>OY282387.1:9456956-19456956 GCA_958295455.1 Coleophora deauratella
TTGTGGTTTTTAAGACACTTTTATATCCCCCTCCGCCTTGGTGATACGTCATGAGGTTTTAGACTACAAGCATCACGTGTACTTTTTATTAAAAATATCAGAAAATCTGTTATAATAAAATAAAAACATAAAATTATATTTCTAAAAACTATTACTCTAATAAAACTTTTAATAAAAAAAAAAAAACATTATCTATATTTAATAAAATTGAGAATTTAGACCTTACTAAATTCTCATCCATATTCTCACATTACACTCTGTACTGTGATAAAGGTTTTCAGTCTGACATGAGGATTGCAACTTTGCAAACTAAAAGACAACTGAGTTAGAAATATTTTACACGTTACACATAACATTTATGCCGCACGAAAAAATACACGTGAATGTCACACCCCCTTTTGTGGTGTTGTTTGCTGGACTTCTCCCCCCACCCCGTTCGAATCTCACGCGAACCGCGCGAACGTTCTTTAGGACGACCCACCTGTAAATACGCGACGTTGTTGTCGACGCGCTGTCGCCGCAGGCTATTGCTCTCATTTTTTCTTTCTTTCTTTAAAGTAGTAGCACTATTATCTAATCTGTGGTAGTAGTAGGAGTAGTATTGAAAGTTGTGTGTGATGAGATCACCTGTAAATGCGCGACATTGTTGTCGACGCGCTGCCGGCGCAGGCTCTTGTTCTCGTTGTCGAGCTCCTCGATGCGCGCGGTGAGCTCGCGCTCGGCGGCCTCGCGCTCGGCGGCGTGCAGCCGGGCGCGCACCAGCTCGCGCTGCAGACACCGCGCCAGCTCCTCGCCCCGGGCGCCGGGCTCCTCCGCCCCCTCGAGCGATGACTGGCGGGAGTTGTTCTGGACAACCGAATATACAATACAAGGTCTAACAAAAGTAAAGATAATAGCGCACGCTTAATAAAACAACGACCGAATTCAAAATTTGGCAAAATGAGTTTTGACAAAAAACCGACCTTAAAGAGGGATACTCGCGTGTGCGGGGTTACGAATAAAGACGCAAATATTTTGTTACCTTATTGCTTTAGAAATAAAGGTGTTTTTTTACCAAGGCTGTGTGGCTTGCTCTTTTAGGTCGGTTTAAAAAAAAAAAGCGCATTTTGCCAAAATTTTGAATTTGATCGTTGTTTTATTAAGACTGCGATAGAAGAAAAGAGGGGTAGAGGCCGAGAATTAGTTATACCGATCATGTGAAGGCCAATGTCAACATCGTGTCGTACCAGAAAGTCAAGTTGGCGAGGGGTAGGAAAGAATTGCGGTTGCTCCACAACACAAGAGCCTCGCTCTTAAGAGAAAGGAGAAAACTTTTCTAACAATTCGATCAGCGCTTTTCTAACAGCGCGAAGGTGTCCTTCTCGCCTTATAAAGTGGCACCCCGATACCGGTGACGTCACCAGAGATAAGACTTTTTCTGTATGTCACTCACCTCAGCAATAGTCATTTCGAGCGAGCGAATCTCGTCCTGGGCCACGGCAAGCCGCTGCTGGGCGTCGAGGTGCGCGCGTCTCAGGGCCTGCACCTCGCGGGCCAGCGCGAAGGTCTCCTCCTCGCCCTCGGCGCGGTCCACCTGCCCGCGGACCAGCCTCTCGGCCAGGGCAGAGCTTTCCTTCTCCAGTAGTTCCACCCGCTGTTTGAGGAGCCGGTTCTCTTGACGCAGACACTGTTCAAAAGGATTTATATCATTCTAAAGTCTCTAGCAACTCCACCCGCGGTTTCAAGAGTCGATTCTCTTGACCTAGATACTGTTAAGTGTATCATTCTAAAGACTGTAGTAACTCTACCCGCTGCTTCAGGAGTGAATTCTCTTGACTTAGACACTATAACATTCTAGAGTATCTCGTCACTCCACTCGCTGCTTCAAGTCAATCCTCTTGACGGAGACACTGTTCAGAAGGACGTGTATCATGCTTAAGTCTCTAGCTACTCCACCCATTGCTTTAGGAGCTGGTTCTTTTGACGTAAACACTGTTCACAAGGACGTGTATCATGCTAACTAAAGAGACCTTTCAGGGCTCTTACAAATACTTAAGAGGAGGCTGTACTAACGCGCTCTGTCCGATTTGGATTGTGAGGTTTTACTGAAATAATAATAAAAAGTACTCGCTTGGATTTTCATTACATGTACCACGTTTTTTTATAAGAGAGAAAGAGAGAGAGGAGTGAGTGCTAAACTCTATGAAGACGTTCGTATAGATACTGTTGTACTTACCCTTAGCACGGCAATGTCACCCTGTTCTTTTGTCTTTATGACTGTGTATTCCTTTTCGAGCTTCTTCATTTTCTTTGGGTTGACTTTAATGGAGTAAGCTAAATTCATGAAGGCGTCTTGATCGGCCTCGGCTTTGGCTGGCAGTTCCTTTTGGATATACTAGAACAAATAACGAAGCACTTTAAATCATGTTAAATCGGCAGGATGTACAAAATTAAATATTAATTTAGGTTTATGGAAACGTAATAATAATATACTAACAACTAAATAGTGTGGTACCCACAACTGGATTTCTACTAGTGACCATTTTTTTTGTCCATTAGCAAAAATATATTCCATACAAATCGGTCAGCTGTTTGGGTTATTTTTGGATCTATTTTCAAAATTGGTGTGATGCAGACTTACAGAAATCCAGTAATGGGTACCACACTATTTAGTTGTTGGTATATTATTATTACGTTTTCATAAACCTACATAAATTTTAATTTTGTACATCGGGGTGCAAGTCTGTGAGTAGGGATTACTCATTTTGTTGATTCACACGTGACAAAAGTTCAGCTACTGACGCATACAGTTGTATGAACACGCGTTGTTATGTTATTGTCAGAATAGAAATAACATGACAATTTATTTGACAAACAATATCAGGTGTAGTGTTGTTCTGTTTAACTTTCCCGTTTTGTTTAGTATTTGTCTCTACGTATTAATAGTTGGTACCTATTAGTAAAAGTATCAATAATAAAGTAACCAATTTAGGAAAAAGAAAGGATTCGAATGCTTTATGCATTCGAATCCTTTCTTTTTCCTAAATTGGTTACTTTATTGCATTCACTTGCACTTCTAAACTCATACATACATACATACAAAAAACATTTAAAAAATTTAAGACATTTCATTTCTTTCTTACTATTCAGGGTGTAATGAAAAGCTGTGATTTCAAAGAGGAATATAAAAATCTTATCACTGTTGATTTTGTGAAAGTCGGGAAACATTCGGGGAAAAATTAAACTCCCCATAAAAATTGATCGTCGATTGACCATTTTTGTATATAGAGTCTAACAATTTTTGTCGTTAAAAAGTGTTAAAACAAAAGTTGTCACATTTGCTTAAAGCCTGTATAGATTCATATCCGCCATTAAAAACCATCTGGAATTATGAAAACACATACATAAGTTAAATGTTCAAAAAATTCGATATAATATCATAAGTTTGTATTTGAGAGAAGTTTCTGCATTACCTTAAGTATGCTCTCCATGTCCAGCGACAAGAGATCGTTCTTCCCGAGCGTGAGCATCGCGAGGGCCACCTTGAAGACGATCTCGATGCCCTCCGACAGGAAGACGTCCATGATGCGGCAGGCCAGCGGCAGTGACAGCGTCGTCGTGAACAGCGTCAGGAACCAGCTACTCGCGTATATGGACGTGCTGAAGCTCTGCGAACAACGTCATTACAAGGTCATTTATATTTAAGTCATTGCAACTGTAATTTTTTTTCTTTTCCTTGGAAAATCATCTGCTTGTACAATATAGCATATAGTTGATAGATAAATATTTAAAAGAAAAGCCTTAACATATTTCCACAAATAGGAATATGTAACTAAAAACTTATTTTCACTCTACGTTGATACTGACAGAACTGTATTGGCATGTAGAAAACGAAAGGCCAGAAAACATAATACGATCAGACAGTTACATTTTCGGCAAACTTTTCAGAACTTCAGTGCGTCAAATATAGCTTTGATAACTTATACAATCATTGCTATTTTTTTAACTGACAAATCCTTTAGCTGGAACACGCAAAGCCCAGTTTGGTTATATTCGGCTTGAACATTACTTGAACTTGAGCGTTACTATACTACTACTTTTATGAAACCCGAGGAGGAGGTGGCAGTCAACTGACCTGTGATTGAAAGTGCACGTGCAAGTCCGGCAGCAACTCCTGCACCAGGTTTTCCAGCTGGAACATGCAGAGGCCCAGCTCGGCCATGCTCGGCTTGAACATGTCGCGCATGCGATGTTGCTGCATAATCTTCACAAGGACCGCGAAAGCTTCTTCTTCTGGCATCTGCTTTCACGTATAAGAATAATGTTTTAATTGTTTTTCATAGTTCTTCATTAGAGGATGTAAAATGATTTTAAAGTCCAAAGAAGACGACGAGAAAGGTGAAGGTTAAACAACTAATATAAAAAAAGGTTGTTAGCGTTCCTTGCCTCTTTGGTTGTACTAACCTGCATTAGCAGTAGTCCTACTATGAAGCCGGAGCCTTGGCAGTAGCCAACCTCACGATCGTGAAGGGAGTACGCCTTCATTACATTGAACAGCGACTCCTGGCCTAGACCGTCCTTCTCCTTAAAAAAGTCATGTTCGGGGTAGGTGCGGGCAATGTCGCGGCGAATCACCTTCTCGCAAGCTGATTTTGCCTAAAACCAAACAGAACATTACTTCTTATTATTCGTTTATCTGGTATGATATTAAGCCATATACGTATTATAACAACTTAAATAATTAATTTAATATAACAATCGTGACTCAACGAAAGATGCTTCATACAGCATTTCATACAGAAAGATGTTTCACACACACTTCATACAGCAATACCTCATCACTATCTCTCAACGTTTTTTTACCTTGATGTATAAAGCTTATCCGGCGAGCTTACCGCACGAAACCTGGCGAGGAAGATTATCTACCTCATTCTTACAGTTTTTTTTACCTTGATGTAAGAGGCGTAGAGCTTCTTCTCAGGTGAGGTGTCGACACCCGCAAGGAGCTGCCACACGATGCCACGGAAGTGGTGCGGCACGCCCTGGCGGACCAAGTCACGTACGAACTGGTTTCGCCGCCGCCACTCCGTTTCCCAGTTGCTGACGATCCGCCCCCACAGACTCCATAGGTCCTCTTCACCGTTGCCAGACGCCAATCGAGCCTCTTCATAACTGGAACTTGTGGCTGTAAAATGATTTATAAATAAGAAAAGTTCGATGTAAATTCCTAGATTTCTTCTGTTTTTTGTGAAGAAAAAAATGTTATTGTAATTACTGATAACATGGTTGGATAGATAATGTGTTTACTTACACACACACATACATTATGTGTAATATTGCTACTTATTAGTTTATTTCGGAAGTTGCTTTGTGTTCCATAAAGATACCCCATGTAATCAAAGCCGAGTCACTCGCTATTATGTTCTAGAATCTAGACAGGAAGGTTACTTGAATTAGCTTAGGTAAACATCTGTCACAATGCAGTAATGTTTGCAGTAAGTAGTAGTTTTGAGCTGCGCTTTTCTACTGCGTTGTACTAGTGTTATGCTCTGCAACGTGAAACCAGAACGGGTTTGTGCAATTATATCGCATTATTACAGAAGGTCGTACTAATTAAAAATATAGTGGTTGATAATGTACATATTAAGTGCTTAGTTAAAAAAGTTCAAAGAGAAGATTGATATAAAACAATTAAGGTTTGAAAACAATTAACTATTTTCAAAGTATCACTGGACACGTAGAAATTAAATAACGCTTGCCAAATGCGCGTTGTCTGAATATTTTAAGAGCATAGTGGTGTAGAAGGAGATTTTAATGGACATGTTAGAAAGAATAATGAAAGATATGAAAGAATGTTGCAAATAAATGTAGCAACACTTAGTTTTTAAGCTAGCAATTGTTCCCTTCCCCTCTCACCCCTTCTCTGTGTGTGACTGATACCCAATATACAGCAGTGCAAATATTTTTGAGTTTTTTTAATTTAATTCGCCACCAGTCTGACTCCAGCCCCTATCAAACTCTCAAGCAAGCAGCCTGCTCTACATGGTCATTCGAGCCGGATCATACATTATGTGTAATATTGCTACTTATTAGTTTATTTCGGAAGTTGCTTTGTGTTCCATAAAGATACCCCATGTAATCAAAGCCGAGTCACTCGCTATTATGTTCTAGAATCTAGACAGGAAGGTTACTTGAATTAGCTTAGGTAAACATCTGTCACAATGCAGTAATGTTTGCAGTAAGTAGTAGTTTTGAGCTGCGCTTTTCTACTGCGTTGTACTAGTGTTATGCTCTGCAACGTGAAACCAGAACGGGTTTGTGCAATTATATCGCATTATTACAGAAGGTCGTACTAATTAAAAATATAGTGGTTGATAATGTACATATTAAGTGCTTAGTTAAAAAAGTTCAAAGAGAAGATTGATATAAAACAATTAAGGTTTGAAAACAATTAACTATTTTCAAAGTATCACTGGACACGTAGAAATTAAATAACGCTTGCCAAATGCGCGTTGTCTGAATATTTTAAGAGCATAGTGGTGTAGAAGGAGATTTTAATGGACATGTTAGAAAGAATAATGAAAGATATGAAAGAATGTTGCAAATAAATGTAGCAACACTTAGTTTTTAAGCTAGCAATTGTTCCCTTCCCCTCTCACCCCTTCTCTGTGTGTGACTGATACCCAATATACAGCAGTGCAAATATTTTTGAGTTTTTTTAATTTAATTCGCCACCAGTCTGACTCCAGCCCCTATCAAACTCTCAAGCAAGCAGCCTGCTCTACATGGTCATTCGAGCCGGATCATGTAGAGCAGGCTGCTTGCTTGAGAGTTTGATAGGGGCTGGAGTCAGACTGGTGGCGAATTAAATTAAAAAAACTCAAAAATATTTGCACTGCTGTATATTGGGTATCAGTCACACACAGAGAAGGGGTGAGAGGGGAAGGGAACAATTGCTAGCTTAAAAACTAAGTGTTGCTACATTTATTTGCATCAAAGAATACACGGTGGAAAGGGATTTGGGGAAAGAAATTTTGAAAGAGAATGTATATTACAAATGGCTACAGCCTACGACTTAGCGTTAGTCAATACTTATTTTGATACCTATAGCTGAACACCTTATAACTGTTATAACCTACAAGAGTGGCGAGCACAAAACGCAAATAGATTATATTTTAACAAGAAGGTGTAATATTAAGTAGGTAAAAGATTGTAAGGTTATACCGGGGGAAGCACTGATTAGTCAACATAGGATTTTAGTAGTAGAAATTAACATTGATCTCAATAGAATTATAAGTAAGGAAAAATGTATACCAAAGATTAGATGGTGGCTTTTAAAACAAAGTCATTACGCAATAGAATTCAAGCAAAAAGTAATTCGTTTATTAGAAGTGTGCAATAACTTAGAAACTTAGATTTAACAACCAATGACTTATGGGAAAGGGTATCGAAAGGCATAGAAGCGATTGCAAAAGAAATATTAAGACAAACCAAACTGGCAAAGAAAATCGATAAAGAAACTTGATGGTAGAATGAGGAAGTACAGAAGACAATAAAAGAAAAGAAGACTGCTTTTAAAGAATGGCAGAATGCGGGGCAAGATAAAAGATTAAAAGAAGAGAAACGAAAGGTATACCAACAGATGAAAAAGTTCGCGAAGACAGCAGTAGCAATCAATCGCTCAAAGGTGCAGGACGAGTTATACAAGAAGTTAGAAAATGAAGAGGGAAGAATAGCTCTATATAAACTAAGCAAAAGAAGGAATATAAATATTAAAATCTTACCCACATAAAATGTATAAAAGGAGATAATGGAAATGTACTTACAAGAGATCAGGAGATTAAAACTAGATGGAAGACGTATTTTGAAAATCTATTAAATGTGGAGAATGAAAGGAGACGAATAGATGATACAGTAGTTCCGAATATCGGATTAGTAGGTAAGATCGAAGAAGACGATAAGTAGAACGGACAACGGGAAAGCAGTAGGACCTGATAGAATCCCTATTGGTTCGTTAACAACCCCTAACGTCCCCACTGCAGGGGAACGGGTCTCTTCCCATAATTCGGGAATCCCTATTGAGGTGTGGAAAACCTTAGGAGATGAGGGATGTGAGTGGCTGACAAAACGATTTAATAATATATACGAAAAGGAGCATATGCCAAATCAATGGAGAGAAAGCTTTCTGGTACCAATATTCAAAGAAAAGGGCGATATGCAAGACTGTAACAATTATAGAGGGATTAAGCTAATGTCGCACACACTGCAACTTTATGAGGCGATAGCCAATAGACTGAGAAGGGAAACAGATGTTACTGCGAATCAATTTGCTTGGAAGAAGTACGACGGATGCTATATTTGCAGTCAGACAATTAATAGAAAAGTATCGAGAAGTGCACCGGAATCTACATATGGTATTCAACGACCTAGAGAAGGCATACGATACCAAGAGAGGTTCCGTGGAGGTGTCTGCATAAGAAGGGTGTCCCATTCAAGTACATCTCGCTGATACAATACATGTATAATGATGCAAGTACACAAGTGCAAACTGCAGTTGGCGTAACGGACAAGTTTAATGTAGAGGTTGGTTTACACCAGGGATCAGCGCTTAGCCCTTACCTGTTTCTTCTGATTATGGATGCATTAACATCAGACTTTCAAGAGGAAGCACCTGCTGCTGCTGTATGCTGTTGGCAGACGACATTGTCCTGATCGACAAGAATGGGGAAAGACTTCAGAGTAGGCTAAACCGGTGGCAGCACGCTTTGGAGGTGGATGGCCTAAAAATTAGCAGAACCAAAACCGAGTACATGTTTTGCGATTTCGGGGGTGTATCCGGGGCGGCGCAGCTAGAAATCGGCGGAGAACTATTACCCGCCTGCTCTGATTTTCGGTACCTAGGTTCCCTACCGAATGATGAGGGCGTAGGTCACTCAGCGCATTAATGCGGGATGGTTTAAATGAAAACAGTTCACGGGAACGACATGCGACAAGCGAATGCCAGTCCGACTCAAAGGGCTGATCTAAAACCGTGATAAGGCCGGTGTTACTTTATGGAAGCGAAAGCTGGGCACTCAAAGCTACTGATGAGAAGCTGATACACGTGGCGGAAATGAAAATGTTAAGGTAGATGTTGGGGGTGACGAGAATGGACCAGATCAGGAAATAGTATATTCGAGGAAGTCTTAAAGTAGCACCGGTCACGGAAAAGATTAAAAGCCATCGACTGACATGGATTGGCCATGTGTGTAGGAGAGAAGGGGACCATGTGACAAGAAGAGTGATGGATATTCAGGTGGATGGAAATAGAAGCAGAGGAAGACCTAAGAAGCGACCCCAAATAAATGGAAATATTAAGGCTAGGAAGATGAGTGGTGTAGAAGCTATGAAAAATGTTTTTTTCGTCATAGAAAATCACCATATTTCAGGAAAAAAATATTTAAAGAAATATTTTTGATTTTTTAAGGCTACACTTGCACCAGCACGTTTTCGTTACCACATGTATTTTTGAACATATTTTTTAGATTTTTTCTGGTAGAAAACATTCACCCATTTGACCTCTAAGAAAACAGTACATAATGGACAGTACAATACAGTATTTAATGGAACCTTACTCAGTAATTTTTTACATGGGAGACATGACACTACTAATTCATGAAAGACTTTGAATGTAGTCAGAATATGATATATAATATGAAGGTAAATTATTTTTTGTCGTAAAATTATTCTGTTGAACTTTCAAATCTGAAACGGCAATTTCATAGGCACCTAATAGTTGTTTTTGGGTAGGTACTGTTATAACAGAGCGAAATTATTGTACATTTTTTATTTTATACAGAGAACTTTCAAACTGTACTGGATTCCACGTAAACGAGATGTACGCTTGTAAAAATGCAATATTTCAACAATCTCGACTAAATACTTATACAAACCTAAGGTATTCTCCACAATGCACGATATATAAAACTCTTGCACACTTTTGTTACTCATTTTAACGATGGGATTTTACATATGGATATGGATTTTACACATTTTCATATGTATATGTACATCGGAAACAACCTGGGTAGGTAAAATTGAGTGTGTAGTGTAACGCTACGCTCATTATAAGATCGTTCCGGATCTCAGTCGTTCAGTTCATAACGTTAGTTTGAATTACAAGTCTGATAAGAGTAAAGAGATAACCAATGTTTTTTTTTTGTAAGCAAGATAAGATGGGATTCGATCTTCTATAAATACAGCATACTTGATACAGTAGCGTTTCATAAAGTAAAAAGTTTGTGTTTATTTTAGTTAGCATTCTTTACTAGATACGATATAGATATATGCATAATAATTTAATCATGGATTTGTTATCTAATTCTTCTTTGTTAAAGTATTTATTATTGATTAACATAAAAGATTGTGTTGTTTTGTATATGTAAGTCAAGCTTTTACAAAAGAATAATTCGATGGCAAGTGTGATTTAAAAAAAAAAACATAAAATCTCCTAAAATAAGAACCTACTTGGGGGTATTATATTATTTCCCTAACCATAACCTGTACTCGTATTAATGAGCCTGGTAATGTAAATAAGAAATTTCATGCTGGTCTCAGGCTAAAACTATTTCACATGCTGATCTTGGAAATTACATAATCGTAAACCGTACACGTGACTTTGGGCCATAACTTACAAACTTATTGTGTTACTTACTATTGTTCAATTTGAAACAAAGATGTTATAGGGCACTGTGTCTCCTGCAGCCCTGCAGCTATCACTTGGGGTTTTCCATATAAAATTCTATATAATCCATTCTATATACAAGTTATTTGATCTGAAAATTTGTTATTGTTTTGGTATGTCAAAACCAAGTCCATCAAAATAAATGTATAGTTAAAATGGACTTTGTTGTTATGCCAGTCTTATAAAACGTACCTATATTGTCACGGGAAAACAGTAAAAAACAGCAAAAGTATCGATTTACTGCGCAGAGCTTTAGAAATATAGTTACTTTTGTTAACTATGAATATAGGTAGAAACATGATATAAGATATAACTTAGAGCGGAAAACACGAGTTTCTCAAACACATTATTTCGTCTGAATAGAGCTGGAGCTGGACTATTTTGAAAATATGATAGTATCCAGATGCGACGGAGATCTGCGTACGAGTTCTTCCGGTACCCAGAATGCTGAGCGAGCAGCAGCACTTGGTGCCCGCCTCGAAGCAGCGTACCTGTGGAGCCGAAATGTTCCGCGGATAGTTACCAGATGCGACGGAGATCTGCGAGGTGTCAGAGTTCTTCCGACTATGCACGGTGGTTAGCGAGGGGCACTTCGCGTCCGCCTCGATTCGACGGTTCGCCTCCTCCAGTTTGGCGAGCAAAGCCCTTTCGGGCGTCGGGATCAGGTCACTTTCTTGTACGTGCTGGTAATCTGCACATAGAAAGTATATGGCGTGATAAAATATTAAGGCTCTTTTACGAGGTTGTTGTTCTTTTTTAAAATTTTTATTAAGTAGAAAATGTATTTCAGGATAATTTTAACAGAAAAGGAGAGCAAAGAAAACGCTGTGCTGTATATGTGTAAGAGGTCTTAACGACGCTCGCCGCCTTAACAAAAAAATAAAATAAAGAATCAAATACAAAATGAGTACTCAGCAATTTTATTGGGACTTGATAAACGAATTTCTACACTGCTTTGCACAAAAACGGGCACCTAAGGAAATTTACGTTCTAAGGTCGATTTCAGTTAACTAAATCGAATTTAATTATATCCGCATAGCGTTTAACTGGTCTTCGCAGCACTCGCCGGCGTCGGGCCTTTCCACACAAAGAGATTTTAGCTTCATCAGAAAACAATACCTTGTTCCAGTCCTCCAGATTCCATGAAGCACAGTTTTTAGCTAACTGAAGTCGAGCAACACGGTGCTCATGGAGTAATTTATGGCCCGGGGACGGGCGGTAACTGCTGATATTGGCAGCCAAAGCCTCCTTACCGTCCACCAGCTAACTTCTACTCCTCTTACTTCTTCTAGGCTTTTCTTTAGATCCACACTTGACTCCTTACGATTCCGCCAAAGAAGTTTATATCGTCGCTCGGAGCGGAGTGCAAGTCTGTGGATTCCGCAAAGCCTAGCAATTTTACAATTATCATTATTTTTCTTTTGTTAATTTAAAAAGAAATTGGGACGTAAGGAATCATGCCAGGATGCTTCAAATAACATGCCTCATAATAAAACCTCTTTCTTGTAAGACTTATTGATATAGAGAAAAAAATTTAAAGTGCCCGTTTTTTTGCTAAAGGGTTTATATAAAATTTAAATAGTTGTCATTTAATGGCAACACAATGCATAATCTTCGTAAGAACAATTAATATAGTGTCTTACTAATTTGCTTGTGGTTTAATCAGAATAGGCCTATTTATTTTTTAGATTTCGAAGATATATTCCGGTTTTATATGCGCCAATTATTTTCGATAATGCCTGTTAAAAGTTAAAGTAAATATGCCTATAAATAATCAAAAATATTAATCGTTTTAACCGCCACCATTATAAGTTATTCGGCATGTTGTCCCCATATACACCACTATTGTTAGATTGTGTGTACACACACATATGAGTAGTAACGTAAACATCTAGCAGATTCACACCAGAATATAATTAATACGAAACGTCTTATAACCCTCAACTACACTTGTCTAAATTACACGTATAAACTTTTATCTACAAAAAAAGATAATTAATTTTATAATAATTATTTATCGAGTGCACCTATATAATTTTTAAAAACACATATTAGATTTTTCTATGGATCATAATCATATCATAACAAAATAAATAGCACTAACTAAAATCTACATCAGGGTCTAGTAAGATAAAGGGCGTCACACACTAGAGCGATACTGTGCTATAAAATCCGCCACACTCATGGATAAGCCTCATGCTGGAACATCCGTCCATGAGTGTGGGAGATTTATAGCACAGTATCGCTCTAGTGAAGTATAGCGAATTGGCCCTCATATGGCAACCTACTTCAAAACTTGTGTATCAGTATCGCCTTGATACGCCAGTCACTGTAGACATAAAAATCGCGTTAGGCCGCATTAATTGCAACATAACTGCTCTTTATCAGTCCTTGCTGCTGGTAAAGAGCACCAGAGGTCGATATCCTCTACTTAATAGATTAGGCTTCAACACAAAGAATGTTTTTTCCAGGAAAGTGCCAGTTGCGAGAAGTTCTCATTAACATCATTCATTTAAAAAGAGCTGTCATCCCCCTCTGGAATACAGTTGTTCTTATACGCATTCAGTGATTGCGACAACACCTCAAGAAGCTAGAAGGGACTGACACTAGTGACCTCAACCAAGAAACCAGCGTCGGAAACCCTTCCGAAATTCCTGTCATGCAGGCAAAGTAATCCATTCGTAGGTCTGTCGGGGTCGTGTATTTATGAAACAATTTGTAACATGTATTTATGAAATTCCTGTCATGCAGGAGCAAGAAAGGGTGTGGAAAAGGAAGATGCTCCTGCAAGATAACAGGGCTAAAACTCTCTGCATTTTATCAGGGGAAGACCTGCCTCAATACTCGGTCCTTAACCTTGACTGAGTCGGATGAAGAGGACGACTTCGATCCCCCTTTACCACAAGCAACAGAGCAGTCTCCGGAGCCCCAGGAAGAGCTGTCAGACGAACCTGGAGCTTCCAAAAGAACACGGCTGTTTCATCGCTAAGTGCGTAAAGCAAATCCTAATGTTACATACCTATTCGTTGTAATTAATTATAATTAATTGACATTTTGCTGTCGTAGGTGTCAGCTGAGGTCCCGCCATCACTAAGTGATATAAGTTTTATAAAATCTATATAAATTATTTTACACTTGAGTTATGTCTTTCTTATCCTTTACAAGAAGATCTGCAATTTGTCAGGCTCCCTTTTAAAAAAACTGATTTCTTTAATTTTTCGCTTTGTCCAGATTACAAGGGAACTATTGGTCCTACAAAGTTCCGCTTGTGCTTAAATTAAAGCTAAATAACTGCTCTACAACTTTCTTTCCTATGACTTTCCTCGTAGAATGAGTATTTTAGCCGATATTCTGCTCGGAACGCGGCTAAAACTACAATTTAGAACTTTTTAGGGAAAATGGCCAATGTTTGAAGTGCTGTGCTGTGATCTTGGGTTCTATTGGACCTACCGAGCTGCAATTGCACTAAAACTACAGCAAATTTTGTCTTCTTTATAAGTGTCTATACTAACTTCTGCCGTAGGATGCACATTTTAGAAATTATAAGCTAAAATCTGAAAACCGTCCAGAAATTTCGATGTTTTGGAGCATCACGCAGTTAGCACAAGTCTTTCGAAGCTGCAAAATTAGTTTCACATTACTGGTATCAACCCTAACAACGCACACAAAAAAACCAGAACTGTTGCAATTCATGAGACCTCCGATGTCTCGTATGACAAATATGAGTATACGAGTATATACAAATGCGATTGACATGAGTTTCACCGCAGTACTCCGCTTTGACCTTGAGATGTTTTAAAAATATAGCGTAACTATGGTTCTCACTCAAAGTATCATAACTTGGAAACTTTTAGAAATTTAAAAATAATGCGAGGTTTTAGGTAACCTTTTGATGCATATAATACATATTTTTTAGATTTGTAGATCAGTTATGAACATAATTATTATAATTAAAAAACATATATTTGTATTCATTTCAGTGTTCCTTATGAGTGACAATCATAAAAAATATGTGTTGTAGTACTTGATGTGCATACGAGGAGTGATCAAAAAGTAGTGAGAACGATATATATACTCCTTGGTAAGAAAAAAAATGAATACGGGCAGCCAGCTCAGATATTTGTAATATTAATAAAGAAAAAGTTTTCGATTCTCTTTTGTTTTTTTCTGAATGTAGTCATTTGTTTGCTTCGTGTCAGAACGTGTTCTCGAAATGGAGAAAAACGAAGTGCGAGCCGTTATTAAATACCTCTGTTTAAAAAAGTTAACGACGCAAGAGATTCACTGCAATTTGGAGACAACATTAGGAGAGTCTGCTCCGCCGTATTCCACTGTCGCAAGGTGGGCTTCTCAATTTCGAGTAGAGAGAACGAGCACGGAAGACGAACATCGTTGCGGCCGCCCATCGACGTCAGTCACCCAAGAAAATGTTGTTAAAGTCGAGAAAATTGTACTGAGCGATCGAAGAGTTACCATCTGTTACTTAGTTCAAGAAACGGGCATTTCATATGGAAGTATTCAATCCATATTGAAACAATCTTTGAATATGAGAAAAGTCTCCGCAAGATGGGTGCCGAGAATGTTAACAGACAGTCAGAAACAAAATCGACTTGACATTTCGAAGAGATTGTTGGACAAGTTTCAAGAAGATTCTGAAGACTTTTTGTCTCGTTTTGTAACAATGGACGAAACATGGGTCCATCATTTTGATCCCGAGACAAAACAGCAATATTCACAATGGAATCATCACCTACCCCGAAGAAGTTTCGTGCCGTGGCATCGGCTGGCAAGGTTATGGCCTCAATATTTTGGGACTCAGAAGGGATATTGTTGATTGATTACCTGGAGCGTGGAACCACTATTACAGGCCAATATTATGCAGCATTAATTCATAAGTTGAGAAATACCATCAAAGAGAAAAGGAGAGGGAAACTTCGAAAGGGCGTGCTGTTTCATCACGACAACGCACCCGCGCACAGCTCGGCAGTTGCGATGGCTGCCAATTCAACAAGCTGGCTTCGAATTGGTTGACCACCCCCCTTATTCACCAGATCTGGCGCCTAGCGATTTTTATCTGTTCCCCAAATTGAAAGAATACTTAAGGGGAAACAGGTACGAAGACGATAACGAGGTGATGGATGCCGTGGAGAGCTTTTCGCAGGACCAAGACAAAACTTTTTTTGAAAGGGATTGAAGCCTTGGAAAAGCGCTGGACTCGGTGTGTAGAGAGACTCGGAGACTATGTAGAAAAATAAATTATTAAGATATCAATAGTCATTATATTCTATCTCATTCTCACTACTTTTTGATCCCTCCTCGTATAATTATAATCATAAAAAATCTTTCGAAGAAAGTTGGTGTAACACTTCGAAAAAAAATTCGTCGCAAATTAAACATACCAGTGAGTAGAGTACAGCGTTAATAACAAATACACACATTATTCGAACATAAACAGATTGTAAATAATTACCTCAATTATTGTAAAAAGAAAAAAGCTAGTGATATACTTCGAAAAAAGAAAATTTGATAAATGGTAAAATGTGTAATCACCTTCTTCGTAAGGCATTTTACACTCATCGGACATTATTTTTACTAGTGAAATAGCTTGTCTACTAACCTATTAATGATAAATAACAATTGGGAATTCTTTGCAATACCGTAAATGTCGCCACAAAGTGTAAACGAGGAAATTGCTCATATAAGTACCTACGTAAAATTCACGAATAAACGAGCAGCGTAATACGAGTAGAAACAAGTTCAAATTTGATCATCATTCGTTAGTCATTTTTGACAACACCGTAACATTTCATATGAAATATCAGTTGATGACCACGACTTTGTCCGCTTAATAAGAATAAAATTCGATGAATGTTTAAGTATACTTATCCATAACTTGAGGAATTATAGGTATAAAAAACTCTCATGCCCTAGACAAAGTCGTGGGCATCAGCTAGTATTTAATATGTTGCGGTGATAAATGACTAACGATTAGTTCGGGCTTGTTTCTATTACGTAAGTGATCTTGTATTCGTGCACTTTACGTACAGATGACCAATTTCCTCATATACACTTTGTCGCGGCGTTGCCGGTATTGAAAAGAGTTCTTATTTGTTATTTATTATTAATAGGTTAGTAGGCAAGCTATTTCACTACTAAAAATAATATCCGATAAGTGTAAAATGTCTTACGAAGAAAGTGATTACAAAGTTTACCATTTATCGAATTTAATTTTTTCGAAGTATAGCACCCGTTTTTTTCTTTTTATAATAATTGTGATAATTTTTTACAATCTGTATACAGGGTGTTGTTTTGGTCGACAACGAGCTTTTCAGGGGTGATAGTATACATGATACTGATGCCAAAAAAAATATAAAAATGGCACCTTAAATTTTCATAAGTAAATCTTAGAAAATAATTAATTATGATATCCTTGTTTCCGTGCGTAACGTATTTTAACAATGAATGGTTGCCTAGCAACGAGGCGAGGTGTGCGGGGGTGCGCGAGGGACCCCGACTGCGGCAGCGCCGCGGGCGGCGCGGGCATTCTGCTGCATGCCTCCGCGCCGAACCCGCGTTCCTTTTTCTCAGCGAGAGCAAGCGCCTCTGCGCGTGAACTTACGCTACGGCTATGATCAGGAACAAGTCTTTATTCAATAGTCGTGAACTGAGCGATGTAGTTGTTAATACATCGCTCAGTTCACGACTATCGAAATGTTTTTCGTGTGGTGTAAATCAAGTTGAGTGTGTGAGATTTTGAGTTATTTGGAGTGACGTCGCGCCGCCGTAATGTGTTACGCAATAAAAACATTATTTACAAACTCCGCAAATCGTGTTCTATCGAAAAAACATCCCATGCTCGAGATAGAGCCCAAAGTAGACAAGAGTTCAAGGAAGAAGCTATCTTGGAATACTTCTCCCGACAGGTTCATGTAAGTGTCATTGACCTTTTTGTAGGAAAATTCGTGAATGAGCCGGCCGTCATTGACTGACTGCGCGAACATGCGTTTTGATAATTTTAGGAAAATTTCTAGGTCATTTTTTCAGTAGAATCAATTTATAAAAAAAATATTATAGGTATTTTCAGAACAAGTATTTTTTATACTTTCACCCCTTAGAAGGCCGTTATCGACAAAAACAACACCCTGTATGTTTGAATAATGTGTTTATTTGTTACTCTACTCGCTGGCATATTTAGTTTGCGTTGATTTTTTTTCGAAGTGTTGCACTATTTTTTTAGAAGATTTTATGATTATATTATATGCACACTAAGTACTACATCAATTTTTTTTTGTGATTGTCACTCATTAGAAACACTGAAATAAATACTAATATATTTTTATAATTATAAGGATTATATTCATTACTGATGTAAAAATCTTAAAAAATATAATGCATTAAAAAATTACCTTTGAGTTTCTAACTTTAATAGTTTCCAAGATATGATACTCTGAATGAGAGTCATAGTTACGCTCTCTTTTTTAAAATGTATCAAGGTCAAAGCGGAGTACTGCGGTGAAACTCATATTATGTATCGCGTTTGTATATTAAGGCGATACTGATACACAAGTTTTAAAGTATGTAGGTTGCCATATGCGGGCGGATTTGCTATATTTATCCTGCTAGACCCCTTGAAATTATATTTATTATTGATTTAGATGTTAATGTTAGGGGTGCTCTTTGTATCGCATAAAATTTTATGTCATAATAATTATGCCTATGGCATAACAAGTTAGGCATAAAAATCTTGCGCAGAAATATTAATCTTCGTAATCGTAATTGTGTATAATTATTTTTTTCTCCTAAACTTTGAAAATAATAAACAATAATGCCCTAAAAAGGAATGACTAAACAATAATAGTCTTAACTGAAAATTACATAAATATATAGTGACTAAATAATAAATGACTTAAATATATTTATTAATATAATTGAAAAGTTCATTATACAATGTGTAACAGAAAGGTGTGATAATACTTCAAGGTTGGCTTTTTCCCATCAAACTGAACAACTTTTGTTCTACAACTTTGTTGAAATCGCAAAGAATTTTTCGGACTTTTCATACAAACTTGGTTCGCCAGCTGATCGATTTGTAAGAAAAGTCCAAAAAAAAATTTGCGATTTGAACAAAGTTGTAGAACAAAAGTTGTTCAGTTTGATGGGTAAAAGCCAACCTTGAAGTATTATCACACCTTTCTGATATACCCTATATATTTAGGATTAAATATAACGTAAAAATCCTTTTTTATAGGAACAGTCTTAAGCGAATGCGGGAGCGAACGAAGCGAGCTTGGGAATTTGGAGCACCTCGACTTGGATCATTTACTCGTAGATTCGGAGACAGACGTAGTGTTAGGTTGGAGAACCACAGAAAGGAAAGGAAGGGGCTCCGTCGACTGCTTGCTTGCATGCTTGCCGGCATACTTACATAGTTGCATGTTTGCTTGCATGCATGCTTGCTTGCTTACATGCTTGATTGCATCCTAGTTCCTGGTTCTTACAACTTACGCTATTTGTAGCTATGAAGTAAAAATAAATAAAACAAAGAAGACAAAAGTTTAAAAATGTCTGTTTACTTTTAAAGTTTGATAAGAAGTTTGATATGAAAAAAACCGGCCAAGTGAGAGTCTGACTTGCGCGCCGAGGGTTCCGTATAAATTAATAATCTTACATGTCTTGAACTCTATATCAGATTCTCAGGCCTGCAATCCCTTGAAGCTATAATAACAATCTTTATAGCAAAACAATATAAACAACAGGTGGATAAGACAGGTAGATAACAAAGGCATTGCTTAATATAATAAGCTGTGAAAAAATTAACTTCTATGACAACGCAATCAAGAGTAGACATGTACCGGGTACCCGGTTTGGATCCGGTACACGGCGGATCCGGCACTTATTTAAGGATCCAGCCGGGTACCGGGTAATAGCGCCGGGTAATTGCCTAGTTATTAAAAACACGTTATTTTGAAGTTAAAAGTATAGATACATTTATGTAACTGTTGTTCATATTTCAATCTTGTTTAGTATTGTAGGTTTATAGTTGGTAAGTTATGGTGTAAAAATATGAGTTTTGTAGCTCGATCAGGATCTAGTCGGCTTCTTTTTTTTCGTAGACGTTACCTGTTTTCGAAAAGACGCTCGCTATATACTGAACTGAGCTACTTGTTCGGGAAAGGTAGCGGGCCGCCAGGCTACGCAGTATAGGATTGTGACCTCTATTTTCTGCCCACCACTTAAATATACAGGGTTATGAAATATCAGAAAAAATTTTGACCACGGTCCTACTCATGAAACTGAACAACTTCTTACTCAGGAACTTATACTAAATAAGAAAAACATTTTTGGAGTCCTCATACTAATTGATCAACTGAACCGACTATTTTGTATGGGAAGTCAAAAAATCTTTTTACGAATTGAGTATCATTTGTTCAGACTGATGAGTAGAAACCATTGTTAATTTTTTTTCAGGTCTTTCAGAAGGACCCTATATCTGCATCCCTTGGAGCTCCGGAAGAAGAATGCTGCAGGAATGGGTTAAGGAACATAGTAGAACATTCTGGGCTAGTGCTCCAGGCCAAAAGCATTCGAAAGTGCTCATATCTGGTTTTTTGCGGGAATACATGTCTAGGAGCACTACGACTTCATAAGCCTGGACTTAGGATTCTAGTCAGAACTCTAACTAGCCACTGCATGCTTAAAATGAAGTTTGCAGATACGGACGAGTGCCGATTCTGCCTCGAGGAAGAGGAAACTCCTCTTCATATACTCTGCGAGTGCGAGGCACTGGTCCAAGCCAGAAGCCAATCTCTAGGTGGACCGATGATGGTAACTCCAGTGGTCATTAGGGAACTCGATCCCAAGTGCATCCTACAGTTCATTAGAACTATTGGCCTTGAGGATATAATATAACAAGGTCAGTGATCACAATAGATCTACCCAGGCCACAGTGATCTAATAGGGCCCTCCCTTGGTCCTATACCCCTTTACCCCCAAAATAATAATAATTCCTTGTAGCTCTGGGCTCTGGCAAAATTTAAGTAATGATCTAAGACGTGATCATGACGTGTATCATTGTCGGGTACCCGGCAAATTTATTACCCGGTACATGTCTAATCAAGAGAGATGGCCGTTTATGCCGCTTATTTGGACATTCGCATGGGAATCAAAACCTATAGAGTACTTTCCGTTGACCGAAAATCATGAAATTTAGCAACGAGCAATGTTTATAGCATAAGTAAAGGAAACAGTCAGAAAAACAGCTTCAAGGGATTGCAGTCCTGAGTATTTGATATTAATTTCAACTTGATACGTCTACGCGTTCCTGAGAAAAAGGTTCTTGACAGACAGACAGACAGACAGACGGACAGACGGACAACGAAGCGATCCTATAAGGGTTCCTTTTGCCTTTTGAGGTACGGAACTCTGAAATAATATTAGTATATTATGCCAATTCTTCTCACAAAAGTTGTAGGGTTATTCTGAGCAATGTTATATACTTTCGATGAATCGTCATTTTCATACATTTAATGATTTCTGAAAGTTCAAATATTGCTAGAGCTTATCATCTGGAGCAATTTTCATTTCATTTTTCAACTTTTGTGTTTTAATAACTATTGCTCCAAATAGCTAGTTCTATCAATACGTTCGTACGTACGTACGTTCTAACAATAATTATTTTTGTTGGCCGGCACTTTCATAAAAGGCCCAAAATGAATAATCTCCTTTGAATTATTCGAATAAAGGTTACGCTAAGGTTTGATATGCTATAAGATTTTTGGAAATTTAACGTTATACAACTTTATAGTTACGGATATTTCGAATTATTCCAATGAATATTATGCTCATAATTGCTAGGAAAAAAAAAATATGCGCAATTTTTTTATGCTAAAATATTTTATGCAAAATAATGTTACGCAAAATAGTCATAAAATAGTTATGCGATACTATAGAAATCCTAATATTAGACTAAAATGATGAGCAATTATGAGAACATGTTAGTCTTGATACAATATGTTAAAACGTCAAAGTTACCATGGTATTAGCGAGTATGATTAGATGACGACGACGTGTAACGCCCAGTATTTACAGTGCGTTAGTGAGTGTTAGTTGGTCCAACAAACCGTCCAGGGATGATACAGGCGATTCGGTATTACTAGCGACGGGGGTCCCGGGCTGGGCGGCCGGCGCGGCGGGCGCCTCCCGGGCGTCGGCGTCGACTTTCATGGTGCCGCAGGATCAGCCATTAGAGCACTGCGAGTGCTCGTCTCGCCCGCTCCCCGCACCCCTCGCCTTCCTCTCTGCACCAGACACGCGCAGACGCCATCAGCATCATGCTCTACGCTTCCCTCCCTTACCCCACCATACTTAAGCCCCTATTCCTATTATAGATTTGAATTTTAAGAGATGGATATTTCTCATTAGTTGTAAATTCACTTAAGGACAGATTTTAATGTAGTAAAATTTATTTATGTTTAAATTATTTTCCTCGAAAGTCATTCAGTTCATACACCAAACATATGGCTTAATTTTAACAGACATGTTTACTTTTTTATAGGTAAGATGTAGATGTATAGTTAAATATGGTAAAACTTTTAGTAAAATATACAGATTTGTAAATAAGAACATTTTTATTTTGTTTTTGCCTCTTTCGGGAAAATAATGATCTGGATGGTAGCTACTGCGCTGTCTTTATTAGACTCCGTAATAAAAATAGAGCTGTCCCTGTCTAATATTGCTTTACCAAGCCCTTATATTTGTTAATTCTTCAACTTAACGTGCGTGCGTACAGTGATGGATAGTTGCGGTGAAAATACATACATATTTTTGCAGTAAGACCTTGGTAATCCTGGTTTGAATTTATTACTCCTTTCTTAACACAATCCTGAATAATATTATTGAACAAGTCAACTTTGGTTATAGTTTATAGTACCGTCTTCTAGGTGAATCACTTTTTAGTTCAACAATCAAAACATTCTGGTATTTCCTTGAAGATTGAATCATATACTGTACACAGTTTTGTGCAACGCTGTGATTATTTTACTCCACCAACGACATACAATGAATGAGTGACATGTATTATAGTTAATAAGATCACACCATGCACATCAAAATGCAGTGACTGTTAGACGCGTGCTAGCTATGTAGTGTATGCTGCACTATTTTGCGGCTTCGTTTACTTTGCAGTTAGATAATTTGTCTTGATGAAACTGCACTGCACAAGACAGGTGAAAGTCAGAAGGCGCGGGCGCAGTCCCCTGATGTGCTGCGTCGTGCGCGTCATCATAACTTCGATGTGCGTCTTTGTGCGCGTACCACTCATATTAAACATGCATGAAACCGCACTACTTCGGAGCTGCTTACACAGGTGACAATAAACTAAAGAAAACGCTTCTTTTATTTATCAATTTAGCACCAGGAAGCATTGTTATGAAAATATAATTATACTTTTCTTGTACAGGTATCCTTTATGTTTTATTTTTTTAACTATCTCGAGTAAAAATTAGGCGCCGCCGCAAGCGTAAGGTAAGTGCCAATATGTCGCTTACAATGATATAAATAAATTTCACAAAAGTCCATAACAAAAAACCGAGTCTGAATAATCATTTTCTAGGTGCAGTCAGAATTATGGTAATGTATGTGTCGTGGCCAGATCATAGAATTGATCACTTCATGATGTGGCCGACCATTTCATGAAATGGCCAGCTAAAATTGACCATATCGTTTAAAAGTCGACGTTTGATGGTATGTCAATTCACGTTAGGCCATATCATTAATGTAGGGTTTCCATGATATCAAAGGTTTAATAAAAATAAAAAAATACGTTTAAAAGTTGCTGGCGTTCTTAAAACATTTGAAATACTTAGCTTTTAGGATTGATATGTACTAACCTGTGAAATACTTTCCGAACTCCAAGGTGTTTTTACGTTGCGCTTATTTTTTGATTGACTTTTGTAAAATTCTAGTAGTTTTGTGTCGTAGCGACATTTCCTTTACTTTTATCTTCAATTGGCGCTTTATTATTAGCTATTTTTATTAATAATTGTACGCCGTCATGATGCATCACAAAAACAAAGATGACAGCGCCTCTAATGGTGGATAATGTAACTATTTTACGATGTGATCACTAATGCTTGATTGACCATATCATGAACTAACCGTGCGTTTAGCTGTTCATATCGTCAAACGCTGATTATTCATTGATCTGGCCAGACCATATCATGATGTGGGCAGCGGATATTTTCCATTTCATGAAATACAAGCATTTCATGAAGTGATCAATTCTACGACCGGCCATGACATATGCATAGTCAGGTCTGCCGTCGAGGACATTTGTCTTATTTATTACACTAGTTTACAAAATTTTAATTTTTGTCTGTTGCCGCGAACTTTATGGTTGATTTTGTTTGCTTAAAACATATTATTCTCAAATCTATTCTCAGAAATTTTTGTGCAGGTCTAAAACCTTTTTAATTTATTACTTGATTTTGATTATTTTAGCGTATTTGTCTAATGATAACTTTCGTGTTTCACTTTGTTAAGATTTATATTGTAGTTTTTGATTTTGAGATGTTGTTTAAACAATACAATTCATTTTTGCTACATTTTTAGAGAATATGTGGACGGTAGAGCAAAATACGAATATTGAATAATTAAACACTGCCCCTTGAGAAAAGAAAATACACCTTGTTAAGCAAAATTTTGTCAAAGAGCCACTTGTAGCATACTTTGTAGATTGTGAAAAAGTTCTACTGCTGCCATTACATATGTATAAAACTGAGAATTATAAAACAGTTCGTTAAAGCTATCTATGTAAATAGAAAGTGCTTTTCCTACATTTGTCAAAAATTCAAAAATCTAAAACTCAAAAACTAGAGCTGAGAAATCTAATTATATATTTGAACTTAGCATACCATAATTATGTAGTCAGAAAAAACATCAATTTTCGCGGAAACAGATTTAGTGTAAACTAGTGTTATTATCCTATACCAGTGTTTTTCAACCTTTTTTAATACCCGACCCCTATACAAGTTAAACAAATCTTGCGAACCCCTAGGACCATAAACATAAAAAATGTTAGTGATCAGAAAAACTACGTTTATAATTTTCTTCAATTAGAAAATGATTTTCTTATTAACGTCTCCAAAATAAATCACATTTTTACTAATTGTTAAAAAATTAACAGAGCCTTCTCACTGAAATCTATTTTTTCAATGCAGTGTAGGACCTAAAACACTAACTTTATCTTTTACTCGCGACCCCTTGAGAAAGGCTTCGCGACCCCCGGGGGTCGCGACCCACAGGTTGAAAACCACTGTCCTATACTATTAAACGAGTTAAGTGTCCCGACGATTTCGAAAACGTCTTGAAACCTTTTCATGAAAATCTAGGATTAGGGGTTAAAAATCACCAGAAATCGATCTATGAGTAAATTATCTTCGAAAACATTCATTTATGGGAGATATGAGCGAATTTACATAAAAGGAGAATGCATATGATGCTTATTTTTAATCTTTTAGGTACTTTGGTGGAGTAGCGGTTTTGGTGCGAGCCACTTACGTTTTGTGCTGCTTTAAGGTCCGGATTCGAATACCGCCCATGAGACTTTGATGAATAACTTTCTAATATTACCTATCATTTAATATTTTTCTATTGTTTTTTTTTTTAAAAAAAGATAATTTGCATGTATTTTTTTCAATACAATCAAATTATAAAAAAATATTATAGATATTTTCAGAACAAATATTGCTTGTCCTTTCGTCCCTTAGAAGGCCACTACCGACTAAAACAACACCCTGTAAAATGTTTCATAGAAAATATAGGGTGACTTTAAATTAGTTCTTGATACGAAAGGCTATGCATGTGCTCATGATAACAAACAACTTTCCCTAAGGAACCCATAGTCAAATCTCAAAAAAAAAAATTTGGATTTGACTATGGGTTCCTTAGGGAAAGTTGTTTGTTATCATGAGTACATTCATAGATTTCCGTATCAAGAACTAATTTAAAGTCACCCTATATATCTTATATGTAACTACTAAACAATCTTAGTTTCTAAAAACTTCGATTGAACGAGCGAGACGACGCTCGGTCTCCCAGCTAGTTATTATTTATTGGCCAAAACAATCACAAATTACATTTATAATTTATATGCTCATCGGCTGAAACCTCTTGGGATTTTAAGCCGTTGAGGAGTTCCATACATAGCATGCGATATGTTTACAAAAAAATATTTACAAAATATAAGACATCAGTTTGTTTTAATAAATGTTTTTTTAGCACTCTTTTACACTTAATAGTAGTAACAGGTATATTTATAATATGAATCATATACATTCTCTGACAACGTGTTTAGGGTTTTAGGTAGAATATACTTGTAGTTTCTACATTCATATACATTATTAATATTTTTAGAAGGTAAGAGATAGGTAGGTATTTATTCATATTAGGCAATATTATAAGGTTAGGCTTTCAAGTTTTTAAGCTTAATGTGTCAATATTGTGGCATTCTTCATTAAATCTGCTTTCACATTTTATATTATTTTTTATAATAAATATTTAAATTTAAGTACCTAACAATATCAAAGTGGTTGTGTGTAAAAAACAACGAACACGTTATTTCAACAGCAAATAGTACAAGATTGCTTCTACTCTCAACTACTCAACGTAAGTACTGTTAAGCTTCTTCCAGACACAATATTGAGAAGGGTGTTTCTACCAAAGTCTGGCCTTAAACATTTTCGTGACAAGGGTAATTTGAGACTTCAGATTCAGCGATGAGTCGACGTCGAGAATGTAGGGCATAATTTGTTTGCATGGTATACATGTCGAAGTTAAACTATACTTCATTCCAATCAAAAATAGCAAAAGGTAAACAAACATAGTATGCAGATGACATTGACATGTATCAGTTCCATAGTAAGTTTGTTTACGTTTTGCTTTTTTTTGATTGGAATGAACTATAGACGTACTTACTTAATGGAGGTGTACGATCCATTAACTGAAACTTCAACTCATTATAATAAACAACTTTTGTTTCACTGATTTGCTGCAAACGAATTTTACCTTTCATAAATACTAGTCAGCTGATTTGTCAACATTATACCTAGTACGTAAAAGCATTTTTTTGCGATTTCAGTGAAGTCGTAGAACAAGGTAACGGGTCGTACACTTATTTTGTGACATCTGTATAATTTTCACGGTAAGTAGAGGCATCCTTCAAGGACCACGTGATACCTAATATAGGTACAATGTACTCTGGCGAAAATAAACAACGATTTAATCCGATTACATTAAGTCTTTTCAACCGACTTCAAAAAAAGGAGGAGGTTCTCAATTCGTCGGAATCTTTTTTTTTTTTTTTATGTATGTTCACCGATTACTCGAAGACGCCTGAACCGATTTCGAAAATTCTTTCTTTGTTTGAAAGGGTATACTTCACACGTGGTCCCATATAAATTTTTGTCGAAATCGGTTCAGCGGTTTTTGAGAAAATCAACAAAAACATAGCAAAATTGGAGTTGTTGCGATTGAAGTCGGTTGTTTTTAACGTATTCAGCGTGGTCAATTATTCTTCTTATTCTTATCGTGTGGCTGAATATAAACCACAGCACGTACATGTTGAACACTTAGATAAGCATAAACAAGGAAGCCGTCAAGAAAACTTTACTATTATTTATGTATACAGGTGTAACAAAATTGGTGTATAGCTCGCGTCACGTAAAAAGAGCGCTGGCGGGCGTTCCGAGGGCAGAACAGTTCACTCTGACAACAGGATAGCTTAATATAAATCGCGTAAGTGTGAAAGAGAGGGTACTAAACGTAATATTTGTAATTTTGTAATTTTGTAATGCTGACTAACAATATTGATTACGATTATGTAACTAACACATATGGATTTTGATGTCCGAAATAAATGATTTATTATTATATTATTATAAACAATTGCTGTCAAAATGCATCCTCGGAACGCCAGCCAGCGCTCTTTTTACGTGACGCGAACTATAGGACCTGTTAACTGGGGATTCTACTCATCTTACTGAACACTTTTTGTTCTACGACTTTGCTCAAATCGCAAAAAAATGTTTGGACTCTCCATACAAAAATGGCAAAAAAAAAATCTAAATCAAATTTTTATTTAAGTAGATGTTTTGTACATACTTTTAAATCGTATTTTTTTTCTACCAAGTACAAAGTTCCTACCACGCGGAAGGGTCCTACACTACACCAATTTTGTTACAACCTATATAAGGTCTAACGAAATCAAGCTATTTAAACTGGGGCTTCTACTCACAGCGGCGGCCCTAGCAAAATTTTTAGGTGGTGCGAGATCTAATGATGGCGCCCCCCTCCGTATACAAAGTTTTTGTTCCTCCGATTTGTTTATTTGCTCGTAATTATGGTCTTGTACAAAAGTTACATTTAGACAAACCGAGCACATTTCTTCATTTAAAAACTGTTACAGTTTTCGGTTTATCGTGTAGTTCGGTCATTTACTGACATGTATAAAAATTCAATTTATCTCACCAAGCTCTTCAGATTAATTTCATTTTTTAACAGTTTTAGGTATGTTATGCAAATCTCATACAAAAGCGCGAGCGAAGCGAGCGCGAAAAAAATTGATTTATCTGACAATAAGAAAATACAATAATTTCTTCAGGGTAAGACATCTTTGCTACAGTTTTCGGTTTATCATGTAGTTAGTTAGGTCATATACTTACGCGTGAGCAAAGCGAGCCCAAAGATTTTTAATTTGTTTCACCAAGTTTTTCAGATTATTTAAATTTAATTGATTTTTTTAACAGTTTTAGGTGTATTCTGCATCTATAATACAAAAGCGCGAGCGAAGCGGGCACGAAAATTTTAGATTTATCTTACAATAAGAGTTTTTTTAGGGTAAGGCATCTTTGCTCAAGATATTGACATTATTTTTTCGACTAAGCGATTACTTAATTTGCACAGTAATCCGGCACTGGGATGATTATGAATGGAGGAAAAAATATTAATAAATAGTCTGGGTTTGTATGAAAGGAACCTTGTTTCGATATTTTTCATAATAATTAATATCCTGCTATAGTGAGCACTCCGTGTAAAACTATAGTAACATATAAAGTTTCTTTAAATTATGTAGTTAAAATCATTTTTACAAAGAACTTCCAAAACCATCACAGCCATTTTTGAGAAAAAAAATATCGTTGTTTTTAGCCATAAAAAAATGTGTTATATTTTTTCAAATAAAAATAACACTTCTTTTCATTTGTCTGTCCAACTATCTGATTCACGAGGTACCAAGTAGGATTAAATGCCGTATTGATAGTAAAAATTGCGCGAGCGAAGCGAGTGCGGAAATATTTTATTATAAAAAAATACCTCAGACTACCTAGTTACATTTTTAAGAAGTTTTAAGTAAATTCTACGCTCTTATTTGCGGATATCCCCATAGTAATGCTATTTACCAGACAGTAGAATCGAAGTTTTGTGTTAAACGCGAGCGGCGCGGCCCGAGCCCGAATATTGTAAATGACCTCAGAGTAGTAGCAGAACTTTAATTAATTTTTGGTCACTTTTCGACCTCGCTTTGTGTCTTCAGTAGTTACGATAAAAATATCATGTGGTTCTGCTCATAATTGTAATAATTGACCACGCTGAATACGTTAAAAACAACCGACTTCAATCGCAACAACTCCAATTTTGATATGTTTTTGTTGATTTTATCAAAAACCGCTGAATCGATTTCGATAAAATTTATATGGGACCACCTGTGAAGTATACCCTTTTAAACAAAAAAAGAATTTTCCAAATCGGTTCAGGCGTCTTCGAGTAATCGGTGAACATACATAAAAAAAAAGATTCCGACGAATTGAGAACCTCCTCCTTTTTTTGAAGTCGGTTAAAAAGACGTGAGTGCAGCGAGCGCGAAAATTAATATTTACATAAAGGAGTGCTTCTACAGTACACCGCAAAAGAACAGTAGTTTAATCCCAAAGATTTCGTAGGGGTGCACCCACAGCGATTAATATGTACGTGAGGATATTAGTTAAGAATACTTGTTTAGGCACATTTTTTTACTGTCAACAATAATGTAATGTTGAAGTATACATACAGTAAGCAAAAACTACCGCCCCGTTGCCTTCGCCGCTCATCCCATGATTTGCACACACGCACAAATATCGGTCGTTGGCGGTTGTGTTTTCGCCTGATTTTGGCGTCCCTCCACAAATGGCGCCCGGTGCGGGGGCACCGCTCGCACCACCCTAGGGCCGCCACTGTCTACTCATTAAAACTTAACAACTTTTACCAAGGAACCCATAGTCAATTCGCGAAAACTTTTTTTGACTATACTAACAAGTTTATCAACTGATCGGCCAACTTAGTATGGAAAGTAAAAAATTTTTCAACAATTTTGGGAAGTCCAATTATTGGGGGAAAGTAGTTCAGATTTTGTTAGACCTTACACCTATATAATATACATGTAATATGTACATTTAAAAGTGGGAATTATAGGTCAAGCCACAGAATTTTGTTTTGGCCACGGAACCCAACCTCTGATTTTTTTTTAATGAGAAAACTTCTAATAAACGAATTCGTCTTTTTTATAACGCCAACAAAATATTCCAAAGAAAGCGTCAAGTAAAGAACAATAATTATTTTTACTTGCCCTACTGATTTATATACATCACCACCTAATTTACTAACTCAGCCACGGATTTTACAACTCACCAACATTTTACGTTTTATAGCTTCAAGTAGAAACCGTCATACATTATAATTTACAATGTGAAAAAATAAATACGACATCGTATTCTTTTATCATGAAAATAGCGACTGCATCAATCAGAGAGCGCAATTCATGCGAGGACGAGTTGTCTTGCGACGTGTATTAATTTAGAGTCGTTCTGTTTTTATAATGCGATCGTTTTGCAGTTGTTTTATACATAATAGCTGGGGTACACGGCTTCGCTCAGGTAGTTGATATGAGATTGTGTAATAATTTTCCCAAACATTCCAGAATGTTCCGGGGTGTTCTGGAATATTGTGGCATTTCTCGAATATTCTCGAATGTTTTGGACTGTTGTAGAAATTTCAAGAGGGCGAAACTTCCAGCCCTTATAACTTAAACAGCACGCCTTTCAGGTAAAAACGGGACTTTACTTATTTTGTATTGAATGAACAAAAACATTTTGAAAAATATACAAACACACACAGATACACAAAAAAAATTTTGTCATAAGAAAGGAAAGGAAAAAAGGAACGTTAGGTATACAGTGACTGATAACAAATTGTTTTGTGTATCTGTATGTGTTCGTGTATTATTCATAATGTTTTTGTTCATTCAATACAAAATAAGTAAAGTTCTAGTGTCTAAATCACTAAAGAATACGGTGGAATTACCGTCAACTGTCTTATTATTTTTGTATAATGAAGAATGTTAATGGGTCCGTTAAATCACTTGAAACTTTATGACCTTGTAGCCTAAATGTCTAGAAATACACTTGTTTTTGTTTCATTTAATTAAATCAAGCGAGTAGTTTTGAAGTTACGATAATTTTAGTTTCCGCCTTTTTCAAATACTTCGCTCGGGCGCGCCAAGCGCGCGTGACGTCATACCGCAACTCGCCGCTCTCACCGTACTGTGTTCTTCATACATTGCTATCGGATGGTCCCTACGTTCGCCCACAATAACATTTCTAACTGTAGTTTTTTTTATGTGAATCGGTGTTACAGTAGTGTTACAAGTATAATCGATGACAGTTTTAAAAATTGATTGAAAAATCGAATGATTCCTTAAATAGACGAGTTAAGCTACTATTTCTCAAATAACTCCGATTTCTTTACCGCGGCCGCCGAGACAATGATTAAAAATGCAAAAGTACTTACAACTTATTTTTTTTCTTTCTTATCACAAATCTGTTGATCCTTATAAGATACCTATACATATATACCTACATACCTATTTTTCATTACTAGTATTGAAAAATTTAGGTAATAATGATATTTATGAACTTGATATTTCGGAAATAAGGAGTGAGGGGCAAGGTAAAAGTGATGGTGTCAAAATCACTTATGTCATCAACTGTAATATAATGACACAATAACGACACTGAAGCGATCATGGCTCAGCGCTGCTTACGTGGTCGCGTCGATCACGCAGGTTAACTGACTACAAACACGGTCACAGCTTGGATGGACTTGACTAGCAGTCCATCCAAGTTGCCTATAACGCCTCCGACATAGCTTGGCGACTGCGATCTAGTGATAGTTACTGATATTTAAGCCCCTCCAAGTTGTGACCGTGTCTGTAGTCAGTTAACTTGCGTGATCGATGCGACCACATAAGCAGCGCTGTGCCATGTTATTGTGTCATTATATTACAGTTGATGACATAAGTGATTTTGACACCATCACCTTTACCATGCTCCTCACTCCTTATTTCCGAAAACTGGGCATAAAACTTAAACAAATATATATACAGAAAATAGATCTTCGCTTATAAATTACTTGAAAATCTCTAAGAAGTTATCTATAAATCTTAAAATAAGTTGATAAAATTTAAAATATTGTATGTTTGTAGGTGTGGACAAAGCCCTCTGCGCGAGAGTCAGACTCGCACTTGTCCGGTTTTTATTTTTTATGTGTATCGGTTAACTCATATTTATTTTATTTTAGATTGGCTAGAAATAGCTACGGCGACGACGTTACTGTTTATGCAAAAGTTATCAGATAAGGAGAAGGTGATAGACACAACTTTTGGCTTTGGGTCTGGGTGGATCATACTTTGCATGTATTTCTTTTGACTTTAAGGTTCAAAAATATAACAGTAAAAAATAACTTTTCGGGTATATTGGTAGTTGTATTTAAGCACTTTCGACACGAGCACGATTTTCTAGTTTTTGGATTCGTCATTTTTAAAATTTTCAACGCAAACTTCATACATAGAGGTAGGGAGCGGTGCGCGCACTGAGCGACCGTTGCAGAGTGACGTCACAGCAGCGTGCGGCGACCCCGCGTCACATGCCTACCTAAATAATTCAGTATCTCGGAAACTATCAAACGTATCAAAAAAAATTTTTCACCATATTTTTTTATTTTTAAATAGAGTATATTTTAAGATAAAAAACAAAAATTGGTGGTATTCTTCATTAATCGTTTTTGATAGATAAAGGTTTTAAAAGCGGAGGAAGACCCTTAGGTATCTAAGTGTATCTATTTGGTAAAAGGTTTCAATACGTCAAGTAGTTTCAATACTTTTTGGGTACTCTTATTAAGGGGTCACCAAAGAGTAGTGCAGAGTGCGGTAGTCATGTATTTTCTATAGCCAAGACATTTAAATTTATCTGTGCTAATAAATAAGCGTAAAACTAAACAGTGTAAAATAAAAATTGTCAATAAAAATAATTTAAAGCAACTTCATACGGAGGACGTTACTCTTTTCAAGACATAAAATCTCTGGGGCCATACTTTTGAAGTGGCTTTTCAATTTTATTACTACCGAGCATGTTTACATATTGTACCAAATCTTATCGTATCTGTCGTTGTCGATACGCATCTAGATTTTAGAAGTCGAATGGGTAATATTGTATGTTAAATATGTACTTAAAGTTTAGGTCGTTAATGACTAATTACTTACCTTCAAAAGAGTCCCTCACTCAAACTGTTACCAATTAAAAATGTTGTTATTTGGTTAATTAAAATTACGATTTAATATAAAATACAAAATGACAAAAATATACTGAATTTTGAAAAATCTATGTTATTGTTCCATATAGCATCCTTTGGCACGGATGATGGTACCAAGTCTGGCGACAAAGGCATCGCCAGCTGCACGAATGTGGCGAGCTGCAACGTTTTTTCTGATGATATTTTTACTTTCTAACTATATGTCAGTTAACAAAATAATCAGGTTTGGCTGCGGGGTGAGTCTAATGAGAATCGGAATTCTGAACGGTAGAGTTGCCGTTTGAAAGCAAACGTTTTATTATGGAATGGGCTGCAGTGACTGCAATTTGTCGCTATCCACTCGCGTTTTATTTAGCAGGGTGTCAAAGTCAATTAGCAAGTGTACCGACAAAAGGAGTTAAATGATGCGCTAGTTTTGTCGCTATATCAATGTTAATAGCAATGATGTGTTCCGGAATCGAGACAGGATCCCGTTCCCCGTTGCGTTGGGGAATCTTGGTTCCATCTTTGGCATCATCATTACTTACCATCAAGTGAGATGATGCCAAGGGACTATCAATTGTGCATCGCTTCGTCAGGAATGAAAATAATATCATAAATCCACATTCGTGCAGCTTGCAATGCCTTTGTCGGAAGACTTGGTGCCATCATCCGTGTCAAAGGAGGCTATATCAAACAATAACAAAAACTAAAGACTTAAGTCAATGGTATTTTATCATTTTGTGTTTTTTATATTTAATTTAAGTTTAATTAATCAAATTACCACATTTTTTATTGGTAACATTTCGAGTGACGGACCCTGTACAATACTAAATATGGTCTCCTTACAAAACGATGCGTGGTGCTTTACAGTCCTACATTGTAAGATATTATTGCTGGCTTACCTTTAATTCCGGTAAAGGTCGTAGTGCACGTCACAACGGCCAGTGGTTCAAACATCAACTGAAAAATAAAATTAATATATGAAGCTTTACGGCTATGCAGATACTTTAAGCGTACCTGCAGACTAGTACAGACAGACACAATAGTATTTAGTTGGGGCAGTCATTAATTTCACTTTGAGTTTTCGTTCTGTATTTCATGGTTGCCGAGTTTTTTCAAGGGCCATTCACTGCGAAGAGCGGACGTAAATAGGCTTCAATTCGCTGCGCTGCAGCAGGAGCCGAGAATTAAGTAGATTCTACCAAACTCGCAATATTCAGCTTCAACGTAAAAGCGTGATAAAATATAATAAAAAAAAACGTTTTTTTTTTTTTTACAAAAACCTTGCTTATTTTTGGCACACTCAAATATAAAATGAGACGAAGAAAGCAAGCAGGAAATAAACATTATATAATACTGCGCTTGGGCAAGGGCAGCTGAGTAATAAATAACAATAATAATATTAGAAAGTAGACTTAATAATAAACGGTTAATTAGAAAGTATAATTAATATTTATTATACTGATAAAATACCTAAACAGGATATGATGTAGTAGCCTGCACTGCCTTAAAGCAAAAATCGAATAACAAGAAAAAACAAACATACAGTCGGGAAAGTATTAGGGACGCTTCATTTTTTATCGCCAGTCAGTTTAGTTCTAATAAATCATTTAGGAAATAATGGCTATGTATTTGTTTGCCTGACTCCTTTTGTTCCCACTTTAAATCAATTTATAAAATAAATGAAATAAAAGGCCATGAATTATTGCCTTTTCGGGAAGTAAATTAATAACGGGCTTGTCACGGTACAGACTTCATCGTGCAAATGAAAATATCATTTAATTAGTGAAAGCCATTTCAAAATTAATAAAAAAATATATAAAAATATATTTAATCGAGATAATAAAGTAACTACGAAAACCACGGGATAAACTAGAAACTCTACTCGTTTTAATACTTTTGAAATATGTTTTCATAATTTAAATTTGAGTTTGCAGTTGCTACAAATTAAATGACTTTAAATGATGAATACATGAAGTGTTGATTTCTTAAAATAATACCGCTATATAGTGTTGTATCAATAAGTTAATGTAATGCATTTATGTACCTGTTACTTCGTTGTTAAAAAAATGACATACTTAACTACGAGGTCGTATTGACCACGTGGAGCCCATGAGTCATGAACTCATGCATGACTCATGTTCCGCTCACAGCATTCTATTCTATTCATTAGTTGCCTGGACTGCAGAAAAAAGTTAAAAGTTGGTACGTTACGTACGTTATACTATCAATACGATCGTAAAGATTGGAAATATTATTCAAACGAATGATAATTATTTTATTGATTGGTCGGAGTTACGACGTTCGACGTCGTAGCTATATTATCGGTTCGTCAGTTTATTTTTAATGAAATTATTCAATGCAACGAACTGAACAAATATGCAGATTCATAAGCATCGTCTGTTCTGTACGTTACGTCTATGATAATGTCAGTAAACTCTTTTTGCCCGGCTACTCCAACAGTCGTTAGATTTTTCTTTATACCCATTACCCATATATACAATATTTACATTTAGTTTTAGTCAAATTGATGCTTAGGTCATAGGTGTTTATTATTATTAATCTGGAAAAAACTGAGGATTCTGCCTATAAAACCGAATCACGATTGCTATATCAAGTTAGATAACTTATAAATTACATACTTTTTCCATTGTATGCAGTTTTTTGTATGTGTACAGCACTCGAGTAAAATTGTGTCGCATTATTTCCTGCTAGCATCAGTAATAAGATGTTACTTTATAAATTACAAGATAAAGTACCTAATTATGTTTCCGTAGCACTTTTTTCATGACTGAAGATTTCTATTAATCATTTAATAGTTGGGAAGTATCATATGACCACTAAGAAGAATAAAACTATTCTAATGACATTATGCGATTTAAAATACATATATAAAGCCTTTCAGGCTTAATAGTAATAGCTTAGGCAAACAAACAGACTTACCTGTAAAAAAATACCCCCCATTAAGAATAGTCGGGTAAACATAAAACAAGGATTAATACGAAGACATTCCAGAACCAAGGTCGATCTATTATCATACTGTCTATAATATATAATAAAATAATTTAAGGTAGCTATCCTATTGCGGCTGGTTAAATTATTTTTATAATATACCTTTAACTATACTTCCATTTCAGATCAATCTATTAGTGGTAAATAAATGTTACTGAACTAATAATAACCCACTGCCAATGGAGTTCTGTTGAATTGTAAGATAAGGATAAGTCTTGGAAAGACAACTGAATAATATTTTGGTAAGAGAGAGTATACAGATGCATGAATATACAATGTTATATTATTATTGATGTGACAATTACCATTGAGGTGGTGTGCATATGTCACAGTAAGATATTTAAAGCCGTGATATAGTTATATCCCTAGGGATATAATTATATGATATAGTTATATCCCTAGGGATATAATTATATGCCGGAACATAGTAATACGTAAGATGTTTATAACTATCTATCTTACTAGGGATGTAACTATAACATGGCAATTCAGTAGTAAGATAATTATATCACTAGATTAGTCTAGTGAAATAGTTGTCTTAATTATTGAAGGAAGATTATACTACAATACATTGTACTTGATTAGATACTTCTTTATTATGTACAAGATTTTAATAATTTCCTAACATTTTACTGTCATAATTTGTTGATTCTATACTCAAATATAAAAACAGATTGTTTTATTAATGTTTATTATTTTAAGTACTACCTACTTATCTTCTTCTTCTTAACGTGTGGCACAATTTAACCGTCCTATCCACAAGGTATAGACGGTGGTTGCCTGGTGTTGCACTTAGCATCACCCGCGGTCTCGTGTAGAAGGGCATTTAAGATTTACACCTACGGACGTGTGCAACCATCATACACAACTAGAAATCAGATGTGCAGGTTTCCTCACGATGTTACCCTTCGCCGTTAAAGCAGTAGTCGGTATGAAAATGCACGTAAGTTTCGAAAAACTCATTGGTGCACTGGTCAGGGTTTGAACCCGCGACCTCTGGTTAGTTATATTCCTAGGGATATAACTATATTACGGCTTTGACTATCTTACTGCGACACATATATATTATTAGCTAGACAGAATGACTCATTTTAGATTAGCTTTATATTTCGCCGCGAGTGCGGCTACTCGCGGAGCGACGCCGCCGGCGCGGGCGCTGCACGCGGCTACAAAGTACATCGACCTTCTTGCCGTCTCGTTTTGATTTACTTGCGGCACATAGCCACCTCTCGCATATGGCGATTATGAATTTTTCGTGTGCCATTCGGTTTTTCTCTACAGATTCGTATTTCCGCACGCATTTTTATCCAGCTACTGTGCACGCGATGGATAGTAGATTTCCGGTGAAAATCGAAGGCCGTAACATAACTTCTTTTTTTTTGTAAAAAAACTCATAGCTAATAAAATATATTTATCTCTCGATGTGAAAGGTATAAGTGTAACAATATCGACTGACTCAGTGGTCCAGTGGTTAGTGCTCCTGACTACTGATCCGAGAGTCGTGGGTTCGATCCCTACTCAGGACAAACATTGCTGTGATGAGCAATTTGTTTGCTCTGTAACTGGGTATATTATATCCATATATGTATGTAATTAATAGACATGTACCGGGTACCCGGCGGATCCGGCACTTTTTTAAGGATCCGGCCGGGTACCGGATAATAGCGCCGGGTACCCGGCTCCGCCGGGTAATTGCCTAGTTATTAAAAACACGTTATTTTGGAGTTAAAAGTATAGGTACATTTATGTAACTGTCGTTCATATTTCAATCTTATTTAGTATTGTAGGTTTATAGTTGGTAAGTTATGGTGTAAAAATACGAGGTTTTAAATTGGATCAGGATCTAGTCGGTTTCTTTTTTCGTAGACGTTACCTGCTTTCGAAAAGACTCTCGCTGTATACTGAGCTACTTGGTGGGGAAAGGTAGCGAGCCGCCAGGTTACGCAGTATAGGATTGAGACCTCTATTTTCTGCCCACCACTTAAATATATAGGGTAATGAAATATCTAAAAAAAATTTGACCGCGGTTCTACTTATGAAACTGAACAACTTACCCCAAGGAACCTATACTAAATTGGCAAACAATTTAACTACAACAACTAATTGATCAACTGAACCGACAATTTTGGATGGGAAGTCCAAAAATTCTTTTACGGATTGATTGGGAAAGTTGTACTGATTCATAAGTAGAAGCCACTGTAACCATTTTTTCAGGTATTTCAGAAGGACCCTATATCTCCATCCCTTGGAGCTCCGGAAGAATAATGCTGCAGGAATGGGCTAAGGAACAGAGTAGAACACTCTGGGCTAGTGCACCAGGTATTCCCGCGAATATCTGGTTTTTCGCGGGAATACATGTCTAGAGCACTACGACTTCATAAGTCTGGACTTAGGATTCTAGTCAGAACTCTAACTGGCCAGTGCAAGCTTAATAACCACTTTAATAAAATGAAGCTTGCAGATACGACGAGTGCCGATTCTGCCTCGAGGAAGAGGAAACTCCTCTTCATATACTCTGCGAGTGCGAGGCACTCGCCCAAGCCAGAAGCCGATCTCTAGGTGGACCGATAGTAACTCCAGAGGTCATTAGGGAACTCGATCCTAAGTGCATCCTACAGTTCATTAGAACTATTGGCCTTGAGGATATAATATAACAGGCGCAGTGATAACAATAGATCTACGCAGGTCACAGTGATCCAATAGGGTCCTCCTTTGGTCCTATACCCTTTATCCTCAAATAATAATAATCCCTTGGAGTTCTGGCCAAGTCTAAGTAATGATCTAAGACATGATCGTGACATGTTTCATTGCCGGGTACCCGGCAAATCCATTACCCAGTACATGTCTTGTATTTAAATGTATATGAGTATGTATATCAGTCTCTGGTTCCCTTAGTACAGGGAATCCTAGTTTGGGACCAGATGACTGTGTGTGATTTTTCCCGGATATTATTATTATTATAATATTTTATGACTTTTTTCAAAATAAACATACCTAGGTAATTAAGCATAATAAACAATTTTCTTGGTAATCAATTTTATACACATTTCAATGTATGTATGTAAAACAATGTATCAAATAAAAGTATGGGACAAATCATACACAGTCATTTTAAAATAAAAGTTTTAGTTAAATTGCAAGTAGAAAATTCGCAAAAGAAATAATTCGCTTGGCATTATAATTTTTATCAGGCATCTAAAATGGCAGAGCAGAACTGCATAAAAAATAAACAAATAATTTAAGTTTGAATATACATTTGATTTAATCAGATGCATGTTCCGACTTCTGAGTTCTGATCAGAAATTGCCTACTTAATAAATAATATTTACCACACATAATTAATTTCTGCTTGGGAGATATGTTTGCTGCTTTAAATAATTTTAACCCATTGTCCGCTACGCTACACTTTAAAAAAAACGTTTCCCCACTGCCAATGTCGGCTCCAGCTAAAAATGTATGAAGAACTCAAATCTGAATTTCATGTTGCTGTTTAAAACCCACATCAGCTAAACATGTTATGTATCCGCATGAATTGACTTATTTATTTAAAATAATACCTATAAAGCAACTAAGAAAGTTAAAAATTTCATCACCCCCAACATAACAAGTTGAATAACTAAAAACCACTGAAAACTGATTTTCACAAATGTGTTTGGAACATGATGAAATCATATGAAAAAAACCACAAACGCCACACATGCCTCAAACTTACATGATCCCTCTTTTGTATCAGCTGCTAAACAAAGATGAGATAGGTCCATGTTACCATTACAGGTGAATATCTCTATTTATTGTAATTCAACTAAACAAATTAAATGTCGTAAGAAATTGTTAATATGGTGGTTGTTGCAAGTTTTTTTTTACCCACAATTGGTAAGCCCTTGGCATCATCTCACCTGATGGTATGTGATGATGATGTCTAAGATGGAAGCGGGCTTACCATTATTCCCCAACGCAATGGGGAACTATGGGTTCTAAGAAAACCTATATATATATGTAACATTTTAAGTTTGAGATTTTTAAGTGATCCTAAGGTAAATAAAGATATGTCCACAATATTTAGTTGTGAAAGTAAAGTTTAAGTAAATGTGAAATAAGCACCTACTTATCCTATTACTGATTATAACAGGCAACGGTTTATTATGTTACCTGAGTATTATTGTTAATAAATATTACGAATACAAACTACAGTGTGAACTCTTTATAGTGTCTATCGATATTACGTAAAACTTCCTATAGAAATTAGTTCAATTTAGTCGATTTACCTTAAAACCCATACATTGATTCACTCTTTATAGCGCCATTCTTTATTACAAAGTAATACATTCATATTTATCAGCATTATTGTTTATATTACCAGTTTACAAAATGCTCTGATTAATCTTTGAGGAGCTGAAATTTTTAGAAAGACACCTGGGTCTTACTTATCAGCCACTCTGCTTTTGTTATTGTTAATTGCCTAGAACACGTGTGACATAAGTCTTGGATTGCATTGTCTTTAGGAATGTTGGCCACAGTTACTAAACACACTAGGCACATCCATATAACGAAAAATCTCTATAACAAAAAAAAAACGCTCAGTCCCTTGAGTTTCGTAATAAAGAGTTTACATTGTATGCGTTAAAAAATAAATATTCAGAAAACAAATGAATGATGGTAAATGCAATATTACCGTGCGAATTAATGTAAATTTTTATAAATATAATTTTGAACGAAGGTATAAGAAGCAGATATTTCTCCACCTGAACAAAACAAATTCACAAAAACTACCAACGCAATTTGCTCATAAAATACGTATCATCAAGATAGTTGTATTACCTGTTACTTTCAAAAATTAGTACACAGAAGGTGCGACGGTGGCTGGTATTGATTCAAAGTGATTGTACAGCGGAAACGAACATTAAAATAACTTACACTTATTTCACAAGATCTTCGAACTCTGATAAACCGTGCTTTTCTACACAAATCGGTAATCGGTCCAACACATATATATTTTTTTGTGAAATAGGAAAATATAAATAATCGGAACCGCCCAGCTGGCAAAATTTTAATCACATTGACAGACAGACAATTCGATGATGCGTTCCGTTCCGTTTTTGGAGCTGTCAATGTTAAAATTACATTGTTTTTAAACATTCTTTCTGCTATTGCAAGGAAAAAGCAAAGGCTTCTATGGCTATAAAGCCTTGTCTGGCGTAATATAGTCAATGTTGATTGTAAAAGTCTGTCTATTATGTTCATGTCTGTCGTCATGTATCAGTCAGTTCTTCAGCAAAATGTCTAGCACTTTTGATGAAGATAATGGACTTCATGGAAGCACTCGAAACACAGTCTACACACTTTTATGTAATTATCCTACATATAAGACATGGCACTTAACTGAATAACTAGCTGGTTGACCGAGCTTCGCACGTTCAATCGGAGCGTTTATAAACTAATTCACTTAATACAAAAAAAAAACTGGAGATATGAAAAATGGCAGAATAATACTCGAAAATATCAGTGCATGTTTTCGTTTCTGAGCTCATTCTTTCAAGAACTGCACGCCATCTGTTGTCGAGTAGCGCGGAACATGCTTTAAAAGTCAATGTTAGCAACAAAGGGCTCCAAGTAATGTAATTCACTGGTAATTCACCTACTCGACAAAAGATGGCGTCATTAGTGAAATACATTAGTGTGTATAGTTCGCGTCACATAAAAAGAGCGCTGACTGGCGTTCCGAGGCTGCATTCTGACAGCAACTGTTTAGTACCCTCTCTTTCACACTTACGCGATTTATATTATGCTATCCTGTTGTCAGAGTGAACTGTTGTGCCCTCGGAACGCCCGCCAGCGCTCTTTTTACGTGACGCGAGCTGTACAAAAATTACGTAGGTACTATCAAAATAAATTCTTCTTTTTTCTAGAATAAGTTTAGGTTTAGACTCTCACAGATTTATTGTAGATCTAAAACAACTAACCATAGATCGATAGAATTATTATTGTTAGAATCGTTTTCGACAAAGATATAAAAAAAAACAAATGTAATGCACAGTAAATTCGAAACATAAACACTGTAGCACTCGTTGATGTCTTTTATATGAAAACTTGTTAATGCAGCTCGCGTTGAAATCTTTTATATGACACGTATAATTTTATTGTAATTTGCGTTCATGTATATAATTTACTGCAAATTTCAATAGATCCGAGTCCGAGTCTTTGAATAAGGTAGAAGCTCAGTCACTGCATTTCAAACTTTACTTGGGTCAAAACAAAACCACAGTGACAAAACTATACAAATTCACACAATAAACTTTTTGATTTTATCTGTCCAATCTAAAAGTTAAAACTTATATATTTTCTGTAATTTCATTCAAAAAACAGTGAAATATCATAAATACATACAGTGCCACCTTTACTAAATAACAGTTAATACAATGTCAACTTCTTTAATTTTGTTTAGCCGTGGATTTTCATTCAAAATTACGATTGTCTCGTTTGACAAAATGTAATCACCTACCTACCTAGGTTGTACCAGCTATGATAACTACACAATACAACCTGTGAATATTATTATTAAAACCTTAAAATGTAGAATGGTAGAATAAATAAATCATATGTACGCGATAGGTAAAATTGCTGAATAAAACTTACACTATTTTCGACATCACATCGTATTTTTATCGCTCTTAAGTCTTTTTAGTGACCTACATAATAAAAAATAAAAAAATTACCCAAAAAAAAAGACAAAAGTCAATGAAGTCTCGTGGGATTCGAATCCAGACCTACATAAAAGAAAGCTAGCACCGAACCATTACGCCAATTCGCGCTTCAGTATAGTGTTAAAAATAAGTATTCTGCTTTTATGTAAATTCGCTCATATCTCCCTTAAATGAATTTTTTCGAAGATAATTCCCCCAAAGATCGATTTCTGGTGATTTTTAACCCCTAATCCTAGATTTTCGTCAAAAGGTTTCAAGCCGTTTTCGAAATCGTCGGGACACTTAACTCGTTTAATAGTATAGGATACTATTAATATTATTTTTGCATTAAAAAAACACGGTATTTTTCGGTTAATAAATCAAAAAAAGACAAAACTTTTTCTGCGAGTTCCCGCCAAAAGACTGTCAAAGCTTGCGTTACAAGGTTGCGTTCTAAAACATATCCTCAACGCATCGGGCGCTTGTAATCATACGTGCGGATAGATAACAAAGTTTTACACACAATACTTCGAGATGGAACAAGAAAATAGAAATGAAAATTCAGTCCCTAAAATAGGAGACAAGAACAGTAACAGTTGCAGTACAATTTGCTTTAAATGTAAGAAATATGCAGACAAGAAAAACAACCTCCATTGCTCTCTATGTAAAAAAACCTTCCACTTAGACTGTTTTGGATTTTCCAAAAAGCTTTTTGATATGAATGATAAAGCAAAGAAAGAAAATTGGAAATGTACAACATGCATTCGTAAGTCCCCGTGTATGGCAAAAACCAAAGCAAAAACTACGATGCCGACTGAAATTGATACAACCAACCCACCGAACGAAACTTTGTGTCAACAAAATAATAATATCACCATTAGAAAGAAAAATATTCCTCAGAAATGGAATAATGAAGACGTTTTAGACATTAAATCTCAGGAAACTACTGACACGACACTTACTGATGCTGAGAACTCCTACAGTTCACAGATATTGAATACCATCTTCTCAGCTGTTGACGATACTACCACTGAGCATAATTCCCCTCTAGAGAAACTATCAAACAGTATGGAAGAAAGGTCGCACACAACAACATACGAATTAAAAGAGGAGATCAAGACACTGAAATCAGAACTTTTAATTACCCAGAGTGAACTCGAAAATACAATATGTGAGAATATGGATATGAAAAGAACTGTTGATAAACTAAGACAGGAAATTCATGTTTTAAAAAAACTTTGCAAAAGTCCGCCACCACGTCCTAAATACAGTGGCGCATCTACACCTAACCAGAAAAGGCGCTCCTCAAACAGTACATATGTCCTTGATTTAGAGACACCGAAACGATCACCAACTTTTCCAACACTGCACTACACAATCTTGATAAATAAGCTTGAAACGCAGATATCTGAGCTCCAAACAAAGTTAATTTTGGCCGAAAGTGAAATCGAAAATTTGAATGAACAACTTAATAATTTTAAAAACAATGACCAATCCAACTTGTCTCATTTTGTCGCAGCATTCAACAAATACTGAAATGGAAGTTCACCAACAATATTCAGCAATTTCAGCAGGCAATGATACTACTGCCCAGACTTCAGATGTGAGCTCCTGCGTACGTTCCTCGCCACAGATTATGCCTAATGTAAGAATCTATGGAGCACAGCACAGTGCTGGCCTTGCTTCAGTCTTACTTGATTCCAGGAAAAACACGACATATGAAAAGTACAAAGTAAAAAGCCACATCAAGCCTGATGCGCCAATAAAGGAAATACTTCGTGAATGTTACTACATAACGCCCACACAATAAGACAAAATAATTATAAGCATTGAAAATATTGAAAATGAGCAAAACGTGAGAACTGCTCTCTCGGAGCTCAATTATTTATTACACAAATTTCGGGAAAATACTGTACTAATACTAAGCGCGTCACCAAACAGGTTTTTTAATGTCACAAAATTAAATAGAGATGTAGAGAGTTTATGCAGTGACCTTAAGAATGCATATTTGTTAAAATTTAAAAACAATGAACCATCTCTATCCGAAAAATGTAAACTCATTAATTTTATTATAGACTCTATAGATTATGAAAAAAAATACCTAGATGTTAAACAAATTCGGAAGTTCATAACGGGAGGTACCCGGAGCATAAATAAAGAGCCAGGCCCCAAGAAAGGAACCATTCCTTATTACTTTGCTCGATTAACTGACAAAAAGAGTACAAAATGTAAAAGCCCCGGAGTCATCAATACCAAGAAGGGAACTATCCCGTATTATTTTCCCCTGGATAAGGAAAGAACATTTTTTCGTGGATAACCAAAGCATTCGAAACAGTTGTAAAAACTCTTCAGAAAATTAAGTAAGAGTCTTCCATCAAAACATGCAAGGGGTTTGAAGTAAGCTTGACACTCTTGAGCTTTTTATATATGAACGCACTAACAACAATATTTATTTAGATATTTTGTGTTTGTCTGAAACGTTTATAAAAAGGGGTAATGAAGCTAATATTAATATTAAAGGATTTGAGTTAGCTTCCTCTTTTTCGAGAGCTAACGTTAGTCGGGGTGGAGTTTGTATTCTGGTATGCAAAACCATGCAATGCAAAAAAATAGATCTTTGTTCTGACTTCTGCATAGAGGAGGAATTCGAATGTTGCGGTGTCGAGATACCGTCACTCGGTTGTATCGTACTGTGTCTCTACAGGACTCCAAAATCAAACGTTAATATATTTTTTAAACAGCTAGATTTACTATTGCATAGAATTTGTAAAAGATACAAAAAAAATTTATTGGCTGGAGATCTCAATGTCAACACGCTAATAAAAGACAACATTTCGGACACCTTAATAAATCTATTACAAAGTTACAATATGGACCTTCACATTAATGAACCTACCCGATTAAAAGCTTGTATTGATCATATTGCCAATAATATTAAAGGTGCTCAAGGAGAAGTTTATAATGCAGGTCTTTCTGATCACGAAAACTGTCAGTTGTTAAAATTCCAATCAAGTAAAATCAAATGTTTACCAAAGACTTGGTTTAAATTTATCAGGGACGTTGATAAAGACAATATGCGCAAGTTTTCTGATTGTTTATCAAAATTATCGTGGTCAGAAGTTTATAATGATGAAAACATTTCCACTGCTTTCCAAAAGTTCCATGATGATCTTGGATTGTTTTTTGGGTTATGTTTTCCTGTAAAGAAAATAAAAGTAAACACTAACACCAACAAATCTCGATGGATAACGAAAGGTATTAGGAAATCATGCTTAACGAAACGTCGACTTAGATTCAGTTACTACAAAAATCCATCCAAAGACAACAAAACCAAATTCAAAGGTTATGGCTATTATCTTAGACAGTGTATCAACAACTCACACAGAATAACCAACCATAATAAAATTAAAAAGGCTAAAAACAAATGCAAAGCTTCTTGGGACATAATCGAGCCAAAAACGACTAAATCCATGGATATTGAGAGTGTCATAGCTGATGGACGTTTAATTGAGGACCCACAAGCAATGGCAGAGGAGTTCAATAAGGTGTTTGTGAATATGGCAAAATTACCTTGTACGCAGAGCAATAGCGAGGGTAAGAAAATATGGCAAAATATAGCAAATCAACAAGGTAGTTTATTCATAAAACTCTGTTCGGAAAATGAAGTTTTCAAGATAATAATGTCTCTAAGAAACACAGCATCAGTGGGATTCGACAATCTACCAACCTCAATTTTTAAATTATGTGCCCGCTCACTAGCTCCAGTAATTACTCACCTCATAAACGCTTCCTTTACTGAGGGTCTCTTTCCAGAGCCACTAAAGGTATCCATAATTAAGCCTATTTTCAAAAAAGGTGACAAAAACGATATATGTAATTTCCGTCCTATTGCACTGGTTCCCGTGTTGTCTAAAATTTTTGAGAAGGCTTTCCTTGCTAGAGTTCTGGATTTTCTGGCAAAGTATGATATCCTAGCTGAGGAACAAAACGCCTACCAAAAAAATAAGTCTACCGCTCTTGCAGGTTATAAACTAATGTGCTCTATCACAAAAAATATTGATGCTAGAGTCCCCGTGACAGTCGTCTACTTTGACATGAGCAGGGCGTTTGATTTGGTAAATCATCAAATTTTATTAGACAAATGCGAAAGATACGCCATTAGAGGACCAGCGCTAAGCTGGATAAAAAGCTACCTAGTCAATAGAATCCAATGTGTGCAAGTAAACAAACTCAACCTAAATAGAGAAGCTGTCACTTACACGTCAACTACCGCTACCGTAAACTCAGGTGTACCGCAGGGTAGCGTTCTAGGGCCTGTGCTTATCCTCTTATACAGGGTGTTGTTTTGGCCGACAACGTCCTTCTAAGGGATGAAAGTATAAAAAATACTTGTTCTGAAAATACCTATAATATTTTTTATTATAAATTGATTCTACTGAAAAAATGTCCTACAAGTTTTCCTAAAATTATCAAAACGCATGTTCGCGCAGTCAGTCAATGACGGCCGGCTCATTCACGAATTTTCCTACAAAAAGGTCAATGACACTTACATGAACCTGTCGGGAGAAGTATTCCAAGATAGCTTCTTCCTTGATCTCTTGTCTACTTTGGGCTCTATCTCGAGCATGGGATGTTTTTTTCGGTAGAAGACGATTTGCGGAGTTTGTAAATAATGTTTTTATTGCGTAACACATTACGGCGACGCGACGTCACTTCAAATAACTCCAAATCTCACACACTCGACTTGATTTACACCACACGAAAAACATTTCGATAGTCGTGAACTGAGCGATGTATTAACAACTACATCGCTCAGTTCACGACTATTGAATAAAGACTTGTTCCTGATCTTAGCCGTAGCGTAAGTTCACGCGCAGAGGCGCTTGCTCTCGCTGAGAAAAAGGAACGCGGGTTCGGCGCGGAGGCATGCAGCAGACTGCCCGTGCCGCCCGCGGCGCCGCCGCAGTCGGGCCCCTCGCGCACCCCCGCACACCTCGCCTCGTTGCTAGGCAACCATTCAATGTTAAAATACGTTACGCACGGAAACAAGGATACCATAATTAATTATTTTCTAAGATTCACTTATGAAAATTTAAGGTGCCATTTTTATATTTTTTTTGGCATCAGTATCATGTATACTATCACCCCTGAAAAGCTCGTTGTCAACCAAAACAACAGCCTGTGTATAAATGACCTTCCTAGATGCGTGCCCTATGAAACAGTTATCTTTGCAGATGATATATCCTTAATAATACCTCATAACGACAGAAACCAGCCTTGCGAAATAATATTAAATTCAACGGTAGAAACAGTTAACGAATGGATGCAAGATAACTACTTAGTAATGAATATTTCAAAAACAAATTTTATCCAGTTTCAAATTATGGGGCTACTAGACAATTGGTAAACATCCATTGTAATGGTCAGGTTCTGCATGAACTGACAGAGACCAAATTTCTGGGTATCACGCTGGACTGTCACTGTAACTGGAAAGCCCATATTCAGAACATCTGTGACAGATTAAGTCGTTTCGCATTCGCTCTGTATCGCATAAGGGTTACAGTAGATCAGAACACTGCGCTTCTTGCGTATCACGGCTACGTCGCCTCAATCCTCAGATACGGTATTATTTTGTGGGGAAACTCTACGGATGTAAACAAGGCGTTCCTTATACAAAAAAATGCATGTGGCATAGGGCCTCAAGATAGCTGCAGACAGTGGTTCTCCAAACTCGGCCTCCTTACTCTAACATCGTTATATATTTTGGAAATAGCTACATTTGTTAGGCAACATGTAAATCTCTACCAAAATCAAGTGCACAATACAAGACTGCGACCACGAGATCCATACGAACTTAAAATGCCAAAATCTAACAGTGCTCTATATTTTAAAAATTGCCATCTAATGTCGATAAGAGTCTATAATAAAATTCCATTAGATTTAAGAAAGCTACCAAACAATATATTTAGATCGAGACTGAGACGTTGGTTGTTGGACAACTACTTTTATGACATAAAGGATTTTTTTAGTAAGAAAGGTATATGATCTGTACTGTGACATTCATTCTTAAATTATGAATTATTTCCTATATATTAATTGTATAGATTTTTTAATTTAATGACATTATTTAAATCGTTCCTAATTTTGCTCTAAATAATTGAATGATATTTTTATAATTTATTGACGTACTTATTTCCATGACTTTGTTAAAAATATATTGTATTGATATTGTGCTATAATGTTAAAATAAGTAGAGATGGATTTTAATTATTTTAAATTATTGTGTTATGAATTTAATAATTTTTTAATAATCTAATATAATGTTTAAATAGATTTGCATACCTAGTTAAGGTTAAGCACGCTAGCACACAAAAAATTTAAGACCTTTGTAAACCGTGTTTTTACGCAAATAAATAATTCTATTCTAATCTATTCTAAAGAGATACTGGGCTGCGTTCACAGGGTTAGAGCGCGATTGTTTTTTTTACCTTGCTTTTAGGTTTGTAACGGCAGGGGGCGGTTGTTTTATCTACGTTGATTGATTTTGACAACTTTCCTAAAACTTCCTATAGTGCCACCAACTTACTCGTATCTGTAGAACGGAAAAAAGCGGAACTATTGACGCCAGTATGAAAACGTCAATTTGTTATTGTCAGTTTGTATGGAATTTTCGATAGTGGCGGCATCTTTTATTCTACAGATAAGTTGGTGGCGTGGCACTATACAGGGGTGATTGGTAATTCGACGTAATCTTTCAAAGGGTTTATACTTACTGATGTGCCATGCCCGAGAATATTCCCGCAAGACAGAGACAGCGCTCTATATTACATATAGCGCCGTCTCTTGGGAATATTCCCATGGGAATATACCCAATTTTCCAAAGGACGGCGCTACATGCAATATAGAGCGCTGTCTCTGTCTAAGGGAATATTCCCGGTAACGGCACATCAGTAGTTATACTAGAGGTCATTTGCAACAAATTAAATCCAATTAACCAGGGGTCAAAAATGTATGGTTACTGAGATATTACGGTTTTTAGATTTTTAAGAAATTTTCTGACTTGTTACCACAAATAATTAATTACGAAAAAACCATTACACTGTTAATATTAAATTGTTATTTTTTTTAATCTGAGAAATGAGCGCTCATTAAAAAAAAGTCCTTGGCCAAAACACATAGTCTCAAAAATAAACGGTCTTAAGTTACATAAAATTTGGCTCAACGTGCGTTGCGAAATACGGAAATGGACGAGATAAATGCCACTAACAGTAAAAACCCACAACCAAACTGTCGAATGAATTGTCGCCTGCGGTATTTCCGGACCGATACGACATTCAAACCTTCAAGAAAAGAGCGTACTCCCATATCAAAGGCCGGGAAAGCATTTGTGACTCGTCTGGTGTTGCGGGTGTCTATGGGCGGCGGTAATCGCTTACCATCAGATGATGCGTCTGCTCGCTTGCCACCTCTGCCATTAAAAAAAACCCATCCAGGTTTTGAAAAAAGAAAACAACCACTGGACGGATTTGGATGTTTGGGTTAGGGCAATATTTTGTGAATATCTCCAGCCGGGTTTTTTTTATAATAAGGCTATTTTTTAGGGTTGTCGCCATAGTAAAAATACACTTAATAAAATGAAAAAAAAATTTTCTAAGGATTTTGATGAAACGTTGTACATTACCATATTTTTATACCAGTTAGTACATTAAATAGTTGGTTATTCTGAGAAAAATCTGGTTCTGATACCTTCTATACAAAAATACGTTTTTGATATTTTTTCTCAAAAATAGCTCTAACGATTTTGATAAAACTTTGTACAATACGATTATTTTATACAACCTAGTATATTAGGTAGTTGGTTACTCAGGTTAAAATCTGGTTCTGATACCTTCCTTACAAAAAAACGTTTTTTAATATATTTTCTCGAAAATGGCTCTAACGATTTTGATGAAACTTTGTACAATACCATATTTTTATACCACCAAGTATATTAGATAGTTGGTTATTATGGGAAAAATCTGGTTCTGATAACTTCTATACAAAAATACGTTTTTTGAAAACGGCTTTGACGATTTTGATGAAACTTTGTACAAAACCATACTTTTATACATATAAGGTAGTTGGTTACCCAGGGTAAAAGCTGGTTCTGATACCTTCCATATAAAAATAACATTTTTGTTATTTTTTCTCATAAATAGCTTTAATGATTTTAATGAAACTTTGTACCTTTTAATAAGTTTGATAAAACAAAAAATACACTTGTAATTTTGTATGTGAGCTACTTAGGCACAACCCTTTCACCGAAAAATTACCATTCCGACGACATTGTTATAATTCGGTTGACGTCCGTACGCCACAAAGGTGCAAGCGATACTAACACACTAATCTATGATACTAACGGCGACTGAGCATGTACTGTACAAGGCAGGTACACAAGTACATTCATCCTTTGATCTGTGTCAAAAAACCGACAGTCGTCCCCATCGACGTAGAAACAAATGGACTTCGGGTCAGCGCTCAAAAGTGTCCGAACCAAAAGAGAAGTAAAACGCAAAAAGAGTTGTAATTTCGCGCCAGTCTTCATTTGGTCGGCCGGCTGACTGCGCGTCGAAAATGGCGTACTGCGTCGTGAAAAATTGTAAAAACTATTCAAGTAAAGTGAAAAAACAGGATGGAGTATCATATTTCCGGTAAGTAAACTCTTACTTTATCATTTTAAAGTATCGTTTTGCTAAGAAAAACAGTAGTTTATTTTAATTTGAATTACGCATTTAGTAAGTAGTTACTTCTCTGTTTTCACTCGAAGTTGCGTAAGGTGAAGTACGTTCCAGTCGTAGCTTCGTATGGTGATAAATTGTTGCAAACAAAAATCAACTGTAATGCAATGACACACGATCTAAATTCAAATGTGTTGTTTCTATGCATATAACTACGTGTGTATAGGTTAACTTCGGACGCTTTTTTCGTTAATTATGTATTAGACCCGTCGTCCATTTGTTTCTACGTCGATGGTCGTCCCGATCAGCGGCGAGCACAGGCACGAACACGGGCGCATGCACAAGCAGCCTGTTTACACGCTCGTGCCCGTGCTCGTGCTCGTTGAATGTGGCTTTGCCCGCGCGCGTGTAAACGTACCATTAGGTCACACAGGGGGGGTGAGGTCGATTTCAGAGAGCGGCAGGGAGTGTCCATACTGGATAATATCCTTATACTATGCGTTAGAAGTAGAACAAACAAGTGAAGATGAAAAATATGTTCATGAACGTCTCTGTCTCTTTCTTGACGGGTGTTTCTGTCTCATTCTAACTAGGGTACTTAGAATGAGAAAGCAAGACCCGCCGAGAAAGACACAGGATATTCAAGGTCATATTTTTTATCTTCAGTCCGGTCTTAGAGAGTGTTTTCTCCAGTCTGGTTATAAGCGTCTTGGTTGCAGTTGCAACCGACGGAGGTACGGAACGTGTAGGTTGTGTCAACTGGACGTCTGACACTGAGGTTCGGAACGAATAATAGAATTCACTCGAATACTGCTCGAGAATTTTGCCTTTTCGAACGAACCATTTGATCTTGTTTATCGGTGTATCCCTTGTGTATCCGATCGTGAAATATCAAAGACCATGGACGTACTATTCAAACTGGACTGAGCACTTTGCAAGGAAAACGTGACGACAGAGAGGTTTAACTAGAGCCCTGCATTTCTTTCTAAGTAGAGTGACCAAACTATACAATAGTTTGGGAGTAAGATTTAAATAATAATAATAAACCACCCGAAAAGGTAGTTTTCTTAATGTTGGAAGTTGTAATCTTAGCTAGAGTATTGTAATTTCATTTTAAGGATGGCGATAAGAAAAAATAAAAATCACTAGTATAAAGATTCCGATACTAATTAATGCAGATTTATGAAGTATTTAATGAAAACTAAGCACGCATGCACAGACGGCTGTCATAGATTTAAAGGTTATGATAATACAGGGTGTTAAAAAAGTGCGTTTGAAATTTTAAGGGGTTACTCAGAATCAAGTATAGAATCAAGGAAAAATATTGAAAAAATTCGCTCTTCAATTTTTTTTGCAGTTTTTCATACAAATTCTCGATTCACTATTTAGATTTAGTATGAGAATCTAAAAAGAAATAATTGAAGAGCGGATTTTTTCAATATTTTTCCTGGATTCTGTACTTGATTCTGAGTAACCCTTAAAATTTCAAACGCACTTTTTTTAACACCCTGTATAGGCACTGGCACCGTTTCCATAAGGAGGGGGTGCCTGATCCCCCCAATATTTTATAACTGGTATTTTTTTTCTTGGGATACTTTTATTCCAAAAAAAACCTCATTTCTATGCACGCTCAACGATAATCTCAAAAACTATATCCACACCAGCGAAACTGTGGGCGAAAGCTAATTAGAAAACATTAGGAAAATAACAAATTCATTTCCGCCCTAGCCCCTCCAATATTTTTATGAAGTCGGCGCCCCTGAATATGGGCACTTTGGGGGAAGTTATTCAGTATGATGAACAGAATCCCAAGTTAACTTTTTTTTTTTTTTTTTTTTTTATGGCATAGGTGGCAAACGAGCAGACGGATCACCTGATGGTAAGCGATTACCGCCGCCCATAGACACCCGCAACACCAGAGGAGTCACAAGTGCGTTGCCGGCCTTTGATATGGGAGTACGCTCTTTTCTTGAAGGTTTGAATGTCGTATCGGTCCGGAAATACCGCAGGCGACAATTCATTCCATAGTTTGGTTGTGCGAGGCAGAAAGTTTCTAGTGAAACGCACAGTTGTGGACTGCCAACCATCTATGTGATGGGGATGAATATATTGTCGCGTAGAACGATGGCGAAAAGAGGCGGCAGGGATCAATCCGAACAATTCCTCGGAGCACTCCCCATTGTACATGCGATAGAGAATGCAGAGCGAGGCTACATCTCTACGCAGCGCCAAGGAATCAAGCCGATCTGAGATATCCTGGCAGCCGACGATTCGAGTTGCTCTCCGTTGAATACGGTCCAGAGGGAGAAGCTGGTACTGGGGTGCCCCTGCCCAGAGATGAGAACAGTATTCCATGTGAGGCCGAACCTGCGCCTTATAAAGTTGCAGGCGATGGGCCGCAGTGAAATACCGTCTCGATCTATTGAGCACACCAAGCTTCTTCGAGGCTAATTTAGCCTTACCCTCTAGATGACCACGGAACTGGACTTCACTCGATATGTCGACACCAAGGATTCCGATACTAGCTGAGGCATTAAGGGGAGTGTCCTCAAAACGAGGTGATACGACAAATGGCATTTTCTTGGCAGTGAACGCGCAAACCTGTGTCTTAGTGGGGTTAAATTGGACCAAGTTAATCCGACCCCATTCTGAGACTTTCTTTAAAGAGTCCTCAATTTCTGACACAAGTTTGTTTCGGCTCTCGATGACGTTTTCCCGAGAAATGTTAGCACAGCCGGTATAAAAGGTATCACCTGTGCTGTCATCCGCATAACAATGAGTGCTGCTGATTTGCAGCATATCATTGATATGCAGAAGGAACAGTGTAGGCGAAAGCACACAGCCTTGAGGGACACCAGCATTCACAGACATAGAATCTGAGCATGCACCGTCGACTACGACCTTTATGCTTCTGTCTGCAAGAAAACTAGTGACCCATTTGCATAATTCCTCGGGAAGCCCATAAGAAGGAAGCTTCGCAAGAAGTGCTTTGTGCCAAACCCGATCGAAGGCCTTCGCTATGTCCAAACTAACCGCCAATGCTTCCCCCTTAGTCTCGATCGCCTGTGCCCAACGATGTGTCAGGTAGACAAGAAGATCACCAGCGGACCGGCCCTTACGGAAACCGTACTGTCGGTCGCTAAGCAGCTGGCGGTCCTCTAGATACCGAAGGAGCTGGCTATTGATAATGGACTCCATTATCTTTGAGAATAAGGGGGTTATGGCTATCGGCCTGTAGTTGGACGGATTCGAGCGGTCACCTTTTTTAGGGATCGGGTGCACCAAAGCTGTTTTCCATGACTTCGGGACTACGCCAGAAGAGTAAGAAAGCCGAAAAAGGCGCGTTAATACTGGAGCCAACTCTGGAGCACACACCTTCAACACGATGGGAGGGATTCCATCGGGCCCACTCGACTTATGAATGTCGAGGGAAAAAAGTGCTTTACGCACTGAGCGTTGGTGGAACCGGATATCCGGCATACAGCTCTTGCACCGCGGTATGGTCGGCGGCTCGTTTCCCCCGTCATCCAATGTCGAATTGGACGCAAAGAGTTTGCCTAGAAGATCGGCTTTCTCCTTTGCGTCGTGGGCCAATGAATCATTTCCCATGTGCAGTGGTGGAAATGATGGCGTGCAGAAATTCCCCTGGACAGCTTTGGCCAGAGACCAGAACGCACGAGTTCCCGAAGGAAGACGCTCTAGTCTCTCGCCAATTCTGCCTATGTGCGCCGACTTCTCCCTGTCAATGTCTCTTTTGAAGGACCTGGAGGCAAAGTTAAAGTCCTTTTTCAATGCGCTGGTCTTTTCATCGCGTACCTTCGCTGCATTTGCCCAGGCTTGGTAACATTCCTGCTTCCGGCGAGAAGCCTTTTTGCAGGACCGACCAAACCAAGGCTGTGATTTGCCGCCAATGGGGACCACCGAGGATGGGATAAAAAGCTCCATACCCTGCAGCACCACATCAGCGACAGAATCAGCAGCGAAGTTAGGATCATCCGGCGTGAAGCAAATCTGCCCCCAAGGGTAGGACGCAAAGAAAGACCGCATCCCATCCCAATCTGCTGACTTGTAGTGCCACACACGACGGCGACAAGCAACTCGCGGTCGCGGCGGGCACGTGAGTGGCACCGTACTCAGGCAGTGATCCGAAGAGCCGAGTGAAGCGTCAACGGATACTTGGTAGCCGTCCGGATGAGAAGTCAGCAGAAGGTCCAACAGTGAAGGTTCATGGTTCTCCACATCTGGGATTCGCGTGGGCGTAGTAACCAGTTGTGTCAAACCATATGCCAGGGCGAAGTCGTGAACAGATCTCCCCGCATGATCGGTTTTGCTAGAACCGAGCCATTCGGCGTGGTGGGCGTTAAAATCGCCGAGTACCACGATCTCAGCGGATGGGATCTGCTGCTGCACAGTATCTGCAGCCATTTGGACGTGCTCAATGAGTCGGTCAGTTTCGCCATCGCCGGTATGGGACCTATATAGGCACGAATAGACGCGGGGATGGTCATCGCCGTCTACACGTAGCCATATGGTGGAGAGGTCCCTACCTTCAAGGTTGCTGAGGCGGCGAGAACTGATATCGTCTCTGACGTACACGCACACTCCAGCCCTAGGCACAAAGGAGTGTTCCAGACCGTACCCAGGGTAGGAGAGGTACGATGTGTCCGCTGGAGACGATATCTGTGTCTCGGTCAAAAAAAGCAAGGCCGGCTTTGCTGTCTCAAGGTGGTGGTGTACAGCATTTAGGTTGGAATGTAAGCCCCTGATGTTGCAGAAGTCCACAGTCAGCGTGGCAGGGGGTGCCACAGTGTCTTTGCCCTTGCCTCGTGCAGTTGAAAGCGCGGTTTTGCCCCCCCCCAGAGTACGACGAGGGGCGGCCTGGACATCCAGGCTCAGGGACGTTATGTTCTGAGCCTGGACGTCCAGGGAGGGATTCTCCAGCGCTCGCGCAGCTGGTACCCTCCTGGGGTAGCGAATTTGGGAACTGCGCTGTCATTGGGGGGGGGGGGAAGGGGTTGGGCCTCCGGTATCCTCATTAGTCTGGTCCTATTCCCATTTTGTGACTCTCTGTGTTACAACAATTCCCTAATACAATACAATACTTAATAATAATAAGAAGAATAAGTATGTATATTACATTTATGATAAGATACCTACTATTAGCATTTTTTATGTTTAGGTGATAAGACTAACTTATATATTTTTTTAATCAATAAATGAATTGAAATGAATAGCCCAGTCATCGAGGAGTTTCTTTGTATGGAGACCCCAACATTAATTTCTCTATCAATGAAACTTTGCACGATTGTGAAGGATAGTGTATAGATGGAAGATGACAAAGAAACCAAAAGATTTTGTGACTGGAAGTATGTGTTTTATACCTAAACATGAAAATTGCATTTAAAATTCGGTGGATAATTGCTCGATCGAATATTTCTGTACTATTCGTTAGTAGTAACTTAATGGTACGCGTATATAGCAGTATCCAATACTTTTTCGAATTTTGTGACGCTTAAGTTAAGCAAAACATGATTTTTTAGATTTTACTTCCGAAGAATAATTTCTCGATTAAGTTTTATTTTTCAGTATAGTTTTATATCTTTCTGGACATCTTTTTGTATAAGTATCCAAAAGATTTTCCTATAAGATCATAGCATAATAGTTTTTATGCTATAACTAATTATGTTAAAATTCTCAGTCCATTTTTATTTATTTCAGGTTTCATAATTTTACAATATTTCAGGTTATCCAATAAAATTTCGATACATTAAACTTATATGTATGAAGCGTCACACACGTACGTAAGATCACGCGATCCGTTTGCCGGCCACTACCCATTTCCGGCCTTTTCGCACTTTATTTTGTATAATAGTAATAGTTCTAAAAAAATATGTTCGGATTCGTTTGATCTGCACAAAATTACGCGTAAGTAGGTATTCCACAGATAGTAAAAAAAACTCACTAAAAGACTGTTAAATATAGATTACAAAAACATCAACATCAAATAACTTGTTAGGTACCTATAAATAATGTAAAAAAATATTATACGTATGGCGGCGTTCAGCGCCATAGTACGAAAGCTAAAAAATACAATAAAATAATATAAAAAACAAAAATAAATCATTTTAATCAGAGATGTTGCTAATATCCGCATCCGCATCCGTAAATATGGAGCTTTCGCATAAATTTTGACATCCGTATCTATATCATCCGCAATATTCAATGCGGATTTTCATGCGGATGCGGATCTAGGACAGCATAACTAATTATTGTAATATTTTATTTCAGGAATATAATTTTGTAAATTATTAATTGTAATTATTAATAATAATTTCAATTTCAATTTATTTATTTTCGTCAAACATAGGTAAATACAGGATGTTAAAACAAAATATTATAAATAATGTTCTCTATGTTTCGCCAATAGGCATACAAAATTTGGCTAGTTAGATTCATAAATTATTATAATACTAATTGTATAATTAATAACAAAAGCTCTATAATTTTATTTTTTTTCATACAAAATGGTCCAGGTTTTTAACTTTCAATACTTTAATAATTTAATAAAAAAACAAGGATTAGTATTATTATTTAGGGTTCCATACCCAAAGATCAACGGGACCCTATTAATAAGCCTCCGCTATCTGTCCGTCTGTCCGTCTTTCTCTCAGCGAGCTGTATCTCATGAACCGTAAAAGGTAGATAGCTGTAATTTTCACAGTGTGTATTTTTGTTGCCACTATGACAACAAAGGCTGGCAACGCACTTGTAACTCCTCTGAGGTTGCGGGTGTCTATGGGCGGCGGTAATCGCTTACCATCAGGTGATCCATCTGCTCGTTTGTCAACTATGCCATAAAAAAAATTAAAAACTTAAAAATTAAAGGGGCTGGTAGGGTGACACCAGAAACGTATTTTTGGTGGAATCCCAAATATTGTACGATGGTACGGAACCCATCATGCGCGAGTCCGACTCGCACTTAGCCGGTTTTCATTTATTTATGCCCATACAAACCCATACAAAGGACTATGCAAAAAATTATATGGACCCTATCCGCACCCACCAACAGAAGTGGCATTAGTTTCAAAATTATTGTGACGTCCCATTAAAATAATAATAACCATTTTCAATCCAAAAACAATAGGGATTTATTAAAATATACGAGAATAGTTATTTGTTCAACTAATGAGCAAAGTTATTTTTTGCTTCGAGTGCTATCTTTAAATCACGAGCTAGCGAGGTAGTCTAGAATTGAATCAGGAGCGTAGCAAGTGATTCTTATATAGACTACTGAGCATTGTGAGTGATTTAAAGGCACGAGACATAAAAATAACCTGCTCTCATGTTAAACATACAACTTTCGACCAGCGAGTAAAGTAAAATCGTAGCTGATTAAATTCTCTCCGGAGGCAATATAGTTTTTTTTTAAATGTTTTTAATTTAGAGGTTGCGTTCGGAAACTGCGCTACTTAACATTTTTATAAAAACCTTAGATATAAATATGATATTTTTAGGTAAACGATATTCATGTTTACTAGTAACTACATATTTATTTTAAATATTACGTCTTTAAAAATACAGTTGCACAATTTATAAACTTGAATTTCTTTAAATAACAAAACATTGTGTGCTTATCAATTAAAACGCTCCCTACGCCAAAATGAGTTTCTGAACCAACCATCGCTCATATTTTTTTCAGCGTCGCGCCAAAGGTGGTGTTCGAAATTCGAATCACTTTTTCTCACGCCTAAAGCAAAAACAACTTTTGCTGCGAGTTTTCAGGGACCAAAGGCACTCTTTTCGCGCTGGACAGGTGAAAAACTGTTTATTAATCTGCGTTGCTGCGAATGTTAGTTAAAGTGTTCGAAATTCGAACACCAGCTTCTATCACTATCGTGTAAAGTTTTCTAGCTGGTAGAGGTGAAAAGTTGTATGTTGTAACAACAACAACTACTCATGAATCTGAACAAATTTCCCGCAAAAAAGTTTTTGAACTGCTCATACTATTTGATCAAATGAGCCTTCAAATTAGTATTGGAAATCAAATTCGATTTGCATGAAAACCCTATATCTACGGCGGATGTCGTCATAGCAAAAAAATATCAGGCTGCACAGATGTATTGACTGAGATACGTTTGTAATCTGTTGTGGGTGGGGGCGATTTTTTTGTGTAGTCCTTTTCTCTTTTTGTGTAGTATTAAGATTCGCATCCCCGGATGAGCCTTTAAATATCCGCATCCGCGGATTTCAAAGAATCTGCATCCCCAACCTCCCTGATTTTAATGTGTCGATTAATATTCGTACATATACAGTATATCCCGAATGGCCCATTTCTACCCTAAAACAACCCCCTTTATGGGGTCCTTCCATCATCCTCCCCCTCCCTGGGACGACTATTACGCGGATATCACACTGAGGCGGAAATCGGACGGGAGCGCGAAGGGACGAAATTCGCATGCGGCAGCGTTCCGCTCCACCGGACGGTTTCCGTCCGAAGCTGCGGTGCACGACGAAGGCGCGGTTTCCGCCCCACCGGACGGTTTTCGTCCGAATTCCGTCGTAGACAAAAATCCGGACGGTACTGCGGTGCAGTGGTATACCTGTGAATCGCACCGCGTCTCCGTCCGGGAGCGCGGATCCGTGTCGTGCGAATCGCGCCTCCGGACGGAGAAGCGGTGGAAGTGTGTGATACCCCGCGGTTTTTGTATACAAATCAACATTTTACAGTACAAAGTTTAAATCTGCTCCACCGCAATTCGTCGCGGTGAGCGGAGCTGTGTGTTTTCCGCGTTAGATTTGTGGCGACATCTATCGCACCGCCACGAACTAAACCTAGATCGCGCTATTGAAAGTTTCTTCAGATTAACTATACAACTTCCAACCATCATTGGTTGGAGGATGCTAGGTCGGCGGCCTCCGCGTGTGCGAGTGGGCTGTGATTGGGAGAGAGTTTAATTGCCTTGAGGGGGAATTTAGCTCTCTCCCAGGCACAGACCGCTCGCCTGGTGCATCTGGGCAACAATGGCTAGTGAAGTCCTATATAAGTCATCACTAGGTATTGGCGAACGGCCGACACCCCTGGGGCTACGGTGGGAGGACGTGCTTAGGGCCCCGCGAGGGGCCGGCACTCGGGCCTGCGCATTCACGTGGGCTTGGGTGTCGGCTCCTCGAGGCAGTAGGGGGAGGATCGGGACGGGGGGCGCTCGTCGGGGGGGGGGATGGCCCTGTATGGTGGCTGTGTGCTCCTGGTCATGTGGACTTGGGAGAAGCCCTGCCTCCTAGGTGGCGGAGCTGACACCAAGACGCGTGACGGGGAATGCACAGCACGCCATGCAGGCTCACTCTCGCTCGGGGGGGCGGGCCCCGGCCCGGTCTCAAATGCTGTCGCGAACGACTGGGGGCCGAGGAGTAGCGGTACTTCGCCCCTCAATAACCGCTGCTACCCTCGGTTGGATACGCCGGGGGTGCTATTTCTCGGTACCCCCCTTTCAAAATATCAAAATGGAAAACCCTTCTGCAACAGATAAATTGCGCCCTAATAAAAACAAACAAAACAAGGACGGACATCCCGAGGTGCCTAAAAACACTGAAGGAATACCTCCTACAGAAGAGATGAAGAACCTCACGGTAAGAGAGGAAGAAGACTTGCTAAAGTCTCCCACCACCGAACAGCTTAGTTCGGGGGCGGGAAACTCTTTCAAGTATAAGAACAATGCTGAGCGCAAAAAGGCGAGGCGGGAAAGAAGAAAGCTTGCGAAGGCCCAAGTACGGGAAAACGTGGCTAAAAGTAACCCGGAGGATTCTGAGGCTAGAGCACCTGGGAAGCTTAAACGCCAGGAGACGGACCCCGAAGAAGCCTCGGAGCGGCCTCCGGCAAAGCGTCAAAACCGCGGGCGAGGCGACGACGGAGCGCGCAGCTCTGCGAAGCGGAGCTGTGAGCTCGCCGTAGCCTTCGGTCGTGGGGACGGGGCTTTGGTGGATGCGGCTCTGGGCTCAGTCATCAAGGATAGGATCCTGGCCAACATGGAGAGAGCTATCGAACGAGACGAGGACGACAAGAGGCTAGCCTTTGCAACCTCGGGGCTGGTGTCCGAGGGATTCTTCCTGGTGACACCAGAGACAGAGGAGGCAAGGGACTGGCTACTCTCATGCGACCTTGGCGAGTTTGAAGGCGTCCCCATCGTGGCAAGGAGACTGGACAGGGCACGGGTTATAATGTGGCTTCCGGGACAGCTGGATAAGATGCCGAAGGACATAATTAGATGGCTTCAATGTCAGAACAAGGGCCGCGTAGAACTCAGACCAAACGAGTGGACTCTCATTACCAAGGAAGCGCTTCCTACGGGAGTGCGCCTTGTGATGGGAGTTCCCTCGGAGGCAGGGGAAGTCTGGGGTGCAACCCAAATGTTGCACTTCCAACTAACAAAGGTTACTGCTAGATTATTAGGCGGAGCCCCTAAGGCATAAGCCAATAAAGAAGGCGCGGACACACAGGGGCAGTCGGGTGCTGGCGTTTGTCCTAACTGCGGTTGGGCGGGAGGAGCCTCGAAAGGGGCTCAGCCTGCTCGGGCGCAGGGGGGACAGACGGCAGAATACATTGCCCCCACAGAAAACACCAACAATGAGCAGATGCGGGGAGCGGATCGGGCCACCGAGGACAGTCTTATGGATCTTGGAATCTCCGGGACGGAGATTGTTCACGGGGGTCCGACCTAGTCCTCGTATCTGAGAACACACTATTACAGAAACACATGACCACACGCACACAAGCACATCACACACCTACAACAAAAACACTTAAACAAAAATCATTAAGTATCTGTCAATTAAATCTACACCATTGCAAGGACGCAATGGTTAATCTCTGCAAAACAATAGCGGAGAGGAAAATTGACATAGCACTTTTGCAAGAGCCGTACACGCTTGGCAACCGAGTCGTTGGCTTGGGTTGCCTAGGAGGAGAGCTGATATACCAGCGCACAGGTGAGGCTCCCCCTCGAGCGTGTATATACGTTAGTAATAATATAAAAGCACTCGGTAGCATAAGTGTGGTATGTTCCAGAGACCTAGTTGGGGTCGAGCTTACTATCACGCTAGAAGATGGCAACAGTAAGAAGGTGGCCATTGTCTCCAGCTACACACCAAGTGAGACTGACTACAGGCCGCCCTCCGCTGAGCTGGAAGAACTCGTCAGAAGATACACTGGTAAGCGAACTTCTTTCATTATTGGTAGCGACGCGAACTCACACCACGAAGTGTGGGGTAGTACTGATACGAATCAGAAGGGAGAGTATTACCTAGATTTCTTACTAAAGTACGACCTCGAAATTATGAACATCGGGAGTGACCCAACGTTCATCACGAGAGCCAGGAGAGAAGTGCTGGACATTACATATGCAACCAGGGACCTCTGCAGTTACGTCAAGAAGTGGAAAGTGAACATGGATGATACGTTTTCGGATCACAGAATGATCACTTTCTGCATTGAAGCAAGTTGGGAGAAGGTCATGGTTAGAAACAAGAGGAAAACTGACTGGGGTAAGTTCGACTCGGAGTTGAGTAACTGGAAACCCACAACTCTGAATTTCACAACTGTGGAAGCCCTAGATAAGGGAGCTGAAGAACTGGAGTGCACGCTTATGGCTGCATTTCACAAGGCATGCCCGTTAAAAGAGATCCGCGACGGTAAGGGACAACCATGGTGGAACAAGAAACTATTCAAGCTAAGGAAGAAATGCAGGAAAAGCTTAAGGATCGCCATCTCAAGAGACGACGATCTAAGCTGGGAAGCATACAGGGAACTGAGGAGAGAATTCAACCAACTGCGCCAGAAAGAGGAGAGGAGCAGCTGGAAAGGATTCTGTGAATGTATAAACAGCTATGCGGATGCAGCAAGGTTGATGAAGACTCTATCCAAAGACAGCACCTGCCAGCTGGGAAGCATCAAAGTCGACGGCAAGGATGTGTCTGACCCTGAGGAGGTGATGGATGCTATGTTGAAGACACACTTCCCAGGATGTGAGGAGTATATAGAAGAGGAGAACCGCCTAGACACCGAAACAGGACACTGGGACATGGCCCAGGAGACTGTTACATTAGAAACGGTGGAATGGGCGATAAGAGCCTTTAATCCTTTGAAGGCAGCGGGGCCTGACGGAATATTCCCAATGCTGAAATCATGGGAACATATAAAGGAACTACTGTGCAGCCTGTTCATAAGCAGCGTGGCTTTGGGATATATTCTTTCTAGGTGGCGAAAAGTCAAGGCCGTCTTCATCCCAAAGCCAGGGAGAAAGTGCTACCGGGAAGTAAAGTCTTTTCGGTGCATTAGTCTCTCGTCGTTTGTACTGAAGACACTAGAAAAGATAATAGATGGTAGCATACGCTCTAGGATAACGGCAGGCAACCAACCCCTGCATGGTAATCAGCATGCCTACATAGAGGGGAAATCAACCGAGACAGCCTTACACAATCTTACCCTTAGGATTGAACGGGCCATAGACAGGGACAAGGCCTATGCAGTCGGCTGCTTCTTCGACGTGGAAGGAGCTTTTGACAAAGCACACTTCAGTGCGGTTGAGGACGCTCTAAACAGAGAAGATATCCCATCAGCACTGGCGAGATGGGCCATAACCATGTTAAAGAATCGTATTATTACTACGACTCTAGGTGCGGAGACACGTACAGTGATAGCCAAGAGAGGATTCCCTCAGGAGGAGTGTCTCTCTCCACTCCTGTGGTGCCTTCTCATAGACGGCCTAGTGAGCGCCGTCAATAGACAGCATATATATATGCAAGCCTATTCGGACGATGGAGCTCTCCTCGTCACAGGGAAGGTGCTAAGTACTGTGAGGCCTATCACTATGAAAGGATTGAAGCTGGTCGAGAACTGGTGTCAGTACAAGGGCCTCGGACTAAATCCGGACAAAACAAAGATAGTTCTCTTCACCAGGAAAAGGAAAAACATAAGCCTGGCGGCAATCGCGTTAAGAGGAACCATACTAGAAATCACAGAAGAGATAAAGTATCTGGGGGTGACACTGGACAAGAACCTGAACTTTAATAGTCACATAAGAAACCAAAGCAACAAAGCAATAATGGCTTTGATGCAATGCAGAAGAGCCGTTGGTAGGATCTGGGGGCTGAAACCGAAGGTCTGCCAGTGGATATACAAAGCCATAATACTCCCAAGGATTCTCTATGGCTCGATAATATGGTGGCACAGAGCCAACATCGGGCAGAATCTAAAGGAGTTAAGGAAAATACAAAGGGCTGCAACTCTTATGACCACAGGAGCCATGACCTCCACGCCAACAATGGCGCTAGACATAGCCTTGGGATTAAACCCTATCCAAATAGAAGTCAAAAGAAGAGCAGCAGAGCAATGGTATAGAATGAAAGCATGCAAGGAATGGAAGGCGAAAGACGCAGATGCAGGTCACGCCGCCATAGAGGAAGCACTAGGAAGGGATATGTCGTTACTGTTGACAAATAACGACCTAATCAAGAAACAAAGGATATTCAATAAGAAGTATAGAATACATATCGCACCTCCGCTAGAATACAGACACAACTGGAAATTGCATGTTTTCAAGATAATGCTATTTAAAGTTTCGGAAAAAACGTTTGGTCTGATATTTCTACAATTTTCCAAGTAAATGCACAGTTTTTTGTTTTGGGTCGGTTTATAATAAATAACCGTAAAATAGGTATGAAAATCATTCCAAATATCTTTAAAAAAAGATTGAAAATTTCAAGTTATGACATTATTGCAGATAAGTTTTCAATAAAAATATACGCCATATATTCATCGCCAGATAATACAATCAGGTTTATCCAGAAAAAAATTTAATATTTTTTAAAATTATTTATTCATTTTCATCAGATCACATCGTAATTTGGTACTTTAGTTCAGCCTGTCAGCTTATATTGCAATTTATATTTGCAATTTTATTTATTTATTTATTTATTTGTTATAAACAATGTCCTTACACATTATTCCCATTTTAATTATGAAATAGCTTATCTGTCATGAGATCAATAGCAGGAGGACTAGAAGATAAGCAATACAAAATAATACTGTAATTGCGTACCAAAAATATGTCAGTACAATTAAAAACATTACGTATCAAAACTCCTACCCACATCCAAACATTTGAACCTACTTACTAGCTTACTCTTATAGGTAGTAATAGTAACTTAGTACATAATTCAGCAAACACAAGGTAGAAAATGTAATCTTGGAGTCAAGAAATCAATCAAAAAATAAACTTCACATAACAGCTCAATAAACAGTAAAAATACCGTAACACAGTCAATCATAACCATAATAGGAACCAACGTTGCCTTGAGCTTTAACACAAGATTTGGCTTTCTATGCAAAGTATTTCTGTCTAGGAGTATTAATTTATGCAATATCTTGTGCGTTTAATAGGTTATAAAATTAACACTTATTGTGGTACCTAATGAACACAATAGTTTTTATTTATTTATTTATTTATTTGTTATAAACAATGTCCTTACACATTATTCCCATTTTAATTATGAAATAGCTTATCTGTCATGAGATCAATAGCAGGAGGACTAGAAGATAAGCAATACAAAATAATACTGAAACAATTTTCACATTCTAGTTGGTACTAGAATGTGTATTATTTTGTATTGCTTATCTATTTAAAAATAAATATTGAAACATAAAAAATTAAGACCTCTATTAACATTTGAATTATCATTAACAATGTCTGCATTAACAGGTGTAGATGTCTTGTTTCGACTCATTGACAAATGGACATTGAAGTCGTCTTCACTGATGTGTCCTATTCAATATTTAAATTGCAGAGTCAAACGATGAAATTTCATGACAATTATACAAATTACAACATAATAATAATATTTCACTGGCTCTTCTTTATCTTCCGCGTCAGACTCACAGAACGTGACGTTTTCTAAAAAATCACCGGCTCCCGTATTAGTATTACGTGTTTTGTTTTCTTTCTGTAAGGAATAATAATGGAATTATAAAATTTTTGACTCTATTACCAATGCACTTTTACTAAAATGCTCATTATTGTCTTACCGTGGGAGAGCCATGCTTCGGCGCGAATGGGCCGGCTCGACCGGAGTGATACCACGGCCTCACAGGATCTTCTTGTCTACCTGACACATCGTTGGGCACATGCGATCGAGACTAAGAGGGAAGCTTTGGCCGTTAGTTTGGACATAGCGAAGGCCTTCGATCGGGTCTGGCACAAAGCACTTCTTGCGAAGCTTCCTTCTTATGGGCTTCCCGAGGAATTACGCAATTGAGTCACTAGTTTTCTTGCAGACAGAAGCATAAAGGTCGTAGTCGACGGTGCATGCTCAGATTCTATGTCTGTGAATGCTGGTGTCCCTCAAGGCTGTGTGTTTTCGCCTACACTGTTCCTTCTGTATATCAATGATATGCTGCAAATCAGCAGCACTCATTGTTATGCGGATGACAGCACAGGTGATGCCTTCTATACCGGCCGTGCCAACATTTCTCGGGAAAACGTCATCGAGAGCCGAAACAAACTTGTATCGGAAATTGAGGCCTCTTTAAAGAAAGTCTCAGAATGGGGTCGACTTAATTTGGTCCAATTTAACCCCACTAAGACACAAGTTTGCGCGTTCACTGCCAAGAAAATGCCATTTGTCGTATCACCTCGTTTTGAGGACACTCCCCTAAATGCCTCAGCTAGTATCGGAATTCTTGGTGTCGACATATCGAGTGAAGTCCAGTTCCGTGGTCATCTAGAGGGTAAGGCTAAATTAGCCTCGAAGAAGCTTGGTGTGCTCAATAGATCGAGACGGTATTTCACTGCGGCGCATCGCCTGCAACTTTATAAGGCGCAGGTTCGGCCTCGTATGGAATAGTGTTCTCATCTCTGGGCAGGGGCACCCCAGTACTAGCTTCTCCCTCTGGACCGCATTCAACGGAGAGCAACTCGAATCATCGACTGCCAGGATATTTCAGATCGGCTTGACTCCCTGGCGCTGCGTAGAGATGTAGCCTCGCTCTGCATTCTCTATCGCATGTACAATGGGGAGTGCTCCGAGGAATTGTTCGGATTGATCCCTGCCGCCTCTTTCCGCCATCGTTCTACGAGACAAAATATTCATCCCCATCACATAGATGGTTGGCAGTCCACAACTGTGCGTTTCACTAGAAACTTTCTGCCTCACACAACCAAACTGTGGAATGAATTGTCGCCTGCGGTATTTACGGACCGATACGACATTCAAACCTTCAAGAAAAGAGCGTGACTTGTGACTCCTCTGGTGTTGCGGGTGTCTATGGGCGGCGGTAGTCACTTACCATTAGGTGATCTGTCTGCTCGTTTGCCACCTCTGCCATAAAAAAAATAATAATATTGAAATTGCAGAGCGACACAATGAAAATTCATGACATTTGTTTTTTTATTAATTTAAACTTAATGTGACACATATTAAAATGTGTCATTGAGTTTCTTTGCAAATTTATGAAATAATGACTCAATAAGAAATGTAACCCTATTGCGACAAACATTAACTACATTTTATGATGAAAATTTATGAAATAATGACAGAAGTCGTAATGTGATCCTTTTAATGATAAATTAGAAATGAGTTTTGTTCTTACCTTATCAGAAACAGCGACACATTTCACTTTACTACGCTTTAGAAGAGCACACGCATAGGTCCGGCCGCGACAACTTGAAGTGTGACACTGTTGAGGAGAGCGGGGAGGACGAACCCGGCCGGTTATACCGCTACACTTTTGGCATCTGGTGGATTGCAAAAGGACTACGAATGTGACCATTTTGCAGATTAAAGAGCTCGTTTTTCTGAGCATTTCTGTGTAAATAACTCATTTTACAAAAATTTCAAGATGTGTCACTATTCCAGAGGAGGTGCGATATAGGTGACAGATCAGACTGGGAACTAGGGACAACTGATGCCCAGCTCATCTGTTATACAGACGGATCTAGAATGAAAGAGACGGGACAAGCAGGTGCCGGGATTCATATACCCAGTGACCCTAGCGCAGACAAGACTCTTTCCTTGGGTACTTACGCAAGCGTATTCCTGGCGGAAGTCTTCGCTATCAAGGAATGCGTAGAAGAAATGCTGAACAGTACCGAAGGGGAAGTGGACGGCACTATAATCTACTCGGATAGCCAGGCAGCCATAAAAGCACTCGCCAAAGCAGAAACTGTTTCGGAACTAGTCAGGGAGTGCAAGGAAGCACTCAATAAACTGGCTAATAAAATGGCAGTTACAGTAGCATGGGTACCGGGACACATGGGAACATTAGGCAATGAAAGAGCAGACGCCCTAGCAAGGGAAGGAGCCAGCACTAGGTTCGTCGGACCAGAGCCAGCACTTCCTATTTCTGCAACAGTCACCAAAGGGGTCATCGGCGAACTCATGAAACGTGAAACACAGAAAGCCTGGGCTGGGTGCATCGGCTGCAGACAATCGAAGATGTTTCTGAAAGGAATTAATCGCCGAAGAACTAGGACATTACTATCATTAAGTAGGACAAGTCTAGGCACGGTCTTAGGCATCATCACTGGGCATTGTAGACTGAATCGACATATGTCCCTAATAGACGGTACCACCGACCCCTCCTGCCCTAACTGCGGAGCGCTGGAGACCAGCCAACACTTCTTGGCGGAGTGTGGATTATACAGCAGGCTCAGGTGGGAGACGTTTGGCACCGACAGCATCGATGAAGAAGAACTATGTGACCTGGACACTGGTCGCATAGCGGAGTATTGCAGGAGGAGCGCATGGTTTATGGGGGGGACGTCAACGGGGACACAGTAACGCTCGCGTACCACCGGGAATAGGGTGTAATGAGTCCACCTGGCGACTTGAACACCCGCCTGTGCCCCGCAGGCGTCCCATCCAGTAATAATAATAATCATTGGTTGGAACACGGCCGGTCCCCAGGCATACCACCTCGCCTGGCGGAGTTACCTCCCTTTTCCTCCGAAGAGTGGTAACACACAGTTCCTACAGTGGTGACCCCAGACGCTAAACATCCTGGCGCAACCTTATACATCACACTCCTCAACAACCCTCCAGTTGGTAATGCAAGCCGCAGCAGCACAGCAGTCCAGTACATCGAAGTTTACCAGGACCAACGAAAGCCGTCAATTGAGCTTCCTGGCCCTGATACTTCACTCTGAAGCCCATCAGGTTCGCAAACCCGTTGACACCGCATCGTACACCATGGAACCAGCGAGCTTCACTTTTCAGGCAGCAAGCTGTCGGCAGCTCACGCTGTATAGAGCACGCGCTCCACGACGCCTGCTTCCCCTGCACCGCACGCCTGAACCTCCTCGTCCTGACTCAGCTTTGGACTTGAGTTGAGCACTTCGGCCTGGCGTTCTCTACTTACCGCAGCCGCCGCATCTCGACGCGCGTCGTCGCTCCGCCGTATACACCGGCAACACTGGACCGTCAACTCAAAACGGATTGACCTCCGGTCTCGGAGGGGGAGTGATGTGGCGACATCTATCGCACCGCCATCAACTAATCCTAGAACGCGATATTGAAAGTTTCTTCGCACTACGGATATATACGACTTCCAACCATCAACGGTTGGACCACGGCCGGTCCCCAAGCATACCACCTCGCCTAGCGAAGGTACCTCACTTCCCGCTGAAGAGCTGTCGCCACAGTTCCTATTAAATTAATTATTAATTAATTATTTAATTCGATTTTTTAATTTTTATGCACCTCTGCACTAAAAACGTTAAAGTCAAAGTTAAAATATTTTTTATTTAAGTAGATGCTGTACGCATACTTTTAAATCGTCTTTTTTTTCTACCTAGTACAAAGTTCCTACCACGCGGAACTTGTACACTCAACGTTTCGGGAAGTGTTAGCGGAGCGAGAAGAAACGTCGAGCCCAAAAGAACCTGCCCCAACACATTTTTTGAAATAAATCTATTACAATTGATGTCATTACTAAAGCTATGAGCTGGAAGATCTATACATGTCCATACATCATTGTCATTAACATAGTCTTGGGTTTTATAATATCCTCTTGAACACAGGCGTTTCTTTACATAAGTCTTAAACTTATTTTCGGATAAACTAATTACATTTTCAGGTATTTTATTGTAGAATTTTATACAATACCCCATGAACGACTTCTTTACCTTACTCAGTCTCGAATAAGCAACTTCGATATTATTTCTATTTCTAGGATTAAAATTATGTCTGTCGCTGTTTTTTGGAAATAAATCTAAATTCTTACGAACATACATGATGTTTTCATATATGAATTGACTGGCAACAGTTAAAATATTTATTTCTTTAAACTTGTTCCTCAATGATTCTCGAGATCGCATCTGATAGATAGCGCGAATGGCTCTTTTTTGCAGTATGAAAATAGTTTTTTATGTCAGCCGCATGTCCCCAAATTAAGATGCCGTAAGACATACTATGAAAATAGCTAAAATACACTAGTCTTGCAGTATCTACATCTGTTAGTTGCCTTATTTTCTTGACGGCGTAGGCAGCTGAACTAAGCTTTCCTGCTAAGGTTTCTATATGTGGTCCTCATTGTAAGGAAGCATCTAAAGTAATACCAAGAAAAACAGTGCTATTTACGAACTCTAAAATATTACTATCTAATATTACATTATCGTGAGTTTGCTTGACATTTGGTAATCTGAATTTTATTACTTTTGTCTTTGTGGCATTTAATAGCAAGTTATTAACAGTAAACCATTTATGTATCTTTGAATGTGTGTTGTTTACTTCGTCAATTTTGCTGTCTTTCCTGTCTACCTTAAAAATAAGAGATGTGTCATCTGCAAACAACACAATATTTGAGAGACGTTGTACCATAAATGGTAAGTCATTTATATAAACAAGGAAGAGAAAGGGGCCTAAAATAGATCCCTGGGGAACGCCTATTTTTATTGTAGAGCCGAGAGAATTTGTGCCATTTACTTGGACTGTTTGTAACCTATTGTTAAGGTAAGAATTGAGAAGACTGAGAGCCCTATCTTCCACACCGTAATGCTTTAGTTTAAGAAGTAAAGTTTGATGTTCCACACAATCAAATGCTTTAGATAAATCACAAAACACTCCTATTGCATCTTGTGATTTCTCAAAAGCATCATAGATGTTTCGTATAAGTGCTACTCCTGCATCGGTAGTTGATCGACCTTTCGTGAAGCCAAATTGTTGGTTATGCAGAAGTTTGTTTAAAGTGAAGTGTTATAGCATTTGGTTGAGCATAATTTTTTCAAAGACTTTACTAAGGACGGGTAATACAAAAACAGGTCTGTAATTTCCCGCATCAGTTTTGGAACCTGATTTATAAAGAGGTATAAAAATTATAATATGGCCAGTGCATTCAATCGAAAGATTGCGATTCGCGGTGGCTCCGCTATATTACTTAAAAAGACTATAGTAAAAACTACACTTCATGAGATCTCGAAAGTCACCACTTTCTATACTAATATTGAAAAGGTATGCTAAATATGGTGTTAATACGTCAATTACATTACTAATTAATTTAACTGATAAACCCCACAAGTCCTCAGTTTGTTTCACTTTAAGCGACTTAAAAGTTTTAACAACAGTTTCAGGTCCAATTTCTCTAAAATAGAATATTTCATCACAAAAAATTACATTTTCTTCTAATATTTTTTTAGCATATGTGGGTGATGAGTCCAGGGCCTCAGTTAGCTTAAGTGGAATGTTTGTGAAAAACGTTTCGAATTCCGTAGCTATTTCTGCGTTAGATGTTATTTTGCCTTTATCTGTTTGTAAAACAAAATCTTTATCGTGTTTCTTGACTTTACCGGTTTCTTTATTTATTATATTCCAAACCGTCTTAATTTTATTATCAGATAGTTTTATCTTTCTGGCTAAGAAATTAGATTTGGCTGCGCAGCATACCTTTCTGAATATTTTTGAATAACGTTTTACATAATTTCTGAAATTGTCATCAAATATAACTTTTTTTCTCATAAAGATCAAATAAGGTTTGACGGCTTTTATAAATTCCTACAGTAGCCCATTCACAAAACTTAAATTTATTATCAATATTTATAGATTTAGTTTTAAAAATTTCCTGAAATTCTCGCTCAATTACTGTAAACAAATCATTGTACATATTGTTGGCTTCTGGTTCATTATCAAAATTTGGTATGGGCAGCTTGTCATTAACGCTTTTTTATACTTTTCTATTCTTTTAACAGTGACAGGCCTCGACTGTATTTTAATTTGTTTTATAATTGACCTGAAAGGAAAGCTAGCCATTAGTCCGCTATGATCAGACCTCAAGCAGTTAATTACTTTTTTCTCTACATGGCTACAGTTACAGAAAATATTATCGATACATGTGGCAGAAGTGTCTGTTTTTATAGTTGGTTCTAAGAATAAATAATCCAAATCAAACGACTTAAAAAAACAAATAATCCTTTTTGTTAGGGACTTCTTTTCTAATAAATCAACGTTATAGTCGCCGCATACGATGAAAATTTTTTTACTTTTACTTACTAAATTTAAAGCATCCTCCATTACTGATTCGAAACGAGCAAAGTTATCGTCACATGGGGCCTATATACACAGATAATGATGTGGTTCTCCAGCTCCACACAAGATAGCTCCACAGTTCTTTCAATCGAAAGACTTACGACGTCTTTCCGTACCTTAGTCTTTAGGGTATTTTTAAGTAATATAGCGGAGCCACCGCGATCGCAGTCTTTCGATTGAATGCACTATGGCCATATTATAATTTTCAAAATTAAAAAGCATTTCATGTTCCTTGAGTCAGTGCTCTGTAATACATAAAATATCTATATTAAATTTTTCCAAAAATAATTCTATTTCGAATTCTTTGCCGAGAAAGCCTTGTATATTTTGGTGTACTAATTTCAAAGAGTTGGGCTTCCTCGTTGTCTCTGAACCTAGTTTAAATCTGGAGTTCGAGACCCTCTACAAGTGCCAGCACCGCAGGGTGCACTGTCTAGTGCAATTATAGGCTGCGCCATACCTGCGGTGCCAACACCGGCGACGGGCTCCTCCGTCGTTACGCAGGTAATTACCGACTGAATACAGTCGGTACGATGTAAAATACTGTAAGCTAACGAATTAGCTAGTCTTTTTTTCTGTACAAATGGTATCATTGGTGAATTTAAACTTATTTATAAAACAATTGGTGTCAAAAAACAAAACAAAACAAAACACAAAACACTTCTAGGACACTCAATTTCTAGGGTTCCCTAGTCGACAAGGATATAGTTTCGCCATGTTCGTCTTTCTGTCTGTCTATCTGTTTGTCCACGGCTTAGCTCAAAGACTATTAGTACTAGAGAGCAGTAATTTGGCACGGATATGTATATTAATCACGCCGACAAAGTCGTAAAATAAAATCTTTCAGGGTACCTCCCCTACACGTGAAGTGGGGATGACATTTTTTTTCTCGACTATCTCTTGGTGTGGGGAGTTTGTTTGTTTGTAATCTATTTATTGTACAAAACATTAATTAGTTAGGGAGTCGTTGGGTAGGTTTTTTAAAATATAGTAGGTTTGCGAAAAGCATTTTTCAATTTAGGGATCCGTTTTCGAAATATTAAGCTTTAATATGCAATTTTTTTGTTAAATGCATGTCCCCCATCTTTCTTCCAGCTAAACGGTTGTTACTAGAAATGAAAAAAAAATCACGGCAGTTGTTTCTAGAAATGTTAAAAAATTCACGGCATAACGAAGTTAAAAGGAAAACTATCACAGCTAAGGGCGCTTTTATTATCATGCGGATTTCTGCCCGCATGCGTGCGGTGTTTCAAAGCGACCCGCGTGCGTGTTCCACGGATGACAATAAAAAGACCCTAAAAACATGTAATGAAACTATAGGTTGCGGGCGGCACGCATACGGGCACGACCCACATGCGGTCAGAAAGCCACATGACAATAAAAGCGCCTATTGGCGACGGACTCCACATAGCTTTAACAGTAATATACTTACCTTTAAGTAGAACATAAGTAGCTATAACTATTATGTAAACGCAAAGCTGCGACGAAAGCGTCTCGGCCCGCTGCACTCAGTCTGAGCTAAACCAACAACGGCTACGCACTAGATATTACTTATGGGTCCTGTCTTGTATAATGTTCTTCAGTTACTACAAAGGAAAATTTGTTATGTTCTTTGCTACTCAAAAGTGCGACTTTGTGAGTTTTTCTTCCTATAATTGAAGTTGAACTGAAGAACGTTACACATAACAGGAGCTTTGATTTAAGGAAAGAAAGAATATATGAATTTTTTGCAGGGCTTCATAAACAATATGGACATTAGGATATTAGTCAGTCCATGTTGTATGAATGTTGCAAATTGTTTATAGAAGGTCGCGAAGTGTTGAAAATGATACGCTCGCTCGTCGGCCAAGAACTTCAGTCAATGAAGACAAGTTGAAGCCAAATTGAAGAATAAAACTGTTAAAGAAATAGCAGAAAGAAAAGCAGAAAAGTGTTGGTACCGACTTCCGAGTCGTTAAGCATATGGCTTAAAAGCAGCTGCAGTAACTTCTGATACTGGGGTCGGCTACTAGTCCTACAACTCCACCAATCTGGACTTGCCTACCTCCATTTGGAGTATGTCTTAATCTTCCCGAGATATGAAAAGAGATCCGTGCCCCTGCAGTGCGGATGATATGAGTTGTACACACGTACACAGAAGCAAATCAGAACGAAGCACATGCTCACAGACACATACATTGAGCCATCGTATACACTTCTTGTGAAATGTTACTTCTGTGCTTCAATGTGTAACTGGCGCATACTCATGCACCCACAGAAAGCCAATCAATCAATCGCAGATAACTGACTGACCTAAGATGCTGTTTTACGTCAAAGATCGAGCAAAGACGAACTATAGACGTATTTCACTTCAGATCTTTATATAAAAGCTGTTTTCGAGAGTCATTACGAATCGTCAGGCACGCAGGTTTGACGACTTCTAGCTTTCTGAATACGCCTGATTTCGAAAAGTTATCCGTACCATAGAACACATACATATGCTGCGGTGCGGAAGACAAAACAGGAAATCGTAGAATATAATCAGCCATTATATTCAGCGTTTGTGGACTATGAGAAACCTTTTGATTGGATCGAGTCCTGGCTAAAGCGCTTGAACGGGAACGCCGCAATATTAGTCCGTTATCAAAACGAAAATTTGAAATCTGTCCCGCTGCAGAAAAGGGTGAAACAGGGAGACGTTATATCTAACAGCCTGTTCACTGTTGTTATGGAAGAAGTCCTGCCTGTGATTGAAAGAGCTCGGCACCAACATTAACAGTGAGTACATCACCCACATTTGATCGTTGACGATAATAACTATGATTTTGCCTGAGACTTTGGAAGTCCTAGGTACAGATATCAATGGACTCAATAGACCATCTCAACAACTCGGTCTTAAAATGAACATAAGACAAAAATGATGTCAAAAGTCCATGTCCTGAAAACCCATGGCTCTGAAGTTTGGAGACTATACTCGAAGTTATTGACTAATATAGGGTGACTTTAAATTAGTTCTTGATACCAAAGGGTGTGCATGTGCTCATGATAACAAACAAATTTCCCTTAGGAACCCATAGTCAAATCGCAAAAAAATTTGACTCTTCATACTAATTTGGCCGGTAAGTTGGTCAATTGCCGATTTGACTATGGGTTCCTTAGGGAAAGTTGTTTGTTATCATTAGCACATGCACAGTATTTTATATCAAGAACTAATTAAAGTCACCCTATATATGTACCTTGCACAAAAAGTCCAGCTAGGTACGTCTAACTTCAAGAAAGATACCTCTCAAGTGTCTCAAGACTAAAGTCTTTAATCAGTTTGTGTTGCTAGTAATAACCATATGGAACTAACAATAAGACATGTTCGCTTCGTATGAGCCTCATAAGAAGACTCAAGGTCACCCAAAGCGCTATGAAGTATGCTTGGAGTTTCCTTACGTGATCAAATCAGAACTGAGGAGGTGCGTAGTGAGAATATAAAGTAACGCACATAGCTCACAGAATCGCTTAACGAAAGTGGCAATGGGCGGAGCACATAGCTCATAGAATTGGTGACGGTCGTGGGAAGCCATTAGAGACGGGGAACGCAAGACCAGTTTTGAAAACCCTAAAGGGAAGCCTATCAATAACCTTAAAAAATTATTATTATTAAGAAGCTTCATAATGCCTAATACCTAATAGTTTTAATTTCAAAGTTAAAAAATAAAATAAGGGAACTACATGCCTCAATAAGCAAATCAGTAACGTTTTTTGATAATAATCAATGTCATCCCCAGGGTTAGCGCAGATACTTTTTCTGTATGGGGATGGTTAGGCCATCCTCATGGACCTCCGATGTGGTATAACAAGTTAACAACTGCCTTTCAAAGCACGGAAACAGTCGAGATAAATGCCACTTACAGTCAAACCCATCTAGGTAATGACCGTACGTGTAATCAGTTAACCTACATGATCTGATGACCATGACCACTGCACAGTTAACAGCGTGTTTTGGCTGTAACGATGAGCAAAATCATGATTTTACCTCGATAAGTGGGTATATTTTATGCTATATTTTCATAAGTTACAATAATACTTACAATTAATTGATGTAATTTTATTGCTCTTTTCTCTTTTTTTTACTATGTTATGTTATTTTAATCAACTGTATTTGTTGCTTCCATATATGTTTGTATTTGCTGAATAAACATATTTCTTTTCTATTCTATATCAAGTACAAACTTTTTCGTTAGGTTATGCCTAATAACTTTTCTTCTGCACGAGATCCAGGTGAGCTATCATACAAAAAAAGTTTGTACTTTGTGTGACCTTTATCTTACGATATAGGTCACAATGCGTTACAAGTGTTACAACATATGGGCCAAAATCGCCCATTCTCCTTTCAAACATTTTTAGAACAAAATGCCGTTTTTGACATTTGATAAAAAAGTTACTGAAATTGACAGTCTTCGGTCACGAGCATACCTACATAGCCTAATATCCGTACACTCAGACGGGGTAACAATAGTAAAATTTGATTTTTTACTTTACGGAACATAATACGCAAAAAATTCAATAGTATTAGTCAAGGAAAAATCTAAACTCTGTATCCTTTACAGTAAAAAGAATATCGGCACCCTTCCTTAGACTCCCCAAGCAGAGTATATATATTTTTTTTCAAATGAATGTAGATGTATGTATCGCTTCTAGGGTATGCAAATATTCGAAAATTTTGGTATTCGAATATTCGAATATTTTTGCCTGAGATATTCGAATATTCGAATATTATTCGAAAAGTTATAAAGTCAAATAAAATAGGGTTTTACGTGGTAGGTAGGACACTATTTTGCAATTAGATAAAATAGACTCATTAAAATTTCTAAAATCAATCATATTTATTTGCGACAACATGTTAAAAAATTATAAAATCAATCAACTACCTACGTCAAATAAAAGAAACAAGGTAATTAGTTTTAACTTAATAAACCCCATCTCTTCCCGTGGGTGTCGTAAAAGGCGACTAAGGGATCCATAAACCGGAAGATGGGCAGTAGCGTCTTTTCCGCATACCATCTCGGCTCACGCCACACTGCGATCGCCAACCCGCATGCCAAGCGTGGCGATTACGGCAACTCCCCCCCATGGATATAAACCCTAAAAAACGGCCCCTAGTCCCCGGCAGCCCCGCTATTCCTGACTCCGGTAGCGGTCACGGTAACGGCGGGGCATGGGGTGCGATGAATCTCCGGCAGAGGCCAGGCTACCAAAAACGAAGACCTTTGGCCCTGGCAACATACAACACGCGCACACTGCGAACAGACGAGAAACTCGCTGAACTGAAAGAGGAATTGAGCAGGCTACGGTGGGACATTGTAGGATTATGTGAAGTCCGAAGAGAGGGAGAGGACACCATGATCCTTAAGTCCGGAAACCTGCTCTATTTCCGGGAGGGCGACCATCTGTCCCAGAGTGGTGTCGGGTTTATTGTCCACAAGTCCCTCGTTAACAACGTGGTCCAGGTCGTGAGTGTTTCGACGAGGGTAGCGTACCTTATACTCAGAATCACCAAACGGTATTCGCTGAAGGTAATACTGGTATATGCACCGACCGCGGAACACCCCGACGACGAGGTGGAGGCTATGTATGAGGATATCTCCAGAGCCATACATAGCTCCAGGACCCATTACACCATTGTGATGGGGGACTTCAACGCGAAACTAGGCAAATGAAGTGACAACGAGCTGAGAGTGGGGAAATTTGGATACGGAGAAAGGAATGCGCGGGGTCAGCTGCTGGCCAGCTTTATGGAGATGGAGGGCCTCTTTATGATGAACTCTTTCATTGAAAAGCCAAAACAGGCCACGTGGACATGACTGCATCCCAATGGTGTAAAAAATGAGATTGACTTCATCTTGTAGACAAAAAGGCAAATATTCAATGATGTCTCTGTGATCAACTCGCTGAAGACAGGAAGCGATCACCGAATGGTAAGAGGCACATTGAACCTAAAAACAAAGCTGGAAGGATGTCGACTGATGAAGTCCACGTACCGACCAGCGCCTATCCAACTCCAAAACCCCGAAAGCTTTCAGCTCGAGTTGCACAATCGCTTCGAATGCCTAGGAGAATGCGAAAATGTGGCAGTATCGGCGACTAAACAGACAGATCCCCAAGTCCTTGACCCGCGATATACGTCAATTTAATACAAATCGTATTAAAGAGGCTATAGAGCATAATAAAGGGTCAAAAGTATTCGCAAGGGATCTGTCTGCTGGTCAAAGCCAACTGACAAAGCTGAAGACCGAGGGTGGAAGAGTCGTGTCGTCCAAGCCCGAGCTGTTTGAAGAGGTTGAGAAGTCCTACGGACAATTATACACGACTACACGCTTACCTGTCAGTAATCAAGCTGAAGACCCGAGAGCCAAATTGACCCGACCCTATACCGAAGATATCCCAGATGTCAGCCTGTGCGAGATAAGAATGGATCTCAAACAACTTAAGAACAACAAGGCACCGGGTGATGATGGAATTACAGCTGAGCTTCTGATAGCAGGTGGAGAACCGGTACTTATAGCTCTTCAGAAGCTATTCAATTCCGTCATGCTCGAGGGACGAACGCCTACAGCATGGCACAGGAGTGTGGTGGTGCTCTTCTTCAAGAAGGGTGATAAGACTCTGCTGAACAATTACAGACCCATCTCACTCCTGAGCCATGTCTACAAGCTGTTTTCGAGAGTCATTACGAATCGTCTCGCACGCAGGTTTGATGAATTCCAGCCTCCCGAACAAGCCGGTTTCCGAAAAGGCTTCAGTACCATAGACCACATACATACGCTGCGGCAAATTATACAGAAGACCGAAGAGTATAATCGGCCACTATGCTTGGCGTTTGTGAACTATGAGAAAGCCTTTGATTCGATCGAGACCTGGGCTGTGTTGCAGTCTTTCCAACGGTGCCAAGTCGATTATCGATACATCGAAGTATTGAAGTGTTTGCATGAAAACGCCACCATGTCGGTCCACCTCCAGGATCAGAATTCAAAACCTATCCGGCTGCAGCGTGGGGTGAGACAGGGAGATGTTATATCTCCGAAACTGTTCACCGCTGCACTGGAAGATGTTTTCAAGCTTCTGGACTAGAGAGGACTCGGCATTAACATCAATGGTGAGTACATCACTCACCTTTGATTTGCTGACGATATCGTGATAATGGCTGAGACCTTGGAGGACCTAGGCGCGATGCTCGAAGGACTCAGTAAAGCCTCCCAACAAGTGGGTCTTATAATGAACATGGATAAGACGAAAATCATATTAAACGTCCGTGTTACACCCACTCCTCTGAAGGTTGGAGACTCTACACTTGAAGTTGTTCACGAGTATGTATACCTGGGACAAACAGTCCAGTTAGGTAGGTCCAACTTCGAGAAAGAGTTCAATCGCCGAATTCAACTCGGCTGGGCAGCGTTCGGGAAGCTTCGCAATATCGTCACGTCCAAAGTACCGCAGTGTCGCAAGACTAAAGTCTTTGACCAGTGTGTGTTGCCAGTGATGACATATGAATCCGAGACATGGTCGCTTACTATGGGCCTCATAAGAAGGCTCAAAGTCACCCAAAGGGTGATGGAGCGCGCTATGTTTGGTGTTGTCCAGCAGTGGACGTCTTTCGGCTGATAGATAGATAATAAACCTATCATAAATGAGATCATCAATTATCATTGATTATCTAAAATAAAGTAATGAAAACAAAATTAATCAATTTCTGTTAACTTGGCAGTAACCTAAATAGAAACAATCACTCTCTGAGATCACATGCATAAAAATAGTCCTTATTGGAAAATATAACAAATGAAAATACTTTAACAAATTTAATCCAGGTAAATTAATATATGGCAGTTTGCCATTCTTCTTCCCGAATAACGGCGAGCGCTCACGCAGGAATCGCACGATCCTTCTTTTGGGTGTGTTCACGCAAGATGCGTTTGATGAAATATGTCAAAAACATTTTTTTAGATTTTTTTAAAAATAATTGTAATACTGTCTTTTAATATTTGGTGATGAAATAAATAAACTCGTTACCACTATGGATCAAATATTGTATAAAATTCGTTTACTATTCAGTTCAAATGTCTTAAAAAATAACCGAATATTCGAATATTCGTAAACATTATTCGAATATTAAAATGAGGCGAATATTCGAATTATTCGAATATTCGAATATTCGATTGCAGGCCCTAACGCTTCATTGTTTGACCTTGAGCGGATGCGGTACGCGCCACGCGCATCACGTCTACGTCCGCCGCCGCCCCGTAAGCCGTGAATGTGTACTAAACGTATTATCTAAAGAAATTCTAAAACTATTATTTGCCGAAATTTCATTGGATAGTTTTAAAAAGCTGTTTACTTCTGTAAATTATGACTTCTAAAGGAATAAAATTGGACTGAGAAATTATGAGCCGTGAGCATTTATACGGAAACTATAACATTATGTTCCTATAGGAAAATGTTTTGGATACTTACACATAGAAAAGTCTAATAAGGTATAAAACCATAGTAAAAAATAAAATTTAATCGAGAAATTATACCTTGGTAATAATAGCAAAATAACATATTTTGTTAAATATCGAAGTTAAAAAGTTCGAAAAAGTTTTAGACAGTTTTACATACATATAATAACAACCTAACACTAACATATCGCGTTGGAATAATGGATTGAGAAATTGTTCGGTACGAGTTATTAGCAATATTCATGTTTAGGTATAAAATACCTACTTCCAAAACTTAAATCTCCGGGATACCTTGTCACATCTCATCTATGGAACCCACTTAATCATACTGCAAAGTTTTACGGACAGAGGAGTTAATGCATACCTCAACCTCCTCGATGACTGGACTAGAACGAATATCCTGGCGTGCGTGGCTGTGGCGCAAAAAACTATAGTACCTATGTCGATCAAAGGCCTAGCTCCCGAGCCTTTTGGCAGTTGTGTTGTGTCTAACCGGCATCGGCAGTGCAATGTAGATCCTATGTTAAATAAATTAAATAATTCAAGGTATGTACAACAAAAACGACATACAATAAAAACTATACAATTCTATCAGTTTCCAAGGTTGCCTGAAAGAAATCACTCAAAGCGATAAGGCCGCCTTTGCATTGTCTGTAAATATTTTTTGATGTCTCTGTTCTACTGGTGTGCAATATAGAATATTTATTTTATCTTATCTTATAAAAACCTGCGCCAGATAAAACTGTTTTTTTTCATGTTTTTTTTATCGTGCTTTTCACCTCAGAAAAAAACGTTTTTTACATCTCTAGGCCAACCCCAAGAACAACAATCATACAGCTTTATAAATCTTATTCTAGTCAAGGGTCAGCCTGCTTTCTAAGTATTCAAGTAGTTCTTTTAATTGATCATTCGTTTTTTAGCAGATAAATAAAAAAACCTAATATTTTCATATTTTTTATATTAAGGTATTATTGAAATACTGAACAAAATTGTTTTCTACTTTCACACTCTATTGGTATCCACTTTTAGTCTTAGGTTCTGTGTAAACGTCGTCACCCTACTTCTTATGATCAGAGAATTCATCTTTGAAATGAGAAATACGTCCAATCTATAAAAAGAATTCTACAGTTATCATAGCTCTCACTTTTGCAGCATTGTACACAACTAACTTTCACTATTTTCCCAGTTTTTTTCACATTTTACGAAAATATAGCGAGCGTGCAATCAGTCACCATAATTACGTATTATTATGCAATCACCAGGGATGCCAGTAAAAAAAATGAAATATTACTAAATTGTTTTCAAACACTGTGTCATTGGTTAAATAAAAACTAAATAATATAACAGTGGTAACGGCGTCTAAAATATTGTCGAATTATTATAATTTCATAAAATCTACCATTCCGTAATTTTATTGCGTAATAGCAACTGAGCGAGCGGGACACAGGGCTCTAGTTTGATCCTTTCACTTGGCACGTTTTCTCTGCTTGGGCACATGACAAGTATAATGTGTTTTATTACTGTGGGTTAGGGTTTAGTTTCTATTAAAAGCATTTTCAGAGTACTCAGTCCAGTTTGGCTTGTATGTCCATGTCAAAGACAAACAAGAAGCTTATAACCAAACTGGAGGAAACAGTTAGAACAAACAAGTGAAGACGAAAATTATGGCCTTGAACGTCTCTGTCTCTTTCTCGACGGGTGTTTCTGTTTCATTCTAATTAGGGTACTTAGAATGAGACAGCAAGACCCGTCGAGAAAGACAGCATATTCAAGGTCATATTTTTTGTCTTCAGTCCGGTCATAGTGTTTTCTCCAGTTTGGTTATAAGCTTTTTGAAGACAAACCTTTGTTTATGGTTTGCTTTTTGGCGCGAACTCGTAGCAAGAGTTGGTCAGTTTTGTTTTATTATCCGAAAAATTAGATATCGTGGTTTTTAATGCATAATATTGATAGTGTATTGTTCAATAAAGTGCCATTTAAGTGTCTAATATGTAGGTTAATGAAATAAAAGTGTGTGTGTGTGTTTCGTGTGCTCTCAAGAAGTCCATGAAATCTTCATCAAAAGTGCTATCATTTTGCTGAAGAATAGGAAATTAATGGCTTTGGCCTTAATTTAATTTTTTGAAGACGACGTATGAAGACGAAGAAATACGGAAGAAATGGCTTTTGCGCCTTTAAATTTGCACAGATTTTCAACAGACTAGGCTGTAGCCTTTGCCTTCCCTATCTCGGGGTAAAATACAACTAAAAAAAAGGTTTATGCTTGTGTGATTGAAAGATTCAATCATGGGAAAGGCGGGAAAATGTTTCGGGCGCTCAGACTCGTAAGTATTTATTTCATAAAGCATGCTATCTTTGATGAGGCGGTCCTGAAACTTCGAAAAATGGAAATTAAAAATAAGTATTATTATTTTTAATTTCATTAGCATGCTTTATGAAATAAATATTTTTTTGAGTCTGAGAGCCCCACAATTTTTTTTTCAAGAAATATGTTCACGATGATGATTTTGCGGATTCCCAGCACCGTTCTGTCGAACACTCATTAAACGCACGTCCATTTTTTGCACTCAATTAGTCACTTTTTGTAGGTAGGTAGGTAGAGCTTAGGGTTTGTCAAGTCTCGAAGTCCCGGGACTCGAGACGTCTCGAGCTAAATTTCCCGGGACTTTCGAGACATTCGAGACATAAAATATACAATTAATTCTGGCGTTATTAAGGATAAATTTTTATTTATTCACTTTTTTAACTCAAAATACTTCTTTGAGTCGTAATTCTACGCAACCAGAAGTAATAGTTAAAACATAAACAAAATATTCTTCTTCTAAAAGGTACTTTGATAAAAATATTATCATCATTCATGACTTATGTAAATTAAAATAAATTATATTCGACAACGAGAAGTCAGTTCTTGCTAACCAGCAACACTAAATTCCCTCAACTAGTACCGCTTCCAGTCGTAATGGGGTCAGTGGCAAATATTAAGCTTGACATCATCTTCCTCCCACCGACTGAATAAGCAGCTAAACAGCATTCCCGGCTCACCTACCACCAAGTGCAGAAGTGGCTCGGGAGTCAGCTGCCTCCTCAAGAGTGGGGGGTGGAATTAACATATAGCAGACACCCTGGTGCCAATAAAAACAGAAGATTCACTAGCACCAGGGGTCCTGCTGAACACGATTTTTTGCCGCTGCACCTAGGATTATGGTTATGTGTGGCAAATGTGGATGCTGGAAAGCAATGCTGAACTATTCTACGGCATGCCTCCACTGAGGAAGAAAAAATATTGACGAGGACGACGATGAAGAAGACGTAGAGCCCCTTCAGCAAGAACCACTCACCACTGAGGCTAAAGATGCCATGGAGAACTTGCCAGAACCCTCATGGCCTTAGGGGTTGAAAACGTTATAGGGGACGTCCATTAATGACCTGATGTTTTTTAGCAACTTTTTAGCCCCCCCCCCATCCCCCCTGGTGATACGTGGTGAGGTTTTAGACGACGACGACGGGCCGACGTTTGGAAATTACTCTAGAAATCGCGCGTTCAACAAAAAAATAAATACATGTGATATCTCAATACAACCCCCTCCTCCCTTGTGATATTTCGTGATTTTTTGTGATTCGCCTCTCCCCCTTTCGAGCCTCACGTGATTAATGGACGACCCCATACAATAAAAGTTGTAGAATTTTTTGTGAGCTTTCATTTAGAACTAGAGAATTTTTCCATACGACGAAAAACCCTAAAGTGGGACCTTTGTGTCCCCCCCTCACTCCGGGTCATCCCTTAGAGGCGGGGACTTTTAGTATGTTCACTTCCTAAGCACCCTGAATACTTTTCTGAAGAAATTGCTTAGGTCCTTGCTCACGTCACGTACTTACAACTCCTTTATTGACTGGACTATCTTGCCTATTTCAATTCATATCTAGATGTCTCGAATGTCTCGAGCTAAAAGTCTCGAGATCGAGACAAGCCAAAGTCCCGGGAAGTCCCGGGACACAAACTCTAGTAGAGCTGTGGTTATTGAATTTTTATCTTCACCGTAAACCCAGGCCGTACAAACCGATATTTCTCTAGAATAAAAAACGAACAGTTATCAGGTCAGACTTGGGTCAGACATACATATAGCTACATTAAATTCGTCCAACTACAGGCCGATAGCCATAACCCCCTTATTCTCAAAGATAATGGAGTCCATTATCAATAGCCAGTTCCTTCGGTATCTAGAGGTCCGCCAGCTGCTTAGTGACTGACAGTACGGTTTCCGTAAGGGCCGGTTCGCTGGTGATCTTGTTTTCTGACACATTGTTGGCGGTTAGTTTGGACATAGCGAAGGCCTTCGATCGGGTCTGGCACAAAGCACTCCTTGCGAAGCTTCCTTCTTATGGGCTTCCCGAGGAATTATGCAAATGGGTCACTAGTTTTCTTGCAGATAGAAGCATAAAGGTCGTAGTCGACGGTGCATGCTCAGATTTATGTCTGTAAACGCTGGTGTCCCTCAAGGCTGTGTGCTTTCACTTCCACTGTTCCTTCTGCATATCAATGATATACTGAAGTATATGTATATGTAATGTAAATCAGCAGCACTCATTGTTATGCGGATGACAGCACAGATGATGCCTTCTATACCGGCCGTGTCAACATTTCTCGGGAAAACGTCATCGAGAGCCGAAACAAACTTGTGTCGGAAATTGAGGACTCTTTAAAGAAAGTCTCAGAATGGGGTCGGCTTAATTTGGCCCAATTTAACCCCACTAAGTCACAGGTTTGCGCGTTCACTGCCAAGAAAATGCCATTTGTCGTATCACCTCGTTTTGAGGACACTCCCCTAAATGCCTCAGCTAGTATCGGAATCCTTGTTGTCGACATATCGAGTGAAGTCCAGTTCCGTGGTCATCTAGAGGGTAAGGCTAAATTAGCCTCGAAGAAGCTTGGTGTGCTTAATAGATCGAGGCGATATTTCACTGCGGCCCATCGCCTGCAAGTTTATAAGGCGCAGGTTCGGCCTCATATGGAATACTGTTCTCATCTCTGGGGAGGGGCACCCCAGTACCAGCTTCTTCCTATAAACCACATTCAACGGAGAGCAACTCGAATCGTCGGCTGCTGGGATATTTCAGATCGGCTTGACTCCTTGGCGCTGCATAGAGATGTAGTCTCGCTCTGCATTATCTATCGCATGTACAATGGGGAGTGCTCCGAAGAATTGTTCGGATTGATCCCTGCCGCCTCTTTTTGCCGTCGTCGTTCTACGCGACAATATATTCATCCCCATCACTTAGATGGTTGGCAGTCCACAACTGTGCGTTTCACTAGAAACTTTCTGCCTCGCACAACCAAACTATGGAATGAATTGTCGCCTGCGGTATTTTCGGACCGATACGACATTCAAACCTTCAAGAAAAGAGCGTACTCCCATATCAAAGGTGGGCAACGCACTTTTGACTCCTCTGTGTCTATGGGCGGCGGTAATCGCTTACCATCAGGTGATCCGTCTGCTCGTTTGCCACCTAGCTCTGCCATAAAAAAAACGGTTCGTGAAAAATGGTGGGCATGGTGCTGAGTGCTGACTGAAGCGATTTCACCTTTTCTTATAAAGAAACGTGTTCTGTTTTCACGAGAAAATCGGTTTACGGCGGAGATAAGAAAAATAAATAAACTTAGAATTATTCCTATCACCAATCTCACTTCAATGCAGAATTGTGATTCTCAAATGCTGAAGTCGAATTCTATAAGTCGAAAGAAAATTTAATTTTGAGGTTCTCATTTTAAACCAAATGGCAAATGCTGATTGCCGAAAGCATTGGCCGAATGTCAATTGTGAAAAGCCAAATATTTGAAAACTGAAATAAGGATATTTTAGGCTGAGGAAAGGTGATTTGTGTATAATACCGAAGTAATTAAGAGTTACGACTAATGCGACTAATAAATTGCGTAGGTTCGCCTTTACGATCGAATGTCAAAGGTCTTGGAATATTTTAGTATAAAGACTACGTACTTACTGCCCGCCATTATATTTTTTTTTCTTCAAAATAGCGGCCACCTTTGACCTATCAAAGTTGGATCTGGTGGAGCCATGAGCTTATATCTTGGAAACGTGACCCTTTAGGAAGTTTATGTCTATTACATTTTTGTTTGTACTGCTGTCGATTCATGCAAGTTTCATAGGTGGCCAAAAATGTTTTGTTACATCACAAAAAAAGTGAGGTAACAAACAATTTTTGGTTTTCGGACTTTTCCCTTTACTTGTGCCTTTATAAGACATTGCTTGATTCTAGGTATAAGGGAAGTACCCTGTAGGTTTTGATTCCCATGCGATTGTCTAAATATGCGGCATAAATGGCCGTATCTCTTGATTGCGTTGGCATAGAAGTTTGATTTTTCACAGCTTCAAGGGATTGCAGGCCTGAGTATTTGATATAAATTTCAACTTGATACGTCTACGCATTCCTGAGAAAACGGGTCTTGACAGACAGACAGACGGACGGACAACAAAGTGATCCTATAAGGGTTCCTTTTTTCCTTTTGAGGTACGGAATCCTAAAAATAAGTACCTACATGTAACTTAATCAACTGATCGGAAAATATCGAAACTGGCTCTTCCATTTTCGCATCTTCAATTATTTTTTGGCAAGCTTAAAACGAGATGTATTCTTTTTAAATATTCGTGATTAGTATTCGCCGAATACGAACATTCGGTAAGGGTCTATACGGCGAATACGAATATTCGTATTCGTTGCATCGCTACTCGCTTTGACCAGGTAAGTTCTTTATTAGAAAAAAAACGTTTTTATTAATTCTTTCTATCCTTGAATATTTTGCAGCAACTATTTTGCCGCAATGTTAGGCTAGGTTGTCGTTAATAAGGATAACGGGTAGAGAGCTGCAGTTAATTTTCACTTAGAGCTATTAATTTCCGTAAGTTCGCGACAAGTTAAACCCCGCTGCCCGATAGTCGCTCTGAAACTTAATCACCTAGCAAGTTAACGTGTAAATTACTCGGATAATCTCGACGAGAACCCTTAGTATTTAAATATAATGAAGGTATCGTAAATTAAAAAGTTTTGACGTCAAAACGTCTATCCGCTCTTAAAAGTTATGGCTTGTTAATGTTTCTGTGACGTAATATCAAAAACCATTTTACTTGCACAAGCAGTGGGGATAGTGAAGATCGTTAATTGATTGTTAACAACGAAGGAGTTTATAGAACTTACGTATAAATATTCTTGAATACAATTCTATAGTGTAACCGTACCAATTGAGAAAATGAAAAAATATTTATCTCTTGAGAAAAAAAGTATTATTCTCAAGAGATTAATATTAGGTGCTTACCTATGAAATAGCCGATTAGTTTAAAAAGTTCAAAGATAAAATATTAATATTAGACAATTAAGGTTTTAAAACAACTAACTATTTCCAAAGTACCATTGGACATTTAGAAATAAAATAATGCTTGCTAAATGTACGTTGTCTGAATATTTTGAGAGCACCGTGGTGTAGAAACTATGAAAATGGATTTTTTCGTCACTGAAAATCGCCATTTTTTCATTAAAAAAATACTTATTTTTGATTTTTGAAGGCTAAATTTACACTAGTGTGTTCTTCGTAACCATATGTATTTTTGAACATATTGCGCATAATATTTCACGATTTTCAGATAATTTCCATGTTTTTTTTTGTAGAAAAAAATTACCTAATTGACCTCTAAGAAAACGCCAATACAATATTTAATGGAACCCTACTCAGTCAGTTTTTACATGAGAGACATGACATCACTTATTCATGAAAGACCTTGAATGTAGCTAGAAAATGATATATAATTTAATGGAAGTAAATTAATTTTTGGGCGAATATTATTCTGTTGAACTTTCAAAACCGAAACGGCAATTTCATAGGTAAGCACCTAATGTTTTGCATTTTCTATTTCATTAAGCAAAGGCTATCGACAAAATTTTGGCGGCGTTTATGTAACTCACAAACAATATAATCCTCATATCGAATCGTGATATTTTAAATATACTCTGTGTACATATATTTTAGAAAAGGAATAGAACATTATTCATTATTAATTTAATCTTCATTGGAAGCTTTTACGTGGCTGTAATTTATTTAAGGTACCAAACAGATAAAACAAATACAATAAAAAAAAATTTCACCTCTCTAGCACGAAAAGGGTGCCTTTGGTCCCTAAAAACTCAAAGCAAAATTGGTTTTTGCTGGGAGCGTGAGAAAAAGTGATTCGAATTTCAAACACAATCTTTTTTGCGCGGCGCTGTAAAAAATATGGGCGATAGTTCCTTCAGAAACTCATTTTGGCCTAGCGATTTAACTCATAGGCACAAAATGTTGTCTGTTATTTAATAAAATTTAAGTTTTTATAAATTTTGCTTTTGCATTTTTAAAGACGTAATATTTAAAATAAACATGTACTAGTAAACATGAATATCGCTTACATAAAAATATCATTTTTGTTTGGTTTTCATCTTAGGTTTTCATAAAAATGACAAGCAGCGCAGTTTCCGAACGCAAACTCTAAATTAACATTATAATAAAAAAAGAGAATATAATCTACTACGTTTTAACTTTTCTCGCTGGTCGAGGTGAAAAGTTGTATGTTTACCACGAGAGCAAGTTATTTTTATATCTCGGGCCTTTAAATCACTTACTGTGCTCAGTAGTCTATATTAGAATCACTCGCTATGCTCGTGATTCAACTCTAGACTACTTCGCTAGTTCGTGATTTAAAGTCAGCACTCGTAGCAAAAAATAACTTTGCTCACTAGTTGAACAAATAACTATTTTTTGTGCGGTGAGGATCACTGCAGTGTGTCAACCTAAGTGTACCTATGTCAAGACCACTTTTCTCTTTTCTTTTTTTTTTCTTTTATGGCTGGAGGGTAAGTTTTAATTAAATAAAAATAAAATCAGACAAGTGCGAGTCTGACTTGCGCGCCGAGAGTTCCGACCAAACAAATAATATTGAGAATTTTACCATTTTAAGAACATAGAGTTCTTATAGATTTTCCTGTAATCTTTAAGTAAAGAACTACCAAATTTCTGTTTTTTTTTAATATTGTCTCAGTAGTTTCGGAGATAAGGGAATGGTCAACTTTCGTCTATTTTCTTAAATTATTTTTTCCATTTATTTTCAAATTATAAAAAATATATCTTTGAGATCCTTACATCAAGCCCTTTTATTTGAAATGACACACGGTACAGTTGGTAAAACCTTTAAAAAAAATTGGGCCCCCAAAAGTGTCCCACACTCAAATTAATTAATTTATTTTATTTTTTTATTTATTAAAACAACAATAAGATACAAAACCATGTCTAATACAATACCGGTGCAGCAAAAACCCATAAGAGTTTGTCCGCACACCGTCATTCGTCATCATTACGCAGTAAGCAATTTAACAAAAAAAATATAAATAAATAAAGTATAAGTATAAGTTTACAAACAAACAAACAAACCCAAGTATGCATTTCGTGCCTAATTCTATTTTACAAAGTACTTGCACCACTCGCACCCACCTGCTGAGCAGCGCACACTTCACGCGACTTGTGCATGATTTAAGTTACATATCTGTGTTAAGGTCACAGAAATCTATACGTGTACTAAGTTTTAACTTAATCGGTACAGTAGATTCGAAGCACATTAGCTGTGAGAGACGGACAGGCAGACACACGAGTGATCCTATAAGGGTTCATTTTTTCTTTTGAGGTACGAAACTCTAAACATCCATGATCTATTCTTTTTCAAAGCTTTTTATTTCACTTTTACGTCGGAAGCGAGCGACGAAAACCAAGAGTATTATCGTAAAAAATAAAAATTTAAGTTGAGATTTTGATGGCGATCGATTTATTGATTTCGCTTCAGTGCCTCGGAGGCATTGTTTTGATCAAAAATCTTAGTTTTGATTAGAAGAGACATCACAGAAAAATCATCTTGTGAAAGTTTAACGGATCTACTTTCAAGAGCTTTGCAGTTGGCAAGGTTGATACTAAATATTTACAACGTTACGGATCTCCTTGTGGGGTAGGTCCGCAAAGGAGTCCGTACGCACACGTGTAGTTAAGTACCAGAGAGCGGTAAACGAGACCTGCCTATAGTAAGTGTCTATGGTACTTAACCACCAAGGAATTTTAAAGGAAAGTCTTTAGAGGTCTATAAAGATTTAATGTCTCGGCTGAGGTACAATAAATAAAAAGATTATAAAAACAAGAAATATAGTTACGGCGTATAGCAGTAATTAGCGGAGGTGCAGCGCGGAGCACAGCGAACAGCGTTATATGCCGGCGAGGCCTTGTCAGGCTCGGCGTTGCGTGGGCACGGCGAGGTGAGGCACGGCCGGCAGCAGTGTCAGGTCGTACAGGTCCAGATGCCAGGGACCGGAGTGGATCAGCCTAGAAATGGCGAGAAGGTAAGTCCTGGAGTCGAAGGCGGAGAGGAGGAGGAGAGGAGCGGAGAGGTGCACTAGCCCGCCACAGGGCTAACAGGGCCCGCAACAGGAACGGGCAAGTAGGCCTTCGTAGTCAGGCAGGTCCCGGTAGCGTGGCAGATCCTTTTCACGACTCCTTCAGGGTTCCTTCTCGGTTCGTAGACTGATCCGAAGTATGTCAAAGCAGCAGTTAGTCGGCTATTTAAAGGGATCACACCGATATACACATGTGTACTTCAAATTTTGAAGTAAATAGAGTTTTTATATTTAAACTAGCTAGGAGGCCGAGCGTCGCTCGTTCAATCGGAGTTTAATTTTATATAAGTTTATATAAGTTTGTCTGACTCGGTGGCTAAGTGGTTAGCGGTCCTGACCTCTGATCCGAGAGTTGTGGGTTCGATCCCCACACAGGCCAAACTTTTCTGTGATGAGCAGAATTGTTTGCTCTGAGTCTGGGTGTATTATATCTATATATGTATGTATTTAAAAGTATATGTGTATGTAAATCAGTCTCTGGTTCCCAAGATACAGGGAATCCTAGTTTGGGGCCAGATGACCGTGTGATGATTTGTCCCAGATATTATTATTATTATTTAATATATTTTCTATGAAATATTTTGCTGGGTATTGTTTTAGTCGATAGCGGCCTTCTAAGGGACGAAAGGCCAAGCAATAGTTGTTTTTAAAAATAAAACCAAAAAATTTTCAATGATACGTAATATTAGAAAGTTATTCATCATTCATTATGATGTAAGTCAGTAATATCAATCAGTTTTGGCGATGTTTTTGAGATTATGTTATCAGCGCCATCTAGTTGAGTTTAGAGAAAGCCATGGGGCAGGGCGGCACAATCATCAGGTATGTAATTCACTTATACGGCGAAAGGTGGCGCTATAGATAAAAATTCGTTCAAATGTTTCTAAAATATATTTTTTTTATCACTCTTAAGTCTTTTTATTTACAAAAAAAAAAACTATAAAGTCTCGTGGGTGGGATTCGAATTCGGACCTAAAAGCAGCAAAACGTAAAAGTGGCCTGCACCAAAACCGCTACTCTACCAAAGTACTTATAAACGACGTTTAAAGATAAGCACCATATGCGTTTATGTTTTATTTATTTTCGTTCAAATCTCCCTAAAATGAAAGTTTTCGAAGATAATTCCCTCATAGATCGATTTCTGGTGATGTTTAAGCTCTAATCCTAGATTTTCGTCGAAAGGTTTCAAGCCGTATACGAAATCGTCTACGCTTACAAGATAATCGAGGTAACTCATTTAATATATGAGATGTACCAGCCAATATCAAAACTTATAACTAAGGAGACTAAAATAATACAATCTTTTAAGAAACCTAGAGAAAGGAACAATCCGAAAGATGACAATCGTTTATGACATCAAATTAAACAAAACGTAAAGCGTCAAATAAAAATATATAATATTTACAAGTGTATGAAAATAGTGTAGAATTTATAAAGTTTGTCCGCTCAGAAACCGGAGCATATTAAAAGCTAAGCAGAAGACGTAGGCAATGCTACATAGTAAGTATGTACTTACACATAACCCAGACATAGGTATAACAAACAAATCTGTTTGTCCCACTGAACCCACGACACTCGCACATTCGGTGTGGGAATAGTAACTAACAAGGTAACCAATAACCACTACGTATCCACTACACGAGGAAAGTCAGTTATAATCAAAAACTTTACAATAATCTCAGTCCAACTAGTACCGGCCACTTGATCAGGTTATTATAACTGAATAATTTTTATTACTTACTTAAATATCTGCTGGGTAAAAGAGGAGCGATGTACCCCAACCTACTAAAGTGAAATGAGCTGTGTTGGGAGCAATGGGTGTATGTTATAGGTGCGATATCTTTTAAAGCACCTACTTACCTCATAGGTGGAGTGTTATCGTTGTCTGCTGGAAGGAAAACCTAACTTTTTTCCGGTAACGAGTTTAATGACGATAATGATTCCATGATGTGCTCACGATGAAGGTGACTCAAATTTAATAACTTCATTGGCTCTTTTTTCGAATTTAAGCGTAAAGAAGCGTGGCTGTTAAGCCTGAAGAAAAAGTCAACTGACTATGTGAAATAGTCGAACTGCAACTACCCGCCTTGAAAAAGAGTTAAAGATCTTCTTGGAAGGCAATCCATTTATATGTAGTTTAGATGAGTATTTTGAAGCGCCTAAGGATATGCTCACCCTTAAATAATCAAATTAGTAATTGTAAAATGTTACTTAATTATCTTTGTATTGGGCGAGCTAAAAATAATGTTACATTGTCACTTCTCACTTCTCATCTTATATCATCTCTTCAAATTTGGTGGATAGATAGATTAGATAGATTGGGCTAACACATTGGATACTTTTTTATCCCGGAAAACTCAAAGGGTTCCCGGAGGAATGGCTAAAAACGGAAATTTTTACTTTGTCACTCTTTGGACCCATTTCTGAAGTCCACGCAAATGAAGTCGCGGGTGGAAGCTAGTTACAAATAAAGAATGGAATCACAAATTGAAAAAAAAAGGTTAATTTAGACTGATGTTTAAAAAGTTCCAGTTCCGTAGTCAGTGCCTAATAATAATCGTACACAGGTTAATAGCGCCTAAGGCTGTGCATGTGCATACACTTGATAGTGGTTTATCGGCGTCTGAACGAAGGACTGTAAGTACTTGAAATAGTGAAAAACCAAAGGGGTAACGTCTCGACCAGTTACAGACCCATTTCATGACCTTGGCTTAGGTATTTGAGCGTATAATTCTAGGTGGAATACAGCCCCGCTTAAAGATTGATGATGGTGTTGGTCAAATCCGATTTCATCCGGAAACAACTATAGAGAATTAGCTTTCTTTAAGCATCTACATCGTTATTTTTATAATGATCTACAATGCTTCTACATGTGTTTTAGAGTTTAGATGCGCTCACTATATGTTACTATGTATAAAGAAAAAATGAACGAATGTGATCACCGATTAACTTGCTGATCTTCAGATACGAATCCAAAGACATACACATGTTGCCATTGAGAAACTGAGCAACAGCACTCCTGTTAGTGTCAGATATCATCATCATCTGTGTCTATTAGAGACGATTTACTCCAGTGTCTTGACGCAACGCTTGGATGTCAGAAGGGATTAACAATATTTTTTTAATCGCCTTTTAGAAATCATTTATTTAAAAAAAACATAAGCATAAAGTTAATGAATAACTTAAAACAAATTCCAAACTTAATCCTACATATTCTTTGAAAACACATATTAGAATCTAACTATACTTTTTTCTCGAGTGATGACCACGTACCGGAAGACGCAGTGTAGGCAGGCCTCCTATTCGGGTGGACCGATGACATGGTGAAGGTTACGGGAACCCGCTGGATGCAGGTAGCGCAGGACCGATCGGTGTGGAAATCCTTGGAGAGGCCTTTGTCCAGCAGTGGACGTCTTTCGGCTGATGATGATAGGATACTTTTTAAATGTAAGTTTCTGCGGTGTTTGTTCAAGGAATGAGGGTTTGTTGCCAAAGCCAATCGCTGTTTTTCCACTGCGACTATAACGACACCGACAAGATACCAATATATTGTCAGCTCGGACGACAACAATATCGTCAGACAATATCGGTATGTGACACTATGTAACCAACAGCTTGTTATGCGGCACCATCTTTTAGATTTCACGAAACAAATGTTATCAAAGACATTTGTTTTGTTGTATAATACTTTTCTAGTCACAATAATATTATAAATGTGAATGTTTGTTTGTTACTCCTTCACGTTACAACTATTGAACGAGACACCACATTAATCAAAGAATAGAGAAGAAAAACATAATTACTTAATACAATTTCACTTAATACAATTTCACTTAATACAATTTCACTTAATACAATTTAGGTACTTAATACAATTTCACTCACTAGTTTTTTCTTTTCGCCCACGGTTTTAGCCTGCTCATGCTACTCCCCCCGCGATCCTGCTTCATCCCGCACTGTGTCGTCACCCGATATCGGCACGACAATCTTTCGGCGACGATAACGTTGACTAAAACGACACAGTGTGAAAGCGTTTAGTAGTGATTGTATGAAACTACCAGTCCGACGAGTTATAGTTATTGTCCAATGTGAAAACCCAATGTCGCTAAAATTCACCGCCACGCCAGCCGATTGGCGTCGTCGTAGACTGGTCGTAGATATGCTGCTGAGTATCGCAAGTACGCACTCGGCCTGTGGGGCATGCCAACCGGTCTGACACAGTTGACTGAACAGTTTTATCGTTATGAAAGCGGAGTGATTGCGCCCTGAAATGTGATTTATGTTCTTTCCACTGAGCCGAGTGAAGTTACAGGTAAATTTTTATCCTAAATTGTGGGTTTATGAGAAATGAGGTTAAAAATATGTATCTACATGCCTTTTATGAACTGTCTAATTTGTATCTCCTCTATCCAGTGGGAAAAATCCATGGATAAGACGGTGTTATTACCGCTTCTTGCCCGAGGTACGGTTCAGTGGTCCAGTCAACCGGACTATGGAAAATTCTATACTATTTTTTACCATTTAAGCGACTTAAAAATAACCTAATCAACCATTTTAACAAAAAAAAAAAACTCGATGGCATAGACATCAAGGAGAATCGACACATGTCTTTCAAAATCAATTTGAATTTTTTTTTTTATAGAAATCTATAGAACGAAGTATAGTAGCCAGAGAAAATAAAGACTAGGGGTTTAGTGTTATGGTTTTCAAAGTTTTTATAAATAGCAGTTATCATTATCAATAGTTTAGTACTTTATAATCAAAGCGCAAATGTTAATAAAGCTCAATGCAGTATTCGCCGATATGTTTTGTACGCCCGATATAATTTTATTGCTAAAATTATTTTTCTCCTACAGGCGCGGATCTAAGATTTCGTTTGAGGGGGGGGGGGCATCTTTTGAGTGTCCTCTAGATTTAAAATGTATCTATGTATCTAATGAAATACCTCAGATTACTTGCATTCTTAAGTTTTAGGTCAATTTACGCCCTTTATTCCGTATGTATCTTCAGTTATGTAATTTGAAGTGTTTTTAATTGAACTATTTTTAATTGCATCCATTGACCCCCTCCCCCCCCCCCTTATCTGCCCCTGTTCTCTTATATAACTTTTTCTATATAACTTTATCCAATCCCACAGACTTGCACCCTGCTGCTCCCACCAGAGCTACGAAATAAAACTTGTTTGGCAAAGCCCTACTGCTGTAAACACAAAAAAAAATGAAAATAATGGAAAGATTAATTCTTTGAGATGTTTTTTCTTTTTAAATTTTTTTGAGCTATCTATGCGTTAAGACAGAGTTACAGAGTTATGTTTGATGAGTAGAAAGATGTCTCAGTCAAAAGTTTTTGTGTTACTTACCTATTTTTTGAAAACCATAAACTTAATTCATATTTTAACTTAACCATAATTTTTTATTATAAGTAAACGACTAAAAGAAAAACAAATAAACTCCGGGACAAACACGGTCATGTGTTATCAAGCCTCGAATCTTCTTCGAATTCTTTTTATCCACGACGACGGAACGGAAAAGGTGAACGTGTATAGGGTGAGAGGTTGTTTGTTTGTGTATGCTTTCCATTTATTTCTAAAACGGTTTGACCGATTTAGATAGGTTTATAGCGGTTACGGCGTAGCGAAAATGTGAAGTCAGCGTATTCATTGCTACGCGCTTATTCCTCAGAGTTACCCTAGCCAGTCGTCTGCAACACTCCGTCCTGATAGGTTACCTACTTATTAAGTAGCGTAATAGGTACTTACCTCGAATAAATCAGTGATAATTACAATAACTCTTTTTATTTAGCTATCTCAAATTAAGTGAAATGGGACAACCGGGTACAATAAAAATAAAAATGACACTAAATAAATATTTGCCTAAATTTTGTTACATTAATAAAATAGATTATTCAAGGGAAAACATATTGAAATTTATAGATTGCATTGCAAGAATTTCCTTTTCAGAGGTTTATTTTAAATCCAACGTAAATTCAGCGTACAGTAATTTCATCGATCTATATACAAGCTTTTTTATGATTTATGTTTTCCCATTAAAGTCATAAAAATAAAAAGCACTAATAAACAAAAATGGAACACCGGACGAATTAGGGTTGCAAAGTAAAATTGTAAGATCATTGTATGTTGGGATTAAATATAAGGGACATGTAGAGAATCAGCAAAAGTACTCAACCTATATAACGAATTATTAAAAAAACTGTATAAGAACATCATTGAAAATTACAAATAACAAGATTATACAAAAAACTGAAAATAAGTGTAGAGCAGCATGGAATGTAATTCACTTACAGTGGACTGAATACGTTACCTGAAATGATTCAGTCTATAAATATTAAACGAGAGACAGTCACCGATCAAAAACAGATTGTGACGTATCTCAATAATTTCTTTATTGAGTCACTTCCTCAAAAAAATACTATCCCCAATAGTGATGCATATAAGAGTATAGACTACAATTATTCTAGTATATAGCTTAGACCAGTGACCGAAACTGAAATTTGTAAAGTGATTCGATCCCTAAAAAATACAGCTTCAGTGGGAATTGACGGAATCTCGACATATGTTATTAAGGAAAGTGCTGCTGTGATTGCCTGCCTTGTTTATATAGTTAATTTTGTTGGGAGGCCCCGATGGATCGCCTATTGCACCATGAAGATCGGTGGTGCGATAGACCACGTCAGCTCATGGGGTGATGGTGATACAGCAAACAACGTTTGGACTTGCGAGGAGGTTTATTCCATAATAAACTTAACACAAGCCCTCTACATATTATGGGCAAATTAGACAAACACAATTACATATTGGCCATTAAATTAAATTAATTATTGAAATTAGGTTACGACTATATCGGAGCCATGACAGGAAGGAAGTGACAGAGCGGAAACAGGATATAATATATTGCCTGCTCAGGTCTGTGAGGCCATCGAAGAAAATATGTATATGTAACGCAGACGCACGACTCAAAAGTCTTCTTTCTAACAATTTTTTCTATAGAGAATGGAGAGTTTTCGTCTCAGTTCAAATATTCTCAAAATTAAACCGCTCTATAAAAAAGGTGAGAAAGATCAAGCTTCGAATTATAGACCTGTCACGCTGATACGCGTCTTTTCCAAAATATTTGAACGAGTTATGTTTAATAGACTCTTATCCTTTTCAGATCAGTTTGAAATAAATATTAATGAACAAAATGGTTTTCGTAAAAAAAGATCGACAAATCTAGCAATTTGTCAATTATTAAAAAGTGTACATCAATGTGTAGATAATAGAATTAATATAGCATCAATATTCACTGACATGTTTAAAGCATTCGACTGCGTTAACCATGAAATACTTTTAAATAAGCTAGAACGGTACGGAATCAGAGGAAACGCTATAAGTTGGTTCAGGAGCTATTTAAGTAATCGGCAACAATGTACGGATATTGAATATCTCTGCAAGGAGACAAAATGTGTTACTGTCAATCAGTCACAATTCAGGATTAATAACAGAGGCGTTCCACAAGGAAGTATTTTGGGGCCCTTCCTCTTCCTCTTTTATATAAATGACCTGCCCAATAACACTACCCACCCGCTAATATTATATGCAGACGATAGTACAGCCTTAATAAAATACAATAATAGTACTGCACAATATGAACAGGACATAAATACTGCTTTAAAAGACATTATAGGTTGGATGAATAAAAATGACCTCCAAATAAATCTATCTAAAACACATATAATGCAATTTTGTTCATATAAAAAGCAATTGCCTGATTTGAACATCACCTACAATGCTGAATGCGTAGAACAGGTGAGAGAAACTAGATTTCTGGGGCTAATTCTAGATACGAACTGTAATTGGAAGGCACACGTACAAAATGTCTGTGATAGATTGTCACGTTTTTCTATCGTCTTAGAAGAATATCACAGAATGCGTCCGTAGAGTCAGCACTTTTGGCCTACTTTGGTTATGTTCAGTCCGTGCTTAGTTACGGCTTGATATTTTGGGGATATTCAGTAGACTTCCTTAAAGCATTCAGGATGCAAAAACGCTGTATTAGAGCAATATGTAGTAAGTCACAGAGGGATTCTTGCCCCTTTTTAAAAAATTAAATATTTGCCCTTTGCCTTATCTATATATAAAAGAAGTAGTTACATGTGTGAAAAGTCACTCATATTTATTTAAAACGGTAAGTAGCATTAACAACAGGAACATTAAAAATTACACTAAGCTTGCACAATGGGATTATATGCAGAATACAGAATTTTATCACAGGAGTCAATATTTTATGGCTGAATACGACAACAAGCTTCCAAATAACTTTAAACAACTGAATGACATACAATTAAAAAAACTGTTAATGATTGGGTATTGTCAAAATTATACTATAGTGTGCGAGAATTTATAAATGATAATAATGACAAAACTTGATATAAAATTTCAGTTTATGTAAAACTGACATTTATTTTATATTTTTATTAGATTATGTACTCAAATGCGTGCATTAATAAGTTTCTAATGATTTTATCACATTTATATATTGTATTTTCACCTCTTTGCTATGCTGCGGAGTTTCTTTGTATTATATCTAAGATATCTTATCAATACCTGTAGCAATGCAATAAATATATTTGGACTTTGGAAAAACCCATCTCATAGTAAAGGTTTTTTGTAAATGATTTGTGATTCATCAGCGGCGGTTCTTCTAAGTTATAGCCATGTGGAGTGTGACAAATAAAAGGATTTTGGAACATAGGTGTCCGTTTTGTAATCAGAACCCATTTTATAACCTTAAAAACCTAGATTTACCACAATACGTGGCAACTCATGGACCGGCCTGCATGCATGTTAATTTGTTCCCTATTCTTTTACATATACCATATAAAACTTAAATAAGATTTATACGAATGGATTCCAAAACAGCGTCAACTGTCACAAATCAACTAATCAAAAATAACTAACATTTAAAAACTACAGAAAAACATGAGAAAACACGCATTTGGAGAACGGTAAACAAACAGTATAATATCTTTTACAGCGTTAAATTTTACGTTGAAAGTAAATTGTGCCAAGAAAATTATAACAAAAGCTGCTACTTTTACACATTTGCATATTTTGTTTCTTACAAAAACGATTTTTAAGCGTGGACTAAATTAGACAGTGGGCAGCTCCTGTCATCAGCATGAAATCGGTAATTTGAAAAGGAAGGGAGGGGGAGAATGCTTCGAAGGTGGCATGATGGAGGTGGGTCGATTTCAATTTGCATTTGAATCGGAGTACGAGGAATATCTTCTCAGTAGTCGGCGGAGGCGTGAGGGTCATGCCGCAAACACCAACAAAGACTACAAATTGATTTGTATTTGCAGTGAAATGTACCCCTGTAGGTGCATTTACAGTAACAGTGCTTTGTCACAGTGAGTGAGAGTACCGGAGGCCCAACTCCTTCCCCCACAGTTCCCCCCATCTGCCCATCCCATTTCAAAGGTCGGCAACGCACTTGTGACTCCTCTGGTGTTGCGGGTGTCTACTGACGGCGGTAATCGCTTACCATCAGGTGATCCGTCTGCTCGTTTGCCACCTATCACATAAAAAAAGCGACCAAGTGCGAGTCGGACTCGCCCATGAAGGGTTCCGTAACAGCAAGTAACATAATATAAAAGTTCTTGTAGTTCGTTGTAGGTAAATTGCGGTTTATGATTTATGACGTATTAAAAAAAACTACTTACTAGATCTCGTTCAAACCAATTTTCGGTGGAAGTTTGCATGGTAATGTACATCATATATTTTTTTTAGTTTTATCATTCTCTTATTTTAGAAGTTACAGGGGGGGGGGGGGGGACACACATTTTACTATAAAAAATATATTAGAAACCTCAATATCATTTTTGAAGACCTATCCATAGATACCCCATACGTATGGGTTTGATGAAAAAAATTTTTTTGAGTTTCAGTTTTAAGTATGGGGAACCCCCAAAATTTATTGTTTTTTTTCTTTTTTTGTGTAAAAATCTTAATGCGGTTCACAGAATACATCTACTTACCAAGTTTCAATGGTATAGTTCTTATAGTTTCGGAAAAAAGTGTCTGTGACATACGGACGGACAGACAGACAGACTGACAGACATGACGAATCCATAAGGGTTCCGTTTTTTTGCCATTTGGCTACGGAACCCTAAAAAGTTATAAATTCAATGAGACACTTTTATTCAGGCATAAAGCACTTGTACGGATCGGATCACTTATGTTAGTAGTTAACAATTATCTTTGACATAGTTTATTTATTAAAAAGACGAAGAACTATTTAGATAAGAAAATTGCAATTATCTTTTGCAATTATGTTTGTAAAGATAATTGCTATTTTCTTAAAATAGTTCCCTGGGTCCACTAAGATCCATTGTAAAGATCCATTGATGGATCTTTTTGCACAACAAAAAAAAAACGACTGATAGTACGGAATTTTATTCTGTCGGATTTTAGCCGGTTCGATTCCTGGGTGTGGCAAGCGTATTTTCAAAAATCTTTGAATGTAGTTTTGCTTCTTTTAAAAATAAAGGAATATTGCTATATCCAGTATTTGGAGTACTTTCCCTCTAGGTGAGGTTACAAAATTCCTGTATTAAATAAATATAGGTATATAAAGCCTTATACAGAGTTACTGGTAATTCCTATATACTGGTATATACCTTAAAAAAATCATAAAAAAATAATTATCAATTTTATATATTTAAAAAAAATGGATAACGTTGAAGATATTTTGTTACTTCATAATCAGTAGTAAAATAAAAAATATGTATAAATATTCTAAAGTTACAGCATAAAATAACAGAAAGTTCAAAATATTTTTTACAATTTATTGAACAATATAGAGAATTTTATTAAAAATATACCTATATATTGCAGATTCTTTAAAAAATATCTACGTCTTATTAGATTTCAAAAAAGGTATAACAACCTTCATGGGCGTATATAAGGGGGGGGGGGCTTATATACGTTTAGGGGGTTCGGACAAAGCATGGCGAATAATAAATTTTCCTCATCATATACGTACAATCTCTCTGTACTGATAGTATGGGTTTTCTAACTATTCTGTGTCATCGTGACACATAATAGATAAATAAATATGACAGTAGCAATTGTTTTTTTTCCATTCTGCATTACAAACGTATTTGTACTGCCGAATTATTTCGCTTATGTGGATTGCCCAATAATTATATAAATAATAAAAACAAAAAAAAAAACAAAAAAATGTTACAAGACGACGGACATGTATACCACATGTTCATTTATTACAGAAAAAATGAGATAAAAATACCCACCTGTTCAGTTAACTGAACTGTACAACTGACCTATTGGGAACAAAGGAAAGATACCGGCTTTCAAAAGCGTACAAACCTCTTTGTCCGCGCATCGTAACCGCACTAACTTCAAAGAGAAGGAAAAAGTGGATCAATTCATTCTATCACTTGCTACTAATTATGAATGTTTATTGCTGATTTAAAGTGTATTCGTGAAAGTATGCACAGCGTTGCTGTACTTTTTTGTGTGTTTGTTTATATTTTATTCTGATAAGTAGTTTAGAAGTTATGCGGGAACAGATGAACAAATATGCATACATAAGGGTTAAAATCATAACCCTCCTTTTCGCTTCGCCGTAGTCGGGAAAAAATCCCTCACTTTTACTTTACAAGCAGTTCATTAATTGATATTACAGGTAAACTTGAAAGTTTTCAGTGCAGCAGCCAGGTTACATTTGATACTTCGTGTTCGAAAGGACCAGGAGAGCATGACCGAACAGAAGGTAGTGCCACATTACTATTTGATCCTATCCACTAAGCAATGGGCGGCTATGGACCCCTTCTACTAGGCCACGGAGGAGATCGGGGTTGGAGGGATTTCAGCAATGTCGCAGAAGATCAGTCCCCTACTATAAGTTTCATTCTATAAAAATATAATGCCACCTACTAAGTTTTCTAATAGAGGGGACCCATAGGCGTGTAATTGGTTAGGGCATCAACTAGTAATCCGGCACTGTCTACCTTCTTTTCGGTCATGCTCTCCTGGTACTTTAGAACACGACAGGACATGCATGTCCTTGTCCTCCTACCAGTAGGAGAATGTAGTGCGTTAAACGATCATTATAAATTTAATTTGTATGTTTTTAATTGTTAAGTTTTAGTTGTAATTCAATATTGTTTTAATATGCAAAATACAGTTATATTAAAAATAAAATCCGTTATGATTTGTCAAATATGCAAAATACAGTTATATTAAAACTAAAATCCGTTATGATTTGTCCTTGAATGTCAAATAACAAGTTGTTATTTTTTGCACCGAACGGAGTAGTGGGACCACGAGAAACAAGTATCCCTCGTGGAACCACCAGTGGGACAAAATAGTGGGTTCACGAGTAAACAGGGATCTGAGACATAGTCGCTTACTATGGGCCTCATAAGAAGGCTCAAATTCACCCAAAGGGCCATGGAACGTGCTATGCTTGGTGTTTCCCTTCGTGATCAAATCAGAAATGAGGAGATACGTAGGAGAACTAAAGTTACTGACATAGCTCTCAGAATCGCTAGACTTAAGTGGCAGTGGGCAGGGCACATAGCTCGTAGAACAGATGGCCGTTGGGGCAGTAAAGTTCTCGAGTGGCGACCGCGCATCGGAAGACGCAGCGTGGGCAGGCCTCCGACTCGGTGGACCGACGACCTGGTGAAGGTTGCGGGAAGCCGCTGGTTGCGAGCCGCACAGGATCGGTCGGTGTGGAAATCCTTGGGGGAGGCCTATGTCCAGCAGTGGACGTCTTTCGGCTGATCATGACACGTAAACGTAAAATTCGCTAGGTTGAATGGCTCTGTTGGCTTCTGTTCCGTGTAGATGCACAGTAGTTTAATGAAAAAAGCTCGCTCTATTCGCGCCTTTTTCACTGAGCCACACTATTGTCGTTGACATGAAATTTCTTAAAAAAGCCGTTAATCTGAGGCAATTTTAATGTATTATGTATTTATTTCGTTCTTGAAAAGATGTAGACAGTAAAACAATTTGACAGTACAGTTTCAGGCAGAGAGTGAAAGGAGCATTTGCGAGAACAAGATATTCTTTAAGGTGGCCCTTTAGCGATAAGCGCCTAGTTTCCTTCTTTAACTACACTTTTGGCGTAATATGGTATTGAGTTCTGACCGTCTCCTTGCTCTAGTGGTTAGTCTGCTCGCTTCACATTAGTAGGTCGCGGGTTCAACTCTCGGCGGGGTCCAAATTTGTAGGACTCGGGTTTGTTTGGTGGCTGGAAATTTTCTGAGCCCACATCTGGCTAGCTACCACGGTCTTATTTTAAGTTTTGCTGCCAAACATCAATGTTAACAGCATTAATGTGATCCGGCATGAAATAAGTCGCGTCGCGCGCGAGTTACGTCGTCATGCTACCGGTGCTGAACCAAGTTTATTAATAAGAGTCGGTCCTTATTATTACAATAGGCTATCGTAAAGTGTAAGGGTAAAAAATACTCGCACGAAAGTGTTCTGGAATGCTTTGATAATTTTCATATTTCTGGACCACCGGACCCCCATATGAAAGCTATAGCTATGCCCATGAAAACCTTGCCTAAAATAAATAAAAACAAACAAAAACTTATTAAAAGATGTAAAAACCATGAAAATTAGCTAAGTGTAACTTTGAACTGAACAGTCTCTTTTTAAGGTAAAACACAATAAAATATGTTCTCTAACACAGTTTCACTACAATAAGTCTAATTTAGGGTTTATTGGTTGACAAACCGACTGGTGGCCGGTTAAAATGTTAATACTGTCATAAAATATTTTTTCAGGGACAAACAAAAATTTAAAATTCCTGTTTGTCCCCACATAAAAAATCGGGGACAAACAAAACTAAAAGATCTGTTTGTCCCAATTCGGGGACAGGCTCGTGGGGACAAACAGGAATTTTAAATAAACTGTTCAATTCAAAGTTACAATAAGCTGATTTTCATGGTTTTTACATGTTTTAATAAGTTTTTGTTTGTTTTTATTTATTTTGGGCAAGGTTGTTATACGTTTTTAGAAAGCTAATAAGACATAGATATTTTTTTAAGAACCCTCACCTGTATAGGGATTTTTTGAGAAAATTCTCTATTTTGTTCAATCAATTGTAAAAAATATTTCGAAGTTTTTGTTATTTTATGCTGTAACTTCAGAATATTTATACATATTTTTTATTTTACTACTGATTATAAAGTAACAACATGTTTTCTACATTATCCATTACAAAAAAACAATAATATTTTTTTATGATGAAATAATTAAAATTATCTCGGTAATGGTTCACTTTTGCATAATACTTTTGAAGTAAATTGATTGCTTATGACCTCCTCTATAAGCCCTTAAAATATAACCCCGTATATTTTAATATACGAGGTATTTTTTATTTGGGATTCTTTTTTAGGCTTACTACACTGTTTTCAAAAATAGCTCTAATAATTTTATTGACATTTTTTCTGTTAGAGTTTGGCCAACGAAAGCTGACAACGATTTTTTAAGAAACTTTAATATGACAACATTCTAAGACTGTCAGCTTTCATATGTTGACGCTATGAAACATTTGGATGCTTTACGATTATATTAGCATTTTTACAACAGCTCTCGCAGTATATTAATTGATTTCGTGGTTACATCTTTTCAGAAATTATTAAAGATGAGGAATCAAAACTCAAAATGACAGAAATAGTATATAAGGTGCTACTTTATTAGTGCCCGATATTTTAGTCAGTGCTTCTACTCCTGATTCTGATTAACTTTCCCCAAGAAACCCATAGTCAAATCGAAAAAAAATTTTTGGACTCTTCATACAAATCGATCAGCCGAGCGGCCAAATTAGTATGAAGAGCTTAAAAATTTTTTTGCGATTTGACTATGGGTTTCTTGGGGAAAGTTGATCAGAATCAGGAGTAGAAGCACTGACTAAAATATCGGGCACTAATAAAGTAGCACCTTATATAGGGTGACCCTAAATTAGTTCTTGATACGAAAGTCTATGAATGTGCTCATGATAACAAACAACTTTCCCTAAGAAACCCATAGTCAAATCGCAAAAAAAAATTTTGAGTCTCCATACAAATCGATGAACTGACCGGCCAAATTAGTATGAAGAGTCCAAATTTTTTTTGCGATTTGACTATGGGTTCTTTAGGGAAAGTTGTTCGTTATCATGAGCACATGCATAGCCTTTCGTATCAAGAACTAATTTAGGGTCACCCTATATATTGTTGAATACATGAAAACAAGACTTGTTTTTTTATTGTTGAAAATCACCTTAACAATGTTCAGGTACTGAGATTAGCAAAGTAACTTTGCTAGATTGATAAAACAGATTTGTCAGAGGAGCAAAGGGACAGAGAAAACACAAAGTATTATTGCTACTGGAACTAAGGAAGAATAGTTTCAGGAGCAACGTACATACGTATTTTAACAAAGTTCAGGTAGTGAGATCGGCAAAGTAACTTTGCTAGGATGACAATAGTGCTATTGTTCTAATATTAAAGTAGGTAATTTTCGAACTTGGCAATAAAAAGATTAACAATAAAAACGTTGTTTTACTAATAATACACATTTGACGGCTCCCCAGCATCAAAGTTTTATTGATGCAATCGCAATATTTTTTTCTGAATATCGTAAATCCAGTTCTGTGAATCCTACTAGGAAAGCCTCTTAGTGCTTAGTGGTACACGAATAGGCGAACTGGTAATTCGGAGTATCCCAAGTCGGATAGTTAGGTCAGTTGGCTCGCTTTTGTTTCGGATGAGAACCACAGATAGCAGCTAGGCTGTTGGAGACGAACCTTCGTTCTTTTACTGAAAGAAAAATATTGGTGTAAAATGAAGGAATAAAAATCAGGGAAATAGAACATCCAGCCAAATGCGATTGGGCACACGCATCGAGGGCTACATAATTATCAACACACAGCATACTATTTTTTTTATGTGCCAAAAACTGAGTTTTCTTTCAGTCGGTTAGCGCGAAACCGATTAATGTGAGGTCAGTTTTTTTACATATTTTTTGACGTACAGTCACCATCAAACATATCGGTTCTGTCCAGGTACTCAAATAATAGTAGACAATCCGGCGACAGATTATATCTGCATTGCAAATAACTCTTATTAACTATAATGTGACCATTCGACGACGCGTAAAAAAATTGTAAATGATCATTTGCCATTAATTTCTGTACAAGCCTATGTTCATACAACTGTCTGTACAACTGAGTTGCCAAATGTATAAGATGCTCATTTACTTCTGATGCTGACTGTAATAATATTAAGTATTTAAGTTGGAAAAAAACGTTTCTTCTACTACATATTAGAACGGGAACTATTACGGTTCAAGAGATAAAGGAAGTATGTATCATAGATTCATGGCGTATCAGATGTAGAAAAAACTTTAGTCAAGAAAACCTAGAAAATTTTAAAAGTTATATTGAAAGCTTAACATTATATACTAGCTGGTGTACCCCGGCTACGCTCAAGGAGTTGTGATATGAGATCATGTGGTAGTTGGAATAAAAGGAAAAAGCTTAAAATCAAAGTGGATGTTTTTATTGAAAACATATTCTAACTGCAGGGGCACGGGTCTCTTCCCATGCCTCGGGAAGGTTAGGCCATACTCTACACACACAGGGGCCAAGTTCGGATTGGTGGAGGTTGTGGGGCTAGCGGCCAATCCCAGTGTCACAAGTTTTCAAGCCGCCTATAAGGACTCCGACATGGCTGGACGACTGCCATCTACGGATTAACGTGCCTTGCGAAGACGGAAACGGTCGAGATAAATGCCACTAACAGTCAGACCCATACAGGTTATGACCGTGTGTGTAGTCAGATAACCTGCGTGATCGACGCGACCACGCAAGCAGCACTGAGCCACGAAAATACTTGTTTATAAATAACATTCTTCATTTTGTTATCCGAGGTATATGAAATGAGCAAGCTATACACGTATAGATGACCGTGAGAAAAGCAGGAGTCTGTTCCAGAACACTCCACAACATTCGAGTGTCCCCTCGTGTGTGCACCTCTCCACTCACCCCTCCACCTTAGCCCCTTATTAAAATGCAGGGAAAAGAAAGAAAAGGTATACAAAATGGAAAAGCTGCTGGAGAAGACGGTATATATTATGTCGCAGATGGATTGTATAATCCGCTGTTTTACAAAACCGCTAGCGATTTTACAAAACAGCGCCGTTTTGTAAAACAGCTGAACGACGTTCAGATAGATTGACATTGCGCTACGTTTTACATAACTGCTAACCACGTTTAGACGTATTGTAGAATGGCTTATCTGCAGGCACAACGAGTTAATAAGTTTGGTGTATAAACGTATAAATCATCGTTACTAAATTACTTACTGTTTCCACTTGAGTTAGGATAATTTTCACTCATATTACTACTATTACATTATTTATTAATTTCGGCAAACGACTTTCTGTTTCGGACACCATTATTGTTGTTTTGCCACACAGAGCCACGAGTGACAAAATTTAGAACTAAAATCTACAATCTGACGTTTTATTTCACGCTGTTTTACAAAACCTCTAATCATTGACCCGCTGCATTGACAAACGCAAAACGTTTATGCAATTCTGCGTATTGTAGCCCAGTTATTATGGAAAACCGTTAAAGGTCGGTCGTTCAGCTGTTTTACAAAACGGCGCTGTTGTGTAAAATCACTAGCGGTTTTGTAAAACAGCGGATTCTGTAATCCATCTGCGATATATATATTGAATTGATCAAATATGCAGTATGAGACTATTTAAGATGAAATATACCACATTATTCAAGACACGTATTTAACAGGAGAAGCACCCAATGATTTTTAAGTTAGCAAAATAGTTACATTACCCAAAAAAGTTATACTGTTAAATTTAGGGGATCCTAACAATAACAATTATATGAAAGTTAAAATAGCATGGAGCTCGCCTTGTTCGTTAGTCGATATATCGTATTTCTGAAATACGTTAACTAGCGTTCAGTCAAATCAAAATCAAATCAAAGCAGTCTTCTGTTTATTAACGTTTCCCATTGATTAAACTATGACCGGGCGTAACAAAAATATACTCGTAATGATGCGCGCGCCAAGCACCACAAACCATGTCAATGCGGACGAAGCCGCGGGTGACAAGCTAGTATATAATATTATTTATTATTTAAGTATATACAGGGTTACAGGAAAAGTCGTACTGAATATTAAAGGACGTTATTATTCAGGTCATTTCTGATGGATTTGATTCTATGGTATGGTGTCCGAAACTTAACCGTTATGGAGATATTGAGCTTTAAAGATTTTTTAAAAAATCCTTAATTTTTTGGCTTTTTTATCGAATTTTTTGGGATGAGTGCTTCTAGGGTTCATTTTTTTATGTAACTAGTTAGAAGACATGTCAATTAATAACAATGATTAACCAAAACTGAACCTACTACTAACAGCTTAAAAATAGAATTAAATAATTTTCAAAAAGTGTTTTTAAATTTGAAGCTCTCTGTTTTTTTAAAAAAATATGGAACGTATTCTGCAAATAGTTTTAAAAACTTCTACATCTCTTTAGCTATTCAAAAAGGTATAACAGTTACTATTAAATAGGCAAAATATTGACCAAATAACAATTAAGTTAGCAGAGGGTACATATTTTTAACAACTCTTTAGTCCTTTTCAGCTCCAAACGAAGAGCAGTTTTCTTCTCAAAACTTTGTTTAAGGCCTTAATTCTTGTTAATCGATTCTTTAATTTACAGATTCTCATCGATTAATAAGATTAAAGGCCTTAGGGTTAATTTCCACTGACGCGGAGCTGGGCTGAGCGGGGCGGAGAAGATCAGAGAATAATAGCAAGTGTTTCCACTGAAGCGGGGCGGAGCAGAGCAGAGCAGAGTGGAGCGAAGTAGGGCAGAGTAAAGCGAAGTAGGGCAGATTGGAGCGAAGTAGAGCGGAGCTGAGCGGGACGGAGCGAAGCGAAGCTGAGTGGTCTGGAGCTGCATGTGACCAATTTCTAGGTCTGTTCTGCTCTGCTCCACTCCATTCCACCCTAATTCGCTCCACTCTGTTCTACTCTGCTCCGCCCTACTTCGCTTCACTCTGCTCTACTCTGCTCCGCCCCGCTTCAGTAGAAACACTTGCTACTATTCTCTGATCTTCTCCGCCCCGCTCACCCCAGCTTCGCGTCAGTGGAAATGCACCTTAAGGCTTTAAGTCTTATTAATTGAAGAGAATCTGTAGGTACATTAAAGAACCGATTAACAAGAATTAAGGATTTAAACAAAGTTTTGAGAAGAAAACTGCTCTTCGTTTGGAGCTGAAACGGACTAAAGAGTTGTTTAAAATATGTACCCTCTGCTAACTTTATTGTTATTTGGTCAATATTTTGTCTATTTAATAGTAAGTGTTATACCTTTTTGAATAGCTAAAGAGATGTAGAAGTTTTTAAAACTATTTGCAGAATAAGTTCCATATTTTTAAAAAAAAACAGAGAGCTTCAAATTTAAAAACACTTTTTGAAAATTATTTAATTCTAACCGTTGTCAAGCAGTCTTTTTAAGCTGTTAGTAGTAGGTTCAGTTTTGGTTAATCATTGTTATTAATTGACATGTCTTCTAAGTAGTTACATAAAAAAAATGAACCCTAGAAGCACTCATCCCAAAAAAATCGATAAAAAAGCCAAAAAATTAAGGATTTTTTAAAAAATCTTTAAAGCTCAATATCTCCATAACGGTTAAGTTTCGGACACCATACCGTAGAATCAAATCCATCAGAAATGACCTGAATAATAACGTCCTTTAATATTCAGTACGACTTTTCCTGTAACCCTGTACTCGTATATCCAAGCTTTGTTATAGTTATTGAATGATCGGTGATATTTTACAAAAATTATTAAAGATATTATGTAAAGTTTTACGATTGTTATTCTTCTTTTTTGATTTTTTAACATTATTAAAATTATTAATTATAATCTATAATGACATCTATCTAAATGTCATGCTTATAATAATAATAATAATAATAAATATACTTTATTGCACACCAATATCAAAAATACATTTTAAACTTAAGGGCTAATTAAATTATATTGTACATCATTGTGTTTGTCTAAACGGTAATATTAGTATGCTACTGTAGCACATCACAGTGTTACTTTCCTATCATGTTACCTATTATTTTACATGTGATGACGAATAAACGATTATGATTATGATTCAGGTTAAACAGATAGACCAACAGACAAAATCCGTGTATGGTATTCACGGACAAACAAAATATCGAACTAAAACGGTGAAACGTAGGTATTCGGAAAACGATTTTCGAAACTCAAAGATTAGTAATTAAGATAGTTACCAACCAAATTATTATGTATTGGGCCTCCTCGTGTAGTTTCCTAGTTGGTAAAAAAAAGCTTTTCCCATATTATATCCAGTGGAGTCGGGACTGTGGCCCAACTTTCATACTGTAATAATGTGGTCTAATTGGGCAGTTAACCCAGCAATGCCACAAAAAGGACGTTTATTTAAACGTTCCTTATTACTTACTGTGCTTTTTGCGCTCTTCAGAAATTATCTGTAGCAAACTCCATATAAGTTATTTAAGTACCTATACGAATAATACTCTTCCTAAAGTCTTAGAAAATTATGGTAAGTATGTTTTTATGGGTGACGGAGCTTTGCTCGGACAATTGGAAGGTATAAACTATATGTACTTAGTTAAATTAAGAATGTCCATGAAACATTAGGTATACGTTTGGGAAAAAAATCAAGAATACATTATAAATTGTTTATTTTTATAAAACTTTCATTAAGATAAACAATGGGGTAGTTGACTACTAGTGATGTGAGTTACATTTTAACAAGTGTCAAAAACGATAATTTGTTCTAAAAATGTTTGAAATTGTAAATGATGACGTCATTGTGCAATACAGTAGTTAGCATACTTATTAGGATTTTTTTAAATAAAAAATTGTACATAAGTAAGACCAACGATTACGATTCATGGTTGAAATACTATCAAAAATCACGTTGTTTGCAAATGATTCTCTAGTTTTAAACATGACAGAAAACCCAAATACTGTCGCAGTAAACGAACCTCTTTGTAAAAGACACAATCGGTCCACCGTGATCACATCTGTGAGTGATAACTTGGTATTAAATGTTTAAAAAGCGATTAAGTGTGTTTCGGGCCAGGCGCAGTGAAAGGATTCCGTAGTATTTCTCGTTAGCCTGTTAAGTTGTGATAGTTTTCCTTTTAACTTCGTTATATGTATTTACTACTGCCGTGAATTTTTTCACATTTCTAGAAACAACCGTTTAGCTGCTGGCAGCTGGCATGACTTTAACAAAAAATTGCGCTTTAAAGCTTAATATTTCGAAAACGGATCCCTGAATCGAAAAATGTTTTTTACAAATCCACAATATTTTTAAAAGACCTATCTAACGACACCCCACAACATGGGACAGTCGATAAAAATCTTCCCTACTTCACGTATACGGGAGGTACACTGAAAACATTTTTTATCAAAGTTTTATTTTAACACTTTGTCGGCGTGATTAATAAATAATCCGTGTTCGTAATTACAGCTCTCTAGCACTAATAGTCCCTGAGCTAAGTCGCGAACAGACAGACAGACAGACGGATATGGCGAAACTATAAGGGTTCCTTGTTGACTATGGAACCCTAAAAAAGGGAAATTATTATGTAACGGATTAGCTACTGTCGGACTAGCTGCGTCACACTTCTGTGCGTCGTCGGAAGTTTAACTAAAAAGAACATTAGATATCACAGGTAAAATATAGTTCTACTCATTCGACTTGACCTAAATATGACATCAGAAAAACCGTTATTAAGAAACAGGATTTGTAGAAAAGTACCCATGTTTCATATATGCAGAAGAAAGTAATTTTGGCTCAGTTCAGATTGTGGCATCGCATCGATCACGCATGTTAACTGGGTTATAACCTGGATGAGTTTGCTATGCGCGTTTATGTTATGTCGACCCTTGCCGTACTTAAATGTATGTTAATTTTGTAAGAGGCATTAAAGACGGCTATGTCTGGAACAGTAGTAGCGTCTCCCAACCTCTCCTAATTCGGTAACCTAACCTAACTTATCGATATATGGGAACTGTCGCGTGACATTCTTTGTCTATACCTAATTATGGTGTTAGTGTATCGAGGTCACATACTAATTGCAAGGCCAAATAGGACTATGTCGTACCTGCAAGAGGTGAAATAGGACTATGTTGTATTGATTGCTACGTTTAATCAACAAAGCGTAGTTGCAGGTATCCGCTGGGATTTCGCCAGTCTTGTGTTTAGTCTGAATGTGGTGAGTTGATGACGTCAGCCGCTTAATTGTGCATCCGTTCTTAGGTGCAGGACACTATTGGACAGACACTAATAGAATGCACTGATCGTACACCATCACAAAAACAAATGATTGTGATAAATAATAAACTACGTTACTAATATTACCATAGATTAAATTTATAGGTACGTGGAATTTTGTTTTTTTTTTTAAATTTTGAGCGGGGGAACCAATATAATAAAGTTGGCGAAATGAAAACCTAAAAATGTATTTACCGTATATTTAAAATTGTTTTGAGGTTGGTTTGAGGTTAATGTTTTTCAGCCTAAAAACTGACAACATTTCAAACTTCTACTTTCTACTACTACAACTTTTGCTTTCTACTTTCTAGCGACGATGGAGTAAAGAAGTGTGAATGTGTCCGTCCCGTGCTCTATCGCTATGACCACTGGACGGATTTGGATGAAATTTGGTTAGCCTTTTTTATAACGCCATTTTTAGGGTTCCGTAGCCAAATGGCAAAAAACGGCACCCTTATAGATTCGTCATGTCTGTCTGTCTGTCTGTCTGTCTGTTCGTCCGTATGTCACAGCCACTTTTTCCGAAACTTTAAGAACTATACTGTTGAAACTTGGTAAGTAGATGTATTCTGGTAACCGCATTAACACTTTCACACCAAAATAGAAAAAAACAATAAATTTTGGGGGTTCCCCATACTTAGAACTGAAACTATAAAATATTTTTTTTTCATCAAACCTATCCGTGTGGGGTATCTATGGATAGGTCTTCAAAAATGATATTGAGGTTTCTAATATAATTTTTTTCTAAACCGAATAGTTTGCGCGAGAGACACTTCCAAAGTGGTAAAACGTGTGTCCCCCCCCTGTAACTTCTAAAATAAGAGAATGATAAAATAGAAAAAATATATGATGTACATAACCATGCAAACTTCCACCGAAAATTGGTTTGAACGAGATCTAGTAAGTAGGTTTTTTTTAATACGTCATAAATCGTAAAACGCAAATTACCTTTCATTCAAGTTACAACGAACTACAAGAACTTTTATATTACTTATGTTACTTCCTGCTACGGAACCCTTCATGGGCGAGTCCGACTCGCACTTGGCCACTTTTTTTAAAGTTGCCGCCATAGTAAAAGAACACTTTATTTTTTTTGCTCAAAAATAGCTCTAATGATTTTGATGAAACTTTGTACAATACCATATTTTTATACAACCTGGTACATTAGATAGTTGGTTACTCTGGAAAAAATCTGTTCTAATACCTTCCATACAAAAATAAGTTTTTTTTGTTACTTTTCTCAAAAAATACTATAACGATTTCAATGAAACTTTGCACCTTTTAATAACTTTATACGGCCTACTATACTAGGTAATGAATTATTCCAGGCCATTCCAGGATAAAGTACCTCCCAAACAAAACAACATTGTTAATTTGTGAAGTCTATCACTTTCTACTAATTATGAATGCTTATTGCTGATTTATATTAAGCGATTACAATCCTGTGTATGCCACATGATATTTATGGGATTTGCGAGAAAGTGTGCACAGTGTGGTTGTACAATTTATTATGTAATGTTTCACAAAGAAAATGCAATGATGAGACAGCCATGGTTTTTCCTTTTTAGAGTTTTGTACCTCGAAAGGAAAAAAATGGACCCTTATAGGATCACTCGTGTGTCTGTCTGTCTGTCCGTCGGTCACACTACTAAACTTATTAAGTTGAAACTGAATACATATATAATGCAAATTTCTGTGACCTGAATTACGTGTAACGTTAATAAATGAATTTCGAGTGAGGGGAAAACACTTTTGGGGGTGCTACTCAGAAAATAACCGTGTAAACGTATCAAATGAAAGAGCTTGTTGTATCCTTACAACACTTAATAATATATTTGAGATCCGATATAAACTAGGTGATGATTAATTCAAAGAAAAAAGTCGTAAACTCGACTTAGGAAAAGGCTGCTTGCCCTATATAGCCAAACGGAGAAAAAAAGATCTCGAGAATATCTGATTATTAAGAAAGTACATAAAACACTCGTAGAAGTTGGGGACAAACTTTGAAATATTATCAATTCATGATTATCGTTGTTTTTGTCAAGATTCTTGTATTATCAAGATAGAATCTGGTATTTGTCACTCAGTTAAATCACGTGTTTAAAAAAAAAAAAAATTCTATTTGAAATGTTTCGATTTACTACACAACTAGGACAGATACGAGTATACTAACTGTAAGTATAAATAAATAACGATTTTTAAGAAATGTTTTGTATTTTACGATACCTAAATATGACATTGAAAATAGGTTGAAAGGTTAAACGAGTTATATATTCTGTTTTCTTGGGAGGAATGATGAAATTAAAGGAATAAATTATATCTTATAATATATTCGATATTAGAAAATATGTTCTGTCAGACACACGTTCAGTCAATCGTAGAACTTTTGATAATGAGAATCGTTTATAATAAATAATTCATAGAGATTACTTGTTGGTGCTGTACTATATGTATGTACTTATACTATACTCACTCCCATAGGTATGACGTCATGTCTTCCGGCACCACCTGCCATTGTTTAGCCTAATAGAGATGCAAATAGTTTCATTATCATATTCAATAACGGTTTTGCGAAGATATCACGATGCATAATTAATTATTATTTCACTATAAGGTGTTGTTGATGAAGAATCCAGCTTGATATGATTGATATAAGTTTTTATATCAGTTTAACTAAACAAAGTTACGGTTAATAAATCTGGGGCTTCTACATGTGAAACTGAACAAAAACTTTTTAATAAAGATGCTTTATTTAAATAAATTTTACACGCTGTGCACACTTTCTCGCAAATCCCATAAATATCATCTTGCATACACAGGATGGTCATCACTTAACATAAATCAGCAATAAACATTCATGATTAGTAGCAAGTGATATACTTCACAAATTAATGTTATTTTGTATGGGTGGTTTTTTATCCTGCTATGGCCTGGAATAATTCATTACCTAGTATAGTAGGCCATATAAAGGTATTAAACGTTACAAAGTTTCATTAAAATCATTATACCTATTTTTTAGAAAAAATAACAAGAAAATTCCCAGAGTAACCAACCATCTAATGTACTAGGCCATATAAAAATATGGTATTGTACAAAACTTCATTAAAATCATTAGATTCATTTTTGAGCAAAAAAAATTAAAGTGTTTTTTACTATAGTGGCAACCCTAAAAAATGACGTTATAATTTTTTTTACAAACAGCTGGAGATAATTAAAAAAATATTGCCCTAACCCAAATTTCAACCAAATCTGTCCAGTGGTCATGGCTCTAGAGCACGGCACACACACACATTTGGTTTTTGGGCTTACCTTAGATAGATAGAATCTGCTTTTATTTTTTTGGTCCGGTAAGTGCTTAACAGTACTTTACGGTACGTGTCTTCATTTGCGGAATATTATTTTCATAACTATCTCTGGCGTTCGCATAGTGGGGCTCAAATAAAATTCTCTAACTATGAGTCAGCTAACATTCCCCGCTTGTGGGCTGCAGGCGCAGATTTTACTTTTCAAGAATCTCTTATAATATAACCCGCCGCGCCACCTTTGTGAAAAGCTATATGCATCGCAAATGATGAGATTTTTGTAAACGTATTTTTGTGAGGAGCGTGAAGAACTCGTTTAGTCAGGCAAAAATATGTAGTTTACTGTCAGTTCCAGTAAAGGAAAAAGGAGGTGGGTTGTTATAGCGCGTTTTTCGCCTATCAGCAACTTGAGATATATTTTATTGAACAGTAAACCTCATGACAATTATGAAAAATAATATGTTAATTGGCTATTCTGTAACTGATGGGGTAAATAAAATAAATAATAAAGTGGGTATTATGAAAAAATATTAGTACAAACATACTTAATTATTTTTTAACACAAACATACAACTGTAATTGGATCACTAAATGCGAGATTTTCATGAAAAGAGTTCATTACTAAGTATTATTTGAATATTTGAAGCATGTCGAATAACCAAATAATCGAAAATAATCAGAAAATTTCAGACACTTAGAGCAATATATTTTTTTTCACCTCTCCAGCACGAAAAGGGTGCCTTTGGTCCCTAAAAACTCAAAGCAAAAACGGTTTTTGCTGCGAGCGTGAGAAAAAGTGATTCGAATTTCGAACATCATCTTTTGCGCGGCGCTGAAAAAAATATGGGCGATAGTTCCTTCAGAAACTCATTTTGGCCTAGCAATTTAACTCATAGGCACAAAATGTTGTCTGTTACTTAATGAAATTTTTATCGACGTAGAAACAAATGGACTTCGGGTCAGCGCTCAAAAGTGTCCGAACCAAAAGAGTAGTAAAACTCAAAAAGAGTTGTAATTTCGCGCCAGTCTTCATTTGATCGGCCGGGTGACTGCGCGTCCAAAATGGCGTACTGCGCTAACTCTTGCTTAATCATTTTAAAGTATTGTTTTGCTAAGAAACACAGTAGTTCATTTTAATTTGAATTACGCATTTAGTTTGATTTCCATGAGCGAACAATCGAACATCACAACTTTGGAACAAAAAGTTTATAGATTCGCTTTTAAGTATAAAGTTTTTTATTAAAATATTTTGTTATTTTTTTCTGTTGTTTTTATTACATGAAATATTTTATTTATTTAACTTTCCCCGAGATCCTATACGTTGTGCACTATGGAAAAATATTATAGCCGAATCGAGACGAGAGGAATACTTTGTTCCGAAAAAATTCCACTTTGTTTGCTCAAATAATTTTCACCTGTATAATTCATATTTAAGCGTGTTTCTGTATTTCTGTGTGTTCTCGAAGCTGCGTAAGGTGAAGTACGTTCCAGTCGAAGCTTCGTATGGTGATAAATTGTTGCAAACAAAAATCACCCGTAATGCAATAACACACGATCTACAATATTCAAATATATTGTTTCTATGCATATAACTACGTGTGTATAGGTTAACTGCGGACTCTTTTTTCGTGAATTATGTACTAGACCCGTCGTCCATTTGTTTCTACGTCGATGGAAATTTTACTTAATAAATTTCGCTATTGCATTTTTAAAGATGCAATATTTAAAATAAATATGTACTAGTAAACATGAAAATCGCTTTTCATCTTAGGTTTTCATAAAAATGACAAGCAACGTAGTTTCTGAACACAACTTCTAGATTAAAAACATTAAAAACTATATTGTCTCCAAAGAGAATTTAATCAACTTTTCTCGCGGGTCTAGTGAAAAGTTGTATGGTTAACACGAGAACAAGTTATTTTTGTACCTGTGTATTTTTGTACCTCGAACAAGTTATTTTTGTACTGTACCATTCACTGTGCTCAGTAGCACAGTGAATGGTAGCTCAGTAGCATATTAGAATCACTCGCTACGCTCGTGATTCAATTCTATACCACTTCGCTAGTTTGTAATTTAAAGTCAGCACTCGTAGCAAAAAATAACTTTGCTCACTTGTTGAACAAATGACTATTAGCTTCCTCCTTGCTTTCTTCATATGAACTGCTACCATACCATCCTGCACTGGCGGCGCTTTGTAGTTAGGCTTATTCAAGTCTCGGTTTTTGACATATGATAAACTGTGATGCCAGTAAGCCATAATACGAAAGCACAATGCCCTACGACTTGTGTGTCTACTTTACACTGACAATATAATTGTATTTATTATAGTTTTTGGAACTTGTGTGCCGTGAGCAAATATTTTTTATAAACTCAACTCATATAAAAGAGTAATAATTTCTAGTATATTATTTATCACGTAGATCTGATAGAATAAAAAAATATGTAAAACATTTAAAAAATGACTGAAACCGTAACTATTATTAGAGTGTGCGATGGGCAGAAAATGTGTCTTATCTACCGTCCTCCTTTTGAAGGGAAATCCAGCGTAGCTCAAAACAAAATATGTATTTAATTGCAAAATTTGTGATACTAGATATAGATGAATGAATGAATGAAAACACTTTATTGCACAACAAAACAGGAAAATAAAAACATAAACATTAAAAAAAAGTTATACAGGTAGGCGGTCTTATCGCTAAAGAGCGATCTCTTCCAGACAACCTTTAGGTGAAGGAAATCGCGTAAGAACATTATATAGGGTAGTGCGCAATATCAATAATGAAAAAACAATAATTAAAAAGTAAATACTGAACTTAAGAAACTACTAATATACATAGACCATACTATAAATATATACTTATTAATACATACAATACATTTATATAAATACATACATATTATACATATATATTACATATTATACTACAGTGTAATACTAAATAACAAAATAATAATAATACAACCAAAGACAACCAACTTTAAAGGACACAGTAAATAACTAAGAACTTAAGAAGTGCGCTTTCACCTGCGACTTGAAAATATTAAGAAATATAGATATTTAGTCTAATGCGATTTAATGATCTAAACTACCTAACGGACGTGCTAATCTTATATTACAAGACATATGTCCTGTCTATTGACAGAATATCATACTCACGTTTAGTGAAAAATAATACATATTATTTACACCACGTTTCTGATATAAATTGTTGGCATAATATTTTACTATTTGCAGTTTGTAACAATTGAAAACATTTATTACGAAATAAATACAAATACATGTAACACATATTACGAGTAGGTTTTATATTAAATAGTAGCTAGATGGAGATATAAAACTTTATAAACCTCTTGGTAACTTCCGAATTGTCAGAAATAATTTAGAAATATAAAGTTTCTCAACCTATACCCAATACACAGCACAACTTCCAACAACTACGGATTCCCAGCGGCCATCGAGAGATCCAGTTATACGCTCGCTGCCTTCGCAGAGAACCTTGTTGAGTCCGGTCTATTCTATTCCGTTAAAATTCAACGGAGGCGTAAAACGTCACCCAAATGGCATTGACAAATTACGTCAGTCTTTGGCAATTTTCCACCGTTACCGCTTTCTTCAAACACAGGTTTCTTCTAAAACGCGTGACAGAAAAGCTACCGAGCTCAAGCCGTCATAGTGTCTTCATTCGTCTAGAATTCTATAAATATTATTGTAATTGTAAGTGTAGTTCATTTCAATAAAATACTTTTTTTAAATGAAAGTGTTCAATCTAATGACGTAGGTAGTTTTCTTTATATCGTCGAAATCAGTATTGTTATACCATTTTCCATTTTTTTTTATATGTGTACTAGATACTGGAAACTGTTAAGTAGTAGACCCATCTTTGGATTTTTTTCTATCTAGCTGAAATTGTTGAATCGTGTTTTGGATAGCATACGATCCTAGGAAATATGGTCAAAAATAAGTATTATTTATTTTTAGTAGACATTTCGGTACAAGAGCGCCTTGTACATACAGCCACTCTGTGTATCTATACTTTACGTGAATCCTTACACCGCGCCGTCAGACAAACAAAGTATTGTCATTGATCAATACTAATAGCCAAGTCAATGTTGAGGTTCAATAGATCATAAGTTATTTACTTTGTGTAATTAATTCTACTATTTTAATTTAAAAAATCATATTTTTAACTAGCAAACATTGTTGTAGCAGTAAAAAACAAGAAACTGTGTTTTAAATAGACTTTGGAATATTATACGTTCTTATAAATAAATGTCTGAATTGTCTTCAGTACAGAACTTTGCATCTATTTAGATCTCATTTTTTTTGTCGGTGAAGTTGACAACCACACCATATTATAATATTGAACTTCGCTCTCATTTTCACATTTATGTTTTTGGTGGGAAATCATTAATTTTCCTAAATAAATTCATTACCATTATTTAAGTGATTTACTTATTTATTTTATTAGATAGGTTGCAAGGTCGTACATGAATGTATTTTTCTCGTACCTATAGGCAGTGGCGTAGCGTGGGTTTTCGCCGCCCGGGGCCGATCGAAAATTTGCCGCCCCTTTCTATTTTCATTTCTAAATAAAGTCAAATAAAGCAACCAAATTCTGTAATTATTTAAAATACTGTTTAAAATATTGTATTTGTCGATGTGTATGTCATGTTCGATTGCTAATATAGCTAAATTCGAAATCCGTAATACCAAGTAAACCCCGCCAGACATCGAACCTGCAATCTCCTGATGTGAAGCGAGCGCATTATATTCTTCCGTGGACAAGTGTACACGATGCAATTGATTTAGGAAAAGCGCGAGCGAAGCGAGCGCGAAAATTTTAACATATCTAAAAATATTAATGTTAAACCAACAAAAACCCTTTTACTTGAAGCGCTCAGCGCCGTTTCTATCAGGGTGGTACCCCAACTACCAGGATGCTTGGCGCCCCTATGAGCTCGACGCTCGGCACAGGGCTTCGAGCAAATCCGTACAGCAACGGCGCACAGTCACTATTTTACACAGGCAGGGCTGGCCTTTGATTGTCACCCCGGGTGGCACGAACCTAAGGCCAGCCCTGCCTGTGTAAAGTAGTGACTGTGCGCCGTTGCTGTACTGGTTTCATTCTTCATACGATAACATTTGTTTACATGACGTTTTAGCTGGGTCCTATAACTTTGAATATTATTCCGATCGCTCAATTTGCCGCCCCACTAGGTAAAAAAAGACGGCGCTCGCCGCCCCTATCCATGTGCCGCCCGGGCCCATGGCCCCCCCGGCCCCCCCCACGCTATGCCACTGCCTATAGGTAACACACTGGTTATTACAATTATTCGCAATGATGTCAGACCGCTAAGCCGGCGCTGCCAAGAGCAGTTTGTGTTATTGTGGGTTGTCTAAGTTTTATAAATAATTGGTAAGTACCTCTAAAAAACGTTAAAAAGCAACCTTTCACCTTTCATTATGGAACTTATTCTCATAAAGAAGAAAATATTGCTCTGATCATTTTGAAAGGCGCTAAGTGTTACCTAAAAAATCAATTCATTCCAATTTTTTTTTAATCTAAAAAATTTACTATTTTCTGATTTTTTCCTTTGCATACGCACAATTACCTAGTTGGATGCCAGATTTGAACTTTCTAGGTAATCTGGAAGTAGGTTAGGTTTTTGATCTGTATGTCAGTGAGTAAGTCATAAAAAGCGGCTAAGTGCGAGTCGGACTTGCCCATGAAAGGTTCCGTAGCAACAAGTAACATAATATAAAAGTTCTTGTAGTTTGTTGTAGGTAAATTGCGGTTTACGATTTATGACGTATTAAAAAAATAACTACTTACTAGATCTCGTTCAAACCAATTTTCGGTGGAAATTTGCATGGTAATGTACATCATATATTTTTTTTTAGTTTTATCATTCTTTTATTTTAGAAGTTACACATTTTACCACTTTGGAAGTGTCTCTCGCGCAAACTATTCAGTTTAGAAAATTATGATATTAGAAAACTCAATATCATTTTAAAGACCTATCCATAGATACCCCACATGTATGGGTTTGATAAAAAATTTTTTTTTTGTTTCAGTTCTAAGTATGGGGAACCCCCAAAATTTATTGTTTTTTTCTATTTTTGTGTGAAAATCTTAATGCGGTTCACAGAATACATCGACTTACCAAGTTTCAACAGTATAGTTCTTATAGTGAAAGAAGTGGCTGTGACATATGGACGGATAGACAGACAGACAGACAGACAGACAGACATGACGAATCCATAAGGGTTCCGTTTTTTGCCATTTGGCTACGGAACCCTAAAAATGGCGATTTTTGGACGTTACAACCTATATAATCGTGTGAGTTGGGTTTTTAAAATTTAGGGTACTCGTATCTAGGGGGTTAGAATATATAATCCAAATTTGATGTGTTTATGTTAAATAAATTTTAAGTTATGGGTATGAAGGTGTCAAATGTGGCGCCAAACGGTACTGCTCCTCAGTTAATCGTTGGAGCCATTTAAAGTGTATTGTAATTGTGTAATTTAAAATACATAGTGTTTTTACTGTGGGAGTCAGGAGATATTAAATATTAACTGAACAGCTACGCTGTGCATACGTTCTCGTAAATCCCTTTTTACTAACTGTTTTACACAAGGTTGTCATTGGCTCAAAACAAATCAGCAATAAACATTCATAATAATAAAAAAATGCTTAAGAAAAATGTGCAAATAATATTGGTATGCGAGATAACTTGTTTCGATATTTTCTGGTTTCGATATTTCCTGGAGTAATGAGTTACTTGTACATAGAAGGCTATATATTTTTGTAGTCGTCGTTGTCGTCTCGGGTTAGAGAAAGTTTTTTGTAATGTAAAAACAAACATTAAAATCGTTAGTAATTAAAAAAATATATACTGTTTTATGTTAGGAATCCTAAAAACTACTACAAGTACTTAATATTGCCCTAACCCAAATTATATCCAAATCCGTCCAGTAGTTTTGGCGCCGGACACACACACAGACATTATTTATATTTTAGTTTTTTGGGCTCTATTAGTGCAACAAGTTCGATGTCCATATTTTCAAGTAAGATTTTTTGCCATGACTTTACTTCGTTACTCCTTTCCATAACATACACACACACACTCGTTTTCGTTAAATAAATTACTAAAATTTTCTTTCTATACTAGCATTCATCGATTTCAGTTCAGTTTTTTAAAAAGTATCATAATACGTTCATAAATACACGTTCATAAATGACCGTGTGTGATTTGTCCCAGATATTACTTAATTCGCTTACAGGTATGTAATGTAACATTATTTTAAAATCTGTTGCCAAGTTTCATAAAGATTCAAAGACCCGGTCTTCACGAATTTCAGGACCAGGAACTGAAGTTTACCTATGAAGTATAAAATGTACTTTTATTAAAAATAAGTTAATCTTTCTGTTTCAAGAAATATTTTTATCTTGAAACATATTTTTTTACTATTGTGTGAATAACAAATACACAAATAAAAGATTGGAGTAAAATTTTAGGGACTTAATTACCATGTTGCACAAAGAGAAAAAAAGCTTTACAAAAAACTCAGCCAAGGTTAAAGAACTCATTAAAAGTCACAATACCCAGTTTGAAATTATGGCATCAAAAAATATATTGAATTATACTTTTATTTTGTACTGATTTCAACGCGTTGTGAACTTAGATCATTTGGAAATCCATTTCTTTCGCGTAGTTTAGACGTAGAGCCCAGTAAACATAGTGGTATAAACTTCTTCGGCGGATAAAACACTACTACTTGAAAACACTACGACTACCTACTTGAAAAAATAAAGAAGTGCCAGTAGTCGGGTAGTCTTTTATAACATTTTGACTTGTTTTGTTATAGGCTACCAGAGTAAAAGATCAGTAAATAAAAGAGAATCGATCGAGATACTAATCGATATTTCTTGAAACAGAAAGATTCATTTAGTCTTATACTTCATAATCTATAAGAGTGATTAATGTACCTACTTAAAGAAAATAAATGATTTTGAATTTTGAGTCCTAAAGCTCGTGAACACCTACTCTTTGAAAGTTTAAGAAACTAACAGATGCAATAGATTTTAAAATATTTTTATTCTTGATAAGAATTATATTGTATGTCTATCGTGTAACGTGATACTGATTGAAAAATGGAACTGGAAGTTGGAAATCAGTTACATTACACGTTCCTAGAATATCGCTAGTTACATTCAGGACACACTGTAAAATTGGATCTTCATCCTTGAATGTGCACCGAGGTGGGTGGCGAAATAGTAGTTCACAAGCGCTTTTTAAACTATGGGGAAAATGCTAATAAACATCGAGTCGAACACTTCGCAGAGCTCCTTTTTATGGTGGCACCAGACCTACTAACTTAACCTACCAGTTTGTCCGCCTGCCTTGGTATTACGATATTTGAGACATTTTAAAGAAATAATTTGCTCAAACTAATAAACAGGTCTTGATTGATTAAACCAACATTATCTTTCACTAGATATTATTAGCTACAATTTGTTGGAACCGTAGAGCTGAATAAAATATACCTTTCTACTTACCTGCTTAGCTTTAATTGCTACCTTCATCTTAAATGTCTTTGTCCTATGGACTGAAACAGATTTCCGAGTAATAGAATTACGGGATTTCTTAAACTCAAACTTGTCATAAAATTCCTGAGATTTGAGAACATTGCGATAAGGCTACCTTTTTGACTTTATGTTATCCTTAATGGTTAGACTCAAAGTTAAACTAAAATTTCTTGAAAATGAACAAGCCAATTCTATTAAACCTTTATAGACGTAGACGAGACGCTAAATTCTAGTAAGTACAAGATTAAATGTTTTGGAAAATAATGTTTTCTGTGAAAGTATAGTGTTTTTATGTTTTTCATAATAATTTATAAACTAAGCATTAACCACTGCTGGAAACTGAAACTGTGGGTTCGACTCATATTTGAAAAACTTTTCCTAAGGAACACACACAAGTGGGGCTCTCCATACAAAATTGGCTGATTTGCCGATCAGTTTAAACGAAAAGATCATTTTTTTTGCGAATTAAATATACATTACATGGAAAAATTGGTCAGTTTCATTACTAGACCTTACCGTTTAAGTTTCCGGGGTTTAGGAGTCTTTTTATACCCTGTAAGTATTTAAAATAGGTAGGTGAAATTGTACAAATTCTTGAAATTTGCCTTTTTCTTATGTACTTAATATTTTCCTTATAAACTTTATGTAACTAGTTTATTCATCTTTCTAAGAATATCACTTGCGAATATTCAGAATAAGATTTATCTTTTGCTCTGGCTCCAACAAAATTCAGTCTGCTTTTATTTTAAAGCAGTAGCTGAACGCTTTCTCGATGTTTCAAGAGAAATATCTTACTTTTATTCGCTTGTGAATCTTGAATGCTAAACACGGCTCGAGGTTTTTTGTTTTAGCAATAAAAATAACTATTAAAAAATGAAAAACGATTTCAAAGGAACTTGCGGTTCCAGGGTTTGAAAAGCTTAGACAGTTATGCTGTAATATTCTATTTTTGGTCAGTAAAAAAATTATTACAGATTCAAAATGTTTTTTTTATTTATTTACATAAGTAGATTCTGTATTCTTTTAAATCGTCATTACCTTAATCGGATTTTAGATTGAACTCTACATCAACATATCTATTTGTTTTATTCGGCTGTTAAAAGAATACATTTTACTATATTACAAACGCAGCCATGTGTCATATGATATACCTATTATTAAATAAATACAAAATGATACCTCTAAAATCAAGACGCCTACTTCTTACAAACTATGATGCTACATGGATTATACCACAATAAAATCGACTGCACTGAATTAACTAAGCCAAATATGTTACTCTGTCCCTAGCATAAAATGATGTAACACGCGCACTACGTCTTTTTATGCTCTTTTCGCTACGCACACTAGTCGCGTGCCTATGCGCCGACTGCTTATACATCTTATTATAAATACACAGTTTTTGGATATCGATAAATTTGCTTTAAACGAAGCTAAATACAAAAAACTGTAATAAATACACTATTCATGTAATGTCCATTAGCACACTAAACTTAGATTTTTCCTTTTACATTTTAAAATGTATTTTTCAAGTTATGGAGATAAAACAAGGAAATAAAAAATACAAGTTGTAACAAAAGGTTGAAGTACCTATTGTAATAATATCATAATAATATCTGGGACAAATCACACACGGTCATCTGGCCCTAAACTAGGATTCCCTGTACTATGGGAACCAGAGACTGATATACATACACATATACAATTTAAATACATACATATATAGATATAATACACCCAGACACAGAGCAAACACATCTGCTCCGCAGGAGCGCTAACCACTGAGCCACCGAGTCAGTCAAAGGAGTCAGTATTAAAATTACGATGTGTAATACGTTCACTTACATCGACTTGTTAAAATCGACGTCTCGTTATCAATCCGTGTAGTTGTTTTCAATAATGAATATATATAATTATACCAGCCGAAAATAGAAATATATTAAGTAAGTATATAAAATTAAAAGTTTCCGAGTTGTAGTAGAGAGGTTGAGGAGGTTTAAAGGGGAGGAAAGGTTAGGGAATTTTTCTTACTCCATTTAGCACCTCCTATATACGATTCTGCAAAGTTTTCCCCCTCCGCGATTGCATCTGGGAGAACCACTGTGTCAATAAGTTACTAGTGGTAGCTGCACAGTGCGGCGGCAGCTATCGTTCGAGGAATCTCATATTTAAAAAATCTTTCTACGTTTTGTAGTGTTTGAGAAACACGGGGAAGGGGTAGAGAAGATATGGGAGTTGTTTTCTCGACCGTTGCACGGAGCACCTTTTCAAGTGAAGGAGAATGAAGGACTGCTTTATAAGAAGTGTATTGCAGCTGGGATTTTGCTACTTCTTTAATGTTGCCTGAAAGATATCCGTAAGGGATAAGCGCGCCTTTGTGTATAACGCGCTATAACCAGTCTTCTTCTTCTTCTTATCATGTGGCACATTTAACCGTGCTATTTATTACAAGCGATAGACGGCAGTTGCCTAGTGTTGCACTTAGCATCACCTGCGGTCACGTGTACGGCATGTAGATTCACACCTACGGACGTGTGCAACGCGACCATCATACACATCTAGTAATCAGATGTGCAGGTTTCCTCACGATGTTTTCCTTCGCTAAAGCTATCACTGTTAAAACAATAAAGTGTACTGGCTAGGATTCGAACGCGAGTCCTCTAGTTGGTAGTTTAAAATATCGTCTTTTAAAACAAAAGCCCGGGAAGAAGCAGATGTGTGTCTTGCTGGGCGGCTGAGGGGGCGAGCAGGCCCGAGCCAGCGTCGTCACCGGTCGAGTCTTGTACAGGTTTTCGAAAATCATTAGACCACACAACGGTTCCCCTGAAAACCTATATATCAAAAATGAAGTTAGCTAGATATAATTAATTATTAGTGGAGTAAAAGAATTATTTATCCATGAATGTAAAACAAAGCCTGAACGATAATGTAATTATTTTTACCTAAAAACTCTAACTAAAAAACTAAACAAGTTTTGCTATCAGAAATATGACTGACAATCAACATTGCAATGCCCTTGCAATGAGCATAAGCCGTGGATAAAAGTAATGTTAAAAAGTAAGTATGAATACATACATATAACGAAAGAAATATACTGAGCAGAAGTGAATGGGCAACTTGGTCGAGGACCTATAAGGCAAACTTATATTAACCAAATTGGTGATATTAAAAAAAGCCAAGTAAAAAGGACCCGGACCCGACTAGCATGCATGAAAGGAGTAATGAATGTGGAAGAAGCAAGAGATGTCAGAATAGGAGCGAATGGTGATCCCTGGTTTCTGCCTATCCCAATGGGAATAAGGCGTGAGTATACAGGGTGTTAAAAAAGTGCGTTTGATATTTTAAGGGATTACTCAGAATCAATTATAGAATACAGGAAAAATATTGAAAAAATCTGATCTACCATACTAAATCTGAATTTAGAATTTGTATGGGAAACTGAAATAAAATGTAGACAGAATTTTTTCAATATTTTTTCTGTATTCTATAGTTGATTCTGAGTAACCACTTCAAATTTCAAATGCATTTTTTTAACATTCTGATGAATGTATGTACACTTAACACTAGATATTTTCCCCCTTTTCCTACAGGATTTCAACCGAAACCGAAAATCAACAGGCGTCGGCGATAGGTACATGTAAACAATTAAATAAACTAATAAAATTGTATAGTATTTCATTGCTTTGCGATGGAAACCACCATCATTTTCAAAAACTCGCAGTGCAGGCGAATCTGGCATCGCAGTAGCGTGAAGTCAATTGTTTATTATTGAACTTTGAAGATAACAAGTTTATGTTTAAGTTTTGTCGCTCTGAGTATCTTCGGGGTCCATAACTACGCAATGAATCGCTAATTAACTCAATCCTTCATTAGGTATTGAATTGGGATCTCAGAGGTTATAATTATTTATAAAAGTATACCTACGTACTAACTAACTATTCGGAAAAACAAAGTTTTTATCTGCTTCCATACTAAAATTACACGGATTTCTTCTCCTTTTCAAAGAAGTTTTATATCGTCGCTCCGCTCGTCTAAGCGGGGTGCATGTCTGTGCTTTGTTTTTAACCGAATTCAAAAAAAGGAGGAGGTTCTCAATTCGTCGGAATCTTTTTTTTATTTTTTTTTATGTATGTTCACCGATTACTCGAAGACGCCTGAACCGATTTGGAATTTTTTTTTGTTTAAAAGGGTATACTTCACAGGTGGTCCCATATAAATTTTATCGAAATCGATTCAGCGGTTTTTGAGAAAATCAACAAAACATAGCAAAATTGGAGTTGTTGCGATTGAAGTCGGTTGTTTTTAACGTATTCAGCGTGGTCAATTATCAATTATCATATAACTCATGCATGTTTTCGACGCCCCGGCGATTACGATTTGCGATTACCGGCAAAATTCAAATTTTGAATTCATAACGTCTTTATAAATAATGTTAAGGAAGCCATGAAAGCAATTTTTTGACAGCTTGGTATGTCTCTTATTATTCTTGCTAGTTTTATCACAGTTGATGATAATTATCATTTATCCCTACGTTAATTAACAATAACGATGTTATTTGTGTAAAATTTCACGATTTGTACAGTAAAAGTTCATTATGATATTATTCCAGTCATTATTTTATGTAGTGGGTATGTAATAAGCTTTTACGATATTATTTATGTATTAAACGTTGTTTTATACATAATGTCCTTATACTGTGGTTTACTCTGTATCTGGGTGTATTATATCTATACATGGTATGTATTTAAAATGTGTATTATTTTTTTTATTTTTTTTATGTGTATATATATCAGTCTCTGGTTCCCATAATAGGTACAGTGAATCCGAGTTTGGGGCCAGATGACCGTGTGTGATTGATTTGTCCCGGATATTTATTTATTTTATCTACTTCAATTAAAAACATTTTGATATATTATTATATAATAATTTTTTTAAGTAGTTACTAGTACATTCAGTTGTTCTGTCGGCCGTCTTTTCACCATTATAATAAAAAAAGCGGCCAAGTGCGAGTCGGACTCGCCCATGAAGGGTTCCGTAGCAGCAAGTAACATAATATAAAAGTTCTTGTAGTTCGTTGTAACTTGAATGAAAGGTAAATTGCTGTTTACAATTTATGACGTATTAAAAAAAACTACTTACTAGATCTCGTTCAAACCAATTTTCGGTGGAAGTTTGAATGGTAATGTACACCATATATTTTTTTTAGTTTTATCATTCTCTTATTTTAGAAGTTACAGGAGGGGTGGACACACATTTTACCACTTTGGAAGTGTCTCTCGTGCAAACTATTCAGTTTAGAAAAAAATGATATTAGAAACCTCAATATCATTTTTGAAGTTTCAGTTTTAAGTATGGGGAACCCCCAAAATTTATTGTTTATTTTCTATTTTTGTGTGAAAATATTAATGCGGTGCACAGAATACATCTACTTACCAAGTTTCAACTGTATTGTTCTTATAGTTTCGGAAAAAAAGTGGCTGTGGCATACGGACGGACAGACAGACAGACATGACGAATCCATAAGGGTTCCGTTTTTTGCCATTTGGCTACGGAACCCTAAAAATGCAATTAAGAAGCCTTTTTTCTTAAAATAAGATTTCAGTTTTATTAATATGTAGTACTGTCATGAATTCATTTACATTTTCGGTATGAGTAAGCACGTAGATTAAAGCATCCTAAAATATTGCGAGTCAGGTATGTGTGAATTCAAAAGAATCGTAATAAAATTCGGAGATCGACATTAGATAGTAGACAAAAAATTTGGGGTGAATCGGCGCGCACGAGCCACGAGCCAGGAGCTACGGGCTGTGGGGCGACGGGGGGGCGTGCCCACAAGTCTGACCGCAATCCCGCGCTAGATTGCTGGCGCATCGTGTACATAGCTCGCTCCAACTTTACCTATAGATCATACTTTTTATGAAATTTTCCTAAAGAGAACTCAAGTCAAGGAACAATGGTCCCACTGTTTGCACTTTAAGACTACTGCGGTTAGTAATCGAATGGCCAAGTGTTAGATGATGTAGTGCTCGGCGTCCCGGTCACATGGTAATGGAAAAAGTACATGCGTATTTCATGAGATTATCTGTCTTGATTTAAGAATTATAAGTTGATTATTTAGGTTAAATCCTAGTAAGACGAACTTAAGGGACCCAATAAAAACATACACCACAAAATTATAATTCTCAATTTTAATGACACATAATTTATTTTACACGTATTTATACTTTATACATGCCTAATTGATCGATTGATTGATTGAATTATCAATTACCTAATTATCAATATCATCACACATATTACACATCTTCGTTGTATTGATTCACATTTAATTTCACAAGCTCACGAGGGCACCAGCGCTGTGGCTCTGGCTTCAGCACACGCTGAAATGGGTCCTATTCGACACCGCACTATAGCGCAGCAAAGTATGATTTTTCTTTTTGTTATAATTAATATTTAAATATGTTTTTGTGCGTTATTTAGTTTAATTTTTGTAGTTCTGTCATTGTTTCGTGTATTTTGTATTGTTCCATGTTCTGTGTGTGTGTCGAATAAAATATGTTTGAATCTGAATCTGAAAGATAAAAGCGGGCTTACCAAGATGCACCAAAATTTATTTAAAATAATTACTAATGTATTATTTTGTACCGAATTAAAACTGGTGTTTCCATCGTATTAGCTTCGTCACAACAAGTCCAAAGAATATTTACGGCCTACTCCCCAAGACGTGCCCCTCAGAGATCGATAAAATACAGGTGAAAACAGCAGATGATAGATGTTCCTAATGAAAAGATGGTTTGGAGGCGAAGAACAGAAGATTGCTTGAATTTTCAACGATTTATTCTGAGACACACTGCACATTACAAGATCACAAGAACGAGAGTGACGTCATATCCAAAGACGTATAACCACAGACAGTTACTATATAGTTTACAATCTCAACACTGACTCTTTAACAAATTATTAACTAGATATTAGATATTTATATTATATTTACACATCGACAGTTCATTGATGCTTAGTATGGGAAATAAAAGGCATATTCATATAATTAGGTGTCTTGGGGAAAGTGGTTTAATTTCATGAGCTGCTACTTTATAGTAAATCAATTGAGAATAAAAAAAACAAAAAATAAAAAAAATAATGACTAATGATAAAATTGTTATAAACGCAGGAAGTTACTAAAATCTCGTCGGTTAGGACTTATTTTAGTACGCATTGTACTAAATAATTACACTAGTTACTTCACCAATAATTACTTATCTTGTAAGTATGTAATTTCCTTTCTCAAGTACGAGTACATCTTACATGAGAAAGAAACCTATCTCCGGGAAGGCGGTAACGCTTCAGAGTAGAGCTATTGTTGTTTTCCATTAGAAAAAAGTAATAGTTAGTTATGTACGAGTATATCTGTTTACCTCATAAAGCGTTTCAGTGTGGTAATCGGAATAAAAGATAACAGACTAAGGCTATTAAACTCGGGGCATGCAGGTATTGTAGCAGATTTATCAAATGTAACCAGTCATCCATGAAACCTAGTTTCATTTCGTTCACGTTATAAAACGATGTCTCCTGAACGTGTGCATATTTTATGTAAATTGATGGCTGAAAACACATTAAATTTTGTTATAATATATCGTTGTCATCGTAGTATTATTTGAATCTCGTAATAAAATATGATATTGTGATTTTTAGGGTTCCGTACCGTACTCGTTGGGAAAATGTGTACATCTGTTGCCGATTTCTACATGTTAATAATAAATAAAGATACAAGTTATATGAAATATCTCACCCACAAAGTTAATACTCACCCTTTTACTGTTTTTTCCTTATTACCGTTTTACATGACTGCCAAAAGCTTATTCTGTCATGTTTTTCAAGTGTATGTATGTATGTCTGTTTCATTGCGACCGCCAGTAGCCACATTTGGAAGTGCAAGGGTTAAATTCGCCTTAAGGCGCAAAGTACACTCAATCTGAGCAGGTTGATGCATGACAATATAATATCGACCGTAACGCCCTACTCATTTTAAGTTCAGATCAGTGTGGATACCATCGCGGCGGTTACGTCAAGGCCGAACGCAAAATTCTCGAGATTTCGATGTTTTTATTACTTTTCTTGGCTTTTAAATAAGTAAAAAAAATCCGTTCAAGATAAATTGAAGGTATTAAAATGGCCGATTTTTGTGTGTTGGTTTCAACATAAACAAATATTGTGTTTCCGAGAGAATTTGCAATTAATGCAAAATACAGGGTCTACAGGATATTTTTTTTCATCAAAGTTTTTGTGATTTTTATGATTCTGTTCAAGACAATTTGTTGTTCATTGTTTGAAGTATGTTATATATTTTTTCCATGGTGATAGCTTTAACTTGCAATTTCTTGGTGGCACTGATATGTTCCATGTATTATTTTTTGTTCTGTATTATTACCTTTAAGTTTTATGCTTGTATTCGTGTTTTTGTATTATTTTTTGTTCTGTATTGTTACCTTTAAGTTTTATGTTTGTATTTTTGCTTTTATAATATCAGTGATGCCCTGTAAGTTGCAATAAAGATTTTATCTATCTATCTATCTAACCATTATTTCAAGAATTTGAATTGAATATTGCGATTTGGCTATACTTAGCGCCTTAATCTTGAGATTTACATGGTCTAGGAGTAGGATAGAAACATTTTATGCAGTCACGTCCTGATGAGGGTGAAAACCTAGTCTTTTAATTTTTAATAACCTAATCGATGAATATAAATAATGTTGTTTTTTTTTTTTATATAAGGTGCTACTTTATTAGTGCCCGATATTTTACTCAGTGCTTCTACTCCTGATTCTGATCAACTTTCCCCAAGGAACTCATAGTCAAATCGTAAAAAAAAATGTTGGACTCTTCATACAAATCTATCAGCCGAGCGGTCAAATTAGTATAAAGAGTCCAAAAATTTTTTTACGATTTGACTATGAGTTTCTTGTGGAAAGTTGATCAGAATCAGGAGTAGAAGCACTGAGTAAAATATCGGGCACTAATAAAGTAGCACCTTATAACTATCTGGGTTAGGAACATCTATGTCAGTATCGGGCTGCTTTTTTGAAAGACTGATCTTAAATAGCTAGAAAGAAATCGACGCAAAAAAATCATAAACGCTGTAACTCATACTGTAAACTTTACATCAGAGCCGAAAAACTTTTGAGATTTCAGAAAATAATGTAATTTCAATGCTCTACAAAATTATCCTATTAGTCGTAAGAGATGCGAGATCAAGGCAGATTTTTTTCTGATTAAGAATCTGCAAAAAAAAAATGTTTGCTATTTGTGGTTTACAGCGTTTATGATGTTGATGACAACGATATATTGCGTCGAAATATTCAGCATTTTAGACTACAACGGTTCATGCCTAGCGATTTCTTTCCATATGATAAATCTAGCTTAAAAAAAATCCTTGTGGTACGAAATCAGTACTCTATTTTCAATAAAACAAAGAAAATTGAAATTGCTATTTAGTGAACATCGCAAGACTATACATCAGTTTTCAATCTTCAGCCAGCACACCCTATTTTTTTTGGTAATTTGTTACGTTATTTTGCCGATTGTTATGAAAAATGTATCTCTTATTATCATCATCAGCCGAAGGCTTGCTTTATCCTATCCTATACTATTAAACGAGTTAAGTGTCCCGACGATTTCGAAAACGGCTTGAAACCTTTTGACGAAAATCTAGGATTAGGGGTTAAAAATCACCAGAAATCGATTTATGAGGGAATTATCCTCGAAAAAATTCATTTAAGGGAGATGTGAGCGAAATTACATAAAAGGAGAACGCATATCATGCTTATTTTTAACCCTTGCTTATGAGTACTTTGGTGGATTAGCGGTTTTCGCGCGAGCCACTTGCATTTTGCTGCTTTTAGGTCCGGATTCGAATCCCACCCATGAGACTTTATAGTTTTTATGTTTTTTATTTTTTATTTTGTGTGAACTTATGTAAATATTGTGTAAGTAAATAAAAAGACTTAAGAGTGATAAAAAAAATTTAACCTCTGTATTTTAGAGACAAATAGCGTCATCTTTCGCCATATAAGTGAATTACATCTGATGATTGTGCCGCCCTACCCCAAGCACGGCTTTCTCTAAACTCAACTAGATGGCGATGATAACATTTGCAATAAGAAAATCTCTAAAAAGTCGCCAAAACTGATTGATATTACTGACTAATATCATAATAAATGATGAACAACTTTCTAATATTACGTATCATTGAATATTTTTCTGTATTTTTATCAAAATAAAGAATAATTTGCATGTATTTTTTTCAATAGAATCAAATTATAAAAAATATTACAGATATTTTCAGAACAAATATTGCTTGTCTTTTCGTCCGTTAGAGGGCCACTACCGACTAAAACAACATCCTGCAAAATGTTTCATAGAAAATATATCTTATATGTACTACTAAACAAGTTATCTTAATTTATAAAAACTCCAATCCGGGAGTTGACTGCATGAAAAATAAATTACAAAATATTATTGACTAAATACCTCTTTAATTGAAATTGTTGAAAAACTTAATCACTTTAATTTTCATTACATTTTCAATTTTTAGGGTTCCGAAGCCAAATGGCAAAAAACGGAACCCTTATGGATTCGTCATGTCTGTCTGTCTGTCTGTCCGTCCGTATGTCACAGCCACTTTTTTCCGAAACTATAAAATTTTGGGGGTTCCCCATACTTAGAACTGAAACTCAAAAAAAAAAAAAATTATCAAAGCTATACGTGTGGGGTATCTATGGATAGGTCTTCAAAAATGATATTGAGGTTTCTAATATCATTTTTTTCTAAACCGAATAGTTTGCGCGAGAGACACTTCCAAAGTGGTAAAATGTGTCCCCCCCCCCCCCTGTAACTTCTAAAATAAGAGAATGATAAAACTAGTAAAAATATATGATGTACATTACCATGCAAACTTCCACCGAAAATTGGTTAGAACGAGATCGAGTAAGTCGTTTTTTTTAATACGTCATAAATCGTAAACCGCAAATTACCTTTCATTCAATCAACTCAAATATAAAAAATATAGAGTTCAAGACATGTGTGATTATGAATTTATACGGAACCCTCGGTGAGCGAGTCCGACTCGCACTTGGCCGGTTTTTTATTTATAAGAATTTCTTAATTACTATGCAAACTACTATATTGAACAATGACGTCATCGTACAAAATTTCAAACATTTTTAGAACAAAATGCCGTTTCTGACATTTGATAAAAAGTAACTCAAATGACTAGCAGTCAACTACCGTAGAGAACGAGCGACGCTCGGTCTCCCAGCTAGTATCTCTTATAACTGAAGTATTAACCACTTCGGTGACTAAAGTTTGGTGGCAGTTAGTAAGTTTTTTTTACATAACACTTTGGAACAAGTGGCGGAGGCTCTGTTAAGCTGTCTAAAGGGATTAAGTCTCTATGACAACCGTAGTTACGTTACCTGCGCTATTCATTACAAAACTAGTCAGCGACAGTTGACCGGAATTAAAAGAATTAACCGGAGACATAAAGTACTGTAACGAAACAACAATGGTTAGATCGTGGGAGGAAAAATTTCAGAGAGGCTGCATGAATTCATAGAATTCGTAGGAACGGTTATTTTATTCCGAACTTTTTACAGTTTAGTGACCAGATCGGTATCGTCAACGAGCAAAGCCTCCAGAGCTAGAAGCCCGGAGCCGGGACCGGAGCAGGCGCGGGGGGCGCGGGGGCGCGGCCAGCTAAGAGCCACCCTTTGCCGAAGTTGGCGGCGACCGGCGACCGGTCCTCAGTCACGAACACGACCCTCGCGTCATTGCCACGCATCGCGCGCCTCGTCTGATATCGCAACGAACTGGGCTTGCCATGTGCCCGCTCAAACTTTATTCTGATAACAAATAAATCGTGTAAAATGTCATCCCACCTTTGCCGCCGCCCGCGCTTTTCGATACCACCGTGGAGGTATGTACCACCGCTCGTGAACTTTTAAATTAGATAAACTTTATTATTCCTTGCTTCGCGATAAACACAACGCCAGTTGCGATTGTTGTTTACAACTTGATCATTTTATTTTTGTTTTCTTTGCTGTGCGTTTTGGTTTAAGGATAACTTGTCTAAACCTCGACCAGTTTTTTATTTATCGAAATGAACGCCTTATTACCTACTAAATGGGTAAATTATTGCTTGGTTTACGTTTACAAAAACATATTTTGCAAAAAAATACTGTGGGAACCTATCGTGAGCACCGCATGTTGTTAATTCAAGTGTAGGTACATGTATTTATTTACTATACCACCTATATCACTTTTATTACGGTCTCATCGAATTTATTTTTCATCCGTCTTCTCTGAAAAATATATAAATTATGAATATAGGCTTTACAGCGTAAAGCCATTAGAATAAATCACTTTGCAGCTTGGGAGTTGCGTATGAATTCGAACACAAGCTGTTGCTGATTATTTCTCATAAAAATATTTCCTGTCCTATTTGATTAGGTAGGTACAAATTTATTTTGTATCATCATATGAAGTCATAAATGGCCAGATTATATTCTAATAATTGTCAAAGTATTTTATTTTTGTGAACAGGAAAAGATGTTTGACTTTTTGTTTTTGTAGTCGAAGGCAGCAAGTTTGTCATTAAGGTCCTTTGCTAAGCCGTCCCGGGGTCACGTCTGGAATACATAAACTGGAGGTAATAGAGCTGCGATGGCAATGTGGCGTCGTTTGCATTTTAAAACGCTGCCCAAAGACAATGTAGGTAGGTTGTAGCCGTGGGACAATATGTGATAGTGTGACCACAGAAATGGTGTGACAGTGTGACATAGTATGGTCGCATTACAGGCACCCGGTATACCGTACTGCAGGCATTAGCCTCAAGTGTATTGAGGTACTATATAGTCTTGAGCTATTATTGGATATCTTTAATCATAAAAGTAGAAACAAATTGTCAGTTGAGATAATGCCAAGGGCTTACCAATTGTATATAAAAAAATGATTGGGCAAATATGTAATCAAATCTTGTAGCAAAAAATGTAGAGAGAGGTAGAAACGAGGTCAGTAATGACGTTTCAGTTTTGAATTTTTACATGTTATGTAAAATTGTTGATTATACCCCGTACGGAAACTCCAAATGAAAAGACGCTCCAAGCATTTTGATAGAAAAATATAAAAAATAGTCCAAATTTTGGTGTCAATAAATTTCACATATGAAATTAATTTCTATAATCTGTGTGATAAATAAACATTACTGTTTCTGTATTATTTCACCTGTATTTTAGTTTCAGAATACGACTTATGATTATGTTATTAGATATTAGACACAGTAAACATGCACTTTAAATTTATTTTGATAAATTAAGATAAGCTTCATAGCGAAATTGTCTACGAGGAGACAGAGGAAATTAAATTTGCGAGAGCAAAACAATGTGGCGTTAATTAGAATCTCCCAAATAAACACGGCTCGTTTGTTTTGTTACATTGGATTTGAGAATCGCAAATAATATAGGTATCGCAGTAGTTTCGTGAATTTGAATCCAGTTTTTTTTAAAGGTAGCTTAGATGTAATTTTTGTTTTTGGAGACTGCAGTATTCATGCAATAACCGAAGCAAATAAAATCATCAATACCCGCCTACCCCTGTATCCTACTATGTATGTTTATCCGGAGATTAAGACAAATCTAACCTCGAAATCCAAAATCATCAAGCCATTTCGGTTATAACATGGTTATAACAATGAAAAGGACATACCTACATTACATTATTACTTTATAATAAGTCTTTCTTGATACCCAAATCTCTTATAATGGAATACTTTTTTATCATAATCTATAATCATAATATATCTATGTACATGTATGTACTCGAGTAGGTTTGAGCTGAACGCTTCATTTAGCTTAAACACTGCTGCTGGAGGCAAGCTAAACCTTTGAGGGGTGAACTATAGCTGTTTTTCTGCTCAGCTTGAGACTGCAGCACAGAGCATACAGCAAAGATAAAATATTTTATTGCCAGATGGGCAAAGAGTTTATTGGCAGTTTCATTTTATAGCGAGCAATCCGCCGTGAACCTGCGTATCCGCGCTTCCGTTATGTGTGTTAGTGTTTCGTATACGTAGTAAAAGTGATCTTCATAATGGGGATATTGATGATAATGAGATCCGTTGAGCGACCATCTATTTTTATTGGTCGTAAATAAAATGCGAATATTTCTAATCAAAAATGTTAAATCACTGCGTAAAAAACAGGCTACATCCATTCACAATTCGTCTAGTGGCCTTGTGACGCGAACCCTTCACCCTACTATTTCAACATTAACTAAAATGCCAACGTAATGCAGGTATTAATAAGACGCAGTTTTCTGGTTTGAGGAAGCCCTATTGTGACCCTTGTGTTATAGTGCCCTCCGAGGGGACAGTACATGGGGTGCCGTGCCGGCTGACGAAGCAGGGGCTGCGAATGTATGCGAATGCTATGTATGGTGTGCGCAAGGGCCGCTCGGCCGGACGCGCCGCGCCGCTTGCAGCTGGCTCATTGACAAAGAAAGTGACACTCGTTTATAGTAGACTCGCTTTATCTTAAAATCATACAAAAACTAAATATTGTACAGAACCTTAAAAAGAACTTTCAATATTAATTTATTGAATTGAAGTTATTTACCCGACTGCTTAAGCGGAGGGTATTTTTTTAGTACATGCATAATGTACGTGAATTTCATTGTTACCTGCTGTAGTGAAACAGCTCGAAGGATTTTGAAGTGTGTGGTTCGAGTTTCTTAAGAATTAGATAGGCCTTATCTTCAGATTGAGAGGTTAACCGAATCTAGCTAGCTATGGATGTTAACAACGCATATCCCCCCACTGCAAGGAGCACGCGTCTCTTCCTGTAATTCGGGAATAAAACTCTTCAATTTTCTTCCAATCACCATACTCTTCCATACTCCACCACAAAAGGGGGTCAAGTCCGGATCGGTGGAGGTTGTGGGGCCAGTGGCCAACCCCAATGTCAGCTATAGTTGCTATTATTACACCCTAAAACAGTTGATTCCTTTTTTCTGCAAGGTTATAGTTATAAAAAAAAACATATTCCATTCAGCATAGTTATCACCATAAGAGGGTGTATACACTACCTTACACACAATCACTGTTGTGGTTGAGGGTGTGGCATAAGACAGTTCAACAGTTCCTTCAATCGACTCACTGATGACATCCTTTCGTTCTTAATTGTTTGAAACATTTATAACGAACATAGCGGTAACAACACGTATCGCGCAGTCTATCTATTGAATTCACTGGTCACCTTAAATTATTTTCAAATCAGAAAAAAAGCATTTCAAGTTCCCTGGGCCAGTGATCGGAAACATAAAATATCAAATTTTTTTTTTCCTAAAACCATTTCTACTTGGAATCCTTGCCGATTGCCGAAAATCGGCAAACCGCATTTTTAGGGTTCCGTAGCCAAATGGCAAAAAAACGGAACCCTTATGGATTCGTTATGTCTGTCTGTCTGTCTGTCCGTCCGTATGTCACAGCCACTTTTTTCCGAAACTACATATAAGAATATACTGTTGAAACTTGGTAAGTAGATGTATTCTGTGAACCGCATTAAGATTTTCACACAAAAATAGAAAAAAAAAAAACAATAAATTTTGGGGGTTCCCCATACTTAAAACTGAAACTCAACAATTTTTTTTTCATCAAACCCATACGTGTGGGGTATCTATGGATAGGTCTTCAAAAATGATATTGAGGTTTCTAATATCATTTTTTTCTAAACTGAATAGTTTGCGCGAGAGACACTTTCAAAGTTGTAAAATGTGTGCCCCCCCCCCTGTAACTTCTAAAATAAGAGAATGATAAAACTAAAAAAAATATATGATGTACATTACCATGCAAACTTCCACCGAAAATTGGTTTGAACGAGATCTAGTAAGTAGTTTTTTTTAATACGTCATAAATCGTAAACCGCAATTTACCTACAACGAACTACAAGAACTTTTATATTATGTTACTTGCTGTTACGGAACCCTTCATGGGCGAGTCCGACTCGCATTTGGCCGCTTTTTTTGTATATGTGAACTTTGTCTGTCTTTTGCTCTTTCAATCACGGAAACATTTTTTTAGAGAATTATTTAGTTTTTTTGACTTGTCTCTTCTTCAGTTTTAGTAAAAATGTTGTTATTTCTAAGGCGAGGTTCCCAATGCTAAAATGGACATCAACGTCATCAACTTTTAAATTAATTAATCATACGGGGCCTTAGATGTAGTTTGAAATTGAGACTATTAGCCCAAATCAATTGATTGGTCTATTGAAAGTTTCAATTAGCCAATTAATTTATTTGAGGCTAATGATACTATGGACTATGATTCAATTAAATTAGTTATTTACTTAATAGGTCTACTCAAAATTAAATATGTAACTTGTCACAAACTTAATAAGATATTCTAACTTTATAAATGAAAGTCTTAACTGATTTCAGTATTAACAGTAAACTTTTTTCAGTATTTTCATAATGTGCATACATGTACAGGTTGCAACTATATATGTAGGTATAAGATCTGTTCCTTTCCCTTCTCATTTCTTGGGAAAACCGTCCCATAGTAAGTTTTTGGACTCTTAGTACAAAATGGCACAATTAGCTTATCGGTTAGTCGAATATTTTAGCGTACCTACTTAACATTATTGATATTTCATAGTATTGGAAAACCTCTTTATTAAGTTTATATAACGAACTTCATAACATGCCCAACTAGCAAAATAGGCTCAAGTATAGCTGTATATCGGTCACATAGACTGTCGTATATGTGTGATAGAAACGTGTATACAACGCGAAAATGGCCCCACTTTTAGCACTTTTAAGTGATACAATGGATCTAATGTAACTCCACTTAGGCCTACCTAAATACATATTAGTGACTTTAAATCAGTTATTTCACAATAAAGTAACAAAAGGGTCGCAACTACACCGATATCGAGTTATTTAATGCTATATTGGTAATTGTGATTCTACAATAACACCATTTAGTCGTTGTGCAATCGTGTTGTGTACATAAAAACCCTGCCGCATTGTTAAAGAAAAAAACTACAATTAATTTTGGTAAACAGTCTTTATAATACAATATAATTGCATCATGCATTACTCCATTTAAAGTCTTTAATAGTTTAATTTCACATGCGCTTACAATTTTATTGATAAATAAGTAGTACATTACTATTGTATTTTAGTGGCCCCCTCGAATTTATAGTATTTAATTACATAAAAGTGATTTTATTTATAAAGTTTTTGTGAAGACATCTATATACAGCTGATTAGAGTTACAGGTGCTGCTACTCAGCCGATTTATAACGTCTTGGAACCATAATAATAATGGCCCCACGTTTCCGATAAACTTGCATTATCTTCCTGCTCATTATTTTTACAAAGAATCTTCAAATTCTTCCTTGAAGTCTGTTTCTAATAAAAAACCACAGTCACAATTTTGAGTTATGACTAGACGACCGAGTAAATCTCCTCCAGGGCAGAACATGCTTTTGATAATTGTTCCTTCTTTTACGTTTGTAAGTGGCACTTTTCTTGTTTTTACTCCAGTGGTCCACGTTTCGTTAAAACAAGTGGTAATAAAAACACACCAAAATAATTGTCGCCGCTATTTATGTTTCGTTATAATTTGGTGCTAGAAATTCTTAAATAGAGCAGAAAGGTTTTATAAACGTGTTCTTGTAAACAGATATGCAGCTGTTTAGCGTTAAGTTAGACATAAAAATGTCATTATGTAACTAATAGTCATATATGAGTAGGCACAATGCTACATTGCATCTTTTAAGTGTTAATAAAGATTATCATTTATTTATCACAGACGTCAACAGATGCTTATATAAAGCATATTTGAGGTATTACAGCTACCATGACATCTGTTAAATCAGGAGTTGGCTACAGAAGTGATCAATATAGCACTAGCGCTATATTAGTGATTGTGGAGTCATATTAGTTCACTTTTGTGATTTAAAAGTATTATGAAGAGCTGCTGTATATCATAACTGCTCTTAATCGAAGTTACAAGTATTTTTTGCAGCTGTGTTATATATGCTGTACAAAGCAGCTGAGTAAACGTTTATATGAAAGGTTAATATCACAATTTGGTTGTATATACTTATACAGCTAAAAGGTGGTTTAAATCACACATATATCACTAGCAGTGATAGACTTTAATATCACTAATTTGTAGTAAAAGGTTATCTTTCATCACAATTTTGCTAGTTGGGTGGTTTCTCAATACTATATAATGTCAATGGTACTGAATAGGTACGCTATAATATTTTCAAAAATAAGACAAGTAAGAAAAAATGAAGTATAAAACCTTCCAGTTAACTGGTCCCGCACCTTGAAACGTTACGGATCTCTTTGCGGGGTAGGTCCGACAAGGAGTCCGTATGCACACGGGTAGTTAAGTAGGTACCAGAGAGCAGTAAAAGAAACCTGCCTATAATAAGTGTCTATGGTACCGACTTTTTGGCGGGAACTCGCGGCAAGAGTTTGTCATTTTTGTTTTATTATCCGAAAAAATAGATATCGTGGTTTTTAATGCATAATATTGATAGTGTATTGTTCAATAAAGTGCCATTTAAGTGTCTAATATGTAGGATAATGAAATAAAAGTGTGTAGACTGTGTTTCGAGTGCTCTCAAGAAGTCCATGAAATCTTCATCAAAAGTGCTATCATTTTGTTGAAGAATAGAGAAAAAGTTAAAGACGACAGAAATTGATAATAAATGAGAATTCAAATGAAATAGAAAAATATTTAGAGAAGAGCAAACTACGTAAGAATAGGCTGTATGGCCAGAGAAGCCTTTGCCTTTTCCTTGCAAAAGCAGAAAAGAACCAAACAAAAAAAAAAATGTCTATGGTACCTAGAGACTTTTTGGCGGGAACTCGCGGTAAGAGTTTGTCATTTTTGTTTTATTATCCGAAAAAATAGATATCGTGGTTTTTAATGCATAATATTGATAGTGTATGGTTTAATAAAGTGCCATTAAGTGTCTAATATGTAGGATAATGAAATAAAAGTGTGTAGACTGTGTTTCGAGTGCTCTCAAGAAGTCCATGAAATCTTCATCAAAAGTGGTATCATTTTGCTGAAGAATAGGAAATTCAAATACGAAAGAAATGGCTTTGGCCTTAATTGAATTTTCCTATAAAGACGAAGAAATACGGAAGAAATGGCTTTTGGCCTTTAAATACGACAGAAGATTTACAACAGACTAGGCTGTATGGCTCTGTTCCTTTGCCTTCCCCATCTCGGGGTAAAGTAAAACAAAAAAAATGTCTATGGTACCTAACCACCAAGGAAAAGGAAAAGTCTTTAGAAGTCTATATAGTTTTTATGTCTCGGCTGAGGTACAATAAATAACAAGATTTCTTCTTCTAATTAAGAGCAATGCTCTTGTCGGTGGAGCAATCTCCAACTGTTCCTGTCCTCTGCTATCGTCTTGACCTCCCGATACGACCGTACAGCAGCTCCTTCTCGTTACTTCTCCAGAGTTCCTTCTCGGTTCGTAGACTGATCCGAAGTATGTCAAAGTAGCAGTTAGTCGGCTAATATAATATTTTGAGAACCATAGAGAATGGAACAATTTGAAAGATGACAATTGTTCATGATATCAAATTAAACAAACGTAAAGCGTCAAATAAAAATATACAATATTTACAAGTGTATGAAAATAGTGAAAAAAAAGTGTAGAATTTATAAAGTTTGTCTGCTCAGAAACTGGAGCATATTAAAAGATAAGCATAAGGCGTAGGCAATGCTACAACCTACTCCGTATCATTCTGTATAGGTTATTTTTATTTATTAGATAGATGCCTATAATACTGAAGTTGTTTGTTCGCAAAGGGCAAAGGGCTCCGTTTTGTTGGGTTTCGAGTTTTCGACCTATCAATGTAAGGGTGTGTGTACAGGCGAAGTGCTTCTACTTCGGTTTCACAATATTCCGTTACTAAGTGAGCTGAAAGCTGGTGGAACGAATCGAAGTGTAGCTTTATTTATAGTCAGAGCTTTATTTTTGATTTCACTACGCCTTTATGCTCGAATATAATATGGGGTAGACATTAGAAATACTTTTCATTGTGAGACTTATCTTGTCCTTTATTTCATAGTGAATCTCGTTTAAAATAAAACAAAATGTTCGTACATATTTTTATGACTTCGAAGTAAAAAAAGAAATGAGACTGGTAACGCCCTTCATTTCACGGTTGATCGCTTTACCTTCCAAACCAATAGGCATATTCAATTGGTATTAATCCTTTCCCAGAAACAGTATTAACAGAGACAAGATATAATTAACAAACTTATCAAAGATATCCTTTGTTACTCTTTGAGTAATTATTCATTCTCGTAAATAAAATTACCTTAAAAGAGCCTTATTGTATTATTACATGGTAGGTAATTGGATAGCACATTACTATTCTAATATACATAGAAAAAAAATATGTATCCAAAAACAAAATTCTAATTGTTCGCCACCAAAGCAAAATTGCTATGTTAAAACCCAGGCATACAAAGGCGAGCTTCTAGCGGACCAACTTGAAGCTGTTTAATAACCATTAAAATTCAAGAGAAGCAGCGTGGACTCAGTCGGCTCATTCAATTACTTTTACCTAACAAAAGTTATCGGGGCGCTGCGATAGCTAAACGGTAAAGAAATCGCTCATTACCATTGCAGTAAAACTCTTGCCCGTATAATAATTTATAGGGAAGCGCTGTGAACAAAACGAATCAGAGCAACTGAATATTGCTGAGAGAAATAAGTAAACAGTTAATCACACGCCAGGAAAGGGCCCAGCCTGCGGCGGAATACAGGAAATAGGGTGAATTTGTACGTCCTTAATTATGAAATGGATGGCTTTGCGGCGGAGCATTAAAGCAAGCTTGATAACTAATTAGCTGCTGCTTATTTCATTAATTGAGTGACAAGCATTGATTTTGGTAAATAGTACTTTATAACACAGCCGGATAAAATCGAATGAAATTAGAGGTAACAATGTAGTAAACCAACAGGCCTTGTCTACAAAACAGAGGCAGGATACACGTACAAATTTGCGACAAACTGTGTAGATGTTTTATTTGGCTTCAACAGAGGTGGCTTGTTAAGGAACTTTGTGATGCCGGAAATGCAGAGAGCAGAGCGTGGCCATTTCTATCTAGGTACTGAATATATTGCATGAAACACGATGAGGAAGAAGAGTTACTTCAGTACACTTTTTATTTCGCCAAACAATTTTATATCGTCCAAGCACAGGACGTGAGTTGAATGTATGAAATAATGATATCCTTTTTGCTTTGGTTTAAAAAAAGAGATGAGTGGGCTAAAGGCGTCTTCTTGAAATATTACCCTTTTAATATTAATTCCGTTTCTGTGGTGTTGCTGTTATTATTTTTCATTTTAGATATCTGTTTGAGATATCTATTTGAGAAAGCTGACTTTCTGGAAGAAACTGAGGAGGTATGACCTCCTCAGTTTCTTCCTTTATCACAATGCGTTGTTAAATTGCATTCGTCTTGTGTGATATTACTTACAATAATGATTATTTCATATCAGTGATCCGGCTCATTATTTGCGTATTGTTGGTGTTAGCTTGTATATTATAGTTAGATGGTCTCTAAGATCTATTTCTACTACTGCTCGAATTTGCTCAACTTCGAAGTGAAGTGATAAAAGGATAGATGAGAAGAGTGATGATGATGGTGAAGGTGGAGTGGATAAATAATGGTAATTCGCATCATTGTTAATGGATAAAGGAGCTGACTCCTCGGTAAAAAAGTTTGATATTCCTGCACATTTTATTGATTTTTGTGATGTTCGGCTGTAGCATTTTATGTGACGGGAGATTTTCTATTCAGGTTCTGTGCAGGTCATCGGCGGTTCACATTCTTTGGCATCCAACGCACACTCTAGATGCGCCCCGGCGCATTCCAGGTAGCAGCCTTATATAACTCTTGATGTAAGCTTCATCTTTTTTTTAAAGGTGCATAGTAGGAGAGGAAAGTTGGGTCCATTAGTTTGGGTTGGTTGGTTAGCTGGACAGTGCCTAGATGTTATGGGCATTGAAAAAGTCTGCTGGTTGGCATTGGCGCCCAACGTGGGGCACCAGTGTCCCGCTTCGGCTTTACCCTGATACTCCCAGCTGCATAGACGAGGGGAGCCGTAGGCGGCAACCTGGATGTGCGGAACTGGATACTGGTGCTGTGGCTGTACTTCCGCTTCTGGAGCCTTGAGCGCTTGAGCCGGGGTCGGACGGGTGAACTTACGAGGAGAAAAAGAATTAATGCGAACTTTAATTAGAACACGAATTATAGGAATACAAATATTAATGATAAAGTATGAGATAAAAATGTTTTGTCAGATCTGAGGCCGTAAAAGAAGTATGGATAACGCTATAAAATAATAAAATATCGTGAATTTTTAATTTAAATGTAAAATAACGGAAAAAGAAATGCCGAAGGTGTAAGAGATCCGGGACAGGAAGAGTAATCGTATTGATGAAATAGCACCTCGTTACAATTAAGTCCCACTACGGCAAGGCGTTTTCATGGGCGGTTATTATTGTTATGATTCAAGTTAGAGAGAGTTAATGGGGTAATAAGTTGATTTGGGTATCATTTACCCCGAAACCAACTTGTTAGTAGAAATATGAAGTACGCAAAAGGTAAGAATAAAAAGTCTCTCATTTACTCCTCTCAAATCGCTGAAAGATGAAAATAAATATAGGAATAATATGTCTAACTCTATGTTATATTATAATAAGTAATACTATAAAATAGAAGCGGTCGTGGCTCAGCGTGGCTTTGTGTGGTCGCGTCGATCACACAGGTTAATTGACTACAGATACGGTCACACCCTGGATGGGTTAGAGTGTTAGTGGCATTTATCTCGACCGTTTCCATGCTTCGCAAGGTACGTTAAGCCGTTGGTGCCAGCTGCTATCACTGCAGTCGTTAATACATGTCGAAGGCCTTATAGGCGGCTTGAAAATTTTTGACATCGGCCACTAGCCCCACAACCTTCACCAATCCGGACTTGGCCCCCGTGTGTGGAGTATCGCCTAACCTTCCCATTTCCCTGAATTATGGGAAGAGACCGTGCCCCTTTACTGGGGTCGATATGGGCTGTTAACGAGTAAGTACTATAAAATGCCTTGCGTGATAAATATAATACACTCGGCTTCAAAAAAATCGCACGTCCGTAAAAATAGGCTTCAAGCACTGTTAATCCTTAAGACAAGCAGTTATTCGTAGCAATATTGGTATCATTTGAGAGCCCTATAAAAACTCTTTAAAAAAATATCCATTTCATTTGATTAAAGAAAAAGCTTGACACTTTAAGTCACTGTGAATGACAATGGAACTGATTCTCCTCTTCAAATTTTTTTTGTATTGTTTTGTTTTTTGGGTATAAAAGGGTCGATACAGCTTATCGGGGGATAAATTTGCTACCAACAGTCGAAGAAGACACAGAAGAATATCTTTCATCAGAAAAACGTCCTTGAAGATGGACACTACTGCTGCTGAAGCCGCCCAAGTTATCGCACTACTGCAATCAGGACTACGTCAGTGTGATGTTGCTCGGCAATTGCACTTGAGTCGCTTTTCTGTTCGAAGAGTGTACCAGCGGTTCCTGCAGACCGGTGGCTTTGTCCGAAGGCGTGGGTCTGGTAGAAATCGCTGCACTTCTGCGAGAGATGACCGATTCGTCGTATCGAAGTCTTTGAGAAATCGGTTCTCTAATGCTGTTGAGTTGCAACAGCAGCTTCAAGCAGTTCGTAGAAGGGCCGTGAGTGTCTCTACAGTTAGAAGAAGACTAAAGGAGAGAAATATTGTGGCTAGAAGACCTGCCACGGGTCCAAAATTAACCGCAGCGCATCGGCGAGCACGCCTGCAATTTGCTCGCGCCCACGTCAATTGGACCCTGGACCAATGGAGAGCTGTTCTCTTCTCAGACGAAACGAGAGTGTGCCTTTTCTGCAACGATAGACGCAAAAGAGTATACAGAAGACAATGGAAACGTTTTGCCCAAGCCTGCATCCAAGAGACGGTAGAATACGGGGGCGGTTCCTGCATGTTCTGGGGCGGCATATCTGCCGACGGCAAAACTGAACTTTCTTGCGTCTCTCGGACCGGCGGTGCTCGCGGGCAAGGGTCGATGACTGCTCACCGGTACATCACAGAGATCCTGGAAGAACATGTGGTCCCCTATGCTGGATTTATTGGCGACGGGTTCACATTAATGCACGATAACGCTCGCGCGCACACTGCTGGAATTGTGCAGGGCTACCTTCAAGAGGTTGGGATCCCTGTCATGCAGTGGCCAGCGAGAAGTCCAGATCTGAACCTGATAGAGCACCTCTGGGACCAGCTGAAACGCAAGGTTAGATCCCGTGATCCCGCTCCCGCGACTCTTCAGGAGCTCCAAGACGCCGTTATTGAGGAATGGGACAGAATCCCTCAAGAAGAGGTCCTAAAGTTGGTGCGATCCATGAGGGAGCGCATGGAAGACGTCATTAGGGCTAGGGGGGGTAACACTAGGTTTTAGGTTAGTTTTAAGCAACTTTGTTTTGAAAAATTAATCAGATTTCATTTGGGTTTTTTAAGGATTTTTATTGTTTTGTAAATTTTTCTCAGTTCCAATAAAAAACATTGAATGAATTATTGTTTTTGCATTCTCTGTTTCCTTACCTTTCAAATGATACCGAACATTACCAATATTTCATAATACAAATACGATTGAAAGATGTTTAAAATAGATTTCTTAAAAGGTGCGATTTTTTTGAAGCCGAGTGTATAATAATATTTTTCTATACGTTTTTGTTTAGGTTGCGTTATGAATTCAGTGACATGTTTACGAACGTAAATTATTAGTATGCTCATGAGAAAAGTGCACACCTTAAAAACCTTTTTCTCGTTCTGTCTATTCCTATTTGAAACAGAGTACAGGTATTTCTCTTCGTCCTCTGTTTACGTGTTTCTGAGAATACAATTTGATCTTGAACCAACGAATAATATTTTTCTAAGATTTACAAGTACAAAGAAAAACCGGCCAAGTGCGAGTCGGACTTGCGCACCGAGGGTTTCGTATAAATTCATAATCACACATGTCTTGAACTTTATATTTATTTTATTTGAGTTGATTGAATGAAAGGTAACTTGCGGTTTACGATTTATGACGTATTAAAAAAACTACTTACTAGATCTCATTCAAACCAATTTTCGGTGGAAGTTTGCATGGTAATGTACTGTTAAAGTAACCTTTACGTAATGCCTACGTCAGCAAAGCGCAAGGTTGCTATGTTACCTTAGAAACATTCGAAATTATATAACTCTGTCAAGCTGTGGTGCAAACAACCATCTTAGACTACCGGACCTCAGATTAATAATTTAAAAGGTTATGGGCCCAGAACAAATTCAGTATTACTAAGCTTAATGGGCTAGATGATTACTCGTCATGGAAATTTGCGTTAAAAATGCTCCTTATACGCGAAAAGTGCTTCAACTACACTACTTTTACTCCTACAAGTGAGAAAGCTAATGAAGTGGAGAAGGATCAGGAGGCTTTAGCTATTATTTGCCTGCATTTAGAGCCTCATCTGTACCCATACGTCAAAGAAGCTAAGTCCGCGAAGGAGGCATGGGATTCGCTTGCAGCAGTCTTCGAGGATAAAGGTATTAACAGAAGGAATAGCCTTATGAATTCCCTATTGGATGAAAAATTTGAGAAACATAGTTCGATGCAAGAGTATGTGGCAGCTGTCATGGGTCACGCTCAGAAGTTAAAGGAAATAAATCAAGGCTTTGACGATGACCTGGTTGCTGTCGTACTTTTAAGAGGTTTGCCTGATGTATATAGACCCCTACGTATGGCCTTAGAGCACTCGGGAATGAAACTTACCTCTGAAAATGTTCGACAAAAGTTGCTACAAGAGGACTCCTGTCAAACTACATCTGAAGATTCCTCATCCAGTTCTGCTTTAGCCGCGAAGAGTAAGCAGTCACAACAGTCGCAATCAAAAATAAAATGTTTTAAGTGCGGCAAGAAAGGGCACAAGAAGCCAGATTGCCCGTTGCTGAAAGTTTCTGAGAAAGCATCTGTTTCCGGTACACAAACGAAGTTGAAGAACATTTCCCTGTGTACTTCGTTCAGCATCAACGAAACCTTTAGTGCGACGGATTTTTATCTGGATAGCGGTGCTAGTAATCACATGTCTTTTCAAAAACATTGGTTTAGAGACATTAAGGTTACTGATAAGAATGTTGTGATGTGCGCAAATAATGACAAGATATCGAGCATAGGTGTAGGCAACATTATGGTTAAACTGCAAGGAGTTTTTTTGCCCATAAATAATGTTTACTATGTGCCCGATTTAAGAGTAAATCTACTTTCCGTATCTAAGTTAGTAAGTAAGGGATGGGAAGTTGTTTTCACCGCGGGTGGTTGCCGTTTAACCCATAGTTCGGTAGGCCATATTTCGGGTAAGCTTGTGATAACTGCAAGCGAAACCTCAGGTATCTACAAGTTGGACAATTGTTGCCCTGTTGTAGAAAGGGTTTTTGCTACAGTTGAAGCTAGGAACTCGTTGTTGTTATGGCATAGGAGGCTTGGTCACGTAAACCTAAATGATTTACGCAAGCTACCTAATCTCGAGTTGGGAGGAAAAGGTGTGATGGAGCCTTGTGTAGCCTGTATCAAAGGTAAGGCGCATCGTATGCCTTTCCCAGTGGGTGTCGCTGAGAGAGCAGCAGAAAAGCTTGCTCTGCTACACGCAGATGTTTGCGGCCCGATGTCGGAGCGTTCGTATGGTGGTGCTCGTTACATGCTGGTTATAGTGGACGATTTTACGAGAAAGATTTTCGCTTTCTTTCTCAAGGAGAAATCAGAAGCCTTTGTATATTTCAAAGACTTTGTAACGCGTGTGGAAAATGAGACCGGTTTAACCGTAAAATGTCTACGGACGGACAACGGAAAAGAGTTTGTTAATGCACAGTTTGATCACTTCTGTCGTAGTAAGGGCATAAAACGTCAGTTAACTGTCCCTTACACTCCGGAACAGAATGGGGTAGCGGAACGTACAAACCGTACTATAGTAGAGATGGCTCGCTCTATGCTTCTTGATAAAGAACTTAATAAAAAGTTCTGGGCAGAAGCATGCTGTACTGCTGTGTATATCAAGAATAGATTACCGCATAGTGCCAACTCTGGGAGCATTCCGGAGGAGTTGTGGACGGGAAAGGTCCAAAGTCTTGAACATCTACGTATATTCGGTAGTACTGCCTATGTACACGTTCCAAAACAGAATCGAAGGAAGTGGGACGCCAAAGCGAAAGAATACCTTTTCGTAGGTTACTGCGAGGATACAAAAGGCTATCGCTTTGCTGATCTCAATAACCCTCGGTGTACAATCACGGCAAGAGACGTGATATTTACTGAGGAGTCAGTTCCTGATTCAGTGCGTCACCCTCAAACTATAGAACAGGAAAATTCGGTCCTGTGGGAGCTAGGCTCTAAGCCTAACCCAACACCAGTGGAGGAACCCTTTGAGGATGCTGTAGCTAGTTCTAATGAGGTAGTGGCTGATCCAGTTGCTGTTGAAGTGGATTCTGCCGTGGTACCTACTGTAGAACCTAGCCTACAGGCTCCTGCTGTAAACGAAGAGCCTAGATATCTTCTTCGGAATAGACTAAGAGAGGCGCTAGGATTGTTTAGCTTCAACTTGGAAGAGGAGCCTCAGTCGGTCAGTGAAGCGTTAAGCAGACCAGACAAGGACGACTGGAGAGCGTCTATGCAGCGTGAGTTGGACTCTATGTACGAGAATAAAGTGTGGAAGTTAGTGGAGAAGCCACAAGGTGCTAAAATTGTTGGGAATAAGTGGATCTTCAAATACAAGTTCGATGCCGATGGGAATAGGACCTACAAGGCCCGCCTTGTAGCTAAAGGTTTTACCCAGTCACACGGCATCGATTACTTTGAAACTTTTTCGCCAGTCGTACGCAGATGCACACTCAGAGTGCTGCTGTCCGCAGCCGTCCAAATGGACCTGAAAATTCAGCACTTCGACGTGAATACCGCATTTTTAAATGGTGAGTTGCATGAGCAGGTTTTAATGCAACAACCCGAAGGTTGCATCGAAAGAGGTTCCGAATCAAAAGTTTGTCTTTTACAAAAAGCCATATACGGTCTCAAACAGGCGAGCCGTTCCTGGTATGAAAAAGTCAATGAAGTCCTTTTGACACTGTCGTTTACCCGTAGTGAAATTGACAGTTGTCTATACTACGGGACTTTTTGGCGGGAACTCGCGGCAAGAGTTTGTCATTTTTGTTTTATTATCCGAAAAAATAGATATCGTGGTTTTTAATGCATAATATTGATAGTGTATTGTTCAATAAAGTGCCATTTAAGTGTCTAATATGTAGGATAATGAAATAAAAGTGTTTAGACTGTGTTTCGAGTGCTCTCAAGAAGTCCATGAAATCTTTATCAAAAGTGCTATCATTTTGCTGAAGAATAGGAAATTTAAATACAAAAGAAATGGCTTTGGCCTTAATTGAATTTCCCATAAACGAAGAAATACGGAAGAAATAGCTATTGGCCTTTAAATACGACAGAATATTTACAACAGACTAGGCTGTATGGCTCTGATCCTTTGCCTTTCCCCATCTCGGGGTAAAATAATAATAATAAATAATGTCTATACTACGGGACTTTTTGGCGGGAACTCGTAGCAAGGGTTTGTCAGTTTTGTTTTATTATCCGAAAAAATAGATATCGTGGTTTTTAATGCATAATATTGATAGTGTATTATTCAGTAAAGTGCCATTTAAGTGTCTAATATGTAGGATAATGAAATAAAAGTGTGTAGACTGAGTTTCGAGTGCTCTCAAGAAGTCCATGAAATCTTCATCAAAAGTGCTATCATTTTGCTGAAGAATAGGCTAGTTGACTAACAAAGAGTAAGAATTTGAAAATAAAATGAAGATGAAATGAAGAAAATAATACTGAAGACGTAAACTTTGAAACTAAAAAGAAAAAACATAACTAAAGACGAGGCGGTATGGCCATGGAGCCTTAGCCTGCTCAACAAGGGCAAAAAAAAAAAAAAAAAATGTCTATACTACGGCAATGGTGTTTACATTTGTTTGTATGTCGATGATTTTATAGTGTTTTACAAAAATGTAGGCGATAAGGATTCATTGTTAAAAGGTTTACAAACATATTTTAAGTTGAAAGACTTAGGTGAAGCTAGGCAATGTCTAGGCATGCGACTCGAAAGAAAAGAGGATGGTTCGACATCTCTGAATCAGAGTAAGTACGTCGAAACTCTCTTAACAGATTTTGGTATGAGTGACTGTAAGCCAGTGAAAACGCCACTGGAGTTGGATACCCACAAGTTTTTGGCAGAGGGGGGTGAGAGTGATGATCTTCTATCTCGCCAAGATACTTTAAGGTACCAGTCGCTCATAGGGGGTCTCAATTACCTCTCCTGTAATACACGGCCGGATATTTCGGCAGCGGTGAGTTTCTTAGCTCAGTACAATAGCTGTCCTAAGCAAGTACATATGACAGCGGCCAAGCGGGTACTACGCTACTTAAAAGGCACAGCTAGTCTAGGACTACTGTTTAGGAAGCCTGTAGCCCATTCCAGCGCATTTACCATTTCTGGTTATGTAGATGCTGACTGGGCCGGAGATATTAAAGACCGCAAGTCCTATAGCGGCTACTGCTTCAAGCTAGGAAACAACTTGGTGTCGTGGGAATGCAAGAAACAAAGCTGCATATCCCTATCCTCGACGGAGGCAGAGTACGTAGCTCTCTCGGAGGCATGTAAAGAGGGAATTTACTTGAGAAGGTTAGTGTCTTCAATTTTCGAAAAAGATTCCCCTGTCAGCCTTCTTATGGATAATCAGAGCGCTATCAAGCTGGCTCGTAACCCCGTCGCACATCGAAGGACGAAGCATATAGACATAAGGTTTCACTTCGTTCGTGATTGTCTAGCGAACAACGCCATAGAGCTTGATTACGTTACCACTGAAGACAACGTTGCTGACGTCTTGACTAAGCCGTTGGCCCGAGCTAAGTTTCAGGCCTGTGTCTCTGGACTTACTTTGGGCTAAGCTATCGGTCTGGAGTGTCGCTAAGATTAAGTTTGTGGGGGTGTGTTAAAGTAACCTTTACGTAATGCCTACGTCAGCAAAGCGCAAGGTTGCTATGTTACCTTAGAAACATTCGAAATTATATAACTCTGTCAAGCTGTGGTGCAAACAACCATCTTAGACTACCGGACCTCAGATTAATAATTTAAAATGTACATCATATATTTTTTATAGTTTTATCATTCTCTTATTTTAGAAGTTACAGGGGGGGGGGGGACGACACACATTTTACCAATTTGGAAGTGTCTCTCGCGCAAACTATTAGGTTTAGAAAAACATTATATTAGAAACCTCAATATCATTTTTTTTTTGAATACCTATCCACAGATACCGCACACGTATAGGTTTGATAAAAAAAAATTTCGAGTTTCAGTTCTAAGTATGGGGAACCCCCAAAATTTATTGTTTTTTTCAATTTTTGTGTGAAAATCTTAATGCGGTTCACAGAATACATCTTCTTACCAAGTTTCAACAGTATAGTTCTTATAGTTTCGGAAAAAAGTGGCTGTGACATACGGACGGACAGACAGACAGACAGACAGACATGACGAATCCATAAGGGTTCCGTTTTTTGCCATTTGGCTACGGAACCCTAAAAAGCAAGTGAAGGCTCGAAATATGGGTCGGGTACGATTTCCCATTTGTAAAGAGAATGGGGGAATAAAAGCACTCGTTTGTACCACGAAGTGTGTTAATGTCTGTGGTGCGGCCAACTATACACAAAGAATAAGCCGGGGCTTTGCCATTTTACGATATTATATAACACCTAAATGTAAGAGATATAAGATTAAAATACTCCGTGAATTACTTTTATGTCGTGCTAAAGTGGTTTGTTCGCGATGGGAATGGGCGGATAATCGAGTCGAAGCGCAAATTGCTTTCTGTCACCTGATAGTGTTAAACTCGTTTATGCACCGTTCCGTCTAGCAGCCGTTTCCCAAGACGCGCTTGTTTAACAAGCCTTCCCCGCTTCGGAGCTAAACTCAACTAGTCGTTAGTACGCGACGATGAACATGCCTTGTAGAGGAGATACTGTTTCATCGAACCAATACTGGAGGTGAGGTGAAAGAAACTTCAGTAACTTTATTAAGAAAATACCTAGATTCTCGTAACTGCATTTTTTACGATACTTACTTCTTTTCAGTGAAGTAATATTACACGAGTATTGTATCCCTGTTACTTTGAAGAGTTATCATAAAAAAATGGATTATTTGAAAAAATATCTTGTGAGAGGCAGTTACGGTCTTTTTATTAGCCTATAATCATAATAATTATATTACATTATCTGTTGGTATGTTAATTAAATAAAAATTGCTCAGAAAATTGTGTAACTTTGCATAGGTTACAGTTGTCATTTGAAACTCTATGTTTGTTTTTTATATTACATAAGTAATATACAGGGTGTAACAGAAAGGTGTGACAATACTTCAAGGTTGGCTTTTACCCATCAAACTGAACAACTTTTGTTCTACAACTTTGTTGAAATCGCAAAATTTTTTTCGGACTTTTCATACAAATCGATCAGCTGGCGAACCAAGTTTGTATGAAAAGTCCAAAAAAATTGTTGCGATTTCAACAAAGTTGTAGAACAAAAGTTGTTCAGTTTGATGGGTAAAAGCCAACCTTGAAGTATTGTCACACCTTTCTGTTACACCCTGTATAAAAAGGAGGACCTAATGTATTGAAAATTTTGGCCCTCACACAAGAATATGTACACAGCAGTGGAGTGAACATTGTTAAGTGTTATAAAAGCAGTTAAAACTGTAGCCGTTATTACGATCGATTTAAATATACTAACAAAATTCAAAATGAGTGAAGCTTACAAACACAACTGTGTAAAGCTTATCATTGGTACGTGTGATATAGTTATACGGTAAAATTAATAGCATATTCGCTGATGCTAAAATGGTTTTGTCCTTTATTCACGGCGCACACCAGTAAACAAATGCGGCTCACCGCAATGCCGTCCCTCCGGAACCCTTGAGATTTCAGCCCGGAGGCCAGTCTTATAAGCTGCTTAGGTTAGATGCGGCGGTCAGCTACCTATTACAAGTACAAACGAAGATTCACTTTAGGGTACAACGTACAACATTATAGCTGTAGAAAATACAGGAGAGCGAACGTTTTGATTAATTTAGCGGTGTAGGAGCGGATGCTCCTACCTACGTTATCTAAACAATACTTAGATAAAGTCGTGGGTGTCATTTGCCCCCAAACGTCTTTGTTCATTTTGTGTTCTCTGAGAGTGTCGGACTGAACTTCGACAAAAACTACTTCGAAAGACTCTGGTTCGATAAGACGCTAGTTCGACAGACCTTAGTTCGACAGACCACTACTTCGACAGGACTCTACTTCGACAGGACGTTACTTCGACAGATGTTACTTCGACAAAATTGTTATTTAGATATTTTGACTAATCTTCACTTCGTCAGTGTCAAATATCACGAGTTTTAGGTGTGTTGTTATTATATATTTTTTTACTGAGGTAATTTATTTAAAACATTTTTTTGGTTTCCACAATACAGAAACATCAATGAACAGTTTTTAAAGCATTGTTTCCATAGACGACTCCCTGAAGCGTTTATTATTTTTAAGTTTAATAATCATGGCATTAAACTTGAAGAAATATTTAGTTCATCATTAATTTGACTTGTTTTTGAAATCCCGCCCGTTTGTATCTCTCGTTGATGTCTTTTGTACTGATAGCACGAATAGATTATCGTATCGTCGTAGTACTTAAATGAGATAAAACTATCTTACCTATACATCCATACTTTATTATTATATGTATTTATAAAAGGTAACTCTGTTTGTCTGTCTGTTACATTTTCACGCCTAAACCGCTGAAGCTGAACCGATTTTAATGAGTTTTGGTGCAGAGATCTTGAAGGACATAGGAAAATAAAACATGAAGAGGGTGAAATATGGCAAACTTTAGTTTGTATGGAGAAATAAATATCATCATATCTTAAGGCGCGACGTATACTAAATCTGAGCAGGTTGATGCATGATAATATAATATCGACCGTAACGCCACGTTTTAACTAAAATAAAATAAAATATTTTATGATTCTGTTCAAGGCACTTTGTTTTTTATTGTTTCAAGTATGTTATATATTTTTTCCGTGGTGATAGCTTTAACCATTATTTCAAGAATTTGAATTGAATATTGCGATTTGGCTATACTTAACGCCTTAACTGTAAATGCTGTAAAGTTAAAACAGTCTCGGCTCAGTGAACTTGTGTGGTCACGGCAATCATGCAGGTTAACTGTCTACAGACACGGTCATGATCCGGATGGGTATGACTGTTAGTGGTAATTATCTCGACAGTTTCCGTGGTTTGCAAGGCACGTTAAGCCATAGGTCGTGACTCAGTTGGCTTGAGTGGTCGCGTCGATTATACAGGTTAACTAACTATAGACACGGTCATAACCTGGATGGGTTTCTACATGTGCCAAGTACCTTAAATAGTTTCACCTATTGTTTTTTTAACGCGGGCGATGCCGTGTGTGGAAACTTGTTTTATTATATAAATGGTGAGACCACTATAAATATAAATACGATGCGAATAAATACTAATAGTTTAATATATTTGCTATGACTAAATATAAGTTTCTGGACAAACAAACATTGATTGAAACATAGATTGATTTTTAAATGTATATTTAATGTGACAAAAATGCATATTAAGTGGAATCTAATTAAATATTGTAGATTCATCTCCATCCGTTCATCACTTTTTACCCAACTACGGCGAAGTAAAAAGGAGGTTTATGATTTGTTCATGTATGTATATCTGTTCCCGCATAACTTCTTAACTACTTATCATAATTCGACAAATACGGTACCATTAGAAGCGTCTTGATAGTCCTCTGGTTATCGGCTATGTGACGTCACACTAAATTCAATGTGGCCCTGTATGGTTCATTCCAATCAAAAAAAAGCAAAAGGTAAACAAACATAGTATGCAGATGACATTGACAGGTGTCAGTTCCATAGTAAGTTTGTTTACGTTTTGCTTTTTTCTGATTGGAATGAAGTATAGAGTGCATAAAGTCATGACCAAAAATTTTTTTTCAAAAGTACCGTTTTGGGTACCATATAAAAGGGCTTATCGAGCATATTGCAAAAATATGTAGGTATATGTCTAGCCTTTGTTCGCTGCTTTGCTTGCATTCACTTCAATTGTGTTAGATAATCGCGCTATTCAGTTGTTATAACTTTTGTTTTTACCATGAGCGCAATGACGCATCAATTTCACTAACATCTATGATTTGTGTCACAGTGTGCTTCATAATATATTTTAATTAAAAAGTGTTGCGCCCTTGCGCTTATATAAAAGCAAGAGATAAATTATCTTAATACGGTGTAATTTTGGCCAAATCTGCAAAGCTGGTAATCTTTGAGCCCCTGGGAAGTAAAAAATTACTAGAATAATACAAATAATTTTAATGTTAACTTAAAAAACATTTGTTCTCAAACAAATTTCATAGGCGCGGTCAACCTTATGTTTTCCTATTTTAGGGCCAGAAAACCCTTTTGATGATACTGTCATTCTTATACTCTTACGATTATATTTATTTATGTAAAATATATGTATTTATGCGTAAGTGTGTTGCTATAAACTACCGAAATATTGTATCTTACTGCTATTATACTGGCTTTATTACTTATTGCACTTACATAGTAGGATAAAATAACCGAATAACCAATCTGAAGTAATTTTGTTTCTTTTAATAATAATTAGCTTTAAAGATTTTAATAAAATTTTGTACCTAACTCTAACATTATATAGCCTAATATACTAGATTTTAATTATTCCAGATAATATGTTAATAAGAAACCTTGCATACACACCCACACATTATGTATTAATTTTTCAACTTTACCATTTCTATTCTTTGCTACTAATTATGTATGTTTTTTGCTCAAAAGAATTCGTGAGAAAGTATGCGCTGCGTGGCTGTACAATTTATTATTTATTAGAAAAGAAAACTTGAATAAGTAACCATGAAAAATTATCGATAGTATTGTGTTGATAGTACTTGTCGAACTAAGGTCTGTCGAAATAGCGTCTTATCGAAATAAAGTCTGTCGAAGTAAAGACTTGTCGAACTAAGGTCTGTCGAACTAGCGTCTTATCGAACCAGAGTCTTTCGAAGTAGTTGTTGTCGAAGTTCAGTCCGACACTCGTTCTCTGAATTCAGAATATGTTCTTACGAAGCTAACCTATTGAGAAATGCAGTCTGTTTCCCACAACACAGCAAATCCGTCTTAATTGACGAGTGTGTGTACCTTCCTGAAACAGTATAGATTCAAAACTCAATAATGTTATTTTTAGAGTCGTCACCTTATATGAAATTCTCTACAATATGAGTTACAACCAACTAGTTAATTTCCGCCTTATACTGAAATTTCAACTTGGACAGAGCTTTATTCCAAGTGTTTTCGTGCATTTGTACCAATTAGTGAGCGCTTGAATACCTACCTCACTGCACGCCCGCTTGCTGCTTCTCAGTGAGCAAATTTATATTTGGCCAACAATTTAGAATTCTCACCGAATGCATCGCGCATATGCGCAGTACTTAATAGTTTACTACAATTAAGGTCAAGTATGGCTTGGCCTATGATCTGTGAGGACCACGGAAGCATCTCAATACGTCGTTACAAGTGTCTGTGGGCATACAGAAATAGCAGCCCGTCGTCGCGGCGTTACTCGGTGGCTTGACAGTGGATCAGGTTGCTCAACGATTGCGGTTGCAGAGTACGGGGTGGTGGAATCAAATTGCTGGTTATACTCGTAATATAAGTATTACACAGTAATAATTGTTGTCATATTATTTTTAATGTATATAGACAAATAAGCCTATCGGTCTAGTGGCTAGTCCGCTCGCTTTACATAAGGAGGTCGCGGGTTCAATTCCCAGCTGGGTCCAATTTCGTAGGGCTTCCTTATCTAAGTCTTGCCGCGAAACATAAATGTTAACAGCATTGATGTGTTTCGGTATGAATATAGTCAATACCCCATTGCGTTGGGGAATCTTGGATCCCGCTTCCATCTTCGGCATCATCATTACCATAACATACAAAGACAAAGAGTATAAAAAAAGAAAAAGCTAAGAACACAAAAAAATATTTTTTTGTTCCAGTTATCTCTATCGAAGATTAAAAGTTTCATTTAAATAGCAATCACATAGTTTGGTAGAGATATGCTCTTTCGATTATATATACGAATCCTAATTTACAAAATTCTACTGACCAATATCGGACAGTAGCGGAGCTGAGAGAAAACCAGTGCCACACCGCAGCCATTCTAACGGAATTTGCTTGGTTCACCCGGCTAAAGCTAATAAAGGCACGTGCTGAACGGTGGAGTAAAGATACTGGCATCCTCTACGGTAATGCAAACTCACTTACAAAAAGAAAAAAAACAAATGTTCTAATTTTCTTTATTGGGTGGTTTCACCTTACTAACAAATGTTATGGTACTTACTTTAACTATTGGCATTTTACTTTTTAATATTTATGTTAAATCATTACCTATCGATTGGTGAATACTCAAACACAGATCGCATTGGCAATGCCCAAAACGTCAATAAAATACAGTACAGTTATTAAATTTTCAATATGTGTAGCAAAATAAATTGGCACATTGAGCCGGGAATCCCCATATTCAAACAATTAATTCAGTCGATTGTAGGTGCGATACGCCTGTTCCTATGGAGGGGTTTCATTTTATTGTTTTTTGTACGAGTTTCAGTCGATTGTAAAAGTAACAACAGAGAAAACTTTCATCATATTGTAATCAAAACTTTCTAAAATATACCTAATGGCAGGGAAATAATGAAACGTGTTGGTGGTTAATGAAGAGAGTTAATTTACTATACAAAATTGTAATTGCTTTTTTGTTCTGTACCCAAGAATGAGAACGGAACCGACCCTGGCGTTAGTCCGGCATATAAATGGTTTTATATCTTGAACCGTAATAGGCTACCAGTAGAAATATTTACAGAATATGTTTTATGTTGTTCCAGTTAATAACACATTATTATACACAAAATATGTTTTTTATTTTAAATATTTTAGTAGGGGAGCGAGGGGTAATGAGAGCCAGCGGGTAATTGGAGCGGTATGAATTTTGGCATAAATACAACTCGTATTCACTCGTACGCCACTCGGAAGGATTCTTATAACATTGACTAGGTTTGCCTCCCTCGCTTGACTCGACAGCGCAACGCATGTCGTAGCTGGAGACGGTTTTCGGTTTTTCGCTCCGCGCTTATAATAATTCACGACTTTCCAAAACCCAAGTAAGTATCAAAATATATGTTTATTACAATTAGTGTATATTAACCTTATGGCCAGATCTATCTAATTTTATGTTTCGGCATTGAAAATGTGATAGGAAGCTAGGTAACTTTGTTTTTGTTTTAAATCTAAGATGGTGGTCGCTGGGTAATAGGAGCCTACTTGGCTCTCATTGCTCATTACCCCATCATACCTCTGATAACCTCATATATCTAACACGCTTTAGCCAACACATTCTTGCTTGAATCTATTTTTCAGATGCCAAGGAATAGGAACCGCACGACTACGAAAGAAAGAATTGTGGTATTGTTCAGACAGAAGGGAATGCGGGAATTGGGCAAATCAAGAATGTTCTAGTTCTGATGATCCAGCCCTATGTTTTGCCTTATGTTTGAACCCTAATGTTAATTGTTATACTGTTACTTTTTTGATTAATTCATATTTGAGACTGAATGGGTCCCATTTAACATATGGGATTTATATAGGCTCTCATTTTCCGCAATGGAGGGTAATGAGAGCGATTCTGTTTTTTTGAAAAAAGTTTTATATCGGACAAATGCCTAGTTAGAAAACATTCTAACTTTGATTATTTTGTAGTCAGATAAGCAAGTTTCATGTTTCTGATTAAAAATGACTATACTTTCAATAAATATAGGTTTTATTGACGATTTCCCTTAGTAGGACCCCATTCCCCCCATCTCCCCTATTTATTTGAACCGTAACACAGACGCATCAAATCGACAAATAATAAATACTGGCCAAATGTGAGAAAAACTGAATGAATGAAAACACTTTTTTTCGTTAATACACAGCAACAAAAAAACCGGCCAAGTGCGAGTCGGACTCGCGCACCGAGGATTCCGTATAAATTCATAATTACACATGTCTTGAACTTTATATTTATTTTATTTGAGTTGATTGAATGAAAGGTAATTTGCGGTTTACGATTTATGAAGTATTAAAAAAAATCTACCTTCTAGATCTCGTTCAAACCAATTTTTGGTGGAAGTTTGCATGGTAATGTACATCATATATTTTTTCTAGTTTTATTATTCTCTTATTTTAGAAGTTACAGGGAGGGGGACACATTTTACCACTTTGAAAGTGTCTCTCGCGCAAACTATTCGGTTTAGAAAAAAATTATATTAGAAACCTCAATATCATTTTTGAAGACCTATCTATAGATACCATACTTATAGGTTTGATGGAAAAAAAAAATTTTTGAGTTTCAGTTCTGAGTATGGGGAACCCCCAAAATTTATTGTTTTTTTTTCTATTTTTGTGTGAAAATCTTAATGCGGTTCACAGAATACATCTACTTGCCAAGTTTCAATAGTATAGTTCTTATAGTTTCGGAAAAAAGTGGCTGCGACATACGGACGAACATACAGACAGTCAGACATGACGAATCCATAAGGGATCCGTTTTTTGCCATTTGGCTACGGAACCCTAAAAATATAAAGTGTGGACACGAAACCGTAAAGTTTAACTCATACTTGGCCGGATTGTTTTATTTCAATCAATCAACATCAACAGAAACTCTTTTCCCATTCAAATCTCATTCCGAATATCTACGGAGCTCCACAAAATGATGGCACATCGGCGCGCGCCTCGAAATTAAACTCATTGCCTTTATTCATTTTTCAAGCTACGTTCTCTTCGAGCTACTTGTATTTTTTGTTTTTTCTCAACTACCTGTTCTCTACTACCTAAGTGCAGGATAATTTGAGATGTCCTTAATGGACAAAAATCATGAATTGTAAGTATTTAATAGGTCGGTTTCGTTGTCTTCGTAGTCGGCATCGGAAACATTTGCAACGAAAATTCAGAACGCTATGTACGAAACTACTTACTGAATTTTATTTTATAATATGTTGCGTAGTCAACCCTCCCCATAGGCAAAATTTATATCCAACTAATCGATCGACCATTTAAAAAAAATATAACATCAATGAAATCGGCGATTAAGTAAATTGTCGCCGTATTATACGACAAACGCTGTCAATATTATTATTTCTCAAGAAATAGAGTCTGAAACAATGTACCTAAAGTATATTTTGTGTAATAGGTTTCGGTTGGTCTAAGTAGTTTTTTTTTTGCAATTTTAAATCTAAGAATTTGTGAGTGTAAAATTTAAAAATTACTCTTTACTTGTTTTGTTTATTTAGGAGGAATCATGTAAAGTTTTCATGAAATGAAGCAGATAAATGACTATTAAACATGATTCACAAAGAAACTTTTAAGCTTATAATAATTTTAGTCGTCATAACTTAACAACATTTAATAACAAACCCACACAGCATCATCAGCAGCCAAAATGACGTCCACAGCCTCAAAACAAAGGCTTCCATAATTCTAATAAAATCTAGGTAAACCTAATTTATATACAAACTTATAATTGAATGAATAAATAAATTATAATTGAACACGCTGTCAGTGCCTCTCCGTTTTATAGTACCGTGTTAGCATATTTACCGTGCCGACCCGAGCTTAAATTTTCAGGTATAACCGGATCAAAACATGCCACCCTTTATGCATGTGTATCTAAATTTGTGTGGGCATCCCATAGTTCGGTTTGCTTCCCATCCAAATGGGTTGAGCAGCCTTTATATGACAGATCAATTACTTAATTTCCCCCGAAGGCGACCATATCTACGAGTATTTTTTTATATTTTTTTTTATTTTTATGGCAGAGGTGGCAAACGAGCAGACGGATCACCTGATGGTAAGCGATTACCGCCGCCCATAGACACCCGCAACACCAGAGGAGTCACAAGTGCGTTGCCGGCCTTTGATTTGGGAGTACACTCTTTTCTTGAAGGTTTGAATGTCGTATCGGTCCGGAAATACCGCAGGCGACAATTCATTCCACAGTTTGGTTGTGCGAGGCAGAAAGTTTCTAGTGAAACGCACAGTTGTGGACTGCCAAACATCTATGTGATGGGGATGAATATGTTGTCGCGTAGAACGATGGCGGAAAGAGGCGGCAGGGATCAATCCGAACAATTCCTCGGAGCACTCCCCATTGTACATGCGATAGAGAATGCAGAGCGAGGCTACATCTCTACGCAGCGCCAGGGAGTCAAGCCGATCTGAAATATCCTGGCAGTCGACGATTCGAGTTGCTCTTCGTTGAATGCGGTCCAGAGGGAGAAGTTGGTACTGGGGTGCCCCTGCCCAGAGATGAGAACAGTATTCCATATGAGGCCGAACCTGCGCCTTATAAAGTTGCAGGCGATGCGCCGCAGTGAAATACCGTCTCGATCTATTGAGCACACCAAGCTTCTTCGAGGCTAATTTAGCCTTACCCTCTAGATGGCCACGGAACTGGACTTCACTCGATATGTCGACACCAAGAATTCCGATACTAGCTGAGGCATTTAGGGGAGTGTCCTCAAAACGAGGTGATACGACAAATGGCATTTTCTTGGCAGTGAACGCGCAAACTTGTGTCTTAGTGGGGTTAAATTGGACCAAATTAAGTCGACCCCATTCTGAGACTTTCTTTAAAGAGGCCTCAATTTCCGACACAAGTTTGTTTCGGCTCTCGATGACGTTTTCCCGAGAAATGTTGGCACGGCCGGTATAGAAGGCATCACCTGTGCTGTCATCCGCATAACAATGAGTGCTGCTGATTTGCAGCATATCATTGATATGCAGAAGGAATAGTGTAGGCGAAAGCACACAGCCTTGAGGGACACCAGCATTCACAGACATAGAATCTGAGCATGCACCGTCGACTACGACCTTTATGCTTCTGTCTGCAAGAAAACTAGTGACCCATTTGCATAATTCCTCGGGAAGCCCATAAGAAGGAAGCTTCGCAAGAAGTGCTTTGTGCCAGACCCGATCGAAGGCCTTCGCTATGTCCAAACTAACGGCCAAAGCTTCCCCCTTAGTCTCGATCGCCTGTGCCCAACGATGTGTCAGGTAGACAAGAAGATCACCAGCGGACCGACCCTTACGGAAACCGTACTGTCGGTCACTAAGCAGCTGGCGGTCCTCTAGGTACCGAAGGAGCTGGCTGTTGATAATGGACTCCATTATCTTTGAGAATAAGGAGGTTATGGCTATCGGCCGGTAGTTGGACGGATTCGAGCGGTCACCTTTTTTAGGGATCGGGTGCACCAAAGCTGTCTTCCATGACTTCGGGACTACGCCAGTGGAGTATGAGAGCCGAAAAAGGCGCGTTAAAACTGGAGCCAACTCTGGAGCACACACCTTCAACACGATAGGAGGGATTCCGTCGGGCCCACTCGACTTATGAATGTCGAGGGAAAAAAGTGCTTTACGCACTGAGCGTTGGTGGAACCGGATATTCGGCATACAGCTCGTGCACCGCGGTATGGTCGGCGGCTCGTTTCCCCCGTCATCCAACGTTGAGTTGGACGCAAAGAGTTTGCCTAGAAGATCGGCTTTCTCCTTTGCGTCGTCGTCGTCCTTTGCGTAATATTAATATTGATGTCTAGCGGCTAGATCAATGTCGAATTTTAGCCATTTTGCAGCTGTCACGTTACATACATATGAGTACATAATGGCACAATAAAACAAATGTACAATGGGTCTTGGACCACCAATTTTTTGCAAAAAAAAACATAATTGGTAAGCCCTTGGCATCTCATCTCACCTGGTGGTATGTTAGTGATGATGATACTGAAGATAGAAGCGGGTTTATCAAGATTCCTCAACGCAATGGGGAACTGGCTATCTTATTTCCATGCCGGAACACATCAATGCTATTAACATTGATGTTTGGCGGCAAAACGTAGATAAGATGGTAGTAGCTGGCCAGGCGGGCTCCGAGAATGCCCTACCACCAACCAAACCGAGTCCTAAAAATTCCTAATGTGGTGCAAGCAACTAGCCACTAGACCACAGAGTCGGTTAAATATTTTTATTATAATTTGGATTCTCGACTTCTACGCCAAGAATTTTGGGTTCGATAACCACTCAAGATGAGTAAACTTTGTGGTGCCTATAGCACAGCAATAGGGTATTTGACAGGTTTAATGACGGTGACGGAGTACCGTGTGTAATATTTTGAGAATTCTTTTTTTTTTTGTAAAGAAAAGGCAGTTTAAGATTTGATAAATAAATAATTGTAAGTGCATTTAAAGAAAAGTGATAAAAAGAGCGGTCGCCGCTTCCTTCGCCTCTATGAACGGGCCTGAATGCCCGGGCATTTGCTATATAAAAAAGTAATTCTTTCGATGTGTCAAGAGCCAGGATTAAAAAATACCCAAGAGTTGGGGTTCCAGAAATCTAAAGAAAACACGTTTCAGCTAATAAATCGTCAGACAAAGGTTTATATTTTATTCAAACCCGTTGCAAGTTGTAGTTTATTTATATTTTATTTAGATACGCTCTTGTTGGGTTGAACCAGCAGGGCTTCATTTTTATTTTAACTACATTCTTTTCTCAAAAAAGATTTAAAATGGGGTTAATCACGATGACTATGTCCATATCATCTTATTTGCGTATTAATATGTTTTCTATTATAAGATCCTGCGTCTTAACGTTTTTTTTTACAAACCAAAATCATATTAAGTACACCTTGTTAATGTTGAGAAACCTTTGAATGAATGAATGAATGAAAACTCTTTATTACTATTACCTTTATTGTATGTGAGTATATCAATCTCCAGTACTACAAGAATATGCTAGTTTGGGGCCGGATAACCGAGGGTGATATATTTATTGTTTTTTATTTATAATATGTTATCATGTGGTCTAACGCAAATACTTAGTAATTATGAGTAGAGGTTAAAAATAGAGTATGAAGAAGACTACATATTTCGGTTTATTAAATAATTTTGTGTACGGGTAGAGCTTCCAATAGACACCACATGAAAATTAAATCTAATTAAGTGGTTCAGCTATATTCGTCTCCAAATTGTGACAGGAAAATAACAAGAATCGAAAATAAGGGATCGATTGTCGCTGAGGTAGAATGCTCAGTTTAGAACTAATGCAAAAAACAGAAAAGACTCTTTGTAAACCATTAGCAAACGTCGTTTTCCGATCGAACCTTAGGTACCTATCCTCGGAGAGCCTTAGGACTGAAACCAATTTAAACCAACGGCCCTGAAAGGTAAAATAATAGGACATGCGACAAAATGTAGGTTATTTCAAAGATAAATAATAATGATAAAGCCTTCAATTTGACCCACATTTAAGATTCTTTCTATATAACAGCTTATCTTATTGTGCTCCTGATCCACACAAAAAGGCCATTGAGCCTTTTGTTAGTGTGAATCGAACTTGGCCGGCGGCAGGTGCGGACAGGAATGGCCATGGGGTCTGCCCGGGAAATACTTATAGGTATAATGTCATTCTTCTTCGTCAAGCTGTTGGTGGCAGTTTGTTTTGAAACCAATTTATCTATAATGCACCAGAGCCTGAGCCAAGTTCGCGAGGGATTTGTGGCGTCAACTGAATTTCATTCAAGATCCCTCTGTTTACGAACCGGCAAAATTGAACGCTGAGCGTCGCATATAAAATTCACTACCGCTAACAAAGCGCCTTAGAGATTTCGTTGGAAATTCCGAAGCGCGACAGGACAATCCTTTGACAGGTGATGAATTACTTAGAAAAGCTAGTATACTAATTTGTTATAAAAATATTATAAAGTGTAATGATAAATACAAAATTAATATAGTGCAACCTCTTTATATGGAAAAAAAAGGTTCCCTACAAGATCCTCCTCGTTTCTACTGAAACCCGGCAAGTGTAGTCAAACTACATATTTGAGGGAGGCCGAATATCCATATATATTAAACAGCGTTATACATAACGCATTTCGACACCGCTCAGTCAAGCAAGCAACAATAAAATATCCTAATATAAAATATTCCATCAAATTATATGTATAAAACAGGGGCAAAATAATAAGCCTGATATCATCGACAAGCGAGCGAATACAAGTGAATACCAATTGAGGATACAAAAATAAAAAAGGTAGAGAACCGCACTGACGATCTATAGATAGGACGGCTTTAAGATCTTTATAAATATTACATTATCTCTTAATATGTAGATTAAATATTGGTCGGCAAATTGACTTTCTAACTAGACCTATTTTTATACAAATGTCCCAAAAATAGAGTGTGATAAGGCATACTATTATACTATGCCTAAGAGTTTGAAAGCTTGTGATGTTATTGCAAGAAGTTCTACTTACAAGTTTTTGGTTCTTGCTCTATTTTTTTTTTTTGTTTTTTTTTCTTTATTTAAAACCGTGATTATGTTTATGGAACGCCACAGCTCCTTCTCAGCGAGAGACGAGCCATCCCCCGACCTTAACCATAAATGATCGGAATATGATTTTTTAGTTTTCTCGGTTTGCAAAGTTCGGAGAAAAGTTAATATTTTTGGTATCCATACAAATATGTTGTTAATTTTTTCCAACACCGACTCTACAAGTACTAATATGGTACTAAACTCAATTTATTTTACACCTGTTAATATGTGACATGTTCATCTTTAAATATGGTATATGATTGTGTTTTTTACTCTATATATATAGTTTGTTTACGAATAGCAGCGAATTCAAAAAAACCCGTAGAATAAATTTGAGCATGATTGATTAACCCTGTTCTGAAAAGCCGAAGCCTGGAGCGTAAAATAAACATACTTTGGTATACAAGTGATTTTTTTGCAAGTCTTATGACAATAAACGTTAAATCTAAAAAAAAACAAAAAAAAATTGTGGATATACAAGTTTCAAGTAGTGGGAACTAGGAACCTCGTATATGGCAGATAAAAAATGAGCTTCGAAAAGCGTACAATGTTACCTACATCGAATACAGTATTTTTATTTTAAACTTTTCGCTAACTCAATAATTATGAAATAGCACGCTTTTCTTGAGTGCACCGCATTCTGTAAGTGTATCGAAAAGGGACTGAAGTAGCGGTTAGCGGTCTACGTTTGAATTATGCATGATAAACGCTTCGAGTGCATACGAACGATCGAAAACCATATTCGAATATGCATGCCATAGTGTCCAATTGTTGTGGATTTTAAAATGAAATGGCTTTGGTTTCGACTACGTTAATGCGGTTAAGAATAGAGTATTTCAACAAATTGCAAAACGTAGTCAAGTGGTTACATAGGCTTTGATAAATTGTTAACAACAAGTTTCAATCTGTCCTTTATTATTTATTTGTGTATTTTAATTCGATATAGGTTTGTTCAATTATATTACATCGTAAATTGTATCTCAGCTGCAATTCATCAGAGTTTTATCAATAATTTGTACGGTGCTAAAAGTTAGACGAGGGCGGACCAAACTATATCGAGCACATAGTGCAACTTTCGAATGAGCGAGGTAGCGCCGCCGCACCGCCTCTCCGTCGCACGCTTTCCTGTGTACGTCCAGTCCAATGGATTCAATAGTAACACGTAACAGTGATCGTGTAACGTGTTTCCTGCATGCCGTTAGTTGGGCCATCGAAGACCAGGAGTGTAAGCGGTCGGAGCGGTCGGCTTGGCCTGTCGAGGGCTGCGGACGTGCCAATGGCGCATTGCGGTGGCAGGCGGCAGCGGCGCGGGCGCTGCGTGCCCTACGTGATCCTATCACGCGGTACTACCGCTGCTGTCGTGACGCACATTCATATGCGCAATTCACAATTTCACAAAAGTATGTTGTGCTGTCAACTTATGTGAAACCTATTTACTTACTTTAGAATGTGCTAGGTACTGTTCAAATTACTAACGTAAGTCCATTGCAACCTGATTGCAATCTAAATAGACTATAAAATTCAGGGTTCGTGATTATCAGGATAATTATTTTCTTTATTAATAATTATCATGATAATTATCTGATATTTATCCGGGCTGATTCATAAATTTGTCTTCAACTTTTAACTTACAGGTTATAATTACATTATAAAAGTAATGAAACTGAACACAAATTCAAATTGTAGGTACTAACTATTGTGTGTTTTGAACACAATTTTTGTGACCGATTTTTCAATTACTTTTTAAATTTTTAATAAAAATTAAAAAAAAAAAATTCCCACTCAAATTTTTAATAATAATAAAAAAAGATGTTTAACGCGTTTATACTCGTAGATATATGCGCGGAAGTAGCAAATGCCATTTGGATACAAATAAAGCGACATAATAGCTTTACCATTTAGTTAATTGTATTATGTTTTTTTATTATTATCCTTTGAACCCTGCTATAAATATAAAATGAAATGACTAAAATGATAAAGCACTACCTAGATTAGACCTATATTTTTTAAAGGTAAATTTTATTCCTTCTCGCCGTCGTTGTGGAAAGTGTTAGCGAACGTGAGTGGGATGAGTTGGGTGGATTTTTTAAAAATATTTGTTTTGCCGCGCCACGTGCCGCGCCGTATTTCTGCGTAGACATATATCAGTAGTTGAAACCTTTTTGCTTTTAATCATTTTTTGTGCCATCTCGTGATACTTTAAGTGCTACTAGAAAAACGCTCATTGCAAAAGTTTTTAACAACAGTTGGTGTTAGTTAAGAATAAGATAATACCTGAAACACGCAAGCCCCCAGCAGTAAAATTCCTTTATGAGGAGAGTATAAAATAGTATTGAAAATAATGTTTTGTGCGAGTTACTGGTAGTTAAAAAATAAAACTACCCGGGGATATTATAATTGATCATTTTTAGGGTTCCGTAACTCAAAAGGAAAAAGGAGCCCTTATAGGATCACTTCGTTGTTCGTCCGTCTGTCCGTCTGTCTGTCTGTCTGTCAAGACACTTTTTTTTAGGAACGCGTAGACGTATCAAGTTTAAATTTATATCAAATACTTAGGCCTGCAGTCCGTTGAAGCTGTAAAAAAATCAAACTTCTATGTCAACGCAATCAAGAGATACAGCCGTTTATGCCACATATCTGAACACTTCCATGGGAATCAAGCAAGAAATTGCTCAACGCAAGTAGAAATGGAAGAGGAGAAGAAAACTCCACCAGGGTTGCATTTACATGGAAGCCAACCGGAAGTAGGCGGCCGGGCCGGCTCGCTCACACGTGGCAGCGCACTGTCGCGGCTGAGCTACGGGCAGCTGGGCTGAGTTGTAACGAAGCGAAGCGCGAGATGCAGAACAGAGGGAGATGGCGTCGCCTCACAAAGGCCCTTTGTAGCACTGGGGTACCATAGGACAATAACAACATGGGATTCAAAACCAATAGGACTGATTCCCATGTGAGTGTCCAAATATGCGGGATAAACGGCCGTATCTCTTGATTGCGTTGGCATAGAAGTTTGATTTTTTCACAGCTTCAAGGGATTGTAGGCCTGAGAATTTGATATAGAGTTTAAAGCAAGTGTGATTATGAATTTATACGGAACATTTAGTGCGCGAATCCGACTCGCACTTGGCCGGTTTTTATGTTCATGCGTTAAGCTTAATAAATGTAAATTACTATAGGAAATCAACAACCAATTTCAGTAGCATCTGAATCATTGACATTAACTGCCATTCCTAATTGACAAGTGCCACGAAGCCATAAAACCATTGAAATTCTATTTTCCATTTTATTATTCTATTTCCTACATTAGATTATCATAAATTGTCGAGAGGCGCAATAAACAGAGGTGGCGCTGGGAGTCAGATATGCTGGTTATTGCCCTGACACTGCATAGCTACTATATACAGGATGTAACAGAAGTGTGTGACAATACTTCAAGGTTGGCTTTTACCCATCAAACTGAACAACTTTTGTTCTACAACTTTGTTGAAATCGCAAAAAAATTTTTGGACTTTTCATACAAACTTGGTTCGCCAGCTGATCGATTTGTATGAAAAGTCCAAAAAAAATTTTGCGATTTCAACAAAGTTGTAGAACAAAAGTTGTTCAGTTTGATGGGTAAAAGCCAACCTTGAAGTATTGTCACACACTTCTGTTACACCCTGTATATTGATTTAGCAAGTATATTAAACATTCCAAACTGCAACGAAGGTGCGAGAATTGACAACATTTCAAAATTTTAACCCCCAATTTTTATGTGTTTCACGGAGAAAAGGCTATAATTAAACCAACATATTTTTATTTATTTTTTTAATTACACATTTCTCGAGAAAATATTATCTATACTACACCTACTTAGATAGTACCTTAATACTTTATCGAATTTGAGGCAGAATGTACTTCATTACTATCGTATAAATATGCGGGAAGAAAACGCGCTGAGCAGGAGGGAAAAGTGTATGAAAATCCAATACCGACGTGCTTTTTTTAAAATTTTGGGTAAGACTATGTCGGTAAACTAAATGTAAAATGCCAAAAAGTTTTTATCTCCAAGTCCGCAAAATGATACTGGCCACTAGCTTTTTCCAAACATTATTTAAAAAAAAAGAACATGTGTTTTTAGGGTTCCGTAGCCAAATGGCAAAAAACGGAACCCTTATGGATTCGTCATGTCTGTCTGTCTGTCTGTCTGTCTGTCTGTCCGTATGTCACAGCCACTTTTTTTCCGAAACTATAAGAACTATACTGTTGAAACTTGGTAAGTAGATGTATTTTGTGAACCGCATTAAGATTTTCACACAAAAATAGAAAAAAAAAACAATAAATTTTGGGGGCTCCCCATACTTAGAACTGAAACTCAAAACATTTTTTTTCATCAAACCCATACGTGTGGGGTATCTATGGATAGGTCTTCAAAAATGATATTGAGGTTTCTAAAATCATTTTCTTCTAAACTGAATAGTTTGCGCGAGAGATACTTCCAAAGTTGTAAAATGTGTGTCCCCCCCCCCCCCCGTAACTTCTAAAATAAGAGAATGATAAAACTAAAAAAAATATATGATGTATATAACCATGCAAACTTCCACCGAAAATTGGTTTGAACGATATCTAGTAAGTAGTTTTTTTTAATACGTCATAAATCGTAAACCGCAACTTACCTTTCATTCAAGTTACAACGAACTACAAAAACTTTTATATTATGTTACTTGTTGCTACGGAACCCTTCATGGGCGAGTCCGACTCGCACTTGGCCGCTTTTTTATTTTCCTCGTAGGTGTAGATAAATCACTATGTATGTATCACTCGGAAGAAAGTGCGATTCCCAACTCGAGTGTAGTCAAACTACATCTCTCGTTGGTAATCGGTCACTTTCTCACCTTGATGAACAATGTACTATTTTCTCCGTTAGGGTTTTTATAATTTTATTAGTACATATACAGGGTGTAACAAAATTCGTGTAGAACCCATTAACTGGGGATTCTACTCATAGTGTCATTTAATTTCATTTCATTACGACTTTGCTCAAATAGCAAAAAAAAAAATTTGAACTCTATACAAAAATGGCAAAACAGATGATCAATTTGGATGAAATATCCAATAATTTTTTTGTGATTTCAGCAAAGTCGTAGAACAAAAGTTGTTCAGTACGATGAGTAGAATCCCCAGTTTACGGGTCCTACACCAATTTTGTTACGCCCTGTATAGGGTCCATTTAAAATACCTGAAAAAAAATGTTCACAGTGGCTTCAACTCATGAAATTGAACAACTTTCCCCAACTATACTCAATTAGCAAAAAAATTTTTTGGACTTCACATACAAAATTGGCGATTCAGTTGATCAATTAATATGAGGACACCAAAATTTTTTTCGGGAATTGAGTATATAGTTTCCATAGGGAAAATTATTCAGTTTTATGAGTTTCAGAAGCCATGGTTAAAAAAAAATTGATGTTTTATAAGGACCCTATATAGGGTGACTTTAAATTAGTTCTTGATACGAAAAGCTATGCATGTGGTCATGATAACAAACAACTTTCCCTAAGGAACCCATACTGAAATCGCAAAAAAAAATTTTGGACTCTTCATACAAATCGATCAACTGACCAGCCAAATTAGTATGGTATGTGCGGTGCCTATTTCAATAGGGTGAAAATCGATTTAAAAAAAGTGATTTGGACCTGATGGAAAAGCTTCATATCCTATACCTATTATCTCGAGAAAGATGTAATTATTAAAAAATGTTGGTGTTTTATTTTTGCATATTCTACAATAAACCATTTTTAAAAATGGGGGTCAAAAATTTGATATTGACAATTATACCACTCAATATATTGAACCGTTACTTCTCTGCCATCAAAACTCCTTAATCCAAACCAAGCAAACTTTTATCGGAAAACATAAAGGGCAGTTAACAGAAACTTTGGTGGAACAAACAACACCATAATCGTGATTTAAGTAGCATGATAGAAGAACGGCGGCTATTTTCGTTTTATCTATCGCTGTCCGTAAAATATGAGACGGCGGACACAGCCCACCTGGACCTTCGGATCCTGGAGCCAGCGCTCGCCGGACAGATACACGAGCGATTCCATTAGAACTCCATTTGTTTGGTTTACGCGCCGCCCGGGGCGGGAGTGTGGCAATTTCTAAAACTAATTTTGGTTGCCGGTTGAGTTTACAAACAAGAAATTGATCGAAGGAATAACTTTTAAACATTTCAGTTTTGTGCGTTTATAATCAAGATACAACAAAATAAATAGGTGTAAACAAAATAAATACGTAAGTAAAAAAAGAAAGTCTGCTAATTATTATTATATTATTAATTTTATGTAACAGGTAGGTTATTTTAAGTTCTGGACTTTTCTAATTTTTAATATCGTACTAAAACTTTATATGCATAAAACCATCATTATAAAATTAGACTTCACATTCCCAAATAATTAAGGTTAAACGTTAGTGCTCCCTGGTTGAAAAAATCCGTTAGATGGCGTTAATCTGACTATAACTTGGTTTCTCGATTTAAAAATAGTATAAATAACCCTAAACCATACTACGTAAAACAGCGAGCAGTTACATGATCAATGTACGCTAATAAACCATAATAATGTTAATTTAATAAGGATTTCGATATATTTGTCCCTTTACAATTATAGTTTTGCGTTTATCTCGTATGAATAAGGGCTCAAATTACGCACACATACATACAATTTTCACGTATTTGATGCTTATTTTTGACTAACCTCTATAAGTAGTCCATAACCTAGAGGTGCAATCGGCAAATTTTGTACGAACTTTTTACGTTATTGCTTTTAGGTCCGGGTTCGTATCCTACGAGACTTTATTGTTTTTGTCTTTTTATTTTTTTATTTAGGTAGTATGAACATAAGTAAATATGTAAATAACAGACCCAAGAGCGACAAAAGAAAAGATTTTTTAAAATAAGAAAATCATTTATTGAATAACAATGTAGCATAGCAATCATTCATAGCATTGACCTGCAAGGAGATATGTATCACGCCTCCCCCGCGAATCAGGACACCAGGGGAGACAGCAGCAGCTGGTCGAGGTGACGGATCCACAGGAGTCCCCCATCGGTAATGACTTCATAATGTACTCCACCCAGACGTCGGGTTATTGTGCCGAATTCAAACTTCCGGACAAGAGAGGAGTAACTCCTGGCCACCTTGTCTCCAGGAGAGAAATACCTCCTTGTCCTCTGACTACGTGGCTCCGGTCTAGGTTTGGGACTAGCATGGCATGTAGCTTGGTTTTGAACTCTTTTCCAAACATCCAAACATCAGTAGGTAGGGAGCCCCTCTTGGAGTTTCTGTCTACCTCAAGCGAACTGAGTTCTCCCCTTGAGTGGTGAAGTAATACTTAGTTTTCGTAATGTAGTTTTCAGTGCTATACACAACTCCTCAAACTCGAATGTGTACGAGGTTTCTTCCTCAAGATGTTTATCTTCGGTTTCTAGTTCTATGTTGTTCTGTATTTCGAAAAATTGCTTTATTGTTTTGTCGAGTGACTCCAAGCGGGTCTATATACTTGGGTCTTGAGTGTCGAGGACATTTTCTGTGCGCGTTAATAAACTATACTGAGCTTCTTGTACGTTTTAATTTCTTTAAATCCATTGAATTGGCCTCGTCGCCAATATTAAAAACATAAAATATCTGTTCAGTCACATAACATTTATTGAATAACAACGTTGCCTAGCAATAGCTTGCAAGGAGATACGTATCAAGCAAGGAGATACGAAGTGATGTCGACAATATCTGGAGGCACGGCGCGGCGCGGCGGTGCCTTTGCAAGACAAGTCTTACGCGATTTGGAGTTACGGAAGTATTAAACTTCGTTTTTCTCAATTAATGAAAAATAAAAATAAAAATATAATGAAATAAACATAGTGTAAGCTTATACAGGGTGTTCCAAAAAAGTGAAGGATAATCCTTCACCTGCGGATTGGTCGAATCATTTCCTACTACATATCAAAAAATTTTTTTAGTAAAAGTCCCACCATTATTGTGATATCGGTATTTTTAGTTTTTTTTTCAAAAAAATTGACCTTCTTCAGTGTAATGCATGCCATTCCTACAAATTATGACATTTTTAAATCCTGTTTTTTTTTTAAATATTCGTGAATACATAATTCATCAAACAAAATGGTAAATTATTTCTTAAAGTGCTGGCAAATCCTGTAAAAAAATAAGTTTTGCAAATTTTTTACAAAAACTTTTTCGAATAGTTAACTTCGATAGCCTGTGGTGTAAAAAAAAATACTAAGCTGATCGTGCCAACAACTTTAAAAAATGAAGAATGTTAATGGGTCCATTAAATCACTTGAAACTGTATGACCTTGTAGCCTAAATGTCTAGAAATACACTTGTTTTTGTTTTGAAGTTACGATAATTTTAGTTTCCGCCTTTTTCAAATACTTCGCTCGGGCGCGCCAAGCGCGCGTGACGTCATACCACAACTCGCCGCTCTCACCGTACTGTGTTCTTCATACATTGCTATCGGATGGTCCCTACGTTCGCCCACAATGAAAATGAAAATATTATATAACGACTACCCATCGTTCAAGATCGACAAGATCAGAGTTCTGCAGAATAAATGAACGAAGATAATGAGATTTTTCATAAAATTCTATGACGCGACGAGTCTTCGGGCTGCTTAAAAGATTTAGTCTATGCAACGGAGACTTAAAATATCACGCAGCTGCAAAAAGAAATAGACAGAACTACAGAACAAATTTCAAGAGAAGGATACGCCCGCCGCCTAAATAGGTCCTTTGTAAAAAGATGTAGAGCATGCATAAGGGCTAATGGCGGGAATTTTGAACATTTATTATATAAAAAAAGATATTTTTTATCCATACTGTCTTTTGTTTTTATCCATTGTATCCTGGCGTAGCGTGGCAGTTCGTTATTCAAATGAACAAACCAACCAAAGTCTTGCTTAGTTACTTTATGTCGATAGAATTTTAGTATAGCAAAACTCCAAAAATTCTCCCTTGGTGCATTAGAATTATCATAAAAAAATTGTTTTTAATGTAATGTCAAACAATTATACCATTTTAGAATTGTCAGTAACTAAGCATTTTTTTAAAGTTGTTGGTATGATCAGCTTAGTAATTTTTTTTTACACCACAGGCTATCGAAGTCAACTATTCGAAAAAGTTTTTGTAAAAAATTTGCAAAACTTATTTTTTTACAGGATTTGCCAGCACTTTAAGAAATAATTTACCATCGTGTTTGATGAATTATGTATTCAAGAATATTTAAAAAAGAACAGGACTTAAAAATGTCATAATTTGTAGAAATGGCATGCATTGGTTTGTTTGTTTTGTTTTATTTTGGTGACAAAAAATATTGTGTAAGTGAATAACTGTTTATCCTTTTTTTTTTAAATAAATTGTTCTATAACCTGATTATAGAACCAGCGATCCAGTGTTTAAAAAAACTTGGCGCTACATGGTGGGAATTCATAACTTTTTACAGTCGAGTCTATAAAGATTGACGTGTAAGACTTTTTACTTGATATGTAAATGTTTTTGCGGGATTTTACTTACCGCGTATGAAAATCTACATATCTAAGGTTCGGATTGTATCACGTGGTTGCTGGTAACTCCCGGAAAACCGCCTTCGTTGTCTAGTCGCTCGCTTCACATCAGGAGGTTGCGGGTTCGATTCTCGGTGGAGTCTAACTATAATATGTAAGACTCCGTTTGGTCGGTGGTAGAGTATCTCACCTGATGGTAAGTGACCATGATGCCGAATACGAAAGCGGGCTTACCTAGATTCCCAAATGCAGTGGGGAACTGGCTATCTTATCTTTATGCCGGAACACATCAATGCTGTTAACGTTGATGTTTGGCGGCAAGACTTAGATAAGATGGTGGCATATGCCAGGCGGGCTCAGAAAATGCCCTACCACCAACCAAACCAAATCCACAAAGTTACACCCCGCCGGGAATCGAACCCGCGACCTCCTAATGTGAAGCGAGCGGACAAGCCACTATGCTACGGAGGCGGTTAAAATTTTAAATGGGGCATGGTATAAGAGGAGTCTAAAAATTTGTGAATGCACCTTATACAGGGTGTAACTTCCGGAAACTTTAACAGGCTGTTCTATTTATGAAACTGTAAAGCTTATCTTAAGGAACCCATACAAAATTCGCATAAAAATGAAGTTTTCATATAATATGGTCACCTAACCGGCCAATTTTGTATGGTGTGTCCAAAAATTGTCTTAAGTATTCAGCATTCTTAAGGTTCATTCGGAAAAGTTGTTCAGTTTCATTAGTGGATCCCATAATAAAAATTTCCAGGAGTGATCTTTTTACATCCCCTGTATAAGTAAAAATATCAGCCTGTGTATCACAAATATCGAGCTGAAACTCACAACTAGACCTTGTTGGGTAAACAATATTTACGTCTGTCAGATGTCCTTGACGTGAGAATGACAGCGCCTTTTTTTCTGAATATAAAAAAGTTTGCCAGCATAAATTACTCAGACTAAAAAGTCTTTATAATAAATTTGCTACTTTGGTAATGCTCAAGCAAAATGCAAGATGGCGCTAAAAACGAAATCCTCAGCTAAACAAAGCTTATCAGACTAGTTGAGATTGTAGTTACTGTCATTTCAGAAAGGTGGTGCTGAATTATACACCACTACATGCGTAAAATTTATGGTATTTTACGGCAGTTTTTAATGATATTACAGAAATAAATAATATAATTATATACATTTGGCGAAAATAAAACGTTGTAAAGTTTACGTTGGACAGATAAAATCAAAAATATTGTGTGTATTTGTGTAGTTAATAGCCAGGTAAAGGACACTGACCATCTATGTATGGAAGTTGGACCAAGTGCTGCCCAGAATGAAGACATAGTGTATTTTGTTCCTCAGGTCAACACTATTCTGTAAACCGAAGCGCTTCTAAATCTGTCCGAGGAGTCAAGAGAAAAAAGGTTTTTTTTTGTGAAATATTTTTTTGCAAAAAATGAACTTAATAATTATTTTCAGTCTTACTAGTAGTGTATTAATGGTACTTATGTAATAATAATATCATTTATCTATCCGTAAGATTACATATTTATACATTATTAGTGATACCAGTATTATAATTGTATGCAGATAAGTAAAGTATAATTACTCAGTGATATACCTGTGTCAGTAATACTAGTGACAGTGACTTTTACAGTAATAGTATAATAATAATGAATATACAATACAGTAATACAGTATTATAATTATGTAATTGTAATTAATTATGTATCAATCATCTTCATCGTTATCGATTATATTTGGGTCAAGGAATATATCTTTTGTGGCTCGATTGTGATTATCGCGAGCCTGTGTCTAAAGCATGCGTTATACCATTCAACTGGTAACTGATCATGTGTTCTGTTAATCATGATGACTTGCCGGGTGATCTGTATAACAATCATGCCACTTCAATACTGCCGATGCGCGAGATACGAGTGCTAACGCCGATGTCAAAAGTCTACAGTCGTCGCAGCGGTTTCAAAATAAAAGCAGCTAAACTGTGAAAGCTACTAAAAGAAAAACGATATGACACAATTGACGAGTTATATATCGACAACAATATAATAAATACTCGATACTTGTATATAATCTGATCTACATTACGTATTTAAGCGCAACTTCACAGACATTTGTATACCAACTCTTTCAATCCATGAATGTGTATAGGCACTCTGCTTAGTTTCTTGACATAATTATAATCGATGACAATGAAGATTATTAATACATATTTACGATTACATGATTAAAACACTCCTGATCCTGCCAAACTTATCCCCAGCGTGTACCTCAACGAGACCTAGTGGCTGCAGGCGTCGCTGCGGGTTTGCCATGGGGGTATGGGTATAATCGATGACAATGAAGATTATTAATACATAATTACGATTACATGATTAAAACACTCCTGATCCTGCCAAACTTATCCCCAGCGTGTACCTCAACGAGACCTAGTGGCTGCAAGCATCGCTGCGGGTTTGCCATGGGGGTATGGGTATTAGGCGTGTGCAAGACGCAAACCTTTCCGCTTTGTTGGCCTCCTCCAGTGGGGTTGTCGGCCCGCCCGGCTTGAGTCACTCGGTTGGCAAGCGGTCTGATGGGCTGATTTTAGTCCTCGCCCCTCAAGTATACATATACTTACGTCCCCTTCGCGGTTGAGGCGAGCAACGCATGGTGTGCGAAAGCTAGGAAGTTTGTGGAGGAACTGAGTAGGCACCTGATCAACAATAGTGGAGACCCCCACGCCAGATCGTACCTGAAGCAGCGAATATCGCTGGCAATACAGCGAGGCAACGCTGCCAGAGATATGGGCACATTTGCATCAGAGACGCTTTTTGACTAAGGCTTAGGCTTTTATGGTGCCTAAGTTGTAGTTTAAGGTTTATAAACTTACAGTTTAACGAATCTTGATTTTTAATTATATTATTTTATGTATAAAAAAACTAGGTAATCTTCATCAATGTAATTACTGATTGATAATTAATGATGTTATGATTACATAAGTATAAATAATACACTACTAGTTACACTGAAATCAATAATTAAGTTCATTTTTCGCAAACAAATAATTCACAACAAAAACTTTTTTCTCTTGACTTCTCGGACCGATTTTGAAGCGCTTCGGTATACAGATTAGTATTGGCCTGAGGAACAAAATGCACCATGTGTTCATTCTGGGCAGCACTTGGTCCAGACATCAATGTAATTACTGATTGATAATTAATGATATTATTATTACATAAGTATAAATAATACACTACTAGTTACACTGAAATCAATAATTAAGTTCATTTTTCGCAAACTAATAATTCACAACAAAAAACTTTTTTTTTTCTTGACTCCTCGGACAGATTTTGAAGCGCTTCGGTTTACAGATTATTATTGGCCTGAGGAACAAAATGCACCATGTGTTCATTCTGGGCAGCACTTGGTCCAGACATCAATGTAATTACTGATTGATAATTAATGATATTATTATTACATAAGTATAAATAATACACTACTAGTTACACTGAAAACAATTATTAAGTTAATTTTTCGCAAACAAATAATTCACAACAAAAAAACTTTTTTTCTCTTGACTCCTCGGACAGATTTTGATGCGCTTCGGTTTACATATTAGTGTTGGCCTGAGGAACAAAATGCACTATGTGTTCATTCTGGGCAGCACTTGGTCCAGACCTGGTCAATGTCTTTTGTATGAAATAGGGTGACTGACGTTTAACCTTAATGAAAGAACTATTGTCGGGAAGGAAGTTGTGGAGGATCTATCTCCTTTGTTATTTATGTTTGTTTATTAGATTTTTTGTTTTAGACGTCACTGATTTTTCACTTACAAATAAAAACAGACACTGCCATAACTTAATCTTAAAAAAAAAAACACTTTTAATGAATAAATTGTACATATAACGTACACGTATGTACATGTGTATTGCACAAAAGTCCATGACTTGCGATTAAGTAAGCCAATCTCAGTCTTAGAACTTGGAGTAAACAATTTCTTACATTAGATAATAACATCGCATTTGAATTATGTGCTAAGTAGAAAGGAAATCATCTTTTTTTAAAATTACATTACAATGGCTACTGTCAGCTTACTCCATCACATTAAAAATGCGCTACGATGCGGCGCGGCGACCGTCGCGAATTCTGTCTATGAGTCTTTTGTTATCTGCGCGTTATTTTTCAGGGGTTCGGATCCCAGGACAAAGCGCACCGCATATTTTATAACGCTGCCATCTCGCCCTGGCTTGTGGTAGCTTTAACTGCTAATTCCCCCTGATATATTTTGTTATATTAATTCCGTTTTTAAACTGTCTCTGCAGGTCATTTAATATAACAGTCATAATTCTTTGAACTGATCTTACTACATACGTATAAGTTTGCAACCACAGCCCGTTTGTTTACCTTTTGTCTAATTCTAAAAAAATAAGGTATAGTTGTATTCATCACATTATTTGTTACATATTAACAGCGATAACTAGACTTTGTCTTCGATGTTGGGATATTTCAGAAACTATGTTGTGCGGATGTCATGAATAATTAGGGGAATTTGTGTCGCAATGGGAATATAGTGCTCTTTAATGGCGGAAGCGATCAATGATCATGATCAATTACGGGTTGATCAGAGTGACGATTCTGTACAGTCGCGTGTTGGTAATCGAATTTCCGTCACGTTACTCGTGTCAACTGGCTAGTTTCTTCGAATGACCACGCTGAATACGTTAAAAACAACCGACTTCAATCGCAACAACTCCAATTTTGATATGTTTTTGTTGAATTTCTCAAAAACCGCTGAATCGATTTCGATAAAATTTATATGGGACCACCTGTAAAGTATACCCTTTTAAACAAAAAAAGAATTTTCCAAATTGGTTCATGCGTCTTCGAGTAATCGGTGAACACATACATAAAAAAAAAGATTCCGACGAATTGAGAAACTCCTCCTGTTTTTTTTTGAAGTCGGTTAAAAATATGTATAAAATAGTACCTATTGTGACTGACAGAATCGCAAAGTAAAAACAGCAACAGTTGAACTATAGCAGCTAGGATTTGTTGAGGATCTATTCCTTGTATTCCCCAGAGAGTTCATTAAAGACTTCATTGAAAATATTCTTAGAAGATTTTACACAAAATCATTTTACAAAGAATAATTTGAAAATATTCATAAAACATTTTACACTTCCATTATGTTTATTCTATTGTTACAGAAAATCCAACCAGCACATCTTGCTTCTCGGCTGGATGACAGCGATGGTTTTGACCGTGACTGCGGAGGGGGCGCAGGCGCAGGTGTGCCCGGCAGAGTGCTCGTGCGGCCCGGGCGCCGGCTCCGAGCTGCGCGTGCGCTGTGCTCGCGGGGACATGCACGCCGTGCCCATCGACACTTTTGACCGTACCGCTGCCGTAGTCATCATCTCCGCCCCCGTTGACCGACCTAATTACCTCACCATTGGGCCCATATTCACACAACCCACCCCCTTCGTTAACCTTCGAGAACTTCACATCGTAAACTCTAACGTGCCATCGATTGGAAAGTACTCCTTTTGGGGATTACAAAATTTAAGATTGTTAAACTTGTCGTACAACAATCTAACCAGCATCGGGACTGACAATTTCCGCGGTCTCATAAATTTAACAGAGTTAAATCTGGACCAAAACAATATAGATCAAATGCCGAGTGAGACATTCAGACACCTGACCGCGTTGAGGACGTTAATTTTGTCCAATAACAAAATAAGTTCATTGGTTGCCAGGTTATTTAGAATGTTAGCCAAACTATCCTACTTGGATTTAAGTTACAACCCTTTGGACGATTTGAATCCGGAAGTATTTAAAGATATACAGCACTTACGAGTATTCAAATGCAGGCGGTGCCTCTTACGCAGAGTGAATACTCAGATCTATCACTTGGTTCCACATTTAGAGGAATTGGATCTCGGGGAGAACCAGTTTAAATATTTAACGTCAGATGAATTTGTAAATCTGAAGAAACTGAAGAAGCTGAGGCTGGATGGCAACCAGCTGTCGGTGGTGGTGGACCACATGTTCGGGCGCAACCGCGAGCTGCGCGCGCTAACGCTGGCGCGCAACCGGCTAGCGCTGCTAGCGCCCGCCGCGCTCGCCAACCTCACCGCGCTCGCGCACCTCGACATCAGCTATAACAAGATCGACCGTTTCCATTTGCAAACCTTCGCCCCCGTAGTCGACTCATTGAAAACAATCAACTTTAGCGGTAACAATTTACCATTAAACGAAATAGCTATTGTTCTCCAGATTTTGCCTGAAATCCACGGTGTAGGCCTTGCGAATCTGTCCCTTGAAAATATTCCACCAAATTTTTTCATTTATAATGAACATCTCGTTGCTCTGGATATCTCATGGAACAAGTTAACGAGATTTCCCTTGAAGTTATTGACAAAAACGAAGTTTTTACAGAGTCTGGATATATCGCACAACAAATTACAAACTCTAACAGAACAAGATTTAGAGCGCTTGGAAGCTATCGCCCAAATAGTATTGAGTAAGAACACTTGGCGATGCGATCAATGCTCACTAGGGACCATGCTTATCTATATGGCGACGACCGTTCTCAATGGAACCTTGAGAAATCTCAAATGCTATACGCCGCTTAGGCTTCACGGCGTGAGCTTCGGAGACTTGAGTTACGAACGTCTAGAGCCGTGTCCCAATGCGCATGAAGCACAAATGAGCGTGATAGCGGGGCTGATGCTACTGTGTGTGGCGGTGCTCGCGGCCATCGCAGCGGCAGCTCTGTGCTGCACGCGCCGCCGCGCCGCTCACTACTACACCAACGAGGAGAAGCGGAGGGAGCACGAGCACGAGCACCCCGAGGAGCTGCTGGGGAGGACAGAGCTAGGCAGTGTTGCCACCATCCACGCGCCCTACCACCTGGTGACTAAGGGCAGCTAACAGCGCGCTGCACCGCCGCCCGCGCCGGCGTCGACCCCGCACTCTGGTTCGCTGCGCGCGCCGACGACAGCGCGCGCGTTTACACCCACAACGACGTTTGTACCGGCGCCGACGCATGACAATACTCTTCAGTATATCCCCCCGCCGATCGTGCCCCCTTCTATAATAATAGACTCAAAAATCATGTGATACGAAGAATATGAAGATGACCTAGTGTGAAACCAAAGAAAGAGCTATTTTGAAGTTTGTCAAATATAACTTGATATGAGTCCATAAAATAAGTATATTGTGAAAAGTTATGGCATAAAATTATTTTCGCGTTGAAAGGCTAAGCCAGACTAAAAAGTTATAATGAATCAAAGATATTTTTATACAAAAAGAGTTTTTAAAAATTAGTTATAAATAAGTTGCTATAAGACTTATACTGTATCATGTATAATATCGAAATATATATAGTATTAGTGGTTAAGTATTAATTTATTTATTTAAATACGTAATTCTCATTTGAATTAATTATTAGATTGGTACAAATAACACACGGAGCTTACTATTAGTACAATCAAGCTCTTATAGATTGAGTCTTCGCTACAAATCGGGAAAAACCGTGCTGCATAATATAGTCAAACCACGCAAGGAAGCGTAGACAGCCAAATCTCGAACCCGCTAAGTACTTGTTAGTGGAAAACCCGGTAATGAGTGCGCGAGGCAGCGCGCCAGTCACGAAGCAGAGCATTGATTACATACCGTGCATTTTACCAAAACTATAAATCTAGCGGGCTTATAGTTTCTATGACCAGCCATGAGCTACTAGATTGACCGTTCTGCTATTTGTCAACTATGGGCTCGCTTGGTCATCAATAAAGCCGTTCCGCTTTTAGTGGTGATGGACCCATCCTTACGAAGAGATACATATACACTATACAGTAATTAGATCATTACTGCAGAACTAATCTCATAGCATCTAGTGTCTGTCTATCAAGACACTGACTTTATTTTTGCCATATGTAATCCGATCAAAGACTTTAATTAAAATGTTACTCTTCTGTACATATACGATATTAACTATTTCAAATAAAATAAATTTTATTTATTATCTTCTGGTACCGAGTAAAGACTTGTTTATTTTGATTGTGTGAGCTTATTAGATTTAGCAGAACGAATAATATATCTAACTGGTGCATTAGTATATTTGTCGTACTTTGATTAAGGAAAACATGTAATATTATGTATAATTATTTTTATATTCACCAGTCATGCGACAAAGTGACATTGCTCAGGTACCTACGACTCTTTCTATGTTGAAGCTATGTGATTGGGTCTGAGATTAATTTCCCTCCCCTCCCCCTTTTCCAACGCTATCGCCTATGAGATTCTCATGCTATGTATATAATAAAATAAATATAAATATCCATAAGGATACATCTAGTAACTAGTAAACTGTTTTTGTGTCCGTATAGACGATAAGTTTATGTTCTGTTTCACTGTAAGGAACAAACACCAAAACAGTTAGAATTGTAATATATCATGTATATATAAGGAGCAGAGAATAAGGTTTTAGACAACAAAAATTTATAGAATATTGTCTCAGTATCAGACCAAACGGAGCTATAGTCAAATCCAATCCAATCAAAAAAGTAAAAGGTAAACAAACTTAGTACGCAACTGACGTTGACATGTGTCAGTCTCATAGTAAGTTTGTTTACCTTTTTCTTTTTTTGATTGGAATGAAATATGCGTCGTCCGGCTTTTTTTAAATTTCTAAATTTCAGATAAACTACTGCGACCTTTTTGTATTAAAAAATTAAGAGTGAAGTATTTTATTAACTTTAAGTTACTTTAAGTTAAGAGCGTATTCCCATATCAAGGGCCAGCAACGCACTTGTGACTCCTCTGGTGTTGCGGGTGTCTATGGGCGGCGGTAATCATTTACCATCAGGTGATCCGTCTGCTCGTTTGCCGCCTATCACATAAAAAATGTTAAATACGCCTTTGATAAAAATATATTTAGTTTCGGCTTTAACTATCCAGGCTCACGGTGTAATAACTTGTTTTTTGGAGTCGGCAGTTAACTTCATCTAATAGGATTCACCATAATTTCAGCCGATAGATTTCCACTGTCCTGTCAGTCAATATAGCATTCCCCCATAGGTTTCCACTCTGCACGATCCTGAGTCGCATGCATCCAGCGGCTTCTTGCAAGCCTCTCCAGATCAGTCACGTGCGGAGGACTGCCAAACACATAAAGCAGCATTACTAGGGAAGCTTAGGGTTAAGGTATTGAGTTAACATCTACATTAATTTACATAGTATAACTTATCCTAATACTCTCAGTTGTCTGCGCCGAGGTCACATATCCTATATATTTGTTTCCCATCATAAGTTTTGCGAATTTTATATGGCTTATGACTCTTTTCATCTCTGGTTCGTTATAGTAAAGGAAACCGAAGCTTAGCTCATTCTATAGCTCGTTGAACGGCTGATTTTGGACGAGTTAAAATGGAGACCTCGTCTCCATTTTTTGTTCTCCTCGAAATGAGAATTCAACTTTAAATAGCATTCCCCTAAACAATATTTGACTGTTTCATTAATTTTTTCTATATACGTATTTTTCCCAATAAATAATGCAGAAAAAAACATTAAACACTTTACAGAAGCATAAACCTTCCATTGCTGAAAACCTTACCTTTGTATGTAAACGTTTTAAAATTGGCGTTTGTTCCCCTAGGCTCAACTGTGAGACTCAACTTGTTGAGCCGTTTGAACTTTTATCCCTTAGGCGCAACTACTTGTGCAGATAAGAAAAATATTTCTTGACGGCTTAACTCCGGTTAGTTGTATTTAACACATTAATTACTGACGGCCGAAATGAAGATCTCGTTCAGACCTATCCTATCTCATGTGTCGTAAGTTTGTCTGTCCTGTCTGTTTGTATCCAGCAAACAGTCTGGGTGCCTGTGATACTTCATATTCAAAAGTACCAGGAGAGCATGACCGAACAGAAGGTATATAGTGGACACAGATAAACTTACGACACATGAAATAAGATAGGTCTGAACGAGATCTTTATTTTGGCCGTCAGAAATAAATGTGTTAAATACAACTAACTGGAGTTGAGCCGTCAAGAAATATTTTTCTTATCTGCACAACTAGTTGAGCCTAAGGGAAAAAAAAGCCAAGTGCGAGTTGGACTCGCCCATGAAGGGTTCCGTAGCAGCAAGTAATATAATATAAAAGTTCTTGTAGTTTGTTGTAGGTAAATTGCTGTTTACGATTTATGACGTATTAAAAAAAATTACTTACTACATCTCGTTCAAACCAATTTTCGGTGAAGGTTTGCATGGTAATGTACATCATATATTTTTTTTAGTTTTATCATTCTCTTATTTTAGAAGTTACAGGGGGGGGGACACATTTTACCACTTTCGAAGTGTATCTCGCGCAAAGTATTCAGTTTAGAAAGAAATGATATTAGAAACTTCAATATCATTTTTGAAGACCTATCCATAGATACCCCACACGTATGGGTTTGATGAAAAAAAAATTTTGAGTTTCAGTTCTAAGTATGGGGAACCCCCAAAATTTATTGTTTTTTTTCTATTTTTGTCTGAAAATCTTAATGCGGTTCACAGAATACATCTACTTACCAAGTTTCAACAGTATAGTTCTTATAGTTTCGGAAAAAAGTGGCTGTGACATACGGACGGACAGACAGACAGACAGACATGACGAATCCATAAGGGTTCCGTTTTTTGCCATTTGGCTACGGAACCCTAAAAAGTCCGAACGGCTCAACCAGTTGAGCCTCGCAGTTGAGCCTAGGGGAACAAACGAAAATTGGAATGGTACATATACTCTTTTCATGTCTAAGTTAAGTGATTTTTTGAAGTAAGTGAGTTTGAGAATTTAATTTCCCTCTTCCTCTCCCTTTTCCAATGCCAGCGCCTATGAAATTCCCGTGCAACGATATAGGTACATACCTACTGTATATGAAACCGGAATTGTGTACAATTCCTAGCAAAATATATGCAATTCCGAGCCTATTTAGGAAATGTGTAAAATAATGTTTCAAAGATTCTTTAATACACACATTTCCTAGGCATTGTATACAACTCCGAGATAATAGTAGGAAATATACAAAGCTAGCTCTCTGCTAGCTCTGCTCGCTCCACTCAGGACCTCCTGCGCGAGCTTTTGGCTCCGTGCTTTTAAAAAACACTAGTTGTGTGACAGACAAGACCACTTGGAATCGGGTTGCTCCGATTCGGATCTGCTACTCAAAGTGAACCTAAATTAACTCAAGTGGAACCCCCACTTTTCGTATTTGTTATGTCTTATTCTAAAGCTAAGCCACCCACTGAAATCTCTAATGTAATACATTTCCGACTGCCATTTAGGAAATGTATAGACTTTCTAGGAAAAGTGCATATAACAAAATATATCATACATTTCCTATCAACTTTAGGAATTGTACACAATGACGGATTACATACTTTTCTGTTACCATATACATATAATTAAATAAATATCGATAAGAATACATCTTTACAGCCAGTAAAATACTTTAACACTTAGGTTTCTGTATTCGTGTCTAGTAGTACGGGCAATTTAATGTTTACGGTCAAAAAAAAACCTAAAGCTGATTTTTTGCACAGTCGTTCCTTGGGACCATAGAAGTATACCCTGAAAAGTCCCAACTCCTAGGGTGCCGGCGTCCCCCTTTCCCCCCCCTCAAAAGGTCCCGATTTTCAGTATTTTTCATTTTACTCAAAACCAGTAGGAGTTAGATGAAAATTGTCAAAGAGACAATTAATCCTCATTAAATTACCTATCAAACGGTATTACTTTCATATCAGTAGGAGTTTTAGTTATTGAGATATGCTTGTCTATATATGACAAAAAAATTTAAAATACCCAATTTTGTACCGATTTCTTGATTTTCTGAGAAAACTGTAAAAGTATTTATAAATCATTGTTAGTAAAAATTATTCCTTTCATGTTTAGCAACAAAACGAGACTACATTAATAAAAAATTACAAACAATTAATTAAGTTGTAGTTCATTACATCTCAGCTGATAAATATGATTAATTTTCTACATATAAATTTCAACTCTAAAGCATCGTGACTGACAACTTGTAGTTATTATCTATGTATAAAGTTGTCACATGGATATAAAAAAGCCTTAAAATAGAAATAAAATAAAACATACGATTATTTAATATTACGAATTACTATATTTATTCGCCCTTTTGATCATCGATATCTATGTTATCTTATTATTTACGAGATGAACCACGGTGTCGACCCATAGTGCCTGCCACATTATATTAAATAGTACTATTTACATTAAGTATGAATAATCCCTGTTGCTCTCTGAAGGCGACCCCACCACCCCTAAGGTCCGGAGACAGTCCATACAGTCGCCAGTCGACACTCGTCACGCACTTCTCGCTCGCGTGTACATTTTAGAAAGGGAAATTTGAATAGGTAAATAACTCAATGTATGGGGTATGGAGTGTCCAGGATGTGAATCTGCAACTGGTTTAGTGCAAATGGAAGCTTGGTAACCACAGGTATAACGCTTTACCCCAAAATTTTCCACTCCAATCCTGAGGATTCAATTGATGTCCATCCAAACTATGAATGTACCTGCAGGTACACACACGTACAATACATATTGCGCACACACATCAAAAGCGGTAGCAAAGATGCCAGTTAAACTGAAGAATATACTCGTTGTGTGGATTTTGCACAGATATTTATGCCGTAGAATACGGTTGGGGTCATGCAATGGCACAATTAAAAAGAAAGACGAGAAAACGATGTTCTGATACCTACAACAAGTGCCTTTTCAAAAAAGGAAACAATCAAACATGAAAAAAATACAGTATATTCCATGGTTTATTAAATTGACCGATTTTTTTTTACTATGCTTATACAAAACACATAGGTAATCGCTATTGGAGAAAATATAATACCATGACTCTCTATCAAGTTCTTTCTTTCTTCTTCATTTCTTTTCAAATGCTCTACGAGATCTCTCATCTCGTAAATATCTGTGCAAAATCCACACAACGAGTATATTCTTCAGTTTAACTGGCATCTTTGCTACCGCTTTTGATGTGTGTGCGCAATATGTATTGTACGTGTGTGTACCTGCAGGTACATTCATAGTTTGGATGGACATCAATTGAATCCTCAGGATTGGAGTGGAAAATTTTGGGGTAAAGCGTTATACCTGTGGCTACCAAGCTTCCATTTGCACTAAACCAGTTGCAGATTCACATCCTGGACACTCCATACCCCATACATTGAGTTATTTACCTATTCAAATTTCCCTTTCTAAAATGTACACGCGAGCGAGAAGTGCGTGACGAGTGTCGACTGGCGACTGTATGGACTGTCTCCGGACCTTAGGGGTGGTGGGGTCGCCTTCAGAGAGCAACAGGGATTATTCATACTTAATGTAAATAGTACTATTTAATATAATGTGGCAGGCACTATGGGTCGACACCGTGGTTCATCTCGTAAATAATAAGATAACATAGATATCGATGATCAAAAAGGCGAATAAATATAGTAATTCGTAATATTAAAGAATTGTATGTTTTATTTTATTTCTATTTTAAGGCTTTTTTGTATCCATGTGACAAATTTATACATAGATAATAACTACAAGTCGTCAGTCACGATGCTTTAGAGTTGAAATTTATATGTAGAAAATTTATCATATTTATCAGCTGAGATGTAATGAACTACAACTTAATTAATTATTTGTAATTTTTTATTAATGTAGTCTCGTTTTGCTGCTAAACATGAAAGGAATAATTTTTACTAACAATGTTTTATAAATACTTTTACAGTTTTCTCAGAAAATCAAGAAATCGGTACAAAATTGGGTATTTTAAATTTTTTGTCATATATAGACAAGCATATCTCAATAACTAAAACTTCTATTGATATGAAAGTAGTACCGTTTGATAGGTAATTTAATAAGGACTAATTGCCTCTTTGACAGTTTTCATCTAACTCCTACTGGTTTTGAGTAAAATGAAAAATACTGAAAATCGGGACTTTTCGAGGGGGGGGGAGAGGGGGACGCCGGCACCCTAGGAGTTGGGACTTTTCAGGGTATACTTCTATGGTCCCAAGGAACGACTGTGCAAAAAATCAGCTTTAGGTTTTTTTTTTCGACCTCGCCATACTAGCTTCATCTAATTTGCCCGTACTATAGTGTCTACAGTCTGTCTACGATCTTTTGGCAGATAGATGACATTGATATGGCGGCGCTTTAGTCGCAAATCTGACATTTCTTTCATATAAATTGTGTTATTTTTCAAGATGGCGGCGTTAGTTCCGGCCTTTCAGCACCTGCCAAAAGATCATAGACAGACTTTAGGCGATAAATTTACGTTCTTTTTCACTGTAAGGAACAAACACCAAAACAGTTGTATTATATCAGTGTATATGTATATGTATCACCTTAATATATGTAATAAAGCACATAATAAGTTTTTAGACTAACTTTTTTTTTTGTTTAATAAGGATTTATTTAAATAAATCCGTATCAATATTACAATCTAGTCTAAAGACAAATAAAGTAATTTACATTTAACTTAAACTATTACATGATATTATTAAAGAATGTGTCCATTAACACTTTTCTTATTATCTCTATTAAGGAGAATACACTTTGTTCATGTGTTCTTTGTAAGTACCACTATAATTATCACTCACACTAAACTAACTCGAACGGTTTGATCCGTTTTAGTCTTCTCACTATGCCCGTGTTGTCGAGGAGCTGGATTGCCTCGACATTCACATGATGATGAAGCCGTTTTTCATGTGCTCCTGCATATTTTTTTATTATTTTATCAACCAACTCCACTTCAAGGTCCCGATGGAGGTCTTCGTTTCTTATGTACCAAGGTGTAGACTAACTGAAAAAGCAATAATTTATAGAATATTGTTTCAGTACAAGACAAAACTGAGCTACGTCATCCGGCGTTTTGTTAATTTCTATAGTTCAGCTAAATTACCGCGACCTTTTGACGTGAATTCGACGAATGTCTTGCTCTGAGGTATGGGAGTCACGGCGGAAAGACGGTGACAAGTTTCGTCAAAGTACACATCATCACGTCATATTTTCGGGTCAGCGTTTTTCAGCCGTGACCCCTCTACCTCGGAGTAAGGCCGCTTTTATTGTCATGCGTGTTTCTGCACGCATGCGGGCCGTGCCCGCATACGTGCGGCGTTTCCAAAGCGACCCGCGTGCGTGTGCCACGCATGACAATAAGGCCCTAAGACGTTCATCGAATTCACGTCAATAAAAATAAAAAAATACAAGTGAAGTATTTTTTAACTATAAATTAGTAAATCTTAATACGCCTTTCATAAAGGTAAATTTAGCTTTGGCTTTAGCTATCAAGGCTCATGGCTCACGATGTAATAAATTGTTTTGTGGAGTCACCAGTTAACTTCCAGTTGAACCTTCATACAAAAGACATCGACGAGTCATGTAAGTTAAAGTTCTATATAAAAAATATTAACGAGTCATGGAGGGGAATTTGTAGCTTCATACAAAAGACATCGAAAACTAGACATGAAAATTGAAGTTTCAAACAAAATCATTGATGGGTTATGCTATATATTTGTTTTTTTATTATTATTATTTTAGTAAGGGCACCTAGCTATTTCTGGAGCATTCCGAGATCACCTCTATCACCAAGTCCTAAAGTCAGAACTGAGTGAAGCCGGATCTAAATAATAATCTCGTTATTACCTGTGTACTACTAATTAATGAATGCACATAATCATTTTCAAAATATACTCGTATCGGTAAAAATATTATCAGGTATAATGAGAACATTGCAATTTTGGATTGATTTCTTAAAATAAATATCATATCTACATTTATTCCAGTGCTATTCATTTCTAAAAAATATAATTTGTTAGTATAAAATGAATGAATGTTTTGTTTAAAAATGATAGTCTTTTGTCGTTTGGTTTTTGTCAAATATATGTATATAAATATGGAATAAGTGAAAAAACCCTACCAAAATGAGCGTTTGATATTCTTTAACAAAAAAATACATATACGAGTATCTAGTGAACAACAACATCGTTAAGAACCAATATCGTCCCGGATTCTGGGGCAAGGGGCTCTTCCCGTATCTAGGGAAGCTTAGACTATTACTACACTCGCAGGGGCTAAGTCCGGATAGATATAAACGAGAACTGAAAAAAGTTCAAGTAATATTACTGTATTTGTCATCACAAACTTCAATAAATAAATTAAATAAATATAAACATCCAGGACAAATCACACACGATCATCTGACCAATGACCCGGATTTTGTGTGATGCTTCTTGGCAGGAAAAATAATCGTAAAAATTCACGTGTTTTTACGATTATTTCACGAAAAAAAGCGGAATAGAATTACGCTATTTTAATTACTAAATAAAAAAGGAAAATTGTTATTTTTAATAGAACACAGTCTTTTAGTTACATACTAATAGTTCCTTATCAATTAGAAACGCTCTTATAAATATTGAATATTAAGACTAAAGTTGTATGTTTGTAGTATATACTACAGCAGGTTGCTGCTTCTCGTATTCATAAATAGCTAAAGGAAGTATGAATAAATTACGAAATTATGTAAGTACATATTATGTATAACTATGGTTCGTTCCAATAAAAAAAAGCAAAAGGTAAACAAACATAGTATGCAGATGACATTGACATGTGTCAGCTCCATAGTAAGTTTGTTTACGATTTGCTTTTTTTTGATTGGAATGAACCATATGTATAAACAGTCTCCTTTCAGTATAACAAAATAATGTTTACTAACGTGGCTAACCAGTCAACGCGTATTTGATTAAGCAACTGTAAATGAAGAATGAATTTACTTATGTACTGATAATAAATTTTGTAAATAATGTGATAAAATTGACATATCTTGATGATTGATTATGAACTTGCAAATGATAAGTTCAATAAATTTCATGTCTTTTCGTTTTAACTAAATTGTCCTTATGTGAAATTTGATTTCTGCCAGTTTGTGTAATTTTATCAAACATAATAGATAAAAAATATCTAATAGTTATTGGTGTTTCCTAATAATTAAACACAACATAATTGTGCCGTGGTTTACGTTCTGAGCAGTACATAAAACATTCCTAAGATAAGCATTGAATTTGTGTATATGTGATAAGTTGGAAAAATATTTTCTTTTTGATATGTAATCAGCAGTTCAGTCAACCGGATATAATCCTTAAAGTTAAAATAAAAAGTAATATCGTCAGTTTTTCTTGACATTTTATTACTTCTCCGTTTACTTATCTATAGCTTCTGCCCGCGACTTCGTCTTCGTGGACTTTCGAATTGTCATTTACTGGGATACAAATAATGTCCAGATTATAAACTATCTGTGTGCCAAAGTTTATCCAAATCCATTCATCCGCTTTTGCTACAAACAGACACCTAGACATACAAACATCCAAACTTTTACATTATTATATTATTGCGATATTAGGATTTGGATAGATTAACTTCCCTGTTTAAAACTATCCGATTTGAATACAAATGTTTTAAACAAAAATAATATAAGTACATAACACATTTTTTTTAAATTACAAATATAGACATCATACAAATATTGAAAAACGCCACAAATACAAGTTGAGTAAGCAATCCTGAGACTGAATAGTAACAACGATATAAAAACATTTACCCTAGACTGGACCAGCATAACTATGAAAGTTTACAGTTAACCTGTTTAACTTTAATTATATATACATAAAAACAGGTAAATTAATCTACACAATATAAGTTATCCTAATACTCTCAGTGTCAAAGCATCAAATAATTATCATAATTGTAATATGATGTCAGATAGCACGCGCTGGCAGGAGACAAGGAGAAACGACGCTTAATGTCAGGAGGCTATTAGCGTAACGATCAGTTAACGACCGGGGTGAACACGTGACAAGCCTTGCATACTCACACCAAGCGTCGTCGTAGGTTTGGGTTCAAACCCTGGCTAATATACTGATGAGTTTTCAAAATACATAGGATTATTTACAAACCGTTTCTTTTAATGACGAAGGATACAATAAGTGTAACACTATGCAAGTTTCGTCTATAAGGGCTAGCATGGTTAATTGTGCCACATAATAAGAAAACTGCACTGATCCATGGCTTTTCAAACATGGAACTCCGTCTACCTGCAACCACCCTCTATCTGTTCCTAGAGTTTCGTTGTAATTTATGATATACTCAAAGGGGTAGACATCGCAATCGATCTATCTCTGTAATATTAAATAGTTTTGGCGACTGTTCGCCGAAAGCCAAAGGGCAGATCCATCTCAATCCTATTACAAAAGTTTGTAAGCAATTTTATGGCAGTGTCCTCGATCTTCGCCCAAGTCTGACCTATTTCTTACGCTGACTTCTTTCGGTGTGACATTTCCACGGACATTTTTGAATAGGTATTGATTTAGTATGGCTTTAGCTTTACTATAAAACAATGAAACTAAAATTTTCCAAGTATTATTAGGCTTTAGGAAATTTTATTTCCATAGAGTACTCGTACGTGCCCGAAAGGTTGTTGTGGAAAATGGAAATGTTTTCCTCGTTAGGTAGAAATTTGACAATCGTGGAAAGCTGAAGAATGTTAACATGAAATTGAAATGATAAAAACTTACATAATAACAACACATTTTTTGGGGAGATTTGTTAATTTTTTTTATTTAAAATATGCTCGGCAGAACGTATGTTTAAATGACATTGAATCAATTAGGTATAGGTACATATTAATTGGTTTACCTAAAAAAAATTAAAAAACTGAAAACAAGTTACTTCGGGTGGGAGTACTACTTTTCATACCTCTACCATTTTTACGTGGAGCGTCTTTAATTTCGGGTGCGTCTTATATAAAAACGGGAGATATAAGCCATCATTATCATTAGATATACTAACAAATAATATATTTTTTTTAATTAAACCATCAAAAGCTCTAATGATTACATTATATAAAAACGTTTGATTTAACATTAATAATACATATCAATATTATTATATAACATTCTCGAGATATAATGCTCATAAGATATAATAAACTTTAAATATAATGCTCCGAGTGAGTAGAGAAATTACTAGGGTTTTATTTTCTACTGCCTTTTTTACTTAGGAAAATTCTACTATTCAGAATACGTACCAAATTCTCACGCATTCTAAATAGGATGCGAGAGCGAGCGAAGCGAGCTCGGGAATTCGGAGCACCCCAACTCGGATGATTTAGGTTCGGAGACTGTGAAGCAAGCTCGCCTCCCCCCCTCACAGTCGCCGTGTTAGGTTTGATTGATAAAATAACCACAGATCGACTGCTTGCTTGCATGTTTTCTTGCCTGCCTTCATTCTTGCTTGCTTGTATGCTTGCTTGCATGCTTGCTTGCTTGCATGCTTGCTTGCTTGCTTGCATGCTTGCTTGCATCTAGTGCTTTTATGCTTCACAAATAAAATTCAATTAATTTGGTATACGAAATATATTTTATAAAGAGTACAAATTTTAATAGGCGTTTAGTTTCGTCATCTCCATTGTTATATCTTTTAAATTTATATCTAATATATGTTATATGTTTTCAATAGTAGGTTAAATGAGTTTTATATCATATGATTGTTATATTGTATGTTTATTATTTACAGCGTTTATTATACCTTATGAAATTATTCTTTTTAAAATTATATCTAGAGTTTATTATATCTGACAATCGTTATATTTAAGAAAATCATATGTTTGGTTTGTATATCTTCTAAATGATATATCTTTTGTGTTTAAAGATTCTATTACTTACCCTTTAATTTCAGTTTCATGTACGTTAACGACAATTAAATAAATTTTGCCTACGTTTTGAAAAAGATAAAAAAATATTTATAAGTCGATGAAATTACACAGAGTGTAGAGACTTTGAAATCTTAAAAATACCCTTCTTCTCATCGTAGGTAAGAAGCCTTTACAGAAATCTTTAAAAAATAATGGTTTACCGGTTTACCCAACTTTTTCTTATCGTGTGGCACCAAAACCCATGTTATCATTACAAGCGATAAGTAGACGTTTTATTCATAGAAGGTTCACATTTTTATCTAACGTTTTTTTAGGGAAGAGGTAACGTACACAAGTCTGTGTGGTTAGAACTTTGTATCTGTTATAATGTAAAAGGTAGAAAGAAAAAAATTACCATTTAAAAGAATGTGTAAGACATCTATTTATATAATAAAAAAGAATGATTTAGATTTTTGATTTTGGTAGACTATTTGGCACAACTAGTCTTCACACAATTCAGGGTACCAAGGAGTTTATATTATAACATACCTACAGGGTGCTAACATGGTACTAGTCCAAAGAAGTTTTGTTTCGTCTCTTGGGAAATCTGGGATTTTTTCTTGTATATTTGGAACAGAGTGGTGTACCTTAGTTTATTTATTTTCATTATTTACTCCTGTTGTTTAGATATGAGTTGTTTTCATCAAATAAATCAATTCAATCAAATAAAAAAACAATAGTCAAACAAACACTACATAATATGAAGTTTTATATCTATGGTCAAAACTTTTCATTGCACTGCACTGACGCGTATTGTTAAACAATTGAATGTGATTGTGACTTTTGGTGTCAACATGCACGTCATGAATACATGAATCGTGTAAATGGGAAACAAGACAGCAGAGCTGTGTGGGCTAATTGAAAAAAATTAAACAGCCACAGCCTCAGAACAAATAAGCTAAACAAACATGTTCAAGTGTGCACGTAGTTTGTGTAATACAGGGACAAAGAGTAGAATAATGTTGGGAGTATCGTCACGGGGATGTCGGTGTCAGGACGAGACGTGGGTGAAGCTGCCGCAGAAGAGGTACCCACCGCACTACTGCTGCCCGCGCTCTAAGTACGACGTGAAGTTCGTGTACGTGAATGACAAGCCGCCTAAGACGGAGTTTTACAACATCGTGGATCGCGCCTCGCAGATCGTCTTCTGGACCGAGCTTATAAGGGGTAATAAGACAAATATAGATAGATAGATGTATGGATGTCGTGGCCAGATCGTAGAATTGGCTAGCTCCTGAATGACTGGTCATATCGGGGAGCTCCGAAAAAATATCTAGGTTAGGTTCGTGCGAATGGTTCTCTTCTCTTTTATCGTGTGGCACAATTTAACCGTCCTATCCCACTAGGTATAGGCGGCGGCGGTTGCCTGGTGTTGCACTTAGCATCACCCTCGGTCACGGTTAGGGAATTTTTAGGCATCGTTTCATCAAGGGCATGTTTGTAGTTTTAATTTAGAAGACGACAAAAGGTCAGGTCGAGCAGCGATGAGCAGAACTCAAAAAAATTACTGCAATAAAAAACCTAATCATACCTGATTGGCGAATTATATACAGACAAATCCAAGAAACTTGCATTGGTACAGCAACATTAAATTCAATATTGCATGAAGATTTTAAGAAAAGAAAAAAAAATGTGCATTCCTCACTCCCTCAATGAAAGTCAGCAGCGGTTGAAATTTGTGTAGAAATTTAAAAAAAAAGTATGACTTAAGCCGTTCAAAGTATGTAGGTTTAATCGTTACAGGTGACGAAACTTGGTTGTATTATTTCTACATTCCCAATAAAAAAAAACGAAATCAAAACTGAGGGTGTTTGAAGATGGGGCAGCACCGACATGGTTAAGCAACAGAGATCTGTTAAAAAAATAACTATTGCAGTTTTCTTTGCTATAAGAAGTATTATAAATACAGTAGTTTTGGATTCACAGAAAATATTATCCCGTGCCTGGTACACAGAGATTTATCTGCATCAAGTAATAATTAAGCTAAAAGAATTAAGACCTTTTGGATCATCCACCTTATAGCACAGACCTTGCGCCTTGTGATTTTGGACTTCTCCCTGTCATACAAAGTCAGTTAAAAGGGCAGAAGTTCAGGACTGAGGAGAAATTAATGCGTGCTTGGGATCACGCCTGTGCTTCCGACATAAAAAAGAAAAGGCAGGTGATGTTTACTAGCTAGTTAGTGTATATGCAAAAGTGTATAAATTCTGATGGAATGTATTTTGAAAAATGTTAATAAATACTTTTGTTTTGCAAGACTTATGGAGCAGCCTACGTACATATACTAAATTGGATATACAGGGTGTCCAAAAAGTGAAGGATAATCCTTCACCTGCGGATTGGTCGAATCATTTCCTACTACATACCAAAAAATTTTTCTAGTAAAAATCCCACCATTTTTCTGATATCGGTATTTTTTTTTTTTTTTTAATTGACCTTCTTCAGTTTAATGCATGCCATTCCTACAAATTATGACATTTTTAAGTCTATTGTATCCTAGCGTAGCGTGTCAGATCGTTATTCAAATGAACAAACCAACCAAAGTCTTGCTTAGTTACTTTATGTCGATAGAATTTAGGTATAGCAAAACTCCAAAAATTCGACCTTGGTGCATTAGAATTATCATAAAAAAAATGTTTTTAATGTAATGTTAAACAATTATACCATTTTACAATTGATCATAACTAAGCAATTTTTTAAAGTTGTTGGCACGATCAGTTTAGTAATTTTTTTTTACACCACAGGCTATCGAAGTTAGCTATTCGAAAAAGTTTTTGTAAAAAGTTTGCAAAACTTTTTTTTTACAGGATTTGCCATCACTTTAAGAAATAATTGACCATTGTGTTTGATGAATTATGTATCCACGAGTATTTAAAAAAAACAGGACTTAAAAATGTCATTATTTGTAGGAATGGTATGCATTAAACTGAAGGTCACTTAAAAAAAAAACTAAAAATACCGATATCACAAAAATGGTGGGACTTTTACTAGAAAAAATTTTTGGTATGTAGTAAGAAATGATTTGACCAATCCGGAGGTGAAGGATTATCCTTCTCTTTTTGGACACCCTGTATATAGTTTTTTGTTCCGATGCTCGTCATTTGTGTGTATCACACCGACTCACACAGCCTCCACCAATCTGGACTTGGCCCTCTTGTATGGCCTAACCTTCCCAATGTATGGGAAGAGACCCGTGCCCCTGCAGTGGGGACGTAATGGGTTGTTAATAAAATCACAATAACTTTAAAGTTTTACTGATTCAAAGGTAGAGCACATTATTTAAAAAAAAGCACATCTGCACTTATTGTGGTGCCAGAAACGTCTACCTCTATATCTATCTATGTTATTTGGTATCACGTTGTTCATTCATCAAAACAAGTGTGTTGTGTAGTCTCTTACTAGATAGAATGTAAAGCCTGAAACAATTACCACCTTCAAAATGCGGTGTAGCGTTCTGATTCAAAGGTAGAGCACATTATTTAAAAAAAAGCACATCTGCACTTATTGTGGTGCCAGAAACGTCTACCTCTATATCTATCTATGTTATTTGGTATCACGTTGTTCATTCATCAAAAAAAGTGTGTTGTGTAGTCTCTTACTAGATAGAATGTAAAGCCTGAAACTATTACCACCTTCAAAATGCGGTGTAGCGCTGTAAACAAATCCATTGAACGTTAGGTTAGTTACATTAGTGTGAAACTAATGATGTTAGTTGCGATGGAGCGGTGGGTTCCCGCAATTTCCATTTTCGTAGATATTTTACTCAACGTGTTGCCTTACAGTGGGTAAGGCAACACGTTAAGTAAAATACTCCTAGCTAGTATGGTAATCGGAGTTGGCAATTTATTTGTTCTCAGGTTTTGCGGTGACATTAGGCCATATTTTCAAGGAGCCGGCGACGATAAACTATCCTTTTGAAAAAGGTCCGTTGTCGCCACGGTTCAGAGGTGAACATGCATTAAGGAGATACCCCTCCGGCGAAGAGAGGTGCATCGCGTGCAAGCTCTGTGAGGTATGGCCATTTTGATATTGAAAAAAAAAAACAAAAAATATGGGGCTCAGTCATATTAGGTCAGCGCGGCTCTTATAATAGACATTATTTTAAGGTGTCACAAAATATTTCATAAACGGAATTTCTTTCTTTAGCTAAAGCTGAGTTTGTGTTATCTCGCAAAAAATTGTCCTGTATAGTATATGTCATAAAATTGTACGAATTGGAGTCAATTGAGAAAAATCCGTGTAATTTGAATTTCACTAGTGAAATTATAATATCACAGGTTTGAAAATATGCCTGCGACATATTATACACCATCTTTGCGCTATGAAAATATTGTAGCTGCGGCTGCGGCTGTAGCAAACAGGTTTACAGCTTGTAGTTACGTAAGCTTTATATCACGCTTCAAATCAACACACTATGGTCCCGTTCGTTCCAAAACAAGGCAAGAATAATCTGACAAGAGTATCTACACACATAAAAGACAACATCTTCTTCGGTTGAATGGTTTTCTCACTGATTCAACTCGTAGGTGCGTTTGAAAGCCAGTACTAAGGTACCCCACCACGATGGTCTCGAAAGTACACCGCATGGAATGTGTAAAAAAATAACATCGGTGAATTTTAATAAAAAAAAATGTTACGTGTTTTGATGGACACATAAATATTCTCGAAGGGCAATACAATCCTATGACTATGACTACTTATATAGAAATATAAGTAGAAATATATGGAATGAATGAATACAAATCTAAATTTAAGTTTAGAAAGGAATATAAAACCCTTTTACTATCCCAACAAAAAATAAATTTATAATGTTCATACAAATAGGTAATGTAATGTCTAAATATATTTTTCTAACATTATCCGTTACAAAATAACTTTTGATAAGTACCTACTTATTTATTTAAATGACTTAGCATACCTATTTATTGGTAACTCATACCTATAAGCTGTCGCCTGCGATTTTTAGCTAACACCCAGTTTGTTTTGAGTGCAAAATATATATATACAATTATGTTCCTAACTAATAATTTTGCTTAAATCAGTACAAAGTATCAGTAAACCCAAGAAGGTTGTTAATTAATAATAATTATTTCATTCATTGCTTTCAAATTACATTTGATTGTTCCACATTCCCTCCCTGTCGTTAATCTTATTGTTTTTTAATTTGATAGTAACCCATTTATTTTAAATATTTATAAATGATGTTTCCTATCGATGTGTTTTACACAGATATGTAGTAACAAAGCCAAGCTAAGTCGAAGATATCAGTTATCGAAGTTTATATTCCCCCGTTCAAGCAAGAAAATAAATTCGCTCTGTTAAGCACCACAGGCATGTACACCTGCACAACTGATGTCACAACACTACACACTTTTATTTATATTTTAACACAATGTAAATAAGGTTTTGACTGAAAATCAGTGTTGCAGTGATTATCATTGCAACAATATGCTGAGGCAAAACCTTTTTATTGGCGCAATACAGAGGACAAAACTGTAATACATAATTAACTAGTTTTTTAGTAAGTTTATGTACTTAAATAATGCTGTTTGGTTTTCTGTATTTTGTCGATAAATAAACGTTTTCTATTCTATTCTATGATTTTTTTACAAAACATTTTTTTTCTCAAAAACTAATCCTACGATTGTATTGTTCTTAGGAGACTTTATAAAGTGTTTATTATAACACGTAACATATATTATTTCCGTTAAAATTCATCGATTAATTTTTTGGGTTGGAAAAATTTAATTGGGTATTTTGTATGTATTGTATGTATGTTATGGTATTTTGTATTGTATTTTGTATGTATGTTGTAATGGAAAAAATTAATTGGGTATTTTGTATGAAAAAAAGAATTAAAAAAAATGTTTTAACTTCCAAACCCAATACTTTTTCGATTTTTTCGTAAAAACAGATCACTTTAATTTTTTCTTTATACATTTTAGTATGGAACAAATATCCAGGTGATTTTTCAGAAAATATTTTTTTTCTTAAAATCTAGTCATAGGACTGTATTGCCCTTCGAGAATTTTTATGAGTCCATCAAAACACGTAACATATATATTTTTAATTAAAATACCGATTTTTTTTATACATTCCATGCAGTGTACTTTATATTTCTTTCTTTAAATTTTTGATACCACGTTCGAACCGTAGAATTATTGAGCGATTTTTTTTTCCTATCACTTTGTGCACTTGTCGATGAGCTTCAGCTGCAGAATGTCCCTGAGCAAACAAAAACTTGATGATGACCCGTTGGTCATATAGGTCAAAAATTTTTTAAATTCTAAGGCCTAAAACTTAGGATTCTAGTCAGAACTCTAACTGGCCACTGCAAGCTTAACAAACATCTCTATCAAATGAAGCTTGCAGATACGGACGAGTGCCGATTCTGCCTCGAGGAAGAGGAAACTCCTCTTCATATACTCTGCGAGTGCGAGGCACTGGTCCAAGCCAGAAGCCGATCTCTAGGTGGACCGATGGTAACTCCAGAGGTCATTAGGGAACTCGATCCCAAGTGCATCCTACAGTTCATTAGAACTATTGGCCTTGAGGATATAATTTAACAGGGGCAGTGATCACAATAGATATACCCAGGTCGCAGTGATCCAATAGGGCCCTCCTGGTCCTATACCCCTTTACCCCCAAATAATAATAATAATGGAACAAATATCCAGGTGATTTTTCAGAAAATATTTTTTTTCTTAAAATCTAGTCATAGGACTGTATTGCCCTTCGAGAATTTTTATGAGTCCATCAAAACACGTAACATATATATTTTTAATTAAAATACCGATTTTTTTTTATACATTCCATGCAGTGTACTTTATATTTCTTTCTTTAAAGTTTTGATACCACGTTCGAACCGTAGAATTATTGAGCGATTTTTTTTCCTATCACTTTGTGCACTTGTCGATGAGCTTCAGCTGCAGAATGTCCCTGAGCAAACAAAAACTTGATGATGACCCGTTGGTCATATAGGTCAAAATTTTTTTTAATTCTAAATCTTCACAATCTTAAGCCTACGGGACGATGCGTGCAGCGCGTAGTAAAAAATTAACATTTGTAATGTCCTTTTAAGTTACGTGCTCAAAGATTGACTTGACTTGACTCAGATCCCTTTCAGGCATAAGTCCGCCTTTGTACAAACTGTTATTTATTTTAATTACACAATATTGTTCTATAAAATTTATGTTTTGTACAATAAAGAGATTACAAACAAACAAACTACGTAGTCGGTCCCATAATGAATTGGCCTAACTATGAAATAAAAAAGAAAATTAAATGCAATCATTTTTATTTTTCAATATAGTCTCCATCAATACTGACACACTTCTGACATCGGTGAAATAACATTTCTAATCCTTTATAAAAATAATCGCAATCTTTGTCTTCAAAATGACTGAAGACGGCCGCCTGCAACTCTTCATCGCTTGAAAATTTTCTTCCCCTTAAGTCCCGCTTTAAATTTGGGAATAAGTAATAGTCGGACGGAGCCATGTCTGGACTATAAGGTGGATGGTCCAGCTCCGTGAACCCGCATTGACGCACTGCATCCTTCGAAACACCGGCGGTGTGCACGGGGGCGTTATCGTGAAGCAACAGGACGCCTTTACTCAGTTTGCCTCTGCGCTTCTCCTTTATAATATCTCGCAATTTATATATTAATGAAGCATAATATTCGCCGTTTACGACTGTATTGCGCTCTTTAAAATCAACCATCAAAATACCTTGAAAATCCCAAAAGATTGTGCACATTATTTTTTTGGTAGATTGTTGCACCTTTGCCTTTCTAGGCGGCTTTTCACCCTTATAACGCCATTCCATTGACTCGCGCTTGCTTTCTGGATCATAATATAACACCATAGTTTCATCACCAGTCACTAGTCTCTCGATCACGTTCTTTGGATTTTCTCCACAAAGATATAAAAACTCGGCAGCACAGCGAACTCGCTCCCGTCTCTGCACAGCTGACAGAAGTTTCGGGACCCATCTTGCACTGACTTTTTTCATATGAAGATGTTCATCGATTGCACGATGGACGGTACTTTTAGAGAGCCCAAGTCTAGCTGCAATTTCTCTAATCTTCAAACGGCGGTCACTCAAAACCTCTTCTTCGATTTGAGCAATAGTATCGGGAGTGAGCACTTCTACCGGTCGACCGTCATGGCCGATATCTTCGACGGTTTCTCGCCCGAGGCGAAACTCTTTCACCCAATTTTTTACAGTGCTATAAGAGGGAGAACACTCCTTATACACACCATCTAATCGTTCTTTAATTTGGGCGGGGGATAAGCCTTCTTTAAATAGAAACTTTATGACGCTTCGATACTCGGTTTTCGACATTTTGAAAAAATACGCGACACTTGTTGTTCAAACAAACTGCTAAACTGAACTACGCTCGTCAAGTCCATGCGTGTTCGTTTATAAAGTGTCTGAGAACCGTACTATTCAATGCAACATAACATGTATTGAAATGTCGCGTAGAACTATATCAGGCCAATTCATTATGGGACCGACTACGTACACTGAAAAAAAAGAGTTGGAAATTATTTTGCGCCAAGAGAATCTGATGTCTTGGATTTATTTCTTACTGCAGAAATAATATTTTTTGTAACGAAAGTTTCAACTCTTACAATAAAAATATGATATTCTTGAGGGCCGATTCAAGAAACTCTTATTCTTCATTGAAAAATATATTTCATGGTGCTTATACAGGGTGTAACATTCAAGGTGCAATATTTGTTGAGAAGATGTATGAGCATTTATTTATTACGAATAATTTATCAAATTCATGATTAAAATTAAATTGAATTAATTAACCTATTTTTTCTGTATCAGTTTAACTATTTTGTGGCATTAGAATACTGAACGTGTCTGCTCTGTGACGCCACGGGCCACTACGCAGTCGCGCGACCTTGTCGAAGCTGCGCTGTTAAGAGATTATTATCGAAAGTCGATAGAAAAAAGTTGCCTATTCTAAAAATCATTAAAAAAAAATATTTTTTTAGAATGCCTACTTTTTTAGTGATTAGTAATCAGTTTGAGAAGCTTAATCACCTCCGTAAATATTGCACACCTTGAATGTTACACCCTATATGAAACAATATTTTCTTGGATGAAAGAAATTGTTTTTACCGTGTACATAATGCACTAGTGTCATGCGCACAAAATCTAACAAACATGTATAAACTTGTTATTAAAGAGCGGATAGTTTTCTCCGGACAACCCATTAGTATGAAGGCTTTCTGTATGTAGCAGGAAACAGTATAGTTTTATTTTTATTTTATTGGACTCCTATTTCCGTATTTAGACTCCTATTTGGTCCTTTATACGTGCAGGCATGGTTGACTAGTCCAGCCAACCCAGCTCCTTCCAGAAGCACGGTAGTCACAGGCTTCTCGGAGCGACCTTCAACTTGAAGGATTTTTGTCCGTTGTACGGCAAGTGCATTCCAGGATCACGTGGCTGACTTTTGCCTTTGTTTTAAGACAGCCTCTGCACAGAGGGTTGTCTATAACTTTCATTATAAAGAGCTGCTTATCAAGGGGTAAGTGCCCAGTAATAGTACCTACAGCTACTAGGAGATCACGGCGATTTAGACTGAGCAGTTTCTGAGTCAGTTTTGTTATGATCATCTTTGACTGCCTGCAGCTAGTTAGATCACTTTGTTCCCACTAGTTCAGTTGTACAGTTCAGTTAACTGAACAGATTCTGGCGTTATGTTTGTGAACGGTTTGCAGCCTTAACCATGAGCGCATTTGTCTAAAAGGGATCGGCAGGAGTGGCACGGGGCTAGCTACTGTAGTTTCAGAACCCCTTTTAGCCAGCTCATCAGCTGCATCATTTCTTAATGAGTTGCTATGTCCCTTAATCCACTGCAGGGTAACCATGTTTACACACAGGTGTTCTGCACAATAGACGTCTGCTGTTATTGTTTGACAATTTTACTTTTACGTAGAAACTTTTCGTCACACGTCACAGTTCGATTCAAAATCTCTTCATTTCTGTACCAGTTTTACAACATAAGGCAAGCTTCAACCCGCGCTGCTCTCTGCAGATCAGTCTATTCGGGAGGCAAGCATTTTTCAAGTTTTTTAATATTACCGATGTGATGCAAATGAGTCAACATTGGGGGTTGCCAGGATTTTGTACCGAGGCGAGCACACGTCTGTTAAGGTAATTTTACAATTATTACCGTTTTAGAACAGTTTCAATGATATTTTTGTGATGCAGAAATAGCTGTGATTCTGATTCTGTGATTAGCAATAGTAAGAAGAGGATTATCTCAGGAGACGGTTCCGTTTTCCGAGTTCGAACGTAAACACCACGTGGAACGTCTTTAAGTGCCCGTCGCGTCGTCCTTAGACTTTACAGCCCTCATCTTCACTTGAAATTGGCGTATCGGATTTTTTTTTATATTAAAGATTCTCTCAAATCGCTTATCTCTTTTCACCTAACATTGGCAAAATCACTCATCATTCATGTGGAATGCCAAATAGAAAAGAAAAAGAGTCAATATTATGGGTATGCTAACGTCAAAAATGGTATTTTTCATACGGATCGGCTTTCACTATCACATTCAATTCATCGTTATTTACCTTAGTAGCTGGTCTTCCTCGTGGTTATTTTTTCTGCCTGCCGCTAGTTAGATCACTTTGTTCCCACTAGTTCAGTTGTACAGTTCAGTTAACTGAACAGATTCTGGCGTTATGTTTGTGAAAGGTTTGCAGCCTTAACCATGAGCGCATTTGTCTAAAAGGGATCGGCAGGAGTGGCACGGGGCTAGCTACTGTAGTTTCAGAACCCCTTTTAGCCAGCTCATCAGCTGCATCATTTCTTAATGAGTTGCTATGTCCCTTAATCCACTGCAGGGTAGGGCTGGCAGTGATGCCGGCCTATCACGCAAAATGGGCGCAATGGTCGCCTGGTTGCGGAAAACAGCCCGCCCTAACCTATAACCTATATAACCTATCCACTGCAGGGTAACCATGTTTACACACAGGTGTTCTGCACAATAGACGTCTGCTGTTATTGTTTGACAATTTTACTTTTACGTAGAAACTTTTCGTCACACGTCACAGTTCGATTCAAAATCTCTTCATTTCTGTACCATTTTTACAACATAAGGCAAGCTTCAACCCGCGCTACTCTCTGCAGATCAGTCTATTCGGGAGGCAAGCATTTTTCAAGTTTTTAAATATTACCGATGTGATGCAAATGATTTAACATTGGGGGTTGCCAGGATTTTGTACCGAGTCTAGCACACGTCTGTTAAGGTAATTTTACAATTATTACCGTTTTAGAACAGTTTCAACGATATTTTTGTGATGCAGAAATAGCTGTGATTCTGATTCTGTGATTAGCGATAGTAAGAAGAGGATTATCTCAGGAGACAGTTCCGTTTTCCGAGTTCGAACGTAAACACCACGTGGAACGTCTTTAAGTGCCCGTCGCGTCGTCCTTAGACTTTACAGCCCTCATCTTCACTTGACATTGGCGTATCGGATTTTTTTTATATTAAAGATTCTCTCAAATCGCTTATCTCTTTTCACCTAACATTGGCAAAATCACTCTTCATTCATGTGGAATGCCAAATAGAAAAGAAAAAGAGTCAATATTATGGGTATGCTAACGTCAAAAATGGTATTTTCATACGGATCGGCTTTCACTATGACATTCAATCCATCGTTATTTACCTTAGTCGCTGGTCTTCCTCGTGGTTATTTTTTAAGTCGGAAGTTTCGATTTAGTATACAATTGGTCAGGCGAAAATTTAATTTCGATTGAACAGACAACAAATCAGTTAAACAAAAACGCACGGTGCGTTCTTTAGCCGTTTAAAAACAATTTAAAAAGGAACAATGAAATGATAACAGTTCTCGTGTGAAAATCTTTCACTCTGAAATTTGACACCAAGTATTTTTTTTGTTTTAATTCAAATTGGACAGTGCGTTAAAACGGCTGTTTCATATTTCAACTCTTATTGAAGAGAAGAATACATATACAATACAATAGCATATACAATCATTACAGGTTATGACGGCGCTGTAGCAGTGTCTTTTTTGCAGGCACTATGTCCAGCGCAGGCGATCACCATCGACGCGGAGGAGCGCTGCGACGGCTCGCGGCGCGCCGTGCGCTACGACATCGACCTCACCAAGTGCATCTTCTGCGGATACTGCCAGGAGGCCTGTCCCGTGGACGCTATCGTCGAGGGGCCCAACTTCGAATATTGCACGGAGACTCACGAGGAGCTCCTCTATAATAAGGAGAAGCTGCTCAGCAACGGTGACAGATGGGAGCCGGAGATCGCCTCTAATTTAAGGGACACACATTTGTATCGGTAATTTTATTAGGTTTTCCGTTTATTATGGGATACATGGAATAATTTACTCAACCAAAATCATTAAAGTGACGATTGTTTACTTAAAGTTGGCTTTTATTCATAAACTATAATATTTATGAACAAAATGCTCATATAGTTCAAATGTATGCTTGTAAAGATTATTTTAAACTAGCTGGTGGCCGCGACTTCGTACGCGTAAATGTTGTGATTTTACAAAAGTTCATATTTTATATGAACTTTTGTTGAAATCACAACATTTACGTTCATATTAAACATGAATAATGTAAGACTTATTGCTCAATAATAATAACCATATTTTAAAAGTTTTACAATACCTTATGATTTCAGTCTATCAATCTGTACAAAAAAGAGTGTAAAGGTTTAAAAATAATTTGGTTTTCGTTGTAGCACACAAATCTTATACACACACAGTTAAGTAACACGTTACACAATGTTAAAGATCCGTAAGTATAGTTATTTTGATATAGTTGGAAAATAATCAATAGTATCTTTATGTATAGATATCAAAGGAAAATCTTGATGCCTTACTTAACGTTGTCTATGCATTATGGTATTTAAATTGGCACGCAAGTTGATACACATAAAAAAATGACTTTACTTACAAACTTCCACCCCCATTTTAAACCCTTTAGGGGGTGAATTTTGGAAAACCCTTCCTTAGTGGATGCCTCCGTTATATATGGAACCCCTATGCAAAATTTCAAGTGCCTAGACCCAGAGGATTGGCCTGTACGTTGATATTACATATTTCAACCCCCTGTATCACCCCCTTAAAGGGCGAATTTCGAAGAACCCTTCCTAATGGATGCCTGCGTTATATGAAAAATCTTTTGTTCAAGTTTTCAGTTTTGAGACCAGGTTTGGCCTGTGCGCGAACATGAAAATACATTTTACACATGTTTTATCAATTGTTTTTAATTTAGTAGTTGTACCAAGTTTAAAGTTGATACGCGCAGAAAATTAGACTTTCCCATACAAACTTCCATCGCCATTTTAACCCCTTTAGGGGGTGAATTTTAAAAAACACTTCCTTAGTGGATGCCTCCGTTCTATAAGGAAACTCTGTGCAAAATTTCAAGTTTCTTGACCCAGGGTTTTGGCGTGTACTTTCCTATACAAACTTCCACCCCCATTTCAACCTCTTTCTGGGGTGAATTTTGAAAAACCTTTTCTTAGTGGATACCTCCGTTCTATAAGGAAACCGTGCAAAATTTCAAGTTCCTCGACCCATGGATTTGGCCTTTGCGTTGATGTATTAGTCAGTCAGTCAGTTTCCTCTTTAAGGTATACATACAGTGTGTCCCAGGTTGAACTACCGATATTTTACAAGTTATTGTTGAGTTCTGCAAAAAAAAGGTAATTAAGTTAAGTTTTTTAAATTAGGTTGTCAGTATTTGAGATGTGCTCTAAAACAACACCAAAAGTTTGACTGTAAGTCTACTAATTTTGAAGCTATTGATGTTTTAACATGACCCATGCGCAGGCTAAAAATCCTTTTTGTTAACGGATCCCTACCGCATGCCATGCACATTCTTTATACCACATGTTAAAAAGGTCAACAATTATCTAACTTTAATTTGTACAAAGAAGAAAGATAAACGCTCATTTTTGTTTGCGTTCTTTGAAAGTCTGTTAAGTTTTCAAGTTTTAAAAATGCCGAATCGATATTCTACACAACACATTGCTGACAATAATTTGTGTATTGTTTATTTTGATGGGAGTACTAATACAGCCGTGAAAGAATATCGGAGATGATATCCCAACAGACCTACGCTGAGTCGTCAAACATATTTTATTGTCGTCCACTCAAGGCTAGCCGAAAATGGCATTCGAAGGCCATCCAAAGAACTTCTTCTTCTTCTTCTTATCGTGTGGCACATTTGACCGTTCTACCCACAAGGTGTAGACGGCGGTTGCACTTAGCATCTCCCGCGGTCACGTGTAGGGCATTTAAATTTACACCTACGGACGTGTGCAACGCGACCATTATACACATCTAGAAATCAGATGTGCAGGTTTCCTCACGATGTTTTCCTTCACCGTTAAAGCAGTCGGTATGAAATTCACTTAAGTTTCGAAAAACTCATTGGTGCACTAGCCAGGATTCGAACCCACGACCTCTGGTTAGGAGGACGGAGTCACTACCCGCTGCGCCACCGACGCTTTTTTATCCAAAGAACTAATGAATGTAATTGACTGTTATTGCTGGAAGATAAATAATGATATGAAGAGATGAGAGAAGAAGAGATGAGAGAAGGAGAGATATTGCGACTGGTAACCAGAGATTCTCAACTAAGTAGACGAATCGCATTTTTCCACGGCCGCATTAACACACCCGTTACTATACCGGTACACTTAATGGTTTTTTTTCACAAATTTTTACGATTCAGTGAGTTTTTTGAACGAGTTATGTTTACTTTATTCAAATCTTTGGAAGTCGTTCCATAACCAAGTTAAGAATTACCTGACAAGAGTTTGTCTCTTTCACACTTCAAAAAAATATAATAGGCTAGCAAGATAGATAATAGGCTATCTTGCTGTCAGGGTAAAAATTACTCTAACGAAACTAATTTAGATTTGAAACGCTTTCTTGAATGTTATTTGATGGAAAATATTGTGACCTATCGAATAATATCATTAGTGTGTGTAAAGAACCAGAAAATTGAGATATGTGAGGGTTTTTATGCAGAGGTGCATAAAAAAATTCAAATGGTCGCGGTCGTCCTGGGGAGGGGGAGGGGGTGGACCCCATAATGGGGTGGTTTTAATGGGGAAATAGGTTATATTACACGATCCTAAAATATTGCTAGTTCAATCTGGGACACACTGTATACATGATAAAGTACCATTGTGCCAAATAATAATAAAGTCGGCTTCGTAGTTTTTGAGTATTAAGGCTTTTAAGAATTACCATGTCCGTATTCCTCCGGGAACCCTTGAATTTTCTGAGATAAAAAGTATCTAAGATGTTACGTAGTAAAATCGTACAAAATTTCATCAAAATCATCCCAACCCTTTTTGCGTGATGCACGAACAGACAGACAGACAGACAAACAAAAAGAAAAAAGTCGAAATTAAATTGTTTTGGTCTCTATATCGATGGACATGTTCCCTACAGTTAATATTTTCAAAAATATTCCATGTACAGAATCGTTCCCGTTACAGTTTTATTCTTTTTCAATAAGAATTTTCATACATCATCGCCTGCTGTGCTGTTCGTGGCCTAGATATTAACTGAAGCCTCTTGAATACCTGTCTTTAATTTCAGAGAACAAGCCAACTTTTGAACTGAAGTTGCCAGGGTGCGCTTTCCAATCAGCCCCTTTTACTAATACTTTGCTCGATCTTGTACATCTCCCTAAATTAGTGCATTCTCTCTTATTTCTGCCCTTTACACGTTAATCTACGTCTGGGGCCTAGGGCTTCAACGAGCAGGTCAAGGCATATGTTACCGACATGTTGGTGGACTATTACCCCTTAGTAATAAGGTTGGTAGTAACACGGGTGAAAAAGGATCTTTTGTATAATAATGAAATTGATTGTTCTGCATTACTAATCTATCAACACACAGCCGAAATCGATTCTAGAAAGTTTATGTATGTTTTTCGAACCGAAAGCATCTGCTAAGGAAGGATATTTGAAAAGTCATGCCCTATTTGCAGTAGGCGGTGTTTTTTTAAGGAGCTAGAGTTTTGGAGCCTACATGAGCACTAAGCAAAGATTTTCGAATTTTCATAAGTGTATAAAATAGGGGATACAATTTGAATTGAGGTTTGTTATTTTTGAAATTAGAAATATGGGAATTGATAGGTATTCAGGTCTCAAAACCTACTAATTCCTACTACCTAAAAATTCGTGCGCCACATAGGTATGTGTTGAGGTCAAGGACAGTCATAAACAGTATTATCGCCGGATCTGCGCTGCCTGCATCCAGTTACACTATAGATAGATAAAAATAAGTAGAACAGTAATCAGAATCATTTTTTAGGGTTCCGTAGCCAAATGGCAAAAAACGGAACCCTTATGGATTCGTCATGTCTGTCTGTCTGTCTGTCCGTCCGTATGTCACAGCCACTTTTTTCCGAAACAATAAGAACTATACTGTTGAAACTTGGTAAGTAGATGTATTCTGTGAACCGCATTAAGACTTTTACACAAAAATAGAAAAAAACAATACATTTTGGGGCTTCCCCATACTTAGAACTAAAACTCAAATTTTTTTTTTCATCTAACCTATACGTGTGGGGTATCTATGGATAGGTCTTCAAAAATGATATTGAGGTTTCTAATATATTTTTTTTCTAAACCGAATAGTTTGCGCGAGAGACACTTTTTTTTAATACGTCATAAATCGTAAACCGAAAATTACCTTTAATTCAATCAACTCAAATAAAAAAAATATAGAGTTCAAGACATGTGTGATTAAGAATTTATACGGAACCCTCGGTGCACGAGTCCAACTCGCACTTGGCCGTTTATTTTTTATTTTTATTAAAGTAGATGCTTTGCACGTTCTTTTAAAACGTAACAGGAATACATATCGAACTTAAGCTTATGCAACGGCAAATGTAGATTATTTTTAGGGTAGTAAAAAGCTCCGAAAAGTAATTAAAAAATTAGCTTATTCAAAATATAATTTTTACTGCTTTATTTACTAAGTTTCCGAAAACTATTGTGAGAATAAAAATAACGAAACGACCGAATGAAATACTGAATGTTGCGAAAAATTAATGCATCATTTGCTGACGTAATACTTTTCTAACAGTTACAGTTCTAATAATAACGTTTTACCAAAAACTACGGTTACTCGTTTTAATCGTTACTCAGCTGTTATAAATTAAAAACCAACCATATAAGTTTCATTAAATGTGGTGCTTGTTTAACTATAGCGACTATATATACTTTTCTGAATTATGAATGAAATAATACATAAAAACTTCTAAGAAATATTAAAATGTGCTTGTAATAGGTATATCATTCGTTACTTACAATATACCTGTAAGTTTATTCTATTATTACTTAAACAAGTTCTTTGTTTTTTTATTATAATGTTTTTAATTTAGAGGTTGCGTTCGGAAACTGCGCTGCTTAACATTTTTATGAAAACCTAAGATGAAAACCAAACATGATATTTTCATGTAAGCGATATGCATGTTTACTAGTACATATTTATTTTAAATACTACGTCTTTAAAAATGCAATAGCAAAATTCATAAACTTAAAAGACAATACCAAGCTGGCCATACTGTCGTGCCCCAGCCCGAAAATAGGCAATGCACACATATTACACGAATGATTTATATATCAAACGATAGCTGTTTGATTGTAAAATAAAACCGTATTGCCATTTTACCTTCAAAAGTTGGGAGAACAGAAATATTAACTTGTAAGCTAAAGTGATGCTTACCTAAGGTACGATGGGGTAATAGCGGATGACTTTTTAGTGCCTTGTAATAATAGTGAGAAAACATATATATTTCACAAATCTTACGGCTTAAAAAAATTAATAATAAAGAGATAAATAGTTAATACAAAATTAGAAATAAATATTTAAATGGTAACTTTTCTTCTCTAAATTGTCCATCTTCTATTGACGCACATTCCATGTTACCCTTGCTAACCTTATAAAACGTAACTTAATGTTTACATTCTTGAATGAATGACTGAATGATAAATGATAATAAGGCTTAACACAGATGATGTTCGTAATTCATATGAGGAGATTATATCCCAATATACTTATTCCTCTATGGTTGCCTTATAGGTAGGCATCCAGTAGTGGACTGGCAACGTTCATTAAAACTTACCGTTAAAATTTTCAAGTTACTTTTTTACTTCTTGTTTTAATCTGAATATAAATATTGTGATATTTAAACATCTAACTAAAGGTATTCACATTGAGGTTTACGTTTACATGTTGTTATATGACTTAATAAACTTAGGACCCTTGGTAGGTGAATTGATCGAAAGAACTAATTTATCCGGACCAACAGAATAATAAAGCATGTTTTTTTTTTACAAAACAGACCTAAATTCTACTAAATGTAATGCTTACGGTGTGTTTATTTTAGTAACTATCTACATATTATAACAAAGGTTGTCTTATAATATACTGAGGCAACTGAAAATAAATTCAGAGGTTTGTTTATAGTAGTCTAGTATATAGTTATATTCATCTTGTTGGTGTGTGTGAATCTAGCATGGTGTATTTACAGCCGAAAATAATTTAATGCTATTTTGACATTTAATCTCCGGAGATCAAACGTCAGTGTAGTGATGTATGATGTGGATATTTCGTGAGTTTATGGAAAAATCGGTTTATTGATAAAGAAACTTTCATAAACAGCATTGTTAAAATGTCAAAGGAATAATTATACTCATGTTATTGTGAAACATAAAAAAACCGGCCAAGTGCGAGTCGGACTCGTGCACCGAGGGTTCCGTATAAATTCATAGTCACACATGTCTTGAACTCTATATTTTTTATATTTGAGTTGATTGAATGAAAGGTAATTTGCGGTTTACGATTTATGACGTATTAAAAAAAACTACTTACTAGATCTCGTTCAAACCAATTTTCGGTGGAAGTTTGCATAGTAATGTACATCATATATTTTTTCTAGTTTTATCATTCTCTTATTTTAGAAGTTACAGGGGGGGGGGACACACATTTTACCACTTTGGAAGTGCCTCTCACGCAAACTATACGGTTTAGAAAAAAATGATATTAAAAACCTCAATATCATTTTTGAAGACCTATCCATAGATACCCCACACGTACTTATAGGTTTGATGAAAAAAAAAAAAATTGAGTTTCAGTTTTAAGTATGGGGGACCCCCAAAATTTATTGTTTTTTTTCTATTTTTGTGTGAAAATCTTAATGCGGTTCACAGAATACATCTATTTACCAAGTTTCAACAGTATGGTTCTTATAGTTTCGGAAAAAAGTGGCTGTGACAGACAGACAGACATGACGAATCTATAAGGGTTCCGTTTTTTGCCATTTAGCTACGGAATCCTAAAAACCGCTTAAATTCTGGACTTCACAGTTTAACTTACTTTATGCTTACTACTTCATACTTAATACTTAAAACCGTAGCTACGTGATTTTTCTTCCAGTTACCAAAGGATTCCCGTGTGTGTAGTAGGGCCTAATCTTCCCGATGTTATGGGAAGACATCCGTGCCCCTGCAGTGGGGACGTTATGGATTATTAACACACCAAAGGACCTGGATCCGACTTGCTCTTCTAGTTACTTCAGTTTAATGAAGGATACATGTTCGCGGATCTAATTATATAATAAGTCGACCATATAATATTTAATATGGAGAATCACTGGTACCTTCTACCCGTGTGAAACATTTGGTTAAATAATTTAAATTAAGCTCGGTGTGTTCTCAGCCTGAGTAGTTGACAAAATAATGACAGTAAGATTTAAAAACTAAAATGAGAATTGCATACCGTTCGTAGAGTTTACATAAATCTATTTAAAAACTCTCTCATTCTGAATGGCAATAATAAGTAATAATATTAATGTTTAATATTATATTCTTTGTCGTTTCTATCATTTTCATTTTTTTACATATATAAATCATTGGTATTTTTTAAATACTCGTTAAATAAAAGTTATCGGTATTTGAATATTACATATTAAATTGATTCATTTTTCCGATAATTTCACAACACTATTGAATGAGTGAAAGAAAATCAAATGCCTATCAATCTTTCATGTATCACGTATATAGCAGTATTTTTTATTTATTTATTATCTATTTTCCAAACTTTTAAAGAGGGTAGAGAATACCCATAATTATTAATTCATTATTTTAAGGTATGTCACGTAATTTTATTTTTGTAATACATAGGGGTAAAAAAAAATTAATACAAGTCCAAAAATGTTTCTATCTTCCTCAGGTAACTCGCGTAAATTAGTCAAATATCTACAAAAATATTTTTTTATCTTTTTTGTCCCAACTTTTACAGAAATTTTGAAAAATGTAATAATTCTGAATTATTTGTGTTACGGTTTTTTACTTTATCTTATTTTTGTAATATTTCGGAATAAAATAATGAAAATATAAGTACGAATATGACTCTGGGGCACAAACGGGCATTGTCTTTTCATTAAATAACAGACAAAATTTTGTGCCTATGAGTTAAATCGCTAGGCCAAATATATTTTTTTCAGCGCCGCGCAAAAGATGGTGTTCGAAATTCGAATCACTTTTTCTTAAGGTCGCAGCAAAAACCGTTTTTGCTTTAAGTTTTTAGGAACCAAAGGCACCCTTTTCGTGCTGGAGAGGTGAAAAATATTTTTTTCTGTATTATTGAATAGATTTGAACATGATACTTTATTAAGAGAATTTCATCAAAAGGGTAGGTTAAAAGATCGGTTCTTGTAGTAAAAACAGTAGGGAAAAGTAACAAGCTTTTAGAGACTTTGTCCCTAAATAGACAAAAGTAACCCTAGTTTATAACTCGCCTACCGACCTAGTACACAATTCGTCATTTATTCATCGCAAACTATTCTCAAATCCCTTTTATAAGCAATTAATGCGTTCGAAACTTTGAATTTGTCACTTTTCATTGCTTTAAATTTTAAAAACGAGTTCGCGAAAAGTTTGCTAGCACTTATAGAAAATAATACCATTAATTATCAATAAAATATTCTGTTGTTTTAGCTATGTTTTAGCTATGCTAAAGGGAAGTGATGACACAAGAGTGGGTAGGTAATCTATGTTTAATTATTGACTGATTGGATGTTTGGACCACGTTTGGACCTTCGGAATTAATGGATTTAATGAAGCCTTTAAATGGATGTACATTTAAAAAAAACCGGCCAAGTGCGAGTCGGACTCACGCACCGAGGGTTCCGTATAAATTCATAATCGCACATGTCTTGAACTCTATACCTATTTCTTATATTTGAGTTGATTGAATGAAAGCTAATTTGCGGTTTACGATTTATGACGTATTAAAAAAACTACTTACTAGATCTCGTTCAAACCAATTTTCGGTGGAAGTTTGGATGGTAATGTACATCATATATTTTTTATAGTTTTATCATTCTCTTATTTTAGAAGTTACAGGGGGAGGGACACACATTTTACCACTTTGGAAGTGTCTCTCGCGCAAACTATTCGGTTTAGAAAAAAAAATGACATTAGAAACCTCAATATCATTTTTGAAGACCTATCCATAGATACCCCACACGTATAGGTGTGATGAAAAAAATTTTTTGAGTTTCCGTTCTAAGTATGGGGAACCCCAAAAATGTATTGCTTTTTTCTATTTTTGTGTAAAAGTCTTACTGCGGTTCACAGAATACATCTACTTACGTAGTTCCAACAGTATAGTTCTTATAGTTTCGGAAAAAAGTAGCTGTGACATACGGACGGACAGACAGACAGACAGACAGACATGACGAATCCATAAGGGTTCCGTTTTTTGCCATTTGGCTACGGAACCCTAAAAAGTTTATAATTATCATAATATTTATAAGGACGTAACTACAGCAAGAAAAGTCAGAGGAGTGCTGACTTGCCGCTTCTTAGAAATAATTCATCCCCACTTCACGTGTAGAAAGAGTTACCCTGAAAAAAAAATTTTTTTTCAAGATTTTATTATACCACTTTGTTGGCGTGATTAATATGTATAACCGTGCCAAGTTACAGCTGTCTAGTACACTTATAGTCTCTTAGCTAAGCCGTGGACAGACAGACAGACAGACACACAGACGGACATGGCGAAACTATAAGGGTTACTTGTTGACTACGGATCCCTAAAAAGGGAGGACGACTTATACAGTTGCCGCCGTCGTGGTTGTCTGTATCTAGTATAAAAGGCCACTGAAGCCGAACTAGCAACGTGCTTGTCTAGCTCATTCGTTAGGAAATGTTGGGTAAATGTGTCCGTAGGAAGTTGTTCGGGACAGCCACGCGACGGGAGTCCGTGATGACCGCACTTAACGACACCGATTAACGATATTAAACTGTACCTACCACTCATTTCAGACTTGGAAATTACTAAGTATTATTCATTCAGCCGTGTACAATGTCTTGTAATTGTGTTTAGCAAATGAAATCGCTGCTCTGTTTTTTAAATAGAAATGGGTAATTAGGTTAGTTTAAAAACAAAAACAAGAAGCATGAATCTTAATGACTTCGATTCCACGAATTTGTTGAAATCGCAAAACCAATTCCATACTAATAACTAATAACTGAGTAGTCTTTTTTTCAATTTCAAAATACTTTTTTCTCTGAATGTATAGATTACATTCCTTGAGAAAAGCTGTTCACATTCATGAGTATTAGGGTGCGTGCACCAGTAAATGAACGAACCCAGTGAATAAACAAATAGATAGTTTTTTCCTCAAAATAAGAATTCTACGTAATCTACCAAATAAGTTTTTTTTTTCGATTGGTGTCACACCATACCGCTTATGGGAATATTTGTTAGACTTGTAGAGCGTCTGTCACAAAATGGCAAATGTTTAAAGTAGACTGCAGTTGTGTTCATTTGAAATTGTATGGGAGTGTAATAAGGGTTCAGGTGAGTACGTGCCCACTTAATATGATTACTGCAATTAATGGATATGGTATTGTAAGCTTTTTGTAGTGCCTTTATTTCATTTTATGAATATTTTAGGGTGTTCCAGTACTGGGTAATAAAAAATGTGAAAATCTAGTGAATGAACACCCCGTTCATTCCAAAGGGACAAGTACGAAATAAGTTTTTGTTATATTTTTCTATATAGTGCATGAAATAAAATTTTGACTTCAAGAATATGTTTAATATTCTTTACCCAACAACGAGTCCAGTGTTGGAACATATGTGTTCATTGATTCTAATCACTGAACTTAGGTTTTAAGCCGGGTCCATTTATTGGATATTTCGATCCAATGAATGAACTTCTATTTTTGTAGTGTTCATTTGCGGGTTCCATAGATTTTGTGATTGAATGAAGAGATTTTTAAGGTATCTGTTTAGTATATATTTTTACATCTCAAAGATTCATTTGTTATAGGTATAATGAAAATTGCAGAACAAAGTAAAAAAAAGAAATACGAAAATAAATACTTCAGCAGGTCCAGATTTTTAGTACTTCTAGCCATTACTGGCTGTGTTATTCAACTAATTCTTGCTAATGCTTGCTTGCCAGGGTTTTAAAATAATGTCATATGATGAAGGTTAAATTGCAATGGACTCAATCTAGTTTATGTATACTGATGTTCATTATATTTATTGCCCCACTTTAGCATATAATTAAACACCCACAAAGTATATGAAACTGCCCCACTTCTTCAAATCAGAATATAAATGTAGTCTGTATCGTGTGACAAAATATCAAATTAAAGGGATTGTTGTAAGGGTATTAAATATGATATCTTTAAAATTAATGTTAATTTTTTAAAGGAAATATATGAAAATTGATCATTCCCCCACCAGTTATCTCAGAAACTGCTGATCCTGAAATTTAAAAAAAATACAGTAAATAGCTCTTTATTTATAAACTACAGGAAAGTTATTGAAAGTCTATGGTATTTAAATAAGATAGTAAAATTTTCAATATTGTTTGTCAATGTGCGAGTCAGTTTCGCACTTGTCCAGTTTTTTAATTGTACGCCTCGTTGAGAACTTCAAATTATATTTAAAGTAATTGAGAAATACCAGAATGTCGCAGACAACAATATTACAATAAAAAGCATTTAAAACAGATTGTTTTACTGTAATTATTTTCAGCTGTTCATTCACTGGATTCTGTCTGTTCATTCACTAGAAATTTCCGTTCATTCCAAGGGGAAATGCCGTTTTCTATCCTTTATTTGCGCATATCTCCAACATTATCAATATTATCTTAACAGAATTAGTTAAAATTATAAACTTAAAAAAACTTCGGAGATATCTGAATGAATTTGGTCCCGCTCAGGAAGTGATTTAAGAGTCGTAAATAATTTTCAAACTTGTCAACGTTCCTTAACCGTTCATTCATAGGTGCACTTACCCTATTTATTATTTGCCGCTTTTCTGTGAATAAAAAATCTTCGTGGATCTGTATATGAAAAAAAATAGTATGCGAAATATTCCAACAGATCCGTAATCACAACAAAGCTCATGTAATAAGTTGTTGACGTGTTGATTTATTTTTATTTTTATCTACCATTTTTAAGCCTTTGGTATTATGTTATGTGAGGATGATGCCGAAGATTGAAGCAGGCTTAAAAAGATTCTCCAAGCAAATTTTATCTCCATGCCGGAACATATCAATGCTATCGACATTGATCATTGATGTCTGACGGCAATACGTAGATAAGATGGTAGTAGCTAGCCAGGCGGGCTCAGAAAATACCCTACCACTAACGAAACCGAGTCCTTCAAAGTTGGACCCCGCCGGCAATCAAACCTGCGACCTCATGTTAAACAAGTGGACTAGCCTCTAAGGTCACGGAGGCAGTCAATAGGGTATTTTACTCTATACAAGAAAAAATCTAAAACTGCTTGTTTACTGTGGTATTTGTAATACGTAATCGATTTATTATGATTTCTATACAGTAAAATGAGAAAAAAAATTTTATTTTTGATATACAAAAATCAAGTTTTTTAATCTGTTATTCAAATATCTGAAACGACAGCCGCCATGCTGGTTGTCAGGTGACGTCACAATAGTGGTAAACAATGATATTTTGTTCGCGATATGTGTCAAAATTTTAGTACAGAGCTGTTTTGTTTACTCCTGAAATGACGTCACGACCTAAGCATCATGGCGGCGCGCGCGCTAATTGGGAATGGTAATTTAAAATGTATTTTTGGCGTACTTATAGGTTTCAAAAAAAAATAAAAAATATATTTTTGACTTTTTCCCACCTAATAATCAATTTGAGATACTTTTAAAAAAGTTGTGAAAAACCCTATTGTAGAGGGCCCGGGTCCTTGCAGTCGGCTCATGGAACTACAAGCGTTTCGAGTGGCGTCCGCGACCTTCCGTCCGAGGCCTTGTGAGCACAGCCGCCCATCAGGTAGACTTCATTTAAGAACCTTTCTAAAACCCGCCGCCGGTGGCTTATAAACATTCTGAGTGGAATGCTAAATCTGGAACTAGCAATTACCAAACACCCTTTGATCCACTTACACTAATGGGGGATGTCTAATTTCTTTATCAACTGTCTACACCGGCTCAAATGCTGATTATGATACTCACCGGTTATAAATGTTCATATTCTCATATGTTTTAAACATTTGTATCTTAGCAGAAACTCACAAAGAGTTGAATCAAAAGTTTCCAAAGGTCGATATTAAATATGTCTATGTCTATGTCTATGTCTACGTCTACGTCTACGTCTACGTCTACGCCTACGCCTACGCCTACGCCTACGCCTATGCCTACGCCTACGCCTACGCCTACGCCTACGCCTACGCCTACGCTTACGCCTATGCCTATGTCTATGTCTATATTAACCGTTCCTTTTATTTGACGTTCAAGTTTTACTGCTGAAATTTTGATATTTTTCGAGAGAGCGTGTCTGCATCTTACCGCATTGTATTTGAATCGGGAAGTAGATGTTTAGCGGCCGGGGAGACGAGATAAAACCTCTTGAAAAGATACTTTTACAAAGTAGCGAAGCGGATTTTAGCTTAACTACATTCGTGAACGGTAGTTTTGTACTGTTAGATGTACAGTCACTGACCTAAAGTCCATACATATCTTAAAGGCTTATATTGTACATCACTCACACGTTAAAATAAAATAGAAATTATATTGTTACTTGAGGTTTTGCTTAATAAAATCTATAGCTTAGCTACTTATAGTGACCAGTTTCTAATGCAAGTGATTACTTTATTTTTAAGAGGTTGTTTATTTCATCAGCTTCTCCACAATGCCTTCAAGAAGTGTAACCTGCGACAAGGCGGTATGACCAAGAAGCCTTTACTTCAGCAGACCTAGACACTCACACACGCATTAACACGTGTACAGACATGAAGAAGTGTCAAATTTCAGTAAACAGTAACACGATATTTGTATGTAGTGTCCGGGGTGTGCGTAATTATTAATTATATAACAAATCGAGTTAAATAAATAAATCCATACTAATATTATAAATGCGAAAGTAACTTTGTCTGTCTGTCTGTAACGTTTTCACGCCTAAATCGTTAAATAAATTTTGATGAATTTTGGTATGGAGGCCTTGGAGACGAACACAGGCTACTTTTTGTCGTGAAAATAGATAAAATGTAAAAGTAGTCGTGTCTCAGTGCGATTGCGTGGTCGCGTCGATCATGCAGGTTAAATGACTACAGACACGGTCATAACCTGGATGGGATAATCATATGATTAATTATATTGTAAAGACTTTTTGTTATTGGTATAAATTAATGTAACAATATTTCATTAAAGTAGGTATTACTGTAATACCTACTTAAATATTATTACATACTTCTAAATATTTTTGGAATAGTACGCAGATAAAATCGTTAATCGATCATCGTCTTTTGAGATGCAGTGTATCACAACGCTCAGTCAGCTGACAGCCGTCTCCCATATCTTCCTCTTTGGAATTAGGTGTAGTCCTTGAAACACTATCTATCATTATGAAGAATGTTTAGTAAATAAACGAAACAGGTTATATAAACTTTTTTGCTTGTAAACTCAATTAAATATAATTCCTCTGCGGTCCTCTCGTTTCGCATATGCCCCATCTTTACACCTTCAAATTCAAATTGCTAGCTAAGGATTATAAAGTAATGTCTCACTAAACATTTTGACCAAAGTCCTGGTTATCTTGAACATATGATAACTGATTTGCGTGCGACACCCAGCGGTTTACGGTGGCACATTAAAATAAAGAAAAGTTCAATATTAAGTAACTAATATAATCGATAGAACGAATATTTTTTTATCATTGTTTGAATAAGAACTAAGTAGGTTATTACCAAAGAAATACGGTCGCGGTGTATAGCTTATGTTTTAATTCTTATTGTGTAAGTCTGTCTACGATAGGGCTTCACTTCTGGATATCAATATTAGCCAGCATATTTAAATATATTTTTATAATTAAACAATATTATAAAAATACTCACACACAGCGATACTTTAGCACTACTTATTTATTTATTCAGTAATTACCCCCACACCTGAACTTATAACATGTTTTAGCGAAATGACAAAGACAAATAACTTCACCTTATTATTTCTTTCTTATAGGTATAGTTATCAGTTTATTTATTTATATTTTCAATGTGTGCAATGCAAGGCTTTGTAATACGTGACTGTACATACATATACTTCCCGAGGTATCTTACCGTAAACCCCTGAAACGTGAATTTGTATGTTCAAACAAATTTAGTGATTTGATTTCGTATGTCTTTTGCATAATATTTTTTCAAAACAAAGTTGTGAACCCTGTGTTGTGTTGTGAAAAATAGCTAGGTATCCCTCAAGTTATGTAAGTGCGCTGTCACCAGTTTTTATTCACTTGGTTTACTTAACCTCAAATTATATAACTAGTTTCATTATTAAACAAAACAAATAGTCATTACATGATCTGAGCAATTCTGCGATTTGGCTACGACATAAATATTTAGCTAATAAATAAAAAAGTAGTTTAGTTAGATGCTTTCACTTCAAAGCCAAGCTACTACCAATGTCTGCGGGTTATCGTAATATGATTGATATATTACGATTAAATATAATTTTTGTTTCTCGGCCTTAGTGAAATCGGAAAAGTTGTACTTTTCATATCAATTGGTCAACTGATCGGCCTATTTTGTATGGGAATCAAAAGTTGTAGAATAAAAGTTATTAATTTTCATAAGTAGAACCCTCTTATTATTGTGACATCTTTTTATGCCTTTTCTAATATTTAACAGTAAAGCAGATGCATACAGGTATATCCAACGACACCTACCAGGATAGTCGAGAAAAAAGAACATCCCCACTTCACGTGTAAGGGAAGTACCCTGAAAAAAATATTTTTTCAAGATTTTATTTTACCACTTTATTGACGTGATTAATATGCATATACGTGCTAGTACTAATATTCTCTGAGCTCAGCCGTGGACAGATAGACAGACGAAACTATAAGGGTTCCTTGTTGACTACGGAACCTTCAAAAAATTTGTTATAACCAATCGCTACTCAAATAATTCAGAAATCAAACAGCGACTACTGTCTGGAGGGTGTTATAAGTTCGAAGTGTATCTGGGGCGCCGCGTCGTAAGGCCAAACGGGCTGGACATGTTTAATCTGTTTTTTTTTGTTACCTCAAATATATTGGGTGGAAATCGGATCAGGATTTACCAAGACCTTCAGCAGAAGGGACTTTAACCGAAAATTCTATTGTTACTGTGCAGAGTGGATTACTAATACTAAGTATTGTAATAAATTCAAAACTTCATGTTATTCGAGAAATTGCATCGTCGCCGTGGTGTATGTATATATCTAAGCAATGTGCTGATCTCCTGGATATGGTGCGTCATACAGTAAGTACTACGAACTCATAAACTTAAACGTTAACCCGCAGTGTCTCAGTTTCTCTGACATTGACACTATTAATACCAAGATATTTCAACATATGTGTAATTTAATTACACATTACAAGAAATTCCTTCCCGCAATGTTACTTAAATCTGTCCGTGTACATACCTATCTAGAAAATTTTCGCAGCTAAACTACTCGGTGATAACATTTAATCTCCAGTTTTCCTTTATCGATAATCACCGGCGACGTCAAAATTTTCTCGTCTCATTGAAGTGTCATAATATTTTTGCAAAACTGTGGTTTCTTTACATGAATCAGTTTTGAAAATTGCATTCACTATAAGTCCTTTGTCGCCCTCAGTATCACCCCGAGTGTCACCCCGTTATCACGTCGCTACGTGTGCACACCTTCAAACCTCCATACGTCCCCTTCTTCCCCTTGAAACTGATCATGTGTTTGGGGGGGCGGGGGTTAAGTATTCCATGGAAAAAAGTTCTGTCTCATGGGACAGTCCCCAATTTGTTTATCAGTTAGCTTTATTTTCATATTTCTATTTTATTTTATCTAACATTGAAACTAGTTATGCGCCGAATATGGGTTTCACCGAATACGAATATTCGGTCCAAAATGTACCGAACCGAACAGTCGGCCGAATTATTCGGTTCATTTATTACGCAATAGTCCACACATTTAAGCCCCATTGTTCCATTAAAAATTTACACAAACCGGAAACTAAACAGACGTGTCCAAATGGTAATGGAATGCAAAGGAAATCAGAAATAGAACTAAAATACAGATTTGCAAACATTCAGGAGGACAAATAACTATTGTTGTATCCCAGATTCCCATTTAAGCCAGAATTTTCTTATTTATAATTAAAAGCAAAATAAATACATCACAAAACTTCTTGATTTCAGCTACTGGTAAATTTTATTTAGCGATTGATGTTATAAAACCAATGTTGATAAATCTTATGTTCTTTTTTAAATCCGTAATTGGGTTCGCCCTTGGCATCATCTTACCTGATAGTAAGTGATGATGATGCCGTAGGTAGAAGTGGGCTTTCCAAGATCCCCTAACGCAATTGGGATCTGGCTATGAACCTATGTGTTTTTTGTTATTATTTATTTTGGACACCAAAACGCAACAACATTTTATGTTCACATTAAGGTTTGTTTAATTTAGAAATGCTTATGTACGTTTCTCAGAGTATGTCTTTTTAAGATACGTTTATCTCAAAAGAATACTGTTTTAATATTCGGTAATTATTTGGAAAAATAACCGAATATTCGATCGAATACGAACATTTAAAAAATCGCCGAATATTCTAAATACAAATATTCGGTCGAACATTCGGCGCATCTCTAATTAAAACATTATCATAATAGTTTGTTTTTCTTAGAAATACGTATTACCAAAAACTCTTAAAAGCTACTAAAATTGTGTGTCACGTATCTCAGGCTTTTTGTAAGACTGAATTAATAATGATCTCGTGGGCTCATGTTTTTGTTTAGCCGCCAGTAAATCTCCCGTACGTTTTGTATAGTCCTGTACGGGTCGGATCTTAACGGGATTCTCGCTAGAATCGCGGGATCGCCCTTCCGTCAGTCTTTCTATATAAATTTATTTATTTCAGTAATATATTTTGTTTCTATAGATAACAAAAAAAGGTTCTCTAGGCTAATATAAATGTGCGGTTCCCCTTTCTGGGCAGTTCGTACAATTCCTTATTGGTACAATCATATCAGCTATCCTAATTCGTATAAAATAATATTTTTCCTAATTCTTACACTTCCTATTTCGTTCAGTTCCTTCGTACCGTTCATATACTCGATTTATTGAGAGCAAGAAAAATGCGAGCAATATTAGTTAACTATGTGTTCGGGTCATGCTCAGGTTAACACGTCGGGATCATTAGGGCATCGCGTATGGACCATGCATAGCCGCCGAAGATAAAATTGATTACATCCATTACGCCATCCGGTCACGTAATACTCTTTATATTTCCACCTTTCGGAGTTAGGCCCGTAGGTACTAGGGAATTAGAGGTTGAACCATTGTTCCTCACAAAACCTTCTTCAAACTCGAGCATACTTGTATGAAAATAGCAGTTTACACTGTCGTAATTTACTCGGAGCTGTTGTGGACTATAAAAGACGTGCACGTAGCCGCACTAGCTCCGGACCTGGCCGGCGGCGCGGCCGTCTCTAACGACATTCCTTCCACCATAAAACGTGAAGCTCATACGTGCATTTGATTAGTTCTGCTCCTGTTGTCGTATAATTTATCGCTTGAGTTTATTTTAAAGAAATGTTTTTCGAATCCTTGTTATAACAACAGAGTTAATTAATTACATTTCGTCCTTATTATTGGTTTTCCACGTCTGTTGTAAATGGTTCAACCTTTTTTTGTGGAATGGAGAATTTTTCAAGAAATATGAGGATGCCCGGTAGGAGCCGTGTTTAAACAAACATGTTGATTACTTCAATGTAATTTAATTTGCTCGTTTCGGGGCCTCGAAAAGTAAGTGTAATAAACTGCCAGTCTTGTAATTAATTTTCTCATTTCTTTATAGATACAAATTGAATAATGAAAGCTGGATTATAAGTAGTTATACCCATCTGTATTCTGTCCAATAGTCTTAGCATTTAAAAAAGATTGACATGGAAAAGTTAAATTTCAATGAACTGAGTTGTATCCAGATTTTACCCCAAAACTACTGCCCTTCGTCAAAATTGTTCAAGTGGAATTTGTTGTAAATACCTTGTCCAAACTAGCAGTGGGGTAAGGGGATTGCAGAGCGCTCAGTTTCGAATTCCATATTTTGTTTCAAACCAGCCACACGACAAAATGCTAAAGGAGATCTTACCTATCATGAATATACTTGCATATAAAATTGTATTTCCCTAGAGATAGTTTACTAATGAAATATAACAACTTTCTCATTGAAACCTATATTCAAGTCACAATAAATGATTCCATCGGTCAACTTAGTATAGGTAAGTCAACAATTGTGTAGCGAAGTGACTACGGGTTTATTGGAGAATGTTGGTCTTGGTTGCAAACTTGTTGTATGTAGTGATGTTCAACGGATAGCCGTAGTCATATGCCACCTTATCCTAAGGGTTGTTTGTACAACAATATATGTATTTTATGTCTAACAGTATAATGGTAGTAACCGATCCTTAGGGCAAGGTGCATTCGACCACGGCTATCCATTAAGCATCACTACATAATACTTTCTTCTTTCATACTTTCAGAAAGATTTTTCCGTAGTCGGGTTTTTCAGATTCAGATTCAGATTCATTTATTTATTCAGGACATACATTTCAAAATACAGAGGGTTACAATATATCAAACTTACACATAGATGATAATAACAAACAAATTTTAACGAAGTAAATTGTGCATAGGTCCTGAATGGGAAGATAACTCAGCAATATGCCTAGCAGTTTGCACTGCTAAGCGCTGATTTTCTGCCATCACCCATTGAGGTACGAGCAGACAATATAAAAAATAGTAATAAAAGACAGTTAAAAGTTTTTGCCACGATACAATTAAATATAAAATTATACAATCAAAGAAACATAAATGTAGAAAATAAAGAAAAATCAAAACAGTGGAATCATAAAAAAAAATATGTAAAAAAATTGTACATACAAACTTTAACATAATTTGGAAAAGAAGTTATCACTACCTGACCAATGCTTGTTGCTGTAAAAGCCATAATTTGAATTGTCGTTTGACAATATACTTGGAAAGGGGTTTCGCAAAGGCGGGGGCAAGTTATCCCAGCATTTACTGGCCTGGTAGCGAAAACTGTCCTCAAATGCTCTAGTTTTATGGAACGGCGTTTCCATCATAAAACACTCTCCTCTCCTAGAGTTGTAACTTTTATGAAAATTAGACCAATTCAGTTATCAAATAAATATTTTGGGCGTCCAAATTTAAGAATGTAATAATAATAATAGTTTATTTCAAAAATGGATTAAGAACACTTAGTAATCATAATTATAAAATCTTATTTAAGTTCTTCAGAAATGCATGAACACGTACCCATTCTAAGTATAGTAATATACTTGTGTCATGGGCACGAGTTACGATCTCCCTCCGTAATTTAGATGATATTGTTCTAGGAAAATAAGTTATAACTTAACATTATTGTTACAAAATATTTGTTAGTTGAATGTCTGTCTATGTGTGTGTGTGTGTGTGTGTGTGTGTGTATTTTATCTCTACAAATACGATGATGTGACCCGCACTTGCAGCACGATCGGTATTTCATGGTTTTCAAGTTCGTAGGTTAGGTAGGTGCTTATTGTGATAGAAGTGGAAATATATTTGCTTTGTTAACCTAATATTAGTAATATATTTTCAGTGTCGTCATACGACAACGTTTTGAGCCATTCCGTAAGTTTCATTTTACACTGGGTTTTTGTGAGAGGGTAGATATCCAGGGTTTTGTTTATGTTGTTATATAGTCTACTACCCTGAAAACAGAAGAATTTACTTATGAATACAGTTCTGTAGGATGTTAATTTACAGATATTGTAATGTCTTCGTTTTTTGCTTGTCTCTGAATCTGGGTCATAAGTTATTAAGGTATGTTGTTTTAAAACAGTGTGGAGAATGAAGAGCTTTCTTATCGTAAAACATCAGAGAGCTTATATAATTCGGCGGTGGGAAAACGGTAGGGCTTAAATAGGCAAATTTTGAGGAGTATCCTTTGTGCGCGTTCCACAGTGATGAGGTGTGTTTTAGCACAGCCTCCCCAGGAAGATATACAGTACGAGACTATTGATTGGCATAGTGCCGTATAAAGTTTTAAAGTTTTACCGTCTACGATAACATGTCTAAGCTGTTTGAAGACCCAGCCTAGTTTCCGAACTCTGTTTGCTATACTTTTAGCTTGTTCAGCAAAGTTAAGATCACTGTCTATGGTTATTCCTAGGTATTTAATAGTTTTGGTTTTTTCTATTTGACTACATTGACAAGTACTCTCTTATGGAGAGTTACATGTATGGGCATATAAAATGTATTTAGGATTTGGTTTAAAGGGTGGGTTTTTTATAGAAAATGCGATGTACTTAGTTTTACCAGAGTCGAGGGTAAGAGAATTCTCATCAAGCCAGTGGCAAACCTTATCAAAGCCGTTTTGGGCTATTTCAAAAACCTTGTCCCAAGAGTCAGCATAAAAAGTAAGGGTTGTGTCATCGGCATAAGTAATTATATTGCAGTTCTCAAGTTTTAATTGGCATAGTTCATTTATGTAACACAAAAATAGAGTTGGTCCCAAGATGCTTCCCTGGGGAACCCTAAAATTTACTAAAACCCCTTCACTAATATTGTTATCAATGTTAACGCTCTGTTTTCTGTCACTCAAATAACTTTGGAATAAGTCCAACTGATTCCCCCGAATGCCAAGCCTAGATAATTTGTTTACGAGGTTGGGGATAGTAACTGTGTCAAAGGCTTTTGCAAGATCTAAAAATATGGTTATGCATTTTAATTTACTATCAAGTTTTTTGGCTATTGAATTTGTTAGTGATGATATCGCATTTCCGGTCCATTTGCCTTTACGAAACCCATATTGATTATCCGACAGGAGTTCAAATTTTTCTAGGTAGTTAATAAATCTATTGTTTATAATCTTCTCGGAAATTTCTGATAACGTTGGTAGAATTGAAATTGGCCTATAGTTATTTACACAGTTTCTATCCCCGCTCTTGTATATGGGCCGAACTATAGATTTTTTAAGCGCCTCTGGGAATATACCTTCGATTAAACAACTGTTTATAATATGTGTGAGTGGTGGTACTATAACGTCCTTTATCAATTTCAATAGTTTGGCTGATATTCCATCATAACCAGCAGCACAGTCTGAGCGAAGGTCTAGTAATAGTCGTTCAACTTCCTCATGTGAAGTCTCAAGCAGTACAAATGATGTGTTATGATTTAAGGAGACCGCGGAAGTATTAGGTTTAGATTTAGGAAACCGGATTTGTTTTGCTAGTTCTTTACCAATATTAGCAAAGAAGGTATTGATCTCGTTTACAGAATCTTGTTTAGTAGGTTTTATATCAAGAAGCTCTGAAGGGCTGGATTTGAGTTAAGTTCGTTATGTCTTTTATAATACTCCAGAGTTTTTTTACTGTTATTTCCAGCGGCTATTATTTGGTTCTTTTGATGTAAGCGTTTAAGTTTTTGTAATAGTGATGTGCAATAATTCCTATATCTCTTGTATGATATTCGTAATACGTCATTATTTGGTTCAAGCTTAAATTTTTTGTGCATGCTGTCTCTGTTTCATATGCAACGCAAAAGTCCCGTGGTCATCCAAGGCTTCAGAAAAACTTGCCTATGGGAAACATGTACGGTTTTTGTGTTTCTAATTAAACTATTTGTTAACGAGCTCAACAAAATATCGGTTGATTTATTAGAATTTTTTTTCTGTAAAAATTGGAGTTAAATCTGTTGTTTCAAAATCTGTTTTAAAGCCGTTGACATTTGTTTTTTGAATATGTTTTATTTTAGTAATAGTATTATTTTTTGATCTGGTAATGCAAAGTAAGGTGGAGTGATGATCAGTTACTGTTGATTGTATTATAAAAGTGTGGCATTTTAGTTTAGTTTTTAAAATTACGTGATTTATGCAACTTTTAAGCCTGGTTGGATTATTATATGCGGCATGAGGCCACAGAAAGAAAGTATGTCTAAGTAATCGGATGAAAAGTTATCTTTGTTCTCAGAAGAAATATCTATATTTATATATCTCCTATTAAATTGATGTTTTTAAAAGATTTTAGATTATTTAATAGCTTTTCTAGAGACTGTATGAATATTTTGATATTTTTAAAACAATACGGTCTGTATATAGCGATGATTAATATGTTAGTATTTATTTTTATGGTTAGACAATTAAATTCTTCCACAGAGTGTTCATTAATATAGGCGTTAAGGTTTGATTTTATATAAGAACAACCCCGTCGTTTTGGTTGTAAACATTACTAGTTGAGTGTGTGATGTAACCATCTAATTTTGGTATGGTATCCGTGCACGATAGCCAACATTCCGATAGGATAATATTTTGGTGTAATATTTTTATCTGTGGTCCAAGTTGTGAAATTGCATTATTACATTTTTCCGCCCCACACACGATAACATCCGATACATTCAAAAGGTCGATATTACATAATACGCATAGGTAAAAAAAGGAACTGCTAACTAGGCGTAGATGTTTACAAAGATATCCGAGCGCATTTGCATTAATGTATGGACTCATATTGTCTGAAATAAACTATTTTTATTTTTTATTTTTTTTTTATTTATTATTTGCGCAATTTAAAAGTATGTTGTGTTGTGTTTTATGTGAGAAAAAGTGAACGGGTTTTGTGAATGTTATGTTTGTGCTGTGTTTGTGTTTGTGTATATGTAAAAGAGTTATTAATTTTTCTAGGACATAACTTTTTTTTATATATGTGCTTACAATGTCATGTCATGCAGCAAACATGCAAAATGCAATTTACGTCGAGAGTCCATGTCCAAGAAGACATTTTTGTTAATATAAGGAGTTATATGACTTCGACGACGGATTTTGTAACAGAATCTTAAACATGCGTTCTGAACTCTTTAAATAATCTTTTTAGTTTTTTCCAACAGGCATGAGTTAAATTTGGACAAAATTAAAGTTTCATACAGTTTAAGTCTGATATCTTCGCTAAGAAGATGTCTAATTTTGTACAGTACTTTAAGGCAAAAGATACATGCACTAGCTAAACCTACTACATGTTTTTCGAATCGAAGGCGACCATCCATAAGAATACTTAGGTTTTTAGTTTTTAAACTTTTCATTTAAAGAGTTTAGTTCATATTATCGAGCGAATGCAAGCAAAGCAGCCAACAACAGCTAGCATTTTTTATATTTTTGAAATGTGCTCGTTAAGCCCTTTCATTTGATACCCAACACGGTACCTTATAAGACGTCACATAGCCTTCGGACAATCAGGACGCTTGTAATGACACCTCATTTGTCGGATTATTTAAGTAGTTTAGAAGTTACGTGGGAACAGATGAATATACATACATACTTACATACATGCATAGGAGTTAAAATTATAACCCTCCTTTTTGCTTCGCCGTAGCCTCGTAATACGCATTTTCTCGAGAAATATGAATTTATTTTAAAAAAGGTATGGTTTTAGTGCATAAAACATACAGAAATTGCGGATCAAAAACTTTAAATGTTGTCAATTGTCAATTGTTATTTCATAAAAAAATAACAATCACGATTTAAAAAAGTCTTTTGTATGTTAATACATACAAAATTTTTCGGTCATTGTTATGCTGGTTTTCCAATCGACACAATTATTAACCTGCAGAGGTTGCCTGAGGGTTCAAAAAGTTCACGTATAAATTCAATAGACAGTTAAAGGTCAGTAAATTTGTTTTAAACTTAATTATAAACCGAAGCTAAATAGCAGTAAAGTTGTGCATTCATCGCTCGTCTACATCCGCAACAGTTAGGTCCATCCATTGTATCGGCGTCTACCGCTTCACATATTAAGTTGCGTGTAGGCAAATTCATACACAAAATGTACAGCCAACATTGCGTGGCTTACATAATAAACAAATATCTAATTTCTCGCGACTAATTTGCAGGGAATTCGTTAGGCGCCCGGCGGCTATCGTATAATTTATGATACTTTCTTTAGTTAGGCGAGTCGTTAGGTGGGTAATAATGACGCATGGCCGCATCGCTACTCGCGCTCGCGCCCGCCCCCGAGGCTCCAGCACACCCTGCGTCTGCGACAGGAGGGACTACACTAGCCCCTCTACAGATAAACAACCATATTAAAATTAATACCCCCCCCCCCCGGCCCAGACAGTAAAAGTCGTATAATATGAAACCTCCCAAGTAGCACAAATATGCTGAATAAGTGCTGCCAATGAAAATTAAAACTGTATAAAGGATACCAATTTGGCTGTTATAACGCTGTATAAGTGCTTATTCAGCAAAACCGGCCTAAATTATCACTGTATACGGCCACGCGTTGAAGTGGCCGTATACAGTGTCGTATGGGCTGATTAACGGCTTTTTAGGCCTGCAATAAAGCTGTGGTTAAAGCTTATTGCTTTACAAGACACTTGATTTTGTCTCACAATCAGCTTTTAACCTAGCGAGACGCGCTCTACAAACTTTACAAGCACCTTTACTTTTATTTAGTCTTAGTAAAACACAATTTTAGTGAGTGTTGGAAATGATGGCGGATGCCGAGAGATCATTTCCTATTGGAATACTTTTTAGTTTTCTATTGTTTGAAACAAATAATTAGGCAGGGACGCGGGTGCATTTTGTCGTGATTGTTAATACCATTTTATGAAAAAATTTTGACGCGCCCCTTTGTTGAAACTCTTATGATAATAATGTGAACATCCTGGCTACTTATATCATATTTACGTTTTTTTAATGTGATTAGGTGGCAAACGAGCACACGTCACAAGTGCGTTGCCGACCTTTGAAATGGGATGGGATGAGGGGAATTGGGGGGGGGGGGGAGGTTGGGCCTCCGGTACTCTCACTCACTCGGAGAAACACAACGCAAGCGTTGCTTCACGCCGGTTTTCTGCGAGGCCGTGCTATCACTCTGGTTTTAATAATCTGTATAAAATAAGACAAGACTGAAATATAATTCAGTCTTGTCTTATTTTTTTGCTATTGTTACATCTTATCACCAAGCCAAATAAATCTATATTTCTTAGGTCTGCGTTTACCTGGTATAGTTGGTTATGGACCTATCTGTCTAAAAAGAATAGAAAAATGGAAGGAGATCATGAAAATCCTGCCGTGGTCATCACGACTAGGGAAAGCAGCACAATCACGAAACTTCAAGGAAGAAGTAACTACAGTACCTGGAACTTCGCGATGAAGATGTGGTTATGATATGACTCATCGACAACAATCTGTGGGACTGCATAGACCGGCCCACAGAATATTCGACTGATAAGTCAAAGATTTCCAATGACAAGACTCCAAGGCGCTGGCAAAAATATGCTTGAACTTAAACGAGTGTATTTACCCATTGGTTACCACTTGTAAAACATCATATGAGACATGGACCAAATAACGAGAAAAGTACGCGGACTCAAACTTTTCAACGCCAAACTCGAAACCACCTGAATATGGAAGTCTTCCTAAGCGACATACGAGATACGCAACAAAAACTAGTGCAAATTGGAGCAGCAGTGGATAAAGAGCTCATTGCAGTAGTTATATTAGCTGGATTACCTCAAGAGTACCTATTGGTGATGGCCCTGGAAGACTCTTCGGCCGGCATCATAGGAGAATCTGTAGTAACATCACTGCTACGAGAGTATCAACGCCGCTCGCCTTAACCCTCCGTCCTCGTGACTAGTGACAAGTCTTTGAAATGTTCGCATTGTAAAAAACGTGGTCACGTATTGTCCAGTTGTCGTTTTCAAAAAAAAAAACAAATTAAAAAGAAATCTGCAATCAACATTCAGAAGTCCCATTACACGTCAGATACCCTTTTATCCTGTTTTAATTTTTCCCCTTCCCCTCAGGTGTAAATAACCAGATCATCAGTGAAGGCAAAGATATAGATATAGATCATCTGCCCGTTTATACAAATTTAAATAATGTTCTGTTCCTAATTTAGCTACTAATCTTTTATCAGTTAGCAAATTAGTTAGCAAAGGTTTTATAGTATTTTTTACACCCGATGGCGCCTCAATTATCCGGAAGAAGGAAATTCTATTAGTGGTACTGTCATAGCAACTGCCTCCAATCACAAAAGCACGTACAAGCTTGATATATCCGAGACAGCTCATCTTACCAATGCCAAAGAGACTGCATCTCTGTGGCAAAAACGCCTTGGTCATTTACATGCTAGAGCCACGAACGTATTGAAAAACAAGTCTTTGGGTATATTATATTACAAATTATATTACACGATGATAAGTTAGACTCCTTATGTGTCTCCTGTCTGCAAGGGAAGTTATCAAAGAGACCCTTCAAGAATTCTTCAAGTTAGAATACTTTTACCTTACCGTTACCTTTTTAGAATTAATTCATTCAGATCTATGCGGTCCAATGAGTTCGCATTATTTTGGAGGAGCTTTATATCTACTAACTTTTACGGATGATTTTTCCCGTAAAACTTTTGGATACTTGCTTAAAACCAAAAGTGAAGTATATTCGAAATTCATAGAATTTAAACACCCTGCAGAGAATTAAACAGGTCTCAAAACAAAGACTCTCCGCTCCAATAAAGGTCGCTAGTATATAAATCATACATTTTACAAACTTCCTCAAGGAAAACGGCATAGTACACCAAACTACTGTACCGTACACCTCAGAACAGAACGGAACTACAGAAAGAGTAAATCTCACTATCATCGAGAAAGCAAGAGCAATGCTACAAGATTCCGGTCTACCTAGAGCATATTGGGGCGAAACTGTCAATACAGCTTTTTACTTGAAAAATCGTTGGCCCACACAGCCTCTTAACCCTTTGACCACCACAGTCGGCTGTAGCTGACAACGCTTTTTCATGCCACACACATAAGGATTAGAGATTTTCATACATTTTAGTTGCACGATTTCTCATAGCGTAGCGTGGCGAAAATGGAAACAGATGTACCTTACTCTGCCCCAATCTACAGTTCTCACTGACCTTACCTCATGATGATCTCGATCCCCAATCCTTGGGCTTACGTCATGAAAGAAGATGCGTGGCGGTCAAAGGGTTATACGCTTTTGAGTGTTGCGTGTAACTAATTCCTAGCTAGCAATTCTTATATTGCCCTAGGCTAGCACACCGCTTCCTAGCACAAGTTTAGTGGAAACATCCAGCTACGCTGCGCATTTTCGCGCCCCTCAATTTTTTAGCACCTCTCTAGTAGAAAGTCAACTTTAAGGTCTACTATAAAAGATTAGCTAAAACAAATGCCCTTCAGTAAATCAAACGAGCGCAATAATTTAAAGTACATTTAGATGTGATTCTGTCCATTACGGCCAGCTTACACTGATAGCAGGCGCACAGTTACCGGCTCCTACCGCGGGATTACGCGTCACTACCTACACCTAGGCTGGTGCACTACGTACTTAATAAATATATAAAGAAGAAGCAATCACACAGCGCATTCGATAGTCGGTTTCCTAAAAGATCTATCAGAATACTTGAAAGTGAAAGTGACCTGTGCCCCAGCATTGAGAACGATAATAAACTTGTAAAATAATCTGGAAAACGGAAATAGCAAATGTAATATTGTTTATCTTCCCAGATATTAAGAAAACCAACTAAATATAATAATTAGGTATGTTTTAAAGTAAGATAATTTTAACGACTTTTATTTAAGAGTAAATGAGCTCACTCTACAGAAGTTAGCTTCCAGGTCCTTACGGAAAGGATGAGCCGTGTTATAAGTTCGAAGCTTTAGTACGTAGGACTGTGGCATCGTAACTCTCAAACGGGTGTACTGATTTAAATGTGATTTATTCATTTAAAAGCTGACTTCATCATATTAATTATTAGCTATGTTTAGTAAAAAACGCATCATAGCCCAAGTAGCACAGGAGGATTAGGTTTGAGTCGAGCTTGGTCCCGTCTCTTTTGGGATGAGGACATGAGCTTCGTAACCAAAAATTCTGAAATTTGAAAGGTTAACTCGTTTCCCAGTCCAGATTTCCTCGGGTATCTTATTATTAATTTGCACGCCTTTGTTACTCGCATTCCTACCATACATCTCGCTCGTGATTATGTTAAGAAACTCGCTCTGCTAAGCTCTCTGGTGAGCTTCCCTAATTCTGCTATTTTTTAAATACAACTATGAAGAATAAATATTTATATAAAAGATACATACTTATTTCTCTTTAAAAGTTTTTTTCATTTTACGTATGTATGACTTTTTAGGGAAAAGTTGTTCAGTTTTATGAGTAGAAGCCATCTTAAGATTTTCTTCAGGTATTTTATAATCTTCAGGTATTTTATAGTATAACTATTAGGTGAGATTTTATACTTAATAACCTTTGTTCCGTGGCTTTGGCGAAATAGCAAAAAAATTAAATTTTCATACAACTGAATCAGCTGATTGGCCATTTTTAATGTAGAGTCCAAATATTTTTATAATTTCAGCTATCGTATAAATAATATCGTATTCTCAATATTATGAGTAGATTCCCCGACCAACAAGTTCTACTCCTATGTTGTTACGCTCAGTTCCCTTAGCTTATGTCAACATTCAGATTTCATTGATACATGTCATTCTGTCCAATCCAATCACACAAGCTATGTGGGGCAAATCAGCACGCACCGAATTTTAAAGTCTTTTATTTCACTTAACCAATATTGATTATGTACAGTGGTTTAATTATTGCAATTCAACGAATCCCTCTTGAATACTTAACACCTTTGCTTAAAATTAAAAAATGACATTAAATTATAATTAACAAAATAGGTAGTTTTGTGTGTCAGCAACTTCATCAAAGAATAAATTCTCGGGTTTATCACTGTAGGGGTGACTGAAATATTAGATTTTCGATTTCAGGAGTCCACAGAATAAATATTTATACCTTTTATTAAATTCTATATTAAGAGAAAGTAACTCAGGTCCAGTCGCGCTTCAGTTTTTCTGGGTAGTATTCCGCTCTCGCAGTGTTCTCTTCACAACGTAAACACGAATAAAGTCCACCCTGCCACCCCGCGCACCCCACATGCAACCTCGCCTGACCTGTTTGGGCGACAAAAACTTTACTAGTTATAGCAAAAACTGTGCCATCAGAAAATACACGAAAGCCTCGCTCAAATGTTTTTTTCATTGCAGGGCAACAATTTGTGAGTATAATCATGGCTTAATCTTGGATAAGGATAAACAACGAGCGTTTCATCCTTTCTATTATCTATTAAGGCACTGAGCTGAATAATCTTTCGTATAACTTAATCAACTTTTCAAGTTCAGTACCCTTTTTAATTTCAATGAGATCTTGAGAAGATCGGTATCGTAGAAGCCTCTCTTTAGCCAGATTAAAAGTCCACCGTCTCGTACCTACCTATGTCGGTGTCTTGAGCTCAGTTCCAAGTTCATATATTTGGCAACAATCCAGAAAGGCTTTATGCTAATTTGGTTCTACCATTAAGACTTAGTTAAGAGTTATACTAAGGGGTTATTGATTTTAATAATATTGGACAATATTTTTCGCACCTTACACGCCTCATATAAATTCATATAGAATTGATGGACAACGGCAGTTACTAGGTACTCACTAGTTTAAGGTTGACGGGTTATCGGGCTGTTCCTGCGCTGCAAGTGTTTTCTCATCTATTTTCCCTGCCCTTATGGTTAACGCTGTTTATTAAAATTGTGAAATATTATTATATTTACAGTAATATTATAAGATGTTTATTGATTTTATTAGATTATATTTTAATTTTACTAAGCAATCACAATTTAAATCCTTATACACTTAATTGGTATGGATTGGTATACCTACTGGATAGTTGGAGGTCCATCGAGTTATGTATTTAGTAGAGGATATACATAAACAGAGTTATTTGTAATTAAACTAAAATGTTTAAATAATGATTCTTACTAACAAAACACATTGTTCTACAACTTTGCTGAAAAAGATAAAAATATTTTGTGAACTGTTCATGCTAACTTGGCTGATCACCTGATAAATTTGCATTAAAGACTATTTTCGTTGCAGTTTGAGCAAAGTTCTAGAACAAAAGTTGTTCAGTAGAATCAGCACCTAAGAAGTTTCTGGTTAGTTACAATTACAAATACCCTGTGTCACTGCCATGCGCTTTATAAAGCTGCAAATACGCTACGACTTGTTTGCCGACGCGCTGCCTAAGGTAATTTTCTTACATCACTCCACTCCGTCATTTCCCTTGAGGAACGAATTGAAAGGTACTTTTCCGTCGCGTCTTCTCTAAGATCAAGGTGTGAGATATTTTTCACATATTGCTTTTAAAATCTATTTACATCGCATTTTTGCTAAGATTTTCCTTAAGGAATGTTTTTCGTTTCGAATGTATTAAACGAGGATCGTTAGGATCGTTTTCAGGGTTCTTATTCCTAAAATGTTTTTGAAAAAATAGATTATTTAGAGCATTTATATTTATATGATTTAGTAAGTAGATAAAAATAAACAGAAAGCAAATACTGTCACATTTTAAAGTAAGGCATCAATTTTAACAAAATGTTCCGTAAGCCGCTGGCATCGCGAGATCTTCTAGAGAACTCTGCAAAAACATAGATTTATTTAAACGTGCGCCACGGGACACGTCGCTGGAGCTGGAAGGAATCGCTAGATAAGTGTATGGCGCCGTGCCAGACTAGCAGATCCAGTGAGTCGCGTTGTCAGCCGCGATGGATCACTGGCCGCGACGCCACCGCGCCGCGGTGCGCCGCCGTTGCAGGCAAGCTCGATTAAACTCTGGGGACTGGCCGAACTAAGTTTTTCAAGTATCTCGTAATTTTAAGTTTTGGACACCACTTTTGGTCCTTTTAAATATTAATGTTGCCGAAATTCAGTTTACTAATTTAAGCTATGTAATTACTTAAATTTAAAATTTTTGACTGTCGCAAGTGGGAAAAATATAAATTTTTGGTAAACTTGTATTACGGATCATAAATGATAAGTAAAGATTCATCAACGCATGGTAACCAGTACTAAGCACTTTACGAGTATGTTGTGAAATGAGCTTTGATTTATAAAAAAACTATTTTACGATAATATTTCGGCAGCAAGGAACATAAAATTCAGACAATTCATTAACGGATTGCATTTGGATAATGAGAAGCTGTCGACAAATCCGATAGCTAGCGATTTGGCACGGACTAGCGCGGATGGCTGGTGCGGACGGCTAGCTTTCGCGGCTCCTCCAGGAACTCACTCCGATAATGGAAATTGAAATTGTATAACTGTATCTGATATTTAATTTATTTTTCACATCTTCAGCACGAAAAGGGTGTCATTGTTGCATAAAAAAGATCGCTTTTTGCTGCAAACTTGAGAAAAAGTGATTTGAATTTCGAACACCACCTTTTGCTCGGCGGTGAAAAAAAAATGGGCGATGGTTTGTTCAGAAACTCATTTTGGGCTAGCGATATACCTCATAGGCAAAAAATGTTGTATGTTATTTATTGAAATTTAAGTTTATAAATTGTGCTATTGCTTTTTTAAAGACGTAATATTTAAAATAAATATGTACTTAGTAAACATTAGTATCGCTTCTTCAAAAATATGTTTGATTTTCATCTCTGATTTTCATAAAAATGTCAAGCAGTTGCCGAACGTAACTCAACTAAATAAAAAACATTATTAAATATTGTCTCCAAAGAGAATTTAATCATCAAAGTTTTTTACCTATAACCTATAAAACTTTTCTCGCTGTTAGAGGTGAAAAGTTGTACTTATGTTTCACACGAGAGGTGTAGTTTCAAATATTGTAAAAAATATGTTATTTTTGTTTCCTTATTATTTTATTTCGTATTCTTTGTAAGTTTCAAGAATTAAAACGTTTTTTTTGATTTATGGATACCTATCTACCTAATTACCTACTAAATTAAATTAGTTATACCACAGACCTCTATGACTTTTAACTGCCTAAATTAGTTGTCGGCAAAAACTGCAACAAAATATTATAACAGAAATTTGCCATAAAACAAATGTCGGCTTATTCACTTTAAAATATAATAATAATAATTCTTTATTTGCTTCTTAAAATTAGATACATATTTTGTGCCACTCTAGTTCTCCCACTAGGATTCCCTGTGTCGGGAGAACTAGTCTCTTCCGTCGGATACGGAAAAAAGAAATGAAAACATTCTATAAATAAGTTTACAGAAACACAATAAGAAATGATAGCAAAAAGAAAAAAAAAAGGACAATAGATATTGTACATAATTAGAACATAGGAACAATTTACATTTAGAAATGTCTGAGTGTGAATGTATGGTGTGTGTATGAGTGTGTGTGATTGTGAGTGTATGTGTGTGTGTGTGTGTGTGTGTGTGTGTGTGTGTGTGTGTGTGTGTGTGTGTGTGTGTGTGTGTGTGTGTGTGTGTGTGTGTGTGTGTGTGTGTGTGTGCGTGCGTGCGTGCGTGCGTGCTTGTACGTGTATGGGTATATATAGTTATACATGTATGTTGTTAACAACCCATCACGTCCCCACTGCAGGGGCACGGGTCTCTTACACGGGTCCCATACATCGGAAAGGTTAGGCTATACTCCACACACGGAGGCCAAGTCCGAATTGGTTACATGTATGGTATAAGATAATTAAGACTATAATAAAATGTAACAATATATATGACCTACTCTAACATTTTGTTGATATGTAAATTTTTCGTAATATTCAAGAATATTAATTATGTATGAGGTGGAAAAAATGATTCATGCCGAATTTTTAAGTTGGCGCGTTTTATTATAGGGCGGCATGCAAATATAAATCATCCCGGAAGTGAGCGGAAACCAGGCTGCACGCGCCTCTGCGCCTCTCCACTGCGATCCACCGCGATCCACTCAGCAAGTCATAATTATGAATTGTTATGTGTACGTATACCTAATTTAATTAATAAGTCAAAGTCAAGTCAAAGTCAAAATATTTTTTATATTTTTTTTTCTTCTTTTATTAAATAGGTTTGTTTGTGATCCTATTTAAGAAGCGAAACCAAAGACCTAATGGTGTTCAATGTCAAAACATTGTAACGTATCGGCTATTAAATTTATTTTTAAATGGTAAATAATCAGTTTATTAAAAAAAAATTTTTCGTCACTATTTCAGTCATAATTATAGTCTACTAGCTTCCGCCTGAGACTTTGTCTGCGTGGACTTCAGAATTGAGTCTAGAGAGAGATAAAATGTTAAGGCAGCGCCAACTAGTGACAAAGTAAAAAAAACCGTTTTTAGCCATTCCTCCGGGAACTTCGAGTTTTTTGGGATAAAAAGTATCAGATGTGTTAGTCGAGTGCTTTATCTAATCTGCCTACCAAATTTCATCTAGTACTTTCAGCGTGAAAGTGGAACAAACAAATAAACAAACAAACATTCATACTTTCACATATTAGTGAGATGTCTTTAGACATAATGATCGTTCATCGTTAACTGCTCGTATATATAGGTATATCTATTGTTTGTGTAATACCTACCCAAATTACTAATTCGTTTTTTAGGGAGAAAACCATCGCAGGCGTGTGTAATTATCACCGATGATTTGCCGCTTCCGTGTATAAACGCGTTAAATTGCAACTTAAAAATAATAATATTTAAATTTTAAAAACGGTCACAAATACTATTTTCAGCATACAGAATACTTATTATACGATTTGTATTTGGGTTCAGTCTCATAACTATTATACATAGTGTTAAAAAATGCGTTTGAAATTTTAAGGCGTTACTGAGAGTCAGAATGAAGTAGAGAATACAGGAAAAGTATTGAAAAAAATCCGATCTACAATTTTATTTTCAGTTTCCCATACTAAATCTGAATAGTTGAATCAAGAATTTATATAGGAAACTGAAAAAAATAATATTATAGATCGGATTTTTTCAATATTTTTCCTGTGTTCTCTACTTGATTATGAGTAACCTCTTAACATTTCAAACTTCTTAAAATTGCACTTTTTAACACCCTGTATAAAGTTATAAAATAATCATATAAAAGTCGAAAATTAAAAAGATCAAGTTATGATATGAATCAGCACAGAAAATTTCCAAGAAAAATAATTAGATATCTTGATAATTTCGAACCCTGATTTTTATACTAATTAAAAACGCTCAAAATTCGAAGCATATCGTTGGAACCTGAACTTAACGAACGGAGTAGAAAATGCCATACCGGCTGACGAATTCAGGCGAAGTGGTAAATCTACAAACAGTCTACACTACACCAACATTCCACTACACTGCTATCTGGAGTCAGAGGAAGCACTTATTTACGATTTATCATTCTAGCTGTACACTTGCCTTCTTACGAGAAGTTGATAGAATTTAAAGGAGTAAAGTGTCTAATTATAATGTTAACTTGGTGTTAAGTACTCCTGTAGTAGGTAAGTACCTATTTATGGTAGTTTTGAAATAGATTCTTGAAAAAAAAAACAATATTGTGGCTTTTATTCATGAAACTTAACTTTGCACGAGTCCAGTATCTTTTGTGGAATGTGTTTATTGTGATGATTTGGTGTATGTTGTTCAGATTCGTAATGCAGAAAATACGTTTTTTTAGGTATTTCAGAAGGACGATAGTACTTCCGCATTACAAGAGCTTTGTATTAGCAAAAATTTAACATTTTCTGTTCCATTAATTCCAGCAAGTTTGCTGCTAACAGTTGGATGCGCGTGGCCGAAGATAGGTATAAGTGGCGTGCCTTGGGGGAGGCCTATGTCCAACAGTGGACTAATACAGCCTGATGATGATAATGATGATGATGTTTTATTAATCCCTACCAAAGCCGTATCGCTATTAGGAGTTGTGCTTTTTTCTATTACACTGAATAAAATACTTTTAACTACGTCTTAATCTCAAGTGTACGTAAGATCGTAGAGAGCTAAGCGTTCATCTGAATAAATATTATATAATTCTGAGATTTAATGAAAAAAATGTTATGTCCCAACAGGATTTAATCTCGCGTCATTTTTCAAAACGAAGCCAAAATAAAACCGAAGGTAAGGAAACATCATTGGCTCGACTACAGATTCATCAGCTACTATTTCGGGTTAAGCTTTTACTCAGGAAAGTTGTAAATTCATAATCGCCGTCGAGTTCGGCCACAACTAAGGCCACAAACAACAATTTTTTTAAGGATGTAATTTTTTGTTTTTATTTGTGTATCATGTCTACTACGAGTGCCTATAACCCCGAAAAAGGAGATTTCCATAATTTCAATTCCAATTTATAATTTTCTTTTACTAGGGTTACAAAACGAAGTTGTTAAATAAAGGTAGAAAGAACTAGCCATATTTTATAGCATGCAAATATTATTTGTTAACCAACCAAATACACTTTACAACCACTTTATAGAGTTTAAACCATTTAATCAATTGTAGTTGTCACACGACGTCGTCGCGCGAATGGTCGCGAGGGGCTTTGCTGTTCTTTAACCGGATCGGCGCGGCGTATTGGCGGCGCCGACGCCTCCAGGGAAATCTCTTCATCTCAGCTTCATCGTCAAATTTAATAACAGGCGAACCTTTCGCCCAAGAAACAGGATTTATTTAAATTCCGTTTTATGTGCCCGTCTCGTTACTTTGCTTAATTGAAGTCTACTATGTTAGCCGCCGTATAAAAATGATTCCCATTTAATGTCAGCATCACAGAGTCCTAAATATACAGACGGAATTAAGCAATATCCTGTGTTAGATCCTCTGGCTGGAACAGACTGATATTTCCGTAGAATATTTATTATTGCGTTGCCTGATGGTAACTTTGTTGCTATTGCTAACGCGTTCCATTGCTAAAGTGAGCTTGTACTCGTATAAAACTGAACAACTTTTTCCATGGAACCTACAATCAATAAATTATTATTTTTTCCAAATAATTATAGAACATTTTATATAATTGTATGAATTTTAGAAATTTTCTACAACTGTATAAAATATCACAGTAAAAAGAATCTTAAATTATCAATGAAATTCAAGTAGCTATACTCGAAAACGTTTGATAATAATATGTTTGTCGGATCTACTATTTTATGCTGGAGTAATTCTTTATCACTAATGGAACTGAATTGCGGAGTAATTGAATCAGTTACGGAATAGTGAAAAGGCGAAATGGAGTGAAACAAAATATATTCCTAAAGAAATCGTTCGTGGGAGTTTTTCTTAAAATAATGAGGGCAGGTGAACTGGCGCGCCATTAGTCGCGGAGAGGGAGGAACATTAATTCAATCCTACTCCGATAATGTATTCGCGAAATTGCGGATGGAAAATCTCGCACTCCCTCTTAAGTGAAGTCTTATTTTTTAGAATACTGAGTTGTCTGTTGTCGTGTACATAATTATCTGGGTTTTGTGTGAATGCACTTTAGATCGACATCGACGATTTGTTTGTTGTTTTGTTATGTTTTAATACAGAGTTTCCATCAATGACACATCACTCATGAACCGATTTTCAGCATCCCTATGTTTAACCTCTGTCTACACTTATATAAGGTAAGTGACCCAAATAAGGCCTACCTTATTTTTATCTTGACGTAATTAGTAGGTTTTTAAGAAAAACTCACTCATCTTTCGAAATATTAATCTTTATAGATTAAACTTTAAAATAAATATAGTTGAAACGTTAAAAAAACAAAAATCTGACTTCTGTGAATCAAAATTTAAAAAAAGTCATTTAGGCCGTATTGGGAGACCCATGCCGCAATAAGGCCTTTCATACTAAAAGAAAGAAAAAACAATCATTAAACTTCAGTTACTAAAACATATCAACGTAATATTTATTTAAATTTAGTAAGATTCTTTAGTAATCATATTTGGGCGTTATAATCAGTCATAATAATCGTCTCAACATATTATCCTTCCTTTCTTCATTTTCTTCAAGCAATCTCCTGAACAGTATTTTTTTTTATCATCAGGGGTTAAGCCAACACACAGCTCATGATACCTACCAGATATTACAAGCAAGGCATTGCCACATGTCATCGATTCGATATGATAGGCCTTATTTGGACCTGTCGTATGTGTAAGAAAAAAAAAATATTACAGAAAATACATTGAAAAAATGGCGTATAAATGCTTATGTAGGAGTTACTAAACTTTTAAACTAAATAACACACAAAAAAAATCTCGGCATGCGTGCAAAAATATCAAAATACTTACATCATTACCTGTAGAAATTTTATAAAACAGGCCTACTCTCCGCGTCCCGACTGTTTTCGACTACATGTTCCGACATACTCGTGGTTAGCGGCGCTCGCTATTCTTGTATGTGTCAGATACATCCTTACGCACACCACTGTAAACTTTCGCGGTTATTTGAAATGTCTAAGCGGGAAATTTGAAACCTAGGCCTTATTGGGGCATAGGCTTTATTTGGGTCTCTTACCTTACTCTGTTTGTGAAACCAACAACGTTCAACAAAACCACAAACAAAAGAAGGAACGCGATCCGAAAGACTAGTGAAAATAAAAAATGCAAAATGAATTGAGTTGGTCTTTATTTGTTGCATCTAAAGCTCCCGACGTTATTATGGGCTTTTGAATGACACGAATAATACAGCGCGAATGCTGTAGCTGTCGCTGACGGAATATTTCAACCAAAGACATATTTTTATTAGAGATGTACCGACTAGTCACCGAATAGTCAAAAAATTGGTTTGAACGTGATCTAGTAAGTAGTTTTTTTTAATACGTCATAAATCTTAAACCGCAATTTACCTTTCATTCAAGTAACAACGAACTACAAGAACTTTTATATTATGTTACTTGCTGCTACGGAACCCTTCATGGGCGAGTCTGACTCGCACTTGGCCAAAATGACGAAACATTAAAAAAAAATTATGTCACGAAAATTCGCACGAACAAACAAAACGAAATTATAGATGAAAAGTAACTGCCAACTATACGACAAATCTAGACCCGACTAGACACAGATCACTACTTTTATGCCTTTTGAAATTTTGTGACGAATTTCATATATTGGTTCTGCTGTTAAACACCTCCAACACAGGGGGTAATAGTGAGGTTATAAGGCGCTTGTATTAAATTTTATATACTATTTTCATTGTATTCAAAATTCTTCAAAAGTAATATAATGAAGTGTTTACACTAACGGTGTCGCATTAATGAGTTGTCAAGTTTTGCGCCAACGAGCTTCGTGCACACTGCTATCATCCAAGTAATATGAGGACGAAGATAGAATAGTGCGGCATCCGTTGGTTATGTCATAGTCGTATAGAGGCGTAGGCGGTATCGCAAACTATCGAATATAAACATGCAGCGAAGGTTATGACTCATTTATACATAGTTGTTGTATAAATTGTCTATACTATACACAAGGTGTATCAAAATATGTAGGTTTGGACGCCATTGCTCGGGATTTTTCTCATTATATTGAAACTATTTTTATTCGATTCGATTCGATAATCATCCGCGTAGACTTCGTAAATAAATAGACCGTCGAACCCGTCGGAAATTTAATTTTCCTTACAATCGTACGTATGTTCCAAGTTTGACGTTGCTGTATTCGGTGGTTTAGGCGGTGCGCTGGCTGAGAGCCATAGTCAGTCACGATACTGTTTTGTATTTTATAGATAATTAAGGGATCCGAAGTCTATTGAGACCTGGCTTATGTAGGTATAAACAAATGGCTAGTGTAGATTTTTATTTAACCTCAAAGTAAAAATTATCTGATTCGCCTCGGTCTACCATACTGTGGTGTGACAAGATATCTTTAATCTAAAACCAATTGAAATCCTGCAAGTCCTATATAATTACACCAAATGAAGCGTGTCTAACATGAATTACTTACAATAACTGAGAAAAATATATCCTTTAATTGAGTACTTAAGGAAACGTTCGAACAGAAGTGTAAAAGAGATAAAAAAGGAATATTTTTAAGAGTTGTCCAAAATTTATAAAACTTTAAATAATATACCTTTCTTTCTTTTATGACATTCATATCATGTTCTTCACGAACAAAAAGTTGTAGTTTTCTGCCTTTCGTATAGCAAAAAAATATTTAGGTATATTCACCTAACTTTCCACTAGAAAAAAAAACCTTCATTGTCATGTTAAACTCAACTAAGGTTTCCGTAACTTCGGAGCGCCGACCGGTCGCAGCTAGTTTATTTGTTCGAGAGCAGTTCCACCCACGAAGAAGACTGGAAGAGACTGTAGTTGAACTAAATTTGTAATTCGATTTGTTATCGCTGCGATGGTAAAATAAACACACATTCGTGGGAGAAAGGCCACGATTATATTATGTATATGCCTTTTACAAGAAATATAGAACCAATAAATGCAACGAAATCGAAACGTTCAAAGAAAAACTTTAGAAAAAGGTATAGAGTACATGACGGTTTTACGTTATGTGTGAAATGATTGGACTACCTGTAGTAATGTAGTGGGTGACCAACTATCCCAATATGAAATATACAGGGTATATATATACAGGGTGAAATTGAAATCGCGCAAATTTTAGCTGTGGTTTCTGCTCATGAAACAACAATTTCCTCTATTAAGCAACCCATTCAATCAGAGTAAAATAATTTCATCGATGACCCGAGTAGCCAACTTTGTATGGTAAGTCAATTCTTGGTCCAAATGAATTGGATTCTTAGTGAGGCTTAAGTCATGACTAGAAGCCACAGTTAACGTTTAGTCCGCGATTTCAATTAGTATTTTCGCCATCGTTCTACGCGACAACATTTTCATCCCCATCACTTTGATGGTTGGCACTCCACACACAACTTTGCGTTTCACTAGAAACTTTCTGCTTCGCACAACCAAACTGTGGAATGAACTGGCGCCTGCGGTATTTTGGGACCGATACGAAATTAGCGTTCAAGAAAAGAGCGTACTCCCATTTCAAAGGCCGGCAACGCACTTGTAACTCCTCTGGTGTTGCGGGTGTCTATGGGCGGCGGTAATCGCTTACCATCAGGCGATCCGTCTGCTCGTTTGCACGCTATGCCATAAAAAAAAATATAAAAAAAGTATAGTCAACCCAGTTCACGCATAATCGGCAATCGGGCAGTGGGGCCGCAGATACAATCTCATAAATCGGTGCAATCATGTTGGCTGGAAAATTGTGCTTTCTGCATACTCGATTTCATTACGCTTTAGTATTTATACACAAATATCGACTTCAGCAATTCATTTACTATAAATGTTATGGACCGTTACATACAAATATAAATAACACGTAACTACTAAAATAATAATAATAATAAATAGAGTTGATAGCAACTCTGCACGGTTATTGTTTGCAGTTTGCACGTTTGATTTGTAGGGTTCCGTGCTTCAAAAAGAAAAACGGAACCCTTATATGATCACTCGTGTATCTGTTTATCTGTCCGTCTGTCACAACCAATTTGCTCCGAATCTACGAGACTGATTATGTTCTGTGACCCAAATACGGAAGTGTAACCTAAATAAATGAATGTTGGGCAAATAAAAAAAATAAAAATAAAAGTTTTGCAAATTGTACCACATATAATGACTTATTGTAAGGATTTCATTTTTTTTATATTTTAGTAAATAGACGAAAAAAATACCATTTTGTATATTGGAAAACAAAGTTGTAAGGATACGTCTTTACACCTTTATACCGTGATTCGCAACGTAATTGATATCCGCGGCTGCCCTTCTTGGTGGAGATGTGTGGGAATTAAATGTTAATTAAAATCACTGTTACACTTTAAAATATATTATTAAAGTTAAATGTTAATTAATGTTATGAGCTTATGAGCTACGATATGTTAATATTGACTGTTGGACCGTAACTGGTTGCTCAGCCTAGATACTGCGTATAGCAGATGCAGCTAGCGCAGCCAAAAGTAACTAAAAGTAGGTTACATGCATAACCTACAATAATGTACAGTGCTGACAGTACAAAAATAGTCCTTTTTATTAATAATTCAGCTACAACTATTGGAGTCGAACACTTAAATACTATTATATTTGAACAACAAGTAACATCAAAACAAGCAACCTGATCTGTGACTCGGCATCCTATTTACATCATAGCCTCCAAGTTTGTTTGTACTATGTAGGTATACAAACTGTGTGTTAAAAAAATAGAGAAAGAGGCAATTTTCTCGACTATTGTATTTATAACTTATCAGCCATAAACATTTTATAATGGTTTGTAGTGAGTTTGCTCTATACTATAATCTGTCGAAAGATATTGGAGGTACCCCCTTCATGGGTTCTACCTGTGGTTTTCATATCAATTCAAACTGACTAACTATCTGTGACAGGATGCTGTCCAAACTCGCTTCGCTTACGCTCCCGCTGATATTTGCTGATTTGTAAAATTAGTCGTTGAATCCCTAGTTAAATAAATGGCCGTAGTTATGCCATAACGATCCAACTGACTTTGGAGTAAGTTGGGGATAATGTACTTTGTGTTACTTACAAGTCAGTTGGATCGTTATGGCATAACTACGGCCAAATTATTTAGAGGCTTATTTATTTGAATGTTAAACCGTTACTGTTCATTTTTTATTTTTTTAGATACTTTATTGTTTTCCCATTTCCAATGTACAAGTTAGGTTATGAGGTTTTTCGTCTAATAATATTTCGTCACATAATATGTTTTAATAATGTATTACGAATATCCCTTAATTAAAGTGATTTTATCTATTTAATTTTAAATATTAAAGTTCCTGTATTTTCATGTCCCGCGGACATGTTATAGTGTATTCAATTTAATGTTTCAGTACTTATCTAAACCCCGAATTGTTCCAGTAGTTAATTTCAACAATTCTTGTACCATTTGGGCAGAAAGCTAGACTGCGAACATAGAACAAACTCTCCCGACGCGACGCTCTAAGCGGAGTTGGCGAAAGTTGCTGGGCGAGGATCTCGCGGAAACTTTTCTAACAAGAATTCTCTGTTTCGGTCCGACACCCGCTTATTACCAACAGGATACAACTTTTTGCCTTAATCAGCCGTTATTATTCACTAAGATGATGGGTGTTGGTTTTTAGTAAGAGTTGAAAATGGATTTTATAGACTTTCAGTTACTGTTTTCTCTTATACCTTTGTTTGGTTTGAAAACGGTTGTTGGTGATGCCATATAGTTTTATTGAGTGATGTTGCAAATTTCGAATAGGTACTGCCTGTAACTTCCCTGCTATTTTCAGAGTTCCACTACAACTTCAACTAGTATGGAAGTACCCATTCTCCACACAATGCACAAACGAAGTTTCTTCGGCGGTACTTATCCAATTACACGACCATTGGATCATGGCAAGACCCCAAGCATACTACCTCACCTGGCGGAGGTACTTCCATTTTTCTCTGAAGGTTAGAAACACCACATTTTCTACAATAGGTAAAGTGATTGATTAGTTCCCTCCACTCGCAGGGTTCCTGGTTCAAAGTTTGTGGAATTCTGTTTGGTTTGGTAAGACATCTTATCTTAGTCTTGCCGCCAAACATTAGTGTTTACAGCACTGGCATGGAAATGAAATACCAATTACCTCATTGCGTTGGCGAATCTTGGTAGGTTAAGATGAGGTGAGATTTATTAAAGAATTACTTGGAAATAGTAGACTATAAAGAGACTTGCCTATGTTTTCAGTATATATTTGTCCGCGATTTCTTAAAAGTAAAAACAACTTCTTATATCATGTCATCCAACAAATACCATATATCAGTAAATATATGGGACCAAGTTCGATAATTTTCTGGCTGAGATATAAAATGTCTGATCCTGCATTATATCTGGAAGAAAGCTCAAGGAATATTATTGTGGTGGCTTGGCCGTGGCAGGTGGTACTTGAATAACGACGTACCGCCCCTTTGAACACGATAGTTGCGGTAGTTGTCCTGGCAAGCTGATCCTTCAGTTAAATCACATAGGTACTTAAATATCTACATACACAGGGTAAGATAATCACAGAATTAGAAAAAAAATCGAACGTTATAGAATATGGTATAGAGGTAAATGTTACAGAAAAAGTTTCATTGTGTATCACTAAACAGTCATCGTGTTTAGTGAATATAAAAAACCACAAAATTTCCTATCCGTGTGCTTTATATGTTTAGTTGTTTTAGGAAATTTAAGTGTTAAGGGCCCGTTCACATTAATTTGCGAGAAATCACAATTTTTGAGGTCGTAGTTTGCTACCTTCGGGAAGAGTTATACATAAAAAATATTTATATTTTTAGTAGATTCTTATTTCTTACTGTAACTTCCTAGAAAGGATTTTTAAAATTTTGCTCCATTATTTTATAAAAAATATGACACACAGTCGTGTTTTGGCTGCTGGCACGATCATTCCATGCAAAAAATCTTTAAATTTACGAAGCTCCTAAAGGCAGTTATTTTTTTGTTAAATCTCGACCTCCGTTTAAAAAAAAAAAATGCAAATATCTCGAAAACGGTAAAAGATATCGAAAATCTGACAGAAATTTTGAAAAGCTTAACTAAAGGCATATAATACATGAGACGTATATTGACTATGAAAAAAATGGCGAAACTCATTATTTTTTCAGATTCCCATACAAATTCTTTATTACTATTGAGGTTTATGTTAAACCTTGACCTCCGTTTTTTTTGCACAAAATTTAAATATCACGGAAACAGTAAAAGATATTGGAAATCTGACACAAAGTTTGAAAAGGTTAATGAAGGTTAAAGGTTATATTATACGCTTTTCTTTAACCTTTTCAAAATTTCTGTCAGATTATCGATTTACGAGATATTTGCAGTTTTTGCAAAAAAAAAACAAACGGAGGTCGAGTTAAGATCAAATGCAGATCGATTTTTTTCAATATTTTTCCTGTATTCTATATTTCTTTCTGACTAGTGATTACATAAATACATCAATACGTCGTTTTTTGACGTACATCAATGACTTGCCATTTATGGTGCAAACCTTTCAAATATTGTGTTGTTTGCTGATGATACTTCCCTTCTTTTTAAGGTGAATAAAAATACAATCGAAATTTACGAAGTGAACAACACTCTCTCTAAGTTACTAGACTGGTTTACTGCTAATAATCTCTTACTAAATGCGAAAAAAGTTAGCGGGGAGGCTTAGTTCAGCTACCTACGCCGTCAAGAAAATAAGGCAATTGACGGATGTAACAACTGCCAGATTAGTATATTTCAGTTACTTTCACGGTATAATGTCTTATGGCATTTTACTGTGGGGGACACGCAGCAGACATTTTCATTCTACAAAAAAGAGCAGTCCTAGCTATATACCAACTACGACCCCGAGAATCACTTCGAGATAGATTTAAGGTAATAAATATTCTTACAGTTGCCGGTCAGTTTATTTACGAAAATATCATGTACCTACGTTCGTAAAAATCTAAACTTGCTTTTCAAAAATAGTGACAGATATAACCGTAACTTGAGAAGTAAAAATAATCTTGACATAGCTTTCTCGAGTCTTAGTAGTAAGGTGAAAAAATCATTTGTGCGGCAGTGTGTATGCTTTTATAACAAAATTCCGAATGACGTGTGTGAACTACCAGAATGTAAATTTAAGAAACATAAAACGCTGTACATATTTGTTTATTTGTTCAAGAGGATACTATAAGACTGTAGATTATTTTAATGATAATGACATTTGGAATATTCCTCTAGCAAAATGATATGACGTTCATAAGAGTGCTTAATGTACCTACGTAAAGAAATAAATGATTTTGATTTCTTTTTTTTAATTTTGAATACAAAAAATAACAAAATTAATCACATTTCACAATCTTGAAAAAAAAACCACAGGTTTCCAAAGGTTTTTTTTTCTCAGAGAACAGAAATAATAATAATAATAATAATAAAGACTTTATTCAGTAACTCATTTACATTGGTGATACACATTATTGGAAACTTCTTTTAAGTATTTAAGTACTTGTGTATTTAAGAAGCTTCCGCTCTTCCATAACACAACTGAAATTTAATTAAACATGAAAAGTTATGGTTTTATTCTTATTTTAATTGATGAAATCAATTAAATTCTACATTTACAAAATATCTAAACCAAACCATAAACCAAACAAGGATTGGAGATATTCTGTCCCTCAGTAACAAATAATTGCATTTTATTGTATGCAATAATGAGTTTACAAACAAATTAAACATCAGTGAGTGCCAACTATTTCGAGCTATTTGATTACTATAAACAAATACATTCGTTTCAGTTAAAAATTACCCGTTTCCATCTTCGGCATCATCATAACTTACCGTACCGTTAGATGATGCTAAGGGCTTACCAATTAACGGTAAAAATAAATACAAAACATTGATACACTTATTTAACGATAACCACCTATGTTTTTTTTTTACCGCTTTTATGACGTTTTTTCACATTTTTTTATATCTAATTCTGAGTAGCCCCTTAATTTCAAAATCTCAAAACTATTCAAGAGTACGTTTTTTTTTAAAATTCTGCTACCGCCTTGTTTCACCCTGTTTTTACCTAATACACATTTAATGATATAAAAAAACTAAATATAGGGTGTATGTAGTCACTAGGTGAGAATATGACTTTAGGGTTTGACGAAAAAAAAATTTTGAGTTTCAGTTCTAAGTATGGGGAACCCCAAAATTTATTGCGTTTTTTATATTTTTGTGTGAAAATCTTAATGCTGTTCACAGAATATATCTACTTACCAAGTTTCAACAGTATAGTTCTTATAGTTTCGGAAAAAAGTGGCTGTGATATACGGACGGATAGACAGACAGACAGACATGACGAATCCATAAGGGTTCCGTTTTTTGCCATTTGGCTACGGAACCCTAAAAATGAAAAAATAATAATACTTATGGTTGTTTTAATTCTTCTCCGTGGCATACATTTAAAAATTGCGGATCAGTTTGAAGTGTTGTCAATTGTGATAACCTGTGCATTTCCAGCAGTAGATTATAAGACTGGTAGGAGTATAAACGATGATGCAGCGTGGACAGGAAGTCGTAACAAGCGGAGAGTAATGGCCTTAACTGGCAACGTGTCGGTCTGTCGGTCACGTCGATAGCGGGACGAACTGACAATTCGATTAACTAGCTTTTATTTATCTTGGCAGTTATACAAAATGTACTCGTATTGTTCAAGTACTTAATTAGTCAATGTCACGGTACAGTCTCGTGCACCTAAAAGTATACAGCCAAGTAGTGCAAATAGTACTAGATGGCACGGCTACCCTGTATACTTTTAGGTGCACGGGATGTACCAATAATCGTAATTTGACAAATTCAATAAAGATATGCAGTACCGAAGCTATTGTGATTTACCGCAAAATTTTAATCACATTTTAATGCCTATTTTATAAGTCCAGTCAGTTTACGGTTTTTTACATTAAATGCAATTTGGGTGAAAATTTAGAATATACATATATTATATATATAATATAAAATAATGACTGAAAAATCAAAATCTTCTTTTAAATATTTGATAATTCATCAGCCGAAAGACGTCCACTGCTGGACAAAGGCCTCCCCCAAGGATTTCCACACCGACCGGTCCTGTGCTGCCATCGATATAAGATTGTTCTCTTATATCGATGTGTGCTGCTCGCATTCAGCGGCTTCCGGCAACCTTCACCAGGTCATCGTCGGTCCACCGAGTAATATTATATATATCATTATATTATACAATAAAAATATAAACTAAATTTAAGTGTGAACAAAAATGTACAGTTGGTGATTTTTACATGACTTTTTTAATACTTTTTATTTATATTAATAATAATCCCCGTCAAGATCGATTTATTAAGGACATATTTAATAATATATTAGGTATATACAAAGAATAATTATAATTTAAAAGGAAATATATTTAATACAACCTCAATTATTTCATTTACTTACTGGACTAATATTAGTTTTGGGCCGAATTTATAATAAATAATACGTGGATGTTTCGTATTATCGAGTAAATCACAACATTTTTTTATTATAAACAAATAAAGTACAGCATTTGATTATAACTGTAGTAAGTTTAAAAATATTGTTAAATTTAACAACAGTTCTTATCTATCAAGTAAAATCTGATTTTAACTGAATGCACATTGTACTCATAATGATCCTCGCGTTAAGAGGCGAAGCCAAGGACTTTTTATCCAAAAAGTTGCAAAACCTACAATAAACCTAACTGCCTTTTTAATTTTATAGGCTACACATTTCGGGGAACTGCACGAACCTATTCCACCTGCTCCGCTCAGTCTTCCTTTACCACGCAAAATTATCATTGGCACGATGCGGAAGAGTTTTCCTTTTAGTGCTACTAGTAGAAAATCCCGTGGTAAATTCGGTCCGTCACCGCGTCGATATTCCACAAAATTATTTGACATTTCGTGTTTTTTAATGTTTTATGTAGGGTTTTTTCTATCCTAGGGTTTTTGGCTATAAAACAAAAAATTAGATTTTTATTAATATACCTATTAAGATATACATTAATTATACATATATTAATCTCCGTTCAATTCTATGTGGCAACGTAAGTTTAGGAAATGAAATCCCGCTTTCAGTTGAAGGCATGTATTGGATTTGGAAGCGGTCGTGGCTCAGTGCTTGCGTGGTCGTATCGATCACGCAGGTTAACTGACTACAGACAAGGTCATAACCTGGATGGGTTTGACTGTTAGCTGTTAGTGGCATTTATCTCGACCGTTTAGGTGCTTCGCAAAGCACGTTAAGCCGTTGGTGCCGGCTGCTATTGCTAGCAGTCGTTAAGCCATGTCAGAGGCCTTATAGGCGGCTTAAAAACTTCTGGAGTTGGTCACTAGCCCCACAACCTCTACCAATCCTGACTTGGCCCCCGTGGGTGGAGTATGGCCTAAACCTTCCCGAGTTATATGTATGGGAAGAGACCCGTGCCCCTGCAGTGGGGACGTAATGGGTTGTTAACAACATTGGATTTGGACTACTACTCCAATGCCTATAACACGGGCGTAAAACCTAATTTTTAGTTTATACGAGTATACGCAAGTTACTCACTATTAGTAAAGTTCCCACGACTTGTTCGCGTAGATTTTGTGTAATATAACAATACTTTGAAATACCCTCCAAGAAAAATATCAGTATTTTCTAAATAGAGCACCAAAAAAAAAAATTCAAATATCGATCCATAACGCTTTAATTTAACCTTCACTCTCTGATTAATGCTAGTTTCTGGGCGCTAGGTAAATCTAGTTAACTAACGTTCTTCTGAAATAGCTGGATCTCATCTTAAAACTCATTATTTCCCCTTGAGTGTTTTGTTTTGGTGTTACTGTAAACTTACATGCAAATAAATAAATGAAATGAAATGAAAATGTTGAGATAAAACCTGTACAAAGAATTTACTAAAGTGCCAAAAAAAAATCCCTTATCGTACAACGTTTTATTTTTATAGTAAATACCACAGTTTGCTGTTTTACACATTTTACACAGTGCACATATTTTAGTTATAATCAGAAAGAGTTCTTTTAATGTATTCCCCTCATGCTCGACTCTCCCTTCCTTTGATAATCTTTGCATGTAAATCCTCCACAGTGTGCTATGTTAATCCGTCACCCAGCTAGTTCTTCACTATCCGCGCAAAATCTCTCTGCCTGTGTTCGCTCTTTCTCTCTCTTATCTCTCTGTGTGGCACAATTTAAATTTTATATAACAGTATTTTTTTTTTAATATCAGTTTCAAAGCACTTAATAAACTTTCCTGGCTTGATTACAATTATTACTTAGGTTCTTCATTGGGTTTAGAAGGTTATGTTAAAACAAGTTTTTCCAGTTTCCCATGCTAAATCTGAATGGTGAATCAAGAAACTGAAAAAAAAATTGTAGATCGTATTTTTTCAATATTTTTCCTGTTTTCTTTACTTGAGTCTGAGTAACCCCTTAAAATTTCAAACGCACTTTTTTAACATGTATAAGTTTACCCATGATTGTAACTTGTTTTTAATATCAAATTGGACTTTAACTATTTATATATTATACCCATGTTTCTAATTCATTTCAAATATCAAATCGCACTTCAGGCATATGTTCATGTGAGTCAGTCCTAAAACGAAACGTTTTTGTGGTCCCTTTATTTATTTTTACAGCCTCTTGTCAAGTCCACGCCGCGAACATTTGTCTCTTGCACAGAAGTATTATCTTCAGCACGAGACGCGTGGATGTAGCTTTAAATCACCCACATTTTGAGGTGAACATCTCCAAGTCCCGGATACATTACCTACCCAGAACCCATATACAACAAAATAAAAACATTTTCAAGATCCACGCCACAAATAACATCAAAGATTAATACGATAGTAACAATGTTACTGTTGCAGTATCTTGTTCCAATTACATCGTAAGCTCTGTTGTCTCGGCGTGCGAGCCGGTCCGATAACATATAAGTTTGAACGTGGAATGGACATGTTATAAATTCTGTGTGGCTTCTAGTCCCTTGGAAGCGTGCGAAAGTTTTCTCATATAACAATCGAGTTGTCGACTTTAATGGTCTATTTGCATTTAACTTGGCATTCCAATTAAACGCGAAGAATTAAAAGCGTCATTTACATCAGAAACTGATTTTTAGATTTATTTTAATGTTTAAAAATATTATTTATTTCATACAAAATACAGTGCAATCTTAGAAATATTTCTCTAGGATCCCACTAGGATACCCTGTGTCGGGGGTAGGACTAGTCTGTTTTCATTGGAACGACACCAATATGTAGCAAAGAAAAAAGGGAAGAATAACAAGAAGAAAAAAGCGTGGGCGTGTGCGTTTGTATGTGTGTGTGTGTGTGTATGTTTGTGCGTGCGTGGTGTTTGTTGAAGAACATAGTGGAATTGCCTAACTAGTAGGTATTATAAACTTGTACATACAACATTTATACATATGTACTTATATACATATATTAATGAATAACTATTATACAGAGTGTAACAAAAAGGTGTCGTAATACTTCAAGTTGGGCTTCTACTCATCGATGTGTCGATTCGGTGTTCACGATTTAACTCATCTGACAGGATTAAACTTTATTTAAGCGTCCTGTCCTTGTTCTTTTCGTTACAGAAAGAAAAAGACAGAATACTTAAATTAAGTTAAGTCCTGTCAAATAAGTTTAATTGTGAAAACCGAATCGACACCATTACTAAATAATATCATTATAAATGATGAACAACTTTATTATATTACGTAAGTACCATTAAATATTTTTCTGTATTTTTATCTAAAAAATATTGTACTTTTCATAATTTTTGATGCACAACGCTTGTTAGTATTGTTTTTGTATTTTCTAAAATAATTCTAACATTATACCAAGTTATTAATTGCATTTTAATCATAAAAATGTACATATTAAAGTCAATTTATTTTTGGTTTGGGAGAAGAAATTACATTATTATTTTTTATACTGACCATATTAAAAAAAAATAACCGACCAATTTCAATTTTATTACACTGTTCATGTTTTACAGTCACACTAATTTTCCGACCTCCACATAATTCAATAACTGCCCGATTATTTCTTCAAATGATCATACTAACTTTCCTAATATTTAAATAACAGTCGTAAAATTTAATTCCCAAAAAAGTATATTATAGTTACTACTAAACATGTTATCTTAGTTACTCGTAGTTTATAAATGCTCCTATTGAACGAGCGACGCTCGGTCTCCCAGCTAGTATTTTTTAAAATGTAAACATGCACTCAAGTACCTACTAATTACCCATTAATTGAGGTGTCATATGACTTGTAAACAAGCTCATTAAAAGTGTCTTATTACTAGCAATACCTTCCAGAAAGATCCATAATTAATCATTGTGTTCTCGGAACTTTAAGAAAAACATTGTGAAATCAATCTAGAACGTTCCATTGTTTACAAGGTGGGAGACAACCTATAAAAGGCCCACCTAACTTGACTTACACTTACAGTCAGTTCATTCCTGACCAGAACCGTTCAAGCTTCCTAGAACACAAACAGTCCTTGGTGTAATATAAGTTCTGATAACATAAGGTTTTGTACCAGAAGGCTAATTGTGTGAATAAAAGTCAAGTTCCACAAACATAGTCTTTTCCTGGTCTGCAACCTTGTACTTTCCACTATCTGCTGGTGGTAAACTTCCTGGTGGAGAAACATCAAGACTATTTATTTTACTGTTGGGTTGGGCTCACTAAGGTAACTCCTCTTAGTCTATGTCTGGTGGATCGAGTCCTCCAGGTGGATGTTGTAAGAAGAAGATCTGAACCACAAGTCTGTATCTGCTGGATGCATCATCCTCCTGGCAGATGCACAATACAGTTTTTGGTATCCTCTGTATAAAAGGAAAACCTGGTGGCAGCATAAGAACCCTAATACGTGTCCATCCATGAATGATGGATGTCACATAACCTATAACCAGCGGACAATCAAGACGCTTCTAATGAGGTATCATTTGTCGTATTATGATAAGTCGTTTAAAAGTTATGCGGGAACAGATGAACATACATACATACATAGTATACATACGTATACGGACTAAAATCATAACACTCCTTTTTGCTTCGCCGTAGTCGGGCAAAAAGCAAGCAAATTGCGGCGCGCGCGCCACGATTACGCCCATTTAAAGTGTTCACTAACATTGTTAACCCGTGTTATAAATTGGGCACTATTAATTTACGTAATTCGTAAGCATTATGCTGGAAGCGGTTCGCTGCCGTGTAATGGCGTTAATTAAGGCGTCAAAAGTGCAGCGTCCCCCTCTGTTTGTATTGGCAGGAGGGGACAGTAACAGGACTTGCGCCTTAATTAATGGCCATGCAGCAATTTTCCCGGTGAAAATACAATATAAAGGTGGTACAGATTTTAATAAAGATATATTTGTATCAATTTATTAATAATATCTTTTTTTACAAAATTTGTGATAAAAAATTATGGAAAAAAAAATGAGCTTGAATAACAATTACGAGTATATTATTTGAGATTGCGTGGAGTTCATCGTAGCTTAGCATCGACTAGCTGGTGCCCACGACTTTGTACGCGTAAATGTTGGGGCTTTTACAAAAGTTCATAATATGTTCTGCTTAATTATTGTTTAGAAATGAGAAAATTAAATACATGTATGCTTTATCGTATAACCTAGAATGTTTTTTATCAAAATTACTGAGTGTACAGGACTATTAAATATATTACTGTGCAAACTTTTATAAACGCATAGTCATTTATGAGATAAAATTTGAGAAATATATTATTTAAGTTTTTTTATCATATCATAGTAGCAATATCAACTCCAAAAATAAAAATTAAGTAAACATTTCAAAACTGCTTGAAATATTGTAATAAAAATTTGCTTCAGACAGAACAAAAAGGGGAAAAAAGAAAAGAAGAAAGAAAAAAAAAGAGATTTATACAGATTTTTAAAAACTATGTATGGCACATTTTTTCGCGGAAAAATGCATGGTTCCTATAGTATAGCTATTATTGCATAGAATTAATGTTTACAACCAACTCATCTCCACACCCTGGACACTTCATACAAATTTCGCGCCATTGTTTACTACATAGAAATTTGACACTTCTTCATGTCTGTACACATGTTTTTGCATGTGTGAGTGTCTAGGGCTGCCTCACAGGCGGCCTATTGCCTACATTAAGGCTGCTTGGACATACAGCCTTGTATTGAGGGATTTGTCTTTGGCAGGATTTTACTTTCTTGGATCTGGCCGGGTACCCGATAATACTTAGTGCCGGATTATTTAGTGGACAGAAATAATAACAAGTACCATTGGAAGAAAATGTTTAAGCAAATTAAAAAAAGATTAACTGAATAATTAAAATTCTAAAAACGGTAAATTCTGATGGAAGAAAACCAGTTTTTCTGTCCGATTGGCATCAAGGCGATTCTTTTAGGGTTCTGTACCACAAAAGAGAAAAAGGATCACTCGTGGCTCTGTCTGTCCGTCCGTCTCTGTCCCAGCCAATTTGCTGTGAATCTATTGGATCGATTGAATAAATTGAAACTTAGTAAACAATATATAGATTAACCCAAACACGGATGTGTAACATAAATAAATTCTGAGGGCGGGCGGTTTATCGATCAAAGATTTATGGAAATGAAAGAACTTCATAAACCTTTAATATGATTTTTTTTTACTTATCCATGAACATGGACATGGACTAATCAGCTGATACATTTTGGAAAGTCATATTGCAAATGAATATGTCCTTTAGGAAATTATTCTCAGTTTCACCTGCTACCTACCACTATTTAGGTATTTCGAAATATAGGTACAAAATAATCTGTTAAAATCTCACGTATTTTGTCAAAATAAAAAAAATCTGTGTAAATATATTCCATATTGATACCGTTGTACCTATTTTTTTTGTATTTTCAATAAGCCATTGATATTGTAAGTTATTTATTGAAAACAAATGTGTGATAAAATATACATTATAAAAATGGCTAAAACATTAAATATTAGCAAAATCTTAAAGTCATTGTTTACAAATAAAGGATTGTTTGTTGTTTTTATCAAAATATGTGATGGTTATGAAGATGTTTGCAGATTGTTTTAAAATGCCATTTTATTTATCTAGTTACTTACGCCTTCACTGTTACTGTAAAGGTGCTGTTCTTGGAATATTTCCGAAAGACTATAATTATATCACAGTCTTTTTAACGACAGACGTGAATATAAAATGACAGACTTTTACAATATACATTTTAAATGAAGACAAGGCTGTATGGACATAGAAGCCTTTATGTCGTTCCAAGGATGCACTTGACAGCAACCGTTTTGTACCTTCTCTTTCACACTTAAGCGATTTATATTATGCTATCCTGTTGTCAAAGTGAACGGTTGCTGTCAGATCGTACCCTCGGAACGCACACCACAAATAAATGTATTTATTTTGCCAACCCTTGACTATTAAACACATCGGTCACATAGGGGGGGGGGGGGAGAGGTCGCCTTCAGAGAGCGGCAGGGAGTGTCCATACTGTACAATATCCTTATACTGTGCTCATCTCTTCCTATAGCTCGGGAAGGTTAGGTCATTCTCGACACACAGGGTCCAAGTTCAAATATGTGTAAGATGTGACCGAAGTTGGATACAAAATAAAAATACCGTTTACAAACGTAGTTTGCTATGCTTCTTTCAGCTTCACTGCGTTATATGTATACTTTCCGATATTCTACAGCTACCTGCATTGTGAATCAATACAGACACATCTCATCGAAAAAAGGATCCCGTCAGTTCCCTCGGGATCCCCTTGACAATTCCGGATCAATAACTAGTGAAAATGGGAGAATTTTCAATAAAAAAAAATTGTGAAACACCAATGTCAAGTGAAAGTCACGGCTCTAAGGGTGATAGGCACTCAAAGGCGCTCCACGTGGTGGTTTCGGTGGTCGGAAAACGGAGCTGTCTCCCGAGTTAATCCTCTTCTTATGACCGCTTATCACTGAATATGTACCTATCACAGCTATTTCCCCAAGACAAAAATAACGTTGGAACCACTTTAAAACGGAAATAATAATTGAAAAATTAACTCAGCAGACGTGTGCTCGATATAGAGTCCCGGCAACCAACCCACAGTATAAGGATAATATTTGACACTCCCTGCCGCTCTCTGAAGGCTACCTCACTCCCCTGTGTGACTTCTAGTTGTCAAGAAATTGGCAAACCAAAGACAATTTTATTTTCATACGGAGAAAGGCAATGGCTTTTAAGGCTATTTAGCCTTGATTGGTGTATACAGTATTCACTCATTATAAATGTCTATTGTAAGAGTCTGTCGTTTATGTTCATCTCTGTCGTTAAAAGTTCTACTGTTTTCAGTAATATCAATTACTAAAAACGTAAACATAACAAAAAGAAGTATAACCTGCGGCAAGGCGGTACGACTAAGAAGCCTTAGCCTAAGCAGCCCTAGATACTAACACACACATTTACACGTGTAGCGACATGAAGAAGTGTTAAATTTCTACGTAGTAAACAATAACGCCATTTTTGTATGAAGTGTCCGGGGTGTGTCCATTCCATAGATAAAGTTTTCAGCTTTTCCCTCGGGATCCCTTTGAATTTCCAGGACCAAGAGTATATGTCTTTATTAACACGCGAGTGCCTCTCTTTTAGGTCGGTTTTTTATCAAAACTAATTTTGCCAAATTTTGAATTCGGAAGGCAATGGCTTTTAAGGCTATTTAGCCTTGATTGGTGTATACAGTATTCACTCATTATAAATGTCTATTGTAAGAGTCTGTCGTTTATGTTCATCTCTGTCGTTAAAAGTTCTACTGTTTTCAGTAATATCAATTACTAAAAACGTAAACATAACAAAAAGAAGTATAACCTGCGGCAAGGCGGTACGACTAAGAAGCCTTAGCCTAAGCAGCCCTAGATACTAACACACACATTTACACGAGTAGCGACATGAAGAAGTGTTAAATTTCTACGTAGTAAACAATAACGCCATTTTTGTATGAAGTGTCCGGGGTGTGTCCATTCCATAGATAAAGTTTTCAGCTTTTCCCTCGGGACCCTTTGAATTTCCAGGACCAAGAGTATATGTCTTTATTAACACGCGAGTGCCTCTCTTTTAGGTCGGTTTTTTATCAAAACTAATTTTGCCAAATTTTGAATTCGGTCGTTGTTTTATTAAGAGTCCGATGTATGTATATGTCGTGGCCAGATCAGTATCAGCGCCGCTAACGGTGCATAATGTAACTATTTTACGATATGATCACAAATTCTTAACTATTTCATGAAGTAGCCGTGCGTTTAGCTGTATATCGTCAAACGCTGACATATTCATTGATCTGGCCAGCCCATATCATGATGTGATCAGGGAATATTTTCAGTTTCATGAAATACGACCATTCCATGGTCGGCCACATCATGATCAATTCTATGATCTGGCCACGACATATATGTATAGATAGGCAGTTAGAGGACTAAGCTAATGTAACTCAATTTTAACAACACAATAAATTGTACAGCCACGCTAATACTTTCTCGCGAATTCTTTTACATGTAGAGGATTGTCATTGCTAAATTAATACAAATCAGCAATGTTGATTGTAGCAGTTTACTAGGATCTGTATGCTTCTTAAACATGTATGTGTCGTGGCCAGATCATAGAATTGGTCACTTCATGACCAATTCATGAAATGGTCGTATTTCATGAAATGGAAAATATCCGCTGATTACCTCATGATATGGTCTGGCCAGATCAATGGATACATCAACGTTTGACGATGTACAGCTAAACGCACGGCTTTTTCATGAAATGGCCAAGCAGTAGTGATCATATCGTAAATAGTTACAGTATCCACCGTTAGAGGCGCTGATATTTTTTGTTTTTGTGATGCATCATGGCCGCGTACAATTAATATTAAAAAAACGGCTATTAACCTCCTAAGGCCCATGACTGTTTTGGTTTTCTACCAATAGAACTATTTTATTTATTAAAAATGACCAAAATATAAAGATATAGCGGATTATGGCCTACAAATACGAAAAGAATGTCGTTACGACACTAAACTACAATAATTTTTCGAAAGTCAATCAAAAAACGAGCGCAAAGTAAAAACCTTTAAGTTCGGAAAGTTTTTCATAGGTTAGTAGATATCAATCTTAAAAGCTAAGTATTAAAAATGTATAATTTATCTGTTAACCAAGATTACTCAGATTTAAAGAATTCCAGTTACTTTTTAACGTATTTTTAATTTTTATTAAACCTTTGTTATCATGGAAACCCTACATTAATGATATGGCCAAACGTGGATGGGCATATCATTATCAACGTTGACGTTTAAACGGTATGGTCAGGTTTAGCTGGCCATTTCTTGAAATGGTCGGCCACATCATGAAATGATCAATTCTGTGATCTGGTCACGACATATGTATTATTAAGGTGATAGTGAATACTTTAAAGTAAAATAAATTACATACCAATCAAAATTCTTGACCTAAAATTAAGATAGCATAGCATACAAAAGACCTTTTTAGAAAAAATGTGTTGAAGGGAGTTTCTTTGGGTCACTCGTTTCTTCGCACTTCGCAATTACGTGCTGAAACGGCAGGTATACGATTTCCAAATGGAGGGAACCTCGTGGAATTACCTTCGTTAAAGTGTACACTGCTACATATAAATATAATAGTGACGAATTTAAGTAAGCTTGGAAGTGAGGATGACGGACTAGTACTAACGTGGGTGGAATTTTTCAAACAGTGATATGTGGATCCCGCCCGGTCATCCCTTGCGGTGGGCGAGTGTATGAAGTATTAGGTTAGGGGATTTGGATCAGGTGTGGACGGCGCAGGCTGCATTATTTGACAAAGCCCTTATAACTCCTGTGAGCTGCCGCTAATCAAAGGTCGCTGTGCCTCAAACACTTATTGGAAGTATAAAAAATCGTCTCTGCAGTATGTTGTAACTAGGGTTTCTGATTTCTCGACCTTTTTTATTTCTCGAGTTTCGAGAATTCTCGAGCCTAATTTATCGAGTTTTCTCGGGTCTCGAGCCTTTTTATATAAACCATTGGAATATGTTAAAATAAATTTAAAAAAGCAAAATTTTTAATGTGATAATTTTGTAGTATTTAGTACCTCTTATTTAGAGAAGGAAAATAACAAAAATTATAGTCTTCTTACATAATAAAACAGATAGATAGATAGATAGATATACTCTAAAAAAAACAACTAAAATAAAAACTTTGCACTAAACTAATAGTCGAGTGGGCCTGATGGAACACCTCCTATAGTGTTGAAGGTGTGTGCTCCAAAGTTGTCTCCAGTTTTAACGCTCTTTTTTCGGTTTTCCTACTCTTCTGGCGTAGTCCTGAACTCATGAAAGACAGGTTTGGTGCACCGGATCCCTAAAAAAGGTGACCGCTCGAATAGCCATAGCCAGTGATAATGGAGGTAATTATCAACAGCCAGCTCCTTCGGTACCTAGAGGATCACCAGCTGCTTAGTGACCGACAGTTCGGCTTCCGTATACATCATTAGGCACAGGCGATCGAGACTAAGGGGGAGGCATTGGCGGTTAGTTTGGACATAGCGAAGGCCTTCGATCGGGTCTGGCATAAAGCACTTCTTGCGAAGCTTCCTTCTTATGGACTTCCCGAGAAATTATGCAAATGGGTCACCAGTTTTCTAGTAGACAGAAGCGTAAAGCTCGTAGTCGACGGTGCACGCTCAGACTCTATGTCTGTGAATGCTGGTATCCCTCACTGTGTGCTTTCGCCTACACTGTTCCTTCTGCATATCAATGATATGCTGCAAATCAGCAGCACTCACTGTTTTTTTTTATGTGATAGGTGGCAAACGAGGAGACGGATCACCTGATGGTAAGCGATTACCGCCTCTCATAGACACCGCAACACCAGAGGAGTCACAAGTGCGTTGCCGACCTTTGAAATGGGATGGGGGATGGGGGAAATAATTGTAGATAAACAATACATTTAAGACGTTATATATAAATAAACATACATTTGTTTTACTATAAGGCAAAGTATTCTATGGCAGTACAGTTTTCTCTGATGTATAAAATCTTCTTTCAAAATTAAAAATTAACATCGTAACATTGTAGCATATGTAGATACCTAATTAAGTAGCTGGTCTTCATTAAAATTTAATTTTTGTCGTCGTTGAAAGCCGTAATCAAGGTACAACTTTGTTGAAAGGAACCCATAGTTCAAATACCTCGCTGGCCACTTAAACTTAGCGACTTTAGCTAGGGTGACTGTTATTGACACATCTTAAGTGTACCTTCTGAAACAATTTTATTGATGATGACTTTTTAATTATGACAAAAGGATGAAGTCCCAAGTAAAGTTTTTAATGACCAACCTTTTTTACCCAAGTACAGTAAATCCAACAGAAAAGGTTATGAATCTCACACGCTATGTATGTGTATAACTCGCACTGTAATTTTTTTGAGAGATAGAAAGATAATATATTATCTGAAGATATTTATTTCATTGCATTTTTTTTTTCATGACATCTCATGGTACTTATATTAAATGTTTAGGCACATAATTCACCAGAATATTAATCATCCTATGTCATACATAATACAGGGTGTAAATCTACAGGTGCGTCCAATTTTAATCAGGGCTTCTACTCCTGATTCTAATCAACTTTCCCCAAGGAATCTATAGTGAAATCGCAAAAAAAAATTGGACTCTTCATACAAATCGACCAGCCGAGCGGCCACATTTGTATGACGAGTCCAATTTTTTTTTTACAATTTTACTATGGGTTCCTTGGGGAAAGTTGATCAGAATCAGGAGTAGAAGCTCTGATTAAAATTTGACTCACCTGTAGATTTACACCCTGTATTTTTAATAGTTCTCACGAAATTGAAATTCCTCGTGTATTATTACAAAAAGTATAATGAATAGACATAATTATTCACAACTAACACTCCTAATAGAAGAAGAATGCCCCTTATGATCAGTAGGTACTTTGTGGTCTTTGACTATTGATAGTGTAGTATTCGCAAAATACCGCCAAAGTGTTTTGTGAAAGATACTGAAAAAAGTGTGTAAGAGCGCCCTCGACAAGTCTCGTAAAAGCTTCAGCAAAAGTGCTATAATTTTGCTGGAGAACTGTCTGACGAGTGTTGAATGACTAAACTACGACATATAATAAGTAAATAAGTATGGTGATGAGTGTTGAAGATAAAACTAAATAAATAACTTATGATCTATTGAACCTCAACATTGACTTGGCTAGTTTTTACCAGCAAATCAAATATTTAGAAGAATAGAACCTTACAAAATAAAAACAATAACTTGCGTATATAACATAAAGATGATAAGTTGATTAGCCAAATATTAGATGAGTAGAATGTGAAAAAAAAACTAGCTAGTCAATGTTGAGGTTCAATAGATCATAAGTTATTTGTTTTGTGTAAATAATTCTTCTATTTTAATTTAAAAATTCATATTTTTAAATAGCAAACATTGTTTTGGCAGTAAAAAACAAGAAATTGTGTTTTAAATTTACTTAAGAATGTTATACGTTCTTATAAATCAATTAAATCTTAATTTGGATATCCAACCCTGGATTTTGCCAAAAGTAAGCCGCCCGCCCTCTACAATTCTGCAAATTATCTAAAAATCAAGTCTCTTATTAGGGATTTTGAAGGGTATAAAGTTAATTGGTTTCTCTCTTATTATAATTAACTACGATTTGTTGACGAAATTTCCGATTTATTAGAAGGCTTGTTTGAAAGGGTAGGTACAGGAGTAGGAATTCGATACATTACATTACGATATTAACTCAATAAGATCAAAGGTTTGAATGATAAAAGGGACTCAATTTGTTTCGAAATATTAATCCTTCTAACTCGACATACTACAAAATCAATCCAATCGTTACAATTCAATCAAATGGAGGAGACAGTCTACCGCAGTAAATGATACCCATTAAATATTGATACGACATTTCCGATTTATTAGAAGGCTTGTTTGAAAGGGTAAGTACAGGGTACAAGTACCCCGATCAAATTGAAAGCAACCCTCACTCTTGAAAAAGTGCTATTCGTTGTAAACGAGAGAAGTAAAAACAAACAGGATAATTTCATAAAATATGTATATTTTTGCTGTTGGATTTAAAGGAGAACGTCCACAAGGAGGACGTTAATAGCACTTTTTCAAGAGTGAGGGTTGCTTTCAGTTTATCTGCTGGAATAAAAGGAGAATGTTCACAAGGAGGACGTTAATAGCACTTTTTCAAGAGTGAGGGTTTTTCAATTTATCTGCTGGAATAAAAGGAGAACGTCCATGAGGAGGACGTTCTCTTTTTATTCCAGCAGCAAAAATATACATATATTACGAAATTATCCTGTTTCTTTTTACTTCTCTCGTTTACAACGAATAGCACTTTTTCAAGAGTGAGGGTTGCTTTCAATTTGATCGGGGTACTTGTACCCTGTACTTACCCTTTCAAACAAGCCTTCTAATAAATCGGAAATGTCGTATCAATATTTAATGGGTATCATTTACTGCGGTAGACTGTCTCCTCCATTTGGTTGAATTGTAACCATTGGATTGATTTTGTAGTATGTCGAGTTAGAAGGATTAATATTTCGAAACAAATTGAGTCCCTTTTATCTTTCAAACCTTTGATCTTATTGAGTTAATATAGTAATGTAATGTATCGAATTCAATACAGGCTGTTATTTTATTTTATTGATGCGAAAAAAGGCGTTTTCATAAAAATTGGTCAGCCTGATCGCTTAACATTGTAATTGTATTTTTAAATGGTTTTTGTCGTCGTTTTATTTTCTTATCCGCCCTGAAAATGGAGTTGATGACCAAAACAACGTCCTGTGCATTGTATTCGTACAAAAAAGATGTTTCCTTTATTATATAACTGATTCTTTGTTGTCCTTTTCTTGTAGATCGGCTTCATTTTCCCAGCTCTGCATAAAATATATTATTAACGTCGTATCCCAAGCGTTCATGTGCGTTTGCTGGAAAATAAATGTCATCTAAAAAACGTCGTGGTTAATAGATGAATGGATTTTGGACAAACACTCAAAAAGTAATTATACTGACCTAGAAATCCCATCCGACGCAAATGTTTTTCGGATACTTTTAGTACCTAAAAATATTATATGTATAAGGTGCTACTTTATTAGTGTCCGATATTTTAGTCAGTGCTTCTACTCCTGATTTTGATCAACTTTCCCCAAGGAACCCATAGACGAATCGCAAAAAAATTTTTGGACTCTTCATACTAATTTGGCCGCTCGGCTGATCGATTTGTATGAAGAGTCCAAATATATTTTTTTGCGATTTGACTATGGGTTCCTTGGGGAAAGTTGTTCAGAATCAGGAGTAGAAGCACTGACTAAAATATCAGGCGCTAATAAAGTGGCACCTTATATAAGGTGCTAATAAAGTGGCACCTTATATAAGGTGCTACTATTTAGTACTGATATTTTAGTCAGTGCTTCTACTCCTGATTCTGAACAACTTTCCCCAAGGAACCCATAGTGCCCAAAGAACCTTATATACCTATATATATGATGCTCTCAAAATTTCTCCAAGGAACACATAATCAATTCACAAAAAAATATTTGAACTCTGCATACAAACATGGCCCTTTACCTGATCGATTTGTTCGAATAATCCAAAAAACTTTTTGTTAATTGACTATGAGACTCTTTTTGAGAAAGTCATTCAAATTAATTTTAGTAACCTCAGTTGAGCCCTAGCTGATCTTTTGAGAATACTTGCTATAATGACCTACTAAATATGTGGTATATCCCACCCCGGACACTTCATACAAATTTCGCGCCATTGTTTACTACACAGACATTCTTGTTTGTACACATTTAAATGTGTGCGTGATATACTAGGGTTGAATCGAGGTTTAATCAATTAGCCCTCATTGTTCTTTATTGTTAGCTAGACTTTTACAAATAAAGTGAAGGCTGTATACACCATACAGGGCTGTGTAGCCTTAGAAGCCTTTATCTCTTTTCTTAAAAAAATAAAATTGTCTTTGGGTAATAAACTGTGCTTTGGTTTGCCAGCCCCTTGACAAATAGTCACACACATCGGTCACAGAGGGGGGGGGAAGGTAGCCTTCAGAGAGCGGCAGGGAGTGTGTCCTGTGCAAGTATACATATATGTAAATAAGAAAATTGTTAGTAGGTATATTTTCCTAATATATTATTATATTTTTCAATTTAAAGCTAATAAGACATTTGCTTAAATATTAAAATATTATTAACATAAAAAAATATGAATTACTATTTTCTTACAATACAATAATGTAAAAGAAGCAGCCACTCCGCTAATTCTGTAAAGTCAAGTAGGCAGATAACGGGCAACTCGGAATTACGTCGGATAATGGCCCTGGACGACCGGAAACCGGAAAACGTCGCCCTTCTCTTTTTATTTGCCTAAAGACTTTTATCATTCGTTTGGTCCGAAAACTTTTTATTTGAAATGTAAATTATCTATGATCATATAAATTGTCAGTATTATAAGTATGATAGTTTAAGTAAACTCTTTAATTTTGTGACAGTTTTATTTTTTTCTGCAGTAAAAGTGTTTACGTAGTTCGTTAAATACCTTAATTGATTCGGCTCGTACACGTAAATCGAGGCAGGCTATTCGTACTATTGGTTTACGAGAAATAGTTTTATATTAAAAACCGAATGAAGGAGTTTCGTGTTCTCATAAACGAAGGTCGTAATCGTTATTTCCACGGGTTTTTTGTATTTAGTTTCATTAAACGACTTTTGATAACTTTCAAAATCAAAAAGAAGTAAAAGATTTTTCATTGTTTTATTAGGAGATTTATCGTATAAAACGAAATTGATGAATATGACTTATATTTGGTATTAACTTTATAAATGACATTCTACACATAATTTACTGGCTCAATCATGAACGATTTAATTAAGTTTCAAAAAAGTTACGAGATACGCATACCTACGGAACGTATATATCGATAACAGACAAAAAAAATTAAAGTAAAATTCTGTCATTTTTACAAGCAATAATTGACAATGCTGAACACGTTAAAAAAGCGACTTCAATCGTAACAACTACCATTTTGCAATGATTTTTTGGTTTTTGTTGAAAAAGCACTAAATTAATTTTGATAAAATTGATATGGGACCACCTCTGAAGTATTCGCTACCAAACAAAAAAGAATCATCAAAATCAATTCATAACTGGCGGAGTAACTATTTATTCCAATATAATAAATTTCACATTTAAAGTACGAGTACATAACCCATCTAATAAACCATGTGTATCTGTTGGCACGGTTTTCAAGAGGCGTGTAATTCTAAATTAACTGCGAAAATTAAACAGGGTAAGGAACCATCATATAAACACAATGTTAAATAAATAAAAAAAAAAAAAAAAAAATATATATAATTGCTAACTCGACTCATAATGATATAAGATACAACGCCGAAACGACAACGTCGCATCATCCCGACCGCATGAGACCTCAAAGGGAGCTCAATTAAAGGTTTTCTTGAAGAGTTCACGTCAAGGTTACGTTTAAAAAACCGTGATTATGTTTATGGAACGCCACAGCTCCTTCTCAGCGAGAGACGAGCCATCCCCCGACCTTAAACCTTCTTTTTGTTAAAAAAATCCATCTTAATCTGATGTAAGTCGCAAATCTCGGATCAGTTTACCCACGCGACATCCATCCACAGACGGTGCGCGCGCCCTAAGCCGACATGGCACGAAACGACAGCGTAAATGTCGGGCCGATAAATAAGTCTGGTTGGATACAATTATATGAAGGTGTTCCAATTCTAGTTTCCGAACTTTCATTTATGAAAAACACACAAATTATTATATTTTCTTAGCTGTTTTTATTAATCTAATATCACTAGGCAACAAAAAAAATACTTTCTCTTTCTCCAAGATTTTATTACGGGATTGCCATGCTACAGAGAACTTCGAACTGTAAATAAAACATTTTAGTCACGTATAAATGTGTAGGCTTTTAAGAGAAATATATTTTTAATTTTATATTGCTGTTTTAAAGAAAATGCGTTATTTACTCATAAAAAATAAACATGTTTTTGTTCTTTTAGCCTGCCTGTTGTAAGAAGAGTTTGTTGTCTCTCTAACCAAAAACAAACAGTAGTCTGCAAGCGTTGCAGGGGGTCATTTTCCCTGATATCTCTTTTCTATAGAAGCAATATCATAGGGAGAGCGCTTATCACTCTACTGAACCTAGATTTTCTTTAAAAAAGTCGAGGTGTGGGTGCAGAAAGTGCGTCTTTAACCAAATATTGCAGCCCAATTCTTTTTAAACATTTAACAATTAATTTATAAGGCTTTCACATTGGGGCGACCGTTAATTTTTCAAAAAAATACCGTGACTTGAACAAGCAAGGGTTCTTTTCTCCAGTGTTTAAGGTTGAAATCAACAACGGATCTTTTATTAACTTTTTAACTCGGGACACTAAAATTATCTTCTTTTCGAATCATGCTAAATTAAAAGAAGAATTATTTTTGCTTAATAAATCGAAGCTTTATTTATTCCTTATACATAATTTTAAATTAACCCTAGTTTAGTGTGTAAAGTCGACAAAAGTATTTTTTGAATCTCCAAACGAATATTTTTTTCATTTTTCTGAGCTGGATTATAAGAAGTTCTCAGTAGCCAAATTTTTCAACATAATGCTCTTGCACGGCTATCCCACTCAAATAAAAATAAAACCGGCCAAGTGCGAGTCGGACTCGCGCACCGAGGGTTCCGTATAAATTCATAATCACACATGTCTTGAACTCTATATTTTTTATATTTGAGTTGATTTAATGAAAGGTAATTTGCGGTTTACGATTAATGACGTATTAAAAAAAAACTACTTACTAGATCTCGTTCAAACCAATTTTCGGTGGAAGTTTGCATGGTAATGTACGTCATATATTTTTTCTAGTTTTATCATTCTCTTATTTTAGAAGTTACAGGGGGGGGGACACACATTTTATTACTTTGGAAGTGTCTCTCGCGCAAACTATTCGGTATAGAAAAAAATGATATTAGAAACCTCAATATATTTTTAAAGACCTATCCATAGACACGTATAGGTTTGATAAAAAAAATTTTTTGAGTTTCAGTTCTAAGTATGGGGAATCCCCAAAATTTATTGTTTTTTTTTTCTATTTTTGTGTGAAAATCTTAATGCGTTTCACAGAATACATCTACTTACCAAGTTTCAACAGTATAATTCTTATAGTTTCGGAAAAAAGTGGCTGTGACATACGGACGGACAGACAGACAGACAGACAGACATGACGAATCCATAAGGGTTCCGTTGTTTGTCATTTGGCTACGGAACCTTAACAACAGTATTTCGTGTACCCGGTTTGCAATCCTACAAATAAAGCAATCACTATCAAGTCAGCACCCAGTATTTGTCTCGGTTGCGAAAGTCTAAACCAAAATATGCAAAATAACACTTTTTAATCAGAGGCGTAATGCAACTGTATTTTTTGAGATTTTGACGAATAAAAATCGCAAATAAAACAAAATAAACCCAGAGAATTAATATAAAAGCGAGATATGGTGAAAGAACTAAACGTATATTGAATCTACAAAATATTATTGTGATGGTTTCTAAAAAAAAAGTTGCGCCACCCTCCTAAATTGATCAAAAAAGTGATTTAAAAAAAGTTGGTATCCTCTTTTCCAGACGTGATTGAAAAAAAATATTATTTTTTTGGTATTAGGTGCATGATTATCTACAAAATACGCTACAAATTTTTCCCTGTGAAATTTTGAGTGTTGCCTAGTGTATTTAGTACTTTTAATTAATTATTTTAAAAAATATCAGTTTAGTGGCAGCCCTGAACATTCTGTAGCATTTGATTCGTTCGAGACAATTTTCGATGATATTTTGTATAACTAGGTATATACCGGGTGTTAGGTAAAATAGTGAAGCTACGAGTATTTTATTTACGTATTTACAAATTTATATTCGCTTTGATAACTGAGAAAAACTAAGTTTTTGTCTAGGTGTGACGCAGCCCTAAAGTAACGTCATAGCTCGCACGATTGTACGTGCGAGAAAGAGATAGAGAACAAATAAGGGCGACGTCACACAAAAGCTGTGTTTTTTAAAAACTCAAAAGTTTTTGAGGGGAATTTTAATTTAACAAATTTGGGGTTAATTGTGAGCGTTCAGTATTCTGACTCAACCTGAAAAAGTGGGAGCGAAGCGGAAATTCGAGAAAAAACAGTGTAACTTTACACCCTTATTTCTCGTAAACTAATGAGAATTTCGACTTCGCTCTTTTTTATTAGTTATAGGTTCTATAGGCCCTACGTGCCATTAGCCCCTACGTGTCATTAGCTCTTGTACAGTATTTTGTTTTTTAATGGCTTTAAATTTTTTTAAATTGATTAAATTAATGGCTTCAAATATAAAAAATATACTTTACTAGCTGTTGCCCGCGGCTCCGCCCGCGTTGATATTTTATTGTATAGATTACCCTAGAAATTACAATATTGCGCACTAAAACAGACGTTAGAAGACAAAGATAGATTAGTTGGATTATAGAAACTTGCAGGTTAATATTTTCTTAATTGTGTTATACATTACCTATGTGTGTGCGTGTGCGTGCGTGCGTGCGTGCATGCGTGTTACTATAATAATAATACCATAAGGGTTCCTTTTGAGGTGCGAAACCATTAAAATAGATGGTACAATTCCTGTTTCCACATGACATCCTTTGGTAGTGATAGAATTGTGACCATGACGGGATTTTCCCCTACATTTACTTTCCAAGAGGAGGTGTATCACAGAATTGGATCTTTGCTTCCTGCTCTTAATTTGCAGCCACGTTTTTTGCATATTTACTTTTACTACAGAAGACCAGGAAGAGCAATGCGATAAACGATGTAGACTGATTCAACGGATAGAAAAAGATACAGTAGAAAAAATACAGAGTGTACTCAAAAACTGTTTGATACACGAATAAAACGACACTTTAGAGTACCTCATTATTTTATGGAAAGACCAAGAAGGATAACACTTTAATATTCCTCAGTAGACACCCGGTAACTGGTCGTCCAGTCCCAAACAAAAGGTGTCATGTATGGATTTTTATGCTTTTTAACTATAAAACCGAGCAACCTGCGTGATCGACGCGACCACGCAAGCCGCACTGTGCCACGATTATCTGTTATTTAACCTTCAAGTTTTATGGGATAATGTATTAGCCCAGTGCTTTATCTATCTACTTACCAAAATACTTACCAAATTTCATCGAAATCCGTTTTTTCCGTAGTTTCGTCGTGAAAATGGCATAAACTTAATAAAGTAAATATTTCACTTTTTAGCCATTCCTCCGGGAACCTTCAAGTTTTTCGGGATAAAAGTGTTATGTATGTTAATCGAGTGCTATATATATATATATATCTACTGACTAAATTTCATCCCAATCAGTTCAGTAGTTTTGGCGTGAAAGTGGAACAAACGTGATGAAGTAAATATTTCACTTTTTAGCCATTCCACCGGGAACCTTCAATTTTTCTAGGATGAAATGTATCCTATGTGTTAACCGAGTCTTTATCTATATACCTACCAAATTTCATCCCAATCCGTTCAGTAGTTTCGGCGTGAAAGTGGCACAAACGTGATAAAGTAAATATTTCACTTTTTAGCCATTCCTCCGAGAACCTTTAAGTTTTCCGGGATAAAAAGTATCCTTTGTGTTAACCGAGTGCTTTGTCTATCTACCTACCTAATTTCATTCCAATCCGTTCTGTAAGTTTGGCGTCAAAGTGGTACAAACGTTATAAAGTAAATATTTCACTTTTTAGCCGTTCCCCGGGAACCTTCAAGTTTTCCGGGCTAAAAAGTATTCTATGTGTTAACCGAGTGCTTTATCTATCTACCTACCAAATTTTATCCCAATCCGTTCAGTAGTTTCAGCGTGAAAGCGGAATAAACAAACAAACAAACATCCATACTTTCGCATTTATAACATTCATGCTATTCATTTAATTAATTCATATTTTCGTTCACCTATACATATATTATAATTATATTATATTATATATTATAGTGTAACCTTCGAATATAAATAAATAAATAAATATACGGGACAAATCACACACGGTCATACGGCCCCAAACTAGGATTCCCTGTATTATGGAAACCAGAGACTGATATAAACAAAACAAATACCAAACAAAACAAACAATAAACAAATAACTAAAATATTGAAATTAAAAACGTGTTTGTGTGTAGTAAAGGACGAAGTTTCATTAAAATCGATCGTTTTTGCTTACACACAATAAGATATTCAAAAGATCGGTTATGAAACATAACATGGCCGCTATCAAGAACATGAATTTTCACAGACACCTAATTGATCCTGAAATTTACTCATAGAATAGAAATAACCCAAACAGTTTGGAGCCAAGATGGAGCCAAGATGGAGCCTAGGTTCTAGGTGGCGTAATAGAACGAAAATCCGTGCGGTGAAATGGGTGAAAAGGGCGAGCGCAGTTTGTCGTTTTCACGAAAAACAACCCTTAAAAATAACTTACTGGTTACTGACACGATCGTGGGTAAAGATGATTCACATAAATGTGGTATACCAAAAGTCTCAACGGCTCTAGACCAGTGCTGAATTTTCCAAACCTGTCCTGGGCTCGGAGAAGACTTGAGATTAATATTTGAAGCCAAACGTAACTAACTCTAACGCTGGATTACTTTCTAAACACTAGAAGATATTTTCTCAAAAAACATCAATATACACATCGGCACACAGAGTTCTTGGCAATATCAAGAGTCTGTCTATTGCTAATATCTATCTAATATCGTACATATATTATGTAGGGTCACTTTAAATTAGTTCTTGATACGAAAGGCTATTATGCATGTGCTCGTGATACCAAGTTTTAGCCTTCATGTACCTACCATGTATTATATATTAATTAAATATCTTAAGCTAAGATAAAGCTGTAACTAGGCTTAAGCAAGTTAAATAAAAACTTTATATTTTAATAGCTTTCCCTAAGGCACCCATAGTCAAATCGCAAAAAAAATTTTGGACTCTTCATACTACTGTTATCCTATATACGTATGGTTAGTGCTAATATTTATTTTATATCGAACATAGCCGAAGCTCGTAAAGTGTGAAGTTTTCGCGGAGATATTTAAGGCCCGCATAACGTCGTCGCGAAAATTATCCTCGGCCACCGGCCTCGCGTCTCTCCCCGCAAGATTTATATTCAATATAAACGTTTCCGTTTTTATACAATTTTAAACTTTTAACATTTAAAACTCAGTACATTGAAAATTTGACGTGTAAACCTTACAACAAAATTATATGTATAGTGTAATGCGGGATTATTGAAATCTGTATTTATTTTACATACAATAATATATAAGACTATAAGACAAAATAAATATGATATTCAACCAATGAACTTATTATGAGTACAGGTACAACTACTTATGCAAGTTCTTCGTATCCTACGGAAACTTAAACGTGCACTTATCTACAATAGTTCTCACTGCGCGTACAATCACAGCAGGAAACGTAAGATGTAAACAGCAATGAATTTTCAAGTTCTTACCTCTTTTAAGTGAGTAAGTAGTAGGGAACTATACAAAAGTTCTTTGGAATTCAGTCGAAGAACTTTTATAAAATACCTTACTACACAAGTTTATTGTAAGCAGCATTCAGTGTATAAATAAATTGAAAGAAGTAATAAATAATAAAGAGTAACATAAACAGAAAATGGTATGCTTTTAAATATTAATAAACCGTTTTTTTCTTTTTTTTCATATTTTTAATAACTCTGTTTTACTTTTTTTATTTTATGTGTTAATGGGCATTTTCAAAAGTGTGCCCACGCAGCGCAGTAATTTTATGTAATCAACAAAGAACTTTGGTAGCATATAGAGCAAGAGGTGATAGTTAATAAGCCTTTTAATAACTGAATTTCAATACATTGTAATGGTTTGCAAAAAATAAAAAGCGGCCAAGTTCGAGTCGGACTCGCCCATGAAGGGTTCCGTAACAGCAAGTAACATAATATAAAAGTTCTTGTAGTTCGTTGTAGGTAAATTGCGGTTTACGATTTATGACGTATTAAAAAAAACTACTTACTAGATCTCGTTTAAACCAATTTTCGGTGGAAGTTTGCATGGTAATGTACATCATATATATTTTTTAAGTTTTATCATTCTCTTATTTTAGAAGTTACAGGGGGGGGGGGCACACATTTTACAACTTTGAAAGTGTCTCTCGCGCAAACTATTCAGTTTAGAAAAAAATGATATTAGAAACCTCAATATCATTTTTGAAGACCTATCCATAGATACCCCATACGTATGGGTTTGATGAAAAAAAAATTGTTGAGTTTCAGTTTTAAGTATGGGGAACCCCCAAAATTTATTGTTTTTTTTTCTATTTTTGTGTGAAAATCTTAATGCGGTTAACAGAATACATCTACTTACCAAGTTTCAACAGTATAGTTCTTATAGTTTCGGAAAAAAGTGGCTGTGACATACGGACGGACAGACAGACATGACGAATCCATAAGGGTTCCGTTGTTTTGCCATTTGGCTACGGAACCCTAAAAAAGCGCTAACCGCAACAATGGAAAATACTGAAGATAAGAAAAACGACCATAAACTATTGGGACAACCAAAGTTAGCAATGTCCAAACTTTTTATTGCTTCAAAATGAAGTATACCTTATTTATCGTGATAATAGGTTGGTTAAACATAAAGTATCTATAGACCAAGAAGTAAGTTTTTCCCTAGAAAACGATGACTATATTTTTTATTTACTATACAGGGTTATTTATGGACCCCCCACCAAAACTTCACAGTGGCTTCTACTCATGAAACTGAGCAACATTCCCCAAATAACCAATGGTCAATTCGCTTTGGTGGGGGGTCCAAAAATAACCCTGTATTGCTTGGGTGTGGCGTCCTCATTAAAAATCAAAATTTTCGAAATGTGGGGAAAATAACATTTACTTAAACTGAACAATATAAAACATATACGGGGTAGTTTTTTTAATATTTTTTATTTAAGTAGATGCTGTACGCATACTTTTAAATCGTCTTTTTTTCTACCTAGTACAAAGTTCCTACCACTCGGAACTTGTACACTCAACGTTTCGGGAAGTGTTAGCGGAGCGTAGTAGAGTACATATTACCAGGAATTGCATTGTTTCATCAAAAACTCAAACTCAAAATGTTATTTATTTAAGTAGATGCTTTATACATTCTTTATTGCTATAAATAGTCGTTTTCATTGCAACTGACGAAGAGCTTAGATAGAGGGCGAGTAATAACATAGTTTTATTTCGAAAAAAACTCGCTCAGTACTCACGAGCCTCTTGTAGTTCGTGCACTGCGCACCCTCAGCGGCGACAGTCATAAAAACGAAATCCACGCGAGCGGAGCCGCAGGCCTAAGCTAAGTAGTACTTAAAACTTAAATTTGTATACATCCACCCTTCTTTACGTTTTTTTACGTGATAGGTGGCAAACGAGCAGACGGATTACCTGATGGTAAGCAATTACCGGCGCCCATAGACACATAGACACCCGCAACACCAGACGAGTCACAAGTGCGTCTCCAATTTCTGCTTAAATGTCAAAAAAATACTTTATTTATTTTTATAGGTCCCCTAGGAGCAGTCGCTACACCGCCAATGCGGACTTGTAAGTCATATTAAAGTTAAATAAGATAAAACGCAATTTCGAAACTTCTGCTGTAATAAATAACATGGTAAAGTCATGGTAAAAACAAACTCTAGTTCCATATGTACAGTACGTATTCGTCATGTAGCCGGGTCAAACTAACACTGTCCCCGCTTTAGGTAAAACTAATATTTACTTAGGTGAATTTAAACTTATACAGAGTACATACATATACTTACTTTAAACTTACATCATTAAGCTTTCATTCGTTACTAAAATATTGTCTTTTAATTGCAAAATCTAAAATATTATTCTCATATTTTACGTTAAGTTTTTGTCCCATATCTGACGGAATGTGATCACAAAAACCCAAAAGGCGACCGTAATGGCCGAAGGGGAGCAATTACACCTTTGCTTTGTTGGTTTTATTTTAGCAGCCGCCGCCGGCTTTTACACTTTACAGTTTCCCCATTTTCTCTTTTAGAGCGTTGTTTACGAGACGCACGAAATAACTATTTATTTAGTGGACGATGTGCCTACTTGCACATTATGTAGTTTTGGTCCACATCAAGTGTTTAAATGACTTTTAAGTAGTTCCTTATATATTTAGTGGCCATAATTTACAAATTTTAGGTACATTTGATGATCAATCAATATATTTGGTTACAATTTTAGGTAAATTTTTATGATCAATTAATATATTTGGTTATAATGTTATAGGTGCATTTTGATGATCAATCAGTAATAAATACATAACGAGTTATGTCTTTATTTAAGTTTCACTACATTTTAATTTTTAATCGTACTAAGTTATAAAATTTGAAGTCAAATTTATTACTTTTTTGGTTTCATATATAAATATTATATTTAAGAAGCTGACTACTTGAATATGAGCAGTGGCGGATTTAAACATTTGCCGCCAGCAGGCTATTCTAATTTTGCCGCCCCTACCGATCGCTACTGTTCGCTACCCTAGTTTATAATCATCTGATTATACCAAGTGTGTTCACACCGGCTGTGGAGTAAATGACCTAATCGAAGAGTTTTATGATCTCGAGTCGCACTCGCCTATAAACGCTGCCATGAAAAACTTCAACTTACAAAATCAAATACCTAAATATTCCGATAAGTGATAAGATTATAATATTTTATACATATTATATAACCAGGTTGGGAATTAACTAATCTAAGAAGAAAAAGCTAGAATAAATTATTTTTAAACATTGGTACACATGAACTGATTGAATGGAAACTGCGCTGCGGGAAATAGCGCGAGCGGGGCGAGCGCGAAATTTTTTGATTTTATATTAACAAATAACTCCTTTTTTATGAAATCTCTACTACCAACCAAAAGCACTAGCCAGTAGGTCACAGAAGCAGTTATTTTTTTCCATGACGAGCAGTTTTAAATAATTTCGGAGTCCTTGCTAAGTTTATATATTATAAAAAGCGCGACCGAAGCGAACGCGAAATTTTTTATGTATGTAAAAATAGTTTTGTAAGGGTATGTAGAAACCAACAAACCCATTCTATCTGGAGTGCTTTGGGCGCTCTCCTATCCCATCTATCAGGCCCCCATCCAACCACCAACGTATCCCAGGGTGCTTGACGCCCCCCTGAGCTCTGCGCCCTGTGCCTGGGTACGGGTGGCACGATGCAAAGGCCGGCACTGAGTGTAGTCTCACTAGTTAATAACGTCAATTCAGCCAAATACATTTAAAAATAGTAAACGGTCACGTCGCTCGTTATAGAAAAAATATTTGTCAGCGGTGCAACATAATATTACATATTGAATTGTTTGTGTGGGGCCTAGTAACATATAAATATAAATGTTTTTAATTTCGGTAAGACAAAAAATAAACAGGCCCAAATTTGCCGCCCTAGGCTCCAGCCTACTCAGCCTAGTAAATCCGCCACTGAATATGAGTTACAAATTTTGATGCTAAATAATAACTTGGTTGCTGAGTTGTATTAACATAAGCTTATATCGAAGATTTATAGTGGCTGTTATAGTATTTTTAGATGCCCATTGATGGTGGCTGACTTAGTAATTTAGAGGACAATGTAGATTTTTAGAGACGAATAATGCTGTTAAATAGAAGCCTGTTTAATTAGCACCCCTTATACAGGGTTACAGGAAAAGTCGTACTACTTTTCCTGTAACCCTGTATATCAACATAAAATATTTTTGATAATATATTATATTCTTAGTCGTTTTATTATACTTTTTTTCAACTCCTCATTTAGAAGGTAGGTATAGTTAGAATATGCGAATTTTCATAAGTTGTGTAGCAAAAGTTGTCTGCTTATGTTTGTATAAAGTATATCGACATCGTGAGGTTATATAATGTTATTAATTATTATGAATCGTTTGAGCGATTTGAGAGTTATCCCCATAGAAAAAGTTGTTTGATTTCATTTATTATGTACATTAACTTATTTATGTAATAAAACTATTATTATTTGTATGTTTTGTTTTCGATATTTAATTACATGTAAAAGCTCACCTGATTTTCAGGCAACTCTATACTATATTCTCTATTATATTATATTACTCTATACATTTCTTTTATATTTTTTATCTCGTTGATTTTTTATTTAATTTCGATTTAGTTGGTTATTAATATAATTTACCTGCCTGCCTAGCAAGGTATTTTATTCATCCGGTCTGAATACAACTTTTTTGCGAACAGAAGTGTTTTAAAACGTGCGTTTGTAATTTTAAGGGGTTACTGAAGGGGTGGGGGGGGGGGGAGAATGAACTGAAAAAGAATTAATATCGGATTTTTTCATTATTTTGCCTGTATCCTATATTTGATTCTAAAAAACCCCTTCAAATTTCAAATGCACTTTTTCAACATTCTGTATAGTAACAATTCATGGCGGCAACGCAACCCTAAACAATGCGTTGATAAAAAAACGGCTGTAGATGTTAACAAAATATTGCTCTAACCCAAATATTATTTGACAAGACAATCGATCTCCATCAAAATCCCATGTTGATTTTTTTAATGACAATACTTCCTAATTTACCGACCGAGAGGATGATTGGCCGGTAAATTTGTGTGAACAGTCCAATTTTATGCGGTATCGGTGTCATGTCGTTCCTGGCACGATTAACACTCCTATCTCATTTTTCTCAAGTTCTTAAAAACAACCGTATTTCAACTAGAAAAAGTCCAAACTCAAATCATCAAAAATCTGAGATAGGAGAGTTAGTCGTGCGAGGGACGATATGAAAAGATGTTTACTTTCATGAGTACAGAACACCTTTTAAAAGTTTCCGGGAGTGGTCTTTTCATGTACATACTGTACATACATTAAAGTTCTCGATGTGACGGCGCAGCGGAAGACGCAGTGTAGGCAGGCCTCCCACTCGGTGGACCGTTGACCTGGTGAGGGTTGCGAGAAGACGCTGGATGCGGGCAGCGCAGAACCAGTCGGTGTGGAAATCCTTGGAGGAGCCTTTGTCCGGCAGTGGACGTCTTTCATGTGGACGTGGATGGAGCGTGCTATGCTTGGTGTTTCCCTACGTGATCGAATCAGAAATGAGGAGATACGTAGGAGAACTAAAGTTACCGACATAGCTCTCAGAATCGCTAGACGTAAGTGGCAGTGGGCAGGGCACATAGCTCGTAGAACAGATGGCCGTTGGGGCAGTAAAGTTGTCGAGTGGCGACCGCGCACCGGAAAACGCAGTGTGGGCAGGCGTCCGATTCGGTGGACCGATGACCTGGTAAAGGTTGCAGGAAGCCGCTGGATGCGAGCCGCACGGGGCCGGTCGGTGTGGAAATCCTTGGAGGAGGCTTTTGTCCAGCAGTGGACGTCTTTCGGCTGATAGATAGATAGATAGATAGATAGGGCGTCTTTCGGCTGATAATGATAACTGTACATACATTGAGACAAACAACGACCACGGATATACGGCAACGGCAGTAACCTCTCTCTGCCTCTCTCCTTTTTAGATTTTTGGTTATCGTTCCCGTCCGTCACAGACACTTAAATGCAGCGTCATTTACGTTGTGTGTATTTTATATTCTCACTAATAGCTTTTTCCTACAACTCCACGTGGACTTTAAATGTTTAGGACTATAAATCGAAAACAAACTTGACATGTCTTTTAATCACCTTATGACTAGATATTAAGTGTGTTTTGCATTTCTATTAAACGCGCGATAAATTCTACTTGTTAAAAAACCTAATTTATAAAATATTATTGATTAAGTATACGTATATAGCTCTATTATTGAAATTGCAGGGAAAATTAATCGCTTGAATTTTCCTAACATTTTTAGGGTTACGTAGTCAACAAGGAACCCTTATAGTTTCGTCACGTCCATCTATCTGCCTGTCTGTCCGAGGTTTAGCTCAGAGACTGTTAGTACTAGAGAGCTGTAATTGGCACGGATATACAGTACGAGTAGAATCCGGATATAACGACTTTCAAGGGACCGGCGAAACTTGGTCGTACTAACCGGACGACGCACTAAACGAACGACGAGGACGAACGAATTTAAGCTTGTGTTAAACTAAAGTGACAGTGGGTGGGCACATAGCTCGTAGAACAGATGACCGTTGAGGCTTTAAAGTTCTCGAGTGGCGACCGCGCACCGAAAGACGTTGCGTAGGCAGACCTCCTACTGCGTGGACCGATGACCTAGTGAAGGTCGCGGGAAGCCACTGGTACGGCCAGCGCAGGACCGATCGGTGTTGAAATCCTTGGGGGAGGCCTTTGTCCAGCAGGGTTTTGGCTGATGATGATGATGAATCAGTATACTGACTGGTAGGTAGGAGAGGAGAGAAAGTCGGGACGAGAGGTTGAGCGCCGAGGTACGTACGTATTGTTTGTGCGTAGTTGTTGTAAACAAAACACTGCGCGTCGTTGTAACCGGACGATTTTTTGTCAAAATAGGTCGTTATAAGCAGGTGGTCGCTTAAACCGGAGTCTTACTAAACGGATATATTTACATAGTACGTTTATATAGAACCAAACTTGAGTTTGCACATCCGTCGCTAAAAGCGGTTGGCCGTTATAAACGAATTCGTAATAGACGGTATGTATATGTCGTGGCCAGATCATAAAATTGATCACTTCATGATGTGGCCGACCATTTCATGAAATGGTCGCATTTCATGAAATGGAAAATATCTGCTGATCACATCATGATATGGTCTGGCCAGATCAATGAATACATCAACGTTTCACGATATACAGCTAAACGCATGGCTATTTCATGAAATGGTCAAGCATTAGTGATCATATCGTAAAATAGTTACAGTATCCACCGTTAGAGGCGCTGATATCTTTTTGTTTTTGTGATGTATCATGGCAGCGCACAGTTAATAATAAAAAAGGCTATTAATAATGCACTAATTGAAAATAAAATAGAAGTTTAATGTCATTACGATACTAAACTACAATAATTTTTCGAAAGTCAATCAAAAAACGAGCGCACCGTAAAAACCTTGAAGTTCCGAAAGTGTTTCATAGGTTAGTTAGGTAGAAAAATATGACGTTCGAAAAGTGTACAGAGATACCTACTTCGAATAAATATTATTTCATTTCATTTCATTTCATAGTAGATAAGTATTAAGAATATATAATTTCTCTGTTAACCAAGATTTGTTGCCAGATGTCATGGCATGAAGATGCCAGTAACTTTTTAACGTATTTTAAATTTTTATTAAACCTTTTATATAATGGAACCCCTACATTAATGATATGGCCAAACGTGGATGGACATATCATTAAACGTTGACGTTTAAACGATATGGTCAGTTTTCGCTGGCCATTTCATGAAATACGACTATTTCATGAAATGGTCGGCCACATCATGAAATGATCAATTCTATGATCTGGCCACGACATATATATTAATTTAATCACACCGACAGTGGTAAAATAAAATATTTTTTTCAGGGTACCTCTACACGTGAAGTGGGGATGATTTTTTCTCGACTATCCTATGTTGAGGGGTGTCGTTGAATGTCTTTCAAAAATATTGTGTGTTTGTTAAAATCATTTTTCGATTCAGGGATCCGTATTCGAAATATTATTTTTTTTGTTAAAGTCATGTGCCCCCTTCCCCCTGCCTGCTAAATGGTATTTCTAGAAATGTGAAATAATTCACGGCAATAGTATATACAGGGTGTAACAAAATTGGTGTAGGACCCGTTAACTGAGGATTGTACTCATCGTACTGCACAACTTTTGTTCTACAACTTTGCTGAAATCGCTAAAAAAATTTTGGACTCTCCATACAAAAATGGCAAAAAAGGCAAACAGATGATCAATTTGTATTTACCGCTTTTCTTATTTTTATTTATTAACATTTCGGAATTAGTACGGAAACTACAATACCCAATGACATACCAGATGCCATAATTTTTTATAACAAACATTTTTAGAACAAAATTCCGTTTTTGACATTTGACAAAAATTTTGTCATGTATTGACAATTAGTCTTTCCATTTGTATGGATGTTTTTTATTTATTTAAAAAACTACACAAAATACAAAGCTGCTACTCCAAAGGCTATATCTGAAGACAGTACAGATGTAGCATTTTTGTCATGTATCATAGATTACCATGGAGTACTTACTTAGGGAAACAAACTTGTAATTACGCGAATGAGGACGTTCAGATAAATAGTAGTAACCCCAAGCAATTTTTAGCAAAGTATTTCAAAAGGAAAAACGAAGGTTATAAAGTAACAAGTGTACGTTGAAAGACATCCGTGATGTGCAAATTGCAAAGACATTTGTGTTATTTGTCTAATTTCGTGAAAGTAAACCGCTTGACCTGTGTCACTGCCACTTTATTTGTTTTGGAAAGGGTACTCTGACGGGTAAAGTGGCGAAATTATTCCTCCACGTACGCTCCTGTCCTTGTTCTTACAATCTGACGATAAAGATTCTTATATTTGCTTTTATACGAAGTTTTATTTTGGCAACGTTTGTTTATTTGTAAGTGATGTGTGATTTCTATTTGATTCATTGTTAACCTTACCTAATTGTTTTTAGTTTAAGATAACTAAATGGAGGATTCGTGAGCTTACCCTACCCTAGAATGTCCATGATTGCGCAATGGTAACTTCGCAAGTGCCTTTCGATTTGATTGAGAAGTCCCAATGCCGGCAGCGCAGCGGCACGCCAGTGGGCCCGCATTCCTGCGGCTGGAGCGGTCGCGGCAAGTCCGGCAAGCCGTCCACCTAGCTCGTTAAAAGGCGTTTCGTTCATCTGACAGTAACGATGATCGATGGCTTCGGGACTTCCCCTGTAATATCCGACCCTCCGCCCCGCGTCTAAACAGCCACCTCAACCGCGTCAGTCCCACCGGGACCCTAAAATAAGTACAAAATATTCTCATTTCCAGTTTAATCGTATCCACGAACCAAACTGAGTTACCTCGGATATTGCATTAGCTCATATGCTGTTCAAGCGAATTGTATACTATTGACATTAAGTTTTTTTTTCAGTTAAGAAGGTTAATTGCTTAGGCATCAGTTTAGTCGTTTCCACTTATTAAAAACATAGGAAGCAGATCGGCAGCCCCGTGCTGTGAAATATTTTTAACACCTTTTTTACCCTCAATTGATATACCCATGAATAATTTTTCCTCCATGAATTTTCCACTGCATTAAATATATCTTATCAATTTCGTTTGTTACGTACTTACTATTAATATTATGAGTTATTCGCAGAATCAATTTAGTTCCAAGGCGCCTTTGAAACGATAGTAAACTCAATCCGAATATCAACTTGCCAGAATTCAGCTCGGTCTCGCCGTAGTGTGGCGTGGCGTTAGCTACCTATATGAAACTGAGTTCGACACCTCAGAGTAACAACTATAATGTTATGCTAACCAAATGTTCTCGGAGGCTAATGTTATGGTTGTAGTCATTATACAATTCTTAAAGTTCAAGAATTAAATACCTGCCTATAGAGGATGTAACCAACTATAGACATAGGACCCGACAATACCTGCCTATGTTAAATCCTATTTACTACTCGTATACTATTTGAGGAAAACATAAAGCCTAGTGATGTTTCTCATGACGCGAAGAAGCGCTCTCATTAACCTACTAATAACCGCCTCCGTAGTGTAGTGGTTAGTTCACTCACTTCACATCAGGAGTTCGAGTTTCTCGGACTCGGTTTGGTTGGTGGTAGGGCATTTTCTGAGCCCGCCTGGCTAGCTAGCTGATCATCTTATCCAAGTCTTGCCGCCAAACGTCAATGTTAACAGCATGATGTGTGCCGGCGTGAAGATAAGCCTCCATTGCGTTGGGGAATCTTGGTAAGCCTGCTTCCATCTTCAATTCATCTTCCATCTTCATTCTGCTCAAATCAGAAACTTTGACCCTGCCGAGTCAAGGTAGAATTCTCGCGTTGCGATTTTTATTTGTTCTCAAATCGTTTAATATCTCAAATTCCGAACGAAAGTGATTATACCTAATTTTTCATTCAAACGCGCTGGTGTGGTGCACAGAATTACGTTTATATACTTCTGTACGGGAAGGGGCTGTGTAGAAACACAGCCGTACTGAAATATTGCATGTGGTAGCTCACTTGTCGGAAGAACGGAGCCTGCGTAGGTACTTATCGAAGCTTAGAGTGCATTGGCTGGAAATAGTGGCCTGCGCCCTGAATAATCAACTCTTGGTGCTGTTTCAATGATTGGGTTGCCGTTTGCTGATATTGCTGTAAGCCCCTATATGAAGGATGCTCGAATCGCTGCCGCTTTCAGCGATGCAAGAATTGCAGACGTTAGGAAATCGCTATTTAGTCCAGTTTAGCAGCGTATAGTGATGTGAATACCCCACAATTCACGTAACCACTAATCGATGTCCTAATTTTTATTACATTGTTGCCTTTTATAATAAACGTCGAGTTTCATGTAAGTAATATTTCTTCAAAGGTAATTTATGAAAATGACAATAAAATAAGACATACCTACTATATCTCGTACTTGTAGAAAACGCCACTGAATTAAATTTCATAAAAATATAAATGTGTCAGGGTTGTATTCATGGGCGTAGCTATAGTTTCATATGGGGGGGGGGATGACGGTCCAGAAAATATGAGAATTATCAAAGGATTTCAGAACACTTTTTTTCGTGACTTTCGTGTGAGTATTTTTCACACTTACAGGTACATACTTTACGATAGCCTACTGTAATAGTAAGGACAGACTCTTCTTAGGTAAACCGTACCTTGTTTTGGTAATGGGATTTGTAACTGTGTTTTTTTTACTTTTTTCGTAAAGCTTACATGTTTTACGCATTTAGAAATTATGTTAAGCGTGAGCGAAGCGAGCGCAAAATTTTCTTTGTTCTCATTGGCTCTAGGTGACCACGAACTCACCAAACCCAAAAGCTCAATAGGACTTGATTGGTAAGCCATTGGCATCATCACATCTGATGGTAAGTGATGAATGATGATGATGCCGAACATAGAAGAGGACTTACCGAGACTTCCATTTTTCCCAACGCAATGAGGGAACTGACTATCTTATCTTCATGCCGGAACACATCATTGCTGTTAACATTGATGTGTGGTGGCAAGACTTAGAATAAAAAGTAGGTGGGTAACCAGATGTGGGCTCCGATTTCCTGCCATCATTCAAACCGAGTCCTACAAATTTAGACCCCGCCGAGAGTCGAACCCGCGACCTACTAATATGAAGCGAGAGGATCACTAGAGCAAGGAGGCGGTCAAAACTCATTAACATTATTACTAAAGGAATATGTTGTTCTCGCAAATGCTCCTTTCACTCTCTTGTGCCTGAAAACTGCACTGTCACATTGTTTTAGTGTCTACGTTTTTTCAAGCACGAAATAAATAATACAATAAAATTGCCTCAGAGTGACGTAATTTTTAAGAAACTTAATGTCAACAACAATAGTATGGCTCAGTACAGTAGTATGGCGCAGCGAGCGCACATATTTTATTTTTGTAATGAACTGATCTACACGGAACAGAAAAACATGCAAACTGCTCATTTATGCCAAAGTATTTAGCGAATTTTACGTTTACGAGTAATGCGTTGAATATTCCGCGATATTTTTGTCCTATGATAAGGGGGGGGGGTTCAGACCCCCTACGCCCATGGTTGTATTCATATGTTCCGGCATCGATATATGATAGACTGTTTCCCCACTGATAAAAATACAGTTAACTTAGACACAAAACACATAGATACAGAAGGTCCGCTCAATACGCTCACTAAAATCCTAAGCATATACATGCTTATATACATGCGTATACGGTCGTTGTAAACAAGATCACGTACTGCGCGATCGTGACCTTGCCTCGAACGACCGTATATTTCTATAAGCATGTATATGCTTGCGATTTTAGTGGTTTGTATTGAGCGGACCTTCTGTGTCTATTTTGTGACTTAGATGTACGTCCTTAGTAATAGACAGGCAAAGTCTAAAAGGGGCGCCGGGTTTCATAAAACCTCGTGGGTGCTGGGTGCACACAGTGCCGGCCCTACAGAATGTTTAGGTGTTGCGAGATTTAATGGTGGCGCCTCCTCAAAATCGATGCATTTTATTTATTTGCTGGTAATTATGCTCTTCTACAAAGGTTACATTTAGACAAAAACGAGCATAGGTATTTTTTTTTTACTTTCAAGTCACGAATTGAATATTGTCATGGCAAAAAATGGAACTTGAGATTGGGATAATGCAGTGCAGCTTTAAGAGTGATATCTTAACAAATCCACGTCTGTGGGCCCTTTATCCACTAGTAAAGTCTACTATTGACTGGGTGCAGAAGAAGGAAAAATGGCGGAATAAGTTTGAAAACAGGTGGCTCGAGTGAGAAATACGTTACGAAGTTCAGCTGCGTACCCAGATTTCAAAACAAAGGGGCGGGATCCTTATGGATTTTTTTAAGGTGTTAGTTTTCGGCTAATCGTGTACAGTCAAGTTATAGGCTTATATGTACAAATGCTTTTTTCAATTTATCTTACAAACCTCCTCAAACTGATTGAAATTTAAAAAAAAATCGGTGTTTATTGCAACTCTAGAGCACGAGCGAAGCGAGCGCGAAAACTTTAGATTTAAGAAGTTAAGTAAGGCATCTTTAATCATCAGAATATGAGATATTTTTTTGGGTACTGTTTATGGTGCCCTGAGACATGATAACCTAAGGGATAACTTAATATGCTTACAGGCTCATCCAGCACTTGGATTATGATTGGGAAAAAATGAAAATAAATAGTCTGGGTTTTTATGGATATTTTATCTCTTTTCGTTTTTTCCCGAATAATTAATATCCTAGTATAGTAGGTACTATTCAGGTACTTCATATAATTTATAGCAGGTAACATAAAAATTTACAATAAAATCGTTAAAACTATTTTTGAGGATAATAATTAAAAAGAACATCGGTTTGTATGGGAGGTACCTTAATTTAATTCGGATTAAACAACTTAATAGTAAAATAGATCGTAAAAAAATGTTGTATTTTACAACGTTTCGTCCGATCTGATGAGCCATTTTTGAGAAAAAAATTATCAGACCATTACAAATTGTGTTAAGAAAAAAAAATCAAAAATAACGCTCCTTTATGTATGTCCCTCCAATTTTGTAACTCGGCAGGATTGGTTATCGTGTACATGTAATTTGAAATTTTTTTATTATGAAAACGAAGACCTCAGAGTAATTACGTTTTTTAGAAGTTTTACGTAAATTTTACGCCCTTCTTTGCGTAATAATTCCCGACAGTAGTGTTATTTACTAGACAGTTGAACCGATTTTTGTGTTAAACGCGGCGAGCGAAGCGAGCGCAAAAATTTTAAATTACCTCAGATTAGCTTTAAAAAATTTTTGGTTAGATTTCGACCTCGTTTTGTTCAGAAATCACTGATCAGTCTTATGTCTATTCTCGTGGGTGCCCGAGCCCCCGAGCACCCACGTACTCGGCGTCCCTGCCATCTACCGCGGGTTGTTGACAAACGTAACGTGTTGACAAACGTCGCCGACTGTCGTCGTCGACTGGGACGCAAATAAGGGAACGCAGAGTTCGATTGCTATCCGAGTATCTTCTAAATAACGAACATTATGAATTTGCCAATACATAGTATTAGTCTTCACAAACTTGGACTAGCTTTCATCGGTTTGCATATTTATTGAGATACTAAATTTTATTTAGCACCCTTTAACTTATCATGGATTGACTGAGCTGGAGATAATCATACTCATATAGATGCTATTTTAGCTGCCAACTAACTACTTCCTCGGAGTAGGATTCTGCGAACCTAATATTTTTATAGCAGTAACATAATAATTATATCCACGCGGGTAGAGCCGCGGGCAATAAAATTAATATTATGTAATATTAAAAAAACGTAGAAGAAGAAGGTTAGCTTATACTCCAAATTACGATAGAAGATTCCATTATGTGAGAACTATCCGTATTCTTGGTTTCGTTCATCAGCAATATCATTCTATCCTCATTTTGGATATAATCTACAGTATTCTAATTTTGTTTTTACGATAACTAGTCACATTTTTCCCGGCCTTTGAGTTACGAAGTGATATGCAAGTTATATGTGTAATCCTTACGTATATTGAAACGGAAAACCGTAAGAGCCCACAGGAAATTGTAATGAATTGTCGATTTCGGGTAGTCAATTCCATTGTATGGGACTCACTAAGCTGTGTGGGAGGGAGCTGCGTGTGACGTGGCATGACGTGACGCACTGAGACGTGGAAGAGTTTCCCTGACGCGAGTGATGAGTTCGCCGAGCGAGCGGGTGTCGCGGAAAGCACTCACATAATACGAGTACAATTGATGATTACTTGGAACTTGGAGGACACTTTGTAGCGTTAAATAAGACGTATTAAACAATCAAGGTTCTGAGTGAAAACAAAGTATATGGAACATCAAGTTAATATCTACTTTTTAGGTAAAAGTAGAAAGAAAATACTTCATTCGCTGGCTCAGCAAACCAAAGAGGATCGATATTAGATGCCACACTTTCTTATGTGGTGCACCACTTCGGCCAACTGACTTTTTAGATGGCACTAGGTCTTCTTAGCCACTACAGCTTCTTCGTGGACGTCCAACAAGGTGTTACCCATTTGGTCGTCCAAGGTACAGTCTTTTTGTAGCACGGTCATCTTTCGTTCTCTCTAGGTAGCCAAGCCAGCGAAGACGAGAGGATTTTGCTTCGCTCATAACTCATAATGTTGGGTTCGGCCACCAGGTTTTCTATTTTATTATTTGGGTTCCAAATTGAGTATACAGAATGTAACAAAGTTGTTGTGAAACTCCTTAACGGGGCTTCTATTCATTATTGCGTTTGTTCTAAGAATTTGCAGAAATCGCTAAACAATTACGACCTCTCATACAAAATAGCTGCACAGCTGATTAATTTTATGATGCATTTTCCTAAAGACTCCAGATTTCTAAAGTCGTATAAGAAAAGTTGTTTAGTATTATAAAGAGAAGCTTCAGTTACTTAATTCTACACTTGTTTAATAGTGGCTAGGGTGAAACCGGGTCCAGTTATAGATATTAATTGACGTTTCTTCATTACACGGAGGACTGCTTTCATTAAAATACTTTATTTCGCAATACCGGAATAAAACTCCTACTATTATATAAATACATAATGCAGTTGCTAAATGAAAATCAGAAACATAAATTTATAACCCTATAATACTTAACCCCGCCGCGCGCCGAGCCACGGTAATATTCCTGCGTTGCGATTTTTATTTGTTCTAGCAGCAAAAGCGCCATAATGACTATCGTTAATTTTGAGCTCAGCAATTCCAACGATTTTGTTTCATCTCGCTTTTTATTATTTTTGTGAGAAAAAAGAGCGTTTGTGCTTTTTGCCCGTTTTCACTTTTTAGGTAAGTAATATACGAAATCTAGCATTCAGCACAAACTAATAGTGGATATAGCGGTCATTTTTTTTAGGACAAATGTTTAATAATATTTTGTGGCCTCCACTTTAACGAATATAGGGAATATTTGATACTCTACCAATTAATGTGATGTGTGATGTGGGCTGTAGGGAGGTTAGAGAATCGAGTGTTCTGCGCAACGGATATGTTAAATGAACGCAAAGCAATAGGTTACATCGAATAAGTTACAGTTAAGGTTTGGTTTACATCATCCCCGTTAAAAAAAAAGAAATATACATTATATTTTTCTTACAGTAAGTTAATACATCATCATCATCGCCAGTCTGTATTAGTCCACTGTTGGACATAGGCCTCCCCCAAGGCACACCACTTATATCTATTTTCAGCCATGCGCATCCAGCTGTCGCCAGCAACCTTGCGCAAATCATCGCTCCACCTAGCCGGGGGGCATCCCACACTACGTTTGCCCAAACGCGGTCTCCAATGTAGAACTCTGTTAGTTACAGATTTTTTTATCTTTTTTCGAAAAAGAAACAAAATTTCACTTTTTTTACTACATAACTTTTATTTTGCTCTCTTTCATTTTTATTTTAGTCTACTTTAGGTTTTCTTCAATCTGTGATGTTTTCCTGATCTGAAAATTATGCTTTAGGTCGCAAAGAATATCAAATAAAAAAGTTATGAGCTTTTAAAATTATGAAATTATGTAGGAAAGATCTAAGATCAGATAATTATAATATCAGATAATAAAAAAACCATCAGCAGTTAGGAAGTTCAAATGCTTTTAGAAACTGCTACATTTAATGCTGTTTTCAATGATAATAACATGTCGCACAATGCTTTAAAATTTTCTAACAAAATTGTCGATCAAGTGTCGCAAGGGAGTAACGACGGCTATGGGGGCCAGCTAAAGAGCTTGTTTATCAAAATGAAAACAAGACCACCAAAGAGTAAGATAACAATACCAAACATCAGGTGAGATGTAGTCAAACGTACAATTTTTTTTAACCCTTTGACCGCCATAGTCGGCTATAGCCGACAAAGGTTTTTCGTACCACACACACAAGGATTTAAGATTTTCATCGCATAAAATAGATGTACCTAACTCTGCCCCAATCTACAGTTTTTACTGAATTGACCTCATGATGATCTCGACCCCCAATCCTTGGGCTTACGACATGAAAGAAGAAGAAGCGTGGCGGTCCAAGTATTAATAAAAAAAATACGAGAGCAAGAACAATACCCAGTACATTATTCGTGCCCACCAAGCTCTGCCAAGCCAAGAATGTATTCTTCATGCCCTGCGACTATTATCAGCTCTACCGTACACCAATAACATGTTGGCATATTCTTGATTATTGAATGGTGTTTGTTCAGCCATTGTGCCTACAGTCGTCAGGATCAGAATCCAATAACTTACTCAGAACCTAAAGAAACGTAAAACCTAACAAAATAAAAAGATCTAAACAAAGTTAATCAAACTCAACAAAACAAAATTAAAAAAGACAATTACTGCAATTGTGAAGCAACGCTTGCGTTGTGTTTCACCGAGTGAGTGCGGATACCGGAGGCCCAACCTTAAATCTTAAATCCTTGTCTGTGTGGCACGAAAAAGCGTTGTCGGCAATAACCGACTGTGGCTTTAAAAAAATTGTACGTTTGACTGCATCTCACCTGATGAAAAGTTTGATATAAGTAGTTATCTTACTCGTTGGTGATCTTGATTTCATTTTGATAAACAAGCTCTTTAGCTCGCCCCCATAGCATCATAACTCCCTTGCGACACTTGATCGACAATTTTGTTAGAAAAATGTAAAGCATTGTGCGACATGTTATTATCACTGTAAACAGCATTAAATGGAGCAGTTTTTAAAAGCATTTGAACTTCCTAACTGCTGATGTTTTTTTTAAATGTCGCTGGAAATTTAAGATATTACATTGTTCCTACGTAATTTCATAATTTTAAAAGTTCATAACTTTTTTATTTGATATTCTTTGCGACCTAAAGCATTATTTTCAGATCAGGAAAACATCACAGATTAGAGAAAACCTAAGTAAAAGTCATTTAGTAAAAAAGTGAAATTTTGGGATATTTTCGAAAAAAGATAAAAAAATCATTTAAAAAAACGGTAAGATTTAGGCTAGAGCAAATATGTCCCAAATATCCCCACCTGTCTCCCATTTCCATTTGTCGGACTATCCACCGAGCATCCTGTATGTCCGGTCCATGCCACTTCAGTGTGCTAATTCTCTGCGCAATTTCGGTTACTTTGGTTCTCTGGGAAATAAGTTATATGTAAGTACAATAATAAGTTAATACAATTATAAGTTAATACAATTATAAGTTAATACAATCTCTTTTCAATCTTTTCAATAAAAAATATAATTAGTTCTCCGTAGAATGTACATGCATGTGGACGTGCGCTAAACCGTGCCGCCCGCGACACTGTTGCCATGAGCGAAGAAAAACTCGTGGCGAACGAGCGCATGGCGATCCTGCAACACCGGCTGGATGTCATGGACGAGATCAGCGTCTTGCAGATCTGCAAACCCAGTTTCACTGTGGCTGAGATAAACAAAGCAAAAGTGCTGTTCTTCGAGACACTTGGCAAGACTGACCAACTGGTGTCCCACAGGAAGGACGAGAAGGGAGAGAGGAACCTTCAGGATATCATCAACCTACTGAAGTTCACCTACCCCGACGATGTGCCAACCTTCGTGGCGAAGGAGCTGAGTAAGCTGCCTCCCGTCACGTTCGACGTAGTCGACGTTACCAGGCTCCTGAAGGACATGGACTTTGGGACGACCTCGCTTTCGTTTCCCACCAGCAGGTTACCAATCTAACGCGCAGCCGGCAACACTTCAAAGATGACGAAGTATATGGCCTATACATTGCCACTTCCTTCTACTGATTTGATCGGCAACAGGACTTTCGTTGGTGAGAGTCTACAAATCAGCATTTGATATAGTTTTCGGCCAAAAGATATTCAGAATGCAGCGTAGGCTCTTGTTTATGTAAACTTGTAGCTTATGTGTCAGCTGGATCCCACAATATAGGAAAACCTTTTTTGACACCAGATGACCATGCATACGTTGTCCTGAATATCTGATTATATTTATGTATTTAATTTGTGTTTTTTTATTGGTCTTACGTACATAGCATAGTTTTGCAATGGTTCAATAATTAAAATTTAGTCTGTGAAAACTTTCACGCGTTATATTTTTACCGCTTTTCAACTAAATCTTCAAAAAATACCTATTAACGTCTAGTAGACAGTAGAAAATATATATTATTTAGAATTCTGTGGTAGCAAAATTGGAATCGAACCAAAAAATGGGATTAGAAATCGAAGAGACAATTTGACAGTGAATTTCTGTGGGAGTTACCATTGAGATGTTTCCCGGTACAATTACCTACATAGTTTTAAAGTAATGTGCAAAGTTTAAATAAAATTATTCAATTAACTTTTGAGGAAAAATCACAAAGAATCTCGGTTTATATTGAAAGTGTAATTGGATTTATCTCGGAATAACAAACTATCTACCTATTTTTCTGCCATATCATCATATATATTATTTCTCAAAGGTGTTTGTGATACAGCTATGTATGTCTCTTTTAATTCTTCACCAAAATTAGTAATTCAAACATAGTTTTTAAGCTCGTTTCTTGCTATTGAAAAAAAAAGAAAATAAAACACTGTATTGTAAAAGTTTTATTAAAATAGTATAACCGATTTTTGCAAGAAAATAATTCGTTTGATGATAATCTTATAAAAATAAGTGGAAAAAACAATGAAAATAACTGGAAGTATTAAATATTAAAATTTATTTAGTTTTTGTGTTTTTTGTTAATTTGGGTCTTTCGTTCTTTAGAAATAAGAAAATTAAATACAATACTATGCTTCGCGTTTGAGGGTATGAGAAAGCCTTTGATTCGATTGAGACTTGAGACCTGGGCTGTGTTACAGTCTCTCCAACGTTGCCAAATCGACTATCGATATATCGAAGTTTTGAAGTGTTTGTATGACAACGCCATCGCCACAATGTCGGTCCACCTCCAGGATCAGAATTTGAAACCTATCCGGCTGCAGCCTGGGGTGAGACAGGAAGCCGTCATATCTACGAAACTGTTCACCACTGCCCTGTCAAATTTTCGTGTCATACCCACTCCTCTGAAGATTGGAGACTCTAAACTTGAAGTTGTTGACAAAAATGTATACCTGGGACAAATAGTATAGCTAGGTAGGTCCACCTACGAGAAAGAGATCATTCGTTGAAACTCGGCTGGGCAGCGTTCGGGATGCTCCGCAATATCTTCGCGTCCAAAATACCGCAGTGTCTCAAGACTAAGGCCTTTGACCAGTGTGTGTTGCTAGTGATTACATATGGAACCAACACATGGTCGCTTACTATGGGCCTCATAAGAAGGCCACCCAAAGGGCGATGGAACGTGCTATGCTTGGAGTTTCCCTATGTGATCGAATCAGAAATGAGGAGATACGTAGGAGAACTAAAGTCACTGACATAGCTCACAGAATCGCTAAACTGAAGTGGCAGTGGGCAGGGCACATAGCTCGTAGAACAGATAGCCGTTGGGGCAGTAAACTTGTCGAGTGGCGACCGCGCACCGGAAAACGTAGTGTAGGCAGGCTGGGAGGCTTCAGTGGACCGATGACCTGGTAAAGGTTGCGAGAAGCCGCTGGATGCGGGCAGCGCAGAACCGGTCTATATGGAAATCCTTGGGAGGGGGGGTGGTCTTTGTCCAACAGTGGATGTCTTTCGGCTGATGATGATGATGATAAAATAAAATGTATGCTTTATCGTATAACCTGGAATATCTTTTATCAAAATTACTGAGTGTACAGGACTTTATGAAATATATTACTGAGCAAACTTTTAATTAATGCTTAGTCATTTATAAGATAATATTTGAGAAATATATTATAAGTTCTTTTTAAGCAACCCTAAAAATAAAAAATAAAAAACATTGCTTTAGACAGAACAAAAAGACAAAATAAAAAAAAATAAAGAGAAGAAAGAGATTTGTAAAGATTTTTAAATACTATGTAAGTATGGCAAATTTTTATAGCGGAAAAATGCATGGTTCCTATAGAATAGCTAATGCTTAGCATTTATGATCACAACCAACACTACTAGGGCACGGATCTCTTTCTATAGCTCGGAAAGGTTAGGTCATTGTACACACAGAGAGACTAAGTTCGAATAGGTGTAAGATGTGACCTAAGTTGGATACAAAATAAAAAAAACGTTAACATTACAAACGTAGGTACTTTTGCTTTTTTCAGCTTCACTGCGTTAACGTATACTTTCCGATATTCTATGGTTACCTGCATCGTGAATCAATACAGACACATCTCATCGAAAAAAGGGATCCCGTCAGTTCCCTCGGGATCTCCTTGACAATTCCGGATCAAGAATGTTAATTGAATATACAATATGTACCTTTTCGATACACCTAATTTAATAAAGAGAAGGTTTCACTTTAACACTTTAACCATTCCATAGTATCATAGAATCCGTTTGAATTTCCAGGACCAATAGTATGTATCGAATGATACGAAAGTAACGTAATCGACACGCCTTTTCAAATAGTGAACGTTTTTATCTTTATAAATTGAGTTATTGTAAAAATATGGTGTTGTCACTTTCCTGTGGGAATCCTTCAGTAAATTGATATGAAAACATTTGGATGATTAGTAGTAATGATAAAGTATAATTGTGCCAAATAACAATAAAATTGGCTTTGTAGTGTTTGAATATTAAGGCTTTTAAGAATTACAGTTTTAGGCATTCCTCTGGGAACCTTGAATTTTCGGGGATAAAAAGTGTCGAAGATCCGAATTACTTAGTATAATCGTACAATCGTTTCATTAAAATCGGCCCAGCCGTTTTTGCGTGATGCACAAACAGACAGACAGAAAGACAGACACACAGACAGACAGACATACAGAAATTCCAAGTTTAATTATTTTGGTCTCTATATCTATAAACATGTCCCGTTATACAGTAATTATTATATTCCATATACAGAATCGTCCCCGTAACAGTTTTATTATATGATAGATAGATATACAGGGTGTTGTTTTGGTCGACAACGATCTTTTCAGGGGTGATAATATACATGATACTGATGCCAAAAAAAATATAAAAATGGCACCTTAAATTTTCATAAGTAAATCTTAGAAAATAATTAATTATGGTATCCTTGTTTCCGTGCGTAACGTATTTTAACAATGAATGGTTGCCTAGCAACGAGGCGAGGTGTGCGGGGGTGCGCGAGGGCCCCCGACTGCGGCAGCGCCGCGGGCGGCGCGGGCAGTCTGCTGCATGCCTCCGCGCCGAACCTGCGTTCCTTTTTCTCAGCGAGATCAAGCGCCTCTGCGCGTAAACTTACGCTACGGCTATGATCAGGGACAAGTCTTTATTCAATAATCGTGAACTGAGTGATGTATTTGTTAATACATCGCTCAGTTCACGACTATCGAAATGTTTTTCGTGTGGTGTAAATCAAGTCGAGTGTGTGAGATTTGGAGTTATTTGGAGTGACGTCGCGCCGCCGTAATGTGTTACGCAATAAAAACATTATTTACAAACTCCGCAAATCGTGTTCTACCGAAAAAAACATCCCATGCTCGAGATAGAGCCCAAAGTAGACAAGAGTTCAAGAAAGAACTATCTTGGAATACTTCTCCCGACAGGTTCATGTAAGTGTCATTGACCTTTTTGTAGGAAAATTCGTGAATGAGCCGGCCGTCAGTTCGTCCGGCGCGAACATGCGTTTTGATAATTTTAGGAAAATTTCTAGGTAATTTTTTCAGTAGAATCAATTTATAAAAAAAAATATTATAGGTATTTTCAGAACAAGTATTTTTTATACTTTCATCCCTTAGAAGGCCGTTGTCGACCAAAACAACACCCTCTATATAGATATTAGATTTATTTTGCCATGAAAATACTTTCTTACCCAGTCCTACGTCTCTCGAAAGTAAAAATCCTTTTTTTAAAATTGGCTTTCAATTGCAAGCTTTCGCGAAACGTGCGAAAGTCTCTCTCTCAAGATAACAGTATGAGATAAAAGATGGGAACACTCAGAGCAGACCGGAAGACATCCAAGTTCCTCGTTCCCCGTTACCTAACTACCGCTGGTGAAGCGCGCGTTGCAACCGAGATCAGCTTCTGTATTTGACAGAAAGCATCAAAGCATAGTCGACGTTATCTTAGTGATCCTGTTGTCTGAAACTTGGTGACTGAGATTTAAAAGAACTCTTTGTTAAGAAAGTAATACTGTAGTACACCCTTGAACCGAGCTTACTCAAGGTAGCGTATAAGGATCTTGCAACATGTAATAAGTTAATTCTAAAAATGTTAAATTGACGTTAAGAAAACACTAACTCAGATACTTATAGTTTTATCCCAGATGAGTAAAAAAATATAAATTAAAAAATAATCATAATAAATAATAAAAATAAATAATAATAAAAAATAAAATAGGTAATAATAAAAATAATAAAAATAATAATAATAAATAATATAATTAGTAAAGAGTTCAATAATAATGTTATCTTGCACTCTTCTGTGTTTTTATAATTTATACTAAAAATAAAGATTTCCGAAAAAAAAATCATAACAGTGGAATTTCCAATAACACAACCCATAAAGTGAATAAGCATAGAGCGTGTTTTTTAAATCCATTATCAAGAGGTCAGAAACTCGGTTTGGTGAAGAGGTTGGATTGGCTCAAGAGGGCCGGTAGTCGCGCAAATCCAATTAGGGTGCCAGCCTTGTGCTCGTAAAAAACTTCTTTATTCGAGGGTTCAGTCTTTATTCCTACGTACAATTGTATGTGTGACAGTGAGGTATAATAGGAAATACCGACAAATAAGTAGATATGATGGCGATATAACTGCGCTCCCGAATTATAGAATATTCCACATATTTTCCTTTGTTTACACATTACAGGCAAATTATCGCGACTTATCATTTCGTATCACCCATAACTTGTCCACTACTGAAACACGCGTCTCTTTCCATATCTCGGAAAGAGTAAGTCATACTCCACTCACGGAATGATATCCGAATTGATGATTCTAGGTCTAGTTGCGAACCCTTAAACTGAAGTGGAAATGCATAGGCCATGTAGCTCGCAGAACTGTATTTTTTTTAATAAAAAATCAAAATGAAAAAAATATTTATTATTAGGTAATCAGTACTTGACTTGATTACGTGACTGCGACCGAATTATCTTACTGCGAATATACATGCTGAAAACTTGTACACTTTTAAGTATAATGCTTAAAGTACATATCTTTGGGTAAATAAAATATTTTTTGAAAATAATAACGCTGGGGAACATCTATCATTAGAAAGGAGCAGAAGAAGTTTTGGATTTTTGTCCGGTCACCAGAACCGCTAGAACGGCTGATACAATTTAACGAATCTTTGAACAGTCGTACTATGTAATGTAATACGGGGTAGCATCTTACTCTCTCGGAAAGAAAAGAAAGTCAATTGTTCTTGGAGGAATGTTAAAAAAAGTAATAATATGTATATTAAAAAATCCGGTCAAGTGCGAGTCGGACTCGCGCACCGAGGGTTCTGTACACAAATTTGGGATTGCGGGATAAACTTAACTTTGCTGTTGGAAAACTGTTGTCCTCATACATCGACATAGGTCGCGGTCAGTTTAGCAACCGCAAAAAATAATTAGTTATTAAAAAAATATTATGTGATCTAACTAAAAAATGGTTTTCGTACTTTTCCCTTTTCTTGTGCTATAAGACATTGTTTTTTGCCAAAATTCATGATTCTAGGACAACGGGAAGTACCCTATAGGTTTTGATTCCCTTGCGTGTGTCAAAATATGCAGCATAAACGGCTGTATTTTTTGATTGCGTTGACTTAGCAGTTTCATTTGTTCACATCTCCAATGGATTGCAGATCTGAGTGCCCATTTGATATTAATTTCAACTTGATAGCTCCACGCGTTCTTGAGACAAAGATTCTTGACAGACAGAAAGACAGATTGACAGACAATGAAGTGATCCTATAAGGGTTCCTTTTTCCTTTGAGGCACGGAATCCTAAAAAACGATCTACTTGACCGATTTTATTTATTATATATTTGGCACTAGCTTTCACCCGCGGCTCCCCGCCGTGGATGTCGCTTTATGTCTGTCTCTAACTAAAGTATCCCACGGGAACCATGCATTTTCGCGGAACAAAAAGTAACCTATGTGTTAGTCCAGTTATTCTATCTACCTACCAAATATCACCCAAATCCGTTCAGTAGTTTCGACGTGAAAGCGGAACAAACAAACAAACAAACAAACGAACATCTATACTTTCGCATTTATAATATTATAGTAGGATAATTGCCTTATACCTCGACCGTCTGTTTATTATCACTCTCTTGTCGCACTCAAGTTATGAACTCTTACAGGGGAGTGAGTGAGTGAGTGAAATGAAACCTTTAATTTTAGATAAACGTTACGTCATATTCTTGGTCACGGGAAACTAAAGGATCCCTAAGGAAAGGGATGAAATTGTGCCATGGAACGACTCGATGTGTTAAGATTAAATTTTCCCAGTTTGAATAAGCCTGTCGAAGGTAGGTACCTCCGTTTAATAGAAGACCATACTCTTGATCGCGGACAATGGAGGTTATCCCGAGGGATCTTTTGATAAATGCACGGTAAATGCACGAATACCCTCTATCTGGGATAGGTAGCAGAGAGAAAATATAGCAGCGTTTTCTCTCTCTGCTATATCACTAATTGCAAGTATCCACATATAAAACAAGCAAATATTGTCAACCTGCCCTTTATTTTATTATTGTTATTTTATTCAGGTACAAAGGTATAAATGAGCATAGTCAATATATATAAACAACACCCTTGTACTCTGCCAGTGCTGCCACAGTAGATACTGTAGCTCACTAGTGGGCTGTATTAAAAAATAAAAGACGCTGATTTCCGATAACTTGAGTATGTTATAGCAAGAAGAAAGAACAGAAAGATAAAGTCAAAAAGACAGTATCTAAAGATAAAAGAATATAAAAAGTCAAAAGTACATTTCAAATAAAAAATGTGCAATTCTGCACCGATACAATCACCTCTTTATTTTGATTTCGCTGAACAATCAAGAACTAACAAATTTAACTAATAATTAAATACTTGACTACGTTTTTTCAGATTTTGTCTAAAGGTTGTCAATCTGGCGATCAAGATTGATCACCTCGCACTCCAAAAAGCAGTCTTGTCTAGAGATGCGATGAACAGCGAAAATGACATAAAGAAAACAGAAGGGACATACCTACATATTCTAACACCTGAACAACACTAACATTTACCGAGTACATAAAACCTAATTTACATAAATGGCAAGTATTTGCTTTGGCATTGCATATAGTTGTTTAAATTTTTATGTCATTTTTTATCAACTTCTATGCACCTTTAATCGAATTAGGTAATATCACCGTATTCGTCATTTGTATGTGTTTGTAGAATTACGTATAAACCTGAAAACTGCGGAATCGATGCTTTATTTTTCGGTATAGTATTACTTACTTAGTAATATTTAGAACTTATCAGTATTTTACACTAAAAACGAGTCATGTTCATCATGTTTGTTTTATACGATAAAGTTTGTTTCGAAATATAATATCCTCGCTGGACCAACATCCAAATCATTTAAAATTGTTTTTGTATTTAAAAAAATATTGCAAGACTTCATTTCGAATGCATGTCTAATAAGGGAAGTGTATTAACATACTTACATTTAGTCTAAGCTATGTTTAATATTATGCCATATTTAATTGCCTTATCCAGATCTTCTTGAATACCACCTTCTATTTTATCTATGATATTTCTCTGCCGGTGTACATAAGGCACGTATCGTCTGCATATATATATATATATGGCAAATGTCATCAAAAACAGTTCTACCTATAATTATAGGAGAAATATATATACCTACCTACCTATAATTATAGGAGAACTATATATATATATATATATATATACCTACCTATAATTATAGGTAGAACTGTTTTTGATGACATTTGCCATGTTATTCACATGCATTATGTACCTGACAGGTCCAAATACAGAGCCAGTTAGTACTCCGAAACCAAGCTTCCTGTTTCATAGTTCCCTTTATCTTTGTAGACGAAGTTCTGTTCTCTAAGTAGCTCTGAAACCGTTTGTTCACCGGACCACGCCACACCATATTCGTACAGCTTGCAGTAACTGTGCATGGCCAAGCGTGTGAAACGCTTTCTTGAAATCTATAAATAACATGACAAACAGGGGTTTATCACACACACACACACACACACACACAGTCTTACTTTTTAAAATGTTTGTTACTTATATTAATATACAGTAAATGTTTTTGTTTAGTGGCAAATCCTAATACATACCTTTTTGCGAGTACCCAAGCAGCGGTAACGCGCCGTTTATCAGTGAAGCTGCTAGGGGTGTCATACGTAATATCTATGGTCGTTACATCGAAGGTTAAGATATCGAGCACTGTGCATCAATGTGTTGCTGCATCCACGGTACTCCTCATCAACAAGTACGTGATATCGAAAATAGACACTTACCTACTTATTTGTAAGCATCGTAAACGTGCTATATTCATTTATTTTTGTAAACAAATAGTGAGTCTCATATCTCGTTGTATTATGTAATTTATTGACTAGTTTTTATTCTCAGAATATATTAAGAACCAAACACTTTGTATTTTCTAAATAAGGGAAGAGATTTGTTACCCACAACACAGGGAATCCTAGTGTGGGGACCAGGGTTACTTATTACACTGTTAATACACTGTATTAACTCTGTCTTAGGTTCAAAAAATATTTTTTTTACTTTTTACTTTACATACTTCTTTTTGTTTAGTTCTTTGTTATCTGTATATTTTGCAAGGACATTATATATTAGTCTACGTACTTTTCTAAATCCATGTTGAGTTTGAGAACTATGACGTCATAATTTTGTATAGTTGTTTCCATACTAATTACGAAAATAAATTAAAAATGGCACATGTATTGAGGTTTGAAGCTAGTAAAATAAAATATTTAGGGCAGGCAACTACCCTACTATGACTAATATCCGGACTGTATTTATAATGGGCTCATCACATGGGCAATATAGATAATAAAAACGTCATTATTAATCACTTCTATGTATCTGATAATGAAACTCTGTCATAGTTAAAATAATAAAACAGATGATCTATAGTGTTATGTACTTAATTGTTATTGTTAGTGAAAGCTGTCACGGTATGCTAAATACAGATATAAGATCGTTTTTTTCTGGATTGACTCAAGTAATATATCATAACATTAAAACACGATGAGGTCAACTAGTAGTAAGTATCAAAATACGGTTAAATTTAAATCGGACGGGATTAAAGCTATCCTATATGAATCCCTAAAGCGTTGGTTGAGTAGTTATGCTATAACAACTATAAATCGTGTTGCTTTATCACGCTATAGTAATTTTGGTAATCCCGGTGTAATTCCCGATGGGATTCGATACTTTTACAGGACACAACGTAGCCTATGTTAAGACATCAAATTTTTTGTTACTCTTATGAGCGCGACGTCAATAATCATTCAAAAATCAAAATCAATCAAAATAAAATGTTTTTTATTTAAGTAGATGTTCTGCACATACTTCTAAATCGTCTTTTTTTCTACCTAGTACAAAGTTCCTACCACGCGGAACTTGTACACTCAACGTTTCGGGAAGTGTTTCCGAAGCGAGAAGAACCGTCGAGCCCAATTAAAGAAACTCGCTTCAACACAATTTTTAAAATAATATTTAATTACTAATACAATGTATGTTATCAACTATACAGTTATCAGGAAGAGCAATACATTTCCAAATGTCTTTGCATTCACATAATCTACGATCTTATAATGACCTTTTGAGCACAGACAGTTTTCTGGCGAACTAGTCACATTTTCGGGTATTTTGTTATACAATTTTACACACTGTCCCATAAATTACTTCTTAACTTTACTCAGTCTCGAATAGGCAACATCTATGTTATTAATATTTCTTAGATTAAAATTGTTTTGTCACTGTTTTATGAAACAAGTGCAAATTTTTACGTACATACATGATATTTTCGTACATGAATTGACTAGCAACAGTAAGAATATTAATTTCTTGAAACATATTCCTCAACGACTCGCGGGATCGCATCTGGTAGATTGCGCGAATTACCCTTTTTTGCAAAATGAAAATTGTTTCAATATCAGCCGCATGTCCCCAGAGTAAGATTCCGTAACACATCATACTGTGAAAATAACTAAAATACACTAGTCTCGCAGTACCTACATCTGTCATCTGTCTTATTTTCTTAACAGCATATGCAGCTGAACTAAGCCGAACCGCTAAGGTTTCTATGTGTGGGTCCCATTGCAGTGTAGCATGTAAAGTTATACCTAAAAAAACGGTCTTATTTACAAAGTCCAATACATTATTATCTACAATCACACTGTTTTTAATTTTCTTTACGTTTGGTAATGAGAATTTTATGCATTTTGTTTTTTTTTTTTTGCTTTTAAGAGTAGATTATTAACAATGAACTACTTAAGAATCTCTGAAAGAGTGTTGTTAACTTCGTAAATTTTTTTATATTTCCTGTCAATCTTAAAAATAAGAGAAGTATCATCAGCAAACAACACAATGTTTGACAAATTTTGCACCATATATGGCAAGTCATTTATATATGTAACTTACATATTGCCCTTTCTTTTTGCCAATGTAAGAAAAAGAAAAGGGCCTAATATAGATCCCTGGGGCACACCCATTTTAACCTTAGAACCGGATGAATTTGTGCCATTTACTTGGACTTTTTGCGTTCTGTTGCTTAAATACGAATTAAGAAGACTGAGGGCCCCGTCCTCGACACCGTAATGCTTTAACTTTATGAACAATGTATGATGTTAAACGCAATCAAATGCTTTAGATAAATCACAGAACACTCCTATTGTATTCTGTGATTTTCCAAAAGCATCATAGATGTTACGAATAAGAGATACTCCTGCACCGGTTGTAGATCGACCTTTTGTGAAACCAAACTGTTGTTTATGCAGAAGATTATTTTCATTAAAATGTTGTAGTAATTGGTTGAGCATATTTTTTTCAAAAATTTTACTGAGAACTGGTAGTACCGAAATTGGTCTGTATTTTCCCGGATCAGTTTTGTTACCAGACTTATATAGGGGTAGTGATACCCCTATATAAGTCTGGTAACAAAACTGAATTACTACATTTCATTAGGTCCGGAAATACGCCACTATCAATACTGATATTAAAAAGACAAGCTAAATATAGCGCTAAAGTCATAATTACATTACTAAATAAACTTACTGATAGCCCCCAAAGGTTTTCAGTTCATTTTAAGTGATTTAAAAGTTTTGCCAATAGTGTCTGGTTCAATTTCTCTGAAGGAGAATTTTTCATTACAAATACTGACATTATCTTCTAATACTTGTTTAGCATACACAGGTGACGAATTCAAGGCCTCAGTGGTCTTAAGTGGAATATTTGTGAAAAAAGTTTCGAATTCTTTAGCTACATCGGCATTTGTTGTAATTTTAACCTGATCTGTTTGCAAAACATATTCATTATCGCGGGGTTTGACCTTGCCGGTTTCTTTATTTAAAATATTCCAAACGGTTTTAATTTTATCATCTGATGATTTTATTTTTCTGGCTAAGTAATTCGATTTTGTTACACGGCATACCTGTTTAAAGATTTTCGAATACTTTTTTACATACTCTTTAAAGTTATTGTCAAAAATATAGGTTTTTTGTCATAGAGATCAAACAAAGTTTGTCGGCTTTTATAAATACCTACAGCAGCCCACTGACAAAACTTGAATTGATGATTCGAGCCGGTCGTCAGTTCAGTTTCTTCGCCGCAACAATTAGGTACTACCATATACCTCTCATGTTTAGTGATACTGGGTAGAGCTTTGTAATCTAGGCACTAATGTTAGTAGAAATAAAGTGTTGTGACAAGTCACTCTCGTGTATTCGTGGGCTTGCCTAGCCTTCTCCTAGTCGCGAACTACCCTGTGTGAACGTGTCGTTGCGGACTGCGGTACCCGTGAAGGGAGCTATCGAAGGCTGAGCCGCGGCCACGCAACAGTGGTCCTTTGAGCCGGATCGACGAGAAGCTATCACCATGTCAAAGTGACCAGGGGCGGAAAGAAGCTGGCGGAGGAGTAAGCTAAACTCACCAGAGATGACTACCAAAACGTGCCTACGGACTCGGATTTGCCTGTGGAAGCGGACGGGGCGGCAGCATTGCAACGAACGAACCCGCTGTCGCCACTTTTCGCGCCCACTCTTCCGGAGGGACGGATTATCGATCATCGAGATCAGGAGCCCGATGAAGTCGTTCTCGATCAAGATCAACGGCCGACACCACTGCGGATACCTGCAGAGCCAGAGGGCAGCGTGCTGGTTGATCCTTGTGGATTTGTGCGATCACATCATCCAATGGATGAGAAGAGCACCTCGGGAAGCCATGCTTCTCGCCGCAGCCATAAAAAGGCCTTGGATGCACATCGGCGACAGCTGGAGTTGGAGATTGCGATGGAGAGAGCAAAGATATCTGAGCTGAGTCAAACGCCACGTGCGGTGGAAGAGGCGCCTCGTGAACGTGGACAGCAACCGCGCCCTTCTGCTATCGAGGTGAGGTTTGACGACACGCTGCAGCGTGCCTCGTCGCAGCCGCCAAGGAGAGAGCGGTCAGAAGAGCGCCCTCGTGAGAGAATCGATGGTCTCGATAAGTTGGCTAATGCTACCATGGACATGTCTAGGCCTAGACTACGGCAGACATACGAGCTGCCGAAGTTCGACGGTAACCCAGCCGACTGGATCACTTTGAAGCGGATCTACGAACGGTCAACGGAGGAGTATAAGTTTGCGGCCTTCGAAAACTTGGCGAGGTTACAACAAGCGATTGTAGGGCCAGCGAGGCTCACAGTGGAGGACATTTTACGAGGTACCAGTGATCCGAGTGAAGTGATGTGTGCCCTTGAGGAAGAGTTCGGTCACCCCGTTGCGATCTTGGACTGTGCCTTAAGAGAGATCAAGGCCTTACCGCGTGTGACCGAGAGTGGAAAGGAACTTCAAAAGTTTACTTCGGTAGTAAGAAATTGTGTATCGTTGCTGAGGAATATCAGGGCTGATGGGTATTTAAATAACCCTCAACTGGTGAGTGAGCGTTTGAATAAACTTTCTCCTCTCCAGATGCATCTGTATAGTGAATTTTTGAAGTGTAAAGACAAAGTGTGTAGTGTGGACTTACGTGTGTCGCCAAGCTTGGACATTCTACTCGAATACTTGGCTGACCAATCGCGATCGGTTTCGTATCTTGTGTCTCTGAACTTGACTGCACCCTCGGTTAGCGCGACTCATAACGCGCCGCGTCCGCGTGTAATGCCTGTACACCGCAACGTACAGAGAGTCGCGTTTATGAGCTCCGAATCGGTAGCGTCGAGCACTGTGTCGCCAACCATGAGCTCCGCACCGGCAGCGTCGAGCAGCGCGCCACGAGATACGTGCGTTATGTGTGGTTGTAATTACGTGTTACCAGTGTGTCAAAAGTTTGTAGCACTGAACAATAGTGAACAGTGGGACGTGGCCAAAGACAATAGACTGTGTTTTAAGTGTTTGTGTAATCGTCATAATCGTGAGTTTTGTCAAGCTAAGCGGTGCGATCAGTGTAACGCCCCTGATCATGCGTTACTTCATTTCAGTGAGAGCATCCGCCTGAGCCGACGTCCTCGGCTTCTGAAGCTGATGTGAAGCAGGCCTTTAGTGCTGGAAGTGCGTGTACAAAGGTTTTGTTAAAGATGGTGACAGTCTCTATTAAAAGAGACAACTGCGTGATACAGACTCACGCCTTGTTAGACGATGGTGTTACTGTGTCACAAATGGACAGTAGTTTAGTGACAAGTGATAGTGGAGAGCCGTGCCCTCTCACCATAGTGACCGCGAACGGACAAAGGGTTACGGACAGTGAGTTGCGTAAAGTGAATATTCGGATTTGTGCACATAACGGACTGGAACATTGTGTAAATGTGCGTACTATGGCTCATTTGAATCTGCCTACTCAGACTATACCAGTGACAGTGTATGAGAACGCTCATCTCAGTGAGTTGTGTGGCACCATGGACTGTAGTGGTGATCGCAAGGAGGGAGGGGAAACGAAGCCGCTGCTGCTCCTGGGCCAGGATAATTGGGAGCTCATCGTCGGCAGGTAGATCCGCAGGGGTAAGTCCGGTCAGCCGGTCGCTTCTCTTACCCAGCTAGGATGGGTCATTCATGGCCCATTAGGTAACTGCACATCCACTTCCTCCGATTGTGAAATAGTCCATTGTACAGCTGTAGTCACTAAGAGTAGGTTAGATAATGAATTGCATAGTTTAGTTGGGACACAATTCGAGTTAGATAGTATAGGAATAGCTGAGGTTGAGCGTAAGAACGCGGACGTAGAGCGAGCCCACTCCATTTTGGAACGAACCAGTCGCGGGGTGGAAGGCGGATGGGAGTGTAGCCTGTTAGTTATGGAAAGACGACAGCCCCAGCTTTCCTAATAATTATAACCAAGCCCTAACGAGATTAAAGGGAATAGAACGGCGGATGGATAGGGATCCGTTATTCAGTGTAGCATACGAAACACAGATAAACAGGCGTCTGAATGAAGGATACGCTGAAAGGGTACCTGATGGATGGGAGGCAGAACCCAAGTGGTATCTGCCTCATTTCGGGGTATTAAACCCTAATAAGCCTGGTAAGCTGCGTCTCGTATTTGATGATGATGCGTCATATAAAGGAGTTTCAATGAACTCTAAATTACTCAGCGGACCCGTACTGCTAAACTCGCTATTTTGTGTGCTAAAGAGGTTCCGATTTGGTAGGGTCGCCGTAAAAGGCGACAAAGCTGACATGTTTTTGCGGGTAAAGATTAGGGATGAGGATAAAAGGGGCTCAATTATTTTTATGGCGCAGGAAAGAAAGAGACAGACGCCCAGACGTGTATACTTCATTCCAATCAAAAAAAAGCAAAACGTAAACAAACTTACTATGGAACTGACACATGTCAATGTCATCTGCATACTATGTTTGTTTACCTTTTGCTTTTTTTTTATTGGAATGAACCATATGTAATGAACTCAATGATATTCGGAGCTACGTCCTCACCTTCGATGGCAATGTATATATTAAACAAGAACGCTAGGGATTTGGCCGACAAATTCGCACCGTCTGAGCAAACTTGAGTGAAAGAGTAAGAGGAGTGATTGGCGTTGGATAGCATCGGCGGATAACCCGGCCGATGAAGCGACGAAGTTGGGCTGGCCTCGGGAAAGAAGTATTTGGTTTTCGGGGCCCCCCTTTCTGTGTGATCCTCCGCACCTGTGGCCGAACGAAGTCACTGAGGAGGTGTCTCAGGTGGACCTCGAGCTGAGAGTCAACGTGGTAGCTGAGGTCCAGGAACCCTTGATCAACCTGAGGCGATACTCTGCATGGGATCGAGCGGTGAGAGTGACGGCGAGAACATTGGCCTTCGTCAGGAGATGCAGAGGACGGAAGACGAACGCCCTGGACCGGAATGATCTCAGAGACACGGAAATACTGATCCTAAAAGAAGCTCAAAGGGAACATTTTGACAAAGAAATCCAAGCCCTTGAAGCGGGTAAGAATCTACCAGCAGACAGCAAGCTGAAGGCTCATGTCCAAACCCGATGATGTACGAAGATGGATTATTGAGGGTGAGGGGTCGGATTGGTGCGTAGACAGATCTGTCATTCGACGAAAGACATTATTGATCAATCATTATTGATGGCTGTGGATGGGCAGCGCACTTGATAGTAAAGTATTTCCACCACAAAGCCGCACATTCTGGAACAGAACATGAAGTAAATTCAGCACGAGAAAAATTCTGGATCATAAATATAAGAAGCACGACAAAAAACCTGATCAGGGCATGCGTGACGTGCAAACATCTACGTGGTAATCCTATCGTACCGAAAATGGCTGACCTCCCATCTTCACGCGTGCAGTCAACAAGACGCGCATTCGTACATTGCGTCATCGATTATTTCGGGGCGATGGAAGTGATAATTGGCAGACGACGGGGAAAAAGATGGGGTGTATTGTTCACCTGCCTATCAACACGAGCGGTGCACTTAGAATTTTTTTTTTATTAGGTTCACAAAACTGGATACTATCAATAATGTTACATTAAAAAAACTTATACATAATATCTACGAGTAGAAAGTATCCTACAATAAGTGAACACAACATGCACAGTAAAAATCAAGCGTACGAGCGATTATTACAAAAAACACATTAGTAAGTAAAATAAATTTAGACAGATCACTGATGCAGTACCGAGATTAAATTTGAAATTTCTTTTCTAGCAGAGACTACAGAACCAGAAAATATATCAAAGTCAAATCTGATACCATTATAGAACGAGCACATACGATATAGAGGACAGTGCTGTGAATTGGCGTCATCTCTAAACATTGACTCGGCGATTTTGGCCGTGCGAAGACTGATCGCTCGTAGAAGTCAACCACAAACCATCCGAAGTGACCGATGAACCAATTTTGTCGGTGCCGAGAAGGAACTACAAGCGGCATTGAAGGAGTTCGATCATGTGAAGTTTGCTGAAGCCGTAACTGTAAGAAACATCGAATGGATATTTAATCCTCCAGCTGCTCCTCACATGGGAGGTGTTTGGGAAAGACTCGTGCGTTCGATTAAAAACGCATTACGAGTCACCTTGCGCCAGAAGGCGCCTCGAGAGGAGGTACTGCATACCCTCCTCCTTGAGGCCGAGCTGATTGTCAACAGCCGGCCTCTCAGTTATGTGCCTGTGGGAGATGTGGCAAGTCCCACCGTCCTCACGTCGAATCATCTCCTGTTGGGGACGGGATCGGGCGCCGCCTCGTTCGCGCCATCGTGTACGGCGGACCTGAATGTCCGTCGACAGTGGAGGCGTGCAAACGCCTTGGCGGATGACTTTTGGCATCGTTGGCGTCGGGAGTACCTGCCGTCACTCCAGCGTCGAGTAAAGTGGGAAAGTGAATCAGTGAGCGTAAAGGTGAACGATATTGAAGTCATTTGCGATGTCTCTATACCACGCAATCAGTGGCCGAAGGGCAGAATTGTGAACGTTTATTCCAGCAGTGACGGTAAAGTGCGGGTAGTGGACGTGAAAACTGAACACGGTGTGCTGAAACGACCGGTAGCAAAAATTATCGTGCTGTTCATTGCCGATATTGTCCTCGGATAAACATCCTTCCGTTCTTTAATCTTTATATTATTTTTTTAAAATATAATGGAACCACCACGTTGCGCAGTCTTTCGATTAAAAGTACTGGCCATACTATAATTTTGAAAACTAAAAAGCATTTCATGATCCTTTAGCCAATGTTCCGTAATACAGAAAATATCAATACCATTTTCTTCCAAAAATAGTTCCATTTCAAATTCTTTGCCCAGGAAGCCTTGTATATTTTGGTGGACTAACTTTAAAGTGTTAGGCTCCCTAGTTGTCTTTGGATCTAGTTTAAATCCGGAGTTTGAGTCACATCGCAAGCGACGGCACCGCAGGGTGTACTATCTTGTACATTTATAGGCGGCTGCGTCATATCTACGGTACCACCACCAGCGGCGGGCTCCTCCGTCGTCAACAAGTAATTACCGACTGAATAGAGTTGGTACGATGTATAATACTGTAAACTAACGCATTAGCTAGTCTTTTTCTTTGTACATAAGACAGATACATAGTATCTTGAGTCAATCTTAATTTATTTACAAAGCTATTTGTATCAAAATGTAATACGCAGTCACTATGACTACATGTTAAATTATATAAATATAAATTTAAAATGTATAAATTCTGATTGTAGTTGTGCGTTTCATTTACACAGTAGGGAAACGCACAATCTGTTATTTTACATTTTTTCTCCTTGCTTAGGTCAACAAGCCGGTCTACAGTTCTTTTTATGTGAGATTTCTTTATATTTTTACTATTTACTAGCATTAATACAACTTAGGAGTATTGGTCAAAAGAACTTTTACAAATATTGCCTACTAATTGTTCTAATGAAGCGTCAGGGTAGCACATATTTACCGACGTCGAGTCCTTCAAACTACTCGCAAACAATGGGCCAAATCCTATACCAAACCTATCATTCATGCATTGGTGCTTGGTCTTCACATATGCCCTTGATTGAATAAACTTTCTGACTTTAATAAATTATGCCATTGTCAGTAGACGTCATCGTTGTCTCGTCACGTCAGTTGACGGCACGTCATCTCCCGTCACGTCATGCACCGTCATTCTCAGTACAAAAGTGTACCCTTTGTTAACTCAGTGAAATTGCGGCGTCGTGATGAGCCGGGGGCTTCTTGACATTACCCACTTTGCTTTTTCTTACAAACTTCCTCGTTTTTCCTTAATATACCCTGACGGTGACCGATCTCAAAAAGAAAATGAATCGTTAAAAACTCAGTTTTCGAAGGTTTTAAGTGTAAAAACAGATTACTGACACATGGATTAAAAATATATATTTACCCTATGTTACGTTGGAAACATACGAGTATATAAGGTTCATAAAGTTAGGCTTATTATTTACACTTTTACAAGGTTATATAATAATATATAATAACAGCTGATATATGTTGATAACGAATGGTGTGTTAAAAATGAACGTAAGGTAGTAATTTCATAGTTTTTGAGATTTTACAAAAAGAGCAACTTAGTTTGATTTTGCTCTCTGAAGCTTCAAATGCGACACGCTTCAGTCTAGGGTACAGTGACTAACATAGGACATTTTATCATTTTCAGCTCTTTGGACAATGTGGAATAAATTTTTCCTCACATAAGAGAGATGCGTTCCACAACCGCAGTGACTTTTTGCTTTGTTAAAACTTAACGAATACGTTTTAACTTTTAAACCAATACGAGTAAAATACGTTAAATAACTATTCTTAGTTACAAGACACTATAGCTAGCATATTACGCTATTACCCTGCAGGATCTACCAAAGAAAAATAGAGTAAAAAAGTTCTTGTCTAACATTCTTATCTAAAACTATTCAATATTTATCATCTAATAGGTAGACAACTTACACATACATTTTAATTTAATAAATAGACATAGTGATATTCAGAGAATAGCGGTGGTCGTATGCCACCTTGCTTGCCCTAAGGATCACTTACTAATATTAAGTATTGCAATACTATAAAATGTATTGTTTTGTAAACAACCGTTAGGAGGAGACTAAAAATTAGATATATTAAAGAAAAAGAAAAAAACTAGTTGAATGGTAAAATGTAAGTATATAAACATAAGTGGGATTATTACTTCGTTTTGCTGGCCGTACCACGTACATGCATGACAGCGACTTATTGTCGGAGCGCGTCTGAGTACGAGCTTTGTTATTTTCACGGTGATGTTCTGACTCCGCCTAGGATCTGTTCAGATGATCCTGAAAACTGCGTGAGCATCTTAAATAATCAATCGACTTCAACAAGGGTTGGTTTATGTTTTACCTATAAAAGCAAGACGGTTGTGCATGTATTTTTAGATATTATTTATATGGTGTCCAAATTTTTTGTAGCTACCTAGCTAAAAACCTTGTTATCTAAATACGAAACGTGCACTCGTGAACGATATTATCACTTTTCTGTATTTATTTTTGAATAGTTGGGAAGGATTTAACGCGCGACTCTCGTCAAAGAAGTCAGGAGCACTAACCAATATGATATTATATGTATGTAAATATATACTTACCACACCCCGTACACTCCATCAAACTGTCGCGTTCTAATTGCCTATTACTAACTATAAACGTAAATGTAAACGTGTGTTTTGCGTGGCCTCAAGAGGGGTAGCGAATGGCCATACTGTATGGTATACAACAGTCAGTCAGTATCTACTCCTATACACTTTAATTGAACTGAATCTTTGTCTAAGGGAAATACAAGTATAAATAAAATAGTTTAAAAAAAAGCGGCCAAGTGCGAGTCGGACTCGCCCATGAAGGGTTCCGTAGCAGCAAGTAACATAATATAAAAGTTTTTGTAGTTCGTTGTAACTTGAATGAAAGGTAAATTGCTTTACGATTTATGACGTATTAAAAAAAACTACTTACTAGATATCGTTCAAACCAATTTTCGGTGGAAGTTTGCATGGTAATGTACATCATAATTATATATTTTTTTTAGTTTTATCATTCTCTTATTTTAGAAGTTACGGAGGTGGGGGGGGCATACATTTTACAACTTTGGAAGTGTCTCTCGCGAGAATTATTCAGTTTAGAAGAAAATGATATTTGAAAACTCAATATCATTTTTGAAGACCTATCCATAGATACCCCACACGTATGGGTTTGATGAAAAAAAAATTTTTGGGTTTCAGTTCTAAGTATGGGGAGCCCCCAAAATTTATTGTTTTTTTTCTTTTTTTGTGTGAAAATCTTAATGCGGTTCACAAAATACATCTACTTACCAAGTTTCAACAGAATAGTTCTTATAGTTTCGGAAAAAAGTGGCTGTGACATACGGACAGACAGACAGACAGACATGACGAATCCATAAGGGTTCCGTTTTTTGCCATTTGGCTACGGAACCCTAAAAATAGTCTTCAATTATTTCAAATCACAAAAATCAAGTAAACCGTAACAATAGGAAATATTCTGACAATAGTAAGCACAGTCCACTCAGTGCTTTTCAACTCTCCAACAAGATAAAAATCGTAAGTATTTTATTTACTTTCATTGTGAGCTAGAGGGACAATGCTGAAACAATATTAATTGGGTCAACCAAAGGCTCACCAATTTTCACAATAGATACGAATATATGTGGATGAATTACTGGGAAGTCCAAAGAAGAGTAGTTGGATTGTGTGAAAAGGAGCGAGCACTGAGATAATAATAATAATAATGTCTGGGACAAATCACACACGGTCATCTGGCCCCAAACTAGGATTCCCTGTATCTTGGGAACCAGAGACTGATATACATACACATATACTTTTAAATACATACATATTATAGATATAATACACCCAGACTCAGAGCAAACAATTCTGCTCATCACAGAAAAGTTTGCCCTGTGTGGGGATCGAACCCACGACTCTCGGATCAGAGGTCAGGATCGCTAACCACTTAGCCACCAAGTCAGTCGTATGACAGTCAGACAGTCAGATGACAGTTAGAAGAGACGAAAAACTACGTTCTTATTTATTTATTTATTTTACAATTTATTGTGTTCTTCGTAGTTCTTATGCTGGAGCGTCTCCAAAATCTGTGTATTCGTTACATATTTGGCCTGCGGAAGTATGACCACGTGTTGGAGTATCGTATGAAACTTAACTGGCTACCCATCCGCCAGCGCAGGGATACACATATCTTAACACTCCTTTACAATGTGCTGTTCAACCCTGCTGCTCCACGATATCTTCACGAGAGGTTCAGCTTCCGTACGGCTATATGGACTCTAGACTGCGCTCCAGTCATAACCTTTCGCTTGCGATTCCAATACATTGCACAGATACCTACACCAAGCTGTCCAATGTACACGCCGCTCGCCTCTGGAATGCTCTCCCACCAGACGTCATGTTGAGTCCTTTTGTCGCCACTTTCAAATCCTCACTCAAAAAGTTGTGGAGTCCCAACCCTAGCTCCTGAGCTCATAAATGTATTGTATATTTATATATATGTATGTTTTATATATGTAATATTATTATATTATATATATTTTATATGTTTTAGTAATATAGTATTCCAAAATTGTTTATAAGTTTATAAGTCGTGATTGTGACTTTTGCTCTTGTTTTTAAAAATTGTATAATTCCTCTCAACATATAAGGTTATCTGGGAGAGATCCCGTAAGGGATAAGTCCGCCATTGTATACTTTTCCTGTTCAAGTTTTGTATATATTTTATTTTTTGCAATAAAGAGTTCACAAACAAACAAACTACGATGTGACTTGCCATCGCACAGCGAAAATATTGCCAGCGGATACATTTACTTACTTGATGCATATTTACTTATTAGCAAACTGACAATAAATATCTACGCAGCGAAATGTTTGAGCTGTACGATTACCTGGTCACAATATCCATCCATACTATCATCGATCAGTGGCCTTTGCGTCTTACAGAAGATTCACTTCAGTCCATACTATTATATAAGGTGTTAAAAAATTTGCTGGTTTTATTTAAACTGGGGCTTCTACTCATGAAACTGAACAACTTTATCATAGGAACCCATAGTAGAAATTCTACACACGTTTTCTTAGAGGTTTCATTATAATAAGAGAACTTTATTTTTATTTAAGACTAAACTGCAGAACGATTTAAATCAAGTTCAAAATCAATTTGGTGCACAAGTTAGAACAAACTTAAATAATTTTACAATATTGTTAATTATCTACAAGAATTCTTAAAATTACACTTATTTGTATTTTTTTCTATTGTATTTTATTTTACTCCTGTTTATTTATTTCGGACATTTTGTAATTATTTATATTGATTTCATTATATTTTTATTTTAAAAATGTTGACATTTATATGTAAATTGTGAAATGACGTGTAAAATTCCTTTACCAATAAAATGATTATGATTATTAACTTTATCCTGACCTGATTTAATTCTTTACTCGTAATAACGAAAACCCTATAACATGATTTACCTTCCCTTTACCTACAAGGCAAAGTGAAAGAGGCTCCACGTTAAAAAACAAAGAAAAACCCTGTATCAGTCGAAGTCACGAGCTAACTAAAAGGAAACTAAAGCCGCTCAAAGTGAAAGAAGATAGGATTAAACGCAGCGGTCTGTGAGTGAGCCGCTCCCTACATGTTTGGTTTGCTATTAGTAAACCCATCTTAGAGTTACCCTAGAACCTTTTGTTGAGTTGCTTCATGAACTCAGTGACATGTCCACGAACGTAAATTATTAAGTACGCTCATGTGAAAAGTTCGCAAGTTAATTATCTTTTTTTCGTTCTGCCTATTCTTATCTGAAATAGAGTATAGTTAGACTAACCGTATCAAAAAATCCAAGCTAAAATTAGTCAATGCTTTGTAATCCTTCTTGGGGTTGTAATTGCTGCAATTCTGCTGTGTTTCCACCTGTCTTGAAAGTGTCACGGGTCTCTAACTAGTAAACAGAATCCGTACTAATATTATAAATGCGAAAGTAACTCTGTCTGTCTGTCTGTTACGCTTTCACGCCTAAACTGCTGAAATGATTTTGATAAATTTTGGTATATCGAATGAAGAAAAAGGCACGCTCCATAGTACATATTTTAACTTCCATCTTTCATATACACTATCTTATCCCATATTTCAACTCATTAGGGGATGAATTTTCAAAAATCCTTTCTAAGTGATTGCCTACGTCAGCCTATAAAAGTATTTATAGTGTCTTTTGTCAACCTATTTCCAATACAGTGGCACGGGTTTCTTCACATATCTCGGGAAGGTTAGGGCCACGGAAGAAAGAGGTAGGGCACACTCCACAACAGTTTGTGGGCCTAATGACCAACCCAGTTTATAAGCCCTTCCGACATGCATTAACGACTGCCATCTAGTGATAGCAGCCAACACCAACGGCTTAACGTAAATGTCACTAACATTCAAGCCCATCCTGGTGATGACCCTGTCTGTAGTCAGTTAACCTGCATGATCGACGCGATCACGCAAGCTCACTGAGTCATGGCCAACGGCTTAACGTACTTGCAAAGCACGGGAACGGTCGAGATGAATACCATTAACAGTCAAACCCATCGAGGTCATGACCGTGTATGTAGTCATTTAACCTGCATGATTGACGTGACCACACAAGCCTACTGAGTCACGACCAACTGTTTAACTACTTGGCAAAGCACGGAAACGGTCGAGATAAATGCCACTAACAGTCACACCTATCCCCGGATGACCGTGTCTGTAATCAGATAACCTTCAAGATCGACGTGACCACGCAAGCGCACTAAGCTGAGATTTTTTTTTATTTGTAGCATTTACTGTGTAGATAGATGCTTTTTTTATGTAATAGGCGGTAAACGAGCAGACGGTTCACCTGATGGTAAGCGATTACCGCCGCCCATAGACACCCGCAACACCAGAGGAGTCACAAGTGCTATGCTGATATTTATATCCCTAACTTTAGAAATTAGTAGTTCCCCATACAAACTTTCATCCCCTACATTTCACCCCCTTCAAGTTTTATTTTAGCAACAAAAAGTCCCATCTATCTCTGTACCAAAATTCATCAAAATCGGTTAAGCTGTTTGGGCGTGAACACAACAGAGAGAACAACGTAACAGACAGATAGACAGACGGACAGACAGACAGAGTTACTTTGGCATTTATAATATTAAATAAATAATAAGATCGACGCTTGAAAGGAAAAGTTGACTAAGCGCCATATCGTCCCTCGCACGACTAACTCTCCTATCTCATTTTTCTCAAGTTCTTAACAACAACCGTATAAAAAATTCCAAACTCAAATCATCAAAAATCTGAGATAGGAGAGTTAATCGTGCGAGAGACGATATGTCGCTTAGTCAACTTATCAACTGATAAATAAATAAATATTTAAAAAATATACAAAGTACCAATAAATTAGTTATCATTACTTAAATTGAGGCTTCTACTCATGAAACTGAACAACTTTCCTAAAGGAACCTATAGTGGATTCGCAAAAAAAAATTGGACTTCCCATAATAAGTGGGCCGATCAGGTGACCGACTTGTTAGAAAAATACAAAAACTTTTTCGTGAATTGACTATGGGTTCCTGGGGAAAAGTTGTTCAGTTTCACTAGTAGAAGCCCCAGTTTAAATAATGATCACTAATTTCTTAATCTGAATAGTGAATCAAGAATTGGTATGGGAAACTGAAAAAAATAATTGTAAATCGGATTTTTAAAATAATTTTTCTGTATTCTAAACTTGATTCTGAGTAACCCCTTAAAATCTCAAACGCATTTTTTTATACTCTGTATAGATATTATAATACAAATAGAATAAATAAAACATAACCCAAATATGACCATTATCTTTATAATTGTAAAGCCATAGAGAAGAACTTTAGTATATAAAGCAAACAAATCACAGAATTTTTTGCTCTGATTATGTATAGAATCCATGACCTTCGGATCAGTAGTTAAGAGCGCTAACCACTGAGCCACCAAGTAAGCCAAATAATTTTACTACTGCAATAAAAGTTATTATCTTTCAGATAAGTTATAGACTTATAAAGATGTGCTTGCTTTAAAGTGATGTCGTACGTTTTAAATTATATCACAGTATGTTAGTTCTGTACAAATTTTAAGTATTGTATTCTTAGGTTTTCAGCTGTATATTGGTACTTGCATTAGAAAGTTGCATTTAAAGCGAATACAGCGGATACAAGTTAAAATATAATATTCCAACTCTCGGCGGGTTTTCCAATTATTATTTGTTTCGAAGCGGATGCGAACGGCTCCAAAATGACTGTCATTAATTTGGGCGTCGCCAATCCCAATCCCTGGGCCTTTGTCGGGTCCCGCAATTCTTAATCTTGTTTCTTCAACGCGGAATTTGCAGAAGTAACTATGGAAACAACTTCTCCTGCCTGACTGTGCATAGCCGTGGAGAACAAATTAATTAAAATGGAAAGCAATTATTTAACTGTTTAAAAGCTAGATTACTTTAATGTAAGATTATTTTTCATGCTAAAAATGCCTTAACTTTGCCTTACTATAATATAAAGAAGTTTGATTTCGGATAGTAGATATAAAAAGCAAAGACTGGCACTACTGTACTAGTACGTATCAGTATTGACTGTAAACCAAAATGGTTATAATATAAAATATATTTTATAGTAGTGCCAAAACAAGTTTCCTATTTCTTACTATCTTTAATACATGTATATGTCGCAGGGATATGTTAAAATCTTTGATCAAATCACTTATCACTTGAATAATACAAAAAAACCTTAATCACTTGAACATATTTATAAAAAAATAATAAAACTATTTTATCATATCCCTAAACGAATCTAGTGATTTGATCAAATCACTAGATTCGTGAAATGACAAAATAAACATGTTAGAGTTATCTTGCGTCGCGCTCGCGCATTACAGTCAGATACCGCACCCCCGCTTCACCGCACCGCTTGATACAACTCGCTCGCTCGCTCTCAGTTGTCTCTTCCCATAAGTCGGGAAGGTTAGGCCATACTCCACACACGGGGGTCAAGTCCGGATTAGTGGAGGCTATGGGGCTAGTGGCCAACCCTAGTGTCGAAAGTTTTCGAGCCACCTGTTAGGCCTCCGACGTGGCTTAACGACTGCCATCTAATGACAGCAGCCGGCACCAAAGCACGCGAAGCACGGAAACGGTGGAGATAAATGGCACTAACAGTCAAACCCATCCATGGTATGACCGTGTGTAGTCACTTAATCTGCGTGATCGACGCGACCACGCAAGCCGCACTGAGCCACGACTGCTTCTTATTAACTTTAAACCTTTTAAATACTACAGTATAGTCAACCATTCCTCCTTCCTTATTATGTAATCAATCTTCAAGCAAACTGATGCTTACGATAAATATAACATGACAAAGAACAACAATATTCAGTTCTTCATTACATAATATCATCAAGTTAGTCTAAAATAGGGAGAAAATCTTTATAATAAGGAGATTATAAGTTTGTTTTATGCAGTAATGCAGTTTTTATGGTTAGTATGACTACATTTTGGTGATTTAATGTAATTTCCAGTAGTAATTCTTCAAATTTACTAAGAAATCCGTCTTACTATTAAATGATGACGCTTTCCTTTCATTGTTTAAACTTTAATTATAACCTAAATTCCAAGTATCATAGAATAACATTAGGAGACAGGTTCGTTTATGTTAGGTAATGTTATTTTTGTCAATGGGATCATAAAATAATAAAACTTTAATTTTATATTCGTCGACCGATTTCTACTGTAATGATCATCATAATATTAGCGAACGAACCCTTACAACTTGACTATTTTATGATATTTACTTATGATAAATTTATTATGGAACGGAACACCGTATCTTAGGAAATTATAATGATATTTTATAATTAAGCCCGTGGGGCATTTTTCTCAGTGTACTTGAGAGAACTTGAAAGCTTGATGGGATGCACCTCAGAAAGTAGCTCAACAATAATGATGTATGGTTTTAATTAAATGTCGAACGTTGTCCAGACAGTATTTAGTGCTGGGATGTAGAGCGGCTCTCCGTATTTAAATGTGCATATATCTGAATATATTTGGTAGTTTGTGGGAGGTGGGCGATTAAGTTCGCTGAAGCGGAGGCTTTACTCGTGGTATCTGGGTTACACGCGTTTGCGCGCGCAACCAGCTATTACTGGGCAAGTAGTTTCAGAGACTACTGAATGCTGATAAGTGTTTACGACGCAAGAATGTCATTCATCTTACCTTCGATTTCCATCATCATCATCGTCATCATCACCAGCCAAAAGACATCCACTACTAAACAAAGGCCTCCCGCAAGGGCTCAAATGCGTCCAGATTTCCAATATTATACTAAAACATTAGCAAAAAAAAACAAATTTGTACAAAACACCTCAAAAATTATACAGGGTGTAACAAAATTGGTGTAGGACCCGTTAACTGAGGATTCTACTCATCGTACTGAACAACTTTTGATCTACGACTTTGCTGAAATCACAAAAAAAATTTTGGACATTTCATACACAAAAACCAACGATAATCCTTGGAGGGCCAGGTCCTGACTAGTCAGAAAATGTAAATTTCACTTCGTAAAAGTGTCATAGTTTTTAAATAACCAAGAAAAAAACATGTTTCAATATTTTGAAAGTATTTCATTAAAACTCGTAATTATTGGTACAGTTTGAAATGAGCTCATTTTGCACTTAAAATGTAACATCTTTTTTGTAAAACGAATTCTGGTAAAACTTTTATTATTTTAAAAAATGCACTTGATGCGCATATTTTTAAGAAAACATGCCACTATACCCTAGTATTTTTTTTGTACCATAAAGGTTCAAAGTTAAGGGATTTAAAATTGAAAAGGGTAAATTAATTTTTTTTATTTTATTTATGAGCAAACCGTAGCGATTTAAAAAATAAATTTTATTCTTATCGATAGCTTTATTCCTCTGTAATACTTAGAAAACAAAAATACAGAACAAAATTATACCTAAATTTGTAGACATGGCATTGGTAATTTTGTCCTAAGGTAGACATTTTCAAGTATTTCATAAAAGTGCCAATATCTTGAAAACTATGATACTTTTACTAAAGTGAAATAAACATTTTCTGGCTAGTCAGGACCTGGCCTATCAGCACTCCAAGGATTATCGTTGGTTTTTGGGACACCGTATATGTGTCTGTATACTAATAAAGTCATATTTGTCTTTTAATATGGCACTCTTTGTAATATATTTCTTTGTTCGCTGTAGTTTACGAATTATTCCAATTTTAAAACATACATTTTAAATTTACGGTACATTTCAACGTAACGAAAAGCCAAAGTCCTAAACCAAAACCAAAAACATAAAGACGCTCTACGTCAAAAGAACCAATATGGTCAATATGTATGGACTGGTACTCCGCACGATGTGACAGATAACTGATAATCTGCCTCACTCAACGCATCAACATTATCTTGGGCTCCAGACAGCTGCCTCCTGGCACCCGCATCGCTCACTAGGAAGACTATGTTGGAAATTATCTATTTATTTTACTGCCACAGTTACATCTGTTTTGATCCGTACATGAGATAAATTATTAACTTTAAATGTTTTAGTATTTAATCATCTCTAAAACTTTTTTATCTTACGATTTTAATTATAATTACATACAGCTTCTTTTTTATGAAAGCAACTACTATCAATAGGCAGAAAATGGAAGTTATTACTTGATAACTCCACAGAATATATTACAGTAATCAAGTAGGCATTTCACAGACGTCCATCAAAACTGAGAACGAATGGCCACCGTAAGAAGGCTGGCCATTTATCAAATTTATCTAGATTTTGCGCCGGAACGCATCATTTAACGCGCACAAAAATCCATAACGAACACAATCTAAACGAACTTAAATTTACATTTGATAGATTCTTTGAATTTTGTTTGATTACAAGCCCAACGTGTTATGCGTGTTATACTTTTTTTACAAACATTATTTTCACCTGACCATTTATATCCGGTTTCATAAGAAGACCCTCATTCCACTACTTCGCTAGAGTTCCGCGGCCGTAACACAATGAGTTATAGCATAATTTGTTCCGGTAGCTCCTCAACAATAAGGATTCGAGTCGAGGTGTGAGCCTTGAGGATGTGTTCGGTACCAACAATGAAAATTGATGCTCGGACATTTGTCGCGCCTTGACTTGGCTCAGCTGCTTGCTACTTGCCTGTTTATTGAGCAAATCTGTCTACGACCCAATTGACACTGTGTTACGGGACATTTAGAAGTGACTTATGTTAACACAGCCGTGATACTTTTGTGACTGGTTTTATTTAATTATCTCAGAAAATATATTCCTATACAACCCACTTCAAAGGCTAACAAAGAATGTAAACTCAAAGGTCCGTGTCCTCTAACCACAAAGTTGATGTAGTTGTGAAACTACAATGTAAAGGAAAAGGAAACTTTAAATACATTTACTCAACATTCCTTCCTTTTTCCGTACGCGGAAGGTAGTTAACGATTACCTAATTGGTATTCTGCACGAATGTACTCTGGAATGCGAGTGACGGGTGCGAGGATAATTGTACTTTCGTTAGTTTACTTGTCCGCCATGAAGTTGGTCGAATGGGGGCAAATTACGAGAGTAAGGTGCCGCTAACAAATTATTGTAACTTGTAACTAGATGAAAGAATTTGCAAGCGGATGAAAAACTTCGCTGCATACTGTGGCAAGAAAGACGTGCAGTAGCGAAATTGGGACACAAATGCGCAAATGGCTGTCTGCCCAGAACCAAATCATTTCAGAGTTGGGGAGTTCCGGATAGTTTTGATAGTGCTTGTGCGGATATGTGGATTTTCAGCAAATCGTGAAGTGAGAAAGCGACATAAATTACTTTTAACAGAAAGTTAGTGTACAGAGAATTTTGAATGAAAATTTTAGAGGTATAATAAAAAAAAAAATACTTTTTATCTCAAAAAGTTATAACCTACTACCTTATCATTATCTCTCTCGGAGTTCTCATTATCTTTCTCGGATCGCGTGGCACAACATGGCACCTACCTTCTGTTTTCAGATGTTTTTCCAAATACAATCAAAAAACGTGGAACGTATTTTCGTTGCGGGTCATTAAGGGTCTTTACGTATGGCTATAATAAGGTTACCTTTAGGATACCTTTTCAAACTGGCTGACTAATAATTGAAGTTCACCTTAAAATATTAATGGAGCAAAATATATAGGTATATATTTTGTATTAACTTAAATTATTATTTTTAAATGTACGTATAATTTATTTTTGTATACATTTTGTAATTATTATTATTATTGTATCTTGATAACTGATGTGACTTCTGTGATATGAACTATTTTTGTACGAAATAAAGAATTATTATTATGTATGGGTGTTTTAGTATTTCCTATTTATATAACAAGCATATTTATAAGGGGTGAAGAAATGTTGTCAATTGTATGTATACTAAAACTATATAATATAATATAATATAATATAATATAATATAATATAATATAATATAATATAATATAATATAATATAATATAATATAATATAATATAATATAATATAATATAATATAATATAATATAATATAATATAATATAATATAATATAATATAATATAATATAATATAATATAATATAATATAATATAATATAATATAATATAATATAATATAATATAATATAATATAATATAATATAATATCCCTCCCAAAATCCAGCCTTAACGTCCGGGTCGACCACCAGACCCACGTGGGAGGGGGACACTTGTATAATGAAAACTTACAAGCGAATTGAGGCAATGGTAACCCAAAAACTATGGAGACTGACAATAATGATGAACGTATAGGGCCGCTACCTGGGGACCGCCAGGGCACGCTTGGAGCTGGCGCTGAGCGTGACAGCATGCGAACCGTCAGTGACTCCCTGCTGAACAGGCGGGCGGGGGTCGGGGAACCCGAAGAAACCACAGCCGAACACAACCGAGACACTGGGAACACTTTGCAGAGCAGGCGTAACGCCGACTTAGGCTCTGCCGGTGCCCCGGAATCAACAAGGACCAATGAATTTGACGATGGAAGAAGAAAATGGTCCCAATCGGAAACTGAAGAATTAATGTATTGCTACTTCAAAGCAAAGCATGAAGGACCTGGATACATACAAAGATTAGAGACACTATTCAAAGAGAGAAACCCAAACAATAGTAAAGCAAATAGGTTTAACGGAAACACGCTATCAAATCAGGTTCGAAGCATCATAAAACGAAAGTTTATATCCACACAGTTGATAGAACAAATTAAATCACGCGCTGAAAATGAAACAACTCAGTTAGAAACACATACGCCTATAGAAACACAAACCCAAACTAATCCTTCCGCCACAGCAAACGAAGCACAGCCCCTAGAAAACACTACTCAGACATCAGTAAACACAGAAGTTAATACAGAAATTTATACTGAAAACCAAACATATGACATTGAATCCATAAACAATATAGATTGCAACACAAACGTCACTGCAGACGAAGAACAGGATCCACTCATACTACAATTTCTCCAAACACTATCTGAAACTAAAGAAACACCGATAGAAAACAGACAATTTTTACCCAAACCTAAATTTAACAAAGAATTTCATAAAAACTTACACACCATCAACAACTACCTACCGCACATATTACTCACCAGTGACACCTTACGCGAAATAAATGACATAATATACTCAGCTGCGAAAACTCTAATAATAGCTAATAAACAGAAACCATACACACTCTCACATACACGAAAACCTCCAACAGATCCACCCTGGAAGAAGAGAATAAAAATAAAAATAGAAGCATTAAGGAAGGAACTGGGAAGATTAACAGAAATAAAAAGAGGAGTCAACAGTAGGAAGATGCAAAAGATACAACATAAAATCTATAATAAGTACAATATTTTTACTGAACAAGATCACGACAACACGATGGAGTTCCTAAAACAGAGAATTAAAGCGCTAGCTGGTAGACTGAAAAGGTATGAAGACGTGAGCAACAAGAAAATACAAAATAGCCTCTTCAAGGAAAACGAACACAAATTCTATAGATCGCTGAATACTAAAACAGGACAGCAGAATGCTAATATTGAATTACCCAGTAAAGATGAGATACAATCATTTTGGTCAGAAATACTAGCAAATCCAATAGCATATAACAAACAAGCACAATGGATCAAAGAAATAGAACAAGACATGAGTAACCTGGAACAACACACATTTGAGGAAGTAGACAAGGACAAAGTAAAAAATGCAGTAAGAGACACTCATAATTGGAAAACACCGGGAATAGATAAAATACAAAACTACTACCTAAAATACTTGACTAGCACACATGATCACTTGGCAAAATTGTACACAAGAATCCTAAATGGACAAGAAGACATAGAAGATTGGTTCACTACAGGACAAGTAATTCTGATACCTAAAGATATGAACAACACTAAAGACCCAAAGAACTGGAGACCCATTGCTTGCTTGCCAACAATGTACAAATTACTGACGTCAATAATAGCTAACGAAATATACAAACATTGCGAAGAGAACGAAATAATAGCACCGGAGCAGAGGGGATGCAGGAGACGTGCCAGAGGTTGCAAAGACCACCTCATGATAAACAAAGCTGTATTGGAAGACGCCCATCAGTCTCAGAAAAACTTGAGCATGTGTTGGATCGATTATCGGAAGGCGTTTGATAGTATCTCGCATGACTGGCTATTAAAAGTGCTAGATCTTTATAAATGCTCTGAATCTGTCAAAAGTTTCCTAAAGACGACAATGCCAAAGTGGAGAGTTATCATGACTGCTAATGGTACAAACACTGCTGTAAACACTGATCCGATTTACATCAAACGAGGAATCTTCCAAGGAGATTCTCTATCACCTCTTCTATTTTGCATGGCAGTTAACCCCCTATCACAAATATTAAATAAATATGAAACAAAAGGATACAAATTAAAAGACAGTACATGGATAAATCATTTGTTATACATGGATGACCTTAAGTTATACGGGAACAATAAAAGTAGTTTGCAGGTTTTGATAGATAGCACAGAAATTTTCACAAAAGATATAGGAATGAGTTTCGGGCTGAATAAATGCAGCGTGTTACACCTGATGGAAGGCAGAAGGGGTGAACATCAAGGACAGGGACACATACTACTGAACGGAGAGGAATTCCAGCACCTTAAGGATGATGAGAAATATAAGTATTTAGGTATACACGAGTCCGGAAAAATAGACCATAACGAACTAAGACAACAGCTACAAAAAGAATACTTCCGTAGGGTTAAATGCCTGACAGCGTCACACTTGAACTCTAGAAATCTCATAAAAGCCATAAACACCTATGCTGTCCCGGTGCTATTGTACTCGTTCGGTATTGTCAATTACAAAACTCAGGATCTCTGCAGGATAGATATTAAAACCAGGAAACTATTAGCAATGAACCAAATACACCAACAAAAAGCAGAAGTTGAAAGACTATACTTACCGATAGAAGAAGGAGGAAGAGGATTGATGAACATTGAGATGTTATATAAAACACAGATAATACAGTACAAAACATATTTAGAACAAGAAACTGACTATCTCATAAAAGCAATAGTGAAGCATGACAAAAACAGAAATAAATATTCAATATATGAAGAAGCACAAAACAATACAGAAGAACTTGGACTAAGTAGAAATGAAAGACACACAGATGAAGAAATAAAAAATGCAGTAAATAAGAAGAAGATAGAAGCTTGGAAATCGAAACCATTACACGGCCAGTTCCAGAGATCAGTACTAGAGAAAGATAATATAGATAAGGAATTCTCATTCAGGTGGTTAAAGAAACAAGCCTTAACACCCGCACTAGAATCATCCATATTTGCAATACAAGACCAAGCAGTACTTACCAGGCAACACGAACGAGACATTTTGAAAAAATCAATAGATGGCAAATGTAGACTCTGCTCTGAAAAAGACGAAACCATACAACATATAACATCAGGATGCGAACAACTAGCTGGAACATATTACACAAAACGACATAACAACATAGTACAGTACATATATTGGGCACTAGCAAAAAAACACAGTTTTGAAGTAGATCAGCTCTGGTGGAAAGAAACACTAATGCAACCCAAAGTAATAGAAAACGATACAGCCAAAATAATGTGGGAAATGCCAGTACAAACAGATAACACAGTCGTACACAATAGACCAGACATAATCTACATTGACAAATCACACAACAAAACATATCTAATAGACATCACGATACCATCCGACTACAATATAGGAGTAAAAGAAATAGAAAAACTATCTAAATACCACCTACTCAAAAGAGAAATAACCAGACTTTGGAAAACACACACGGAAATAATACCAATAGTAATAGGAGCAACCGGAGTAGTAGCCAAATCCATCCATAGATACTGTGACAAGCTAGACGCTAAAATAGACAAACACATTTTGCAAAAACAGGCTGCCATCCATACCTCTACAATAGTTTCAAAAGTACTTGGGGATACCGTATATTGTAATGGGGAATCTGAACCTCCTTCTCCCTGAGGGTCTCGGGGCGGCAGGTCAGAATACACCAACCTCGAAGGTTGAGAAAAGAAACAATATAATATAATATAATATAATATAATATAATATAATATAATATAATATAATATAATATAATATAATATAATATAATATAATATAATATAATATAATATAATATAATATAATATAATATAATATAATATAATATAATATAATATAATATAATATAATATAATATAATATAATATAATATAATATAATATAATATAATATAATATAATATAATATAATATAATATAATATAATATAATATAATATAACATAACATAACATAACATAACATAACATAACATAACATAACATAACATAACATAACATAACATAACATAACATAACATAACATAACATAACATAACATAACATAACATAACATAACATAACATAACATAACATAACATAACATAACATAACATAACATAACATAACATAACATAACATACCATACCATACCATACCATACCATAACATAACATAACATAGTATAATATGAAAGAAACACTAATAACACTAATGCAACCCAAAGTAATAGAAAACGATACAGCCAAAATAATGTGGGAAATGCCAGTACAAACAGATAACACAGTCGTACACAATAGACATAATCTACATTGACAAATCACACAACAAAACATCTAATAGACATCACAATACCATCCGACTTCAATATAGGAGTAAAAGAAATAGAAAAGCTATCTAAATACCACCTACTCAAAAGAGAAATAACCAGGCTTTGGAAAACACACACAGAAATAATACCAATAATAATAGGAGCAACCGGAGTAGTAGCCAAATCCATCCATAGATACTGTGACAAGCTAGACGCTAAAATAGACAATAAACATAATAATTACTAGTAGTACATTATCTACTGTTTGATAGTGTAGACAAACACATTTTGCAAAAACAGGCTGCCATCCATACCTCTACAATAGTTTCAAAACTATTTGGGGATGCCGTATATTGTAATGGGGAATCTGAACCTTCTTCTCCCTGAGGGTCTCGGGGCGGGAGGTCAGAAAACCCTAACCTCGAAGGTTGAGAAAAGAAGCCACATAATATAATATATATTATGTGGCTTCTTTTCTCAACTTTCTATATATATATATATATATATATATATATATATATATATATATATATATATATGTCTTTCAGCTGATAATATATATATATATATATATATTATCAGCTGAAAGACATCCACTGCTGGACAAAGGCCTCTCCTAAGGATTTCCACACCGACCGGTCCTGTGCTGCCCGCATCCAGCGGCTTCCCGCAACCTTCACCAGGTCGTCGGTCCACCGAGTCGGAGGCCTGCCTATACTGCGTCTTCCGGTGCACGGTCGCCACTCGAGAACTTTAGTGCCACAACGGCCATCTGTTCTACGAGCTATGTGCCCCGCCCACTGCCACTTAAGTTTAGCGATTCTGTGAGCTATGTCGGTTACTTTAGTTCTCCTACGTATCTCCTCATGTCTGATTCGATCACGTAAGGAAACACCAAGCATGGCACACTCCATCGACCTTTAGGTGACCTTCAGCCTTCTCATGAGGCCCATTGTAAGTGACCATATCTGGGTTCCATATGTCATCACTAGCAACACAGACTTTAATATTGAGACACTGCGGTATTTTGGACGTGAAGATATTGAGGAGCCTCCTAAACGCTACCCAGCTGAGTTGGATTCGACGATTGATCTCTTTCTCGAAGTTGGACTTACCTAGCTGGACTGTTTGTCCCAGGAATACAAATTCGTCAACAACGTCGAGTGTAGAGTCTCCAACCTTCAGAGGAGTGGGTGTAACACGGACGTTTGACATAATTTTCGTCTTGTAAGACCCACTTGTTGGGAGACTACTGAGTCCATCGAGCATTGCGACTAGGTCATCACGATATCGTCAGCAAATCGAAGGTGATTGATATACTCGCCATTGATGTTAATGCCTCCAGTTAGTCTTCCAGTGCAACGGTGAACAGTTTCGGAGATATAAAGTTTCTCTGTCTCACCCCACCCTACAGCCGCATGGGTTTCGAATCTGATCCTATACTACGCACTCTTAATAAAACCACGACCGAATTCAAAATTTGGCAAAATGAGTTTTGATAAAAAACCGACCTAAAAGAAAGACACTCGCGTGTGCGGAGGGACGAATAAAATATTTTTTTTACGTTATTGCTTAAGAAGTAGAGGTATTTTTTTTTTACTGAGACTATGGCTTGCTCTTTTAGGTAGGATTTTTTTATCAAAACTCATTTTGCCATAATTTTGAATTCCGTCGATCTTTTATTATGAGTGCGACTGATATAACAACTATAAAATATATTGTTGTATAAAGTAAGTAGTTTAAAAGTTGTGCGAGGACAGATGAACATACATACATACGGGTTAAAATCATAACCCTCCTTTTTGCTTCGCCGGTGTCGGGGAAAACTTAAATACTGTACGTCAAAAATTTTGTTTGAAACAGTAGCAACTACAATCCTTTTCTGAAAAGGAAAAGAAAATATTTTCAAAACTATTAACAGACTTTCCAGCAACATTTATTTAAACGCCTAAGAAAACATAAATTTTAATATCCTTTTGTAAGCTTTAGCTAAATGACATTCAAAGTAGCTGAATTTTTAAAGCCCATTAATAAAATAAAGGGATTTTGTCACGCCTACTTGATTCGGAGGTATTCTTTAAGATTTGCCAAATGACTGGGCGCGGTAATAGCCGCGGGGCTATCAATCATCGATACGATAGCTATCGACTGCGGGCGCGCGCGGGCCTGGGCGGCGCGGCGTGGGCGCGGGCGCGGCGGACTCGTTACGCCATCACCGAAAACACCGGAAATATATGTCTCCGAAAATGATAGCGTACTCCCTTCCTGGTACTAGTCTTTTAATAGCCTAGTGAACAAATGTGTGATCAGATACCAGTGTAGATGTAGTGTTGTAACATAAATAGCTGATTTCTTCTTTTTAAGAGAAATATGAACCGAAATGCTTTTTGCGAATCAAATAGCTGATGAAATATTTATTTTCCAATAAATTTCTTCTTTGAGTAATTCGTCAAATTTGTGCAATGACATGGACAGGCAAGTTTACGAAATGGGGTACATGAATGTAAGTAAATGGAAATTTATGGTTAGTTAAGTAAGTGCTTTCGTCGTCTTAGAATTTATATTCACCTATTTATACATATTTTGTATTCATTGTGTAGCTCATGCCAAAAAATTCTGATAAACATAATATTAATTATTAAAATTGTTCAACATTCAGGAAAGTTGTTAGTTCCATTAAGTTAGGACTTAGCTGTTAGACAAATGCCAGCCACTCGTAAGACAAATGTTGTTCTCGTCCAGTGGCAAACCTCGAAGGTGACGAAAGCTAAGGTTACTTATATCCTTACTATAATAAGGTGAAATAGAAATTAAGCTCCGACCGTACATAAGTACCGTTACATACGTAAGTACATAAGGACAAACTCTACAAACTACTAACTCTACTACTACTCAGGTGCACGAATAAAAAAACTACTATCTTATAGAGGGGGTAAATGAAAAATTGTGCACTACTGAAGAAACTAAACAACTTTTGCTGTAGAACTTAATTATAATCGTAAATTACAAATCGATCACTTGACTGGCATTTTTTGTATGGGAAGTTCGAATTGTTTTTAAAGTTGTAGACAAAAAGTTCCCTTAAGTACACATTGTATAGTACACAATTTTAATTTCAAAAATATTGTAGTTTTATTTGAGTGAGATTAAAAACAAAGTTGACGTCAGCATCAAATTTTTATTCTGAATATAGCTTTGAAGTAAATGCAAATGCTTTGAATTGCATTGTGAGAGATAATCTCGGAGTCCGGGACAGGATCTTAGATGACAGAAAAGGGAAGCAGGACGCCGCATAGCATACAAATATCTTACGACATAGAAAAATAAGTTAATGTCATATATATATAACAAAAACTTGCTCACTCTGGGCAGAACAATGAGCGCTTGAACACCGAATTCAGTTGTAAGAACTTAGACTAAAAATGTATTATAAGATGGTTTCACTTCGTCAAAATTTACGTGACATTGCATCCGTACTACTTTTCCTTTGTCTGAGGGGAGATGAGGCGGTCTGCAGCCTCTCAACTGTTATTAAACAACAGTTACTGATACTACTAACCTTGTCTATATTAAACTATTTTGGTCTCTTTGTCGGAATAGGCAGTGAGTGAGTTTATTGAACCTACAGTTACACAACAGCTAACCAAATTTCTAGGTTATAAAAAACTAGGCGCAGTGCCAGTGGGATTTGCACACCGAGGATCGATTCCATCACATAATAATTTTAGTTACTACTAAGCTTTTTTTAATAATTATTCATTTTGGTGAATTGAGGCGAGTCCGACTGACATTATTTGTTATTACACGTTAGAGTTAGCACTATTATCGTCCCATTTTAGAATATTGTATGATACCGCTTTAAAACACACTTCTTATGGCTTCTTATTGTTAGCATATCTGCAATTTTCTGTAAATGATTCAACCCGCTCCCTATGACGATTCCAAGTAAAAGTCAAAGCATTCATTTGCAAGAATATACTCAGAATGAAAAACAGATTTACATCGCACTGGACACCCTCAACCAGTCATAATAATGATAAAGCGAGTATCGTATAAAGTTAGACACCGATATTAAATTCCCCTGGAATCCTTTGAACTTACTAATTAAAACACAACCTATTCAAAAGCAGAAAGCAACTGCTAAATGTAATATTATTCGCCGAAAATTTGAGTAGTAGTTAGCTGCAGCGTTAATCACACTGACATCCTGTTAAAGCGCCATGATAGCGAAAGGTGCGCTATCTCGACCTCGCTCTCACAGCAAATGACTTACCCCTGCTTACCATCCCTACAGCCGACTCTCCGTTTTCAGACGCTGCTCTCGAAATGCAGCTAAATGTGCAATCTGCAATCTGCAGCTATTAGCGACTCTTTAGCGTTTGAAGTGCCGCTATCATACTTGCTTGTAGCAGCCATCTTCGTAGCGCAGTATCTGCGTCTAGGTCCCTCAACCTATAAGCAAAATTTCCTGAAAATGAATAGATCGTTTAATGACTACATTCCAGTAAGTTTAGTAGTAATTCAATTTTAGGTATAATAATGTCATCGTTTATTCATATTGATTTATAGTTGTTCATAAAAAACGCATTAAAAATATACTACACATACTACGGTATCGCGTTTTGCTTAGGTTTACAAAATTGTATTTAAGTTGGCCTTTACAATTTAAGGAATTTTAATTATAAGTTTGGGAGACCTTATATTTCAAATTAACCCTTTCTACATGTGCGAGCTTTAATAGTAGAGGTTGCTTATTAGATCAGTTCAAATGGAAGTGCTTGTACCTCAAACTACAAACTGCCAAATCAACGAGATTGTAGCTGTTAATTTCATCTGCCGTGAAGCGGCTTTGCTTAAGAGTCATAATTGTACAAACATGATAATGCATGGTTTTAGTTATCGGTTTAACTTTCTAATAATTAAATGGGCACTCCTTTTATTCTATCTTGTATCAGCATGTAAATTATGTTTAAGCAATACAGCAATGTGTTTGCATTTCAATTCATAAGGGTCAGCACTACCCTGTGTCAGGCTTTGACTGGCCTTGAGGTTCAGTGAAAATATTATTGCAGAGGTTTGTGCAAAGAGATGAAGTATAACGTAATTAAAAAAAATAGGTTACAATTTATGAGCAAGTCAGAACAATTCATTCCATTAAAATTTTCCAAATAGCAATTTCGCGTTATATATTTTCACCTATTTACAAACTAACACGATAGCAAATATTTACAGCTTTTTTTGTTTACATTACACTTTACATCTTTAACTACCGATAGGTACTATTTCATGTCAATTATTTATGGACTCTTTAACTATTTGATTTGAACATTCCAGCATTTAATTAATCGGGAGACTACTAAATAAACACCTCATATCAAAGGACAGAATTGTTCTGCTGAATAACTCATATTGATAGCCAAATAAATAGCAATCTACATATGTACAAGGTGCATTTGGCGCGGGACTTAATGATACGAGACATGCAACCGCCATTTCCGCCGAGGCATATATATACTTGTATAGTCTCGTGCAACTAAAAGTATACAGCCAAGTAGTATAAGTAGTACTACATGGCACGGCTACACTGTATAATTTAGGTGCACGGGACTGTAAATGTAGTGCTATTCAAAAAAATGCTAGGAAATAATAATAAAACATAGATTTGATACGTACGGTACAAAAAATACTTCGCACTTCTGTGATATAAATAACAAAAACTCTGCAGGAAAATATTACTGTGTGTGTTTTTATTTGGAACAAAAACTTACGCTAGTGTTTGAATTCGGAAATCCTCGAATTGAAATGTACTAATAATAATAATAATTCTTTATTTGTTTCTTAACGCAAATATGTAACTTTTTTACGTTTTAGTTTTGTACAGTAGGTTCCTTGCCAGCATAAATAAGGGGTCCTTTAATCACGTGAGGTTCAAACAGGGGTGTAGGGTGTATAGAAGCTGTGTAAAAGTTATGTTTTTACGAGGTTCTACAGGCAAGTCATGGCAGTACGGCGGGCGGTAGTGTCTACTGATTGCACTGAATTGTACGTACAGCAGGGGTGCGCCCTGCCAGCCGCCCGCCGCCGGCACGCCGCGCCGTAGGCAAGCCGTAGCCGCCTGCGCTACAACTCACAGCGTTTTCAGCGAGCCATCAAAATATCCTCATCTGTCATCATTATTGTCATCTCCATGGTCAGGTATTTTTCCATTCTGTCTGTGAAAAGTAAACATTAATCAACGTTACGTACCTAACCTACGTAGCTCAGGTGTCTTGATTGATGCATTATTTTCTCAGTTTTTATCACATCAGCCACTAACAGCGCCGGTTTCCGTCCGTTATTCATTGTCAACAGTGGACTCACGCTCACGCGCTGCTCGAGATTAGATAAGCTGACGGCTACTGGGAGAGAGTAATAGTTCTATTATCTTGCGGCAGCAAGAAATATTAAACTACACAGATCCGTACCTTTAAGTTACATTTCCACACTTTAGGGATACTAATCTCCTTTAGCCAAACAACTCCTATGCAATTGTAATGTGTAACTTTTGTTAAGAGTAGCTTTGTCTACGATTACGCGCAACTGTGTAACTCACACTTGCGTAACGGATTTCACTACGCCATCACCACACCGCTTTCCGAGAGCAAATGTCGAAAATTAATTTCGCGTGTGAATGTAGACGGCAGCTATTCATATTGTAATTTGTCCGAATTTAGCTTTTTGTCTAAAAAGTATCCTTAATTTCTGCTTATTAATGATAAAGGGTAAGAAGAACACTCCTGGAAACTTAAACGATGGCTTCCGTTGATGAAACTGAACAAGTTTTCCTACCTACACTGTATTCTCAAAAATATCTCTCTTTGGCTGAGTGTATAAGAAAAGTCCAAAAAGGTTTAAAGAATTCACTAAGATTCTATAGAAAAAAAGTTTAGTTTCATGACTAGAACACCATGTTAAAACTATGGAAAGGGGTCTTTTACACCCTGTATAGTCTTCTTTTACCTTAGACCCACGCGTATACATATCACAAAACACTGCCTAACAAACGCGCACCTGGTTTTTCTTTATCTCCTTCAGTTCATTATTTATTCATGATGTTGTGGTGGACCATCATCGATATTAGTTAAGTGTTTCCTATTTTTATCTTATAGGTGAACTACGAAGAAAAAGGGCATGGCGGCCTTGGCGGCCTTGGCGAGATCCGTTGAAAAGGCATTATCGGTATCGCAACTAATGCTAGATGACTGCATCAGTCACATAATAATTTACTTTATTAAATTATTCCTTTAAGAAAACATCCTTTTCCATGTTTGGATTCTTTCTTATCTTAAGCTCTTCGTCTTGCATTTGAATACATTTTATCTTTTCAAGTTTCCTTATTTCAACAGTCAATCAAATTACTTATTACTTTATTTAATCTAGCTGCCGTCCTGGGTATACCACCATTACCTTTTGCCCGGGAAAAAGAATTCTCATAGCTTTAGCACTGCTAAACATTGTTAAACGCTAAAATAACACGTTTATTTTTTACTACAAAAACAGATATATTACACCAATATAGAAATAATAAATAATAATACTGCGCAGAATAGGTACCTAATAAAAATGAATCCAACAATTATTGATCATGACATCCTGCTGAGGTTGCTTTGCCTAGAGAACCACCGGCTGTTTTCACAATTGTGCACAGCATGGTGACTGGTAAATTCAAAATGAGTGCAATGGACACCTGGTTGCAGAAGACTGCCCGCTATAACGTATTTATAACCTTTAGACCGAATTTTATCGACAAAAAATAATTTTGAAGTAATAATTAAAAACCCGTCCAATTTAAATTTCAATTCAATTAAAACTGTAGGTGTATTGCATTGAAATAAAAGCGTTAATTGTTAGTAATGAATAGACTACACATAGCAAATCATAAGTAATGATTACAGTAGTCATCACTTACAATCAACATTATTTAATTTTTTGATGGCTATGCAGATTATTCATTAATATTTTAACTATATTTCGTTCCTTTTTCACCCTTTTAATGTGTGCATTTTATCGAGGGATATCCTGCATAGCTGCTAGTAGAGTATTCGGGTTGACAATACTTCACTTAATATTAGTGCTACATCCGCTGAGATTACATTTGTGTATTAAGTAATTCAATTACTGTTCAATTAGAAGCATACTCCAAGGGATTCTCATTTGTAGCCGTAGAGACCCTTCGTTTCCCATATCATGTTCCTACTCTATTATTTCCTCAACAGAGTGTAACAAAAATGTAAGAAATAACTCATCAAACTGATATTATATGACTTTGCTGAAATCTAAAATGTTTATTTTAATATATAATTTATTTTAATATTTAATATATACATATATACAGGATGTACCAAAATAGGAGCAGAACCCAAAAATGGACCTAATTTTCCTATTTTAATTGTGTTTCATTGGTTTCACAACACAAAGTAATATTTTATATCACATGCTTACAAACTCTAAAAATTATAATTAATTAATCAAATTTGTTTATGCGATTAAGTCGCCTCAATCTTACAATATCAGTGAAATCAATTGTATAACACTGGAGAGTAAAAAAGTGTCTTAATAGCTAATTAAAATACAAAATAAGTACATCAAAATTACATTTTATCTTGTAGAACCTATACTTTTCTCGCCAGTTGTCTTAATAAACCAGACTTTTAGCCCCTATAGTGTAATTATCTAACTTAAATATATGTACCTGCTGCACTGCATAGGCTTAAGAACAACGACTACATTGGCGATAACGAATAATTACTCGTATGTACAGGATGGTTCACGAAACGCCGCCGGCGCCGATGCAAGGAACGGGTAAACCTCACACGACACGGAACGGTTTATAGTAAATACTTAAACATTATAGACACATGGTGCCGGCGAACTCGTGAGCAGGCCAGAGAGTACGTACCTAAATCATTGCCGGCGTTTATTCGACTATTACCTTATTTAACATAGTATTTTACATTATCTACTTCTTTTACTGTCAGTTAGAAAGCAAACTTCAAAATCAAAAATCAAAATCAAAATTAAAATATTATTTATTCGAAGTTATGTAGGTATCACTGTACACTTTTCGTAGGTCATATTTTTTTCTACCTAATACGAAGCTTACCACTTGGAGCTCGTATACCCAACATTTCGGGAAGTGTTTGCGGAGAGAGAAGAAAGTCGGGCCCAAAAATATTCCCTCCAACACATTTTTTCAATAAAAGGCTTACATTCTATTATATAGTTTTTGAAAAAGTCTGATCATATTTATATGTAGTTGCATACCATAACATACCATATTCATATATGAAGAAGTACTTAAAGCTGATTTGCCGTCAATAAGTAGATTATGTAAAACTTACTATGTTGGACCACAAATAAGGTAGCGTTATGGTATATATGTAAGTATGATATACACAGAGTGAAATTTTATTCATTGTACTCCCTCTAACTGAGGTTTCTACTCATGAAACTGAACAAGTTTGAAGAGGCCGAATTTATTTTGCGAATCGACAACAGGTTCCTTGGGCAAAGTTGTTCAGTTTCATGAGTAGAAACCACAGGTAGCGGGAGTACAACGAATTATTGTAAATTTCGCGGTGTATACAGGATAACTTTAAAAAAAATGCTACTAATATTACTGAACAATTTACTTACTCTATGGAACCTGAAGAATGGTCAATTTATTGAAATAAAAAAAGACTTACAATAATACAAAGTTCGAAAATTGACTTATCAATGATTGCTACTACACATAGTATAAACAACAAATTTTGTTCCAAGAATTGCTGAAAACCCAACACAGATGTGCGGGCTGTGTGGCAACAGAATTCATGAAACTTAAAAAGCTTTGTTTCAAGATTTTACTAAAACATCAAGATTTTTTTATATTTTTTATATAAATCAATTATCCAGCTGGTTGGCCAAACTTGTAGGTTGTAGTCAATCTTAGGTAGATATTATTTTTAACATTCCATATTAATATTAACTTTTTTATTATAATAAATAGTATAGAACTACATGTACATATAGTTTTGTGTTCAAGTATAGGTATAAAAATGTAGCGATGCTATTGAACGCGTATTGGATCCATCCTGAATGTATAGTGTCTACAACGGCTATAAGCCTATACACAGTTTACCGTATACAGCCTATATGCAGCTTATCAATACATTGCTGTTTGGCACAGCAGCAACTGAACTCATGGATTATGGGGTCATAAGCCTCGCCCTCGTCAAACCGGACCGTCGATGAATCTCATTATAGAAAGCTATTTATAATAATCAATCAGAACTGGTGATTTTAATCATAAAACTGTAAAACTTATGTTGTACAGCCTCGCTGAATATTGCAAAATTGCAATAATTACGCTTATCAATGGAGACTGTTTTTTTTAAGCAAAATTTCAATACATTTGTTTATAGTTTCACCATTGAATCACCATTATCAAGACGCTTCAGGCTAATTCCACAACTTTAATATATAATAAATACACTTTAATATACTTCGTTTCAAAAATATTGCTAACCGTAACAAAATTATTGCTTTTCACAACAAAAAACACTACATTACATATAACTACAACAAAATTTTATATTTATACTGTCACAATAAAAAAGTATACAAGGTGCTCTTAAAATATCTGCCACGGCTTAAACTTGGGTTTCTTTTATGAATCTGAACTTTTTCCAAGGAACTTTTTAACTCTTCATACATATCGGTAAGTTTGATGGGCTGATCGGCCAACTGTATGAAGAATTGTACCAAGAGAAAACCTGTATATTGTAACTTAGCTATATTCCTATTATACTGGCAAACGACGGAGTTCCGAGTACCTATAATACCTACAATTATAATATTTTTCCCACTGAGACAAACAAACATTAATGAGAAATGATTTGGTACTTTAAATTTACATATAGAATCGTTCATTTGATCAAATTTTGATTTACTAATTAGCAACGAACATCAGCCCACCTTTATAATAATTCTCCCACATTTTGTGAGAAATGCAACTAACGCGTATGAATTAACGATCTCGCCTGTCTCAATTTATACCGTAATAAAAACTGAAACGGTCTTTCGCAAAATATAACTTTAATGCATCTCGTTTTAAAAGCTTTGTCTAACTACTTTAGGTTCTAGTATGCTTGTAGTATTATTTAATTAATCCTAGACAAAGAGTACCTACAGTTTTCACTAAAATAAATTGTAAAAGATGAAAGCTTATTCTGATTTATTACGTTACGGCGTGGAATTTATGTTTTAAATCGAATCAAACGTGACTGATTTGTTGTTTATTGTGTTATTTTATTATTGCATCTGACACTGACAAATTTCGTAATATATTTCTTCAGTAATGTTAATAAATAAAGAGACTTTTAGACTAAAATGAACAACAACAGAACTATCCAGGCTGTAACAAGATGAAACTGAACAACTGTCGTTCTACGGCTTCGCTGATATTACGATACAAGAACTTTTTGTAATTTTGATACAAATTCATCAGCTGATTCCAGGAAAATAGAGCCCAAAATATTGCTATATCCTAAAATTAACCATTATTAGCTAAATTGATCCGGGTCATTAAAGGTTATGACTGCATATTTGAGAAGTCAGCATAAAACTAAAGTAGCAAGCAATACGCATAAAGCCGTCGTCGTCTTGATTTTCACCAAGCTATGAGATTAGGGCTATTGCGCGTTAGTAAATTCGACTCCAAAGTTATTTTTGGAATTGATGAGAATCCTTCACAACGACCAAAGTCACCTTTACCTTTGCAGGATACCGCTAAGATTAGTATGGATAGATTTGTGAAACAATAGTTAAACAAAGCGCGGCACACCCCGTTGCTTTCAGAAGCAACCTCAACCTCAGGGTTGTGCTGCTAGGTATGTATCTGTTGTGAGCAAAAGCTCGGTTCAGTTCAAAACATGACGTGTTCGAAGTTTGCTTTTACGATAAAGGATGGTTGTGTTGTCCGCAGCAGCTGGCTGGCGAGCGCTAACGACGCGATGATCTGAGCTACAGAATCGGTTTATAATTCGCAGTTTATAGTTAACCCAGTGCAGCTAAAATCTAAGTACTTGGTGCAAAACTGTTAGCTTATTTTTAAAGACTACAGTTTCATACTTTTTTAAATTCTGTAAGTTGTCAGACAGAACATACATACAATATATTATGTCGATTATCTACCTACCTACTGTCGTTTCGGCGTTTTGCCTTTAACCGACTTCAAAAATTCCCGTTTTTCTCAATTCGTCGGAATCTTTTTTTTTATGTATGTTCACCGATTACTTGAAGACGCCTGAACCGATTTGGAAAATTCTTTTTTTGTTTAAAAGGGTATACTTCACAGGTGGTCCCATATAAATTTTATCAAAATCTATTCAGCGGTTTTTGAGAAAATCAACAAAAACACAGCAAAATTGGAGTTGTTGCGATTGCAGTCGGTTGTTTTTAACGTATTCAGCGTGGTCAATTATTATATAATATTTTAACTTTTTATAATTTTCTTGCTTTTTTTTTCTTTTAAATATAATTTATTACATTGTAATATACAAACCTTGTTTCCAAGATTCTATATTTAAAACGTAAAATAGTATTTTTCTACAGTTCAGTAAGCGGCACAAAGAGAATTAATCAAAAGTAATTCCTGATGCATCTATCTGCTCTTGATATCATTTCTGTTTTGTAAAAATGAAGGGCTACCATTGTTACGACGTTCATTTTGTTATTTTTAGCCTTGACGCACAAAAGCTTTTGGGACAAGAATAAATTCAAATAAACCTTTTTATTAAAATACGAGTATAATATCAGTCACTGTTAATGTTTCCACAAAATACTCGTAGACACAACAAGACTATAATACTTATCAATTTAAATATTGTTTTGGTAATAAATAAATAAACAAATATATCTAGGAGCTAATCACTGATGGTCATTCGGCCTTAAACTAGAATTACCTGAATAGAAGGAACCACAGATTGATTGATCAGATGATTCGCCAACTTTGTATTAGAATTTCAATTTTTGCGATAAGAGTAATTAATTCCTTGGGGAATGTTCTTCAAATTGTTGAAGAAGCCTTGATAAAATTTTATTCTTTGGTAATCACCCCATATACATCATATACATCCAGACAAGACAGCAGTTCGTCACAGCAGTACTTTCCCTGGTGGAAATCTAACCCACCGTCAGGAGCGTTACTACTAAACCACTGAGTAAGTAGAATACTTCGCTCCATTTAAGGCAACATGGGTTTGTTTTAATACCTACCTACACCTGCATATATCTTATAACTACCGAATGTAAGGCGGGAGCGGCGGCGGTAGGAGCGAGTACTTAGGGTAATTCCATCAGAGTCCGTTCTCAGGAAGCCTGCATAATGCATGCCCATCGCCTTAACCATACAATACATATAAACTAAAGAAACATAAAAGACTTTTTAAACGTAATCGCTTTATGTATAACATACATATTTGCAAAAAGATAACATATTGTGTGTGAGCCTCACAAGCGTTTGAAAATTCACACATGAACTTGAAGAATGGTAATCGGATTAGTGGATACAAAAGTGAATGTAAAGGTATAACAGCCGCCTTTTTAATATAATGAATACATAACCAGTTGAATGAAGCAACTACTTACACTTATGGAAATAAATAATTATAATATTACTGATTTTATCTGCTTTCTACATAGATACTTAATTAAGTACATGAACGTCAATCCGATTATATAACTACAGGTTTTTTTTTATAGTCTTCGAAATATTAATGACCTTGCCCTTGCAGTAAGCACTGTAAATAAGTGCTATGCTACATGTTACGGGGTCGGATACCAATGTAAGTATGTATGTATCTCACATATGAATCACAGTCACCTATGTACGACTGTAGCATGCAGATGGCTACATACGTAATTTTGTTAACGTAACGTATTGTTACGTAATTTATTTTAATTTCGTTTTCTCGTAAGTTTTGAAAATCAAAAAAATGCAAATGGCCTCGCGTACTTTGCCACTGGTCGTCTATATATTTTAGAAGGTATCAAACTGAGAAAACATCACAAAATAGGTAATAATTAAGGGAGACGAAACATACGATTTTATTAAAAAAATACTTTGTGTAAAAGCATACCATTATACCATATTAAAAAAACCTGCAAAATTATAATACTTATATGAAATTTTCTAGTTGAAGCTTGAACAATCTTTTTTGAGGAACATGTTGAAGCTGTATCACGTAAAAAGTGGCTAAGTTGTAAAATCCGTGGCTGAGTTAGTAAATTAGGTGGTGTTCTTTGCTTGACGCTATCTTTGGAATATTTAGTTCGTGTTGTGAAGAAGACGAATAAGTTTATTAGAAGCTTTCTCATTTTTCCGTGGCTTAGTTATGAAATTAGAGGTTGGGTTACGTAATTTATTTTAATTTCGTTTTCTCGTAAGTTTTGAAAATCAAAAAAATGCAAATGGCCTCGCGTACTTTGCCACTGGTCGTCTATATATTTTAGAAGGTATCAAACTGAGAAAACATCACAAAATAGGTAATAATTAAGGGAGACGAAACATACGATTTTATTAAAAAAATACTTTGTGTAAAAGCATACCATTATACCATATTAAAAAAAACCTGCAAAATTATAATACTTATATGAAATTTTCTAGTTGAAGCTTGAACAATCTTTTTTGAGGAACATGTTGAAGCTGTATCACGTAAAAAGTGGCTAAGTTGTAAAATCCGTGGCTGAGTTAGTAAATTAGGTGGTGTTCTTTGCTTGACGCTATCTTTGGAATATTTAGTTCGTGTTGTGAAGAAGACGAATAAGTTTATTAGAAGCTTTCTCATTTTTCCGTGGCTTAGTTATGAAATTAGAGGTTGGGTTACGTAATTTATTTTAATTTCGTTTTCTCGTAAGTTTTGAAAATCAAAAAAATGCAAATGGCTTCGCGTACTTTGCCACTGGTCGTCTATATATTTTAGAAGGTATCAAACTGAGAAAATATCACAAAATAGGTAATAATTAAGGGAGACGAAACATACGATTTTATTAAAAAAATACTTTGTGTAAAAGCATACCATTATACCATATTAAAAAAAACCTGCAAAATTATAATACTTATATGAAATTTTCTAGTTGAAGCTTGAACAATCTTTTTTGAGGAACATGTTGAAGCTGTATCACGTAAAAAGTGGCTAAGTTGTAAAATCCGTGGCTGAGTTAGTAAATTAGGTGGTGTTCTTTGCTTGACGCTATCTTTGGAATATTTAGTTCGTGTTGTGAAGAAGACGAATAAGTTATTAGAAGCTTTCTCATTTTTCCGTGGCTTAGTTATGAAATTAGAGGTTGGGTTACGTAATTTATTTTAATTTCGTTTTCTCGTAAGTTTTGAAAATCAAAAAAATGCAAATGGCCTCGCGTACTTTGCCACTATATATTTTAGAAGGTATCAAACTGAGAAAACATCACAAAATAGGTAATAATTAAGGGAGACGAAACATACGATTTTATTAAAAAAATACTTTGTGTAAAAGCATACCATTATACCATATTAAAAAAAACCTGCAAAATTATAATACTTATATGAAATTTTCTAGTTGAAGCTTGAACAATCTTTTTTGAGGAACATGTTGAAGCTGTATCACGTAAAAAGTGGCTAAGTTGTAAAATCCGTGGCTGAGTTAGTAAATTAGGTGGTGTTCTTTGCTTGACGCTATCTTTGGAATATTTAGTTCGTGTTGTGAAGAAGACGAATAAGTTTATTAGAAGCTTTCTCATTTTTCCGTGGCTTAGTTATGAAATTAGAGGTTGGGTTCCGTGGCCAAATAAAATATTTGCGGCTCGATTTATAATTCCCCATATTATAAGTAACATAACACATGACTGACTCGGTCGCTCAGTGGTTAACGCTCCTGACCATGGAGCCGAGAGTCGTGGGTTCGATCCCCACCCAGGGCAAACATTTCTGTGATGAGAAGATTTGTTTGCTCTGTGTCTGGGTGTATTATATATATATACAATGTATTTATTTAAACGTATATGTATATCAGTATCTGGTTCCCATAATACTGGGAATCCTACTTTGGGGCCAGATGGTCGTGTGTGATTTGTCCCGGATATTTATTATGAAATATTATTAATTTAAATTATGTGTGCATTTTTCAGAAATTATACGACAAACTCAAGACAATGTGAAGACTCAAAAATTACGGATGTTCAGTATTAAAATAATCGATATCACCCTTTGTTCCCACTAGTTCAGTTGACTGAACAGGTGGGTATTTTTACCTACAAAAATACTGTATTTTTTTTTAATAATTTAATTTTAAAACAATCTGTGCAATCCTTAGCCTGCAACAAACTGTGCGTTTCACTAGAAACTTTCTGCTTCGCACAACCAAACTGTGGAATGAATTGTCGCTTGCGGTATTTCCGAACCGATACGACATTCAAACCTTCAAGAAAAGAGCGTACTCCCATATCAAATGCTGGCAACGCACTTGTGACTCCTCTGGTATTGCGGGTGTCTTTGGGCGGCGGTAATCGCTTCATCAGGTCATCCGTCTGCTCGTTTGCCACCTCTGCCATAAAAAAACAAGGTTGCGACTTCACTCCTTTTTATTTTGCCAGCTGTACTTCGTGAGCACATGACGTGAGGCTTGCGCGACATAAAGAAGGCTCACTGAAAGGAGACGCATCGTAATGAGAATCAACGAACGACAACTACCTAGACATAATAATACCACATTTTTTTACAAAAATGTTTCTAACGGTTTTGTTAAAACTTTATCAAACTACTACACTAGATAGTTGGTTACTGGTGGTGGTAACTCCCATAAAAAACATAAAGTTCTTGTTATTTATTTTAAAAGCATGGCTTTAAGGATTTAAATATTTATTTTTACATTTCTATAACTTTATACGGCCTACTTATACTAGGTAATTCATTATTTCTGGCAATAGTGGTTATAAGGTACCTAATCTCTTGATGTTTAAACATTCGTGTGCGCGCCCCTTCCGGTTCATGCACTGCACACCCTCAACGCGGACAAAAAGGTAATGATTAATACAAATTGTTTAAAAAACGGACACACTTTGTATGGGAAGCTATTTATTTGTATTGTAATTTCTTTATAGGTTATTTTAATTTTTTAAGTTTAGCTTTTAACTTTTAATTTTATATTTTACTTTTTTTTTAGCTTTTAAGATAAAATAAGATAACTCTTTATTGCACAAATATATACTTAGGAAAATCATTTATACGAAAAGTCAATAAGAAAGAAGCTCCATATAAAAAACATCGATAAGTCCAGTAGTGTTAAGATGGGGTGATGCGATGATTGAGTACTCTAAAAACCGAAAAACTTCGAGGTACCCTTAGGAGGTACCATTAACTTGGAGTTACCACGTCAATGGTACTATAAGTTCAATTTATTCTCAATTTCTCACTAAATATGGCAGTATACAGGGTGTTAAATAAGTGCGTTTGAAATTTTAAGGGGTTACTCAGAATCAAGTATAGAATACAGGAAAAATATTGAAAAACATTTTGTTTTAGTTTCTCAAAATAAATCTGAATAGTGAATCAAGAATTTGTATGGGAACTTGAAAAAAAATTTAGATCGGATTTATTCTATTTTTTCCTATATTCTCTTACTTGATTCTGAGTAACGCCTTAAAATTTCAAACGCACTTTTTTAACATGCTGTATAATAACAAAATTATAGAAGCGCGTAAGGCAAACGCTGAACGTTTATATACCAAAGTTAATTATCATAATATGATCATAATTTATTACTGTAGATTTTTTCTATCTTTTGCGCTAGAAATCATATTTTAACTTAGTGATATGAAATCATTTTAACACATACTGTAACTTCTCCACAGAATAGAACAGATCTAGATTTAATTAGATCCCAGAATATTCATGAACTTAGAAGTTATTTAGAAATAATAGTAGACGGCAGTAGGTACTTAAGAAGCCGGGGTCCTCATTTTCGCTCCCACGGGTGCCCACGGGCTGTACAATATAGGCCAGGACCTGGGCCGGAAACGGAGGCAAAACCGTCAGAAACTGGCGGGAAGACGCCATAACATCCGACGGTGGCGGCCGCCTCAGCGGAACACTCGTATTTTGAAGCATTGTTGTTGTTATTTACATAAATGATTTATGAGCGCAAACTTCGCCCAGGGTTTACGTTTTCCCTATATATTAATTCGTGAAACGTTTACCCTCTACATAGACAGCCGTTTTTTTTCTGCGGAGTGGCTACGAATTGACCTCTTCCACCTGCGTCAGACTGGCTATACTAATAAATAGGTTAACCGTTAACAACTTGTTCTGTATGCTGAAATAATACAAAAAACCAAACATCTGATTTTGTATTGGACATAGGAAGGCTTTGTTCAGCAGTGGACGCCCTTTGGCTGATGATGATGATTTGAATCAATAGCATTTTTTTCACAATTTGTTTGTGAGTCAGTATGTATGATGTGATTAGAGAAAGCGCTAGTAAATGGGTCCTAAGGCAAACTGTGAAAGTTGGCGAAGGTCCCACAGGTCTTTTATTACACCTGTATTTAATCTATACGTATAATGTTAATGAGAGATTTTTATGTGAAGCAGTACATTCAACCTCGTCTTCGTTGATTTAGTTGAGTGTAATATATATAAATAGGATAAATAAAAGTGTGCAGCTATGGAAACCAGTGATATTTTAAAAGTCTAATAACCTGATTGTTATTCGTCCTAAAGCTTTTATTTAATAAAATCTAATGCTATACTTTGCTCTTAAAGCTTTAACTGATTATTATTTAGAGTAAATTTTCTAGTAATAAATTAAATACATACTTGAGCTTCTTATTCTTGAAATTTTAATTGGTTATTCAGAATCAAGTAAGTCGGTAAATATCAAACTGCAATAAGTCCACTTACAACGAATTTGACTTTTAAGACAGACTTTTTTTTTCTTCTAGTTTAATATTTGAATGTTATTATTATTCAAATGGTCATAAATATAATAAGTCGATATTCGGTGTCTCTTAACACTAGTGTGAAACTCAAAACGTTAATTTCCTAAATTTTATGTGCATTTGAAATTTCCCTACTCAAGTATAGAATACAGAAAAAATATTGAAAAAATCTGCTCTTCATTTTTTATCAGATTCTTATATTAAATCTGAATAGTGAATCACGAATTTAAATGGAAAACTGAATAACAAAAAAATTAAACCACCGAAAAAACTGAAAAGCAAAAAATAATAAACCTTTTTTATTTAACCTTAATAACTAAGTTCTTAAACTAATGTAAGTATACCTAAGTAATTTTTAGTCGGCGCCAAACAAGCACAATAATTAATTACGTAAAGCGTGATGCGGCTTGCGTGGTTACGTCGATCACGCAGGTTAACCGACTGGAGGCACGGTCATAACCTGGATGTGTTTGACTGTTAGTGGCAATTATCTCGACCGTTTCCGTGCACGTTAAGCCGTTGGTGCCGGCTGCTATCGCTAGATGACAGTCGTTAAGCCATATCGGAGGTCTTATAGGTGGGCGGCTTGAAAACTTCTGACAATAGGGTTGGCATCTAGCCCCACAGCCTCCACCAATCCGGATTTGGTCCCCGTGTGTGGAGTATGGCCTAACCTTTCCGAAGTATGGGAAGAGACCCGTGCCCCCTGCAGGCAGTGGGGACGACGATTTCGTAGCGGGATGCCTACTATCGCACTTAGCCGATTTATTCAATATTTTCATAGCACAAAGACAACATGCCTAAAACTGCATACTTCAGATCCCACCATGCCTACTTCCGTATAAAGACAACTAATATTTACTGTTCATTTAATCAGGTTCTAAAAATGAAGCGGGAAATTACAGACCAGTCTCTGTATTACCCGTTCTTAGTAAAGTCTTTGAAAAAATTATGCTAAACCAAATGCTACAACACTTTAATTTAAACAAACTTCTGCATAACCAACAATTTGGCTTCACAAAAGGTCGATCAACAACCGATTCAGGAGTAGCACTTATACGAAACATCTATGATGCTTTTGAGGAATCACAAGATGCAGTAGGAGTATTTTGTGATTTATCTAAAGCATTTGATTGTGTTGATCATCAAACTTTGCTTCTCAAACTAATACATTACGGTGTAGAGAATAGGGCCCTCAGTCTTCTTAATTCTTACCTAAACAATAGGTTACAGACAGTCCAAGTAAATGGCACAAACTCTCTCGGCTCTACAGTAAAAATAGGTGTTCCCCAGGGATCTATTTTAGGCCCCTTTCTCTTCCTTGTTTATATTAATGACTTACCATTTATGGTGCAACATCGCTCAAATATTGTGTTGTTTGCAGATGACACATCTCTTATTTTTAAGGTAGACAGGAAATACAGCAAAATTGACGAAGTAAACAACACACTTTCAGAGATACATAAATGGTTTACTGTTAACAACTTGCTATTAAATGCTACAAAAACGAAAGCTGTAAAATTCAGATTACCAAATGTCAAACAAACTCACGATAGTGTAATATTAGATAGTAATGTTTTAGAATTCGTAAATAGTACTGTTTTTCTTGGCATTACTTTAGATGCTTCCTTACAATGGGGACCACATATAGAAACCCTAGCAGGAAAGCTTAGTTCAGCTGCCTACGCCGTGAAGAAAATAAAGCAACTAACAAATGTAGATACTGCTAGATTAGTCTATTTTAGCTATTTTCATAGTATAATGTCTTACGGCATCTTAATTTGGGGACATGCGGCTGACATAGAAACTATTTTTATACTGCAAAAAAGAGCCATTCGCGCTATCTATCAGTTGCGATCTCGAGAGTCCTTGAGGAACAAGTTTAAAGAAATAAATATCTTAACTGTTGCCAGTCAGTTCATATACGAAAACATCATGTATGTTCGTAAGAATTTAGAGTTGTTTCCAAAAAACAGTGACAGGCATAATTTTAACCTCAGAAATAGAAATAATATTGAAGTTGCTTATTCGAGACTGAGTAAGGTAAATAAGCCGTTCATGGGGCAGTGTATAAAATTTTACAATAAAATACCTGAAAAAGTAACAAGTTTATCCGAAAATAAGTTTAAAACTTATGTAAAGAAATGCCTGTGTTCAAGAGGATATTATAAAACCATAGATTATGTAAATGACAAAGATGTGTGGACATGTATAGATCCTCCAGCTCATAGCTTTAGTAATAACATCAATAGGGTATTTTACTCTATACAAGAAAAAATCGAAAACTGCTTATTTACTGTGGTGTTTGTAATAAGTAATCGAATTAATATGATTTCTATATAATAAAATGAGAAAAAACATTTTATTTTAGATTTACAAAAATCTAGTTTTTTTATCTGTTATTCAAATATCTGAAACGACAGCCGCCATGCTGGTTGTCATGTGACGTCACAATAGTGGTAAACAATGACATTTTGTTCGCAATATGTGTCAAAATTTTAGTACAGAACTGTTTTGTTTACTCCTGAAATGATGTCACGACCTAAACATCATGGCGGCTAGCGTTTTCGCGCGCTAATTGGGAATGGTAATTTAAAATGTGTTTTTGGGGTACTTATAGGTTTCAACAAAATGTTTAAAAACTATTTTTGACTTTTTCCCACCTAATAATCAATTTGAGATACTTTTCAAAAACTGGTGAAATTCCCTATTGTAATAGCTATTAAGTTTTTATTTCAAAAAATGTGTTGGGGCGAGTTTCTTTTGGGCTCGACGTTTCTTCTCGCTCCGCTAACACTTCCCGAAACGTTGAGTGTACAAGTTCCGAGTGGTAGGAACTTTCTACTAGGTAGAAAAATATGACGATTTAAAAGTATGTGTAAAGCATCTACTTAAATAAAAAAGATTTTTGATTTGATTTGAATCGCTGTATGCTGACTTTTTTGATCCTGCTTGATTTTGATATGTGGATTGCCTACAATTTGTACATACCAACAAAAAAATATTTGAATGTTGTCAATTGTAAATTTAAAATTTAGAATCTTGTTCAAAACTACTAGGAGAGCATAACTGGTAGAAGGTTTTCATTATTGGTTTATACAGGAAGTCCCAAAACTAATGCAACAAAGAAAAACACCCAAACTCCATAGAAAATTACCAAAGGCCCGGCGCAGAAGAGAAGTATCTCAGTTATTTGTGTATTTTAAGTACTAATATTTTTTGATAGCTGTGTTTGCCGCAAGAAGTGGCAAAGACAAAAAAAATGATTTTAGAACATTTTCAGGCATTTTGTTTATTTATTTATTTTGTTTTCTTTTTTTTACGTTAGCCACTTCTTGCGGCAAATACACATATCAAAAAATATTGTACTTAAAATACATAAGTAAATAAATGAGATACTTCTCTTCTGCGCCAGGCCTTTGGTAATTTTCTATGGAGTTTGGGTGTTCTCCTTTGTGGCATTAGTTTTGGGACACTGTACTATATTTGTCAGAAAGGAAAGTTGTCTTGCCTGTGATACTAATACTACTTCTACTAAAGGTACCAGGAGAGCATGACCGAACAGAAGGTATAATAATACATACGGCTATGGGTCTACCTTCTGTTCCGTCATACTCTCCTGCTACTTTTGAACACGAAGTATCACAGGCAAAAACTAAACTTAAAAACGAATAAACTAATTATTTCCTTTGCCACGGGTAATAATAAACAACGGCTAAAAGTTTAGATCTACTGATGTTGATCCCACTGCAACTAACTAACACATTTTGTGTAAAACTGTACTAAAGTAGGCATTATACTATTAAATAACCATGTTTTAGTAAAGTTGGTTAACTGCGACGTAAATTCGACGTTTACTGAAAAGTAGGCATGGTGCCTACTTTTCAGTGATGAAATTATATTAATGTTGTCTTTGTGCTTCAGGTTCTATGAAAATACTGAGTAAATCGGCTAAGTGTGATAGTAGGCATCCCGCTAATGGGTTGTTAAAGACACAAAAACAGCATTCGTAATGTGATATTTTTGTTCACGCCAAATGAACGGATTCGGTGGCGTCACAATTTTTTCTAAGACCAATCAGTTAGGTTTTTGTAGCAAGTTGTAAAGCATACATGTGGCCCCCACGATTTATCTAAATTGGCAACCATTTTTTTAATATTTAAACACTCTTAATCAATAGGTATACGGAGTAAGACTTTTTGGCTATCTGTTGTGAACTTTCCGCACACGTAACAAAACTGATCGGGGGAATTTATGCAGCTGCGTGACATTTTTGTACCTTACTGTATTGCGTTTCGAACACAACTGAACTGTTTGCTTATTTTATAAAATATCGCGATGAACAAAATGCAATATTTTATAAAATGGAGAATTCTTGCAAGTCATTTATTTCGATAACGGGAGCTGAGCGTTTTCAAAAAAATATGTACCCCTCACTTTTGGGCTGTCCCCTGGAGTTTAAAGTCCAATAAAGTAAAATATACAACTTACTAATTACTTAAAAAAAAAATTAAACAATTAACACATTCTAAACTAGTTAAATTCAAACAGAAATATTGCTAACAACTTGAGTAATATTTAAATAATGAGCATTTTTAAAACCAAGATGTCCGTTTTTGGTATGTCCCCCAGTCAAATTCCTTGATAATAGAAGCGATCCTGAATGTTTTTTTGTAGCATCTGTTTTTGGTATCGTTTGAAAGTACTCTGAATCGCCTATCCTTGCCAGTAGTTTATTATTTAAGTCTTACGCTCATTTAAATACAAAATTATTTCAAATAAAATCGTAAAAACTGGTACTGACCGGACATGTCAGTTTTGTCACGACTAAAAATGCTATTTGAAAATTTACGGCGAGTAAGTATTTTAACTTTTGAAATGACAAAATTACTTTTTACACTCGCCGATCGCAATTTATAAAACCTGGTTATCAAATCCATTTCGACTGGATCAGACGTGTTTTGTGTGTCAGTTTCAGATTCAGATTTCTTCTGTCAGTTTTGAGACCCTATATGTCTTGTTGTTCAGATTCATGCATAGAAATTCCAACTTGAGCCCTAGAAGATATTTTAAAAGCAACCTGTATCGCTTGTTTAACAAGCTTGTTTAATAACTAATGAATATCAATTTAATTTTGTATATTATTTTAACCACGTAAAATTTTGGTTTCGGTGTAAGCCCAGCCTAAGATAAATTTGTCTGTAGGTTTTGCGACTGTCCCCCGTTTCGCGAGTTAGTTTTTATATTTTTTTAATATAAAGGGGGTACAAATAAGTTCACTCAATGTTCAAAATGCTTTTGATGTTCTAGATTACATGAATACTTTTGGCGACTACTATGTATTTATTAATATACCGTAAAAGAAACTGTTACTTTGGCATCACTTGTGACAAAACCGAAATAAAAACTAGGTAGCATAATTCGTATTTTGCGTCTTTGGAGACTTTCTGTTACTCTACTCTCTATTTCTCTAAAAGTATATATGATAATCTTTGGTATATAATAGGGTTTTTCACCATTTTTTGAAAAGTATCTCAAATTGATCATTAGGTGGGAAAAAGTCCAAAAATTTTTTTTTATTTTTTTGTGAAACCTATAAGTACCCCAAAAATACATTTTAAATTACCATTCCCAATTAGCGCGCGAAAACGCTAGCCGCCATGATGTTTAGGTCGTTACGTCATTTCAGGAGTAAACAAAACAGCTCTGTACTAAAATTTTGACACATATTGCGAACAAAATGTCATTGTTTACCACTATTGTGACGTCACATGACAACCAGCATGGCGGCTGTCGTTTCAGATATTTGAAAAACAGATTAAAAAACTCGATTTTTGTAAATCAAAAATAAAATGTTTTTTCTCATTTTATTATATAGAAATCATATTAATTCGTTTACTTATTACAAATACTACAGTAAATAAGCAGTTTTAGATTTTTTCTTGTATAGAGTAAAATACCCTATTATAAACATTTGCGTATTTCTTCATTGTTAGAGTGCGTTTCAACAAATAGTTCCTATGCGGTTATGTTGGCAGCAATGTTTTTCACACACACTACATAGAACTCAGACACACACTACATAGAACACAGACACACACTAACAAAATCAGTAGAAGCGTCTTTGCGTGTCGTTGATAGACAGGGGAGCCAACATAACGGCATAGGAACTATTTGTTGAAACGCACTCTAGTAAGTAGATTACTTTTAAGATAGTGTCAAAACTGACAACATATTTTCTATATTGTCAGTTTTATTTGATGGTTTCTCATGCAAAATAGATTATCTGCAGGTAATCAAATATCATTTCATGTACTCTAACTTATCTATATAATAACTAAACCAAAAAATCATCAAAAATATGATATTTCAAATATGGCCATGAATTTAGACATGGTACACTTTTTTCTGAAAACGCTCAGTTACACAAACGTAACTATTATTTCTGTGGTTAGGTGTAGGATACCTAACAAAAACGATATAAATCGATTAGGTGGGAGAGAACCCTTGTTGACTAGTGTTTTTTCCAAATTTATATGAAACCAACTTCGAGGTATACCCTGTCCAATAAGAAAATAATTATAAAATCGGACTACTCTTTAAAAAGTTATTCGTGGTCATACATTACAATCAGTAAGTGAACAATCAATCATCCCCTGTTTTCCTACCCCTAGGGTTGTTTAGGGTTGTTTTTTTTTTCAAATTTATATGGGCCCAACTTAGGGGTATACCGTTTCCATAAAAAAAAGAATTATCAAAATCAAAGTACTCTGTAAAAAGTAATACGTGGTCATACATAAAAAAAATATACGCGTCGACGCGAGACCTGTATAATTTAATAGATAACCAAAAATATTTTTTGTTACCTCAAGCAACGACGTCACCACAACTCAACCTCTAACAACCATTAGGTGAGAATAATATTCAGAATATAAATTCCGAATATTTAAATAACCGACGCGACGGCGGCGGTGTCCGTTATACATTTGTTGCTCTTGAAGAAAGCCGTATTTGTACCTCCGGCTTCACAGCAATAGAATACCCCGTATTAAGTTATTACGCCGCGCCGTAACACCGCTCGGTGACTCTCTAAATTAAACTTCATGAGAATTCCATCTTTAATTTCAGACGAACAAAATGTTATATTTTCTTTAATTTTTCGTCACGTCTAAGTAAAAGAGACGATGCGAAATGTATTTCTGAAATTTACTTCAGAGCGTGACGGTGCTAGGTGGAAGGCTAAAATAAAACCAAACGTCCACTGTTCTATAATTGCAGGTCCTTTATTTCCATGTACTTACAACTTAGTCTTAACTTAGCTTGAAGTATCACATGAATTCGTAATCATAAATTGAATTAAGATTCTTTGAAGGGGAAGATAAATATTAAGCTACCTATCAATAGTGCTATGAATACACTACAATAGCCTGTATACTGAAACGTACAACGTTGACGTTTATGAGATTATTGTAATAAATGCCACGTAAAGCTTATTCTATATTACTCATATACAACATTTCTTTGAAATACAAACGACAATAACAAACAATGACATCTCATGGCCTGATAGCAAGCCGTGAGTTATTTATAAAACATAAAAATTTAATGTAATTTTGAAGCGTTCGATAATAGGACAATCTATGAAAATTTTAATTATATTCAACAATAGGAAATTATAATAATAAACTAAACATAGGAATTATGTATTGTGGCGCTTCGAAAATTGAACTATCTATTATTATAAATTTGAATCATTATCCAATACAAAAAATAATTTAATGAGATCTTGGCATTTTATGAAAAAAATGATGACAGTGCAGAAAATTTTATACAAAAGAGGAATAGATACATTATATTAGCGATAGCACAGTTACAAGTACTACACTGTATAGCTTACGGTAAATATTACTGGTTATTTTACGGACAGAACAATAATAAACGTTTTCTTTAACAACAACCTTAATCCGCATAATACTTAAAACTTAACGTTAGTCACTTCACAGTTACAAGAAATAATATTAATTTTTGGAACCAGAATATCAATTTATTTATTTGTAACATTTATGTGATCATAATAAGTAGTTTTATTTTGTAATGGCCATTAAAAAAATAAAAAGGAATGTTCAATTTGACTATAAATCATCTGATATTAGCTCGAAATTTAAATCTACAAATAATAAATACTAGATAATATGTATTACAAAAATCCAAATAAAAATAAATTTCGTCGGGCTGAACAGAACTATTAAATTTTGAAAGGAAACTACATGAAAATTTTAAAAAGTAAGGCAATATTACTTGTAACTATAAGTAAGAAAATCTACAATACATTTTCCTGTCATTATAAATACTTATGCAACATAATAGTAATAATTGTTGGATTTTAGACAGTTAAAATCAATCCAAAACTATGAAATAGTCATTTACCACTTATCACTTAAAACAACGATCAAAAGACCGCATTTGCAGTTACTTACTTATTAATATTTACACTTTTCTGAATATCTAATCTACCTGCTTATAGCTACTGTTAAAATGCTCTTACACTGAAGCCCTAACGTCTTAATACAACGGCAACAAAAACAGACACATATTAGGTACTTAGTGTAAAACTTATATTCAGCTAAAATATGTGTACAAACAATAATGAAAATACTACCACGTGCTTGTCGGACTACTCAAAGTCAGGCCCATGGGTGGAGAGGAGATTTAGGGATCGAATAGAAATATTTTTATAGGCAGCACAATTGATTCCACCATCTCGTAAATTAGATAACATGGAGGGGTGCACTCAAACTTCTTAAAAATGCAAATAATCTATGGTACTTGATTTAGGGACCCGTTCCAGAACCAAGGTAAGATTTACCTCACAAGTCTGTCCCTTTCACAATTAAAAGAATATTAGGCTACCCTTATTTATTTGTGAAGCCCCCCTCTCCCCCTCGCAAACACAACACCTGGCTACGGGTCTGATCAAAATGTTGAGTTCCGTAATCAAATTATCAAAAATTTTCAAGCGAATATACAGAGTGAAAAATCCGTTTTCATTTACTTTCTTTTGACTTCTACTTATGAAACTAAAACAATTACCCCCAACAAAAAAAACTCAGTGGCTGGCCATAGCGGCAGCTGACATATCTGTTTATAGTAGTTCAGGTGCTGATATGAGGAGATGACAACGTATGGTTAAAAATCAGGAAAACCGATATTAGGAATTGTTTTTTTTTTACCAAATTAATCATCGTGAATCATAATTATGCATTTGAATTATTTATTAGATATAGAAACATGTTATATAGGATCTTAAAAAATACACTCGGCACACACTGACGCTATTCAACTGAAGCTTAATATACTTATGAAACAACAACTTTCCCCCATAAGGATCCCCAAGACAAAGTTAAAAATATGATTATCGGCTTACGTATTTATTTACATATTTACACTTAAACGTAAACTCGAATAAAAATATGAGATGAACAAGTAGGCGTCTCAAGAGCCTTATTGCTATAAGCAATCTCTTCCAGGTAATATTAGAGTAAAACTTACACGATATACTTATTGTTATAATACGGCTAGAATATTAAGTCACTCAAAATATTTATACACTGCGAATTTCCTTAGAATTGGACGATGTAAAATTTCGACAAGTTATTTTTTTTACTTGCGATTACACAAAGTTTTTTTTTTTTGAAAAGTTGTTCGATTTCATAAGTATTGTAAGAGTAAACGCACCTGTTTAAAGTGTTTGAACATTTGTTAAGACCCTACATTAGGTGCAACAAATTAGGCGTAGGACCCATTAATTGGCACTTAACTGACTTTGGACTACAACTTTGCTGTAATCGTAAAAAATATTTTTGAACTCTTCATGATTATTCCGGAGCTAAATGCATCAAAAATAAATTATGAAATCTTCTTTACTAATTCATAATTTACTGAAGTTTACTAAATGTGCAGAAAAACTTAAAATTTCGTTAATAATTGAAAAATGATATTCTCATCGTTCACAATTTCAAACATTTAAAAAAGAAGTTCGTTTTTGACACTAGATAAAAAGTAACTAAGATTACTAGCAGTCAACTACCGGATGGATCAGCTGATTGGCCATTTTTGTAAATAAAGTCCAATTTTTTACGGCTTCAGGATGCGTGCCTTTTGTATCGCATAAAATTTTATGTCATAATTGCCTATGGCATAACAAGTTAGGCATAAAAATCTTGCGCAGAAATATTAATCTTTCTAATCGTAATTCTGTATAATTATTATTCCCCCTAAACTTTGAAAGTAATAAACAGAAATGACTAAACAATAATTGTCATAACTGAAAATTACATAAATATACTAATGGCTAAATAATAAATGACCTAAACAGTTATTGTCATAATTGAAAAGTTCATAATTATATTTAGGAATAAATATACTCATGGACAAAAAAATCGACTCAAAGTTTCATGCACGACTTTTGGAAAATTAACTCAATCTAGCAAAATAAAACTAAACCAAAAGTTCAAAAACTGTGTGTTTACTGTTTATGATTTTAGTTTGATGGTTTTCTAGTTTTTTTGCTTTTAGTGTTTAGCAGTTTTGTAGACTGAGTTATTTTTTCAAAAGTCGAGCAACAAATCTTGAGTCGATTTTTAGTCCACCAGTGTATATATCGTAAAAGCCACTTTTTTAAAAACACTATACGGAAGTCCTAAACTAATGCGGGAGCGAGCGAAGCGAGCTCGGGAATTCGGAGCACCCCGACTTGGATCAATTAGGTTCGGAGACTGTGATGTGGAGGCAAGCTTTCTCGCCTCCCCTCACAGGCGCAGTGTTAGGTTTGATTGATATGAGAACCACAGATCGACTGCTTGCTTGCTTGTCTTCATGCTTGCTTGCATGCTTGATTGCGTGCTTCCCTGTTCAGCAACCTACCTACTACTACATACCACTACCCCCTACTAGCTCTAACAACCTACGCTGTACGTAGTTATGAAGTAAAAATAAATAAAACAAGGAAGACAAAAGTTTTAAAAAATCTGTTTAAATAGTAATTGCAATAACTGTAATGCTCATAATTTTATTTAGGACTAAATATATAAAGCCCTATTTGTATGGAACACGGAAATCCTAAACTAATGCTGGAGCGAGCGAAGCGAGCTCGAGAATAGGGTATTTTACTCTATACAAGAAAAAATCTAAAAATGCTTATTTACTGTGGTATTTGTAATACGTAATCGATTTAATATGATTTCTATACAAAAAAATGAGAAAAAACATTTTATTTTTGATTTACAAAAATCAAGTTTTTTAATCTGTTATTCAAATGTCTGAAATGACAAGCGCCATGCTGGTTCTCAGGCGACGTCACAATAGTGGTAAACAATTACATTTTGTTCGCGATATGTGTCAAAATTTTAGTACAGAGCTGTTTTGTTTACTCCTGAAATGACGTCACGACCTAAGCATCATGGCGACTATCGTTTACGCGCGCTAATTGGCAATGGTAATTTAAAATGTATTTTTGGGGTACTTATAGGTTTCAAAAAAAAATTTAAAAAATATTTTTTACTTTTTCTCACCTAATGATCAATTTGAGATACTTTTAAAAAAAGCGGCCAAGTGCGAGTCGGACTCGCCCATGAAGGGTTCCGTAGCAGCAAGTAACATAATATAAAAGTTTTTGTAGTTTGTTGTAACTTGAATGAAAGGTAAATTGCGGTTTACGATTTATGACGTATTAAAAAAAAAACTACTTACTAGATATCGTTCAAACCAATTTTCGGTGGAAGTTTGCATGGTAATGTACATCATATATTTTTTTTAGTTTTATCATTCTCTGATTTTAGAAGTTACGGGGGGGGGGGACACACATTTTACAACTTTGGAAGTGTCTCTCGCGCAAACTATTCAGTTTAGAAGAAAATTATATTAGAAACCTCAATATCATTTTTGAAGACCTATCCATAGATACCCCACACGTATGGGATTGATGAAAAATTTTTTTTGAGTTTCAGTTCTAAGTATGGGGAGCCCCCAAAATTTATTGTTTATTTTTCTATTTTTGTGTGAAAATCTTAATGCGGTTCACAAAATACATCTACTTACCAAGTTTCAACAGTATAGTTCTTATAGTTTCGGAAAAAAAGTGGCTGTGACATACGGACAGACAGACAGACAGACATGACGAATCCATAAGGGTTCCGTTTTTTGCCATTTGGCTACGGAACCCTAAAAATGGTGAAAAACCCTATTCGAAGCACCCCGACATGAATGAATCATTTAGGTTCGGAGACCCCTGACAGTCGCAGTGTTAGGTTTGATTGATATGAGAACTACAGATCGACTGCTTGCTTGCATGTTTGCTTGCTTGCCTTCATGCTTGTTGCATGCTTCCCTGCCTAGCAACCTACCTACTACTACTTATCACTACCGCCTACTAACATACTGGTTCTTACAACCTACGCTATAAGTAGTTATGAAGTAAAAATAAATAAATAAATAATATAGGTAACTAAAAGGAAATCTAACTTATAAATGTTTTCTTCGAAACGAAATTTGATATGCAAAAATACTATTAATATATTTAATGTTATGCAACTTATTATTATTTAGGAAAATTTTCTATTATTCGAATGAATGTTATGCTTAAGTTTCATATGCTTTTGTTGGAAATTTAACGTTAGGCAACTTTATAGTTAGGGGGGATATTTCCAATTATTCCAATGAATATTATGCTCATAAATATTAGAAAAACATAAATATGCGCAAAATGTTTTATGCCAAAATATTTTATGCACAATCATGTTATGCAAAGTCCAAATTGTCATAAAAAAGTTATGCGATATTATAGAACCCCTCAAGTATCCTTACTTGTAACAAAAGTTATTTAATCATGAGTAGAACCTAAGTTAACGTGCCTGCCTTACACCTATTTTGTTAAACCTACCTGTATAAAACATTAAATAATATTAATACAAATATTAATAAATGAACCCTCGAGTGTCCGAAAATTAAAATAATTTGCAACGTAAAAGTACATTAAAAAATTTACTATTGTATATCACTACCATGGTTTTGAATTTTTGTGCACGTATAAGGTGAAAGCTACTGGCTTGGCACTGTGTTTTCAGAAACGCACAGAGCTAAACTCAGTATAATATTTATCAATAATATCGAAATTTAGCAAACCCAGTTATGTGAAATATACAATTATTTTGTGAACAGTGCCAGCAAAGCCACGGTCAGATGATAATTTCCTATTTCTTCCCGGTAGTTGACTGCTAGTAATTTTATAAAATGTCAAATATGACATTTAGTTCTACAACTTTCCAACGATGACGTCATCATTCAAGTCTACTACACATTGCATACTAATTACGAAGTCATTAAAATTAAACTGCACATATAATGAAAAAGCAAGCGAGTGAGTTCTTCTGCAGTTTCAATAAGAGTTATTTAATGGACAATATTTCTTAATTTATTTTATTATGCAGTCAACTCCCGTATCATTCAGCACTACTGTATTAAACTAATATAAATCACAAATTTAGACATCTACGAAAATATTTTTGCTCGTTTCATTTTTTAATCAAATATTTAATATGGAAATGCAAACAAAGCAGAGTTGATTATTGTTATAAAATAAACTAAAAATATTTTTCTATAGTTTAGTAATTTAACTTCTTTTTAATAAGTGAAGTTAATATTATTTGAAATGTTAAGGTGAAAGGTCTTAAGAAAGCTTTTGCATACATGTAGCATGCATGAAGTTAGATGCGCTTTTTTGTCCTATATAAAATTTCTTGTCAGTGTTGAAGACTCTTTTAGATTTTGATTTTTTTGTATATATTTTTAAAAACAACTTTTCTTGGTTATTGTCAGACTGAAAATAAATGTCTAGGTAAAAACATCGTTTCAGCGTTTCGCTTTATTTAATTTTTTTCAAATGGCGACCGTGACAGGACGATATTTGCTATCTATGGCACACCGGTTATCTGAAATAGACGTGTTAAAGGAGTGCAAGATACCACGGAGACTAACTTCTGAATGTATCGATGATTGCCGTAGAAGTCTACACGTATTTTGCGATGCGAGTATCGTAGCATACGCGACGTGTATCTTTTTGAGAACAGAATTTAAAGACATAGTCGAAGTGAGTTTGGTGCTGGCTAAAGCGAGAGTCGCTCTATCTAAACAGCAGATCACTATTCCGCGCTTACAGTTGTTAGCGGCGCTGATTGGCACTCGTTTGTGTGACTTGGCCAAGAAATCTCTAAGACTAGATTGTGAGGCTTTCTACTGGTCAGATTCAAGCGTAGTTCTCACCTGGATTCATAAGAACGCGCCGTGGGATAGATTCGTTAAAAATCGTGTTGACGAAATAAGGCGCTGTTGAAACGTGGGTGACTGGTGACATATCCCAGGATCAATGAATCCAGCTGATTTTCTTAGTAAGGGCTGTAATCCCAAAAAGTTACTTCAATCTTCTTGGTGAAACGGGCCTTCATGGTTAAAGGATACCAAAGACAGTTGGCCTAACATGTCAATAGAGTTTGTCAACATAAGTGACAATCACAACAATAATAAAATTACTGGAATTGTCGTTAATACGATAGAAGACAATTTCACTGATTTATTTTAAAAAATCAGCAAATATTCACGTATTGTAAGAATTATTGCATACGCAATACGATTTTAGGTAAACTGACGAACTAAAACGAACAGAGTTTTAAATAAATACATAAAGTTTAGTGAGTATAGTCGAGCGGAAATAGTATTATTCAAAATTATACAATTGGAAACTTATAACAAAAAACTGTCGGACAAGAATCTTGAGTGCTTCACGGATGAAAATGGAGTTGTACGTGTAAATACGAAGCTGTTGTTGAGAGAAGACAATCAGGATTTTATGAAACCATTTTTACTGCCAGCGAAGCATTTCATCGTGTTACTTTTGGTGCAAGAATATCATACATTATATTTGGACGCAGGGGTACAAACCCTTATTACAAATCTACGTAGAAGACTCTGCATCTGTGGTGTTCGTCGTTTAGCCAGAAAGGTTATAACTGGATGTACTATTTTCAAGAGATATACGGCGAAGCCTGTCGACTCGCCTTCTGTTCCTTTACCACTGAGTAGGGTTAACGAAAATGCAGCTGTGTTTCAAACTACAGGCATTGATTTAGCAGGGCCGTTGTACCTAAAATCTGGCGAGAAATTGTATTTAGTTTTATTTACTTGCGCGGTTTTCGCGCTGTACATCTAGAACTAGTGGAATCACTAAGTACTGAAGCCTTTTTACGGGCTTTAAGGCGATTAATAGCCCGACGGGGACGTATGCACACCATATACAGTGATAGCGGTTCTAATTTTATTTGGGCTAATAATCTTTTCAAGAAGCTGGATTGGCAAAACATTGAAGCCGAGACGGCAACTAAATAAATAAAATGGATCTTCAACTGTCCTACAGCAGCATGGTGGGGAGGCTGGTGGGAACGCCTTATAAGATCAGTTAAAGATATTTTGAAAAGGGTATTGGGAAGAGCACGCTTAAACTACATAGAATAACAGACCATTTTATGCGATGTTGAAGCCCTAATCAATTCGCGCCCTCTCACTTATGTAGGCGAATTCGATATATTGATGCCTTTGACCCCTGCCACTTACATGCAAGAATTGCCAACAAGTGAGATGCCCGACTTGGACAATATTGATAGCAGAAGTTTGGTAGCACGTAGCAAATATATGGACAATCTGAGAAAATACATAAAAGAAAGATTTCGAAAAGAATATTTAGCCATGTTAGCTTCTCGCAAGCGGAGGGTGCCTCAGCCATTACAGGTTGGTGACGTGGTATTGGTAGAATCGAAACAAAAAAGGAGATTTGGCCGATGGGCAAGATTGTGGAGTTGATTCCCGGTGTGGATAATTGGCCGCGAGTGGCACGAGTCAAATGTGCGGGTGGAGTGTTGGTGCGGCCTGTTCAAAGGCTATATAATTTAGAAATTTCTTAGGTTTATTTACTTTTTATTTTATTTTTTCTCTTCATGCGGAGGATGTTGAAGACTCTTTTAGATTTAGATTTTTTTGTATATATTGTTTAAAACAACTTTTCTTGGTTATTGTCAGACTGAAAATAAATGTCTAGGTAAAAACATCGTTTCAGCGTTTCGCTTTATTTTATTTCTTTCAGTCAGAAAGAAGAGTCGAAATTTGTCAAAAACATATTTTTCTATCACACTGTAACATTTTTTAAATAAGTGGAGGCAGCGCGGTAAAAAAAAAAGAAAATTATATGATAAAATGAACATAACGTCGCCTGAGAGTGAAAGCCTCGTATATACGGAAAGGGTAATTTTTCAGGACCAAGGAAAAACGTCGTCGTTATTTTTTTGTTACTAATACAATTTGAACCCTTAAGTGTGTATTCATTAGTAAATTCGATGACATTTCAGATGCTTCTATAATTCATTTCGAATTCGTTTTCTTAAACTCCTTAAAAGCTGCAAATATTAGTTATAAGAGATAAATTTGCATTCTGCGTTCCCGAGGTTTTCATTCTCAGGCGACGATAAAGAAAGTTTTAGGGTCCTATATCCAAATATTTACCTTTAAATGAAGATTAACAGACAAAAATAATATGAAGCCATTGGTATAAGTATAAAAAACGTTTACATAAAATAATAAATTAGTCGCCTACTGAAAACAGAACACGCGATGAAATTAATAATAAACCAGAAAGAAGCTCAGAATTCGACATATTGTTTCTAAATCATTGGAAGTACCTACACACATAAGGACACAATTTTATCTGTTTTTCTAAACAATCTTCACAGTAAAACTCGTATCACAAACTTTCATTTATTTACAAATTTTCAGTCCATTCAATTCTACAATTATAAAGATTATGTACAGATAAATAAAATTATACATACTTCATGATTGAATAGACTTTGTCTATCTGTTAGACCAAAAAACTTAGACAAGATTTTAGAGAGCATGTACACTATGGAACCACGATGGCCTCTACCGAAATTACACACAAATAAATGACAGCACATTACATTTTTTTCAGACAAACAACTAATTGTGAAGCCTTATGCGAGTACAGAAGGTTACCATCGGCATCGTGTACATTTTTGTACACGTTTTATAGGATTTACAAACAATACTATTGAATATAATGATAAAGTGCGGCAAGGAAAATGCAGAATGTAATAGAACGAGAAGCTACTTACACTGCGGACTACGGATATGGCATCTCACAAAATGTCCACCACAATACGCATGTTCCTTGTTACGCATAATGATATTGTGACGCCACATTTAATAATTATTATATACATTACGCAGGATAACTACCAAAATTAGAATTAATCTGCTCAAAATTTACTATAAAAGATATTACAATTGTTCAAATAGTTTTAAGGTGAATGAATATAGTATTTCTAGGCTATTTGTGGTTAATTGCAATAAATAACGGGTTGGTTACCTTTGTTGGGTTTGATTTGCAGTCCGGTTTTGAATCGGTCCATTATTGCATAAATAGTAACAACCAAACAATAATACAACTCTCTACACAATGTTGAAGGTACATGGAACTGTTTGAAGTGTCTTTTGTTGCTCAATGCAATGTTTTGGATCTTTTAGATCTCTTCATTGCTTTGGAAGTTTTCACCCACGGCAACACGAAATCACTGAAAAAATAATACACCTGTTTTACATTCTGCGCGAACTTCTTAAGAGTTTTCTGTTCCAAAATAAACTTTTTCCTATTGCGTGTTTGTATGTGTCAAATTATTTGTCTCCGTTATGGTTTTTTTTTTACTTCCACTATATTATTTGTAAGCGCGCTTACTTAAGCCCTGATGAGTTGATGATACATAAAAACATGAAATCTGGTGGCAGTTTAGCAAAGCTGGTGTCACCGCTAAAAGGAGTCCATCCACACGAAGTTGCGGATATCCGAAAATGCGATAACATGTATAATAGAATGGCTGGGTAGTAGGTATATGTGTATATAATGAAATCAAGCAGTATAAACTCTAGTATAGTATTAATAACTATAAAGTATTTACTATCTTCAAAGGCTCATTCGTTAGTGGATCAATCTTTTCTTAGAGAACGAATCGTACGATATATTCCGAAACAAGGTCGACTTATATATAGACAAATGTATATACTTACGACTCCGGCAGCGCCGGTAGAAGCTCGCCAAAGGCGGTGACCGGCAGCGTGTCGGTGATCTCGATGTAGCGCAGGTCGCGCTGCGGCTGGGGCCACACGGTGAAGACGGCGGGCTGGCGTGCCGGCGAGCCGCCGCCGCCGGCCCACGGGTCGCGCTGCCGCTGCCGCAGCCGCTCCACGTGCCGCTGCTCGCGGATGCGCCGCATGTGCCACCTGAAATATGTAGCCCTGCCTAACAATATGTGCACAACGTGTGTGTGACAAACATGTACTGGTTATAATGGCGATGGCGATGTGTGAACCTTTTATCATCATCAAGCATCAATACCGGAATTTATATTATGATAACACAGAGCTATTCTGAAATATCTGAAAATTTTAAGCTGTGGATTCTATTCATTTTTCAAATAATTACATATCTCAAAAATATAAACATTTTTTTCTCCGTTAGGGATTTTGCGGCGCCGCGCTGTAAGAACGTAATTACCAACTGAGTGAATCTGATTTTTGAAACTCGACCTGATGGAAAGGCTTTCATATCCTATACAATATACAGCCTAATGGATAGAAAAAGATGTTGTCAACTATGTTGGCGGTTTGTGAACACTAAAGTTGGTCCAAGTTGGGCAAGTTAGTCCACTGCGAAAACAGAAGCCGTTCAGTTATTTCAAAAGGACAGGACAAGGAATGTGTACACGCTTTATCAAAATTCATCAACAAACATTTCCATTTCCCCCAGCACTACGCATAATGCTCATAACTAATTGCCAGTGATTTGATATCTAGATGAATATTATTATATGACACGGACATAGATCCACGGGAGACATGCTTTCAAACAGCCATTCACGACAACTCGCCATATCGGTATGTAAAGTTTTTATAAGATATTTTGTAAAAATGTTTTTCGAAGGATTTATGTATTACAAGAAACTAATTTGAATATTTATGTATTTTGTGTAGTCTTTATTTTTAAATATTTGGCTCTGATGTCATCGTAATGTAGCTTGAATAGAAGAACTTAGAGGTTTAGTCAGATAACATGACATGACAGGTTACACTCAACTCATTATTTCGGTATGTAAAGTTTTTTTAAGATATTTTTTAATATATATTTTTTCGAAGGATTCATGTATTACAAGAAACTACTTTGGATATTTATGTATTTTGTGCAGTCGTTATTTTTAAATATTTGGCTGACATCATAACGTAGCTTGAATAGAAGAACTTACAGGTTTAGTCAGTTTTAACCGACTTCAAAAAAAGGAGGAGGTTCTCAATTCGTCGGAATCTTTTCTTTTCATTTAAGTATGTTCACTGATTACTCGAAGACGCCTGTACCAATTAGGAAAATTCTTTTTTTGTTTAAAAGGTATACTTCGCAGGTGGTCCCATATAAATTTTATCGAAATCGATTCAGCTGTTTTAGAGAAAATCAACAAAAACATAGCAAAATTGGAGTTGTTGCGATTGAAGTCGGTTGTTTTTAACGTTTGTTTTAACGTATTTTTTTATTGTATGATGTACCATTATATCATGGAGCCATCATAATATTACAATCTAGCCTAAATGATAATAAGTAATTTAAATTTAACCTAAACTGCTAATTTGATCTACACTAAGAATGTGTCCTATAGCACTTTTCTTATTGTCTCTAGTTAAGGGGAAGACCTTCGATCACTCACCTTCGATTTGCTGACGATATCGTGATCATGGCTGAGACCTTGGAAGACCTAGGCGCAATGCTCGAAGGACTTAGTAGAGTCTCCCAACAAGTGGGTCTTAAAATGAACATGGATAAGACGAAAATCATGTCAAACGTCCGTGTTACACCCACTCCTCTGAAGGTTGGAGACTCTACACTCGAAGTTGTTGACGAATATGTATACCTGGGACAAACAGTCCAGTTAGGTAGGTCCAACTTCGAGAAAGAGATCAATCGTCGAATCCAACTCGGCTGGGCAGCGTTCGGGAAGCTTCGCAATATCTTTACGTCCAAAATACCGCAGTCCCTCAAGACTAAAGTCTTTGACCAGTGTGTGTTGCCAGTGATGACATATGGATCCGAGACATGGTCGCTTACTATGGGCCTTATAAGAAGGCTCAAAGTCACCCAAAGGGCGATGGAGCGTGCTATGCTTGGTGTTTCCCTACGTGATCGAATCAGAAATGAGGAGATACGTAGGAGAACTAAAGTTACCGACATAGCTCTCAGAATCGCTAGACTTAAGTGGCAGTGGGCAGGGCACATAGCTCGTAGAACAGATGGCCGTTGGGGCAGTAAAGTTCTCGAATGGCGACCGCGCACCGGAAGGCGCAGTGTGGGCAGGCCCCCGACTCGGTGGACCGACGACCTGGTAAAGGTTGCAGGAAGCCGCTGGATGCGAGCCGCACAGGACTTTCGTCTGTCTTTCGGCTGATAGATAGAAGGGGAAGACACTCTGTTCTTGTGTTCTTTACTGTAGCACTCACTACACTGCACTAAGCAACACTGACACTTTAAATAACTAACTCAAAAGGTTTTGTCCTTTTCAGTCTTCTCACTAGGTCCGTTTTGTCGAGGTTAAGGCGGGTGCTACACGGTCGCCAACTAGCATCCCGACCAAGGTGACTTTCGTTGTTTCCAACCGTGTAGACCGTGGTTGGTGACCAAATTTCGTTTGACCTTCCAACGTCCTTGGTTTGTAGCGCTGCGCTACCGACCAAGGTCAAATAGAGGACGTTGGGTTGGCGACCCGACCACGTAGACGCTTGTTGCCAACCACGCCTAGTCAGTTCGCGTCTATCAACGGCGGAGTGCGGACGCAAAATGACAAGGCATGATCTTACAATTCTAAGCGAATTAATTGAATTACATATTATAGGCGGCCTGAAAACTTCTGACACTGGGGTTCGCCACTAATCCCACAACCTCCACCAATACGGACTTGGCCCCGTGTGTGGAGTATGGCCTAACCTTCCTGAGGTATGGGAAGAGACCCATGCCCCTGCAGTGGCGACGAATATGGGTTGTCTACATAATTAACTGACTCAGTGGCTCAGTGGTTAGCGCTCCTGGCTACTGATCCGGGAGTCGTGGTTCATTTCTGTAATGAACAGATTTGTTTGCTCTGTGTCTGGGTGTATTATATCTATATATGATTGTATTTAGAAAGAAAGAAAGAAAATGTTTATGAGTGGCACATACTAAGTACTGTATCTAAATTTTTGTATGTTATTTGCTACTTTTTTATTTAAAACGTATATGTGTTTTATATCAGTCTCTTTTTGGGGCCAGATGACCGTGTGTGAGTTGTCCCGGATATTTCTATCTATCAGCCGAAATACGTCCACTGCTGGACAAAGGCCTCCCCCAAGGATTTCCACACCGACCGGCCTTGTGCGGCTTCATCCAGCGGCTTCCTGCAACCTTTACCAGGTCGTCGGTCCACCGAGTCGGAGGCCTGCCCACACTGCGTCTTCCGGTGCGCGGTCGCCATTCCAGAACTTTACTGCCCCAACGGCCATCTACTCTACGAGCTATGTGCCCTGCCCACTGCCACTTAAGTCTAGCGATTCTGAGAGCTATGTCGGTAACTTTAGTTCTCCTACGTATCTCCTCATTTCTGATTCGATCACGTAAGGAAACACCAAGCATAGCACGCTCTATCGCCCTTTGGGTGACTTTGAGCCTTCCTTTGAGGCCCATAGTAAGCGACCATGTCTCGGATCCATATGTCATCACTGGCAACACACACTGGTCAAAGACTTTAGTCTTGAGACACTGCGGTATTTTGGACGTGAAGATATTGCGAAGCTTCCCAAACGCTGCCCAGCCGAGTTGGATTCGACGATTGATCTCTTTCTCGAAGTTGGACCTACCTAACTGGACTGTTTGTCCCAGCTATAACATATTCGTCAACAACTTCGAGTGTAGAGTCTCCAACCTTCAGAGGAATGGGTGTAACACGGACGTTTGACATGATTTTCATCTTATCCATGTTCATTTTAAGATCCACTTGTTGGGAGACTCTACTGAGTCCTTCGAGCATTGCGCCTAGGTCCTCCAAGGTCTCAGCCATGATCAAGATATCGTCAGCAAATCAAAGGTGAGTGATGTACTCGCCATTGATGTTAATGCCGAGTCCTCTCCAGTCCAGAAGCTTGAAAACGTCTTCTAGTGCAGCGGTGAACAGTTTCAGAGATATAACGTCTCCCTGTCTCACCCCACGCTGCAGCCGGATAGGTTCGAATTCTGATCCTGGAGGTGGACCGACATGGTGGCGTTTTCATATAAACACTTCAACACTTCGATGTATCGATAATCAATTTGGCACCGTTAGAGAGACTGCAACACAGCCCAGGTCTCTATGGAATATTTATTTATTTAAAAAAAACCGGCCAAGTGCGAGTCGGACTCGCGCACCGAAGGTTCCGTATAAATTCATAATCACACATGTCTTGAGCTCTATATTTTTTATATTTGAGTTGATTGAATGAAAGATAATTTGCGGTTTACGATTTATGACGTATTAAAAAAAACTACTTACTAGATCTCGTTCAAACCAATTTTCGGTGGAAGTTTGCATGGTAATGTTCATCATATACTTTTTCTAGTTTTATCATTCTCTTATTTTAGAAGTTACAGGGCGGGGTGACGACACCCATTTTACCACTTTGGAAGTATCTCTCGCGCAAACTATTCGATTTAGAAAAAAATGATATTAGAAACCTCAATATCATTTTTGAAGACCTATCCATAGATACACGTATAGGTTTGATGAAAAAATAATTTGTGAGTTTCAGTTCTAAGTATGGGGAACCCCCAAAATTTATTGTTTTTTTTTTCTATTTTTGTGTGAAAATCTTAATGTGGTTCACAGAATACATCTACTTACCAAGTTTCAACAGTATAGTTCTTATAGTTTCGGAAAAAAGTGGATGTGACATACGGACGGACAGACAGACAGACAGACATGACGAATCCATAAGGGTTCCGCTTTTTGCCATTTGGCTACGGAACCGTAAAAAAAAGAACTATATCGAGATCTTCCCTGCTTGTCGAATTTGAGCATAAAAGCGTTTAAAGATTTATCGCAAAAAATATTGCATGGAAAATATTGGCAGAAAGGTAAAGGAACATGAATTTATCCATTTTCTGTTCTTTTTTCACTTCAGTTGCGCACACAACTGCTAAAGCGACACCAATCTTTTGATATTTTAAAAGGGAAAGGTGCCGTGCAGGGAATATCAGCCGCCAGAGGGCGCGTAGCGTCAACAAGTACCTCCCTACAATCCTAGAATAAAATTAATAAACAGTGATAAAAAATAGTAAATGTGTTATCATAGAATATGTCTAAATGTAGTGAAGTGCGTCTATCGTTATCTTTGGAAAATATCGCCTGGTTTTCAAGACATTTGATGATTTGTGTTTGGACTATTTTCATGAGTAAAAACAATTGATTAGTGCATAAACATTGTCAAATTCACTGTTAACATTCAAGCAATCTAATCTTAATCGCACTGAACACGTGAAAAAACAGTGAAAGTGATCAAATTAGTCAAAATTCTAAATTTACCATATGACAGTTCGTTAAAATTTTTAAATTCTCAGTGATCGATCATGTACTTAAAGTGTGATTGTTAGTTGCTAAGCACAGCTGAGAATTGAATGACTCATGCTATGGTCAACTTTCTGTGTATACCGGAGCATAGGATCTTAATTTTTGCAGTTGTTATATTAGGGCGCATCGGACTAGTGGTTACAGAGCGGACTCTCTACTTCACGACTTCGGGTTCGATCCTAACATCACAATGAGGAAACTTTTTTTTATGGTTTTATTGCTTTTTCCTTTTTTTTTCAAAATTAATTGGAAAAAGTTGTATTAATGCCAATTTACACACAATAAACTTTATTTGAAGTATTGTGCTGCCACCTATCGTGATTTACAAGAACTAAAAAACTTCAAGATGGCCCGAGTGTGCACGAAATGTACCCAACTGATAAGAGAAAAGAGACAATATATGACGTGTGCGAAATGTAAAGGCTTCTTTCATTTACCATGTGGAAATGTTGATTTTAAAAGATTCGCCATTATGACACCCAAAAATAAAAAGGATTGGAAATGTGACGCATGTTGGTCAACAATCAGAACTTTGAAAAGCAATGTTCGTACTCTACCTAAAAAAACAGCGAAAAAAGTAACTACACCGATCCAATCCGATTCATGTCAGATCCAATCTAACCCGCCGGTTACTTCTACTGATAATTCTTCAGGGACCCAAGAAGAGGAAATGAAAGTGGTAATAAATGTGTCCACAGAGAATTATTTTAATTCTTTACTCTCGGAAATGGAAGAATCCGAAGAGGAGAGCGGTAATGTCACTTTCTTTCCGTTGTCTTCCAAAAGCCCGGGATTAAACCGAAGTTGCCCTGAAATCATAATAAAAAGTCATCTTGATTTAGAAGCTATGCAGAAAAAAATACAAGAGCTGCAAAAAAAATATGACTCTGCTGAAGAACAAATAGAAATCCTGCTCGCGGAAAATTACACCATGAAAAGAAAATTAGATGAATATAAATCGAAACTGAATAATTTAACAGCAACATACAAGAACACCACAGACCTATCACCGCACTCAAAAAGTATGACCAGTTCGAACCGGAAAAAAATTAATAAAGTAAACAATAAAATAGTCACACCAATACCTAACTACTCCATATCACAAAAAGAAGCTCAAGCGGTATCGTCCGGGCCCTCCGGGTCCCAGAGCGTGAAAACGTCTACTAAGGGGCCAGAAGCCCAGCCCGTTTCGCATCGTGCATCTTCACCTATCAAGAAGGGCCTACCCCAGCCGCACAGACTTTCGACAGTGCCTGCGCCTACTAACAGAGATCTAGAGGAACATCAACAGTCCAAAATATGTATTATCAGTAACTATAACAACTACACTTTAAAGTTACTTGACCAAACATACCCTGAGGGAAATAAATGTACCTATCTATCGCCGGGTGGAGGTGTACGTCAGCTCTTTCAAGGACTTCCAGCCAAGCTTCAAAATTTTACCTACAAAGACTATTGTATTATCTATATTGGTAGTAGTGACTTTAAATACTCTACGAATTATCACGATTTAGTAAAATTCATAAGACAACAGTTACTCGATGTTCAATATACTAACGTTATAATCTGCTTACCGACGTTCAAATTAAATAATTATTCTAAAATTTACAACACACGAATCGAAATATTTAATAATTTATTATATTTTGACAATGTATCTCACGAATACGCTTTTTTGTTGGATTCTAACTTAAATCTTTCCTATACCTATGACATGTTTTATTGGTCTGGAAATGTAAATAAAACAGGATATATAACAATTTTTAATGACTTGTGTGCGCTAATCAATTATATTGATATCACATCGGACACTGTTATTGAGACTCCTTGTTTGAATGAAAGCGAGTTTTTTCGTGAATTCTAATAATTCTAATAAAACTTTTCATATAATGCATCAAAACATTCAGGGTGTTCTTAATAAACTCGATTTTATAGAGGCAGCGTTGTTAGATCTGAAAATGAAGGATAGAGATATTGACGTTTTATGTCTCAGCGAAACTTTTATTCGTAAAGGAAATGAAGATAACCTGAAAATTCCAGGACTTAAACTTGCTAGTTACTTTTCACGTGTGAAAAATAAGAGAGGAGGCTCCTGTATTCTCCTTAAAAACACCTTAACCTACAAGCCACTGCAGGTCTGCCAATGCTTATGCGAACCAAACATTTTCGAATGTTGTGGTGTTGAAATCACTGACCATAAGTTAATTGTTATTAATATTTATCGTGTTCCCCACTATAGTTATGAGAAGCCATTTCTGGGCCGTCTAGAGACTCTTTTACACTATCTGACAATTAAAAAAAAACAATTTAAAATAGTATTAAGTGGTGACTGGAATTTTAACATTTTGAAAAGTGAAAAAAAGGTCACAGACCTTCTCAGTTTATTGAACAATCACAACATCCAATGCCAAATTCAAACACCTACAAGAGGTAACTCTAGTATAGATCAGATAGCCACTAATTTTAAAAGAGTGAAATCTGATGTGCTTCCACTGGCCCTCTCAGATCATGAGACAGCTCAAGTTATCTCATTCACAGTGAAAGATTTTAACTTCAAGCCCTACTTTATAAAAAAAAGGGATTATTGCTATGAGAATTTAAGTAAATTTAGTAAATATATGTCCTCACTATCTTATTCAGAAGTATTTAACAAAACAGATACAAATTCAGCTTTTAACGAATTTCATGATGTCCTTTCTCTGTTACATGATTTATGTTTTCCTATCATCCGGGTAAAAGTATCAAGAAAATGTAATCACAGGTGGTTAACTAAAGGGATACGTCGATCATGTATTAATAAAAGAAAATTGTACTTGAATTATAAACAAAATAGCACTAACAAATCAGAAAATAAACGTAAATACTGCAAGTTCACTAAACTTCTGAGAAAATGTATAGGCAAAGCAAGACAGTCATATAATAAGAATAAGATCAAGAATGCAAAAAACAAATCCAAGGCCACTTGGCAAGTCATAAACAGCCAAGCGCCCTCTGAACCTAGTCAAATTAATGCCTTAGAAAAGGACAGCGTTATATTTTCCGACCCTTTAAGAATAGCGAAACTTTTTAATGATTTTTTTATAAATAATACCAATAAATCTACCCTCAATAAGTCTAACACTAGTAACTGCACTATACCTATGCTATCCCAAACAATATTTCTCAGACCCTATAATAAAGATGAGATCTATGGAATTTTAATGTCCCTCAATAACAGTAACTCTGTGGGAGTAGATGGTATCAGCACGAAGGTAATAAAACAGTGCGCGACTTCTATTTCTTCTCCCTTGACACACATAATCAATCTTTCGTTTGAAGAAGGAATCTTTCCCGAAAGACTGAAATACTCTATTGTTAAGCCGTTATTTAAAAAAGGCGAAAAGACATGTATGAATAACTATCGCCCGATTACACTGATACCTATTCTTTCGAAAGTCTTAGAAAAAGCTATCCTAAACAGATTGACGACTTTTACGGCCACACACAACATTCTGAACCATTGCCAGTATGGATTTCGTAAAGGTAGCTCTACAACTTTGGCCTGTTTCAACTTTGTAAAATTTGTAACAGAATGTATAAGTAATAAGGCACCCATTGTGTCCCTTTTTTTAGACCTAACGAAGGCCTTCGACTTTGTTCATCATGAAACTTTATTAAACAAATTGTATCATTACGGAATTAGAGGAAACGCTCATAAATGGATAAAAAAATATCTATCGGACAGACAACAATGCATAGAAGTACAACGTGTTAGTAATAATGAACTTCTAAATTTTAGATCTGATTATAGATACAATCGCTGTGGAATCCCCCAGGGCAGTATTCTAGGGCCATTCTTATTCTTACTTTATATTAACGATTTGCCAAATCATATTAAACACAAATGTATAATGTTCGCTGACGACACAACACTATTAATTAAACCTGACATTTCAAATAATCTGAATAATGACATAATTGATGCTCTTCGATCTGTAACGGACTGGTTAGACAAAAATAACCTTAAGATTAATGTAAATAAAACAAAAATTATTCAATTTAGGACATTTAAAGGAAAGGGTAATAAATTGGACATTAAATTTAACAATGAACAGGTAGAAGAAGTAGAATATACAAAGTTTCTTGGTATTTATGTTGATAGGTTTTGCAGTTGGAAATGGCATATCAATGATATATGTACAAGATTAGACAAGTTTGTGTTCGCATTGCGTAGACTTAGCAGTACTGTTTCTAGGGAAGTAGCGCTGACCGCATATCATGGATATGTTTCATCTGTCCTCGCCTACGGTTTACTGATTTGGGGCAATGCAGTAGAAGCCGAAAGAGCATTCTTGGTCCAGAAGAAATGCATAAGAGCTGTATGCAATGCCCATTATCTAGAACCATGCACGCCATTATTCAAAATGTTGAAAGTATTACCGCTTCCGTGTATGTACATTAGACAGATCTCCATATTTGTTAAGGAGCACCCAGAATTTTTTGATAAACACAGTAATGCGTACCCTCGATCAACTCGCTATAGAGATAGATTACATTTTCCTCTCACTAAGCTAAATCTAAGTACAAGAAACGCATATCACATGGCAATTAAAATTTATAACAATTTACCACAAAACATCAAAGATTTACCAATGAGACAATTTAAAGCAAATGTATCTAAATGGCTATTACAAAAATGTTTTTATTCGACCAAGGAGTTTCTAAATAATAAATATTAATTAATAATAATCTATATGTAATGTAATTATTAATTTTGCATGCCTCATTATGTGGTAGAACATAAGGATATTGTAATTTTGTAACACCTGAATTCACACTATGTTCTGGCAAAATAAAATATTTCAATTTCAATTTCAATTTCAATTTCAATACGTGTTTCTCGAGCGAAATCAAAAATTAACTGATGTTGGCAACCGTGTAGAACGAAAACTCCAACTGCCGTCCCGACCAGGTCACCTTGGTCGGGATGCTTGTTGGCGACCGTGTAGCACTGGCTTTAGTTAGATGATATGACATGACAGGTTTTATTATCATAGGGTAAAATAACTGTTTCCCGACCATATCGTGGCGGTTATTTCATCGAGTTTAAGTCTTTTGGAAATTAAGTTACAAATGTTTAGAAACCTCTGTCGATGTGCTACAATATTTTGGCTTTATGCTCAATAATTTTTCGCAAGGGACCGAATACTATCGAAGATAAAAAAATATATAATCGTGTATACTATCACCCCTCTTTCGCTTTAAACTAACCAAAACAACGCTCTGTATATTTAAACAACATTGTAATTTTAATTTACGTCAAATGTCTGCAATCAGTAGATGTTAAGCATCAACAAGTAGTACTACCACAATGTAAAAAAAGTTCTAAACCTTTTTTACAGCTTTGGGTTTTAGTTTTATTGAGATTTGAAGCCGGTAAACTACTTAGTACTTTTTTAGTGACTACTAGAGGTCAAATGGAAGTCAAGTTAAATTGAATATTTTCGTTAAAATAAGCAAAATAACATTGTTTTAAAACTTATCAATAGCAAAATAATGTTAATTAAGGTAAAATCTCGAAATGGTTTTGAAATAAGTATGTTTGAGTTTTTCTTTACATACCGAATTTCGTCGTGCAATCATCATCTCCTACGGTTGACAAAATTATTAGTATTGCTTTTAAAGGTTTACGCTAAACTATTTTTTTTATATAAAAAATATCCCTATATGTTTTCTACTATTTTTCATGTTCACGTAATTTTAAAATAAAATAATAAATGAATTTATTGACTTTGGTGGTGGTGACATTTTATTTTCGATTTTTTTTTATTCACAGTTGGTAAGCCCTAATTGGTTATCTCGTTTATTAGACACCTAATATAAATAAAATGTATACGTATGTATTGAAAGTTCTCTATCTAAAACAACCGAATGAAGCCTCAAAATAATATGTATAAATCCTTAAAAAGCATCGTATTTTGTGAAAATTAATAAAGGGTCATTCTATATTGATGTGTCGTTGTCCCGATATTTCTTTGCATGTATTGAAAACAAGTTTGTAATAAAAAGCAATGTGTTATACAAATATAATTAAGTTTAAAAACAAATTAATAAGATATTTACAGACTGTTTAAAGTGCCGTTTCCTAAAGTTATCCGGTAAGCACCATATGGTTACTGGTTCCTGTTTGTTTGTTTGTTTGTTTGTAAACTCTTTATTGATAAAATAAAATATATACACAACTTTAACAGGAGTAATATATAATGGTGGACTTATCCCTTATGGGATCTCTTCCAGTCACGGTTACGGTTCTTTTATATTTTAAATAAATTATATTGATTTTATGACATTTTCAGATTAAAATTTACAACACACCAGTACTTTTTAGAACACAGTCGCATTATAAACTTGAAATTTTCAAAAATATAATAAATAAGAGGATACCTCAGTTGCCGCCTCTCTTCCGCTTCTAATTTCTGATGCCGTTTTTCGAAAACTTTGTCATCCAAATTTTCGGTTCCCTCGAGTGTGTATGTACTCGTATAAGGCTTTTCCCTCCATCGTGGCACCTATAAACATAAGCATTATTTGTGTTTATTTTTAACCGACTTCAAAAAAAGGAGGAGGTTCTCAATTCGTCGGAATCTTTTTTTTATATTTTTTTATTGTATGTTCACCGATTACTCGAAGACGCCTGAACCGATTTGGAAAATTCTTTTTTTTGTTTAAAAGGCTATACTTCACAGGTGGTCCCATATAAATTTTATCGAAATCGATTCAGCGGTTTTTGAGAAAACCAACAAAAACAGCAAAATTGGAGTCGTTGCGATTGAAGTCGGTTTTTTTTAACGTATTCAGCGTGGTCATATTAGCTCACATAGTAAATAACAAATGATCCACATAGCCTTTCCTAACAGAAAACTTAACAGAAAAAAAAGAGTAGTATACCTCGACGCTGGACACTTTGGTATCGCTGGCTTGATCGACGTCTTCTAACTTGACATCTGGGTCTAACCCCAAATACCATGACAGGTCAGGATCCCCGACCAATGTTAAGTATGGTTTTTGTGTCAACATGGCCGGCACAGGAGATTTTGGGACTTTGACGCGGCATGGGGCTGGCAAAATAATATTATTTATGTTATAAAATATATACAAATATAATAATAAAATTACAAATTACAGTCTTTCTAAATGCACCATAACTTGAACTTACTTTTATTTTTGATTAACTTTGGTTTTTGTAAAATTCCCTTTTGTGAATTCTCACGTTTGATATTCTTCAGCAGGCCAGTAGTGGATAGAGCGCGTTTACGTCCACGTTTGTCATCGTAGTTGGCTCCTTTACTTTCTGAAGACTCTTCCTGGAATAAGTGCACATGTCAAGAGATCAGTTCATGATCAACTAACAAGGTACCCCGGCGGATTTATAATAAACAATTGGTTTCAAACTGGCTGAAATTTATATGTTGTAGAGCTGGGCCACTTGATCAAGTTTGTATTGAGCATAATCACAAACAGTTCAAAGTGTTTGAAACCAATTATACTAAACCTATACTAAACCCAAACTATTCTACGGATGGGGCAAACAAATATACCATTACATGCTTACCTAACGACGGAATAATACGAGAACCAATAAAACGGCTTTTTTACGTTATGTTTGCATATCACTGGTTTATACAACTACGGAAAAGATTAATCGTTCAGCCATTACAGAGTTATTATATGAGAAAATAAAAATTAATTATTCTTCTTTTCTGTTGTCGGTTAAAGTATAAAGATACAGAAATAAAACATTCGATTCAGTTCACCAGTTAATACACAAAACCCTTGTTTTTCCTTAATTTGCTAAGACTGTATCAGGCACAATTTTCTTTTATCCCCATAAAGAAACCGTATCCATTTCGTTTAAGCGGTTTGCGTGTTATAACTGTACTGTACTTTAGTTTGACAGTTAGTGATCGCACCTTTACTTAACTTTTTCAAGTGACCGAGTTCTAAACAAATTCAACATTTCAGTTCTTTTAATTGAAAATTGTTGTATTTTAAAGCGATAACTTTTTCGCTCTGCTAATAAGATAGGATTCAAGTTCGCAATGCTGTAGTTACTAATAAGTAAGAAATTAAAGACAAAATACTTACTCCAACATAGTTAGGCCCTAATAAACTAGTTGTACGCGAAGCTCTTTTTCTAGACTTGTCTGTGGCGTTCCTTTCACTTGAAGTGTATGCTTCAGAGTTTAATGCTCCCAGTTGTAATGGAGATTCAGGAGCAAATAATTCTTCAAATTCCACAGAATCCAAAGGTGGAAGAACTGAAGATGTCAAATTGTTTGGAGTCTCTCCATAGGAAAAGTCACATAAGCTGGTTTCATTTCCAGGCTTGTTTGGATTATAAATCCGCCAGTCGATTTCCGGCTCAGTCTTAACTATGTCCATGTCTGGTTCATCAACCAATAAAGTTTTAGGGGATTCTGATTTGATCTCTGAAGGGTGTACATAGGTGTTCGTTAAGTTATACCTATCTAATTTTACTTTATTCGTCGCTTTGGTGTTTCCTTCTGTTGCATTGGAATTATAAATACGTCTAGCGGATGCAGTGCTTTCTCCGCTCGTATCTGTGCATATCTTCATTCTCCCATGATTTGTTTTCTGTAGCATTAGCTTGGGAATAGGAGATTGCTCGCGCATGTCTGCTTCGCCTAGCTGGTAGGGATCCTCGCCGGTGGGAGTGGTGTCTATCAACTGGAGTCTGTCTGACAGCGATCCCGTAAATTGACTCGTTCTCTTTGAAGACGGTTGTTTGGATTTGCCATAAGTATTTATCATTTTTGTTTTTTTATGTACAGTAAAATTCAGATCATCAAAAGCTTTGCTTTCGGCTGGCTCAACCTTTATCCCCGGACTCTTAGACATTCGGCTCAAACTGCCCAGTCCCGTCGATCTTCTTCTGTTCCTCTGTATTCTTTGGATTATAGGATTACCACTATGAGTAAAATATATTAAACAATTAATTTACAAGCATAACATGTCTAAACTACAAAAAATATGGATAAGTGTCTTACCTATTAGTTGTTACAGTGTACAAAGGTTCAGAACGATTTTCAGTCTTTAATTCCTTCTTCACGAGAGATCTCTTACTTTCAATCATTGTGTAATTATCACAATTAATTTTGTTTTCTAATATTGAAGATACTCCTAGGTCACCTGACAAGTAACTTGTTACATCTGCAATTGCTAGATACACAAGGTACATAATTATTTACGATTTTGAATAGGTATATTGAATGTGAATATTACATATTAGCTCCAAACAGTAACTATCTACATACCTGGCTCTGAAGACCTTGCAATTTCAAAAGATTCTTGTCCAAATGTTTTTTGATTATTAAGATCACTTTCGAAAATAAACGAACTTGTTCTGCTATCTGGCAAAAGCAACTCAGTGAAACTGTTCAGCATTATCTGTAAAATGTTGAATTTATGAAAGATTTAGCAATAATAAAATTATTGTTATTTCAATAAAGAATGATCGTTTGAGGCGACAATATATTCCACTAACAAAGTCTACCGCATATGTATGAACAGCATAAGAGGGGGGAGAAAGAAAAAGAACAGGTGACAGTACTTTAAAAAGTATTTACACTCAATTCTCTAACTCGACGACAATCGTATTACACCTAAGGTATTTTTCCAAGTATACCTGTGAGGCAGAGCTAGGTTCATTCTTCACGATCGTCGAGGTGACACTTGGGCCTGGTACATGCACCAGTGGCGGTGGGTTCACACTATGTCTTTGATTCACAGCAACCCTCCTGTCCATACGACTCAGCTTAGTTTTAAGCTGAAAATTTGATAAATTTCCTTGTTATTATAACAAAGCCTATAATAAAACAGGTGCTTAAGTAACTGCAACAATATTAACACAAAGCAAGCATAGGGTGTACGAAAGCTCATGCAACTAAAAAATTAATTACAGAAAATTGATGTCAAGACCTAAGAAAATAACAAAACATTTGTTCAGCAAACAAAACAAAAGCTCAAACTTGACAAATATATATATATATTTTATTTTTTTATTATTGGTATTACCTTGAGAAGTATTTAAGTTTCACTGAACAAATGATTTCCTATTTCGATAGACATCTCCTATATACCAACTATCAGAGCCTAAAACTTGTCGCCTATGTTTTGGGGCACATGTATAAAATGAATAAACAGAAAAATAATCTGCAAATATCCTTGACTGCATTTTCATTATTTCTATTATAATGTACAGTCAAAGGCAAAAATATACATACACCACATCGTCTCATAAAATGTCACCTTGAACATATTTCTTTTAACTGATTAATTAGAATATCATTGCTGCACTATGTACTGTTTATTATTGGTAGCCTGATCTGATAATATATGGAAAATATGATTCAATCGGAAGTCGACACCTATGTAAGTCTTGATGGTATAATCTCATAAATACATGGTCCCCAGAGCTACTAACTCACGTACAGTTTAGTCATGCCAGTTAGTGATTTTCATTGTGTTTAATGTGTTAAGTAATCTATGTCAATATTTTAGTTTGGCTCTTAACTTTTTGATTAGTAAATGTTCTTACACAAAATATATATTATGAATAACCAAGAAGAGGTTTAAGAGATAAAAGTTTTAAATGCTTTTCCATAAATATCAAATATGTATTCCTGTTTTTGAAAATTTTGGCACTAGGGGTTAAAACAGGGCATGAAAAGTTTTATAGATTTGATTTTTCTTATTTTAAGTAGACAAATGAATATAATACTGAGACATGATCTGCAACTATTGGCTTAATCCAAAACTTCATTAGAAAGAGCTATACTTGGGTTTTTTATTGAATCAATAATAAAGAAATTCATCTTGTATGCGAAGCGAAGAGAAAAAAAATCTTGAGAAGAGAAGCCCGAAGGAGAAGTGTTGGGAGTCCCTCCACAAGATAAACAGACAAGACACTGGATGTAGTATATAATGGTGTTGATTGGTTTTCATGATTAAACTTATTTGACAGGATTAAACTTAATTTAAGTGTTCTGTGTTTTTTTTTTCTATATTGAAAAGACAAGGACAGGACACTTAAATTAAGTTTAGTCCTGTCAAATAAGTTTAATCGTAAACATAGAATTGACACCAATGACTATGCCAAATGAAAGTATATAGATTAAATTTATTTTATTCAGTTTCTTTATTTACTTAAGGATTCCATGAAAAGGCTATTGCTGCTACAAAACTAAAATAATATTATTTTTATATAGTATGATTTGTGACATTTATGTGACTCAACAATTCGCAATCGCATATACAAAGCAGTAAAATTTACAAATGTATTATTATGTTATTTAGGCATTGCAGTACAAAGAAGTTCACTTAAAATTGTGGTTTCGTAAAAGATATATCTAATCTATTAGAGCCAGAAATTTAAGATTTTTTTATGGAGTAAGAGTCTTAGAGTAATGTAAGTGGAACATAACAACCTAATTCATTTTAGTAACAGGATATTAAGTTAGCATCTGTATTCAATTTACTTATTTTTCACTATTCAGTAAAATAACCAAAGCTTTCTAGTATTATGAATAACTTGAATTTTGTTATAAATAGAAAACAATGCACTGTTCACTGTCCACTAAACTTCTTCAGATAGTGCAAATAGAATATTAACATTTTGAGTGTCAATGAACATTTTAAAGCCCTCAGAAACATTTGTATACCTATATAAATGTCATAAACACAATTATTTAGTTTATCAAATCAATAAAATATCATTTAAAGTGTGGCATTTGAATGAGAACGTTAATTATTTATTTCGTAAAACTCGCTCTAGCAATAATTAAAACAATCTTCTATGGAGACAAGGTTTAAACATATGATATAGCAAATCCCAAATGCAACTAGAAAAACATTTTTGCTTTATCAACAATAACCCAAACTGTTTAAAAAGGTTCTTAGAAAGGTTCTGATACAGTTTCATTTAAAAAAGACTGCAGGTAAGTGATAAGTATTTAAATCTGAAAGATGCTCTTCTCACTTAATGACCAACCCAAAGAATTTAAGGTTATGTCAGGAGTTGTATCGATTTCTTACATTACTGCATTTGGAATCAACAGTAACAAAAAATCAAGCATATGCAACATTTAAATAAGTCGTCAATACTTTCCATTCATATGTACACATTATATATGTAGTAGTAGATGTAAAGAATAAAAGTAGATCGATACTTACAGAATCATTTTCCTGCTTCAGAGCTTGATACAGTTTATCTTTTTTAGTAAGAATCTCATTTTGCTGCTGAATCAGGTCTAAATGATAAACAAGCAAGTCCTTTAGCTTCCTGTTCTGTTTCTCCACTACAGTGAGCCGTTCTGTGAGCTGACGGATCTCAGAGCTGCTGCTGACCACCAGATCCTTATCCTCAGATACGACACAGTGCGTGGAGATCTCCACCTCCTTGTCCAGTTGCAGTGTTTGCCTGCGCTCCGAACTTTCAGAGTGGCAGGCGTAAATGTGATCGAAGGGAAAACTCAGCAAGCCGTCTTTTGTGTCCAATTGGTTTAGAGTCGTCAAATCCGCCGAAAAATTTACCAAATTCGTTTCATTTACACCACTACGACTGTTCATTTTTATGAGGGCCAATCGTTAGTCACAGGACAAGCCTGCCGGCTGTCAAACACTAAAACAGACACTACACTTTTGTTCGTTTCATTACAGCTGCATTATCTGCTTCCTCCACATTAAACACAATACACGATTTTACTTTCTTGACCCTCGTAGAGCATCACATTGTCGAAACATGTACAAATTACGTATCTATCTACAAATTTCTGACATTTCTTTTACGCGCACGCAAAATGATAAAAGACGCATATTAACAATACAAATAATCCATTAAACCACAAATAAATCGGTCTATATTGTGAACAGCTCTATAATAAAGCAATAATTTGTAGAAAAGTACTCAAACACATAAAATAACATTAACAGTTGTAAATTCAACAAAAATTTTACGAAAATTCATCAATCAACTCACAAGCGTCAAGGCGTCAACCATAAACAATTTATTGAACTTTTTAAATTGTGAGATCAGTGTTGCCATCTCTATTTTCCAACCGAGCTTAACTCGCTCGATGCTGCCGCCGTCGTTGTGAATGCAGAGTAGAGAGAGAGAGAGAAAAAGAATATCCGATTTCCACACTAAAGGCGTGTCTCCTGCGCGTGTTTTTTAAACCGTTGGAACTACTATAGGAAAATGTTTCTGTTTAAAACAAAACGGAAGCACTTTAGAATATGCAACACCGCAGATTAGGGGGAGGGGAATTGGGGGGAGGGGGGTAACCCTCCCCAACCCTCCCCAAAGTGCGGAGACGCGAAAAAAAAATTTTTTTTTTTTTGAGGTTATGTCGGTAAAATCGATGAGAAAACGCGTGGGCTCCGCCAGAAGACTCACTTCTGGCTCCGCGCTTTTAAAAAACACTCTAGTTGTGTGACAGACAAGACTACGTGGAATCGGGGTGCTCCGATTCGGATCTGTGACTCAAAAGTGAACCTAAATTAACTCAAGAGGGGTGCTCAGTTTCGTATATGTTTTGGAACAGACCTTCGTAAAAGTTACGTTTCTTGACACTTAACTTTTCATCCGAAATATCATTATTATGCCGCACGTTATGTCACATTGATGCGTAATTTTGACGTTTACAAATGCATAAAACGAAACTTTTGCTGTCATGGCGTCTTTTTTTGCATAGTTTCACCTGAAAATATATAATTTTCAAAAAATCATATCTTAAAAACTACTGCACTCCGCACCGTGAAATTATACACCTAACGTATGGGAAACGATACACCTAAGTAACCCCTATCTACAAAAAAAATATCAACTCAATCTGTGGTGTTGCATATTCTAAAGCTGAGCCAACAAAACATTTTCAGCCGTCATCATGAGTTCTGATCTGAAGGTTGTTAAAAATACTTTGTTTACTGAACATTGCTAAAGTCACAGCGGACGGGAAATATTTTGAACAAACAATGTTCAAAAACAATATTCTGTTCAAAACATGGCGCAGCGGACCCGCCTTGACGAGGAAGACGTTTGAAAACTGACAGAACTCACGGATAGAGGCGCTGATACCGCTTGACACATAACAATCATCACTAATTATCAAAACGTATAGAAAAACTGTTTATAGAGCGTTTCAACAAATAGTTCCTATGCCGTTATGTTGGCTCCCCTGTCTATCAACGACATCAACACGCGAAGACTCTTCTACCCATTTTGTTAGTGTGTGTCTGCATTCTATGTAGTGTGTGTCTGAGTTCTATGTAGTGTGCGTGGAAAACATTGCTGCCAACATAACGGCATAGGAACTATTTGTTGAAACGCTCTATATGTGAACTAAACATACGATTTATTAAAAAAAATGCCGCGTTGTGTGGCGATTGGTTGCAATAATAATGGAAATCATTAATTTCCTAAATATTATCGGATGAAGAAGACGTGGGAAAACTTACGTTTTCAATTATGTATTTTTGAACTTCGCCTTTAATTAAGGAACAGTCCAAGTCGCATACATATTCCATTTAACAATTTTACAGAAAAAAACTATTATATTACACCTCGATATTAAAAAACGCGGAACAAATTGAAAGTTGTTATGAGTCAAGCGTCCGTAGCGCCATCTGCAAATAGCTTTGCGTTTTCTTCCCCATTAAACAAATCCTTCCCCTCTCTACCCCGGGAATGATTTTGTTTGAATACACAATAGGGAGTTTTCAGATGACGTATGTCACACCGTTCATAAGTGTCTCAATAGATGGCGCTTCTAAACTTTGGAAATATATTTTTAATAACAGCGTAGAATTTACGGTAGCAAAATAGATTTAGTATGGTTAAAAATATATAAAAAACCACATGAACATAGATTCTTATTAATTGAATTAAAAGAAACAATAAATTTCCAACTTGGTCAAGTATGGATAACCTGGGTGCGTTCTGGTTCCTCTGTTATATGTAATTTCTTCTTCCGAACTAAAAATAAATTGATTTTAATAGATTCTTATGATTAGAATGCAATTTATAACTCGGTATCATGTTAGAATTCTTTTAAGAAATACAAAAACAATACTGATAAGCTTTGTGCATCAAAAATTATGAAAAGTATTTTTTGGATCAAACTGCAAAAAAATATTCAATGAAAAGTAATCTTCGAAAGCTAATCATCATTATTAGGATATTAGTCGGTTATATCAGTCAGTTTTGACGATTTTTAAGAGATTTTCTTTTTTCCAATGTTGATCAGCGCCATCTAGTTGAGTTTAGAGAAACGCGTGGAAAATTCCCTATTGCGTATAGCCACGCCCCAATGTTTTAATGTTTTGTGTAATGTTTCGAAAAAACACGCGCAGGAGACACGAGTTTAGTGTAGATACCATAGAAAGAGACATCCGGTTTGGATTTTAAACGAGGGAAACAAGGCAAAATGGCGGGAACAGAAAAAGGGGTCAGTACTAACTAACTAAACTACTGTAAAAATGTGTAGAAAATATAGGTATGATAAAAATAATTTAATTATTTATATTTTATGTTAATGTAAAAACAGTAATAATTTATAACTTACGTATTTATTCAGAACGTTGTATTTTATGATGCTGTAATAATTATTTTATGACAAAAAATAAAAATAGCATCACAAATAGCAATTCCAATAAAAAAAACTCTCAATGAACAGAAGCCGAATAATTGGAATCTTGCCAACTAAACATAACTGTGCTCGTGTAGCTACGTCACTATGAAAATAAACATCTATGAATAAATGCCTTGATTTGGTTGTAACTCTAGCATATTTGCTCTGAAATTTTCAAATATTGTGTATTTTTTCCCAGTTTTCTTATTAAATTGTAAAAGTGGCTCATCAGTTTTGGTTAACGTCTTATCATCCGCCTACTGGTAGTGCTTTACTAGTTCTAGATTTATCTTCTTTCGTAAAATATGGCATAGCCAAAATTTTGCTCAACATACTGCTGTATTTTAGGTGCAAAGCACGCATCCAGTGGAGATGAGACGCCGCCTATACCTGAAGAAGAGTTGGAACAACAAAAAATTGAACATGAGCGTCAATTACAAAAGGTAAGTCAGTCATTAGGTACCTAAGAAATTGGCACAAGTTTGTTTGTTTTAATTACCTGACCAATCATACCGTAAAATTAGACAAGACTAGTTTTAATGTATTTTCTAATATGCGGCGTCTTTCATTTCACAATTAAAATTAATTTCATTTTATTTCAGTGTGCGGGGATTTAAAAATCTCGCACAAATCGATTTTCAAATTTTAGATGTTTTTGAATTCTCTAATTACCTTTTGTAAACTTCCGAGAAAGCGCAGAAACCATGCTAAGGGTAATTATGGCCGTTAAATATCTACTTTCGTGTCCAAAATTACATGCATGTAAAGAGGAAAATAATATTACTCATTATTTAGAAATATCTAAATATTTATTTTAAATAATGTGAGTGTTTTAGGTATTTTTAATTTTTAAGTATTCTGCAACATACACGCATGAAAATGAGTAAAAATTCGAAACAATAGTTAATTGTTCAACTAGTGAGCAATGTTACTTTTGCTACGAGTGCTGACTTTAAATCACGAACTAGCGAAGTAGTCTAGAATTGAATCACGAGCGTAGCGAGTGATTCTAATATAGACTACTGAGCACAGTGAGTGATTTAAAGGCACGAGATATAAAAATAACTTGCTCTCGTGTTAAACATACAACTTTTCACCTCGACCAGCGAGAAAAGTTAAAACGTAGTTGATTAAACTCTCTTTGGGGACAATATAGTTTTTATTATAATTTTTTTAATTTAGAGGTTGCGTTCGGAAACTGCGCGCTTGTTATTTTTATGAAAACCTAAGATGAAAACCAAACATGATATTTTTAAGTGAGCGATATTCATGTTTACTAGTACATATTTATTTTAAATATTACAATATAGTTTTTTATTATAATGTTTTTAATTTAGAGGTTGCGTTCGGAAACTGTGCTGCTTGTCATTTTTATGAAAACCTAAGATGAAAACCAAATACAGGCGCGGATCCAGGGGGGGGGGCAATGGGTGCAATTGCCCCTCCCCCTGAAGCCCGACTGAAGTACTAAAAGTTCTATAAAATGCAAATAAATAGAGGCATTTCTTAACTGTTTAAAAAAAAATTTCGCGCTCGCTACGCTCACGACTTTTTATATTAACGGTCTAATATCATAGACCCCTTCATAAATCAGGATACACTAAAAATTTGCCCCCCCCCCCCCTGAACGAAATCCTGGATCCACGCCTGACCAAATATGATATTTTTAAGTAAGCGATTTTCATGTTTACTAGTACAAATTTATTTTAAATATTACGTCTTTAAAAATGCAATTGCAAAATTGATAACCTTAAATTTCATTAAATAACAGACAAAATTTTGTGCCTATGAGTTAAATCGCTAGGCCAAAATGAGTTTCTGAAGGAACTATCGCCCATATTTTTTTCAGCGCCGCGCAAAAGATGGTGTACAAAATTCGAATCACTTTTTCTTACGCTCGCAGCAAAAACAGTTTTTGCTTTGAGTTTTTAGGGACCAAAGGCACCCTTTTCATGCTGGAGAGGTGAAAAGGTATTTTTCTCTCGGATTATATAGAGGCCGCTCACTCACTTCACCGCCATTATTACAGGGCGATTGTTGAGATTGATTGAGAACAGTAGCGTAGCAAGGCGTGGGCGAAGTGGGCCCTCGCCCACGGCCTCGCGCTCAAGGGGGCCTCGCGCGAGGCCCCCTACCTAAAATGCTAACGTAAGGGGGTCACATTATTTCATAAAATCTTGTAATTAAAGAGGCCGCGCGCGAGGCCCCCTTCAGTGCTTTATGTGGGTATGGCTAAAAATAAAAATGGCAAAACTGTATACAATCAAGTAATAACCATAAAAACATTTGAAATCCAATTGTTCCATTTTATTTATAAAGGAATAATATTTTTACATTACAAATAGAGTCGCGCGAGGCCCCTGTGACTATTAAGTATAGCTAAAAAGTAACTGTGATAACCTATACTCTATAAATAAAACCGCGATGGCTATCATAGTGGGGTCTCGCTCGAGGCCCACTACTAGGGTGCTGACTGCTGACTTACCTTAAAGTTAAATGTCAGTGCTCTGTTAGATGACGTTAATTTGACTATAACTTTAATTGTGTGTATTTGTGTAGTTTTTAGCCAGTTTTTGTATGAAATAGGGTGATAGACGTTTAACCTTAAGTTGTAATATTTTTATATTAAATAAGATCACGCGCAAGGCCCCCTTGAGTGTAAATATAGTTAAATAAGCAGCTAAAAAAATACTGTAACAACATGAAATATATTCAACCAAAACTACCGATAAACCGTGGAAATCCAGTTGTTTCTTAGACTGCGAGCTAATAAGTGGGAATGTTTTTAAAGTTAAATTGGCTCCGCGCGAGGCCCCTCTTAGTGCTGACCTGAGTATTAAAAGACATTAAAAACTATTTGAGGAATAGCATCTCTTTGCTTTAGCAATACAGGATGTTAACAAAAGTGTGTTTTAAATTTTAAGAGGTTACTCAGAATCAAGTATAGAATACAGGAAAAATATTGAAAAAATCCGCTCATCTTTTTTTTACTGTATTGTCAATCGCAGCAGAGTTGGCTTCAAAAATCGACTACATGTCTATAAGGATATAATACAGGACTTAAGCAAAACGAAGACCCGAAAGCCATTGAATGAATGAATGAAAACACTTTATTGCACAACATTAAGAGGAAAATATTACATGATAAGACAGTTATACATGAAGGCGGTCTTATCGCTAAAGAGTGATCTCTTCCAGACAACCTTTGGGTGGAGGAAATTGCGTAATAACATATTTGAGGGGTGGTGCGCAATAAAAAAAACCATAAAATAACAATTAAAACTAAATACTGAACTTAAGAAACTCCTAATATATACTTATTACTACATACATAAATACATACATACATTATATATAACATGTACTATACTAACATATACATAATCTACAATGTGATACTTAATAACCAAATATGTACAACCAAAGACAATAAGTGACAGCGTAAATAACTTAGAGAGTTAAAAAGTGCTCTTTCACTTGCAACTTGAAGATATTGAGAGAATTCAAATTTAAATTAAATTTAAATTAAATTCAGGAAGAGAGTTCCACAGTCGGATAGAACGAATAGTGAAAGAATTAGAATAGAAATTTGTGGAATGAGCAATTATTTTTGTAAAATGATTAATATTTTCCAATGCATTCCCACAGATTCCTTCCCGAGCTGCTGTTTATTCTCAGTTAATTTGTTGTGCGTTTTTTATTCAGTTTGTTTTGTGTAATACTCAGTATCGGGCTTGATGAATTAGGTACGAAGTGAAAAAATATTTTTTTGCGTAATAAATTAGAGAAGTAATTAAATGGTTTGCCGTTATTTAATTTGGTTAGCAACAAAAATCTGCTAATTAATCATTGAGACAGCAAACAAATATTTTGTCTGCAACAAATAAAAATCTTGCTGCAAAAAATCTTAATATTGTCAGCAATTTAACTAGTATGCAGACAGCTTGTAATATTATGTGTCTGCTCAATAAACATTCGCGATATTAAATAATTACTCGGTTAGCAAGATTTTATAATTGGTCAGTAGATAAAACATGTACATAAAATAAAAATATATCGTATACAGGCAGTTTATCTGATAGGTACGCATATTTTACAAACGGTAACTTATATGAATAATTAGGTTGCGTTTGTATTGAAAAAAAAAGCAGGATTTTTCGTTAAAGTGGGCGGAGCAAAATGCTGACGCGTGACACGAGCGGTACGTACGTACTGAAAAAAAAAATTATAGTGGCGCCCATTTTGTGCTTGACGAGTAAAGTTGATTTATTTAATGAATGAATATAACAGTCTGAGTGCTTACCATTTGATTAAATGTGGTTCACCCAATGCAGCCAAAATATGTAATTGGTTGTCCAAAAAAATTTCGAGTAGTCCAGTATGACATTAACTGCTGATCGAATCTGAAATGTTTGCTGGTTATAAGTTGCTGACCAACTAGTTATTTTGTCTGACCGAATATATTTTTTTGCTTACAAAATTACGAATATTTTGCTAACCGTTTAAATGATACCCATAAAATTATTCGACACACATTTCAGTTTTTTAGCACTGGAAATAAAACCGTGAAATGACTGACCATCTTATCATACCTATGTAAAAATTTCTGAAAGATAGGGGGCCTCGCTGTGCGATTTCGCCCACGCCTAGATTACACCTTGCTACGCCACTGATTGAGAACATTAAGGCGTTCTTATACCAAAATGACGTTTTTTTTAGCAGTTTTGACGGAAAACTGTAGAAGTTTCATGACTATATTTTCTAAGATCATACGCTATCCGAAACACGATTCAACAGTTTCGGCTCGATAGAAAAAAAATCCAAAGATGGGTCTACCGTTATTTAAAACTTAAAACATTTCCCTGTATATCAAAAGAAAAAAATTAAAATTAAATGACAATATTGGTTTCAACGATATGAAGGAAACTATGCCATTATTTTGAACACTTTTTTTTTTTTTTTTTTACTTTGTTGAGATACCAACAGCATTACAGAAAGATGTAAATAACAGATAATGTTTAGACAGTAAGTGTAAAGCCAATAATAGGTATCTACTTTTTAAATTAGTAGGCAAATGTAACAAACAAGTAAACGGTTCTGGCCTCTTAAGATTAGGTAAGTATTAACAGTAAAAAAAGTTACAAGCATAATTAGGAAGAGATTAAACATCATCAAAAACAGAATACAAAACGTATGTAGGTATAATATAACTGCCTATGTGTGTGTGTGTGTGTGCGCGTGTGTTCGCGTGTGTGTGCGCGCGTGTGTGTGTGTGTGTGTGTGTGTGTGTGTATGTGTGCGTCTGAGTGTGTATGTGTGCGTCTGAGTGTGTGTGTGTATGTGTATGTATGTGCGCGTGCGTGTTTGTGTGTAGGTACAGGTGTGGCTATTTACAATCAATTGATATGAATTAGGTAGGAATTGGGGATTTGCCCAGTACCTCTGCGTTAGATAATGACAGGATAATTTGGACTTGAAGCCTGCCTTTGTATAACGGAATATATCAATATCAGAGAATAATTTATTATAAGTGGAAGGCAGGCGAGTAAATACAGAATTTTGAGAATAATTAGTACGGCTAAATGGTACGTGGAACCAGGGGCGCCGAGTACGTGGGTGCTCGGGGGCTTGGGCACCCACGAGACATAAACAGTGGGTGCTGAGCACCCACGAGAATAGACATAAGACTGTTCAGTGATATCTGAACAAAACGAGGTCAAAAGTTGACTAATGTGAGGTCATTTTAAATTTTCGCGCTCGCTTCGCTCGCGTTTAACACTGAAACAAGATACCTTTCATAAAAAAGACCCAGACTATTTATCATAATCCAAGTGATGGATGAGTCTATAAGCATATTAACTAATCGCTTAGGGCATAACGTCTTAGGGCACCATAAACACCACCCAAAAAATTTTCATATTCTGATGATCAAAGTTATTTTTTTATGGCATAGGTAGCACACGAGTAGATGGATGACAGAAGATGCCTCAACTTCTTAAATCGAAAATTTTCGCGCTCGTTTCGCTCGCGCTTTTTTTGTATATGTGATAGAATTGCAAAATACACCTAAAACTGTTTTAAAAAAATATATTTTAAGAGCTTCGTAAGATAAATTGAAAAAACTTTTATACATATTAGTATACAACCTGACTATACACGATTAATCGAAAACTCACACCTTAAAAAATAAAAAATAAGGACCCGGCTCCTTTATTTTGAAATCTGGGTACCCAACTGAACTTCGAAGGCGCCACCATAAGATTTTTTAGGGCCGCAACTGTGGGCACCCACGAGATTTTCTAAAACCCGGCGCCCCTGCGTGGAACAGGGTTGTGTGACGTGTACGTCGAGACGGAACACGCAGTTTTATTTCAGACAGAAGTTGGGAGGAGTCAAACTTGCCATTTATTACATCATAAAGGAATGACATATCTAGCAGTAGTCGGCGGTCGGATAATGAAAGCATTTTATGATATTTGCAGCCTTCGATATAATTATCAAGGGAGGTGCGAGTTCGGTAGTTAAGGCTTTTAACAAAACGTTTTTGGATCCGTTCAATGCTATTTTGGTATTTTACATAACGTGGTGACCAGATAGTGGACGCATATTCTAAGGTGCTACGAACGTATGCATAGTAAACAACTTTAAGACTGTCTGGTTTAGAGAATCGTTTACAAGAACGCAAGACAAATCCAAGATTCTTATAAGCTTTACTCACAATAGTATCTATATGTTGATTCATTGTCATTTTGCTATCAAACAAAACACCCAAGTCTCTCACAACGCTAACACCTGAAATTGGATCAACGTGAAACTGATAATTATAAAGTATCGGATTTTGCTTGCGGCTGAAAGAGATACATTGACATTTTTTTATATTAATATTGATTCTGTTTCGCAAATAATACTCCTGTAAACTATTTAGGTCACTTTGTAGTTTGTTACAGTCTAGTACTATTTAATACTTAGATATACTTTTTTATCGTCAGCATATAAACAATGATTAGCAAACTGTAGATATTCGTAGATATCGTAAATAAACACGTTGTAAAATAAAGGACCTAAGTGGAGCCTTGCGGAATACCAGATGGTATGGTAGTGAAATTAGATTTATGACCTCCTATCACAACTGCCTGACTCCTGTTAGTTAAGTAGGATTTAATCCAACGCAACAAATCTCCATGAATGCCCAAGGTCTGAAGCTTGTGAAGAAGGATGACGTGATCTACGCGGTCGAATGCTTTTTCGAAGTCCGTGTAGATCACGTCAACCTGTCCGCCGCCGTCCATATGATTATGGACATACGTAGTGAAATCAGCTAAATTAGTTACAGTAGAACGTCCCTTTAAAAAACCGTGTTGTTTATCTGAGATGTTTCTTGTAATGGTGCTATAAATATTTTTGTACACAACCCTTTACAAAAGTTTACTAAAGGTATTTAATATAGATATCGGCCTGTATTGTTCAACTTTTAGCTTGGTACCACCTTTGTGAATGGGCACGACGATAGCTTCCTTCCACAAGTCTGGACATATCCCCTCTTTTAAACTTCTATTAAAAATATAAGTAACGGGTTCTAAAAGCCCTTTAGCACAGCTAGCAATAAAATGTGGTGAAATGCCATCATTCCCAGCTCCTTTAGAGACATCAAGTGCTTGTAAGAGTCTGAATACTTCATCCTCATTTACATAAATGCAGCCCACTGCATCAGAGACATTTGCAGGCATGGGACCAAGTTTAGGATAATCATCGGCAGCTTGACAGAAAACACTTTCGAAATATAAATTAAATGCATTGCATATATCAACAGGCGACTGGTATTTAGTATTATTATAACTTACATAGTTGGGATAGTCAGAAGTACCTCTCTTTGTTTTAATATAAGACCAAAACATCTTAGGATTTTTCTTCTGAAGGTTTTCAATGCTACTCAGAAAATAAAAACAAAACAACCAAAAACGTAAATAATAATAGTAAAAATAGACTTGCATTTAGTACTGCGCAGATGGATACGCAGTAGCTCTATGCTACTCGTACCTAGCCTTAATGTAACATTAATTAATGCCCTAGTAGGTATATACAAAATTGCACTTATAAGAAACATATTGTTTTTTATTTAAAAATAAGATCTAAAAAGAGGGAACTCTCTCAATTTGTACCCACTATCAACCTCAGAAATAAAATTCAAACTAAATCAGTACCTTCAGACCTTAAGTTATGATGAAACAGAAAACTTGCTAATAATATAGCTTGTATAAAAAATTAACATCCTCACCCAGACCAAACATAATTAATTATATACAACCATAAACACACACACACACACACACACACGTGCGCGCACGTACGCATACCTTTCCTATTATATTAGTTCTTACTTTTTTGTACTACCTATTTTTACTTTTGTTATAATTTAATCTTCCGTCACATTTATTCATGGATGGAACGTTCATCTCTTTATTTCCGGAGGTGGGCGTTAATAACTACGACACAGTCGTCGACTAATGTAGTTATTATCGTTTACAATAATATTGTTTTCCTGTTGAAGTTCCAATAAATACATTTTTTATTTATTTATTATTATAGTTTTTTATTTAAATAAAGGATCTAAAAAGAGGGGTCAAACTGAAAATGAGATAAATATGGTGATGTATTTTAGTACACCAGTAAAGCATAAAATATAATAATTACAACCCTAAAAATAACTTTACCACTTCAACAAACATTACTTTTAAAACGCAGAGGTCATAATTACTACAGCTTAAAGAGACTTTATGGCCACTGCCCGAGACAGAGAAGCTTGATTGAAGGTGCTGGATGAGGCTTTTACTTTTACCGAGACGCGATCCATACTAAGAAATAAATTAATCGACACACAATTTAAGCTTAACAAAATAACAAAATCCACTGATTTCAAACGTACTTAAAGTAAATTAGATTGGTATGGCAATGAAAAGTTTTATTACTGTTATAAAAATAATTTAACCATTTTAACAAACTTGCATTTTGAATGCAATAACGATCGCCGAAAAAAAAATTTGCTCTATAAAAACCTACGTAGTCCGTGTCACATATTTCGCGGTTGCAGGAGAAGGAAGATCAAGCAAGAGAGGCAGAAGAAGTAAGAAAACTGGACATCGAACTTTTACACCAGCGGGCCATCGAGGCCGAGGAAGAACAAAAAAGGGAGGTCAGTGAGAAATTTTCAGAGCTAAACAGCTTTAGAAATAATAATAATAATATCTGGGACAAGTCACACACGGTCATCTGGCCCCAAACTAGGATTCCCTGTATCTTGGGAACCAGAGACTGATATACATACACAAATACTTTTAAATACATACATATATAAATTAAATACACCCAGACTCAGAGCAAACAATTCTGCTCATCACAGAAGAGTTTGCCCTGTGTGGGGATCGAACCCACGACTCTCAGATCAGAGGTCAGGTTCGCTAACCACTTAGCCACCGAGTCAGTCATAGAAACAAGAAAACAAATAGAAATAAGAACCTTGTTCTGTTGTGCAAATTATGGCTTTCACCGATTTGTCTTTGCCTATATTTAAAACAGCTGTTTAATAAAGAGAAATTGCAGTCCAATATCTTTTCTTCAACTTTAACACACAGAACATTCAAACAATAAGCAGCATATACAAACATTCGGTGTATATGTCGTGGCCAGATCATAGAATTGATCACTTCATGATGTGGCCGACCATTTCATGAAATGGTTGTACCTATTTCATGAAATGGAAAATATCCGCTGGTCACGTCATGATATGGTCTGGCCAGATCAATGAATAAATCAGCGTTTAACGATATAACCGCACGGATACTTCATGAAATAGTCAAGCATTAAAAAAATTTTTACATTATCCACCGTTAGAGGCGATGATATCTTTTTGTTTTTGTGATGCATCATTGCGGCGTACAATTTGTATTTACAAAAAAGCTAATAATAATGCGCCAATTGAAGATAAAAAGAGAAGTTAAATGTTTTACGACACAAAACTACAAGAATTTTACGAAAGTCCATCAAAAAACGAGTGCAACGTAAAAGTCCACGCAGTTCGGAAAGAATTTCACATGTTAGTAGATATCAATCTTAAAAGCTAAGTATTAAAAATGTTTAATTTATCTGTTGACCAAGATTACTCAGATTAAACGAATGCCAGTAACTTTAAAAGGTATTTTCATCTTTAGGGTTCCGTACCTCAAAAGGAAAAAAGGAACCCTTATAGGATCACTTCTTTGTCCGTCCTTCTGTCTGTCTGTCAAGACCCTTTTTCTCAGAAACGCGTGGATGTATAAAGTTGAAATTTATATCAATGCCTGCAATGCCTTGACAACAAAAAAGCTTTGATGTAACAAAAAATTTTTGGTTTTCGGACTTTCCCTTTATTTGTGCAATAAGACATTGCTTCCTGCCAAAGTTCATGATTCTAGGTATACGGGAAGTACCCTAGAGGTTTTGATTCCCATGCGAGTGTCTAAATATGCGGCATAAACGGCCGTATCTCTTGATTGCGTTGGCATAGAAGTTTGATTTTTTCACAGCTTCAAGGGAAGGGAAGGCCTGAGAATTTTGATATAGAGTTCAAGACATGTGTGAATATAAAATATGGAATCCTCGGTGCGAGAGTCCGACTCGCACTTGGGCGGTTTTTTTCTTATTAAACCTTTGATATCATGAAAACCCTACATTAATGATATGGCCAAACGTGGATTTATATATCATCAAACGTTGACGTTTAAACGATATGGTCAGTTTTAGCTGGCCATTTCATGAAATACAACCATTTTATGAAATGGTCGGCCACATCATGAAGTGAACAATTCTATGATCTGGCCGCGACATATATAACGTATGATTATGATCCTCAAGGTGGCGGAGGCGGTAGAGGAGCTGCGCGGAATGAACACTTCTTGGTCACACCATCGGCTCTACGATTTGCAACGCCAGGCCGCCAGGTGGCGACATAGCAGGCCATCCATACCGGATACTACCAAACCTTACAGGGTACGTTACGACTGGTTACGATCTCAGGCATACCATGTCTTTTTTTCATTCCGCAACACAAATCAAGAATAAACTTTACGCCTTGCAAGTACCAGAGAATAGGAGTTGTTATAAAACTTGAGGATAAATAAATAAACAAAAACCTGGATTTTTATGAGATCTTAATAAGGTATTTCTTGGAATAATTTTATTTACACCAAGTTTAGTAGTCTGTATAAAGTTACAGTTACTTACACAGTTTCTTTAAAATAGTTTGAGCTATGTAATACTATTCAGAATAATATTATTTAACAACTTTCGGGTTGTTTGGAAAAGTGCCTAAATAGGGTCCTTATGATATACCTGAAAAACAATCATCACACCTTCTACTCATGTCATGCCTATTTCCAAACTTTTTTTTATGGCAGAGGTGGCAAACGAGCAGACGGATCACCTGATGGTAAGCGATTACCGCCGCCCATAGACACCCGCAACACCAGAGGAGTCACGAGTGCGTTGCCGGTCTTTGATATGGGAGTACGCTCTTTTCTTGAAGGTTTGAATGTCGTATCGGTCCGGAAATACCGCAGGCGACAATTGATTCCACAGTTTGATTGTGCGAGGCAGAAAGTTTCTGAATGTGATGGGCATGAATATATTGTCGCGTAGAACGACGGCGAAAAGAGGCGGCAGGGATCAATCCGTACAATTCCTCGGAGCACTCCCCATTGTACATGCAATAGAGAATGCAGAGTGAGGCTACATCTCTACGCAGCGCCAAGGAGTCAAGCCGATCTGAAATATCCTGGCAGCCGACGATTCGAGTTGCTCTCCGTTGAATACGGTCCAGAGGGAGAAGCTGGTACTGGGGTGCCCCTGCCCAGAGATGAGAACAGTATTCCATGTGAGGTCGAACCTGCGCCTTATAAAGTTGCAGGCGATAGGCCGCAGTGAAATACCGTCTCGATCTATTGAGCACACCAAGCTTCTTCGAGGCTAATTTAGCCTTACCCTCTAGATGACCACGGAACTGGACTTCACTCGATATGTCGACACCAAGGATTCCGATACTAGCTAAGGCATTAAGGGGAGTGTCCTCAAAACGAGGTGATACGACAAATGGCATTTTCTTGGCCGTGAACGCGCAAACCTGTGTCTTAGTGGGGTTAAATTGGACCAAGTTAAGCCGACCCCATTCTGAGACTTTCTTTAAAGAGTCCTCAATTTCTGACACAAGTTTGTTTCGGCTCTCGATGACGTTTTCCCGAGAAATGTTAGCACGGCCGGTATAAAAGGCATCACCTGTGCTGTCATCCGCATAACAATGAGTGCTGCTGATTTGCAGCATATCATTGATATGCAGAAGGAACAGTGTAGGCGAAAGCACACAGCCTTGAGGGACACCAGCATTCACAGACATAGAATCTAAGCATGCACCGTCGACTACGACCTTTATGCTACTAACTTTAGTACTGGTACCATTAACGCAAGGTATTTTTTTTTATATTTCGACCTTTGCCAGCATCGGTATTTTCCCATGTAAAATGTCATTGTGAAATTGGACGTAGTTTAGCAGAAAGAACTCAATTCCACAAACCTTAACGTACTTAATCCACTAACAAAGGTTTGTGGATTGAGTCATTTCTGCTAAACTACGTCCAATTTTCTGTTCACCGCTGTAATCTTTAATCTAAGCTAAGTACTACGTACGTACTTTGATAAAGCAACTTTTCTTAATTAGAGCGTCTTAAAGAAAGCCTGCAGCGCTCAGCTTCCCAAGCCTCAGTCAAGTCGCAGCTGCAGCGAAAGTGAGGGGATCTTCATGAACTTGTCACGCCTAGGTTCTTGCCACGGTACGTTTTCAAACCATTAACAGTAATGCATAAATTTAATTAAAACAAAATTTATTTGAAAATTCCAAATACGTCTAAAATTCATTACATTTCAATGAGCCGATGAATAAATTCGAACACGACATCTGTAGGTATATTTATTTACTATTAAGGAATCTGAATTGTGCACATCATCTGGACCTTAATGAAATGAAAAAGATTGTTCAAACTATTTTCCGCATTCCCACTTATTGTCCCAGTCCCACTTATTGTCCATTATATTTTATAACAGATAAGTTTATTTAAGCCTGCTAATTTAAATACCGAAATTTTTACATTTGCTATTCTTTAATTTTACCAAAAAAAATTTGAGGTATGTTACGGAACAGATGAATTAGCGGACTGTGTTGTCTGCGAGGCCCACGGCAGCGGGTCAGTCAGTGGCTGCGGCTGGCGCGCCTCCGCCAACGACGTCAGCCCAGGGGATCTCGTACGTGTTCCATCGTGTCCAGGGTAAGTTATGTTATTGCACGCTGCATCGAATTAAGTTGGCAATCAGAATGTAGGCTCTTACTCCTACCCTGGAGTGGACGTCTTTCGGCTGATAGATAGATAGATAGACTCCTACCCTACACTGTCCTGCAAAAAATGGCTGCATGCTTGATCCTAGTGCAAGTCATTGTTGTTATTCCAGGATTGGTGTGGTCTACCTCACCCTGCACTGCTTTCAATGTCTTCTTCTTCTTAGGTCCTCTAACTCCTCGAGAATCCTCTAACTCCTTCGCATAGGGCCTCAACTATAACTTTTTACACTGCTTCCGATCGGCGGCGACAGCGACAATCTCTTGCCAGCTTTTCTCTAGTGAAGCGGCATCCAGTGTCACAGTCCTCCGCTAAGTAGACTTTGGTCATCCTCTTTTCCTTTTTCCTGCAGGAGAGCAACACAGAGCCTGCTTGGTGAGACGGGAGTGCTCTTGCTCTGCATTCAAAGTAATCTTCCCAATTATGTAATGTTATTTACGCAACTGTCCCAAAACAGGTGCTTTACTCAAGTTTAACACAATCAAGGCGTTGGTTGCTCTCCCATAGTGAATTGGACTTTGCAGTTCAACCAGAACAAGTTCAAATTTGAGAATCTGGTGAATTGAGAATCTGGTAAAATGCTCATAAGGGAGTAAAAAAATTGAAAATGACGTAAGTTTGAAATTGACGTAAGTATCTTTTCACAACGATCACTTTAACAGTGAAGGAAAACATCGAGTGAATCGAGTGGAACCTGCACATCTGTTTATCCAATATTTACGAAGGTCGTACTGCACACGTCGATAGGTTTAAAACTTAATAATATGCTTTACACATAACTGCGGATGAAGCTAAAATAAGTGCAACACCAGGCAACTGTCTTAATGCTTTGTGCCTTTATAATTATAGGTCACAGATTTCTAAATATAATACTATATACACTAATCGTCAACATAAATCAAACCTAGTCATCGTAGTTAACAACAATAAGTAGGTATCTGAAATTTTACTATAAGTTACCAAAGTATACAGTGTGAGTCTTTATAAAGTGCTTATATGAAAGGGGGTGAAATAAGAGCCAATTTTATCGCCCAGAAAAATATTAAAAAAGTAAAATAAAGTTAAAAAAAAAAATTATGGACGTTTATTTTTTAAATACCTAAAAGCATCTGCTGTCTCCAAGTAAACAAAACGCTGTAACTTTTAAATTAAGTAAGTTAGAAGGTTAAAACAAAGAAGTAAGGATGGCCGTGCTACTGAAACACAAAAAAATACACAAAATAAACACCATCAATTAAATATAAGCATTATTTTACGGATATTTTTTTCATTTTTTGTGTTTAATTTAAAAAAAAAACACATTTTAACCCCATTTTTTATTAGTTTAAGATATTTAACATTAGCTTAGCTTTCAAATAATAAAAACACCAAATTTATAACCTACACACAACGTTTGCTATGAGCGATTAAAAACTGGTATTCCAGATACGCTACTTTTACACTGTTGCTCTAAGTCTAAATGCTAGTTTTGAGTTTTCTTAGTCTTAGTTTTGTGCATTTTTTAATTTCTGTGGCACAGCCATGTACTGACAGTCCTCACTTTTTAGGGTTCCGTAACCAAATGGCAAAAAACGGAACCCTTATGGATTCGTCATGTCTGTCTGTCTGTCTGTCTGTCCTTCCGTATGTCACAGCCACTTTTTTCCGAAACTATAAGAACTATACATTTGAAACTTGGTAAGTAGATGTATTCTGTGAACCGCATTAAGATTTTTACACAAAAATAGAAAAAAAACAATAAATTTTAGGGGTTCCCCATATTTAGAACTGATACTCAAAATTTTTTTTTTTTATCAAACCCATACGCGTGGGGTATCTATGGATAGGTCTTCAAAAATGATATTGAGGTTTCTAATATCATTTTTTTCTAAACTGAATTGTTTGCGCGAGAGACACTTCCAAAGTGGTAAAATGTGTGTCCCCTCCCCCCCCCCCCTGTAACTTCTAAAATAAGAGAATGATAAAACCAGAAAAAATATATGATGTACATTACCATGCATACTTCCACCGAAAATTGGTTTGAACGGGATCTAGTAAGTAGTTTTTTTTAATACGTCATAAATCGTAAACCGCAATTTACCTACAACGAACTACAAGAACTTTTATATTATGTTACTTGCTGCTACGGAACCCTTCATGGGCGACTCCGACTCGCATTTGGCCGCTTTTTTGTTTTAACATTCTAGCCTGCTTAATTTTTAAAAGTTACAACGTTTTGTTTACTTGGGGACAGCAGATGTTATTTAAAAAAATAAACGTCCACAATTTCTTTTTTTTTTACTTTTTCATTTTTTTATTTCTTTATTGGGTGATAAAATTGGGTCTTATTTCACCCCCTTTCATATGTGCACTTTATAAAGACTCACACTGTATATTGACTAGAACCTGAAAAAAATATAAATATACAAGAACAAAAATCATTTTATAAAAACCAATTTTTTACGCTTAACCGACTAGTATTAAATACGAGTAGTTGTGGGGGGTAAGTTTGTGCCTGTATAACAGAGTACTATTTTTAGACACAATAGGCATTATAGATTTCTATTGTGTCTCCTTGAACGTCAATACTTTTTTTGTTATTTTGATTGGAGTTGAAAAACGAATATTTTATGCGTGAGGAGATACATAGGAGAACCAAAGTACCCTACATAGCTCACAAAATCGCTAAACTGAAGTGGCTACATAGCTCGTAGAACAGGTGGCTCTTGGTGCATTAGAGCCTGAGTCAACAAGCACGGGTTTTGGCCGGCTAGAAACCGTCTCGTGGACACAGGCTCTTAAAGTTCTCGAGTGGCGACCGCGCACCGAAAGACGCAACGTAGACAGGCCGCCCACACGGTGGACTAATGACCTAGCTGGTGGACCGATGACCTGGTGAAGGTTGCGGTAAGCCGCTGCTGGATGCGGGCAGCGCAAGACCGGTCGGTGTGGAAATAGTAAGGGGACGCGTTTGGCCAGCAGTGGGCGTCTTTCAGCTAATGATGATGAGTACCATATGAATTTGACTTGATTCGAAATACATAAACAGCGTTTCAAAATAGCGCTACTGGGACTTTTACTCATCATAAAGAACAATTTTGTTCTACGACTGTATGTAAAATAATAATAATATAATAATAATATCCGGGACAAATCACACACGGTCATCTGGCCCCAAACTAGGATTCCCTGTATCTTGGGAACAATCAAAATTAATTTTCATTTTGGACCGTCGTACAAATTGATCAGCTGTTTGGCATCTTTTTATGGATATCCTTTTATAAATATTTAGTGCAGAACTGTGTAAGCCAAAGTATGTATCTGGATTAGTATCTACGAGTATCAAAACGAAAAGATTGCGATGACTGACGGAGACACTGCCTACCGTATGTGGAAGTAGGTCGGGTTGGATCAGTAGGCACAGCGGCGCGGCGCGGCGTGGCGCCAAGGCGCATGCGTCGCGCGCGGCGTGCGTCTCCGCGCAAGCCCGCCGCGCGCCGCAGAGCCTCCCGCAACCGCAGTACAGCCAGGCAACTCGCAGTTCTCCCAGACCCTGCAGCCCACTTGTCCCTCATAAATGAGTAGTACGTAGAAACCCTGCACCTTCCGGTGAGTGTCTAATATAGGCTCAGCCACGTAAACCTGAACATCTCTACACGATTTTTTGACGTACATACTTCATAATATAGTCCAGTGTTTAGATGTAACTTTCAGTGTGGATCACTCGAGTTCGTGTTTCCTTTAGTGAATTAGATGTTAGCGTTAGGGCATGCATGCTTCTCTGTTTACTTTACTGTCCTGAGTGTCTGTTAATCCCTCGCATTGGCGTCATTTCTTTATCCGATACGGCATGCGGGCCACTGCGCGGAAACGTATGAACGTTTCATTGTAAGATGTTTGTAGGGATATAAGATGCCGTTACTAAGCGTAGGAGCGGCATGAGGAGACAAGAGATGCAAAACCGCGGGGCAGAGCCCGGTTCGGGCGTTGGCTGCAAGGAGTCGAAGTCGCAGATGACGCAGATGTCGCGCAGCGAGTCCACCGTCAGCCGCTGCACGCCGCACTCACCGCTCGGCCTGCCGGACAGCGCCAGCGTCGACTCCAACCCATTGCCCACCATCTATCGGTACGGTACCTGCTCCCCACAGGGGCGCCCATTTGGGAGAAGATATACATAACACTGCCGACCCGACTGCTTGTCGTTCAGTTTTACTTTTACTGTTCTCGAAAATCAATGTTTTCATTGCGCCGTCTTTTTAGACAGCGCTTTAGAGCTCTTGGACTTTAGTAATGTAAAAGCTTCCAATGGCTATTGTTTATATCTTCTCCCGCCCGTGGTAACTTACGAGTAAAGAGAGCGCACTTCGCCGCATCGCGCACCGCGATCGTCGCATGCGAGTAGGAACGACCAGCGCCGTATGTAGAGCCCGTTCGTAGTCAAGCCACAGCGAAAACCACGCATACTATTCAAGTATGTATGTGGACCATAATATCATCATAAAAGCCTAGAACATCTAATATGAAGGTTCCATATCTGCTTGCTATACTGATCACTTGGCTTGCTTTTGCTGAGTCGCGCAGAAAAAAACTCTTTATCGACCGGTAACTCAAATAAGTAAGTACGACTTTTCAGCAAAAATATCCAAAAATATTTCTAACACTTCTATTGCTTAGCACTTATTCACAATATTCCTCGCTAAGTTTACGTTTTAGCCATTAGACTACATGTGTGGTAGTTTTTTATAGGTAGTTACTTGAACTAGAGTTGTTAACCTTAACCACAGTAGCAAATGTTTTTTTTTTTTTTCATTATTACTCTGAGATTACAATAATCTACTTGTAATATGTTAGCTTATCTAATTGTAAGTACATATTATAGAGATATACCTAGCTTATAACAGCGTATAAGTACCAAATTTCTTACATAATCATCAACTCACGTTTAACAAAACGCTTCAAGCCTTTGTTTACTTACCTGAAAACATACTACCTCTATAATGTTTTATTGTGTTTAATAATATATGACGAAAAAACAAATAAATAAACCATACAAGAAAAAATATATAAAAATATTTATTCACCTACTTTTTATGAATTGTACAATTTTTTTTTCTGATTTCGTCATAGATGCCGTGCACCAATAGCTTCGCTTGACTGTATGGATGGTTTTAGCGCGAACTCTCAACAAATGTTGGACCAAGGTAATTATTTAGATAAGGGCTTCACTTTTATTGTATTGCTTAATTTATTTCACATAAAAGGAGCTTTAAATGACGACATTTTGAAGCGTAACGGATATTACGAGTAATACGAATTCCAAAAGCATGTGTTATTTATTGTAATAGAATTCTGTTGCTATGAGTAAATTGACAATCTCATGAAAGAAAAGCCGATTGTTTGTAGCCTTGTCCTTTCTATGAAAATATCATTTTTATTCCTCGTTGATGTCTCTTTTATGGAGATTTATATTAGTCGTTAATTTTCGTTCTTAACAACCCATATCTTCCCCACTGCAGGGGCACGGGTCTCTTCCCTCTTCCCATACATCGGAAAGGTTAGGCCATACTCCACACACCGGTGCCAAGTCCGGATGGGTGGAGGTTGTGGAGCTAGTGGCCAACCCCAGTGCCAAAAGATTTCAAGCTGCCTATAAGGCCTATGATATGGCTTAACGACTGCCATCTAGCGATAGCAGCCAACACCAACGGCTTAAAGTGCCTTGCTTAGCACGGAAATGGTCAAGATAAATGCCACTAACAGTCAACCCGGTGAAGCGGTCGTGCGTGGCTCAGTGCGGCTTGTGTGATCGCGTTAATCACACAGGTTAACTGCTTAATTTTCGTTAATATCTTTAATTTCGAAGATATTTCCTTGTGACGCTATCGTGTTTCAATGTGGCTTGCGTGGTCGCGTCGATCACGCAGGTTAACTGACTACAGACTCTGTCACAACCTGGATGTGTTTGACTAGATCCTTAGTAGCATTTGTCTCTACTGTTTCAATGGTTTGTAAGATCACAAGGCACGTTAAGCCGTAGATACCGGTTGGTATCACTAGATTGCCCTCGTTAAGCTATGTCAAAAGCCCTATAAGCAGCTTGAAAATTCTGACACCTAGGTGGCCACATGTCCTAAATCTCCGTCAATCCGGATCTGCCCCCTTCACACCCTGGCTGTGTGTGGAGAACAGAGATGTACAAAATAGTTTAAGAAATGTATTTAAATACAAAATACAAATACTTTTTTGATTTACTATTTAAAATGCAAAATACCAAATAGTTTAGTGTTTTGTATTTTAAATAGTAAATGAAAAATAGCTATTTTCAAAATACTTCCTTTAATTACAAATACCTTTTTGTTCAAATCAATTCTCTTTATTTATTATACTTTTATAATACTTACATGTTGTTCAAATACATTATCAATCGTTTTCCTTCTCTGTGAGATCGCATTATCAATCATGCCACCATATGAAAAATACATAAAACATAAAAAAGCATTCCGACGAATTGAAAACCTCCTCCTTTTTTGAAGTCGGTTAAAAAGTCTGTCTACTGATGCTGAGCTTGGTAAGTGGCCAATATGAACACTATTCGTTCATTTTATGTGAAGTTTAATTGGTAATATTGACTTAACTAAATCTCAAAGTATTTTGCATTTTTAAAATAGAAAATATGTCTCGAAAAGTATTTCAAATAAAATATAAAATGCTTTTTTAAAAAAGGTATTTAAATGCAAAATACAAAATAGGTATTTTGCATTTTAGATACAAGCATTTCAAATAAGTCGCATCTCTGGTCGAGAATGGCATAACCTTTCCGATCTAGGAAAAGAGACCCGTGCCCCAGAAGTGGAGATGTAAAATTCGTGGTAAACTTGCATTAAGTATATATTTGATAATTATATCGTACTTACTAATAACAGGACAAGTCATGAGTTACAAGCATGCTTTATAAAATTTAATTATGTCAGCAGGAGATGATGCGACCGTTTCCCGACACATGTCGACTTATATGGGAAACCACACGACCATGCCTTCCGTGGTGACTCCAGGTTTGCGGTACAAAAACCTGGGCAAATCTGGTTTGCGGGTGCCCAACATTGGTCTAGGGCTATGGACTATGCTCAGTGAGGACAGCGCAGAGGATATCGTCATGACGGCTTTAGAGAATGGAATTAATCTTTTCGATCTGTCAGAAGCACATTGCGGTAAGCCTATAAGTCACTCACTACTTAAATAATAACGCAATTTATCTTTCATTTCTAAAATGTTTCATTAATAGCCAAAGGTGAAGCAGAACTAGGAAGGATTTTGAAGAAAAGAAACGTAAGGAGGACTAGTATCATCATCACAACAAAAATATACTGGAGCACCAAGTAAGTTAGTTAACTTACTAAACAACTTAAAATTTATTAATTCGGTAAAAAAATATTGATTCAATTTTTATTTCTACAGATCAGACGAACGAGGCCTATCACGTAAACACATTATCGAAAGTGTAAAGTCATCCCTGGCTAGGCTTCAGGTGGAATACATTGATGTTGTCCTGTTACACAAAGTAGACCCAGTCTGCCCAATGGAAGGTAAATAAATATAAAATATGTAACCAATAATGTATTATTTTTCACAGCTCATAGGATTTAATATTAAAAAAAAAAACTGTTTACAGAATTAGTTCGTGCAATGAATTTTGTTATAAATCAAGGATGGGTCATGTATTGGGGCACAGCTCGTTGGTCGCCTACAGAGGTGCGTCTATAGTGTCTATCGTATCTTAATATATATATATATATATATATATATATATATATATATATATATAAGGTGTAACAGAAGTGTGTGACAATACTTTAAGGTTGGCTTTTACCCATCAAACTTGTTTTAACATCAAATTTGTTCTACAACTTTATTGAAATCGAAAAATTTTTTTTGGACTTTTCATACAAATCGATCAGCTGGCGAACCAAGTTTGTATGAAAAGACCGAAAATTTCTTTGCGATTTCAACAAAGTTGTAGAACAAAAGTTGTTCAGTTTGATGGGTAAAAGCCAACCTTGAAGTATTGTCACACACTTCTGTTACACTCTGTATATATATATATATATATATATATTGTCATTCAATATTAAATACGTAGGTACGTACAGTTTTTGTGATGAGGTCAATTTTGATTACTTTGTTTCAGATAATGGACGCCTACAATAACTGCAGACAATTTAACTGTATCACACCTATTGTAGAACAGACAGAGTACCACATGTTTTGCAGGGAAAAGGCAGAATTGTACATGCCAGAGTTGCACCATAAAATCGGCGTAGGTCAGTACAGACATTAATTTTAACAAGTACCTATGTAATTTTTATTAGCGTTCAATACCCAAAGGGTTCAGATGTGAATCTATTTACTAAACCTACGCTACTGTCTACTTGCCTACTTTAAAATATCTCTTGAACATTAGCTTGAAAAAAGCAAGACTTCAAATCAGTTAACAATGTTCAGCGTAAACTTAAGCAGCATTGCCAATAAATAATAAAAAAAAACAGGAGTTCCTAGTACAAGAAACCAGATTTTAAGATTTTTTCTCTCTTGTAAAAACTGTAACACATACAAACATGCTTTGGTGTGATTATAATGCAAACTCTAACGTCAAACAATAATTAATACAAAAAGCCGTTTAGGTGTGAGTCCGACTTGCGCGAACGCTGTCAAACTGAGAGAAAAGTACACTGTTTATGGTAAATTATTAACACAAATACTAATGATAATGAAACAGTTATAGAAAAAATACCATAACCTATGCTCATGTTAACATGACAGGGGTTAACCCTGTCCTTAAAGGACCAAATTAGCTTTTTTTTACTGCCCATACTAAATTCACTTAACAGCTGATTATACAACTGGTTATTAATTCCTTAGGGAAAGTTGTTACGTTGCACTAGTAGAAGCCACAGTTTTCATTTCATGTATTTAGACGAACTCTATATTATATTGGGTGTTGGTACGGAACTCTGGGTGCGTGAGTCTGGCTTGCACTTAGCCGGTATTTCTTTACAATTTAGTCTGCCTATTATGACATTGTTTTATCGTCTAGGTATGGTGGTGTGGTCAGCTATCACGACAGCAAAAGGCCTAGGCCGCGAAGAAATAACTGGTCTCTTCGCAAAATCGCGATTCAATAGGAAATACAGTACCTTCAGCTGGTGTGAAGAAGACTTGGCAGGTTCTGAGGTATGAGTTTATGATACTAGCTTTTATGACATCTTAGTTATTAGGATTTTTAAAAGATCCTTTGTTTTCTCTCGGCTTAGAACCAATTATCCTTTCTTCCTTATACTTTCGGTATACGAGTTATACTACTCGTAGTCGTTGCCCAATCCTTTAAAATGCTGTTCATTTGTTGTTTGTGATTGATATCAGGATGATCTCTACATCAGATTTGTTTCATTGTATTATTTAACTTCAGTATTATTCTCAGATGCGGAATTCTGGCAGCAAAGAGCAAGTTTCGGGAGAGGAACCACGCACCTACGGGGAGAAACTACGCGATTTGTCGAATTTAGCCAACAGTCTTAGTAAGTAAATTAGATTTTTTACATATTTAAAAAAGTTATGATAAAAATTCAAGCTTTTTTATTTTATAATCCAATCTACCTAACAATAATACTTAAGCATCCATTAAAAACAACATTACAAGAGTTGTGTTTCATCTGTAGTTCTATAACTTGGATGTATATTTAGGGTAGATCACTACTATTATAGTCGTTTGAGTTACTTTTTAACATCTGTCAAAAACGATAGTATGTCCTAAAAATGTTTGATATACGTCATAGTTTTTCAGCGTCATTGAGCGACTAATTTTACAACTTTTGTTGACAAAGATCGGATTAAAAACAAAACAAATAAGGTTTTTCAAAATTTTATTGCGAGATCAATTTAGTGAAATATATCTTATAATTTACTATTCATGCCGTCATCTTCCCGATTTATAGACTGCTCGATGAGCCAGTTGGCCGTGGCGTGGTGCCTGAAGAACGAGTCAGTGAACTGCCTGCTGCTGGGCGCCAGCAGCGTCGACCAGTTCAAGGAGAACATACACGCCTTGCAGGTCACACACATTAATGCATAACTGTATTATATTACAACGTACAGATTACAAATTCTATGTGATTAATCTCATACCGATTGCTTTAACGGTGAAGGAGAACATCGAGAGGAAACCTGCACATCTGATTACTAGATGTGTATGATGGTCACGTTGCACATAAATTGCCCTACACGTGACCGCGGTGGGTAACCTAAGTGCAACTCTAGGTAACTGCCGTATATCCCTTGTGATAGCACGGTTAAATGTGCTACCCGATAAGAAGAAGGAGACTTAAAAATTAGAGGTTAAAAAAGTAGGAATATTTTGAATTGTTCCAGATTGTTCCCCAGCTGACGACCCTGGTGATGGCTGACATCGAGCGGCTGCTGGCGAACAAGCCGCAGCGGCCGCCCATGGTGTCCACGCTCGCCATGCGCAACCAGACCGTGCGCGTCGACATGACGTGAGACACGTTTATATTAAATTAAATCTATAAATATCCGGGCCAAATCAATCACACACGCTCATCTGGCCACGAACTGGGATTTCCCGTATTATGGGAACGAGAGACAGATATTACTTCAGCGTACACTAGAGTTGCAACATTTTTAAATTTTCATCAATATTACTAGTTACCTGATAAAAAATTACCACGGCTTCTACTCATGAAACTGAACAACTTTCCCCAACGAACCTGTACTCAATTATAATAGCAAAAAAAGTTTGAGTCCTCATACTAATGACTGATCAACTGGACCGCCAATTTTCTCTGGAAATCTATGGTTGGTGAATAGGACATTAACAGACAAACATGTATTATTAAACAAATATAATTCCATTATATAATTATCTACTTTCAGCGTTTTAAATTAATGTTCATACGTATATGTAAAGACTACTCGGTAGACATATCAACTAGTGAAGAGTGCTAAGACCGGTTGTCTTAGAAATCCTTAGGGGAGACCTTTGTTCAGAATTGGACGTCATTTGGCTGATGATGATGATTATGATGAAATATAAAGAAGTGGATCGGTGGTCCTAGCCACCCAAGGATATGTACGTAGTGCAACTACGAAACTATAGGATACCTGATTATTTAATAAATAAATAAATAAACTGATAGGTACCTAATTATTTAATATTGAATTATTGGGTTGGTAAAAAAGTCTTGCGACACTTTGTATTCAACCCGTACCTATTCTTTGTACAGAAGTTTTGCTTGGAGGGCATTCAACGTTTGCCCGATCGTTTGGCACAAGTTAAGATATGAATGGCGATTACATAATATAATATATTAAAGTTATTTTGAAAATAAAGTAACTTGTCTTTAAAACTGACTTATTGTCAAGACTTTTTTAACAACCCAATAATTCATATTTTCGTTCACCTACCCTTTTTCGTTCACCTGTCCGTTTAGCGGTGCGACGACATCGGGCGCGGGATCGCCGAAGCCGGGCGAGCCCGCGTCCGAGTGCGACTCGCCCGGCAAGGACTCCGGCCGCGGCTTCTGCGAGATCCAGTGACCGTGGTGGCGCGGAAGCACTGACTCTGCTTCCAAATCTAGTAAATCTAAGGTTAGTTGGTGTGCTGAATGGTGATTCTGCTGCCTATATTCGGGATGTAACAAATAGGTAGGTGTAGCTTCTAATGCACATCTTTTGTTATAAGAGTTTCTTACTTTTATCTTAAAAAATGATTCTTAATTGAAAACTGGCCAAGAAACTGATCGATTTTTTTGATAGAAATGTTTGCGAATTCACTAAAGTCGTGAAACTTAACTTATTCACTATTATGAATAGAATCCCCTAAAACTATTCAATTACACCCTGTATAAATTTGGTGGTAGTCGCTTTCTATTAATTTAATACCTCTTCTCTTCGCAATGGTTACATAATTATAGGATAAGTAAATTAAGAAACAGTCTTACTCAGAACTTATAATGTTATTATGTATGTACATTTGTAAATTAATATGACTAAAACTTGTATTTTTTTCAGGAATCACTCAAGGAATCAAAACCGAAATTCTTTTTGAACAACGCGGGTGAGGTCATCAAACGCACCGGTAAGATTCATCATAGCAAATTGTTTACTAGTGTAATTCTGTTTAGCCTATTCATCTAGAATATATCTATGCTGTTCATTAAGGCGCTCTTATACCAAAATGACGTATTTTTTTTAAACAGTAATGACAAGAAACTATAGAAATTTCGATTCTGAAAAAAAATATACTTATTTTTGACTATATTTCCTACAATCGTACGCCATCCGAAACACGATTCAACAATTTCGGTTCGATAAAATAAAACACAGATGGGTCTACCATTACATAAAACTTAAAACAGTTCCCAGTATATAAAAAGAAAAGTAATGAAAATTGTATAATAATATCGGTTGTCTGGAAGAGATCGCTCTTAGCGATAAGACCGCCTTTGTACACATAGTCTTACAAGGAGAGCATCAAACTTGGGAATCATAGATTCCGCTGATTTTTATATATGTTGTAGGGTAGTCTCCCCTCAATAACTAGGTAAAATGGTAAGACGAACTTCGCTTTCATTTTTGAGAAAAATTAATTTAAAGCCAATTTCTTTTTTCAAATTTATTTATTTATTTTTATTAAATAATTTGTTGTTTTAATCAATAAATAATTCAAATGGCGTAATTATTGAATGAGTATTCAATTTATTATATATCTGATATGTTTTTATATATTTTTTTTCAATTTTAGTGGTTCTTTTTTATAAAATAATAAATTAAAACAGGTTAATAATAATTACTATAGTATTAAAAATCATGGAAAAAAGACACAAATTTTCAATTAAATTAATATTTATAAAAAAATCGCAATGTGGTACACTAGTATACATTTTAAATATTATAAAAATTTGCGTCTTTTTTCCATGATTTTTAATACTATAGTAATTATTATTAACCTGTTTTAATTTATTATTTTATAAAAAAGAACCACTAAAATTGAAAAAAAATATATAAAAACATATCAGATATATAATAAATTGAATACTCATTTAATAATTTCGCCATTTGAATGAATTATTTATTGATTAAAACAACAAATTATTTAATAAAAATAAATAAATAAATTTGAAAAAAATTTGCTTTAAATTCATTTTACTCGAAAATGAAAGCGAAGTGCGTCTTACCATTTTACCTTGTTATGCAGGGGAGACTACCTACCCTACAACATATATAAAAATCAGCGGAATCTGTGATTCCCAAGTTTGACGCTCTCCTTGTTAGTCATTTTTATTTTGTAATGTTCTCTTTGTGTGCAATTAAGTGTTCATACATACATACATCGGTTCGACGATATAAAGGAAACTACGCCATTCGTTTGAACACTTTCATTCAGAAAAAAATATAAAATAACCTAAAACGTAAATAATTCGCGTGGCGCGTGTGGGTGTGACTGGCGTTCACTACTGCACAAGCCGCAAATGAAAGCGCAGTAGCTCTGTGCAACCGCGCCTTAATCCGGTAGTTGACTGCTAATCATCTGAGTTACTTTTTAATTGACTTATTATTTACTCATTTCACTTTATTGACTGTGTCGGTGGCTAAGTGGTTAGCGATCCTGACCTCTGATCCGAGAGTCGTGGGTTCAATCCCCAGGGCAAACTTTTCTGTGATGAGCAGAATTGTTTGCTCTGAGTCTGGGTGTATTATATCTATATATGTATGTATTTAAAAAGTATATGGGTATGTATAACAGTCTCTGGTCCCCAAGATACAGGGAATCCTAGTTTGGGGCCAGATGACCGTGTAAGATTTGTCCCAGATATTATTATTATTTTATCAAATGTAAAAACGTAATTTTGTTCTAAAATTGTTTGAAATCAAAAGAAAAAATAAGCGAATAAGTTTTTCTGTAATATCAATAAAAGTAACTGTTGGGTAGTTGATTGCATCAACAGTAAATTATGAAATATTGTTCATTACATAGCTCTCTTTTATTGAAATTTCAGAAAAACTTACTTGCTTTGAATTTCATTACACATACAATTTTTAATATATAAAAAAATCGTAATAAGTATGCAAACTACTACTTGCACAATGACGTCGTCGTTCACAATTTTACACATTCTTAAAACAAATTGTCGTTTTTGACATTTAATAAAATGTAAATCTAATGACTAACAATCACCGGTTGGTTACCGGGACTCTGTATCGAGCACACACCTGTTAAGTTAATTTTGTAATGATTACCGTTTTAGAATAGTTTCAATGTTGTTTTTGTGATGGAGAAATAGCTGTGATTCAGATTCCGAGATAAGCGCTAGTAAGAAGAGGATTAAATCGGGAGACGGCTCCGTTTTCCGAGTTCCAGCAATAATTAAAACCACCACGTGCAGCGTCTTTAAATGTCCAATGTTAAATGAATCGCCATTATTACATATATGAAGATTCTCCCAAATATTTATTATCTCCTTTCTCACTTGACATTGGCAAAATCACTCCTTATTTTTGTGGAATGCTAAAGAGAAAAAGAAGACTAACAATCGACTACCGTATTGTAGAACAAGACGGCGTGTCGACCGACGTGGTGGTGTCAGTGTCCTCGCTGAAGGGCAAGCAGCCGGTCAGCGGCGACAGCAAGGTGAAGAAGTCCAAGTCGGAGCCGGCGCGGCCGCGGTCCGCCTCGCTGCAGCGCTCCTCCTCGGGCCAGCTGGCGGTGGGGCCGCGCGACCGCCGCCGCTCGCGGCTCGACCTCGCCTCGCCCGCTCCCACCCCTACCGACATATAGGTAACCAACCACCCTTGACGTGACAATAATGGGGAAGAAAACGCAAAGCTATTTGCAGATGGCGCTACGGACGCTTGACTCATAACAACTTTCAATTAGTTCCGCGTTTTTTATTATCGAGGTGTCATAAATTAGATTTTTTTTCTGTAAAATTGTTAAACGGAAAATGTATGCGACTTGGACTGTTCCTCAATTAAAGGCGAAGTTGAAAAGTACATAATTGAAGACGTAACTTTTCCCACGTCTTCTTCATCCGAGAATCTTTAGGAAATTAATGATTTCCATTATTATTGCAATCAATCGCCACACAACGCGGCATTTTTTTAATAATCTTGTTTAGTTCACGTAAACATTTGTTTCTATACGTTTTGATAGTTAGTATGAGTCAAGCGATATCAGCGCCAAAAATAGATAACATTATGTTCTGAAATAAGGTATTTGACTACTTAGTAGTCTTTGAGTGACTTTTTATCAACTGTCAAAAACAACCTTTTTGTTCTGAAATGCGGTACTTGACTAGCAGTCATGAGTTAATCAACTGTCAAAAACAACATTTTGTTTTGAAATACCTACGGTTCATTTTGTTCTGAAATACGATATTTGACTAGTAGTCATTTGAGTAACTTTTTATCAACTGGGAAAAACGACACTTAGTTCTGAAATTGTTTGTGTTACAAGCATGACGTCACAGTTTTAGGCGAACTTATTTCGTGTTTCTAATTAATATAAAATTCTAAATTGATGAAAACAATCGAGTAAGTTATTTTGACAATTGTAGGAGAAATACTATTTAGTGAATAATCTTTATTTATTATTGATACTGTCAAATACCCTATTATGGCCTGCCCACACTATTAAATTAAATCTATTAAGTGTAAGTAGTTTGTACCAATCCCAGAAGGCTCATTAGTCATTATGTAGTAGGTTAATCAACAAAATTGGATTGAAAGTAAGGCAGTATTGTAGTTCTCGAAGTTGTGGCTAAACAGTTGATGTGTTTGTATGATGAAAAGTCCAAGTTTTTTGCGAATTCCTTAGTGAAGCTTGTTCAGATTCGTCTTGATATACACTCCTTCAATGCGTACGTCGCGTTGTTGAAAGAGTGACTATGTTTATATACCTAACTAGGCCAAAAATCAAATTAAGTTAACTCGACGTCATTCATAGGTATACATATAAAGCACAGCTATAAAAGCCATCTTTGCGAATCTCCTTCAAATCTCTTGTACCATAACGTGATTTTTATGAAACATCTGTGATGTGATGGTTAAACAAATACCTATAGGTATATATAAATTTATATACATAGAAAAACGAATAAAAAATATATTTCAAAACTTGGAAATCGCATTTTCCGACACAAAAATACACAAATAATTTGTGAGATTCATAACCCTTTCTAACTAATGGCTTTGCCGTACTTGGGTTTTTTTTGGAGACGATGATTAGTTAACTAGGTAAGTATGTAGTAAAATTAAAGATAGCGAGTGAATAGGTAGGAGTGTAGTTAGACATATGAAAAAATAATTAAAAATAACTATACGGATAAGTATTTTCATGATTATAGTAACTCTGAATTGTAATAAAGAGGTAGCCAGAGGTAACCCGGTGCGAGTAGATAGGAGATACAAACAGTTATGTAAATGACACTCGAATATGAAATTAAACATCAATTAGTAGAACCACGTATTAGAATGTTGTATACCACTGCTCTCAAACCTGCTATATAGGGCGTCATTGTTTAAATTTCGAAAAAAATAACGATAACGTTAGTAAATAATATCTTACCGTTAGTAAATTATATCCTGTTTTTGCTACAAATTAGAGGACACTAAAAATGATCTGTATGATATAAAACAAAAATAACAAAAACCGGCCAAGTGCGAGTCGGACTCGCGCACCGAGGGTTCCGTATAAATTCATAATCATCACACATGTCTTGAACTCTATATTTTTAAGGTTCCGTAGCCAAATGGCAAAAAACGGAACCCTTATGGATTCGTCATGTCTGTCTGTCCGTCCGTATGTCACAGCCACTTTTTTCCGAAACTATAAGAACTATACTGTTGAAACTTCGTAAGTAGATGTATTCTGTGAACCGCATTAAGATTTTCACACAAAAATAGAAAAAAAACAATAAATTTTGGGGGTTCCCCATACTTAGAACTGAAACTCAAAAAATATGTTTTCATCAAACCTATACGTGTGGAGTATCTTTGGATAGGTCTTTAAAAATGATATTGAGGTTTCTAATATTATTTTACCACTTTAGGAGAGTCTCTCGCGCAAACTATTCGGTTTAGAAAAAAATGATATTAGAAACCTCAATATAATTTTTGAAGACCTATCCATAGATAAGCCACACGTATAGGTTTGATGAAAAAAAAAATTGAGTTTCAGTTCTAAGCATGGGAACCCCCAAAATTTATTGTTTTTTTTTTCTATTTTTGTGTGAAAATCTTAATGCGGTTCACAGAATATGTACTTACTTCTTCTTACCAAGTTTCAACAGTATAATTCTTATAGTTTCGGAAAAAAGTGGCTGTAACATACGGACGGACCGACAGACAGACAGACATGACGAATCCATAAGGGTTCCGTTTTTTGCCATTTGGCTACGGAACTCTAAAAAGCAACTAAACTAAAATAGTCTTAAATTAAAAAGAAAGAGCCTTAAAGATTAATTCTACAAAGTTTTAAACTGAACTTTCTCTTAACTACCACAGTAACGTTTTCCACGGCGTAATCAACTGATTGATCATCTATAATTCTATAGTATAAAATAAATAATATACAATGATTTTATTATTTTTTATTGATTCCTTACGATCTTACTAGGAAGTTGAGTATTTTTAATAGTTACATAGACTTGCTCCTAAATGGATACAACTAACTAGATGTTTAATTCTCTTTTACAGATGATTAGTATATTACTTATTTCTAAACAAGCTAAACTCACTAACATAACAGTAATCAATCTAAAATCAATCATACAATGTGAGACCATAGTATACAGATGAAGCTTTTTAAACAAATAGTTCATATATAATTATTCTATTTTTATATGAGACGAAGTAATAAAATAGTAATATGTGATAAGGTAGTTATTTGGAGAGGTGGAAGTATTGTATGCTTAGATACTTAGATATTATGTTTGGGGTAGTTAAGAGTACCTATAATATGTTACAACGATCGATCCGATTACAACATCGCTGCCACCTATTGTGGTCCATTGTGGATTGCGGATCGCACCGCTTATTGTAACTACACTACATTACTAAATAAGCCTAGCAAGGCGCATTTAGAATTTCTATTGGTAAATGTAAGTAATAGAGTATGTTAGTTATGTAAGGTATTTGAATTAACAATGTTTTATATTTTATTAGATATTCTATAAAAGAAATATAGGTACACGAACCACCTATTGTATACCTTTTGTGGAAATTGATTTAGTGTTCAAATAAAACACAAAAAGTGAAACAGAGAGGTGAAAGTTAATTTATATTGTGCACTTCTTTTAATTTTTCTAATGTGTATACCTAATGTAACGTATGTGTATTAAAATATATAATAAGTTGCCAGATCATATTATTATTTATCGTACGGCTAATTACGAGTCAAAATCTTAAAATCATATTAACCACTAACCTGTAAAATCCGGCATTAGAAACTTACAGACTACCGATGGCTATTGGATTTTAATACATAATTGAATCTGCTAGTATGTAATAAATATAAATTTAATTACGTAATTAATATATAGTTTTAAATTCAATTTGAAAGAATATAATTTTACATGTCGTTGCCTTGGCGAGACATACTGTACTTATTTATAATTTCAACCTTGATCAATGGTTTTGAAAAATAAATACGATACATACATACTAAATAAATAAGAATTATAAACATACAAGTTGATCCATTATTATTTTTATTTAAACTGTGTACTATTATCTTTGTTGTTCATTTACACAAATATATAGAAATCGTTTAACAGTAATCTGATATATGTAATATATTATATAAGTACGAATAGCGCAATTAAATTGTAAAGGTGCTTCTAACCAAAGATTAAAGCGATAATAAAGGCTATATTTCAGTGACTATAATTAATGACTGAAGTGTGTTTAGTAAGTAAAGAATTTTTCATACACGCACCAGAGACATAGCAAAGTGTTTTAAGAGGAGAAGAAAAATATTCGCACTAGAAAAACATATCAATGATATCATGGAAAAAATGTAGAAGTTTTTTATTGGGATAGTATGAGGCACAATCGTAATATAAATTACATTCATTTTATTTATGCATAAAACGTTGGATTTGCCGACTACTCACTTTCCTTCCCTCTCCAGCTGTCTCCCAATCCTCCCGTAGTTCACGCCCTTTAATGTTACTCTTCTTTCAACCCATTTTTTACAACCTCCAAATTTACGTGAACTCTATAACCTATTTCACCTTCTAATACAACTGAATCTTACGATGCTGATGATTAGAAGGGCACATGTCAAATCCATAAAAATGGATATCAATTGAGATATCGCAGTGTCGGTCGTTTAATTTTATATTATAAGATTTATATAACATTCTTAAGGTAAATTCAATTTCACCCAGGATTTCACATTGTTATTCCTATCATTACGTTTAACACGTTCCGGCTATATGGTAACATTTCAGAAGTTCAAATCAAACAATTTTATTCTTAATTTGATTAATTAATTTATATTGTTATTTTAAATAAAATAAAAAAATAATCAAATAAATATGTTAAAAATAAATATTGTGACAATGCACATTATGTTTAGTAAGTAACCCATTACTAGTTAGGTAAATGTTAAATTTAATTACCTACTCACATAGATATAACAAAAAAGTCTAAATATAATTTTGCAGATTACTAACAATTAACATAATTATGTCACATGTAACTTTTTTATTCGATAGTGTTTTACCTTAGACGCGAATAAACAAAGAAGTTAGGTATACAAAACAAAACACCAAACGATAGCTTCTTAAATATTTTACACTTACAAAATATCAGTAGATACCTAATTTATATTTGTAATAATTCAGCCAGACCCGCATAAAAATAAATAATAAAATGGAATACAAATCACGAAAAACCTATTTTATTTTATAGATATGTAAGTCATCGCATATTTAGTTCAGTCAATTCGCTGTAAGAAAATTAAAAAACAATTTAACATTAAGTATTGGTTTACTACCAATCAATTGATGTCCCCATTTAATCTGAGTTAGCCAATCAGCTTAATGACATGTAAGAAAAGTAAAACCTTTTTTGTCTGATATGGGTTTTACGAAAAAACAATAACAACTTCATTAGTAGAAGAACCAATTTAAATCGTTTCAGCTGATTTTTGTTAGAACTTATTAATGTACACGTATTTCCTTTATAAGGTGTACATATATCCAGCTAAAATATACGTATCAGAATTTAGAAAAATGATGTTTAGACGAACACCAAGCAAATCGTCTAAAAATAGGCTAGTGTAGTAAGTAACGAAGTATGCGAAGTATAAGAATGGAAGTCTCGTGCGTAGACCAATGGGCACGGCGACTACCCGGCACCGGTAACTAGTCAATTAGCCAGCCTGATCCCTCCACTGTCCGAGATCCTTCCAAGGATAAATATATCTCGTATCAGCTGACAGTTCCGCTCGGTAAATGCTTATTGTACATGGAGATGGAGTGTAAGTGTCGCATTGGACGGACGCGCAATCTCGAAGCACACGTAATCCAACATGGCCGTGGTATATTTTGACTGGATGGACTACGTCGTTTTCGGCGGTATGCTGTTTCTATCCGCTATAATTGGTGTATACTTTGCCTTCTTCGCCTCAAAGAAACAGAACACAACATCTGAGTATCTAATGGGAGGAAAGACGATGGGAATGTTTCCCATATCGATGTCTTTGATTGCCAGGTACAGTCCTTAAATTGCATTAATTTCACGACTATATTGTTACCAGGAAATAAAATAAAAAAGTATATAATTTTAGCTACATATCTGGGATATCCCTACTCGGACTACCAGCTGAAATGTACACTTATGGAACTCAACTCTGGACTATCGTGCTGTCTGAGTGGGCCGTTTCCCTGACTATTGCAATCGTTTACCTACCAGTGTTTTACAATTTGCAAATTACATCAACATACGAGGTGAGAAGATCTAGAAACTAACAAAAAATTCATATGCTAGCGATCGATTAAATTAAAAGTGTTTACCGTTTTCAGTATTTGCGTCTCAGGTTCAATCAAAAAGTGAGACTGTTGGGTTCCATAATATTCATTATTAAAATGATGCTTTACATACCGATTGTGATTTATGTTCCTGCTTTAGCTTTCAGTCAAGGTACGTTCTATAAATTCAAATATGTGTTATTTCTGCATGTTATCAACTTCACGAGATGTTTAATTAGGTACTAACTTAAATTATCTTAAATTGTTAGTAGTTTGTTTTCATTAAATATTTATCCTTCTACAATATCTGAAAAAATCTGTTCTTGTTACTAATAAAACTTAGGAAGTTCAACTAATCGATAAACTTGTTTGCTAAATGAGATGGGGAACTTTTTTTTACTTTTTGAGTATAGGTTCCATGACAAAAGTTCATCAGTCTTAACGAATAGGAGCCAGCCATACTTAAAAGTTATTCATGAACTTCAGGTAGGCACATTACAGTTATTATAAGAGTTATCCTTATCCGTAAATGTATGGATAATTTTGTATAAATGGTCACCAAATTTATTTCCAGTTACCGGAGTCAACTTACATTTGATAACACCAATCGTATGCATCGTTTGCATATTTTATACGACCCTCGTAAGTACATATATTACCGAAAAATGATTTTTTATACAATCCCATATATCTGTTACTACATTAAAGTACAAATTGCTTTGGGCACAAAATTTCCACAGACTAAGAAGCTGAGTTATTGATTGAGGTCAAGCAAATCACGCATTGTTAGGCTTGAATCTTGCAACCATTTACCAATTTCTCCTTGTTATTCTTTATGTAGTTGACCCCCAAGTCTTAACCAGGAAAGAAGTAACCTTAATCTAACTGCCGCATAGATTGAAGATTCTAGTTATACTTTCTTTTCTTTTTAGGGTTCCGTACCTCATAAGGAAAAAAGAAACCCTTATAGGATCACTCGTGTGTTCTATCTGTCTGTCCGTCTGTCACTGCCAATTTCCTCAGAATCTACTGGACCAATTAAGTTAAAACTTAGTATACATATAAGTACACATTCTGTGATCTAAACACGAACGTATCACCTAAATGAATGAATTCTGAGTATAGGAGGCACTTGTGAGGAGCAAATCAGATAATTAAAAAAAAAATGCAAACTGTACCGTGTGACGTATCAAATTAAACTTAAATATTTTTTTTTTTTAAACAGACGAAAACTGACTACTGAGCAAATTTTAAATACAAAATCAAGTTCTCTACTTATAGGTTACAGGAAAATCTATAAGAAGTTTATGGAATTAAGATAAGATGGTAAAATTCCCAATCGGCGTGCGACTCTCACTCGCACTCGCCCGGTTTTTTTCTGTTTATCTAACACTTAAATATATTTTTCGTATAGGGAGGGCTAAAAGCAGTAGTTTGGACAGATACACTTCAAACAGTTCTTATGTACTTTGGAGTTATATTTGTATTGGCATACGGAACGTGGCGTTTGGGTGGCATTGAAGAAGTGTTTGCCATCAACAAAAAGGGAGACCGATTGGAATTCTGGAAGTAAATATTCATATGCATTTCTAATTTAGATTTGAAAAAAAATATTTCTTACTTGTAAAACAATTATTAGTAAAACAAATAATTTGGCTATGTATTTTATTTCAGTATGGATCCTGATCCCACTATTCGCCATACGTTTTGGTCAACAGTTTTTGGCAATTACTTCAGCTGGCTGGCATCCTGCTCTGTAAACCAAGCCATGGTACAAAGATGCCTTGCTCTGTCATCCTTAAAACGAGCTCGCATGTACGCATAAACCTTTTTTCATTGATCATGTCAAGAAAATTAATAATCTTACGCTTTAGATTACAGAGTTAGGAGGCCGTTTAAACTTAAAAATTATTTCTTCATTACAGAACAATTTTCATCATGGCTGCCGGTATTTTTATTATTGTATCTTTGTGCTGTTACACTGGGCTCGTTATTTATGCGACGTTTTCTACTTGCGACCCGTTGACCATCGGTGCAATTCGAAAGAGCGATCAATTACTTCCGTATTTCGTCATGACTATAACGGGCTCCATTCCAGCTCTTCCCGGCATCTTTATGAGCGGTGTTTTTAGTGCTGCTCTAAGGTATACCTTTCCATATAGTGCAGAATATGAATAAATGCGGATATACTTAAGGGGAAAATTAAATATTTTGTTTGCTTTCCTCAGTTCTATGTCAACAGGATTAAACTCCATGTGTGGTGTTATTTTTGAGGATCTTATCAGACCAGCTTACAATAAACCAATAAAAGAGAAAACTGCCAGCTTAATCATGAAAATAATAGTTATCATAATAGGTTTGTGTTTTTTCTAATACTACTAGCTTTATAATTTAATATCTTCCTTTACCTACTTATAAGGCACAAGTCAATTAAATTTAATGTCGTTTTCAGGAACCGCTTGTGTCGCTTTAGTGTTTTTGGTAGAGCATATAGGAGCGCTAATTCAGGCGGGCAAAAGCCTTGCAGGCATCACCGCTGGAAGCTTGTTAGGGCTTTTCTCAATGGGGCTATTTCTACCTTGGGTTAACGCCACGGTAAGAACTTAAATATATACAAAATATATTTGAAATTTTGAAATCCCTACTGTATTCTATATGTTTTCTTTAGGGAGCTTTAGCAGGAGGAATCACATCAACTTTACTAGTGGGCTGGATCTCCCTCGGTACTCAAGCAGCTATGATACGTGGAGATATCGTGGTAGTGCCCAAACTGACATCTGTTGTAGGCTGCCCTGAAAACATCACTATCCCGATTAGACCAACACTCATAAGTGTACCAGTTGAATTTGACCGGTATGTTAACTACCCCTTACGTCCTCACTGCAGGGGTAATGTAAAATAATATTTTTGCTACACTTATAGCTTCTGTATCGATTTCACTATGACAAACGTCGTGCAAATGATGAGTATTTAATTAACTTTTTTTTCCAGATCTGGGACTTTCTTCTTGTACAGACTCAGCTACTTGTACTACACGTTTGTCGGGATGACGGTGTGCATTTTAGTCGGTTGCGTGGTGTCCTATTTCACTCATCCAAATGACCCAGCCATGGTGATTTTCATTTCTTATTTCCTACATACATCTGTTAATTCTTAAGTATCCCTACAATAATTCATCTACCATTCAAATTTATAATTCAAATCCCTTAAAATGAATAACCAGTAGATTTGCATAACACGTTTACTACGTAGAGTGATAAGAAATAATAACACTGAAATAGACACATTACCAAAAAAAGACAATTCGAGTGTAGCTTGCGTTGAACTCTTTTCAATGGAGTTGAGTATGTTGAACAAAAGACATCAACGTGAGCATCATTGCAAAATAGTAACATTAAGTGTTGTCATAGAAAAAAAGAACCTTAAAAAAGTCAATAACAACTATTTTGGTGAGCAATTCTACTGTCTAAAAGTAGCTTTAAAAAAAGTTGAAACTGTCAAGCCGTTTGCCAAAATAGAGTATTTTAAGGCTCCGTCGCCGACTCCACGGTTGTGAATGTCTGCTACCATGTTACTTGTTATTTGTCTCAAGGTCATGTCGGTCACGATCTTTTATGGGAACGATCATAAAAATACTGGTTGTCGATGTAAGATTTCGGCGACATCGGTTCTGGTACAAATGAGCCTCGATACCATTAATGCTATTAAATAAGATCTCTATGGGAACGAAGGATTGGATTGGACTGGAGTGATCTTTGTAGTTATTTGGGGCGGTGTAGCTCATGGTGTGGTCCCAGGTGCACCGGGATCTGCTGACGCCGGTGGTTCACCGCTGGCTGCCGCCGCAGCACGCGCACTGCCGCCGCCCGCGCCTCACGCAACACGACATAGAGCTGCACGCGCGAGAGCTCAACCTACTGCGCGCGCGCTCTCCACACCTTGTAAGTGTTTATTCAACTTAGGGATGGCCGATATACATCTATGTATTGTAAACACTCGATGTATAGTAAAGATGCATCGTATTGAACCGATGTGTATTCTAAATACTTCAACATCGAATATAATTATGTACATATATCGATGTTTTTTATTCGATGCATCGAATACGCAAATTATGACACTGATTGCCACGTTTCGTGAATCAGAACGTAAGGTGCGAGTTCGAACTCAGTTAATATCTGTCCCATCAGAAAGACTCCTTTCCCAGGCAGGACTAATTTTGACTGAATAAAGAAACCGATTGAAGAGAAAAAGATTAAGTAAACTTTTGTTTACTTAATCTTTTTGCTAATCTTAAAAGATTAAGTAAACATTGAAAAAAAAGGGATTTGTAAACAAAATTAAGGCAAGTGAATGTGAATTTTTAATAAATATTTTTCCTTATACCTAGTTTTCTTTTAGTTTCAGCTTCAGAATATCTTAACATGTCTTCTTCTCGTGTGCGCTGTAAGGCCAGTGACCTAAGAAACCCTAGTGTCAGAGTTTTTAAGGCTTAAACATGTCCATTAGAAAAGTTTTGGAAACATCGATGTATTTCTCAATAAATCGAATTAACATCGATGCAACCGAACTATGTATTAAACCGAAAAAAATCGACGTTTATTTCAAATGTCCATCCCTAATTCAACTTAACATATTAAAGCCCAATTAAGTCCAGTCTACCATATTATGTCTGAAGTGTAGAAAAAATAAATTATGTACGAGGATAAGGTACTTGCTAGACTTATTTCATTACTTCTTATCATTTATTATTGAAAAATGTTAAGGTTCACAAAGATATTAGAATTACATTGTTCTGGGATAAATTTTTGTATTGAATAATATTTTATATTGTAATTTATTATAGAATTTTATTTTGATATGCCTTGACGATCTAGTGCTAGCTGCAATCTTCTTTCAGAACACCGCCGCTGAAGAAAGAACCCGAGATATAGACCGCTTAATCCCTCCAAAAAATAATAAATAGGTAGTTAAATAATGCCAGTTCTTAAGAATCTCAGTATGCTATAATTATAATTTTAAGTACGTGAGTAATGAATAACTTTGAGTTGTATAATGAATGTATGCCATGAAAATATATTGCAACTTGAACTACTATAGTGTTTTAATTGACTGATATACCCTAATATACAGTGTGCCTCTCGATAAGAAGTTAAACGCAAAGGGCTGAAATTTAAAAAAAAAATCTATAATAAAAAACCACCTAAAATTTTGGAAATGTATAGACCAAAAACCCAGAATCGATACGAACAAGCTGTATGCCAATAGATACCTTTATTTTAGTTAATCTAAATAATCCTACATAAGTCGCAACCCCCAAATCAATGGGGATTCGGAGCTATGGGGATGACAAAGTGTCTGCTTTATCTGTTTGCCCGTTATCTGCTTTAGATTTTCATAACTTTAGTACCAAATTCACTTATGTTATCAATTGTAATTAAATGACACAATAACGACACTATAGATGATATTGACAGTAAACACACTAAAAGTAATCTCTTTCAGGCAACTGTTGTTCTTAAGCGATAACAGACATGTTCGGTTGATTATTATTTTGGTGTTTACTATCACAGAACCGCCTCCGTCTGGCGTAGTAGCTAGTCAATAGCTTTACATCAAGCAGTCGACGGTTCGATTCCCGGCGAGGTCTAACTATGCAGGTCTCGGTTTATTTAAAGTTATCATTAATAACTGTAAATAAACCGAGTCCTATCAATCAATCTCAGAAAGTCATGCCGCCATACATCTATGTTCCAGCATCGAGTTTAAGGTAGCCAAGTCAGTTCCCCACTATGTTGGGGAATCTTGGTAAGATCGCCTCTATCTTTAAGTATCATCATCACTTACCATCAGGAAGGATAATGCCAAGGGATTACCAATTGAGGATTAGAAATAACAGCTGTCTGGAAAAGATTATTATTTTTATGTATTTACTGTTGATTGTATAGTCTACATCATTACAATTGATAACATGTGAATTTGGTACTAAAGTTCAAAACATCACGAGGTCACACTTTGTAGGACTCTGTTTTGTTGGAGGTAAGGCATTTTCTGAGCCCATCTGGCCAGATGCCACCATCTTATCTTAGTCTTGCCGCCAATGTAATGTTATGAAGCCATTAAAGTTGTGAAAATCTCAAGCAGATGACTGGTGTTTCTGTATACCTTGTTATCCCCATAGGTCCGATTCCCCATTGATTTGGGAGTTGCGACTTATGTAGGATTATTTAGTTAATGTTAAGGTATCTTTTGGCATATATCTTGTTCGTATCAATTACTAGTTGTTTTTATACCATCACCTTTTTGTATTTATAAGCTTTTCATTTGGTATGTGTAGTCTTACAATAACAATAAAAATTAATCTTTCTTTTACCCATAATATGTCGGTCTCATTTCACTCCTTTTCGTTTGTGCAGTGCATCGAATGCCACACTGTATTAATAAATTGATTAAACCTTAAATTTGGGACTGGCAAGGAATATTTATGTATCTCCCAGAATATCGTGATTCGTGATTATTTAAAAAACCGGCCCAGTGCGAGTAGGACTCGCGCACCGAGAGTTCCGTATATTTAAATTCATAATCACACATGTCTTGAACTCTATATCAAATTATTAGGCCTGCAATCCCTTGAAGCTGTGAAAAAATCAAACTTCTATGCCAACGCAATCAAAAGATACGGCCGTTTATGCCGCATATATATATATAGCAAATATACTGAAGCTGTGATATTATATATATATATATATATATATCTCATATCACAGCTTCAAGGGATTGCAGACCCGAGTATTTGATATAAATTTCAACTTGATACGTCTACGCGTTCCTGAGAAAAAGGGTATTGACAGACCGACAGACAGACGGACGGATAACGAAGTGCTCCTTTAAGGGTTCATTTTTAAGGTTCCGTAGCCAAATGGAAAAAACGGAACCCTTATGGATTCGTCATGTCTGTCTGTATGTCCGTCTGTATGTCACAGCCACTTTTTTCCGAAACTATAAGAACTATACTGTTGAAACTTGGTTCCGAAACTATAAGAACTATACTGTTGAAAGTAGATGTATTCTATGAACCGCATTAAGATTTTCACACAAAAATAGAAAAAACGATCAATTTTGGGGATTCCCCATACATAGAACTGAAACTCTTTTTTTTTTCATCAAACCCATACGTGTGTGTTATCTATTGATAGGTCTTCAAAAATGATATTGAGGTTTCTAATATCATTTTTTTCTAAACTGAATAGTTTGCGCGAGAGACACTTCCAAAGTGGTAAAATGTGTGTCCCCCCTGTAACTTCTAAAATAAGAGAATGATAAAACTAAAAAATATATATTTTTTCCTTTTGATTTGATTGAAGGATTTTTGATCCGCTTTTTCCTTTTGATGTACGGAACCCTAAAAAACGATATTTTTTTTAATACTCACATTCCATAACCATTTGAAGAACTGTGTATCGTATTTACAGAATAATATATCGTACTTTCCATCCGAAGAGTCATAAACATTTTGGCAATATAAACAAAAAATTATAATATTTTTTTACTTTAATATCGCTCCTAAATATCGCATTCATAATGGTGTCGTTCGTTTAAGCTTCAGGCTCAGCTAAAGCCATTACCACACCTTGGACACTCCGATAAACTGTCGGGTTAAAATTTCCTAAGTACTACTACTACATAAAATAAAAGTATGGCGTTGTTATACATAAATGTGTTTGTTGCATGGTTTGTATTAAGAAGCAACCGTCACCGGGTCTTACCCGCAGGTAATGAGGTCTCCTTAGAGAGGGGTAGAGTATATACTATGCCATAACCCTCCTTCTGAGGCAGTTGGTTTAAAGTAGTGTATCTCTTTTCGTCGTTTCAAGAGAGGGTAGACCGGGGCGAATCGGATCACGGGGCGAATCGGATCACAATTAGAAATAGATACTTTAAAAATCCGGGCTAGACTGACCTTTGTCATAGCAACACGACGTATAATGTTGCTATGACAACAGTCAGTCTAGCGCGGAATTTAAAATATTTATTTATTTCTAATTGTGATCCGATTCGCCCCGTGATCCCCTTCGCCCGGTCTACCCTACCTAAATCATTATAGTAACGAGCTAGAATTATTTAGGTAAACAAATCAGTAGTCGGAGAGAAAAAAGAGGACAAATATTGATATATGTATTTAGTTTGTTAATATAAATGTCGATTTATATATTATTTACAAAAACTCTTTTAACATCGCGTAAAACTTTGTGGTTCTGTATAAAAGTGAAGTTAGTAATTATAAAATGAAATCGACAAACATCGTAACGTCCAAACATTCAAATACTTAGCTAAAGATTATTATAGATAGATTCAAAAAGAGATTTATCGGTTTGTATAAAATTAAATTATGTACCTAGGTACTTATAGTAAAATATACCTCAATAAAATTTGAATTCATTTTGTACATGACTTCGACCAGACTTAAGTAAAATTATCTGGATGAAAGGTGGCACCGTCATCTGATATGGATTAAAATACTAAGGTAATTTTAAAAGGATTCGAGAACTGAATTTGTGCAACTGGTAAAGTAGATGTGCAGTTTACCACCTGCTTTAAATGCACAAGACACTCGTTAGTTTCGACACACATATAGCTAGAACAGTTTACAAGAAGCACGATGCCATAGAACTGTCACCAGGTCCTTGCACTAGGCGCGTCGCGGGTTACGTTCTCTTGCAGGTGGGCATGTTGACGGGGAAGAACACGTTGAGCTCGATGAGGGTGGCCAGCACCAGGAACACCGCGTACATGGCTAGGCAGGCGCGCCCCACGGCGGCGTCCAGCTTGAACTTGTTCAGCCAAAATGTCAAGTACAGCAACAGCAGCGTCGACAACAGCGATATTGCCGAGTACTCCAACCCCATCGAGTTAATTTTAACCTGCCAATTTAAATTTAACAATAAAAATACAGCCACTAGCGAGGCGAAACTATTTAAGGAAACATAAAATTAGTATTAAATCAGAAGAGAACCACCGCTTTGCAAAGAAACTGTCGCTTTCGCTTAGCTAATGAAAATAAAAACATGCATTCGCATTTGATTGGCATGTTACGTTAAATAACTTTTATAATTAATAAACTTAAAAATATCTTCATATGTATAGGCTCTACATTAATTTGTTATTGTATTATCTTTGTGAATGTTGTAAGTATATCAAAAAATAAATTAGAGAAAAAAATAATGTAATAATATTGCAATGTAATAAGGTGTTCTAACCCAATATTTTCCCGGTTCCGCAGGTGTTAACGATGCCTTGATTAGCCACGGCAGCCCAAGGCACAGCAATATGTCAAACGTGTTGGATCCTATAGAGTTACTTATTCCCATAGAACCATGTCCTGTAATTAAAAGTAAAGCTGAGTACTATCCCACTGTTGATATATATAAAGACAGAATACATGAACATGTAGGCATCTCACCTTGTTTCGCTACTATAACACTAGATACTGCTTCGGGTACTGATGTGCCAGCAGCAAGGAAAGTTATCCCCATTACAGAATCCGGTATCATCAACGTATCACCTAAACACAACATTAAATAGATAAATAAAAATAAAAAATAAAAATGCATTTATTGGAACTTCAACAGGAAAACAATATTATTGTAACGATAATAACTACATTAGTTGACGACTGTGTCGTAGTTATTAACGCCCACCTCCGTAAATAAAAGAGATGAACGTTCCATCCCACACCCCGGACACTTCATACAAATTTCGCGCTATTTTTTACTACAAAGATATTCATGTTTGTACACATGTAAATGTGTGCGTGATGTACTAGGGTTGAATCGAGATTCAATTAGCCGTCATTGTTCCTTATACTTTATACTAGACTTTTACAAATAAAGTAAAGGCTGTATACACCAGACAAGGCTGTTTAGCCTTAGAAGGCTTTAGCTCTTTCCTTAAAAAATAAAATTGTCTTTGATTATAATACTGTGCTTTGGAACAAATGGGCACAGATCGGTCACACATACTGTATAATGTCCGTATACTGTGGTTAATGTGACGGAAGATTACATTACAACAGAAGTAAAAATAGGTAGTAGTGTAGTAGTAGGTAGGTAGGTAGTGTGTGTGTGTGTGTGTGTGTGTGAGTGTGTGTGTGTGTGTGTGAGTGTATGTGTGAGCGTGTGTCAGTGTGTGTGTGTGTGTGTATTTGTGATTGTACATATGTTTGGGTGAGGATGTTAAATTTTGATGTACAAGCTATATTATTATTACGAGTAACAAGTTTTCTGTTTCATCGTAACTTTGGATCTGAAGGTACTGATTTATGTAGTTAGAATTTTATTTCTGAGGTTGATAGTGGGTACGAATTGAGGGTTTTATTAAGTTTATTGTATAAGGTTGGACTAATATAGTGAAAATGCCTATTTACCATGGAGAGTCTACGTAATTTGCTTAAAATAATTAAAATTCACTTGAGTAATAATAAGATAACGATCTAAATAAATAATAATAAAAAACATTTATTATACATAATATGAGTAATTGAACTTACCTATGACAGTGATCATCCAGGCCACTATGTAAGACAGTGAACCGATCCAAACGATGCACATGATGAACGTTAAGGGAAACCATTTTTTGAACCTTGGCTTTTCACAGTCGGGGATAGTAAACAGAAATACCAGATGTATGGGCCACGTCACAATCCATGTCGTCTGAAATATGTCGTGCGTTTAATAGTATTTTCACTATTACGCAAATGGATTTCAAGTTTTATTTTTTACCTAAAGACAGTTCATCTAACATGTCTTTAACTTTTAGTATAATGGCAGAAAAAAAAAGTAATATAAGTACAATAGTTCCGTTTGAAGAAATATGACACCGCACAGTTTATTATTGTATCAATTGAGAGACCGTGTATGATGCGAGCGAAATATTTACTATTAACTATACGTCTTAGGTCAACGTTTTATACAATGTGGTGGACTTGCAGCTTATGAATTAATGATGACAATGACACATGCGTAACTAAAAGTATTTATTATAATGGTCACATTCTTAAGTAACTCATAAAAATGTACCTTTGTAAAGCAGCTTCTTCCACTAGGCCATTTCCAAAGCGAATGTTCATACCTATCCTCAGAGTTGCAATCTGCATTCGCTACTTGATTTGCATTTTCTTCAGGACAATAGATTTCCATTTCATGTTTTGCTTCAATATCAACGTTTGCGTTGATGTTCTTCGTGTCATCTACAGATTTAATTTCCTTTTTCTCATCTTCTGTATCAATTTCCCCTTTCTTCTCGTTTACTTCCATAAGAGGTGGTAAGCCACTTTTTAAATTCCCATTATGTTGATAGTGATCAAACGGCATATCACCTCTATTCAATGAGGTCGGTGCTTTTGAATTCTTACGCTCTAAAATTAACATTCAACTTAATATAAGGGCTTACCAATTGTAGATTTAAAAAAATAAATTAATTTACTCAAAAATCAAAAAATCAAAATCAAATATCTTTTTTATTTCAGTACATGCTTTACACATACTTTTCAAGAAATAAAAAAAAAAATTACATACCCTTTTCAACTGTGTCAGGTTTTGAGTCTGTTTTATTTAACCTATCAGAAATACACTTCCAGCTTCCTGCAATGAAAATTGAATCAATTAAATAGTAGTTTTATTTGCTTTGCATATACTCAATATATACGAGTCAGATGACTCAAACATGTAGGATATATCGCTTTCTAGACTTTAATGCTTTATTTCTACTACGTCTCGGGCTGCATAATCACCAAATATACTGCATCCGTTGGTTAAAATGATTAAGTTAAATCTATCATAGGACAATGAGACTAATAAGAGGCTGGAAATAATTTCTTAGTGAGATGACGTGGGTGAGAATATTTCTTGCACCTTACCTCTAGCAAAGTTCTGGATGGACTTGTCGTAGTACATGATGCAGATGTAGACGCCGTAGAGAAGCACCAGCAGGAACGCCTCATACCACTGCACGTACTCATCGTGCATGATGCAGATCAGGATTGAGACGGTGATCCCGTAAGCTAGGCAGTCCCTCGTTAGTGGCCACCAATCTAGAGGTACCACCTATAGTTAAAAATCATAATTTTAGTTGTTAACTTAGATAAAACAATAAAGAAGATTTAATTTAGAAATCAGATTTGTGAACGAATTTAAGTGATTCTTCCCACCGCTGCTAAGTGGCTTTTTTCACATATTGAACAGACGAAATTCAGTGCAGAAAAATAGCGCAAGTGTAATTGATTTCCACTTCGAATTAATGATAATGGATATATAAATAAGGTCCTCATTCATATCAGCTGAAAGACGTGAACAAAGGCCACCCCTAGAGATTTCCTTAAGACCCTCACCAGGTCTTCGGTCCACCGAGTGGGAGACGTAATACACTGCGATTTTTGAATGTCACAAATAATGGTTAGAAACGTGCGACTAAATAGGGTGACCGGTATATCAATGTTAACTTCATTGTGAAGGGAAATAATCCTAGGAACAATAATGTTTGCCCATTCCGTACCATGCCAGCACCTATCCCACAACAGGCCGCCACAGCGAGTATGTTGAAGACGGCCGATCCGACGATGGTGCCTACACCGATGTCTCCTTCCGTGATGAATGTGCCGATTACGTTCACGAACAGCTCAGGCGCCGACGTCGCCGCAGCCATAAAAGTAGCGCCCGCCACATCATTCGTCATGTTCAGCGCTGGAAAAATAGATGACAGAGTAAAAAACTGCTTATTCATCAAATTAAATTACACTGCTTATGAAACGCCAATAATAAACAACATGAACACAGAGCTAAACACTACAGGATTTCTATATTCGCTCATCTAGGACAAGCGGAAGTTTGCAATAATAAGCGTAAATACTCGTTATTCAAAGTTTTTATTTTAAATTATTTATTCAATATCAAAGTAAAAATACACAAAAACATACAAAGAACATTACACTAAAAGCCTATAATAAGCTTTATCCGTGTAACGGAGTCGTTATAGTTAAAATTGTTTTTATTTAAAGATAACAAAAATTAATTAATGTTGTTAAGGTGCGGATTTTGTAAAAAATGTTTTTTTAATGGGTTTTATATTTTGATGATTCAAAATACATTTCTTGTTAGTTAAATATATATTCTAGATCACATAGTTTAATATTCTAGATCCATAAAGATCAGTTATTTTGTTATTAGGTATTTGTTTGTCAGTCTTTTCCGGTTCTGGAGGGCTAACATGGAACTTTTTTATTCTCATTCTGAATGCTTCTTATGCCGGTAATTACAGTGGCTACCTCGCCCCACCTGCCAGCTAGGTATAAATAATAAATAAAGCGCGTCTTGGTACCCCCCTAAGTCGGTCCTTGTTGTAATGAGGCCCTATGTGTAATGTGTATACGTGGCCATCAACTCCAACATCACAACAAACATTTTAATTACCATGACATATCCTATCGACAGCGGGCACAAAGAACTTCTCACAGACGACGGCAAGCGCGATAAAAAGGTAGATGGAGATGAGGGCGTGCACCACGATAGCGGCATGGTAGCCCTGCAGGTCCGTCAGCAGGCCAGTCGGGAAGTCGTCGATTGCCGCTGGGGTGCAGTTTCGACCGGTCTCCTCTGAAAGACAATGAAGTTCAACGTTAATGTTTTATCCTATTCTTAATTATCGTCATGAACTCCAAGTAGCCTTTTTTAAGGGTTGCGGGGGAGAAGGGTGCAAGAGAGACCTAGTTACTGTGGCCGTCACTCGCGCACCTCAGTCAACCGAGGTCACTTCGGAAAGTTGGCAGGTACCCAAGGTTGACTTCCTGGAGGAGTTAGGCTGGCAGTGATACCGGCCTAAAAGGTTTCTAAATAGATTTTTTAAAATACCCGATTAAATAGTACATAGATTAGGTTTCATAGGAATCCGCGGCCCAAAGGTTCTGATTTCTTATATACCTGGTAATATGGCTGTGGTTTCCTTCGAAATCGCTTTATTTTTTTATTACGTTTTAGATTCATTGACTGACCACTGACAGTTCATTGAACTTCATTGACACGACCCGACTGACTCGGTGGCTCAGTGGTTAGCGATCCTGACTACTGATCTGAGAGTGGTGGGTTCGATCCCCACCCAGGGCAAACATTTCTGTGATGAGCAGATTTGTTTTCTCTGTGTCTGGTCGTATTATATCTATATATGTATGTATTTATATGTGTATGTATATCAGTCTCTGGTTCCCATAGTACAGGGAATCCTAGTTTGGTACCAGATGACCGTGTGTGATATGTCCCGGATATTATTATTATTATTATTATTGGTCATTTCGCATAGGTCAATTGAAATTTTCCGGTAAGAAAGACGTCAACCATTGCTCTTAGTTGCAGGTAATACATACGAAAATATTGGACGTCCACTACCTAAACTTTATCATGGTTTTTCTTTCATTTAACTTACCATGTTTGTTAGAGAGATTTGATCCTTATAATTGACCCACCCTATCGATTAATGCCATAAAAGTACAGGATGTTATTTTTTCGGATTTCAGCCGGTTCGATTCCTGTGTGTGACAAGGGTATTTTCAAAAATCTTTTAATTTAGTTTTGCTTTTTAAGAATAAAGGAATACTTCTTTTGAGTAAAATTTGCTATCTTCAGTATTTAGAGTACTTTCCCTCTAGGTGGCGTTCCAACATTCCACCCTGTATAAAATACTTTTCTTGTAAAGTGCATTCATTCGGGCGAAGAGCAATAAAAATAACTTGAAGTACTTTATACGAGTACATAGTTTCGCAGACAGTTCCGAATACAGTTTCGTGCAAAACGAGCATTACGGGTCTTATCGATAAACTATCAACCGTCCAACATCATGTCTAATTAACACACGTAAGTATACATTCCTGATTCAAATAGAACACTTTTTAATAATAAAATAACATAGGATTTTTTTTTAATGAGTTTGTGTTTTTCTTTTCAAAACACCTTAATAATAAAAGTGACTTCGCCAAAATTAGTATATTTTAATATGATGATGCTAAATTAGATAATTATTAATTAATTATTATCTACTTTCTTATAAATAGGAACATTTATTAATTAACTACATTCTATTTACGACTTCACGTGACAAAAAAAAAACAGAAATAACTATGCATTGTAAAAAATCTATTGATTGAGACAGGCAATAAAACTCGATTGGTTATTTGAACGCGGGAACTTTATGACCCCAGTTAACCTGTATCAATGACAATTAATCTACATAGGCCAACTATACATAAGTTATGGACTACTTTATGGGAGTAATTTACAAAGAGTAAATTAGAGCGAGAAATACTTATCACTACTTTTTAAATGAGAAATTACCTAAAATTTAATTCAAAATTCAAAAATAACTATCAAGTTTTTGGAGTGTCCGTGCTCATAAATATTTATAATATTTATTACATTACATAAGAAATACTTATTTTCAGAACAAAAAAGTGGAGGTGAGATTTTGATGGATCGATTGTCTTGTATTCTCCGTGTCTTGACCCTAAAAACTAACCATTAAAGAATGTATATGTTGGTCTGGATGCGGGCAGCGCAGGACTGGTCGGTGTGGAAATCCTTGAGGGAGGCCTTTTCCAGCAGTGGATGTATTTCGGCTGATGATGATGATGTATGTGTGTGTACGCATACACACATACTTCATTATCATCAGCCGACGGACACACACAAGTGTATGTCCGTCCGTTGCTCTAGCTCCTAGATCAGCGGATTTGCTTGAAATTTAAGACTATTTTAATATCTCTGTTTTTATTTTATTTTTATTTTTTCAAACGCATTTGGTAGCACTGCTATCATAGTAAAAGAACTTGCATTTTTTTCGTATAAATGACTAATGATTTTGATGATCGTACAATACTATACATACAATATCGTCGTACAATATATTTTTATACGGCCTAACTACACTAAGTAGTTGGTAATTACGGGAAAAACTAAATAAAGTACTTCCCATACAAACCGAAGTTCTTGGTTATTTTTTCAAAGAAATGGCTTAAGAGCCTCTAGCTTGTATGTTACTAGAACATTATACAGCCTACTAGATAGTTTACTGTTCCGGAAAAATTCTAAATAGGTACATACTATATTTTCTGAAGTACCAGAATAATCCGCGAAAGACAATTAAGTACTCATTGATGTCTTTTATATGGCCGAGGTAATAAATACGACAAACAAATACTAAAAACTGCAAAATAAAATAAAAAATACTCAAAAGCAACTTCAAATAAAGTTATAGCCACGACTACAAACAAAACTCTATCCAAACCATTACAACTTTTGGGCTGCCAATTGAGGACACTTTAATTTTTATTAAGGAGATCAAATCATGAATAAGTTCTATACATTTAAGTTAGTAAACTACACAACAATAGAAACAAGTAAAGAGCTCCCGTGTCCTTCGTCCACTCCATCACTAAGTACGTAACATTTAACGACGATGCAATGGTGGTCGGTAAAAAGGCTCCGACAAATGGCACGGTCAACAGGCCAATCGCGGGTAAATTGGCTCAAATGACCTGAGCTCGAACTTGTTTAACCAGATTAACTGATTTCAGAAAATACGTCCAGTTCCTGCGGGCCGTGCTCTGAACGAGGTCTGGCAAATTGTGCGTGCCATGTGTTGTTCATAACTCGCACATCCCCGAATGCAACGCAACTTGAAGGAAATGGAGATCAAAGACAGGAAGTCCGCATTAACGTCGCATGTCGTCTTTCGATCCACAACTCTCTCTATTGCTTAACGGTCATTGTGACAAAGTAGGTAAATTTTAGGTACATTGTTGCAGCATTGACTACTCGATGCTTTCCTTTGACATTTGTAATCGGGGTGAACATCTTTTTTGTCATTTAGCGTCGTATTATATGTCATCTCTTCTTGAAGATAAAGAAAATCCGTCATATCTTCTTGCAGAGTTAGCTTTAAGATGGCCCAGATGTTGAAGTGGTCCGTGGGCTAACCACAACCCCTATACAGAGTAGGAACCCTGAACTGCCAAAACTCGTTTCGTAATATCGTCGATCCAACCGATTTCACCCATGTCCTAGATACTTCTTCTAGAACTTATTAAGAATATAGCATGTTACTATCCTATGTTAGTACCATATATGTTTTTGAAATATCTTTGTTTTTATAACGGACTAAAAATTAAAGACCCGTTTTCAACGTAAAACAAATTGTGTAAAGCCAATGAAAAGGTAAACCTCGTTAACTGAATAAGTTAGAATAGTGCAAAACTACAAAGTTATAAGAGTAAAGATTCCTACGATACCTAGTTTTATATTTCACTTTTGCGCACTTTCTTAAATCACTTCGACTTTACACAAACTACAAAGTTACGAACGCTTACTGCCATATATTCCCATTTAACATAGTTTCGTTGGACAATGATAAATGTCAGTTTATAACTTTGCTCTTAGGAATTTTTACGAGTACACACCATTCTACTATGATTATGATTGGACCAATTTTCTGAGATTTTGTTACGAATTTCTTAATAAAAGATGTTGAATGTGGAGAAGCCTCATTATAAGTTTTGGCTGTATAACAAGGTCTTCTTTTAACTCTACTTCTCTAAAACCATAGATGTTTAAATATGGGTTTATTGATCTGAAGACATTTCATATACCTACAACACGATTCACAACACACTTTTCTGATGTTTGCAATAACTTAAAAAGTAATACAATGATAGTCTTAGCAATTGCCTTGTAATCACTTTATTACATACATTTTACAATTATTTAAATAAATTAACCCACTTAGATTTGCAAACATTGTATAGAAAGTCTTTTTTATTATATTTTCTTTAATTTTATGTATCTCTTGGGGAAAGTTTCATGTCAAAAGTCACTGTGTAGGTGACGATCGCAATGTTAAATTAATTAAGGAACAGTCGTTTAGTTTCAAAATCAATGAAGACAAAAACTCCTTGAACCAGTGCGTGACTTTGTGACAATTCGGGTCTCGCGCAAGCCTGGCGTGTCGTGCGAAGATTAGAGCTCAACCTTGCTCCTGAGTCCTGGCAGCCCTGAACGCCGAGCCGACAACAAGCAATTGACAATTTGCGCGAGGACCGGATGAGGCGCCGGTTCACCGCTCATTCCTCCCCCTTCTTTACTTTAGGAATATTGTCCGAATCGTGGATATATTATAAATTCGCAAAGCAAGTCTTATAATCAAACTTTGTCAATCAAAATATTACTTGACACTCTTCAACAGGTTTGAAACTTTATAACGCGAACTGTTAGGCGAAAATGTAAGTAGAAATAAAAATATATATATCGAATATGAAATGTAAGTTTATAAGGTGCAGCTTAGATAGTATCAATAAAGTATTCGCTGTTCCTACGAGTGGCCTGTGAGCTAAGTAGGCACACAATCAAATCATTGTAAGGTAATAGGTACTAGCTATAAGTGGGTACACAATATTAGGTATAGAACATCAATTACCTTACGGAGAAGCATAAGCTTAAGATAGCAACTTTGTAAGATGATTACTTTTTAATTTAAATAAAGCTACAGATAACATTTTTACTGTTGCTATTTGTAAATTATAAATTTTGTCCTATTTGGACCGACGATAAACAACCACGCCCCTTTTTTATACAGAAAACACATGTTTATGTATTTGTCACTTTATCGTATAAATAATCAACCATAACAACATCAGTCTAAACTGAAATAATATTAACAAGCTAAGGGTTCTAAAACCATTTTATTTAATCATACCAGTAGTATCGAAGTAGATGCCGGTGCAGAGTGTCGACTTCTCTATCTACTTACTTTGAGGTCGCCTTACTGTGCAGCAGTCGCGCGCGCGCACGACCCACAACAATCACTTCAACAATCGACAAGGATTATCGATGTAACTCTCTCACCCAGATTTATTGCATCACTTCACTCCGCAGTTTCATAGCGAGTGGCCTAGCACCGGCAATGGGACGCACTTCCGATCTCCTTCAGTGTAACCTTATAGGTGCGCATGCACTGAAGCACGCCCGCTCGATCGACGCCCAGATCCAGGCGACCTGAAGACGTGAAACTTGACTGGTTCCCGCAAAACGAAATTTTCTGAGGAAACCAAACAAACAGACAACGTGTCGTACCTCGATCGGAGGTAGTCATATTGGCCCGAAGCTGAGTAGAGCGCGGCGCAGGCGACCGAGAACGTCGCCACTAGCGTCCGAATGCCACTGTTCGCGTTCAAACGGACATAATGGACCCGCCGAGAGCTCGTCAAAAGAAGAATACGGGGGCCAATTATTTATTTCCATACAATACACGTAGGTACGTCGTCGGTCGGCGCGAGCGCAGCGCGGGAGTGCTCCAGACCGCGGTGCGAAGCCCGGCGCACTCCTCATGTCCACTGCGACTCCACGTGATACATTCTAACATGAAGCACTACATGTTTGAAGACCTGCTACATGCTTCATTAATATTTAACTTCATACCATTGGGTTTGTTTCTTATTAAGGATTTATGTAAGATCAGATTTATAGCTCTCTGTACTCTGTACCTGAGGTCAAAATATAGATGGGATGACCAAATTGTGATTTCAATAGTTCATCGGGTCAAACGGCAATTTGTCGGCTCGTCTAACTCGGCTACGACGCGCCCGTCGCACACGCAGCCCAGTGGCCTGCACGCGACTTTTATAGTTAATTAAACACTTCTAACCTATCTTGCGATGATCTTGCATCCTAGTTAGTTAATGCCTTTGAATTCAGTAGAAATATTTTAACTTACGCGTGTACATACCTCTTATTTTTCTCACAAATAAGATTCGCAGAGCCTTACTCGTTCAAGTCCTTTATCAATAAGGTGATAACGTATCAGTCCATAAACACTGTCGATACCCAAGTTGTAACCAGTAGTATGCGATGCTTCACCAGACTACTAAACATACAAAACAGCGGAAAGTTCCTTGCTCGATACAAATACCCATGTAATCTTGATATTAACAATGTTTTAATGGAATTTTTTATTGAATATCTAACCGTGCTACTTAGTCGTAACCCTTCCTTGTCACAACCTTGATAGGGTATCACGATGAAATTCTTATCATGTACACATCTAGGACATCAATGTATATTTCAGCAGCTATTAGTAATGGTTGATTAACGATAGAGATAACCCATTAATATTGGTACTAATACTAATAATGTCGATCTACATGTTTTCCCAGGATAATGTGATCCACTAGTTTAAATGATTGCATTAACGTCATTGAGAAAGAAAAGCATTTTACAGGCTATTTTTAGGGTTCCGTAGTCAACAATTCAACAACAAAAGACAACAAACCCTTATAGTTTCGCCATGTCCGTTTATCTGTATGTCTGTCTGTCCGCGGCTTAGCTCAGTGATTATTAGTACTAGAGAGCTGTAATTTGGCACGGATATGCACATTAATCACGCCAACAAAGTGGTAAAATAAAATCTTGATAGTATTTTTTTTCAGGGTTCCTCCCCTACACATGAAGTGGTAGTAAGTCGACTATCCCAAGGTGTGGGGTGTCGTTGAATAGGTCTTTCAAAAACTGGGTTTGTGGAAACCATTTTTCGATGCAAGGATCCATTTTCCAAATATTACCCTCCCCCCACCTAAACGCTTGTTACTAGAAATGTGAAAAAATTCACGGCAGTAGTATATATGACGCAGGTTTATGATAAAATCAAGGTTTTTGATCAAGAACTGGAAGAAGACAAAATTATTACTTAAGTAATATTATCAGAGAAAATTCGGTTTTTTGATTAAAAACCTGAACTCGTTTAAATTGTAGTAATAATTTCAGAACTATTTAGAAAAAATACGTGTCTCCAAGAAACACCAATATTTCTTATAATTTTAGAACCATTTAGGAAAGAGGTAATCAAAATTGCTCCTCATATACCTTATTCCAAATTCAGACGACCTAATTTGCCAGAAAAATGGTTCTAAAATAATAAGAAATATTGATGTTTTCCGCATTTTCTTAGATTTATGATAATATTAAGTAATATTTTTGACTTCTTCTGGTTTTTGATCAAAACCCTAGGTGTTTGATCAAAACCCTGATTTTATCAAAAACCTACGACAAATATAACGAAGTTAAAAGAAAAACTATCACAGCTAAGTAGGCTTAACAAGTTAACGAGTAGTAGTGAAGTTTGTAAGAAGGGAGGATTTTACCCTTGAAGCAGTGTCTGTCGAAGTACTACGGAACCCTACACATTGCGCGTGGCCCGACACGCACTTGACCGCTTTTTATTATTACCCGACTACGGCGAAGCAAAATGGAGGGCTATGATTTTTAACCGGTATGTATGTATTATGAATGTTCATCTGTTCCCGCATAACTTCTAAACTACTTATCATACGACCACGGCTCTATCCTCTGAACCATATAATATTTTCACTATATAATATTTTCTTGTTTCATACTTTTCAGAGAGAGATTATTCCGTAGTCGGGTTTTATTTTTAAACTTTTTTTAATAATTAAAATATGAAATTATAGATCCGTATAGGTATGAAAAATATACGGACCGCATTCTGAGTGATATATTTTTTTGAATCTCCTCCTTTAATATAATTGATGTTGGCGCAATAATTTATCCCTCCTCACCTATGCCAATTATTCTAAATCTTCTATAACTACAGTGGTTCCTGCTGCTGACTTTTGATGCTAAGGGTCGTGGGTTCAATTCCCACCCAGGGCAAACATTTCTGTGATGAGCAGATTTGTTTGCTCTACATTTGGGTGTGTTACTTATTATATTATATACGTATATATGTACGCATTTAAACATAATATATGTATATATATAAATCTCTGATTCCCATAATACAGGGAATCCCAGTTGGAGGTCAGATGACCGTGTGTGATTTGTTCTAGATATTTATTATTTGTTGTTGCTGCTGTTTTTTTATTTGAAACTTAAATGTCCTTCGCGGTGAATTTAGATTTTCTAGGATATTTATGACAGGTAAAAATCTTTAGTACTATGTACGTACTATGTATGTAGTAAACAGCTGCTATATAGAAACTTGAGTTGTAAAAAAAATATAGACATAAATAAGTGATAAGATCCCTCACCTACAAGTTTTGTTTCCTAAAAGCTTGAATCACCGTCATTATTAACCTGTTATTTCTTTTCTTTGTCAGTGGTGGTCTTGTAAGCATAACAATTAGGTTTGGTTTTAAATCCTCAGTTAGGTGATCAGATTCTACGCCATGATTTTGAAATGTCATCCATATGGATTTTTAATAATTTTTAAAAAGATCTCAGTTTCCTTAACAGCTAAAAGTTTTAAGTAAAAAACGCATCAATATTTTTTTTAATAACTTCTAACGACTTTAATGAAATTTCTGAAAATGAAAATTTTGAAGTAAAATGATTGGAACTATCTAACCTCTATCCCAAATTTCAATGAAGTCTATTGACTACTTATAGCAATAAATAGAGTTGCTTAGTCGTTATGTATTATTTTTGGAGTTTTACAGGATAAAAGCCTAAGTCACTCCCCACCCCGCAACTAATCCCTGTGCAAAAAAATCATGTAAATAGGTTGCTCCATTATGACCTGCAAGAAGGACAAACAAACAAATTCACTGTTGCATTTATAATATAAGGGCGAAATCGAAGGTGACTACTCGACTATTTCAAACAATTAGAGCTATTTTTTTTTTCATATTCGGTCAAATCAGAACTATTTGGTTCCACGGAGCTGTGTATTTAGTTGTTTATAAATTCTTCGGATATTATTTAAAGTAGTCGATATTAAGTTTTTAAATTTTAATTGAAACAAAATTTCTTAGGTAGATCGAATGAAATAAAACGCTTTTTACTCTTTACTGTGCAACAACCTTTGTCTGATAGCCAAAATAATAAATAATAATAAATAAAAAGTTAAAAACGTATTTTTATAGGTACGTACTTAATATTATTTCTTTGCTGGTCTTGAGTTATTAGTTGAAAAACTTGGCAATATTACTGCTTTCTAATCTGCCAAGAAAACTTGGATGGATGTACGGTAGTATTGGAAATATGTAGTTTATAAACTAAACGGCAAAACCTGCTTAACCCCATGTCCTTTAAAAGGTAATTAGGTACTTAGAGACAGCTACCTGCAGCGATCCTGTCTGTTTACATAGTAATTGATAGGTTGATATCAACGTCTCTATATTTCTAATAAAAATAACATTAACTGATAATATATCAATCTGTAAGTATTACTGATATTTACCCACTTCTTGGCACACGGACAACAACATTATCAAATACAGTCTTGCATTAGCTTTGGCGCCCTGGTCACGTCTATGTTAACCCATGAACTGTTTTTCAATACTGCGCCAATGCGAGTAAGCTGTATACACAGCAAATTATACGAGTTTTTCATTTGACATCAGCTAAATCAAAATTTATAGATTATCTTCCTGGTTTCTCGTTCTAGTCAAAAAAAATTAAATTCTAACATATTTTTCTGGTTTGTAAATGGCAACCATGTTGATAAGGACTAAACAGTGTAAAGCTAGATTAGCAGTTGTAATAAGAGTGTTTTTGTTTTTTGGTATTCCCTTGTTCTATTTCGTGTTTTTGCGCGGTCATGTTACTAAAACAGGCTCTATAATCTCTCGACACGATTACAAACCAGGTACGATGTTATTACACATTATTTCGGACTGAGTGCTCGCCTGTAGAAAGAACACTTGTCTTTTATCAATGGTCTTATTGCAGATGTCAGCGACCGCTTCCTCTCACGCCGGCTGCAGGCGGCGCCCGAGAGCCTCAACTGCACTCCGGCTGCGATACTCGAGTTCCCGCCCGATGGATTCACACGCTCTCAAAGAAAACATGTACGATCAGATTTTTTTTTTAATTTTGAATTAAAGTATCATTCACTTAAGACGATCAAAAATTTTTAAGTTTCCTTAAATGGCTACCAACGAGCAAAAATTTAATCAAGTAACCTTGTTTGTGGCTGTGAAAAAATTCACACTTTGAACGGTCGTAATTTTTATATTCCTGCAACAGTTCAAGCTAAAATAAAATTTGCCGGATTTTGTCTTTCACGCTGTCCTCTAAAACAACGAATTTTCAACGAATGGTTGACCCTATTGAAAGTTTTTTAAAACCTTTAAAACCGTAAATATAAACGGATAAATTAGGGCCATATGAGTTCTTTATTAAAATCAATTGGTATATGAAAAATATTTAAGTAGGTAAATACTTTTTACTTTAGCGAGCAATAAATTTTTTGGCAAAAAATATTATAAGGAAACTGACACTTCCACACGAAGAAGCGAGCAGTATAGCAAGCGAGGAAAGAGTAAGGTACTATTGTCATGGCAAAAAAATGATTTGATGAAACATTGTACATCGCTAAATACGTATACGTTACTCCAGGAAATCTTAATTGTATTTTTTCTCAAGCTTGATCGATTACGAACTATATTCATTGCTACTCATTATGAATGTTTATTGCTGATTTGTATTGACCAACGACAATCCAGTATAAGTCAGGCGGTAAAAGGATTTGCGATAAAATATAGCATAGCTGTAATTTTTTTAAAGCGACTTAACTACATTTCTAAATAAAAAAATCCCTCGTAAATTGAATCAATCACGGGAGTAATATACAGGGTGTTACAGAAAGGTGTGACAATACTTCAAGGTTGGCTTTTACCCATCAAACTGAACAACTTTTGTTCTACAACTTTGTTGAAATCGCAAAATTTTTTTGGACTTTTCATACAAATCGATCAGCTGGCGAACCAAGTTTGTATGAAAAGTCCAAAAAAAATTTTGCGATTTCAACAAAGTTGTAGAACAAAAGTTGTTCAGTTTGATGGGTAAAAGCCAACCTTGAAGTATTGTCACACCTTTCTGTTACACCCTGTATAGGTGTTAAAAAAGTACGTTTAAAATTATAGGGGGTTACTCAGAATCAAGTGTAGAATACAGGAAAAATATTTTAAAAATCCGATAATTTTTGACATCCTATTTATTACTCCCGTGATTGATTCAATTTGCGAGGATATTTATACATATTTAATTTATACATAGGAACTTTGTACTAGGTAGAAAAAAGACGATTTAAAAGTATGCGTACAGCATCTACTTAAATAAAAAATATTTTGAATTTTGATTTTTTTAATTTAGAAATGTAGTTAAGTCACTTTAAAAATAATACAGCTATACTGTTATATTTTATCGCAAATCCTTTAACCGCCTTTTATGCTTGATTCTGAGTAACCCCTTGAAATTTCAAATCTCCTTTTTAACAACTATATTAATAAGATATACCTTCATAGTGTAAATAACAAAGTGAAGTATTGCTAACAGAGACTAACTTGATAACATCAGATACTTAGATAATTCGCAGAATTTCTTGCCGACTGACAGTCGGCTTTTGTAAATATCGGCAAGTGTGTCGGTAATTTTCTACTGAAAGCACACGAATTTTAATATACTCCTATGTAAAGATATCTTGCGTTAAAGTCCCTGTTTCATAACTCCACAATAACCAATGCTACCTTTACAGCGTGCTATCTCCCAAACATACAGGGGTAAAAAAACTACTCCCGAAAACTTTAACTAAAATCCCCGGGAATCTATTCAGAATTTCCAAAAAACTTTAACAACCACTCTGCTGATACCCGTACTTATTCATGGAAAGTAGTTTTTTTGTAATAGCTGTATGGGTTGAGACAAATATTTCAGTATGATGATTGCGGCCCTCCTTTTAAGTTTTCGAGAGATTTATTTTGTTAACATTCTGTATATAAATCAACGCAGAACCAATTAAAGCAAGACAGATTTAAAAAAAACAATTTATGCATGGAATGGAGGAGAGGGGCATAAAAATGTCAGTCATATAGTAGGGAATTTCCGAAAATATTAATAAATAACTATAAAAGTATTTAAACATATCCAATGTGTATTGTGTGTTTCAGGGATTCATCATCATACACTGCATAATAGCAGTTTATTGTTTTTTGCTTTTGGGAATGGTGTGTGAACAGTACTTCGTGCCCGCTATAGAAATAATATGTGAACGTAAGTACAATGGCTTCAACGTGCGATTGATAGTATAAGTATCTATATTGCGACTTCTTTATTATTTTTGTACGAGTTCTAAATCGTAAACATACCACATATATACCTAGGTACAGCTACTAAATAAATCATACATGTGTTCATTATATGTATTATACAAATATGTGATAACTAAGTGAAGTTAGAGGTATTTGGTCATGTGTCTGTTATGATATGACAGTACTGTCAATGTAATTAATAAGTAAAAATTTATTATGCTCTGCCCCCTGACAACCTGGTCTTCTGATGGTCTTTCCAGATTTCTCGAAATATGTATCATTTCAGAAAAAAGTTTGCAATGTTTTTCTTCGTTTTTTTTTAGCTCTAAGCGTATGCCATTCAGCGAATTCATTAGGTAATTTTCATGTGAAGTAGTAACAGACCCACTTTCGGATTAATATTAGAAAGGTTTATCAGACGTTTGTTTATCAGATTATTTTAAAATAAATTAATACGGTTATAATCTTTTTAATAGTCTGTTGATAGATAGGTTGTTGCCCATCAATATACAGGAGGAGTTTTTATTCGCCTACTGACGGCATATAGCAGATGCTACTAAAGAAACTGTAAAAGTTTCCCAAAAAAATATCAAAAAATGAATATTGTTAATTTGATCGGTGAATCTAACATGAGAGATATCCGATTTCATAGATACCTAATTACCTAAGGAAAATGTCTCAGTTTCATGAGAAGTTATGTTGTCTCTCATGTTTCACGGATATTAAGAAAAGTCGCCCTGTAATGTCCACTTGACGCAAAAGTAAATGCGTCGATTAAACGAGCAATCATAGATATATAATATAATTTAATTTGTAATTAAAGTTTTCCTGTACTTATTGGTTTGATGGTAGTGAACTCGCACCCACTCACACTCACTATCATAATCACAGATTAGCTACAACGCCATAATGGGTAATAGGTAAATTGTACTATTGTACATAATGTTCCCTAATGTGTTAGTATTAATTGGTCTTTATAACACCATATTATTTTTTTATTTTTTCTCGAGCATTTCTCACATCAAACCTTCTGATTTGTATTATTCTAAATACGATAGGTACTTACATAAATACCTACTTATGTAACTAAAACTCCCGAATTCTCTTACATAAACGCCATCCTAGTTACAGTTACATCATGTCACACGTATTTGGAATAAGAAGAAAATTTACCAAAAATGAGTAGCTCTCTATTATAACGCCTCCGTCTTTTCGTATATCCGTTTTTATTAACGTTTTCGCTAACACATAAATTGATGGATGTATTTTACTTATGGCAGGTATCCTTGGCGGTATATGTATAGGCATTACAAAAGCTGGTTATACAGTTAATTTAATTCACTCAAAAGCGAATGTTCTAGATGCTTCTCTCTCATGAAACTAAACAACTTTCCCAAAGAACCTCCATTACCTCCGAGTTAATAGAGGAGTTCACTCCAACAAATTATCGATATTAATAATACTATTAATTGAAAGGAAAGTCAAACATGCCAAAGTTGTTCACTTTCACAAGTAGCATGTAAATATATACAGGGTGAAAATTTTGCCAAATTGTGAGAACTGAAAAAAATTCAATTTGAAAAAGCAACGCAATTTGCAATTTTATTAACTCAGTATTATTTCACTGAAATACCTTAGATAGAGGGTGGGAAACGACATAGTCCGAAGAACTCATTTCCTTACCCGCTTGCGACTCGCGCACTGCGCACCCTAAACTATAGTCATAATCGATATCCATCTACGCGGGCAGAGCCGCGAGCAAAAGCTAGTTGATATATAAATTTGATATTGGTATAGAAATAAAATATGTATATGTAAGATTGTATAGTTCATTCCAATCAAAAAAGCAAAAGGTAAACAAACTTAGTAGGCAACTGACGTTGACATGACTGTGTCACTTCCATAGTAAGTTTGTTTACCTTTTGCTTTTTCTTTATTGGAACATTGAACAATATAATGTATGTTATGCCATTTAAAGTATTTCTAAGTAATTCTTTTTATTTGTCATACCTTCGTGGGCTCTTCATTTATCCCTGATAAAAAGTATAGATTCTATGGTTTATATAGCATAATCGTGCAAAAATTTCAACCTCATCAGCCCAGCCGTTTTTCCGGGATGCGCAGACAGACGTTAGTTTTATTTTATGGCGTAAAGGAGAAACATTTGTAAGTGCTTATGTATGTTTCTTCTTCTCTATATATAATTATGTTTACTGTGTGTTAGATTCATAGCCCTTCCTGTTGGATTTGCCGTAGTCGAGCAATAATTGAATGAACGATCAGTTGGCGCAGAGGAAGCGAACTGGCCCACGTTTACGCGTCCTGTTTTGTTTGCTCAAATTGGATGTGTTTTTGATGATTCGCTCATTTGCAATTTCAACCACTTATTACGGTCTACGCGAACTAAGCACCTGTACAGGTTGTAGCGCTGCCTTAGGGTGGGCTCATGAAACTGAACAACTTTTGTTCCGTTTTTGCTGAAATTGCAAAAATATGTAAACTTGTTATAAGTAAGTTATACATAACTTGTAAGTCATATATAAGTTACATTAAACAGAATTACATATTTAAACTCAAAACTCAAACTCAAAATGTTTTTTTATTTAAGTAGATGCTTTATCGTCAATATTTTTTTCTATCTAGTACAAAATATGAATTATACAATATGAATTATGTAACATAACTCATAGGTATTTATAGGTTTGGTGTTTTTAACTGCTTGACTTCGTGGAAAAACTATTGAGCAGATTGTTCATTCATGATTCTGCTACCATATTTCAATTTGGTGGACCCTGAATAAACTGATATAAATTTTTTGAACTTTGACGCTATCTAAGTATGTACTAAAGGTCAAACAAATATTATTTCAAATACGAAACTCAGACCGATCCTTACTGATGGGAACGGACGGAAGTCCGAATTGGTGGAGGTATTTATTATTAATGGCACCCCTGCGACGTCTCTGAAATAATATGACTGCAGTCCTCCATCTATTTACTGTTACCTGTTACCTGTTTATTTTTTATGTATTTTTTTTTCAGTGACACGGCCATCTACTACCAATCTTCACTATTTTGGTTTTAACCTTCTAACCTACTTAATTTAAAAGTTACAACGTTTTGTTTACTTTGAGACAGCAGAGGCTATTTAAAAAAATAAACTTACATAAAATTTTTATATTTACTTTTTTATTTTTTTAAATATGTTTCTTTTATTTTTTTTAATTGGCTATTATTTCACCCCCTTTCATATGTACACTTTATAAAGACTCACGCTGTATATATGTCCTCTAAGAAAATAAATTGTACCCAATCACAGGTCTGAACATGGCATCTGACGTGGCTGGCGCAACTTTCATGGCTGCAGCAAGTTCAAGTCCAGAGCTCTTCATCAACTGCGTAGGGACATTCGTTACTGAGGGGGATCTCGGGGTGGGAACCATTGTGGGATCTGCTGTTTTCAATGTCCTCGCTGTGCCTGCCTGCTGTGCCCTGGTTGCTGGTAGAGTGAGTTAACTGTCTACCTTTATATATTAATGTATTCGCAGTGTCAGTCCGAAGATGGGTAATTTACGTATATCCACGCACCTGTAGATTTACACCCCGATACATGTAGATTTACCTGTATATGGACTCAAATGGGCTGTATAGGTAATCACCTGCATAATCCCTACTTACCCTTAGATCGATAATCTTTTGCACAACAGTAACGGTGCAAATGTACGTAGTCGGTCCCATAATGAATTGGCCTAACTATGAAATAAAAAAGAAAATTAAATGCAATCATTTTTATTTTTCAATATAGTCTCCATCAATACTGACACACTTCTGACATCGGTGAAATAACATTTCTAATCCTTTATAAAAATAATCGCAATCTTTGTCTTCAAAATGACTGAAGACGGCCGCCTGCAACTCTTCATCGCTTGAAAATTTTCTTCCCCTTAACTCCCGCTTTAAATTTGGGAATAAGTAATAGTCGGACGGAGCCATGTCTGGACTATAAGGTGGATGGTCCAGCTCCGTGAACCCGCATTGACGCACTGCATCCTTCGAAACACCGGCGGTGTGCACGGGGGCGTTGTCGTGAAGCAACAGGACGCCTTTACTCAGTTTGCCTCTGCGCTTCTCCTTTATAATATCTCGCAGTTTATATATTAATGAAGCATAATATTCGCCGTTTACGACTGTATTGCGCTCTTTAAAATCAACCATCAAAATACCTTGAAAATCCCAAAAGATTGTGCACATGATTTTTTTGGTAGATTGTTGCACCTTTGCCTTTCTAGGCGGCTTTTCACCCTTATAACGCCATTCCATTGACTCGCGCTTGCTTTCTGGATCATAATATAACACCATAGTTTCATCACCAGTCACGAGTCTCTCGATCACGTTCTTTGGGTTTTCTCCACAAAGATCTAAAAACTCGGCAGCACAGCGAACTCGCTCCCGTCTCTGCACAGCTGACAGAAGTTTCGGGACCCATCTTGCACTGACTTTTTTCATATGAAGATGTTCATCGATTGCACGATGGACGGTACTTTTAGAGAGCCCAAGTCTAGCTGCAATTTCTCTAATCTTCAAACGGTGGTCACTCAAAACCTCTTCTTCGATTTGAGCAATAGTATCGGGAGTGAGCACTTCTACAGGTCGACCGTCATGGCCGATATCTTCGACGGTTTCTCGCCCGAGGCGAAACTCTTTCACCCAATTTTTTACTGTGCTATAAGAGGGAGAACACTCCTTATACACACCATCTAATCGTTCTTTAATTTGGGCGGGGGATAAGCCTTCTTTAAATAGAAACTTTATGACGCTTCGATACTCGGTTTTCGACATTTTGAAAAAATACGTGACACTTGTTGTTCAAACAAACTGCTAAACTGAACTACGCTCGTCAAGTCCATGCGTGTTCGTTTATAAAGTGTCTGAGAACCGTACTATTCAATGCAACATAACATGTATCGAAATGTCGCGTAGAACTATATCAGGCCAATTCATTATGGGACCGACTACGTACCTATCGTTTATTTTAATGCTGACTTTCTAATTTAGTTAAAGCAAAAACATTAACAACAGTGACAAGACAGTGACAGGGCTCTGTAATACAGCTCTTATTATTATTATTATATTATTAATTTTCCGCTTCCCATAGTGAGCGTGTACGTAGCGCAATGGATAACTTTGTCTGCGATATTTTTCTTCAATAGGTAGGTGTATCGGTCGGTGTGGAAATCCTTGGGGGAGGCCTTTGTCCAGCAGTGGACGTGTTTCGGCTGATAGATAGATAGGTAGGTGTGTGGTAGGCACGTAGGTATCCACGAATGTAGGGTATTGGACGTAAACACCTCGTGTCCACAGGTGATCGAGCTGGACTGGTGGTCGGTGTCCCGCGACTGCTTGATGTACGCGGTGGCTGTGGTGGTCCTCATTCTCACGCTGCTGGACGACCGCATCTACTGGCACGAGGCGCTTCTGCTCGTTCTCATGTACACACTGTATATATTAAGTGAGTTGAACATGGATTATATCTACCTAATCAGATTCTTCTTTTCGTGTCAGTGGCAAAATTTATAGCATTTATAGCATATTAGCCCAAATCTAGGCAACATAAATACTTACTCCTTTGCATTGGTTGGTTTCAAAAAGGTCCTCCCGAGTACAAGAAATTGGACAGGTAGGGCACGACAGCAAGTGGACGCAGCTATGCCATATCGAACCAACTGATATTTTGGTAAAAAATGAGTTAGGTATGCTACGAGCATCGATATATATCTGTGTTGTCACAAAATCTCATGAGTTATCTTTTTTATCAAAATGGTGTGATGTAACTATAGATGGGTTTTTGCCCGGGCAGTTTTGAGTAAATGCCCAATAAACATCCATTTATGCCCAATAAATGCCCAATTTGTATGGCGCAAATGGACGTTTATTGGGCATTTATTCAAAATGCCCAAAAATGCCCGGGCAAAAACCCATCTATAGATGTAACGTCTTTAGGCTGAAATTGAAGTTGGTCTATTAATTAAATTTGATAAAACATTGAAAACTGAATGGACTTATCTGTAACTTACTTTATATCAGTTCACAGTGTTTTTTTTTGCCCAAAAAAAGTGACTTCTTTTTTTTCATTCATTCAGTTTGGCTTTTTATAACAAATGCAAAAGTAAAACTCCCAGGAGTCCATTTTGTGTAGTTTATTTTTAAAAAAATTACAAAGTTTTGGTGACCTTGCTGTTAAAAATACGGAAATTAATTCATAGAAAAATAACCCAATTTGTATGGCGCAAATGGACGTTTATTGGGCATTTATTCAAAATGCCCAAAAATGCCCGGGGAAAAACCCATCTATAGATGTAACGTCTTTAGGCTGAAATTGAAGTTGGTCTATTAATTTAATTTGATAAAACATTGAAAACTGAATGGACTTATCTGTAACTTACTTACTTACGTATTTTGTAAGTGTCTGTACACAATAAACTGTAAAAAAAACCCCCAATCCCAAATCCCAAATCGAAACCCCCAAATCAATGGGGAATGGGGCTGACAAAGGATGATTTTCATAACTTTAGTACCAAAATCACTTATATTATCAATTGTTATGACACAATAACGACACTATAGATGATACTGACAGTAAATACACAAAAAGTAATCTGTTCCAGGCAACTTTTGTTCTTAAGTGATAACAAACAATAGTCAATAGCTTTACATCAGGCGGCCGCGGGTTCGATTCCCGGCAGGGTCGAACTTTGTCCTACAGTCCTACAGGACTCGGTTTGGTTGGAGTTATCAATAAATCCTAGAAAGTCTTGTCGCCAAACATCCATGTTCTGGCATGGAGTTAAGGTAGCCAGTTCCCTACTGCGTTGGGAAATCTTGGAGAGGCTGCCTCCATCTTTCGGCATCATCATCACTTACCATCAGGTGAGCTAATACCAAGGGATTACCAGTTGTGTATTTAAAAAGAACAGTCGCCTGGAAGAGATTTTTTTGTTTATTTTCTGTTGACAGTTAATTTACGTCATTACAATTAATAACATGTGATTTTGGTACCTAAGTTCAAAACGTCACGAGGTTGCGGGTTCGATTCCCGGCGTGGTCCAACTTTGTAGGACTCTGTTTTGTTAGAGGTAGGGCATTTTCTGAGCTCGCCTGGCCAGATGCCGCCATCTGATCTAATTCTTGCCGCCAATGTTATTGTAATGAAGCCGCAAAAGTTATGAAAATCTCAAGCAGATAACGGGTGTTTATGTGTACTTTCTCAGCCTCATAGCTCCGATTCCCCATTGATTTGGGGGTTGTAACTTCGGTAGGGTTATTAAGTTCATTCTATACAGTTCGTTCGTATCGATTACTGGTTTTTTTGATAGCATCACCTTTATTTTGTTATTTTTGCTAAGTTGCAGAACAAAAGTTTTTCAGCTGCATGAGTTAAGCGGCTTGCACACATGTAAAAACATCCTGTACAGTAACTAAAAGTACTCTTTTTTTATAATACTTATAAATATTGTATGTATTGACTGTATTAACTAAGGGAAACCTAGAAATAATATATATTTTGTTACAGCGATGGTATTTAACGGCCGTCTCGGGTCTTATGCTCGAAGTGGTTGCTGTTACTTAAACAAACCGAAAATGTACAGTGAAGTTACTCCTCTTCTCGTACAAGGTACAGGACACTCACCTTTTAACAAGTGATTGAATAAAACGGAGGTCGTTTCAAACGCTAATATTTCGCCGTAATTGTTATAGAAAAGTCGAATTCATTAGATGTGAACGGGCGCATGAGCCGTCTTCATCAGCAGAGTGACCTGGAGCAAGGTTTCGAAATGACTAGGAGACATGACTCAACAGGGTCAGGTATGAAAATGTCTTAATTACCTAATTTGTTTTTAAGCAAATGTATTGTTAATAATCATTCGCCGGAATATTCGTTTGTATATTGACAGAGTAGTTCAACAAAATTATACTGATAATAGGTTTCATCGTTTTTTAAAATGAGCATGTTATAAAATAAAACTAGGTATATAAATTCCTGTTCCTAAAAGTTGTACAATTACTAAAAAGCGATTCACTTACGTGTAAGTATATACTCGTAAGTTATATTAAAATCCGTAAGTAGGTATGTCAGTTTTTAAGAAATTTGGATTTATATCCTTATAAGGAAGACAACTTTTTTGAATCCCTAACCTAAATCAACATTCATGTTTCATGGAGTACAGTTACCAGAAATTTCATATCAGGCTATTTTTCCTGACAGCCAGTATAATGTTGGTGTTTTCATAGACGATAGCAGTAGCGGTGGCTCCGTGTGGTCGTTCCCCGGCGAGAAGACCTCCGGCGCCAAGAAGCTGCTGTGGGTGGTGTCGTGGCCCCTGAGCCTGCTGCTGTGGGCCACCGTGCCCGACTGCCGGCGGCGCCCCCGCCTCTACCCGCTGACGTTTCTGTTGTGCGTCGCTTGGATAGGCGGCGTCTCCTATCTCGTTGCTTGGGCCATCACTGTTCTTGGTACCTATTTATTTAGAGTTCTGTGGTTCTAGGGTAGGAAAGTTGCGTATCTGAATAGTTGTATCTCTGTGTTCTAAGAAAACATATGAAACGTGTTTATTTGTTTACTTATTATAATATGCGCCTGGGTCTAAGTTTATATTTAATTCAATGCGTTTATTTCTCAGACAACAGTGAACGAACTAAACGAACGATTTAACCGAACATTTCTTAGTGAAAACTTTGAACAACATATTAAATAAATAACATGCATTTTTACAAAAAATACTGCGATCCAGAATATCATTAGCAATAAAAATCAATTACCTAGACTCTGTCGGCTTCATCCAAAGGTTTATGGCCAAAGCCGAACAATCAGCTGCGACATTGGGCAGACGGACGGACACTAAATATTATATTTTTATTAAGTTCCCAAAAGCTTGCCTAAAGATATGAGTAGTAAGTTTGTTTGTTTGTAAACTCTTTATTGATAAAATAAAATATGTACAAAACTTTAACAGGAGTAATAATATACATGGCGGACTTATCCCTTACGGGATCTCTTCCATTTAACCTTAAACGTTTCATGCTCATAAAAAATAAATTAGCCAGCAAATTTTTCTGATGCTACGTAGCAAGCAACGCTATCAATTTTCGTACTAGGTACTACGATTACACACTGTATGGTAGTTTACTTTATTTTCGAAAGAAATATAACTATAAATGATAAATATGCAGTTATAGTTGCTGCTGCAACTTTTTCATTCAAAGCTCAACTTATGTTTATGTAACAATAGGTGATACACTGGACGTGCCGGACAGCATTACCGGACTGACGGTGCTCGCGGCCGGCACCAGCCTCCCGGAAGCCGTGTCCAGTGTACTCGTCACTAACCACGGTAAGTGTCTGTGGTTCATCCAATTGCGAATTACGAAAAAGGAAAACCTATGGTAAAAATGCTGGTTAAACTATACTTATAAGTCGCAATAATAATAAGTGAATATATGTATGTATATGTGTAGGAGTCGCATGCAAATGACGTAACGTGAAAAAATCTTCCAATGTTCAATAGAAGTTTACTAGTTGTGATTATTGTTGTGGTTATTAAAGTATTGGCGTAAATCTAACCTTTATTCCCCAGGGACCAGGACCGTAAACTGTGACTCCATACATCCATATGGTTTTTTCTAATTTGATTTTTGAAATACCATATATCCTTAGATACACAGATCTTTATTAAACTCTTATACATTTTCTCTATAGATCTTAGTTTAAAACTTGTGTTATCCAAAGAGGCTATTCATAAATTTTCATTAAAATTGAACAGCGACAGGTATTTCATGTACGAATGCATAAAAAGAGAATTGACGATTGATGATAATTTCCAGGTCATGGTACGATGGGCATAAGCAACTCCATCGGCTCGAATACGTTCGACATACTGCTGTGTTTGGGTTTGCCATGGCTTATCAAGTCATTGTTTTATCCCACTACCCCGGGAAACCATTGGGCAAGTACAATATTTGTAGTCACACAATATTGAAAACCCATTCATCATCATATAAGACGGAAGACATCATTTCTACAACTCTCTCCAAGGAACACATTGTCAATTCGCAAAAAAAAATATTGGACTATTCATACAAATTGATCAGCAGAACGGCCAATACAGAGTTTGGAATTAAGCGCAACACACACTGAGGCGGCCGCGGGGCGGTGCGGAAGCGTTCCGGGCCGCGCAGTTTGGGTGTAAAGGGTTTCATAGTAATCCGAACATTACAAAAATACTACTCCCGGAAAACTTTCGCACTCGCCCCGCGGCCGCCTCTGCGTGTGTTGCGCTTTAGTTTGAATTGAACCCTGGCATAGGTATATTTTGATTTTTAGTAGTGTACTACTCAAAATCAAATGCCGCGGATGAAATGTATCTATCTCATAAAATTAAAAAATAATTATAAGTATGAATACGGAATCCTAACCCAATTTTTTTCAATACATTTTATATACAATAATTATGTTTTATATTCCAGGTGTCCATAAACTCGAGCGGGCTGTCGTACAGCGCCATCTCCCTGTTGTCCACGCTGTTCACGCTGTACGGGTCATTGACCCTGAACAAGTTCCAGTTGGATTGGAAAATTGGCCTGACTTGCTCTTTGGTATACGTCGGGTACCTCGTACTGGCCGCTCTGATTGAGCTCAACATATTATTTGTTGTTAATCTGCCTATATGCCCTCATTAACGTTTGATTTAGTTAGATTTTAGTTTGTAGCTATTAAGATTTAAGAACGTGAATGTGCCCTGATAGATTGACCTGTTTTAAACTGCACTGATAATCTATTGATTGTTTTTAAAAACTGAAATGTAAAAACAAAATCCGGCAGGTATTTTGCCAGAAACAGTCAGTTAAGTCAAAATGAAGATAAAAAATCAAGATGCTGATCTGGGTCTTCAAATATAATACAATAGGTACATAATTTTATTAAAAAGATAGGTAGATAGGTGAACCTATGAAAACAACGCATATTTCGAAAATACCATTTACTTCGAAAGACAGTGCCGAATTCCGAATCGGTAATCTACTATTCTTTATCAACAGGCAACATCTGGACAAACTATAAAAACTAAATACACAATGTTTCAGTACTTATAGTACGTTCCCTAATATTAGATTAACTGTTTATCGAATTGTTAGATTAAGTTTTAGATTAACAAGAACTTTTATACTTTTGTAAAAATAAAGCGCAATGAAAATATTTTTTCTTTCCGTTCAACCATAGTTAATTTTCGTGCCTATTTTCGAGGAGTCCGTAACCTGGGTTCACAATTCAAACAAGCGATGGAGAGTACGTTCGAAGAGTTGTTGCGTTGCTTCAATGAAAAAGAGTGTTTCTGCACTGTCCGGCCCGATATCGGATATCGGAGCAGGCCATAGGGAGCAAAATGTATGAAAAATGCGTCTTCCTTACATACTATCCGGCCCGATATCGGTGTCGGCGCCAATAACGAGATGCCGTGCTGGGCCCCCGTGAGCTATCGGACGATAATGTATGTATGCTGATGTATACGTAACCTGAATAAGTGTGCGTGCACTTACTTGCCAGGTGTAAATGCATAAATTGTCTATGAATTATTATTCTCTTCAAAGAGATTTTAATCACTGAAGTTATCAACATAGATAAATACAAGATAAAAGATAAATATACTTACTGATAGATAGATAGATAGATAGATAGATAAAATATATTGCACACCAAAATAATACAAATAACAACAGAGTGTAATAATAACAGAACAAAAACACAAAAAATATTTAAAATCATTGATATGCAAAGGCAGTCCTAAAGTTGATAGTGTCGGAGATAGGGAAAAAGGAATATTGCATTAATTACAGGATATATTAAAAAGCAATGTTGGCATTAATCGATAAAAAATAATCTATTAAATTTAATCGAGATTTAAAAAGTAATCGATTAATTTTCCTCAATTTCAGCTCATATTGCTCAGAAAAAAGAAAGGACATTTCTTATCTGAGTACCACAGGTATGTTTTTCTGTACCAAAGAGAATTTAATCAGTGCGTTTCACAAAAAGCTACAAGTATACTGGCGATTAAATTCTCTATGGAACTGGTGATTATCGGATCAAAATTGGTGAGTGTGAAAGCGTGATTTTTCATTATCGGATATGTATCAGCTATCGGTGTCGGCGCCGATTCCGATATCCGGCTGGATAATCTGAAAATGCTCTTACCCTGCGACATAATGTCTATTCAATGAACGTCAGTGCAAGCGAATGAAGGCGTTACGTAAATATTATCGCTATGGGCTTTCGTCGTCAAAGCGAGAAATCTCGTCTAGGTAATAAAAAAATATCAAGAGATGCCAACTTCGGCATATTCTATCTGCTTGTACTCTCAAAACTTTCTTAGAATCGAAATAGAAATCGAATTTACCCTATTTCTGTGAACAGGAACCATAACGTTACAAGTCATAAAAACATCCGTCACATAAATTGTAACTGTCTCACTCGTAACGTAATATACGTAATGTGTGATCTAGGCATCTTCGCCTGCGACTGGTTACCTCGAGCGTAGCAAGAAACGCCTTTCACCGTGTCGCCTATTGTGCCGTCTATACCCTGAATGAACGCAGCTATTATGTACTATAATGCTCTTAATCTAGAACAGTCTATTAAGAACTCATAATTCAAATTTTCGATCGATGCAAATTGTGTATAAAAATATTATAAGGCAATCCTTCGTTTTCACTCCATATATTATCATGTTATATAATGGTAGCAGTCCACAAAACAGAACCATACAACATTTTTTTTTCAGTTTCCTATACAAATTCTTGATACACTATTCAGATTTAGTATGGGAAACTGAAAAAACTCTCGCCTCGGATTTTTTCAATATTTTTCCTGTATTCTATACTTGATTCTGAGTAACCCCTAAAAATTTCAAACGTACTTTTTTTAACACCTTTATAAAAATTAACATATTACCTTTAAATAAAATAAAGTTTTTCATAAAAATGGATTTATTTACTCTAATTTCGAATTAAACTTACGTGTATGGTTTCATTAGAATTGGTCTATTGATTTAAGAAAGTTTGTATGGAAGAATATTTTTTTTTAAGATGGTGAAACTGAAAAACGTCTTTAAGAATTGTTCTCTTTTATAAAATTTGGTTATGAAAGAAAGAAAGAAAATACATTTATTCGGTGATCAATTACAAAAGAATTGCACTTAAAACTACGTGCAAATATATGATTCGTGATAGAATGGCAACGCGTACCTATTATCGATAATTGACCACGCTGAATACGTTAAAAACAACCGACTTCAATCGCAACAACTCCAATTTTGCTATTTTTTTGTTGATTTTCTCAAAATCCGCTAAATTGATTTCGATAAAATTTATATGGGACCACCTGTGAAGAATACGCTTTTAAAAAAAAAACAATTTTCCAAATCCGTTCAGGCGTCTTCGAGTAATCGGTGAACATACATAAAAAAAACCGACGAATTGAGAACCTCCTCCTTTGTTTAAAGTCGGTTAAAACTTACTCGAACACATGAAATACTAATGATGACGTAAACCATATTAAAAAAATTATATTATCATAACACATCAAGAGACGTTCAACTTTTCCATTGCGTCGCGTTACCCGTAAAAAAGAAGACAATTCATAATCGGAGACTAAGTATAATTAGAGGTGGCACACGCGAAGACGACGAACTCCGCGCCAGCGCGCACGCATGCGCCCGCGCCGCCGCCGCCGCCGCGCGCGCACCCGCGTGTTGCGCGCGCTCTTCCTATGAAAAACCAAAGAAAACGCTTTCCGCATCGCAAGAAAAACAATAAGAGCACTATTTACATATTTATTATTAATTACACGGTATTACATCACTCAGATGAAATTAACATTTGTATACGTAACTAACCGTATTGTCTTTAGTTCTTAAAAAAACATACATACATACATACTATAAATACATTAAGATAGTTAAGTATTATACAATTATTATACTATCTCGGGATGAGTGAGCTGAGCAGCCTCAACCAGAGAGAGGGCCGCCGCGTGGTGGAGGCCGCGTACATGGCGGTCGGCACCGGCATCGAAGTCATGCACATTTTGATCGGCTTCTGGTTGCTCGACTGCATCACGAACGGATACGGATGCTTCACCAGCGGGGACGCAGAGGTACCCACCAAATTGATAGTGGGTCGGAAGTCTGAAGGCTTTACTATTTTAAGTTGCGGTATGCTCTTTACTATTTGCCGTTGGCTTGCGCCACCGAGCAGGATCACTGGTACGGAGTTAGGTTTAAACGTTTGTCTGGAGGGTTTCATGGGCCTCGTTGTTGTCGGTTTAGCAGTGGTTGTAGTAGATGTCTCAATAATTTCGGGAAATATAGAGTCATCGTAGTCTTTGTGATCATCGGCCAGTGGAGCCACGAACACAACCTGCCTGAGGCCGTTGATGTCCTGAACCAGCTTAGCGTGCTCTTTGACAATGTCGTTACCGCCCGGCAGCAGGTAGTCGATGCGGCGTGCTATCTCGTTGAGGTTCAACCGCGAGTCCACAGTGAACGTCGCGGCGGTCGACCCAGGAATCATTTGCCCGACAACCGCCTTTTGGGGGCGCCACCCTAAGAAGCACACTAATATCAACTCTTTAAGCCTACCCTGCTTACAAAATTAAGAGTTTACATTGATAATAACTATCGCAAACGCAAAAACTAAATAAAAATAGTGAGTTTAGAGAGTTAGAGCATCATTAGTCCTTAGGTGTGATATAACACATAAGACGTTCTTGATGGATGAAACACGATTTTCACATCCACAATTCGTAGGCCTTTAAATAATTATCAATAATTATCATCTTATTAATTTGAAATAAAAATTTGATTTAAAATGGGATGCATATTTCCGGAGATAAAAAGGTGTAAAACTCACCTTTGTCAAGCGCCCTGCCGAACCGGTCAGTAATCACTGGGACTGTGTACTCGAAGCAGTTCATCTGGAAACAATACAGAAAATTAACTTTGGGGTCAAAATAAAAAACCTATTTATATCTACCGATCCCACGATTCGTGCGTGCGCGCCAATCAATCATGAGATGAGCCGCGTGGGCGACGGGGGCGGGTTATATTTTTAAACGCAAAAGCAAGCAAGGATTTACTTCTAAAGAAATAGGGTCATTTGGGTTAAAAACCAAGTAGGTTTTTAAAATTGTTTGTTCTCTCGCTCTCAGTACCTTTTTTTAAGATAGCACAACAGTTATACGTAATTTTGCGATTCCATGTCTAGAGGCATGTTCTTTAGACAAATATAAAATTTTCGCATTTGCTGCGCTCGCGCCTTTTTATTATACATTCTTACGTATAACCACTGCCATTTGGTTTATTACCTACTTCGTGAATTGGCGGTAGTTATGCCATAACGATCCAAGTATTTAAAATAAGCTAGGGATAATGTACTTTTTGTCAGTCAGTACATTATCCCTTACTTACTTTAAATCAGTTGCATCGTTATGGCATAACTATGGCCAATTCGTAATTACTGAAATCACAAAACTGACTACAATGAGTCTCAAAATTTACCTAAAGCTTCTTAAAGTTGTGCTGCTAATTTGAGGTACCTATGTATGTATGTTATAGGGTTTTTTATCTCTCTTGTAAATATTTACCTTTGTTAGTTTTATTCATGTATTCCTTTTATTCCTTTATATGCGTAGGTTCTTAAGTTAGCGTTTCTTATTATCTTTATCTCGAAATTCTTGTATTTACTCAAATATTGTTTGTTTTCGGTACAACTTCAATTCAATGTTTTTATGTTTGACATCTTATAGTTTCTATATTTTATTCTTAAGGAGTTTGCATCAGTTTAATATTATTAAGGGAGTAATTAAGAACTACGGACTTTTTGGTTTAACACCTATTTTCCTGGCGAGTGAGAAAAGCAAAGACTGATGACGAAGAATGTCAAATTTGAAATTCAAATAAATAATATTATTCTCCATAAATTTCTTTAAGAGGGCAGCGGGCGGATACTGTAGTCTATCGCCGGACTTCGACGAATCAAGACCAAATGAAAGCCCGGGACCTCTCTCATTCAAGTGTTCTTTCTTAGTCCCGGGCCCTCGTGCTGCCGTCTCACCGGACTTAAGGGTCTGGCTGCTGCTGCTCCAGCCGCCCTATCCGTCGCCGTCGGGGCGCGCCGCTCCAGCCGCCCGACGTGCCGAGCCGGTGCCTTCTTGGAGTGCTGTGTGCCGCTGTCGTCGCCGTCGGAGCGAGCCCCTACGGCCGCCAACGTATCAAGCCGCCCGCCACCATACGTGACGTGTTTTCCTTATTTCTTTTTCTGTGTAAATAGTGTTGAACGAACTGTGGACGAACGAACATTGGGGACATTGGGATATTTTTTTAGAATAGGCTTGGATCTCATTTTAGTTTATTATTTAGGTTCTATTGTATTAAATATTGTAATCCCGGATAACCCCTTTTATTTCGTAACGTAACAATGTATGTATGTATGAACACTTTATTGCACACAAGGAGAACATTACAAAATAAAAATGACTAAGACTATGTGTACAAAGGCGGTCTTATAACTAAGAGCAATCTCTTCCAGATGACCCGGGTAAAGAAATGAAAATACAACACAATATCAACGATAGTGCATTCATGGGAATAGAACCAAAAAATTATAGCTAAAAATATCGCTACCGACTCGTGGTCCCACCGCGTTGACCCACTGGTGGGTCGACGAGTAATTGACTGTTTACTCGTGGTCCCACCGATTCACTCTTGGCCAGTAATCGTATACCTAAAATAACCAAAACATATATAAGTCGGATCAGGAAGGCCGATAAAACGAAATAACCGCTGTTTTCTCGTGGACCCACTATTTTGTCCCACTGGTGGTTCCACGAGGGATACTTGTTTCTCGTGGTCCCTGTTTTCTCGTGGACCCACTATTTTGTCCCACTGGTGGTTCCACGAGGGAGACTTGTTTGTCGTGGTCCCACTACATTGTATATTGTGAACTAAGTATATCTTAATTGGACAAAGCATAGTGAATACATTTTCCTCATCATATACGTACAATCTCTTTGTACTGATAGTATGAGTTTTCTAACTATTGTGTGTCGTCGTGACTCATAATAGATAAATTAATAAATGACAGTAGCATTGTTTTTTTTTTCGTGAGATAAAAATACCCACCTGTTCAGTTAACTGAACTTGTACAACTGACCTATTGGGAACAAAGGAAAGATACCGGCTTTCAAAAGCGTACAAACCTCTTTGTACGCGCATCGTAACCGCACTACTTCAAAGAGAGGGAAAAAGTGGAACAATTCATTCTATCACTTGCTAATAATTATGAATGTTTATGACTGATTTCTGATTTAAAGTGTATTCGTGAAAGTGTGCCCTGTTTTCTCGTGGACCCACTATTTTGTCCCACTGGTGGTTCCACGAGGGATACTTGTTTCTCGTGGTCCCACTACAACGTTTGGTGCAAAAAATAACAATTTGTTATGTGACATTAAAGGACAAATCATAACGGATTTTATTTTTAATATAACTGTATTTTGAATATTAAAACAATATTGAATTACAACTAAAACTTAACAATGAAAAACATACAAATGAAATTCATAATGATCGTTTAACGCATACTGGTAGGAGCACAAAGACATGCCTGTCGTGTTCTAAAGTACCAGGAGAGCATGACCGAACAGAAGGTAGACAGTACCGGATTACTATTTGATGTCCTAACCAATTACACGCCTATGTGTCCCCTCTATTAGAAAACCTAGTAGGTGGCATTATATTTTTATAGGATATTGCTGAAATCCCTCCAACCCCGATCTCCTCCGTGGCCTAGTAGAAGGGGTCCATAGGTGCGCATTGCAAAAAAAAACAATTGCTACTGTCATTTATTAATTTAATTCGGCAGTACAAATACGTTTGTAATGCAGAATGGAAAAAAAACAATTGCTACTGTCATTTATTAATTTATCTATTATGTGTCACGAACTCACGACGACACAGAATAGTTAGAAAACCCATACTATCAGTACAAAGAGATTGAACGTATATGATGAGGAAAATTTATTCACCATGTTTTGTCCAATTAAGATATACTTAGTTCACAATATACAATGTAGTGGGACCACGAGAAACAAGTCTCCCTCGTGGAACCACCAGTGGGACAAAATAGTGGGTCCACGAGAAAACAGCGAAAGTGTGCACAGCGTTGCTGTAAATTTTTTTGGTGTATTTGTATATTTTATTCTGATAAGTAGTTTAGAAGTTATGCGGGAACAGCTGAACATATATGCATACGTCATAAGGGTTAAAGTCATATCATAACCCTTCTTTTTGCTTCGCCGTAGTCGGGAAAAATCCCTCACTTTTACTTTACAAGCAGTTCATTAATTGATATTACAGGTAAACTTGAAAGTTTTCAGTGCAGCAGCCTGGTTATATTTGATACTTCTTGTTCTAAAGTACCAGGAGAGCATGACCGAACAGAAAGTAGTGCCACATTACTATTTGACCCCCTAAGCAATGCGCGCCTATGGACCCCTTCTACTAGGCCACGAAGGAGGTCGGGGTTGGAGGGATTTCAGCAATGTCACAGAATATCAGTCCCCTACTATAAGTTTCATCCTATAAAAATATAATGCCACCTAGGTACTAGGTCCCCTACTATAAGTTTCCCCAACTATAACCGAACGGAGTAGTGGGACCACGAGAAACAAGTATCCCTCGTGGAACCACCAGTGGGACAAAATAGTGGGTCCACGAGAAAACAGCGCTCGTGGTCCCACTACTCCGTTCGGTGCAAAAAATAACAATTTGTTATGTGACATTAAAGGACAAATCATAACGGATTTTATTTTTAATATAACTGTATTTTGAATATTAAAACAATATTGAATTACAACTAAAACTTAACTAATGATCGTTTAACGCACTACATTCTCCTACTGGTAGGAGCACAAGGACATGCATGTCCTATCGTGTTCTAAAGTACCAGGAGAGCATGACCGAACAGAAGGTAGACAGTGCCGGATTACTAGTTGATGCCCTAATCAATTACATGCCCTCTATTAGAAAACCTAGTACCTAGGTGGCATTATATTTTTATAGGATGAAACTTATAGTAGGGGACTGATATTCTGTGACATTGCTGAAATCCCTCCAACCCCGACCTCCTTCGTGGCCTAGTAGAAGGGGTCCATAGGCGCGCATTGCTTAGGGGGTCAAATAGTAATATGGCACTACTTTCTGTTCGGTCATGCTCTCCTGGTACTTTAGAACAAGAAGTATCAAATATAACCAGGCTGCTGCACTGAAAACTTTCAAGTTTACCTGTAATATCAATTAATGAACTGCTTGTAAAGTAAAAGTGAGGGATTTTTCCCGACTACGGCGAAGCAAAAAGAAGGGTTATGATATGACTTTAACCCTTATGACGTATGCATATATGTTCAGCTGTTCCCGCATAACTTCTAAACTACTTATCAGAATAAAATATACAAATACACCAAAAAAATTTACAGCAACGCTGTGCACACTTTCACGAATACACTTTAAATCAGAAATCAGTCATAAACATTCATAATTATTAGCAAGTGATAGAATGAATTGTTCTACTTTTTCCCTCTCTTTGAAGTTAGTGCGGTTACGATGCGCGTACAAAGAGGTTTGTACGCTTTTGAAAGCCGGTATCTTTCCTTTGTTCCCAATAGGTCAGTTGTACAAGTTCAGTTAACTGAACAGGTGGGTATTTTTATCTCACGAAAAAAAAAACAATGCTACTGTCATTTATTTATTTATCTATTATGAGTCACGACGACACACAATAGTTAGAAAACTCATACTATCAGTACAAAGAGATTGTACGTATATGATGAGGAAAATTTATTCACTATGCTTTGTCCAATTAAGATATACTTAGTTCACAATATACAATGTAGTGGGACCACGAGAAACAAGTCTCCCTCGTGGAACCACCAGTGGGACAAAATAGTGGGTCCACGAGAAAACAGGGGAAATAACTACTATTCGAGGATCCAACATCATTATTCGGAAATACAATGTGGGCAAGAAAACTAATAAAGTAATTAAATTAATCTCAACGAAAGCTTAAGGCTGCCTTACCGCTAGGCGGGCGCAGCCTACTCATGAATATACTGAAAACGTTTCACACGCTCCGAGGTCCACCGAGATTCTGCTGAAGCGAACTGCCAGGCAGTGTCACTTGCGTTTTCAGTTATTCATATAGGTACTTAAACTGATTGCTAAACATGCGGACATATACATTTATAGATATCGCTACCGACTCGTGGTCCTACATGAGTTAAATAAATAAATGGAGATGGAAAAAGGTACTTCTTTTGATGAATTTTAAACTTTTGAGATCGCTTTTATTATATGCGAGGAATTGGATTCTGCTGCCTTGTGAATATCTTACTGTAGAAACATACGCAAAGGCGCCTAAAATTGACCTATTCTTAAAAATTCAAATAACCTGAAGTACTTCTTTCGATAATATATTTTTCGCACTCGCTTCGCTCACGTTTATTTTTATTTTATACGACAATGGTATGATAATTTTCTTGATTTAGTAATGGAAGTAACACGTAAGTGGTTTATTATTTTTATTTTGCTACACAGTCCCCTCAGAGTGACCACGACTCTCGCCCTTGATACAGAAGCGATGCTACAGTAATTTTTGCGCCATTGTGAAATACGTAGTAATGATTACTTGTTATTTTGAGCCAAGACTTTGTTTTATTGTTAATATCATTAATGAGTTTCATTCAGAAATAGCTTTATTTTGAAAATCAATAAGCTTTTTATAACTATGTGAAGAGTTTTCTGACAAAATATTTTTTTACGACCTTAGGTATGCAGCGAATAAGATCATGTCCTTCGGGATGAATTGGATCTGTATTTAAAATCTCTATTTGTTATTTTTATTTATTTTTTCAGTTTCAGGCAGCAAAGGACTTGTTCGAAAAAAAAATGGATAATGATTGACTTCACAGCAATGAAATACTCCGGTTGAAATAAAAATTATAATAATGAATAATATAATAATAATAAATAATAATAATAATGAAATAAAAAAATTATCCGGTTTACCTCGGTCTACCCTAATATAATTAATACGGTTATAGATGCTAAAATTTCAGCAAAAAAAATATAGATAGCTATAATTATGAATTAAAACATGGATTGTTCAATTATAACTTAAATTTCCGTGTCACTGCATACAGGATAGGCTGAAGCCTGGAAACCTATGAAACATTTACTGATCAAATTAGGGACTCCTCGTATGCGCCGAAACAATGACCATATTGAAAACCCTTACAAGCCATGTATTCATAGGTAGGTACGTCAAAACAGCGTAGGTACGTTGACGGAAAGATTTCCAGAGAAGTGATAAAAATTGCCTCTTTATTCATAAAATATATGGACAGATTTTATTGATATTCGATTTTGGCATGACGGTACCTAATAGGTAGTTATACCACGACTAACCATCGGATTATTTTATACCAGATTATTTAAAGGTTTCCATAGAAATGAGACGCGTATATCTTCATAAATTAATGTGTTAAGAAGTGAAGGTAGCTTAATTAGTTAAAATGGAACCTTTACATTACCTTAAAATCTACAGGCAATAAAATTACAAAAAAACACGTTACTTGTACGCCAGTCACCGTAGACATAAAAATCGCGTTAGGTCGCATTGGTTGCAACAGTTCTGATTTTTTGGTATGTTGTTAGGGATGATAATAGTAGTGTAAAACTAATTTTTCAGCTTCGAAAACTTGTGCTAACTTCATGGTGCTCCAAAAACATCGACATTTTCGGACTTTTTTCAGATTTTGACTTATAACTTCTAAAAGGTGCATCTTACGGAAAAAGTCATTATATACACTTATAAGAAGACAGAATTTCCTATAATTTAAGTGCACCTGCAATTTGTAACAAGTTTTTATGAAATTCCTGTCATGCAGGTGTAAGAATAGGTGCGGAAAAGGAAGATGCTCCTGCAAGATAACAGGGCTGAAACTCTCTGCAAAGTTTGTCAGGGGAAGACCTGCCTGCCTCAACACTCCGTCCATAACCTTGACTGAGTTGAATGAAGAAGACCTCCCCTTTACAAGAAGCAGTCTCCGGAGCCCCAGGAAGAGCTGTCTGATGAACCTAGTTCAACCTTTCAAAAGAACACGATTGTTTCGTCGCTAAGTGCGTAATACCTACCCCTTCGTTGTAATTCATTATAATGAATATTAATTGACATTTTGTTCTATATTTCATGTATATTTCTGTCGCAGGTATCAGCTGAGGTCCCGCCATCACTAAGTGATATAATTTAAGTTTTATAATATCAGTATAAATTATTTTACACCGATTTATGTCTTTCTTATCCTTTACAGAAGTTCTGCAATTTGTCAGGCTCCCTTTTTTGTAAAATCTGATTTCCTTAATTTTTCGCTTTGTCCAGATTACAAGGGAACTATGGTCTTACAAACTTCAGTTTGTGCCTAAATAAAAGCTAAATAACTACTCTATAACTTTTTAATGACTTTCCTCGTAGAATGAGTATTATAGCCGATATTCTGCTCGGAAGGCGGCAAAACTACAACTTCGAACTTTTTAGGGAAAATTTCCAATGTTTGAAGTGCTGTATCTTGGGTTCTATTAGACCTACAGAGCTGCAGTTGCACTTAAATTATAGGAAATTCTGTCTTCTTATAAGTGTGTATAATGACTTTTTTAGTAAGATGCACCTTTTAGAAGTTATAAGCCAAAATCTGAAAAAAGTCCGAAAATTTCGATGTTTTTGGAGCACCATGCAGTTAGCACAAGTCTTTCGAAGCTGAAAAATCAGAACTGTTGCAACCAATGCGACCTCCGATGTCTTGTACGACTGGCCTATTGTGTAATTTTGGATTAGAATACCATTAACTAACCAGAAGAAAAGTGGAAGAAACACTACAACAGTACAGTGAAGTACAATAAATTCCGCCACAATCTTTCTGACCTAACATTTAATAATAGGTACCCTAAATATGTAGGTGTATTCAAATGAAATAAACACGCGCACGAAAACAAAAGAACGACGCAAGCGAAAACTATGTCGTTTTTATAAGATTAAATATACACAATAAAATTTAATTAGATAACTTGAAAGACAATACAATCAAGTTCAATAACTCGCTCACACAATATGCAATGCACACAATACGTTGTTGTCACTTCACTTATACTTCAGAGTAGGGCTGCCATCACCTAAATTGCCGATCCCGGACAAGAACTACGAAAACCCCGGACATTTGGATGAAATCAGATTTTTTCCCTAGACATGTTTTTTTTTTATAAATATTGTACATAGGCTACGTCCACAGGATTGTTTTCAAGGGGGCGCATCTGGCATATAATCAATCTTAAGCAATGACCGCATAAATGTGTACTCTATGTTGCGAGTAAACAATCATGAGCGTAGCGAGCGCGAAATTTATGGGTTTTTCTGTATATTTGCTGAATCTTTTTTTACGCCAGAGGAGGTGCAAGTGCACCCCCTGGCACTCACTTCCTTGCGTTTATGCCTCTTCACTGCCTTTATCTTCACGTTAACACTGTCATTTGGCAGCAAGACTGAGATAAGATGTGGTAGCTAGCCAGGCAAACTCATATAATGCTCTAACAACAACCAAACCGAGCCCTACTCTCGAGAAAATATAGAAATGTGTTAATACTTTACTCGACTACACGGCAAAAACGTGCCGCGCCGAAGTATGTGTGGGTAGATGTGGTTTAGTGAATTTTAAATTAAACTAAAATTTGTTTTAATTTTTGGACAACATTCAATTGATAGGGTGTCCCCCGGAACACAAAAGGCGTCCGGGTTTTCCCCGGACACTTTTTGTGAACCCCGCCCGAACGGCCTTCAAACTACGACAAATCCGGGGAAACCCGGACGGATGGCAGCCCTACTTCAGAGGCATGCGATCGCTTCTTCTGTAACTAGAAAATTGGTAATTCTTATCTTAATACAGTTTATAATCGTATCTATAACCGTAAAAAAAAGCTGGCCTTGTGAGTCGAACCATGATTACTTAAAAGATACTACCATTTAACCATCGGACAAACAGACAGGCATAGGTAGAGTTACCTTATAGGATTATAATAGACGCTAATATAATAGATCCCAAAAAGTTGTTTTCTCTATTTTGTTACTGTTTGTGTTTTATTTATTACAACGGAATTTACTACAGCAACGGTCTCCTTATTAAGATCGATCGGATAGGTCTGCTTGTTTCACACCCGCGACGGATTCGATTCCCGGCGGGGTCCAACTTTGAAGGATTCGGTTTGGTTCGTGATAGGGCATTTTCGTAGCCCGCCTGGCTAGATACCATTTAAGTATTGCCGGCAAACATAAAAGTGAATACCATTGATGTGTTTCGGCATGGATATAAAATAGCTATTTCCCCATTGCATTGGGGAATTTTGGTAAACCCACTTCCATCTTCGGCATCATTATCACTTACTACCAGATAAGATAATGCAAAAGGCTTTCCAACTATGCATAAAAAATATACACATCAAACATGTATGCTAAAGGAATAACCATTATGACTACTTAAACTTCGTAATTAAATATACATATATAGTGTCCCAGATTGAACTAGCAATATTTTAAGATCGTGTAATATAACCCATTTCCACATTAAAACCACTCTCATTATGGGGTCCATCCCCTTCCCCTTTCCCGGGACGACAATAATTTTTTTTTTATTTTTATGCACCTCTGCTCAAAATACGTCACATATTTCAATTTTATGGTTCTTTAGACACACTAGGGGTCGTTCATTAATCACGCGAGGCTCAAAAGGGGGGAGGGGGTTCGGAAAAAATCACGAAATATCACAAGGGTAGGGGGGGGGGGGGGGGGTGTAGTGGAGATATCACGTGTGTTTATTTTTTTGTTGAACGTGCGATTTCTAGAGTAAGTTCTAAGCGTCGGACTGTTGTTGTTATACGTTGTTTTTAACTCATCCCAAGGTTCGAAACGGCTTCAGGCAGTCAGAAACAACCTGCAATCTTAATGTCTGTCTAGACATTTTTATCACGGTGCTTAATTTTCCAGAATTAAATTACATTATACCTGTAATAAAGATAATATTTTGTACCAAAAAATACACGTGATTTTGGATAGGAGGTGTGGGGTAGCCTAAACCTCACCACATAATCACCATGGGGGAGGAGGGGTCTAAAAAGTTGCTAAAAACATCACGTGATTAATGGACGACCCCCTCATGATCTTATTCGATAGGTAACAATATTCTCCATCAAATAAAATCCAAAAATTAACAAACTTACTGAATCGTAAAAAATTGTGAATACACGTTAATTTGTAAAGGAACTTAAGTATTTGAAATCATACTAATATTATAAATGCGAAAGTGTGGATGTTTGTTTGTTTGTTCCACTTTCCACGCTGAAACTGCTGAACGGATTAGGATGAAATTTGGTAGGTAGATAGATAAAGCACTCGTCTAACACATAGGATACATTTTATCCCGGATAACTTAAGGGTTCCAGGAGGAATGCTTAAAAACTCAAAATATCCACTTCGTCAATAGATGGTGCCACCATAACATTTTATTTTTCTCTGGACCCAGTTCTGAAGTCCACGCAGACGAAGTCGCAGGCAGAAGCTAGTAAGTCATAAAACAACACCAAAAGTTTGACTGTAAGTGTACTAGTTTGGAAGCTATTGATGTTTAAAGTTTAAACATGACCCATGGGTAGGCCAAAATCCCTTTTGGTAAGCACTAACGGATCCCTACCGCATTCCATGCACATTCTTTATGTTAAATAATAACTTTTCCTTATAAATAAAAAGGTATAATAAACAATTAACTATAACTTTAATTATACACAGTTTTCGTTTGCGTTCTTTGAAAATCTGTGATGTTTTCAAGTTTTAAAAATGCCGAATCGGTATTCTTCGCAACTCATTGCAGATATTCATTTTAACAAGATCCATTGTATAGATCCATTGATGGATCTTTTTGCACTATTATGTCCACTTTAATCCTTGATTCAGGATATTCTGGTTTTTGGATTTGTAGTGGATTTTTTAGAACTAATGTGTGTCTGAAAATCCATTATGGAATGGGTGACACATTCAACCTTTTTTATCAAATACTTCCAAAGTGCTAATGCGGCCGTGGAAGACATATCTAGTAATCCTAATATTTCATATATTTGCTGAAAATACTTCGTTAGATTTAGGAACCAGACCAACTGAAACGAGCGTGTTTCTTGTCATTTCAATTATTTTTAACAACTCTGTTTAATTGCAATGTTAACATTTTTACAATGTATTATTACCACGGTAATTAAAGTATGATATATTCTTATGCCACCGCCGGCCGTTTTTCTTCAACACGCAAAGCACAATCTGCATATTATTTGATTGTATGCTACGATCACTCCGCATACCTACTTTATAAGAATAATTAACTTTTTGTTTACAAAATAAACTTGAATATACAATAATAAAATTAAACACTTGACTCTTGCAACTTAATTATCAATATAGTACGATAGTAGGACTTTAAGGTCCGACTTGGTGGTTTTCATTGCTCACTTTGTTGTACCTACCTCTACAAGCGCGCGGCGTCAACAATATGGTCGGGGGTCTAAACTAAATACACCAAATATATTAATATAATTTCAGAAAATCTAATTGTGATGGGAAAAAGCAAATGAAGCCACAACTATATATATATACTATTAATATACATTTAGCACTTAGATAACGTTACAAATTATTCGCATATATGTTTTAATTAGGTACCTGCGGAGGAGGCGCATACTGGCGCCTTTGGTTGAAGAATCTGAAGTCCAGCGTCCCACCGACCAGCAAGAAAGTGGAGGCTTGCCACAGCACCGCCCACCGCCACATCGTGATACCTGCGACTGGCGCCTGCGACGCGGACCGGCGCGCCGAGGCCCACCGCCACGGCCCACCACTACCGTGCTTACCACCGCTACCGGCGCCGGCGCCGGCCCTTGTCCTCACCCAACTCACCCACCACCATATCGACAATGTAATGACATACCTTCCTCGCTATTAAATCCGTATCAGTTGCTTCCCTCTGCATAGCGTGAGCGTATGCATCGCGGTATACATTAGAGGAAGCTGTTACCGCTTGACAGAACTTATAAACCTTCCTGTCACAAACAATGTGAAATGTAATATGCGGAATAAAGACGTACCTTAATTACTTCACAATTATTATATCTGTTGGTAATTACGTAGAAGTATGAATTGAAGGAACAAGATTAAATAGAAAATTGGACTTATTTTGGCTGATGATGAAGGCAAGTACAGATCCGGAGCAGTTTTCGAAGTTTTTCATAAAAACAATCATTACGGTAAAGGTATCTTTATTACAAATACGTTAGGATACCTATTATAATTATTTACAAAATAACAAAACAAACCTACAAATATTTTTGAATCATTTTCAGTGCACATACAATACACATTAATAAAAGAAAGACATTTCAAGCTTAATTAAATCAGCAACGACGCACATCGAAAGAAACCCAGTACTGAACAGCTAAACTTTGCATTTGCTTTCAGTGACGCTAAAATAATCTTAAAATAAATAATAAATACTACGCGCTTTCAATAACGAAACTACAAACCAACCCGAGGAATGCGCCATCGACTCAAAGACATCGTATTTTCTGAGTTACGATGACACCGATACAATGTTTAAAAACACCTGTAATCTAAATTATCACAATTTTGGATATTTATTTTTAAACAAACACTAAAGTACTTGAACTGGTTGGTCTTCGAAGTCCAATGTATAGATTTTTGTAACTGTTGGGATAAAATATGAAATTACAAAAATCTAGTCAAATCGGTTCAAGCAATAGTAAAATTGCTACAAGACATAGAACTGCTATGAGGCCAGGGAATATTTATGGAATCGATGATAGAATTACTTTTAATTCGCCATTAGTTTTAACAATATTGTTGGTTTGTTTGTGCTTCATATTTATTTCAAACAATGTGCATTTACAAGTGTAACAAAATTGGCATAGGACCCATTAACTGGGGATTCTACTCATCGTACTGAACAACTTTTGTTCTACGACTTTGCTCAAATCGCAAAAAAAATTTCGGCCTCTCCATACAAATTGATCATCTGTTTTGCCATTTTTGCGCAAAGTCGTAGAACAAAAGTTGTTCAGTACGATGAGTAGAATCCTCAGTTAACGGGTCCTAAACCAAGTTTGTTACATCCTGTATACAAAGTTAATGAAATCACAAATTATGTTTTTTGTATTTTCATACGCGCTCATCGACGGAAGGTCAAAAAAATGCCTGTATACAAAGTTAATGAAATCACAAATTATGTTTTTTGTATTTTCATACGCGCTCATCGACGGAAGGTCAAAAAAATGTTGCTAACTTGAAGAACAACAGTTGTTCAGTTTCAAAGAAAAACTTCACCTTAATAAGTTTTGTTACGGATTTTGGTAATATATTTTTTAAATTTTAATTCAAAATACTTTTTTTAAGATTCCATCACGCAAGACCATTAATTAATAAAATACCCGTGAATGGAATATCATCATAGCATTTATAACTTATTAATCTGTGTGTACTTCCATAAACCCCTATACCACAGACTTCCACCCCGCTAGGAACGGAGCGATGATATAAAACTTCTTTGCCCTATACATTCTTGCCGTGAAACTACTTTGTTATACCTAAAGTCAAGCTTCTGATAATATCGACAGATATGCAAAAAATTGACGTCAACATAATGTAATATTACATAATCTAAACCGAAATTATGTCAAAATTTATAATATTGCGTACATACTTAACAAAATCGATATTAAACCCAACCTGTGAGTACGAAAGAGGCTCTGCGCTACGAAAAGTGGAGTAGAAAATTTTAAGGTAGCCTGCGCCGCCGACTGCCTGCCTCTCTGGCTAGTGGCTGTCCATCTGGTCTAACATTAAATGGTTCTATTTTTGGAAATTTGATAAGAATCCGGTTCCATTTTCCAAAGAATCTGTTATTATAAAAACTAACAATTAATAATATAAGTGACAAAGATGGCATCATTACAAAAACAGTTAATAAAAAAACAATAAGTAAATAAAAAAGTGTTTCATTTCTTTTTGCTCTATCACAAAACGGCAACATATTCAAGCTTTAAACTTGGTGTGATCATGATCATAGTAGAATCTTAACTTATTTTAGTTTACGAATTTTCGATAAATTTCGTTTTGTTTAAAAATGTTTCCATTGCTAAAACATGAATATGTCATGCTTACAGAATAAAAAACATGTTCACAAGAAATGGAATAAAAGTCTGTTATACTTCAAATGGACACTTTCGTCATAGTAAACCATGCATTAAACTTGTATTTATAAAACTAATATACACAGGTATCCGAAAACTTTAAAGGGCTTGTTCAATAGACGAAACTGAACAACTTACCACAAGATTTTTTTTTTCAGGAAACGAAAAAAAATCGGCTTCTCCATACAAACTGTCCAATCAAGTTAATAATTTTGTATGGAGAAGCCGATTTTTTTTTCGTTTCCTGAAAAAAAATATTGTGGAAAGTTGTTCAGTTTCGTCTACTGAGCAAGCCCTTAAAGTGTTCGGAAACCTGTCCCTTACATCCTGTATATTAAAAGATTTTTACTCCACCTTTTGTAGGGCAAAAACTTAAAAGTTAACTAATTTGCCCAAAATTTACCATAGCTCAATATCTCTTGACGTGAAGAGTTAATAAGTAAATAATTCAGTCATACAAAACACACGTAAATAAAAATACACTTTAATTAAATTCCTGGAATTAATTCTCTTCTACACAATTAAGAGTTATATTCTTAAGCATACAAATTTAATCACAAACCTCAAATAATACAAATATTAGAGACAACGGAAATATAACATTTTAAGAACTGCACTGAAGAAATGAATTTAAGCAGTACCCAAATATTGTGGTGAAAGAATTCTAATAAAAAGGTAACATAATAATTTCCGCTTTATTGCAAAAAACTTGCTTCAAGTTGTCCTTTATGCTTTAACTTTGGGTCGTCTGTATAGAGACGAATGACGAGTAGAGCGTGTCGCTCTTAAAAAAAAACAGGCAACAGAACGAAACTTATTCTTCTAGGTGCCACTACTGACCGCCCTGTGTTAATTGTCGAATGTAGAACCGCCATTTTTAAATAGATTTTAAAAGACGATGAATCTTTTCTTTTAAATTCGTGATAAGGACATTATAAATTATGGATTTAGATATTATTATATTATAATTGTAAACCAAACTCCCTTTATTCGTTATTAAGTTTTCTAAATGCCTCCTAAAATTAAATATCGACAAAAATATAAGTAATTATGAACCCTAGCCGACGAAGTACGCCATCGCACTCGAACAGACTGATTAGGAGCGCTCACTTTACAAATGTCAGAGGCAAATAAAATTGCTCCTTTATCTCTACTCATTAAAAACATGTTTCATCAGAAGACGATGCGTTTGTGTATTTCTCTTAAATGTTATTGTGTTTGATGAATACAATTTCAATTTGTATTACACGTAATATATATAGAGTATAGACAGACTCCCTAATGAAACATTAACCAGCCACAAAATGTATAAATTCAATTAGTAACTTACGAAATGAACCTGACAAAGTATTTCAAATTACATGGAACATGAAACTGCAATATACATTTAGAAATAAAGCACTAAAATAAAAATAGTAACATTATTTAGACATTAGTTGTCCTCGGAACACGAGGGTATATCTTATTATGAGAATGAAAAATCTACAAATTATTATCAGACTTATTATTATGTATACATTCCAATGTTTACTAATAAACTTTATTTATTTATGAAACATTAATACTAAACTTTTTGTGATCCCAGTGCAACACTGCCACATTACATGAAAACGTAATATGGTCGATATTAGTCTTTTCATAATATGTATGTCACCGTAAATTCGACATGAGTTTTTTCATGAAAATATTCATTAAGAACGAACGGTCGCCAAATCGAGGCATATAATGCGCGATCTCACAAAAGAAACTATTTCTTAGATCGTGTAAAATGAAAGCCTTCGGGAAACATCGGCCACGTTCGCATAATACAACAATTTATATATTTTATATTAAAACAGTTTTCTCACAAAAAATATTGCATCGATTACGCCATTATCCTGTTTTCATGAAGATACGCATGTTCTCGTGAAAATCTATTTACGCAATCCTACGGTGTCATATATACTAACGCTGATATATTATCACTGGCTTCAGAAGCCTCGACAGTTTCTTAACGGTTGGCTGATGTAGTTATTCGACAACACTCGTAACAATAATCTTTCTACTCTTATACACAAATTCGGTGAAAAAAAGCCTTACATACTATGAAGTAATAGTCGTTAATTAACATTATTAACAGCATATTGGAATGTACACTAATAATGTAGGTCTCGCGCGACAGGTGACCTCGGGTCATCGCCGCAATCGACTGGCAAGCTCGCTTCTTCTATAAACTCTCGTAAGCGCGATTTACCACTATCTGTAACAATATTCAACCTATAAGTATAATTGTTTACATTATATAATTGTATAAAATGCGTAACTCCATAAGCAGGTCTATTTATAAGCGATTACAGCAAAGAGGGAAGCTGGTGTCTATGAAAAATATCGAAATTAAATATCTTGTGTCCAGGTGTCACGCGGTCAGAGTACAATCTAAACTAAAACAACAAGTAATAAATTCCTACCAAACGTGAGCAGTACTAGTCCTTCGTGAATGAAATGGAAAAAAAATTGCCACCACTCGGTTGTCCAAATATAACTGGCATGATTTGGTCCTAAGCGACCTGAATCTCTAATGGAATGGCACCCAAAACTGTAGTCGTAAAGAATGACGTTTACTTGTATCGAAATCGTTTCACATTTGTTTCGACGCGCTAAAGTAATTGATATATTTAAAAAAATACAAAAGATTATTGTTTTACAGGGCGCAAAACTGATTTGTTTAACGACGAACTGTGACGCTTTTAATGGTTCCATAGTCTAAACGAGGGAAGTTTTAGGTATAAGATCGTTCTGTCCATTCGGGATGAAAGCATTTCTTGCACAATGATAAACTAACAATATAAATACAATATTCTGTACAGGCAGGATGTTAAAATATAGTAGTAAGTCGCGTTAACTAGGGCTTTTACTTGTCACACTGAAAACCTTTTGTTCTACGATTTTGCTGAAATCGCAAATAAAAAAATTGGACTCTTTATTTAAAATCGACTAAACAATTTCATCAATTGTTGCACCCCGCTCGGAGCGGAGCGACGATATAAAACTTCTTTACGTTACGACGTAGAATAGTTGTTTAGTATGATTCGTAGAAACAATTAGTAAACGGGCCTTGCAGCTAATTCTACTATGAAACTGAACAACTTTTGTTGTACTATAAATATCGATTTGTATCACAACCTGATCGCAACTTGTGAGCCAAGTTGTACGAAAGTATTTTTTGCGAATTAGTTGATTTTACTAATCTCAGGAAAGGTTTTGGCGTGTAAATTGAGAACATGTACTAGATCGTCACAAATACGTTTATTCGTTAGAATATGCATGGGCGACATCTGGGCTCGCTCTAAGCAAGATGCACCCCGCCACTAAAATCTACTACTTCAAAACTGATTGGGCGAGCTAAATAAGGTCCGCCCCCTGGCCATGCAACGGCTCACAAGACTCATTATTGATTACTTTATCGATCTCAATTATACAATCCAAATATCTTAATTATTAATCATAACATTTTAAACGTGCGGCTCTCGCGTAAGTCAAAAACTTTAGAATTAAAGTTATCCAGTTTTGATTAGAGTCCCTAGTCAAGAGGGATATTATAGGTATGCAGGTATGCCTATTACGCTATACAATAACCAACTTAAATAAAACCAGACTGCTTGTAAATGTATTCTACCAAAACTAAACGCACTCCAATCAAATAATTCTGGCTAGATCTGGTTCTTGCTAAATTGGACTATGCTAGGGCAATCAGATAAATATAACTGTAAAATGATGGTAATTCAATAAAGAATAGGAAAACACTATCGCAACAGCTCACTTGTAAAAAAAAAACTCACAGCCATACAAACATGTTTAAAAATTACTGTAAAGCCTACACTGCGTTTTCCGATGCGCGGTCGTCACTCGAGAACTTTAATGCCCCAATGGCCATCTGTTCTACGAGCTATGTGCCCTGCCCACTGCTACTTCAGTTTTGCGATTCTGTGAGCTATGTCGGTCACTTTAGTTCTCCTACCTATCTCCTCATTTCTGATTCGATCACGTAGGAAACTCCAAATCATAGCACGTTCCATCGCCCTTTGGGTGACCTTGAGCCTTCTTATGAGGCCCATAGTAAGCGACCATGTCTCGGTTCCATATGTCATCACTGGCAACATACACTGGTCAAAGACCTTAGTCTTAAGACACTGCGGTATTTTGGACGCGAAGATATTGCGAAGCTTCCTGAGGATTCGACAATTGATCTCTTTCTCGAAGTTGGACCTACCTAGCTGGACTGTTTGTCCCAGGAAACATATTCGTTAACAACTTCGAGTGTAAATTTACTTTATATTCAGGAAACAGCAGTATACTGTACACCTTAGCATATATCACATTAATGTGTTGCCCCTTCATAACTGTTATGTCAGATAGTAACGAAATGCGCTGGCGCCGGGGTCCGAGTCTCTTGTATACATACATAGCTACGGGCCGCGTGGGATCTCGCTCTAGTTAGCGGACGCCGTCAGATGCTTTTTTATAAGTTAGTATATTTCGTATCCTTGTTAATAAACTGACAATATTTAAAAGCTGCTAAAAAATTAAGTTATTCGCAAAGCTAGGTCAGCAATCAAATCGTATTTTGATGTGTGACTGGAAAACTTTGCACGAGATTTGTGTACTTCTGAAACATTCTCCCATTTATGAAAAGCTGCACCATGTATGTATGTAAAAATGTATGTATCTTATGGTAACTAGTTGAGTATCTAATTGTAAATATATTTGAAAAATATTAACAATACTCAAAGAATTCGCGTAACAATTCGCAGAGAAAAAAATGGACTTTCCACAACTATTAAGAGTATTAACCGATCAGCTGATGGATTGTTAATGATTTCTTTTTTCGCAAATTGAACCACCAACCATACACTCGGGTCCGTACAATCTGCGCTAATAAAATGTTTTTGGACTGTCCATGCACTATTGTTCAGTACGATGAGTGAAAGCCACTCCAGTTATGGGTCCCATACCTATTTTTTTCAACATCAACCGTGACACATGCTGAATAAAATTCAGTTCAATTTTTTTTCCAAACAGACACACAAGCGAGTTATTAAAAACGCATAAAAAAAGATCCTGCACGCGAAAATCGTTCTTCAAAGGTTTTTCGTTACAGCTTTGAAGTCAATCTGAATAAAACCTAGAAACGACGCGAGTTAAAGCTTTAACTTTTTAAAATTCGCCGTCTATTATATATGACGCGAGTTAAAGCTAACTTTTAAAATTCGCCGTCTATAAAATAGCGATCGTTATTGATCTTACCATGGACAAATAAGGGGTCCATATATCGTAAGGCGTAAGTAGACAAACCATCATGAGTAAGCCAACTGATAACATTAAATCAAAACTCGCTTTCGCAAAATTCAATTTCGCTATGGCTGTATTCCAAATCACAGGAGCAGGAAAACGCCCAGACAGGCGAGAAGTGTTTTGAATAACATACATATGTATGTCAATGAACTGAAGAGGGTATTGTTGATAATTTTGTGACGGTAGCAATAGGATATGATACACATACTGTACACATTACAATTTTTATTAACTTTTCATCATTGAAAGCATTTCCTGTGGTGGTACATGTGTATGGTTTTTTATGTTCTTTAAGGAATGTTACTTTTCAGTTTAAAAACTTTATTGGTTGCTAATGGACACATTCTAAACGGCACTACGCGCGAATAATAACCTTGCCACAGTCTTATTGTATCCATAACATTTTTTATTCGCAATCGCATGAAATCAATTAAAGGAAACTTCACTTTTGATTCCACCATCAGTATGTCTCAAAACAATAAAGAACAATATTAAAATCGTAATAACATTATTACCTTATTTCCCTTTCGCCGACGTGGTCGGCTTGATGGGCTGTGGTATGATTGTAATCTCATCGTTGATCTTGAGCGGCTTGAGCAGCGTGTCGTTGGGCTTGGGCGGCGCGGGCTTGCTCTTGTCCATGACGCGCTTGGCCACCACGCTGTGCGCCGAGTACACGTGGTTCTCGAACTGCTTGTACATGCCGAACGTCGCCGTGCACACCGTGCACTTGTACGACAGGTGCGCCGGCTTCAGCGTCAGGTGGTGGTCCTTGGCCACGTGGCTGAGCAGCTTCCATTGGTATACCTATACGAGAAGGGAAATGATACCTATTTTAAACAGTGTTGAATTTTAATCGATGCTCTAAACACAGACATGCACCCGGCTCCCCCCCCCCCCCCTATAGACTAGCAATACAGGGCATCGGCCGCTCGCCGCAAGGTGGGCAGGTGGCCAAGTTAAATTGAAATGTCATTTTTGTTCAGTTTTCGTCTTTCAGTATATTTCTGTCAATGGTCGAGATAACATTGGACAAAATGTGTTTAAATTTATCGTAAAAATGCCAAATTGCAGCGTTGTCTGATGCGGAAACCGGATCGGACATCTCAATAAATCAAATGTGCGGGGTTTCATACCAGAAGTAAGCCATATATTGACTAATTTTTATTTAAATAACTTCGTTGCAAAACATATCGTAGTGATGTAAGACCTCATCGACTTTTCGATAGATTCAGCAAAAAGTTTATCAACAAAAAATAATATCCGACTGAATATTTAGGTTTACCCAAAGTAGACAAAAAATGTTTTCGACTTATTTATTTTTTTCCAATTATTATCAGTTTTCCAAAGGAACCCAAATGAAAATGAATGAGAATTAGAACTACGAGCAAACAAGGCAGCTGGAAAATTTTCTCTTAACATTTCCGCCCAGCTTTGCTATCGGTATGTTTTGGTTTGATTTTTTATTTTGAAAATGTATTTTTTGTTTTGTTATGTATTTTTACTGTATTAAATTTGTGAATTTTTATTAGTATTGTTTTTGTATTAATATTTAACAAGCAACAAAAAAGGTTTTTTTTTGTTTTCCTCATTTTACAAAGTATCGTAAAAAGTTATCGATATTTATGATCTTTTCTTTTACCCCCATCACTAGAGCTTTCAGTTGTATTTTGACTTTTGTCAGTTTCAAATACTTTATTGCTATTTGACGATTCAAATCTTGACATCTAGCGGTGATTGGTCGTAATTCAAACACATGTTCTTCGATTCAAAAATTCAGCTAATGATGATGTTTTCCCCTCCCGCATCCCCCTCTCTTTCCCCTAACTTCGCCCATGCGGTTTCATATTGAAACTGACTTATTAGCGTTCTATAGAGGAGCGGAGCGACGATATAAAAACTTCTTTGGCTCCAAAATTCACTGGCTCAAAGTATCCCATATGGGGCGATTTGAGTAAACAGGCAAACTTAATTTATTTTTTGCACAGCAACATACATAATATTATGGCAATTAACTAATATCTGAGGTGGTCTAGGAAAAAATACTGGGATCTCTTAATTCAAGCCTTATGTCGATGTTGTGTGGTGTTGTGCTATACATGGTTCATCATAGTACTATCAATATTTTTAAGTAAAACATTTATTCAAGTGGAGATTAAATCTCAGTCATTATTGACGGCCCAAATCAAGCCAACCAACAAAAAAAATTGCACACTATGTAATGAGCTATAAGAAAATCGTATGCTGTTATTTCACATGAGTTCCATTTTGTTGCTCTAGTATGGAGTACGGAAAACACAACAATAGGCTTATATTACAAAGAACTCACCCTGCCGCACACGGGACATCTGCCGGCGTCTTTGCCTTTGTTTGCCGCTTCCTGCATCGAGCTAGTGACGAGCCCGTGCGAACCAAGCAAATGCCTCTCAAGTCCTTGGTCCGTAAAGAACCTGCATCGAATCGAAACACATTTCATAATGTAGGTGCAAATTAGAAACTAAAATAAAAATTAATTGGAATAAAATATTACCTGAACTGGCATTTCTGGCAATTGAGTGGAGGTCTGTTGTATATCATTTTAGGATGTATTTTAACTTTATGGATCCATTGCATGTGGTTACGTAGCTGTTCTAGGTCTTTGATGTACCCGTCGCAAATTTCGCAGATAACGAACGTGTTTTTGGACTGCGGTACTTGCGGCACTGGCTGCGGCTGTCTAGGTAGTGGCGTTATTGAAATAGATGGTTGATGCATAGATTTAGCCTTCGCATTGTTCTGTAAATCAATATTGAATGAAGAAAATTAACAACTAGAATAAGACAAAGTAGAAAGTTTTAAGTTAAGAATTCCTAAAAGAATGTCTCTGATACAAAAATAAACCTACCAATTCCAATAAAACTTTATAGACGTAAGCACAAAACTAAATTCTAGTAAATGTACGCTTTACTTTTCGGACATGCTATATTAATTTTATAAAAATTCATGAAAAAACTAAAATCACTACATTAAAGTGACAATGCAATTTTGCGAAAAATAAAATCTTACACGTTTTAGCAGAATCCCAAAGTTCTTATTTAATAACATTTTATTTTCAATTTGTAACATATTATACATAGACGATTTCTTAGAGGAATCCTTAAATTGGACGGAAACAAGTTATAACGTACAGCAACCGGGTAGTTGGCTCCCATTAGGTTAGAGGGGGGCGCGTTATGGCGCATCATGAGCCCGCCGCGCACGAGCGGGGCGCCGGGCGCGGGCGCCGAGCGCGGCGGCACCCCCATCGGCGAGCGCCCGCGCGGCCGGTACCCGCCCGCCGCCGCCATCAGATTGTTTATGTTCATCGCAGACTTGGCCATGTTCACTTGACGGTTAAACACATTCTGATATGAGTTGATCATGTTGCGAGCGCTAGCAATCTGAAATAAATGACACAAACTTATAAATCTGCATATGCTTATACATAATCCCAAATAAATATAAATATAAGAAAAAATCATACCTTAGGTATTTTTGCTGGCGGTTCCCATTCAATTGGTGGTGCCAAGTTTAGGTCTGGCTTAAATTTCTTAGCACATGCTATTTGGTGACGAGCAAGTTTACCTTTTCCATTATCCTCAAACGGGCAATTAGGACACTGATGGTAAGCAGGTGCTCGTTCCAATTTTCCTCTAATGTTATGCTCTGCCTCCATGTGAAACAAAATATCATGGGGACTTCGAATTTCAAATGCGCAAAAGTTACACTTATATACATTATTCTTCATATGAGGAGTCTCTAGGTGATGGCTCATCACTATATCAGATTCAGTTTTAAAACTACAAAACTCGCATTTCTTTTGTGGAAATGTGTATGGTGCATTATTTTCCTTACTGAATTCCAAATTCTTTGTAAGAGATACAATGGATGACTCCACAGCTTTAGTACTATGACCTGCTTTTTTTTCTCTATAAAGTTTTCTATTTTGTTGCTTAAGTAGATCATGTTGAACATATTCTTGAACCATGTTTAAACCAATGGTAATAAAAAATTTGCCCAATGAACAGTCAAAGTAATTGTCAGATTTGTTGGCTGAAACTTTCTCAGTTGATATGTTGGTTACATCTTTAATATCTTCAATGGAATCCATTTTGTCCTTAAGCACAACAGTGTCTTCATCTGATAAAGTCTCTTCTTCAGAATCTGAGGATGATTCTCCATCCCATGATGCATCGTCATCGTCATGCAGTTTACGTTTACGATCTATGAATAACATAAGTACGAAATTAACTATATAAAAATTGTAAAACAATTTCAATGCAAGTAAAAACATGAATACAATAATTCTTACCTTTCTTAGACTTTTTCTTCTTACTATCATCATCTGTGGTATCATTTGTTTTGTTGACACTATTGTTAGTTTTATTAACAGTTTCATCTTCAGAGTCGGCTACCTCCTCACCATTATCCCTCCTTGCTTTCTTTGCTATTTCTTTTTTCTCCTTTTCTTGTTTTTCTTTCTCTCGTTTTTCTTGATCTTCTTTGGCTTTTTGCTCTTCTAGCTCTTTACCCAATTTATCTACAAATTCCCTAAAATCTTTAATTGACGGTTTTTCATAAACATAAGGAACAATAAAAGAGGGTACTTCAACAACAAACATATCATCAGTCAGGGTAGGTAATATTAGAGGCTGTGAGTTTTGAGGAGAACTTTGATTAGCAGAAGTGGACTTGACGCTCACTGGAGTAACAGTGGTCCCTCTTGCTACAATGCTCTGATATAGATTCTGAGCAGTCATGTTTGTACTAGTAGAAGGTGCTACAGGCTTAGAATTTGTATTAGATCCTTTTCCAGATTTAGTGTCAATTATGACAACTGTAGGCTCCTTTTGATTGTTATTGTTAGATTTATGTTGAGCAGCCATTTCAACTAATTTTTTGGTATCCTTTATAACAATAGGCTTCGAGTTGCAGCTGAGTGGGTCCTCCATTTCTACTTCCTCTACATCTGACTCGCAGTCACCATTCTCAATGTCATCATATTCATTTTTTGATGTGGTCCTGCTCCTCCGATGCAGTTTACTGTTAGAACTAGTGTTGGATTTATCATCATTTTCTATAATACAATCATCATTGTCACTTAAAATTTCTTGAATATCTGGACTTGGAGAGTCATTGTAGTCACCATTTTGATCTTCATTATAATTATCTAAATTTATAACTTCGCCATCTTTGCTTTTTGCTTGGCTTTCTTGGGAAGTTTCATCTAATTCCTCAGCATCAGAGCATGAGTTCATACTAATTGTATCCCCTCTTTGCTCGCTGGACAAAGCAGAATCATCATCAGAAGAATCATCTAACTCATCAAGGTACTGTAAGAAAATAAAAAACAATAACTTGAGTAAGAGATCCTCACCCAGGGCAAATATTTATGTGGCAAGCAGATTTGTTTAATGTCTATACTGGAAATTTCAATTTATGATAAAAATGAAATGAAACGAAATGAAAATATTTTATTCCAAGTACGTAGCAGTGTACACTTTTCGAATGTCATTCTTTTATATACCTAATACGAGGTTCCTACCACTCAGAACTTGTATACCCAATGTTTTGGGAAGTGTTTGCGGAGTGAGAAGAAACGGCAGGCCCTAAAGAAACTCCCTCAAACACATTTTTTGAAAAAAGTCTTATATTCTATTATATCTTAATGCTAGATCAATAAATGAATTATACAATGTCATGTCTGTAAATAAAATATAAAAAAATAAGAATAAAGAAAGAAAGGATTCAAAAGAGATAAAAGTTATTTGTAGCTAATCACTAACAATTCCAATAACCAATGACAAGAGCAGGGCAGTTCACACGGACAGCATCCGATCACGAGTATAACGCGAGAGTCAGCCATCACTCCCTTCAACCATATTTGAGGGAAGAGAACGACCCGGCTCCCAGACTCATGCTACTCACATGGCAAACCTCATGCTACTCACAAAACTGAACAACTTTCCCTAATTAACCTTTACAATCTGAGTAAACAAAAGAACACGTAATTTGTAAATTGACTATTCAATTATTGAGAGATAGTATTAGACATATTTTGCTTCAGTATCAGGCAGGTTCGAAGTGATAATTTTCTTGATAAATATACCTTGATATCTTGATAGTAATAAGAGTTATAAAAACAATACAATTTAATAAATTGTTCAGCTATTATGCCGCTTTAATTAAGTTTACTTGTATCCAAATGTGATTTTCCACTTCTGTGCATATTTTAATGAGTTAGATATCAAATTTAATAAAAACTTCAAAAAACAGTCACAAAAATTGTGTTCAACACACACATTACTTAGTAAAATTTGTATTTGTGTTCAGTTTTGTTACTATTATAATATGATGAAGTTACAATCTGTAAGTGAAAAATTAAAGTCATCAAATTAATAAATTAGTACAGATAATTATTGGATAAATATGAGATAAATATCTGATAATTATCATGATAATTATCAAAGAAAATAATTATCTAGATAATTACGAATGCTGGTATCTGGTTCCTATAGTACAAAGAATCTTAGTCTAGAAACTGGTAACTGTGTGATGAATTTACCCTGGAATATTTATATTTAATATTATTAGTAGTATTTATGAACAAAGGTTGTATGGTGTTATTCTAAATAACCTACTATAAAATTAAACAGTTTACTGTGTTAGTATGTTCAATACTTGTAAATGTACTACGGGATCACAAGAGTTGTGCTAAGATTTCTAACCAAAACTAACTACACAGGTAAAACGATAATTATGTATGTATTTGGGGCCAGATGACCGTGTGTGATTTGTCCTGGATATTTATTATTATTATTATTTTCAAATATAAATTTGGGCTACTCTGCACACTTGGCGTTAGGTCAAGTGGCAGGAGCTACTCCAGCAAAAGCACAGTCGGCTGGATGTCATTATTATTATTATTATTTGTTATTATTATCATTATTAAAATCAACATTTTTATTACCTCATGTTTAGAGTCAGCTGTCTGAGCTTCTAGCATATTTTCATTGCTTTTTTGCTGATCAGCTGTTTCTATGTCATTCTCAATCACTTCAGACTCAGGTGATTTTTCAATACTATCTTTACTTTGCGTATCATTGCAATGTTGTGCTCCATTAGATGATTTTTCATTGTCTGAATCCTTGGGTAACTGACCAACACATTCGTTACTGAGCTCCTTTTCCGACATTTCTAAGTTGCTACTACTTACAATACCCTGGTCAGATTCTCTGTTACCACAATTTTCTGAGTTGTTACTGGCATCAGAACAAATATCATTCTGTCCAGAACCCTTATCATCAACTGTCTTTTGGGGCTCTGGAGAACTTGGAAGAGATGTATCCATAGGCTCCTCCATGGTTCCATTCACACCTCCATTCATATTGGATTAACCATACATCCCATGAGAAAAATATCTGTAAATACAATCAAATCATAGGTTATACCATTGATGGGATGATGAAGTGGTGATACCAAGTGTTTGAGCGTCACATTTTTTTATGTTGAGTACCGCCCCCTCCAACCGCCCCGCTCCCCCCCCCCCCCCCCGGTCTCTTGGCAGGCGCTAGGAATCAAAATGGCGGTTCCATTCCATGGTATAGTCCAGTCTAAAGCGTCTGAGCTACGTGTACAATGTATGTACTTTGCACTTCACGTAAACCAAAATAAACACCTCGAAAAGATCCCAAACCTCAACATGACTAAAAATTTGTAAACTTGGTCAATTTCGGTTTAAAAGTACGCATTTCGTATCCAAAGTCGTTTCTAGGATCTATTGCGATTGCTTAAAAATACATTCCTGCTATAAGACTAACTAATGTTTAGTTTGCAAACTGAAATATGAACCTCCAATTGCCGTTGACGTGAAAATTTCAACTAATAAAAGTAAACAATTCATGCCGGTTTACGATTGGATCACAGTTTTGCTGTTCAACGATCCTGTTTTCATTTTAAATAAGCTCAAATACATATAAAATTGTCCTAGACCACTCATACCTTCAGCGTCACTGGACGTTTTCTGGTACTCAGCCGCGACTTGGTTATTTCAATGGTGGATGGAAACCAGAAACTGTATTTCGCAAATTTAACTTAAAATAACAACGTTCTACGACAAATATGAGTAATCGTGGGTTATTTTTTGTATGAACTTACTTTTCACTTACAGTTTCACAAAACTTATCGACACAAATTCTATAAAAATTATAAAACAGGCTACAAACTGCAGTTAGTTCGTACAGGCACGTACGTAGCAATATGGCGGCGAAAGAATGAAAAAAATGTCACGTGACTTCCAGTTATTAGGAAATATTCATTCGTTCAGCTCAGCGGTGGTGCCAGATTAGGCGACATTCCGCCTTTTAGGCTATCGGCTATCCTATCACCAAGAGTGTCGGTGCGACCAAAAATTGCATTCGGCAACCAGACGCCATTGAGGCTATTTCAAAAATAGGTGATTTTAGGCGAACTAAAATCTTACTTTAGACAAATAACTAGCAATCATTTCTTAAGTAAAAGGATACCCTCTGACCCATACATAACTGATGCAGAGTTTTATTTCTTACTTATACAGGTTGTTAAAAAAAGTGCGTTTGAAATTTTAAGGGGTTACTCAGAATCAAGTATAGAATCCAGGAAAAATATTGAAAAAATTCGCTCTTCAATTTTTTTTGCAGTTTTTCATACAAATTCTCGATTCACTATTTAGATTTAGTATGAGAATCTGAAAAAAATAATCGAAGAGCGGATTTTTTCAATATTTTTCCTGGGTTCTGTACTTGATTCTGAGTAACCCCTTAAAATTTCAAAGGCACTTTTTTAACACCCTGTATATTTTTTAGATTGGCTAACTCAGAGGACTTGGTTATTGGTGGCAAAGGGGAAGCATTTTGTAAATTAGGTAGAAAATCGTTGCATGCCTATAAAATACTGCCTTAAAAAAAAAACGATTTTGGAAAACATCGAAAATCTTGTTTTTACCTTAACTTATTGCAACTCCAAAAAAAATTATCTAAAAGTAAAAGCCAACTTTTATAGTAGTTTATACGAATACCTTTTATAATACTAATGCTCAAAAATTGGGCAATTTTAGGCTACTACTAAAAAAAGGCGATTTTAGGTTACTAGGCGCCGAGTTTTTCGCGACTTAAACTAGAATTTATCTGGCAACACTGGCGATGGCGTTCACTCAAGATTTTTTTTTTTTTATCGTATAAAGAGCGCTGGCTGGGGCGTTCCGAGGATGCACTTGACAGCAACTGTTTAGTATCCTCCATTTCACACTTACGCGATTGGTATTATGCTATCCTGTTGTCAGAGTGAACTGTTGTGCCCTCGGAACGCGCCCGCTAGCGCTCTTTTTACGTGACGCGAGCTGTTATACACTGACGGCCGAAAAGGTACTCCTCTTTGCTACGCTGTCTGCTCAAAAAGAATATTATTTTATTATTATGTACCTACCTTCTGCATTGTGCAAATTTTAAAAGTACGTACTTGAGTACGTAATTAATATGTGCACTGGCTGGAGTGAAACATTATTGCAGCATTATTATTACTACAAAAATTACGTGCAGTTTCAGTTTATTTTGGATATTCAGATAGGGTTCAGTACTTGACTAGTCGTTTGTGATATGATAATAATGGCATATCGAGTTTTGTTAGTATTTATTTTAGCAATAATATGTGTAAGCACCGAAGAAGAGACTACAGGGGCACGAATGTCGTGGACCGAAAGACAGGAGCTCAGGTACGTGTATATTAATTACCTGCAGTGCTGCTACAGTGAACGTACAACCATTACAATAATATTTCAAAATCTTTTAATTTTCATGAATATTGCCAGATTTAAAGATCAATTTATTTTCACCTTATCAGACTAAATACATTTTTAATAGCAGGTACCTACTTGATAATAAGTACCCTCAACATTTTTTTATCCTAAATCCTTGATCTAGTCTAGTCCATTTTAGTAGATTGCTAATATTTTTTTACCATTAATTTTCCCTTGAAACAGGGAAGAAGCCCGGAAGATGTTTTACCATGCTTACAATGCATATATGGATAATGCATATCCTGCTGATGAGTTGATGCCCCTCAGTTGCAAAGGACGATGGAGGGGCATCACTCCCAACAGGGGTGACATGGATGATGTGCTGGGGAAGTAAGTATCTAGTGTTCAATAAAGTAATGATCTGCAAAATAAAGTAATTCAATCGGGAGCGTATCGGGAGCCGGGTCGTTCCCTTCCCTCAAATATGGTTGAGGGGAGCGATGGCTGACTCTCGCGTTATACTCGTGATCGGGTGCTGTCCGTGTGAACTGGCCTGCTCTTATCATTGGTTTTTGAATTGTTAGTCATTAGCTACAAATAATTTTTACTTTTATCTCTTTTGAATCCTTTCTTTCCTTATTCTTCTTACTTTATTCTTATTTTTGCATATTTTATTTACAGACATGACATTGTATAATTCATTTATTGATCTAGCATTAAGATGTAATAGAATATAAGACTTTAAAAAAAAATGTGTTGGAGGGAGTTTCTTTAGGGCCCGCCGTTTCTTCTCACTCCGCAAACACTTCCCGAAACGGTGGGTATACGAGTTCCGAGTGGTAGGAACCTCGTGTTAGGTAGATAAAAGAATAACGTACGAAAAGTGTACACTGCTACCTACTTATAATATAATTTATAATATTAATAAAATATTTTCATTTCATTTCAATTTGTTTTTTGTTTTTAATAAGGCCATAAACAATTAATTTCCTTGTAGAGCATGTTGAGATTATTGATAAGACGACATAATTAGAATCAAACAAAAACATTTACAGCTAAAGTACAGAACAATTTATTGAAATATGTAGTTTGTAACTAAAAGCTTTTAAAAGCTTTGCCTAGTGTGGTATGGTATCAATTGAATATTATATTATATAATATATATTATATAATATAATATTCAATTGATAGTATTGTATAGTATTCATTATTATATGTATTAACTATCTTGATCTTAGTAGTTTGTTATTTCCTTAGCATAGACTGCTTTGTTTTCTTGTTGTTTTTTTAAATACAATTATATTTTAAAATAATTGTTAAATGGCGATAAGAATTTAATAATATAAGTACTAGAATTCTGAACAACAGGTTGGCAATGATAATAATGTAGATAAACAAATAGTTTAGGTATGAGTGATGTGGGCCTTTCTCATTGGCTAACTTTTGTTGATTGGTGTTAGTGTAAGATATATTATGTTCATATTATAAATATTCATAAAAATCTATTAAGCGGCATCCAAAAGCAAGAAATCTTAAAGTTTTTTTCATATCATAAATACCTATCGAAAAATTCTAGAAAATTTAATTTATATAATAATCATTAAACCAAGGAAAGTAATGATAAAAAATTGTGATTAATGGCAGGCAGTCTTGTATATAAACTTGTAACAACAAAATGCAAACTTTTTGGTTTGAACATGTTTTGAACATAATATTGTTCTTTATTAATGTTCATAATATTATATAAGATGAATTTTTATTATAAAACTCATTTTAACGTAACTTAAGATACCTAGTGATTTTTTTTTTCTGCTAGCTATCTCAATTTTAAAGAGCTATTTAAAAATGTTAATGTCCCATATAAATCTAGTCAAATTATTTCTCCTTATGTAATAAAAATAATTTTGCAGTCCAATTGAGTATATGATAAAAAATGATAAACTTGCAATATCATTACTTTTTTTTGTTTTTATTCATATCATATCATTACTTAAACAATTTTTAATTTATAAATTACTGTTAAATGTGAACTGTGACTATTTATTTAATAAGAATAAAGTGTCAATATTCATACATTTTCTTAATTTCTTTCAGTTTTTCTCTAACACTAGTGGACAGTCTAGACACATTAGCGGTGATGGGTGATTTCTCAGAATTCAGCAGAGCAATCAAAGTGGTAATCAAAGATGTCACGTTTGACCATGACATTGTAATTTCTGTGTTTGAAACAAATATAAGGATGTTGGGGTAAGCCATAATCATAAACATAGTTATGGGTATATTTTTGCTATAAAAAATGTTAATTGTTGGCAGTAGGCACATACATCCTTTAGATACTGCATGAAAGATTAACAACATGATTATTGGATAATTTTAGAAATTAATCAGATGCAGTTTATGCTTCTCTAATAATAGTGCTGCAGTTTCCTCCGTCTCACCTATGCCCTTCAATCATTCATTCCAAGCAACAGAATTGCGCCATGGCCAGATTTGCTGACATGTAACATAAACTAAGTTTCCTCGATGGGGTATATTTATCTAAGGGGTTCTTTATCTATCTACATTGGTATGTAATGGAATTTTGGGTTTTCGTAGGGGTCTGCTCTCAGCACACGTGCTCGCCACGGTACTGAAGCCCGACGTGCCGGTGCTTCAGTGGTACAACGGTGAGCTGCTCAGCATGGCCGAAGATCTGGGACGGCGGCTGCTGCCGGCCTTCAACACCTCAACCGGGATACCCCACGGCAGGGTAAGGCGGAATACGTTTGTATATTGCTTATAAAAGTAACAGATTGTACAAAGGCGGACTTATCCCTGGAAGGGATCTCTTCCAGTCAACCTTTGAGCAAGTAATTCATGTTCTGCACATATTCATACTAAACAATTACAAAGATTTAAAAATAAAAATACTATACTTACTTAAAATAACATTTGAACACAAAAGTAGATATAAGTAAAATTAATCCTACTACTTATTATAGTTTATGATAAACGTACTTAATATATGTATAAACAGGTGTAATGCGGAATACGTCATTTGCTTTATACAACATTTTACTTGCGGGAGCACTGAGGGATCAGTAAACTGGCTATGCTCAAACTACACTGGTGGACTAAAAAACTAGAAAACCACCAAACTAAAATCATAAACAGTAAACAGACAGTTTTTAAACTTTTGGTTTAGTTTTTTTTTTGCTAGATTGAGTTAATTTTCCAAAAGTCGTGCAAAAAACCTTGAGTCGGTTTTTTGTCCATGAGTAGGGTGTAACAGAAAGGTGTGATAATACTTCAAGGTTGGCTTTTACCCGTCAAACTGAACAACTTTTGTTCTACAACTTTGTTCAAGTCGCAAAATTTTTTTTGGACTTTTCATACAAATCGATCAGCTGGCGAACCAAGTTTGTATGAATTGTCCGAAAATTTCTTTGCGATTTCAACAAAGTTGTAGAACAAAAGTTGTTCAGTTTGATGGGTAAAAGCCAACCTTTAAGTATTATCACACCTTTCTGTTACACCCTATATAAGTAGTATGAATGGGATAAAAGTAATGTTCGGAGTTATTGGGTTGTTGCATAATTTTTTTCCCACTAAAGTTTTCTAATTTTCTCTAAAATGTTTCAAGATAATTATATTTTAGCTCTAGTATGTTCTTGATACTTATGCTGTGGGTGTATATAAAAGTGTGGTTCAATTTAGTATTTAGTTTCTATTAAAATGGACATGCGACATCTTAGAGCGATTTACTTATACGAGCTTATAAAAGAATCGAGTTCGAGGGAGACTGTGAAAAATATCAACGCTGCATTCGGGTCAAAGACGACTACCGATCGCATAGCGCGAAATTGGTTCCAGCGGTTTGACGCAGGCGACACCAGCCTTTAAGATATTCTGCACACCGAACGCCCGGTCACTTTCGAGGAAGATGCGTTGCGACGCGAGCTTAAGCTGCATCCGGACTCCAGTACCCGGAATTTGGAGAAGACACTTTAGTGTCACTATAGCTCTGTCGATCGTCACCTACAATCATTACTAAACCTACAAAATATTATCTTTAAATGCAGGTATATAGATATTTAATTCTGGAAAATTAAGCACCGTGATAAATATTTCCAGACAGACATTAAGGTTGTAAGTTGTTTCTGACTGCCTGAAGCCGTTTCGAACCTGTGGGAAGACTTAAAAACAACATAACAACAACAGTCTGACGTTTGGAAATTACTTTAGAAATCGCGCGTTCAACGAAAAAATTAATACACGTGATATCTCAGTACTCCCCCCATGTGATATTTCGTGATTTCGTAATTTTTTCTGAACCCCCCCTCCCCCTTTTGAACTTCACGTGATTAATGGACGACCCCTAAACTGCATTAACAGGCTATATTGTTCTGGAAGCTACTGGATAACAACCAGACTGTTATAACTAAAGCATACACGGAGCAACTCCAAAAGCTGGCTGATGCTGTGTGAGAAAAACGGCCAAAACGTCATCAAACACGACAAGGCAAGACCGCACACGGTCAAGCTGACCCGTGCGCTCTTGGAACAACCGGACTGGACCTCGATACCCTACCCACCTTCCAGACCAGTCCTGTTGTCGTCCCACTACCATCTTTTCAGGGCGTGCAAGCAGCACCTACACAAGTTTTTTTTTTTTTTAAACTACGACGAAGTTAAAAGTGGCGTAGGTAATATTTTTGATCACCAGCCGCTATCTTTCTTGAGAAGTTGGATCGAAACATTGTCCAGCAAATGGCTGGACAATGATGGGCGGCATATTATTAAGTAATTTTTAATTTTAATAAATAAATTATACTTTTTTGTGGTGAGTGGGAAAAAAATGCAACAAGCCGATATTAGTATACCGTAACAAAATATTTCTTAATTTTATAATGAAGATTTGGAATTTACAATACTTGTTTATTCCTAACTCACTTAAAGATATTTAATAGGATTCAAAAATAAATAATGATGTTATTAAAAAATATTGAAACAATGGACTCCAAATTATACTTAATCATTATTCAAGGCAAGGGTTTAACTTAGGCTTGGAACAGTCTGTTCTGTTACAACTTGGTGAGGTAGAAGAAATAGCCATTATAGGGCAATAGATTAGACAACGAAATTATTCTAGCACTATTTTTGAACCTACTAAGCTCTCTCAACTGAGCGCACTCTAGTTTTTCTATACAATTAGTTTTATGTGGGTTAGGGTGGTCCACAAATGTATGGAAAAAAACGATGCTGTCGAATCTTTTCTCCACATAGCTCTTTTTTGTCTATGGTCTTGTAGTAGTAGTTTACTGGTCGCCCAGAAAGTAAGATTTGCGAAGTTTAGGTTTAGGTTAATTATATCTGTTCATATTAGGTAGGTTTGTGGAAAGCAATTTTTTTTCTGCGGCAAGACTTCGTGGTTCGTCGAGTAAGTTCACTTTGACTACTTAGAAGAGGCTAAGGCCGATCTATCTTCTATCTACAGAATTACAAAGTGACACGCGCTCTGCGTGCTCTGCTCTGCACTTTTGACTATATATACCAGACAATGCTTGCAGCTATAGCTAGAGTTTTACTCAGGGGGGGCACATATGGAGTACTGCTGTTATCTCTGGGTAGGTGCACCCAAGTATCAACTAAACCCCCTTCAATCAGAATTGTTGACGACCCAATGATCACAAGGGGTTTAGAACCCCTCAGCTGGGAGAGACTTCTTTAGCTCTTTCTCTGTGTTTTACCGTATACAATGGCATAACGTGTTCTGAGGAACTGTTTGATATGATGCTTCTCACAGTACAGTTCTATCACCACACTCTCACTATCGGAGTGGAATTCATCTCCATTAGCTAAAGCCGTATTGGTTTCGAACCGTAAAATGCCATAAGGTTTCAGATGTGTTTCCTGAAACTGTGGAATGAGCTTTCATCCGAAATTTTCCCTGAGGACTACAGTATACGTATCTTCAATAATGGCCTCAGAAAGTTTGTAAAGAATGGCTGGAAGATGTCTCATGACGTCACATGAAAAGTGAATAAGAGCGAGTTGTTAATGATACTGCTGAAAGTGGTATCAGTCGTATTTAAAATATCAACCAATCAATAACTAGTAACAAAAAACAGATGCAATACATAACTCGTCTGATAGTAAGTAATAAAAAAACTGTTTCCTGAACTATTTAAAGCATCTCTTACTTCAACATCATTGCATACTGTTTAATTTCATAAATTTTTCTATTACACTTACTTATTGGCCTACAGATCCAAACAAATCCCAGATTTGATTTGATAGATTTCTTCATATGTAAGAACTTATCTTCAAACTATATAGTTATGGAAGAATGTTTTGATATGAATTCTGATCATTCTCCGGTAATATTGACACTAAATGAAAGAATAATGCACAAGGAAATTAATCCCACTCTAGTTAATAAGCACACCGACTGGGAAAGCTTCAAAATTGGTCTTGATAATAGCATCAACTTAAATGTTTGCCTCAAGACTCAAGAACAATTAGATGAAGAACTACAATTATTTATCGACAATATTCAAATATCAGCATGGAACAACACGCTGTATGTTCAAAAAAGAAATAAAGGAGTAAACTACCCTATAACTTTAACTCATCTCATTCAGGAAAAAAGGAAACAGAGAAGAAAGTGGCACCAAACCAGATCACCTCAAGATAAAAGATTACTAAATAATCTTACTAAAAATCTTACAAGATTAATAAATAACTACAACGATTCTGTCACTGCAGACAATCTTAGAAATCTGACCAGTGAAATCAGTACTGATTACTCTCTCTGGAAAGTAATTAAGAACGTGAAACTCCAATTACTCAAATTCCTCCCATCAAAGAGGAAAATGGATGTTGGGCTTTTGATAATGAACAAAAAGGTAAAAAATTCGCACAATACCTAGAAAAAATATTTCAACCAAATGAAGGAGAAGCCATCGATCACGCAGTGGATGAATCCATACATTAAGACTTTGAAATAAAACTAGTCATGCCCAGAGAAGTCGTAAAGGAAATAAAACACAATATTAGCCCAAAAACATACCCCAGGGTACGATCTTATTACAGGACAGATATTGGATAACTTACCGCGTAAAGCTGTAGTTAAACTAACAACAATTATTAATGCCGCATTTAGATTAAAGCATGTGCCGAACTTATGGAAAGTAGCTGAAGTCATAATGATACCAAAGCCAGGAAAACCAGCGCATGAAGCAACTTCCTATCGACCAATTTCACTATTACCCGTTATGTCGAAATTATTCGAAAAACTACTACTGAAAAGAATTATGCCGGTAATCGCGAGCAAAATCCTCATTCCTGATCACCAGTTTGGCTTCAGAGAAAAGCACTCTACGATAGACCAAGTATACAGAATAATAAATACTATTGAGAAAACTCTAGAGGAAAAAAAAAGTTTGTGCAACAATCTTCCTAGATGTAGCCCAAGCTTTTGACAAAGTATGGCACGAAGGACTGCTTTACAAGCTCAGATAATTGTTGCCTATACAGTTAGTAGATATTCTGCAGTCATACTTATCAGAAAGAGTATTCAGGGTAAGGCAAGAAGATCTGATTTAAAAGAAATCAAAGCTGGTGTACCACAAGGTAATGTCTTAGGTCCTTACACTTGTGATATACCAGCACTAGAAAACAGCACCATTGCTACATTCGCTGATGACACTGCTATTATGTGTATTGGTGAGAGCCATGAAGAAGCAGACGAGAAAGTTCAAAGTGCTATCAACAAAATTCATAACTGAACCAAAAAATGGCGTATCAAGTTAAATGAATCTAAATCAGTTCACATAGACTTTACTTACAAGAGAACTCAATACCATCCTGTGTATATCAATGAAAAACAGATTCCCTACGAGAACACCGCTAAATATTTAAGCATGACGCTTGACACAAAGCTACGCTGGAAAGCTGACGTCAAGAAGAAAACAGAAGAACTAAATATGCGTTTCAATTAGTGTACTGGCTGCTTGGTAGACATTCTACTCTGTCAATACATAATAAATTATTGATTTACAAACAAGTCCTTATGCCAGTCTGGACTTACAGTATCCAGTTATGGGGATGTACCAAACAAAGTATCGTTAAAATTATTCAACGATTTCAAAATAAAGTACTTAGAGAAATAGCTAACAACGTACATAAGAAACGAAGACCTCCATCGGGACCTTGAAGTGGAGTTTGTTGATAAAATAATCAAAAAATATGCAGGAGCACATGAAAAACGGCTTCATCATCATGTCAATGTCGAGGCAATCCAGCTCCTCGACAACACGGGCATAGTGAGAAGACTAAAACGGATCAAACCGTTCGAGTTAGTTTAGTGTGAGTGATAATTATAGTGGTATTTACAAAGAACACATGAATAAAATGTCTTTCCCTTAATAGATACAATAAGAAAAGTGTTAATGGACACATTCTTTAATAATATCATGTAATAGTTTAAGTTAAATGTAAATTACTTATTAGTCTTTAGACTAGATTGTAATATTGATAAGGATTTATTTAAATAAATCCTTGTTAAATAAAATAAAAACTTACTTACCATTCTGGGCGACCTCTAAATGAAGTTCTATTGTAATACAATTTTATGTACTCGTTATTTATGTATCGTACAATAAAATAAGCCTTGTGGAGAAACAATATTCGGAACTTTAATTTTTAGAACCACCCTAATGTGGGTGGTTGATTATCATAAATTATTATGAACCTAACTTATAGGTCGGATGGGTAGCTAGGCGTTTTATATTTGCCTTCTTATACAATAAAAAAAAGAATTATAAGCAGGAATGTTCGCCAGATAAACCTGCGGCATGGTATGCGGGGCATGGCGGAATCGCGTGAGACGTGCACGGCCTGCGCCGGCACCATGATCCTGGAGATGGCGGCTCTCTCGCGCCTCACCGGTAACCCCGTCTACGAGCAGAAGGCGCACAAGTCCATGGACAGGCTTTGGAAGATAAGACACAGGTTTAGTTCCTTATGTACTATACTTACTATTTATGTGAAAATCATTTAGAATTTTGCATTTTACTTATTTATCTTGCTCAATACGATGCGGTGCCGTGGCAGCACTAAGCAAGACATCCAACACACTCCAGTGTGTTTGATAAAAATCCTTTACGTGATTTTGCATACATGTGTAATTGACACATCCATCGCATGTTCAGTTCTATGGTTTTGGATTTTTCGTTCGATCATATTTGCGAAACAACGTGCGTTTTAAGTTATCGACAGTTATCATCTGTAAACGTTTTCTTCTTTACTAATATAATATACGAGATATTTAATTACCGAGTTATTTACTTAATTCAGTGAAAATTTAAGATCACTCTCCGTTCACAGAACTTCAGACCTAATGGGCACGGTTATAAACATCCACTCAGGCGACTGGGTGCGCAAGGACGCGGGGGTAGGGGCCGGGATCGACTCCTACTACGAATACTGTCTGAAGGCGTACATCCTCCTCGGTGACGAGAAGTACCTGGCCCGGTTCAACCGCCACTACAACGCTGTCATGAAGTACATAAGCAGAGGGCCTGTCATGCTCGCCGTTCACATGCACAGGTGAGGTTTCAAACGTACTAGTATGACGTCATTTCTCCTACTTTAACCTATATCAAAGATGTTTCAGAGGAGTGTTGACCTAGCGCGAACTCTGTGATGTCCTTACGACGATTGAGAGGAGTGTTGCCCTTGGATGTTCCATACCAACCAAGTGTGATTTGAATACTAATCGATCAAAATTAATGAGATTTTGTAAACACGTTTTAGAAACTATATCAATCTGTGTTTGTGTGTTTGTGTGTGGTTTGTCAGATTTAAATAAAAATATGTAGTTTTTAAGTAACACGGACTCAAAAATCTACATACAAATTTCAATTATTTTTCAAATAACAATCAATCATTTTTGTATGGAGCGCGCTGCTGCTACTTCGCTGCTACTTCAGTGTTCAAACCACAAGTGCTAAACATAAAATTAATGTTATACATTGTACTTCAATTTTTTGTTTGTAGATATTCCTAGCATGGAATTTTCTAGAAATGCAATATAACGATTCGTGTGTTACAACAATGTTGTACCGGTTAATGTCGGACTGTAGCGAAAATTTTATAAAACAAAACGGAATGGTATGAAATGGAAAACAACTAAAAATATTTGAAAAATTACTTATTTTGTTATTGCATTGTAACTTATTATTGCCTCGTTACTACCGTTTTTGACATGCAACAAAGAAGTGGTTACGTAATTAACTGTATATTGAATAAATGAATGCAGCTGCAATTAATAGGCCGAGTTTCGTTGCGATAAAAAATTCGTTTCGCAATTGTTTTGTTAATAAAATAACTGTATCCTTATGCAGTTTACAACCTTACCCGATACAAATGAAGTATTTTTTCATATGAATTCATCTGCAGACTGATATTGCCCTGACGTCTTGATGGTACAGAAAAACTCCACACACTACCGTCAACACGGTACACGAAAGATTTCTGTTACTCGATTCAGCTGTTCATATTCGAAATATAATGTTAGCGAAACATGAACTAGCGATGACGAATGGGCGTTTTGTATTGTATGATACCTTCCCATATAGTGCAGTGTTAATCAATCACTTACTGGTTTATCAGTAAGCTATTGCCTCAGTATAAAAAGTCCTTTAATAATTTCCTTTCCTTTAATGGCTTGTTGCGTACGTCCTAGCACAACGGTACAACAACAGTTACACATTCACCATAGGGTGGTTCAAGGATAGAAGACACTCAGGCAAGCCCACGAAAACACCAAAGTAACGAGGTATAAACACAATTTAATAACACTAAAACACAACACAAGTTAAGTACCAATGTACTAAACAACACTTCAAGTCAACAAACACAATACACTTTCAAAGAATACACGAAGAAATAATAACACAATCGAGACAATGGAGAAGCTGAACTTTCTATTTGAATTACTACGAATAACACTATGACTTATTATAACGATCTATACGATATACGTGAAGGTAGTATAACATTTCGAGCAATTGTCTAAAAAAATCTAATTTTCATTTTATACCCCTTGGCAATGCTGTAAAGACGACCCCCAGGCCCTCACTTGGCCTCGGCCTAAAGTTCCCTTTTGAGGTTTCCATTTCCTCTTCATATCTCCTAAACTACTCGACACAAAACAGTCCAACTTTACATTATACAAGCTGACAACATTCTCCAACTATACAAACAATGCTTACTTAGGCTACATACCGCCAACATACTAATTAATTCACAAATACATACAAAAAAGACATATTTTCGTAAAAGTTATACACAAATCTCTAATTATTTCTAAAACTAATAACTTCTGCCTATCATGCTTTATTCCACCTAATAGAATTCCCTACGTTCTACAATAATACAATACCAAACACAAACATTCATTGGACATTGAACCCTAAAAACAGTAAAACCAACAATTCTATAAGCAAATTCACGAACAAAGTGAATACCAACAAAACTAGCTATCGCCCGAAACAAAAAACATGTAAATACTGAGGGCGCTAACAAGCTGGACATACATACAAAGTTACATCAATGACACTATCGTAATTACAGAGCTATTCATTCATTTAACATTTTTCTCTGCTAAAGCAGTAATAGCACACAAGATATCTTTCATCCCTTTCCAACGATTAGAGGAGATCGACAACTGGCGAAATATACACTGTCTCACTCTAACGTTAGATATAGTCTAACACACATTCTAAACAATTTCAATAAAAATCAAGTGCAAGTCATTAGCTATTGCTTATTGCATACATATACATATAAGTACAATGCCAAGATAATCGGCTGCCCGTAACATTCCACCCCCCGTACGAGGATACATTTATACAATTCAAAATTATCCTAGGACAATATCGGCGGTGGGCAGCACGATGACTTTCGCTACCGGCCGTCTCAATAGACCGTGACCAGTCTTAACATCTATCACACGCACTTTCCCGTCATTTCCGGGATAAACTTTCACTATTTTGCCTTTAGGCCACTGATTACGTGGTAGTGAGTCGTCACATATGACAACGACATCATCTACTTTCACGTTCACTGGGTCACTATTCCACTTCACTCGACGCTGGAGTGACGGCAGGTATTCCCGCCGCCATCGATGCCAGAAGACATCCGCCAGTGCGTTTGCACGCCTCCACTGTCGACGGACCTCCAAGTCCGCCGAACACGACGGCGCGAATGAGGCGGCTCCCGATCCCGTCCCCAACAGGAGATGGTTAGGCGTGAGGACGGTGGGACTTGCCGCATCCTCGACAGGAACATAGCTGAGCGGCCGGCTGTTTACAGTCAGCTCGGCCTCCAAGAGCAAGGTATGCAGTACCTCCTCTCGAGGCGCCTTCTGGCGCAAGGTGAATCGAAGCGCATTTTTTATTGAGCGCACGAGTCTTTCCCAAATTCCCCCCATATGAGGAGCTGCCGGAGGATTAAATATCCACTCAATGTTTCTAAGAGTTATGGCTTCGGCAAATTTCTCATGATCAAATTCTTTCAATGCCGCTCGCAGTTCTCTCTCGGCTCCAACAAAATTAGTTCCTCGGTCACTTCTGATGGTCTGTGGTTGTCCTCTGCGTGCGATTAGTCTTCTCACAGCCAAGATTGCCGAGTCAATGTTCAGGGATGTTGCCAATTCCAAGTGCACCGCCCGTGTAGATAGGCAGGTGAACAATACACCCCATCTTTTCTCTCGTCTTCTTCCAATCGTCACCTCCATCGGTCCGAAGTAGTCGATGCCGCAATGTACAAATGCGCGCCTTGTTGACTGCACGCGTGAAGATGGGAGATCAGCTATTTTCGGTACAATAGGATTACCACGTAAATGTTTACACGTTACACATGCTCGTATCAATTTCTTTATTGTACTCCTTATATTCGTGATCCAAAATCTCTCTCTTACTGCATTCACAACATGTTCCGTTCCAGCATGCGCAGCTTTGTGGTGGAAGTACTTCACTATCAAATGTGCCGCCCATCCGCGGCCATCAATTATGATAGGGTGCCTTTCGTCAAATGACAATTCTGTTGACGCACCAATCCGACCTCTCACCCTCAACAATCCATCTTCATACAGCATCGGATCCAAAGCCTTCAGCTTGCTGTCCGCTGGTAGGTTTTTACCAGCTTGAAGTGACTGGATTTCTTTATCGAAATGCTCCTTTTGAGCTTCCTTCAAGATCAATATTTCCGCATCTCTGAGATCATCTCGTTCTAAGGCGTTAGTCTTCCGTCCTCTGCATCTTCTGACGAAGGCCAATGCTCTCGCCGTTATTCTCACCGCTCGATCCCATGCAGAGTACCGCCTAAGATTAATCACAGGCTCTTGGACCTGAGCTATCACATTGACTCTCAGCTCAAGGTCCACCTGAGGCGATTCCTCGGTAACTGTGTTCGGCCACAGGTGCGGAGTATCGCGCAGAAAGGGGGGCCCCGAAACCCACATGCTTTTATCCCGAGGCCAGCCCAACTTGGTCGCTTCATCGGCCGGATTATCCGCCGATGCAACCCAGCGCCAATCACTTCTATTACTCCCCGATTCGATTTCGCTCAAACGGTGCGAAACAAAACTCTGATAGTCCCTAGAGTCTGACGCTATCCACCTCAGCACCGTTTGCGAATCAGTCCAGTAAAAAATATTTACACCTAATCCTAACTCATTCCTAATACTACGTCCTAACCTACAAGCTAAGTCTGCAGCTTGCAACTCTAATCTTGGGATGCTCACCACTTTCAGTGGGGCAACCCGTGCCTTTCCGGCCACTAACGAACACTCACGTTCATCATTATCGTTCACACCTACGAGGTACGCTACTGCAGCGTACGCTCGCTCGCTCGCATCACCAAACACATGTAATTCTAGGTCTTTACGTAGGTCTAAACCGTACCACCTAGGAATCCTAACACTACTAATTTTATTTACATTCCCTAACCAAGTGAGCCAACTCCTAGCTTCACTCTCTAGCAGCTTGTCATCCCACCCGATGTTCGATTTCCAGATCTGCTGTAACAGAATCCTAGTGGGGATGACCGCTGGACTCAAGAACCCCAACGGGTCAAACACAGACATAACAAACCTAAGATATTCTCTCTTTGTAGGTATCACATCACCGCTAGCGATCTCTACTGGAATCTTCTTGAATGACAAGTCAAACGTGAGGTCATCTAAATAAGGGTTCCAAATTAAGCCTAGGGTACGCTCTACCGGTATCTGCTCTAGTCCTTTCCCGAATTCTACGTTCTGAGCAACCTGTGTCGAACCCTCTACCCCTTCACACATGGTAGGAGAGTTTGACACCCACCCCCTAATATGGAAGCCCCCTGCAGCATGAGACTGTGTCACTTCCTCAACTATCTTCCTAGCGGTAACCTCATCGTCGAAACTATCCAAATAGTCATCAACATAATGTTTATTTACGATAGGCTCTACAGCGTTAGGATATTTGTCAGCCAAATCCCTAGCATTCTTGTTTAAAATATACATTGCCATAGAAGGCGAGGATGTGGCTCCGAATATCATGGAGTTCATGACGTACACATCTGGGCGTTTAATTCGTTCTTGCCCGCGCCATAAAAACAACTGAGCCCCCTTATCCTCATCCCTAATTTTCACACGCAAAAACATATCAGCTATATCACCTTTGACGGCGATCCTACCACATCGGAACCTCGTTAACACACCGAATAGCGAGTTCAGTAGTACGGGTCCGCTGAGCAATTTCGAATTCATCGAAACCCCTCTATATGAAGCCGCAGCATCATATACCAAACGAAGCTTTCCAGGCTTATTAGGGTTCACTCCCCCAAAATGAGGCAAGTACCACTTAGGGTGTACTTCCCATGCATCTGGTACCTTTTCAGCGTAACCCTCGTTCAGAAGCCTGTCGATCTGAGCTTCGTACGTCATGCCAAATAACGGATCTTTATCCATGCGCCGTTCAATTCCCTTTAACCTCGTTAAAGCCTGATTATAGTTATCAGGAAAGATAGGGTTTTCATCCCTCCATAACAAACCACACTCCCATCCACTTTCAACCCGGCGACTAGTGCGTTCTAAAATCATGTTGGCTCGTTCAACATCCGCGTTCTTGCGCTCGACCTCAGCTATACCTATGCTATATAATTCAAATTGTGCCTTAACTAAACTATGTAAATCCCTATCTAACCTACTCTTATTAACTAAAGCTGTACAATGGACTGTTTCACAATCAGAGGAAGTGGATGCACAGTATCCCAAGGGGCCATGGATTACCCATCCCAACTGAGTAAGAGAAGCGATCGGCTGACCGGACTTACCCCTTCGGATCTCCCTGCCGACGATGAGCTCCCAGTTATCCTGGCCCAGGAGCAGCAGCGGCTTCGTCTCCCCTCCCTCCTTGCGATCCTCACTGCAATCCATGGTGTCACACAAATCACTAAGATGAGCGTTCTCATACACCGACACTGGTACAGTTTGAGTAGGCAGATTCAAATGAGCCATAGTACGCACATTCACACAATGTTCTAGTCCATTAGGTCCACAAACACTAATGTTCACTTTCCGTGATTCACTGTCCGTTAACCTTTGTCCGTTCGCGGTTACTATTGTGAGCGGGCACGGCTCACCAACATCACTGGTCACTAAACTACTGTCCATTAGTGACACTGTAGCACCATCGTCCAACAAGGCGTGAGTCTGTGTCACGCAGTTGTCTCTCTTGATAGAGACTGGCACCATCTTCAGCAAGGCCTTGGTACACACACCTCCAACACTAAAGGCCCGCTTTACTTCAGCTTCAGGAGCCGAGGGCGTCAACTCGGGTGGGTGCTTCTCAGCCGGCACACCATTGAAGTGGAGTAGCGAATGATGAGGGGCGTTGCACTGTTCACAACGCTTCGCACGACAAAACTCCCGGTTGTGCCGAGTGCACAAACACTTGAAACACAGTCGACTGTCTTTGGCCACGTTCCATCGTTCACTATTGTCCAGTGCTATAAACTTTCTGCACACTGGCAGCACGTGATTGCCATCACACATCGCGCACATTACTCGCGGCGCACTGCTCGACGCTACTGGTGCGGAGCTTACGGTTCGCGGCACACTCCTTGACGCTATTGCTCTGGAGCTTACATTTCGCGGTGCATTCCTCGACGCAACCGGTGCGGAGCTTAGAGACGCGACTCTGTGTACATTACGATGTACAGGTAACACTCGCGGACGCGGTGCGTTATAAGTCGCACTAACCGAGGGTGCAGCCATGTTCGTGGCTACCAGAAACGATGCCGATCGCGAGCGTTCAACCAAGAATTCAAGTAAAATGTCCAAGCTTGGCGACACACGCAAGTCCACACTACACACATTGTCTTTGCTCTTTAAAAACTCACTATATAAATGCTTCTGGAGAGGCGTAAGCTTGTTCAGTATCTCACACACCAGTTGAGGGTTATTCAAGTACCCATCGGCCTTGATGTTCTTCAGCAATGACACACAATTTCTCACAACTGAAGTAAACTTTTGCATTTCCTTGCCACTCTCGGTCACACGCGGTAAAGTCTTAATCTTCCTTAAGACACAATCCAAAATCGCACCAGGGTGACCGAACACTTCCTCAAGGGTACACATAACTTCTTGAGGATCACCTGCACCTCTCAATATATCCTCCACTTCAATCTTCGCTGGCCCCACAATCGCTTGCTGCAACCTTGCCATGTTCTCGAACGCTTCAAACTTGTATATTTCCGTTGAGCGTTCATAGGTGCGCTTGAATGTGATCTAGTCAGCTGGGTTACCATCAAACTTTGGTAACTCGTATGTCTGCCTCGGTCTAGGCCTAGACATACCTATTATCGCATCCGCCAACTTATCCAATCCCTCCATCCGCCTATGAGGGCGCTCTTCTGACCGCTCCCTCCTCGGCGTCGGCGACGATGCACGCGGCTGCGTATCGTCGAACCTCACATCGGCGGCAGAAGGGCGCGGTAGTCCACGTTCACGAGGCACCTCTTCTCCCATACGTGGCGTTCGACTCAGCCACTCTTCCACTCGCTGGTTTGCCGCAACCTGCGTCAGAGAGCGCCGTTCCTCAGCTTCTTCATCAGCTACAGCTTCTGCAGCTTCAATGTTGGCCATCTTAGCTGCCAACTGTTTTTGTAAGACATCTTCCCGTGTCTTCACTCTCTCCTCATTCAGATAGCGAATATCTGCAACTCTAACTGTCGCTCATCCTCCCTTGCCTTTGCTCTCTCCCTTGCTAGCTGCAACTCCAATAGTCGCTCATCCTCCCTTATCTTCGCTTTTTCCATAGCCATTTCCAGTTCTAGCTCTCGCCGCTGTGCATCCAAGGCCATTCTATGGCTGCGGCGAGAAGCATGGCTACCCAAGGTGCTCTTCACATCGAACGGTTGATGTTGTCGCACGAATCCACGAGGATCAACCAGCACGCTGCCCTCCGGGTCACCGGGTATCCGCAGTGGTGGCGGCCGTTGATCATGTTGAAGATCGACTTCATCGGGCTCCTTCTGATCCCGATGATCAATGATTCGTCCCTGCGGAAGAGTGGGCACGAGCGATGACGACGGCGGGATCGTTCGTTGCAAGGCCGCCGCCCCGTCCGCATCCACCGACAATTCCAAGTCCACAGGCACATCTCTCAAGTCGTCTTTAGTGAGCTCAGCCTGCTCCTCCGTCAACTTCTTCGCACTCCTCGTTACTCTCGACATGGTAACTTATAAGTGTCTTATCTATCCGGATCTGAAGGACCAAACTGTTGCGTACGTCCTAGCACAACGGTACAACAACAGTTACACATTCACCATAGGGAGGTTCAAGGATAGAAGACACTCAGGCAAGCCCACGAAAACACCAAAGTAACGAGGTATAAACACAATTTAATAACACTAAAACACAACACAAGTTAAGTACCAATGTACTAAACAACACTTCAAGTCAACAAACACAATACACTTTCAAAGAATACACGAAGAAATAATAACACAATCGAGACAATGGGGAAGCTGAACTTTCTATTTGAATTACTACGAATAACACTATGACTTATTATAACGATCTATACGATATACGTGAAGGTAGTATAACATTTCGAGCAATTGTCTAAAAAAATCTAATTTTCATTTTATACCCCTTGGCAATGCTGTAAAGACGACCCCCAGGCCCTCACTTGGCCTCGGCCTAAAGTTCCCTTTTGAGGTTTCCATTTCCTCTTCATATCTCCTAAACTACTCGACACAAAACAGTCCAACTTTACATTATACAAGCTGACAACATTCTCCAACTATACAAACAATGCTTACTTAGGCTACATACCGCCAACATACTAATTAATTCACAAATACATACAAAAAAGACATATTTTCGTAAAAGTTATACACAAATCTCTAATTATTTCTAAAACTAATAACTTCTGCCTATCATGCTTTATTCCACCTAATAGAATTCCCTACGTTCTACAATAATACAATACCAAACACAAACATTCATTGGACATTGAACCCTAAAAACAGTAAAACCAACAATTCTATAAGCAAATTCACGAACAAAGTGAATACCAACAAAACTAGCTATCGCCCGAAACCAAAAACATGTAAATACTGAGGGCGCTAACAAGCTGGACATACATACAAAGTTACATCAATGACACTATCGTAATTACAGAGCTATTCATTAATTTAACATTTTTCTCTGCTAAAGCAGTAATAGCACACAAGATATCTTTCATCCCTTTCCAACGATTAGAGGAGATCGACAACTGGCGACATATACACTGTCTCACTCTAACGTTAGATATAGTCTAACACACATTCTAAACAATTTCAATAAAAATCAAGTGCAAGTCATTAGCTATTGCTTATTGCATACATATACATATAAGTACAATGCCAAGATAATCGGCTGCCCGTAACATGGCTATTGCCTATTTTATAGTCTCCTTTGGGGGAAATACCTCCATCGGATAATATAAAATCGCTATCGTTTAATATAAAAAACTAATATCTGGGCTATCTGACTCGAAATCTAAAGAAAAGTAATTTACAAATTCAAATAGTTCTTAAAAGGTCGTTAAGGTTCCGTGGCTAAGCCTCACACGGGGGCTAAGACCGGATTGCTGGGAACAGTGGTGCTAGTGTCAAGTTTTTAAACTCTGACAAATATAATAACTAAAATCTAGGATAGCAACCCAAGGCTTAACGCGCCTTGCGAAGCACCGAAATGGCTGAGGTAAATGCCACTTAATAGTCCAATCCATCCAGGTTATGACCGTATCTGTAGTCAGTTAACCTACAAATCCTAACACGAATTCCGTTTACAAGCCAGGGACTCTTGGCATATAGACAGACAGCCGGACAGACGTTTTGTCCTTTGGATACGGAACTGAATTTTTTTTTACATCTCGTTTACATAGACCGCATCTACAGTCACGGAACTTCATGGACGCGCTGCTGGCGTTCTGGCCAGGACTGCAGGTGCTTCTGGGCGACGTGAGGCCTGCGGTGGAGACCCACGAGATGCTCTACCAGGTCATGCAACGCCACACCTTCATACCAGAGGCCTTCACTTCCGACTTTCAGGTTAGTCTATTTAACTAACGGACACTACTTAAACATAGGGATACCTCGGGAAGTACACGTGTAATCAATTATAAACACAGTGATGCTGAAAAGTATTGGTGGGGCTGCCTCTGCAGCTACTCCAATTATATGTATATTTAAAATAAATTAAATGCGCAGAGTGCAAAACATACGATTTTTCTCTCTAAAGTCACATTGAAAAACATATCAACCATAGAGGTTGTTTGTGCCTAAGATTTAAACTATTTAAAACTTGCTCTAACACTCCTCCTTAATCTCTGCACCAGCAAACTCAAAAACAGAAACTAAATTCAACATACCCAACAACCTGCCTTACACGCACTCAAACACCTAATCCCATTCCACAAATATACCACTCAAATTTACGTCGCGGTAGGTAAAACGGTAGTTTTCTTACATCCTCTTTGGCGGTAGGGGTTTAGTCAGAGTATCTGCAACCATAAGTTCTGTATTTTTGTACTCTAACCTGACAACTTCTGATTCAACAGCCTCACGAATAAAATGATATCTGACATCTACATGTTTAGTGCGCTGGTGGTGGACAGGGTTGTTTGCTATGGCTATAGCGGATTTTTTGTCTGAGAAGACTGTTATAGTCTCTGGACTATCTATACCAGTCATCTCTGCTAATAGCCTCTGAAGGAATACAGCTTCCTTGACTGCCTCGGACAGCGACACATATTCATTCTGCAGTGCTAAGTGCCACTGTGCGTTGCTTAGTACTTTGCCAAGAGACAGCACCTCCTTGAATGACGAACACCCATCCTGAAAACGAGTGACGATCACTATCTCCAGCATAGTCAGCATTGGCGTAGCCCTCAGTTTATTCTAGGAATTTCACCTTCAAAGATTTCAATCCCCGGTTCTTGGTGCCTTTCAGGTAGCGAAGTACTCTTTTAGCTGCAACCCAATAGCTCCTCATAGCATTAATTGAATTGGCTAAGGCAGTTGACAACATGCGCTATGTCAGGTCGTGTACACACTGCCAGATACATCAGCGATCTAATGAGTTTTCTATATGGAATCCTGTCATCTGGTTTCTGGCCATGTGTTGGCTTCTCTAGCCTTTGACTTACTATAACTAGTGTCACAACTGGTCTGCAGTTCTCCATATTGAACTCTTTCAGGAGTTTTTCTACACATCTCTCCTGATGTAGTTTTAGCTTCCTTGAATTTTGCTCAATGCTTATCTCAAGCATGAGTTCCGCTTTGCCCAGATTCTTCATCTCAAAGCTGGATTTTAAGTCACTCTTGACTTTGCACATCTCTTGCTCGTTGTACCAGAAAATTTGGATATCGTCCACATACACAGCGATTATGACGATATTATTATTGTGTGTTCTTGTGTAGATGCATGGCTCATAGCGTGATCTTGTGAATTTGAATTTCATCAGTTCTGAATGAAGCTTCATATTCCATGCACGTAGCCTGCTTTAAACCATACAACGATTTTTGTAAAAGACAGAAGACGTAATCTTCCTTGCCTGTTACTTCGAACCCATCTTGTTGTTTCATGTACACGACTTCATTCAAATCTCCATCGAGAAAAGCTGTCTTCACATCCATTTGATCGATTTTCAAATCCATCCTCGCAGCTAAAGCAATCAGGACTCTCAGTGACCTATGTGTCACTACAGGCGAAAACGTGTCATAATAATCAACGCCTCTACGTTGATTGAATCCTCTAGCAACGAGTCGTGCCTTCTTTCCCCCCGCCTTTTCTTTCATTCGAAAAAGCCATTTCGAATCAACGATGTTGCACGATCTCGGTGGCTTTACAAGTGTCCACGTCTTATTTTTCTGGAGGGCCTTCAGCTCCTCCTCAATTGCGGCTTTCCACTTGTGTGCATCCTCTCTGGATAATACATCTTGAACAGTTATCGGGTCCTGTGACGCTTTTGAAGCTTGGTAAGTCACAATGTCTGGAAATTCTTTTGGTTTCCTTGTTCGCAAAGGGTATCTCCTATTCTCTGCCTCTTCATTGTGGATCGGTTCCTCAGCTTCATCGGGACTCATCCAAACATTATTGTCAATCCCAACTTGTTGGATCTCAGGTCTTTCTTCAACCTCTCTAGGTGCAGACTCCTCCACAGTATCTGTTTCTTGATTCTGTTGAGCATGTCTCTCTGAATCCTCTTCTTGAGATACAGGTGGAACTCCTTCCATTACGATGATGTTCTTTGTGAGTGGAACTGTCTCCTCTACGGATGCTCGTCTCTGGATCGCGTAGTTCTGGTTTTCGAAGAATACATCTCTGCCTTTATGTATCTGGTTGGTAGATTTATCAACCAACCGGTAGCCTTTGGTTTCTTCGCAGTATCCCACTAAGATAAGAGCTTTGCTCTTCGGGTCCCACTTCTTTCTCTTTTGGTCTGGAATATGAAGGTATGCCTTGCAACCGAATACTCTGAGGTGGCTCAGGTTGACCTTCGTTCCACGCTTCCTCTGGCGTTTTGTTTTTCACGGCTATTGTTGGAGACCTGTTCTTTAGGTAAACTGCACTGCTTCAGCCCATAAGCGACGGCTTAAACTAGCTTCCTCCAGCATAGTTATTGCTTTCTCGGTGACCGTTCTGTTCGCAGGCTCAGCAACTCCATTCTGCTCGGGAGTGTACTAGACTGTCAGTTGATGCCAAATCCCTCTGGCTCTGCAGAACTCCTCCATCCGCCTATTGACAAACTCTGTATGAGTTATGTCGTTAAGACATTATGTCATGTTCTTCAGTATTTACTTTCAAAGAAATTGAGCCAAATGTTGTTGTAAAGACTTTTAAATCTTTAAAATTACAAAATACAGAAGACCTCTGGGGATTATCAGTTAGTTAATCAGTAATGTAATTCATATTTTAGCACCATATTTAGCTTGCTTGTATAATACCAGCGTTAACAGTGGTGTATTCCCCGATCTTATGAAATACAGTAAAGTACTACCTTTATATAAATCTGGCAAAAAATCTGAACCGGGAAACTACAGGCCTGTCTCAGTGCTTCCTGTACTTAGTTAAGTTTTCGAAAAAATTATGTTAAATCAAATAGTTCAGCATTTCAACATGAACAATCTCCTGCATAATCAACAATTTGGTTTTGTCAAAGGGCGTTCAACAACAGATGCAGGAGTTGCTTTAGTACGCAATATTTATGAGGCATTTGAGGAATCACAAAATGCAATAGGGGTATTTTGTAATCTATCTAAGGCTTTTGACTGCGTAGAATATCAAACCTTACTCATAAAATTGGAGCATTACGGCGTGAGGGATAAGGCACTCAGTCTCCTTAAATCTTATCTTGATAATAGAATGCAAATGGTACAAGTCAAGGACGTTAATTCTTCTGGGTCCACTGTGAAAATGGGCGTGCCACAAGGATCTATTTTAGGCCCTTTCCATTTTCTGACGTACATCAATGACTTGCCATTCATGGTGCAAAACCTTTCAAATATTGTGTTGTTTGCTGATGATACTTCCCTTCTTTTTAAGGTGAGTAGAAAGACAATCGAAATTGAGGAAGTGAACAACACTCTCTTTAAGTTACTAGGCTGGTTTACTGCTAATAATCTATTACTAAATGCGAAAAAAACAAAATGCATCAAGTTTTCTTTGCCAAATGTTAAACAGACTCATAATAAAGTAATAGAGATTTTGTTCCTAGTACAGTTTTTCTCGGCATAACTATAGATAGCACGTTACAGTGGGGCCCACATATTGCAACTCTAGCGGGGAGGCTTAGCTCGGCTGCCTACGCCGTCAAGAAAATAAGGCAATTGACGGATGTAACAACTGCCAGATTAGTATATTTCAGTTACTTTCACAGTATAATGTCTTATGGCATTTTACTATGGGGATACGCAGCAGACATTGAAACCATTTTCATTCTACAAAAAAGAGCAGTCCGAGCTATATACCAACTACGATCCCGAGAATCACTTCGAGATAGATTTAAGGAAATAAATATTCTAACAGTTGCCGGTAATTTTATTTACTAAAATATCATGTACGTTCGTAAAAATCTAAACTTGTTCTTCAAAAATAGTGACAGACATAACCGTAATTTGAGAAGTAAAAATAATCTTGACATAGCTTTCTCGAGGCTTAGTAAAGTGAAAAAATCATTTGTGGGGCAGTGTGTACGCTTTTATAACAAAATTCCGAATGACGTGTGTGAACTACCAGAATGTAAATTTAAGAAACATATAAAACGCTGTATTTGTTCAAGAGGATACTCTAAACTCTAAAATCTTAATTATTTTAATTTTATTGAATGAAAGTGGCTTTTTTCGGAGTTTTCCTCTACTCACTGGAGAAAACCACGAACTCCTGCGCTCAAAGTCATACCCTCCAACGCCCGCAACAGGATAAACAACCATGTCAATGAGTCAGTCAATGGTAATCCAGCTTTTTATAATATAACTAGTTTTCCGCACGCGGCTTCGCCCGTAAAGAAAACGATCCAGTTTGAGAAGTACCCCTCTAAGTGTTATAGTTTCGGCGGGCAGTAGGGTCACTCCGAGATGAGGAGCAGATTTCCAAGATCTGGAAGTTTTCCCATATTCACTGCCACCCATAGTTCAAATTCCCTGTACACAACATTAACCGATTCTAGGTCAGAGCCGACAAAACTTTTCCGTACAGAAAGATTTAGTATGGCGGCCATCTTGAAAAATTGCGGAATTCCAAATCCGACCCAATATTCGTCATCAGCGATTCTGAGAACCCCCAGATGCCAAATTTGAGCTGGATCAGCTCAATTAAATTTTCAGCCACAATTTGAATCCGCCATCTTGGATTTTTATTTTTCCAAAGTGTAGAGAAATTTTTGTTTGAGAGGTACCACCCAAGTGTCATAGTTTCAGCGGGCAGTAGGGTCTCTCCCTGATGAGGGGCAGATTTCCAAGATCTCGAGGTTTTCCCGTACTTACCAGTGCTTACCCTCCATACCCCCCATATATCATTTTTACCGCCCTTGTAGGGGTGCCAGGCCCAAAAATAGAAAAGCTGGACACAGATCCATATTTAGCCGGACATTTTGCCTAGAAAGTTTTTTTTTTTAAGCGGTCAAGTGCGTGTCGGGCCATGCACAGTGTAGGGTTCCAACTTCGACAGACACTGCTTCAAGGGGTAATAACTCCCGTTTTACAAAATTGACTACTACTCGTTAACTTGTAAAACCTACTTAGCTGTGATAGTTTTTACATTTCTAGGAACAACGGTTTAGCTGGCGGGGGGGGGGGGGGGGGCACATGACTTTAACAAAAAATTGCAGCCAATATCCAACGACACGCTACACCATGGGTTGGTCTAGAAAAAAACAGACAGACGGACATGGTGAAACTATAAGGGTTCCTTGTTGACTACGGAACCCTGAAAAAGAATCACATTTTGTTCTTACTAAAGTAATTTGTAACTTCTTTACATTGAAAGTAACTAAAACAATCATTAATCAGCCATATCATTTGTAAATAAATTATAGGTAGGTCCTAGGTCCTGCGAGATATCGAGAGTCATGCGTGTCCGCGTGAGTCACTTGCGCTTTCGTTTGACATATTTTGGCGGGGCGGGGTTGACGAAAAGCCTAACAAAAGCCGGACAGGCCGGACTTGCTTAGATTTGGCCGGACACGACTGTAAAAAGCCGAACATGTCCGGCTAAGGCCGGACACCTGGCAACCCTACCGCCGTGGCTCCTTCTGAGACAACAATTATGTCAAGTATAAACTCTTCGCTTAGTTTACGTACAGAATAATGGAATCATGGAAACCGCCAATGAACTAAAAACTTCTTGAAACAATCTTTTTCCTAGCTAAGAAAAACCAAAATCGAACTCATAATTACCAAAGAGTTTATATTTGCCTACAATCTACATAATATAAGAAAACAGCTGAGTTATAAACCTCCTTGCTTTGTTTTGAAGCGAGGTATAAGATCTCATTGATTGAACCACCACATTTTTAAAATATTTCAACGATATGAGCGTTCCGTTATTCTGTAGTGGAAATATTTGACATGCTGTAAATTGATAGCAGGATAGTTTATTGTAATTTATGTAAGTGTGAAAGAGACAAACTATGGTCCAGTAAATTTGAGGGCACAGAGGTTAAGGTGCCGAGGGTAAATCTCGCTGGTTTTGGAACATAGCCGATTGATGTTTGATTGACGTCTTTCATAATGTTCCAACTTATTAGCTCAAATCCCGAATCAAAGTACGGCAGCCGAAACTGTAAGGCATAAAAACAATAGAAACATAAGTAATAAAATATTTCGTTATTACTTAAAGCTAAACAAATATAAATACATAAAAAAAAAAGAATAAATACTTTGCCGGAGGAAATTTTTCATCTTATAATTATTTCAATAATCACCAACTTTTTCAATAGTTCATGCTTTGATTATTTACTGTCTAGATAGAGCTTCGCCCTGTAATCACTACGACAAAACCGGCCAACTTTTTCAAGCTTGTGTGTGTAACAACCATGTGATAGTCACGTGACAGCTTTGTCTTACGCTCGCGTCATGTCGTTCAATTTGCCTATGTGTGCGTGCATGGGGATAATAGGTAACGCCATATTTTCCCCCAAAATAAGTAACTAAGGAACTTTAAATAGATTATTAGGGTTAGATTAAATTTGTATTTTTTAAATAATTTGGTCATCAGTATGTCTGAATGTACTTACTATATAGGATGTTGAAAAAGTGTTGTTGGCAGATTTTTTTAAATTGAAATATAACATATTACATTACATAGAGAGGGTGTTAAAAAAAGTGCGTTTAAAATTTTAAAGGGTTTCTTTAGATCAGGTCTAGAATACAGGAAAAGTATTGAAAAAAACAGATCTAATTTTTTTTTAGTTTCCCATACAAATTCATGATTCACTATTTATATTTGGTATGGCAAACTGTAAAGAAAAATTGAACGAATTTATCATTTATTTTTGTATTCTTGACTTGATTCTGAGTAACCCCTTAAAATTTCGAACGCATGATAGTGTTTTTAGTAGTGATGAAACAATTACAATTAATTGGTATCTAAACAATTAATTGGCCGTAGTTATGCCATAACGATCCAACTGACATAAAGTAAGTTAGAGATAATGTACTTTATGCCATTGACATAAATTTTCGAGCATCCAATACGTTTTAATTTGGTACCAGAATTATTATTTTAACTCAAATTTGGAGGAAATTTTGCATTGAAAAACTGGCAACACTAACAAAATGCCAAGTGCGAGTCCTTAAAAATTGGCTGAAAAACGAATTATTTTCTATCAAAATACGATGAATCTGAATAGCTTAGCGATGGCAGGTGACTTTATTTGTTGTTTTCAAACGTTCTTTGTAATTTCTGCACACTTTTATTGCACATTTCGTCATTTTAACCACCTTTTTTTTAATTCGTGACTCGAGCGGGCGTGTGCATCCTTTGACGTCAAAATGGACACTAAGGAGCGGGAAGGGGCTTATAGGCCAACAGTTGGCTGATAATTTTTTGGACGCATCTGCGCCACCAGCGCACTATCTAGACAGTAAATAATCAAAGAGTTCATGATACGGCAACATTCCGTGATTTGCTTTTGGATTTTGAACTCTAATGACATGAAGTTGTATGGAGATCATAAAATCTTAATTATTTTAATTTTATTAAATGAAAGTGGCCTTTTTCGGATTTTTCCTCTACTCACTGTAGAAAACCTCGAACTTCTGCATTCAAAGTCATACCCTCCAACCCCCGCAACAGGACAAACAACCATGTCAGTGAGTAAGTCAATGGTAATCCAGCTTTATATAATTAAAATATAATAATAAATAATAAATTAAATACGCAGAGTGCCCTAATAAACATACGATCTTTCTCTTTAAAGTCACATTGAAAAACATATCAACCATAGAGGTTGCTAAAACGCAAAGCCTCTTTGCTCTAACGAAAAGTTTGGCTCCGCCGTTGTGACGGTACTTTGTTCAGTGTTGTAGTTTATAATTTCCTGTTATTAGTTAAACTGTCCACGGACCAGTATCGAAACGATCAATAGAAGAAAATTCTACTCTCATGATACTTATCAGCTTACATAAGAACCCTTATACTTTATATAAATAGAACAGTAGATCAGCCTAATATGTAATCTAGTATTGGACGCCTATCATAGATCATTCCACTATATTTTATAAACGAAATGACAATAAACAACAAGATAAAGATCATTAATATAAACTCCCAGAAAGCTAATGTAGAATTATTTCCTAGTTTAAAACTTTTGTGTAAACTTTAATGCCAGGTCCACTGGGGGCAACATCCACTGCGGCCCGAATTCCTGGAATCAACTTACTTTCTACACAGGGCTACTGAAGACGATCACTATCTGCAAGTTGGCAAAACAGTGTTGAAGGCTTTACAGCAATACACTAAAGTGCCTTGCGGATACGCCGCTGTGAACGACGTCAGAACGCGGGTCCATGAAGACCGCATGGACTCATTTGTACTCGCCGAAACGTTCAAGTACTTGTACATGCTGTTTGGACACGACAAAGATCTCCCTGTTAAACTAGAAGACTATGTTATGACAACAGAAGCACATTTCTTACCTTTATCCCTGGCAAATGCTGGAAAAAATACAACATATTTTAAAATCAAGTTCGATGATGACGAGGACAAATATAAAAAGTAAGTATGTTTTTTAAACTTTTTACACAGCAAAAAAACTGCGTCTAGCATTTAAACAAATCATGCCATACACGCCATTGTTACCGAAGAAATCACACTAGAAGCTAAATAATTTTTGTTACGAGCAGGGTGTCCACTTTCTGGAGAAGTCAGGCAAGTCAGGAAAAAGTCAGGGAAGCTTTTGGTGGTCAGGGAAAGTCAGGGAAATGACCTGGCGACCTGGAAAAGTCAGGGATATTTGAGTGTTTCCTAATAATCGTTAGTCCTTTAGGGGAAACTTCCATGCTCTAATCTATATATCTTTGTCTTTGCTGATATTTAGCCGGAACTTTCAAACAATTTTTTTTCAAGTTATCAGTTTACTTCATCATTACTTCGCATTCCATAGCTTGAAGGTTCTTAAGCGGGTTCATACGCAGTAGAACACACAGAGAGAGATAAAGTCTCTCCGAAAGCTGAGGGGTTCAAGACCGCTTGTAATATCTCGGTCGTCGACAATTCTGATCGCGCGTCGCTGGGTGGAGTTGAGGGGGTTCAATTGATACTTGGGTGCAACTGCCCAGAAATATGAGCACAGATTCTATGTATGAGCAGTTCTCCATATGCGGCCTCACTTAATAGCAGCAAGTACTGCCTGGGTCTGAAGAACCGCTTTGCTTTATTAAGCACTTCAGGTTTTTAAGCTGCAAGGGTAATCTTGCCCTCGAGGTGACCCTGAAGTTAGAAATTGCTAGAAATATCGACAACTAAGATCCCAATGCTCGTAGTAACAGCTAGCGTTGTACCTTGGAACTGAGGCGCCAATAAAGTAAAAGCGTCTTTTTTGGCGTGAACGTGCAGACTTGCGTCTTGGTGGGGTTAAAACGGACTAAATTTCAATCAATCAATCAATCAATATACTTTATTGCATCATAAGAAAATATAATATAACAAAAACAAACACAAAGAAAATTAAAGTAAATTTAGTCTACCCCCATTTAGAGAATTGCTCCAGAGTGTCTTCGACTTCAGACACAATCACCGTACGACTCTCCTCCACCACGGCCCATGGGATGTTGCTCAGCCTGTTTACTGCGCATCATCTGTACTGTCATCCGCATAGCAATGAACCGCGTATTTTACAGGAGGAATATCGTTGGTGAGAGTACAGAACCTTGCAGGTCACCAGCATTAATGTGTTTAGTGTTAGTGGACCAGTGGTCGCAAAGGACTTTAATGCTCCTGTCACACAAAAAGGTGGCAATCCAGTTGCACAATCCCACGCGTAAGCCATACCCTGGTAATTTCGATGGAAATGCGTTGTGCCAGACCTATCTAGGCTGACTACCAATGCCTCCCCTCGACTTTCAATGGCTTCGGCCTAGCGGTATGTTAGGCATACTAGATGATCACCAGCTGACCGGCCATGACGAAATCTGTATTGACGGTCATTGGTCATGCATCATGTTTAAGATATACTGGGAGCTGTGTATTAATTACATGCTCCACCACCCTTGAAAGGAGGGAGATAATAGCTAATAATAGCCTGAAATTCGACGGATCAGTTCTATCCCCCTTTTTGGGAACTGGTTGCACATATGCTTTCCAGGATGCTCGAAAATGCTACTCAAAACTGAAGTCTGTGGTCTACATACAGTAAATAGGGGTGTAAGACAGTTCATCAGCATAATGGGTGGGACATATAGAATCTATTGAAATTTATGTACGAGATATTCAAAGTCAGTCTAGCATGTTGAGCTCTTTACACTGTTATCACAGGAGGCTCTTCATTTCCACAGCATAGAAATTCACCTCAGTAAGATGGTTGGAAAATCATCCTTGTCATGAAAAAGCTCAAAAAAAATGTTGATGACACAGTCCCAGAAAACCACAATCAAAAAATTTAAGAGATTCAATGAAAATCCTTTTGGTAAAAGCAAGTTTAGCTGCTGTGAGGTCGTTATTTGGATTTCGAAACATTTTTGCGCGCTCTCCAGATGAAATACAAAAACAAAAAAACATCCAGAAACGGTTCTAAAATTGATTATAAGGGTCAGGGAAGTTTTACAAATGGTCAGGGAAAGTCAGGGAAGTATTTTGGGAATTCTGAGTGGACACCCTGACGAGGTTTCACGATGGAGAAATTAACATATTTTAGTTTGTATTTGTTTTATAGGAATAAAGAATTTTTTAACAAAAGAAATCCGTTTGTAATATTAAAAAAGTAGGTTTCCGTAGTAGGTTTCCGTAGTCATATTTATGGTTGGTCTCCATACTCGAAAATTATAGGATACCCTGAAGTTCTTATTAGGGTCCGCTTCTATAGGTACTATTTCAAATATTCGGGTTATACTAAGAAACGCCAGAGGGCAAAGCTCTATAAAGTTTATTCAGACGCTATCCCACACAAAACTGGAAAAAATATGTATTTCATGAAATTAACTCAAGACTCGTAGTACTCGTAGGGACTACGGCACCCTACAAAATATAGAACAAATACAGTAACCTATATTTTGTAATTACAGCAGGGCCTCTTTAATCCGAACAACCAAAATTTACCCCTCGTTCGGATCCATGCAGCTTCGCGCGCAGCGATTACGATACGATATACGATTATAGTTGTAGACATTTTAAAAGGCATTTCTGGCAATAAAACAAAGGTGTTTATTATTCCAAGTATGTTTTAATCATGCAAATCTTTTATACAACTAAATGATAATGCAATCATTTATATACTTTTTTAAGAAATCCAGTATACTACTTAGACGACTAGTATTTAGCGACATTGTTTTTTTTTATTTAGCTTTATCTCTTAATATGTATATGCAAACGCGTAACGCGGGGCTGTCAAATGCAATTCGTATACCACTTCAGATGAAAAGTGCGCGTGGTAACTTATTGATAGAGGGGGTCGTTCGGATTATAGAGGGGTGCGAATTAAAGGGGTTGCTGTAGAAGACAATAATAGTGTAAAAAGAATTGCATATAAAAATACCTTGAGATTTCACACTACTTTGTTGGAGATAGTTCATGCCAATGAGTTTTTATGTAACATTTCACTATGGAGCTATGCCTATGAACTTATGTAAATCCGTAGAGCAGAGATTTGGATAGAATAAATAAATTACATCTCTATGTTTTTAACGAACAGACGATTATTATTTTTTTAAATTTAATATTTCTTGTAGCCTTTTATTATTGGGTTACATAACGAAATGAAACCTTTTTTAACCCTTATTTTTATGTTTATCTGGTTGATATATTATGTCCGTTCCATTGTTCCGTTGTAGAATATAGCTATAGTTGCCTATTGGTTGTGTGCGAACTGGGTGGTGAGAGACACTAAAACTAGGTATCGAAGCGCGCGACGCGGCGAAAAAAGGCACTTTGGACGGATATTTCACGGCTGGTGAAGCTGTCACACAGCAAATAGCCAAAACAAATTGATGATATTTATAGTGTGAGTTTCGTCAGACTCATCTTGGTCGCTAAATTAACTTAAACAGTCGGTCGGGTTTCTATTTTTTTATAATAAATTGTTTAGTTGTATAACTGTTTAATTGTATAACTTCAGGAATTTAAATATACAGGGGATGTTAAAAAAGTGCGTATGAAATTTTAAGGGCTTACTCAAAATCAGGAAAAAATCCGATGAACAATATATTTTTTAAGTTTTATATTTTTTAAGTTGCACTATTCAGATTTAGGTAGTATGGGAAACTGCAAAAAAACTATTTTTCCTTATTTTGAGTAATCCCTTAAAATTTCAAACGCACTTTTTTAACACCCTGTATAAGTTTTTGTGCTGTGAGGTTTTTTGTACCAAATAAATAAATTAAAATAAAATAAAAATGAAATTATTTGTTTCAAAACCAGCAATGACCACAATGAAAAATATTTAGGATTTTTTTCGTACATAGTAGAGTTGCGCCGAGTACTCGTTTATTACTCGGTACTCGGCGTATTCGGCGCTTTTATTATTACTCGTACTCGGCCGAATAACTCGGTTCAAGTGTCGAATACTCGGTTGAAATAAAGTAATATAGTTTGAGATATAATATAATGAAAACACGCCTGTTTATTAAATAAAGTAATGAGTATTTATTGAATAAAAGAAAGGTAACTATAATTTATGTAGAGAAGAGTATTTTAACATTGAATTATAATTATTATTATTATTATTTAATTAGTACAGATGTATTGATTCGACAATTAAGACATAAATATTTGAAATATACAAAGCGAAGTTAAGATGCAGCAATACAAGACTCTCTAACAATCTGTTCTTTTTTACTTTCGAGAGACTGAGAAGAGAGCGTGAGCGCGTGACGGAGGAGTAAGAAACTATTGTCATGGCAAAAAACTTTACTATAATGGGGATCGATTGTCTTGCATTAATAAAACTCTGGGCGTGCGTCCGTCCGCGCCTAGCGCCAATATCACTGGACGGATTTGGATGAAATTTGGGTTAGAGCAATATTTTGTTAATATCTCCAACCGTTTTTTTTATTTCTTCACCGGCTTCAGAAAACAGTCGCTTGCATTTAGTAAAAAAAATATATTGTGTATCACACGTTGAAGTCTTTTATATGAAAAGCGAAAAATTCGAAAGGTCCCTAGAGAAAGACATCAACGAAACCTACGTAAATATTTTTTTGTTAAATAAAATTATGTTGTTTATAAAATAATATGTATGTTACGTAGTACCTAGCTACTTTAAACGAGAAAACTTCGCTCGACAGTTACTCACTGCGATAGACGAAAAATTCACTTGTGTAGAGCGTTTTATCAGAAACATAAACAAATTATCAAAGAGGATATTGAACCGAGTAATTCGGCCGAGTACTCGGTTTGGCAAACTTTAAACCGAGTAATACTCGGCACTCGGCTACTCGGTAAAACTTATACTCGGCACATCTCTGGTATATAGTTATGTTCAGAGGATAGCCGTGGTCGTATGCCACTTTATACTTAGGGGTAAACAAACCCTAAATTACATATTTAGCATACGAACATGTGAGAAAAAAAATTAAAAATAATTTCCTAAATTATTTTCCATTGTGGACATTGCGGTTTTTAAAACTAATTGACTCAAATATCGTGAAAAGTGTCTGTTCACTTAGCCTAAGCTGACTTGTCATCAGGATGTGCCCGTCGACTTCCGCTCTCGTAGCTGAGAGGGTGCGCCAACCGATGCGGCAGCTGCTGGGGTCCACAGCGGCGCGGCCGGCCGCGCGCCTGCGGCCGCTCAACGACCCGCGGCAGGTGCATGCCCTGGCCGACATGGGCATCTCCGTGCTCACGCTGCCTGATGGCCGGGTGCAGCTGCTGTATACTACTGCTACAGTAAGTGCATAATGCTTTTTACTAAAATATAAAGGTTGTTAAAAAAGTGCGTTTGTTAAGGGTTTTTTTATTTTATTTTTATTAAAAATTTGTGTGCGTTTGACTACATCTCACCTGATGGAAAGTGACGATGTAGTCGAGGATGTTACACGCAAACTCAAATAATGCCTATTCACTCTCGCCTTGAAGACCCCCAAATTATAGGAATCTGGAAACACGAACGCAGGTAAGGAGTTCCACTCCTTCGCAGTTTGCATAATAAATGAGGAAGCATATCGCTTCGTGCGAATAGGTGGAATGTCCACTACAAAGGGATGAAACGCCTCCCTGCGCCTAGTTGGCCGAAGGTGGAATGGAGCTGAGGGAATGAGGTCATGAAGTCCTTGAGCACTCTCTCCGACATGAATTCGATAAAAAACCGATAAAGAGGCGACTTTGCGGCGATGCTCAAGGCTTTGGAGCTTATTTAAAACAAGCTCAACGTTATCTATTAGTCTCCTTGCGCGTCGGTCCATAGCATTTAAGGCTTCAAGCTGATACCGGGCAGAGCCATCCCATAGGTGTGAACAGTACTCCACACATGATCGACCTTGTGCTTGATATAATGTGAGAAGCTGTCCAGGTGAGAAGTACCGTCTCACCTTAGATCGGATACCTAACTTCATTGCAGCTATTTTAGCTTTGGACTTAATGTATCGCCCGAAATTCAGGTTGGATGTTATCGGAATCGATTCATCTCGGAGGGTAGGAGTCAAAGTGAAAGGACTCCTTTTGGCAGAAAAAAGACACGCCTGTGTTTTAGAGGCATTGAACCTAACGAGGTTATTAAGACCCCATTCAAACACTGCCTGAAGTGATAGGTTCATGCACTCTATCATCGCCTCTCTAAGGGACTGTGTCTCAGCGCTGGTGGCTCCGTGCACTAGATAGATATCTTTCTACAACTGTGCTATCATCTGCATACCCAATGATGCCGGGTTTAAGCAGGTCATTAATATGTAGCAGGAATAGAGTTGCAGAAAGAACCGAACCCTGAGGTACCCCGGCATCATTGGGTTACTCAGAATCAAGTACAGGAAAAATATTGAAAAATCCGATCTACAATCCGGGAGTTGACTGTAAAAATATAAATTACGAAATATTATTGACTAAATAGCTCTGTAATTGACATTATTGAAAAACTTAATCACTTAAATTTTCATAGCGTTTCAATTTTTTATTTATAAAATTACCTAATAATTATGCAAACTACTATTTTGAACAGTGACGTCATCATACAAAATTTCAAACATTTTTAGAACAAAATGCCGTTTTTAACATTTGATGAAAAGTAACTCAAATGACTAGCAGTCAACTACCGGATTATTTTTTGAATACTGAATCTTAATAATGAACGGAAAACTGTAAAAATAATTGTAAAGAAGTAATAATTTAAAGAAGTAAAAAGAAGGAAAGTTCCAAAAGTTTGCAACCTTTTGTCTAATTCTAAAAAAATAAGGTATAGATCCAAATGAAATCTTTCGCAACAATTGCCCAATTTAGCAGTAGCGCGCGCGATTGCTGTTAGCAATGTTATATACCTGTGCCTATGTGATAAATTTACATAGTAGTGTGCTTTTGTACCCCAGTACTCGTCCTAGAGAAAACCTAGCTTCTAGGGCAATATACTTCTTTTTTAAAATTACCTTTTATTTAAATTACTTAAAACTTTAGGACATTACATTACCAATCGCCATTATTGTGTTTGCAGGCGAAATCCGCAAAAGATGCCGCTGAGGGCCTGACATTCATGCGCGAGATGTCTAAATGGAACTCCATGAGCGACAGAGACAACGGCGTCGTGCCAGTAGCGGTCAAAATCAACGACAGAATATTTTCGGCTGGCCCTGCGCACTTCGGCAGAGAGATCATGGGGGATGTACGATACACAGGCAATGTGGTTCTGGTTGAGCCGCTCCACGCCTGCACCGCCATCGTTAATAAAGACCAAGTTGAAAACCAGTTTGGCATCGCAAGGCGCGGCGACTGCACGTTCGCTCAAAAAGTACGCAACATGCAGGAAGCGGGGGTGACATTGGCGATCGTTGTGGACAACGTGCCGGACTCCGCCGCCGATAGCACGAACCTGTTCGCCATGTCAGGCGACGGCAGGGAGGACATCGAGATTCCAGCCGTTTTCCTATTTTCACAAGAAGGACAGTATTTAATGGAAGCAATGAAATCCGACCCCCGCGTGTCGGTAACGGTAGGCGACCAACTGTCACTCAAAAAACAATACGACAATAACTGTGACGATGAAAAGTGTGAAACTGTTCTGGAACCTTCGAGGGCTTCCGACGACAAGGAAACATTTAACCATCTCAAAAAAGTTCTTACACAACTAGTGGCTCAGTTTGAATTATCTCTTTCCAATGAAGAGGCCATTCTACAAAAATCTTTTAGCGAAGGGACTGTCGATAATCTACATATTACAAAAGATAAATTTGTAAACGACAATTCAGAATCAAAAAATACATGCTCGACTAAAAACGAACCTTCAGGGCCTACGACGGCATCACAACAAAACCGTGAACAATTAAAGCCAGAATTGAAGGCATCAAGTACGAGTCATTTAAAAAGTACAGGAAAAGAAACCAAAAAAATTAGTCTAGAAACATCTAAAGTAGATACTAAATTAATTAAACCAGAAACTCCTAAAATCGAAACTAAGAGGATAGATGCAGAAAAAAACAAATCGGATAATGTGTGACGAATGCCTATTTAAAACTGTAAATACTGTATAGCTTCATATTTTTTGAAGATAATTTTTGTGGAATAGTTAGAACTGGATGCTGAAAGTTAAACCTAGCGGTTAGATTTCAATTTCCTTATTTATTCTTTATCTTATTACCTGCACAGCACGGGACTATCTGTATCAACTTGAACTTAAATATCTCTTGTTTTTTTTTACTATAAGTTTTATAAATATGTAATTCTTAAAACCTAGCTCCACAGGTGGGATTTGTGTGGCATGAATGTATAAAAATTTGTAAATATATAATGTAAATTTAAGATTTCCAACGTTTTGTGCCTTTTGGACATATAGGTAAGCCAATGTGTTTCTTTTTTTAATACATAAAGACAATTGTTATACGAAGTTACACAAAGTCATTTTAGTAATGGTGAAACTGTGAAGTAGCTAGAAATGTTAAATAGTCGTCAATTTTGAACATAATTTTATTTAAACAGCATCATTTAAGTGTACAATATTTTTTTCAGAAGAATATTGTATAAAGCGGTATTTTTTGTATAAAATACAAGTTTAGTTTTGTATTTTACACTTAATTATACATTATTATTAAATAACAAGTATTTAAATTGAAAAGAAACATTTCCTTTTAGCATTATTTATATTGATTCTTGTTCCTTTCATCAAATGTTCACTTTCAAAAGCAGTTTTGAACAATGAACATTACTTATCAGGTCTATCCACTGTAATGTAAATGTGAATTTTAAGAACATGGAGCAGGGGAGCAGAGCAGAATTCCTGAGTTCCTTTCCTTTTTTTTATGTCATAGGTGGCAAACGAGCAGACGGATCACCTGATGGTAAGCGATTACCGCCGCGCATAGACACCGCAACACCAGAGGAGTCACAAGTGCGTTGCCGACCAATTGGTAAGCCCTTGGCATCATCTCACCTGATGGTAATTGATGATGATGCCGAAGATGGAAGCGGGCTTACCAAGATTCCCCAACGCAATGGGGAACTGGCTATCTTATCTTCATGCCGGAACACATCAATGCTGATAACGTTGATGTTTGGCGGCAAGACTTAGATAAAATGGTGGTAGCTAGCCAGGCGGGCTCAGAAAATGCCATACTACTAACCAAACCGAGTCCTACAAAGTAGGACCCCGCCGGGAATCGAATCTGCGACCTAGACATGAAAGTAAAGTATTAGAAAATATTGTGCCTGATTATTGAGACACATTAATAAATAATAATTATTTTATAAGAAGTTGGTAGCAGTATATACTTTCCGAAGGTTATTCTTTTTGTTTCCTACCATTCGGAACTCGTATAAAATCACGGAAGAAAGAGGTAGTATAAAATAATATGAAAAAAAGCCACAACCGCCACAAGGGCATTTTACAACTCTGTTAAAAAAGTCGTAAAATGTGTATTTTTCTGTATTTTATTAAATTGTTTGAATCTTTAATAAAATGGAAATAAATAAAACTGATAATTTCATTGATACAATTTGTAAAACACGCGAAAAACTTACTAACTAAAATTTGATCGTAGAATAAAGACACAAATGCTATTAGGCAAGAAAAAATTTCGTGGAATATAGCCACAAATGCCATAGTGTCTTTTCTACGAGGATGTGAACTAAAACTGTTCAAAACTGTCCGCGGAAAAAGGGCTGAGTGGCGCTTGTGACCAGCCCTGCAGGAAAGAAAGTAGCCACTGTGGCTGTTGTGGCTGTTTTCGGTGGGTATTTTAGGAGAAAGCAATAGTGGCATTTTTTTAACGCTTATTTTCTAGTCGATAGAGATAGATTTTCTGTGATTTTCTGATTGAATATGATGTAAAATGGGTAGCAGATTTTAATTATGCAATAAAAATAAAAAGCCACAACAGCCATTGTGGTCGTAGGATACGATGATCTCTTGTTCGTAAATTCCTAATTTAGATAAAAATAACGGTATAATAGAAGTCGTCATTGCCAAGCCAGTAAAATAATTTTCAAATCAAATATTCTCACGGTAGTCAGTCTATAGGTAAAAAAATAAAATAATAAACGCCAGGAATTTCATAAATACCTTATATAATTAATTAATAATTACACATTAGTTTCGTAATTAAATATAAGCCGGTTTTAGCGCGGACTTAAGCCGGCGAACAGAGACGGGGCTATAGTCGGGCGCGGGAACAGGTGGTGGCGGCGGCGGCGGGGGTCGCTTCCCTTCCTCTAGGTAGGAGAAAGGTCTTGAGCTGGACGGCGGCTTGGGCGCTGGCACGGCCCGCGGCTGCCACGACTCCGACCGATCGTAGAAACGGCTGTTCAATCAAACGCTGTTATAGTGTTTAGATAGTTACAAAGAGATCTTGTTATTAACAATTAAAATCGTCCCCACTGTTGGGGCACAGATATGCGGGAAGCGGGAATTCTAGGCCATCATACTCCACACGGTCCTTTGTGTAAGACGTTTTAAGCAGCTTATCAGGCTTTTGATATAGCTTAACGTAACGACTGCCATTTAGCAAGCAACAGGCAACCTGCGTTGCAAAGCACGGAAGCAATGGATCCTATGTGAATCCCTTACAATAGGGAAGAAAACGCAAAGCTATTTGCAGATGGCGCTACGGACGCTTGACTCATAACAACTTTCAATTAGTTCCGCGTTTTTTATTATCGAGGTGCTATAAATTATTTTTTTTTCTGTAAAATTGTTAAATGGAAAATGTATGCGACTTGGACTGTTCCTCAATTAAAGACGAAGTTGAAAAGTACATAATTGAAAACGTAACTTTTCCCACGTCTTCTTCATCCGAGAATCTTTAGGAAATTAACGATTTCCATTATTATTGCAACCAATCGCCACACAACGCGGTATTTTTTTAATAATCTTATATAAAACATTTTTTTCTATACGTTTTGACAGTTAGTATGAGTCAAGCGATATGAGCGCCTCTATTGGCGAGCTTTGTCAGTTTTCTTCCCCATTTAGACAGGTTGAAATTAAAAACGCGGACCTTTTAACCGTGGCTTTCAGTCATAACACTGAACAACTATCTCTTAGGAACCAATTCAATCGGAGCAAAAATAAATGGAGTTTCCATACCCAGCTCATCGATTTGTATGAAGGGTAATTTTTTTTGCTTCGATTTCAATATTGGTTCCATAAAGTAGTTGTTTAAGTTCAGTTTCATAAGCAGAAACAACAGTTAAAGTTTGGTCCGCGATTTCAATTTCACCCTGTGTGGTTTATGAACCTAGGATTCTTGTAAAGGTGATGGGGTCGAAACTGGCCCTAAATGGTTCGTGTAAATAAACCCAGGCCGGTTACTTACACACTGGCCGTGTATTTTGATCTGCATATTTAGATGAGTGTGTTTTTTTTAAAACAGTTTCTTGAAGATTATTTCAGCTCTTCAGTAAGTAGGTAGGTAGGTAATTTCTCATTTTAGTATGTTTTAGAAGATCATAAGAAATTATTTTTATAGCAGCTCGCCTACAAAATCTCACCTGGAATATTCCGTCATAGCTTGTTCACGCAAGGTAGGGCTGCGAGGCGTCGTAGGCATTGTTGTGAAATCGTCGTCGTTCATGTAAGCGGAATTGCTGTGCTGGCTGATAAATATAAAAACACTTTAGTATCTACTTAAGTACTTATTTCATTTTACATTTCAATAAAAAGGCTGAAATTGGAGGAACAATTCTAATGGACTGCTCTATTCATAGCTCAAGCGAGCAAGAAGTTTTGAATTCGATTTTTTGTAAATACAATATTTAAAACCAGGTTTTATTCCGGATTCCCACTTGCTCATTTTCACACCATGGTGCACCAGTGTCGGCATAGATTTGAACCCCACTGCTGAGGCGGAGCGTAATGTTTTTTGGGTGTATGCATGTCCGTTTCATTATTACCTCTTGTAACCAAAACGCCTAGATTTATGAAATCAATATCGTAAAATTAGCACAGACATTAGTTTGGATTCTCAGATTACCTATACGTAATTTTTATGTTAAATGGTTGTTAACATCCCATATCGTCCCCACCTCGATTGCACGGGGACTATTCCCAAACCTCAGAAAGGTAAACACACACACGGGGGCCAAGTCCGGATTGATGGAGGTTTTGGGACTGTGGGTAGGTCAACTCTAATGTCAGAAGTTTTCAAGCGCCTATCACATATATGCACCCCGCTCCCCCGAGCGACGATATAAAACTTCTTTGGCGCCTATAATGCCTCCATGTCGGAGGCATTATAGGCTTAACGACTGCCATCTAGTGATAGTAGCCGGCACCAACAGTTTAACGAACCACGGGAACAGTCGAAATAAATGCCACTAACTGACAGCCAAACAAATCCAGGTTATGACCGTGGCTGTAGTCAGTTAACCTCAAGCATCAATAAGACAGGATCCCTTAGTTAAATTGGTTAGCATAAGTTTTTAGGTAGATTACAAATTTATTGAACGGCTGTCAATCGGTCTAATCGGAATGCGTATATGCAAATATGCGCGCGAGCCAAGGGTAGATAGAACCAGTAGTGCCGTGGGGAATTGTTTTTTGGTAAGGCTCAACCAGTTGAGCCTCGTAGTTGAGCCTAGGGGAACAAACGAGAGTAAGTAATGTACCTTCTCGGCAATTGTGAAAATATGTCGTACTGACGGGGCCACGAATCGTTTTGTCTTCTATGTTGTCTGAAAGCAAAACTGGATGTTATTACTATAAAAGTTTACAGTGTCATTTGTATTAAATAAATAAATAATATCCGGGACAAAATCAAATCACAACGATCATCTGGCTCCGAACTAAGATTCCCTGTAATATGGGAACCAGAGACTGATTACATATACATATATGTTTAAATACATATTACATACATGCACATACTTACATATACATATATAATATACAGGTTGATAAAAAAATGTCTGGCAATATTTAAACAGTGGCTTTCTACTCATCAAACTCATCCCCATGAAACTCATAAGTACTCAAAAAGCAAAAAAGTTTTGGACTGCTTCATACAAATCCGTCAGCTGGTTGATGAACTTTGTATGGGAACTTGGGAAGTTTAAAATTTCTTGGGAAAAATTGTTGTTTGATTAGTAAAAGCCACTGTTTAAATATTGCCAGACATTTTTTATCATACCCAGACACAGCAAACAAATCTGCTCATCACAGAAATGTTTGCTCTGGGTGGGAATCGAACCCACGACTCTCGGATCAGTATTCAGGAGCACTAACCACTGAGCCAGCGAGTCAGTCATGAAACAAAAAAAAAAGCGGCCAAGTGCGAGTCGGACTCGCCCATGAAGGGTTCCGTAGCAGCAAGTAACATAATATAAACGTTCTTGTAGTTTGTTGTACTTAGGTAAATTGCGGTTTACGATTTATGACGTATTAAAAAAAAACTACTTACTAGATCTCATTCAAACCAATTTTCGGTGGAAGTTTGCATGGTAATGTACATCATATATTTTTTTTAGTTTTATCATTCTCTTATTTCAGAAGTTACAGGGGGGGACACACACATTTTACCACTTTGGAAGTGTCTCTCGCGCAAACTATTCAGTTTAGAAAAAAATGATATTAGAAACCTCAATATCATTTTTGAAGACCTATCCATATACGTATTGGTTTGATGAAAAAAAATTGAGTTTCAGTTCTAAGTATGGGGAACCCCCAAAATTTATTGATTTTTTTTCTATTTTTGTGTGAAAATCTTAATGCGGTTCACAGAATACATCTACTTACCAAGTTTCAACAGTATAGTTCTTATAGTTTCGGAAAAAAAGTGGCTGCGACATACGGACGGACAGACAGACAGACATGACGAATCCATAAGGGTTCCGTTTTTGCCATTTGGCTACGGAACCCTAAAAAGTAGATCAAGTTGGATGAAAGTTTAACTCATAGCAAGTGTTTTTGGCGGTTTGAACCTCTTTCGCTCAATGATTCGTTTGGCTTCTGACATACGTAATAGTATTTTAACTTACTCATTATATGCACTCAGAACACCTCGTTTATGAATCGAATGCTGCAAAAATAAATTGGTAATTTATTGTTTATGTTTAGTTTAACAGAAAATCACTTAAGTGCATCCATGTTGTTGAGTTTTAGGCCTTACCTCCTCTTTTTGCATTTGTCTCTGGCCCTGGACGGTGAAAACTACCAACAAAACTAGAATCGCTATATTCACGGCGTGGCCGATGAAGCCCTTCAAGGTAATACCCATCAGCATTATAGCACCCAGTCGGATCATGTCGCTCTGGTAGTTCAGGGGTAGGCCTGGCATTGATATTTTCTGTGTATGATAAATCAAAAATAATAAACATGAGTTTCGTGCAAGTAGATTTTTGATTTAAAAGATTTAACATAACGAATTAGGTAATGGCAATGGCAATAAAGCAAAGTTTGAATTAAATTCTCGACAACGCTAAACACGTTAAAAAATCGACTTCAATCCTATCTACAATTTTGCTGTTTTTTGTTTTTGTTGATTTTTTCAAAAAGCGCTCAGTCAATTTAGATAAAATTTATATGGGAACACCTCTGAAGTATTACCTACCAAACAAAAATCATCAAAGAATCATCAAAATCGATTCATAATTGGCGGAGTAATCGCGTAACATACAAACAAAAAAAACAACATGCAGTCGAATTGAGAACCTCCTCCTTTTTCTGAAGTCGGTTAAAAATATATATTTTTTTATTATAAAAGAGATCATGTATATTGTGTATTGTATATTACCATCTCTTTTGATATGCTCTTGTAATCTATTCCAAAGTGCGTTGCAAAAGTTAGATCCACCACTAATGATGCGAAGCAGGCTGCTATAAAGATGTACGAAACAGTGTTTAGGTGACTTCTGGTACTTTCTTCTTTCGATGCGGCAACTACAAAATATATGCGTTATTCACTGATTGCGTCACTACTTCGTCATTTTCTCTCGAAAGTACCAAATTCCCGTACTTTTTTCAGTTATTATACGTAAAGTAACATTTGTGTTATAAAAAGTAAGTACCTGCAATAAGCATACTGGAACAGATAAAAACTAAGACGGAGACCACCAAGGTGAGTATCACCAGCAAAAACACAGTGTCCGGGTGCATCACCTCGTTCACTTGCAAACGGTGCACGCAGCTGTCATCTGCAAATGCAATACACGCGCCATCGCCACTACTGGATTTCGACAATTCAATGTCCGCATATACTTAAATACTTAAGTAACATATTTGAAAAAGACAAACACGGCTGATATATAATGTAAAATGAATACAAGTATGTAAAAGAGATGCTTCGTTAGCATTGGTCTGCAATCAGTTAAGGCGAAAGAAAACTCCAACATTAAACCTGGCATGGGGTTTTCTAAAAGATCTTTTTGTATCTCATTATGATTTCAGAGGTCCTCATACAACCTTCAACAATACAAGAGCCTTCAGCAGTTTAGGATACAACATTTCGCAGATCATCTAATTTATATATTAAATTTCGGAGTAAGTGAAGGGTTGTCCGGTTTGGTTTTATAATTTCTTTGTTTTGATAGACTAAAATGACTTACTCTGAATATAAACTCTGTAGAGTACGTTTAAAAAATATTGATCTCCGTCAAGGTCATCTGGATTATATGGCTCACATTTAGTGCGGTATACTAAGGCTAATATACCCAGCACGATATATATGAGCGATATTATCTGTAAAATTAAATTTCATTTATTTACTGCTGAACCCTAAATCAACACTAAGTTTAGTAATCTAGTTAAAAGCTAAAGCGAATCATGAAATAAAACTACTTATTTTATAAGCTTTCTGTTAACTTTATCGTTTGCTGTGAGCTGGTCTTTTAGGGCGAGTTTCTCCACTTAAATACCCTTCCTTATCGCCAAATATAAAGCTGTCGCCAAGTACTAAAAAAATTGCCTCTGAAATAGCAACGGCAGCGTCCTTGGCTTTTTGCGCAAGTATTTAAATACTGTATTTTGGAGTTGCGTAAACTTTAGATTTGCCTATTTATTTATTTAGGCACAACAGAACAGATATTTTATACAGGTTGTTAAAAAGTGCATTTGAAATTTTAAGGGGTCACTCAGAATCCTTACAGGAACAATACAGGAAAAATATTGCAAAAATCCGATCTAAATTTTTTGTCAGTTTCTCATACTAAATCTGAATAGCGAGTCAAGAATTTGAATGGTAAACGGAAAAAAAAAAGTTAGATCTGATTTTTAATATTTAAGTATCCAAATTTTCCTGTATTCCAGTACCCCTTAAAATTTCAAACGCACTTTTTTAACAACCTGTAGGTATAAAAACCGGCCAAGTGCGAGTCGGACTCGCGCACCGAGAGTTCCGTATAAATTCATACTCACTTATACTCATAGTCACTCCATATTTGAGTTGATTGAATGAAAGGTATCATTTTTGAAGACCTATCCATAAATACCCCAAACGTATAGGTTTGATGAAAAAAAAAATTTGAGTTTCAGTTCTAAGTATGGGGAACCACCAAAATTTATTGTTTTTTTCTATTTTTGTGTGAAAATCTTAATGCGGTTCACAGAATACATCTACTTACCAAGTTTCAACAGTATAGTTCTTATAGTTTCGGAATAAAGTGGCTGTGACATACGGACGGACAAACAGACAGACAGACAGTTCCGTTTTAAGCCATTTGGCTACGGAACCCTAAAAAAAGAAGCGGCGTGATCGCTGTGCACTTCGAAAATCGCTACTGTAATGAAAATGCCCTAATAGGGGACTTTCGTGAAAATGAGCAATATAGTAGTTGACTCCTAGTCATCCGAGTTTTTTAGATGTTTTCAACTCCCGGATTACTGAAATGAAGCTATAAAGGATGCGTATTTTTATTATATTTTATTATATTTAGGATGAGTAAAAAGCAAAGGAGCGTCTTGGTTATATGGGGGTTAAGTTAGAGCCAAGTACTCGGACACAAAAAGCGTATGAACTTTAATGCCGACCTTAAATTAATCGAGAAATTTTAGGATAATGAAGGTAAGATTTTGTAATTGTTACTCTAATGTGTATGAATAAGAAAGATCGTACCAAGGATTGCTTCTTTTGAAATACAATATACAAATAAATATATGTATAGGTGTTAAATTAATCGGAAACAAAAGAATAAAAAACGATTCGTCTACAAAGTAGGTACGTTGCAGAATTTCAAGTTAAATAGGTAAATCGTGAAACTACGTCGCTCAGCATTGCATTATATCAGCGAACCACCAAATATTTGCAATAGTTTGGCAAAACAAAATAATGTTAATAAAATTAAGTAATCGTGATATTGTTATTTCTTTTTAACAGTAAGTAAAAAATATAATTTGAAGACTTCAACGTTATTTGCATATAAATAAAATATATTTAATGAAACTTTTATACTTACGAGATTTAAACTTCCTGATAACGTCGCAGTTAACACCCAATTTTCTTTTATTTTCTTGTTGGCTTCTTCTTTCATTTTTGTGTTACTTTCTTCAAATTGTATGAAATAACAACGAAAATACACGTCATGCCCTGTTAGTGTTCTTTTGCAGAGGGACTAAACAGCGCTCCTATCGATACATTAATCACATCACGATAATTGTTATCGGCAGAGGTATTAATGTGTACACTATCTATCTATGTATAAAAATTTATTATATTGAATAGAATAGACACCCACACACCTGTGGCGTCTTTTGTGATTGAAACAATTAGTGTACTGACATTAATTCTCCTGAGGAACACAGTGATATCTAGGTCTTCAATCGAAGGATGATGCGAGCATTACGTGTACGTATGTAGGTAACACAAACATTTTGGAACAGCGATCAATAAGTGACATAATACACCTACCTATAAATGATTAGTCAGTTTTGACGAGTAAGCGATGAGTAAACGTTTTTTGGAACCTAAGTTAACGTCGAAATAAGTGTGGTTTGAAATATTAAATATGATGCGGAAACAGTTAATCTTATCTACAACTATGAATCCAAACATTCTTATGAGGTGAATTTATTTACTTAAGTACATACTTATAATTTATGAATAATCCTTATTTATATTTATACCCCATAGCACGCTTAACGATGCTGCCACATGAAAGAAATCAACGTGAGCACGATACTATGCTTGACGATACTGTCATAGAATATGACTGTTATTTATAATTAGAAATCACTATTTACAGAGTAAACCATTGCGGTTTATAAGTACAATAAAAAATCAATAATTCAATAAGGCAAAAATATAAAAATAATTTTAATGATAAACGAAATTATAAGAAAAAAATGTGAAAACGATTTGTTAAAATGGAAATGAATATTTATTTTATTTGATAAAAAGTATGTCTATAATAACTAAGCTAGTACTTACACTAAATAACAATTTTATTTCTCGAAAACTTTCATTACAAAGTTAAGAGAAAAAGGTAGCAAAATTTTACAACATACATCTTGAACTTTCTGAAAACACTAATCTTAAGAAAATTTCACAAAAACGTGAAATTCAAAAGCTTCTGTCAATCTTAAAATACACTTCCTAAAATTTTAAATTTTCACTGCATTTCACTGTATAAATCTTTTAATCACACACTTTGAAATTTTTTTACACAACAAATTGTATTGTCGAATATTGTAACTTTTTCTGCGTTACAGTTGTGTCCACTGAGTAAATGCATTTTGTGTTCGCAGCTTTAGTAAAGCACGTCAGATTGTGTTAGAGGTGCTGAAAGCGTTAAAATTTGTTGTCAATGCAAAGTAAAATATTCCAGATCAGAACACAAATCTTGGGTAGGTATTACATACATTTCTGCCGAAGAAACTGAGACTTGTATTCTTTCTTCTGAGTTAAGGAGCTGAGGCTTGAGGCTGCCCTGTGGACGGCTGCAACAAACACAAAAAAATCGTTGTTATTTTAAAAACACTGGATCAAGAACCCCCAAGCAATCACAAAGTATGTTTAAAAAAATAACAAAATGTTTATTCTCCCATGTGGATTTAAGAGAAAAAACGGCCAAGTGCGAGTTGGACTCGCCCATGAAGGGTTCCGTAACAGCTAGTAACATAATATAAAATTTCTTGTAGTTCGTTGTAGGTAAATTGCGGTTTACGATTTATGACGTATTAAAAAAAACTACTTACTAGATCTCGTTCGAACCAATTTTCGGTGGAAGTTTGCATGGTAATGTACATCATATATTTTTTTAAGTTTTATCATTCTCTTATTTGAGAAGTTACAGGGGGGGACACACACATTTTACAACTTTGAAAGTGTCTCTCGCGCAATCTATTCAGTTTAGAAAAAAATTATATTAGAAACCTCAATATCATTTTTGAAGACCTATCCATAGATACCCCACACGTATGGGTTTGATGAAAAAAATTTTTTTGAGTTTGTTTTAAGTATGGGGAACCCCCAAAATTTATTTATTTTTTTCTATTTTTGTGTGAAAATCTTAATGCGGTTCACATAATACATCTACTTACCAAGTTTCAACAGTATAGTTCTTATAGTTTTAGGAAAAAAGTAGCTGTGACATACGGACGGACAGACAGACAGACAGACATGACGAATCCATAAGGGTTCCGTTTTTTTGCCATTTGGCTACGGAACCCTAAAAACATAGGATTTGACAACATCTTGAACTTTCTAGAAACACTAATCTTATGATTTCACAGAAACGTGAACAATATAAATAGACATTAGTAATACTCACAGGCTTTTCTAAATGACGGTATAGCGGTGTAATCCGGGAGCGGAACAGGTGGGAGGTCCTCATCAGGGGGTAGTTGGTCGCGCATAGGGTGACCTGACGCGGGGATGTAGGCCCAGGGTAGCTGGCCCTGAAGCTCCGCAGCCGTGCCTCTTCGTCTGCCACCGAAAACCAATATCCCAATAAAGAAATAGAAAGTATTGCTATATGGAGGGATAACTATGTTCCAAAATGATTTGCGGTTTTTTTAGAATCCCACAAAAAAAACTTTTTGTTAGAAAATTCTTACAAAAAGTTTTAAAGTTTATTGTTGTTCTAAAAATTGATTATGCTATAAAATAAAAAGAAATTGTCAGTAAACAAACAGTACAGTATATAGATAGGAAAATTTATCATGCCGATTTGAGACCCGATTATCCTTTAAACGACAACGGAGCAGTTGAGAAGAACATATATTCACCATTATCCACAATTTTGAACACAAACTGAACTAAAGTTTCCACAATCCACATATAAAAAAGGTACATATTTCCATTTTTTTATACACACAAAACAAATACAGTATGTATGTAACATATACGAGTAATTTTACCTATCTCCATAAGCGAGCCTTCACCCGACCCACCGGCACTGAAACCGTTATTTTAGAATAAATATAGGTTTAAATAAATATTAACAACATGACAAGAAATACGCATAAAGCTCAGTGTCTACAAATAAAAGGTGAACTTTGAAATTGCTTCATATAAATAATTCATATTATTATTCTATATGTTATAAGAACGATAAGATTAAGGAATGTCACGTATTAACAGCAAAAATTTGCTAGGATCGATTCGCTAAGAAGAAGAATGGCAATGCTTGCAATTTCCAGCCTATTTTTATTTGTGTGCTAACTAAACAGCTTCTATTTAATAGCAATATTCGCATCTAAACATCTACATTGTCCTCTGAATTACTAAGTCAGCCACCATCAATGGGCATCTAAAAAATACTATCTTAGCCACTATAAATCTTCGATGTAAGCTTTTGATAATACAACTCAGCATGGTAGTTATTATTAAGCATCAAAATCTGTAACACATATTCAAGTATTCAACTTCTAAAATCTGTATATTACATCAAAAAAGTAATACATTTGACTTCTAATTTTCTAACTCAGTACGAATAAAATGTAGTGAAACATAAATAATACATAACACTTGCTATATTGATGGATCATCAAAATGTACCTAAATTTATAACTAAACATACTGATTGATCATCAAATGCACCTAAAATTATCATCAAGTAGTAAATTACGGCCACTAAATTATAATATAAGGAACTACTAAATATACGATTTCATGTTTAGGTTATGGGTTATTAACGGTTTTAAGTAAATAAGAGGAAAGTATTTAAAAGAAAGATCGCGAAAACAGATCGTTCAGTCGCTTCTTTCATGATAAAACAATCCAGTATACGAGTACTATTTCACATGCAAAATTATAGTATAATGAACTTATATGAAGTTGAAGCTTGAACAATATTTTTTGATGAACACATGTTGAAACTGTAAAACGTAATATGTCGGCGACTTGTAAAATCTGAGTAAGTAAATTAGGTGGTGATGTATGAATCAGTAGGACAAGTTAAAAAAATTGTTGTTCATTGCTTGAGGCTTTCTTTGGAATATTTAGTTGGCGTTGTGAAGAAGACGAATAAGTTTATTAGAAGCTTTCTCATTTACCCGTTGCTTAGTTATGAAATTAGAGGTTGGGTTCCGTGGCCAAATATTTGTGGCTTAAGTTATAATTCCCCTTTTTATTTTACATCAATCAAAAGTTTAAAAAGCTAAGGGACAGTATATACAGTATTAGTAGTATAGTAAAATAAGTATGTATTACCTAATTATTATTAAGGCAAAAGCAACCACAATCCTTTGCCCAAAAAGAAAGTTCTAAACACTGTTCTGGTTTTGAAAAATTTAATACTTGGTTCTGGCAAAACTGGAAATGTAAGTAAAGGATGTTAACAAGGTAGGAATGGAAGCTGTAGAATGTGACAAAAATGTACCCCTCAGCTTCAGGTAAGATAGTTATCAGTAGGGTTACCCTCGAGAGTCGACTTGGGAGGCAGAGGAGAGGTGCGGCAGCGACTGCGAGGTCCGCGGCGGGCTCTGCCGGCCAGAGGTGTCCACCACAGCGCCCTCCAGCCGCCGCCTCTGCTCCGCTATCAGATTCTCCAGCCTCTGAGGCAGGGACAGCAGGTTCGCTGGGAAGTTCACAGTGCGCTTCTTCTCTAGCTCGTTATGTTGAAGGCGGGGTGATCTACAACAATTTAATGTTCTTTCTTATTTAAATATAAGAAAGCTAGACTAACTTAAGTGAAATTATAACTACTAGACCTATATAGGTTGTTTTTCTGTATTCTATACTTAATTATGAGTAACCCCTTTTTAGGGTTCCGTAGCCAAATGGCAAAAAACGAAACCCTTATGGATTCGTCATGTCTGTCTGTCTGTCTGTCTGTCTGTCTGTCTGTCCGTCCGTATGTCACAGCTACTTTTTTCCGAAACTATAAGAACTATACCGTTGAAACTTGGTAAGTAGATGTATTCTGTGAACCGCATGAAGAATTTCACACAAAAATAGAAAAAAAACCAATAAATTTTGGGGATTCTCCATACTTAGAACTGAAACTCAAAAAATTTTTTTTTCATCAAACCTATACCTACGTGTGGGATATCTATGGATAGGTCTTCAAAAATGATATTGAGGTTTCTAATATCATTTTTTTCTAAACCGAATAGTTTGCGCGAGAGACACTTCCATAGTGGTAAAATGTGTGTGTCCCCCCTGTAACTTCTAAAACAAGAAAATGATAAAACTAGAAAAAATATATGATGTACATTACCATGCAAAGGAGACGTTTCACGAGACTATGGAGCTTGGACCTGGTTTGTGTACTAAACACCATAAATAAGTCATTAGAAACATAGTCTTTTCTAACTGTACATTTCCTTCGATTCAGATTCAGATTCTCAGATTTAACAATCGCAACACCAATCACCCAACATGGCGAAGCGAGCGCAATTTCGAGCATTTTACGTTCAGAAATTCGATTTTGTACATACCATTGAAATTAATAATTTAGTTATCCGACAAGTAACTCGACAACCAGCTGTTATACTTGTAAAAAGAGGCATTGCATATCCACAGATTTTAAAAATCGTACACCAATGTCAGAAGTCAGAACAGAAGGGTGTTCAGTCAGTCAGAATCAGAGAAAGCATCTGAGGAATATGTGGACGACGCCGCAATTTCTGAACGTGACCTACTATTGCAAGCTTCAGTGTTACCATTTATATTGTAAAAAGTGCTGACAAAACATTACGCTTGAACCACGCAACCCTGCTTCTAATATTTTTTTCATTATTTTTCCTAGAAAGCCTATATTTTTCTATATTTTTCGTACTCCGTAATGTCCAGGCACAAAATGAAACATGTCCTTTCACTGAAAATTGGTTTGAACGAGATCTAGTAAGTAGTTTTTTTAAATATGTCACAAATCGTAAACCGCAAATTACCTTTCATTCAATCAACTCAAATAAAAAAAATATAGAGTTCAAGACATGTGTGATTATGAATTTATACGGAACCCTCGATGCGCGAGTCCGACTCGCACTTGGCCGGTTTTTCAAATGTACTTTTTAACACCCTGTAAGGCCGTTCGTTATATTGTGAGACATCATTGATTGATCTGTTTTACTCCCCATTTTAATCTACATCTACACTAATATTATAAAGAGGAAAGATTTGTATTTTTGTATGTTTGTAACGAATAAACTCAAAAACTACTGGACCGATTTCAAAAATTTCTTTCGCCATGAGAATGCTACGTTATCCCTGAGTAACATAGGCTATATTTAATAAATGTCCACTGCGAAACCGGGGTGGGCCGCTAGTCATTCAATAATTTTAGTTCGGATTAGTTCCTAACTAAGAATTGAGTAATTACAATAAAACGCTCGAAATGCCCTACCACAAATGCGGCTCATAACCCCTACAATATCACTAAAGCGTCGGTGGCGCAGCGGGTAGTGACTCCATCCTCCTAACCAGAGGTCGTAGGTTCAAATCCCGGCCAGTGCACCAATGAGATTTTCTACTTTGAGACTATTGTACTTTACGGTGAAGGAAAAACATCGTGAGGAAACTGCACATCTGATTACAAGATGCGAATGATGGTCGCGTTGCACACGTTCATAGGTGTAAATCTAAATGCCCTACACATGACCGAGGATGGTGCTAAGTGCAACACTAGGCAACCGCCGTCTATACCTTGTGCAAAGAACGGTTAAATGTGCCACACGATAAGGAGGAGGATCACTAAAGCGCGTGATATTACAATAACACTGAAGAGAGTCCGTGAAATACGAAAACTCTGCACGATACGGTACCTTTCTGACGACTCATCCAAGGAATGCGGTAAGGAAGTACTTTGATGTATGGGTGGCAGTGTAGGACTAGGCTCCCTTTTGAAGAGGCGCGCCTTCATCTGGCGAAAGGACTGTCTTAGGCCGGGCCTTGGCAGCATGCGAGCTGGTGTCTCGCTGGGCAAACTCTGCAAGTCATCTTCTGACTCGTGTCGTGTGTTCGTGTCAGTTGTAACTGTTGCTGCTTCTACTTGCTGAAATTATTGCTCTAATTATTTGTTATAGACAGGTTTTTGTTTTGTTCTATAATTTACAAAACATAACACAGTGAAACTTTCATCCTTAAACAGTAGTTTTCTCCCTTTCCTCCAGGATTCTATTGATTTTTCGGGACCAAGATAAGAGTTTCATCGTCCCCATATATAAGGACGGTGGCCAAAACGCTATAATGAACAGCCAGAACTACCTTTTTGACACGAATTTTGGCTGGACACGAAGGAGTGCAAAGCCCTGTTCAATTGTTACTATTTTCAACCTATGTACGACACTTGCGGGAAGCGGCACGAAATTGGGGAAGGCATTTGTTCAGCAGCGGACGAGTTTTGGCTGATGATGATGATGTACGACACCGTTAAAATTTTACTATATAAGTATGTATAGAGATAGGTACTTACAACAGCTGTGTTTTCCATAAAAATACGTTTAGAGCCGACGTCTATGATAACCGTTACGACGAGGAATAGGTTGAGTATGAATAGAAAGACGAATCGAGAATACAAGAGGACCATAGTCCACGCAGCCCACGATGTATTCACCTGGACGCTGCCGGTGCCGCTGGCTGTGCCTCCTATGAAGTCCATAGTATCTGACAGCGTCTGAAAATTATTTGATAGTTAGATGTGCACGAGGGATACCTTAAAGAGTAAAGTCATGTAAACAAAATTACTTTTTGACAATTACTGCTATTACACTGGTCAACAAAAAACGACTTATGTAAACCCATGAAATGAATTGAACTGATTTTAAGAGAATACTAAAAAACATTCACAATCTTAGTTCGCTCGGGTTTTTTGTGAATATCAATAAAAATACTTACAGCTCAGGTAAAAGTTTATTTACCTTAATATTTTGTAAATAATATGTAAATTTGAACTACTTTTTTTTACAGCTTCTATTCTTAACGCCCAACAATAATCGGCTAGCATAGCAGGGCTCCACTTTCCTCGATAACGCTTTTCCGTGCCCGCTATATCCCGGTGGAAACGCTCACCGTGCTCATCACTAACGTCTCCCATATCATTGTAGGTAAAAAAAAATGTGAGTTAATTACGTTGTTAGTTTGTTTCTGTACATCATATACGTTCTCGTAACTCATTGAACAAGAAAGAACACGTCCATGGACATGCGCGGCATTTACACACAATACATGTTATAACAAGCACACCATACACGTATCTCAGAAAATCGAGCTAAGGCAGTAGTTGTGACATGTTGATGAATAGTCTCCGCGTACTTCTTGATATTACACTTCATTATCACTGGGCAAAAACCTTGTTGACCAGTGTTAATTGCGAGGATAAGAATAACCGTATTGTGGCAAAAATATACAAAACTTACTCTTGTGTGAAAGAAGTCGTTCGCATATATAACAGTGGCTGCCAGATCCACCGCGCAGACCATCACAGTCACTATTATCCAGGGCCATCTAATATGTTTGGTCTGTTTGTTTCTCGCACCACCGCCTAAAATTTTATAATATACATACATATAGATAAGCAATACCTCGACTAACTGAAACATAAAACACAATATTACAAACTGCCACTGCAAAAACAAAGTGCAGAGTTGCATTAAAAATAAGTAAAACCAGTATAAGATGCAATAATTTTTAAACGTTTACGTACACAGTATTTACAACAACAATACGTACATACATACAGTATGTTCACTCCCTGCCACTCTCTAAAGACGGTCCCCGGCTTTCTTCAACTTTGTTCATTAGATTTAGCGGTGGATCAAGCGATCACGTGAGGGAACTTAGATTTATATACATAAGAGTATTTTCATATTAATTATAACTTGTTTTGTTTTTCTCTGCTGTTAGTGTTAAAGTAATTTTTTTGCAATTTTTCTACATGTTAAGTCTATTAACAAAAATAAAAGGATACGTAGGTAGTTAGTTACCCTATCATACATAAAGTAATTTAAAAGTACCTTTCTGAAATATCCCAAAAACAACATTTTTTGCCGGCAATGTATATAATATATTTTTTAATTTCCTTGACGAAAACGGCTGTTTTTCAGGTATTTCAAAAGAACTCTTTGTAAATAAACGTATTGTTCTCGTGTAGCACTTACGCATAAGTCCAATACAGGAGAGAAACCACAAGACACCCAGACCCAAGCTGATGCTGTTGATATAGAACGTCCTCGTCGAGGTGAAGGGTTCTTTTGTAAGCAGCACGAAAGCCTGATCAGCCATACCTTCAATCGACTGCCCTATATTGATTGAGATTCCACATGTGCTGGGATCTACAATTTCAGTCAAATGTATTAATAAATATACGCTATAATTATTATTTCTGTACTGAGCACTGAGTTTATGATTAACTAATCTAATATTGTGCACACCTAGGTAGAATTTAATGTACTATTTCTTTTATGTGATAGGTGGCAAACGAGCAGACGGATCACCTGATGTTAAGCGATTACCGCCGCCCATGGACACCCGCATACCAGAGGAATCACATATTGGGGGATGGGGGAATTGGGGGGGGAGGAGGTTTGCCCTCCGGTACCCTCACTCACCCTCGCTCGGCGACACACAATGCAAGCTTATAACGCTTACATTTTTGTTATCATCCTTGTAACTTAAATTATATGCATAATAAACTAATTTGATTATGAAAAGCAATCAGGCTAATTTCAACATTTCAAAATTTAAACTGTTTTACTTACTATGAAAATATAAAACTCTGATAAAAAGAAGTAACGGCAGCTCCCTCAAGAAGTCAATTATGCAGAAGTATTGGAAAAGGCCCAACGACGTAAACAAGATTTGACCGCTGGCTTGAAACTGGATAAAACGTAAAAAAATTAAGTAGGGTAAATTGTATTCGTTTCCATCAGGTTTCCACCGTTAACTATGGTTTGATATACATTTATATACAATGATAATTATGACACTGAACCACTTTCCACGAGAAACCCATATAATTGGGTCGCTTCTAACTTTCGGAGATAAAGACTCGCAACTTACAACTTACTTACAGCAGAGAAAAATATAACTTGTCTCTGCTTACAGAGAGTTCCAAAATTTTTTTGCGATTTGACTATGGGTCCCTTGGAGGAAGTTGATCAGAATCAGGAGTAGCAGCCCTGAATAAAATTTGACGCACCTGTAGATTTACACCCTATATAATGCGTGTGAGATTCATAACCCTTCCCCTTAGATTTGTTGTAGTCGGATAACAAATAAGAGACTGCAAGCGTGGCGTACGCGTACGCTTTAGATCCAAATAAATCTAAGACGAGCTTTATCGCCGCCCTCCACGCTCTCGACTGATAAAATTTATATTCTTTACCATTCACACAAAGTACGGTTTAGTTCTTAAAGAATTTAGGTCAGTTTATGAGATTACAATAAATATTGTAACAAAATAATAAACCAAGTCTAGTGTGACATTTAGAATTCGGAAGATAATAGGGTAAATACGTTTTATTTTGCGCTTGACTTTTAGGCTTATCGCAATTTATAGTTAATGACCTAATTATCTATTACACTGTATATCAGCCAAACAAAAAATCGCATGAGCAATATCTAAGTTCTGTTTTTGTAAGTATAGTTATTTTTCTACACACATTCACGCGTGTGTGCGCGTTTTTTAACTGACTTCAAAAAAAGGAGGAGGTTATCAATTCGTCGGAATCTTTTTTTTTAAGTATGTTCACCGATTACTCGAAGACGCCTGAACCGATTTGGAAAATTATTTTTTTGTTTAAAAGGGTATACTTCACAGGTGGTCCCATATAAATTTTATCGAAATCGATTTAGCAGTTTTTGAGAAAATCAACAAAAACATAGCAAAATTGGAGTTGTTACGATTGAAGTCGGTTGTTTTTAACGTATTCAGCGTGGTCAATTATTTAGATAGAAAAGATAGATGCATGCATCTTTGTAAGCAAGTAATAAGTACGTATAGTCAAGTTGACTGCAAGTCATCAGTGAACTATGACGTCATAGTAGGTATAGTATTGTCATTTCGATACTTATTATGAAATTTTTATAAAATAAAAAATGCAAAATGTAGTTTTTCGACTAATTTCATTAAGAGTTATTTAGTGATAAGTATTTGATAATTCTTTTTTTATACCTATACAGTCAACTACCCTAAACGTATGTATAAATTGTATATATTTCAATTCCACACTACGAAACAACTCCCGCCAATACTTATTAGTCAATGACTCCCACTGAGACGCGGTGCTAGTTTTTGATTTTAGAATTCAAATTTTTATTTTTTCTTTTTTATCCTTGAATATTCGCGGGACTTCTTTCGTGGCGCCGCCGTAGTATCTGCAATATCATGGCCTTCTCTTTGTTACCAAGCGCTTAAAGAGTGATCTTACATTTTAAAATTTAAGCACATTTAGGTAAGTAGTAAGATAATAATTTGTATGTAGATATGACGGCTAATACGCAAAGCAGAAAAGTGTATTTCATCAATGAAGCAAATTGTTACTTACTAGAGTTATTATCCCAGCAATAACCATAGGCCTGTTCATGGCAGCCATGATAGTTAATTGTCTACCCACTAATTCAATTACAAGTAGAGATTTGTACTCTACAACTTATATATTTAAGAACATTGTAAAACTTTATACAACTTTATTCAGCCACATCTAACAAAGTATATTGAAATAAGTGAATAGAGGTTGTAGTGTTCTGTGACTAACGGCAAACTGATATCTACGTCTATGTTTGGGAGATAATGCTACATTCCGACATCTTTGAGATAAGTTCGATTACTCTCACTCCGATAATTCCTACGTCACTCGAAACTAAGCATGCATCTAATCTTACGTATCGACTATATCTACCTAAATTCACATAAACGTACCTATACCTGAATTTTGTACAACTTAAACATGAGTGGCCATATGGCCAAACAGTTACAAAATTCTAAAAATTCTCTCTTTATAACTTATTATTAAGGTAGTAGGTACTTACAGTACTTTAATGTGTCCTTTTGTTATGTTACCGGCTAGTGTTAATTAGGTAGCATAAATTAGGTGTCAAGCAAATATCGAGCAAACGTTAATTACGCGATGGCATTTATAAAGGCACCCAGCACGCCAATGTTGTCATAAGTTGTTATTTTCTACATATTATAAGCCAATGGAGATCTTGGTAAGGCTTTTTTAATATTTTAAAATTATAAAGATATAGTGAACAGGCACTATTTGAGCTTGCGTGCTACATCTTCGGCAGTATCGTCACAACATCAGGCGAGGTGTTGCCAAACGCCCTCAAGTCTATAATAAAAATAAAAATATAGGGTGTAACAGAAAGGTGTGATAATACTTCAAGGTAGGCTTTTACCCATCAAACTGAACAACTTTTGTTCTACAACTTTGTTGAAATCGCATAATTTTTTTGGACTTTTCATACAAATCGATCAGCTGGCGAACCAAGTTTGTATGAAAAGTCCAAAAAATTTTTTGCGATTTCAACAAAGTTGTAGAACAAAAGTTGTTCAGTTTGATGGGGAAAAGCCAACCTTGAAGTATTGCCACACCTTTCTGTTACACCCTGTATATTAATAAATATTTTCTCTGTAAGTTCAATATAAGCCGTACTTCATTAAATATAAATAAATATATAAATAAATAAATAAATATAATATTTTCTCTGTAAGTTCAATATAGGCCGTACTTCATTAAATATAAATTACTAACACTACCCTCACTATATTTGCAAGACATATGCTTATTTGTGTACAAAAACTACCAAATATTTACAACATTCCATGACATTCACAACATAAATACTCGCCACAAAAATAGACTCCATTTACCATACTCTAGAATAAAAATGTTAAACTGTAGCCCCTACTACATGGCAATTAAAATATTTAACGAAATTCCGCTACATATTAAAAATGAACCGAAAATAACAGTTTTTAGTAAAAAAACTTAAAGAATTCTTTATAACTAAATGCTATTATACGATTAATGGATTTTTAAATGAAAAATGAATATTATTGACGTTCCCTCTTTCTCCTTTCTCCTTTTGCTGTGCCTGAAAAGGGCGACTAAGTTGTAAGTTCCTTTTTGTAACGACCATCTATTTATACACTTAGTTTCGCAAATAAATACTTTGACTTTGACTATAAAAAAGCACTATAAGTATACACTATAACAAGTCACATTCCATGTATAAGTCTCTGCGGCTCCACGCTGAATGTTGTTTCTAAGTTCAAGTACTTGATGGGGTCATATCCTTACTATACTCTTAAGATAATGAGGATTTAGAAAGGCAACGGCGTGTAATAGCAATGAAAAGTAATATGTTAGCCAGAAGGTTCGCCCAGTGCTCGGCACAGGTGAAGGAAGATTAAACTGTTCCAAGGCGTACTTTCAGGCGCTCTACACCAACCAGCTGTGGTGACAGTACACGAAGAGTGCCATTAATACTCCTCGTGTGTAGTACAACAATGCCTTTAGAGCCATACTGAGACTCCCCTGGCGGTGTAGAGTATCTGGCATGTTTGCTGCAAAAAGAGTCGATGACTTTTATGCCCTAATTCGTAGACTTACAGTCTCTTTCCACAAAAGATTAATTTCCTCTGCAAATCCTATAAAATAGCTGTCACACAGTGTACTGTCATGATAAAAAATTCTGGCCCGAAAGATCTATGAAATATGTCGATTAGTATTTAATGTGCCTTACCTATTATGTATTGTCCTAAACCGACATTAAATAATAAATAAATTATAACTTGACAAATAATAATAATAATTATAACTGACATAATTAATGACTGTCATACATATGACATATTATTAATTGATATTTCATTATAATACCTTAAGACTGACATAATACGCATGGGCGTAGCTAGGGGGGGGCCAGGGGGGGCCAGGCCCCCCCTACAAATCTCTTGCCCCCCCTAGAAAAATCAGCAGTAGGCCTGACTAAGACCGAGGTCATTCTTTAAATTTTCGCGTTCGGTCCTCTCACTACTTTTTACAATATATAAGCAGAACCACTAGATTTTTTCCGACACATAACAAGGTCGAAAACTGACCAAAAATTTGTTAAATTTCTGCTACAAATCAGAAGTCATTTAAAATATTCGGGCTTGCTTCGCTCGCGTTTAACATAAAGAACTATTCTACTGTCTGGCAAATAGCATTACAGTGGGATTATCCTCGCTTCGCTCGCGGAGAAAAGATCTCTTATCATGTATAGAACTTCTTAAGGTAAATCTCAAATTTTTGTACCAGACTTGCTAAGTACATCTAAAACTATTAAAAATTGCAATTTATTTGAAGAGCTTGGTCAAATAAATAGAAAAAAAATTATACATGTATCTATATGACCTAACTACACGATAAGCCAAAAACTGTAACGCTTCTCATCTCACTAATATTATAAATGCGAAAGTATGGATGTTTATTTGTTCCATACAAACGCAATAAAGCTACTACATAATTTTTCGAAAATGCGCGTGGATCGCGTTTTATCGCTTTGCCGGGTCCAAATGACTGTGATAGTACTTCTTCTGTGCGGCCCCCCCTAGAAAATATCCCTAGCTACGCCAATGATAATACGTTGATATTATGTTTTTTTTTTATCTCTGACTTTGACGTAACTTTGTAAACTTTGGTCGTTGTGTTAATTATTTAACGATGTTTGAATATTATTATATATTATTATTTATTATGTGTTATGTAATGTGATTAAACCTGATATTTTCTATCACATTACATAACAAATAAAAATCACAAAGCTATCCGGAACTGCACTGGCGCCACTTTGCTACATAGCTATAAGCACCCACTGAGTCACTGATTTGTCTATAAGGCTGCGGCCTGGACGCAAGCGACGGCGACAGCGAAAGCGACAGCGACAACTGTTCACGACGCAAGCGACAAGGTCACTGGGTTTGCAGCGATGTAGTGACGTGACTTTGTCGATGTCTGTCTGTCGCGATGTCGATATTTCGATATTTTCATAATTATTCTTACTAATATAATAACACTTAACACTGACTCAGAGGTTTGCGCTCCTGACTATTGATCCGAGAGTCGTGGGTTCGATCCCCACCCAGGGCAAATATTTCTGAGGGGTTGAGGCGCGGGTTGCGGGGGAGAGGAGCGGGGTGTGGGGGACGGTGAGAAGAGGGGTGCGGGGGAAGGCGCGGGGTGCGGGGGGAGGCGCGGAGTGCGGGGGGAGGAGTGTGGTGCGGAGGTGAGGCGCGGGTTGCGGGGGGAGAGGAGAGGGGTGAGGGGAGGCTCGGGGTGCGGGAGGGGGAGGAGCAGGGTGATTCGCGGGGTGCAGAAGGGCAAGGTGCGGGGTGCGGGGAGGGTGAGTCGGGGGGTGAGGTGAGGGGTGAGGGGGGTGAGGCGCAGGGTGCGGGGGGATATCAACTCCCTGAGCGGAGCCGAACACTCCAGCTAGTATCAAACTTTATCATTTTATTATCTGAAACTATTTTTTCTTCTCAAACTATCGATAGTTTATACTGATTTATCGATTAAAGAAGAACGTCCCTAAACGCGCGAAGTCCTTGAAATGTCGCTCGTCGCTCGTGTGTCGCCGCGCGTGTCGCTGTCGTCCAAAACAGCTCCATACAAATGTATGCAAATGATCAAGTCGCTCGTGTCGCTGTCGCCGTCGCTGTCGCTGTCGCTGTCGCCGTCGCTTGCGTTCAGGCCGCAGCCTAACTTTGTGTAAATGATAGAAGTTGTAATTTTGTATAACCTATTTGAAAAAAAAGGAAACCGACGACGGCATGAAATGTGTATCAGTCTGGGGAACAAAACGACTTTAGTGACACTTCACATTTTAAAATTCTTCATTTCTTTCGTTTAGGCTATAGCACAGATGGTCACAATGAAATGGACAAACTAACTTTTGTACATACATACACTAGAAAATCTTCCGCTTAGGCAGATAATAAACGCCGAGTCAGTCACATAAGAGCACACGAACTACGCTCCAATCAATGCCTGCAATCGCTGAGGCCGAAATCGGTCCGGATTGATTGATTGATTGATTGCAACGTCATGACAGTTCTAACAGTGCATTTTTTTTATGTTTAATTACTTTCTTACTTTTGCAACCAGATAATCATTCTGAGCGTTGTATCGGTGGGGATAGCTGCACCTTCAAACGATGATGCAGCTCCATCTGATGCCAATACCACTGACCCCAACAAAGATGTGTAAGTTTAAAGAGTTTATCTTTAATATGAACCAAAGCGTCACTGTCAGTTCCTCCATAAAATAATTATAAAGTACTTCTATCTACCAACCAAAAATAAAGAAGGCTTATAAAGTGGGCAACGAAAAGATGCGGTTAAATTTAAAAATGTGACTCATTGAAAATTTTCGGACTTCTTATTTATAAAAGCTGATAAATATGTTATACACATATCGATACTTCTGGGTTCAAAGGGCGTAAACGCTAAATAGACCTTAGGCGTTTACGCCCTTTGAACCCAGAAGTATCGATATATTTTTTGTCAATTTCAGTAGTCGTAAAACAAAGGTTGTTCGTTCTTACTATTAAAAGCATGGATTAAAAGCCCATTTTATAGTTACACTTTTCCTTAATACACATTTCCATCTTATACACCACGGAAGAAAGTACCTCTATCTTCTGTGTTATACACAATCCAATGAATAGAACTTAAAAGCAAAATTCATAAGATCCTACCAATTAATGAGCTTACTTGGTATTTCTTAATATTCTTAGTTTTATGAGTGAAAGTAAACCTTAACAATTTACTCAGACTCTATTGATTTAGGTACGTGATACATGCAATGGTGTATCAAGTTGGAATCATTACAAATAAAACAGACAACACTTCCGCTAATATGACGTAAGTAGACTTTATTAATTGAATGCAGGAGGTATTTTAGTTCACACGTAAATGTCTTAATGTCTTAGCGGCGATCAAGAGGCTCTCACCTTCTATCACGCCAATGGATCGAACATTGTTCTGAGTGGTATACCAACTCCCTTGTTGACCAACGTGACAGCCCAGGGAATGGTGGGAGTAGCGCCTGCGCCGCCCGCTTATTCTACATACCGCGCTGCATCGCTTCCCTGGGCTAGCTTGGAACATTTGGCTTCGCTAGCATCACCAAAAAATGCAGGTACCTACCTATTTTGGGCTTGGTCTGTTTAAGTTTTTGGATACTAACTTAATGATCGATTACGTATAATATAATCACTAAGGGACACCTATAGTGATTGTACAAGTTCCGAATGGTAGGAACGTATGTACTCAAATTAAAAAGCACTTGGTGTGCTTATGACCACACGATAGAAGTGATAACTACAGACGAATGGAGCCGAGTATACCCGATTCAGCGTCACTGACCCGAGTGTGACGGTTCAGTTTCGTTTACTTCTCAGCAACGTGCGAAATTAAAGTTCACTTCAAAAACATTTTGAATTTTGAATACAGAACACACGCGACGATATTTAATTTTACTTATGCAACACAAATGACTGTAAATAAATAGTTATTTGTTCAACTAGTGAGCAAAGTTGTTTTTTGTTACGAGTGCTGAATTTAAATCACGAACTAGCGAAGTAGTCTAGAATAGAATCACGATCGTAGCGAGTGATTCTAATATAGACTACTGAGCACAGTGAGTGATTTAAAGGCACGAGATATAAAAATAACTTGCTCTCGTGTTAAACATACAACTTTTCACCTCGACCAGCGAGAAAAGTTAAAACGTAGTTGATTAAATTCTCTTTGGAGACAATATAGATTTTTATTATAATGTTTTTAATTTAGAGGTTGCGTTCGGAAACTGCGCTGCTTGTCATTTTTATGAAAACCTAAGATGAAAGCCAAACATGATATTTTTAAGTAAGCGATATTCATGTTTACTAGTACACATTTATTTTAAATATTACGTCTTTAAAAATGCAATAGCAAAATTTATAAACTTAAATTTCATTAAATAGCAGACAACATTTTGTGCCTATGAGTTAAATCGCTAGGCCAAAATGAGTTTCTGAAGGAACTATCGCCCATATTTTTTTCAGTGCCGCGCAAAAGATGGTGTTCGAAATTCGAATCACTTTTTTTCACACTCGCAGCAAAAATCGTTTTTGCTTTGAGTTTTTAGGGACCAAAGGCACCCTTTTTGTGCTGGAGAGGTGAAAACAATATTTTTTGTGAGCAGTTATGTAACAATTACCCTATATTTATCACCCTCTAATCTTACCTTTCCAGGAGTAGATAAACCCATTTCACAGTCAAGAGCTACGCGAGCTGCAGAAATCGATCGCCAGAAAGATTATATATCGTACGCAAAAACATCCTTCGAGAGATCTACAAACTCTTCTCAGGAGAACAAAAACACTGCTGATAAAACACCCATGAAAATCATCAAAGGAGCCGCTGTGATACCGCAAGAGGCCGCAGTGCAGTCCCTAGCGATTCCTCCCCTATTGAGTCTCAACAACAATTTCACTGAGATACCTGTTCCTATACCTAACACCTCAATCGTGCACTACGCCAAAGTTAATACTCTGGTACATGCGCCGTAACCTCTTCCCTAACTTTAAGTTGATGCAGAACTTTAAATTATGACTGTAAATTAATAAGTAGTGTCCGAGGAGGGTCCTAAAACTTAAAAATTAAGAAAGCGTTCCAGAACACTATAATTACATAGTAATTTTTACCCTCAGTCCCTGACAGCACGATAATCTATTGTAAATATTTAAGTATGAAATGGTCAGACTTTCGTCTGGTTCTGTCTTGCTTCTGGAATGGGATCTATAACTGTGTTTTTTTAAACTTATTTCGCAAACTTGAACGCTTACATGTCTGTGGCATTCTAGGTAACTATCTATCTAGGATTGATGTATATCGGTTTCACTGTGGTGATTCTTAGCTAAGTTCGGTAGATAATGGTTAAAAAACGCTACAATAGAAGCGCGAGCGAAGCTAGCGCAAATTTAATGTCCTCATTGGCTCTAGTAGCAATAATTCACAAACCTTAAAGCTCAGAAATATTGGGCATAAACTATCTTTAGTTGTGACATTGATTATTAAACGATTTATTATTATTATCAACTTATAAAAGTGTAGTTAAAAAAACGGCACTAAATAAAAATAAACAATTGCGGTCTCAAATGCTCCTGTCACTTTGCTTCCGGTTGGTCCGGACTCCTAACCCGCACCCCTTATATACGCCCATGGTAGGCGATTATGACCCATATTAGACGCCAAATGTTAATGATTTGTTATTTTTAAAGAAAATTCAAAGTTTCATTTCACTGCATAATTATGTATCTTTATATTTCGAGTACTTCATGAAAGCGGCTAATATGTAGACCATGCCGTGACTTATATTCGTTGGGCACTAAGGGCTGAATGACGAAACCGTTATCTCAAAATGAAGGGGACGGGATGTATTTTAATTTTCACACTAGCTTTGCGCATGTCCGAGGTTGGCGCATGCGCGTACCTATGCTAATGATTTGTCTCACCTACGTGGAACTACATCACAGACTATTAAGAATTTATAAATCGTTAACCATAATGTAAAGACCGAAATATTTTATAAACTGAAATCTGTGCAATAATACGAGAGAATCGAAGGCAAATGGGCAAAGACTGATGTATCATGAGTTCACCGAAACTGAACGACCGGTGTTCCAGCAGTTTGAGCAATAGTAGAAAGCATCTGAGCAGTGATGGCAAAGAAGACTCCTTGGACAATTCGGTAATAATAAATAATTCCTTATCGATTGCTTCAATACTTTTTTACTGCCGTTAAAGTTGCAGACAAGTACTGCAGACTAAAATATACTCAGTCTTATCGGATTAGAAGTTAGAAAGGATTGGATAAGTAGGTAGTATAACTTGCAAGGCTTGCAAAAGAACTCCGTAAAATGAAGATAAAGTGTAAAAATATTTCATTGTAATATTAACATAGTATTAAACGTTAGAACTTGTAATTAATTTACAAAAAAATATATTATCAACCTTCAGTTACCGTTCAACTAAACAGACATACCTATAAATAGGAAAGGATGGAGATCTATGAATCCTTATCCATATTCTATGTTGCGTTTTTTTTTAAATAAGCAATTTGAAGCTATCTTTGTTTTATTGAATATTGACTATACAGGATAGAATTTTGTAAAGGAAAGTACTTTAAATACTGGAGATAGCAAATTTTACTCAAAGGAAACATTCCTTTATTTTTAAAAAGATGAAAAACTACATTCAAAGATTTTTGAAAATACGCTTGCCACACCCAGGAATCGAACCGGCTAAAATCCGAAACAGTAAACCTAACCTAACCTTATCCGATTAAGGGTATACAATTATTTGAAAATCACCCGGTAAGTTTTTAAAAATTCAAAGACTAGGTTCTCACGAAGTAGAATTAACCCCCTTAGTAGAATTAACGATTTTTTTTATTATTAAAAAGAGTAGCCTTAGCGATGCAAATATTTGGGACTTGACCAGACTTTTGTTTTGTATCTTAGATAAGAGAGTCGATCAAATCGGAGAGGACCGGGAGCAAAAGTGAGGAGGATTGGCGGCGAAGAACTATCATCGTCGAGAAGAAGAATGGCAGTTACGGGTTCACGCTGCAAAGCTACGGCATCCATTACAGAAAGGTAGATAACTGCACAACTATTGGAGCGAGTTTCTTTTGGACTCGACGTTTCTTCTCGCTCCGCTAACACTTCCCGAAACCACAATCGTTAAGTGTACAAGTTCCGAATGGTAGGAACTTTGGACTAGGTAGCTAGTAAGAAGAAACTCAAGGCATATTCGAAGCTAGCAACGACAGTTTTTTTTAAATTTTATATAAAGGACATGTTCATGACGCAATTTCGAAACGCCTGTTTCATCAGCAATATAAAAATTTCGATATCATATGACCATGAAAAAATGTTAAATACGAGTGGATACTTAATTAGTATTTTTTTTAATGAAATTTTATAATCAATGTGTCCTACAGGAACAAGAGATCGAGGTGATCACGTATGTGGACCACGTGGAGGCAGAGGGCCCGGCGACGGCGGCGGGCATGCGCGAAGGTGACGTCATCCTCTCCATCAACGGCGCGGACGTGGAGCGTGCCGACCACGCCGCCATCGTCGACGCCATCAACGGCTGCGACTCGCGCATGCGCATGGTTGTCATCTTCGAAGACTGCGTGCGCAAGGTCGAGCTCCACCTCAAATACATCAACCTTCAACGTGCTCTGCAGTCTAAAATGCGAGAACTGGAACAACTCAACATTCGCGAGAGACAAATATTCGACTCCAACTGGAAAACTCACAGCTTGCCATCGCAGAAAAAGAAAACTTCACCTACGGATATCATATCTGACACGGAGGACAATAGCACGACAAATGGCATGAGCAGCTCGTATTGCAGACCTACGCTTTCGAGCGAAAATGTTACAGCCGCTAAACCCCCGCAAGCTAACGTCTTAATGTACCAATATCTAGATCCTCGATATGGAGCTTGCGTTATACAACCCAACGTCCGCACCGGCAGCTTTGTCATCACGGTGGGCTCTCCGAGAAACAGGCGAGATTGCCAACACTACGTAGTCAAAAGTTCAAACGAATACCATCGACCGCCTGAATCGTATGTGAATAAAAATGTAAAACACACGAAAGTGCATAGAAACAGTCACAACCACGGTTGTTCTGCGTGTATGCCATCATACAATAACCAAGACGCTAACAGTTTAGAGGCTTATGATCTTGCGAGTCCTTGCTGTGATCCTCATTGTGTACCCAATACAAGAAAAAAAATACGTCGGAAAAAAGAGTGTTCCAAGGAACATAAAAGAAAAGAGAAATGCCAGCAAGTTGATAAATCAACTCAAAAAACAGATAACTGTACGCATTTAAGGACCAAAAAGGCATGTTCTACAGCACATTGTTCGGGTCGCTACCGATACTTGACTTCGGAGTCGACGCAGACCAGTCAATGTAGTCTTCAATCCTACGTAGCCAGTAACACTACAGTGCAGTGTGATAACTCAGCTTCGAGCTATAGCACATCTCTTAGCAGCGATACTCTGTTTTGGGACAACGAACGTTTGGAAGCTAAATCTTCTCCTAAAATACAATATCAGAGCTCCCATCAACACGTAAAACCGAAATCTTGGGATAATTTGACTACAAAAGCTTTCGGTGGATATGGATTTGGGTACGGTTATCTCGACACTGGGACGAAGCAGTCAAATCGATCGAAGAGCCATGGCAGGAACAACAGCGGACGCAGTACTCAAAGTCACCACGAGTATCAGCACGTGCAAGATAAACACTCCCACCGACAGAGCGCGACGCCACACCACCACGCCGTGTACACGAGAAGCCACAGTCACTGCGCCCCAACTAAGTCCACAGAGAGCCTTATAGTAGTGCCTAAGTATCACCTGGAGAGCAGCAGCTCTGAGAGTCGCCTCGCGTGTGACTGCGCCGAGACCGTAGAGTACTATCGCAGAGTCAGCAATGCCAAGAGCCCCGCTGAAACCCACTCAAGTTACTATACTCAGAATTTCATTTATCCCTCAAATTCAAACTCATTCAAGAAAAAGGATTCAAATATTAGCTCAGAAATAACTCGCTTGTAATTCAGCTTGCTAATAATTCTGCTCAACTGACCTTTTAAGTAAATTATGTAGTACGTAACGTTACAAGTAATAAGTATTTTAATGGTTTGTGATTTATACACATAGTTTGTCATTTCAATCGCTTAACCCGTTGTTTTACATTTTAATAAATTACTTAATTTGACTTGCGTCGTTTTAATTAACAACTATCAACGCATTACTTAAAAAATATATCATATTTATCAAATTCATGATCATAGTGACTGCCGTAAGACAGCAATAGCTGGAATTCTTCATAAGACTTCCTCTACGAAGTTATGTATAGATTTCGATCCACAACAATATTTCAAATTTTTTATACCCTAATTTTTATGAGTGATTGAGGTCAAAATAAAGTACATGATGCATGTATGGTATTTCTCCATTGTCTTCAGATTTAGTTATTTCACCAAAAAATATGGATTTTATAGATTGAGTGACATGATATAAAATCTAAAATAATTTTTCGTGAAACTAGCGACCCGCCCCGGCGGCGCACGGGTGCAATGTATTATCTAAATATATAAAAGAAGAAACTGACTGACTGATAGATGGCCACAGGCCAAACTGCTGGGTCTAGAAACTTGAAATTTTGCACAGAGTTTCCTTATAGAACGGAGGCGAGCACTAAGAAAGGGTTTTTTCAAAATTCACCCTCTAAGGGGGTAAAACGGGGGTCCAAAGTTCGTATGGGAAAATACTGGCAAAACCCCGGGGTCTAGAAATTTGAAATTTAGCACAGGGGTTCCTTATATAACGGAGGTATCCACTAATGAAGGGTTTTCCAAAATTCAGCTTCTGATTAAAATAGGGGTGGAAGTTTGTATGGGAAAGTACAGACCAAACCCCTGAGTCAAGAAACTTGAAATTTTGCGTAAGGATACCTTATATAACTGAGGTATACACTAATGAAGGCTTTTCCAAAATTCACTCCCTGAAGGTTAAAATGGGGGTGGAAGTTTGTATGTAAAAGTACAGGCCAAACTCCTGGGTCTAGAAACTTGAAATTTTCACAGAGTTTCCTTATAGAATAGAGGCATTCACTTAGGAAGGGTTTTTCAAAATTCACTCTATGAAGGGGTTAAAATGGGGGTGGAAGTTTGTATGGGAAAGTACAGGCCAAACCCCTGGGTCTAGAAACTTGAAATTTTGCACTAAGTTTCCTTATAGAACGGAGGCATCCACTAAGGAAGAAATTTTAAAAATTCACCCCCTGAAGGGGTTGAAATGGGGGTGGAAGTTCGTATGGGAAAGTACAGCTCAAACCCCTGGGTCTAGAAACTTGAAATTTTGCAGTTTCCTTACAGAAAGGAGGCATCCACTAAGGAAGGATTTTTCAAAATTCACCACCTTAAAATGGGGATGGAAATTAGTATGGGGAAGTACAGGCAAAGCTCCTGGGTCTAGAAACTTGAAATTTTGCACAGAGTTTCTTTATAGAACGGAGGCATTCACTAAGGACGGGTTTTTCAAATTTCATCCCCTGAAGGAGTTAAAATGGGGGTGGAATTTTGTATGGGAAAGTCTAATTTTCTGTGCGATCAACTTGAAACTAGGCACAACTACTCTTACAAACAATTGATAAAACGTGTGTAATATGTATTTTAATGTTTGCCTTGCGAGGAGAGAATGTGAGGTTTGAAAAAGGTAATATCAATGCACAGGCCAAACCTATGGGTCTAAAAACTTGTAACTTGAACAAAAGGTTCTTCATATAACGCAGGCATTCATTAAGGTTCTTCGAAATTCGCCTCCTGAGTGGGTGACACAGGGGGTTGAAATATGTAATATCAACGCACAGGCCAGACCCCTAGGTCCAGACCCTTGAAATTGTACATATAGGTTCCTTATACAACGGAGGCATCCACTAAGGAAGGGTTTTCCATAATTCACCACCTAAAGGGGTTAAAATGGGGGTGGAAGTTTGTATGGGATAGTAAATGTTTTGCGTGTATGAACTTGGCACACCTATTCTTAAAAACAAATGATGAAACGTGTGTTGAATATAGTTTATAGTCTACCTCATGAGGGGATGAAAGTGAGGGTTGAGAAGGGTAATATCGATGCACAGGTCAAACTAGAAATTTGAACCAATGATTCTTCATAAATAACAAAATTAATAGATTATAACAGGCTAGTGTACCGATTCTAGTCTACGAGGGCGAAGCCGCGGGTACAAGCTAGTATACATATAAACCTTCCTCTTGAATCACTCTATCTATTAAAAAAACCGCATCAAAATCCGTTGCGTAGTTTTAAAGATCTAAGCATACTTAGGGACAGACAGACAGCGGGAAGCGACTTTATTTTATACTATGTAGTGATGAGTAAATACAAATACCTACCTATAAACAAAACGAAAAATACGTGTACTTTATTTTGGCCTTATCTTTAATAATCATTCATAAAAATTGGGGGTAAAAAAAATTAAATGTTATCAATTAGTAAGTCGTTATAAAATAAAATAAATTGTACAGCCACGCTGTGCATACTTTCACGCGAATCCCATAAATATTATCTGGCATATACTGAATTGACATCGTTCAACTTAAATTAGCAATAAACACTCATAATTAGCAGCAAGTGACAGACTTCACAAATTAACAGTGTTGTTTTATATGGGAGGTACCATTCCCTGGTATGGCTCGCAATAATTCATGACCTAGTATAGTAGGCCGCATAAAGTTATTAAAAGGCACAGTTTCATTAACATCGTTATAGCTATTTTTGAGAAAAATAACAAATAACTTAATTCTGTATGGAAGGTATCAAAATCAGATTTTTCCCAGAGTAAACCAACTAATCTAATGTACTAGGTTGTATAAAAATATGGTATTGTACAAAGTTTCTTCAAAATCCTTAAGAGCCATTTCTGAAAAAAAAAAAGTGTTTTTTTACTAAGGTGGCAACCCTAAAAAATAGATTTATTAAAAAAAAACGGCTGGAGATATTAACAAAAACTTTTAACAAAACAATTAACCGCCGAAAAAACTGAAAAGCAAAAAATAATAAACCTTTTTATTTAACCCTTATATAATAACTAAGTTTTTAAACTAATGTAAGTATACCTAAGTAATTTTAAGTCGGCGCCAAACAAGCAAATTAATTAATTGTATTGTAAATTTGATTTGGTTATTTCTTTAAATTTAAGTTAATTTAGTGATCTTTGTTCATTGATTGTTTGGCGCCGACTTAAAATTACTTAGGTATACTTACATTAGTTTAAGAACTTAGTTATTAGGGTTAAATAAAAAGGTTTATTTTTTTTTGCTTTTCACTTTTTTCAGTGGTTTATTTTTTTTTTGTTAAAAAAGTTTTTATTTTATAATTTTTTGTAGCTATAAATCACCCCTATTTTCCCACCCTTAGGGTAGGATGTATTTCCAAATTCAAATCCAAATTTATATGGGACCAATTTTTAGGTATACCCTATCCAATAAAAAAAGAATTATCATAATCGATCTACTCTGTAAAAAGTTATGCGTGGTCAATATTACAATCAGTGAGTGAACAATCAGTCATGCCCTGTTTTCCTACCCTTAGGGTTGGATTTTTTTTTCAAATTTATATGGGTCCAACGACGGGGTATACCCTTTCCAATAAAAAAAGAATTATCAAAATCGGATAGATAAATAATAAATCATAAAAGATAATAAAACATATATACGCGTCGACTTAAGAACCTCCTCCGTTTTTTCGTCGGTTAAAAATATTGCCCTAACCCAAATTTCATCCAAATCCGTTCAGTGGTCTTGGCGCTAGATCCCGGTAGACTTGACAAATTAACAAATAACGTGGTTTGTATGGGAGGAACCTTTTTTCGATATTGCCTGGAAAAATGAATTACCTATTATAGTGTATAAGGCAGTATAAAGTTGTAGAAATATACAAAGTTTCATTGAATAGTAACAGTCATTTTTGGGAAAAAGTAACAAAGAACTTCGGTTTGTATGGAAGGTATCAGAACCCGATTTTTCCCAGAGTAACCAACTATCTTATGTACTAGGTTGTATAGAAATATGGTATTGTACTGTTTCATCAAAATCGTTAGAGCCATTTTTGAACAAAAAAATTTAGTGTTTTTTTACTATGGTGGCAACCACAGTATAAGGGCATTATACAGTATGGACACTCCCTGCCGCTCTCTGAATGCTACCTCACCCCATTTGTCAAGAGGTTGGCACAAACCAAAGCACAGAATAATAACCAAAAACAATTTTACTTTTTTAAGGTAAGAGCTAAAGGCTTCTAAGGCTATACAGCCTTGTCTGGTGTATACAGCCTTCACTTTATTTGTAAAAGTCTAGCTAACAAAAAGATAATTGAATTGGCTAATTCAACCCTAGTACATCACGCACACATTAACATGTGTACAAACATTATTAACTATGTACCGTACCGTGTACCGTGACCGGGGTGTAGTGGCAACCCTAAAAAATAACGATATTAAAAAAAATAAAAAAATCGGCTAGGGATATTAACAAAATATTGGCCCTACCCAAATTTCATCCACATCCGCCCAGTGGTCTTGGCGCTAGAGCCCGAAACGGACAAACATACACACACAAAAGTTTTTAATGTTTTCGATTTTTAGGATCTATAAGTGCAAGAGAATCCGTCCCCACCAAAATCTCAAGTTCGATTTTTTTGCCATGACAATACTTCCCCAGATAGCATTTTTTGGTAGCCGTTACGAAACCAGTCGACACGGAAAAGACGACACCAGTAACATTTTTGGTCGCTGCTACGACTTTGTTTCGGTCGCTGCTACTAAAGTGGGGCACTTCTCGACACGGTAACATTTGGTTTTAAAGTTACGACGCTGTGTGGTAACATTGCTCCTACTATTTCAGAAATCATTCGTTCATTCGTCAATTCTCTTCATTCTTTCCAACCTAAAGAAACAATAAGTAAAATGTCAAAGGAAACTCGTACAATTGAAAGGTTCGCCATTATTATTTTCACAGCGTAAGTTTATTTTTAAAATTAATTAGTTTTAAATGTGTTGTGATATGGTGATATTAGTGGGAAAAGAAATTTGTCGTATTACTTAACAAAATATATTGAAAATCATCGATGGGCCGTCATATCGTCCCTCGCACCACTAAGTCACGTATCTCAGTTTTTTGATGATTTGAGTTAGGACTGCCGCTGACTTCCTTGTGTCGTTCTCTATGTTTTCCTTTAACTCACGCTTCTGTATGAATAGTGGTTCTCATGATATTGGTATTTACATAGTTAACGTATCTCATAAAAATCCAGGAAAAAATTCAACTAAGTGACGTAACTCACTTAGGGTTTTTAGTCAAAACCTGTTTTAAGACTTTGATAAAATATTATATCCTATATCATATAGGATTTTTAGTGAAATGTTATTTACATAGGTAATGAGATACGATACGATATTATTATACTGTTCTTTAATTTGACGGGAGATAGACAGTTAATATGCTGTTAGGCCGCGGGTGCACTCATCTGATCCGGTCAGATCCGACAGCTTAGCCCCGCCCACATGTCGGTCCTCTTAAAACTGTCGGATGTACGCGGGTGCACTGGTCCGGTAAATTGTCGGACGGAAACAGTCATGCCACCTTTTTAGCCATAAAGTAAGCGTCGTCGCGTCGTTGTTATTGAATAGTGTTGTGCGCAGTACATGTGTGCCCGGCTTTTAGCCAACGCCAATTAGTAACGTTATTGTTATTAATACAGTGTAGAAGTATAAGCATACCTATGCTTGATTTATGATGTATAAAAACACTTGGTTACCTACCTAGGTTAACACTTGGTTACCTACCTAGGTAACCAAGTGTTTAATACATCTAAAATTGTGGTTATATCATACAACGTTTCATATTAAAAATACCATATCATTATATGAAACTGCATATTCTAAAAGTGTATGTTGATTTCTATAGGTCCAAAAATAAAAACGAACCTTGTATTTTTTTACCAAAAACACATTACATTAACTTTTATTAACTCGGTACATACATTGAGCTCCACGATGCACAGTTTGGCTTCCGGCGTGGATTGTCTACAGAGAGTGCAATTTTATGCCTTAAGCAGACCGTCAAGTATTATACAGCGAGAAAGACGCCGGTCTATGCGTGCTTTCTTGACTTGTCGAAAGCTTTCGACCTGGTCTCATACAACCTGCTTTGGGACAAGTTGAGAGGCGCGGGTGTGCCGGTAGAATGTATCTCCTTGCTGCGGTTCTGGTATGGCAACCAGATCAACCAGGTCAGATGGGCAGGTTCACTGTCGGACGAGTATAAACTCGAATGTGGCGTAAGACAGGGTGGCCTAAGCTCTCCGTTACTGTTCGATCTGTATGTCAACGGTTTGATCGAGGAGCTCAGCAACATGCATGTCGGATGCTTAATTGACGGTACATGTGTCAACAACATTAGTTACGCAGATGACATGGTGTTGCTGGGCCCCTCGATCGGCTCTATCAGGAAGCTCTTGGCCGTCTGTGAGCAGTATGCACTGAGTCATGGGCTCAGGTACAACGCAAAAAAAAGTGAGCTGCTCATTTTCAGGGCTAAGTCTTTAAATCCTGATAATGTCCCTCCCGTTGTACTGGATGGTGCTGCTCTACGAATGGTCAAAAGTTTTAAATACCTGGGTCATGTTGTGACAGAGGAGCTTAAGGATGACATGGATGTAGAGAGAGAGCGCAGGGCGTTGGCGGTCCGAAGCAACATGCTGGCCCGAAGGTTTGCTCGATGCTCCAATGCAGTAAAGGTAACTCTTTTTAGAGCCTATTGCCACTCATTTTATTCGAGCAGCCTATGGGTCTGGTATACGCAGCGGGCCTTCAACGCTCTGCGTATACAATATAATAATGCCTTCAGGATGCTGCTGAAACTGCCGCGCTATTGTAGTGCCTCCCTAATGTTTGCAGAGACCCGCGTAGATGGATTTCACGCGATTATAAGAAAAAGAACTGCCTCTCTTCTGGAGCGTGTGCGTGGCAGTGACAACAGCATCCTGAAAACTGTATCAGCCCGTTTTGATTCCCCTATTTTTGAGCATTGGGTGAGGGTCATAACCGGGAATATTTAATTAATTATATCTTAATTTTAACGCTAACGTCTTTAAGGTTTTCATATACCATTATTGTTATTTTTACTAACACAATGTATGGATGAATTTCTGAAATAAAGTTATTATTATTATTATTAAAACAAGAAGAGGCTTGGGTGGCTACAGTACAGAACCTAAATATGTAAATATTATTGAAAATCAAAGTATTTTTTATCTAAGGAGATGCTTTGCACATTTTCTTAAACCGTATTTTTTTTCTATTAATGCTAAAATACCATAATATACTTACACACATATGCATTTGAATATTCCATAAATTTATATTGATTTCTGCAGGTACCTATAAAACATTATCATATTAATATATATGTAAATCGATAACTAAACTCTACATGTCGATGAATTACGCACAACACTTCGTCTCGTCCTGTAACGATGTCAGTGTCCGACTGTGTCGGATGAGTGCAGCACGTTCATAGAAAATGAAAAAAATTCGTGGAATATAGCCACAAAGGCAATAGTGTCTTTTTTCTACGAGGATGTGAACTATAACTGTTTAAATCTGTCCGCGGAAAAAGGGCTGAGTGGCGCTTGTGCCCCGCCCCGCCCCCGCGCAGCAGGGAAGAAAATAGCCACTGTGGCTGTTGTGGCTGTTTTCGGCGGGTATTTCAGGAAATTTTTGTAATGCTTATTTTCTAGTCGATGGAGATCGCTTTTCTGTGATTTTTTGATTGAATATGATGTAAAATGGGTAACAGATTTTAATTATGCAATAAAAATAAAAAGCCACAACAGCCATTGTGGCTTTATTCGTAGGATACGACGATCTGTCGGATCTGATCGAATTGGATGAGTGCGCCCGCGCCTTTAGGATGTTTGCGGGGGTGAATGACGGTGGCGCAGGGAAGTTCTGAAGTTATTTAATGATTAGTTATATTTTATTACATATAGGTTGAAAACAATACTGTTGCTCCGACCACATAAGGTTTGATGATGCGTACAAACAAAGTACAAACTAATATTATGTAACAAATCTTTTATGTGGGAAATTTTCATATTTTCATAATAAAACTATGATCAGTTTGGAGTGTTTATTTTCATAAACTAGTGTAACTGTAGGATCGTAAGTGGAAAATGATTCGGATTTTGAAAAACAAAGTTATCACAAAGTCACGTATCTGATTTCAAAAATAAAAAAAAATATTACTAATACAATTAAGTGAGTAGGTAATATATCAAATGAAAGCAGAAACTTTCCTCTATATATAGGTATATTAGTTTTATTTCAGCATGTCTTTGGAATTAAAATATAATTAAAGTTTGAAATTCCCTAACTGAAAAACGGTTGGTTTGAAGAACTTGCAAAAATGAGATACGTGAGTTAGTGGTGCGAGGGACGATATGATTGCAATTTAACCAGTTTATTGAAATATTTACATGGTTTTCACTACAAGTTTTGTTTATTTTCTGTACTCCAGACCTTAAAGTTTAATCAAACTGTGCACTTTTCATGCTACTAATACGAGGGCTGTTCCAAAAATAGTTAGTGAAATGAAAAATACTTAGAATATGAAAAAAGTTTATTTATAGTTTTTCAAAATATTCTCCTCCAACCCCTATGCACTTATGCATTCGGGTGAACCAGCTTTCAAAACATTTGAAAAACGTATCTTGCGGTAGGTCGAAAAATATTCGGCGAAATTCTTCGACGGCTTCGTCTGCGCTGTTAAATTTTCGTCCACGAAGCATTTTTTTTACTGTTGGAAATAGAAAGAAATCGCATGGAGCTAAATCTGGGCTGTACGGAGGATGGGGTAACATTTGTACTCCCGAAGTTGTCAAATAGTCGACGGTTCTAGCAGCTGTGTGAGCGGGTGCGTTATCTTGGTGAAAAAGAATGCCACGGACGCCGCTCCTTGGGCGCTCGCTATTCAACTCCCCGAAAGCTTGAGGCAGACAAACTTCGCAGTACCATTCACTAGTAACTGTTCTACGGTCTTCTAGCGGAATTACTGCTACTGGTCCACTGCGTCGAAAACAAACCGCTATAATTTTTTTATTCACGCTCCGAACGCGAACAACTTTTGTGGGCAACTCGTCCTCTTCAAACACCCATTGCGTGGATTGCTGTTTCGTGAGAGGATCATAGCTATAAACCCAAGATTCGTCAGTTGTAAGGATGTAGGATACGTTTTGCTAAGATCCTCCTTCAAACTTTTCCAGCATAAATCGGCACCAATCAACTCGACGGGATTTTTGCTCTTCGGTGAGAGAATGAGGTATCCATCGTGACGCAACCTTCCTAAATTTAAGGTGTTCATTCAGAATGGTGGAAACAGCCTGTGATCCAATCTTCAGTTCAGCCTGAATCTCCCGATGTGTAATGTGTCTATTCTCCCGCAATAGCCACTCTACCCTGATGACGTTCTCTTGAGTTACTGCAGTTGACGGTCGGCCTGGTCGGGGGTCATCGTTTAGGTTCTCTCTACCCCGTTTAAATTCACGAAACCAATATGTAACTGTTGCTAACGCAGGGGCGGACTCCCCAAGAGCAGCTTGTAAATTATCGTGAGATTCCTTGAAGGTTAAGCCTCGTTTATAGTCATAGAAAATCATAGCACGAAAAGCTTCCCGCGAGACCTCCATCGTTGCAAACAAAAGAAGAGTGACAGATAACATTTGAAAATTGAAAAAAAAAAAACTACACATAGGTGGCCAATGATTTTCACCAAAGAGAATTGTATTGAAATTTACCGTCAGTTCAAAATAGTTTCAAGAAAAAAGAGTCTATATTTACTCTGTGGCTAACAATTTTCGGAACAACCCTCGTATGATATTTAATCAAAAATAATCCATAAACTTACAAAACATTTGTTTTTATAGTAAAATTATTCTAGTTGTATTTGGTAAAAAAGTTACGACACTGCGTCGACTTGCAGACACAAAGTTACTGAATTTATAATATGGTGTCTCTCACTTTATTCTTTCTAGCGGTTCTCAAACTGTTGACACATGTTTGTACACATGTTAATGTGTGCGTGATGTACTAGGGTTGAATTAGCCAATTCAATTATCTTTTTGTTAGCTAGACTTTTACAAATAAAGTGAAGGCTGTATACACCAGACAAGGCTGTATAGCCTTAGAAGCCTTTAGCTCTTACCTTAAAAAAGTAAAATTGTTTTTGGTTATTATTCTGTGCTTTGGTTTGTGCCAACCTCTTGACAAATGGGGTGAGGTAGCATTCAGAGAGCGGCAGGGAGTGTCCATACTGTATAATGCCCTTATACTGTGGTTGCCACCATAGTAAAAAAACACTAAATTTTTTTGTTCAAAAATGGCTCTAACGATTTTGATGAAACAGTACAATACCATATTTCTATACAACCTAGTACATAAGATAGTTGGTTACTCTGGGAAAAATCGGGTTCTGATACCTTCCATACAAACCGAAGTTCTTTGTTACTTTTTCCCAAAAATGACTGTTACTATTCAATGAAACTTTGTATGTTTCTACAACTTTATACTGCCTTATACACTATAATAGGTAATTCATTTTTCCAGGCAATATCGAAAAAAGGTTCCTCCCATACAAACCACGTTATTTGTTAATTTGTCAAGTCTACCGGGATCTAGCGCCAAGACCACTGAACGGATTTGGATGAAATTTGGGTTAGGGCAATATTTTTAACCGACGAAAAAACGGAGGAGGTTCTTAAGTCGACGCGTATATATGTTTTATTATCTTTTATGATTTATTATTTATCTATCCGATTTTGATAATTCTTTTTTTATTGGAAAGGGTATACCCCGTCGTTGGACCCATATAAATTTGAAAAAAAAATCCAACCCTAAGGGTAGGAAAACAGGGCATGACTGATTGTTCACTCACTGATTGTAATATTGACCACGCATAACTTTTTACAGAGTAGATCGATTATGATAATTCTTTTTTTATTGGATAGGGTATACCTAAAAATTGGTCCCATATAAATTTGGATTTGAATTTGGAAATACATCCTACCCTAAGGGTGGGAAAATAGGGGTGATTTATAGCTACAAAAAATTATAAAATAAAAACTTTTTTAACAAAAAAAAAATAAACCACTGAAAAAAGTGAAAAGCAAAAAAAAATAAACCTTTTTATTTAACCCTAATAACTAAGTTCTTAAACTAATGTAAGTATACCTAAGTAATTTTAAGTCGGCGCCAAACAATCAATGAACAAAGATCACTAAATTAACTTAAATTTAAAGAAATAACCAAATCAAATTTACAATACAATTAATTAATTTGCTTGTTTGGCGCCGACTTAAAATTACTTAGGTATACTTACATTAGTTTAAAAACTTAGTTATTATATAAGGGTTAAATAAAAAGGTTTATTATTTTTTGCTTTTCAGTTTTTTCGGCGGTTAATTGTTTTGTTAAAAGTTTTTGTTAATATCTCCAGCCGTTTTTTTTTAATAAATCTATTTTTTAGGGTTGCCACCTTAGTAAAAAAACACTTTTTTTTTTCAAAAATGGCTCTTAAGGATTTTGAAGAAACTTTGTACAATACCATATTTTTATACAACCTAGTACATTAGATTAGTTGGTTTACTCTGGGAAAAATCTGATTTTGATACCTTCCATACAGAATTAAGTTATTTGTTATTTTTCTCAAAAATAGCTATAACGATGTTAATGAAACTGTGCCTTTTAATAACTTTATGCGGCCTACTATACTAGGTCATGAATTATTGCGAGCCATACCAGGGAATGGTACCTCCCATATAAAACAACACTGTTAATTTGTGAAGTCTGTCACTTGCTGCTAATTATGAGTGTTTATTGCTAATTTAAGTTGAACGATGTCAATTCAGTATATGCCAGATAATATTTATGGGATTCGCGTGAAAGTATGCACAGCGTGGCTGTACAATTTATTTTATTTTATAACGACTTACCAATTGATAACATTTAATTTTTTTTACCCCCAATTTTTATGAATGATTATTAAAGATAAGGCCAAAATAAAGTACACGTATTTTTCGTTTTGTTTATAGGTAGGTATTTGTATTTACTCATCACTACATAGTATAAAATAAAGTCGCTTCCCGCTGTCTGTCTGTCCCTAAGTATGCTTAGATCTTTAAAACTACGCAACGGATTTTGATGCGGTTTTTTTAATAGATAGAGTGATTCAAGAGGAAGGTTTATATGTATACTAGCTTGTACCCGCGGCTTCGCCCTCGTAGACTAGAATCGGTACACTAGCCTGTTATAATCTATTAATTTTGTTATTTATGAAGAATCATTGGTTCAAATTTCTAGTTTGACCTGTGCATCGATATTACCCTTCTCAACCCTCACTTTCATCCCCTCATGAGGTAGACTATAAACTATATTCAACACACGTTTCATCATTTGTTTTTAAGAATAGGTGTGCCAAGTTCATACACGCAAAACATTTACTATCCCATACAAACTTCCACCCCCATTTTAACCCCTTTAGGTGGTGAATTATGGAAAACCCTTCCTTAGTGGATGCCTCCGTTGTATAAGGAACCTATATGTACAATTTCAAGGGTCTGGACCTAGGGGTCTGGCCTGTGCGTTGATATTACATATTTCAACCCCCTGTGTCACCCACTCAGGAGGCGAATTTCGAAGAACCTTAATGAATGCCTGCGTTATATGAAGAACCTTTTGTTCAAGTTACAAGTTTTTAGACCCATAGGTTTGGCCTGTGCATTGATATTACCTATTAAATAAATGCCCAATAACCGTCCATTTACGCCATACAAATTGGGCATTTATTGGGCGTAAATGGACGTTTATTGGGCATTTACTCAAAACTGCCCGGGCAAAAACCCATCTCTACCTATATCACAACCACGCAAGGGGATCAAAGCAAATCTAACGACACCTCGCACTCCAAAACCCATCAAGCCATTTCGGCTACATATAGTAAAAAATAAGCAGACATACACACAAGAAACTATCCTTCCCTTTGGCAGTCGCAGTCCCTTATCACTATAAGGGATTGCAGAAAAACTAGAAATAGCAAAGGACTATAACTTGCCAAACAGTTATCGTCGAAATTAGGTGGGTGGGTGAACTTATATCTCGAGCGGGTTCACCGGGTGGTGCGGGTCAAGTGACGGCCGCGGCGGCGGCGGCGGCGGCGGTGACGGCGGCGCGCGCGCCTCCACACCGCGGCTGGCAGACCGGCGCAGCGCACCACCCACGCCACATCGCCTCGGACCGCCAGCAACCATGCTGCCTGCACCGTCGGCACCGTGGCTTTTCGCGTATGTTCTAGTCTTGTGCGTGTTTTCGTTACCTTCGGTTAACACCTTATCGTTACAATCAGCGCCGAATTCACAGGTAAAATATTAAATAAATCTTATTTAATAAGTAATCACGTTTCTTTTAATAGTTATGTACGGACTATTCGTGGAGTGTTAATAAACCTGTATAAATAGTACATATTTTTTTGCATATCCTCCAACCATAGGATTATTGGAAAATATCTTGCAGTAAATGACTGCAGTATACACTACAGGACTATTATACACTACATACCTATAAAGTAATTATGTGTGATTTTTATAAAATAGTGAAATGGTCGTGACTCCGTCAGACTTTTTAACACTAATTCAGTAACCGCTTAATATTCCTCAAATCAAATATTTGAAAACACGAAATAAATAAATTTAATACAATGTAAAAAAAGAAACAATTTGATCAAACATTATATCGGTAATCATCATAGTAAATGTCGGAACGTTCGTGCTAATAAAATTTGAAAGCTAAGACATAAAGGTCGAGAAATGACGAGTAGACCTCAAAAAGTAATGACAGGCACCTTAAATCCACCTCAAATTAGAAGGTATTAATTGAAATCATTATTTTTCAGTTGTATGTGCTGTGTAGAAACCCTCAGACGCGATGGTGCCTAACATGGCTAGTTCGACCGACGACCAATCATGCCCTGCGCGATATATACGACTATAAGCTGCCACTATTCTGCGATCTGGGTTATCTACAACCAGTAAATTCAAACGAAAACCTATATCAAGTGAGTTACTCGTTAAATTAAGATAATTTGTACTCCTTTGTTGTTATGGATAAAATTAGATACATTAGTAGGTACCTAAGTACAGTGAGTACCACCTATACGTAGAACACAGTGTTTCTCAGGGGTAAACAACATTTTGGCCATCTTCATTGGAACAACATTGCTTTGCGAAAGTATATCTATCATACATAGGTAATTATATCCATATAACGCAATGCGACACACCATGAAATTTTTATTCAAAGGAAAAGCTTCCTAAATAAAAAAGGTACAAAATAGAATAATTCTAAAGGTGCCTTTATCTTTATAAGACGAGCAAAGCAAAGCGCAAGGGCACTACCTACCTTTTCTCGAAATATATTTTCGTAAAAGTGCCACGTTGTTGCCACAAGGTTGATGCCACTTGTGAAACTAAACAACTTTTCCCGAAAAGCTTATACAAACGGAGCAGCGAAAACAATTGATTTCTCATAAAAAAACATCCATTGTACTGGTTACTTGAGGAAGAGTTTTGCTTAGTTCCATGAGATGTACCTTTTGTAGATTTTTTGTATGACTTTTTGTATTTGTAATTTAAATCTCTCCTTATTTCCATAATAAATTAATTATACGGGCCCCTACAAAAAGTTGTGTCCCATACGAAGTTTTTTTTTACTCAAAATAAACAGACCAACTTAAATACATTTAATTTTATACACTTAAGTAAGAGTGTATTTTACAATTTACTATTATGGGAAAATCTTGTTGGTTTAATACTTAATTATAATGGTTTTACGTTAGTGTAATAGCAATTAAAATACACTATGTAGTATAAATATACAGAATGTAAAAAGAACTCACCGGACACTTTAACGGGGGCTTCTGTTTCTACGGATTGATCCTAACTGAACAACTATCCTCAAGTAACCCATATTGGAACTTTGTATTTTTTCTTCTTAGCTTCAAATCCGGTCTCATCCGGCAGAAATCATGAAACTTGGAATGCAGGTACAATAAAAAATGGAAGTGGGAACAAGTCGTATAGTGATTTTTACCCCTATCCCCCCCCCCCCCTCTTTTGTGTCCCAAATCGCAGTTTTTCAATGTTTTTGTGAAAACGGTTAAACATGCAACAAAACTGGCAAGTAATGAAATATTTTTCATTCAATTATATCTACAGTAATTTTTAGATTAATCTACGTTAAAAAGGAGGGGAAAAAATCACTTTTCACTACCTGTAAAAGCTACATGCATGCCAAATTTCATGATTTCTGCCGGATGACACCAGAATTGTCATTTTTTGAGCTAACGAGCCCTACTAATGGTTTCCTTGGGGAAAAAAATCAGAAACTTCGTATTCGTTAGACTAAAAAAAATACTTTCGAAGGTGTACAGTGCTAACTACTTCGAATAAATATTTTTGATTTAATTATTATGATGACTAGAAATTTATTTTACTGTAACAAACAGTTTCCGTGAATATTCAGTGTTAATTTTTAAGAAATTTATATTTTCAATTAAGAATTATTACTTCGTTTATTCTGTATGGAATTTTGTCGTTCAATAAAGAGTTTATAAACAAATAAACAAACGTTATATGTTACGTAGGAAAGGACCCTGCTACGCGGAATAGCAAGAACTCAAGGTTCTAAACCTATAGAACGTTATCAGCAACTTATTTAGACGATAAATAATTTTGTCAAGGTTTGTAAGTCATCCTTGACATCTGCTTCCCAATTATAGTATCAGAAGGAGGTCAGTAGAACTAATCAATTGTTAATGGAACTTTAAATAATTAAAACTATGTATTGTTCTAATCTATTTTGCAACAGGTGAATACATTAGAAGATGAAACGACGTCGAAGACTGTTTATTGTGAAAACAATAAATTTATGACTAACCAAGAATTTGACCACAAAATATTTGAGGAACTGATAAAAGGGGTGCGCAGAAGACGCCGCAACACGCCGTATCAACCAAGGGGACGATATCGAGGTCAAACTCAATCACAGTACTTGGCGATGGGTGCCGGTGGAAAGGACGACGGTAAAGCGGAAGCTCACTCAGATGCAGACTCCTCGAGGGCTAGCGTCAGTAAGTATCCGATATTGAACAAATATTTTTTGTGCCTTTTTATGTTAACCACAGTTTATTTTTTTTATCTTATTTTATTTTATTTATTTTTAGAAAAACTTACAAATTAACTTAAAACTACAAATTAGGATACAACAGAATATAACATTGCCAATAAGAAGTTTCCACCTGTAGAAGTCGAGTTCCACCAATATTAGTCAGAATACTTTGCGGCTTACTGCGTATATTTTCGCTTTGAATTTTTCTACTTTCAACCTATAAAAGTCAATTTTATCATTGTAGGTGGAAGCACTGGAATGGGACAAGCGCAAAGCCAATCTATGTACGATCCGAATTGCGATGAGTGTCTTGGAATATCTAGTTTAGATGCTCAAAATATTCGCGATAGAGACCGAGCGTCTGGCGTCCACAGGGGGGGCCCTGGGGGTGAAGGAATTGGGCCTGGTGCCGACGGAATAATTGGTATTAATGGAAGAATACCTGATACCAGTGTACCGGGAGCCGGTGGCGATGGCTATCGGCCTGGCCTTGCAGGAACAGGACCAGGCATCGCTGGAACGGGACCCGGTGGCGAAGGCCAATGGCCTGGCACCGGAGGTAGGGGGCCCGCCATCGAAGGAACGGGACCCGGTGGCATGGGGCAATGGCCTGGTACTGGAGGAAGGGGGCCCGCCATCGAAGGAACGGGACCCGGTGGCAGGGGGCAATGGCCTGGTACTGGAGGAGTTGGGCCTGGCACTGGAGAAAGACATCCTGGTATCGACGAAAGGGGACCCAGTGGTACCGGTCAATGGCCTGGCACTGGAGCGAGAGGGCCTAGTACTGGAGGAATTAGACCTGGCACTGGAGAAAGACGCCCTGGCCTCGACCAAAGGGAACCCAGTGGTACCGGTCAATGGCCTGGCACTGGAGAGAGAGGGCCTGGTACTGGAGCAGTTGGACCTGGCACTGGAGAAAGACAACCTGGCATCGACGAAAGGGGACCCAGTGGTGGCGGTCAATGGCCTAGCATTGGAGGAAGAGGGCCTGGCACTGGAGGAGTTGGGCCTGGCACTGGAGGAGTTGGGCCTGGCACTGGAGAAAGACGCCCAGACATCGACGAAAGGGGACCCAGTGGTAGCGGTCATTGGCCTGGCACAGGAGGTAGAGAGCCTGGCACTGGAGAAAGACGCCCTGGCATCGACGAAAGGGAACCCAGTGGTACCGGTCAATGGCCTGGCACTGGAGAGAGATGGCCTAGTACTGGAGGAATTGGACCTAGCACTGGAGAAAGACGTCCTGACATCAATGAAAGGGGGCCCAGTGGTGGCGGTCAATGGCCTGGCACTGGAGAAAGACGCCCTGGCATCGATGAAAGGGGACCCAGTGGTGGCGGTCAATGGCCTGGCACTGGAGAAAGACGCCCTGGCATCGACGAAAGGGGACCCAGTGGTAGCGGTCAATGGCCTGGCACTGGAGAGAGAGGGCCTGGCACTCAAGGAGTTGAGCCTGGCACTGGAGAAAGACGCCCAGGCATGGACGAAAGGGGGCCCAGTGGTAACGGTCAATGGCCTGGTACTGCAGGAGTTGGGCCTGGCACTGGAGGGAGAGGGCCTGGCACTGGAGTAGTTGGACCTGACACTGGAGGGAGAGGGCCTAGCACTGGGGGAAGAGGTCCTGGCATTGGAGCCGGTCCAGGTGACTATGGTCAATGGCCTGACACTGGAGCGGGAAGGCCTGGCACTGGAGCCGGGCCAGGTGACTATGGTCAATGGCCTGACACTGGAGGAAGAGAGCCTGGCACTGGAGAAAAGAGCCCTGACATTGCTGGACCAGGACCAGGTGACTATGGTCAATGGCCTGGCATTGGAGCGAGAAGGCCTGGCATTGGAGCAGGGCCAGGTGACTATGGTCAATGGCCTGGACCTGACGGCGATAGCCAAACACCTGGCACCAGAGGAAGAAGGCCAATCATCAGTGGTCCTGATAATAGACCGCCAAGTCCGCTTTGGAATCAGTCTGTTCACCCTGGTGGACCGCCTTTAAATTATTCTCCTTTATATCCTAGGTGGCAAAGTAATGTGACAGTGCCAGGAACCTTTGGTTGGCCTTTATTCCCAGGAGCCTTTCCCAAAGGTTCAACATACTATTGCTGCGTCGTTAGCCCAGGTAGTAATGACCAAAATGTTATTTCAAATATTTTTCCAAATTTAAATCCTACTAGTTTTGTGTCATCAAATTTACAAAGACCAGAACTTCAAAATCAAATGAGACCCAACCAACAAGCTGGACAATATGCACCTGGTTATAATACATGGCCTAATGCACAGGGTTTCAGTGGTTCAGGGTTTCCTGACGCTCAAACAACTCACAGAGAGTACGATCCTAATGCAATACCAAATTCGCAAAGTTCTAGTGGACAGTATGGACCAGTTTATCAATCAGTGCCGAATTCTCAATCTTCTGGAAGCCAATATGTCCCGACTGAAGCTAGACCAAATTCGCAAAGCTCTGATGAACATAATAAACCTGGCTTAAGACCTAATACACAAACATTAGATCAGCTATCTGGTCCACAAATTATTGGTCATAATAATTACGGTCCAGAGAATATGGCACCTATCTCACAAGAGCCCGGTGGACAACACGGATCTTTTCCTGGACCAGGCGGACAAAATGGACCTGAATATAACACAAGACCTAACGCTCAAGGTGGACAATATAGACCTGAATATAATAGAACTCCTACTGTCGCTGGTGGTACTGGTGGACAAAATGGCCCTGATCATAGCACAGGACCTAACTCACAAACATCTGGAGGAAAGTATAGCCCACAGGCTAGTGGTGGTCAATATGGCCCTGATTATAGCACAGGACCCAACTCACATACATCTGGAGGAAAGTACGGTCCACAGACCAGTGGTGGTCAATACGGCCCTGACTACAATATAGGACCTAACTTACAAACATCTGGAGGAAAGTACAGTCCAAATGATTATGGCGGTCAATACCGCCCTGATTATAATACAGTAGCCAATACACAAACATCTGGAGGAAAGTACAGGCCACCATCTAGTGGTGGCCAATACGGCCCTGATTATAATACAGGACCTAACTCACAGACATCTGGAGTTAGGTCACCACCAACAAGCGGAGATCAAAACGGCCCCGATTATAGCATAGGACTTAACTCACAAACATCTGGAGAAAATTACGCACCACCAACTAGTGGAGGCCACAACGGTCCTGATTATAACACAGGGCCCAACTCACAAACACCTGTAGGAAAGTACAGTACACAGATAAGTGGTGGTCAATACGGACCTGATTATAACACAGGACCTAACTCACACATGTCTGGAAGAAATTACGGACCACCAAGTAGTGGAGGTCAATACGGCCCTGATTATAATACAGGACCTACCTCACAAACATCTGGAGGAACATACGGACCACCGACTAGTGGTGGTCAACACGGCTCCGATTATATCACAGGACCTTTTTTATCTGGTGGCCATTACGGTCCTGATTACGTCTCACGACCAAGTACGCAAGACTCTGGCGGATATAACACAGCAGGTGCTGGTAAGTAGATCACTCGATCGTTATTACAACCATTAAATAATTAAATGATACAATTTTGCAGATTAATATTAATTTCTTGAAATTACCAAAATTTTAATATATTGTACTTTTTTGTAGGTCCGCTGAACGTTATAGATCCGAACTCTATATCAACAGATGATTCTAACTCTGCAGCCGAAGCAAGCGTGGCTCAAACTACCAATGGAACCACAGCTTCTGCGAGTTCGAGAGGTGGTAACAAAAAAGGCAACGCTCAAACCAACGTTCAAGGCACTTATACTGGAAGTGGCTCCTTTTCAGCACAAGCAGAGATAACAGATGAAAGTAAAGGGGCTCAAAGTTCAGTAGAGGGTGGGAAAAAAGGTTCTAAAAGTAGTGCACAAGGCAAAGGTCGAGATAATCTGTCTCAAGCAAGTGTACAGTTAGGCGCTGAGACTGGTTCATTACAAACACTTGCTGAGAGTAGTGGCAAAATGCATTCATCCAACTCAAAGGTACAGGGCAGTGTTAAAGGTGGAATGGCTGACGCCCAAGCTCGAGGCCCGGGAAGCACTTCATCTCAAGCACAGATTGGGTTTACTCCTTATAAAGAGGGTGAAAAGTCTCATGACGAATTATCTGCTCCCTTCATGGGTCAAGGAACCGCTGCTGCTCAGTCAAGCAGTCGATCTGGACAGTCACAATCAAATTTACAAGGAAAATATAAATATGGAATCAGTTACAATGGAGCCGCACAAGCTGGCGCTAGCATTGACAAAGATGCTGTCTTCTTAAAAAGACTTCCTTTTAATCCAATAGACGTGTTCAGTGAAACAGATAAAACAATTAATGTAAATACTGTTTATCCGACGGATACCATTCCAACTGACGATAGTGACAAAGGAGAGAATGAAACCATGAATAAATCTGAAACAAGATATAAGCATACACATTTCGATCATCACAAAACAGACCTCATTAAAAGCACTCCTGCACTTGATTCACCGGTAGGCAATAGACGGTCATTCCAATCAAATTATGACAGTAATACAGACTATGAGTACACTACCGAAAAAGGCGAAATTGTAGATGATTTGTATCAGGACGCCGGGCTCGGTCCTGATGTTACAGATGTTGATCAAACCGAATACTCAAATTATGATGACTTTGCTCGTGAGAGTGATTCTACACCTATGCTGTCACAAAGAAATAAACTAAAAGAACTCGATATCAAACAAGAAGCGAGTGGAAATACACAACACATAGTACTAGGCTCATTGACTGACCAAGATGCACACATCACACAACGAAATTCCGAGCGTCCAGACGAAAACAGAATTTATCAACCAGGGGAACGCGTTCCAGGGACAGGTGGATATACTATACCGATCGGATTTACTGGGAGCGTAAAATCAGTGGCTTCTAAAGATAAGACGTACGTTACTGGATCTAAGGGTTCACCGTCACAAGCTCAAACAGTGTCTCTTTCACCTGGTACAGGAAAAGAAAGATATACAACTCCTGCAGCATATGGTAGAAATGTAAACCCTAAAAATTTGAAGTCTCTTTATAATTCTAAAAAAGACGAGAATAACAGATATATTTCGGTGTCTAAATCTGTTACACGTGACTTAGATAGTGAAAACAATATTCGAAAACAATACTCACATACGTATTATACCAAATCGTCATCTTGCGGTTACTTTACTTTTACGTGCACTATGGTCAGTGGAGCAGACGGCATGAAAAAAGTTTGTAAGCCTAAAATTCCACAAAATCCTGACGGAACTCCCATGAGGTGCTAGTCGAAACTCACCGATTTTAATAATGTAGTAGTTATAGACTATAAACAGAAAATTTGGCGATCAAAATTAATAAAAGTCGTATCTGATTGAAACCTGATACACACGATTTATTCACAAATAGTTTGGACTGATTAATATTCATTTATACTAATTGCTGTCAAAATACAATTGTGTGAACATGAAAAACTGAAATATTTTGTGCATATAAACTCTATCAGTACTTATGAAAAAAACTATACTACACATCCATCAGTAAGCAGTACAGTATGTTAAATTAAACAATGTTTTAGATTAAGAAACCTAGTTGTAAGAAAAAATACTATTACTTTTTAGTTAATATTTCTAATCAAAACACCCAGCATTTTTGTATGAAGTTACAGCTACAATGTAAACGTGTAAGTGGGAAAAAAGTAAGAAACAATTTTAACTTTTTTTTCTTCATTCTTATAGTATTATAAATTTAAAACTTCAGGATAATATTAATACGATACCAGTATAAATAATTAAGGAACGATGTAAGAAGCATAACATTAAAAAAGTATATATAAATGTGTGTAAATTTTATACCAAAACGAGAGGACTTATTGTAGGCACACTTAAGTTTATCTGGTGGTTTGATTAGTTGCATTTGTGGAGCTTTGATATAATCAAAGGACCAGGCGCATAGTCACTGGGGCGTGGCGAAGACACAATTAAAGCGCCCGCCGTTGCAGCAGCCAAGCATTTATACTTTCGAGGACGCGCTTCCCAGGCGCACTTTGTCCGCTATTATATCAAGGCTAAATGTCCTTTATAATCGATATTTGTCGGATTAGAATAAATTTAATCTTATTAGGTAGAATATTTCGTATCTACTTAAGTATAAATAATTATATAAGATTTTTCATTTTTATAGCTTAATGATACTTATATAGTAGAAAGACAAGTTTAAATTTAATTTACATACAATTTCACTGTATTTATTTTTCACAATAACGTGATGAATTTAATTAGAAAATTAAATAACTGCAAAACTGATTGGGACAAATATCACAGGGCAAGAACTACTACACTGAATAAGTTAATTTCCTTATTAACAGTAATCCCAAAACTAAATGCGAGTGATTTTGATATATTATGTAATAAAAAAGTCTTCATCCACTTCGATAAAAGCTATCAATTTGAGTATAACAAGGGTAGGTAATTATAATTAAAGCAAAAACCAATACTGTTTTTAGTAATAAAAATCACACAATGCAATAGTTATAATCAGTCTGATATTATGGAATGTACTTCAGGTAACCTAGTATTTAAATATATTAAGACCTATGCAAAGACACTAAAAAGAAAAAAAACAACGGTAAGAACCTTTACCAACGGGTAGTCAATTAATCTGTAACAGGATAGATTAATGAATACTTGTCCATATCATAGCATGGCAGGAGAATGATGATGATGATCATATGTTTGTTCATGAATAAGCGTGATGACCTCTATCTTGACCAAGAATCCTGCACGACTGTTAACAACTTTTTTGTGTATGTATCAATACACCACTACAGAATTTACGGGTCCGTACGCGTGGCCTAACAAGACAGGAAAGAGGCTTTTATAAATGACTATTTTATTTTCCAAACCTGAAAATATTCGATCCATACAAAATAGGTTTTCCCTGAGGTCTACAGTATGGGACTCTTCAAGAAGGTATTGAAAAGGTATTTGAAGGATCGGCAAATCATAGATAGCACCTCTGGTGTTGCAAATGCCCATAGGCGGCGGTAACTACTTTCCATCAGGTGGGCGGGCCTTTTTCCTTCCTATATAATTAAAAAATATATTAAAGAAACTGCAGCTGGATGAAACATACTTTGTGTTATAACTTATAATTTCTATAAAACTAACTCTTTTACAAATATGTAATAGACTTTAACTTCCTTGGTTATTCCTTAAATGCTTAGGTGGAATCTTAAGTAAACTTGTATTCAAATGGGAAAATAATTTCTTAAACTATTATTAATATTATCATCTACATTAATGAAACACCTAAAAATAAGACTCTCATTTGTATATAACTACTTTCGCATATTGTTTAAGTACGAAACCGCAAAAAATACAAAATAAGACTAACATGGCAAAATAGTTTGTACAGACTTTGTAATCGGATATCTATACTACACCTATTACAAACAATATACCAAACCCTTTATAGTTGTGGACAAAGCATATGACAATATTTAACTTCATAGCTTTTATTAGATATTAAATATTTTTAGATATAACTTTGTTGCTTAATTTTTTATGAAAATACATTAAAATCATATGCAGATTAAGTCAGTCAGTCCAATAACTAACGAACACCTAACAAGAAGGTAATGCACTGAATGGGTTACAGCTGTAAGATAACTTGATAACATAATTATGTACGAAAGGATTTTCCTGTCTTAAGTTAATCTACGTACACGGTACGACATAAACATTGATACGAAATATATGACTCTTCAACCACTTATTTTGAATAAAAATTATCGCCAAGTAATTTGCATATAAAATCTAAAAAATATTATAAACATTTAAGTTTTCTTTCACAACTTTAGATCTATAAAAGCTTCGACGCAAAGTATCTCCTAGTCGCAAAATAACCCTTACTTAAAATATTTCAAGGAAAGATTCAACAACTGACTATGTATAAATTATGTTTATTCTTACTTTAAATTAACAAATTTCAAAACACAATATTTTTTAGGTTTTCTAATGTCGTCTTTAAAAAAGCAAAGGCTCATTAAAAAAAAGAACGTTTTGCGAATGTCTCATTTCGATAAAGGGATTTCTTGTGACTAGGAAACATTTTGTATACGAGCCTTAGCATCGTTTGAAAACACAACACATTAAAATAGAGTTTCCATATTAAATGAGATCAATCATTAAAATATAAAGAGATTCTTGACTGAAGTATACATAATTATGTATTATGTAGTTTAATTAATACAGAAGAGTTAGAAACTTGAATGAATACTGATTTATAAGGAACTTGATCAGATGAAGATGCTACGAATTTTAAGATTTCTTAATTTATTATAACACCGAAATTCATATATTAACAATGAAAACAAGGTGGGTAAAAAGTATGGTAAGTAAAAAGTAAGTGCATTAGAAAACGCCAGGTACTTGCACTAATTCAAAATATATTTTTGTACGACGTAATGCAGAGCCAAGACAACTGCATCAGACATACTTAGTTACCTAGGTGAAACAAAATAGGTGCAGAATCCTTTAACTGGGACTTGTCATAATACTGAACAAATTTTGTTCTAAGTATTAGTAGAAACTGCAAAAAAATTGGGCCTGTCTTCATAAAAAATTGGCATGCAGCTGCAACAAAGTCGTAGATCAAAAGTTGCTCAGTATGATAAGTAGTGTTCCTAGTTTTTATAGATTCTACGCCTGTATTGTAACATCCTTAATACGTACATTAAGTAGGTAGGAACTTGTATTAAAAATAGATTTGACAAAAAATAAATAATAAGTCATAAAGTCTAATATGAAAAGCAAATAGCATTATAGTCAAGTAACCAGCAACATACCTGATTACTTAAAGTAGTAGAAATTCTTAAGATTTGTTATCCCCTGATTATTCACATTTAGGTTGCTCCTCGAAGACGTTTTAAGCGTTCCTTTTCCAAATGATCCACTGGTGGTTCGCGTTCAAACGATATCAACTCTAAAACTGGAACAAAAATTTAAAATATAAACATGGCACGCCGTCGCGGTCAGAAGCTAATAAACGAGTCATGGCAAAAAATGTTCAATTTTCTGTGGGGCCAATAGAATAGAATTGTTTATTTGCAAGAATACATAGGTTATTTTATACAAGGTCTTATTGTAAATTCTCAGTCGATGTATTCAACCTGCATGCAAGTGTGCATCATATAGTAAGTGGTGGATATATAGTGTCCGTCACATATGTATGTATTGTATCGCCCGATTATTAATGTCTACAGCACTGATTTCTACTCGTGGCTTGGGATCCTGAATGTGGATTCATAGAATGTCTGTGTACTAAACGTCATAGTATTAAAAAAATGGTTGGGGCAGCAGACAGTTACTAGTGTCGAATTAAAAAAAAACTGTAAACATGTAACCGGTATTATGGGATATAGTTCGTTTAGTATGCAACAAAGTGAACTTTAAAATAACGTGAAAGAAACAATAAAACTAAAATGAACGTAAAAAGTAAGGAGTAAAAAGTTTTAGGTCAGGGCACTGCAGTAAACTAGTATTTTTGTTAGAACATCTACGGAGATGTGATCCCTTCCGTGTGATATTTGAAGTCAATAGGTAACTCTTGTTTGCTTGCTCTATAATAAAATTGAGAGTGTCTTGATTCTCAAGTGGTTGTTGTTCCTGATTGTCAGATTGACAATCATAGGTATGATTCCCATAATGGCAAATATTCTTGTGATGAGCAACTACATTGTTTAGGCATTTAAGTAAAATATATCAATCTGGTTCCCAGAAAACAGAATCCTTTTATAGTTTGGGGTTAGAAGACTTTGGGCTCTATTTCATAAAAAGAAATACAGTTTGTTATTTTTTTTTAATAAAATGTATTATTACTATTTTAATTAAGCTTGTAAACTAGTAACTTGTAGACTCTTGTGGTAGTCCATGTTAACAGCCATATCGTCCCCACTGCAGGGGCACCCCCACCAGCAGAACAGTCGAATAAGAATTTATTTACGCAGCTTATAGTCGAATAACAGCTGAGTGTACGTCGCCACACTGACTTGTCGTATAATAGTGGTTATCACGACTATTTCGCATTTTTCACTAATTTGTGCTATAATTCAGTCGAATAAGCGTTTACCGCACTATCCTATAGCACTTTTACTCTACCTTTTGGAATATGTTGAATGAAAGAGACCAAATCACTTTCACTCAGCGTATTTGTTCTATAATAGTTCTATAACAGCTATAGAATAGCTGAATCGCGGAACTGGGCGCTTTTACTCTTCTATAACTCGGCACTCTGTTCTGATTCTATAAAATCTTACTACTGCATGCTTATACAACAACAACTCGAATAATGTGTGTTAGAATGCTATTATATACTAAACATTCCAATGTCAAAGTCAGACATCCGAAATGCCTTCAGAATTCCTTCAAAATCCACGGATGCAAAACCGACAATAGCCGAACTAAACTCTGTACCACTGAAAGAAAAGATAATATCGACTGCAAAATCTCAGAGTAAGCAAGGAAATGGGAAAAGACTTTCCACTGCGGACCTTAAACTTGATGGAGTGCCTAAAATCGTCTACATTTCAGAATGCTTAACCCCCAAGGTCAAACAGTTATTTTATAAGGCTCGAGAATTTGCAAAACTGAACAATTTTGCTTTCTGCTGGACCTCGCACGGAAAGGTCTATTTACGAGAAAAACACAGTGACTCCGTGATACGTATAAACTCTGAATCCGATATTGATAAGATAAGGAGTAATAAAACTGTAAATTGACTCATATTTCTTGTGGCGTTAACGTTCTCAGTATATTTCCTAATTTTATATCCAATAAAATTTGATGTAATATGTAATCTAATTTCAACTTACCGACAAATATATGATTTCTTATTTAGAATTATATGTAACATTAATTTTCTTCAGATTTGTTATTATACCGATATCTTTAAAATCAGGAACTTCAAGTACGATCATTCAAGCACACTACAAACTCACTCATTCAAAAAAACACACACAAAAATATTGTATAAACAAACAATCATACATAATACACTTTTATAGGATAACACAACACACGGTAACCAAATCGAACCTAGATTATAATGTTATCATGCCCATTTTAGTTCCACAACTCGAACAGCTCTTTTTGTTGTTTTTATCACATTATGGATAGTTTACTAACAAGTATAGATCAATACAATGTTTCGGAATTCGCGGTATGCGAAGCGGAGGAATGTAGTAAAATTATATCATGTCAACAAAAATTTCTTAAAATAATCCATCAAAATATTAGAAGTATAAATTGCAATTTTAATCAATTGGAATTATTTTTAAATAGAATTAATTTATGCTTTGACCTTATTATTTTATCGGAATGTTGGCTGTCTAGTTTTAGTTCCCTACCTGTGTTAAAAGGCTACTGTTCACACTTCTCCACTGATAATTACAATCAGAATGATGGCTTAGTCGTATTTCTTAAAAACAACATTACCGCTCAAGTTATTGAACCAAATATTACAGAAGCAAATGCAATTGCGGTGAGTATGGGTTCCGATATTCTTGTTTTAGCACCATATAGACCCCACTGTTTTAGAAACCCCGACCCGTTTTTGCAATCATTAATGTTATTTCTTAAATCTGTAGAGCGATATAAAAATGTAATTATTACAGGCGATATCAATATTAACATCTCAAAGGATTCGAAAGATAACTTTACACAAGAAGCTACCTTTAGCTACCTTTAGTTATCAAACATCTCTGCGTTATGTTCGCTGATGATGCTACTATTTTTATACCCAAGGGCAAATTGAATAATCAAGAATACATAAATGAAATATATAATACTATTGACATTGCTACAAAATGGTTGACATCTATTAATTTAAGATTAAATCTAGACAAGACCAAAATCATAGAATTCAGAAATTACAAAAAGACACCAGAGAATTTAAAAATAATTATATGTAATAAAGAAGTAGAATTAGTTAATGACATAAAATTTTTAGGAATAATTGTTGACACTCACTTGAATTGGAAATCACATATTGATACAGTAAACAAAAAGATATCAAGTAAATGCTATGCTTTGTCAATTCTGAGCAATGTCACTTCAACAGAAATTTGTCGAAATGCATATTATGGTTATGTGTATCCACTCTTAACATATGGCATTATATATTGGGGTAACTCAGTCAATGTAAAGAACTTCAAGAGTGCTGTGGAAAATATTGTAACAATACTAGTCATACAGAGATTATAAATTATTTGTATAGAGAAATTATAAATATATTAGGTTTAAGCGCCCAAGCTACATGCACTCATAAAACTGACCAGCGCAGGAAATGTATAGTCGGCTGGAACAAACACGTAAGTGACGCTCACAGGAATGCTAGGCTGGAGTTCGCGAACTGGATTTGGTATGGAAAACCATCTTCGGGTCCTGTTTACGAAGCCATGAATACAACCCGCAAAATTTTCAAGAGTAAACTTAAATGGTGCCAATCTCACCAGGAACAAATTAAAATGGATTTGCTAGCAAAGCATCACACAAACAAGGATTTCAAAAGTTTTTGGAAGTCTACGAGTAGCTTGAACTCCAAGTCTGGTATTCCTGTGAGTGTCGATGGTGCCTCGAGCTCAAAAGATATAGCGTATGTATTTAGAAACATGTTTTCGGTACAGTCACCCTTAGGACAGCCATGTCGGGAGTTCGAGCCTGGGCCCTGTGGTGAAGAAGTGCCATGTACCATACAAGCTATAGACATCAGAAATGCTTTAAAAAGAATGAAAAAAGGCAAATCTCCAGGGCACGATGGGCTCAGCGTCGAGCACCTGCGACATGCTGGTCCTCACTTGCCGCGTGTGCTCGCCCTTCTATACAACTTATGCTTGAGCCACTGTTATCTTCCTACTGACCTGATGCGGACCCTGGTGGTGCCTATAATTAAAAATAATACTGGCGATGTGTCTGACAGTTCAAATTACAGGCCGATTTCGCTAGCTACCATCATTGCGAAGGTGCTTGACAGTGTGCTTAACTCCTATCTTATTCGGCATATTAGACTACATGACGGCCAGTTTGGTTTTCGACCTGGTCTGTCAACAGAAACTGCCATTCTTAGTCTGAAGCACACTGTCAAGTACTACACCGATAGAAATACGCCCATATATGCCTGTTTTTTGGACTTGTCCAAGGCCTTCGACCTGGTGTCGTATGACATACTTTGGCAAAAATTGAAAGAGACAACGGTGCCGCCAGAGTTTGTATCTCTGCTAAAGTACTGGTATCTGAACCAAGAAAACAGTGTGCGGTGGGCGGGTGAGCTGTCGGAACCGTCTAGGCTGGAGTGTGGAGTGAGGCAGGGAGGGTTGAGCTCACCCTTGCTCTTCAGCTTGTATATTGATGCGCTGATCGAGCGGCTCAGCAGCATGCGTGTCGGCTGTTATATTGACAGAGTATGTTTTAATAATATCAGCTATGCGGACGACATGGTGCTGCTGGCCCCCTCGGTCAGCGCTCTCCGACAATTGCTCGCTGCATGTGAGTTGTACGCGACCGATCATGGGCTGGTTTATAATACAAAAAAGTCTGAGTACATGGTCTTCGGGGCTGGATCCAAGTGTCCCTCTGTCGTCCCTCCAATTCTTCTGAATGGTCTCGATCTGAACAGAGTTTATCAATTTAAGTACCTGGGACACTTGGTGACAGATGACCTGAAGGACGATGTAGACATGGAGAGGGAACGCAGGGCGTTGTCAGTCCGAGCGAACATGCTGGCCCGCAGGTTTTCCCGTTGTACAGCCGCAGTCAAAATAACGCTGTTTAAAGCATACTGCACATCACTGTACTCGGGGGCCCTGTGGTTCACATACACGCAAAGGTCATACAATGCTCTGCGGATCCAATTCAACAATGCCTTCAGGGCTTTGTTGCGGCTCCCGCGTTTCTGCAGCGCTTCCTCTATGTTCGCAGAGGCACGCACTGACGGGTTTGACGCTATTTGGCGGAAAAAGTCTGCCTCACTGTTACGCCGGTTGCGCGAGAGCCCCAACACAATCCTGCGGGCAATAGCCGACAGATTCAATAGTCCGCTTCTGTGGACTTTAATCTGTCGGACTAAATCAGTTTTAACTGTAACTTACTAACATAGTTTTAAGGTATCTGTAAACTAACGTAAATAGGTTAAAATAGTTTGATTGTTTGTTTGTTCATTACTAACATAGTATGTAAGAACCATTGTTACTAACTTGTATGGACCCTGTAGTCCGAATAAACAATTTAAATAAATAAATAAAGTCTACATTTATATTACAAAAACGATGTTTAAGGATCATTTATAAAATACTTAGTACTGAAACTCTAAGGCCTGTATTTAAAGATAAAAAATATTTACCATTGACCTGCATTTATATATTGGAAATATGTGTCTTTGTAAAAAATAACAGTGATTCATTTATTAAAAAAACTAGCTTCCGCCCGCGACTTCGTCCGCGTGGACTTCAGAATCTAGAAATTTTTAGTTTTTAAGCATTCCTTCGGGAACCCTTAAGTTTTTCGGGATAAAAAGTATCCTATGTGTTAGTCGAGTGCTTTATCTATCTACCTACCAAATTTCATCCAGATCAGTTCAGTAGTTTCGGCGTGAAAGCGGAACAAACAAACAAACAAATAAACAAACAAACTGACAAACAAACAAACATCCATACTTTCGCATTTATAATATTAGTTGGATTGGATGAACTACGAAATAAATATAAAAACGATGTATGTCCTGTGCTTGCAAAAAGTTATATGTATAGTAAAAGCTCTGTAGTTGCTGGTGCAAAAATTTAGATTATTTTAGGAATTCTCTATCTAGAAATACCACTTTGTTAAAAATTACTGGCACAAGACTAACTCTCAAACCTTGGATGACTACGGGACTATTACGCTGTATTCGGAATCGAGATAAAATGCACTTGCGATTAAAAAAAGAGCCTTCAAATTTAATTCTAAAGAAATCATTTAGTAGATACAGAAACTTTTGTAATAACCTGATAAAAAAAAGTAAAACATAAATATGAAAAACAGCTCTTAATAGATGCAAAAGGTAATAATAAAAAGCTATGGTCAACTATTAAAGATATAACAAACCAAAAAAAAACAAATGAGAAATCAGATATATTATTAAGCCTTAGGGAAAATAAACAGGATTCTATAAATGCAGTTAACTCATATTTTGCTAACGTTGGTAAAGTATTAGCGTCAAAAATATCTACCGTTGTTCCTGATTCTAAGTTCTTGAACTTTGACAACAATATAAACGTTAAAGAATCTTTTGTTCTTCTGGAAACATCAGAGGATGAGGTTGACTGTCTACTTCGCAACCTATGACCAGATACTGCAGTAGGATTCGATGGTATCTCTGTTATAAGCCTGAAAGCTGTCAAAGACCGGGTTGTTCCAATTCTGACGCATATTATTAATACCTGTATTGATACGGGCCGCTTTCCAGACACTTTTAAAAAAGCTATTATAACTCCTGTTTACAAAGGTGGGGATAGAAACTGTGTCGTAATTATAGACCTATTTCTGTTCTCCCTTCTCTTTCAAAAGTTTTTGAACGTATTCTAAACAACAGACTCATGAATTATTTAGAAAAATTTTGCTTGATATCAGAAAATCAATATGGTTTTAGAAAACTTAAATCAACTGAAGATGCGTTACATGAATTTACCAACACAATAGTCAAAAATCTGGATCGTAAGAAAAAATGCCTAACAATATTTTTGGACCTAGCCAAATCATTTGACACGGTTTCTATCCCCAACCTTATTGATAAACTAGAAAAGCTAGGAATAAGAGATAAACAATTAAAAATATTTGAAGATTATTTATCCAATAGATCACAAATTATTAAAATAGGAGACTTCTCAAGTGATGATGAACTTATAAGCTATGGTGTTCCACAGGGGAGCATATTGGGTCCGACATTATTTATTTGCTACATAAATGAGCTTTGTCAACTTAAAATTAAAAATTGCAGGATAATTACGTACGCAGATGATACTACCCTAACTTTCTTTGGCGATACATGGGAACAAGTATACAAAGCTGCTCAGGAAGGGCTGGATACTGTATGTTACTGGCTAGCTAAGAACACACTAACGCTAAATGCAGAAAAAACTAAATATGTAACTTTTTGTATTAGAAATTATGATGGGAAGTTTCAGAATACACCTAAGATCATTGCTCATTCTTGTTTCCTTAAAGACAGAACAGATATCTCAGTATGTCAATGTCCAGAAATACACAGTACTAACTCTATTAAGTATCTTGGGATCATAATAGATCGTAATTTATCTTTTGCGGAGCATATCAAAACGGTAACAGGTAGAGTTAGAAAACTTGTATATATTTTTAAACAGCTTCGTCACGTGGCTGATGGCAAGACAATGAGACAGGTCTACGTTTCTCTATGTGAATCGATAGTTTCCTATTGCATTACATCTTGGTGTGGTGCTGCTAAGACTCACCTAATCATCCTAGAAAGAGCGCAAAGGATACTTCTTAAGGTGTCAATGTTCAAACCGTATCGATTCCCAACGAGGGAGGTTTACACTCAAACGGATGTACTTTCTGTTAGACAATTGTTTATTCTGAAACTGATACTGAAACAACACTCGGCCATGAAATACTGTCATACCACTGAACCCACGTCTAGACTAAAATATAAAGTATGTAAAATAGAATCATACAAAACAAAATTTACGAACAAATTGTTTTGTTTCCAGGGGCCCAGACTTTATAATGAAATGAATAAAATTCTTAATATCTTCCCTATGTTTAAAGTTGAATGTAAGAAGGTTGTTATAAACTGGTTGAAAACTTTAAATTATGATGAGACGGAGGACCTGTTGAAAGTTTTATCCTAGATAGTATAATCCACAATCACTCTTACTCACACCAATGTATTCTTATACACACACACATACACACACATACACACGTGCACAGACACACACATACACACGTGCACACACACACAAGTACACACACACACACACACACACACACACACACACACACACACACACATACACACACACACACACACACACACACACACACACACACACACACACACACACACACACACACATACACACACACACATACACACACATGCACACACATACACACACACTGTGTTGAGTTCCTAATTTCTGTTTTATTTTGATATAATGTGCATATACATAATATATTAAGAAACGGTAATCCTAAATTTAACTTTGTAAAAACATATTGTTCAGGGAGATCACCACCGGATACCCATAACACAAGTAATTTTTTTACTTAGTATGGGTTGATGGAGGTAAACATTTGATACCATATGAAAACATGTCTTTGTATATTACCGATATGATTGTAAATTCCTTTTTATGAATAAATAAAATTATTATATATTATTATTATTATAGGATATTCATTGTGTTGAGTGTTGTTAGTCGACTTTTACTCAGCTTGTATTGTGCTTTAAACGAAGTGGTGCTTTTCGTAGAAAAGTTAAGGCTACGTTTAAGAAGATGAAAAATTCTGCAAAGTTCCATGAGCCTTTAGAATCAAGTGCAAACTATAGTAATGTTTTGGGTTCCGTAGGCTCTAGTTTTCATATCAGTGACGGCGAACATGAAGAAAATTTTAAATCTGTACCAGGAACGAGTCAAGCGTATACTCTGTGTAAGCCAAGTGGAAATCAAAGTAATATTTTAAGTTGTTCCGAAGGCTGAAGTTTTCATATCAATAATGGCGAACATGGAGGCAATTTTGAATTTGTATCAGAAACGAGTCAAGCACAAACAAGTGATAACGATTCCGTAGACGTCTCTAATACGAGTACAAGTAACTGGTCTAAAATCAGTTCAGACACAGAAAACAGTGACGATAGTTTTGACACTGAGAACAGCAATGACGACGATAAAAGTTTTCAGATGGACATAAAAGAGTGGGCCATTCAGTACACACATTCATTTTCAATTTTTCTGTTGTTTTTTGGACTCGTTGAGTGTAAGAGAATCGATCCCCACTAAAATCTCGAATTAGATTGTTTTTGCCATGACAATACTTCCTTTACTCCTTCGTCGCTCGCTGTCGCTCGCTCTTAAGTCGCTCGAAAGTAAAAATTCATTGTAGCATTAAAGTTCAGCTAAAATGTTGTTGTTTTTTTTTCCTTACAAGAAACATACGATCTGATATAATTTTAAATATACAGGATGTTTCTCAGAATCAAGTATGGAATCCAGGAAAAATATTGAAAAAATCCGGCCAAGCTGGCCATACTGTCGTGCCCCAGCCCGAAAATAGGCAATGCACACATATTACACGAATGATTTATATATCAAACGATAGCTGTTTGATTGTAAAATAAAACCGTATTGCCATTTAACCTTCAAAAGTTGGAAGAACAGAAATATTAACTTGTAAGCTAAAGTGATGCTTACCCAAGGTACGATGGGGTAATAGCGGATGACTTTTTAGTGCCTTGTAATAATAGTGAGAAAACATATATATTTCACAAATCTTACGGCTTACGGCTGTAAAAATTCGTAAAATTAATAATAAAGAGATAAATAGTTAAAACAAAATTAGAAATAAATATTTAAATGGTAACTTTTCTTCTCTAAATTGTCCATCTTCTATTGACACACATTCCATGTTACCCTTGCTAACCTTATAAAACGTAACTAAATGTTTACATTCTTGAATGAATGACTGAATGATAAATGATAATAAGGTTTAACACAGATGATGCTCGTAATTCATATAGGGAGATTATGTTTCAATATACTTATTCCTCTATGATTGTCTTATAGGTAGGCATCCAGTAGTGGACTGGCAACGTTCATTAAAACTTACCGTTAAAATTGTCAAGTTACTTTTTTACTTCTTTTTTTAATCTGAATATAAATATTGTGATATTTAAACATCTAACTAAAGGTTTCACATTGAGGTTTACGTTTACATGTTGTTATATAACTTAATAAACTTAGGACCCTTGGTAGGTGAACTGATCGAAAGAACTAATTTATCCGGACCAACAGAATAATAATGCATATTTTTTTTAACAAAACAGACCTAAATTCTACTAAATGTAATGTTTACGGTGTGTTTATTTTAGTAACTATCTACATATTATAACAAAGTTTGTCTTATAACAAACTGAGGCAACTGAAAATAAATTCAGAGGTTTGTTTATAGTAGTCTAGTATATAGTTATATGCATCTTGTTGGTGTGTGTGAATCTAGCATGGTGTATTTACAGCCGAAAATAATTTAATGCTATTTTGACATTTAATCTCCGGAGATCAAACGTCAGTGTAGTGATGTATGATGTGGATATTTCGTGAGTTTATGGAAAAATCGGTTTATTGATAAAGAAACTTTCATAAACAGCATTGTTAAAATGTCAAAGGAATAATTATACTCATGTTATTGTGAAACATAAAAAACCGCTTAAATTCTGGACTTCACAGTTTAACTTACTTTATGCTTACTACTTCATACTTAATACCTTGGCTTAATACCAAAGGATTCCCGTGTGTGGAGTAGGGCCTAATCTTCCCGATGTTATGGGAAGAGATCCGTGCCCCTGCAGTGGGGACGTTATGGATTATTAACACACCAAAGGACCTGGATCCGACTTGCTCTTCTAGTTACTTCAGTTCAATGAAGGATACATGTTCGCGGATCTAAATATATAAGGTGCTACTTTATTAGTGCCCGATATTTTAGTCAGTGCTTCTACTCCTGATTCTGATTAACTTTCCCCAAGGAACCCATAGTCAAATCGTAAAAAAAAATTTTGGACTCTTCATACTAATTTGGCCGCTCGGCTGATCGATTTATATGAAGAGTCCAAAAACTTTTTTACGATTTGACTATGGGTTCCTTGGGGAAAGTTGATCAGAATCAGGAGTAGAAGCACTGACTAAAATATCGGGCACTAATAAAGTAGCACCTTATATAATAAGTCGACCATATAATATTTAATATGGAGAATCACTGGTACCTTCTACCCGTGTGAAATATTTGGTTAAATAATTTAAATTAAGAACGGTGTGTTCTCAGCATGAGTAGTTGACAAAATAATGACAGTAAGATTTAAAAACTAAAATGAGAATTGCATACCGTTCGTAGAGTTTACATAGATCTATTTAAAAACTCTCTCATTCTGAATTGCAATAATAAGTAATAATATTAATGTTTAATATTATATTCTTTGTCGTTTCTATCATTTTCATTTTTTTACATATATAAATCATTGGTATTTTTTAAATACTCGTTAAATAAAAGTTATCGGTATTTGAATATTACATATTAAATTGTTTCATTTTTCCGATAATTTCACAACACTATTGAATGAGTGAATGAAAATCAAATGCCTATCAATCTTTCATGTATCACGTACATAGCAGTATTTTTTATTTATTAATTATCTATTTTCCAAACTTTTAAAGAGGGTAGAGAATACTCATAATTATTAATTTATTATTTTAAGGTATGTCACGTAATTTTATTTTAATACATAGGGGTAAAAAAAAATTAATACAAGTCCAAAAATGTTTCTATCTTCCTCAGGTAACTCGCGTGAATTAGTCAAATATCTACAAAAATATTTTTTTATCTTTTTTCTCCCAACTTTTACAGAAATTTTGAAAAATGTAAAATTCTGAATTATTTGTGTTACGGTTTTTTACTTTATCTTATTTTTGTAATATTTCGGAATAAAATAATGAAAATATAAGTACGAATATGACTCTGGGGCACAAACGGGCATTGTCTTTTTTTTACAATTTTTCATACAAATTATTGATTCATTATTCAGTTGGTATGAGTATCTGAAAAAAAAATTTTTCTTGGATTCTATGCTTGATTCTAAGTAACCCCTTAAAATTTCAAACACACGTTTTTTAACACCCTGTATTAATAATATAAACATATTTCTATTCGCATAAAATACCAAGGCCATCTAATTTGAGTAAATTTATCCACGTCCAAGTGAACTAGCGTTGTTACTGGAGATAGACGTTTTTTAAAAAAGCCAACATCATTACCATAATTTTATAAAAATGAAGTATAAGGGTTATTATTATACCATTTAAGGAACCCTGAAATCTATTTGGTATGGCTGTATCATGTGCTATAAAAGTAATCTAAACGCCTTTACACGTGTTATAGTTGTATAAATGTGTTATAATAGAAACTGGATCATGAAAGTAATTTTCTTTTATATATTTTTTATTTTACTAATATTTTCTTATTTTAATTTTAAGGAATTATGGGGCGCGCAAATATATGAATCAGGGCCTCTGGTTTTATCAGTAAACTTATTTTCGCATGTTGTTCTGTGTTATTTATTATACTTAAGTACAGTCTTTATGTTTTATAAAAACGGATTGGTAAAAAAACTTAAGGTAAAAGTAAAAGTTTCAAATATTGTAATCAGCCGGCGCGGCGTGCTTCACAAAACATGAAAACTTACCACAAAATATCGGATAACTGCTACCAAAGAGCTTTTACAGCACATATTAGCCGGATTAAAGCAATTCATTCACTGTTACTCATCTAAAAAGCTAAGTAAAAGCAATTCGGCTACTTTTATAGAATAAACTTAATGAGTAATAGCAAATTGCTGTCTTTTATAGAACAAATAATCGTATAAACGCATTTTTGTTGCTATTACAGCACTAATAGTATTTTTTTTTTGCTTTTACTCAAGATTTATAGCATTATTTTGCTTCTTACACAGCGCTTACTCTGCTTTTACAGCACCTTAGTCTGAGTAAATTGCGCCCAATTCGCGTCGAGTAAACGTTTATAACACTACTACTAGATTATTATTACGACTTTTATAGCACTAATTAGCAAAACAGGAACGTGGTTTCTGCTTTTATAGAACATAGTTTTGCTGGTTAGGACGGTTCTCTTCCTATACCTCGGGGAGGTTATGCTATACTCGCCAGACGGGGGCCAAGTCCGGATTTGTGGAGGTTGTGGGCCTTGTGGCCAACCCCAGTATCAAGAAGTTTTCAAGCCACCTATAAGGCTTCCGACATGGCTCAGTGCGGCTTGCGTGTTTGCGTCGATCACGCAGGTAAAGTGACTTGTGGTAGTGTGTTTACCTTTCTCGGCGAGCGCGGGCCGGTCGGCGAAGAGGCGGCGGGGGGGTGCGGGCAGGGCAGGCGGGGCGGGCTCCTCGCTGTTGAGCCGCCGCGACGCCAACTGGCTAGCCACGTGGCGCGCCAGCAGCGAACACTTCTCGAAGTTCACGCGATTGCCTGCCAGTCTGCACACACGTTTATATTACGATCGAGGGGCGAGTTTCTATTGGGATCGACGTTTCTTCTCGCTCTGGTAACACTTCCCGAAACGTTACGTGTACAAGTTCCGAGTGGTAGGAACTTAGGTAGAAAAAAAGACGATTTAAAAGTATGTGTACAGCATCTACTTAAAAAAAAGAACTTTGAGTTGATTTGATCATGTTCATGTCGTATCATATCAGCAGGGAAGGAGCACTTATTTTTATTTTATTTATTTTGGACTTACTTTTGCCCGCGACTGTCTCTCTAAGGTATCTTCGGGAACCATACATTTACCCGGAAGAAAAAGTTGCCTATGTGTTAATCCAGTATTTGATCTACACCCAAATCCGTTCAGAAGTTTCGATGTGAAAGCGGAGCAAACAAACAAATATACAAAAAACATACTTTCGCATTTATAATATTAGTAAAATAAGATAAGAAAATGTAAAGCTTATATACAGACAGAAATAATACAACTTAGAAGCCATTTATTTGTTATCGCTTACTAAACATCTATAGTTTTTAACAGAAATACTTCCAAAACACGTACAGTATGTATTTTCAGATCAAATCAAATATACTTTATTGCACAAATCATAAAAAAACATATAAGTGACATACAAAATAAATACCTACATTGTAATTCATTAAAAAAGTAAAATACATTTTTATTTATGATTAGGGTGATTTACGCGAATTTATAGCTTCTAAACTAAACTAAGGGCATGATGGAAATATAATACGTGAATGAAAATGTTATATTCGCAGTAGCACATACACATAATAATATGTTTTAGCAGTTTTAGCAATTAAGTATAATCACTATCACCGCCTCCGTGGTCTAGATAGTGGCTAGTCTGCTTGCTTTGCATCAGGAGGTCGCGGGTTCAATTCCCGGCGGAGTCCAACTTTGTAGGATTCTGTTTAGTTGGTGGTAGAGCATTTTAGAAGTCCAGTTCCCTATTGCGTTGGGGAATCTTGGCAAGCCCGCTTCCATTTTCGGCATTTTCACCAACAAGCGTGGGCGTACCCTATTGACCTAGGGGCGGGCAAGCCAGAAATTTTCTGTAGGTAAATAAATTCAACACAAATAGAAATTAACATTTATTAGGTTCAAAAAACAGAGTTATTTTAACCCGTCTCGCGTGAGCTTAGCTAGAACTGGAAATGCACCCTAATGTGTTGTAGATTTGAGGTTAGATTTCTTTTTTGGTAGGATCTAGGTAATATTGATTTATCCGTGTAACAGAAAGGTGTGATAATACTTCAAGGTTGGCTTTTACACATCAAACTGAACAACTTTTGTTCTACAACTTTGTTGAAATAGCAAAGAAATTTTCGGACTTTTCATACAAACTTGGCTCGCCAGCTGATCGATTTGTATGAAAAGTCCAAAAATTTTTTGCGATTTGAACAAAGTTGTAGAACAAAAGTTCTTCAGTTTGAAGGGTAAAAGCCAACCTTGAAGTGTTATCACACCTTTCTGTTACACCCTGTATGTATATCAATATGTTCGTTATGAAATTCTGTAACCAAATTATAAATGAAATAAAATATAAATAATAAATGCTTACATGATATTTAAATTAGGTGGTTATCTTGGACATCCAATTTTTTTCTCTCCAACTTACAATTTTCACCGTCACCAAAACCCACTAGACATTGAAATTCACAGAAACTAACACTATTAGTGAGTAACACAGACTTGCACCCCCCCCCCCCCCCCCCGGAGCGACAATATAAAACTTCTTTGGTGAGTAATATACTTTCTTATGTTTCGATAATACGCAAATCTTCACTTTGAAATGTACACAACTATTTACTCTAACATCGACCAAGATTTCGCATTTTAGAGCAGAATGCATTCGCAATTTACAAAGCAAACTTTGTATCATCTGGTATTTCTCAATTCGCTTTAGCTATTTTCTTTGCTTATCAGACTTTAATAAATGTTAAGTAGGTGGTTTCATCAGGTATTTCACAGGTCGCTTTATCTTTTTTGTTTTACTAATATGACTGTTTAATCAATTTTGAGTAGGATAAAAAGAATCCTCTAGTAAACACATTATGGCCTTTAATAATATCATTAGATAATACATTCAATAAAGAGAATAAAAAAACCGGCCAAGTGCGAGTCGGACTCGCGCACCGAGGGTTCCGTATAAATTCATAATCACACATGTCTTGAACTCTATATTTTTAAGGTTCCGTAGCCAAATGGCAAAAAACGGAACCCTTATTGATTCGTATGTCTGTCTGTCTGTCTGTCCGTCCGTATGTCACAGCCACTTTTTTCCGAAACTATAAGAACCATACTGTTGAAACTTGGTAAGTAGATGTATTCTGTGAACCGCATTAAGATTTTCACACAAAAATAGAAAAAAACAATAAATTTTGGGGGTTCCCCATACTTAGAACTGAAACTCAAATTTTTTTATCATCAAACCTATAAGTGTGGGGTATCTATGGATAGGTCTTCAAAGATGATATTGAGATTTCTAATATCATTTTTTTCTAAACCGAATAGTTTGCGCGAGAGACACTTCCAAAGTGCTAAAATGTGTGTCCCCCCCCCCCCATGTAACTTCTAAAATAAGAGAATGATACAACTACAAAAAATATAATATGCTGTACATTACCATGCAAACTTCCACCGAAAATTGGTTTGAACGAGATCTAGTAAGTAGTTTTTTTTAATACTTCATAAATCGTAAACCGCAAATTACCTTTCATTCTATCAACTCAAATATAAAAAATATAGAGTTCAAGACATTTGTGATTATGAATTTATACGGAACCCTCGGTGCACGAGTCCGGCTCGCACTTGGCCGGTTTTTTTAAATATTTGAGTTGATTGAATGAAAGGTAACTTGCGGTTTACGATTTATGACGTATTAAAAAAAACTATTTACTAGATCTCGTTCAAACCAATTTTCGGTGGAAGTTTGGATGGTAATGTACATCATGTATTTTTTCTAGTTTCATCATTTTCTTATTTTAGAAGTTACGGGGGGGGGGGGGTACACATTTTACCACTTTGGAAGTGTCTCTCGCGCAAACTATTCGGTTTAGAAAGAAATTATATTAGAAACCTCAATAGGATTGATGAAAAAAAATTTTTGAGTTTCAGTTCTAAGTATGGGGAACCCCCAAAATTTATTGTTTTTTTTTTTCTATTCTTGTGTGAAAATCTTAATGCGGTTCACAGAATACATCTATTTACCAAGTTTCAACAGTATAGTTCTTATAGTTTCGGATAAAAGTGGCTGTGACATACGGACGGACAGACAGTAGACAGACATGACGAATCCATAAGGGTTCCGTTTTTTGCCATTTGGCTACGGAACCCTAAAAAGGAAAACGACAGTGGCTCAGCTTCTGTTGTCCAGAGATTGTCTCTTTTGAGAGCTGAATTTCCTGCACTAATCTGGACTTGATTCCCGTGTGTGAAGTAAGGTTCCCATGTTATGGGAAGAGACCCTCGCGCCAGCAATGGGGACGATATGGGTTATTGACGAGTTACTTAAAATATTCAAAGCGGACCAGACACAATCAGTAATAATGACAGTATTTTTACATCAGTATAATGACATTCCATCGTTTAGTATGCGTCAGACCATCATTCCAACCACTACACTGTCAGTATAATGTCAGTATATTGTCATTACTTGAAAAACTGTCATTATTAATGATAGTGTCTGGTCCGCTATAGACGGGAGCCGGCCCACACATGGCCGGGGACTTGCCCTTATGGGGTATGGGGGTTTGCCCATACCACTTACGAACTAGATAAGGTCCTAGAAGGCCCCTATTACATATATTATATTAGAATTAGCACTGTAAAATAACTCCTAAACATCTAAATGCATAACACTTATGCATATTTATTATTTTAAGAATATTACTAGTACAATGTTGATGCACAGACATTAAGTTTCATCATATATCATATGAACATAGATTAGTAACACATCTATATAGTGGTGGGAATTCTGTCGCAATACGTACTTTGAGGGCGAGCCTTGATTGGCAAAGTGCAGGTCGCGGCAGGTGACCGACAGCAGTGGCACCGCCGTCTCCGTCGGGGCTGCCGCGAGCGCCGCTCGGTACCTGAACCCATGTAATAAATAATATGTGATTGATCTCGCGCTGTAAATAGTAATGGCGGAGCGAGCAGGATGAATCGTGAGAGATAAACCTTCGAAAGTAGTCTGCGGGTTCAGCGACAGCATACAATAACAGCGAAATATTACAGTTAGCCAGGGGAGCGTACTATGATCGGAGTTTCCTTACGTGATCGAACCAGAAATGAGGAGATACGAAGAGAAATAAATTAACCGACATAGCTCACAGAATCGGTAAACTGAAGTGGCAGTGGAAGGATGTGGATTAAATGTAACTGCTAAAATTGGGGTAGGTTCCCACCTTGCATGGTTGCCGCTGGGCTCCACGCAGAGCTCTAGCTGCCGTAGCTGCTGACCACAAACTGCAGACGTGCGGCTCCACTGAAAGAAATAGCAAGGACCATAATAATTACAAAATATAATATGTAAAAAGAGAAAACAATAATAAGACCGCCTACCTGTATAACATTTTCCGTGTATAATATTTATATTTTAAGTTCTGCAATAAGTGTTTATGTTCATTCATTCGAATATTACAATATAACCATTATAGAGTATATCTTTCTATCTACACGAGTAGATTTATCTATCTGCATAATAATAATGCATGGTTTTGTTTTTTTACCAGACTCGCCATTATATTAAATAATAAATAGAGCGAAAGAGACAGATACAGATAAAAAGATACAAAAACCAAAACAGGAAACTATGTATACAATGTTTAATTTACTTCCTCTTTAAAATGACAAAGCAATAATTTTGAGAATGCATCGCATTGCCTACCGTTTTCTTAAGCCTCGATATGGGCGCCATATTCAGAGCGCTGATGATAGCCATGAGCGAGTTGAAGTTGCCGAGATTGAAACACTCCCGTGCAGTCATCACCCACTGTTCTATAACCCGTGCTCTGTACTTGCTTTTCACAGCCTGTTGATAAGCAAAATTTATAATAGGTATCTATCTATCTATGTAATTTCAAAAGATGTTCTAAATTAATCATTAAAATACCTTGAGTATATCTGTAGCAACTAAATAACTGAGTCTGTTAAACCAGTCTGCATACGCTTCTAAGTTTCTTGTACTCTTAGTATCAATGTGGTGCAAGTTGATGGTGTTCTTCGCACACGAAGACGTCTGCGGCGGCGGCTGCACCGGAGCGAACGTCTGTACAAACTCCTCAGGGCCCACAAAAGAGAGCTTATATAATTCCATAATCGTCAATTGATTTGCCAACTCCACAGGCGTTAAACCTAATGTCAATATGTCTCCCTAAAATAAAATATTTTGATGTAATTATTGTTACGTTGACTTAAAATACCTTAAAAACATATCCTAAGGGTTCTATACTCAATTCCCAAGGTATTTAGACTTCTAGTTTAAAATTGTTATTTGCTATTTGAGCATACTCTTGTTATGATTAATAATTAAGATATTTGGATTGTATAATTGAGATCGATAAAGTAATCAATAATGAGTCTTGTGAGCCGTTGCATGGCCAGGGGGCGGATCTTACTTAGCTCGCCCAATCAGTTTTGAAGTAGTAGATTTTAGTGGCGGGGTGTATCTTGCTTAGAGCGAGCCCAGATGTCGCTCAGGCAGTTCCTGTGTTGACTTACGCGAGAGCCGCACATTTAAGTGTGTGCATATTCTAACGAATAAACGTATTTGTGACAATCTAGTACATGTTCTCAATTTACACGCCCAAACCTTTCCTGAGATTAGTAAAATCTCAGAAGTGGGATACCTAAGAAAATACGAAAAACTAAGATGCTTGGCCCCTATATTTACGGATTAGGGAAGAGGAATAAAGGTGATAGTGACAAGTACATACTGTGCCGGTGAAGATAATTCGAGGGGAGTACGTCGACCAAGAAGTGCGACTTAAGTCAAACAGCAGCGTAGAGCTACGAACCAAGATGCCGAAAAGAAAACTGAAAGGGTATTTTCCTCGCTCTGCCGCCTACGTAGCTATTCTTCAAGAAATGATGTCAAGGAAGAAGGAAGAGAGAGAAACAGTGTTTCAAAATTACCACGAAAAAACGACCTTAGCCAAGAAATGAAATATTGTAGAAGAGGCAGTCCTGTCGTGTCTGATTCGGGGCTCAGAGGAGCTAAGAACCAATGCTAAGGCATACAATTCAAGAAACCTAGAAACATTATATTACGGATTTCTCGCGGGACTCGAGAAATACCGCAAAGTTAAAGCAAGGAAGAAAGGAGTGGAGGCGAGAACTCAACGTAGTACCTGGCAACGAAGTCAAGCGTCTGCGCCCACCTCACGGATGGCGGTGTCGACTCAAGAGGATTTGCTACAACTGCCGCAGACCGGGACACGCGGCTCTGACCTGCCACGCCGAACCTTGCCGCAACTGCAGACGTCATCGTGGACACTTCGAGGCAGTGCAGCGTGCTGGCCGTCACCGAGATCGTCAAAAGAACCTATGCAGGTACACCGTATTTATTCCACATCCTACGAGCTTTTTACATATCTCTACAAAAAGCGTGTAATGAATGATTGGACAAAATTGCAGCCTTGGCATACATTGACACCGGTAGTAAAATTAATATTGTTACGTTCAAGAAATTTCACGAATTACAAATACCCCTCATACCTTCCAATATTTATAACGGGCTTTGGCGAAACGAAAGCCCCATCTAGGGATAGATTTGACCGAAAATTGCATGTTGATTAGTAGCTGCGCGGAAGTCGCTGTTGTAGATCTAGGAAAAATAGATTAATTGATCAGTCAACCAATAATCAACCAAACAGACATTACTTTGCTAACGACAGAACATTCCGTCAGTTAAAAAAAGGACTAGTGAGATAATTAATACTTTCCTCGAATTGTCGTTCTTAGATATTGATATGGGGAAATTCCCATTATATTCATCGCGCCCAGTTCCGATATGATCATTCCCGTACTAATAAAAGACGACGTAGAGGTTTATTTAATATACTTCCTATACATGTTGTACTAGAACAATCCTTTTATTACATACCACCAACTGTTATAACGTCTGAAAATCCATACCTCACGGTTATGAATGTCGGTGAAAAAAAAACTAAAATGGCCCTCCGATAAATTTGTAACAAGTTCAGAAACAAGTCACAATGAAAATGTAGGTATATACTGTAAAAGGGCATAAAAGGATAAACTAAAGCAAAAAGCTAAAGCAATAAAAGCTAAGCGCTTTCGGAAGACACAAAAAAGTATTATTTGACCTACTTAGATCATATTCTGATACATTTTCCGAAACGAGTCTTCACCTAGGGTCCAGTAATTTAATTGAGATGAATATTACAACCACAACTCAGGACATCGAAAACCATATCGGTTGTCTCATAAAAAGAAAAAAATCGGACAAGAAAAGGTAAATCAATAAATTGAGGCCGGAATCATTATAATCATAAAGGAAAATCATAGGGGAATCCTCGTCGAACTATGCCAGTCTGGGGGACTTAGTAAAGAAAATGAGAGGTAATTTTGGGTTATGCTATACATCGACTGTGTAGCCCTTAATGCAGTAAAGTAAAGGACCGCTATCCTACCACATATCGATGATCAAATTGCAAAATAACAGGAAAATTGTTTTCACCTTTTCTTTTGTCATCGTATCCTACGTGTTAAATATCCGAACTGTGTGAAAATATATATCCAAGTTCTGTCGGAGAAAACACAGCTGTGGGTGTATTCAGACTACGTTATGTATATAGGTATATCAAAAATATCCCGACATAATGCTGTGTGAATAAAACTTCGCGACATCCTCATGACAATGCTGTGTAAATTAACTATAAATTTACTTCGCTGCGTGATATCAATCTAACTACCGGATAACTAATATAATAAAACTTCGCGACATCTTCAGGACAACGATGTGTGAATTAACTATAAATTACTTCGCTGTGTGATATAAATCTGAATACCGGCTATGCTGTGTGTTACGGCCGAAGCAGGAATCTAATCCTGGCTGTGTGTACTGTGTGATTGAAAGCAGCTAATAATCTCCATTCTGTCCGGCTATGCTGTGTGTTACGGCCGAAGCAGGAAGCATACCAAATACTGACTGTGTGTACTGTGTGATTAATAGCCAGTTAATAATCTCTATTCCGTCCGGCTATGCTGTGTGATACGGCCGAACGACTCATTATACCTACTGCTGGCTGTACGAGCCGCATGATTAATAGCAATTAATAATCTTCATTCCGTTCAGCTATGCTGTGTGATACGGCCGAACGACTAATTATACCTACTGCCGGCTGTACAAGCCGCGTGATTAATAACAGCCAATAATCTCCATTCCGTTCGGCTATGCTGTGTGATACGTCCGAACGACTAATTATACCTACTGCCGGCTGTACAAGCCGCGTGATTAATAACAGCCAATAATCTCCATTCCGTTCGGCTATGCTGTGTGATACGGCCGAACAACTAATTATACCTACTGCCGGCTGTACAAGCCGCGTGATTAATAACAGCCAATAATCTCCATTCCGTTCGGCCATGCTGTGTGATACGGCCGAACGACTAATTATACCTACTGCGGGCTGTACAAGCCGCGTGATTAATAACAGCCAATAATCTCCATTCCGTTCGGCTATGCTGTGTGATACGGCCGAATGACTAATTATACCTACTGCCGGCTGTACAAGCCGGGTGATTATTAACAGCCAATAATCTCCATTCCGTTCGGCTATGCTGTGTGATACGGCAGAACGACTAAGCTCATCTACTGGCTGTGTGTAGTACATACGTGAAGTTAACAATCATCAAACACGATATCGCAAAGCAAACTGACTCCCGATTGTAAAAGTAATGTCTACAAGATTCATAACATGTCAATAACTGTTACTGGGTGTACCCGTTGTTACTGAATAAATAAATAATTCGGCTATACTTACCTACTGTGTGACTCGGCCAAACAACAAGTGTCATTCGATAATTTTTACGACTTAACATAAAAATTTTGAGAGTAATATATTACGCAAACAAAAACGTGGGATTTTGATAAAACATGACCCATTTGCCCCAAGAATAGTACGACTCATAAAAATAAATAGTTAGCAACAAGTGATGATAACCAGCATAACTAATGGGAAGCTTTCTGGGAAAGGACCACTTGAACTTGAAAAAGTGTCAATATTCGAAACAGTTTATTATCGTCCCTTTTTTTTCTTTATTTACAGCACTCACCATGATGGAGTGGCCCAGGCTACGCCGCTACTCGAAACTGCCGATATCGCCGCGGGGACGCGTCGCTTACAGGATAGCCGAATGTTATGATTAATAATTAAGATATTTGGATTGTATAATTGAGATCGATAAAGTAATCAATAATGAGTCTTGTGAGCCGTTGCATGGCCAGGGGGCGGATCTTACTTAGCTCGCCCAATCAGTTTTGAAGTAGTAGATTTTAGTGGCAGGGTGTATCTTGTTTAGAGCGAGCCCAGATGTCGCCCAGGCAGTTCCTGTGTTGACTTACGCGAGAGCCGCACGTTTAAGTGTGTGCATATTCTAACGAATAAACGTATTTGTGACAATCTAGTACATGTTCTCAATTTACACGCCCAAACCTTTCCTGAGATTAGTAAAACTCTTGTATTTCAATTTTATGAATAAAATGAGGTGATTAATTACTTATTCGTGTTTTTTTTCGCTATTTCAGAAGGATTATTCGGCAAAAAAGGTTTTTCTTTGTAAATACCTGTGGTAGCTGGTCAACTGACGTTACTTGTGGTATATCAACCAATGTCTCCTCATACTGTTCTAGTGCTGTCAATTTGTCAAGGAGTTTCTCTAACATTGTAGATACTTCTGCTCGCACTGAAGACATGTGCTCCGCTGCACATCTAATATGAAAAGATACCGTTCATCTATAAATATCTTATTTCAATTTGTTTGTTCGTTTGTAAATTCTTTATTGCAATCAAAACTAAAAAAAAATATCAAAAGAACAAAGAAAGTAATACAGAAGGGCGAAGTTATCCCTTACGGGAACGGGAATATTATCTAATAAGAAAACCAGAACAAACTAGCTATATTACAAAAAACAATGTACGGAAATGGCCACTTCTACCCACCTTTGAGTTATACTTCGGACTAGCGCCATGACGCGATCGTCACGAAAATCGTATGGAAACATACTTGTCCATTGTTTTAACACTCTAACAAGTGATATCATATCGTTCAATTCTTTATCAACCATATCTTCAGTTTTTCCCTGTAATACAGATATAATATTGGTTTTAGCACTTGGTAAAATGACCTTAAATTTTCACAAGTCACTCACACCTAAATAAAATAATAAGTAAACTTACTATTTTATCGTAATTCTTGAAGTAACATTTACAGAGTCTTCCAAGCAATTCGTGAGGTTTGACAAAAAGGCGGGAGCACAGTAGAAAGGTGAACATGAAGGACTTGCTAGCTCCAGGGCGAAACATTTCGACCAGAGTATCCAGAGAGGCGCTGACTATTTGCCCGTCTTTGTATTCTATGTCTAGCTTTTCAGGAGGACAATTCATAAAAGGCAGTGGTGTTTTAACTCCAGGTGCTAGCACAGCTGATAGCTAAAATTTAAATTAATATATTAAGATTTATATGTACCTACTAACAATATTCGCATTTACATAATAAAGACAAAACTCTAAATATTCAGGTGTTTTTCACTTCAAAATGTTTACTCTCAACTTAGTACGAATAATAAAAGTATCTGTTATTGGCTCATCATGTTTATTTCATTTTTTCCTACCTGAGGTGCATCTACTTTTTGGGCTGCCACAAAATTAATAGATCCATTCATCACAATATGCTTGCAAGTAGTTTCTGACATAAACTTATTCCCTCTCACCATTGAGTAGTAGTCATCATTCTGAAAATAAAGAATTACTATCTTGAAAACAACTGTTTTAAAATGTGTTTTTTGGCATGGAATGGAATTTATTAAATATATAAAAAAAATAATGAATAGAGAATGACCGAGAGATGGTCAGTTGAGAACAGAAGGTACAAGATGATTGTAAAAGACATGAAATAAATTCTATATAAGTACAGGAGAAGGCTCTAAAGAGGAGTGAATGGGTTGAACTATACTGAAAAGAGCGCATTTCATATGTAAAAGGCCTGAAAGCCCGCCACTACTTTTGCGTGGACTTCGGAAGTAAACAGCCCATCCAGAGCATTGCTTTTTTAAATAGTTATACATTGAAAAAGCCATTTTCCATTTATCGCCTAGCAGACCTCCAGAAATCCGTTTTTATTGAATTCTATGGGCGTATTCTTGGGGGGCAGGGGGTCAACTGACCCTACCCAGGACTAGGCCACAATTTTTATACCATTTAGCTTTATTGCGTCTTTCAATCTCATTCTTGTCCACAAAACAATATTTGCGATGATGAAATAATAATAAATAACAGATGTTAGTTTAGAACTCACATCGTAATACGAGAGTCCAGTGCCTTGCAACAGGACTGAGTCTGGTGGTAGGGGTGCATGATTGGTGGGTGGAGGCGGGGCTGGCGCCGGCTCGCTCGGCGCTGGGGGCAGCTTCAGATTGCAGCCACTACATGAGGCCTCGTTGAGCTTACTTGCGTAATAATACATAGCCATTTAACGCCTCACTGCTGTTAATACAAGGACCTTTCCGAAGCCACGAAAATCCTTAGGTCAAGAAATCCATTTGGACCTAAAAATCCCTAAAATATTAATTCATAGTTCTCTCGACATTTTTTGTGATGATATGTGCCTAGTTCAAATTATTATTAAATGATAAGTAAATTAAGACAAATGAAGTCACAAACAACATATCAACATAGCAAACAGATTGATGATGAAGTCTGAGAGGATGGTAGCAAAATTTATTTGCAGCTTGGTCCAAGAGCTGTCACAGTATACCACATTAAATGACAGTTACAGATCGGTGATGGTCCCTTGGCACTGGCTGGCTGACTGGCACTTGAGACATCAGCAATCACTAGAGAATGTGTGCTAGCGTGAGCCAAGTCGCCATTTTAGGCTCCAAATAGGATTACTTTACAGAATCCGATGCGCTGATGGCGTGACTCGTGCGTGATATTGCTGTAGTGAGTCCACGCAACAACTTCAATTACTTACAATGATTACACAAGTGTATTTCCTTATTCAGCTTAAAAGAATTACGAAGGGAAACCAATTTCTATTCTATTCTATTTTTCTATTTGTATTCCACGTCTCATATCGAGCGTGATTTTGCCAATGTCTAGTGAAAAAAAATAATGGCGAAACGACAATGTCAAGTGAAAGTCACGGCTCTAAGTGTGATGGGCACTTAAAGACGCTCCACGTGGTGGTTTGCTGCTGGAACTCGGAAAACAGAGCTGTCTTCTGAGTGAATCCTCTTCTTATTATCGTTTATCTCGAATCGGGATCACAGCTATTTCTCCATCACAAAAATAACGTTGGAACTATTCTAAAACCGTAATAATTGTAAAATTAACTCAACAGACGTGTGCACGGTACAAAGTCCTGGCAACCAACCGGAAACCAATTTGATCAGTTTTAAAAGTACATGTCAAACTTATACACATTTAATCTCACAAATAAGATGTAAAGCTAAGCAATTAGAAAACTGAATAAGTTATTGCAATTAATTATAAAAATCGTCCATTAGTATGGGAAAAACAACATTCTCCAGAAATTATTTCCCCTATTTCGCATCTATTCATATCGAGTCTCTTTACAGTGCGTCTCCGTACATCAAGTGGCTTCTATATCGAGTCTCTCTAGCATCTCTGCATATAGGTTCGCGCACCTCGGTGACCCGAGGTCACTTCAGGAAGTCGTCAGCAACCCCAGGTCGCTACTGGACTTCTTAGAGGAGCTGGGCTGGCAGTGATGCCGGCCTATCACGCAAAATGGGCGCAATGGTCGCCTGGTTGCGGAAAACAGCCCGCCCTAACCTAACCTAACCTAGAGGGGCAGGTAATGTGGATACGCCGCGTCGGATCTCTGCATATAGTTAACAAAATAAGTTCCTTTGATTGTTATGGAACCTTTAAAATAGGCTTTTCGCAAGATTTACATAAATGTTTGTAATTATTTGCAATGATGAAGTTTCAGAAAGATAATTTAAATTATAAATAACAAAAAATCATTATTTATTGGCTACAAATCTTCCAATAATCTCCATTCCAAACTGATGATATGGGTGACATATCCATATGACATGCCTTGTAGCGTTCTCATAAAGTCGTTAATCGATTATCATCTTTTGAGAGTTTAGTTTAATTACAATACTTGTATGTATGAAATAAATTAATGAAAAGCAATATTAAATTGTTAATTCTGAATGTGTATTTAAGTAAATACACAAATATAAATAAATAAATGCATGTTTTTTACAAAATATAAACAATGTTACAGGTTATCAAAAATGGGATTTAAAATTAGTATATTTTCTAACCATTATAATATTTTAATTGTAAAATAAGTCATCAAAATATTTTTCTGATTTAATTTATTCAAAAATAATGAAACTGAAGAACTCTTGACAAACTAATTTTAATTTAAACTATTTTTCTGACTGTACCTCGTGAAAACAAACTCAACATAAAGAGACTAATTTGCATACAAAGCAATGCTCGACATGCCGAAACGCAATGTGGGTTTAAAACATCACAACTTAAGAGCTATGTTTCACAGCTGATATCAATATCCTAGGACAGATTTCTGTTAAAACTATCACTTCACTAGCTAGGTTGAAGGCAACCTCAATAAAGAGTCCTTTCTTTGATGTACCCACACAGAGGAAGCAACTCTTTGATAACTTTTAAATACTACTAGTATAACAAAAAAAATATTGACTACGGCACACTTCTCAATCTAAATGGCTATAAAATTTTAGACTAAACCATATTTTTCTAGGTTTGCCGTTCAAAACTAGGATTAACTGTACCCACCTTCAAGTGGCCCAGGACAAATTAATGGTCACCTCTGGTTCCTCTGGTTTGTGGTCACAAAAAGTGTTCTTACTTTTTATATGAGACACATATGCAACAGTTTTTAGGCCATTTTTGCCCGCAAATGTATTTGTTTGGTTTGTTAAATTTTAGCATCAAATACTAATTTCAGATCTGCATAATTGGAATGCAGTTAAACTGGGCTACCTAAAAAACCAAGTTTATTCCTTAACTAGCTCTCATAAGTCCACCCCAACTACAATGACCACCTACAAAAAAATTCAAGCATATGAAATATAAAACATTGTAATATCCTGTTGAAGACAATTTAAACAGGACTAGCCGCAATGTGCCTTTGAGTTAAACACCTGACCACTTTTATTTGTTTTCATACAGTAAATAAATACAATACGACTGCCCTGTAATTACGCTGTTTCGCTGAATGGAAAAGCGAAAGGTGAAAGTTGTGTTCACTGGCTATCAAACAACATTTAATAGGATTTATCAATAAGACGTATGTACGTACCTCGTATGATCTTATGGTATCATAAAACCACAAAAATCAAATAGCGTTCGCTATTTTCTACGCTGCCTAGTGCCTATGAATAGAGAATTTATTCTAATGCTACCTTACATACACCTAAATAAAAACGCCAAACATGCGCCAAACAACAGGGCCGCGTTCAGAACGTGCACTCAACAGCCACCGTTCACTCTGACAACAGGATAGTATAATATAAATCGCGTAAGTGTAAAAGAGAGAGTCCGAAACAGTTGCTGTCAGGGTGCAGGTTATGAACGCGGCCCAGGCAAAAACCGTCCCGAGTCCCGTCACCCTGTCCCCGCCAGGGTTGCTGTTGTCTACAGTCTGAGTTACCCGAAAATCCATACTTTATACCGCCTTTATACTTACTTTTTTAACCGACTTCAAAAAAAGGAGGTTGAGCTCAATTCGTCGGAATCTTTTTTTTTATGTTTGCTCACCGATTACTCGAAGACGCCTGAACCGATTTGGAAAAATCTTTTTTGTTTAAAATATACAGGGTGACTTTAAATTAGTTCTTGATACCAAAGGCTATGAATGTGCTCATGATAACAAACAACTTTCCCTAAATAACCCATAGTCAAATCGCAAAAAAAAATGTTGACTCTTCATACTAATTTGGCCGCTCGGCTGATCGATTTGTATGAAGAGACCAAAATTTTTTTTGCGATTTGGCTATGGGTTCCTTAGGGAAAGTTGTTTGTTTTCATGAGCATATGCATAGCCTTTCGTATCAAGAACTAATCTAAACTCACCCTATATACTACACAGGTGGTACCATATAAATTTGATCGAAATCGATTCAGCGGTTTTTGAGAAAATCAACAAAAACATAGCAAAATTGGAGTTGTTGCGATTGAAGTCGGTTGTTTTTAACGTATTCAGCGTGGTCAATTATTATTATTTTTTAAAGGGGGAGAAATAGAGGTGAAAATTTGTATGGGGAACAAATATTTTTTCTTAAGTTAGGGATATAAAAATCATCACGTCTGTACAGTAAATGCTGTAATTGTAAGAACGGTGTTACGGCACAAAATAGACACAGAAGGTCCGCTCAATACAAACCACTAAAATCGTAAGTAAGCATATACATGCTTATAGAAATATACGGTCGTTCGAGGCAAGGTCACGATCGCACAGTACGTGATCTTGGCTACAACGACCGTATACGTCTATAAGCATGTAAATGCTTAGGATTTTTGTGAGCGTATTGAGCGGACCTTCTGTATCTACTTGTATGTGTTTTGTGGTTACGGGCAGCCGATTATCTTGCTTGACATTGTATCTTCTATATTTATATGTATGCAATAAGCAATAGCTATGGTTCATTCCAATCAAAAAAAGCAAAACGTAAACAAACTTACTATGGAACTGACACATGTCAATGTCATCTACATACTACATTTGTTTACCTTTTGTTTTTTTTAGTGTAATGAACTTATAATGACTTGCATTTGATTTTTATTGAAATTGTTTAAAATGTGTTTGAGTATATCTAACGTTAGAGTGAGACAGTGTATATGTCGCCAGTTGTGGGCTCCTCTAATCGTTAGAAAGGGATAAAAGATATCTTGTGTGCTATTACTGATTCAGCAGGGAAAAATGTAAATAGGCTGCTTGTGCATGCGCCCGTGCTTGTGCCTGTGCTCGCCGCTGAAAACTTGAAAACCTCCCAAGTAAACTTGAATATAACAAAAATAAGGATCAGGTTCCTAAAAAAAACATGTATGCGCATTAATCACACTAAAAGGAGACTGTATTTCCTTGAAACCAATTAAAGAAATGATTAAAAAAATGTCGTTAAAATTGATTATAGTATAATGAACAAAATTAAGAATTTAAAGCAAATGTTGACATATAGTAATAGTACAGTACTTACATGTTAAGTGAAAAAAATACCTGTTATATTAAGTAATAAAAATATTTTAGGTAAAATGAAGAAATTATTTAACAGCACTTTATTTATTTTTTAAAGTTCCATATCTCAGTTTCATATTCTTAAATTACTAAAGAATGCGAAGCTAGATGATTGGTTTATTCGCAGTCAGTGAGTTCAAACATGGATAAGACGAAAATCATGTCAAACGTCCGTGTTACACCCACTACTCTGAAGGTTGGAGACTCTACACTCGAAGTTGTTGACGAATATGTATACCTGGGACAAACAGTCCAGTTAGGTAGGTCCAACTTCGAGAAAGAGATCAATCGTCGAATCCAACTCGGCTGGGCAGCGTTCGGGAAGCTTCGCAATATCTTTACGTCCAAAATACCGCAGTCCCTCAAGACTAAAGTCTTTGACCAGTGTGTGTTGCCAGTGATGACATATGGATCCGAGACATGGTCGCTTACTATGGGCCTTATAAGAAGGCTCAAAGTCACCCAAAGGGCGATGGAGCGTGCTATGCTTGGTGTTTCCCTACGTGATCGAATCAGAAATGAGGAGATACGTAGGAGAACTAAAGTTACCGACATAGCTCTCAGAATCGCTAGACTTAAGTGGCAGTGGGCAGGGCACATAGCTCGTAGAACAGATGGCCGTTGGGGCAGTAAAGTTCTCGAATGGCGACCGCGCACCGGAAGGCGCAGTGTGGGCAGGCCCCCGACTCGGTGGACCGACGACCTGGTAAAGGTTGCAGGAAGCCGCTGGATGCGAGCCGCACAGGACCGGTCGGTGTGGAAATCCTTGGGGGAGGCCTTTGTCCAGCAGTGGACGTCTTTCGGCTGATAGATAGAGTTCAAACAAAATAGAATATTTTTTCTATTGAACATAAGTAATGTTTTTTAAGTTTTCTTTTTCCTTTAAGATGCATATACGTTTTTTATTTATTCATTACCATCATTTTCTGGAGTCGGGCAGCTTTCCAGTTTTGAGATGATCACCCTGGTTTACACGCTCGGTCGCCGTTAGTACAGTATTGCCGGCAAAGAAAATGAAAAAAGTCCAAAACCACTCGTGAAAAGTTCCGTTTTGACATGGAAAATTCCTTTTTCGCCACAGCGTGCGTGCGTCGCCGTCGCCACAACGTGATTCGCAACTAGGTAGGTACTAGACCCCACTATTACCGGCTCAGAGATATTTCAAACCGACATCTGTCGAACATGGTCCGTCGTGGACCACCGGCCACGTAAGGTCCCCTTGAGGGGACATTAAGATGCATATACGTTTTTTATTTATTCATTACCATCATTTTCTGGAGTCGGGCAGCTTTCCAGTTTTGAGATGATCACCCTGGTTTACACGCTCGGTCGCCGTTAGTACAGTATTGCCGGCAAAGAAAATGAAAAAAGTCCAAAACCACTCGTGAAAAGTTCCGTTTTGACATGGAAAATTCCTTTTTCGCCACAGCGTGCGTGCGTCGCCGTCGCCACAACGTGATTCGCAACTAGGTAGGTACTAGACCCCACTATTACCGGCTCAGAGATATTTCAAACCGACATCTGTCGAACATGGTCCGTCGTGGACCACCGGCCACGTAAGGTCCCCTTGAGGGGACTCTCAACGGGCAGCGGCGTGTAGAAGAACCAGTTAATGCCACTGGTCTCCTCGAGGCTGTCGAGGTACCGCTGCACAATTGGGGTGGCGGCGGCGGCGGTGATGTGTGTCGCGGTGGCAGCGGAGCGGCGGCCGAGAGACCCGGCATGGTGGCAGCGCCGTCAGAGGCCGGCGCCTTTAACCTGGCCGCATAAGTGGCTCGGAGAGGCGGCGTTGAGGTGGTGGTAGCGAAGCCAGGAGTCCGGGGTGCCATGCTGGGCCCCGGCTTCGCCAGGTGCTCGAGACCTTCGCGAAGCGTTGGGGTACAGGCGGAGGCGACCGGGTGGTTAGCGTCGGTAGAGCGGCTGGAGGAGCTGGCGTGACTCACCGCAGCTGGTGGCGAGAAGTAAATAGGGCCTCTTCTACGGCGTATAGCGGGGCAGTCACCGGTGCTCAACGAGCGGCGGGACCCTCTCGCGTAATTTCCTCGCCAGCTGAAAGTGGGGAGGGAAGCAAAAAAATTAAAAAATTCAAAATAGCGTCCGTCATCTCATTTTTAGTCACGCCAAACACCGGTCGAGTGAATGTGGAAGCTTGGCTTCCTTCAGCGCGAGCTTTATTCATCACTAAAAGTTCCGAAAAGTTCCGATGGTCATTAAGTTCCGCAAAAGTTCCGCTGAAGCGTCAAAAGTTCCGAAATCGGAACAAAAAGTATAAACCGGCAACGCTGATGCCCGCGAGCGTGTAAACAGCTTGCTTGGCCCGCAGAAGAGAGCGGGCTCCAGGCCGGGCTACGCGCCGCCGGGCTACCCACCACGCGTGTAAACGCACCACGTGCAAAGCCACATTAAACGAGCACAAGCAAGGAGCGTTGCCAGCGACAGATTTTTGACTGCCGTGTTTAGTAGGAGAAATTGCCGTGTTCTTAAGGAAAAGCGATTTTCGGCTGCGCCGTGTAGCCGTATACGTAGCAAAGAAATTAAAAATGCAACATGTTTGTCTTTAGTTTTTATTATTAGTTTAAAAAATTAAAAAAAAAACTAGCGCCACTTGCAACTACAAGCTAAAGGTGAACACCCAAAAAAGCCCAAGGCCAGGCGCAAAAGAAAGATATCTCTGAGTTTTGTGTATTTTATTAGTAATAGAAATTTATATGTGTCTTTGCCGCAAGAAGTGGCTAACGTAAAAAATCAGGCATAGTTTTAAAGATGTAATATTTTGAACTTTAATAACTTTTGAACTTTAATAACATAAAATGTTATAAACTATTGTAAAACATACAAAATATCGTAATATACTTCGTTTATCTTTTTTAGGAAAAAAATTAAGAAAAGAAAAATTTTTTTTTTATTAAAAAAACATGGCCCCCCGGCTAGGTGGAGCGATGATTCGCGCAAGATTGCTGGTAACAGCAGGATGCGCGTGTCCGTAGATAGGTATAAGTGGCGTACCTTGGGGAGGCATATGTCCAACAGTAGACGAGTGCAGGCTATTGATGATGATGGAGAAAACGTATTAAAAAACAAAAAATAAATAATATTTTTTTTTTACTAATAATGATTAATATTGTTCTATTCCTTTTATTTTTATATTTGGCTTTGGCAGCCTTGGCAGGTTGTAAAATGAGCCATTTGCAAAATGCCGTAGATTTTGCTACGCCAATGGATTAGCTGCCGTAGGCCGTAGATTTGCTTTGAATGTCATCCAATTTCCGTAAAACAGGGTAATTGCCGTAGCAATGGCAACCCTGGTGAATGTGCTTGGCGCGCGGGCTGCATGCCGGGATGAACGTTACGTCCTCGGGCCCATAGCTCAAAGAGGCTTCAGACCTGAAAAAACCCTTTGTACCTGAAAAATTATTTCTTCGTAGACAGAGTATGGTATAGACAAGCTCATGGCGTATAGGAAAAGAGAAAGTGATATTCTTTCTACGCACACGTATGCACTATCAGTGATCCCAGTAACTAAACTTTACCCAATTTTAGGGGTAATTTATGTGACTCATTTAGCTGACTTGGTAGGTAGCAAAATCAAGAATTTAAAAATATTTATACAGGAAGTATATGACACCCGGTATATACAGGGTGTTATAAAAAGGACGTTTGAAGTTTTGAGGGGTTAGGGCTCAGAATCAGGTAGGTATAAAACACAGGAATAATACTGAAAAGATCGATCAACAACTTTTTTTGGAGTTTTCCACATATTCAACAGGTATTCAGATTTATTATGAGACTTTTTTCAATATTTTTCCTATAGTCTATACTTGATTCTGAGTAACCCCTTAAAATTTCAAACGCACTTTTTTAACTCTCTGTATACATATTGCTGGGTTAGATACCGAACCTACCGAACAGGAAGGTTTATAAATTCAGTTGTTCGTTCAGAAGGTAGACTCTGAAATCAACCGTTTACTCTGACAACAGGATAGCACAATATAAATCGCGCAAGTGTGAAGAAAGAGAAGGTACAAAACGGTTGCTGTTACAGTGCATACTCGGAACGCGGCTCAAGTTACCAATTAGTGACGGAACCAAATGGTCTCCGTCTAAAACAAAGAGGAAAGTAAGTCTAAAACCGTAATGGTTAAAAGTTAAAAGTCGAGTCTTTCAATTTAACTGTCGAATTAAAACGAAAATAAAACTAAACATAAAATCTACAAGTTTTATTTATTGGCCTTTAAACAAAATAAGTTTATTACAAAAATTACGTACAATGTCTGTTTGCGCAGCCGATACTTTTTTTTTACTTTTCTTGTTTTATAATAAATTCTTGTTTTAAAATATTTCAGGCAAATGGCCTTTATTAACAACGGGAAGTGATTACCGAATAATGATTGATTTTGAAAATGTTCATTATTTGCAAATAACGGAATCCCTAAACAGGTTCTAAGACACTTTTCGGCCAAAATTATTGGCAAGTTTTTTTTGTGAATTTGTTTGTTTGATTACTCTTTATTGTACGACAAAATAACACAACAAAAATTTATGAAAAAATACATAGATGCACAAAGGCGGGCTTATCCCTGAAAGGGATCTCTTCCAGCCAACCTGTAATGAATTTCTGAATTTCTGGGTGTTGGCGAAAAATCTTTTCACTTATTTGGCAGATCACGAACGACATCCTTCGTCAAAATCAGTCATTATTCGGTAATCATTTCCGGTTGTTAATAAAGGCAATTTGCCTGAAATAATTAAAAACAACAATTTCTTATAAAACAAGAAAAGTATCGGCACAAATACCGGGTGTTAGGTAAAATAGTGCAGATATTTAAATGGCACGTAGGGGCTACAGAACCTATCACAAATAAAAAAGAACGAAGTCGAAATTACCATTAGTTTACGAGAAATAAGGGCGTAAAGTTGCAATATTTTTTCTCAAATTTCCGCTTTGCACCCACTTTTTCAGGTCGAGTCAGACATGCTGAACGCTCACAATTAACCCCAGATTTTTTAAATTAAAATTTCCCCACAAAACTTCGATTACAATTATTTTTTAAACTGCTCCCGTGTATCGCCGCCCTTATTTGTTCCATCTCTTTCTCGCACGTACAATCAGTATCGCCGTCTTACTCCATGACGTCATGCAATAGGTACGCACGCAAACACACAAACACACGGGGCGACGACGACGTGCGGACGCCGCGGGCGGCGGGCGCGGGGATAACCGCCTGCATGGCAGAGCGGTAAACAATCGGGAGTCCATAGGGCAACAGTAATCACAAAAACGATATCCACCCAGGCGAAGCCGTGGGCGATAGCTAGTTAGAAAATATCAGGAAAATAAAAAAATCTGACCTTAACCCCAATATTTTTATGAAGTCGGCGCCTCTGGACACGGGAGGCCGCGGTTTCGAATCCTACCGGGGTTCACCTTCGAAAAGACTCGGTTTGGTTGATGGTAGGGCGTTTAACAAGTCGCCTAAGTAATAAGATGTCTTTCAAAAATAGCTACCAAAGTCTTGCCGCCAAACATAAATCTCGGGAATGGAACCCGCAACCTTTCCTTAAGAAGCGAGCGCCACACTGCTGAGCCACGGTGGCGATCCAGTGAGATCATTAGCAATTTAAAAAAATATTGCTAGACAAGCCAGATACTAGTAGGGAAATCCAAATTAAACAAAATTAAGTTATTATTTTTACCCCCAATATTTTTATGAAGTCGGCGCCCCTGAACACGGGAGGCCGCGGTTTCGAATCCTACCGGGGTTCAACTTCGAAAAGACTCGGTTTGGTTGGTGGTAGGGCGTTTAACAAGTCGCCTAAGTAATTAGATCTCTTTCAAAAATAGCTAGCAACTACCAAAGTCTTGCCGCCAAACATAAATGTCGGGAATCGAACCCGCAACCTTTCCTTATGAAGCGAGCGCCACACTGCTGAGCCACGGAGGCGATCAGGTGAGATCAGTAGCAATTTAAAAAAATATTGGTAGACAAGCCAGATACTAGTAGGAAAATCAAAATTAAACAATGAAGTTGTTATTTTAATAAATAGTTTAATTGTAGAGACAGGTAGATAAACAAATTCTTAGTAGATATTAGAGATTGTTCGAAATGCCCACCGTTTACACGTACACAGAGTCTAGCACGTTTCCGCACAGGTCTATGCAAGGAGCCAATGACCTGAGGGTCCATTTGAATAATATCAAAGGCCATGTCGATTTTGACTCGCATTTTCATTTCACTCTCACTTTCGAACTTAAACACTAAGTCTTTCAGGTGGTTCCACACATAAAAATCCAATGAGGTAAGGTCGGGTGACCGTGGCAGTCAAGCCACTGATCCTCTTCGTCCTAGCCAGCGGTCTCCAAACTGCTCAACTGCTGCTCAAACTTCCTGCAATGCACGAGGACCATTGATGAAGTCACGGCCTTCTCTCCGAAGCGCTTGAACGATCCCGTCTATGGTGTTCATACTGGATATCTGGCGATTTGGGTTACAGTTTTCTGACGCACTTTTCTCCTCCTCCTTAGTCGGTCCCTCAGTGCTGAGGATCGTGACCCCCTTCAATTACTATTTTCCTGGATAGTGTAATGCCAAGCCTCGCGGTTCATCGCTAGATTCGATGCCTCGTGAATCGACGTCTTCAGCGTCTTCGTGACGAGATCGGCCCATCGAGTTGGTCTGCGGCTCCACGGTTCTGTTCCCTTCCACTTTTCCATAAAGAATGGATATTTCCAAACTTGTAGGCTCTCTTCGCACAACGTGACCGAAATAGCAGTGTTCTTCGGATTACTGTAGACAAGAGTATCTCACTGTTTTTGATCTTCGACTCCTCCAGTATGGACTCACTTGTACGGTGACTTTTACTACTTTGGAAATAAACACGGAATAAATCGATTGCTCCGAGGCAGAGTACAATGGGGCACCGTTTCGAAGAGATGACTAACAGGTGCGCACTTAGCAAAGTAAGTTTCGCTACTGACTACTGCGCCATAGTTTTCCATTGTGGCTGCGCTTTGCGCCGACCCGTGCCCGGGTGCGCGCTGCTATTGGTTGGTTATCGCGCGCTACCGCGCGAACGTCCCACGCTACGAGCACCGCTCAGTCCACGTGGACTAGGTACGTATGTTTGTATCTGCGAATAGTACGTAGGTCGTAGGTATAGTTTTTATAATTTAGGAAAAAACAGTACGAGTAATATGTCAACTGATAGTAATCTAATGAACTGAACTTTATTATTACCGTCAAACAAGTCTTATTTGCGGCTGTACGGGGTTTATCCATTCTATCCATTGATGTATCCCACTCTATTCAAACTGGGAATGGTCGGATACAACAAATTGGAAGTACGAAGGGATTTCACTCTCGTCGAATATTTGGTGAGAGTATTGAGGGGGATGACGTATAACCCAGGGGTACTGAGTCAGATACGGCTGTGCGTGCCCGATGGGTACGTGCGCCGGCGCCGGCGGCCGCGCCTGCTGGCCGTGCCCGCCGCGCGCACCAATCTGGTGGCCAAAGGGCCGCTCACGAGAGCTATTCAGACTCTCAACGCGGTGGCAGAGTTAACTGATATATTCGTGTGTTCGAGATGTGAATTCGCAAGATGGGCCTTTTATATTATTTGTTATGCCATGTGATCTTATTTTTTTCTATATTTTGCTTTTCTTTTGTGTAATGTATGTAATACTTATTCCATATCTATCGCATTAGGATATAACCTGTAAAGATAGCTATAAGAAGATAAATAAATAAAATAAAAAAAAATTATCTTACGTAGTCGGTCCCATAATGAATAAAAACTAACTATGAAATAAAAAAGAAAATTAAATGCAATCATTTTTATTTTTCAATATAGTCTCCATCAATACTGACACACTTCTGACATCGGTGAAATAACATTTCTAATCCTTTATAAAAATAATCGCAATCTTTGTCTTCAAAATGACTGAAGACGGCCGCCTGCAACTCTTCATCGCTTGAAAATTTTCTTCCCCTTAAGTCCCGCTTTAAATTTGGGAATAAGTAATAGTCGGACGGAGCCATGTCTGGACTATAAGTTGGATGGTCCAGCTCCGTGAACCCACATTGACGCACTGCATCCTTCGAAACACCGGCGGTGTGCACGGGGGCGTTGTCGTGAAGCAACAGGACGCCTTTACTCAGTTTGCCTCTGCGCTTCTCCTTTATAATATCTCGCAGTTTATATATTAATGAAGCATAATATTCGCCGTTTACGACTGTATTGCGCTCTTTAAAATCAACCATCAAAATACCTTGAAAATCCCAAAAGATTGTGCACATGATTTTTTTGGTAGATTGTTGCACCTTTGCCTTTCTAGGCGGCTTTTCACCGTTATAACGCCATTCCATTGACTCGCGCTTGCTTTCTGGATCACAATATAACATCATAGTTTCATCACCAGTCACTAGTCTCTCGATCACGTTCTTTGGGTTTTCTCCACAAAGATCTAAAAACTCGGCAGCACAGCGAACTCGCTCCCGTCTCTGCACAGCTGACAGAAGTTTCGGGACCCATCTTGCACTGACTTTTTTCATATGAAGATGTTCATCGATTGCACGATGGACGGTACTTTTAGAGAGCCCAAGTCTAGCTGCAATTTCTCTAATCTTCAAACGGCGGTCACTCAAAACCTCTTCTTCGATTTGAGCAATAGTATCGGGAGTGAGCACTTCTACTGGTCGACCGTCATGGCCGATATCTTCGACGGTTTCTCGCCCGAGGCGAAACTCTTTCACCCAATTTTTTACTGTGCTATAAGAGGGAGAACACTCCTTATACACACCATCTAATCGTTCTTTAATTTGGGCGGGGGATAAGCCTTCTTTAAATAGAAACTTTATGACGCTTCGATACTCGGTTTTCGACATTTTGAAAAAATACGCGACACTTGTTGTTCAAACAAACTGCTAAACTGAACTACGCTTGTCAAGTCCATGCGTGTTCGTTTATAAAGTGTCTGAGAACCGTACTATTCAATGCAACATAACATGTATCGAAATGTCGCGTAGAACTATATCAGGCCAATTCATTATGGGACCGACTACGTACTTCAATCAGGCGTATGACTAAACTTATGTGGTCCAGCCTTTTTAATGAAATCAAATTTTTCTATTGCAATTTAGTACTTTTTTTAGGACTTTCATTTAGGACCTTTCAATCACCTCCGTAGCCTAGTGGTCGCGGGTTCGATTCCCGGCGGGGTCCAACTTTGTAGAACTCTGTTTGGTTGGTGGTAGGGCAATGTTAACAGCATTGGTGTTTTCCGGCATGAAAATTAGGTAGCCAGTTCCCCATTGCGTTGGGAAGTCTTACAACCACTATCGTATTCTTTTACCCGCGACCCCCCCCCCCCCCCCCCTCGACAATGGCTTCGCGACCCCCCAGCAGTCGCGCTGAAAAACACTGGCCTATTGATTTGTATGGCGAGCGATACATCTAGTGTGTGACGCTCAACCAGTAGGTATTTATTCAAAGTGGCAACGTCGTCGTCACCCCGCGAACCGCGCCGCCCAGCGAGAATTTAATACCTACACTGTTGGTCTGGTTTCGCTGTGGAGTAGAGCTGTCGTGTTTTCTGTAATTTTATTGACTTTTGTTGTTCTATTTTGTTTAAAGACGCTGCTATTGCGCATTGAATTTGTTTATTGTTTTTTTTTTTGATTTTGTAATTTCTTGTTTGTTAATAATGCCGAACTATCAGTTTACAAATGTTGAATACACCGACATGGTGTTAGCTTATGGGATGGCTCATGGAACCGGAGAGGAAGCCCTACGTTTGTACCGGGAGCACTTTCGTCATACAAACGCCATCCAGCGGACGAGTGATACGGAATGTTGTTCAGCGACTAAGGGACTATGGAACGTTCGCGAGGCCAAACCGTGACGCTGGTCGAGCATCGTCGGTTTGAACTTGCGGGATGCTATCCTGGAACATTTCGAAGAAGAGCCCGAGGATAGCACAAGATCGGCAGGAACGATATTTGGAATCAGCAACTGGAGTGTACACAAGATTTTAAAAGATGATTCGCAACATCCTTTCAACGGTAACGACTGTTCAGCACCTGATAGAGCCAGACTTTGGAAATAGCGGATGAAAAGCGTGCGCGACTAAACAGTGCATTCGAGAATTTGCGAGCGCGTTTGTGTGTGTGCGCGCGCTCGTTTCTGTGTGTGCGTGAGCCTGTCACTCGCTCTGCGCACGCGTGCATGTGTGCGTGATCTGTGCTAGCTATGACGTTATTTAAGGGCCGCCACACACGGAAACAAAACCTTCGATTTTCTCAGTTATTAAAGCGAATATAAATTTGTAAATAGGATAAATGTACTGCATCTAGGGTCCCCTTCTAGCCCTTAAAATATTTGCACTATTTTACCTAACACCCTGTATAAGTCATGACAAAATTTGTTGTACATCCATCAAAGGTCACAGACAAAATATTTACACCATACTCGTTTTGTATACAGGGTGTTAAAAAAAGTGCGTTTGAAATTTTTTTCAGATTCTCATACTAAATATAAATAGTGAATCGAGAATTTGTATGAAAAACTGCAAAAAAAAATTGAAGAGCGAATTTTTTCAATATTTTTCCTGGATTCTATACTTGATTCTGAGTAACCCCTTAAAATTTCAAACGCACTTTTTTTAACAACCTGTATAAGTTTTGAATAAATTGGCTTTTTGGGAGATGTTTTTGGTCCATTTATTAAAAAAATTGTCGACAGGTATTTTCCCTTGTCTGCACATCTTGGGTTCCCTGAAAAACAGATAAAGAAAGTTAGGTTCACCTTATACTAATTATTATTATCCCTATCAATTGAAAAAACAACAAGCGATAAAGAATTTCACTTTTTAATAAACAATTTAAATATGTTTACCTGTGTTACCAATGTCGGAATATAACTTATTCTCAAATATGTACTTCTTAGATTTGAAAAGAGCTTCTCGGAAATGCTTGGAACATTGCGTGAGTTTCTAGTTGGTTGCCAGTTTACACGCCCACTGCTTTTAATTCACATATCTAAAATATGCGGCTTAGAAGGAAACCTAAAACAACATATAAAGCACATAAGTTATTATACACATGCACAATAACTGGAAGTTGTAAGTTTTTATCTACTACAGTTTTAGTAATGCGATTAGCTTTATAATAAGAGTAATGCTGTATGAACTGGTGCTGATGACGATATATAATGTATATCTGTTGATGTAGGGAAAAGTCTATTAAACATGGTATCCCCAATCTTAATATAACCCGCCTAAATAACGACAGCAGCGAAATGATGTAATCTCGCTACCTAGGATGACCTACCTAATTTGATAGGGTTATATGATAAATAAATCATGGTAATTTCGTAGCTATTTTATAATAATTCTAGACAATATTAGTACAGTCTAGACGCTATTAAGAAGACAATACGATACTGTATACAAATAAAGAGTATAAAGGCTTACTTACCGATGGAATGTTACATTTTCCTCTTTCTGTTCAGTGCGACTATTACAGCCCAAAGCCGATCAAACCACCATGTTTACAATAAAAAGGCACACTTATTCACTACATGGAAAAGTATTCACCTCATATTAAACGCGAAAACAATAAAAACAAATGACGAAACTTCAACGAGCTGCGCAGTTTGACAGACTCCATTCAATGAGGTCAAACAAAAAATACCGATACGCAAAAACAAGACAAAAGACAATCGTTGCCTTACATTCACTCTTATGACATTTGCCATAACGTGGTCTCGCTCTAACAATTATTATTATTACTATGGTTCATTCCAATCAAAAAAAAGCAAAACGTAAACAAACTTACTATGAAACTGACACATGTCAATGTCATCTGCATACTACGTTTGTTTACCTTTTGCTTTTTTTTGATTGGAATGAGCTATGCCTATTCTATATCATTCTCTTTCTACGGCTGTTTCGGAGAGGTTCCGTTCAAAATACGAGGGAGTATGCCTCTTTCTTTCCTAACGAGGGTTTATTATTTATTTTGAGATTGGTTTGAATGTCAATTTTTTTATTTCGTTTCCTTGGAAACAATACAAGTTTTGTTTATAAATGGGACGTTTTATTGCGTAGTAAATAATGCCCTATTCTTGATATTATAAAAAAATATCATGGGGGAACGACATTCGTCCACAAGTATTAGGAGAAAAACAAACACTCTACCGGCTATTGAAACTTTACAGCGAAATATAAAACCAGTTCCTACATATTATGTGAGGTAACATACAATTTACAATATTATATAATGGATGTTTACTATGATTATATTAAACCTAGACTATTTTTTTGCAGAAAACCTCGGGATATACCTTTCCACTTGCCGCATAAAAAGTTACTGGACAAAATAGAGTATGTGAAAAAAGAACCAGAACCATTGGTAAGTGACCATTGAGGCTAACTTTTGTTATTAACAACCCATTACGTCCCCTAACATGTCCGCGTAACATTAGGCCATGTCGGAGGCGGACGTTGTTAACAAGTAATTTTTTTCACAATTCGTAAGCCTTTGGCATCATGCCGCCTGGTGGTAAGTGATGATGATGCCAAAGATGGAAGCGGGCTTTCCTACCAAGATTTCCTAATGCAATGGGGAACTGGCTATCATATTTCCACGGGGGAACAAATAAATGCTATTAACATTGATGTTTGGCAGCAAGACTTCGATAAGATGGTGGTAGTTACCTAGTTGAGTTCTGAAAATGCTCTATCACCAACCAAACCAAGTCCTACAATGTTGAATCCTGCCGGGAATCGAACCTGTGACCTCATGATGTGAAGCAAATGGACTTGCTACTGGACCACGGAGGCAGGGGTGGTAGCGGCGTGCCAAAGTCGTCATATTTAATATTCAGGTCACATGGTCATCTCAACCTTGTGAATTATGGCAACAGAAATTCATAACATATTTATATATGTAAGTTTAAATGTAACTGTAAATGTGATGTGTTGTCTGATCGGGGAAGAAACCCACAACTCTTAGCATAGCAATCGGGGTATTAACCACTATGCCACACCTAATTATTTTAGACTGGATTTACATTTGCCCAAGAAGAAAGATATAGAAGAGAGAAGAAACCATCTAAACTGCACCTAGAACCACTTACTACTGAGGAGCAACGTAAGTATTACAAAGTAATTCCCAAAAATATGTTCACTGCACTCTATGAAATTATTTTATGGTACAATTAAACTGTATAAAAATATTCTCTTAATATCATATTGTTAAAGCGAAAAAGAGAAGAATTCAGATAAGAGAGTCTATAGATGACACTCTAGTAAACTATGAGGAATCTACAAGTGATCCACTTAAAATTAAACCAGTGGTTGCATCACAGAAAGAAGTGATTGATTATGTGCGGGAACACCCAGAGATAGGTTTCCTTTACATGATTTATGCAGTACCACCAGAAAATGTATACTTCACACCTTACTACCTCAAGTGAGTTGCACAGTTTTTACTGTTTACCAGAAATTAAAGTTCGAGAGAATAGCTTAACACAATAAATATTGTTTGACCTTACAGAGTTGTGCCTTATGAACAAATTGATAAGAAGAATTACTTAACAATAAGCCCATGTGGAGTCAGTCACTACACAAATGAGATGGTATTTACTAGGCTTCCAGATTGGGAGCAAGAATACACAATTTTTGTTAAACTTACTGATGTAAGCTTAAGCTGCTTGTTCTCTATTATAGTTTTTAAATAATATGGTTGTTACGTGTATTTTGTAATAAAAACTCTAGACTCAATTAGAGCATTTGCTCTAGACTTGCTTGTTACAGGAGTCTGTCATGGGAGTGAGTATACAGGATGTTAAAAAAGTGCGTTTGAGATTTTAAAGGGTTACTCAGAATCAAGTCTAGAATATAGGAAAAATATAAAAAAACCCGATCTAGAATTTTTTCCCAGATTCCTATACTAAATCTGAGAATAGTGAATCAAGAACTTGTATGGAAAACTGATGTAAACAGTTGTAGATCGGATGTTTTTATATTTTTCCTGTATTTTATACTTGATTCTGAGTAACCTCTTAAAATCTCAAATGCACTTTTTTTAACACCTCGTAGAACCCTTTACTTAGTAAGAACTAACCACCACAAGATTATTATGAATTAATTGTTTCTTCCAGATAAAGTTTTTTAAAGTATACAGGTATTGGAAAGCATTTTATGTGTGGCGAAAATCTATAATATTCAGAAAATATAGCAAAATTAGAGCTAAACTTGCTAAAAATTTGTTTATTCTTACACCAATTTTGGGAAAAGCCTTATTAAATATACAAGCTATGTGTTGCGAAATGTATATGAAAAGTTTCGCAGATTTAACTCGAGATATGGATACTGCATTTTTCTACTTTATTGAAGTGCAGGTTTGTGAATATTTTTATCGAATGAAGTATGCAATGTTACGATAAATAATAACGTGTTTCTTAACATTGTAGATGAAGCGAATAGAATACATAAGGGAGAAACTAATAGAGTACAGAAATGTTGTAATGGACATCATCACTCAAGCGTGCCACGCTGCCCTCTATGCACAAGGATTTGTGTACGACGATAGAAACATACCGCCCTTCCAAATTATTCGCGGAAAACCCACAGGAGGCATGTCTTACACAGAAAAGGCTAATAAAAGAAAATATTGCGAAAGATTGGCGTGGTAATGAATTTAAGTGACCAAAATATTATTATCAAATGAAAAGGTTTAAAGATTGAACATTATCAAGTCTTTTGTCATTTACAGCTTCATAAAACTAACTGATTATATGACAAACTACATGCTATACCGTCTTACTAGGAGGTCTAACTACCAGATGTCTGATATGCTCCGAATACATGTAGGGTATACACCAGAACGCGCTCTTCTAGTTGGAGAGGAGGTGGATGAAGTTCTTGAAAAGATCCCCAGACCAATAGAAACCTGTAAGGTAATATGATGCCTCGACTATAGATTTTATTCTGTTTACAATTGCCAATTAGTTGTATAAGTACATGTCGTGGACAGATCATAGGAATTGGCTAGATCATAAAATTACTGGCCATATCGTCTAGGAGTTCCGACAAAACAGAGTCAATGGAGCTCCTTTCTACGGTAACATCAGTAGCCTAACCTAGAGATTTTTTCGGAACTTCTGAGCGATTTGTCATTTCATGGTCAGTCATTTAATTATCTGGCCAATTTTACGATCCGGCCCAAGTAGCACAGGTAGCATTACAAAAGATCACGTTTGGTATAACTCGGAACTTAAGGAATTAATAAACACTTAATATGGTTCAACCGAGAACTTAGAGCTGCGCATTACGCTTTGATCTGTATAATAGCATTATAAAAGTAGCAACGGACACTACTGTTACGGGATCAGAGTTAAAGCAGATGTCAAAAATGCTTTCTTACAGCCTTTATCGCATTGGTTGCATAAGAGAATTTTAGTGGTAGTAGAATATGATAATTGCTGTATAAAGACGTAGAATTATACCACTATAATGCTAGCATTTTAAAAGAGTCACTGTGAACTACCGTACAGCCAATAGTCTTAGAGTGGTGTACATTTAGAGTGATTTCACGCAAAAAGTTCCACATTGGTTCACTTCGACTCTGTTATTATATTAGCCTCTTTTGCAAAGTTGCATAAAGGTGTTTAATTAACACACGTGAACACCAAACGTATTTGGAGATCCTCGTCTAACTCAGAAATACAGCATTTGGCTGTGAAATGGTTCACTTGAACTCTTATTTACTGCAATAAGCATAATAGAGGAACTGGAGTGTACTCTTGTATAGCCATGGTAATTTATTCAGGATTAAAAGAGTTCACATAGGTTTCTTAAAAATGCGCCATTTTGTTATAACCTAAACAGTATATCATATAACAAGATTATGTTGTTATTTATGTTTTACTAATAATTTCTGCTTTAAATTACACCTTAAACATACACTTATTATAATATAATATAAAACTTTGCATAATTTTATGTAAATCAGACAAAAATATTTTAACGTATTAGTTTTTTCACAATATTTCTAATTAAAAACGAGATATTTTCGAGGCGCGTAAATTTTTTGCTTTAAAACCATATAAACATTCACCGTGAACTTGCAATCCCAAGTGTTTTCACATGCTAATAACATAATAAAAGTGTATTTATACCTAAGTTACCAAAAATTAATAATAATAATAATAATAATATCTGGGACAAATCACACACGGTCATCTGGCCCCAAACTAGGATTCCCTGTATCTTGGGAACCAGAGACTGATATACATACACATATACTTTTAAATACATATATAGATATAATACACCCAGACTCAGAGCAAACAATTCTGCTCATCACCGAAAAGTTTACCCTGTGTGGGGATCGAACCCACGACTCTCGGATCAGAGGTCAGGATCGCTAACCACTTAGCCACCGAGTCAGTCAAATATAACATTCGCTTCTCAGTCAGTCAAATATAAAATTCTCAATTATAACATTCGCTTCACCATTAATCACACTCTGGGAAATTATCGGCACCGCTATAATGCTATTTAAAGCAGCTCTGGCAAATAAAATAAAGTTTTCTAGTGATCGAAGAATAATAAAGAACCTAAAGCGTTATTTAAGACTAGCAGTCACCCAATCCTAGCGCTTAGTCTGTATAACAGGATAATCGTATTCCGTTAAGCAGCTGATAAACAGCCTTGTGAACCATAATAATTCCAATATAGTGCTACTATAATGCTTTTAAGTAGAAATGTGAACCAAATTAGAACCTTAGGCTGAATAATTTGTGCCCAAATAAGAGTTGTATCGGTGTTTACAGCGCTGTAAACACCATTATAACACTGTCTTATACAGCTCTTAGTTTCCGTGTACACCAAATGTGGTCTCTTATAATGCTACTTGTGCTACTTGGGGGCTACGATATACATACAAGGTACGCAGTAGCTGCTCTAGGATACGATCTTGATTATGCGTTAGGAGGCACCGAGTCGCAACTGCAGCTGTTTGCTCACAATACAGTTATGTCTCACATGAATAACTTGATTTATTTATTTTTAGTGGGCCCTATTTCAAGTAGACGCCTATGTTTTACCTTCCGGTGAAGTGGAACTTAATCCGAGTGAAGAAGTCGTATCTACATTTATGGAAAAAATCACGAATTATTGGGACCAATATATACGGACTTTTCATAATTATCTCAATGATGACTCTTTACAAATATTTGTGCAGCCAACTATAATGGGGAAGCAAGTAGAGTGGTCTGCCGGAGAATCGCCTAATCTTTACTTTCTCATGAATCAAGACAAAAGTATGCTGGATGACATTGCGTTTATACCATACTCTATACAATTTGGATATGAAAGCCTTTGGCTCTTCCTACAACGCATGCAAGGTTTCATGGACAACTTTAGAGAAGCACATGAAATGGACATAGAACTCATCAAAGCCGAGCGAGATATTTTAGAATTTAAAAAACTGGGTGATAAATTACTTAAGCAGATTGAACAAATTGAAGATGTCGTTAGTTACCAACCTTTGGGTATGTTTTTCTTAAACCTGTGCCCTTTCCAAGAGTTATTCCGACCGCAGCCAAGAAAAATATTCGATGTTATTGTAAACATCACCCCAGAGTAAGTATTCTTACATTGATTATCATCATCATGCATTATTAGCCCGTGTAAATCGACTGTAGGACAGTGACCTACCCCGGGGCACAATTCTATGCTTGCTTAAACGCGGTGTTCACTCTAGAAATTATCTGCCCTTTGGAATTCTGCAGTTATTATTACTCGTATAATTGTTTAATAATTAATTGTTTTTATCGCTGTTATTTTCAGTATTGGTCACGATTGCATAGTAGAAATATTGGATGGCATTGAGAGTATAAACGACGACATTAGCAAGGAACCGGAGACGGCAGCGGAGCTTGTCGAGTTCAATTTTATGCTAGACAGCTTGGAAAAACGAGTCACCTTCCTCGAAGAGAGGCTCGAATATCTCCGCGAGCTTTACGATCTTATGGGAGAGTTTAACTGCCCAATACCTCCCGATGATATGTCCGAATTCTTGGGTATGATTATTTTAATATTTGAAATAAAAAGATTTCGTTTATTATACCTTGTAGAAAATCTATAACACTTTCCACTTTGCTTCTTTAAGGCTTGAGTGTCGCTTTGGGTACGCTAAGGACTAACGTTGACGCACGACTGGAGACCCGCAGCAAATTAGCTGGCATGTTCGCTAGCCAAATTGGGAAAGACATTATGGAACTCATGATGGAAGTTAACAGTCTTCGAGAGGGTGTTGCGGTAAAACGAAAAACATGTATTTTTCTAGTTTAGGAGGCCAGTTTTCTGTATCTGTCTTATGTCACAATGAAGATTATTACCTGACTTCAAAAAAGGAGGAAGTTCGGAACCTTTTTTATTTTTTTATGTATGTTCCCCGATTACTCGAAGACGCCTGAACCGATTTGGAAAATTCTTTTTTTTGTTTAAAAGGGTATACTTCCCAGGGTGCTTCCATATAAATCAACAAAAACAAAAAAAACAGCAAATTGGAGTTGTAACGATTGAAGTCGGTTGTTGTTCAGCGTTATCATTTAATATATCGTATTCAACAGAATTGAATTTAAGAGAAAAAAAGCAGTCAAGTACGTGTCGGGCCACGTGCAGTGTTAGTTTTCCTTTTAAATAGCTTCTCTGAGCTAAGCCTATAGTTGTAAAACAGCGGTTGTTATCGGGTAGTTATCCAAAACAGCCGATAATAACCTATTAACAGCGGCTCAATACCAACAGGTCTTACAATTTTTACAGTTCCTGAGTCGAAATTGTTATAATATTGGAGCCGTTATTTACTCCCGCGCTCCCACACGCGCCTCACCCCCCGCACCCCGCGCCTCATCCCTCCGCACCCCGCGCCTCATCCCTCCTCCGCACCTAGTGCCTCACCCACCGCACCCCGCGCCTCAGCCCCCACACCCCGCGCCTCACCTCCCACACCCCGCGCCTCACCCCCCGCACCCCTGCCTCATCCCCACACCCCGCGCCTCAAACACCGCACCCCGCGCCTCACCGCCCCGCATCTCGTGCTTCTTTCTTCGTTCTTCTTTTTGGTATTATGTGATCAGCCCGAGTATATTTTGTCAAGTATCCGTTGGCGCTTCCTTATCCGGAGCGCCAACGGATACTGCCTGCCTGCCTGCAGCCTTATCCGGAGGAGACGGTGCCACTCACGTGCCCGCTGCGACCGCGAGTTGGTTGTCGCCGTCGTGTGTGGCACTACAAGTCAGCAGATTGGGATGAGATGCGGTCCTTCGCGTCCTACCCTTGGGGGCAGGTTTGCCTACGCTGGATGATCCCAACTTCGCTGCTGATTCTGTCGCTGATGTGGTGCTGCAGGGTATGGAACTTTTTATTCCATCCTCGATGGTCCCCATTGGCGGCAAATCCCAGCCTTGGTTTGGTCGGTCCTACAAAAAGGCTTCTCGCCGGAAGCAGGAATGTTACCAAGCCTGGGCAAATGCAGCGAAGGTACGAGTTGAAAAGACCAGCGCATTAAAAAAGGAGTTAAAATTTGCCTCCAGGTCCTTCAAAAGAGATATTGCCAGGGCGAAGTCGGAGCACATAGGCAGAATTGGCGAGAAACTAAAGCGTCTTCCTTCGGGAACTCGTGCGTTCTGGTCTCTGGCCAAAGCTGTCCAGGGGAATTTCTGCACGCCATCGTTTCCACCACTGCACATGGGTAATGATTCATTGGCTCACGACGCAAAGGAGAAAGCCGATCTTCTAGGCAAACTCTTTGCGTCCAACTCGACATTGGATGACGAGGGAAACGAGCCGCTGACCATACCGCGGTGCAAGAGCTGTATGCCGGCGGTTCCACCAACGCTCAGTGCGTAAAGCACTTTTTTCCCTCGACATTAATAAGTCGAGTGGGCCCGATGGAATCCCTCCTATCGTGTTGAAGGTGTGTGCTCCAGAGTTGCGTCCAGTTTTTTTCAGCCTTTTTCAGCTTTCCTACTCTTTTGGCGTAGTCCCGAACTCATGGCAGACAGCTTTGGTGCACCCGATCCCTAAAAAAGGTGACCGCTCGAATCCGTCCAACTACAGGCCGATAGCCATAACCTCCTTATTCTCAAAGATAATGGAGTCCATTATCAACAGCCAGCTCCTTCGGTATCTAGAGGACCGCCAGTTGCTTAGTGTCCGCAGGTGATCTTCTTGTCTTACTGTCTAGGGCACAGGCGATCGAGACTTAGGGGAAAGCATTGGCGGTTAGTTTGAACATAGCGAAGGCCTTCGATCGGGTCTGGCACAAAGTACTTCTTGCGAAGCTTCCTTCTTATGGACTTCCCGAGGATTTATGCAAATTGGTCACTAGTTTTCTTGCAGACAGAAGCATAAAGGTGGTAGTCGACGGTGCATGCTCAGATTCTATGACTGTGTCCCTCATGGCTGTGGGCTTCGCCTACACTGTTCCTTCTGCATATCAATGATATGCTGCAAATCAGCAGCACTCATTGTTATGCAGATGACAGCACAGGTGATGCATCTATTACCGGCCGTGCCAGCATTTCTTGGGAAAACGTCACCGAGAGCCGAAACAATCTTGTGTCGGAAATTGAGGCTTCTTTAAAGAAAGTCTCAGAATGGGGTCGACTTAATTTGGTCCAGTTTAACCCTAGTAAGACACAGTTTGCGCGTTCACTGCTCTGCCAAGAAAATGCCATTTGTCGTATCACGTCGTTTTGAGGACACTCCCCTAAATGCCTCAGCTAGTATCGGAATTAGGGTTTGCATTATCCGTTAAAATTTACTATCCGGATAAAACGTATATTTAATTTTAAAATATCCGGATATCCGGATAAAACGGAGAATTCGGATAATTTTGAAATACTTTAAGAGTTAATAGTTTTCTTCGTTAAATGTATTTTTTAAATAGGGTGTACGAGAATAAACTGTAAAAAACACATTGCCACCCAGATTATTTTATTTTCAACACCGTCAAAACGGAATAAAGTAAGGATTTATTTCAATAACTTCTTAACTATACGAACACTCATTTATTCTCTCCAGTCCAGAAGCTTGAAAACATCTTCCAGGGCATTGGTGAACAGTTTCGGAGAAATACCTATGTAAGTGTCCACCCCTCATAGCAGGTTTCGAATTCTAATCCTGGAGATAGACTGCCATGGTGGCGTTTTCGTACAAGCACTCCAACACTTTGATATATTGATAATCTCTTTCAAATCAAATCAAAGTCTTTGTCATAGTCCATTAATGCCAATCATAGTGGCTGATTATACTCTTCAGTCTTCTATTATATTAAAATATGTGCCGAAAAGTATAATATATGTGGTCTATTATACTGAAACCTTTTCCGAACTGGCTTGTCTGAGTGGCTAAAAATCATTATACCTTCGTGTGAAACGGTTTGTAATGACTCTCAAAATATTTTGTAAAAAATAGATCTTCTCTTTTTCTTGGTCGGTTCACTCTTAACAGAATGGTCGAGGTCATCATGTGGTAACTTTAGCCGCCCGTCGAATAATACGTCTCCATTCTCTCTCTCTCAACGCAGCCCTCCTATGGCATTCATTTAAGGAAACTCCCAGCGCAGAGTTGAACTGATATGCCCAGCGCATAGGAGACCTGCGGCGTGTTCTGGTACCTTCGACTTTGCCCTAACCAAACCAAATGCTTAATGGATGCATCTCTTGCATGTTACAAAACTTTGTAGATAAACGTTTACCTATTCAAGTTTCCTGGGATCACCAACAAAACAGACTGTAGACATGACTCTAGAAATAAGATGGTTCTATAGATCTTCAGCAGGATATTATAAATTAATGCCCTTAATTGAAGAAGATCACCACCACATTTCTATGCCATGCCGTTAGCGTTGAGGGATCAAACATAACGGAATTAAACAACTTCTTAAGAGCTTGTAGTACCGGTTTTCCACCTGTTTTCTAAAGGTTCAGCCTTAATCCGTCATCACCCGGTGTCATGATGTTCTTAAGCTGTTTAAGAGCCATTCTTATTTCGTATCGTTATCCCGTACAGTCAAGCCCGGAAAATACGGACTTCGGTACAGAGCCTCAGGTCGATCTGGCTCTTGGGTCTTTAACCACATTTCTGACAGATAGGCTTATTATGGTAGCTTATATAATTATGTGTACCATGAACTTTTTAACTTCTTTCAAAAATTCAGCAGATATAAATAAAAAGAATTACGAAATTGGGATTTGTTCCATGTTGTCTTATTTATATCCAAAAGCAAATTACTGATAAGTTTTTCCTTAGCTTAGTGAGGCAGGGTGGTGAATTTTGTACTTCCGATACAGAAAATCGATTAGTGGTGTATCCAGACTAAAAAAAGTCTACATAATTTAAATATATACCTACTTTTACTAAAACGTCAGTTTTTTTCTATTAAGACCTGCGAAAGAGCATTAGTTATTCGGATAATTCACTACAAATAATCCGGATAATAAAATTAGCGAATATTCGGATAAAACGGATATCCGGATTGCAAACCCTAATCGGAATCCTTGTTTCGACATATCGAGTGAAGTCCAGTTCCGTGGTCATCTAAAGGGTAAGGCTAAATTAGCCTCGAAGAAGCTTGGTGTGCTCAATAGATCGGGACTGTATTTCACTGCGGCCCATCGCCTGCAACTTTATAAGGCGCAGGTTCGGCGTCATATGGAATACTGTTCTCATCTCTGGGCAGGGGCACCCCAGTACCAGCTTCTCCATCTGCACCGCATTCAACGGAGAGCAACTCAAATCGTCGGCTACCAGGATATTTCAGATCGGCTTGACTCCTTGGCGCTGCGTAGAGATGTAGCCTCGCTCTGAATTCTTTATCGCTTGTACAATGGGGAGTGCTCCGAGGAATTGTTCGGATTGATCCCTGCCGCCTCTTTCCGCCATCGTTCTACGCGACAACAATTTCATCCCCATCACTTAGATGGTTGGCAGTCCACAACTGTGCATTTCACTAGAAACTTTCTGCCTCGCACACCCAAAGGCTGCGGCCTGGACGCAAGCGACGGCGACAGCGACAGCGACAGCGACAACTGTTCACGACGCAAGCGACAAGGTCACTGGGTTTGCGGCGATGTAGTGACGTGACTTTGTCGATGTCTGTCTGTCGCGTTGTCGATATTTCGATATTTTCATAATTATTCCTATTAATATAAAAACACTTAACACTGACTTAGAGGTTTGCGCTCCTGACTATTGATCCGAGAGTCGTGGGTTCGATCCCCACCCAGGGCAAATATTTCTGTTTTTTTTAATATTACTACTAATTTGCTAAAAGGGACGTAGATTTATACAACAAAAAAAACAAAAAGGCGATGAGCGGGGTGCGGGGAGTGAGGTGCGGGTTACGGGGGGAGAGGAGCGGGTGGGGGAAGGCGCGGGGTGAGGGTGGGGGAGGAGCGGGGTTCGGAGGAGGGTGAGGAGTGGGGTGCGGAGGTGAGGCGCTGGTTGCGGGGGGAGAGGAGAGGGGTGGGGGGAGGCGCGGGGTGCGGGAGGGGGATATCAACTCCCTGAGCGAAGCCGGGCACTCCAGCTAATATCAAACCTTATAATTTTATTATCTGAAACTATTTTTTGTACTCAAACTATCGATAATTTAAACTGGTTTATCGATTAAAGAAGAACGTCCCTAAACGCGCGACGTCCTTGAAATGTCGCTCGTCGCTCGTGTGTCGCCGCGCGTATCGCTGTCGTCCAAAACATACAAAGCTCCATACAAATCTATGGAAATGATCAAGTCGCTTGTGTCGCTGTCGCCGTCGTTTGCGTCCAGGCCGCAGCCAAACTGGAATGAATTGTCACCTGCGGTATTTCCGGCACCAATACGACATTCAAACCTTCAAGAAAAGAGCGTACTCGCCGTAGTCAGCGAAAAAAACGGCTGGTTACCGGCTGGCTAACTATGATAACAACCGTCTTCACATCTAGAGCTAAGCCGCGGACAGACAGACAGACAGACAGACATGGTGAAACTATATGGGTTCTTTGTTGACTACGGAACCGTAACAAAAAACTTTCTTTGGTCTGTAAAATAGGCAATCGATATATAAAATCAATTATAGTTTGATTAGTTAGCACTACTTTACTTATAAATATTTATATGTCAAGTATAAGTACCTACCGTTGGCCTGTGACCTTTAGGCTTTATAGCTAAAAACTTAGTGTAATTTAATAATCCTTTAGAATTTATAAACAAAATACTTTCAGCAACCGTGGTTATATGACGAAAAGTCAGATATGGATAAAGTTCTTGAAGTACTGGATGATCTACATACTAAATTGGCGGCTTGCACAGCCAGAGATAAGCAAATACGAGAGTGGCAGAAAATATTCAAGGTTTGTACTGTTCTATTTTATTTTATTTAATGTATGTATGTCACAATGAGTTCTGACATCAAATATAAGTGTGAGTCTTTATAAAGTGCACATATGAAAGGGGGTGAAATAAGAGCCAATTTTATAGCCCAGAAATATATTTTAAAAAAAAGTAAAAAAAAAATGTACGTTTATTTTTTTAAATAGCATCTGCTGTCTCTAAGTAAACAAAACGTTGTAACTTTTAAATTAAGTAGGTTAGAAGGTTAAAACAAAAAAAGTGAGGATTGGTAGTATATGGCCGTGTCACTAAAAAAAATACACGAAAAAGCGGCCAAGTGCGAGTCCGACTCGCACTTGGCCGAGAGTTGAGTTTCAGTTCTAAGTATGGGGAACCCCAAAAATTTATTGTTTTTTTTTTTCTATTTTTGTGTGAAAATCTTAATGCGGTTCACAGAATACTTACCAAGTTTCAACAGTATAGTTCTTATAGTTTCGGAAAAAAGTGGCTGTGACATACGGACGGACAGACAGACAGACAGACAGACATGACGAATCCATAAGGGTTTCGTTTTTTGCCATTTGGCTACGGAACCCTAAAAACACCATCAATTAAATATAAGCATTTTTTGACAGAAAATTTTTCATTTTTTGTGTTTAATTGCAAAAAAAAATAATTAAAATAACACTTATTAACTAGAGTTGCCGCGACTAGTAGTTATGGCAAATAATCGCATAGCGAATATTCGTCATTGCCTAATGTGAATAGTCTAATTATTCGCCAAAATTATTCGACATCAAAAATGATACTTACCATGTAAATTATTAATATTAAAGAATAATATCTAATGATATTAGGTTGTAAAATATAATATAATAATAATATTGCGGAACAAATCACACACGGTCACCTGGCCCCAAACTAGGATTCCCTGTATCTTGGTAACCAGAGGCTGATATACATACACATATACATTTAAATACATACATATATATATAGATATTACAGGGTGTCCACTTTCTGGAAAAGTCAGAGAAGTCAGGGTAGCTTTTGGGGGTCAGGGAAAGTCAGGGAAATGACCTGGTGACCTGGAAAAGTCAGGGATATTTGAGTTTTCCCAATAATCGTTAGTGAGGGAAACACCTATGCTCTAATCTGATATCGCTGATATTTAACCTAGACTTTTGATCAATTTTTGTATCAAGTTATCAGTGATTACATCATGACTTCGCATTCCATATCTTGAGGGTAGTAGGTAAGAACCACCTCTGAAGCCTTATGGTTCCAGACACACAGAGAGAGCTGAAGTCTCTCCGGAAGCTGAAGGGTTCTAGACCGCCTGTGAACTCAGGGTCGTCGACAATTCTGATCGCGGGTCGCTGTTTGGAGCCGAAGGGGTTCAGTTGATACTTGAAAGCTCCTGCCCAGTGATGTGAGCAGTCCATATGAGGCTTCACTTGAGCTTTGTATAGCTGCAAGAGCTGTCTGGGTACGAAGTACCGTTTTGCTCTATTGAGCACTCCGGGCTTTTTCGTTGCAAGGGTAACCTTGTCCTCGAGGTGACTCCGAAGTTGGACGTTGCTAGAAATATCAACACCTAGGATCCTGATGTTCGTAGCAACATCAAGCGTTGTTCTTTGGAACTGAGGCGCCACCGTCAAACTGTTTAGTGGTGAACGCGCAGACTTGCGTCTTCATGGGGTTAAAATGGAATAATTTTTGTCTACACCCATTAGGAGACTTGCTGCAGAGTGTCTTCGACATCAGCCACAATCCTTGCTCAACTTTCCACCTCGTCGGCCTGTGAGATGTTGCTCGGCCTGTGTACTGCGCATTATCAGTACTGTCATCCGCATAGCAATAAATACCGCGTATTTGCAGGAAGGAGATCATTAATTAGGACTAGAGTTAGCGAGAGTACCAGAACCTTGCGGGTCACCAGCGGGTATTTTTTACACTGTTGCTCTAAATGCTATTTTTTGGTTTCTTAGTCTTAGTTTTGTGTATTTTTTATTTCTCTTTTTTGTTTTAACATTCTAGCTTGCTTAATTAAAAAGTTTCAACGTTCTGTGTACTTGAGGACAGCAGATGTTATTTAAAAAAAATAAACTTTCACAAATATTTTTTTTACATTTTTATTTTTTTTTATATTTTTCTGAGCGATTAAATTGGCTCCTATTCACCCCCTTTCATATGTGCACTTTATAAAGACTCACAGTATCTTTTCGATTAAAAGTTCCGCTAAAATACCTAATATAAATTAACAGACATCCTACTCATATAATTTAATGGCATTAAAAACATTAATTCAATTCAGTTCAAAGTATGTGTATTCGAAGTTCCTTCCTACCACAAAAGTTATGTTTATTTAAAAAAAAGTATAAATTGCTAATTACAGATTCCACCAACTAGATTGGAAGCTCTTGATGAAGCTATAAACGACGTCAAATTAAGGCAAATGCTATGGAAAAATTCGAAAGAATGGATGGAGCTGTACCAGTCGTGGTAAATAAACAATGTTATATGAAATGCATTACTTGTGTTTTTTATGTTAGTTACTTGCTAAACAAAACAAATACAAATTATGATAATTGATTTGAAATTAAATGTCTTTTTTATATTTATTTTTAGGTATGAAATACCTTTTAACACTTTAGACATCGACGAAATTCAAGCGACTACTATTCAATACGGAAAAATATTCAACCAACTTGATAAAGGCTTGCCACCAAATAAAATAGTCCCTAAGTGCAAAGCTACGATCGACGTCATTAAGGAAAAGGTATTTTTATTTATATTTGATTTGCGTTAATTTGTATTTTGCTAGTGCATAACACCACTGCTGAGGCACGGAACCCTTTCCATTCGTCAATCGTATCGGGGCGGGTAAGGCAAATCTCAGCACATGGAAGCAGACTTTGGGTTTTTTGATTAAGTACTATGTATTTTTTTTTTTTATGGTGGGTGACCAATTTCCGTAAAAACTCATCCCTATTTAACACTATTAGGAGATGATTTTTTGAAAACCCCGTTGGGTTAACCAGAAGACACTAGAGTGCTCATTCATGCTTCTTGTTAACCCACCGATTTTAGACTGTGTGTTGTTAATACTTTTTTATTAAGTATATTTTTACTACAGCTTCCAGTAATGTCATATCTACGCAACCCGGCCCTGAAACCAAGACACTGGGTAAAGATAGAAGATATACTCAAGACTCGTTTTACACCTGATGACGTGATGACTCTGAAGAAGTTCGAAAATCTTCAAGCTTTCCAGCACGCTGAGGAATTGATGGAAGTTGCCGGGCAAGCCAGCTCTGAGGCTGGACTCGAAGCTCTGCTGAAGAAGGTATGTATGAGAATAATGTACCTTGTTAGAAAAAAAGCAATGCAATTGCAAAGAAAATAATTAACTGAAGAACTTTATCCAATAGATGTGTTTATTAATACTATGGAAACCAATGCTTGTCACTTATTTGTTAAATAATTCGGGAGATGACTGCATCAAAAATAAATTCTAAAATATGATTGTCTAAATAGCTCTTTTATTGAAGTTTTTTTATAGATATATTTTTATAGAAGGCAAAAGTGACGGCCCACCTCATGGAAAGTGGTTACCGTCGCCTATGGGCATTTGCAACACTAGAGGTGCTATCATTGCTTTGCTGATCCTTCACAAATGCCTTTACAATCCCTTCTTGACGAGTCCCATACTGTAGACCTCAGGGAAAACCTCGGGGCTCATTCCACAGCTTGAGGGTTTTAGGTAAGAAGCTCCTCTAAAAATTTACGGTTCGAGACCAATTTGCCTTTAGCTGTTGGGGGTGAATTCCACTCCGATGGCGAGTGGTGCGGTGATAGAACTGTGTTGTAGGCATCATGTCGGACAGTTCCTCAGAACACATGCCGTTGTATACGCGGTAGAACACACAGAGAGAGCTAAAATCTCTCCGGAAGCTGAGAGGCATCATGTCGGACAGTTCCTCAGAACACATGCCGTTGTATACGCGGTAGAACACACAGAGAGAGCTAAAATCTCTCCGGAAGCTGAGGAGTCCTAGACCGCTTGTGAGCTCGGGGTTATCGACAATTCTGATCACGCGTCGCTGGGTGGAGTCGAAGGAGTTCAGCTGATACTTGGGTGCTCCGGCCCAGTGATGTGAGCAGTACTCCATATGTGGCCTCACTTGAGCTTTGCAAAAACATCATCATCATCAGCCGAAAGACGTCCACTGCTGGACAAAAGCCTCCCCCAAAGATTTATACACTGATCGGTCCTGCGCTCCCCGCGTCCGCGGCTTCCTGTAACCTTCAATAGCACGGTTAGCATGAGGCGTAGGCAAAGTTGTTTGTCGCGCCAAACGCGAGAAAACAGCTTAGCTGTCTCTTTCATTAGCTTAGCGTTAGAACGGAATAAATGCTTTTAAAACTCGCTTTGCGCGCGAGATATGTCGCCATGCTACTAGGGCTGGTCATTGGTCCACAGAATGGGAGGCCTCCTTATACTGCGTCTTCCGGTGCACGATCGCTACTCGAGAACTTTAATGCCCCAACGACCATATGTCCCGAACTATATGTCCCGCCCACCGCCACTTTAGTTTAGCGATTCTGTTAGCGTTGGACCCTGCCGGGAATCGAATCCGTGACCTCCTGATATAAAACTACGGACTAGCCACTAGACGGAAGCCGTTACGGTTTACGAGTAAGTCTAAATCCGAGCATCTGCATAACCAGCACACCCCGAATACTGTGGTTTTGCATGGCTAATGCTAAGGGATCGACACCAGATCTTACTCCCCGACGGGCGCGGTGAAATCGCATTTAGAGAACGGGTAAGGATTGGCCATACTGTATGATTGTCATACTAATGTATCGTTTATATTCTCTGACCAGGTGGAGGAGATATGGGCGGCTCTCGAGCTCCCGGTGATTCTGCATAAAGATGCTCGTGACGTATACGTGTTGGGTGGTCTCGAGGAGATCCAGCTGGCATTGGACGAGAGTAACATCCACGTCAGCACCATCCTCAGCTCGCGGAATTGCGGGCCCATCAAGAGCCGAGTCGAGGAGTGGGCCAAGAACTTGGAGTTATTCGCTAAGACTTTGGTAAGCTTTACATAACTTATTCAATACAAGAACATACTTTATATTTAAAGACCACGATGGTTTAATTAATTTTTTTAAAAGTTGGGTCAAGCGTTATACGGAACTGTAATTAAATGTGTTGGTATCATTTATTTCTGAATAGCGCATGGTCGCGCTGTGGTTAATTTCTTTGCAAGTGGCAAACAGAGTGAAAAATAAATATGCACATTTCTTGTAACAAAAAATATGTGCTTTTACGATTAAGTTCCTTGTAAAGTTGCAAACCCTTCTTCAGCATTAAGCACATCCTGTTAATATCTCCTAATAGTTCACTAACTATTGTTCTGGCTTGAGTCCCATCTCATTCCTGGGTCATTTTCCCATACAAAGAGTTATTTAGATTAAATATTCTTATTTGTTACACCTGGACTGCTTGCATCCACCAACTACTTGCCACTACAATCTGCTTATTTGTATACCAACGACTTTTAGTTTGCTACGAAATATTTGAAAATATACAATATTAAAATTTTTCCTGTTGCATAGATTTAAAGTCACTTTGGATGTGTAGCAATATGTGGATATAAGAATTACTTATAATTTTGATGATATACCTTCGTTAAGATATAAATGGGTTTTTCCAGGATCAATGGTTCACATGCCAGCAGACGTGGATGTATTTGGAAGTGATATTTTCGGCACCTGATATTCAGAGGCAGTTGCCGAATGAAACGAGACTTTTCACTATCGTTGACAAGTCTTGGAAGGACGTTATGCGCAAAGTTGCCAAGGTTTGTGTTCGACCTTTTATTTATGTACGATCTTTCTAAATGGGTAGGAAACACAACTTGCTATATACGAGTACAATAGTCTTAGCTCCCAATGATCGATTCCCCCTTTGAGGTTACACTATTCAGAGCCGTCAAATAAAATTTTGAAAAAATCCGTTGGATGGCGTTAATTGGACTAATAACCTGGTTTCTCGATTTAAAAATAGTATAAATAATCCTAAACCATACTACGTAAAACAGCAAGCAGTTACAAGATCAATGTACGCAAAATAATGATAATTAATCGGGTGCTGTCCGTGTGGACTGGCCTGCTCTTGTCATTGGTTTTTGTAATTGTTAGTCATTGGTTCAATTACAAATTACTTTTATCTCTTTTGAATCTTCCTTTTTTTATACTTTTAATTTTTATTTACAGACATGACATTATATAATTCATCTGTTGGCCTAGCATTACGATGTAATAGAATATAAGAAGTTTTCAAAAAATGGGTTGTAGGGAGTTTCTTTGGGCCCGTCGTTTCTTCTCACTCCGCAAACACTTCCCGAAACGGCGGGTATACGAGTTCCGAGTGGTAGGAACCTCGTACGAGTATCAGGTAGATATAATTGACCACGCTGAATACGTTAAAAACAACCGACTTCAATCGCAACAACTCCAATTTTGCTATGTTTTGTTGATTTTCTCAAAAACCGCTGAATCGATTTCGATAAAATTTATATGGGACCACCTGTGAAGTATATATACCCTTTCAAACAAAAAAAGAATTTTCGAAATTGGTTCAGGCGTCTTCGAGTAATCGGTGAACATACATAAAAAAAAAAAGATTCCGACGAATTGAGAACCTCCTCCTTTTTTTGAAGTCGGTTGAAAAGAATGACGTTCGAAAAGTGTACACTGCTGCCTACTTCGAATAAAATATTTTCATTCCATTTTATAATTATGGATTCGACATATTATACAAATGAAACCATTTTACAATTTAAAAAGATTCAATAATATTCATTTTTTTTAATACAGAGAACATGTAAGAAGCACTTTCTTTTTTATATTATTGTAATGCTCTTATGTTACTGTACAATATATTTTAAAATTACGTTGCTTCCACCCTGCGCTCATAGATAAATACAAATGAAATGATTTTTACAATTTAAAAAAATTCAATAACCTTTTTCTATATAGAGCGCATATAAGAAACACTTTCTTTTTTATGTTATTTTAATGTTCTTTTGTTACTGTAAAATATGTTTAAAAATTACATTGCTTCCACCCTGCGCTCATAGATAAATAAAAATGAAACGATTTGAAAGTGAAAAAAATTATCATCTTATAAATATATAAAATAAAATTGAATTGCCACCACGACACAAGCTTAATGTCGTTTCGTTGTTTCGACGGTGACGTGCAGGAGTGACAGAGATAATATTTTTACATAAAGAATCGAGTGATATTTTGTGAATATAAATTCAATCTAGGCATACAGCTTCTAAAATATACTCACTTTGGATACAATACAGTTCCACCACTGTAATACTCTAGTACTGTCAATGCAAAGTAAGGGCAAGACTTGTTGGTTATTGCGCTCATATTGGCTCCGTAATATGGTATTTAAGTAACTGCAGATATCAAGATCATAGTACCCAAAGAGTCCCGTGCGACTTCAATTTATTATTTGATGGATGCAAATGTTCAAGGACGTGGGAGTGACGAAAATGAAGACTAAATGGGGGAGTGTAGGATTAAAAATGTTGAAAAGATTCGAAATTACACAAATAAAGTTGATTAAATTCATGATTTCACCTTTTCATAAAACCTTCCTATAATAATAATATCAACTGCAAAATAAATGTTAAATGAAAATATTCTGGCATATTATTCATTCCATATTACTATTCACTTTCATGTAAACCTAATGCACATATAAGAATTCATATCGGGGATGGGGCGAAAATAAGGCCTTATCGATACCCCTCCTTTTCAGGGGTTACTCAGAATCAAGTACAGAACCCAGGAAAAATATTGAAAAAATCCGCTCTTCAAATTTTTTTCCCGATTCTCATACTAAATCTGAATAATGAATCAAGATCAAAAATTTGTATGAAAAACTGAAAAAACAATTTGAAGAGCGGATTTTTTCAATATTTTTCGTGGATTCTATACTTGATTCTGAGTAACCCCTTAAAATTTCAAACGCACTTTTAACAACCTGTATACGAGGTCAAATTACGCATACATAGTGTAAATTATGAGGCCTGGTTGTGCCCCAGAGTCATTCGTACTTATGTTTTCATATTTTTTTCCCGAAGTATTACATAAACGAGATAAAGTGAAAAAAAAACAAATAATTAATCATTTTACAGTTTTCAAAATTTATGTATAAGTCTGGGGAACAAAGAAAAAAAATATTGTTGATATCTGACTAATACCATGGGTCACCTAAGTAAGATGGAAACATTTTTAAGCAAGCAACTTAAACTAACTAATAATTATGAGTATTCTCAACTGTCTGTAAAAGTATGGAAAATAGATATAAAAAAAAACGCGTCACTTTTACGTTGGACAGACAAAACCAAAAATATTGTGTGTATTTGTATACTTTTGACCCAGGTAAAGTATAAAATGGGGTGACTGACGTTTAAGCTCGGCTATATATGAAACGCATAAAGTTTAAAACTGCATGTCATCCATCAGATTTATTGTAGGGAACGTAGCGACACGTAGCGTATTTTGTATAAAACTAAAATTTTAGTATAGTTACTTTACTCTTACCCTAAGGCACTTTTCGTCAAAACTTTCTGTTTGTCAGAGATGTTTTACAATAATTTTCTAATATTTTTCAAATCTCCGTGTTACTCTGAACGTTGGAGACTTTACACTTGAAGTTGTTGACGAATATTTATACCTGGGGCAAACAGTCCAGCTAGGTAGATCCAACTTCGAGAAAGAGATCAATCGTCGAATCCAAATCGGGTGGGCAGCGTTCGGGAAGCTCCGCAAAATCTTTGCGTTCAAAATACCACTCTCACTCAAGACTAAGGTGTGAAGTGGCAGTGGGCGGGGCAAATAGCTCGTCATAGAACAGATTGCCGTTGGGTCATTAAAGTTCTTGAGTGGGGGCTGCGCACCGGAAGACACAGTGTAGGCAGGCCTCCCACTCGGGGGGGATCGATTACCTGGTGAAGGCGCAAGAACCGTCGGTGTGGATGATTTTACAATAAATAAATACAAAAAACACTTTCTAAATATCCTGGGATGTAATCAACTCATTTATTTCATAAATTAGGTCCCGCTAGCGATGCCAGCTGCAACACAGCCGAAGCTTTATGAAGAATTTGTGCGCAACAATGAAATGCTGGATCAGATCATGAAGTGTCTCGAAGCTTACTTGGAGACAAAGAGAGTTGCTTTTCCTAGATTCTTCTTTTTGTCCAATGATGAGCTATTGGAGATATTGGCACAGGTGAGTGCTTAACAAAGCTAGAAAAACTTCGTGATATTTCATTCCAATTCATTTTTACTGTTCGAAATCGTTTACTAAGTGCTACCAAAGCGACATAACAATAACAGTACGCATTTTCCCGGAAGTTCTTTAAAGTTCAAAACGGCGGCGGGTACAGTTGTCCAGTTTCATGAGTAGAAGCCGTATAAAATATTACCATGCTTTTTTGTCACACCCTTTATTTAAATTGCCGACAGACACGAAATCCGCATGCCGTACAGCCTCACTTGCGCAAATGCTTCGATGCGATCGCAAAACTGGAGTTCGGTGTCAAACTCCCCGAAACAGAAATGGTAGTATTGGAGGATGGCTCCGTAGTGGAACGGGAGATGTCATTCAATACGCGAGACCAGCTACAGGCCAGACTGGCTAAGGCAGCTAGACCAGAGGATCTCACCACAGATATTATAGCCATGCTGTCGCCAGAAGGGGAGAGGATCAATTTGGGCAAGGTTGGATTGCCTTTTTTCTGCTTTTGGTAGCGTTAGTCTACCTATCTTATGTTTCGTTGTGATTGACGTTTCCTTCGTAAGGTACGATAAGCCACTTAAGCCGTTAAGGGGAAACGTCGTTTACTAGCAATTAATAAATTATCAATAGGGAATTTACTAGCGCTCGAGGATTTTAATTTATTTTTATTAAACTACAGAAGATACATAGACTTCCTTTTGTTTGCGAGCATTGCACCATAGGGTGGTATATTAGCGAAAAATAAATTAAAAACCTCGAGTGCTAGTAAATTCCGTGACGTCCGTTTCCGTTTCGTTCCGTGTTCCCTTAATGCCGTTTGGTTAAGCCATGCCAGAAGCCTTAAAGGCGGCCTAAAAATTTCCATTGGGGTTACTCACTAGCCCCACAGCCTTAACCATTCCGGAGTTGGCCTCCGTGTGTGGAGTATGGCCGCACTTTTCCGAGATATAATGAGACTCCCATGTACTAGCAGAGTGTACGATATGGGTTTTTAATGATGTTCCATTGTGAAAAAATATAATTTTAAATGTCTCGTTCATTCTCCAGGGCTTAAAAGCACGTGGAAACGTAGAGGACTGGCTTGGAAAAGTAGAAGAGGCCATGTTTGCCTCTGTCAAACGCTGTATGAAATATGCTCTTAAAGATTACATGTTGCGTCCGCGTGTTGAGTGGGTTAAGTTGCACCCTAATCAGGTAATACGCCTGGCATACTTATTGACGTTCCTAACAATATCAATTAACTAAAAAAAATACGCTAACATTTATTCCATGATTTTATACAGGTCGTTTTGACAGTTTCTCAAATTATGTGGGCAAGAGGTGTTCACGAAATATTCGAACTCGATGTGCCACTTCGCATTGATCTTGGGTTAATCAATTATGAGAAAAAGTGCATATCAGACCTAAACGATTTGGCGGCGCTAACGCGACAGGACCTAACAAGTTTGTTTCGAAAAGTTCTTTGTGCTCTGATCACAGTGGACGTCCACGCCAGGGATACCATTACGCATATGGTGGAAGGTCACGTACAGAAATCGTAAGAATTGTTTAATACATTTTATCAAATACAGCTTGCTATGCTATTTCTATTACAAAAATAACTTGAATGTTTTAGCACTGATTTTGAATGGCTAAAAATGATCCGCTATTATTGGGAAGACGACATCGATAACTGCGTCGCACGCATGTCAAGTGCTATGTACATTTATGGGCACGAGTACTTGGGTGCTGGAGGTATGGAGATCTATATATATTTATATAGAACCTTGTTTTAATTGTAATTAATATAAAATAAAATATTTAGGGGTGCTAGTAATAACTCCACTGACGGATCGATGCTACCTGTGTCTGATGGGGGCTCTGCAGCTAGACTTGGGTGGAGCGCCCGCGGGCCCCGCCGGCACCGGCAAGACAGAAACTACCAAGGACTTGGCCAAATCCCTAGCCATACAGTGTGTTGTCTTCAATTGTTCTGAAGGTATTTTTCTGACGCTTTCCAATAGCATGAATGGTAATCTTTCTTGCAATCTTTTAATTTGTTGTGTTCATTTCCAGGTCTCGATTACAAAATGATGGGCAGATTCTTTTCTGGCTTAGCGACTTCAGGTGCTTGGTGCTGCTTCGACGAGTTCAATCGAATTGACATTGAAGTTTTATCTGTCATTGCTCAACAACTGATAACTATTAGAAATGCTAAAGTTGCCAAACAGTCCAGGTAAATGCTTTTTATTAAAGTCTTATGTATCTTAGTAACCATATAATAAACAAGTTGAATTGGTAATGGGCAGGTCAACCATTAACCGATGAAAAGATAGGTTTTGGAGCAGTCAGCGCAGGCCTCAAGATATATTGCAGAACAGGCCTCTGCTAGGTATTTTGATGACCTTATAAAGCCTACCGATTGTATGTGACTCAGAAGCGCACATAGACGTCTTTCATCTGAGAAGAGCCTCAGCTTTGCTTTTAAAATTATCATATACTAAACTCTATATAGTAAACCTTGAACGACCCAACTGACAAAACCATTACGAATATTTTCCTGCCATCGAACAAATCAACAAGAGAAGTTTTTTTTATCCTTAATTGGTAAGCCCTCGGCCACAGATTAGATAATAGTACTACGTATAAATACTTATATAATACGTACTTCACTCCCATACAAACACGAAAATACCTACGCTATATTTACCTATAAAATATTATTATTAATACCAACCGCTGCGACACGCTACGCACACGATACGAGCAGAAATGAACCTTAAGCGCCTCATAAGCGCGCTCATCGAGAGTTGACGTTGCTTTGCCCGCCGCGTGACCTACAAGTGAGCGCGTATCTCACAGATACGCAAGGGTTGCCGAGGATTTAAAAATGAAAATTTATTTATGTATTATGATAATTTTACATGTTGATATCTTCCAACGAATACGAAAAAATTATGATACGCAAGGGTTGTATTTAGGTACGAAACATAAGAGAAGTTAAAGGGCTAAATTATTAATCAACTAATTAACTAACTAACTAATTATTTATTTACAGGTAAAATATATAAATAATTATACAGGTGTCCCAAAACTAATGCGACAAATTTAGGCCGGTGATAGCTTTGATCAAGACCTATCAAAATAACATATGTACAGCAAAAGTTTATGGTTTTCGAGTTATACCAGATTTAAAATAAAAGAAAATTACTACCTTGCGGTGGGTCTTTTGAGTTTTTGTTATAAAAAACCACTTAATTTATATTTTCTGTTGCACTCAAATATTGTTGAATAGTGTCTCTACCCAAATCTACTATTTATTCTGCAAAAAAATTAATGATGCCATCAGAAATACATCATCATGTCAAGAAAAATCTTTAAACATATCCGATAATGAAACTTTAAACATCGGTGCCGTAAAAAAAAATGTATTGAATTATTTTGTTTCATATGCTATAAAAAATCCTTGTTTAATACCCATTTTAGAAATGTACAATACTTGGATATTTTCCTTGCAAACATTGAGTTAAATGCTATTTTTGACCTCAAGGTGCTGATTTAAAAATAATCTTTTATTCGAGGTTTTTAAAATATTTATTAGATTAATTTAAAATAGAAAGGTCACCTCACCGTGACTTACTACCTGAGATAAAAAAAAAGAAAAAACCGGCCAAGTGCGAATTCGACTCGCGCATGAATGGTTCCGTACCATCGTACAAGAAACTCCAAAAACACGTCTATTGTATGGTGACCCCCTTTAATTTTTAAATATAATTTTATTTTATTATATTTTTTTAGCGACTATAGTAAGACAAACTTTGTGAGCGTTTAAATCAAGCGTCTACCTCTTGCTATTATTAAAATCGAGCCAAAACCACCCGTTTCTAGTAGGGGAGCTCCCTGTAATTTTGAATTTATTTTTATAATTTTTTGTTATAGCGGCAACAGAAATACACATTCTGTAAAATTTCAATCGTCTACCTATTACTACATTCATTAGATACAGTTCATTAGATACAGCCCAACTTTGAATCCTAAAAAAGAAACATTTTGCCGCCACTTTTCCGTCTTTCTTCCAAAACAACGTCTTCGTCTTGTCTACTTCAGCCAGGCAGTCTGCCAAACAGTAGCTTGGGTGTATTCAAAATCTAATAGTACGGTTGTACTTTTGTGGCACAGCGTCGCCGCTGCTCTGTCACTCTTGCGATTTAAATGAAATGCTCACAGAGTTTGTATTGCTATAGACGCTAAAAATATAGTAAAATAAAACTCTATTTTAAAATTAAAGGGGTCCCCATACAAGAGACGTGTTTTTTGGAGGTTCTTGTACGATGGTATGGAACCCTTCATGCGCGAGTCTGACTCGCACTTGGCCGGTTTTTTTTTATCTCGGGTAGAAAGTTACGGTGACTTTGTAGAACACACACATGATCTCCTTTCTATTTTTAATCAATCTAATAAATATTTGAAAAACCTCGAATATAAGATTTTTTTAAAATCAGCACCTTGAGGTCAAAAATAACAATTAACTCAAGGTTTGCAAGGAAAATGTCCAAGTATTATACATTTCTAAAATGGGCATTAAACAAGGTTTTTTATAACATATTAGACATAATTATTCAGTAATTTTTTTTTATGTTGCCAATGTTTAAAGTTCCATTATCGGATATTCTTAAAGATTTTTTTTTAAATGATGATGTATTGATGGCATCTTTGATTTTTTTGTAGAATAAATAGTAGATTCGGGTAGAGACACTAATCGAAAATATTTGAGTGCAAAAAAATTACAAGTGGTTTTTATAACAAAAGCTCAAAAGACCACCGTAAGGTAATGATTTTAATTTTTTTTTAAATCTAGTACAACCCGAAATCCATTTGCTGAACATATGTTTCGTTTTTTTGATAGGTCTTGATCAAAGCTATCACCAGCCAAAATTTGTCGCATTAGTTTTGGACACCCTGTATACTCATGGACAAAAAAATCGACTCAAAGTTTCATGCACGACTTTTGGAAAATTAACCCAATCTAGCAAAATAAAACTAAACCAAAAGTTCAAAAACTGTGTGTTTCCTGTTTATGATTTTAGTTTGATGGTTTACTACTTTTTTGCTTTTCGTGTTTAACAGTTTTGTAGACTGAGTTATTTTTTCAACAGTCGAGCAACAAATCTTGAGTCGATTTTTTAGTCCACCAGTTCTCAAGGTTTGCAAGGAAAATGTCCAAGTATTATACATTTCTAAAATGGGCATTAAACAAGGTTTTTTATAACATATTAGACATAATTATTCAGTAATTTTTTTTTATGTTGCCAATGTTTAAAGTTCCATTATCGGATATTCTTAAAGATTTTTTTTTAAATGATGATGTATTGATGGCATCTTTGATTTTTTTGTAGAATAAATAGTAGATTCGGGTAGAGACACTAATCGAAAATATTTGAGTGCAAAAAAATTACAAGTGGTTTTTATAACAAAAGCTCAAAAGACCACCGTAAGGTAATGATTTTAATTTTTTTTTAAATCTAGTACAACCCGAAATCCATTTGCTGAACATATGTTTCGTTTTTTTGATAGGTCTTGATCAAAGCTATCACCAGCCAAAATTTGTCGCATTAGTTTTGGACACCCTGTATACTCATGGACAAAAAAATCGACTCAAAGTTTCATGCACGACTTTTGGAAAATTAACCCAATCTAGCAAAATAAAACTAAACCAAAAGTTCAAAAACTGTGTGTTTCCTGTTTATGATTTTAGTTTGATGGTTTACTACTTTTTTGCTTTTCGTGTTTAACAGTTTTGTAGACTGAGTTATTTTTTCAACAGTCGAGCAACAAATCTTGAGTCGATTTTTTAGTCCACCAGTGTAGGTATTTATAGTAAAAACACATATGACTCAACCTCAACGATATCAACATCTAATTCTTAAGGAATAAATAATTCTTATTCTGCACATTACTTATCAAATCTGTGACATCACAGAAATGTTTGCCCTGGGTGGGGATCGAACAGTCAGGAGTGCTAAAAAATAAAGTGTATTTATTTATCTTTCTTCGTCGTTCGGCAAAGAAAAAGAGATTTTGGAACGAAAAAGTTTGCGCGGGAGGAGTTTCGTGCGCCGTGCGAGCGCTAAAGCGTGCGGCGGCCCTCTGATTCTTGTACAGTCGACTGTACACCGAGCTGCAGGTATATAGCGCGCGTCCTTGAGGAAGTGACGGAGGCCTGCCTCGGCATCATCTCACCTGATGGTAAGTGATAATGATGCCGAAGATGGAAGCGGGCTTACCAAGATTCCCCAACGCAATGTGGAACTAGCTATCTTACAATGCTGTTAACATTGATGTTTGACGGCAAGGCTTAGATAAGATTGTGGTAGCTACCCAGGCGGGCTCAGAAAATGCCCTACCATCAACCAAACCGAGTACTACAAAGTTGGACCCCGCCGGGAATCGAACCCGCGACCTCATGACGTGAAGCGAGTGGACTAGGCACTAGGCCATGGAGAGGCGATGAATAAACTTAATTTTTCGACCTTCACGTTGCCATTTAAGTTATTTCGTATTCTCGATGTTTTTTTCAGGTTTATGTTCGAAGGTCGTGAAATCAAATTGGTACGAACTTGTGCGGCTTTCATTACCATGAATCCCGGGTACGCTGGAAGGACCGAGCTGCCCGACAACTTGAAGGCTTTATTCCGTCCCATCTCTATGATGGTGCCAGATTATGGTGAGTTGACACTGACTTAGTTTTACTTTGATTTTGGTGTTCTTTTTTGTAATTAATTATATTGGTGGATGCCATAAAATAAAAGTTTTGAAAAATCGTTCACTTTTATCTAAAAATAGGTCTTTTATCTATTTGTATTTAAAAGTAGGTGCTCGTATATTTGTGACCTGAGTTGGGTGATGTAACCAAAATAAATATTGTTTCCTTTCCCTTAAGCGCTCATTGCTGAAGTGATTTTGTATTCGGAGGGATTTGAATCATCAAGAGGATTGGCTAAGAAAATGGTTCAAATGTACAAACTGTCAAGTGAACAGCTATCTAAGCAAGATCACTACGACTTTGGCATGAGAGCCGTCAAAAGTGTCTTGGTAGGATTCTGCTTTAATTTTCTATACCTACATTTTGTAAATACTAGTTGTTTGACTTTTTCACACCATTTTGTAATGCACTTCACTTGTCAAAATCTTTAATGAATGACCCCCGCTGTGTCCTACCTCCAGTAAATCACTCAGTATGCGTTGAGAATTCACAGAAGTCATTTTACTTTAATATTTGCTATCCGTGGCGATTTTTTACACATTTGAGCACCCTTGTACTAATAAGGCACAATGTATATCATACAGACTAGTTTACTAGTATTATAATAGTCTGTAATAACTGTTTAAAAACTCTTACTGACGTAGTATGAACAGTATATAGTAGTACATTGTTCAGTATATGCTACGGCTTCATTTTGGATAGGTGATGGCTGGTGCCCTGAAACGAGCTAGTCCTGACCAACACGAAGAAGTAACACTTTTGTGCGCACTCAACGACAGCAATCTGCCGAAGTTCTTAGCTGCAGATGCTATACTGTTCGCCGGCATATTGTCTGATCTCTTCCCTGGAAAACATTTACCGGTCAGAGACTATGGCGTCATGGAGCAGTGTATCAGTGAGTTTGACTCCTTCCCTTTTAACCCGGACACTGATAACATGGACGTTATGATTATGAACTATAATGTATATTGTCTCTTGAATAAATGAAATGAAATATTATTTGTTGTAGTACATATTATTTTTATAAAAAGTACATAATTCTTACAGAAAGGATTTTACTAAGACGCAAGCTTCAGATAGAAGATTGTCAGATTCGCAAGGTGATTCAACTGCATGAGACGATGATCGTACGTTGGGGCGTGATGACTGTTGGGCCAACGGGCGGTGGAAAAACTACTGTCTTACATGTAAATAGTTAAATACAAAGATTTTTACTAATAAGTCATAGGAATACCAATTGGAATGATCAGGGTCCGTAAATATCCGATATTTATAATAAATATCAAAATATCACATATTTTTGATATATATCCGATATCTTCGATATTTATCAAAATTACATACTAATTTCAATTTCATACTCTAATACGTATTTTTTTCTATATGTTCCATATGTTTGATAATTCGAAGATGTTTACTAAATAATATATTCTGACATGGTTTTTTCAAAATAGTTGAATCTAAAATGTATATTTTATTTTTGCTAATTTGAAGATAGTTAATTAAATTAAACTCATTTATTTATTCTTTGGATTTGGCACATTCATTCTTAAGAATCAGCTCTTTTTTACATTAAAAATATAAATATCAATATTGATATATGTATCTTAAGCATACATATCAATTAATATATATCATAATATATATCCGATATACAGGGTGTAACAGAAAGGTGTGATAATACTTCAAGGTTGGCTTTTACCCATCAAACTGAACAACTTTTGTTCTACAACTTTGTTGAAATCGCAAAGAAATTTTCGGTCTTTTCATACAAACTTGGTTCGCCAGCTGATCGATTTGTATGAAAAGTCCAAAAAAAATTTTGTAGAACAGAAGTTATTCAGTTTGATGGGTAAAAGCCAACCTTGAAGTATTATCACACCTTTCTGTTACACCCTGTATATCCGGGTCTTTTACTAGGGTCATGTTGATTTTATCTGATAGACCTGGGGCCACTCTACCTCCAGTGTCACTCTGGCGTATTCTTTCTGGGACAGCCTGTATATCAATTGATATATATCATGCGAATCCTGGGAATGATGGATTTGGAATTGAAGTTGTGAAATTATAGAAACAAAGTTAGTTATAGATATGGTAAATTTTTTGGATCCTCTGCAATACTCACTGCAGACTCACGATCTAAGGTATTATGCCATAGCGGAAAATTATGATATAGTTAACATTTTAAATTACTTTTAGCATTTCATTAAAAAACCTGTATGGAATTATTCAACGAGCAAATAAAATCTGCCGGAAACGACACTTTCTTAAAAAAATGTCTGTTATACATTGCGTAACATATTAACCTACAGACGCTCGCCGACACTTACACCCAACTGTACGACGACGGCGTTGAAGGTCCACAGTACCAGCCAGTGCACAAGTACATCATGAACCCGAAGAGTCTCAACATTGGCGAGTTGTACGGGGAGGTCAATCTGCAAACCCTCGAGTGGCACGACGGCATCTTGCCGCTGTGTCTCAGGACTGCTGTCCAGGTCAGTTGTAGTAGAATTAGAAAAACTTATTTCTTCTTTCTTCGTTACCCCAGGGAATGGGGATCGTGACTACCAAGGGGTCAAGTCAGTGAGAACTGTAGATTGGGGCCGAGTTAGGTACTTCCATTTTTCCATGTCCGCAGCGGTGTGAATAGCAGGATGGATGGATCATGCAGGTAGAGTTGCAATTCTTTGGTTTAAAAAAAACTGTCTAGAAAACCTTATACCTATATAAATATGTGCTATACTAGCTTGTGCCCGCGGCTTCGCCCGCGTAGATTAAAAAAAGCTGTTACACCGCTTATAATCTATAAAATATTGAAATAGTAAAGTTTGTTCATCCGGGATTAATCCCAAAAATAACTGAGTAGGCGAGTATGCATCGAAGGGGGCCATCTAGGGAGTTGGCGAAGACGTCAAAAAGGGAAGGAAAGGGACTGCCCGCAGAGCGGAGATTAGAAGAGTTTCAGAGCAGAAAGGTTTTGTCGAAGGGTATTGACTTGAGAAACTAAGGGGGCATCAGAAACAGAAGGATGTTTTTTGGTTTTTTTTTTACTTTTTGACATATTGATCTTTTCCTATTTTATCATTTCGAAATTTTTACGCTGTGATGTTTCGACGACTCGAAGCTGCGACGTTGTAACGCTCCTAGCTGCGACTGATCGACATTTTGACATTAGATATTTTGATATTTTTACATTCTGACTTTCAAAGTTTGACATTTGGGGCATTTCGACATTGAATTTTCGACATTTTCACAGTTGAGATATTTTTGATTTTCGATACTTCGCAATTTGGATATTTCGAAATTTGGATATTTTGTCGTTTCAGCGTTTCGCCATTTCGATATTATTACATATACTGACGTTTCGATGTTTTGCCATTTTCTTATTATGAAGAACTACTGGTTCAAATTTCATGTATTTATGCGTGTTAATATAACCCTTTTCAACCCTCACTTTCACCCCCTCATGGGGCGAACTATAAAATATATTCAACATAAGTTTCATCATTTGTTCTTAAGAATAGTTATGCCAAGTTATAAGTTGAAACAAGCAAAAAAATTGACTTTCCCATACAAATTTTAAACCTTTCAGGGGATGAATTTTGGAAAACCCTTCCTTAATGAATGCCTCCGCTCTGAGGAAACTCTGTGCAAAATTTCAAGTTTCTCGACCCAGGGGTTTCGCCTGTACTTTCTCATACAAACTTCCACCCCCATTTTAACCCCTTCAGGGGTGAATTATGAAAAACCCTTTCTTAGTGGGCGCCTCCGTTCTATAAGGAACCTCTGTACAAAATCAAGTTTCTAGACCCAGGGATTTGGCCTGTACTTTGCCATATAAACTTCCACCCCCATTTTAACCCTTTCAGGGGGTGAATTTTGGAAAACCCTTCCTTAGTAGATGCCTCCGTTGTATAAGGAAACTCTGTGCAAAATTTCAAGTTTCTAGACACAGGGGTTTGGCCTGTACTTTGCCATACAAACTTCCACCCTCATTTTAACCCTTTCAGGGGGTGAATTTTGAAAAACCCTTCCTTAATGGAGGCCTTCGTTCTATAAGGAAACTCTGTGCAAAATTTAAAGTATCTGGACCCGGGGGTTTGGCCTGTACTTTCCCATACAAACTTCCACCCCTATTGTAACTCCTTCAGGGGGTGAATTTTGAAAAACCTTCCTTAGTGGATGCCTCTGTTCTATAAGGAAACTCTGTGCAAAATTTCAAGTTTCTAGACCCAGATTTTGGCCTGTACTTTGCCATACAAACTTCCACTCCCATTTTAACCCTTTCAGGGGATGAATTTTGAAGAACCGTTACTTAATGGATGCCTCCGCTCTATAAGGAAACTCTGTGCAAAATTTCAAGTTTCTAGACCCATGGGTTTGGATTCCCGTTTCACCCCCTTAGAGGGTGAGTTTTGAAAAATCCTTTCTTAGTGCACCCCTAGACCTCATAAGGAACCTACTTGCCAAATTTGGAATCTGCCAGGGGTTTAGCCTGTGCGTTGATCTATCTACTTTGGACCCCCGTTTCACCCCCTTACCCGACAACACTCTGACCTCCTCGCCGGCTGAAGCGGAGTGTGTATTACTACAAACGCACTTCCCCGAATGCAGTATAGTGCAAGAGGTGAGATGGAACGACGACACCACCTGTGCAACCGGTGAAGACTGGCTCACAGCTGATAAGGTCGTCTCAGCAGACAAGGTAAAGTGGGCGCTGAACAGCTTCCAACCCTTCAAAGCAGCTGGATGCGACGGGATCTTCCCTGCACTCTTACAATGGGGGGAGATCTTATAGTCACAATCCTGACCAACATCCTCAAGGCGTGCCTGGCCCACAGGTATGTACCACATCAGTGGAGGGAAGTAAAAGTCATATTTTTACCTAAACCAGGTAAGAGTGACTACACAGACGCCAAATCCTTCAGGCCCATAAGCCTCACATCGTTCCTTCTTAAGACGCTGGAGAGGCTTTGTGACAGGGAGCTGAGGGAGAACGCGCTGAAAGACATACCGCTGCACCGCAATCAACATGCGTACAGTCAAGGTAAATCAACAGAATCAGCCCTTCATGCCGTCGTGAGCAGAATAGAGGCAGCGCTACAGAGTAAGTCTATGTGCCTGGGCACCTTCATCGATATTGAAGGAGCCTTCGACAAGACAAACTTCCGCAGCATAGAGGCAGCACTCAACAGACACGGTGTGAACCCGACCATGGTCAAATGGATCGGGAACATGTTAAGTCAACGAATCGTCAAACTCGACAGAGGTAAAGGCGAAGCGAGCACAGCCATAGTCGCGAAGGGATGCCCCCAGGGAGGCGTACTATCACCGCTACTATGGAACATGGTGGTGAATGACCTGATATCCACCCTCAACAGACACCACTAGTTCACGGTGGGATACGCAGACGACCTGGCCATCCTCTTATCAGGTAACATTACAAACGTTGTCTGCGACGTAACTCGGGCAGCACTACGCATCGTGGAAAGATGGTGCACCGAGTTTGAACTATCCGTGAACCCCAAGAAAACAGAACTAGTACTGTTCACAAACAGACGGAACCTAGGTAACTACAATCTACCGAAGTTGTTCAACACAGACCTCCAACTCTCACAAGAGGTCAAGTATTTAGGGGTAATACTTGACAGCAAGCTGAATTGGAGCAGTCACCTCAACAACAAACTGGATAAGGCAACTATCGCCCTATGGCAGTGCCGCAGGATGGTGGGTAAGAAGTGGGGACTTACCTCTAAGATAATGCGGTGGCTTTACACAGTGATAATTCGCCCAATGGTGACCTACGGCGCTGTAGTGTGGTGGCCACGCACCAAACTTTCAACCATCGTAAGTAAACTCCAACGGTTCCAAAGAACAGCATGCATGGCCGTCGCGGGCTGCATGCGCACAACTCCGACGGCGGCTCTCGAGACAATGCTGGATGTCCCACCACTTCATCTCTTCATCCAGCAGAAAGCAGCCAGCGCTGCCACTCGCTTGAAACTGCTGCATCTGTGGAGTAAGAATAGGATCCCTCATGTCGAGCTTCTGGACGGCATTGTCGCAGAGGAGCCGCTGTTCGCGGCCGTCAACGACAGAATCCCAAAACAGTACATCTTTGATAAGAAATACAAAATACAACTCTACGAAGACCCTCATGAAGGCCAGAACCTGAGGGACCTTCGGATTTTCACTGATGGCTCCAAAACAGGCTCAGGCACCGGCTGTGGCGTCTTCTCGGAGGATCTAAACATAAAAATAGCAACACCACTAGGTGCGTATAACACGGTCTTTCAGGCAGAGTGTATAGGCATCATATTGGCTGCAAACGCAATCACCGCCAGAGGAGTAAAGGATTACCCAATCCGTATTCTATCTGATAGTCGGTCGGTCCTACAGGCCCTTCAAGGTACTGTTATCCAGGGTGTCCACTTTCTGGAAAAGTCAGGGAAGTCAGGGAAAAGTCAGGGAAGCATTTGGTGGTCAGGGAAAGTCAGGGAAATGACCTGCCAATCTGGAAAAGTCAGGGATATTTGAGTTTTTCCCAATAATCGTTAGCGAGAGAAACATCCCTGCTCTAATCTGATATCTCCTTTTCTTTGCTGATATTTAACACAGACTTCGATTTTTTTAAAGTTATTAGTGATCTACATCATGACTTCGCATTCCACAGCTTGAGGATACTAGGTAAGAAGAATCTCTGAAACCTTACGGTTACCTTTAGGTTCGAGACAAATTTTGCTTTAGCTGGTGGGAATGAATTCCACTCCGATGGCGAGTGGTGCGTTTATAAAACTGTGCCGTATCTCGAACGCATGCCGTTGTATAAGCGGTAGATAGAACATTCAAAGAGAGCTGAAGTCTCCTAAAACTGAGAGGTTCTAGACCGCTTTTGAGCTATGAGCGCTTATGAGTCTGATTGCGCGATCAGAGACAATTCTGATCGCGCGTCGCTGGGTGGAGTCGAGGGATTTCAGCTGATACTTGGGTCCTCCTGCCCAGAGATATGAGCAGTGCTCCATATGCGGCCTCACTTGAGCTTTGTATAGCTGCAATCGCTGTCTGGGTCTGAAGTACCGCTTTGCTCTATTGAACACTCCAGGTTTTTTCGTTGGCCTCGAGGTGACCCCGAAATTGGACAATGCTAGAAATTTCGACACCTAGAATTCCGACACTCGTAGCAACGGCAAGTTTTGTTTCTTGGAACCGAGGCGCCACAGTTAAACGGACTTTGGCGGTGCGTCTTCGTGGAATTAAAGCGGACTAAGTTTAGTCTACCCTCATTCGGAGACTTTCTTCAGAGAGTCTTCAACTTCAGACAATCCTGCCACGACTCTCCACCTCGATCCGTGGGATGTTGCTTAGTCTGTGTACTGCGTGTCACCTGTACCGTCATCCGCATAGTATTGAATACCGCGTAGGTCATTGATATGCAGAAGGAATAGAGTTTAAAAGAGTACAGAACCTTGCGGGACACCAGGATTATGTGTTTAGTGTTACAAGATCAGCCGTTCATTAAGGACTTTAATGCTCCTGTTACACAGAAGAGGGTTACACAGAAGAGGTTACATAGGAGAGAAAGCTGTCGATCCAATTGCACAATCCCACGTGTAGGCCGTATGCTGGTAATTTCGATAGAAGTGCCTTATTCCAGACCCCCTAACGCCTTAGCTATATCCAGGCAGGCTCGACTTTCAATGGCTTGCCAATGGCAGCGGTGTGTTAGGCATACTAGAAGATCACCAGCTGACCGGCCATGACGAAACCCGTATTGGAGGTCATTGATAAGGTCTTGATCTTCTACATATGATAGAAGCTGTGTATTAATTACACGTTCTATCACCTTTGAAAGAAGGGAGATAAACGCTATTTCCCTGTGATTCGACGGGTCAGTTCTATCCTCCTTTTTGCGGACTGGTTGCACATTTGCAATTTTCCAGGATGTTGGTACATGGCCTGTGGAGTAGAAGAGCGTGAAAATTCAGTACTAAGGTTGTGGTCTACATACACGATGGACGATAGTATAGGATGTCATCATCATCATTAGGATGTATTGAAATCTATGTACGAGCTATTTAAAGACAGTCTAGCACGTTGAGCTCTTTACACTGCTATCATTGGAGGCTCTTCATTTCCACGGCACAGAAATTCACCTCAGTAGGATGATTGGAAAATGATCCTTGTCTGGAAAGAGCACTTTTTTTTATAAGGTGAGCCAATTTGTAGGTTATAAATGACACGATCCCAGAAAACCACAATCAAAAAATTTAAGAGATTCAATGAAAATCCCTTTGTTAAAAGTACGCTCGCTTAAATGTTCGTGCGGATGGTGGCGTATCGGGAGCCGGGTCGTTCCCTTCCCTCAAATATGGTTGAGGGGAGCGATGGCTGACTCCCGCGTTATACTCGTGATCGGGTGCTGTCCGTGTGAACTGGCCTGCTCTTGTCATTGGTGTTTGGTCACAATAATTACCTGTTTGCACATTGTACTTGTATGTTTTTGTTGATCCTTTCACATTCGTTTGTAATAGTATGCAACTAAGCTAACCATATCTTTGTTGTTTACCTGAATTATGTAATAGCATATAAGAATTTTATTTTAAAAAATGTGTTGGAGGGAGTTTCTTTAGGGCCCGACGTTTCTTTTCTCTCCGCAAACACTTTCCGAAACGTTGGGTATACGAGTTCCGAGTGGTAGGAACTTCGTATTAGGTAGAAAAATATGACGTTCGAAAAGTGTACAGAGATACCTACTTCGAATAAATATTATTTCATTTCACGTTTAGCTGCTGTGAAGTCAGTTATGGCAGATTGTGAACCATTTTGCGCCGTCTCCAGATGAAAATAAAAAACAAACCAGCAGTCAAACAAATCCTCCAAAAACGGTTCTAAGAAGGATTATAAAGGTCAGGGAAGTTTTACAAAATGGTCAGGGAAAGTCAGGGAAAAGTCAGGGAAGTATTTTGGAAATTTTGAGTGGACACCCTGTTATCACTTCAGGGCTAGTTTACGAGTGTCACCAAAGACTGACAGAGGTATGTTACCATAGCAACGTAACTCTACAATGGATTAAGGGACACAGCAACTCCCGTGGCAACGACGCGGCAGATGAACTGGCTAGGAGAGGGTCGGACATGATCGCTGTGGGACCAGAACCGGTCATACCCCTACCCACAGGGTGGCTTAAAACCACTCTGCGCCAACGAACAAGGTCAGCACATAATCGGTACTGGACAGAGCTGGAGATCTGTAGACAGGCTAGACAAGCACTGCCGACGACCAGCCCTAGCTTGTCCAGAAAACTCCTGAGCCTGGGGAGGCTCCAGCTCCGGAGGGTGACAGCGGTCATCACTGGCCACGGTTACTTCAACAAACACCTGTTCACTCTAGGTATCACCGACAGTCCCCTATGCCGAGCGTGTATGGAGACCGAAGAGACAGCTGCTCACATTCTTCTGGAATGCAAAGAGGTAGCAGAATACAGGGTCAAACACCTCAAGGACCCGAGGACACTCCCGGAAGTCGTCGGCAACCTGCGGGGGCTACTGGGCTTCCTGGAGGAGCTGGGCTGGCAGTGAGGCCAGCCGCATCACGCAAAATGGGCGCGCCTGTCGCCTGGTTGCGGAAACCAGCCCGTCCTTACAATTACAATTACAATTCACCCCCTTAGAGGGTGAATTTTGAAAAAACCCTTCCTTAGTGCTCGCCTCCATTGTATAAGGAAACTCTGTTGGAAATTTCAAGTTTCTCGACCCAACGGTTTGGGCTGTGCGTTGATCTATCGGTCAGTCAGTTTCTTCTTACATATATACAGGGTGATTGGTAATTCGACGTGATCCTTCAAAGGGGTTATACTAGAGGTCATTTGCAACAAATTAAGTCCAGTTAACCAGGGGTCAAAAATGTATGGTTACTGAGATATTACTTTTTTTAGATTTTTTTGAAATTTTCTACCTTGTTACCAAAAACAATTGCTCAAAACTTACAAAGTCTCAAAAATAAACGGTCTTAAGTTGCATAAAAATATTATGTTGTATAAATTTTATATAAGTAATTGAGTATTACTAGAAAAATATGTTGTGAACTTGGCGTACAAATTAATGACAAAAGTTCCTTGTTTCATAAGCTTTCTAAAAAAGTACAAATGTTACCAACTTTTGCACGGGATCGAGAAAAAAAACCAATAAACTAAACAAGTAACACATAATCAAAAATCAAAATCAAAAGGTTTTTTATTTAAGTAGATGTTTTGCACATACTTTTAAATCGTCTTTTTTCTACCTAGTACAAAGTTCCTACCACGCGGAACTTGTACACTCAACGTTTCGGGAAGTGTTTCCGAAGCGAGAAGAAACGTCGAGCCCAAAAGAAACTCGCTTCAACACATTTTTTAAAATAATACTTAATTACTAATACAATGTATGTTATCAACAATACAGTTATCAGGAAGAGCAATACATTTCCAAATGTCTTTGTCATTCACATAATAAATAATAAGCTTTTGAGCACAAACATTTTTTTACATACGTTTTGAATTTGTTTTCAGGCAGATTTGTTACATTGTCTGGTATTTTATTATAGAAACGTTTTTCCATACATATCCTAAACGGTGCCACCCTCTCTTTTACTCGTGTCGTGCGTGACTCGTGAGCTTAACATGATTCGATAATTTGTAGCAATCTTCGCGACAGTTCGTGGACACGAACTCGCACACTTTCCAACCAGATGGTTAGTTCGTGCGAACAGAAAAGTCACAGTTTTCGTAAAATAATAGTTTTCTATAAATTTTGCGAGCTGTATGATTCTTGAGTGGCGACCGCACTTGAAAGATATAGGACGGCCACCCACTAGATAGAGTAGATAGGCTGATGATCTAGTCGAACTTGCCGTTGTATTTTTATTTGTGGCTCAGAACCTTACTAAGAGCAAGTCTAAATCTACCCTGTGTTCGTCTTGTGGCTGATTTTTCTTAAGTTTTCTGTGGTAGGCTTGGGATTTTTCTTTTACAACATATTTTTCTCAGACAAGAGCATTAACTCTAGTACATTTTTGCTTATGCTAAAGACCATTGTCTTGCCTTGTGCTCAGTTCGAAAATGCTGACCACCAATGGCTGATCTGCGACGGACCGGTGGACGCGGTTTGGATCGAGAATATGAACACTGTACTGGACGACAATAAAATGCTTTGCCTCTCGAACTCCGAAAGGATCAAGCTTACGCCTTACGTGCATATGGTTTTTGAGGTAAAATAAAACTTTTCACACTTTACCTAAACAGACTATTATGTGCACTACTGCCGTACAAATTAAGAACACAGTGACAGATTTGGCGCGAATGATTTTGAACATGGTTCAAAAAAGGTTCAAAATAATTCGCGCCAAATGTGCCACTTACTGTGTTCTCAATTTGTATGGCAGACTATCTATTCGTTATAAAGACAATCTGTGATATTCTACTGAAATTATTTGCCAGAGGGACGTTCATTTATTTATTTAAATTTGAAATTGTTAAGGGTATCGCTCATACATTTTTATGTACACAGAATACAGCTTTAAGAGTTGTCTTGACCGACAACATAAAAATATATAAGAAATATTGTATTTCCATCGAAATTCCGTTTGGCAGACTGTATATTCTTATTTTTTTTTGCAATTGAGTAACACTAAAAATAGTATATTATATTGATCTTAGGTAGCAGACTTAGCCCAGGCGTCGCCAGCTACGGTTTCGCGTTGCGGGATGGTGTACATTGACCCCAACGAGTTAGGTTACCTCCCCTACGTTCGCTCCTGGCTCGAGGACAGCGTAGAACGAAACCTTGTCACACAGGAGAACTCAGAGTTCCTTTATGAACTGTTCCATTTGCTAACTGACGGTATCGACCTGGTCAACTCAAAATGCACTGTTGGTATAAAACAGGTAAGTCTTGTTTTTCTTTCGTACATTTAAGCATGGTGGCGTTTATCTCAGCCGTTCGAAAGACACATCTTTTAGTGCCACTTTCTATCAATAGATGGCAGTCAGTCGTCAAGGCATATCAGAGGCAGCTTGATCACTGCTGACTGTTAAAAAGGATCGCCACCGTCAAGAGATGTGTGAAAAGATCCATGCTCTAGCAGTGAGGAAGATATAGGTTGTTTATGCTCATTACAAAACAAGTCACTTTGTATAATGGAATCAACGCTATATAAAACCTGAAGATTATGTAAATATTGAGAGTGCCTTGACTGAATTATATCATATCTCTTATAAGTTTGACCTTTCTTTGATCGCTGAAGTTTTTTTCAGGTGGACGTAAGCAAAGTGATGTCTCTTTGCTCACTGTTAGCAGCGCTGCTACAAGAGCCAGGCGAACGTTTTCCCGATAAACAAGCTATAAAAATGTACTTGGCGCACTGTTTTATTTTCTGCTACGTGTGGTGCATCGGCGGCAACATCTACGAGAGCAACCGCCGCGTCTTCGAGGAGGTCGTCAAGAGACAAATCGAGAACTATGAAGAGGCTGAATAGTAAGTCTTTCTAATAAGTAAAATTCGGGCACAAAATGCAACTAATTTTTGTTTCTTTGATGAAACAAAAATTAGTTGCAATGAAGATATGAATTGAAATGAAGTTTATTTGTTTCACCATCGAACAATTAGAAACTAAAGCTTATTTTCCACTAGGCGAGTATTTTAGTCGAGTGGCGAGTAATATAGTAGCTAAATATGTATGAAGTATTATACTTGACAAAATGTTTACTGTTCAGACATATTTTACTCGCCACTCGACTAAAATACCCCCCGTAGTGGGAACTAGGCTTATGTTCCATTTATTTTTACAAATACCTTTTTTGCAGCTACCCGCAAGGTTTCAATTTTTTCGACATGTTTATGGACACGAAACTACGCAGACTAAAGAATTGGATCGACATCATACCAGAGTTTATTTACGATTGCAACACACCGTTTTTCGAGACTTTAGTGCCTACCATAGACACCGTGCGTTATGGCTACCTCTTTGAGAAATTTCTGGGAGTCAACAAACCCGTAATGTTCACAGGAAATACTGGTAAATATTTATTGTTTTCCTCTCAGATTTAGAAGTAATGATCTTGTTGATGGACTGATTTAACTTTTGTCCAGTTCCATGCCAGGGATAATAAATAGTACTACGTACAGATACTTCACTCCTATACAAACACGAAAATACCTACGCTATATTTACCTACAAAATATTATTATTAATACCAACCACTAGCTGCCACACGCTACGCACACGATACGAGCAGAAATGAACCTTAAGCGCCTCTTAAGCGCGCTCATCGAGAGTTGACGTTGCTTTGCCCGCCGCGTGACCTACAAGTGAGCGCGTATCTCACAGATACGCAAGGGTTGCCGAGGATTTAAGAATGAAAATTTATTTATGTGTTATGATAATTTTACATGTTGACTTCTTCCAACGAATACTATAAAATTATGATACGCTAGGGTTGTATTTAGGTACGAAACATAATAGAAGTTAAAGGGCTAAATTATTAATCAACTAATTAACTAACTAACTAATTATTTATTTACAGGCAAAATATATAAATAATTATATACTCATGGACAAAAAAATCGACTCAAAGTTTCATGCATGACTTTTGGAATATTAACCCAATCTAGCAAAATAAAACTAAACCAAAAGTTCAAAAACTGTGTGTTTACTGTTTATGATTTTAGTTTGATGGTTTTCTACTTTTTTGCTTTTCGTGTTTAGCAGTTTTGTAGACTGAGTTATTTTTTCAAAAGTCGAGCAACAAATCTTGAGTCGATTTTTTAGTCCACCAGTGTAGGTGTTTATAGTAAAAACACATATGACTCAACCTCAACGATATCAACATCTAATTCTTAAGGAATAAATAATTCTTATTCTGCACATCACTTATCAAATCTGTGACATCACAGAAATTTTTGCCCTGGGTGGGGATCGAACAGTCAGGAGTGCTAAAAAAGTAAAGTGTATTTATTTATCTTTCTTCGTCGTTCGGCAAAGAAAAAGAGATTTTGGAACGAAAAAGTTTGCGCGGGAGGAGTTTCGTGCACCGTGCGAGCGCTAAAGCGTGCGGCGGCCCTCTGATTCTTGTACAGTCGACTGTACACCGAGCTGCAGGTATATAGCGCGCGTCCTTGAGGAAGTGACGGAGGCCTGGCCAGGGCCCAATGTCTTCATGGCTTAATATGACAGCGACCTTATTTATCTTGTTTCACACATCATACTTTTATTTTTAGGTGTTGGCAAAACTGTTATAGCAGCTGAAGTTCTTAAAAAAATGTCTAAAACTGGTATTTACATACCACTAATACTAAATTTTTCTGCTCAGACTAGCAGTCCACGTACTCAGGTAAAAAAATAAGTTATGTTATCATGTCATGTCTTCTATGAGTGTAAATCTTTATTGTCTTACATCTTACGGGCCGCTTACATAGCTTGCAGACCTTGAATGGCTTATAGCATAAAGTAAAGCTTCCTCCTGTCTTATGAGTTTTCCGGTGCGCGGTCGTCACTCGAGAACTTTACTGTCCAAACGGCCATCTGTTCTACAAGTTAGGTCGCCCACGTTTAGTGATTCTGTGAGCTATGTCGGTAACTTTAGTTCTCCTTCGTATCTACTCATTTCTGATTCGATCACGTAGGGAAACACCAAGCATAGCACGCTCTATTGCCCTTTGGTAATTCGCATAGTCTGTAAATTTTGATAACGTGAATCTAGTAAAGACTAATAAAATTAACAGGAAGTTCTGGAGTCGCGCCTCGACAAAAGGCCGCGTAAAGCTATCGGCGCGCCTTTGAACAAGAAGGTGGTTGTTTTCATAGATGACGTGAACATGCCACGACTCGATGTGTACGGCGCGCAGCCGACCATTGAATTGCTGAGGTGAAACGACAAATTCTTAACCTGTTTCTTCTTGATAAAGTGGTATATCAGAAAAGGGTGCTGATTATTTTTTTTTTCAATAACAGACAATTGCTCGACTTCGGTGGCATGTACGACCGCGACAAGTTGTACTGGAAAGACATATTAGATGTAGTGTTGTCCTGCGCGTGCGCACCGCCTGGCGGCGGCAGAAACCCGCTCACTGCCCGCTTCGTTAGGCACTTCGCTATGTTCTTCATATCGGCACCTAATGCCGATGCTATGAAGACCATATTTAAGGTCAGTAAAAATTTTCTTGTTTTATACAAGGTTATTGTTAGACATCTAACCGAAACTCCACTTTCACTAAACAAGTTTCTCCAACTAACTACTTAAAAAAATTAATATTCGTTCTTAAAAGTTATTGAATAATATTATAACACAGAAAAACACAGATACTGTAGTATAAAGGAAAGCTTTCTTTTGAGTTTTAAGGAAGGTTTGTATTTTCATGACAGTAGCTAAACAGCTGTAATGTATAACTGAAAATATATTCATGTTTTATCTAGGCTATCTTAAAAGGCCACATGGAGGACTTTCAGACGGAAGTATCAGTGCTAGCGGACGCTATAGTCAACGCAGCTGTGGATATCTATCTTAAGATATGCGCGGAACTATTGCCAACACCAGCTAAGTCCCACTACGTCTTCAACCTACGAGACTTGTCGAAAACCATGCAGGGAGTACTACAGTCTGATGCTGGCTACATGCGTCTTCCTCAGGGCATGCTAAGGTATCATCATTATGATTCAATACAACTTATGATGATCATTGCTAGTATGTAAAATCAATAGTTAATAGTAATCAATAGTTAACTGTATAGTGCCAAATACCTTGCTTTTCCAGACTGTTCTACCACGAATGTATGCGAGTATTCCACGACCGATTGATCAACATTGAGGACAAGAGCTATTTCTTCCACCTAATGACCAATGTGTGCAACAAAAATTTCAATCAGCCAATATTGGAAGTTCCAGAAGACGCAATCATTGAACACCCTCCAATATTGATGTTTGGAGACTTCATAAATTCTGCCACTCCCAAGGAAAACAGAGTATACGCTGAGATGCCGGATATAAGGAAGTTAATGATAGTGTTGAAAGTAAGTTTAAAGTTGTCACTTTAAAAACCCTCTGATTATACTGGATAGCTGCACTATTAGCCAGGTTCGGGTAGTTATTATTACCATCATATCAGCCCATAGCTAGCAGCTTGACTAGACTGTCAGTCCATCTGGTGGGGGGGGGGAGAAGCATTCAAGACTACGGCATCATCGGTTATTAGTTCTGCGAGCTATGTATACGGGTATAATAGTCACATACCAAGCTGCAACTGGAGTCCTTAACACAAATACATTTAGAATTGTCTTGTGTCGCTTTCTCCCGCGTTTTTGCCAGACGAAAGATAGTCTTTTGGCCCTCTTTGGTCTCCAGAGTGTCATAAAGTGGAAACAGCTTTTAATATCGGGCTCTGGCAACAGCGCGCTTAGTGGTATTTTTGGCTGCTGTGTACGCATCGCGGTCTTCAGGAGATTTGGTCTCTTGCCACATTTTAAAGAGCCTCTTCTTCTCCCGGACTGCCTCCTGCACTGAGTCATTCCACCACCAAGTATCCTTGTCGATGACGCGGCCCCCCTTAGATGTACCAAGCACCCGCTTACCAATATTGGTGACTGCTGAGTGAATTGTAGCCCAGTGACTGTCTGCACATTCCTCTTCGCTTGCGCTCATATCTAAGCAGGAAGCGGTTACACAGAAGTCATCTTGTTTGGGACCGTTCTTTCGGAAGAAAGTGTTCACTACAGCTAAGTCCGATACAAGGCAGGTGCTGAGAATAGACTCCCCCTCTGCATTTGCATGACCATATCCATAGCCGCCATGAACCCAATCAAACTCCTGTGCATTCTCACCGACATGTCCATTTAAGACTCCACCAACAACTATACTCTCGCTATTCGGAATGTTGCGCAGTATGTCCTCAAAGTCATTCCAGAATGCCTCTTTCTCTAATCCCAAGCAACCGACTTGAGGAGTGTATGCACTGATGAGGTGTGTGATGACACCTTCTATTAGTAGCTTCACTCTGATGATGTCGGTCACTTATTCTATCGACTTCAAGAAGGCCGTTCTTGAGTTCCTCAGACATTCCTCCCCGAAGGAGAGCCTGAATAGGCCAGCTTGTAACCCTGACCGATGTCACGAGACTTGTTCCCCTTCCAACGAGTCTCTTGCAGGAATACTGCATGTAGCCTGCGTTTAAGTAGCACGTCTGCTAGTTCTCGACAGCAGCCAGTGAGAGAGCCGACGTTCCAGGTGGCAAAGCGGAGTTTCCTTTTAGGTACTAGCGTCTTCAGCCGTGCCCGTACTTGACGCGATAGCCCTTGCCCACTTGTCGCAGGTGTATTGAATCATGCGTAACTGCAACGACGAATTATTATTTTCTAATAGTTTTTAACTGTTGGTCGTTTCTCTGAGAAACCGAGAGTAATTTCCAATCAATATCTCGGTGAATAGTTTCAATGCGTGACAGTGCATCAGCTGGAATGTTATCTTCCCCACGTATGTCTGTCGTAAACTGACCAATGTGCATTGTTGTTCTTTTTTTGTAAAGGCATAGGTAATGGTAGGTAGGTATAGGTATGGTAATAGGTAGGCTTGTGATCGGTAAAGATAACATGACGCGCTTCCACATAATGCCTAAAGTGCTTGACTGTAGCATAGATAGCGAGTAGTTCGCGATCATACGCTGAGTATTTTTGTTAGGCTGTAGTCAGTTTCCTGGAAAAAAAACCGAGGGGTTGCCAATCGTTATCTACCCTTTGTTGCAAGGCTGCCCCTATTGTTTCGTCAGAGGCGTCACAAAAAAGAGCTATCTCGGCATCGATTATCGGGTGGGCTAATAATGCTGCTTGGGCTAGGCTTTCTTTACATGAAATCGTGTTTAGCTTCGTTTGTCCAAGCCACTGGAGTTTTGCCTTTTTTATTCCCTAACAAGTCATTGAGAGTAGCCTGGCTGGTGGCTGCATTAGGTATGAACCTTCTATAAAAATTTAACATAGCTATAAAATTTTAATAAGAACCGTCTTAGCTCTTCACAGTCGCAGGTAACGGGTTCGTACGTACAGCGGCAACCCTTTCGGGAAGCGGCCGCGTACCTGCAGGGGACACTAAATAGCCAAGGAACTTAACCTCGCTTTGACCGAACACACACTTTGCCGGGTTAATTACAACACCATATTGCCTTAATCTACTAAATACAGTCTCTAAATGTTTCAAATGTTAACTTATATCAGTAGATGCGATTAAAATATCGTCTATATATAGGTAGCAATAACAAAAGTCTAATTCACATAACACTTCGTCCATTAATGTTTGAGCTGCATTACGAAGACTTCGTCCATTAATCGCTGAAAAGTTTAAGCTGCATTACGTAGACCAAAAGTCATAAATTTAAACTCAAACAGGCCAAAAGGCGTAGTTATGGCAGTTTTAGGTATATCATCCTCAGCGATCGGTATTTGGTTGAAAGCACGCACTAAATCAATTTTTGAGAACACTGTATTACCACTCAAACACTGTGCAAAATCTTGTATGTGACGCACTGGATATTTATCCGGTACCGTCCTGTCGTTTAATCCACGGTAATCACCACAAGGTCGGTGTTTTACCGTGTTTTCCCCAGCTTCCAGCATAATAAACGGTGACGGTGTCTCTGGTTTTTACGGGTTTTTGGTTTCTGTACCATAAACAATGGCGCTGCCCAAAGAAGTTTTATATTGTCGCTCTGCTCCTCTATAGAACGCTAATACTTACGTCAGTTTCAATATGAAACCGCGTGGACGAAGTTGAGGGGAAGGGAGGGGGATGCGGGAGGGGAAAGTTTCATCATTAGGAGAATTTTTGAATCGAAGAACATGTTTTGAATTACGACCAATCACCGCAAGATGTCAAGATTTGAATCATCAAATAGCAATAAAGTATTTGAAACTGACAAAACTCAAAATACAACTGAAAGCTCTAGTGATGGGGATAAAAGAAAAGATTACAAATATCGATAACTTTTTACGATACTTTGTAAAATGAGGAGAACAAAAAATAAATTATATTGTTGCTTGTTAAATCTTAATACAAAAACAATACTTATACAAATTCACAAATTTGATTAAGTAAAAATACATAAAAAAACAAAAAATAACATTTTCAAAATTAAAAATCAAACAAAAACATAGTTTTCCAAAACATATCGGTAGCAAAGCTGGTTGGAAATGTTTAGAGCAAATTTTCCAGCTGTCGTTTCGGCTCGTAGTCTTAATTCTCATTTAATTTTTATGTGGGTTCCTTTGGAAAACTGAAAATAATTAGAAGAAAAAAATAAGTAAAAACATTCTTGTCTGCTTTGGATAAAACTAAATATTCAGTCGGATTTCTTTTTGATAAACTTTTTGCTAAATCTAGCGAAAAGTTGATGAGGTTTTACATCACTACCATATGTTTTGCAACGAAGTTATTTAAATTAAAATCGACCATTGACAAAAATATACTGAAAGACGAAAATTGAACAAAAATTACATTTCAATTTAACTTGGCCATCTGCCCACCTTGCGGCGAGCGGCCGATGCCCTGTATTGCTAGTCTATAAGGGAGGGAGCGGGGTGCATGTCTGTGGCGCTGCCCATGGGCTCTTTGAAGGTTGAGCAATTCCGAGCTTAACCATTGTTTCAAACTCTTTTTTTGCTGCGACGAGACGGTCTGGAGCCAAACGTCTCGGCTTCCCACTGTCGGTGCTCCATTTTCGGGTTGCAAGGTTGCGATCAAAAATAAAATGTTCACAAGTTAGGTGGCACGGAAACTAAACGCTGATAGACCCAAGAGCACGTTTGACTTATAGATCACGTCGGGGTCACCACTGTCGGCGCTCTATCTTCGGGTTGCAGGGATGCGATCAAAAATAAAATGTTCACAAGTTAGGTGGCACGGAAACTATATTCAAATTTGGGATGAGCCTCTAAGACGTCCGACCGGTAGTGAAGTTGTATGCAGATTGTGTGTAGCATGCAGTTAATCTACAATATTTACAGGCTTAAAATACTACTTTACATATTCACATTAAATCTAAAAAGTTTACAAGCAAAAAAATACAATTTTACATATTTATATTATTTACGTATCGCGGAGCATACGTGGGAAGTAGTCACCACAATAGTAATAGTATTTTATTGGTAAAAAATAATATACAGGGTGTAACAGAAGTGTGTGACAATACTTCAAGGTTGGCTTTTACCCATCAAACTGAACAACTTTTGTTCTACAACTTTGTTGTAATCGCAAAATTTTTTTGGACTTTTCATACAAATCAATCAGCTGGCGAAAGTTTGTATGAAAAGTCCAAAATTTTTTTTGTGATTTCAACAAAGTTGTAGAACAAAAGTTGTTCAGTTTGATGGGTAAAAGCCAACCTTCAAGTATTGTCACACACTTCTGTTACACCCTGTATATTTCAGGTCAAGATTAAAATTTCATTTCATTTCATTTTACAAGTCGTATAATTACAGGGAGCTATTGACATTGACAAGCATTTCTTTTTTATTCTTCTAGCTAGGAAGTTACCATAAAGTTACATGTCTGTTTCTTAACTAAAACCTCCAACTATGGTATTTACTATAATACACTGGTGTATGCTGTGTACGTAGTGTATACTGGTCACGTGCTGTGCACGGCAAAGAGCGTTTATGGTTTAGTGCTGGCTGGTATTTTACAGGAATACTTAGACGAGTACAACTCGACTGCCCGCGCTGAGATGCACTTGGTGCTGTTCCAAGATGCAGTAGAGCACGTGGTGCGAGTGGCACGAGTATTGAGGGCCGAGAGAGGCCACTGCCTGATGGTGGGCCCTGGCGGCTCCGGGCGCCGGAGCGTTGCCACTCTGGCCGGACATGTTAACGAATGCAAGTGAGTAAATTGTTGTGGGGAAAAGTAACGTTTGTGAGCACATGTGACACACACAAATAGGCAAGTACCTATAAAGATAGGTAAGTACTAGCCCTTATAGGTACTATATTGTGAAAATAATGTGAAATCGCAGCTGACCAAGAACACATAAAGGTTATTACGAGTGAGCGTGTTTTGAGACTTGATCGATATTGAAGTTGAAATTCGACATGAAGTTTTAAAAGCTGAACAACGACGCCTGTGAGTGACGACCATCAGCGGTTTTGTATGCATATATGCACTCCTCTAGAATAAGCCTGAAAACGAGTTTTGCATCGTTTGAATGCTACTCGATTACGAAATTTTATAAGAATTCAAAACATGTAGTGCTATCATTAATTGTTGATAAAGATAGAGCATGGTCGCGCATTGCGCTTAATTTTCCTGAAAGAAATCTGACAAAAATGGTGTTTACTACTAACTGGCCTTATTTTTATAAAAAATAACCATTTATAAAGTAAGAAGGTACTAATAAATAATTAAATATAAACATCACCTACCGATAGCTGTAATAAATAAATAAAATAAAATTGTTAATAAAATAAAAATAAATCCTTTGTGGGTCAAATCTTTTATAGAATATAGGATAGAATAGAATATAAATCTTTATTTGCAATGAATTGGATAACATTGAGGTAGAATTACATAAAGTTAGATCGCCAATTTCAGCCATAAAATATAGCATGCAAATATTAACTATTAAAATTATTATTCATTATCACATCTATACTTCATTCCAATCAAAAAAAAGCAAAAGGTAAACAAACGTAGTATGCAGATGACATTGACATGTGTCAGTTCCATAGTAAGTTTGTTTACGTTTTGCTTTTTTTTGATTGGAATGAACCATACTTAAAAACATTTCTTATAATTAACATATTTTGTGTATTACATTATATTATCTCAGTACCTATTTGTGTTCAAAAAACTCTTTTATCGAGTAAAAGTTGTACTGAGTTAGCCATCTACGTAGGTTATATATAAACTGAAACAACGGCAAGTCTTTAATATATGCTGGGAGTTTATTATATATCAAATTGCACATCCAATAAAATAAAATAAAAATTAATTATATCGCGTAGTTTTAGGAACCTCATCGTGTACTAGACTTTCCGGGAATCTTCTACTTCTAGGAACTGTGTCCTTTGCCTTCGTGTAAAAACTGGACTGATGTTGTTTCACAAACTTTGCACATTCAAAAATATAGAGACAGGGGAGCGGCTTGCATGACGTGTGGCAGTGCGTTTAGTTGCTATTTGCGTCAATCTGTATAACGGGAAAATAAATCTATTAATTTTGTTACATATTTTCTCAATTTGTTCCTTCCAATTTAATTTTTGATCAATAACTATACCAAGAAAAGTCGTAGATATTTCCATCGAAAGAGGTTCATTTTTATAATTTATAGATAGAACCTTATTATAATTATTAAAATTGATATATTTAGTCTTATTTATGTTCACTTTCAAATTATTATCATTTAACCAATTAATTACTGAATTCAATACATTATTAATGTCAATTTCATGTTGAGTCCATGTCATGTTTTTATTAGTCGTCACTACTATTGAAATGTCATCCGCAAATAAAATGCACTCATTATTTGTTATTTCTGGCAAGTCATTAACATACAATAAAAATAATAGAGGCCCCAGTATACTTCCTTGAGGAACCCCGAAATTGTTTTGTCTAAATTCAGAACGATGTGGTTTTTCGGACACTTTCGAGTTTGAATCATAGAAAAAAATCTCTGGTTTACATAGCCTGCACCTTTATTTAAAAAATAACCCCGAAATTGTTTTGTCTAAATTCAGAACGATGTGGTTTTTCGGACACTTTCGAGTTTGAATCATAGAAAAAAATCTCTGGTTTACATAGCCTGCACCTTTATTTAAAAAATAACATCTTCTTTTAAAGATGTATGGGAATGGAGCTTAAGCGCAACTATGACACGCCCGAATTCCACGAGGACTTGATCAAGATGTACATGCGCGCTGGTGTCTCTTGCGAGGACACCGTCTTCCTCTTCACCGACACGCAGATCACCAAGGAAGAGTTCTTGGAGGACATCAACAATATGCTCAACTCAGGTTTACAACTCTTTCTCCCCTCTTTAACCCCTTATTCCTATTATTTAGGGTCGGCTCACTCGGCTCCCCTAGTAAGATTAAGTCCTTTAGTACCGCTTATGCAATCACGAGAAACACGTATCTATCCGCTATTTGAAAGTTCACTGGATTGTTAGCCCACCAAGTGAAGGAAATAATAGGGAATTCCATCTTAGCCCTCAAGTATCGGCAAGGCAATGATAACCCTTCTGGAGTTATATGTAGATGCTCATAGGTGGCGAATGCCACTTTGCATTAAATGGGCTTACAGCCTTTGTCATCTTATACAGTAAAAAAAGATCTTCCGGCCTACGGTCAACAGCCGACAGCCTTACTTTCCAATCAATAAATACCTCTATATCGGTTTCCTAAAGCCAAATCTACGTTTTTAGGTGAAGTACCAAACTTGTTCGAGGGCGATCCGTACGAGGCGGTGCAGAACGGGTGCCGCGTGGAGGCCGGCAAGGCGGGCCTCAACCCCGCCGACCGCGACGCCGTCTACTACTTCTTCATCAACCGCGTGCGCTCCAAGCTGCATCTCTGCATTTGCATGAGTCCTGTGGGAGAAGCGTTCAGGTGAGGAACCTATGGATGGTCATAGAATACAGGACTCAAACGGACGCTTTACTTTACTAGGTATTTTATCGGAAGATAAAATATCGTTTGCCATACAAATCAATGGACCATTGACGTACGTTGAATGGTGGACATTGTGTGATGCTCTTAAATAACGTGTCATGTTTGCAATGTCCTTGTGAATCGCGGGTACACTATGACGATGACGGCTTTTAGTATGCAAATCTTCAGATTCATAAATCTTAATGTGCCTTAACTAACAAATCATAGGTAATTATAGTCACTCTTTTGATTTGCCAATACCACATCCATTTATCTGTATTAGTATGAGTTTTCTAAATGTCAAAACATATAAGAAAAAGGTAAGTAGAATATTGCTAATTCGAGTACATCATCATCATCATCATCATCAGCCAAAAGACGTCCACTGCTGGAAAAAGGCCTCCTCCAAATATTTCCACATCGACCAGTCCTGCGCTGCTCGCATCCAGTGGTTCCCGCAACCTTAACCAGGTCATCGGTCCACTGAGTGGGAGGCCTGCCTACGCTGCGTTTTCCGGTGAACGGTCTCCACTCGAGGACTTTACTGCCCCAACGGCCATCTGTTCTACAAGCTATGTGCCCCGCCCACTGCCACTTCAATTTAGCGATTCTGTGAGCTATGTCGGTGACTTTGGTTCTCCTACGTATCTCCTCATTTCTGATTCGATAAACTCCAAGCATAGCACGTTCCATCGCCCTTTCGGTGACCTTGAGCCTTCTTACGAGGCCAATAGTAAGCGACCATGTTTCGGTTTCATATGGCGAGTACAGTTAGTTTAAACTAAACCTTATTTGAATTGGAATATTGTCTATACGCAGGCGTCGCTGCCGAATGTTCCCGTCACTAGTGAACTGTTGCACAATTGACTGGTTCACAAAATGGCCGCCCGAGGCGCTGCTGTCGGTCGCGCAGCAATGCCTGCAGCCGATGAACGATGAAATGATCATTCAGAAGATATCCACACTCTGCGTTACTATGCACCAGGTAATTAAGTATTAATTTTGTTTAAAATTCACAAAAAAATCTAATTAACGTATTTGCTAATACTGAGATTGCAGTTTTTTCCATTTGATGTCCATCTTTATTCGCCTTTAATTGTCTTCCTCCGTCTTTAACTCAAATAATACGACTCAAAAGTTTATTTGACGAAGCGTTTGGTAAAACTCAGATACGCCCATGACTACATATATTGTCGTTGCCCTTGTGTACTAACGCTTATATTTTAATAAATCCTTTGTAGTCGGTACTCATATTATAACATTTTTTTCTTAGGATGTCGATGTGATGACGGACCGGTTGTACCAAGAGATGCGGCGTTACTTCTACACCACACCGAGCAGTTACTTGGATCTATTAAAACTGTATCTTCAACTGCTTGACAAGAAGCAGCAGGAAATTATACGTGGCAGGGACAGAATCTCTTGTGGTTTGCAGGTATTACCTTCCTGTCGATGAAATCCTAGGATGCATTTAACACATGTATGCCTAAAACAGAAGACATCAACTAAACTTAACGTAAGATAATCTAGACTACACAATAATGATAATACACACTACACATTATCTATATTAACGTCCGCAGATACAGATAAATTATTGTAGGTACTACGAAATTTCATCATTTCAGAAACTATATGAGACATACGAAGTCGTCGGAGTCATGGAACATCAAGTTCGCGAGATGGAACCAATACTGGCAAAGAAAGCGGAAGAGGGTGTTGCACTGGTAAACCGACTTAAGATAGAGCAAAAAGCAGCTGACGAAGTCAAACAGGCCGTCATGAAAGATGAGGCCGAAGCCAAGGTAGGTATCTACGAGAATTATGATCTTAAATTGAAGTGCTTGTTGAATGTTTTTATTTTTATGATTCGTCAAAAAACAACATTTACTTACTAACAAAAGTGAACATTCTCTTTTATACAGGGTGTAACAGAAAGGTGTGATAATACTTCAACGTTGGCTTTTACCCATCAAACTGAACAACTTTTGTTCTACAACTTTGTTGAAATCGCAAAGAAATTTTCGGACTTTTCATACAAACTTGGTTCGCCAGCTGATCGATTTGTATGAAAAGTCCAAAAAAAAATTTGCGGTTTGAACAAAGTTGTAGAACAAAAGTTGTTCAGTTTGATGGGTAAAAGCCAACCTTGAAGTTTTATCACACCTTTCTGTTACACCCTGTATAGTCACACTCTTACACGAATAGGATTTTGCTACAATAACAGTGCTTTAGCTTTACATGATTGACAAATTACACATCACTATTAGAATTTTTTGACAGTGTTTTTGATGTGATCCCATCCACTTTACCGTACCCTTAGTTACACCTAGTGTACCTACTTATATAATTTTATACAGATAAAAGCTGAGGAAGTAAAAGAAATAGCTGACGAGGCCAAAGCTGACTTGCAGTTAGCAATGCCCGCTATGGAGGCTGCTCAGAACGCGCTTAAAGCGCTGAACAAAGCCGACATCAATGAACTGAAAGCATTCCAGAAACCCCCACAAATCGTGCGATTTGTTATGGAGCCCGTCTGTATATTGCTTGGAGCTAAGTATGTAGTCTCAATAATTGCTGATATTGTAAATGATACCTGGCCCAGGTCTCCGAAAGGGCATGGCAATCGCTAACTAAAATGTTCAAGTTATGATTTCATGCTAAATATTAATGTCGAATGTATGAATGTTGTTTGCTCTGAGTCTGGGTGTATTATATCTATTATGTGTGAATTTAAACGTATATGTGTATGCATATCAGTCTCTGGTTCCCAAGATACAGAGAATCCTAGTTTGGGGCCAGATGACCGTGTGTGATTTATCCCAGATAAAAAAATAAAAAAAATGTAAAAGATTGTGAATACATTTTGTATTGTTATGAACAAAATTAATCGACACACTGAGCTTATGATAAAAAAAATATTTTGCGATTGCGATGGGCCTTACGTAATGACGGTCCTGGATAAAAGATTTGTGAATAACTTTAACTCTTTATTTTTACAGACCTGATTGGGATTCCACGAAAAAACTATTGGCTGATGTTAATTTCATCAGGAATCTTGAAGATTATGACAAAGACCACATTCCTGATGCAACTTTGAAAAAAATTAAAGTGTACTTGACCCATAAAGACTTTAATCCGGACACAGTTGTCAAAGTTTCCAAGGTATGATGATACAAACCCTCAAGAAAAGACTAGGTCTCTGCGTTATTGACAATTCCGTGCCCATGCGTCGCGGTCTCGAATACCAGACAATGAACTGATAAATTAAGCAAAAACTGACGTAATAGAACCAGAGCCTATCGTACTTTTATCTAATAGTTACATTAGTCACGTTGCACGTTGTTTAATACATGGAAAAAATTTCGCAAAAACATTGACAAATGTTACATATTATTATGTCAAATAATGGGGAAGAAAACTGACAAAGCTCGCCGATAGAGGCGCTGATATAGCTTGACTCATACTAACTGTCAAAACGTATAGAAAAATTTGTTTACTAAAATATTATTAAAAAAATGCCGCGTTGTGTGGCGATTGGTTGCAATAATAATGGAAATCATTAATTTCCTAAAGATTCTCGGATAAAGAAGACGTGGGAAAAAGTTACGTTTTCAATTATGTACTTTTCAACTTCGCCTTTAATTGACGAACAGTCCAAGTCGCATACATTTTCCATTTAATAATTTTACAGAAAAAAAAATAATTTATAACACCTCGATAATAAAAACGCGGAACTAATTGAAAGTTGTTATGAGTCAAGCGTCCGTAGCGCCATCTGCAAATAGCTTTGCGTTTTCTTCCCCATTGTGACATCAACCGGCATAAAACTAAGCTGGTGAATGTAATTTATTAATCAAAATATTTTTTTGCATTTTTTCATAGAACCATATTTCTATATTTTTTACAAAAGTCCTTCGTGCGCAACAGTTGTCTTTTTTAATGTAACTAATATTTTGATTTGGATATTTTTCATGTAATCTGTCCAAAAGGTGAAAATGCACTATATAGGTAGGCGACACTGCACTGCCGCGACGCTGCACACTCAAATATTTTGTATGAAATTGCAATGCCGCGCCGCGCGGTGCGGTATAGCTCGTACGATTTCATGGAAATGATACTTGGCCGCGTCGCACTGTGGACCCCGCCCATACATTGGGCTGGACATCACACGTTATTAGTAAATATCTGATATAGCAATAAAAGCAATAAAATTTAGGTGAAATTTACGCTCTCTATAATATTATTATAAAGATTCGGAAGACAGGAATTTATTTTTAATTATTTTCGTATTTCCCTAATATATTTCTATAGAAACGTTATATAGTTTATTTTATTCATCAATTAATGTCACAGTATATATATTTTCAAACTTAAGCGCTTATAGGTGTATATTAAGTTAGACATATAATGACACTTTAAACTAAAAAAAAAATATACCAGAATCATTACCGGATTCCACCGGATTGGATATATATTTTTTTTTTTAATGTGGGGTGTGGGTGTGGGGTGTTTTACGTTACCGTGAACACCAAAGTTCCTACAGTTTTAATCAAAAACGCTATCGAGCCCATGGGCTTATTGTTCGAAGATGCACAAGAGGCCAAACATAAAATGTTTATACATTTTTGACTGCATAATACCCGAAAAATAAATAAAACAATTAGTAAAACCGATTTGATTCATGCATTCATATTGTATCCCGAACCGTATGTGTGAAGTCAGAAACAAGTAAAAAAATATTTATGGTACCTATTTAAAAGATGCTGTAATTTACTAATTCTACTATATAGATACATTCCTTTGGTACATAACTGCAAAGTTTCATTCACATCCAACCTATCAAGTTATTAAAAAATATAACCATGCGGTAACTGGGTGTCCAGCCCAATGTATGAGCGGGGTTCACAGTGCGCCGTGTCGCGTCGCATCAGTGCTGCCTAGTGCGATTCGACCTTCTATAGTGATATTAAGTATGCGAGTATTGCTGACTACAGACTACAGAACATAAAATTGCCGGCGACTGTGGGGTCCAAAAGTTATGTACAGGGATTTTTGTTTGTTAAAGGTGTGCCGTTCCATGGTCCTTTGGGTGCAGGCCGTTGATATGTACGCCAAAGTCTTCAGAGTAGTCGAGCCCAAAATACTCAAGTAAGATATTTTTTTGTAAAGCATAGCTTGAGTATGTTTTCATTTTGGTAAAACTGATGTTCTGTTCTACTTCAAATAACAATTTTATAGACACAAAGAAGCAGCAGCGACCCTAAAAGGTGTTATGGCTATTTTGAGAGCAAAACAGAAAGAAGTAGAAAAGATTGAGGCACAACTAGCAAAAATGATGGCAGAACTTAGGGTGAGAAGTTTTGCAATATTATATAAAATTCAATTTTTTTTTGCCACACGAAGCTTTGTATTAGTTTATTGAAATGGCTCAAAAAAGGATCATGCAGGGAAGTCAAGTTATGTCCAAAGTTTGCCTGTAGAAAGGGCATTGAATATTTTGGTCTACCTACTGTCTGCCATTTTTTTTTTTTTGCAAAATAGCGGCCACTCATGACACACCTAATTCTTAAAAACAAAATAGGCCATTACAAAGTTGGCCTATTTGCTAACCTATTTCTGTAACGGGTGCATTGGGAGGGGGGTAACGTAAAAGGTAAATTATTATAGCCCAATGAAGAGACGCACCACGGAAATACATATGTACATATATGGCTGTACTACGACACTCTGTGTTTATTTTAGTGTAAATAGTTATTTAAGTTATGTACTTTTTTTATCATCTGTCAAAAACCACAATTTGTTTTAAAAATGTTGTAAATACGTAGACGTGACGCCATAGTTATTCAGCGTCATTATAGGACTCACTTGTGATGATTAATACGTAATTAAAAATTAAAGATCAGTTTGGAAACAAAACAAATAGGTATGTTTTTTGAATTTTTACTTAGAGAGCAATTAAGTGAACTTCAGCTCGTAGTTTATTTTTGAGGCAGTCATCTAGCCTATTGTGTCCCTCGAGCAGGCAGTAGAGCTGGAGCGTGAGAAGCTTCAAGCGGACGTGGACCTGGCGGCCGCGCGGCTCGTGCGCGCCGGCAAGCTGACGCAGGCGCTCGCGGACGAGCAGACCCGTTGGGAGGACACCGTCAAGGCATGTCCTCCTCATTCACCTCAGCACTACTATACATGATAATTGGAGCATTTGTTCATCTTTATTTTGAGGAACTCCAAGTATCGCCGTATTTGACGATTTGGGCTCTAAGAAACTCTGCCCTGTAATAGTTTCGTTGGCGTGAAAATGTCGTGGCCAGATCATAGAATTGGCCAGATCGTGAAAATTACTGGCCATATCGTAGAGGGCCCCCCAAAAAAAACCGTATAAAGGAGCCCCACGGAGCTCAGTTTCGTCTGTTTTGTCGGAGCTTGTCGAAGATAGGGCCAGTCATTTCATGATCGGACCACAACACATAATATTGCGTAGCAGTCACTTTATAAAAATAATATTTATGATCAAACTGGATATCATTATAAATTTTCCTTTATTTGATACGCTTTGAATTGATAATGAAGAAAATTATACTAAAATTATCATTTATTATTTGTAAAACAGCAAGCGACGGAAAAGCTCCGTTGCACTACGGGTGACATGATCATCGCATCGGGTTGCGTGGCTTATTTCGGCGCCTTCCCCTCGAGCTACCGCCGCGAAGTTGAGGTCAAGTGGGTTCAACAGTGCCGTGAACTGGCCATTCCCTCGTCGCCGACCTTTGAGTTAGTTGCTTCGCTTATTTTCTTGATTCATATCTATCTCTATAGTAGTAGCAAGACTTACCAACCTAAATCCACTATATTAAATGGTATTACAACGATATGAAAACTTCCTGCTGCTCTCTTAATCTGACTTCACCCCCTCTGGTGCGATTTGGTGACGGTCCATACAGTCGTTACTCAGTTATCTCTCGATTCCTATGTTTTAGAAAGCTAGGTTGCAGTAGATAAATAACTCTGACGTTTGTATGGAGTGTTCGGGGGTTTTGCTCTACTACTGAATGAAATTGCTCCAAAAAATCGGCCGAAACTTCGGCCTCGTCGAAACTCACGTGTTGGTGAATTTTCGCTCTTCGTTCGGGTAAGTTCCTGCCTGGTGGTCATCAGTAAACCTTGTATCAATCCAAAATGAATGAAAGGTAAACTTATTAGGCAATTTACGTTTTCATGTATCAATTCCCTAGTAAAATTGTTTATCTTTTATTTATTTTACATAGAAATAAGGTACAGAAGTGGGTCGTGACATTTTAAATACAGTACCTCTTACAACTGTTACTCTTACTTAGGCAAAGCTTTAATTGCAGTTTGTTTTCCTTTAACTCGAATTATATAGTATCAAGTAATAAGAGATTTTGACTATTATTTACATGTCTGAATGAGTTTCGGTTGAAAATCCTGTTTCGGTCACACTAAAAAAAGACTCCAAAAGAAAAAGACTTGTGACCGAACAAAATTCCGACCGATAAGGCTGACCTGAATCCATTTTGTTTTCTTTTTGCACAGCGGCCAATGTATCGATTCTATTGGAATTTTCCTAAGTATTTCTGGTGACAACAGGCGACAAGACCCGAGTATTATAAATAATCGGGGAGTTAATGTACCCTTTTCTGTTCTAAAAACAGTCTGTTAGCTGTAATCTTTGCACGCCTAATTAAAGATTATATCAATTTTCTGTTGCTTTATACTTTATACTCTTGAAACTCATCACAGAAATGTTTATTTACAGTTTAATAGCAATAATGGCGGATTCGTACACGGTTCGAATGTGGAACTCGCAAGGGTTGCCACGTGACGCTGTGTCCACTGAGAACGGCATCCTGGTCACCAGGGCTGGCCGCTGGCCTCTCACCATTGATCCTCAAGAGCAGGTACACTGGTACATCCTTGTCAGCCAATTGAAACATGTAGAGTTCGTTAGGGAGTTTCATAAAGTTATTCATATATGGATGATGATGATAAAGGATCAGCGTATAAAAAGTATCCAACCGAACAAAATGATTTCATTTTCATGAGTTGAATGAAACCTACGTTGTAATATTTCTATGCCTCTTAATACACCTACATGTAGGAGATATATATCTGTGTAGGAGTGTATATAACTCCAATTTTGCCATTGATCCAACACTGTTACTATATTTTTTTCAAAAATGGCTAGTTTTATATGCATATCTGCATATCCAGTGGCGTAGCGTGGGGCGGGGGCATGGCCCCGGGCGGCACATGGATAGGGGCGGCGAGCGCCACATTTTTTTACCTAGTGTTATTAGGTGTTATTAGGCGTCGATGATCTGGACTTAGATCACGCTCCTCAAGATATTACTAATAGTGAAGAGTTTAAACTTGAGCGTGTACTTCTTCGTACTTTTGTAGCTGCAACCGACCCAGACTTTAAAAAAGAGATACATAATTATGTCTGGCTTGCTAAAATATATTATAAACTTGAAGAGTGTTTACCAAATATTATCATAATGTTAAGAATATTTTTAACAGCTGCCATTAGCAGTGCCAGTTGTGAGAGAAGCATCTCTAAACTGAAGGTAATTAAAAATTACCTAAGGTCGAGGCACATCCAGGGGGGCGGCAAATTGAGCGATCAAAATATATGATAAAAATATTCAAAGTTACATGACCCAGATAAAACAAATGTTATCGTATGAAGAATGAAACCCGTACAGCAACGGTGCACAGTTACATTTTAAATAGGACCGTGCACAGACACAGGGCGTCGAGCTCATGGGGGCGCCTAGCACCTTGGTAGTTGGGGTACCTACCCTAACTGAAACGGCGCTGAGCGCTCCAAGTAAAAGGGTTTTTGTTGGTTTAACATAAACATTCTTAGATATTTTATAAAATTGCTTTTTATAAATTTTATAATTTATGTTCATGAGCGCTCGCCCACGGAAGAATATTATGCGCTCGATTCACATCAGGAGGTTGCAAGTTCAATGTCCAGCGGGGTTCAATTAGTATTACGGATTTAGAATTTAGCTATATTAGCAATTAGCAATCGAACGTGATATAACATCGATTGTATAAAAGATATTGCTTTAAAAAAACCAGAAAAGTACATAAATTTTAATTGATTACAGAATTTCACTGTTTTATTTCGCTCCCGACTCGTGGTCCCACCGCATTGCCCTCTGGTGGGTCGACGAGAAATTGACTGTTTATTCGTAGTCCCACCGATTCACTTTTGGCCAGTAATCGTAGCATGCATTATAGTATGTTGACTTTTTTTTACTAATGATCAAAATAGAAAGGGGCGGCAAATTTTCGACCGGCCTGGGCGGCGAAAACCCACGCTACGCCACTGTGCATATCAATAATTGACACCGAAAGCATATGAATAAATAAAGTCCGTTTTCGTTCAAAACCCATACTATTTAAAATTTAAAACTTTAAAAGCTGATTCTGTAAAATCATCTTTTTGAATTATCATGTTTCTTCCGGTGACCACAGATATGCATATGTGATGTTCTGATTTGCCGAAGGAAAGTGAATAAATTCTGGCCCATATGAAGGGGGAGCCTTTCATCAGGCATAAAACGTCTAACAAATCTTCATTCCGTGTACAGGCAAACCGGTGGATAAAGAATATGGAACACGAGAACGGGCTGCAGATAACGAAGCTGAGTGATCCCGGATATTTGCGCATCCTTGAGAACTGCATACGTCTCGGTTGGCCCATGCTGATCGAAGATCTGGGCGAGACCTTGGAAGCGACATTAGCTCCTGTGCTGTTGAAGCAAACCTTCCTTCAGGTATGAATTCAAACCTTCTTTAGGATACTATTATTATGATGTACCAGAAGCTTCAAAAACCTTGTGTTTGTTTACATTTTTTATGCATATAAAATTGATTCAAATTTCAATTTTTTCCTTGAAGGAGTACTGAGGAAGTCTTCCTTTGTCTTTTAGTAAAGTTAAAGAGATTACAAACAAACAAACAAATTATTTTTCTAAGGCTGGCCGCCTACTCATTCGGTTGGGTGACAGCGACATAGAGTACGACACCAACTTCCGTCTGTACCTGACGACAAAGCTCGCCAACCCGCACTACCTGCCCGAGATCTGCATCCAGGTTACGCTGGTCAACTTCACCGTCACGCTCTCCGGCTTGGAGGATCAACTGTTGGCGTTAGTACCCACTGTGTTCATTTTTCAATAACTTCAAGCGGACTGTGTAAAAAGATCTATTTACTGTCTGTTATGAGAAAGGGCTTGCAAACCAGCACTACTTGCCCAAGATCTACATCCAGATTACGACTTCACCTTCACGCTCTCCGGCTTGAAGGATCAGCTGTTGTAGTACCCACTGTGTTCATTTTAACTTAAAGCGGAATGTGTAAGAAAGAACCATTTACTGTCTATTATGAGAAAGGGCTTGCAAACCAGAACTACCTGCGCAATATCTGCATCCAGGTCACGTTGGTCAACTTCACTGTCACTCGCTCCGGCTTAGAGGATCAGCTGTTAGCGTTAGTACCGACTGTTCATTTTCACTTCAAGCTGACTTCTGTGTAAGAAATAACCATTTACTGTCTATGTGTATAAGAACAGGCTTGCAAACCAGCACTGCTCGCTCACCAGATACTATAATCCTGGTTGTATCATAGATTCCGTAACAGCATTGCAATCTCACATAAAAAATCCTAACATTCCCACTATTGGAGTACGCACGGGTCTGTTCCCCTCAGGGGGCGGTAAGTTGCCAACAAGGTTCTTGACAATTGCTATCTATGACATCAAGCATTGCGAAACTCGAAAACTGCTTCTCACCTCACACTTCCATCACGAAGTATGAACACAGAGCAAGCAGCTTTGCAAGATGAGCGTTGTGTTTTTCACGAGCTTGCCATATAAACTGATAATTGTTTACTCAGGAATGGCTAATTGGTATTAACAGTTCTCATTACTCCATAAGTGCTTCCGAAAATCGTACTAATAAAAGGTGCCCCATACGCCGCTTGACTGACCAAGTACTGAGGGGTAACCGAATATGGCCGACTAATATTATCTACGTTCATTTGACAGTGACGTAGTGCGACTAGAACGGCCGGACTTAGAACAGATCCGAACCGAGCTGATAGTGCGCATTAATACCGACAAGGGGACACTCTTAGAGATCGAAGACAAGATTCTGCGGCTCCTGTACGCTTCTACCGGCAACATCCTCGATGACGAGGAACTGATTGAGACCCTCAACGAGAGTAAGGTGCGAGTAGTTTTAATTATTTGGGAAACAAACTATACGCGACTTCAACTGTTTATAAAGCACCAGTGATAATAGATAATGTTCTTTACTCCATTTGTATGGACCCATATTTCCAGTGGTTTAACTATGTTCCTATATATCGATACTTCTGGGCTCAAAGGGCGTATACGCCTAAGGTCTATTTAGTGTTTACGCCCTTTGAGCCCAGAAGTATCGATATAATGATCCGGAATATTAAAACACTTGAAACTATCAAAATATCTGAACGAAGCAAATAATTTTTTTTAAGAATCATTCTTGGTGTCTATAGCAATGGAAAACACGTGTGGATATTATATCGGCTGTTGTATCGTTTTATTTAATCAATACATAGTATAAAACAAAGTCGCTTCCCGCTGTCTGTCTGTCCCTATACTGGGTGATTGGTAATTAGACGTGATCTTTCAAAGGGGTTATACTAGAGGTCATTTGCAACAAATTAAGTCCTGTTAACCAGGGGTCAAATTACTGTTTTTAGATTGATTTTTTTGAAATCTACCTTGTTACCAAAAACAATTAATTATGAAAAAACTATTACACCGTTTACATTAAATTGATAAATAGGGTTTTCGTTGCACAGAAAAAGTGTGTGCGTGCTGTTTGTGGAGCTCATCCTATGGACTCCTGTAAGCCACTTTTTAGACAACTTCGATTGCTCACCTTGCCGAGTCTGTACATATTTGAGATATGTATGTTTGTGAAAAGGCATACGTACCTATTTAAAACGGCAAAGGATGTTTACCCAAGGTGCACCAGGAACGAGCATAAATAAGCGCTTGATCATTGTCCAAGAACTACACTCTATCAAAAAAAATATTCTATTATATGTGTATAATTTTTTTTAATTTGATCCCTGTCGTTGCGTTGTTTAAAAAAAGATTGTTTGACTGGTTAATAGATCAAAATTTTTATGATGTAAATGACTTAATTAATAAATGATGTAAATATGATAGTGATAAATAATAAGATAATGTAATGTATTAATGTGTGTAATAATAATAATATATTTATCATAGCAATAATGTATCGAAAATTAAAATGACATTTTACATTCTTTTTAAATTTTAATTATAATATTTGTAAAATTTGCATGCTAAAGTAAGTGTTAGCTAAACAGATGAGACTTTACTTATTTTATGTTATCTTAAATGTACCTGTTTTTATGCAAATAAAAAATCTTGAATCTACTTTTCTAAAAGCTGAGAAATGCGCGCTTGCTTTGAAAAAAAATCCTTGGCCAAAACTCACACAGTCTCAAAAATAAACGGTCTTAAGTTGCATAATATATATCCCGTGCAAAAGTTGGTAACATTTGTACTTTTATAGACTTTATAGAATTGTCCAAGAACTACACTCTATCAAAAAAGAAATGCTATTATATGTGTATAAATTTTTTTAATTTGATCCCTGTCGTTGTTTAAAAAAAGATTGTTTGACTGGTTAATAGATCAAAATTTTTATGATGTAAATGACTTAATTAATAAATGATGTAAATATGATAGTGATAAATAATAAGATAATGTAATGTATTAATGTGTGTAATAATAATAATATATTTATCATAGCAATAATGTATCGAAAATTAAAATGACATTTTACATTCTTTTTAAATTTTAATTATAATATTTGTAAAATTTGCATGCTAAAGTAAGTGTTAGCTAAACAGATGAGACTTTACTTATTTTATGTTATCTTAAATGTACCTGTTTTTATGCAAATAAAAAATCTTGAATCTACTTTTCTAAAAGCTGAGAAATGCGCGCTTGCTTTGAAAAAAAATCCTTGGCCAAAACTCACACAGTCTCAAAAATAAACGGTCTTAAGTTGCATAATATATATCCCGTGCAAAAGTTGGTAACATTTGTACTTTTATAGAAAGCTTATGAAACAAGGAACTTTTGTCATTAATTTGTACGCCAAGTTCGCTACATTTTTTTCTAGTAATACTCAATTACTAATGAAAAATTTATACAAAATAATATTTTTATGCAACTTAAGACCGTTTATTTTTGAGACCATGTGAGTTTTGGGCAAGGATTTTTTTTCAAAGCAAGCGCGCATTTCTCAGCTTTTAAAAAAGTAGATTCAAGATTCTTTATTTGCATAAGAACAGGTACATTTAAGATAACATAAAATAAGTAAAGTCTCATCTGTTTAGCTAACACTTACTTTAGCATGCAAATTTTACAAATATTATAATTAAAATTTAAAAAGAATGTAAAATTTATTTTAATTTTCGATACATTATTGCTATGATAAATATATTATTACCGTTTATTTTTGAGACTTTGTGAGTTTTGGGCAAGGATTTTTTTTCAAAGCAAGCGCGCATTTCTCAGCTTTTATTTTCATAATTAATTGATTTTAGTAACAAGGTTGAAAATTTCACAAAAATTCTAAAAACAGTAATATCTCAGTGACCATACATTTTTGAACCCTGGATAACTGGACTTAATTTGTTGCAAAGGATCACGTCGAATTACCAATCATCCTGTGTATGCTTAGATCTTTAAAACTACGCAACGGATTTTGATGCGGTTTTTTTAATAGATAGAGTGCTTCAATAGGAAGGTTTATATGTATATAATACATTGCACCCGTGCGAAGCCGGGGCGGGTTGCTAGTTATCTATATGGTATACCTAACCAAACTTTATTACTAAGTTTGGTATTTATATTTATATAAACTATTTTTATATCTTGTAGCCACCTTTGTTTAGTGTTACTCGCCTACAATTATATTTTTCTTTCAAACTAAACTTGTAATTTCGTTTGTAATAACTTATTTTTTTTTCTACTTGCATACTTTTGCTGGACTACAGTCTGACCAATTTTGATGTTATATTTAAGTACATACTCTAAGTGACTGTACTCTGTTCGTATGTTTAATTTAAATAAAATAAATAAAAATAAATATAGCTTTATTAAATGTAGACTAAATTCTTCCAGATTCAGGTAAGGATGTTTCCTATAATCGAATTGTATACTACAGGAAACGTCTGAGATCATCAACGCCCGCCTGCTGGAGACGGAGGCGACCGAGATCAGCATCTCGGCGGCGCGCGAGAAGTACCGCACGGTAGCGACCCGCGGCGCGGTGCTCTACTTCGCCGTGGCCCAACTTGCCGACATAGACCCTATGTACCAGTTTTCTTTGAAGTACTTCAACCAGGCAAGCCTATAGTTCTGTTTTTTATTAACACATTGACCCCTACGCTACTCTGACAAATCGTGCCCCCACCGCCAACGTCGGCTCCAGCCGACAAAAATGTATGAAAATCTTAAATCCTGGCGACCACACCGACTGTGGAGCTCAAAGGGTTCACGATCATCTATCAAAAAACTAATAAACAACATGGAAATATAGTAAATAAATAATAAATAATCTGAAATTTGGTCTATCAAAGTTGAATCGTAATTTTTGAATGGTAAGGTTTAGTTTGCTAACCATGTTATAGGAACAAGTTTTTACTTACATTTATTAGGTATTATATTTTCTAAAGCATTGTTTTTCAACCTGTGGGTCGCGACCCCCTGGGGGTCGCAAAGCCTTTCTAAAGGGGTCGCGGGAAAAGAATAAGTAAGCGGTTATAGGTGTAATACACCTACACTGCAATGAAAAAATACGATTTCAGTGAGAAGGCTGGTCCTTTTTTTACAATTTGTCAAAACATGGTTATATTTTGGAGACGTTTATAAGTAAATCATTTCCTAATTTAAGAAAATTATAAACGTAGTCTAAAGACTAAAAAATCACTTACATTTTGTATGTTAATGGCCCTAGGGGGGTCGCAAGAATTTTTTAACTGGTAAAGGGTCGGGTATTAAAAAAGGTTGAAAAACGCTGTTCTAAGGAACCCATAATAGGATCCTAAGGACCAAGATATTACAATCATCATAATATTTTTATTCAGCTATGTGTATACACGGTGACTTTTTTATCGTTCCGGAAATTTACAGGTGTAATTCGATGTACTATTTAAAATAAATATGTAAAATAAAAAAAACATTATTTGCAATAAGGGCAGCAGGACACCTTTTTTTTGAAATCCTACAAATCCCGCCTGTTTATGTGCAACTTTTAGCGTCCATTGATGGTTCTTATCAATGACGGCAGTGCGGCAACGTCGCATCGGTCGTCAGCGAATATTCTATCTATGAATTTCGCGCCACGTCACAGGTTACGTATTGATTTACCTACTATGTAATTAATTCCAAAGAGAATATATCACTACGTTTTAAGAGTTGAGGTCGCTTTTTTTGACCGTTTAGGCTAAGATCTCGTACCAACATACGGAAAAAAACAATGCCAACATGACAACGAAAACGGAAGCTACGAAATCATACTAAAGATGTGATACCAGCAGTACACTACAGAATGTATCGATATCGATAAAAAAGCGTTGGTCCCTGCCCTGTGCATACCGATTTTTTTATAACACAAAAGGAAAATAAAAACCTCTGTATTTAGTATAGAAATAATAGGTTTTATTCAATTATAATTAGTATACAATAGATGGGACAGCGAAAACAAAAAATAAAGCTAGGTGACAAATTGAACATTATTACAATAGCACATAGCATACATAACTTGCTACTTAAGAATTAAAATTTTGTCATTTTGTAAGCTACTATTCTAAGCTCCGCTTAGACAAAAGCTATATTCTAAGCTTAGCTTATGAAATCTTCAGATGAAATTTTCAGATGAAATTTTCAGGTAGATAGATCGACACTCCCTTTCTTGCACTGTTCTGTGAACAACTAAGAAGACATTTATAATCTGAAATAATAAATAAATAATAATACTTACATCTTTATTGAAAAGATAACAGCTGGTTAGAATTACGCTGACGTGGTTGAATCAATCTCACCCAATTTAAATTATAGTTTCCGTTTACCATGACTGAGTATGGGCAACGCTTGCCCATGGCTGGTGATAGCCCAATCTACGTCACACCTGGTCCTGAAATAAACCATTCATTAGCTTCAGGTATTAGCTCAAACCATATCAGGAAGAAGAGGTCAGGTTGCTTACCAAGAGTGGAGTACAACTTTGCTTGTACGGCTAATGGCAACGATCACACCCGATGGGAACCGTGTTGCAAGACGGTAGACACGTCGTGGAGATCTGAAATATAAGCAACGTTGAAATAAACAAATAAAAAGATTTTTAGTTGGAACAAAGTTCAGAAGAATGCAATTAGGTACCTTGACTTGTAGCAAAATGTGGAAAATTTTGCATAATTTCTTAAGAAAGTGGCTCGTTTTTAATGTAACGAGATTGATGTACGTTTGTTGATTACGTTATTGCACAACGTTTCAAGCGTGACCTTTTTCTATTAAAATCCTTTGACTTGAAATATATACCACATACATATTTTAACTCGTGTAGTTTTTTTTCGTACATACACCAAATCTTTGTCAAGAATAGCATTGACCCCATTGCTTACATTTGCAATATTATTAATAAAAAATAAATTAAAAAGAATAGCAAGTAGTTACTAATTGTAACTAATTTATGAATAAAAGAATAAAAATTTATTTAACATGAAGAATCTAATAATAAACAAATGCAGTAGTTTTATGCCGAACAACATTTTATGCCCAAAAGGAAAGGCTTTTTAGGGTTCCGTAGCCAAATGGCAAAAAACGGAACCCTTATGGATTCGTCATTGTTGTCTGTCTGTCTGTCTGTCTGTCTGTCTGTCCGTATGTCACAGCCACTTTATTTCCGAAACTATAAGAACTATACTGTTGAAACTTGGTAAGTAGATGTATTTTGTGAACCGCATTAAGATTTTCACACAAAAATATAAAAAAAACAATAAATTTTGGGGGCTCCCCATACTTAGAACTGAAACTCAAAAAAATTTTTTTCATCAAACCCATACGTGTGGGGTATCTATGGATAGGTCTTCAAAAATGATATTGAGGTTTCTAATATCATTTTCTTCTAAACTGAATAGTTTGAGCGAGAGACACTTCCAAAGTTGTAAAATGTGTGCCCCCCCCCCCGTAACTTCTAAAATAAGGGAATGAAAAAACTAAAAAAAATATATGATGTACATTACCATGCAAACTTCCACCGAAAATTGGTTTGAACGATATCTAGTAAGTAGTTTTTTTTAATACGTCATAAATCGTAAACCGCAATTTACCTTTCATTCAAGTTACAACGAACTACAAAAACTTTTATATTATGTTACTTGCTGCTACGGAACCCTTCATGGGCGAGTCCGACTCGCACTTGGCCGCTTTTTTATTGATAGCTTCGTACGTAGTGCGCACATCTCTATGGCACACAGGATTTTTTGTTACGAATCGTTGTAAAGCATTTAAGTAACCAGAGTTTTTCTTAATTACTCAACGTCAATAAAATTACCTGAAAAACTACTTACCGCTTCTCATCTAGAAAGAATTGAGCCATGAATACTCGCTGTCGGTTAGATTTCCTACCAGATTTGCGTCCACATGTTTGAAAGAAAGAAAGAAAGAAAAAAGGTTATTCAGCAACAAAACAAAGAAAATAGAACAAAACATAAATCAAAAGATCTTATAAACTAGTGAGGAAACAATTCAATACATGCACAAATTATACATGCATGTTGCCGAAAAGGCCCGAACTCAGCATAGTGCTGTGGCTATAAAGCTCATAACCACAGCGCTGATATTCTGTTCGAACCCTTGGGAGAAAAACCTACGGACAAAGTAGACACACAAATCAAGAAGTAATAAAGTTAAAGAAGTTCTAGTACAATAACATTTAAATTGAATAACTACATACCGATTAAATAGTTAATTTTTATATCGTAAAACAAAAATAAATGTATATAATACAAATAATTTAAATATGTACAATGTTAATTTAAGAGAAACGTTTATACTAGGTACTTACATATCGTAATATATCATCCATACATATGCGGCAATATTTATATACTATATATACCATATATACTATGCATATACTACGCACACTTTAATCACTTGTACTAATACGTATCATGTAGAAGATAGGCTGTAAGAATGGGAGAAAGTAGTTTCAAGCATCACACAAGATGATCAGTACGCCCGGCTTTTTGTTCCTCAAGACAAAACTGAGTAATTTTATGCTTAAAGCTATGGACAGTCGCGCACTCTCTGAGAGGCGGTGGGAGGTTGTTCCAGATTTTACTGGCGGCGTACTTGAAACTACCCCGGAAAGCACTAGTTTTATGTTTCGGGATGAGCAGTAAATATGACGATGCTCGAGTACGATACCTGTTTGTGTTACTCGACCAAGTAAGTTTGTCATAGAGGTACTGGGGTTTTTGGCTTTGTATTATACCAAATAGCAGCACAGAAATATGTTTGTAGCGTCTAGATTTCATATTTAGAATATTTTGACTATTTAAATACGGGGTGATATGGCTACTACGCGGGATATTGAGTGTAAATCTGGCACAAGCATTCTGTATGCGCTGAATTAGACAAATTGTTTTATGTAGAAGGCGGGGGCCATAAACAACATCGGCATAATTAAGCTTGGAAAGAACTAGACTGTCTACTAGTTGTTGTCTGACTGGGACACTCAAAAAATCACGCATCTGGTAGAGTATTTTGAGGCGGTAAAAGCAATTCTTCACAACTCCAGCAATGTGTTTTTCAAATCTTAGGTTAGCATCAATAGTCAGCCCAAGATTACGAGCAGTGTCTACACATTCTATCCTCTCGCCAGCTACTATTATGTTTGGCTGTTCAATCAGAATCTTTTGGACAAGGTGTCTTGATCCAAGCACCATGAATTTTGATTTTACTGGGTTCAAGACCAAACAGTTCCGGCTTGACCAGTCTACCAGTTTCTCTAAGTCACTGTTAATATACTCAAGTGCCCGATTCAAATCACCCGGTGCGAATGAAAAATAAAGTTGTACGTCATCTGCATACATATGGTATCTGCAATTATGAATACAAGATGTTATATCGGTGCTATAAAGTATAAACAACAGCGGGCCGAGAAACTGATCCCTGAGGCACGCCACGCACCACCGGACAAAAATTTGAAGTATGAGCCCGTATCATTGTTTATGTCAACCTTTTGGGAACGATCTGACAGATAGCTTTCGAACCATTTAACAGTTTTTACGTCGAAACCGTAATATGACATTTTAGAATTTAAAAGATTTAAATTAATGCAGTCGAAAGCGCGGGAAAAATCCAGCAAAACCAATATAGTAACCTGCTCTGAATCTTGCTCTTCAAGGATATTACTGGTGACATCAAGTAGTGCAGTAGATGTAGACAGTAGATGTAGACCTTTGCGGAAGCCTGATTGGACATCGGACAATAAAGAGAAAGCTTCAAGATAATCTGTCAATTGTGCACAGACCACCTTCTCAAGAACTTTAGACAAGCAGGGCAGGATACTTATAGGTCTGAGCTCCTTAATATGAGTTGGGTTGGGCACTGGTGGGTTCATCCACGTAAACTCTTCTTTTTATCTCACTCCAAAAATAAAAGTCCACTGGTGTGAGGTGGGGCGAGCACGCTGGCCACGCCACCGGGCCACCGCGGCCGATCCATCGGGAGCCAAACTCCTCGTTCAAATAGGCGCGCACTTCTCTGTGGTAATGATGAGGAGGGGCGCCATCGCCATCGTGTTGCAAGTACAGTCCAGGCAACCAGGCCAGCGGCAGATCGACCAGCAGATCGGGCAACACCGTCCTTAAAACTGACTACGATGCTCCTGTTAATCGGCCACGAATGAAATAAGGTCCGACTAAGTATTCGTTCACAATACCAGCCCACACGTTAACACTAAATTGGTTTTGGAACGATTGCCCGCGTGTTAAATGGGGATTATTCTCTCCCCTGCAAGGAAGTAGGCCCGTAACATTTGGGTATACTCCCGCGGTGAATAGTTCGGCTGGCAGCGATCACCGCCATCGCGTAATCAGCGCGGCCCCGACATAGCGCGTGCGAGCGTGGACACACCGGGAAGGTCAAACACGGACTGGGGGTTGCGGGTGGTAGCGCTTTCTTTGAAGCGACGCGTGCGCTATCTTTGTCTTTCATTTGCCGCCGCCGCCGCCGCCAATCGCTCTTATTAGAAACGTAATAAGACTTGTTTTTACTTAAGTGCGAAATGCGTTGTTGCCGTATTACATTGTTTTTGTTTGCGTAGTTTATTTCATTGAAGTAAATTGTGTAAAAAGTAGTGAATTACACTCGTGTGTCTGTTTTTTTATGGTTTCGTGGGAAACATAAATTAAAAAAAATACTTTTTTTATACTGATTTTTAAAGTATATCGTATACCGAACCACACCTAAAATTTTCCGGAACGATAAAAAAGTCACCGTGTATAATGAACATTATCCATAACCAACTTTATATATTGCAGATATTCAATATCGTGATAGAGAAAAGTGAAAAGAGTGATATCCTGGAAACGAGGCTCGAGATACTGCACCGCGAGATAACTCTGTCCGTTTACCGGAACGTGTCTCGCGGCCTCTTCGAGCGGCATAAGCTCGTGTTCAGCTTCCTGTTAAACATGGCCATCTACCTCAACGCCGGCCTCATCAGACCGGACCAGTGGAATTTCATACTGAGAGGACCAGCAGGCACCAAAGTGGTACGTCAAGTAGCCTAACTTTCTGCATAATCATATGTCTTTCTTTACCTATACTTTAAGCACCACTGAAAGAATTCATCCAGGAATCTTAGAAAGGCCAGTCGAGGAATTTTTGGTAAGTTCACTTCCATCTTAAGCATCACCATACTTAGCACCAGGAGAGTTGATGCCAAGGGCTAATCATTGTGGGCAAAAAAGAGTCCTGACAGATATTTTAAGAGCGTCTTATCTCTTTCCTTGTATAAAATCCTAAAGCATATTCGTTTGACAATAGGATATTTTACTCTATACAAGAAAAATCTAAAAAGGCTTATTTACTGTGGTATTTGTAATACGTAATCGATTTAATATGATTTCTATACAATAAAATGAGAAAAAACATTTTATTTTTGATTTACAAAAATCAAGTTTTTTAATCTTTTATTCAAATATCTGAAACGACAACCGCCATGCTGGTTGTCAGGTGACGTCACAATAGTGGTAAACAATGACATTTTGTTCGCGATATGTGTCAAAATTTTAGTACAGAGCTGTTTTGTTTACTCCTGAAATGACGTCACGACTTAAGCATCATGGCGGCTATCGTTTTCGCGCGCTAATTGGGGTACTTACAGGTTTCAAAAAAAAAAATTTTTTTTGACTTTTTCCCACCTAATGATCAGTTTGAGATACTTTCCAAAAAATGGTGAAAACCTCTGTTCAATCCATTTTTAAATCACTTCATTACTTCATCATAACCGTCACACATGTATGATGTAATACTTTAGTAAAACTAATGTCGTTATATTTGCGTAACACGAACAATTTCAGAACTTTCGTTTTTTTGAATGGATTAAAACTAGTCGATTGGAGTTAGAAACAAAATCATTTTTTTATGGCATAGCTGGCAAACGAGCAGCGGATCGCCTGATGGTTACCGCCGCCCATAAACACCAGAGGAGTTACAAGTGCGTTGCCGGCCTTTGAAATGGGAGTACGCTCTTTTCTTGAAGGCTTGAATGACGTATCGGTCCGGAAATACCGCAGGCGACAATTCATTCCACAGATTGGTTGTGCGAGGCAGAAAGTTTCTAGTGAAATGCACAGTTGTGAACTGCCAACCATCTAAGTGATGGGGATGAAAATGTTGTCGCGTAGAACAATGGCGAAAAGAGGCGGCAAGGATCAATCCGAACAATTCCTCAGAGCACTCCCCATTGTACATGCGATAGAGTATGCAGAGCGAGGCTACATCTCTACGCAGCGTCAAGGGGTCAAGCCGATCTGAAATATCCTGGCAGCCAATGATTCGAGTTGCTCTCCGTTGAATGCGGTCTAGAGGGAGAAGCTGGTACTGGGGTGCCCCTGCCCAGAGATGAGAACAGTATCCCATATGAGGCCGAACCTGCACCTTATAAAGGTGCAGGTGACGGGCCGCAGTGAAATACTGTTTCGATCTATTGAGCACACTAAGCTTCTTCGAGGCTAATTTAGCCTTACCCTCTAGATAGCCACGGAACTGGATTTCACTCGATATGTCGACACCAAAGATTCCCATACTGGCTGGGGCATTTAAGGGAGTTGGTTGCGCCAATGCGCCTCTTTTCTTACGCGTCTATTCTAAATTATTATCTTTGCTTTCAATTCAATGTTTTTCAATGTCTTCTCTATCATATCGTTACCGCATCGCATCGCGAATAATAAATTAATTATAAAAACCTTTTAAAGTGAAAAGTGAACCGCATCATCCATTTCGCCACACACAGATTTATTCATACAGAGAAACTGTCCACGCAATCATCACTCCACATTCCATGTTATCGTCAGTCATAAACATACACCTCATACTTCGGCTCCATATCCGTAAGTTTCATTTTCTCTTACAAATTTATTAATCTTTAAATCTCCCGCCTGGTTTGGCACTCAACGGCCAGCGGGTGAAGCCGCTGCCCGGCCCAACCAGGAGTGTTCTCAAAACGAAGTGATACGACAAATGGCGATTTTTTGGCGGTGAACGCGCAAACCTGTGTCTTGTTGGGGTTAAATTGGACCAAATTAAGTCGTCCCCATTCTGAAACTTTCTTTAAAGAAGCCTCAATTTCAGACACAAGTTTGTTTCGGCTCTCGATGACGTTTTCCCGAGAAATGTTGGCACGGCGGGTATAGAAGGCATCACCTGTGCTGTCATCCGCATAACAATGAATGCTGCTGATTAGCAGCATATCATTGATATGCAGAAGGAACAGTGTAGGTGAAAGCACTCAGCCTTGAGGGACACCAGCATTCACAGACATTGAGTCTGAGCATACACCGTCGACTACGACTTTTATGCTTCTGTCTGCCAGAAAACTAGTGACTCATTTGCATAATTTCTCGGAAAGCCCGTGACAAGGAAGCTTCGTAAGAAGTGCTTTGTGCCAAACCCGATCAAAGGCCTTCGCTACGTCCAAACTAACCTCTCGATCGCCTGGGCCCAACGGTGTGTCAGGTAGACAAGAAGATCACCAGCTGAACGGCCCTTACGAAAACCGTACTGTCGGTCACTAAGCAGCTGGTAGTCCTCTAGGTACTGAAGGAGTTGGCTGTTGATAATGAACTCCATTATCTTTGAAAAAAAGGAGGTTATGGCTATCGGTCTGTAGTTGGACGGATTCGAGCGGTCACCTTTTTAGGGATCGGTTGGGTGCACCAAAGCTATCTTCCATGAGTTGGGGACTACGCCAGAAGAGTAGGAAAGCCGAAAAAGGCGCGTTAAAACTGGACCCAACTCTGGAGCACACACCTTCAACACGATAGGAGGGATTCCATCGGGCCCACTCAACTTATGAATGTCGAGGAAAAAAAGTGCATTACGCACTGAGCGTTGGTAGAACCGGATATCCGGCACACAGCTCTCGCACCGCGGTATGGTCGGCGGCTCGTTTCCCCCGTTATCCAGTGGAAGCAAAGAGTTTGCCCAGAAGATTGGCTTTCTCCGCGTCATGGGCTAACGAATCATTTCCCATGCGCAGTGGTGGAAACGATGGCATGCAGAAATTCCCCTGGACAGCTCTGGCCAGAGACCAGAACGCACGAGTTTCCGAAGGAAGAAGCTCAAGTCTCTCGCCAATTCTGCCTATGTGCTCCGACTTCGCCCTGGAAATGTCTTCTTTGAAGGACCTAAAGGCAAAGTTAAACTCCTTTTTTAATGCGCTGGTCTTTTCATCCCGTACCGTCGCTGCAGGCTTGGTAATATTCCTGCTTCCGGCGAGAAGCCTTTTTGCAGCGGCGACCAAACCAAGGCTGGGATTTGCCACCAATGGGAACCACCGAGGATGGGATAAAAAGCTCCATACCCTGCAGCACCACATCAGCGACAGAATCAGTAGCTTATATACCATATTATGGTCTGGCCAGAAGGGTTTTAGTCAAGCCGAGCTTCTCTTGTTTTGTTTTGTTGCTCAGAGTTTTTTTTTTTATATTTCATTATGTGTGTTACCAACGCAATAAACTAATGACAAATAAATTTTACCCTACATCCACACATTCGGCCAATGCAACGATAGAGAGGAAAATATGTTTCGCTGGGTTTCGCTGTATAGGCATCCTTGTTTACTTCAAACGTTTTATAACAATAGACATAAGAAGGACGAAGAAGCAGAGGTAGTAAACATTTAGCCGCAGATTCCAAATGTCGCTATACCGATGAAAAGTATTTCTCTGGGGCACACATTTTCTATAAGTAATGGCACTTTAGAGAGGATCATTGTAAGCGAGTTTTTCTGCAGATCAGACCGAGAAACAATCTGCATGCGGCGGTGGCAGCGCCACGGGCCTAACGGGCCGCAAGGAGCTACGGGTTGCTTTATTATGAAGACCGATAGTAATAAAAATCGGTCACCACAGCCGCAGTTCAGTGTGACTTGCACTCTTGTTTTTTCGCGTCGATGACGTAGGTTAACTGAATAAAAGTTAGATAATTATCTGGATAAGTTTTTCTGTTAGTGACATTTAACTCGACGGCTTTCGCGTTTTTCAAGACACTCTGACACATTCGTGCCAATTGATATCTTTAGATGGTAGTCGTAAAGTCATTTCAAGTGTCTGACAGTGGGGTTCACCACTAGCCCTACAGGGTGTTGTTTTGGTCGACAACGAGCTTTTCAAGGGTGATAGTATACATGATACTGATGCCGAAAAAAATATAAAAATGGTACCTTAATTTTTCTTAAGAAAATCTTATAAAATAATTATTTATGGTATCCTTGTTTCCTTGCGTAACGTATTTTAACTATGAACTGTTGCGTAGCAACGAGGTGAGGTGTGCGGGGGTGCACGAGGGGCCCCGGCTGCGGCAGCGGCCGCGGCGGCGCGAGCAGTCTGCCGCGTGCCTCCGCGCCGAAACTGCGTCTCATTTTCTCAGCGAGAGCAAGCGCCTCTGCGCGTGAACTTACGCTATTATACGGCCTACGGCTATGATCAGGAACAAGTGTTTATTCAATAGTCAATAGTCGTGAACTGAGCGATGTAGATTTACATTTCGTGTGGTGTAAATCAAGTGGAGTGTGTGAGATTTGGATTGACGTCGCGCCGCTGTAACGTGTTACGCAATAAAAACATTATTATTTACAAACTCCGCAAATCATGTTCTTCCAAAAAACATCCCATGCTGAAGGTAAAGCCTAAAGTAGACAAGAGTTCAAGGAAGGAGCTATCTTGGAATACTTCTCCCGACAGCCACGTTTATGTAAGTGTCATTGACCTTTTTGTAGGAAAATACGCGAATGAGCCGGCCGTCATTGACTGACTGCTCGGACATGCGTTTTGATAATTTTGGGAAAATTTGTATGTCATTTTTTCAGTAGAATCAATTTATTAAAAAAATATTATAGGTATATTCAGAACAAGTATTTTTTGTACTTTCATCCCTTAGAAGGCCGTTGTCGACCAAAACAACACCCTGTATAATCACCATACAAATACAAATATTTTTATTTGAAAAAAAAAACTGACTTTTATGTAGGTACAGTGGTCTTGAATGCTGCACTAGGTATACCTTGTTTCAATCCAATTTAAAAAAAGGTTAACAATCTTACTAGGGAACTGACACATGAAAACGTCAATTGCCTACAATTTGTTTACCTAAATAAATTTGTTTACCTTTTCTTTAAGATTTAAGGCGGGCGCCTTTAAGATTTAAATAAATATTTTTCAAATTACGAGCCGTGTTACGCATACCTCTGCTTCTTTAGGTCTTTTATAGGTGATACTTCTTTGACATCCAATGAAATTATAGTTTTAAAATTGTTTTAGTAATATTTCACTGTAATGTAGGATGTCTAGCGTAATTAATAGTTGTTACTGAATTGATATTTTATATGTTTTGTTGAGTTGCGTCATGAAATCAATAACATGTTCATGAACGTAAATTATTATTGTGCTCATGTGAAAAGTGCGCACCTTAAAAACCTTTTTTTCGTTCTGTCTATTCCTATCTAAAATGAAGTATAGTTAAAATGAACGACTCCGTCATGGCTTTCTCTAAATTCAACTAAGATGGCGCTTATCAACTTTGGGAATACGAAAATCTCGTATAAATCATCAAAACATTAAGATTACTTTTTAGTTTATAATTTTTGTGTTTTATGTGTTATTTTTATTAACGCTTGATGGTGTTGTTTTTGTATGCTTTTAAGGGTTCCGTTTACAACAAGAAACCCTTATTGTTTCGCCATGTCTGTCTGTCCGCGTCTTAGCTCAGATACTATAAGTACTAGAGAGCTGTAATTTGGCACGAATATACATATTAATCACGCCGACAAAGTGGTAAAATAAAATCTTGAATACATTTTTTTTAGGGTACCTCCCCTGCAAGTGAAGTGGGGATGATTTTTTTCTCGACTATTTCATGGTGTGGGTTGTAGTTGGATAGGTCTTTCAAGTATATTGTGGGTTTTGTGAAAACATTTTTGGATCCGTTTTCGAAATACAAAGCGAAATACAAATACAATATTTTCGAAATGTATAAAGCTTTAAAGTGAAAATTCTTGTTAAAGTTATGTGTCGCCCCCCGCCCCTGCTAGATAAACGGTTGTTTCTAGAAATGTGAAACCATTCACGGCAGTAGTATATACAGGGTGTCCAAAAAGTGAAGGATAATCCTTCACCTGCGGATTGGTCGAATCATTTCCTACTACATATCAAAAAAAAAATTCTAGTAAAAGTCCCACCATTTTTGTGATATCGGTATTTTTAGTTTTTTTCAAAAACATTGACCTTCTTCAGTTTAATGCACGCCATTCCTACACATTATGACATTTTTAAGTCCTGTTTTTTTTTTAATATTCGTGAATACATAATTCATCAAACACAATGGTAAATTATTTCTTAAAGTGCTGGCAAATCCTGTAAAAAAATAAGTTTTGCAATTTTTTTACAAAAACTTTTTCGAATAGTTACTTCGATAGCCTGTGGTGTAAAAAAAAATTACTAAGCTGATCGGGCCAACAACTTTAAAAAATTGCTTAGTTATTGACAATTCTAAAATGGTATAATTGTTTGACATTACATTAAAAACAATTTTTTTAATGATAATTCTAATGCACCAAGGTCGAATTTTTGGAGTTTTGCTATACTAAAATTCTATCGTAGTTATCTAACCGACCGGTCTCAGTGTACACATATTGATCAATACATTAGTGAAGATGAGTCACTTAGTTTCGGGGTTCCTCAAGGCAGTGTCTTAGGACCCACGCTGTTTTTAATTTACATTAATAACTTATGTTATCTCAAACTGTCAAACTGCAAAATTTTGACATATGCTGATGACACTGTCTTGCTCATACATGGAAACTCCTGGTGTGAAACACAACAATTTGCAGAGGTAGCGCTGTGCTCGGTGACAAAATGGCTTTCCTGTAGCTTGTTAACCCTAAATTTACAAAAAACTAAATTTGTATGCTTTTCTCCCAGAAATACATCGCTCCCTGATTCCACATTTACAATTTGCGCCCATACTTGCACTTCAAGTGCAAATCTAGGATGTGACTGTATTAAGTTAATACGTACAGATAATATAAAATATCTAGGCGTCATCATTGACAGCAACTTAAACTGGCAATTACATATAGAATTGTTAATCTCCAGAGTCAGAAAGCTTATATTTGTTTTTAAAAACCTACGTTGCTCTGCGGACTCCCATACACTCAAAACTGTATATTTTGCCCTAGCACAATCAATATTGTCTTATTGTATTGCAGCTTGGGGTGGATCAGGAAAATCTCAGTTTCTTCGCCTAGAGAGAGCTCAAAGAGCAGTCCTAAAAGTTATGACTTTTAAACCAATTCGTTTCCCTACTACTGAACTTTACGCTGTTTGTAATGTTCTGACTGTGCGGCAACTGTTCATCCTCCAAGTAATCCTACGTAAACATTCCCAGGTACCATACAAATATAAACTTACTTTAAAACGTAGACATGACAAAGTTTGCAAAATTGAGCAATGCTAGCTCTCGGTTGCATGTCGCCACTATTACTACCTTAGTCCCAAAATTTACAACAGAGTAAATCGGATAATTAATATCTACCCACTATCCCTACATGAATGTTAAGTAAAATGTACCAATTGGCTCAAGTCTCACATATAATGACACTGAAAACATTATTGACTGAACTCAAACACATAGACACACACACACACACACACATACACACACCCACACACCCACACCCACACACCCACACACACACACACACACACACACACACACACACACACACACACACACATTTGTTTAAGTTATATATTATTTTAAGTTTATGTTATTCTCAATGTTTTGTTATTTTTAGTATATAAATAGTATGTGTTTTAGTTTTTGCTATACATATAAGAATATGTCGGAACGCCTCTATAACCAGGGGTGGGCGCTAACTGCAGCGACACAGCGAAAGCTAATGCTGCTGTTATCGAACACACATATCTAAATTTTAAGTTTTTGGTTCCAAATAAATATTTTTTCATTTTCATCGACATAAAGTAACTAAGCAATACTTTGGTTGGTTTGTTCATTTGAATAACGAACTGCCACGCTACGCCAGGATACAATGGATAAAAACAAAAGACAGTATGGATAAAAAATATCTTTTTTTTATAATAAATGTTCAAAATTCCCGCCATTAGCCCTTCTGTATGCTCTACTAGTCCAGTCAATCTACGAATTTTTGTATGGAGTAGGTTACATTTAATGCACTTTGGGTGAAAATTTAGAATATGTTACTTAAATAATTGCAAAATGAAAATTCATGAAAATCTCTTATGAGTATTTGATAATTTTTCGGTAATTAGCCCCTAAAGAAACAAAATTAAATTTAAATGTGAACAAAAAATAGAAAACTGGTGATTTTTTACATGAGGGCTTCTTATAAGACGTTTTATTTATATTTATAATCGTCCCCGATCGAGATCAAAACATTGAGTAGATATTGAATATAATATATTTAAAAATTTATAACTTGAAAAGAAATACTGCAAGGTGAGTGATATTTTGTCTTCGGGGGTACATAACCACTGTCAATAACCATGAGAATTATCTCCAAGGTGACTTCGTTATTTATTTTTTTATTAAGTTTTATTCGATTTTAACCCTTGCACATTAAAGACACTACGAATATTTTCATGAAATCTAATAGTAATATTTTTTTTAAACTAAGACTAAGAAAAATCCCCGGTCAATCTGTTGCACAGTTTCTGTAATAATCTAATAACAATTATGATTCGCCAGCGGGCTGAGCCGGGGGCGCGGGCGGGGGAATGCGGCATGCGCGGCGCCCGCGCTACCCCGCGAGTTCTTTATTCAGCTAAGCTATAGCTGGGGATTTCGTGCAACATCTTGTATGAGAACTGTTTTTAATTTTGGATCAATGTTTCTCTCTCTCTTTCTTTTCTTTTCGTGTGGCACGTTTTTTTACTATTCACAAGATATAGATGGCAGTTGCCTGATGTTCCACTTAGCATCATCCGCGGTCACGTGTCTACCTCTTGGGTTTTGTGTGTGTTATCAAGGATTCAAACTTGGTATAAAGTTGTTCTTTAGATGGTCTCGAGTGTTAGCCCAGGAGGCATCGGGAGGCATCACAAAGGTGGCAAGGGAAAATGGGGAAAGTTTGATTCGGCCGCGCTCTTCTTTCGAGCTTATATCTCCATAACTATATGTACTGGGGCAAGTGTGATAATTATCGGACAATTAAAGGAATACCAATTCATTTGGAACAAATAATTGCTTACATCGCTAGAAAAAAAATTGGCTATGGAGGGTACATGTAAGGAGATCTGTCTCTGTGTACAAAAGTGTCCGTCAAAACGCGTTAAGTAAGGGTGGTGTTATTGTATAAAAAGTGGTCAAGTGCGTGTCGGACCACGCGCAGTGTAGGGTTTTCTTAGTACTTCGACAAACACTGCTTCAAGGGGAAAACCTCCCGTCTTACAAAACTGACTACTACTCGTTAACTTGTAAAGCCTACTTAGCTGTAATAATTTTCCTTTTAACTTCTTTAAATATACTACTGCCGTGAATTTTTTCACATTTTTAGAAATAACCATTTAGCTGTCGGGGGGGGGGGGCACATGACTTAAACAAAAAATTGCACTTTAAAGCTTAATATTTCGAAAACGAATCCATGACTCGAAAAATAGGTTTCGCAAACCCACAATATTTTTGAAAGACCTATTCAACGATACCCCACACCCTGGGATAGTCGAGAGAAAAAAAAATCAAAAAGAGCTAGTAACTTTAGTTCTCCTACGTATCTCCTCATATCTGATTCTATCACGTAGGGAAACACCAAGCGTAGCACGTTCCATCGCCCTTTGAGTGACTTTAAGCCTTCTTATAAGGTTTATAGTAAGCGACCATGTCTCGGATCCATATGTCATCACTGGCAACACGCACTGGTCATGGACTTTAGTCTTGAGACACTGCAGTATTTTGGACGTGAAGATATTGCGAAGTTTCCCGAACGCTGCCCAGCCAAGTTGGATTCGACGGCTGATCTCTTTCTCAAAGCTGGACCTACCTAACTGGACTGTTTGTCCCAGGTATATACAGGGTGTAACAGAAGTGTGTGACAATACTTCAAGGTTGGCTTTTACCCATCCCAAGTTGTTCAGTTTGATGGGTAAAAGTCAACCTTGAAGTATTGTCACACACTTCTGTTACACCCTGTATATTCGTCAACAACTTCGAGCGTAGAGTCTCCAACCTTCAGAGGAGTGGGTGTAACACGGATGTTTGACATGATTTTCGTCTTATCCATGTATCATTTTAAGACTCACTTGTTGGGAGACTCTACTTAGTCCTTTGAGCATTGCGCCTAGATCCTCCAAGGTCTCAGCCATGATCACGATATCGTCAGCAAATCGAAGGTAAGTGATGTACTCGCCATTGATGTTAATGCCGAGTCTTTTCCAGTCCAGAAGGTTGAAAACATCTTCCAGTGCAGCGGTGAACAGTTTCGGAGATATAACGTCTCCCTGTCTCACCCCACGCTGCAGCCGGATAGGTTTCGAATTCTGATCCTGGAGGTGGACCAACATGCTGGCATTTTCATACAAACACTTCAAAACTTCGATGTATCGATCTGGCACCGTTAGGAGAGATTGCAATACAGCCCAGGTCTCGATCGAATCAAAGCCTTTCTCATAGTCCACAAACGCCAAGCTTAGTGGTCGATTATACTCTTCGGTCTTCTGTATAATCTGCCGAAGCGTATGTATGTGGTCTATGGTACTGAAGCCTTTTCGGAAACGGGCTTGTTCGGGAGGCTGGAAGTATATAAGGATTAATATGCATATCCGTACTAAATTACAGCTCTGGAGTACTAGTAGTCTCTGAGCTAAGCCGCGGACAGACAGACGGACATGGCGAAACTATAAGGGTTCCTCGTTGACTACGGAACCCTAAAAAGGGTAAATTTTAAAGAAAGCGAGAAAAGTTATTAGAAACAGAGAAGAAAACAAGGAAAGAATCCGCTTTGTTATAACGCACTTTAAAACAAAAAAACATAAAATAAGAAAAAAAAACTTTTTTTCATATAGGTATTATTTTCATAATCCTTGTCTACATTAGCGCCACTCTGATGGATTCTTGAACTATTATTTACTGCTTACAGTTGGACACTTTTTTTAACTAATCCCCCCATATAAAACAGTCTTCCTTATACTATTGGCATCGAGAGGCATCACAAAAGTGGCGAGGAGAGGCAAGGAAAGTTTGATTCGGTCGCGCTCCTCTTTCGAGCTAATACGTCCATAACGTTATGTACTAGGTCAAGTGTGATATCATTTTCGGATAATTCAAGGAAGACTAATTCATTTCTGATTAAATAAAGGCTTCTTTCAAGTTCTTTCACTAAAAAAAATATAACAAATTCATAAAATCCGAATAACGTGGACAACATATTTAAAAAAAATGGTTATTTATCTAGTACAAAATTGTTTTTCTATCTAGCACAAAGTCCTTACCACGCGGAATTTGTACACTCAACGTTTCAGGAAATGTTTGCGAAGTGAGAAGAAACGTTGAGTCCAGAAGAAACTCACTTCAGCACATATTTTTTTAACACTTAATTTCTATTAAAAATCATGTCAACAATAAAATTATGAGCTGTAAGATCCATACACGGTTTGAAATATTTATTTCACAAAAAGAATTACAAATTCACTTAACTTAAGAAATGAAATATAAGTGCTTAAATTATTTATAATCGTGAAGGAAAATATTATTTACATCGAAAACAAATAATCCGTCGGTACTTTGGAATACAAATCTGATCCATAAATGTCTTGTTTAATAAAAGCAATGGATAGGATCTACTAAATTACCATGATTGGGTATGACCAAAAGCTATGTTCAATAATATATTTAAGCAAATTTATGTTAATTTTAGTAAATATACTTTATATGAGAAGCGGTCGTGGCTCAGTGCGGCTTGCGTGGTCGCGTCGATCACGAAGGTTAACTGACTACAGACACGGTCATAACCTGGATGGGTATGACTGTTAGTGGCATTTATCTCGACCGTTTCCATGCTTCGCAAGGCACTGTTACGGGGTGGTGTTCGAGAAGCTTTTTAAAAAAAACTATTTAATTAACTGAAAGAAAAATATATTTTGTAAAGACAAGTTTACGCCCCGAAGTCTAATCCCGAACTGCCAGTTTTTGTACTCAATAACCTTTCGTTAAAATGAAACAATGATTACTGGAATCGAAGAGTGCACCGTTTGCACTATTGTTTATATATGATGTCCATAATAAGATATTTATAAGTTAAGCCGTTGGTGCCGGCTGCTATCGCTAGATGGCAGTCGTTAAGCCACGTTGGAGTCCTTATAGGCGGCTTGAAATTTTCTGACACTGGGGTTGGCCACTATCCCCACAACCTCCACCAATCCGGACTTGGCCCCCGTGTGTGGAGTATGGCCTAACCTTCCCGAGTTATAGGAAGAGATCCGTGCCTCTGCAGTGGGGACGTAATGGGTTGTTAACATACTTTATGAGCCACACACATAACATCCCAAAAGGCATCTTTATACAATTCCGTAGTCCGTACTAACAACTGACGGTAAATTTTTCAACCTAGACCGAATGAAGGCACGTAACAAAGTTTTATGCCATATAGTTACAGCAATAAGGTACGTGGACGACTTATGTTTTACAGCGGAATCCCCTAATATCTCTGCAAAAACTGATGACCAGTTTTGACGAGTCATTAAAAAAAATTTAGTACTGACAGTGTAAGTAAGATCGATGTTATGTATGTTGGGAGACAACTGAACAATCTAACTCCAAATGTATCTCGGTTAGAATGTCATGAAGCATGTGGAGAAGTTTAAGTATGTGGGAAGTGCAATAACATTCAAATGTGACCTCGATCCTGAGATCATTGGGATTGGTTCAGCTTTAGCAGTTTTTGGCAAACGTAGACCTACATTCTTCCCGTCGCATGATATTAGCTACTAAGATCTTGGTGTATATGTCCAAAGTAATTCCAAACCTCCTCAATTCGTGAGAGACATAGTGTTTATATAGAGCTATAACAGGTATAGATCGATGGATTCATTTTGGTACAGATATTACGAAATAGCCTGTCATAGCTATATCGGCCCCCCTCCCCCTTTCTTATGACTGGCTATTTGATGATCTACGAATCAAGACGAAAATATTGATAATTGTTGTAGCTATATAGGAGCCAGAGAAACAAACTCGGTAAATAGAGCACTTTTATTATTTTCGCCACCAGTCTAATAGGAAAGAAATACGCTGCCTCGATAGATTTCACATGCAGTGCCTCCGTGATATCATGAACATCGACTGGTCCAACCATATAAGATATACAAAGGTTCTACACCGTGTAAACGTATACGGAATTGAGGCGTACCTTAAGCGAAGAAAATTACGTTGTTGTGGTCTTGTGACTCGTATGCTGGGTTACGAAACGTGTCAGTTACTGAGAGCTTCAAGAGGGCAAGCGAAAGCAAAGTGGACAGCTATTGCGGTATAATAACGCCGCCACCGTGATGCCTCCCGATGCCTCCCGGGCTTATTCCACTTAAGACCACCTAAGGAACAACTATGCCAAGTTTGAGGTCTTGATTCTTGATCCAAAATTACGGTAAATCGCAACGACGATATGTCGCATCTAGTTCGTGAAATTTAGCGTAAATACCTACCTACTTTTACTTCATAAGAACAGGCCCACTGGCATTGGAAGTGGGGTTGCTTTGGCAGGCTCATGGAAAGTCATGGAAAAATGGCGATGACACTCATGTCATGACAATATAATAATTATGTATAATTTTTGAAGTTAAATGTTCGGCGAATCAATAGGACAAAGTTTCTTCTTTTGAATTGAATTTACAGTAGGTATATCTATGTGGTAAATCAGTAGGACGTTAGTACTATGATCACGTTTGGATGCCAACAATCCAATGAGTATGACACAATTATTATTAAATAACTACTACCTACCTATCATATTGTGCATTTTATCACATTTGCGTTTCGCACTTTCCATCTAGCTATCCGCGCACTTGTCTTTTTCGCACCCAATAGCTCCGTCTCTGTCGCACACTGGCTATGCGTACGTGGCAGCTGACGCACCTTCTCGGCGTTTGAAATATAATTATAATGTCTAATACATTTTAGTTAAAATGCGTTTTAAGAAGAAACTTCTTTGTTTGTACAAGGGACGATGATGATTTCCAATAGATAATATTAGTGTTACGGCACAGCCAAGAAAATATTTGTAGTGTCTTTAATGTGTACTACAGAAATCTTTAAAAAATCGTTTTTAACTGGGTTCTGAAATAGTCACCTAGGTGAAAACTTAACACATGTTCAAGCCTTACAATTAGACTTAAAAAACATAAAAATCTCCGAAGGCTCCATTTTGTAAGTATTATTTTTCACGCAATAATATAAAAAATATCGTAATATTAAGAATTTATTGCTTTAAACTAGAGACAACTTAAGTACCATATTTATAAGGTAACTATAGTTATAAATCTCAGTTTTCCCCAAAAGTGCATTTATTGTTTGGCGTATACAAGTTAAAAGGCGTCTTTAGGTATTTCTAAGGGTTGAACGCCCTTACAATCACAAAATTACCACGAATGCTTAGTAAAACACCAATTCTTTTATTTCCAAACCATTTTAGTCAGGTGTCTTTAATGCGACCTCAAATCTTTTATTTACTGGACTATACATCTTTTTACAAAGGCGCATCCTTCTCTTGAAATTTGTTCTGTAGTTCTGTCTATTTCTTCTTGCAGCTGCGTGATATTTTAAGTCTCCGTTGCATAGACTAAATCTTTTAAGCAGCCCGAAGACTCGTCGCGTCATAGAATTTTATGAAAAATCTCATTATCTTCGTTCATTTATTCTGCAGAACTCTGATCTTGTCGATCTTGAACGATGGGTAGTCGTTAGGTTCCAAGGTTTGAATGCGCTGCACTTGAAATGGCCAGCAAGGTCGCCAGACCTCAATCCCCTGGATTTCTTTTATTGGGGCTGCTTATACGATTTAGTCTATGCAACGGAGACTTCAAAATCACGCAGCTGCGAGAAGAAATAGACAGAGCTGCAGAACAAATTTCAAGAGAAGGATACGTCCGCCGTAAAAAAGTCCTTTGTAAAAAAATGTAGAGCATGCATAAGGGCTAATGGCGGGAATTTTGAACATTTATTATAAAAAAAAGATATTTTTTATCCATACTGTCTTTTGTTTTTATCCATTGTATCCTGGCGTAGCGTGGCAGTTCGTTATTCAAATGAACAAACCAACCAAAGTCTTGCTTAGTTACTTTATGTCGATAGAATTTTAGTATAGCAAAACTCCAAAAATTCGACCTTGGTGCATTAGAATTGTTTTTAATGTAAGGTCGAACAATTATACCATTTTAGAATTGTCAATAACTAAGCAATTTTTTAAAGTTGTTCGCACGATCAGCTTAGTAATTTTTTTTTTTACACCACAGGCTATCGAAGTTAACTATTCGAAAAAGTTTTTGTAAAAAATTTGCAAAACTTATTTTTTTACAGGATTTGCCAGCACTTTAAGAAATAATTTACCATTGTGTTTGATCAATTATGTATTCACGAATATTTAAAAAAAAACAGGACTTAAAAATGTCATAATTTGTAGGAATGGCATGCATTAAACTAAAGGTATTTTTTTTTGAAAAATAAAACTAAAAATACCGATATCACAAAAATGGTGGGACTTTTACTATAAAAAATTTTTGATATGTAGTAGGAAATTATTCAACCAATCCGCAGGTGAAGGATTATCCTTCACTTTTTGGACACCCTGTATAACAAAGTTAAAAGGAAAACTATCACAGCTAAGTAGGTTTTACAAGTTAACGAGTATTAGTCGACAGAGCAGTTCGACCACTGCTCCGCACCGGATCGATCAACTTGTCAAAGGAAACTTTCGTAACTACTTCATATTTTCATTGATTACTTTGATGAAGTTGTACCACGGAACCCTACACCTACAAAAAGCGGTCAAGTGCGTGGCCCGACACGCACTTGACCGCTTTTTATTCAGTCGAATTTATAGGATTTAGTACGGAATATGAATATGACTATGTGTTGGTCGAATGTGTGGATGTAGGGCGTTTTGCGTTTTGTTTTTGTACTGCTATATACAAATATTGGAGCATGGCTGAAATCGGAACGATGCCGCCGCCGCCACCAACAGCAAAACGCAACGATGAACCACAAGCGTTCCGTATTGTAGGTATTCCGCTATCGTATAATTTACATGTATTTTTTTATTTATTTATTAGTTTATTTCAGGCACAAGGCCCATAGAAATATATAAAATCGCCCTTGTTTCTAGTCTATATCAATGTTAGTGACAATCCATAGTTTGAAACTGAAATGTACCTTATACTCACAGCACAAAGTCAGTTACTGCTTGAACTAAAAAAAATAAGAGCGGCAACGTCGCAATCTGCCGCGAGTCGCCGTAATTATTCAAAAAATTGGCGGGAAAAATCAGTTTTTAGCGTCTACCGCTGTAACTATAATTCTAGTTTTTTTTGAGCAGAATGCTCAAATTTTGCTCTAAATCTGAGCATAAGAATCAGTCTTGTATTCGTATTAGTTTCAAAGCTTGTCACTTTTGTCATGTCCACCCAGCAAGGAAAAAACATTGGCTCGTAGCACAAAAAGTACTGATTTTTGGGATTTAAAAATAATTGAGCATAGGTTTTTAGTGTTGCTCTAAATCCTGGCATAAAAATAATTTTTTTAACCAAGATGCTGTAATTGCTGAGATCTAATGTGACTGCTAGAAAGATTCGTGAAAAAAAACGTGAAGCAGGTTTTGCGTTCTAGTGAGATAACTATTGACATGACATTTATGAAACTTTGCATTCCGACTCACTTTATGATGCTCTAAATCTGTGCATCAAATTTTTTTCCCAACTCCTCGTAGTTTTTGTGCACCAATTGTGCTTGCTGGATGGAATGCCATCCAGCAAGCACACTTTTAGGAGCTCGTATCTCGAAAAGTATGATTGCTCAAATTTTTTCCCTTGGCATGATGATTGCTCTAATTATGCTCTAAAATTTAAGATAGGTAGGATTCTCCTAGGAGCCCCAGGAAAAAAGTGCTTGCTGGGGTCGCTCACACAAATATTATTATTAGGCTCTCGATGCCCAGGTTTTAATGTCTTTCTAATACTGAGGGTACCCACAGGTACCGCCAAAAAAGCCGGACATTGAGACTGTTACCGAGTACATATGGTTGGCTGCTCATCACTTGGACGAGGAAGATGAAAATTTCCAAAGTCTTGTGGGAGATTGTCTTAAAAAAATACCTATCAATATTGGAGCATATCATCTGGTAAGCTCTTCTCTTACTCGAATGATGAAAGGAATGCCATTAGATCCGATTTAGATACATGAAATGACTCATTCAATTAATTACCTATAATTCGCTTCATGACTTTTGCATTCACTTTTGCTATTTATAATATAGCCGGAGAGCTAGCCACGGAAATGCGGTTGCAATATTGTAGTTAAACTAATACTATGATATTTTAATTATTGATTTTATTACCTTAGCTTATAATCTGTATGTTTTATGAATTTTTTATGTGTAATAAGTAAATCTAATCATGACTTTGTACGATGGCAGGATATTCACGTAGACAAGAGTAATCAAGCTCCAACTTTAGTAAATTGGGATGAGAAATTAACCCCATTCGAGAAGCTTATGATTATCAAAGCTCTGAAGGAGGAGAAACTAGTGTTCGCTATTTCGCAATACGTGAGCATCAGCCTGGGCCAAGTGTTTATTGAAAGTCCTACAGTTCAACTGAATACTCTGTAAGTACACAATTTTCGCATAAGCTTTACCAACTCAGCCAGACAGCATTTAGAAAGTATGGTTGATATTTTAAGAGTGGTTTCTATATGAATTTTTGAAGTTGAACTCAATACAAATATATTAAACTAATAGTGTTTTATAAAGGTATTCTTATTTATTTTAAATATAATCACGTAAAATATAGTATATAGAACATTTAATTTTCGATTGCATCACAATCATTGACACTTTGATTATTTACTATCAGTAAATAATCAAAGCATTGACATATAAATTCGCTTTAAGCAGAACATGATATTTAATATTTTTTAAATTTTAATATATTTTTCGTGTGACAATTATTATATTTATTATAATTTAAGCTACATGGGTAGGATCCCAAGCATATTTTAAGTTCTTTGATTTGAGTTGATCAAGCGCTCCCATATCAACATCAGGTATCCTAAAGTTGAGGGATATGTTTTCTTTAATCCGCTGACCGTTAGTTGATTTTGGGATTATAGCCACATCTTTCTGTAGAGCCCAAACAAGCAGTACTTGTGCGCAAGTCACTTGCAGTTTACTTGCTATCCGCTTGACAACAGGGTCTTCTAATAAGTCATTATTTGCCGCTGATGTGCCTCCCAATGAGCAATAAGCTTGCAGTAATATGTTTTCACCTTTACAGAAGTCTAGAAGACTTTCGTTATTGTAGTATGGGTGCAGTTCAACCTGTTGAGCAAAAATGTATTATGTATAATAAAATATTTACAATATTAAATTGTAGCAGGTCAATATGCAATTTACCTGATTCACAACAGGAATAACACTATGATTATGCATTAGTTCTTGCAAATGGTTTACAGTAAAATTTGACACACCGATCGCATTTACTTGTCCATTATCATAAAGATCTTCTAGAGCTGACCAAGTATCACTGCGAAGTTTCTTGTTCCTCACATCTGCTGCATTAAGCTTCGCAGAGCCTGGGAAATGGATCAAGTACAAATCCACATATTCAAGTCCTAAATTGTTTAATGATTTCTTGTATGCTTGCTCAACAACTTCTGTCCTTCCATGGTCTGAGGGAGCTAGAATATTAAAAATGTAATTAATCACACTGTCAGCTGCTAAATAAATAAATATCTCTACTTGAAATAAATTTATGTATTATATAGGTGTAACAATGGGGGTTCATGGATACACCAAGGTGTTAAAAAAGTGCATTTGAGATTTTAAGGGGATACTTAGAATCGAGTGTAGAATACAGGAAACATATTGAAAATATCTGCTCTCAATTTTTTTTTTCAAATTCATATACTAAATCTGAACAGTGAATCAAGAATTTGTATAGAAAACAGAAAAAAGTTAAGTATAGATTGGATTTGTTAAATATTTTTCCTGTACTCTATACTCGATTCTGAGTAACCCCTTAAAATCTCAAACACACTTTTTTTAATCCTGTATAGTTGGTTCTTACAATACATACACAATTTTGTTGTTATAAATATATCTTCTCTTTCAAGACCATATTTCGGCAAGAAAGTGTTGAAGGCTTCTTTTAGATATCTCTCATTTCCATACACAGCAGCCGTATCTGTAATTTAAAATGTAATAAAAAATATATATTATGTATATTTAAGAGGACCCTGAACTTGATAATATTTAGATAATTGTCTTTAAAATAAACAATGGAATAATTCTAACATAATTTATACTTATTGTAAGACTTTTGAAACCACCTTACTCATATTAAATATACTGACAAAAAAGTTTTATTTCATCACTCCGGGGAATGGGATGCAAGTCTGTACATACACTGGTAGGTATAAGATTATCATTTTATCAAACTAAATTATTAAAAGAAAAGAATATTATATTTGTATAAAATTTATTCTCGTTAAATAAGACATTTTGAAAGCTTACCAAATAGACGGTAACCTGCATCTAAAGCATAATCAACAACCTTCATGATATCAGACTCTTTTCGAATTCTATATGTTCCCACTGAAAACATTTTTTTGTCCATTAACATTACAATAACTATAAACAAAAAAAAATATTATTTACAAAAGGTTACAAGATTTAAGGCTATGTCAAATGTGTTAAATGATTAACTTACTTCCTATAGCAGGCATCTGGTTTCCATTATTGAGCGTAAATTTCATTGAGGAAAATGAATCAGAAGCTTCTGCCATTCTGTTCAATTGCAAAACTTCGATTCCTGAGAGTGTATTTCCGCCAGTCCTGTGAAGATTTTCATTTATTTGTGTATAATTATAATAATTAGACACTTTGCGTGATAATAAAAAGCTCACTACGACAGAATCTCACCACAAAACAATACAATGGCTGGCACTGGTCAATAACATTAACAACCAACAACAAACAAATTGGTGATGACGTCGGTCGTTTCAATTCTGACATTGACAAAAGAACGGGAACTTAGAATAGGGTTACCAGCTTTTTAAATCTTACCGAATAAATTGTAAAATCTTCAAGCTTGTCGTTTGTAATACATATGTCGTGTGATGTTGTTACAATTTTTTATGACCTTTAATTTATTTACAGGTACGCGGATACAGCGAGTACGATTCCCCTTGTTTTCGTTTTAAGCACTGGATCAGATCCTTTCGGTGCTTTCCAGAAGTTTGCAACTGAAATGAACATGCGCGACCGGGTGCATTCAATCTCACTGGGTCAAGGCCAGGGACCTGTAGCTGAAAAGATGATCAATACAGCTAAAGCAAAGGGTGACTGGGTGTTCCTACAGGTAGGTACCGGTAGTAGGTTACTATGCTGTTTATTATATCTGTATCTACCTAACATCGATATGGGAAACATTAGATAAGGTTACTCGCTCTGTTTGTTTCTGAACCAGCGTGTTCGTCTTGCGGGGGCTGAAGCGGGGTGAAGAGGGAGGCATGTATTTAAACAAATATCGCCGTTGTGTGATAAGCTTAAGGTTTATGTATTTAATGTTATCTACTAGCGACATCTAGCGACGAGTAGGGAGGCATGTATTTAATTAATGTTATCTACAAGCGACATCTAGCGACGAGTAGCGTAGCATCACTATAAAATGACAAAATATTCATAAAATAACAAGAAAAAAGTGATAAGAAATGTTGCTGTTAGTTTTGTTCTTTATTTTTTTTATTGTTTTAGCACATTTCACTGCACTGTAAGACATATTTTCATTTAAATACGGGATGTTTACTCGTCGCTTGTCAGATTGCGAATGGTGCGCAAAAAGGCGGCGCTACTCAACATAGGGGAGCAAACCACTATTAGCGACTACGCAGTCGGGCAGTATTAACCTCATCTAATGTCTCTCATATCGATGCTACCTAACTTGCGTCATGATCGTAGTTGACCATATTTTACAATATTTCCTAGTGTTGCCATTTTAGCTACATATTTAAAATTCACATACTAATCATTTGGCTAATCAACTTATCATTTTTATGTTATACGCAAGTAATTGTTTTTATATTGTAAGGTTCTGTTGTTCTAAATATTTCATTTGCTGGCAGGCGCGGTCCGAGGGGGGGGGGGGGGTCGTGCATGACCCCCCCCCCCCCCTAAAACCGTGGACGTCAAATTGCCTGTCCTTCTTAAAATAGAAAACTCGCTCGAATACTCGCCACGCGACGCTGCGTGGCCAAGTGTTCTTTCTATGAAATCGTACGAGCTATATAAATAGAAAATTCATGAATATTTAATAAATAATGAATGAAGCAGGAGGCTTCAAAATTTTGCGCTCGTTCAGCTCGCGCCTTTTTGTATAGGCTAGACCGCAATACGGGGTCAGCGAAACTGCGCGACGCGACACTGCAGTTTCATACAAAATAATAATAATAATATCTGGGACAAATCACACACGGTCATCTGGCCCCAAACTAGGATTCCCTGTATCTTGGAAACCAGAGACTGATATACATACACATATACTTTTAAATACATACATATATAGATATAATACACCCAGACTCAGAGCAAACAATTCTGGTCATCACAGAAAAGTTTGCCCTGTGTGGGGATCGAACCCACGACTCTCGGATCAGAGGTCAGGATCGCTAACCACTTAGCCACCGAGTCAGTCAAAAAAATACTTGGCCGCCTTGTGTCGCGCAGTTCCGCTGCAGCGTAGTGCGTTCGTACCTTTAATAGGTTCTTCTGTTTTGTGAACGATCGATATTACTGGATGCATATGCGCAAACGAAGTTGTTCGCACTTTGTTTCTTTGCGATTTGAACAAAGTTGTAGAACAAAAGTTGTTCAGTTGATGGGTAAAAGCCAACCTTTTAGTATTATCACACCTTTCTGTTACATCCTGTATATCCACACATACATACTTATGCATTTGAATATTCTATAAATGTATATTGATTACTGTAGTTACCTATTAAATATTATCATATTAATATACGTAAATCGATATCATGTCGATAAATGATGCACAACACTTCGTTTTGTCCGGTAAGAATGTTAGTGTCGGATGAGTGCAGCAGCGTTCATAGAAAATGTACAGCGACTAGTAAGAGCCGATAAAATAAGATCCGTTCTATAAGTTATAAGTCCGGTAAGAATGTAAGTGTCGGATGAGTGCACCCGCGCTCATACAAAATCTACAGCGACTGGATCGGACTGTGACGTCATCATCTGTCGGTTCTTACTGTGTCGGATCAGTGCACTCGTGCCGTCAGACTTAATGCTTTCTTAATTTCATCATCATCATCATCATCAGCCTGCATTAGTCCACTGTTGGACATAGACCTCCCCCAAGGCACGCCACTTATACCTGTCTTCGGCCACGCGCATCCAGCTGTTACCAGCAACCTTGCGCAGATTATCGCTCCACCTAGCCTTCCTATTTTTCAAACGTTTCGTTTTAAAAAATGATTTTATGAACACGCTAAACTTATCAAAAGACAGCTAATCGTCTACTCTGCACAAAGCATGAAATTAAATTGTTAAATTAAAAAAAAGTGGACTTGTCAATTTTAAAAAAGGTGTCAGGACTTGTAGTACGACCGATATTTATTACACACGGTGCTTCTCGTCAGCAAGGTTCGGAACCGGTTAACAAATACCGGTTAATTTCGTTCGAATTTCGGTTAACGATTCCGTTCAGGTTAAACCCGGTTTCCAGCTTAACCGGTAAATTTGAACAAAATATCGGTTAATCAGGGAGCGGTTTTGTAACCGAAATAAGAACGAAATTAATCGGTTAAAATTTAAACCAAACTTAGTCAAGTTCAGGCGCGTCGCTCGGGTGCCACTGCCTGAGTTTTCTGCTCACTTTCTCGCACGCTTTCAACTGATCGCACGTGGCAAACATACCTACAACGTCGCATATTCTTCAAATTAACCGGTTTATTCCGTTCGAACGAAAAAATATCGGTTCAGGTTAAACCGGTTATATATACCGGTAACCCAAACCTGAACGAAACCTTAACCACAATTATTTCGATATTGGGGTCAATGACCGAATTGGGTTTTTTCAAAGAACCGGTTTCCGAACCCTGCTCGTCAGTTCTTTTCTTTTGAACGTGGCTTGACACGCACCCGCGTGTCTAAATTAGCGCTAGTAAATCGATATCAAACAGTAGGTAAGTATTGCCAGCTATTGCGTTTTGTTCACAGGAATAAATTACACGACATCTGTGAAAACTTATTCATACTTAAATACAGAATGTTAAGTAAAATATAAAATATTTTTATTAGATGCATTAGCAAGAAAATCGGATAAAAAAGTGTTATTGTGGTTTCGGCAAACTTGTAGAAAGACAATTGTTAATTTTTATGAGTAGAGGCACTCCTTACGGCGCGTGTGCACCGGGCGATAAAATAAGAGCCGACAGCCAAGCCACGCCCACCAGTCGTTCCTCTTAAAAACTATAGGATGTACGCGAGTGCACTGGTCCGATAAAATAAGAGCCGAAATAATCATTCCACTACTTGAGCCATATAGTAAGCGTCGTCGTCGTCGCGTCATTGTTTCTGAATAGTGTTGTGCGCAGTACTATAGAAAATGTGCCCGGCTTTTAGCCAACGCCAATTATTGGCGTTATTGTTATAAATACAGCGTAAAGTAAAAGTATAGGTAGGTAACCAAGAGTTTTAATACATCTAAAATGGCGGTTACTTCATAAAACCTACCATATTAAAAATACCATAGGATGATATGAAGTTGCATATTCTAAAAGTGTATGTATCTGTAGGTACAACAAATAAAAACGAACGTTGTATTTTTATTAAAAACGCATTACATTAATTAAGGCACTTGGGTGGTTACAGTACACAGCCTAAATATGTAAAAATTATTGAAAATCAAAGTATTTTTTATCTACGTAGATGCTTTACTTACACATTTTCTTAAATCATATTTTTTCCAATTAACACAAAATATCATAATATATCTACACATATACCTATGCATTTAAATATTCTGATTTCTGTAGGTACCTATAAAACATTATCATATTAATATACCATGTAAATCGATAACTAAACTATACATATGTCGATAAATGATGCACAACACTTCGTTTCGTCCGGTAAGAATGTTAGTGTCGGATGAGTACAGCAGCGTTCGTAGAAAATGTACAGCGACTAGTAAGAGCCGATAAAATAAGATCCGTTCTATAAGTTATAAGTCCGGTAAGAATGTTAGGCTGCGGCCTGGACGCAAGCGACGGCGACAGCGACAGCTACAACTGTTCACGACGCAAGCGACAAGGTCACTGGGTTTGCGGCGATGTAGTGACGTGACTCTGTCGATGTCTGTCGCGATGTCGATATTTCGATATTTTCATAATTATTCTTACTAATATAATAACACTTAACACTGACTTAGAAGTTTGTGCTCCTGACTATTGATCCGAGAGACATGGGTTCGATCCCCACCCAGGGCAAATATTTCTGTTTTTTTAATATTATTACTAATTTGCTAAAAAGGACTTAGATTCATACAACAAACAAAACAAAAGGCGATGAGCGGGGTGCGGGGAGTGAGGTGCGGGTTGCGGAGGGATAGGAACGGATGGGGGGAGGCGCGGGGTGCGGGTGGGGGAGGAGCGGGGTGCGGGTGGGGGAGGAGCGGGGTGCGGGGGGTGAGGCGCAGGTTGCGGAAGGTGAGGCGTGGGTTGCGGGGTTGAGGCGCGGTTTGCGAGGGGAGACGCGGGGTGTGGGTGGTGGAGGATAGGTTGCGGGGGGAGGCGCGGGGTGCGGGGGGAGGTTGGGGGGGGGGTGCGGGGGGGCCGGGGGGAGCAGGGTGCGGAGGGAGGAGCGGGGTGTGGGGGACGGTGAGGAGTGGGGTGCGGGGGGATGCGGGGTGCGGGGGCGTTGCGGGGTGTGGGGGGAGCGGGGCGATGAGTGGGTGTGGGGTTGAGGCGCGGGTTGTGGGGGAGAGGAGCGGGGTGCGGGGGACGGTGAGGAGTGGGGTGCGGAGGGTTGCGGGGTGCGGGGGGAGGCGCGGGGTGCGGGGGTGAGGCGCGGGTTGCGGGGGGAGAGGAGAGGGGTGGGGGCAGGCGCGGGGTGCAGGAGGGGGAGGAGCAGGGTGCGAGGGAGGGCGAGTTGCGGGGTGCAGGGGAGGGTGAGTCGGGGGGTGAGGTGAGGGGTGAGGGGGTGAGGCGCAGGGTGAGGGGGATATCCCCCTGAGCGAAGCCGGGCACTCCAGCTGGTATAAAACTTTATCATGTTATTATCTGAAACATTTTTTTCTACTCAAACTATCGATAGTTTAAACTGGTTTATCGACTAAAGAAGAACGTCCCTAAACGCGCGATGTCGCTATCGTCCAAAACAGCTCCATACAAATCTATGGAAATGATCAAGTCGCTCGTGTCGCTGTCGCCGTCGCTGTCGCTGTCGCTGTCGCCGTCGCTTGCGTCCAGGCCGCAGCCTGCGCTCATACAAAATGTACAGCGACTGGATCGGACTGTGACGTCATCATCTGTCGGTTATTACCGTCCGTGTCGTCTCAGTGCACTCGCAGCGTAACTTCTATTTTAATTTAACTAATTATTAACAAATGTTTCAGAACTGCCATTTAGCCGCATCATGGATGTCGAACTTGGAGTTGATCGTGCTGACGCTGTCCAGCGAGGCGGGCGCGCCTGACCAGCTCTTCCGCTTATTCTTGAGCTCGATGCCCACACCCAAGTTCCCGGTGTCCGTCCTTCAGAACTCGGTGAAAGTCACAAACGAACCACCGAAAGGATTGAAAGCTAACGTTAGAAGAGCTCTTATTGAAATGGACGAAGACTTCTTTGAAGATCATGGTGTGTATTTAAAAAAAAAATACATAGTAGTCATACATGACAGAATATACAGTCTGTCTATCGTAGTCGTAACTACGGTCATTACTGATAAATAAGCTTCTAAAAATAGTATACTTTATTCAAAAATCCGCCCTTGACTTTTGAGTCAACTACCGTTCACTGTACGCACTATTCCCAGATGAAAATTGTCTACTGCTTTATTAACTACCTCTTCATATAATAATAATAATAAAGCTTTTTTATTTCCATACTTACAAAAAGGATTACTATTACATTTCAAATGAAAAAGTTTTGTTAGTATTAAGTTAAGTTCTAATTATTAGTATTGGTTAGTTAACTATCGAGTATGGACCCCTTTTTGGTAAAAGCCTCCTCCAGCGTCATCCAAGCCTCTCTATCTCGGCCAGTGGCCATCCAGTCTCTCCCAGCTATAGTTATGATGTCATCTGACCATCTCTTTTTTGGTCTCCCCACCATTCTCTTCCCCCTTGGTCCTTTCTATTTGGTGGTAAGAAAACTCCACCTTTTATCTGAGCACCTTGAGATGTGTCCTGCCCATCTCCACTTTAGTTTCAGAGCATGTTCTAGGGCATCTTTCAGCTTCGTTTTCTTTCTAATTTCTTCACTTTTCACTTTTTGGATCTTTCTTATTTTCAGAAGACTTCTTTCCATTGCACGTTGGCAAGTTGTTAGTTTCCCTTTAATTTTATTTGTATAGACCCAAGTTTGGCATCCATATGTTAAACTTGGTAAGATGCAGGTGTCCATGACTATTCTCTTTAACCTCTTCATATACAAATAGGTAATAGCCTCGCTTAAGTACCAAATTATAAAGTTTTTTATATAGCAAATGATAAATGTATACCCATCTCTTTGCCAGTGCTGGAGCAGGACTGGCGCACGATGCTGTTCGGCATCTGCGTGTTCCACGCCGTCATCCAGGAGCGCAAGAAGTTCGGCCCGCTTGGCTGGAACATCACGTACGAGTTCAACAACAGCGACCGCGAGTGCGCCATGCTCAACCTGCAGATGTTCTGCGAGTCTGGGCACATACCCTGGGACGCGCTCGAATACATCACTAGTTAGTATTGAGTAATGCTGTCGCGTGTATCGTAGGGCTAGTGGGTATCCTAACCTAGTAAGCTAACCGACTGCATAAAAATTATCCTATGTCAATCTAGGGATCAAGACGAATCTGACAACACCTCTCAAGTTAAAATCCATCAAGCCGTTTAGGCTACAGAGCGTGCCAGCCATACTTACATACAATCAAATAAACAACTTAGAAAATATCGCAATAAGGGTTCACATGATATATAAGGTGCTACTTTATTAGTGCCCGATATTTTAGTCAGTGCTTCTACTCTTGATTCTGATCAACTTTCCCCAAGGAACCCATAGTCAAATCGCAAAAAAATTTTTGGGCTCTTCTTACTAATTTGGCCGCTCGGCTGATCGATTTGTATGTAGAGTCCAAAAATTTTTTGCGATTTGACTATGGGTTCCTTGGGGAAAGTTGATCAGAATCAGGAGTAGGAGCACTGACTAAAATATCGGGCACTAATAAAGTAGCACCTTATATATTAATTGATATATATCCGATATAATTATATCATGATATATATCAATATTGATATTTATATTTTCCTAGCTTCTAAGAGCTGATTCTTAAGAATGAATGTGCCAAATCCAAAGAATCAAGATAAGTTTATAACAATAATAAATAAATGAATTTAATTAACTATGTTCAAATTAGCAAAAATAAAATATACATTTTAGATTCCGTTATTTCGAAAAACATATCAGAGTATAAAAGGTGTATGAAGATTTGGTCCACTGATCGAACCGCCATCTTGATTTTTTCAAAATTGCGGCGCACGATGAAACCTATATTGTATATATCGATTGGGGACACTCATACAAACAAAAAATTACTAAGGTCCATATGTCCTAAAACGTCACGTTATGGGTTTGAATGTTAGTGGCATTTATCACTATTAGTGCCGACTGTTATCACTAGATGACAGAGCCGGAGGCCTTCTAAGCGGCTTGCAAACTATTGATTGTTTTAAAAATAAAAACAGTATGCTATGCTGTTGTCAGGATAAAAATTGCGGTCACAAAAGTAATTGAAAAGGTTTCTTATCTATAAAATGATAACATTTATGTTACCAAAAACTGATTTCATTTATCTTTGTCTTTGTTGTCGACTTTGACATAGAGTATTCTTAATAAAAATATATATTTTTTAAATATTAAATATGATGGAAAGTGATTATACAGTTGAGGATGGTACACGCACTCTCGCCTTGAAGATCCACAGATTGTAGGAATCGGGAAACACAGACGCAGGTATGGAGTTCTACTCCTTCGCAGTCGCATAATCATAAAAATTAAAATAAAGGAGATTTTACAAATCGATGTTATAATATAACTTCGCGGCTTGTGTTTTGGCCACCTTAAAAACATTTTTTTATGATAATCGTCGCGATCACGCAATGCGCACTTAGCCACAACTGCTTCTTAAGTTTTATAAATCAATAAATACTATTTGCATGCAATATAGTGCATAGAAAACGTTTTGCAAGACTATAACGAAGTTTTTGTTTAAAATCTTTTACTGCAAATAACTCAGTAACGTGACGTTTTAGGACATATGTACCTTAGTAATTTTTTGTTTGTATGAGTGTTATCGATGTATTTAAGTTTAATCGTGGGCCGCGATTTTGAAAAAAATCAAGATGGCGGCCGGTCAGTGGGTCAGCCTCCATACAAAAATCTTCGTACGCCTTTACATATTATTTTGATCAACATCTTCAAATTATCAAACATATACCTATGGTTCATTCCAATCAAAAAAAGCAAAACGTAAACAAACTTACTATGGAACTGACACATGTCAATGTCATCTGCATGCTTCGTTTGTTTACCTTTGTTTTTTTTTTATTGGAATGAAGTATACATTTTAAATTCAGCTATTTCGAAAATAAAACCTATTAGAGTACGAAATTGAAGTTAGTATGTAATTTTAATAAATATCAAAAATATCGAAAATATGTATATCAAAAATATCTGATATTTATTATAAATATCGGATATTTACGAACCCTGCATATAATACACAACAAAAACATAACCCCATCTTCTGACGCAGTCGGGTAAAAAGTACATATGTACTTGAATTAACTTTATATGCATTTGCATTTTCATATGAGTCTGGAAAGGATTTAGGCGCAAGCGCAAGTAAGTCATCACTCGCCTACCTGGAGTAATAATAGACAATGTTTACTATAACCAGCAGGGGTATAAATTAAATTAAATTATTTTTCAACACACTTGCTCATAAAGTGGCTCTATGGTCACCGCAATTAGGCACAGAATGACACCCATAATCAAACTGTGACTTTTTCATTGCTATAACTCACTAGTGAGTTATAGATTTTTTTAAAATTTTATTGGTTGAGTGGCTTTGTTCTTAAAAAAGTTTTTATTCAAAAAAAAGATCGTGTTCAATAGAACAAATAAATTAATGTTCCTATTGCTTGCTCATTTCATGCAACTTCTTATTTAAATAGATAATTTTAACTCGTACGTGTTTAATAAATAAAACTTTCACTCAAATATAACTTTTGTTTTCTCTGTAATAAAAGAAAACTTTAAATTCCCCATTTTGTACGTGGCAGAATAGGCGCAAATCCTATGCGCCGAAAATAAAAAAAAAACCTCATCCCTTTAGTCTGTGGCCGAACGCAATGCGCGCGCATAGGAAAACTGATTAATTTTTCCCGCCATAGCGAAACATTTATCACAACTCGTTTTCACTGTTGAAATGAGTTTTTATTGTTATTTTATTCACAAGTGTGTTGAAAAACGTCGTATGATACTCGTGTGTATTGATGATTACCGTCCTTGGCTCTCTTAAGACCCTCGCCTACGGCTCGGGTCTCAATGGCGCCTCGACGGTAATCACCAATGTTACACACTAGTACCATAATGTACTAAAGTAGCACTAACTTTATATGTAGTACAAAGTCAGTAATTTTATTTCTCTACAGGTCTGATCACGTACGGCGGTCGAGTGACGGACATGTGGGACCAGCGCTGCCTGACCACTATCCTGAAACTGTTTTTTTCCCCGCCGACCCTGGAGGAAGGCTATACGTATTCCAAGTCCGGCACCTACTACTGTCCTCGGAAGAAACGACTGTCGGAGTTCCAGGAATACGTGGAAAATTGGCCAGTTATTGAAGACCCAGAAGTATTCGGCATGCATGAGAATGCCAATATAGCTTTCGAGGTGTGTCTACTAGTAGTGCTAATAATATTATATGTTTTTTTAAGTTATGTGTACCCCGTTAATGGTAGGCTTTGCTTTTACTTTGTTTGTTTTAGGTCCTGCTTTATATACTGGGGATACTTTGGCAATCTTAAGACTATTAGGGAATATAACGAGCTCCTGGCATTTGTTTACACAATTTGTCAGTTCATTAATTATTAAGTTCTTTACACATTTAATTGATTTTACTGTTACACCATCTATATCTGAACTAGTATTAGATTTTTTAGGGAATCTATTATTTTAATTATTTCATCGGCACTCGCAGGTTCCATATAAGATAGTTCCACTTTGCTTTGTTCGGACGATTGGGTTGGACATGTGTAGATATCATTGTTGTGATGTTTCTTGGGTATTTGGTTAGCAAGATGTGACCCGATGGATGAGAAGAACTTATTAAAGCATTCGCAGATCTCAGTTTCATCAGTTATCATCCCCGTTTCAGATTGTAGTTAGGATGGGACCTGGACTTCCTTGACCTTATTGACAGAGAAAGAGTTTATGAGGCTCCACATTTTTGATGGGTTGCTCTTGCAGTTTGTGAATGATTTGTAGTAGTACAGCTTTTTAATTTTCTGGATTTTTTCTGACACTCTCTTCCTAGTTTCTACAAAGTTTTCTTCAACGGTCTTATCATTTGGATTTTCATTGTGTTGTTGCCATAGCTCATTTCTCTTATTTATGTCATCTTTAATTTCTTTGTTAATCCTATCTTGCTTTGGATGATTCAGGTATTTTACTTTCGTAGTTTTACTCTTGTTAAGATTGGATGGCATGGTCTCTTCAAATTGTGGGTAGTCTTCATTTGTGTGGTTTTTAGTTTCTTCTACAGTTTTGTATAATGTTTCATAATTAATTGCTTCGTATTTTACTTTTTTGATGGGTTGGTGTTGATACTTTTTTATTTCAAAATATATTTGTTTGTGGTCTGACATTGCAGATTCAGCTATAGCTAAGTCTAAATAATTATCTTTTAGATTACAACATATGTGATCTAGAATTGTTTCGTTGTTTTTGTTTGTCTTGTACTGTGTTTTTTGTCGATTTTGTTGATTATTTTGTAGTCATTTTCCTTTGACATATCTTTGTATTTGGTGGTGTTTCTATCTGGATTTAGAAAATTGAAATTCAAATCGCCAAATATGACTGCTCTCTTCCTCTTTTGTAATTGTTCTGCAAAGGTTTCCAAGAAATTCTGTACATTCGTTCTTTCAGGCTTATAGATTGCACCAATATCAAGCGAGAATTTTTTCAAGTGAACCCAGAGGTAGTGATTATCGTGTTTGCATTTTTCTTCAAGTAAGTTGTGCTTGAGAGTATTATCAGCGAAAATAGAAACACCTCCACCTCTTGTTTTAAGTCTGTAGTTATAGTAATGAGTATATCCTTGAAGTTGTTTCGGATAACACAACTATATGAATTATAGTATCAAAAGACGCAATAACACATTTCAATTCATCGAATTTCTTCTTTTAGGGTTTTCATGTAAGCTTGTTGTAGGGGTGTCTGGTCGGAGAATATTTTAACTGTATTATCACTGCGATTACTTTTTTTTTAAATATGTATTTTGGTGTTTCTTCTGATGCAAATATAACTTTGATAGGTCGTTTTTTTCCTGGGTTAGACTTTCCGAGGCGAATCGTTTTTACAGGATCGGGACAGCTGGCAGAGATACTCTTTATTATTTGAATGACTTCATGTCTGTCTGAGTCTTGCATCTCCTTTTGGTTAGAAGATTGCGGTTCAGGAATTCCTGTCATCACTATATATTTGCTTCTTAGGTAACGTTCACGAATTTCTGTTATTATGTCCTCGCAATTTTTAGAGACCGGATTTGACGTAGCCATGGACGCTTTCACAAGCACAATGTCCGCTTCAAGAGATTCGACCTTTTTTTCGTTTGACCAGTTGAAGCAACTAGAGTTGCGATCTCAGATTTCATTGTATCCTGTTTATTAGTTAAGAAGTCTATAGTTGATTTAATGTTTTGCACTTGTTCTCGGATAACAGTTATATCCTGGGATATTTTGTTCATATTTTCTGTGTAGCCTTGAAAATTAGAAGTCAAGAATGACATCATTTCAGTCATTTGTTGACGCATACCACTTAGCTCAGCTTTCACTTGTTCATCTTTTTCAGACATTTGTTTCCGCATTTCACTTAATTCACTCTTGATATGTTCATATTGTTCATCCTCACTGTCATGCTTCCTTTTGAAGCGATGAAGCGGAGTGGTATCAGATTGTTCTTCAGACCCTTTCTGCGACAATTCAGGGAACGACCCACTCCGTCCAATGCTCGAGGCACTTCCAGACGGAGAGCGGTGAACACGCATGTTGATCGGTGGTCAGCGTGTAGTACACAATGCATACGCACCTCGCACGAGCGAGGAAGGCAAAAAATAACGAGCCCGTCTCTTTTACTCGGAGCGGGGCTGCTACCGCGTCGGTGATGCAATTAGCGCAATGATTTAAAGATCATATAGGACACAGTGGCACTTAAGTAAATATTTATTTTAAGTATTACACGTAAGGGCTATTGTAGTTTGAACATAAATTAAATAACTTTAAAATATTTTGCGACACGTCCGTTCCGTATGCTCACTACTCACTCGCAAGTTCTCAGATATAAAAGAAGGATTTGTCCAGCAACTGGCTATTACAAGTATTTAATATTTTTAGCCCTTTTTTTAATTAGTCTCATAGACAATGTTTACTATTAGTTTGTCTACCTCTTTGTTACTAATCTCATAGACAAATCTTACATAGTAGCTTATCTCTATTTTCCCAAGAACAAAGAAACGACGACCCTCATCCAAACGATAGTGGACGTGCAACCCCGCGAGGGCGGCGGCGGCGGCGGCGAGACGCCCGACCAGATCGTGTGGCGCGTGTGCGACCAGACGCGGGGCGTGGTGGCGCGCCACATCGACCGCGCCGCCATCAACCCGCAGCTGATGGTCCCCGACGACATGGGCCAGCTGCATTCGCTCACCACCGTGCTTTTACACGAGACCGATAGGTTCAACACGCTCCTCGCGCTCATACATTCGTCTTTGAATGAGTTGCAGAAAGCTATAAAGGTATGTAAAAGATTACGATTATTTTAGCGGACACCATTATGTCATAATTTATAACGTAAAACAGAATTAGCGCGGTAAATTCCTAGGAGTACATTCCTTATCACAATGCGTTGTGTTGCAGGGCATCGTGGTGATGTCAGATAATATTGAGGAAGTGTTTAAATCATTCATGAACAACAGAGTGCCAGCTATGTGGCACAAGAAAGGATATAACTCATTGAAATCTCTCGGCAGCTGGATTCACGATCTTACACTCAGAGTGGACTTTATAGAGGTTAGAAAATTTACCTACTCTCAATTATTTCATTGCTCGCACATTTCGGAAAATTTAGTGCCAGTTTGCACAAAAAAATTCAAACGCGCAAAAAGAGATGATTTTTGAGCCGAACGGCACGTTTCAAGATTTGATTTTCTTTGTAGGATTAATTCAGATTCATTTGATTTGGGTAGCTGATACTGGTAGGTAACATATCGTAGAACGCTCAATATCTAACCAAAAAAGTGTTTTGCTTATGCTCAATTAATGTTCAACACTAGATAAATAAATAAATCTAGAAATAAGGTCGATATATGTACCGCGGTGAATATACATATACGTTTTATTATATCTTCTCACCTTCGCGAGCAGTTAGTTTTGGACTTTGCAAACCCTTCCTGAAACGTTGAGTGCACAAGTTCCGCGTGGTAAGGACTTTTTTCTAGTAAAAAATTGACGATTTAAAAGAATATGTAAAGCATCTATACTCAAAAAAATAAATAAAAAAATATTTTGAGTTTGAGTAACTGTTTCCAGAAATGGTTGGTTGACGGCCTGCAGCCCAGCAGCTGGGTGTCGGGGCTGTTCTTCCCGCAGGGGCTGCTCACGGGGTCGCTGCAGTCCTTCGCGCGCAAGTACCATGTGCCGATAGACGCGCTCATGTTCGATTTCGATCCCATCAAGTTCTTCCTAGCTCAGGACGACGTTTACAAATACAATAAGAAAGCCAAAGCAATCAAGGTATGTGTTATGACGTTTTCTTGTTCACTAAATATACTCAGCACCTGTTTTTTATTTTGACGTTTATACTATGGGACATGAGCATGGGCGTTAAATACAACGCGAAACAGCGCGACGCGCTGTGTTTAAGAGGAGGCTGTACTACCGCGCTCACTCCGATTTGAATTGTGAGGCTTAGGTATGTCGCTATCGCGTTATTCGGTGGCGCTCGGCCATTCATAGGCCATTTCCGGACAGCGATGTTATTACCCGAAAAATACACTATTCAATGAGAACGCGAGTTCGTCGCGAAGAGCCGCGACGACCTGCGGTGATGTTGTCAGCGCCATTGCATTTTTATTTATCTAATCTGTGGCCAAGCTTTTTTTGGCCGTGTCGTCGATGAATCTCGGATTCCTCATAATAATAATAATAATAATAATAATAGTTAATTTCAGGCATACACAAAGTTTCCCATATAATTATTTTACACAAGGGTAAGTCGTCAGTTCAATTGTAACTAATTATAATGCAATTTTAAATTACAGTGTCAGTGTCTATGTCTATGTATAAAGTAGACTATTCTACTATATTGTACATAAAAGTACATGTAACATTTTTATATAACTGTACGAGATATACATTGTACTGTATGAAATATACATTTTATTACGTCATTATTTGAAACAGTAATTCTTTTGTGGAATGATGTTTTAATTATTTTTAATACCGAGGGCATATCATCAACCCTGTTCTCAGCATACATGCCAGACGCACTGCACCACCAGGGTAGACCGAGCATGGCTCTGAAGGAGTTGTTATATTGTACACGGAGTGTGTTGTAAGCACACTTCGTGTAATCGCTCCATAGCTGGCTGGTGTAGAACGCCTGACAGTATGCCTTGAACAGGGTGATTTTGACCTGGTCTGAGCAGTGCGCAAACCGCCTCGCGAGCATATTACTTCTCACGGTGAGCGCTCGCCTTTGTCTCTCTAAATCGTCATCATCACGCATCGTGTTAGTTAGGATATGACCTAAGTATTTAAATTTCGATACAACAGATAGGGTAGAACCACACAACGTTATTGTAGGCACCCTTTCAGGACCTCGCCCGGATTTAAAAATCATTACTTCTGTTTTCCTTACATTATAGGTAAGACCGTGTACGCCTGCGTACTTTTCACAGATAGCCAGGAGCTTACGGAGATCGGCTGCCGAGGGGCTCAGCAGGACCATGTCATCTGCATAGCTTAAATTGTTAACACACTGACCGCCGACATGGCATCCGACTCGTGTCCTGCTGAGCTCCTCGAGCAGACCGTTCACGTATAGGTTGAATAGAACTGACGATGTGAGCCCACCCTGTCTTACTCCACATTCTAGACTGTATGAGTCGGAAAGACATTGACCCCATCGTACCTGGTTGCTCGGATTAGAGTACCAGTATTCAAATAAATTTGTCACTTTAGGTGGTACTTTAGTTGACCTAAGCTTCTCCCACAGGATGTTATAATTTATGGTGTCGAATGCTCTGCTCAAATCTAGAAAGCAAGCGTAGACTGAGGTATTTTTGGACGTATAGTACTTAACAGTATTTTTGAGAGCATAAATGGCAAGATCCGTAGAAAGTCCAGTGCGGAAACCAAACTGGGCGTTATTTAAGGGGACGTTGTTTTCATTAAGGTGTAAATTTAGCAATCTTTCAAATATTTTAGAAATTATCGTTGCCAACGATATAGGACGGTAATTAAGCAAGCTAGAAGCATCACCAGTTCTATTTTTTATTATTGGAATAACCAATGTTTTCATAAGGTTGCTAGGTAGGTAACTATAATCGATACATGTATTATAAAGCAAGCTTAACTTTTCAAAGAGCAACGAGCCTCCATACAATATGTGTTCGACACTGAGGCCGTCGTAACCGGGAGATTTGCCGCGCTTCATATTTCTGACACATTCAAAAATATTTTCTGGTGTGACATGAAGGTTACTCGCATCGGCCTCAGGGGTAAGATCAGGGACACCCGGACAAGAAGGGGCCGCGGGCCCCGGCCGCGGCGGCGCCAGCGCCGGGTCAGGCTCGCTGTTCCCAGTGCTCGCGCTTGTTTTTAAAATTGTTTTAAATTGAGTTTTAAACATATTTGCTATTTCAGTTGTATTTTGAGAACCGCTAATCGATACCGGAAGATTTGTTTTATATTTAAGTTTGTTAGTTTCTTTCCAGAAATTAACAAAATCTTTCTTATACCTATACGTGGCAATGATATCCATTTTTATTTTATTTTCGTTACGCTGACACCAGTTAAGCTTGTTTTTAAACTTCTTGCGAGTATTATACATATTCTCGTAGATACTACCCTGGGAAGGGCAGCCATGCAGTTGCCAGACTTGGTAAGCCAAGCGGGCCTCTGCGTGGCTACTCCTCACATGATAGTTCCATCCGATTACACGTTCATACTATGCTGTCGTGACTTATTCGTGCAACTATAATTTTACAGGAATCCGATGTATTAGGGCCCAGTGTGTACGGTTCGCTGGAGGCGCCCGAAGACGGCGTTAACATACACGGACTGTTCATCGACGCGGGCCGCTGGGACATGAACTCCAACATGCTGGTCGACGCGTATCCAGGCTTGTATCAAAAAAACATTGATTCCGTTTTATACTTTCAGTCTCCATACGAACAGGCTAAAATTTTTCCGTGAAGTCCATAAATGACATAAAAATACTAATTTCATGGCTCTGTTAAGCACACCTTACTACTGACCCGAATTTGGTGGGTTCGATTCTCACCCAGGGCAAACATTTTTGTACAAAGTGAGTGCGGTGTGGGACTCATTCTTTTTGGTCTCCGGATGTGCAAGGCTTAAACAAAACACCGTAAACACCGGACCTACCTGTGCTACCCTGGCCTGCGTAAGTGGAAATGTAACAACGTTATTATTTTGAAATTTGACAGGTCAAATGAATCCTCCATTGCCCGTGGTCTGGTTCAGGCCAGTCATGCAACTTCCGAAGCCTGATCCTCGCTATGACGCACCTTTGTACAAGACTTCCGAACGAGCAGGTAAGTGATTCGCGAATTCGCTACTGTTAAAATTACTACCTTGATATTCAAAAGTTTAGGTTTTTCATAGAGGCGCGCGTTCTGTAATCAGACAAATTCTTTACCAAATGCCCGACCGATATTATCGTCCCCACTGCAAGAGCACGGGTCTCTCCATACCTCGGGAAGGTTAGGTCCATATACTCCACACACGGAGGCTAAGTCCGGATTGGTGGAGGATGTGGGGTTAATGGCTAACCTCAGTTTCAGACTGACTCGTTGGCGCAGTGGTTAGTGATCCTGACTACAGATCCTAAAGTCGTGGGTTTATTCCCCACCCAGGGCAAACATTTCTGTGACGAGCAGATTTGTTTGCTCTGTGTCTGGGTGTAATATATCTATATCTGTATGTATTTAAAATGTATATGTGTATGCAAAGAGGTTTATACAGGTGTAATATTCAAGGTGTGCAATATTTACGGAGGTAATTAAGCTTCTCAAACTGATTACGAATCACTAAAAAAGTAGGCATCTTAAAAAAATATTTCCGAATGATTTTCAGAATAAGTAACTTTTTTCTATCGACTTTCGATAATTATCCCCCAACGGCGCAGCTCAAGGTCGCGCGACTACGCAGCGGCAGAGGCAGCGGCCTATGCGCGCGTCACAGAGCAGACACGTTTAGTATTCTAATGCCACAGAATAGTTAAAATGATACAGAAAAAATAGATTAAATAATTCAATTTAACTTTAATCATGAATTTGATAAATTATTCGTAATAAATAAATGTTCATGTATCTTCTCAACAAATATTGCACACCTTGAATGTTACACCCTGATCCAGAGTAGCAATCACATAGAACGCTTCTATGAAAAGGTGGAGTAAAGTAGACATGGGCGCCGCGCCGGCGTGGCGCGGCCGCGCCGCTTTGTTTGCGCCGCCGCCGCCGCCGACTTTTTCGAAATTCGCGCCGACCAGACCAACCAGCAAGAATTTTGGTTAAATTAAATGTAGTTTTTTTCAACATGCGGTACGGTACCGCAACTCATATCATTTAGAGCAGATTGCAGATGCAAACAAAGAAAGAAATCGATTCATGCATGGAGTAACAAAACACAACTCATGTGGTTTTCTCAGACCGCATCAACGAATATGTAAATTTTAATTGCCCAATTGCCCTTATTTTACACAAAAATGTTGGAAATACTTGGCATCATCCGATTTCAAAGAGTTAGTTAACTTTAATCCAAATCGATCCGACATCGACACTATATCGGCTATCGGCTTAAACGAAATTAAACTGCATAAGATCGCTTACCATCAAGTGATCCGTCTGCTGGTTTGCCACCTATCACATAAAATAAACAGCTTAAGAACAATAAGGCACTGGGTAATGGATGATGGAGTTACGGCTGAGCTTCTGAAAGCAGTAGAAAAACGGTACTTGAAGCTCTTCAGAAGTTGCTTGATTTCATTACGAACGCCATAGCATAAAAGTGTGGTGGGTGGTGCACTTCTTCAAAATTTGTAACGACCCAGCTTAGCTGCTGAATGTGAGACCTTACAGACCCACAGCACTGTTTTTAGTTTTTGAGAGTCATCACGAATCGTCTGGACGCTTTTTTTTGTGAATTTCCAGGTTTCCGAAAAGATTTCAGTACCATAGACCTCATTTCTATGTTGAAGCAGACAACACAAAAAAATTAAAGGCATAATCGGCCACTATGCTTCGCGTTTGTAGAATGTGAACTAGAGAAAGCCTTTCATTCAATCGAGACTTGGACTGTGTTACAGTCTCTCCAACGCAACGGTGCCAAATTAACTACGAAGTTATTGAAGTTTTAGTAAAACGCCACTATGTCATTCCGCCTCCGGGATCAGAGTTAGAAAAGTATATGGCTGCAGTGAGGAGTGACACCAGGAGTGAGGGAGGTGCTCTATATCCAAAACTGTTCACCAGTGCCCTGGAAGATGTTTCCTAGCTTATGGACTTGATAAGACTCAACATCCATGGCGTACATTAACCACCATCGATAAGCTGATATCTTGGAAGACCTATGCATAATTCTCAATGGTCTCAGCAGATCATCTTAATAAGTGGACATCAGTATCAATATCGTTTCACACCCATTTCTCTGAAGGTTAGAGACTCTGCACTCGAAGTTGTTAATTAATATTTATAAACATATATCACTGGGACAAACTCAACCATAGACAAAACAAACGGTGGATAGGTTCAACTTCGAGAAAGATATCAGTCGTCGAATCCATCTCGGCTAGGCAACGTTTGGGAAAGTCTGCAATATCTTCAGGTCCGAAACACCCGAAATATTGCAGTGTTTCAAGATCAAATTGTCGGTAAATTAATCAGAGTGTGTTTCCAGTGAATAACATTTGGACCTGAGACATAGTTACTTACTATGAGCCTCATGAGAAGGGTCAAGGTCACTCAAATGACGATGGAGCGTGCTATGATCGGAAATTCTATACGTGATCGAATCAGAAATGAAGATATACAAAGGAGAGCTAAATTAACCGACATAGCTCATAGAATCGCTAAACTGAAGTGACAGTGCAGTAGGCAGAACATATAACTTATATAACAGATGACCGTAAGGGTTAGAGAGAGGAGAGGACTCGGCATTAACATCAATGGCGATTACATCACCCACCTTCGATTTGCTGATAATATCGTGATCATGGCTGAGACCTTGGAGGACCTAGGCGTAATGCTTGATGGACTCAGTAAAGTCTCCCAACAAGTGGGTCTTAAAATGAACACTGACATGACGAAAATTATGTCCAACGTCCGTGTTACACCCACTCTTCTGAAGGTTGGAGATTCTACACTCGAAGTTGTTGACGAAAATGTATACCTGGGACAAACAGTCCAGCTAGGTAGGTCCAACTTCGAGAAAGCGATTGATCTCGAGTCGTCGAATCCAACTCGGTTGAGCAGCGTTCGGGAAGCTCCGCAATATCTTCACGTCCAACCTACCGCAGTGTCTCAAGACTAAAGCCTTTGACCAGTGTGCGCTGCCAGTGATGACATATGGATCCGAGACATGGTCGCTTACTATGGGCCTCATAAGAAGGCTCAAGGTCATGCAAAGGGCGATGGAGCGTGCTATACTTGGTGTTTCCCTACGTGATCGAATCAGAATTGAGAAGATACGTAGGAGAACTAAAGTTACCGACATAGCTCAGAGAATCGCTGAACTTGAGTGGAATTGGGGGGTACATAGCTCGTAGAACAGATGGCCGTTGGGGTAGTAAAGTCCTCGAGTGGCGACCACGCTCCCGAAAGACGCAGTGTGGGCCTTAAACTCGGTGGACCGACGACTTGGTGAAGGTTGCGGGAAGCCGCTGAATGCGAGCAGCACAGGACCGGTCGGTGTGGAAATCCTTGGGGAAGGCCTTTGTCCAGCAGTGGATGTCTTTCGGCTGATAATGAAGGGTTATCAAAGTTCTCGAATGGAGACCACACAACAGAAGGCACAGCATAGGTAGACCCGTCACTCGGTAGACCGTTGTGACAACTTGTAAAGGTTGCGAGCCGCATGATACTGGTTGGCGTAAATATCTAGGGTAGTTCTGTATCAAACTGTAGAATTATTTTGCTGAAGATGAATTATTATTTTTATATACCTTTTCAATTCTCAATTAAAGTTTTTATTTATTTATACAACGAAAGAAAAAACGCTAGAAAAAAAACTGTCTTATTACCAATCTCAAAAATAAAAAATTAAGCCGCGCCGCGGCGTGGCTCTGCCACGCCGACCAATTTGGACCGGCGCGCCGCCGCCGGCAAATATAAGGTCGGCGCCCATGTCTACAGTAAAGTAACAAAAACTAGGACGTAGTTTTGAAACATGAAGTTATGTGAATGTGACACTATATTTGTCTCACTCTTACTAAGCGAATCTATACAACTAAACGTCAAGTAAGAAAAAGCGAGCGATGTTTTCAATGACACTTGCCAGTAGTAGTAGTATATTCCCCCATTGAATGAATGAACGAATGAATGATAAATTACTAAGTACCTACGATATTTTTGTAACTTTGTAATGTAATACCGAGCGAGTGGATATTATCCAAAGAGTTTTATTGTCTAGAGCCGCAATCACCTATAACGCTTCCATGAAAAAGCGGAGTCAAGTAACCAAAACTAGGACGTAGCTTTGAAACATGAAGTTATGTGAAAGTGAAACTATATTTGTCTCACTCTTACTAAGCGAATCTATACAACTAAACGTCAAATCAGAAATAAGAGGCGATGTTTTCAAATATTTCAATGACACTTGAAGAATTTTGGCAGTAGTAGTATCATATTCCCCCACTGAATGAACGATCGAATGAATGATAGATCGATATTGTTGTAACTGTAATTACTGTAATGGGGAAGAAAACGCAAAGCTATTTGCAGATGGCGCTTCGGACGCTTGACTCATAACAACTTTCAATTTGTTCCGCGATTTTTATTATCGAGGTGTAATAAAATAGTTTTTTTTTTCTGTAAAATTGTTAAATGGAAAATTTTTATGCGACTTGGACTGTTCCTTAATGAAAGGCGAAGCTCAAAAATACATGATTGAAAACGTAAGTTTTCCCAGGTCTTCTTCATCCAAGAATCTTTAGGAAATTAATGATTTCCATTATTATTGTAACCAATCGCCACACAACGCGGCATTTTGTAGTTCACGTAAACAATTTTTCTATACGTTTTGACAGTTAGTGATGATTGTTGTGAGTCAAGCGATACCAGCGCCTCTATCGGCGAAGTCAGAGTGTTATAAAATGTTAGTGATGAAACAAGTACAATTAATTGTAATTGACAATTATTGGCATTTTAACAATTAATAGTAATCACGTTTACAAAAATGATTTTAACGATTACGATTGCCACTTTTTAGTCAAATACTTGTTAGTCAAACATTCAAATATGACTTCCGAAAAACTTTTCTCAACAGCAAGGTTAATACATAATGAAAAAGAAACAGCATGGCGTCTGTCAACCTAAAGACGCTATGATTTTTTAAAACTTTAAAGTTAAACGACATAAAACATATTATAGTTTTTATAATAATTTTCTCTTGACTGTATGTAATCGTCGTTTTGCATTTGGGACATCTATCAAGACGAGCTTGGGCAAAAAAAAGTTATTTACCTAATATTTTCTAACTAACTTTCGCCCACGGCTTCGTCCGCGTGGGTATAGTGTTTAAGATTAGCGATGAGCATGCATGGAAATGAGTTTTTTGGGAATAAAAGTATGCCGAGAAAAAAGCAACACCAGTTATAAAATATTAGCAAAGCTCAGCCCCGCTGATAATGTCATTGGGTGGGCTCGGGCACCCCCAGGCCCTATGGAGTCGGCACCAGTGAAATGTACTAGTTACCGTTACGGTTTTACACATTGTTATTGTAATTACGATAAAGCTACTTTGGTGGTGGTTCTTTCCAAAAAATATTGGAACTGTTCATACAGATCCATATGCTAATGAGCCCATTTTGTATAATTTCATGTGTGTCTCTTTTATAATCTGAATATTTTTACCCATTTTTTGGATCTTGGATGGATTTTTGGGGATCATATTTAAATGATAGTGTATGTTTTTAAATCAATTTAAAATACAAATACAGGGTAACATTTTATTTATTTCAGGAAATAGGTTCTTTATACAGGGTGATAAAAAGTGCGTTTGAAATTTTAAGGGGCTCAGAATCAATTATAGAATACAAAAAAATATTGAAAAAATCCAATCTACTATTGTTTTCAGTTCCTCATACTAAATCTGAATAGTGATTCAAGAATTTCTATGGAAAAGTGAACAAAAATTGTAGATCGATTTTTTTTCAATTTCAAATTATTAACACCCTGGTACAAAGAAATTAGCCTTCCTATTTCTTGGAATAAATAAAATGTTACCCTGTATTTGTATTTTATATTAATTTAAAAACATACAGTACATATAATTTAAATAGGATTCCCAAAAATCCCGTAAAGAGAAAAAATGGGTGAAAATAATTAAAAAGAGATATTAAAATGATAGATAGATGATATATAGATTATTAAAAAGAGAAACACACTGAAATTTATATATTCTATACGGAAAATATACAGTTATCGATAAACAAACAGAAATAATACATCCTCGTCATTCATTCATTCAATTTTCCCCAAATTAGGTTTTTTGTTATTTTTTATGTTTTGGCAATACTGACGATAGAAAATGGCGACGAATTTATGTGGAATTTTCCTAAATTTATTTTTACTCAAATCTTAACGAAATAATTAGTTTCCTGTGAAATGTGATACCGATGCTCTTGTTATCCCTGGTGGAGTCAGATTTGCACGATTTTATAGCGCAATTCGGCATTTTTTCGTCTAAAAACGAGTAAGTAGTGAGAATATGTTGTCATGACCATGGTAAGATACAGACTGAGCCAGTAAGATGTCTTAAGACATATCTGCCGTGGGGGCATGGGTGCGAAATAGAATAGTCTTTTGGAGATATGACATTCACTGTGTGTATGTATATCAGTCTCTGGTTCCCAAGATACAGGGAATCCTAGTTTGGGGCCAGATGACCATGTGCGATTTTTCCGGCATTTTATATTATTAATTATTATTATTATAGAAGTTTTAAAGCTGTCTAAACCTCCGTCTTGAAATGGCTTAACGACTGCCATCTAATGATAGCAGCCGGCAACAACAGTGTAACGTGCCTTGCGAAGCAAGGAAATTAACGTTGGAAGAGTGATGTTGTAACTTGAATCATTATTCTCAGGTGTGTTGTCGACCACCGGCCACAGTACCAACTTCGTTTTACCGGTGCTCCTGCCGTCGAACCAAATGCAGTCATTTTGGATCATTCGAGGAACCGCGCTTCTCACACAGATCACAGACTAAAAACGCCACGATCAGTCCCGCTAGAGAATACCTTAATTCTCAAATAAAACTGCTGATAAGTGTGATCCACAATGGAAGCTGCGTGAGCTGAACCATTGTGGATCACACAATATGTTTTAGATATATTTTATTTATTTATAAAAAATATCTTAATTATGTGATATTGAGTCTAGCTAGTCATTAAAACAGTTGAGCCTGATTATCTTTGTACCATATTTTTATTTATGGTTCATTCCAATCAAAAAAAAGCAAAAGGTAAACAAACATAGTATGCAGATGACATTGACATGTGTCAGTTCCATAGTAACTTTGTTTACGTTTTGCTTTTTTTTGATTGGAATGAAGTATATATGTTATTTATCATGGCTTTTCTCTGCACCATACAAATTTTCGTATCCGGAAGATAATAAGGCCCAAACTCCCCCAGAAGCGGAGATGTGCGAAGCGGAGACGAGAGATTTTTTCAACTAGGGCGACTCCACCAAACCGGGGATGTGTAAAGCGGAGATGTTTGAAGCCTTGCAGAGTTGCGTACCAGCTAGACTGGAACATGTGTTGGCTAGAGCGGAGCTGCGCTGTGTGAGCAGATATAGGTAGTTGTAACAAAATTGGAATAGGACCCGTTAACTGGGAATTTTATTCATTCATCATTCAGAACAACTTTTGTTCTACGACTTTGCTCAAATCGCCTACAATTTTTTAAACTCATGATGATGATGATATTTTTAATGAAATAGTTATTTGATCAACTAGTGAGCAAAGTAATTTTTTGCTACGAGTGCTGACTTTATATGACGAATCACATTTTCTTACATTTGCTGGAATTTTCCTGTGAGTTTTTAGGAACCAACTTTTCGTGCTGGAGAGGTGAAAAGTATATTTAAAATAGACAGTTGAGTTTATCTGTTCTTTTTAAGAGATTATCTTTGAGAATGAAGATACGGTTATAAGGTCTAACAAAATCAGCGGAAACAATTTAAACTGGAGCTTCTACCCATGCGTCTGAATAACTTTTCCGAGGAACCTGTCGATTCGAAAAAAACGTTTAGACTTTGGGAAGTGTAAACATTTGATTTTGTTAGACCTTATTTATACCGGGTGTTAGATAAAATAGTAAGCTATTTTAAGGGTTACAAGAGGACGCTAGATGCAGTACATTTATGCTATTTATAAATCTTTTTCTTTAATCTGTGCTTCGAAACCGGTGTATTTCCATCTGAATTTAAAAATTCTCAAATCTTACCCATACATAAGAGTGGGGATAGAGACTGTGTCAATAATTATAGGCCTATATCTATACTCCCCACGTTATCTAAGTTACTAGAAAGACTTATGAATAACAGACTTGTAAAGTTTCTAGAAGATAACAAAATTCTTTCCCCATCCCAGTACGGTTTCCGTTTAGGTAAGTCCACCGATGATGCCGTTCATGAGGTAACGAATTATATTATAACTAACCTAGACAAAAGACGCAAAACAATTGCAATATTTCTTGATTTAGCTAAAGCTTTTGACACAGTCTCTATTCCCCAACTTGTACAAAAACTAGAAGCCATAGGCATAAGGGGAGTTCAACTTAATTTGTTTACAGATTACCTAACGAATCGCTTACAGAGGGTAAAGATAGATGACTGGACGAGTGACTATATGCCGATCTCCTTTGGTGTGCCTCAAGGAAGCATCCTTGGCCCTACTCTATTTTTAATTTACATTAATAATTTGTGTAATCTCCGGCTCCATAATGGCAAAATCATAACTTTTGCAGACGATACTGCACTTCTATTTAGCGGGAACTCTTGGGATGAAGTATATAGTCATGCTCAATCTGGTTTTAACCATGTGTCCAAATGGCTCTATAGTAATTTTTTGACATTAAACGTGGACAAAACAAAATACATCGCCTTCTCCCTTAAAAATTTTAACAACCCTCCTTACCAGAACTTATCAATACTTTCCCATACTGTCACATGTTCCTTTCAAACTTCACAGGACTGCTCTTGTCCCAAACTTGTACGAACAGATAATATTAAATATTTGGGAATTGTCATAGATAACACTCTTAGTTTCAAACTTCATATTGACGTACTTGCAAAGAGGGTTCGTAAACTGATTTTCATCTTCAAAACCCTTCGGCATGTCGCTGATACCAAGATCATCAAATCTGTCTACTTCTCGCTTTGCCAATCAATACTTAGTTATTGCATAACATCATGGGGAGGTGCCCCAAAAACATCACTAATTAAATTAGAGCGCACCCAAAGGGCTGTCCTAAAGGTAGGCTGGTTTTTGCCATTCTTCTTTCCAACTGTGGACCTGTATAATATATGCGACGTACTCACTGTACGCCAAATTTTTGTTTTATGCACAATTGTCAGAAAACACTCAAATATTTTATATGACCCTAGCAAGTTTCTCGAGCGAAGACGGAAACACACTGTCTGCTCCATTAATACTTTTAATACAACCTCCTCCCATAAATTCTACTGTTTTCTAGGAGAATTTCTTTACAATAAAATAAATTCCATTATACCCATTTATTCACTTCCAAGGTATAAATGTAAACAAAAAGTAACACAGTGGATGAAAACACTTAGCTACGACGATACTGAAAAACTAATGGCAGTAACTGAATAATATCTGTATTTAATTTAAATTATCGACTATTAAGTCACTATCCCACTATCTAATCTTATCTAGTGGTTATAAAAACACCGATCCCAAGACCTTCTATTATGTCGAAGGGCTAGGTGAGATTAGGTATCACAACACAAACTCTCTCACACACACACACGCGCACGCACACACACACACACACGCACACACACACACACACACACACACACACACACACCCACACACACACAAACACACACACACACAAACACACATACTCCTACACACACACACACACAGCGTGAATGTACAGATCTCACTCTCAAATCTACTTATAGTCGGGGATTTAGTGCGATGAACCGTTTTATTTTGGATCCGGCGCTCAAACTTGGCACAGTTGTTCCCTAGGCCGTTCTGAGTGGATTAAGCCCGGGAGCCATCGGGAGCCATCCCCCGTTTGGCAGGGGGAGGGGGGGAAAGTTTGTTTCTGCCGCGCTCCATTTGTGGGCTTATATCTCCAAAACTATTGGTACTAGGGGAAGTAAGGTATCATTTTCGTATGATTCAAGGATAAGGAATTCATTTCTGTAACAAAAAAAATGACTTCCCATATATAAAAAAATTAATATTTGATAAAACGTATAAGACACAACTACCTTTTTTCCGCATATGTGTCGATTAATTTTTAATGGTCTAAGATATTAACATGAAAAAAATATATTCTGAAAGCCACACTTCCTAGCATTATAAAAATATTAATTACATTAGAATATCATAACAAATACTAAGTGAAAAAAATTTAATTCAATGCGTGTCAGCGTGGCATAAAACGCGCGGTCCGCGCGGTTCTAAATTTCAGCAGTTATATTTCTTCTTTTTTTTCTATGAAACGTATTTTTTTTGTTGCAGAGATGAATTTGTCATCTTTGAAATATCCGAAAATGATATCGGACTTGCCCTAGTACCTATAGTTATGGAGATATAAGCCCCAAAAGAAGCGCGACCCAACAAGTAGATGATGAAGTGTGGATGGTTTTTTTCCACATATGTGTCGATTAATTTTTAATGGTCTAGGATATTAGCATGAAAAAAATATATTCTGAAAGTCACATTTCCTAGAATTATAAAAATATAAAATTCATTAGAATAGCACAATAAATACTTAGTGAAAAAAAAAAATATAATTTGATGCTCGGCAGAGTAGCATAAAACGCGCGATTTTAGTATCTGTTGTTCGTAAGTAAATAAAATGAATAATCTAGCGCCGAAAAATTACTGTTAAGTAACATAATATAAATAGGTACATAATATTATTATTTAAATATTTTTCGCACGCACATAATATTTGTCACGTAGAACAAAAAATATTTTTCAAATCCTTCGTCGTCCGTCCGAAATCGTCATTTCCTTAAAAAAAAATATATGAGAAAATACGAATTATGGTGGTTTACTATCTATCAGCCGAAAGACGTCCACTGCTGGACAAAGGCCTCCCCCAAGGATTTCCACACCGACCGATCCTGTGCGGCTTGCATTCAGCGGCTTCCCGCAACCTTCGCCAGCTCGTCGGTCCACGGAGTCGGAGGCCTGCCCACACTGCGTCTTCCGGTGCGCGGTCGCCACTCGAGAACTTTACTGCACCAACGGCCATCTGTTCTACGAGCTATGTACCCTGCTCACTGCCACTTAAGTCTAGCGATTTTAAGAGCTATGTCGGTAACTTTAGTTCTCCTACGTATCTCCTCATTTCTGATTCGATCATGTAGGGAAACACCAAGCATAGCACGCTCCATCGCCCTTTGGGTGACCTTGAGCCTTCTTATGAGGCCTGTAGTAAGCGACCATATCTCGGATCCATATGTCGTCTCATCACTGGCAACACACACTGGTCAAAACCTTTAGTCTTGAGACACTGCGGTATTTTGGACGTGAAGATATAGCGGAGCTTCCCGAACGCTGCCCAGCCGAGTTGGATTCGACGATTGATCTCTTTCTCGAAGTTGGACCTACCTAACTGGACTGTTTGTCCCAGGTACACATATTCTTCAACAACTTCGAGTGTAGAGTCTCTAACCTTCAGAGTAGTGGGTGTAACACGGACGTTTGACATGATTTTCATCTTATCCATGTTCATTTTAAGACCCACTTGTTAGGAGACTCTACTGAGTCCATCGAGCATTGCGCCTAGGTCCTCCAAGGTCTCATCCATGATCACGATATCATCAGCAAATTGTAGGTGAGTGATGTACTCGCCATTGATGTTGATGCCGAATCCTCTCCAGTCCAGAAGCTTGAAAACGTCTTCCAGTGCGGCGGTGAACAGTTTCGGAGATATAACGTCTCCCTTTCCCCCCACGATACAGCCGGATAGGTTTCGAATTCTGATCCTGGAGGTGGACCGACATGGTGGCGTTTTCCTACAAACACTTCAACACTTCCATGTGTATCGATAGTCAATTTGGCACCGTTGGAGAGACTGTAACACAGCCCAGGTCTCGATCGAACCAAAAGCTTTATCATAGTCCACAAACGCCATTATACTCTTCGGTCTTCTGTATAATCTGCTGCAACATATGTATGTGGTCTATGGTACAGAAGTCTTTTCGAAAACCAGCTTGTTGGGGAGGCTGGAAGTCGTCAAACCTGCGTGCGAGACGATTCGTAATGACTCTCGACATGGCTTGTAGACATGGCTCAGGAGTGAGATGGGTCTGAAATTCTTCAGCATAGTCTTATCACCCTTCTTGAAGAAGAGCACCACCACATTTCTGTGCCATGCTGTAGGTGTTTGTCCCTCGAGAATAACGGAAATGAATAGCTTCTGAAGAGCTATAAGTATCGGTTTTCCACCTGCTTTCAGAAGCTCAGCAGTAATTTCGTCATCACCCGGTGCCTTCTTGTTCTTAAGCTGTTTGAGAGCCATTCTAATCTCGCACAGGCTGACGTCTGGGATATCTTCGGTATAATGTCGGCTCAATCCGGCTCTCGGATCTTCAGTCAGATTACTAAGGTAAGGATGTAGTCGTGTATAATTGTCCGTAGAACTTTTCAACCTCTTCCAACAGCTCGGACTTGGACGACACGACTCTGCCATCCTCGATCTTCAGCTTTGACCAGCAGACAATACTTTTGACCTTTTATTGCGCTCGATAGCCTCTTTAATACGATTGGTTTTAAATTGGTGTATATCACGGGTCAAGGACTTGGAGATGTCTGTTTAGTCGCCATATTGACAAGCATCTTCAGAGGATTTCAGAATCAGGCTCCTTTTTTTCTCCATGAGCTTGCTGGAGAATTCCAAGATCCGATATGTTTTTTTAACGTCTTGTTTTGAAGGCCTTATTCCCAGCCGTTTGGACAATTCCCACAAACCTGTCATTGTATTCATCTACATTTTCACATTCTCCTAGGCATTCGAAGCGGTTGTGCAACTCGAGCTGAAAGCTTTCGGGGTTTTGGAGTTGTATAAGTGGTGGTCGCAGCTTCATCAGTTGTCATGAAAATAATTTGACGTTGCTTGCGAAGCACGGAAACGGTTACGAGATTAATACGCCAATGAGAGCCAAACTCATTATGGTTATGTATGACCTATTCTGAAGTCAGTTAACCTAGGTGATCAACGTGACCACGCAAGTTACATAGTAGACCACCATAATACAATGCAAGTTAGATAGTAAACCACCATAATTCGTATGAGAAATAGTCACGTTTTGCGGATTTTCTCAAATACGTTTTTAAGGAAAATATTTTTTTGTTTTACGTGACAAATATTTTGTGCGTGCGTGTAATATTTAAATAATAATATTATGTACCTGTTTATACTTTGTTACTTAACAGTCATTTGGGCGCTAGATGATTCATTTTATTTACTTACGAATAACAGAAACTAAAACCGCACGTTTAATGCTACTCTGCCGAGAATTAAATTATATATTTTTTTCACTAAATATTTATTATGCTATTCTAATGAATGTTATATTTTTATAATCCTAAGAAGTGTGGCTTTCAGAATACATTTTTTTCATGCTAATATCAAAGACGATTAAAAATTAATCGACCCATATGTGGAAAAAAGGTAGCCATCTTTTATACGTTTTATCAAATATTTCATTTTTTGTATATGGAAAGTCATTTTTTTTGTTACAGAAATGAATTTCTTATCCTTTAATCATACGAAAATGATATCTCGCTTACCCTAGTACCAATACTTTTGGAGATATAAACCCAAAAATGGAGCGCGGCAGAAACAAACTTTCTCCCCCTCCCCCTACCAAACGGGGGATGGCTCCCGATGGCTCCCGGGCTTAATCTACTCAGAACGGCCTAGGGAACAACTATGCCTAGTTTGAGCGCCGGATCCAAATTAAAACGGTTCCCATACTAGACGTTGCACTAAATTCCCCACTATTATATTCTTGATTATATTAATCTTAATCTTAATCAGATTATGTATTCACTGCTTTATTTGTTAAGTAACAGTCTGTATTTATTATAATATTATATAAACCTATTAGCTCTGGCTTATAAATGATCACCATTATGGGGGTGCTGGTGCCTATAGCACAGGCCTCGAGCCTATTTTAGGTATCAGCCGTCACCAGATTGTACTCGGCCATCAACAATAATTTTCATTTTTGCTTGATTGTAATAGCTGAAATATGTGTGTACCAAATAAATAAATATTATTATTATTATATTCGCTTTAATAACTGAGAAAAGAGAAGGTTTTGTCTCAGTGTGAGACGGCCCTAAAGTGACGTCATAGCCAGCACGATTGTACGTGCGAGAAAGAGTTGGAGACCCAATAAGGGCGGCGTTACACTTTTTTTTTTTTAATTTTGAGGGGAAATTTCAATTTAAAAAATCTGGGGCTAATTATGAGCGTTCAGTATGTTTGACTCAATCTGAAAAATTGGGTCCGAAGCAAAAATTTGAGAAAAAAAAGTGCAACTTTACATCCTTATTTCTCGTAAACTAATGGGAATTTCGACTTAGCTCTTTTTTATTTGTGATAGTTTCTATAGCCCCTACGTGCCATTTAAATATTTGCACTATTTTACCTAACACCCGGTATATCCGTATTATTCATTGTCAAAGATAATCTCTTAAAAAGACAACAAACTCAATTGTCTGTATTTATTATAGTATGAGTACTAAGTTGGCCGATTAGCTGATCGACTGGAAGTCAACAAATTTAGATGATATTGATAACAACATTGCAAAGGAAATCTAGGTACATATTAAATAATTGATACCAATTGTATTTTTAGAAATGATTTATTTAAACTGGTTAAATCTTCACGTTTCGAACAATTTCAGAAATAAGGTCACGTTTAAGTGTCCCCATAGAAACTCGCCTCCCATGCAAACATTGAAATTCCTAGACCAATCCTAACAGCCTTATACAAGCAAGCTAAACTCAATTTACATTTTCCAAAAAAATTCAAGAAATCTAGACACTTTTTAGTTTTTCGAAAATGTAAATTGTAACATTTATCACTATTTCGACGTTTTCTTTTCATTAGAATCTGCTTATTTTCAAGAAACAATTTAAGTTTGTATGATAGGCGACTTTCTGTAGGAACTCGTAAATGTAGATTACGGAAATAAATGTTACAATAGGAGAGCCCTGCGTGGAGGAGTTGCGGCAGTCGCGGCAGTCACGCTACATACAGCTACGGCAGAAATTTCGACGAGCGGCGGCGAGCCAGCCCCTTGAGCCCAACTAATTATAAATTAAGTGATTTTATACACAGCGTGCACTTAAAAATTTACAGGCATTACTCCACACAGAACTACACAATAATTAATTTACTATCATTACTTGTGAAAGTGAATGAATATATCACAGTACTTACTTCTGTTAATTTGATGTAGGTACAGTTACACAAGTTGGTGTCGAATTTAGCAGATAAATTACATTATTACATTAATATAATCCTATTTTAATAGAAAAATAAAAGACCTAGACCGCAGTTTGTTTTACCTAACTAACAGTTCGCTAACCTTACTCGTATAAACAAATTATGATTTCTCATAGGTCACATTTTCCCCCGTGTTTACACTAAGCTTAGATGGTTTGCCCATATAAATCCATCATTCTCACCATTCCGAAAAATAGTATTGCGGCGGAACAAGATATAACTACAAATATTTCATGTTACTATAACAATTAATTATTATTACAAAATCCTGGTTCTTGTTTATTATACATCGATTGGTCAAAAATGAACTCTATTGCGATAAATGTTAGTTCCCTGTCATATGCGAACTACTAAGGAACGATCTAATAAATACGGTCACTAAAACTGCAAAAACAAAAAAAACAGAAAACAATAGTTTTCTAGAAAGTATTGTGTAATAATTTAATTTTATAATAAACGCATTATAAACATGTTACCCTTAAAACTGACCAATTACATTATTATTATTACAATATAACTGACTTTCATTTAGGTAAGACAGAATAGAAAGTCATCGGTATGTATTGACTGAATACTATTCAGATGAATTTATTGACAACACACGCCGACTTTATAATTCTCAAATGCACCTTCGACACAATGGAAAAATGTGCGCACCGCGCTAAACAGGCCCTCGATATACTTCTAATCGAATTTGATTTAACTATTTATTGCAAATTTTATTAAATTTAATTCATATGTGTTTCTTATTAATTGTGATTACCAGATAAACATTAAAATGAATATTAAAAATTAATATTTAGCCATCCTTGCTAATTTCACGAGGATGATTATTGCTTAATTTAACATCAATTCACACAACACAATATTAACCATTATTAATCATTCGATCTAAATTACATAGAAAAAGAACGGAATGAACAGTATATAGCATTGACGGGTGAAATATCTCTCGCGAGGATGGGAAAAGCAGATCGCAGTCGCGGGCTTTCCGGTGAGGGGGAAGCGGGAGAGGGGGTGACGGCCACCCCCCAACGCAAACCCTAGTCTTCCGACATAAACGAATTTTGCGACTTCAACTCCTCCAAGCGAGAGATCTGCTGCCGCAGGTACATAATTCTGTTGAAGAACATAAGTTTAGTATCGTTGGCAATGGGCGTTACGGATGGTGTGTTGGTGACTTTGCTCGATTAGTTTTCAATAATCAAACTGTAAAATGTGTTACGTACTTCTGTTCCTGTAAGGTGGCTTGTATCTCTGTGTGGCGGACGAGCGAGCGCGAGCACTTGAGCTCGGCCGACACTCGCGTGCACTGCAGGCAGCCAAGCTGATACGCCTCCTCCGTGAACTTGTTAGCCTGCAAAGTTGCCATTTCTTAACAACAGTACTAGATGCTTTTTGTGAATTTTCTGAGAATACAAGTTTACAATAACGACACTTGCTTATATTACAACAAATAACTACATAGATTACTTGTTTTTAAAGTTTATTAAGTGTCCTCTCTAAAAGAAGCAGTCTGCCATAAAAATAATAATCTTGAAAATGATTATAATGAAATTAAACTTACACGTAGGCAAAACGCTCAATTCTAGTTTATTCTAATAAATGTACAATTTACTCCTGCTTTAATATATACCGGTTCGTAAAGCAAGTTTAACTCCTTGAAGCATCTTAGGAACATCACTGGCTTCTGGAACCTGGGACCTGGACGCACGTCCAAGGATTTTGCTTGGCGTCTGGTAACATTCGTGCTTCCAAAGATTTCCTGATTTTCTGTCTCAAACTAAGCACTTAGTTTACAGACTGTTGGCGCAGAAACGCATTCTAATTTTATTTTGAGAGCATTGCATTTGAATGCTACGACGATGACACAGTGACACTAGGCGTATAACGCTTTTTAGGGTCATTCGGCTTTAGGGTCATTCGGCAGCGGTGAAATGGACAAATCAAAATACGGACCTGTTTCTCGAGGATGTCCGCGGGCCAGCCCGTGACGTGTGTTGTTAGGTCGGTGCGCACGTAGTTGATCAGGGACGGCGTCAGCATCGGTGGGGCGTGGTGCAGGTTGCCCCCCACAACTGACGAGTAGCTGCCCAGGCATTCCACTGCGGATTGAATATTACAATGTCACATCATGCAACTCGCTAGTTTACATGTGTTACTCGGAGATTGCTTCCCAACAACTTAACACCGACAATTACGTTAATTAACCTTTTAACAGCCGCAGTCGGCTAGGGCCGACGACGTTTTTTCGTGCCACACACGCCAGGATTTGAGATTTTCATACTTATTTTTCGGTTAGGTTACGGTTCGGTTAGGTCTCGCTGGTCTAGGGACTTACTTTTCCTTGGCAGTGCCGTGTCTAGGTGGAGGGGTGGGGCGTGCGGGTCGATGTTCTCGGAGTGCGTCGGCGTGGGCGGGCCGGGGTCGCGCTGCGGCGTGTCCCCGCCTCCGTCGCCGCCGGGCGTGGCGCCGCCGTTGTTGCTCACCGCAGGCGGCGCGCTCGTGGCGCCCGCGCTCAGCGCGTTTACAGCGGTCGCGGGGGCGGCTACGATGCGCGGAAGCGCCGCCGCCAGCAACGAACCGCTCTGTGCGATGTTAAAATCACTCATTAGATGTTTTCACCGAGATGTTATTTACAACGAGAGATGCAATATTGAAAAAAATAACTCACCGGTTGGTTTGAATTATCCAGCACTACAACAGGTGGTACAGCATGTTCAGAATTATTTCTAACTGGAAAATTAGGTTCTCTATTACCATATGAATTTTCTGAAAGCGGTGTACTTCTGTCGGGAGATATATCCATATCCTGTAATGACTGGCCATCTGTGGAGTTACAATTTAATTTGTTATATATAAAATCACATTGCATAATTTGAATTGAAATAAATTTATTTACCCCTGCCGTCGTGCGCAGATGTAGAATGTTTCGACCTTGTTCTATCGTGCCCATCTTCATCTCGATTACTACTATTCCAGTACCTATCAGATAAGTTATTCGTTCTTTTGCTAGACTTCTCCGATTCTCTTCTTCCAGAACGTGAACTGGATCTTTTATCACGATCTAGTAAATGAAAAGACATGTCAGAATCATGTTTGTAAAAGAAACAAATTATGGGGATGAAAAATTGATGTGTAAAACCCGACGAAAAGAAGTTTTAACATGTGTGTGTCTGGCACCATCTTAAATGTGTGATTCGATTTGAATTTGAAAGCCGGTTTTATATTGGTAGTTTTTATCTATTTTTAGTAAGTATACATTAGTTCAGGTGTTCCCGGGATATTCAACTCTTTCCAGGTTAATAAAGAGATCGAAGGATCTTCCTGGTTCAGAATATGATGCCATATGAAGGGAAATTAGAGAAGTTCGTTATTGGATTTACTTAATCGCACGTTAAAGAATTCAATATTCCGCTTTCGTTAGGAATGAATTGGTTGTTCCGGAAACGGCAGAAAGGTAGGTAAATAGAAAATAAATCTACACCTAGTTTGCTTTCTCGTATATATTTTTTTGATTCATTTCTATTTCTTGACTAATGAAGTCAGGTAGTTTGGGACATCTAACTATCAACTGTGCAAATTCACAAAATAATACTTTAAATGCATCTAACAAATAAGGCTATTTCTATCGCTGGTTGTATTGTGAAACCCAAGTTTTCGCAACTATGTGTTATTGGCGCCAACTTGAAAAAACGTGATAGGCATTGTTTATAATTCTCTTAGAAAGTACTTTACTAATAATGCAGAGATTCTAGATCTAGAAGACAAAGTTGTGTACAAAGTAAATACGGTGTTTTGAGACATTACATTACAAACAGAGCTATGCATAAAATTGATGAAATCGGGTACCGCAAATTGTTCATTATAAAGCGCGGTTCACACCGCGAGCGGGAGGGTGGTCTGAGGCGGGCCGAGCGAACTTAAGTTATTTTTTTATTTTTTCCTTAAAGGATTTATCACACTGGATGTGTTCTGCGGTCTGCGATCAGGTCAAAGCGATCACAGCCCGCATTAGATATGAACAACATCGTCGGTCTCTATATTTTATGTATAGATGCGATCTAACTGGACGATCACGTGAAAAAAACGCAGAGAATGCACCGGGCAAGCGGGCGGCGGGCGTGGGCAGCGGCTGATTGGTTGCCCGGACCGGACCGCTGACCGGTTGCCCTGACCGACGATGTTGTTCATATCTAATGCGGGCTGCGATCGCTTTGACCTGACCGCATCCAGTGTGACAAATCCTTAATTGGTAAGCCCTTGGCATCATCTCACCTTACCATCGTAAGTGATAATAATGTCGAAGATGGAAGCGGGCTTACCAAGATTTCCCAATGCAATGAGAAACTGGATATGTTCCTGCCGGATCGCATCAATACTGTTAACATTGATGTTTAGCGGCAAGACTTGAGATAAGATGGTGGTAACTAGCTAGTTGGGCTCAGAAAAAGCCCTACCACGAACCAAACCGAGTCCTACAAAGTTGAACCTCGCCGGGAATTGAACCCGCGACCTCCTGATATGAAGCGAGCGGACTAGTCACTAGACTAGGGAGGCGGTCAGTTCCACATCTTTTCAGACTTAAGTTCACATTGCAAACTAAGCTATGTAAGCTGCGCCAGCGACGTGAATGATGCGAGCGAACTATCCGACGATCCTAGCTAAGCTGTCGTACTTACATTTCGCGGGGCTATGGCGGAGGATGAGGGCGCGCCCTGCGTGTAATGCTAAGCATGTTTAGCTCGCTTTTAGCCCGGGTAGCTTCGCCCGCCCGCCCGCTTATCTTGAGAATCTTTGGTTATCAATCGCAATATATCTTCATCTTCCGGAGATAAAAGGTGATTAAGTTAAATTGGGTGTCCTTCAAATACCGTTTTCGGCTAGCCTTGGACGTCAATAAATGTTGTAATAATGTAAATGTCCCGGGGAGGGAGAGGGTGATAGATCTCATAAAGGGTAGTTTTAAGTGGAAATGAGTTATATAACACGTTAGTCCCATCCGGGACACAGTGTGTAAACATAACTAGGATGGCGCAAGCCTCACAGCGCGCGACGACAATAATATAATTTATAAATATAACGCACCCTCTCGCGTGATTCGACATGTTAAACTTTTAATAGTTCAACATCCACAAACAGGACATTGGACTTTCTGCAAAGATTTTTGTAAAGATTGGATAAAATTGCTAATCCATTATGTGACTAAAAATCGAGAAGATAAGAAACCAAGAATATAATTTTTGACAGTATACAGTAAAATACAGTATACAGTATGCGTAAAAAGTGCGTTTGAATTTTTAAGGGTATTCCGGTATATTTTAGCAGGCAGTCCAAAGTATCATATTTTTCAGTATAGTGAGTTTCCTTTTCTGGTAATTATTATTTTTAAAATTCAGAAGAATCATTAGAACACAGTTTAAAACATACTTTTAAGATATTTCGCCTCTAAACTTCTCCACATTTACTTCTCTTTCACAGAATAAAAAATCTAGTAAAATTATAAAATTAGTATTACTTTTTCCAGGTTTATTTGTATTAAGAGAGAAATCTGGCCTTGGATATTATTTGTAGGGTTTGTATAATTTTTCTCAAACATGCTTGGATATTTAATCTTCCAATATGTATTTCTCTAGCCTTTAAAAATTAATACAATGTGGGAATAACTCACTCAATTATATGATGCTGTTATACTATACTTTTAAGAAACAATAACGCAATCATTGACAACACTGAACACATTAAAAACAAAAGACTTGAATCTTAACTACACTTTTGCAGTTTTTTTTGTTTTTGTTTTTTTTTTTAAAAGCGCTGAATCAATTTCGATAAAATTTCTGAATTATGAACTGCCAAACAAAAAAGAATCAATCAATCAATTAATAATTGGCGGAGTAATCGTGTAACAAACATACAAAATAAACACAATCTAATTGAGAACCTCTTCCTTTTTGACGTTGGTTAAAAAGGGGTGTTATATGTTTGAATGCTGTGCCTGTGGAAAGTTAGCTTTCAAATTGGCAGACCAATATAAATTTAGTTTTTTTTACTTGAAAGTAGGTATTATTCCAAATTTTGAAACATTAATAACAACCTCAAAAGTAAAAAGAGAGAACAGTATCACAAAATTTATTGCGACCTACATAATACTGACCAACAAATATGATTGTAAAAGATCTGTTACACAGTTTTGATGCCAGCAGCATTCACTGAGCTAGACATCTTTATGAAATAAGGTTAGCTCATACACCACTGCGGGACATCTCACACTATTTATCAGTCATAAATCATTATTTTTGGAAAAATATAATATCCACATATTCTGTATTACGGAACACTGGCTTAAAGAACATGAAATGCTTTTTAATTTTGAAAATTATAGAATGGCAAGCGCTTTCAATCGAAAGACTACACAGCGTGGTGGTTCCGCAATACTAGTTGAAAATTCCATAAAAACTAAGGAACGAAAGGATGTAATCAGTCTTTCGATTGAAAAAACTATTGAACTATTTTGCGTGGAGCTGGAGAATCACATAATTATTTGCGTGTATAGACCCCCATATGACGATAACTTTGTTCGTTTCGAATCGGCAATGGAGGATGCATTAGATTTAGTTAGTTAAAGTAGTAAATCGGTAATCGTTTGTGGAGACTTTAATGTAGATTTGTTAGAAAAGAAGTCCCTAACAAATAGAATTACTTGTCTTTTTAAGTTGTTTGATTTAGATTACATTTTTTTGGAACCAACAAGAAAAACAGAGACTTCTGCAACTTGCATAGATAACATATTTTGTAACTGTAAATTTGTAGAAAAAAAAGTAATAAATTGCTTAAGATCTTGCTGGCTAGCTTCCCTGTGAGATTTATTAAAGAACAAATAAAAGTTCAATCAAGACCTGTCACTGTTAACCGAATAGAAAATTTTAAAACAACACTAATTGAAAACCTGCCCATACCAAATTTTGATAAACACGTAGACGCGAATTGTTTTTACAATGATTTTTTCACAGTGCTTGACAGAGAATGTCAAGATATATTTAAAACAAAAACCAGAAATATTAATCATCAATTCAAATTTTGCGAGTGAGCTACTGTAGGTATTTATAAAAGCCGACAAACTTTGTTTGATCTCTATGACAGAAAAAACCTATATTTTTGATAATAACTTTAAAAAGTAAAAAAGTACGTAAAAAAGTATTCAAAAATCCTACAACAGGTAATCTAATTACTTAGCCAGAAAAATAAAATCATCAGATGATAAAACTAAAACCGTTTGGAATATTATAAACAAAGAAACCGGCAAGGTCAAACCCCGCGATACTGAATATGTTTTGCGAACAGATCAGGGTAAAATTACAACAAATGCCGATGTAGCCAAATAATTCGAAACTTTTTTCACAAATATTCCACTTAAGACCACTGAGGCCTTGAATTCGTCACCTGTGCATGCTAAACAATTGTTAGAAGATAATGTCAGTATTTGTAATGAAAAATTCTCCTTCAGAGAAATTGAACTAGACACTATTGTCAAAACTTTTAAATCTCTTAAAATGAAAAGAACTGAAGACCTTTGGGGACTATCAGTAAGTTTAATTAGTAATGTAATTATAACTTTAGCGCCATATTTTTATATCAGTATTGGTAGTGGCGTCTTTCCGGACCTAATGAAATGTAGTAAAGTGATACCCCTATATAAGTCTGGTAACAAAACTGATCCGGGAAATTATAGGGCAGTTTCTGTACTACCAGTTCTCAGTAAAATTTTTGAAAAAATTATGCTTAACCAATTACTACAACATTTTAATGAAAATAATCTTCTGCATAAACAACAGTTGGTTTCACAAAAGGTCGATCTACAACCGATGCAGGAGTATCTCTTATTCATAACATCTATGATGCTTTTGAAGAATCACAAAATGCAATAGGAGTGTTTTGTGATTTATCTCAAGCATTTGATTGCGTTGAACATCATACATTACTTATAAAGTTAAAGCATTACGGTGTCGATGACAGGGCCCTCAGTCTTGTAAATTCGTACTTAAGCAACAGAACGCAAAAAGTCCAAGTAAATGGCACAAATTCATCCGGCTCTATAGTTAAAATGCCCCAGGGTTCTATATTAGGCCCTTTTCTTTTTCTTACATATATAAATGACTTGCCATTTATGGTGCAAAATTTGTCAAACATTGTGTTGTTTGCCGATGATACTTCTCTTATTTTTAAGGTTGACAGGAAAGAAAGCAAAACTGACAAAGTAAACAACACTCTTGCAGAGATTCTAAAGTGGTTCACTATAAACAATCTACTACGCAAAAAAAAAAAAAAAATGCATAAAATTCTCATTACCAAATGTAAAAAAAAATTAAACAGTGTAATTGTAGATAATAATGTATTGGACTTTGTAAATAAGACCGTTTTTTTAGGTATAACTTTAGATGCTACACTGCAATTGGGCCCACACATAGAAACCTTAGCGGGACGACTTAGTTCAGCTGCATATGCTGTTAAGAAAATAAGACAGTTGACAGATGTAAGTACTGCGAGACTAGTTTATTTTAGTTATTTTCACAGTATAATGTCTTACGGAATCTTACTCTGGGGACATGCGGCTGATATTGAAACGATTTTCATTTTGCAAAAAAGGGCAATTCGCGTCATCTACCAGATGCGATCCCGCGAGTCGTTGAGGAATAAGTTTAAAGAAATTAATATTCTTACTGTTGCTAGTCAATTCATATACGAAAATATCATGTATGTACGTAAAAAATTGCACTTGTTTCGTAAAAACAGTGACAGACACAATTTTAATCTAAGAAATATTAATAACATTGATTTTGCCTATTCGAAACTGAGTAAAGTTAAGAAGTCATTTATGGGGCAGTATGTAAGATTCTATAACAAAATACCCGAAAATGTAACTAGTTTGCCAAAAAAGAAATTTAAATTGCATGTGAAAAATTGTTTATGCTCTAAAGGGTATTACAAAATACTAGATTATGTAAATGACAATGATATATGGACATGTATAGATCCTCCAGCTCACAATTTTATTGTTGACATGAATTGTAATAGAATTTAAGATTTTATTTAAAAAATGTGTTGAAGCGAGTTTCTTTTGGGCTCGACGTTTCTTCTCGCTTCGCAAACACTTCCCGAAACGTTGAGTGTACAAATCCCGCGTGGTAGGGACTTTGTACTAGGTAGAAAAAAATATTGACAATTTAAAAGCATGTGTAAAGCATCTACTTAAATAAAAAACATTTTGAGTTAAACAAAATAAAACAGTTCCCATACTAGTGCAACGCCTAGTATGGGAACTGTTTCATTTTGGATCCGGCGCTCAAACTTGGCATAGTTGTTCCCTAGACCGTTCTGAGTAGATTAAGCGCAGGAGCCACCGGAAGCCATCCTCCGTTTGGCAGGGTGAGGGGGGGAAAGTTTGTTTCTGCCGCGCTCCATTTGTGAACTTATATCTCCAAATCTATTGGTACTAAGGCAAGTGAGATATCATTTTCGTATGATTAAAGGATAAGGAATCCATTTCTGTAACAAAAAAAATGACTTTTGATGTATAAAAAAAGAAATATTTGATAAAACGTATAAAACATGGCTACCTTTTTTCCACATATGGGTCGATTACGTTTTAATCGTCTTTGAAATTAGCATGAAAAAAATATATTCTGAAAGCCACACTTCTTAGGATTATAAAAATATCATTAGAATAGCATAATAAATACTTAGTGAAAAAAAAAAATTTGATGCTCAGCAGAGTAGCATAAAACGCGCGGTTTTAGTATCTGTTGTTCGTAAGTAAATAAAATGAATAAATCACAAAATATTTATCACGTAAAACAAAAAATATTTTGCCTTATAAAAACGTATTTGAGAAAATCCGCAAAACGTGACCATTTCTCATACGAATTATGGTGGTTTACTCTCTAACTTGCGTTGTATTATGGTGGTATGTAACTTGCGTGGTCACGTTGATCACCCAGGTTAACTGACTTCAGAAAAGGTCATACATAACCATAATGAGTTTGACTCTTATTGGCGCATTAATCTCGTAACCATTTCCGTGCTTCGCAAGCCACGTCAAATTATTTTCATGACAACTGATGAAGCTTCGACCAGCGCCTATACAACTTCAAAACCACGAAAGCTTTCAGCTCGAGCTGCACAACCGCTTCGAATGCCTAAGAGAATGTGAAAATGTGGACGAATACAACGACAGGTTTGTGGGAATTGTCCAAACGGCTGGGAATTAGGCCTTCAAAACAAGACGTTTAAAAACACATATCGGATCTCGGACCTCACCAGCAAGCTCATGGAGGAAAAACGGAGCCTGATTCTGAAATCCTCATAAGATGTTTGTCAATATCGGCGACTAAACAGACAGATCTCCAAGTCCTTGACCCACGATATACGCCAATTTAATACCAATCGTATTAAAGAGGCTATCGAGCGCAATAAAAGGTCAAAGGTATTGGCAAGGGATCTGTCTGCTGTCAAAGCCAAACTGACAAAGCTGAAGACCGAGGATGGCATAGTCGTGTCGTCCAAGCCCTAGCTGTTGGAACAGGTTGAGAAATTCTACGGACAATTATACATGACTATACTTCATTCCAATCAAAAAAAAGCAAAAGGTAAACAAACATAGTATGCAGATGACATTGACATGTGTCAGATCCATAGTAAGTTTGTTTACGTTTTGCTTTTTTTTTATTGGAATGAACCATACATGCTTACCTGTCAGTAATCTGGTTGAACATCCGAGAGCCGGATTGAACAGACACTATACCGAAGATATCCCAGACGTCAGCCTGTGCGAGATTAGAATGGCTCTCAAACAGCTTAAGAACAACAAGGCACCCGGTGATGACGGAATTACGGCTGAGCTTCTGAAAGCAGGTGGAGAACCGGTACTCATAACTCTTCAGAAGCTATTTGTTTCCATGATTCTCGAGGGACAAACGCCTACAGCATGGCACAGAAGTGTGGTGATGCTCTTCTTCAAGAAGGGTGTCATAACTCTGCTGAATTATTACAGACCCATCTCACTCCTGAGCCATGTCTACAAGCCATGTCGAGAGTCATTACGAATCGTCTCGCACACAGGTTGGACGACTTCCAGCCTCCCGAACAAGCTGGTTTCCGAAAAGGCTTCTGTACCATAGATCACATAAATGCGCTGCGGCAGATTATACAGAAGACCGAAGAGTATAATGGCGTTGGTGGACTATGAAAAAGCTTTTGATTCGATCAGACCTGGGCTGTGTTACAGTCTCTCCAACGGTGCCAAATTGACTATCGATACACATCGAAGTGTTCAATGAAGTGTTTGTATGAAAACGCCACCATGACGGTCCACCTCCTGGATCAGAATCGAAACCTAACCGGCTGTAGCGTGGGGTGAGACAGGGAGACGTTTTATCTCCGAAACTGTTCACCGCTGCACTGGAAGACGTTTTCAAGCTTCTGGACTGGAGAGGACTCGGCATCAACATCAATGGCGAGTACATCACTCACCTTCGATTTGCTGACGATATCGTGATCATGGCTGAGAGCTTGGACGAACTAGGCACAATGCACGATGGACTCAGTAGTCTGACAGATAAGACAAAAATCATGTCAAACGTCCGTGTTACACCCACTCCTCTGAAGGTTGGAGACTACACTCGAAGTTTTTGACGAATAACGTAACCTAGGACAAACAGTCCAGTTAGGTAGGTCAACTTCGAGAAAGAGATCAATCGTCGAATCCAACTTGGCTGGGCAGCGTTCGGGAAGCTCTGCAATATCTTCACGACCAAAATACCGCAGTGTCTCAAGACTAGTCTTTGACCAGTGTGTGTTGCCAGTGATGAGACGACATATGGATCCGAGAAATGGTCCCTTACTATAGGCCTCATAAGAAGGCTCAAGGTCACACAAAGTGCGATGGAGCGTGCTATGCTTGGTGTTTCCCTACGTGATCGAATCAGAAATGACGAGATACCAACGTAGGAGAACTAAAGTTACCGACATAGCTCTCAGAATCGCTAGACTTAAGTGGCAGTGGGCAGGGCACATAGCTCGTAGAACAGATGGCCGTTGGGGCAGTAAAGTTCTCGAGTTGTGACCGCGAACCGGAAGACGCAGTGGGCACGACGACCTGGTGAAGGTTGCGGGAAGCCGCTGGATGCGAGCCGCACAGGGCCGGTCGGTGTGGAAATCCTTAGGGGAGGCTTTTGTCCAGCAGTGGACGTCTTTTGGCTGATAGATAGTAAACCACCATAATTCGTATGAGAAATAATAACATTTTTCGGATTTTCTCATACTTATATGTTTTTTAAGTAAAATATTTTTTGTTCTATGTGACAAATATTTTGTGATTGCGAGAAATATTTAAATAATAATATTATGTACCTATTTATATTATGTTACTTAGCAGTCATTTTTGGGCGCTAGGTGATTCATTTTATTTACTTACGAACAACAGATACTAAAACCGCGCGTTTTAAGCTACTCCGCCGAGCATCAAATATATATTTTTTCACTAAGTATTTATTACGCTTTTCTAATGAAATTTATATTTTTATAATCCTAGGAAATATGGCTTTCAGAATATATTTTTTTCATGCTAATATCCTAGACCATTAAAAATTTATCGACACATATGTGGAAAAAAACTACCCACACTTCATTATCTACTTGTTGGGTCGCGCTTCTTTTGGGCCTTATATCTCCATAATTTTAGGTACTAGGGCAAGTCCGATATCATTTACGGATATTTCTAGGATGACAAATTCATTTCTGCAACAAAAAAAATACTTTTCATAGAAAAAACCAGAAATAGAACTGCTGAAATTTAGAACCGCGCGGACCGCGCGTTTTATGCCACGCTGCCATGCATTGAATTTTATTTTTTTCACTAAGTATTTATTATGCTATTCTAATGAAATTTATATTTTTATAATCCTAAGAAGTGTGGCTTTCAGAATAATTTTGTTTTCATGCTAATTTCAAAGACGATTAAAACTAATCGACCCATATGTGGGAAAAAAGGTAGCTATGTTTTATCAAACATTTCTTTTTTTATATATGGAAAGTCATTTTTTTGTTACAGAAATAAATTTGTTATCCTTGAATCATACGAAAATGATATCTCACTTGACCTAGTACCAATAGTTTTGGAGATATAAGCCCACAAATGGAGCGCGGCAGAAACAAACTCCCCCCCCCCTCCTCTGCCAAACGGGGGATGGCTCCCGATGGCTCCCGGGCTTAATCCACTCAGAACGGCCTAGGGAACAACTACTAAAACGGTTCATCGCACTAAATCCCCGACTAACATAGAATCAGTTGCCTCAAAACTTGGTTTATGCCCCTCCTGGTTTAAAAACAGACTGAGCAATGGTGCAAAGACAATTATTATATTATTAGGTGCTTACCTATGAAATTGGCGTTTCAGTTTTGAAAGTTCAACATAATAATATTCCCCCAAAAATTAATTTACTTCCATATCATTTTCTAGCTATATTCAAGGTCTTTCATGAATTAGTGATGTCATGTCTCTCATGTAAAAACTGACTGAGTAGGGATTCATTAAATACTGTATTGGAGTTTTATAAGAGGTCAATTGGGTATGTTTTTCTACCAAAAAAAAATCGAAATTATCTGAAAATTGTGAAATATTATGCGCAATATGTTCAAAAATACATATGGTAACGAAAAACACACTGGTGTAAGTGTCGCCTACAAAAATCAAAAATTTTTTTTTTAAATGAAAAAATGGCGATTTTCAGTGACGAAAAAATCCATTTTCATAGCTTCTACACCACTGTGCTCTCAAAATATTCAGACAACGTGCATTTAGCAAGCATTATTTTATTTCTAAATGTCCAATGGTACTTTGGAAATAGTTAGTTGTTTTAAAACCTTAATTGATTAATATTAATATTCTCTTTGACTTTTTTTAACTAATCGACAATTTCATAAGTAAGTACCTAATATTGTATATACAGGGTGTCCAAAAAGTGAAGGATTATTCACCTGCGGATTGGTCGAATCATTTCCTACTACATACCAAAAATTTTTTCTAGTGAAAGTTGCACCATTTTTGTGATATCGGTATTTTTAGTTTTTTTTCAAAAAAATTGACCTTCTTACGTTTAACGCATGCCATTCCTACAAATTAAGACATTTTTAAGTCCTGCTTTTTTTAAATACTCGTGGATACATAATTCATCAAACACAATGGTGAATTATTTCTTAAAGTGCTGGCAAATCCTGTAAAAAAATAAGTTTTGCAAATATTTACAAAAACTTTTTTGAATAGTTAACTTCGATAGCCTGTGATGTAAAAAAAATTACTAAGCTGATCATGCCAACAACTTAAAAAAATTGCTTAGTTATTGACAATTCTAAAATGGTATAATTGTTTGACATTACATTCAAAACATTTTTTTTATGATAATTCTAATGCACTAAGGTCGAATTTTTGGAGTTTTGCTATACTAAAATTCTATCGACATAAAGTATCTAAGTAAGAATTTAGTTGGTTTGTTCATTTGAATAACGAACTAACACGTTACGCCAGAATACAATGGATAAAAATAAAAGACAGTATGGATAAAAAATATCTTTTTTTATAATAAATGTTCAAAATTTCCGCCATTAGCTTATGCATAAGATCGGCTATGTTAGCCATATTAGGGCGCATGAACGCCATAACCCGGCCTAGGAGTAGTAAGCAGTCGCCATGGCCGAAATCGGCTGAGGATGGATGATGATGAAGATTTAAATTCCAGCCATTAGCCCTTATGAATGCTCTACATCTTTTTACAAAGGACGTATTTAGGCGGCGGGCATATCCTTCTCTTGAAATTTGTTCTGCAGCTCTGTCTATTTGTTCTCGCAGCTGCGTGATTTTGAAGTCTCCGTTGCATACACTAAATCTTATAAGCAGCTCCAATAAAAGAAATCCAGTGGATTAAGGTCTGGCGACCTTGCGGACCATTTAAAGTGCAGCGGGTTCAAACCTTAGAACCGAACGACTACCCATAAAGATCAGAGTTCTGCAGAATAAATGAACGAAGATAATGAGTTTTTTCATAAAATTCTATGACGCGACGAGTCATCGGGCTGCTTAAAAGATTTAGTCTATGCAACGGAGACTTCAAATATCACGCAGCTACGAGAAGAAATAGACAGAGCTGCAGAACAAATTTCAAGAGAAGGATATGCCCGCCGCCTAAATACGTCCTTTGTAAAAAGATGTAGAGCATTCATAAGGGCTAATGGCTGGAATTTAAATCTTCATCATCATCCATCCTCAGCCGATTTCGGCCATGGCGACTGCTTACTACTCCTAGGCCGGGTTATGGCGTTCATGCGCCCTAATATGGCTAACATAGCCGATCTTAGCGGCAAACTCGCGTGAACAGAAAGGGCATGTGAGTACACCATTAACAAAGTTGTAATTTATAGCCGCTGGTGGTCGGGCTTTAATTTCGTCGCGTTTGGTGTCTAGGTCTAGCCTGCGACGCTCTTCATAAGAATCGGTTTTAGTCTTCACCAAGTGTCGCCATTCAGGACGCAGTGCTGCCAGTGCCTCCCATTGCGAAGGTTCAATATCGCATCTTTTCAGATGCCTTTTCAGGACATCTTTATATCTGAGTAGCTGGCCGCCCTGCTTACGCTTGCCCTCCTGCATCTCAGAATAAAATATGCGTTTTGCTAATCGCTCGTCCGCCATTCGCGATACATGCCCGCACCACCGAAGCTGTCGCCGCATCAAGTAAGCCTCAATGCCACCAACATTGGCTCGTCACAGCACCAACAGCAGCATTTAAATCTTATAAGCAGCTCCAATAAAAGAAATCCAGTGGATTAAGGTCTGGCGACCTTGCTGGCCATTTCAAGTGCAGCGGGTTCAAACCTTGGAACCTAACGACTACCCATGAAGATCAGAGTTCTGCAGAATAAATGAACGAATATAATGAGTTTTTTCATAAAATTCTATGACGCGACGAGTCATCGGGCTGCTTAAAAGATTTAGTCTATGCAACGGAGACTTCAAATATCACGCAGCTGCGAGAAGAAATAGACAGAGCTGCAGAACAAACAAGAGAAGGATATGCCCGCCGCCTAAATATGTCCTTTGTAAAAAGATGTAGAGCATGCATAACGGCTAATGGCGGGAATTTTGAATATTTATTATTAATTTTTTTTTTTTATAATAAATATTCCATACTGTCTTTTATTTTTATCCATTGTATCCTGGCGTAGCGTGTCAGGTCGTTATTCAAATGAGCAAACCAACCAAAGTCTTACTTAGTTACTTTATGTCGATAGAATTTTAGTATAGCAAAACTCCAAAAATTCGACCTTGGTGCATTAGAATTATCATAAAAAAATTGTTTTTAATGTAATGTCAAACAATTATACCATTTTGGAATTGTCAATAACTAAGCATTTTTTTAAAGTTGTTGGCATGATAAGCTTAGTATTTTTTTTACACCACAGGCTATCGAAGTTAACTATTCGAATTTTTTTTTGTAAAAAATTTGCAAAACTTATTTTTTTTACAGGATTTGCCAGCACTTTAATAAATAATTCACCATTGTGTTTGATGAATTATGTATCCACGAGTATTTAAAAAAACAGGACTTAAAAATGTCTTAATTTGTAGGAATGGCATGCATTAAACTGAAGAAAGTCAATTTTTTTGAAAAAAAAAACTAAAAATACCGATATCACAAAAACGTGGGACTTTTACTAGAAAATTTTTTTGGTATGTAGTAGGAAATGATTCGACCAATCCGCAGGTGAAGGATTATCCTTCACTTTTTGGACAACCTGTATATTAAAGTTCGGCTGCTAAGAGAATGCATTCCTTACACTTTGTGATTGGAAATTTGAAGTGACAAACAATTTATTTTATTATGTATTTGCATTACATACAAAATTTGATTCAAATGCATATTTTAATCTACAATACATATAAATTCGCTTTTGCCCGGTCGCAGTTCCGCTCCCTTTTTATTATGATTGATATTGACTGTATGCAGCGTGTAAGCCGCTAATATGGATAATTAACTTTTTGAACACATTACATTTTTACCATATTTTTATCAACAGTGAGAAACAGCAGCGTTAAAATGATGTTTGAATCATTAATTTTAGTGGAGAATTAAAGGAACTGTAACCATGACACAAAAACACTTCTCAGAAATAATATATGTATAGTATGATGATAGTTTAGCACTCAGGCATTTTGTCTAATTTAAAATAAACCAATATACTTTTAAATTCTTACTGCTGTGTTTAAAACATAACTAAAATTTAATAAAAATTTTAAAAATGTAGGTTTTTATTATTGCCGGTATTGCTTATTCTACATAAAGTTCATTTAAAATTTTGGTCTATTAAATAAAAATGTAGAAATGAATTTCAGCTTTTGAAATGAATGAAATCATAGGGAAAAATCTTGGGCTTTACATAATTTCAGTTTTCCTACTGGAGTCTGAGCTTGGCATTATTGGTTAGTATACTGCATAATGATTTGCCTCACAGGAAAAGCTTTTTCATTAGAAACAAATTTTTATATTTGTCTTTAGTTTATAAATAACAAAAAAATACAATATAAAGAACAGTTGAATATACTTACCACTCCTAGTAGAATAACTTGAATCTTTGGATGACGTTCTCCTAGAGTCCCACTCTCTAGGCTTTTCCCACTGTGACACTTCACTGATACAGTTATAATAATACTTCTTGCCAGATGAACTAATGTGTTCGGACCATTCACTGCCAGATGGCCCGCTAGATGAAGGTGCACTTCTCTTGTCATATTTACTACTCCTACTAACACTAATATTCATGCCACTAGTTCTAATCTTTTTTTCTGATTCATTTCGTTCATGATTACTTCTCTCTCTCTCCCTTTCCCTCTTGTCCTTTGGTGATTTGACACCATCTGAAAAGTATTTTGTTTGAATATTAAGATGGAATTCAAGAAATTATAAATTTTCTGAAAGAGCATGTTTCATGTTTTCGCATCTTAAGTTGATATTATGCCACAAAGGAGAAGTTCAGCTGTAATTATCAACATTCGCTTTTGCACAATCAAAGTGTTTATAAACATCTATCTTTATGCATAATCATGTTATTTATTAGGGAAAAGGTTTTTATAGTCTGTATTTGTGAGAGCATGTTTATAATTCTATGAAGCAATTAATTAAAAATTAATCATTGATTTTGAATACAAAGAAATACTATTATTAGGAAAAATACTTTCTTACTCAATAACATCATCAAAGGTAAGCACTCACCTGTGTACTTATTTCTAGAGGATTTGTAGTCTCTATCTCTCTCCTTTTCAGAGCCCTTTTGCACATAAGAATTTCTGGATGATGCATATCCTCGGTCATCGGCCATGTGACTGTAGTGATGGTGACCATGGCCTGAGTGACTGGTGTGCGCTGAGTGACCATGTGATGAAACATTGCCATTTGGCGACCGCAGTGGTGTGTAGCGGCTCTCAGAAGAGACATATTCACTGCCACTTCTTCTTTCACTCTTAGAATTGGAGTACTTCTGTGCATGACATTTTAAATTAATTTTTTTTAATCAATTAGCAAGGTAAAAGCTGCATTGTAAATAAATACCACAAGATACCACACACAGTTTTTGTTTGTTATGACAAATACACCTGTTATTGCAAACTTAATAAATTATAAATGCTTGAAAAGTAATAAATTGTTGTGCATCCACCCTAATGGTCTCTTATCCAGTGCAGCAGTACTCTCTTGTCAACATCTAAGAAACATCAATGGTCCTGACTGTTGCCAGTGAAAAGTACAGATGATGATTAATTACGAAAGATTGGTAAGTATCGGTTATTAGGTACGTAGGGAAATAAGTACATCATTGAGCCAGAGTTAGCCATCATATTCTTAGCAAATACTTTACTTCGTGTTCGTATGCTAATAATGCATCTCGACAATTTCTTACCTGATACGGATGGGTTTGGTGCTTCTCAAAGTACCTGAAAGCAGATAAAAGCGGTTAGTATCTTCAACCAAATCACACCAAAACTAGGAATCGGCGACCGCCATCTACGAATAGTAGGGGCTGAAGCCTTTGAAATCATATCATACCCATCGCTTATTCGCTGAGGTTTCCTTGCATGCATTACCATCAATGCAAATGTACGATATATTACGGCCTCAGTGATAAAATGTTAAAGGGACCACCGTCATAAAAACAGTTTTACAAGAGGCCGTGATATATCTTGATGGACGCCATGTCACATTCAAGTCACTAAAGAGAGAAAGAGATAGCAGACACACGAAAGAGAAAAAAATATCGATCATATAAATTTGCTTGTCTATGATTAGTCTGTGGTACTTCGAGCAAACAAGTTCAGATCGAATCATTTTTTACAAATAAAGAATTAGGTTGTTATTAACAACAACAAGACTTAATTTCAATGACAAGCGTTCGTTTTCGTACATCAATTTTTGGGGAAGTTATTAATCGATTATATAAAATTTGTAATCGATGTAATCGATGCATAACATGACAAGATACAACACTATTATCGTGTTAGCTGTCCAGCGTTGCCGGCGCGGACTTTTTGTTCCGATTTCGGAACTTTTGAGGCTTCAGCGGAACTTTTGCGGAACTTAAAGATCATCGGAACTTTTCGGAACTTTTAGTGATAAATAAAGCTCGCGCTGAAGGAAACGAAACTTCCAAATTCACTTGATTGGTGTTTGGCGTGGCTAAAAATGAGATGACGGACTCTACTTTGAAATTTTTCTTCGGGCTCGCTTCGCTCGCCCTTTTTTAGATCTCAGTGTCCCAGCCCCTGTGTATCGGGACTTTTTTTCGCCACGCTCGAGACTCCCTCGCCGTCACTCTCGGCCCCCAGCCAACGGCTCTCTCCGGCAGGAAAGTTCTGCCTGCCAAGGGAGCATCTCCTCAGCCGTTATGTGACTTTCTAAACTAAGAAATATTGATTTCTTGTCGGAGGGAATGCTCCGTTGGATGGTGGCGTACTTGCGTATCCATGAGGAGCGACTCGGCGAGAGAGCCGACATGTGCGGCTGGAGGACGTCGCAGCTATCGAGCTGGGGCTTCCCAGTTACATTGCTCCCTGCCACTGCCACTCCTCGCACACTATGAAAGCGCGACGAGGAGGGAGACGAGACGTGATCACGGCCAAGAGCTTTTGCCAGCACGGCACCCCTGACTCCTGGCTTCGCCACCACCACCGCCACGCTGCCTCTCCAGGCCACTTATGCGGCCCGGTTAAAGGCGCCGGTCCCTGCCGACGCTGTCACCGTGCCGGGCCTCTCGGACCCCACTCCGCTGCTGTCGTGACACTCGTCGCTGCGCCTGCAGCCACCGCCAACCTCCACCCCAAGCCCCAAAAGTACCACATTGGGCAGCGGTACCTCGGCAGCCTCGAGGAGACCAGCGGTATTAACTGGTTCTTCTGCACGCTGCCGGTTGAGAGGCCTCTCAAGGTGGCTTTACGTGGCCTCCAGGACGGACCACGTCCGACAGATATCAGTTTGAAATATTTCTGATCCGGTGACAGTGGGGTCTAGTACCTACCTAGTTGCGAATAACGTTGTGGCGACGGCGACGCACGCACGCTGTGGCGAAATTTTTTTACTGTGGCCTGTGAACGGAACTTTCCAAGTCAAAACGGAACTTTTCACGAGTGGTTTTGGACTTTTTTCATTTTCTGTGCCGGCAACACTGTAGCTGTCGCAACTCAAAAATGTTCTAACCTAATTTATTCTTTTCTCTAAACCTATAAAAATTTGTTATCATATAATGGCTAAACCCGTGGATTTGGAGTTAAAGAAAGCATTTGTTGAATTACAAGTTAAAATGGTGGAGACTACTAAGAAAATTCAAGTAATAGACTCTCAGATAGGGATGTTGAAACGAGTAATGCAGCACGTAGATATCACCAAGCGCGAGATCAGTACATTACCACCAGATACAAAGACTTACGAGTCCGTGGGTAGAATGTTTCTTCTCACTGATTTGGAGGAAGTGAAGAATAATCTAAAAAATCGGGAGAAACAACTATCTACAAGGACAGGGGAATTAGAGAAAAATAAAGAGTATTTAGAGAAAAATCTAAAAGAGAGTGAAGACAACATCAGAGAGATGGTACAGCAAAGAAAAGAACAGAGTGATACTAAGTCGAACTAGAAAAGTTCGTGAAAATTTGGAACTCATAATTACTCTTGTAACATATGCTAACCGATGGAAGAGATTTGATTTTTTGTACCAGTCTTCTTTGTCTTTATTTGATTACTAAGATTGAATTGCACTTAGTATGCAGCCCCAACTAACACCAACTCAACAGTTATCCATCAACACGTGGAATTTATGCTACTGTATGTAGCATTCTATTATACTACTCTGCTTCATTACTAAAATCTTATATTAACAGTAATAAAAATATCCTTTTGCTTGTATATGTTGTTTTCTTTTCAATGCGCATCATACAAGGTGTTTATACGTAATAACTACAGTTTATGAAGGATTTGAGGATTTCATAGTGGGATGCCTACTGAAATTAAGAGATGCAATTATTTTGTAATGAAAAAAATGACTTGAAAATATTTTCAAAGAGGAACTCGAACTAAATGAATCCGAGGGTTTTTATCGATCTTAATCTTTTGTTTAGTCATAAAGGGTTTAACTATTATGCTTTGTAATTGCACACAAGGTCTGTGAGTTTTTTATGAATCTGTTTAGCTGATGGTGATTAATTTGGAAGAAATCTATTCATTGACAAAGCCACTAATTCTGTGTTATTTATATCATTGATTTTGTAAAACATACAACTACTTTGATATAGGTAACTTCTAGAAACAACAACTAAACCAGCTCTTCAAACAAATATTTGCCCTGAGTGGTAATCAAACACTCTGTAAGCAGGTGTGAGCGACCCCAGCAAACACTTTTTTCCTGGGGCTCCTAGGAGAATCCTACCTATCTCAAATTTTAGAGCATAATTAGAGCAATCATCATGCCAAGTGAAAAAATTTGAGCACTCATACTTTTCGAGATACAAGCTCCTAAAGGTGTGCTTGCTGGATGGCATTCCATCCAGCAAGCACAACTGGTGCACAAAAACTACTAAGACTTGGGAAAAAAATTTGACGCACAGATTTAGAGCATCATAAAGTGAGTCTGACTGCAAAGTTTCATGAATGTCATGTCAATAGTTATCTCGCTAGAACGCAAAACCTGCTTCACGTTCTTTTCACGAATCTTTCTAGCAGTCACATCAGATCTCAGCAATTACAGCATCTTAGTTCAAAATTTTTATGCCAGGATTTAGAGCAACACTAGAAAACTATGCTCAATTATTTTTGAATCCCAAAAATCAGTACTTTTTGTGCTACGAGCCAATGTTTTTTCCTTGCTGGGTGGACATGACAAAAGTGAAAAAGCTGTATAGCTTTGAATCTATTTCGAATACAAGACTGGTTGTTATGCTCAGATTTAGAGCAAAATTAGAGCATTCTGCTCAAAAAAAACTAGAATCCCTAACGTTATAGTTACAGCGGTAGACGCTTAAAACTGATTTTTCCCGCCAACTTTTTGAATAATTGGGGCGACTCGCGGCAGAATTCGACGTTGCCGCTCTTATTTTTTTCTAGTTCAAGCAATAACTGACTTTGTGCTGTGAGTATAAGGTACATTTGAGTTTCAAACTATCGATTGTCATTTACATTGATAGACAAGAAACAAGCGCGACAAATATAAATGGAAGTGTTGGTGATCTTACAATACGTAAGGTTTTAATATGACAGGAATTGGTATTAAAATTGTATCGAGCCGGACGACGTACTGCCATTTTACGATAGTTAACAGCTGATATTATATCTTTATATTTTATAGCTTAAAAGACATGTCACGAGGTCACTGAGTGTTAATAAAAAAATAACTCTTGAAAAGCCTAAAAGTAAGAGGAAGGGCCTCATTGATGTCGGCTATCGTTGTTTAGACTTCAGGGATCAGTTTCACAGAGTTAAACGCATTTAGGGCTTTCACATTTTGTTTAATAATCAGTCTTACGCAGCAAAATATATGTAGAATATTTTTATTTACCTAATAATTAAACTGTGTGTAAAAAAGTACCATGCCAAATCAACTCTATAATCAGTAAATGTGTCATCAATTCTTTAACCTTTATACTAGTAAAAATATAGATATTAAAAAATATATATTTTAGAAACAGACATCCATAATCAGTGTTAAGGAAACCATGATTAGAATATTTTAAGCAAGTTTATTGCCAGAAAGAGTCACACGCGTTCACATTGTTGCGATACAAAATTATGACTAACTGTCAAATTTGACATAAGCAAAGTGTTGCAATATTTAATGTTTAGCTTATTTCTAAACATAGTTGGGGGGCACAGTTAGTAACACCTTAAATTATTACAAATTAAAAAATTAATTACAATATTACTCTTGAAAATAGTTGTGGAAGGCAAGGCAGTTTTACTATTTCAGAAAAGTTAACAATGTAAGTATTAAACTCTACTTTAAATTTAAATAAAGTTAATCTATTTTACTTTACTTTAAGTATGTTACTAAACTTATTTATAGTTCCTTAGGTTTACATTATACACATTTTTAGTTTAGTGTTATGTTTAAGTTTCTTAAGTTTTAAATTTTTATTTTATTTAAACGTATTTACTTATAAATGTAATGTTTTATCTTTACTTAAATAAAGTTATTATAGACATTTTACTTATATTACTTAGTAATCTTATTTTTTACAGTTTTAAAACTATGTTTAACTTATGTTTTAACACTATGAGTTCTCATCTAATATAGGCAGAGGACACAATTTAGTATAAGATCTAGTATAAACTTTGTTACCAATTTTAATTTGAGCAACTCTGACTTTACCGTCAGGTCCTGGAAATGTTTTTAATACTCGAGCCATTGGCCAATGCAATGGGGCCTTGTTTTAAAATTTTACAATCACTAAATCGCCCTCTTTGATATTTATAACAGGATATTTCCATTTGGGTCTGTTTTGCAACTGACATAAATAATCTCTAGACCAGGCTTTCCAGAAGTCTTGTTTTAGTTTAGAGCAAATGTTCCAAAACTTTAATCTATTTATAGAGACATCAGTGAGATCAATCTCTGGAAAACTGGTCATTGGGCAACCAATCAAGAAATGACCAGGGGTTAAATAAGTTAAGTCTGAAATGTCAGAGCTCATAGGTAGTAAGGGGCGAGAATTAAGTACAGCCTCTATCTGGGTAACTACAGTATATAGCTCCTCAAAGGTAAGGGAGAGATCTCCTACCACTCTCTTCAAATGTGTCTTTACACTTTTAACCCCAGCTTCCCATAGACCCCCAAACTCTGGTGAGTAACTAGGTATGAATTTAAATTGTATAGACTGCATGGAGCAAAAGTTTTCTACACCTTCTGTATGTTCTTTAGTTGAATATAATTGATATAAATCTTTTAATTGGTTGGAGGCACCTACAAATGTTTTACCATTGTCACAGAAAATCTAAGATGGTAAACCTCTTCTTGAAATAAATCTTTTTAGGCAGGCTAAAAAGGTATCAGTTCTGAGATCACTTACTATCTCTAAATGCAAGGCTTTGGTTGCAAAGCAAACATAGAGTGCTATATAGGCTTTAGTTGTTATTGGTCTACGGATTCTAGCTACTTTCATATTGAAAGGTCCACAAAAATCGATGCCTACCACCTGGAAAGGCCTTGAAGCGGTTATTCTTTGGGAGGGTAATGAACCCATTAGTTGCTTAGCAACCTTGGCTTTCAAGCGTGCACATTTCATGCATTTATGGACTACTTTTTTAACAGATCGTATTCCATTTAACAGCCAGAATGACTGCATCAAAGAACTCAACACTAATTTAGCTCCAGCATGGAGAAGACGCAGGTGTTCTCTTCTTATTATTAGATTCGTGACATGACATGACTTGGGCAACATTATGGGATATTTTTTATTATAGGGTATGTCAGGGGAGTTCTGCAATCTACCGCCTACCCTTATTAAGCCATCTCCATCTAGAAATGGGTGTAAACCTGACATGTCATTTTTAATATGTTTACCATTAAGTAATGCATATTTTTCATTTGAAAAATGCTTTGACTGCACTGATTTTATTATAAAATTTTGAGAATTTTGTAATTCTTTTGGAGACAGAGCACCATGAAGTTTGTCATTGTTTTTAGTACAATTATTTTTGAAGCGGAGTATATAAGCAATTACTCGCTGTAATTTATGCATATCAGAGTACTTGTCAAAGATATCATTAAAAGTGGAGCCTACATTACACACATTTGTGGACAATGGGTAATCCTTTGTATTAGACGTCTCTGTTAATTTGTCAACTGAGGTAGAATCATTTTGATTTTCATATTTTACATGTTGAAAGTTAATATTGCCCAGATAGTGGGGACCGTGCCACCACAGTTGAGACGATTGAAGTTTTTGAGGATCACAGCCTCGTGAAAGTAAGTCGGCTGGATTGTCACCCGACCTGACATATGACCATTGTTGGTCTTTTGTCAAAGATAAAATTTTATTAACTCTTACAGAGACATATTTGTCAAGTTTTGATTTTACGGAATTGATCCATGAAAGGACTACTTGAGAGTCAGAATATAAAAATACTTTTAAATTATATCTACTTTGTAGATTTTTAGAGACTCTATCTATTAGTTGAGACAGCAAAAGAGCGCTATTGAGCTCTAGTTTTGGAATAGTTAACTCTTTATTAAGGGGGGACACTCTCGATTTGGAGCATAGTAAATGGACTGTTACTCTGTCATTACCATCAATAAGTCTTAGGAAGACGCAGCATCCATATGCTTTTATAGACGCATCAGCATAACCGATCAGCTGAGCTGAAGTTACATTGGTGGAGCTAATTCCTCGAGGTACGCTTATTGTTCCCATATCTTGCAATTTACGCAAAAAACTATTCCATAAAGATAGCTGCTTAGGGGGTAACACTGTATCCCATTCGATTTTTAATTGCCACAATTCTTGTATGAACATTTTAGCCAATACTACAATTGGACCTATAAGGCCTAAAGGGTCAAACATTTTGCCAATAAAACTTAGTATTTTACGTTTTGTATTTAAATTTTCATTTTCTGTTTTTGGAGTTGTGTATGTAAAATTGTCAGTGGATATTTTATATTTCATACCTAGAGTTTTTACAATATCATTTTTGTTATTTATTTCGACTTGGTCAAAATATTTTTTATTTTCCTCTATTTTGTCCAGGACACTGCTAGAGTTTGAACACCATTTATGTAAACTAAACCCACCCAATTTTAGAAGTTCAATTAACTGATTTTTTATTTCAGCTAACTTACTCTCATCATCAGCACCATATATGACGTCATCAACGTAAGTATGCTTTAGGATAGCTTCGGCAGCGAGACCATAAGTATCTGCATATCGATGAGCTAGCTCCACCAAGCAACGGGTTGCAAGAAATGTGGACGCTTTCAAGCCATAGGTGACCGTCTGTAGTTGTAAGCATTCAATGGGCTTAGAAGGGTGATCTCTCCAGAGAATATTCTGAAGGCATCTTTGATGTTCATTAATACTGATTTGTCTAAACATTTTTTGAATATCACACATAAGTGTGTATAAAAAGGTCCTGAACAGAAGTAATATATTGAAGAGCTCATTTTGAACAATAGGGCCATTTAGCATGACATCATTAAGGCTTATTTTATTTTTAGATTTCATACTGCCATTAAAAACAACACGCAATTTGGTAGTTTTGCTTTCCTCATTCAGCACAGCATGATGGGGAAGAAAATAAGCAGAACCATTGTATATGCCTTTATATGTAGTGATGTCTATCTTTTTTGCATGTCCTAGTAGTAGATACTCTTCAATAAACTTTTTGTAATTTTCTAAATAGTTGGGATCTTTGTTAAATTTAGACTCAAGGGCTAGAAATCTTTGGATAGCTATAGAAAATGAGTCTCCTAGTTGGAGCTCTTCTAAAGGAGAGCAAAGAGGCATATCTACTTGAAATTTGTTATCCTGAAGCTTTACTGAATTTTGGAATATTTGCTCAGTTTTTTGAAATTCATCAGAATTTTTTTCTGAAACCTGGGGTAGTTCCTCAGAGAGCCAAAACTGTTGCATTACATTTTCTAACTTTACAGGTTCACAAATAGCAAAATTGGATACCAGCTCATTTTTTAAATTATTGTCATTTACATTTCCACCAACTACAAAACCAAACAAGGTGTTTTGCAATACACATCCATTACTTAGTTTCTGATTTCCTTCCAGAAGGGAATGGAAATATATATCAGCACCTAATAAAAGGTCAATTTTTGATGGTATATAGAACTCATCATCTGCTAGTTTTACATTTTCTGGCAAAAATTATGGTTCCATTATAGCGCGAGCTTTGTTAGATACAGGAAGCCAAACGTCATTTGTAACAGCTTCACTGGTTAAAAAATTAGGCCTTACTTCTGAAAATCAGGAAACAAATGTTATAAGTATAGGTAACAGGCCAAACCAAATTGATAAATGTGTAAAACTTACCATAACAAACAATCAGTTTTTTGGAACTTTTATACGTACTGGAGCTAGCAAGGTATATGGGCCTGAACATATAAGAACGCTGGAAGCAGTCTATCTCGAAAGAACTTTTTGTTTTCAATCGTTTGGCTCGAGTCTTACAGTCCAGATCGGTCACTGAAGTTTTTTATGACGTTCAGAAAAACTTTAAAAAGTCGTATTTGGGCCTAAACATATAAGACTCAAAATGAAATTTGGATATGAAAGTAAGTACATTGGACAACCCCATAACATTTTTTTTTTCGCTGAAATCGGTCACCGTCCCAAATCAGACAGGGGTCAGAAATCGTAAAAAATCGGTTTTGGAACTAAACATATAAGATGTCTGCAACCAATGTAAATCGATAAAACACACTTCACCTTATACAAAAAGTTCAGTCTTACAACGTGAATCGGTCACAGTTCCAAAATCTGACTACTTTTATAGCTTAGGTTTTTTCGCTGACGATGGGCGATAACTCGATAACCATTAAGGTTAGAGGTATAGTTACTTCGGCAAAAATTAAGTGCATAAAATTTCCAACAAAAAAGGTTATATTCATTTATATTGTGGGATTAATAGATAATGAGCTAATTGCAAAACTGTCTCTCATAAACATCGTTTTCGTCTATTTCTCCATAACCTTTAAGATTACAGGTATAGTTACTACGGTAAAAATAAAGTAGGTACATAAAATTTGCAACATAAAAGGTCATATTCATTTTCACTGTATAATTAATAGAAAAAGAGTAAATTGAAAAAATAATGTTTATATTTGAAATTTTCATCTATTTGTTGATAAATTAAAGATTAGAGGTATTGCGGCTTTAAAGAAATAAAGTTTATAAAATTTTTAATAAAAAAGGTTCTATTCATTTTTATTGTTGGATTAATAGATAAAGAGTAAATTGTAAAATTGTTTCTCATAAATAAAGCTTTTGCCTATTTCTCCATAACCTTTGAGATTAGAGGCATAACTACTACGGTAAAAACAAAGTGCATTAAATTTTCAACAAAAAAGGTTATATTCATTTTCACTGTATAATTAATAGATAAAAAGTAAATTGAAAACACTTTTATTTTACAAATTTTCATCTATTTGTTGATAAATTAAAAATTTGAGGTATTGTGACATAAGAAAAAATTGAATACATAAAATATATAACAAAACTGTTGCATTTTTTCTGTAGGATTAATAGATAAAAGTTAATTGAAAAACTAAGTTGTAATCAAACTGTTTTTATAGGATAATCTTAAGGTACAACAAGAAAGTGAGTAACATTGTTATTTTCATCAATACCAGCATTTATTTATACTTTTATACGTATACTCAATATTAATATTTTATCAATACCCTGTGAAGTATACAAATATTAAAGCATAGAACTTAAATTTCTAAATGTAGACAATTAAATATTGTTTTCTAGTTTTATGTAGACAGCGCCAAAAGTTCCCAGCCTGACATATTTAGAGTTGTATAGCGATGATTTAAGCTATATTTCTGGATAGTGTAAGTCGGATAATAGTCACTGATGCAATCAACGAGATCAGTAAGTTTTTTATTTATTTACTGTACAAGTAAAACTCTAATAGGTCAGCCGTATCATAAATCGAATATCATGCAGTCGAGCAGCAGTTTTATCAAAATAAGGTGAGCAGTTGTTTTATCAAAATAAGGTGAAAGTCAAAATAATTTAAGAACAGTTAATATTGCTATGTGTACGGGGAGGCTTTACCTTCTTATTCAGGCATAAAGAAGTAGATGTACAAATTTCGTTCCGGGTGTGTTTTTTAAACATGAAGAGCACTGGATCGTCTGGGAGATTCGACCATATCGGAAAACAATGCTCCTGTGGAACAAATTGTTCTAAGTGATCGTTGTATGAGGGTCGAATTAATTTATGCAGTCTTTGAACTTTCTAAATCAAGCACCCATATTTTTTTTAATAAACATTTACAAGTTAAAAAATAAACCATGCGATCAGTTCCTAAATTTGTTCCCGTAATTCTACGACAGCAAAATATTTTTGGCACTATGTTTCGAATACTACTGATGTTTTAAAGTCAAACATAAAAAAAAATGAAACAATGATCCTCTACCATGATCTCTTTAAAAAATCGAATCAAATAATTAAAAGATCAAATGAAGGAGCTCCAAAAAAACCAAGGGTAACCGAATAAAAAAAAAACACGGTTTTTTTGAAATTGCAAAAGACATACTGTTGAAGAATTTATCAGAACTTAACACTACTATGGAAGAGACATATTGGTGTCGATTCGGTTTTCATGATTAAACTTATCTGACAAGATTAAACTTTGTTTAAGTGTTCTGTCTTTACCCTTCTATATCGAAAAGACAAGGAAAGGACGCTTAAATTTAGTTTAGTCCTGTCAAATAATATGTAGCTTCCGCCCGCGACTTCGTCTGCGTAAACTTCAGAATTGGGTCCAGGGAGATAAAATGTTAAGGCAGCGCCATCTATAACAGTTTTTAGCCACTTCTCCGTGAGCCTTCGAGGATTCTGGGATAAAAAGTATCCTACGTGTTAGCCGAGTGCTTCATCTATCTACCTACCAAATTTCATCCAAATCCATTCATTATTTTCAGCGTGAAAGTGGAACAAAGAAACAAACATCCATACTTTCACATTCATAATATTAAACACTTACTTACCTGTGTGCCGCCGGTGACACTAGGAGGGCTCGCCCTAAACAGAGTGACCAATTTTAAATATTTGGGTCACTACATAACCGAGGATCTATGCGATGACATGGATGTGGAAAGGGAACGCAGGGCGTTGGCAGTTAGGTGTAATATGCTCGCCCGCAGGTTTGCTCGCTGCTCAAGTGAAGTAAAAATAACACTGTTTAAGGCTTTCTGCCAGACGTTTTACACTTGCAACCTGTGGGTAAGTTATACGCAAAGAGCTGTCAACGCCTTGCGGGTCCAATATAATAACGGGCTAAGGATGCTGTTGGGGCTGCCGCGTTATTGCAGTGCATCAGAGATGTTTGCAGAGGCACATATTGATGACTTTTTTGCAATTGTCAGAAAAAGAGTTGCCTCCCTGATGTGCCGTGTTCGTGGCAGCGCCAACAGTCTCCTATCTATTGTTGGAGACAGAATGGACAGTCCAATCCTAAAACATTGGGTGACTGTCCATCTTGTCACAAACAGGAAACCGAAAAATAATTTCATTTACTAACCCCATTTTATTTCTTTTCTTTTGTGTTCTACTAACCCATGTATATGAATTCTCTGTGATTCGAAATAAAGTTTTCAATTTCAATTTCAAATTTCAATTCAATTACTTATAATGAAAAAACACATTTACATCACCATTTCATATTATTATTAGGCTCCAGGAATGTGAATAACTTACTTTTTTGTACCTTGAATTTTTAAGTATAGAAAATTATGTACTTACATATGTGTAAGTCTTGAAGTTAAAATTGTTAAGTGTTTGCATGGTTTATCGCTATTTTCGAGAGTCATTACAAATCGTCTCGCAAGCAGGTTTGATGACTTCCTGCCTCCCGAACAAGCCGGTTTCCGAAAAGGCTTCAGTGCCATAGATCACATACATACGCTCCGGCAGATTATACAGAAGACCGAAGAGTATAATCGGCCACGTCGTGGCTTGTCGTGCTTGGCGTTTGTGGACTATGAGAAAGCCTGATTCGGTTGAGACCTGGGCTGTGCTACAGTCTCTCCAACGGAAATTGACTATCGATATATCGAAGTGCTGAAGTGTTTGTATGACAACGCCACCATGTCAGTCCACCTCCAGGATCAGAATTCGAAACCTATCCGGTTGCAGCGTGGGGTGAGACAGGGAGACGTCATATCTCCGAAACTGTTCACCGCTGCCCTGGAAGACGTTTTCAAGCTTCTGCACTGGAGAGGACTCGGCATTAACATCAACGGCGAGCACATCTCTCACCTTCGATTCGCTGATGATATCGTGGTCATGGCTGAGACCCTGGAAGACCTAAGCACAATGGTCGATGGACTCAGTAGAGCCTCCCAACAAGTGGGTCTTAAAATGAACATGGACAAGACGAAAATCATGCCAAATGTGCGTGTCACACCCACTCCTCTGAAGGTTGGAGACTCTACACTTGAAGTTGTTGACAAATATTTATACCTGGGACAAACAGTCCAGCTAGGTAGGTCCAACTTCGAGAAAGAGATCAATCATCGAATCCAACTTGGCTGGGCAGCGTTCGGGAAGCTCCGCAATATCTTCGCGTCCAAAATACCGCAGTGTCTCAAAACTAAGGTCTTTGATCAGTGTCTATTGCCAGTGATGACATATGGAACCGAAACATGGTCGCTTACTATGGGCCTCATAAGAAGGCTCAAGGTCACCCAAAAGGCGATGGAACGTGCCATGCTTGAAGTTTCCCTACGTGGTCGAATCAGAAATGAGAAGATACGTAGGAGAATCAAAGTCACCGACATAGCTCACAGAATCGCTAAACTGAAGTGGCAGTGGGCGGGGCACATAGATCGTAGAACAGATGGCCGTTGGGGCAGTAGAGTTCTCGAGTGGCGACAGCGCACCGGAAAACGCAGTGTAGGCAGGCCTCCCACTCGGTGGACCGATGACCTGGTAAAGGTTGCGGGAAGCCGCTGGATGCGGGCAGCGCAGGACTGGTCGATGTGGAAATCCTTGGGAGAGGCCTTTGTCCAGCAGTGGAGGTCCTTCAGCTAATGATGATGATGACATGGTTTATAATAAAATTTTATTGAAATGTTGATTTTGTTTGTTTTTGATTTTATCTTATAAATTATGTTCATAGTATTGACATAATTTTTAAATGCTATTTTAGAAAAGTAAGTTATTCACATTCCTGGGGCCTAATGATAAATGATTTTTCATAATTACTTACATAGTGTCGATTTTAATATAATAATTTGAAAAAGAGCTGTAACTTAAAATAAATTTCTAAACAAAACAAAGAAAAATCTGTTGAAGTAGAAAAGTATGACTAATAGTTAAACTACAGGTGCCAACTGAATTAGTTTACTTTTAAATTTAATATGACGGGTTTTATTAAATAATCTCATCTAAATGACCATCATCTCGATTTCGACATTCTTCTAAACGAGCACAAATTTCGAAGACTCTTCGAAAAAGAGAACGTGATATTGCATTGACATCTCTTCTGTAATGTTTGCTATGACCTTTTTGTGTTGAAAATTGTATGCACTTTATTTTTACCATATTCATGCTATGCCTCTAATCTTAAAATTTATGGAAAATGGGCAAAAACATTATTTATGAGAAACAATTTTACAATTTACTATTTATCTATTAATCCCATAATAAAAATGAATAGAACCTTTTTTGTTGAAAATATTATAAACTTTGTATCTTTTAAAGCCGCGATACCTCTAATCTTAAATTTATCAACAAATAGATGAAAATTTCAAATATAAAAATTATTTTTTCAATTTACTCTTTTTCTATTAATTATACAGTGAAAATGAATATGACCTTTTATGTTGAAAATTTTATGTACTTTATTTTTGCCGTAGTAACCATACCTGTAATCTTAAAGGTTATGGAGAAATAGACGAAAAGGATGTTTATGAGAAACAGTTTTACAATTTGCTCATTATCTATTAATCCCACAATAAAAATAAATATAACCTTTTTTGTTGCAAATTTTGTGAACTTAATTTTTGCCCAAGTAACTATACCTCTAACCTTAATGGTTATCGAGTTATCGCCCATCGTCAGCGAAAAAAACCTAAGCTATAAAAGTAGTCAGATTTTGGAACTGTGACCGATTTGCGTTGTAAGACTGAACTTTTTCTATAAGGCGAAGTGTGTTTTATCGATTTACATTGGTTGCAGACATCTTATATGTTTAGTTCCAAAACCGATTTTTACGATTTCTGACCCCTGTCTGATTAGGGACGGTGACCGATTTCAGCGAAAAAAAAATGTTATGGGGTTGTCCCATGTACTTACTTTCATATCCAAATTTCATTTTGAATCTTATATGTTTAGGCCCAAATACGACTTTTTTAAGTTTTTCTGAATGTCATAAAAAACTTTAGTGACCGATCTGGACTGTAAGACTCGAGCCAAACGATTGAAAACAAAAAGTTCTTTCGAGATAGATCGCTTCCAGCGTTCTTATATGTTCAGGCCCATACACCTTGCTGGCTCCCGATCTAACACAAGGGTTTTAGCCAAGCCGAGCTTCTCTTGTTTTGTTTTGTTGCTCAGAGTTTTTTTATATTTCATTCTGTGTGTTACTAACGCAATAAACTAATAACAAATAAATTTTACCCTACATTCACACATTCGGCCAATGCAACGATAGAGAGGAAAATATGTTTCGCTGGGTTTTGCTGTATAGGCATCCTTCTTTACTTCAAACGTTATATAACAATAGACATAAGAAGGACGAAGAAGCAGAGGTAGTAAACATGTAGCCGCAGATTTCAAATATCGCTATACTGATAAAAAGTATTTCTCTGTGGCACACATTCTACAAGTAATGGCACTTTAGAGAGGATCATTGTATGCGAGTTTTTCTGCAGATCAGACCGAGAAACAATCTGCATGCGGCGGTGGCAGCACCACTTGCTACAGCTACAGCTACAGGTTGCTTTATTATAAAAACCGATAGTAATAAAAATCGGTCACCACAGCCGCAGTTCAGTGTGACTTGCACTCTTGCTTTTTCGCGTCGATGACGTAGGTTAACTGAATAAAAGTTAGATAATTCTCTGGATAAGTTTTTCTGTTAGTGACATTTAACTCGACGGTTTTCGCGTTTTTCAAGACACTCGACACATTCGTGCCAATTAATATCTTTAGATGGTAGACGTAAAGTCATTTCAGGTGTCTGACAGTGGGGTTCACCACTAGCCCTATAATTACCATACAAATACAAATATTTTTATTTGAAAAAAACTGACTTTTATGTAGGTACAGTGGTCTTGAACGCTGCATTAGGTATACCTTGTTTCAATCCAATTAAAAAAAAAGGTAAACAATCTTACTAGGGAACTTCATGAAAACGTCAAAAATTTCGTACCTACTTCATATTTTCATTGATTACTTTAATGAAGTTGTACCACGGAACCCTACACTGCGCGTGGCCCGACACGCACTTAACCGCTTTTCATTCAGTCGAATTTATAGGATTTAGTACGGAATATGAATATGACTAATGTGTTGGTCGAATGTGTGGATCTAGGGCGTTTTGCGATTTGTTTTTGTACTGCTGTATACAAATATTGGAGCATGGCTGAAATCGGAACGATGCCGCCGCCGCCACCACCAGCAAAACGCAACGATGAACCACAAGCGTTCCGTATTATAGGTATTCCGCTATCGTATGATTTACATGTATTTATTCTTTTATTTATTAGTTTATTTCAGGCACAAGGCCCATAGAAATATATAAAATCGCCCTTGTTTCTAGTCTATATCAATGTAAGTGACAATCGATAGTTTGAAACTGAAATGTACCTTATACTCACAGCACAAAGTCAGTTACTGCTTGAACTAAAAAAAATAAGAGCGGCAACGTCGCAATCTGCCGCGAGTCGCCGTAATTATTCAAAAAATTGGCGGGAAAAATCAGTTTTTAGCGTCTACCGCTGTAACTATAACGTTTGGGATTCTAGTTTTTTTTTTGAGCAGAATGCTCAAATTTTGCTCTAAATCTGAGCATAAGAACCAGTCTTGTATTCGTATTAGTTTCAAAGCTATACAGCTTTTTCACTTTTGTCAGTTCCACCCAGCAAGGAAAAAACAATGGCTCGTAGCACAAAAAGTACCGATTTTTAAATTCAAAAATAATTGAGCATAGGTTTTTAGTGTTGCTCTAAATCCTGGCATAAAAATTTTGAACCAAGATGCTGTAATTGCTGAGATCTGATGTGAGTGCTAGAAAGATTCGTGAAAAGAACGTAAAGCAGGTTTTGCGTTCTAGCGAGATAACTATTGACATGAAACTTTGCAGTCCGACTCACTTTATGATGCTCTAAATCTGTGCATCTTTTTTTCCCAACTCTTCGTAGTTTTTGTGCACCAGTTGTGGTGGCGCTCTAGGGCTTTAGGAGCTCGTATCTCGAAAAGTATGATTGCTCAATTTTTCTCCCTTGGCATGATGATTGCTCTAATTATGCTCTAAAATTTGAGATAGGTAGGATTCTCCTAGGAGCCCCAGGAAAAAAGGGCTTGCTGGGGTCGCTCACACTGTAAGCAGGCATGCAGTAATGTTGCCAAGTAAGCCATTGGGACAACATTTTAAATTCCCTGACTATTTTATGAGGACTGAATAATAGAAGAAAGTAATGCGAAAAAAATGTATTTCCATTTTTACACAAAGAACTGTTTTCAATATTATTTATATGGATTTCTTAACACTAAATTACATCAATTTAATATTATATTAAATTAATAATATTAGTGTTATCTAAACAATGTATAATTAGATTAAAATTCTAATGTGATTGTAAACAAAATAGTAAAGTATTTACACAACAATATGATTTATGTAGAGTAAAATAGAATTTAAAATTATTAAATATATTATAACAAATATAATAAAGATCATTGTTGCGACATTTGAAAGTATTGTTCAACTTAAAGAAATTAGCTTTAACTTATTTTAATTAATAAGGATGTCCAAATAATAAATTATAGTTATACTTATTATTATAAAAAATACTATAATTAACCTATTCAAAGGATGGTATTCAATGAGTATAATGGCTCAAACACACTGAAAGAAAATATATTTGTTCTTCCTTATAATTGTATTTACTACATTTAAACAAATTTCAAAATAATTATAGACATGCAATTTAATGGATATTTATCGAGTTAAGAACATTTGAATACATTTCGGCCAAATGGCTTTGTCATGCTTAAAAACAATGTTTTAGGGAAGAACAATATTATATAAAAAATATTTCCACAAAAATGCTATGTAAAATCTACAAACAAATACAATTTTCTATAACAATTGTCACATTCCTTAAACTACTATTTAATAATAGGGGATTTACAACGTCATTCACATCGTTACTATTAACAATGGGGATTGGGGATATTTAGAACAATTCTACTAGGGTGGCATCTAGAGCCACGAGGGTCTATTTATAGAGTCATAAGGTTGCCTGACTCCCAAGCTGGCCGGGTAGCCAGGCGGATAGAGGCTCATGATCTGTGCGCCGGTCTGCCGCAGCAGCTCCTCTTGATGGCGCTGTAAGTACTGCTGGTACAACGGCGACGATGACTCCGCACCCACGAATGGGTACCCTGCGCGTACTTGCGGGTGCCCAATAAATGGAAATGAACCACTCGCATGGCTCGAGTTTTGATGTGCTGGTTTTACCAATTTATCCGTATTCACTTCAGTGCTACTGCGTTGTTGGTGGGCCACAGCTGCCGCCATGTAATTAGCTGCCATTAACTGATTGCTGTTCCTAAAGTCTTCTAAAGAAAATCCAGTATTTTCACCATACAAGCTTCCACCGAGTGACATATTTGCGGACGTACCAAAGTTAAATGCACTTCCTGGCATCATACTAGACTTTACAGAAGGCAAACCTTCGGTTCCACAAGACGAAGAATAACTCTGACTGCTAGATACTGAGTTGGGTTTTAAATCCGATGTTCTCTTTCTTTTAGGCTTTGTCTTTGTATCTGCCTGGGATGACGTGGTAGCTGAGGATTTGTAAACATTACTGTCTTTGCTAGCTGGTGATGGTTGATTATAAATACTTACGGATGGACTATTTGCATGCATATCTGTAGTAATGCTCTTATTAAACATTTGTGCCATTTGAAATGTTTTATCGTGATAAAGAGATGAACTGCTTCCTGCAAAGCTCGATAGGTATCTCTCATCATTTGTATATCGTTCCAACATTTGAGGAATATTCGGCAAATTACGCAAACTATCAAGAGGCAGCGAAGAATGAGTGCTGTAGGGTGTTTTATACGGAATTGAGCCGACATATGGATGATTCTGTACATGTTTGTCTGATTTCTGAGATTTTTCAATGTTTTTAGAGATTATATCAGTATCAGGTATTGAAGAGGAAACATTTATGTGATCATTCTTCAATAAACCTCTCGGATTAGGTATTCTCAACTCTGATGGCATATTTTGTGCAGTTTGTCTAGGAATATTATAACTACTGTATTGATGTTGCAAATTTTTGTTATAATTAATTGCAGAGGTTGAGGGGCTCATTTCTGTTTTTAATTTTTCTGCTGTGTTTGCACTATATATCGAAGAATAGTCTGCAGCTGACACTTCCGGTTTGCGCATTTGGCTAGTCACCTTCCAGTTACCATAATCCAATGGCGCCTGAGAAGAAGCTGTACTAGAAGCAAACAGCTTCTTATTGGCTAATTCAATGTCATTTAATGAAAATCTGTTCATCGACTGGCTGTTAGAAAGGGCTTCATAATGGGCATGATGTGCGTGCGCTATGTTTTGGGTCAATCCCTCGCCGTGCACCCTATCGTGGGTATGCGCTGGCGGTATGCTACCAGAATTTCCAACACCTTTCGACAAATGTTGATTACTCATGCCAAGGTTTATTGCAATTGCATCGATATCGTATGCTTTCTGCTGTGTACTTAAATTATTCGTTTTAGCTAAATACTCGTCATGTAACTCGCCACTACTCCTTCGATCTTCTGGGTTCATGTACCCCATGTTTATCATATCAATGTTTTCTTTTTTATTAATACTGTCATTTTTGCTTAGGCCAGCATTTGTCGTAACATTTTGTTTAGAGTTATGAATAGATTTATTGTTATCAAATGCCACGTTGTCCCTGTTTTCAATACCATGCTGGTCGCTTAATTCGCTATTATTCTTATCGCGTAATTTAGCCATTTCGGATTTTTCACTTAAAGCTAATGCTATATCGTCTACGGAAGGAGTCGATACTGAAGACGTGTGTAAAGAAGGAGAAATTTTCTGGTAGTCATTTTTATTTTGTACTTGAGGAACCTCTTTTATTTCGAGGGTCTTTTTGGTAGATGCTTGTTCAGGCTCATTGTAGGTTCTTTTCTTTACAGGAAATAGAGCTGTTTTTGGATCTGGAGGCATGGGATCACTTGCATTTAATGGAGAAGTTTGTGGCTGTGAATAAGTAACTGCATGTGATTGTGAGTATGGAGACGGCACTGGTGAGAATGAGTCGCCAAACTGATTTTGTTGAAAAGATTCAGGCCCCCCAAAGTCTTCTTGAGCTCTACTTGATTTATTATTTGTCGTTTTTGTAGTATCATAGAATGCTGGTGGATTTTGAGTATAAGTGGGCAACGGACTCTTATTGTGGTCTACAAAATAGTTAGGAGTCGCTGAACCCATTACGCTATTAGAAGCATAAACGTGTTGCGAGTAAGGCGAGTACGGAGACTGCGGCGCTTCACGTGGACTACAACTTTTATCCGGACTACTTTTAACTGACGTGGTGTCTTGATAAAATCCAGCTCTAACAGTACCATTGATAATAGGATAAGTAATCTTTTGGAAATCATCTGATCTCGGTGAAGCCGGTGAACGTAGTAATGGAGATGTGTGCGACATTTGGTGTCGAGGCGAATCTAGATCCTGACTGAATGAAGATCTCTCAGAAACAGAGCTACCAGTACTAGTTCTTCTTTGTCTTGGAGTAGTAGATATAGTTGGAAGGGGGCTGTCCCCACCATCAGTGTTGGGGGTTTCTGGGTCTGTCGGAGAGTCATATTTAGCTGTGATCTTTGGACTGGGTGGTTTTTCATTACTAGGATTATCCGTGGACTTATCATCTGCTTCTGAATCATCTAATTTCTTCTTGATGGTAGTTGAAGGACCTGTATTTTTAGGTGCACCAAATGCTTTAAACCATGCACTCAAATTAGGCGTTGCTTTTTCTTGGCTTGGTTTGGTTGGCGGTGGTGGTTCTGTTTCAACTTCTGCATCCTTTTTACTTGGCTGAGCAACATTTTCAATTTTCTTTTCAACTGGAGTAGATTCCTCTTGCTTATTTTCATTTTCAGGCCCAACTGATTTGGAATCATTACACTGATCAGAAGTTATCACTTCTTTATTACCAAAACCATGGTCGTTTCCAAGAGTGAATTCTACAGTTGGTAAAACAGATCCAAGACTGAGCTTGGGGCTCTCTTCACCCTTTTCAATATCCCGTACTTTAGTAAGAGGTCCAGGAATTGCAGGTTCTTCAACTTTTTCTGTGTTCTTATTGCTGATGTTAGTTAGCAAGTTACCTTTACTTTTGCCCGGTTGCAATCTGTCAATTGTTCGTTGAATTTCCCTTCGTTTAATTAATTTTGGTTCACGAGATGAGGGACGCTTTCGACACAGTTCTTTTTTGTTTCCAAACAACTTCTCGCCTTGAGATAGATCATCATCAAGCCGACTATTTTCATGGTCCTCTGTAGAGATGGTCTGAGCCGGGCTATCACATGGGGAACTAGCTGCAGAGCCTTTTGGAGCTTCATCAAGCCATTTACTGATATCTTTCACAGCTTGCTCTAAGGCTTCAGACGCAGATTCGTTCTTTGCTGAGTTCTTCTTAAGTCCTTTGCGACTAGATTTTCCTTTTTTATTATCAGTAGTGTTATCATCATCTAAGTCCGAAAAATCACTGAAGTCTCCATCTTTTGCGTTATTTGACTCCGAATTTTTATCAGTACTGCTTTGACTGGGTGTAAATAGGCTGTTAAATGCCGAGTTACTTTTGTATTTTTCATTTTTGGCTCTTAATTTTTCAATTGTTTCTCGGAGTTTCTGGTTCTTGTCTTTTTCTGGTATATGTAGATTTTGTTTTTGTTTATCTACTATTTTACGTTTGTAGTCAAACAATGATTCCCACGCCTCTTCTTTCTTCGATACGTTCCGCTTTCTTTCTTTAATTTTGTCATATTTATCTTTATAAAATTCAGGGTCTGCACTAGCGTCAGGCACGTCGTGTAGATCCAGCTCTGTCGGTGAAGGTGTCGGGGTGTGAATCGATGGCAAGGGGCTGGCACTTCTGCTTCTATTAGAACTCTCAAAAGATTCATTTGAAATACTTCTTTCCCGACTTTCATTAGGCTCTGGTTCAGGATTTCTGATTCTTTTCTTTTTCTGCTTTGATTTTTTGCTGTCTTTGTCTTTATTTTTTGTATGTTTCTGCTTTTTGCTATGTTTTGTTTTTTCATCCTGATCTCCTTTAATTTTATGCACACCTTTTTTATGATGGTTCTTGGAATGTTTTCCATGACGGTGATGTCCTTTCCGTTTCTTTTTTGTCTTGGCTTTATGAGATTCTTTAGATTTTTTAAGTGAAGTGTCATGTTTACTTTCCTCGGCGCTTTTCTGCTCTACACTCGGCTTTGGTTCTGTAAATATAATACAAGATTTAGCTAAACAGTTATATAATAGAAAAAAATTCAATAAGTTCAAGAATACTTTACCACTATCAGAATTATATTTGTGTTTCTTTCTTTTGTGCCTGGAGGGCGATTCTGATGGTTTCAGTTTATGTTTTCTTGACGGAGTAGGTAATTGGTACTCCACAGCAATTTCTTCATCAGATGAAGATAATCTATGCATATATTTTTCGGTTAGACGATCAAACGCAGCTTGTAAGTTGTCCACCATCATAGTATATTCTGTTGAAGAGTAACATGAGAGTTAATGTGATAAATATTTTAAAAAATAATACATCCTCATCATGAAAATCAGATATATTGATAAAAATACCATTGTCTTGTCCATTGTAAAGTCGACAGTTGTTTACAATAAGCTTAAAGTCAGCTTTAAACATTGAAAAATCTGTATAGTAGCCATTGTCGAGACGCTCTTCCATTTTGCGCAAGTCCATGGGCCGCCGTATAACTGCGTAGTAATTTGGAGCGTACTCCTCCTCCACGGGGTCCATGAACGGCCAAGCATCATCGTGGGCCGTCAATTGTTCGAGAACCTTGTACATATCAGTTTGAATATCTTCTTCGGTCTGGCTAAAACTAAAAGCATTTCCTTGTCAAACTTGGCCAATCATTTAAAAAAAACGGTAAAGAATACAAAATTAGTAAAAGATGATCAGTTTCACAGAAAATAAGCACAATATTTTCAATAAAGATATATAAAGAGAACTGTATACATGTTAACGTAGAATAAGGTGACCAAAAAAGAGTCAACATGAAAAATACGCTAATGTTGCAAAGGCGAAAGTATAGATGTTCACTTGTGCAACTTTAACGCCTACAATTCTGAACGGATTTGAATAATTCTTTTAAGGTAGATCATGCATTGAATTAACATAGGCAACATATTAACATTTTTTAATTTACGTAGGCTATTTTTTCCCAGGAAAGCTATTATGTATCACATACTAATAATAATCTAACCTAACCTAACTGTTACTACTGTTATTAAGCACATAACACAATAAACGGCGGGGAACAAACATAGTACATCACATTTTAAGTAGGATATGGAAAAACAATAAAAACAATATCTAGGCGGAAGTGGCTTCGAACAAGGCTAGTCTTAAATAAAAGGATATTTGTATTATTGTACTTACATTTGCGAAGTTTTCAGTTTTTTTCGAGTACTATTCACTGGTTCATCATTTTCTGGTATGACGATTTGACCTGTCGCACATGCCAGAGAATTATTTGTTTTTCTTCCGGTTTTCAGTGGTGGAGGTGGAGGCGGTTCTCCTTTGTGTGTCGCAGAGGAGTTTTTTGATCGCTTGTCTTTTCCCTTAGCTTCTTTAGATACTTTTTGAGGCATTTCTTCTTCCTCACTCTGTGAACTCTCTAACGAATTCGAAGAAACTGATTTATACCTGTAAAATTAAATGGCCAATAAGTATGTGTCTTATTATTTCTAATCTGGTCCCAAAGGAAATTTGCAGCAGGAAGTAACCTCAGCAGATTCCGTCGTTTGGCTCTGTTTTCCCTTGCACGGTCAGGCGATTGCTTAGAATCCTCGTCGTCTTGAGTTTTCACGGTACTGCTTTGTTTAGCCTCCTCTTCCTTTTGTTTTATTTTTTGAAGCACACGACTGGAGGTACGCCGTGGGGCAAGTTCAAGGTGTCTGCAATTAATATTTCTATGGTGATTATGATGGTTTTTGTTAATCTTATCAAATGTTATTGATTTAAATCGAGATTTAAAACATTTTTAAAATACTAATGTTTATGTACATTGTTCGATAATAAGTAACTGGATAATTGTGGGTTGTTTCTGTTTGTCCCCGTGTGCTTGTCCCCAAATAGATTTAAAGTTTCGTTTGTCCTTGAAAAAGATTTTTATCAACGATTCAGCTCTTTGAAAGTTTTCAATTCGAAATTTTTATGGTAGTTTTAACATTATTTAGAATAAGAAATGTTCAAAGAGCTGAATTATTGAATTCAAAGGTACTTAAGTCTAATTAAGACAGAATACTAAAGAAGAGCTGTAATTATACTAACTTTCCCTCACTAACGATTATTGGGAAAAACTAAAATTTTACCTAAAACTAAAAAACCTAAAATTTTTAATACATACATATATACACACACAGAGAAGTTAGCCCTGTGTGGGGATCGAACCCACGACTCTCGGATCAGAGGTCAGGATCCCTAACCACTTAGCCACCGAGTCAGTCATGTTAACCAAGTTTACTCAGATTTAAAGAATGCCAGTAACTTTTCAACGTATTTTTAATTTTTTTAACCTTTGATATCATGGAAACCCTTCACTAATGATATGGCCAAACGTGGATGGACATATAATTAAACGTTTAAACGATATGGTCAGTTTTAGCTGGCCATTTCATGAAATACGATCATTTCATGAAATAAATGGTCGGCCACATCATAAAGTGATCAATTCTATGATCTGGTCACGACATGTATATGTCGTGTCCATGTCGTGTACATGTATATGTCGTGTCGGCGCCAGATTATGAAATGACTGGCCATATCGTCGAGGAGCTCCGACAATACAGAGTTGAACAACTATCAAAATAAGAGATTCTCAATAATAAGAAAAATTGAGGTTTTTGTTTGGCCATCACCATCCCCATAGCCAACTGTACGGTGTAATACCGTCCATTTTACCTACGTTATTGGCTTCCTACTTTGATGTCACATGCATCAAGTAATTAATTATAATGAATTATGTTTTTAGCTTTGAGTGGCGACTGCAACCGCCGAACGGCACACACAAGATTCGCCAACTTATTATCTGTTATCTCTAAATAAACTATAACTTTAACTTGTGAGTCTTTTGCAACGCGCTCAACTACTCCTCATCCAACTGCGTATGGTGGCCTCCACACCATACAAAAAAAAAACAAATGGACATGCTGTTTTTACTTAAAATTAAAAAACAAACAAACTATCAAATAAATGCATCTATTTTAAAAAATATGTTTTGCTCCTACTTTAAAAATAATTGATTTAGTATTAGGTGTCATTGTTGTTTTTCGTACGCAAATAGAGTTTTGTGGTGGAAAAATTTTAAAATGGCTGGGAAAAACTGCCTTTACTGACCATTTTCTGGGAAATACTGACTTTACTGACCGTTTTCTGAAAAAACTGACTTTACTGACTACTTTCCACCCCTGATTGTATTTTATGAGCGAACCGTAGCGATAAAGTTTTTTAATTTATTGTTTTGGATAGCCTTATTCCTCTGTAATACTTAGAAAAAAACCGAATAACATTATACCTGTTGTAGACGTGACATTGGTAATTTTGTTCTAACGTAGACATTTATAAGTATTTAATAAAAGTGCCAATATCTCTAAAAACTATGACAATTTTACTAAAGTGAAATATACATTTTCTGGCTAGTCAAGACCTGGCCTATCAACACTCTAAGGATTATCGTTGGTTTTTGGGACACCTGTATATACAGGGTGTCCAAAAAGTGAAGGATAATCCTTCACCTGCGGATTAGTCGAATCATTTCCTACTACATACCAAAAAATTTGTAGTTTTTTTTCAAAAAAATTGACCTTACGTTTAATGCATGCCATTCCTACAAATTAAGACATTTTTAAGTCCTGCTTTTTTTAAATACTCGTGGATACATAATTCATCAAACACAATGGTGAATTATTTCTTAAAGTGCTGGCAAATCCTGTAAAAAAATAAGTTTTGCAAATATTTACAAAAACTTTTTTGAATAGTTAACTTCGATAGCCTGTGATGTAAAAAAAATTACTAAGCTGATCATGCCAACAACTTTAAAAAATTGCTTTGTTATTGACAATTCTAAAATGGTATAATTGTTTGACATTACATTCAAAACATTTTTTTTATGATAATTCTAATGCACTAAGGTCGAATTTTTGGAGTTTTGCTATACTAAAATTCTATCGACATAAAGTAACTAAGTAAGACTTTGGTTGGTTTGTTTATTTGAATAACGAACTAACACGTTACGCCAGAATACAATGGATAAAAATAAAAGACAGTATGGATAAAAAATATCTTTTTTTTATAATAAATGTTCAAAATTTCCGCCATTAGCCCTTATGCATGCTCTACATTTTTTTACAAAGAAATTTTTACCGGCGGGCGTATCCTTCTCTTGAAATTTGTTCTGCAGCTCTGTCTATTTGTTCTCGCAGCTGCGTGATTTTGAAGTCTCCGTTGCATAGACTAAATCTTATAAGCAGCCCCAATAAAAGAAATCCAGGGGATTAAGGTGTGGCGACCTTGCGGACGACCATTTTAAGTGCAGCGGGTTCAAACCTTAGAACCGAACGACTACCCATAAAGATCAGAGTTCTGCAGAATAAATGAACGAAGATAATGAGTTTTTTCATAAAATTCTATGACTCGAGGAGTCTTCGGGCTGCTTAAAAGATTTAGTCTATGCAACGGAGACTTCAAATATCACGCAGCTGCGAGAAGAAATAGACAGAGCTGCAGAACAAATTTCAAGAGAAGGATACGCCCGCCGCCTAAATAGGTCCTTTGTAAAAAGATGTAGAGCATTCATAAGGGCTAATGGCTGGAATTTAAATCTTATAAGCAGCTCCAATAAAAGAAATCCAGGGGATTAAGGTCTGGCGACCTTGCTGGCCATTTCAAGTGCAGAGGGTTCAAACCTTGGAACCTAACGACTACCCATGAAGATCAGAGTTCTGCAGAATAAATGAAAGAATATAGTTTTTTCATAAAATTCTATGACGCGACGAGTCGCGACGAATGGCGGGAATTTTGAATATATATATTTTTTTTATAATAAATATTCCATACTGTCCTTTATTTTTATCCATTGTATCCTGGCGTAGCGTGTCAGGTCGTTATTCAAATGAACAAACCAACCAAAGTCTTGCTTAGTTACTTTATGTCGATAGAAAGTTGATAGAAAATTTAACAAAACTGATGAAGTAAACAACACTCTTTCAAAGATACTCAACTGGTTCACTGTAAACAATCTACTCTTAAATGCAAAAAAAAACCAAATGTATAAAATTCGCATTACCAAACGTTAGAAATATTGACGCTAGTGTAATCATAGATAGTAATGAATTGGAATTTGTCAATAGTACTGTTTTCCTCGGTATAACTTTAGATGCTACATTGCAATGGGGTCCACATATAGAAACTTTAGCGGGAAAGCTTAGTTCAGCTGCTTATGCCGTCAAAAAAATTAGGCAGTTAACAGATGTAGACACTGCACGGCTAGTGTATTTTAGTTATTTCCATAGTATAATGTCTTACGGAATTTTACTCTGGGGACATGCAGCTGATATTGAAACTATTTTCGTTTTACAAAAAAGGGCAATTCGCGCAATCTATCAGATGCGATCCCGCGAGTCGTTGAGAGATAAGTTTAAGGAAATTAATATTTTAACGGTTGCTAGTCAATTCATATATGAAAACATTATGTACGTCCGCAAGAATCTGCATTTGTTTCGTAAAAACAGTGACAGGCATGATTTAAACCTAAGGAATATAAATAACATTGATATTGCCTATTCGAGACTGAGCAAAGTTAAAAAGTCGTTTGCGGGGCAATGTGTACGATTCTATAATAAAATACCAGAACATGTAACAAATCTGCCTGAAAACAAATTCAAAACGCATGTAAAACAATGTCTGTGCTCAAAAGGTTATTATAAGATAATAGATTATGTGAATGACAAAGACATTTGGAAATGTATTGCTCTTCCTGATAACTTTATTGTTGATAACAAACATTGTATTAGTAATTAAGTGTTACTTTAAAAAATGTGTTGAAGCGAGTTTCTTTTGGGCTCGACGTTTCTTCTCGCTTCGGAAACACTTCCCGAAACGTTGAGTGTACAAGTTCCGCGTGGTAGGAACTTTGTACTAGGTAGAAAAAAAAAGACGATTTAAAAGTATGTGCAAAACATCTACTTAAATAAAAAACATTTTGAATTTTGAATAGAATTTTAGTATAGCAAAATTCCAAAAATTCGACCTTGGTGCATTAGAATTATCATAAAAAAATTGTTTTTAATGTAATGTCAAACAATTATACCATTTTGGAATTGTCAATAACTAAGCATTTTTTTAAAGTTGTTGGCATGATCAGCTTAGTATTTTTTTTTACACCACAGGCTAAGGAAGTTAACTATTCGAAAAATTTTTTGTAAAAAATTTGCAAAACTTATTTTTTTTACAGGATTTGCCAGCACTTTAATAAATAATTTACAATTGTGTTTGATGAATTATGTATCCACGAGTATTAAAAAAAAACAGGACGTAAAAATGTCTTAATTTGTAGGAATGGCATGCATTCAACTGAAGAAAGTCAATTTTTTTGAAAAAAAAACTAAAAATACCGATATCACAAAAATGGTGGGACTTTTACTAGAAAAGTTTTTTGGTATGTAGTAGGAAATGATTCGACCAATCCTTCACCTGCGGATTGGTCGAATCATTTTCTACTACATACAAAAAAAACTGTCATTATTACTGATAGTGTCTGGGCCGCTTGAAGATCAGAGTTCTGCAGAATAAATTAACGACTTCGGGCTGCTTAAAAGATTTAGTCTATACAACTGAGACTTCAAATATCACGCAGCTGCAAGAAGAAATAGACAGAGCTGCAGAACAAATTTCAAGAGAAGGATACGCCCGCCGCCTAAATAGGTCCTTTGTAAAAAGATGTAGAGCATGCATAAGGGCTAATGGCGGGAATTTTGAACATTTATTATAAAAATAAGATATTTTTTATCCATACTGTCTTTTATTTTTATCCATTGTATCCTGGCGTAGCGTGACGTTTGTTATTCAAATGAACAAACCAACCAAAGTCTTGCTTAGTTACTTTATGTCGATAGAATTTTAGTATAGCAAAACTCCAAAAATTCGCCCTTGGTGCATTAGAATTATCATTAAAAAATTGTTTTTAATGTAATGTCAAACAATTATACCATTTTAGAATTGTCAATAACTAAGTATTTTTTTAAAGTTGTTGGTACGATCAGCTTAGTATTTTTTTTTACACCACAGGCTATCGAAGTTTACTATTCGAAAAAATTTTTGTAAATAATTTGCAAAACTTATTTTTTTTACAGGATTTGCCAGCACTTTAAGAAATAATTTACCATTGTGTTTGATGAATTGTGTATTCACGAGTATTTAAAAAAATTAGGACTTGAAAATGTCATAATTTGTAGGAATGGCATGCATTAAACTGAAGGTCAATTTTTTTGGAAAAAAACGAAAAATACCGATATCACAAAAATAGTGGGACTTTTACTAAAAAAAAATTTGGTATGTAGTAGGAAATGATTCGACCAATCCGCAGGTGAAGAATTATCCTTCACTTTTTGGACACCCTGTATATCAATTAATTTCACAAATACACACACGAAAACTCGTTTTTAGTCATATTTTGCGAAACACTGACGATGTTGACTGAAACTTAATGAGCCAGCTCTCAGTGACAGTGTTATGGTGAGTGATCATGATGACTCCAATGAAGAAATATTCTTTTATAATGCATTTTTTTATTAATTTAATAAATAATCAGTCTTATATATTTCACATAGTATTATTTTCTTCAGATAATCTTACCCTATCTCTGTTGAGAAAATCCTAAATATTAAATTTCGTATCTTGTTTAAGAGGCCGTTCTCGAAACGCAAGCGGTCAAGTTTAGGCATCGACACGGAGCATCGTACGCTTGTTTGTATAATCGCGTTGCTCCACGCACACATAATACCGCGACCGACTAACAGATTTTGATACTTCTAACCGCTTTTTCTAAGCTAGCCGTGAAACAGCCGTTGCATTTTTTTGCCTGTATTGTTTACTGTAATTGCCAAGAACCTGATTACTATGACGTTTACAAGATATCGTTATATACTTTTGACTTTACATTTTAGGTTTTATATATTTTTTTAATTTAGTTCTATACTGCTACATTAAACATTAAATTTAATTAGTTATAAAACTATAAAAATAAATAAATCATAATGATGAAAATAGTATTACATATTACTATTAGTAGATTTAAAACTATGTGTACAATTTTTTTAAATTCATGGTAAATAAAAACATTTTTACTTTTTGACTACAAAATTATAATAAGTCATATTCTCAACTAGTGACTACATACACCCAATATTCACCATACATTGAGTTTTTTTAGTATCATTAAATGTGTATTAGGTAAAAACAGGGTGAAACAAGGCGATAGCTGAATTAGAAAAAAAAACGTGCTCTTGAACAATTTTGAGATTTTGAAATTAAGGGGCTACTCAGAATCAAAGATAAAAAAAGGTGAAAAAACGTTAAAAAAATCTGGCGCAGGTTTTTTCAGGTATATGAAAACTAAAATATCCTTAGGTGGTTATTGTTAAACATATTATTATTATTTTTACCGTTAATTGGTAGGCCCTTGGCATCATCTCACGGTACGGTAAGTGATGATGATGCCGAAAATGGAAACGGGTAATTTTTAACTGAAATGAACATATTGTTTTTTATAGTAATCAAATAGCTCAAAATAGTTGGCACTCACTGATGTTTAATTTGTTTGTTTGTAAACTCTTTATTGCATACAATAAAATGCAATAAATTTTTTGACGGACAGAATTCCTCCAAACCTAGATGTAGAATTTAATTGATTTCATCAATTAAAATTAGAATAAAACCATCACTTTTTATGTTTTATTACATTTCGGTTGTGTTTTCCGTTCTCTGAAAAAAACCTTTAGAAACGTGGGTTTTTTCAAGATTGTGAAATGAGATTAAATTTGTTTTTTCTTCTATTTACATCACTATTCAGAATGAAGTATAGAATACAGGAAAAATATTGAAAAAATTCGATCTGCATTTGATCTCGACTCAAACTCCGTTTCTTTTTTTGCAAAAACTACAAATGTCTCGTAAACCGATAATCTGACAGAAATTTTGAAAGGTTAAAGAAAAGCATATAATACATGATATGCATATTCACTATGAAAGATATGGCAAAACTTTTTTTTTTCAGTTTTCCATACAAATTCTTGATTCACTATTCAGATATCTCGACCTTTTATTTTCTTTTTTTTTAATGCAAATATCTCGGAAACGGTAAAATATAAGCTGCTACTTTATTAGTGCCCGATATTTTAGTCAGTGCTTCCACTCCTGATTCTGATCAACTTTCCCCAAGGAACCCATAGTCAAATCCCAAAAAATTTGTATGAATACTAATTTGGCCTCTCGGCTGATCGATTTGTATGAAGAGTCCAAAAATTTTTTTATGATTTGACTATGGGTTCCTTGGGGAAAGTTGATCAGAATCAGGAGTGGAAGCACTGACTAAAATATCGGGCACTAATAAAGTAGCACCTTATATATCCAAAATCTGACGGAAATTTTGAAAAGCTTAAGTAAAAGCATATTATACATGAGACGCGTCTTTTTATAATAAAACCATACTAGCGTATATACTAGTAGATGTATTTCACTGAAATTGACGTTATAAATAATTTTTTTTACTAAAGATTGTGACATTTTATCAAAAAAGTGTCAAAGCAGTTACAGTAAATTTAGTTGAGTGATTTGGACATATTTTTTCTGGTTCAATAAATGTTTTCTAGTTAGAGAACTAGGAGCTTGGAAATGACCTTGGCAGCCGTTTTGCCAAAACACGACTATGTGTTATATGTATTATAAAATAATGGAGCAAAAGTTTAAAAATATGTTTTAGGAAGTTACAATAAGAACACGAATCTACCGAAAACATATTTTTTTAAATGTATAACTCTTTCCGAAGGTAGCAAACTACGAGCTCAAAAATAATGATTTTTCTCAAAAAATGTGAACGGGCCCTTAAGAAAGACTCATAAGTGTGATCTTGTATGTGCCTAACTGATTATTTGTTAAATTCATTAAAATTAACATTATAAATGAGAAATGGTTTTTTTATTTAATTTCTAGCCAAATTTTCTTTCCATCTAAATTTTAGGACTACTTAATTAAAATTTACAAAGTATTTACAAGACTTATTCAGATTAATCGATACATATCATTGATATAATAAATATCATAAATATCGGATATTTTCGAACCCTGACAGGTACGCATAGCTTATCGTCTGTCTTTGCAAACCGTCTATCTTTTCTATTCCAACTATTATCTATCTATCTATCAGCCGAAAGACGTCCACTGCTAACAAAGGCCTCCCCCAAGGATTTCCACACCAACCGGTCCTGTGCGGCTCGCATCCAGCGGCTTCCTGCAACCTTTACTAGGTCGTCGGTCCACCCAGTCGGAGGCCTGCCCACACTGCGCCTTCCGGTGCGCGGTCGCCATTTGAGAACTTTACTGCCCCAACGGCCATTTGTTCTACAAGCTATGTGCCCTGCCCACTGCCACTTAAGTCTATTGATTCTGAGAGCTATGTCGGTAACTTTAGTTCTCCTACGTATCTCCTCATTTCTGATTCGATCACGTAGGGAAACACCAAGCATAGCACGCTCCATCACCCTTTGGGTGACTTTGAGCCTTCTTATGAGGCTCATAGTAAGCGACCATATCTCGGATCCATATGTAATCACTGGCAACACACACTGGTCAAAGACTTTAGTCTTGGGAGACTGCGGTATTTTGGACGTAAAGATATTGCGAAGCTTCCCGAACGCTGCCCAGTTGAGTTGGATTCTGGACGATTGATCTCTTTCTCGAAGTTGGACCTACCTAACTGGACTGTTTGTCCCAGGTATACATATTCGTCAACAACTTCGAGTGTAGAGTCTCCAACCTTCAGAGGAGTGGGTGTAACACGGACGTTTGACATGATTTTCGTCTTATCCATGTTCAATTTAAGACCTACTTGTTGGGAGACTCTACTGAGTCCTTCGAGCATTACGCCTTCGTCAGAAAATCGAAGGTGAGTGATGTACTCGCCACTGATGTTAATGCCGAGTCCTTTCCAGTCCAGAAGCTTGAAAAAGTCTTCCAGTGCAGCGGTGAACAGTTTCGGAGATATAATGTCTCCCTGTCTCACCCCACGCTGCAGCCGGAAAGCTTTCGAACTCTGATCCTGGAGGTGGACCGACATGGTGGCGTTTTCATACAAACACTTCAACACTTCGATGTATCGATAACCAATTTGGCACCGTTGGAGAGACAGCAACACAGCCCAGGTCTCGATCGAATCAAAGGCTTTCTCATAGTCCACAAACTCCAAGCATAGTGGCCGATTATACTCTTCGGTCTTCTGTATAATCTGCCGCAGCGTATGTATGTGGTCTATGGTACTGAAGCCTTTTCGGAAACCGGCTTGTTCGGGAGGCTGGAAGTCGTCAAACCTGCGTGCGAGACGATTCGTAATGACTCTCAAAAACAGCTTGTAGACATGGCTCAGGAGTGAGATGGGTCTGTAATTCTTCAGCAGAGTCTTATCACCCTTCTTGAAGAAGAGCACCACCACACTCCTGTGGCATGCTGTAGGCGTTCGTCCCTCGAGCATGACGGAATTGAATAGCCTCTGAAGAGCTATAAGTACCGGTTCTCCACCTGCTTTCAGAAGCTCAGCCGTAATTCCATCATCACGCGGTGCCTTGTTGTTCTGAAGCTGTTTGAGAGCCATTCTAATCTCGCACAGGCTGACGTCTGGGATATCTTCGGTATAGTGTCGGGTCAATCCGGCTCTCGGGTCTTCAACCAGATTGCTGACAGGTAAGCGTGTAGTCGTGTATAATTGTCCGTAGAACTTCTCAACCTCTTCCAACAGCTCGGGCTAGGACGACACGACTCTGCCATCCTCGGTCTTCAGCTTTGTCAGTTGGCTTTGACCAGCAGACAGATCCCTTGCGAATACTTTTGACCCTTTATTGAGCTCGATAGCCTCTTTAATTGGCGTATATCGCGGGTCAAGGACTTGGAGATCTGTCTGTTTAGTCGCCGATACTGACAAGCATCTTCAGAGGATTTCAGAATTTGTCCCTTCGTTTGCCTAGTTTCGCGTTGAAGTCCCCCATCACAACGGTGAAATGGGTCCTGGAGCTATGTATGGCTCTGGAGATATCCTCATACATAGCTTCCACATCTTCGTCGGGGTGTTCCGCGGTCGGCGCATATATCTGTATGACCTTCAGCGAATTACTGTTAAGTGATTCTGAGTATAAGGTACGCTACCCTCGTCGAAACACTCTCGACCTGGACCACGTTGTTGACTAGGGACTTGTGGACTATAACAGTAACACCGTGGGACAGTTCGTCGCCCTCCCGGAAATAGAGCATGTTTCCGGACTTAAGGATCATGGTGTCCTCACCCTCTTTTCGGACTTCACATAATCCCACAATGTTACTATTACTATTATTATATAAATGCGAAAGTGTGTTTGTTTATATTCTTTCTTTCGCGCGGCAACAGATCAACATTTACACTGAGACAGCTGACATTTGATGGGTGGGAAACAATTAACTTTCTTAACAGTAAAAAACATACAAAGTAAATCCACAAATAAGAAACCAAATTAAATCCAAAACCAATGTTCTTTAATGGTGAACCCACATTAAATTAATTTCTTTAAAATATGGCAGTATTAATATTAAAAGGTAGAATCAACATAGGATACATTTTGGAAAAATGTTGAATGAAATTAGTAGGCATAAACAGATAACAGAGTGATGATAGATAAGCACTTTTAATACTGATCATTATCATTAAAGAAGACCCTTTTAATGTTTACTGTTCAGATTTTACCTCCTGATAAAAAGAATACTAATCTGTGTGAAGATTTTTGTTAATTTTCTTCAATTTCATAATCGAATCATAAAATAGTTACAATGGCCAAATTCATAAAAAAAGGTTTAAAAATTCAGTATGTTATCCTAGCTACATCAACCCACCCTTCAACACTTGATTTGCACAATAACATAAGTTTGGAATGCTATTATTTCGCTAAGCAGGACTAATCAGTTGCTATGCTCAGATACATGCTCACCGTTTCCTTTGCAGTCTTTCCTTTTCTTGGAAGAGTCTGGGTATTTCAGGGAGGAAGTTTTGTGATAGAGACCTGTAAAGTTCCTTTTCAACTTTGCTTGTAGCTTTACTGAACTTCTCTGTCAAGTGGGTCCAGTCATCCTCTGTGAAGCAAACAACCTGCCACACTCTATCTGTGTCCTCCTCATTAAACCACTCATCTTCATAGAACCATCCACGCTTTTTGCTTTCTTTGCTTTTTTTCTTTTTGTTTTTTCCTTTACTTTTCTTTATAACATCCTCTCGATACAACCTTGTACCATAAAAGTACCAGTAGGCTGAATTATTAGAATCCCATCTAAAAATATTTATAATTGTGATAAAAGGTTATTAAATAATTAAATTTATAATCTTATGGTTATCCTTTTAATTTACTGACCCAAGTGGCTCCACTCTCAAGCTCTCAGCTTCAAGGTTTTTGAACAAATCAAAAACATCATCAGCATCCAGCCGAAAGTCACACAGTGCATATAAAATCTCAACTTTTGTTCGAAGTGGTAAAAACTGAAAATCAATATCAGAGTCAAAGGGATTGTATCTGTTAAGTTCTTGACATTTTCTTCTAAACAGACGCCTCAAATACATCTGAAAAAAAAACAATTTTAGTTATTAGTTATCTGATTACGGTAAAGGCGAAATAAACAAGGCAGTAGCAAGAAAATTACACACATAGGGTACAATTTACAACACAGCCAATGTGGTATAATAACAAAACTTTACCTGATAGTTAAAGGCAGAGATGTCATTGCTGCCTAAGCACCCGCTGAGAAGGCGAACGATCAGCTCGGTCAGGAGGGAACTGGCGGACTCCTCGCTGCCATCCTCGGTGCCGTCCGTCAGTAGCGCCTCCTCGAGCTCCTGCAGACCCAACCAAGTAGTTTATAGTGCTCGTCTAAAACACTCGCACAGGATTAAAAAACAGTAAACTGATTCTTCTGATACCTACTTCGATGTCAAAATCCAAAAGGTTGAAAGCAGTTCTGAATAAAGAACAAAAGTACGCGATGCTGGGCACTTCCCACCATGACTGAATATCTAGAAACCGTGAGAAATTCATTCAGACATCACTCAGAGGGATACAGTTCTTGAGAAAATACTTATTAGGTCTCCTGTTTCACTGAAATACAGCCAAAATACGAATGAGAGATGGAAACATAACCTAAACACTATACACCCTTTGTATTTAATTCGTAATATATATTGAAATTATTGTTTCTAGGCTAAGTGCATTAGTTTATAATATATGAAACGTGATAAAATGGGGCTGATATAAACTTTCTAAGCGCTATACGAATATGCGTTCTGTATTTGTGAGACAAACGCCATAACAGTTTACAAGTTGGTGATACCAATTTACAGAACATTAGCTGAAACTACATAAATCTTATATTAAGCTATTTATATTTTTTTTTGAAATACCTTCCATAATTATTTTAAATAGAAAAATGCTAAGACAACTGCATTTATAAAATAAAAGCGATAAAAGAACGAAAACGATTGATATAAGAACGGAAGTATATTTTTAGTTTTTTTTTTAGAATACTCTGCTGTCCGTGTCATATTGTCTATGGAATAGCCTTCCTATCCCGGGCCGGGGTAAGTAAAATCACATTCATGTCTTACGGTTTACGTACACGTTAGCAATGCGTATGTGAGTATCTAGGGCTGCTTAGGCTAAGGCTCCTTGGTCATACCGTCTTGTCGTAGGTTACACTTCTTATTGTTATGTTAATGTTTTTAGTTATTGATATTTCCGAAAACAGTAGAACTTATAACGACAGATATGAACATAAACGTCTGTCAGACTGTTACATTACAATAGACATGTTTAATGAAGTGAATGCTGGTGTCGATTCGGTTTTCACGATTAAACTTAACTGACAAGATTAAACAAAATTTAAGTGTTATGTCTTTTTCCTTCTATATCGAAAAGACAAGGAAATTACGCTTAATTTTAGTTTAGTTCTGTTAAATAAGTTTAATCGTAAACACCGAATGGAAACCATTGTATACTGTATACGGTTATTTTTGGACCCCTCACCAAAACAGTGGCTTCTACTCATGAAACTGAGCAATTTTCCCCAAATAACGAATAGTCAATTCCATACAAAATAGGCCGATCACGTGACCAAATTAGTAGGTATGAAAGGTCCAATTTTTTTTTTGCGAATTGGCCATTGGTTAGTTGGGGAAAGTTGCTTAGTTTTTTGAATAGAAGTCACTGTGGAGTTTTGGTGGGAGGTCCAAAAATAACCCTGTATATACGAGACAAGGCTGTATAGCCTTGTATTATTATAGTATTCTATCCGTGGGAGAGCCATGCTTCGGCACGAATGGGACGGCTCGACCGGAGTGATACCACGGCCTCACAGAAAACCGGCGTGAAGCAACGCTTGCGTTGTGTTTCGCCGAGTGAGTGAGGGTACCGGAGCCCCCCCCCCCCACCAAATATGTTACCCCAGGAGGGTACCAGCTGCGCTAGCGCTGGAGAATCCCTCTCTGGACGTCCATGCTCAGGAAACAATGTGCCTAAGCCTGGACGCCCAGGCCGCCCCTCGACGTACTCTTGAATAACAGCGCTCCATCATCCAGTTGCACAAGGGAACGGCAAAAACACCTTGACACCCCCTGCCACGCTGGCCGTGGACTTCTGCAACATCAGGGGCTTACACTCAAACATTAATACTGTTCACTACCACCTAGAGACAGCAAAGCCGCCCTTGCTCTTCCTGACCGAGACACAGATATCCTCTCCAGCTGACACATCATACCTCTCCTACCCTGGGTATGGACTGGAACACTCCTTCGTGTCTAGGGCTGGAGTGTGCGTGTACGTTAGAGACGATATCAGTTCTCGCCGTATCAGCAACCTTGAAGGTAGGGACCTCTCCACCTTATGGCTCCGTCGAATCCCCATATCCCATCCGCCGAAATCGTGGTACTTGGTGATTTCAACGCCCACCACGCCGAATGGCTTGGTTCTGGCAAAACCGATCATGCGGGGAGATCTGTTCACGACTTCGCCCTGGCATATGGTTTGACACAGCTGGTTACTACGCCCACGCGAATCGCAGACGTGGAGAACCATGAACCTTTAGTGTTGGACCTTCTGCTGACTTCTGATCCGGACGGCTACCAAGTATCCGTTGGCGCCTCACTCGGCTCTTCGGATCACTGCCTTATCCGGAGTACGGTGCCCGCCGCGACCGCGAGTTGCTTGTCGCCGTCGTGTGTGGCACTAATTTTTTTTTATTTTATTTTTTTAATTTATTGTTTATTGGTTAACAAAATAGTTTCTTCTTATGTAAGTTTGAGACCTCCTTTTAGGTTTTAAGTAAACCTGTGCTAGGAAGGCTCGCTGTTCTCTAACATTAGCATAACTTCTTAATAAACAATGTATACATCAAAAGAAAACAAAGACAATTTACAGTGTGTGTGTGTGTGTGTGTGTGTGTGTGTGTGTGTGTGTGTGTGTGTGTGTGTGTGTGTGTGTGTGTAAGTGTGTGCGCGTGTGTGTGTGCGCGTGCGTGTGTGTGTGCGCGTGCGTGTGTGTGTGTGTGTGTGTGTGTGTGCGTGTGCGTGTGCGTGTGCGTGTGCGTGTGTTTGTGTAGAAATGTGTGTTTGGTTTCACTTGATAACTTCAAATAAGGATTCAGTTTCATCATAACTGAGGGGCTGCAACCATGAAACAATAGATTTTTTACAGTCGGTGAGTGTTAAAGGGTATATATCTAGTTGTTTATTTATTTTATTATAGAGGAAGGAAGATCTAGTTTTGAATTGCCTGGCAGCAAAAGACGTCTTGTTAACAGAGCTTTGAGCGACTGCATACTTTCTCCTTTTACTAAGATTTTCAGGGTTGAACTCTAGAGATTTGTGCGTTTTTGTCACTATACTAAGAATATATAATTTTCTGACTGATAAAAGGTTACTTATCGTGTAAAGCTGTGTTGTAGGAAATCTAAGTGGCTTAAGGTACATGACCTTTAAGAGTCTACGTTGTGCTCGTTCCAGAGTGAGAAATTGGGTTTTTGAAGCACCACCCCAAGAAGGAATACAATATATCAGTATACACTGAGCCAAGGCAATATATATTTTATTCAACAGAGTGCTTTGGGCAATATGCCTGAGGTTTCTAAAGACCCAGATTAATTTACGTATTCGGTTAGCAACCAATTCTAAGTGGGAATACCAATCAAGCCTCTGATCCAGCATCACACCCAAATACTTGACAGACGTAACTCTGTTAATAGTTGGGCATGTGCACTGATGACCTACAACTGCATTATAACAAGTATGAATTTTTAAAGAGAAGTCATCTTTAGGACGTGTTCTTTTATTTATGCTGAAGCAGATGTAATTAGTTTTGTTCACATTTAGAGTTAAAAGGTTATTATTAAGCCATTACTACAAGTCAGCAGATTGGGATGGGATGCGATCCTTCTTCGCGTCCTACCCTTGGGGGCAGGTTTGCTTCACGCCGGATGATCCCAACTTCGCTGCTCATTCTGTCGCTGATGTGGTGCTGCAGGGTATGGAACTTTTCATTCCAACCTCGGTGGTCCCCATAGGCGGCAAATCCCAGCCTTGGATTGGTCGGTCCTGCAAAAAGGCTTCTCGTCGGAAGCAGGAATGTTACCAAGCCTGGGCAAATGCAGTGAAGTTACGGGATGAAAAGACCAGCGCTTTAAAAAAGGAGTTTAACTTTGCCTCCAGGTCCTTCAAAAGAGACATTGCCAGGGCGAAGTCGGAGCACATAGGCAGAATTGGCGAGAGACTAGAGCGTCTTCCTTCGGGAACTCGTGCGTTCTGGTCTCTGGCCAAAGCTGTCCAGGGGAACTTCTGCAAGCCATCGTTTGCACCACTGCACACGGGTAATGATTCGTTGGCCCACGACGCAAAAGAGAAAGCCGATATTCTAGGCAAACTCTTTGCGTCCAACTCAACATTGGATGACGGGGGAAACGAGCCGCCGCCGACCGCGGCACAAGAGCTGTATGCCGGATATCCGGTTTCACCAACGCTCAGTGCGTAAAGCACTTTTTTCCCTCGACATTCATAAGTGATCTCAGGAACCTTTGCCAACTTTCTCAGTATGCCTACTTTTAGAACAGTCAGTACAAACGTTCCTATAATGGGTATTTTTTCATATATTTCTATCAGTAGTTACCATTTCGTCAACTTTTGTATATTTTTTCTATATTTATTCCTATTTTACAAATAAATTTTGATCAAATAACGTATTAAAAGACTCATTTTGCCTTCTTTAGGACAGTATGAAACAAAAGTGGGTCACTGAGGTAAAGGAAACGGGGCACTGAGGAAAAAAAGACAGAAAATTTTTAAACGACCATTTTTTTTTTCAATTTAATACCAGTAGACACGGAGGGATCAAGGGAGGGATCACGGAGGATCATGAAAGGGATCAGGAGGGATCAAAGGATCCCACCGGGGGATCAAGCGAGGGATCAAGGGAGGGATACCAAGGGATCGAGGGAGTGATCCCAGGGAATTAAGCGAGGGATTAAGGGAGGGATACCGAGGGATCCCGGGGATCAACAAGTGACGTTGGCTCTGGCGCTTCGCCGGCCGCTGCCGCGACACGCTCGCTTTGCTCGCTCAGCTCGCGCGTTGTCTGTTCTATCAACCTTACCAACTAAACCTAGTTTAAATATTGAATAGCGTGTTGATCCCTCTTGGTCCCCCGTGATCCATCCCTTGATCCCCAGGGATCCGTCCCTTAATCCCTCCATTGATCCCTAGGGTTCCCTCCCTTGATCCCCCCTTGATCCCCAGGGATCCCTCCCTCTCTACCTCCCTTGATCGCCAGGAATCCCTCCCTCTATCCATACCTTGATCCCTAGGGATCCCTCCCTTGTTACCCAGAGATCCCTCCCTTGAACCCCCTAAATCCCTTTACACCGAGAAAAGGATAAAAAAAAATTATGTTTATTAAACTACTTTTGTTATCGATTGTAGAAATTGATGGCGATATGGGATATTATTATATGAACAAATGCATTTGTTGGCAAAGTGAAGTAGATAATAAGAAAAAGTTATAAAGTTGGCTAACCGGAAAAGTCGGCGATTTGGAACTACTTGTATGAACGAATAATAAATTCCCCAAAACAGAAGTGTTTGTATTAAATATTTAAAAGGTAGGCAAACTATGAAAGTTGGCGAAGGTCCCACAGGCTCATAAGTGGAGTGGGCCCGATGGAATCCCTCCTGTCGTTTTCGGAGGTTGGGGGGGGGGGAGCCTTCGGAGAGCGGCAGCACAGAGTAATCCAGAGTGACCGCTCAATACGCTCACTAAAATCCTAATCATATACATATGTCGCAATAAGATCGTAAAAGCCGTAATATAGTTATATCCCTAGGGATATAGCTATTTACCGGGATTTAGTTACATGAAAGCGGTTCGTAACTAGGGTTCAGAACCGGGAAATCCCGGTCTCGAAAATACCGGGAATTCCAGGTTCTAAATAATCAAAGCCGGTTCTTTTATCGCGTGAAGAACCGGGAATTAAAAAAAGAAGTTCCCGGTTCTTTCGGTAGTTTCGGGAATCAGCATCTGTACCGTAAATGACATTTTAATCACGCACGAAATTTAAATTGACTCTTGAATATCTCTCGAATGACACAGTGATTAATAAATAAATAAATATAATAAAAATAATAAATGCAAATTTAAGCTATAATTTTATTTTTATTTTATTTTATTTTATTTTATTTTATTTTATTTTATTTTATTTTATTTTATTTTATTTTATGCTTTTATTTTATTTTTATTTTATTTTATTTTGAAAATGAAAATAGAATTTGGTTCTCGGTTCTTTCTGTACTTACGATAATCATCAACATAATGTGAAGTTGTTGTGCCTTCCTAGCTGATTCTGATAGGTCTTCAAAAATGATGTTGAGGTTTCTTATATAATTTTTTTCTAAACTGAATAGTTTGCGCGAGAGACACTTCCAAAGTGGTAAAATGTGTGTCCCCCCCCCCCTGTAACTTCTAAAATAAGAGAATGATAAAACTAAAAAATATATATGATGTAAATTACCATGCAAACTTCCACCGAAAATTAGTTTGAACGAGATCTAGTAAGTAGTTTTTTTTTAATACGTCATAAATCGTAAACCGCAATTTACCTACAACGAACTACAAGAATCCTATAGTTAAGTGTCCCGACGATTTTGAAAACGGCTTGAAACCTTGTGACGAAAATCTAGAATTAGGGGTTAAAACTCGTCAGAAATCGATCTATGGTGGAATTATCTTCGAAAAACTCATTTAAGGGAGATATTAGCGAAATTACATAATATGACTACACATATGATGTTTATTTTTAACACCACCTTCAAGCGCGAACTGGCCTAAAGGTTTGGTGCTAGCTTTTTTTTATGTAGGTTCGGATTCGAATCCCGCGAGACTTTATTGTTTTTTGTCTTTTTATTTGTGTTATTATTATTATTCCTATACTATTAAACGAGTTAGGTGTCCCGAGGATTTCGAAAACGGCATGAAACTTTTTGAAGCAAATTTAGGATTAGAGGTTAAAAATCACCAAAAATGGATTTGGAACATTTCAAATCGGGTGCTGCAGCGTGAATGACGTAGGTACATTTTTTACCTATTTTATCGAAGATAGTATTTTTTTTAAAAATCGACGTGCGCTGATTTATCAAGTTTTATATAAAAGACATCAACGACTGCTACAATGTTTATGTTTCGAATTTACTGTGCATTAAATTTTGTTTTTATTTTTGTCGAAAACGATTCTAACAAAAATAATTCTATCGATCTATGGTTAGTTGTTTCGGATCTACAATGGATCTATGAGGGTCTAAATCTAAACTTATCCTTACAAATAAGGAATTTATTTTGATAGTTGGTTTTTTGTTTTGTACTAATGGCGCCATCTTTTGTCGAGTAGGTGAATTACATTACTTGGGAGGCCTTGGAGCCCTTTGTTGCTAACATTGACCGCGCTACTCGACAACAGGTGGCGTGCAGTTCTGAAGGAATGAACAGAGGAATGAACAGAGGAATGACAACATGCACTGATATGTTCGAGTATTTTTCTGCCATTTTTGGCGTGGTTCATCTGGATATGTCGTTTTCAGTTTTTTTTACAAACGCTCCGATTGAACGTGCGAAGCTCGGTCACCCAGCTAGTTTTTATATTATGTTACTTGCTGCTACGGAACCCTTTATGGGCGAGTCCGACTCGCACTTGGCCGCTTTTTGTAATTCGAGTCCAAACTTGCAAAGCGTAACTGTGCCAAATTTTTGTTCGATTTTGTAACTGTAATTTTATAAATATAAAAAAATAATAAATGATAACTAGAATAATAGTCAAAGCGATTAATCCAATTTATTTTAGCATGTAAACGTTATTATAATGAAATACAGGCAATAGTATCTAAAGGACCACTGAAACGTTACTTCCATTTTCTTTAGTTACATATATTATGTGGAAAGTCGCGGTTACAAAATGGAAATATAAGGGCGAGTTCTTATACGTAGTCGTTCTTGATGATATGCTTGTCACGTGGGACATATATTTTAATGTTTCTTTTTCAATCACTCTCAATGAATTTGTAGAATATTTAAAAAAAATTAAAACTTAAGTGCTTATACTGTATGACTACTTTATGATCAGGATTTTGATATAGAAAGGGCATTGATTTTTTTTGTATGGAGAGTGGTATAGTGGTATAAAGTGTTAAGTTATTGAGATACTTAAATTTAAACATATATCACACACAGTTATTTTATATGGTAAGTATAGGTTTAGAACTCTTTGTGAAGCATTTCTTTAGTTAGATCTCATTATATTTTTCTAAGTACTTTGTGAACTAAGCTTTATGATATCCATTGCGTAACTGAATCTTTCCAGTTCGTAACCGTCGCATGTTTTATTTTTCAAAAATATTAAATATTTTGATTATTTTACAGGGCATCAACTTAGGTTTTTCTATTATTTAATAAAACCGATTAAAACTTCCTTTTTTATTTTCGTAAGCTTATAAATGTTTTCACTGTTATTATAAGCTAAAAATAAAATGTCTGTTTTTCCAAAAAGTTATAAAATGGACATCTTTTAGCTAAATTATAAATAATGGTGACCTTTTATTACGTAATCAGAGTGTTATTAATAAGGAAATTGTATTACTTGGGTAATATCAATAAAACTTGCTTAGTAAAGAATCACCGTGTTATAAAAATAATTCCTAAAAGTTACAAAGTGGATATATTTTAGCTAAATGATAAATAATGGTGACCTTTTATTACGTAATCAGAGTGTTATTAATAAGGAAATTGTGTTACTTGGGTAATATCAATAAAACTCGCTTAGAATCACCGTGTTATAAAAAGAATTCGAAAGTAGTTACAAGGTGGAATCCCAAAAGCTTCTCTAGTTACAAAAATATCATGTTTTCTCCAAAAATAATATTTTTTATGCTTAACTGTTGCTATTACACCAAATTTTAATTATAATATAGTCTTTCTGAGTGATAAAAATATTATAAAAAGTTCATTTTTTAATTTCACTCCATTTTGTAACCGGGACATATTTATACGAAAACGCCCACAAATATCGCGTTATTGTTTACTACTACATAGAAAAACACTTCTTCATGTCTGTACACGTATTAATGTGTGTGTGAGTATCTAGGGCTGCTTAGGCTAAAGGCGGAAACATATTATTAACACGTCACCCGACGACGTGACGACCACAGTAAGTATATTATTAGTGGACACTCCCTGCCGCCACAGAGTAAGCCAATACAAATCACTAAAATCCTAAGCACATACATGCTTATAGACGTATACGGTCGTTCTAGGCAAGGCAACGATAATGTGCGTTCGTGACCTTGCCTAGAACAGCCGTATATGTCTATAAGCATGGATGTGTCGCAGTAAGATAGTTAAAGCCGTAATATAGTTATATACCTAAGGATATATCGTAATTATATGCCGTAACATAGTAATAAGTAAGATGTTTATAACTATCTTACTAGGGATATGACTATAATACGGTAATTCAGTAGTAATATAATTATATCACTAGATTAGTCTAGTGAAATAGTTGTCTTAAGGATTGAAGGAAGATTATACTACTTGATTAGGTAGGTACTTCAATATTATGTACAAGATTTTAATAATTTCCTTACTTTTTATTATCATAATTTGTTGTTTCTATACTAGTACTTATATGAAAACAGGTTGTTTTATTAATGTTTATTATTTTAAGTATTACTTATCTTCTTCTTCTTCTTATCGTGTGGAACAATTTAACCGTCCTACCCACAGAGTGTAGGCGGCGGCGGTGGTTGCCTGGTGTTGCACTTAGCATCACCCTCGGTCACGTGTAGGGAAATTAAGATTTACACCTACAGACATGTGCAACGCGACCATCATACACAACTAGAAATCAGATGTACAGGTTTTCTCACGATGTAACCCTTCACCGTTAACATTTCCGCCATTTTTGTTTCTAAAGTAGATGACATTTTCATAATCAGCACCCTAGAAATCCTAACTAACTACACCCATATCAATATTTTTTGAAAAGCATGGCCGCAACCTTGGATTCAAAAACAGTTTTTTTTATAACGTAATCAGCACGCTACAAAACTAATAAAATAACAGTCATATCGATATGCTAAGTCAGTTCCTGCGCTTCATCCATGATATCTTCGAAATATAATCATTTTTGCTTTATTCTCGATACTGAGGTAGTGGATACTTACTTCAGAATTTCAAAAATACTAAGTAAAAGCATACAAAATTAAGAATTTATTTTTAAACGACAATTTCATTTTATATACCCAACGATTGGGTATATAACTGGGTATATTCCCATAAATACCCAATCTACCCTATAAATACCCTCCCGGGTAGATAGGGTATGGGAAGATTGCCCATCTCTACGTTGTACCTATGTATTTTTTTGTATTTTCAATAAGCCATTGATATTTTAAGTAATTTATTGAAAATAAATCTGTGATAAAATATACATTACAAAAATGGCTAATACATTAAATATTAAAGTCATTAAATATAAAAATCTTAAAGTCATTAATAATAATAATAATTTTATTTTTAAGCCTCTTACAAAACATGACAGTTCTTAATTAAGATTAACAACCTTATAATGGTGGCTTGCTAAACGGGCCAATAACTTGTTCCCTGACCTTCATACTAGGATAACCCTGTGTTATGGAGGTCAGTGGTTCCGTGCTAGACATTTACTGTTTTAGCAAGTTTATAAATTTCATTTCATTGTTTATAAATAAAGGATTGTTTGTTATTTTTATCAAAATATGTGATGATTATGAAGATGTTTACAGATTGTTTTGAAATGCCATTTTATTTATCTAGTTACGCCTTCACTGGTACTACAGATGTGCTGTTCTTGGAATACAGTGAAATGTCATTTGGAATATTTCCAAAAGACTATTATTATATCGCAGTCTTTTTGACAGATGTGAATATAAAATGACAGACTTTTAGAATATACATTTTAAATGAAGACAAGGCTGTATGTACATATAAGCCTTTACGTCGCTCCAAGGTTGCACTCTGACAGCAATCGTTTTGTACCTTCTCTTTCACACTTAAGCGATTTAAATTATGCTATCCTGTTGTCAAAGTGATTTTTTTTTTGTTTGGTTCTTTCCTGCTTTTGCAAGGAAAAGGCAAAGGCTTCTCTGGCCATACAGCCTATTCTTACGTAGTTTGCTCTTCTCTAAATATTTTTCTATTTCATTTGAGTTCTCATTTATCAATTTCTGTCGTCTTTAAGTTTTTCTCTATTCTTCAACAAAATGATAGCACTTTTGATGAAGATTTCATGGACTTCTTGAGAGCACTCGAAACACAGTCTACACACTTTTATTTCATTATCCTACATATTAGACACTTAAATGGCACTTTATTGAACAATACACTATCAATATTATGCATTAAAAACCACGATATCTATTTTTTCGGATAATAAAACAAAAATGACAAACTCTTGCCGCGAGTTCCCGCCAAAAAGTCCCTTGTCAAAGTGAACGGTTGCGGTCAACCGTACTCTCGGAACGCACACCACAACAAATAAATGTCTTTAGTTTGCCAACCGTGTGCCAACCCTTGACTATTAGGAAGTCGTTCCATAACCAAGTTAAGATTCACCTGACAAGAGTTTGTCCCTTTCACACTTACACAAAATATAATAGGCTATCCTGCTGTCAGAGTAAAAATTACTCTAACGAAACTAATTTGGAACGCTTTCTAGGTCACACATCGGTCACACAGGGAGGGTGAGGTCGCCTTCAGAGAGCGGCAGGGAGTGTCCATACTGTATAAATATCCTTATACAATAGCGCGATACATTTGTCCGGGGTGTGGTATGAAATTGTGTGGATGTGGGGCGTGGTGAGGGGAAGGTCAGGCAGGCAGGCAGGAGGAAGGAAGGTGTGACTTGGTCTTTGGGCAAAAAATGATATGTTTTGGAACATAACCTTTATGTACGAACCTCCGAGCTGTCATGTCGGGGTCGATTCTATTTCATTTCAATAAAATATTAGTTATTTTTACTAAACAAAGTGTTTACTCATTATAGCAACCGAATAGTAATTTGATTATATTTATAATTGTGAAGTTTATTAGAAACCTAAATAAATTTGTTTCATGATTCAAAAGAGCGCTCTAAGTGGGCGATAGCTATGAAGTTTAATAATCTCAATTCACCGAAGTTACTCATAACATTTTAGGTGCTGTTGATTTTTTGGTAACGCTTTACCTAGTATGTTTAAAACTAAGGTAAACAGTTAAATGCTGAAATGCCCCGGGACATACTAAGTGATAGCCTAGCAGTGTTACGGATAGTTGAGGTAATTGAAATTAACATTATTTTTATAACTATACTTAACACTTAATGTTTATGTGGTGTGTGTATTTTACAGCATGAAGATGAAGAAAATTGGCCACTTGAAGAAAAACCGTCTTGCAAACACGCAAGCAAAAAAAATGTGACTATCCCACTGACTAGCCAATCATATATGAAAGATGATAGTGCTTGTTATTACAACTATGGGTAAGTGAAGTAATTTATTGTGTACTATATAAAACTGAGCAATTGCCTACAAATTTTTATATTGAAAATGAGTTCTTATTTAAGGCTTGGTGATAGTGTGAGTAATCGTCAATGTGATCCAGTTTATCAATACAAGACCAGCAGCCTGCCTGCGGCTACATCCATCAATCCGTCGTGGGACAACACTGTCTGCTCTGCCTTGAGGATATCCCCTGAGGACATTGCAAATCAACTCACACTCCTAGATTTACCATCTTTTAAAGCTATCAAAGCTGAGGAATTAACATCCTGTGGATGGAACAAATCCAATAAATTGACAGTGGCACCAAATGTTGTAGCATTTACAAAAAGATTCAATAGGGTTTGTATAATGTACTGTATTATACAGTTTCTGTATATATAGTTCGCGCCACATATAAAGAGTGGTGGCTGGCGTTCCAAAGCTGCACTCTGACAGCAACTGTTTAGAACCCTCTCTTTTACACTTACGCGATTTATATTATGCTACCTTGTTTTCAGAGTGAACTGTTGTACCCTCGGAACGCCCGCCAGCGCTCTTTTTATGTGACATGAGCTGTACTATATGAGTATAATTTACTTAAGTTATATTTCAGGTTACATTTTTGGCAGTTCAAGAAATACTTAATGGTCAGTCTTCTAAGGCCAGAGCAGAGATAGTGACACATTTTATCAAAGTAGCAAAAAAGTTGCATGACCTCAACAATCTACATTCACTTTTTGCAGTTATTTCAGCATTAAGGAGTGCCAGTATTTTTAGGTAATTTTTATGATTTAAATATATCCATTTGTATTGCTTATGTTGGAGTATTGAGTTAGGTGGTCTGTACATAATGCCATCTAGATATATTATAAATATATGCAATATATGCAGCCAAGTGATCAGCAGTGCTATAATGCTATAATGGTCAATATCTTTATTAAACATTAGTATCACAAATAAATTTGCTTATACTAAGTTATTAGACAAAATAGTTGCACATGCTGGTATAACATGGCCCAGAGATGCAAGATATAAAGAAACCGGCATGAAGATAAGATAGTCAGATCCACATTGTGTTGGGGAATCTTGGTAAGCCCGCTTTCATCTTTGGCATCTTCATCACTTACCACCAGGTGAGATAATGCCAAGGGCTTGCCAATTCAGGGTAAAAAAAACATAATGCTGCTGAACAATGTAATATAAGCAAGCACACTTTTAAGATATAATAATAATAAATAATAGTCTATTTAAAAGGACAATTTTATGATAAGAATAAAAACATAATAGAGCTATACATTTTTGTATTTCATGTTGTGATGAGTTTTTTATAGATATATGTATATTTGATTAATATTATTGAAAAAATAATGGTGTAAATTGATTATTCTGCAACATATCTTAAAAAAACATTATTAAAAAACATTCTTAATAATGATATGCAAAAATAACAATATGCATGATTTTTAATACAAACTGATTTGATAACTTCAGAGGGATGATTGCTAGTGTATTTAAATTATTATTTGTGGTTTTCAGCAGCTACTAGTTGCCAGTTAGTCACTGACTTCAAAAGTTTCTGAGCTGGAGCTCTGTCGTACTACGCCACACAAACAAACACTCATCCATTGTAGAATAATGTAAATTATTTAAAAGTCCTCTTACAAAAGTGCTTACCCTTGGCATGACTTATACACGGTCAAACAGATGCCAGGTCAAAAAGAATAACCTCGTATGAGATATGAATACAATGAATATTTCATTAAATTCAAATTTGATGTTTGCAGGCTGAAGAAAACATGGGGCTGTGTATCAAAAAAGGATAAACTTCAATTTGATAAGCTTGCTGATTTGTTTGGAGAGAAAGATAACTGGAGAGCCCTAAGAGAATATTTGAACTGTATATCATTGCCATGTATACCTTATCTTGGTAAGACTAAAATAACACTTTATCTCTTTCTTCACATGTATGTATAATTGCTGTTATGTATAATTTGCTGCAAATGTCACATATTTTAATGGCATCATATTTATTGACATGAAAGTTATTAAGATATGTACATTTTTACATGTTCAGACACAATATCAAGACAAATCCTATATAGCCTTCAGAATTTGAATCATTTATGTACATTAGAAAAATTAATTTAAAAGGATATCACTTTTATATCACTGTGCAGTGTTCAGGCAGTCTCACAAAACATCAATACTTATTGACAATGTCTTAAAAACCAATGTTCATATTCATATATTATTTTCAGGTATATTTAAGACAGATCTAGTTTATATAGACATGGCGCACCCAGTGGGTTCTCCTCATCGCACCACCAAAATGGCTGTAGTTCTAAAAGCCGTCGAGAGGTATCAAAGTTCCGAATACGATATCACTCCGTCGAGTCACGTTGCCAACTATTTGAACAGCGTACGCTATATTGAGGAGCTCCAGAAGTTTCTTGAAGATGACCAATTCAAGTTAGTTTGTAAATACATTAATCCAGTGTTTTTCAACCTGTGGGTCGCAACCCCCAGGGGGGTAGCGAAGCCTTTCTCAAGGGGTCGCGGGTTAAAGAAAAAGTAAGCGTTTGTAGGTCCTATACTGCAATGAAGAAAATAGAATTTCAGTGAGAAGGCTGGGCCTGTTAATTTTTTTACAATTTGTCAAAACGCGGTTTTATTTTGGAGTCGTTAATAACTAAATATTTTTCAAACTGAAGAAAATTATAAACGTAGTCTTTCAAATTACTTACATTTTGTATATTTACGGCCCTAGGGGGATGGGGGGTCGCAAGATTTTTTTAAATTGTAGAGGGGTCGGGTATCAAAAAAGGTTGAAAAACACAGCATTAATCAATATGTATACAATAGATAGAGTGTAAGCAAGTAGGTATCCCATCTAACATTTGTATTCCTCAAATATTGACGGGTGAAATGCTATATTTTTACAAATATTCAGATCATTTTAAAAATCAGTTTCTTATAAAGATAATTACTTCTTAATAACATTAAAAAATATTAGAATTATAAGGCATTTAAATAATACTAAGAAATTTATTTTTAATGCTTTAAGAAAGTATATTTTACGATCTTGTATACATTTCCATAAATATCACCCGTTGATATAAAATTTTTAGAGTTCCATACCTTTTAACGAAAAAAAGGAACCCTTATAGATCACTTTGTTGTCCAACTATCTCTCTGTCTGTTAATACCCTTTTTCTCAAAAACGCGTGCAGGTATCAAATTGAAATAAATATCAAATATTCAGGTCTGCAATCCCTCAGAGCTGTATAAAAATCAAACTTTTAAGCCACCGCAATCAAAAGATACGGTCGTTTATGCCGCTTATTTCGACACTCGCAAGGGAATCAACATCTACAGGGTATTTCACGTTCCCCTAGAATCATGAACTTTGGTAAGAAGCAATGTTTTATAGTACAAGCAAAGGGGAAAATCTGAAAACCGTTTTTTCAAAATATATTTATTGAAATTATAGGTAACAAAATTGATTTTATTAATCAACAATATGTACTATACCTCTATAATTTGCCTAGAATGGCGTTCAATAATTATAACGTTTTGTAGTTATATCACAAAATAATGCGATTTTAAACTTATTTGCAGTCAACCTACAAGTTTGTACGGAACCCTCGGATTGATTTGAAAAAATCCGTGGCTATTATTTTTTGACACTAAAATAGTAAAAAAATCCATTCAATTTTTTGACAGGTTATCTGAGAAATTGGAACCTCCATCACCTATAGCCAGTTGCACTGGTTCAAAGGAGTCGATGAAGGACACGGCAGCTCAAGGGCCATCCACGCTTTTTACGATGTCTCCCTCACATCGGCTCGGTTCTGGCTCGCTCCGACTGCAGGGCTCCTATCATCATTCCAAGTTCATACCTACGCATCGAAAATGCAGATCGCTGGGATCCAAGTATGTATGGTTCAAATTCCATTATTACTATAAAGTCTACCATATCGCAAGATGGACGCGAAGTGTGGAAGCCGTGATCAGATAAAGTAATAGTATTTTTGCGCAACACATGACTGACGTCACACACCAACTTCTTCTGCACCTTAAATCTGTTATTCCTCTTTTTTTAAATATTTTTGTCGCAAAATGTCTCGGCCATGATACTGCATTGCTCTTTGGTGATTTTTCTATGCCGTAGCTGATGGACAAGGATACGAATTTTAATTTACCTATTGTTATTTGTATAAAATGTTTAAAGACGTTTAATCTTAATCTAGATTTATAATTCATCAGATCAAAACTTATACATCTCAAAGACTTAACACAGAAAATACTTGATAACTTTTTTGTACATTTTGTCAATTTATCTCATCTCTTACTTATCAAATCAAATGTACAGTGTGTTTTTTCTTGTTGCGATCGGTACATAGGTTTCGTAGTGCCAGCTTACCGAGAAATTTTCACAAGGTCAATTTTGGTGTTTGGTGAGTAATGTTTCTGGTTTCTCAAGCACCATGCTTGCATTGTGTTCTGTAGATGGTCCTTACACAAATTTAGGCACCGTTGTAAAGCATGCTTTGCTCTAGTTGACAATTGACATTTATGATAAAATAAGACAGCATCTTGAACATCGAGCTGACTATGCATGAGAAAAAAAGTTTAATAATTGTATAGTAAAACATGGCGATTTTGGTAAGAAATTTGTTCTGCTAAAGAGGTCCATAAATGACCCCTTTTTATTATCTTTACATCCAATCAACGCTCCACTTGGTATACATATCATACTTGTCAATATAAGATCGCGTAAATAATCCGTTTTTCGTGAAGGTGCGCATATCATCATGAAAATGAATGATTACATACGTGATCTTACGGTGATGTACCTAACTTCGTATTAACATTTCTTAGAATTTAGAAACGGGCTTTCTCAAGCGTAGTGGCGTTTATGAATAGTAAGTCAATATTGTTTGCTTAAAGACTTTATGTAAGCCGTTTTGTCGCGTAAATATTTCGAGTATTAAAAAGTTGTAAATAAGCGATGTCGAGTGACAATATTTTTTTTATATTAGTGCTTTTTTGTAAATTTATAGAAATGAGTTAATTGGCGATTTATTTACTTTATCTGCCTCGTTTTCAAATTATGTTTAATGTTTAGGTCGTTGTAGTGTATAGCCATAACAAACGTTTAGAAATAACGTTATAAACTGCGTACTTCATAAATTGCGATATTGTTAATTGAGGACATCAATTTAAATTAATACAATTTTAACAGAAGCAGGTAAACAAACGCAATGAAAAATGTTGTTAACCATATCCATTATGAGAAGCCCACAGTGTTTCAGTTTTATGACTGCCGCACTCAATCGACACGGTATCCAGTTCTGGCTAGGCTTTAATAAGCTGTAACTTCAGTTGAAACGAGGATAAAACGTGACAAAAAAATAAACGGTCCATATAAAAACATTAAGGAAAAACGACTTTTATTTTGTTGTTAACGACCCATATCGTGCCCACTTATTATAACATATTTAAATTATATTTTGTACGATTATAGTACAGAACACAGATTTGTGTAACATCTTAGATACTTTTAGCAAAGAAAAGTCATGAGTTCGAGGAGGAGTTTGTTGGTGGTAGGGCATTTTCGAGCCCGCCTGGCTAGCTACCACCGTCTTATCTAAGTCTTGCCGCCAAACATCAATGTTAACAGCATTGATGTGTTCCGGCATGAAGATAAGATAGCCAGTTCCCCATTGCGTTGGGGAATCTTGGTAAGCCCGCTTCCATCTTCGGCATCATCATCACTTACCATCAGGTGCGATGATGCCAAGGGCTTACCAATTGAGGGTAAAAAAAAAGGAACTAAAATAATTTCCACGATATCCAAAACTACTTGACCGATTTTAGTGATATTTGTCATGGTGACAACTTACATCGTGACTAAAGATCCAAATTTTCTATCCTGGATAATCTGAAGAATTCTCAAAGGAACACTCCCCGAAACGTCCCAAGTGGTATGAACTTCGTGTTAGGTAGACTATAAAAATGACCTTTGAAATGTGTACAATGCTACTTCGAATAAATATTTTATTTGACAAATGTGTTAAACCCATATACGAGTATCTGAAGTGGCACAGTGATTTTCCACAAACCTTTTTTTGTTACTTATGGCGTATCATATAGCACATTTATTTTTGTATCGTTTCTTTATACGCCAGTCATCATAGACATAAAAGTCGCGTTAGGTCGCATTGGTTGCAACAGTTCTGATTTTTTGGTATGTTGTTAGGGTTGGTAACAATAGTATAAAACTAATTTTTCAGCTTCGAAAGACTTGTGCTAACTGCGTGGTGCTCCAAAAACTACGAAAATTTCGGTCTTTTTTCAGATTTTGGCTTATAACTTCTAAAAGGTGCATCTTACGGAAGAAGTTATTATACACACTTATAAGAAGATAAAATTTCCTACAATTTAAGTGCAATTGCAGCTCTGTAAGTCTAATAGAACCCAACATACAGCACTTCAAACATTGGCAATTTTCCCTAAAAAGTTCTAAATTGTTGTTTTGCCACCTTCCGAGCAGAATATCGGCTATAATACTCATTCTACGACAAAAGTCATTAAAAAAAAAGTTATAAAGCAGTTATTTAGCTTTAATTTAAGCACAAACTGAAGTTTGTAAGACCAATAGTTCCCTTGTAATCTGGACAAAGTGAAAAATTAAGGAAATCTGATTTTTCAAAAAAGGGAGCCTGACAAATTGCAGGACTTCTGTAAAGGATAAGAAATACATAAATCGGTGTAAAATAATTAATACTAATATTGTAAAACTTAAATTATATCACTAAGTGATGGCGGGACCTCAGCTGACACCTGCGACAGAAATATACATGAAATATAGAACAAAATGTCAAATAATATTTTTTATAATAAATTACAACGAAGAGGCAGGTATGTAATATTAGGTTTACCTTTACGCACTCACCGACGAAACAATCGTGTTCTTTTGGAAGGTCTAGGTTCATCTGACAGCTCTTCCTGGGCTCTGGAGACTGCTCTGTTGCTTGTTGTAAAGGGGAGGTCGTCGAAGTTGCCCTCTTCATTCAACTCAGTCAAGGCTATGGACGGAGTGTTGAGGCTGGTCTTTCCCTGAAAAACTTTGCAGAGAGTTTCAGCCCTGTTATCTTGCAGGAGCATCTTCCTTTTCCACACCCATTCGTGCACCTGCATGACAGGAATTTCATAAAAACATGTTACAAATAGTTTAAATACACAGCCCAGGATAGACCTACAAATGGATTACCTTACTTGCATAACAGTAATTTCAGCAGGGTTTCCGACGCTGATTTCTTCGTTGATGTCATTAGTGTCAGATCCTACTGGCTCCTTGAGGTGTTGTCGCAATTACTGAATGCGTGAAATGACAACTGTATTCCAGGGGGGATGAAAGCTCTTCTTGAATGAATGATGTTGATGAGAACTTCTCGCAATTGGCACTTTCCTGGAAAAAACTTTGTTAACGTTGGAGCCTCATCTGTTAAATAGAGGATGTCGACCTCTGATGCTCTTTACAAAATGTTTTATAAAATGTTTTTTTCCAGCAAAGTGCCAGTTGCGAGAAGTTCAAGACGAGCTCTCTTCTCCCTCTGGAATACAGTTGTCCTTTTACGCATTTAGAAAAAAACCAACGTCGAAATTCCTGTCAGGTAAGGAAATCCATTCGTAGGTCTGTCCTGGGTCGTGTATTTATGAAACTATTTGTAACATGTTTTTATGAAATTCCTGTCATGCAGGTGCAAGAATCGGTGCGGAAAAGGAATATGCTCCTGCAAGATAACAGGGCTGAAAATCTCTGCAAAGTTTGTCAGGGGAAGACCTGCCTCAATACTCCGTCCATAGCCTTGACTGAGTTGAATGAAGAGGACGACTTCGACGACCTCCCCTTTACAACAAACAACAGAGCAGTCTACGGAGCAGTCTCCTGTCAGATGAACCTAGACCTTCCAAAAGAACACGATTGTTTCGTCTCTAACTGCGTAAAGGTAAACCTAATATTACATATGTACCCCTTCGTTGTAATTCATTATAATAAATATTAATTGACATTTTGTTCTGTGTTTCATGTATATTTCTGTCGCAGGTATCAGCTGAGGTCCCACTATCACTAGGTGATATAATTTAAGTTTTATAATATTAGTATTAATTATTTTACACCGATTTATGTGTTTCTTATCCTTTACAGAAGTCCTGCAATTTGTCCAGGCTCCCTTTTTTGAAAAATCTGATTTCCTTAATTTTTCGCTTTGTCCAGACTACAAGGGAACTATTGGTCTTACAAACTTCAGTTTGTGCTTAAATTAAAGCTAAAATAATTGCTTTATTACTTTATTTTTAATGACTTTCCTCGTAGAATGAGTATTATAGCCGATATTCTGCTCGGAAGGCGGCAAAACTACAATTTCGAACTTTTTAGGGAAAATTTCCAATGTTTGAAGTGCTGTATCTTGTGTTATATTAGACTTACAGAGCTGCAATTGCACTTAAATTATAGGAAATTTTGTCTTCTTATAAGTGTGTATAATGACTTTTTTCATAAGATGCATCTTTTAGAAGTTATAAGCCAAAATCTGAAAAAAGACTGAAAATTTCGTAGTTTTTGGAGCACCACGCAGTTAGCACAAGTCTTTCGAAGCTGAAAAATTAGTTTTACAGTACTGTTATCAACCCTAACAACATACCAAAAAATCAGAACTGTTGCAACCAATGCGACCTCCGATGTCTTGTACGACTGGCCTATTATTGTTGCCCTTGTAAATGTCGGTGTCTATTAAGGGGGTGATTACACAAACATGTTTAATGTTGAATCGAGCTATGACGTGCAAGTTTCATTAGGATGAAAATTCGGTATCACCAAGTAGGTAGTCTGTAAACAAAAGAAAAATGGTAATTTATTTCATAGTAGTGGCGCAGTGGTTATGTGCTGTTAGGGAATTTCAAAAGCCTGTCTGGCTATCTTATCTACCATCGTCTTATTACGTCTTGTTGTCAAATTATTATTAGCAATAATGGCAGTACATAATAGTATTAGTAGCAATATGTGTTCTGGCATGGAGATATTTAGATTTTCATTGCGTTATAGAATTTTGACTTCCATCTTCGGCATTGTGGTTAATTAGTCTCAGAGAAGACAATAAATAGGCTACATGACTAGTAATTTGAGTTACTTTTTATCGTCTGTCGAAAACGGATATTTTGGTTTAAATATATTTAAAATACCAAGTCGTAACGTTATTGTTCTTCAGCTTTGTTAATACGTAGTCCACTACATATATTTTGCCGTACGCCTGATTGAAGTAAGATAAGACTTGTTTGAGGGTACTGTAATAAACTTCAGTTAATTACATTACTATCAGTTAACATTTGATACTCGTACTGTTCTTTCCTAAATTATATTTAAAAAAAAACCACTGTGATGGCTGAGTTAACGCGAGGTGGTGATTGGGTTATTATGTTATACAATTTTCGTCAAGGTCTTATAAAGCAACAATGCTATGTGGAAATGATTGATGTATTGCAAGATACTTGTCCATCTCTAAGGATGATAGAAAGGTCGTATTTACAATGACAACACGGAAACTTTAACTAATAGAATGGGCAAAGATCCGGTAGGCCGACTGAAGTAAATACTGATAAAATATTCTTACTATCAAAATTCTAATTAAGCAAGACCGGCGACTAACTTACCACCAGATAGGAAAAAAGATAAATGCACCAACTTTTCACCATATTCTGCGTAACGAATTAAATGTTACACAATTTTTTTTACTCTCGGTACCACATTCGATGGCCGATTCTTTGAGGGAGCAGAGAGTAAAATGGTGCAAAGAAATACTGTAAAAATTCAACGACGGTCACTCTAGTGCTATCGATTCAATCAATGTAAGTGATAAAAATTATATTTAGTATTACGACATCCCTACTAAATCCCATCTCAAGATGTGGGTGTTTGAAGTCGAGGAACATAAGTGGAAAAAGCTTTATCTGTAAAAAATATAGTCTCATTTCTTTTTTTGGAAGAAGGGGTATTTTGGCTATCAATTCCTTAGAGACACAGAGAAGTGTCACATCATCCTGGTACATCGATGACTATCTCACAAAAGTTCTTAAAGCCTTAAAAAATTAGCGATGTCAGTCAAGACTTGATACTTGGTTCTTGCACCATAAAAATGCTCCAAGCACATCGAGCTAGTCTTACTACCATCTTTCTCGAGGAATCTAAGTAAAATTTCTCAGGCATTCTCCCTAAAGTCTGGCTTAGCGCTATGCAATTTTTCTTTGTTCCCCTACATAAAGAAGCAGTTAAAAAGGCGAAAGTTTTCCAGCCACAAAGTTTTTTTAGGAGCGTTTGAAGAAATTTGCGCTAACATTCTACTGTCCTTTTGGACGGAGACTTTTGCCACTTGGTTTGAGTGTATGAAGGCTTGTGAAGCCGCTGAAGGTGATTGCTTCGAAAAAAAAAAAAACTGTAAGTACGACAAAAAATATGTAGTGACCTACGTACATATACTATAGTGTGAGGACTGTAATTTAGTGAACAATTGCTCATATAGGTCTTTTATGGATTAATTTAACGTTAGCAGCTATAGTTTCATAGAACAGTAGTTAGTTACGAAGGACTTACTGTTAGAAATGTGAGTGGTTCAGGCAAAATAATATTGTAAATGTTATCTTAATATTTTATTGCTTAGGCCTAGTTAGATAAAGGTATAGGATAATTTTAAACATCTTGTGAAAATAGTTTTATTTTACATTTTATTTTGCATGTACCATAGCTTAATTTTACTTCACGCCTATATTGTGGTTGCCATACACGTATGTATGGACGAAGAATTACAACGCAGTTATGCTAAATAATAAATTAACTAGCATTCAGTGCATGTTACAATTACTTGATAGCGGTCCTTATATTTATAGTACAATAGATAAGTGACTCAGAACTTAATTATCGGTCACCTTTACAATAAAGACACGTATTGTGATAGTTTCTAGAGTGCTTTATGGCTTCATGTGCCTAACTAAATGTACGGATATGTTTTTAGGGTTCCGTAGCCAAATGACAAAAAACGGAACCCTTTTGGATTCGTCATGTCTGTCTGTCTGTCTATCCGTCCGTATGTCACAGCCACTTTTTTTCGAAACTATAAGAACTATACTGTTGAAACTTGGTAAGTAGATGTATTCTGTGAACCGCATTATGATTTTCACACAAAAATAGAAAAAAAACAATAAATTTTGGGGGTTCCCCATACTTAGAACTGAAACTCAAAATTTTTTTTTTCATCAAACCTATATGTGTGGGGTATTTATAGATAGGTCTTCAAAAATGATATTGAGGTTTCTAATATAATTTTTTCTAAACCGAATAGTTTGCGCGAGAGACACTTCCAAAGTGTGCCCCCCCCCCTGTAACTTCTAAAATAAAAGAATGATAAAACTAAAAAAAATATATGATGTTCATTACCATGCAATCTTCCACCGAAAATTGGTTTGAACGAGATCTAGTAAGTAGTTTTTTTTAATACGTCATAAATCGTAAACCGCAAATTACCTTTCATTCAATCAACTCAAATATAAATATATAGAGTTCAAGACATGTGTGATTATGAATTTATACGGAACCCTCGGTGCGCGAGTCCGACTCGCACTTAGCCGGTTTTATTTTACGGTAGATACATTTCTAAATTTTCCACAATTTTAAAGTAAGGTTAATTATGAATGAAAATGAATCCAAGGAATATAAAGCTTTTCAGTGAAAGGGTTACCTGTATACAGTCAAACGATATTTCGTAATTGATTTTTGACGCAGTCAACTAATGAAATTAACTTGGGTTCTTAAACTATGCTTAGCAAATACAATTTCCATTCTGCCAAATTATTTTGCCCGTAATATGACGGCAGGCGGGGGTAGGCAAGGGCTGTTAGTTTCGGGTGTACTAAGTATAAAACATTTGAAAGTCTTATGTGACTGAGAGGGCAATCTTTTTGTAGTATATTCGGCAAGAGCTCCGAAGAGAAGATGGACGAGAAGACTCCAGCGGGGTCCGTGAACCTGCTGGACGACACGCTGCTGGAGTCGCCGGGCTGCGTGGCCGGGGACAAGCTTTGTCAGTCGCTGCCTCACAGGTACGTACCACATTCTATGCTCGATTGTTATTCACAATGGAATGGAGGCATTTTTACTTAAAACGTCGTCGTCAGTTTATTAAGAAACTAAACGAATCATTTAAAATTAAAATCTTTTTATTTAATTAAATGTTGTTATCCATTCTTTTTAATAATTTTTTTCTACCTAGTACAAAGCCCTTACAACTCGGAACTTGTACAATCAAAGTTTCGGGAAGTGTTAGCGGAGCAAGAAGAAACATCGAGTCTAAAAAAACCCTCCCAATAGATTTTTTCAAATATAAACTAAATATCTGTGTTCTATGTCTGCCTTATAATTGATGTCATTACTAAAACTATGAGCTAGAAGATCTATAGAAATGTCGTACATCTTTTTCATTAACATAGTCTAGCGTTTTATAATATCCTTTTGAACACAGGCATTAGTTCAAAATTTATTTTAAACTTATTTTCGGATAAGTAAATTTTTGATAGTACTTTATTATAGTATAATTTTATACACTGCCCCATGAACGACTTATTAACTTTACTCAGTCTTGAATAAGCAACTCAGTATTATGTCGAAGGTTAAAATGATACCTGTTACTATTTTTGGAAATCTAAATTCTTACGAACATACATGATATTTTCATATAAGTACAAGGTGATAAGTACAAGGTGATTTAAATAAATAAATAAAAAATTGCCTGGTTGACATTAGGGGTTGTAACTGGGATTAAATGATTTCTAAATTAATTAACCCTATTTACTTGGGAGTAAAAAAACCGTAATTTTCTGAAAAAGATAAAATAAAAAAATAATGATAAGAGGTATAAAATAGCATTTTTATCTATGGTTCTCATAACGTACGGAAATGCGTATGGAAAAACAGAGAGAGAGAGAGAAAAAGAGTGGTATTAAATAAACTTTGAGTGTTTCCGTGTTTCGTAAGGCCGTTTCGTTAAGCCGTTGGAGCCGACTGCTATCGCTAGATGGCAGTCGTTAAGCCATATCGGAGACCTTATAGGCGGCTTGAAAACTTCTGACACTGGGCCCCACAACCTCCACCAATCCGGACTTGTGTGGAGTATGGCCTTACCTTCCCGAATTATGGGAAGAGACCCGTGCCCCTACAGTGGGGACGTAATGGGTTGTAAAAAAAAATACATTTTAAAAATACATACTAAGTATTTTATTTGTTTTTGATTGGTTTTATTGTAGTGACTCCGTAAACGCTAAGGATTTGGAATGCGATTTCGAGGGATTCGTTAGAAGAAAAACAATACTCAAAGAGGGGAGGAAAGTATCTCTGTCATCGTGGCAAAGATATTGGCTGCAAATATCTGGAAATATCCTTGTGTTTTATGCAGCAAAATCCTTCAAAGGGTAAGTTATTCAACTGATTCAGTTTCGCACGTCAAAGTCAACAAAATTAATTGAACAGCGAATACCAGGAATCTGCAAATACGTTGTTCGTGCAGCTTCTGCTGTCGAGCGCAACACCGTATTTTCCATGGGGATTAAAAAAAGCAAAGTTTTGTTTTCTGTTTTAATTGAAAATAAATTGGTATCGGTTTGAGTTCCGGAAGGAATTCCTGTTGTTCGTGTTTTTTTGCTGTCGAGCGCACTACCGTATTTTCCGTGCGGATTAAAAAGTTTACAAAGCTTTGTATTTATTTTTAATTGAATATAAATTGGTTCCGGAAGAACGATGTTTTGTTTCATTTCCTTAATTAAATTGTTAACTTTTGTGGGTGTAATCTATAATTTATATATGCTGTATAAACTGGCAATTACCTGTGAATTTTTCTGCGTTTAGGGTAACTTTAGGGCAAGTTTCATGGATGACTTTTTTGTTCTGGAACCTCAATAAATCTATATAAGGTGTGATTTAAAGGCACGAGACATAAAAATAACTTGCTCTCGTGTTAAACATACAACAAAAACGTAGTTGATTAAGTTCTCTTTGGAGACAATATAGTTTTTTATTATAATGTTTTTAGTTTAGAGGTTTCGTTCGGAAACAGCGCTGCTTGTCATTTTTATGAAAACCAAACATAATATTTTTAAGTAAGCGATATTCATGTTTACTAGTACATATTTATTTTAAATATTGCGTCTTTCAAAATGCGATAGCACAATTTATAAACTTAAATTTCATTAAATAGCAGACAACATTTTGTGCCTATGAGTTAAATCGCTAAGCCCAATTTATGAACGAACTATCGCCCATATTTTTTTCAGCGCCACGCAAAAGGTAGTGTTCGATATTCGAATCACTTTTTCTCACGCTCGCAGCAAAAAGCGTTTTTGCTTTGAGTTATTAGGGACCAAAGGCACCCTTTTCGTGCTGGAGAGGTGAAAACATAATACCTTCATTGATGCCTCAGATTCAAAGTGCATTTTATGGTAAAAATAATGTTATACTTTTAATCTAGAGGAGTTTTTCAATAATCAGTGACTGAGTTTATTAATTAAGTATAACGATTATATTATTTGCAATGCAATTGACTGATGTGGAACTTTTAAAAACTATTAAACTTAATTAGCCATTTTTCTGCGAATAAACTTTTTATATTGCGCTCATGCGATTTGATTGATTGAAACAGTATATAAGTATTGCTTGCGTATACGAGATTATATAAAAAAAATATATCTGAATAAGATCAACATATTCGTCTTTTAAGAAACTGTTTAAACACTTACAACTGCAGAAACAATTTCAATTCAATCTGCAATTATTTATTATAGGACAAGTCGAGGTGATTTTCGAGTGGAGCGATGCAAGGTGCTCTCGCTCGACGGTTGGCTGCCTATGTACGTCGAAGGTGACCTTCCCGACGCTTTCCAGCTAGTCAACCACCACTGTGGCACTCTCTACAAGTTCAAGTAAGGGACTTTAGCCGAATTCGTTGCTTTTCAGGCTCGTAGTCAAGTTTTACACATCACGTATCACCCTTATCTTTTTTAGTCGAATTTTACACATAATTAACTGTAATCTAAGTCCTTTCATATCCTAACTATACTATACTGACACGCGTAGTTTACGAACAGTATCGAATTTTAAACAAAACTCAAAAAAGAGTCGGGAAATCAGTTTGATTGTTTTGAGGATTTAAGCATGATCATTGATCATGTGCAAAGTGTTAGACACAAAATATTTCAAATTATTTAAAGTACCATAATTAGATTTTATAAGTGTTGGTTAATTTTGTATCATGGTGGTTCCCCTGAGTACCAGAGTCCGGGGCGAAAAGGTACACTCGGACGTGTACGACCACCGGGATTGTTTATAGTTTGAAATTGAAAGATCGTTTTGTCAACTAGTTTGTGACGAACTATTGTGACTCGACCAGTCAGTAAAATATTTCCACAAGCGTTCCGCAAACCAATATTGTTTCAGTACACTACAAACTTTATACTGTTTCAGGACTGGTTACGAAACTACTGCACGACAATGGGTCGCTAAAATGCAAGATGTGGCAAATAAAATGGTGAAACCTTTACCGGCGAACCTAATGTCATTCGAATGATTTGCCGAAGGACCATCGACACTCGTGCCTGCACTTGGTGCGTACCGAACACTGTGCATCTCAAACTAATGATTTAATTATCAATTTACGATATTTATTTTAGGGTCACTCACAGTGAACACTGCAGCTAAATTCTGCTGCTTAAAAATATAATATATTTTATGATTTACCTTAAAAGTTAAAGTTTCAACAAGAACTTTTTTGAACAAGTTTGTGTTGTGTAGCTGATACGCTACAGTTTATATAAACAAGTCGATGAGACTATCATTCGCGATAGTTGACAGCGCGTACTGTACTACCTTGAAATGCCAAGTTGATCAGCATTATTTATGAAACAAAATTTAGACTTTAGTAAATTAAACTACTTGTTACTGTTTAATTGAACAAAAGGTGAACTTCAGACTAACAGTTTGCCTGTCGCCTAATAATTGCTACCTCAGTCAGCACCCTCACACTCCGTACAAGTATAAATATACTTCCGGATACGCCTATCGGCCCACCTAGGATTTCAAGTTTTCTTGGCCTATAGCTAAAGCCTAGCTTTCTGAGTTAGCTATTCAACATATATTTGGAACAAATAGCATACAAAAAATATTGCTAATGTGCCAAAACATCACAAAAGCTTTTTGCTCAACTAGCGTTTGTTTTTAGTTTTATGCTTGTAATGCCATGTGGGCCGATAGATGTGTCCGGAAGTGTATGTATCTGTCGTGGCCAGATCATAGAATTGATCATTTCATGATGTGGCGGACCATTTCATGAAATGGCCAACTAAAACTGACCATATCGTTTAAACGTCAACGTTTAATGATATGTCCATCCACGTTTGGCCATATCATTAATGTAGGGTTTCCATGATATCAAAGGTTTAATAAAAATTGAAAAGTTACTGGCATTCTTTAAATCTGAGTAATCTTGGTGAACCTATCAAATACTTTCCAAACTTCAAGGTTTTGCTCGGAAGGAAGAAAGCAAGGAACTGCAATGTTGGGCTCGTTTTTTGATTGACTTTCGAAAAATTATTGTTGTTTAGTGTCGTAACGACATTTAACTTCTATTTTATCTTCAATTTGCGCATTATAAATAGCCTTTTTTTCATTTTTAATTGAACGCCGCCATGATGCATCACAAAAACAAAAGGATATCAGCGCCCCTAACGGTGGATATTGTAACTATTTTACGATATGATCACTAATGCTTGACCATTTCATGAAATAGCCGTGCGGTTAGCTGTATATCGTCAAACGTTGATGTATTCATTGATCTGACCAGACCATATCATAGCGGATATTTTTCATTTCATGAAATACGACCATTTCATGAAATGGTCGGCCACATCATGAAGTGATCAATTCTATGATCTGGCCACGACATATCTACTACGTGACGTACTAAGCGACGACTGCGTGGTAGAGTCACTGCACGAACCAACGGTCGCTTGCGCACTGACGCCGACTCCATAGGGCCTGGGGGTGCCCGAGCCCCCCCAATGACATTATTAGCGGGGCTGAGCCCCTCCCCCCCAATATTTTATATTAAAATACTGTGTGGCTTTTTTCAAGTATGTATGTATATCAGATTAAAGATAAAATAAAAGTAGTCGCAAAGCACGAGCCGAATACGTTCGATACAAAAAAGTTACTAAGATGTGACTTCAAGGTTTATGTTTTTCACTATGAAAGTATGAAGCTGACGGGTGGGCAGTTATATTTATTCTACATTTATTCTTTAAAATTAAAAATATCTTATTCCCTCGGGAATTACACCGAGAACCCCAAAAAAAAGTTTTTTTTATTGCTATAAATACTCAGCCGATTTCATTGGAAAAATGCTTAGGCAGAGGGCGGGGAACAATATAGGATACTTTTATCACAAAAAAAAAACTCATTTCCATGCTCGTGAGCCGTTTGCGGCTCGCGTTCCGCAGTCCCTTAGCAATAATCATAAAAACTATATTCACGCAGGCGAAGCCGTGGGCAAATGCTAGTTAAAAAATATTATAAAAATAAACAAAAAAAAAATCGCCTAGCCTCCCCAATATTTTTAAGAAGTCGGCGCCCCTGCGCAGGCGACTATATATGTATTATTGTACAGTAGGTATTGTATAATTATTGAACTTGTCACTCGCGGTCTGGACTACTGGCTGACCCTCGTCTTTTGTGATTGAAACATGCCTTTTATCGTTTCTAGCTCAATATTTAGCGTTATTACGGATGAGTTTAGTAAATATTTATAATAAAGTATATACGCGGGAGCTCATTAATTAGTTAGAATTAATTTATATCTGTTAAAGTGCATCTATTTTTATACTGGGTGATAAATTAACAGTGGCTTCTACTCATCAAACTGAATAACTTTTCCCAAGAAACGCATGGTCAAAAAAAAATTTGGTCTTCCCATACAAAGTTCATCAATCAGCTGACGTATTTGTATGAGAGTCCAAAAATGTTTTTGCTTTTTCAAAAAAGGAGGAGGTTGTCAATTCGACTGTATGTTTTTTTTTGTATGTTTGTTACGCGATTACTCCGCCAATTATGAATTGAATTTGATTATTCTTTTTTTGTTTGGTAGGTAATAATTCAGAGGTGGTCCCATATAAATGTCATCTAAATTGATTCAGCGGTTTTTGAAAAAATCCTCAAAAACAAAAAAATTGCAAAATTGTAGCTGTAACGATTAAAGTTGGTTTTTTAACGTGTTCAGCGTTGTTGATTATTAAGTATGAATTTGATGAGTAGAAGCCACTGTTAAAATATTGCCAGACATTTTATTATCATTCTGTATATCGGGCGCTCTCTTACATAGGATATGTGAACATAATCGTTTGATATTTATTTTAAATAAACAAAATATGTATTGATTTATTTTAATTTTCCCATTTTATTTTATTTTGTTTATGATAAGACAATGTTCACACAACTGATGCATACATACATACGAGTCGACTCGTAGTCCTATAATATCAAAGGCGGCAATATCCACTCATATTCAAAAATTACCTATGAATACCATATTGTTTGTCTATGAACGTAGAATCCCTAACAAAAATAAATTCGTAACAAAGGTAGTAACCTAATCAAATTACCCAACAAAACTAGTAGTTAATTTCAAACCCGACATTATATTATAATGTCAGTTATAATTATATTATAACATAATTTATTAACTTAATTTGCCTTTCCTTAGAAAACATACTGTTTGGATATTGCCGCCTTTGATATTATAGGACCCATACATTTAATGTAAATATACGCTCTGCAATGATTAAATATATAAAGCTAACTTTGTGTTTCAGAATGATAGAAATCACATGGAGTTTAAGCGCTTTTTCTGGATTCTTTTTGATAACCTTTGCCACCTCAAGCTGTTCAAAACACTTCACTCTCGAACCACTTGTCTGCATTCTAAAACCATATTGAAATAGCTTTCTGGAACGACCCCTTATTGTAAATAAAAAGCACGATATTCCGATCACAAAATACAAGCCTTGACCAACCATCGTGATGTCAGTCAGTAGAACTACACGACCTCATTCCCCTAGCCCCATTCCACCTTCGGTCAACCAGGCGCAGGGAGGCTTTCCATCCCTTTGTAGTTGACATTCCAACCATTCGCACGAAGCGTTATGCTTCCTCATTTATCATGCGAACTACGAAGGAGTGGAACTCCTTACTTGCGTCTGTTTCCCGATTCCTACAATCTGGGGATCTTCAAGGCGAGAGTGAATAGGCATTATTTGAGTTTGCGTGTACCATCCTCGACTACACCATCACTTTCCATCAGGTGAGATGTAGTCAAACGCACTCAAATTTTTAGTTAAAAAAAGTCCTGATATTATAGCTATGGCCACAAACAAGCGATAACACTGTAGTAGCAATTATTTTACATAAGCAATCAAATCAAAGCAGAACTTAACAAGCAACGACTCATTCTGATTTTTGTTTAGGTGCCTCTTTAAATAATACAATTTATTTAGGAATTACATTATATGATTTTTAGTTAGGTGCTATTTTAAATAAGTAAGTCTACATTTTCATAATAATAAAATTGGAAATATTTGGGCACTGTTTTTATCTCGATAGATATATGACGCGACAGATAAAGCTATTTAATTTTGTCAATAAAATATAAATACATACACCTACTGTTAATGTATATACAGAATGTTAAAAAAGTGCATTTGAAATTTTAAGGGAATTCTCAGAATGTATATAGTACAGAATACAGAAAAAATATTGAAAACGATCTACAATTATTTTTTTTAGTTTCCGATACTAAATTTGAATAGTGAATCAAGGATTTGTATGAGAACCTGAAAAAAATTGTAGATCGGATTTTTTCAATATTTTTCCTGTATTCTATAAGTGATTCTGAGTAACCCCTTAAAATTTCAAACGCACTTCTTTAACACCCCCTGTATAATTGAAAATAATTTACGTTTAGGTTAATCAAATATCAAACTTCTCTAATGGGCCCTAACCATGACATATCATATCAATAATGCATTTTTTTTTAATTTTGCCATAAAACAATGTATTATTATTATTTATAAGTAAATAGCGCGTAACAAAGCTTGCCATAATTTCCATGATTATTTTTATCTTTGAGTGGTGTTGAAACTGTCGAATTATTCCAAAAAGTAAATATTGTCTATAAAGTTCCTTTAAGAGATATGTATTTTTTTTTGGAAATACTGCAGGTGCAGTGTATATTATTAGAAGGTTCTTTTTTATTTTCTTCTTGTTGAGATTGAATTTGCACGAATACAATTCTTACTTAACAGCGACCGCGAACAAAGCTTAGATACAATTAGTGCTATTGTCTTTTAGAAAGTAGACGTAAAATATATTAGATACACAGCTTTATTTTGAACACGTTATAACCAAAGCTATGAATTACTATTCTTTATTTTAAAAATTATTAAACATAGGTATTTTAATCATAATATGTACGTGTGGCAGCCAAATTGTAAAAAAATAACAGTTTATTTTTAAGGTATTGTGTAAAAAAAAACTCAAAAAGAATAAATTTTGTCGACAACGGAGCAGTTTTTACGGTAGCATCAGACCACAAAACAAACTGAACCTTCTGTCTGACTCTATTTTATTCATACAATTTTTACACATTAGTTTACAAAGTTTAGTTATTATACAGGTGACAAATAAGTACGTTTTAAATTTTAAGTGGTTACTCAGAATTAAGTATGGAATACATGAAAAATATTGAAAAAATCCGCTCTTCAATTTTTTTCAGATTTGCATACTTGAATAGTGTTTTTTTTATGGAAAACTGAAAAAAAATGCAGATCGGATTTTTCTATACATACTGATTCTGAGTAACCCCTTAAAATTTTAAACGCACTTTTTTACACCTATACAGGTGTGACCTTAGTATACACTAAGGTAGCCAGTATCCGGGGGCTATGAAATGAAATACGACTGATAATTAATTTTAAAATATTTTTTATTATTTCGTTGTACATGTCAGTTTATTAAGGATCGATCTATGCAAAAAAGCGAGCTTTCTATTATTCAAGATATAAAACCCGTAGCAGGACTTATCCTACCTTTCCTTAGGAAGCATATGCTTTTGAACGATATTGAGCTGTTTTTTTTATAATTACTACAAAGTAGTAATAGTAAAGTGAAACAATGTTTGTGTTATTAAAAAAGAACACATCCATAATAACTAATTCCGATAGTGGCACGTACCGCAAGGTTTTTTTTTCAAAACGAGCTTTATCGTATGAAGTGAACTGGGTGAATATGTTAAAAACATAACAAAAATATTCTGTGGTTGTACGGAACCCTCCATGCGCAATCTTACTCGTTATTAGCCGGTTTTACTGGCTTAAAATAATGTAGTTTATTCTTCTACTTACAATTCGATATCAGTTAAGTTTTTTAAAAAGTAATATGGTACCGACCAACCTATATACCCTTAGATATATTACAGATAATATTTTAAATCACCTAAGTTTAAAAAAAATGACAATGTTTTCGTGAACTACAAAACGCTTTGAAAACTTGTGAGACGTATATTTTCTTAAAAAATGCATAGCACCTATTTCACAAGATAAAGTATTCACATTCCGTGGTAGAATAATAGAATAACGATCCTTTGTATCATCGAATTTAGATATTAAGTTTGCCGAAAATTAGTATTTAAATTAATACGATTGAAGTCTCTATTATTGTGATTTAGTAGTATGTACTCGTACGAATAGAATATTACAATATAACCGTATGTATAGTTTTTCGTATTTTTATACCGTACAATATGAATTCTGAAATCTACTGTTTCTCTGCCACATACCTAATATATTTTTTATAGAATCTAAAAGGCTGACACAGTTTTTAACATTCTTACTTGAAATATTGTTCGATTCATAATAATACAGTTATCATTAATTAAAGCGAGAGGCGCGAGCAAAGAAAACATTCTCATATTTTGTACAGACATTATTAAGCCCGCTTAATTGCATCCCGATGCAGGTTGTAGTGTCACAATACTTGGTGTAGCTTCTCTGTGTTCTATGCCCTAGGTATATCGAACAGTCTACCAATAAACAATACGTGGAATGAATGGTTTAGATCAGGTTATGCATAGCTATTGAAATCTCAGTCTGACAATTTCATGAAACAGTGTGAATAAAGTTCATGTTACTTTAATATGTGCAAAGGCTTTTGTAAGTTTAGTAGTATGTAAATGTGCATAGTTGCATTGTTATATTATGGTTAGGAAAATATTTACCTTTTTTAAATTTGTGTTTTGAATAAAATATTTATGTTTTTACCTAATAATAGAAGCGCTTGCATTGATTACGAATTGCTGTTTGTTTTCTAATTATACTCTGCAATGTTATTCGTCGTCGATAAATATGTGCTTTGTGTTCAATAAAGATCAAGTCAGCAATTTATTTCTTGTTTCATTTCATATATTCTCCTTCTTTTGAATATTATACTTAATAGGAAAATACATGTAGGATTTCAAGAATTACCTGAATTGCACCTAGAAATAGACTTGACATAAGTATTTTATGTTCGAACACCGGATACTCCATACATTTTTGACTTCGAAGGGGGGCGCAAAATGGGCTGAAATTGGCCTCGGCATTTTTTTGGTGAAACTGATAAGATAGTTGGTTACTCTGGGAAAAATTCGGGTTCTGATACCTTCCATACAAAAATAAGTTATTTGTTATTTTTATCAAAAATAGCTATAACGATTTTAATGAAACTGTACCTTTTAATAACTTTATACGGCCTACTATACTAGGTAATAAATAATTCCGGGCCATACCAGGATAAGGTACCTCCCATACAAAACAACATTTTTAATTTGTGATGTCTATCTTGTAATAATTATGAATGTTTATTGCTAATTTATGTTAAGCGATGAAAATCCTGTTTATGCCAGATGATATAAGGAATTCAGGAGAAAGTGTGCTGTACAATTTATTTTAAGGTGTATCAGAAATTAGGAGATTCCACCAAAAACATACTGTGAAAATGGGCCAAGGTACTGGTACAGATTAGATAATAGTACTGGACTACTACGCCGCTTGAAAAAGTAGTAAAATAAGACAGGTTATTTAGTGAAAATCGTTATTATTATAAAATAAGACAGGTTATTTAGTGAAAATCGTTTGCTTTCTTTAATATAACAATCCCTTACTCTTGGCTCCTCATCAGATCTTACTACTTTTTCAAGCGGCGGCGTAGTAGTCCAGTACTATTATCTAATCTGTACCAGTACCTTGGCCCATTTTTACAGTATGTTTTTGGTGGGATCTCACTTATTTTTGTACGAACACTTTACGGGTTCCGGAGACGACCCTGGCTGCGGTATCAGATCAGCACATTGTTCATTATTTTTGTATCTATATACTGTACAATCTGGCCCAAACCCGGCGTGTCTGCCGTAATCCGTTGAGGAGTTCCACTTTGAGGAGACGACTCTGGTTGCAGCATCAGAGCATGGTTCATTATTTTTATGTGTATGTACTGTATAATCTAGCTCAAACCCGGCGTGTCTGCCGTAAGCCACTGCAGTGTTCCATTTTGAGGACACGACCCTGTTTGCAGCATCACGTCAGCTCATGGTTCATTATTTTTGTGTCGATGTACTGTACAATCTAGCCTAAACCCGACGTGTCTGCTGTAAGCCAATGAAATATTCCATTTTGAGGAGACAACCCTGCCTGCAGCATCAGGTCAGCTCATGGTTCATTATTTTTGTGTCAATGTACTGTAAAATCTAGCCCAAACCCGGCGTCTCTGCCGTAAGCCGTTGAGGAGTTCCATTTTGAGAAGACAACCCTGGCTGCAGCATCAGATTAGCTCATAGATAATTATTTTTGTGTTTATATACTATACAATCTAGCTCAAACCCGGCGTGTCTGCCGTAAGCCGTTGAGGAGTTCCACTTTGAGATGACGACCCTGGCTGCAGAATCAGGTTGCCTTATAGTTTATTATTTTTGTGGCAACGAACTGTACAAACCTGGCCAAACCTGGCGTGTCTGCCGTAAGCCGTTGAGGAGTTTCACTTTGAGGAGACGATCCTGGCTGCAGAATCATACCAGATCATAGTTCATTATTTTTGTGTGTATGTACTGTACGATCTAGCCCAAACCCGGCGTGTCTTCCGTAAGCTGTTGAGGAGTTCCTATTTAAGGAGACAACCCTGGTTGTAGAATCAGATCAGCTCATCGTTAATTATTTTTGTGTCTATGTACTGTACAATCTAGCCCAAACCCGGCGTATCTGCCGTAAGCCGTTGAGGAGTTCCACTTTGAGAAGACGACCCTGGCTGTCGCATCAGGTCAGCTCATAATTCATTATTTTTGTGTTATTGTACTGTACAATCTAACCCAAATCCGGCGTGTCTGCCGTAAGTCGTTGAGGAGTTCCACTTTAAGGAGACGACCCTGGCTGCAGCATCAGATCAGCTCATAGTTTGATATTTGTGAATGTATGTACTGTATGATCTAGCCCAAACCCGGCATGTCTGCAGTAAGCCGTTGAGGAGTTACACTTTGAGGAGACGATCCTGGCTGCAGCATCAGATTAGCTCATAGTTCATTATTTTTGTGGCTAGGTACTGTACAATCAGGTACAAGCCCGGCGTGTCTGCCGTAAGCCGCTGAGGAGTTCCACTTTGAGGAAACAACCCAGGCTGCAGCATCAGATCATCTCAGGATTTATTATTTTTGTGGCTATGTACTATACAATCAAGTACAAGCCCGGCGTGTCTACCGTAAACCGTTGAGGAATTCCACTTTGAGGAGACGACCCTGGCTGCAGCATCAGATCAATTCAGGGTTCATTATTTTTGTAGCTATGTACTGTACAATCTAGTCTAAACCCGGCGTGGCTGCCCTAAGCCGTTGAGGAGTTCCACTTTGAGAAGATTACCCTGGCTGCTGCATCAGGTCAGCTCGTATTTCATTATTTTTGTCTATACAAGGTGTAACAGAAGTGTGTGACAATACTTCAAGGTTGGCTTTTACCCATCAAACTGAACAACTTTTGTTCTACAACTTTGTTGAAATCGCAAAATTTTTTTTGGACTTTTCATACAAATCGATCAGCTGGCGAACCAAGTTTGTATGAAAAGTTCAAAAATTTTTTTACGATTTCAACAAAGTTGTAGAACAAAAGTTGTTCCATTTGATGGGTAAAAGCCAACCTTGAAGTATTATCACACACTTCTGTTACACCCTGTATACTGTACAATCTAGTCTAAACCCGGCGTGTTTGGCTTAAGTCATTGAGGAGTTTTACATTGAGGAGACGACCCCGGTTGCAGCATCAGGTCATTCATAGAGAACAATACCACTCACGCGGTCATAAACCAGCCACAATAAATCGTTTCCTATTAATGGATACTCTATTTACTACCCTACTATTTAGTATTCGTTTCGTAAGCGCGTTTTAAATTACTTGTGGTGCCATCTACGTATTAGTACACCAATGCATAGTGAGATTATTTTCTACTATGCATCTTTGTTGAAGTTACACATGAAAATAATGACATATTTCACTGTACGTTAATATGAGTCAATGGCGTAATGGTGCAGACAATGGACGCGTAATCCAAACCGGTGTAGGTTCAAGTCGTGCTCACGGATTTTTTTGGTTTTTTGATGGTTTTTTAACACATGTTTTTTTTAGTTTTTCCTGTCTCAGTATGTGAAATACTACCCCCATACCAAATTTCAAGCTCGTAGCTTTGCTACGTCGCACTACCGCGCCCCCAGATGCTTCGAGAAAAGGATGTTGCGTCGCACTACCGCGCCCCCAGATAGGTACGTAGGAGAACCAAAAGGCACTTGTCCGACCGCCGGCGAGAAAGCGACTGACTATCGACTATTTTCTCGCTCAAGAAATGTACAACAAGATATAGATCCCGTGTTTGTAAAAGAGATACATATATTAATAGTTGTTGGCTAGCTGTTCACACTCCCGCCGAGAACTAGTTTGTCGCGGTGACAAGAGCTATGAAAGGTAATACTCGTTAAGCGATGCTCGCTTGGCGATCAAAAAACACTCGCCGAGAGACCAACCAGCGGTCATTCTACTCTACAGTGCGAATGTGAGTTCACGCATTTATTATGAATTTTAACAATTATTGTTGTCTAGTTCAGAAGACGACGATGATGACTGTATTTTATAATAGTATTTGTACTGTGGCAACGGCAGTTCTGAAAAAAAGAAAGAAAAAAAATGTGTCTCGGCCGCCCTGAGCGAGTGGAGCGAGTATCGCCCGTCGCTCTCGCACACTTGCTTACGTGTATAGCCCAGCGACAATCGGAACTACAAACGCTTCTCGCTGCACACCAACTCGTATCTCGCTCTATAGTTCATTCCAATCAAAAAAAAGCAAAAGGTAAACAAACATAGTATGCAGATGACATTGACATGTGTCAGTTGTACTGAACATAAACAAACTTACTATGGAACTGACTCAGTTCCATAGTAAATTTGTTTACGTTTTGCTTTTTTTTGATTGGAATGAACTTATACTCGTTAATCGCCGGCGGTCGGACAAGTGCCAAAGAAAGAAAGACATAGCTCACAGAATAGTTAAACTGCAGTGGCATTGGACGGGGCACATAGACAGATGACCGTTGGGGCATTAAAGTTCTCGAGTGGCGACCGCGCACCGGAACACAGACTTGGTGAATGTTTCGGGAAGCCACTAGATGCGGACAGCGCAGGACCGGTTGATGTGGAATTCCTTGGGGGAGGTCTTTGTCCAGCAGTGGAAGTCTTTTGGCTGATGATGATGTTGAATTAGTTTTATACATTATTAAAGATAACTTATGATTGCAACCGTCGTTCTTTAATATTAAGAAATTATATTTACATATATTTGTAATTACATACTATAGCGCATCAAGATATTACAAACAAGATAAGAGCGACATGTACAGGTTGATGTGCTGTCGTATGTACCTACAGTAATACATATCTAGCGTTTATTCCCGTTGTCCCCCACCTTTTGGTCACCACTGGTGGACAACGGGAAAAAAGTTGCGTAGTGTCCCAACTCAAATTTTACCGTTGTCCCCATGGTACAGAGTTATAAATTGCTTTTTAATCATAAAAATGTATTAAAATCAGTATATTTTTGGTTCGGAAGAAGAAATTACATATTACAGAGAAATCTGAACGCACCCAGGTCATCTATACTTGACCAAGTTAAAAATTTATCGTTTCTGTTAATTCAATGAATAAGAATCTATGTTCAGGTGGCTTTTTATATATTTTCAACAATATTAAGGCGCTAAGTATAGCCAAATCGCAATATTCAATTCAAATTCTTGAAATAATGGTTAAAGCTATCACCATGGAAAAAATATATAACATACTTCAAACAATGAAAAACAAATTGTATTGAACAGAATCATAAAAATCGCAAAAAACTTTGATGAAAAAAAATATCCTGTAGACCCTGTATTTTGAATTAATTGCAAATTCTCTCGGAAACACAATATTTGTTTATGTTGAAACCAACACACAAAAATCGGCCATTTTAATACCTTCAATTTATCTTGAACGGATTTTTTTTAACTTATTTGAAAGCCAAGAAAAGTAATAAAAACATCGAAATCTCGAGAATTTTGCGTTCGGCCTTGACGTAACCGCCGCGATGGTACCCACACTGATCTGAACTTAAAATGAGTAGGGCATTACGGTCTTATATTGTCATGCATCAACCTGCTCAGACTGAGTGTACTTCGCGCCTTAAATCTATTTTGCTACCGTAAATTCTACGCTGCTTTTAAAAATACATTGTCAAAGCTTAGAAACGCCATCTATTGAGAATCTTATGAACGGTGTGACATCTGAAAACTCCCTATTAGTTGCGATGTCCACCTGTGGGGGACAACGGGAAAATTTTAGTAGCGTAGCGTTGTTCCCCAGTTGGCCAAAAGGTGGGGGACAACGGGAATAGACGATATCCAGTCATAATTTACCTGCTAAGAAATTTAATGTAGGTATTACCACAGAAGGTATTACTCAATAGGTATTACTGACAGTAATTTTAAAATATCAAGATCAATTTGGCTATATAAGCAGGATTGCTATGTGAACGACAGTGGCGCCCACAATTATTTTCTATTCTACTCTTTCATGTTGCACTGTACTTATTTTAAATACCTCAGTAAGCACCAAATAAATACTTTTTAGGGTTCCGTAGCCAAATGGCAAAAAACGGAACCCTTATGGATTCGTCATGTCTGTCTGTCTGTCTGTCTGTCTGTCTGTCCGTCCGTCCGTATGTCACAGACACTTTTTTCCGAAACTATAAGAACTATACTGTTGAAACTTGGTAAGTAGATGTATTCTGTGAACCGCATTAAGATTTTCACAAAAAAATAGAAAAAAAAAACAATAAATTTTGGGGGTTCCCCATACTTAAAACTGAAACTCAAAATTTTTTTTTTCATCAAACCTATACGTGTAGGGTATCTATGGATAGGTCTTCAAAAATGATATTGACGTTTCTAATTTTTTTTTTCTAAACCGAATAGTTTGCGCGAGAGACACTTCCAAAGTGGTAAAATGTGTCCCCCCCCTGTAACTTCTAAAATAAGAGAATGATAAAACTAGAAAAAATATATGATGTACATTACCATGCAAACTTCCACCGAAAATTGGTTTGAACGAGATCTAGTAAGTAGTTTTTTTTTTTAATACGTCATAAATCGGGGAACCCCCAAAATTTATTGTTTTTTTTTTCTATTTTTGTGTGAAAATCATAATGCGGTTCACAGAATACATCTACTTACCAAGTTTCAACAGTATAGTTCTTACTGTTGAAACTTGGTAAGTAGATGTATTCTGTGAACCGCATTAAGATTTTCACAAAAAAATAGAAAAAAAAACAATAAATTTTGGGGGTTCCCCATACTTAAAACTGAAACTCAAAATTTTTTTTTTTATCAAACCTATACGTGTAGGGTATCTATGGATAGGTCTTCAAAAATGATATTGACGTTTCAAATTTTTTTTTTCTAAACCGAATAGTTTGCGCGAGAGACACTTCCAAAGTGGTAAAATGTGTCCCCCCCCCTGTAACTTCTAAAATAAGAGAATGATAAAACTAGAAAAAATATATGATGTACATTACCATGCAAACTTCCACCGAAAATTGGTTTGAACGAGATCTAGTAAGTAGTTTTTTTTTTAATACGTCATAAATCGGGGAACCCCCAAAATTTATTGTTTTTTTTTCTATTTTTGTGTGAAAATCATAATGCGGTTCACAGAATACATCTACTTACCAAGTTTCAACAGTATAGTTCTTATAGTTTCGGAAAAAAGTGGCTGTGACATACGGACGGACAGACAGACAGACAGACATGACGAATCCATAAGGGTTCCGTTTTTTGCCATTTGGCTACGGAACCCTAAAAATATAGAGTTTAAGACATGTGTGATTATGAATTTATACGGAACCCTCGGTGCGCGAGTCCGACTCGCAGTTGGCCGGTTTTTTTTTAGTCTGAGGAAGGCGCGTTTTACCTAAACTCTTGGGGCTAACTCTATAAAGAGGTGTACAAGAAAAGAAGAGGATATGGAAAGAAAATAATTTTGTCTGTGATGGCAGGTACAAGCTGTATAACGAAGACAAAAATATGTCTATAAGGCTGCTTTTCGACCGTCGAGGCGAGGCGAGGAGTGAAGTGATGAGAATTGAAATCGCGTCGGTCTATTTCCATCGAAAATGTGCGAGAAGAGAGTTGTTTTTTCCCATACAATTTAAAATTCTCTTCCCTCCTCACCTCGCCGGTGGAAATGCAAGGGTTCATCAATATTACACCAAGAAACATTTAAATTCTCACCCCTCTCATCCTAGCCCATCCAGACTATTTCCAACGAAGATGTGCGAAAAGAGAATTTATTTTTTCCCATACAATTTAAAATTCTCTTCCGGTGAAAATGCAGCTTTACACTTAAAACTTTACAGGGGTGGTGGAAGAAACAATATTTTTACAATAACAGCTTCATTTATGTTTTACAATTTATGTTTAAAAAAATTACCAATATTAAAATCGATACTAAAATTGATTTTAATATTAGTAGTCTTGTAAAGTCTGTCAAATCATAATAATCATAATCATAATCATAATCATTTTATTGGTAAAGAAATTTTACACGTCATTTTACAATTTTCATATGAATGTCAAAAATAATAAAATAAAAATACAATGAAATAAACATTTTACAATTTACAGTAAATGTCAAAATAATGAAAAATTAAAATTACAATGATATAAAAAATAATGCAATTTACATATTGAAAATGAAAGCGTACCTGGTATTTTCTACAAGGTAGTTTTGAATCAAAAATAATTCATTCTGTGAGTTACAAACTCCTTTTTCTGGTGATCGTGTACGTATACAAAGAAGATGTTTAGGTATCCATAAACCTGGTCTTGATAAATATTGAACAATGTCGAAAACATTTGCAGATTATAAATTGTTGTAAGCAATATCTTATTAAAAATACAAAAAAATATGCGCATTAAATCTAAAAATATTTGAACGTAAGTATTTGCCATAGTTACTATTATATCTATTGTTATACGATATTTGGATTGTGGAAATGGAAACTAGTCTGACAAGAACAGGCTTGAAAACGTGACTTTGCGTGCCCCTTCCACCACCGGACCGACCCAATTAGGATTGTATTTAGAGCTCCGCTAAGTTTCTATTTTCTCGCCAAAAAACTCTGGGAAAATAATCATAAACCCAAATCCACGAAAACAAGTAAGTACTACAAATAGATAAAGTTTTTCAAATGATAACGATATCTATTTTGATAGGAGAGACGTGAAATCATTTTTTAAAGGATAAAAGATTATTTTTTTTATGTAACACGTGAGACCTATTGGATTTTTACCATTTTAAAGCTAAGTTTCAAAGAAACCTCTCTAGTCACATCTTTCTGTTTCTGAAAGCGTCTGACTAGTGTTTATTCCTCTTTTTCATTAGGTAAATATTTATCATAAAACATAAAAACTAATCAGCCCCGTAATATGTTTCCTGGTTGGGAGGCTTCAGCAGACGACAAATATATCGAAGATACTATAACTATGATAATGGAATCATCATCTGAGAAACCCAGTACACCAATACAAGTAAATATTAATTTTATATCATGATTTACGATTATGATCCAATGGAAAGACACTACGAAATATATGGCAGGACCTCGTCATTTATCTCTTCTAAGTTTTATTAATTTATTTTTAGAAGAGACCCAATTGTGTAGACTTGTTCAACGATACCCACCAAGGCGAGTATGAGGCGCGCGGCCAGCAGAACAACAACTGGATTCAACGGGTGCATCAACACAACGCCGCTTTCCCTAAAATGTACGACGAGTTAGATAGGCGACGCTCTATTATGCAGGTAATTTCAATAATTTCACTAACTCTGTTCATCATCATCATCATCATCATCAATTAAAAGATGTCCACTGCTGAACATAAGCCTCCCCCAAAGATTTCCACGCCGCGTCGACCGGTTTGCGCTGCCCGGATCCAGCATTCACTAGGTCATCGTCGGTCCACCGAGTGGGAGGCCTGTGCACGTGTGATGCTACGTTTCCCGGCACGCGGTCGCCACTCGAGAACTTTAATCAAAACTCAAACACTATTCTTTAATATTAAAAAAAAATATTTTTCCTAATGTCAGTTCCATTAAAATAAAATAATAATCTTCTTCTATATCTTCTATCTTATCTATACATATAATGAAACTGTAGAGGTCGAATTTCTGTACATAGAAAAAAAATGCTAAAGACCGAGTCAGGGGGATGTAAGAAGAGCAATAGAACAAATCCAGATTTTTTTCAAATTTTTTGTTTCTCTGTCTGTTTGTACGGGCTAAACTCTGAAACTGCTAGACCGATTTAAATGAAATTTTGCGTGGTGGTACCTTATATCCCCGGTCAATATCTTAGATACTTTTCATCCCGGAAAATTAAAGAGTTCCCGCGGGATAGTTAAAGAACAATAGTAACTTATACAGCTTAGTACACAACAACTTATGCACCTAACTTAGTAAAATTTGGCATACTGATACCTTATATTACCTGTCAAACAATGTGTATTATAAAATTTATAAATCCCATAAAAGTGACGGGTTCCCGCGGGAAAGTAAAACATTACAAAAACAGTGTCTAGCATAGCGTCTTTCATCATCATTATACTAATAAAACTTTAACGGGGTCGATTCTGTACATAGAATATTTTTTGAAAATAGTAACGATAGGGGTGGGGGGGGGGGCATGTCTATCGATATAGAGACCAAAAAAAAATTTGGAATTTTTGTCTCTGTCTGTCTGTTCGCGCATCACGCAGAAACGGCTGGGCTGTTTTTTTTTTATCTGGGACAAATCACACACGGTCATCTGGCCCCAAACTAGGATTTCCTGTATCTTGGGAACCAGAGACTGATATACATACACATATACTTTTAAATACATACATATATGTATAGATATAATACACCCAGACTCAGAGCAAACCATTCTGCTCATCACAGAAAAGTTTGCCCTGTGTGGGGATCGAACCCACGACTCTCGGATCAGAGATCAGGATCGCTAACCACTTAGCCACCGAGTCAGTCATTTTGATGACACTTTGTACGATTATACTACCCGGAGTAACATCTTAGATACTTTTTATCCCGGAAAAGTCAAGGGTTCCCGAAGGAATGGCTAAAAACTGAAATTCTTAAATGATTCAATGCTCAATATTTATTAGTACGATTTTATTGATATTTGGCATAATGATACCTTTTCCACGACTAAACACCTGGTAATTTTTATCCCGGTTGAATCGGTAAAAATATCATTACTAATAAGCAGTCGATAGATGGCGCCATAAGTAATTTAAAACGCATAATGTTGCGTTCAGTTGACTACCTTAGTACCGCGATTATGTACAGTGGTTTTTTTTACGATGAAAAAAATCGAGATTATCTACGATTATTTTATCTATCTATACACTAAACATTAGAGATCAAAACAATTTAATTTGGAATTTTTGTTTGTCTGTCTGTCTGTCCGCGCATCACGCAAAAACGGCTGGGCCGATTTTGATGAAACTTTGTACGATTATACTACGTAAGCCGGAGTAACATATTAGATACTTTTTATCCCGGGAAATTTAACATGGCTTCAACCAATAAGTCCACGCATACTCAAAAAAATATATGCGTCTTGCGACTTCGCCTGAAGTCGTGGACTGTGAACGAGTTAAGGGTTCCCGGAGGAATGCATAAAAACTTTAATTCTTAAAAACCTTATTACTCAAAAGCTACGAAGCCGATTTTATTGTAATTTGGCTTAATGCTACTTTATCATTACTACTAAATATCCTATTTTTCATCTCGGTTTCATGAAGGGTTTCCCACAGGAAAACGACAACACCGTATCTCTCAATTTATTAAGATAAAACCCTAACTTTTTGAAAAGGCGTGTCGATTACGGTACTTTCGTATCATTCGATACATACTATTGGTCCTGGAAATTTAAAGGGATCCCGAGGGAAAAGCTGGAAACTGTATCTAAGTATTAAGGTGAAACCTTCACTCTTAGGCGAATCAAAGGTATATTCCGTTAACATTTTTGAACCGGAATTGTCAAGGGCTGTCCCGAGGGAACTAACGGGATCCTTTGTTTAGATATGTTTATATAGTTTTACGGTATAGGTAGCTGTAGAATATTGAAACTATAAGTATAACGTAGTGAACCTGAAATAAGCAAACTACGTTTGTAAATGGTATTTTTATTTCGTACCCAACTATTTAAGTGTAGGGCAATATTTATTAAGTGGTGTTATACAGGTGTTATAATGGCGTAGGCATTATCCTGGACCTGTTCTTCAACTACCTAATGTAGGCGGCTGAAAAACTTCTTAAGCTGGAGTTGACCATTAGCCTCACATCTTACCACTATCCAAACTTGGACCCTGTGTGTGGAGAATGACCTATAGAGTGCTGTTTTATCATGATAATGCTCCTGCCCATCAATTTGATGTTTCAGGCGCTGCTATCCAAGCTGCTGTGTTCCAACAGTACTTAAAGATATTTGGCATTAGTTTAGCTTTTTCAAATAATAAAAACCCCAAGTTTCTAACCCACACACAAAAACATTTTCATATGAGCACTTTATAAAGACTCACACTGTATAGTAGACATGTACCGGGTAATGGATTTGCCGGGTACCCGGCGGTCCAATCGGCCGGGTACCCGGCAATGAAACACGTCACGATCACTTCTTAGATCATTACCTAAACTTTGCCAGAGCTCCAAGGGATTATTATTATTTAGGGGTATATAGGGGTAAAGGGGTATATAGGGGTATAGGATATAATACAGTCAATATTGGTCTACTGCATACCGGTTTGGGGAGGTGTGGCAAAGACGCGATTTCTAGAACTGGAGCGGGCACAACGCTGCTTGATTAAGGTTATGTATTTTAAAAAGAGGCGTTTTTCTACTGAACTATTATATCAAATAACTAACCTATTATCGGTCAGGAAACTGTACATTACTAATACAGTTTTAACGAAACACAAAATGTTACCCTATGGCTGTAGTAATCTAAATAAAAGGAGGAACGATATTGTAACAAAGTTACCTACTTAGAAAAAATACAGTATTTGCTTGTAGGCAATTCGGCAGACGTTTAGCTGAACTTTATAATAAAATCAATAAAGAATTAAATATATACAATAAACTAATCTATGAGTGTAAAAAAGTCATACCTGCATGGCTACAGGATAAAAGCTTTGACGAGATAGAGGCATTGCTTGTACATAGTTAACATACTAAAAGTCAACACACACACACAAACACACACAGAAACTGTCAGCTTAAACAAATGTATGCTTTTTATCACTTTTGTACTTATACTAAAAAAAGGACTGCATGTTATTTCTTTTTTTGTTAATTATGTTTTTTGTTACTTTTATTTAAATAGGATCTAAGTTCTCCATAACAACTCAAAACTGTTTGTAACATGATTGTTATTTAATTTACTTAAGTTGCAAATAATGTTTGGTCTTTTCTGTGGAAGAGCGGGGCTTCCTAACACAGGCCAAAAACCTTAAAAGGAAGCCCCAGTAATATTAGTTAATAGGCAACAAATGTTAAAGGAAATAAATATTTATTTATTTATTTATAGGACCAAAGGAGGGTGATCACTGCCCCTGATAGATTATATCCACAAGGCCAATAGTTCTAATGAATTGTAGGATGCACTTGGGATCGAGTTCCCTAATGACCTCTGGAGTTACCATCGGTCCACCTAGAGATCGGCTTCTGGCTTGGACCAATGCCTCGCAGTCGCAGAGTATATGAAGAGGAGTTTCCTTTTCCTCGAGGCAGAATCGGCATACGTCCGTACTGCAAGCTTCATTTTATTAAGGTGTTTATTAAGCTTGCAGTGGCCAGTTAGAGTTTTGACTAGAATCCTAAGTCCAGGCTTATGAAGTCGTAGTGCTCTAGGCGTGTATTCCTGCGAAATACCAGATATGAGCGCTTTCGAATGCTTTGGCCTGGTGTATTAGCCCAGAGTGTTCTACTCTGTTCCTTAGCCCATTCCTGCAGCATTCTTCTTCCGGAGCTCCAAGGGATGCAGATATAGGGTCTTCATGAATATGAACAACTTTCCCTAAGGAACCTATACATTACTCAATTTGTAAAAAGATTTTTGGACTTTCCATACAAAATGGTCGGTTCAGTTGATCAATTAGTATGAGGACTCCAAAATTAACACTATTCAGAAACAATGACGCGACGACGGCGCTTACGATATGGCTCGAGTAGTGGAATTATTGTTTCGGCTCTTATTTTATCGGACCAGTGCACTCGCGTACATCCTAGAGTTTTTAAGAGGACCGACAGGTGGGCGTGGCTTGGCCGTCGGCTTTTATTTTATCGGCCAGTGCACACGCGCCGTAATACTTACTCGCTAGAAAGTAATATGATTCTGCATTTTAGACGGAATCTGAAACAATATAAAAGCAATGTAATAGTTACAAAGAATCGACCAAGTTCAATTCGGACTCACGAAGCAAGGGTTAAGTACCATCCCACAATACATTAATTGTATTGCGTTTGCTCTACAAAATATATTTTCTTACATTCGGCTCGGGATCGTTAACGCGCGCGAGTTCGCCTCAAACTTGGCCGGGTTATTTTACAATCACACTAAGTTTGACTTTAGTTGTATGTTCGAGTGTAGATTGATTTTACGATAAAGCAAAAACAAAAAGTTTTAGAGTTTTTAATATTTTTAATATATACTGCATCGTCATAATAACATGTTCTGTGAAAATATTATCCTGCCACCTCTTAGGGTTCAAAAGATACAGCCATAAAGATACATGTACTTACGATAGTTTTTTTTATTTCTATCCCAAAAATGTGTGCACTAAACACCATTTTTTTAATTCAACTATATTGATGATTTTTGAAAATACTTTTATGGGTAAATGCTTAGAGTGAAAAATTACTTTAAAATATTTGAGACTAAACAATCAACGTCAGATAAGAGTATAAAGAGAAGTGAGGAGCAAAGAACAAATGATTCAGACAAGACAACATTACTTGAATGCATCAACGGGCTGCTGCTGATGTGGTATTATGGTAAAACTGGTTGCCATTCAAGGAAGCCAATTGTGCAATCCATAGATGGTGACTACTTCTTTGGAACAGGGAACACAAAGGCATGGATGCATGCATGTAGCTCTGAATTATAATTTAATAATTAGATTATAGATAAACTTCTTAAATATACAGGGTGTAAGGGACAGGTTTCCGAAAACTTTAAGTAGACGAAACTAGACTACTTTCCACAATATTTTTTTCAGGAAACGAAAAATCGGCTTCTCCATACAAAATTATAAACTTGATTGGACTAAAGTTTTCGGAAACCTGTCTCTTACACCCTGTATATATAATAAAAAGAAAGCAATAGTTAAAGGTGGGTCTCTACTTATTAAACTGTACAGCTTTCTTAAAGTGTAAAAAAACACACAAAGTTGACCCTGGATTTGTTCAATTCGATGCAAAAAGTTTAGAATTGTTTTTGCGTTATATTATTTATATATGTGTTATATTATGTATTTACACAATGAAGATCAGAACTGAAGCACGAATATGAACTTATACTTTATGAGAGAAGCAAATCATACAGAGCATAATTGATAATTATCTATTAATACTTTTGTAATAAGTATTATAAGATCCTACTTCTTCGTCTTTCAAGTGTGACCATTCAAAAAGATCCGCTCAGTGAGAGAAATGCTCCATGGGCTTAATTATAAAATATCATAATAATTTCCTAAGATACAGTGTTTCGTTCTATAATAAAGTTATCATAAGTAAATATCATAAAATAGTCAAGTTGTAAGGGTTCGTTCGCTGATATTATGATGATCATTACAGTCGAAATCGGTCAAAGAATATAAAATTAAGGTTTTATTATTTTATGATCCCATTGACAAAAATAACATTACCTAACATAAACGAACCTGTCTCCTAATGTTATTCTATGATACTTGGAATTTAGGTTATAATTAAAGTTTAAACAATGAAAGGAAAGCGTCATCATTTAATAGTAAGACGGATTTCTTAGTAAATTTGAAGAATTACTACTGGAAATTACATTAAATCACCAAAATGTAGTCGTACTAAACATAACAACTGCATTACTACATAAAACAAACTTATAATCTCCTTATAATAAAGATTTTCTCCCTATTTAAGACCAACTTGATGATATTATGTAATGAATAACTGAATATTGTTGTTTTTTGTCATGTTATATTTATCGTAAGCATCAGTTTGCTTGAAGATTGATTACATAATAATGACATGAATTCGTTATAATATTAAATTACATACACATATAATTGACCACGCTGAATACGTTAAAAACAACCGACTTCAATCGCAACAACTCCAATTTTGCTATGTTTTGTTGATTTTCTCAAAAACCGCTGAATCGATTTCAATAAAATTTATATGGAACCACCTGTGAAGTATATCCTTTCAAACAAAAAAAGAATTTTCGAAATCGGTTCAGGCGTCTTCGAGTAATCAGTGAACATACATAAAAAAAAAAAAAGATTCCGACGAATTGAGAACCTCCTCCTTTTTTTGAAGTCGGTTGAAAATACATTAATACTATTAGTTTCATACAAAAATGCCATGATACGTTTAATAATTTCAAGAAAGAGCAGAATAAAATAGAATGACGCACACAAAATTATGATGATGATCATCATATGATGGTATATTCGCAGTACTCCTTGTTCATTGCGTTCGCTACCACAAAAGAGTATGCACGTGTCAGTAAAATACACGTCTGTGGAACCTGGTACATTATCGACCGACTCGCTGGTAAGTTGATTTTATACCTTCGCAAACCAATCCTGTACCTACCATGATAATTGTGTGATTTATTTTCTTATTTTTAGATATATGTTTTAACACCTACTCTCATTTTAATTTAGTTTGTTTCAAATATAAATTTCATGACAGTTCGCTAAATTGTTGTACATAATTGTGTTTTATAAAATTTCAGTTTGGTGACTCAAAGACTCAAAATTTAAGTAGATGCTTTACACATAAGAAGCACTGCAGACCCACACGAGATACTATTACAAAGGGAGAACTGCGGAGCCATATTTGAAGGGTACTTGTAATAGCAGTGGTTACAACCAAAATTTCATAGAGCAGTAGCAGCACCACCGACGAGGTCAGCAGGCATAATTCTGTGAATAATATTTTGTTTGACTTTTTCGTACTAATATAAACTTATACCAGTCGTAAGTACTATTTTGTTTATTATTTGAATTAATTTTATATTTGCTCTCACACGTCTTTCTCTTTCTGAACTTATTTATTGGCCCGGTTTGTTACAGTATCATTTGCAAATGTATAATGATCACTAATTTTGTTTCAGGTCCGTACCTACAACTTTGGAATCATCAGTTAACGGGACGGCAAATAAGAGACATCGGTCTAAAAACGGGCGCATAACCCTCAGCAGTACGCTGCACTGCGCTGCGCTAGTGCAAGCTGCTGCTGGAGGAACTTGTTCCAGTTCATTATGATGTAGAATTATTCTCAAAGAATCGAAAACCATAATTTCTTAAGATTAACGTGTAGATATAAGGCTAATATTATATAAGGTATACTTTTGTTGTATCTAAAAAAAACGTTTGAGTAATAAATACAAGTGTATTTACTATTCATGTTTTATCTTTTCTGTATTAACTGTGCCTCGTTGCATTCTCTCATCTATTGCTTATTTTAGTTATTTCGTTTGCTTTTTGTTCTTTGTTATTACAGAATGACAAATCTGCAAACCTCTTACCTCGTGATTATACTCGCGAAACTAAACAACTTTTGTTCTACAACTTTCTTAAAATCGCAAAAAAAATTCTAATTTTCATACAAATCTATTTGTGAGCCAAGTTTGTATGAAATGCCGAATTTCATCAAAGTTGTAGAACAAGAGTTGTTCAGTTTCTTGAGTATAATCACCAGTTAAGAGGTTTGTACGTACTAGTCACCCTGTATATATAAGTATCTCGATATATGAGAAATCATACTTTAATAGTAGGAAATAGTAAACTGAAATAAGAAGGTAGCACACAAATTGGTAGGAAAATATCTAAAGATATGAAGAAATAGAAAGAAAGTTGATATGAAAGTACATAAAGTTATGAGGAAATTACATAAATAGTAATCAGAAAGCATCCAAAAATATAACGACTGTCATATTAGTTGTTCTTCTCTCATCAAAATTTTAAAGGCGCATCACACTGCAGTATGATTACCGTCACCATAAAAATGTAGTAAGGAGCGCATAATGTTTTATGCTTCCTACTACGCACATGGTGACAGGTCACCATACTATATTGTGAGGAGCAGTGACAGTGGTTTCACCATACTTTATTGTGATTTCTGTATGCTCCGCCCTTTACGTGAAATCACCGTTTTATTAGATGGTTTCATTAATTTTTTATCCCTTATTTCTCTCAGTGTAGCGTAACGTCGTACTGAAGAACATGACGAACAAGTTTCTTGCATTAATAAATGGTAAAAAAATGCTAAATAAGTTCTACTGAGAATTAAATCCACATGAGTGATGAACCTGTTAAAAAATTTTTGGCGCACAAGTCTAATCACAAAGTAAAATGTGGGTTTTTGAAATGAAGATCACCCGATTTCAGTGAAAAAAAAAATAAGGTCAATTTGAATAAAAATAATTGTGTATTTTTTTTATAAACTGAGTTGAAAAGCAAATGTTTATCTGGATAAATAGTAGACATTTAGAGCTCACTAGAATACTAAAGTTTGTGTCTGATTATTGCACATATAACCATAATTTTTGTCATTGAAGTCAACCCAGCGTTCAGAAAATTTTCATACTGAAAATGCACCGGCACTAATGCGCCTATCTGAGTCGGAAGTTTTTTGAAGAATCTGACGTACAACTACTGAATCATTTACCTTATGGTCTAAGTTTTGTAACACGATTTTAATTTTCTTTTAGTTAACTACGGAATAGGAGAAGAGAGGCAAATTGAATCTAAGTGGGGCCCGATCATGCTTTGGAGATTCAATGTGCGATTATATACGATATTATTATCGCACATTGAATCTATTATCTTAACTAAGAGAAAGTAGAGTAGTAGTGCTGATTTGACAGTTGTTTTTTGTAGATGGTGCAGTGTACACAATGTTCAGAAACTCATATTAGGAAACCAAAGAAGTTTTATATCGTCGCTTCGGGGAGCATGTGCATGGTGCATGTCTGTGTAGGAAACAATAAATACTTCATTCATACGACAAAATATATACTTACGTATTATGCGGTACTGTACACTTAACATTTCGGGAAATAATATGTGTGAAGCTAAAGGAAACGTCGAGTATGAAAGAAATTCGCTTCAACACACTTTTTCAAAATAAAGCCCTCTATCGATATAAGTAGGTTTCAAATGGGGAAGAAAACGCAAAGCTATTTGCAGATGGCGCTACGCACCCTTGACTCATAACAACTTTCAATTAGTTCCGCGTTTTTTATTATCGAGGTGTTATAAATTAGATTTTTTTCTGTAAAATAGTTAAATGAAAAATATATGCGACTTGGACTGTTCCTCAATTAAAGGCGAAGTTGAAAAGTACATAATTGAAAACGTAACTTTTCCCACGTCTTCTTCATCCGAGAATCTTTAGGAAGTTAATGATTTCTATTATTATTGCAACCAATCGCCACACAACGCAGCATTTTTTTAATAATCTTATGTTTAGTTCACGTAAACAATTTTTTCTATACGTTTTGACAGTTAGTATGAGTCAAGCGATATCATCGCCTCTACCGGCGAGCTTTGTCAGTTTTCTTCCCCATTGGGACACCAGTTTTGTGAAGATTCAAGATGGCGGCCAGGTCGTAGGCCACATCCTCCACAAATCTTCGTCTAACTTTGTAGTTCGATTTTTTTTATTGAGTATAGTTTTTAATTTCCATTTTTTTGACCTTGGCTACTAATGAATGGGGAAGAAAACTGACAAAGCTCGCCGATAGAGGCGCTGATATCGCTTGACTCATACTAACTGTCAAAATTTATAGAAAAAATTGTTTACATGAACTAAACATAAGATTATTAAAAAAATGCCGCGTTGTGTGGCGATTGGTTGCAATAATAATGGAAATCATTAATTTCCTAAAGATTTTCGGATGAAGATGTGGGAAAAGTTACGTTTTCAATTATGTACTTTTCAACTTCGCCTTTAATTGAGGAACAGTCCAAGTCGCATACATTTTCCATTTAATAATTTTACAGAAAAAAAAACTAATTTATAACACCTCCATAATAAAAAACGCGGAACTAATTGAAAGTTTTTATGAGTCAAGCGTCCGTAGCGCCATCTGCAAATAGCTTTGCGTTTTCTTCCCCATTGAAGATCCAAAAAAATAATAATGCATTCCTAATATTTCACATAAATATCTTTTTCCAAGAGCTTTTTGATCAACCTAGTACAACAAATCCGTTCCGGGACATGGCTGTTCACATGACTGAACGTCCAAATGGTTCGATTGTTTAAGTGTCAAAATGTACAAAGTTTAATGGTTAAGATGTTGCAGTGACAAAATGACAAAATTTCACATTGTATTTATTTTAAATGGTGCTTGTGTCAGAATTTTACAAAAATACTATGTGTTTTTGTCAATTCATATCAGTGATTAAATATTTAAATGTTACATTAATTTATTCTTATCATTATCACTAATCTTATTTTCATACATTCTTACTTATTTGGTTCGCAACTAAGTTCTGACACACTTTACATTTTTGTATATATTTTTTTGTTATTGTAATACATTAATTTTCAATATATGCACCAGACGACTCTGTGACTTGTGCCCATCTAGTTGGCAAATATTCAATTCCGCGTCTCCAGAACTCAGGGTCCTGATGCTCGAAGAAGTTCTGTACTGCGTTTTCGATATCCAGAAAGTTGGAAAAAGTTTTCCCACGTAGAAATTTTTTGAGAGCCAAAAACAAGTGAAAGTCTGACGGGGCGAGGCCTGGACTTTACGGTGGATGTGGCACAGTTGACTAGCCTAACTCCTCTATTATTTTCTTAGTAGCAGAAGCGACGTGTGGTCTGGCGTTATCGTGCAGGAAATTCACTTTTACCATTCTCCCTCTCTTTTGTTTGATAGCAGCAGCCAATTTGCGAAGTTGTTCGCTGTATTTGTTGGCAGTGACTGTCCCTTCAGCTAAGAACTCGTAGTACAACATCCCTCGCTGATCCCAGCCATGTCCCGAAACGAACAAATCCCAGCACAACTTTCATCTAAACATCAATGCAGAATCTGTCAAGAGGTTGTAGTTGCATTCCTCTCCAAAATTTGTGTAAAGTTATATTTTCCAAGGCCGATTCGATTACAAAGACTACGAAGTTAAAATCGTCGTGTTTGTCATTTTATATGGTTTACCTATACCTATTTAAGATTTGATTATTTATTCGATGTAGTTTACAAATGGTAGCATGCTAGAAATAAATATAAAAAAAAAGTTAAATGAGCAAAAGCTTGGCTTTATTCAACGTAAAAACCAAAGAACTGCATTGTAGTAATATACCTACCTTAAAAACCAATTTGAAACCTAGATAGAATGGATGTCAATTTCTACGTCATAGCGAAATCAAAAAAACATAAAATCGGAATATTGATTTGAGCGTAAATACCGTAGTCCCGTACTGAAAGTCCAATGTAAAAGATGCACCACGTCCAAAACTCTTGCCGTACCTATATTGAAGCGTTTGTGGCTCTGTTTAAGGCTTTTTGCCAATCCTTTTACATCTGTAACCTGTGGGTAAGCCTCGGGTAAGCTATACACAAAAAACTGTCAACGCCTTGCGGGTCCAATATAACAACGGGTTTCGGATGCTGTTGGGGCTGCCGCGATATTGCAGTGCATCATTAATGTATGCTGAGACTCACGTTGATGATTTCTACGCGATTATTAGAAAACGAGTTGCCTCCCTGATGCATCGAGTTCGCGGTAGCTCCAACAGTCTCCTTTCTATATAATAAGGGACAGAATAGACAGTCCCATACTTAAACATTGGGTAAAAAAATGTCCAACTTGCCCCACATCGAAAACTGTCCAACTGTCGTTATATATTTTAATGTTTATATTCGATTTGTATTAAATTTAATTGTGTGTCTTATTTTTGTGTGTAATCATTTATATGAATTTATTATGATTCGAAATAAAATTCTATTCTATTCTATTCTATTCAGTGCGGCTTGCGTGGTCCCGTCGATCACACAGGTTAACTATACTTCATTCCAATCAAAAAAAAGCAAAACGTAAACAAACTTACTATGGAACTGACACATGTCAATGTCATCTGCATACTATGTTTGTTTACCTTTTGCTTTTTTTTGATTGGAATGAACCATAGCACGGTCATAACCTGGAAGGGCTGACTATAGTGGCATTTATCTTGACCGTTTCCGTGCTTCGGATGGCCCGTTATGCCGTTGGTCCCGGAATGGGAAGAGACCCGTGCCCGTGCCCCTGCAGTGGGGACGATGTGGGTTGTTAACGTCTTAATGCTCTTAATATTTGTTTCTTAGCGAGAAAGTTCACTCCTATGTCCGCTCTCAGGAATTGATACTTAATATCAAAAGTGATTTGACCAGCAGTCATAATACAGTCGGTCCCCATCAACCTATTGCTTAAAATAAGCAGTTGCCTTTATCAGCTGTTGGTATTTTGAACACAGGCCAACGCATTCTTCTGATAGACTTATCAGGTCAATATTCATAATATATTTTATTATTATTTTAGGTCACAACTATCAAAGGGAATAATCTGCGTAATTTCCACCCTGAATGCGACGCTTGTGCTAAGCTTGCGACGTTACGAACCTTGAAATCCCAAAACGTGAAACCTAGGTGTAACGGTGGAAGGTGTCGGAGTAGATACAGGACTGGTACGAGTATTGTCAAGAGATGCGGGCCGAGTAAGGCGAGACCGTTTAGGAGACTTCGCTCGCGCGCCCGCGGAAGACGTTCCTATCACCGGCGTCGCCAGATTCGCCGCGCAGGCTTGCTGGTGGATAGGGGTTGTCAATGTATATCGTATGTTTTAGTAACCAACAAACAAAATAGTACGTCAGAAGACTTCTCACCAGAAATCGATCCTGATAGATATGAAAATGCAAGCAAACCTAAAAGAAAAATCTCTGGTACTTTTTATAGTGATATGGGCCTGGGTACGGAACCTATGGTAACTGAAAACTATAAGTAAAACTATCATAATCATAATAGTAATAGCATTTTGTTGTGAATTCGTGGAAATAAAATTTGATTTAAAACAATGTACATTTGATTTCCTTTGCTTTATAAAATTTACCTATTCTTTTTACTGGAAAAACGTTATTATAAACCTCACTGATTGTACCTGTGGATTGTACTCTGCATTAGGTACTTACTTATATAGTACATCTACATCTGTGTTTGTACATCGTAACTATTCTGAATATGATTCCATTATCCGCTTTGACATTGTACTGTGCTGTAGACATTACTTTGTACCTAACCATTCTGAACATAAAGCCATTCCAAAATTAGCTTTGATTCAATAGGAATATGAAATGCGGATCTCCTTTTACGTTAATACGTGAATCACAAGTGACCCAGTTCGCCATCTAAGCTTTGTTCTCAGTGATAAAATGTGGTTAAACGATGAATCGATGGTGGCGAGGGCGGTGAGTTGGTGAGAGAAGGGGGTGTGGGGAGTGTGCGGGGGTGCGCGCGCCGCTGCTGCCGGCGCTGCCGCCGTCGTCGTCGCCGCCGCCGCCGCCGCCGCCGCCGCCGCAGTGGGCGCGGGAGCCACGGTGGCGCTGCGGAGACGGCGCGTCGTCGGCGGGACGGGGAAGCTACCGCGTGATGCGTGGCGAATCGCTAGCTGCCCCGCGCGCCCGCCGTGTCGCGTAGCGCGTCGCCTCCGACCGACCGCGACCCTCTCACGACGCGACCTGCAATTCCTAGAACACCGGGGAAACCTACAAACAGTTTTGCAACAGCAGTGACTCATATGTTAGCAAAGTAAGTATTTGAACTATCTATTAATTAAAGTAAATATGAAGTTTTCAGACAGCTAAACTTTGAACTTGGTTTTATGAACGTTATGTATTTTTAAAACCTTGACCAGAGGAAATACCTATATTTTTTCTTTTTAGTGTAACTTATAATTATGTGATAGGCCTAAGCCGGTGAATATTACACTCTTAATATATGTTTATGAAATTAAAATATGTAACTATTTATTCAGGATCAAAAGCAATGGAATAAATTTTGTCCGATCATTTTACCCCAAAATCCTGCAGTTCAAAATACCAAAGTTATTCAATAATAGCGTATGTAGTTGTACCAGATATGTTGATTTATAGGTAGGTGATGTTGATAAATTTTAGGAAAGTAATGTATGTAGTTGTACCAGATATGTTGATTTATAGGTAGGTAATGTTGATAAATTTTAGGAAAGTAATGGCAGGTTAGTGAAATGGAGCATTTTAAGGAGATTTTGACCCTTTCAAATAAGGCGACCATACGCGTGCATTGGTTTATTTGATATACTCTTTATTGTACACACACAAAAATAATGCATATAAAATAATGAATATATATTGCATTGTATTTTCGAGCGACTGAGAACCGGGCGGTATTTACCGAGACGTGTGCGACGAAGGAGTAAATAAAGGTATATATTTTTTCATACAAATTTCAACTTCATACAAAAGTGACCAAGGAATACGTTAATTTGTATGTAAAGTCCAAGTTCACAAACACAACCAAACGCACCACCACAAAACTGTAACGTTTTGAATAATATAAGGCTATGGTTTCTTCCCATAAGGACTACTTCCCAGAATGACCGCTTTTCAAACTAGCACTTCTTAGAATGATCGTTTCCCAAAACGACTAATAAAAAAACAAAAATGCATACCGCTATTTTGGATCTGAATGGGATTTGATAATGGCTGTTATAATCGTAATAAGCTCCACGAGGTACATCATAATAACACCCACATCTGTCGACCCAATTAAAGTTCAACATGAATTTTGTGCACAAATTAGAGGTTTATGTAGATACACATGAGATGAAATTACGTATGTGGTGATGGCTTCCAAAAGTATTTGTAATAATTTATTATACAGGGTGAAATTGAAATCGTGGAACAAATTTTAACTGTGGTTTCTGCTCATGAAACTGAACAAGTTTCTGTAAGGAATCAATTCAATCGGAGCAAACAAAAATTTGGACTCTTCATACAAATCGATGACCTGAGTAGCCTTGTATGGAAAGTTCAATATTTTTTGAATTGGTTCCTTAGAGAAAGTTGTTCAGTTTCATGACTAGAAGCCACAGTTGAAATTTGGTCTGCGATTTCAATTTCACCCTGTATTTCCTAGATAAGTAAGTACATGATTTATTTGTAGTTTACGAATACTACCGAAAAATCCTTTATTACCTGTGGCACTACTGCTTCGCATAATCCCTGCTTTAATTTTTTATCGTATAATCCTCATATCGTAAAGCCAAAGTGAATTGCGAGTACTGACGTAACCTTCTTACAGTCATATTTTACTCTGCAAGCGTACAGAGTGGATTTTTGAGGCCGGCAAATAAGTTTTAAGCGTAGTTTTTGCATTCACAAAGTGCAAGGACATTGGCAATTTACATTACATTTTTGGATGTCCCAGTTCTAAGGTCGGTAAGGGTCAGAAAAATTACAGAAATTTCAAAAAATCATACCTTCATAGGAACTCTAACTTATGACTGCACATGTGTCATACTGCGTTTCCGAACCGAATTGCATGATGGCAGCTGCAACTATAACTACTTAAAGGAGAAAATTTATTTTATGGCCTATATAAAAAGACTAAAGTTTAAACCACCGGAGAGCAAATATAATTATCTTAAAATTTTTAATTACTTATTTTACTTAAAAGCTATAAATCTTGTTGTTTAGTTATTATGTAAAACAACAAAACTTTTTCTCCACTGTGTCTGGAGTGTAGAGTGTTGTTTTAATCTCTCTCTACAGTCGCGCATTGCGCTCTTTTCAGCGTCGATGTTTTTTAAATAAAGAAATAGCTTAATAAGTTGATTTACGCTAAATCGATGAATATATAACGTTAAAAATAAATAATTTCGTACATATCATTTCGAGCTACAGTTAAAACCCAATAAATTGCAAGTCTCCGATACTTAATAGGCTTATTTTAGGACAGGGTTTTTAGCCGCCGCGTGTGGAGTATCACCTTACCTTCCCGGGGTATTGGTAGGAAGAGACATGTGCCCCAGCAGTGGGCACTTTATTGCTTTATGACATTTATGTTTACTTCCGTCCTGAAAAGTCAAACTGAACGACGCCAAAAACCGACTGCAACTTCTGACTAATGTAGTTAGCTACGCCAATACGTGTACGCTACGCTACAGCTACGTTTCTGCTACGAGGGGTATTTTTACCGCTCTGATCCCAGTAGTGCGGTGTTTTTATTTTAAGTCTATGTATGTCTGTAAGCTGAAGCGTAATGTTGGATTTGTCTTCAAAACCTGAGTGTCGGGTTTTTGGCTTTCTAAATTAAGCCCTTTTGTGAAGCACTGAGCTACTTGCATAACAAGGATATTTTGATAACTTTTTATAAACAAGGTATATTTTTGCACTTTTTTATTTCGGTTGTGTATTTCCCTCGGAGAAAGTTGTTCAGTTTCATGAGCAGCTTCTACTTCCACCACTCACCGCTTGCCATTATGTAAAGGTATAGTCCAAAAAATTGACTGACTCGGTGGCTAAGTGGTTAGCGATCCTGACCTCTGATCCGAGAGTCGTGGGTTCGATCCCCACACAGGGCAAACTTTTTGTGTGGTGAGCAGAATTGTTTGCTCTGAATCTGGGTGTATTATATCTATATATGTATGTATTTAAAAGTATATGTGTATGTATATCAGTCTCTGGTTCCCAAGATACAGGGTATCCTAGTTTGGGGCCAGGTGACCGTGTGTGATTTGTCTCAGATATTATTAGTCCAAAAAATCCTTGTTTGGTTTGCGTCCCGCGATGGCAGTGTGGAAATTATCTCGGATAAGTAATTATTTTAAATAATTATTATTGGTCCCTTCTGTAAACATACAAAATTTAGATCTTTTTGCTGACTGTATTTGTATTGTTTGGGAATTCCTGTTGTATGTCAAAAGACAGCTGATAGAACAATTCCTGTGAGTAAGAATGCGGCAGATTCTATTTAAAACTGTATTTACGCGTTACTAGAGTTGGATTTTCTCGGGAAATTATAATCCTTCTACATATGCATTGTACATACGTAGCTATACTGTAGGTAACCTCCATCTGTCTAAGAGGGTCGCGCTCGCCTAGTAATTGCGACTAGCATTTATCGCGTCATAACGAATGCTCAATTCTTAAAAATATACTTACATAAAAACGTGTTTCCAAAGAATAAGCATTTCCATGAATTTTATGAATGTAGATAATATAATTTGTAGTTTGTGGAATAAAATAAAGCTGGTAGAGGCTTGATTATAAGGGGGTCTTAACTATAAGGTATTTTAAAGTGTGAAGTCAAGAGTTAAAATTTAGATTTCTATGGTAAGAACGAAAATAAATGAAGAACATAGGTGTGTATGTGTATCGATGAGTGTGTTATCGATTGGGCAGGGTGGCGGGGCTGGGCTGCGACCTTGGAGCGCCCGGAGGTAGCGGAGCTCCGGGGGGCGCCCTTGACTCGTGCGTGCCACGCGCGCCGCGCTCCAGAACAATAACACACCGCTCGCCGCCGTCACCGCGGCCCCACGCGCCGCGCCCTTAGTGGAAAACAACACGACACTAAAAAAAAACATACCAAATACTCCAAAACCAGCGAAGTCATTTCCTAAATACAATTCCATGGAGTGAGTTTTACCAATTTGTTTTTAAATTTTACCAAAGAATGGTTGACGATGAAGGATAATTACGAGTAAAATTATGGCTTACTGATGTTGAGTACGAGTGGTTTTTTGAATAGTTTTTGTTAGATGTTTTTAATGAAATTCTTTAAATGCGATATTATCTTTGCGTTTATAAATGTGTTAATTTGTGTCTGTGTAACCGTGACCTTGAGGTGGCTAGGGTTCTCTACATTCGATAGCTGCAGCTGCGCAGTAGCTTTTCCTGCGACAAAAATCCATTTCTTAATCATAAAATAAACGTACACCTATATTTTGCCTTTGCATTTGCAATTCACTATCTATGCAGGGTTTCTTATCGACAATGGCTAAATATAAGTGACAATAATTAGTGTGTATTAACATAATTTTATTATATTGTTACAAAGAAGAATTATGAACGTTTTTATCGTTGCATTAAGCATCTTCAGACCTATTTTATCACCCTCTGTATCCGCCACTGCATGTAAAGCATTCAAACTATTTAGCTAGCTACAGACCTCAGCGAGGAATTCCATTCCCCACGCGCAGTCGCATAGCAGTTCAAAGTACACCGACTTTAAAGTTGTTTGGTTTGAAGTCAGAATTGATGAAATTCCTATGAAATATCTAAATAGTTGTAGCATATCTACGAGATCTAAAGTGGAAGCGAAAGTGGCACGAGGGCGAATATAGAACAAGCGAAGTCGACGACTCCGAGAAAGTAGGCCAGGTGCAGGTCGTAAATAAGTTGAAGACCATTGAAGACGATACAAACAACAGTGGGGCAACTAAGTTTTAGAGACAACAGTAGCCGTAATTTTTAATTAAGTATTCATAGAAAGCTACCTCTTTGATGTTCATGTGTTGCCAACGCATTTACAGACAAAACTCTTACAATTCTGTGGTCATAAGGTACCCCACCTTAAACTTTATGAAGTACTAGCTTTTGTCTGCGGCTTTGCCCGCCTGTATATCGTTTTACTGTCACTGAGGGTGCGCACCTTGCGAGCCGCAAACGGATCGCGTACACGGGAATGACTTATTCGTACTAAGTTGTTCCCCGCTCTCTGTCTTAGCTCTTTGCGAAATATCAACGAAATCTGTTTAAATCCGATATTTTTGCAGGATCAAAGGTAGCCTATGTCATGTTCTACCTCATTAGTCATGACGATCTATTGCTTCGTTGAGACGTGAAACGAGGAGCAACAAACTTACTTTTGCATTTATAATATAATAGTAAGGGTTTAAAGTTCATTGGTCTATCTAGTTATAAGTTTATTTGTAGTTGTTTGCTGGGTTATTCCTGTGAACTCGCTGGTAGGTATATGTAACTGACAGGCAATCAGTAAGGGTTTGTTGATCTATTAAATTTTTCTATTGATTCCAAGCGTCGCTTCACTGAAATTCCGATAAGGTTTCTTAAAGTTATGTCAGATTTTGTTGGTAAAACTTTATTTTAGATTTGAATTTACCTTCATACTCGTGTTTTTTGCCATTCCATTCTTGATTTTTCCAGGATACGAAGTACGATTATCTAAGATGTTACTGCGAGATGAAAAAAACCGGCCAAGTGCGAGTCGGACTCGCGCATCGACGGTTCCGTACAAACTTGGGATTAAGGGACAAACTTAACTTTGCCGTTGGAATTTCTTGTCCCAATACATCGCAATAGGTCGCGATCAGATTACCAACTGCAAAAAATTATTTTGATTGTGATGTATTTACACAGTACACCGCATGGAAACATCGGTGAATTTTATTAAAAAATATATATATGTTGCGTGTTTAGATATAAAATATAAAGAATCTCGAAGGGCAATAAAATCCGATGACTAGGTTTTAAGAAAAAAAATATTTTGTAAAAAATCATCCAGGTATTTGTTCTATACTAAAATGTATGGAGAAAAAATTAAAGTGATTCGTTTTGAACGAAAAAATATATGTTTTATTTATCAAACCAAAATAATATATGTTACGTGTTTTGATGAACACTTTAAAATTCCCAAAGAAGAATTCAATCCAAATGATAACTTTTTGAGAAAAAAAATATTTTGTAAAGTATGGAACGAATACCCATCAGATGATTGATTTCCCACGCGTGTCCCCACGCGTTACTATTTAAAAGAAGTGATTTGTGCAGACACATATTACATAATTAGTGTGCTTAATGTAAATAACTCACATTGATTTTAGGCAAACAGCTTTGTAGCACTCTAATTTGTCCTCTCTCCTGTATGTAGAAGCAGTTGCCGAGCAGCGGTATGCGCGGGCGCCGCGGGTCATTCGGAACGCGTAGCGATGGCTGCCACAACTAACCATTCTTCGGATTCCTTGTTATGTTAATGGTAAGTACATGGGTCTACATGCGCTCGTATAAATTTTAAAGCAATATATTTTGGCATACAAAATAGCGTTTGTAAGCTGTCTGATGCCCTCCGGGAAAGTGAGGTTGATATTTTTACCATTACATCACCTTCTCAAGAGAAACTTTTCCCTGAGCTATCACACCTCAGCACACGCTAGTTTTTGAAAAAATAATAATTAATTAATGTTTGATGTTAAAAAAAACATTTTTTTCTCTTACAACATAATTTATTTTTGTGATATCTTTTGCAAACGCTAAAGAATACTAAAGATACACTAAAGAAGTTTGATATATCCAAATATCACAGATTAAATTTTTTCTAAAATAAAAATGTCTCGTATTCTAAAACACTATCACGTTTTTTATATAAATGACCCTTACTAATATATAACATATTTTTTTCAAAAAACATGATTTCGTATTAACACGCAAAAAAGAGTGAAGATTTCATGTCTAAACGTATCTTTCTTTTGCGTGCTAATACGAAATTATGTTACTATGAAGTTGACTGTTATACAATTCAGTATAAAAATTATGTTGTAAGAGAAATATTTGTTTTTAAATACCGATTAACTTTTTTATTTCAAAAACTAGCGTGTGCGGCGGTGTGATAGCTTAGGGAACTGTTTATTGTGAGAATGTGATGTAATGGTAGAAATAATAATAATAACAATATAATAATTTTTGGGACAAATCACACACGGTCATCTGGCCCCAAACTAGGATTCCCTGTGTCTTGGGAACCAGAGACTGATATACATACACATATTCTTTTAAATACATACATATATAGATATAATACACCCAGACTCAGAGCAAACAATTCTGCTTACGTGCTCTTCACGTGTAGGGGAGGTACCCAGAAAAAAAAGATTTTATTTAACCACTTTGTCGGCGTGATTAATATGCAAATTCGTGCCAAATTACAGCTCTCTAGTATTAATAGTCTCTGAACTAAGCCGCGGACAGACAGACAGACAGACGGACATAGCGAAACTATAAGGGTTCCTTGTTGACTACGGAACCCTAAAAACTGATAACTAAATCGCAAATGCAAGCACAATTGACCCCTATCTACGAGAGAATAATATATTTCAAATTGACAAAGTAAATACATGTAAATCTATTGTGAGAATGATTGTTCGCATGGAATATAGATATAAGTTAGCAAATTGTGACATTAAAAAGAAAATCAATGTAAAATGTATATCCTATGCTGACCAGTCCACCCAAACAGAGGAAGTAGTTGTTAGTTAATGACGAAAATAAGGTTAACTCGGTGATATGCGGAGACAGTGCTAATGACGACGACTTTTTTCGTGACTAATCACATATATGTGTTACATCAAAATATAAGTAGTCTAGATAATAAGTCGGATATTTTCGTGGTAGGTCTAGACAAGCTAGAAAGAAGTAGTAAACTCATTGATGTTCTCTGTTTTACAGAACATAACATGATTAAAAGTGATTTAAATCTTATAAATATTCCAAACTTCATGGTTGCGTCTTGTTACGCTAGGAGGGTGAAATGCAGAATAGATGTACATTGTTAGAGTTTAATTTGTCCCATAAGTTTTAAACAAGATATCTGTTTTTATATTTTCGTAATTAAAATTATGTCTACAATTATGGGTAGTGTTTTTATTTCTCTAAAGCCCCGTTTTTTTATTTTTTTGATACATGCATTTAGACACAAATAATATATATTTCTTTAACTTAATGCAAAATGCTTTCATACAAAATTTTAATGTCTCTTCACCATTTGGCGATTTTGTATGAGTAGCATTTTTTTATTTCTTGGTTTATTTTAATCTTATTTTGGTTAAAATCACCACCTACTATCTAAGTTATGAAATGGAATAGATTGCAGTGAAAATAAAATGATCTAGTTATAAGAATTAGCGTATTAATTTTTGTCTCAATTTTTGTTAATTTCGTAACTCAGGGTTATTAACGACATTTTGAGCGCAATTATAACAACAATTCTACAAATAAATTGTATTTTTATAAAATAGCAAAACTTTCTCAAGTTATGTCAAAATATTGGCATTTAGATAGCCGCCATTTGCTTCGCAGTTCGTTGGTAATATACGTGACCTGCATCTGTTAAAATAAATATCAGGGTTAATAACGCGATTTTCCAGTTTCCGGTAAGTGCAATCTGTAAGTTATTTGTTTATTTTTCTTGCGTGAGAGTTATTATGTCCGCTGGGATACAAATTATTGTCAAATCAATAGTGATTTCGGCAGGAGATATTTTTGAGTTTAGGATTTCTCAGTATATTTTTTCAGTTTCGTAACGTTTCGTTACGTTTCGTTACGAAACGAAACTGAGCTCTCAGTTTCGTTACACTAAGGTTTTGCTCACAATATGAGTTTTTGATATTTAATATTTAAATATTAAAAAATGTAAGTTTGTTTTACATAAGAAATTAAGTAATATAAATTAAATAAATAACTTAATAATATAAATAAAAAGAAAGACATGTTACATGAATTGAAATTTATAAAATAAAACGACATTATTAAATACTACAATCAAATAATAATATTTGATTTATTTTTAATGCTTGTGTGATCTCACCCTATCATTATCAGTTTCGTAACAATTTATCAGTTTTATTACAATCTCAGTTTAATAACGATTTCGTTACGGTACATCTATTCTGCATTTCACCCAGGAATAATAAGCGAGGCGTAGCATGTATTTTATTTATTGTATTTTAGTTAGAAATGAACACCAGTTTAAAGAAATAAAAACAATTACACAATATTTTGTACCGAACATGATTGAGGGATGTGCCATAGAATTAACTGAAAACAACATTGTGATTTTGTGTATATATAGAGTGCCAAAAAATAAGACACGGCGAAATATTATGACATATTTTTTTAAAAATCTTAATGACATTGTGAATTTATTTATTTATAATATTAAAAAAATATATGTCATTTGCGGAGATTTAATATTGACATTTTAAAAAAGACGAGATATACGACAGATTTTAAAAGTTTACAGCCCAAATTTTTAAATGCCCAGTAAAAACAATATGTAAACTCAAATTCTAGTATTCCACGAAACGCGATTACTCTAAGGAAAATATTGAAAAGTTTCAAAAGTATTTGGGATCCCTGCACTTCACCGACTCTTACAACTGTAGTGATCCGAACGATGCTTTCAACAGTTTCTATGAAATTTTTGTTCTGTTGTATAATGTGTTTTCCTACGATAAGAATAAAAAACACTACAAGGAAAAAACCTAAATGATTATCAAGGGGCATAAAGAATTGTAGCAAGCGGTGTAGAGATTTGCTTTGGAAATATAGGCGAAACAGAAGTACTACCAACAAAATGGAGTTTAAAACATACTCGACAAGATTGAAAAATATTATTGCTCAAACACAAAGAGCCCAAAACAATTACTTTATTTCAACTGCATCCAACAAATCAAATGCTACATGGCAAATTATAAATCAGGCCAAAGGTAACATCCCTAACGAATACATCAGGCAAATTAAAGTTAATGATAAACTTGTCCATAATCCTAGTAAAATAGCTACATGTTTTAACGATTTTTTTATAGATGATGTCAGATTGACAACACAGAATATAAAAAACCGAACTATCAATGTTCCACTTACCTATACCAATCCAAACTCTTTATTTATGGAACCTACTAGCCCCGATGAGATATGTAGAGTAATCAATAATTTGAAAAACACAAAAAGCACAGGCTACTATAATATCTGTACACAAGTAATAAAACATGTTGTATTAATAGTTGCTCCTGTACTAAGTCATGTCACCAACGCCTGTATCGAACATGGAGTATTCCCTGATAAACTTAAAGATGCAATCATTAAACCTCCCTAAAAACAAAGGATGATAAGGAAAACATGAAATGCTATAGGCCAATAGCACTAATTCCTGTCATCTCCAAGATAATAGAAAAAGTTATATACATTAGATTATATGAATATTTTGAGTTAAATAACATTTTTGCCAACGAACAAAATGGGTTTAGGAAAAAAAAATGATGTGGCTATTTTTAACTTTCTAGAAAAAATCTACAACAGAATTGACAGATCTCTACCATCTTTGGCACTTTATCTGGATATGTCTAGGGCGATTGACTATGTAGATAACAAAATTTTACTTAAGAAGCTTGAAACATATGGGATTAGAGGTAACATAAATGACCTTGTCAAATCTTACTTAAGTAACAGAACCTATATCACTAAAATTGAACGCATTTGTCCTAAGACTAAAGCTGAGAGATCTTACCTATCTCAGCTACGACAGGTAGAATTTGGTGTGCCACAGGGCAGTATTTTGGGCCCACTATTGTTTCTCGTCTACATAAATGACTTACCAAAATGCACAAATTAGCCAATGATGTTATATGCAGATGATAGCACAGTTATTTGTGAAAACGAAAATAATATACAAACAAGCCTCATTGCAATAGATGACTAGCTAAAGAGTAACAACCTTTGCGTAAATATAAGCAAAACTAACGTTATGGCATTCCGACAAAGAAACTACAACATATTAAGTATTAATATCTGAATATTAATTGACGAAATCTTGGTAACCAAATTTTTGGGCCTGCAAATAGATAACATAAAATGGAATACACAACTCGACCAGGTATGCAAAAAAGTTACACAGCATATGTTGGGAAAAGCGGCAAATCCTGAAGCGGTTCTCGCGGCGTGTCACGGATATGTAGTTCCAACTTTAAAATACGGCATAATATTTTGGGCCAATGCCACAGGAAAAGAGTTGGTACTCAAATCTCAAAAAAAGTGCATAAGAGCGATCTGTAAACTACGGCGAACAGACAGCTGCGTACCTTACTTTAAACAGCTTAATCTCCTGACAGTGCCATCTTTATATATAGGGTGCATTTAAATTAGTTCTTGATACCAAAGTATATGCATGTTCTCATGATAACAAACAACTTTCCCTAAGAAACCCATAGTCAAATCTCAAAAAAAAAATTGGACTCTTCATACTAATTTGGCCGGTCCATTGACCGATTTGTATGGAGGGTCCAAAACTTTTTTTGAGATTTGACTATGGGTTCCTTAGGGAAAGTTGTTTGTTATCATGAGCACATGCATAGCCTTTCGTATCAAGAACTAATTTAAAGTCACCCTATATACAGGGTTACAGGAAAAGTCGTACTGAATATTAAAGGACGTTATTATTCAGATCATTTTTGATGGATTTGATTCTATGATATGGTGTCCGAAACTTAACCGTTATGGAGATATTGAACTTTACAGATTTTTAAAAAAATCCTTAATTTTTTGGCTTTTTTGTCGATTTTTTTGGGATAAGTGTTTCTGGGGTACGTTTTTTTGATGTAACTATGTAGTTAGAAAGCATGTCAATTAATAAAAATTATTAACCAAAACTGAACCTACTACTAACAGCTTAAAAATACTGCTTGACAACGGTTAGAATTAAATAATTTTCAATAAGAGTTTTTAAATTTGAAGCTCTCTGTTTAAAAAAAAATGTATGGAACTTATTCTGCAAATCATTTTAAAAACTTTTACGTCTCTTTAGCTATTCAAAAAGGTATAACACTTACTATTAAATAGGCAAAATATTGACCAAATAACAGTTAAGTTAGCAGAGGGTACATTTTTTTGACAACTCTTTAGTCCTTTTCAGCTCCAAACGACAAGCATTTTTCTTCTCAAAACTTTGTTTAAGGCCTTAATTCTTGTTAATCGATTCTTTAATTTACAGATTCTCATCGATTAATAAGACTAAAGGCCTTAGGGTGCATTTCCACTGATGCGGAGCGGGGCTGAGCAGGGCGGAGAAGATCAGAGAATGGTAGCAAGTGTTTCCACTGAAGCGGGGCGGGGCAGAGTAGAGCAGAGTGGAGCGAAGTAGGGCGGATCAGAGTAGAGCAGAGTGGAGCGAATTAGGGCGGAATGAAGTGGAGCGGAGCAGAGCAGACCTAGAAAATGGTCACATGCAGCTCCAGACCACTCAGCTTCGCTTCGCTTCGCTCTGTCCCGCTCAGCTCCGCCCCGCTCCGCTCCGCCTCGCTCCGCTCCGCCCTACTTCGCTCCACTCTGATCTACTCTGCTCCGTCCCGCTTCAGTGGAAACACTTGCTACTATTCTCTGATCTTCTCCGCCCTGCTCAGCCCCGCTCCGCATCAGTAGAAATGCACCCTAAGGCCTTATTAATCGATGAGAATCTGTAAATTAAAGAATCGATTAACAAGAATTAAGGCCTTAAACAAAGTTTTGAGAAGAAAACTGCTCGTCATTTGGAGCTGAAAAGGACTAAAGAGTTGTCAAAAAAATGTACCCTCTGCTAACTTAACTGTTATTTTGTCAATATTTTGCCTATTTAATAGTAAGTGTTAGACCTTTTTGAATAGCTAAAGAGACGTTAAAGTTTTTAAAATGATTTGCAGAATAAGTTCCATACATTTTTTTTTTTATAAAGAGAGCTTCAAATTTAAAAACTCTTATTAAAAATTATTTAATTCTAACCGTTATCAAGCAGTATTTTTAAGCTGTTAGTAGTAGGTTCAGTTTTGGTTAATCATTTTTATTAATTGACATGCTTTCTAACTAGTTACATCAAGAAAACGTACCCCAGAAGCACCTATCCCAAAAAATCGACGAAAAAGCCAAAAAATTGAGGATTTTTTAAAAAATCTTTAAAGTTCAATATCTCCATAACGGTTAAGTTTCGGACACCATATCATAGAATCAAATCCATCAGAAATGACCTGAATAATAACGTCCTTTAATATTCAGCACGACTTTTCCTGTAACCCTGTATATGAAGTCGCAATTTTTGTTAAATCCCATCCGGAATACTATATTTTTTTCTCACGAGCACGAACTCTTGATAGACTCAGACCTGTACCATGTAAAACTACACTTTTTTAAAACGGAAAATTGTCAATGGCACCAAGAGTATACAATAAAATACCTAAATTCATACGTGATTCCACCAACACAAGAGATTTCGCTAACCAACTTTAATTGTTTTTGACTTCTAAAGCGTATTACTCTATAAATGAATTTTTAAATGACAAATCCATTAAATGAAATTTAATTATTTGACATATACATCGATTTTTATTTTATTCTATTGGCTTAAATTGGCATTATTTATTTGAAATTCGGTTTATTGATGGGTTTTATGATTTTTATAGATTGTTTAATTTTTTTTTTATTTTTATTTTACTTAATTTAGTTTACTTTCCGTGACATGCACTTACGTTATATCTTTATTATCCTAGTTTGTCTCTTAATATTTTTTTACTTATTTAGCATGAATTAATTTTATGTAAAACTGGCACCTTATAACTATTTCTTATTATAAACATGAAAATTATTTTTGTACGTCATATGACAGGACATAATTATTTTAAGACCATGCAATTTATTCTTATTTACTTATAACCACAAATAAATGATTTTGATTTGATTTGAACGATCCGTAACCCGTTACGCCACATGCGCTTCTATTATACCGACGAATATTTTATATACCTACACGGGATCCTCCTACAATACCACTTATAACACAATCTATTGCATCTCTTGGCAACTGTCGAAAACTTCCTATTACTGCATTTTGTATTACTTACCACATTGGCATTTTCTATGCAAGCATACAGCAAGCAAGCATGGGTGCAAACATGTAAACAAGCATGCATACTAGTAAGCAAGTATGGGTGCAAACAGGCAAAGAAACATGCATACCTACAAGCAAGCAGTCGACGGAGCCTCTGCTATAAATAGCGACGATCCAACTAAGATAAGCCTTTGTGAGATAAATGTATAATTGTCTGTAGGTATGCCATCAAGCATGATGGGCGCGAAGGGCGCGAGCGGCGTGGGCGCAGACGTGAGCGTGGCGGACAGCCCGCTGGTGGCCAACATCGAGTCGCTCGCGCAGGCCACCATAATAGCCGTCATCGGCGTCGCCATTGTCGTTTCCAATCTGCTCATCGTCGCCGCCTTCATCAACTTTAAAAGTAAGCAGATGATAAGTCCGATTTAATTTCGTAGTTAAATATATGGATATATTTGTGATATGGCACACGGTTACAGTTTGTAAAACTTTATTTTTAATTTTCTGATTTGCCCCTCAAAAGTGTGCCCCAAACTCAAAATGAAAGTTATTCTTATCATTTGTATTAAATAAAACCCATTTTAATTCAAATTAATTAGTAAACTGTAAAATGTTGATTCCACAACGGAATTCCTAGAAAGTATTATCAACAATACGGCACCAGGTAATTTTTAAAATCCAAAAATATAACTATCTTAAAAAAAAGCAACCCAAAACAAACCTCCTCTCCCGTCTTTTACCGCTGAAGAAAAACATTTGAAAAAATGCACCAGTATAGCAGCTTAGCACTCTTTAGTTCGGTGTTGATGGTCTCTTTATCTTATCTCTCTATCCACAAGAGATCCAAATATTTGGCCTCTACATACAAATGACTCAACGTTTGGTTAATTTTGTATGGAAATGACTTTTTGACTTTTTTCCGGGTTCTACACCTTGTATAAGAAGAGTGATAGAGATAATCAACGCCAGTTAAGTATAAGAAGAAGTTATTTTACTAAAAGGTTTTCCCAATAGCGTTAGTCAACAACATGCTTGATGCACCTTCTTGGTAAACACCATTACACCTTCGTTCAGTGTATCTATAACGTGATTAGATGTTAAACGCAGATTAAACCTTGTTTTCCTTGTGCAGATAATGTCACGGACTTACCAATTGAAGATAAAAACTCTGTAAATTGAACTGTAAGAAATTCTGGAAATTACCCAGATGCTAAATGTACAAGTTCCGTCCGAGTGGTAGGAACTTTGTACCAGGTAAAAAAGGCGATTTAAAAGAATGTGTACAACATCTAGATAAATAAAAGAAAATTGAATGCAGATAAACGCAGATAAATGTGATTTAAAAGTTTCTCTGTTTCTAATTGGCACGTATTCGTAAGTGTTTCTCGTAGACAGCAAAAGTTACGGCCTCTGCAGGGAATTACTTGGCAGCTTCCCAAGTTGCATAACGTCACAGTTGCAATGACGCACGTAGGTATCGAATCGACCCCTATGCAAGGCATCTATGCAAATATACATGTATAATAATAATATAATAATCTATAATATAAAATGATTATTATTATGTAGATTTTTACGAGAATGTTCGTAATGAAATTATGAACAAAAAGTTCTCAAGTCAAAAGTCCTCCAAAATAAGTTAATTATAAGTTTTCGTGAAATACATATTTTACTTCCTTCCCGTATTTGACGGTTCAGATTTCAGCACGTTTTTTGTACGATGTCTGGATTTAGTTTTAGCTCGAAAGACATTTCAATTTCGACAAAAAATGAACACAACGCTGAACAAGAAACATGTATGACCAATGATTTGCTCTAGTAAACTATAGTTAAAAAAGCTGTTAAGTGCGTATCGGGCCACGCGCAGTGTAGGGTTCCGTAGTACTTCTCGTTAACTTGAAAAGCCTACTTAGCTGTGATAGCTTTCCTTTTAACTTCGTTATATATACTACTGCCGTAAATTTTTTACATTTATAGAAACAACCGTTTACTCGGCTGGCTGGGGGGGAGGAACACATGACTTTAACAAAAATCCTGAATCGGAAAATGGTTTTCACAAACCTACAATATTTTTGAAAGACTTAACGACACCCCACACCATGGGATAGTCGAGAAAATCATCCCCACTTCACGTGTAGGGGAGTGTCGCTGGCAGCCATGGACGCTGTATATTTTTATGGGTTTTTATGTTTTTTGATAGTTATTTTTGTTCCCGAGTTATGGGAAGAGACCCGTGCCCCTGCAGTGGCGACGTAATGGGTTGTTAACATGTTTTTTGATAGTTATTTTTGTGTGTCAGTTTAGTCTGTTGCCTGTCAGGGCCAAATAAAGGTGTTAAAGTCTTCCAAGAGCTTTTGGTCGTCGTGATTAATATATATATCCGTGCCAAATTACAGCTCTCTAGTACTATAAGTCTCCGAGCTAAGCCGCGGACAGACAGACGGACATTTCGAAACTATAAGGGCTCCTTGTTGACTACGGAACCCTAAAAGGGAAGCTTTGTCTATAAATAAATATATTAAAAACTGTAACACCCGGGGTCGATCCTGTGCGTGGAGTGAGCCAGGTTTGTTTTGAAATTGGTTAGATTAGGTTATTATAATTTTTAATCTCCGACGCAAAAAGAGGGGTATAAGTTTAACGTGCGTATCTGTGTATCTGATTGTCTCTCTGTGGCATCGTAGCTCCTAAAAGGATGAACCAATTGTGATTTAGTTTTTTTTGTTTGAAAGGTGACTTGGTCGACAGTATTCTTAGGTATGTTTGATGAAAATCAGTTCAGTGGTTTTGGAGTTTTTCAGCTTCTGCTGTCGAGGGTGCTAAAATGTTTAATTTTGTTAACTGGAAATGCTGTGTTCGCAAAATAGGAAAGTATTTTCGGGTGTATATATGTAAGTATATTTTATTGTTATCACCTGAAACTAAAAGGGGTAAATATACTTTCGACTGCGGGCTGTTGGTCCCCAGATTCACATTTACATTTGAGGCAGGTCATTTTTTTGTAATTGTTTAGATTAATTTAGGTTAGATTAGGTTTTTTGCGCTTTTTGGGGTTCCATAGTCAACAAGGAACCCTTATAGTCTGTCTGTCAGTGTGTCCGCGGCTTAGCTCAGAGATTAATAGTACTAGAGAGCTGTAATTTGGCACGGATATGTATATTAAACACGCCGACAAAGTGGTAAAATAAAATCTTGAAAAAAAATATGTTTTTCAGGGTACCTCCCCTACACGTGAAGCGGGGATGTTTTTTTTTTCTCGGCTATCCCATGGTGTAGGGTGTCATTGGATAGGTCTCAAAAATATTGTGGGTTTGCGAAAACCATTTCTCGATTCAGCGATCCGTTTTCTAAATATTAAGCTTTAAAGGGCAAATTTTTGTTACCCTAAGACACCTAAACAGTTGTTTCTAGAAATGTGAAAAAAATCACGGCAGTAGTATTTATAACGAAGTTAAAAGGAAAACTATCACAGCTAAGTAGTGCATCCTATATTGGCCTCCTCGTCGTCAGTAGTTTAATCCGGCTATGTGCGGTTGCGGCAGGCCTGTCGAACGAGGTGATCAACTACTACCTGCTGTCGCTGGCGGTGGCGGACCTGCTGGTGGGTGCGCTGGTGGTGCCGCTGTCCGTGTACCCGGCAATTGTGGGCCGCTGGGTTTTCGGCGACCTCATGTGTCGACTCGCCGGCTACCTCGAGGTCACACTCTGGTCGGTCTCAGTCTACACCTTCATGTGGATCTCCGTCGACCGATACCTGGCCGTCCGCAAACCACTCCGTTATGAGACGGTCAGTGCTACGGTATTTATGATTTTTACTTATCACTATTTTTATTCTTTGTTACATCCAAATGTCGACTCCATATTACCCTCTTTTTACACTACCCAGGTACAAACCCGCACACGGAGTCAATGCTGGATGGTGTTTACATGGATATCGGCGGCCATGCTGTGCTGTCCGCCCTTACTCGGTTACAAAAAGGAGGCAAACTTCGATAAAGAGACGTTGATTTGCATGCTCGACTGGGGCACTACTTACGCTTACACGGCTACATTGGGTATTTTGGTTTTAGGTCCCAGTGTGATTTCAATAGTTTACAATTACTTCTACATTTTTTCCATGAAGCGGAAACTGAACAGCGGCGCGCCCATCCACGACAAGGAGTACGCGACGGCGCTGGCGGAGAACCTGGCCAACCCCAGCCACTGGATGAGCTTCGTGCTGGTCTCGGTGTTCTGGCTCAGCTGGGCGCCCTACGCCGGCGTGCGCCTCTACGAGTACTTCAACGACCAGGAGCTGAAGATTCCGATGTTACATTTCGTAGTCGTATGGTTAGGTATACTAAATTCATTTTGGAAAATTGTAATTTTAATATCGCTAAGTCCTCAGTTCAGACTGGCATTGAGAATACTTTGCCTGACGGCATGCTGTCGCTCGAAAAGCCGGCTTCAGGCCGAGCTCATTGGCATGGACAATGATGATTAATCACATCCATACAAACGTTTACAGCTGCCTTGTACTTACTGGCAATATGTTCTTACTAGCAGGCAGTGCTACCTATATACTTATACTCGTATAGGTCACAAGATCCACGATTAAAGAAGTTTCGATTCGCTCAACTTCTTTATTTTAAAAGTACTTACATATTTAATCAATAAGAAAATTGTGCGCTATAAAACTGCATTTTAAGAAGTTAATTGAACCTCTTACGAAAGTTATATTAATTTTAAGAATACTTAGATAATTTTATAACTTATCTAATTTTTGACAATAAATGTAATACTACGCCACTCTTGTATTTTGTAGTCAAGGAAAATAGTAACCTTAGAACGCAAGAAGGTATTTTTTATAAGTACTTATTGTATAATATTTGCGTAGGTCAAGCAATATTGTATGGTTTTCTCTGACTACAATGTACTACGTTAAGGTACGCAATATATTTAACAATTCATATCATTTGGACGATAATGTCATCTAGTACTTACGTAAGTTTTATTAGCATTAATATTATTCGTAGTTTACACAAATATATCGTTATTTTTTTGAAGTGTAAGTATTATGGAATATTATATCTTATATTATATTTCAAATAAGATTAGGCCGAAGGTGAAATATAGGTCAAAGCCTCGCAGAGTTGCACTACACGTGCCACGAAAGCTACAAATAAAATATTAATAATTACAAACTATGCGATATAATAGAGAGTAATCGCGAAAATTGTGTTCAGGCAAAGTGGTTATTTTTATAAGTTTGGAAAAGCGAAAATATTTCTGTAGGTAACGAACATTACAATAACTCATAAAAAAATATTTTGTGCCTGCTTCGACGACTTTGACGTTGTTGACCTGCTCACAAACATTAAAATAAGTATATAGATATCCATGTAAACATTTATATACATGTATAACAGTTACGTGTTTGATATATAATATATTATAATTGTTGGTGTCGGTTGCTATCACAGATGGCAGTCTTTAAGCCACGGCCATACACGTAGCGTGAAAGCTTCTGACACCAGGGTCAGAACCCTAGTGTTGGCCACTAGTCCTCCAACTGTCACCAATACGGACTTGTCCCTCGTGCTAGGAGTAACGTTCCTGAGATATGGAAAGAGACCCATGCCCCGTCAGTGGAAAGAGACTCATGTGTGCGCGCAAAGTTAAATATGTCGAAAAAATATGAAAAATGCAAAAAATCTAAATTATTTATGTTGTTGCTGAAATTTTATTGCAGTTACAAGGGGCCTTAGCCTGTAGTGTTTTCATTATTTATAAATGAGTATGTTCGAGAGCCTGGGGGCTGCCCGCGGTCTCACGGGCGGCTCACCTGCCGAATACTCTCGTAAAGTGTAGACAGTGTAGGCACCTTTATGTCTTATGAACAAAACATTCTAAATTATCATTAAGTTTGATTTAAAATACTGTTTGTAGTATGTTTGTTGATGACATATAATTAAAATCGTTGTTGTTTGTTCGTTCTTTTAGGTATCAGAATACATTTAGCTCAACAATAAGTCGAAATACGCTTGAAATATACAACAAAAATGAATACGTACATAATACGAGTATGTTCAGTCGGTCGCTGTTTATGTAGTAAGTTATTTAATATATGTATTTTGGTGATTTGTGATTTAGTCAATATAGGACGGATGTCATGATAGTTGTCCACGTAGGACTTTAAGTAGTATAGTGTAGAACCTCATAAGGCAAAAAATATATCTGAGATGGAACGTACAGGATAACATCTCAAAAGTTTGATTGTGCTTTTGCTTAATTAGTTTATTTACTATTTAGTACCTGTGTCATGTCAGCACCGAAACCGAAGGGGCCTGTGCTGTCTTCTTTCCTTCCTTACCTAAAGAATAATTGAATAAATACAACAAGCGTATTAACTGCAACTCCTGTTACTGTTTCATACAAATCATCTGCGTTTGTTGTTGTTATTGTTGTCAGGGGATGGTCATTGACGCTGTTTACTAGCTGCCTTAACTTGTATGTTAATTCTTGTAGCACAGTAAAGTTACATAATTATTGCTCTTGCAGCTAGTCCCTACTTGCGATATAAACTAAAATGCTTTTACCAAGTCGTTATTTATGGCAATTCCATGTAATTGAATATCTGAGATTTATGGTGTATTTATGACCACACATTCCAAATATTTACCTACTTACATTAGTACTACCGTGAAAGAGTCAATTTATTTTACATAATCAGTTGTTAGCGATAAGTACGTTTTTATAATAGTTAAATGTGATCTTTACGAAATTAAATGCATTTATTTTATTCTTATTTTAAGATTAAGTTGTAGGTTATATACTTTTGCCAGTTATATAAGTACTATTATGATAGCAATATTTTCGCTTATAAATCAACAATAGTACATCGTTCATCAAGGCGAGAAAGTGACCGATTACCAACGAGAGATTACACTCGAGTTGGGAATCGCACTTTCTTCCGAGTGATACATAGTGCTCTATACTATACCTACATATTCTTTTTTCAAAATAATGTTTGAAAAAAAAGCTAGTGGCCAGTATCATTTTGCGAACTTGGAGATAAAAACTTTATGGCATTTTACATTTAGTTTACCGACATAGTCTTACCCAAAATTAAAAAAAAAACACGTTAGTAATGGATTTTCTACACTTTTCCCTCCCGCTCAGCGCGTTTTCTTCCCGCATATTTGTACGATAGTAATGATGTACATTCTGCCTCAAATTCGATAAAGTATAAAGGTACTTTCTGGGTAGGTGGAGTATAAAAACATATTTTTTACATTAAATGTAACTGACATAACCAATAAATGTTCAACCGAAATAATAAAAAAGTCTTTAGAACAAATTTGAAATAGTGATAATTTACTTATTCATGAAAATTAAGAGATAAATTATAACAATTATAGTAAAAATACAATTACAATGGTTGGCTTTTACATTAAATTGGTAAATTTGTAACCAAGTAAAACTAAATCCAGTTGAAATGTTAGCGAGTGAAATGTGTTTATCTAGTTTTGAATCAGTAATTCGAAGGAGCTGTACGAAATCATTGTACTTGTTTGATGAATCATTTCAAAAATATAATACTAAGCTATATCGTTTAGACACTTCTTAGATCGTTAATTACATTAAATTTTACTTCGCTAGTGGCTACGACTCGACTCAAAATAAGGTGATTCTTTTTAATGACAGGGAAACTGTAGGAGTTTGTCTGCTCAATAAAATGAACAACTATCTCTAGTAATCTTTTACCTATCTGGTATACAAATAAATCAGGCGTTATTTGGAAATAATAAAATAAAATATTTAAAAAATAAATACAATTCTAAATAAAATTCTTGTAGATACAAATCCACCCCTATTTGATAAACGGTATTTGAATGTGTTCTTTTGTCCTATGACGTTAAATAATATAGTTAGAAACCATCATAAAATACCTACATAATTAGTGTAAGTTTAAATATTTAGCACTAAAGTACAATATAATTCATGTGACATTTTGAAGTCTATGTAAAAGTAGTAATTTCATTTGAAATTTGGTATATATTTATTGTAACATAATGTACTCGTAACAAGATTTTATTTAATAAAAACGGAAACCTCTCAGCTACAGGCTCTACTCACTAAACAATTTACATTTCAGCTGTACGAAAAATAAATTAGAAAACAAACTTTACTAGATCGCATAGAAAGAAATTTAACCAGCTTAATAAAAATGTCCATTTTTTTTCAATTTCAATGTCGTAATCGGTTGAGGTAGTTAATTTTTCAGTTTTATCAGTAGTACAATCAAAAGCCAATAGTTTTTTTGCTGGTAAACAGCTCTGTGCACTAAGATAATCCATATTCCGCTAATGCGCTGGGCTCTACTGGACTCGTGCAGTTAGAAATGAATTTGGGAAGGAAGACATCGTCTTATGATACTTGGTACGTGATTTGATAAATATTAGTAGATAGGAAATCGTACTGTGTTCTTCCAAGATGCTTAGATTTCTTTGGTTAATGTCATTTAACTACAGTCATGATCACGAAATACGTAGAAAAAATCATGTACAGCACCAGGCATTACCTTGTGGTACTAGTGGTAGGTAAGTGGTTCCCTGCCTAGTCTGGCGACGACAGTCCGTCGGGGTCAGTTGTTGTTTCAAACGTTTTAAGAAAACCGGCAACTTTGTAAATACGTAGGGCACCTCACTTACGTAATTGGTCAATTTTGCTCGTTAGCCGTTAGTGTTTATTTTAGTCATAGGTAGAAAATTAAACGTTAATTGAAAAATGAGTATAATATTTCGATTAGTAGAGTAAGATTTGATTGAACAGTTTATTTTTGGTACCAGATAGATATTTGAGGGTGTCATTAATATTAATTATATTATAAATATTAGTCCACGCGACTGGTCGCGTTGGTAATTGGATTACAAATTAGCACTAGAACACGGTGTGTTATGGATAGCTTTTTTTGGATATCAGTTTTTATTACAAACGTGGGAGACATATTTGAGCGAATCTTCTTACAATTAGTTAAATGAATAAACAAAATCACCATTGCGATGTGAGAGAGAAATAATACTGTTAACCCCAGACTAAAAAAGTCTTTATTATATTTAAGCTTTTAACGATTAGGAACGTCAATCAAAATCCTTTAATAAAATACCCCCCCTTTACATCATGCTATACAGCAGGCAGGCTGGACCAAAATAGGTGGGAGAGCTGTTACTGAGGCTTCTAAAATAAAAACTTTGGTTTAACGACTTTGCTAGAATCATGCACACACAATAGGACTTTTCATCCAAATCGATCAGCAGATTTTTCAAAAAATGTATGGAGATTATAGTTTTTTTTACTATTTCATCAATGTTCTTTAGTATGATTGCCGCACTCAAGGAATCCTGCACCTTGTTCACTAAGAACTTGTATGCGTTTGTTACCTTATGTGGCTACAACGATTTTATATAAAATAACTCATGACATCAATGTTTTGCTATTGTTTTTGTGTGGCACAGGTAGTGGTCCGGTATTGCAAGCCTTTTTAACCGACTTAAAAAAAGGAATAGGTTCTCAATTCGTCGGTTTTTTTTAATGTATGTTCACCGATTACTCGAAGACGCCTGAACCGATTTGGAAAATTCTTTTTTGTTTAAAAGGGTATACTTCACAGGTGGTCCTATATAAATTTTATCGAAATTGATTCAGCGGTTTTTAAGAAAATCACCAAAAACCTAGCAAAATTGGAGCTGTTGCGATTGAAGTCGGTTGTTTTTAACGTATTCAGCGTGGTCAATTATGTCATTTATGTAAAAGCGTACATATTTCTCATCATTAAAAAGTTGCAACTACCTATTAAGGTACTTCTGAAAGTACCTTAACTAAAAAAAATTGAATTATAAAATTTAGGCGCAACATTAAATTTTGTAATAAAAAGTTGATGTCCAAAAATCAGGTTTTTCGTAACATATCCGGTGTATAAAATTATCGTTTATCGTACTCTATAACTTTACTGTATTATTTACAGTACGTGACAAAACTGATGTAGGACTCGTCTTTACTCATCACACTGAACAACTTTCCTTATAAATATGATTAACTGTTTAAAACCGTTTTCGATCAAAAGTTAGTCAGTCGGATGAGATGAAGTCTCGGTCCTGTACCTATTTTGTTACACCTGTACTATTTGTGAAATAGTTAAGTTAAAATATCTAGACTAAGGATTACATTTTCGAAATGTAGAATTTACTTTTTTATGAATCGTGATATATTTAAGAATGAAGTTGTTTTATGTACCTAAGTATATACATATTATTTAATATAGTTTTGTTGCACTTTCCATAAGGGCAAGTGTAATAAAATGTAATTATTTTAAATTTGATAATAAATTATATTTCTGATTAATGAATTATCTAATTTGATGCAAATTCATATAAATAAATTTACTTATCAGAAAATATATATTTTCTTTGACGAGAATTATTTACGATAGCTTTTTATGTACTGACTTCTTTCATAAAATCAAAATCAAAATCAAAATCAAAAATCTTTTTTATTTAAGTAGATGCTTTACACATACTTTTAAATCGTCATATTATTAATACCTTCAACGTGACCTGTTTTCAACAGTAGAATTTTGTCTAATTAATCAAAATATTCGTGTTTGTATTTTTGTCAAAATTAAAAACATTAGCTCAAGAAACATATTTTATTTAAACTACTTATACACATATACCTTAATATGTATGTGCACTGTGCTGCAAATTATCTCTACACAACGAGAATGCTCTACTAGTTTGTGATCCTGTTACTTAGTCCACTTCTTTGGTGGATCTAGCTTTTTTAAGGAGGAACCTATACAGGGTACAGAAAAAAATGATTATAGATAGGTACGTAAACTGTAGCTCTTACTTATTATTCTGAATAACTGATCTACAATGTAACCTAAATCACACAAATAATTTTGTAGTCTCCATACAAAATCGGGTCAACAACCTGACTAATGTGCATGAAGAGAAAAAAAAGATCTGGTTTGCCACCCAAAGCTGCCCCCAACACTCAAAATTCATTTATTCAGTTTACAGGTGTTTCGATCACAGTAATCTATAATACTTTTATGTGCCAAGTTTTAACTTAATCGGCTCAGTATAAATTCGTAGCAAACTGGCTGTGACAGACGGACAGACACACGAACGATCCTAAAAGGGTTCCTTTTTAGTTACAGAACCCTAAAAAAATGCGAAGTGGGAAGAGTCGAAGACTAAAAGTGTCTAAATCATGTGTAGAACTCTGTAAAGGTTAAAAACAAAGATATTTAAAAATTGTCCGCAAATTACCGCCTCCTCCATGGCTAATGGTTAGTCCGTTCGCTTCACATCAGGAGGTCGCGGGTTCGATTCCCAGTCGACATTATTAATAGGGCTACAGATAAATAATGTCCTACTAAGTTGGACATTATTTATCTGTAGCCCTATTAATAATGTCGCCTGGCTAGCTACCATCATTTTATCTGTCTTCGCGCCAGAATAATAGCATAGAGTTTACCCAGATTTTGAATACTGGGGTGTCCTCAGAAATAAAGAGAATATAATTGAAAGTAATATTGATGCAAAAAATAAATTAAGTAATGAACTTTAAATACAAATTGGAGCAAAATTTATGCATTTTTGGTAATTTATATATAATAAATAACGCCAGAAACGCCTTTATATCTGTTTATAATTCCTATGTAGAAAAACGTTTAGACCACACCCAAATACAAACAAACAAATATAAAAAATAGCGTTATTGTTACTACATAGAACTTTGACACTTCTTCATGTCTGAACACATGTGTTATTGTATGTGTAAGTATCTAGTTATCTAGGCTGTTTAGGCAAAGGCTTCATGGTCATACCGCCTTGTCGTAGGTTACACTTCTTGTTATGTTACCGTTTTTAGAAATTGATATTTCCGAAAATAGTGGAACTTTTAACGACAGATGTAGCGACCTTGTATATTCCGCAAATCTTCATATTACCACATCTCGGGACGTACTTGCAAAGAGCATACCAATATGTATGACGTCAATTAAAATCTGTATAAATACCCTTAGTTTATACCAATAAAATGTGCAGTATCCGTGCAGTATCTGAATAGCAATCATGTTGTGATCACTATACATCCTGTCCTCCACTCCACCATCCAGCGTCGAGATGATTTCTTAGCTGCAACCTCCTCCATTTACCCTACAACTCTGGCGACAACATACCGCCAAATTGGTGACTACATATAGGCAAATTTATTCATTGCAGATTGTGAAATGGACGGGGGGGGCGACTTGTCCGTCTTGACTTCGTGATGGTTATCTGCGGTTGCGGAATGTCACGTAGCAGTTGAGTTGGAGGCGTTGATGTCGTTTCTTCCGTGTTCGACAAGATAAACGCAGGTTTTACTCTGCCGATCGTCACGTTGGTAGGTTTATCATTTAGTCTAATGTTGAAATATTTATCATGTTTACTTAACACTGGGTATGGTCCTTCATATGGAGGTGTTAGACTAGCTTTCATGCGATCATATCTAATAAATACATGGCTGCATTTCGATAGTTCTGGGTGGACAAAAGTTTCTTTTTGATGACATTTTCTTTTTGGGACTGATGTTATATTCGTTATGCGTTGTTTTAGCTGGGAAATGTAGTCATCGAATGTTTGGTGATTTTTGGGTTCAAAATATTCTCCCGGAAGTTTGATGGGAGTACCGTAGGTTAATTCGGCGGCGCTGTATCCAGTATCGTCGCATAAACAGCTTCTTAAGTCAAGCAGGACGGTTGATAATTATTTAACCCAATTTTGTCCTTGACAATCTTTCAAACAGTCAATCTTTTGAACAGCAAAAAATAAATAATGCCTATATGTAGTCACCAATTTGGCGGTATGTTGTCGGCAGAGTTGTAGGGTAAATGGAGGAGGTTGGAGCTAGGAAATAATCTCGACGCCGGATGGCGGAGCGGAGGACAGGATGTATACTGATCACGCAATGATTGCTATTCAGATACTGCACGGATACTGCACATTTTATTGGTATAAACTAAGGTTATTTATACAGATTTTAATTGACGTCACACATATTGATATGCACTTTGCAAGCACGTTCCGAGATGTGATATGAATATGCAGAATTGCGGAATCTGCTACGGCGCTACAACAGATATGAACATAAACGACAGATTTTTACAATAGATATTTTTAATGAAGTGGATACTGTATACCTACACGAGACAAGGCTGTATAGCTTTCGAGGCCTTTGCGTCTCTCCTTATGAAAATAAAATCGTCTTTGGCTTGCCAATCTTTTGACAACCGGAAGACAACCGGTCTCTAATCGATCACACACGAGGGGGGTGAGGTAGCCTTCAGAGAGCTGCAGGAAGTGTCCATACTGTATAATGTCCTTATGCTGTGGTTTAGACTATCTATGTTTTTATAGGACTAGGTCATCCAAAGGGCGATGGAACCTGCTATGCTTGGTGTTTCCCTACGTGATCTAATCAGAAATAAGGAGATACATAGGAGAACTAAAGTAACCGACATAGCTCACAGAATCGCTAAACTTCAAGTGGCAGTGGGCGGGGTACATAGCACGTAGAACAGATGGCGACCGCGCAGGCAGGCCTCCGACTCGGTGGACCGACGACCTGGTGAAGGTGGCGGGAAGCCGCTGGATGCGAGCCGCACAGGGCCAGCCGGTGTGGAAATCCTTGGGGGAGGCCTTTGTCCAGCAGTGTGGCTGATGATGATGTTTTTATATATATTACGTATATTTTAGGTAAGTATTGTTAGTAAATTAGTATTGGAAAGGTATTGTTTGCAACACTCAACATCGCACGGTTTTGAGAAAAACACCATAATATTTTCTATTTCGTTTAACTTATCCATATTTAAAAAGTAAAAGGTGACTGCTAAACTTATTATAATAAACTGGCGCAGACTACAAACTTTCTATCGGCCGATAGTTTAATCGGGTTCTTAATCAGTATGAAGATGTATACAACTTCGCACACTAACCGATTCTGAATCTGAAACCGATAAATAAGTTTGAAGGGCTGCTCGATTCCCTTCAAACTAAACTGTCGGCGAACTGCTTAATCAGTATGGCGCTCTTCCACGCGCGCACACTATCCGATAATTCCGACTCGGCCGGCCGATAGTTTCAGTTCGCTGATTCGCTCCGAGCTTTGGCGCGGGAAGGTCGTGTATATGATTAATGATGTCGCTGCTTGTCGATTTTCTTTGCAATTATCTATCATGCAGAGGAGATGCACCCAATACTCTCGATTTCTTTTCTTGACCCTTCTCCTCCGCTGTATAAAAGCAACAATAATATTTTTTGTCAGTTTTTTAAAATTCATTACGCGACCGCTTTCTTCAGGAGCAGCTTAACAACTAACAAATTGTTTAGAGCAGTCGGCCGACTGTAGACTGGTCTGCGCACTCCCCACCAACCAGACTGTTAAATCGGCTCAGTGTGCGCACTAACCAACCAACCCGATTAAACATCGATATATAATCGATTACACTATCGTGCGGCCAGTCTTAGGCGCCGTCATAGTCTATTAAGTTATTCAGCTTTTTCTTAGCCGGACGCTCAGTTTCATCTGTTTTGTGCTCACATGGCTTTTTAAAGCGAAGGCATGTTGCACATTGGGGTTCTGGTTGATGACAAGCTTACTTGGGAAGACCAGGTTGATGCAATCCGTGGCCGTGTTCGTAAGATCCTTTTATACTGCACTCTGTCATTCACTACTAAGCTATATGGGGCGGGGCATGTACCACATACTTGCTTAAGGCAGAGCGTGCTCAGAGAGCACTCTTAAAGGTAGCTTTTCATAAGCCATTTATGTATTCATAAGCCTTTTTTCGTAAGCCTTCATGCTCTACCGTGACTGTAATCAGTTCTGTTAAGCAGTCACACATACCTAAATATGGTTAGGTTATTTCCCATACCACGGAATAATATTTTTGAATTTTACGTTTTTTATTATTTACATGCAAAGTACTTATCTGGAGTACAGAGTATGAAAGTAGCGAGCGACGAAGAGCGAGTAAGGGTTAAAATAAAAATTAACAATCCAAAGGGGAGGCAAAGTTAGAATTTCATGATACAAAATTTGAAATGTATCTGTGTATGTATATATCTATCGGCCTCTGGTTCCCATAATACAGGGAATCCTAGTTTGGGGCCAGATGACCGTTTCCCGGATATTTATTTATTGCATATCGATGTGTGGATGTCGTATGGTATAAAGAAGAGATTTTAGCAGAGCCCTTTGCTTCCCGTGTTTACTACATTATAGGGTAGAGCATGGTCATCGTACAATATGTCGCTGTGGCACGAGACCAGCTCCGCCTCAGCTCAAAGTGAAGCTTCAAATTGTGTTTCGTACATAACATATTTCAAATTGTGTATATGTTGTTGCCAGATCATATAATTTGCCAAATCATTAAATGACTAGCCATATTGTTGAGGAGCTCCGAAAAGTTAGGTTACTGATGTTACTGTTTTGTCGGAGCTCCTCGGCGATATGGCCAGACAATTCACAATTCCTATGATCTGGCCACGACATATAGGTCTTGTGGAGGGGCTAGAACTTGAAGAATTTAGAAGGCTAGAAGGATCGATGATTTCATTAACTATCTTTGTCTTTTTACATTTACTAGAGCGCAAAATGGTCGCTTAAATTTTCGAATCGGGAGCCGGGTCGTTCCGTTCCCTCAATGAGTTGAGGGGAATGATGATGGCTGACTCTCCCGTTATACTCGTGATTGGGGGCTGGCCGTGTGGAGTTCTTGTCACTGGTGTTTGGTGCCTAATTTATTATCTGTTGATCAGTAATTAAATGGTTTGCCGTTATTTAATTTGGTTTAGCAACAAAAATCTGCTATTTAATTATTTGGACAGCAAACAAATGTTTTGTTTGCAATAAATAAAAATCTGTCCGCAACCTTTGGTTTGCAAAAAATAATATTGTCAGCAATTTAACCAATATGCAGTCAGCTTGTAATACTGCGTGTCTGCTCGATAAACACGCGCACTGCAAAATGATTATGTAGATATGTACCTATTTGGTTAGCAAGATTTTATAATTGGTCAGCAGAAAAAATATGTCTATAGGCAGTTTATCTGATGTGTAAGCTTATATAAATAATTGAATTGCGTTTGTATTGATACCCTTTGTTTTTGTCGATCTTTTCAAATTCTTTTATTATAGTATATGCTACTAAATAGGTACAGGTGTTAAAAAAGTGCGTTTGAAATAAGAATTTACTCAGAATCAAATATAGAATACAGGAAAAATATTGAAAAATCTGATTAACAATTTTTTTTGCACGTACTCATACTAAATCTGAATAGTGAATCAACAATTTGTACACATACTCTATAACTAAAATCAGTGTTGTTTACCCGAATGTGTAATAGCATGTAAGACTTTTTAATCAAAATCAAAATATGTAGATAAGATAGGTAGACTAAAAATTATCTTCGAAAAGTATACAAAATACAATGCTACCTACTTCGAATAAACATTGATTTGATTGTACGACGCGGGAACCGCGAGGCGCCAGTGCAGATGATTCGTCCACAAATTGATAGGATTACTTTATTGGGATTCAATGTGTAGTATAAACTGATATTGTTGACGGCAAGCTGAAAGCCTAGCGGTCTCCTAGTGGACCTCTAGTTGGCTGCTCGTTATTGCCGAAAATTCAAGCGATGCTGGTCTGATACTGGTCTGGTGCCAGAGTGATGTACTAGGTACTAGGTACCTAATGCGCGATAACCTTATGCTCCAGAGAGTATTTTCATAAGTTTAAAAATAAATAGCAGACCGGCATGAGTGAATGAAAGTTTTTTTTGTATACATAATATATATTCTAGACCAATTTAAATAACTATAAATAATTTCATATACTTATTCAACTTACATCCACAAGAAATATGGTCACTTCAACAGTCGTAAAACCACTTTAAGTGGATAAGATTTTTGTAAAATATCGTACTCAGTCAACGTCCACTTCGTCATTCAAATTAACAGACATTATAATGCAACTAATTATATTATAATTTTATATTATAACTATACATAGATATTTTTTTAAAGTACATTGTGACAAATCAAAACTTAAATTTTTAATGTTCTTAGGAAAATAAAATAACAAAAATATGTGCGTATTTTGATCTAGAGACGGAGGATCATTTGTACTGAAACGGATACACACATCAAGCAAACCAGAAAGAACCAACCTTCCTACTGGAAGAATTTACATTTTCATATGGCACGACAAGAATTTTCACACTAATTGACAGGAACATAAGTAAGTAAATGCACAGTGAAAATAGTATATTACGCACTATGTACCTACACGTTGTACGTATAAGTAATATTATTTACTCTGAGATAAATTTACGAAATATCTTATTAAATTATGTATACATAATATTAGTCGAAAAATAAATTGATTACATACTGTCAGGTTTACAGTTCACCTGAAATTTCTAAAATAGATAATAAAAGTTGTATATAGTCATCAATTTTAATTATTTTAACATAAAAATAATAATGTTACACTGAATGTGTATTTTATATAACTGATAACATATATCTATATCATAAATTTAATTTTATATATTCTACGTTTATTTTCTAAAAGGTAAATTTTATACAGGATGTAAAAATATAGGGCGCATATCAGCTGACATTTTCAAAGAATATTGGAATATTTCCGTCTTCAAGAAATAAAGTGTCGGTCACTTGAACAGCCTCACATGTTTTTCTCCAGATAATTATAATAAGAGTATATTATACCCACTAACATACGAATTGTCAATGGTTGATTAAGTTGTGTAGTTTTAGTTTAAATATACATTCAAGGAAATAAACAAGGAAAACAGGTTTTATCTATCTTTCAGTCATGAATAGCCTTATCTAATTTAAAAATATGTTATTTATAGGGATTCGGAAAAAATATATAATTTTGCCGTACCCAATCCCAGGAATGTGAGCCCGAGATCCCGGGAATTAGTTTTTGTACAAAAAATAACACAAAGAGGCTCGTTTGACGCTCTACCACAAAGCAACGACGTGTGTGAATAAACGTTGATGCTTAGCTTAATACTCAGACCAGAGATTACCAATTATTACGTTCATTTGATACAGCCGGATAGCGGCCTTTTTGTCGGAAAATTCTTACTTTACACCTAGACGGTGTCATCAAGAGATATACATATACAACAATTGACACAAAATGGGAAATAAAATAATAATTTTAATAATTGCAATCATATTTTATTGTACAAGATGTTAAAAAATGATATTAAAAAAAGGATGTTAATAAAACCCGATCTACAATTTTATTCAGTATGGAATACAAATTCTTGATTCACTATTCAGATTTAGTATGGAAAACTTAAAAAAAAATAGTAGATTGGATTTTTTCAATTTTTTTCCTGTATTCTATACTTAATACTGAGTAACCACTTACGATTTTAAACGAACTTGTTTTAACACTCTGTATATGATGTGATTTATACAAATCGGCACGGGCGGGTTGTCAACAATTTGTCGCTGCATAAAGAACAAGCAGAAAGAGAGAGCAAAGATTTTTCATACGTAAAGAAAGTATTCGCCCTTTTTTTCACATTACGGGCCCACGGGCGACGCATGCATAGGCATACACTGAAGTTGACTTTAAAGCACGCATCGAAATCTGATTCTAATCTGTAGACTTATTAAAAATTATACAATCTTCGACTGTGTTGTTTTATTTAATAAAAAAAATACAATTTGATACTATTTTAATTCACATTCTGAATTCCCGAACTCCCGGAAATTCCCAGGAACGCAAAAAAAGATTCCCGATTCACGGGAATTAAAATAACCCGGGAATCCCGAAAGTAACTAACCCTAATTGTTTGTCATTTAATATTTATTATATTGCTTGATAATATGTCAGTTGCCATCGACAGCCTTCTTCAGGTCACTGGAAGTCTTAAATTCACGTCTAAACTTTAAAAATTTCCTCTTATTTACAAGTTATCGAATATGTTTAGCTGTGACGAATAGGCTGGCTGCTCGACCTCTTCGATATTTTAAACATCACTGTTTTACGTCCCTCGAAACGTAGTTCAATGCGTTATCTGGTTAAAATATCCTCTCATAATCACCAGCGAATCTCTTAATACCAGTTATTGCGTTCTCTAACAGTTGTACACTTATGTTTTTGAGTGTTACTTTTCCTTCTACGACAGTCAAGTCAGGAGACTTATAGCAAGAAATCGAACCCCTCAACACAGTAACTCCTCCTACCTCAAATAATGGAAATGCTACAAAAGAAACCATCTGATTCGCGTAAGTTAAACATATGTCGTTTCATTTATATGGAATTTTCCGATTCCATGCAACAGTCCAGTTCCAGGACATTCTTTTTTGTATGAGAGAGGACTATGAGTTTGTTCTTTTTTGTATGAGAGAGAGTAGTTTCTAATGATAAGAGTGATGCTTGAGTATTTACGTTCCTTGTTGATCATCCCGCACTCTTACAAGATTTCGGCTATTCGCGTAAAATAAGCCGTCGCTCATGTGTGGGTGTTGGTAATTTTGGGCGCCCTTTATTCTTATTGTCGTACTATATTAAAATCTTCTACAAAAATTTTAAATGACTGATGGTCTACAATTCCATTTTCTGGTTATTAGTCGGTTGCTAATGGGGAAGAAAACGCAAAGCTATTTTCAGATGGCGCTACGGACGCTTGACTCATAACAACTTTCAATTAGTTCCGCGTTTTTTATTATCGAGGTGTTATAAATTAGTTTTTTTTCTGTAAAATTGTTAAATGGACAATGTATGCGACTTGCACTGTTCCTCAATTAAAGGCGAAGTTGAAAAGTACATAATTTAAAACGTAACTTTTCCCACGTCTTCTTCATCCGAGAATCTTTAGGAAATTAACGATTTCCATTATTATTGCAACCAATCGCCACACAACGCGGCATTTTTTTTAATAATCTTATGTTTAGTTCACGTAAACAATTTTTTCTATACGTTTTGACAGTTAGTATGAGTCAAGCGATATCAGCGCCTCTATCGGCGAGCTTTGTCAGTTTTCTTCCCCATTGAGTACAAGAATAAGATGAACCCTTAAAAGGTTAAGAGTATATTACGCACTTATATTATTTAAGGAAGGCCTTAAATTGTCTGCGTCCCATAATTAAATATATGCTCCAGAGATAATAATAAATAGAACAATATAAATAACTAAACAATAAACAATATAAAAATAATTGGCAATGGCCACTACGTAAGACAGCAAGAAAGCAAGTGAGGCTATTCATGTGAACGGGATAACGAGGGCGCGACCTGTTCTCTTTCTCTAGACGTGTTTAGTTTTTTTTGTGAACTAAAGTTCGTTACGATACATTGCATAGGTGGTGTATTTATCTATATAAGTCTCTCCGCAAACAAGTTACCTCGAAAATGGGGTGAGGCTTTTTAAGGGACTGCGACTGTATTTCACGAGCGTCCGCCAGCGTTTTTTTTATTTTAACAACTATGTCAGTGAACACGTACAGTTACCCATTTATACATTGTGGTATAATAATACTTGTTCTGTATCTCAGGTGTTCATTTCTCCATTGTCCTTTACGTTTTGAGGACGGCTACTGAATATTTTTTTGTATGCCCTCGATGTTGATATTTTTTACATCCTATATAAATAGTATTGTACAATAATTAGACACCGAAGGGCTTAGAGCATGCATGTATATTCATTATGATTATATTATTTAAAACTAAAGCTGCTGTTGATAGAAATATTTTGATATTTTATCGCAAAACGGGGTAGAAAGCTGCGCTGTTTTAGTTGAGGCACGCGTACCTCTTCCAATATATCGGAAAGTTAGGCCTTCATCAGTTTATCATCAGTACATATTTTACGAAAAAGTTTTATAAGGTATAAGTTAACAAAAGGCAAATAACAAACAAAAGAATACTTAGTGTGAAAAGTCTGAAAATCTTTTTATATTTACAATATTAGGGAGAACACACTTTCTGTTTAGGAAGACTGACTCTATAATTGCCTATAAAGCAAAAAAGCCTACTATTTAGTATGTATCTAGCAAAATAGAAGAGCCGGATTTAAATATTAGCTATTAAACCAAGACACCATGTGTGAATTAAATTTATAAAGACTGAATGAGCGACTGTCATTGCATTGATTATTCATATTTTAAGTATTCCTATCTAATAATAAGTAATCTTTTATAATATACATAATATGTATATAAATTAAAGTTTGATTAGCGCGACCCCAAAAAGGATACTTCGATACATATCATATTTTACGACAACAAAAAGAGTAGTAGATATGTTTAGTGTAAATTTGAAAACTTTCTTCTATAATAAATACCTGTTTTTCCATTGAAACTTAGTAATAATTATCAAGTACAGCATTTCTAGGGTTGATCGTAGCTAAGGGAACAGAGCTATTAGTCAGTAAGTCTTGTTTAGTGTAGCTATGTGCCTCTATGGAATTAACGAAACTACTGTTCTATTATAGCGCAATGTAGCGCTTTTACAGTGCCCACCCATTCCTAGAAATCTAGCCACTACGGCTCAAATTTTAAAGTCATGCTATATATGTAATTTAAATTTAAATCCAGTTTATTATTTTTATACTTAGGCATATATTTTTAATGTTATATCTAACAAGGAGAGTGCACGGGTTAAGGCAAACGAATTTAAAAAGCTTTTAGCGTGTGGTAGTCTGGTAGTATACCAAAAAACTAATTAATTAATTATAATAAATTAAAATAAATAAATAAAAAGTTACGGAGGCAGACTCGAACCCGCGTCAGCGAGAGTACGAGTCTAGAGCGTTACCACTAGGCCATTGTACTATGTATAAAAAACGTACATCGTTTCTATAAATAAATAAATATATAAAGTACTCAAGGAACTTTGGTTCCATTTTTCTCCGTTATTTTTGAGCGTTACGCTTTTATATTTTATGGTAGTATATCCATATGGTATACTACCACTACGCAAAAAATATTGAAATCTGTTTCCCTTAACCCGTGCACTCTCCTTGTAAGTCAATATTTTTGTTTGTTACTCTTATCGTCCAAACTGCTAGGCCACGGGCCTCTCTCATTATTTGGAAAGGAACTCGTTCAATCCGAAAATGTTGTACTTTACTGCTTGCAGTTTCTAAATCCAATGCAGTCACTTAACTCTTAAATGGATTAGGTATGAAAGGATTATAGTAGGCCGATTAGACGAGTTTATAAGAACTACCTGAAAATTATGCAACTAAACCAGATACTTAACGATTCCTCTTGAAATAATAATCTTTTTAATGATCAGGAAGAAAACTAAATTTGAAACAGAATGTCTAATAAAAGACTTAAAACCCAGTAGGGTTTGTGCTTGAGCACACTAGTGAGTGCCTAGGCGCACTACACAGATGTTGTGTGAATTAATGCTGTATACTTCCTCATCGTCATATGTCTGTATGCCACACACTGTCCGACATATTTATCTATCAAATTCGTAATGTTAATTTCGTTATAATTTTTATAAAGTACTTCTACTATATCCATTTTTTGCATTTTGAAAGTATCCGATTCATTAGTATATATTATTACGTAGTTATCATAATAATTTCATGGAGGGTAATTTGTCTACAGGATGCATACCACAAAACTATAGCCGGTGACTGTACTCCTGAAACTGAATAACTTTTTCTACAATGTTGCTGAAAGGACAATGGGTAGGAGCGTACCCAAACACAAAGTGAATTGTAGCATTATGAACTACGATATGTCAGTATAAGTTACCCTAACGGAGAAGTTTAATTATCCTAAGAGCGCTTGTCTAAATTCACTTGGAGAAAAATCTAGTTTCTGGTACATTCCTGGCGAACAAATATTTAATTATCAAGAAAATTAGTTTATCTTTCAACAAAAAAAATAAATGTATTACAGACTCTCAGTCTAGCTCAGGCACCAGTCCATCACTCTTCTTCCTCGGTCCCTCAATGCTGAGGATCGCGACCACAAACAAGGTCTCTCCATTGGCTGCGGTTGTAGGTGCTGTGGACTGCCCTCTGTATGTTGCCTCCTACAGGTTTCTTCACCACATCTATCCATCGGGAAGGTGCTCTATCCCTGGCTCATTTGCCATCCATCTGTCCCAGAATTATGTGCTTCTCCAAACTATGCCTTCGTGACCGCATAATATGTTCGAAGATGCAAAGGGACCTTTGGTGGCATATTGTTGAGAGCCTCGTTGTGATGTGTAGTTCCTGCAATATGGATTCGTTAGTTCTCATAGCAGTCCATGGAATTCTGAGAAGCTTTCTCCAATACCACATTTCGAAGGCGTCGATCTTCTTGCTGTCACTGATCTTGCAGCACCAGGTTTCCGCCCCATACAGGAAAATTGAGAATACCAAGGCACGTACAAGTCGCACCTTGGTTATCTGGCAAATACCACGGTTCCTCCAAATCTTGTCTAGATTCACCATTGCGTTTTTGGCCATCCCGGCTCTTCGGCGTATTTCGTCCGTGCAGCTACCCTCACTCTTTATTAGTGACCCTAGGTATACAAACTGATTGACCTTTTCATAGCCATCGAGTGCATCGGTTCGCGGAAGTAAATTCGCTCGGTCAACAACCATTATCTTCGTCTTTGAATGGTTTATCTTAAGACCGAGTTTGGCGCTCTCAGCTTCTATTTTCTTCAGCAAGATGTCCATCTCTATCTCGCTAGATGCGATAATCGTGGTATCGTCAGCGTACCTAAGGTTAGTGAGTTTTAGTCCATCACATCATACTGTAATCTAGTATACTATGTACAAATAATACTCATTATATTCAATGTATTTATGATGTGTTGAGAAAATAAACTACATTTATTATTTTTATTATTTCTCCAAATAAATTAAGCCATGCTCTGTCTTAGGATAAATGAAACTACTCCATGAGGGCAACAAAGACCAACATAGTTCATAATGCTACAGTGCATTGGGTACGGTACCCATACAAAATTACCCATTCGCCTTTGCAATTTCAGGAATGTTTATGGTCAAAAGTTGTTCAATTTATTGAGTTGAGTTACGAGTAAGAGGTACTCGTATGCAGGTATGTATGTAGCCAGTCACCCTATATAAACGAATACGCGTAATTTTTTAGGTTTAGGAATTAACGTCGTTCCGTTTCGTATAGACACACGGTAAGACTTTGAACATCCTCTCCTATTTGTCTACTTTGTAACACTACTAGTGGATGCGCGCTCCGCTTGCGTGGATACTAGCATGCCTACCTTTAAAAATAAGAATTAGGGATGAGGTGTACCATATATTTTTTTAAAGATCTAGCCGTTTCAGCATAATAGAGAAAAATACATCCAAACCTTTGCAAAAATCGTGGACTCACTGTGATTGAATAAAATGAGTGAATTAATTTCAATCTATCATATCTAATATATCTTGTTATATCTCAGTCGTGTTAAGGAATACAGACATCGATCGATCAGCTGGCTTCGAAGGCTGTTTAGTCCTTGGGCTGCGGCTTCACCAGCTCGCAGCGAACGGGCGTTGCCGGCGTCGGCTCCTCGGAAAACATCGGGTTCTTCACCTCCATGTTGCCAGTCTGCGTTAGTGAAACATATTTTAGATAACGTATAGTACAGAATGAGAAAAATTTAAAGGCAAAATAAGTAGTTCGGTATACAGTTTTTGGTAATTTGAAAAAACATAGTTTAGCAGTTTAGCTTTGCGAAATGCACGACCTCACGTTGACCGTCTAATTAGGTCACACGAGTAACGTAAGTCACGTTACGCTTAATCAGTAAGGGCGATTTAATATATTTACCGACCATAGGCCTCGATTATTTGTTCAGCCTTACTGATTCATCCAGCCGACTGACAAAGTTTAGGTTGTATTAAGAAATATTACTTTGAGGTAGAATACGTTCCAGGTTGAAATAATGCAGCTGCAGATGCAGATGCAGATGCGTCTAAAGGTTTCCGCGTTGACTAGAGCTCAGATAAATAATAAGTCAGGGAACTGATCATGACCATGACCGACTTACCGAGCCTTCCACCTCTAGTGGGCCTGAGTTAGCTATATTAGTTCGGATGCTACGCGCTACGAATTTCGTAGCAAATGTGCATGAGTATTTTTCGGCAATCTCAAGGCTTATTAGGAATCAAATTATACAGTGTGTTCTTTGATAAAGTGCATAAACGAAAAGAAATGAAAATAAACGAATTTTATTAACAAAAAAAACTGCATCATTAAAAATAGCCGCTTGAAAATGGGAAATTTCTTGTTTTCATAGGTATATGGCTACTTTAATTATTGCCTATGATTTGTTATTTGTAGTCTAGCCATTACTATCAACGTTTTTACTTCAATCAGTTCAATGTATACCGTACGTAATACTCCGTTATATGCCAAGCAGGTCAAAAGATATGTAATTTTTCGTCTCGTTTATTTCGTTCGTTAAAAACAATCAATAAAGATTTTAATGTTTTTAAATTATATTTTTTCTATAAAATTCGGTCTAATTCACTACTTTTGTTTGTGTACTTTATCGATGAACACCCTGTATAATAAAGTTTTATTGACATTAAACCTGAATATTAAATATTCGTCGTTTAGATTCTTAACATTACGTATATAAGTATAATATAGTGGTGAATATGTCATATACAATTGTCTTATTACTCATATAATAGAGAAATACGTACAAATTCTTAAAACTGCAAATTGATATGTTTTATGCTCAGTGGACATAGTTCAAGCCATCCAGTTCTTTATTATTCCATTACTCCATTATTAACCCTCAGAACCCTCAAAACATGAACCTGTAAATTACTGGTCTAGATATCGCGTCGTAAACGTAAACCACACATGGGAGAGCCAGGTCCGGATTGAATGAATTGTAAAACTGGTGGACCACCGTATAGTCAGATATTTTACAGTACGTCGACTAACCATCAAGTGAAAGTGAAGTATATTTTACCGTGGCAAATCCGGGGCACTCGTAGACAGTGTAATCTCCTTCCTCGTTCTCCTCCTCCGACTCAGGGTCAGATATAGAAGCGGGGCGCTGCTCCATACCGTTCCTGCATAACGAGTCAGTATAAGTAAAAGCAGATTTCGCATGTAATGAGCCGTTACATAATATACAGAGTTTTTTAATTGTTCTTAATTGCTTCTGTGGTCTAGTGGCTAGTCTGTTGTTGCTGGCTTCATATCAGGAGGTCACGGGTTCGATTCGCTACCACTACCTTATCTAAGTCTTGCCGCTTAACATCAATTTTAATAGCATTGATGTGTTCCAGTTATCCATTGCGATTGCGTTGTGAATCTCGCTAACTCTGTTTCCATCTTCGGCACCGTCATCACTTACCACCAGGTGGGAGAATACCAAGAGTTTACCCATTGTGAATAAAAACATTTTCGGTAGAACAGACAAACATAACTTAAGATATTTTAAGTAAAACATTGATATATGACAGAAAAACTCTTTCGTGCTAACCTTTCCATAGCTATGATCTGTTGTTTCTGATGCTGGTAGTGGTACATATGGGCCGACTGCGCCAGCTTGCGGTCGCCCGAGCTGTCGATGGTGGGCCCGGTCACCCCGTACGCCGGGTAGTCCACATCGGCGGCGGCCTTCGCCTTCTTCGACAGTCTAAAAACAAGATGTCTTTCAGTTGAAACGCTTGCCTTACTTAAATGAACTTCCCTTGATGTTCTTACAAACCATGTGATGAATTTTCAATCCCCGATGCAATAAGAAGGGTGCTATAAGCTTAACGTGTGTTTCTCTGTGTGTCTGTCTGTGGCAATATAGCTCCTAAATGGATGAGCTGATTTTAATTTAGTTTTGTTGTCCTTAGCTATGATTTAAGTGTTCAGACGTTTGAACACTGAAAAAAATGTCTGGTACGTGAAACGAGAATCTGGTTTAACCTACGATATTGTCTAGTTCTATTTGTAACGACAAAACACTTCGTCGTCATTACTATCTTATTCTAGTTAAATTAATTTGTGAATATAACAGAACATATCGTTATGTGTACAATATGTCACGTTCACCTTACAGTCCGATTATAATGACAATAAAAACCTTATTGTAAAGAGTACCATTTTCCAGTATTCATCACTATCGCATTGTACCTGCCTAAGCCTCTAATAATGGTAAAGAGGCTTATTTCTATATGAAATAATGTTTTAAAGTAATACGGAGTCATTTTCCGTTAAAATAATAAGATTTGATGAAGTTCAAATTTTTCGGTAAAAACCATGAAAATCCGATTAAAATCACAAAATTCCATCAAAACAAGTCTAAATCAATGTTAAATAAGCAATAAAGTCGTTTTCTTAAACATTCGAAAGATTTGAGTTAGTTCGTGTATTAAGCTGAAAACGACTAAGTCCCTGGTTCAGTTCATGTATTAACTTTTGGCAGCGTAGTTCATGTATTAAAATTATTCGACAACAAGAAGGGATAATCAAATATAACCTGGATAGGGATGCTTAGGGGTCGGTCCGACACAGATATATAAAGTTTGAACGAAATCGGTGGGGGTCAGTTTTGGCACCATATTAGCGGGTTTGCAAAAGTGGTCGCTCGTACTAGTAAGAGGGCTCACGGAGCGAGAGACCGGTCTCATATGAAGGTATACCTAACTAAGGTGACTTTGATGGTGGGTCACCTATGAAGTAAGTCTGGCATAGGCGCGCATATGTCGGACTGTACTGATGGTTATTAAGCCCTCGAGACATCATCATGTGGAAGTATAGGGATTTTTACCGTGGCAAATACTCCATGTATGGGCTCTGTGAGAGTCCATTGAATAACAAACTATATGTGAAACTCGCATTAAATCAATGATATATCAATGGAGAGATCCTAAAAATAAGGTCTTAATGATTGTGAACAGCTTGGGGCTGCTATGGATTGATCCTGAAGTTAAAGAGTCTGAGACAAGATATCGAACACAAGTGTGTGTCGATAAGAGAGATGACTTGGGTGGTGGTCATCAGTGTATTGTGAAACGCTTGAGATTACTATGGAGTTTTCCTGGAGTTAAAGAGTCTTAAATGATCGGCCGTAACAAGCCAACTATTGTATTATCTTATGTCTGGGGCGATATATCGTTACTACTCCGGTGGTAACTATACTATGGCATTCTTTAGAGTGTCCATGGTATGACTCGGTCTCTGTAGATGATGTTGTTGTGATATCCAATTGTCTTAGGGCAATGTGGCGGATGGTTACATACAACTTCATATGGTCTCTTTGGGTGGAGTGCGGTGCTCAGTGTTATTAGTTATGCTGATGGTGTTTGCCAGGGCTCATTGAACCCTCCTCGCCAATATGGATCCATTGGTGTTCTGAGGCTTGGGGTTGGTAATATGTGGGCATTATGACATTCGACCTAGGCATAGCGAACGCCTGTGTCATTGCACTTCATAGCGATCTGCGATTGTAATGATTGCACGATCTTAACCGAAACCCCAATTCTTGGGATTTCATTGTTATGTTATAAGAGTGCGGTGGCGGTGGCTGAAGAAGCATGCGGCTTTCACCGGTGGCTTGTTGAACCCTCCTCGTCAACACAGATTCGTTGAGTTTTGAGACTTGGGGTGGTAATACGCATGTCCATCGATGTTATGCGGTGCCTCGTTCATCTCATTAGTCATCGTATTTCTGTAACATATGGTTGGTGAACGTCCACATAGTGGAGGTACGAGGGCGACACTGAAAGTTTTTAGAACTGGCCACTTGTAAACGATATAATAAAAAAATAAGTTCAAATTTTGAAAATGGAACTCTTTGCCAATGTTATCGTGTATGTATTTCATTCATTTGTCATTTGTTTCACGATTTGGCGGCAAACTGAAAATTAACTGTGTCACGTCAGCATGAATTTAACGCGAGAAAATTTTCGTGCAATGATTTTTTATGACTTTCGATGTCATTTAAGTCAACAAGAAAGTTATGATAGACTTCGATTGGCCTTTCACGATGAAGCCCCATCTCGTGCCACTGTTTACAACTGGTTTAATGAGTTTAAACGTGGTCGCACTAATCTCACCGATGATCTGCGTGAGGGACGGCCTATTACGGCGACGACTGAAGATAACATCAGTCATGTGCGGAGTATGATAGAGACTGACAAAAGAGTGACCTATCAGCAGATTCGGACAAGCTTAGGCATCGGTATGAGTCAAGTGCACAAAATCCTCCATGAACATTTAGCGGTCAGGAAGCTTTGTGCCCGGTGGATACCTCATAATTTGACAGAGGCCCAAAAACTCCGTCGTGTTGATTGGTGCCGTGAAATGGTTCAAAGATTTAACGGAGGTGACTCAAATGCTGTGTTCGACATACTTACGGGTGACGAAAGCTGGATTTACTGTTATGATCCTGAAACTAAAAGACAGTCTGCTATGTGGGTGTTTCCTTCCGAGGAGTTGCCAACTAAAGTGAAGAGAGGTCGAAGCGTGGGAAAAAAGATGGTGGCCTCGTTCTTCGGAAGGACAGGTCATTACGCAACAATTGTTTTAGAGGATCGAAAAATAGTTACTGCAGAGTGGTACACTAACAATTGTTTGCCACTTGTCTTGGAAAAAGTTCGGGAGAAACGACCTCGCAGTAGGATCCTCCTTCACCACGACAACGCCTCGTCGCACACCGCCAAGCAAACGATCGACTATTTGGCGACGTCAGACGTGGAATTACTGGGTCCCCCGGCGTATAGCCCCGACCTCGCACCTTGCCATTTTTATTTATTCCCGAAAATAAAAGAAAAACTTCGAGGAAAACGTTTTATGGACGCCGAGGAAGCAGTGGCTGCGTTTGAAAAGGCCGTCGAAGAGACTCCTAAGGAGGAGTGGGCAAAGTGCTTTTCTCAGTGGTTCCATCGGATGCAGCGATGTATTGATGTGAATGGACACTATTTTGAAAAGATATAATAAAACTAATAACTTTCTAGTTTGTTCAGTTTTTGATTTTCTAAGAACTTTCAGTGTCACCCTCGTATAACCTACCAGCACATTAGTGATTGACGAGCGGTGATGCTTAGCGGTGTTGATGGAGTTGGCTGTTAGTACGCCTAGCATGCTAACTGACCCGGGTGGACGAGTGGTGTATCAGAGGTGTAAGTTTACATTCTCTTGACATCATTTCGTCTTTCAAGAACTGTTGCATGATATGGCGGGACGCAGTAATGTGTGCCATCATTCACTACAAGCTGAACTGCTTTGAAATCACAAATCGTTATAGTGTATGATGGATGGCGGTATATGACCAGCTGTCGTCGGACCACTATGACACCCGCCGACCGTTGGGTTGGTAAGCGCGATGTGCTGAAGTACTCGGACAAACGCTCATCCTTTGCGGTGTGTGTGCGTCTGGTCTTTGGTATGTTACGTCAACAGTCAGGCGTGCACAACGATAGATAAAAGTCCTCATCTTGAGTGGTGCTGACTGTTGGAGGCACGCTCACGGAGTGACTTCAGTGTTACTTTGGAGAGCCTCGGGTGACATCGGCTATCCACCAAAGTCGAGGGGTGCGTGTATGTGGCGGGATGTGGACCTGCCTATTATGCGTGACTATGTGGAAGGTGGAAAGGTGCTGAGCAGCTCGACGACGACGGTGGTGTAGCGTACGGGGCAAAGTCCTGGCCTCGAGTTTGCACAACCAGTGTCGATAAACTACTAAGAAGGCACGGGATTGAGTTTGTGCATCCACCTCGCTGCCTTGCTCATCCCAACCGTGTGACACTTGTGTTACATGGAATACCGAATATTGCAAGACAGTGTTTTGAAGCCATGCGGGTTCAAGACGTGGCTTGCCTGCGACATGGCTAGCCTGTTGACAGCGCTTACGTTTACCTTACTTGCTTTGCGAGTTTGGGACGTGGCCAACCTGCGACAATGCTTACGTTTGCCTTACCTGCTTTGCGGGTCGGGGACGTGGCTTGCCTGTAGGCCTGTCGAGGCAGTGTTGCGACAATGCTTACGTTTTGTTACCTGCTGAGTGAATGGCACATGTCTATGCAGTGCTGGTGCTGAAGGCTTTGGCCTATTTTAATGAATCTTTAAAGCTGTTTTGGTTTAACCAACCAACCAATCTCAACCTCTCATACTTATATTTTATTTCAATATGCGATGGATGATGCCATGTTCACTGGGACGTGTGCGGAGCATCTCTCGGGGCCCAAACCTAATACTATATCGTCGAGTCTTGGGTTACCCGGAGTGTTTTCGTGTCCTTATGGTACTGCCGTCAAGGCTTTACCCTCTAGGTGTTTCATGAGCATTCAGAAATCGTATGCAAACCAATTTTGCCTCTCCAACGTAGTTGGGAGTTTGGGCCATTGCAGCTTTGAGGATTTATCCTCTACTCTACAATGAGTTCTGTCAACATGGTTGACGCCACTTTTATCACCTACCCTTAGGGGGGCGATGCATTAAGTGTGGTTGGCCTCGACCGTGGTCGGCGAAGGCATTGCGGAGCCTGCCACCCCTTTTCATTTTTTAAACTCAAATAAAAGAAAGATGTTCGTGTATTAAAGGAATGAAAAGGGCCCTATTCGCCGACATCCATCCTCAAGATGGTGATCGGTGGAGAATTATTAATAAAGGGAAATGAGAGCACAAAATTGACTTTTTATTTCAGAAATGCTTTGAAGTTCTATTAAGAGATCTAAAAGTGCCTGAGTTATTACATTCATAACGTAAATATGGGTTTTGACCATAGATGATCACACTGCCAAAATTATAAAATAATATAATTAAATTTAAAAGGAAGGGTCTGCGACTGCTTCCTTACTCAAAGTCGTTTAGAGACGATTGAGTTAGTTACAGCATCATTAATGATTACTACGTTGTGCGGTCCAAGAGTTCCCGGCCTAACATAGCAATATATGCAGTGCAGGATACATGCAAATTAAAAAATACTAATATTATTTTTCTATATACTCTCCCTGTATTGCAACACATTTTTCAAAACGTTTGATTAATGCTTCTATGCCTCTATAAAAATATGCTGAACCCTTACTGTCAAAATGGCCATAAACAGACTGTTTGATCTCATCATCGTTGTTGAATCTTTTTCCTCTCAGATCCGATTCCAATTTTGAAAACTAAAAATAGTCTGAGGGGGCCAGGTTAGCACTATAAGGGGGGTGATTAATCTCTATGAAGCCACATTCCTTAACAGTAAACTTCGAAATTGCACAACTCAATTTATTTTCCCTCGTCTTTTTTCAAAAAAAAAATTGCGTAACAGTCGTAGTAAGTCACTACAAGCTGCGTTTACAACCGTGTTACGTTCTTTGAAATCGATCAAAATGATTTCTTCAAACACCAAAAAATTTTTAACTATGAGCTTCTTAACGCTTTAATAATAATAATTAGTGGATATTGTTTTTGGTAGATAGCTGATGCCGACAAGAGGCTGCGGTATCTTAACCTGGCGCACGAGGCTACGAATGTATTGCAAGTGCAATCCACAGAAATCATTCCTGTAGTCCTGTCCGTTAATGGTTTGATCCCCGCTGACCTGGATCGTAACCTTAGACGGCTGGGACTTCGAGGCAGAGATTGCATAGCGGCTATGCAAAAGGCAGTCCTCTCCTCGTCGCACTAACCTCCAGCGGACTGTGCTTCTGCTGGAGTAGCTCCTGCCACTTGACCTAGCGCCAAGTGTGCAGAGTAGCGCAAATTTATATTCGAAAATAATAATAATAAATCTTTATTTCGACAAAGTCATAGTGGCGTTAGTAGATAAAGCTTTGGGTGACCTCAGCTTTTTTGGTACCTACCGGTTCTCACTTTTTATGTCATTTCATTGAATCCCTTTTGGATGTCAGTTGATAGTACAGAATCATAGTTTCATCACCTGTCAAAATCGATTGAATAACTTATTCCTGGTCCTCACGGCAGAGCTCTAAAATTTTTCAGAACATTCAGCGCGTCGCTGCTTTTGATGTTGACTAAGAATCCGCGGTACCCATCTGTACTATTTTTATCATGTTTAAATGCTCGTGAAGGATTCTAAGATTACTTGTTTTAGAAAGTCCACTCTGTACTGTAATTTCTTTCGTTTTTAGTATGCGATTACTTAGAACAATATTTTCCACGAATTAATATTTTCTGGAGTAACTACTTTTGCAGGGGTTCACGTGGGTTATCTTCAGATGATTCCCCACTCCAACGAAACAGCTTAGACTAGTTTTTTACTGTGGCATATGAAGGGCAAGAGTCACCGTAAATAACAGTCATTCTTTCTTTTATTATCTTATTATCTTTCTTTTATATCCGACTGACTTGGTAGCTAAGTGGTTAGCGATCCTGACCTCTGATCCGAGAGTCGTGGGTTCGATCCCCACACAGGGCAAACTTTTCTGTGATGAGCAGAATTGTTTGCTCTGAGTCTGGGTGTATTATATCTATATATGTATGTATTTAAAAGTATATGTGTATGTATATCAGTCTCTGGTTCCCAAGATACAGGGAATCCTAGTTTGGGGCCAGATGACCGTGTGTGACTTGTCCCAGATATTATTATTAATATATTTGCGTTGGTGTTAGACCTTCTTTAGTTAAAAACTTGATTACGGCACGATATTCAGTTAGAATTTTTTTGAAACTACTCGACTGCACGTATTTAAATCGCTCTCAAAAAAATAGTTGCAAATGGGACAGACTGAAATTCATCACAGTGCAGTTTCAAACTAGTACCCTTTTTTATTAAGGCATAATCTGATTACTTTATATCTATTTTCTATGTGAGGCCGGGAACTCATGGACCGCACTACGTATGTAGTGGTGAACACTAGAATTTGTGTTTTAACTAGATTTAAAAAGTAAATATTACTAAATCACTTAGTACAAGCTGCAAAAAATATATTATAAAAAATAAATTATAATACTCGTTTTTTGTTACAATAACAATTTTTTAAACAACTGTACGTTCTTGCTGTATTGTAGAAGAAAACTTTTTTCAGTGAAGATCATCAGCTCTTTTCTAGTTGTTGTTGTAAGCAACTTCTACAGGACTGATTAATTCGAAATTTATCGTAGTATCCTGTGACTTCAATGATATTTATTACAATAAAATGGCAACCTGGACCTGATGCTGGAGCATCATCTGGAATCAGCAGGATACATGTCGGGGTACTAAAATTTTCAGTTTTGTTAGTTATTATACCTATTTTTCTGTCTCTTAAAACCAAAGAAATCTTGAAAATTCGTTTTTAAATTATATGTTTAAACTTCCTAAGGAAGTTATTGTAGGTATGTTCATTTTGGGCATGAACATGTGCTAAAAGATGGTATTTTTGCAAAGAACTAGTTCCTTCATCTTGTAAATATTCACCGGGACTGCGAAAAATATTGGATATTTCAAAGTGTGATCAGGCGGAATGAACAGTATTTGACGTTCGACTTCGCATTTCCTGCTAGCATCTAAGATATAAATGTAACCTAAATACATATTCTTAGTGAGTATAAGGAGGGTTTCATGAAAATTGTGACACACAACGAGATATTATTATTATTTGATTATTACGTATCAGGTGATCCGTCTGCTCGTTTGCCACATATCTCATAAAAAAATACTTATATGTATTTATATATATGTATTTATGTTATAAGTATATATTATTTATGAAATCATCACAATAGTTTACAGTTGTTTTTTTTTAATCCCACTGTACGTAGAAACTGAGGTAATTGTATCATTCCTACGCAAAATTATCCATTCAGGAGATTGAACTACGGTATAAAAGAAACTAGAAAAAGATTTTACTGACTATATTACTATGTTGTATATTTCAAAGAATCACAACGTAGGGGGATATGTACCAATATATTTCGTAATTAATATAAAAGTATCTAACTATATAAGGTGCTACTTTATTAGTGCCCGATATTTTAGTCAGTGCTCTACTCCTGATTCTGATCAACTTTCCCCAAGAAACCCATAGTCAAATCGAAAAAACTTTTTTGGACTCTTCATACAAATCGATCAGCCGAGCGGCCAAATTAGTATGAAGAGCCCAAAAATTTTTTTTCGATTTGACTATGAGTTTCTTGGGGAAAGTTGATCAGAATCAGGAGTAGAAGCACTGACTAAAATATCGGGCACTAATAAAGTAGCACCTTATATTAGCCACTTTAAAAGCATTGGCCTTCGTAGGACCACTTACGTGTACCACCCGAAGCCGAAGCCGAATACAACCATGGTGAGAGCTGCGCCAATAGCTGCGAAGATAGCCACCCCGTAGATGGACTCAGAGGGGTCAGCGGCGGTCTCCACCATGTGAACGTGGCTTGGCTGGTCTGTCGCGTCGTCAGACGAATCCGAGCTGGTGGGCATGATGAAAGATAAGTTGCCAGTTTTATGGTTTCAGCTAAACACCCTAGTGGTTTCTATCCAGGGTTCCATCATTCCTTTATTCATTCATCATTTATCCAAGCGGAAAAGCGAATAAGTAATTGTTAACATGTCATTATTAGAGAGCTGTGTTGCTTCCGTATCAGCTTATACATCTATGAAAACAAGTGCTCCGCACTGGAGACTGTAATAATTGCATCTGTTCTTTTGGTTTCATAGTTAATCAATTTACCTAAGTAAATTCTTATCCAAAGTTGGTAGGTAAAGTCCCTTTCAATGGAATTCGGCAATAATGTAAACAAATACAGTACTGTATGACAGTTTTACTAACTATTGAAATTTTTGTCGTCCAAGATTCTATTTTTATTAAAATAACTATCTTAAAGAAGTTATTTGGTATCGAAATTATTGTAAGAACAATGCATGGTTCACTGAAATGTGAAATGATCAGGATTTATATTCAAATGTAAGTAACTACGGAGTAATCGTGTTTAATTGGTTTGTTTACATTATTGTCGGATTCCATTGAAAGGGACTTTACCTAAAGTGTTTGGTTTGTAGTGCCCAGCTCGATTCTGAACGTAAATCTCGAAGTCCACCTTTTCCCGTATCCCACATTATAATATATGAGCTAAAAAAACTCTACCACCGCTATCTATTTAACGACTCCCGTGACTACAATTCTACACATGCTGGGAGCTAACGCTAATTTATATTCCTACATCTACAGATTTTAAAGCTCTACCAAGTGTCATGCTGTTCTATTCGTATAGATACCTATTTTAAATCAATACTACAAATGCAGGAGTAGATAAGTAGATAACACCATACATAAGATATATACTTATAAGCTTGTAATAAAATGTTTAGATTTAAATGTTTATAGTTAAAACTAGTGTTTCGTTGCCACTAAACTTTCCATATCAAGTTACAATGTTTTCAGTTTTAAAGTTAAATTGGTAGCTTAGTACCTACTTAAGTGTAACATGTGCAAAATCATCACCGTTTTCAGAAAATACAAAGTATAATAAAAAAATACATCTATAAAAGTGTTATGCTAAATGTAACTATAATATAGGGCCGTTCTGAAATAAGCTCTGTTATTACTGTTTATGAAAGTGATCAACGACTTTCTAAACACTCATAGAGGTCAAAATGCCGTAGGTAACATTTGTCCTGTGTTTTTTTACTAAGTATTTCAGAATGCCCTATGTGTAGATTTTAGAACTTTTAATTATAATAAGTATTCAATATGAGAAGGACTGTTTCTATGTACATCCCGGTATATCATCAGCTGAAGGACGTCCACTGCTGGACAAATGCCTTCCCAACGGATTTCCACATCGACCGGTCCTGCGCTGCCCGCATCCAGCGGCTTCCCGCAATCTTTACCAGGTCATCGGTCCATCGAGTGGGAGGCCTAAACTGCGTTTTCCGTTGCGCAGTCGCCACTCGAAAACTTTAAAAATACTTAAACTTAAAAACTTTAAAAACGGCCATCTGTTCTACGAGCTATGTGCCCCGCCCACTGCCACTTCAGTTTAGTGATTCTGTGAGCACATCCCGGTATTATGATACTCGTTTAATTAATTTTATATTGCGCTGTTTTGTGCTTGATCATGCTGAACTAACACTGAATCTTTGGGGGTTATAGCAGCCTCTAATTAATTAGTATAAATATCATTATTTTTTAGTTAATCACCTCTCCTCAACGCGATTTATTTTCAACCAGCGTAGATTGGTGGGCAGTAAGGAGACTGGTAATCGGTAGTCCTTATTAGCGCTGCAAGTAACATTTACATGTATACTTACAATAAAAAATATCAAGTGCGTGTCAGCCACGCTTAATGTAAGGTTCTAAGTAATTTTTGACATTTTGTCTTTAGAGCCCGAGAATGTTTTACAAATCCAGTTATTCAATTCAAGCCTATCCTTATTAGCAGAGAAGGCTTTCCTTTAATTTCTCTATGAATTAATATTTCTATTGTTATTACTTTTTGATATCATCAGTGTGATACGAAACTCTGACACCGCATTCTGATACTTAACCAATACCTATAGACTTACTAATTGTGGATAGAATCAAACAAACAGGTAAATGTTTTTACAGTAGTTATAAGTAGTTAACTTCGGATCACGAGAAAGATGTACTTTCAAAACTTCAAAGCGTTTGAATAGATTTTTAAGTATCGAAAAAATATTGATAACGTCACTTGCATCAGTTAGCATCATTGCCGCTTTTATTTGTATTTGAAAAAATAGCACATAAATATACAACGAAAAACAACTTTAAACATTTCCCGCTTCACCGGGGAGTCTCGTTAAAGAAAGATTATTTCTTTAATTAAAAAATATGCAAGATTTTACAAGTACTGGTAACTACGAGTGTTATACTAGTTTATCTGTTTAGCAATCAAGACAAAGAGTATACTCGTAATAGTGACTATTGAAATCCGAAACTAACTGCGTTTAGACGTCAGGACTATAATATGTAAATAAAAAAATACATAAACTTTCGCTTGATCAAGCTATATTATTTATTATATATTTTAATTTTAAAGATAAAAAAGATAGGTATAAAAAATTGTATTCAGTAGATTAAAGAAAATAACAAGAGAATATAAAACGAAAAACAAACACATCTTGGGTTTCTTCACTTCATTCAAAGTAACACAACACACAAAGAAAAACAAAATAAGTAAAAATACTCGTACTCCCTACAAGTTTCTATACCTTCCAGACTAAAATGAAAGGAGCTTTTAAAGAAAGTATGTAATCCGATATGAAACTGAGTAAATACGTATATTTATAATGATACCAACACTATACTTGTTCCAGTTTTCCATTGTGCTGGGAAATCTTGGTAAGCCCGCTTCCATCTTCGGCATCATCATCACTTACCACCAGGTGAGGGGTTTACCAATTGTGAATAAAAAATTAAAATAAACTTGTATCTTTTCAAGAGAAGTTAGTTATTTATTTATAAACATATCGCAAAGCTAATGTAACGGTCGTGGCTCAGTTCGGCTTGCGTGGTCGCGTCGATCACTACAGACACGGTCACAACCAGGATGGCTTTGACTGTTAGTGGAATTCATCTCGACCATTTCCGTGCTTCGCAAGGCACGTTAAGCCGATGGTGCTGGCTGCTATCACTTGCTGGCAATCGTTAAGCCATGTCGGAGGCCTTACAAGGCGTAGGCGGCTATGAAAACTTCTGACACTGGGGTTGGCTACTAGCCCCACAACCTCCACAAATCCGGACTTAGCCCCCGTGTGTGGAGTATGGCCTAACCTTCCCGAGTTATGGGAAGAGACCCGTGCCCCTGCAGTGGGGACGTTATGGGTTGTAAACATATATCACAAAGTTGTAGGTACTTACAGGCCAGTCTTCAGTTTGGTGAGGTCTGGGCCCAGGAGGTGCTTTTGCTTGCTGAGGTTGGGGTTCTGGCGTGTCTGCCGGGGCGGTTCCGGTGCAATAGCCTCTGGCACCTCGTCGACTTCCTGGTGCATGGCTTGGAAACCGCCACCTAAAATTTTATCCGGACAGTGTCAATATTTATCTGAGGGTGAGGGTCTAAAAGAAATCAAACTGAATGATGAATCGATTTCGATAAAATTTATATGGGACCACCTGGGAAGTAAACCCTTTTAAACAATAAAAGAATTTTCCAAATCGATTTTGGCGTCTTCGAGTAATCGGTGAACATACATAAAAAAAAGATTCCGACGAATTGAGAATCTCCTCCTTTTTTTAAATAATAAATAGTAAATGTTTTAATTTTAATTTCTCGATTGTACTTACGGTCTTCTACGGAATTTTCCCCGCGCTCATAGCCGCCACCTAAAATTATATCCGGACATTGTAAATAATAATAATACCAACTTGATTATAATAATATTATCAGTATCCATGGTCTATATCGATCTGATGGTCGAAAAAAAATCAAACAGACTGAAAGTTCAATTGCTTTTAAAATGTTTTGAATTTCTTGAATGTACTCACGGTCTTCTACAGAATTTTCCTCGTTCTCATAGTAACCTTTATCAAGAGGAGTAAATGCGAATATAAATTTCCTCCATTCGGCATCCTTTTCATATTGTTGTGAAACTGGTTCTCGTGTGGGGACTTCTTGTTTTGGAGCATATTTAAGTCGCAGAGCTACGTTTTTAGGTTCGTCGTAAGTACGCAGCATGTCTTGAAGAGGAAAGCGGATCCATGGTGCGATATCCATTCCGTATGAAGAGGGCCGATCATCGTCTTCATCCATTTGATCGATGCGATATATAGCCTGCATTATTAGAGTCACAATGAATACCAGCTGTTATTTTTTTAAATAATAGAAGTCAAATAATTGACCATTGAAAACGTTAAAAACAACCGACTTCAATCGCAACAACTCCAATTTTGCTGTGTTTTTGTTGATTTTCTCAAAACCGCTGAATCGATTTCGATAAAAATTTTATGGGACCACCTGTGAAGTATACCCTTTTAAACAAAAAAAGAATTTTCTAAATCGGTTCAGGCGTATTCGAGTAAACGGTGAACATACATAAAAAAAAGAATCCGACGAATTGAGAACCTCCTCCTTTTTTTGAAGTCGGTTAAAAATACGCGATGACGCAAATTGCTTCGGTTGGTAGAGAAGATCTAAGGAGTTACCCGGTTGAGCCATGCGTTTAGAGGAGAGTCAGGATGCTTGCGTTGGTTGGCAATGTACAGCAGTCGGGGTAGATAATCATCACTGAAGTAGTCCTGAAGCGGTGGCGCCGGCGCCGGCTCTTGCGAGCCCGGCATCGACACCACTGTGGGACCTGAAACCACATCTAATTGAGGACAAGCAAATATTCGATAGCGATACTTTATTATGATTACATCATTTGTTAACCTGGTGTCTCCATTGCTTCTCAATTCCCTTGTCTTGGACAGGTAATATAAGAATATAAGACCACTTTCCACACACCAAGCAAACGACGTGTTATGTCTGAATTTTGAAGGCTAACCTTTTGCCTTTTTATAATGTTAGTGGTTTCATAACAAAAGCTCGTAGCATCGCTGTTGACAGAACGTCCAAACCACTCCACGCTAATAAGGTCTCTGACATATTTTAATTATAGCCAAAAATATTAGAGAACAGTTGAGATAAGAAGCTTCTGGATGCGGGCAGTGCAAGGCCCGTCGTTTTTGTAATCCTTGGGGGACACTTTTGTCCAGCAGTGGACGTATTTTGGCTGATGATGATGATGGTTGACATAAAATGCCATGCTTTGTTCAGCCTTTTCGAGTTTCTGCGCCCATGAATGACCAGGACGTAAAAAAATGTCGACAGAGACAGTGACATTTTGAGGCATTTCCGGTTCCTGTGTGGATTTTTATAATTAATGAAACTCTTTCTTTTCTTTGTGCATATTGTATTATTATATTAATAATATTATTGATAGTGTCTGGTCCGCTTTATGGTTAATGTAATTTTAAATCACCATCGCCAACCGTGGAACGTATTAACAATACCTTGAAAATAAACAATAGTGAAACACGTCACATTTATATTGTTTTGATTGGTCCACGATTCAAAATTAACGATTCACGATTCACGATTAAACATTAAAGTGTTCGTTAAAATTTCGTTTAAGGCCAATGTCTGAAATCTCAATTTCTGATCTCTAGAGCCCACGTATATATCTTAAATCAGCGCAAGTTTTTGAATATTAACTCTCGCATATTCTTGCGAATCGTCTTCTTGGCACATTAAGAAGCAAGAACCTGCATAAATTTAACAAACTTAACCTTTACTTAAGCCGCCCGCAGAGGATATCTACTCGATTAGCGTGCTCTAGTGAAACCCCGAACATAATTTCATACTGTTATAGTTATAGAGTTTTAAAAGTAAATAATTGTAAGTATTATTATATAAATCGATCTCGGTTCTGTTTCATTTGAAGTTGACATTTTTATTTTCTATTATGGTATTTTGTTATCAATTAGACAGGGTTCGAGATTATAAAGATAATTATTTTCTTGATAATTATCAGAAAATTATCTGTGCTGATCCATAACTTGATCTCTTTAATTTTTGATTAATTTGATAATTTCATTACATTACAATTGTGATAAAACTGAACACAAATACAAATTGTATTAAGTACTTATTCTGTGAAAACAATGTTTGTGACCGTTTAGTAGATTTTTTAATTGTTATTTAACGCGTTTGTATATGCGCGGAAGCGGTAAATCGCTTTGGATACATGTAAAGTGACGTGATAGCGTTAGCATTTAATTAATTGTCCTGTTTTATGATTTTTAATATTATCAAGATAATTATAATAATAATTATCACACACACACATCCCAACACTATCGTGCATAAAGAAACAAATTATACTGACTCCTACATTACAGGGAATCCTAGAATAGGAGAAAGGGGACCTCGGATATACAGTATAAATTTTCTATCACTATATAATATGAAATAGATATGATAATGATAATAAATATGATATGAAAACTTTCCTTAATATGTCACTGTATTTTATAAACCTTTCTATGAACTGAGGCTGCTTGTTGGCCCTTTTTTCATGCATGTTTGTAATTTATTATATTTTACACAACGCGTCATTTCTTTTATATAGGTACCTAATTATACATGTTTTTCTAGTTTTATACTTTAAGTTACATGAACAGTTACAATATTGAACTACTTAAGAATTTGGACTGCGCGTTTTGTTCATGTTGCCTTGTAAAAATATATATTAGAAAATAGTCAAAAAACCCACATTCTACCTTTTTAGGCCAAGGGATTCCGAGATTGTCGGTATAGAGAAAAGGCAATAAATATGTTAGCTCCTGTTCATTTTATGAACTTATTTTGTGAGCAGCGTACCTCAGTAAAAGATTTTATGACGAGATTTTGCTTTATGAAATAACTCAGCTTAATTAAAATGCAGCTCGCCGTAAATAAAATATTTGCAAATCATGAATAAAATGCGACTTAGGTGTGCTGTATGTCAGTCAAATAGAATGCAGTCATTCAAACATGCTGCTCCTTTGAAATACTTAGGATTTCAAATAAATTTGAATTCAAATAAAGTCTTTATTAGGCACTGGTTTTGGAATAATTTGATATTATTTTATTAAATTTTTGTGACTTACTTCACAAACAAAAAATAACCGAGCAGCTTAAGGAAGCTCACAAAAACTATGTGGATCTGCAGACCGTGATGGCTAATCTATGTAATCAAACAGATAGCATCTGTAAGAACTAAGATTTACCATACCACACACAGTATCTTACCTTTCTTTCTTTTTTGTATTAGATTTAGTTTTCTATAACAAAATCTACACTTTCATTCATAAGTGCACACATCAGGCAATACACGCAACTCACTCTTCTCACTATACATGACACTACACTCCACACATCTTATGGAGTCAGGGTAAGACTGAAAACCAGCGTTGACAGTTCAGTTGCACTGGCTGCCAGCTTTAGCTGAGCCAAATCCTTTTGCCATCTGTCTCCTTTTCTTATTTAACTAAAACTTGTTGTTTTGTTAGTTGTGTATTATTATTATTTTTGTATTTTTTTTTAATATTTACTAATTTAAAAATACTAATTAAAAATTGTTAGTAAGTATGTGTGTACTATTATATTTAGGTAATAAATACTTTTCTTATTCTTAAAACATACACATTTTTAAATTTTCCCAATAATTACATGTTTCCAAGAAAAAAACTTATTCTATGTCTCCATAAGGTTTCATCGGCTGTAATGCCTATAACCTAGATATCGTAACGTAAGAATGTTAACAACTGTAAGTAATTAAAAAGTTATGAACTCAACCTGATGGAAAGGCTTTCAAACCCCTATACAGCCTTACGAAGAAAAAGTTATTATTTCGAAAATTGTTTTAACTTTGGTGTTGTACTTAAGATAAAACTGCTAAGTTAAAATGTTAAAATTAAAATTCGATATCCACGATACAGGCTCTGCCTAGTGTGGGATCAAAGTTTTCTGTAAAATGTCAATGTTTTTTTTGTGAATAAAGATTTATTATTATTATTAAAAATCGATACGTATTTCATCAATATTGCAATATGGTGAGATGTTAATGAAAAAAGACCAAATAGCAGTTTTAGAGTCACAGTTTTGATTTATATGCAAACAAGGCTAAAGAGCGCCAGCTCTTAAGGCTGATTTTCCACCAGAAATGTGCGAGGAAAATGTGTCATACGAGGATGTGTAGCTGTGCTGTGGAAATAGTTTCCACCAAACAAGTGCGAGGAGAGTATTTCGTACGAGGATGTGTATTTATCTAGTATTTATCGCAACACATCGCTGGCAACATATCCCTCGGAACACATCCCTCGCACATATTTCTCAGTACAAAAGACCTCGCTTCGTTAAGCCCTTTTCCACCTGAGCTGTGCTAAGTGAAGCTAGGAAAATGAAGCGATTCTATCGGTGGATTTTTTCCTCGCACACCGCTCCACTTCCTCGCACATCTCTGATGGAAAAACAGTCTAACTAGGGCTTTTTCTCATAAATCTGAACAACTTTCCACTAATAATACATAGTCAATTCGCACAAAGGACTCTTTACACAAAGTTCGCCGAACAGCTGATCAATTTGAACGAAGAGACATTTTTTTATGAATTGAGTTTCTTGGAGAAAGTTGTTCAGATATATACATGAGTTAAAACCCCCGTATATGGTAGAAATTGGGATTAAAATCTTTCGGCGAAAACTTAAACGGTGGTAACTTCTACTCATGAAACTGAACAGCTTTTCTCGAGAAACGTTTTTTTGGAATCTACATACAAAATTGGCTGATTGTCCGTGGTCCTCCTCCATTTTAGATATACTTTCTACATCGTACCTGGAACTCGAGGACGCGTTTAGCTCGCGATAATCCTTGAAATCCCCAATAACGCGTACGTATTGTTATTAGTTCAATGTTGGATTGTACCTGTCTGTAGTGTTCTTAGCTATTTAATTTTTATTTTATTTATACATACAGCATATACAGACAGAAATATTACTTAAGATATTATCTTAACATAGATTTTGTAGTTTTTGCATAATAAATTCGCTTACGCAGGCAGATCTAAAATAAATAAAATATCTGTCACTAACCTTAAAACAAGAGGATAAATGCACGAAACAAGCTAACCTTATAAGAGAATGAAATAAAAATAATGTAGGTATAGCTCATTCCAATCAAAAAAAAAGCAAAAGGTAAACAAAAATAGTATGCATCTGACATTGACATGTGTCATTTCCATAATAAGTTTGTTTACCATTTGCTTTTTTTTGATTGAAATGAACTATAATAAAACATAAGTTTAAACATGATGTCAAAAAAGTGCGTTTGAAATTTTAAGGAGTTACTCAGAATCAAGTACAGAATACAGGTACAGCCCTCATTACAAATTCATGATTCAATGTTCAGATTTCATATGGCAGAAAAAATACCTGTATTCTATACTTGATTCTGAGTAACCTCCAAAAGCACTTTTTAATACCCTATATAATAGAAATAATATTATTGGGAATCGAAGAAACCAAGACATGAGCGCCCGCCCTACACTATAATATGACTGCGGTTGCTGTAGTTATTTATTTAAACCTTTAAACTGTAATTGTCAAAAAAATCTAATTTCTGACCCCTAGATTTTATGTACAAAATGCAATAATATAATTGACCACGCTGAATACGTTAAAAACAACCGACTTCAATCGTAGCAACTCCAATTTTGCTATGTTTTTGTTGATTTTCTCAAAAACCGCTGAATCGATTTCGATAAAATTAATATGGGACCACCTGTGAAGTATACCCTTTCAAACAAAAAAAGAATTTTTGAAATCGGTTCAGGCGTCTTCGAGTAATCGGTGAACATACATAGAAAAAAAAAAAAAAAAAAAAAAAGATTCCGACGAATTGAGAACCTCCTCCTTTTTTTGAAGTCGGTTGAAAACTAAATAAACTAAATAGTAACATATTTCTCGCGATATTTAATATTTTCTCTGTTAGGCTGAAGCCTTTCTGTCAGGTCGAGTTCACAACTTTTTTTAAATTAATAATTATTTGGTACCTCGTTGGCACAGGCATGTAAAACATACACCTTGGCTATGCATAAAGCCTATATAACCTAACAGACAAAAATATTCTTGACCGTGCCAATACGTATAATTCTTTTATGACCGCCTTCATTCATCCGAAAGTCTCCAGCTAATTAAATGACTTTTTTCAGAAACGCGATTACCATACAGTATGTTATTGTACTACCTAGTTTGTCAGTTGTTATTTCAATATGCTTTTTTAATTTTAACGCTGTATTTTAATAAATTTAAAATAGGCAACAAAAACAAAGGTAAAGCAAACTGTAGTTCATTAAAAATTAAAATGCGATTTAATTTCCTGCATGCACCATTTTTTATTTACTATTTGCTTACCTATTTAAATGATGTTCTAATAGTTACGAATATACTACATTTAGCTGTAAGTTTCCATTGACAACGATGCCTATAAAGATTTTCAATAGCACGCGTAACAGGTGGCAACTACAATAAAGATTGTTCATATGCGTTAGGCAAAGTTTCCACCATGTTTCCACCATAGTTCTGTTGCAAAAGTGTGCAAGCGTAAATATAAATAAAAACCGAGTAATACAAAAAATCCTAATGACGTTGATGAGGGGGGACGACGCGTTATCAGCAAGTGATAACTACGAGTTCCAACATGCGAATAAATTGTACCTAATTTCTGGTGCTTTATTAAAGGTTTTGAATGGTTTATTATTGTGTGTAGGCGTTTGTTTAGTTGTTTTACTTACCAGAAGGGTGTGCGATGGCGAAAGCCGCCGCAGCGACCACCAACAGGGCGACCAGCGTATGCATCCTGCAACAGCAGACTGGTGAGTGGCGGTGGTGGACTGGCGGTAACTCCGCGGAGCTCAGTATTGCTGTTTACTGGCGGCGGCGGCGTGGATCGCGGGGACGCGCAGGGAAGGGCGCCGATCGATAGCCCGCCCACATGAATTTGCCATTTCACTTACGAAATGAATTAACAACCATCAACTGTAAATCGCACTTTACTACTATTTTCACAGAGATGACGGCATCGTCTCTTGTGGCTTTTCAGAATCAATTAATGTATCTACATCTTTAAAGTGAACCCATGTGCGAAGGCAAATGTATGCTGAAATCTGTCACTTGTTAATTTCCAGACCAGCAAATCAATTAATTAAGATGCTCACTCAGGGAACGAACCGAGAAGTAGCAAGTTGGTTACGTAAATAACTTACCTTACCACCAGTACGGACGTGAGTCCGACATGGGGATATTCTAATATTTATAAAAAGACCGGCCAAGTCCGAGTCGAACTCGCGCACCGAGAGTTCTGTACAAACTTGTATTAAATAGTTCGGATGCCCTTTGTATCGCATAAAATTTTATATCATAATTGCCTGTGGCACAACAAGTCTTTTGCAGAAATATAAATCTTTCTAATCGTAATTCTGACTAATTATTATTCCCCCTAAACTTTGAAAGTAATAAATAAACAATATTTTACTAAAAAAATACAACTAAACAATAATTTTCCTAACTGAAAATTGCATAGATATATTAGTGATTAAACAATAAATTACCTAAATAGTTATTGTCATAACTGAAAAGTTCATAATTATATACTAAATATGAGTATATAAAAGCTATAAGAACACGGAAGTCCTAAACTAATGCGGGAGCGAGCGAAGCAAGCTCAGGAATTCGGAGCACACCGACTTGGATCTTGCTCGCTTGCTTGTTTGCATGCTTGCTTGCGTGCTTACATTTCACAAAGGAAAGAAATTAGAAAAGAAATTGAAAAAAATATCGTATGGTAGTATAACATAACAAGGACCTTGGTGAGTACCTACTAGAAATGTGTAGCAAAGTACAATACTAACATAAGAAAACTTCTACATAATAGGGAATTATTATTTATAAATCTAGATTTTTCTGAAATCGCAAAATCAAATTCAGCTCTTAATACCTTCGCTTAATACAAACGAATCACTGTTTGACCGATTTTGATTGAGTATTGAGAATTTTGTTTTGATTCACTTACCATCAGGTGAGATGATGCCAAGGGCTTACCAATTGAGGGTAAAAAAAAAATGTATTCTTAACTTATTTCAGCAAAGTTATAAGGGAACTTGGCTTCTTCTTCTTCTTCTCAAGTCGATGGCAAATCAAATAAATTCCTCCCAAAATCCTGCCATGCGGATACCATTTTCGGAAGCTTTACTAACACATTTGCCTTAGTTAAGTTTAAATCTTAAGTTGTCTTTAGAATACAAAAAAACTTTTTTTCGTTAGGTGTTTTGTCCGGATTGCTTTGGTTTTGTATCAAGTTATCAAGTATATTAAGAATCCTACCGAGTAATCGCTTGCATCTTCTCAACTCTTTCTTCTACTTCCTTAACCCATTGATCGCCACGCTTCTTCTTCTTTCATGACGTAACTCCAGGGATTGAGGATCATGACCATCATGAGGTCAAGTCAGTGAGAAATGTAGATTAGGGTCGAATTATGTACTTCTATAAATTTATATTTCCGCCACGATACGCTATGAGAAATCGTGCGCCGAAAATGTACGAAAATCTCAAATCTTGGCGTCCGTGTGTGGCACGACAAACCCTTGTCGGCCCTAGCCGACTATGGCAGTCAAAAGGTTAATAAGCGCTTGTAAGTTACTACAAATAAAATATTTTATATTCCCATAATTAATAGAGTTTTAATTCTAATCGAAGTTCTAGTAGGTCAAAGTAAGTGCTTACTCATAAACAAAGATTTACAAAGAGCCAAAATCAAACTTTTTTGAAGTACTTAGATTACGAGCAGGTAACATAGAGTTAATGTCCAGCTTCATACTATACTAACTATACTTTTACTCGTACTTATCGAAAATTCAAATTATAACATCACGGTCTCAGATAAAATAAATAAATTTGATCTGAGTCATCGGTACATAAATCCAGAAAAGCCTGGAAAAACACGCCCATTACATACTAATAACTAGAGGTTAACTTTTTTGATAAGGTTTCACAAGAAAGTTCCATGTTCTAGTTTTTGAAACAATTATTTTCTTGAGAAGTTTTGGTTGCCTGGTGGGAAAAGGGCGAGGGTCACAGGTGTTATTTTTTATCACTTTATTGATTACATAATTAATTACCCTTTATACCATTATGCAACAAAAAGAGTCGTATAGTTATACTACTGAAGTACAACACATACCTACCTTGCCTAAGCACACATCTTTAAAACCTAACAAAATTTTACAGGAAATATGTAAATATTTAAAAAAGGAAAAATCCTGGTGCATTGCATTTTCCACATAAAACACTCCACTTCCAAAACTGGGGGTCAATTTGAAATGCTGTCAATTCCAAATCCATAACTATTTAGAACTACATCATACATAACTATTTAGAACTTGAGGACGCTTTTAACTCACGATCATTCTTGTAATAATCCTCAATAACCCGCTATTTTTAATAAAGAGTCTTTATAAAGTGCACATATGAAAGGGGGTGAAATAAGACCCAATTTTGTCGTCCAGAAAAATATTTAAAAAATAAATAACTAAAAAAATATATTTGTGGGCGTTTATTTTTTTCAAATAGCATCTGCTGTCCCCTAGTAAACAAAACATTGTAACTTTTAAATTAAGCAGGCTAGAATGTTAAAACAAAATAAGTGAGGACTGGCACTAGATGGCTGTGCTACAGAAATAAAAAAATACACAAAACTAAGACTAAGTAAACCCAAAACTAGCATTTAGAGCAAAAGTGTAAAAAACAGGGTATCTGGAATACCATTGTTTAATCGCTGATAGCAAACGTTGTGCGTAGGTTAGAAACTTGCTTGAAAACTTATTTGAAAGCTAAACTGATGTCAAATAACTTAAAGAAATAAAAAAATAGGTTTAATATGTGTTATTTTAATTTAATTTGCAATTAAAAACAAAAAAATGAAACAAATTGTGTAAAAAAATGCTTATATTTAATTGATGGTGGCTTTTGTTTAAATTTTTATTTCAGTGGCAAGGGCATCTACTACCAATCCTCATTTTTTTCCTAGCCTACTTCCATATTTTTTTTTTACTTTTTTATTTTTTTTATATTTTTATGGGCTATAAAATTGGGTTTTATTTCACCCCCTTTCATATATGCACTTTATAAAGACTCAGCCTGTATTGCTTATTAGTCAAATGTTGTTTATATACTTTCGCAGCAGTGCGTCAGTCGAACCGATTCTCGACCATGTTACTACCTAACTACAGGTAAACTTTTCATTAGGTTTCAGAAGAATTCCAACTTCTAGTTTTTGAAACAAATATTTCTTTACAAAGTATTTGTTTGCCTGGTAGTGAGTGTAAAGGTAAAGGGCGAGGAACACAGGTGTTATTTTTTCTACTATAACTAGTGATTACATAATTACCATTTAATTAAAATTACTATATTTTTATTTGTAGAAAACATAGTTAAAATTATTTTACAGTAATTTATGGAGTTAAAAGTGCAAGCTGTACAAGTCTGGACTTAAATCCGATAGAGCATATGTGGAACCAATTGAAACGCAGGGTTAAAGAAAGTCAGCAAGAAGTTCACAACCAGCAGCAACTGATTGACGCTTTGAAATAGTGCTTGGGAGGACACAGGCGCGGTCGCAGCCGAAAATTTGGGAGTGGGGGGGAGACATATTATAATAATTAGGGTTTATTGCACAAAATTTTTAAGGAATTTAAAATAAAAAATATAAACCAAATGGGAGTAGTCTATTCTTGTGGCAAACATTGGCTATGGTAGTAGCTATGTATTTTTTCTAGTGGGGCAAGCAGCAGTATAGATGAAGTGTCACAATGATTTAAGGCACAGGCAAACGCGATACAAACATGCATTTTCAAGGCCCATTTTACTTGTATAAAAAGTCGCGAACGTAGCGAGTGCGAAAATTTTTACTTTAATAAATGAATACGTCAAATTCCCTGCAGTTTCAGGAAGTTTTTTATTCAGTACACCACCCACCTATCAGGTGATTGAACGACTGGATTCTAAGAGGCCTGGATACCGTTCCGCGTACAATCTTGCAGCCAATCTCGCGCAACCATTTATGATAAAAATAGCAATTTCTAAGGTGTTGTAAAATAATCCTGCAAGTATTGTATCATTTCTGAATCTGCAATAAATGGAGAAGTTTTTAAGATAATTTTCCAGTTTATTTTGGTTCAATTTTTTTCCACGGCAGATTGTCAAAGTTATAATTAAAATTTTGACAGAGTTAAAACGTATCACAAATGAGGATTTTTCTTGGCAGTTGCACTAGATTTCGTTGGAAATTTACTTTCGACGCATGAAACAACTATTCGAGATACCTAAAAAGTAAAAAAAAACAACTTAAGTCATTTTTAGCAATGGTGGTAGAAAAACTATCTAAAGGTAGAGATTTTAAATAAAACTAGCTTGTGTCCGCGGCTTCGCTCGCGTAGACTAAAAAAGCGGTTACACTAACCTATTATAATCTATAAAATAGATTACCTACCTAGATTAGATTAGATTATATACCATCTTTTACTCGTAGTAATCGAAAATTCAAATAAAATCACGATAGGTCACAGATAAAATAAATAACTTTCATCTGACTCATAGGTAGGTAAATACTTACTTATATCCATAAAAGTCCAGGGCTTTATCCCGTCGTTTCAGTCACGTGTCCGTCACGTAACTAGTACCTACTAATAACTAGAGGAAAATTAGTTCTCAAAGGTTTCACAAAAAACTTCGAAGTTTTACGTTGTGAAATAAATATTTTCTTTAAAAGTTTCTGGTTAGGTACCTCGTGGAAGGAAGGGCGAGAAATATAGGGATGATTTTTTTCTTCTTTATCGATTGCATATAATTTTTAAGACACCTGAACTACCAGTTTGGTTTTCTGACTTTTCCTGTACCCATATACGAGTTACCTACCTATTCAGTAGTTAAAGCTTTATAAAAAGTGCTCTAAAATGATATGCCAGGGCTTATATGTTATTTTTTTGTAGTTAAGTTGAAACATTTCCCAGATATTAAATCTAGGTTCCATAGGACTGTTTCATAAGTAGAACACCATGTTAAAATTTTACAAGCTGTATAATGAATAGTGATTTCTTTAAAAACTTCAGTTTAAACTCTGATATTTATGTACATTTCAAGGCAATCTTATACAAAAATAAGAGAATAAAATTATAGAGTATCGTAGGCAAATCACAAACCCCTGGTCCCAAAATAGGATTCTAACTATAAAATTTGATTATTTTATTGCTTACTCTCCTTATAATTTATAAGCCTTTATTGTTTTAAACCTTTACACCTATACTTACCTACATTTTTTGATATCAGTAACACATATTAATATACGTATAACTTTACGGGACTGGTAATCGGACTTTTGACAAAGGCCTCGGCCAAAGCTGCCCGCCTCCTTTTGATTTTTTGCGGTTACAGTGGACCCGCAATGGACTTTAGTTCGTCTTCCCATCTCTTCATCTGCCTTCCTTGACTTCTCTTTCCATCCCTTGGGTACCATTCTATTATACGTTTTGTCCATTTGTCTGATTTATCTCTAAACATCTTTCCTGTCCATTTCCATTTTTGTCGTTTAGTTACCTTTTCCACTTTCGTGAACTTTGTTTTACTTTTAATTGTGCCCAGTCTGACTGATTCTGTCCTTTGACTTGACTCCTAAGGTGCTCCTTTCCATACTGTTTCGGCAGGCTTTAAGTTTATCTAGTTGCTTGTTGGTTAAGGATCATGTTTCGCATCTGTAGTTCATACATGGAAGAATGCATGTATTGAAAGTTTTCCTTTAATGGGTACCTAAGTGCGTTGCTCTTATTTTTTAAATATTATTACGCTAACTGACCAAAATCGTTTGCATGCGTTACTTACTCTTCTTTCAATTGCTAGGTTCATGCAATCTTTCGGTAATATGAGTTGACCTAGAAATATAAATTCTTGGGTATATTGTTTATTCTTTCTCCTTCCAGGTAGATGTCAACTTTAACAGAATTGGTCATCACCTTCGTTTTCTTCGTGTTCATAGTAAGGCCAAATTTTGTACTTTCAGTAGAAAATTCTTGGATCATATTCTGCAGTGAAATTGGGCATTCTGAAAGATAACGAGGTCGTCGGCGAATCGCAATTGATGTATTCTTTCGCCATCGATGTTAATGTCTTTGTCGCCGCTGTCGCCGTCGCTGTCGCTGTCGTTGTCGCAGTCGCTTGCGTCCAGGCCACGGCCTGAGTATTTCAGGAACCGTGACTTGCGTGGCCCTCACGATACAGGCTCGGCCTAGTGTGAGGACCAATGTAAACCACCCAAACTTCACAAGTTAAGATGCAAAAATAACTCCTACCTATTATTCCTGATATAATTGCACAGTAAAGTTAGGATATAATGGTATAGCAGCCATGCGATGTCGTCTTTGCCGGCAAAATATGCTTTATTTCTTTGTCATTACTCTCTGTCATTACTTATTTTTCTATTGTGATGTGTTGGCAACACTTCCAACATATATGTATAACTTTATTAGTTTTATGTATGTCAGTCTGTCTTCCGGTAGAACTATAAGGAACGAACACTGTATCAATAATTTTGTGTGAAAAATAAATATTTTCTGGGTTCAAGCAAAGTACATGGTTGTTCTTCTTCGCCATCTGTTTACCAATAAAACCAGCCCCAACAAAAATAGAAGTTCACACCGCTTCATGGTCCTTCAGAGCAAGCAAGCTACAAATAAACTGGTGGGCAGATCAAGGCAATTCAACGAGGAGGGATGCGATAAACCTTGGAGCTGCAATCAAGGACTCGGAAAAGGCAGCCAATTCACCAAGGACACAAAATACAGTGAGAATTTTCCAGTTTCCTGCAAAAAAAATCATCGTCGGTTCGTCGTCAAAAAATTGGTACAATTTCTTGTTTAACAAACGGACGCCATTTTTTCAATCCCTGCGACAACACAATCTACGGCGGTGAGCGAGACAACAGGACAAAGCGAGGTATATTCCAAACGCGTGCGACAGAGACGCAGCGATTTCCGGTTGCCGTTCGAAAGTGCCACGAGTCGCCGGAGCACGCCGGCACCACGCCGGAGACGCCATATTGCGCTATATTTTCTGTCTGTGAGAACGAGTGACAAACAAAAAATAATTTTAAAGACTGTAAGGTGTTATATTAGTAAAATTTTAGTGTTCAAACCATCTAAGCGTGTTAAAATAACTAAAAAATGGCTGAGGAGATAAAAGTGTCGCGGATACACAAAAAGATCAATGAATCTAATAGCTTCTGCAAACATTGAATCTTGCAATGTCGACAAACTGCTGGTGATGAAGGACAATTTACATGCCTACACTGCCCGAGCCTTTCAACTGGAGAGGGAGGCAGCAACTGAGCCGAGTGTTGTGGAGCTTCTCCAATTCCTTGAGAAGCGGGCCCTCGCAATGGAGAATGCTGAGCCGGCCCCCCCGATGATGCCAGTACGCTCCGGGAAGATATGCAATGTAGCTACAGTGGAGGGTCCTCTTGCCAAGGGCGGAGGCCTCGCCGCAGACGGAAACGACGTCGCAGAGAGCCTCGCAGTCGGCGCCGCAGCCTGCGGTACTGCAGCCTGAGCACCACCAACACTCGCAGCCACAAATTATTAACACAAGGTTTGGGCATGTAATCGCTGGAGCCTTGCCATTGTCAACAACAGATAAGGTTGTTTCTTTATTATGTACTAGCTGTAATTCGAACATAAATGAAACTTTACATAATTTCTGGAAAACTGAAAGTGTACCTGAAATATTTAACGAAAATCTATCCGAGCACGCCTTAGCTGAGGACATTTTCCAAAAATCTGTCAAGTTTGAGAACAACAAGTTCCAAGTGGACCTACCACTCAAGTTACCCACAAGTGAAATAGGCCAAGCCTTAGGTAACTCGTTTGATTTAGCATTGTGTAGATTCCTTAGCTTAGAAAAAAGGCTTCACAAAAATATAAATTTACTCATTGAGTACAAAAAGTTTATTCATGAATATGTGGGACTAGAACATGGGCATTATGTTGACATTAGGTCATACGATTTAAATAATGATAACTTATATTTTTTGCCTCATCACGCGGTAATTAATGAGGACAGTACGAGCACAAAAACACGAGTAGTATTTGATGCCTCTATGAAAACCGACAAAAAGGTATCACTTAACGATATGTTACTAAACGGTCCTCAAGTTCAAAGGGATCTGTTTGATATAATGCACTTGTATAGGTTTGGTGAACACACATTCTCCACAGATATCCGTAGAATGTTCAGAAACATTTTAGTTAATCCGGATCAAACAAATCTTTTGAATATTCTGTGGCGAGATCACCCAGAGGAGGCTATAAAATGCATACGCTTGGATACTGTGACTTATGGTTTAAAGAGTTCTAGTTTCTTAGCAACCCGCTGCTTGTATGAGCTTGCAAATAAGTTTGAAGATAAGTATCCGCTTGCTTCTTTTATATTAAAAAATTGCACTTATGTTGATGACATACTGTATGCGCACAATGACTTGAGCATCCTGGTTGAGGCTAAGCATCAGGTCCGTGAACTTCTAAGCTTAGGGAGCTTTGAAACTCATAAATGGGCTTCTAACAACTGCAAGGTGCTCTCTGATATACCTCCAGGTAAGTTACAGTTTGATGAGCTTGACCTGCAAAAAAATGAGTGTTTCATGAAAGCATTGGGAATCAGGCTTGATGTTCACAAAGATAGCTTCATCATCGCATGTCCAGAGGCGTATTCAGGTAATCCTGTAACAAAAAGAAGCATACTTAGCTACATATCAAAGTTTTACGATCCGCTGGGTTTTGCGTCGCCTATCATAGTAAGAGCCAAAGGTATAATGCAAAGGTTGTGGCATGAGAAGATGGATTGGAATGCAGTTCCTCCACAGGATGTGAAGGAAGACTGGATGCAATTTACTAACAGTTTGTCCAGTATGAAACCTATTTTTATAGATAGGAACATCCCAGTCCCAGAATCAGCTGCCGCCGTGCAGCTCATAGGCTTCGCGGACGCCTCCAGCACTACTGGCTACGGCTGCTGCATTTATTTACGGGTAGTAGACCACTCAGGTAATGCTAAGTTGACTTTACTTTGTTCAAAATCGCGCATCAACCCCTGTTCGAATCCACTTACCATTCCGCGTCTCGAGCTGAATGCGGCCCTGTTACTAGCCAAGCTGATAACAAAGGTACACAACATCATCAAGCTGAAGGTAAAGGTAGATAACGTGTATCTATTTTGCGACTCGCAAATCGTGTTGGCATGGCTGGCGACGGACCCTACAAGACTGCAGGCATACGTGGCTAATAGGGTAAAGTTAGTTAACGAAATGACCACTGGATGGCGCTGGCTGTATGTAGCTAGCCAAGACAACCCTGCAGACCTAGTCAGTCGAGGGATAGATCCTCGCGAACTTGCTGACTGCGATTTATGGTGGCAGGGTCCATCATTTCTCCATAACGGTGAGTATAAATTCGAAGAAAAAAATATTTCGTTAGAAAACTTACCTGAGGTAAAGCGCCAAGTAGCGACAGCTAGGGGCAGTGTAGTGCATCTAATTACCCAAAAAGATGATAACTTCTTACAATTTTTAGATAAGTATTCAGATTTAAATAAAAGAGTACGTAGCCTAGCATATGTATTAAGATTTTGTCACAATGTAAAAAAAAATAGTGGTAAATTACAAAATAATTATCTGACTGGAAAAGAGTTGCAAGATGCTTTGCATTTTATTATAAAGCGTGAGCAAAGTATTCATTTCGAGGATGAGATCAACTATCTGAAGACTAGCGAAAACGTCAGGGGATCGCTAAAGCCTTTACATCCCTTCCTTGACACACAAGGCATGCTTAGAGTAGGCGGGCGTCTTGAGAATGCGAGTGTTCCGTATTCTCAGAAGCACCAGATAATACTACCTAAAAAATCTCAAATAACTGAAATGATAATAAGTCAGGAACATAAAAGACAATTACATGCCGGTCCAAAATTACTATTATCTCACCTCAATCAGAAGTATTGGTTAATAAATGGTTTGCGTCAAATAAAAAAAATAACGCACAAATGTTTAATATGTTTTAGGTTGAAGGCCGAAACTACAAAGCAACTAATGGGTTCCTTACCTCAGCAACGCGTGACTGCTGCAAGACCGTTCCAGGTTGTCGGTATGGACTTCGCTGGGCCAGTAGAAGTAAAGAATTCGCGAATAAGACGCGCACTAGTCACAAAAGGTTACATTTGCGTTATAGTTTGCTTTGTAACAAAGGCAATACACTTAGAGCTCGCCTCAGACATTTCGACGGACGGTTTCCTTGCATGTTTTAAACGATTTATTGCGCGAAGAGGACTGCCCACCGAGGCCTTTACTGACAACGGCGGTTGCTTTAGAGGTGCTAGGAACCGATTGGTTGAATTGTACAAACTCAATTCCTCGGAGGCCCACCAAGCGCAGGTTCAAACCTACGCAGCTGAGCAAGGCATTCGTTTCCATTTTTGTCCTAGTTACTCGCCGACGTTTGCTGGGCTAGCCGAGGCAGGAGTCAAAAGCATGAAATACCACCTAAAACGGGTGGTACAAAAGGCCATATTAACGTATGAACAACTTAGTACGGTATTGTATCAAATCGAGGCAGTTTTAAATTCGAGGCCTCTTTTGCCACTGTCATCTGACGTCACTGATTTTAGTTATATCACACCCGGCCATTTCTTGATTGGCACCGCGTTAACTTCGTTCCCCGAACAGGATGTATCACAAACACCTACAAATAGGCTTAAATTCTGGGAGCTCTGTAATAGCATAAAAGGTCAGTTTTGGAAAGTGTGGCATAAGCACTATTTAAACATTTTGCAGACAAGACAAAAATGGCGTGATAGTGTAGCAAACGTAACAGTAGGCAGCTTGGTAATATTAAAGGAACAAAACTTGCCCCCTCTTTCTTGGCCTATGGCAAGGATAACTAAGGTTCATCCTGGTGCTGATAATAAAGTTCGTGTTGTGCAGGTGATAACTGCCAATGGAAAAACATACAAACGTTCATTGTCTGGAGTTTGTATTTTACCTTTAGAGGATCCTGTTAAGTAAAGATGTGTTAAGTAACGATGTGTTAAGTAAAGATGTGTTAAGTAAAAGACGTGTTAAGTAATTAAAATGTTATTCGCGTATTTAACTTTAACTTGTGTATTTGAATAACAAGTGACTATAAGTTAATAGCTTGTGTATTTTACTTGAGTAACAAGTAAATTTAAGTAACAGCTTATTAATCATTATTATGTGAGATTAGTAAGTTATAAGTTTTTCTTTAAAATAGATTTGGTACCTATTCTATCTAAGAATGTACTAAAAAATGTTTGTAATTTTCTATAAGATGTTAAAAGTTTCTTCGTGAAAGTAATTAATATAATAATTTTCATAAAAAAATAGATTCGTATTGTTTTTACTCAATGCTTTACTAGTATATGAGTTTGGCTTGTATAAGATAAAATAATTCTTATAACAATAATTTTGTGTGGCCGCAGCATGTTGGCAACACTTCCAACATATATGTATAACTTTATTAGTTTTATGTATGTCAGTCTGTCTTCCGGTAGAACTATAAGGAACGAACACTGTATCAATAATTTTGTGTGAAAAATAAATATTTTCTGGGTTCAAGCAAAGTACATGGTTGTTCTTCTTCGCCATCTGTTTACCAATAAAACCAGCCCCAACAAAAATATAAGTTCACATAGCTTCATGATGTACCTATTACCTCTGTGGAAAATAAACATTATTATTTGAAAGTATACATTTGGGCTACTCTGACCACTTTGCGCTAGGCGAAGTGGCAGGAGCTGCTCCAGCAGAAGCACAGTCGGCGGCTATTATTATTATTATTATCATCCCAGTTTAGTTTTCTGATGTCATTTACGAAACAGCGGCAAACAGTTTAGGAGAGATGGGGTATCCCTGCCTAACACCTCTTTCTATTGGAAATTGTGGGCCTGATTGTTCCAGTCTATTGTGGGCCTGATTGTACAGGAGTGTAGGGCGGCGCAGTCAGGATGAGGAGAGATGAACGATTGAACCAGCCCGAATTCAGGTAGCCAGTATGGGGAAGATAGATACTATACTATGTGTGTAACATATACAGGAGGGTAAATATGACTGCTTGTCTTGAAGTAGTTGCAGTAGAAGGGTGTCTTCATATTCCATTGTACTGTCTTTTTAGGTTCTATGCTTTATCAGTGTACGTTATATGCGAAGATGTTTCATGTATCAAGTATCGGATGGATAAGCTTTGCTCTTTAATGTGTAATGACTTGTTCTTTGTCTTTTCTTTGCATCGGGGTGTCTTGCCGTTTGTCCTTTTTTCGGAGTTTTATCTATGTTCCGCGTTTTTTCGAATTTTCGATGTTATTGAATCGGTCCTAAAGCTTTGTTCTAATAGTTACACTGGTGGCGATTCGTATTCTGTCTTTTTCTTTCTGTATTGAAAAGACATGGACAGAACGCTTAAATTAAGTTTTAACCTGTCAAATAAGTTTTAATCGTAAATACCGAATCGACACCACTGTCTACTCTTATGGTTTCTTGGTTTTAGTTAGAATCTTAACTTTATTGCCATCCAAGCCAGACCGGATGTTGCTATTCTTTTGAAAGCTGATTGCACGCGGCGCAATATACTCGTATATCGTACTAAAGGCGTAGAAAGCGGTGCTCATGAAAATAAGTATACAATTTTGCATCCTGTTTGCGTTCCTGGGAATCTCATCGCCAAACTTCAATGTTGTCTCATGTCTTGACTAAAATACAATATGACACACCAATATAAGTACGATAAAATAATAATAGCACAGTCCTGAACTTGAACCTAATTATTTATGATTTATAGTGCACTAATTCGCTATCACATAACAATATTATTAATTAATTATTTCTATACACTTCACTCCCAATCTACAGATTTTATTTTACAGTGCACAGAAAACACTATTTCCACTTATTAAATTTATAAAATGTAGTATAAGTAGATAACGTACTTTTTGTTTCTTCCTCCTTGCTTTCCTGGAAGCATAATATCGCCAAACTTTTGTGCTGTCTAAACCTCTAGTCCAAAAGAGCAGTTCCCACCTTCGATTTTGCGTCAGATTAAATGGTACAGCAAAAGTTAATGAGTGCACTGCACTAATTTTGCCCACGAAACACTGGTGGTATTACATTATACCTACCTACATATTACACACAATCTATAAAATATAATAAGTAAAGAAAAACCTCACACACACATAGCACAACATACAAAATAAAATCGATACCTACTTCTGGGCTTAAAGGGTGTATACGCCTAAGTTCTATTTAGCTTATACGCCCTTTGAGCCCAGAATTATCGAAATAAACACATTCACACTTAGTCTTATGCTTATGACATGTCTTTTGTCTTTTTGTTCACACGTCAACATTCAGTGCAATTATTCTTATGGCCCCAAATTGCCCCAAATGTTTCTTTCTTATACATAGTTGTTAGAAATTCTTGAGTAGGTAGGGAGGCTGTTTTTCATAATTTTTGGGTTTTTAGAATCCGCAACTGATGTCCTGCAGCCTGCTGTGCCAAAGATTTCTTGATATTAAAACGAAATTTTCTTGAAAAGTGAACACTTGTGTGTATTTTATAATCAGCTTCGCTTTTAAAAGGTTTTAAGGTTTTAAAATAACTAATTATTTTCAAAGTACCATTGGACATTGTCGCGAAAAGAGATGGTGTTATGGGGCCTTGTGGCCTTGTGGGGGATCTAATTATAAATGTGATACAATGTAACTCAGGGAAACCAACCTTTCGCGACATAGTAAATAGTATGACTCACTTACTTGGGAATCCTGGGTTCCCGCTAGAGTTTGATCTGCTTCGCTTAGGCTACACGGTCTGCCAGCATAAAATGCAGAGAGAGCCACAGCAAAAAGACGCTATGCTCTCCAACACACCAAACGTCCGCGACGAACGGTCACCAGACCAAGCAGCAAGAAATTTTGGTTAAATTAAATGTAGTTTTTTTCAACATGCGGTATGGGACCTCACCTCATATCATTTAGAGCAGATTGCAGATGCAAACAGAGAAAGAAATCGATTCATGCATGGAGATACAAAACACAACTCGTGTGGATTTTCTCAGACCGCATCAACAAGTATGTAAATTCTAACTGCCCTTATTTTACACAAAAATTTTGGAGATACCTGGCATCACCCGATTTCAAAGATTAAGTTAACTTTAATCCAAATCGATCCGACATCGACACTATAACGAAGATATCTCGGACATCGGCTTAAACGAGATTAGATAGCTTAAGATCGCTGTGGTGGCTGGTGCACTTCTTTAAATTGGTAACGACCCAGCTGAGCTGCTAATTATGAGACCCTATAGACCCACATCACTGTTTTTAGTTTTTGAGAGTCATCACGAAATTTCTGGACGCTTGTTTTATGAATTTCCAGGGTTCCCGAAAATATTTCAGTACCATAGACCTTATTTCTACATTGAAGCAGACAATACAAAAAAATAAAGGCATAGTCGGCCACTATGCTTTTTGTAGAATGTGGACTATAAGGAAGCCTTTCATTCAATCTAGACTTTGACTGTGTAACAGTCTCTCCAACGGTGCCAAATTAACTACGAAGTTATTTAAGTTTTAGTAGAAAGCCACTATGTCGGTCCGCCTCTAGGATCAGAATTAGAAAAGTATATGGCTGCAGTGAGGGAGACGTCATATATCCAAAACGTTTCACCAGTGCCCTGGAAGATGTTTCCTAGCTGACGGACTGGACAGAACTCAACATCCATGGCGTACATTAACCACCATCTAAAACTGATATCTTGGAAAACCTATACAGAATTCTCAATGACCGCAGAAGATCATGTTAATAAGTCGACTTTAGTACCTATCAATATCGTTTCACACCCATTTCTCTGCAGGTTAGACTCTGCACTCGAAGTTGTTGATGAATATTTATAAACATACGTCCAACCTACCGCAGTATCTCAAGACTAAAGTCTTTGACCAGTGTGTGTTGAGTTGACAGTAATGACATATGGATCCGAGATATGGTCGCTTATTATGGGCCTCATAAGAAGGTTCAAGGTCACCCAAAGGGCGATGGAGCGTGCTATGCTTGATGGTACCATACGTGATCGAATCATAAATGAGAAGATACGTAGGAGAACTCAAGTTACCGACATAGCTCACAGAATCGTTAAGGAAGACGCAGTGTGGGCAGGCCTTCAACTCGGTGGACCGATGACCTGGTGCAGGTTGCAGGAAGCCGCTGGATGCGAGCAGCACAGGACCGGTCGGTGTGAAAATCCTTGGAGAAGGCCTTTGTCCAGCAGAAGACGTCTTTCGGCTGATAATGATGATGAAGGGTTATCAAAGTTCTCGAATGGCGACCAGAATGGCGCTTCACCCCCTCCCGCGCCTTAACCCCCCCGCGCCTTATCCCCTCCCCAATGGCTCACCCCCCCCCAACCCCTGCACTTTACCCGCTCTCCGCTTCTCACCCTCCTTTTCCTACGCCTCACCCATCGCTCCCTGCTCCCCTCCACATTCCGCTCCCCGGGCCTCACCCCACTCCCCGCGATTCACAAGCTCCGCGCTCCCAGCGCCTCACCCTCCGCACCATGCTCCTCATACCACGCGCCTCATCTTCTCCCCGCGGCTCGGCATCAACCCTGCTCTTCACCCGCTCCCCCCGCCCCCCGCTTCTCACTCTCCTCTTCCTGCACCTTACCGGAAGGGGAGGAGAGCGGGGGCCCCTCCGCATCCCGCTCCCCGCGATTCACAAGCTCTGCGCTCCGCGCGCCTCACCCCCCCTTTGCCACCTCCCCGTATCCCGCCCTCCGGGCCTCACCCCACTCCCCGGCCGACGATGGTAGAAGTGCGATTATTTAGTCGCAATCGGTGTGGTGCGTGCATCAGCATGTGACTAAACTATTGATCGATAGTTTAATCACGATCGCATTGTGATTGTGACTAAACAATTGATCGACTGTTCAGTTGACAGTGCGCGGTGGCTGAAAATCACAATTTCACTGGAAAATCATAATAGGTATCTGGGCGTTTTTTTTTTTAAAGTTGTACCTTGTGTTTTTGAAGTGTCCCGTTTTGAACTTTTCATTTTAAGTCTGGGTCCCGTTTAGAAAAAAATGCCCATCTATCATAGGTATTTCATTTATTTTCTTTTTCTAGAAATATCTTCATCTCTTTCATTTTTCCGAGTTAACTCCTATCTTGGTTCTGGAACGACTTCTTGATTTGACGCAAATAAGCAGCGTTGCCGGCGTGTACTTTTTGTTCCGATTTCGGAACTTTTGAGCCTTCAGCGGAACTTTTGCGGAACTTAATAAGCATCGGAACTTTTCGGAACTTTTAATGATAAATAAAGCTCGCGCTGAAGAAAGCGAAACTTCAAAATTCACTTAACCGGTGTTTGGCGTGGTTACAAACGAGACGACGGACGCTACTTTGAAATTTTTCTTCGGGCTCGCTTCACTCGCCCTTTTTTAGATCTCAGTGTCCCAGCACCTGTGTATCGGGACTTTTTTCGCCACGCACGAGACTCCCTCGCCATCACCCGCGGCCCCCAGCCAACAGCTCTCTCCGGCAGGAAATTTCTGCCTGCCAAGGGAGTATCTTCTCAACCGTTATAACCGTGATTTTCTCATAACGGCCCGACTAAGAAACATTGATTTCTTGTTGGAGGGAATGCTCCGTTGGATGGCGGCGTACGTGCGCATACATGAGGAGCAACTCGGCGAGAAATTCGACCTGTGCGGCTGGAGGATGTCGCGGTGATCGAGCTGGGGCGGCCCAGTCGCATTGCTTCCTGTCACTCCTCCGCAAACTATGAAAGTGCGACGAGAAGGGGGCGAGACGTGATCGCGGCCAAGCACTTTTGCTTGGAGCTGCTTCATGAGACCCGCCCCCCTCCCCGCTCTGAGTTCTCAGCTGCCGAGGAAACTATGTGAGAGGGTTCCGCCACTCGTTGAGCGCCGGTGACCGCTCCGCTACGCCCCGGAGAAGAGTCCCTACCTGCTTCTCACCCCTGGCCGCGGACCGCTACAGTAGCGCGACCCGCGCCTGCACCAGCGGAAACCACCGTAGCTAGCCATACCGGCTCCTCCGGTCGCCCTACCGACTCACAGTGGGGCCATTTTCCAAAAACGTGATCAAAATTATGTTTTCGTTCATTTTGTCTTTAGAGTGATTAAACTACTAATCACAACGCTGAACACGTTAAAAACAACCAACTTCAATCGTAACAGCTACCATTTTGCTATGTTTTTTTAGTTTTTGTTGATTTTTTCAAAAAGCGCTGAATCAATTTCAATAAAATTTATATGGGAACACCTCTACAGTATTACCTACCTAACAAAAAAAGATTCACCAAAATCAAGTCATAATTGGCGGAGTAATCACGTAACATATATACAAAAAAAATCACTTGTGGGTACTGACTTAACAACATTTTCTGCTGCAGCAAATCAATTACTTCTTTAACAAGGTGTTTTTTATTCTTATTTTCCATCTTCCTGGACAAAGTTACATACGGATCGGAAGACAAGAGCATTTTTTGAAAGATATCAGTTATTGTACTCGTCCTTGATGCTTTTCTGCTGAAGTATTCCCGATAAAATTTAAAATCTTAATTACGGGTCTCTTGTACCTCCTCAGATAGCTGCCCAATGGGTAATACGGCTGTCTGTATTATTAAAAAACCATGCATCAGTATTTTATGCACGTAGGGGCGTATGTAGTACCATATGGTTTCGATCCCCACGCAGGGCAAATATTTCTGCGAAGAGAAGATTTGTTAGCTGTTTCTGGTTGTATTATATCTATATAAGTATGTATTTCAATGTTTCTACCAATTTTGGATACAAAATCTATTTAGTATTTTAGTCTCTGTTTCCCGTAATACACATAAACCTAGTTTGAGGCCAAAACTACGTGTGTGATTTGAGCCAGATAATATTTATTTATTTATTTATATGGTTATACACAAATATACATAAGTATTATAATATTATCTTTTTAAACCTCGTTTTGAATAAAACTTTATGCAGAAATATTAATTTCCAATTATTAATAATTTTTTAATACAGAAGTTATGGAAAAAGACTTTAAAAATTAAATAAATTATAGAATTAAATAAATAAGGTCTAAAAATGAAATAAAATGTTTAAAAAATATATTGAAAAAAATTACTGAAATATTTTACAAATAAGCACTTTTAGTACAAAAATTATGAAAAGTTCTACGAAGGCAAAGCGCCATAACTTTTGAATGTAGTTTATTAAGTAACTATATATTACCTGTAAATTAAGGTACAAAAAAAGTCTGGCGCTCTGCCTTTACAAAAGTTACAGGCGCCTATATAGAAATGTGAAGTGGTCCTGTTCATGGCGGCCTGTGTCATTACGGAAGGCAATATAATGATATTAAAAATATGTATAAGATCATGTAAGTAACCTACTTTGAAAACATTAAATACCTGAGTGCACTGTCTGCCAAAGTGACGAGAAAAAAAAAAAACATTACTGAACGTAACGAAAATTTCCAAACAATTTTTGCGATGAAATGCTAAGTTTGAAGTGCCGTTAATATTAACTCTGTTCATAAAATTGGGTAAAAATATTATCATGGCATAGGAAGATGTCTCAAAATTGTAAATAAATAAATAAATAAATTGTAGTTAAAACAATATTTTCAAAAATGGTATTTCGATCGCTGATACCGAACAAAGGCCCCATAGTGCGACGCCTCCACATGTGCCCCGACGCCTCGCTAAGGTCTCGAGCACCTGGCGAAGCCGGGGCCCAGTACGGCACCCCCGACTCCTGGTTTCGCCACTACCACCTCTCGGGGCCACCTATGCGGCCCGGTTAAAGGCGCCGGTCCCTGCCGGCGCTGCCACCGTGCCAGGCCTCTCGGCCGCCGCTCCGCAGCTGCCGCGACACTCGTCGTCGCGCCCGCAGCCGCCGCGACCACCCCGAAAGTACCGCATTGTGCAGCGGTACCTCGGCAGCCTCGAGGAGACCAGCGGCATTAACTGGTTCTTTTACACGCTGCCAGTTGAGAGGCCTCTCAAGGTGGCCTTACGTGGCCTCCCCTCCAGGACGGACCATGTCCGACAGATATCAGTTTGTAATATCTCTGAGCCGGTGATTGTGGGGTCTAGTACCTACCTAGTTGCGAATAACGTTGTAGCGACGGCGACGCACGCACGCTGTGGCGAAAAAGTTTTATTGTGACCTGTGAACGGAACTTTCCAAGTCAAAACGGAACTTTTCACGAGTGGTTTTGGACTTTTTTCATTTTCTGTGCCGGCAACACTGCAAATAAGTCACACTGTCATATTCACAGACAGAGTACGTACATTGTGCTTTGTATAATTGCGTTCTTAGTTCTTATTTTATTTTCAAAGTAATGGTTGTAAGATGAAAAGTTGTGTATTTTATTTAAGAAATAATTATTCTTAAGACATGCTCTTGGAAATGCATATCGAGTAGAGTGTAATGCGAATGTGATGTAACGATCAATGATGTACTCTGTATGGGTACTGCTGTCTGTATGTTTAGTTAGAATTAGGAAAAAAATAAGATGGAGTACATTTATGAGGGATCCGAACATAAAATATCTTATACATGAATGAAAATCGTGTTAACCCTGTAAATACAAATAAAGGCATGATGAAGTTCCATCGAAGATGCGGCGACAGGGTTGCGTTGCTCAACGACAATACGACTGCTGTTAGAAACTTCGTAGAATTTAATCATGGCTTAACTATAAGTGCAGAACCTCTCAAAGATGATATCATATTTGAAGTCCGCATTGACAGAAAGGTAAGGGTACCTAATGGGCCACCAAGTTAAATGCATGATGTCAGATAATTTTCATTAATCTTTTTATAATATACATACATAGACAAATAAAACTTGTTCTTGGACAGGGTACAGTACCTTGCCAATATTTTCTGCAAAGTCTGAACTACATATCCCTCTTTTGCTTATCATCAAATAGTACTACAATTCATATTAGAAAGGGGAAAGTTGTTAATGGAAAATAGAAAAAATTAAACCATTGTCGTATCCGGAGTCAGATGCTGAAGAATGCTGTTTGCCTTCTTGACAATGGTATCAATGTGGTTAGCCCATTTGAGATCAGATTATATTGTATTAAGACACCTTAATCCTTTTGTGAGTTTACAGCTTACAAAAGCTTATTAAGCAACACTTTTGGAAATATAAAGGAGGTTGTTTTAGAAATTACTTTGAAACACTTTTCGAAAGTCATTTTTTAGTCTACCTAATACAAACTTCTTCATTTGGAATTGGAACTAATATATCCAAAAGGGCTATTAGATTAATTGTTAATAACATCACATTTACATTGCAATATTTTGTATATGTTAAGCTAGCTCTTAATTTTGATAATCAATATATTTTATAACAATAATAATAAAAAATCTTAGACACCTTTTAATTTAGCCGGGCCTGGTATTGTTGTGTATTCATATATTTTAGGTACTTCATAATATGTGAAGTATTTTTAAAATAAAGCTTGTATCTAAAATCATACCTTGGTTTGGTCTATGGTTTTCAAAGTTTAGACAATGTTTTTAATATTTTCAGTATTGCATAGAAAAGCTACCAAAGATCATTGCAGTATTGGCTAGACATTCACTTATTCTTTGCTAAATACCTACATGCAAACGAAAAGTATCAAATGAAAATGAGAAAGTAAAAATATAAGATAAAAATTAAAAGCAACTTCGGTCATTAAAATTAACCCCTTGACCGCTATGCTACTCTTTACAAATCGTCCCCCCTCCGCCAACATTGACTACAAAAATGTAAGAATACCTCAAATCCTGGTGCCTGTGGAAAGAAACCGATTTTCAACCCTAGCCGAGTGTGGTGCTCAAAGGGTTAAGCTATGAATACCAACAAGTTTTGTCTAATTGTTTTTCTTCTATGTAATATTTTGTTATTTTTCAGGTTAATTTATGGAATGGCAGCTTAGAGATAGGAGTCACTACTTTAGATCCTGAGTTCATGGAACTTCCAGCCACTGCTACAAAACTTCGCAATACTGCTTGGGTAACAAATTAAGTTAATAGAATGAATTACTGAGCTAAGTAGTTAGCTCTCCTTAGTACTGATCCGATAGTTAGTGGTTCGAATCCCAACGGGGCAAACATTTCTGTGATGAGCGGATTTATGTCTGGGTTTATAGATATAAGACACCCAGATATAAATCTGCTATGTAGGTATGTATGCTGTGTAGGTATGTATATAAACATATTTAAACATTGCTATGTATGTATATCCAACTCTGATTCCCATAATACAGGGAATCCTAGTTTGGAGCCAGATGACATTGTGTAATTTGTTTGTTGATATTTTTGTTATTTAAAATCAAACAGGGTGTCCACTTTCTGGAAAAGTCAGGGAAGTCAGGGAAAAGTCAGGGAAGCATTTGGTGGTCAGGGAAAGTCAGGGAAATGACCTGCCAATCTGGAAAAGTCAGGGATATTTGAGTTTTTCCCAATAATCGTTAGCGAGAGAAACATCCCTGCTCTAATCTGATATCTCCTTTTCTTTGCTGATATTTAACACAGACTTCGATTTTTTTAAAGTTATTAGTGATCTACATCATGACTTCGCATTCCACAGCTTGAGGATACTAGGTAAGAAGAATCTCTGAAACCTTACGGTTACCTTTAGGTTCGAGACAAATTTTGCGTTAGCTGGTGGGAATGAATTCCACTCCGATGGCGAGTGGTGCGTTTATAAAACTGTGCCGTATCTCGAACGCATGCCGTTGTATAAGCGGTAGATAGAACATTCAAAGAGAGCTGAAGTCTCCTAAAACTGAGAGGTTCTAGACCGCTTTTGAGCTCTGAGCGCTTATGAGTCTGATTGCGCGATCAGAGACAATTCTGATCGCGCGTCGCTGGGTGGAGTCGAGGGATTTCAGCTGATACTTGGGTCCTCCTGCCCAGAGATATGAGCAGTGCTCCATATGCGGCCTCACTTGAGCTTTGTATAGCTGCAATCGCTGTCTGGGTCTGAAGTTCCGCTTTGCTCTATTGAACACTCCAGGTTTTTTCGTTGGCCTCGAGGTGACCCCGAAATTGGACAATGCTAGAAATTTCGACACCTAGAATTCCGCCACTCATAGCAACGGCAAGTTTTGTTTCTTGGAACCGAGGCGCCACAGTTAAACGGACTTTGGCGGTGAACGCGCAGACCTGCGTCTTCGTGGAATTAAAGCGGACTAAGTTTAGTCTACCCTAATTCGGAGACTTTCTCCAGAGAGTCTTCAACTTCAGACAATCCTGCCACGACTCTCCACCTCGACCCGTGGGATGTTGCTTAGTCTGTGTACTGCGTGTCACCTGTACCGTCATCCGCATAGTATTGAATACCGCGTAGGTCATTGATATGCAGAAGGAATAGAGTTTACAAGAGTACAGAACCTTGCGGGACACCAGGATTATGTGTTTAGTGTCACAATATCAGCCGTTCATTAAGGACTTTAATGCTCCTGTTACACAGAAGAGGGTTACACAGAAGAGGTTACACAGGAGAGAAAGCTGTCGATCCAATTGCACAATCCCACGTGTAGGCCGTATGCTGGTAATTTCGATAGAAGTGCCTTATTCCAGACCCCCGAACGCCTTAGCTATATCCAGGCAGGCTCGACTTTCAATGGCTTGGCAATGGCAGCGGTGTGTTAGGCATACTAGAAGATCACCAGCTGACCGGCCATGACGAAACCCGTATTGGAGGTCATTGATAAGGTCTTGATCTTCTACATATGATAGAAGCTGTGTATTAATTACACGTTCTATCACCTTTGAAAGAAGGGAGATAAACGCTATTTCCCTGTGATTCGACGGGTCAGTTCTATCCTCCTTTTTGCGGACTGGTTGCACATTTGCAATTTTCCAGGATGTTGGTACATGGCCTGTGGAGTAGAAGAGCGTGAAAATTCAGTACTAAGGTTGTGGTCTACATACACGATGGACGATAGTATAGGATGTCATCATCATCATTAGGATGTATTGAAATCTATGTACGAGCTATTTAAAGACAGTCTAGCACGTTGAGCTCTTTACACTGCTATCATTGGAGGCTCTTCATTTCCACGGCACAGAAATTCACCTCAGTAGGATGATTGGAAAATGATCCTTGTCTGGAAAGAGCACTTTTTTTACAAGGTGAGTCAATTTGTAGGTTATAAATGACACGATCCCAGAAAACCACAATCAAAAAATTTAAGAGATTCAATGAAAATCCCTTTGTTAAAAGTACGTTTAGCTGCTGTGAAGTCAGTTATGGCAGATTGTGAACCATTTTGCGCCGTCTCCAGATGAAAATAAAAAACAAACCAGCAGTCAAACAAATCCTCCAAAAACGGTTCTAAGATGGATTATGAAGGTCAGGGAAGTTTTACAAAATGGTCAGGGAAAGTCAGGGAAGTATTTTGGAAATTTTGAGTGGACACCCTGTCAAATAATAATAGTGGAATTATTAAAAAATATTATCCATCAGAATTTTGATAATGGAGTTATAGTAACAATTTTTGTTGACTACAGATTATGTCAGGTAGTGCCATAGTAAAGGACGGAGCAACTCTTGTCAATGCTTATGGACCAGAACTGGACACACTTCGAGAAGGAGACTGTGTAGGAGTTATGCGTACTAGCAAGGTATGTAATATAAAATCTACCATTTTTCCTTTTTTCTTATTCCTATAGTCCTATTTTTTTTAATTTTTTTTTTTAATTAAAAATTTGAGTGCGTTTGACTACATCTCACCTGATGGAAAGTGATGACGTAGTCGAGGATGGTACACGCAAGCTCAAATAATGCCTTTTCACTCTCGCCTTGAAGATCCCCAGATATTATCTAAATCAAAATGTATATGTTTACAGGGCGAATTAGTATTTTACGTTAATGCAAGATGTCTTGGAGTAGCAGCTAAAGAAATGCCTGGCAGATTGTTTGCAGTAATAGATCTGTATGGTCAATGCGTGCAAGTATCAATAATACATGCATGGGGAATGCGACCAATTATGGAAAGTAGCTTGGATGTTGCGGTATGAATTCTCTAATAACTTCAAGATTTATTTTATTTTATTTTATCGAATTGTTTTTTTAAATGGAATTGAATGTATTTTCAAAGATGGAAGATCCAAATAACGATACCTTGACGTTGAGTGATATGGACGTTGGCATTGAAGCATCAGCTCCAAAGGATCTCCAAGATGTGTATATTCCAATGACATCAGAAGGTGCCTGTGCCCTAGGTAAGCGTGTTGCCTTAGGTGTTTGAGTAGTAGTATTTATTTCTTCTAACATTATCAACTTAAGGGAATAATTTTATATATTTTATTGTAATTGAAAGATATACTGACTCGGTGGCTCAGTAGTTAGCATTACTGACTACTGATCTGAGGGTTGTGGGTTCGATTCCCTTTAGAGGAAACATTTCTGTCATGAGCAGATTTGATCCCTCTATTATCATATCTATATTGGTATGCATTTCAATTTATTTATGTATGTATATCAGTCTCTGGTTCCCATAATACAAGGAATTCCTATAATAAAGGATATTATTTATTTTTTGTTCATTATTATTTGACAACATTAATGAAATATGGAATTACTGTTTCAATATGACTGTTAAGAAAATATTTAAAATATTTTTTCCATAATTTAAGTGGCTCAAGATCGTCTTAGATTTCATCCGAGATGTGGAATTCTAGTCAAATTATCAGCTAACAACAAGTAAGTCATATTGAGTATTATACATATAATAGTTTTTATCTAAATCATTTTATTTTTAATATCGTAGTTTAAAGCAATAGTAACTCAATATTTTGTTCTAAATTTATTCCCAGGACAGCAGAGCGTGCAAGACCTCTTGACGATTATAACAACGGCGTAGTGATGACGCACCGACCTCTCTATGACAATGAATTGTTCGAGATTCGAATAGACAGGCTCGTCGACAAATGGAGTGGGAGTATTGAGGTATGTATGGCAAGTACTTATTTCTCAGGTCTTAAACTTATCTGTTTTTTGTTCTGATCGTGTTTTTTGTTATAAAGGTGGGTGTTACAACACACAACCCAGCCACTATAAGGTTCCCATCCACCATGACGAATATGGACTCTGGTACCATCATGATGTCTGGATGCAAGGTCCTCCTTAATGGTCATGGAACTTGTATGGAATATGGAAACTTTAACCTGGACGAGTTGAGGGTATGTGTTTGTTTGTAAAACAGCTTGCAAAGTCATCATATTTCAAAATAAACATATGTCAATTCTTATTTTAGGAAGGCGACACTGTTGGAATGATGAGAAAGAGCAATGGCAATTTACATTATTTCATCAATGGCGTTGATCAGGGTGTAGCTACAGATAAAGTGGAACCAACAGTATGGGGCGTCGTTGATCTTTATGGAATGACTGTGAAAGTAAGCATGGGCTAGAATAGAATAGAAAATATTTTTTATATTTATATTTGGCTAGCTGGTCGTACTTTAGTTATAAGTAACTATATGAATGATAAAGTTCGAACTGAAATTTTATGACATAATTTAAATTTCAGGTTTCGATAGTAGATCCATGTGAGGATTTAGACAGTAATATAAATAACATGCCAATGCTGACAGACGCTCCCGATACTTCAGCACTCAGTAAGTGTGTCTACTAGTATTTAGGACTTTGTGTACCTCTGTTCGCTCTTGTGTTTGTACTATAGAACTCAAAGTCTTGGTTTTTACCCTTTTAGGTAGATTTAGACAACGAATTGATGAGGATAGCCTTTTATTTCATACGCTGCGTGATTCGAATGTTATTATTATTAACGCTGGTAAGACTGCTCATAGACCTAAGTAAGTATCATGCCTGAGTAAGTATTAAGGTACTTCTCTGCATCTGCGTTTGTTTATGACGTCTTCTCATTAGAATATTAATATATTTAGAAAATGGCGTGAAATGTGTCACAAATAATTTTAGTTTGCTCACTGCGTACGCTTACTAGACGCGGTAAACAACACAGATGCGGATCAGATTTATTATATTTAAATTGATTCTTATTCACGGTTTCGGTCATATATCAGTGCTTTCGAATACTTCAACAACGGCATAGTGATGACCAACCGTACGCTGAGGACCAACGAGCTGTTCCAAGTGCGGCTCGACCTGGTCATACCCAAGTGGGCCGGAAGCATCGAGATCGGGGTCACGCAGCATTCCTCAAACGATATACAGTTTCCATTCAAGATGAGCAATGCAAAGTGAGGAAAATGTTTTTTGAATAGTTTAAACTGTTGATTTTACTTTATGAAAATATATTTATATGTTCTTTCTCTAATAATATTTTCATTTTACAAATGTCTGTCACTTTCTGTTTCAGATCAGGCACTTGGGCTTTGACGGGAGAAGACGTGATTAGGGATGGGACTATTATTATCCCTCAGTACGTTAGAAATTTGAACAGACTTGTGGTAAGACTTGAATTATTATAGCAGAGGTCTTTATTAAGTATTTAAAGCCTGCCCTGTTAATTTATTCAAGAAGTGACGAAAGTTTGTAGGTACCATCCCTTTGGGTTAGCGTGGGAGTCTTATAAATATGTAATTTCTATATTTACATAGGTGTTACTAAGTTAATTTTAGCCATACAAGATTTAGTAGTCTCATTCTCTCACCTATCTTCAATCTGATTTGTAGTGCGGGAAGTTCTCTGTTGAAAAAGTAAAAAATATTTAAATTTGCAGTTTATAGGTTTTAAAAATGTCTGTAGTCAAAAAGGAGTAATACTTGTTTACTTTTTATGGTAGAATGTTAAGAATGTGAATAAAAATTACGGTTTATTGCAGGAGGGTGATACGGTCGGAGTTATGCGTAAGGACATGGGAATTCTCCATTTCTTTGTGAACGGTGTTGACCAAGGGCCGGCGGCGTTCAATATCCCAGAGCACGTGTTTGGCATCGTCGGTAAGTTGCAAAAGCTGGTTCAGCCCGTCGGAGCGATAGACTCTTCATTGTTAGTATGGAGATGCTCGTACTTAATGTAGAGAGGAACCGGCAAGTCTTAATAAAACTGGCCAAGTGCGAGTCGGACTCGCCCATGAAGGGTTCCGTAGCAGCAAGTAACATAATATAGAAGTTCTTGTAGTTCGTTGTAGTCGGGGATTTAGTGCGATGAACCGTTTTATTTTGGATCCGGCGTTCAAACTTGGCACAGTTGTTCCCTAGGTCGTTCTGAGTGCATTAAGCCCGGGAGCCATCGGGAGCCATCGCCCGTTTGGCAGGGGGAGGGGGGTAAAGTTTGTTTCTGCCGCGCTCTATTTGTGGGCTTATATCTCCAAAATTATTGGTATTAGGGCAAGTAAGGTATCATTTTCGTATGATTCAAGGATAAGGGATTCATTTCTGTAACAAAAAAAATGACTTTCCATATATAAAAAAAGAAATATTTGATAAAACGTATAAAACACGACTACCTTTTTTCCGCATATGTGTCGATTAATTTTTAATGGTCTTAGATATTAGCATGACAAAAATATATTCTGAAAGCCACACTTCCTAGCATTATAAAAATATAAATTTCATCAGAATATCATAACAAATTAGTGAAAAAAATAAAATTCAATGCGTGGCAGCGTGATACTCGTATAAAACGCGCGGTCTGCGCGGTTCTAAATTTCAGCAATTATATATATTTTTTTCTATGAAACGTATTTTTTTTGTTGCAGAGATGAATTTGTCATCCTTGAAATATCAGAAAATGATATCGGACTTGCCCTAGTACCTATAGTTATGGAGATATAAGCCCCAAAAGAAGCGCGACTCAACAAGTAAACGATGAAGCGTGGGTGTTTTTTTTCCACATATGTGTTGATTAATTTTTAATGGTCTAGGATATTAGCATGAAAAAAATATATTCTGAAAGCCCCATTTCCTAGGATTATAAAGATATAAAATTCATTAGAATAGCAAAATAAATACTTCGTGAAAAAAATAATAATTTGATGCTCGGCAGAGTAGCATAAAACGCGCGGTTTTAGTATCTGTTGTTCGTAAGTAAATAAAATGAATCATCTAGCGCCGAAAAATGACTGTTAAGTAACATAATATAAATAGGTACAAAATATTGTTATTTTAATATTTCTCGCACGCACAAAATATTTGTCACGTAGAACAAAAAATATTTTACTTACAAAAACATATATGAGAAAATCCGAAAAATGTGACTATTTCTCATACGAATTATGGTGGTTTACTATCTATCAGCCGAAAGACGTCCACTGCTGGACAAAGGCCTCCCCCAAGGATTTCCACAACGACCGGTCCTGTGCGGCTCGCATTCAGCGGCTTCCCGCAACCTTCACCAGCTCGTCGGTCCACGGAGTCGGAGGCCTGCCCACACTGCGTCTTCCGATGCGCGGTCGCCACTCGAGAACTTTACTGCACCAACGGCCATCTGTTCTACGACCTATGTGCCCTGCCCACTGCCACTTAAGTCTAGCAATTCTAAGAGCTATGTCGGTAACTTTAGTTCTCCTACGTATCTCCTCATTTCTGATTCGATCACGAAGGGAAACATCAAGCATAGCACGCTCCATCGCCCTTTGGGTGACCTTGAGCCTTCTTATGAGGCCTATAGTAAGCGACCATGTCTCGGATCCATATGTCGTCTCATCACTGGCAAACCACACTGGTCAAAGACTTTTGTCTTGAGACACTGCGGTATTTTGGACGTTAAGATATTGCGGAGCTTACCGAACGCTGCCCAGCCGAGTTGGATTCGACGATTGATCTCTTTCTCGAAGTTGGACCTACCTAACTGGACTGTTTGTCCCAGGTATACATATTCCTCAACAAATTCGAGTGTAGAGTCTCCAACCTTCAGAGGAGTGGGTGTAACACGGTAACAACACTGAGCTGTGGCCCATTTGTGATCGCTGCGGCACTCACGCTAGGCACATCATAGATATTTAAGTTTGCTTGTTTTTTCTTTTTTTACTTTTTATTTTATTTTTTTGTTTTTCCTTATTTATATTTTGTTAATATGTTATAAGTTTGTATGTTATTATTCTTATTTGTTTTTCCTGTGTTTATCATTTTTGTGTTCAAGTTTGTTTTGTGATCACAGCAATTACAATAAATGCTTTATCTATCTATCTATCTTTCGGGGTTTTGAAGCTGTATAGGCGGTGGTCGCAGCTTCATCAGTTGTCAAGAGAATAATTTGACGTGGCTTGCGAAGCACGGAAACGGTTACGAGATTAATGCGCCAATGAGAGCCAAACTCATTATGGTTATGTATGACCTTTTCTGAAGTCAGTTAACCTGGGTGATCAACATGACCACGCAAGTTACATAGTAGACCACCATAATACAATGCAAGTTAGATAGTAAACCACCATAATTCGTATGAGAAATAGTCACGTTTTGAGGATTTTCACAAATACGTTTTCATAAGAAAAAAATATTATTTGTTTTTCGTGACAAATATTTTGTGCGTGCGAGAAATATTTAAATAATAATATTATGTAGGTATCTGTTTATACTTTGTTACTTAACAGTCATTTGGGCGCTAGATGATTCATTTTATTTACTTACGCATAACAGATACGAAAACCGCGCGTTTTATGCTACTCTGCCGAGCATCAAATTATATATTTTTTTCACTAAGTATTTATTATGATTTTCTAATGAAATTTATATTTTTATAATCCTAAGAAGTGTGGCTTTCAGAATATATTTTTTTCATGCTAATATCAAAGACGATTAAAAATTAATCGACCCATATGTGGAAAAAAGGTAGCCATGTTTTATATGTTTTATCAAATATTTCTTTTTTTATATATGGAAAGTCATTTTTTTGTTACAGAAATGAATTCCTTATCCTTTAATCATACGAAAATGATATCTCACTTGCCCTAGTACCAATATTTTTGGAGATATAAGCCCAAAAATGGAGCGCGGCAGAAACAAACTTCCCCCCCCCCCCCCCCTGCCAAACGAGGGATGGCTCCCGGTGGCTCCCGGGCTTAATCTACTCAGAACGGCCTAGGGAACAACTATGCCAAGTTTGAGCGCCGGATCCAAATTAAAACGGTTCCCATACTAGAATTTTTTGAGTTTCAGTTCTAAGTATGGGGAACCCCCTAAATTTATTGTTTTTTTTTTCTATTTTTGTGTGAAAATCTTAATGCGGTTCACAGAATACATCTACTTACCAAGTTTAAACAGTATAGTTCTTATAGTTTCGGAAAAAAGTGGCTGTGATATACGGACGGACAGACAGACAGACATGACGTATTCATAAGGTCCGTTTTTTGCCATTTGGCTACGGGACCCTAATAAACCATTTTAATATATCTTAAGGATTTTTGAATCATCCCAAGCCTGATTAAATCATTCTTTAAGGAGTCTGCTCGAGATTACACGAAGATTGAATAAACAACCAGTTTCATTTGTACATTTTAGATTTATACGGGCGTGTAGCCCAGGCGACCATTGTGGACAACTACATGCCTCCTCCAGCTGTCTACTCGCCGGAGTCGCCGGTAATGTCTTCTGAATCTAACGCCACCACTTTCCCGTAAGTGTTTATTTTTTCTTAATACCAATATTTTTTGTGTGTGATTTTAGCGAAATTACTTACAATTTCTCTTCAAATAGTACTAGCTCTTCCTGTAGCAACTCCGAGGTATCGGTTCCGGGTCTGCTTTGTAAGTCCGACTATACAATCGTGTTCGTATGCGCTTCATTTGATCTGTTCCGTTCTGTCCGTCGGAACCATTATTGAAGGATCCGGATCCGATTTGCAGTCGGAGTTACATCCATCAGTTCCATGAAGAATACGGGTCCACGGATTCAATTCGGCCGGACCTACCCATCTCTACTTTTTATATACGCATTAGCTAAATCCGTAATGGAAAGTAACGTTGGAAAATCTATGCTTTCAGGAAGAGCGTCTGCTTAATTTATAGCTGTCACTCGCGCTCATTTATTTCGGAGTTGGTACAGGGCCCGAGTCCGCTTCGAATTCATTCCGTCCGTCGGAATCAGTATTGAAGGATCCGGATCCGACTTGCAGTCGAAGTTACGTCCATTAATTCCATATAGGATACGGGTCAGCGAATTTGGTTCCGGCCGGACTTACCCATAAAATACTCCTTAGCCATAAAAATGCGTAATCAAAAGGAACGTTGAAAAAACTATACTTTTCCCCTCTCCAGCACGAAAAGGGTGCCTTTGGTCCCAAAAACCCTTTTTGCCGCGAGCGTGAGAAAAAGTGATTCGAATTTCGAACACCACATTTTGCGCGGCGCTGAAAAAATATATGTAGGCGATAGTTCGTTCAGAAACTCATTTTGGCCTAGCGATTTAACTCATAGGCACAAAATGTTGTCTGGTATTTAACGAAATTTAAGTTTCTAAATTGCGCTATTGCATTTTTAATGACGTAATATTTAAATAAATATGGACTAGTAAACATGAATATCGCTTACTTAAAAATATCATGTTTGGTTTTCATTTTAGGTTTTTATGAAAATGATGAGCAGCGCAGTTTCCGAATGCAACCTCTAAATTAAAAACATTATAATAAAAAACTTTATTGTCTCCAAAGATAATTTAATCAACTAAGTACGTTTTTACTTTTCTCGCTGGTCGAGGTGAAAAGTTATATGTTTCACTCGAGAACAAGTTATTTTTATGTCTCGTGCCTTTAAATCACTCACTGTGCTCAGTAGTATATTAGAATCACTCGCTACGCTGGTGATTCAGTTTTAGACTACTTCGCTAGTTCGTGATTTAAAGTTAGCACTCGTAGCAAAAATAACTTGCTCACTTGTTGAACAAATAACTATTTAGGAAGAGTCTGCCTATAGCTAATCTATAGCTCTTACATAGTTAAATGCCAAATCACAAGGTACGTTGGAAAAATTATACTTTTAGGAAGAGCGTCTGGATAATCTATAGCTTTCATTCGCGTATTCAGTTTCTAATTTGCCTATTGGTATACACCACAGAGTCATTTATTTCGCCAGGGAGATGTGCTTCCACCGCGTGCACGGCCGCAACGCGCGGCTCACGCGCAACCGTCTGACAGCTTCCCGCGCTACCGTTTATTCGGAGTTCAACGACGCCGTGCTGTTTAGTTCGCGGCCGCTGCGTGAATGTGACATGTTCGAACTGCGCATAGACAAAATGGTCGATTGTTGGATCGGCAGCCTGGAGATAGGTCCGTTTTATGTATCACAATATTTTTTTAAATTTACCTATTAACATATATTTAAATTGGAGGCGCTATGTTCAGTTATTTTTTTATCGATTTTGTATAAGGAATGCCAATTAGTCGAATTTGGTTTTGTATGGTCGGCACCATACAAAACAAAATTCGACTAATTGGCATTCCTTATACAAAATCGATATAAATCTAACTGAATTTAGCGCCTCCAATTTAAATATAAATAGGTAAATTAAAAAAATATCTTCAATTTAAATATAAGTTTGCATATTGAGAAAAACTTACAAAATGTTCAACTAACTAATTTCTTCGCTTCCATGACGCGAAAGTAGTCGGCGTCTCTGGCGGTAATAGTGTTAAGAGGCCTTATTGAAACTTGCCGCCCTTACAAATAAAAAATAGAGTTTCTTAATCATAAATAGACTGTTATTATTAGTTAAAAACTTTATACACAGAAGCAAGACACAGGAAGTGTTTTAATTAAGAAATACATAATTTAAAATGTTTCGGTAAGATCTCTTAAGTGCAGGCGACGATCTGGCTATGTCATAGAGGCTCGATGTGAAAGACATTTCAGTACATCCATTGATGAAGGTAGGCTCGATCATTGCATCATTGTGCGATTTAAGTAGATGCATTGATTGTGCAGGCGTGACGGCGATTCGGCCGGACGACCTGGAGGCGGTGGCCGGCACCGCCACCGACCTGCACTGGGACACGTACATCCTGAGCGGCGCCGCCATGATGAAGGACGGCGAGTGCGTGCGCAGCGGGTATCCGCTGGATCTGGACACGCTCACTGTGGGCAGCAGAGTCGGTACGAACCTCGGTTTTTTGGAGCTTCCTTAAAAATTATCACGAACTCGCAGGTTTTCTGATACTCTTAATGACCATTTTTGTTTATTTCATAAAATATTTACTAGACATTAAATAAAAAGCGGTCAAGTGCGTGTCGGGCCACGCGCAGTGTAGGGTTCCGTAGTACTTCTCGTTAACTTGTAAAGCCTACTTAGGGACCATCCATAAATTACGCCACACGTTAAGGGGGAGGGAGGGGGTCAACGAAGTGTGCTAACAAAAATTTGCACTTTAAAGCTTAATTTTTCGAAAACGGATCCCTGGATTGAAAAATGGTCACAAACCTACAATATTTTTGAAAGACCCATTCAACGACACCCCATACTATTGGATAGTCGAGAAAAAATAATTCATCCCCACTTGTAGGCGATTTTTTTTTCAAGATTTTATTTTACCACTTTGTCGGCGTGATTAATATGTATATCCGTGCTAAATTAAAATAGACATAGACAATCTTTATTTAATAATAATTTCAGCTTAATTATTTAATTACAGCTCTCTAATACTAATAGTCTCTGAGTTAAGCTGCGGACAGACAGACAGACGGACATGGCGAAACTATAAGGATTCCTTGTTGACTACGGAACCCTAAAAAAAATGACCAAATGTAAAAGCTAATAAAAAATAAAAAGGCTAACGGATATTCGCTTTCCCGAATTTTTGTTTTTTTTTTTCAAACTAAAATTTCAGTAGTGCCTTTGGCATCTGAGTACTCAGGTGGGATGATGCCAACAGTTAACCAATCGTCAATTATAATATTAAAATATATTTCATGATTCCGTACGCTGCTGTTTAATACAAGTATTGCCATTTGCAGGAATGATGTGGCACGCGGATCGCAGCCTGCACTATTATCTAGATGGCATGGACATGGGCAAGGCTTGGTATGTGCCGCACCTTAACATTTATGCGGTCGTCGACCTCTACGGCCAATGCACTCAGGTAAGTTAACGAAAAACATTCACAATCGTTTCCTATTGATGTGTTGGTTTTAACATTTATTGTATTTACTCATTTTGTCATAGGTCACTATCCTACAAAATGAAGAGAGAGCTTTCAACTATAACGGGTGCACTAACTCTGATAACTCTCTGCTAAACTCGAGAGCCTTGACTACTCCCCCGCCACCCTACTGGTAATAAATGGCTTATATCTTGGTAATAATATGTTTCAAACGATTCATTTTAATAATTAAACCGTTGTGTTGTAGGAGTTTTTCTGAATATTGCGGCGACAACATCTGTTTGATGCATGACTACTCGATAGCGCGACGACTGACCCCCGATCCAATGGCGGCCCTTGTATTCAGTTCCGCACATCTTGCTATTGGCGAAATTTTTGAAGTAAGTTTTACTATAAATGAATGTGTATTTAAAACATCGAGAGATATTATTATGATGTTTTAGCCGACTAACGAAAAGTTAAAAAAAAGGGTAATAATCTCATACACATAGTTTACAACATTCTGTGGAATATTCGTTTTTCAAGTAACAGCAGTCGGGTTTAAGTATCTTAACTTTTGTTTTCGTTTCAATTGCGTTTAACAGATCAAAGTAACAGAGTGCAAGTATGGATATGCTGGCAGTTTTCGTATGGGCATTACGGATATCAACATCTTGAACGTGTACGTCAATCGGAGTCTCCCTCCCTCTGTGTCCTGTCTGCCACACTACACCGCCTATATCGATGGTAAGTACTTTGATGGTGACGAAGGCTTATTTATGTATGTGTGTTATATAAAATATACGAGATCTTTACTTTTGAAATCAAGACACTTCCACCTAAAGAAGATACATTGCTGTAATTGTTTAAGATAGTGCAACTTCAGTAAGTCCTCCGATGACAGACTATAAGCATTCACCCTTATTACATATAGCTCAGTACCTCACCGTACAAATGACATGGTGCCGGTATGAGTTCACCCTAATGTATTTACTGTTTGCTTCGCCTGCCAGGGGGCTACATGAAGTACTCGAGTGCGGGGTCGCGCGAGCAAGAGGTGCTCTCCTTCGTGCCGTCGTTCGAGTGGCTGCGGCCCGGCGACCGCGTCGGCCTCAGGAAGACCGACGACTCCCGCGTCCTTATCTACTACAATTCAGAACTGCTCGATATGGCGTTTGAAAGGGTCCCCGATGTAAGTCGTGCTCTTATCTAAATACGTGACGTCATTGTTTAATATTTAACCATGAAATTCTGACATTGTTTTATTATTTCAATATGTCCAGAAAGTTTACGTCGTTATGGAGATTTTTGGTATGGTGTACAAAATACAAACTGTACCGAGAAGCACAGTGGGCGGTACAGTTGCTCAAACAACTAGTAAGTGTAATATCCCTTTGATGATATTTAAATGCTCATGAATCTACCGATAACCACTATCATTGCTCACTGTATAAACTGTTACAGTTCCCAACGATAACTACAAGGACAACATGACGCAGCACAACCTGCTCGAGATGCTTTTGAACGGCCAGGAGGAGTCCCACATGTTGCAGGTGACGGAGGTGGTCGTGCAGCGGCCGGCCGGCGAGCCCGATGATGCGCCCGAGCCGGACCGAGAGGTGCTCCTCTCTCCCATATATTTTTTATTGTGTAAGGTGGCAAAACGCCGACAATATTTATATATTTAAAAGAAGGAAAGTGCCAAAAGTTTGCGACCACAGCTCGTTTGTTCACCTTTTGTCTAATTCATAAAAAAATATAGATATTTCATTATTTCTATACTATAGGTATAGGAACACTGTTGACTTGCTTGTCTGCGCAATGTTAGAAAGCAAGTAAGAGTTGCTATCTCTTTCATCAGCTTGGAAGTAGAACAAGATGAAGGCAGTATTTCACTTTCTTCTCCTATTTTTAAGTTATAAAACTTAATTACACAACAAACACGATGAACAGAACAAGAATAGGTAAGTTTTATTGTAGGTTCAATCGTCAAATCGTAATAATAATCATGATCAGTGATTAATAGAACAGGTAGATCCAAACAACTAAATAGGAATAATAATAATGCATGTTTCTGGTTAAGTATATTTTATGGACTAAAAACAAACAGCAAAATAAGTAACGTCAATAGACAAAACGTAATACATACTATAGAGTTAGGCGTAAAATTACTTTTCAAAAAGAATGTTCGATATGCATTTATAGCGCACGTCAGCCAAATAAGAAGTGGGGTTTATAAAGTGGTTGGCTAGCTTGGTTATGTCCTTTAATTAAATTTTTAGTTCTGTTAGCAGGTTATTTCTTAACCTTTTTACGTACTATGTTTTACCTGATGATAAATGACGTTTCCTAAGATGAAAGCGGGCTTAAACTATTAAAAAATGTCGCTTAGAAAATCTTGCCTTGGTTATTTACAGCTGAATTTAAACACTTCATTGAATTATGCAACTTATTAGATAGACTACATTAAAGTTATATAGGTCCATACACACCTCTAAGCATTTTGTTTAACTACTGGCGACTAAAAGTAGGAAAAAAATTGATGTGCCAGGTGGAGCACAGCGGTGATGCGGTTGACTTAGGCAACTCGACCGATGACAACTTATGCAACTCGACCGATGTCAACTTATGCAACTCGACCGATGTCAACTTATGCAATTCGACCGATGTCAACTTGCAGCTGATGACATCTCCACAACGCCGCCGTCGTCAGCACCTGCCGTACACGTTTTATTACTTACACGGGAGTAATATTCGGCTATGCAGCTCAGGTACCTATATTCGCATCATCGCTTAGTGACTACTGTGGTTAACTGTGGCAAATTGTTATCACACTTTATTTGTGTGTCCGATGTTACAGATACGGTGGCAATGAGGACTTCCGGGTATAAAGACGCTATAGCTATCGTCAGCCAGCCGTTGAGAAGAGGGAACTGCTTTAGGGTAGGTGACTTCATACACGAGTTGAAATATGAACTATGTAGCGCGTCTGCTGCAAAAGTAAAAATAACTCTTGTGAGCATGCCGTTATAATGCAAATGTTTGCTGCTTCGCAAAATGTCAAATCCACTTGACTTGCCGTGCTATCAGGGCTTTGTGAGCAAGGTATTGTACTTTCGCGGTTTACCAAACCGTGCAACCAAATCTATTCAGTTTACGTTGTAAGTAGGTATGTGAAATGCTGGAGCATATTTAAATTTACCAATGTTTAAAATGTTATTTATTTTTATAGGTTTGCGTATTTATGGATATGTTCATGCATTTGCGAATTTAACATATCATACTTTATTACATTTTTTTTTGTAATTTATGAAATTGCGAAGGTTATATACATACTTTAGCTAGCAGAGCGAATACTAAATGAATAAATATTTATTCATTTAGTATTTATAATAAATATTTATTCATTTGTAATTGTATATAAAAGGTGCTACTTTATTAGTGCTCGATATTTTATTCAGTGGTTCTACTCCTGATTCTGATCAATTTTGCCCCAAGGAACCCATAGTCAAATCGCAAAAAATTTTTGGACTATTCATACAAATCGATCAGCCGAGCGGCCAAATTAGTATGAAAAGTCCAAAAATTTTTTGCGATGTTACTATGGGTTCCTTGGGGAAAGTTGATCAGAATCAGGAGTTGAAGCAGTGACTAAAATATCCAGCACTAATAAAGTACCACCTAATATATTTTTAACTTTTTTCTGAATTCTTTATTACAAAGCTGCTGATAAAACTTTCTCATTGCATGGTTTCAAATTCGACATTTTTATTACTTTCACCTCACTTCACGTCAGCTTCATACCAATAAAAAATAAATTGGCGGTTTAATGCTATCTATACGTAGCTATTCGTGGCTTGCGCAGAAATACAACTTTAATGCAAAATTATTCCTGATTCTTTATGAAAAGCTACTAATGTAATGTTTTTTATTAAATGCCTTCAAATTTATTTATTTGATGAACCATTCCGTTTATAGCTTTTTCAATTTAGCGAAAATGGGCGACCACTTTTGCTCCGCGAATTTGTTCTCATTGATTTACATATTTTCTCAATCGAGTTTTAATTCGGTGTATCTAGCCGAAAATCAAAGCTTACTAATGAATAAGTGCGTGGCTTAGTGCTTGCTTGGTTCTCGCAACGACTACGACTACAGATGCGGTCGTAACCTTGAAGGAATATAATTCGACCGTTTCCGTATTTCGCAAGGCATGTTAAGCCGTTGGTGCCGGTTCCTATCGCTTCGGCAGTCTTCTCGAGCTATGGGAAGAGACCCGTGCCCTAGCAGAATACGCTATGGTTTCTTAACGATTTTTTTTCTAAATTCTCGTATGTCAAGGATTTCAGTCAAGATAAACACACCCCGGACACTTCATACAAATTTCGCGCCATTCTTTACTACAAGGTCATTCATGTTTGTACACATGTAAATGAGCGTGATATACTAGGGTTGAATCGAGATTCAATTTGCCCTCATTGTTCTTTATTATTAGCTAGACTTTTACAAATAAAGTAAAGGCTGTATATAGCAGACAAGGCTGTATAGCCCTAGAAGGCTTAGCTCTTTCCTTAAAAAGTAAAATTGTCTTTGGTTATAATACTGTGCTTTGGAACCGTTTTGGAACTGTGCCAACCTCTTGACAAATGGTCACAGATGGGTCACACATTGAGGTGAGGTAGCCTTCAGAGAGCGGCAGTGAGTGTCCATACTGTATAATGTCCTTATACTGTGGTGATAAATTATAATGAAGCCGAATATGGTAGAGGTCTTACCAATTAACTTCAACGTATTAAGGAATGTAATTAATATTCAAATGCCTTATTAATATTCGAAGTTTCAATACCTATTTGAAAATACCATAATCATGACCAACTAAACCTGGGTCTGTGTATTTTGAACCTCGGTGGGAATAGAACCTGTGATTTCCCGTTGTGAAGCCTGTTAATTAGCCTTTACACCATGATGGTGAACGTTTTACAGAGAAAACATTACTTACTCTTTGCTTATCGCTACTGCGAAAATATACAGGGTGTAACAGAAGTGTGTGACAATACTTCAAGGTTGGCTTTTACCCATCAAACTGAATAACTTTTGTTCTACAACTTTGTTGAAATCGCAAATTTTTTTTTGGACTTTTCATACAAATCGATCAGCTGGCGAACCAAGTGTGTATGAAAAGTCCAAAAATTTTTTTGCGATTTCAACAAAGTTGTAGAACAAAAGTTGTTCAGTTTGATGGGTAAAAGCCAACCTTGAAGTATTGTCACACACTTCTGTTACACCCTGTATAATTATGTCGCTTTATTTGCCGTAAAGGCGAAAATATTTATTGCCACTATGCGAACCGCCATATTGGGAAAATATATGTCGCTCAGATTGGCTTGCGTTGTCGTGTCGGTCAGGCAGGATAACTCTAGAGACACGGTCATCATAGCCTAGATGGTTGTGACTGTTAGTGTTATTATTCTCGAACGTTTCCGTGCTTCGCGAAAAATGTTAAGCCTAAGGTGCTGGTTGCTATCACTAGATGGCAGACTTCATAGAAACTATGTCCGAACCTTATTGCCAATTGCCAACTGGGGTTGGCCACTAGCCCTAAAAAATCAACGACGATAAGTAAATTATAGACATAATGTCATCCGACTACAAGTGATAATAAATTATAATATGCAATGCGATTTATGTTTGACTTAAGATATTACAGTGGTAGTAAGCTACGGAAGGACTAAAAATATTTTCCTGCGAGCCAAACTAGTTCCCTTAATATTGGACCTCGACGAAAACGAAACCCATGAACATTGGGAAGCCCTTGCGCTATGGTGGTAGTAATTCTAAGCAAGTGTGCAAGCTATTCTGTAGTTCCAAGTTGAATGATTCTCACATAAAAAATATAAAGGCCAATATGAATATATATTTGATCGTGGTTTTTGTTGTGTATTATTTTTTCGCTTGGCTTTTCAATGTATCATTTGTTTTATATACATTATTCATTAATTCTCAGATGAACAATTTCAAATACATGCGAATTTTGTATTTTAAGTAGTCTTATTTAAAAATATTAATGCGCAAACCTATTGATTAAAAAAAATGGACTATGTCGATTTGGTATATATACACATTTGCACAATTTAGAGCTGGTCTATTTTCGAATGAGATAAGTATATAAATTTTTTTGTGCACCTCTGTACTCATTTATAATGTACAGATTATACTCGTGGTTTCCAAATGACATGTTCGGTGGTGTGAGCTCATATGGAGCTTGGCGTTAACTATGCAAAAACTCCACTTCATATCCAATAGTGAACATAAAATATTATTGATTTAAAATAAAGCTCTTTACATAATATGAAAAATAAGGTAGGTAGTAAACCATTACGGTACACTACGTCCAAAATGATCACTTTTGAATTTATTAGCCATAAAGAAACAATCAAGCCTAAAGAAACAGACATATCGTTTCATTCGTCTTGCTCCTTTGCTATAATTAACCCTAACCGAGTATTAATTCGTTAATGGTGTACCTATATTGCATCTGCAAAGATCTTTAAAGAGTTTGGTTGGTGGTTTAGTTCCGCGTGGACAAGATAACGGGCGCGTGGCAGGGGGGCCCGGTGATAGGGGCGGTGGGCTCTCTGCCTGCGCCGCCGCTCCCGGGCAGCGCGCTGCACCTCTCCGGCGGCAGCGGCGGCGGCGGCGGCGTCTGGCTGCTCGCCGCTGACGTGCGCGACGACAACGGCGTCAAGGTGAATATAGTGCATTCGAAGTGGCTGTGAAACCCTTAAGGATGTGTGTTGCACTGAACTATTTACTTTCCTCAATGACATGTTACGGTAGAATTTTGTTTGTCCCATGTTAAGTAGAACGAACGAAACAAACAAAAATACCATATACCACTTTTATGTATTTTAGGTTTTAGGCTCTTATATTTCAATTTCTATAATTTTTATCGATAAAATTACAGATCGATCTGTATTAAGGCACATTTCTAAAGCTCTTTTTTAATTTAATACTCAATTTTAATTTAGTCATATATATTTAATTTCACCCGAGTGATAAAATAACACTTAGGTTAAATACATTTATTGTTAACCACACTAATATATCATTTAAATATTAAACTAGCCCTCTCCTCTAGTCTATTGTGGTGCCCAGACTGGGTCCCTGCGATGTACTTTTTTAATACCTATCTAAAAACTCACGGAATGCAATTGAGTTCATAATGTGGTATGTTTTATTGTCATATCAAATGTTAAATAAAATAATCGCTCACATAAACATATTTTGTATCGTGTTCTCAGACTATAACCGACATGGGCGCGGTGTTGGACGAATTGGCCGAGGACTCGGTGCTGACGCTGTACTTCCGGTTCAACAGCGAGCTGGTGCTGGAGGTGGACGGGAAGGTGGTCGGCGCCATCGCCGCCGTGCCTCGCAGCTACAGCCACCTCTATCCGCTGATCGACCTCTACGGCAGGGTGGCACAGGTGAGTGGACTTAGTTTAGAAGGAGTGCCTAATTCGCTTTTTCAAGTGGCGCTGTTGCTATGCCGAAGTTTGGCCACAGTTTATATTGTAAGAACTTCATTTATTTATCTGAAAGTAAAGTATACTCCGTTTCAGATAGCAATAGACATAAGAAGGACGAAGAAGCAGAGGTAGTAAACATTCGGCCACAGATTTCAAATTTCGCTATACTGATGAAAATGTATTTCTTTGTGCCACACATATTCTACAAGTAATGGTACTACAGAAAGGAACATTGTATGCGAGTTCTGCAGAGCAACAATCTTCGTGCGGTCGTGGCGACGGCATGGGCCATATTAAAAATCGGTCGCAGCCGCAGTTCGGTATGACGTGCGCACTTGTTTATCCGCATCGATGATGTAGTTTATCTGAATAAAAGTTCGATAATTACGTGGATGGGTTTTTCTGTTAGTAATATTTAACTCTACCGTTTTCGTGTTCTGCAAGACACCTGAGACATTCGTGCCAATTGATATATTTATAGGTTGGTTGCCGGGACTTGTACCGAGCACACGTCTACTGAGTTAATGTTTTAATTATTTCCGTTTTAGAGTAGTCTCAACGTTATTTTTGTGATGGGGAAATAGCTGTGATTCCGATTCACTGATAAGCGGTCATAAAAAGAGGATTAACTCAGGAGACAGCTCCGTTTTCCGAGTTCCAGCAGCAAACCACCACGTGGAGCGTCTTTAAGTGTCCATCACCTTTAGAGCCGCGTCTTTCACTTGACATTGGCGTTTCGCAATTTTTTTTTTATTGAAGATTCTCCCATTTTTCACTTGACATTGGCAAAATCACTCCTTAAATGAGATGTGGAATGCCAAATAGTATAGATATATTTTTATTATTTATATGGCAGTCGTAATTTCATGTGTTTGCCACTAGTCCTATAACCACCATCAATCCGGACTTGGCTCCTTTCTGTGTGTATAACCTAACCTTTCATGGGTAGGGTGAGAGACTGCAGGGGGACGTAATGGGTTCTTAATGTACATAATTATAAATAATAAATCTAACAACACCAATACAAAGAATTTTATTAAATAGTTAACATTGAGAAAATGTGTTAGAGGGAGTTTTTGGACCTGTTGTTTTTTTCACTCCGCAAACACTTCCGGAAATGGCACGTATACGACTTCCACATGGTAGGAACCTCATATTAGGTAGACAAAAGAAACGTTTCTAGTAAAATATTTATATCTTCACATTAAATATCTTCGTCACTTGAAGATGACGACGAAGATGAGTCGCCTACATTTATTATAAACTTTTCAATAACTTCATCAATTATATTGTCAAGCTTTCAAAATTTTTGTTCTACCTTTATAACATGAGCGATGCAGGCCTGCCACTTTTCAGAGGTCCTTCCCATCCTTTTTATAGCTTGAGGAAGCAGAACTTTTATATCGTTTAACTTAAACGTTTTATTTTCCTTTGCCACATAATCCTTTATATGAGCCCATATGAGCTCGATTGGGTTTAGCTCACAATGATAGGGGGTAGGCGTAGAACTGTGATTCCATTTTTCTTTGCTATTTCATCTATCACATAGCTCTGGTAAGAGTTTTTATGTAATTTTACTTTTTTTTTCTAATAACTCTGCTCTGATTTCGTTCTCTTGGTAGGCAATATTTTTTGCTTGTAGCCAGGCTTGTATTTCAGCTTTCCGTGTAGATGAAGATGGCACCTTCTCCAATCGTCGTGAGTGGTTACGCGTTATCCATGACAATTCAGTGAGCACCTTAAAAACCTTTTTTTCGTTCTGTCTATTCCTATTTGAAACGGAGTATAGTAGATTACAATCAAGGTATTTGTTGTAAAGACTAGTTCTGTATCATTACATAATATTGACCTTTAGATATCGGCATCATCATCACTTACCTACATACATCAGGTGAGATGATGCCAAGGGCTTAACAATTGAGAGTAAATAAATAAATAATTATTTTCTAAGTTCTTATTTATTTGTTCCAGGTTTCGGTATTGCTACATCCGTATATAGTGAAGAGTGGAGCATCTTTGGATCTGCCAATAATAACAGAGAATTCAAAAGCAGAAAGACTAGCGGAGCTTGATACATCTGATAATGAGCACGAAGAAGGAACTGAAGACTTGACTCTTTTACAGGAACAATCTAAAAGAAAAACCAAAGCTTATAGCGAAGACAATTTGTTTGAGAGTGAGCTAGAATCAATTTTAGTCCAGCCGGGACCAAGTACTGCTGATCCATATTTAGGAAGTGTTCCTATTAAGAATGAAGAAACACAGAGCAGAAAGGTACCAAGCAGAGCTTCGCTGCACCACAGCCTAATATTGCCAGAGCCCTCAGTGCCCCCCGCTGACAATAAACTTATAAGCCGTTGCGTCCAAAAGAGCCATTCTACTCAGAACTTTACTCAGCTGTCCGACGACTTATTGGAAAGCGAAATAAAGGCCAGTCTTCGTCAGACCTACAGCGTCGGCTCGCGAGTGGGAGATGAAACTGATGGCAATGAATCTCTTGAGCATTTGTGCGACACGAATATACGCCACAACGACCGCTACCCTGAAGCGAATGACGTCGATAATTTAGACAACGAAATTATGGACGCATTGACATTAGAGACCGGCAACTTGCCGGACTTGACCGAGGAGCAGTCGTCGTCTATTGACGAGTCCACTCGGCGGGACGATTTGTGGTCCGAAACCTTGTCTGCTGAGAATCTGAATTACTTGAATCGTATATTGTCTTTGGACCAAGAGGGGAGCGATGGGCACAGCTTAGAGGCAGAGTGGGAGGCGTCCGGCGAGGGTTGCGAGCACCTGCACCTGGTGCTCAAGTACTGGAACTTCCTGGTGCTGCCGTACCCGGAGCTGCGGCAGGCCGTCTCCTGGGGGCAGGTACGCTGCTATTGCGCCAACTGCCAACCGGACGTCCAGTCACCATATGCAGGTCTGTTGAAATAACTATTCTCTAAAAGTGATGTTATAATTCTATATCGGCAAGGCATTTTTTAACAAGGGATCAAAATACTGGGATCTATTTCTTGTCACGGTCTCTAGTAGTAACATGAAAAGTATGAATGTATTCGGAAATACAACAGATTAAGAAAAATCCTACATCCTACATATCTAGAACATATTTTATATTGCTGAAATTATAGATTGCTCGATTGCTAAACTTATCGTAGGCCGTGATGACAAGGGTTTTTGTAAATAGTACAGGAAACCTTAGTTTGGAGTACATTATAGTACGTAGGTCAGTTTGTCCTGCAATACAGAAACCCAATCATTTCGCCTGGTGGGTTCTGACATACAATAGTATCAAACAAACTCTGTAGGTATTAAAGCGTTCTTTAGACCAAATCTTATGGCCATCCTATGGTAAAGATGTCTAGTGTAATGTACTGTATGAAATTAAGTTTGAATTGTGTGCTGCACGCCAGGCTGGGTGCGCATCGAGCGCATCGACGGCGTGGGCGCGTGCCGGCGCGCGTTCTGGGCCCTGGCGCGCCACACGCTGGGCGCGGCGCAGGCGCACGCGGGCCCGCCGCTGCGGCCGCGCTGCCTCGCGCCCACGCTGCCCGCCTCGCCGCCGCTCACCGACATGTAAGGGTTAACAGATGTTTTATCAAATATGGTTATTATACTTACACAAGTCGAATTGTGGTGATTGCTCTTGCCTGAAATTTAACGTTTAGTTTTGAATTTGTTATTATTAATAAATAAACAAATACTAATTTCTTATTTATTGTATTCAGGGTTCAAAATTATCAAGATAATTTATCAATGGTAACTACTAAAACATCAAACCCTGATTTTATGTCTGTTTGTGATAAGCGTTTTAGTCTTTTGGAGTCGTCCATTAATCACGTGATGTTTTTTACCAACTTTTTAGACTAATTTTAGAATAATTTTGTACTGAAATTGCGCGTGTGTGCGAGATTTGTAGGCACTGCTTGTTTGATTACACGGTCATTTTAAGAGGTCTAATAAGAAAGTAGTGCTAACAAGAAATTTGTTGGTATTACAATTTGCGTGTGTATTTTCTAGCAGCTGCAAGATGTTTACAAGACAAATGATGCTCTTTGAGTTTACAAATAAGAACCTCATTTTATTATTGTTTTTTGTGAGCCCATTGTTTTGAAATTATTTAAAATAACGCCATATTCTTTGTTTACTGGTTACAAGTGTAACGAAGTTTGAAAGAAAATTATTATAAATTATTAGCGCTTATTGCGCGTTTGTTGAAAATTGATAATAGCTATTTCTTGTTGCTAAATGTTTAAGTAATTCAGGATAATCCGTGCATTTTATTATCTAACAGTAAAACAGTTTGGAATGACACTGGCTTTAAATGCCGCGTCAAAGTAGCACAATCTCTGTGAAAAGCACCTATAATAGTCTTGTTTAGTTTCACATAATATTTAAAAACTCGTAGGTATCGAGACCAGTTAAAAAGGCCAGTTAAAGTTAACCGATATACTTATGGTAAGTTTTCCATTTTATTTCTGCCTACCCTATGTATAAACTCTATGCACGCCACTGCCCCTGGTGATACGTGGTGAGATTTTAGAGTACTCCCTACCCTAAATCGCGTGTATTTTTTGGCACAAAATATTCTCTTTAAATACAGGTATGAATGAATGAATGAATGAAAACACTATGGGTAATTTTTTTAAACTGACATACGATAGAATGTTTCTATCCAATAGACAAAAGCGGCAACGGTTATTAGCTTATAGTATTATTCACCGTACTGACTGTATTCAGTCAGTAATAACTTGTTTAACGACGGAGGAGTCGACCGCCGGCTGCGGCGCCGCCGGGACAGCGCGGCCACTAGCAGCCGTACTAGCGAGTACGACCCGCGGGGCCGCGGCTGGCGATCGTTCTCGATCTCTCGATTTAAATTAAGGCGTAAGACAACGGGAAAGTCAGAACTAACTATGTCATTAGTACATCAAAATATTCAAGGCTTTTCCGGCAAAGAACTAGAAATAGAGATGTTTTTGGATAAATATTTGGTTGACATATTTTGTATCACTGAACACTGGCTCAAAGAAAATCAAATGATGTTCAGTTATGATAATTACCATGTAGCCAGTTCTTTCAACCGAAAGACCGCTCGGTGTGGTGGCTCACTAATACTTGTTCGTAATAACTTAAAAGCCAAAGAACGTAAAGACGTAGTCGGGATTTCGATTGAAAGAAATGCCGAATTATCCTGTGTTGAGTTGGAGAAACACATTGTACTATGTGTGTACAGACCTCCATGCGATGAGAACTTTTCCGTTTTTGAAAATGTTTTGGAGGATGCCTTGAGCATTTTGACCAAAAGTAATAAGTCAGTTATTGTATGCGGAGATTTTAATATAGATATTCTCGAAAAGAAAAATTTATCTACGAGATTTCTTAGTTTGTTTAAATCATTTAATTTAGATTTCATATTTCATGAGCCCACTAGAGTCACGGCAACATCAGCGTCATGTATTGATAACGTTTTCTTAAATTGTGAATATAGTGAACATAGTATTATTAATTGCTTAAAATCAGATCACAGCGGTCAACTTGTGCATTTTCCCTTTGAAAAAACTAGAGTAAAAATTACAATTCAAACAAGACCCGTCACAGTCCAGAGAGTAAACAAATATAAAAATGTCTTAAGTCAAAAACTGTCGCTTACAGTTTTCGACAAAGATAAAGCTAATAAATTCTATAATAGCTTTTTTGGAATTATCAGTAAAGAATTTGACGAAATATTTAAGAGTAAAACTGTCAACGTTAATGAAAAATTTAAGTTCAGTGATTGGGCAACAGTGGGTATTTATAAAAGTAGAGAAAAATTGTTTTCTCTTTATGAACAAAAGATTATAAATTTTGACAGCGGTTTCATAGAATATGTTAAAAAATATTCGAAGATATTTAAAAAAGTTTGTTTAGCAGCAAAATCTAACTTTCTATCTAGGAAAATTAAAAACTCTGAAAATAAAATTAAAGCTGTGTGGAACGTTATCAATAAAGAAACGGGAAAAACAAAGCCGCGTAAGGAAGACTACATTCTTCAAACAGATCGCGGCTTAATATCAAAAATACCGGATGTAACAGAAGAATTTGAAACTTTTTTTACTGATATTCCCATCAAAACAACGGAAAGCCTTGACTCGTCGCCGATACTCGCCCACCGTTTACTGACTGAAAATGTAGATCAGTGTAAAGAATGTTTTCAATTTAGAAAAGTCACTTAAACTTAAAAACACTGAAGATTTATGGGGCATGTCTGTTAATTTGTTAAAGTCGGTTATTGATACTATAGCCCCTTATCTTGCTTCTCTTTTTAATATATGCATAGATAGTGGTGTATTCCCGGATCTTATGAAATTTAGTAAAGTTGTTCCCTTATTCAAATCCGGAGAAAAAACTAACCCTAGTAATTACATACCTGTATCGGTACTGCCAGTACTTAGTAAGATCTTTGAAAAAATAATTCTGACTCAAATGTTAAGTCACTTCAATATTAATAAGGCTTTGAATTTGTTAGAGTCATACTTAGTTAATAGATTTCAAAAGGTACATATAAATGGTACAAATTCGTCAGGTTCACGCGTTAAAATGGGTGTGCCTCAAGGGTCTATTTTGGGACCATTCCTGTTTTTGGTTTACATCAACGACCTACCTTTTATGGTTGAATCGCTGTCTAAAATTGTGTTGTTTGCGGATGATACATCTCTAGTTTTTAAAATTGACAGACAAATTGATATGATTGACGAAGTAAACGACACTCTTTGTAAAGTACACAATTGGTTCACCGTGAACAACCTAGTCCTTAATGCAAAAAAAACTAAATGCATAAATTTCACCTTACCGAATGTTAAAAACATAACTCAAAACGTGTCATTAGCTAGTAGTGTTTTAGAATTCGTACCAAAAACAGTTTTCTTTGGTATAACCGTAGATTCAAAACTTCAATGGGGTCCTCACATAGAAACTTTAGCAGGCAGGCTTAGTTCAGCTGCCTATGCTGTTAAAAAAATTAGGCTCCTAACAGATATAGAAACAGCGAGACTAGTATATTTCAGCTATTTCCACAGCATTATGTCTTACGGTATACTTTTATGGGGGCATGCAGCTGATATAAATACTATTTTTGTACTACAAAAAAGGGCTGTTCGCGCGATTTACGGCATGCGATCTCGAGATTCACTTAGAGAAAAATTTAAAGAAATCAATATTTTGACGTTTCCCTGTCAATATATTTATGAAAATATAATGTATGTGCGAAAAAACTTAAATCACTTTACACTGAATTCTGACAGACATACTCGTAATCTTAGGAATAACAGTAAGCTTCAGCTTGTATCTACTAGGCTCAGTAAGGTTAGTAAGTCGTTTGTGGTACAGTGCATACGAATGTATAATAAAATACCAGAAGATATAGTAAACCTAACAGAGAATAAATTCAAAAGTTATGTAAAAAAGACACTATGTAATAAAGCTTACTATAAGACATGTGAGTACTTAGATGATAGAAATGCTTGGACGGTAAGTGTTTGTGCAACCAACACAGCAACATTTTCATGACATATTGTGAGACAATAAATATGCAAACTCTATTGTGAAGGAACTGAAGGGATTCGGTAAGACTTTTCCTTCTCCTTTTTCTTTGTCCATTGATCGGAGTGGTGCATGCTCGCTTAAATGTTCGTGCGGATGGTGGCGTATCGGGAGCCGGGTCGTTCCCTTCCCTCAAATATGGTTGAGGGGAGCGATGGCTGACTCTCGCGTTATACTCGTGATCGGGTGCTGTCCGTGTGAACTGGCCTGCTCTTGTCATTGGTTTTTGAATTGTTAGTCATTAGCTACAAATAATTTTTACTTTTATCTCTTTTGAATCCTTTCTTTCTTTATTCTTCTTACTTTATTCTTAATTTTGCATATTTTATTTACAGACATGACATTGTATAATTCATTTATTGATCTAGCATTAAGATGTAATAGAATATAAGACTTAAAAAAAAAAATGTGTTGGAGGGAGTTTCTTTAGGGCCCGCCGTTTCTTCTCACTCCGCAAACACTTCCCGAAACGGTGGGTATACGAGTTCCGAGTGGTAGGAACCTCGTGTTAGGTAGATAAAAGAATAACGTTCGAAAAGTGTACACTGCTACCTACTTCGAATAAAAATATTTTCATTTCATTTTCATTTCATTTCAAATTAATGGTATGATGTAATTTAATTCTGAAAAATTAAGCACCATGATAAAAAAATATGTCCAGACAGTCATTAAGGTTGCAGGTTGTTTCTGACTGCCTGAAGCCGTTTCGAACCTTGGGATGGGACGAGTTAAAAACAACGAAACAACAACAGTCGACGTTCGGAACTTACTCTAGAAATCGCGTGTTTGACGAAAAAATAAATACACGTGATATCTCACTACACCCCCCTCCCCCTTGTGATATTTCGTGATTTTTTCCGAACCCTCCTCCCCCCCCCCCCTTTTGAGCCTCGCGTGATTAATGGATGACACCTTTGAAGCTGGAATGTACTGTGTCAACGTTTCAGTGTCAAAAAATATTTGTTGTTTTCATAATACAAATTATGTTTTGCAATTCACAGATGGTTCGATGAAGAAGGGAAGCCACATCATACCATTTTGGCTATAGAAATTGATATCGAGTAAGTTTTAGTGATTTTAAAAATATAATTAGGTTGTCCCACAAAAATTGGGTAAAGTTGTATTAGGTTGTCCGGAGCAAATCCCCCGCTCTTTAATTCCAAGTTTATACAAGTTTGTAAAATTTTGTGAGCTTGATACCTACTAGTGCATTGTGTAGTATAGTTAATTTATTACTAAGTGCCGCACCCATCGTCATGTAATGGATCAATGTGACGATTTAGAATGAAAAAAAAATATATATATATTTTTGACCTGTATGACCAACGGCTCGTCATCAAGTTTTTTTGTTTGCTCAGGGTTCATTTTGCAACTGAAGCTCTACGACAGCTGCACAAAGTGACAGTAAATAACTGGCTCGAATTCAATGAAAAAAAATAGTGAAGTTCGAAATCGTTTTGGTGGGGCCCATAATATTAGGTCCTTACCTATGAAATTGGCGTTTCAGTTTTGAAAGTTCAACAGAATAATATTACCCCAAAAATAAATTTACTTCCATTAAATTATATATCATTTTCTAGCTACATTCAAGGTCTTTCATGAATTAGTGATGTCATGTCTCTTATGTAAAAATTGACTGAGTAGGGTTCCATTAAATACTGTATTGGAGTTTTCTTAGAGGTCAATTGGGTCAATTTCTTCTACCAAAAAAAAAATCGAAATTATCTGAAAATCGTGAAATATTATGCGCAATATGTTCAAAAATACATATGGTAACGAATAACACGCTGGGATAAGTGTAGCCTTCAAAAATAAAAATAAAAGTATTTTTTTAACGAAAAAATGGCGATTTTCAGTGACGAAAAAATCCATTTTCACAGTTTCTACACCACTGTGCTCTCAAAATATTCAGACAACGTGCATTTAGCAAGCATTATTTTATTTCTAAATGTCCAATGGTACTTTGAAAATAATTAGTTGTTTTAAAACCTTAATTATTTTATATTAATTTTGTCTTTGGACTTTTTTAACTAAACGTCAATTTCATAGGTAAGCACCTAATACTAGTCATCAACTTGAAAAACTAATTGAAGCAGTGAGGAAAGTACTGGCAACGGGGTATTGAAAGATAAGGGCAATAACGCTTACTAATATCCAACACTCAATTAAGTACCTTAATAACCTTTTGAAAGTATTTTATGTCGGGGGTTTGCTCCCGACAACCTAATTAAATTACGAAAATTCACGTAATGATAGTATAAGCTAATGTAGGATCAATGTTAATAATCATCTCTCATTAGTCCCTTAATTTGAATACTTACTGTCATTAGAAAAAAGCAAATAAGATATATTTTTAATATTATAGTAAAAAAAAAGTATTAAAACGTCAGTCCAGTGGTCTCAGCATTAAAACACATCAATTTTATTTATAAACTGAGGCTTCAAATAATTCATAAAAGTTACCCAATTTTTGAGGAACAAGCAAATTTAATAGTCTTACAAAATAGACGTTAAAATATTTACTGTTAAAAGTTTTCTTGTAAACAAGATCTTATTATGTTGATTTATTAAACATAATATAAAACGTAAAATTTTCGTTATTGTAGGAGGAAATCATATTTCGTAATATTTTTTATACTACACCTACTTAGAAAGTACCTTAATACTTTATCGAATTTGAGGCAGAATGTACGTCATTACTATCGTATAAATATGCGGGAAGAAAACGCGCTGAGCGGGTGGGAAAAGTGTATGAAAATCCATTACTAACGTGTTTTTTTTTAAATTTTGAGTAACACTGTGTCGGTAAAGTAAATGTAAAATGCTAAAAAGTTTTTATCTCCAAGTTCGCAAAATGATACTGGCCACTAGCTTTTTCCAAACATTATTTTGAAATGTGTTTTTTATTTTCTCGTAGGTGTAGTACAAAGTACTATGTATCACTCGGAAGAAAGTGCGATTCCCAACTCGAGTGTATTAAGGCAAACTACATCTCTCGTTGGTAATCGGTCACTTTCTCACCTTGATGAACAATGTACTATTATTTATGTTTGCTACTGTCGATAATTATGGGAGGTCTTTGCCCAACAGTGGGACAGTCAAAACTGAACAACAATGGTCTAATTATTAGACTAATATATCATAAATCCGGTCTGGATGAATGGGTGTTTAAAATTCCTGTTCTATATTGTCCTCAGGGGTTCAGATGCCGAAAACGATCGTCTGTTGGCTTTTCTAATATTTCTGAAGTCGCACGTCGGGTTCTGCGACGACAACCCACCGAGCTTTGAAGAGTGAGCGTATTTTATTTATTTACGAGTAACTATTTATCCTTGATGAAAACCGTTTTAATTTCAATGTCACGTGTGACGTTACAATAGAAAATCAATGTTCGTCACCTCAGTGCTTATTTGTTCAATGTCCTTAACCAAAACTTTATACAACAAATTTTTTACTGATTATTTCACGTAAATTAAATGATTTCTTACAAATTGCGTTTTCAACAGGTAATTATATTTTTTATGTTCTTAAGGTCTAAATTATAAGAATCATACACCAATCGACGGGAAATTTAAACTTTATGATAACTGCATTTTAAAGTGATTTTCGTTTATACGGTCGATTGGACAAATAAGCACTCAGGTGACGGTATGTAGTCTTAGAACAGTCATAGGGATTTTCGTTATGCGTCCTCTTTTTCAATCTGATAATACAGATAGGTGAAGAATGCGACACACTGTCACGTACCGAGTATTTTTTTAAAGTTCGTTTATTACATTTATCTCGGAAGTATTTCTTAGTATTTGAAATCTTATTTATTTATGAGGTTAAGCGACGTGCAAAATTAACTATACATTTAACATGTATAGTTAATTTTGTTTGGTTCGCCCACCCTATACAGTTACTTATTAAAGCCAGAGTGATTAAGATATATGCGTGAAAGACAAAAAATAAACGAATTGATAAAGCAATGGATTTAGCCAATGAGAAGGTTAAAATAATTGTAAAGTAACAAAAACAAGGTTTAATTTTATATTAATAAGTAAAAATCACCTGCTTCTTAGAAGACTGCTTCGATTAAACGCTATTCTTTAGATTTTTAGTCATTCAGCTATTCAGGTCTATTGTATTTTTATTTGATCTCATAATAATTTATTATGTGTAGTATTTAACGATGTTGTATTTTGTTTATTTGTAGTAGTAGCCGAGATCTATTAATCATTACAATATTTTTTGCGAGGATAAATTCCTATGATTATCATTAAAAACTGCTCGAATTATTAAAATGTTATACATGTAATCAAGAACAAGACAAAAGTAGTCAACTAAACATCTATAGTATTCATTTTATATTTTTTTAACGGTTATACTTTTCCTCGGTTTTAAAAAACAATTCAGGGTGTAATTTAGGATTTCCTATCGAATAATTTCTCTGGTACCCGACGTTGAAGTTGTTTATATACTTACTCCACTCCATTTATTATACTGACGAACATGGTGGCAGCAAAATGCGCCAGATTTACTATTTAGTCCTCTCAGATATGTATTAACATTGTGTGTATAACATACGTAATATAGTGTAACGTTATGTATTGTAATAATCGGCATTCCTGACTCCAGCAAGCATATTTTTCCTAGGATTCCTAAGAGAATCCTACCTATCTCAACATTTAGAGCACAATTAGAGCAATCATCATGGCATGTCAAAATCTGTTTTAGCATTTATTTCTGTAACTATAACGTTTGAAATTCATTTTTTTAACTGATTGCTCTATTTTTGCTCTAAATCTAATCACAAAAACCAGTCTTGTATTCTCATTAGTTTTCATAGCAAAATAAAATATTGGCTAGTCTAGTAGCACAAAATTGACTTATTTTTGGGAATAAAAAAATTAGAATAGGTCCTTATAGTGCTCTAAGTCCTGGCATAACATTTTTTGTAAGATGCTGTAATGACGGAGATCTGATATGAACGCCAGAAAAATTTGTCAAATAAACGTAGTGCAGATTGTTTTCTATATAACTTATATTGACATGACATTCAATCTCTGCATGAAAATATTTTGCCAAGTCTTGGTAGTTTTTGCACACCAGGTGTACTCACTGGGTGGAATCTATTGTATCCAGCAAGCACACCTTTAGGCGACTGTATCTCCAAAAGTATAATTGGTCAAATTCAGAGACTTGGCATGACACTTGCTCTAATTATGCTCTAAAGTTTGAGATAGGTGGGATTTTATTAAGAGTCCTAAGAAAAATATGCTTGCTGGGGTCAGGGAAGCTAATAATTTTAATATTGTGTATATTATGAAATTATTGTCCGTTTGAAGTTATGATTTATTGAATAAACAATACAAACCCTGCTTATACCCCTTTGACTATTTTGAATAAAAACCAGGAGCGAGGAGTTTAATTAATCCCCTACTTTTTTTGTGTGAAGGTAAGGGTAAAATAAAAGTGCATATGATAAAAATGACCTTATATTTGTGTTTTAAAACTAAATCGTATCCAAAAGTGCTACACTTAAGACTTATCTAACATTAAATTATCTTATTACTATTCGTTCATATTCAGAGCGAGATTCGATACAGTATCATGAGTACAAATCTAAGTGTAATAAATAGTGTCAACATTGTAATCGACTGCACGTTGTACACATCAAATATCTCGCCTACTATTATTTAGTTAAATTCGATAGATAGTTTGAAGTAGCCCGGAGTCAAAATAAATACCTACAGTTTGAATCTATGAGATGAATAAATGACAAGGCATTTTCTTGTGTCGTCTAAAGATGCCGTCGCTTCGTCGGCTGGATAACCTGTATTCCGGGTATGTCAATTGTGGGCTATCTAAAGCGTTTGTACTTATGATGTACATGGCTACAGGAACAATAGGTTTAACATTACACCAGTCGCATAACAAACTAATCATGTTCAGTCTAAAATCTCACCCGGACCATAACCAAATTGCTAGACCTTATTGTGGCAATATATTAAGAAATTATCAATATATATTAGAGATGGGCAGACTATCGACTCTGCCGAGTAGTGGTTTCTAAAATTGCCGATTAGTCGTTTCTAAAATTGCATATTAGTGGGCGACTAGTTGGTACATCTCTAATATGTATAAAAGTATCTATTAACATTATCTTCTATTTACAAATTTAAACAACATCGAAATATGATCATTATATCATAGGCATTCAACAAGACAAAAAATTTCACTAATTTTAAACGAGACCTATCAACTCATCGAGTTGCGAATGACAAGATTATAAAAGACATACCTACAGTAAAAATGAATTGTTACCTACACATTAGGTTTCAGGGAAGAGCTCCGACGTGAGTAGTAGGTGACTTCTCAGTCTGGCCGCTGCCTCGGCGTTGGGGATATGTATGCGTGTCGGGTAATATGTGCACTACCAGACTTTGCACTTGTGTTGAGGGTTCATCTGCGCTCCGACGGGGCACTTGAAGTCGTTAGCGAACTCCTCCATGTTGGAGAGCGGGCCGACGACGCGGAACCGGCCGGGCGCATGGAAACCCGTCGTGATGCGCAGCTTGATGGCCTCATTGCGATACACTGCACACCACGTGTTGGCGGCGCTCAGCCAGAACAGCTACAAGGAATACTTAGCATTATACAGGGTGATTGGTAATTCGACGTGATCCTTCAAAGGGGTAATTCTAGAGGTCATTTGCAACAAATTAAGTCCTGTGAACCAGGGGTCAAAAATGTATGGTTACTGAGATATTACTATTTTTAGACTTTTTTGAAATTTTCTAACCTTGTTACCAAAAACAGTTAATTATGAAAAAACTATTACACCGTTTACATTAAATTGATATTTTTTTAAAAGCTGAGATATGAGCGCTTGCTTTGAAGAAAAAAATCCTTGCCTAAAACTCAATAGTCTCAAAAATAAATGGTTTTAAGTTGCATAAAAATATTATTTTGCATAAATTTTCCATAAGTAATTGAGTATTACTAAAAAAAAATGTAGTGAACTTCGCGTACAAATTAATGACAAAAGTTCCTTGTTTTATAAGCTTTCTAAAAAGGTACAAATGTTACCAACTTTTGCACGGAATCGAAAAAAAATCCAATAAACCAAACAAGTAACACATTTTTTCCATACATATCCTGCACGGTGCCGCCCTCTCTTTTACTCGTGTCGTGCGTGACTCGTGAGCTTAACATGAATCGATAATTTAAAGCAATCTTCGCGACAGTTCGTGGACACGAACTCGCACAGTTTCCAACCAGATGGTTAGTTCGAGCGTACAGAAAATCACAGTATTTTTTAAATAATAGTTAATATCCTTATTAATGCCTCCGACATGACTTAACGACTGCCATCTAATGATAGCAGCCGGTGCCAATGGCTTAACGTGCCTTGCGATGCACGGAAACGGTCGAAATAAATGCCACTAACAGTAAAAACCCATCTAGGTTTTGACCGTGTCTTTAGTCAGTTAACCTGCGTGATCGATAAGACGAAGCAAGCCACACTGAGCCACGACCGCTTCTATGTTCGTGCTGAAGAAGCGTCCCAAAACCACGCATATAAAAAGGATATCAACTACATATTATTTAACGAATACTGTGACTTTTCTGTCCGCACGAACTAACCATCTGGTTTGAAACTATCCGAGTTCGTGTCCACGAACTGTCGCGAAGATTGCTACAAATTATCGAGTCATGTTAAGCTCACGGGTCACGCACGACACGAGTAAAAGAGAGGACGGCACCGTGCAGGATATGTATGGAAAAAATGTGTTACTTGTTTGGTTTATTGGTTTTTTTTCGATTCCGTGCAAAAGCTGGTAACATTTGTACCTTTTTAGAAAGCTTATGAAACAAGGAATTTTTGTCATAAATTTTTACGCCAAGTTCACTACATTTTTTTGTAGTAATACTTAAATTACTTATGGAAAATTTATACAAAATAAAAATTCTATGCGACTTAAGACCGTTTATTTTTGAGACTATGTGAGTTTTGGGCAAGATTTTTTTTTTCAAAGTGAGCGCTTATTTCTCAGCTTTTAAAAAAGTATCAATTTAATATTAACAGTGTAATGTTTTTTTCATAATTAATTGTTTTTGCTAACAAGGCAGAAAATTTCTAAAAAATCTAAAAAAACGTAATATCTCAGTAACCATACATTTTTGACCCCTGGTAAACTGGACTTAATTTGTTGCAAATGACCTCTAGTATAACCCCTTTGAAGGATCACGTCGAATTACCAATCACCCTGTATACATTCATGACACAAGAGAACGATATCTACGTAGTCGGTCCCATAATGAATTGGCCTGATATAGTTCTACGCGACATGTCGATACATGTTATGTTGCATTGAATAGTACGGTTCTCAGACACTTTATAAACGAACACGCATGGACTTGACGAGCGTAGTTCAGTTTAGCAGTTTGTTTGAACAACAAGTGTCGCGTATTTTTTCAAAATGTCGAAAACCGAGTATCGAAGCGTCATAAAGTTTCTATTTAAAGAAGGCTTATCCCCCGCCCAAATTAAAGAACGATTAGATGGTGTGTATAAGGAGTGTTCTCCCTCTTATAGCACAGTAAAAAATTGGGTGAAAGAGTTTCGCCTCGGGCGAGAAACCGTCGAAGATATCGGCCATGACGGTCGACCGGTAGAAGTGCTCACTCCCGATACTATTGCTCAAATCGAAGAAGAGGTTTTGAGTGACCGCCGTTTGAAGATTAGAGAAATTGCAGCTAGACTTGGGCTCTCTAAAAGTACCGTCCATCGTGCAATCGATGAACATCTTCATATGAAAAAAGTCAGTGCAAGATGGGTCCCGAAACTTCTGTCAGCTGTGCAGAGACGGGAGCGAGTTCGCTGTGCTGCCGAGTTTTTAGATCTTTGTGGAGAAAACCCAAAGAACGTGATCGAGAGACTAGTGACTGGTGATGAAACTATGGTGTTATATTATGATCCAGAAAGCAAGCGCGAGTCAATGGAATGGCGTTATAAGGGTGAAAAGCCGCCTAGAAAGGCAAAGGTGCAACAATCTACCAAAAAAATCATGTGCACAATCTTTTGGGATTTTCAAGGTATTTTGATGGTTGATTTTAAAGAGCGCAATACAGTCGTAAACGGCGAATATTATGCTTCATTAATATATAAACTGCGAGATATTATAAAGGAGAAGCGCAGAGGCAAACTGAGTAAAGGCGTCCTGTTGCTTCACGACAACGCCCCCGTGCACACCGCCGGTGTTTCGAAGGATGCAGTGCGTCAATGCGGGTTCACGGAGCTGGACCATCCACCTTATAGTCCAGACATGGCTCCGTCCGACTATTACTTATTCCCAAATTTAAAGCGGGACTTAAGGGGAAGAAAATTTTCAAGCGATGAAGAGTTGCAGGCGGCCGTCTTCAGTCATTTTGAAGACAAAGATTGCGATTATTTTTATAAAGGATTAGAAATGTTATTTCACCGATGTCAGAAGTGTGTCAGTATTGATAGAGACTATATTGAAAAATAAAAATGATTGCATTTAATTTTCTTTTTTATTTCATAGTTAGGCCAATTCATTATGGGACCGACTACGTACGTTCAGACATTTCAGATGTGATGTGACGATCAAAAAAATGCATTTTCTTTGTTTCTGTGGCTAAATAGGAGTGGCATACCTGTTTAGGTGTGTATTTCTCAAGACCAGGCAGCCGTGGCTCCTCTCCGTGGCGCTTCGTCCAGGCTTGATACGCGTAGTATGCCTCCTTGATGCCACCGTTGTCAGCTATGTTTTCGCCTTGGGTGTTCACACCGTTTAACTGCATTCAGAGATTACAAGGTTAAATAGTTGAAAAGGACAAACAAGATATTCAAGGTTTTTGAAAACTTACCTTCATTCCAACTTCTTTGACAGTGTAGTTTGAATACTGGTCAATGATGCACTTTGCTTTTTCAAGATACTTTTGCTTGGTCATTTCTTGCCACCAGTCAACCAAGTTTCCATTTTTGTCGAATTGTCGTCCCTGTAAAAAATATATCATAAAGATCAGGCCACCTTCAAATTATGTATAAATAATATGAAATGTACATGTATGAATTGGTAACAATATGCTTACCTGGTCGTCAAATCCATGGGTAATCTCGTGTCCTATCACGAATCCGATGGCTCCGTAGTTCATGTAAGCTGGGCGATTTGCCGAGAAGAATGCGCCTTGAAGGATGCCAGCCGGGAATTCTGTAAGGTAAAAGGAAAACGACAGTTGTAAAAAAAATACTTAGTATTATTCTAGAGATAACCTTTATTGATACATTTATGAGCAATAGTCCTAGCTAAGTTTTAACTTACGAATGCTGTTCTCAATGGAGGAGTAGAACGCGTTGACGATGGCGGGGCGGCCGTGCGTGACCCAGTCGGTTTTGTTGACAGGCTCGCGTAGTTTGCCGAATAGGTACTCCGTGCCGAACAGCGTCAGGTTCAGCACAGACTCCATCAGCTTGTCAGAGGACATCTCCAACTGTGAAGAATTGTGCAAGCTTGTATGCTGTATGCTGTGGTTCAGTTGCATCGAAATCCCAATGGCATTCATCCTTTTTGGTTTTCCAGAACTGATCAAGTGGCATCCTTTACGATTATTTATGCACTTGCAAGATACACGCTGTTTGACGCTAGGTATGGGTCATAATTAAACAACTATGCACGTCGCCTGCTTAAGATCTTGTCTGAGAATAAACATAAAACTTAACAAAAGACGTGACAAATAAGTTTTGTGTTCGTCGTTATTATAGACAAAGTTAAACGATGTGGCAAGTAAAACAGTACGGTCAAACCTATTAAAATTTAAAGTACTACATAATTAAAATGCCTTACACGAAAACTAACAAGTTGGCAACTGTTATAGTCGGCGACTATATAGTTTTGTAATTTTATTGAAAAACTACGGGAAATTTTTACAAAATTGCCACACATATATACGACGGTATCGAATTAATCCATCTGCAGAACCAATAGTCTGTCCATCTCTGATTGGAATAGCTCAATCGAAAACAAGGTTCAAAGTAAAATAATTTATATTCACTGAACTTACGCCAGCATAGAATTTGGTGAGTTTGTCGTTGTCCAGAAGCTCGCTTGGGTAGGCGATGTGTGAGGCCATGGAATCGGCTTTGTCCAGAGCCTCGCTGCGGGTCTTCTCGTCCATCCAGTCTACCTTAGTCAGGGTCTCGCGGAATTGTTGTCTGAACATCATCAAACGAATCGAAATTACATAATTTTCGGGTTCATATCCGCTGTACTGTAATTGTAATTTCTATTTTTTTCTTTGGCATGAAAATGAAGGTCATAATTATCTATATGAGGTCGTACCTTTTATTATCATACAATGTTGGGTGCTCATGATTATATCTTGCTTGCCATAATTGTGCTCTCTGCTCTTTCTACACATTCAAATTCTTTTTAAAGTTATAATAATTGCAAGCCATAATGATCCTTTATTAATCTTAGTACACCAATTATAAGTCTACTTAAATGACTAAGCATTAAAGTTATCCCATTTATTTGTATTTGGTTATTCCTCTTCTGACTGACCATATCATGATCATTTCAAAATTCTGAATGTACTTTAATAGTCAAAAAATTTCATGTTCATGATAACAGAAAACTGCGGAAATCACGTGCAAAATGATATTGGTTGTGGAATTTATAACCACGACTACATTAGAACCTAATTAGTGAGGTTATGCTATTTGCGCGTTTTGAAGTTTTTGCAGTTGCTAGGTAGTTTAGTAAAGTTTTGCTAAATCTTTTGTGGTGTGAATGAAATGCGCAACAATTTAGGACGAATATGATGCTTTTAAAATTTCGTGACCATGCTGCCAAAATCTGTTGAACGACAAATGGTCAAAAAATGAGTTAAATATATCAATCGATTCAGTTTTTTCAGCTCTTCCGTTTGCCAAAACCCTTTGAATGCAGAGACTGATAGGGTTTCGGAGATACGCTGTGCAAATAACAACTAATTACACTGGTTTCGTAAAAAGTTGGCAGTGAAAACAAAGTAATGTAGTTTAAAAGTAAATTTTTCTGATTTTCTGCGTATCAAATCGTATGAAACCAAATTTACCATCGTATTCATCCAGTCAGTGTTTTTGTAAATGTCTTTAACTGGTTTTGGAAAATCGTTTCTTTAAGAAAATTTCAGAAATCTTCATCAGAAAAATACTTTTATTTTACATTAGTGGATTTTGGCTGACTTCCGCCTTAACATAATTAACATACAATTTGACAGACAAAAGCATTTAAACACATTTAATTGTTTTTTTTTATTGAGTTTGTTGTGAAGTTCTCTGCAGCCAAAAGACACAAAAAGTTAATACACTGTTTTTGCGTGAGATTTTTTTTGCCCTCAAAGAGTAGAAAAAAACTCATTCCATTCAATAAGCAGCTTCTCCGAGGAAGGGCTCGGCACGTCCCAGCCCAGTTGGGCTAGCTAATGCTTCTGTATGAAGCACTTGAAGCCTTGAACTTACCAAATAATTCAATATTAATTTATACAACTTATAGAACTTTATGTCAGCTTTAAAATAGTTCCTTATAATTTCTTAAAGACTGTTAGATAGATCGAATTAAAACTTAATTTATGTATGGTTCTTTTTTGTTCTAAAAGAAATATGCTAAATCTAATTTTTCTTGATTTTCGGTCAGCAAAAACCTACTCAAAATATTCAAGATATCATTTTTCTGATTTTCTAAGAGCTTTCAGAGCATATATTTAATATACGCATATGTATAACGATAAATAAAATAACTACTTCCATGTATAATTAAGCTAATGGCATCCTAATTAAAATTAGAGCAAAAACAATTTTCTTGATCTTCTCCAGGAAAAAAACTGTTTAATGCACTCCCCTCTTCCATATTATCTAATATTTATCCGAAGTTTACAGGTTTATCCAATTAATTTGTCTATATTCGAAAGAATATTAAATAACGTATTGAACAAAATATTTTTTGCATAATAATTAACAGTAAAAATCGAATGTGAAACTTTGAAGTCGTTTATCTCAGTTTCACATTTTATGCATTTAACAGGTTTTGGCAGCATGACCACGATTTGTACAAAATCGAAAGACCAACAGCTATAAAATATCTCAATAAAAAAAAATACAATTTATACTACATACCTAATATCGTTTACCATCTCCAAAGCGTTGGCTTTGGACTTTTCGTTGAAATATTTTCTGATGTATAACGCACCCACGGCGATAGACATACTGAAAAAGAGTAAAAAATTACATTTCATTCATCAATCATTTCAACACAATAATTTCCCGAAGTACATCTACTTATGTACCAACGCAACGGACATGAAAAGCTGAACTCTGTACTTGGCGCATTGATGCGGTAGTAGGTAGTTTTAAGGTAGCCGATATTCCCGATAAGGTCGAAGAAATTCGCTTGAAGTGGTACGGTCATTTTATGAGAAGGGACGATGAACACGTGGTCCGTAAAGTACTATCTCTGGTGGTCAAGTATAACTAGCTTACCCAAAAAGCCCGACCCGACCAATGAAGACAGAGCGTCTTGGCGCAGGAAGATTAGGAGAGCCGACCCTACCTAAAGTGGGAAGTGGCAAAGAGAAAGAGGAGACTTGGCGCAATAATGCCGTGACCAGTTTTCGCCTATTACCAAGTAATTTTTATCGAATACATTTCATTGTGAATGTTTTATTTATTAAATCATTTATTTCAGATTCTGAACAACAACAACAATGAATTAACAAAAAATAATTTTAGGTATATAAAAGTGCATTCAAAATAAAATTGAAGACTTGTTTTAAGTTTCCGGGACGTCTTTTTACACCCTGTGCGTTTTACAGTTAAGTTTTTAGCGGGTTTAAATTTCGAGTCGTTCCAGACTCCAGTAATTTATATCTCACGGCTAATGTTGAACAGAAATATATTACCTAAGACTAGTGGTGTCAGCGCACTCCTTCCAGCGGCTCTCGCGCTCTGTCTTGCCCGAGAGCGCGGTGACGTACGCGAGCTGGCGCCGGCGCAGGTCCTCCGTCAGGTACGATACGGAGGCACCGGCCACGCGCCACATCACGTAGTTGGCCTGCACACGCTTCGGAGTAGTCTCGAGCAGCACCTGTTGCCAACGGACATGATCAAATACTGTTGTGAATTGGGTATAGCGAGTCCTTCATGAGGAAACCTGCATATCTGATAGATATCTGATAGATGTGTATGATGGTCGCATTGCACACGTTCGTAGATGTAAATCTAAATGTCTTTACAGGTGACCGCGGGTGAAAATTGCAACACCAGGGAACTGCCGTTTATTCTTTGTGATATTACAGTGAAAATTGTGCCATACGATAATAGGAAAAGCTTTAGGTGACATTCGTTTATTGTTAGTAAAATATACAGGGTGTAACAATATTGGTGTAGGACTCTGTAACTTCTTATCGATCAACTTCATCATACTGAACAACTTTTGTTCTACGAGTCTTCTGAAATCGGATAAATAAAATGTTGAACTCTCTATACTTTGGTAAACAGTTGATCAATTTGTATGAAGAATCCAATTCTTTTGCCATTCCAGGTAAGTCGTCGTACAATAGTTGTTCAATATACTTTGTACATCAATTTTTTTACACGTGTATAGGTTATTCCATGAAATCTACCTAAGTACTCGTATAATATATACGAACAATATATTATGTAACTTATTATATTACTTGTTTCGTGTTCAAAGACAATTTCTCGCTGTATAACTACGTAAAACTCTCCTTTACCTCGAGGTCAGAGATGTATTTGGGCACATTGACGATAGCGACCTCGTCGAGGCCGACCTTCACGTGCGGTGCCAGCAGCCTGTTAATGTACTCCAGCCACGGGATCCTGAGGAGGCGACATTTGTTCAGCGTTTCAAGTTACTACTTGAAGTTTAATAATAAATAAACAGTACTTTATTGAAATAAAATATCGTTCAAGTGTTGTTTGCACCACAGATAGTGAAGGAATCCGTAGTACCTACATTAATTTTAACGCAACGTCATTGAGCTAATTGGATAAAACATGATTTTCATTTATGTTTTGTTTTACCTCCATAACTCGAAAACTTAATTACAAAAGAAAATTTTGCTTTGTTTTACCCGAAATAATTTTCGTAAATGTTCTTAGAGAATTCTACAGTTCCGCCTTTACTTACGTATTTGGTGTAAAAATAAAATTTAGGAATCAAATACGTTCAATATATCGTAATATAAGGTGACTTTAATTTTAGTTCTCGATACGAAAGGCTTATAATAACAAACAACTTTTCCTAAGGAACCCATGGTCAAATTGCAAAAAAAAAAATTGGACTCTCCATACAAATAGATCAACTGACCGGCCAAATTAGTATGAATGAAGAGTCTAAATTTTTTTTGCAATTTGACCATCGGTTCCTTAGGAAAAGTTGTTTGTTATCATAATCACATTTCGTATCAAAAACTAATTTAAAGTCATCGTGAATTTTTGTACCCAATGCGATTCTCTTCAAGAATGCAAAAGTTATGACGCTGTGACTGTCAGTGACAAACGGACGGATAGAGCGATTTGTTAGGGAAGGGAGGACTATGGAACCCAAACATTGAACAAATGAAATTGAATTATTTGTTATTTGAAATAGGAACTCATCGGAAGAAGTGGACACTTTTGAAAGGTCACTTTTTAGTTCTACCTACTATACATTTTACTCAAATACGTTTCGGTAATAGTTTACGGAATGACACGGAATTTTGGGCGCAAAAGAAAGTCACTACAATATTCATTTAATAAAAACGCAGCCCGGTGACATTTCATATGTATATCGGAAATTACAGATTGTAGATGTGATTTGTGAGCGGTAAGTATAACGGATAATTTTTAACGGTTTTTTGCATATCTTTTGTTTCAGAACTCAGTTTTGATTGATTTCTAGAGTTTCTGTAGTGGGACTTTGAATATGTGATTATGTATGTATTGTATACTCGTATGCAATGAGAGTGAAACACAGGCCATTTTACATATGTGAGGGTATTATGGTCTTATTCTTTATTCTATATTTTCTACTACCAAGTGGGTACTTACTTGGGAAACTTCTGTTGTAGTTGAGCAATGGTCATAGGGTTGTATAAACTCGTTGCATTACGACGTTTTTCCAATGGCAAGGAGATCTGTAGAAAACCAAGTATATATAATTTGATAACAACAAAAACCTGAATGGAACTTGGACTTGTTGACCAGCAATTATGAACGTCAATATAGCGAATATTGATTTATTATTTATCGTTTCCAATTGGCAGCGACATGCCACGATGCCTTTCGATTGATATCTTCAGCCAATTCTCAAATAAATTAGGTCACAAGCCTGACCTTGGTCTTACTGGTAACGCTATATTGCACACCCTGACGGGCCACATAAATCGTCTTCGTAGCAAGACAACGAAAGTGATTTATTTTCTTTTCCATTAAAGTCTACGAGACTCGTAAAGATTCACTTCTCCGGTCCCATAAAGTTGTTGTTTTTAAATCGAGGGGCCGCATTGTTTTGCGTGAATTTTACGCTTACGTTGGCAAGTTTGATCTCGAACTGCAAAGAGTCCTTGAGCTCGACCTCGGCGCGGGCGCGGTCGGCCCCCAGCAGTGTCGCGATGTCCACCATGTATTCATAATACGCCTGCACCAATTTGTCGCTGAACCCACGGTTCAAGTACTCTCGGCTTAGTCCCAGCGATGCTTGATCCAGCTGTGGGAACAAATATTGTCTGCGTCAGCATTGTTAATACCGACATCTTCTAAAAATTCAGAAATCGACAATGATTTTAGAGCTTAAGTGATATTTTGTGATTTAAATATTCTACGAAAGGCCATAATGAAAAAGAACTGAAATAAAAGGAAGCCAAAACCTAACGCTTTGTTTATTATCGCTGAGAATTTACCCAACTACGGCAAAGCCAACAAGACGGGTTATGGATTTTACACCCTATGTATTTAACTTTGCGAAATCGCAGAACCTAAAATACAGAATCAATTTATACGAGTATATGTTTGTCGATTGTTAAAAGGGAGTGATGCGTGAGTGTCTGGTTTCTGTGAGAGCGTGACGTCTGAAAGATCATCTGTTTTGTTTTCAATTCAATTCAATTCAAAATTTATTCATAATATTATTCATTACATGTCACTTAATATATACAATTAAATTATCAAATTTTGTCAAATCTATTTGTATTGTGATCGTAAAGTACCCATTACTGTAATTGTTTTATAATATTATTATTTCTTAGTGTGAAATACCTATTTGATAATATTTGTTAAATGTCAATAACTTCTGGGTACACGTTAAGTATACAAAATTAAAAATATACACTTCCGGCCACATCTATCGGCCCACCTAGGATTTAAAGTTTTATTAGCCTATACAGTAGGGTGATTCATAAATTTCAAGTTATTTTTTTAACTCTCAACCCACAATATCATTCTACCTACTAAAATATACATTAGTTATTAATTTCGATTTTTTTATGAATAATTTCATATGAAATGCCCGTTTCTTGAACTAAGTAACGGATAGTAACTCTTCGATCCCTCAATACAATTTTCTCGACTTTAACAACATTTTCTTGGGTGACTGACGTCGATGGGCGGCCGCAACGATGTTCGTCTTCCGTGCTCGTTCTCCCTACTCGAGATTGAGAAGCCCACCTTGCGACAGTGGAATACGGCGGAGCAGACTCTCCTAATTTTGCCTCCAAATCGCAGTGAATCTCTTGCGTCGTTAACTTTTTTAAACAGAGGTATTTAATAACGGCTCGCACTTCGTTTTTCTCCAATTTTCGAGCACACGTTCTGACACAAAGCAAACAAATGACTACATTCAGAAAAAAACAAAAGAGAATCGAAAACTTTTTCTTTATTAATATTACAAATATCTGAGCTATGCCTGCCAGTATTCATTTTTTTTCTTACCAAGGAGTATATATATATCATTCTCACTAGGTACTTTTTGATCACTCCTCGTACCTTATATTTTTTTGGGACTGAAAATGCAAAAGGAATTTATTTGGCTTACGTGTCGGTATCATCAGCTATTGGATCTTCCAGAGCTCCTGATCATGTTTTCAAAAGCTTTTGAATAAAAACTAATCAGGAATTCAGGATTGCGATATCCGAACTATCTAAATGGGAGTTGTGTTCAAACAATAGCGACATATATAAAATAATTGCTTTTACTCAAAATCAACTACAAGAATTTCAGCTCGTGATGATTACAAGGCCCTCCTTAATGTAATTATTATCTTTTTCGAAGGGATTCCTTCCAGAAAGCGGTATCCCGTTTTTTCACGGGTGAGGTTTATCCTAAGTCACCGTAAAAGATGTTAGGACGTCATTGGCATCTTTCTGAAAAGAATTTTGAGGAGCCAGCGCAGTGGAACTAATGGCATACAAAAAAGATTGCTAATGTCCCGACTTCAAAACTGCATAAAAGCTTTTTGCTTAACCTAACTAAACTTAATGCTAGACGAGCTGATAGATGTGTCCGGAATTGTATATTGTTTAGAATGCAGTTATGAAAAAGATTAAATACTCTCTCGTTTTAAATTTCATTTTCCAAATAGCAGTAGTCGAGAAGTTTTTTTTTTACTTTTAGTACTATCCGTCATGGTAGGTACGTATTAAATATTAGTAAATACATATGTGTATTCCACTTGCCGCTTAAAGATTTCCCAACCAAAGTAAAAAATAGCATTTAAGATTATTGAATATCATGAAAATCTTAGTATAGAAAACCAGAAAGTATAACCAGTAAAGTTTTGACCCACCTAATTTAATTTTTACCTTTATTTTTCTGAAAAGATTTGAGTGCTGTAAAAATTTCATTAAAAGAATTAGTAGTGTCCATACTATATTTTTAGTTGCTAATAATTATTATTGAAAACTATTTTGTAGCTAATTAGATGTCGAGTGATCTTGTAAAAAAACAGCAGTGATAAGTTGTTCTGTTCGGTTACTGCCTTTTTCTTTTCGTATATGCGGTGGGGAAGTTTTAATTGTCAGCAAAACGCATTGTTTTAATAAATGAATGTTTGCTGTACATCCTTTTAATGGGAAATATATTGGTAATTTTGTTCTAAGGTAGAGATTTTCAAGCATTTCATAAAAGTGCCAATATCTCGAAAACAGGGACACTTTTACTAAAGTGAAATATACATTTTCTGGCTAGTCAGGACCTGGCCCATCAGCACTCCAACGATTATCGTTGGTTTTTGGGACACCCTGTATACAATGCGTTCGTCGACCTAATACCTATCCGTACCCACGAATACCCACTTACTTATACCAGCTTATACTCAACACGTGCGCTGCGCTTGACCCTACACGCACCGGCGCGCGGCTATGTTTTATAAGTAATATGTAACGACATAGCTGTGCAAAAAATAAATTCGCAAAATTTAATAATTTTGATTGTCTCAATTATCATTACACCAAGTATGTATCAAAATTGTTGAGAAACGATAAAATACTGCGTCCTCGTGCCTGTTTGGTGATTTTAATTGACTAACGAAAACTTTCTGGTCAATTCAGTATTAATGTACATATACTTACATCAATAATTCGTTTGGTGGAGTTCTTGACGTCCACGCTGATGGAAAAGTCAAGCAGGTAGTCGACGGAGTAACCGGCGGTGCGGAAGCGGTAGACGGACTGCTCCCAGGAGAAGGAGGCGGGGTCCCAGTTGGCGCCGTCCAGCACGGGCCATCCTCCCAGGCGGCGCAGCATGTCTAGCAGGGGCTGCACCCCGCGGCTCTCGATCGCAGCTGGCACAAACACACGTTAGCTACTTAAACACGTAAGCAATTTTTTTTGATTCTCTTACTGTTTTAATTTTTTCCTAAGCTTAGAATCCTGAGGAAACCACAACCACAAACTTAAAAGACAATCCTTTTTATCAAGATTTCGCAAGTCGATACCAACTTTCGCATTTAGCCGACTTTAAACAGCCTCCGTGGTTAACAAGAACGCGTTTTACTTATTAGGTTTGTGGTTTTTGATGAAGATGTCTTTCTTGATTGTGGCTTTGTAGATTTATTAAAGGAATGTAGACATTGAAAAGCATTTTAAACATAGGTACATACTTTCAAAAAGTACGCTTCGAAAATGGTTTTAATAAACCAATGAAGGCTATAATGAAGAGGCGAGCTATGTGGTGCACATCTTATAAATTATCCATTACGCGGTACTGTTGGATGACATACATAACTACCTAGATGTTACTTACCTAACTACAGGTAAACTTTTAAAAGGTTTCACAAAAAACTTCCAAGTTCTAGTTTTTGCAAAAAATATTCTTTATAAAGTTGCTGGTTGGTGGAGTTTAAAGGGCGAGAAATACTGGATGCTATTTTGTTTAGTACAACTATTATTACGTAATTACTATTTAATTAAAATTCAGTTTTTTTTATATTTGTACAAAACGCAATAAAAATGGCATTACAGTAATTTATAGAGAAGGTACCATGTGTCTATAAGCTTATAAGGTCACTAATTAAGATGTCAAAATTATTATAGGTATGTCAATATTGAAAACTGGCTATTTCATGTCAGTCTAATAATTATAAAAAAATTATAATAAAAAGATTTTTAGACTGGAAGCAAACGACGTTCTAATGTTTAAATGAAATCATAAAATTATAGTGCAAAATATTAATTTTAAAGTTAAGCAGTTTTAAGTTCGAATTATTATAGTGACATTGCAAAGTTGTTATTGTTTATTTATTTCAAAAAACATCGTTAAATAATAATATAATTTAACTATTTATTTTAAATAATAATATAATTTAACTATTAATTTTAAATAATAATATAATTTAACTATTAATTTAAACACCATTTGAAATGGGAATAACGTATTATTTTCATTTATATTCTAATTTCAAAATATAGATATATTCAAAACTAGCTTTCGCACGCGGCTTCGCTTGCGTTAACATCGTTTATGGTGCTTGGCGCACGCATCCTTTTATTTTTGTTGCGCCCTGCAAAAGGAAACGTGAATAAACAGAATAATGATTTCATTTGATTTTGATTTGACTAAACATATTTTTAATATTATTACGAGATACCTATTCATAATTCAACTTCATAAATTGATTCAGTTAGTAACCAACCATTCTGTTCTATTATTTTTGTTTCTGCAAGCTTGTGAAAATTATTTATTGGTCCATTTAAAATATTTATGACTAAAACCTGTTGTTTTGTAATTTGTGATTTCTTTGCCAAGTTTTCAGCTTGTAGTCTTTAGTTCGATCTAAAATAATATATAACTCAAAAAATATACTGTCTCTCAAAGTAATAAAAAATAGTGGTTATTTCTTTGGGTTTTCTTCATGCTAAAAATTATATTTAGATTTAATTCTCAAGATGACGTGGGGCGTAAATTCTGCCAGTGTCTGCTCATCCGTCACTTACATCACCCGATTGTGCAAATTGCGGAAACGATGGATGTATATTACATTTAGTTCACTTTCACTAACTCCAAAATTATCGCTAAAACTAGATTAAGCAACGATTTGAATTCTGCAAGACAATCTGGTGCAGATTAATTTGAAATCATAATTGGAATCTCGTCACATGTGTGGGATCTTTATAAATATATACATATCTGTTTCTTCACACTGGTTTTATATAAAGGGTATTTTTATAAAGACGGTTCAGGTTACTCTCCCATACAAGCCGAGGTTCTTTGTAAAATTTTCTCAAAAATGATTAGCGATTATAATAAAATTGTGTATGTTTTATATTATAAAACCTTACATTGATAGATACCTACCCACTTTGTTATTCCGAGGAAAATCGAAATAAAGTACTTTTCATACAAATCCAGATTACCCCTATTCTTTGCTACTGATTGTGAATGTTTATTGCTAATTTGTATTGAGCATTAATGATACTATATAATATGCCAGACTCTAAAAGGATTCGTGAGAAAGTGTGCACAGCGTGGCTGTACAATTTATTTAACATGTTAAACAGAACAACTTCTCTCACACAACCAGTAATCAATTTCTGACACAGATTTTGGACTTATCATACTAACTTAGAACTGCTAAGTAACCAAACTACTGCTACTAGAGGCATTAGCTGATATCGACTCTATTTAGAGTAGTCACAACACTGTTTTCGCAATTTTCGCATATTGATTATGGGTTTCTTAGCCCAAAGCCCTGTAATAGTGTCAGTACCTTTAAAACATCCTGTATACCTAGAAGATTGTAAATATTAGAGTAGATAAAAGTAAATGCTAGGCAGGTAATGGAAGAGTAGACAGCTAACAAACTGACTTCTCAACTTCCCGACGATTAGACATTAAGACGCCAATTTATAACTTTGGGAAATGAAACGACCAACTTCTGAGGAAGATAAATACAAGTTTGTTTATAGTCACTTCGAATTATATAAGGTAGTAGTTGAAATAGGTCAAACAATACTATTGTAGTTAAGTCTCCGCCGCTCGTGTCGCTCGCAGTCGATTTCAAAATGTCATTAAAACTTTACTGCACCATTGTATTATTTTGCTGTTAGTACGTTTATGAAGCTGTAGTGTGTCGCACTCTATTGCTAATGAAATGTTTGTTATCAAAAACAATACTAATTAACAAAAACAAGTTTTTTTACATGATGTCATTTAAGTCTTCAAAATTGCATATCATATACAACATACTCGTATATTTATTTTTTAAATTTATCAGCTGTTTGACTGGTAACCAATAATGTCTTTGTATACATATAAAAAAGCCGTGACATCAATCTTAGATATTATTTATTATCATTAAGGCATATGGTTAAAAGAAACTTCTACGTATTGCAGAATGCCTTAGTACATATTATCTTCCACTAACCTGTCATACACAACAGTACTGTCCGTAATGACTCGCGGACCGTGTTTATCATTAATCTCATAAATAAAGGCCAGAAGCTTTGATCAAATAATCAAAGGCCAGAAGTTATGAATTATTGTTAGACAAAAGACACCTGGGTTAATTCCGTACGTGACGTTTGTGGGACACGAGACGTGATTAGGCACCGCAAATGTTTGTTTCCATTCAGGGGCGTTTAGGTTAACTAAAAACTAAACCATACCATTTCCTCGTTTTCGTAACATTCAAACATCGGCGGTCATTTTATTACCGGTTTACGTTCTAGTGTTTAGTTAGAGCTCCGATCGCGATGGCCGTGGCTCTTTTTTGTTTATTGAGTAGGTGCTGAAGTATTGTGTCTGAGGGGAGGGGGGGATGTACTTACTTCTATTCATGCAGGCCTGGTAGAGGGTCTTGGCCAGCGCGAAGGGGCGCGGCTCGCCAGGCAGCACGGGCTCGTCCAGCAGCGTGCGGATCTGCTCCTGCAGCTGGTCCGTGATGATGGAGAAGGTATTCACCGAGGTCTTGTCGTCCGGTATGCGCGTGTTCTTTACAAACGAACCGCAAGCGAAGTCATAAAAGTCGTCACATGGATCAACCTTTTCGTCCATATTTAGAAGCAATTTGGAGGCTGAAATAAACATTGACCTGTATTAATTACTTCGCTTACTTGAAGCATGTGCTCAGTTACATAAGCGTCAAAATATAAATTATTATTCAGTAAAAATTTTGTTATTCAAGTGATGGATCATTTGCTGGTGCGATATGTATGCTTTGCCACGAACAAATACCTATTATACAGGGTTACAGGAAAAGTCGTACTGAATATTAAAACACGTTATTATTCAGGTGATTTCTGATGGATTTGATTCTATTATATGGTTCGTGTCCGAAACTTAACCGTTATGGAGATATTGAACTTTAAAGATTTTTTTTTAAATCCTCAATTTTTTGGCTTTTTTGTCGATTTTTTTGGGATTAGTGCTTCTGGGGTACGTTTTTTTGATGTACTAGTTAGAAGGCATGTCAATTAATAAAAATAATTAACCAAAACTGAACCTACTACTAACAGCTTAAAAAGACTGCTTGACAACGGTTAGAATTAAATAATTTTCTGAAACTGAAACATTTAATGAAAATTATTTAATTCTAACCGTTGTCAAGCAGTCTTTTTAAGCTGTTAGTAGTAGGTTCAGTTTTGGTTAATTATTTTTATTAATTGACATGCCTTCTAACTAGTACATCAAAAAAACGTACCCCAGAAGCACTAATCCCAAAAAAATCCACAAAAAGCCAAAAAATTGAGGATTTTTAAAATAATCTTTAAAGTTCAATATCTCCATAACGGTTAAATTTCGGACACCATATCATAGAATCAAATCCATCAGAAATCACCTGAATAATAACGTGTTTTAATATTCAGTACGACTTTTCCTGTAACCCTGTATAGGGTCCTTCTATAATACAACTTTCCCCAAGGTACCTATACTCAGTTCGCAAAATTGAGTAGAGGTTCCGTGGGGAAAGTTGTTCAGTTTCATGAGTAGAACCCACCGTTAATTTTTTTTCAGATATTTCATAAGGACCCTATATTAATAGCTTAGTTTTTATTTATTTTATATCTATGGACACATAATGTTCATGAAACGTTCATTATATGTATTTGCATTAATCGCTTCCGTGATATTTTAGTTACGATGGAATTTCAGGATATCCCTCCAAATGCGTCTTTAGGTATATTCACGTAAGTAAATAAGCAACTCAGGAGTTCAATGATCAGACCCGAAATTGTTACAATAAAGTGCTGTGTAGTGTAGTCTATCAGCTAAAACCCAGTAAAATTAATGTATCTTTATTAACACACACATGTATAAAATATTTGTATTAATATACAAATCTTACAAATATTTGTAAGATTAGATAAACTTTCTTGCTATCTAGATTTCAACGCTGTTTTATTATCGACATGACGATGCAATATCAACCCACTCCATTATCCTCCCCAAGACACCTTTAGCCGACGCTAAGGAAACTGACCAGTCGGGTGAGCCTGCCCAAATGACAGTGAGAAAAACCACGATCTCAAACCAATTTCCTTCCAAACTCCGTCCGTCATCTTAGGTCTCGTGGTGCAGGCATCCTGTTTTGATAAATATATGTGTATTTTTTTATGATTACAGCTAGGCACTAGTCAGCTACCTAATACAGGACACAATTTTACAGTAACTCTTTGTCACACTATAAGACACTCTATTATAATTGACTGTACAAGGTGAATACCCTTGTCAGCCGGAGATTGGCTTACCAAGCAAACACTAAGTACATACCTGTGTGGATGCAGCCAGGGCTGCTGCAGGTGTCGTCGTCGTTCCGCGTCACGACGGCCGGGGGTGACGACGACGACAGCCGCAGCTCGCTGGTCTGCGGCATGTCTATAAAAAAATATGAGTATACTGATACCATCGTTTGATACAGTAGGTGAACTGATTTGGACGTGGCCTGAGTTTAATATAAATTGGTCGTTACTACGTCGTGGAAGCGAAAATAAGCATCTACAAGGTAACAGACACACGTCTCCTACTCACGCATATCAGTAAGATCCCTTCTGTAGTGTATAAAATGAAAGTTGCAGTTTTAATCGAAGTCGTAAAAAATATGCACTCTAAAACGGTGCAAATATAGAATTTATTTTATTTATTAAAAAATATACGCAATTTTTAGAAAAGTGGTTTACTAATTTTCTTTTCAAAGATTCAGTAAGCAATTTTTGATGTATTTTTTTAAATGATTTTATATAAATTAGACATTCGGTTATGAATGCAAAATTCAGATACCTCCTATCAGGTTTACTTGTTGTAATTTTGAAACTATTGTTTTCCTATACTATATACTAAAATTGTGGTTCGCTTATTTTCAAAAACGCTTTCGTTTGTAGTTTTTTGGGTAGACTTGACAAAAAGCACTGCTTTTTTTCAATAGCCTCCTTTTTACAATAAATCCCCATAAGGAAAACTCAGAATATAAAATGTAACTTTTAAGCAAAGGGTAATTTAGCTTAAGGGATCTCCGTCTCTTTCAGTGATCTTAAGCTACTTCAATCCAATATTTCCTTTTTCACTTTTTACTTTGGTTTGGTTTGGTTTTATATGTTACCGGCAATCTGTATAATTCAGGTATTCTATACAATACCCAGGCAATGTATAGAATACCTGGAGCATTCAGGCAATGTATGAAATATTATGAATATTTTTGATCATTACATACTTTACCTAGGTAATGTATACAATGCCTAGGTATTGTTTAGAGTACCTGCTGGTCTGCCGGTAATGTGCAAAATAAATAGATTTTGGTCTGTATTTATCGATTTTTTGTAAGTACCTACCTACCTATAAAATGACGGAATAGAAAAACACTTTATGTTGGCTCAACTGTTTATAAAATCTTTCTCTCATCTGAGAGACTCGTTGGTCGGCCGCCATTTCTAAATAAATTTACTCAGGAAACAAAAGAAAACTGAAGAAACATATTACTCAGTTACGCAATGAGCTCACTGTACGACGCGCGCGTTCTCCCACCTACATCGCACGCAGCTTACAGCCTGCTCGCACGTCTCCCTCTTTCCCGCTCTCGTCTTTTGTACACATTGCCGGCTGCGCATTAGGTATTGTATAGAATACCTAGGCAAAGTATAAAATAGATAATATTTCATACACTGCCTGGATGCTCTAGGTATTCTATACATTGCCTAGTTATTGTATAGAATACCGGATTATACAGATTGCCGGTAACATATACACTACACATGTGTCAACGCTGTAAATGTTTTTATGTGCATACCATGGATCCCGTGGGATTTTAATATACAAGATGTTAAAAAAAGTGCGTTTGAAATTTTAAAGGGTTACTCAGAATCAAGTAGACAAATACTGAAAAAACCGCTCTTCAAATTTTTTTCAGTTTTTCATACAAATTCTTAATTCACTATTCAGATTTAGTATGAGAATCTGAAAAAAAAAATTGAAGGGCCGATTTTTTCAATATTTTTCCTTGGTTCTATATACTTGATTCTGAGTAACCCCTTGAAATTTCAAACGCACTTTTTTAACACCTGTATATACAGGGTGTAACAGAAGTGTGTGACAATACTTCAAGGACAATAATCAAACTGAACAACTTTTGTTCTACAACTTTGTTGAAATCGCAAAAAAATTTTTGGACTTTTCATACAAACTTCGTTCGCCAGCTGATCGATTTATATGAAAAGTCGAAAAAAATTTTTTGCGATTTCAACAAAGTTGTAGAACAAAAGTTGTTCAGTTTGATGGGTAAAAGCCAACCTTGAAGTATTGTCACACACTTCTGTTACACCCTGTATATTTAACGGTATAGCCCTCTCTCATGTCTCGGGAAGGCTGAGCCATACTCTACAAAAATGGAGAGAATCGTATAAATATGCCAGAGAGCACAATCAAAGTACTATTTTTATGTGAGATAAGTTTGCTATATTTTTTTGTTTAAACTTCAAATAAAATCCCTTTGCAATGTGACGGAAGGACTAAATTCGCTGGGTTTTCACGGATAACATGGCGGTAGGTTGATAACTTTGTGCACTAGGTACTAGTTGTCAGCTTGTTTAGTTTATCTCTATGGGTTCATCAAAAGTTAAATAACAGGTACGTTACAACTTTTCCTGTTAAATCTCTCGAAATTTATATAACATTGTGTGAGAAACAGTAACATGAAAATCTGTGTTATGAGCTCAATCATCTCTGTTTAAAATGGAGAGTATAAAACAGGATTTTCTTTTATTTTTATATAAGTTTGGGTATTGGTAAAAGAGTTGCATGTAAAAATTCTTTTATAATTCTCTTATAATTTGTGCCATACGTTACAAATAGGCTAATAGCATATACATTTTTGTATACCATTAAAAGTTTGCAAAGGAATTGAATACATCTAACTACTACGGTTGTACTTTTGTACTTCCTCTCTTACACATTGGATGGGTGACGTATCTAGAAATAGTTTCGCAGAAGAACTTGTTGATATTGACCCGATTTATACTATAAAATGAACTTGGCCTTTATATTCTTTGAAACTTATTTTTGTGTTTTTTTTATACTTCTATGATAACAATTTATCAGCCTTTGAATTATAAGCGTTCTAGATACCTATAATATATTAAGTATAATATATGTTTAATATATGATATATGTACGAGTGTGTGGTTACTTAAGTAAAGCATGTTCTTAGTAATTATTATGTATCTGTGCGGCGGCGACGGCGTAATCGCGCACTGGGAGTTCGTGAGATGTTATGTATCCGTAATAGGCACACTAGACAACAATTCCTGCAGACGGTTGTTAGTTGCATATTACGTCAAAGTTACTAAGTAGCAAACGGTTACATTATGCGCAGAGCGCAACCTAAGACCTCGCTATTTCAGCTTCAGCTCTAACACGCATCACTGGACAAACAGTTTTAATTTTTTATGCGATTTAGATTGCTAGATATTAGAACAAGTAGGCACGTAAACACTCAGGCGTTTATTTTTCACAATGTGCTTGCCTAATTGAATGAGTGAAATTGACTTTGTATTGTGATTTGCAGATAACGAGTTTCATTTGATCACGAGTGACACTTATATTTATTTTGTACGCGCGGGCGCACTGTTCGTGTTCGGCACTCGTTTCGTCACTCGACGTGATTTTATATTTTGTAACACCTGCCATTGTAACCACTGTTGTCGTGGTTTCAACTGTTTTTAAACAGTATCTTGTAATAGCAGTTGATTTTTTTATATTAAATGCCCCGTAAACTCTTTAAACCTTACGCAGATATACATTGATATTTATGTCAGCCTGAGTTACGCTGATTCGCGGCGTGTTAAATACCTTATATTAGCGTAACTTTGAAAGGCGTTATGGCGTGTAATAACTATATTTTTGCTTCAATAAATTGATTTATGAAATTTCCGCGACACGATATAAGGCAGCGATGTGCAAATTTCAATCAGGGAGGTCGCGCGCCCGCCTTGCGCTTCCGTGCGTCTTCCGCCGCCGCCCTGCCACCGCCGCCGCCGCCGCCGCCCCGGTGGTGCCGCAAACGCAGAGGTTTTTCGAATAAAGTAATTTACGGATAAAATAGTGCAGCCTATTCACAGAGCCTTTTAAATTAAGTCCTATAACGTATGGACTGCCAAAAGACTGACCTTACCCAAATTATAACTGTTATTAATTATCAATCATCATCAAGATAATAGAAAAAAATGTGCGTCTCATGTTATATAATATAACAACGGAAGATATACAGGGTGTAACAAAAGTGCGTTTTAGATTTTAAGGGGTTACTCAGAATCAAGTATATAGAACACAGGAAAAATAAAAAATAAACTTCATTTTTTTCAGTTTCCCATTCTGAAAAAAGTTGTAGATCATTATTTTTTTAATTTTTCTGTATTCTATACTTGATTCTGAGTAACCCCTTAAAATCTCAAACACACTTTTTTTAACGCCTGTATTTAAATTAAATGCTATAATTATCATTAGATATAACAACAAATGATATAATTTTGTTGAATATAAAAATTATAAGCTCTAACGATTACGTTTGATATAACATTTGTGACACATATTTTTATTATTATATAAACATTCTCGAGATATATTACATATAATATATAGTAGATATAATGCTCCGAGTGAGCAAAAGAATTAGCAACAAAACAAACTGATATCTTTACTTTTTATAGCCGGTTAAAAAGGAAGCGGGAGCGAACTATGCGAGCTCGGAAAGTCGGAGCACCCCGACTCGGATAATTTAGGTGATGCGGAGGCGAGAAAGCTCGCCTCCCTCCACAGTCATAGTATTAGATTAGATTGATGTGAGAACCACAGATGAGAGCCCCGTAGGGGCTCCGTCGACTGAATATTATAAGATGTTTGAGTACCTAGATGATAGAAATGCTTCAGCAGGAAGTGTTTCGAATACGAGTTCCGAGTAATAGGAACCTGGTATTATCTAATCAGTAATCTGGTATTAGGTAGACAACTGAATGACCTTCGAAAAGTGTACACTGCTACCTACTTCAAATACAATATTTTCATTTTCATATTAAAAGAAAATACTGTGCCGTAGTTTCGTGCTGGAAACAGATTTCCGATCGCCTGATCCAGGACAACTAGACGATTACGATTATTATTAACGAAAAGTGACAAGAATAGTTTTTGCAAGATCACGGAAATATTCCATTTGATACCTGTAATATATATTATAATAGAGGCAGAGAAATATACAGATATTTAAAAAAAAAATTAGACATTATATATCGAGGGTTCACGGGCGACTTGTATTAACCGACATTTTTGGAAACACAGGTAACCTCTACTTTAAAAATTTATTTCTTACAAAATACCTCACAAAAAATAACTTCTGAATAATATTTAAAATATTAAGAATATCGAGAATCTATATAATACTAAGAAGTTAAGTTTTAATGATTATTTTTCTAAGATTTTTTTTTTTAAATCAGTCTCCTGTTCATTTCTAAAAATGTCGCTTAATACAAGTCGCCCGTGAACCCTCGATATTATCGAGAAATTTTAAAATTAGCCGTTTTACTATCGGGCTAGCCGCGTTTTGAATTACTGGGTATGTAAGTAGAAATGACACTTTTAATAAACAACAATATGAATTGGCGGTCGTCTGGAAGCTCATTACGTCGCTCATTCAACCTTCGTTAATTATTGAATGTCAGTGACATTTCTAACAGTATGTTGCTAAATTATATTATTATATATTTTATTAATATTTCGCCTGTTTTGCATTTTTTCGAAACAAACTAGTAACGTTTATAAATGTTTTAATACGACAACTAGAATGTGTGTGTCTGGTTCTGGTAACCACGACCCGACCGGTACCTATTCAACTAAAACATTACTGGGATTTTACCAAAACTGTGATTAAATAATAAATAAATATTTTTTTATAAATAAAATAAAATTTGGTGTTCACATCTTTAGAATTCAGAAATATACGGTTTAAGATATTCATTTCTCAAAAAGAATTACAAATTCACTTAACTTGAGAAATACAATATAAGTGCTTAAAACTATTTATCGTGAGCGTCGGAAGGACGGTAGAGAAAAGTATTATGTACATCATAAACAAATAATCTGTCGGTACATTGGAATATACAATATATCACAGGTAATTCCTCTTCTTTTTTAAAGACATAACCTTGGTTATTGGGTATCGTGACCATCAGAAAGGGATGTCAGTAGTGAAGACTGAGGCCACGGTAAAACCCATCAGGCTCCATTTTCCCCCGTCAGACGCGGCGGCAGTGTGGATATCATCGTGCAGGTTAGGCTGAAGTTATTTTGTTTGGTTTTACTATCTCATAATCATGATTCATTCTGATTTATATTAGAAATAATGGGAGAAAGTGACCCTGGTTGTCGGTAGTGTGGAAAGTATTTATAGTGTACTTACTGTTGGGACGGGCGGGCGATCGAAGCACCAAGCTGGCGACAAAGGCTGCCAGAAAGCCAACAGCCAGCAGCGTAGTCACCCCGGCCACCACGATTAGCCGCTTCTCCAGCTTCGTTCTTTGGCTCCATGACGACGCTCTGCGTACACGCATACAACCAATCATAAAACACATTTTAAATTAAACTTAAACTAACCGCATCAAATTTTTGAAAAACCCAGTTGGATTGTCTTGAGCCATCAAAAAGGATAAATCTATAACTAGATATATAGATTTATCTTGTAAGTAATGAATATATATTTTTTTGCCCTCAATTGGTAAGCCCTTGGTATCATCTCACCTGGTAAGTGATGATGATGCCGAAGATGGAAGCGGGCTTACCAAGGCTTACTTTGACAGCGCGGGAGGATCGGTATATGGTGTCAACAATCATGAAAAACGATTTCTAACGGCTGTTGACGTTGGAGGGAGCAATCCAAGCACGTGTACAGTAAGGCGGCGTCTTGCTGAAGCAAACCTGAAGCCATTAAGACCCACTTGCAAATGGTCCAAAACTGAAAAGGCACCATCGAAATTCAAGGCTCGAATGAAATGAACTTTGGATGACTGGTCAAGAGTATTGTTTTCGGACGAGTCCAATTTATACACGCAGGATGGAAGGCAAAGAGTCTACAGAAGACCAGAAGAGTGCTATAACCAAGCTTGCATTGATTGAAGAGTACTATACGGTGGGCTGGAATTTCTTCCCAATGTCGCACCGAGCTAGTGGTGATAGAAAATGTTACTTTAACTGCAGAAAGATACGTCAATGAAATCTTAAATGTATATGTTGGCTCATTTTTTGTAAACATAGGCGAGGACGCCATCATTATGCAAGTTTATCGTTTATTTAATATTATATAAATGTAGTACCTTCCGTGTGTAGTACAGAATGTAACAATACAAAGTATTTTCGGGTTTCATTTCCAAGTCCACGTGTTAGCGCCATAAAAAGCTACTAAAGGTTTGGAACAAAAGCTTATAAAACTTCATTTCATTAGCACTGAATGTCTTCTGACGCTATTCACTATTAATAGAACAGCGTTTAGCAAGATATCATAGCTGGTATTTGATTAACAGACATTAATCGTAATCATAGATAATCCATTACTTGGTAAAGTGCCTCAGGTATATATGTATGTACTACGGGAAGATACCTGTGCCACAGCAGTTGGGACTATGGGTTGTTAACACCAGTAACCCACCTAGAGTTTTTTCGGAGCTCCTTAAGGATATGATCTGGCCAACTCCTAGGATCTGACTACGAAATATATAGAGTGTAAGGGACACCCATACGCCACACAGCGAAAACATACGATGAATCAAATAGTTTATAGTAGTTTTAGACTGCTTTACTATTTTTATTACTGGGAAACAAAATCTTGCTTATACAGAATGTTAGAAAAAGTGCGTTTGAAATTTTATGGGGTTACTCAGAGTCAAGTATTACAGGAAAAATATTTAAAAAATACCGTTCTTTTCAGTTTTCCATACTAAATCTGAATTGTGAATTAAGAATTTGAATGGGAAACTGACAAAAATGCTTGCAGATCGGATTTTTCAATATTTTTCCTGTATTCTATACTTGACTCTGAGTAACTCCTTAAAATTTCAAACGCAATTTTTTTAACAACCTGTATATGTTTTATGGACGTGACAATGCGGTTAGGATATCTTAAATAGGTATGTGTATTAAATGTGTATAGTGCATAATATAGTCACAGTATCTTGTAGTAACGCTTAGTGAGAAGTAAGGAAGTGTGAACATGCACGTATTATATATATTTTGTTGAAGGATAGTAAGTAATAGAAAAAACTATTCCTACAACCAACGCGGATACCACCCATGTCGCGCCTGGACTCCTGGGGCGACGATGGCTTTGATTGGATCTTGTAAATGAAGTAATGGGAATTCATGAAACTAAATGAAGGTCGTTCTTGTTTTTACTTGGTGGCGCCCACTGAAGTGAACGTCTCTTAAACGTGTGCTATTACTATTCATGACGACGTCTCGCATTCTCGCGTGCAACAATGGGCACTCGGAAATATTCTAAGGATCTATAACTGGTTATTTATCGGTGATTATAACGGTCGAAGCGAGGAAAAATATGTTCTGATAGGCAAAGCTAACGGTACCGCCCCAGGACAGGCTACGCCGGCGCTGCGCGGCACAGGACCCGCGTGTCCAACGGTACACCGTCCATAACATGCCTGTTGAATAATGGCTAAGTGACCGCACATAAACTCAATTAAACGCAACAAAAATATCCGGATATACACATATTGGATTAAAAAGCGATTCTTTTTTGTCCTTTATATGTTCTGTGTAAACAAAGTAATATCCATGACTTTCTCGATAACTGCTCGTGAAGTTAGAATGTAACTTCTTGATACTTGAAAGAATAAATAAAACTTTATGGGGTGAATTCGTCAGTTCGAATTTCGTATATAACAAATCGGCATCTAATCATCTAATCAGTGAATCTTTCGGAAACACGATTTTCTGTGGAGTTTATGTTCTAAGTGGCTCATTTTTATTCTTTTGTTAGTGATCCTGTATTGCTCTTTGGGAACATTATTCATACATAAATAAATATTTATATATTTCTCTGTTTAAAGCGACTGTCAGACAGTCTTTCTTTTATTTATTTATTAGGTTAAGATCAGTATGGAAACCGCCACATTTTTTAGAGTAGGAGCAGTAGTATATTATTAGCATTAAAGCTTTTTGTATATTTCTTGTAATATTTCTACGCACAGGTTTTTACGTTGAGTATCATAAAAACGGAATAATTATTAAAGAATCAAAACAAAATGTTTTGTTAGCATCTGTTTTGTATTAGCGAGGTAACTAGTTTAATAAAATTTGCTGTTTTGTTAATGCTTCATCAAAAATAGTTGCATTTATTAGTTAAGAGTTTAGATGTCACAGAGGTTTTGTCATCTAGATAGTTACAGCCAACGTCAAGTAACAAAGTTAATTTGCGACATTACCAACAGAACAGCGGCCACTAAAAATGGTGGTCTGAACTTCGACAACAACTTTTTCGAACGACTATTGCGCGACAAAACTTTAGTTAGACGATACTTGCTGCGATAAGTCCTTAATTCGAGAGACATGATTTCGATAAGGCGGAAGTTCATCAAAAAAGGAACAAGGTCATCAAAAATTTAAACAGTTTTCTAGAATAATTAATAACAGTTTTTGGCATCACTTGTCAAAAAGAAAAAAAAAATTTGAATGTTTATTAATATGTACTTACCTAAATTGTTGAAAAATTTTCAACTTAATTTGAAAAGATGTGAAAACGGAAATCATTGTTGTTTACTTAAAAAAGTTGCTAATGTAGAAATTGAATTTTCTTAAAATATACTTTTAGTTTCGTTGATATAGCGTCTCACAAAATAGTGTCCTGTCGAAGAAGCGTCTTGTCGAAGTAATGTCCTATCGAAGTTGTGTCTTTCGAAGTAGTTGCTGTCGAAGTTCAGTCCGCCTCTCGGCCTCTAAGTAGTCAGATCTTATTTTCTATTCTATTGTACCACCGCGTGAGTTCTCATGCATCAGGCAAAGATGATTAGTGTATTGTAGTAAATAATTTTATTATTTATTCCCTACTGCTCAATTATAATTAATGATCATATTCGGTATGTTAACATTCTTAAGGCGAGGTAGAGCATTCATTTGCGCCGTTAGTACTAACCCACACGCGCCACGCGAATTATTTACGTTTTCGGTTATTTTGTATTTTTTTCTGAATGAAAGTGTTCAAACTAATGGCGTAGTTTCCTTTATATCGTTGAAACCAATATTGTTATAGAATTTTAAATTTTTTTCTTTTTATATACTGGGAACTGTTTTATGTTTAACTAAGGTAAAGGTAGACCCATTTTTAGATTTTTTTTATATCGAGCCGAAATTGTTGAATCATGTTTCGGATGGTGTACGATCGTAAGAAATATAGATCATCATCATCACCATAATCAGCCGAAAGACGTCCACTGCTGGACAAAGGCAAGAAAATATAGATAAGTATTACTTTTTCAGACTTGAAATTTCTATAGTTTTACGTCATTACTATTCAAAAAAACGACATTTCGGTATAAGAGCGCCTTAAAGCGACGCTATACGTCTTATGACAGAGCACGTTAGTTTATCCTAGAACATGACGCAACCATATTAATGTTTAGTTTTCTCATAAGGTTTATTAACATGCTTAGTAATAGAGCACCGCGGTTTCTACCTAGATACGTATTTCGTACGTAAATTTATTCCGATCCATAAGACATAGATTAAGGAGTGTTTCCATTAATTAGGAAACAAAAATAATTACGAGTAAGTGCTCAATCCAGGATTGCCAGACGTACTTAAGAGAACTCTCGTGCGTTTACGAGATTTAGCATCCTCTGTACGATAAGAGGGAACCGCGAACCGTAATCTTAAACAATTATGAACGATGATTTATATTTGGTGCCCTAACGAATTTTAGGATGCGTGCAGTGTGCAGGATACTTTTATATTTCAGTTACAGAGTACTTTTAACTTTCTAAAGTACTCTTTAAAGTTATATTTAACAATTAACAGAAATCTTTATGAAACAATGTTTTGTTATAATCAATACAGGATTATAAACTATAATTTTTAATGCGACTTTCATTTTCCCCAAAAAACCTATGGCCATCTCAGAAATATATTTTTTGACGTATAGAAGCGTTGCCTTCCAGTCGATCAATATGTTCAGAAGCTTAACATTTTATTTAATGTTATGTCTTTTTATTTTATTGGCTAGGGGGAAGTACCTAGTTAATCTTGAGCAGAATTCTCGTTTTCCAATAGTATCATGAGATAGTAGCATCGATATGAGATGTTCTCCTATATCGTTGTGTGTACAAGTCCCGCGCGTAGGGGCTTTGTACTAGGTAGAAAAAAATGACGATTTAAAAGCATGTGTAAAGCAGCTACTTAAATAAATAAAAAAACGTAGTATAGTCGCGGATCGCGACATAGTCCTACTGAAACGTAGCTGGAAAAACAACCATCTACTCATGACACTAACCAACTTTCCCCGAGAAAACGAGTAAGTACTACTTCGGATAAAAGTGTTGGAAATGTCACACAAAGTTAGCAAGTTTGCTAAGATTAAATATTGATTTCTTTACGTAGGTCGTTAAGTTTTATAAACAGGAGTACCCACAGTATTTTCGACGTGTACACTTGTTGGATTTCATCTTACGTTGTATGATGATACTATAGAGATTTAATGTTGTTCGCAAATAGGTTCAAAGTAGTAATTAATAAATCTAATCAATGTAAACGTAGTTATAGCTTTAACAGGGGGGGGGGGGGGGGGTTGAGAGTCCAGAAATATAATTTGGAACATTCCAGAACACTTTCGTAAGGGGCCTTCCATTAATCACGTGATGTTTTAGCAACTTTTTAGACATCCCCCACCCCCTGGTGATACGTGGTGAGGTTTTAGACTACCCCCCACTCCCTACCCAAAATCACGTGTATTTTTTTGGTACAAAATATTATCTTTAAAAACAGGTGTAATGTAATTTAATTCTGGAAAATTAAGCACCGTGATAAAATTGTCCAGACAGACATTAAGGTGGATGTTGTTTCTGACTGCCTGAAGCCGTTTCGAACCTTGGGAAGAGTTAAAAACAACATAACAACAAAAGTCCGACGTTTGGGAATTACTCTAGAAATCGCGCATTCAACGTAAAAATAAATACACGTGATATCTCAGTACACCCCCCTCCCCCTTGTGATATTTCATGATTTTTTCTGAACCCCCTCCCCCCCCCCCTTTTGAGCATCACGTGATTAATGGAGGACCCCTAAGAGTCATTTTTATCCTTACGGCACGATAGCCTATTGTAAATATTTAAGTGTGAATAAGACAGACTCTTGTTAGCCAATCATACTTTGGTTCTGGAAATGGAATCTATAATTGTGTTTTTTTTAACTTTTTTCCCAAAGCTTACGCAACTCTAGAAATTATGTTTTACTATTAGATTTTTATGTCCTCATTGGTTTTACGAGTAGGTAAGCATAAATTTACCAAGCGCTAAAGTTTTATACGTTAATAGTCCATAGATAAAACCTAGCTGTAGACCATGGGCTATAGGCTATTCCTGAGTTTGAATTTGCAACTAATGGCATACAAAAAAGATTGCTAATGTGCCGGCTTCAAAACTGCATAAAAGCTTTTTGCTTAACCTAACATTTATTTTCAGGAAAGTCTTTCAGGAATTTCAGAAGGGCCGTATAATTTAAATATAAGCAATATGTTTAAAATACACCAAAATATACCAAAACTCATCCACGTATTATGTTTCACTTATTTATACCTACAAGTACATAATACATCTTCTAAGAGGATGTATAGTTGAAACCAGAACAGAGTTGAAGTAGCAGATAAGGCGGTGATAAAAACAATGACGTAAAGTATGTTTTGAAGTTAGCGCGCTGAATGAAAAAGTGCTAATGACTCTTGCATGCGGTAAACCCATAAGATTTTTTTATCTTATATTCAGAAATGATATCTCTAACATTACAAAGTATTATAATCAGTCTAATGATAATTTATTCTCTTTGTACAGTATTTTCATTATCAGCAAAGATTTATGTAAGGAATCAAATGTTAATTATACTTTAATAAAGACTGCTGTTTTACTACTGATACTAAAAGAATCTGATTAGCTACGAAACAGTTTCTGCTTGCCTTTATAACAAATCATTTATAAAGCTACTAGTGATTTTTGAGAATTAGTAATTCATAGAACTTATAGACGTTAATAAAGATAGGATAGGACAGAACTGCATGGCGCGAAGGATTGTTAACAACTCAACGACGGCACTTCATCTTTTATTGGTGAAATCTTGTATTTGATCTGAGGAGTGAGTGCAGTTATGAAAAAAAAACAGCCTTACTGAGCAAGAAGTAAAAGATGGGACAAAGTGGAGTGGATTGAGATGGAAAGTGAACCCTGACACAGCGATAACGCTATTGCTTTGCAGTAAAAGAACATCTACCTTTAAACCTTAACTCTAACTCCAAGAGTTAGAAAATAGCGATGTAATGAAGCACCAAAGAAAGTTGAAGAATTATCCATCTCGAACGTATTTATTAGTTTTGCATTTGTTAACTTTTTCTTTGTGGCAATGCCTAGTTTTTGAATCAGTTTTGTATTTTATCCTGTACAAATTAGTGTTTCATAACCTTACCTATTGGGTTTGCTGTAGTCGGGTAATAAGGATAGGCGTTCGTTAACAACCCTTATCGTCCCCAATGCAGGGGCATAACGGGAACGTTTCTTCCCATAACTCGGGAAGATTAGGCCATAGTCCACACTCGGGAGCCAAGTGCGGATTGGTGGAGGGTGTGAGGATAGTGGCCAACCCCAGTGTCAGTGTCAGTGTAGGCGTAACTAAATACAAGAATTACCTAAAATTGTGCTTCCTTAATACCTTAACACCGATGTTTCACGCAATTAATTACTGTTTCGATAATAATAATAATTTAGTACTTACTTGACGTTGTTCCTCATGTTGAAGTCCGTACAGTATTCTGCTTCTCCACTGTTAACAAATATAAAAAAAATTAATAACAATGATTAATAATAAAATATATATATTTTTTAAATGAAAGTCATTTGTGCTGGTTCATTTAGCGTAAGTATAAGTTTATCCAGGTATGTTCAAAGATGCACATACTTAAACTATAACCAGTAAATTGCCAACTTTATGGATCATCTCAACCATTACAATACCCAAAGGTCGCTCCGCGGAAATTGCGCACTTCTGAATGTCATAGGTCTTGAAAAGAAACATAAGAACAACTTTTGTTCATTATAGAGTCGTGCTTCTGGGTCATTGTGCCGCCAGCAGTGCAATATCCACTGATTATAACTTGGGGAAACAATGGTCAAGCGAAGCCCATTCGCCACGCGGCCGCGGCCGCCGCCCGCGCCCGTATGAGCACATGGTCACGTCACATTTTGTGGTCACGTTTATTGCGCGGATAATTTATTCATTATAATTTTTATTTAAGAATTAGTTTTTTTTTATTGCATAAAATAAACTGATCGAAATTTTTCCAATAGTTGTACCTATTAGATTTCAAGGTATGTACGTACCTGACAATGGTCAAATTGTACACGATATGCCAATCCGTTGATAATTGTACTATTGAAATTTATAAAATATTAAGTAGTAACGAAACAAATTAAACATCTATTTGTTAACCATGGGTGCACTTTATCTCGATTAGCGAAACGACGGAGGCTTCCCGTGTCGAACAGAGCGCGGTATGTCGTTCCCTTCAAGATTTCTATTTCCTTTTACAACCTCGTTGTCCAAGCTGTTCTCGTTAGGAAGCTGTATTTATAGAGAGATTCTCTAATATGTATTATTAATGGCGTGATACTAAATAAGCTGTTTCCTACTTCACTTGAGAACCAGTCATTGGTCGGCCGACAACTGAGTAAGCTGCATGTTGCCGCGCCGCATTATACCTTGCACTACTTCATTTGTCTTGCAAGATAAACTTTCTAATTGTAATTAACTAGAGTAAACTGCCTACCCACCTACTTATCTACAACCTAGAAGTATATCTATGTGATATTATCTTACTTACGTGCTTTAAATATTACGTGACCCATTGATTTGCCTACACCTTCATACCAATTAGCTTAAAACGTGGATTTCAACAGATATTTTTACAGTTCATTTATTTGATGAAGTATACGTTAATTCCAAGAACTCGGACTACCATCGAAATAGGTATACAGGCTGGTAAAAATACGTTTGAAATTTTAAGAGTTTACTCAGAATTAAGTAGGAAAATTAAATATCTATTAAAACATTTTCCATACAAACAGAGAATAAATAAATTTTCGATTTGGCTACTACGCGCGATATTTGCAGAAAATTTTGAGGATTTGATGCATTTTGCACGAGACTTTAGCATAATATCTGTCTTATCAAAAGCAAGCAGTGCAGTGATTAAAGTGAGGTTATGCGGGCATTGCAGTTTTTGATGCGGAGCGACTTTGATTACTCACGTTTAAATGTATTTTCCGAATGTACGATTTCTATTTCAATCACTAACATCTAAAAATACAGCATTTAAAGAAGTCGATTAAGCATTATATTAAAGGACAAACATGACAAATTGTATAATTATTTAATGTTAATTACGTTTGCACATTGGAACGCTAATTTTAGAGACAAATGTAATTACGTATATGGTGTATATCATTGAAGCTCTAAATTGTGCGTAAAATTAATATTAAAAATAAATTAAATTAATCGTTAATTTAAAGACATAAATAAGACTACAACCAAAAATTGCGAAGAAAAGTCGCAAAATGTTTCGTTCTCATATTACAAGGCAACATTTTCAATATTAACCCAAACATATCAAATGATTTTATTTATATTAATAAATAAATTATTAAAATATTTATATTAATAAATAAAATCATTTGATATGTTACGTCTATATTTTTACCTAAAATAGAGTTCGAAATCAGGTATCATAACCAACAACGCTGAACACGTTAAAAAACCGACTTCAATAGTAACAGCTACAATTTTGTTTTTTTTTTGTTTTTGATGTTTTTTTCAAAAACCGCCGAATCAATTTAGATAAAATTTATATGCGACCTTCTCTGAAGTATTACCTACCAAACAAAGAAAGAATCACCAAAATCCATTACTTTAATTACGCGATTACTCCTCCAATTATGAAATTGGAGGAGTAATCGCGTAACAAAAATACAAAAAAAAAAACAACATACAGTCGAATTGAGAACTTCCTCCTTTTTTGAAGTCGTTTAAAAATAGCGATGATCTCCTGATCATATGAAAAGAATTTATGTATACATATCTCAAAACATTTTTTTTACACAGCGAATGTTTTGTATGGTGCCTCAAAATTTTAAAAATATTGTTAGCCTAAAAATCTGGAAAAATTATAAAATTAAGGGATTGTGTATATCAGGAAAAAATAAAGCCAGAAATGTATAGTCTTTTAAAAATAGAGCAATAACGTAAAATGTATAAATAGATATACAAAAAATCAAAAACTTTAAGTGAGGCTTCATTCTTAATAATGTTTGCTAAGAAACCCACGATAAATTAACATAAAATGTTTACCCATACGGACATATTGAGACGTAACGTAATTCACTGATAACGTAACATGACTCCACTTTTTTGTTCTTATTATTTGTTGGTACATAACACTATTAATTTATCGAACACGCGTTTCTCCGATTGTGGTGGCCAATATAATATATAAGATATATATTACTTTTAGCCTAGATACCAATCTCCTAGACATCACTGCCGTGCTACCCAAATCATCATCATCATCAGCCAATAGACGTCCACTTCTGAACGAAGACTTCCTCCAAGGATTTCCATGGCGACCCTTGCGCTGGTCACATCCAGCGGCTTCCACGTCCAATTCAAATAATTTAATAAAATTTAAGTTGCCTACGATTTCTTACATTAAGGTTCTCACCTAAATTAATTAAATTAATGAACATAGGTTAACAAAAAGGCATTCCACGAAAACATACATGAGAATACCTTTTGAGTGTCATTTGAACACAATTTTTTTGTTAATTCAAGAAAATATCGTGTAAAAAACTGGTTTAAACTTTTTTTGTACCTATTTAATGCAAATTACCACCAAAATTTCAATCTCTTGGTAGTGTTATAAAAATATGTATATAATTTGTGCTCTATAGGTGCACCAAATTGTGCTGTAAGTACGTTTTCTGTCTGGGTATTATTTATTTATAATTCTGTGATTTTACTGCTTATCAATGTTCAAAATACTGCGGAGAACAGATTCATTACTTAGATTACATATAGATATACTCGTACATATTTTAAACTAATTTAAAAGTCAATAGCCTGATTATTCAAAGTGCACACTCGTGGTCATTATAAATATTATCTATGCTCGTGGCTTCGATGATGTTGTTGGTGATGAATGCACGTGACATGTGATTCTGGCATGAACTGCACTATAAGATCCTATATGTCTATGTTTAAGCTTAAACTCTGCCGGATAAGTGTGACTTTAATATTTTAACTTAGCACAATATCTAATGTAAAATATTTTGTTACTTACGTGATATTACTTACTTAGATACCAAACACATGTTAAGGTCCAAAGACTTGAGAATTGTGTAAGAGATCCGATAAAGGTAAAATTAAATATATGCGAATTTATTATACTCACAGAACTAACCTCGATAAAATTTTAAACTTTCGTTTATTTTTAATATAGGTTTAATAAATGGTAAAATTAATTTAATTAATCAATTATTAGATGATACAAAATTAACACGCAGTCACTAAAGTTTCGTTCCCACAACGACCATCTTTGCGCGCGACAACTTAATGCTCACTGACCTTATCATTCTTTAACTTACGGATAAAATCCATGTTAATTATAAAATATTTTTTCTCGTTTGTTTTGTTGATGTAACCTCACGCGTAGATATAGCAGTATAATATTTTCGTATAATATTTTCATTGCTTCTTCGTCAACTAGGTACAATTACACCGCAATCACCAGATAGCGACGTCGGCGATATTCATACCGGGCGCATATTTCTAACGGCTCGCATGCGTTAATACCCATACAAAATTGTACGGATAATGCATCGCTAAGAAGCTGCTTTATAGGACACGGGCACTTTTACTGCCGGCGTCTATTTTACGATGATGGGATGGATTGCTCTCAGAAAATATAGACATTTTTATGATCGAATAGAGGTATCAATGATGACGCAGACCGACTAGGAGATCTCCGCAGTGTGCCGCAAGGACGCCTGTTTCACCGCTCAAGTGGCAAATACAAATATTTATTTCGGTATTCGCTTTCTTTATACGTGTATATTGTAAATGTGTACATTAAAATAAAGGAAAGAAAATATTATACAAATTTTTATTCTGTCTCACTGATCTTGTAATATTCTCTGAGGTTTTGTATTTTATAATAAAATATTGAATAAATATATGTATATTGTACAAAACACAGTAAAGCATGAAAATATAAGAACTTGCATTTCATAAACGAAAGAAGGTATAGGTACGATATATTATGTATATATATAGAAAATGTAAATGGTAAACACAAAACCCAAATCGAACACACAGTCTCTGTTTCTGTTGTTGTTTGTTCGTTTTTGTTATAAATCAGCTAAACCCTAGCTCTTAGAGCTGATTTATAACAGTCGCCATCACCGAAATCGATTGGAAGACATTATTACATTATTATACGGAAAATGGTTTTCCATTTAAGGAGATATTTAAAAACAAAACTTCTATACTTCTATCTATTTTTCATTTATCTTCATCGATCGAGTAATTATCTAGATTTAAAGTAATCTTTAAAATTGTGTTAAACAGCATCTGCTTTTTTCTTAGAAAAACTGGTAAATTTAACGAAACTTACTTTTATTTTGTAATTATTCAATCAAATTCCATTCCATTTTGGCCCTCGATCAGAAAAATAAAAATCGCACGCATCGCGCGCGGCCCTCAAGAACCTCCCGCCGCCGCCGGGAAGCCTCGTCCCTCGTTAACTTATTTTGTGCAATATTATTATATATATAGAATATAAATTCAATTGTATATTACTTAAGGGCGGCTATAGGACAAAAACTGTGTGTTCGATTTGGGTTTTGTGTTTACCATTTTATTTTATAAGAACGTAAACCGGCGGAAATAATATTGAAAAGCAGAAAACTAAACGACGAATTGGTAGTACCAACTTGGTACTAGGTAAAAAACAATATGAGTTAATTTAATAAGTATTCTGAAAGTACTTCAGACTTCACAATTTACAGAATTTTGAGAAAGATACTGAATAAAATTAGAGGCAAGATTGTTTCTGTACCTGTATCGTTAGCTGAATATCCATTACAGAACTTACTAAATTAGTTGCAGTCATTTGCTAATTGGTGTGACGATGATACTTTATTAGAATAATTTACTATCGACCAATAAACTCATTTAAAATAGATGTTAAAGCCTATAATAAGAAGATTAACTGCGTACAACATGATCCTGACGGCTTTGTTGAGCTAATCGGTTTAGTAAGTTTAATTAAAATGTGTGCACAAATATCCAGCGATTACTAAAGCACTGTACACGCTACTTTTATTGGTTTTGTTATCTCGTGATATTATATACTTACGTTCAGGTTATTTTCAAACAGATAATAAAAAATTTTCCCGAACCACTTGTTGCGTGCTTAAGAAAATTATGTACGGATTTAAGCATCTTAACTTTAAAATGATTTTACCTATTTATGCGCATATCGCAGTTTATATAAATTATAACTAAGTAAATAATTTAGAACATACAAAGATGAGAAAAAAGTAAATCTGCATATTTTTTTTCAAAACTCGCACAGCAAAAGACAACTTAAAAATGGTGAATTACGCAAAGGAAATAAACTTTGCAGCTCACCTCATCGAGCCCGGGGTGTTTGGTGAATGTGGTGCGGAGTGAGTTATTTGGGCGGCATGCGGGCCGGCTTCGGTATCGGCGCGGGATCGCGGGATTGCGGGCGCGGCGCGGGCGTCGCGGGCGGCAGGCGAGCGAGGAGTCGGCCGGAGGCGCGCCGTGCGCCCCGACTGACACTGACTGAACCAGAACTACCACCGCTGAAAAGGCGGGATCTACTCGTCACAGCGGAAGACCGTGGCGATGGCGCGCTCACCTGAGAAGCACGGGTCGAGCGGCGCTGCTTGCTGTCCACCGCGGTGCGACTGAGTCGCGCGCTCACGTCGCATTCACTTTTATATGTTTCCCCTACTCGGAGGGCTCGACACCATTTTTCTTTTCCTTACAAGCGATCAAGTCGGTAGGTTCAGGATTGTGGTTTCTTGATCTGCTACCGATTCCTCTGAGTATTGTCGAATATTACAGCAGTTTGTGCCGATTATTATTTCATTAGAGAAATGTACTTGTAAAATTAATTTGAAACGTGATTGATGATGATTTATTTTAACTTTTATTTATATTTCTACTACATGTACATACAATTAGTTTTTACAGTGGAATTTCTTATCCTGTCTGTCTGTCTGTATTTTATTAAGAGAGATATATTTTAGCAAACTTCATTTAAATGTATGGATTCTGAGGTTTGACTAAGCTATTACTCGTAGACTCGCTCAACTAACGTTTCTTTTCTGTGAAAGCATTCTATAAACATACGAGTACACTTCTGTATTTGAAAATACTAACGGTAGGGTATCGCTAGAGACCAAAACAATTGTTTTTGGGATTTATAGTCTGTCTGTTTGATTTACATCACGCAAAAGCAATGAAACTGATTTAAGTACGATATTATACCACGTTAAACCGTGGTAACATCCAATATTTTTTAATGTAATGTCGGAGTTCCTTAAGAAACGGAAAAAACTGGATTTCTTAAATGCCTCAATACAATATTAACTACTTGACCGATTCAGTTGATTGATACTGACCATTCTGTTTGTTAATGTGCTAGCTGGTGCCCGCCACTTCGTACGCGTAGAAGTTGGGGCTTTTACAAAAGTTTATATGTTCTGCCTATTTTTTTAAATAATAAAATGAAATAGGTACTTACATGATTTCTCGTATATCCTGGATTATCATTGATCAACTCAGTGTAGACGGCTGTATAAAATTTAATACTGTGCAAACTTTATTTAAATTGTTTAGAGCCATTTTTAAACAAAATATTATAAATGCCTGTTATGTGTTATCATATCATGTGGAAATTTTAAAAACGAAAAATAAGAAAATATAATAAAACGGCAGGAAATATGGTTATGAAGGGTTGCTTTAGATTTATAAAGATTTTTAAATATGTACTTATAGCATCTAACTTTTATTTCGAAAAAATGTATTGTTCCTATAATAGGGTACCTATTATCTTATACATTATGTTCACAACCCACACTACTGACATACGACACGGGTCTTTTCCCATAGCCCGGGGAGCTTAAGGTTAGGCCATACTCTATCTAGACACGCGGTCCAAGTCCGAATATACAGGTGTAACAATATATACCGTACCGTAAAATAGGTACCGTTAATAATTGGAGCTGGTACAACTGTTATCCTACGAAACTGCTGAATTGAATTGAAATGACATGGGAGACCTTTTTCTCTTTGATGACAAAAATATTAGGATGAGGCTTATCAACACGCTGATATCTTTATGTCATTTGCCATAATATTCTTTATCCCGGAAAATCTAATAGATGTTGAAAGAATTAAACATTATAGAAAGATTAAATGTATGAGAGTACCTCCATAACACAACACATACTTTTAATTCACGATAATCGAAGATATCCTGAAGGAACTGAGTAAACCCCTCGATTATCCGGGATCAAGGATATTATATGATGGTATATGATGGCTTATGGTTACCCAGACTAACTTTTTATCGATTGCGCGTATTGCCAATACCCATTATAACTAAAACTTTATTTATAGATGATACATGGATAATAAAATCGAGCTCAGTTACCTGAATGCATCAGAAAGTAATTAAGAAAGTAAAAGTAACGTTAACCTGCGGGTATTACTGGAAAAAATATATGGTCTTGGAACTTCATAATAACCTGTCATTGATTACCTGCGCCTCATCGTCGGACTCTAGCAAACGACTTTTCCTTGTTCTATATTTGATCCCATAAAAATGGACATAATTTTATGTTTAATAATCATCGATCGCCCTAAACCATTGTTGTCATAATATTGAAACGTAATATTTATTATCCTGAGATTAACTGTCCTAGTAATTGATAGTTAATAATGAATGTTTCTGATCATAAACTCTGTTAGTATGTTATAAATGTTATAATTCTTGTCAAATCGAAATAAAATCGAAATAAATAAATTTGTATTGTATTGTGTATTGTACACAGAAAATGTATTTTATACAGGTGTAGCAAAAATTTGTGCAGGCAGGACCCGTTAACTGGGGATTCTACTCATCATTTTAAATAACTTCTGTTCTTCGACTTTGCTCAAATTGCACAAAAAAAAACTGGGACGCCCATACAAAAAACAGGTGACCAATTGATATGAAAAGTTTGTTAAAGTTTTGCAAGTAACTCTTCGCTTTGCCTCCTTAAAAATAGAGACATTTACTTATCTTTTCCTAAACATCGTGAAATAGAAACTAACCGGCGTATTTTAAAATTATTTTAACCTGTAATAAGATCATATCTGTGTCAGTACCGTGTTACTTTTTTGAAAACTGATCCAAAATCAAATTCGAATCGAGCCAGTAGAAATAAATGATCAGTATTTTACGCCAAAACGAGTAATGTTCACCGAATTGATTTCCTATGATAAATCTCGTTTCGAAGAAAATCCTTGCGGTACTGACATCGGTTATAATATAATATATTTTCAATAAAAAAAAATGCTTGTATATTCAAAAAATATAATTAGAAAACTATATAAGAATCAGTTTTTGCTGTCCAGCGGACCCTTATTATACATGCCTACTATTACCTACGGCCGCCCGCGATTTCCTTAACGTCAGTCAACAAAGGCCCGCACCTTCGAAAATTTGGCCCAGGTTTGAAGTATAGAACTAATTCACTTCGGTATGGTGGCGGTAAGCACAGTTCGATTTAGGTTTATAAAATTTATGGCATATAAATATTAGGAACCAAAACCATTACTTAATGTAGTCGTTAGGATATGAAGCTTGAGTTATAACTTCAGATTATCTTTAGAGAGGAATAAAGGATTTTATTACATATGTGTCTAATGAGCCATGATAATCGATTACTATGATAATATGCAGTTTGCTCTTAATTATGAAAGACTGACATACATTTTTTTTATATGAAAAATTATATAAGGTGTTAAAAAATTTGCTGCTACTATTTAAACTGGGTCTTCTACTAATAAAAACTGAACTATTTTTCCAAACGAGCCCACACCTAGTCACTTCGCAAAAAAAAAATGACTTCCCATACTTAGTGGGCCGATCAGGTGACCGACCTGTTAGAAAAATATAATTTTTTTTCGTTAATTGACTATGAATTCCTTAGGTAAAGATGTTCAGTTTCACTAGTAGAAGCCCCAGTTTGAGTAATACCAGCAAATTTGTTGTAGAACATACAGAGGAAAATCTTTACACACTTAACATATCCTTTTTTTACCTATTTTGATAGTTTTCCACCCATCATCGGACGACCAAGCGTAAGGAGAGGTTCCACCTCTCTATTATATTTATTTCACCGTTTTTCTCATTATTATTCCTTATTATTTATCATTTATTATCCAAATAGTTGAATTCTCTGCTCGCGTCGTGTGTTTTCCGCTATTCGTATAATTTAGGAATGATCAAGGCGCGAGTGAATAGCCACGACATGGGCTTACCTGATAATTCCTCGGCAGTATCGTCACTCAAAATCAGATGAGGTGTTGCTAAACACCTCATCTGATTTTGAAGACAAATATTGTGCTTTATTTTTTATGTAAATACTACTATAATAAAAATGTTTAGCCAATTTTGTCTACTGAAATGAATCCTACGTAAAACTTAGAGTATTGTAATACCTACATATTATAATACATAACTACATGTAAAAGAGAACGCTAACTTTATGTAGATCGTGTCACAACCTTTACCACAAACTTATAGACAGAGCCGTCAAGAGTTCGTTGCAAGTCGCCTCTTGATACTCGTGGTGAGGTGAGCTTGGTTGCCAACTGCTAGATTCTATCTAGTCTATTACATAAGATACCTAGGTAATGTAAATTATTTTGGTGGCGTCGTTGGTCAAGTTAGAAACTATTTTTTTTTAAATAAGTAACTAAACTATGTTTGCCTCCTTTGTTGTTCGGCTCAAGCTGAAGCATTATCAAATTATGTATGGATGGTTTAAGAAAGCTAAATCTTTATCTTTTTAATATATTTTATGCCGAATCAGAATGCCTCACTACAACCGGTATGTGGAGGTCAAGAAACTTAACTTTTGTCACTGTCCCCTGTGCGTTGGATGTCCGCGCCGTCTTCTAATACTGTACACGCTCTTAAACGTCAATGAAACCGTTATTGCCTAGAGTGTTAGATATGCATAAATGCAGCTACTCAAATACGAATTTTCAAAACTGCCGGAATTTACGATATTATATTGTTTAAGGTATTTTCTGAATAAAATAAAAGTATTTGCTAAATTGAACGACAAAATGTATTAGATAAAAAGAGAGCTTGCAAATTCATACACGGGTAGGTGAATATAATAAATTACTAAAGAACTATTTAAAAAGTGGCGACTGTCAAATAATACGATAATGTATAAAAACATATAATTATAATACGAAGGCAAAACCGTTAGTGCAATTCGTAAGCGATACAATAGTGATCGTGTTCTATGTTTCTAAAAACATACTCAGGGACTAGACTCATTTGCGATACCAAATATTATTATAGCGCTTCGTCTTCAACATTGTGTTGCCTAGTGTAAGTTAAAAATAAATCATAATTTTGTATTGCAACGAATCAGTGTGATTCAAATTCAACTATTAGGTTATTATTTTCAATTTTTAACAAATAAAAACATTGTTATGTGAAATAGGCCTTTTTCACTAATGTAATGCCATCGAATTATTCCATTTAAAATTTCGCAAGCGACATCAGAATCTCCGGATGAAAAATATGTCTGACATGGGCATAGACTCGATGTAAATATGTGCATCTACTGAGATGTAAATATGTGCATCTACTGAGATGTAAATATGTGCATCTACTGAGATGTAAATATGTGCATCTACTGAGATGGGCATTATTAAGGTTTTTTTTAATGTGATAGGTGGCAAACGAGCAGACGGATCACCTGATGGTAACGTTATTACCCTTTCTAGGAAATTATATTATGGGATTTTTTTGTATAAAACCGTATTTTTAAAAATATGATTATCATAATTTATTAGCATTTTTAATAACTAACAAAATTATTTTACGACACCGACTATAAAATATGGTATTTGACTGCATCAATAATTAATTGTGAAATATTTTTCGCTAAATACCTCTTTTAATGAAAACGTAGGAACACTTTCTACAGGTTGTCCAAAAAGTGAAGGATAATCCTTCACCTGCGGATTGGTCGAATCATTTCCTACTACATATCAAAAAATTTTTCTAGTGAAAGTCCCACCATTTTTGTGATATCGGTATTTTTAGTTTTTTTTTTTTTAAAATGATCTTACGTTTAATGCATGCCATTCCTACAAATTAAGACATTTTTAAGTCCTGTTTTTAAATACCTCTTTTTAAATACTCGTGGATACATAATTTATCAAACACAATGGTGAATTATTTCTTAAAGTGCTCGCAAATCCTGTAAAAAAATAAGTTTTGCAAATTTTTTACAAAAACTTTTTCGAATAGTTAACTTCGATAGCCTATGGTGTAAAAAACAATTACTAAGCTGATCATGCCAACAACTTTAAAAAATTGCTTAGTTATTGACAATTCTAAAATGGTATAATTGTTTGATATTACATTTTAAAAAAAAAATTGTATGATAATTCAAATGCACTAAGGTCGAATTTTTGGAGTTTTGCTATACTAAAATTCTATCGACATAAAGTAACTAAGTAAGACTTTGGTTGGTTTGTTCATTTGAATAACGAACTAACACGTTACGCCAGAATACAATGGATAAAAATAAAAGACAGTATGGATAAAAAATATCTATTTTTATAATAAATGTTCAAAATTTCCGCCATTAGCCCTTATGCATGCTCTACATTTTTTTTACAAAGAACTTTTTTACGGCGGGCGTATCTTTCTCTTGAAATTTGTTCTGCAGCTCTGTCTATTTGTTCTCGCAGCTGCGTGATTTTGAAGTCTCCGTTGCATAGACTAAAAATTATAAGCAGTCCCAATAAAAGAAATCCTGGGGATTAAGGTCTGGCGACCTTGCTGACCATTTCAAGTGCAGCGGGTTCAAACCTTAGAACCGAACGACTACCCATAAAGATCAGAGTTCTGCAGAATAAATGAACGAAGATAATGAGTTTTTTCATAAAATTCTATGACGTGAGAGTCTTCGGGCTGCTTAAAAGATTTAGTCTATGCAACGGAGACTTCAAATATCACGCAGCTGCGAGAATAAATAGACAGAGTTGCAGAACAAATTTCAAGAGAAGGATACGCCCGCCGCCTAAATAGGTCCTTTGTAAAAAGATGTAGAGCATGCATAATTTTGCAGAATTGCAGAATTTTGAATATTTATTATTATTATTATTTTTTAATAATAAATATTCCATACTGTCTTTTATTTTTATCCATTGTATCCTGGCGTAGCGTGTCAGGTCGTTATTCAAATGAACAAACCAACGAAAGTCTTGCTTAGTTACTTTATGTCGATAGAATTTTAGTATAGCAAAACTCCAAAAATTCGACCTTGGTGCATTAGAATTATCATAAAAAAAAATTGTTTTTAATGTAATGTCTAACAATTATACTATTTTTGAATTGTCAATAACTAAGCATTTTTTTTGTCGATAACTAAGCATTTTTAGTTGTTGGCATGATCAGCTTAGTATTTTTTTTCACCACAGGCTATCGAAGTTAACTATTCGAAAAAAAATTTGTAAAAAATTTGAAAAACTTATTTTTTTACAGGATTTGCCAGCACTTTAATAAATAATTCACCATTGTGTTTGATGAATGATGTATCCACGAGTATTTTAAAAAAAATAGGACTTAAAAATGTCTTAATTTATAGGAATGGCATGCATTAAACTGAAGAAAGTCAATTTTTTTGAAAAAAAACTAAAAATACCGATATCACAAAAATGGTAGGACTTTTACTAGAAAAATTTTTTGGTGTGTAGTAGGAAATAATTCGACCAATCCGCAGGTGAAGGATTATCCTTCACTTTTTGGACACCCTATATATCGCTTGGAATTCCATTACATGTAATTTTTTAAACTTATATTTATGACACGAGTTGTACAACTATATTAAATAATGACGTCATATTATAGTAAGGTATTTTACATTGTCTTTTTTGACATTTGAATAAAAGAGACTGAGATGACTAGCAGTCATCCCTATTCCATGAAAGCTATGAAAACTACTTTGAAAAAAAATTATAACTCATTGAAATCGTTCGTTCCACCCTGACACAGTTTACGGACAGACATAAAACTTATTACCTACTTAAGTAACACCCCTCTCTCGCGTCGGGAATTAAAGGCATTTAATATGAGATAGCTAATTTCATAAACAGTGGGCCTTAAATAGGATATAAAGATATATGCTTTCATAACGAGTGAGTTGTTATTATACCCATATTAGTGATAAAAACGATCGCTTGTTCGAATTATCCGTGTCCGTAGATGCGAAATGTAATACCACGTTTTAAAAATATCAGTGAATAAAAATATAAAAAAAAAAAAACAATGAGAACCTTGTTAATGAGTATTGCGTACAACAATAATCATAGTAGTGTCGTTAAAACAACTTCCGTTGGCGGTGACCTTTTGTCTATCCGGTGATCAGCTCCTCTTTATCATAATAGGTAGGTATCGTATTAGATACACTAACTTGAGACGCCTACAATCTTCTATGTACTTACCTATAAAACTGTAGCAACATTTTTGTACTTTAATATATAACATATATAAAACAATAGCCGCGAGAATAGTACGGGATTCTCTTAGTCGGACGGTTCTACAGGTCCGTCAAATTAAAGTTATTAATTACTTACTTCAGGGCTGGTATATGAGTGGCACTAAAGACTGACAGAGGTATGCTACCACAGGAACGTAACTCTACACTGGATTATCGGGCATAACAAATCGCGCGGCAATCACTTGGTCGATGAACTAATGACTAGGAGAAGGTCGGAGCTCATCGCTGTGGGACCAGAGCCTATCATACCCCTACCAACGGGGTGTCTAACAACCAACTTGCGTCACAATGCACTAGGTTAGATACTTACCGGTATTGGAAGAACTGAAGGTCTGTAACAGACTAGACAAGCTCTACCGACGACCAACCCTAGGCTGAGCAGAAAACTCCTGAAACTAGGGAGACTCCAGCTTCGTAAGGTAACAGCAGTCATTACTCGTCACGGTTACTTTAACAAACACCTGTTTACTCTATGTATCATTGACAGTCCGCTGTGCCGAGCGTGTTTGGTAACCGAGGAAACAGCTGCCCACATTATTCTATAGTTCACAGCGATAGCATCACATAAGGCCAAACACCTTGAGGATCCGAGGACACTCCCGTAAGTCGACGGCAACCTGCGGGGGGTACTGGATTTCCTAGAGGAGCTGGCTGGTAGCGTGACTTGGCTGGTATCACTGCCAGATACCAGCCAAGTCACGCAAAATGGGCGCATTCGTCGCCTGTATGTCGGCTGGTTGCGAAAACCAGCCCGTCCTTACATAACGTGTGAAGTAAGGACAGAAAAACGATAACAATAAGTCTAGCTTTCTAATATTTCGAATTTCGCACCATAATAATAATATATTCTCTTATATTTTGGTAACATAACTAAGTTCTGCTTGAGTTACGATAATATTTATTATGTTCAATCATGAGGAATTATTGTTTCCTTATTAACTTGCTTCAGTTGATTTCACAGTCCAGTGAAGATCGTCATTGAAATTGTTTTCTTACGACTATTTATTAAATGTACAACCTATAAGTGAAATTTAATTGTGAAAAAACGTAAATTGCTGCAAAGAATTGAATCTTTGTTACTTTAAGACACTAGACCTTAGTTTTGCTTCAAAAAGTATTTATTTGTTTATTTCACAGCTCATGTGATTTTCTTGATAGCCGGATAGAATAATAATAATAATGTGTTTATCAGTTGCTAGTGAGATGTTTACGGAACCAAGGGATGCGCTGGCGCTGATTGTCATGCTGCGCGCGAGTCGGTTGGCCTCGGCAGTGCTGGCATTGCTAGGATGACTGTTTTCTCTGCGTCCACGCACAGCGCACCGCCGCACCGCGTCGTCGCCGCCGCCGGCCGCCGCGCAGGCTACATGTAGTACTTACTGAGCAAACATCCACTCCACTGCCCGTCCCCATCGATATTCTAACCATGATTTTAGAGGATTTTATTACAACTGGCGACGGAGAAAATCATTGTTCCTCATAAATATAAACATTTATGTTACCTGGATACCTATAGAGAAAACTCTGGTTGTTATTTATAATACTTAAGTGTAGTTTTAATTAATTTCAATCATCCCAATACATATAGTGCAGTTAGCAGTAAACTGCCTTCATGTTTACCGAGTGGTAAAAAAATAAACTTTTTGTTCTACCATTTTACTAAACTGCAAAGATAATTACTTTTTATAGAATCAAATACGGTCTACTTTCCGGAATGCTTTTACGACTTCAGTAAAGTCGTAGGACAAAAAATATTCAGTGTCATGTGTGATAGTTTACTTCGCATTACATTAAATTCGTAATACATCCTATATCATATGTAATGTATGAAAAATCTGAAAATTGGCATTGAATAAAATACCGAGGAAAATATAAGTTACTTTGATTGTACCATCATTGTAACATTAGCTGAAGTTTCCTTATTTGATCACCTACCAAACAAGTTGTGGAAATAGAATACCTACTTACACGTATGAAAAGTATACTTCCGTTTACTACGAGTGAAAATATTTACTTATTGTTAGTCCGCCGAAATGTAATATGAGAATTGTTTTGACTTTGAAACTTAATTATCTCAATACGTAACGTTGATCGTGATACTGCGATATTGCAAAACCGACATTTGCGAAACTCTAAGTTTGATCTGACCAACTTAATAGTGATGTTAAATATAATAACACCAACTTATATATTTGCGAAAATGTTCCTTAAGTTTGAACCCCGCTACCAGGAATGTTTGCCTAGTGCATCGAGAGGGCAACGAGCATTACAGCCAGGTCAGGTTTATAGCATTTGGAAATGCTAATGCCAATCGATCGGAGAGCGGTGCAGGCAGGCCATTGCGCTCGCGCCGCGCCGTTTTCGACGGTGCATTGGCCGCTACAAACACATCTCCATACTCCGTCCTACAAATATGTATATGCCTTTATAGTGGATTTTCACGACTTTGTTGACGTGGAATTCAGTATTAGCCTTTCGAGGTAAGGAATGAATCTAAGGTAAATAAAAAAAATACTTACCTTATGTGTTGTTACTAATACCTAAGCTATTTTCGAAATTCATTCCAAATTCATAAATCACTATCCAATTCAGTAATACGACGCTACACGATAAGAAAAAGTAAGGTGAATTCTGTTCGGTCAGATAGCACTAATCTAGTATGTTTCCGTAGTATCGATAGTTTTCTATAGGTTCCCTTAAAATAGAGCAACCAACATTCAAACAAATTTACAATTTCTTTTTTCAAGTTAATACTAGTGCTGGCGCCTGCGACTTCGTCTGAATGGATATTGAGGTACACTTAGAATTTTATTTGTTCTCTCTCGCTAAGTTAAGCTTTCGAAACAGAAAGAAGACTTAATTTAAAAAAAATTGAAAAACAAATAGGTAAAACAAAATGGAACAAAAAGATAATATAAAAATAATCTAAATGTAAAGAAGTTTATCATGCTAAATTAAAAAAAAAAAAACTATAAAATCGGTAAAAGTAGTTTTATCTTCAGTTTTTTACGCGACTTAAGACTTTCAGTTTTGTGTCAATCCGTCCGGTACCCTTAAGTTTTCCTGGACAAAAAATATCTAACTTATTACTCTGACTTATAGAGGTATACTTACTTATAGTAGTATAGCAGCAGAGTTTCTTTCAAGTCGATTCGATGCGCGAGCAAGCAGAAAGACAAACAGACAGACAAAGTTAAGTAGGAAGTAGGGTAAACAGGTAAAGCTTGTTCACAGCATGCCCATTTAAATTGAATGATGAGACGAGGATTTAAATAAAATGTCGTTGGACGCGTTCGCCCACGCGCGCACGCGGCTCGAGGGACGGACGGACGTTCGTCGCGGCCGGCTGTAGCGCTCGTTGATGTCTTTTGTATCGGGCTAAAGTTCAGCGGTTGGTCTCTCACAGTCACATACATACATCACATGAAATAATAGAGTACAGATTTAAAGTTCAATAAACAAAAATATTTGAATGATTTTATTGTAAAACATAAGATTGTAGAAATATAATATGTATTTAAGTATGATAAATAATTTTTTCCATGGTACTAATAAGATCAGAATATCAAAATAAATTTGGTTGATCATATACCTAGTTACCTGCAACTTGGTAAAAAAAATATATTCAAATAGTCATGTGGCTGTGGCTCCCTCTTGTGTTATGTAAGGAAACATAGTAGAGCACGATTCAGATCTATCATTCGAGTAGGTAGAACCAAGGAGAACTCTAGTGAGCCTTTCCAATGTGGCGACGCGACGACGTACGATGGTGGAGCACGGTGTGAACTTTATGCAGCTATGGTTAGATGGCGTTATCATCGTTATAATTTTTTATTTGATTTTCGTTAAATTTTAATAAACACTAATGGGTCACACTATTGATGTAGGGTTAAATAAAAAAAAGCTCGAGCCTATGGGTTCTATAAACAAAGAGCAAAGACGTTTCTCCTTACAGTTTGGGAAGCAAAGAGTTTCCTAAGTTTTCCCTCAGATGGCGCTAGCGACCCGTGCGCAGCTATCAGCAGGCCCCGGTGCGTGGTCCTTGCTCATCGCATCGCCAGTCCAGTGGCATGGCAGTGGGTTTGAGTTCGCCGCGAGCGCGACCGAGTCGCGAGTTGCAGAGCGCAGTGCACGCCGCCGCCGCCGCCGCCGCCGCCGCCGCCGGTCGCCGCCCCCTCGTGGACTGCATTTGGGCAGTACACACGATTGCTGACGGAATGTCCTGATCAAAGAGACAATAGTGCCTCGTATACCTAGTTAGAAAAATTCGCTCGCTTGAACAAAAGTAAAGTATGGTTTCAGAGTAGACTCTAGTGGTGAGACGTACTCTGGGTATATATATTGTTTTACTAAACGAGTGCGTGCATCGGAAGGCCGGCTTTTCATGTAAGTTTAATATTTGTATAAATCTGTATTTTTTATACCTCTAAATTATAAGTACTCAATTAAACACAGTTATTGTTGTGTTTATATGCAGTTCGAACAATGCACTGTGAATGGTTAAAAGTGCATGAAAACCCGCGTGAGTGCATAAAACGTCACAGTACGATAAACTGAAAAAGACATCGTCGACAGTCGGCCCTCTGAAAAAAAAGAAATCGTTTGACAGAGATTTTGTACCTAATGTAAGTGCTTGTATATATTATAAGTCTTTATTGTGAATGCTATAGGTTCTTCTAATAGGAACATTTTCAGTTACTTACTTAAAACAGAAATAAGTTGAATCTTGTAATATTTAACAGTGGTTTCTGTAGCAATCTTGTGCTACAAATAACAGAATAAAATAGTAGACATACCTATTAAATTATAATTAGAGCATGTACACTGTTATATGATATCTATAGATATGGTATGCACGATTCCAGTAATGATTCATATCTACAAGAACGGAATTGTAGTCATCATCACATGTTTTAATTTTACCGCGTAGTATTTAGTCCACTCGCTTTACATTGGGAGGTCGCGGGTTCGATTCGATTTTGTAGAACTTAGATAGCAGGGTATGATATAAGTCTGCTTGGCTTGCTACCATCATCTTATCTAACTTTTGCTGCCTAACATCAATGTTAACAATATTGATGTGTTCGGGCACGACGATCAGATAGCCAGGTCCCCGTAAATTTATATAAAAAAAATTATATATAGAAGTTTCGTATATAAGACTGCTGACTGCTGCTTATATAATGACTCTTTAAAAAGACCATTTACAAGAAATCCATGTTGTCATATCTATTTTATAATAGGCAGGTGTTTAGATTTCTACTGAAACTCAAACCAACTAATATTTGAATTTCGAATAGAGAAACTCTTATTACAAGTGTAAGTAAAAACCATCTGTACATACACACAAGTCGATGTCGCAATACCTATTTAATGAGTTCGGACAAGTCATAGAGTACTCTATGCCTTGCTATACACTACTAATATATGCTACTAATACTAATACTATGGTGCTAAATACAGTTCTTATTGCTTAAAGTACTTAGATTTGTATTCGGCGGTATGTGCCTCGGACCGTCAGGGTGGAACACGAAGTATGAATAGTGATACACGAAATAATAATTGATAAAATATGCAATTAAATAGGAGAATATAGAAAACAATGCAAGTATAAAGTCAGTAAATTGAATTTTGTGTCCCTTAGTAGCTTTTTTAGTCTATGAGCATATACAAAAAAATATTAATATACCGCCCGCCATTTTTACCCAAGTGCCGGTCCTAGAGGAGTGAAAAGTTTAGGTGCAATAGGTACTTACCTATTGAATGTTTGTTTCGGCGGCTAACAGAAAACAGTTTGGAGTGCCAGATATCGTTTTTGTTTTAATTCTCTGACTGTCATAGGAGCGATCTGGTTTTAATTTTGTTGCATCATTTGTTAGGGTATTGTACTAAATGCCGCTATGTAAATCTAGGCTTACTGGCGCACAGTGTGCTACTTATGGAACATCAGGCTGTATACAACTCACCCCATAGCCGCCTACACCCGGCCGACCAGCAATAGGTAACATTAACAACACCTCGGTGCAGTCACCGGCACGGCACTGTGACAGCAGTACAGTTGCGTAAGCACAAGTCGCCGACTACGGTATGCGTGGGCAATCTTATGCATTCTGATCATCGATTTAGGCTATATTCTAGGGTTTTAAATATTAATCGGTAATTTAACAATCCCATCTTACACAACATTTGAAATCTGTTTGATGTAATACTTGAGTCGGATATAGAAATGATTCGAAATATGAATAAATATAAATACACAAAAAGCCGGACGAGGCGAGTCTGACTCGCGCATAAGGGGTTGCGTTGCGTGCGACCAAACAAACAATATTATATTGAGAATTTTACTTTACTATCTTATTTTAAGACCGTTAACTTTTTTATAGGTATAATAATATATCTGAGACAAATCACACACGGTCATCTGGCCCCAAACTAGGATTCCCTGTATCTTGGGAACCAGAGACTGATACATACACATATACAGTGTAGTCCGTTCAGTACGACTTCGCACATAGCAACCAACCGTTTTTAGCGACGTAAGTATAGGCATATGTTTGGTTTTAATATGAGCCATTATGAAAATATATCCGTTTAGTACGATTCCGCTTACAACGACCGACCGCTTCTAACGACGGAATTTCACACAAAATTTTCCGGTTACAACGACGACTTACAAATAAATCTTAGGTAAGAATTTATTTCCACCCCGCGCACACCCCTTGCCTGCACGTCGCTGAGTGGAATGCGACTGTTTATTTTACGGCAGTGATTTGCGGGTGATGATGATGAGTGAGTACGCGTACAAAAATGGCTTGTACAAAACGAATTGAAGAAAAAAGTGTTATAATAATACATCGTTTAGAAGCTGGCGAGTCGAACGTAACGATTGCGATTGCTACATATATAGATATAATACACCCAGACTCAGAGGAAACAATTCTGATCATCACAGAAAAGTTTGCCCTGTGTGGGGATCTTTTTAATAAAATCTAGTTACTGTAACGTTTATATGTATGATAGATAATCACTTGTTTCGATGAAACCATCATTTGGAAATCAAGATGAAGTAAAAGACAATTTTCATAATATTACTTACTCTTGACTTATGGTTAGCTTGAGTTTTAATTTAATTGATTCACCAAAAGGGGCTATTTCAATTGTTTTGTAAATATTTGTGTAGCATCATGTCAGAACTTCTTATATGTATTTTAATTTAATTTTAGTTATACATATGTATTAGTAATTTTAGAAATACAAAAATATTTCAATTAATTAAATAAATGAAATCAACATACTTTATTTTGCATTTTATATATTCAATATAATATGATATATAACAAAACTAATTTCTATTTAGTTCTTAAAATAATTATCATATTTAATACTTGATCTGTATTCTGTATTTTCGTCAGCCCTGCATGTCGGCAGTAAAGAAATATAAACAATTAGATAGGAGACCAACTAATTGATAGATAGTCACATAGTTAGACCATACCGAGAAGCGGCCTGATTCGCAATCTATCTCAATTCTGTGCCGCGGTGCCGCATCCACTTCGAAGGACCAAAACCCAGATCCAACTGAGCTGTCAAAGCGTCAAATGTGAGGCGCCCGCATGGAACTATGGCGCCCATGCCGATGCCGTGTCCGGCTGCACAACTTAAACTACCTATAATTAATTTAGTACAATTACATAAGTATGTACATGTTAAAATACAAACTGCGACTTCTGTAACGTAAAACAATTGAGTATAGTTATATCATTGCTGATAAATAATTTAGTAACAATTATTGTTACTCCGGTTATCGGTGTGTGCTTATGCTGTGTCTGGATGTCCGTGAAAACTTGTCATTCGATATGCAACGTGATACGGTGGAACGGAGACCGCGACCACGAGACCGTGCAAACTGCCTATAACTATATATTTTGCATACATATCATAAATCCATTTGTACGTGTCTGTAAAACTCCTACATAATCACTACATCAATCAGAAAGAGTGAATATAAATGTCCCACACGTACTGCTGGTCATGTTCCACGCCAGCGAGCGCCACCAGGCAACCGTCGCGCCGCCCGCCATCCCCAGGGATCGCACCGCTAATTGTGCCGTGCGATTGAAGAGAGGGCAATAAATCAATTGCGAATTGTCAGAACTAATTCAAACAGAACTGAAGCAGGCATAGAAAAGACACTTCAATTTTTTCTAAATGTCCTCAAGACAACTTGTAAAACTTTGATTCAAATGAATTGATAATCTTTTGTTTATCAATTATCTAATTCATTATCATAACGCAGTTAATTCAAAGTACGTAGGTACGTCGCTAATTTGCTGCTTAAGTAGGTACACAATTCGTTTTTGAAGTGATCCCAATACCCGCAGCGTAATATTGTAGTAAGAGTAAGACGTTCATTCACCTCAGCAGATGTTGTGGGCGCGGGGGGTGGGGGGAGTAGCGCCGGGAAGAGGGAAAGGAGAGGTCGGGTGGGTATAACTAACACCTACTATTATATATGTATCAGTAGGTGTTGGTTGGTTATAGCACTGAACCACGCGACTAGTTTCCGCCCTCTTTCACCCAGGATTGTGGTATCAGTACAGTACCTACCAGAATAATTATCGATACGTCGAGAGGTCATTTTAATTATCGTGACGTGACAACCAAAATTAACATTTACGACACCTATCTAATATTGGGTAAATGGAAGCAGTCACAAGTATCTAAGCATAAAGTTTCAATAATTCACGTTTTTAAAAATCAATATTCTCAATACATATATTGTACTGTACGTATGTAGGCCAAGTTAGTTCCATCGATGTGGAGTTCTGGAATAAATTGTAAATCTTAATGCCCATTGCCTTGGATAAAAATTAAATAGTCTAAATGGGAAAAGAAAAGAACGAAGAAACGCACTTGTGTTGCGGGTGTCTATGGGCGGCGGTAATCGCTTACCATCAGGTGATCCGTCTGCTCGCTTGCCAACTATCACATTAAAAAGAAAAAAAAATCGAAAGGTGATGAATAGAAGAAGTGTTGGTGAAGAATAATAATTTTTAAACAAGTGAGCTCGGTGGGAAGCGTCAAGCGAGTGACAAAAATTAAATCATGTTGTGCAGTCGCTTATAATATTTACAAATGGATATCGATGATACCTAGATACCTACTCTAACGAACTCTTACAACATAAAGTTCTGTTTGAGATGCACATCACCAGCTATTTTGGTCCGTTAATTAGCAATACATTAATGGTGTGAGTGACAGCGGCGCCTTCCTATCACATCGATAGCCGAACAATAAAAGGTCAGCCCACGACCCCCTTGCCGCCGTTGTCGGTCGCAGCGATGGATGCGTCTGCGCATCTTGCCGGAAATAGACATTAAAACGTCATTCAAGAATGATGGATTAGAATTTAGAAGGTCCATATCATACATTCTAAAACTGAATGAAGAATTTGCGTTATTAAATGTTAAAGCTTCCATATGTACTCAGAAAACAAGATAGTTACGCTTTCATTTAACGTCATGCGTAGAGCAACGGATGCCGCCGCATGGATTACATACTTACCTTTTTTTTGGAGATGCATTAAACGTTTTTATAATTATATTTCTTATTCATTTTTCAACCGTGTTAAAAACAGCATTAAATGTAAAATATTCATTCTAGTACATCCACCTCATCATTTCTTTAGCCTGACGCAAAAAAAGTTCATACACAACCATACCTCCATAATAGGTATTCAACGATACGCGTATACTCTGTATATTATTCTTATCGCATCGAGTTGCTCTTTCCGGCTTCCGGTCGTCGACGCACCCCTGCCCCACCTTCTCGCGGCTTCCATGCCTCTTGCTTGTCTAAGTCTGTTCGTAAACACCCTTATGCTCGCGCGCATATATACCCGCAAATGCGCATGCGCGGGTACGCATATACGCATTCAAGACAATATAATATCAAGATAATAATTAATTCTAATAAGAAATTATATTTCTAAATAACCCGTATAACGATGACTACAACTACCAACTATTAGTATTTTTTATACATTTTGACCTTGTTGTTATCTTTAATGCAATACATATTTAATTTACATAGACACATGCATACCCCAGCGCAGATAACCGACCAGTAAATTACGTCCGCTCTTCTGTGTCATCCATCATATATATGAAACATTACAATATTACATATACATATGTCTCATTACAATATTAATAAACCGTCATCGGGTTGAAATGCTTGTATCACTAAACAAATTGCTTAAAAACCAAAGTACTAATAGTACACCATAAGTAATACTACACCATAACATGATAGTAGCGACACGCAAAAAATATATTCCCTCAATGTACGCGGAAGTTTCGAGAATTTGATCTATTTTTACTGCAAACTATTAATAGCGGTGTCGCAGTGAAGCCCGCAAACGGGGGTAGGCCGGTAGGCATCTGTCAGTGGGTCCTTGTTAATTAAGTGAAATGCAATGTTCCTAGAAGTGAAATAGGAATAAGTATGTACATATTTATATTGTTATTTAATTCGTTTTAAATTTCCATTTTAAATTTAAAATAATTATTTATTTATTACCTTTAATTGACATTTAATTTACTTACAAATAATGGATTATGGATTGTATATTATACTATGTTACACTGTCGCAGAGATCAAGAAAAACTGTAACAACTATGAAGTCCCATCGTGCTTTTGTTACTGAGTTGTTTTTAGTTACTAAGTTGCCTGAAAATAAACGAATAAATAATAAATTGTAGCATGTGGTAATAAGCATAAAATATACAGGAAACTTTATTTTCGCTAATAAGTAGCAAGTGGTACATGTTAATAATGAAACTGAACAAACGTCATAACCCATACATTAGAATTTCAGATTGAAGGTTCCTTACCAAAAGTTTCATGAGAAACTTGGAAAATTTTCAGTTTGTCTACGAATATAAAATTATACTTAATCGTCCAATTAATTTTTCAATTCACACTTAATCCATTTCTCATCCAAAATCCAAGAGTATTTAAGACAGAGAGATGATATCGTACTATTATATATACAGGGGACATAAAGCGAATCACACGTGACTTTACGATTAGGGAATGGAATATCCCCCCCCCCCCGCCTTACGACCACCGTGGACGAATTATCTGTTTATACAAAAATTTCAATCCATATTTGTCAGCTTTTAGTAAGGTTACGTTTTTATAGTTATTTATAAAATGGCTTACACAGGATAAAAAAGACCACGTCCGGAGACATACGAGTAAATGGTCCACTCATGAAACCAAACAAGTTTTCCCAAGGAACAAAAAAGGTATATTAAAAAAAAAAATGACTCCATACAAAATTTGTTGATTGAACAATTAGTTTCTATGCAAAGTCCATATTTTTTGCGAATACAGTCTGGAGAAATAGTTGTTCAGTTTTATAAACATCCCTGTTAAAGTTTTCGGATGTGATCTTTTTACACCCTCTATAGTATAATAACAGGAAGTAGACATTGATTACATTTATTAAGCTCTGTTATTTAAAATTTTAAATGATCTTTGCAAAATGATGTACATTTTGGTATCTATGTAGACTAAAAATATTGGTTGATAATATACTTACATAATAATATCAGCCAGTAAACTTCATTATCGCTAAGAGTCCCTTCCCTACATTATGTCACTATGCTGATAGTAGATAAGAAACTCCGCGTGTTCGTTCGTATACGGGGTTACGACCCTGGAAGGAGGTCGGCTCTTCAAATATGTATGTACGTAGTTTTATTCACATCCACACAAATCCACTGACACATCTCATCTCATCTCATTTCTCACTATAATATTATAAAATTAAATGCGGAAGTATGGTTGTTTGTTTGTTCCGCTTTTACGCCGAAACTATTGAACGGATTGAGATGAAATTTGGTCGGTAGATAGATAAAGACCTCGGCTAACATATAGGATACCTTTTATCCCGGAAAACTTAAGGGTTCCCGGAGGAATTAAAAAACAAAATTTCTGCTTCTTCACTAGATGGTACCACCTTAACATTTTCTTTCTCTCTGGATCCAATTCTAAAATCCATGTAGACGAAGTCGCGGGTGGAAGCTAGTAATACATAAATACTATAACCCTTTTTTGCAAATAACAAAACAAAATTTGTTAAAGCCTAAATACTAGGTCCTTTTCCGCTATTAGGTACTATGGAATATACAAATTATAAAAGTGGTATAAGATACATCGTTGGTGTAAAAATATCTTATAGACCTATTTTTGGCCCTGTAAAATTTCTCGGAAGCAGAACATATGAATGATAAATGATAAATTGATCAATTTACATTTTTCTTTATTATGAAAGTTCGAATCACAATTTGTTCTGCGTTGTTTTCATAGTCGACAACGGCGATTATGAAACAATGCCGTTCCTTCCATCATGGCTCAGTATTTTAAACAATGCTATGAAAGTATCATATCATAATTTTTTTTAAGTTAAGAATAATAACACAGGCCTGCAAAATTTTACTTGTGGAAAATTGTTTGTTTAAAAGTATTACATAATTTTGGGATGCAGAATTGAAATATCGTATTAATGTTTTTTCATCATGTTTTTTTTAAATATACTAAAGATGATAAAAAATTATGAGTCCAAGTTTAACTTTTGTAAGATCAACCAAATTTTCACATTTCGTGTTTTAAGATTTTTTTTTGCAGGCTAGCAGTCCATTCTTATCCAGTGCAAATATTTCTATCGGCTATCCCACTCACACAAAAAGTATGGAAATTTTGTATAGCCTCTCTCTTATCCAAGTAACATAAATATAACTTTTAAATCACAACATATAAACCATTTGTGTATTTTGTAGTCGAGCTTTTCAAGAGTTAGGGCAAATTTTTATAACGTTTACTTTACTTTGTCCCATTCAAGTGCTAAATGATATTTATAATCACACTGAATCACATTTTACTACGCGTTTGTTTGATAAATATCCTCAAGTAAAATATTTTGATAATAGCATTTTGGTATTTGGATACTATTGTATTTATTAAGATTTCTAAAAAACTTTACGTGATGGATTTTTTCAATTATTTTTCCGTTAATGAGCATTTCGATATCTGTCAGAAATCATTGTTAAATTACAGACAATTTTACCCATGTTGACCTGTGTGATTTACTGCTTTTCTGTAGTACATAGTGGCAGATGACATGGCCCATTTTTTCCATACAGATATCCAATCGGGCATGCAATGTACATACTTAAAAAAATACATTAACATTATAATTATTTAGTTAAACTATTTATTTAAATTATAGAACACATTTTCTAACAATCATTCTAACATCTTTGAAATCCTTAAATTCACTGGTTGCGCGAGCATTTTTTTAAGGATAAAAGTTGACTGAACACTTGTGGAATTACCCCAGTATATACACCGTATGATTCAGCAGAGACTGACAAAACGTAAGAGTAACTACTAATAATTTTTGTATTAATTTTATTAATATGAGCTTTCCAATTTAAAGTTTCAAGAGTGACTTCCAAAAAGTTAGAATTTGGTCTCCCCTCTATTATTTGATCAGAATTTAATGTTTAGATTCAGTGAAGCATTTTTGTAGTTTCTAAACTGAATGTATTGCGTCTTATTTATTTATGTTAACTTTTAAGTTTAGTTGATTTTAATTTTCTTAATGTAGTATTAATTTCATATTCAAATTCAGTTTTACTTAATCTATTGCTAATTATGAAAATTGTTGTATCGTCTGCAAACATAACACAGAGGTGATTAAATAATTTTGGTAGTTTGTTTGTTTGTAAACTCTTTATTGATAAAATAAAATATGTACAAAACTTTAACAGGAGTAATATACAATGGCGGACTTATCATAGTTCATTTATATAAACTAAGAAAAGAAGCGGCCCAAGTGTACTGCCCTGGTACACAGCTGTAACATTTGTTTCAAAACTGGACTGTATTCTTTTGACTGCTTTGAAGTCTGTTATAAATAACTTTTCAGAAACTTTAGAATTTTTTTATAACAGAGCTATCGATCAATAGTTACTTATATTTTGTCTGGACCCTTTTTTAAATAGAAGTAAAATTAAAGCCTTTTTCAACCGACTTCAAAAAAAGGAGGAGGTTCTCAATTCGTCGGAATCTTTTTTTTTTATGTATGTTCACCGATTACTCGAAGACGCCTGAACCGATTTCGAAAATTCTTTTTTTGTTTGAAAGGGTATACTTCACAGGTGGTCCCATATAAATTTTATCGAAATCGATTCAGCGGTTTTTGAGAAAATCAACAAAACATAGCAAAATTGGAGTTGTTGCGATTGAAGTCGGTTGTTTTTAACGTATTCAGCGTGCTCAATTATTAGACCATCTGGAAAAATACCAGATTCAGAATGTGGACTAGCGGACCTGCAATATATTTGACTGAAAGTTTTATTAATTGTATTGTAAATTGTCAATACCGGAGCTTATTTTATTTTTAAGTTCCTTTATTGTTTTCTCGACTTCGTCAGTATCGATAGGTGAAAGAAATATACTGCTACAATTCAATATTGTCATTGATTTATAGGTGTTTACTATTGTTGTTTAGTGATTCGATCGTTATGAGTGATGAAATCTTTATTAAAATTACATGCAATAAGGCTAGGTTCTACAATAAGTTTAGACTCTGTCAAAAGACTTTCAACTGTGGTTTTGATTTTGCAGGTAGGCGAAGTTTGCATCTTGATGAGGTTCCATTCTGATTTATTGATTTATTACTGACTCGGTGGCTAAGTGGTTAGCGATCCTGACCTCTGATCCGAGAGTCGTGGGTTCGATCCCCACACAGGGCAAACTTTTCTGTGATGAGCAGAATTGTTTGCTCTGAGTCTGGGTGTATTATATCTGTATATGTATGTATTTAAAAAAGTATATGTGTATGTATATCAGTCTCTGGTTCCCAAGATACAGGGAATCCTAGTTTGGGGCCAGATGACCGTGTGTGATTTGTCCCAGATATTACGTAGCATTTTTCTTTGATTCACGAACCATAGTCTTTAAAATTTTTGAGTAACACTTGTAGTTAAGGTAAGTAGTTTGAGTAACACTTGTAGATAAGTAAGGTTGTTAATTTTTCTTTTTGTGAAGTATTAATTTGTGTGTGAAGATATCGTTTAATGCCTTAAGTTTGTCATTTTAGTTCTCTTTTGAATGTAATCTTAAAATTTCTCTTTAGAAACACATAATTTAAATACCATTTCAAAAACATTCATGAAAGATCTGTAAGCTAGATCAACTTGATCAGTGGAGTATATCTCGGAGAAATTAAACTGAAATATACAGGGTATGAAGAAATTGGTGTAGGACCCGTTAACTGGGGATTCTACTCATCGTACTGAACAACTTTTTTTCTACGACTTTGCTCAAATCACAAAACGATTTTTGGACATTTTATACAAACTGATCATCTGTTTTAATTGCCATTTTTGTATGGAGAGTCCAAATTTTTTTTTTGCGATTTGAGCAAAATCGTAGAACAAAAATTGTTCAGTACGATGAGTAGAATCCTCAGTAAACGGGTCCTAAGTATACTAATTTTGTTACAGCCTGTATAGTCTAAGAATATGTCGGAAAATTGCATTGGCGCATATTTAGAGAAGGAAAACATAACTTTTAAAACATATCCGTGTCTTATTTAATGTTTCAAAACTTAATTTAGGACAGTCTTTTCTATTTTCTCATCAAAATCGGACAGTTGATACGTACGTACTACGTGTTAGAGTAAAACATTTTTTTACATGGAATTTATATGCAAACATTTACAAAGTTTGGTAAATGTTGTGCTAGTATTGTAATAGATATAATACGTAGGGAGTTAGGAATCTTGCTTGAGATCGTTGCACGTGAAAGGGACGCAGTGGGTAGGCCGTGGGCAGCGTGACGTGGGTGGACCAGTCCGGGATCGCCACGTTACGACATTGACCATAACACCCTCGTCGATCACAAGTAGTCTAGAAGAAGAGCACAGTCTTGTGCAGAAAAATATTATGTTGCTAAACAGCGTACTGCAGTTAATCTATACGACTGTAGTAATAAGTTAGTGTTACACAACTAAGCTTTGTTATATTTAAATGGTCACAAAGGATTACAAAGCACGTGGCGTATGAATCAATATAAAATCGAAAGTGGGCTAACGGATACTAACTCGGTCACGGTACCACAAATTGCAAACTGAACGAAGAGTGCCCAAACTGTGAACTAAAAATCGACGCAATACGTTTAAAGCCTCTGTATGTCCCACTGCTGCAGCGTAGCTCTCAAACCAGTGAACCGATGTGGTTGGTACAAGGATATTAACCCTTTTTCTATAGGATATAAACCCTTTTCTGCTTATAAGTTCTGTATCGATATCTGATTTTCGTGTTGAACATTTTCAAAAATCGTATCTCAAGTCAGCTTTATACTCACTCCTTTATACAGGTTGTTAAAAAAGTGCGATTAAAATTTTAAGGGGTTACTTGAATCAAGTATTTCCAGGATTTAAAAAAAAGTGCGTTTGAAATTTTAACGGATTACTCAGAATCAAATATAAAATACAGGAAATATATTTTTTCAGTTTCCTATACAAATTCTTGATTCAATATTCAGATTTAGTATGGGAAACTGAAAAAAAATGTGGATCGGATTTTTTCAATATTTTTCCTGTATTTTATATTTGATTCTGAGTAATCCGTTAAAATTTCAAACGCACTTTTTTTAAATCCTGTTATTATTAAAACGCGGTGATAAAAATAGAGATACGGCGTTACTCGTCGGCGCAGACGTAGCTTGGCAGGCTTCATCTCGATTCACAATCTTCATTTAGTGCGCCATTTGTGGCTGTTCTCACAGGTACAGAGAGAGAAACTGAGCTGCAACACAAGCTTACTAAAGCTGATTGTAGTCATACGGTCATTCTAGGTACTGCGCATTCTGGCACTACTGCGAAGCAATTTTTGGAAATAATTTAAAGCTGAACAGCGAATTGCCTAAAAAGGCAAAAAGGCTAAAAAGGCAAAAACACACAATAACGCGAATCTTTGCGCGCGCATACCTATATATATATACATATGCACACATAAATGCACATAAGCATAAGGAAACCAAAGATAAAGATATGGAAAATAGGAAACCAGGAAGCAGCTATGGATATAGTTATAGGCAGAAATGATTTCCTGCCTGAGTGACAAACAAAAAAGGACGATGCCCTCAACGATAATTAAAGATACCTAATTCATACTACACTAGGCAATAATGTTCAAGACATCCTTCATAATGGTGGAGCATTATTTATTAAAGTAGTGATGCAATGCGAAACACGCACGCGGCTGGGACATCCTTCCGGTGGTTTCGGCGTCTAACAATCGATGGCGACGTGCCCGGACTCTAGTAAATCGCATTAGAACATGGCGACCAGCGCGGGCGGCGGCGTATCGCGCGGATCGGTGCCACAGCGCTTCTCTTGCACGACCCTTCCACAATGCTATTCAGGATGCACGAAGCACGCAATTTCTAACAGAGGACATTTTTTAATGCAACGAAATTAAGTGCAATATTCGCATTTATGCAAATATAAAGGGATCCGAAAGCGGCAAATTCAATCTTTTTTGTTCGATAGCAAAAAAAAGTTTTAGATTCATAATTTTTTTGTCAAAATTAACTTGGAAGCCTAGTGATATTTTTTTATCAGTTCAGCGCTGATAATAAATCCAACATACAAAGGTTGTAAAGAACTTTTTGAAATTATTTCAGTATAATACGAGTACCTAAGAGTCAAATAGGGTACCTTTCTCACTGAAAAAATGTCTGTACATGAAACTAGAATCTCGTTATCCCTACGATATTGACCAGTTTTATTTGTGACGACAAAACGCCTTGTCGTCATTACTATCACAATCTAGTTAAATCAATATGTAAATATAACAGAACATATCGGTATGTGTACAACATGTCATGTTCACCTTACAATCCGATTATAAAATGACTACAAACCTTATTGTAAAGAGTACCGTTTTCTAGTATTCATCACTATCGCATAATTAATAATTACTATGCAGTGCTAAACACTACAATCTGTGTTTAACTAGATTTAAAAAGTAAATATAACTAATCGCTTAGTACATGCTGCAAAAAAATGTATTTCTTATAACTCGTTTTTTGTTAGAATAACTATTTTTTGAACAACTGTACGTTCTTGTTGTATTGTAGAAGAAAACTTTTTTCAGTGCTGTCATACGTATGACATAATATCTACCTATTCATAATTCGGAAAATGAAACTGTTCCTGAATAAAAGGGAAAAATCTATATAAAGGAATGGCTCACAACGTTAGGATCTAAGTGTATTAGAATGAAACCTCCTCTTTTAGACTAGGCGTATCGACTATACGATATAATTTTCATGATCCGGCATAATTATAGCATAATCCGAAGGAAACGGAGTACTTTAGTTCCCCTTATATCTAATCGGGCATTTCAATATGTTAACTTTCCTACACACTTAATATTTGTAGTAAATTCAAATAAGATATTTTTCTTACTTATTACTCTAGTGAGGTATATCTATTAATGTCGAGTTAGTGACATCGTAGTGTTTGTTTCAAATAGATTATCTAGCTAGCCGGCTGCGCGTGCTACGCAGTCCGCACTCAATTGCTTGAGCCGGCTAATATATGTTACAAGGACTAGCCACGAAACAATAATCACAGAATAGCTACTTACTCCAATTACAGTTCAGCATCTGGATAAATGTAGTGACGACGCTTTACACAGATAATTTGATAAAACATGTTTATTTATTGTTTTCTGTTTTTTAGTCACATTAAACTGCTAATTTAAAATAATTTTATATGTATTTGTAAGAGCAATAGGTTTTATTTTATATGTAACAATTAAGTGAAATCTATAATTATTATTTCTATTGTTTTTTCCTTAGAAAGTTTGGTTTATTAGTAAAGTTTTAACAAAAAATACATTAAGTAGGTATTTCTTTTTTTTTTATTCAGTACATTAGTCACTAAGGTATGTACTCGTACATATTTCATTGAAAATTACTCAGCTCAGGTGATTAAACCTAGTTACTTCTAGAACATGATTGTATCTTAATCTTTATTGTTAAATAAATGAGCAGACATTTCTTATTGGATGCGACACGTTATTTACGAGTTTCGTGTTGGGCTGCTCCTGCTTGCTCCTTCCTCCATCTTTCTGTTATGTCTAACAGTGTTGCATGTCGGTTCCTCCGGTATCAGGTAAGGGCATACTCCCCATGCGGGGTAATTGTGGATTGGTGAACATCGTAGGGTTAGTGTACATCACCACACCACAACGGATCTTCTTTTTTTAAGAAAGTGTCAACTTCAGCTACAACAACCATATTTCAGGCTTTTCTAGAAAAAAAGATAAATCTGGATTGTATAATAATTTTTGGAAAGCCCAAAGAACCCTAAAATATAATCGACAAGTATCATGGCGCTCAACTCCGTTAAACATGCTGAATAAGAAGCTATTAGAAGACACTATAGTCGTAAAAATGGCGTATAAACTTATTTTGATAAGTTTACATTAAAAATACATGTTATTGTATTTAAATGAACAAGAATGAAATGGGCGCCTTGAAAATGTATGATAAACCCTAGTATATTTCATCAGTAAACTGCCCTTCGCAATACTTTGCAAACCTATACCGGAAATAAACAGATTATTTAAAGATATTTATCATAAGACGCACTGTCACAATTCCTTTGCTTTTCACTTTAAGTGTTTTCATTGGTCCATTTAAAGTTTATCAGCTGTTTTGTATCCTTTGTCGCTGTTAAATTACAAACATGTCATACAAAAGCCATATAAGTTGCAATTTTAGAGCAAATTAGTCATGAGAAAGTCACGTGGGCGATTAACAACTTACATGACGACTATGTAACTTTTATATGACTGAAATGATGAATAGAATGGGCCCAAATCGTATGGGCAAAAATATATAAACGTAATCATTACGTTTACATGACTAATGTCAGGAGCTAAAATGCTGAATAAGTTACGTTGCTGCGACCATTATAATTATGCCTTTTTTTCCCTGGTAACAAAAAAAGTCATAATGCTGTGGATCATCAATCTGCAATAAAAGTCAACTTTTATTGCAGAGTAAATATTTTATATATTTTTTTTATAATTGAAAATAAACGAAGTGTCACAAGCAGTTGAGACTTTTACATGTCTAATCGACTCACGTGGTTGGATTTAAATATCGCAAATACATATTGGAACATTATAATTCCAATAGGTAAGTATTTGTGAATATATAGTTTATGCTTTACCAAATATTCTGCTATGTACTTACTTGTTTATTCGAACATAGATGTTTACTTATGTCAGAGAAGATACGGAATGTTATTAGATTTAACTGAATTGACGTGATTGTTGATTTTGACGTCAGTTATTTATTTTACCTATAGTAGTAACTCTAGTAGGTTTTCATAAACCAAATGATATATGTAGATTGGTAATTTTTATGGGTCGAAGAACAAAATTGCGTAGGATGGAAAGGTATTTCCGCCCCCGCCTAACAAAAACGCCCAACTACGAACGGAGCCCACTTGCGATTGTGTCAAATCGTAGCCTACACAATGAATAAACAAATAAGTAATTTTAATTCAATAACAAAATAGGCATTTACCATTGTAACTATTCTATTTCTGTTAGCCTAAGCGGATCCTTTTGAATGGTCACACTTGAAAGACGAAGAAGTAGGATCTTATAATACTTATTACAAAAGTATTAATAGATAATTATCAATTATGCTCTGTATGATTTGCTTCTCTCATAAAGTATAAGTTCATATTCGTGCTTCAGTTCTGATCTTCATTGTGTAAATACATAATATAACACATATATAAATAATATAACGCAAAAACAATTCTAAACTTTTTGCATCGAATTGAACAAATCCAGGGTCAACTTTGTGTGTTTCTTTACACTTTAAGAAAGCTGTACAGTTTAATAAGTAGAGACCCACCTTTAAGTATTGCTTTCTTTTTATTATATATACAGGGTGTAAGAGACAGGTTTCCGAAAACTTTAGTCCAATCAAGTTTATAATTTTGTATGGAGAAGCCGATTTTTTTTTCGTTTCCTGAAAAAAATCTTGTGGAAAGTAGTCTAGTTTCGTCTACTGAGCAAGCCCTTAAAGTTTTCGCAAACCTGTCCCTTACACCCTGTATATTTAAGAAGTTTATCTATAATCTAATTATTAAATTATAATTCAGAGCAACATGCATGCATCCATGCCTTTGTGTTCCCTGTTCCAAAGAAGTAGTCACCATCTATGGATTGCACAATTGGCTTCCTTGAATGGCAACCAGTTTTACCATAATACCACATCAGCAGCAGCCCGTTGATGCATTCAAGTAATGTTGTCTTGTCTGAATCATTTGATCTTTGCTCCTCACTTCTCTTTATACTCTTATCTGACGTTGATTGTTTAGTCTCAAATATTTTAAAGTAATTTTTCACTCTAAGCATTTACCCATAAAAGTATTTTCAAAAATCATCAATATACTTGAATTAAAAAAATGGTGTTTAGTGCACACATTTTTGGGATAGAAATAAAAAAAACTATCGTAAGTACATGTATCTTTATGGCTGTATCTTTTGATTTGAACCCTAACAGGTGGCAGGATAATATTTTCACAGAACATGTTATTATGACGATGCAGTATATATTAAAAATATTAAAAACTCTAAAACTTTTTGTTTTTGCTTTATCGTAAAATCAATCTACACTCGAACATACAACTAAAGTCAACTTAGTGTGATTGTGATTGAAGTTTGAGGCGAACTCGCTATATTTTGTAGAGCAAACGTAATACAATTAATGTATTGTGGGATAGTACTTAACCCTCGTTTCGTGAGTCCGAATTGAACTTGGTCGATTCTTTGTAACTATTACATTGCTTTTATATTGTTTCAGATTCCGTCTAAAATGCAGAATCGTATTACTTTCTAGCGAGTAAGTATTACGGCGCGTGTGCACTGGCCGATAAAATAAGAGAAGACAGCCAAGCCACGCCCACCTGTCGGTCCTCTTAAAAACTCTAGGATGTACGCGAGAGCACTGGTCCGATAAAACAAGAGCCGAAACAATCATTCCACTACTCGAGCCATATAGTAAGCGTCGTCGTCGCGTCATTGTAAAATCAAAATCAAAATCAAAAATCTTTTTTATTTAAGTAGATGCTTTACACATACTTTTAAATCGTCATATTATTTGTTTCTGAATAGTGTTGTGCGCAGTACTATAGAAAATGTGCCCGGCTTTTAGCCAACGCCAATTATTGGCGTTATTGTTATAAATACAGCGTAAAGTAAAAGCATAGGTAGGTAACCAAGAGTTTTAATACATCTAGAATGGCTGCTATATCATAAAACCTACCATATTAAAAATACAATATCATAATATGAAGTTGCATATTCTAAAAGTGTATGTAAATTTCTGTAGGTACAACAAATAAAAACGAACGTTGTATTTTTATTAAAAACGCATTACATTAAATAAAGCACTTGGGTGGTTACAGTACACAACCTAAATATGTAAATATTATTGAAAAATCAAAGTATTTTTATCTACGTAGGTGCTTTACTTACACATTTTCTTAAGTTATATTTTTTCCAAATAATACAAAATATCTTAATATATCTACATATATACCTATGCATTTGAATATTCTATAAATGTATATTGATTTCTGTAGGTACCTATAAAACATTATCATATTAATATACCATGTAAATCGATAACTAAACTATACATATGTCGATAAATGATGCACAACACTTCGTTTCGTCCGGTTAGAATGTTAGTGTCGGATGAGGGGAGTAGCGTTCATAGAAAATGTACAGCGACTAGTAAGAGCCGATAAAATAAGGTCCGTTCTATAAGTTATAAGTCCAGTAAGAGTGTTAGTGTCGGATGAGTGCACCCGCGCTCATAAAAAATGTACAGCGAGTGGAATAGATTGTGACGTCATCATCTGTCGGTTCTTACCGTGTCGGCTCGGTGCACTCGCAGCGTTACACTTTTATATTTTGAGATATAATTATAATAAGTAGGTTAATATTAAAACATAATAAAACCTGCCACTCTTTTGATTGTTTTAAAAACTCCGCGCAAACGTCTCGTGCATTTCTCTAATTTTCCGGTGTTTTTAAGTATGGTTAATTTCGCATTCAAAAAATGCGAGAATTCATGTTTTCTGTGACCGTGTTAACAGAATTTGCATTTTCTGCGATGACACATAGGAAGAAGAATTACACGTCAATCTCCTATTTTGATTTTGATTGATTTATTTGATTGAGGTTATAAGATGTTGACTGTATAATGAAAGCTGTATATAGATGTATATGGGAGCGATAATACCCAACCGACAAGAATATTTTATTCAGGTACTAGAAAAAGACAAGATCGGATCGGATCGTCGTTAAACAGTTTTGGTTAGTTTGGTTATTCGTCTAAATGGAGCCTTAAATGAATGGGACGATAGATATAAAGTAAGTAGTAGAAGTAGATATAAAGTATCTACTCTCAAAAACATCAAGTAAGGCTTAGCCAAATAAACAGATATACATACAAATACATACATTCAAAAAACATAACTTCAGACAGAAGGGTAAAAAATATTTCACTACTTATACGTATGTCTTTAGAGAAGTGAGCAGTACTTTCGTTTGTTTGTATCGCTTTTGCCTATAGGTACCTCTACTTTCCTGTTGACAAGTCAATGTCACATCGACCATTCAACGGTTTATCCAAATTAACATAGTCATTATCGTTGAGTCATGTTTGCTTTCTATAATGCGGTCTCTGATTTTAGCTACGAGTTTCACACCGACATGTCAAGGTGCATTGTGTGTTTAACTGAGAGTTCTATGTCATGTTCCTACTTAAAATCTAAACGGTAGAATGTAATGGAAGAAATGGGTGGGTATTATTGGTTTGGCAGGCGTTACCTTAAATGATATGATTTAATTATTTAAATTATTATCTAACCAAGTGGACTTAAAAAAAATACTAAGTAAATGAGCTTCTGATAAGGAGGATGAGTGGAGTAGATTAAGTCGGAAAGCGGACCCTGGCTCTAGCCGGGATAACGCTAATTAGACGAAGAAGAAATGAGCTACTGATAATAACAATTTAATAAAACATCATTTTAAATTACAAAGTTACAATAATTAGTCCCACATATGATATAGTTACATTTAATCTATATAAACGTGGTATGATCATATAATATAATTAAAACTAACAGCAACTAATAGGGCGTGAAATCGGCTTCTATAAGTTCTTGCGGTTTTTCAAGATTTGAAGCAGAATATGATCATATCTTATGATCTTATGATCATTAAAGAATCTTATGATCATTACACCAAGTTATGTGGAACCGGAAATATTTTCTTCATCTTCATCAGCGGGCCTTCTTGTATTGGGTTGTTTCAAAAGTCTTTTTAGTGAAAAATATAATTGTATCTTGTAATTTATATAGGGTCCTGATGAAATACCTGAAAAAATTTAAACCACTGCTTCTACTCATAAAACTGAACAACTTTCCCTAAGGAACCTATACTCAATTCGCAAAATTTTTAGAGTCCTTATTGATCAACGGAACCGCCAATTTTCTATGGTAAGTCCAAAATTTATAGGTAGGTATACAAAATAGTATAGGTTCCTTGGGGAAAGTTGTTCAGTTTTATGAGTAGAAGCCGTCAGCTTCAGGTATTTTAGAAGAACCCTATAGAACATACGTTTAACATTTAAAAGGTGATAACTTATGAAAATGAAAATATTTTATTCGAAGTAGGTAGCAGTGTACACTTTATGAACGTCATTATTAAAATATCTCTATATTAAAAATTTCTAAAGGAGGAACAAGAAAGCAAATAAATGACAGTGAGCAGAGAATTAAAAATATATAAAAATCTTATCATGATTTCGTAAAATCAAAATTATTATATTTATAGTTGTATACATTTATATAGAAACATAATATAGCTTTCTCTTCTTATTCTACCTGTGGTTAACGTTGTTGGTTTTATAATTATTAATTCTTGTAATTCTTTATATATTATACTTACCCTTATTATGTTACTGTTGGTTGATCCTCAATAAAAAAAATAAAAAAAAATTCGTTAAGGTTGGTTGGCTTCTAAATTGGGATGGATCTATCTAGAAATCTAACAGAGCACACCGTGTATAACTAGCTGAGACGCTTCAAGGAAGGGAAATTAGACCCCGAACCAGATTCACGACCAGGACGTCCGCGAACTTCTCGCTCCGAACAGAATATAGAGAAGGTTAGGGAAGTTGTACAAGGATGTGTTGTGAGGTCTGTTAGAGAATTGTGCGCCCCACCCAACTGGCCTTTATCCTTCAACGCCAAAAAGATTTAGATTATGTCAAAAGGTTAAGTGAGTGATAACCACATGTTCTCTTACACAAGAACAAAAAGAAACGAGAGAAAACAGCGTGTACAAATCTATGTCTTTATAGAACACGAAAAAAGCCTGTTGAAATCCTCGCTATAGATGAAACTGGGGTTGGGTTTTACCGAGCCCCTCCAGAGGTTGACGCGGAGCCTGGGTTCCAAATGAGGCTGCAGCTATAAAAGTAACCAAAGGAAGACCTCCATAAAAACAAGTTTATTCTTTTGGCAGCACTGGATCATTCAGGAATAGGTTTTTGGAAGCTATTACCCGAAGGAAATACTGTCAACCAATATGTCTATGCTGACTTCTGTGAAGAGTTTGTATCTGAGTGGGCTTTGTGAAACAACGAATCAGCTCCTTACATACTCCATGACAATGCAAGACCCCCACAGAAGTGCTAGAGTTCGGGGATTATTCGAACGTAACGATTGGCGACTGGTTGGCCACAGATAGTACACCTTCCTTATTCGTATGAGCCCTCTATATAGATAGACTACAACTGATTTCGCCATTTAAAAGAAAAACTGAGCAGTGACTTCGACTCGAGGAACTTGCAGTCAAAAGGGTTTTTGATGATCTTACAGAAAAAGGTTCAATAACTGGTGTCCAGAAGTTCCCAGAAGATTGGAACTCTATCAATTAATAATAGTTAACATTTTTCCAGATATTGCTTAGCTTTTATAAATATTTTTCCACTGAAAACGTTTTTGAAACAATTCGAGAATAATTAGAATACTATTTTCTTTATGCGATGCAAGTTTAAACGCATAAAGTTTTTTTACGTTCGTATTATCAAGGCAAAATAAATATGAGACCCCCTGAGAATAGTTTCGTATTCACTTCAGGGCACTCAACTAATAGTTATATTAAAATTTTAGCAATTTTGATTGTTTTTATGTTTACTATTTTCTATATTTTATTTATTACAAATAATTAATTTACAAAGATGTATTGACAGCTTGAAATGAAATTGCCTAGTGAAATCGCTGCTATTTTTTAAAAGAGGTTCTGTTTTGCATTGATCTTTGCCTGTATTCAGTTACTATGTATATTTTGGGGTTCTGTACCATTGCACCCTATTTTTAAGCCTATACTGTCTTTACTACATTTAAATGGCTGTATCTTTTAAGCTGTAATAAGAGGCACATTTAAATTTTCGCAGGATTTGTGTCATTTTAGTGGGTAAAGTTTTTTTTTTTATTAATGGGTATAAAGTAAAAAACTGGTAAATAACATAGTGGTATTATGAAACACTTGGTGCACGATTTAAATAAGCATTTGTTGTAATGCATTCAACTGACAGCCTGATACCATACGGATGACACGCATTACATTTGCCTTTTTCACGTTTTCCTTACTTCCTTTTTAAAGTCACACGAGCAAACTTCGATCTTTACTGTCGATTGTCCCACTCCTGCGCTGCGTCTACGAGTACCGTGAACGTAGGTAACGGTATCGCATGCTAGTTTAAATTCACTTCTAAGCAATGCAAATGTTCTGGCGTCAGGTATTCCGGTACGACACTTACTTGGACAAATGGAATCTGTGTAGTGATTCGTTTTGCTTAACATTTTGGTAAGTTGCGAGCATACAGAGAGAAACCGTTTCAGTGAGAGCTCGCCATCCGGTCTAATTTTAGTCAGGAGGAGACAGTCCGGGGAAGGGGTGCAGGGTGCGCGGCCATCGACCTGCAACCCAGACCTTGCGCTAACTGCTGGAACAAACTAATGTACAAATTTACGTACGTCGTAGCCATCAATAGACTTGGATCTCAAATGACAGATAACTCTTAACTTAATAGACTATCAGGCTCGAAGTTTTATTCTAGATAGAAATGTGGGCAGGATACCGTCGTTGTTAAATCGTCAACCAGACGATCAGATGGGGCAATTTCGATAATGTGCGAAAATAGCCTGTTGGAACATCAAAGCATCCCCGAGCGTACTCTTCGGAAGACCGCCGACGCAGTGCTCGCGCTCACGCCGACGCTAGTTAACGCTCGATTACTCTCACGTGGGTTACAAAATCCGTTTGCAGGTCAATAGCACCGTCGGTGGAAGGTCTTGGTCGTGTGCTCTGCTCTACCTATTCCACTGTCGACCCTGTTTTCTCCCGTCCATTTGTTATATCGCAAAAATCTATCATTTGAGGAGAAATTTTATAAGATTACTGTTTAATTAAATTTAATTAAATATTATTATTTTTTTGGTCAATCCAATGGTTTACACTAAAATTTTCATGAGGTCTTCTTATTATAAAGCACTTCTAGAATTGTTATTACCTATCGAGTAAATATAGATATAGGTATATCTTCAATTATTAAATATTTACATGTACGCACATCCTCATAACACGCACATAACTAGATAACTTGACGACACATGCATTATTTATGAGGGTTGATATTGATTGCAGTTGCACGTAGGTATACGTACGTACCGACCGGCGATCGTTACGAGCTTGCAACCGAGCGACGCGTAAAACGTATCTCTATTTAAATAACTTAGTTTGATGTTGTGAATATTTTTTTGATAAACATTTTACTGCAATGCAAATTCATTAAATATAAATCTCAAACAGGGTAGTTGAATGCTAGCAAAATAGATCATAATTTAATATAGTCGTTTCCATACCAACTACAAAATTTTTATAAAAAAAAATGCGTGTACCTTTTTTACTGTTTGAGTAAAATATCTATTTAGTAAAAAAAACATAATAATTGATGATCAGACAACTGCCTATTACGATACTCTTAATTAATTTCAATACCATAATTAATCTTCTTATCTTCTTCTATGGCAACGGCATTGGCAGCATTTCCCATTTCGGTCTTACACACCCACTTCCTTGTATTTATGGCTGTTTCCTAACCCGAACACTTGAATATTAGGCAGCAAGTGGAAAAGCGAATTTCCCAAGTTGCAAGAGAGAAGGGGAAGGAGGGGCTGTGCAGCCATCTCACCCCGTGCCGATCAATATACTCCTCCGTGCCACCCCGCCGCGCCCCCCCAGCCCGCACCCTTCACCTCTCCCAACCCCAGTACGCACGCGAACGATCGCATGGAAATCCATCTGTTGAACTGAGTCATCAATTGTTGATGGCTATCGATATATGTGGAGACATATACCCATAAACTATATAACCTGGAGAACTTAAGTTTTGTCCTTAGATTAATAGAGAGGTCAATAAAACCTTATTACCATATTTAAATATTTCATATTATTCATCAAGCGTGCAAAATTCGTGCATTACCTGATTTTTATTAGTTGGCTCCCGTTGCCGTTAATATCATGAAACTCAAAAACTTTTCCTAATAAAATATTATAACATCTCAAAGAAAATGATCGTGTTGATTAACCAAATTTCTCTATGGAGTGACTAAAAATATTTTGATCCAATTGTAAAAAAAAACCTTCGAGGTAAATTGTTTAATTTCATAAGTAAAGCCATAATAGTTAACGGGAGTCAAATGAATAAAATCCACTCTGCATATTACCAGATCATGGGCACAGTGAAATCATTTATTGCAGCCTACGTTAAGAATATAGTAATCTTTGTGGGCTGGTGCTATCGATGCTGTGTCCATCGTTTTATTGTGCATTTTATTGACTGCATACATGCTAAAAGCAATGCCTATAATAACAATTATAATAGACTATTAGTTGTTACTTTATCAGTCGTCAGTCTGGGGTTTTAAAATTAAATCGATTTCAATGTGATTCGATAAGATATATACCATTCGTGCAGTTGTGAGGGTAACTAGGTTATCTCTAGACGCCATGTAGAGTTTAATAAGTATACCTTTATACATGTAGGATTTCTATATACAGATTGACTTTTTATAAAACTACAATCAGCAAATTGTATTGACTAATGTTCCCAAAGGAACCTATACAATTGCAGCAAAAAATAGATAGTTCTCAAATTGATTGTTAAAATTATGGACAATTATTATGAAGAAATATTTTTTTGCTCCGATTATGTAAACACTCGTGTGCATTACACTCGTGTGCATTACTTACTGCTGGTTTATAATAATATTTTTTAAATAAAAGATGAATTTGATGCAATAAGTTCGAAGTATATTCTTCAATAGCCTACATGTCATCAGAAAAAAGCAAATAGGTATATCAATCAATTAAAATTGAACTTCTACTTCTTTTAAAATACAAAAAGTATTTATGTAAACTGTCGTTTAAAGATTGTGTCGGTAGCTTGGAGAGTTATTCAGTTTCATGAATAGCATCTACCATTCTGCCGTCATAAGAAATAATCTCTCTTATGAGGGCAGCATTTGTCTTCTGTCGGTGAATATAAAGCCCTGTAGCCTGTAAGTTGTAAATAAACCTTGTAGTTCTAAAGGCCGGCAACGCACTTGTGACTCCTCCGGTGTTGCGGGTGTCTATGGGCGGCGGTAATCGCTTACCATCAGGTGATCCTTCTGCTCGTTTGCCACCTCTGCCATAAAAAAATAATTAAAGAAACACCTATATACTTACTTGCTTATTGATATTATTGAATTGGTTTTACTTACGTAGGTATCTATGTGTAAGCAAACTTACATATTTTTAGGCTGTTTAGGTAAGATATTTTTATTTATGTTTATACTTATACGTAGATACGGGAACTATAAGGGGACCATTAGTCATTGCTCAGAGATGCATGGACGCTTCGTCAACCATTGAATAAAAAATACAATAAATATGATCCAAACCAACCATTATCATGCTAATATATTGTAGTGTGTAGACTGTAGCTAATGCGGAAACTTCATTTGTTTTTATTTATTAGTTGCTTATTTAGTTGACACTACGCATTGATAGCATAGAAGTGGACGTGGCTCATGCGGCTTGCATGGTTGCGTCGATCTCGCAATTTAACTGATTGCAGACACGGTCATAACCTGGATGAGTTTGACTGTTAGCACCATTTATCTCGATCGTTTCTGTTTTGCGCGAGGTTAAGATCTAGGTGCCGGTTGTTATTACTAGATGGTTATCTTTAAGCCATGTCAGAGGCCATATAGGCAGCTTGAAAATTTTGGAGACCGAGGTTGGCCACTAGCCCTACAATCTCAACCAATCGGGACTAAGCGCCCATATATGGAATATACCCGTGCCCCGCAGAGAAGATGCTATAGGTTATTGCATTTTTCATTATGCACGCACATGTTAAGATATTTGCATTTTAAATTATGCACATGTTATAGACGAATCTACATGGAAACTGCTTGCTACACGTTCAAGTTCAAATTCAGGCTTCAGAATTATCCTCAGAGGATGAATTTCGGAACATACTAAAATAGAGGAGGTAAAAACGTTTAGCAAACGTATATTGTGCATATAAACAATTTTCAGAACCCAGTGTTTATAATGTTACTTGTAATTTAGGCAGCGGGGTCTTTTTGTAGGCGTCGCCGCGCCGCCGCCGCGTTGATTATGTGGGCAAGATATGCGGGGTCACGCCGCCGCTGTGTCGGCGCGGCCTCGTGCCTCCGACAGTGTCACTTGCTTTTAACACACGTCCCAAAAGAGCACTGCAGTATCTAATACTTACTAAAAAGTCTCTGCTAAAAGTTCCATAAAAACACAATTGAATCATACTAATTTCACGACGGAACTATTTTTTATTGTATAAAATAAATGTTTTGCATCAACTTTACAGCTTACAAAACGGCATTTCATCCGTAGCCAAATTACATTTAAATAAAGCAAAACAATTTATTTTTTTCATAAAATCTGAAATTACATTGCTTAGTATGGTGCGCCAGAGGCGCGCGCGAAGCCAGGGGCAGCGGCGAGTGATACTGGTAATAAATAGCCGCACCGCAGATTGGAATTTGCTCTATATTTGGGCATCGTCGTCAGCGCAAGACCTGTACACGTATTTTGTTGGAGCATTTAAGTGCATTAACGCTGCATTTAAAATCTGCAGGTTAAAATCAAAGAAGTTTCTGACATATTTAACTAATAAATTATTTGTTCGGTACTTTTTTAAATGAATGTAAATATACCTAGTAGTTTTGGTGCATGCGAAGATATCTAAAAGAGATAATATAATCAATAAGGATTTGAAATTTCCACAAAACCGTTAATGGGAATCGAAAATTCTCGAATGCTCCGCCAGGACATTCATTTTGCCATTCCAGGCAACATTCCACTCTCTCTGATCATTCAGTGGCCGAAATATGTAGAACAAAAACAGTTGTCTGACAGATATAGTTACCTATGGCTTTTGTTTGAAGAGATCTAAAGAACGAAATATATTTTTTTCTGAAACTTTTCAATATTTGTATTTTTACTTATATTAGAAAACCTAAAGAGAACATAAAACGAAAAGAGTTAATGAATCAAACAAAGTTCATGATATCTCACAAATTTTGATTGTGCTGTGTACTCAGTGCTTTGTCACATTATTCTATATTTATTTACCCTAAATCGAACACAGTTTAAGTACAAATTTATTGCATTTAGTCAGCCACCGCCGCCATGCACATGCATCTGTTGTTTACATTTCGCGTTTTACGCTCCTATAAAAAGCATTTTTTCCTCATATGGGGACGGCGAATTGAAACGGGAAAGGAAATCGTTAGGCTATAGAGCACAAATTAAAAAAAAAACGTTTTTACAGAGTTTGCATACAGCGCTCACCCCGAAAGAAGTCCCAGACTCGGCGCAAATTTTCATACATTTTGTGGAGATTATCATACTCAACTGTTACTTGCATTAAAAATTAAAATACCTTTCGTACTCTACAATGATATTATAATTTACGAATCCATAAATCGAGTTATACAGAGACAGAGACTATAAAATCTCCACGGCTCTAAATGTAAATAAACTTATGCATTAATGTTTTGTATATAAAAGGTACAAGCATGACATTGTGACATGTCATGTCCTAGTTAACTGTCCTTGACACCTATATTATTTACATCATGACACTTTTGAATAGAGGTTTAGGTGTTTGTTGAATCTATTTCTTATTCATTTATTCTGCACTCATTTTAATACCAGCAATAAAAAAATAACATGACTTCCCCACACAGTGCTGCGTACAAAATTCTTAATTTACCGCATCGATTTACCGTCAGATAAATCGATGCCGTCACTGTGTCGTGTAAGATAACTGGGATAGTTGCGAGACTTGCGAGGGAATAACTCTATTTCGCTACTACAATAAACGGTTACCATTATAATGTGACGCAATCCACGTTTTTACTATATTCTATCATCAGAGGTGGCGTCACTGAAACAACACTTAATAACATAACAGCTCATTCATTTATTAGTTGGCGGCTTGAGCGCACACACCGACGCAGTGTTGTTTAAAAGGGCATTTCGATGTTACAAGGATCGCGTCTATGATTGGGCGAATTAAATTGCAGAGTGTATACGAGTACAGTGTAGTGATTCTAGTCAATGTAGTGCATCTCGTTTGGATTGCTTCAGTAGCCAGTACCGAAGTGGTACTTACTTCGTCGTGAGAGTGTCGCGTGTTCGCGGCTCGCGGTAAGCTGGAGGTGGCAGGCGCCATACTGCCGTCATCGCCGCCGGCGGCGCATCGACAGAGACCTACATTTCGAATGTCACGAGGTAACTTGTGTAGACTATAGACCGGTTCACATATACTCAATGTTTATATTAAATCTTAAGATCAGAATAAAGACAAAACCTCTGCGGCTCCACGGTTGTGACTCGGCCCTATTAAATCAAATATCTGGGTTTCATCTCGGGTGAGCCAGTGCAACAATGAATTTTACAAAACTTAGGTAGGTATGTAAAGAAAAATATCGTGAGGAGGCCTCAACATCTGTGTTTTCGATTTGTATGAAAATTGCGTTACACACGTCGTTAAATGAACACTGTGGGTGATGTTAAGTGCAACACCACAGGCAACCGCCGCCGCTGCCACCGTCTATTGTAAGTAGAGCTCGGCTATTTGTGACGTAGATAAGAGAAGGACAATAGTAAGGAACACACATTTTAGAACTACGTAACGTAATTTGAAGACTTATTTAAATCTGTCAAATGTCATGCCATGCATGAGTCTTGGCCTTTTTTTATACCAATTATACTTACAGAACATAATATACTGTAGTTTATTTAAAAACCATAAGTACCTTTTGTAGGCTAACTTGTATTGCATGTGAACTGGCCATCATTCGCCAAGTCAGGTAATAAAGATACCAAAGGACAGTTCGTCCTCCCTACCATTTCTATTTTCGTTTCTGCTGTGATTGTTTTCTTGGCATAAGTAACAAAACGCTTGCCACAACATTAGATTAGCGTTTCTTCGTACCGAGAATGATTCACCACCTGATGGCTGACATCACGGTATATTTGCTTTTGATCTTGATGACTTCGCCTCTATGTATCACGCATTTTGTAAACAACCTGTGACGACCAAGATTTCTAAATGTAATCATACCATTGGGACTACACTTTTTAGGACTGTTTATATACCTATAAACATTACGAAAAGTAAAATTACAGATAAGATAAGACTTGTGCAGTAATTAATTAAATTTATTAATAAAATTAAAAAATGTGACGGATAAAGAAACTCTAAACTAAAACAATACAGTTAAATTAAATATTTTTAAATGGATCTTTTATTGAAAATGTTATATAAAAAATTCTGTGTTTTACCTATTCAGTGGTACCGTGAGTACACAAATATAAAAATAACATATTTAGTTATCATGTGAGTCGGTGAAAGAAAGTGAAAGTACCCTGAAAGAAATGTTTTCCAAATACATATTTCATAATAAAATAAATGCCAAAATTTAGGGAATAGGTGTGACATAGAAATGGATAGATAAAGATTTATTGATTTTAAGATTTATTGAACTTTACGCACAAGTTTGTATTAATAAAATATTTGGTTTGTAAATAACCGCAGTAGTTTTTATGACTCTGTCTCAGTTGTTTACGCCTCACTCCTGAAATCCAGATCTCTAAGAAGTTCAAACAAACTTTAAAAGTAAAAAAAAATTGATAGATTGATATGAGTAAACTATAAGCAAAGCTTACAATAAGGGTGTCCATTATGACTGTGTAGTATGTAACTCTTAGAAGTAACAGATAAAGGGATTTTAGTGGAGCGTCTTTGCTTGGGGCCAAGCATGATCAATATTCACGTTCAGTGTTATTATGTATGTATTGTGTTACATTACCTCTCAATAAACCTTTTAACAAATTGGTTCACATTGTATGACCATGAGGCTTTGACCTTTTTTGGATAATTATCCAAAGGTTTATATATATATATTTATATATCCATAGGAGCGTTTCTTATGGGTTCCATGCAAAATTATAATTCAATTTTCTTCAAAAATTAACAGGATAACCTACACAGAACGAAAATAGTTCTTCAATCAAAGAAACTTATTTCAGTCAAGAGATTTCCAGTTTCCTATATAAGGAAAAAATAAATTACTCGGATTAAGACATAAAATGTTTCAAAGTTTATCATTTAAACGAACCAACTAAATACTCGAAACAATAGCATGTGGACTCTTTTTTTAAAAAGTATATTACTCATTCCAAGAGCGTAACGATTTTACATCACACAATTATCAATCAGGTGTAATTTGATACGTTCTTCGATTAAAATATATTATTTTTAGTTTCAACTTTTGGTGGTACTTAGATGGAGAAGCAGACGTTCTTGAATCAAGAGGTTTCGATTCTAAATTTGAAAAATGATATTTGTTGAATTGAAATGTAAGGCTTTTTCTAAGATTACGATGATTTTCCGTCCAAATATTTATCTACATGACACCAATAACTTTATTTCTTGGATTTAATATGTTTCTATTTCATGGTAAGATTGACTATTACTCTCAGATAATTATCTGTTATTTAAGCTAAGATTTTTAAATCTTTTGTATTAAAGTGAAAATTACTTGATATGAAAGATTCGTATATTTCAATTAAATTTTATAATTATTTAAAGAAAATTTTATTTTATACAGGGTGTTAATTTGGTTGCAGATTTCCGATCTAGGGATTAAATTATTCAAAAACTGAAGAACTTCTCAAAAAATACTTTTAACACAAACTTTGACGGCTAGTACAACTAGTTTATGTTAAAAGTATTTTTTGCGAAGTTCTTCAGTTTTTTGAATAATTTAATCCCTAGATCGGAAGTCTGCGACCAAATTAACACCCTGTATAAAATAACATTTTCTCTAAATAACTATAAACTATAAAATTAGTAAGTTGATTATTGTGCAGAGTGTTGAGTGAGAAGAAGTTGTTCTATTTTTTGGATAATATCACTAGTAAATAGGAAGTCTGTAACAAAATTAACACTCTGTCTTAAAATATACAATTATTTTTCACAAAAATTATCGTGTTTATATGATCAGCACTTTCAACTTGGCAAATACAGAATCTTTCACTTATATTTTTTCTAGGACTCGATAATTTTATAGTTAAAAGTACTTAAAAAAATTCCAGTTTTTTATTTATTTATCAAAAATAATAAAACTTACACCTATAATAAACATAACAAAGTAAGTATCTACAAAAGTATACAATTCAAAGACTACCAAATCCACAGCCAGCAGTGAGCTTAAAATTAAAAAGATAAACTGTTGTTCCGTCAACTGAGCTAAGTGACATAGGCAACTGGTTACAACAATTACATAGAGATACCAACTTTACTTCATCACTAATTTCGACGTGATATGTTTTGAAATGGTTATTATAGCCACAGATTCGTAACTTGTAGCATGAAAATGATATCGACTTCAAATTTTTGGTTTTGATGAAAAAAAATATTACAAAAAACTTTTAGAAAGATGGTTTCTCTACTTATTTTTCAACCTTATTATTGCCTTGTTCTGTTATAGTTCTCAGTAGGACATTGTAACACATAGTTATTAATTTTATGAGCTAAATCAAGATTCTAGATGCAACACGTATTTTTAACATTTTTATTTTCTTTTGACACTCAGGACAATGCATTTCGATAGCTGCTTTGAGTTAAAGTAAATGTCCAAAACAAAATTACGATTAAGATTAAAACAAATATAAATATACGCTAACTTAATAATAATAATAATAACGCGTAGGGATGTGACGACCCCATCGAACGCGTAGGGATGTGACGACCCCATCGCCACTGATGTAGAGGCTGCAGTGACAGCGCAGCCTCTTCATCAGTGTAATTAGTCAGTACCCCCTGGATTCGGTGTTGACCGTGCCGAATTCCAATTTGACCCCGGGTACAAAAATAAAGGGGTCCATAACGGTCAAGCGTAAAAAGATGATGGAAAGTTCAATTGAGGAAAGACGCATAGGGTCGCTGCCCGGGGGCCGCCGGGGCGCGTCTGGTCACGCTAATGCCAGGCGCGGCAGCATGCGAGTTGGCGCATCACGACCGGCCCGAACACCTGGCCGGTCACTTCCATCATCGCCACCAGTGGGCTTGGCGTCGGCAGGGTCTTCACAGGCCCAGCAAGCGGCGCCCGCCGCTGGTGGAGTACGCCGCATGAGATGGTCTAGGTTGCAAAATGAGAACCTCATGCGAGCGTACTACGGTGCGACGGGGGGAGAAACTCGTCGGACGGGGTATCGAGTGAGGATGCATCAAGAGTTTTTGCGCTTGGAGCCCGCACTGTCTGTCTCGGAGCAAAACCTCTCGGACCGAGTTCGGTATATATTGCGCTCGAACATATTTAGCGCGGCCGAACTCGAAGGACTGCGACGCGAAGTCGTTCCGGTCTCAGGGTCCTCATTAAATGGGTCGCGGCGTTTATCGGCGCATGTGCCGCAAGTGGTTGAACCACCTAATAACCTCTCACAAGTACCAGGTGAGGATGTTGAGACTGAAACGATTTCCCAGGAATTAGAGCAAATCAGGAGCACACTTGAGGAGGCGATTCAGGAAGTCCGCACTTTGCCTCTTGAGGAGAGGCCGCGGCTTCCGCGATTGCCCCTTAGCGTCCGGAATCGGGATGTCATTGAGGCCGTAAATCGCATGCTGCCAGAATATTTGGCGTGTAGCAGCGACCTTGGTGATACAAACTCAATCCTTTTTGGCGCTGCAATGGCGGTCTGTCGGTATGTGGGTGCCAAAATGCCAGAACCGGCTCGCACGTCCGCCCTGCGGGGAAAGCCGGCTTGGCAAAAGAGGATTGAGCGTCGTATCACTAAGGCAAGGGTCCTCATTGGCAAACTGATCGCTTTCAGGTCGGGCAACACCAGGCCCCGAGTGATGCGCTTTGTTAGGCTCGCATTTGCAGGATCAGACTTTGATCCTGCAGGGCGCCATGCAATGCGATTAGTTGCAGAGCGCATCGATGACCTGAAGCAACGGATAGCTGCGTGGGCAAATCGAATTCGGCGATACTCGGAGCGGAAAGGCCGGTTTCGCCAGAATCGCCTCTTCATGAGTGATCAAAAGAAGTTCTATAGATCGTTGGACCAACCTGCTGTGTTGAACAATGGCGAAAGCCCAGATCACGAGGGAATGGTGGCCTTTTGGCGTAACCTGTGGTCTAGGCCCGTTCATCACAACGAGGAGCAGTGGATGGCTGAGTTGGAGGAGGCGTATGATAGCATCGAACCTATGAACCCCGTGACCATTAGTGCCGATGACGTATCGCAAGCGGTCCGTAAAGCTCCGAACTGGAAAACCCCAGGAAGCGACGGACTGCACCACTATTGGCTCAAGGGGTTCTATGCTAGTCACGAGACCTTAGCCAGCCAATTCCAGCAAGCACTCGAGCAGTGTCAGGTTCCGAACTTCTTGACTACTGGGATCACTCATTTAGCTCCTAAGTCGAGCAATACCGCTGACCCTAGCCAGTACCGCCACATTACGTGTCTTTCTACAACATATAAGACACTAACATCCATTCTGAAGGCCAAGATAGACGCCTTCATAGAGGCGAATAACATCATGGCGGTAACTCAGAATGGATGTAGGGGCGGGAGTCGCGGTACGAAGGAGCTGCTCCTGATTGACACGGTCGTGGGCAAATTGGTGAACCGCAATCGACGCAATTTCTCCGCTGCCTGGATTGATTACAAGAAGGCTTTTGACTCGGTTCCCCATTCATGGTTAATGAGAGTTCTCGAGCTGTACAAGATTGATAGTACAGTTAGAGACTTCCTCGGTACATGTATGGGGCAATGGAGTACGATCCTTAGTCTCCATGGTCAGCGGCTGTCGAATGCGGAAGACCGGATTTGGATAAAGAGGGGTATATTCCAGGGCGATTGTCTGAGTCCACTTTGGTTTTGCCTGTCTCTGAATCCACTCAGCTTTTTGCTCGAGAAATCAGGGACGGGATTTCAGTTTCAGAGAGGGGGCTTACGCATGACCCACCTTTTGTACATGGATGATCTCAAGCTGTTCGCCCCAAATGCAACACGGTTGGAGGAGCTGTTGAGAATTACTTGCAATTTCAGCAGCTCCATCAACATGGAGCTAGGGGTGGATAAGTGTGCGATCCTTCATGTAGAGAGAGGTAGGGTGGTGCATTCGAATGGAGTCAATAGTGACTCCATGAACATTCGTACCCTCTCTGAGACTGAGACATACCGGTATCTGGGTATGTTGCAGAGCATTGGTGTGAACGAGATGGAGGTGAAACAGGCAGTATGTGACGTGTTTTGGGAGCGCCTGGCAAAAGTTTTCAATAGCTATTTGTCGGGCGTTAACAAGATACGTGCAATCAATGCTTGGGTCATCCCCGTTCTTCTGTACACCTTCGGCATACTCAGATGGACACAGACTGAATTGGATGCCCTGGATCGGAAAGTCCGCACTACTATGACACTCCACAGGATGCATCATCCGAGGTCGTCAGTGATGAGGCTGTATATTCCGCGGAAGAATGGCGGTCGTGGCCTTCTATGTGCAAAACAAATGCACAACCGTGAAATATGCAGCCTCCGAAGCTATTTCCTGGCGAAAATCGACAGTGATTTGCATAGAGTTGTCATAGTATGTGATAAAGGACTAACTCCTTTATCCATGGCCCAAGAGAACTGGCAAGCGCCGGCTGTACTTAGCACTACTGAGCGGGAAGCCATTTGGAAAGAGAAAGAGCTGCACGGAAGATTCTTTAAGGCTCTTTGCAGATCCTTCGTAGATCAGAAGGCTTCCGTGCACTGGCTGCGTTTCGGAGACCTCTTTGCAGAAACCGAGGGTTTTGTCTGTGCAATACAGGATCAGGTAATAAAGACGAACAACTACAGGAGGTTCATAATGAAAGACGGTACTTTGGACGTATGTCGGTTGTGCCGACAGCCAGGTGAAACCCTGCGCCATATAACCTCCGGTTGTTCGATTCTTTGTAATACTGAGTATCTGCACAGACATAACCAAGCAGCCAGGATCCTGCATCAAGAGATCGCTCTAAAATATGGCTTCGTAGCTCGCCGGTTGCCGTATTACAAGTACACGCCGGAGTCGGTTCTCGAAAACGACCGCGCCAAGCTCTACTGGGACCGAGACATCGTCACGGACAGGTCTATTGATCATAATAGACCTGATATTGTGTTGATGGATCGGGCGCAGTCAAGGGTGTTTTTGGTGGATATCACTATTCCACACGACGAAAACCTCGTGCAAGCAGATGCCGACAAGAGGTTGCGGTACCTGAACCTGGCGCACGAGGTTACGGATGTGTGGCAAGTGCAAACCACTGAAATCATTCCTGTAGTCCTGTCCGTTAATGGTTTGATCCCTGCTGACCTGGATCGTAACCTTAGACGGCTGGGACTTCGAGACAGACCGATAATAGCGGCTATGCAAAAGGCAGTCCTCCTCGACAATGCCCGGATTGTCCGACGCTTTCTCTCCTCGTCGCACTGACCTCCAGCCGACTGTGCTTCTGCTGGAGTAGCTCCTGCCACTTCGCCTAGCGCGAAGTGGTCAGAGTAGCCCAAATTTATATTTCTGCATAATAATAATAATGTTTATTGAATAAAAAATGATGAATAATTAATGAGGGAAGCGTGCCGACAACAGTGACTTAACAATAAAAATGACTGCCTACAGATTTAGGATTTATATAACATGAGCTGGCATAATGTCATAGCAAGTCGTAATACCGTAAATTTTGTACGATAAGGTACAAGTGTGACGTTGCTTTGGGTAATTTACATGAAAGACATGATTAATTTAAAAGAAGGTCGAATCCCTTTGCGGTGGCGCTCTGAAGCTCATATTTGCCAGATTTCTCCTTTTGTTTTTTGATGACATTGTCGATCTCCAGCGTTCTGAAAACGATTAATTTATTAGCCATAATATGATAAATTATCTAAATTCAATCAAATCGTATAATAGAAGAGCATAGTATGTATGAATTTATAATAGATTTTTAAATATTCAGGTAAAAATTGCTTACATGTTTTTGAACAATGAGTCCTTCTATAGATTCTAAACTTGAAAATTTTATTTTTCTTGAGAGTCTTCTCTGGGGTGGAACTAAGTAGTCCAGTTGTACAGGGTAATTTGAAGACTGATATTTATCTGAAATCAATAAAATTAAATATAATAAAAAATACCCTGAGACAAGGAGCCCTTGGCAATACCGTAAGTAGCACTGTCAAGGGCTTCCATGCTCCCCTCATCTATATAATTATCTACCAAGGAGGTAGGTAGACGATATTAAAAAATAAAATAAAAAAACAAAAAACGACAAAAAGGAAATGACAAAAGTACGAAAAGACAAAAGAGAATCAAAAAGTTTAAAATATGTTAGATTCTCACCATTGTCTTCAATGTTTCCAATATTTGTAATGCATTTTCATTTGTAAGTTGACTTTGCTTCAACTTTAGGAGCTTGACAAACAAGGGTTCCCAATATTTGTAAAAAAACAAAACCTGTTCTTTGTACAAAGATAAATCTGAAATAACATTATTAAACTTACATGGGTTTGATCATAGTTCAAAAGAAAATCAAAATTTAAAACTCTTCATACATAATCAGTCCTGATGGATGTATAAATCTTTGGTCATCACATGGTGCATGCAAACTGGGTAGGTATACTAACCCCTTCACTACAGTAGCAGTTTAAGAATATCCTGTATTCTGTATATTCAGACACACTTTTTGTAACAACGCCTGTATAGTGTTTATTACCAATATAAATGACCTTTCACATTTTTATTCGTGAACTGTTGAAAGTTTTGAATTGGTATTTCAGCATTTTTTTTTCATTTAGGTACCACCTCTTCCCAAGGCTCGTTATTTGTATTCAGCCATAATACATATTCTGATGTATCTGAAATTACATAAGTTGCATTAATAAAGTCAAAGAGTTGATAGACGGTTTACATTGAGCTGTGTTTAACTGTACTAATAAAATTTAGTTGATTAAATTCTCACAAGTTCAGAGGTTTCATCACTTTTAGCATTTTTTTTTTTGATAATTTAAAAGTCAAATATTGTGCAGCAGCTGATGACTTATGATTATGATTGGCCGTCATACGCTATACAGCAGTCAGGTTTGACTACAGCCTGGCTTCATCCAGGGGGACTGATGCACTAACAACTAGCTACATAACGATGGAACGGTTTCTTCGTAGTCATTGGTTCAGCTCAGGATGTATGACCAGGAATTTACTTGAGTATGAAACTGTAGTCCAGACACTGCAACACAGTCCGTGCAGTATGATGCTCTTGCTCCACCTGGGTCTTATTGCGCTAATACTGTATTCGTCCTGCTCGTGGTTCTGCCTTGATAGCATGGTTCTATCTACGTTGGAGCAAGACAAATACATCATAAGCAGGACAATTTATGCGCTAGGACGCAGGTGGAGCAGAAGCATGACTGCATAACATCCACTGCAAGTGGATGGACAGCTGTCTCAAAGCTCAGGAGGCCACATCCCCGTAGATACGACAGCTTGGTTAGGGTGTAGAGTAAAAAAGGGGCCCAATGATGAAAATCAAAAATATTAAGCATACCAGTAACCAGCGGAATAGGTAGCTTTTTAATCAGTAACTGGACTTACCGCGAAATCTTTCAATTACATCTTGGGGAGTATCCCACGACGCAGGCAGTGTATTTAGAAGTCTCATCCATTTTCTTCAGTGAGGGTTCTTCAATTCACAATTCACTTCAATCTATCAATTATTAAACTAATAACAAACTATTACATGACAAATCAAGTTTACCGCCTTGGACTGACGAAAAGCGCGCGATGCAGAGTAAAGGGTTGCCAGTTATTTTATCTTTATTTTACCCATTTTTTATTTTGATTTAAAAACTCTATTTTTTACCAGCATAGGGCATAGCCAAAAGGATGAGTTATTATACGTTATCTCATACCCTATGTACGTATGAATGAGGAAGAAATCGTTCATTGCCCGCGGCAGCTGAATCTACTGAACAAATTTTGGTAAATGAGATGTTGAGATCGAAAATTCCTAGCTAGGCTTTAAACATACAGGTGTTTAAAAAGTGCATTTAAAATTTGGTAATAATAGTGACTCATGAAACTAAACAACTTTCCCCAAGGAACCTATACACAGTTCGCAAAAAAATTTTGGACTTCTCATACAAAATTGGCGGATTGGTTGATCAATTAGTACGACGAGTCAAAAATATTTTTTGCGAATTGAATATCGAGGGTTCACGGGCGACTTGTATTAAGCGACATTTTTGGAAACACAGGTAACCTCTACTTTAAAAATTTATTTCTTACAAAATACCTCACAAAAAATAACATCTGAATAATATTTAAAATATTAAGAATATCGAGAATCTATATAATATAAGAAGTTAAGTTTTAATGATTATTTTTCTAAGAATTATTTTTTTAAATCAGTCTCCTGAACATTTCTAAAAATGTCGCTTAATACAAGTCGCCCGTGAACCCTCGATATAATTCCTTGAGGTAAGTTGTTCAGTTTCAAGATTCGAAGCCGTGGTCAAAATTTTTTTTTGTGAGTGAATTTCAGAATGGTGGAAGGAAGGCGTCATAATGTAAAACCATGAACCCAAAATCCTGATAAAAGCGAAGATGGCTTGATGAGTGGGACAGGTTTAACGATCAATGGAAGGAGGTGGCTCGGGATAGAGATGCGTGGTGAAATCGAGGGGATGCCTTTGCTCAGCAGTGGGATAGTGTAGGCTAGTAAAAAAAAAAAAATGAAAAATCATATGGACAGAGCTCGGCTCATTCTTGATATTATCCGGTAGATCTATTTGCACTTTTAACATTTTGGCAAACGCACATGTGGTTCACAAGCGATTTTTCTGGAAGGGCAAAGATCCCGCTGCCGTGCGTGAGCACAGAGTTGGCTTCGCTGTCAGAAACGACTTCTATTCTATTTTTCTATTTGGCATTCCACATCTCATTCCGAGCGTGATTTTGCCAATGTCTAGTGAAAAATGGGAGAATCTTCAATAAAAAAAAATGGCGAAACGCCAATGTCAAGTGAAAGTGACGACTCTAAGGGTGATGGGCACTTAAAGACGCGGTTGGTTGCCGGGACTTGTACCGAGCACACGTCTGTTATGTTAATTTTACAATTATTACCGTTTTAGAATAGTTTCAACGTTATTTTTGTGATGGAGAAATAGCTGTGATCCCGATTTGAGATAAGCGATAATAAGAAGAGGATTAACTCAGGAGACAGCTCCGTTTTCCAAGTTCCAGCAGCAAACCACCACGTGGAGCGTCTTTAAGTTCTATTCTATTCTATTTTTCTATTTGGCATTCCACATCTCATTCCGAGCGTGATTTTGCCAATGTCTAGTGAAAAATGGGAGAATCTTCAATAAAAAAAAATGGCTCGGTACAAGTCCCGGCAACCAACCCAGAAACGACTTACTGAAGTCCATCGAACACCCTCGTGGCATATCGGAACGTGTAATGGTGTTGGGTTTAAAAAGCAGTTGCAGTTTTGTCACGACAATATCCGCCTATGCTCCAACACTTACATCAACCGATAAAACTAAAAAGCAGTTCTTTGACCAACTGGCTGACGTGATACCGGGCGTGAATTCCAGTGATCACCTGTTGATTTTGGCCGATTTCAATGCCCGATAACTCAGCAAGATAACTCAGCATGGCCTGAATATATTGGTGACCACGGCGTTGGCAAACTAAACGATAACGGCCAACGCGACGTTTACTGGAATTTCGCTCTAAACATCTGCTATGAATAACCAATACCTACTTTAAAGGCAAATTATCGCGAAAAGTTTACTGGAAGCACCCGCGTTCAGGACACTGGCATCAACTGGATCTAGCTCTTACCAGGAAAAGGGACTTCCGCGAGATTCTCCATACGCGATACTTTCATGGTGCGGATTGCGACACCGATCACTCTTTGGTGGTGACGAGCGTCAGTTTCACTCACAATAATATCCATTCGTACGAACCACCCGGCAGGAAGAAATTTAACTTTAATCATGCAGGTCCAAAAGTTTGAGGAAATGGTAAGAAGTGAAACGGCGCATCAGTTACAGAGGAGTGGAACAAAGTTAGAAAACTCCTAACAGACACAGCAGGTATGGCTTTTGGATACCAGGAGAACAGAAATCAGGACTGATTTGGCGAAAACCTTGAGCATTTATGTATAACCTTTGCTCGACATAAAACGTAAGGCTGCTCTGAATCTCCGCATGAACTCCGGTCTCGATACGCAGCAAAAGCTTCGAGAAGCCAAAGCAGCTCTTCAGCGAAGCATACGTTACTATGCTAACGCGTATTGGACTGGGCTTTATCGTAGGATACAGTCGTGTGCAGATACCGGGAATCTAAGCATAAAGTGGGCTATAGAGCCTATTTCCAAACAAACAGCCCCTCTAAAGGAAGTGGATGGCACGGTTATCAATGACAACCGTCGCAAAATGGAACGCTGGATAGAGCACTATACCAGTCTCTACTGTCGGAGGCTGTCGAAAGTATGCCCAAATTGGCTACCTGGATCGAGCTAGATGACTAACCTACCGTTGAGGAACTATACCAAGCTGTTGAGCAGATAAAACGCGGCAAGAGTCCTGGCAGTATTGGCACCCAAGCCGATATAGTAAATCTCAAGTGCTTATTGCCAATCCTGCACAATCTGCTGTGCAAGTGCTGGGAAACGGGGCAAGATGGAAAGGTGACCGCGGCGATTGTAACTGTCACCGTGGAATTTCTGTTCTAAGCATAGTCGGAGAGTTATTTGGACGTCCTATCTTAGTATGGCTCCAAAAGCTTGCTGGACACGTTTATCCTGAGGTTCAGTGCGGTTTCCACCCCCAGCGCTCCACAGTAGACATGATTTTCACACTTCGTCAGTTCCAGGAGTATAGAGAGCAGAAAACCCCGCTATTCATGGCGTTCGTGGACCTCAACAAGGCCTTCGACGCCGTGAGCAGAGAGGGCTTGTATACTGCCATTGAACGCATTGGGTGTCCACCGAAATTCTTGAGCCTTGTGAAATCGCTTCACGAGGAAACGAAAGGCATAGCAAGACAGCAGTCTTTGACGCTGAAACATCTGAGCCGTTCGACATGCGTAGAGGTGTTCGTCAAGGCTGCGTATTAGCTCCTACCCTGTTTGGTATTTTATTTTCGATGCTAAAAGATAAAGAAACATTTATTTAACAAACACAAAAAAAAGAGAAAAATAACTTAAGAAAAACAAGCACAGTCAAAAGAATAACACAAACAAACAATGCTTCTGAAAACTGCTTTCGGCAAAGACCAGCAGGCTATTCACCTATATCCGACGGCCGGCGGAAAGCTTTTTAATATCTCCCTACTCAAATTTTAGAGGAACCGTGAACATCTTTTCGTTGACAGCCTTTTGTTTCCTGACGATGCAGCCTTCACCGCGAGTACGGCGAGCGAGCTCCAGTGTATCATGGACAAATTTTCCCAAGCCGTTGCTTTGTTCTCCATGTCCATTAACGCCAAAAGACGGTAGTGCTTTTTCAAGGTTGTGAAAATCCGCAAGCTATTTTGCTGACAAGTCTTGTTACCTTGGATCAACCGTGTCAAACAATCTCTCGCTCGATGTGGAGATCGACATTCGTATTGGCAAAGCAGCGACCACGTTTGGGTAGCTGAGTGCAAGAGTATGGGACAACAAAGTTGCCGTAGCTGAGTGCAAGAGTATGCGTACTCAGCATACTCTTGTAATTATGCAGTTGCGCACGCGCAAAGAAACGTTGGGAGACCGCTATTGCGCTTCAAGGACTGTGTGAAGCGTGACATGATACCGTTTAATATTGATCACCAAGGCTGGGAAAATCTTGCTGAGGACAGAGATAAATGGCGCGAACGCGTGCGACGAAGTGGACAACTTGTGCGACGAAGCCTGTTTTGAGGTTTTGATCGACAAGAGAAATCGCAGACATCAAACCGCTGCTAATCCGTCGACTTCCACTAACTTCCCCTACCATAGCTGTGGTAGACTATCCAGATCTCATATCGGGCTGTATAGTCGCCAAAAGCAGTACATCTGCAACACTGACTAAATCGTCTGCCATAGACGACCAAATATTAATTTAAATATTCGGAAAATCAAAGTTTTTAAATGTATTTTTCAGAAGTATGTAAGTCTTTTTTACAATTAAGGATAAAAAAGTATTCTAAATATTTACGAAGATTTGCAACCGTATATGCTGAATTTACCAGGTACTCAGGGAGAGTTTTTATAATGGCAACACTTACATACTGGCAAGAAAGATTTGAATGTAATTGTTTCGTTTAAGAGTGTCTGTTTCTTGACCGGAAAACGAATACATGATACAGTTTTAATTTAAAATCTACACATAAATGTAATATTGAGACAAGAAAGTTTAAGTTCTTGATGCAATACACATAGGTATTTTTGGATCTAGCTTCAAAAATCTTGAATGAAGCCAAACTCGATGATATTATAAAAATTAGGTTTTCATCTGACAATGCCAGCATTCTCCAAGAAAGATTACTGTAGTTCTTAATTTATATAGATTGCGATAGTTTCATTCAAATTATAATTCTTGGATCAAGTGGGGATTACCAAGACTTTTCACTTTTACGCTAAAAATGAGTAACATTTTTATGTAAGGAATTCTTTTTTACTTCAATACTGTACATTTTGTACTAACAATTTTTCAAAATCTATGAAAAAAATTAAAATTCTTTAAGGATGTCTTAGTATCAATTTAAGCCAAGTAAATTATTTTCGATTAAGATATTTATAATTTAATTTGAAAAACATGGTGCAAGACATATTTGCGTCTTAAAGTAAGATATCTTTTCTATCTGTGTAAACAAAAAAGTTAAACAAAAAAATGCTTTATATTTTTAACAGTAATTTTAAAATACACATAATATTATAAATAGTGTAGACAACACAGCACTCACGTAAAATGAAATCTGGTAAGTGGTGATCAGGCACGTCTTAATTTTTTTTCTAAACCATCCCAATTCAATTAATTTACACAACAATACAAATTTATATGTTATTTACACGATTTAACTCTTTACTTCATGTACTTAGTTAATGAGTTATAGCAGTTTAAAATCTCTAAAAAAGAATTACAAAGAGAAAGACCGTTCCGTATCAAAAACAATGTAGATATAATAATGACGAACGACAAAATATCGGCACGTACCTATGTATAATATTTTTATCGTATACAATCTCAGTAGGAATGTCTGCAGTTGTAGATAAATATGTGGTGTCTGCAGTTGTAGATAGATATGTGGTGAGTTCTGTACCCGCATGCCAGCTTATTGAATGCCGCTCGCATCAATTTGACGCTGTTAATTTATCTCGCTGAGCATGGCCACACTTTCCCCCGGCCGGGCCCGGGGCCCCTGATGGAACACGCTATTTATTTTCGGAGAAAGCTATGCTCTGTATTGCATTACATTGCTTAAATTACAAAATATTATTGACGTACATTAGACCTCAATTACGCAAAAAAATTGTCAGTAACGAGTTACTAGATTTAAAGAGGCGGTTTTGTAAGTAGGGACATTAAAAATTTAAAAAATACAGGAACCGTTTCAGGTCTCGAACGGAAATGTAAATTCTTCTCTCGCTTAGCATATGCTTGGTGTACCGTTGAAATTCCATTTTCAGTTTCTGGTGACGGAAGTGACGTGCACACAATCAACAGTAGGCTGTTGAATTTCTAATTCCGGTGAACAATATCTATGTTTAGCACACGAATCGTACGAGCCGATAACAAGAAACGTCCTAATAAGCAGTACAAGATTCATGACGTATGTCTGTTAATGCAATGTCACGATCATAATAAATATTAAGGCCTGCGTTAGAGTCAATTACCATGAATTAGAGAATTAATTAATTATAATACATATTTCATTTTGTCCTGTCTAGGTAGTAGCCAGCCTTAGTATACGACTTTTAGTATAAATCAGAAAAAATGTTCCAGAAATCAAATGATAGGAGAAAATGTGTGCCCATCGTCATTCTAGTAACGGCTGAATAATGCCCATTGTCAATGCTTTATATAAGTATTATATAAATGTTAAGTTTTCCTTTGTGCTGAGAGAAAAGCTGATAAAAAGCGGAAATGCCGTCGTCGTGCCTGAGCAGTTTGTAAAGGGCTTTATTGGTCAAGTCGAAAGAGCGCGATACTATTACGAGACTTTAATAACTTTATTATGTTGAAGAAATATTATGTTCTGGGATGGTACTCGCGAGTTCGTCCGCAAGTGTTTTGGAAATTCCGTTTGCGTACAATCTTCATAACGTAAGTACTTTCGCACCGATAGGGATCGAATTTTGACTAATCTTTTTCTAATGTTCCCCTACCCTACCGTCAGATGTCAATCATCAGCATTTCAGCCTGTGCTTCGTTTGATAATAATCATTCAGTCAGGTAATATTTTTAGGTAGGTAAAGTAAAAAAATTGTCATTTTAACATGTTCTTCTCAAGTATTGAACAACTTTCCTAAATCCAAAGTCAATTCGCAAAAAGTACCTTTTCTGATTAGGGATATCACGGCGAAACTCGTTCGAAAGTTTCACCTTCATACCCTATTCTAATATAACAAACAATACAATAATATGTACGGGATGGTGGAGTTTATAACAAAAACTTAGTCACGAATTTACTTAATTTTTAGCGTGCCTATATTGTCTTCTGTCTATAGTTGGTATCTGAATTCCAGATGGCGCTGGTGGAGGAGAGTGGCGCCGGTGCCGCCGAGGACCCGGAGGCGCTGCTCAACGAGTGGTTGGGAGAGCTCACCGTACTTACTGCGGTACCTATATTTTATTGTAATTAGTTAAAGTCACTGTTTGTAACTTTAGTTAAGTATTTGATTTGATTTTTATCCGCATATAGCGCATGAATGGACTCATAAAGTTACTATCACATAATTATTTATAGTCACGAAACAAACACAAAACTGGCCCTAGGTTAGGTACCACCAAGTCGTTATGCGGATAAAACAAATTCATACTGTTCTTGCATACCTTTAAACAGTGAAATTAGATGAAAGATTCCAAGCTCAATTCAGCGGCATACTTACCGACGACGCAGCTCTTTATACCTGCTTTCCTTAAATAGAGTCACGCACGCGCACAGCTCTACGCGCGAACTGCGCCATCTAAACTGGGTATAGTTAGATAAATAAAACTTAAAAGCATCTCGAGATTTAAAAAGGAAGTCAGACTGATGCTACAGCACATTTAAAAATCGAACACGTGTAGGTTGCAGCCGGCTGCGGCTGCGGCTGCGCGGGCGACAGGTGCGCGCATGCGTGTCCGCTGCCAGGATTTTAGCGTGATCCCGCGCGCTCGTGCCTTTATCTCCGACCCTTGAGATTGAGACGCCAAGTACCTATATTACGATATGTACCACACGGTATTAACAATAATTGTTAACTATTCTCGTTGGCAACAAAATTGAGAATGTCATCCCAGCACCGTTCATCAAACACCATCTTAAATTAAACCATAATAAAAAAAAACGTATTATACCTGTGGCTCTATATATTCAAGTCAATGATATCCTACGAAAATTGATATATAGATGTACGTATATTTAGTTCTGTATAACTAAACACATATTTATTATAAAAGTAAGAATGTATTATTTAATAAAATTATAACGTGAGTACTTTAAATTAACAATGGATTCCGTTGCCTAAATATTTCCAAAATTCAGAGTAAGTATTTGTTAATTCTTTGCATTGGGGCTAACAATAATACCATTGTTAAAACGTTACCCCTTGCCGTAATAACAAGACTCAGGATCTACCAATTGAAATTGCGGCATCATGCTTCATTAATTAGTTGGTTTTGATTTATCGGGGGAGGGCACTTCCCGAACTTAGCAAATCATCATCAATCAAGCTGTATGACGATATGGGCTCTTGGAACAGAGTATAGCATAGCCAAGTTTGGGTTAGTTAGAATACTCTTTGTCGTCTTAATTTTAATGCATTATAATATTTAATTAAGATCCGTTCATCACTTCACAATCTTAGGCAGGGCATCAAAAAAACTACATAAAGATATACTCCTAACTAATAATGTTTTTGAAAATTAAAGATTCCATTCTGAGACGTCAAATCAATTTTTTTTTGTATGTTATTGTATTAACTGAATAAATCAACAGCCTTTACACTGTTTGTTGGCTAATTGGCTGCCGGTGGCAGCAAACGCAGGTGTCCGACTCACCCATTATCCTTGAAGGAATCTTTTTTGCATTCATTAAAAGAACTCACTGTTCAATTAATTTATTTTATTATAACCCGGAACTTATGTATACTACTTAAATGCATTATACAGCAAAATCAAGTTATTTCGAAACGCGAAGCAGCTGAACATATTAGAAATAAAGAGAATACCGAAGAGAATAAGAATTTAAAAAATACAGAAATTTAGAAAAATTTACAGTTTGAAATAAATTCATATAAATAAATAAAGTCTAAAACAAAGTTACCATGCGTTGATTAACATTCCCTTTTATACTATGTGATGTGATGTAGTGCATGCATTAATTTTAGACTTCAGTAAACTGTAAATTAATATGACAGTAAATATAAAAAAGAGACCGTGAAAAATCCAGCTAGATACATTTATTTTTATCGGTTCGAAAATGTGAATTTAGGTAAATTCTACAAAATAGATCCTTTATTAATAAAACTAAAATATTTTTAGAATCTCACTAATATTTCAGAAACTTTCTTCTAGGACAGAATATACTCAAAACATTTATTTAAAGGGCGATGGAGCGTGCTATGCTTGGTGTTTCCCTACGTGATCGAATCAGAAATGAGGAGATACGTAGGAGAACTAAAGTTACCGACATAGCTCTCAGAATCGCTAGACTTAAGTGGTAGTGGGCAGGGCACATAGCTCGTAGAACAGATGGCCGTTGGGGCAGTAAAGTTCTCGAATGGCGACCGCGCACCGGAAGGCGCAGTGTGGGCAGGCCCCCGACTCGGTGGACCGACGACCTGGTAAAGGTTGCAGGAAGCCGCTGGATGCGAGCCGCACAGGACCGGTCGGTGTGGAAATCCTTGGGGGAGGCCTTTGTCCAGCAGTGGACGTCTTTCGGCTGATAGATAGATATATTTATTTAAAGCGTTAATAAACATTTTATCTCGTGCTTTATTTTGCCAGTGGAAAATGATTGTAGTGAACTAGTGACGTTACTGCTGCCGTGCTGCGCATCTTCTGTAGAATCCCTTAGTAGTCTGTGATCTTCTGGTTTTATTTTTCGAATTGCAATATTGGAGTGAATAATAAAGATAGTCAAAAACGAATTTCACAGATGTTTAAGTTTTTAATTCTCCAATGAAATAAAGCAAAACATTTTAATTAAGTATTTTTATGCATGTTTCCTATTGTTCAGTGCGTGTGTTTATTGTATACATGTATCTCATTTTTTTGGCACTTTTATTGGTGTACAACATAAATGGAGAAGTCCATGGTATATAATTCATGGACGTATGTAAAGTAGAAATGTGTGGCCAAGTTTTAAAGTTTTAGGAGTACTAAAACAACATACAACATACTATTAATTTAAACGCACCGTTCGTCCACATGGTGTTTTATGAGAATGATTAAGCATTTTCTTGGCATAAATCTCAAACGTCGCTGACGCGAAGCCTGCGCATCTGCTACCCGCAGCCGCAGATTGTGCTGCGCCGGCGCACGCAGGTGCTACTCGCGACCACCTGTTGCCATTTTTTGTCCGTTCCATCCTATTTTTGAGCGAAGGTGAATTAAGGAGCTGAGTGCAAGAGTAGTGTAAGCCACATTTTTTGAACATCTTGTTCTTGTTTTCTATGGATATCCAAAATAGTATACCTTCGAGGCACGCAGAAATAGACTTATTTTAATGCGTCTTGACATAGTTACTTACATGAAAATACGAATATTTTTTCAAAAAATTAATGATGTTTACCAAGTTTTTTTTTTAAATCAAATATCTTCATTAAGCGAAAATGGGGTTACACCACTATTGCTCTCAGCGCCTCAATTGGACCTGTACTGAAGTGTACTGTGCACCCGCATCTCGTTGCTGACATGACATGTTTAATAATGTACATACGTAAGTATTTGAATTCAAAAAGTTTTGATATATGTGTTTGAGTTTTGTTTTATGTTATTTATTTAACTTCTGTTAGGTTTTGTGGTTAATTTACTTACCTACATTGAAATATTTTCGGGTTCACAAAGCAGTTGAAACTTTGAATCGAAATGTATCCGTATGACATATAATAGATAAAATAGAAAGAACGGTATACTCTTTTTACATACCTAGTATAAGATCCGCGGCCATCTCATTAAGAATCTAATCTTAATGAAAATATCATAATCCAGTAAATTAAAGTTTTGAGGTTGCATTAGATACACAGTCCTGCAAAATTTTCCTTTTGGAAAGTTGTTTGTTTAAAGGTATCTATATTACATAATTTTGGGGTGCAGAATTAGAATTTAGTTTTAATTTTTTTCTATCACGTAAGGTTTCTTAGATATATTAAAGATGAAAAAATGCTTTTTATTGCTTTTATAAGATTGTTTTGTATATATATTTTTAAATACGTAATCAAGTTACACATATAAATTCCTATGACATTAAGACTTAACTAAGGAAGAAAATAAACTGCTAGAAATCCTTGTAGTACCTACCTTTTTCGCTTATCACTGGAGCTCCTTTTTAAAGATTTTCGCCTGCGTACATTTGTCTCACTGTCCCTCTTCAAAATCCAACAACAGTCTACAATCATGTTAACATTTCGCCTTCTTTGGTAATACCTTTCCAATACATTTATATCTTGTTGGAATCTTTCCCCTTGTTCATCACTGAAACCTCCAAGATTTTTTTTGGAAAAAACTCTATGTTTAGAAAATGCGCTCATGTTGCATCCCAATTTTCAAAAAATTTCTAACATGTTTCCCGCTAATTAGAACTTTTATTATAGCCCCAGATTTCTTTTACTAGTTTTTTTAAAGAAACTCGTACTTTTTTTAAAGAGTTCATTTTAATTTCGAAGTTTTCGTCAATCAGGAGTTTTCGAAAATCTTGGCCTACGAAAATTCTAATTGGCTTCTAAAAATGTATAGTCTATTACATAGATATTTAAAACACTTTCCTTGCTCTTTGATACTACTTTTACGAATTTCTTTATGAGTCCAAGTTTAATATGAAGTAGACTTTTGTTAGATCAACCAAATCTTCACATTTCGTGTTTTAAGGATTTTTTAACCGACTTCAAAAAAAGGAGGAGGTTCTCAATTCGTCAGAATCTTTTTTTTTTTCAGGCTAGCAGTCCTTTCTTATCTAGTGCAAATCTTTCTTCACACAAAAAGCATGGCAATTTTGTATAGCCCCCATGTCGTTCCAGTAACATAGATATAACTTTTAAATCACAACATACCACCCATTTGTGTATTTTGTAGTCAGGCAAAATTAGGGCAAAACTTTATAACGTTTACTTTATTCTGTCACATTCAAGTGCTAAATGATATTTATAATCACACTAAGTCACATTTTACTACGTTTGTTTGATAACAATCCTCAAGTAAAATATTTTGATGATAGTACCTTGGTATTTGGATACTATTATATATATTAAGATTTCTAAAAAACCTTACGTGATGGATTTTTTCAATTATTTTTCCGTTAATGAGCACCTTAAAATCTATCAGAAATCATTGTTCAATTTCAGACAATTTTACCCATGTTGACCTGTGATATCAATCTCCTTACAATATGTAGTTTCAAGTTACAAATCTTCTTTGAATATTTACAATGTATTCAATATCTAATCAATACTTATATCGATATTGGCCGGGGATTATTATTAATTATTAATATAAATAAAACGTGTTAATTTTTTTTTCCACATTAAAATTTAATTAGATTTCTTTTACGATTAATTGCCCAATAATTCGTATCAAATATTCGTAAGAGATTCTATGTAAATTTTAATTTTTCAATTATCCAACTTAGTAAAAATTCAAAGTAAATTTATTGCAACTCCTTCCAAAACAAAAATTCGTGGCTTAATTAACTGGACTATCAGTAGAATTTAAGTATTAGTTTTATTACACAAAAACGGAAGCCAATCATAAGATATTCTTTGAATTGATTTTTTTTTTATTAGATCATTTGCGTTGCCTCCTTGCTTTGCCTAGCCTATTCATATGTCAAGACGTTTTTTTCACAGCTTTGGACTCTCCATACAATCTGATGAGCTTTTTGGCCAACTTTCTATGGAGAGCGAATTTTATTGCGCTTTTATGTCATTGAACAAAAGATGTTTAGTGTGATTTTACTACAGTGGGTCATATGCTGAGGTCATATTGTTAGACACGTTATGTTGAAGGAATAGATTTTTTTTTCTTATAATTATTAAACAAGTACTTACTAGCTGGTGTCTTTTAATTCATCCGTATGGTGATTTATTGTACTTTGGAAATGCCCATAATATATTTTCATGCGCAGACACGATCCGTTTACAGTTTTGTTATGAGTATGTATGTAGGCTATGGGATGGTACAGATCCTTGTCCGGTCCGACCTAATTATACAGGGTGTAATAGAAAGGTGTGACAATACTTCAAGGTTGGCTTTTACCCATCAAACTGAACAACTTTTGTTCTACAACTTTGTTCAAATCGAAAATTTTTTTTTGGACTTTTCATACAAAACGATCAGCAGAACCAAGTTTGTATGAAAAGTGCAAAATTTTTTTTGCGATTTCAACAAAGTTGTAGAACAAAAGTTGTTTAGTTTGATTGGTAAAAGCCAACCTTGAAGTATTGACACACTTTTCTGTTACACCCTGTATAAGTAGGTATACCTGAGGAGTTATCGCTAAGTTCTTACCCGTTTTATGTCATATAACAGAGTGCCAAATTATTATTTCATTGTTTTAAGTTAGGTACAAAATGTCAAATTTTTAATGTGCATAGGTACCTATTGATATGAATTGATTGTGTACGCAGGAAATGCACACGAGTGCAACGCACACGCGCATCACACGCGTGTTGCTTTGCGCGGGATATTAGGGCCCCGGGTCCATAGCTTCTCGGCGGGATCGTGGTCACGTGCGCCGAACTTGGAGCGCGGCCCCGCGCGGCCCGCCCCCCTCACCGCAGCCGGCCCTTCCCTTCCGTCTGCGACACCACGACGCCACACCACCCGGCCGGGCCCATAGTGGCTACTCACTACACGACTCCACCAATCACGTACCGCAGTTGTGTTTGCACCATCGTTCACGACGATCGTGCCGTGTCGCACCTTCTCCCGCCAAGATACAGCTTTTATCCCTTTTATAGTCAATAACACCCAAAGTCAGTGACCCAGAATCAGTTAAAATCTAAGTATATAGTTACCAGTGTCAAAGTGTAACAAAAGTCAACAATTAATGCTACGTCGTGCGCAGACTCCTATCTAGCTCAGTGGTCGTTTAACAAATCAGTACAGGCTCGAATCGAGTCTGATTTCTAAAAGTTGCTGTCTACAAATTATGTTAAACTCGTGATTGTTTTAATAACAATGCAGGTACAAAGTTTGTAACTTTGTACTTATATTCTCTTTGATGCCGGCCTTTTGGCGTGCTAACGATAACGGTGTGAGCCGCTGCTTGCTAAGAGCTGAGCTGCCGTGCCGTCCACTCCCGCGCGCTGCGGCCGTGAGTCACACGATCACCCAGCGAGCGATGTGAGTGCAATCAAATGATGGACGTGCAGCCGAGCGAGCCCATCAAGCGGCATAGGGGATTCTTGTCAACTCTCAACAGGAGTTTTCGTTTGGCCAGTGGAAAGACAAGGAGCACTAACATAAGTCCACCCGAAGAGAACAAATCAATGAATACTCCCCAGGAGAACTTATTGGTATGTGCTTTGATAACTAAGATTCAGATATAGCCATTTAAGTCAGCAGTTATTAGGATCACCCATACTGTTAACGAAGATACGAATACAGACTTGGTACATGTAAGTGGTGCTACTACAGTTACAGTTACATAGTAACATAAGAAAATGAGCACATACTAACAACAACTAACTGATTCCGGCAACCGAAGAATGTAAACACTAATAAAGGGCACATTATTTTACACATCGTTAACTTGCTATGCGTCACAAACAACTAGAAATGAGCTACTACACACGTACGAAAATAAATAAAAATATGGATAATATTGAAAGGGTGTCATTTAAATGGTTAGCAAAATATTCGTAATGTGAGCAGAAAAAAATATTTGGTCAGCAAAAATAACTAGTTAATCAGCAACTTATGGCCAGCAAATATTTCAGATTCGATCAGCAGTTGATGTCGTACTGGACTGGTCAATTTGTTTTGAACAGCCAATTAAATAGTTTGGCTGCATTCACTGGCGCCGACTCCATAGAGCCTGGAGGTGCCCAAGCCCCCCCAATATTTTATATGATAATACTGGTTTGACTTGCGGCTCGCGAACTGCGGATAATCACAAAAAAGATATCCATGCAGGCGAAGCTGTGGGCGAAAGCTAGTTAGAAAATATTAGGAAAATAAACATTTTTTATTTCTGTCCTAGCCCCTCCATTATTTTTATGAAGTCTGCGCTCCTGGCTGCATTGAGCCACATTTAATCAAGTTTTGGTTAGCAGATATTTCATTTTGTTAGCAAATTAATTTTACTTGTCAACTACAAAATAGGCGCCAACTATTAATTTAATTTTCAGTAAGAGTTGCACCCAACGCTGAAATTATTAATATTTGTCTTTGTTTGAGTGGGTGCAATAAGGTGATATGGGAAGCGGTCGTAGCTTAGTGCAGCTTACGTGGTCGCGTCGATTACGTAGGTAAACTGATTACAGACACGGTTATAACTTGGTAGGCGTTGACTGTTAGTAGCATTTATCTCGGCCGTTTCCGTGCTTTGCGAGGCACTAACAAAAAATGACGATTTTTCAATACAAACACAACTCAATTATTTATATAGCTAACCATTTATTAAATATGTGTACCTATCAGATAAACTGCCTATAGACATGATTTCTCTGCTGACTAATTATAAAATCTTGCTAACCAAGTAATTATTTTGCAGCGCGAGTATTTATATAGCACACACATAGCTGATTGCATACTGGTTAAAATGCTGATAATATTCAGATTTTTCGCAGAACAAGGGTTGCAGCAAGATTTTTATTTATTGCAAAGAAAACATTTGTTTGCTGTCCAAATGATAACTTAAAAAGCAGATTTGTTGCTAACTAAATTGAATAACTACAAACAATTTAATTACTTCTAATATGGAAATTACAAATCCTTTATAAGTAATGGAATTTCAAAACATCGTTAACTATTATCATTGGCTATAAGACAATGCCAAATGGTATCTGGCGCAGCGCGTTTGCTATGGTTGGCTTTGACTCCAACTTGTGCGTGAACAAATAGTTAAACACTCATTCATATTCAACGTGTCCTGTCCCGTGGCTCGTGTTAATTAGTTTCCAGGGGCTCGTTTGGGGTTTCCGACCTTCGACTGTATTTATAGGAAATATTTATCGTTATTACGTGTAGATTTTATTGACAAAATCAAAATACCAACAAGTGGAAGGAAGTAAATACGTAGATCGAAAACAATATTCCAACAAAATATAAGTAAAATTACGTATCGGACAAAAATTACGAAAATTACAACTAATACTGTGATATTTTCATCTTGAAGTGACCGAGTCTTTTTCTGTCTATTTCAGGGTTTGAATTCTTCAACTGAAGTAACGACCGCGCTTCGACCGCTGGAGATTGTCGCCCCTCGAATCGACACGTACCGTTTCTCAATGGCGAACCTAGAGGAGAGCCAGGACGCCGACCTAGATGCCATCCTGGGCGAGCTGAGCGCGCTCGACTCGGAGTACGATGAGGAGATCTCCAGAGTTTCAACCGGTAAGAACTCTCTCAGTCTCATCTGATCTGATGGGAATTGAAATTATCTCAAAATCGTCAGATGCTGATTAAGACAGTAAAAAAAAATTGGATTCAATGACGAAGTTGAAGCAGCTGTGAGATTTTCAGGGTATGCCGCGAGTGCTCAGGAGCAGGGTGGTGAGAGTGGCGAGGGGTGCAGCCCAAGGCGCGGCTGCAACAAAGAGTGCAGCGACGGCGCTGCTGCACTCGCACGCACTGACTCCCCTGACAATGACTCCGCCTTTAGTGATACAGTAAGTACTTTCGATGATGCTTGATTGATTATGTCAGATTTGTGAGACTGAATGTTAACCTATTTCCTTTTTTTTTTAGGTTTCCATGCTCTCTAGTGAATCTTCGGCGTCAAGTAGTGCCAGTTCCAAATATAAAGCCTTAAAACTAAATCTTCAACAGAATCAAAAAGTAAGTACCTGTCTGTAGCAACATACACGTAATCTTAACTTTATTTATACAAAGAAAGTCAAGGTAACTTTGTTGTTTCATTTTCAGGACTCAAGCTTCCAACAGAAAGCTGACAAAATAAAATTGGCTTTGGAACGCATGCGCGAGGCGAACATTAAGAAGCTGTTCATCAAGGCCTTCTCCACTGACGGCTCCTCCAAGAGTCTACTAGTGGACGAGAAGATGACGTGCGGCTTCGTGACGCGCCTGCTGGCCGACAAGAACCACGTCACCATGGAGCCCAAGTGGGCCATCGTCGAGCACCTGCCCGACCTTCACATGGGTATGGGCCCTTACTGACTTTCCACAATCATTTACTTGATATCTTTATTTAAATCTCTAATTATTGTCTTTTTTTTTCAGAACGTATATACGAAGACCACGAAATGTTAGTTGACAATTTAATGTTATGGACGAGGGAGTCGAAGAATAAGATACTCTTCGCTGAGAGACCTGACAAAATATCACTCTTCCAAAATCCTGAGAAGTTCCTACTATCAGAAGACGATCGAGGTAAGTGCAAATGACTTAAAATTTTGGGACAAATTTATTTATCTTCCTGCTAGTTGATAACATCAGCTTTAGCCTTCCGTATAATTTAAGTATTTTCAATATTCTCAGTATATCTGTAGTGCACTTGAGCCGCACAATGTGGTCGTTTAGAGCCGCGTCTTGAAGCTTTGTGTTTAAATATATTTTTTATTTAATTAAATTAACTGTATACTTTGTCTTTGGTTCAATAAATATGTAACTTTATATAAAAATATAGAAAAAAATTGTATTATCATCAAGTTGTCCTCCGGCTGATATGAGGATGATTTTTTTTCTACTATTTTGTGCAGGTTGGTCTAGTGAGCACGACGAGCACTCGAGGCAAGTCATTATAGAAGAGTTCTTCGGGCAGAGCGGCGCCGCCAGCGCAGTGCCCTCGGTCTCCGGCCATCCCGTGCCGCCCATGGAGGGCCCCCTCTATTTGAAGAGTGACGCCAAAAAGGGCTGGAAGAAGTATCATTTCGTCCTCAGACCGTCTGGTTAGTAGAAGAGGGAGGCAGCTGGTGGTTTTTATTTTTAAATCAAACAACTTAGCGCTGTGCGGTGTGGCCACACTTCATAGTCACTATATTGTTATACAGACTCGAATATGTACAACGCGTACCTATATTTCGATTTCTATTTCGATAAGTTGGATAATTTGTACACTGAAACAAAGTACTGAGTTTTTATGTTAGTATGCTTTTGCGATTAAGCCATTGCGATTTTTTTATTGTAATGTCCAATGTTATGTTATAATATGAGTCTCGCTTCACATAGGGCTGTACTACTCACCTAAGGATAAAGTGAAGACCCTAAAGGAGCTGATTTGCTTGGCGACCTTCGACTCCAATGAAGTGTACACTGGATTGAACTGGAAAAAGAAGTACAAGTCGCCGACTGACCACTGCTTCGCGATCAAGCATCCCCGCCTGCAGCAACCAAAGAGCGTTAAGTTTATAAAGTTCCTGTGCGCTGATGACCAGCCCACTCTCGAGCGGTGGGTGACTGCCATGCGCATCGCCAAGGTTATTATAATTCATTTACGTATTGCGGCAAATAAAGCTCTTCATATCTTACTTGTAACTACTTCATCACAGTTTATTATAATTTAACTATTTCTTTTCGCAGCATGGGAGACAGCTATTAGAAAATTATCGTTCGTTAGTAGAAGAGTTGACGCAAGAAGATCTGGACCACCTGGCTCATGCACGGTCGTGTTCGGTGAGTTATATGATCAACTTGTGTTTCATCATTAATAATATACTTGGCAAACCGCCTACGTCCATATTTGGAGGTCGCGAGTTCGATTCCCGGCGGTTTCCAACTTTGTAGAACTTGCTTTGGTTGGGATGGTATTTTCTGAGCCTGTCTGGCTAGCTACTTTCGTCTTATCTTAGTCTTACCCAGTGGCTACCATTGATGTGTTCCGAAGTTAAGATAGCCACTTGCCCATTGCATTGGCGAATCTTAAAAAGCCAAATTTCATCTTCGGCATCATTATCTCAGAGATGATGCCAAGAGCTAACCAATGTTGATAATAAATATGCTAAGTAGTATTAAAATAAACTTTTGAATAAGTCAGGTGAACTTTGCCGCAGATCACGTCGATCCCGATGAAGACCAGCGGCGCGCCAGCAGCTTCCGCCAGCAGCCCCTCTCAGTCCACCTCTAGCAACGTTAGCGTCGCCAACTCTGACATAAGCAGCGGCAGGTAGGCATTCAACTTATACTCCAGAAACCATACAAGTAAACTTAAACGGGGAGGGAGGGGGTAACAGAAAGAAGGAACAGAATATAGTAGAATCCAACTTTACAACTTCACTTTTTTGGACAACGTTTTAGAACCAACCGATCAACTGCTTGACTAACTTTGTATGGGAAATCCCATTTGTTTGTGATTTCGACAAAGTTAGTCGTAGAACAAAAGCTTTCAGTTTATAGGTAGAAGTTCATCTTAAAGTATTTTCGCTACCTTTTTGTTTATTTATTTATTTACAACACAGGTATATAAGGAGTACAATTTTAACAAAAACATCTTTAAAAAGGATGGTCCACAAATTACATATCTACTGTTAATTTCGTAGATCGAACTTTAAAGTAATAAAAATAATTATGCTTGGTTCATTTCAAAATAAGATGACTTTGAATACCCCCTCCCTACCTATCTTGTACTTACTTTGTGCCATATTCAAGCCATAGGATTCTGTAATATATTTTTGTGTCTATATAAAAAGCTATATCGTGTAAGGTTTGCTTAAGAATTCTTGAACATATGCCAAGCGAATTTTAAATGCAAATGCGAACACAGCCTCTTGTTACAGTCTCTTGTGGAAGTGGAACAAGTTCCGTAATACTGTTTAAAGAAACTTATATAATATTGTATACATAAAAAATAAAAGATTGTATATCATATATAAGAAATATTGTATATTGTATATAATATTGTATACATAAAAATAAAGATTGTTAAGAGATAATTTAATTGCACTTTATGACAACAACTTCCTGATAATAAATACATTTCTAGTACTAAACATTTCTTGATCTTGTCCTCGGGTAGGCACTCACGCGCATCTTCATCCAGCTCCAGTGGCTGTCTGTCAGATGGCGGCACAGCGTCCGAAAGCGCTTTCGACTGCGAGTTTCCTATGGGTAAGATATTACACTTCACTGTATATTTATATCTGCAGCTGTTAAACACAAATCAAATGAATAATGCCCAAAGGGGCTAAGTATGTAGCGAATTATAAGTACCTAGGTACCACTCGCCGTAACTCCAGGATTGTTACTCCTGAATGATACATAAACAATTCAACAAGAATACAAATTGGGTTTTATATGAAAGGAATCTTATATATGTAGATAGGCAATAAAATTGGAGTTGGATACACGCTTTGATCAGTGAAAATACTTATTTGTGCAACGCATCAATAAAACAAGTATCTAGGAAGGTACCTACTCTAACTAAATCTATCAACAGTCCCAAAGGAGACGTTTCACGGGACTATGGAGCTTGGACCTGGTCTGTATACTAAACATCATAAATAAGTCATTAAAAACATAGTCTTTTCTAATTGTACATTTCTGCGAAATGTACAATTAGAACTGTTGATAGATTTAATTAGAGTAGGTACCTTCCTAGATACTTGTTTTATTGATGCGTTGCGAGGTTCATCTAAATTCTCAGATTTAACAATCGCAACACATAAATCACCCAACATGGCGAAGCGAGTGTCCATTACTCCAGCGGAATGTTGTAGCTAATAAGAATGTGAGTATAATAGGGAATTAGAGCATCATTAGGACTAATTGTGCGCCAGCAGCGGAATTTGTGCGTCTTATAATTTCGGAGATATTCATTAAAAACCGATTCCGCCAGGGTCACGTTCCCCCAGCGGCATGATTTGGAAAAAGACGGTCTAGCTCATAACAAAGTACATGACTGAGTAGCTTTCGTCGTGTTATAAATGTGCGCAAATAGCGGAATTTGTGCATCTTACGGTTTTCGAATTATTCAAGATTCCGCTGCAGTAACGTTTTTGGGTTTTCTGTATCTCGAAAACGGCTGATAAAAGAAATTTCAGAAAAAAAACCACTAGTAGACCTTAATTTGTGCGTAATTTGAGCAATGTTAGTTTTTTGAAAATGATGATATTTTTTTAGTAATTAATTTGTTTAGAAAAATCAGGAAATTCTAATTTACAAGGAAACGAGTGAAGTTGCAATCGAATAAAGAGCACTCAAATATTCCTCTAGTAGACCCTAATAATATCTGCAATTGTGGATTGTATTATCCAGTCAATTAGTGAGATATACCATTTAATTACGAAATTAATTTAGCGAAATTTTAAAGATTGAATTCAGTGCTTCTATAAGACTATGAAACATGAAATTTTACATAAAATTAGAGCGTCCTGCTAGCAAGCTTTCCTGTAAGTTTCAGCTTTGAATAGCGTTGATTTAAAAATATTTACCCAAAAGAAGAAAGAACGAACATTTTCCCTATAACCCGACCAAATTAGAATGTATACGCGAAAGCGGCCGCGCCATATAAAAGGATAACCTTCTTAAATGAAAGGTATATTGAAGGAAGCTTTGTAAGTACAGTTGCGTGCAAATGTTTTATTGACGATTGTTTTCTTATTACCTACGTGCTCGTATAGCGGCCGGGACGAAGTTATTATAAAAGATACTTGTAATAAGATTTCTAGATAGTAAGTATCTTATCTAAGTCTTGCCGCCAAACATAAATGTTAACAGCACGGATGTGTTCCGGCATGAAGATAGCCAGTTCCCCATTGCGTTGGGGATTCTTTGGTAAGCCCGCTTCCATCATCGGCGTCATCATTACTCAGGTGAGATGATGCCAAGGGCTAAAAACAGAGGATTAAAAAAAATCAACATTAAGTAGTGTTTAATTTGTAGCATACTGATTAATAGTTCGAGAAGGTTAAAATAAAAATTAAAAAGAAGAATGAAACAATGAAGAGTTCTGAGAGAAGAAAGAAGAGATCTGCTAAAATCTGCCACACTACGTGGAACCCTGATATTATGGATAATTATGTATATGGTTCACCTACATAAAATTAATAAACGGGAAATTCCCGTACTACCTTGCATGAAACAAAAGTTGCTAGCTCAGAACCTAATTAAAATTATTTTCTAGTTAGCAAGTCATAAAAAAAATATATAACTTTTCTATTGCTATTTAAAAAAAGTATTTCCTTGAAAACTGACAAAAACTTTTTTAAATCGTCAGCTTATTCTGCCTGAGTTAAAATTTAGTAGCCAAATCTGCCCAAATGGCAGAAATCTGCCACATGGACGGGTGCACATCTGGACGGGTTTCAAAAACACGGGAACTCGCGCGACGGGGGGAGCTCATTACCTGTACCCGTGCCCCGGGGGCTACCTGTGTGAGAAGCGCAGCTCAGTTCAAAGCGATAAGATAAACACTTTGATCAGAAATTAACAAAGCATTGATTTGATTATATCTGCTTTGCGAGAAATATACCTCAACACATAGAGGTAATAAAGTACTAATTACTTCTATGCTATTCTATGGTATGGTATTTGTTCTATGGTACTAGGTAGAAAAAAAAAATTGACGATTTAAAAGCATGTGCAAAGCATCTACTTAAACATTTTGAGTTTTATGCCGATACATCAAAAAGTTTGTTGTTCAAATTGTCGATGTTACCCGATTTTAGTAAATTTAAATACGACGCCAAATAATAAAACATTTATAAACATCATAACAAAAAATTTTCTGCTTAATTGTCCAATTAGTTCTGGTTGTATGCTACCAATTTAGGAAGGTTATCCTTTTGTATGGCGCGGCCGCTTTCTCGTATACATTCTAATTTGGTCGGGTTATAGGGAAAATGTTCGTTCTTTCTTCTTTTGGGTAAATCTTTTTAAATCAACGTTATTCAAAGCTGAAACTTACAGGAAAGCTTGCTAGCAGGACGCTCTAATTTTATGTAGAATTTCATGTTTTATAGTCTTATGGGAGCACTAAATTCAATCTTTAAAATTTCGCTAACTTTATTTCGTAATTAAATGGTATATCTCACTAATTGACTGGATAATACAATTCACAATTGCAGATATTGTTAGGGTCTACTAGAGGAATATTTGAGTGCTCTTTATTCGATTGCAACTTCACTCGTTTCCTTGTAAATCAGAATTTCCTGATTTTCTAAACAAATTAATTACTAAAAAAATATCATAATTTTCAAAAAACTAACATTGCTCAAATTACGCACAAATTAAGGTCTACTAGTGGTTTTTTTTTGAAATTTCTTTTATCAGCCGTTTTCGAGATACAGAAAACCCAAAAACGTTACTGCAGCGGAATCTTGAATAATTCGAAAACCGTAAGATGCACAAATTCTGCTATTTGCGCACATTTATAACACGACGAAAGCTACTCAGTCATGTACTTTGTTATGAGCTAGACCGTCTTTTTCCAAATCATGCCGCTGGGGGAACGTGACCCTGGCGGAATCGGTTTTTAATGAATATCTCCGAAATTATAAGACGCACAAATTCCGCTGCTGGCGCACAATTAGTCCTAATGATGCTCTAATTCCCTATTATACTCACATTCTTCTTAGCTACAACATTCCGCTGGAATAATGGACACGCGAAGCGAGCGCAATTTTAAGCATTTTACGTTCAGAAACTAAATATTTGTACATAACATTGAAATTAATAATTTAGTTGTCCGACAAGTAACTCGAAAACCAGCTGTTATGCTTGTAAAAGAGGCGAGGCATATCCGCAGATTTTAAAAATCGTACACCAATGTCAGAAGTCAGAACAGAAGGGTGTTCAGTCAGTCAGAGTCAGAGAAAGCATCTGAGGAATATGTGGACGAAGCCGTAATTTCTGAACGTGACCTTCTATTGCATGCTTCAGTGTTACCATTTATATTGTAAAAGGTGCTGACAAAACATTACGCTTGAACCACGCAACCCTGCTTCTAATATTTTTTTCATTATTTTTCCTAGAAAGCCTATATTTTTCTATATTTTTCGTACTCCGTACATGTCCAGGCACAAAATGAAACGTGCCTTTACAAAATAAATAATTAGAGCATTAAAACATCACAGAAAGTACCTACTTATATGCCTGAGCAGCCTTTTAAACAAAGTTTCCGATTATTAAGCAGTTTTTATATGAGTCGTGTTAACTCGCTCGAAAAACAAATCGCGACTTTACGAGGTTGAAACACCGCGAGATTGCCAGTTGATATATCAGTATTACTGTAATAGGTAACCATATACTATAATCAGCCCTATTTGTTATAGGCACGATAAAGCGCAAGCCTTCGATGAAACCAAACATCCCGCTCACATGGATGACGCGGCAGCTGAAGGAAATGGTGGAAAAGGAGGGAGAATGCGAGGGAGAGGCCGAGGAGAGCGGGGAGGGCGGTGACGGCGGCACGCTGACGCGCCGCCCTCGTGCACGCTGTGACGCCGAATCCACGCTTAAGCGGCATCACGCATACGGTAAGTTAACAACCGCGAACCTGCATAATAAGCTAGCATAAATACATTAATCTCGTAAAGCTAATTACAATCTTGTTTTCCCTTAGATTCGGCAGAAACTCCAGTCTACGGAAGCGCCGGCAACAGCCACCTGAACTCTTCTGGCAATCTTGTCCGGCAAGAGTCCGCAACTCCCACTTATGCTCTTTATGATAGCATACAAAGAGAAAACATGTACCGCAACAGCGTTGACAATGCGTCGTCGCTCTACGGTTGCACCAATATTTACGAGAAGGTGCAAAGGCCTTTAGAAGATACACCATCTGATGAGTTACCTTTGCCACCTCCACCTTCTGAGGATATACCTGATGGAATGTTCAGTTCTACATTGAGTCTCGACTCACTGCCACCCCCTCCCCCGCCGCTCGATCCCATAGAGGACATTTGCGGTTCACAGCTAAGCCTTCCTCCGCCGCCCCCAGAACACACGATAGAAGCTATCCCTGGACGCGTGCATGATATAGTTAATCAACTGACGGCACAGCAATCTGAACAAGTGATTCGGCCGGCTCTGTCGCGGACGAACTCGCGCGGCTCCGACCACAGCCGCGCCTTCCCGCGGCAGCCCTCGCTCGACAGCGTTCACTCCGACAACTCACGCACTTCCTCCCTGCATTCAGATAAAAGTTTTTACGGACAACAAACTGTTGCCTACGGTGCCTGCCTAGTCGAACTTCAGTCTAAGAAACTAAGTAACGGTAGTCCGACCGTTCAGAAAAAATGTACTGAAACGACAAAGGAAAGAACGGGGTCGATCAAGAAAGTCAACTTTGCGGACGATTTACAAACTAGTACTGAGAAAAAGAATAAAAAGATATCGTTCAACCTCTCCGAACCGTCGCAGTCCTCCCCGAGGAAACCGCCTCTTCCGAAACGCAACGAAAGCACCCGTTTAACGTCTCCGAAGAAGTTAGCCGATTCCAATAGTAATCCTCCTAAAGATTTTCTCAAAGACTTGCAAAGGGTGATGAGGAAAAAGTGGCAAGTGGCGCAAAAATGTAAATTAGAGCCAGATACGACGCCGCATGAAGTGCTGGGTTTTAGAGAGTACCCGCTATCGGAGGACTACAAGGAAGCGAGCGTATCGATGTGGGTGCAGGAGCACTACGGCACCGCCGTAGAGGACCCCTTCTACGAGAACGTGTACAGCCGCGAGGGCGCGGCGGCGGCGGCGGCGGCGAGGCGCGAGGAAGCCAAGCCGCCGAAGAAGCGGCCGCCGCCGGCGCCGCCGCGCCGCAGCGACTCCACGCACCTGTCCACGCTGCCGCACGCGCACTCCCACTCTTCCCCTATACAACCCACGGCTTGAGCCCCACAAGACTGATCTACTCTTAGCTTTAGCATTAGCCGACATTCAGTAATTCTGAGTGCACCTTTACGGTACGTGAGCAAAATGAAATGTGAAATACCATTCGGTACGTTTTGAAGACATTATAAATGATTTGCCAACTTATTTGAAAATAATTGTATAATAGCTTAAGTACATTATTTATAAATGATATACTGCCGGTGCTATTTTGAGATGGTAGGTACACCTAAGATTCGTGTGTAGGTAAGTTGGAGTTTAGCAAGTCTACTACCACTACCATACCTATATTGTTAGGAATATGTATATATATATTATTAAAATATTCATATTCAAAATGTTAATGTTGCAAAGCAAAAATAGATGTATTGTCTACAATAGATTCAATTACAAAGAGCAAATATTGCTAATAGGTAGTTTGTAAAGTTTGTACAATTACAAAGTGTGTAATTGTAGACCTGCTAAGAAATAAATATGTGTTTTGGAGTTTTGTCAATTTTATATTATGTTCCTGGATAATATTTTTATTTTAAACATGTTATAAACGTCTAGCATAAGCATCGTAATCGTCTTATATAGGTACTTACTTATTATTAAGTATCACAAGTCAAGTTTTATAATTTTCTAAAAAACAATGTTTTTATAAAGCGGCGGCATTCATGTGCCTATTTTATTAAAAAAAAAACAATAACTTATATTTAGTATAAACATAAATACCATTGTCCTAATACACTGTACCTACGTTAAATTAAATATAACAAGTAATCGGTGAACGTATAAATAACTTATATAAACTTTTCACGTACATAAGTATAAAAGTGAGACATTTACAATAATCTTATATAAGTGTAGGTAGGTACTGAAATAGACGCTGCTGTGCCATAGTCCCTAGATCTATGTGGGTAGTGGGTACTACAAAGAAAATAAGTAATGATCAACCGCAGGTCAATGGTAATAAAATAACTCTAATTAGGTAGAATATTAACTACAGATTGTTCATTGCAACTACTCCCTTGAAATCGACAGTTATTCACGATTACGTACGGCAACTTTAGGTTGCCGTACGTACCCATTTTGTATTTTTAACTAAGTTTTAACGCGACAAACTGAGGGTGCAATGATTTTATTTGATCGTTTATGAGTGCGTTGTACGCATTGTTCCTTTCGTACAATTCTCAGTATTGTACTTAGCGTAGTTATGGGTATATAAGTGCTGAAATCAGCGTAGGTGTAGTGTATGTTACGTCCAGTAAACATAACCATGCTAATCCATATACTGCCAACCACCGGAGGATTTCTCACAGTGAACGATCTGTACGCTAGAAATACATACCTTTGTCCTTAACGTTACTGTTAAATATATAATTTTATTTATTATTTCTATAATTTCTTTTGAGATACCTGCCTGCTTAGTTAAAAAAATATTTTCCGTCTGCAACATGTTTCTATAACAGTTATAATTTTTTTGTATAAAATAACAAATGAGTAAAGTTTAATTTCTCTTAAACACGGACGTCATGAGGTAAAGGGACAAAATAATGAAGCTGTACAGAACTCCAGTTAAGTAGTGTGATCTCACTGTGCTCGTAGCAAGCGCTGTAGTTTAATTTGGGCTGTGATCTGTCGCAGGCGGAGGCCAATTTTTGAAAATGTTGTAACTTATAAACTTGAATAGTATAAATAAAGCTCTCAAAAGAACATTCCCTGAATGCAATTTTTCTCCCCCAATTCAAACGTAAGATGTTCATCGAATTTACAGTAACTATTTTTGTTTGGTATTTTTTTCAGAAATCGGCCTCCTTGATAGTCTTGTGTTGATTATAAAATATAAATGTTTAGTTAAAATTGTATTATTTTAAATATTAATTAAAGAGTAATGATAAATGTAAAAAATATAAGTAATTTATTTGTTTGATTACTTAACTCAGTACCAAGGTGTAGGTAAGTTCTAAATATTGTATGTATGCCAATGCATGAGAATATCAATACATTACTTTAGGAGCCAGTATGGGCAAATACACTATCTCTATCATATTTGCTATGAGTAAAAAGAAGATGCAATGCGTGTAACTTTAATATTTTTATGGAATTTAATGATCATAGCAACAAAAAACAGTATCTTAATATAAACCTTTAGAGATTTGTATATCACGTCACTGATTCATTTTCCTAAGATACCTAGTATGGACCAAAACTAGGTACTTACATCACAAAAAAGAACTTACCTAAGTTAGTTATTTTTTTGTGTATTTCAGCAGTGTGTTTGACACTGGAGACGGGAAAGGCATTGATTTGCCCAGACGGGCCCGCCCCTTCATTATTTAAAGTGCCGTGATTTTAATATTGACCCAGTTTTTTTAATTAGTTTTTTTAATGTATATGTAAGTCTGAATGTAACCTTTTATAGATTGCAACTTAGACGTTCGTCTTACAAAAATAACGAAACTGACTGAGTCGACCTAGTTCGATGCGAAAATGATATTCTTAAAATAAAACGTTTTGGAAATAGTTTTTTTTTTATTGTAACTTTATCCACGACTAAGATTTCTGAGGGTTCAACGTCAATACAGAGCTTCATTTTTGTGTCTGTGGATGTTATTGTTTGAAATATTTAATTTATAAATCTACAACATATGAGAAAATCTAGTATGATTGGCCCCTCTCATTAACTGGTAAACAAATTAGGTATAATGACGTCCACTGTTTTAACTTTTTTTGTATTCGGTTTCAAGAATTATCAACAAATTAATAAATTCACAAATTGACAAAAATAACAAAAACTTACTAGTTAAAATCTAGTACTTTTATACGTATATTATTATTTGTTTAAATATTAAACGTAAATTAATAAAACTATATTTTATCACCATTGAATGATACTAAATACAGCATTTTACACTACTCGCTGGTGCAAAGGGGCCAGAAACAGGCGATTTCTAATAATTGGTCAATGATTTATAATATTTAATTTTAATTTTAGGGGCGTTCATAAGAAAATAGCTATTTGTCCAAAGTCTTTGTGGCTCCCTTCTGATTGCACTATCAAGTCCATTTCAAGACTGAAAAATTTTGCCAGCTTTTGACAATAAAGTCGAGTCCAGAAACGTCTAAACGCACAAAATTTCATAAAATAATACATATTTTTCAGTGGTATGTTGTGGTAGGCTTATGGCCGACCATAACGCGTACCGATATTTCAGAGAAAGTCTGAAAGACAATTTATGAAAAAAATAAAATAATAAGCTAATTATGTCATTTAGATGGAGATCCGTGCTTATTTGCTTGTTATCAAATTGTAGTTTTTTATATATTATTATTGGTTAGAAATTAAAGAGGCTATACCTACATATGTGTAATAGAATTCCTCTTCATAAACGGTCAGCTTTTGTCCATTGCCGTTGTTATTAGATACTATATTAGTTAAGTAGTGCCCAAGGCTTAGTCAAAATTTAATGAATGTAATAAAAATATACACGATGTCTAATAATTGTTAAAAAGAAAATAACAGTACTTATAACCTTTTGTACAAACAGGTTGATATTGCTTAGAAATCTGTTTCATACTACACCTACTTAGAAAGTACCTTAAAACTTTATCGAATTTAAGGCAGAATGTCATTACTATCGTACTAGTATGCGGGAAGCAAACGCGTTGAGCGGGAGGGAAAAGTGTTTGAAAATCCTTTAAGCCGATGTTAGATGATTCAATGACATTGAAGCAATTTCATTGAAAGGCACATTGAACGTCTTTACCTAGTTACACGGTAAATCAATAAAATGACTTTCAATGCTCATTTCAGCTAGAACGCCGAAGATACAACGTAGGAGTAGTAGGAGGATTCCACGCATAGAAGAGTCATTAAATTCATTCATCGCTCAATTTTCATGTTTACACGGTTCAATCGCATTGGCCGATGATCCGATGATCAATATTGAATCAATTGCATTGAAAGCTAGCGAAAAATTTAAGCTTTCAATGACATGGCGCAATCGCATTGAACTATGTTTAGAAGTTTCACTGCCATTGAATCAATTAAATTGAAAGCAATATTGAATGGAAATTGAACCGTGTAACATCGGCTTACTAACGTGTTTTTATTTTTATTTTGGATAAGACTAAGTATGTCGGTAAACTAAATGTAAAATGCTAAAAAGTTTTTAAGCCACTAGCTTTTTTCAAACATTATTTTGAAAAAAGAACGTGATTTTAGCGCAATTTTTCAATTTGTGTAATATGGTGTGTTGTGAATTCAGTTTGTTAGTCGAAATGTCGTCGTCAAGTAGTGAAACTGAAAATATTTTTTATTTTCCTCGTAGGTGTAGTATAAAGCACAATGTATCATTCGGAAGAAAGTGCGCTTCCCAACTCGAGTGTACCGATTACCAACGAGAGATGTCAAACTACATCTCTCGTTGGTAATCGGTCACTTTCTCCCCGTGATGAACAATGTACTACTGTACCATCTGTTTTCTGTAAATTTTACAATATAATAATAGGGGTTGCATCCTTTCTCACTTGGGAAATAATTGTACTTATCTACTGCAATTTTATGTACGTATATTTTGTAGTTTTATTTCCTTATAATATCCATTAAATGTAACATAGGCAACATACTTACTCTACAATAATCATAATTGTACAGAACAAAATTTAATTATATTATAATTATTTGTATATTTTTTCAAATATAATGAAATTATATAAATAATTTTACGTCTTTCATCCTTTATACAAGTTACGTAACAACATCATTATGTCGATTGAAGCAACTAAAAATAAAAAATACTGCCACGAATTGGCATGTCGTAATTACAGCACCTCCCATAGACCCATAGCGTCCCCCATAACCCCGCGCCGCTCGCACCGCCGAAGCGTGTGGGATACTATAATGAAGTACCTACTTAGATGAAAAATTAAATTATAGTATAGTAATAAATTAAAGTAGACCGGTTCGCCAAAATAGAGCTCACTGGCACTTTAAACCTGGATGTCGTTGACAACTTCGTGTACCTGGGCTCCAACATCAGTAACAACGGTTCCTGCGAATTGGAAATTCGAAGACGCATTGGGATGGCCAAAGGTGCAATGTCACAGCTCGCCAAAATATCGAAGGACAGAAACATCTCTAAACGCACGAAAATTAAATTTGTACGCACACTGGTCTTCTCCATATTTCTCTATGGCGCTGAAACATGGACACTAAGAAAGGCCGATCGCACCCGCATAGACGCCTTCGAAATGTGGTGCTGGAAAAGATTGCTGGGGATACCGTGGACAGCACGACGTACCAACGTGTCAATCCTGCATGAACTCAGGATCACTAAGAGTCTATCATCCATCTGCCTTTAGAGAATTCTTGAGTACTTCGGACATATTGCTAGGAAGAGTGGAGATAACCTCGAGAAACTAATGGTTACTGGCAAAATGGAAGGAAAGAGACCGCGGGGCCGCAGCCCGATGCGTTGGACTGATCAAATACGTGCCACTCTCGTTACCAACCTCCACGATGCTCTACATATTGCTGAAGACAGAATGAAATAGCGTAAAATCATCACCGAGAAAGTGTTACCAAAGGGAGGTCACGACCCTCATCACTGAGGAATACGACGCAAGGAGGAGGAGTTGAAAAATTACTTATTTACTTGAAAACAAATTCAAAGGGAATGTTAAATAAATTTTACAGTCACCCTGGGCATACAGCAATAAATATTCACAATAAATAGCAAAAATATGGGTAGTAGTACTTAATTAAGCTGAAAAAAAACCCCAAATAATGTAATTTTGTAGGGAGCTACCTTATTTTCTATTTTTCCCGGAACTTTTCCGGGAACTTAATCAGTTACCTCCTATACAAACTAGTGTAGAAGGTCATATCAAGATGAAGTAATGTATAAATGATCATCATAATCGTTAAAGCCGTTTTGCATCTGCAGCTCGCTCCTCAGTCGCTCGAAACTAAAAGTGTGCACTATGATAGCGGACTAAAAAATAATAATTTATTTTCGCTCTTTTTTTAACCGACTTCAAAGAGGACGTTTGTTTTATGTTTGTTACGCGATTCTTCCGCCTTTTTCGCTTTTTTGTTTGGTAGGTTATACTTAATACCTATACAGGTTGTAAGGGTCAGGTTTCCGAAAACTTTAAGGGCTTGCTCAGTAGATGAAACTGAACAACTTTCCACAAGATTTTTTTTCAGGAAACGAAATCGGCTTCTCCATACAAACTGTCCAATCAAGTTTATAATTTTGTATCGAGAAGCCGATTTTTTTTTCGTTTTTTGAAAAATATTGTTGAGGAATGTGGTTCAGTTTCGTCTACTGAGCAAGCCCTTAAAATTTCCGGAAACCTGTCCCTAGCACCATGTATAAATATAGCAACTGATTCAGCGCTTATTGAAAAAATCAACAAAAAGAAAAATACAGCAAAATTGTTGTTACGGTTGAAATCCATTGTTTTTAACGTGTTCAGCGTTGTCATAATATCAACAAAATAATTATCTGCTCCACGTAATAAATACTTTTTTAACCTGAGTCCGCTCCATTCCGTTCGTACGTAGTTCGTACAGTTAAATAGGAAGACAGGGATTTCATATCAAAATAGGATTTGGTATGAAATAAATACTTTTTTGATCCCGTAATCCTCAGACTATACAAGTCTCCGTAATCAAAGGATCTGTTAAGCTCGCGAACTTGCGATGGTCATGTGTTCACGCCAAAGATATAGACGTACCTATTATGTCAAAAAAATAACGCTAAAATGGTTTTCTTGTTTACACATTATTAAAATAATATAAAATGATTTTACTTTAGGGCATACTAACGTGTTTTGTATTAGAAAATATTTGAATAAATCATATTTATTGTTAATTAAATATATTAGGATGTTTTAGTGACAATTTAAAATATGGAGCGCGAATGTATGTTCTCAAAAATATTTTTTCCTTTTCTAGTAATTTAAAAATCTATTATAAAACAATCATCTGTACATACAGTTGACTGCAAATGCACAAAGATTGTGGGGCATCTTGAGGATGTGAACTGGCTGCTGTGGCCGAGGGCCTACAAACCCGGACCAGGGCTGCTGGCTTTCGAGGACTGGACCAAGAGCCCCTTCATCTGGCTCAACTACGTCGAGAGTTCAGACGGTTTGTTCCCGGACGATAATGTTCTCATGTTCGTAATGCACATTTTTTTTTTAATTTTAAGTGTATTTAACAATTAAAAAAATTTCTTCGTGCCAAATAAGAAAGTTGAGATTTTGTGTAGTAGGTAATACTCGTAGTTCTTACAAAATGCCATATTATAAGTAATTATTTTAATTCTGTAGTGTAAGTATGGCAAAAGGCTAATGACCCACCTGATGGAACCACCTATGGACACGATATCACGCCTCACGTAGCTTAATGACAAGGGTGACTAGTGACACTCCATCAGATCTTGCTTAGTAGTAATAGAATAAGGTCCTTTCACTTATGTAACATATTCTGGGTTAGGATCACCATAGATTAAGCTCTTGGCCTACTGCACAGATCCACCGACTCTCGCTACTGGTCCATCCACGACGTGCAGCGCTACTTCATGGGGCTAATGCACTGCGAACTAACCTACTTTACCTACCAATACCCGAACTTGAGGATGCCCACGCTTCTTGGAAAGGATTTCTGGAAAGCTAACACGGCTATGAAAGTTACGCCGCAGCTGTACCAAAAGGAGTTTGGTTTATCATTGGAAATCACTCTTAAAGTTAGTAACTGTATGTCTATACAGTGAGCATTTTGTCTGTTCGGAAGGTCACTTGTTACATTAGTGTGATAAAAAAAATGGTTACAGCAGTTTTCATAGGCATACAAATATATCCTTACTTTTAAATCAAACAGTGTAAGTAACGTCTCATTGTGATATGATTGCAGAAAATGGAAGCCAGTCAAGATCAAATGGACCGATTGATAATATCAGATCAGTTAATTAAGATTGATCGGTTAGATGTTTTTAAACGGAGAACCTTTTTTCGGATCCTCCTCAATATTATGAGGTGGGCACATTTTTTAATAAATAATCATATTTTCTTGAGTACTAAACGTCATACTTCGCCATCTCGATGCAATGAACGCGCAATTAAAGGATGACGGCACATACTTGCAAACCTCAAAATTTGTGATTATAATAGTAAAAGGTCCCGCATAGGGACGTAAAGGCTTTCATGGCCCTATACATACATTGATTGTCGCTGTACTTAGTGAGTAGTCTCAAGTGCAGCTCATCAGCTTCCAGAAGAGCCTGCAACTGGTGTCCTTGGAGAACCTGTGCTGCAAGCGGCTGGAGGGCGTGCGGCTGGTCCAGCAGCTCGCCTGCTTCAATAGCGACACCCTCAAGTACCTGTTCCTGTGGCGCTTCGTACTGCCCAATGAGAATCCCATACTGATAAACTACAGCTACATCTCTGGTACGTCGCAATAGTAACAGTATAAGGTGTGTAGGACCTGTAAATAGATAAAACTCCTTATGTGTGTTTTGAACTGCGTAAATATTATAGTGACAGTAAAGTTTGAAACATTAAAAGGTCTATAAATAAATATGAAACTTCCGTACGTGCGGTTTGAACTGAGTGATTCTAGTTCCACCGACCAGTAGGGTGTAAAAATACCACGACTGCGGACTCGTAACATCAGATTGTCACCCCTGTGCCTAAACTTACCTCTATGATTTAATGATTAAAACTTACGTCCTGTAAGCTTTTTAACTGCTTAATTTCATTTCATTAGGGTTCCGTACCTCAAAAGGAAAATCACTCGTGTGTCTGTCTGTCGGTCTGTTAAAGCCAATTTACTCCTAATCTAAGTACCCATATAGATTTACGTGACTCAAATACGGACGTGTATTTAACCTAAATAAATTATATTTTGTTTTTGAGGGACAAACCAGAAAAAGAAAGTTTTACAAACTGTAGAACATTTTTCAAAAATATACAGAAAATTCTTTTCTTTTAGATTACAGGAAAACCTGCGGTTTTTATTTTCATTTGCCTATTCCTCATAACTGTATTTAAAAACGTCTAAACATACATAGGTACGAGTACATATATGGGAGAAAATTGTGCATTGTAATTGTAATTGCATAACAGATAACCCTGCGGCTGCGGCTCTGACTTACATAGGTTATCTCGATAGCAATAACCTATTGTACCACAATGTAAGATATACAGGGTGATAAAAAAATGTCTGGCAATATTTTAACTGTGGCTTCTACTCATCAAACTGAACAACTTTCCCCAAGAAACTCATAGTAAAAAAGCAAAAAAATGTTTGGACTCTTCATACAAATCCGTCAGCTGGTTGATGAACTTTGTATGGGAAGTCCAAAAAAATTTTTGCTTTTTGACGGGAAAGTTTTTGGGGAAAGTTGTTCACTTTGATGTCTAGAAGCCACAGTTAAAATATTGCCAGACATTTTATTATCACCGGTATATTATTATATTATTTAAAGACTTTTTTAGTCTCGAGGTTGTACATATCGATGCACCATGATGATACAAGAAGAACTCTTTGCTTTTATTTATGGCACTGACTTTGCAGATAATGTCATATTAGTAGATTTTAATTCGTAGTAGTCGTAACAACTTTTGTAATAAAATTTATAAGTGAATAAAAAAAAACGTAAAACTTGTAAAACGAAAATAAATGTATATACAAAAAATATAATATTAAAATTAAGTACAAATTAAACCAATAAGATGTTTAACTGCTTGCCTTTTATGTTAATTCTTCCATGCATTAAATTGTTATGCATAATTTTGCCGCTTGGAGGTGTAGTAAGTGGCGTATCGATGTTCTTGAAAAATAGTTTTATTTATTACAACGATGTTGTATTTGAAAAAGCAAATGAATTTGTAAATGCTACAATACCAAAAATATAAGTCTGCTTTTACCTATTTGGATTTTGGTGAAAGCATACAAGCAAGCACATTGCGATTATGCGTCCAAGTTTGACGCAACGTCATTTGTAGTTTCCTTGGTAACAACTATTAAACGCATTGTCGATGATAAACTTGAGCAATAAGCGAAGGCTAAGGATACAAAAATAAAGGCTGAACCAGACCATTTAGAGTAACACGATGGCAACTGGTGACGAAAAATCTAAATTAACAAAATTATTACAAAACATTGAAGTCCCAGATATAAAGTTGTCCGAACGGACATCGGACCTAGTGAAGAGTTTCAAACTGCGGTTCCAAAAAGAAGTCGATGAAGAAGAAAGCCGAATGCAGATTGAGGAAATATACGACAATCCTTATATTCCCGACAAAAAGTTATTAGAGGACAATGAACGCAAGCTGAGGGGATTATTTGCCCAAAGTAAACGGTGAGAAATAATGCACTTCTTTTAACCGAAGCGTTTGCTCAGGTATGAGGGGCGGGGTCTATGGAGTGTGGGTTAGAATTCTTGTCATTACTATGTCAATACACTTTTTACTCATATTGTAAGTTAAAACTCTTATTAGTCATAAAATATCATAACTTTACTCAGGATGGAAACAGGATTTTACTTTTAAAAAGTACCTATAATGGTTAATTTCCTCGATTAATAACCGATGTCTACAGAAAAATTTTCAGAGTATTTTACTTGGAAATTCAGACACGCGCCTGACTCACACTTTACTTATGTAATAAGTACGCTGGTTAAGCTTAAAGCTGTCCAGTTATTGACTTTGTAGACTTTCTTCTCAACCACTCTTTAAAAGTTGGTTATTTCGCAAAAGTCATCAATTTATTTCTTCCAGAATTGAGAAGCAAGCGCATGAAAAAGTACTTCCAACCAACGATGATTCCAAAAGGCTCTGGCGCACGCACACTAGCAAGGAGAAGCTGTTGCGGATTAACAGCGAGCTCAAACATCACCACGAGGGCGCCGCGCTGGCCACGGCGCCGCTGCCCGAGGACGACATGCGGAGCCTCGTCAGGGACTGCCAGGAGGCAAGCCGCCATCTGCCACCGGTACCAGCTGATGTACTCAAGAACACTATACAGGCTGCAAGGAAAAACTTGCCAAATTTTCAATACAGAAAAGTTGATAATTCCACTGCAACTACAATAATGCCCGAAGCTCATGAACCAAAAAATAATGATACAATTCCACTGGAAAGCATCGAAACATTGCAAATTTAATGATAATATTTATAGCACCGTGGCGAAACATCACAGATATTTAATTGATATATCAGCAGATTGCTAAATGTAGCACCTGATATATTTTGTAGTGATTTTTATGTATTATTTAGACCTAAATAAACGCTAGTTATTTTTATATTTATTAGTATCTATTTCGTCTCAATTTTATATTTATTATGGGCGTACTTATGCATGAGCGGACTTATCTGGTCATATAGCGAAATCTGGACATACGGTAGTAAGATCCAAATATGTTAAATTTGGAGTATTAAAAAAATATTAAAGGGGTCGGTCGCTCCGTTTGCATATTCTGATGTAACTTTGTATAAGTGTCTGTGGTAACCATTATGACGTGTCTTTTTACGCGAACAAGTACTTCTGAATTTACACGCTGCTGCTGGGCACGCCCGTTATGTTATGTTTTTAGAGTTATTGTTAAATCGGTTTTCCATGATTTGAACAAATAATAAACTTTGGAACCCACGTGAAAACTACATTTGTTTTTTTTTTACTTTCAAGCAAAGATAAAGAAGCTGATACATTTGCCCCAGAATTCTAACATTTAATTCTTAATTACTTATCAATCTTATCATGAACATTTTCATGAAAATACATATTTGCAAACAGTCTTAATTTCATGATGAAATATTTAAATAACCTTTTTTTTTTCATTTTAGGCATCGACTTATAAAGGACACGCCCAATGGAAGCGACAAATGGCACCGTTTTTTGGCTCTAAAATCAGTTTTAGGGCCAATAAAATGATGCCATTTGTCGCTTCCATTGGGCGTGTCCTTTACACGAGTATTTTAACTCAATGATTTTAAGACACTTGAATTTTTTTAAATAATTCACGAAAGAAAAGTTAAGTATTTAAAATGATTGGAGCGACATTTATGTTACCACGAATTTGTACATTGTGGTTGTGTGTTGTTTGTTGCACAGGAAAAGAATACAAGACGACAATAAATTAAGGCTTTTGCCGCTTGTTAGCGATAATCGAACTGCAAAGCATCTTCGTCTGTGTTAATTAATTTTAGATTCGCCGCTGTTTGGAGAACAATACAGATACCACGGATTTACGCATTGTAACATTAATATATACAGGGTGTAACAGAAGTGTGTGACAATACTTCAAGGTTGGCTTTAACCCATCAAACTGAACAACTTTTGTTCTACAACTTTGATGAAATCGCAAAAAATTTTTTGGACTTTTCATACAAACTTGGTTTGCCAGCTGATCGATTTGTATGAAAAGTCCAAAAAAAATTTTGCGATTTCAACAAAGTTGTAGAACAAAAGTTGTTCAGTTTGATGGGTAAAAGCCAACCTTGAAGTATTGTCACACACTTCTGTTACACCCTGTATAAGTCCATTCTAATCACACCATCCCTTCCTGCTGGAGGGAACGTATACCTATCTGGCGGTGTGTGTGCAGGTAGCGGGCAGTACATTCCACGGCCGGGCTCCGCGCAGTGCTTCCTGCGCAGCCTGGGCCAGATGAGGGCGCTGCGCGTGCTGGCTCTCGAGTATGGCTACATCGCAGACAGCACCGGCCGGGCGCTCATGTCGCTTCTGCCCATTCTGAAGAAACCACACTTTCGCTTACAGGTCTATTGACATGTTTACCGCATCTGATATACAGTGTGTTAAAAAAAGTGCGTTAGAGATTTTAAAGGGTTACTCAGAATCAAGTATAGAATACAGGAAAAATAATCAGATCTACAACTTTTTTTTCAGTCTCCCATACAAGTTCTTGATTCGCTAATATGGGCAACTGAAAAAAAAGTTGTCGGTCGGATTTTTTTTATATTTTTCCTGTATTCTATACTTGATTCTGAGTCACCCCTTAAAATCTCAAATGCACTTTTTCTAACATTCTGTATACGGTGGGTTAAAAAAAGTAAGTTTGAAATTTTAAGGGGTTACGCAGAATCAAATATAGAATACAGGAAAAAGATTGAAAAAAGCCGATCTGCTTTTTTCAGTTTTCCATACAAATTCTTGATTCACTATTCAGATTTAGTATGGGAAATTGGAAAAAAATATATTAGATAGATTTTTTCAATATGTTTCCTGTAAATTTCAAACGCACTTTTTAACATCCGCTATTTATAGGGTGTCTTCTTTGGATGACCCTGCCGCGTCCAATCAAATGTATTTTGAGTATGTAATACAGTAGTTTCTAGAGTAACGTATTCTTAACATAATAAAACATTGTTCTGTTTATCATTATATAGATAGTCGCAGCGTAGCGTCATAACGTTTTTAAACCGAACTACATGAAATTTTGCACAAAATGTCTATAATCAAATAAAATAAACGATATAACAAAGCTGAAGGGAATTGGAAAATATTCGTTATACCAAGTAATTTGTTACAATGAGGTTTGTTTTATATAGAGGTTAGGTTGGTCTAAGATTCGTTTTAACAAGGTAAGAAGAAAACTTGTTAACATCGGGGTACGTAATGTACAGTTTATAAGTTGTCAAAAATCGTTAAATAGAGGTAAATTATACTTTCTTTTTTTATTCTGCAATTATTGGAAATTTGTTATAAAGAGATTTTTAACAAAAATTATTCGTAAAGGTATATTTTGCATTAACTCTTATGGCCAATTCTAGGGGATTTCGATTTTTTTTAAAATCGAGGAAATTGTTATATTGAGGTTTTTCATATTAAGGTTACACTGTATTAATTTTAAATTTCAAGGCCACCCATTCCCACACGTATGACAACGTTTTTATTGCAACCTATGATGAATTCCTCGGTTTTTTTTTACATCCGGACTGCAGTACTTTTTCTTCATACAAAAGATATCAACGCGAGCTATAATCACGCAACTAAGTACTTTTGTGAATAAATATGATCAAAACCAAACATGATATTTTTAAGTAAGCGATATTCATGTTTACTAGTACATATTTATTTTAAATATGACGTCTTTAAAAATGCAATAGCAAAATTTATAAACTTAAATTTCATTGAATAACAGACAACATTTTGTGCCCATGAGTTAAATCGCTAGACCAAAATGAGTTTCTGAAGGAACTATCGCCCATATTTTTTTCAGCGCCACGCAAAAGATGGTGTTCGAAATTCGAATCACTTTTTCTCACGCTCGCAGCAAAAACCGTTTTTGCTTTGAGTTTTTAGGGACCCTTTTCGTGGGAGAGGTGAAAAATATTTTTTTCTTTTTTTCTAAAATGTTGGAGGCATAAATTGATTTTATGTTATAGAATGAACATATAGATGTATATTTTTTTTAAATCTGACGAGTCAGAATGAGATTGTTTGTATTAACAGATGATGCAATTTTGTTGAATATAACAATTATACACAATAATTTGCTATACCTACTTATTGTTTGAAATACTTAGTCATTTTTCTTTCTATCTAGTTAGAACCCTATTACGCCACTACTACGCCAAACTTGTACGGGTCTCAGTGTCGGATTCCGTAAGACATTATTAGTACTAAGGATATGGAATTAACTTGTACATTTATCTGCTCATATCAGCTTCAAAACGTCCAGTGTTCACTTCGCTTTTGACTCCGACTTACTCCAGCGGCTTCCTGCTGAGATATAAATTTCAGCCACCAACCGAGATATAAACCAGCCGATTTAATTTTACCTTTGACTAAGGAATAATTTTCGGAATATTATTAATTTGATGGAAAGAATCTTTCCGTAATGTACATGGCGTAATGGACAATTTCTTTTCCAAAGTCTACGAATAATAATTTGGTAGGTACATTTTTTTAGGTATTGCGATCTAAAATTCATTCGGGAAGCCACAGCAAAAAAAACGTTCATTCGGTCAAACATTCACCGGGCTGAAGTTCATTCGAGTGGATTAAAAAATATAAAGTTTTCAGGGGAGTCGGCTGCGGTCGAATAGTTTTCGAAAACCTGCACGGGACTCGTGATCATGGCGCGAAGCGGAAGGCTCCGAGGCCGACGGCGACGGCGCAAGTCAATCAAAAATCAAAACACTCTTATAAACTGTAGGGTGTAAAACTCTATCTCTGTGCTTGTGACAACCGTGCTAGTCGAAGTCTAGAGTTGTACAACTAAGAGTATAACTAAAACAACCAAATCATCTAGTTCTTTTGTATTTCCTTTAAAATAAAACGAAAAACGTACATGCTCGGCTCGCTAGCCCGTGACTAAAGTGGTAAGTGGCTAAGCTTAGATACTTACTGTTGCAAAATTAGTTAAAATTTTCGGGCTCATTTCGCCCGCCTTTAGTAGGTTACATAGGTAGGTCGGCACGTTTAATAAGGTCGCCTAACCTAATAGGCCAATAAATAAACCTAACATGTATTTACATACATAATAGTGTCATAAAACACGTAAAATTTGTACTCAGTCCTTAGTTTATTAATAAATTACAGCTTATCTGTCGCGAGGAGCACATCCCAGGGCGCACAGACGCCGCGCTGGGCGCCGGCGGTCACGGCATTCCGGACACAGCCTGGCGCCGCGTTTCCATTGCTTGCCCGGACCTCTATGTCTTCATGGCCTTCTGTGAGTGTATGCTGACATCTAGAAGGGTGGTCTTTCGATCAGATTTTTTACGGATTTTGTATGGATAGTCCACTTTTGCTATTTCATTAAAGTCGTAGAACGACAATAATTTAATGAGTTGAAGTCCCGTCAACAAGATATGATACCTACATCTTTTTTCTACGGACTTCTTAACCTAAGAAGGTATAGAAGTGATCTGCATATGTTTTTTATATATACGTATTTATGTATACGTCCATACATAATGGGGTTAATCTTATAGATAAATCATCGATCCACCGATACCTACGAGGATTGCCTACGCTACGTCTTCCGGCGCGCGGTCGTCACACGACCCGAGCACTTTCTGCCCTAACGGCCATCTATTCTACAAGCTACGTTTGGGAGGCTTTTGTTCAGCGTTAAACGTCTTTTGGCTGATATTATTATGAGTAGGATTGGCTAGGCAAGTATTATCAATAACATAAGATACGAGTGCAGGCCGTGTTCGCGACTACGACAACGTGCGGCGGTTCCTGACGCCGAGCATACCGCTTCGTGAGGTGCACTTGCAGCTGGGAATAGATCTCTACAAGCGCCAGAGACAGGACTCCGATGTTAGCTGCTTCGTTCGCCACATGGCCTACCAATATGCCAATAGTCTTGGTAAACTTATGCTTTAGCATATATTTTACGTATCTATAATACTTAGTTACATATTTTCTATCGATTAAATGGGCACCTTTGATATTATTGGCAGCTAATACATTTGAAACTTTCTTCTCTTCTTTATCTTAGAAAATTTACACTTGCAAAAAAATTAAAAAGGATTCTTCCAACGCATTACAAACAGACAGTACCTACAGTAGGTAACAGCAATATTGCTATAAGAGCGCCTTTATAGTCACGCGGGCGGGTTTCTACACGTGCAGCGTTTCCAAAGCAACCCGCATGCGTGTGACACGCATGACAAACGAGACTGAAACGATAGGTTGCGCGTGGCACGCAGAAACCGTGACTATAAAGGCGCTCTAACAGTATTGTTTTATCTAAGGCGTTTTACCATTTGCCTAAATAGCGCCTATTCTATAAATATTGGCGTTTTTTGTTTTGTTAAAGGAATAGGAATTTATACAGTAACGCGTACATATAACAATAAACATAACGAAAGGAAATTTTATACAATGGGCTAGGTAGCAATTTCTTCCATACTTGGAACATTTACTACATTTGGGTACTAAAACAATGATAGAATAATATAGGATACCAATAAAGAAAAACAACTTTAAAAATATATTTTTCATTCATCATTCATTAGAAGATTCGAACAATTGCTCATTTCAAACAATGGCGAATGTGTCACTTGCAGGCACAGTGAGCATACACCAGTGGCGCTTCGCCGTGTTCCCGTTACGACGAGTGCTGGAGCTGATGCCGCGGTTGAGCCGTTTTTTCTACGTGGGCCGTGTCCAGGACGAAGTGGACCTGCGACGCATGCTGCACATCGTGGCTAGCGGTGTATGTGATAGTGAGTATCAAAGCTCTATCAAAGTTCAAGTCCCAGCAGTATGTCCTAGAAGAAAACCAGATAAGGGAGCACGTATATTTACAATCCTTAACATTACATATTTTCTAGAATGAAAGATGAAACTTTCTGCGAATGGAAGCTGTGGACAGAGGATATAAAATAAATTCGAATTTAAAGCGATTATACATAAGGTGATTTAGCTGTTCGATTGGCTGCAGACCAAGCAGTTCAATATTTTTTTTTTATCGAAATTCAATCGATACCGAGTTACCTTTATTTCCTTTATAAAGAAAACACTGTGATGCTATCGACTGAATGTCGTGAAGCGTTATAAACACGGAAACGATACGCAGAAGTTTCACGCTGCTATAGGTAATGTATAGTTTGCCGTTGAATTTTGTTTCCGCATTTTAGAAATTAAACCAGAATGAAATTACTTAAATAGATCTGAAGAATCAAATGCTACTTCGAGCTCAGCGTCCTTTCTCAAAGCCGTCGTCTTTAATTAGACTTTATTGTTCCAGAATTAAAGCAACTTCGAATTCAAGTTCAAGATGAAGAAGCTAAAGGGGACTACTGGGAAAAAGTTTTGGAGAACTTAAACGAAGAATTTAATCACGTAATGGAAGTGTTAGACATAAAATGTTGTCTCAGTCTATACAAAAGCTAATAATTCTACGACTAAATAAACTGTATAACGAAAATATGAGTTTTCATTTTATTCCTAGACCTTTTTCTATATCCCAAGTAGCACAAGTAGCATTATAAGAGACCACATTTGGTGTACACGGAAACTAAGAGCTGTATAAGACAGTGTTATAATGGTGTTTACAGCGCTGTAAACACCGATATAACTCTTATTTGGGCACAAATTATTCAGCCTATGGTTCTAATTTGGTTCACATTTCTACTTAAAAGCATTATAGTAGCACTTTATTGGAATTATTATGGTTCACAAGGCTGTTTATCAGCTGCTTAACGGAATACGATTGTACTGTTATACAGACTAAGCGCTAGGATTGGGTGACTGCTAGTCTTAAATAACGCTTTAGGTTCTATAATATTCTTCGATCACTAGAAAACTTTAATTTATTTGCCATAGCTGCTTTAAATAGCATTATAGCGGTGCCGATAATTTCCCAGAGTGTGATTAATGGTTAAGTGAATGTTATAATTGAGAATTTTTGGTAACTTAGGTATAAATACACTTTTATTATGTTATTAGCATGTGAAAACACTTGGGATTGCAAGTTCACTGTGAATGTTTATATGGTTTTAAAGCAAAAAATTTACGCGCCTCGAAAATATCTCGTTTTTAATTAGAAATATTGTGAAAAAACTAATACGTTAAAATATTTTTGTCTGATTTACATAAAATTATGCAAAGTTTTATATTATATTATAATAAGTGTATGTTTAAGGTGTAATTAAAAGCAGAAATTATTAGTAAAACATAAATATGTAACAACATAATCTTGTTATATGATATACTGTTTAGGTTATAACAAAATGGCGCATTCTTTAGAAACCTATGTGAACTCTTTTAATTCTGAATAAATTACCATGGCTATACAAGAGTACACTCCAGTTCCTCTATTATGCTTATTGCAGTAAATAAGAGTTCAAGTGAACCATTTTACAGCCAAATGCTGTATTTCTGAGTTAGACGAGGATCTCCAAATACGTTTGGTGTTCACGTGTGTTAATTAAACACCTTTATGCAACTTTGCAAAAGAGGCTAATAACAGAGTCGAGGTGAACCAATGTGGAACTTTTTGCGTCAAATCACTCTAAATGTACACCACTCTAAGACTATTGGCTGTACGGTAGTTCACAGTGACTCTTTTAAAATGCTAGCATTATAGTGGTATAATTCTACGTCTTTATACAGCAATTATCATATTCTACTTCTTACAGCCTTTATCGCATTGGTTGCATAAGAGAATTTTATAGTGGTATAATTCTACGTCTTTATACAGCAATTATCATATTCTACTACCACTAAAATTCTCTTATGCAACCAATGCGATAAAGACTGTAAGAAAGCATTTTTGACATCTGCTTTAACTCTGATCCCGTAACAGTAGTGTCCGTTGCTACTTTTATAATGCTATTATACAGATCAAAGCGTAATGCGCAGCTCTAAGTTCTCGGTTGAACCATATTAAGTGTTTATTAATTCCTTAAGTTCCGAGTTATACCAAACGTGATCTTTTGTAATGCTACCTGTGCTACTTGGGTAGTGGGGGAAATCTTCATAGATACTTACCTGAAAAAAAGAATAGGTTATTTCAGATTTTATCCAAAGAGCAAACGCCTGCGCCATGTTTGTAGGAATGGCTATGTATCCAGCCTCTGCAAATCGCTTATCGCATTATATAGGTACCGAATGTCGCGATGATGTGGTACCTATATCACAAAACTCACTAATATAGTTTGGGCTATTCAGCCAATTCCCTATTCTGTAGTTGTACTTTGAGCTGGTAAGGATTTTTTTCTTCAGTTTCCTATACAGATTATTGATTCACTTTTCAGATTTAGTATGGGAAACTGAAAAAACTTGTAGATCGAATTTTTCCCTGTTTTCTCGTGGACCCACTATTTTGTCCCACTGGTGGCTCCACGAGGGAGACTTGTTTTTCGTGGTCCCACTACATTGTATATTGTGAACTAAGTATATCTTAATTGGACAAAGCATGGTGAATAAATTTTCCTCATCATATACGTACAATCTCTTTGTACTGATAGTATGAGTTTTCTAACTATTCTGTGTAGTCGTGACACATAATAGATAAATTAATAAATGACAGTAGCATTGTTTTTTTTTTTCGTGAGATAAAAATACCCACCTGTTCAGTTAACTGAACTTGTACAACTGACCTATTGGGAACAAAGGAAAGATACCGGCTTTCAAAAGCGTACAAACCTCTTTGTACGCGCATCGTAACCGCACTAACTTCAAAGAGAAGGAAAAAGTGGAACAATTAATTCTATCACTTGCTAATAATTATGAATGTTTATGGCTGATTTCTGATTTAAAGTGTATTCGTGAAAGTGTGCACAGCGTTGCTGTACATTTTTTTTGTGTATTTGTATATTTTATTCTGATAAGTAGTTTTGAAGTTATGCGGGAACAGCTGAACATACATGCATACGTCATAAGGGTTAAAGTCATAACCCTTCTTTTTGCTTCGCCGTAGTCGGGAAAAAATCCCTCACTTTTACTTTACAAGCAGTTCATTAATTGATATTACAGGTAAACTTGAAAGTTTTCAGTGCAGCAGCCTGGTTATATTTGATACTTCGTGTTCTAAAGTACCAGGAGAGCATGACCGAACAGAAAATAGTGCCACATTACTATTTGACCCCCTAAGCAATGCGCGCCTATGGACCCCTTCTACTAGGCCACGAAGGAGGTCGGGGTTGGAGGGATTTCAGCAATGTCACAGAATATCAGTCCCCTACTATAAGTTTCATCCTATAAAAATATAATGCCACCTAGGTACTAGGTTTTCTAATAGAGGGCATGTAATTGATTAGGGCATCAACTAGTAATCCGGCACTGTCTACCTTCTGTTCGGTCATGCTGTCCTGGTACTTTAGAACACGATAGGACATGCATGTCCTTGTGCTCCTACCAGAATGTAGTGCGTTAAACGATCATTAGTTAAGTTTTAGTTGTAATTCAATATTGTTTTAATATTCAAAATACAGTTATATTAAAAATAAAATCCGTTATGATTTGTCCTTTAATGTCACATAACAAATTGTTATTTTTTGCACCGAATGGAGTAGTGGGACCACGAGAAACAAGTATCCCTCGTGGAACCACCAGTGGGACAAAATAGTGGGTCCACGAGAAAACAGCGGAATTTTTCAATATTTTTCTGATTCTAAGTACTTAGCCCCTTAAAATTTCAAACGCACTTTTTTATCACCCTGTATATTACAATTACATTCAGACTAATCCTAGAGTCCATGTATCCTAAAAGGAGTAATTGAATTCTAGAGAAACTGAAAATATATTAGAAAAAAGCTTTTTGTGTGTTTTGGATTTTTCCTAAATGTATAATGGGGTCGAATCGAGTTGGTTGCCGAGACAACCATGTGTCCTGTAAGAATAACTAGTGTGTCCGTGCCGAACACACGTCTGTCAAGTTATTCTTACAGTTATTAACATTTTAGAGTAGTTTCAACGTTTTTTTGGTGATGGAGAAATAGCTCTTATCGTGTGGCACAATTTAACCGTCAGAAATAGCTGTGATTCATATTATACAATAGGCGATTAACTTGAAGAAGAGGATTAACTTGGAAGACAGCTCCGTTTTCGGAGTTCCAGCAGCAAACCACCACATGGAGCGTTTTTAAGTGCCCATCACCCTTAGAGCCGCCATTTGTTTTAAGATTCTCCCATCACTTGACATTGGCAAAATCTCTAATATGAAATGCCAAATAAAAAAAAGTAAGGAACGAAGGGTTCGAATTCGATTTCTACCTTAAGTCCGACATATCCACTTATTATATTTACATATTATATTTATAGATGCATAATTAAATCAATTATTTTATTTTATGTATAGGTACTTAATATCAAAATATGTACTATCAAACATTTTATGACTCAAAGGAGCCACCATCTAGTAAGTACTGGAGACCCTCCCGTCCAGTTATGGCAACTATCGGGGCTCCTTTAGATGATTATGACTAGCTTTTCAGATCCCTTGGGAACTATAATACATAATTTTATTAGGTAATCAAAACCCATTTTATAATTTACGTAATGATTTATCCTATAATACATAAACCGTACCAGGGTGTCCACTCCCTGACCATTTTGTAAAACTTCCCTGACCCTTATAATCCATTTTAGAACAGTTTTTAGAGGACTGTTTGATTCCTGGTTTGTTTTTGATTTTCATCTGGAGACGCGTCTCCAGAACGGTGCAAAAATAGTTCGCAATATGCCGTATCTGAATTCACAGCAGCTAGACGTGCTTTTAACAACGGGTCTTGACGGGACTTCCATTGTATCTCTTTTGATTGCGGTTTCTGAGACCATATCATCTATTATCAATTGCCTAACCTTTCAAATTTGTTTAGTGCTCTTGCATTGATCATTTTCCAACTATCTTACTGAGGTGAATAACTGTGCTGTGGAAATGAAGAGCCTCACTCATAATATGTCCCACCCATTATGCTGTTGACCTGTCTCACAGGCTCACAGCCCTATTTATTACTCCAGTATCGAGTAGAGCTTTCTCGCTCTCCTACTCTACAAGCCGTGTTCCAACATCCTGGAAAGTTGCAATTGTGCAACCAGCCCTCAAAAAGGTGGATAGAACTGATTCGTCGAACTACAGACTAATCATGGGCGTAGCTTGCAGGGAAGGGGGGGGGGGCTGGCCGCGTCTAGAAATCTCTTGCCCCTCCCCTCCCCAGACCAAAACCATAGTCATTCTTAGGTGGGAGGATTTGAGGGTTGTATTCCCCACGAAATTTTTGGGATCTAAAGTTTTTCAATAAAAACAAATGTTCCATGTAGTAGATTTTTTAGATTTTAAAATTTTCACGATGTTGACGCTCGCGCCTTTCGTGTCACGCAATCGTAAGTTCTTCTATTATAACTTATGAATCTCATTTTTACGTTTTAATTTTTGTTATATCAGCAAGAGGGGCATTTATGTAAATAAATAAAAAAAACATTAAAACACACATTGACTTAAAACTTCTTAAAATGCAGGTACATTTCATTTGATAACTATAAAATTTTCGTAAATTATTTATAGGTGCAAATTTAGTCTCTTAAAATAAGGGTGTAGGTGTAAGTAAAACTTTTTGAAAACGCAGGTAGACTGCAGTACGAGGGTGGTTTGATAAGAAACTGACTGACTGACTGACTGACATATCACCGTACAGCCCAAACCACCACTGAGTCTAGTGTTTCCTTTGAAAAGTAGGTTTCTTATGAGGTCTAGGGATGCACTAAGAAAGATTTTTTCCAAAATTCACCCTCGAAGGGGGTGAAACGGGGGTCCAAAGTAGATGGATCAATGCACAGACCAAACCCCGGGTCTAGAGATTCTAAATTTGGCAAGTAGGTTCCTTACAAGGTCTAGTGGTGCACTAAAAAAGAATTTTTCAAAATTCACCCTCTAAGGATCGAAAGTAGATAAATCAACGCACAGGCCAAACCCCTGGGTCTAGAGATTCCAAATTTGCCAAGTAGGTTCCTTATGAAGTCTAGGGGTGCAAAAGGATTTTTCAAAATTCACCCTCTAAGGGGGTGAAACGGGGGTCCAAAATAGATAAATCAACGTACAGGCCAAACTCCTGGGTCTAGAGATTTCAAATTTGGCAAGAGGGGTGCACTAAGAAATATTTTTCAAAATTCACTCTCTAAGGGGTAAAATGGGGGTCCAAAGTAAAGAGATCAACGCACAGGTCAGATACCTGGGTACAGAAACTTGAAATTTTGCAGTTTCCTTATAGAATGGAGGCATCCACTAAGGAAGGGTTTTTGAAAATTCACCCTCTGAAGGGTTTAAAATGGGTGTGGAAGTTTGTATGGCAAAGTACAGGCCAAACTTCTGGGCCTAAAAACTTGAAATTTTGTACAGTGTTTCCTTATAGAACGAAGGTATCCACTAAGGAAGGGTTTTTCAAAATCCCTTCGTTTCCTAAAATACTGATGCCATTACCATTTCCAGCTTGCTTTTTTCGGAGCTAGTTCATCTGCCATAATTCACTTTCTTGGTTGATTCAGCGGAGTAGTGGTGAACCCTAGTTTCATCTTTACTCAAAAAACCCAAAAGTTTCTATTTTACATAAGTGCGGGACATAACACTGACTGTTTATCAGTTTGTGGCTCAGTGCGGCTTTCGTGGTCGCGCGATCACGTAGGTTAACTGACAGTCGGTCAGATACGGTCACTTGCTGGGGTCACTCACACTTTGACTGTTAGTGACATTTATCTTGACCGTTTCCGTGCTTCGCAAGGCACGTTAAGCCGTTGGTGCCGGCTGCTATTGCTAGATGGCATTCGTTAAGCCATGTTGGAGGCCTTATAGGTGGCTTGAAAACTGACACTGAGGTTGGTCACTAGCCCCACAACCACAACCTCCACCAATCCGGACTTGGCCCCCGTGTATGGAGCCTATGGCCTAACCTTCCCGAGTTATGGAAACAGACCCGTACCCCTGCAGTGGGGACGTAATGGGTTGCATTACATTACGAGTTCAGACGTCACTAAAATCAGTATTTTTATGAATGCCATATAGCCAATTCATATTTTTATGAATTAATTCATAAAATGTCTTAAGATGGCTGGGAAATATTGACTTTACTGACCATTTCCTGGGAAATACCGATTCCTTTTGCATGCACTCAGCGGAGTTTGCAATATGTTGATGCCTCGTGAACCCGCCGGATGAAGCGTGGCAGATGTTCTCATTTCTCCTGGGGCTAGTGAAAGCCGAACATTGTTAAAAATTAAACAACGTTTATATACAGACATCTCAATGAGATTTTTATATTTTTTATAAAATTCAATAATAAATAACGTATGTTAACTAAATTCCTCGTTGAATACATACATTTTAATGGAATATAAAAGCTCTGTCCTAGTTGTATCTCTATGTTACGAATGTATGATTGAAGATTTAGCTTCAAAAAGGGATGTTTCCCTTGGCCTGATTAATTACAATTTTTGGATTTTTAATTTAGGATTCTCAGTATAAAGATGAGCCTTTTTTATAAAAAGTTTATTTACAACGACATAACATACATAATAACTGACAAGAATCGTTATTAATAGTAATAAACTCAGTAGTAGTGGACAAAGAAAGAAAAAGTAAGTAATGCCGAGAGCGCAGCACTAGTTTCGCTAGGGGCTAATTTTACCAATAATTTGAAACCATCAGCACTACAACCTGAGCAACTAATATAATCAAAATTATACAATACATAATAAAATATCTATTATTTAAAAGTTATATTTGGAGCTGTACTAAAGGTTTCCAATCAGCACTTTCGCGTAGTATAACTAAAAACAATTTTGTAAATAAACTCATGTAACTTTTGTATGACGGGAAACAAAGAGAAAGCTGAACTTTTTTACATTTCAAATATCAGTTCAGAATAAGGATTGTCAGTTCACACCGAGACGCGGCGCGGCGCGAACGTTCTTGAAGATGCCAACTGTTTACGCGACTAAGCTATGTGCACTTCTACATGACCAAATCCCAGTCCATTTTCGCGCTCTCGCTGAAATGTGCTTCCCCGTCGTTACACTGGTCTTACATTTAGTGGAACCACGAGGTACAAACGTAAATAAATAATATTTTATTATCGCAGACTTACAAAGTGCGACCCATGTTGCGTCTCGCTGTGAACAGACCCTAAGAGGTCTATACCTATATCAAGGAAAACAAATCCATATAAATACATATATTTTATGTAATAATAAAATCTTTTAACATTCTTCAAGTATCTCAGCTTCGTCCGCATAATATACCATATTATAAGTAATCTACAAATTCTGTACTGCATGTTTCAAAGTACACATGATTATTGCTTAAGATTAGTCATTTTAGAAACTTCATGACATTGTTGTATAGAACTGGTCACCAATAATTTCTGTCGTAGTGGTCACCAATAATTTATACATAGTTCAAATCTTACAGGTAGATGAAAATATATTTTAGCGAGTTTTCGTCCCCTGTAAATCCTATTAGTACAGTGTAACAAATCACATTGCCATGATACACAATATTGGAGAAAACCATTGAAAAACAATTTTAGGTAAATGCGGACCCACACAACAGAGAACGTCGGTTAAACTGGATTTGGCCTATAATTATTACGTAAGAAAACAATAATAATTGCATTGGAATTATTGGACACCATTAAAATAATAAGAACCAGTTGCACTAATAAATCAATAAAAACAATTACCCAATCTTGTCATTTATAAATTGCGACGCAGTTACGCATTGTAATTTTAAGCAATTATAATTTAGATTCTTGATAAATAACTATCGCATTAAAAATATTATACAACTTTTTTTCTAGCTTCTGTTAGGTTTAAGCATTATCATAATAATATAAACTATCGAGTTCCGTGTAGGATGATTCTAATATATAAAAATATAGAAGACATAAGCTGGTGTTTGAGAGTCCGCGCGGGGCGGGGGCGGGGGCGGCGGTCGCGGCGCCGCGGCCACGCGCCCGCGTCAGTCCTCGCTGCACGAGTCCTCGTTATCTGCTTCTTTGATGTTTGTGAAGAACGAAGTGAGCGCTTTCATCATTACACCTGCAAAGATAATACAAATTTCATATAGACTGGTGCTGTTAAGCCATAAGAAAATTGTGTGTTTGATTTTAATTTCTTCTTAAGGTTCTTATTGTGTTAATAGTAAAAAAGTAATAATAATTATAATAATATAAATAATAATAATAATAATAAATACAACAACAACACATTAATAAATACAAATATATTATGCTACCTCAATCTTATTATTTTCTGAAATATGATTACCTAATTACGGAACGTCAATTAGTGAAACAAACAATCATATGTCGTAGCCAAATTATATGATGCGGAAATTGCAAAAAAATAAGATATGAGAGTAGATGCAAAAAAAAGGACAGAAAGATCGAATTTCTGTTTACTATTTTTTTCTTAGGGTGTGATTTCTAAAATGTTGCAACATAAAAAAATATGTTTAGAATTCCATAGTATTTGTGGTATTTTCTATATATTTTTTTTAATTGACGGCGTAAAATGTATGCAGTGACTTCAAATCGACGCTATTTATATTATGAAGCGTTTTCGGATCGGCTCCGCGAAATTCTTTTCAAACGATGCGCGAACGGTGATAACGATTTTTAAGCAAGTTCCGCATTAGTAGTTTCAAAGTCAAAGTCAAAGTCAAAATTTAAGTAGATGCTGTACGCATACTTTTCAATTACGCAATTACTGGTTGGGTACAAAACTTACAACAAAACCGAGTTGGACTAATTCAAGGAGAGTGTAGGAAGCCCAGGTTGACTAGGCTTTATAATTTTTATATACCCACTAGCTTATCAAACGACTAAGCCTGTTTCTTAAAACGCTTCATTTTACAATTTAGTTAGTACATCATTTGTTTCATTGATTTACCTTTGCCTTCCGGTTCCAGTTCGGATTCCTCCCATGCTATAAATCCTTCAGGGGAAATTATGTACTGCTCATGCAGATATTGGAATATTTCTAAAGTTAAACCTGTAAAAAAAAATACACTAAATACGAGTGCCTCAAGGTATTATGATTAAACATATAGTTTTGCTTTTGATATAACTACCTTGAGGATGCTCTAGCCTAGTTATTAACTGCTGAATTCCAAATAGACAGCTAGCTTCCCTCGATTGCTGCGTTTCACCAAATTCGTTGATAAGTCTGGAGTACTTATTCATACGGTCTTGGTTGAAGTGCGGAAGCACGTCACGCCCGTCCGCGCCAAACAGGGCGTGTTCGCAAATGGCTTGAATCAAAGATCGCATAAACCAGTCTTCATTTGATGACTTTCCAAGGTTGTCCTATAGAAAAAAAAACGTATGTAAGTCTCATGACATTTACGACATAGCAAAACACAATATATCTGTAGAAGATTGAAGATATAATTATAACCCGAAATGTGTATTCTTTCACTATGTATGTGTTACTTTGATAAATGAGTCTTATATAAAAACAACAGGAAAAACAACAAGGGTTGTTGTTGTTTTTCCTGTTGCTGGCATGAACCAACTACATAGTGTACAAAAAAGTTTAAGATTTTAAAATCAATATCACTTATAAACTTACTTTCACCCATCCTTTTATACATTCGCAGTTCTCATCCGAATTCATTAGTTGAAGTAATTTACTTCGAGTCTCAGCAGGAGTTAATGTTTTTTTAGTTTCTTCACTACTGACATTTCCTTCAAGGAACTCAAATTTATTATCCTCTAACCATTTCGTGACCTGCAAATTAAGCATTGGTTTAGATTTAAATTATAAATAGTACAGCAATAATAACATTTATAATCTATTTCATATTTCACAAAATATTAAAACACTTTTTTTTCACTGCTCATTTTTTCAATCTCTATCATGGCAGGTTCAGTAAACTTCACATACCTGATCTTCACTGATCCAATCCTTTAGCTTCAACCCAGACTCTTGCCACTTGCTTTTTACAAAAGATGGCCCCATGCTATCTTTCAAATCTTTTATGACAGCTTTTAGTAAAAGATGCCCATGATTTGAAGATATAATGGTGTCAGAAATCCTAAATATTTGTACAAATGTGATATGCTGAAAAATTATAAAACAAAACGTTGAGATGAGAAACAAGAAAAATAACTTACAAAACGAGATTAGGCGTCAAATAATAGACAGAAAATTAAAAATATACCTTTTTCTCAATTTGTGGTGCAATGAACATTCCTAAGTAGTCATACAACATAGGTATGTCAATGTGCAAGTCGGGCGCAAATTCAACGATTTCCTTTAGGCCTGCCACAAAATTGTCTGCAGAAATTGTATTAGTGGAAACTAGGTGAAGCAAAGTTTTAGCAATCATTGCCACCTCCTTTGATGCCCTGCAATTACGCAACAAGAAATAAGAACAAGTTCCATATTAAATACAAATAACAAACATGCATCATACAACATACTTTTCCAGAGCAACATTGAGAATTTCAGTAACAACGTCAGCGTGGTACTGCGGCGGGAATAGGTGTTTAACATCAGCCACCAAGCTATCCTCGTCGGGGTTCACGAGACAATCGATAATCAATGATTTGACAGCCTTCTTCTTGGCCTCCGGTAAACGCTCTTGAGGGACGGGCGCGGAGGCGGGCGCGGGCGCGGGCGCGGCGGGCTCCGCGGCCGGCGCCGGCGCCGCCTGCGGCCCTGCGCCGCGGTTGCCAGAACTCGAACGACCCACATTCATTGAACCTGACCTGCTACCGCTTCCGCTGTCTAAGATACAACATAAAATATGGCATAAGTAATTAAGTAGGACAAGGAATGATTTAAGTAGGGCAAGTTATAACTTGCTAAGCTACGCTTTTTACTACTCACTATAATCTCCCCTCGAGTTGAATGTCGATCGCTCAATAGAAGCGCCCTTTGAATGATAACTAGGAGACATATCTTTGCTTGCTAAAATAAAATATAAAAAAATACATTACTAATAACTATTAGAATTACAAAACTAATGTAGTTCATTAAATATATTTACCACGTATAGTAGTTGGGTCTGTTTGAACAGTATCAAGAACGCTGTACATGTTAGTTTTCGTTAAACTAATCATTGAATTACTAGCCCCTTGCGCTGTATTTTTTGTGCCCGATCCATGGTTCCATCCAGAATTGTGTGGTGCTAATTTGATATTACTAAGATTCTGAAATATAATGTAAATAAGTTAGTATTATTTATACAGACGGGAAGTAAAAAATAGTATAAGTAGGCTGTTATACCTTCTGGGTTACAGCTTTCAGTTTAGACGTATCGACCGTGTAGTTGGGTCTAGGGCACTTCCAACTGTTGTTGTCCATGAACGAGTTCGCATTCTGACGGCGGCCTTCTCCCCCTCGCTTGCCGCGGCCTCCGTCATCGCGCCGGAACGAGCCCATCGGTGAAGCGTTCATCAACTAAGGCATCAAAATACGGGTATTTAACTTGCACTCTTATTTAAATTATAATGGATTTTAATTAGTAAAGTGAAGACAAACCTCTATATGACGCTGTTGCTGTTCAGCCTCCTTTTGGATTTGATCCATCATCTTGGGCTGAGAGTCGACAACACTTTTAACGACCCATTTTCTTCTTCTGAGTTCAATAACATCTTGTAACATGAACCTGCAAAAATTATCACTCCAGAATTCTAATAAATCAAAAAGAAGAATAAAATTTGACGGGAATAAAAAATATATAAAAAAGACTACCTGACACGGCTACTAATTTTATTAGATTTGCGGTCGACAATGTCTTGCATTTTCTTGAACACGTTGTCGAGCGACTCTTTCACCTCGCTCTCCACTTGTTCGCCGATGGTGGTGAGCAACTTGCACAGACACTCAAGTTTCTCTTCCTCGAGCTTCTCGATAAGGTAATTCATGCAATACACCATGATCTTAAATGTCAACATCTTCAATTTATACAGTTCACCTGAAACAAAAATTACATTATATTCACTGACTTTGTCTCTTTGAATATTTCATTTAATTCGCCAATGCCTTTGTGTGCATGCATTGGATAGGTGACAAAAACAGTGCAATATTATTCGCCGTATCAAATAGCTTCGATGTTAACCAACACAATAGCTAAATTATTCGCAATAGCTATTAGTTTCACAAGTTGCTAGGGCTAGGCTATTGGCAAAAAAGTCTTAAGCAAAAATTTACTCCAATTACTATGAGCACTTTCGATGTCCCTATCGCAAAAGCACCCTTTGTATTAAAACAATTTTGAGCTACATAAGGATTTGACAATATTTCGCTTAAGTTTACTTGTTGTTTTATCGTAGCACAGTTCATAGTTTTACAGAGCATTTAATTCACTACACCTGAGATGAACAATTTCAGATCAACAGTCTGTTTATATTGTATATTATAGTAATGATAGACTACTCATAGAGTACACATAAAAATAAAAAAAATATACGAGGAGTGATCAAAAAGTAGTGAGAACGATATATATACTCCTTGGTAAGAAAAAAAAATGAATATTGGCAGGTATAGCTCAGATATTTGTAATATTAATAAAGAAAAAGTTTTCGATTCTCTTTTGTTTTTGTCTGAATGTAGTCATTTGTTTGCTTCGTGTCAGAACGTGTGCTCGAAAATTGGAGAAAAACTAAGTGCGAGCCTTATTAAATACCTCTGTTTAAAAAAGTTAACGACGCAAGAGATTCACTGCGATTTGGAGGCAACATTAGGAGAGTCTGCTCCGCCGTATTCCACTGTCGCAAGGTGGGCTTCTCAATTTCGAGTAGGGAGAACGAGCACGGAAGACGAACATCGTTGCGGCCGCCCATCGACGTCAGTCACCCAAGAAAATGTTGTAAAAGTCGAGAAAATTGTATTGAGGGATCGAAGAGTTACTATCCGTTACTTAGTTCAAGAAACGGGCATTTCATATGGAAGTATTCAATCCATATTGAAACAATCTTTGAATATGAGAAAAGTCTCCGCAAGATGGGTGCCGAGAATGTTAACAGACAGTCAGAAACAAAATCGACTTGACATTTCGAGGCATTGTTGGACAAGTTTCAAGAAGATTCTGAAAACTTTTTGTCTCGTTTTGTAACAATGGACGAAACATGGGTCCATCATTTTGATCCCGAGACAAAACAGCAATCTTCACAATGGAAACGGCCATCATCATCGACCCCGAAGAAGTTTCGTGCCGTGGCACCGGCTGGCAAGGTTATGGCCTCAATATTTTGGGACTCAGAAGGGATATTGTTGATTGATTACCTGGAGCGTGGAACCACTATTACAGGCCAATATTATGCAGCATTAATACCCAAGTTGAGGAATACAATCAAAGAGAAAAGGAGAGGGAAACTTCGAAAGGGCGTGCTGTTTAATCACGACAACGCACCCGCGCACAGCTCGGCAGTTGCGATGGCTGCCATTCAACAAGCTGGCTTCGAATTGGTTGACCACCCCCCTTATTCACCAGATCTGGCGCCTAGCAATTTTTATCTGTTCCCAAAATTGAAAGAATACTTAAGGGAAAATAGGTACGAAGACGATAACGAGGTGATGGATGCCGTGGAGAGCTTTTTGCAGGATCAAGACAAAACTTTTATTTTGAAAGGGATTGAAGCCTTGGAAAAGCGCTGGACTCGGTGTGTAGAGAGACTCGGAGACTATGTAGAAAAATAAATTATTAAGATATCAATAGTCATTATATTCTATCTCATTCTCACTACTTTTTGATCCCTCCTCGTACTGAGGCAACTTGCTCGTTTCCACTGAATGGGATTGATGACACAATTTAACTGAATCAAAAATAAATTATGAAATATTGTTAATCGTTATTTTTATTTGAAATTGCAGAAAAACTTGCTTGGACTATCATTACATTTATTCTTCGATCATCAGCTAAAAGACGTCCACTGCTGAACAAAGACCTCCCCCTCAAGGATTTTCACGACGACAGGTCTTGCGCTGGACCGATGACGACGAAGGTCAAGAGAAGCCGCTGGATGCGGGGCAGCGCAAGGACGGTCGTAAAGTTATTATTTATAAAAATTTCGAACTATTGAACGAGCAGTCAATTATATTCATGCTGTGCAAATTAAGTACCTATTGTAGTAGACGATATCAATTTGTAGGAGTTTAGAAACAAATAACTTCGAACTACTTAGTGCAGTAAATGTTAACTTTGCGATAGAATATATTGAACAGAATTGTTTGGCAAGTCATTCCTAGTTATGGATATGATCGGTGAACTAAAACCTGCAAAAATGGTCTAAAGCTGACAACCCTGATGGCACTCATTTTTTTATATATCCCACATTCCATGGGAACAAAAATATTCCGTTTTTGCAATGTATAGAAATTTGAATTGCTAATACACGGTTTCATGGCAACATTCCACTCAAAATATCTAAATTTAAGCTAACTCATTCCTTTTATGAGCTAGAGACCAGAGATATATGAAGGTCAAAAGGATAGTGACACAGCCTTAGGTACAAAATTAGGTAAAAATAAACACCACATAAATAGCAATGATGAGAACAAACTTACCTATAAATCTAACATTTCCAACAGACCTCATTCTCATTTTTCTGTTTTCTTCTTCGAGCTGCATTTGGAGCTCTTTGCGTTTCGCCTGAAATATAACAGATTCGTATACATTATGTTAAGTAACGAAACGTGAGTCAGTATCTCAAATGGGATTCTTTGTTTGGATACTTGATTTATACTTACAGGATCGGTGCATTCAGCCACTTCCTTTTCTAGTTTCAAAACATTTTCATCTACTTTATCAGTCACAAATTGATTTTGGCATTTACTAATTATAAGTGCCCTGAAATTGACACACTGATCTGGTGTAGTTGGATTATCAGCCGGTACCTGTAAAAATATTTGAATTCATGAGTAACAGGTGCATAATATAGTTTTTTTTTTGTTAAGGCTACAAACAAAGAAGTTACAAACCTTGAGCACAGACAGTTTGTTGCACATGGCAGCATAGGCCTCAGAGAAATTAGGCTCATCAATGGCCTTTTCAAATACAAGATCGATAACTCCCTCAAGGCGTTTCTGGTTATTTATTTCCAGAGTCTTAACTCTCTCCATAAGAGTATCGAATTTCTGTGGAGTCAACTTGTTAAGTATTCCTCTGAATGTTTTGTAGAGCTCTTGTGTCTTGAATTCTTCTTCATCAATATTATCTTTCTTCATTCTCAATGGCTTCCATGGATCTTTTGTTTCATTCAGTTTAACTTCTTCAGCACGAGACAGAGATAAAAAAATTGGTTGCTTGTGAGATGAGTTACCACTACCTGCTGAAGAGAGTTTGGTGCTGCTTTTGCCTGTAAGAGAATAATCCATGTCTACATGCTGTACTATTTTATAAAATATAAGCCAAATAAAATGTAATGTTAACATACCACCAGTGGACATATTTCTGCCTTCTTTCTTAGAATCCCTTGGAGCATTACTTCTTGAGCCCATACCAGAACTCTTTGCAAATTGAGGAAACAATGAATCGTTCATAGGCCGGGAAATAGTAGCAAATGACAGTGATTCAGTTGTTGGCATCTAAAATAAAATTTTGTTTTTATTTTACTTTTGCATTAGCTAAAATTTATGTTATTTTATATTAAATGAAACTTTTGCACTGTTTTTATATTATTGCTCACTGATGCATTGTACACTGCTTCACCACAGCAAATATAGATGTTATTTGCAATCATATTGACAATGTGCTTCCTATCCAATCCAAAAGATCTTCGGGAAAAATACAAAGACTCCCGTTTCCATGCAACAAATCAAAATCAGAACTCAAAAAAAATATATATAATGAGGCATTGGTTTCGATTGAGGACATGTGTTTGGCAAACGCTAACAAAGCACTGGTACAATGGGGTATAGATTATTCTTCTCGAAGATAATCAGCCCACCACGACTCTGCAACACTAGCACATTTTCAGTGAAAAAGATGATGAATATCATCAAAGCTACAATTTTAATTAAAATTTAAGGGATGTACTGTTGCCACTTATACCAATGGTTCCAACAGATATGCCATTTGAGTTCAAACGCTTGTAGTTTCTGGTGCGACTCGCATTTGCAATCACTATGAACAAGGCGCAGGGACAATCACTACAAGTGTGTGGATTGAATTTGGAAAATACATGCTTCTCACATGGATAACTGAATGTGGCTTGCTCACGCGTCGGGAAACAGTCTCACTTAAATAAGTGAGATAGTGTAATACAAATGTGTATGTATCAGATAGGAAAACCAAAAATATTTTGTATTAAAAACCACTTCCATGAACAGAATATACAAACAGTTTTTTACTTTTAACTTTTTTACTGCAACACATGCAAGGTACAGCTAGTAATTAACAAAAATCAAAAGTAACAGGTGATTACAATATTCTTACCTTCATAACATTACAAACTTCCAGCAAGGGAACATTTGGTTTGTTCTTAGAAAGAGGATCATCCTTCATTTGCTTGAGCAGAGAAACATCATAGCATTTCTTGCCAGTCTTGTTCAATGGAGACCACTGACCTGCATACGATAAATAACAGTAAAATCTCAGAGGTTTAGTAACAAATATGTAGAAGCAAATTTTGTAACACTGTTACCAACCAGGGTTGTAGTTATATTTAGGAACAAATGGAGCCGGCGCCGCCGGAGCTTCAGTCTTCTCAGCTGGTGCAGACTTGGATGCATTGTCCTCAGTTTTAGTAAGTTCTTCTTGCTGTTCTACATTACTAATTTTATCAGTCTCATCTTTACCATTTTCAATCGATTCTCCTTCTTTTACAACTGTTTCATTGTTAGCCATCTTATTTCCAGATTTTTTATTATTATTCCTCACACTCTTTAATGGTTTTTCATTTTTATTCACATCTTCTTTTACTGTCTCGGTCTTCACTACTTCAGTAGTATTACCATTGGCAGTGTCTGGATCTGAAATAGAAAAAGAAGTTAAAAAAGAGACACCTTTTGGATCCAACAATATAAGCGCATGATCTATATAAATACAAACCGGTAGTTTTATTATTAAGATTAATGTCTTTCATCTTAAAATCAGGTTGATTAGTGCGCAGGCAACTGGCTAAGCTTTGTGTAAGTTTAGCTTGTGCCTGTATAGCACTGGACTCGTCTTTGCTCTCAGCTTTCTCAGGAACTGTGGGTAATTCCTTGGCGAGTTTTTCTATACTTGCTGCAAGCAGTTGTGTGGGAGTGGGTACTGATGTTGCTGATGATGGATCCAAGTTATTTTGTTTCAGTTTTGTTTTGGGAGATGCTAATTCTGTGTCAGCCACAAGCGAAGGTTGTTTGATTGACCCTTGTTGTTTCTTAGATGGATCTGTACTTGTAGTTTGACTAGTTGAAGGATTTTTAATTTCAGTTGAAATATTAACGGAAGTTGTCACTGCAAACAAACAAAAATAAATGTTGGTTATATTGACTTAGACCTAAACACCAAAAGCGAGGACTATGCATGAATAAAACATGTGCAACGAGCTAACCAATTTCATAATGCCTCACTAGAAAGAATTTTATTAATAAATAAAAGTTATTATTCAAGAGTTTACTCCAAATTATTAAGATTTGAATGACCTTGAAGACAGAAATTTAACAGGCTCATTCAGGGTAAAAACAAACTAAAAAAAGGATTTTCTAAAAATTAGTATAACGTACAAAGGGTTCAACGGACTGTTGACCTAAAACAGAGACAGGGGACAGAGCTGTGGGGTTTTGTGATGTAATGTTAAACTAGGGATAAGCCCTACCTTACAAACTTTTATATCCTATTGAATGATAAAAAAACTTTTAAATGTAACCTCCAAAACAAGGAGGGATAATATAATTTTCTTCCAAAGTTGACTTCCTACTGAAAACTCCTAAGGCCCAAGCTACACAGAGGTGGGAACAGCATGGTTCTAGTTTCTACGTACCCTGCTACACACAGAGAGATATACAGATAATTCTCGCACCAGAACGCTCACACACCCGCGCCGCTCCTGCCTCTGTGTGGCTTCAGCTTTAATTTATGGAAAAGTGGTTTTTAAATAAGAGTACATTATATTCAAAATATCTATGCCTATAAACTTTTACCTTTTTGTCTTAAGACACTGCAGTTCTTAATTATTAATATACATATAACGCAACCACCACTAGCCATAGAGACTTTTACCACACTTAGATGATATAGATCCTTACATCTTCTTGTTGACATGTAACTTCATTTATTATAAGTTAGTTTACAGAAGTTGAATAAAAAATGAAAATTTTCAGTTATACTTAACTAATTAATCAAGGAGGGTAGATAGTACCTTCTAAGAAAGAGCAAATATGCAAATGCCAGCCAGTACTTATTTTTTCTAATCACACAATATGTATAATACTGGTAATCCACCAAGGTTTTGTAAAAAAATAACACAAGAAGTTTATAGTAACTGGTTATAATACCAATTTCAAGCCCCACCATGGACTGAGATTACAACTTTAGTGCATCTTTAAAAACTGCTATTGCAGATATTTATTTTTAAACAAGACCTTGAAATATGGATAACATAGATAGATCAATCTACCACAAACGACCCCTGCCCACAAGGGGCAATATTGCGTACTTTTAAGAAATACATATAAAATGGCATGATTTAGTTACCAAGCAGTGAAAGGACAAAATTATCAGTGATCAATCATCACTTTGTTCCAATCTAGATAGGTATTATTAGTAGGTAGAGATTGCATATAGTAGTAAAATACATTTTAATGAAGATGCAATTTTGTCGGGAATATGGTGGCACAGTAGATGTATGCAAGAATCGTATAATACGCGCTATGTTCTGAATAACTGAGGTTTCGTGGCACAAAGATATTAAATGAAAGAAGTCGGGTAAAAATCATTTAATGATAAAATTACGCCTTTTCATAATCTATTATTTGAATAACAGGCACGTATCACTTTTTATGAACCAAGTTCGAATTCTATAAATAGAGTCGTGAGGTATTTCCACGTGGGAGTTTTCACATACTGTACCTGTAAAACTGACTGCAATGTGGCACTGATTACTAAAATTATATCACAGTTTCTACAATCCTCGTATTCTTTTACTATTTCTTCAAGTAACTTACTACCTTAGGGTAACGTAGCAATATGGTAAAAGAAAGTCTATCCAAAAGGTCACTCAAGGATCTAGAATGTCCGACTTTTAGCACACGTTTCACTTATACCACATTACTGTTCTTAAAGCTTAAATAAAAATTTATAACTATAAAACGCTAAATTACGCCAATTTAGATGTAAAAAGTCAAGTGAAATAAAAGTTTTCAAAAATGTTACAAGGCAGCCATTACTCAAGTGACTGTGAAGTAAAAGCCGCCATATTGAATTGTTCCATGCGGCTAGAAGTGACCGAGAGGATAGTGATGTGCGCATGTACAAAATCGATCGACTTGGTAAAAGATACTCAACAGATTTTGTTGAAACTTTTTGGAAACTAAAATGATATAAAAACAATTAAATAAAAATAAATTATTTCCAATTGTTGACATATATCTAAAAATAAAATATAGGATGTATCAATCGATTAAAAAATATAGGTATATCAAATCGATTTTGTGTCAAACAGTGTCAAGTTTCCTATAAATAAAACTAGATGGCAGTGGCGGCAGAATGAATCATAATGATGTGAATCTGCTTGACGTGGCGTGGCGAATGGGTAATGGCGAATGCCGAGGTTAAGCCTGGTGGACAAGGTATGTAGTATAAGTACCTACGGATATAAGCAACTTAATGTGCTTTCTGCAGCAATAAAAAAAATTGCTAATGAAATTGAGGATTAAATAAAAAAAGAAGAAAAGTGGTACAAAAATTATTTAAACAAACAATAGTACAATAGGACTTTTTATGGTGGTAAAGATGCGCAGTGCGATGGATAATTGTTTAGAGGACCAGCCGGTGTGGAAATCTTTGGGGGAGGCTTTTGTCCAGCAATGAACGTCTTTTGTTTTGAAACGATGATTGTTTTTAAACATTTTTTTTGTTATATTCTTCTTCAATAGCGGGAACATAGGCTTCAAAAATCATACATTTTGGTAAAGAATTACAGGAAATCATGTGGAGTGGAGGCAGCCATGGTTAATCCGATGATGAATTTGTCCATAGAAATCGTTTATTATTTCCATAGATATGCACTGTAATTTTTTTTGTTTAAATAAAATACAAAAGTGCACCCACTTCTGGATAAGTTCGTAACCGCCATTAAAAATCACCTTGTATAGAAAACATTGACGAATCAGAGCATCCAGTGTCTAGAAGAAGGAAGGTAAAGCTTACCACCATGCGGGATTAAATGAACAATGCAGAGAGAGAGAGAGAGAGGAGAGAGAGAGAGAGGAGAGAGAGAGAGAGAGAGAGAGAGAGAGAGAGAGAGAGCGAAAGATATATACAGGGTGTTAAAAAGTGTGTTTGAGATTTTAAGGGGTTACTCGGAATCAAGTATAGAATACAGGAAAAATATTGTAAAAATCCGATTTACAACTTTTTTTTTTCAGTTTTGCATAAAAAATCTTGATTCACTATTCAGATTTAGTATGGGAATCTGAAAAAAATTTTAAGGGATACAGTCTCACGGGTGGATCTAGCGATATTTTAGGAACGTGTAATATAGCCCATTCCCACCTTAAAACCACCCTCTTTATGGGGGTAAACAATTATCTAACTTTAATTTGCACACAAAAGAAAGACAAACGCTCATTTTCGTTTGTCTTCTTTGAAAGATTGTGAAGTTTTCAAGTTTACAAAAATCCCGAAACGGTATTCTTCACAACACACCGCTGATATTCATTTTGTGTATGGTTATTGTAAATGCTAACGCGGCCGTGGAAGAATACCGGAGACGATACCCCAACAGATCTACGAGCTACGCCGAGTCGTCAAACATTTATTGACGTCCACTCAACGCTAGCCGAAAATGACATTCGCAGGCCACCCAAAGAACCAATGAACGTGATCGCCTGTTATCGCCGGAAGGTGAAGAAGAGATATTGCGACTGATAACCAGAGATTCTCAACTAAGTGTAAGATGAATCGCATTCTTCCACGGCCACATTAGCGCTCCCGTTACAAATAACCATACACAAAATGAATGTCAGCAATGTGTTATGGATTCCGATCCGATTCGGCATTTTAAAAACTTGAAAACTCCACAGACTTTCAAAGAATGCAAACGAAAATGAGCTTTTTTAAGGAAAAGTTTTTGTTTAACATGTGGCATAAAGAATGTGCGTGGAATGCGGTTGATCCCTACTGTTAGCGCTTAACAAAATGGATTTTAGGCCTGTGGCGTGGGTCTTGTTTAAACATCAATAGCTTCAAAACTAGTAGACTTACAGTCAAACTTTTTACGTTATTTTATAGCTTATCTCAAATACTAAAAAAGTGCGTTTGAGTTTAAGATTTTAAGAGGTTACTCATAATCAAGTATAGAATACAGGAAAAATATTGGAAAACTCCGATCTACAAGTTTCTGTCAGCTTCCTTTTTTAACATAAATACATAATTATATAGTCACATTTATTTGTTTATAAATTCTGTAATGGAAAAGGAATATAAAACTCACCAATAGTAGGCGATGGCCCATTGTGCTTGCTAGTTGAATGCGCAGTATCCTTTTCTTTGGAAACATCTTTATTTTTATCTTTTTCTTCAGATTTTTGTCTGTCCCGCGGCTCTCTTATTCTTTGTGGCTGCGGTGCCGGAACAGGTGCGACAGCGGAGGCTGGAGCGAGGGCGGCAGAGGGAGCGGGTGCGGCAGAAGGCGCGGGTGCGGCCGGGGCAGCGGGTGCAGCCGAGGGTGCGGGTGCGGGCGAGGAGGCCGGCGCCGGCGCGGCCGCGGCGGGCGCGCGCGCTGCGATTCCTGGGGCGGCAGGCGGACCGTCCTCTGACGGCATATCTACTTCTTCCACTTGAGGCACGGCGGGTTTATTCTTACTTTGTTTTTGTTGTTTACTATTAGATGGTACACTTTTATCTACAACTAAAGACTGTAAACTCTGATCACTATTCTTTTGAAGTTGCTTTACATTTATAGACATTTTAGGCACTATAACAGGACTATCCGATATTGCTGATACTACTGGAGTTTCATTGGGTTCTGTAGCAATATCTGGTCCTAAATCTTTATTATCAACATTTAATGTCTCAGATTTCTCTATATTATTATTTATAGACGTTATAGTGTTTAATTGAGGTTGCACAGGACTTGGCGTTGAGAGTATTGGAGAATCTGCAGTCTTTGATACAACATTCGATTTCAAAGCACTCTCACTTGCAGTCGGCTGGTTGGCAACTTCATTGACCATTCTCGTAAATTCTTCTGCAATGCTATGTGTCGGTGGTTCCTATTAAGTACAAAACAAGCATATTTGAAAAATAAACACACTACTGTTTTGTTTTGGTATTTGAATTTTAAAGTATCCACAAAATATAACGACTTTTACTCACAGGTTGCGGTGTTTGCCTTTCGCTAGAATCGCCACTTAAATATTGATCATTGGAAAATATGTCTTGTTCTGTAGAAAAACAGTGTTCAACATTAGTAATCGTATTTTAAGCAAATCTTATAATAATGTAAGTTTTAAATACTCACGAGTGACAGGATCTATAATGGGGAGTCTATGACTGACACGTTTTGGCTGAGCTGGACGAATACCTGAACCAACAAAACATTAATAACATTATTAACTTTCTTTTTATGTATAATAAACGATTTTATTATTATTTTTAACAGGACCAAAAAAACTAGGAATAACTGATTAGTCAACTGGTTTTAATTGTTTAAGAGTAATTTTCAACTGAAAATGACAAATGAATGGCCGTAACAAATATTATATTAGGTCCTTACCTATGAAATTGGCGTTTCAGTTTTGAAAGTTCAACAAAATAATATTATCCCAAAAATGAATTTACTTCCATAAAATTATATATCATTTTCTAGCTACATTCAAGGTCTTTCATGAATTAGTGATGGCATGTCTCTTATGTAAAAACTGACTAAGTAGGGTTCCATTAAAAACTGTATTGGATGGAGTTTTCTTAGAGGTCAATTGGGTCAATTTTTTCTACCAAAAAATCGAAATTATCTGAAAATCCTGAAATATTATGCACAATATGTTCAAAAATACATATGGTAACGAATAACACGCTGGAATAAGTGTAGTCTTCAAAAATAAAAAAAAGGATTTTTTTAACGAAAAAATGGCGATTTTTAGTGAGGAAAAAATCCATTTCACAGTTTCTACACCACTGTGCTCTCAAAATATTCAGACAACGTGCATTAAGCAAGCATTATTTTATTTCTAAATGTCCAATGGTACTTTGAAAATAATTAGTTGTTTTAAAACCTTAATTATTTATATTAATTTTGTCTTTGAACTTTTTTAACTAAACGTCAATTTCATAGGTAAGCACCTAATAATTTATACTGTTTACGGAGAACGAAACAACTGCTTTTTATATTTTAAAGGCCACTGCCAAAATCAATGATAGGATTCACAAAAAAAAAAACAGATCTTCTATTTATAATGACCATGTGTTCAATATTATTGATCAAGCGATTGGACGGACGCTTGTTCAAGATCGAATAAACGCAATCGAGACGAACGCCATCATGTGGCTGCCTCAAGAAAACCACCGAAACGAATATATATTTTAACGAGGATGATGACTTTTCGTCATCATCAGACATTGCATTGCATTAGACATCGGTTAGTGATGTATTTTTCCTTCTAATTGATTGACTGGTCTCCTTGTGTGTGCATGAGTAAGCTATTTACTCGTTGAAACCAACTATTTTAATTTGATTTCATACAAATTGGAAAAAGGTGGTTTGCTGCTGGACCTCGGAATAAGCTTTCTCCTGAAGTTAATCCTCTTCTTATAATCGCTTGTCACAGAATCTGAATCACAGTTATTTCTCCATAACAAAAATAATGGTAAAACTATTCTAAAATGGTAATAGCTGTAAAATTAACTTAAAAGACGTGTGCTCGGTGCAGAATCCTGGCAACCAATCGACATGTAGGGATAAAACACTCTCCGAGATCCTTTACTATCTCTTACAATTCCTACATTGTTCCCCCTAAGGCCCTGTATATATTATATGTCTGTTTCATCGTTATAGATTTTGGGTAAGCCGCATGCCCATTACGTGAAACAGTCAAAGTAGTTCTGATTTTTACTGCTCTTATCGTAAGCACGGCAGCAATATTTGTGTCAAATGGATATTGTCAACAAAAATATTGATCGTGTGAACTCACCCTATCTGAGATCAAGATATGTTTTCTGAATTTTTACCCAACTTTAGGTATGTTATGTCATATTTTCCAAAATAATAGATCGATTTAATTCACATTCAATATCAATCTCCGCACAACTAATAGACCATGACAGATAAAATCCGAGCAGATGTTGCAGAGCTGTGGTTGTAAGTAATAATAACCTTCCTGAGATACGAGGAGAGAATGGTTGTCTTTTAAAGATTATATTGATTTTAAGTATTCCAAGTTTGCTGGGCTTACTGACATACTTGGGACAGGAAAGGGGAGCTTTTGTAAATTTGTTGGATACATGTAACTGAGTGGTCCTGGGGAACAGAGGTTGAGATGATCATAATGGTAAGTATTTTCTTACTAATTTCTTATAAACATTTTTTTCTAAAATTAACAATTTCTCTCAACAACTTAGTTGCTATTTAACATCCAACCAGTTCATAACATATGGCCGGATATTTGGTTCAGGTCTCAACAAAATAGAGTGCATATGCCGATGGCGACAGTAAGGAACGAGCAATATTTACCAGACATGGTTTGGTGCATGTGCGCGGGCGCCTGCGGCTGCGGCATCGTGGCGGGCGGCGCCGCCGCCGGCGAGCCCGCCGCGCCCTGCGGCCCCACCAGCGAGCTGGGGTTGCTGCGGGCACCCGCTGCGTTGGCCTGCAGATTCTGCGCAGGAATCTGTTGGCTGTTTGAAGCGTAGTAATCTGAAAAAAAAAATTGCATATTACCTCTCGTTTTTTTTGTTAACAATCCATATCGTCCCCACTGCAGGAGCACGGAGCTCTACCCATACCTACATCAGGAAGGTAAGGTCGTACCCTACACATGGGGGCCAAGTCACACGTTTTTTTATTGGAACTTAAAAGCATATTAACTTTAGTGTACGATAATAACTGCAGTAGTCAAAGACTGTGTCGCAGTCAATCAGGCCATCCGTGATCCAAATAAGGAGTTCCAGTGTTTAGTATTACAAGATAACATATGTAAACTTTATTATTGTTATTACAAAATAAAGGAATCTAAATGTAGTTATATGAAGTGTTTTTTTAATACACAGAAGTTTCATGTGTGCGAGAATATACAGGGTTACAGGAAAAGTCGTACTGAATATTGAAGGACGTTATTATTCAGCTCATTTCTGATGGATTTGATCCTATGATATGGTGTCCGAAACTTAACCGTTATGGAGATATTGAAATTTAAAGATTTTTTTAAAAATCCTTAATTTTTTGGCTTTTTTATCGATTTTTTTGGGATTAGTGCTTCTAGGGTCCATTTTTTTGAAGTAACTAGTTAGAAGGCATGTCAGTTAATAAAAATGATTAACCAAAACTGAACCTACTACTAACAGCTTAAAAATACTGCTTGACAACGGTTAGAATTAAATAATTTTCATTAATGTGTTTTTAAATTTGAAGCTCTCTGTTTTTAAAAAAATGTATGAAACTTATTCTGCAAATAGTTTTAAAAACTTTTACGTCTCTTTAGCTATTCAAAAAAGTATAACACTTACTATTAAATAGGCAAAATATTGACCAAATAACAGTTAAATTAGCAGAGGGTAAATTTTGTTGACAACTCTTTAGTTCTTTTCAGCTTCAAACGAAGAACGTTTCTTCTCAAAACTTTGTTTAAGGCCTTAATTCTTGTTAATCGACTCTTTAATTTACAGATTCTCATCGATTAATAAGACTAAAGGCCTTAGAGTGCATTTCCACTGATGCGGAGCGGGGCTGAGCAGGTCGGAGAAGATCAGAGAATAGTAGCAAGTGTTTCCACTGAAGCGGGGCGAAACAGAGTAGAGCAGAGTGCAGCGAAGTAGGGCGGATCAGAGTAGAGCAGAGTGGAGCGAATTAGGGCGGAATGGAGTGGAGCGGAGCAGAGCAGACCTAGAAAATGGTCACATGAAGCTCCAGACCACTCAGCTTCGCTCCGTTCCGCTCAGCTCCGCCCCGCTCCGCTCCGCCCCGCTCCGCTCCGCCCTACTTCGCTCCACTCTGCCCTACTTCGCTCCACTCTGCCCTACTTCGCTCCACTCTGCTCTACTCTGCTCCCACTGAAGCGGGACGGAGCAGAGTAGAGCAGAGTGGAGCGAAGTAGGGCAGAGTGGAGCGAAGTAGGGCAGAGTGGAGCGAAGTAGGGCGGAGCGGAGCGGGGCGGAGCTGAGCGGAACGGAGCGAAGCTGAGTGGTCTGGAGCTTCATGTGACCATTTTCTAGGTCTGCTCTGCTCCGCTCCACTCCATTCCGCCCTAATTCGCTCCACTCTGCTCTACTCTGATCCGCCCTACTTCGCTGCACTCTGCTCTACTCTGTTTCGCCCCGCTTCAGTGGAAACACTTGCTACTATTCTCTGATCTTCTCCGCCCTGCTCAGCCCCGCTCCGCATCAGTGGAAATGCACCCTAAGGCCTTTAGTCTTATTCATCGATGAGAATCTGTAAATCAAAGAGTCGATTAACAAGAATTAAGGCCTAAAACAAAGTTTTGAGAAGAAAACTGCTCTTCGTTTGAAGCTGAAAAGAACTAAAGAGTTGTAAAAAAAATTTACCCTCTGCTAACTTAACTGTTATTTGGTCAATATTTTGCCTATTTAATAGTAAGTGTTATATTTTTTTGAATAGCTAAAGAGACGTAGAAGTTTTCAAAACTATTTGCAGAATAAGTTCCATAATTTTTTTTTTAAACAGAGAGCTTCAAGTTTAAAAACTCTTATTGAAAATTATTTAATTCTAACCGTTGTCAAGCAGTATTTTTAAGCTGTTAGTAGAAGGTTCAGTTTAGGTTAATCATTTTTATTAATTGACATGTTTTCTAACTAGTTACATCAAAAAAATGTACCCCAGAAGCACTAATCCCAAAAAAATCGACAAAAAAGCCAAAAAATTTAGGATTTTTTAAAAAATCTTTGAAGTTTAATATCTCCATAACGGTTAAGTTTCGGACACCATATCATAGAATCAAATCCATCGGAAATGACCTGAATAATAACGTCCTTTAATATTCAGTACGACTTTTCGTGTAACCCTGTATAGATTGTATGTATAATATATAAATTGAATCTTCATCATCTTGCTGACAGCCGAGGCATCCGGGGACAGACGTACACGTAGTTATTATCTGTTTAATCAACCCTCATTATTACACAAAAACTGCGAAAATGTAACTCTAAGATACTTACAAGGCGGCGTATGACTCGGTGGAGTGCTGTAACTTATGTACGGTGCCGCCATGTACGGATAATACCTGGAAAAATTATATAAACTTTATAAACGACTCTGGAAGCTGATCCGGGGTTGTTATTTTATGAATAGAAGCCCTAGTTTAGGTAAATTAAATAGAGTTAGTATCTGGTATGATGTGGGCAAGTATATTGATATCAACTTACCCTGGTGTATTGGAACGGGGTGGCGTATACGAAGGAGGTATGCCCATATGCGTGGGCCCGAGTACGAATGTGGGGTACATGACGGGCCCGGTGGCTGCGGCCGTCGCGCCGGGGATGAACGGCTGTTGTTGTCTGCGCACAGGACAAACATTTGATAGGATGTAATCCTCGCCCTCCTCCTGTCAACTTACAGCGAGGATTAAACGAACCTCTCACGAGATTGCGGATGTCTCAGGAAACAGTAGTTACCTAGGTTAGGTATCTATAATTTGGATAGTAGTTCATTTTTGTGAGGAACACTGGCCCAGAAGATGAGGCTAGTCACTCATCAGATAAAAATATTCACTATCGTAGATACATAATAATAAGTTATTTATAAGTGTACAATTTATCAATCAAAAACAAATTTTATTTTCATTTCTAAGCGAAAACTTTAATGGATTTCATAAATAAGGAACGAAGTTCATCGTTATTTTTTTTAAATAAGACCATTATTAAACAGCTAAAATATTGTCGTAACAAAATTCGATACAGTAACCTTATCGCATTAACTCATACTATATATACCTCTTATGCAATAAATCATAGGAAACCATGAACGTCATAATACACGTTATAGCAGTACTTTAAGGTGGACTTCTACTCACAAAACTGAATAACGTTAAAATAGCAACGATACTAAAATCGTGAAAATCTTTTTTAACTTCCAAGGCAAAGTTGGCCGAGCAGCTGATTGATTTGGTAGATATATCGTTTTGTTGCGATTTAAGCTAAGTTGTAAAACAAACGTTCTTTAGTTTCATTAGTAGAATCCCAGGTGTAACAAAAAGTGTACAAATCCTAACAAGGGTCTCGTTTCAATCGCAAAGCTGCTCAAGTTTTGTTCTACGACTTAGTTGAAATCTCTTCGTAAGAAAAGTTTTTCAGTCACATGTACACCCACCATCACGTGATTCTTGTTGACACACTTGCTGCAAAATCCTTACTATAATATCCAAAGACGCTAAATGCATTAGCAGGCAGAAAGCTTGGTATTTTAATGTTACCCGGTTTTCTGAACTCTGAAATTATCGTTATCTTAAAGACAGGCCTCGCCTAAGCCCATGCACTACCGTTAACAACCCATATCGTCCCTACTGCAGGGGCACGAGTCTCTTCCCGTGACTCTTGAGTTTTAGGGCATACTCCAAGTCCACACACGGGGGCCAAGTTGGTCCATGCACTACCACTTAACACCATTTTCAGGGAGCGGCGTCTTGCAATTTTTGCAATATCATCAGTCCACCTGAAGGTTCACGTTAAAAAATTCTGGACATCGACATTGAATATAATACAAAATCAGGACAAACAAACATAGTAGGACCTTATATAAGGTGCTACTTTATTAGTGCCCGATATTTTAGTCAGTGCTTCTACTCCTGATTCTGATCAACTTTCCCCAGGAAACCCATAGTCAAATCTAAAAAAAATTTTTGGACTCTTCATACAAATCGATCAGCCGAGCGGCCAAATTAGTATGAAGAGCCCAAAAAATTTTTTGCGATTTGACTATGGGTTCCTTGGGGAAAGTTGATCAGAATCAGGAGTAGAAGCACTGACTAAAATATCGGGCACTAATAAAGTAGCACCTTATATAAATGAGATAAAGGCATAAATACCTGGGATGTGTGTTGGGTCTAGTTCCATGCTGAGCCGGTCTGTACTGGAAATTGGGGTACTGAGGACGAGCTTGTGGTGTTTGGTTTGGCGCAGGAACGTAATTATGTCCGGCCTGAAAACATTTAGTTATTAGAAGAAACAATATATTTATGTTAATTATAGCATGTCATTTAAAATAAAATACTTACCATTGTGGTCTTAGACATGTCCTGTGGCGGAGCCGGCGGAGCGGACGGCTGCGGCGCAGGCTGCACGCGCATCGACGCCTGCGCCGACGTCTGCGCTCCGCCCGTCGCGCTCGGCATGTACGCAGCCCCTGTCGCGCTTCCTGGATGGTAGCATTCCGGTCCTACGAGAAAACAATCCCATAACTCATTATTACGATAAAATATCAAACAAAATGTTAAGAAAACTGCGAAGATTTCGATACTTACTGTGTGGTGTTGACGCCCGTGGATACCTGAACCGCGCTAAGGAAATGATAGTGCAAAAGTTTTACATCCTGCATGATGGCATAATCCACAACTAAGAGTAAACACAAACTGTGCTAAGTTAGATTACTAACTTTTATCACCAACGCAACAATGGCACATAAACCACAATCTATGCTCTCAGGATTATGAAAGCATAACAAGCGTTGAGATGGCGACTTGAGTGCAAAATAATAAAATACCTTAAGTTAGTGGTTCTAATGTCAATGCTCAGTATAAAGGAGAACAATTATTAATTTAATTGAAATAGTGCACTAAGTAACCAACAACTTACTGTTCTGTGTTAAGACTCTGTAATGATGCGAAGGCAGCGTACAATTTGAGTTTGAATATCGAGGTTTTTGGTCGTGTTTAAGTGAACTCGCATTGGTCTGCTGTGGTATGAACTGCACCGAAACGTTATTCAAAGGTTGCAAATTGATTTGATTTGCATTGATGTGCTGTGCAACTCTCTGTTGGGGCATATTCATAATCAGAGATGTTTGTAAACTCTGCACATCTATTGCACTTTGTTGTGAGTGATTTCCATGGTTGACACATGTGTGAGACATTGAGTTTATTGAATTGTTGTTACCTCCTCCTCTTAGAGTCACCATTTTAATTTCATGGTATAAATCTTTTAGAAACTGTACTAGCCAAATATTGAACCATTCCCAAAATAATGGTGACACAATCATCAGCGTAACTCGACAATTTTATGTTATCATCTCAAAACTTTGAGCTTTAATAGTCATTTATAATATTTATAGTTCATTGGCGGGCCTAATAATTTTTGTATTACGCATATTGAGATAACAAAATCACTACCGATATTAATGAGTGACGATTACTAAAAGCAACCACTGCAACCATAGGTAACGCATGTCGCTAAAATCTTTGCAATCCGCATATACAGAGTTTAAATAGTAATTTATTGCAGCATAGAGAAAATCGATAAGGAAACGGCGAGCTACATGGCTGTATGCTCGCGCTTAAATTAACGTTGCCACAACACTTTCACCTCGCTGCAGTGACTTTTCACTCGATTCACACAGAAAAAAAACAAATAATCCTTTAACCTACATAAGATTTTAGCTAAAAACTAATAACAATGTTGGAAAATTGTCTGACAGGGAAGCATCACCACTGAACGTGTAACTTTATTTAATGGAAGGGGACCGGGTGAAAGAAAGAGACAAAAGCATCTCCCTCTACTTACCAGACTTGCCCCTTGCTACCCTTAACGTACAGTCGGTATTAGCACCGTAGAGGGTAAGTGCGCAGTAAACATGCGTAGAGCACCGTTTTCTCGTCATTAAGTGAGCAAGCTCTTCGATGCCATCTAGTGTGAATTTGTTCTCAATAGGGCATCTCAAGTAAAAGTAAATTAATGGAGAGGTCTCGAGTATTTCTGTTGGAAGTTAAAGGGTCGAACCACAACTAAAACTCTGAAATACAGTATAATATGTTTATACAACCATTTATCTCGTAACCTTAACTACACTTTAAGATATCTCTGATCATGTGTATTTTTTGAGTTCGTTTTTCATATTATATATAAATAGTGTCTATAGACACTTTAACGCGAAATGTAATTTATAATTATATTGTTTTAATACCCTTAAATGAAAGCATCTAGCATCAAGCTAGTACATAAATGACTTGTAGGACCCAGTCGATAGCAACGACGATGAGAACTAAATAAAAACATGCACGTTGCACGTCATCTCCGATACGCACAATGCAACAATTCGTAGAATACCAGATACAAGATACACAATGGCAGAAATGCAAAATGACATATGTGCAAAATGCCAAATACTACACGGAGTGTTTCATGACATTGTATTGTACTCAATTTTCGTAAAAAAAAGCAATAACAGCACATTTTAATACTATATTATACTAGATGATATGTCAAAGTAAAATTAAATAAAATGATAATTTGTGGTCTGAATTTATGGGATACGTTACGTATACACGTAGTCTACACTAAACTGTGAAAAACTTGCTGTCCAAGATACCTAGTCAGTCTTCAGTTTGTAATGTAGTTTCCACTTCTTGCCTCAGTGGTTGTACTTTATTTTAAACTTTTTACAGCGTTTTCATTGCAACACACATTTTTTTTTATTGAACGTTAAAGAATTCAACAAAACCGCCAATTATGTTTCCAAAGTTCTTGTCATCATTCATCATCATCAGTGTATGTTAAAACCGTACCGCACAGTAGGGTTATTTATCCAAAACATGTCTGCAAAGTGAGCACCAGGATAGCGGGTGCATGGTTGCATGAATCTGCATGAAAAATTTACTATTTAATACGTATAGAGATTTTAAATTTACCTTTACTGACTGACTCGGTAGCTCAGTGGTTAGTGCTCTTGACTACTCATCCGAGAGTCGTGGGTTCGATCCCCACCCAGGGCAAACATTTTTGTGATGAGCAGATTTGTTTGCTCTGTGTCTGTGTGCATTATATCTATTACATACCGGAAATATACAATCGACTGCCCGAAGATATTAAAAGTTCAGCTTCCACTGTAATTTTTAAAAAGAAATTGAAAGACTGGCTGTTAGATAATTTGTTCTACAACTATGAAGAATTTTTCGAAATTCCTTGTAATTAGTTTTTTATTTTACTTTATATAATATTATGTACTATTTGTGTAATACGCTACCTTTTTCTTTGCATTGAACTGTAACTATTGTTACTAAATAAAAATAAAAAAATTCAATACTTATGTATTTAAAACGTATTTGTGTATATAATCAGTAGCTAGTTTCCATAATACAGGGAATCCTAGAATGGAGCCAGATGACCGTATGTGATTTGTCTCGGATATTTATTATTATTTATAAATTCGCGCTAACAACAAACTATACTCCACAGTATAGTATACTAAATAATAGGCCAATGTTTTTGTGTCAGCGCGAATTTATAAAGGTACATTTAAAATCTCTATAGGTACTAAAATACAGGGTGTCCCAGGATAAAGTGCACAAACGAAAATAGGTGAAACTAGACCACAATTTATCGACAAAAACAATTAAAAAAAATGTTTAAACAATTTGTTAACATAATACTGATGGTTGATTTTTTTAAAACTACCAATGGCCCTTTTTACTAAAAAAAAACATAACTTTTGAACCATTAAGTGTATTTGGTTCAAATAGAAATGATAATAAAGGCGAATAATAAATATTGCTTGGCAAATAAAGAAAGTCTGCCAAAAGAAAATAATTTCAGTTAAAAAAAAGCATTTTTAAAAATAATTGTTTTTTTTATTAATTTCGATTTTGCCGGAAAGAAACCCCAATACCATACCTTTTTTAGGGTTCCGTAGCCAAATGGCAAAAAACGGAACCCTTATGCATTCGTCATGTATGTCTGTCTGTCTGTCTGTCTGTCCGTCCGTATGCCACAGCCACTTTTTTCCGAAACTATAAGAACTATACTGTAACGAGATCTAGTAAGTAGTTTTTTTTAATACGTCATAAACCGTAAACCGAAAATTACCTTTCATTCAATCAACTCAAATATAAAAAATATAGAGTTCAAGACATGTGTGATTATGAATTTATGCGGAACCCTCGGTGCGCGAGCCCGACTCGCACTTGGCCGGGTCTTTTTATTTCGTTTTATTAATTCTCATTTAATTTTCTATCTAATAAAAAAACTGCAATGTTCTTTCTTCGACACAAGCTTTTTTACATTATGTTAAATTCATACGTCTCTTTAAGCGTTGTGTTGTTTGCCAGCGCTCGGAAAAAGTGTTTTATTCACGAAAAGTAAATTTAGCATAATTTATGTTTTTAAGATAAGGTTTTATACAGCGTGGTAGCCACTTTGAGCATTTAATGCATTAATTTAAAACTTTTTAAATTAATAATAAGTATTACATTTGGACTGTGTTTGTTGTTTGAAACTGTTACTTTTTCTAAAAACCCTTATCCTAAATACATAAATTATACTAAATTTCCTTTTCGTCTGAGAGACTATACCTGAAAAAACACTTTTTCCGAGCGCTGGTAAGCAACTCTCGTGCATTTAACATAATGCAGAAAAGCTTGTGTCGAAGATAGAACATTGGAGTATTTTATTAGATAGGAAATTAGATGAGAAGTTATAAAACGAAATGAAAAGAGTATGGTTATGGGGGTTTTTCCCGCAAAATCGAAATTTATTTAAAAAAACACGATTTTTTTAAAAATTGCTTTTTTTTACTGTTTTTTTTTCTTTTGGCGGACTTTCTTTATTTGCCAAGCAACATCTATTATTCGCCTTTATTATCGTTTTTATTTGAACCAAATACACTTAATGGTTCAAAAGTTATGATTTTTTTAGTAAACGGGGTCTTCGGTAGTTAATAAAAATTAAATCATCAGTATTAAGCAAACTGATTGTTTAAATTTTTTTAAATATTTTTTTTGTCAATATTTTTTTTGTCCAGATTCACGCATTTTCGTTTGTACACTTTATCCTGGGACATCCTGTATAGTATAGAGTACATTTTTCGTACATTTTTTTCATATGTATTTCATGCAGATTTGTAACCATGCACCCGCCTTCCTGATGCACACTTCTGCAAAGCATACCCATGTCTTCGTGACACATACCGAAGTCGGTCCTCATCATATACCTATAGAGATATTCTGGCTTCATCGGAGAACAATATTTCTATTCCAAGAGAAATTTCGAGCGAATCTAATCCTGGTAACTTGATACTCACGGAGTAATTTAGGATCTCGAGTCGGCCGTCGACTGTGATCATTGACAGCGAGGAGAAGCGAAGAAACAGCCTTCTCCTAACCGTCTCCATAGGATATAATGGACTAATTTAATTATTAAGTCCATTTGTAATAAATAATGTATCTATATGTTGTGCTTTTGGAATAAATGGTTTTCTTTCTTCTTTCCATAGAGTTATTTATACAGCTCTTATACTTCTTCAAGGTTCTTGAGGTCCACATAAAAGAAACTGAATTATTTTGTGCTTAATGCACTAAGAAATGATCATTCCGTGACTCGTTGCTCAGTTTTCTACCAGAACATGGCCTTCTATTCATGAAACCAGTCTCTTGATATCACCAACAAGTCCTCTGTACAGTTGTACGACTCACATTTAGGCGCCCCGCTCGGATACGTTTCATTGACTACAACTTTCAGCAAGAAGCGCTATGATTTCGATATCTCTTATTATTTTAAGGACAAATAAATAACGATATCATCGTCTGAAACCCCAGTTAACTGAGATAATTTAGTAACAATTGACAAATTTATGTTATACCAAATTTTTTGCGTGTTTTATGTAGAATAGGCAAAAATCAAAGTTATTTGTTTCAAAAGTGGCTAACAATTTTGATGAAACTTTCTACAGTGCCATATTTTTATACGACCTACTTAATACACGAGATACTCCGGGAAAATTTGATAATGTACGGTCGCGATCATAAATGCTGTCAGATTTCTAAAACAGAATCCAATGCGGTGTATCGATCGACTGTACGTTAACGTGTTACGCACTCAACTGCATAAGGAATCCATACTATATATATTATTAATCCATACTAATATTATGAATGCGAAAGTAATTCTGTCTGTCTGTCTGTTACGCTTTCACGCCTAAACAGCTGAACCGATTTTGATGAATTTTGGTACAGAGATAAAGAGAACATAGGCTACTTTTTGTTGTGAAAATAAAACCTGAGGGGGGTGAAATAGGGGATGAGTTTCTATGAGGAATCTGTCTATCTGTTACGCTTTCAAGCCTAAACCGCTGAACCGATTTTAATGAATTTTGGTACGGAGATAGAGGGGACCTCGGGGGAAGCAGATAGGCTACTTTTTGTTGTGAAAATAAAACCCGAGGGGGGTGAAATAGGGGATAAAAGTTTGTATGGGGAACCAAATATTTCTCAAGTTAGGGATATAAATATTATTAATATATCTACACTTTAAATGCTGTAAATGTAAATATGGTCTCTGCTTAGTGGACTTGCGTGGTCGCGTCGATCATGCAGGTTAACTGACTACAGACACGGTCATAACCGGGATGGGATTGAGTGTTAGTGGTATTTATCTCGACCGTTTCCGTGCTTCGCAAGGCACATTATGCCGTTGGTCGTGACTCAGTGAGCTTGCGTGGTCGCGTCGATCATGCAGATTACCTGACTACAGACACGGTCATAACCCGGATGGGTTTGACTTTAAGTGGCAATTATCCCGACCGTTTCGGTACTGCGCAAAGTAGTTAAATTATGGGTCGTAACTCAGTGGGCTTGCGTGGTCTCGCGTCGATCATGCAGGTTAACTGACTAAAGACACGGTCAAGACCCAAATGGGTTGGACTATTAGTGGTATTTACCTCGACCGATTCCGTTCTTTGCAGGGTACGTTAAGCCGTTGGCCGTGACTCCGTGAGCTTGCGTGGTCACGTCAATCATACAGGTAAACTGACTACAGACACGGTCAAGACCCGGATTTGTTGGACTGTTAGTGGTATGTATCTCGACCGTTTCCGTACTTCGCAAGGTACTTTAAGCCGTTAGTTGTGGCTCAGTGCGGCTTGCACGGTCATGACCTGGATGGGTTTGACTATTAGTCTCGACCGTTTCGGTGCTTCGCAAAGTAGTTAAATCGTTGGTCATACATAACTCAGTGAGCTTGCGTGGTCTCGCGTCGGTCACGCAGTCGGCAGCACACGCGAATGTAGTTCTAACCGTATGATCGCACTTTTGATCGCGACTGTAACTCCCACTCAAACCGAAGTACACTCGGCTTCAAAAAAATCGCACCTTTTAAGAAATCTATTTTAAACATCTTTCAATCGTATTTGTATTATGAAATATTGGTAATGTTCGGTATCATTTGAAAGGTAAGGAAACAGAGAATGCAAAAACAATAATTCATTCAATGTTTTTTATTGGAACTGAGAAAAATTTACAAAACAATAAAAATCCTTAAAAAACCCAAATGAAATCTGATTAATTTTTCAAAACAAAGTTGCTTAAAACTAACCTAAAACCTAGTGTTACCCCCCCTAGCCCTAATGACGTCTTCCATGCGCTCCCTCATGGATCGCACCAACTTTAGGACCTCTTCTTGAGGGATTCTGTCCCATTCCTCAATAACGGCGTCTTGGAGCTCCTGAAGAGTCGCGGGAGCGGGATCACGGGATCTAACCTTGCGTTTCAGCTGGTCCCAGAGGTGCTCTATCGGGTTCAGATCTGGACTTCTCGCTGGCCACTGCATGACAGGGATCCCAACCTCTTGAAGGTAGCCCTGCACAATTCCAGCAGTGTGCGCGCGAGCGTTATCGTGCATTAATGTGAACCCGTCGCCAATAAATCCAGCATAGGGGACCACATGTTCTTCCAGGATTTCTGTGATGTACCGGTGAGCAGTCATCGACCCTTGCCCGCGAGCACCGCCGGTCCGAGAGACGCAAGAAAGTTCAGTTTTGCCGTCGGCAGATATGCCGCCCCAGAACATGCAGGAACCGCCCCCGTATTCTACCGTCTCTTGGATGCAGGCTTGGGCAAAACGTTCCCATTGTCTTCTGTATACTCTTTTGCGTCTATCGTTGCAGAAAAGGCACACTCTCGTTTCGTCTGAGAAGAGAACAGCTCTCCATTGGTCCAGGGTCCAATTGACGTGGGCGCGAGCAAATTGCAGGCGTGCTCGCCGATGCGCTGCGGTTAATTTTGGACCCGTGGCAGGTCTTCTAGCCACAATATTTCTCTCCTTTAGTCTTCTTCTAACTGTAGAGACACTCACGGCCCTTCTACGAACTGCTTGAAGCTGCTGTTGCAACTCAACAGCATTAGAGAACCGATTTCTCAAAGACTTCGATACGACGAATCGGTCATCTCTCGCAGAAGTGCAGCGATTTCTACCAGACCCACGCCTTCAGACAAAGCCACCGGTCTGCAGGAACCGCTGGTACACTCTTCTAACAGAAAAGCGACTCAAGTGCAATTGCCGAGCAACATCACACTGACGTAGTCCTGATTGCAGTAGTGCGATAACTTGGGCGGCTTCAGCAGCAGTAGTGTCCATCTTCAAGGACGTTTTTCTGATGAAAGATATTCTTCTGTGTCTTCTTCGACTGTTGGTAGCAAATTTATCCCCCGATAAGCTGTATCGACCCTTTTATACCCAAAAAACAAAACAATACAAACAAAATTTGAAGAGGAGAATCAGTTCCATTGTCATTCACAGTGACTTAAAGTGTCAAGCTTTTTCTTTAATCAAATGAAATGGATATTTTTTTAAAGAGTTTTTATAGGGCTCTCAAATGATACCAATATTGCTACGAATAACTGCTTGTCTTAAGGATTAACAGTGCTTGAAGCCTATTTTTACGGACGTGCGATTTTTTTGAAGCCGAGTGTACTTACTTGGTTTTCTTTTTTTTTTCAAAAATGGCTTCAATGATTTTAATGGGTTTTTTTTTGTACGTACTATATATATACAGCTTACTATAGTAGGTAGTTTTTCATTGAGAGCAGTATCGGAATTAGGTACCTCCTTCCTACACAAGGTCACATTGTTGGTTAATTTGTCAAGTCTACCATTACAATATCCTTTGATACTGATTATGAATTTACAAAAATGTAAACAAGACTCATTACGACAGATCAACCGCAAAAATCGCAATGATAAAACGAAAAAATTGCTAAGTAAAAACTAATAATCTGTAATATGAGAATTGACTATTCGTTTATAGTTAATGTGATGGAACGATTAGTCAATCAGTCTCATCAAATATGTCAATTTCTGTGTAGTTGTTCCATTCTTTGGAATTTATAAAACCCAAGATTAGGCACATGCACTGCATACCCACCGGTCTGGATGCAAAAGGAAATAAACAACACTCGTAAGTAATGTAATACACAAGGTTAGGGAAATATTGAAATCTAAATTGTGAACGAAAGGCACATTAAGTTACGTGAGTAGTTGTGCTTTAACAGTTTTATTTTTATTCACTCTTGCTAACCTAAATTATAATTATAGTCTTAAAATTCTGTGGAAAATACAAGCCCGACATTCCTTAGTACAACAAAATTAAATAATCAAAATATTATTACTACTCAAAAGAAAATAAGGGCCACTTATTTTCTTTAAGTTTCGTTTTTCTTGGAGCATGGTGTTTTTTACTGACGAGTGTAGTTAAATTTTTTAGTGATGATCGACGTGTAAGGGTATGGAGATGACGCGGTAAGCAATTTTTGGAAGCCTGCATACATGAAGTTGACAGTTCGGTGGTCCCAACGTAATGGTTTGGGGCGGGATTATCTTGCAAGACAGAACTGATCTTGCCATTCAAAATGAGGGTGCTGTAACTGCTCACCGTTATATTGAGGAAGTTATCAGACCGCCTGTGATCCCATTTCCGCAGCCAGTGGGTTCTGGATTCATTCTGATGCAAGGTAATGCCTGTGCACACACAGCTCAAGCGACCCAGTCTATTTTTGAAGACTCTCATATTCCAGTGTTACCAAGGCCAGCGAGCAGTCCGAACTTAAATCCGATAGAACATATGTGGGACCATTTGAAAAGAAGAGTTAGACACAGTGAGCAAGAAGTTCACAACCAGCAGCAGCTGATGGACGCTTTGAAAAGTGCCGGGAAGAGATTTCAACGCAAAACGTGAGGATTTTGATCGAAATCATGCAGTCCAGGCTTCAGGAGTGCATACAGATAAAAGAAGAGGCCATACCCATTATAAAAAACAAAAAGTGCAAAATTTAAAAAAAGGAGTGTTTTTTGTTGTTTGTGTTTTTCATACAAAGTCATGTTTTAATTAAAGTTTGATAAAAAGGTCTATTGAGCATTATTTTAAACGTTTATTAGCTTAAATTGTAAACAAAAGCATATTCTTATTAAAACGTACATAAAAAATATATTACTTTTATTATTTTAATGATATACCAGAAAAACCTGCTGGGCCTTATTTTTTTTTTGAGCAGTATATATACATACAGGTGTTCCAAAAAGTATAGTCAAGCGAAAGTCCAGAGATAGGACAACTCTAAGGCTCGATGTCGGCCAGATCGGACTTAATATATAAAAAAAACATAAAAAAAAATAATACCTTCCTAACATTGGCCTAAGTAACTAAAGTTTTAAACAGCAAGTCAAAATCGTAGTCGAGCAAAGTCGCAAAATAAAAGTTATTCATTACGATGAGTAGAATCCCCAGTTAACGGGTCCTACACCAATTTTGTTACACCCTGCATATTAAACGAGTTATCTTGTAAGCGCAGACGATTTCGAAAACGGCTTGAAACTTTTCGACGAAAATCTAGGGTTAGGGGTTAAAAATCACCGGAAATCGATCTATCAGAGAATTCTCTTCAAAAACATTCATTTTATTTGATTTGAGAGAAATATATATATAATGTAAACGCATATGATGCAAATTTTTAATAACGCACGCAATTGCTTAATGGCCTAGCGGTCTCGATGCGAGCCACTTACGTTTTGCTGCTTTTAGGTCGAATTCCACCCACGAAACTTTATTGATTTTTTGTCTTTTTATTTTGTGTTATGTAAATAAAAATACTTAAGAGTGTAAAAGAAATATTTTAGAGACATTTTACCGTTTTTTTACTTTTAGCGCTATCTTTTGCCGTATAAGTGATTTACATACCTGATGATTGTGCCGCCCTGCCCCATGTTTCGCAATAGGGAATTTTTCACGGCTTTCTCTAAACTCAACTAGATGGCGCTGATCAACACTTGCAATAATAAAATCTCTAAAAAGTCGCCAAAACTGATTGATATTATTGACTATTATCATAATAAATGATGAATAACTTTGTAATATTACGTATCATTGAGCATTTTTTTTCAAGATAATTAAATTATAAAAAATATTATAGATATTTTCAGAACAAATATTGCTTGTCCTTTCGTCCCTTACAAGGCCACTATCGACTAAAACAACACCCTTAGGTACTACCAAACAAGTTATCTTAGTTTATAAACGCTCCGATTGAACAAGAAACGCTAGGTTTTTGTGTTTAGTTGCAAAAAAAAATTAATAACACCTATAAACTCTATTTTTTTTTACTTTAAGATGTTTTATATTACTTTAGCTTTCAAATAATAATAAAAATACAAAATTTCTAACCTATACACAACGTTTCCTATGAGCGATTAAACAATGGTATTCCAGATACGCTATTTTGTACACTGACTGTTGCTTAATGCTAGTTTTGGATTTTCTTAGCCTTTGTGTAAATTTTTATTTCAGTGGCACGGCCATCTACTGCCAATCCTCATTTTTTTGTTTTAACATTGTAACCTGCTTAATTTAAAAGATACATTGTATTTTTTCATCAGTGGTCGAAACAAGTTTAGTGTTAAAAATACTGATTTTACTGACCAAAAATCTTAAAATACTGACTTTTACTGACTTAATTAATAATAATAATAATAATCTATTTTTTCTCTGAAAATTGTACTTCAATATGAGCATCAACTGTTCCCCTCAGACATATACTTAATATTTGTGTTTACACATTAGTAAAATTGAGTCAGTGTACAGAGTAGTATTCTAAATCATTGATGGCAAAGACGTAGAAAAAGATAGGAGGCGTAGGCGGGCCATCACAAATGTTTCAATAATAAATACAGGGTTATTTTTGGACCCCCCACCAAAACTTCATAATAACTTCTTCTACTCATTAAACTGAGCAACATTCTCTAAATAACCAATGGTCAAGTTGCAAAACAATTTTGGGCATCTCCATTTTTTTGCAAATTGACCATTGGTTCCTTGGGTAAAGTTGCTCAGTTTCATGAGTAAAAGCCACTGTGAAGTTTTAGTGGGGGGTAAATAACCCTGTATAAATAGGGGTCCGAAGTAAAAGAGTGCCAAACCCAAAAAAAAAAAAAAAAAACAGATAAAACTGACCATTTTCCCAAAAAACTGACTTTTACTGACTGGTTTACAAAAAACTGACTTTTACTGTTTTTACTGACTAGTTTCGACCCCTGTTTCATTTGTAAAATATTTTTCTCGGCGATAAAATTGGGTCTTATTTAACCTCATTTCATATGTGCACTTTATAAAGACTCACACTGTATAATAATCATAAAATAATTAGTGAATTTTTCTTTCAGGAAAAGGTTTTTACTATACATTCAACATGTTCCTGCTACATCTTGTTTCCATTTTTTAGTTTACTTTTTATGTAGTCGCGTATTTAAAAAAAAAAAACATTGATTTGTCCTACTTAGAGAATACAATCCCGGGATCCCGATTTCTGACCCCGAAAATCCCGGGACTGTACTTGGCTAAACTCGGGATTGCCACAAACAGGTCTAGTTTGCATTCCGGAGTCCGTTGCGCTTGACAATGACCTAGATTATATTAATGGCATTTATTACTTATAAACAAAATACGACCCTTAGATACGCCGCCGTACGATACGTACTACACAGGTACAGCCCTAATAATATGTTTGTAGTAGAACTTAGAAGGGACTTCCCCGCTCGGAATACTTCAATTCAATAGGGTGCTATGGGACAAATCCGAAATAAATTTCAGTGAGTTAATAGGACGTATTAATATTAAAATTGATTTGTTTTTCAAAAACGGTTTATTTCTTTCTTAAAATTGTTTTACCTCTATTTACTCAAGAAATATATCTTGTACTATACATTATATAGATTAGTGATATATCAATTAATTAATTAAATATAATTAAGTATTTGAAAAGTTGGCATATATTTTCTTTTACTAGGAGAATGTATTTTGGGGTTATTTCCATCTCATCTTAAAATGTGTTCTATAAATCTAGGACTCAAAGGTCACATTTCTTTTCCTACCTAAATAACTTCGGTCATAAAAATATGTCTGATTATACTAAGGATACTATTATTATACTAGCTCAACACAGTTTTCACAAATTACATATTTCGGAATTATCCCATGCAGTAAAAGTGGTTCTCAACCTTTTGGCTATAAATGTTAGGTATTGTAAATTTTGAAATTACAGAGATGAAACTTTAATTATTAAGTAATGACATTTTGATAAATATTTAAAGGTTGAGAGCCACTTTTAATTACTATGAAAAGTATAACGGGTTATTTCGAATACTAAACATGTCGGAATATCCCCAATGGGTTTATTTCAAATTAAATAAAAAAATTAATATAGCACGTCAGAACTCAGTTAGACATGCTTAAAAATCGATAATTTATCATAAAAATAAACAGTCAATACATTTACTTATTTTGTTTCCTTGAAATTAATGTCGGGGTTATTTCGAATTGATGAAAATTGCGCAAAAACTCCACTTTTACAAAAACAGACACCACACTCGTCCGAAAACGTCACCAGTCACTGAACAATAATTGAAACCGCAGGAGATATCAAGATGGCACCTAAGTAAATGTGTCCATCATAAAAATATTGTTTTGTTTAGTAGAATTTTCTGTTATTCGGAATAAACCCCAATTCGGAATTACCCCAATGCACCCTACTCTAAGGTAATTTCCCAACGGGCCAACAGGGGAATCACCCGAACACCTTATATTTGATCGTGGATATTACAGAAACAGCATATAAGTCAAATATTGGATGCTTTTTGATTGTATTTTCGAAATTCTAAAAAGTTTTTTGTTTTGACTTTTTATTTCTTACAAAAGTAATTGTTTTGTGTTTCTTTTTAGGGTTCCGTAGTTTCTCACTATATATAATTGTGATTTGTGTTATACAGCAATACTATATGCAAATAAAATCATTAAAAAAAAAAGTTTTTTTTTATTTAAGCCCAATTAGAAACCACATAGTCAGCCCCAGGATTACGCATTTAAAATCCCCTAATCCCAGGATTGAAAAACATGCTCGGGATTGTATTCTCTAGTCCTATTATATTCAGTGTACCAAACATCCTTTTTCATACTTAATCATAGTATATACCTACATAGCTACTGATTATGTGACATGATGTAATAAAACTTTTTTTTTTCTAGAAATATAAAGATTCTTAGTTCCAATAAAATTAAATAAATGAATACTTTATGAACTACCTAATAGTTTTGATATCTATTCACTTCTTATACAAAGCTTTTAAGTGACAAACAAAAACACCTAAACAGCATTACTTACAATTAGAATAAACCATTGAAGTTACACGTGAAAGTTGTAACATACATGGTACAAGTAAGGTTAGCATTGGGCAAGTAGTTTGATTTCCATATAAATCTAAAATGACATGTGTGTATATTCAGTACTTTTGATGATAAAATCTTTGAAGTTCATTTTTTCTTAAATGTGATGTCAGTTTGGCAGTTTTCTTTCTCTGCTCGCTCACCTATAGAGATTAAAAAAACATACAGTTAACAATGTTACTTGTACTAAACCTCTGAAGGTAGAATATAAAAATGAAAGGTAGAAAATAATTTGTAAGTCAGCATTGGCATAAAATAAAGGTGGGTAGTTTGATATTCACACAAAATTTAAATTACAGATATAATGAATTTAGTTTTATTATTTTTGTGTTGTAAGTTTAAATTAAGTACTTTATTTAAAAAAAATGCCCTATAATTCAGATGAATAAATGACCTTGAGAGCTTCTACATGGCGATTATTCATTAACTCTTATAGATCAAATCAAAAAGACAAGATATAGGTGATACTTACACTACGAAAGTGGGACTACAAAACTGAGTACATGTGCTTATCTAATGGGTAGTTTACACGTATTAAGTAGCGAAGTAGTTAATTTTAACTTAAAACTAAGTTAATTTTAAGTGGTCAAGCGTTTACACGTAATACGTAGTAAGTAGATAAGTAGTAACTAAATTTTAACTTGTGTGTAGAGTTTTCACGTTAAAAATCTACACTTGCTTGCCATTTAGTAGCAGGCCACGCCCACCGGGGAGAGCGCGCGGTGCGGGGAGCGCGGCAACTTATTCGAAAAATAGATTCGATTCTATTCTACTTGCGCACTTGTCTACTAAATCGTTAACTTACTACTTATGACTTAATAGCTGATAAGTGACTGTTTACACACAGAAATTTACTTAAAATTTAGTTAAAATTAACTTAATTACTTCGCTACTTAATACGTGTAAACTACCCATTAGTTGCATTTACAGCAATCTACTTTTTGGCCTACTGCTTTTTTTTTACTTGGTTTAAGTGTTTTATGCTGTAATTATGTATCAAAATGCCAATTCAATATTTTGCAAATGTTTTAATCAGTGAAGGCATAAAAAACACTGATGCTACACACAAAATTATAAAAATATTGTGATAAATCATTAAACAAAACAACAGAATTTGACAGTGCCAGCAAAATAAGTTTCATGTCACATGCACTTTATTTTTTCTGTGTATTATAAACCCTATTTTTGTAGGACACTTGTAATAAAATGGCCTCATAGTCATGCATTCTGTTTCACAAAATTCTTTCGAAGCCCATTTATCATGTTGTATGAAAATACTGTATCTGAAGGAGTTTGCAATCACAGCAGCTCAAACCGTCAAGCCGTCAGCACATCAAATTGATAAATATTCAAAGTATGTTCCAATTTTGGGTCTGGTATGGTACATCAGTGTGCTACTGGATGTCTACATTCACTCTACAGCAATGTTTGAAAGTGAATGGATGTGGCTCTTCCCATCATGGTTTATAGCAGTTTTTAGAGAGATCTGATATGAGAGAGTTTTAAGAAGAACTTCTCTGACTAAAAATATGTTTTAAATTAAATGATATATTTCTTGTAAATCCCTCTCACCTTCCAATCCTTGATCTATAAAGTAACTTGGAAATTACCTATAAATGCAACTTTTGTGTAACATTATTTTTTAATCTTAATGATGACACTTCCAGCAGATAAATTTTAATAAGCTTTCACATGGACCACTCTTCTAAAACAAGATATTTTCTTTGAAATATTCACAAGCAACATAAATCATCTCGCTTTGCAAAAAAGAAAATATGGAATTTTACGCTTATTACCATCTTATTCAAATTATTTAACATATTTTTATTTAGAAATTGTTAATAACACCTGTGCTCCTCTATTACCAATCAAACAAAACAGAACCAGTTTATAATAAAAGCTTTAATTTTATAAGATATTTAAGCTTTATATAATATAATGATGTTGATTCGTTGTTTACAATTAAACTGATTTGACAGGACTAAACTAAATTTAAGCATCCTGTCCTTGTCTTTTTAATATAGAAAGAAAAAGACAGAACACTTAAATTAAGTTTAATCCTGTTGAATATATGTTTAATTGTGAAAACCGAATCTACTACAGTGTCTTCTAAAATATATCAACCATGTCAAGGATATTGTGTATTAAAAATCTAGCAAACATACAATAATTACAATAGCGCAGTAAGACTTTGTGTAAATGGGCACACAAACTGGGCTTGATAAAATATGTTTTTATATTTTGTGGGTATCCATGTTTTGTTGATGACAAAAATGTAACTGTAATTAGAAACTAATTAAAGACTGCCTAAAGTAGAGATCACTACTCAATCAGTACAAAACACGATAACAATCATTAATGTACTGACAACAGATATTTTTTGGTCAGGTTTCTGTATGGTAAACAAAGATTTGGTTACTGAAGACAACTATAATGCGATTCTAGGAATATATTAGATTTCTAAGGTAGCATAATGAAGTATATTAGATTAATATAATATCACAGAAATACCTGTAGCTGTTCACACAATGCCGTTCAGAATGATGCTGAAGTGGCATTTATTACGTAAATAGTTAGAATTACGATAGAAATGACTGTTAATAATAAAAAGGATACGATCCAGGCCCGCGCTGACTCGGCGCCAACGGCACCTGATTCCCGTTGCCACTCATATTCTTGGCAGCATAGGCTCGGGACACGTACACCACTCAAGGTGGCACGTAAAATCGCCCTAACCGATTGTAGGACACATCCGGCACTTATGCAGACGATATTCTGTTGTCAGATTGACAAGTCACACGGTTTAATTTAGACCATTAAAAAGCAACGTTTCTAGCAAAAACATTGTACACCACTTGAGAATTCACAGTATATATTTTCAGGAAAATTATATAGCATCACTGGAAAGAGACTCACTAAACAAACGACAGTACAAAATGGCGGATGTTAACCAATAAACAAACGTGACTGTCACTGATAAAGTTCAAAATTTTACTAAGCACTTATTTTTTAGACTTTATTTTAATGTATTTTTTCATATAAGGATAAAAACTGTAAAAATATTTCGTGTGCAATAAACTCTGGACAGATACAATTTTTTAAAAAATCTTTAAACTGTCATTCGATTCACGTCTACGCACGTCACAAATGCAATGCTTCGCATGCATGTTCCAAATTATTAGTGTTGTGATGAATATGTATTGTTCGTAACTGTTATTTTAGAAGTCGTTCCAAAACCAAGTTAGCATTTAACTCGGAAAAATGAAAGAGACGTTGCTATTTCGAGAAAGAGAAAAGAAATATTATTTTGGAACGCTTGCGAGTGATTCTAGAGTGAAAAGTGTTTTGGAACGACTATGGGTAACAAACGTCATCGAAAAGAACTCAGAATGGTTTCTTGCTTTTTTCCATAGTTTGCTGCCATAATTTATGGCATTAATGTCTTAACCCTCTAATGCATGTATTATGAAGAATGCATGAAAAAAAAATATTAAATACGAGAAAATCCATTAATATGAAGCACAAAAACGAAAATTATGAATAAAAAAATATGGCACATATATTGAAGAAAAAATATGATAACGCCATATATGGCTTCGTATGCACTCAACATAAAAATAATTGGGTTTTTCATTGTAGCACGAAAATCTTACACAATCTCAATAACATTTTACACGTTTTTAATGATCCGTGAGTATAGTTATTTTGATATAGTTGGGAAATAATCAATAGTATCCTTAAGTATAGATACCAGAGGAAAATCTTGATGCCTTACAGACCATTTTCTATGCATTTTGGAAGAGTAAGGTTATTTCTTACAGCTGGTGGACATGTTAGATGACAGAATAAGAAGCAAAATCATAATTATTACATGACTCATCGCTAGGTACAGGTCTTATCACTTATTATAGCCATAGAAACGACAAATATTCACGTTTAAATGTAAAAACTAATTACTTAAAATCTGATATTCCTACATGTTTTTCAGACAAAAAGATGTCTGGGTGCATACGGAGCCATATGTGGTTTCACAATAAAACGTACTAATTATCTAATTAAACCAACATATTTGAAATATCATAAATCAGCATTATATAAAGGAGTGTCAAATCAACGTTGATTATATTTTAGTTTGAGATTTACTCCCCTTTTACTATTTTTTTAAACGATCGTAAGACACAGTAACATCACTAATTGCAAGCTCACGTTTGTGTAGTACTTGAATGCTGGATAATTTCACTTCAGATGTAAAATTGAGATATAATAAAATACAAACCGTTTCTCGTTAGGTGTTAGTAGTGTGAATAACTTAAAATTAAAATATAATTTCTCAAACTGTCCGCATAAAAAAATGAATTATATTCAAGGCCATATTTAGCTTCGTATGCAATAGAGGGTTAACAGATACAAGCAATAGTATTTCAGAACAATTCCGAAGATAAAATAATTATTTGTTTACCTTAGTCTGTTTGACATTGATTACGGACTTCTCGTCGAATAAATAGGGAGTTTTCAGACGACGTTTCTAAGCTTTGCCAATGTATTTTAAAAAGCAGCGTAGAATTTACGGTAGCAAAATAGATTTAATATTGTTGAAAATATATAAAAAGCCACCTGAACATAGATTCTTATTAATTTAATAAACAGAAACGATAAATTTCCAACTTGGTCAAGTATGGATGACCTGGGTGCGTTCTGGTTTCTCTGTTATATATATAATTTCTTCTTCCGATAAATTGATTTTGTTTAATACATTTTTATGAAATGCGATTTATAACTCGGTATTTTGTTCGAATTGTTTAAGAAATATAAAAACAATACTGATAAGCTTTGTGCATCAAAAAATATGAAAAGTATTTTTTGGATCAAAATACAAAAAAATATTTAATGAAAAGTAATCTTCGAAAGCTATTCATTATTATTATGATATTAGTCAGTAATATCAATCAGTTTGACGTTTTTTTTGAGATTTTCTTATTTCCAATGTTGATAATCGCCAGTGAAATGTCATATCTCCAGAACACTATTCTATGTTGCAAACATGCCCCAACGGCATATATGGCTAAAAGTCTGATGAGTTACTCAGTCTGTATCATGCTACGGACACGACAACGCGTCCTCCGTATTTACTCCTTGTTACACAAAAACATGCCGAATTGCGTAGTGAAATCGTGTTAATCTCATTCTGCCAGAGATAAAAAGAGCGCTAGTATCACGTTTCACAGGCCAATAAGTATTTTGTTAAGATTTGAATCAAAATAAGTTTATAAAAATTCAACACAATTTGTCGCCATTTTCCATCGTTCAGTGTTGCTTAAAAATAAAAAATACGAAATACCCTAATTTGGGGGAATTTTAATGAATGAATGAATGATGAGGACGTATTACGTGTGTTTATTGATAACTGTTTAAATTGTAAAATTATGTAACTGTATATTTTTTTGTATAAAATTTAGACGGTGTAACAAAACTGGTGTAGGACCCATTAACTGGGAATTTTACTCATCGTACTGAACAACTTTTGTTCTACAACTTTGCTCAAACCCAAAAAAATTTGGACTCTCGATACATAAGTGGCATGATCAATTTTATGCACAATCCAAATTTTTTTTGCGATTTGAGCAAAGTCGTAGAACAAAAGTTGTTCAGTACGATGAGTAAAATCCCCAGTTAACGAGTCCTACACCAATTTTGTTACATCCTGTATACAGGGAGTTAAAAAAACGCGCTTGATTTTGAAGTGTTATTCAAAATCAAGTATAGAATGCAGGAAAAAAAATAAAAAATCCGATATACAATTTTTTTTAGTTTTTCATACAAATTCTTAATTCAATATTCAGATTCAGTATGAGAAACTGAAAAAAATATTGTGAATTTCTTCAATGTTTTTTTCCTGTATTCTAAACTTGATTCTGAGTAGCCTCTTAAAATTTCAAACGCAAAGTGCGTTTAAGTTAACACCTAGTATAAAGAAACGATAAGAGAGAGAGAGAGAGAGAGAGAGAAGAAACAATCAATAAAATGTTACCCTTTATTTGTATTTTATATTAATTTAAAAGATAAACTATCATTTAAATACGATTCCCAAAGATCACGTGAGGAGAAAAAATTGTAATAACAATAAAAGTCGCGGGCGAAAGCTAGTGATAATAAATACAATATTTGATAAAACTAAATTCTTGTATTTTATATTCTTACTTATTTGTATTTTTTGAATATTTTATACAAAATGGGTTCATCAGTATTTCGATCTGTATGAATAAAATATTTTATTTTTGGAAAGAACCACCACCAACGTAGCTTTATCTTAATTACAATAACCATTGTGTAAAACCATTACGGCAACTAGTACATTTTATAGTGACGAAACAATTACAATATGAATTACAATTATTGCTTGAAATAATTTCCGATTACAATTACAATTCGGCTGTTCCAAAATAAAACACTGAATACGCCATTTCTATATTTTTACATTAGCTGAATAAATATTTTCGTAAGATTCTGTTAATTTAAAAACTTTCGTAAGCTTCATTAAGCCTATTCACTTTTGCTTTTAAATTATTGCTAATAATTAGATAATATTATCCACTCGGTGTTACATTACAGTTACAAAAATATCGATCTATCATTCATTCATTCATTCAGTGGGGGAATATGATACTATTACCATATTACTGGCAACATTATTCAAGTGTCATTGAAATATTTGAAAAAATATCGCCATCTTTTTCTTATTTGACGTTTACTTGTATAGATTCGCTTAGTAAGAGTGAGACAAATATAGTGTCACTGTCACATGAAATCATGTTTCAAAGCTACGTCCTAGTTTTTGTTACTTTACTCCACGTTTTCATGGAAGCGTTGTAGGTGATTGCGGCTCTTGTATATAAATCTCTTTGATAATCGCCATCTAGTTGAGTTTAGAGAAAGCCGTGGAAAATTCCCCATTGTAAGGTGAATTTTAACGGTAAACACACACAAAAATTGCACTTGTCAATGTGAAAAACGCATTCACGAAAGCGTTCCAAAATCCCGATGGAGAACTGTTAGTCGATCTTTCGGTTATCCTTGGTTTCACTTGTTGATTGAATGATTTTTTCTTGTTAATTGAATGTGTTTTTTCTTTTGTGTGTACCAAACATCCTTTTTCATACTTAATCATAGTATATACTGTTACGTTACAAAAAGAAAGAGCGGGTCATCCGGGGTTTACAATATTTAATAAAAATAAAAAAGAAAACTGTACAACCTATTCTAAAAAATATGTCCCCAATGTTCGTTCGTCCACAGTTCGTTCAACACTATTTACACACAAAAGAAATAAGGGAAACACGTCACGTAGGGTGGCGGGCGGCTTGATACGTTGGCGGCCGGAGGGGCTCGCTCCGACGGCGACGACAGCGGCACGCAGCACTCCAAGTAGGCACCGGCTCGGCACGTCGGGCGGCTGGAGCGGTGCGCCCCGACGGCGACGAATAGGGCTGGAGCAGCAGCAGCCAGACCCTTAAGTCCGGTGAGACGGCAGCACGAGGGCCCGGGACTAAGAAAGAACACTTGAAGGAGAGAGGTCCCGGGCTTCCATTTGGTCTTGATTCGTCGAACTCCGGCGATAGACTGCAGTATCCGCCCGCTGCCCTCTTAAAAAAAATTATGGAGAATGATATTATTTATTTGAATTTCAAATTTGACATTCTTCGTCATCAGTCTTTGCTTTTCTTACTCGCCAGGAAAAATAGGTGTTAAACCAAAAAGTCCGTAGTTCTTAATTACTCCCTTAATAATATTAAACTGATGCAAACTCCTTAAGAATAAAATATAGAAACTATAAGTGTCAAAGATAAAAATATTGAATGGAATTTGTACCGAAAACAAACAATATTTGAGTAAATACAATAATTTCGAGATAAAGATAATAAGAAACGCTAACTTAAGAACCTACGCATATAAAGGAATTAATAAAAGGAATACATGAATAAAACTAACAAAGGTAAATATTTACAAGAGCGATAAAAAACCCTATATTTTCCCCGACAACCCGAGAAAAATCTAAAATGATATGTGTGTATTTATTCAATATTTTTGATAATTTTTTAAGTTCATTTTTTTCTAAAATATGATGTCGGTTTGGCAGTTTTCTTTCTCTGGTCGCTTCACCTATAGAGTTTTCAAAAAACATTCAGTTATACGGCGAAAAATGGCGCTATAGATAAAAAATCGTTAAAATGAATCTAAAATACTATTAAGTCTTTTTATTTATGTGCATAGTAACATAAGTTCACTCACAATAAAAATAAAAATACAAAAAAACTATAAAGTCTCATGGGTGGGATTCGAATCCGGACCTAAAGGCAGCAAAACGTAAGTGGCTCGCAACAAAATCGCTAGTCTACCAAAGTACTTATGAGCGATGGTTAAAAATAAGCATTATATGCGTTCGTATTTTATGTATTTTCGCTCAAGTCTCCCTAAAATTTATGTTTTTGAAGATAATTCCCTCATTGATCGATTTCTTGTGATTTTTGACCCCTAATCCTAGATTTTCGTCGAAAGGTTTCAAGCCGTTTTTAAAATCGTCTACGCTTACAAAATATTTCGTTTTATATATAACAATTGGTGATTGGTGCAGTAATTACTTGATTCCAGTTATGAGGCTGCTAGCGGAACGTTACACTAGCAGCCTCAGTCAACAAGAATTTAATAGGAAGCAAACGTTTAGTTTCTCATCAGCAATATATATATTGCTTCCTATTAAAGATTATTGTTAAATTATAGGCTATGCGAGCACTACGAATTTATTCCTTGCGATTTTTAAATTGCAAAATAAAGTCGCATGGGTACAAAATACACGTACGATTTCTTTTCGCTTTTTGCTATTGTTCTCAGACTTGCGAAGATTATTCGCAACGACTAAATTTCGTAGTACACGTATGTACTATTTATTATTATAATATTATAAAATAATGTGTATCCTTCAGTATGCTACTATATCTATCATTTCTATCAGACACCTTAGTTTCGTGCTCGGGCACAAACAAGTGTTAGAGTTTAGTCATATCAGAATCAGCAAAACAAAATATATCTAAACTACAGAATACCTAATAGTTCGGTTACTTTCTTTTCACCGAATTTCACCGTAACTTAAGATAACTTATTTATATAATACAAAAGAAAGACGCATAATAGCTATACATATAATATTATTTAGGTAGTAACACGTAAAAAGTACCAACCATTAAAACACTCGTCGTTATTATTAGTTACGATAGTAACCTTAGTAACGCAGCTCAAATAAACTAGTTATGTATAACTAGAAGTGTACAACACTAGTAGACAGAAGGAAGTTGTGAAGTCAGGGCTGCCAATATTTATAAATGAAATGTGCTTGTCTGACAGCTGTCAACTAGAGACGGACTTACAATCAGTTATGTGTTGTAGATTATCGACTTAGAATAAAGGTCGCAATAATCTGAACAGTTCTGGTTTTTTAGTAGGTATGTTGATAAGATGGATACCAGTAGTGTAAAACAAATTTTGCAGCTTTGAAAGGCCGGTGCTAACTGTGTGGTAATCCAAAGATATCGAAATCAGACTTTTTTCAGATTTTTGCTTATAATTTCTAAAAGGTGCATCCCACGGAAAAAGTTATTATAGCTCTGTAAATCCAATACAAACCAGGATACAGCACTTCAAACATTGGCAATTTTCCCCAAAAACTTCGAAACTGTAGTTTTAGCCGCCTTCCAAAAAGAATATCGGCTATAATACTCATTCTACGATTGTTTAGCTTTAATTTAAGCATAAGCGGAAAGTAGGACAAAATATAGTTCCCTTGTATTCTGGACCAAAGCGAAAAATTAAGGAAAACAGATTTTTCAAAAAAGGGAGCCTGACAAATAAATAAATAAATATCCGGGACAAATCACACACGGAAATGGTTACAATTGCAGGATTATAAAGACAACTCAGTGTTAAATAATTTATATTGATAATATAAAACTTATATTATATCACTTAGTCATGGCGGGACCTCAGCTGACAGCTGCGACAGAAATATACAACAAAATATCAATTAATATTTATTATAATTGTCTGCATGAAAGGAGTTTCAGTAGGGTTTCCGACGCTGGTTTCTTCGTTGAGGTCACTGGTGTCAGTCCCTGTTAGCTCCTTGCGGTGTTGTCGCAACCACTGAATGCGTGAAAGAATAACTGTATGAAAGCTCTTCTCGAATGAATAATTTTGATAAGAACTGCTCGCAACTGCACTTTCCTGGAAAAAACATTTTTTATGTTGGAGCCCGCGATCTATTACGTAGGTAGAGGATGTCGACCTCTTGTGCTCTTTAATGGATTGGGCTGCAACATGAAAAAATGCTTTTTCCAGGAAAGTGCCAGTTCTTTCACGCATTAAGTGGTTGCGTTGCGACAACATTTCATATAGTCAGCAGAGACTGACACCAGTGACCTCAACGAAGAAACCCTGCTGAAATCCCTGTCATGCAGGTAAGGTAATGCATTCGTAGGTCTGTTCTGGGTATTTATGAAACTATATGTAACATGTATTTATGAAATTCCTGTCATGCAGGTGCAACTTTCTTGCACCTTGCGGAAAAGGAAGACGCTCGTGCCAGAGGACAGGGCTGAAATGCTCTACTCATTGCAAAGTTTGTCAGGAGAAGACCTGCCTCAATACTCCGTCCTTAGCCTTGACTGAGTCGGATGAAGAGAACGACTTCGACCCCCCCCCCCCCCCCCACCCCTTTACCACAAGCAACAGAGCAGTCTCCGGAGCCACAGAAAGAGGCAACACACACAGAGGCGGTCGCGGGGCGGTATATTTTTTGTAATGTTCGGATTACTATAAAACCCTTCACACCAAAACCGGGCGGGCGTCCCGCGGCTGCTTCTGTGTGTGTTGCGCTTAAAGGTAATGCTATATCACATACCTACTCCTGCGTTGTAATTAATTATAATAAATATTAATTAATAATTTGTTGTATATTTCTGTCGCAGTTGTCAGCTGAGGTCCCACCATGACTAAGTGATATAATATAAGTTTTATAATATCAATATAAATTATTTTACATTGAAATATGTCTTTCTAATCCTTTACAGAAGTCCTGCAATTTGTCAGGCTCCCTTATTTGAAAAATCTGTTTTCCTTAATTTTTGGCTTTGGTCCAGATTACAAAGGAACTATTTTATGCTTAAATTAAAGCTAAATAACTGCTCTACAAGTGAATGAATATTATAGCCGATATTCTGTTTGGAAGGCGGCTAAAACTACAATTTCGAACTTTTCGGGGAAAATGGCCAATGTTTGAAGTGCTGTATCTTGGATTCTATTGGACCAACGGAGCTGCAATTACGCTCAAATTATAGAAAATCTTGTCTTCTTTATAAATGTATACTATAACTTTTTCAGTGGGATGCACCTTTTAGAAATTAATAAGATAAAATCAGAAAAAAGTTCGAAGATTTCAATGTTTTTGGAGCACCACGCAGTTAACACAGGCCTTTCAAAGCTGCAAAATTAGTTTTACATTACTACGGTATTTATCCTAACAACATACCAAACTGTTCAGATTATTGCGACCTAACGCGATTTTTTTAGTCTGATTTAAATATTTAATCTGTCATGATTTTATGATTTTAAAATAATGATCTAAAAATGTTTTTTTTTTTGCTTAAAGTCGCAAAAACATCAAATAAAAAGTTATGAGCTTTAAAATCATACATTTAATGTAGAAAAAATGTAATATCTTAACTTTACTTTATGTAGTTAGGAAATTCCAATGCTTTTTAAAACTGCTCCATTTGATGTTGTTTACATTGATAATCACATACCGCACAATGCTTTAATTTTTCTATTAAAATTGTCGATCAAGTGTCGCAAAGGCGTTACGATGTTATGAGCTAAAGAGCTTCTTTATTAAAATGAAATCAAGATCACCAAAAAGTTATAACCACCAAACTTTCCATCAGATGAGATGTAGTCAAACGCACCATAATTTTTAATAATAATAAAAAAAACAAGATTTGACTGTCTCTGCGTCGCGTCGAATTTTCGCAAAATGACCTCCCAGAACTCATGAGTGAAGTGCCTATTAAGGATGAAGACCGGCCAATCGTTTTCAAAAATGATGGCTGTCCTACACACTACCGCAGAACTATGAGAGAATATCTCGACAACGCATTCCCGAATTCATGGAAAAGAGCACTTGGGCCCATCGAATGGCCCGCAAGGTCCTCAGACCTCAGACCTCTGGATTTTTATGTTTAGGGTCGAGCTAAAGAGCTTATTTATGAAAATGAAATTGATACCAGGAATTTATGAAAATAAAATTAAAATTGATCCAAAAAATTCTTTTTCGTTTGTCGGTCCATCCACCGAACAGCCTGTATGTGATGTTAGTTTTCCCTTTCATTTTTTTTTTGTTTGGTTCTTTCCTGCTTTTGCAAGGAAAAGGCAAATGCTTCTCTGGCCATACAGCCTATTCTTACATAGTTTGCTCTTCTCTAAATATTTTTCTATTTCATTTGAGATCTCATTTATCAATTTCTGTCGTCTTTAACTTTTTCTCTATTCTTCAACAAAATTGTAGCACTTTTGATGAAGATTTCATGGACTTCTTGAGAGCACTCGAAACACAGTCTACACAATTTTATTTCATTATCCTACATATTAGACACTTAAATGGCACTTTATTGAACAATACACTATCAATATTATGCATTAAAAACCACGATATCTATTTTTTCGGATAATAAAACAAAAATGACAAACTCTTGCCGCGAGTTCCCGCCAAAAAGTCGTTTTCCCTTTCATGTAACATAGACTTATTTTCAAAGAATTTGTATATCTTTATTTTATATAAAAGTTCTGTGTTCACGGATCGCCTTGCGAATTTTTTGAAGTATGTCCGATCGTGCTACGTGCTATGAAGCGTTTTAGACGCTTTTCATGGCTATCAAACCTTTGTGCCTAAGAATATCAATCTTTTTAAAGGTCGAGTGGATGAAAAGTTGAGTTGACTTGCAGTGTAGCAGTTGACTTGACAATACTGAAAGCTGAAAGATACACTTTTGAAAATACTTTATTTAAATTACACTTTACATACATATAATATAATATTATTTAAGAATGGATATCGGATACCATGATCCAAACTTTGATAAAGAAATAGTTTTGGATTATAAAGAATTTTTGCTAGGATTGAAAAATACGGAAATAGCAGTGCCATACATAGTTCTCAATGATAATATTTCTCCCCAATTATTCGAGTACGTATCAAAACTAAACGGAGTAAAATTTATTGATGGATCCTATCACACTTATTGCGGAGAAATAAAGCAAATTATTAATCAGTTTATAAGTTTCTGGTCGGAGCAGATAAACGATGCTATTAGAGAGGCAGATAGAATAACACATTCAATAACTAAAAGCGAACTACTGAGATTAATAAACAAATCCTTTCAAATTCATGAACAAAGACAGATCGATTTTTCAAAGGAGTATTTACCAGCACGCACACCCGAGGAACAAAAGGCCTTCGACGAGGTCGTTAAAAAGTTTGATCACTTTATGGAAAAGTTTCGTCTGCTTAAGGATGCAGCTGAGGCAATGGACAAGGCGCAGAACGTTGCGGAATTCGCGAAGCAACATTATGATGTGTCTCTTCATAGAAGAACAGCTTTATTGGAGTATACACACAGCTTCATCTCAATCAACTTGTCACACCATGTTAGTCCCTCAGATCTAAATTAGGAAAATCCTGTTTTCGATACTAAAGGAAATCTCACTCCAAAACGAAGTCGTAGCTGTCCTTTGCTCCAACCTAAACATATCATTAATGTTTCCATAGTTCCTCTTAGCATGGGCGTATATAAGGGGGGGGGGGTTAGGGGGTCCGGACCCCCACCCTGGACAAAAATATCACGGAATATTCAACGCATTACACGAAAACGCAAGTTTGAATGGCAAATTTACTTTGGCATAAATGAGCAGTTTGCATGTTTTTTTGTGTGCCGTGTATAGACGCAGTTTATTACACAAATTTCAAAATTTTCAAACTCAGCAACTTTCCCCAAATAATCAATGGTCAATTCGCAAAAAAAATTGGGCATCTCCATACAAAAACGTGACCAAATCAATGAAAGGTCCAAAATATCTTTTGCGAATTGACCATTGGTTACTTGGGGAAGGTTGCTCAGTTTCATGAGTAGAAGCCACTGTGAAGTTTTGGTGGAGGGGTTCCAAGTTTGAGTTTGAATTGAAAAGAGCATTTTTTTTAAATATAGTCCCTTATAATTCAACAACAATTTGCTCAAACAGAACCAAGAAGAGGTCTTCAATTAAAGTACTATAGTAATTATAGTACTTCAATTATAGTACATTCCTGAGAGTTTGTGATCGGACGGCCGATGTAACTTTGAAGTGTCGAACGATTGAGATCAAACATATTTTTATTGTTTATTTGCACTACTGATACAACATTCAATTCAAATTCATGTCATAAAATTGAGCTGCAATAAACTAAAACATTTTTTACTTACATTTAATGTTTAGTATAAAATAAAATTATAATTTCACTAGCCGGGAGACAGAGCGTCGCTCGTTCAATCGGAGTTTTTATAAACTAAGATAACTTGTTTAGTAGGACATATAAGATATATTTTCTATAAAACATTTTGCAGGGTGTTGTTTTAGTCGGTAGTGGCCTTCTAAGGGACGAAAGGACAAGCAATATTTGTTCTGAAAATATCTATAATATTTTTTTATAATTTGATTCCATTGAAAAAATACATGCAGATTATCCTTTTTTTTTGATAAAAAAGCAGAAATTCAATGATACGTAATATTAGAAAGTTGTTCATTATTTATTATGATTTTAGTCAGTAATATCAATCAGTTTGGCGACTTTTTAGAGATTTTCTTATTGCAAATGTTATCAGCGCCATCTAGTTGAGCTTAGAAAAAGCCATGGAAAATTCCGGGGCAAGGCGGCACAATGAAAAGCGAAAGATGGCGCTATTTGTCTCTAAAATACGAAGAGGTTAAAACATTTTTTTATCACTCTTAATTCTTTTTATTTATTTATATAATATTTACATAAGTTCACACAAAATAACAAATAAAAACACAAAAAAACTATAAAGTCTCATGGGTGGGATTCGAATCCCGACCTAAAAGCAGCAAAAGGTAAGCGGCTCGCACCGAAACAGCTAGTCTACCAAAGTACTCGTAAACGGAAGTTAAAATAAGCAACATAAATTGTTTTATGTAATTTCGCTCATATCTCCCTTAAATGATTTTTTTCGAAAATAATTCCCTCATAGATCGATTTCTGGTGATTTTTAACCCCTAATCCTAGATTTTCGTCAAAAGGCTTCAAGCCGTTTTCGAAATCGTCGGGACACTTAACTCATTTTATAGTATAGGAGGATAGGATAGGATAGAATCATACTGCGCTTTTTCAACGTTAGTTCAACTGCCTCAAATAATGAAATAAATTATGAAATCTATCTAAAGTCCTTATATAAAAAGTATTTGTTTTTCATAGCAGACTTAAAGGAAGTAAAGAGACTTCAAAATCGAACTCAAATTATAGAATTATATTGCACACATGAATTAATAAACTGACATCTTTACAATGAATAATTTTTTCTCTCGCTATAGTTTACAAATGGATTACTTAAACCCAATTAATTTAAAGAATCTAACTTCATTTTAAGCAAGCCTGTATGTAATATTTTTTTTTTCAGATTTATCCTATCAGATGTAGCTTGGAAGAATGTCTTCTACGAGTACAAAATAACCTTAAAAAAATGGAAGCGGATCGCGACGTGATTTTAAACAATTTAATGATAGAATTGTATGATAAAAACAAAGAACGTCTCACTGAATCTAGAAAAGAAAACAGGTCTTCGTTCGAAGAAGCTGATGTAAGTCCCTTATACACTCCCGGACACATCTATCGACCCACCTTGCATTTTACGCTTTGATGGTCTCTAGCCAAAAATAAATGTTATTTATTATCACTATCATATATATATGTTATCACTTGTATTTGTATGATATTGTTATTTTTTAAAGGATGGGTGTCAGTAACCTAACAAATATCCCCCAAAAATAACGCAAAAATGAATAATATCACAGAATCCTATTAATACGTTTTTTTCAATTCTAGACCATGTATGTACTCCATGTGGCCACGATAATCATTTTCGTCTTTCATGATTATTCTCGTTTTTTTTTATAAACAAATTGGGTATTACAAAGATTTTATAAAAAAAATATAGTTTTAACAATTATTTTTTTATATCAGCGCAATCTCCCAACACCTTTACTTTTACATATATGATGTAGCATATTGTGAGAAATAAAATAAATAAATATAAAAGATTTGTTCCAGTGCGCTCATATGTTACACATAAGTGATAACTGCCGATCATGATTTATCACGCTTTTACAAATATATTTTTATATCATCACAATTTCCTTTTTCTTTTACCTACATATATATTCAAGCATATTGTAAACAATAACATACACAAATATAAAAGTGTTGGTCCAGTGGGATCATATTTTACTCATAGACGTTCGACAACTATCACTTTATGTATAATGCGTACCTAACATATGAGCGCACTGGACCAATACTTTTATATTTATTTATTTTATTTCTCACAATATGCTACATTATATATGCAAAAGAAAAGGTGTTGGGGTAGGGCATGCATTACCGATTACCGGAATCTCGAAATACCGGAATCCCGGACGTTTTTTTCCGATAATTCAATACCGGTGTTGGGAAGGGCATTATCGTTCAATACCGGTATTGGAAATGGCCAATACCGGTAACCGGTATTAGAGGTTAAATTGTAAATATATTTTTTATTATAAAAGTGGAAGACTTTTTTGAGTTAAGAGCTAGTTGAGACTTAGTTAAGGCTAGCTACCACCATCTTTTCCAAATCTTGCCACCAAACATCAATGTTTATAGGATTTATGTGTACCGTGGAAATAAAATAGGCAGTTCTCTATTGCGTAGAGGAATATTTTACGGCATCATCATCACTTATGAGAAAGTAAGAAGATGCCATTGCCAAGGGTTTACTAACTGAAGCCTTGGAGAAAGTTGATCGGAATCGGAAGTTGGAACGTTGACTGAAATATCGTGCACAAATGATTCTCTTAATACTTAATAATAATATCTATAATAATAATAACCAACATAAATATGAGGAAAACAAGGGTTCCAAAGAGCCGAATTACAGTGGCGTTGGTTATGTTGCAGCTCCTCCATATTTTGTTAATTTTTTTCTGTAGCAAACCTATTGTCGCTTGACTTCGTCCACGTAGCATCCATTTTACAAGATCAGCGCACCAAGATAGGCGTATGATTGACTAGATCAGAATTAACTTTGTGTGACTCCGGATTAGTTATTAATAAATCACAATCATAATCTTCGCCTTATTATGGTTGATCTTTAGTCCAGACTTAAGACTGACGCTTTACATCTTACAGAGAAGATCATCAATATGAGAAATATTGGTTGCGAAAAGACTGGTGACATCGGCAAAGCGAAAAATTTGTTATTTTTCAATACTTCTATAGTTATGCAATCTGTCCAGTTTTCTAGGGTTATTCTAATTATTTTTTTAAGTTCTGTACAGATGTTATACAAAACTGCTGAAATAATACAGCCTTGACAGAAAGTGACGCAATAGTATGTGGTCTGCTTTTACTGAAGCGGTAAGTAAGCAACAGAAAGGAAACGCATAGATGCTCTTGAGATGTGACACTATAGAAAAATGTTTGGATGCTGGTGGACAGAATTGCATACGAATAATTATATATATACATTAATTACTCGGCATGAGGATCAGAATGTCCGTCATTATATTATAAAATATAAAATAAATATAAAATATGCGTTGTACAGTCACTTATTATGACTTTCTTTGGACACATAATATCTCGGCATGGAGTTGCATCCATTGAGCGCTTGGTTGTTCAGAGCAAAGTCGAAAACACCAGAGTACGCAGCAGGATCCTTATGTGCTCGACAGATTGGATAGACAGAGTTTCCCTAAATTAATGTACTAGAAGAGCTGCGATGCCAGAGGAATGGATACGTGTTGTTTGACGGACTACTTAAGCTTTGACATGATGACCACGATTATTCTGTTAAGAGTGAACCAAACAAGAAGCAGAGGTATAGGTCCGTAACCGAATCCGCAGACCTATCCTTCATGGAACTGATGGATGTAACTCCGACTGTAAGTCGGATCCAGATCCTTGAGTACGGATTCCGGTGGCGGCAATGAATCAACGAAGTGTACGTAGACGCGATTGTATGGTCCATGGAGCTGGTAAGGAAAACCGTCCGGGTGAATGGAGTATTTGTGAGAGACAAGTCGCGTACCTTTATTTCCTTGCAAAGAACTTTCATTAGGCGGTCGTCGGTTTACATTACCGACGACGCGCCAAATGACAAGATGTTTAGAAACAGGTTAAAGGGCTGGTTAATCGAAAAGTCATTCTACACAATTGAAGAGTTTTTCGAAATGTAAATTTTTAATTCCAATAACTAAATATTTTTAGTGACATCGTAATTTATCAATTTTTGTTTTATTTTTCATTTGAATAATCTTTATTGTTTATTGACATTTATTTACTATATTAAAGACTATTAGGTAATTACTTAATATGTTCATTTTACTATTTTAATGACGTGTAATGGATATTATCAATAAATAATTATGAATTATGAGTATCTGGATGGGTTTGGCTGTTAGTGGCATTTATCTCGACCGTTTCCGTGCTTCGCAAGCCACGTTAAGCCGTTGGTGGCAGTCGTTAAGTCATGTCGGAGGCTTGAAAATTTCTGACACTGGGGTTGGCCACTAGCCCCAGAACCTTCTCCAACCCGGACCCCGTGTGTGGAATATGGTCTAACCTTCCCGAAGTATGGGAAGAAACCTGTGCCCTTGCAGTGGGGACGATGTGGGTTGTTAACTAACACGTAGTAGTTGGTAAGTGCGTGGTTATTGACGGTACTACATTTATTACAATACTTAACAGTTATTACTTTTTTATAATTTCATTACTTTTACTAACCCTTGTTTTCGTTATTCAGATCGAATTTAGTTTAAACAAGTTAAGGGACAAAATTGAAGATTATCAGAAAACTACCCCAATACCTCGTTTACAAGATGAAGTACGCTATTGGGAAAACAGAATTTATGAATATGACAAAATAGAAAAAGTTCTAAAGAAACTAAAACACGCACAGGCAACGTTACTTGAACAAGAGAAGCGGTACAACTCTTTGAGGTATAAAAAAACTGTCTTCTTCTTATCGAGTGGTACAATGGTGTCGATTCGGTGTTTACGATTAAACTTATTTGACAGGACTAAACTTAATTTAAGCATCCTATCCTTGTCTTTTCGATACAGAGAGAAAAAGACAAAACACTTAAATTAAGTTTAGTTCTGTCAAATAAGTTTAATCGTGAAAACCGAATCTACGCCAATTTTGCCGAGCTTATTACAAGGGATGGACGGCTTTTACTTGGTCATGTGTAGGTCATTTAGGTTGACACCTACGGACGTGTGCTACGTGACCTTCATACATACCTAGAATCAGATATTCAGGTTTCCTCATGATGTTTTCCTTCGCTGTTAAACCACCTTTAAATATGAAAATGTACGTAAGTTTCGAAAAGCTTATTGGTAGGTTGGCCAGGATTTGATACCGAGACCTCTGGTAAAGAGATCAGAGTTACTAACATGGAGTGGACTTTTCGCAACTAACTTCCATTCTGTATTGCGATTTGTTGTCGACTTTGTACTCGAAACCTGTATTAGAAGGTATTAGAAGTACTCTGTATCCGAAATATGTTTTCTGAATACTTTAATTCCTACGTGAATACCTGTATTAATAAAGCACTGGAGTCAGTACTTGAGTCAACTTGACTCGGCCCATCTCCATATAGGATCCATTTTATTTTTATTTACTTTAGGTTTATTGAGACATCAGCAGCCATATAGTACAAATCTTACAAAATTAACATACAAAGCAGAAGGCTAATTAAAGACACCCACATCTTATACATAATTCTACGAGTACTCGTATATCGAAGACAACGCATAATATATATGAATATATTATTCTAAGAGAAAAAATAGTGAAACATAACATAACATAACTATTGCTGATCTTAGTTAAAATTTTCATGATTGAGTTGTGCCGATATTCAAATGTACCACATAATTTTATTAAATGATGGTTTCGCTATCACTTACGGAAGTACTTACGTGCAAATCTCGGATATTCATGCACCATATGCTCGAGATAAATGCCAAAAAAAATTTAACCCATCCTAGTTTTGATCGTGTCGGTAGTCAGTTAACTCGCGATCAGGCAAGCCACACTGAATCACGACCGTTGGTATCCCATATTTTGCTATACATACTTAAATAATATCCAGGTGTATAGAAGTTATTCCTTCGAAACGAGAATGTTGGAAAGAAATTGGTAAAAAAATACAGCAAAGAAAGGCTTTCATCGAGGAGAACCTGCTTCATGCCGCTAAGGCCTTGCTCACATTTTTTGGAGTTAGAGGTATTTTTAGACGTTTATAGTTTTTATTTTTTATTATTAAATGAGTCAATTCTATTAATTAACTAGATTAGCACATAGCTCGTAGAACGGATGGCCGTTGGGGCAGTAAAGTTCTCGAATGGCGACCGCGCACCGGAAGACGCAGTGTGGGATAGGCCTCCGACTCGGTGGACCGACGACTTGGTAAAGGTTGCAGGAAGCCGCTGGATGCGAGCCGCACTGGACCGGTCGGTGTGGAAATCCTTGGGGGAGGCCTTTGTCCAGCAGCGGACGTATTTCGGCTGATAGATAGATAGAAATTACTAGATGTTGAAAATTTAGGTTTGATCCATACTATAGATTCGCATAACTTACAATACTTGTTTTGCAAATAGGGCAGTAATTCCTGGCTAGAGCAGATATAACACATGGTAGTTTCGTGTAGTTACATTATCTAGTACGAATATGTACTTTGCAATAGAGTACATACAAGTGCATATCCTTCGTTTCCACGTTTGCTATTTAGAAGTCAATAAACGATAATTATAGTCGGGTTTTAAATGCTTGTTAAATTGGTTAAATAAAGTTTTCCAGTACATTGCGACATTTGTATTACGTACATATAAAACGATTTTTACTTTCAAAAAGATAATATGTAGTACATAATGTATTGTATATGCCTAAATTATTATATGTAGTCTATAGTTGGTCAGAAGGTCGTAGTAGGTTTTTTAATCGAATAGTTGTTTTTCATATCCTCGGTTTTTTACTTTTTTCAGGCCAAAATCGTATTTTCTATACGGACAATATCGGCAAGTACAACTTGGACGAATACGGACATCAGATATATTTTTTTGATTCGGGAAAAAAAGTTTGTCACGTTGACTGTTACGGAAATTTCAGAGAGGTCAGTGACAATAAAATAGCTTTAAAAATAATTAGCGAATGGAAACTTAAAAATACACTATTTCTGTACATTTCCGTTTCTGTATCTTATTATGTCCAGTCTTTGTCGGTTATTCTCTTTTATGATGATAAACTATTGCACTCTTTAAATTACTAAACAGTTTGACTATGACGTTATCGTTGGGTATAAAATTACTTAAGTACCACTTTTTTATTTTTATTGTGTAAGATGAAAAAACGTCTGAGTATCTATAAAACCATGTAAGTGCCGCCATGCCGATACTTGAGGGCTAAGATGGAAAGGCTCATAAACTTAAACAATGGAACTCAACAACTTTTACCATAAAACCATACTGAATATAAAAAAAAATGACTCCACACAAAATTTGCTGATGGCTAATCAATTTTTATGAAAAGCCAAAAATGATTTTATACAAATTCAGTATCGGTTCTATTGGAAATGTTTAGTTTCATAAGCAAAACATCCTGTAAAGTTTCTGAGAGTGGTATTTTTACTTACACCCTGTGTTACTTAAATGGCTTTTGTTTTCTTTAGATGATTTTGATTTAGTTAGATTATAGTGATTTATAGATTTATGTAACATAGTTTTTGATACATTACAAGTTTTCGAAAAATTAGTTTACTTGTATTAACAAGTAACTCATCAACAGTTTTACAATAACACATTAAAATTCATGTTTAATTGTCAGATGGGTTGCCCGTTAAGTACCTACTTTTTAAGCATGCTTATTGTATTATCATTAGATAAGTACCACAAAATACATATAACAGAAGGTCCGCTCAATACAAACCACTAAAAACCCAAGCATATACATGCTTATAGAAGTATACGGTCGTTCGAGGCAAGGTTACGATCGCACAGTATCGTGCGTGACCTTGCCTAGAACGACCGTATACGTCTATAAGCATGTATATGCTTAGGATTTTAGTGAGCGCATTGAGCGGACCTTCTGGTTATATTTATTTTGTGTAAGTACTGTATACTTATTGAAATTCTTTTGTTACATTATTGATTAGGTATCTATTTAGCAAATAGTACTCAACGCTTCTTTCGCCATATAGGTGCCTACATTAGTTATATATTATCGTTCAATAGCAATGGTTATTTTATCATTTATAATGCACCAAACGTCTCTATTTTGTTTTATAATTTGCCGTTATTTATTGTAGTAGTCAACGTTTTCGTTTTTTGATACTTTTACCTTTCCGGCAAGAATAAGATAGCTTATGAGTTGAAATAGTTTGCGTTATAAGTATAACTAACGAAATAGAACTCCATCAGTGATGGACCCTGTAATTTATTTTATAGGTCTCTGAAAGTGATAAATACTATTACGATAAGAATGGAAGATATGTAATAAGTGAATCAGACCAAAATGTATACCAAATAGCCCCATGCACGAGCTCTTACAACTTGGGCAACGACGACCTCCTCGAGAAGACAACTGTCGATTGCGGCCACTCAGACCACATCCGGCCGAATTGTAGGCTCCAGCTGAGAGACCCTAATGACCGGGAAATTCTACCCTTTGTTGAAAACGTGGACATTACAGGTGATGAGGTGCAATTATAAGAAAACGAAAAAAATTAAGGTGTTGAAACGTGTGTACTTATAATGTTTAAGGATACAAACGATTGTTTGTAAAACCTATTCAAAAGCAAGCAAAATTCCGAGCAGCTATTATTACCTACCTTAGGTCACTTATTAGGGGTGCCTCAAATCCCGTTTCTGCCAATACGATACCGTAAAATATCAGCGACATCGACAGGGCCTTAGCTAGAATTGAAGTTAAGGTAGGGCAACAGTGATTACAGTTAAATGAAAATATTGAGTAAATCGGCTAAGTGCGGTAGTAGGGGCATCACGCTACGAAATCGTAATCTGCTCATAAAATATCATGTCTTAATTAGTATGTATTTGTTACAATAAAGTATATTGAATTGAATTGTAATTTTCATATAGCTTTTACGTCATAAAATCTCATGGCATAATTGGTAATCCTCCTAAAGCATTTCCATATATTTTTGTAATAATTATACAAAGTTGTAAGTTCTCATTATAATAAAAATTCGGGTTGCTCCTGGGACATACGGGAATCCCAAAGCCTCGTTTGTCCCCGAAAATTTTTAAATTAAAAATTCAGCTCCCTAAACATTTCTAATTCTAAAATTTTATGGTAGTTGAAATGTTCAAAGAGCTGAATTGCCGATTACTAAGATACTCAAGTCTAAAGACTAAATAATAAAGAAGAGTTGTCGTTATACTAGATAAAAGTAATCAATTGAATGTTTATAGTGTAGTGTTTTTTTCATAATTCATTGTTTTTGATAACAATGAAAAAAAATCACCAAAATTGAGAAAACGTAACGTTTTTGACTTCTTGTTAAATAGACTTAATTTGTTCCAAATGACCTCTAATATAACGCCCAGAAGGATCGCGTCGAATTACCAATCATGTATATGGGAGTAGGTATGACTAGAACTGGCACATTTAAGGTTGGCCAATTTTCGTGAAAAGTACAACTAAGAAGTGACGTAATATAGGTACCTAGTTATAACGATTAAAGCCCAACAAAAAGACGCTCAACGCAAATAGTAGGTATGGCAATATCTCGTTAATGTTTCTCTTTACATTTTTTTTCTATTTTTTCATACTAAAATATCCTTTACAATATAATGTTATCAACAGAAACCATGAAGCCGGAAACTGTTGAATATTTGTGGAAGAATTTTGGACACATCATGCCCGAGCCGCTGCGAGACGTTGAGAAATTATGCAGCAAGAACCCTATACATGATCTCGCCCACAGCATTGTTTTCCATAAGTACTTACTTATTAGTCACATATTTTTTTCTGTTTTGAGTTTTTGTGTTCGACGACATTTTGACTTTTCGTACTAGCCATGACACCCATTATAGTTTTGTATGATTTTTGTACGCAGATACCGCAGGACCACGAAAGAGTTAGATAAAGTGGAACAGGAAGCCGAAAAATTTCGTAAAAACATATTACAAGGCCGAAAAGATGTAAGTGTTATAAGGATTTATTTACTTTCAAACATTTTATAATATCTATATAAAATATGTGTTTACCTAATTAAGGTGTAAAAAAGGTGTTATAGCAATACTTTTATCAAACTAAAAACCGTATTTTTTACGTGTTTATTGAAATTACGTAGGTACCTTGTATTATTAAGATTTCTATGCAAATTATTCACCACCACGATGGCTGTTCAATTCACTCTTCGGTCAACGACAGTCTACTGTACATACCATGGGTGTATATGAGGTGGGGGTTTAGGGGGTTCGAACCCCCCCCCCCCCCCCGCCCCCTTAGCATAGGACAAAAATATCGCAGAATATCCCACGCATGACACGTAAACGTAAAATTCGCCAGGTTGACTGGCTGGCGTTTGGTATAAATGAGCAGGTTGCATGTTTTTCTGTTCCGTGTAGATGCAGTTCATCACAAAAATTTTAAAATTTTCGTGCTCGCTTCGCCCGCGCCTTTTTCACTGAGGCATACTTACTATTGTTGTCGACATGAAATTTCTTAAAAATGCCGTTAATCTGAGTGCAACTCTAACGTATTATTTATTGCGTGCCTGAAAAGACATATAAACACTAAAACAATTTGACAGTGCAGTTTTCAGGCACGACAGAGTTAAATGAAGGTCCCAATTTATAAGACTCGGTTTAGTTAGTAGCAGGAAATTTTCTGAGCCCACATCTGGCTAGCTACCACCTACTTATTCAAATTTTTCCCGCCAAAAATGCTGTTAACATTGATGTGTTCCGACTTGAAGATAGTCAGTTCCCTCATTGCGTTTGGGAATGTCGCTAAGTCCGCTTCCATCTTCGGCATCATCATCACTTACCATCATATGAGACGATGCCAAGGGCTTACCAATCAAAGAAGTAAACATATGCCCTAAATTCCATTGAGCTTTTTTGGGTTTGGTGAACTGTGCTCATCTAGAGCCAATGAGGATATAAAAATAAAAATTTTGCGTTCGCTTTGCTCGCGCTTTTTTAATAATCAGTCATAATTTCTGCAGTTGTGTAAACATGTATAAGCTTTGCGAAAAAAAATACACAGTTAAAAGTCTCATTTCTAGAACCAAGGTACGATTTACCTAACAAAAAGAGTTGACAGACGTCCTTATTATTACAATAGGTTATCGTAAGGGTAAAAAATATACTTACAAAAGTGCTTTGGAATGCATTGATAATTATCATACTTTTGGACCGTCAGACCCTCCCCATATGAAAGCTATAGCTACGCCCATGGTACATACTTTAGGTTGTTATGAATTAGGATTTTCAGAATGTAGCTGTAAATAAGTTCTGACTTTACTAACATACATTTTTTTCTCAGAAAATAATCCTAGAAAGTAAAGCTTGGAAGGAGAAACAGACGAAGAAGCGCAAACCGTCCGAGTCCGACGACATGTTCGAGAGGGCCATCTACGACGCCAACGTCGAGCGATTGGCCTACATACGTTCTTTGAACTTCTTTAATGACAATTAATTAAGTCATTAGTTTAACTAACACCTTGAGTATGTCGGTGGCCAGATTACAGAATTGGCAAGATCAGGAAATGACTGACCATATATCTTTATGGAACCTAAAAAAAACTTTACGTTAGGTTGTAAGTATTACCGCATTAAGTAGCCTTATGATTCGTTATCAGTCAACTCCTATGATCTGACCACGACATATACACGTCCGATAGTCTTATTCACCCGTTATCATGTACTTAAATCTTACCTTGATTCTGGTTTTGGTTGATTGAAAGAGATTCTAACATAGATAGTAGATATTTAGTTTGAGTTTGCTTAATAAATTAAAGAAATGAAGTAATGTAACGTAACCAGGCACACAAGGCACACTATTATTAACGATCAGAGGTGCTAACGAGAAGTGAAATCCATGCTACGCTAGAAAAAAAAAAATCGAATTTACATATTTTATTATTTGAAACCATTGCATCGAAACCGAATAACGTTAACTTGTATGTATATTCTCTATCAATGATCAAGTCTAAAAAAATTGTTTTCATGTGACCGTGATCAGAAGTGCTCTTATTGTAGCCGCTCATTCTTTCGAATCGCAATATATAATTATATCCTAATTCCGTGCGTTGTTCTGGAGTTTTAAAGTTCCGATACTGGACATTTGAAAAATAATGCAAGTGAGCCTCCGATATTTTTCACATGCTAAATGTGACCTCCTATTTGAAGACAAAATTGAAATCATATCGTATAACTTTTATATGAGGTGCAGTTCGGCAACATAACAAAAAACTTTAATTTAAATAAATATAAATCCGCCGCCGGAGTACTTATTGGAACCACTATCAAAATTAACTAGGATATCTAGTAGATATCCACTGAGTTACGTAGACACACTAGGTATTATGTATTCCAAGTCTGCGAGCACTTTTTAGACCTAAAAATCACTTCTTATTAATAAATTTTATCATAATTATATTAACAGTTAGCTAGACTTGTTAATTGTAAAATTGTATATTTAGAAAAAAGAGCGAACCTGTATTTTTTTTTCTCTAGTACTTCTTGGGTTGTAGGAATTTTAGAGTGCAAGCTTTAATTTTTAATTAAATTGGTAAAATTACTGTGACTTATTTATTTGGTCAGTTACAGGTTTTCCTGTAATTATATTTTTTCAAACAGTAGTTTCGGAGATAACGAGGGGGGGGGGGGGGGAGAATGAGAACACACGCCCTTTTATTTCATATGCCTCACGACAAAGTTAAATATATATTTTTTAATTTCTGATTTACTAACAAATATATCTCCTACACTCAGTATTCATTTATTTAGGTAACATCTCCATGTTTGGGTCACAAAACCTATTATGTGTACCAAGTTTCAACTTAATCAGTGAGACAGACGGACAGACACACGAGTTATCCTATAAGGGTTCCTTTTTTCCGTTTTGTTTCCTGAACCCTAAAAAGAACTAACTAAAGTCTAAGAAAGACCGAAAAAATCTAAACTAATATAATAGAATATATGAATATATGTATATTCTTTATATTTTTTCATATCAAACAGTAATAGTAATTATAACTCTTTGTTGTATTATGGCTTATTAGGGATGAAAATCCATCCAGTAGTTTCGGAGATTAGCGCGAACTGACACAGACAGACAAAAAAATTTAAATTTGTTTATTTGTGTTCTATTACTCTTATTTTATCACCTCCTTACTATTTTTTGTAAAAATATTCAATGTACAGACACGCGGTTTCTACTGTTTTATTATAGTATAGATTACCAATTGAGGGTGAAAAAAATGTATTATTATTATTTGAAACAATTTGCAATAATGTTCTTTGACTTGACGACTTTTTAGTACTACTGTTGTATGTAGCGGATATATTCTAATTCATCTATGTAGTGACATACTTTAAAATAATACAATAGTGTCAAGAGTGAATCGGTGGGACCACGAGTAAACAGTCAATTACTCGTGGACCCACCAGTGGGTCAACGCGGTGGGACCACGAGTCGGTAGCGATAATATTATAGTTCTGTTATATGCACAGGTTACAGATTTTAGACTAAAATAAGTCTTTAGCAGACTAAAAAAGTATTTATTCCACATACCTACCTACTTAGAAAATTCACTGGCAGTATTGTAAACAAAGAAGTTTTATATCGTCGCTGGTGGACGGAGTACAAGTCTGTGGCAGTAAAAGTAATTCAAGGATAACGATTGAAGGAGTAACTCATTGGCAGCTGATACTAAAAAAACCGCCCAAGTGCGAGTCGGACTCGCGCACCGAGGGTTCTTTATAAATCCATAATCACACATGTCTTGAACTCTACATCAAATTCTCAGGCCTGCAATCCATTGAAGCTGTGAAAAAATCAAACTTCTATGCCAACGCAATCAAGAGATACGGCCGTTTATGCCGCATATTTGGACACTCGCAGGAAATTAAAACCTATAGGGTACTTCTCGTTGACATAGAATCATGAAATTTCGCAACAAGCAATGCTTTTTTGCAAACATTTGAATGCAACTCATTGACATTGGTACGTTTGAAATGACTTTTTTAGTCTGAGAGTTTTTGTTTCTTGACTACATCTTTTTAGTGAGCGACGAAGAAGTGTTAATCAAAAAGATAACTGTAAATATTGTAAATACCTCCTTCCTCAGACTAAAATAAAAGTAAAAAAAGTTTTTAAAAACAAGCTTTTAACACCTTCATTGCGGCACCCGATTTACTGAACTTTCCCACATGACCTTCATGTTTCACATGCAGTAGTTCACCGTGGTGCGTCATGAGAATTATTTGCCCACACAGTCTATCGACTTTGAAGGTTAATATTTCCACGTCATTTAAAGATATTTAAATTATTTTTTCTTTAAATGTTAGTATATATCCTGTAGTATATACCATATAACTGACCGTGGGAGAGCCATGCTTAGACACGAATGGGCCGGCAAGACTGGAGTGATACCACGGCCTCACAGAAAACCGGAGTGAAGCAAGGCTTGCGTTGTGTTTCGCCGAGTGAGTGAGGGTACCGGAGGCCCAACCTCCCCCCCCCCCAAATCCCCCATCCCCCATCCATTTTCAAAGGTCGGCAACGCACTTGTGACTCCTCTGGTGTTGCGGGTGTCTATGGGCGGCGGTAATCGCTTACTATCAGGTGATCCGTCTGCTTGTTTGCCACCTATTACATAAAAAATAAGTCGCCCACAGTTTTGCTTAATAATTACAGAGATATTAGCATTATTGTAAACCTCTGATTTCATGAGAATTATTTGGCCATGCCGCGCTCAGATGTTGACGTATATTTACGAAATATTGATGGGAAATATAGCAAAAATAAAATATCGATAATAGGATTCAACTTTACTAACACTATTTCAGTGTATTTTATGTTTATTTGGCACCAGTAGGAATCCTTTGTGTCTACAGTATATTTTTCATTGTTTGGACATATATTAAGTTGCATTTAGGTGTTTTCCCCCCAATCATAAAGTTTCGATCATCTATTATACCTTTAGTATGATTTTCGTCTGTGCCTATATTTAACTTGTTTCTTGACCTTTTTTCATTTTCATATATTTATGTAATATTTAACCTACAAATAACATAGACTCGTGCGGACTGTCGACACAGTCCATCACTAGACGACACTGCTCATGCAGCGCACTCACACTGCAGTGCGGCATGAGGTGCATGTCCGTGTTCATATATTTTTCATGCCGCACACAACGCGAAAAGTTTCGCCTCTGTGCGTCATGAACATTATTTTGCCATGTCTGTTTTTTTAAAATTGAGTCCTATATTAAAAGACATGCCCAAATATATAGTTGTCTCTTTTGTACTCGAAGAAATACTTATAAAAAACTGCCCCGCACCACGGTGAGAACTGCTATTTCGGGCGCCGCACGGTGGTGAAGTTATGAATAGCCCTACACTGGTCATGACGCAGGGAACGTGTTAATGTACACTCACTAAAATGGGTAAAATAATTACTTATTTATTATCGTTACTAAAACTCAGATTGATTACAGCTTGTTGGACGTATGGACGGGAATTCCTAAAAATGTATTATGAAAATCACGAATAGAAAAAAACAACATCTTAGATCTAGAAAAGCAGTCTAAAGAGCGTGTCGCGAGATAATTCAGTTCAGATAGAAGTTGAATAACGAGTCTAATTTAAAAAGATCATTGAATGTTGAACTTAAGTCTGCGAGCATACTTAAAAGCGAGATAATACAAGCTTTTAAGTCTGCTTGTTAAGATCTGTATGATATGTACCGTGTAATCTTGCTTAAACGCGGCATTTCTGAGTTAAAGAGTTCCACTTTCAGGAGACGACCATGGCTGCAGCATCAGGTCATAGATATTAGATACTAAATAAATGTATTGTCTTTAGAATTGCATTGCACATGTCTACCTTTCAAGTCAATCCATCAAGAGGAATTTGTACCATAAAAAGATATATTTTTAAGTACAATTATTTATTTTACTCACGCTCGCTCACAGCAAAATCGTTTTTTGCTGCGAGTTTTATTTTAACGTACTAAAAGCACCCTTTCCGTACTGGAGAGGTGAAATATTTCTTTATTTCTAACTATTTATTTTCAGACTTTTCGATACTGAGCTGTGGTCGGTATTTTAATAAAGGCTGCACCGTCAATGACTTAAATAAAAACGTGCAGATGCAAATTTGTAACAAAACTCTCCTTCCTAAAATGAGGTTGTCAAATTGTCTTTGTTTAACATACATTTTCTAAAATAAATAAGTACAATTTTTTTACATAAAAAAAATTTGGTACCTGCATTTCTTTCATGTTAGCAGCTCTTGCAGTTAGCTTTAGAAACTCCTTTACTAGATCTTAAAAGGGTAAGAGGATTCAGAAAATGGAGTACCATGATCTAAAATATGACAGAACTGTAGTTTTAGACTATAAAGCATTCTTACTTGGAGTGAGGAACATTGAGTTAGAAGTTGCGTACATCGTTCTGAACGAAAATGATTCTCCAAAATTATTCGGGTATGTATGGAACATCAACAACATTAAATTCATCGACGGCTCTTTTCATACCTATTGTGGACAAATAAAATTAGTGATCAAAAATTTCATTAATTTCTGGACGGAGATAGTTAATGATGCTATTCGAGAATCGGATAGAATAGCTCACACTATAAATAAGCCAATGCTGTTAGTATTGATAGAAAAATCCATTCGTATCCACGAGGAAAAACAAATCTACTTCGAAAAAGGGTTTTTACCTGCGACCAATCCTGAGGAACAAAAGGCTTTTGAACAGATAGTAAAAAAACATAAACTTTTTATGGATGAAATGCGCCGTATCAAACAAGAAGCAGACAAACACGACAACGTGCGAAATGCAAGAGAATTTGCAAACCAACATTTTGATATTTCACTTCAAAGAAAAACTGCTCTGTTGGAGTACACCCACACCTACTTCTCTCTGACATTATCACGACACGTTAGTATTATTTTTTCGGTGCTTAGATATAATTTCTTGTTAGCAATGTTATATTGTTTTAATTGTTTTGTTTTTCTCAACCGTTCTTATAGGTTTACAGAATAAGGGTAAGTCTAGAGGAGTGTTTGCTGCGTGTAAAAAATAACCTTAAAAAAATGGAAGAAGATCGTGATTTGATTTTAAATAACTTAATGATTGAGCTGTACAACAAAAACAAGGAACTTCTCAACTGTAACAGAAAGGAAAATAGATCTTCCTACGAAGAAGCTGATGTGAGTTCTTTACGTACTTTTCTATATAGTTTTCCTGTCCTTTGCAAACTTCATCGTGTCACCTGGATGATGTCCCCTGTTGACCATAGGCCTCCCCCATAGCCTTTCACTCACCACGGTTTAAGTTTATGAGGGAAGCTGTAAACTTAAGAGCCACATACATCCAGCATCTTCATGCTATAAATTATCAGTCCGCCTGGTGGGGCCGTCTTACACTACGTCTGTCGCCATTCGAGAACCTTTCCTCCACACCAGTCTGCGAAGTATGACCTTCTCATAACTACTTCAAACATCTATGTCGGTGACTCTAATTAATCTAGGGATTTTCTCATTCCAAAATTTGCCAAATGTTTGGCTCTGGGGATCGAAACTACGGTCTTAAGCGTAGAAGTCAAGAGCGTTAACCACTGTGCCTCTGAGTCAAAGTTATGTTAACTTAACACGCACATGCACAAGAAATGCCCAAATGATGCATTCGGTTGCTGTGTTTATGGGTCTCAACGGACTTGGTTATTCAAGTATAATGTTTGTATTAGCAGTCACTAAACTCAACAATAATAGGTTATGCGAAGTTCCACCGTAACAGACAATAAAGTTATAGTCACATTAAACACTATGAAGAGTCACAAAAGCTCTGGTAGAAATGGTATTACCACTGAAGCCCTTTAAAGTTGGGAACCCGGATAGGTGGATTGGAACTGGACATTTATATATATTTTTTTGTTTTTATCTAGATTGTCCCACTACTGAGAAAAGGCCTCCCGTTTTTTCCGCTACTGTTCCCTGTCCTCGGCCAGTCCCTGTCAATAGTTATGGAAGCGTTCCACTTCGTCCCGCCATCGCCATCTTCTTCTTGGTGTACCGCGGCCTCTCCGACTTTTCGGCACCCAGAGGCGTTTTTCCCTAGGGCCAATCGGGGCACTAGCCCGGGGCGGCGCAGCCTGCGCCCTTCGTACTCACCCGTGGGCGTCTCTCATCATAATTCCTTAACTATCGTACACTTCATGTCATTAATTTTTTTACTTGACTTGCCTGAGACAAAACCTGCCTTTCTACCTATTTATCAACAAAGACGCGCAAGACCGGTCGTTTAGCAAATCCTTGGGGATGCCTTTATCTCAGGGCCGGCCTTTGGGCGCAGACCTCAGGGGGGCATCAAGCGCCCTGGTATAGTTAGACGTGGGCCTGGTAGATGGGGTAGGAGGGCGCCCAAAGCGCCTCAAAAAAGATGTCGACAGAGTATACAACACTATTTTATATGGTATCATTTTTGCGTTTGATATGTCAACCTTATGTCAAATTAATCTCTCAAATAAAAAATAAGACTATAGTCACTTGGTTAACTCCCCAAATAGCAAAATGTAGGCCTATATTAAGCACTAAACGTGCTTACTATGCGCTTAGTAATGCTTTTGTGGGTCTAAAATGTATCCCGCATAAAGCTAAAATAATAATGCGTGTGTTGTGCACATAAAGTGGAAAACAATATGAAAATAAGATGTTCTATGTCGTATTATTCATTAGTCACATAAATGTCTGTTTATAGTGTTTATAATAAAAAATTGTATGGGGAATTTTTATTTACTGTAAATTGAACCCCATATATAGCTAAAATTTTGATGCGCCTAACTAAATATGAGTATAAAGTATTCATGTTTTATTATTTACTAGCTTGTGCCCGCGGCTTCCCTCGCGTAGACTAAAAAGCGATTACACTATCCTATTATAATGTATAAAATATTTAAATAGTAAAGTCTGTTTATTCATCCGGGATTAATCTCAAAAATAACTGAACCGAGAGGCGAGTATGCATCGAAGGGGGCCATCTAGGGAGTTGGAGAAGACGTCAAAAAGGGAAGGAAAGGGACTGTCCGCGGAGCGGATATTAGAAGAATTTCAGAGCACAAAGGTTTTGTCGAAGGGTAGCGATTTGAGAAACTAAGGGGGCATCAGAAAGAGAGCCGGGAGGTTTTCTGGAGATTTTAGACGTTATGTAGAAGATTTGTAATGTTGAATTTCTGACATATTGACCTTTTCCCATTATGTTGCGACGATTCGACATTTTGATATTTTGATATTTAGATATTTTGACATTTTGACATTTTAACATTTGACATTTTGATATTTTGACTTTTCGATGTTTTACCATTTTATTCCGTAGGTGTAAATCTTAAATGCCCTACACGTGACCAAGGGTGATGATAAGTGCAACACCAGGCAACCGCCGCCTATATCTTGTGGAAAGGATGGTTAAATTGTGCCACACGATAAGAGAGAGACCATTTTGTTATATATTAAAACCACTGGTTCAAGTTTCAAGTTTCTGGACCCATAGGTTTGGCCTGCGCATTGATATTACCCTTTTCAACCCTCAATTGCACCCCCTCATGGGGCGACCTACAAAATATATGCAACTTAAGTTTTATCATTTGTTTTTAATAGTTATGCCAAGTTATAAGTTAATACACGCAAAAAATTGATTTTCCCATACAAATTTCCACCCCTATTTCAATCCCTTTAGGGGTGACTTTTGCAAAACCCTTAACTTAATTGATATCTCCGTTATATAAGGAACGCCTATGAAAAATTTCAAGTGCCTATACCTAGGGGATTGGCCTGTGCGTTGATATTACATATTTCAACCCCCTGTGTCACTCCCTTAGGGGGTGAATTTCAAAGAAACCTTTCTTAATGGATGCCTGCGTTATATGAAGAACTTTTTAGACCCATAGGTTGGGCCTGTGCATTGACATTACCCATTTCAACCCTTACTTTCACCCCCTCTCGGGGACAATATAAAAATACATTTGACACACGTTTTATCATTTGTTTTTAAGAGTAGTAGTAGAGAGTTTCATGTCGAAACGCGCATAAAATTATACTTTTTCCATACAAACTTCCACCCCCATTTTAACCCCTTCAAGGGATGAATTTTGAAAAACTCTTCCTTAGAGGATGCCTCCGTTCTATAAGAAAACTCTGTGCAAAATTTCAAGTATCTAGACCCAGGGGTTTGGCCTCTACTTTACCATACAATCTTCCAGCCCCATTTTCTTCCTTTTTCTTTCTTTTTCTTCCTTTTTCCGGGGATGAATTTTGAAAAACCCTTCCTTAGTGGATGCCTTCCTTCTATAAGGAAACTCTCTGTAAAAATTCAGATTTCAAGATCCAGGAGTTTGGCCCGTACTTTCCCATACAAACTGTCATCCCCAGAGGGTGAATTTTGAAAAATCCTTCCTTATTGGCTGTTTCCGTTCTATAAGGAAACTCTGTGCAAAATTTCAAGTTTATAGACCCAGGGGTTGGGCCTGTGCGTTGATCTATCTAATTTGGTCCTCTTGTTTCTACCCCTTAGAGGTTGAATTTTGGAAAATCCTTTCATAGTGCACCCCTAAACCTTATAAGGAACCTAATTGCCAAATTTGGAATATCTAGACCCAGGGGTTTGGCCTGTGCGTTAATCTATCTACTTTAGAGCCCCGTTTCACCCCCTTAGAAGGTGAATATTGAAAAATCCTTTCTTAGTGCACCGCTAGACCTCACAAGGAACCTACTCGCCAAATTTGGAATCTCTAGACCCAGGGGTTTGGCATGTGCGTTGATCTATCTACTTAGGACCCCCGTTTCACCCCTTTAGAGGGTGAATTTTGAAAAATCCTTTCTTAGTGCACCCCTGCACCTCATAAGGAAACCCTGTGAAATTTCAAGTTTCTAGACCCAGGGGTTTAGCCTGTGCGTTGATCTATCTACTTTGAACTCCAGTTTCACCCCCTAGAGGGTGAATTTATAAAAATTCTTTCTTAGTACACCCCTAGACCTCATAAGAAACCTACTAGCCAAATTTGGAATCTCTAGACACAGGGGTTTGTCCTGTGCGTTGATGTATCTTCTTTGAACCCGTTTCACCCCCTTAGAGGGTAAGTTTTGAAAAATCCTTTCTTATTGCACCCCTAGACCTTATAAGGAACCTACTTATCAAATTTGGAATCTCTAGACCCAGGGGTCTGGCCTGTGCGTTGAATTATTTACTTTGGACCCCCGTTTCACCCCTCTTAGAGGGTGAGTTTTGAAAAATCCTTTCTTGGTGCTCGCCTCCGTCCTATAAGGTAACTTTGTGCAAAATTTCAAGTTCCTAGACCCAGTGGTTTGGGCTGTGCGTTGATATATCAGTCAGTCAGTCAGTTTCCTCTTTTATATATATAGATATATATTTTTAAATCATCATTTCGCAAGCGCTTTGTCAAACTATTGTAAAACCATTTTGTCTTATATCAGCGATCAAAAAGACTAGCGCAAGCTCCATGTTAAAAATATTAGCGCCATGTTACTAATATATTAAAATACGAATTTTGCTGAGTATGGAGATAGATGGTACCTTGGAGCACATAGGCTTTATTTTGTTGCAAAAATAAAATATTATATATGTAATAAAATAAAATATAGGGGATAAAAGTTAATATGAAGAACTAATTATTTCTCAAGTTAGGAATACAAAAATATCATATTTTTACTTAAAATACTTTTGCTGATATTAACAACCACTAATGGTGATTTTTGAAAGTTTAACCCCATAGGAATTAAAATGGGAATTGGTTGAAATGTAGCAATATATGATAGTTGGTATAGAGCTAGCCTTTTCCATCGGTCGATTTACTGGTAAATTGGAATAAATGTTCATCCGTTAAAATTATTATAAATACGCGTGTTTCTGTATTTTTAAGTCAGAAATTCAGAAAGTGTTGTTAAGCCTTCTGTATGTATATGTCGTGGCCAGATCATAGAATTGATCACTTCATGATGTGGCCGACCATTTCATGAAATGGTCGCATTTCATGAAATGGAAAATATCTGCTGATCACATCATGATATGGTCTGGCCAGATCAATGAATACATCAACGTTTCACGATATACAGCTAAACGCACGGCTATTTCATGAAATGGTCAAGCATTAGTGATCATATCGTAAAATAATTACAGTATCCACCGTTAGAGGCGCTGATATCTTTTTGTTTTTGTGATGTATCATGGCGGAGTATAATTAATAATAAAAAGGCTATTAATAATGCACTAATTGAAAATAAAATAGAAGTTTAATGTCATTACGATACTAAACTAGAATAATTTTAAACTAAAAAGTCAATCAAAAAACGAGCGCACCGTAAAAACCTTGAAGTTCGGAAAGTGTTTCATAGGTTAGTAGATATCAATCTTAAAAGGTAAGTATTAAGAATGTATGATTTCTCTGTTAAAATTGCCTTCCTTATCCACTAAAAACTAAAAAAAAAAACCAAGATTTGTTGCCAAATGTCATGGCATGAAGATGCCAGTAGCTTTTCAACGTATTTTAAATTTTAATTAAACCTTTTATATAATGGAACCCCTACATTAATGATATGGCCAAACGTGGATGGACAATATCATTAAACGTTGACATTTAAACGATATGGTCAATTTTAGCTGGCCATTTCATGAAATACGACCATTTCATGAAATGGTCGGCCACATCATGAAATGATCAATTCTATGATCTGGCCACGACATATACATATATATTATACATACGAGTATATTACATATAGCTTTACACATATACCAGGATATGAATGTTATATCAATTGGTTAGGTTATAGGTTTAGGTTAGGTTAAAAAAGGTTACGTTAGGTAAGGGTGGCTAGTATATGCTTATTCATTATCTAGAACAAATATACAGTTAAGTATACTTAGTAGTTAGTAAGAAGTGACATTTTTACATCTAGCGCCTCTTAAACTTCTCCAGGCAAAAAACTATGTTAGCCAATGAATTTAGAAATAGCGACACTTTACAATTAATCTTCTATTATTAGGTACTCTAAAATCTGAGATACAATTCTTTTGCACCGGGCCTGGGGTTTTTTTATGGGATTTGGCGGAAACCCTTTGCCTGTGAACAGAATATTATTAAATAAGGGCTTCAATACTAATACCATTTCTACCAGTGCTTTTGTGATTCTTTATAGTGTGACCATAACTTCGTTGTCTGTTAAGGGTGGAACTGACTGAGTGACAGTCAGGCGTGCTGTATCGAACAGTACATTACAAGTATAAAAGAAACTAGTCATTGTAAATAGGTTAGTATAAACAGTGATTACTGATCGTTTTTCGTTTTAGATTGAATTCACTTTAAACAAGCTAAGAGGTAAAATCGAAGATTATCAAAAAACTACTCCAATACCTCGACTGGAAAATGAAGTGCGATACTGGGAGAATATGATTGAAGAATTCGATAAAATTGAATCAGTTCTGAAAAAGCTGAAACAAGAGGAGGCAAAAATAGTAGAAATAGAGAAACAGTGCACGCTCAAGATGTAAATGATTATATATTACCTTAAATAAGCGCTTTGTAATTATGTCAACTGTCTAACTTACCGAATGATTAATTGCTCCATTATAGTAGTGCGTTCGATATCCAAATATTTGAGTGATGAGTGAGAGATTATTTTTTGGTCTATGTCTGGATGTTTAATCTTTAACAACACAATGGGGTCAATTCGGTGTTCATGATTTAACTTATTTGACAGGACTAAACTTAATTTAAGCGTCCTGTCCGTGTTCTTTTCGATACAGAAAGAAAAACACAGAATACCTAAATTAAGTTTAGTTCTGTCAAATAAGTTAAATGACCGAATGGACACCAATACCAGCCGCAGTGCTCAGGGGGTACGGGTCTCTCTAGCAATACCTCGGGAAGTTCAAGGCATCTACAATTCCACACACCAAACCAAATTTAAACGAGTGAGACGGATTGGTCTAGGCATGTTTATTATTATATGCTGTTGAAAAAAACTTTTGCAAAACATTTACGGGGAAACCCTGTTTGTATACTTGCTATATGGACTTTCCTTGTTTGGCAGCAGATTACTTCTTATATTCCGAATATATAATTTTATATTATGAACTAACAAAAACAGACAAAAATTAACTGTATATTCAGTAGGATGTACCTAAGTTCGTTCGTTCATCAAGCGACACACGCCCTGTGGCTCGCAGTACAGTCCTACATATTCATAGTATTTATTATTTTTATAGTCCTATTATTTAATATTTTTAAATGTTTACTAGATGCGGTGATCAAGTATCTTCTAAAAAAGAATGTTGCGATCACACGCTTAAAATGATACAGCAGAGAAAAACGTTGATTGAGGAGAAACTGACTGATGCGGCTAGGGCATTGGTGACTTTTTTTGGAGTTCGAGGTATGCTATTATGAATACTATTACATCATCCCCTTAGTTTTATTTTTAAGTATTTCAAAGAGTTGTTGTTTATCTATCTATACAACTCGGTTACGTCTTAGGGAGTCGTTCAACATTTTTTCCGGTGTAGAACAGATTCTGGATTAGACAGACTCGTAATTCACACTTACTGTACTGACGTATTATAAACACCGAATTTCTTAGCAGAGTTTTGGAATGTTATTATTGGGTTGGTAAAAAAGTCTTGCGACACTTTGTATTCAACCTGTATATTTTTTGTACAGAAGTTTTGGTCGGAGGGCTTTCAACGTTTGCCTGATCGTTGGGCGCAAATTATAGATATGAATGGGGCGATTACATAATATATTGAAGTTATTTTGAAAATAAAGTAACTTCAAGACTTTTTTAACAGCCCAATATTATTGTTTAATATAGTTTTGATTGAATGGACCAAAATTTTAAACAGAATAGAATAGAATAGAAAAACTGTATTCGTAGTAAGAGGCACATTGTTAACAACACCATTACAAAGGAAACTTATACAATACTTACAAACTTATTAAATACTTTTTTAAATACAAATACTTTTAGTTACTTAATTTTTTATGCTATCCGCTCTCATCCCTCCATCCCTTTCCATCCTAGCCGATGGATATGCACATGAAGTATGAACTTATGAAAGTACTCCGTATTCATATTCCGTCTGAAGTCCGATGTAAATAAATGATTTAAGTATTTCTTGATTTATTGATTCATTGTAATTTGACGTTACGTTAGGTCAGAATCGCATATTTTACACTGATAATATCGGAAAGTATTTTTTGGACGAGTATGGACACCAAATCTACTTCATCGACTTTGGAAAGCGAGTATATCATCTTGATTGCAAAGGAAATTATAAACAGGTATCTAAATTGACAAAGATAACAATAGTTCTTAGAAAACACCTATATATAGATTATAGTGCGTATCTTATTACAATGTATTCGCTAAAATTTGATTTTATCACAAATACTTCATCGAATTCCTGCCAATAGTGAAACTAGGGCACCAATCACTGGTTACATAGTAGGTATGCTTAAATATTTGTGGGATCTGTTTACAAAAGAAGTTAATATTTTTTTCATTCAGTTTGAGCTTCAATTCACACTTGACCAGTATTTATTGTTTGTAAGTTTGTGTATACTGAGTTAATACTAAAATCACACCAAGGTAGACGTTCCAATGTATCCTTCAGTTTTTATGTTAGAACAAACGTTACGTTCTTGTATGAGGCTCACCCTTAATTTTAAAATTTGAATTTCCGTTTTAGTAACATATTCTATGAAATATTCACCTGGTGTTCTATTATGGTTCAAAATAAACATATCGAGGGTTCACGGGCGACTTGTATTAAGCGACATTTTTGGAAACACAGGTAACCTTTACTTTAAAAATTTATTTCTTACAAAATACCTCACAAAAAATAACTTCTGAATAATATTTAAAATATTAAGAATATCGAGAATCTATATAATACTAAGAAGTTAAGTTTTAATGATTATTTTTCTAAGAAATATTTTTTTTAATCAGTCTCCTGAACATTTCTAAAAATGTCGCTTAATACAAGTCGCCCGTGAACCCTCGATATATCCTTAGTAATAACTTACTAAAAAGGTATCATTAGCAACTTCATCATCATAGGCCTGACACGACTGTTACAGACGATTTAAGCAGTGTCTGCTGCAAGGCATCTTTTTTGGTGACTGTATTGTATAAGTCAATACGGGAGCGACATACTTTTTTACATTTAGAGCAGGGATATGGAACACACTTGGATCTTGGATATAATGTATAAGCAGCAATATCTTAATACTAGCTTCCGCCCGCGACTTCGTCCGCGTGGACTTCAGAATTGTGTCCAGAAAGAAAGAAAATGTTAAGATGTGACGAAGTGGAAATTTTGGGTTTTTAAGCATTCCTACGGGAACCCTTAAGTTTTCCGGGATAAAAAGTATCCTATGTGTTAGCCGAGTGCTTTATCTATCTACCTACCAAATTTCATCCAGATCCATTCAGTAGTTTCGGCGTGAAAGCGGAACAAACAAACAAATAAACAAACTGACAAACAAACATCCATACTTTCGCATTTATAATGAGATGAGATGAGATGAGATTAGTGAGATGAGATGAGATTATCTTTTGTTATACGTAACAGATAAATGAAGATGATAAATATTATTACGATAGAAATGGTAGATACGTTATAAACGATGATGGTGAAAAAGTGTACCAAATTGCGCCATGCACGAGCACCTACAATCTGAGCCACGACGGGCTGCTTATGAAGACCACGGTGGACTGCGGCCACTCCGACAGGATCAGTCCCGAATGTCACATGCAGTTAAAAGATCCCAATGACCGAGAAATTCTACCGATCTTGGAACCCATGAGTATCAAAGGTAATTTTTGTTAATATTTATGTAGCATTTAGCTTCGTAGCTGTCTTAGGTCGTCTTTTTCATTAGTTTTTTCGAGAATTACGAAAGATCGAGGATTAAGTGGTTACGGTGGTATATAACAAGCGACGATGGAGCAAGGAAGTTTTTTCATGGCAAATTCAATCGAACTTATTGGTGGCGATCATTGTCTTTCACTAACCGAGTCCGAAAAACTATAAAAAAATAAAAAATAAATCCTAAAATAAAATTATTGCAAGATTTTTTTTAAAAAGGTTACCTTATGATAGCTTTTTGTTACTCTGTAAAATTATACATAAATTATTGATTAACAAGTATTACTTTTTTAGCACGATTCTGACTCCCTGTAATGAACGACCGCATTAATTATTTTTTACAGAAACTCTGTCACGTGAAATAGTCCAGCATCTTTGGGAGAATGTTTCCCACGTGTTGGCGGAAGCACTGCGCGACATCGGCCAGTTGCGCCCCAACAATCCTATACACGAGCTCGCTCACGGCATACTATTCTACAGGTCTAAAAATATATTTCGTGCAATGATCCTAGCTACCAGTGTATCCTACAATAATTTTCGGTAACGATCGATGTACTGAGAAGTCGATCGCTTAACGCGACTATACTCCGAGGTTTCCCGGTCGATCGGTCAGGGAAGGCAAACCGATTGTTTCAGCGTCCTCTATTCTCAAAGTTCCTGATCCATACGTAGCATAAACATTTCATCATTAGTCGAAAGACGTCCACTGCTGGACATAGGCCTCCCCGAAGGATTTCCACACCGACCAGTCCTGTGCTGCTCGCATCCAGCGGCTTCCCGCAACCTTCACCAGGTCGTCAGTCCACCGAGTCGGAGGCCTGCCCACGCTGCGTCTTCTCTTCCGGTGCGCGGTCGCCACTCGAGAACTTTACTGCCCCAATGGCCATTTGTTTTACGAGCTATATGCCCTGCCCACTGCCACTTAAGTCTAGCGATTTTGAGAGCTATGTCAGTAACTTTAGTTCTCCTACGTATCTCCTCATTTCTGATCCGATCACGTAGGGAAACACCAAGTATAGCACGTTCCATCGCCCTTTGGGTAAATTTGAGCCTTCTTATGAGGCCCATAGTAAGCGACCATGTCTCGTATCCATATGTCATCACTGGCAACACACACCGGTCATAGACTTAAGTGTTGAGACACTGCGGTATTTTGGACGTGAAGATATTGCGAAGTTTCACGAACGCTGCCTAGCCGAGTTGGAAGCGACGATTGATCTCTTCCTCGAAGTTGGACCTACCTAACTGGACTGTTTGTTCCAGATATACATACAGGTATATCTGGAACAAACAGTGTATGTAACAGAAAGGTGCGACATACTTCAAGGTTGGCTTTTACCCATGAAACTGAACAACTTTTGTTCTACAACGTTGTTGAAATCGCAAAAAAATTTTTGGACTTTTCACACAAACTTGGTTCGCCAGCTGATCGATTTGTATGAAAAGTCCAAAAAAATTTTGCGATTTCAACAAAGTTGTAGAACAAAAGTTGTTCAGTTTGATGGGTAAAAGCCAACCTTGAAGTATTGTCACACCTTTCTGTTACACTCTGTATATGTCGCAGGGATATGTTAAAATAAGTGATTTGATCAAATCACTAAGGGATTTGATCAAATACCGGATATGTTAAAATAATAAAACCATTTTATCATATCCCTAAACGAATCTAGTGATTTGATCAAATCACAAAACTGATTTAGTGATATGATAAAATTAATATTATAGTGTAGTATTTAAGAGGTTTAAAGTTAATAAGAAGCAGTCGTGGCTCAGTGCGGCTTGCGTGGTTGCGTCGATCACGAAGGTTAAGTGACTACACACATGGTCATAACTGGATGTGTTTGACTGTTAGTGGCATTTATCTCCACCGTTTCCGTGCTTCGCAAGGCAGCCTTTGGTGCCGGCTGCTGTCATTAGATGGCAGTCGTTAAGCCATGTCGGAGGCCTTACAGGCGGCTTGAAAACTTTCGACACTGGGGTTGGCCACTAGCCTCTACCGATCCGTACTTGACCCCCGTGTGTGGAGTATGGCCTAAACTTCCTGACTTATGGGAAGAGACAATTGAGAGCGAGCGAGCACAAAATAGACACAGAAGGTCCGCTCAATACAAACCACTAAAATCGTAAGCATATACATGCTTATAGAAATTTATGGCCGTTCGAGGCAAGGCCACGATCGCACAGTCCGTGATCTTGCACATACCGTATACGTCTATAAGCATGTATATGATTAGGATTTTTGTGAGCGTACCTTCTGTATCTATGTGTTTTGTGGAGCGAGCGAGTTGTATCAAGCGGTGCGGTGAAGCGGGCTGGAGCTGCGGTATTTGACTACAATGCGCGAGTGCGACGCAAGAAAACTCTAACATGTTTATTTTGTCATTTCACTGAACGAATCTAGTGATTCGATAAAATCGTTTAGGGCTATGATAAAATGCTTTTATTATTTTAACATATCCCGGGATTTGATCAAATCACTGATTTTAATATATCCCTGCGACAATATATATTCGTCAACAACTTCGAGTGTAGAGAGTGGGTGTAACATTAATTCAGAAATATTTATTGTGTTATTTCGCGCTCTATATTGCTACAAACCGAATAACCATTGCATTGCTACCCGTTACATATTACTTCCAGCCTACGCCAGCGTCGTAGCCAGCTGTATGGGTGAAACTGACAAGCCGAATAAAATCATTTAAATAATCGTGTATTTATTTATTTATGATACATTTCACCCCTCATCGTATATTAATATAAAATATAACCCCAGTTCTAGCATTGTATTATTTTTAATTTCCAGATATCGTAGAACTAAAGAAGAGATGATTGAGGAAGAAAAAGAAGCCAAAACATATCGAGAGCGAATTTTACGCGGACACAAAGAAGCAAGTTCCTACCATTTTTAGGGTTCCGTAGCTAAATGGCAAAAAACGGAACCCTTATGGATTCGTCATGTCTGTCTGTCTGTCTGTCCGTCCGTATGTCACAACCACTTTTTTCCGAAACTATAAGAACTATACTGTTGAAACTTGATAAGTAGATGTATTCTGTGAACCGCATTAAGATTTTCCCACAAAAATAGAAAAATAAAACAATAAATTTTGGGGGTTCCCCATACTTAAACTGAAACTCAATTTTTTTTTATCAAACCCATACGTATGGGGTATCTATGGATAGGTCTTCAAAAATAATATTGAGGTTTCTAATATCATTTTTTTCTAAACTGAATAGTTTGCGAGAGACACACTTCCAAAGTGGTAAAATGTGTGTCCCCCCCGTAACTTCTAAAATAAGAGAATCATAAAACTAAAAAAAAATTATGATGTACATTACCATGCAAACTTCCACCGAAAATTGATTTGAACCGATATGTGCCGATAGCACTGGTAGGCGCGAGAAGCGGGGGGACGCCGCCCTCGCCGGCGAGGGCAGTATGTCGGTGTGGTGTTACTCTGTGGTTGGGGCGGGTCATGGCTGCTACGGCTAGCGTGATAGGATCATCGGGATCCTCGAGTACGTGCCGGGGGCGTCGGATCACGCGAATGGGATTCGCGGGGAGGTCGTAAACTGCGGAGCTCACGAATAGGGGGTTGGGGTGATGGGGGGCGGAATCGAAGTAGCGTTTTGACGCTTGCTTCAGGTATTGAGCTATGGTGGGAAGCTCTAGGTCGCAATGGAGATTTTCATTGCGCACGAACCATGGAGCGCCCGTGGCTCGGCGCATGAAGCGATTTTGGATGACTTGAAGTCGGTGGATGAGACTGGGCTTTGTATGGGCGAACGCTACGCCAGCATAGGTGAGAATGGGACGGATGAAAGTTTTGTAAAGTGTCACCTTATTTCTAAGGGACTGGTTTGGCCATTCAACTTCCATGCTCATCCATACTTATCTATAGTTTATTCATTGTCTACGCCATATCATCTATCCCTTTCTTTCTCACACTTTAAAATAATTCATTCATCATCTGGTGTTCGCTCTCAACGCGCATAAAGTTTATAAAAATAAATACGTCCACATAACACAATCTTTCTAAATTCGCTAAATTCGCGGCGCGCGCCCTCCCCTTTCCCTTTCGGATAAAGTGCTCCCTCGATAGCTACGCCAGGATCACCAGGTGAGTCGGTCACGCACACCACCTACCATACAGTCCACTAAATCCTCCATTTCTGGTCCTTCGAGCCGGATCCTCGGATCCTCGCTCATATCCTCGCTTCTATCCTCACCCCATCTCATCTCATCACTCTTACATCGCTAGATACATCTACGCATTCACATACGCTCACTCGCTACGCATTTTCGCCAAACAATCGGTCGTACGCATCTAACGCTATAATTATCGCTATTTATCTCCATTTAGTTATTTTTGCATCATATTATATTACGAATATAATATTTATTTGTTATTTTTCATATGCGTCATATAGAATTCATTCAGTTCGAAATTGACAAACGTCAGACAGCCCGGTTGAAGTTTCATTCGCCCGCCTTTAAATCTATTTGACTTATCTCATCTGAAATAAGATTTTATTTATCTCATCTGGAATAAGATTTTATTTTCAAATGTCCGAAGATTCACAGCGCCAGGCTTCTGTCACTATGGAACTTCAAAATAAAATCGCGATGTTGACCGCGAAACAACAAAGTCTTTTTCATTTAGTACAAAACATGTACGATTTAAGTTTAAACATTGGTGATGATAAAGAAAAAAGGTCATTTCTTATTCGCTCACAGTCTATTGAACACGTAAGAAAAGAATTTATAGAGGTTTCAGAGCAGTTGAACATGGCTAATTTGACCTCAAACCCCAAAGCGGTAGCCGACTTCGCGAAGCTACTCTCTTTTGACGAAATCTATTGTCATGTTAAGGCTATGCCTTCCGAACTCACTCCTAGTGCCTCTACTCTCGCACCTCTCAACATCCAACCAGGCCCTAGCCGTCACGACGTTCTGAATCGAAAGTTACCAACGCTGGAGCTGATGGCTTTTGATGGATCGCCTAACAAATGGGTTATGTTTTTTGAAAATTTCAGTACGCTCATTGACAAAAATCCTCATCTTTCGAACGCAGAGAAGGTTCAATACCTGATAGGTAAGCTATCCGGAAAGGCACTTACAGTCTGCGCCGGAATTCCGCCTATTGCTCAAAACTATGAAATCCTCTGGAACGCCTTAAAGGACAAGTACGAAGACAAGAGGACTCTGGCTACCATATATATAGAACAGATGCTCAATTTCAAGGGCAGCCAAAGCCCATCTGTCAATTCACTCGACGCCTTCATTGACAATTTCTGCTCCGCTCAGTCCGCACTGAAACAATTAGAACTAGAGGACTTGACTGATTTTATATTGACCCATGTTGCTCTGTCTAAGCTGGATAGGGAAACTGTCACGCTCTTTGAGCAAGCGCACCGCGATGTCAAAATTCCGTCCTTAGACACTCTTATTAAATTTGTTAAAGAACAAAGCAAGATTTACATGCTAAGCAATGCGAGTTCGTCTAAATCTCCGGCAACTCCATACATTAAAACGCATACTCACGCTAAACCCTCTGTGCCATTCGTAAACAAATTTGGGATGGGCTGGGGAACAAATCCCCAGAATAATAAATCTTTTAAACCGCAAGCTCACTCGTGTGTTACTAACAGTAGTGGCAACAATAATTCTACTCTCAATTGTCCGTTCTGTAGAAACGAAACCCATCCGCTTTTTAGATGTGACGCTTTCCTTCACTTAGACTCCGTATTCAAGAATAACTTTGTAAAAAACAACAACTTGTGTGTCAACTGCCTAGGTTTTCATAACGTTAGGTCGTGTAAATCCTACAATCGATGCGCGATTTGCAGACGTATGCATCACACAAAACTACACGTTGACGGTTATAGGTATGAATCCGAAACACCCATTTTTTCGGGTCCAACACCTAACCGCTCTGCCGCCGCTGGTGGTGGTTCAAGAGCTCCACTCACCGCCGCCGTAGCTTCGTGCTCGCTCTCTGACTCCCGCTCCCTACGTGCCCTCGCTGATAACGCACCGCTCTCTTCGCCATCTGCTCAGCCAACGCCACTTCAGTCTTTTCCGCAGAATAATGTTTCTTTAGCCGCCTCCACGGATTATAAACTCTTAAATTCAACAATATTATTGCCAAGCGCTACTGTTTATGTTTACAACCGAGCAGGTGAACGATTCAAAATCAGGGCTTTCTTAGATAGCGGTTCCATGAGTCATTTTATAACTCAATCGTGTTGTGCTCGTTTGAACCTTGATGTTAAACACGCTCCTTCTACTGTTAAAGGAATAGGTCTTTCCGAAACGTCTATCACAGGTTACGTTCAATTCACAATCCATTCTCGCTTCGACTCTCGTTGCAAGTATACGCTTAACGCGCGTGTCATTGACATAATCTCGGACAAGATTCCGAACGCTTATATAAACCCTCAGGACTTAGATCATCTGAGGAACTTACCACTAGCAGACGAAGACTTCCACAGGCCCGCTGACATCGATTGCCTGATAAGCAGTGAGCTGTTCCCATTTTTGCTAGGAAGTCACAAGGTCACTTCCCCTACATCGGCCGCAGTCGGCGTAAAAACGTCCCTAGGATACGTGATAATGGGAAAGGCGACATGCTCTACGCCTTCGCCACCGCAGGCTTGTGACGCTTATCAAAGTTTCCACACGAGTGTAGAGCCTTCTCTTGACAAACTATTGCAGAAGTTTTGGGAACTTGAAATCGTACCTACAAAAAAGTATCTAAGTCCAGAAGACGCCAGCTGCGAAGACATTTTCGTGCATACCCATCTTCGCGATGTAACCGGACGCTATATTGTTACATTGCCATTTAAGGACGAACCTAGTAAACTTGGTCAATCTGACGCGAAAGCTATGATGCAGCTGTTGCGATTAGAGAAAAAGTTAGACGCGATCCCAGAACTCCGTAAGGACTATAACGACACCCTTAGGGACTACATTGATCGAGGATGTTTACGCAAAATTGAACACCCGCTTCCAGGTCCCTGCTATTATATCCCACATCACGCTGTATACCGACCCGAAAAGGCTACCTCCAAAACCAGGATAGTCTTGAACGCCAGTTGTAAGACAACATCGGGCAGGTCGCTCAACGATATACTCCATACGGGACCTAACCTACAAACAAACATATTCGACCTATTACTAAACTTGAGACTTTTCAAGATTGCTATCTCAGCTGATATCGAGAAAATGTTTTTCCAGGTCAGACTATGTGAAGAGCATCAACCGTTTCAAAGAATATTTTACCGGTTCGATGTCTCGGAGCCTATCGCAACATACGAGTTCAATCGCGTGTCGTTTGGACTCTCGAGCTCACCATATTTAGCGATGCGCACTGTGCGTCAGCTCGCCATCGACGAACGCGGACGTTTTCCTAACGCTGCAACGGCCGCTGAGAAACACTTCTACATGGACGACTACATCTCATCCAGTCCTTCTGTCGAAGAGGCGGAGGGAATGTATAGAGAATTAGTAGATTTGTTCAAAGCTGGAGGTTTTAAACTAGTGAAGTGGATCTCAAACAGCGCTGAACTAATGCGACGCATTCCCATTGATCACCGCGCTTCCAATGTCATCGAGTTTGACGACGAAGCGGTAACTAGGATCATAGGCCTACAATGGAAGCCCAAAGAGGATACATTCTTCTTTAAGGTTAAACTAGAATCGCCGAAGTGTTCGAAACGCAGCATTCTATCCATGGCCGCACGTTTTTTCGATCCGCTTTTCTTTATAGGTCCAGTAACCGCTTTACTAAAGCTGCTCGTGCAAGAATGTTGGAAGCTCAACTTAGATTGGGACGAAGATGTTCCCTCTTATATACAGAACCAATGGGATGAGTTTCTGGGAGAACTTCATCTCATGGAAAAAATTAAAATACCGCGCCACATTGGAATTTTACACACTTCCCGCGATATTTCCCTTATAGGCTTCTCCGATGCCAGTGAAGTGTGCTACGGTGCCGTTATCTACATTCGTGTTAGCTCGACTAAAATTGACGAGGGCCAATGTATGCTGCTTTGCTCTAAATCTAGAGTCGCGCCTACCAAGAAGGTTACTCTAGCTCGTCTCGAGCTTTGCGCTGCCTTGCTACTGTCTAACCTAATGGTAGCAGTCAGAAACTCGCTAAATGAACGCGTCACTGTTAATGAAACCATCGCCTTTTCTGACTCTACAGTGACGCTATCGTGGATCAATGCTCCCCCGTACAGATTCCAGACTTTTGTCGCTAATAGGATCTCCGCCATTACAGAGAATCTATCCGCTGAGTATTGGTTTCATATTCCTGGAAATCAGAACCCTGCTGATATAATTTCGCGACCAGTTATGCCAAACAAATTGGTAAATAATCGCCTTTGGTTTCACGGCCCACCTTGGCTCGTTTTGAGTAAGGATCAATGGCCTATAGGACCCTTTCGTATTGAAGATTCTCTTCCCGAGGAGAAAGTTACCGCTCTCGTCATCTGTAATGATGACGCTCCAAATATTTTGTACAGCTTAGGAGCGCGTTTCTCAAGGTGGAGTAAATATATCCATACATGCGTCTACGTCTTACGTTTCGCTAAAGTTTTGAAATCCCGTGGATCTATATCGGTACAAGATTTAGAAGTCGCAGAACAATATATTCTTCGTTCAATACAGGAACGACACATCGATCTTGCAAAGCCTTTCAATCCCACGCTTCAAAAGCTGAACGCCTTCGTTGATGAGAACGGCATTATTAGAGTCGGTGGTCGCTTGCGTCATTCGCAGCTTAATTTTAAACAAAAACATCCAGTTGTTCTCCCAGCTAAAGACCCAATAGTGACGATTCTTATTGATCATCACCATCGCATCAATCTTCACGCAGGGCCTAGCTTGCTTTTGGCTATATTAAGGGAAAGTTATTGGATCCTCGCCGCTAGAAACGCCGTTCGCAAACGCGTTCAAAATTGCAATATTTGTTTCAAATTCAGACCAAAAAACACCTTGCCTTTAATGGGAGACTTACCCTTCTACCGGGTAAGTGAGGTCAAGAGCTTTGTTTTCACCGGAGTAGATTACGCTGGCCCTTTCCTCGTAACGCCTTATCGACGCCGCGGAGTAAGGAGTGTCAAATCCTATCTCTGCTTGTTCATTTGCCTTACGACAAAGGCTCTGCACTTAGAGCTTGTCTCAGATTTAAGTTCTGAGATGTTCTTGGCAGCTTTCAAACGCTTCATATGCAGAAGAGGACCCGTTTCATTAATAGTCAGTGACGGCGGCACTAACTTCCTCGGAGCAAAACGCAAGCTGGATGAGTTATATTCACTTCTAATTTCTGAGCAACACAATCGATACCTAGACCAAAACCTTGCTGACTTTCGCGTCCAATTTAAAAGAAACCCGCCGTTTGCTCCCCATTTCGGAGGAATATGGGAGAGCAATATTAAATCAGTCAAAACTCACCTACTTAAGGTTGTTGGTAGTCAAGTACTCACTTATGAAGAGCTAAACACCGTTCTTGTTCAGACTGAGGGGCTAATGAACAGCCGGCCTCTCTGCGTATTGAGTTCAGACCCATCTGAGCCCTCTGCTTTAACACCCGCTCACTTTCTTAACATGACTCCCTTAAAATACTTACCCGCTGAAGATTTCTCTAATACTCCAGAAAATAGGCTTAATCGCTACGAGCTGTTAAATAAACTCGTACAGTCTTACTGGACCAGGTGGAGAGTTGAGTACTTGACATCCCTTCAAGTTAGGCTTAAGTGGAATACGCCCTCTAACCCGGTCAAAATAGGCTGCGTAGTAATAATACGCGATGACAAGTCGCCCCCACTGAGCTGGCCGCTTGGGGTCGTCGAGGCTCTCTATCCCGGCAAAGACGGAGTTACGCGGACAGTCAAAGTCAAGACTAAGACTGGTAGCTACGTAAGACCTGTCGTTCGTCTGTGTCCGCTACCGCTTCAATAATGTTCGTGAATCTTTACAACTTCATTTACTTTAATTAATTAATATTTTCTTTGATAACGCTTTTAACTATTATAACTACTTCGGTTTAATTTTCAATACTTATTTCGTTAAAGGGAATACAGACTTATGATTTTTTTTATCATCGCTGAGGTATGTGCTATTTTTGTTATTTCTTCATATTCTTTATAACGCTCCTAAAGGCATGCCTTCAGCCGGGGGAAAATGGTTTGGCCATTCAACTTCCATGCTCATCCATACTTATCTATAGTTTATTCATTGTCTACGCCATATCATCTATCCCTTTCTTTCTCACACTTTAAAATAATTCATTCATCATCTGGTGTTCGCTCTCAACGCGCATAAAGTTTATAAAAATAAATACGTCCACATAACACAATCTTTCTAAATTCGCTAAATTCGCGGCGCGCGCCCTCCCCTTTCCCTTTCGGATAAAGTGCTCCCTCGATAGCTACGCCAGGATCACCAGGTGAGTCGGTCACGCACACCACCTACCATACAGTCCACTAAATCCTCCAGGGACATTTTACTTTTCTTGTTCGTGAGGGGGTAGAGACGGCCTAGAACAAAGGCTGCTTTGTTTCGGACTCATTTGATGTGGTCTTTGAACGTCAGTCGGTCATCTAGGGTGACGCCTAGATATTTGACTGAGCGTTCCCACGGGATGGGGCGATCGAACAGCTTGATGCTGCGATCGATGGGATTGGTTTCGGTACTGAGCCGTTTGAATGAGAAGAGCATAGCTGCACTTTTCTCGGGGTTCACTTCAATCCTCCAGTTCCTAAACCATTTGCCCAGGTCACTGGCAGAGGATTGGAGGTTTCGAAGGATGAAGCCCGCTGAGCGGCTGGATAGATAGAGGGCTGTGTCATCTGCGAAAAGCTCAAGATTGACATTTGTGAATCGCGGCATGTCGCTCATGTAGAGCGAGAAGAGTGTAGGGGCTAGAACGGAACCCTGTGGGACTCCGGCTCTGATAGGTCGGGGGACGAGTAGACTCCTTCTATGCGATAGCGTAAGCTCCGATTCGTGAGGAAGTCTCGTAGTATGAGTACGAGCCGGTCTGGCAATCCCAGCTGATATAGTTTGTATATCAACCCGTTGTGCCAGACTTTATCGAAAGCTTTCGCCACATCAAAGAAGAGAGCTCTGCGGGCGAAGCCGCTTATAATGTGCTCCGTTATGCGGTGCACCTGTTGGACGCACGAGTGTCTGGCTTTGAAGCCAAACTGCTCGTCTGGGAGAAGGCCTTTGGACTGGACAACGTCCTTTAGGCGGGCGAGGAGAATGCGTTCGTACAGTTTACCCAAGGCCTTGAGGAGGCTTATGGGTCTGTAGCTGGAGGGTTCTGAGCGGGGCTTATTGGATTTGTGAAACCTATGACGTCTGCACTTTTCCACGTGTCGGGAAAGGAGCAGTTGTCGATGGCTGCATTGAAGATGCACGCTAGAAGAGCAATGAGATTCGGGGAGAAGTACTTGAGTACTTTGTTGGTGATGCCGTCAGAGCCGGGGCCTTTCGGGGTTTGAGCTGTTTAATGTGCTTCTCTACTTCACATGGGGTGACTGGGGCAAGAGACTCGGTCGGGGGAGGGCTGCTCCTCATCCACCTTCTGTAGCTGGATGGGCTCGATTGGGAGTGTACTGGGGGAACATTGGGCCTCTAGGCTGTCGGCCAGGCACTCGGCCTTTTCGGAGTCGTCAAAAGCATCCGGTAAGTTGGGGCGTTTGAGAGGGGGCATGGGGGACTCGACATTCTACTTGAGGGCTCTCGCCAAGCTCCAATACGCGACGTGAGATGGCGAGATTCCCCCAAGAAGTTCATCCCAACGGGTCTGCTGCAGCTCCTGCATGGTCTGCTTTACGTCCCTCTGTAAAACTCGCATGCGAGTGCGGTTTTCCTCGTATGGGAAGCTGTCGTAGGCACGGATGGCTGCATTTCTTGCGGTCAGCAGCGACCTCGCGTCTTCCGGCAGTCTCCAGCGGTGCTGGGGCAGCACTGGAACCTGCCGGGAGCAGTCTTTTACGACTGATTGAGTGTGGCTGCTAAGGGCATCGATTGCGCATCGGACGTCATCTAAGGACTTAATGTCGTTGGGTATGTTGTCAAGGTCCGGTGAACTGGTAGCTTTGAGTTTGTCCTCAAGGCTGTCCCAGTCGACTATCGTCTTTGTGGGCAGGGCCGTGAGGGTCGGGGGACCTAATTGTAACAGGACCGGCCGGAGGTCGGAACACAGAGTTTGAAGCACTTCTATCGAGCACAACTGAAGGTTGATGTTCTTTAGAAGTGCTATGTCTAGAATGTCTGGGGTGTGATTGACATTGTACGGAAAGTGAGTGGGGGTCTTTGGGGCAATGATGTCGAAGTTGAGTCGGTCAACCAGTCTGTCAAGGGCTCTACCTCTAGTATTGGTGGATACGCAATTCTACCGTTCGTGTTTGCTATTTAGGTCGCCAGCCAGAATGACTGCGCCTCCTAGATTGAAAAGAGCCTCGATGTCGCTCCCGAGTAGTGGTTTGTCGCCACTGCAAGGGAGATAGACCGAAGCTAGGGTAATGGGCTGGTGGCCGGTCATGGCTAGCCGACAGACAGAGGCCTCAATGCTCGTGAGAGGGGGGGTGTCGATGGATATACAGTGCAAGGACCTTTTGTAATAGATGAGAGTGCCGCCCTTTGCGGAGTTCACTCTATCGTTACGCACTAAATCGTAGTTGGGGATTTTAGGCCCGCGAGTGCAAGGTTTAAGGTGTGTTTCTTGCACTAGTAAGACATCGATTTGGTGTTCGCGAAGGAAATCTATTATTTGCCAACGCTGGGGGAGGATGCCGTCTGCATTATAGAATGCGACGGTAATAGATCGGGGCTTGAATCTACCTTTAGAGGGGTTTAAATCCATTATGGAGAATTAACACTGAACTCCGAGATGGCTGCGATGAGTCGCGAATGCTTAAGCATTGCTATGCAACGCTGTTCCGTGCTATGCTGGGTTGCTCTGAGCTCCCTAGCCAGGTCGCGGACCTGCTCCATGTTAATGGCGCTGGCAAAGCGGATAACAAGACTAAGATCGTCTTCCTCCACCGTGTCTGGGACAGGCGCTGGAGGGGAGACCTTGGGGGGAAGGGGCGCTTTGCTGATCTTAGCTGGTTTGGTGGGGGGCTTGGGGGTCGGCTTGAATGCCGTGGGCATGGAAACTGGAGTTTCCATGAGTGGAGGTGGTGAAGCCAAGGCTGCTTGGCTTCTCCAGGCGGGTTGCAGCTCCTGAGAGGCTGCGATGTTGGGGGTGAAGGCGAGTGTTTTGGTCGGACGCAGAGGCGGGAAGTCCTCCGTACGCGTGGGACAGCGCGGCGTGCGGGCCGGGGTTCCGAGGCGGAGGGCGCGGGGCCTTTTTTGCCAGGCCTACGACTAGCGCGTGGTGCCTTGGGGCATCCGCGATAGTTCGCTGGATGTCCCAGGTCACCGCAGAGTACGCAACCAGGGGGTTCCGTACACTCGCTCTTATCTTTAGGCATTTGACGCACCTAGGCTTGGCGTAGCAGTTTCTGGCCGAGTGGCCATAGAGTTGGCATCTATGGCACTGGCCAGGGGGACCCTTTTTGTGGGGCATCTCGATGCGTATGCCGGATAGTTGGCATACGGTGGTAAGCGTATTTATGATACGCTTCCCGGCGGGGGATAGGTCTAGTGACCAGCACTAGATCGAAAGGGGCTTTTGTTTTGCCGCTATGCATGCGGTGTACTTCGTGGGCGGGGTATCCTTGGGACTTAAGGTCCTGGAGGATATCATTGGAGTTAAGCTCCTTGGGGACACCTCTGATGACGACGCGCAAAATGCGTTCGTCCTCGAGGGCGTACGTGTGGAAGCCGATGCGTTCGGCTTTCAGTACAGTCGTGAGGCGACGATGGTCGTTTGGGGTGGGGACTTGGACCTTGATCCCTTGTTGGGTGGTCCGGGCAGAAGTGAACGCGATTTTGCGTTCGTTAAGGAGAAATGAAATATTGTTCCATTTCTCCTTGTCCTGAATGAAGAGGGGCGGGGGGCGTTCGATGCGGGGGGGTTGAGATGCGGGAGGGGCAGATTGGGAGGACTCCTGGTCAGTGCTCGGGTGGGGGGTCGTCACTGAGGTCGCGGCGGTGGCGGCCTTTTTGGACGATTTTGTGGGGACGGGGACTTTGCGCTTCCTCTTCTTTGAGTTTTTGGAGTCTATGGTCGTAAAGCCGTCGCCGTCCTCACTCTCCGAAGAGGAAGATACGCGGTCTTGGACTTGGTAGTCCATGGGGGTAGTCGCGGGGGCAGGGGTTGGTGGACGTGAAGCGACCGCCAGAGGTGAAGCCTCTTCGGTTGGCTGGGGCGAGAGGGGAGAGTCGTGGCAGTTTAGGGCAGGTAGCAGGACGTGCATGACGTCGGGTGGGATGCTCAGAAGGAGCTTATCGAGAAACCCGGGTTTCTCGTGTATGAGGCGGAGGCCCTCTAGGTGGGCGGGGGACATTTCTGGGTTGGCGGTCCCAGAGGTGTGTGCGGGTTGGTGGGTACCTAGGGTGTCCATCCTATGTGTGGTATGTAGTGTGCCGCCAGTAAATCTTATTGTACTGACGGGTGAGTGCCTAGGTCCCTAGCAGCCTGAGACGCAGAGGGTAGTAGTGAACCGAAGCTCAAGCTACGCCTAAACAACGTTACAAGAATGGATGGTAGGGAAGGGCAAGGGTGGGAGGGAGATGACTGGCGTCGGCTAGGAGACCCCCCAAGGCCAGTGGTTCCAGTCCCATCCGCTGTTTACGTTTCCCAGAAGGGGAACCGCGAGCGCACGGGGCACGCTCTACCTAGCTTCGTTGGCACCGTTAAGTATCCACTAGGTAACCACTAAAGCGTGGATTTACAAAAGACAGGACGGATTCCGTTAGAAACAGGCCTGGCCGCGCAGTGAAAACTACACTCGGCTCGGCTGGGAGCGGTTCGATGACACGGTGCACGTAGGCAGCGGCGATGACAGCGGCAGGAGACACGATGCACATCGGCAGGGGCGACGACAGCGAGCAGGAGCGGAGCGCGGCGCGAGACGTCCGACCGGGGCGGCGAACGAGAGTGTTTCGCACGCACGCTACATACAAAACCTTGCTCTTTTTATACAATTTTTCAAGGACATTAGAAAGAGACGGCACGATCCCTACGGCGGAGGTGACCCAATCCGAGCAATACCAACACGACAGCCACCCCCGCCGTGTGAGTTTGAGATCGGTGTGCGAGCGAGATAGCGATAGCCCCCGTGGTAAGCTTAACTACCTCGGAGCAATACCACGGGGACGACCGCTTACACCGATCTCTACTCTAGACTAACTAATTACCCCTGCTAATTATCGACCTAATTGCCTCTATCATCCGACCAAATGAAAAGCAAACACCTTAAATCGTTTATTTACACAAATACAGACATGATACGACATAAAAGACACAAAACGACTTACGAACTACTTATAACTAACTTAAATAACAGAGTTAAAACATGATAAAATATAACTAATTGAGCTACACATAACGAAATAACGAACGATACACGATATAGCTATAAGTAGTTTAACACGATAACGATTTTAAACGATTTCACTATTGCCCAAGACACTATTTACAGTTTTGTCGCGAACACTTACATAAGAAAATCTCGATTAGAAAAAAAAATTGTAGACGTTCTGTTTGTCAAAATGTCATCTTGTAGGTATTTGTTTGTTTTGATTGTCCATGTAATTAACATGTCCTTCCGTTTTTTAGAAAGTGATGGCACTAAGCAAGGCTTGGAAAGCGAAACAGACGCATCCCCGCAAGACTACGAGCTCGGACGACGATGTCTACGAGAGAATGGTCTACGATGCACACGTTGAGCGATCCGAGTTCATACGATCCTTGAATTTCTTCGACAACTAATTTTTCGAAATAATAACTATTTTAGAAAATAGTTATTATTACAACTGCAAATAAGTATGATAAAGAGAATACTAGTATTTCGTCGTGCTATTTACCTGTACACTCGTACATAGTGTAGGTACTACTAGTATGTACGTAATATGTATTCGTAAAATTTTATTTGAAGCGTTTATATTATTCTACAACTACCTTCACACCAGGAACCTCAAAAGTAATTCAAAAACTTTGGTAGACATTTTAACTACATAATACCTACTAACTTGTAACCTAGCGTATCATTCTTTTTTGCAAATCACAGTCTAGGTTTGTTGGATTTCAAATAAAAAGTTTTGAAGAGAAACTAAAGAGATATTGTTGACTTATATGGGGTGAATTTTAAGTATTGAAGTGTTACTGTTTTTATTACTTTTGTGTTTTACTTATTATTTTTAAGTGGAGTGGTCATGTTTAATTTTATGTCAGAAAGTTTTTTTAACACATTCCCTGCGTTACGACAAGTATTTTGCCGTATCTGGGTATCAGCCAGTGCGGCAGCTCGTTGTCCTTGTTTTACGCTCGGTGCGGGGGAGATTTACCTATGTTCCCGTACATGTAGAAAAGAGACAATGATATTCTCAATATTGTTGTTATAAATATAATAATTTTAACAAAAAAAAAGAACGGAAAAATAGTTGCCGTACGCACAGTGAGGAAATTATTTTCATCCAGTGCGGTACGTCAACAATTTTGCCGTACCCCCCCAACCCCGCACCTCACTGCATGCGCCATAGTGCCGACAATGAGTGAGATGTATTTTGTGCTCGATATTTCTTTTTGCATAAATTACGAAAAAAATAAGTGTGAAGGTTCAGAAGCAAAAAATAAACTTTTTCACATTTTTCATGATTAATTTGTTTGTAGAATATGTTGCTGCTTGATAAGATAACCAAGCAAAATAGATACCTAAGTATTTCTTTACTTTAGGTACTTAAATGTTTTTAAAATTGATGTTGCTTGTTAAGAAAAGTATGTTGATTTATACAACGTTAAATTTTAATGTTGTGTCTATAATAAAGACTATCGATAAAAAATATTGGTTATATATTTAACAAGTATACCCCATCCCTAGTATTTTCTCACTTCTATGCTATACGGCAAATATATTGCTGTAAATGCTGATTTAAATATTTGAATTTGAATTTGATTGAAAAAATCCCTTTATCTTTCAAAATATCTTACAGAACCCCGTGCTACCTCAGCTAGGTAGGGGAAAGTTGGCTATATTGTACCAGCAATTAAATCGTACCACCCTCTTAAATTCTAATATAAGCATTATTTTTCTTATCTGACAAGACCAACTTATGCCTTGCAGCTCACAATACACCATGACTGTTTCTCAAGTCTCTCTCTATAAGTGAAACGAAAAACTAACACAAAATATATTTTTTGTGTTATTTAAGCATGAAAAAAAATCTTTATTTCTCCAAATAGGTAAATACACATTTTTTTGTGTGGCTGGAGCCTCCTTTTAAGCTGGAAATGCCTGTGTCAGGAGGCACCGCTCTTCTTATCTTTACATTCTTTACCAATAATACCTAAGATGACCATACAGAATGGAACAGAAACAAAAATAAAAACAAAGTAAACCAATAAAACTAAAATGTAACAAAAAATACATTAAATCGCAAAATTAAGTTTATAGTTTCATTACTGTGGAGCTACAAGACTATTCTCTGTATTTTAGAAAAGATCTAGCATTTTTCTTTCAGGTTATAAAATGATACATTTTTTTCGCAAAATTTAGTTTTGGTACCAAATCCTACCGGTCGCCGATTTTTAAATCGTACTAGTAGAAATAACACATAAATATATGGTTGTGTTTAACAGAATAGCTACAATATCTAGCTGAAAAGTAGTTACTGTTAATAGCTATTTATAACACTTTCCCTTCAAAATATGTAACATTTAGAAGATTTATTATAGTTCAAAAAAGAGCATTGAATTTTCATCAATATATCTATGGATATATAGACTATATGGTACGATTTAACGAACGGGCGTCTAAATCATACTGATGGGAATTTTTTAGAAAAAGTAAATTTGTGAAGAATTGGAGTATAGTCGTTGCTAAAAATTCCGTAAATTACGTTCAAGTTGGATAACTACAGTATACTATAAATGAAAACACGTATTAATATAATTGATAGTTTTCTTATAAATCTGATTCAAATTTAGGTGGTACAATATAGCCAACTTTCTCCTATAGACGAGGATGTTACCTATCGATTCGTTTTAAAAAAACGTTGTTATGATGAGTTTCCACGTCTGTATGGACCTTGGAAGTCAGGTCCTGGTACGGCAATATAGAGGCCGTAACGCAAAGCAAGCAGTATAGATAAGGGCAGTATTTGTCTCGTACCGCACTGGCAGTAAGTTTAGTTCTAGCGCCAACGCAGGGAATGTGTTAAAATAAGTTTTTTGCGTTAATTTTAAGAAGCAGTTGCGTTTGATTTTAATGGGTGACAATAGCGGATTTTTTTAATTAATTTGATTTAAATGGTATGAATTTTAAGTTTCAAGGTGTTTTTATACTTCTGTGTTTGACCTATTATTTTTAAGTGGAGTGGTGGTATTAAATTTTATGTAAGAAAGGACATTGACCAGGTCTGGACCAAGTGCTGCCCAGAATGAACACATAGTGCATTTTGTTCCTCAGGCCAACACTAATATGTAAACCGAAGCGCATCAAAATCTGTCCGAGGAGTCAAGAGAAAAAAAGTTTTTTTGTTGTGAATTATTTGTTTGCGAAAAATTAACTTAATAATTGTTTTCAGTGTAACTAGTAGTGTATTATTTATACTTATGTAATAATAATATCATTAATTATCAATCAGTAATTACATTGATGTCTGGACCAAGTGCTGCCCAGAATGAACACATGGTGCATTTTGTTCCTCAGGCCAATAATAATCTGTAAACCGAAGCGCTTCAAAATCTGTCCGAGGAGTCAAGAAAAAAAAAAGTTTTTTGTTGTGAATTATTAGTTTGCGAAAAATGAACTTAATTATTGATTTCAGTGTAACTAGTAGTGTATTATTTATACTTATGTAATAATAATATCATTAATTATCAATCAGTAATTACATTGATGTCTGGACCAAGTGCTGCCCAGAATGAACACATGGTGCATTTTGTTCCTCAGGCCAATAATAATCTGTAAACCGAAGCGCTTCAAAATCTGTCCGAGGAGTCAAGAAAAAAAAAAGTTTTTTGTTGTGAATTATTAGTTTGCGAAAAATGAACTTAATTATTGATTTCAGTGTAACTAGTAGTGTATTATTTATACTTATGTAATAATAATATCATTAATTATCAATCAGTAATTACATTGATGTCTGGACCAAGTGCTGCCCAGAATGAACACATGGTGCATTTTATTCCTCAGGCCAATACTAATCTGTATACCGAAGCGCTTCAAAATCGGTCCGAGAAGTCAAGAGAAAAACGTCTTTGTTGTGAATTATTTGCTTGCGAAAAATGAACTTAATTATTGATTTCAGTGTAACTAGTAGTGTATTATTTATACTTATGTAATCATAACATCATTAATTATCAATCAGTAATTACATTGATGAAGATTACCTAGTTTTTTTATACATAAAATAATATAATTAAAAATCAAGATTCGTTAAACTGTAAGTTTATAAACCTTAAACTACAACTTAGGCACCATAAAAGCCTAAGCCTTAGTCAAAAAGCGTCTCTGATGCAAATGTGCCCATATCTCTGGCAGCGTTGCCTCGCTGTATTGCCAGCGATATTCGCTGCTTCAGGTACGACCTGGCGTGGGGGTCTCCACTATTGTTGATCAGGTGCCTACTCAGTTGCTCCACAAACTTCCTAGCTTTCGCACACCATGCGTTGCTCGCCTCAACCGCGAAGGGGACGTAAGTATATGTATACTTGAGGGGCGAGGACTAAAATCAGCCCATCAGACCGCTTGCCAACCGAGTGACTCAAGCCGGGCGGGCCGACAACCCCACTGGAGGAGGCCAACAAAGCGGAAAGGTTTGCGTCTTGCACACGCCTAATACCCATACCCCCATGGCAAACCCGCAGCGACGCTTGCAGCCACTAGGTCTCGTTGAGGTACACGCTGGGGATAAGTTTGGCAGGATCAGGAGTGTTTTAATCATGTAATCGTAATTATGTATTAATAATCTTCATTGTCATCGATTATACCCATACCCCCATGGCAAACCCGCAGCGACGCTTGCAGCCACTAGGTCTCGTTGAGGTACACGCTGGGGATAAGTTTGGCAGGATCAGGAGTGTTTTAATCATGTAATCGTAATTATGTATTAATAATCTTCATTGTCATCGATTATAATTATGTCAAGAAACTAAGCAGAGTGCCTATACACATTCATGGATTGAAAGAGTTGGTATACAAATGTCTGTGAAGTTGCGCTTAAATACGTAATGTAGATCAGATTATATACAAGTATCGAGTATTTATTATATTGTTGTCGATATATAACTCGTCAATTGTGTCATATCGTTTTTCTTTTAGTAGCTTTCACAGTTTAGCTGCTTTTATTTTGAAACCGCTGCGACGACTGTAGACTTTTGACATCGGCGTTAGCACTCGTATCTCGCGCATCGGCAGTATTGAAGTGGCATGATTGTTATACAGATCACCCGGCAAGTCATCATGATTAACAGAACACATGATCAGTTACCAGTTGAATGGTATAACGCATGCTTTAGACACAGGCTCACGATAATCACAATCGAGCCACAAAAGATATATTCCTTGACCCAAAAATAATCGATAACGATGAAAATGATTGATACATAATTAATTACAATTACATAATTATAATACTGTATTACTGTATTGTATATTCATTATTATTATACTATTACTGTAAAAGTCACTGTCACTAGTATTACTGACACAGGTATATCACTGAGTAATTATACTTATCTGCATACAATTATAATACTGGTATCACTAATAATGTTTAAATATGTAATCTTACGGATAGATAAATGATATTATTATTACATAAGTACCATTAATACACTACTAGTAAGACTGAAAATAATTATTAAGTTCATTTTTTGCAAAAAAATATTTCACAAAAAAAAAACCTTTTTTCTCTTGACTCCTCGGACAGATTTAGAAGCGCTTCGGTTTACAGAATAGTGTTGACCTGAGGAACAAAATACACTATGTCTTCATTCTGGGCAGCACTTGGTCCAACTTCCATACATAGATGGTCAGTGTCCTTTTATTTTAAATAAGTTATCTATCTATCTATCAGCCGAAAGACGTCCACTGCTGGACAAAGGCCTCCCCCAAGGATTTCCACACCGACCGGTCCTGTGCGGCTCGCATCCAGCGGCTTCCTGCAACCTTTACCAGGTCGTCGGTCCACCGAGTCGGGGGCCTGCCCACACTGCGCCTTCCGGTGCGCGGTCGCCATTCGAGAACTTTACTGCCCCAACGGCCATCTTTTCTACGAGCTATGTGCCCTGCCCACTGCCACTTAAGTCTAGCGATTCTGAGAGCTATGTCGGTAACTTTAGTTCTCCTACGTATCTCCTCATTTCTGATTCGATCACGTAGGGAAACACCAAGCATAGCACGCTCCATCGCCCTTTGGGTGACTTTGAGCCTTCTTATAAGGCCCATAGTAAGCGACCATGTCTCGGATCCATATGTCATCACTGGCAACACACACTGGTCAAAGACTTTAGTCTTGAGGGACTGCGGTATTTTGGACGTAAAGATATTGCGAAGCTTCCCGAACGCTGCCCAGCCGAGTTGGATTCGACGATTGATCTCTTTCTCGAAGTTGGACCTACCTAACTGGACTGTTTGTCCCAGGTATACATATTCGTCAACAACTTCGAGTGTAGAGTCTCCAACCTTCAGAGGAGTGGGTGTAACACGGACGTTTGACATGATTTTCGTCTTATCCATGTTCATTTTAAGACCCACTTGTTGGGAGACTCTACTAAGTCCTTCGAGCATTGCGCCTAGGTCTTCCAAGGTCTCAGCCATGATCACGATATCGTCAGCAAATCGAAGGTGAGTGATGTACTCGCCATTGATGTTAATGCCGAGTCCTCTCCAGTCCAGAAGCTTGAAAACGTCTTCCAGTGCAGCGGTGAACAGTTTCGGAGATATAACGTCTCCCTGTCTCACCCCACGCTGCAGCCGGATAGGTTTCGAATTCTGATCCTGGAGGTGGACCGACATGGTGGCGTTTTCATACAAGCACTTCAACACTTCGATGTATCGATAATCAATTTGGCACCGTGGGAGAGACTGCAACACAGCCCAGGTCTCGATCGAATCAAAGGCTTTCTCATAGTCCACAAACGCCAAGCATAGTGGCCGATTATACTCTTCGGTCTTCTGTATAATCTGCCGCAGCGTATGTATGTGGTCTATGGTACTGAAGCCTTTTCGGAAACCGGCTTGTTCGGGAGGCTGGAAGTCGTCAAACCTGCGTGCGAGACGATTCGTAATGACTCTCGAAAACAGCTTGTAGACATGGCTCAGGAGTGAGATGGGTCTGTAATTCTTCAGCAGAGACTTATCACCCTTCTTGAAGAAGAGCACCACCACACTCCTGTGCCATGCTGTAGGCGTTCGTCCCTCGAGCATGACGGAATTAAATAGCTTCTGAAGAGCTATAAGTACCGGTTCTCCACCTGCTTTCAGAAGCTCAGCCGTATAAGCCGAAATAAGTTATACGTTAATTAAGTTATTACGTGAAGCAGTTTGATTTTACGTTTAGGTACGTTTCAAAAAGTAGTTTTAATTTAATTTGTTTTATTACAAATAAGTACTGATTCGATTTTATATTTAAGATTTTTTTCTAAAAGTTATGTGTTTGATTCTAACAAGTTCTTAGTTATTTTTATAAGTACAAAATTATGTCACAAGTCATTAATAAAGCGTTTATAATTATTACATTATTGCATTCTTGTATTGAATTTTATTTCTGCTAAAGAGGTGCTTTTCAACTTACGGTTCCGACGGCGCATAAAATGATAGAATTTTGGAAGGTGAAAATCCGTGTCGGTTAGAAATCCTTTCGCTGTTTTGTGTAGATCATTGAATAAAAAAGGTATGTCTAATATAAAGTCAAAATAAAATAAACAGATTAAAAAGTACCTCAGTACCTTGTTTTTCTATTTTTATCTTAGAGGTGAGCTACGGGAAAAAATCGTATTACCCATAGTCCATCCAGGTGTACCACGGGCAAGAAGGGGTTTATTGGTACCTCGTCGTCTTCGTAAAATATACAAAAATATCTTTGGTTGCAATATTTTAAAATGTCAAAATTTCCAAATAAAAGCGCAATCGTTAATAAATAAATATCTCGGGACAAATCACACACGGACATCTGGTCATCTGGCCGCAAACTAGGATTTCCTGTATTAAGGGAACCAATGACTGATATTACTTACACATATACTTTTAAATACATACATATAAAGATAAACGCCCAAACACAGCAGGGCCATTATTTTATTTAGGGTACAATTTAGACAACTTTTGTATAGAAAATTTTGAAAAGTGAAGTTATTTACAATACTTTTTACATTGATTTTTGTTCATTATTATCTACTTACAGTAAACATCCAAGACATTTGCAGCGATGATTTTTGATGCTTTATATATTTGTTAACGTTTACTTTAAGAATGGTGTGGAAAAATAACAACTGCGTCACTTATTTAGAAAATTCTTAAGAGTGGATTCTAGTTATAAAACTGAACAACTTTCCCCGAGGAACCTATACTCAATTCGCAAAAATTTTTTTGGACTTCCCATACAAAATTGGCGGATCAGTTGATAAGTATGAGAAGTTCAACAATTTTTTTGCGAATTGAGTATAGGTTTTTTGGGAAAAGTTGTTCAGTTTCATGAGTAGAACCCACTTTTAAGTTTTTAATTTTAATTTATTTACACGCACAGTAACGGAGTGCAGTGGTAACACAGTTGTAAAAATAAAACTTATTTAAACGTGGTAATTATGTGCATATACGTTTAAAGAAATTATGATGTAATCAAAATATAAAACAATTACTTATACGGTATTTTCATTAAATAAAACGGAGATATATCGAGAAAACTCACCGTTTACCAGCGGTAATGACGTGGTCATACAATAAACATTTGCGCCTCTTCTGATGACTCTCGCGTGACAAACTCGGGCCATTTTCATCATACCGCAATTCTCCAAGATCCCGATATCAATTCATAACATATTAAACTAAATTAGCAGTAAAAAAGTGCACAAAACTTATTTTAAAGTTAAGTTTCATATTGATACTTCTGGGCTCAAAGGGCGTAAACGCTAAATAGACCTTAGGCGTATACGTACTTTGAGTAACACAGGGTAGGTAAAATTTTGCTTAACAGTGGGGACACAGCCAGATACGTTTTATATTTAAAAAGTTTTTGTCGGTATATAGTAATTAGTGACATGGAAGTGAGGTTCAAGTAATAGTGTATATCTTGAAAAATTAAAATATATACGTTACGTGAAAAAATTAAAAAAACGTAAGGTTATTTCACGTGACTTGCACTGAGGGACAGCCAATATTTATCCTCCGTGCAGGATATGTATGGAAAAAATGTGTTACTTGTTTGGTTTATTGGATTTTTTTTCGATCCCGTGCAAAAGTTGGTAACATTTGTACCTTTTTAGAAGGCTTATGAAACAAAAACTTTTGTCATTAATTTGTACGCCAAGTTCACAATTTTTTTTTCTTGTAATACTCAATTACTTATACAAAATAATATTTTTTATGCAACTTAAGACCATTTATTTTTGAGACTGTGAGTTTTGGGCAAGGATTTTTTTTCAAAGCAAGCGCTTATTTCTCAGCTTTTAAAAAAGTATCAATTTAATGTAAACGGTGTAATGGTTTTTTCATAATTAAAAATCTTTAAAAAAATCTATAAACAGTAATATCTCAGTAACCAAACATTTTTGACCCCTGGTTAACTGGACTTAATTTGTTGCAAATGGCATCTAGTATGACCCCTTTGAAGGATCACGTCGAATTACCAATCATTCTGTATGAAAACAACTGTATTACTTAGAAAGACAACTGCGTTACCGTAATTTACAAATAAATACAATATTTTAATTTAATTAGTATGTTTTTCTAGAACATACTTCTTTTTCGGTAGCTACTGATAGCAGTTTCATTTAATAATTTCCATGCTGAGCTAAGAAAATCGCCTTTGTTTGAAGGGACAGATTATTGGCCCCTAAATAAAATAATGGCCCAGCAAACAAAATCTGATTATCACAAAAATATTTGCTCTGAGTGGCTGTCTCTCGTAAATGAAGTACATGCAAGACAGTGGTTTAAAAAAATATATTGTGTAATGTGTACACGGGCGTTTTGAGACAGCGCATCGTCTTAATGCATCACTACTAGTAATAAGTATACACTAATAAGTATTGTATATTTTATTATAAACCGTTTTTACAAAACTCATTGGTTGTTTACCTCACAAAAACGCCTCCGTAGCCTGGTGGCTTGTCCGCTCGCTTCACATCAGGAGGTCGCGGGTTCGATTCCCGGGCGGGGTCCAACTTTGTAGGACTCGGTTTTGTTGGTGGTATATGGTATGTGGTGGTTGGTGGTGGTGGTAATTTTCTGAGCCCGCCTGGCTAGCTACCACCATCTTATCTAAGTCTTGCCGCTAAACATCAATGTTGACAACACTGCGGCATGAAGATAAGATAGCCAGGTCCCCATTGCGTTGGGGAATCTTGGTAAGCCCACTTCCATCTTCGGCATCATCATCACTTTCCATCAGGTGAGATGATGCTAAGGGGCATACCAATTGAGGGTAAAAAAAAGTTGCGCCAAATTAAAAATCAATGCAATACGAATTTGCCAATGATTGTTGGTTTAATTTTCTCAAAGTAAATTAATAAATGAAGTCTCCAGGTAGCTATTGTAGCTCCTTCGGAATTTCAATTTAGCTTTAGTGTAATACTTTCCGAAACATTTAGTTTCAAGCACAGATATGCATCCCACTCCCCGGAGCGACGATATAAAACTTCTTTGGTTTCAAGTTACACTCAGTAACGTTGTAATAAGTAGGGAAACATGACTGTATAAGAAAAATGTAAAGCATCTACCTACTAAATAAAGAAACAGAGGCTATACCTAACTATACAAAATATTGTTTTCATCGATCATGACCCTATAGATTTTTATGAAAAGATAATCGTAGGTTATTTTATAATTAGATGTATAACCCCAATAGCTAACAGATGTTTATAAAAAGGCATGTTTTATGTGGCGCTGAGATATCTGGTTTTAATAATATTGTACTGTGCGCTCCCGGCGAGCGAGGGTCGAGGATTGCTGCTGCTGTACCGCCCCCGCGACGTCACTAACGACTGTGCAAGGTCCGAAAGACTGAGATTTGATCTCTCTTTCGGTATGGGAATGTCAGACACAATCACATTGGTAATTATAATGCTTAACTTGATTTTTCGTGATAATGTTATTTATGCTAGCGTTTTCAAAACGAACGTACTAACTAATGACGATTGGATCTCTTAAATTACTTATTTAGGTATGAGCAGTCCAATATACAAAAGTCTTGCCTTGCCTTTAAACTTGCAAGTTTTTAATTAGCAGCTACGAATTTTGAAATGTTTCATCATAGCTAAATAGTTTACCAAATGGAGTCCAGCAGTGTTACATTTGATGTTTTACTATGAATTCTTACGGAACCTGCTGCTGAAACTATCTACAAATGTATTAAAATTAATTAGTTGTTATTTATTAAAATATAACGTGTGTAATATTTTTTCAGGTTTTTCGCACACTGACTGAGGTTGACTATGAATGTGCGGTGGACATTGCAACGGAGAAAGAAAAACCGCTTTTAATTGTTATAAAATATCCAAATGCTATCGGATTCAATTGTGATCACAATCCACATGCCTTCACAATCCAGAAGGGTAAATCGTGTATAAGTGTGTGCGAAACTATTCTTTTCAAAGAGAAAATATTGTACTATACTATGGGAACACGATCTAGGTTCCGTTTTAGATTTGTTAGTAACAGCAGCCTTAACACAGAAATGGATGTAAGTGTATCAGTTATCAAAGCCATATATTATAAGTCCATTCATTACGAAAGCAAAATGTAATCAGCACCTTCTGGTAGTAGCAGCCAATGCACTGGCCACTTGAAATCACCGCGCTGTTTTTACTTTGTCCATTTTTCGGATATGTGCAAACTGACAACGTCATATGTATTTTAAGTACTTACTCGTATACAGGGTGGAATGTTGGAACGCCACCTGGAGGGAAAGTACTCTAAATACTGGAGAATGTCATTACTGAGAAACTGGAGAAGACTGGAGAACGTTGGCCTGAAAATCAGCAGAACCAAAACCGAATATCTGTTCTGTGATTTCGGCGGTCTCTCCAGTTGTACACCGATAGCACTGGATGGTGTAGCGCTACCGGTCTGCTCCGATTTCAAGTACCTAGGTTCACTTATTCAAAGCGACGGAGACATTAACAGAGACATTGAGCGCCGAATCAACTTGGGATGGATGAAGTGGCGACAGGTCACAGGGACTACCTGCGACCCCCGACTTCCCCTTAAGTTTAAGGGGAAGATATATAAAACTATCATAAGACCTGTCGTCCTGTATGGATCGGAATGTTGGGCCACTAAGGGAAAGGATGAAAGACTATTGCATGCTGCGGAGATGCGAATGTTGAGATGGATGTGTGGAGTAACAAGAATGGACAAGATTAGGAATGAGTATATAAGAGGAAGTTTGAAAGTTGCGCCAGTGATAGAAAAATTGAGAGGAAATCGTTTGTCGTGGTATGGGCATGTAATGCGGAGGAATGAAAGACATGTTACAAGGAGAGTGTTACAGATGAGTGTCGATGGATATAAGGGGAGAGGGAGACCAAAAAAGAGATGGATGGATTGTGTGAAGGATGATATGTGTCGAAAGGGTGTGAGTACGGAGATGACAGCTGAAAGGGATGTATGGAAGAAGAAAACATTTTTCGCCGACCCCAAATGATTGGCATAAGGGCAGGAGAATGATAATTCGCATCATCTGATGCGAATATTTTGCGAATGCGAATATTTTACGGAGACTGCGATGCATTCTTCTGTTTTTGATTTATTTGAGCGATTTTTACTAAAAATAAATAAAAAAAAAGAAATGTCCTATATGGCGTTATTTTACCACAGTCTCAGATCAACAATAACAACAGTAGAAAGAGATCACGCTAAGTCTGTGAATAAGTATATTCCCGTATCGGGCGAAGAACTACGGGGTTGCGACTTTATTTAAAATCTCTTCGTTCGAATTAATATAACCTGCTAATGCAAGCTTATATGTATGTATGTCTTATACAGGATGTAAATCTACAGGTGCGTCAAATTCTAATAAATGAAAATGCGAATATTTAGGTAAGGCATTAAAACAAGCAGTTCTATTAAAATCTATCATAAACTTCATGTTGAATACAGGGTGTAAATGTAAAAGTGCGTTAAATTTTACTCCTGATTCTGATCAATTTCCCCAAGGAACCCATAGTCAAATCGCAGAAAAAATTTTGGACTCTTCATACTGAGTTGACCGCTCGGCTGATCGATTTTTATGAAGAGTCCCAATTTTTTTTGCGATTTGACTATAGGTTCCTTGGGTAAAGTTGACTCAGAATCAGGCGTAGAAGCCCTGATTAAAAGACGTACCTACTTGTTGATTTACACTGTGCATATAACGTAAAGTTTATAATAGTTGATACTTTTGATTGTAGGTACTTGGTGGAACATTATATCACTCATTTTTCTAGGGGGTTTTCACTAATTCCACATAAACTTTGAAATAAAACTGCACTTTTACTTATTTAGCGACCGGTTTCGGACATCATCTTCAGGCACAATGTTTTATGTGGAATTAGTGACAAACCTCTAGAAAAATTTGTAAAGTTTATGGCAGCTTTAATAAAACTGCTAATAAAAACCTTTCGTTTTAATGCCTTACCTAAATATTCGCATTCGCATTCGCACATTCGCACCCTAAACATTCGCTTTCGCATTCGCATTCGCGAATGTCGTGAAATATGACATTCGTAACAACCCTGGTATAAAGTAAAGTCAAGTTATTGGGTCTCATCCGTGGAAGCCTCAGTTTCAATAGGGTCATTAGTTCAATACCTTTTTGCTAAGACCCTATATTTCAGGGAAATCGAATTATCTTCGACGTCTTCCCGTATTCAACGAACAACGAAATCTTCAAGACTAACGAATTGTTTAATTTCAATCCCTGTCGCTTCTCGATAAGTTTGTTCAATCCCTGTCGCTTCTCGATAAGTTTGTTCAAAAAATTATTATTGTACTTAATAAGTTTATCTAAGTAAGTATACAGGATGCACGATTGTATGAGTTCTTTGGAGAAAGTTGTTCAGTTTCATGAGTACCTATCTACCATTTGCTGCTTGTCGTCGAATAAAATGTCGGCCTTCATATTAACTTCAGGCCTACCTATACGAGGTGACCGTGACGGCAGCCCGCCACATCAGCGAAACGGCTACAGGAGTCTGCAACAAAGCTAATGAGACCGAGTGTGAAATAGATAACGAAATCTATTGCTTCACTCTGGGCGTCGTGTGCGATGGTATCAAAAATTGTGGTGTACCCGACTGGTGAGGAATGTTAAGTCCTTACTGCCTATATAGGTTTAGACTAGGTCAATCTGTGGCACTCCGTAGTGGACTGCTAGTCACCGGAGTAACTTTTTATGAAAGGATTATCAAAACCGAACTCAAACCGTTCAACACTTAGGTAAGGCTTCTTCTCATCATATTTAACGACTTTCATTATAAAAATCTAAGCTCAATTAGGCATTGGCAATTGTATTTACATTTTACACTCTAGAGGTCATTTAGGAATAGAATAACGATAACGGCCAAATGGAAAGACGCTCGATAGTAATATATGTCTATACCTCATCACACGTCTCTAATAACAATAATATTAATGATATCTGGGACAAATCACACACGGTCATCTGGCCCCAAACTAGGATTCCCTGTATCTTGGGAACCAGAGACTGATATACGTACACATATACTTTTAAATACATACATATATAGATATAATACACCCAGACACAGAGCAAACAATTCTACTCATCACAGAAAAGTTTGCCTTGTGTGGGGATCGAACCCACGACTCTCGGATCAGAGGTCAGGATCGTTAACCGCTTAGCCACCGAGTAATGTTTTTTATTTCATCCTTGAGGTTCGACGAGCGCAAAGCTGAATGCGAGATGCCCGTGGAGAAGATGGGTCGCGCCGCGGTGGCCGCGGTGGCGGCGGCCATAGTGTGCGCCGTGCTGGCCGCCACGCACATCACCGCCAAGTGCCTGCCGCCGCGAGCGGACTCCTACTTCATATTCAACGTCAACGAAGACAACAGGCTTTGCGTCGAGCCCATATTTAGTGTTACAGGTGGCCCACGACCGGTAAATTATAATATACTAAAATGATAAAAGTTGTGGCCAAAAGTTAATGATACACACGACTGACTTTAATAGAGAATGTAAAAATAAGGTTTAACAATTAAGTTGGATTCTAATGTTGGAATTTAAAAAAAAATTATTCGGACTTTCATCGAAATCGATAAGGCCGCTTTGTATTTTAAGTAAATATTTTTTTGTAAATTAAGTAATTAAGTAATGTAAATTAAATAGGTTCAACGAAGTGCGGACGTGGGAAATTAAATAATAAAATCAAAGACGTCCGTACTCCGGACTCACGGACTGAGTAGCGTTTATCCGTTAACAGCCCATATCGTCCCCACTGCAGGGGCACGGGTCTCTTCCCATACCTCGGGAAGGTTAGGCTGTACTCCACACACGGAGGCCGGATTGGTGGAGGTTGTGGGGCTAGTGGCCAACCCCAGTGTCAGAAGTTTTCAAGCCGCCTTAAAGGCTTCCGACATGGCTTAACGACTGCCATATAGCGATAGCAGCCAGCACCAACGGCTTTACGTACCTTGCGAAGCACGGAAATGGTCGAGATAAATGCCACTAACAGTCAAACCCTTGACGGTGCTTGTAGTCAGGTGAACTGCGTGATCGACGCGACCACGCAAGCCGCACTGAGCCACGACCGCTTCTTAGCGTTTATTACTGACTTACATTTTATTTTATGCCCATTGCAGACAGACAACTTTCATTGTGTGTAAACACTGACTTTTATCTACAACTAGCCACTGTCTCAACTCATTACGTATAGGGCATGCACCCGGGTTTACCCGGTTCTCAAAAACCCGGGAAAACCCGGGTTTATTGATGATCTTGAGAACCGGTTCTGAATAATATGAAACCCGGTTCTCCCGGTTCCGACCAAAATATTAAAATGTAAAGTATTATTTATATTTTGCTGCGTTATCTTAACAAATTTATTCTATCTGGCAACGTCGGACTCGCGTGCATCGCGAATTTTCGCGCCACGCCTCACGCGTGGCTCTGATTGGTTGTCTTGTCGCCAGGCGCGCTTCGAAAAATGAAGCTTTTGATTATATTTAATGTTTTATTGAAGTGCAGTAATATTCATAGTTCTTTTTTTGTTTTGCAGTTTGCAGTTAATGAATAAGGTTTAAGTTTATATGTGATATGATAACAAGTAGGGTTTGCATTATCAGTTCAAATTCACTATCCGGATAAAACGGATATTAAATTTTAAAATATCCGGATATCCGGATAAAACGGATAATTTGGATAATTTTTAAATACTTTAGTTTTCTTCATTAAATCGTTAAAAATACATTGATTAAAATGAATAAACACACTGCTACCCAGCTTATACTATTTCTAACACCGGCCAAACGGAATAAAATAATTATTTATTTCTATTTATTTATTTATATCGCTATTCATGACTTAGAGCGTACGCGTAAATGAGGTTCTGTGCTAGAAAGAAGTTTTCATCAAGAGACCCGAGTTTCCTAGCACTACATAATTCCATGAGCTTCTCATGTGACTAGTATTTTAAATCGATTAATTTTAACCTTGAGCTTTGAGCCCTCTGATGATGCCCATAGCATGTCTTAGTCCAGTATCACTGACAGCACACACTGGTCCAAGATCTTAATCAAGATCTTTAACGTGAAGATATTGCGGAGCTTATCAAATCCACAGTTGGTAAGCCCTTGGAATTATATCACCTGATGATAATTGATGATGATGCTGAAAGACGAAAGCGGTCTTACCAAGATAACCAAACGCATTATACCTATATCTACCAAGGTATGACTACGATATCGTCAGTGTTTAAAAGGCTGATTAAATTTGAAACAAGGAAATTGATGTTAATGCTGATTTCTCTCCAGTTCAGAAGCTTGAAGACAGGCAGCAGTTTTTCGGAGAAACATCTATGTTAGTCTCACTCCTCGCTGCAGCTTAGGTTTTCAATTCTGATCCTGGAGGCTAACTGACATGGTGGCGTTTTGGCATCGTCGGAAATACTTCAAAACGGCACAGGTCTCGATCAAATCAAATATTTTTTCATAGTCCAAAATGCCAAGCATAGTGACTGACACTCTTCAGTCTTCTATCATGTTATCTGCCACAGCGTATACAGGCTGTTAAAAAAAATGCGTTTGAAGGGGTTACTCAAAATCAAGTAAGTATTGAAATTTTTCCCTGTATTTGTGATCTACGCTAATGAAACCTTTTTGGAAATCAGTTTGTTTGTGTGGTTGGAAGTCGTCATACCTACGTGCGAAACGATTCGCAATGACTCTGCAAGACAGCTTATAAAAAACAGATCTTCTATCTTGATCGGTTCACTCTTGACAGAGTATTCGTTGTCATTATTGCGTAGCTTTAGTGGCCCATCGAAAAACACGTCGCTATTCCACTCTCACCGCAGCTGTCCTGGGACATTTATGTAGGGGGATTCCCAGCGCAGTTTTCAACTGATCTGCCTATAACACCTACACCAGGTGTGTGCTCTGGTGGCATCGACTTTGCCCTAACCATACCAAATGCTCAATGGATGCATCTCTTGCATGCATAGTAAAAATTGATAGAGTAACGTTTACTCATGTTTACTGGGATAACAACAAAACAAAACAGACTGTAGAAATGTCTCTAGAAATATGATGGTTTTATAGTTAGCCAGCAGGTTCTTATTGTACAATAGTTTTATTAAAAAAGCTCACCACCACATTTTGTGCCATATCGTAAGCGTGCGTCCCTCAGGCATAACAGAATTAAACAAATTCTTGTAGTACCGGTTTTCCATCCGCTTTCAAAAGCTCAGCCATGCCGTGATCCATCATCGGCCGGTGAATTGTTGTTCTTCAGCTGTTTAAGAGCCATTTTAGTCCTCGTACAATTTGACGCCCCGGAAACACGGCTTCTGTACAGTGCAGTGTCAGGTCAGTCTGGCTCTTGGGTATTTACGAGTTTACAACTTTTACAAGTAGCCACATTGCTGACAGAGAGGCTTATGGTCACCTATGACTGTCCTAATAACTTCTTAAATTATTTCAATAGCTCAGAAGAAATAAATAAAAAGAATGATGAAATTGGGAGTTTGTCTATGTTGTTTTCTGTGTTCTGAGAAAATCACTGATACGTTTTTCTTTATACGTTTTTTAGTTGGTGTAGTTTGTACTTGCTATACACAAAACTAATTAGTGGTTTATTCATAGGTAAACAATATAAGTTTCTCTACATAATTTAAATATCTTTTTTACTAATAGTCTAAAGTATTTTCTATCCAGACCTCCGAACGAGCGTTAGTAGACGTAATTCGATTAAAAATATGCTTCTGTAATCGCCTTCTAAACAAGTTTAATATTATGTATCCGGATATTCGGATAATATAATAACAAGGTAGTTACTGAGCTGAGTTTGTTTCAAATAATTTAATAATGTTGATTTTATAAGACTGATAAATAAAGAGAAGTATTATGATTAAAATTTCATTTACTTATTAATTTATAACCATTTTCTGCACACAAAACAATACAAAAAGACAAGGCACGTAAAATAAAAGACACATCAGGTACTTTTACAGTTACTTTTGTTTTATTTCGTATTTTTTCCGTGGTATTATAAAAGAACCGGGTAGAACCGGGTTACCCGGTTCTGAGCTCGATTTAGAACCGGGTTTCAGAAACTTGGAACCGGACTCGGTTCTGCATGCCCTAATTACGTAGTTAATAGTTCTACCACTGATAACAAAGAGAGATTGGCAGCGGTTACCTGTGTGTGGTGAGTGGAGGTGGGTGGGTAGTAGGTAACAATCTCTTCTTGGCACATTAGTTTCTTATGAGTTGCTCGAAAATCTTTTATTTCGGATATAACTCCTCTACTTACTTATACCTTATCTATAGTAAATCTGCAAGTTTGATAACTCTCTCACTTGTTTAAAAATATTTTAAATGGAAAACTTGCTGGTTTTTAGGGTTCCGTAGCCAAATGGCAAAAAACGGAACCCTTATGGATTCGTCATGTCTGTCTGTCTGTCTGTCCGTCCGTATGTCACAGCCACTTTTTTCCGAAACTATAAGAACTATACTGTTGAAACTTGGTAAGTAGATGTATTCTGTGAACCGCATTAAGATTTCACACAAAAATAGAAAAATAAAACAATAAATTTTGGGGGTTCCCCATACTTAAACTGAAACTGAACTGAACTGAAACTCAAAAAATCTTTTTTTATCAAACCTATACAAAATTCAAAATTCAAAAATTCAAAATTCAAAATGTTTTTTATTTAAGTAGATGTTTTGCACATACTTTTAAATCGTCTTTTTTTTCTACCTAGTACAAAGTTCCTACCACGCGGAACTTGTACACTCAACGTTTCGGGAAGTGTTTCCGAAGCGATACGTGTGGGGTATCTATGGATAGGTCTTCAAAAATGATATTGAGGTTATTCATTTTTTTCTAAACCGAATAGTTTGCGCGAGAGACACTTTCAAAGTGGTAAAATGTGCCCCCCCCCCCTGTAACTTCTAAAATAAGAGAATGATAAAACTAGAAAAAATATATGATGTACATTACCATGCAAACTTCCACCGAAAATTGGTTTGAACGAGATGTAGTAAGTAGTTTTTTTTTAATACGTCATAAATCGTAAACCGCAAATTACGTTTCATTCAATCAACTCAAATATAAAAAATATAGAGTTCAAGACATGTGTGATTATGAATTTATACGGAACCCTCGGTGCGCGAGTCCGACTCGCACTTGGCCGGTTTTTTTTCCATTTGGTTGGTTTCTTCTATTTTCAAATTCTATAAGGACTGTGTGTGTATTCCTAAAGGCTGGTACTTTCGACCCATCCAATAAAACGATCAAAAGATTGGACCTGTTTAGAAATTGTTTTTTTTCTAATCTCAGGTTGAATCCAGTAGTTCGTCCAGTAGCTCGGAAGAAATTGAAGAATTTGACCAACTCGGGTCTGTTCCAGAGGTAAGCTACCGTAAATACCATCTTAGACTTTTTGTCTAAGTCGTTGACTTTTTTGACTTATTGTGTAAAACTCGTGTAAGTAAAGTTAAAATACATTACTAATAAAGAACTCAATGAAGTGAGAAAGCCATGACTGATAAATCTAATTTGCTTCTGCTGATAATGCTTCTTTGTTCGTAACTTTTTTTCATGTGACAGGTGGCAGACGAGCAGACGGATCACCTGATGGTAAGCGATTACCGCCGCCCATAGACACCCGCAACCTCCCATCCTATTTGAAATAGGATAGGGGGAGTTGGGGGGGAGGTCAGGTCATTTCTTCTTAAAGTTAATAAAATCTGACGCAACATATTTTTTTGTAACAGGCGACCGCTGGATCTTCCAAAAGAAAATTTCAAACAGTTAAACAAAAGATCCAGGAGACAATCAAATTAGTGAACACTCGAAATAAGAACACAGTGGGTTCAGACACTGAAGCCAATGCGTCTTCATATGGAAGAAAAAAATCAGTTATTGCGTGACCTTGACATGTCTTTAAATTCAGAAATAAAGTAAACCGCTAAACGTAACTCTAAAAAGTTGAGTGTTTCATTCATATCGTGTATAATATTTTTGTACTACAAAAAAGGGCGGTTCGCGCGATTTACGGAATGCGTTCTCGAGATTCACTTCGAGATAAAGAACTATGCAAAAGATCGTCCCCATCCACCTACAGATTTCAAACGTATCTCAGCCAATACATCTTGGCAACCTAAAAAAGACACTATGTAATAAAGCTTACTATAAGACAATCTAAGTACTTAGATGATAGAAATGCTTGAACGGTAGGTGTTTCTCCAACCAACACACACACGACACGACACGATACGACACGTTGTCGACGTTGACATTGACATTTTGCGAGACAAAAAAGATGCAATTGCAATTATTGTAAAAGAATTGAACGGATTCGGTAAGACTTTTCCTTCTCCTTTTTTTTGTTCATTGACCGGAGCGGTACACGCTCGCTTAAATGTTCGTGCGGATGGTGGCGTATCGGGAGCCTTCCCTCAAATATGGTTGAGGGGAGCGATGGCTGACTCTCGCGTTATAATCGTGATCGGGTGCTGTCCGTGTGGACTGGCGTGTCATTGGCTTTTGAAATTGTTAGTAATTAGCCACTAATTACAAATTGCTTTTATATCTATTGAATCCTTTCTTTTTTATTGTTTTTATTTTTATTTACAGACATGACATTATATAAATCATCTCTATAATAGCATTAAGATGTAACAGAATATAAGAAGATTTTAAAAAATGTGTTGGAGGGAATTTCTTTGGGCCCGCGTCATTTCTTCTCATTCCGCAAACACTTCCCGAAACGTTACGAGTGGTATGAACCTCGTATTGGGTAGATAAAAGAATGAGTTCGAAAGTATACACTGCTACCTACTTTGAAAAAAAAAATCATTTTAATTTACACCATGGTTTGTGTTCAGTTTACAGTATTATGGCATAAATAATAAATAAATGTGATTAAAAATTGCGTTTTAAGGTTTTCCAGTATAGTACTTAATAGAAGCGACCGAAGCTCAGTGCGGCTTGTGTGGTCGCGTTGATAACGCAGATTAACCCTTAATCAAATATAGGACAATTACTTCCCACCAGACTGTATCCGATAAAATAATAATTTAAAAAATAAATATGACAGATAACTTTAAATAAACTTAGTGTATCCAAACACAGATACTTTTCCTATTTTTAATGGCAACACTTTTTTTCTATATATCACCTGCCAAAGTCAGCTGAGCTTCAAAGTTCAAGACAGATTTTTGCGCCAATTTCGTCGACTTGTGAAGTTTTTGGACTAGAAAAATCTTGTTTGTGCCACTTCCTACATATTTTCTAAACTTGGCCATATTCTGAACGATGAAGTATCAAAATATTATGTTATAATTTATATTTTTGTATTTTATAGTTGGTTGAATGTGGTGGGAAATTGTTTCCCTCTATAATAATAATAATAAGCACGGAAGGTTCTTTAAGGCTCTTTAACAGACCCTTCGTAGATCAGAAGGCTTCCGTGCACTGGCTGCGCTTCGGAGACCTCTTTGCAGAGACCGAGGGTTTTGTCTGTTATAAAGACGAATAACTATAGGAGGTTCATAATGAAAGACGGTACCTTGGACATATGTCGGTTGTGCCGTGAGCCAGGTGAAACCCTGCGCCATATAACCTCCGGTTGTTCGATTGTTTGTAACACTGAGTATCTGCACAGACATAACCAAGCAGCCAGGATCCTACATCAAGAGATCGCTCTAAAGTATGGCTTCATAGCTCGCCGGTTGCCATATTACAAGTAGGTACACGCCGGAGTCGGTTGCCGAAAACGACCGCGCCAAGCTCTACTGGGACCGAGACATCATCACGGACAGGGCTATTGATCATAATAGGCCTGATATCGTGTTGATGGATCGGGCGCAGTCAAGGGTGTTTTTGGTGGATATCACAATTCCATACGACGAAAACCTCGTGCAAGCAGATGCCGACAAGAGGTTGCGGTACCTGAACCTGGCGCACGAGGTTACGGATGTGTGGCAAGTGCAATCCACTGAAATCATTCCTGTAGTCCTGTCCGTAAATGTTTTGATTCCAGCTGACCTGGATCGTAACCTTAGGCAGCTGGGACTTCGAGGCAGACCGATAATAGCGGCTATGCAAAAGGCAGTCCTCCTCGACAATGCCCGGATTGTCCGACGCTTTCTCTCCTCGTCGCACTTACCTCCAGCCGACTGTGCTTCTGCTGGAGTAGCTCGTGCCACTTCGCCTAGCGCGAAGTGGTCAGAGTAGCCCAAATTCATGTTTCAAATTAATAATAATAAAAGCCCCAAACTAGGATTCCCTGTATCTTGGGAACCAGAGACTAATATACATACACATATACTTTTAAATACATACATATATAGATATAATACACCCAGACTCAGAGCTAACAATTCTGCTCATCACAGAAAAGTTTGCCCTGTGTGGGGATCGAACCCACGACTCTCGGATCAGAGGTCAGGATCGCTAACCACTTAGCCACCGAGTCAGTCAAGTCTATCCGTTCCGGATTTGCTATGTGAGAAACTATTCACCTGTATCCGTATAGAAAATAGAAATTAGAAAATTGGTCGTCTGTAAGTTTTAGGTGTTAGCTTCTTAATCACGAAACTGAGCAACCATTTCCAAGAAATATATAGTTAATTCGCGGAGAAATACAAACTGATCAGCTGAAGTGACCAACTTTGCATGGGATGTACAATTTTTATTCGATTTGATCCTGGTTTCTTTGGGAAAATTTGATTAGTGTCAGAAGTAAATCTCTGACTAAAGTATCCGTATCTAAAAAAGATTCACCATCTAGGTATATTTTTAACTGTCTTTAAAACGCTGTAAGTAAAGTCGTGGGCAATAGCTAGTCATGTCGTAAATAATGTAGGGTTCCGTAGTACTTCGACAGGCACTGCCTCAAGGGGAAATCCTTACAAAATTGACCACTACTCGTTAACTTGCAAAGCCTACTTAGCTGTGATAGTTTTCCTTTTAACTTCGTTATATATACTACTGACGTGATTTTTTTCACATTTCTAGAAACAACCGTTTAGCTGGCACATGGAATTTATTTAGTTTTTTAATTTAAAGCGTAATATTTCAAAAACGGATCTCTGAATCGAAAAATGGTTTTCGCAAACCCACAATATTTTTGGAAGACTTATCCAACGACACTCCACACCATGGGATTAGTCGATAAAAAATCCCCATCCCATTCACGCGCAGGGGAGGTACTTACCCAGAAAATAAATTTTTATGATTTTATTTTGCCATTTTGTCGGCATGATTAATATGCATGTCTGTGTAAATTATAGATCTCTAGTACTAATACTCTCTGAGCTAAGCCGCGTTCAGAAGGACATGGCGAAACTATAAGGGTTCCGTGTTGACTACGGAACCCTAACTGATTTAACTGATTTAGCGGCCAATAAAGTAGACAACATTTATTGTTCGACATCTGTCTGATTGGAGGGTTTTTGTACTGCTTACACCTGAAATCTATATACCTACATATCTGTATAGCTTGGCCGTCTAGATTTTTGTTAATAATAGCTACACTGAATATTTCCAGCTCTGTTTTATAACGTAAGGGCTTCAAACTTCGTAATATGTTGTATGTAAGCATAGTGCCAGTGTTTTTCGTACTACACTGCCTGCTGCCTGCGAGCCAGGCTCGCGGCCTGCTGCTGCTGTACCAGCCGCGAGATGTCACCAACGACTGCGCAGTCTCCGAATACTTAAGATATGACCTGTCTTTCGGCATGGGAATGTCCGATACTATTACATTGGTAAGATATTCTTGAAGTGCGAATATCAAGTTTATGCATAACATCCTACTTGTTCAGTAGAATATAAACACGAATAATCCTCTCCCATCCCGCGGGCGACCCTTTAATTATCTAAAACCAACATGTAACGTGGTAGATAAATATTCGACATGCCTTGGGAACCCTTGAATTTTCCGCGGTAAAAGTCTCATATAAGTCATGTTTTCCTGAAATCCACTTATTGAAAGTGATAAAGTTGAAGTACAGATATTTTCTAATAAATTATTTGGTGTCAATATATCTATTTTTGATACCAATCGTTAATTCTTCCAAGTAGTAAAATTTGTTACTCATGTAACAGTCATGCTACTTACAACCATACAAATGCAATTCATACTTGCAATAATGACTAAAAATGCTAAAAAAGAGGTTCACAAAATAATTGTAAATCATATTTTCATTTGACAGTATTTATAGTTTGCCGTACAACATTTTTGGGATCATTGTCCATTTGGGGTAAATGTTATGTACGATACATTATGGCATATAACACGTTCTTGTAGCTTGTAACCTAACCTAACCGTTAAAGCTCTGTTTTGCCCATAAGTCTGACATGCCAATAGCGAACGAGTAAAATAATACCAATTGTGCTTAATAACTTTTTTCTGATTCTACAGATTTTCCGGACACTCAGTGAGGTCGACTACGAATGTGGCATCGACATCGCTACAGAGAAAAACTTTCATCTCATAATTGTTATAAAATATCCAAACGCTTTAGGTTACAATTGCCAGCAAAACCCTCATGCTTTCTCTGTTCTGAAGAAAGATAAATGCCTTGAGCTATGCGGAACAGTAAATTATAAAATAACAACTCCATACTATGCTTTCGCACCAAAATCAAGGTTTCGTTTCCGATTTCTCAGTAACAGCAGCATCAATTTAGATATGCAGGTAAGTCCATCATTTCTGTAACCTAATTTACTTCCTAGGTAAAAGGTGCAAAATTTTCTCTCTCTCTGAAGAATGGTATTTATTGAATTATAGTAATAAGTAGGTATTCGAACTAAAACCAACACAAGTAGGCTTAGAGAATAAAAGAAAAACATGTGTGCGTGCGATACATAAATTCAGCGTCGGCGCATTCAGTAAACGCGCTTCAGCGTCACCAACCGACTGAAGCCGAGTAGGTGTACCCACACTATATTCGATTCAGCGTTAACGATTCGAGCGTGACGGTTCATTATCGTTTACTGCTCAGCAAATGGCGTCGAAAAAAGTTTTTACTTCAAAAAGCATTTTTTAAGAAAAATCTTGTTGCAAGGCTGTAAACCTTTGAACACGGCTAGGCTCACCTCTACGCGGTGACGGCGACCGCTGCGCGCCACCTCTCGGCGATGAACAACGAAAGCTGCGACGCCGTCAATGAAACTTTGTGTCAAATCGATTCAGAGTTTTTCTGTTTCACCAGTGGAGTAGTCTGCGACGGCATTATGAATTGCGGGGTTAGTGACTGGTAAGAATGAGTTACAGTTTGAATAAATAATAATAATAATGGAGTGTCTTTTCTCTACCGTCCTACTACTGTCTACACGTACTACACACAACCACACCACAACGACAACCACGTAGGCAGGCGCTAATTTGTATATAAATGCATTTTTCTCCTCTCCAGCACGAAAAGGGTGCTTTTGGCGCGTAAAAACTCGCAGCAAAAACTGTTTTTGCTTCGAGCGCGATACAAAGTGGTTTGAATTTAATCACCTACGTTTTTTACAATTTTATAACCTTTAAAACATTTCTCGTTGGTAGAGGTGAAAAGTTGTATGTTTCACATAAGAACAAGTTATTTTTATGTCTCGTGCCTTTAATTCATTTACCGGCTCAGTAGACTATATTAGAATCACTCGCTACGGTCGGGATCCAATTCTAGATTACTTCTGCTTGATCAAAAGTTATTTTTTGCTACTAGTGCTAACTTTAAATCACGAACTTAGCGAAGTAGTCTAAAATGGATTCACGAGCATAGCGAGTGATTCTAATATAGACTTCTGAGCACAGTGAGTGATTTAAAGGCACGAGAAATAAAAATAACTTGCTCTCGTGTAAAACTTACAACTTTTCACCTCTACCAACGAGAAAAATTCTATGGGTTATAGGTAAAAAACGTAGGTGATTAAATTCTCTTTGGAGACAATATTTAAAAATATTTTTAACCGACTTCAAAAAAAGGAAGAGGTTCTCAATTCGTCGGAATCTTTTTTTTTATGTATGTTCACCGATTACTCGAAGATGCCTGAACCGATTTGGAAAATTCTTTTTTTGTTTAAAAGAGTTTCACAGGTGATTCCATATAAATTTTATCGAAATCGATTCAGCGGTTTTTGAGAAAATCAACAAAAACATAGCAAAATTGGAGTTGTTGCGATTGAAGTCGGTTGTTTTTAACGTATTCAGCGTGGTCATTATTTATTTAGATGTTGCATTCGAAAACTGCGCTGCTTAACGTTTTTATGAAAATCTAAGATGAAAACCAAACATGATATTTTTAAGTAAGCGATATTAATTTTAAATATTACGTCTTTAAAATGGCCATAGCATAATTTATATTACAAAAATTTTATTAAATAAGATACAACATTTTGTGCCTATGAGACTTTCTGAACGTACCTTCGCCCATTTTTTTTTCAGCACCGAGAAAAAGGTAGTGTTCGAAATTCCAATCACTTTTTCTCACGCTCGAAGCAAAAGCGAATTTGTACGCGCCAGAAGCACCCTTTTTGTGCTGGAGAGGTGAAAGTAACTTTTATTCACACGGATCACATTTTACTGTCAAAATCAACCACGTGGACGATACCGACCAAACGAACAACTACAAGAAACTGCAGCGAAACTATGCAACACGTAACCACATATTGTCGCTACGATGTCGTGTGGTTGTGGTACGTGTGGACAGAGCGTTTAACGTTTTTTTTTATAGGTTTGATGAGCGCTCAGCAGACTGCGAGCTGCCGCGGCTGGAGTCGGTGGGCAACTCGCCGCTGGTGGCGGTGGCGGCGGCGCTGGTGTGCGCGCTCATCGCCGCTGTGCACATCACCATCAAGTGCCTGCCGCCCGCAGCCAACTCCTACTTCATATTCAACATGAACGAAGACAACAGGCTGTTCATTGAGCCCGTGTTCAGATATACGAGTGGACCGCCACCGGTAGAAGAAAATGTAAAGAGACACTCCCTTGTTCCGGTTAGCACTTGTTACATTAAACCTACATTACTAAAATATTATGACCAGTTAAAGATATAATATTTATAAATATAATATACAGGGTGTAACAAAATTGGTATAGGACCCGTTAACTGGGGATTCTACTCATTTTTGTTCTACGACTCTGCTCAAATCGCAAAAAAATGTTGAACTCTTCATACAAAAATGGCAAAACAGATGATTAATTTGTATAAAATGTCCAAATTTTAAAGAGTCCTAAACCAATTTTGTTACACCCTGTGCAGAGTGTGACTCTTTATAAAGTGCACGTATGAAATGGGGTTAAATAAGAGCCAATTTTATTGCCTAGTAAAAGATTTAAAAAAAAGTAAAAAAAAAACTGTTTTGGACGGCCGTTTATTTTATTTTAAATAAAATCTACTGTCCCTAGAGTTTGTGTCCCGGAAAATCCCGTCCCGGGACTTCCCGGGACTTTGGCTTGTCTCGATCTCGAGACTTTTAGCTCGAGACATTCGAAACATGAATTTAATTTACGCGAGATAGTCCAGTCAATAAAAGAGTTGTACAGTGTGTGAGCAGGGACCTAAGCGATTTCTTCAGAAACGTGTTCAGGGTGCTTAGGAACTGAACATACTAAAAGTCCTCGCCTCTATGGAGTGAGCCCTCACTTCGGCTCTCAGGTCCCTCTTTTGGGTTTTTCGGTAATACCTCAAAAACGGTGCGGCGTATGGAATTTTTTTGGTACTAAATGAAAGTTCATAAAATGTTCTACAACTTTTATTCTATAATTTTTTTTCGTATTCGCAACCGTTTTCGAGCTACACGCTCCGGAAAAGTAAACATTTTCGAAAAAAGATTTTTACCAAACATTTTTTCATATCGTCTAAACTATTATCTACATGTATTATTATACATATGCCAAGAATGTTTTCACCCTCTTAGGCCATGAGGGTCCTGGCAAGTTCTCCATGGAATCTTCAGCCTCAGTGGTGGGTGGTTCTTGCGGAAGGGGCTCAACGTCCTCTTTATCGTCGTCCTCATCAATAGACATCCGGCGACGTTGAGGCATTTTCCTTGTCAGTGGAGGCACGCCGTAGAACAGTTCAGCATTGCTTTCTGGCATGCACATTTGCCACTACAATCCTTGGTGCAGCGGCAAAAAAAATCGTGTTCAGTAGGACCTCTGGTACTGGTGAATCTTCTGTTTTTATTGGCATCAGGGTATCTCCTACATGTTTCCACCCCCACTCTTGAGAAGGCAGCTTATTCTCGAGCCACTTCTGCTTTTGGTGGTAGTCGAGCCGGGAATGATATTAAACTACACATTCAGTCGGTGGGAGGAAGCTGATGTCAGGCTTAATATTTGCCACTGACCCCTTGAACGACTGGAAGGGGTACTAGTTCAGGGAAGTCATTGTTTCTGGTTAGTGAGAACCGGCCATCTACTGCAAGTCCTCACTTTTTTGTTTTAACCTTCTAACCTGCTTAATTTCAAAGTTACAACGTTGTATTTACTTGGAGGCAGCAGATGCTGTTTAAAAAATTAACGTCCATTTTTTTAACTATGTGCGCACATGTGAAAGGGGGTGAAATAAGACCCAATTTGATCGCCCAGAAAAATATTTTTTAAAAAAATTACTTTTTTTTAAATAACATCTGCTGTCCCCAAGTCTCAGATTAGATAATAGTACCCAAGTAAACAAAACGTTGTAACTTTTAAATTAAGCAGGATAGAATGTTTAAACAAAAAAGTGAGGACTGGGGCAGTAGATAGTACTACAGAAATAGAAAATACATTTAGCATTTAGAGCAATAGTGTAAAAAAGAGCGAATATGGAATACCATTGTTTAATCGCTCATAGCAAACGTTGTGTGTAGGTTAGAAACTTGTTTTTTTTTTATTTGAAAGCTAAACTAATATCAAAGTTATAAAAAATTGAGTTAATGGGTGTCATTTTTTTGCAATTAAACACAAGAAATGAAAAAAAATTTTAAAAATGAAAGTTTATATTTGATTGATGATTTTTTGTGTATTTTTTTTTAGTGGCACGGCCATCTACTACCAATCCTTTCTTTTTTGTTTAAACTTTCTAACCTACTTAATTTAAAAGTTACATCGTTTTGTTTACTTGGAGACAGCAGATGCTATTTAGAAAAATATACGTTCATACAATTTTTATTTAAACTTTTTTTTTCTGGGCAATAAAATTGGCTCTTCATTCATCCCCTTATGTGCACTTTATAAAGACTCACACTGTTAATAATGTATGTCCATGTAGAATGATGCTCTCGTTGATGGCTTTCCTAAGGCTATTCCAACCTTGTTTAAAATTAAAGCCCGGGTTTAGTTTTATTTTGCTTTTCTATCAAATATTTACATTGTTAGAAGGAAATTTTCCTATATTGCTGTACTAGCAGGTGCCCCGTAACTTCGTATCCCTGGAAGTTGGTGTGTTTTTAAATTTTAAAATCTCACGTGTCACGCCTGGCATTGCTTAACGCAAATAAGCAGTAACTGCTCTACTTATCAGAGTTGAGAAATATTAACAAATACTGGTTTGTATGTACCTACCTTATTTTCTTAGCCCAAATATTATTCAAATCCGTGCAGTGTCAGACGCTACAGTATGCACACGTACCTAGACAAAATTTTATAGTTTCTTGTATTTACTTTATTATTGCAAAATAACGATCTCCATTAAAACCTCAATTTCGTTTTGTTTTTTTATCATGTCAGTGTATTAAGGGTAGGTTGTACTAAGCTACTGCGAATTGGTTTGCGCAGTATTGAACTCCCACTCCCACGAAAATACATAATTCGCGTGACACATGAGGGTTCATGTGTCACGCGAATTATGTATTTTCGTTTTAGGTTATTTTGTTTATTTTTTCTGAATGAAAAGGGTTCAAACTACTTCAAACTAATGGCGAAGTTTCCTTCATATCGTCGAAAACAATATTGTTATACAATTAATTTTTTTTTCTTTTAATATACTAGACACTGGGAACTGTTTTAGACGATCCATCTTTAGATTTCTTTTGCTATACAGACGAAATTGTTGAACTGTCTTTCAGATAGCGTACGATCGTAGGAAATACAGTAAAAATAAGTATTACTTTTTCTGACAAAAAAATCTGTAGTTTTACGTCATTAATTTTCAAAAAAACGTGTTTTGGTACAAGAACGCCTTAAGTGCTGGTTATAGTTTAGAATATTGCACAGCCTACCAAAGTTCAAGGAAAATGCAGCGATTGCATTGGCCGAGTAAGAAATAAAGCTAAAAAACATACTGCTAACTTTACGAATCTATGGGGAACTATTTTATTCATTTCAGGTGGATACTAGTTCTTCGACAACTGAAAATGACGAAACTATAGAACAAAACGTATCTACTTCTGAAGTAAGTCACAGAAAAAAGATAAATTAATTCATACTTATTGGGTGCTAATTAAACAGGCTTCTATTTAATAGCATTATTCGCTACCTACTAAAAATCTACATTGTCCTCTGAATTACTAAGTCAGCCACGATCAATGGGCGCCTAAAAAGTATTTTCAGCTACTATAAATCTTCGATGTAAGCTTCTGTTAATACAACTAGGTAGTTATTATTTAGCATCAAAATTTGTAACACATATTCAAGTAGTCAACTTTTAAAATAGTTATATATGACACCAAAAAAGTAATTCATTTGACTTCTAATTTTAAAACTCAGTACGATTGAAATGTAGTGAAACATAAATAATAACTCGTTTTATATTGATTGATCATCAAAATGTACGTACCTAAAATTGTTAACAAATGTATTGATTGACAAAATCCTTTGTTCCCACTCTAGTTCAGTTAACTGTATATGTACCTAAAATTATTACTTACGGAATATATTGATTGATCATCAAATATTAAATTATGGTCACTAAATATATTAGGTACTACTAAAGGGAGACAAAACACAATATTTTATTAGGTGTTAAAATCATAACCCTCCTTTTTGTTTCACCGTAGTCGGGTAAAAACAATTCAGTATACTATTTCACATGCAAAATTATAACACTTATATGAAGTTTTATAGCTGATAGTTGAAGCTTGAACAATATTTTTTGAGGAACATATGTTGAAGCTGTAACACGTAAAATGTTGGTGAGTTGTAAAATCCGTGGCTGAGTTAGTAAATTAGGTTATGATGGTGATGTATGAATCAGGAGGACAAGTAAAAATAATTCTTGCTCTTTGCTTGACGCTTTCTTTGAAATATTTAGTTGGCGTTATGAAGAAGACGAATAAATTTATTAGAAGCTTTTTCATTTTCCCGTCGCACGTTGCTTAGTTATGATTTTAGAAGTTAGGTTCCGTGGCCAAAAAACATATATATTTTTTTCTGTTTAGCATTCCACATCTCATAACGAGCGTGATTTTGCCAATGTCAAGTGAAAAATGGGAGAATCTTCAATAAAAAAATGGCGAAACGCCAATGTCAAGTGAAAGACGCGGCCCTAAGGGTAATGGGCACTTAAAGCCGCTCCACGTGGTGGTTTGCTGCTGGAACTCGGAAAACGGAGCTGTCTCCCGAGTTAATCCTCTTCTTATAACCGCTTATCACTGAATCGGAATCACAGCTATTTCCCTATCACAAAAATAACGTTGAGACTAGTCTAAAACGGAAATAATTGAAAAATTAACTCAGCAGACGTGTGCTCGGTACAAAGTCCCGGCAACCAAACAAAAAAAAAACATTTGAGAATTGACTTATAATTCCCCATACTTATCTAAAAAACGATCAGCGATCGTTCATTCCAATCAAAAAAAGCAAAAGGTAAACAAACTTGTGACTCCTGTGGTGTTGCCTTTGGGCGGCGGTAATCGCTTACCATCAGGTGATCCGTCTGCTCGTTTGCCACCTATCACATAAAAATAATAATCTTAGTAGGCAACTGACGTTGACATGTGTCAGTTTCACAGTAAGTTTGTTTACTTTTGCTTTTTCTTGATTGGAAAAAGGTATAGTAAAAGTAAATGGTTTAATACTAAGGTTTCAATACCTACTTATATAATTAATAGTTATTCCAGCCACAAAATTATGTGACAATAACTAATGTTTTTCTCAATAATTACACAGGCCTACACATATTTTGGTGCCGGAGATGATTTTATGTATGTCTATCTATTGAGACGATGTCAAAACCGTGATTATATTTTTTGTACCAGCTCTAATTTAGGAGATGGAAAAAACAACCCAATTTAACAAAGAAATATTTTATTTTAACAGTCTACATGACAAAACTGTATTTTTAATGATTTTCTTTAGTGAAGTTGGGTTGGATAATCGCGCCTAAGTCCTCAGCAGTAATCTGCCAACATATGGTCGTCCCATCTCCCCTGGTAACTGTTCTCCATTGTTTTTATATCTTGATGAAAACGTTCTCCTTGTTCATTACTTAAATCCCCAAGGTTATGTTGGAAGTTTTCTATATGGCTGTGAATGTAGTGCAACTTTACGCTCATGTTACAGCCCTGATCTCTAAAGCGCTCAAGCATTTCATTAACCAACTCCACATAGTTAGCACCCCTACTAATTTCCAACGAAATTTTGTGTGACGGCCACAAAGGATTTCCATGCCAGCTGTTCGACTTGAGTCACAGTGGACTCAAAATTTGCGAAGTCTTTAATCAGGCGACTTATTTGGGGCCCGTTGAAAATACCTGCTTTTACTTTTTCAGAGCTTAGCCCAGGAAAAATTCAACGAATAAACTGAAAACATTGACCTTTTTAGTCTAGAGCTTTCACGTATTGTTTTATTAACCCTAATTTGATGTCCAAAGGTGGAAGAATGATTTTTTCTACTACTACCAGGACATCTCCTACAGCATTGTTTTTGTTGATGCCCATAATATTTGTAATGCAAAAATAACATCCATCGTTATGATTTCTTTGTTTCTTCCAAACCATGGGTACCCCAAACTTCAGCGATTTCTACCTTCCTCCCACTGCCGCAAATGTTCAACGCACATTTTTCACACACTGTGAGGCACCTACGCTTTTTATCTTGATTTCGAATTTTATTATGAATACAAGCGGCGAACATGCTTCGTTATAGATTTCCGCTGATCTTTGAAAATATATTCACCACAAATATATAAAAAAAACTTATTAACTTACTAGTCATTATGAAAACAATAAGATAAAATTACTTAGTAATATCGTAAAACTCGCTGTTTATGAATGAGGCCGCGAAAACTATGAAGTTATGTAGCAAACAAGAGCTGATAGGTTTTTGTAACATATATGTTTGTATTGCATTTTAACCATCTTGGTCTGGTTTTAGATAAAATAGAGCTGCACCAATTTTTAAGTTTATTTTTGTAGGGCTGTGTTATAAATTAATTTATTTTTCTTTCGCCAAGAGATTCTGATGTCTTGGATTTTTTTCTTACTGCAGAAATAATATTTTTAATAACGAAAGTTTCGACTCTCACAATAAATATAACTGTGATATTGAGATTATATTGAGATATTGAGATTATTGAGATTATATTCTAAAAGAAATTCATACCTATTCTCCATTGAAAAAATATTTCATGGTGCATAAATATATGAAACTTTTTACCTTGCCTTATAAGTCATAGATATAAATATCAAATCATACAAGTACTTACATTAGAGACAAAAAATGGAAAGTAGTGGCTCAGCTTCTGCTACTACGAGATTGTCTTGTTTGAGCGCTGTTTTTCAGCCACTGCATTCAGAACTACTTACACTTACTAAGCGGAGGAAAGAAAGAGCTTCGATATTATCTCACTAATATTATAAATGAGAAAGTATGGATGTTTGTTTGTTATGCTGATGAGATGAGATAAGATGAGATTCTTGGGTCTAAAATCTATAAATAATTTATTTTTTGCGTTGGCTTTCAGTCTGTCAGTAACAGCTGAAGAACTTGAATTTTATAGTACCCTATGTTGTACCGGAGGTACTCATATGTTCATTAATCACAGCACTGTTTTCATAGTTTTAAATACGTAAGTTTGTAAAGAAGACCTATAGCGATCGGTTGGTCAAAACCGTAAAAAATGACGTTTATATTTGCTCCTACCACAGGAGAACCCTCCGTGTCCCAAAAGGAAGAGCACAATGAAAACAGTTACTAAGAAAATTCAGGAGAAGATAAAAATTGTAACCTCGCGAAATAAGAATATGGCAGAATCGGATGATCTACCAAAAACCCTTTCTCATTCAAGAGGCAAGTCGTTTATTGCATGATTAAAAAATGAAATTGATCATTACGACACCTGTAATAAAATAAATGGCTTTAAATTTTATGTTTATGAACCAGCCTGAAATTATTCTTGGCCGTTATTTTACAGTTCTTCCGATCAAACCTACATTTCGAACCTTAGTCTTTATAACATGGGTGTAGTGGATCAGACGACCCGCAGTATACGCAGTATAATATAGTTTTATTCAATCAAAGCAATCTTTGCAAATTTACCATAAAAAATAACGGTACCTATACCTACGAAGGATTTAGGAGTCTCAATTTGTTTGGTCATCACGTAATCTATGCCAAATTGAAATCTTGTTACTGCTTTGCTACTAATCCGCTTAATCTGTTTGTTTCATTATAGAAATATCTGAGCACCTAATTACTTTTTCAAAAATGTTCGATAAACATGGCCATATAGATTTGATTAAAAATAATGACTTAAGCGTATACTTACTAATAGTTTGGGAGCCAGAGAATGGCTTTGTATACTTTAAAATTTTGGAATATCTATACTTTCGGCGGGTTTGTCGTTCTCGTACTGTACTCCGTGCACCACTCGTGCGAGGGTCGAGGCCTGCTGCTGCTGTACCGCCCGCGGGACGTCACCAACGACTGCGCAGTCTCCGAACACATTCGGTTTGACCTGTCTTTTGGCATGGGAATGTCTGATACCATCACTTTGGTAAGTTATTGGTACTTTTCTTTATGAATATACTAAAAGTATTGATACCCAAATCTTGACGCATAGCAATTGTGGCACAAGTGATTAAGCAGAGTACACTCAGTCCGATTATGCACTCAATGTGTTGCTCTCAAACCTAATATGTATATTTTGATCCTTAGGTTTTTCGGACATTGGCAGAGGTTGACTACGAATGCGGGGTCGACATAGCAACGGAAAAAGATATATCTCTCTTAATTGTGTTAAGATTTCCAAACACTGTGCCTTTCGTTTGCGAGCACAATCCTCATGCTTTCACTGTTTTGAAGAAAGATAAGTGTGTCAATCTGTGCGAATCACTACCTGAAACACCAAAAACGGAATTTATTTCTATAGCTCTACGATCAAGATTTCGTTTTCGCTTCGTTAGCAACAGCAGTATTAATGCGGACATGCAGGTAAAACAGTACTCAACCGAATATTCACGGCGTAATAACTGAGCCTCCTGTCGACCAGAGATCCTGGAGTTGATTTTTTAAAATAAAAATTTCATAAATTCTTATTCATGGTAGTACTATCACAGGGAAATTATTTTAAAAAATCCCGACTTGGAAAATCCAGATTTTCATTATGTTCTACATAAAGTACATCAAGCGCTAATCTACATGTACTTTTCACAAGTTTCTTCAGTAGAATTTTTTAAAATTCTATATATTACGAGTCAGTATGGTGGTCGTCAGGAGGTTAGTCTTCTTCTCAATGTAACTTATTTCTTTGCCACTTATATAAATTGTTGGAGGTTTAATATTAAATAGTAGTAGAAGTTTTCTGTGATAGTAAGTTAAGAAACAACCTAACCTCTGTTGGGTAGGCGCACCTGTACGAAGTGACTGCGACGGCGGCGCGGCCCATCAGCAGCACCGCCAGGGGCGTCTGCGATAAAGTGAACGAGACGGTCTGTGAGATGGATGGCGAAGAGTTTTGTTTCACTAGCGGCGTCGTCTGCGATGGCATTAAGAATTGCGGTGAAGCTGAATGGTAAAGTATCAAAAGCATTCACTTTGTATTTTTTGTTTATTAGCGGTCCATTAAGGTGAGACCTTATGATAAGAGACGATAACGCCTAAGGTGACAATGAGCTTACCAGCAATCCTCAACATACTTAATAAGGAAGAGGTGAGGGGGAAGATATGGAGGGTGGGCGACGACCCCATCTCTCTAAAATCCCTAAGCACCAAATATGGCTCTAATCTAATGTAATCTTATATGGCGTAAATAAGATCATTTGTAAATAATATTTAATATATTACTGTCAGGCAGACTTATAAAAGGAGACGCGGGGAGACCAACGACATAATTTTTAAGTGCAAAAATACGAGTAGATGGATTCCACTAGAGGTTTGAAAGAATCTGGCTTAAATATTCACTGAAAAAGAAGAAAGAAGGAATGAGAGGCGTTACTTGTGTATGATGAGCATGATGAGGCCTAGATAAGTGCACTGGATGATAGGAGGGGAAGACGCATCAATCAAGCGCCCACAATCCACCTGCTTCCGCATTTCCTTGCCGTTAACATGGAAAAGTTAGTCACGTTTCAGGCTTAAACTGCTACCTAAACATGTGCTTTGCAGCAGACAATGCTTAAATCGTTTATTACTTTGACTGCGATAAAAAAATCAGATTACTGACGACATGGTATGGAAACGAAAATCAAGTAGACAAAAAATTACGTACTTATATACAAATCAATATGAGCAGCGTGATTACCCCCGTATCGAAAAACCATGCGCAAATATGTTTTTTTTATAAGTGCCTGTTACTACAAATAAAATATTTTCTATTCTATTCTATTCCAAGGAAGTTCACTATGTAAAACACTATTGGGTAATAATAAACAAATTATCTATATAGTGTGCATGGTGATATATCAATTGTGCCTTCGTATGACAGAAACACACTTATAAAATATGTAAGTTAAGATGCCACTTAAATAAGTTATTATGTTTAGGTACGACGAGCGCAAATCTGAATGTCAAGAGCCGGTAGAAAAGATGGGTCGCTCACACGTAATCGCACTTGGGTTGGCACTGGTGTGCGCAGTGATCGCCGCCGTACACATTACCATGAAGTGCCTCCCGCCCGCAGCCAACTCTTTCTTCATATTCAATATCAACGAAGATAATAGGCTCTGCATCGAACCAGTATTCAGAGTTCCTGGCGGGTCGCTACCGGACGTAGAGAAAGTGAAGAGGCATTCGATCATACCTGTTAGTAAAACTTACTAAATTTAACCAGACATGTTATCCTACCTACTGAGATCTATTAATATTATGCACTACAAATTTGAAAACTTCGGACGTTTTCCAGTTCGTATTCACGGTTGAACAGAGCTTGATTTTCATCAAGCACACACACACATTAGGTTTATACCGAATTCCAAGAAGACGAAGTTGCAAACAGCAGCTATACTATAATAGCTATACAGTAATTACAATACCTACTTTTTTTTCAGGTCGAATATAGTAGTTCGTCCGAAAGCATAAAATTAAATGACGGACAAGAACAATCTGGCTCAATTTCTGAAGTAAGTACCTTCACTTTGTATTGTTGTTATTGCGAGTGTACTGCGCTCTGAGATACAAGTGTACTGCTCTGTATAAAAAGTAAGTATCCAGAATTTATAATTAGGTAATAATTTGCTCTCCGATTTATGCAATAGAAATTAATGTATAAACTTTATTGCATAAGATTAAGAAACTAAAAAAGAGACTAAGACTAAGAAAGAGAAACTTAACCAATTTAACAAAAACGTTTACACCTAACTGCATAAAATGTATCCTGTGCTAAACTGAGAATCAATATGAATCCAACGAGTGACACCACGTTGTTCAAATACAATCATGCTGTTTTCGCTATAGATGAAAATTATATGGAAAACTGGACAAGTCTGTTGAGGCTGGTTTGCAAGCGAAAGATCCTATGTTGAAAACGACAAAATATTTTTATATTAAATTACAGGTCAAGTTTTTTTATCTGTCATAGGGTCAGACCAAAAGTTCTACTAGTCAATCGCATACTTCTGACGGTGTATTTTTTGCACAGGACAATCCACGCCACAAAAGAAAGAACACAATGAAAATAGTAACGAAACTGATTCAAGAGAAATTTAAATCTGTGGCCCAAAGAAACAGAAGTACAATGCCATCTGACAGCGACCCAAATATATCTTCACGTACAAAATCCAAAACGTTTATCGCATGAATTGAATAAATAATATGTTTTATATTCAGCACATTGTCAAGTCACGAAAGCTTCGAGATATAAAAATAGGCATTTTTAGGAATAATATAATGTTAAAACTTACGTAACCGGCTGTAGATAATAGTTTTAGTAAATTAGCCCTTACAGCAAATGGAAATAGAAAATGGAAAAGCGTCGGTGGCTAAGCGGTACTGACTTCGACCTCCTAACCAGAGGTCGTGGATTCAAATCCTGGCCAATGCACCAATGAGATTTTCGAAACTTATGTGCATTTTCATACCGACTACTTTAACGGTGAAGGAAAACATCGTGAGGAAACCTGCACATCTGATTTCTAAATGCGCATGATGGTCGCGTTACACACGTCCGTAAGGTGTAAATCTAAAATGCCATACACGTGACAGCGGGAGATGCTAAGTGCAACACCAGGCAACCGCCGTCTATACCTTGTGGATAGAACGGTTAAATGGCACAGGATAAGAAAAAGAAGCAAATGGAAAACTATATTTATTCTATGCAAAAATTTGATTAGGTCATTTTTCATAATCATTCACTTGCTAATAAAAATAAAAATTTTGTTGTTATTTAATAATAAATTAATATATTTAGGTACATTGTAATTATATGATGAATTTATTAGAGTAAATATTATTTATTTGAACTTTGAGGCACTTACATTTTATCGTAAAAAATTAAACCTCTTTTACCCGCATTTTCATATCTTTTATTCATTCGTGAATTACAGCTTTGAACAATCTTCTTCAAAGGACAGATTTATGTTCCCATTAACTTTATCCTTTTGTGATATGTCAGTAGCTATTAATTTCTGTAACAAAAGTATTGTAATTATTAATCACTATATATCACTATCACTACTGATACCAAAACAATTATTACGTAGATGAATACAATGTAAGTAAGGTATTAATCTCGGTCTATTTTAAAAACTATTTCATCCTGATTACAGCAGTATAACTTACCTTTGATCTATACACTTTGTTAGTTAATCTTCGTATTCCTGAGAAATGGTTTTCTATATCATTTAATTTTTTGCCTTCCGTCTCTGGCAAAGTGTAGTAAAGCACTACACACCCAGTAAAGCTGTAATACAATACGAGTTAATGACTTAGACTATGCGCGTACTACGGTAAAAAATTGTTGCAGATAAAATAATAATAATATCCTGGTCTTATGCTTCATGTGTCCAGTGGCCTCCAGCGACCCTCACTAGGTTATCGGTCCACCGAGTGGGCGGCCTGCGTAACCTGTGTTAGGTTAAGTCTTTGGTGCGCGGTCGCCACTGAAGAAGTTTTTTGCACCGATGGACATCTGTTCTACGAGCTATGTGCTCTGTTATTATAAGAGCGAGTTATTATAAACTTACCAAACTACGCTGTATAATCCATACGTGCCCCAAATGGAAAGATTGTCTATCATGGTGATGTACATTTTGTTAGTAAGAAAGCCAAGGATGTAGCCCACCGCGCCGGAGATGCCGGCCCCTCCCGACCGCGTTTGAGCACTGTACACCTGCAACGATTTGTCAGTATAATCAACTACCCGCAAGACTTACCCTAGTTTATGTATATTTGAGTTTTTAGCTAGTATAATCACACTTACAGAAGCGGTCTTTCTCGTGCGCATATCATAAAAGCATAGAAGGAAAATAAAGACATTTGAAAGTAGGTAGTAGCTTACCTCCCCGATTAAAATCCAAGGCAACAATCTTATTCCCGTATGCGTGATGAAAGCCAGCATCATAAGCAGAGTTGTGGGTATCCAGGAATAAGGATTTTCCTTCAACAGAGAATTCATTAAAATATCATAAAGGTATCTAAGAGTAGGTAATTTTATATACGATATATGTCACGTAGATACATACCCTATTTGAAACGAATGCATCTGTTGTTACATTTGAAGAATTAAATGTAAAATTGTCTATAGTCGCATTGTGGTTCTCGTGAATGTCATGCTGAAATGGAACAGAATACATAGATAACAAGTAGTATAGTACAACAATGTCTTATATTCTGTGATACTGGACAATATTCGCGTGAATAGCAGTGTAATTAAATCACATACTGTCTGTATGTATCCTCCATAAGCCGCGACGAGGAGACAGCAGAGGCCAGCTCCAGCCGTAGAGAAGAGGGTGAGAGGCCGCTTTCCTGTGCAGTGCACTAGCATGACACACGCCACCGAGCCAAAGATCTGTAGCAGGCCCAAGACCAGCGTTGCGAAGTATTTGTCTATCGGCGCATCCAGCATCTGGAATATAGACACCGCGTAGGTCTGCGGCGCCGAGACCAGAGGTGTTACCGATGTTGAAATAAATAGGTATAATATTTGGTTTAGGTGTAAAACTAAATCGTCTAACGAACGAACAACCGTATTTGTACATTACACAGCAACGTATCCTCTAAAATCTAAATATTAAATTTATCGGATACATAAAATGTTATTATGTAGGTACTTATATTTATAAGCATGTTCTAAAAACTCACCTGCAGTGTCGTCATGCCACTAAAATGTCCGACGAAAAAAGTGTACGAAATTAAGAAAAAGGGAATCAAGAAGCCTCTCTCGGTATACCTCGAAAAAGTTTCCGTCACTGATTTGCTTAATTTCTCTTGACTATTCACTGAAATTAAAGCATTGATCAGTTCAATGATTATATTTAATTTGAAACTTTTGAGTATTAGTTATTTTTGGTTTCCTACCCTTATTTTGATCAAACAGCACCTGAATATCTTTTAATTCCATTTCAACTGCTTTCCCGTTGGTCCATCCACGTAACCATTGTAAACTCTGAAGAAAAGTGTCAAGTATTGAGTTAGGTTATTTCTAATGATTGACACATAAATCAGTAAGTCTAATCTGGCTTTACATCAGCGTTATTTATTTGTTTTCATCAAGATTTGCGGTTAAAAAATAAGGATATTCAATGACGCTCCTCAAGCAGGTTTTTACAATTATATTGTAGATACGGGCAAGGTATCTGACAAACAAGTTTTAGAACTAATCAGTTTTACAAAAAATAAAGGCTTGATTCTGATTTCTATAGATGACAGTGAAGATAAGTAGATATGACGTAAAAAAGAGTAATCTACATACCTTTCTAGCTTCCCCATAGCGTTGCTTCGAGACTAGCCAATGTGGCGATTCAGGCACGAAGCAAAGTGTGATTACGGCAAGTACCTGTAAAATTGTTTTAAAAGTTATAATACATTAGGCCGTGCTTAATTAGAATCAGCCAATTAATTGTTTGGAATGGTCTTTAAAGAACTGAGTTTCTGATTGGTCTCGTGATTAATCCTGTCAATGTCAGGTCGTGTCGGTCATATAAATAATTTTCATCGATCAAAGTCATTCCTAGCAACTATTTAGAACTAGTCATTTGCAACATATTTAGGTGTAAAAATTAACCGGCTTTTGTTTGGTTTAGGTTACACATACCACCACTACATTAATTTCTAGATAGTCTCAGTATAAAGTAGTTACATCTCAATTTTTTTGTGATGTTACTAAAAATTTATGGATTTCGGACTGTTTCCTTTAATTCCATTCCTTTAATTCGGTTTCCGTCCATTGCTCTTTGCTAAATGTGTACGCGAGTTTCTAGTTTCTTAGAAAAAAATAACGTTCTGGACGAAAATCAATATGGTTTTAGGAAAAATCGGTCAACTATCTCAGCCGTTTATAATTTTATACAAAAAGCTTATGACTATATAAATGAAAAGTATATTGCCGTAGGTATATTGCTCGACCTCTCAAAAGCATATGACAGGGTTTCTTACCCCAACCTATTACATAAAATGTACGCAATAGGGATCCGTGGCATTGTTCACGAATGGTTCAAATCATACCTACGAGACCGAACTCAGTGCGTACAACTCGAACACTTTGATGAATCATCGCGAGAAGTAAGAACAGTCCGTTCCCAAAACATATCAATGAAAGGTTCCATTCCACAGGGTTCCGTAATCGGATGTCTCTTATTTTTAATTTACATCAATGAATTACCAAGATACCTAAAAGACATCCACTGTGTATTATACGCAGACGATGTGTCCCTTTTATTTAAATTTAATAAGCAAGATGACTACCATAAAATTATAAACAATGTAATAAATTTAATCGAAACTTGGATGAAAGACAATAACTTGATAATTAACTTAGATAAAACAAAACTTATTCAATTCCACCCGCGACAAAAACAGCCACTACCTTTGCAACTAAAAATTGGTAACATACCTATTGAGGAAGTCCCGCACTTATCACTGTTAGGAATCACTGTAGACAGTAATTTAAATTGGAAACACCACATTGACACAATAAAAACAAAACTATCCAGATTCATGTATGCTCTCGGCGCGATCAGAAGGGTAACTGATTTTAAAACTGCACTATCTGCATATTATGCGTACGCCGAGAGCTGGCTTCGCTATGGGATAATATTATGGGGAAACAGTACCGATGCAAACGATCTGTTTGTTATGCAAAAAAAATGCTTACGGGTGCTAGTAGGTCTTTCAAATCGCGACACCTGCAAACCACATTTTATCAAGAACAAAATGTTAACGTTACCCTCCCTTTACATTCTTTTAATAGCAATATTTGTCCGTCAAAATATACATTTATTCACACAAAAATCGACATATTTACGAAAAATGACTAGATCTAGAAATGACTTGGCACTGCCTAAATCGACTATGACAATCTACCATAACAGCACATATTGCATAGCTATAAAAATTTACAACAAAATACCCTGGGACATAAAAAATGAAACTAAGATAGATACATTTATAAATAAATTGAAATTATTGTTAATAGAGAAATGTTATTATAATTTAGATGACTTTTTGACTGGAAAATAATAGTTGTACAAGTAAGTTCCTAAAATTGACATATATTATTGTAATTTAATGTAATATATTATTTATTTTCATAATTATATTGTAATACTGACATAACTATCGTAAAATTGTAATAAGTACTAACAAAATTGACTTTGGAAATTATTATTATTGTATTGACGTTGATATTTAACAGTACCAGGCGACTATATTGCTGTGCCTATGAAGGTATCACAATGGGACTGTATTTCATAAATGTAACAACAATTTGTACTTGTGATTGCAATAAATAATTATGAATTATTATGAATTATTATGAATTAAATTTCATGATTCTAATTCAATGGGAAGTACCCTGTAGTTTTCATTCCCATGCAAGTGTCCAAATATGCGGCATAAACGGCTGTATCTCTTGAATGCATTGGCATAGAAGTTTGATTTGTTGAGTTTGAAATTTATAGGTGTAGGGTAATTAAGAAAGTTCGATTTACTTTTTCCGGAATTTTGTATGGAGAGTAAAAAAGATTTCCAAGATTCAATCAGGAGGCTGGAGTCCGAGTACGTATGTACTAACATAACATAATTTGTGCTTGACCTCAAGTTGAGATTTTTTTGAAGTGTCGAGTCGAGGTGTAATTTACTGTAATACGATAAAAAAGTCGAGTTACCGGCAAGGATATGTTGACAAGCGCTATGGTGCGCCAGTAGAGGAAAGTGCCGAGGAGAAACTGCGTGAAGACGCCCAAGATGATGCAGGTTGAGCTGGTGGCCGACAGCGCGCCACGCAGGTGCGGCTGCGTGATCTCCGCCACGTACGTCAGTACCTAAAAAGAACGCTCCTTATTTATATGGAGGTATTTAATACTTTATTAGCATACCATAATGTACAAATCATAAAGTATTTAAATCACACAGAATACATATAGGTCCTCTGAAATACCTGAAATAGTTTAACTATTGCTGCTTCCCATAAGACATAAAATGTGAAAACATGCTATTCTAATAAAGTATCGTCCTCTATAGAGTCACCCTCATCATCATCCATTTGAGTAATATAGGTAATTTAATGTGTAAGTACTTAAAGGAGAGCTTCTAGCCCCCCTGTTGGAAAGAGACCCATGCCCCAATACGTTATGTGTTTCGATCCCTGGTCGAAAAGATGTGATTGTGGTTCCTTAGAAAGAACCTTGCTGCAATTGCAACATAAATTATTTTCATACAGATCGATCTGCTGGTTAGCCTTAGTTTGGAAAGTGAAATATAAAAGCTATAGTCATTTATAATGAAAAGTTTCTAATTGTTATTCGGAACAAGTTCTTAATGAATTTGCTTGCTTAACTGTCACATCACCATAAGATCGCGAAAATGAAAAAAATTGGGAAAAAAAATCAATACCATAGTTTTTGGGATCCGGGGCTGATGAAAGATGTTTGCCGCGGGGTCATTTTTTTGAGCTTGTGGACGCATGGCCATGACCTTATGTATGACTTTGAATATGTAGTCGTCAACCTTGACCTTAGGGTCATTATCTTGATCATTATTATTGACCCGTGACTGTCCCGTATAGTTTCCCTCCCTGGTGCTTACTATGTATTTGTACCTTCGTTTGGTTTCGCCTATTATAAAAAATATATCTCGAAAATTAGTAATTAACCGTGGCTGGCTCTAATGTAGGTATATATTTTGGTGTAATAGAGCGGGAGACGCTCAAAGGCAAAGCTCAAAGGCCTTACCACGACGACAAGTCCACAAACACACTGAAGTCAAGATCGCGACGCTCACGGCGCGCGGCTCCTCCGTCCGGGTCTGTCACTCACGTTCACTATGCGTTGCATTGACATCGCGGAACTCACTGGAATTGGTTTTCTTAGTAAGCAGGAATTATTGCTAAACAACTTCCATAGCGTACGGAAATAGAATGATGACCCAGTCAAATGGATAGGAATAAGTTTTTATTTTATTAATAATGACTCGAGCCCAATAAAAACAGAGTTAGATTTTTGCGAATCATGTCGTTCAACTTAATGTTGTCACATAAATAAATACGCTGAAAACTACAGTGACGTAAAGGTCTTTAGTATAAGTATAAATAGGGCATTTTTTCAGACAGATCGTGGATTCAAGGTCTGCAGACAAGTACTTACGGCACCAGTCACCTCAAGTTGCAATTTGCTACACACTCGGAGCCCGGATACCCATGCCACGTTCCGCGCTTGATGGTTCCTAAGTTTTTTATCAGTAATAATAGTATAAAGTGATCCATCCGGAGGCATTTATGATCGATAGAAAAAAACATGTAAACGTAGTTTTTACGAATTTATTCTTGATAAAAAGTTGCAGAAATTTTATTAGATATTGCAATTGGTGCCAATTATATTTACGTAAAGAAGAAAAGAAATTCTGAATAAATAAAACATTTTATAAAAGTTTAAACGTTAAACGTTTCAACTTTAACCCGACCGTATAAAATATATTTTTGATCGATACCTTTCATTTTAAAATCCATCAAGACTTTTTGGCTACATTCGAAAAACATGACCTCCGTTTGGGTAGTGATAATTGTCTTTATTGATACTTTAATAATATCATAACATCGAATCAGATAAGCTTTAATAATTTCAACGTTTTCAGTACATCAACGTGAAAACAAGAACGAAATTCAGGTACTTACATACAGACATATCTATACATATATCAGTGAATTTGTATGAGAACGGATATAACCATCGCTATTACCTTCTATAAAACTTACTGTATAAATAGAAAACCAGTCGTCAACTTCTACATCCGTGCAAGACCTTTTATAACGGACCGGTAGTCACATACAGGAAATTTATAATGTATTTTATTATGCTTATATCAACTATGCATAACGAAGGAAACTTAATAATGTTATCAATCAAGTTCCATTAGACTTACACATACCTGGTATGTCAACTCACACAATGTAAACGTAAGTTAATTAAGAGGTTATAACGTCTTACTTTTTAATAGCTGTTTTGTAGATTTCGCGTATCAAGTTTGAGGAACGTCATGGATCTAATGAGAATTTAATACTTGTTTAAATATACAAAGGAAAACGTATATTAACTAACCAAAAATACTCGATCACTAACTGACAGCCACCATCGCTGTCACCCCACTGAATCCCATGGATCTCATGGATGGCAAATACGAAACAAAAACACTTACAGGTGCCTCCAGCAAACCCCCCGCCAAGCCCGTCAGGAATAATGCGGCGTATAGATGAGCAGTGGCCGTGGAGAAATGGAAGATAAGCCAGGCCACCAGGAAGGGCAAGTTGACGGCTTGCATGGCGCGCCGGCGGCCCAGCATCGAGGCCACCGCTCCCGACAGCGCGCATCCCACCGGCACCACGATGAAACTTATAGAACCTAAGTGTTCAAAACTTAATTTAAGTACTTAAGGATTTTTTTGTTTTCACAGAAACCATTTAGTAGCATGTATCATACATATGCTGATCTTATAAAGGAAATAACAGTCGTGACGAGCTGTCTGAAAGTAAAAACAAGGAAAGTTTTCGAATGTGGTAATCACTAATCACACTTAGGACATACCACAAAGCTAAACGGAATGACAAACTGAAAGGAATTTAAACGACACCTCGCACTCAAAAATGTATGTATGTTTTGCCTAGAGACGGTAAAATGTTACAGACATAATAATATTTATAACTACAAGGTCCAGACAAACAGTCCAACTAGATAGTTCCAACTTCGAGAAAGAGATCAACCATCGAATTCAATTCGGCTGGGCAGAGTTCGGGAAACTTTCTTCACTTTCTTCGCGTCCAAAATACTACGCTCATTCATAAGAAAGAAGGCCGCAACGTATATGGAGTTACCGTATACTGTACGGCCTTCTTTCTTATGAAGGCAGAATACCACAGTGTCTCAAAACTAAGGTCTTTGACCAGCATGTTGCCAATGATGACTGGAACTGAGACATGATCGCTTACTGCGGGCCTCATAAGATAATATAATTTTACTGAAGTTTATTTATTTGTGTTTTTAAGTGTCTCTTTATAATATTTTATTTTTAGTTATTATTTGTACATTTATGGGTCTGCTGCCTGACTGAATAAAGAAATTATTATTATGATCATAAGAAGTCTCAAGGTCACCCAAAGAGACATGCTCAGCTCGGAGTTTCCCTACGTGATCGAATCAGAAATAAGGAGATACGTAGGAGAACTAAAGTAAGTAAAGTAAGTAATGGGCATAGCTCGTAGAACAGATACCGTTGGGTCATTGAAGTTCTCGAGTGGCGACCGCGTACCGGAAGACGTAGCGTAGGCAGGCCTCCTACTTGGTGGGCCGATGACGTGATAAAGGTTACGGTAAGCCAGTGGATGCGAGCAGCGCAAGACTAGTCGCCGTGGAAATCCATGGGGAGGCCTTAGTTCAGCAGTGGATATCTTTAGCCTGATGGTGATGATATCCAGGGTGACTGTTAAATACCTACATAATATAAAATACTCATGAACATTAATAATTTTTGTTCTACAACTCTGCTGAAATCACGAAAAAATACTTTCCATGCAAACTTCGCCGTGAGCTGAACGATTTGTATTTTTTTTTTGGGATTCAGTAAAGTTGTCTATCAGAAGTTGTTCAGTTTCATGAGGACAATCACCAGTTAAGAGGTTTGCAAGTATGAAAATATATGTGGTTATTTTTGCAATAATCAAATTAGTATGAAAGGTCCAAAAAAATTTTAGAGACAGAGTAGAAGCCACTGTGAAGTTTTGGGTGAGGGGTCCAAAAATAACCCTGTATGTACGTAAGTATTATCTACCCCCCCCCCCCCATTGTTAGTATAATAAAAAGGAGGATTAAAAATATCCAGGCCGCCATCTTTGCTATGAAAACACATGTTATACATTGATAAATGTCACGTTTTGATAAGTGTGAGCAATATTCTCAAGAATAACAATTGAATGTTGCAGTGAACACTTACTTATCCACGATATTTCCGATTTCTCTAGATGCAATACTTCACTTCCGACGGGATTTTTAACAGCTGGTATAAGAATTGTTGGAAAGCCTAAAGTCATGCCATAACCTGAAAAATAAATAATTATCTTGTAGACCAAAATACATATTTTGTCGCCACTCTTTGAGTATTTCATAATTAAGTCTTTTCCCTTTTTTTATTTCATTTATCTGCCAATAACCATCTCCTTTTATAAAGACTCACACTCTATACAGGGTGTAACAAAATGTATTACCATTAACTGGGGATTCTACTCATCGTACTAAATAACTTTTGTTCTACGACTTTGCTCAAATCGCAAAAAATGTTTGATCTCTTCATACAAAAATGGCAAAACATGATCAATTTGTATGAAATGTCCAATTTTATTTTGTGAGTTGATCAAAGTCGTAGAACAAAAGTTGTTCAGTACGATGAGTAGAATCCTCAGTTAACGGGTCCTACACCAATTCTGTTACACCATTATGTTTTCTCTGAATAATAAATAATGCGCATACTTCGCATATAGTTTTAATCTTTAAATTTTAAAATAAAAGAGGTAAAACTTACCTAATAGTAATAAATTCTTAACGCTTACTGCAAGAATCTGAGGTAGAGCTGTGCGGAGGTCCTTTCGATAGCCGCGATCCGAGGACTCTATCTCTTTACTTCGGTCCTTTGCAGGTGACGTCATCTAAAAATATCATTGTTGAAAATTGTATGACTGTTTCAAACTGATTTATGGTAAATTACGATATCTCACTAATCTCACTAATGTGCCTGAACTAGGATATATTATAATAAATGCGAAAGTATGGTTGTTTGATTGTTTATTTGTTTGTTTGTTTGTTCCGCTTTCACTCTGAAACTACTGAACGGAATTGGATGAAATTTGGTAGGTAGATAGATAAAGCACTCGGCTAACACATTTAATAGGTACTCTTTATCCCGGAAAACTTAAGGGTTTCCGAAGAAATGCTTAAAAACTCAAAATGTCTACTTCGTTCCTAGATGGCGCCACCTTAACATTTTCTTTCTCTGGACTCAATTCTGAAATCCACTCAGACGAAGTCGCGGGCGTAAGCTAGTATGTACATAAAATAAAGGTTGAGAAAAAAAGTGTTGTGTGTTTTATTTTACTAGGTATTGTGGCAAGTAGTGGCGTGGCGACCCTAAAAAGGCGTTAAGAAAAAGAATGATAAATCCGTCAGTACCTAGTCAAGGGGTCGTCCATTAATCAGGTGAGGTGCAAATGGGGGGAGGGGGTTCAGAAAAATCACGATATATCACAAGGGGGGAGGGGGGTGTAGTGTGATATCACGTGTATTTATCTTTTCGTTGAAAGCGCGATTTTTATAAGTTCATTAGATTATAAGTTGTGTAAATCAGATTATACCTGTGTTTAAAGATAATATTCTGAAAAAAATTAAGATACTTTGCACCAAAAAAATACACGTGATTTTGGGTAGGGGGTGGGGGGGTAGTCTAAAACCTCACCACGTATCACCAGGGGGAGGGGGGGGGGTTAAAAAAATGCTAAAAATACATCACGTGATTAATGGACGATCCCCAAGGCGTTAGACACGCATACATACGCAGTATTTTTAGTTTTTGAGTTCTATTAGTGCAAGACAATCGACACTTTTCAAAATTTTAAATGTTTTTTGTTAATACGATACCTTTTTTTTTTTTTTTTTTTTATCCACAATTGGTAAGCCCTTGGCATCATCTCACCTGGTGGTAAGTGACTACACCTACTTACTTCCTTAAAAAATTGGTACTATTGAAAGTGAATACTTCATCACGAACCAATATCATTGACTTATACTGGCTGTGATGTGTCAATATTCGGTTAGGAATTAGGTAATAAAGTGTTTTTATTCATTTTGGTAGGTACGATGTTACTAAAGTGCGCGATGTAGGTAGGTACTTTTACAATTTATTCCTTAGAGAATCAACGTATGTAACGAATTGAATGAATAGATAAGTACCCAACTCCGGACGTGCACATTATATTATATGAAGGTAGTTTCACATGAGCGTACGTATTGAAATAGTTACGTATACCTACCGCTTATCCACTAATAGTTTCGTATATGTCTCCGCTAACCTAAAATATTTGAAAGTGATTTAATGTATAGACATTAGATCAGTTTCATATATGTTATAGACGTAAGTATTTATTTTCTTCCTGTTCTGTTTTTGCTGGCCAGGCTCTTTGTGTTTTTATTGTTGCTTCAACTTGGAATACATATCCTTTGTCAATGTTTAGAACATCAAAGTTTTTTGTCTGTACTAATAATGATAATCTGTAATGTTATGCCCAGTGGCGTAGCGTGGACGGGCCGGGGGGCCATGGCCCCGGGCGGCACATGGACAGGGGCGGCACATGGAGGGCGGCGAGCACCGCATTTTTTTTAGCAACAGTGTTATTAGGCATCAATGAAAAGGACTTAGACCACGCTCCTTAAGATATTAACAGAGAAGAGTTCAAACTTGAGCATGTACGTCTTCGGGCTTCTGTAGCTGCAACAGACCCAAACTTAGTTGTGAGAGAAGCTTCTCTAAACTGCAGTTAATTAAAAATTACCTAACGTTGACTATATAGTCAGTTATAGTCAGTTTGATATATGCAGACTGGCCGCAAGCGGGCGTGCAAGGCGTGCATAGGAGCGGGTGGCACGAACAGCGGGGACGGCAGATTGAGCGAACGAAATATATGATAAAAAATATTCAAAGTTATATGACCCAGCTATAAAACGTCATAAAAACAAATGTTATCGTATGAAGAATGAAATCGTACAGCAACGGCGCGCAGTTACTATTTTACACAGGGCCGGCCTTTGTGTCGTGCCACCCGTGCACAGACACAGGGCGTCGACTTCATGGGGCGCCAAGCACCTTGGTAGTAGGGGTACCTACCCTAAAATGGCGCTGAGTGCTCCAAGTAAAAGGGTTTTTGTTAGTTTAACATAAATATTCTTAGATATACCTAATTATGTATTAAAAAATTTCGCGCTCGCTTCGCTCGCGCCTTATTACCAAAAATAAGCTATTAAACGTGACATGCATATGCTTTGAAAAAAAACAAAAAAAAAACACGAAGATTACATTATTTGACTTTTTTTACTAATAATGAAAATAGAAAGGTGCGGCTTTCCGATCGGCCCCGGGCGGCGAAAACCCACGCTACACCACTGGTTATGCCAGTGTTGGATTAAGCGTGATTTATAGGAGCCTAGTTACACGCTGTCACTCTGGTGAATTGGGACATTCTGCCAGAAGCATTCTACATTTGTTCTAAAATTGTGCAATAAAACTCGTGTTTATATAAACAGGAACAATAGGGTTAAATTAAAGTTCGATTTCTAAATTTAGTTTTTGTCTGTGAGAGTATACCCACGCAGTGGTCACATTTTAATTTGGTGAGAATCTGATGATCAGGAAACTGAAAAAACTTCAATCGTGATATGGAATTATTTACAAAATATTTGGCAGATGCACTCAGTCATGCATGTCAGATTTCAGTGTCGTAAATGAGGTGCAATATACTTTTGTAAAAAAAAATATGTTTTCAGCAATACTAACAAAAAACAGAAAATTGACGGTCTTACGATTAAAATCGGCGTTTTCAACGTGTTTAGCGTTGTAAATATTACTATGCAAAACTGTGGCACCATCAGGAATTCCAGTTAGATTCGGTGCACATAAAAATTAGTCTCCCTACCTACCTATCAGTTTTTAACAAAGCTCCAAATCCTTAGCAAAGGATAATTTGTTTTGCTAACTCAGAGTAGAGTAGACTTCCCAGAGTGTGTTTGGTTCGAAGTTGGATTTTTGACATAAAATGCCTCATGTTAAATAAGATAGGAAACAGACAATTTTTATGTAGATTTTTTTCTGTTTTACCAAAGACCAATAGCCATAATTAAATTTCATTTGATAGAGATAGTTAAGATAAACAGAGGTCTGGTATCGTGTTTCCTTTTCAAATTCAAACTGGTAACAATTAGGAAATGTAGGTAGGTACCGTACATTTCCTAATTGTAACCCATCGATGTGAAAAGTCACCTGACATTTCTTGCATCAGTCCCATGTTCCCGCTTACAAACGAGACATAACTGAGAACTTAATCTTCAAGTCCCCATTGTATCCTTTTAAAACTCCCGTATAATTACAAATTATTTATATTTCTAATAGGACCGCCATTGACGACAGTCGGATTTCTGAAGAAATATGATGAAGTCAGGTTCATCGTGTCAAGGCACCCTGCTCATTGAAGCTTATCTGTACTAGCTTACCTATATCATCAACATCATAATACTTACTTAAGACATAGAGAAGAACAACTTAATTTTAATAATGCAAGTTTATTTAATGTAAAGCCACACTACCTATACCAGTGTATTTCAACCTTTTTTAAAACCCGACCCCTTTACAAGTGAAAAAAATCTCGCGACCCCGCGGCCATAAACAAACAAAATGTTAGTGATTTGGAAGATTATGTTCATAATTTTCTTCAATTAGTAAATGATTGACTTATTTAACGTCTCCCAAATACAACCACGTTTGAACAATTTTTTTAAAAAATAAACAGACCCAACCTTCTCACTGAAATCGTATTTTGTCATGGCTGTGTACGACCTATAAACACTTAATTTTTCTTTTACCCGCGACCCCTTGAGAAAGGCTTCGAGACCCCCCCAGGGGGTCGCGACCCACAGTGAAAAACACTGACCTATAATATAAAGGTCAAAGGCAATGTTATGAAAGTGTAGTTCTAAGCCTATTATTTTGACTTTCGATCGTCAATCATGCCTTTTATTTAGGTATTATATTTTGAAATATCCTAGGTAAGTATATAATAGTAAGACACTACTGGTTTTATTAAAATTATGGGGAATAACATTCATCATTATATATAATATCAAACAAGAGGCTTCACTTGTTATTCTGCTATAGTAGCATATAGTTTCGTAATATTATTTCGAAAGGATGGCGAACTTCTGTGACTCAAGGAAACCTCCGAACGAAATTTGAAGTTCGTGATAAAATACGTTCGTGATTACGAAAACCTTACCTAAAAGGTACCTACCTACTTAACATAAGGTTTCTCGGGCTCATTCGTTAAAATAGAAAGTTAAGGTACTCACAGAATCCATTTATGAACTGCCACAGAAAGGTCGTGTATGAATAATTAAAATGTCCACTCGCATACAATCCGCATTTCACGAGAATGTTGACATACGACTGAGTGAACCGCAAGAACGGATCGCCAGCTAGCGCGGGCTGCCACCACTCCCAGCGAGGCGGCGGCGGCGGTGGCGGCGGCACGAGAGCGGAGACTAGACTATTTTATAGCGTGTATGACCTACCTACACATCTGAAACGACAAAAACATTAGTGAATTGGTAGGACTCGGACAAAATAACGGATACAGGGTGTTAAAATACCACTCCCGAAATCTTTAACAGAGTGTTCTACTTATGAAACTGAACCACTTTTCTTATGGAAGTTGTTCTTATTAAGAATTCAGTATGGGTTCCTTTACACCCTCCTATATAGAGCGAAGTACCAGAATCATAAGAAAAATAAAAATATCTTAATTACTTAACTACTCAGGAGTCTGGCGCACACTGCTGGTGGTGGTGGCAAGGGTGAATGAGACAGAAAACGGATGTAGAAAGGGACAAAAACGGATACGGAAACGACGATGGCTCTCTCATATTTGTTATTTATTAGGCTTCGAATAAGGTAAGTATGTTTAATACACGTTTTATTTTTGGTAAAACGTCTTCCTTAACAAAATATTGCTTTGACCCAAATTTAATCCAAATCCGTCCAGTATTAAGACCGGTAGACTTGCTAAATTAAGCCGCGCCGCGCCGGCTGCAGGTGGCTCGCTCACCTATTATGCTTTTTGATGTTTTTTGTTTTTGTTGTCTTACGTATGTGATTGAAGAGGGAAAACTTTACTGTTATTGCCCACTTTTTCAAATATCTTGAGTTTTACGATTTTTAGACGATTGTTTTTCGTTACCTAATGTAAATAAGTAATCTACATTAATGCGTGTACGACGACGAGTGACTAGTGCACGGATAAATCTGTTAAGGTTTTTGTTGTACTAGCTTAAGTAAGTATTTGTCATTAAGTAATAAATTGTTATTAAATAAATAAATATATAACAAATAATGTGGGTTTGTATGGGAGGTACCTCTTTTCTATATTTCCTGGAATAATTAATTACCTAGTGTATAAGGCAGTATAAAGTTGTAGAAACATACAAAGCATATCTCCAGCCGATTTCTTTATTTTTTAATAACGCTATTTTTTAGGGTTGCCACACCATAGTAAAAACACTTTCTTTTTCTCAACTCTAAGGATTTTGATGAAACTTTGTACAATACCATATTTTTATACAATGTAGTACATAAAAATCTGGTTATGATACCTTCCATACAAAAATAAGCTTTTTTTTATTTTGCTCGAAAATGGCTCTAACGATTTTGGTGAAACTTTGTATAATACCATATTTCTGTACAACCTAGTACATAAGATAGTAACTATCATATAGCTATTTTAATGAAACTTTGTACCTTTTAATAACTTTATACGGATACGGCCTACTATACTAGGTAATAAATAATTCCGGGCCATACCAGGATAAGGTACCTCCCATACAAAACAACATTTTTAATTTGTGAAGTCTATCACTTGCTACTTATTATGAATGTTTATTGCTAATTTATGCCCCTTGACTTGCAACTAAATATGCGCATGCATCCTGTGTATGCCAGATGATATACATGGTGTTAACAAATTAGTTGGTATTACTGAAATTGGGGCTTCTAATAGTGAAACTAAACAACTTTTCCCAAGGAAGGAACCCATAGTCAATTCACTTGTTCAGTTTCTCTAGTAGAAGCCCCAGTTTAAGTAATACTCTGTGGTAATACCAACTAATTTGACAACACCTTATACAAGGTGTAACAAAATTGGTGTAGGACCCGTTAACTGGGGATTCTACTCATCGTACTGAAAACAACTTTTGTTCTACGACTGCTCAAATCGCAAAAACGACTGCTCAAATCGCAAAACTTTGTCCGTTTTAACCACACGAAGACGTAAGTCTGCGCATTCACCGCTAAAAAAGTCCCTTTTACTATGGCGTCTCAGTTCCAAGGAACAACGTTTGCTATTGCTACGAGCATCGGGATCCTAGGTGTCGACATTTCTAGCAACGTCCAACTTCAGGGTCACCTCGAACTCCTCGATGACAAGGTTAGCCTTGCAGCGATAAAACCTGGAGTACCCATTAGAGCAAAGCGTTATTTCAGACCCAGACAGCACTTGCAGCTATACAAAACTTAAGTGAGGCCGCATAATAGCTCATATCTCTGGGAAGGAGCACCCAAGTATCACTTGAACCCCCTCGACTCCACCCAGCGACCGCGATCAGAATTGTCGACGACCGACACTGAGCTCACAAGCGGTCTTGAACCCCTCAGCTTTTGGTGATTCAGCTCTCCTGCGTGTTCTACCGCTTATACAACGGCTTGTGTTCTGAGGAACTGTTCGAAATGATGCATACCGCACAGTTTTATCACCGCAACACTCGCTATCGGTGCTGATTTCGGCTGGTTTCAGAGATCCGCGCTTCGGCAGCGCTGTTGAACAGCGCGCGCTTGGATATGTATGAGGCTAGTACTAGTGTTTTATAGTCACGCTGTTGAAGCGCGCCGTTGGTGAAACGCGCGCTGCCGGGCAGCGCTGCTCAAGCGCGCGCTGTTGAAGCGCTTCAACGAGCAGTGAGCGTTTCAGAGTGACGCCCCCGTTCGGACGCGCTGCTGCGTACAGTCTTAATATGATAAATGTGATGGATGATTGACTGAAGACGTGCGCCCCAGAATATGTTTGTCAGGAATGTTTTTTAATGTTCTATTTTTTACGTACTTATCATTAATATGTTTACCGCCACACAATTTTCTTTAATAAAATGTTTGAAAAGGTCTATATCTTATTTTCATATCAATATTGTTTCTTATTTAATAAGAGTTATAGTATTGTATAGCCAGTTGGCAAAAGTCAAAAAAGTTATTTTAAAGTATTTTTCATAAAATAGCTAATGCATGTTGACGACTGTACACCGCAGCGAAACGCGCGCTGTTAAAACTCGTTTCACAAATGTCCGTGTCAAGCGCACGCTGTTGAAACGCGCGCTATTCAACAGCGCTGCCAAAGCGCCGATCTCTGAACCCAGCCTTCATCCCAACCACCTAAATCCAAGTTGGTTTTGAATTGTAAGGTTTCAGCAGAGGTGCTTCTTACCTATACTTCATTCCAATCAAAAAAAAGCAAAACGTAAACAAACTTACTATGGAACTGACACATGTCAATGTCATATGCACACTATGTTTGTTTACCTTTTGCTTTTTTTTGATTGGAATGAACCATAGAACCCTCAAGTTATGGAATGCGAAGTCATGATGTAGATCACTGATAACTTGAAAAATATATTTTTTTCAAAAATCTGAGTTCAGCAAAGACAAGGAGATATCAGATTAGAGCATGGATGTTTCCCTCACTAATGATTATTGGGGAAAACTCAAATAGCCCTTACTTTTCCAGATCGCCAGGTCATTTCCCTGACTGTCCCTGACCACCAAAAGCTTCCCCGACTTTTCCAGAAAGTGGACACCCTGAATCTATATCAGCATTGTGGAATCAAATGAAAGAAGATTTTCACACAGGTAAAAAGAAATGTATTTCTCTTGAGTGTATTTCACATAGGTATTTCAAATCACGGTACTACTAGTTTTTATTATGCAGAAACCTTTGAAGTTCATTGTTTTGTACAAATGTACATTAACAATTTAAGGGTCAATTCACACAGAGACGTGCAGTGCTCAGATGCTTCAAGCTGCTGTTCTGAGAACATCACGTGCTCTCCACTTTATTTTAGCGAGTTCAATATTGTATAGCGTCTCGCTGTGAACTGGTCCTAACATTAAAAAAATACTTTCGACTGAATAATGCAAAAGTATACATAATTCATTTCTGAACAGATCCCTAATTAATACATGATTTTTGGGGCATTGGAACCTGCATAATCTCAACATTACAATAAATATTTAAATTTAATTGCACAATATTCAATTTTGATCCTTAGTGAGTTCATCACGTTAAAAATACATACTATACAGTATACAGAAGTGGTGTACAACCAAAGTTTGAAATCCAAACGTTCAACCAATACAATATAATAAGAATAATAAAAATATCACATCTTTGATCCATGATACTATGCAGTTCCTTCGGTAACTCCCCTGCAATATTCTCAATCAAGATGTAAGATAGTTGTTAGAAATACACATATCTCATTGCAACAGGGTTCTGCAACAACAACATTGAAACTAAACACTCATTAGTTGAAGAGACAAGTTGCGATGGAGGTGTGGCACAGCTAGAAATTACATGCACTACTACAGAATGTGCCACACGATGTTAGGGCCGATGTTTAGGCCTGGCTCTCATTGGTGGTTGTCTCAATGGTGGTGCCTGTTGGTTTGGTGTTGTTCTTGGGCTTGGCTTGCTGCGGCGGCGGGGAGGAGCTGCTAGCGGGCGCATCTCCCTCCTGGCCGGCCGGGCGGGGCTGGTTGTTGCCCTGAGCCCCAGGCGCGCCCTGGCCCTGCTGGTAGTTACGTGGGCGCATGCGACGGTACCCGCCACGGTTCATAGGCCCTGGGCCGCCACCACGACGTCCGCCGCGGAAGTTACGACGGAAGTAACTGTACAAATTAAATTCAAGTTCACTATACTAATATTATAAAAAGAAGAATGAATGAATGAATGAAAACACTTTATTGCACAACAAAACAGGAAAATAAAAACATGAACATTTAAAAAAGATAAAAGTTATACAGGTAGGCGGTCGGAAGAAGAGTAACAGTGAAGAGATATACTGCCATACAAATCCTTGGAATATTTTCTTAAGACTATTGGTAATAGTTATATTATATTATAACTTAATGTTTTATTTGCTTTTAGCTCTATTTATTTTAAAGTGTGTTAAGACACTTCACATCAAAAAGCTGCATATGTTACAAAAGAAAATGGTATCCCAGTTTACCTGCGCTGTGGTGGCGCACCGCCTCCCTCCTGCCCCTCGTCTCCCTGAGCGCCCCCTTGGTTGGGCGGGGGGCCGCGACGTCCCATTCCACCCCTGCGTGGAGCGCCTTCACCACCACGTCCGCCGCCTTGACGGGGGTAATATCTGTCCAATTTTAAAACATAATATGTAATAAGCGAGTTCCCACAAATAAATAAGTATGAAAACCTCAGTTACACAAATTAATTTTAAAATAATCCTTACAGGTGGGGTTTAAAATAACTCAGGGGCTCAGTAGTTAGCCCTACAGGGCAAATTTTCTGTGATGAGCAGATTTGTTTGGTCTGTCTGGATGTTATCATGCCTAGTAATAATGAAGGTATGTATGTATATTCCCATAATAGCTAGATAACTGTGTTTAGTTTGACCCTACATATTTGTTCTTGTGTAAATAACAATTAACAAACTATGAACTATTTATAACAAGAATTAATGAAAATACTGACTGGCGGTGGTAGCCGCGGCGTTTGTCAGCTGCATAAGGCGAGCCCTTTACCGGCTCGCCGCCGGGACCGGTGACACCGGCTGCTTCGTAGCCTTTCTCCCCGGCGACCACAGCAAATTCCACCGCCTCTCCGTCGCCAACCGAGCGCACAGCCTTACGTGGGTTGTTTCGGGCGATGGCAGTTTGATGTACAAATACATCCTCCTTGGTGTCATTCCTGAAAATGTGTGTTGTTTATGGTAGAGATCTAATATATTCCAGGTTTTAAACTGATCTTAGTAACACTGTTTAGTCGGTCAATGAAAATCCAATTTTTAAAACATACACACTTAATTTTGTTTTGATGACTGGTGACCTCACCTTGCAATCACCAACACTGTTACCATGTGACAAAAGTATTAAATCATCATTAAAAATATTACGAAATTTTTATTAATACAACACTGCACATGTAATGAAATAATAAGCTGGAAGTTTATCACGGTTTCCATGAAAGGTGAAAAATAGATTAGAGTTAATTGTTGACGTTGCCAATCTCCCATTGCCAAGAGTGGAAAATATTATGTGAAAAAGTTTGCAATTTAACAACAAATCTTAGGTATGAACTCTTGAAATGTACAAATATCATAAAAACCGTACAATTAATATTACAACAATAAGGCTAGAAAAAAATAACTTATAACCCATCATAAGCCTGCCAGTCTTCCACACAGCATAATTTATAGATAATTTTATTTTCATTTTGCATACATATGTACAGGGGCTCAGACTTCATTGGGGGGGGGGGGGGCAGATACAGTTTCTTTTTCCTAATATTTTTGCTCACAGCTTTGCCCATGTGGATATAGTTTTTGTAATTATCATCGAAGGTATTTTAAGTATTTTAATATAAAATATTGGGGGGGGGGGGGGGGCTCGGGCATCCCCACGCCCTATGGAGGCAGCGGCAGTGCATATGTAATACTATCATACTACAAAAACAAATTATTTGCTATATCAATGATTTAAAACTATAATTATTGTTTTTACTACTCATAATAAATGATTTCAAATTACCTGTTGATGAAACCATATCCACTCTTCACATTGAACCATTTTACGGTGCCAGAAACACGTTCAGCTGTAAATATTACAAATTCAGTAATAAGTGTTTGTAAGAACTTACTATAAACTGTTGGTCAGAGTAGCCTTATGTATTTTGTTCTTATTGTTGTTTTTAGCAAACAGTACGCACGAGGTAGATGCAAATAACATAATTCGGTCTGCACTTCACTTTGTACCTAAAAATGTAAAAGTGCATACCTCAAAATCCTAATCATACCTGAAAATCGTCACTCGGAATTTCTTTTAAATTCTGTAAGAGTCTACCTAGCATCTCTCAGATTTTCTTTAAAATTCTGTAATTCTGGAATTTTCTGTCTTACAGAATTTTAAAGAAATTCCGAGTGACGATTTTTGATATCTTTTATGACCAAAAGATTACCTATGTAAGATAAAAAAGGGTATTAAATAGGTAGGTATTAATGAGGTAAAATACGCATCAATTGAGCGCGGGGGCCAAATTACGCAGGATTTGACAAATCATATGGACAAGGTATTGACAACGTATTGATTTATTTCGTTCGCTACATTGCAAGTATCTACCTATGTAGCCAGTATACCGACATACAGCCAAACTGCAGGGAAGGCTTTAGGTAAAGGTGGCCCGGTCAACAACAGCGACGCATCGACGTCATACTTCAGAATCAAACATAATAATAAAAACGCCGCTAGAAATTGGGTCAGTTGTTTATTCCTGCTATGATGGGATAATTACAATGATTGAATCGGAAATTTGCAGCCACGTGCTTTTCCTCATAATGCCGGAGCTTGTGAAAATAAGATGGCGTAGCAGCACTTACCAATGACCTGCTTTTGTTTGGCCGTTTTTGCTTGTTGTTGTTGGGGTTGTTGGTCTTGCTGCTGCTGCTGCTGGGGCTGCGGCTGCGGCGCTTTTTCGGTATCAGCCATGGTGTAATTGGCGAACGGCGATGGGGGCTAGATGGTAAAATCCTCCACGACGACCTCTCCTCGATGTTCACCGCTCCTCGATCGTTACAGATTTGATTGACAGTGTGGCCAACCAAAAAAGACTATACCGATCCATAACTACAGGACCGCGTTCCAAAGGTGCACCTGACAGTAACCGTTTTGTACCGTCTCTTTCACACTTAGGCGATTTATATTATGCTATCCTATCAAAAGTGAACGGTTACTGTCAGAGCCACTTTTCCTTGGTCTGAGGTCAGAGCGTATCTTCAGAACGCACTACATACTTATACGACAAACGTTGGCCAAACGTGGAAGCGAGAGAGACAACGCTACTGATTAGAAGAGCAAAGAGCGTCTTTAGGCGCTTATTAGACGACGGACAACACAGGAGAAGACAATTTGTCCTCAAGTATACAACGTATGAAAATCTATAAAGTAGCGCAAACGAGGGTCTACGTGACTAGCGGACAAAAGAGACCGCCGCGCCGCGCCGCCGGGTACTAGAATAGCGGACACTGGAGTACACTGACGGACAGGACTGACCGCGGCTGTCCGCGGTTGAATGTTGAAACGAACTAGTTTGTACATGTCAACGCAAACGGTGGTTAATTTAGTTTCCTGCGGACGCTTGATAAAGATGGACGCTATTTATGTTGACATGCTCATTAGCGAAGTAAAAAACGATCGCTTAATGATATGTACGTTGATATGATATGACAGATTGATAGAAACTCGTTAAAAGAGTTGATTGACATTTTATAAAACTTGAAGAATCTATCAGGATACCATTTTAACTCAGCGTGTTTCGTGTGAAATTGACCTTTAAATAGTCTCTGCGAATTTAATCGATGTACCAAATATTCCCTATGACGCCTCCTTTTTCTTTTTTGCATCAAATATGTAACAACTCGAATTATCTGTATTTCCATGATCTCGATATACGATAGATGTTCCTCACTAGAAATTCACGCACAGATTGTCCGCCGCTGACCGCCGTCTGCGTTGAGCTCGCGGACACTCGCGGTCAATAATGTCCGCGTCTGTCCGCGAGAACCGACGGACTCAAAGAGATTATATAAGACGGACTGTCCTCGTCTGTGCAGCACCTTAACCGCGTTCGCTGCGGATTATTTTCTTGATTTTTTTTTAACGCCTGCTTTGGCTGCGTGCGCCAAACATGTTTTTACTTTGTTTTTTATTATTCGTTACCTTTTTTTATTTAATTCAGTAAATTATTAATTTCACAGTTCCAGAACCAGTGAGATTTACCTGATGAGAGTCTGAGGTCTGTTCCATTACTATAACGGATATGTGGGCGTTTTCGTATAAATTCCCGGTTACAAAATGGAGTTAAATTAAAAAATAAACAATTTAAAATATTTTTATCACTCGGAATGACTATTTTATAATTCAAATTTGAGGTAATAGCAACAGGTAAGCATAAAAAATATTATTTTCGGAGACAATAGGACTTTTTAGGGAAGCGTAGCCAAATGGCAAAAAACGGAACCCTTATGGATTCGTCATGTCTGTCTGTCTGTCTGTCTGTCCGTATGTCACAGCCACTTTTTCTGAAACTATAAGAATTATACTGTTGAAACTTTGTAAGTAGATGTATTCTGTGAACCGTATTAAAATTTTCCCACAAAAATCAAAAATAAAAACAATAAATTTTAGGGGTTCCCCATACTTAGAACTGAAACTCAATTTATAGGTGTTTTAAATAAATAATTTATGAGAATTTAAATAAAGTCAAATGTCATACATACCATAACGTCTTTCGTTTCTACAAAAAATAAATGATAACTTATTTTTTGTATTTTTACGAAAATGCCCATGTTCGTTTCAAGCATACCTATACAGACAAAGTGTTGAAAAAGGAAGTTTGAAATTTAAGGGGTTACTCAGATTCAAGTATAGAATACAGGAACAATATTGAAGCAATCCGCTCTTCAATTTTTTTTTTCAGTATTCCATACATATTCTTAATTCACTTTTCAGATTTAGTATGGAAATCTGAAAAAGAAAACTGAAGAGAGGATTTTTTCAATATTTTTCCTGTTAAGTACTACAGGGTGTTACAAAACTACCCCTAATGGTTGAAATGGCGTGGACTGTGAATATTTCTAAAATTTGGGTACATTTTTTTTTGGTTCACGTTTCGGAGAAATCGTCTACCGAATTTTTCAAAAATATCGATATGATATTTACAATTTTCGAACTCTAGCGATCATCTGGTCGCGGTCATGACCCCGCGCGCAAACGCGCCCATCATAGCGCAGCGGCATATGAACTCAGCCTATCATAGCGCGGGCTATCTGTACTCCCACAGACATGCACCCCGCTCCCCCCCCCCCCCCTATAAACTAGCAATACAGGGTATCGGGCGCTCGCCGCAAGGTGGGCAGATGGCCAAACTAAATTGAAATGTCATTTTTGTTCAATTTTCGTCTTTTGGTCTATTTCTGTCAATGGTCGAGGTAACATCGGACAAAATGTGTGTACATTTATCGTAAAAATGCCAAGTTCTATCGTTGTCTGATGCGGAAACCGCACTGGGCATCTCAATAAATCAAATGTGTGGGGTTTCATACCAGAAGTAGGTAAGCCATATATTGACTAATTTTTATTTAAATAACTTCGTTGCAAAACATATGATAGTGATGTAACACTTCATCGACTTTTCGATAGATATAGCAAAAAGTAAAAAGTTTAGCAACAAAAAATATCCGACTGCATATTTACATAGTTTTATCCAAAGTAGACATGAAATTTATTTGACTTATTTTTTCTTCTAATTATTTTCAGTTTCCAAAGGAACCCAAATAAAAATTAAACGAAAATTAAGACTATGAGCAGACACGACAGCTGCAAAATTTTCTTCTAACATTTCCGCCCAGCTTGGCTATAGATATGTTTTTGGAAACTATGATTCAGTTTGATTTTTATTTTTAATTTTTTTTTTGTTTTAATATGTATTTTTACTGTATTATATTTGTGAATTTGTATTAGTATTGTTTATGTATTAAGATTTAACAAGGAACAATATGCTTAATTTATTTTGTTATCCTCATTTTAAAAATTATCGTAAGAATTTTCGACATTTGTGATCCTTTCTATTACCTCCATCACTAGATCTTTCAGTCGTATTTTGAGTTTTGTCATTTTCAAATACTCTGTTGCTATTCGACGATTTAATTCCTTAGACAGTTGACATCTTGCGGTGATTGGTCGTAATTCAAACATATGACATTCTTAGATTCAAAAATTCGAACAGTTATGAATCTTCCCCCTCCCGTACCTCAGATTTACCCCTCAACTTTGTCCACGCGGTTTCATATTGAAACTGACGTATTAGCGTTCTACTCAGGCGTTCTATAGAGGAGCGGAGCGACGATGTATGACTTCTTTGTGTACTCCTATCATTAACTAACAGGTGAATACAATAGTGCTGTGATTCTACATAGTCGATAATCTTATTTATGAATAAAAATAACTAGTTTTCGCATTTTTTTAAATTAACGTTTTGTTATAAAAATATATTACAATGGACTCCTTACATGACACACTTTAACACCCTTAATTCATTAGAGGTAGTTTTGTAACACTCTGTATACTTGAATCTGAGTAACTCTGCACAGTTGTAAAAAATAGGTTCAAAATATGAAATAAAATTGATGTGCCAAATATGAATGGAAAATATTATAAAGTTCATTCATATTGGTGTCAATGTCAAAGGACAGACTTAAGGGGGTAAGGGTGATTTAAGTACCTTGACCCCTGCAGACTCACCGTACCCCTGGCCGTAGGTACCTCTAGCTAGAGGTACGGTACATTGGGTCTTTTAAAGTTAAACGATACCCCACCAGCTTTGTTAGTGAAAACCTCATCATTTTCTATAAGTATAGATCATGTTTTTTTTTAATTCGTAATTTAACCATATTTTGTTAGATTTTTGACGACTGTATGTACGTTGGACGTTCCCTTTACATGTTTTTTACAAGAGTCAAGAATGTCTCAAAAAAATATTAAATTATTTATTTTGTTGCAGAAAATTATTTAACTTTACTTTTCTTAGTGAAAAACAAATACTGGCATTGACGGTAAAGTGATTTATAAAATTGCTAATTTCATACATGTTATATTAGATATTTATTGTTATTTGTATAGGGGGCTGGTTTCGAAAAAACTAGGTAAGTATCTAATCTTTATAATTCGAAATAATTAGGAGTCGATGAAAGAAGGTGTACTTAGTAGTCTGGGTTCTGCCCCCCGAATACATGCGCGGTAACGACGTAGAAATGATCGTATCAATGAAGTCGATGGATCGTATTAACTTTTTTAAGAGCGATATCTCTTGCTGCAACGTTTACTCGTTGTCGTAGTTCTTGTGGGCTCTTCTGATTGATTTTACGTGAATGAGTTCTGGTGACCGAGGAAGCCACAGAATTGGCCCTAGACGACCTATCCCTCTTAGGCCTAGATGAATATTTTGATTTGATCTTTAGACGAGTTCAAATAAGTCAGAACTTGGCAACCATATAATGCGTGGGACACCGTTGTTTTGAAAGCGCATTGTTATTCTTAGGTCCCGAGGAATCTTTTGGAGTAGGTAATATCGGCAGCTCTTCTTTCAATCATATATAAAATAATATATATATATATATATATATATATATATATACAAAGAAATCTTTTGGAGAAGTAAAAGCAGCTCTTCTTTTTATAGCTCTAGATAGCCATCAACCTATGGACTAGAATTTTGAATGGAAAAAACATAGGCCCGTTTGAGATGCTGATGATTATGTATATTATATACTTATATATATATATATGTATATATATATATATATATATATATATATATATATATATATATATATATATATATATATATATATTATATATAGGGCCTATGTTTTTTCCATTCAAAATTCTAGTCCATAGGTTGATGGCTATCTAGAGCTATAAAAAGAAGAGCTAATTTTACTTCTCCAAAAGATTTCTTTGTATCTAAGAAAAACAACATGGTTGAAGAATGACGGGTGTCCCACGTATTACGGTCGTCAAGTGTCAAGTTCGGACTTATTTAAACTCGGCATACCTACCCAGGGCCGTCTTTACCCGGGGGTGCAAGGGGTGCGTGGCACCCGGGCGCAGGCTCTTAGAGGGCGCAAGCCGATTGCCTTATACCCATATAGGGCTGCCATCCGTCCGAGTAGTTTGGAGGGTGTCCGGAGATCTCCGAGCGCAGGGTCTTAGTGGGCGAAAGCCGGTTGACTAATACCCCCGGATTTGTCCTAGTTTAGAGGGTGTCCGGGGATCTCCAGGCGCAGAGTTTTATAGTTAGGGGGCGCAAACCGATCGCCTTATACCCACATAAGGCTGGCATCTGTCCGGGTTTCCCCGAATTTTCCTAGTTTAGAGGGTGTCCGGGGATCTCCGGGCGCAGAGTTTTGTAGTTAGGGGGCGCAAGCCGATCACCTTATACCCACATAATGCTGTCATCCGTCCGGGTTTCCCCGGATTTGTCCTAGTTTGGAGGGCATCCGGGGATCTCCAGGCGCAGGGGCTTAGGGGCGTTAGCCGATTGCATTAACGAGGAGAGAGACAAGAAACCACAATGTCTCAACTAAGAAGAAAAGTTAACACATGAAAACAGATATTGACGGGACAGATCTATTTAATGAGTTACAGTTAATTGCTGCTTTATTTGTTATAAATAAATAACTCCACTCAACGTTCTAAATTATATTTATTCAAATAATTTAATGTTCATATTTCCTAATGTTTTAACATCTTTACGTTTGTATACAGGGTGTCCCAAAACCAATGCCACAAATTTTGGCTGATGATAGCTTTTATCTAGACAGTCCTATGAAAATAACAAAACATAAATGTCCTGCAATAGTTTATAGTTTTCCAGTCATACTAGATTTTTTACTGGTGTTATTTATAGGAAAAGGTCTATGAAAAGTACATAACAATAAACTAAGAATAAGGTTAAATACTGCATCGCAAGAAATAGGTGAAATGTGTTTACGTTCTTTAGGAGCAAATATTAAGAACAGATTATTTGTTATGAACTTTTCATAGACCTTTTCATAGACCTCACTCAAAAAGTTGTGGAGCCCAACCCTGGCTCCTGAGCTCATTATTATAATTATAGTATTTTTGTATGTATATTTCTGTATGTATTATATTTAATATTTATTTATATATTAAAATATGTATATTTAAGATGTGTTATTTATAAGATTTATAAGTCATGTTTGTAGCCTTTGCTCCACCTAAATTATTAATGTAATTCCTCTTCTAAAGTCTAAGGTTGACTGGAAGAGATCCCGTAAGGGATAAGTCCGCCCTTGTATGTCTTGTCCTTGTTTTATGTATTGTATTCTGTTCTTTCACAATAAAGAGTTTACAAACAAACAAACAAAACCTTTTCATATAAACAACTCCAGTAAAAAATATAGTATAACTAGAAAACTTTGTTGGTCATATGTTTTGTTATTTTGATAGGTCTTGATCAAAATTATCACCAGATATTGCATTAGTTTTGGGACAGCCTGTTTATTTATATCGCCAGAAGGCGAAAGGTCCTTTTCAAAATTGAAATGAATAAAAACTGTCTGACCCTAGAGAGACTGACAAATTTTGCCAAAACAAGTATCAAATCGAATGTAAATTTCAAAACAGAAGATATCATTAAATAGTTTGCCAACTTAAAAGCCAGAAAAAAATATTTGATATTTAACAAAGTACCTATATTATTTATAGAGTAATTTTAAAATAAAAAATGAAACACAAAAATGAGGTTTTTTTTTTGTTGGCGCAGTCTGATTTTCGCACCCCGGCGCCGGCGCCCAATATGGTTAAGACGGCCCTTTACCTACCCCGACAGATTTAGAAATTTACTGTCATTTATTAATTTATCTATTATGTGTCACGACGACATAGAATAGTTAGACAACTCATACTATCAGTACAAAGAGATTGTACGTATTTATGATGAGGAAAATTTATTCACCATGCTTTGTCCAATTAAGATATACTTAGTTCACAATATACAATGTAGTGGGACCACGAGAAACAAGTCTCCCTCGTGGAACCACCAGTGGGACAAAATAGTGGGTCCACGAGAAAACAGGGATTTCTACGAAGTCGCGAGAATATATTCAAGTGAGACAAAAATATTTTATTGTAAGTACATAAACAATTTCTTAACAATAGTGGATTTTGTTTCATTTACTTACTAAACTTACTTATATAATTAAAATGTCGAATTATGTAAAAGAAGAGAGCAGTCAGATTACTTTTTTACTAAACTAGCTTCCGCCTGCGACTTCGTCTGCGTGGACTTAAGAATTAGTTCCAGAGAGAACATCAAGCAACGAAGTGGAAAGAGTTTTTAAGCATTCTTTCGCGAACCCTCGAGTTGTTCTGGATGCTATCCTATGTGTTAACCGAATGCTTTATCTATCTACCTACCAAATTTCATCCCAATTTGTTCAGTAGTTTCTGCGTGAAAGTCGATCAAATAAACTGACAAATAAACAAACCAACTAACTACTTATATATATATACTTTCGCATTAGAGATATGAAACTCATTAACTAGTAATCTGGTCGAAATCAGCCCTAAACATAGCAATATCTAATATTCCATGAATGAAATGGGTTGATGTTATTTGTACCTTCCTGAAATCTGCATTTAATGAGCAATTTTTTAATCACATTGACAGCACTGCCCAGTACCTACATTTCGTTTTTCACCACATTAAATAAATTTAAATAACTTCCTGCACCAAAATAACTATTTAAAAAAAAAACTTTTGAGACATTCTTGTAATTGGGTTGCTCTATGGGTCCCCATTGCGTTGGGAAATCTTGGTAAACTCCCTTCCATCTTCGGTATCATCATCACTTACCATCAGGTGAGATAATGCCAAGGGCTTACCAATAAAGGAAAAATATGGGTGGTAAAAATTTACAAAGAATAGAAAAACATCGCACTTGAAGAGTTGTTAACAACCCATATCGTCCCCACTGCAGGGACATGAAGAGTATTTTCGCAAAAAAAAAAAAAGTGAGGACATAGGTTGTTTTGTACACACAGTCGCCAAAAACCCGAAAAAAGGTGGTCAAATTACGAATCATTAGGAATAACCCATTCGGCGAAGGTCCACAATGTATGGACCAAAAATCCAGAATCGATATGAACAAACTGTGTCCCAGCCAATAGATTCCTTAGCATTAACTAAATAATCCTACATAAGTCGGAACCCCCAAATCAATGGGGAATCTGCATGAGATTTTCATAACTTTAGTACCAAAAACACCTATGTTATAGTTATCATATCACTTATAATGACATAATAACGACACTATAGATAATAAAAAGAACAGGAGTGGTGCTTGTTCGCTTAAGTGTTCGTGCGGATGATGGCGTATCGGAAGCCGGGAGCGATGGCTGACTCTCGCGTTATACTCGTAATCGGGTGCTGTCATGTGAACTGGCCTGCTCTTGTCATCGGTTTTTGGAATTGTTAGTCATTAGCTATAAATAATTTTTACTTTTATCTCTTTTGAATCCTTTCTTTCTTTATTCTTATTTTTTCATATTTTATTTACAGACATGACATTGTATAATTTATTTATTTATCTAGCATTAAGATGTAATAGAATATAAGACTTTTTTTTTAAATGTGTTGGAGGGAGTTTCTTTACGGCCCGCCGCGCCGTTTCTTCTCACTCCGCAAACACGTCCCGAAACGGTGGGTATACGAGTTCCGAGTGGTAGGAACCTCGTATTAGGTAGAATCAGTGTTTTTCAACCTGTTTTAATACCCCCCTTACAAGCTAAAAAACACCCCCTTTACAAGTTAAAAAATTCTTGTGACCCCCCTAGGGCCATAAACATACAAAATGTTAGTGATTTGAAAGACTACGTTTATAATTTTCTTCAATTAGAAAATGATTTACTTAGAAACGTCTCCAAAATAGAACCACGCTTTGACAAATTGTTAAAAAATAAACAGGGCCAGCCTTCTCACTGAAATCGTATATTTTCATTGCAGTGTAAGACCTATATTCACTTACTTTTTCTTTATACGCGACCCAATTAGAAAGGCTTCGCGACCCCCCAGGACCCACAGGTTGAAAAACACGAGGTAGATAAAAGAATGACGTTCGAAAAGTGTACACTGCTACCTACTTCGAATAAAATATTTTCATTTTCAGTTGCCTGGAAGAGATTATTTTTAGTGTATTTACTGTTGGTTATGGTACTAAAGTTCAAAAGATCACGAGGTCGCGGGTTCGATAGTTCGATTCCCGGCGGGGTTCAACTTTATAAGACTGTTTTGTTGGAGGTAGGGCATTTTCTGAACCCGCCTGGCTAGGTGCCACCATGTTATCTAAGTCTTACCGCCAATGTTAAAGCAATGTTTATGTATATTTTCTCAGGCCTATAGCTCCGATTCCCCATTGATTTGGGGGTTGGGACTTCAGTAGGGTTATTTAGGTAATTGTAAGTAATCTATTGGCATACAGTTTGTTCGTATCGATTGCCGTTTTTTTTGATACCTACCATCACCTTTTAAAAGAATAATAATACGAATATAACATATAAATATATTCCCATTAGGAATCTACGCAAAACATTACAAGCGGTACAAAAACATATTTTCCAAAAAATCATTAATCTAGTAAAAAATATACAGAGTAGTGTACCTACTTGTATATGTTTCAGGAATGATTGTTAGCTTTGTTTCATGAATACATACAAAACTCATTTATTGCTGTAAGATAGAAAAGTTATTAAGAAAAACCTACCTTAGTCATAGATTATGCCTATGCACAATAGTTATTTATATTACATCCTTTCATTTTATGAGGAAAATTATTTCTGGTTTTATTACTTTTGGGTATTTCTGGTTGTTCTCAATAAACATAGAAATAAAAGATTTTTTAGTAAATTCAGATAATTGTTAAAATCCCGAAATAAATCCTAAAACCAATGGTAAAAGTCGAAGCTAACCTAACCTTTTTACCAACTTGGTTAAGCCTAAGATTTACAAATATTTCTATTTACGGGCGATACAGGGTTATTTTTGGACCCCCCCCCCCCGTATCTCCATACAAAATAGGCCGATCACGTGATCAAATTAGTATTATGGTCCAAAAACTTTTTTGCAAATTGACCATTGGTTATCTGGGGAAAGTTGGTCAGTTTCATGAGTACTCGTAGAAGCCACAAGTTTTGGTGAGGGGTCCAAAATAACCCTGTATAGTTATTACAGGCTTTTAAAGTAATTACTTCAGTAGTTTATACCTTGTATACATCGTTAAAGGTAGCACTATTTTAATGTGTGTTGTTTGGACAATCCTCGTTTATAAGTGAATGTGGTGTGTTTATCAGTAGATAGGTAGGTGATGAGAAATGAATACCTATTACTATTATGCTATTATTGTAATAATTCTGTAACTACAATCAATCTAAACATTACATACGCAATAAGCAAGCAAGCAGTCGACAGAGGAGCCCGTCAGACTTCTGGATTCTTAGCTGAAAACGACAGAGCTCCAATTGAAGCTTATTACAAGTATCTTTTCACCTCTCCAGCACGAAAAGGGTGCTTTTGGCGCGTAAAAACTCGCAGCAAAAAGCGTTTTTGCTTCAAATAACTTACAATCTTAAAAAAAATATAGCAAAACTACTAATAAGTTTTTAATGTCCAGGGCGCTATTTTAATACGAATTATATTTTTTGTACTCTCATCGCGTGTATCTATTTGTACAATTACTAAACTTAATACAATTACATAGAACATCGAAGAGTATAAATTTAACTGTTGAGTCGTTAACAGAATCGCACAGTGTATAGCCGTCAAGGCCAACGTTAATTTTTCCATCTTCATGTTGAATGAAACGTGCTGGTACTGAATGATTTCTGTAAAGGAAATACAGATTCCCAGTAAGGTGTTCTCCCGACAAAAAGTTTTCATAATTCATATTTTTTTGTTCATTTTTTTCTGTTGTATGTACTGTTATAGTTGTCATAATCGGTGTAGTATTACTGGTAACTGATAATGCCGACGAGTCTGTTTCTATAAATGTCGAATTATTATTAAATAATGAATCCTTGAAACCTTCAACAACACTAGTAGCCGTATCATTTGGATATTCCTTTGTAACTACCTCAGGTACTTGATTGTTAACTTCCGAATACGTATTGTCGTTTTCTGCGTAAGAAGTTGTGGAAGAACCCTCGTTATTTTTATTGCCAGTAAAAGTTTCAGATTCGGTTATAATATGTTCTGTCATATCGGGTGTCGTAGTATCGTATACAGCCTGCACTTCCTTAGGTACTATGTTTAATGTTCTCTGCATCATAGGGATAAAATATATTTTACTATTGATATAACTGGTATTTTTATTACTAGTATTGGTGTAACCGGACAATTTAGAATTGCCTTCGATGTGTTTATGCCCCTGCTCAGCAGACGAATTTAAATACAAATTATCTTCTACGTAGAAATTCGGCAAGTGGGATGTTTCTCGCATTGTAGGGTGTTGGGTTACTCTAGGAACATTATTATTTTTAGCTAGGGTACCACTGCCAGCAATGCTCGCAGTCGTTACTTCAAAGTGCATTTGATCTACTGGAGGTATTAATGTTAACTGAAACTGATTTCTAACATTATTGTAAGGATTGATTGTTCGGAATACAGAATCTTTAACGATATTTTGTGTAACAAATCTATTAATTTTAGCTGGTAAATTAACATTATTTATTACTGAAGTGCTCTTCTCCGTAAATGGCAAATTTATTGGATTAAAAATAGTTTTCACTGGAGATACATTTGAAATCATACCTTCAGAATTAATGTGAAAATTGTTATTACTTACATCGTCGGTTATAGCATTGATTGGGAAATCTCTAGAGGCACTAAACGACAAATTCTTAGTTTTTGGCCATGTGTCTTTGATTTCGTCAAGACTTTTTTTAACTATATCCATAGAATGATTACATTTTACTATGATTTCCTTTTCTAAATCCAAATCTGATAAACTTTCATAATAATGAAACTTTGGATAATCCCATACATCCCTCAAATTCTTAAAAGCGCTGTCATTTTTGCGATAGAATTCTAGCACATGTAGATCTAAGCAAACTGACAAATAGTGTTCCGCTAATTTGAGATTTATGAAGTGAGTCTCCACAGCTGGGGTTCCTCGAGTTTCTGTTCTGGGCTCTTGTACGTCAACATCCAAATAAAATGGAAGTTTTTTAAATTGTCTTTCTGACTTTTTGTGTCCAGTATCTTCTTTTCTTCGATGTTTATCTAGTTTGTTATATCTACTTTTAGGAAAATGTTTTTTGAGTGTTGGTGTGCTCTCTGTATCTTCATCTAGTTTTGTGGCTGATCTAGAAACTCTGCGATCTTGATATGTTGGGTTAAGAATATAAAATGGTTGTGGTATGAATGCTACTTGGTCAAAGGGTAACATTTCAGAAGGTTCGTAATATATACCAGCATCGCCAAACTGTAACACAGGGCCTAATTTAGACCAAGGTGTAAATACATCGGGTTTAGTATGGTCTTGAAGAAAACAATCAGTGGTACAACCGACCGGCCTCGGGATGTCTAATGCTTCATTTGTAGTCCTGAAATAATTTAACAAATTCTTTACAACATCGTAATAATAAGCCAAATGCATGTCATAGTATGTGAAATTTATGTTACAATACGCAATTTTTTTTAAATAAATGTTACTTTCAAATATTCTTGTGTTTACATTTTTCTAAATAGTAGATCTAATGACTTATCTGTAAACTTAAGAGTTATACGGAGCGGTAATAATTGTTTTTTAAATAATACAGATGTAACAAACCATTGTGAGAATAATTCAAGGATTTCAGTCAATGCAACTCGTAAAACTGAACATGGGTGACAGGAGAGGAGTGAAAAGGGGTTGGTACTTACACCATCCTCGCATGTTAAAATATTCATGCTAATCTACAAAATGGATAGATACTCGTAAGGTAAAGATGGCAGATGCACTCTCCTAAAAACAATCCTGCCGGCGCTCGTGAAACTGAACAACTTTTATTTCAAGGGTTTGTTGCCTTTGATTCCAAATGGTTCTATGGTACGATGGATGGGATACACAAGTAAAAAATCCATACTATCTACTTTCATACGTAACTTCACCATCTGGATCTGGTATACACAGAATAGTCACTACGACTAGAAAAAGAAACCCTTAAAGGATCACTCCTGGTCTGATTCAATTTGCTCCGAATCTACTAGACCGATTAAGTTAAAATTAACTACACATATAGATTTCTGTGACCCAAATAAGAACGCATGAGTGTGGGAGACAGTGAAAATTAAAAAATGTTTCGCAAACTGTACCGTGTAACAATCGAATGAAAGGGCTTGTTATAAGGATCTCAAATATATTATATTTATAATTTTAAAATAATTCGTTTAAAAATTATTTAAGGAAATCGACAAAAATTTACCATTCCTCCTCTCCGTTATCTCCGTAACTACTGAGCCAAAAATTTTGAAAAATACAGAACATAGTTATTTACTTATAGAATACAGGAAAACCTTTAAGAAGTCTATACTTAGTGTTAAAATAATATAGTAAAATTCTCAATAGTGCTGTTTGTGCGGAACCCTCGGTGCGCGAGTAAGACTGAGTAAGATTGAGTTCGAAAAATCCCCAAAATAGGTTAACGAATTTTTGGACGCCCCCTTTGTTGAAATCATAAAAAAAGGAAGCGTGTCTTCGATTCGTCTCACAAATAAAATTTAGCGTTAAAATAATATGTCACATCATAAATCTTTATCTATTTGAGGTTGTAAAATATCAAAATGTAATGCATAACTTTTCTAGAGCATTTGTGTTCTTGTGGTACCTATCCCTAACTTTTTTATATGACTAACTTTATGCATCCAGATTTGTACCTAATCAGATATGCAGGTTATGAAATCGGTTTGGATATGCATGTACGTTTTGAAAACTTATTGGTACACAGGGTACACTAAAGCGAGACCTACTCAGTCCGATTTTCCACCGTAGAAAAAACTAGGCTTTATTATTTAAAAAAAAAAGTACATACATGTATGAATATATAATTTTTATAATTCTTCTTTTTTTAAGTACACCTATTTACATTTACAAAATAATATAATTGTAACTTACAGTAAATTGCAATCGACACATCTTTCCACTGCGTTGATCCAGGATACTGTAGCTAAAGCTAACAGAAGCAATAGTTGTTGAGACATCATCGGCGCGAGTCCGAAATGTGATTTGCTCTCGGTTAATGAGTGCAAGCGAACTAATTTAATTAACGGCGCGCTAATAATACGATCCGTCACAATTGGTGACAGACGACTGTAACCGTAATATTAATTTTGAGCATAACTCATGCGATCATGATCATGCATCAGCTACTTGCATTCGGTAGCGCGGCGGCGGCGCCGGTGGCGGCGGGCGGTGCAATCTCTCGGCGTCGTCGCATGTCGAAACGTTACCGTTGCAAGCGTTGTTCGACGAATAAGGTCGGTTGGTCAGCATTGTTTAATTTCAATACATAATGACAAAATTGTCAACTCAGTTCTTTTTTCTCAGTTAATTGTACGCATAGGTACTATCATTCATGGGCCAGGGGCCAATATATTTTAATGACCTTCACGTGACCGCGGGTGATGCTAGCTAAGTGCAACACCAGGCAACCGCCTTCTTTACCTGAGAGTAGATTAGATGGTTAATTGTACCACACGATATGAAGGAAGGAAGGGGCCTATACAAAACAAAAAAAAATGTTTTAAAAGACAAAAAAGATAATCAATTTACAAAACTGATTTACAAATTTATTGTGCATCAATTTACATCCAGGCTGTATATAATTTCTCTCAGAACCATTTAATTGTTCAAACTAGGTATAACTGTTCAGAGTAGATAAATCAGCCATAAACATTTTAGCCATAGCAAAGAATAGATTATGCGTCGACATGAATTGTAATAAAAACTAAGACCATTTTTAAGAAAATGTGTTGAAGCGAGTTTCGTTTGGACTCAACGTTTCTTCTCGCTTCGCAAACATTTTCCGAAACGTTAAGTGTTACCAGTTCCGCGTGGTAGGGTCTTTGTAAGTAGTAGGTACGTAAAAACAAGGGACGATTTAAAAGAATGTATATGTATCGTGGCAAAATCATAGAATTGATCATTTCATGATGTGGCCGACCATTTCATGAAATGGTCGTATTTCATGAATTGGCCAGCTAAAACTGACCATATCGTTTAAACGTCAACGTTTAATCATATGTCCATTCACGTTTGTCCATATCATTAATGTAGGGTTTCCATGATATCAAAAGTTTATTAAAAATTAAAAACATGTTGAAAAGTTACTGGCATTCTCTAAATCTGAGTAATCTTGGTTAACAGATAAATTATTAAGATTGATATCTACTAACCTATGAAATACTTTCCGAACTTCAAGGCTGCGCTCGTTTTTTGATTGACTTTCGAAAAAATATTGTAGTTTAGTGTCGTAACGACATTTAACTTCTATTTTATCTTCAATTGATTTTTTATTATTAATTGTACGCCGCCATGATATATCACAAAAACAAAACGATATCAGCGCCTCTAACGGTGGATACTGTAACTATTTTACGATATGATCACTAATGCTTGACCATTTCATGAAACAGCCGTGCGTTTAGCTGTATATCGTCAAACGTTCATGTATTCATTGATCTGGCTAGGCTAGACCATATCATGGTGTGATCAGCTGAAATTTCCATTTCATGAAATACGACCATTTCATGAAATGGTCGGCCACATCATGAAGTGATCAATGCGTGTGAAGTCGTGCACAAAAGCTAGTATTGAATAAATATCGCCCTATAAAAAAATCAACTCTGACCATTGTGTGTTCCAGGCACAACTGTAACTATTTTGTAATCTGTGCTATTGCTGCAAAGCAAAACAATCCATTCCCATAAAAATCCCATTGAAGATTGTTTGCCACGGAGATGCTTCCTTATGTTCTGAATTACCAGACGGTGAAATGTTACGGAGGAAGTGTGAACAAGCTGACTATTTATTACCAACATAATTATTAAAACAAAAAGAAAACAGGCACAATTTTTTTTTGTTTGCAAATCCGCAAAGATTTCTCTCATAGCTCAGATTTCTCGCACTACTCTGGTGGAAAGTGCCACACAGTTCCACAGCCCAGCCCGGGTGGAAACCTAGCATTAGCCTCATCTCAGAGGAGTTAGCGACTCCGTGGTCTCCGAGGTCCAAGGCTAGTCTGCTCGCTTCACATCAGGAAGTCACGGATTCAATTCCCGGGGTCCACCTTTGTGGGACTCGGTTTGGTTGGTGGTGGTAAGGCATTTTCTGAGCCGACCTGGATATCTGCCACAATCTTTTTTAACTCTTGCCGCTATACAGGGTTATTTTTGGACCCCCCACCAAAACTTAACAGTAGCTTCTACTCATGAAACTGAGCAACTTTCCCCAAGTAACCAATGGTCAATTCGCAAAAAAATTTTTGGACTTTTCATACTAATTTGATCACGTGATCGGCCTATTTTGTATGGAGATGCCCAAAATTGTTTTGCGAATTGACCATTGGTTATTTGGGGAAAGTTGCTCAGTTTCATGAGTAGAAGCCTCTGTGAAGTTTTGGTTCGGTGGTCCAAAAATAACCCTGTATATCAATATTAATAATATTTTTATGTTCTGGCATGGACACAGCTAGTTCCCCAGAGAAATCTTGGTAAGCCTGCTAATATTGTAGCAATTGTATTTCAATAACGCATCTTTGATATCATTTTCATTTCTCTATCTTAATACACGTAATTGAGGACGCTTTATATGCCCTTGACGCTCTCTTGTTGAAAACGGGTACCCTACTAAAGCGATCGAATAATCGTTTTCAGTGTCAACGTTTATTTTCCATTATTATATTAGAGAAATATATTTTAAATACCTATATAAGCCAACTTAAAATTCTTAGTTGGACTAGGTACTAAAGAGTCACCAACGTGGCACCCGCGGCAGCCGGCCGTCTCATTTATGCAACCGATGGAATTAATTAGATACCTAGCATACCTATCGATTCTGTTTCATGTTGGTGTGACTTTAATGAAGGTCACCGCATTACTTGGATACGCCTTACATACCTGCTTAGTGCCACAGGTAAACATTGAGACATTCAAAGGTGACCTAGCGATTAGGTAAAACTTACATAATAAAGATACCTCCCTCCACTCAAAGAATATAATAATAACAATAAGTATAAAAATGTAATGAATAACATAGGGATACAAATGATAGAAAGGTTTATTCAGTCAGGGACATAAAATCCAAAATTAATGACAAAGTCAAAAGCACTTGTGACTCCTCCGGTGTTGTGTCACTAACCTCGGGTGTCCATGGGCGGCGGTAATCGCTTACCATCAGGTGATCCGTCTGCTCGTTTGCCACCTATCACATAAAAAAAATATAAATATTGAAAATTTAACCCTGAATATTTTTCACAGAAGCAAATAAATCTAAAATCTTAATAATAGCAAATTCAGGTTGAACGAACATCTAATGTTGGACCAGAATCAGGATTGAATACCTTTTGCTAGGTATTTTTTTCCTTCAAAGTCAGGCTAGGTTCAAATCACCAAACTTAATTGAACAAACTTTATAGGCACGTTTTTATAAATACGTATGCAGAATGTGAAGAACTGGAACTCTTTACCTGCGCCTGTGTTACCCAATTCTAACAATCTGGGGATTTTCAAGGCGAGACTGATGCATTATTTAGGCATGCGTGTACCATCCTCGACTAGGTACATCGTCACTTTCTCTCAGGTAAAAAGTCCTCAACGGTTATAAATACTAAGTAAATAAATTGTACAGCCACGCTGTGCACACTTTCGCGTTTAGGCATGCGTGTACCATCCTCGACTAGGTACATCGTCACTTTCTCTCAGGTAAAAAGTACTCAACGGTTATAAATACTAAGTAAATTAATTGTACAGCCACGCTGTGCACACTTTCTCGCGATTTCCTTATATAAGTATCATCTGGCATACACAGGATTTTTATCGCGCAATAAACATTCATAATTAGTAGCAAGTGATAGACTTCACAAATTAAAAATGTTTTTTTTTTTGTGTGGGAGGTACCTTATCCTGGTATAGCCCGGAATAATTTATTACCTAGTATAGTAGGCAGTATAAAGTTATTAAAAGGTACAAAGTTTCATTAAAATCGTTATAGCTTTTTTTGAGAAAAAATAACAAAAAACTTATTTTTGTATGGAAGGTATCAGAACCCGATTTTTCCCAGAGTAACCAACTATCTTATGTAAGTACTAGGTTGTATAAAAATATGGTATTCCACAAAGTTTCATCAAAATCGTTAGAGCCATTTTTAAGCAAAAAAATTCAAAGTGTTTTTTAACTATGGTGGCAACCCTAAAAAATTACGATATTAAAAAAATAAAAAAACGGCTTGAGATATTAACAAAATATTGCCTTAACAGTGGTCTTGGCGCTAGAGCCCGGGACGGACAAACACACACACACACACACACACACAGTCTTTTTTTTTTGCTTTTTGGGCCCTATAAGTGCAAAAGAATCGATCCCCATCAAAACCTCATGTCCGATTTTTTTGCCATGACAATACTTCCTTACTCCTTCGTCGCTGGAAAGTTAAAATAGATAGGTACTTATATAGTTTTTAGTAAAATTATGATGTTTGTATTATTTTTTTGTACCTATCGGGAAATTACTTAAAGCATAACGCACTGTCCATTGTATCCTTCAATTCTTCACCTTAAAGACGATTTCCAACGGTAAGTAAAATAATCAATCACCCAAAAATGCGGTTAAACTTACATATCGAGGGTTCACGGGCGACTTGTATTAAGCGACATTTTTATAAATGTTCAGGAGACTGATTTATAAAAATATTTCTTAGAAAAATAATCATTAAAACTTAGAAAAAGAGGTTACCTGTGTTTCCAAAAATGTCGCTTAATACAAGTCGCCCGTGAACCCTCGATATGTATTTTAGGAATATGTATATCACTATGACGGCTGGATATAGCATATATGCATACTTATAAGATATATTAGATAGCTACTAGAATCTCATAAAAATAATTTCATAAAAGAGCTGTTGGTTTTTCTTCGATAATATCTCCGAAATCCATCAATCATTTCGGTTATTTAACGGGAAACTGTTGTGAACAGAAAATTAATAACTGTAATCCCGAATTTTCATGAATTCTGCTACATCATCATCATCGCCCGAAAGACGTCCACTGCTGCACAAACCTAAGGATTTCCACGCCAACCGGTCCATCTCTGCCCGCATCCACGGCCTCCCGCAACCTTCACCAGGTCATCGATCAGTTGAAAGGCCTCCCTACACTGAGTCTTACTTATCTTTATACTACACCTACTTAGAAAGTACCTTAATACGTCACTACTATCGTACAAATATGCAGGAAGAAAAACCATTACTAACGTGTTTTTTTATTAAATTTTGGGTAAGACTATATCGGTATAAACTATATGTATATGTAAAATGCCAAAAAGTTTTTTATCTCCAAGTTTGCAAAATAATACTGGCCACTAGCTTTTTCCAAACATTATTTTGAAAAAAGAACATATGTTTTTTATTTTCACCTACGACGTATCACTCGGAAGAAAGTGCGATTCCCAACTCGAGTCGGCTGTTGGTAATCGGTCACTTTTTCGTCTTGATGAACAATGTACTATTATCTATCTAGGTATACTTATTTTAATACATTTCTTAATAATTAAGTATGTAAATAACAGATAACAGTGTGTGTGAAGAATAAGTATTAAAAGACCTTAAAAATATAAAATATCATGTAATGGATTGTCAAGGCATTTAATTATCTATCTACATATTCGACTGATAAAAAAAGGATAAGGAAATAATAATCAGTCAACCTGGTGATTTATTTTAAGCTGGCAAACAATTATTATCTCAGTACAAAAATAAATAGCGAAAGTCGAAAATATCAAGTTGTTCTGTTGGAAAATAAAAACAGAAAATAATATGTAAGTTCAGGGTTCAAAAAAATAATGCGCGATTGTGAGCTGTATCAAAATAGCGAAAGGTACATAGGTACTTAAGTAGACAATAACAAAGGCTGTTTACTAACTTTATTGAACATGTAGAATATTTGGATTAAAAATCTAAACCCTTAATGACGTTTTTTGATCACTATAACGACGTATAATTATAGTGATTTAATGTCTGAAAAAATAATACTTATTTTTGACTATAGTTATTTCCTTCGATCGCACGCCATCCGAAACACGATTCAATAATTTCGGCTCGATAGCAAAAAATATCCAAAGATTGGTTTAGCAGTTATCACATCATGAGATAGTCGAGAATAAAAAAATCACCCCACTTCACGTGTAGGGGAGGTACCCTGAAAACATTTTTTTTCAAGATTTTATTTTACCACTTTGCCGGCGTGATTAATATGTATATCGGTGCCAAAGGTATCGGTAGAAAGCTCAAAGTCATTTCTAGTACTATCGTAATACCTAGTCTCTGAGCTAAGCCGCGGACAGACAGACAAACAGACGGACATGGCGAAACTATAAGGGTTCCTTGTGGACTAAGGAAGGCTACAGTCACGTTAGCAGCCGTATTGAAATAGTAGGTATACTTTTGGGATCTGAGCTACCTAGTTTCCTATAACCAGAGACACACTATGCCTTGCTTATACAGTATGTAACAAAATGATTGGCTGTTTGATCAACTTTGTGGTCGTTCGTGCTGATTTACACGACGATGTAGAATTTGGAAATGTCTAGATATATTTTAGGAGCGGAGGTTTGAAAAAACGTGTGTTCTCGCCAAAACTAAGGTAAAAATAATGTAGAGGGTGCTCGTACATACATACATGGAGAGAGGAGTTATGACAAAAGTTGTTCGAAATATCTTAGTAAGTAAGTTATGTACGTCTCTGATACCTACTATAGCCACAGAGTACTTTTAATAAAACTATAGCCTAGCCTAAGTACGTGTTTGTAATTGCATGTATGTACTTAGGATAAACGTAACTTATAAATGTGGTAAATAAATATGTTTGAGAAACAAACCAGCTAATCCAGTTTTGTCTGATACCTTCTTATAAATTTATACCTACGCTTGATTTAATTTGAAAAGTAGGTATGCTGCATGCAGGTAGAAGTTGCTAGAAAGTCTTTGCCTTATTGGTTAAAACTTACATTCCTTTGTAAACTATACAGGGTGCAAATGTATCAAAATAGGCGTAGGAATCGTTAACTGGGAAGATAACAAACAAGATAGGTGTAGAAAAAGGACCTAGAACTTATAGTTTTACTTATCATAATAAACAAGTTTTGTTCTAAGACTATGCTGATGGGTACACAATCAAAATGTTGAGCTCGTCATACAAGTTGTTCAGTTATTTGTATGGACAGTTCAAAAATTTTCTTGCAATCTCGTAAAACTACATATAATAGGGTGTCCCAAAAACCAACGATAATCCTTGGAGTGCTGATGGGCCAGGTCCTGACTATCCAGAAAATGTATAATTCACTTTAGTAAAAATGTCATAGTTTTCGAGATATTGGCACTTTTATGAAATACTTGAAAATGTCTACCTTAGGGCAAAATTATCAATGCCACGTCTACAAATTTAGGTATAATTTGATTGCGTTTTTTTCTAAGTATTACAGAGGAATAAGGCTTTCGACTACAGTAAAATATTTTTTTTAAATAGCTACGGTCCGCTCATAAAATCAAAGTAAAAACAAATTACGCTTTGCAAATTTTAATCCCCTAACTTTGAACCTTTATGCTAAAAAAAAAATACTAGGCTATAGTAGCATGTTTTCTAAAAAATATGCGCATCAAGTGCTGTTTTCAAAATAATAAAAGTTTAACCAAAATTCGCGTTACAAAAAAAGATTTTACGAAAATGGGTTCATTTCGTACTGTACCAATATTTAGAAGTTTTAATGATAACACTTTCAAAAGATTGAAATATGGCGTTTTTTAAGTAAACTTCGGTATTTAATTTAAATCAAATGGGCAAATTGCTTGGGCGAGATGTTTTCGGGACGGGTCCCGTGCGACGGGTAGCGTGGAAACTTCAGCCGCCCATCACCATGAGCGGGTCCGGGTACCTGGCCCAGTGTCACTCGGCCTCGGCAGGACGGTGACGGGTGTGGCGGCGGAAGCTTCTTCCTCTTGGCCGCTAGAGTTGCCCCAATGCTGTTAGTGGCATTTATTTCAAACGTAACTGTTATTTCAAACGAGTAAAAGAGAGGGCGGCACCGTGCAGGATATGTATGAAAAAAATGTGTTACTTGTTTGGTTTAATGGATTTTTTTTTCGACCCCGTGCAAAAGTTGGTAACATTTGTACGTTTTTAGAAAGCTTATGAAACAAGGAACTTTTATCATTAATTTGTACGCCAAGTTCACTACATTTTTTTCAAGTAATACTCAATTACTTATGGAAAATTTATACAAAATAATATTTTTATACAACTTAAGACCGTTTATTTTTGAGACTATGTGAGTTTTGGGCAATATTTTTTTTTCAAAGCAAGCGCTCATTTCTCAGCTTTTAAAAAAGTATCAATTTAATGTAAACGGTGGATTAGTTTTTTCATAATTAATTGTTTGTGGTAACAAGGAAGAAAATTAAAAAAAAAACAGTAATATCTCAGTAACCATAAATTTTTGACCCCTGGTTAACAGGACTTAATTTATTTCAAATGACCTCTAGTATAACCCCTTTGAAGGATCACGTCGAATTACCAATCACTCTGTATACTGTGAATATGTTCACAATTGGTAATTTTAAGCCCTTGGCATCATCTCACTTGGTAGTAAGTGACGATGATGCTGAAGATGGAAACGGGCTCACCGACATTCCCCAGCGCAATGGGGACATGGCTATCTTATCTCCATATTGTTGGAACACATCAATCACATCAATGCTATTAACATTGATGTTTGTCGGCAAGACTTAGATAAGATAGTGGTAGCTAGCCAGGCGGGCACCGAAAATGAAAAGTTGGACCTCGTCGGGAATCGAACCCGCGACCTTCTGATGTGAAGCAAGCCGTCTAGCCACTAGACCACGGACGGGGTAATTTAACTTAAAAACGGTTTAGTGCTGCATCCTCAGACTTAAAAAAATCTTTATTTCATTAAACTCTGTGACTGCATCTGATAATGACAGTGATATTATAATATGTATCTTGATATAGGTCGGTAGGTATCTAAGTACCTTCGTATATTCGTACCGCATCATCCTTTACTGGTTATAATATACATATCTATTTAAATATGTTGTGAGGCACTCGAATACCAAATTACGTGGTAATGTGGTAATCAGTTTTTGTTATCATACCTATCATTATTCGTGTTAGTCTAATTACCATCGTAGTGAGAGATATCCTCTACGCACTACGCACCACACTACAGACACACCCCACCGATCGTGTTGTATCATGTGGTGTTTGTTACGTGACGTTGCATACGAGTACCTGTAGTACATTAAGTAGGTGTGTCAATCGCCTAAAAATGTAGCTTACCTATTTATCTATATGTAATAAAAAATATTTATTTGAGTAGATGTAATAAAATCGTAAATGTAATGGTAAAGTCGAACCGATTTGAACAAACTTTTAACTACTTATGCTATATAAGAGTTCTACTGGTCAATTTTGTTTGAACAATATCATAATATCGTAAATATTGAGGAAATTTAAAAAACTTTAGGCAGTCTCTCTCTCTCTCTCTTATCGTGTGGCACAATTTAACCGTCCCATCCACAAGGTACAAGCGGCGGCGGTTGCCTGGTGTTGCAGTTATCATCACCCTCGCTCACGTGTAGGGCACTTTTAGATTTACACCTACGGACGTGTGCAACACGACCATCATACACATCTAGAAATCAGATGTGCAGACTTCCTCATTATGTTTTCCTTCGCCGTTAAAGCAGTCGGTATGAAAATGAGCGTAAGTTTCGAAATACTCATTAGTGCACCGGCCAGGATTTGAACCCGAGACCAATAGGCAGTCAATTATGTATTTAGTTTTATAGACTACTGAGCACAGTGAGTGATATAAAGGCACGAGATATAAAAATAATTTGCTCTCGTGTGGGTAGTTTTTTCAGTAAGTGAAACATACAATTTTTCACCTCGACCAGCGAGAAAAGTTAAAACGTAGGTAGTTGATTAAATTCTCTTTGGAGACAATATAGTTTTTTTATTGTTTTTAATTTAGAGGTTGCGTTCGGAAACTGCGCTGCTTGTCATTTTTATGAAAACCTAAGATGAAAACCAAACATAATATGTTTAGTAAGCGATATTCATGTTATAGTATATTACTTACGTCTTTAAAAATGCAATATAGCAAAATTTATAAAATTAAATTCAACATTTTGTACCTATGAGTTAAATCGCTAGGCATCGATATGGGAAACATTAGATAAGGTTACTCGCTCTGTTTGTTTCTGAACCAGCGTGTTCGTCTTGCGGGGGCTGAAGCGGGGTGAAGAGGGAGGCATGTATTTAAACAAATATCGCCGTTGTGTGATAAGCTTAAGGTATATGTGTTTAATGTTATCTACTAGCGACATCTAGCGACGAGTAGGGAGGCATGTATTTAATTAATGTTATCTACTAGCGACATCTAGCGACGAGTAGCGTAGCATCACTATAAAATGACAAAATATTCATAAAATAACAAGAAAAAAGTGATAAGAAATGTTGCTGTTAGTTTTGGTATTTGTTTTTTTTATTGTTTTAGCACATTTCACTGCTCTGTAAGACATATTTTCATTTAAACACGGGATGTTTACTCGTCGCTTGTCAGATTGCGAATGGTGCGCGAAAAGGCGGCGCTACTCAACATAGGGGAGCAAACCACTATCAGCGACTACGCAGTCGGGAAGTATTAGCCTCATCTAATGTTTCCCATATCGATGTCGCTAGGCCAAAATGAGTTTCTGAAGGAACTATCACCCATATTTTTTTCAGCGCCGCGCAAAAGATGGTGTTCGAAATTCGAATCACTTTTTCTCACGCAGCAAAAACCGTTTTGCTTTGAGTTTTAGGGAGGGACCAATGGCACCGTTTTCGTCCTGGAGAGGTGAAAATATACATTTCCAGAAACTCTATTCTGTTGCTGTTTTCTCGCCTGGTCAGCACGTGATAAAGACTTTTTTTATGTAGCCTGAGCGTGAACGTGTATAACTTTTCAATTACTTGTTCTGGAACATGACCTTTTTCAGTTTCCGTGTTTGTTCTTCTCTCTTGAATGAATGAATGTGCGGGACTTTTTGGCGGGAACTCGCGGCAAGAGTTTGTCATTTTTGTTTTATTATCCGAAAAAATAGATATCGTGGTTTTTAATGCATAATATTGATAGTGTATTGTTCAATAAAGTGCCATTTAAGTGTCTAATATGTAGGATAATGAAATAAAAGTGTGTAGACTGTGTTTCGAGTGCTCTCAAGAAGTCCATGAAATCTTCATCAAAAGTGCTATCATTTTGTTGAAGAATAGAGAAAAAGTTAAAGACGATAGAAATTGATAAATGAGAACTCAAATGAAATAGAAAAATATTTAGAGAAGAGCAAACTACGTAAGAATAGGCTGTATGGCCAGAGAAGCCTTTGCCTTTTCCTTGCTAAAGCAGGAAAGAACCAAACAAAAAAAAATGAATGAATGTGCCACGCACGCAGAGCACGCACGTCACGTCATTACGCTACTGTCAATGTCAAACTGAAAATTAAAAACATAGTTTAGAAAAATAGAATATAATAGTTTTTACTTATGTATTTAGTTTTTTTTAAATCTGCCCTTATTTGTCATAAGAACCTGTGTAAATTTAATTAGCACTGATATAGTTGCATAACCTTGTCCAACCGAAGCGTCTCCGCGGACTGCGATAGTTGGGTGATAATAAGTGGTTTATTTTATACCCATGCTTAGCTCAGTACTGCGATACTAGTTGTTTATCGCGTAGCAGAGGCTATATAAGTGGGTCGCTCAACCGGTCTGACTATTTGTGTGCCCAGCACTGTGCGCGTCTGGTAACCGCTGTGTCAGAACTCCGCTCCAAATGGCTACCCGAGAACCGGCCTCCGACCAGCTTGTTAACTACAAGAAGTCCATCAAGGTAAATAAAAACATCGTAATCATTGCATCTGACCAAAACTAATAAAGGTACTACTACAATAAACTAGAGTTTTGCAAAATTAGGTATTAACTACCTACCTAAATAATTATGTGCTAGTACTTGGTATACCTAGCTAATATATTAGGTGTTTACCTGTATAGGTAGCTAAATATTCTTGTCATTAAAATACAAGTGGTAAACATACCTGTTGATTTCATGCAGTTGCTTAACCTTTGCCCTGTTTTTATCTTTGGAACATGATAATGTTATATTTATTGTTCTGCGTCATAGCATTATGTGATAAATTGTTGTGCAATTGAAAAAAAATGTTGTGTTGTCGAAAGTTATTGTTTTTATTTCCGATCTGACTTAGGTGTAATAAACATTAAAAGGCAAGAACAAGAAGCTAATATAAATATATCAAATCCTTATCTAGCTTTAATAAGTTAACAGGATCAACAACAAGTTTTAAAACTAAAAAAGCTTTATGGTTTTGTGATATGAGAAACAGATAACATACAATATACTTGAACATTTAAGATAACAAAATAATATTGTTGCTAATCTGGCAATGTGAATTATAATATGATATTATTAATAACCAGTGATTCGAGTAGGTAGATTGATTTAGGGTCAATGACCACAAATGTATATGTTAATATGGACATGCTGCTTGGATTACGATTCCGTTTAACATTTTTAAGCGAACAAAAACAAATATTCTTTCTGTTATTCTAAACATAAATAAATTGTTTCCTTCAGAACCAATTGATTGAACCAGATTTAGTTTAATAATACTCAACTCAATCCGGAAATACCGGAACTTTACGGAAAAAAGGATTGTCCAAGTTATAAAATCACGATGTAAGTACCAAAAATCAATCTGCCTACTCCGATCTCTGTTAATAACACCTTAACATGATCATGGACAGACCTTTAGCTGTAAATTTTATTTTTTGATATGACACAACAGCTGAGGCCATTAAAGTGTAAACCACCCGTGGATTTACATTGCATTGTAAGGACTAGGGATGGGTAAGGCAGTAAAAACTGAGTTACAGTAAATACTGAGTTTGAGTAAATACTGAGTATTTACTATATTAACTGAGTATTTACTCTCTAGAGAGTAGAGACAGTAAAAACTTTTTATCGGATATTTTTGCATGACATGGTAATCATGGTATACATTTAATAAACTTAAGACCAATGCAATGTGAGACAAATATTTATTAAAAAATATACATGCGAAATCATTTTTTTGGGTCTTCGTGTTGGAGTTTATGTTAACCTTTCGCTTGCCTTCAATATTTGAATATCGCTTCAAATCATCTGGTGCGCACTCATGGTTGGATATGTTTATATTCTTCAACCACTAACTGGGCAATTTTTTTTCTTCTTGAGACCCGTCGAGCTGTGCGGCATCAATCTCAGAGGTAATCTGTCAGGCAATGGAATATTACATCCCGTTATGTGACATTCCTCTTGAGAATCACGCTCGCCCGTGGTTCAATGCCGAATGCTCAGCTGCCGAGGCAGTTAAACATTCGGCGTAGCAAGCTTGGGCTGATGCTCGCAGTCGCAAAGCTCCGGGTACCGTAGATAAGAAAAGAGCCTTTAATAGAGCCGCGAAGTCCTACAAAAAAACGCTACGCAGGGACCACATACGCCGCATCGGATCAAAACTTGCCTCCTATCCCACTGGGAGTAAGGCTTTTTGGTCCCTGGCTAAATTCGAGGCGAATTTCTGTCATGCCGTCTCTGCCTCCACTGCTGAAACCTGATGGAACACTGGCTCACATAGCAACTGATAAGGCAAACTTGTTTGCCTCTCTGTTTGTTGAAAATTCGCGTTTGGATTCTGCAAATAGTACACCACCCCAGTTACCCCCTTGCGGTAGTACAATGCCTCCAATCTGTATCCGCCAAAAGGTTCTCAATACACTTCGCAATCTAGACGTGAACAAAGCCAGTGGACCTGATGGTATACCAGCCATAGTTCTCAAGAACTGCGCTCCTGAGTTGTCTTCTGTTCTGACACGTCTGTACAGTCTCTCTCTTAAGACAGGTGTGGTCCCAAAGTCCTGGAAGCTTGCCAACGTGCAACCTGTGCCCAAAATAGGTAGCCATGTGGACCCTGCCAACTACCGCCCCATAGCAATCACTTCCATTATCCAAAATTATGGAACGTGTATTGAACAACCTCATTCTTGCATACCTCGAAGACAATGACCTTCCTAGCGATTGACAATACGGGTTTCGCCGAGGTCGATCCACAGGAGATCTTCTTGTGTATGCTACGCATATTTGGGGCGAGGCCATTGAGAAACATGGTGAAGCACTCGTTGTGTCTCTCGACATCTCAAAGGCTTTTGATAGGGTCTGGCACGCCAGCCTTATTGGCAAGCTTCCATCTTAGGGCTCCCTGTGGGCTTGTGCAACTGAGTATCCGATTTCCTAAGGGAACGGTCGATTCGGGTAGTCGTTGATGGCTGCTTGTCTGACCTATTGGCTATCGATGCCGGGGTACCTCAGGGTTCGGTTCTTTGTGCAACTCTATTCCTGCTACATATAAATGACCTGCTTAAACCCGGCATCATTGGGTAATTGGGTGTGCAGATGAGAGAAAAGATGATAGATAGCACAGCTGTAGAAATATACCTATCTAGTGCACGAGCCACCAGCGCTGAGACGCAATCCCTTAGAGAGGCGATGATACAGCGAGCGCATGAACCTATCACTTCAGGCAGTGTCTGATTGGGGTGATAACAACCTCGTTAGGTTCAATGCCTCCAAAACACAGGCGTGTCTTTTTTTCTTCCAAAAGGAGTCCTTTCACCTTGACTCCTACTCTCCGAGATGAATCGATTCTGATAACTGACCACCTTGAGCTCCTAGACGTGACTTTAACATCTAACCTGAATTTCGGTCAATACATAGAGTCCAAACATAGAGGCTAAAGTAGCTGCAATAAAGCTAGGTATCCTATCTAAGGTGAGACGGTACTTCACACCTGGACAGCTTCTTATTCAGGCACAAGTCCTGATATAATATAAGAAGCCCGCTACCAGCTGGAAGCCTTGGATGCTATCGACCGTCGCGCCAGAAGACTAATAGGTGATGACGAGTTTATTTTAAATAAGCTCCAAAGCCTTGAGCATCGCCGCAAAGCCTCCTCTTTATAGGTTTTTTATCGGATTCATTTCGGAGAGTGTGCTTGAGCACACTTCTTGAGAACTTCATGACCTTATTCCCCCAGCTCCATTCCACCTTCGGTTAACTAGGCGCAGGGAGGCGTTTCATCCCTTCGTAGTCAATATACTACCTATTCGCACGAAGCAATATGCTTCTGCATTTATTATGCGAACTGCGCGGGAATGGAACTCCTTACCTGCGTCTGTGTTTCCCGAATCCTACAATCTGGGAGTCTTCAAAGCATCATTTGAGTTTGCGTGTACCATCCTCGACTACATCGTGCCAATACTCACCGAGTAAAATGGCTGTGACGGACGGACGGACAGGGCGAAATTATACGGGTTCCTTTTTTGCCATTTTGGCTACGGAACCCTAAAAACAAAACAAGTTACACGTATTAGTGGTACATAAAAGTTTCCCGTGTGCGCGGAGCCTAAAGTATTTTTTTTTAGTTGGTAACACTACGAATAACAGCTCTATTGATAAAGATTTTAAGGGGAATCCCCTAAATAAAATGTTATATCGTCAGACTACTTAGAACTTAGAAAACTAAAAGAACTTAGAAAAACTTAAAAAAGTGTCATACAGATAAATATTAGATAAAAAACAATAGCTTATTAAGTTTTTGTTAGTAAAACATAAATACTCAGTAAAAAGTAAAAAAAAGTACTTATTATCGTTTTTACTGAGTATTTACTCTGGCATGAGTAAATACTGCAGTACTTACCCATCCCTAGTAAGGACCCACCTGATCAAGTGTCACAGCATGCAACTTGCCATTTTCTCAGTGTCACAGCAAACTTTTTTACTGAATTGTTTGTATTTGCTTCACACCACTGAACTCCTGCTAAATGGCTGGGCCGATTTTAATGACATATGTTTGTGTGCATTCAAGTGGGTCCCTAGATGGTTTAGATTTACCACTGGACCTGGTTGTGCTGCAGTCGTTCGGGCAGGATGATGTCTATCGGGCCCTCTAGTTTAGTATAAAACATAAAAACTTATTATGGGCTATCAATTTCAGTTAAACAATTAAAATTAAAAAAAGATTTACAGGTACTTAGAAAATTATATCAAAATATAAAAAATACAACTACAAATACTCAAGCTGTAATGACTGAAAATGTTGTATATTTTACCAAACCAAATTATTTCTTTTTTTTTCAGGACTCTGGAGTCATAACAACTAAATCAGGATCACCTGTTGGAGTCAAAACTGCCATTCAAACAGTTGGCAAGAATGGACCTGCACTATTGCAAGATGTCAACTTTTTGGATGAGATCTCTTCTTTTGACAGGGAACGCATTCCAGAACGAGTGGTACATGCAAAAGGAGCTGGAGCATTTGGGTATTTTGAAGTGACTCATGATATTACCAAATACACAGCTGCAAAAGTTTTTGAAACTGTGGGAAAGAAAACTCCAATAGCTGTGCGATTTTCAACAGTTGGTGGAGAAAGTGGATCTGCAGACACCGTACGCGACCCCAGAGGTTTTGCTGTCAAATTTTACACTGATGATGGCAACTGGGATCTTGTAGGCAACAACACACCTGTTTTCTTCATAAGGGATCCTACCCTTTTCCCAAGTTTCATTCACACGCAGAAAAGAAACCCCGCTACTCACCTAAAAGATCCAGACATGTTTTGGGACTTTTTGACATTAAGGCCAGAAACCATTCATCAAGTCCTGTACATGTTTGGTGACAGAGGAATCCCTGATGGCTACAGACATATGAACGGATATGGATCCCATACATTTAAACTTGTAAACGCACAGGGTGTACAGCATTGGGTAAAATTCCACTACAAAACTAATCAAGGAATAAAGAATCTGCCTGTAGACAAAGCTGCAGAGCTGGCATCTACAGACCCAGACTATTCTATAAGAGACTTGTATAATGCGATTGGAAAAGGCGATTTCCCTTCCTGGACCTTATACATCCAGGTCATGACTATGGCTCAGGCTGAGAACTGCAAGTTTAATCCATTTGATCTGACCAAAGTTTGGCCTCACTCTGAGTACCCGTTGATTCCAGTAGGGAAGTTGGTTTTGGACAGAAACCCCAAAAATTACTTTGCTGAAGTTGAGCAAATAGCTTTCAGCCCCTCTAACTTGATTCCTGGTATTGAGCCTTCACCCGATAAAATGTTACAAGGTCGTTTGTTCTCCTACAGCGACACCCATCGCCATCGTCTAGGTGCTAACTATTTGCAGATCCCTGTAAATTGCCCTTACAATGTAAGAGTCTCAAACTATCAGCGTGATGGGCCTCAAGCCATACATAACCAAGATGGTTGTCCCAACTATTTTCCGAATTCTTTTTCGGGTCCACAAGAGTGTCCTCGTGCCCAACGCTTACAACCGAGAGTGAATGTTAGTGGAGACATAGACAGATATGACAGCGGGCATACTGAAGATAACTTCTGTCAGGCAACAACCCTTTACAAGAACGTATTTGATGATGGTGAGAAGGAACGAACTGCTAAGAATCTTGTTGGTAGTCTGCGAGAAGCAGCTGGATTTATTCAAGAGAGAGCTGTTAAGATCTTTACTCAAGTCCATCCAGATTTGGGCAACAAAGTCGCAGCTGGTTTAGCTCCCTACAAGAAGTATCACGCAAATCTGTAATTCATAATCATAAAATAACAATATTTACACTTATATACACATCTTATTAAATTAAGGGTGCCTTATTTAATAATTATATATGATATAGTTACATAAGCTTAAAATAATATTGCAATTCACTGTGTATATTAAGTGGGGAATGTCGGGTTCTTTTTTTAATTATTTTTACATAATACGATTAATTTAAGAGACATGAAATAAATCAATGGGATCAATGTATTTTTATTTTAATAGTTTTTTTTGTTATCTAGAGGTACGTTTCATATGTATGTACATACAGTGATTAAACTTTTCTTATTTTATTCGCTGTAGATCAAATGATATTTTTTTTTGTAGTACTATTTGTGCGTTCAAAAGTAAAATTGAAGCAATTTCATTGAACATTTACCATCTTAAAGTATTAAATATGTCGCATTAAAATACAGTTTGATTAAGACGTTATGGCGTGTAAATTATAATTATAAGTTTTATGTAAATTATACGCCATCTTCTGCATATCCCTCCACTATTGTAATTGACAAGGTAAAAGAATTAGCCACCTTACTTGTATAAAAAAAAGCGGCCAAGTGCGAGTCGGACTCGCGCACCGAGGGTTCCGTATAAATTCATAATCACACATGTCTTGAACTCAATATTTTTTATATTTGAGTTGATTGAATGAAATGTAATTTGCGGTTTACGATTTATGACGTATTAAAAAAAATTGTGCATCCATGCTCTATACCTACCGCCAAGCAGCGCGCTGTGTTCCGCCGGTGTGTAATTGCCGGCATAAGAGGCATTCCATCTTAGCCCTTAAGATCGGCAAGGCACTAATAACCCTTCTGCGGTTACAAGTAGATGGCGGCGGATGCCTCTTTCCATCACGTGGGCCGTCAGCCTTTTGCCATCTTACACAAAAATAAAACGCCACCCTGACAGTGTCACATGCCATAATATATAAGTATGTTTAGATCCCTCAATGCCATTGAAGCAATTTAATATCATCAATGGCCTTGACGTCTATTGCAGACGATTCGTGTCCGTCAGGATGTCTGGACCAAGTGAGGGATTTGAGTTTAGACACCACACAGATTTAGTACCTAATTGGTACTATTTAGTACCTATATTGAAATAATTAGTACCTCTTTGGTTTTGAAGAAATTTGAAAAATAAAGTGGTCAGCCATTCTGACGTCAGGTTGACTGGACCAGTTTTGGTTTTCAATAATTTCCATACTTAGAAGCATTTTTCGGTAATTGTTTGTACACTACGATTTAGTACCAAATTAGTACCTACACATATATTTATTTCAGATTTTTTGAGGTACGATTAAAAAAGTTATGGCCAAAAATAACTTTGTATAGAGAATTAAGCACCACGTGGTTTAATAGTTAGAGACTGTTTTTGATACTTGTCTTTACATCAGGATTTAGTACCTAATTAGTACCTACACATATATTATTTTCAGATTTTTTGAGGTACGATTACACAAGTTATGGCCAAAAATAACTGTATTGAGAATTAAGCACCACGTGGTTTAATAGTTAGAGACTGTTTTGACACTTGTATTTGTATAAAGATTTAGTACCTAATTAGTACCTATAAAGCGTCGGTGGCTAAGCGGTATTGACTTCGACCTCCTAACCAGAGGTCGTGGGTTCAGATCCTGGCCAGTGCACCAATGAGTTTTTCGAAACTTACGTGCATTTTCATACCGACTGCTTTAACGGTGAAGGAAAACATCGTGAGGAAACCTGCACATCTGATTTCTAGATGTGTATGATGGTCGCGTTGCACACGTCCGTAGGTGTAAATCTAAATGCCCTTCACGTGACCGCGGGTGATGCTAAGTGCAACACTAGGCAACCGCCGTCTATACCTTGTGGATAGAACGGTTCAATGTGCCACACGATAAGAAGAATAAGATACGGTGCTTTGTTTTGCCAACCTCTTGACAAATGGTCATAGATCGGTGGTAATTAGTTTCTTTTTTTTTAACCTCCATTGGTAAGCCCTTGGCGTCATCTCACCTGATGGTAAGTGATGATGATGCCGAAGATGGAAGCGGGCTTACCAAGATTCCCCGATGCAATGGGGAACTGGCTATCTTATCATCATGCCGGAACACATCAATGCTGTTAACATGTTAACATTGATGTTTGGCGGCAAGCCTTAGATAAGATGGTGGTAGCTAGTCAGGCGGGCTCAGAAAATGCCCTACTACCTACCAAACCGAGTCCACAAAGTTGGACCCCGCCGGGAATCGAACCCGCGACCTCCTGATGTGAAGCGAGCGGCAAGCCACTACGCTACGGAGGCAGAAGAATACGGTAGTTTTATAATGCGTAAAGAAAAAAATACGTTACAAACAAAAAATCAAGACGTCCTTTTACAAGAGGGTATAGTAATTAAAGCTTGTTCTTAAAGTTATTAAAGATTACTGAGCCAAACGTATACGTGAGGAAGCAGACTCTGTAAAATTAAATAATGTGATAGCTTATATACTTTTTGCATTATACGGGTTGTTAAAATAAGTGCGTTTGAAATTTCAAGGGGTTACTCAGAATCAAGTATTTATAGAAAAGAGGAAAAATATTTAAAAATTCCGCTCTTCTACCTTTTTTCAGATTCCCATACAAAATCCGAATCGTGAACAGAAAACGTATATGGAAAGTTAAAAAGAGGTGTAGATCGGTTTTTTAATATTTTTCCTGTATTCTATAATTGATACTTCTTGTTCTTTTCGAGTAACGTCTAAAAATCTCAAACGAACTTTTTACACCCTGTATTTCCAGTAGTCTTTTTGGCTGTAAAGTGTAAATAAAAATAATAGGACATACTGACTTTAACTATTTAAAATAAACTTTCTATAATATTTGTCTCTCTTATTTGATTCGACATATTTTTTTCATAAAACTGTAAATAACCAGTAATTTTTCAACAATTGCCAGCCTTATTATTTTTTTATTTAATGTAGTTAGTTCGTTCGTACAACTGTAAAGAAATGTCGTAAATAAAAAAAAAATCGTATTTTTATACACCATTTCTTTATCTATTAAAATAAATTTTAATAATTCAGATATTTCTTATAAATGTAGGTATTAATTTCTTTTGCATTTCTATTAAAATATACAATAAGCAGCAAATACTGTAAGAATTAAAACAAAATAAGGTAAGTACAATTCTTTTTTGTGTTTTTTACAGATCTGATGAAAAAAATGTTTCGTTACAAATTACATATATACTAATCCTGATGCAAAGACAAGTGTAAAAAACACTATCTGTCTATGAAAACCACGTAGTGCTTAATGTACAAATTTGTTTATGACCATAACATTTTTTTTTAATCGTACCTCAAAAAATCTGAATCAAAATTACGTTTAGTTACTAATCAGGTACTAAATCCTGATGTAACGACAAGTATCAAAAACAGTCTCTAACCATTAAACCATGTGGTGCTTAATTCTCTATACAAAGTTAATTTTGGCTATAAATTTTTTAATCGTACCTCAAAAAATCTGAAAAAATATATGTTTTGTTTCTAATTAGGTACTAAATCCTAAATGTAAAAAAAGTTTCAAAAACAGTCTCTAACTATGAGAATCACGTAGTGCTTATTTCTCCATACAAAGTTAATTTTGGCCATAACTTGTTTAATCGTACCTCAAAAAATCTCAAAATAATGTATGTGTAGGTACTAATTAGGTACTAAATCCTGATGTAAAGACAAGTATCAAAAACAGTCTCTAACTATTAAACCACGTGGTGATTAATTCTCTATACAAAGTTAATTTTGGCCATAACTTTTTTAATCGTACTTCCAAAAATCTGAAAAAATATATGTGTAGGTAATAATTAGGTACTAAATTTTGGTGTAAAGACAAGTGTCAAAAACAGTCTCTAACTATTAAACCACGTGGTGCTTAATTCTCCATACAAAGTTAATTTTGGCCATAACTTTTTTAATTGTCCCTCAAAAAATCTGAAAAAAATATATGTTTTGTTTCTAATTAGGTACTAAATCTTGATGTAAAAAAAAGTTTCAAAAACAGTCTCTAACTATGAGAACCACGTGGTGCATAATTCTTCATACAAAGTTAATTTTGGCCATAACTTTTTTAATCGTAACTCAAAAAATCTGAAAAAAATATATGTGTAGGTACTAATTAGGTACTAAATCTTGATGTAAAGACAAGTGGCAAAAACAGTCTCCAACTATGAAAACCACGTAGTGCCTAAGCTCCATACAATATTTGTTTTTGGCCATAACTTTTTTAACTGTACTTCAAAAAATCTGAAAAAAATATATGTTTAGTTTCTAACTAGGTACTAAATCCTGATGTAAAAAAAATATCAAAAACAGTCTCTAACTATGAAAACCACGTGGTGCTTAATTCTTCATACAAAGTTATTTTTGGCCATAACTTTTTTAATCGTACCTCAAAAAATCTGAAATAAATATATGTGTATGTACTAATTTGGTAATAAATCCTAGGGTACAAACAATCACCGAAAAATGCTTCTAAGTATGAAAATTATTGAAAAACAAAACTGGTCCAGTCAACCTGACGTCAGAATGGCTGACCACTTTATTTTTCAAATTTCTTCAAAACCAAAGAGGTACTAATTATTTCAATATAGGTACTAAATAGTACCAATTAGGTACTAAATCTGTGTGGTGTCTAAACTCAAATCCCTCACTTTGGTCCAGCCATCCTGACGGACACGACGATTCATTACTGACACTGGTCAGTGACGGAGGCAACTTTTTTGGCAACTTTTTTTTAATATATTGAACCGTATAATATCGGCTTTAGAGCAGGTTCTAACCTGTGGCCCTAGTCAAGCATTTCTCCGTACCGTTCCATACAAAAACTGAAAATACCTAGTAGATAACTTTCAGACTCGAAACAATCATCAAAACTGGCAACAAGCTTTTCATACATGAGTATAATATGGAAAATGAACAGATTCTGATTTTATAATTTCCTTCGAGACGGTCTGGGTTTGTTTAATTTCCTGTTTAATAAATGTTTAATAATAAAAACACTCGGTAGAACATAGGAACGCCTTCTAGTTCGATATCTTGCCGTCCTGTCTGCATAATGTGATGTCGACATTTTGTCTTGCATGACCTTTCCTTGAGCTGGAAATGCTATAGCCCTATTGTGGCTACGTGGCAAAGAACGATTATTTTCAGAGTTAATCCGTCCATCTTCGAGTTTATTCATCTTCTGTAGAATACATTCATTTTGTTTGAGTACACGTTCGATACTAGCTTTCAGATGTGCTAAGTCACCGTTCATCTTTGGTAGCTGTATCTTGTTCACCAGTTCAAACTTCTCGGAGATTATATTGATGGCTGCATATAGAATATCATCAAAGTCCCGCTGGTCATTACGGCATCGGACACATTCAAGTAGTTGATGAGGTCGGTCGCCGGTATTAGACTGGTCTGTACTCTGAACTTTCAGGCAGGTTAGCAAGAAATGCTGACATCGTCGGCACATCATCGTAAGTGATAGATTTTGTCCACAAATTAGATTTGTTTAAACCTTAATTTACTCAGCCTTTAGCTAAATCAAAAGGCATGTTTTAGTAGAACGATTAATATCAAGTAGGTATACGTAAAAACAATTTCGCAATGTTTAAAAGATAATAATGCACATTTATATATATGTAAACAATGGGTAATTATAATTTAAAATATATAGTAATATTATATAAAATACGGATCTGAAAGTGGATAAAAAGTGAAAATCTCTTGCCATCGCTTGACGGCCAATAAAATAATCACAAAGTAACGTCAGAGAGTAAATAGTAAATAAAAGAAGACTTAGATCCAGGACCAAAAAACTTTTATTTAAGAATCACAGACGACACAGGCGGATAGAAAGACCGCCTTTGTACACATAATCTTACATTTTTATTCTGTAATGTTCTCCTTGTGTGCAATAAAGTGTTCACACATACATATTTTACATATACGACATAATAAAACCAATAACAATAGATCACTTGGATTATAATGACCACGCTGAATACGTTAAAAACAACCGACTTCAATCGCAACAACTCCAATTTTGATATGTTTTTGTTGATTTTCTCAAAAACCGCTGAATCGATTTCGATAAAATTTATATGGGACCACCTGTGAAGTGTACCCTTTTAAACCAAAAAAGAATTTTCTAAATCGGTTTAGGCGTCTTCGAGTAATCGGTGAACATACATAAAAAAAAAAAAAAAAAAAGATTCCGACGAATTGAGAACCTCCTCCTTTTTTTTGAAGTCGGTTAAAAAGTACCAAATATGTATGTATATTTTCAGTTTTTGACATAGATAGTTTCTTTAGTCTGAGGTTTTTGCCCTACTGTAGTTTACTACGAACGGCAGGGAATTCGAAAAACCTAAGTATAAATAATTCAACCGTGAGTAAGTACTGATTCATGGATTTGAACTCATGTTATGTTTTTATTCTACCGGAACCGGAATGATAAGCACGGTTCGTAACTCCAATAAATAACTTTATAACTATTAATTATAAAGTTATTTAAAGCGTCGTCCACCATGAATACAAATCTTCGTAGATTGTTGTTGTTTGTACCAGTTTCTTATTATTTATCAACGCACAAAAGTTACAGTAGTCGTTAGTGTCGGGATTTTCGTTACGAAAATGAAAGGAGTAATGATTCTTCCATCTGAACATATTTTGATACTCGGCTGCATTATTAATTAGATATTGCATTCTTCTTGCCAAACCATATGCCCCCAAGTCTAAAGCATCCAGGTAAATTTCCTGGGGCATGAATCTGTTAAGAACAAAAATATAATGATTAACTTACCACCTACTTATTGTATTGCATACTATAACTTGTCGTTCTCAGTATATTACCTGGAATAGTCAGCTCCTCCATAAACAACGGGAACTGTGTTATGCTGCAGAGCATAAACTGTTTTTTCAGTCACATAATCTTCATTCATAGCATTTTCAAAAGCAAAGTAAAAATAATAACGCCTTTTTAAAAGATTTAAACACCTTTCCATGATTTCTTTTGGACACTGATGTCTCCCGCAAGAGCCATAAATATCGAGTGTTAAATTTAGTTTGTGCATTTCCGCTTTTATTTCTTTTACGAACGTTTCTCTTTTACTAACCGTGAAGCAGTTCGATGAAAACCACGCCGCCGCTATAGTCTTAGTCTGGAGACTCTCCTGCAAGTCCGCTTTGATAGGCTTCATATCGGCTAGGCGCATCCAGCGCGCGTTCAGGCTGGGTCCTACCACGTGCCCTGTGATATTCCGTACTGCTATGTAACCCCACAGTGAATCCGAATTCAGTTTGTACGTCCAAGTCCAGTTAAAAAAATTGTTCCACGCGTGTTTGTCCACTGGATAGTTTTCAGCCGCTTCTATGTTCGCATACACATATTTTTGATGAGTTGACCTTTTGCTCGGTATGTCATGAATATCTAAGAGATTGTTTAATTGAGGTCCGTTAAAAGCAATAACGTCAAACTCAGAATAATATCCTAGATAGTTTCTGTCGCTGGTAACGTAGCAGTTTGTCCATTGACATTTCTTATTAATGAAGATATTTCGTCCCTTACCGAAATATGAGAAAGGTGTTGCAGTATCCTTGGTCCATAGAAGTATATATTTCATATCGATACTGTTACCGGTGCGCCCTTGTTTTTCAAGCGATCTGTTTAATAATCTGGTTTCGTTGAGACCTTTAAAAAAATTTGTTACATTCATGACCAATTTCGAGTTGTAACCATAGTTGTAGTGCAAATTAATTGAAAAAACTATCACTGAAATCGGTATTAAAAGGATGTAGTAATATGCCTTCTTCCTTGAGTTCATATGTTTTTTACAATATCTATGTAAAAACATTTCTTAAGACAGTTTTATTCACCATGATATTCCCGCGGTAAGCCAGAGTAGACTGAACATTGTTCAGAGACATATTGTTTAGAATGTTTTTAGCCGTACAGTGCATGATTACAAACAATATGGAATACCGACAAATATTCCGAATTTAAAAGAAACGAAGTATGTATATCGAATCTTGGTTAAAGTTAGAATGCCATATTTTCAGTGCACCAAAACAAAGTTTTACCGCCCCATCGCTGCCGATATGAAAATATTTGGACCCTTTTCTACGAGTATTTTCGTCTTTCCAACTTTATTTTCGTTGCTATACGAGTAGGTATATTCATGAACCATGACTAAAGACACTACCTCAAGTTTTCACGGTAATGTTATTTTGGGCGGCATTTTATAATTTATTCATTTATTTTATAATTTATGTGTACACAAAATACACAAGCTTAACATAAAATATTATTATAAATAAAATAAATAATAAATATCCGGGACAAATCACACACGGTCATCTGGCCCCAAACTAGGATTCCCTGTACTATGGGAACCAGAGACTGATATACATACACATATATGTTTAAATACATACTACACACATACATATATAGATATAATACACCCAGACACAGAGCAAACAAATCTGCTCATCACAGAAAAGTTTGGCCTGGGTGGCGATCGAACCCACGACCCTCGGATCAGTAGTCAGGAGCACTAACCACTGAGCCACCGAGCCAGTATTATTTATTTATAGCTTTGTGAATACATTTATCCTGTGTCGGTGGTTGATAAAAAAACAATAAACTATTTTACATACTTTTCTAAATATTTTACGTAACATTTATAATAAAAAACAGATTACTAATGTCATTTTTATTTTTTTATATACATAAATGTAACAATCAGTTTGTGGTTTGTAAGGGAATAAAACATTATATTAATAGTAATAGCACGTAACAATAATGGGTTAACAGCATAAACAAAGCAGTCGATCTATTGAGAGTTGGGGGATCACTTCATATATTATCCAAACGTTACGAGTTCAAAAACGTAACCCGGTCTTTTTTGTCGCGTAGCTGGTTAAAAAGTCATCTATCACCACTTGAATTCTAGAATTTGGTGATAAAAAATAAGAACATACACGTATCGGTCAGAAATTCACAAATGATAAGTACCTTTAAGGAATATTCTCTCTCACTTATCCAGTCTGGACATACATATCTAGCCCCAAACCCTGACGCTTTGGTCCCAAGAGCAGCTGGTGAGGGCCACTCCGTTTGGTGCCACTGAAATCGACGTGACTCGATTGTCGTGCCCGTGAAGTGAACCTAGAATAAAATTAAATTTATTACAATCGATCAGCCGTTGAGAACGGGCCATTTCGAGCACACGGGACATTTTGCGAGTGGGACGTTTGACGTTACCTTCCGAATTGGTTTTTTCTACCCGTGACTTTCCGCTTTTGAATTGGACATGTTATTTATTTTATTTTTATGTAATAGGTGGCACATGAGCAGACGGATCACCTGATGGTAAGCGATTACCATTACATCTTCCTTCTTTTCCTTGTTAATACATAATATATGTATAGTCATTGCTCACCACATATAAGAACTAAACATTACAACCAATCTGCAGTAAAGAATGGTAATATTAATCAGACTTGTGAATGATAAAAATATTCTTAATTTGTATGAGAGGTGCTCTTTATTTTGCTATATAAATAATTCATATCGTTAGAGCCTTATTTGAGAAAAACTATAACGCCTTTTAACAATTAGTCGGTTTTTCTAGTCAGCGGATACAAGTAGGTATTTTTCTTTTACTTTTATCGTCGCGTAGACTTTTAAGTAGAGGAAAAAGAGAGAGAAAGATAAAACTGACTGGTACATATAGGGAAAGTTTAAGTTGATCATATACCTATTGTTTCAATTGACATATTAGGTAGTCAGTCATATTCACCTGTGTGTAAAACTTTTAGAGTGTCCCAAGAGTGAACATAGTTGTCGTCAGAACCAGCCAGCAAATATCTCCCACTCAAGGATAGCCCTGAAAATCATAATACGCTATCAATAATTTAATTGTAGACGAAACACACATATTGAGACTTCGCTAACACTTCCCGAAACGTTGTATTGCACTTTGTATAAGCTTCGAGTGGTGGGACTTTTTAATAGGAAATGTCTAAAGCATCTTGCATAAAAACATATTGAGTATGGATTTAAGATTGACTGTCTCTCACTCACACACATATCTATATGTATATGTTTTTATTTTATAGTTTTTTGACTTAGTGCAAGACAATAATTGGCCATATATAACTATGGCCAAATGATCTCCTTCAAAATCTCAAGCTCGTTCGCTGACGCTCGCTTTTCGCTCCTTATTATTTATTGTATCAGGTGGGCGTAGCTACCAAAGGGCTAGGTGGTACAGTGCACCAGGGCTCTCAAGCTCAGGGGCCTTCCGATCCTGACCAGCAAATGTCTAGCGATTTCTCCCATATTCAGAAAATAAATATAACATTATAGAGTACCTACATTAGAAAAGTTTCAGAAATTTTCGCGCTTACTTCGCCCGCGCTTTTTGAATGAGCCCTTCGGCTCCTAAAAATTTTTTCAAATTACTGATTTGAGGCACTTCTTTTTATAAATCACCGATTCCTGTGTGTATTCAAATAATTGATTTATTATGTTGATTGTTAACGTGCCTGAAAAGATGTAGGTACTCAAGACGAGAAAACCCCGGGTGGAAGCTCATTCCACAGTTCGAGCTTTATTTCACAAGATAGTTTATGCAAAAATCATTTTAAGCCAATGAGGGCAAAAATTTAATACCTAACAACTTTAGTTAGGGCCCATTTTTTTGCACCAGGGCCTCTAGTAACCTAGCTACTGATTGTATTTTACATATAGTATACAAGGAACATACTTACGATACAATGTCAACCAGTTGAGCCTCGCAGTTGAGCTTAGGGTAATAGACGAATGTATGAATGTACTCACCACAACTGGTGAAACCACTATTTCCCGGTGGCTTGTAGTGGCCCAACTGCTGGTCACTGCGGATGTCGAACAGGCGTGCGGTCTTGTCTTCCGAAGCGGTCGCAAATGCCTGACCGCTGGGGTGGTACTGTTTGAAATTAGACACCTTAAAATCTCTTATTATTATTATTAAATATTTGTAATTCTTGAGATCATGTAATTGTACATAATTAAACAATTTAATTTCTGTTCGTTGGTAACATCTCAAAAACAAACAGTAAACTAAAGTCGACTAAATAAGGTATTTAGTATTTATTCATATCAAATAAATAGAATTGTCGTGGTTATGATAACTTCTACCAGCCAAATGATACACAATTTAAAAAAATATTAAAGGGGGCAAAAACGTGGCGCTCGTTTCTACCTATAGGGCGATAGAGCGTGCTATGCTTGGTGTTTCCCTACGAGATCGAATCAGAAATGAGGAGATACGTAGGAGAACTAAAGTTACCGACATAGCTCACAGAATTAAGTGGCGGTGGGCGGGGCACATAGCTCGTAGAGCAGATGGCCGTTGGGGCAGTAAAGGTCTCGAGTAGCGACCGCGCACCGGAAGACGCAGAGTAGGCAGGCCTCCGACTCGGTGCACCGTGTGGCACATTTAAGCGTTCTATCCACAAGGTATAGACGGCGGTTTCCTAGTGTTGCACTTAGCAGCACCCGGCGGTTACGTGTATGGCATTTTTAGATTTACACCTACGGACGGACGTGCGCAACGCGACCATCATACATACACATCTAGAAATCGGATATGCAGGTTTCCTCACGATGTTTTCCTTCACCACCGTTAAAGCAGTCGATATTAAAAAACACGTAAGTTTCGAAAAACTCATTGGTGCACTAGCCAGGATTTGAACCCACGACCTCGGGTTAGGAGGACGGAGTCACTACCCGCTGCGCCACTGACGCTTTTTTAAAGTTGCGGGAAACCGCGGGATGCGAGCAGCACAGAACCGGTCGGTGTGGAAATCCTTGGGGGAGGCCTTTGTCCAGCAGTTGACGTATTTTGGCTGATGATGATGATGATGATGATGATGATGACTCAGTTACTCACTACTTCTACTAATCCTCTTTTTCTAGTAATTGCCACGGCCTATTTATTCCATATACTTTTTTAAAATAAATATAATAATCGGGTGAAAAAGACTAACTTACACAGACACTGTTTACATCAGCTTCGTGGCCGAAAAATGTTTGTTTAGCTTTGTCCTCTCGTATGTCCCATAGCTTGCAAGTTTTATCCACGGAGCCAGTCACGTAAGTTTTCATGTCTACAGAATGAACAGTCAGTTATTCAAAGAAAACATCGAGATATAATAGTAGACAGGGGCAGGGTTAAACTTAAAGTTAGTAGAAAATACTGTGGTAAGAAGCGGTCGTGGCTCAGTACGGCTTGAGTGGCCGCGTCGATTACGGAAGTAAACTGACTACAGAAACGGGCGTAACTTGGATAGTTTTGACTGTTAGTGGCATTTATTTCGACCGTTTCCGTGCTTCGAAAGGCTCGTTAAGCCGTTGTTGCCGGCTGCGATCACTAGATGGCAGTCGTTAAGCCATGTCAGAGGCCTTATAGACGGCTTGAAAAATTCTGACACTGGGGTTGGCTACTAGCCACCTCCACCAATTCAGTCTTGGCCCCCGTGTGGGCAAGATAAGGGTTGTTAATTGTAGTAAGCAGTAAATACCGCATATCTATAGGTAGCAAACAAAAGGGACTAGTAAAATAACTAAAATTCTAACATTAAATTAAAACAATCGGTATTACAGATTTCCGAAGTTTCATGGTTTTTAACGTCACTCGCCTGGTGCCAGTGAGATGGTGACGACATCGCCCGCATGGGCATCGAACTCCATTTCTCTTTTACCAGCTTCCAGGTCCCAAACGCATCTGCCAATTTTAATAAATTATTTCACAAAGGAAAGTACAAGATCGTATTATAATATATATTTATTCGACATTTCATTCGGAATTTGATCATACAGTGATCTGTTTAAAGCTCATTGGGATCATATTTCACCTTAGTGATCGTTCTGTAACTAACAGACGAATATTTATTTTCTGAAATTTTTATTTTTTTATTTTAGTTAAACGGTTATAAAAATATTTGTGCCAGTTCGAACAGAAACCTTGTTGCTGCCTAATTTTCTCAACCAAAAATTATCCCCTTTGTGTTTCGAGCTTGGGGAATTTGAAATCTAACGATAAAGAACGTTTCTATGATGTGCACTCACATCTTCATGTCACCGGAGCCCGTGAGGATGTGTGAGTCGTCAAGAAACCGGCAGCTGCTGAGAAACCCCTCGTAGCCAGCCAGCTCGCGCACCATCTTGGCGGCGCCCGTCGCGTCGCGGTTGTTCACGTCGTACACCGTGCACATGTTATCCATGCCCCCGCATGCTGAGCAAAGCGTGGTAATACGTGAGTGATAGCGTGTGAAATTACCAAAATCAGCCAGCATTCAATTTTGGCCCATCTTCGACAATTCGGTGACAGAAGAAAGCGCAGCGGCACGCGGCGCCAGATCATAGGATTTTTTTCTATTTGTGTAACATAATAAGAAATCCATAATTAATAATATACTTACATCTAAGTCATCGGCTAACCAGTTTGATTTTTATTAGGTCCTTTGGATTTTCCATTACTTGTACACTAAAGCGACAGCAAAAGAGCATGAGACTATGGCCTTATTTCTCTTTACAGTATATACTAAATACACAAGGCTAATCAACCTTCACAGTTTCGACTGCTTACACAAGCTGATTACAATAAGTTCCACCCCATATAAATACGTTTGTGCCCATAACAATATCCATAAATATAGGGGGTACAAAACTGAAACTTGTACGAAAAGCAAAGTAGAATGTGCGGCTTCATAGAGCAATCTTCTTAATATGAAATTAGCAAATGTTAAACTGTGCTGTGTTGTCATTGTGTTTCATGACCTGACCTACGAAGTTTCCCGAAGGCGAGAAAGCGACGCTCATCACCCAGGCGGAGCGCAGCGGTATCACCTGCACTTTGTTCCCGCTCCAAGTGTCCCAAATTATCAGTTTGCCATCCAGAGAGCCCGTCACGCAATGTCTGTGCCACCGAGAAAAAAAATCATACACGGCTAAGTAGTCACCTGTCTGCCTACACTTGCCTATCCATACTAATATTATAAATACGAAAGTAACTCTGTATGTCTGTCTGTCTGCCTGTCTGTCTGTCTGTTTGTTACGCTTTCACGCCAAAATCGCTGAACCGATTTTGATGAATTTTGGTACCTTGGGGAAGGACATAGGCCACTTTTTATTGCGAATTAAAACTTGAAGGGGGTGAAATAGGGGATGAAAGTTTGTATGGGGAACCAATAATTTCTCATGTTATGGATATAAATATCATCATATATATCTACACTGTAAATGTAAAAACGGTCTCGGTTAACTGATTATTACAGACATGGTTATGACATGGATTGGTTTGACTGTTAGCAGAATTTATCTCGACCGTTTCCGTGCTTCGCAAGATATGTTAAGCCGTTGGTCGTGACTCAGCGGGCCTGCATGATCGCGTCGATCATGCAGGTTAACTGACTTTACAGGGTGTAAGGGACAGGTTTCCGAAAACTATAAGGGCAAATATAATACATAATTATAATACAAAATTATAAATTTGATTGGACAGTTTGTATGGAGAAGCCATTTTTTTTTTCGTTTCCTGAAAAAAAATCTGTCAGAGACATAAAAAGATTGTATATTTTTATAATAACTAATTTATGGCAACCCTGCTCTCTCTCTCTAGCCCCATGGCTGCCGTCCAGGTGTAAAAGTGTATTTCTGTTGGCAAATAAATAATTTACAGTCCACTAAGAAGCATTTTACTCCGAGCCCAGATTTCCACATGGTCCTTCGAGCCGGATAGAGGAAGAACCGGAGAAAAACAACGAAAAGACAAAACTTGGACAGGACACTTGATTCACCGACGAGCTGGACGAGCCGATTGCCATCTTTGGGGACGAGCGACAATCTAAGAGCATCCAAGAAAGGAAAATCGCAAGTATTTTCTACGTGTTTTCATTCACGGACTACGTCCAGATTCAATATTTCGTCATAATATTTTCTCTTCAAACAATCGCCATATTTTGGCGCTCAATCTCAAAAAGCGCGCCACTTGAATTGCCTGCCATAGACAAGATTTGCTGCCGACAAATCACAGTGCAAGAACAAGACGCAAGTTTCACGAGCAGCCAATCACAGCGCAGTTGAAGTGACTTCTGTTTGGAATTGGGTACGCGCTGCCTACATCGTGACGCCATCTTTACTGCTAGCTAAGGACTTCTCTTGTTTGGACAATAATATTTGCAATTTAGTTTTTTGTGACTAAATATTATATATTTTTGTGTAAAAATAACTGCAAATACGTAATATAATTAGTGTTTGTGTATATTTAAATTTTTAAATAGGTGTAACTCATAAGTTTGGTCAATAATGTCAGAAACCGGGGAGATGCCCAAATCAGACAATGTCGAGTTAAAAAAGGCCGTAGCCTCTCGCGGGTACGCTAAAGGGGCACTCACTAGAATAAAAAAGTTCATTCAAGATCCCGATATAAAAAATCTTTCGTTAGATAAGCTCTTGTTAAAAAAGCAGAGCTTAGAAACATCTTTCAGTGACTACAACAAACATTGTTTAACGGTAAAAATTTTAGACCCAACTGACGATGAGGATCCAGGTGAGTTTGAGAATTTGCATTTCGAGACAATATCAACATTAAATGAGCTCATAAAATACCGTACCAGTAGTAGTAGTAGTAACAGCACATCCTGTGACATTCAATCAAGTATAAAGTTGCCAAACATAGTTTTGTCCACCTTCAGTGGAAAATACTCAGAATTCTACGAGTTCTATAACATGTTTGAATCGATGATAGGGTCCAATCCTAAATTGCCACAAGTCCAAAAGTTATACTATTTGAAAAACTTCATTACAGGGGAAGCACTTGCTTTGATCAGTAACTTGCCACTTACTGACAGCAGTTATGATGTGGCAATAAGGCTTTTGAAGGAGAGATATGACAACAAATTCAAGATAGTGAATGAGCACATCAATATAATCCTCGATGAGCCATCAATCACTAAGTCTGTGCCGACAGCGCTGCGAACGTTTGTCTCGCATATAAAGCAGCAGATTTCTGCACTGAATAACTTAGGAGAGCCCACCGAGCAATGGAACAGTATTCTTGTTTGTATACTGTCGAAGAAATTGGATATACTTACAAGCAGAGCATACCAGCTTGAACGTGATGCTTCAAGGCCACCTACGGTCAAAGAGTTCCTGGAGTATCTCGAGCGCCGAGCCCTTGCCCTCGAGAATACAGATAGTGTCAACCAGAAACCACAACGCTTTGCGTCGAACGCCGTCGTTAAGGGTAGTACTTCAACATCACCACCGGAAGCTCCGACCTGCTTATACTGTAAGTACAGCCACAAATTGTATACTTGCCCTAAATTTAAACTTGCACCGATAAATAAGAGATGGGAGTTTGTGACTGCTAATAAATTGTGTAAGAATTGTCTTAATCAGCATGTCAAGAAGTGTCGCTTCCATTTTAAGTGCAATATTTGCAAGCAGTCACATCACACACTGCTGCACGATGATGAGCCTGTCGCTGCAAGGCCTACAGTCACCCTGATGTCTGGTGCTACTAATGGTCTGGTATTATTGCCTACAGCGCGAGTGAAGCTTATTTCTACAACAGGCACAACTATTTATTGCAGAGCACTGCTTGATAGTGGTTCGCAAGCAAGCTTTGTTACACAAAAGCTTGCAGATTTACTAGGTATCACGCCTCGCCAAACTAACAGTAACATCATTGGCATAACTAACACCGAAAAAACTATAACTCACTCGATCAATGTTGAAATACATTCATTGGTATATCCATATAAAACAAATGTCAACTGTCATGTGGTCCCACAAATAACAACTAAATTGCCAGTGAAAAAGTTTGATATTTCACACATAAAGTATCCGAATGACTGCCAGCTTGCTGATGCTGACTTTAATAAGCCGGGTGATGTGCACATGCTATTGGGAGCTGATGTATTCTTTCAGGCCCTACTACCTCAGCCGGAGTCCAGTGATGATGGTGCAGCTTCAAGCAATCCTGAGCAGCCCAGACTCGTCCACACCTCCTTCGGGTACATCATAGCAGGGCGTATCCCTTCAGCAGCGGCCGACACAAAGAAGGTAGTTTCTTTGTTTTGTAATGAGTGTGATAACAACATTAGTGAGTCAATGTCAAGATTTTGGAAGGCCGAACAAGTGGATGAAATTTACCCAGAGAAACTTCCTGAATTAGAGCATTCCGAAAAGGTATTTCAGGATACTGTAGTACTTGAAAATAATAAGTTTCAGGTTACCATGCCGCTTAAAGTCCCACTTGAGGATGTTAACAATGAGCTAGGCGATTCTTTCCACTTAGCTTTATCTAGATTTTTAAATTTGGAAAAGAGATTCCTTGGGGACAATCATCTCTTTCAAGAATATAAAAAATTTATTGACCGGTACATTGAATTAGGTCATGCTCAATATGTTGATGTCAATCAGTATGATCTCGATAAAGAACCAGTTTATTTTTTGCCCCACCATCCAGTACTGAGGGAAGATAGCAAAACGACTAAACTAAGAGTAGTATTCGATGGGTCAATGAAAACAAACAAAAAAGTGTCACTAAATGATATCTTAATGAACGGCCCGGTAGTGCAAAAGGACCTATTTGAGATTTTGGTAGCATTTCGATTAGGTAAATATTTTTTCATAACTGACATAAAGATGATGTTCAGATTCATAATGCTCGATCCCAAACAAAGATCTCTGTTAAATAATCTATGGAGAGACCAGCCTAATGAGGAAATAAAGTGCATCCAGCTACAAACTGTCACTTATGGCCTAAAAACATCATCTTACCTGGCCACCCGCTGCCTCATTGAGCTGGCTCAAAGATATGAATCCCAACTGCCTTCAGCAGCATCCATTATTAGAAATAATAACTATGTTGATGATGCCCTTGTAACAAGTCAGTCAGAGGAGTCCCTAATTAACATGCAAAAAGAGCTCATAGAGTTGTTGTCTTTGGGTGGGTTTCAACTGCACAAGTGGTCATCCAATTGTGACAAGATTCTTGACAATGTACCTAAAGATAAACAGTACTTTGGTGATGTAGACTTGCAAAAAGATGACTTGTCTGTAAAAACTTTGGGTGTGAATTTCGATATGCGAGCGGACACATTTAAAACTCTGACTACTGAACCCTACTCTGCCACGCAGCACACAAAGCGAGAAATACTCAGCTACATTAGCAAGTTCTTCGATCCGTTAGGGTTGATAGGGCCGATATTTGTCTGTGCCAAATTGATTATGCAATCTTTGTGGGCTGCTGATATAGGGTGGGATCAATCCCTGCCAGATAATATTAGGGATCAGTGGGTAGAGTTTGTTACAAGTCTGTCTTTGATGGAACCGATTCATGTGCCGCGTTGTATAATGCCATTGAGCACTCAAACTATTCAACTAATAGGATATGCTGATGCTTCTGACATAGCTCATGGTTGCTGTCTGTACCTGCGAGTCATTGACCAACAAGGAAAGGTAAAAACTCACCTCCTGTGCTCTAAATCTAGGATCAACTCTCACAAAAAGAAGTTGACGATCCCGAGGCTGGAGCTAAACGCAGCCTTGCTGCTTACGAAGCTCGCCGACAAGGTAAATAAAGTCCTAAGACTAAGACACACCGTACAGCAAACATATTTGTTTGCCGACTCACAAATCGTACTGGCGTGGGTCAAGACCGAGGTAACTAAGTTACAAACTTACGTGGCCAACAGGATCAGAGTGATTCAGGATTTGTCCTCTCATAACTGCTGTCAGTGGGGGTATGTAGACACGAGCAACAACCCTGCCGATTGTATCAGCAGGGGTCTGCAGCCTCACGAGTTAAAAAATCACAACATATGGTGGTATGGACCCTCTCATCTACAGGATATTAATTTTGTATTTACAAACGATTTCGAAATGCCTGTATCTATGCCCGAGATTAAGTCTGAACGCAATAATGAACCTTCTTCGCCACTAGTATGCGCTGTCACTACAAACGCTAAGACTAGTATCCCACAAGAGATAATAAACAAATTCTCAGATATCAATAAGATGACTAGAGTGCTAGCATATGTAATGAGATATTGTAGTAATTTAAAATCTAAATCTGTAAAAAACAAAGAATCTTACCTGTGTAATGAAGAGCTCAATAATGCTTTGTTGTTGTTAATAAAGACAGAACAAGATAGGTTTTATAATAAAGAGATCCGGTGTATTCAATCTAGCCAGCAGATCAGTGGTAGTCTGAAACTTTTACACACATTTTTAGGCTCTGATGGTATCTTAAGAGTGGGAGGCCGACTTCACCATGCCTCACTAGCTTTCACTAAAAAACATCCGATTATTTTGCCTAGAAATTCGGCTGTCACAGATTTGATCATAAGGCACGAACATCTTAGATTGTTACATGCTGGTCAAAAACTAGTTCTGAGTAGCATAAATCAGAAGTACTGGATTGTTGATGGTTTACGATGTGTTAAAAAAGTCATTCACAAGTGCGTAACCTGTTTCAGATTAAAAGCCGCGGCTACAAGTCAGCTAATGGGCTCGCTACCAGCCGACAGAGTCAACGCGTGCCGCCCCTTTGAGAAGGTTGGCATAGACTTCGCTGGGCCGATTTCTGTAAAGCAGAGCCGCATAAGACGCGCCGTCATCGGAAAAGGTTACATACTTGTTATAGTATGCTTTGTAACTAAAGCCATCCACCTGGAGCTAGCTTCCGACTTAACGACTGACACATTCCTGGCTTGCTTCAAGCGTTTTATAGCTAGAAGGAATCTGCCCAGTGATGTCTACTGTGACAATGCCAGCACCTTCAAGGGAGCTAAGAGCCGATTAGGTGACTTGTACCGATTATACGGCGGTGATAAGGATCATAGAGCTGTAGTACAAACATTCGCCTCTGAGCGTGGTATACGATTTCATTTTATACCTAGCTATAGCCCTGTATTTGGCGGTTTATGGGAACGTTCTGTAAAGAGTGTAAAACATCACCTTAAGCATGTAATGGGAAGAGCGTTGCTGACGTACGAACAGATTAACACAGTACTCGCCGAAATAGAAGCAGTATTGAATTCGCGTCCGATTAGTGCAACGTCTGCCGACCCTACAGACTTCTCATATCTCACGCCCGGTCACTTTCTCACTGGTGCACCACTAAATTCCTACCCGGAGCAAGACGTCAGTAACACTCCGACCAATTTATTAAAGTTTTGGTCAATTTGTTCTCACATGAAACAAACATTCTGGAAATTCTGGAAAGATAATTATCTGACTACTTTGCAAAATCGCCCTAAGTGGCACAATGTCATGCCCAATGTAACGATAGGTTCTCTAGTTATACTAAGAGAGCAGAATGTACCACCATTGCAATGGCCGATGGCACGAGTAACTAACGTTTTTCCAGGGACAGATGGCATTGTACGAGCCATAGAAGTAAAAACCGCAAATGGCCATACTCATAGACGGTCAATAACCAAAGTATGTATTTTGCCTATAGAAACGTAGCACTTACCTATGTATACAAGTATCCTATAGTTACAAATAATAATGTACCTATACAAATATAAAATTGTAATTTCAATTGTTTCTGCTTATATGCTTATAGCGGCCGAGGACTTATCGTCATATAAATAAATGCCTTTTAGCATTGCCTACTATATAAATAATAATTTTGTTTTAATAAAAGTTAAACAACTTTTAAATTCCATACAAAAAGAGAAGTCCTTAGCTAGCAGTCAATTAGTTTGTAAGATTAAGTTCCTTTAAATTAATTATAATATTTGGACTGTAGACTTATTAATATTACATTTTAACATAATACTTTATACAAAATACAAATTAATATAAACATAAAATTTCATATAAAAAATTTGGAAAATTTAAAACGAAATAAGTAAGATTCATATCACTTAATGTTATGGCAAGCTGTTGTAATTATCAAACTTTGTACTGAGTGCATACTTTAATTTTGTTTTAACAATTTCTATGCTACATTCAAATTAATAAAAATTAATTAAGATTTCTAAAATATTTGTTAACTTTTAAAATGTAATGTGCTTTTTTTATTTTAGAAAGAGTGTTTAAGAGGCCTCTGGCTTATATAATTTTAACATGTAATGTTTACCTTTTTGAGGCCCCCAACTTATGTCAGAGACATAAAAAGATTGTATATTTTTATAATAACTAATTTATGGCAACCCTGCTCTCTCTCTCTAGCCCCATGGCTGCCGTCCAGGTGTAAAAGTGTATTTCTGTTGGCAAATAAATAATTTACAGTCCACTAAGAAGCATTTTACTCCGAGCCCAGATTTCCACAAAATCTTGTGGAAAGTTGTTCAGTTTCGTCTACTGAGCAAGCCCTTAAAGTTTTCGGAAACCTGTCCCTTACACCCTGTATATAACTGACAAGGTCATCACCCGGATGAGTGTGACTGTTAGTGGTATTTACCGCCGCTATTTGACCGCTTCCGTCTTTTGCAAGGTACGTTAAGCCGTTGGTCGTGACTCAGTGGGCTTGCGTGGTCGCGTCGATCATGCAGGTTAACTGACTATAGACACGGTCATGACCAGGATGAGTTTGACTGTTAGTGGCATTTACCTCTACTGTTTCCGTGCTTCGCAAGGTATGTTAAGCTGGCGGTGCTGGCTGCTATCACTAGATGGCAGTCGTTAAAGCATGTCAGAAGGCCTTATAGCCTGAAAACTTCTAAGATTAGGTTGGCCATTAGACCCCCACATAGAGATGGGTTTTTGCCCGGGCAGTTTTGAGTAAATGCCCAATTTGTATGGCGTAAATGGACGTTTATTGGGCATTTATTCAAAATGCCCAAAAATGCCCGGGCAAAAACCCATCTCTAACCCCACAACCTCCATAAATCCGGGCTCGGCCCCTGTGTGTGGAGTATGTCCTAACCTTCTCGATGTATAGGAAGAGATCCGTGCAATAAGTCGTTATATGGCCTAACTTTCCCAAGATATGGGAAGAGACCCGTGCCTCTGCATTGGGAATAAGTCGTTAACAAACACTGGAAATGAGGAGTGTCTTTTTAAAAGGGTTTATTTCCACATAGTATATTTTTTCAGAAAAAGTGAAAAACTCATTACACAAAAATGAATCCAATTTTTAAATTAATTTGAGTCAACATTATTGTAAAATGAATAATCAATAACTTCAATGTCTTTCTGCTTCCAGACAACTCACATCGGTCATATGGAAATAAGCACTTTGATGCAGTCTGAAAGAAATAAGCTGTTTTGTTCCAAACAAATGATAATTAAGCACTTTTGATTTGGACATACTATGAAATAAGCAGTTTTAACAAAATTTTTTTTAGTGTTTTTTTTTTATTTTGAACCACCCAATTTTAACAGATCCCCTTTTGGCCATTGTCTGATCCCATGTGCGACAAATACGTGTATAAACATTTTAATGTTTTTATAATTATTTATTTGAACATTTTAATATTTTCATAAAATGTTTATACATGGATTTGTCCCACATCAAATTCGTTACAGTCAGTCATATTCACATTCCTGTTTAGCAGTTCCATTGGTAGTCATAGCACCATCCAGTAATATATTCTTATACCATTTCAGTTCTGGTAATTCTTCCCATTTGTCACCAAATTGTTTTTAAAATAAGCCGTTTTGATGCGGAAGTCACTTTTGGTAGTCAAGTTTCGTAATTAAATAAGACTCATTGAAGAAAACCAGTAAGAGTAAGCTATGTAAAATTGCATGGAGAATCGAATGGCATTGTTAGATTTAAAAAGAGAAAATATGGAAATAAACCCTTTTGAAAAGACACTCCTCAAATACTTTTTTTTCACGTAGGCAATTCAACCCCTAAATCAGTTGAAATATGGTAGGTATAAGAATTATACGAAAGTTAAAATATTATGGACCTTGCCTTTTTTTCATTCGATATACTTACTTACTTGCAAATATTTCTGAAATACGGTAATTAAAGTTCAGTCAAATCAAAATCATATGAAATCAGTGTTCTGTTTATTCTCGTTTCCGGGGGATTAAACCTTTAGCCGGGTGTAAAAATAATATAAACCACCATAAACTATGTCAACGCGGGCGAAACCGCGGGCGTAAAGCTAGTACATAATAAAGCACAAATAGGCACGTACGACTTCTAATTAGGAACTTCGAAATGGCTACCCTTAGGAGCAAATGACACTCAACCACTCGATTCCCGGACTCACAATCAGTTCCTAAATGCATAATTGCCGATATATGTACACCTATGTCTTATTCAGTAGGAAGGTATGTTTATTCTCGAATCATTTAATTATGTAATACATATCTGCTGGTAACGTAAGTTACATAATTATAGAAGACAGAAACTACATTGGAAACCTCGTTGTTACGCAAAGTATCATCTGAAAATGAGGTTTCATTGTGTTTGTGATAGGCGTACGCCGCGCCGTGTGCAGTGGACCATAAAATCTAAAAGTTTCTTGCGACCGACATTACGGCAGCCCTTTTTATTATACAGATAATAAAAAAATGTGTGGCAATATTTTAACAGTGGCTTCTACTCATCAAACTGAACAACTTTTTCCAAGAAACTCATGGTCAAAAAAAAATTGGACTTCCCACGCAAAGTTCATCAACCAGCTGACGGATTTATATGGAGTCCAATTTTTTTGTGTTTTTTGACTATGAGTTTCATGGGGAAAGTTGTTCACTTTGATGAGCAAGAAGCCACTGTTAAAATATTGCCAGTTTTTTTATCACCTGTATTGTATATAGCTATATTATCGTGTGTATATAGGTACCCACCCAGGGCAAACATTTCTGATGTTCATTTTGTGTGTCTAGGTGCATTATAACTATGTACCTATACAAAAATAAGGTTATATACATATTGTATATACTATGTATTTAAACTTATTAACTATGTATTTATTGTTAAGAAACGTATTGTGCTGAAAAAGTTCCTCTACAATTGAATTAGTTCAGTCTATCCACATGATTATTAATAAATGTCAGGAGCAAAAAGTTACGGAGGTAAATTAAAAAGTTATTTATAAAGTTGAATTACTCGTACTATACAGGATCCCTATGAAATATCGAAAAAAATGTAACCATGCATAGCTTCGACTCATGAAACTGAACAACTTTCCCCAAAAAACCTATAAGTACTCATTTTACAAAAATAATGTTAACTCCTCATACCAATTGATCAAGTGATCCGCCGATTTTGTATGGGATACTCAAAAATTTGTTTGCGATTTCAGTATATGTTACTTCGGGAAAGTTGTTCAGCTTCATGAGTAAAAGCCACTGTAAATATTTTTTTTTTCAGGTATTTTGGAAGGACGTTAAGACCATAAGACCTTTAGAGTTAGTCGCTTTGCAAAACATCACTGACGATACGAGTTCACCGCATACAAGAAAAAAAATTAATTTGATCGCAAAAGCATGTTGGTACCATGATCGGTACGTGTGTACTTATAAGCAAGGTGATTATTATTGTAAGGTAAGTGAAACTTTCTCTGTACACTATATAAGACTTACCTGGAATCTCCGCTGTAGTGCACGGAGTTAACTTTATTTATGTGCCCTTTTAGCGTTTTTTTCGTTACCAATCTAATCTTTGGCACATCTGCTAAGTCTCCACATTTTTCAGCTAGTTTCGCATCGGCTACTTTCTCTTGTTCAGCCTAAAATAAATTATTACGAAAAATCAGCAACTCAAGTAATCAGACGGAATCGTAATGTATTTCTCATTCAACACACCTTCACTTTGGCAATCAAATCCATCAGTTCCTTTTTGAGAGTCGTGGTTTCTGGATCCTCCTTCGGCATGGCTTCGTTTAGGGGCTGCTTGCTAGATAGACGAGCTCCTAGGGACGCACCGCAACGAGTTGTGAGCCTTCGATTCTCTTAAGCCACCTCCTGCTTGTATAATCTCATTACATAAATAGGATTTTAATTTATAGTACAGCTGAAGCTTTATAAATGCCCATCGGACACTACTAGCCTTTTAAATGTCTTTTGATGGCACAGTTTTGTGTAGGAAAAAAAAAACATATGTAAATAGAGGTAATGATGTGGTTTTGCCATGTATTTCCGTGGAGCCATATAAAGATTAATGTAACCATATTTGTGGGGCACAGAGATCTCAATAATGGTGTGGGACCTATGTATGTTTCAAAAATATAGTTAAGAGAATGTGCCATGCCAACCTCGTAAGGGTAGACTAATAATATTATTTAACGTTTTTGTATGGGTTTCTGAAAATGTTATTGAGTATGATAAGAAGAAGGCTTTTAGCTTTGAAAGTTAATACCTTAGTCTCTATAAGATAAGACTTTGAATTTTTCTTTATTCGCGGAAACCATTAATGCCTTAAAATCCACTTTACTTTCTTGTAAAATTATACGTAATTTAATCTTTATTAGTTTGTTTTAAGAGTGTTCGGCTTGTTAATATTACAGATAAGAGGATAGGAATGTTTCTAACGTATTTGATCACTGTACACTGTGCATTTGAGGGAGGCGCGGATCCAGGGGGGGGCAATGAGTGCAATTGACCCTCCCCCCCCCTGAAGCCTGACCGAAGTACTAAAACTTCTATAAAATGCAAATTAATAGAGGAATTTCTTAACTATTCAAAAAATTTCGCGCTCGCTACGCTCGCGACTTTTTAGGGTTCCGTAGCCAAGTGGCAAAAAACAGAACCCTTATGGATTCGTCATGTCTGTCTGTCTGTTTGTCCGTCCGTATGTCACAGCCACTTTTTTCCGAAACTATAAGAGCTATACTGTTGAAACTTGATAAGTAGATGTATTCTGTGAACCGCATTAAGATTTTCACACAAAAATAGGAAAAAAACAATAAATTTTGTGGGTTCCCCATACTTAGAACTGAAACTCAAAAATTTTTTTTCATCAAACCCATACGTGTGGGGTATCTATGGATAGGTCTTCAAAAATTATATTGAGGTTTCTAATATAATTTTTTTCTAAACCGAATAGTTTGCGCGAGAGACACTTCCAAAGTGGTAAAATGTGTGTCCCCCCCCCCCTGTAACTTCTAAAATAAGAGAATGATAAAACTAGAAAAAATATATGATGTACATTACCATGCAAACTTCCACCGAAAATTGGTTTGAACGAGATCCAGTAAGTAGTTTTTTTTTATACGTTATAAATCGTAAACCGCAATTTACCTACAACGAACTACAATAACTTTTGAATCATTTCCCATGTCAGCATTTTTATTTCTGATGTAAATTTATTATACAACTGTGCACCTTCGTAAAGTATGATAATTTGGGTTGCACCTCCGTGTTTGGGTCACAGAAATGTTTACTATATCAACTTAATCAGTCCATTAGATTCGGAGCAAATTGGCTGTGACAGAAGGACAAACGGACAGGCAGACATACGACTGATCCTATAAACCCTTATCCTTTTTTCCTTTTGCGGTACGGAACCCTAAATAATTCGAATAACCTTTTTAAATGAATGTAAAAGAAGCGGTCGTAGCTCAGTGCGGCTTGCGTGATCGCGTGGATCAAGCAGGTTAACTGACTACAGACACGGCCTCACAACCTCCACCAATCCGGACTTGGCCCCCATGTGTGGAGTATGAGAGTAGTAGTAGTATGGCCTAACCTTCCCGAGGTATGAGAAGAGACCCATGCCCCTGCAGTGGGAACGATATATGTTGTTAATATAACATACGAGATAAGAATGTTAAAGAAACACATCGACCGATTTTTTGGATTTTTTTCAAAGAATCTCAAATATCACAAAATCTTAAGTTATATCTACACTTACTTTATAATAAAAGTGTAACGGGGTCGATGCTGTACATAGAATATTTTTTGAAAATAACACTGTAGAGGACATATACAGGGTGTAAGAGACAGGTTTCCGAAAACTTTAAGGGCTTGCTCAGTAGACGAAACTGAACAACTTTCCACAAGAATTTTTTTCAGGAAACGAAAAAAAATCGGCTTATCCATACAAAATTATAAACTTGATTGGACAGTTTGTATGGAGAAGGCGATTTTTTTTTCGTTTTAGCCCTTAAAGTTTTCGGAAACCTGTCCCTTACATCCTGTGTATCGATATAGAGACCAAAACAATTTAATTTATAGTTTTTTTATGTTTGTCTGTTCGCGTATCACGCACAAACGACTGGGCCAATTTTGACGGACATACGGTGGTAACTGGTAACAGAGAAATGGACATATAATAATACGTCGATACAAACATATACAGTTATCTGGAGCCTACTCATCATAATATGTCGTGTCGGTAGGGAATCAAAAACTTCTTTTAATATACAGTCTGTTAAAAAAGTGCATTTGAAATTTTAAGGGGTTTTATCAAGTATAGAATAGAATGCAGGAAAAATATTGAAAAAATCTAAAATATTTTTCAGTTTCACATCCCATAAAAATTCTTGATTCACTTTTCAGATTCATTGTAAGAAACTGAAAAAAAAATTATCGAATCTGTAGTCTACTAAGTCTTATACAGGATGTAACAGAAGTGTGTGACAATACTTCAAGGTTGGCTTTTACCCATCAAACTGAACAACTTTTGTTCTACAACTTTGTTGAAATCGCAAAAAAAATTTTTGACTTTTCATACAAACTTGGTTCGCCAGCTGATCGATTTGTATGAAAAGTCCAAAAAAAATTTTGCGATTTCAACAAAGTTGTAGAACAAAAGTTGTTCAGTTTGATGGGTAAAAGCCAACCTTGAAGTATTGTCACACACTTCTGTTACATCCTGTATATATATACCTGATTATAAGTACCTAACCTCTTACAATTTCAAACGTACATTTTTAACATCTTGTATATCATACGTATAAATCAACTTAGATATTTTATAACTTATATTATATGTTTCATTTTAGAGTTATTTTCTTTTACGAAAGTAATAATACTTACTAACTTTTAAAGCTATAACTTTAATACTGTATCTATGACTATGACATAATATATTATATGGTGTAAAAACATTTATGTCACAGAGTGGTTTACTGCGTTTAAATTAAATATTAAGTGCTTGCCTATGAAATTGCCGATTATTTCAAAAAGTTTAAAGAGAAAAGTAATACCTATTAAAGAAAGTATTAAAACAATAACCTATTCTCAAAGTATCACTGGTCATGTAGAAATTAAATCATGCTTCCTGAATGCTCGTTGTCTGTATATTTTGAGTGCACAGTGGTGTAGAAGCCATGAAAACGGATTTTTTCATAACTGAAAATCACTTTTATTTGAGAAATAAAATACAAATTTTTAATTTTTATAAGGGGTTAGAGTTGTCCCAGTGTGTTCTTCACTACCACTTGCATGTTTGAATATATTTCACATTATACGTATATTTCAGGACTTTCAGCAAAATATCAGAAAATTTAACCTCTAAGAAAACGCCAATACCTTATTTTAAAGAGCCTTACTCGGTGAGATTTTACATAAGATACATGATCTGGCTAGTTTCTTAGATCCGGTCAGGACTTTTTCATTGCATTATGCATGCAGCAATGCCACATCACATTATTTATCCGGATTTGTAATTGGTACGTAAGTAGGTATCCGTCCAGCATTAATGTAGATTAGTTTCTACCTGGTTCAGTGTAATTTTAAAAGCGGGATCTCTACTCAAGCGCGACCGATCGATCGGTGCGGTGGGTCACCGCCAGCAAATGGCCAGCAACGACGACGGTTTCGTGAAGGCAGTGGAGCGGCGCGAGCCCAGGCACTTTCACCGGGTTTTGTTTTTCTAGACGCAGCTAGGGACAAAATCAAAATCGAGACGGTCACGCAAATGTGAGCAACACGCTGGTACCTAACAAATTTAAACAGCATGCTTCATACAGCTTCCTTGGAAGGGGAAGTTACCTGTGAGATATGGGGTGTTGAAGTCTGTTTGGAAATTTGAATTTCCACCGGGTGTGACGGACTGTTTTGTTTAAACAGTCTCTGTGGACGAATACCCGGACGCTCTATTTATTCAGCAAACTGATCTATTTCAATTTCCAATTAAGGGGAAGTAAACATTTATTTTTTTAGAAGCTTTTGGTAATTTTTTAAGTTTAACTTTACTAAAATCTAACATTTGCCACTTGTTGGCTAATTAAAATGCACTTTTTATAAATGAGTTGTATAGCTAATCAGCAGATTTAATTTTCTAGAGGACCCCTAAAGGTACTATCTCATATTATTTTGTAAGCTTTTCATTCTTGAACACAGTTTTGTCACGGTTGCCCAAATTTTTCTTTCGTTCGACAAAATACTTTCATTTCTCATTTAATTTTTATGAAACGAAGAATGGGGCACTAACTCTCACTTTTCCGTTAAAAAATCAATTTGATGGGGTCTATCAGAATACAGTTTTCAGTCTGTCGCCGGCGTCTGTGAAGACAACATGGTGCTGCGACATCGGTGCTTTCCTCTTAAGTGTTGCTGCTGGGTTGTAGCCTTACTGTTCGCCCTGAGATCTGGCACTCTTTCTCAAGAATTTTGTTCAAAAAATTCTGAATTGGAAGACTGTAAAGGACGTAATTTCTATCACAAAGGTAGGTGTTACATAGCTGATACAATAATATTAAGTGTCCACTGCTCATTATTCGAATTAGGTATTTACCAACAAAGATCGTTCGTTAAATAATATGTTATTTTGTAATTCGCGGCGAGTATGAAGAATAGGATTAATATGAATACTTAATGCTATCCAAAACGCAACTACAAACTAGTTGCGTGTAAGTTTTAACTTTTGAAATTATTCAAAGCACTTCCTAACATTTTTTTACCACTGCTTTTGCTCGTGAAAGTGAACTAAGGTCAATCCTCACGAAGTATGAAAAAAAAACCCAGAGTGAACAGATACAGGTGTAGCTAAATATTTTATTTATATTTAGTAATATAATTCTATGAATATTTCATAATAAGATTCTGTGGCTAAATGTGTGATATTGCTATGTGTTTTTAGTAGGGTTCATTTTTTCAACTTTTTAGATAACGGCAAATTTGGTATATTAAAGGATATAAATAGTACCCTAGACCACAATAGAAGAAAAAAGAACTGTAAACAATAAGGTTGAAAAAATCACCCCTGATAAAAACAAATAGCAATATCACCCATTTGGCCACAGAATCTTATAGTAAAATACTAATGCTCAGGCAGGATGTATCTCTTCGCGCTGGGTTTTTTGAGCATTATCCTTTTCCGAAGGAACCGCAATACTCGTACACTATTCGCAAATAAATGAAATACATACTTTCTAATCAGTTGTTAGTACAAGCCCATTCTTTTTTTTCGGAACTGAATATTGTTTTCTCGAGCAATATTGTTCAGTTTAATTATAATAATAATAATATCTGGGACAAATCACACACGGTCATCTGGCCCCAAACTAGAATTCCCTGTATCTTGGGAACCAGAAACTGATATACATACACATATACTTTTAAATACATACTATAATATACCCATATAATACATCCAGACTCAGAGCAAACAATTCTGCTCATCACAGAAAAGTTTGCCCTGTGTGGGGATCGAACCCACGACTCTCGGATCAGTGGTCAGGATCGCTAACCACTTAGCCACCGAGTCAGTCAAATTACATAAGATTTTATTTAAGGACTTTTTCTTCATCACCAAAATCACAATTGGTTGCCATGGCCGAAAGTGGTTATTTTACCCTACTGTGGTCAGTCCAAAAAATTATATGCTCAGTAAAATAATGAAATGAGTAGAAACAGGTGAGCGGTAAAGGGAAGAAAACTGCTATTGAAGTGAGCAGGAATGGGAATAAATTATAATTAATACCATTGTACCTATACAAAAAAAATATATTTTCGACGTTTTTTACTCAACATTATCAGTTACTTAAATAGGTAGATAGATACATGAAATTTTCAAAGAAGTTGTTGAGAGTTGTATCTGTGTTAATACTACAGAATTATAAATGCTATAATAACGAAAAACGAAAATAAAATGTTAAAAATTAGCTGAACTAGCCGTGGAAAAAATTATCTATTGTATATTTCAGTATGAAGTGTTAAAAAAATCAACCAAATGCAAGTCGGAATCGCAATTGCAAGGCTCCGTACCATCATAAAAGACTATTTATATTATAATTGAAATCAAGCAAGAACAAAAGTGTAGGGCACGCTTTTATTTTAAACTTTTTTTTCGTTATTCGCTATTATAGCAGTTATAATTATGTAGTATTAACACAGGTACATCTCACTCTTTGAAAATTGTATGTATCTACTTATTTCGGTGAATGGTAATGTGGAGCAAAAAACGCCGAAAAATACATTTTTAGGGTTCCTTACCTCAAAAGGAAAAAGGAACCCTTATAAGTAGGATCATTTCGTTGTCCGTCCGTCTGTCTGTCTATCAAGACCCTTTTTCTCAGGAGCGCGTAGACGTATCAGGTTGAAATTTATATCAAATACCCAGGCCTGCAATCCCTTGCAGCTGTGAAAAAATCAAACTTATATGCCAATTGATTTTGTTCACAATGTTTTTGTGATGTAACTAAAAATTTTTGGCTTTCGGACTTTTCCCTTTACTTTGTGCTATAAGCATTACTTGTTGCCAAACGAGACGTTTCACGGGACTATGGAGCTTGGACCTGGTCTGTGTACTAAACATCATAAATAAGTAATTAGAAACATAGTCTTTTCTAATTGTACATTTCCTTCGATTTACCTTCGTTACGAGGTTCATCTAGTTTCTCAGATTTAACAATCGCAACACATAAATCGCCCAACATGGCGAATTGGCGAAGCGAATGCAATTTTGAGCATTTTACGTTCAGAAACTAGATTTTGTACATACCATTGAAATTGATAATTTAGTTGTCCGACAAGTAACTCGAAAACCAGCTGTTATGCCTATAAAAGAGGCAAGGCATATCCGCAGATTTTAAAAATCGTACACCAATGTCAGACTCAGAAGTCAGAACAGAACAGAAGGGTGTTCAGTCAGTCAGAGTCAGAGAAAGCATCTGAGGAATATGTGGACGAAGCCGGAATTTCTGAACGTGATCTACTATTGCAAGCTTCAGTGTTACCATTTATATTGTAAAAAGTGCTGACAAAACATTATGCTTGAACCACGCAAGTTTGCTTCTAATATTTTTTTCATAATTTTTCCTAGAAAGCCTATATTTTTCGTACTACGTACATGTCCAGGCACAAAATGAAACGTGTCCTTTCATGATTGTAGGTATACGGGAAGTACCCTATAGGTTTTGATTCCCATGCGATTGTTCAAATATGTGGCATAAACGGCCGTATCTCTTGATTGCGTTGGCATAGAAATTTATTTTTTTTACAGCTTCCAGGGTTTGCAGGCCTGAGGATTTGATTTAGAGTTCAAGACGTATGTGAATATGAATTTATATGGAAACCTCGGTGCGCGAGTCCGACTCGCACTTGGCCGGTTTTTTTTGTATTTTTATTTATAATTTTATTCCCCTGCCTGCCCCCTTCAATAGCAGTTTTCCGCCCTTTTCAATTAATTATACTGGCGCTCCGATTTTACCGCTCACCTGTTTTATCTTACTGCTTATTTCATTTTTTTACTGACCATATTATTTTTTGTACTGACCAAAGTAGAATAAAATAACCGACCAATTTTGATTTTATTACTGTTCATGTTTTACAGTCACACTAATTTTCCAACCACCAAACAATTAAATAACTGCTCGTTTATTTTTTCGACAGATCATAACTTCCCTAATACTTAAATAACAGATGTAAAAATTAATTCCCTTTTCTATTGCTACAACAACCCCAATAAAAGCCGATATCCTAAAATATTACAACACCTTTTTGTTACATCTGTATATTTACAACAGCGGCGCGCGCCATGCCTTGAACGCCTCGTGAACAAGTTAACATCAAAGTCAATGTCAAAGTATTTATTTCAAAACTAAGTGTACAAATTAATATCTAGATGGTCGTTACAAAAAAAGTACTTACATATCGAGGGTTCACGGGCGACTTGTATTAAGCGACATTTTTAGAAATGTTCAGGATACTGATTTAAAAAAATATTTCTTAGAAAAATTATCACTAAAACTTAACTTCTTAGTATTATATAGATTCTCGATATTCTTATTATTTTAAATATTATTCAGAAGTTATTTTTTGTGAGGTATTTTGTAAGAAATAAATTTTTAAAGTAGAGGTGACCTGTGTTTCCAAAAATGTCGCTTAATACAAGTCGCCCGTGAACCCTCGATATTAAAATCATACAGTATAGTACGCTAATGATTTCGATATCGCACGCTATCACGTAATATCATGAGATAAAACTGTGATAAAACAGTATAGCATAGCACCCGTGTATGATGGTCCATTTATTTGTATGGCGAGCGAGTGATTCGTTAACAAAGAGTTCGATAAAATAGCACAACATAGCGCCCGTGTGTGACGCCTTTTATTCACTGCGTGCAACGAGGAAAAATCTGGCAACACTGGCGTCAGTCAGTGGGCCGCGTTCAGAACCAGTAACCGTTCACTCTGAGAACAGGATAGCATAATATAAGTCGCTTAAGTGTGAAAGAGAAGGTTGCTGTCAGTGCAGGTTCTGAACGCGGTCCTGGATTGGGTTTGGTTGGTTCTTTTGTATTTCAGTTTCAGTGCTAGCTAGCTACGGAAGGAATGTGTTGTTGTTAAAAGCTTTTCGTTACATTATATTTTGTAGTGCGCGTACAGTTTTAATTATAAATATTTGACAACAAACTATAAACACGCAATTGATATTGTGCCGGCCGCCTGATAACAATTGTAGTCATCGAGCGCCAGTGACCGGGAGACCAATAAAACGAGCACAAATTAGCAGTAGACGAACTTTTATCGCTCAAGTCGGAAGTGGGATCTGTTTCTGGAATTCTGGAGCAAATCAGATCATTACATGTTTATAGTTTCTGGCCGGTAGCCGTCGTTTAACGAGCGGCCAAATCCATTAAGAGTGCGTTGAACCTAGAATCTCATGTATGAAAGATTTCAAATAATGAAGCGGTTGTTAGAAGCTTTTTGTGCCATATTTTTAATAGCAAATATTACAGAAGGGCACGGTAAGAACTTATACCTATTATTATTTTGTAGATTCCTATAACGAGTCTTTTATGTCTATTTCTTATCTCATGTGTCCCATGTTAGGAAAGATAGTCTTTACCGTCTTCACATTATTTCCTACTGATATTAAATTCTTCTGTTTTATATTTTATTTGTTGTTACCACTATTAAGCTGCTTTTCAAACGGCGAGGTGAGGCGAGGAGTGGACTGAAGAGAATTGAAATCTCTAAGAAGAAGATTATTTCCACTGAAGACGTGCGAAAAGAGAATTTATTTTCCATACAATTTAAAATGGTGTTCCCGCCTCACTTCGCTGGTAGAAAAGCAGCATTACCATTCCTAAAAAAAATTGGGTGGTTGTTACCATAATTTCACCAATGACAAAATAGCAAATAGTATCATGAAATTAAAGGGCAAGAAATCAGCAGGGTTTGAATTAATAATTATAATTATCTAATAACTATATTTTGATAATTGCACTAGCCTACAAAATTTAAACTTTTTCTTCCACACGAAAACTTTATCAAAAGTTGAATGTTCTATGGACACCCAACAATAATATATAAATAAATAAAAAATTACACATCAGGTTTCTTTGTGACATCAATACATATATTTTCATGAAAACTAAATAAATATCTACACTTAGACAATTATTATTTACTGTACAATAAATAATTAAGATTTTTTTAAGTATTTGGGTTCTGGTAGGTCTATTTTAAATCTCCAGGAGTAATCAGCAAAGATTTTATTTCTATTTATTTACCCTGATAGCACTTCTCTATTAACAAAATGTCCTGGTGAAGTCTTTTGCTTTGTTTGTCATTTACAGCACCCAAATTTTCGGGAAAGAAATTCAGATGATAGTCCAGCACATGTATTTTCAAAGACATGAGACAACTTAAAGCTTTATGTGAGATTATTAGTAAAATAATTAAATATTTGTAATTTTCCGCTTTATGGTTTCTTAAAAAAATTGGGACGATATTAACAGCACATTTCTGGACAGATTTTTCATGGTCATTCAGTTTCCGTTTAAAGTTCCTTCATTAGTTCATGTATTTTTGGCCTAACAAATAGTCCATCTTTAATTTTTGGGTTGCTGATTTTAGGGAATTTCTATTTCAGCTATGAAAACGCACTACCATCTTTATCAGTAGCTTTTATAAAATATTTATGAGACCGAGTTTTATACTCAACAGTGGTAAAAGTATGTCTTTAGGGTTCACCAAAGATTGTAATATTTTTTGCATGACTTTTGGTTATAATATCTTTTGTATACCTAAATCAAAAACAAAGAAATCACTTACAAGGTCTTGTGGTTTCGTCCAAACCATTGGTATGGCAAATGGCAAACATCTAGAATCATTTAGCCCAACCTAATAGGAATCTCATATTTGATATACAGCATATATGTGGTAGGTACCCAGGGTATTTTTTCACAGCGCAGATAAAACCAAAACAGTCAAAAATGTTTTTTTTAATAGTGTAAATTTTCGACGCTTATATACAAAAGTCAATTCTCTACACACATAATAAGAACTCTTCGAGTTGTTTGAGCACTTTTACAGTATATTTACAACTTGACGGACATCAGTAAATTTAATTTACTCGAATTCTATAGTTATCTAGCTACCAAAATTTAGTTATTCAAACAAATTCACGTTAATAAGGTATACTATTTATATATAGCTATAACAAAAAAACTGGATGTGACTGAAAAGAAATAATATTTTTTTTGTAATGAGGGTACATCAACACAAACAAAAATCATCACAAAGTTCATGTGGCAAAATCTGTGTTTACCAGTATTATCATAATACTTATAATATAGAAGAAAGGTTAGAGGGAATAATGATGCAATATTCTTCCTTTTTACAGATCATTTGACAGTACTTACTGTAGCAACAGATGATAATCATGGTCTGCAGCGTTACTTGAGATCAGCCAAAGTTAATGGTATTAAGGTTGAGGTCCTTGGTCAAGGGGTAGAATGGGCCGGAGGGGACATGAAATATGCAGGTGGAGGGCAGAAGGTCAATCTACTCAAGACTAAGTTAAATGAAATGTTGAAGACTAGTGACAAGGACCACATTATTTTGTATACTGATGGGTATGTACTTAATTATAAAAATATAATCTGATCAAACTAAACAAATATTCTTATTATAATACCGTTTGAAGTATATTTTTTAAATATTTTTTACAGGTACGATGTTATGTTCCTGTCAAAATTAGATGACATAATTAATAAATTCAAAGAATTCAAGGACACCCGTGTCCTATTTTCTGCTGAACCATTCTGTTGGCCAGATGCAAAACTAGCAGCGCAATATCCCAAAACTGAAGTGCCAAACCCCTACTTGAATTCAGGGGGATTTATTGGTAAATCATATTTTACAATATAGGTATATTTACTTAAGAAGCATTTATTATATTCCCTTTTTTATATTTGTTTGTTATAGGGTATTTACCTGAACTCACTGAAATAGTAAATTACCAGACTATAAATGATAAGGACGATGACCAGCTTTATTATACCAAGTTGTATTTGAATAAGTCTATGAGAGAATCATTGAAAATTTCCTTGGATCACTACTCAGCAATATTCCAGAACCTGAATGGTGCATTGTGTAAGTAAAATAATGAATGTATACATTTGTGATGATCATGAAGTTTAGAACTAAATCTATAAACATTACAGTAGTGCTTACACAATAGGCTTTGTGTTTCTATATCATATTATAATAAAGTTTTGTTGGTATCCTGTTTGTAAAAACAATAATATTTTTGACTATCTCTTGCAGCTGATGTCCAACTTAAAACAAACACTTCAGAGGAATGGCCATTTATTGAAAATGTGGCTACCAAGCAACGCCCCCTAATTCTTCATGGAAATGGGCCTTCAAAGTTGACATTAAATCACCTTGGCAATTATTTGGCTAAGTCTTGGTCTATCAAAGAGGGATGTACTATGTGTACTGAAAAACGTATTGAGCTGCAGGTAGGAACTTATACAACATTTACATAGTAGAGTGATTTGGGGCAATTTCGATATAAATTTCAGTAAGACAATAAGAAGTATTTGTTTTATCTGTTAAAGAAGGCTATATCCTTAGTATAATTAGACATATTTTTATGACCGAGGTTATTTCGGTAGGAAAAGAAATGTGACCTTTGAGTCCTAGATTTATAGAACACATTTTAAGATGAGTTCGAAATAACCCTAATGTATATCGAAATTTCCACTAGTAAAAGAAAATATATGCCAACTTTTCAAATAATTATATTTAATAAATTAATTGATATATCATTAGTCTATATAATGTATACTACAAGATATATTTCCTGAATAAATAGAGGTAAAACAATTTAAAGAAATAAATTACTCGTCTTTGACAGATAAAACAAATACTTCCTATCATCTCACTCAACACAGGTTTCACAAATTAGATATTTCGGAATTACCCCATACAGTTAAAGTGATTCTCAAACTTTTGGCTATAAATGTTAAGTGTTGTAAATTTTAAATTAAAGAGATGAAACTTTATTTTAGTTATTATGACATTTTGATAAATATTTATTCTTCAAAAGTTAGAATTACTTATTATAAAAAAAAACGTCGGAATATCCCAAATGGGGTTATTTCAAATTAAATTTAAAATAGCATGTCAAGACTCAGTCAGATATACTTAAAAATCTATAATTTATCATAAAAACAAACAGTCAATATAATGCTTACTTTGTTTCCTCGAAATTAATGTCGGGGTTATTCCGAATTGATGAAAATGGCGCGAAAAACTCCACTTTTACAAAAATCGTCACTACACTCGCCCGAATGTCACCAGTCACTGAACGATAACTGAAGCCGCAGGAGATATCAAGATGGCACCTAAGTAAATGTGTCCATCATAAAAATATTGTTTTATTTAGTAGAATTTTTCGTTATTCGGAATTACTACAATGCACTCTAACAATAAATTGTTTATCAAGCTTTTTATCACTAGATCAACTGTTGAAAATTTATGTGCAGGAAGATAAATTGCCTACTGTGATGATGGCAGTATTCATAGAACAACCTACACCCTTCTTAGAAGAGTTCTTACAGCAAATACTTGACACTGATTATCCAAAGGAAAAGATCCACCTTCTACTAAGAAATAATGTGGAATATCATGAAACTGAAGTTGAAGATTTCTTTCTACAAAATTCTAAAAGCTTTGCATCAGCAAAGCGTATCAAGCCCAGTGACTATCTTTCCGAGGCTGAAGCACGCAACATTGCCAAGTAAGTATCTTAATTGATTAGGTACATATGTATATGTTGTTTTATAGATGGTCCAATTGTGAGCGTTAAATGGCAAAATTGATCATAATAGAAAATTGTTACTTTAATACAGCAAACTGCCTTTGTGCTGTTAATCAAACTTGTAGTTTTAAAATTTGGAAATAATGGAACATATATCCAAACATACCCAGGATAAACATAACTCTCCGCTTGGGCAGTTGGGTAATCACCTACAAAATCTACATTAACATGTATGTTCCCTAACTTTCTTGAAAACTTCCATGGCAACATTTATCAGTTTCAGTACACAGGATGCTTTGCAGATAAAAGTGAAGCTAAACGCGTGCTTGATTGACTAGAAATATAAAGACTTTTACAAATATAACCAGGTTTAATAACTATAGTATCCTCAGTTTTATAATTTGGATTATTTGTTTATTTTGAGTTATTGCTGTCTACGGAAACCTAAAATGAGAACACAAAAAATATGTTGCTCTCTGATTACGAAACTGAAGTTGATCTCACGTATAGAATCAAAATATAAGAGGAGAAGATTCATAGGGTTAGTAGGCATCTATGGGGTATCATATAAAAGCTTTTTAAGCAAACATTTTGAAATATATTTGAATAAATAGGTGATCTATATAAATGTACATATTGAGAGGTAACGTGATATAACGATCACGGCCCTATGACATAGACATGTGGCAGTAACTCGTCGCTGCTGCTCTAGTACTATTTAAGTTTATTTTTCGAAAGTTCGTTTTTTCCTACTCTAATTCCATTCCTAAATGTTATTACGAATTTTAATAAGAAAATTTACGTAAAAGATCATTATTAAATTAGTATTTGTTTTCTATTTCTTTTGATAAAAACCTTTATTTCAGGGACCGATGCATTAACAGTGACTGCGACTACTTTTTCTCAATTGATAGCGTGTCTAGGGTAGACAAGAACACTTTGCGTTACTTATTGTCTTCTGGATATGACGTCATAGCTCCAGTGCTTGTTCGTCCAGGGCAAGCTTGGTCAAACTTTTGGGGTGCTATAAATCCGTCTGGTTTCTATGCCAGATCTGCAGACTACATGGACATCGTCTATAATACTATCAGGTAAGAAACATGTTATTAGGCAGTAAATGTAACCATAGTTGCTCCCGAATGAGATGAGAAAAACAGATGTCTCTTCGAGCGAAATAATGCTCTAAATGCATTCACAATGGACAGTGTATACCTACATATAGTGTAATGAATGATATATCATTATACCAAGCGAGAAGCGAATTACTCATTGCTTAGTTGCTATAATAATCTAAAGCTGTATTATTTAGGTATGCTCATGTTTCGTTTCACATTAGCTAGCGAATATTATAGGTATTAAATTATTTTATAGAGTTTGTAGTCTGACGGTCCGACAAGAAGTTATGATGACGATGTTATTGTAGTCATGAATAATCTATAAGTGAAATTAGGTATTATCGTTATGAAAGGTTACGAACACTGCCAGCAGAAGAAATATTAAATTTTAATGTGACCTTTTAACATATAACTTGTCCATTTTACTTTAATTTAGTGTGTATTTTATTTCTTAATTGCAGGGGTCGAAACTGATCAGTAAAATCTGTAAAAGTTTTTTGTAAACCGGTGTGTAAAAGTCAGTTTTTTGGAAAAATGGTCAGTTTTGTCAGTTTTTTAGTGATTGGCACTCAAACTTTTCCCATAGGACCCCTACATTTTTTATTGTCCGCCTGCGCGTACCATCGTCCCATCGTTTTCCATGTGTTTGTCAGTACACTGATGCGATTTTACTAATGTGTAAACACAAATTCTAATATTTCCCTGTTATGTGCCTAATGGTGGCTTGAGGACAACAACTGATGCTCTGCTGTTATGCGTTATATAGTATGAGCCTTTATAAATTGTACCTATGAACGTAGGTGAAACATTATCGCTCAGAAAAAAATAACATAATCGCAGTTTTGTCCGTTTTTTTTAGATTGGCACTCATTAACGGACTTCAAAAAAAGTCCTCTTTTTTTGAAGTCGGTTAATGAGTGCCAATTCTTCGGTTCTCAATTCGTCGGTTTTTTTATTTATGTAAAGCGATTACTCGAAGACGCCTGAACCGATTTAGTAAATTCTTACTTCCCGGTAGTTCCCAGGTAGGCCCATATAAATTTTATCGAAATCGATTTAGCAGTTTTTGAGAAATCCAACAAAAACAAAATAACATAGCAAAATTGGAGTTGTTACGATTGAAGTCGGTTGTTTTTAACGTATTTAGCGTGGTCAATTATTTTCATACAGAGCTAGGGAAGGTTATACTTACCAGATCGGTGGAGGTTGTTAGGCTAGTGGTCAATCCCAGTAACAAGTTTTCAAGCCGCCTAAAGGCCTCAAACATGGCTTATCAACTGATATGCAACTGACTTAAATTTGTTATTTGATTAGCAAACAATAATGTTTGTTACTTTAATAAGAACAAAATTAAGAGGGTAAGGGTTGACTATGCGGATGGTGGTAGCCAATAATTATAAAAGTGTTTTTATTTTAATATAACACCTACATTTTTAATTCGTTTCAGAGTCAATAAAAGTCAGTATTTTAGATTTATTTGTCAGTAAAATCAGTATTTCTGAACATTGAAGTTGTTTCGACCCCTGTCATTCACAATGTAGGGAAAGATATTCAGCATGGTAAGCACCGGAACACTTCACTCATTCACCTACACCTCGGAACAATAAACCCAAATATCAGATCACACAGGTTAACTCACTACAGACACTGGTATATTATACCCACTATTACCTAGATGTGTTTTAGCTGTTAGTGGAATTTATCGGACTGTTTACGTGTTTCACAGGGCACGTTAAGCCGTTGATGTTGGCTGCTATCACTAAGGTGGCAGTCGTTAAACCATGTCGGTGGCCTTGTAGGCGGTATGAAAACTTCTGACACGGGTTGGCCCCACAACCTCCACCAATCCGGCCTAGGCCCACTTGTGTCACCACATATGTAGACTAACCTTCCCGAGGTATGGGAAGAGACCCGTGCCCGATGTGGGTTGTTAACAATTGTTATTTCATACCTAGATACCATTTTAATTCGTCGGTATTTTCGGATTCAGCCTTAACTGGTTCCAAAAAGTAAATCTCAATATCTTCAAGAGTCATAATATAACTGTTATTTTTCTGCCCTGATAAAAAATGCCATCACAGATTTATATACAGAAGTATGTTGCTTTCAGCGAAGTTAGAGATGCTAAAGCTAGGGATGATCTATTTATTAAAATACTAATGCGTCTGTTAAATAGTATTTTATTTATATAATTCGACCAATAAACGTTTATAAATTTGCCAAAATTAAATTTAAAACATAAACTGTAAAAACTGTTTGGAAACTTTTAGTCGAATGCGATAGAGAAGTCGGTTTTGAATGATCGACGATCGATGGAGTACATGTTGTCCGCCGTACACTCGTACACGCCGGCGTCCATCTGCGTGGCTGGGTCGATCTCGATCTTCGACTTCACTCGGTCCTCGCCAATCGGCCATTCGTGAATCTGAACACAAAGTAAGCAGTCAGTTCGGTATAGCCATATTTAAGTACCAAATTACTTTTCATCCTGCACACAATAATAAGTCTGAAGGCAGCAAAATCTCCTGAAACTTACGTGGAGATAGTGATGAGCAAATATTTCCACGCCGTCTTTAAACCAGGTTATGTGCGGTCGAGGGTTGCCTTTGGCAATGCACAGAAAAGCAATTTTGTGACCCAGTACGTACTCAAGATCAAAATGTGATGCAAGTAGGATTTTTGCTCCCTGTAATCATAAGAATTTTTAAAGCAACCATAAGAACATTTTTCAAAAAAGCTGCTGTCATCATTGTTATATAAATTATTGTTTGAGGTTACTCACATCATTATTATTGTAATATTGGTCAGACTCAGGATCTCTGTACTTTCCAGTAATTGGCAAACCAATTTGAACCTGTGAACATAAATAAATGTATTTATATTAAAGGATCAAATATGAATAGCAAATTTGATATATATTAATTTTAGAGTAAGAGTGTTTTTTAAGTAAATTACCTTAGATTTGGTTCTGCTCCTCGCACGCCCACGTCGTGCTGCTACAGGGTCAAAGAAAAACCAATAGAGTACAAATAAACACAGAAGCAACCTTGCGTTCAGCAGTAACATCCTCGTGTGTCCTTTATTGGTAACTCTTGATGTGCAAGGTCTATATTGCTTGGCTCGCTGGTGTTCGGCGCGTCCTTGCGAGGTTCGTGAGCTACTGCTGCCGCCTGTCGATCCTCCGCGATTTCTCTCGCGCCAATCTCTCAATTGACTAATGACTGAAGCAATCGCAGGAGGGCCGTTGTCTCCCCTATGTGATACGCCGCTCTCGTCATATCCTTTAGTTTAATATATTGTGATGCATGTGAATACGCTTCGTTAATATTATTTACACTATGAAAATAATATTAATCGACGTATTCAGATAGCTTTGTATGGTATGGTTTCATAATATGGTAATCACATTGTTCTGCTGTTTAATCATTTAGTTTCTTGTATAAACTTAGGCTGTACACGCATCGCGATTTGCTGCAGCATTCTGCATTAGTATATTAAGCAAAGTATTCTCATACACGATTTCATACGTTGAACAATTTTGATTTGATTTAAGATCTCACCTTCGAGATTCCGGGTTCAGTAGTTTATCAGTCTCGCTTTATTAATGATAATGCTTCAATAATAATCTAAACTGAGTGAAAATGTTATAACATCAAATTCCTTTAGAGTTATAATATGCTCAGCGAATCGAGCAAAGCGAATTGTATGTGTCTCACTATTTGAAAAGTCATAGGTTATCCATCATGTAGGTATTCTTATCTTGGTTCCGTAACTCTTATCTAAAAACTGAACTATTATAAGAACATTCTTTATATCATCAGTTGGAGAACGTTGGAAATTTTACTTTGTTTTTATTCCCTAAAATATAAACAGAAAACTAGAGCTAACTTAAGGCTCTCAAAAATGTATCTATATATCTACCGGGTGTTTTGGACAAGTATTTTATTGTTACTTTGTAAAAACTATGAAATTAAATAATACATACCTTAAAAGAAACAAGATTATGCTGTATTATTGCATGGTTATGTAGGTTGAAATTATCTGTTCTATATTTCAGGGGCATTTGGAATGTACCTTTTATCACCAACTGCTACATTATGAAGATTTCGCTGCTAAGGTCTCCAGCTATGAAGTCCATATCTTATTCCAAGGAAGACATAGATGCGGACATGGCATTCTGCGCCAGTCTAAGAGACCATGTTTGTACCACTATTCTGCTTTTTCTTATTTACTTATTTTCTTACATTTCTTATCGTGTGGTATAATTTAACCGTGTGCATAATGACCATTGTATACATGTTGTAATGAGATTTGCAGCTTTCCTCACGATGTTGGTAAAACAATCACGTCAATTGATATGAAAATGTACGTTTTTAAAAACTCATTGGTAACTTGGGCAGTAATTGAACCCCAGACCTCTAAATAGAAGGTTCAAGTTACTATCTTGGAGCAACCGACGCTTTCATACCATTATTATTACTAATAGTTCAGACTAATTTTATTTGTCGGTAAGTAGGTACTCTTTTACTGCGAAATGATTGAACGGATGTCGCAAAATTAATGGAAATGGGCATGGGTCCAGACTATTGAGGCAGGGCAAAGCTTCGCGGGGACAACCATCTGTCAGTCATGTTCGTTGTTTCCTATGCATGACAAATAATTTATCTTCGGTACTTATTTCATACTAGCTAATTCGCACGACTTTGTCTGCGTAGAGTTTGAGGGTCCTGATTAAATACGCGGTCGTGGCCCAGTCCTGCTTGTGTGGTCACATTGATCACGCAGGTTAACTGACTGCAGACATGGTCATAACCTGGATGGGTTTGACTGTTAGTGGCATTTATCTCGACCGTTTCCATGCTTCGCGAGGCATGTTTAGCCGTTGGTGCCGGCTGCTATCACTAGATAGTAGTTGTTAAGCTATGTCGGAGGTCTTATGACGATATGGGTTGTTAACAACAATTAAAAACGCAATAGCCGCAGTGTGCGAGAGAAACTCAAAAATAATTACAAATTAATTTATTTAATGACAAAAATTACAAATGTATTATCCTTAAGTGAAACTTCGTGCACTATCAGCAGTTTGCGTACATCGTACTGTCCAGTTTAGGTCAACGCGAACGGCGGCCTGCTTATCAGACCGCTGGTGGTATTGCAAATCACCCTCTTGTACCGATACGTAACTCACTAGAAATTTTATTTGACCTTTTGTATGTTCTGAGTAATCAATGAGAAAAGTACACCCATGCTGTGTAAATTTTCTCGCGTTACCTTTTTTGCAATACACAGGATTGTTATTCAACAAAAATCAGCACAACGTTCATAGTCTAGAACAAAATAAGACTTGCGAACATAAGCTGTAATAAGTCTTGGGAAAAAATACAATTAGGCGGTGTTTGTATGAGATTGGAGGCATGTTTCATGTACAGACATGACCCCGTTGCAGTTTTACTTTGTATAGATAAATCTATATCCATATAAGAATTGACCATAGTTATGCCATAACGATTCAACTGATTTAAAGAAAGTAAGGGATAATGTACTTTATGTCACTGAGATAAAGTACATCATCCCTCGCTTACTTTAAATCAGTTGGATCGTTAGGGCATAGCTATGGCCAATTGATCGATTATTACTTCGGAGGTAATGTGAACTTATTTAATTTATTTTCAGGGCATATTTATGCACGTCAGCAATCAATTAGATTTCGGACACCTGGTGAACCCAGAAAGTTTCGACATAAGCCGCACGCACCCCGACGTATATCAGGTCATGGACAATAAGATAGAATGGGAAAAGAGATACCTTCACGAGCAGTATCACGACAACTTTGCTGAAGGAAGAAAGCATTTGATGGTAAGCTTGACAAGTTGCAAGAGATGTGAGTGCACCTCTATTGTAGGAATAATTTTATCACATTCAGATTAAACAAGTAACGAAAATCCAAATGAGTAAGTTTATCTGCAGTTTCAGTAAAGGAGGTATTTAGTTAACTATATTTTATAATTTATGCGTGCAGTGACTTCTGCTCTTGTAAGTTCCATCTGACCGTATTACAAACTCAAATTCATTATTGATTTCATGCTTAGAAATAGGTTTTTTAATTCACACTTTGGCATTATCTCAAATGATAATGAATGAATGATAATGATGTCGAAAGAAGGAAGTGAGTTTACCAAGATTCCTCAACGCAGTGGGGAGCTGGCAATCTTATCTTCATGCCGGAACACATCAATTCTATTACTATTGATGTTAGATGGCAAGACATAGATAAGATGGTGATAGCTATCCAGGCGGGCTCAGAAAATTCCCTAAGACCAATCAGACCGAGTCCAACATAGTTGGACCCCACCGTGAATCGAACCGGCAAGCACCCCGTCATGCGAAGCCGGTGGACCAACCACTAGACCACGGAGGTGTATGTTTCATAAAAGTACACATGAAGACCTTCCAAGCATCTGGCAAGTTTTTGTCCAAAACTACTTCTGCCGGCGCGTGATCTTTACCCAAGAACCTTGTTCACCATCAGTATAACCTATGCGTTGCTTATTCTGTGGGCGCCATGACATTAGATTTAATCACTTAACGAAACACATTATAATTAGAGTTTCGTTCTTTCTATCTTTTATATATTTCTATCCATTAGACCAATGAACTGTACGGCAACACACATTGACTGTCTTTTTAAAGAGATGTTTCGTGATAAACTTGAGTAAGTGTAAGAATTAAGTTACACTTAAATAAGTATCATTTAAATTTTATTCTATTGTATGTAGTGTGACCTTAATAAAGGTTTTGTGTTACCAGCCTTGCCCCGACGTGTACTGGTTCCCGCTCATGACGGCGAGATTCTGCAAAGAATGGATTGATGTAATGGAAGCATACGGCCAGTGGAGTGACGGATCCAATAACGTTAGTTCATAAATTATATACAACCATATAGTATTAGGTAAAACACTAGATTATATAGGCTGTATCAACAATATTTAGTAGTACTAAGTAGACTGACTCGGTGGCTAAGTGGGTAGCGATCCTGACCTCTGATCCGAGAGTCGTGGGTTACTTTTCTGTGATGAACAGAATTGTTTGCTCTGAGTCTGGGCGTATTATATCTATATATGTATGTATTTAAAAGTATAAGTGTATGTATATCAGTCTCTGGTTTCCAAGATACAGGGAATCCTAGTTTGGGGCCAGATGACCATGTGTGATTTGTCCCAGATATTATTATTATTTAGTACTACTTTAAAATGGGCTCATTAAAACCAAACTTTTTATTTTATTTTGCTTTAACTTCAAAAATAAGAAATTTGCACGAATTTTATAAAAGTAAAGATAGTGGTAGCAAGTAAAATATAAAATACAAAGACATTTTCTCCTATCTTATTGTAGTTAGGTAGGCCTAGAACCTGTATTACATTTTTATGATCAAATCTGATTATAGAGTTGATAAGAGCATTTATCTCACAGGACAAGCGGCTAGAGAGTGGCTACGAAGCAGTGCCGACGCGAGATATCCACATGACACAAGTCGGCCTCGACAAACAGTGGCTCTACATCCTAAAGGAGTACGTGCGCCCACTGCAAGAGATGGTCTTCATCGGTTACTACCACAATGTTAGTTTTGTTATAAAATAATACCAAACTGATTATGTAAAGATAATGAAAGCGGTCTTGGCTCAGTGCGGCTTGCGTGGTAATCTGATAACTGACGACAGACACGGTCACAACATGGATGAGTTTGACTGTTAGTGGCATTTATCTCGACCGTTTCCGTGCTTCGCAAGGCACGTTAAGCCGTTGGTGTCGGCTCCTATCGCTAGATGGCAGTCGTTAAGCCACGTCGGAGGCCTTATAGGCGGCTTGAAAATTTCTTACACTGGGGTTAGCCACAAGCCTGTCAACCTCCACCAATCCGGACTTGGCCCCCGTGTGTGGAGTATGGCCTAACCTTCTCGATGTATGGGATGTATGAGACCTGTGCCCCTGCAGTGGGGTCTATATGGTTTGTTAACGACGAACGATCATGTAAAAATAGTTTTTACATAAAATAAAACGCAATAAAAGTTTATTTAAACCCATTCACTGCGTGATTGTTTGGTAAAACCTATTAAGAACTGAAAACAGCAGTGTTTTCGCGGCTTCTTTAATACACTTAACCATTGATTATGTCCTTGTGTTCCAGCCGCCATATTCTCTGATGAACTTCGTGGTGCGCTACCGGCCAGACGAGCAGCCGTCTCTGCGGCCCCACCACGACTCCTCCACCTACACCATCAACCTTGCCCTCAACACGCCCAGTAAGCTATCAACTCACATCTCAGAAGACGAAACTTTATTCAGCTAAACGATAAAAACATAAACATCAATTAATTTCATTAATCATCATATTCTTTTGATGCACTGCTACTTATGGTTATGATTTTAAGAAAGCGTTCCAATACACTATCGTGTGAGCAACTTTACCCTGCAGAGACAGCAGGATGGCCTTGTAAATACATATTTTAAGTATGAAAGGGACAGACTTGTGAGGTAAATCTGAGGGTTGTGAGAGGCGCGCGGCGGGTGCCCGCTTCGTCGGCCTTCATCGTATTTTCTAAAGCTGAATTCCATATCAATGCTTTTTTTGTATTAATAATATGACTTATAAGAATAATCAGAAGTACGACCAAGAGTAAAATTTAGATTTTTAAGCGTTTTGACGGATTCCTATGGGCATTATTATACGAAGTTCGGAAATAAAGCTTTGTCTTAAAATATCTCCGAAACTGGGAGTTTAAATACAAAATTATTTATTATATTTATAAATTATACAAGGTGCGACAGCAACTTTGGAAAAAAACATGGTGGCGGGCGGCCGGCCATAGGCCTGTACTTAAATCTTCGATTCCTAACAAATTAAGATAGATAGGTCAATTTGCGTGCGTAAACAATTTCCTTGTAGTATGTATCCAAATAAAATAAAAATAATTGGGTTTTAATCCAGTAAGCGGGCAGGCCATTCGATTGTCACGGCACGCCCAGTCAGCTTTCCCGGGAAATTTTGATTCAGACCTTCCTTTTTCTTCTCTAATATAATGGTAATATTTGACAACACTTAATACGTTAAATTAACCAATCATAATAAATAATTATAATTTTCCTTACTCAAAAAGCGCTGAATCAATCTCGATAATTTATATGGTAACACCTGTGAAGTATGACCTATCAAACAAAAAATAATCATGAAAATCAATTCATAATTTGCGGAATAATAGCGTAACAAACATACAAAAGAAAAAAACATACACTCGAATTGAGACCCTCCTCCTTTTTGAAGTCTGTTAAAAGCACCTTAATTTTGCAGAATCATGAATTTTATTGTCTAAGTTTACATATTCCTATTTGGATATTTCTGTAATAATGCTAAATACGCATTTCCATTTAATCTGGCCCAAAAGCTTGAAAGGCCCTATAAATTCAGATTGACAGTTCCTTACCACATTAACCCTAAATCGACTTTGGAAATTTGATGGTCTTGTATTGTGATGTTTTTAACCCTAAATCGATTCTGGAAATTTGATGATCTTGTATTGTGTGGGTTTTAAATCGATTCTCGAAATTTGATGATGTTGTATTGTGTGGGTTTTAACCCTAAATTGATTCTGGAAATTGATGATCTTGTATCATCTTGGATAAAAGAAAAAAACATACACTCGAATTGAGACCCTCCTCCTTTTTGAAGTCTGTTAAAAGCACCTTAATTTTGCAGAATCATGAATTTTATTGTCTAAGTTTACATATTCCTATTTGGATATTTCTGTAATAATGCTAAATACGCATTTCCATTTAATCTGGCCCAAAAGCTTGAAAGGCCCTATAAATTCAGATTGACAGTTCCTTACCACATTAACCCTAAATCGATAATGGAAATTTGATGATCACGCATGTGAATTATCAATGAGTATCGATAATTCACATGCGTGATCTATATCGTATCAAGAACTAATTTAAAAACACCCCTATATATTTACTTAGAGAGTAAATCATTTTATTGCACATAAGTTAGCCAAATCACTGGGACTTTGTTTTTGATTGATCCCAATAAATTGACAAATATCGAAGTGATACTTCTCCGACACTACGTTTTAAATTTTGACATTAATGTCAATGACATTAATTGTGATATACAAGTTTAAATGCATAAAGTAAATTAAATATTATAAAAATAACGAATCAGACTTGAGTTTTAAAATAAAATTAAAAAATATATATATATTAAATTCAAGTCTGATTCGCTCGAACGTTAATTACTCACTTTAGATTACATTTAGGTAGAGAAAGGATGGGAAATGGTGGTGAGGAGAATGGGGTCACTTATTTAAGAATAGCTAGTCAGTGGGCTAGTAAAAAAAAGTCACAGCATGGCTTTTTAAATAATACAACATTATTTTGCTTGCTATTTTTTATAAAGGTTTAAAATTAAAAATCACCACCAGTATTACAATCAGTCTGAGAATACATACAGTTGAGAATACATTTTAACACCTAATATCAAAGATAATATTATATTATTATTATTAAAATGTATTCTCAATATAGAAATAGATTTATTTGACTTTGGCAGGTTAAGGTTGCATAATAGATTCCATCTAACCTTCGTACCGAGGATCGTATCCCTAATACTGTCTCAACACTGAATGGCGCCAGTAAGTTTCAGGACAATCAAAACAGCGCTTTGAAATAATCAGACTTTTGCTTATACAGGGGGTTAAAAAAAGTGCGTTTGAAATTTTAAGGGGTTACTCAGAATCAAGTACAAAACCCAGGAAAAATAGTGAAAAAATCCACTCTTCAATTATTTTTTTCAGATTCCCATACTAAATCTAAATAGTGAATCGAGAATTTGTATGAAAAACTGCAAAAAAAAATTGAAGAGCGAATTTTTTCAATATTTTTCCTGGATTCTATACTTGATTCTGAGTAACCCCTTAAAATTTCAAACGCATTTTTTTTAACACCCTGTATTATTTTGCCTCGAAACTACAATAAACATTTATCAGAACCGAGTTTAAATGTGGTTAAATGCCTCTAACAGTTATTAGAATATGTAGTTCTGTTGGAGTAGCTCCTGCCATTTCGCCTAGCGCCAAGTGAGCATTTTTCATTTCATTTCATTTATTGACCATAACTGCATGTAACAAAAAGTTCTTAAATAGTTATAACAGTATCAATGCAATTTACCACAAGTGGTGTAGTCATAACAATACTAAATCGAAATATTAACATAGAAATATAAAATTCATATTAACATAAAATCCAAAATTAAGCATAAAATCCATATTTACAAAAACATACAAAATTAATATTATTAAAAACATTCATAATTATAATTTAATCTCTATAATTTTTAATTTTTAATATTAATAAAGAATTCATTCAAATCAAAATTAAGCATAAAATCCATATTTACAAAAACATGCAAAGTCAATATTATTAAACACATTCATAATTATAATTTAATCTCTATAATCTAAGAATTCATTCAAATCATACGGGCACAAATTGACTAGAACCTTGGTGATTTGTTTGAAAAAGAAATATTGTCAGGCAGGCATTCTTATTTCTTATTTCTAATTTTAGGCAGGCAGTCTTAAATGTGCGGGCAGGGCATTGTAAACCTCGGGTGCCTTATGTTTAACAGCTCGGCTACAAGAGGCTGTTCTACAAAATGGCACTAGCAGGTCATGCTGGAATCGAGCCTTGAGTCTATCTCTGTTCCAATCTCGCAAGGGAAATCTACAAGTGTAGTGTCTAACCAGCCTGCACAGTTCGATAATATAAAGTGCGGTCAGTGTAGGTAACCCTAATTCTATAAAAGAAGCGCGACAGGAGTCCTTTCAGGATCTGATGCAGTTTAGAATCCTAATACATCGCTTCTGCAGAATAAATATCCTATCAGCTTCAACACAACCTCCCCATAAGGCTAGGCCGTATATGACCCTAGACTGGAAGAACGCGTAATACGCTTGTATTGCTGCTTTTTTGGATGTAAGCTTTCGTAAATTTCTTAGCGCAAAGCAAAAACTACTCATCTTGTTTTCTAAGTATTCCACGTGCCTCTTCCAATTCAGATTTTCATCCGCCACAATAACAAGAAACCTTGTCTCGCTAACAATGTTGATTTTGCGATCTTTTAGCTTAATGTTTACATATGCAGCTGTCGTATTATATTTTCTAAAGTGAATAACGTTGGTTTTCTCGACATTCAACATAAGACCTAGACTATCAAGCCACAAAGCCAATTTGTTTAATGTATCTCCTACAAGTAACTCTAGGTCCGCACTGTTTTTCCTCTGAAATGAAAAAAATAAAGAAATATCGTCAGCGTACATTACAGTTTATTGCTTCACTACGGATGGTAGGTTGTTTACATACAGGGTGTAAGGGACGGGTTTCCGAAAACTTTAAGGGCTTGCTCAGTAGACGACTTTTTTTTCGTTTCCTGAAAAATTTTCTTGTGGAAAGTTGTTCAGTTTCGTCTACTGAGCAAGCCCTTATAGTTTTCGGAAACCTGTCCCTTACACCCTGCTCACTGACAAATACTGACGAGTCTATGTTTTCGACGGTTTCCGTGTCACTATGAAATACCGAAATGACTACACTTTGGGCACGACATTTTAAGTAAGACCTGAACCAGTTATTAACTGTGCCGCGAATACCAACACGCTCCAGAATGTCCAGTAAAGCAGAGTAGCGAAAGCTTATATTGAAAATAATAATATTAATAATAAAAGACAATGCAAATCGGCCAAATGCTCCTGGGCCCAAAAAATAAATTTCACTGCCCAAAAGTGAAACATGCCATTTTATAGATCTAGTAATTTTTTTTTGGGCCCATTCACTTGCATAGTCCTTTATTTCAATAAAAATGTTTACAGGCTCCAGTTTTTTCTTAATACATCCAGTCATATGGTTGGACGTACATTATGTGAGTCAGACTAATTCATCTCCCACACCCAGTATTTACTTACTTGTGTTATGGGTGTAACTGAGTATTCCCTAAAACACAGATTTACGATGTCGTCGCTGTCGAAATCGTCGCTGTCAATGTCTACGCGGTCGATGACGTCGATGTCGTGCTGTCGAAGTCGTCGCTGACAATGTCGTCGCTGACGATGTTGTCCCCGTCGATGTCGATGCCGTCGCTGTCGATGTCACTGTCAATATCATCCCCGCCGACGTCATTCCTCTTATCATCAGTCTGCTTGTTTTTACGTCAATTGCCCTGTCAACCTTCATCAAGTCTTCGGCCAGCCTCGTCCTAAACTGTCGCTGGTTCAATTTCAGATTCGGTTTTCCAGCCCAGAAAATAACAAATGCATTGTGCAAAGCAGCATTGAAGAGGCGGCGGAACAATTTCTTGTTCTAAATTTTGTTACATTGCCTTTCCAGCGGTTGGCTCGCCAGGAATTGGTCCTTTCTGACCACTCCGCCCATCGCTTTGTTGTAATCTAGGTTGAAAGCTGGCCTATAATGTCTTCCTGTTGTATTTTTGTTGTTTTCCGATTTGGAGGGGATGAAAGTAATACTTTAATATTAAGAGACTTAAAAAGTCAAAAATTGGGGAAAATTTTAAAACAATCTTACAATCCTTTAATTTTCACCTAACTATATCTAAACCAACTAGAATAGCGGCTACTTCGGCCACACGCATTGACAACATTGCCAGTAACTTCAAGCTTGCTGATGGTGGTGTCACTATTCACGATTTATATTTGTCAGATCACACGGCCCAATCAATTAGAGTGCCTGTAGGACCTAAAAATCACATTAAAATAACAGTACACCTGGAAAAGGGATATTTCATATTCAAACAGAGTTAAATTTAGAGATGTATCAACAACCTTAGCTTCAATGAAGTCTTTGTCAGCACTGACACTAATGAAGCCTTTACAAATTTTAATGACCTGGTAATTTTTTCTTTTAACGGCATACCATGGAAATGTCGCCTCCACACTCAGGTACGGAATAATGTGCTGGAGGAACGCAACCGGCACGGAATTGATATTTAAGACTCAAAAGAGATGTATAAGATCAATCTGTAAAATACGCCGAACAGATAGCTGCAGACCTCAATTTAAAAGGCTTAATATATTAACATTCCCTTTAATGTATATTTTCGAAATAACTATGTTTGTGAAGTCAAATCTGCAAACATTAAGATCGCGAAGACTATGCGACAATCTTAGCGCAGTGCCTTGCAAAACGGCTTTGCACTAGGCCCGCAAATCTTTAATAAAGTACCTCAGGCAATTCGTAATTTTGAAGATTTGATCAGTTTTAAAACCAGGTTACGAGAATTCCTTTTAGATAAATGCTATTATGACATAAATGAATATTTTAGTGATAATAACGGTAATAACTAATAACATAATGTAATATTTTGACATGACTAATTATAATTGACATTTTATCACATTTTATTCCATGTAACTATGTCCGATATATTTTGATTTTTTTGATTTATTATGATTTTGCATGATTATTTATTATGGGATTACTAATTTTAATTTTTTTATAGATTTTTTATGTGAATGTTTAATTATTGTATGCCTATTTGGGCAGGTTATGTGAAACTACTGATTTAAATTTAAGACCTTTGTATGATGGCCAACAATAAAGATTCTGATTCTGATTCTGAAGACTCAAGCGCGTATTAGTCAAGCCGATACATAAGAAGGGTAGCGAACTCGATGTTGATAACTATAGGCCAATTTCTTGCATATCTCGAAAATATTAGAAAAGATAATGTATGCACGTCTTACTGATTTCCTTAACAAACAAAAAATTATCACAAACTCTCAATTTGGCTTTAGAAAGAATAAATCTATATCAATGGCCGTTTACGAACTCATAAAAATTGTTGCAACTTGTAGGGATAGTAGAGTACCGGTAGCTGCGAGTTTTATGGACACGTCTAAGGCGTATGTTACGAAACTCTCTTAACTAAGCTTAGCAGCTATGTAATACGTGGAAACTGCTATGATTGGCTTAAATCTTATATTGTGGGACGTACACAATGTAGTGTCATATCATCTTATTGTGCAGATACCAAATGAATAAAATAATGTAAATCTGAATATCGTGTGACAAAATATGGTGTACCCAGAGGTAGTATCCTTGGGCCTCTTCTATTTTTACTTTATATCAACGACTTACCACTTGTTACTAGACATAAAACAATCTTATTTAACGACGATTGCTCAATTATTATTCACAAAGACAATACCTGTGACTACACTCGTCGTCGTCGTCGTCGTCGTCGTCGTCGTACTCGTAGTTTTTTTAAAGATTTACTTATAAATTATTCATCTCTAGCCATTTGTTTATATCTTTGAATACCTTAATTTACTTCATACTCATGAAGTATTTGTTTATATCTTTGAATACCTTTTATGCTCCACAAGGAAATTTTGTGGACATTCACCTGTGTTATAAGGACGTGAAGATTGAATGTGTTGATGAAACTAAGTTCCTTGGCATAATTGTCGATCGCTTTACAGACTGGAAAGGACACATTGAATACATAGTAAATTAAAAAAGCTATTTTGTCTATGCCTTCACACGACTGTCTGATGTCGCCAGTAGAAAAATCGCTATTCTTGCATTTAACTCGTATGTTATGTCTAATCTTCACTATGGAATAATACTCTGGGGCAATTCCACTAACAATGATAAGGTTTTCAAGCTTCAAAAGCGCTGTATACGGGCTATTTTTGGACTTAAACAAACTGACTCATGACGTCCCTACTTCAGGGATTATAAAATATTAACTTTACCATGTTTGTACATTTTAGAAGTTTGTATGTTTGTGAAAAATAACTTAAGTATGTTCGAATCCGAGAAGTCGACCAGTAAATTCTCTTCCAGATACATTTGTGACCTGTTGTTGCCAAAGACTAAATCTACTCTATTTAAAAAAAAAACAATGTATATGAGTGTATCAATATACAATGCGTTATCTGGTGATATCAAAATGTTGCCCTTACGAAAATTTAAAAAATCAATTGGTTGACAAATCTTATTATAGCATCAATGATTACATGAATGAAAAGGTAGACAGGTTTTGTAAAAATTTGACATGAATGTTACACAAAATAATAATATTATTAATGGTTTAAATTAATATTGTATAATTTTGACTAAAATATTGCATGCTTTTGTAAGGCAGGTTATTGCGCACATTTGATTATAACATATCATCTATTCTAATCCTACCAATAATCAGCAATAAATACTTTGTATTTGAAAAAATGTAGAGATCATGCTAACTAGGAGTCACGTCACATCGTCACCGCCAGATCAGGGCAGTAGGAACCCACTGCTTAACCCTGTAGTAAGTCACTCTTGTTCAGTTCCTTTAATGAGTCTGGAACAAATTACCGGCTTAATCGAAGTGTCCCATAAACGTCAGTCATTTGTCGTTTCAGACACCGCGCAAGTAATGGACTATTGTAAAAAGTATCTACCAAGTACTACATAATTTTGGACGTAGCATTGTGGGTACAAATGCCATGAGTCACCTATCTATAGTCGTTCTCGTTCTCGTTAACTACCATCGTCAACGACGTCAGGGTGGCTGTTATCATCGTGATTTCCGTTATTGGCGCAGTTAGATTCAGTCGCCTTTGTTGGTCGATTTTGTCTATCTTTCCCAGTATAAACAAAAAAAACAGATAGTCAGTACCCAGTCGACAATTCGTACAATTCATAGGTTTTTACGTCTACTTGCTCGGCTTTCGTGCGGATTTTCTGTCTGAAATTCAGCCGGCCATGCCACTTTAAAAGGGACTCGTCGATGGCTATCTCCTGTCCTGGTAAATATAGACTACTGAACTTATTGGTCAAATAATCAATAACTGGTCGGATTTTATTTAATTTGGTTTTGTCAGTGGTCGTCTCATTGTCGGTGAAATGGAGGAAAGTTTTTAGTAAGTGATACTTGTCATAAGACATTATGCTCGAGAAGAAAGGAGTAGTCCCAAATCCGTCAGCTTTGAAACCATTTCGTCACGGTTATCAATTTCAATGCCCGTGCAGTATTTTTTATTGTCAGTTTTTGTCGCATTGCTGTCAAAGTCTGGTCGGCATATTTGTTTGTCTGTACAACTAAAAGGTCAATGAATTCACTGTGGAACATGGTGTAAAACACATCAATCACTCGGTCAGAGACTGGGTAAGTTGGTCCTGCTGAGCCAGTAAAAGTTTCTCGGTGTCCTGTAAAAGTTTGTTTGTTTGTAAACTATTTATTGTAATCAAAAACAAAGAACAATAGTAAAAAAAACAGGACAAATTATACAAGGGTAGACTTATCCCTTACGGGATCTCTTCCAATCAAAATAGTTGGAGCAAAAGTTACAAACACGACTTATAAAACCTATGAACAATAAATTTAAAAAGTCTGTAGCTCGTTCACCCAACGGAAGTTTAAAGACGGCACCATGTCATGAAGTTGTCTGTCACTGGCTAGAAGAGGAAAACTCTTCCCGAAGTATTGCTGCCTCGGTAGAAGAAAGGTCAGTAGTGTAGTTTCTATTAAAAAGTTTCTATTAAAAAAAATAAGGATTTAAATCGTTCGCTGTCTGATTTTGATGGTTTTGGAACCGGAGATTCTCTAAGGGTTCGTTATGATGAAAACATCTATGTAAATATTTTAATAAGTTTATTTAGAAATAAACCAAAATAATTAAAAATATCAGTGTTTTCCATCAAGAACCTTATAGTAGCGTCAGTTTGCTCGTTAGATACGTCTCTCGGAGTCATTGGTGGAATAGCACTTGAAGTGTAGTGTCGACGACAATCGTCGCTGTCGCTTGCCGCAACGTCATCCAACTACCGATTTAGTGTCGCAGCAAAGGCTCTGTCCTACACACCTGAAAGAAAGTATCAAAATTATGTCTCTCGCTATGGTTAAAAGAAAATTATCCCACTCTTGGCGAGACATAAAAATATACCAACCTATTACACTTTTACTGCTGCGGTCGTACCCAGCAGATGTGGCCAGTCCACTGGTTCTGAAAAAGAAAATGATGTCATTAACAAATGCGCAAATTAATGAAACAAAAGATTAAAAGATATTAAAAAAAAACACTGCGTTGGCGGCCGGAGTTTTGGTGAATGTAGCTCAGGAGCCGCTGCGGTTGGTTCTGTGATATACGATATTTTAAATTTAATCTCATTAATATTATTAATGCGAAAGTATGGACGTTTGTTTGTTTGTTTGTTCCACTTTCACGCCGAAACTACGGAACGGATTTAGATGAAATTTGGTAGGTAGATAGATGTAAAGCACTCAGCTAACACAAAACATACTTTTCATCCCAGAAAACACGAGAGAAAACTGTAATTTTTACTTTGACACTAGATATTTCTCTTTCTTTACTAGTCCACGCAGATGTAGTCGCGGGCGGAAGCTAGTTTAACTATAAAACATAATAAAAAAATATATGATTCATTCATAAATAATACGGAAAATTGCACATACCGAAAGCTCGCTCTCCTTCATCACCACCAATTGGCTTGAGCTCCGTCTCCCCTGCCTTCAGTTCAAATTCTGTAAGAAAAAAGTTTATTAACCACCGTCAAACATTGACCGATATAAGGTGTAACTAAATCAGCTGAAACTGTTATAACTGGGGCTTCCATGGTCTACCATGGGGGTTCCATTTCATGGGGAGCCTTGTATAGATGAATAAAATCATGGTTAATTCTTCACCTCGTAGGTGGTGCTTTTCATGTCAAGCGTACAACCAAAAAAAATGAGGTCATGAATTTTGTTCATACTCTGGTCAGTTATACTTATACATCGTATGATGCTTTATTGCTGAGTTATGAGCTTTTAAAAATTTACTAGGAATGAAGTCAGTTATTTTTGGATGCTTATAATTGGTATCAAATCATTTGTAAAAAAACGTATTGTTTCTTATATCGAATTATTTTTTTACGTATAGTAAACCGGAAGTGAAAATTTCAAATCGATATTTGAGTAACTTCGACATATTTTTTTAACCTTGAATTAAAGCTTTAAATGTACTAATTCTTCACGGAAAAAATTATAACGTGATCGCCAATAGTTTAAGACTTAGAGCGGTTTTATTAATTGAGATTGAAACAGTATTAATTAAAATGGACAGTTTTATTTTGTATTTTTTATAATTTTACTATTTGCATTAGCACTAACTTTCTTTACAGATAGGCCTTCGTTGGTTGGAAAAAAAACATGCAGTTGTTTAGTTCCTGGAACGGTGATAGCGGAAGCAAAACGGACTCGTAGAAAATCTCGCTCTTGTTGAACACTTTCCTTCGAGCAGTAGTATATAGAAGTCTCAGTCAACGATGACTTTGCCCATTCATATAATCTGATAGGTGTAGTGATAGCCCTTTTTGTAGACTGTAAACTTGTACGGGTTGCCAAACGTTTAAGGTTTCCCCCAAGACCATCACATGGCCCTTTTCCATGAGCGCAGGCATGGAAGTGTAACTGTGCTTCTTTCTTAAAATTATGTTTGTAATAAAATAGGTTCATAAAATTGAACTTATTCTTAAAATGTTGGGGAGCCCCGTCTGTGATGTATTTGATTATAGAAACCGCAATTCTGTGCTCATCAAGATGCTGGTGCATTTTTTGAAAAGCGTAGAATGTGGCAGTATCATGCTTTAAATCGTCCGAAATCATGATGATGCTTCCATGCTTAATGTCATTTCCATCTTTGTAATAATAAACAGATGTCAAAAGAGTGGCTTGATCATTATTCCAATAAAATGATTGGGCAGCATCTTGTACAACAAAACTATAATTTTCGGCAAAATCACATTGAACGAGAATTTCGTCTTCAGAGATGGTTTCCTTCAGAGTTCTAAAATAAAGCGCTTGTTGTTCAGCGATATAAGCATGCAATATCTTTTTTTTATAATAAATGTTCAAAATTCCCGCCATTAGCCCTTATGCATGCTCTACATCTTTTTACAAAGGACTTTTTTACGGCGGACGTATCCTTCTCTTGAAATTTGTTCTGCAGCTCTGTCTATTTCTTCTCGCAGCTGCGTGATTTTGAAGTCTCCGTTGCATAGACTAAATCGTATAAGCAGCCCCAATAAAAGAAATCCAGGGGATTAAGGTCTGGCGACCTTGCTGGCCATTTCAAGTGCAGCGCGTTCAAACCTTGGAACCTAACGACTACCCATCGTTCAAGATCGACAAGATCAGAGTTCTGCAGAATAAATGAACGAAGATAATGAGATTTTTCATAAAATTCTATGACGCGATGAGTCTTCGGGCTGCTTAAAAGATTTAGTATATGCAACGGAGACTTAAAATATCACGCAGCTGCAAGAAGAAATAGACAGAACTACAGAACAAATTTCAAGAGAAGGATACGCCCGCCGCCTAAATAGGTCCTTTGTAAAAAGATGTAGAGCATGCATAAGGTCTAATGGCGGGAATTTTGAACATTTATTATAAAAAAAAAGATAATTTTTATCCATACTGTCTTTTGTTTTTATCCATTGTATCCTGGCCATCCTATCATACGTTCTAAAATTACTATATTCGGAGCGATCTGGATTCGGACGCAACACCTGTAACGTCACCGCCCCCTATGTTTCGACTAGGCCCAGCTTCCTCCAGTTAGCGGAGTTAACGCATCACCCTTCTCATTACACCATACTCCTCAAACTCGTCACCGTTGTCCTCGTCGTTGTCACTGTCTTCACCTTCCAATTCGCTGCCTGAATCTTGTAGATAATTGTCGTAGGGCAAATCAAGGCGACGACGAATTCTACAGCGGCTAGGTCATGAGTGGTGAGTTCCGCTAACTGGAGTCGAGGCCCCACCGGGGTAGTTCCTGGTGACTGCGCAACTGGGACTGGACTACTGGTGTTATCGCCGCACATAGGTCGGTTTTACCGATTTAGTCGACCAAAATTATTTGACGGTCTAATGAGGTTCGGAAGTGGATTTTGAATAAAAATACATTATTTTTGTCATTAAAAAGAAAAATACCTATATATAAAAATATAATAATTTTCATATTTTTTATTTTGCTGAAGGGGTATTTATTAAACGATTTTTTTAATAATTTATTGTGTACAAAATATTTATAAAATATATACAGAGGAGGGTACAGCTTATTTCTAATAGAAATTTCTTCCATCAAACGATCAAAATCAACATCATGGTGCCAAGGGCTTACTAATTGAGGGTCAAAAAAAAAGTTTCGGGAAAAAATACCTACTTCATTGATAGTTTTTTGGACCAATCCCCTAAAGAGTAGTAAAAAAATTACTACTCATTAATCCCCTAAAGAGTAGTATAAAAATACTACTCATTAGGGGATATGAACAAATCTACTATACACGGTGACTTTTTTATCGTTCCGGAAATTTTCATTTGTGATACGATGCACTATTTAAAATAAATATCTAAAATAAAAAAATCATTATTTGCAATAAGGGGCAGCAGGACACTTTTTTTTTAAATCCTACAAATCCCGCCTATTTATGTGCAACTTTAAGCATCCATTGATGCTTAAAGTTGCACATAAATAGGCTTATCTTATCAATGACGGCAGTGCGGCAACGTCGCATCGATCATCAGCGAATATTCTATCTATGAATTTCGCGCCACGTCACAGGTTACAATACGTACTGATTTACCTACTACGTAATTAATGTCACTCTCGTGATACCAATCTTCCCTTCCTACTTCTGCGGGCTTAGGACCGACAAACCAACTTACCTAATAAGTAAAATTCGTAAGGTAAGTACTAGTAGTCGTTGTAAGTAAACAATAACAGCAAGTGTAAACAATATCCTTATTAGGTACGTTGTTATGGCGTAGTTAAAAGATTGGAATCAACGATATTTACATTAATTAATAATCAATACTTAACTTACGATTTAAAGTTATTGGGAGTACTTCAATAATTGTTCGACTTCCCCCTCGGCGGATACACAATCGCGCACGTTTAAATCCATTTTGTTTTAAAGGCCGCAATACTTCAGTTTCACGTTTAACGTCCTCGAAGGCGTTAGTGATGCGTTCCTCTAAATCGAGTGCACTGGTGGGTTCATCCACGTAAACTCTTCTTTTTATCTCACTCCACAAATAAAAGTCCACTGGTGTGAGGTCGGGCGAGCGCGCTGGCCACGCCACCGGGCCACCGCGGCCGATCCATCGGGAGCCGAACTCCTCGTTCAAGTAAGCGCGCACTTCTCTGTGGTAATGAAGAGGGGCGCCATCGTGCTGCAAGTATAGTCCAGACAACCAGGCCAGCGGCACCTCCTCCAGCAGATCGGGTAACACCGTCCTTAAAATTTCTAAGTACGATGCTCCTATTAATCGGCCACGAATGAAATAAGGTCCGACTAAGTATTCGTTCACAATACCAGCCCACACGTTAACACTAAATTGGTTTTGGAACGAATGTGCGCGTGTTAAATGGGGATTATTGTAATCCCAAAAATGTTCATTATGGATGTTGAACAAACCGATCCTCGTAAACAGGCACTCGTCAGTAAACAAAATGTTCACATTTTGATTGTTCAACAGCCACTCACAGAATTCTAATCTTGGGGTGTAATCCGTCTCGGTCAATTCCTGTACCTTTCGAAAATGGTAGGGATGCTGTCCTGACGAATTAACAATTTTCCATAAGTACTGGCTAACGCCAAAATGAAGCGATGCCTCACGGGTACTTCGTCGAGGATACTCTTCAAACCAATCTAAAACATCGTCATAAATGTTGTAGTTCGGCCTGTCTCTGCCCTGGGCGTGCGTCGGTTCCTGGAATTGACCGTAATCCAAACAATTTTGGTAAATCCGCTGGAAAATGGATTCGTCCGGCACTGTAGCATGGGGGTACAGTTCACTGTACAGTCTTCGTGCAGCTGCACCACTCTCTCCTGCAAGGAAGTAGGCCCGTAACATTTGTGTGTACTCCCGCGGTGAATAGTTCGGATGGCGGTGATCACCGCCATCGCGTAATCCGCGCGGCCCCGACATAGTGCGTGCGAGCGTGGACACACCGGGAAGGTGAAACACGGACGGGGGTTGCGGGTGGTTTCTTTGAAGCGACGCGTGCGCTATCTTTGTCTTTCATTTGCCGCTGCCGCCGCCGATCGCTCTTATTACGAAATAAGACTTGTTTTTACTTAAGTGCGAAATGCGTTGTTGCCGTCGTACATTGTTTTTGTTTGCGTAGTTTATTTCTTTGAAGTAAATTGTGTAAAAAGTAGTGAATTACACTCGTGTGTCTGTTTTTTATGGTTTCGTGGAAAACATCAATTTAAAAAAATGAAAAATATAACACACGTTTTTTTATACTGATTTTTAAAGTATATCGCATACCGAACCACACCTAAAATTTTCCGGAACGATAAAAAAGTCACCGTGTATATGTCCAAATTGCATTATTTAGATTTCCCAGCATAATTCTGGTGATAAAGCCGAAAATGATTATTTCTGTTTAATTTCCATTCCTGTTTCGCTTTTAAACATAGATCAAAGTACCAGTACAAACATTTATTCGTCGCTCTAATTTCATATTAACGTTTTGTCAAATCTGCTTCTGCAGATATTGAAAGCACTTGCTTGGTCAGGGAAGCAGCATCTTTGGTTTCGAAAAGCCTTTTTTATATTCACTTGCAGAATTCGTAATCCCTTTTAGAACTTGTGACACATTTCTTTTTACACCTTTTTGTAAAATCACTTGGGCAGCATGGATAATTGCTTCTTCTTCCACGATGGAGCAAACTTCTTCCTTATTCCTCCTATTATTTCTATCGCTCGGTTCACTAAACGATTTGCAAGGCCAACCTTGGCAATTTTGTGTCGACACAGGGTTTTTCAATGTCTTATCTAACCAAGATTCGTTGTTTTTCAAAAACTATTCTTTCATATTACGCACTTTTGGCTACTGTTGTTTAATTTTGGTTTTAAAAAATGAGAATTTATTTCATGTAAGTGCTTATGTGTCACCATAATCCGAGAGGACTTTATTTTCCAAGCATTTGAGTTTTTAATTAAATAATGGCAGATTATGATCATCCAACTGCTCAAACAGATTTCGATGGCTCAATACTTTCACAGCCGATGTGCCCGAAGAGCTTAATATGAATAGTAGTTAAATTTTTAGAAAAAAAGGCAAAAAAATATTTATCTTTTTTATTTTCCAAACATTTTTAAAACGAATTATTTTTAACAACTGTCAAAGTTATTAACTAAAAGGTCAAGATATTAGCTAAAGGTTCAAATTATTCAATTTTAATAAATTTTTGACCGGGACGGACAGGGAAACACAACAAAACAACGATTTAAAACTAATTTTACTCGAAAAAAAATCCAGTGACATGACTATTTTTCAGGACCTAGAAATATACTAAATTGAAACATGTTTTAAAAAAGAATTATTATTTTCCGTTAGTACTTGAAGTACTAGTATCCATATACATATATGTTTCTTACAAAAACAGAGTTTTCGAAGTGAATATTTTAAATATTACAGTTTCTTACAAAACTGATTGTAACATTTAAAATATTCACTTCGAAAACTCTGTTTCAACTGAGAGCGCTGAGATTAGTTACGCACACTACGAGCAACGATCAAGTTCCGACTATCTGTCGCATTATACAAGGGATGCAAGGGGTTGGGTATTGTTCCTGACAGTCGTCATTGTTTGCTAAGGCAAGAAATAAATTATTTTTCGATAGGATATACTTTATAAATTCACTATGTGCGCCGGTCTATAAGCCTAAGGAAAATGCAATCCGTAACCATAAAGCACCAAACAAAATGTGCGACAACTAGGGTTGACAGGTGTGGTGCAAAAAAAACCGGACAGATTTTTTTATGTGAATTAATTTAACAAAATTACAATAAAACGTATAATCTTTTGTCCGGTTTACCTTGACCGGACAGACATAAAGAAAACCGGACTGTTCGGTTGGAAACTGGACTTCTGGCAACACTAGCGACAAGTGTAACAAAAGAAAAAAGCCCTACCAAAAACATGCTTAAGTCCAGAATCCCAATGCAAAAATATAAATGATCTAACCAAATGAATTGCTCTCTGCTAATAATATTCAATAGTAAAAGGAAAATAACATAAGCATTATTATGTATGAATACGTTAAAAACAACCGACTTCAATCGCAGCAACTCCAATTTTGCTATGTTTTTTTTTATTTTCTCAAAAACCGCTGAATCGATTTCGATAAAATTAATATGGGACCACCTGTGAAGTATACCCTTTCAAACAAAAAAAGAATTTTCGAAATCGGTTCAGGCGTCTTCGAGTAATCGGTGAACATACATAAAAAAAAAAAAAAAAAAAGATTCCGACGAATTGAGAACCTCCTCCTTTTTTTGAAGTCGGTTGAAAATAGAATCACAATAACAAACTTGTATTATCACAATCGAATGGCTAAGATAAAATACGATATTGATTCGTACCCTGATGACTGAGATGTTGTTTCCTTTTTCGTACAAAGTGGGATCTCCCACAATGTTAGGGCGTCCCCCTGGTGTCTGGCACACTCTATATACCGGGATTATTCGACGTAGCACTCGCGGTGCGGCAACATCTTCGGCGGGCACGAAGCCGGCCATACACACCGCATCAACAGCCAAACGATCATCGTCTTCGATGTTTTCATCCATCATCAAACTATAAATATATTTATAGGTTATAAAATAATCAAGCAGTATGAGGCCGGGCATTTACATGCATAAAGACAGCATCCTCACCCAAATGGGCCATAAACAGACCAACGTATTCCTTTAAGAATTCTTCCACGTAGGTATCTTTTTTAGACTTTCACGCCCTGGGCGAATATGATTGGGCCGCCACTCACCCTCTACAGCAAAAGGAAACAGAATAAAATGAATAGTTAAATGCATTTATTAGCTGATTAAAATGAACGACGATGCGACATTTATTCTGTAAAATCAACAACGATGTCATCAAAATCGAGTGCCTTCGTTAAATCAGCCTCTATGTTGAGGATTGCTAAACAGTTGAGTCGTTTCTCACTCATGCGAGGGCGCATATAACTTTCATTCTTTTCAACACCGAAAATGAGCGCTCTGCACTACAGTTTGTCACTGCAATGCAGAGAAACATGCGTAATGTAATATCAGTGCAGGGAAAACGTCTTTTAGATTATTTTGATTTATTAAATGAAAAATTTGTTTTATACTTTTAGGTTTTTGAGAAGCATCTGCAAGGTCTAGTAGGTATTCAGACTGCTGTTTGGCGCTTGTTGTTATTTCACCTTCGGTCATCTGATTCAATTTTAGTAGAAATGCGAACTTACTATTATTTCCTCATAAACCACCTTTCGCCTTTTAGCTCTGCCAGAAGATGGTCAAACCTTCTGGATACGCAACTGTTTGCGACCTGTGAAGAACAGTTGTCCTATTGAGGTTTAATCAATTTGAATTTTCCTTTTTTTTTTGCTTTTTTGGGTAGTTTTAAAACCTGAAACGAAACCTGTGATTTTGTTTTGGCATTCTCTTCGAAGTAATCAAAAGAATCTTCTCATCAACCAATTTTATTAAGGCATCGTAAAGTCGTACTACAATTTCGATGTTTGTATCTGCTGCTTGTTTCTTTAACACTATGTTGTTAAACTTTTTTAAGATGGCTCCCCACAATTCCGATATTATTCGTTTCTAAGGTAGTAATTTGCAAAAGCAATCCCTTTGCTTTATTCCTAGTGAGGGTTTTTTGTGATGAATCTTCTTCGATTTTCTTAAGCGCTGTGATGATCTCCTATTTTTTATAGAGAGCAGGCATCATTTCTGGGGGACCATCTAGTAATAGACAGTTTTTTTTTATAGATACGTTTTAGGTTCGGTTGAGCACTCCTGGAATAATTTTTATCTACTGGTCAAAGCTTAAAAAATAGTTTTGTAGAAAAGCGAAAACCTGTGTTGCTAGTTCATAGCACTCAGCAACTGAAGATCTAATCAAATTCAAAGAATGAGTTAAGCATGGGGCGGAAGTTGCGAAGGGATATATAATAATTCCTTAATTTTCATTTGAAGGCCGTTGTTACGCCCAGACATGTTTGAAATGAAATGAAATGAAAATATTTTATTCGAAGTAGGTAGCAGTGTACACTTTTCGAACGTCATTCTTTTATCTACCTAATACGAGGTTCCTACCACTCGGAACTCGTATACCCACCGTTTCGGGAAGTGTTTGCGGAGTGAGAAGAAACGGCGGGCCCTAAAGAAACTCCCTCCAACACATTTTTTTTTTTAAGTCTTATATTCTATTACATCTTAATGCTAGATCAATAAATGAATTATACAATGTCATGTCTGTAAATAAAATATACAAAAATAAGAATAAAGAAAGGATTCAAAAGAGATAAAAGTAAAAATTGTTTGTAGCTAATGACTAACAAATTCCAAAAAACCAATGACAAGAGCAGGCCAGTTCACACGGACAGCACCCGATCACGAGTATAACGCGAGAGTCAGCCATCGCTCCCCTCAACCATATTTGAGGGAAGGGAACGACCCGGCTCCCGATACGCCACCATCCGCACGAACATTTAAGCGAGCATGCACCACTCCGATCAATGGACAAAGAAAAAGGAGAAGAAAATGTCTTACCGAATCCCTTCAGTTCTTTCACAATAGAGTTTGTATCTTTATTGTCTCACAATATGTCATGAAAGTGTTGCTGTGTTGGTTGGAGAAACACTTACCGTCCAAGCATTTCTATCATCTAAGTACTCACATGTCTTATAGTAAGCTTTATTACATAGTATCTTTTTTACATAACTTTTGAATTTATTCTCTGTTAGGTTTACAATATCTTCTGGTATTTTATTATACATTCGTATGCATTGTCCCACAAACGACTTACTAACCTTACTGAGCCTAGTAGATACAAGCTGAAGCTTACTGTTATTCCTGAGATTACGAGTATGTCTGTCAGAATTCAGTGTAAAGTGATTTAAGTTTTTTCGCACATACATTATATCTTGTTAGTGTTATCGTATGATTGTCCAAATTCAAGTAATTTATTGATAATCTTAGCGTCCTTGGCAGTTGTTGATCTCGATGTGATGTAGTTCAAAGGTATTAAGAACAGCTTTACGCATTTCTTCCGCTTTATGTCCAGTGATGGAGAGAAAACATAAAAATCTCTCAACCGGTAGACCATCTTTTTCTACATATCGAAATATTAATGAAAGTTACTCAATATGACTAATATCCGGCGTTGAGTCGACACTGAACGAAAACTATTTCTCATTTTGAATGTTTTTTTTTATTGTTTGCATAACTTTGTTTGCCATTATCTTGCTTGCATGCTTCCAGTCATTAAATCCTTCGTCGGAAGCCAACTGACTTTGACTGGTGTAAAATAAGCGACACGGTCCACAATAATCCGAGCCCAAAGACTTTGAATTTATGAAATAATTTCGTGACACAGTTTCCTCGTGTAACAAACGCCCTTTGAACAAATTTGAATTTATCAAATAATTTCGTGACACGGTTTCGTTGTGTAACAAACGCCTTTGAACAAATTTTTGGTAAATATCGATAACCTCCGTCAATCAACCGTTTTGATTTTTGAACGACAACAGCGTGATGCAAACGGGACGAGCTTTGAGCTTTGGATGACGCACATAGTAGGGGTATTTGAAGCTAAACGTTGTCCAAAAATCTTTTACTTTTACAAATACCTGTTGTTAAATCTATTCTATTATGACCTAAATTTGATTTTAATGTAAGGAGTGAGTAAATAAAAGTAACGCAGTTTATTATGAATTGTTTTAATCGTGAAATTTCATACAAATTTTTACTTATGTACTGCTTAATCTAATAGTTTGTAATTATCTTGTTCATTAGTGTATTATAACTATAAAAGAGCCGGTCTAGACTTAGCAGGGCGACCTCGATTTCTTGTCTGTCCAATAGGCAGTGCTTTTGCTTCCAAAGGTGGCGATGTTAGCTTCAGTCTAACAGCGAGCCCCACAAGGTGTTTACACACATACTTTTTATAAAACTGGGGACATGTGCAACATCCTTTTTCCCATTCTGTTTTTGGTAAAGTGACTCTCCAGAAAGCGAAATGTATTTTATACTATACCTACTTAGCAAGTACCTTAATACTTTATCGAATTTGAGGCAGAATTTACGTCATTACTATCGTACAAATATGCGGGAAGGAAACGCGCTGAGCGGGAGGGAAAAGTATATGAAAATCCATTACTAACATGCTTTTTTTTGGTAAGACTATCTCGGTAAACTAAATGTAAAATGCCAAAAGGTTTTTATCTCCAAGTTCGCAAAATGATACTGGCCACTAGTTTTTTCCAAAAATTTTTTTGAAAAAAGAACATAAAGCACTATGTATCACTCGGAAGAAAGTGCGATTCCCAACTCGAGTGTATTAATCAAACTACATCTTTCGTTAATCGGTCACTTTCTCGCCTTGATGAACAATGTACTATTGTAATAGTTATTTTCATTATAATTTAGAGTAAAATAGTATATTTCATTACTAGTACGGAATGGCTGTCATTGCAAAGAGTTCCGACAAATGTCTACCCGAGCCGAAGGCGAGGGTTGACAGTCGGAACGAGTTGCAATGACGGTTCCGTACGTGTACTGAACGACTATTTTTAATACAGTTGCGAAAAAATGAAGCAATTTAATCAAATTATAAAAACACAATAAACTCAATTAACTAATCATTTATTTCTTATAAAAGTTATAATTCACATATACATTGAAATTGGTACAGTTTTTTATACTAACTGGGGAAGTTTTAGGTTGCATATTTACTGTTTGAGACAAACTATTATTAATTTCGTATGATTGTTCATGTATATTTGTCATACAATGGCGTTTGCTAGTTGATGGAAGTGGAAGATCTGATGAATTATCATTATCAACGAAGGTACTCGTAGATGGACGAACGTTCTCTTCAGCATGTGAAGGAGACGGACTGGACCTTAAATTAATGGATTGTGTGATCTTTTTCCCAGTTTCTTGTTTGTTGTTTAATGAATCACCAATATAGCTTTCTGCAACTTTGTCCGATTTCCAACCACCTAGTCGCTTTAAGGACGTTATATTGGCTCCAGAATCTGCCAATAATGTAGCAGAGGTCCTTCTGAAGCTGTGCCCAGTATAACACTCAGCATCCGGCAGACCAAGAAACGTAGCTATTTCTTTTGGCATATTACCAAATTTGTTTATGCCGATTACTTGAGCTGTACACTTCCCTTTTTGGAAATTTTGAAAAAAACGGTCGGATTTTCCTTTTTGGGACCGCTGGTTCATATATTTTTTCACTATTGTGAGAAAATCTCCTTCAACAACAAAGCTTCGCGGTATCTTATTTTTTGTGTTTGGAATCTTGATAAGTAGCATTTCTCCATGGGCTTCAATATCTTTTAAAGTAATATTGGCTAACTCCTCTCTGCGGCAAGCTCCAACAACGCCAAAAATCAGAGCAACCTAAAAAAACGATTTGATTCATAAATAATGTATTGACTGTATTTTGCGATTTTGTAAACTGAACACTAAAGAAAAATGTAGATAATTATACTTATTAATAAATTACCTTTGTGGCTAAATAACAATCATCGGGAGCTTCTTTCAAAAACCTTTCCACGTCATTCGATGTTAATATTTTCGACTTTTTACTGGTAAAACCGTCTGATTGTCGTTTTAAGAAAGCATTTAATTTTGGATATTGACTTATATCCACGTTGTTCCTTATTTTCAGCATACTTTTTATCATCGAAAACCTTGACCATAACGTAGAAGGTTTTAATTTTGCTGAGAGTTCGGAAAAGTATGCCAACATAACATTTTCTGAAAAACTATTTGCTTTTTTCTCTTCTCTCCACGCAATAAATTCGTCGTATGTAGATATGTAGCGACTTTTTGACTTTTCCGGTAAAATGTTCTCCGAAGCATTTTGTGCAATTATACTGAGTTCCGGTGGTGTTAATTCAAAAAAATTTAGGTCGAAATTACTCATTTTGTGTAAAAAAACAACTAAACTCGCGAAGAAAATTTCGGAAAATGGCGCCAACCGTAGAATGTAAGCAGTTTTTTTTCACCCATTCTGGTAGGCAAAGGGAACTGCCTATACAGCCAAGTCTTTAGTACTTAGTATTTTTTTATTATAAGAAATGAAATTGAAATTTAATGATATGAAATGAACTGAAACCTTACCTAACTCATTCAATCAAATAATTAATTCTGATATTGGACAAATTAGTATAGGTAGCTTCTTTTTAGAAACAAATAAACCTATTTGCATGAATCGCAAAAACTTCTATGATTTTTTTTAGTTAAAACTTCATGGTTGTTTTTTTTTAATAGAAATTATTTTGACAGTTGGGAAAGAAAACGCACGAGTTCGGGAAAGGCAAAAAAAAAGCACGAGTGTGAAATAGCCCAGATCCCGAACGCTACACGTCCCTGCAATACGCCACTTTTTGAGCAACTGTATTAAAAAAGTTTTTCCATAACCAACAATAGAAATTAAGATGGTTTTTACAGAGCGTAGGAAAACGATTATATTACCGAAACATGTTAGTATTTTTTCGGAAGTTTAGTATTTTATTTAAAAAGTACAGTTTTTTTTTCGTAGAATTATAATTATAACAAGCTTGTGTTTGTTTGTTAAATATAAATATTAAATAATTTTTTGGTATATTTTGTGTTCATTTTTCGGTATTCAAATTCATTGTAATGCAGGCGATCGCTGGAGGTTCATTAGTTTTTCGGAACCTTTATTATTTCCCATTTTTATATTTTCTAGGTTTTAGTAAAAGTGTCATAATTTAATAGACATAAACATCTATCTTTATTTCGTTTTTTTTTTAATTTGTTTCATATTTTTAGTCAAAGAGATTTATATACAAGAGCCGCAATCACCTACAACGCTTCCATGAAAACGTGGAGTAAAGAAACAAAAACTAGGACGTAGCTTTGAAACATGAACTTATGTGAAAGTGATACTATATTTGTCTCACTCTTACTAAGCGAATCTATACAACTAAACGTCAAATAAGAAAAAGATGGCGATATGTTTTCAAATATTTCAATGACACTTGAATAATGTTGCCAGTAATAGTATCATATTCCCCCACTGAATGAATGAATGAATGATAGATCGATATTTTAGTAACAGTAATGTAACATCGAGTGGATAATATTATCTAATTATTAGCAATAACTTAAAAGCAAAAGTGAATAGGCGTAATGAAGCTTACGAAAGTTTTTAAATTAACAGAAACTTACGAAAATATTTATTCAGCTAATGTAAAAATATCAAAATGGCGTATTCAGTGTTTTATTTTGGAACAGCCGAATCGTAATTTTAATCGGCAATTATTTCAAGCAATAATTGTAATTAATATTGTAATTCTTTCGTCACTATAAAATGTACTAGTTACCGTAATGGTTTTATACAATGGCTATTGTAATTAAGATAAAGCTACGTTGGTGGGGGTTCTTTCAAAAAAACATTGTTTTATTCAAACAGATCGAAATACTGATGAGCCCATTTTGTATAAAATATTCAAAAAATACAAATAAGTAAGAATATACAATACAAGAATTTAGTTTTATCAAATATTATATTTATTGTCACTAGCTTTCGCCCGCGACTTTTATTGTTTATTACTATTTTTTTCTCCTCAAGTGATCTTTAGGAATCCTATTTAAATGATACTTTATCTTTTAAATTAATATGAAATACAAATATAGGGTAACATTTTATTTATTGTTTCTTCTCTCTCTCTCTCTCTTATCGTTTCTTTATACTAGGTATTAACAAAGTGCGTTTGAAATTTTAAGAGGTTACTCAGAATCAAGTAAATACAGGAAAAACATATTGAAAATTTCACATTTTTTTTTTCATTTTCTCATACTGAATCTAAATATTGAATTAAGAATTTGTATGAAAAGCTAAAAAAAGTTGTATATCGGATTTTTAAATTATTTTTTTCCTGTATTCTATACTTGATTTTGAATAACACTTCAAACCTGTATACAGGATGTAACAAAACTGGTGTAGGACCCGACAACAGTATTGTTACACCCTCTAAGTTTTATATAAAAAATATACAGTTACAGTAATTTTACAATTTAAACAGTTATCGATAAACACACGTAATAGGTCCTCATCATTCATTCATTCAAATTCCCCCAAATTAGGGTATTTCGTATTTTTATTTTTAAGCAACACTTAACAATGGAAAATGACGACAATTTGTGTTGAATTTTTATAAAGTTATTTTTATTCAAATTTTAACAAAATACTTATTGACCTGTGAAACGTGATACCAGCGCTCTTGTCATTTCTGGCGGAATGAGATTTACACGATTTTACTACGCAATTCGGCATGTTTTTGTGTAACAAGGAGTAAATACGGAGGACACGTTGTCGTGACCGTAGCACGATACAGACTGAGTAACTAATAAGACTTTTAGCCATATTTGCCGTTGGGGCATGTTTACCACAAAGAAGTGTTCTGGAGATATGACATTTCACTGTTTTAGTACGAAAAAACAAAAAAGTTAAAAATGTTTAGTAACTGCTGTGAATTATTATCTAATGGTTGTTAAACATTTATCTCGAAAACTTTCTAAACGATTTTGATTCTTTTAATTAGGTCAAAGTTTACCCCTCGTTATTTGTGCTACTTTTTCAGGATCAGCAAAAAATCGCCTGGAAGTGTTACCATCATTGGTGTTTCCAAAGCCGGCTTTTGGTATGTCCACTAAAAGCGACATCTGATCCTGTTGAATACGCATCTTTGTCTCTTTTACTAAATCCTTTTCAGCGACAGACCTAGCTTGCCATTTTCCGTTAGGAATTTTGTAGGCTAAATGCAATACAGATTCAAAAAGTCGTATTCCGCATGCAGGATAGATAGACGAAATCGGTAAATATAGTTTTCTTCTCTTATTTCTTCTAACTGTTTGAAATCCTTTGATGTTACGTTACATTTGTAACAGCGTTGGCGGAAAACGTATATGTTGCTGCATTATAGACTTTTGCATCAACTTATTTTATGTACAAATCTAATTTGCAAAGGCCTACAAAAACCATGGGCTTGAGGGGAGAGGGTATTGAAATAAAAAAAACTTATTATAACCAATGTTAGCAGTGAGTCTTACGGGCAAACAAACGAACTTTGAAAAATGTCAGTACTGTTTTCGAACTTTTTCTTGAATTGTTGCTGTTGGGAGCCATCACATCCCTATTTGTAAATAAGTTCCAGGTTTTTTAATCTTCTTCCTCTGATACGTTTTGTAAAAAATCATCAAGATATTGACAAAGGTGCGTTGCAGTATGGTCCAAGACATCCTGCAACTTTATTTCCGCGCAGCTTTCTGTTACTCGATAAGAATCTTTCTTTGGGTAGCATTCCTCTTTGGCTTTTTGCAGTAAGGAATAACAGGGATAGACTTTTGGGCTTGTAATAAATACTAATTTTTTTATGTTTTATAGGTAGGATTGTAGTATTTTTTAACTACAAAATATTAATTATGAATGTAGTTTAGGCTTACCAACTATTTGCAGTCACAAAAAGAGTAATATAGTTAACAAATTAGAACATAGTTTAACAAAGGCAACCAGATTCAAATAAAAAGCTTCACATCAAACTGGGACTATATTTACAATACTATTAAAAAGTAAAACCATTTGTAAAATCTGATTGCCTTTGCGTATGTTAAGTTATCGTAAAGTGGAGGTACTTATTTTCATAACTGCAGCGATATCGTTGTTTTCACGATTTTACAGTAAATTACATATCGAATGAAACAATCTGATTTAATTAATAATAACTTTTTATTTCATACAATTCTCCGCCACATTTATAACAATATAAATTGCATACAACCACATATTCTTTCTCTATAAACCTTCCTTCAAATTCTTCCATTTCGTACATATTTTCCGCCTGTTCCACTTGTCCCTACCAGCGTATCCCCCCTGGGGGAGATAAGTGGATATTTTTTCCACCTATCTCTACCGTTAGGCCACTAGTAGGGATAGCTGGAATAAAAATTCCACTTGTCCTTACCAATAAGTTTTTGACAACAATAAGTACGGTCAATTAGAGAAGTTCTTTGTATTGGATTAATTTTATTGGTATTTTTTGATGTTGTAAGTAGTCTTTTTGTTTTGGTACAAACAGAAACATTTTAAATGGAGTACTTTTATTTAAAAAAAATGTTTAAGAACATAAACATAACGAAATTACAGAATATTTTTTTAATACTCAACGTTATTTTTCCAAACATGGTTCAACGTCGATTTCACCCGTTACTAACTGCATTTGAATATTTTGTATGACGTAGTCTCTTATTTTATATATTTTCTCTCTTTTTTTTAAGCTACATTTGTTCACAATTTTAATATATTTATTTCGTATAATGCCGTATGCGTATTTGTGTAATTTAGTCAGTAGTTGAGGGAGGTTCAAATTTGTGCTCCGTTTATTGTTGATTTTAAAGTGCCATGCCTCGGCGAAATTGTTCGTACGTTGTCACAGTCCAAAAACATTCCATTGATTTATGAATTCGTCACTTTTTAACCAATGCGTTTCAAAATATTTTAAAAAATCTTCCATGTTGAAATCATCTAGGATTTCCGATTTTATATAGGACCAACCATCTCTGACTTGGCTCACTGTTAAAAGAGGCAATACAGTAACCAAAGATATTATCCTTCGCGTATCTCTCAGTTTGTCGAGCTTTAATTTTCGTGCCCTTCGCCAAATTGCACTATAGTAGTGATAGTAACAACCTCGGGTTTCCGCCATTGGGAATACCGATTTAATAGCCAGGATTACGGATTCTTCAAAATCAGACATGAATATTGTCGGACTCCAATTCGGACATCGAGATTTTAGCATCTCGAGAAGTACTTCATATGATGAACGTTTTTTATCAGGTAGAAAAGCGTATACCAGCGGAACAATTTTAGTATTTTCCGTCGTGCTACCCAAATCACAGTGTATTGTTACCAACTGCTTAAATGGAGGTGTACAAATTCGGAATGTACCATCGATAAAATATTCTTTAGCTGTAGTCATCACTTCTTTCGCCCAATCTGGAGAAAACACTAAAATACGACTATCATTTTCTCTATAATCTCCTGTCAAAAATGATTGAAAGCGTGGTGGAATCTCAATTTCTTCATAATTTTCCCATTTTTCAACTTTTTTTACCCCCATCTCTTTATTTCTATGATTATAAAGACCAGATTTAACATTTTGAAACTCTGGTACCTGGCAAACAAAATTTAGCCCATCATTTTGTATACCGGACACTGTCTCCTCATATATTTTCGTGACGGGGCTAGAAGGCCTTTCAGCCACCGCTTTCTTGCAGTTATTCAGACGAATATCTATCTCATTTTTGCTTACATCTTTGACGCACGTTGGTGCATGTGCTACCTCTTTAATTACTGTGAGATCCTGTTTTAAAAAAAAAGATTAATAAAATACTGATGACCAAGCTACCTTAGCTATAATTATTAGGTCGTCCTATTCTATCTTACAATAACTTACATTGATCGTAAGAGACCCGCAACATTTAGTTTTCTTAGTGAGAGCACACTTCCAGTACTGAGCTCCGTTTTTGTATAGTTTTTTCTTATGATATTGAAAACCATCACGAAGCAATACGATTCCTCGTCCTCTTTCTATATAAACTATGTCATTCGACATTTTTATTATTCTTTTATCAATACGCTAGCTTACACAACGTAATGAGATACTGAATTGCATTTTCAGAGAAGCATTTAAAGAAAAAAAGTCGGCAGTTGTTTTATTAAATGACATTTGTGACAAATAATCAAAGTGTCGTTATCAGTTATCTATCGAAGATTCATTACCTAGAGCCAAAGCAGACTTAAAAAGGAGTTACAATAGCCTGTCTGTTCGTTCCCTTGTGTGCAGAAAAGTACTTGTTGATAAGAACCACTCGGAAGAGAAAAGAGGAAACTAATTTCCATTCATCTCTATCAGTAGAGATAGGTGGAAAAAAATTCCACTTATCCCCCCCCAGGGGGGATACGCTGGTAGGGACAAGTGGAACAGGCGATATTTTTATACTGATTACATTTCCATCGGCGGCAATACTGTTCTATACATACATTTTAACCTGGATTACTTCTAAAGACACTGATGACTCTGAAATGTCTTTTGATGACTGAAAGTTCATATTAATATCGGCTGACTCGGTGGCTCAGTGGTTAGTGCTCCTGAATACTGATACGAGAGTCGTGGGTTCGATCCCCACCCAGAGCAAACATATCTGTGATGAGCAGATTTTTTTGCTCTGTGTCTGGGTGTATTATATCTATATATGTATGTATTTAAAGGTATATGTGTATGTATATCAGTCTCTGGTTCCCATAGTACAAGGAATCCTAGTTTGGGGCCAGATGACCGTGTGTGATTTGTCTTGGATATTATTATTATATTATATTGAAAAAAATAATATACAAGGGGTTACTCAGAATCAAGTATAGAATCCAGGAAAAATATTGAAAAAATTCGCTCTTCAATTTTTTTTGCAGTTTTTCATACAAATTCTCGATTCACTATTTAGATTTAGTATGAGAATCTGAAAAAAATAATTGAAGAGCGGATTTTTTCAATATTTTTCCTGGGTTCTGTACTTGATTCTGAGTAACCCCTTAAAATTTCAAACGCACTTTTTTAACACCCTGTATACTTTTTTTTCATTTAAATATGAACAAAAAATTAAAGAAACTTATAAATATATGTAAATATATTCAATTTAAAACACTACGAAATATCTCCCCATTTAATAACTTATCTCATGAATTTAAAGTTTCGAGACACTGCGATGGTTTGCTTCTACGTAAAATCTATCAAACATGGCTCTCTGCAGCTTTTCTGCCAATGTTATTCTGGCATTCGTTTTCGGAATCTTCTGCCTCTTCATTCAAACGTCCTAAAATTTTTTCGTTGCGTAGATAATAATAGCTCTAGCCACCATTTGGCCACATTGGTTAAGAACAATTTTGAATGCCTTAATTTTTATCACACACTTTTCCAACGATAGTTCACATATATGAATATACTTTTATGTCTGGTTCACTTCTTTTAGGAACTCACACCAAAAATACAGGTAGCATAAAAAAACGGAAATCACACAAAGCCGGTAAGAGTGCAGATGCTGCTTCTCTTGTATCGACGTTTTCTTTTGTGGGATCACACATTTCTTAAAAGATGTTTTTTTACAAAAAGTATTTTTTTTTAAATAATCATAGGATTGGAAGATTTTTTGGGTTCTTCCAGGTGGTCAAAATAAGTAGTCAGACTGATTTGTCCAACAGCAATTATTTTTCCACGAAGTCAAAATTCCTTTTCGCGAAGGGTACCTAACTCGCAGGACAACTGCTTCGCTTTATGCCTAATTAAAACGCGATGTAGGCATAACGATAGTTCGACCTACTACGATATAGGTCAGCAGCGGAAAAGGCTAAAATAATACCTAGACCTACTGAGATTTAGTTTTAAAGCGAGTAAGTATATTCCCTTACTCCCTACTTCTGGTATGAAAGTAGGTACCTAAGGTGCTAAAGTGTCCGAATAAAATGACTGGTAGGAAAAAGTTAATATTTTTGAAAGAGTTCAATATACTGTCCGCCATTCTCCTATTGTATTGTCAGATAATTCAATGGAATAAAACAGCGTATCAAGAAAATGAACAAAAAATCTAATTAGTTTTCTTCTTATAATTTAAAATTAAACTTATACGTTACTTATCTATCACTTCAACTTAAACTCTATTTTCCTTTTTAAGAACTATACTATTCGTTTTTATTTCAAGGACTATGAATTTTTAAAAGATCCTTTTTTATTTTGCACAGTTTTTTTATGAAATATATCGCTGTTACTTCTTGGATTTCTAATTTCTCCACCTCCTTTTTGTATCTTCTGTTAAAAATCACATCTATTCTTCTTCTCGTATTCCCTTCAAATAAGCTTTGTTTTAGTTTATGACTTTGCCACTGCCCCTCCTTTCTTAACTTAACTAAGAAGTGAATAAATGACCGTTTGCCCTTCATCCTAGAATTTAAGCGTCTATGCCAGCCTTCCAAAGAGTTATTTGTGCGATGGATATCGCCGGCACAACTAGTAATTTCGTGTAATTTTCCCAACCACTGTTTTTCTATGTATTTATTGAATTTTCCTGTGGTTTCAGTATTAGTCTCAGTCTCTAATATCTTAATTTCTTGCTAAACATCTGATATATATCTAGTAGGAAGCAAAGGAAGATGTGCACAAATTTCGGTCATTTTGTAACCAGCGCGTGTAGCTAAAACACCCAAATTTTCAGCTTTTTTCCATATAGCTTTGGAAAAATGGTAATAACATCCGCTAATGGCTATTTCTGGGAAAACAGCTTTTAGTGCCTGAATTTGGGCGGTTTCAAAATCACATTTGAATCTTTTAAAATTTATCTCAAAATGAGTCTTAATAAGTTGAAATAGACGAATATATGTATCCTGTGATTTATTAGGCAATAAGCCGTATATTATTGGAACTATGTTTACAGTGTCCCTGTTCCCAGTGTTAATATTTAAATGAATTGAATAAAGTTGGTAGAATCCTGACGGCACACATTTGAATGTACCATCGCCATATAATTCCATGTCAGTACCTTCGAGTGACTTCAAGGTTCTCTTAGCTACTGAGGTAGAGAATATCAAAATCTTACTCTTGGCTTCACCATCATCACACACTAGAAAATTTTGAGCTATTATATTCGGGACCATTAGTATTTCTTCCTTCTAGCTCGACATAGTGTATCTTTTTTTGTTTTGTATAAAGATGCCGCATTAAATTCAACATCACTCAAGGAATTTGAATTGCTATCGTGATCGTTCAATACAATTTTTTCTAAAATTTTGGGTATCGGCCCAAAGGTGCGGCATACCTCATTTTTAGCCTTATCGGTAATTACCGCAATCTTATTTTTCGCAGCATTGGCAAAACATGAATGCTCTTGAACATTTTGAACTTCATTGTTTGAATTTAGTTTCAAAGAAGCGCTGCACATCTTACGGTTCGAGCAACGCCATAATGACGAACCATCCTTATTGCACTTATTTTTTGTGTAACAATAGACATCTTTCAACAAATTGTCTCCACGTTATTTTTTATAAAAATCTCTGTTGAATTCATATCGAAAATGGAGAAAATATTACTTACAATAAATAATAGCTAAAACGTGAAATTTCAAAAACAATGTCATTTTGAAGTATCATCATCACTAACTGAATCATAGAGTACCTACCTACTCAAAATTATAAGTGGTCAAATAGATCCACTGCGAAGTTTGTATATACTCGTAAACAATTTTTAGGCATAACGCGATTTAGGTCATATATGATTCAGGTACATAGCGAGGTAGTACTTAGGCGAAGTAGACAAACAGCCACATAGGCAAATAGACACTTAGACCAAAGAGTTAGGTACCCTTCGCGAAAAGGGTCAAATTGCCCCTGATGACGGAAAATACAGTCAAGCACAAAATTTAAAATATATTCGGAAATATGAATAACGCCATCTAGGAACTGGAAAAAAAGCTTACGTGGGAAACTCCTTTTACAACAAAACGCAATCATTGGCTCTGTATGAGATTAATTGTTTATCGTAATTTATCAAGAAAATTACCAATATTTATTTCGTTATAAATTAATTGTAACTGGCAGTTCATAATAAATTGGTCTCTGCTCATAATATACAGGGTGTAACATTCAAGGCGTGCAATATTTGTTGAGAAGATGTATGAGCATTTATTTATTACGAATAATTTGTTAAATTCATGATTAAAATTAAATTGAATTAATTAACCTATTTTTTCTGTACCAGTTTAACTATTCTGTGGCATTAGAATACTGAACGTGTCTGCTCTGTGACGCCACAAACCACTGCGCAATCGCGTGACCTTGTCGGAGCCGCGCTGTTGGGGGATTATTATCGAAAGTCGATAGAAAAAAGTTATCTATTCTGAATTTTTTTTTTTACGATGCCTACTTTTTTAATTATTCGTAATCAGTTTGAGAAGCTTAATCACCTCCGTAAATATCGCACACCTTGTCACCTATATAATACTCATTTCGGCGCGGAGAAGGTTCGTTTTCATTTTCCTCCAATTTCAGTATGTTGACAGCAGGCGCGCTATTCGGGCGCTGTTTTTTCATGATCTCGTTGAGCTGTGCGTGCCAGCTTTCGACCGCATTATTGGTACGATGCCTTTCGCTGTACACAGACCATTCTGATTTGAGAGATGTATCCGTCAGCCATGTATTTTCAAAATATTTATAAAACTTTTTTATATGGGTGGGACTCTCCGATTTAATCTACTTCCAGCCGGCGTCAATCTTATCTGCGGGTAAAAAGGGAGGGCTTTCAATTTTGGACTTGATCTTAATTTTCTTCGCCCTTTGCCATAAACTTTTCACGAAATGATAGAAGCATTTTACTATTTTGATATCGGGGAAAATTTTTCTTATTGCGTTTCTAGGCGCAGTTTCAAAATCCATATATGACGGAACATATTTTATTCAACTACAAAGTTTCACTTTTAATAAGACTTTCCATAGCCATGTCCGATTGCGGTACTTTAATTTATGAACTATTTTAACCGACTTCAAAAAAAGGAGAAGGTTCTCAATTCTTATGTATACGATGAATTTTATCAAAATCGATTCAACGCTTTTTGACAAAATCAACAAAAACAAAAAAAAAGGAAAATTGGAGTTGTTACGATTGAAGTCGGTTGTCTTAACGTATTCAGCGTTGTCAATTATTGGCAAAACGCGCGGTGCGTCAGATTCGCACTTGTCCGGTTTTTTGTTGAGAACTCTCGGTTGCGGCAAATATGACAAAAGGTATCGTTTTGGGAATGGGCCGTTTCGAGAACGGGCCATTTCGAGCACGCGGAACATTTTGCGAGTGGGACGTAACCGTCCGAATCGAATTTTTTCCGGTGTCCATGGTGGAATTTGGGACTTTATCATTTCAAATAATGCTACATAACTCTTCTCTTTTTTTGTGAGACGCGTATGCTATTGGTTTTACTTTTGTAATTGATGTTGATTTGCCTATATCAACATGTATACTAAACATTCGGGCCGGGCAGCAGAAAAAAGTACCATCAAAGAAAAACTCTTTTGATTTTGCCATCAGTTCTCTTCCATTTTCCGTGCAAGAAAATAAGTATTCTATTTTTTTTTGTACATCCATGTCTCCTTGTTTTCGAAGTCCTTTTCATTTCATATTCCGGCAAAAGAAAAAAAAATATTGCTCAGGAACCGTGACATCTGGTAGATCAGTAAAGCAAGTTTTGCTTCTTTTTTTGTAAAAAGTTGATTTAATATTGACAAAAGGTGGTATAGGTGTGACTAAATTAAGGCCCTTATCTTTTAACGTTTCCTTTGCTTCACGATATAATTCAGGAATGGGAACCTCGGTTGTCATTGAGTTTTTGTTATTTCATGCATCGCTATGTCCATTTCAATTTTGTGAAAATCACTTAGATTACTTTTTTAACATTTAACTATTTGTCCACTCTAAAACAAACAAGATTTTCCTTACTATTTAACGAGCAATATGCAGTATGAAATCGCGTTCTCGAAAACGGCTCTAAAGATTTCGATGAAAAGGACAGTTGGGAACAACCGGAAAAATAGCCGTTTCCTCGTGGTCATACTAGTTTTTCATACCAGTGTGACCACCAGGACATGTATTTCCTCGTGGTCATACTATAGGTCTCATCTCTGGGAAAAATAGTTTTCAGTAAAAAAAAACACGACGATACATGATAGCTCCTACTTACGTCGTCGACAGTTATGGTGCCACGTCACTTTTCCTTTTTTTAACCGGTTGCATGTCCAAAAGGTATTTTCATTTTTATATGTCCTTAATTTATAATAAATACTGCCGCCCATCGTGCAACAATACTGTCCTTTTCGATTTATGAACTTCTTCTTCTTCTTATCGTGTGGCACATTTAACCGTTCTATCCACAAGGTATAGAACTTAACTTAACTTTATGAACTTTATATCCATATTATAAAATATTAAAATTGCAAGTAACGCAAAATAATACACAACAGGAAATTTTGACAATAAAATATAACTGACAACTGATTTCTTCATCACTGTACTCAATCGTATATGACAATTATAAAAAGAATTTAGTGCGTAATAGCTGTAGAGATACGTTGGTAATGCCACAAATGGTAGCCTCTGTGTCGGGTAAAGAATACAAAAGTCAGACGAAGCATTTCGATTCGTCAAAGTTAACCAGTATTAATATTTCCAGATGTCGACTTTGAGGGCGGTGGCTGCCGCTTCATCCGCTATAACTGCTCCGTGCGCGACACCAAGCGTGGCTGGCTGCTCATGCACCCTGGTCGCCTCACGCACTACCACGAGGGTCTGCGCGTCACCAATGGAACCCGTTACATTATGATCTCTTTCGTCGACCCTTGAACCACTTCGTACTACTCTTCATAATATATTGTATTTTTGAAATTGTTAAGGTTTAAATGTTAGGCAATTAAGCATTTATCAACATCCTCCTAAATTTTCTATTTTTACTCGTTTATAGTCTGTGCATGTATCATATAAAAAATATGTAATAAAACCAAAGATTTATAGGAAAATTTGTTTCAAATTTTATTATGCACTTAAAACGAAAAAGTGAACGTATTTTTTTTTATTATACACGTTGTCTCACGGCCATGCCACACAGAAGTAAAGTTCTTTAAATTATTGGAATTTATGAACACGGAAAAACGAACGAAAAAATGGTTATCCTTATTTTCAATAAAATACCCCTTACGTTGAACAGCAACTCAAACGGATCCTGAACATCGTCAAAACCTAGTCCGTGAATTTTTAAGAAACTAGGTAGGTACTGTGTTACTTTTTTTGAAAAGTGGATTGATATCGATTTATAGCTAGTAGAAAAAAAAACAGTACTTTACGCTAAAACGAGTTGTTTTCACCGAGTTCGTCCCACAAATGATGTACCTATCTCTGCGATATCTGCATCAATCAATTTTCAGTAAAGCAAAGAAAATTTGAAATTGCTTGTATACAAGGGTCAAACTGAAAGTTTCTAGAACGGGTCGAAGGTTTGGCAAATTAAAAAAAGATTGAATTTTCATTGTACTCTTCATGAACTCTTTCTGGAAAGGGCTTGGAGCGTGTCAATGTGATTTAACACGAGGACATTTTTACTCTTTGATTAATTAAGAGTTTCGTTGTGGTACTAATGAACAACAACGATATGATAGGCTTCCAATGTCATTTGATGATAGCCACATTTCATGCTACTTTTTACAACTATTTAATGCATTAAAATGTGGTTGTAGAAATGTAATTGATGATCCGCGGGAGTAATTTCCTGCTGCGCAGACTATAAAAGAAGTTATTGAATAAAAGAACAACCTATAAGTATATTCAGGCAAGCTTAGGGATTGGTAAGAGTTAAGCAGAAAGGATAATTCATAAATACTAGACTGCAGGGTGATTTTTGTACTAAATGCATGATATCCGGATTGCATACCCTAAATACGTAATAATCATTGTCATGTTGGCCGACGGTAGCTTTTTCAATTTCTTGAATTTCTTCACGACTTTTTTGGAATTCTTTAAGCTTTTCGTCGCAACGCTGTTTGACGTCAGAGCCACTGACTTCTTCTAAAGGGTCCATCGGACCGTCGGATCCATAATGTTGGTCTGCTTTGGCTACCTCTGGGCGAGATACGAACAGTCGTTTACGATTGTTGTCTGAGTCGACACATAGGAGATGTTCTTCTAATGAAGGACAAGAAATGTGTTCCGGGTGATTGGGGATTATATTTGAGCTAAGCCTTCTTATACCACATGTATCCATTACCATGTTGAAATCCTGTATATCCACACTATGACATTTAACTAAAATAATGTTAAACTATGTGCTTACGATATCCCTTTTTTATTCATAACTTTCTTTTCTATAAACTATCAATCCATAACAGTTGTCATAAAAATCCTAGTCATACATAATAGTTATAAAGGGTGCAAGGGACAGGTTTCCGAAAACTGACAAAGTGTATTAAGTTCATCATACCAAGATAATCTGCTTAAACAAAAAGTTCAGTAATGTTAGGATAACCCAAGAAATCGAGTTTCTTTGATTTTCTCGAACGCAATGTAACGCAATGTAAAACTACTAAGCAGTCTATTCCAGCATAAACGTTTGTGACAGATGATAAAAAGTAACTCAAATTACTACTAGTCATCTACTCTATTAGCGTTTTAGCACCTGCAATATGAACCCGGCGTTTGTAAGAACTTTCTTGACATAGGTTTATTCTTTTGCCGCAATTGAATTTGTTGATGACGCTCATTAAATTTTCAGCTACATTTGTCGTTTGGTTAGATAGCCGACCAGCTTTTGACATGACTGCATCATTAGCAATGAGAGCCCAAACCGTTGCTGAGTCTTTTTTCATTACTTCCGTTAAATCTTCGTCTTTTTCTCCATCCCTGTTCGTTGGACTTTTGCAGTAGTAATCTTGCAATTTTCGTCTTTTCCAAAGACATGTAACGGATCATTTTTCAAATCGTTTCTCATAGTTTCGAGGCTATTCTGATTGTGTATTATTATTTTTCTAGTCACAATGGTTAATTTGGTTAGCTTCTTTTTCAGCATATTACGACCACGTAACGGTAGCTTCGTATTGCCCAGTATCTATAAAAAGGTTTCAACTACATATACGGTTTATAAAAGGTACTCCATATGAATTCACCATAGCACTGTAGCACTATTGTATTGTATTGTACTGGCTACCACCATTTTATCTAATTCTTGCCACCAAACATTCAATGTTAATAGCATTAATGTATTCCGGCATGAAGATAAGATCCCCATTGCGTTGGAGTCTTGATAAACCCGTCGGTAATGCCAAGGGCTTACCAATTGTGTATTAAAAAAAACTAACTAAACTACAGTAAAAAAAAAAATATTTTATCAAAAATTTGAGTGCCTTTGACTACATCTCACCTGAAGGCAATTTGATGTTGTAGTCGAGAATGGTACACGCAAACTCAAATAATGCCTATTCACTCTGGCCTTGAAGATCCCCGGATTAAAGGAATCGGGAAACACAGACGCACGTAAGGAGAACCACTCCTTGTAGAACTAGTCCGCATAATAAATTGATATAGTCGTACTAAATTTTATTTAGTCGTACTAAATAGTTGAGTCATACATGATGGGACGACGTGACCACGTAAGCTGCACTAAGCCACGACCGCAGTTACCAGCTTTCATATAGAGAAAATCACATAAAAATCGGATCAGCCATTCAGATAAAAGGTTACCTCACCTCTTCGGTCAAACGCATTATACCTTCTTCGTTCCGTCATAGGTACTAATTACCCATGCTAGCTGTACTTAGTGAAGTTTTTGAAAAAAATAGATATGCCAAATCAAATGTTACAATATTTGAATAATACCCTCCTGTTCATTAAAAGCCGATCAACGACAGATGTAGCAGAACAGCAGTACGTTGCTTTAGTACGGTATATTATGAGGCATTTGAGGAATCTCAAAATTCTGTAGTATTTTGTGATCTATCTAAGGATTTTGATTCCATAGATTATTAAATTCATTGGAGTGTTGCAGCGTTGCAGCGTTGAAGCGTCCTTAAATTGTATCTGGATAATAGAATACAAATGGTACAAGTCAAGGACACAAATTCTTCTTCAGGTCTACTGTGAAAATGGACGTACCACAAGGATCCATTTTGGGCTCTTTCCTCTTTCTTGTCTACGTTAATCTTACGGTTCATAGTGCCAAAAATTTCAGTGAAGTAGATTTTGTTTCTAGTGCTTACCGTTTTTCTCGGTATAACTATAGATTGCATGTTACAGTGGAGCCCATATTTTGCAACGCAACTAGAATAACAACTTACTTTATGGAGAGCATTTGTGTAGTTTTTTCACAACATGGTTTTTACTTTAAAATTTTTTGATTCGTTTCCCATATGACACATTTTCTTTCAATTGGACAAATACAGAAGAGTCGCCATCGCCTACGAAGGCGAGATAACGCAGCCCATGCATGTCCTCACTTTTTTCAAAACCTTCCACGAGGATGGCCGATTCCATAGACGTGAAAGGTCCTTGAAAATTTTTGAAACATTTATGAGGTGGTACCTCTTTTCCGCTCTTATCATAATATTGGTAGCAAAAGCAGTATTTATTTTTCACACCAAGGTACAGACATTGTTTGGTTTCTTGTCCAATTATGCATGCCTGAAAAAATATTTATGATAGATACATAAGTAAGTAAACGAAGCGATCGTGGCTCAGTGCGGCTTGGGTGGTTGCGTCGATCACTTAGGTTAACTAACTACAAACACGGTTATAACCTGGATGGGTTTGACTGACCTTGACCGTTTCCATGCTTCGCAAGCCACGTTAAACCGTTGGTGCCGGCTGCTATTACTACACGGCGGGCGTTAAGCCATGTCAGAGGCCTTATTGGCGGCTTGAAACTTCTGACACTGGGGTTGGTCACTAGCCCCGCAACCTCCACCAATCCGGACTTGGCCCCAGTGTGTGGAGTATGGCCTAACCTTCCCGAGGTATGGGAAGAGACCCATGCTCCTGCAGTGGGGACGGTATGGGTTGTGAACAGGAGCTTTTAAAGCAATATGGCCAGTTTCCATAAGGTGGGCGGTCAGCCTTTTTCCACTTCAAGCAATATAAATAAATATACGTACAATAAGATTAATTATACAAGTACGAAAACTATTTTTCCTACTATAGTTGATGATACCACATGAAGATTTTTTTATTTTGCCGCGATTTCTCAGGTTATGCTTTCGTTTGCCAACTGTTGTTATATAGATACAAATGATTTTTCAGATATGTAAGCGCAGAAAAACTACGCCTTGTCATAACCACGTCAAGCAAATTCTGTAAAAAAGTAATTTCTCGAATAATGACACTTTATATGGCAAACAGAATGAATCAGTTGCGAGAGCCTTATTCGAGGAAAATATAACAAAACTGTGCGAGATGCTGGTCTCTTCATTGACGAAGTCTATGGTTTTCTAGGGGCAAACCCTGATGGTAGTAGCATCAAGGGCTTTATAAAGTTTAAATTTCATTTACATTATTATTATTGGAGAATTAATGACAACGATACGTTTAAAATATTTTTAGATGTGATTGAAAATGAGCGAGCAATAGTGGAAATAAAATGCTTCCTATCATTAGCACGGAAGGCTCAAGATATTGAGTCCGCTAGCAAAGACGAAAAAAAATTTCGTTTGTGTTTTGACGAGAAGGGTATTTTGAAAATGAATAAAAACATCATTACTACTACCAGGTACTGTTTTGTTAAATAATCATCCAAGAAATAAATCAAAAATCTAATCAAATCATAGGCTTTTTTGCGAATTTAGTACTCATAGGTTCCTTGGGGAAAGTTGTTCAGTATCATGAGTAGAAGCCGTGGTTATTTTTTAGTTAGTGGTGGTTTTTTTCATATGGGTTTTAAACGATTAGAAAAGTGATTACCCCTTATGGGTTAACAGATCATCATAGGTGACGCTAGCCACTTTCCATCAGGTGGGCCGTCAGCCTTTAGTAAAAAAAGTTTATTACCTATTTAGTAGGTAAGGAATCAAATAAGATTTTACCTATCTTGTTAATCAGGAGAATTAATAATCATAAACTTACCATCCCTGACGCTGAATTATAGTTATGGCCGTAACTTCTTTTAGGCCACCCACCATCAACACAGACAGTAACATAAGGAATGCCATCATCGTCTATGTTTCCCTTTTCAATAGCAAGAGCTTTTTCTTTCATTCCTGTCTGCTTAATTTCCTCAGTAAGATGTTCCTGCCACACATCCCCTAATTGCTTTTCTATTTTTTGAAAGGACTCAGCACTCATGCATGGAATATCCATAATACTCATTATCTTTTGGTGTAAAAACTGCCCGAAGTTACTGTGCCCCAGACGAACGACTTATTTATTTTAGGCGCACTTCGGTACATTTTCTCCAAACTTTGTTACACATAATACATTTAAAAGTAAATGTGCTTCGTAAGCCTTGTCTTCGTTCATCAATATAGTCGACAATCGCCCCGGTGCATTCAGTTCTGTGTTTTTGAATTTTAAAAGGCCCACTGTAGAACATGTTTTATATCCACTATTCGGTAACCTGACAGTCCTGATAGCATGTTATTTGGAATAACTTCAACTTGTAATTCATGTTCGTCAATAGATTGCTGTTATGGCCAATTTGTATGACTTTCTTTTACTTCAAGGGGAGATTCCCTTTGATTGAGAGACAAAGATTTGTCATTGCTTTTGTGCCATGCACTTGTAGCTTCTATGTGAAATTCAAGTTTTCATCGTCCATATGTTTTAAATTTTTACATGGTGGACTAAAATTATAAAATATAAAGGGTAAATAATTTAGAAAATAGACAAAATATATTCATCAAAAACAAGAATATAAATAAAACAATCTCATTTTCAACAAAAGGTTCCCTGGAAATCTGCAACTACCCGCAATTAAGACAGAAACATACATAAGAAATTGCTTTCCTATGGCAATAAGAATTTACAATAAATTGCCACCAATACTAAAAGAGCTGCCCACAAAGAAATTTAAAACCCAATTGTACAAATGGCTTGTTGAGTGGGCATTTTATTCGGTGACAGATTTTTTTAAATTTTAAAATGTAGACAAAACTGTTATTAATTTAAATGACATTGTTATTATATCTAATTTAATCTTGACATTTTTATTGTATGATGATAATTTCTAAATGTATATATTTTCAACTTATAAATAAACTGTATGCTAATAGATCCCTTAGAATGAACTAAATAACGAAATATATTTTTGAATGTAACAATGTATAAGTAAAGATTATTTTAACATAAATTGATCCCTGGGGTATCCCCATTATCACTTTAGAGCCGGAAGAATTGATGTCATTTATTTGAACTTTTTGTGTTCGGTTGCTAAGGTATGAGTTAAGAAGACTCAGAGCCCCGTCTTCCACACCGTAATGCCTTAGTTTCATAAGTAGTGTTTGCATTAAAAAAAAAAAACAATTTGAATAGTTACCTGTTATTGCTTGGAGTTTTTTTTTTCTTTGTGACTCCATATACTTAATTTCCTTTATTTTTCTGATTTTGATACTTGCTTTTCTTATTTTTTTATTTCAGAGTACTCTTGCCAAGCTTTGTATGAAATGGCACTAGAATATTTACTTGCAGACGCTTTCTGTCTTTTTTCTGTAGCAAGTGTAGGGAACTTTAGATTTTTTGAAACGGATCTATGTCGGATATTTTCTAAATCGTTTTTTTATCCACAATTGTTATGAGTAAGGTATCTAATGAGTTATCTGGTGTGTTTTCTACGACAGCGTTGTTTTCTTTATCAATCTTTATAACATGTTCATTGTTTGATGGGGTACCCGAAGACTCATCGTTTGTAAGGGTGATGGATGATGAATATCTGAAAATAGAGTATCCTTCATGATATTCTTTTTTATTCTGGCTCTGTTCATTTATGTCAAGCCTCATTTTCGAATAATTTGAATTTTTGGGGCTACTTGTGTATTTCTGTAACTATGTGATTTTTAATTTCGGTTTGCCTATTCATCCTACAGTTAGCATCTTTTGGTAGTGATAAATTCCTTGAACTGTTTTTCCTCAGGTATTCCATGTGAAGTATCTTTCCTGCCGTTAGTTGATATGTTTACGTTTTCATTGATTTGCTGTGAGGCATTATATTTGTTTAATTTAGCCATTTTTTTTCTGTATCTGCTTTTGATGAAGTTTCTGCACTTTTGACAGCTTCTACAGCGTTGTTATGGCAAGGAATAGTTACTCAAGCCCATTTATTCAACGAAATTTCTTTGTCCATGTCTCTTTCGATTAGAAATGAACTGAAATGAAATGAAATTGTTTATTTGCAAAAATCATAATATTCAGAATATTAGAATATTCGGTGTCCTGTATTTATCACAGTAGTAGAAGTAGTTATAAATATATTGAGAAGATTGAATGTCGCATGAATTTGTGCGAAGTAATTCTTTAATGTTTTGAAAGGACAATACTGAACAGTGTTTTGACAAGTTAAATATAAATTCCATATTACTGTGTTTCATACATTAGCGCGTTTTTCTGCAGGCAGCGGTTGGATATATAAGATAAAAAGGCTTATGGGTGAAAAACTAAGTGAAATCGTACTTCCGCCTTCCTTTCTGTACGTTTCATGTAAGTTCTTTATAGTGTCTACATGATATTTTTTGTGTTTTTTCTCTTTTTTCCTAGTCCTGGTCTCTTTTTTCTCGAATGTGCTACGGCTGATGTCATTTCTTAGCTAAAATTCTTGTGAATCCTGTGTCGCGTTTTTGTTTTTAAGTATTTTTAACCGACTTCAAAAAAAAGGAGGTTCTCAGTTTGATCTGCATGTATGTATGTATGTACATTACACATTAATACAAACAAACATATGTACATTACATACAAACGTATTCATGCATCACTTTTGCATATTCGGTTAAAATTCTTATTATTAATAAAATGAACTAGGGGCCCTTCTCGCTGAAAGAGTCCAGTGAACTTTACAAACATTAGTGCACTTGCAGCGACAAACATGACTTTTTTTGCCGATTTTTGAACCAGGAAAGTATGTATATTTTTAAAATTTGCTTATGTAGTTTTCTGCTTATTCTTTTTTGGTAAATGTTTTGTAAAATATTCTATTATTGCATGCCACTGTTCCAAAATTCTTTCGGCCGCAGTGCCTAAAGTCAGCCACCGGGAAGAGACATGCTTTAAGAACTTGTGATCGGATAGTTTTAACTTAGCTTGTATGTTTTCATATTCCCGACGAGCAGGCCAGCCATCAAAGAAGTTGTGAATTTGAAATATGAAGTCGGATTCATTTTTACCTAACTCGTTCAGAGCTATAAGGAACGCGTTATGCACAATGTGTATATTGCATGTTCCTATATATGCTAGCATCGGTCTATCAAACAATATCAAAGACTCATATGTACTTTAACTATGTATGTTTGTTACAGCCTTAACTTCTTAATTTGCCTGTTTGTTGGTGTGTGGTTTAATTTTATTTCACTATTTTATTACTAACAATGGGGAAATGTAAATTTAACGACGACTGGCTGAATAAAAAAGATAAAAATAGACTCTGAATGAGGGGAAAGATTTATTTATTTCTTTGACAAACAATTTTTTACAGAGCACTTAAAAGGGATGGTAAAAGTGATTTTTTTTGTTGTGTGTGCTTAAAAACAATTTCTGTGACTTGGGGCTTCGAGGCAATAGAGCAACATGCATCATCTCAAAAACACAAAGAGCAATCAAAAGTAAAGTTTCTCAATTGCATCTCGCAAGTGTTTGGCCAAATGAAGACCAAGCTACTTTGCCTAGCACTTCAAAACAGAATGATGGATGTATACAGATATATAGCATTAAATACGGGGTTACAAGAGCAGAGCTTTTATGGGCCATGAAGATGGTAGCATCTGACTGTTCTGTGGAGCCATCCTGCAGTTCAATAAAAGAAATATCTATGTCATGTTCCCGAATTCTGTGCCATCAGATTTTTCTATGTCTGCGACGAAGGCACGATACCTCGTTTGCGATTCATTAGCTCCATATTTAAAAAAAGAGATGCTTAACCACTTGAAAAATTCCTATTGTTCTCTATGGTATGTTATGATGGAACATGTAATGCTGCTTCAAAAAAAAGAACTGCAAGTGGCTGACAAATATTAGTCTCACATAAAAGAGATGATTATTACCAGTCATTTGGAAACCTTTTTCATCGGCAAAGCAACCGCTTAAGATATTTTCAGTAAACTGAATGAAGCCCATTCTACATGAACACCGGTAAACCTCGGAAGCGTTATGTTTGGTAGATGAAAGCCACTTTCGTTGCTAGATTTAGGCATTGTACACTTTTGAGAACCACCACCGGAATACACTCTGGCATCAGATATTACAGTATCGTGCAACACTTGAATGGAATAAAACATTTCCATGAATGTTGATGTTATGTATGTACGCATGGTAGCTGCGCCTCCATGCATCGCTGTATGTAATAAAGTCAGTATTGGTGTTATTTGGTCACCTCCGCGCCGGTTAACCCATTTTGCAAATATATTTCACGTGGCGACGAAAACGGACTCGCGAGATCATGTCGGGAGTGTCTTTCGGTATTTTATCTAGTTTTGATCACAATTCGCAAGACTGGTGTAGTTACAAATCACGTTTGAAACAGTGGTTTATAGCTAATGATTTCACGGACGAAGCGGACAAGGCCAAGGTCAAGCGAAGGGCGATTTTACTGAGTGCCCTGAGTGAAGCGACCTACCAACTGGCTAGTGATTTGGCCTTGCCTAAGAAACTCGAAGAAATAGATTTTGATCAAATTTTAAAACTTCTGGATGATCACTTTACTCCCAAGCGTTTCGGTTTTTCTGAAAAATTTAATTTCTACTCGGCATCGCAGCGGTCAGGTGAAAGTCATACTCAATGGGCGGCCAGGATTAGGGGATTGGCAGCACACTGCGGTTTTAAAAATTTGGAAGAGGCTCTTTTGGATAAGTTCATTATGGGCATGGTAGCAGGACACGAGCGTGACAAATTGTTTGCGCAAGACCAGCGTGAACTTACGCTGGCTAAGGCAGTTGACTTGGCGGAAAGCGTGCGCTGCGCGCGGCAGGCCGCCATGGCCGGGCCGAGCGCGCTCGCCAGCAGCGGTGGCGGCGCCGGCGGCGCCCCCGCAGGCGTGACCCCAGCGTTTTCAAGTTCAGTGTTCAGTATTTCCAAAAAGGAAAAGTGCAGTGTTTGTGGCTATACCAATCATAATTCCAGTCAGTGCCGGTACAAAAATTATAAGTGCAAAAAGTGCAATCGTAAAGGTCATTTACGTAAAATGTGTTCGTATAACGATAAAGTGCATTTTGTAGAGGAAGGTAATGTGGATGACGGAGATGACGGTGAGTCATTGTACAATATTAGGTGCATTAAGGGCAAACCCATGTTGGAACGCGTGTTAGTAAACGGAGTAATTTTGGAATTTGAAATTGATAGTGGCTCGGCAGTTAGCGTAATTAGCGAAAATGCGTATAAAAGCCATTTTAAGGAGATACCATTGTCACCTACCGACAAAAAATTACGTGGGTATACAGGGAGTAATATTGATACACTTGGGTTTGTGCGCTTACAAGTAGTTTACAACGGTAGCTCCCAAAAACTTGACTTTTTCGTTGTTCAGAGCGGAGGGCCGCCGTTACTTGGCCGCGATTTTATTCACTTATTTAATCTAGAAATCGCGCCAGCGATTAACTCAATATCTTTGAGTTATAATCAAGATAATGAGAAGTTGGTAAATGATGTATGCACTATGTATCCTAAATTATTTTCCGACAGCCTTGGGAAATTTAATAAATATGTTATCAATTTGCAAATCAAGCCAGACTCAAAACCGATTTTTTTAGAGTTAGGCCGGTGCCATACGCGTTGCGCGATAAGATAGAAAGCGAACTCGATCGACTCGTGAGTTTAGGAGTGTTAAAACCCGTTGAACATTCGGAATACGCCTCACCTATTGTTCCAGTACTAAAGAAGGACGGCAGCGTAAGACTATGTGCTGATTTTTCAGTAACTATCAACAAACAATTGGTAGTTGAAAAATATCCTCTGCCGACAGTTGAAGACATTTTTTCAAAATTACATAATGGATATTTTTTTTGTAAATTAGATCTTTCTATGGCGTACAATCAATTTTGTCTGAGTGAGTCATCGCAGGACCTCACATGTATAAATACGCATCGAGGATTGTTTAAATATACACGTATGGTGTTTGGCCTGGCGAGCGCGCCAGCTATATTTCAGCGTGCGATGGAGTCGGTTCTGACGGGACTTGAGGGCGTTGCAGTATTTTTGGACGACGTACTTGTCAGCGGGGCTGACAAGGCTCAACACTTAGAAGGTTTAAAGGCAGTGTTGAGAAGATTAGAAGATGTCGGCCTGGTCGTACAAAAAAGTAAATGCGAATTCTTTAAGAGTGAAGTATGTTATTTGGGCCATATAATTGACAAGAATGGAGTACGCAAATCACCTGACAAGGTTAAGGCTATTTTGGAAGCACCGAAACCGACAAATGTTGCTCAGCTGCAGTCGTTTTTAGGTTTAACTAATTATTATAGAAACTTTGTCAAAGATGCGTCATCCATTTTATGTCCATTGTATGACATGCTGCATAAAAACGTAAAATGGGAGTGGACTCCGGTACATGATGAGGCATTCATTAAATTTAAAAACATGATTGCCTCTGACACCACTCTGGCGTATTTTGACCCAAATGCCAAAATTATTTTGACAGTTGACGCTTCACCGACAGGTTTAGGTGCTATTTTGTCACAGATAGGTGAAGATGGTGTGGAAAAACCGATTTCGTTTGCATCTCGTACGCTTTCGTCAGCGGAAAAAAATTACGCTCAAATTCAGAAAGAGGCCACGGCCATAATCTTTGGCGTTCGTAGGTTTCACCAATACTTATATGGCCGTTCTGTACCTTTTGTATTGCGCACGGATCATAAGCCACTTCTGACTATTTTCGGACCTCATAACGGTATTCCGGAGATATCCGCTAATACGCTACAGCGATACGCAATATTTCTCTCCGCCTATAACTACGTAATAGAATACGTTCGCAGTAGTGATAACAGTGCAGATTTCTTATCGCGAGCCGCGCTGAGCGCCGGCTGCGGCAGCGCGGAGACGGCGGCGGGGGGCGGCGCGCGGGATGAGGAACAGGCTTGTGAGGATCGCGCTACGTACGTTCATTTCGTCACGGTGGAGGGGAGTTTACCTGTAACGTTGCACGAAATTCGGAATGAAACCAAAAATGATACTGTATTACAAAAAGTAATACATCATGTTCAGTCTGGGTGGCCTAGAAAGGTTAAGTATTCGCGACTTAAGCCCTATCATAGCTGTAGGTATCAGTTGGCTTTTGAGGGCGGCTGTGTATTGCGCGGCCATAAGGTAGTGATTCCGGAGAGGTTACGCGAAAATGTTTGTAATGAACTACATAGTTCCCATTTCGGAGTAGTTAAAATGAAAGCCGAGGCAAGGAAACATTGTTGGTTTCCCGGTATAGACGCTGCTCTGGAGCGGCTCGCGGGCGCGTGTGCCGTGTGCGCCGCGCTGCGCCCCGCCCCGCCGCACGCGCCGCTCGCGCCCTGGCCCCACCCCCCTCACCCGTTCTATAGAATCCACGTGGATTTTTTAGGGCCGTTTAATAATCAGATGTTTTTGGTGATTGTTGACGCCTACAGTAAATGGGTGGAAGTGTTCACGATGGGTTCGTCGTACGGTTCTAAGGCAGTAATCGAGAAATTGTATGAGTTCATGTCAAGGGTAGGTATTCCTAATTTGTTGGTGAGCGACAATGGTACCTCTTTTACGTCACAGGAGTTTAAAGATTTTTGCGCTCGTAATGGCATTAATCATGTGTTTTCGCCGGCGTACCACCCTTCGAGCAATGGTCAAGCTGAAGTATATGTAAAAATCGTAAAGAAAGGATTAAAAAGTATAATTTTAAATAATAATGGTAAAAGGCCGACAAATGAAAAAATTATGAAATTTTTGTTCGACTACAGAAATTCAAAAAATAATACAACCGAAAAGTCTCCTGCTGAGATATTGTATGGCAGGCCAATGCGTTCAAGATTAGATTTATTAAATCCCATACCTGTCGCTTCTTCATCCACAGACCGCGCTCATACAATAGACCTCAAACAGTCCTTACAGGTTAAACATTATAAAGGTGTAACTAGACCTAACTTCAAGGAAAATGAAACAGTGTGGTTAATGAAACATAGAAATAATAAATCGTTTGAATGGATCAAAGGAATAATTAAAAATAAAATTGGAAATGTCATGTATTCCATATATGTACCAGAATTGGATTGTTTAGTGACAAAACATATTGATCAAATAAGACCATTCACTGGAACAGCTAATTATGTTGTTGATAGGTCCTGGGACCCGGACGTAGTGCCTGATATAAATTGTAATTTAAGTAATTATAATTAAGAGACGAGGAAGGTCCTAATACAGAAACTATGTCTAAATGTGTATCTTCTGTTGTTTTGCCAGTTTCTACTGGAGAGGGAGAGATAGCTAGTAGATCGGACCAACTTGAATCGACACCCGAACGAGACATCAACTTGCAGGTTGATGACACTCTTTCGCCAGGGTTCTCGACTCCAGTAGTTGAAGAAGAGGCTCAAGAGAGTGAGGAATCACAGCCAGTGGAAAACAGGCCAAAACGTCCGCGACCTATCATTGACTATAAACAGTTTTTCTAATAAATTATGATAAGTGTAACTTTATGAGATAAGGGGAAGGGATGTTATGTATGTACGCATGGTAGCTGCGCCTCCATGCATCGCTGTATGTAATAAAGTCAGTATGAACCTAGCCACGGTGTTATTTGGTCACCTCCGCGCCGGTTAACCCATTTTGCAAATATATTTCAGAAATGCTTCTCTATTTCATTGCCATATCCTTCCTGAGCGTCAGGAGGAGGATTCGACATTAACACCGTATAACACTCTTCCATTTGATTGCGGTATTTTTCTATATCTTTGGATCGAACGAGGAATGATTTCTCATGCAAACTCGGATTCTTTTGTTGACTTAAAATGTTGCTAATTTCATACAGCTCCTTCATAGCCCTCCTACATATCCAATTTAGTGGCATATGGTTTAAGAGCGGCCATGGTTTCGGCTAGAAATTGAAACTATCTTAATTTTGAAACAAATACTAAAATTGCGTTCTATTCTATTCTATTTTTCTATTTGGCATTCCACATCTCATTCCGAGCGTGATTTTGCCAATGTCTAGTGAAAAATGGGAGAATCTTCAATAAAAAAATGGCGAAACGCCAATGTCAAGTGAAAGTGACGACTCTAAGGGTGATGGGCACTTAAAGACGCTCCACGTGGTGGTTTGCTGCTGGAACTCGGAAAACGGAGCTGTCTCCTGAGTTAATCCTCTTCTTATTATCGCTTATCTCAAATCGGGATCACAGCTATTTCTCCATCACAAAAATAACGTTGAAACTATTCTAAAACGGTAATAATTGTAAAATTAACTTAACAGACGTGTGCTCGGTACAAGTCCCGGCAACCAACCTCTAAAATTGCGTTGTAAAGTTGATGATGATGATCCAAACGTAAACAACTGGGTTTGACAGCAGTGTTTTTAAATTTTATCGGCTCGGGATATGAGAAGTTATGTTCAAAAATGTGTAGTGTTGCCAGTAAGCAATGGAAACCGGCAACCGGTGATAACAATTCTGAAACGGAAGTGAACAGCACTATTGACCATAAACAAGGTATCAGACCAGACGTAAGGGAACAAATATGGCGGCTATGGCGCGCCATGGCGGGCGGTTAGAAAGGAAATGACATTTGGAAAAAATGGGGAATGATATTGCAATTTTGAACTGAATTTGGACTGAATTTTGAAACAAATGATGATAATTTTATAGGAAAAAGGTTATCCGGCTCGAAGGACCAAGAAATGTTTGGGATTAGACCAAGGAAATGAAGCAAACCTGGTTCACGTGCTCCCGCGTGCTTGATTTTGTTGCTGCTCTGAACTCTTCGTCTTCTCACCTGACTGGAGGATTTTGATGATTTTTGATGATGATTTGCGCGGAATCGCGGCTGATGGTCCCGGGACGCGGATTTTTTGGTATTTTGTGAAAATTTGGGAACTGGCAGCGGAGCTCGACCATTCTTCTCGGCAGTTGGCGTCTGACAGCTTCGTGGTCTTTTGACGGGGGGGAGGAGGGAAGGGAAATCAGGGTGTGTTCCAAAACTAACAATATGTAACTCAAACAAATGCTTTTCTTTAAATTTTTTATTTATTTCTGGCAGTGTTACGAGATAAAGAAATAAATGAACTCCTGGAGGATTCTGAAATTGAATACGTAGATGATGATGAAGATCCGACGTACCAGGAGCCAGAAGACGTAATACATTTCCATAGTGAAGAGAGTGATGAAACTTCTGAGTCTGAGGTGGGACACCTTCACGTGGAAGAGTGCGTAATCGTGGAGGATCTCGTAGTGCGAGTGCCGGGGCTAGAGAAACTGATAATACTTGGCGTAGGACAAGTTTTAGCAAAGAATGGTCTGCTTTATTACAACCCTCATATGTGCCTTCCGAAGCTAAATCATCCATGATAGATTACTTGGAAGAATATATAGATGATGACTTATTCAGTTTAATGATAGAAAAAACCAATCAAACTGCTATCGAGAAAACTGGAAAGTCTTTAAATTTGACTGACAAAGAATGCAAATGCTTTTTTGCTGTTACTATGCTTATGGCTTGCATTGGTTACCCGCAGATTACGCATGTATTGGAGTGAAAAATATGCTGTACCAATAACAGTTAAGACTTATGATGAGAGACCGCTAGTTTTTCATTAGAAATTCTTTAAAGCTTGTTTATGATGCTGACATTACATCCGAAATGAGACAACAAGATATGCTGTGGAAAGTTCGACCCCTGTTGAATAGGGTCATACAGGGCTATTATCAGCAGAGTCGAGATCAAAGGATTTCTATCGATGAGATGATAATCCCATTTACTGGCGCTTGCCCTATGCGACAATATTGTCCAGGAAAGCCAAATTCCACCGGCTTGAAAGCTTTTATAATGGCAAACCCAAATGTGTTGGTATGCGATATTTTGGTATATTAAGGGGAAAATACTCTAACTGGGAACGAGTTCAACTTGGGTGAGAATGTTGTCTTGAAGCTAACTGAGACTCTTGTACTGGGTCATGGCATCTACTGTGACCGATATTTTACAAGTATGTGACTGGAAATGCCCAAAATTGTATTGCGATTTGACCATTGGTTATTTAGAGAAAGTTGCTCAGTTTCATGAGTACAAGAAGTTACGATGAAGTTTTGGTGGGTTAGTCCCTGAGGGCCCCGATCCCCGAGGCACCCGTCCCGGAGGGGCCCGATTTATTTTTTGCAGTTCAGTTCAATAAAAGTCAGTTTAGCTTAAAAAGAGAAATAAATCGGGGCCCTATTTATTATTGAAACATTTGTGATGGCCCGCCTACGCCTCCTATCTTTTTCTACGTCTTTGCCAACAATGATTTAGAATACTGCTCTGTACACTGACTTAATTTTACTAACGTGTAAACACAAATATGCCCAATGATGGTTTGAGGGCAACAATTGATGCTTTATTATGTTGTTGCAGAAAATACGCCGCTATGTCCAAGTTTCCAGACCAGAAGTGGTAAAAGAATACAACTGTAATATGGGTGGCGTCGATCTAACTGACAGATTGTTAGCCGTCTGTCCTAGTAGAATGCGAACCAAAAAATGGACAGTGAGATTCAGGTCACATCTTTTCGACTTGGCGTTTACTAAGGCCTGGTTAAAATTTAAAAAAGATCAGATAAAGCAGAGCGTGCGTTTACACAAGATTCCTCAACTTCGAGCGTTCAAACAAGCTATTGCTGAAAAAGTAATAGACGACTGCCTTTATCCCGTAACCGACGAGAGTGAATGTCAAGACAACCCTCCGCCTGCAGAGGACGCTGGTAATTCTTCGATTAGAGGCAGACCTCCAATTGCTCAGGTTCCTTCGTCTGCATTCAGGCAACATGGAGCAGTTCATTTACCGGCAATGGGTAAAACACAACATCGTTGCCGTAAAAAGGGATGCGATAAAAAGACAAGTTTATGGTGCATTGCATGTAATGTGCCCCTTTGTATTACTACGAAACGTAACTGCTTTGCTGATTTCCATTCATAGGTACCCATTCTAATTTAATTTTTCCTTTGATTATTGTGTTCATTTTGTACACTGTGTTTAGTTTTGCTGGTGCGTCTTTACGCTTATAATTACCTATTTCTTAAGGATTTATTCAAAGTGTACCAAAATATAAGTAATAAGAATTTTCACTTTCACTTTCAGAATACTTTTGAAGTCTATTTTGTAATAAATGTTTGAGACTGACTAATAATAAGTACTTGCTCTAAGTCTAATTCCTTAAACTTTAATATTTTGTTGTATTAGTGCCATTTCAAAGTTGAATTTTTGATAAAAATTGTTAAATAATAAATATTTTGAATACATGCTATTGTTTTTAATTAATTAATTGTTGGACTATCCAGTTCCTGACATATTCGAATTATTTTTTTGTGAATAAAGTATTATAAAATATTATATAAAATGCATAGTCTTGCAATTTATAAAACACAGTTTACATGTTATTTAAGCCGAGTGTTCTTTAAAAAGAACAAAACATTTCATATTTTTGAAAGGTGATTTGGTAAGGCGATTATCACACGGGAGGCGGTTTCCAACCGCGGCGGTAGCCGCCGCGGATGGAAAATGTACTAGAAATGTATAAAAACCGCGCTAGCCCGTGTGCAAGGCTAGCGCGGTAGCCGCCGCGGCTACCGCCTGTTTAGGGATGCGATCCGTTTTTACTTTTCTAAACAGAGATGATAGTACGCGATTTTTTCGTAACAGTTATCAGTACCCTTTTAAAATTATTTATTTTATTCGCTATAAAATAGCGAATGAAGTGGTGATTACGGTGTTTCTGCGTTATCGATATTATATTTTGTAAGGCCCATCGTCACACGCTGGCGATTATAGTTATATTATATTATAGATTATAGACACCATATTTAAAAGCATTGGAATAGCTTTAAGTAATTTCTGTTGCGACCATACTTTCTAGCATTCTTTATATAAAATAATAAAAAAATTTATGCTCACTATTTTATTCATATTATAAAATAGCTTTCCTAATATGCGTATGAACGTTATATTTTAAACTGTAAACTAAAACATATTGCCTCTGTTTCTAGCCGAAGATGTTTAATTTTAAAAGTAGAACTTTGTCAAGTATTGAAAGAAGAAAATTCATAAAAGAAAATAAATAATGTTAAATAACTGTTTCAGTGGTATAATACCTAATACTGATGTATCCCAACCCTTTCATATTGAACTATTTTGACATGAGGTAAGGTATTGCAATATGGGCCCAATGATACATAAAATAATAATGATTATTATAAAACACATTTAATATTTATTTTTAATTATTTTTAGAATTTCTGCTATAACGTAAAGCCTTTTGCATGTACGCACATTGTCCAATTCATAGGCCACGAATTGTCCAAATGCTTTGTTGGCCAACTTGGTTTCAACAGATTTAAAACATGTTTGTGTGCACGTTACATTCAATGATTTATTTTCTGTTTGTGTTGCTCTTTCATTAATTTTTATCAGTTCATTTTGAGAAACATTTACTTGCATTGAGACGTAATCCTATCTTTGAGCATATTCTTCTTGATTATCACATTAAGTCGCGTGTTCAAGTGACGCTTTTCCTTTAAAAACCAATATCTGATTAGTAATTTTATAATGACTACTAAAAAAAAATAAGTTGATATTAGTAAGGTAGTTACGTTTTAAAGCCATTCTTTTAGCCATTCTTTTAGAATGAAAAATAATAACTTAAGTTCCTTAGAAAGATGCAGAATCAGAACCGGCAGACGTTTATGACAGGACAAAAAACAAGATACAAAATAAACTTTGAAAAAAGAATTTTCATTATTGTATACATATAATGCGCCGGATATCGTATACATGATTATTAGATTGTACATGTTTACAAATTATTGCTCATGCTGTGTACATATTGATATGTCCAAAAATGTGTACATATTTATTAACATTTGGAAGTATACAAGTTTTTGCTTGTTTAAACGAATACATATTTATCTTTATATTACGTGTGTATATATTTTTGCCTTTGATTGAATCATGTGCCTCGTAGAAAGGCTCAACGTAGAAATGTTGTCAATTGTAGAAAGTTTCCGCAGATTTTGAATACTTTAAATTTGTAGGCATGTAATTATATTATCTGATGTATTAGATATTTATTCCGTCAATTTCGATGGTCCTATCTTGGATACACTACCCTATCGCCAACTTGATTCTGTAGGTAGTGAAGTGAAGTTATATACTTACTAAATTTCTCCAAAAAGTTTGTCTAGCTAAGAAAAAATCGATTTAATACATTAATCAGAGAAGTTTATATAGAAGTTCTTCTTTTTGTTGTAGTCTGTAAATAGTAGGTCGTCATCATCATCATCATCATCAGCCGAATTTGCTGGACAAAGGCCTCCCCCAAGGTTTTTCACATCGACCGGTCCTGCGCTGCCCGCATCCAGCGGCTTCCAACAACCATAGGGGGAATGAACATTAAAATCTCCTTAATAACATTTTTAACGTATCTAAATTAAATAAAATTTTTGTTTCTATTTTGACGTATTTCAATTTGCTTGACATCTCAGACTAAAAAATATTTATCGTTTGACACAGGTTGTTTTATACAGGTGTCCCAAAACGAATGCAACAAATTTTGCCTGGTGATAGCTTTGATGAAGACCTATCAGAAAAATAAAACATATGTTCAGCAAAGAAAATGAAACCGGCTACGTGCGAGTCGGACTCGCTTATGAAGGGTTCCGTACCATCGTACAAGTACATACTCCAAAAAATACGTATATTGTATGTGGGCCCCGCTTTAATTTTTAAAAGTAATTTTATTTTATTATATTTTAGCGACTATAGCAATACAAACTCTGTGAGCATTTCAAGCGTCTACTTGTTGCCATTATTAAGATCCAGCAAAAAACGCCAAAATATACGTTTCTAGTATATTAATTTTTAATTTATTTTTATTATTATTAGTTGTTATAGCGGCAAAAGAAATACGTTAATTAATTTGTTGCATTAGTTTTGGGACACCCATACGTGTCATTTCGGTAGGTACCATGTTTCAAGAGGAATTATTAGAAATGGATTTTGACGTAGAGCAATTTATCAGTCAAATAGAAGAACGACGGGCACTGTGGGATATGCGACAGGATTCTTATAGCAATAAAACATTTAAAATCAAACTGTGGGAAGAAATTTTGAAAATCCATTGCGGCGGGAAACAAATGTCTACACAAGAAAAAAAGGAACTTGGTAAATTTTCTTACGATTTTGATTAAAACTTAAAAGAAATTCAACTTATAAGGAGTTTACAAATAAACAAACTTAAATATAGTACAGTCTCTCGCACCTAAAGATATACAGAGTAGCTGTGCCATCTAGTATTGTACTTAAAACCCAGTCTACATCTAATAAAGTATATTTATTTTATTTTATGCTTTATCTAACTACCAAATTTCTTCTAAATCCGTTAAGTAGTTTCGGCGTGCAAATGGAACAAACAAATAAACGGATTTATAGCCTCCCTCCCCCCAATTCCCTCCATCCCCCATCCCATTTCAAAGGTCGGCAACGCACTTGTGACTCCTCTGGTGCGGCGGGTGTCTATGGGCGTCGGTAATTGCTTACCATCAGGTGATGTGTCTGCTCGTTTGCCACCTATCACATGAAATAAAAAACATGGTGTAACAAAAAGGTCTGGTGATACTTCAAGGTGAGCTTCTACTTATCAAACTGAACAATTTTTGTTCCAAGACTTTGGTGAAATCCCAAAAAAAAATTTTTGGACTTTTCTAAGTACAAACTTGGCTCGAAAGCTGATCTATTTTGAATGAAAAGTAAAAGAATATGTTGCGACTTCTGCAAAGTTGCAGAACAAAAGTTGTTTAGTTTGATGAGTAGAAGCCCATCTTAAAGTATCACCACACTTTTTTTACACTGTGTATAGTGAGACAATTCTAGGCATATTTGCTTTGCCACGGTAAAGCATTCACATTTATAAAGTAATCAGCTAAATTGTCTCTTACTGCTTCAGCATTTAAACTATAACTCTGGTTACTGTTCGCCGGCACATTCGTCATTCCTTCTGTATCACTGTTTGTATACAAAATGTTCTCAAAACCTACACCATGCCTCTCTCGTACAAAATTGTGAAGAACGCAGCATGCCTTTATAATTTTTATGGATAATGTTTTGTTAACGTTTAAAGGTCTTTGAAATATTCGCCACTTGTACGTTAGAATACCAAATGCATACTCTACAAACCTACGTGCCCTACTCAAGCGGTAATTGAAGACTCTTCTAGTAAAAGTAAGATTATGACCTGCATAAGGCCTGGGTATATTTTTAGATATACTAAAAGCTTCGTCGCCTACAAAGAAGTATGGCATACAGTTAGAGACACCAGTTACTGTAGAGAAATTTGGTACTTTTAGAGTTCCGTCTTGAAGTTCCTTATAAAATACGGAATCCTTAAACACTGTAGAGTCATTACATTTTCCGTAGGATCCGACATTTATACACTCGGCTTCAAAAAAATCGCACCTTTTAAGAAATCTATTTTAAACATCTTTCAATCGTATTTGTATTATGAAATATTGGTAATGTTCGGTATCACTTGAAAGGTAAGGAAACAGAGAATGCAAAAACAATAATTCATTCAATGTTTTTTATTGGAACTGAGAAAAATTTACAAAACAATAAAAATCCTTAAAAAACCCAAATGAAATCTGATTAATTTTTCAAAACAAAGTTGCTTAAAACTAACCTAAAACCTAGTGTTACCCCCCCTAGCCCTAATGACGTCTTCCATGCGCTCCCTCATGGATCGCACCAACTTTAGGACCTCTTCTTGAGGGATTCTGTCCCATTCCTCAATAACGGCGTCTTGGAGCTCCTGAAGAGTCGCGGGAGCGGGATCACGGGATCTAACCTTGCGTTTCAGCTGGTCCCAGAGGTGCTCTATCGGGTTCAGATCTGGACTTCTCGCTGGCCACTGCATGACAGGGATCCCAACCTCTTGAAGGTAGCCCTGCACAATTCCAGCAGTGTGCGCGCGAGCGTTATCGTGCATTAATGTGAACCCGTCGCCAATAAATCCAGCATAGGGGACCACATGTTCTTCCAGGATCTCTGTGATGTACCGGTGAGCAGTCATCGACCCTTGCCCGCGTGCACCGCCGGTCCGAGAGACGCAAGAAAGTTCCGTTTTGCCGTCGGCAGATATGCCGCCCCAGAACATGCAGGAACCGCCCCCGTATTCTACCGTCTCTTGGATGCAGGCTTGGGCAAAACGTTCCCATTGTCTTCTGTGTACTCTTTTGCGTCTATCGTTGCAGAAAAGGCACACTCTCGTTTCGTCTGAGAAGAGAACAGCTCTCCATTGGTCCAGGGTCCAATTGACGTGGGCGCGAGCAAATTGCAGGCGTGCTCGCCGATGCGCTGCGGTTAATTTTGGACCCGTGGCAGGTCTTCTAGCCACAATATTTCTCTCCTTTAGTCTTCTTCTAACTGTAGAGACACTCACGGCCCTTCTACGAACTGCTTGAAGCTGCTGTTGCAACTCAACAGCATTAGAGAACCGATTTCTCAAAGACTTCGATACGACGAATCGGTCATCTCTCGCAGAAGTGCAGCGATTTCTACCAGACTCACGCCTTCGGACAAAGCCACCGGTCTGCAGGAACCGCTGGTACACTCTTCGAACAGAAAAGCGACTCAAGTGCAATTGCCGAGCAACATCACACTGACGTAGTCCTGATTGCAGTAGTGCGATAACTTGGGCGGCTTCAGCAGCAGTAGTGTCCATCTTCAAGGACGTTTTTCTGATGAAAGATATTCTTCTGTGTCTTCTTCGACTGTTGGTAGCAAATTTATCCCCCGATAAGCTGTATCGACCCTTTTATACCCAAAAAACAAAACAATACAAACAAAATTTGAAGAGGAGAATCAGTTCCATTGTCATTCACAGTGACTTAAAGTGTCAAGCTTTTTCTTTAATCAAATGAAATGGATATTTTTTTAAAGAGTTTTTATAGGGCTCTCAAATGATACCAATATTGCTACGAATAACTGCTTGTCTTAAGGATTAACAGTGCTTGAAGCCTATTTTTAAGGATTTTTTTGAAGCCGAGAATGGCTCCAATGACATGCGGGAAATTTGCACGAGATTTAAAACCCTCAGCTATATTTAACCACATTTCGGTAGTGGGTGCTGGGAAACAATCAGTTTAATGCTTCACACACTTTTTCCACAATGTTTCGTATAGTTGAAATACCAAGACGATAAACGTAATGGAAATCAGTAAAGGAACATCCTGTTGCCAAATATCTGAAACAAATTGTTATTAATTACAGGGAGCAGTTTACAAGCTAAGTGGAAAAATCTTCGAGACTGTTTTATGAAAGAGTGCCGCAGACAAAAATCATTAAAGAGTGGAGCAGCTGCCACTCGAAAAAATCAATACAGGTTCTATAAACAATTACTGTTTCTAAAGCCTTTCGCCGGAAAGAATAAATCACAGGACAGCTTACCTACTGACGACAGTACTCCTGTTGAAAATACAAATGAAAGCAGTCAACTTACAAAGAAAAAGAAGACCACTGATCCGGCGGAAGAAATTGGCCGGGAATTGGTTAATACGTTGAAAGCTGTTGTTAGTAGAAAAGAAAATGACGAAGATCCCGAAAGGCAATTCATGTTGTCTTTGGTACCAGATTTAAAAAAAGTGCCAGAGCGACTAAAATCTGTTGTCAAAATTAATATAATAAAAAGCATAATGGAGGCTCAAGACGATATGTCAAGTAACCATGATTATTGTCCAATAGATAACAATTCTTATTCCTGTAACTCACGCAATGCAACAACCTCAAATATCAGAATAAATTGACCACGTCTCCGAGATGAAGTTGCCTCTGAATTACAACCGAATCCAACGACCGCATCATTTGAAGTTCAACTAAGAACACCTGCCGCGCTCGAAACAAACCATTCGACAGGCGGAACGGGCGAAGGCTCTTCAAATTTGCATCATTCCGAAGACGACGATTCGGAAATTTTCTCCTTATTCTAAAGTTTACTAATAATTCAGTCAATTTGTACTCTAGTAGGACTCTAGTCGAAAATTGGCATATTTCAGCGACCTCTGCAAAACCCGTTGTTAGTTATGGTCATGTATTATTATAAAAATGCAAAGACGAGTATTATAATATGCAAAAATTATACGAGCTGTTGTCGATTAGAAGGTCCTGGCTGAGGTTCTTCGGTGGCGATGGGTTCTGGCACATGTTCCGGTTGTTCCATCGTCAGCGTCAGGGGTCGTTCTTCTGGAAAATAAAAGAGGTGGCGAGAAAACGACTCGTGATCATTTCTCAAGGAGAGATGAAGGATTGCAAAATAGTGAGATTAAACATACTTTCCGCATCGTGTACGCATCTTTCTTCGTTCCGTTCTCTGTCTCTTTCTTCAGTCTCTTCGTCATAATACTTTCTCCAAAACCGTGCTTGTATAGTAAAGTTATCATCATCATCATCAGCCGAAAGACGTCCACTGCTGGACAAAGGCCTCCCCTAAGGATTTCTATTGCATACCGACTGGCCCTGTGCTGCCCGCATCCAGTGGTTTCCTGCAACCTTCACCAGGTCATGGTCGGTCTCGACTCCAGAACTTTAATGCCGTAACGGCCATCTGTTCTATGAGCTATGTGCCCCGCCCTTGCCATCATAGTTAAATATCCTTTTGTTACATACATTTGTATTTAGTTGTCCTAAATATACTATTTTTCCATTTTTGCCTGTTAATCTTAGAATGGAAAATAATACGACGATTTAAAAGTAGGTGCAAAACATCTACTTAAATAAAAAACATTTTGATTTTGCAACAGCTGGATGAGCGTGGCCGAAGACAGGTGTAAGTGGCGTGCCTTGCCTATGTCCAACAGTGGACTAATACAAGCTGATCATGATGAAGATAGTGATGAACTTTCAAATACAATTTAATGTAATAAAATAAATAAATGTCAAGTTGCGTCGTAATAGTTACCTTAATGTTACCAGTAGTTTTTCCTCTGCTGAAATACAGGGACGTATATTAGTATTTATTCCAGTGATTTATCTTCTTATCTTTCCCAACAAGCAATCAAAAGAAGAAGTAGACATGCGTGTGTAAATGAAAAATTTTTCGTCGTATTTTCGCAAATCATTATAAAATACTGCGAACGCACCATTACGTCTCCTGCTTCGTAAAAATGGATGAACCCAATATCGTCATCGACGAATTTTATGCCCTTTTTGCCATTTTATTAGTTTTCCATAAATGAACCAAACCGATAGTACTACCGCGGTGTCCATTTTGAAATGAAATAGGGATATAATTTCACATAGACTACTATAATAGAACTAATGACAATAGACTAGAGTAAAAAAAACCTAGACATGGACAAAAATAATTTGGAAGCTATTTGCAAAGGCCAATGAACATTTTGGCATGGTGGTAACCACAATTTCCGATTTTTTTTGGAACTTTCCAAAAAAGAGGCGCACGATGAAACCTACGTATATTGATAAAGAATGTATAGACGAACAAAAAATTACATTTTATATATAGTCGTCGATAGATCGTGATATTGTCTCCTATGCAAGGTCTTTTTGCACCCAAGCGTCTTATTTTGGATTTAATGTCAGCCTGTTTTTCAATGAACTGATTAGATCTGTCTATTAAATTAGTGTGGTGAATTTTTCATCATTTTGGGTTATTGCCATATGTAGAGTTGATGATTTGGCCTTCTCGTGAAAGTAGGTTCTTAGGTTTGTGATTTGTCTGTTGTGTAAGTTTATGATGTCTATTATTCCTCGTCCTCGTTCATTCCTTGGTAGTATTATTCTTTGGACACATGATCTAGGGTGATGTTTGCGATGTTTGGTCATAGTTGTATGAATGGTACGTTGCAGGGCTACTAATTCTGCCTTTGTACAATTTATTATTCCGAATGAGTAATTGAGTATGTAAGAATTGGTATGGCGTATGTATTTATGGCTTTGATAGTGTTCTTGGCGTATAGTTGAGATTTTAATATGGAGTTCAGTCGGTATTTGCATTGCTGTGTGAGTGTAGTTTTAATGTCTTTGTGTTGTATCTGTTTGGATTGTTGGTAATAATTGGTAACAAACAGTTGGTTGGAATGTATTTTTAAATTTTGTACCTATGGAAAACAATACGCCTGTTACGTTACTGGAAAATTGCCGGAACAAAAGTTGTTGCTTTTGACCTCACCAATACGTGGCCAAACGGATGTCAGGTCGAAAAGAATAACGTTGTATATTTAAGCAATTTTCCATATAAGTATATAAGTTTAAAACTATGTTCATATTATATTTTATAGTATTCCCACATTTCAGAGTGGAAGGTGTAATAGCAGGTATAGTCTTAGTATAAATAATAAATCAGTCAGCCGCTAGCTACCGTGTTTGATTTGACGCTTCAGCGCCGACGAAATTAAATATTTAAGTCACAAATTTGATTGAAATGGAATGCGACCCGACGATTCCAAGGTCAAAGCTATAATGGAGATGCCGTATCCGACTGACAGAAAGGCTCTAGAAAGGTTTTTAGAGATGGTGAACTATCTATCTAAAGGAGAAGGTCCACAATGTATGGACCAAAAACCCAGAATCGATACAAGCAAGCTGTATTCCAATAGATACCTTAGCATTAACTAAATAATCCTACATAAGTCGCAACCCCCAAATCTATCAGGTATCGGAGCTATGGGGATAACAAAATGTTCATAAAAACCCGGTATCTGCTTGAGATTTTCATAACTTCAGTACCAAAATCACATAAATGTTATCAACTGTATTTAAAAAGAACAGTTGCCTGGAAGAGATTACTTTAAGTGTATTTACTGACAAAATAATATGTAGTGCCGTTATTGTATGAAATAGTCAAGCCCATCCAAGTTGTGACCATGTTTGTAGTCGGTTAACCCGCATGATCGACGCGACCACGCAAGCCGCACTGAGCCACGAGCGCTTCGTTGGGTCATTACAGTTGATAACATTTAAGTGATTTTGGTACTGAAGTTATGAAAATCTCAAGCAGATACCGGGTTTTTATGAACATTTTGTCATCTCTATAGCTCCGATACCTGATAGATTTGGGGGTTTGACTTATGTCGGATTATTTACTTCATGATAAGTGATCAGTTGTCAATAAAATGGTTTACGAAACGGTTGGTTTTCATCATAAGTAAATGACTATTTATATCCTAAATAAAATAAAGAAAAAAAAAAAAAATTCTAATACAAGCATAATTATTTATTGCAGAGCACTGCTTGATAGTGGCTCGCAGGCAAATTTTGTAACACAAAAGCTTGCAGATTTACTGGGTATCACGCCCCGTCAACCTAACAGTAATAACATACAGTATTGGCATAACTAACACCGAAAAAACCATAACTCACACGATCAATGTTGAAATACAGACATTGGTATATCCATACAAAACAAATGTCAACTGTCATGTGGTACCACAAATAACATCTAAATTGCCAATGAAAAAGTATCACTTTTCACATATAAAATATCCTATACTATTAAACGAGTTAAGTGTCCCGACGATATCGAAAAAGGCTTGAAACCTTTTGGCGAAAATCTAGGATTAGGGGTTAAAAATCACCAGAAATCGATCTATGAGGGAATTATCTTCGAAAAAAGTCATTTAAGGGAGATATGAGCGAAATTACATAAAAGGAGAACGCGTACTTTGGTAGACTAGCTAGCGGTTTTGGTGCGAGCCACTAACATTTTGCTGCTTTTAGGTCCGGATTCGAATCCCACCCATGAGACTTTATAGTTTTTTGTCTTTTTATTTTTTATTTTGTTGAACTTATGTAAATAAATAAAAAGACTTAAGAGTGATAAATATATATTTTAACCTCTATATTTTAGAAACAAATAGCGCCATTTTTCGCCATAAGTATAAGTAAATTACATACCTGATGATTGTGCCGCCCTGCCCCGTGTTTGACAATAGGGAAATTTCGACGGCTTTCACTAATCTCAACTAGATGGCGCTGATAACATTTGCAATAGGAAAATCTCGTAAAAAGTCGCCAAAACTGATTGATGTTACTAACTAATACATATCATAATAAATTATGAACAACTTTCTAATATTACGTATCATTGAATATTTTTCTGTTTTTTTGTTTTATCAAAAAAAAGAATAATTTGCATGTATTTTTTTCAATAGAATCAAATTATAAAAAAATATGATAAGTAGATATTTTTACAACAAATATTACTTGTCCTTTCGTCTCTTAGAAGGCCACTACCGACTAAAAGAACACCCTGCAAAATGTTTCATAGAAAATATATCTTATATGTACTACTTAACAAGTTATCTTAGTTTATAAAAACTCCGATTGAACGAGCGACGCTCGGTCTCCCGGCTAGTTGTATATTAATTGCCAACTTGCTGATGCTGACTTTAATAAGCCGGGTGATGTGTACATGCTATTGGGAGCTGATATACTGTGGTACTTGAAAATAAAAAGTTTTAGGATATTATGCCTCTTAAAGTCCCACTTGAGGTTGTAAACAACAAGCTAGGTGATTCTTTCTACTTAGATTTATCCAGATTTTTAAATTTGGAAAAGAGATTCCTTAGGGACGAACATCTCTTTCAAGAATATAATATTTTTACCGACCAGTACATTGAATTAGGTTATGCTCTATATCAACCAGTATGATCTCGATAAAGATTCAGTTTATTTTTTGCCCCACCATCCAGTACTAAGGGGAGATAACAAACCGACTGAACTGAGACTTGTCTTCGATGGGTCGATGAAAACTAATAAAAAAATGTTACTAAATGATATCTTAATGAATGGTCCGGTACTTCAAAAAGACCTATTTGATATTATGGTAGCGTTTCAATTATTTTTTCATTTCAGATTTATAATGCTCGATCCTAAACAAAGATCTCTGTTGAATATTCTATGAAGAGACCAGCCTAACGAGGAAATAAAGTGCATCCAGCTACATACTGTCACTTATGGCCTAAAACATCATCTTACCTGGCCACTTGTTGCCTCATTGAATTTAAATCTGTTTAGATGTATTTGTACCTTTATATGTACAGTTGCCATCAGATATTTCGTAGCATTCGAGGTACTCAAATATATCTGCGCAGTTGTAAATTTCAGTGAATTCTGTGCACTAGATATGGCAATAATATCTAATATCCAAGTAGTCGTAAATATATGAGCAGCTGATTTTCAATAAATTCTGAACGCACAACGAGCAATAAATATCTGAACGCACAGAACGTCAAATGTACAGTGCCACCAACTTATCTATAGAATCAATGATGGCGCCACCATCGAAAATTGTATACAAACTGACAGCAACAAAATGACTTTTTTTATACTGGCGTCAGTAGTTCAGCTTTTGGCCGTTCTACAGATAAGTTGGTGACACTATATCTACGCAGTCGGGGTGGTCAAAAATATCTGAGCATTTATGGAAAATGTACCGTAAGCCGGTAATATAATACAGTTTAAAATTCTTTAGGTCTGCAGTCTTCATCTTGGCTTGACATAATTGGCATACACACATCAACACAATCTAGGGATATTTACAACTTCATCGATTATCAAAAAAGCTATGCAAAATTTGTTAATGTAGTCAATGGAATAATAAAAGATAATTTCATGACCTGTAATAAAAAATAAAAACATTATGAGAATTAGTTTTTTTTTATTAATAAAATTGTTAAATTAATGAACCCATACAAAATTACTTAAGTAAACTAAAATGTTATTTTCTTATACAATTAAGAAATCAAATTAAAATTTAAAAAACCTCATTAAATCTCATTTTTAATAATCAGTATTACATCCTCCGTGCATCGGCAACGATTACCCATACTTAAAATTAGGTTGTCAAGGTCTTTCTGGGGTATGCGGCAAGCTATCCAATGCGTCGTTGCTGATGTTCTATACACCAGCCAAAACGTGATATCGAGGTTGTGGTCACGTTACCGCGCTACTGGGGCTGAAGCAGAACGGCATACGGGTAGATATCGCATAACCACTCGGAGACAGGATCGATTTCTTCAAATGGCCGCCAGAAGGCAACCCAATATCACAGCGATGCAACTACTGCAAAGGTTCCAGAAGGACCACCAGCTGTTGGTAAGCGACCAAACCGTGCGAAGGAGTTTGCATGAAGTTGGTCTTCGTGCTCGAAGACCGCTACGAGTTCCAGCACTGCGATGTGGCAATCGCGGTCGGCGACTTTCATGGGCTCGGGATAATTTGGCGTGAAGTGACCAACAATGGTCAATGGTGCTATTTACAGATGAGTCCCGTTTTGGATTTCATCCAGATTCGCGACGAATATCGCCGGATCGTACCTGGTGCAACGCATCTCGCTGGCCATTCAGCGAGGCAATGTGCCAGCGTTACATTTGCATCAGGGGCGCTTCGGGGCGGGCTTTTTGACTAAGGCTCAGGCTTTTATAATGCCTAAGTTGTAGAACGTAAGACTGTGCTGTATTATTTAATTTGTGTATATTATAATCTATAAAATAAATTAGTAGATTTCTTTAGTTGTAAATTGTTTTATTGATATTAAATAACAAACTTTTGAGATGATCTCCTACCATATACAGACCTCGACAAAAGAATAACCCATACTGATTATTTTATCATATGTAGTATAATTATAAAGAAAATAAAATGTTACTAATTGTGATAAATTCAGTAATTAGAAAATATACTTTTAGGATGAAAGTATTCTATATTTAATCTCATAATTAAAGAAATACAGAAAATATTATGTTTTACAGCGCGACAAAAGTACAACCCAGGGCACTAAAAATAATATCAAACTTAAAATATAATGGAAAGCTAAAATATTTTTATTTAATATTTACTGGTTCCACATCTTTCACTTATTACTTGGATCATTCGATCTGACTATCGTAAAAGTTTTTAATTGTATTTTGTTTCATCTTTGTCCATTCATCAAATATGGTACTCTTCAGCTATTCAGTTGTGGTAAATTGTCATCGTGTCGTGCGAAACTTTTTAAAAGATCCAGAAAATTATGGAATAATGAAAAGAACTGGTCGTCCACGTTCCATAACACCACGTGAAAGAAGGACGATTCGTAGAGTTCCCTCTTATTCTTCTCTTATTGCGAGACAAATCACGACCAAATCTGGTGTTACTACTAATTTGAGAAATGTTCAATGTTCACATTTGAAACGTAAAAAACTACAAAAAGCCGCCGTTGTCTGATTAACATAAACAGAATAGAATGAAATTTGCTAGAGATCACGTGCACTGAAAAAATGGTGGAGAAACGTTATTTTTCTGACGAAAACAAGTTCAATTTGGTCGGACCTGATGGTTTCAAGTACTATTTTCACGTTCTAAGGAAAGAAGAAAGCATTTTAAGTCGGCGGCAGGCAGGTGGTGGTAGTGTTATCGTATAGTCTGGAATTCGATATTCAGGAAAAATGAATATTAAGTTCTGCAATGGAAAAATGATTGGTAAATAGTACATAGATATAATTGACGAACAGATTACTTCTCACACTACACGAATTCCTGGTCCTGATTTTATATTTCAGCATAACAATGCCTCTATTCACCGAGCACAAATAGTCAAGGACTACTTCTACAAAAAAAAAAAAAACAAGTTCTTGAATGGCCAGCTTCTTCTATGGAGAAAATTGTTGGGGAAGTTTATCACGAGCAGTTTACCGAGGAACAAAACGATTTACCACAACTGGACAGCTGAAGAATACCATATTTGATGAATGGACAAAGATGAAACAAAAGTCAATCAAAACCTTATACGATAGTTTACCAAATCGAATGATCCAAGTAATAAGTGAAAAAGGTGGAACCAATAAATATTAAATAAAATTATTTTAGCTTTCCATTATATTTTAAGTTTGATATTATTTTTAATGACCTGGGTTATACTTTTGTCGCGCAGTGAAACATAATATTTCCTGTATTTCTTTAATTATGAGATTAAATAAAGAATACTTTCATCCTAAAAGTATATTTTCTAATTCCTGAATTTATCACATGAGTAACATTTTATTTAATTTATAATTATTGTAGTATGATGACGCACGCCCTACTTTAGTATATAGATGAGTTAGCAATAAGTACTTTTAGTAATATGTATTAGACTTAATTATCATTCATTATAACTTTGTACACCAAACTATGTGTATCACTTGACTAACTCCGACCACCTTCGATCCTGTTACCACATGGCGACCCATACCAGTTTGATCTGAAGAAAATTCTGAGAAGTTCGAAGAAGCACAAAATTGAAAGTATGAGCGAAGAATAATATGAAGAATGAAGTCTGAAACACAAAATCATTTTTTATAAGAAGAATATTTATCAAAAAAAACGAAACAACGTTTAAAAAAAATGGTCACAGCAGAGAGAAGATAAATTATGGAAGACTGATAATAATTATAGAAGAATTTCAAAAAATATATATTTAAGAAGATAAAAAAAATACGGAAGACAACAAGATGAAGAAAACCCATAAAGAAGATTCATAGAAGACTTGAAGCGAACGAGCGGTGTCCAGGGTACGCCCGGCCCACGGAGTCCAGGGTATAGCCCGGCCCACCCAGCAGCAGCACTCACACCACGATGCAGCGTGTTAGCAGCACCGAGCCCCCCGGTCCCGGCCGGCAGCCAGCGACCAGCGCGCCACGTCGCGTCGGCGTCGTCGTCGGCCTGCCCTACGTCATGTCGCCGCCAAATTTTCTACAGAGGTAGCTATAATCACTAGCTCATGTAAGTTATAATATTTTGTTTAATTAGGTTAAATGTAGGTTACCTTAGAGAATTTAAATAAGTATTTTAAATATTATAGAATTTTATCTATCTAGGTGTCTTGAAAAATTATTATTATTATTGTTACTTGTTTAATGAATATTTTTTCCCCGTAACTTGTAAGTGGAACTAACTTGCACATATTCAGAGTAAAGTATAGTTACTAATTAAGTAAGCATGATGCACCGTTAGATACATCCTTAGACGCCTAGAGCAACTATTCGTTTCTTTTTGTTGCTATGTTATCGAAAAAATAATCTGTTTTTCATATTCGAGGAAATGGGACACTCGGCAGACATAATATTAAAAAAAAAGTCCGATAATAGCCCATAACGTGAACAAAACAAGACACATATCTAACAACAATATCTAATTTCAATAAATATAATCATATCAGAACATGTAGAAAAAGGCAGTGGTACTGCACCATTCATTGTAACAGTACATTTTATTTAAGGTTTTATAGAACGATAAAAATTCGTCTCAAAACGATAAATCTTATAACATTAAAGGAAGTAACAAATTCATAATTCCTTTCCTTTATTTTTATTTGGCATTCATTCCACATAAGTGATTTTATCAATGTCAAGTTATGATATTTTTCCAATTACATATAAAATCATTAATAGCAAGCACACAGATCCACAGAGACTAGATGTGGCAAAATTATAGGTGTACCACACTGGATGTGCTATCTTATAAAAAACTATAACTTTATTTTTTTTTTATCTTAAAGTTTAACTAAGTAAATAAATATGCATTTTATTCTTTAAAATATTAAATAGGTAGGTTTTTGGCAAGATACTCAAAAGAAAACCAAAAGTGTTGTGCAATCTGATATTATAAAGTTAACTAAGTAACCCAAGTAAGAACATCAATCAGTTTTGAAATAATTTTATCATTACAATATCATTAAAACTGTTGCAAGTCTTCATTGCGACACTATGGAATTTGCTGATTAATAAAATAATATCTAGTACCTAAGTAGGTAAAAGTACGATATCCGCTAAATAAAATGTAAAAGCATTTTTTTTTTCGCTTACGACCAATATGAATATGAGTGGTCATCGCACTCGATAATATGCTAATAACTATTAAATAAATGAATTTTATGTAGTGTCTATTCATAAAAATAGAAAATATTTTTATTCTGGAATAAAATAAGAATAACAGTAGTTGAGATAACCAATACTAATAATAGTTTGTTAATAAACATAATTTTTATAAAAAAGGACAACCCAATGCAGCTGCAGATGCATTGAGTTCAATTAAAATCTATAACTATTAAGATATTTTAAAAGAATTTAAACAAGCATGTTGTATCGGTATTGATAAGAAGAATATGATTCTATAAACTACTGACGCGATAGATTTGGCTAGTTAGTTAGTAAAATATAGTTAGGTAACTTATACCTGTTGCATTTTCACGACCTAAAGGCCTGATCAACCTAAGGTAATGGAAATTCAATAGTAAACTTCTAATTTATGTGTATTTAAATTTTAACACAATTCAAATACAAAACCAGCGTATTTTTTTTTTAATATTCGAACATATTAAACACTAGTTTGTTCCGCGACCTTGTCTGCGTGAACTGCAGAAATCAAATATACAAAAATATCTGTGTTAGTGTAGTTAATAAATAAATATAACCAAATATAAACAAATTCGTTTAACCGTTATAGTTTAATAATATAAAAACATATAAACATGCGAAAGTTGAAATTGCACTTATAAATTTAACTAAAATTAAACGTAATGCTTATAAAATATGATCGTTTAATATTTTAGTTGAAATATTTTTACTATTTTATAATTGAAAAATAACAAACTTTAAACAAATTGAGTTAACATATTAAAACGAATTAAATTTGTCAGATAGCAACGTAAAAATATTCTTAATTCGGATTCTTCAAAAATAAAAACAGCAGATTAAATATAAAAATAAAAATAGTTTAGTTTTATTTACGAAGAAAAAAAGAACAAAACAGGATTTGGAAGATTATATGTAATTGTATCTATGTAATTTGAGTTAGTGATACTTATCTAAAACTAACAAATTAAATATTAAAAAAAATTATAAGTATAAATTGAATAATTATAAGTATAAATAAATAATAATATAGTAAGCGATAAAAATAGTTTCTTTTAGATTTATATTTAGAGATAAAAAGAGCAAACCTCGAGAAAACATAATAGGTTCACTACGAGTGCAGTGCACTACTCAAGTTACGCATTGTCAGCGCCTATGGTGACTAGCATAAGACGGACAAAGTGCAAAACATACAATTTGACTGATAATTAACTTTAAAATACATGGTGTTGGTACGTAACACTCAATTCAATAATACCTACCAACGTACCTACAGCATAGGTAGTAATATGGCTCAGTTTTGAAATGTTAAAAAGTATATAAATGACAAGTGCAAAAAGATAAGGCTTAGGACAATTCTTTCATTTAGATCGTAATCAAAAACAGATTCCTACGAGAAAAATGTTGGAGACAATTTTGTCTTAAATTATATCCTTTAGCTACGAATTTATAGGTTCACCACAGTTGGTAAACTAAACACCAACTTGGAAAGTAAAAAAAGAAAAGTAAACTTTACTCTTATTTAGAGTAGGCAGATCGAATTTTAAGTCTTATTGACTTAAAATTCGATCTCAAATGCAGTGTTGTACCTAATATACAACACACGCAAGGCAAAACCCTGCGAAAGGCAACTCGTATGCCTGTTTAGGACGAGTTGAAATAGTTAAGGTTATCACTATTCAAACTGTTAGAGACCGAATTGTCTTAAAAGTAAATAAGCCCATACGTACTCATATGTGAGTGCATAATATGTACTATGATACATACTCGCTATATGCTGAGCAAAGAAATAGGTATAAAAGTGCAAGGCTTCATTCCTTAGTTTGATCATGGTGTCTGAACTGCGTTCCTCTGTGAAAACTGTTGGTGACCAAGAGTCTTAAAAATAAATGACCTTGTTTATACCGTAAATGGCTACATGTTGTGCACAACGAAATAAACATAACTATGTATAGGTTATATTATAAAAATTAAAAAGTAGCCCTATAAATAATAATAATAAATTAATAGAAAGGGACCGGTCGGCCCAAATGAAAAAAATAAATAAAAACTAATAATAATAATAAATTGTTAAAATTAATAATAATTATTACATACTTAAATATCGTGTACACTAACAATAAAATGGAAAGTATAGAGCTCACACTAATTAATTATGACTAGTCAATTAACAAGGTACATACCTACGTTAATATCGTACTCAGAGAAATAAGCACTAAAATGCTTACTAGGCAAGGCAAGACAACGCGAACGCGATAGCGTCAATTCGGGTCACTGGCCGAACTATTAACATTGAATTTGTTACATTATGCATTATATTTTTTATTATTTGTTTTTGGAAACTGCTATCAAGTTAGGGACTAGGAATGGTATCGCATTAAATACCTTTTTGCGCCATTTTGAGTGCAATTAGTTGCTTATGGTTTGTAAGTAGGTGTAATAGTACATTATGGTATGTACTAGTGTGTAACATTGGTGATTACCGTCGAGGCGCCATTAGGCGAGGGTCTTAAGAGAGCCAAGGACGGTAATCATCAATACACACGAGTATCATACGACGTTTTTCAACACACTTGTGAATAAAATAACAATAAAAACTCATTTTATTTAGTAGATAAAAAGTTTATTGAGAGAAACAATTAGTAAATGTGCAGTTAGTAAAATGATAATTAACTGTTTTTGATGGCATAGCGGTCTTATCAGATAGATTATTTATTGAAATACTTTAATATTCTATTGTAATTTGAGATGGCTCATTATTCGTGTAGGTAGGTGAAATCCAATCATTGGATGTACTTGGTGTTTCGTCAGTAGGAAGCGCTTTAGAATCAAGTTTAATTATTTTTGTGATTTTTGCACAAATTTCCTTCTTGTTTTGTATGGAATCTTCTACGTATGATTCTGCTACATTGCTAGACCGCCACCCACCATGACGCTTCAAAGTCATTATATCAGCTCCTGAATTAGCCAGCAATGTAGCTGAAGTTCTTCTGAAACTATGTCCAGTGTAGCTCTCAGCATCTGCTAAACCTAAAAACTTAGCGATTTCTTTAGGCATAGAACCAAATTTGTTTATACCTATAGGCTGACAGGTACATTTACCATTCTGGTAATTTAGAAAGAAACGGTCAGTTTTTGCTTTTGGTGACCGCAAACTTTCATACTTCTTAACAATTTCATAGAATGAACCGTGTATGGTGAATGACCTCGGTATTTTATTTTTCGTGATAGGTATCTTCACTAAAAGCATCTGGCCATGGTTCTCTATGGTTTTTACGGTTATATTTGTTAATTCTTGTATCCTACAGGCACCAGTTACACCAAATATTAAAGCAACCTGAAAAAAAAAAGAAACAATAATTAAGTTCAACACACAACAGGCTGAAGTCGCGTAGATATTTAAAATTAATTTAACTAACCTTAGTAGCCAGATATTGGTTATCTGGAGCATCTTTTATAAATTTTTCAATATCGTCAGACGATAACCTTTGATTTCTTGCTTCTAAATCCATCGGATAGTCTCTTTAGATAAGCTGACAAATTAGAGTATGTTTTTAAGTCCACTCCATTCTTTGTTCGGACTGTAATTTTTAACATTGAGTATAAACACCACAAAGAGCTAGGTTTGTACTTAGAAGATAATTCTTTAAAGTACGCCATGAACACATTTTCTGAAAAAGACTGCGTATTCTTGCTGTTTTGCCATTTTATGAAATTTTGGTACGCTAATAGATATTTTTCCTTGGAGTTTTCAGGTAGTAAACTTTCCATAACGTTAAGGGCTTCACATCTTATATCGGGTGGTGTACAACATAAATCATTTTCTTCGTAACTAGTACTTGTAGATATTTTAATTAATAAATAACTATTATTTCAACAGTGAAAACGAGTTGTGAAAAATGTTTCGCTATGGCGGGAAAAATTAATCAGTTTTCCTATGCGCGCGCATTGCGATCGGCCACAGACTAAAGGGATGAGGTTTTTTTATTTATTTTCGGCGCATAGGATTTGCGCCTATTCTGCCACGTACAAAATGGGGAATTTAAAGTTTTCTTTTATTACAGAGAAAACAAAAGTTATATTTGAGTGAAAGTTTTATTTAATAAACACATACGAGTTAAAATTATCTATTTAAAAAAGAAGTTGCATGAAATGAGCAAGCAATAGGAACATTAATTTATTTGTTCTGTTGAACACGATCTTTTTTTTTGAATAAAAACTTTTTTAAGAACAAAGCAACTCAACCAATAAAATGAAATGAAAAAGTCACAGTTTGATTGGTGTCATTCTGTGCCTAATTGCGGTGACCATAGAGCCACTTTATGAGCAAGTGTGTTGAAAATGTATTTTTTTTGTGATGGGTATTGAGTAAAATGTATGGATAGCACGAGAATGTAACAATGTCATATGCACCTGTTGATGTTGTATTTGTTAAATGATAAATTACGCAACTGATGTAGAACTACGTGATACAAGTTGATACCTATCAGAGTAAATTAAAACATGTAATACTTACTTACATACTTGAATAAACTTTATACTTGAAACTTATTATTAAAAAAGTTGTATTAAATTTACCGTACATTATATTTTCTTTTTTTTTATTATTTTGTTAATGTATCAATATGTGTAATGATTATTAAAAAGTTTATATAAGAAATAACTATATTTTAAAATTGTTTAAAATTGTAAGAGAAATCAAAAATATTATATTATGTCTAAAAAAAACTAATTTGTAAGATTAACATATTTTTTTTTTTTTTCAAAATAAGGGGGATGGTGTAGTATGATGACGCACGCCCTACTTTAGTATATAGATGAGTTAGCAATAAGTACTTTTAGTAATATGTATTAGACTTAATAATCATTCATTATAACTTTGTACACCAAACTATGTGTATCACTTGACTAACTCCGACCACCTTCGATCCTGTTACCACATTATACTAGATATGACAAAATAATCAGAATGGGTTATACTTTTGTCGAGGTCTGTAGAAATAGACAGTGAAATAAAAAGTAAAATAATATAACTAAGGAATGGTGGTTTGCCCATGACAGAGGTCGCCAATGAAGTTGGGGTAGCAATGAGTATCTTTAATGACATTAAAAATCGGTGAAATACATTTTTATGCAATTTTTTATAATAGTAATAAAATGAACAGTGTAAAAAGCTTCTTTTATTTCAGAGAAATACTGTCTATTTATGGCTGGAAAGATGGCAGCAAGAAGGCACCTTAAACAGCCATGTCTACGCCAACACCAGCGCGCAGAGCCGAGGCAGGCTGCGGGCGCGCGGGGGGTGCGCCGGGCTCACCGCCGCCGCCGTGCGCGGCGTGAGATCGAAACGAAGACCTAACGAGATAGACGTTATTGATTTTATTGTAAAATATTCGTTAAATAAACAGTAAAACCATAATTTCAAGCTTTACTTTATTTGTATAGCACCTACGTGCTATTACATATTTGGCGACCGTGACAGGACCTACAATCTTCGGAAAAGAAATTTCGAGAAGGTCAAATCAAGTGGACTTTGAACCGAGATGGCGGTTGGTGCGTTCGTGCGAGCTTAGTGGCGAGAGAAAAAACTGAACAACTTCTTCGCTTCGTCGTCGTGGACAATTCAGGGGAGTGCCATTCTTTTCCTATCCTTATTTCCAGCCTTGATCTGTGCAAAAGTGTTAATTTCTCCGATAGGTTAAGTGGCTTAACTTCCCTCACGCAATCGTTTGTGAATAAAATAAAAATATATTCTCAAAACTTGCACGGAGGGTACAGCAATACACACAATTGTGTATACGTCATCCGGGGATCAGGTCGGTACGTTTAGCTAGTTAGTTTTTTTATAATTTATAATGAAATCCTTAAATTTAATTTTTATTTAAAGCTATTTACGTTGCTTTCCCATAATGACTTCATAACTTCATACCTATTTCGCCTGCTTCTTAAAATTGAGCATGGCTTAAAGTATAAAACATTCCTAAAGTGGTCATATTTTTTTGTGTTCTTAAAAAAACACATACTAAGTGTGCTTCCTAAAATTGAGCATTCATTACATTAAAATTCATACTTCATTAGTGTTGCATTTCTATTAATGTTCTTCTCATTATAATAACTTCGAGTATCCTAAAACTGAGCTCACATAATTTCCGTTACATTTTGCTAACGCTTGCGCTATTCAAAGCATATCGCCCGGACGCATTCCAGGGGCATGGACTTACACGCCGAAGTGGCGTGATTCGTCGTCGCTTCGTTCGCTCGAACCGGTTCCCGCGCGCCTGCCTGCGCTCTGCGCCTGCTTACGGCCGCGCTGACGTTGCTGCCTGCACTGCCTACCCACATACTTCGTGATTGGTTTGATGCACATATTCTTGCTTGCTTATTTTTTATTTGCCCTTATTTTTATTCATCTACTTATCTAATCATATTCAATCAGGTAGATAATAATGGCTGAAGAGAGTAAGGAGTATAAAGAGTTAAATAAAAAAACGCAGTTCAATTAAAGGTCAATTAACGAGTTTTAAAAATTATTTTGCGCTCGTAAAGCTGATAGATATTGAAAAAATAACAGATTCACAAATAAAAGAACTGAACTTACGAACAGAGAAACTTGAAGCGTTACTCCAAAATTTTGAAAAATGTCAAAATGAGATAGAATTGTTATGTCCAGTTCTTGATGAACAACTCGTAGAACGAGAATTAATAGAAAATCTCTTCTATTCTGAACATATCTGAAGCTAAGTCTTTAATTAAATCGCATCCATCTAATTTAGCTGCGAGGCGTGGAAGCTTAAATTCTGATGGTGCTCATTTTACCTGTGCGCATTCTAGTCATCAAGAATCTAATAATTTTAATGTAAAATTACCTATCATCAAGCTTCCAAGTTTCGACGGCAATTACTTTGCGTGGCTAGAATATCGTGATACATTTGAATCCATAATACATAACAATGAATCAGTACCTGACATAAATAAATTTCACTACTTACGGTCATCTTTGGAAGGGAGTGCAGCCCTTGTCATAAAATCTATTGAGTTCACTTCACAGAACTATCAAGTAGCATGGGATTTGTTATGTCAGCGTTACAATAACAAAAAAATCTTAATAAATAACCACTTAAAGGCGTTATTTAATATAGAAATAATAACAAGGGAATCACATAGATCGATTCGTTATCTGATTGATATAGTATCTAAAAACTTGAGAGCTGTGACCACACCTGGTCAACCTGTAGATAGTTGGGATACCCTTATCATTTATATGGTCACCTCTAAATTAGATCCAACTACCAGGAATAAATGGGAAGAACATAGAAATCACCTATCTGATTTACCACCCCTGAGTGAATTTATTGAATTTCTTCGTGGTAGGGCTGATGTCCTAGAAACCACACAAGCCCAGGTTAACAGAAGTGATAAAATTGAGCATAAAGGTACATTTCATAAAGTAAACATAAATGATCATAAAGCTTTAAATACACATAAATATAATAATAATAAATTTACCCAAAGTTTTATCACTTCTGCGTCACCGAAGCCTGTTGAGTCATTATCTTGTCCTTTGTGTAATCAGTCACATAGAATAATCGATTGCAATTCATTTAAAGCATTATCCCATGAAAATAAAATGAGTGAAGTCTTGAAGTTAAATCTTTGCTCGAACTGCTTGAGAAGGGGACACGTAGAACGTAACTGCCGCCTCGGTCCCTGTAGGTTATGTAATAAAAGACATAATACATTATTGCATAAAGACAATAACATAAATACTCCTAATATAGTATCTTCCTTACCTGTGTCGATGTCTGTTCGCTCCACAGGGCAAGTCCTACTTGATACCGCTTTAGTTAAGGTTACCAATGCTGAAAACAAAAATGTCTACCTAGCTCGCGCGCTGCTCGATGCTGGTAGCCAGTCTTCCTTTATGACTGAAGATCTTAAACGTAAAATTGGGGTAGTTAATCGTGATTCCGATTCCTTAATAATATCGGGCATTAACAATGTACAAGTCCCTATTTCAGACAGATGTGAAGTACATATTCAATCTGTAAAAAACTCATTCAACAAAAACCTTAAGTGTCTGAATGTGCCTAAAATCACGAGTCAATTACCTAATATCCCTGTTCATGTATCGCAACTCAATTTGCCTAAAAACATTGAGCTCGCAGATCCCCACTTCTATCATCCTTCAGAAGTAGACTTACTATTGGGTGCGGAAATATTCTTTGATATTCTATGTCCTGAAAAAATATCTCTGGGTCCTGATATGCCCATTCTTCAAAGCACTCAATTAGGCTGGCCCCTTGAGCGTGAATCTTAACAAGTCTCATCACAAAATTCATTGCAACTTTACAAAAGAGATACATGAAGATTTAACTAAATTTTGGAGTCTTGAGGAACTACCAGCTTCAAAATTGCCCATGTCGGCGGATGATGAATTTTGTGAGGAACATTTCATAAAAAACACTACGCGTTTACCTAGTGGTAGGTTTTCAGTCTTAATGCCCATACGTGAACCACCTGAAACATTACTTGGTGACTCATATAGAATGGCTGCTAAACGATTTTACAACCTAGAAAATAAACTAAATAAAAATCCTGATATGAAACAAAAATATTGCGAATTCATAAAAGAATATGAGGATTTAGGGCACTTATCAAAAATAGAGAGACCTAATTTTGGTTACTACTTGCCACATCATGCAGTCATTCGCGAAAGTAGTGAAACGACTAAGTTACGAGTAGTTTTTGACGCGCTCGGCTTGCTTAGTCCTTGCACAATAACCCTTAAAATGTTGTTACAGAAATTATGGCAACTAAAGTTGGACTGGGATGAATCTGTGCCCAACGACATAAATAAAACTTGGCATAAAATGATTTCTAACCTTGATGCTTTACTTTCAGTACGTGTACCTCGGTACGCAATGTGCTCGTATCCGGCTACCTGCGAGCTCCACTGCTTCGTGGATGCCTCGCAGGAGGCCTATGCTGCGTGCGTATACCTACGCACTATCGATCATACGGATCACGTGAATATAAAACTTTTATGTGCCAAAACTCGAGTCGCACCTCTTAAGCCTATAACGATCCCTCGCCTCGAGCTGTGCGCGGCTTTATTGGGTGCCCGCCTTGTCGCGAAAGTAACTAAAGCCCTCCGCTGCACTTTAAACAAACAAAATTTTTGGTCAGATTCAACCATAACTTTAGGTTGGATAAAAACACAACCTAAAACTCTCAAAACATTCGTTTGTAACAGAGTTAATGAAATTCATGAATTAACTGAAAGAAATTCATGGAAGCATATTCCAACAAACCTAAATCCAGCTGATATGGCTTCGAGAGGTGTCGAACCGAGTAACCTTATTAATTCGTCTTTGTGGTGGGAAGGCCCTCCCTTTTTGAAACATGATGAGTCCCAATGGCCCAAAAGTCCCCAGACAGAAATAACTTTACCTGAAATAAAAGTCTTAAACGTAGTAAAAACCTCTGACGAATCCGTACAAACAGAATTAATTAAATTTGAAAATTACTCAAATTCATTAAAATTAAAAAGAGTATTTGCATATGTCCATAGATTCATTAATAACTGTAAAAATAAAGAAAATAAATCTGTTGGCCCCTTAAAAGAAAATGAACTTGAAAAAACCCTAACTTGCTTAATAAAAGCTGCCCAAAATGAATCTCTTGAAAAGGAAATTACCCTAATAAAAAAAGAAAAATCACTTACCTCATCCAATCTATTACAGCTGTCTCCATTCCTCGACGGTGACGGCGTGCTGAGAGTAGGTGGTCGGCTCAACAACACAGACTTTGACTTCGAAAAGAAGTATCCTATCCTGATAGACGGAAAACATCACTTCACGAAGCTTCTGATGCGAGCCGAGCACCTCCGCTTAATGCATGCTGGCCCTCAACTGCTTCTGGCCGCTTTTAGGGATCAGTTTTGGCCTCTGGGGGGGAGAACGTTGGCACGTAAAATAGTCCGCCAATGTGTTATATGTACACGTTTTAGAGGCAAAACAATGAAGCCGTTGATGGGCCACCTGCCATCTAGTAGAGTAAATAAGAACTACCCTTTTCAAATATGTGGAACAGACTTTGCAGGCCCATTCCTAATTTCGAGTAAAAAAGGACGAGGTAATCGCATATCAAAATGCTATCTTTGTATATTTATATGTTTCTGCACTAAGGCGATTCATTTAGAGACTGTTAGTGACTTAAGTAGTAACGCTTTCATATCTTGTCTTCGTAGATTCATTTCTCGAAGAGGAAAACCTAGTGAAATCTTTTGTGATAATGGTACCAATTTTGTAGGGGCAAATAATGAATTGGGTAAGGCATTGAAATCGGGCATCAATTCAATTTACAATTTCACAACAGCAGAAGGCATTAAATTTAATTTCAATCCCCCTTATTCCCCTACATTTGGAGGCCTATGGGAGGCTGGCGTAAAAAGCACCAAATTTCATTTAAAACGTATTGTAGGAAATGCCAGCTTAACAGATGTGGGAGAGCCATGCTTCGGCACGAATGGGCCGGCTCGACCGGAGTGATACCACGACCTCACAGAAAACCGGCGTGAAGCAACGTTTGTTGTGTTTCGCCGAGTGAGTGAGGGTACCGGAGGCCCAACCCCCCCCTCCCCCTCCCCATTCCCCCATCCCATTTCAAAGGTCGGCAACGCACTTGTGACTCCTCCGGTGTTGCGGGTGTCCATGGGCGGCGGTAATCGCTTACCATCAGGTGATCCGTCTGCTCGTTTGCCACCTATCACATAAAAAAAAAAAAACATACGAGGAGTTAAGTACGCTTTTTGCACAGATCGAAGCTGTCCTTAACTCCCGTCACTTCCTCATCGGGCGGCCACTGACGTCACTACCAGCGCCACCTACGTCCACTGGGAAGCACCTGAAAACTCGATATGAACTCATCAACGCCATGAGAGAGAATTTTTGGAAAAGATGGCAAGGAGAATACATCACGGAGCTGCAAAAAAGGTCCAAATGGCAAATCCCATACAAAAATTTCAAAGAAGGAGCAATGGTGGTCTTCAAGGAAGAAAATCTGCCACCATTAAAATGGAAACTTGCAAGAGTAACAAAATTGTATCCTGGCAAGGATGGTATCTGCAGAGTAGCAGATTTCACCACGTTCAGAGGCACCGAGAGAAGGGCATTGAACAAAGTGTGTCCCCTGCCTACTGATAACGACTTGAAGGACATGAAAGACAATGAGGCAGCTTCCTTGACTCCTGCTCCAGCACCAGCTCCAGTAACTCTTCAACTTCCGGGCCCCAGGATGTCTACGCCGACACCAGTGCGCAGAGCCGAGGCAGGCTGCGGGCGCGCGGGGGGTGCGCCGGGCTCACAGCCGCCGCCGTGCGCGGCGTGAGATCGAAAACGAAGACCTAACGAGATAGACGTTATTGATTTTATTGTAAAATATTCGTTAAATAAACAGTAAAACTATAATTTCAAGCTTTACTTTATTTGTATAGCACCTACGTGCTATTACAGCCATGTTTCGTTTTTACGTCCGCGTTCTACAACAAGGAGTCAAGACGTGGCCATCGTAAACAAAGCTCGGGATAAAAGATTTATCAATACAACTCAGATTTCAAGTTTGTAGCAAGTCTCGAGCAGTACTACAGCCTACGAAGACGTCTGAAAGAAGCCGGCTCTCACTGGCAGAACAAAACTGAGCGGTTGCAATTTGCAGCTAGGTATTTAAATGACAGTTTCGATAAAGTGATATTTATGGATGAAAAGGTATTATGTTCATCCGATAACGGCAGAATGAGTTCATGGAGACCGGGCAATATACGATATCTGGCTGGAACCCAATGTTATGTCTAATCGTCAGAGTGGGCGTATTACAATAGAGTTTTGGGGTTGGATGTGTAAAAATGGTCCGTGGCAGCGGGTAGAAATAACAGGTAGAATGAAAGCGATGGATTACAAAGAAATACTTCTTCTTCTCGAGTCGATGGCAAATCAAATAGATTCCTCCCAAAATCCTGCAACGCGGATAGTATTCTCGGTGGCCAGCATCAAGTCCTAGTCCTCCCGCGAACAGTTGGCAGGACAGGAAGGACAAGATGTCAGAAAAAATACTGGAAGACACGTTTCTACCAACTGCCAACGTATTTTATCCGAATGTGTGCATCACTTCATGCAAGTGATGCACACAGTATGTTGGCTCTGTGCATAATTCTCGGTTGGTGCAAGCATAGATTGCCCATTAGAAACTTTACAAAACGTAATGATACCGAGCGTTGCGGTATACAATTATTTTTATTATATTGTTATTAAAAAACCCTCGATACTCCTTGTATTTTCTAAATTATAATATTTATGTATCGCTGTAATGAATAATTTAGGTTTTAAATAATGGTTTTAAAAACGGAATACATCGTCTTTAAGGCCGCCGGTAAATGTCCAGATAACACAACAAATATTACCCTTAATGGCATGAATATGAAACGTGTAAATAAATTTAAATATCTGGGGCATATCGTTGCCGACGACCTTAGGGACGATGCCGACATTGAAAGGGAGCGTAGGGCTCTAGCGATTAGAGGTAACATGTTGGCCCGCAGATTTTCTCGATGTACTGAAGAAGTGAAAGTTACGCTTTTCAAAGCATATTGTCAGAGTTTGTACACGGGAAATCTGTGGTTCAATTATACCAAAAAATCGCTGGACACCCTGCGCGTACAGTATAATAATGTCTTTAGGATGATGATGGGGCTGCCCCGCTTCTGTAGTGCATCGGGGATGTTTGCTGAGTACCAAACCGACGGCTTTGCAGCAGTCATTCGCAAAAAGAGTACATCCCTGATCCGCAGAATACGGGATAGTCGCAACATCATCCTCGAGACATTAGCAAATCGTTACACATCACCGCTGTGGAAGTGCCTTGTGCGAAGGGTGATCACTGAAGCATTGTCGTCTTGGTGATCGCACTAAGTGCTCGGCACAATTATAGCTATTATTATATCTGTAAATGTCCTGTTACTAACCTATCTTAAGTCTTACTAACTCTGCTATGGATCATTTAAATAGTTATCCGAAATAAACAATTTTTATTTTTATTATTATTTATAAATCTTCTTCGGTCTTAGAAGAAGAAGAAGTAGTACAAACCAAATAAGTATATGATTTTGAATTTACCGAGGTTACGTTTTACGGTTTACCGAGGTTGAGGAAAATTTATACTCAGAGGAAATTCTCAGAGTTCAAGAATATAGAACTAGAATTTCATTGAATGAAGGAGGAAGTGATAAACTGGAAAGTTTGCTAAAGAAATTGCAGAAGAATGTTTGTTTCCTTCAAGGCTAGGAAAAGCAAATCGCTTGAGTGATCAAAATGGAGGATCATACGCCTGTAATTAAGAAGATATATACTCAAATGAAAGACTATATCTTCGTTGTTTATTACGCGATCTTTATAATTTAAGGTTCATTAAAAATGTTTTGAATTTAGCTGTGTACTTTGTATTAAACAAAATTTCATAATTCCAATGATTATCGAGCTATTTAAAAAATAAACTACTATTTACAACATATTTTCTTTAAAAGTTATTGATTTTTGTACATTTTTTGTACAATAATTATAATATAGGTCTATGATTTTTAATACCATCATTCGTCAAGATCATGCCGCTGTGCGAACATAACTGCTAGTGTTTGCAGACAACACCTGTACTCTCATACCTGGAATACACTGCCACAGGAAGCGTTGAAGGCTTTACAATCCAACAAATCGAAGGTATAATAAGATTTAAAATATTTATATATTGGTTTTGAAAATGTGTCAGAAATGCTTAACTATATACGTCATAACTGGAATCTTATTCAGTGAATTGCGCATACAAGGCACAAAGCCAAAACCTGCCTTAGCAATATTCCTTATATAATTAAAAATTGGGTCAAGGTATGTTAAGCAGAGACGATAATCGCTTTTTTTCAATCCCACATTGAACAAGCTATTATCGTCTCTACTTAAAATACCTCGAGCAACTCTTGAGGCGAACATGAATAAAGTTAGGGTATTTTTGTTGGAACAGTTTTTCTATTGCTAATGGTTTTTCACATGACAGTGTTGTGCAAAGAAATCTAGGCATCCCCAGTGCTTTTTTGTGGCGAAGTAAAAAGTGAAAGGCCGGCAATCACAATATGTGATGGCACCTAAATTTACATCCAAAAAGTAACTACAAGTTTTAACAGAAGGTAACTGTCAACTGATTTTAACACTTCTTCCTAGTTCAAAAATTCACGACACATGTCGTCTGTGCTTTTTTAATAACAATATTCATCCTCATTTGTAATAATCATAAATATCTGTGTTGAGCATTATGAGAATAAAATCAATTACAGATATAAGGATCGTGTTTCTTATTTCGCACCTCGCTGGTTTAGCACACTGCGCAAGAGCTGCCTCTGATACCTGCTACAAAGGTTTCGTTGAAAAGGGACACGAAAATAAAGTGTATCTTACAGAAGTAAGTAAACTCCCCGTTATTTTTAATTAACCGGAAAACTCTCAGGTATTTACTCTACTAATCAATATACGTATAAGCAACTTTCTTCAAGGAACCGTAGTCCGAAAGTGACAGAATATTTTCACCTCTCTGTACATTTATCACGTGATCGTCAATGTTGTATGGAAAAGTAAAAGTATATTTTTGCGTCATCTTTGGACTATGGGCAGAACGTTGCTGTTTATACCCATGGGTGGAGTAAGTACCCGAGAGGTTTCCGGTTATTTTAAAAATAATCATGTATATGTTGAACATTGCAAGAAATGTAGTACATCCTCTTTTGTGAAATGAAGGATTCTTATGTTTTATTCTTTTTTGTCATGAGGAACAATGTTCTTTTTAAAGTTAGGCTGATGGCAATGCCAATGCCTGTAATAAATGAATTTAAAAAATGTTCTTTCATTTTTTCTGAATTTCAAATGTTAAAATAACTTACTTTTAATTTCTATTTGTTACATATAAAATCGTATTAGCTATACAAAAAATACAAATATGAAATCGCTCTTTGATATTACATTGCGACCAATCACATCGCAAATACTAAATATATTGTATGTGCTATAAGATTTCTCGACGAAAACACAAGTGTATTTTGATAATTACTATAAAGAGTATTTTCCAATAGTGTCTCCAGTAAATCTACCTAGTAAGAAATATTTGTTTGTCATTAGGTCTCATATTTATCGCTTAACACGAATTTTGACAAATAACGTTATTTTCAGATGAATTATTTAAAGGATAATATATTGTCACTGCCCACGACACTGACTCGTAAAATATTTCACGATGCGATTGAAATGATTCAGTCATATCTTGTTAATAACTCCGATAGTTCAGTGGAATAAAAGATGGTATTTTAACCAATAAAGCTGATGTATTCAATGTAGAAAAAATATTATAAATAAAATAGGACATGTCGCCTACGGCTCCGATCGAGTTCTCCTCGGGGGTCCGTCGGCGCTTGTAGTAGTAGCTTGTAGAGCTTGGTAGTAGGGCTGCGACAATGCTAGTCGCAACATGCTCCCGTGGTTGAAGGCTGCAGGTCTTCAACAGGATGCAGGAAGAGGGCATATGTTGTTGTAGGCCCTCTGAATGATTCCCTTTTTCCTGCAAATGTATGCAACTCGGCTGACACGGTCTGGTCCTGTGTAGAGTCGCACCACTCTGCCCAAAAACCACAATAACGGGGGATGACTTAATATTGACTACCGTACGAAACATAGATGTGAAACTGTAAAGCATCGCACTGGTATTTCATGGGGTTGGATAAACCGGGTTTAACTACATATTACGTTTGTCACCCAGCATTCTTTACTGCGATGTATTATATAAATATGTTAACCACTTCGTGTTTTATTCAGTTTGACTGCAGCGTGACTAAAATACGTGTATAAAAATACTTAATAAATATTTTAGATGTTTAAAAAAGTAGTAAAACTATCAGAAGAGGCTAAATGATTAATAGGTACCGTAAAATGATGTGAATATAAATCGTGGGGTTAATGGAAACAAAACCACGGATACAACTAAAACTAACTAACTTAATACAACTAAAGAAACAAACATCTATACTTTCGCATTTATAATATTTCGCTAATAAGAGAGATTAAATCTTTGCAATGCTCAAGTTTTTTTAGATTTTGTGAAAATGCCGCGGATGTATCTGACCTTGGTGGAAAACGATACAAAAATATGATGAAAATAAATTAAAAACTGGACTTAAAGAATATTTAACTTCAAATGCCTCCCTTTCAACAATAGCTGAAAAGTACAATATAAATAAATCCGTTTTGTATCGCCACACAATAAGAATAACAAAAAAACAAGGAGGTCAAACCGTTTTAACAAATGCGACAGAGAAATTGCGAACGTGTGCTCTGAATGGGGCTATCCCCTGGATACTCCAGATTTAAGGTGTATTATAAAAATGTACCTAGATGAAACGGGAATCACACAAAACAGATTCAAAAACAATTTCCCCGGAACGAATTTGGTCGCTTCTTTTTTAAAAAGACATAAAGACAAAATATCTCAGCGCATATGCCAAAATATAAAAAGAAGTCGTGCTGCTGTTTCATCGAATACTAAATACCTAAAAATACTTAGAAATTATGTGAGAGACGACGAAATAATTTCGCAGCCATGTACCAGCTCGTATCAGCAAAAGTGAAGACAAAAATGCATCTAAAACAGTCGAAAAAATAAATACGGATAAAATGAAATCATTGAAAAGGAAGGGTTTCGGGAAAAAGACAGGCAGTAACAGCTAAAAAAATAGTTAGGCTTGAAGAATTAAGTGCCGACAAATTAAAGCTGATGTCTAGAGATGAAATCTCAAATGATTGTGTAACTGAAAAGTTGAAAAACGACCACATGAAATCATCATTGAAAGGTAAGGGTATAGGAAAAAAAACAGATAAAGAGAATACATTACTGACCGAACATATTATTAAATCTGAAGAATTAAGTGGAGATAAATTTAAGATGAGTTTAAAAGACGATAAGTCAAGTGACTGTATAACTGAATCTCTAAAAGAATTTATAATGAGGATTCCTGTATATTGTGAAGATAACTTTAATATTGGAGAAATTATTGTTGATATTCACAGTTAAAATATTGCCACACATTTATAATCACCCGGTATATTAATACTGTTATGATATTGAAATACAATGATCACTGAACTTTCGATATTTTTATTTTAATACCTCGAATAAAAATTATTTTACGAGATACCTACATAAAATAACGTGTATTAGGTCCGACTATTCTTTTTTAAATTATTTTTGTATAATTTTTAGGGTTCCATAGTCAACAAGGAACCCTTAGAGTTTCGCCATGTCCGTCTGTCGTCTGTTAGGTGAACTGCACGAATTGGCAACGTTGCGAGTACCGGAATTTAGTACCGGTACTTTTTAGGTTCCGGAACCGGTACTCGTTTGGAACCGGTATGGTACCACTGATTCCAAGCCCTAGGTCTGAATCTCCAGGGGTCAATAAAATACAAAGGTAACGATTTGCAGTGCGCGGTTATTTCAGCATGTGCCTCAATTTGTCCAGTACCTACTTAAATTTCGCGCGATTTTACAACACCCGAAATAGATCAAACTTTAGAATATGGGGATACATTGTACTTAAAATTGAACCATGTCCTCCCAGAGCGTGTAAACTGCTGCTGATGAATTGGCTACTGAGATACGCGTCGGGAACAGTTTGGTAAAAATCGATTCTATGACAAATTTTGTACAAGAAGACTCATCTTATGGTAAAAAATCTTTTGGGTAATGACATATTTGACCAGCACCACAACGTTTCTACCGATAGCAGATTTTTCACCGGGCAGAATTACACGGTTGCTTTTTCGCGTCATGATAACATGTATAACTTATTTAATAGTCATGCTGTCAATTAGAAGAACCAACCATTGTACGGCAGGAATAGTGATGGTCAATATGTAGCGAGATTATTTCGATGTAGCACATCGAAAGATTTGGCTAGGTTATTATTTTCACATGAAATATATTGCATATGACGGAAGTCAATACTCACTTAGTAGGATAAAAGTAATAAATGGGGAAACTAGCCAAACATCAAGAGATACGGCCGTTTATGCCGCATATTTGGATACTCGCATGGGAATCAAAACCTATACTTCCCGTTGATCTAGAATCATGAAATTTAGCAAACAGCAATGTCTTATAAGCACAAGTAGATAAAGGGAAAAGTCCGAAAACCATAAATTTGTTGTTACATCACAATTTTTATGCAATCGTGCTGCCAGTCTTCGCCTAGCTAAACAATAGCATCACTCCGCCACCGCCGCCGCCGTCGTGATTCCCGTTCACCGCAAGGTCGCGATCACATAGCGATATACATATACAATGAGCGATATGATCGCTCATCTGAAATCTCCGAATTAAATACCCCATCCATAAGCCACGTCTCGGTGATAGCAATTAAGTCGTAGTCGTTGTTCAGTAAGCCCTGTCGTAACTGAGAAGTTTTGCCACGAATGCTGCGAGTATTTTGTAAATACGATAAACTTAGTAATCTCGGACCTTTTAGTATAGTTAATAATTTTTTTTTAAATATTCTATAATTTATTGCGAATAAACCGTTTCCTAAGACACCACAGTTTATTAGAACACAGAAAAATCGAGATATTACTTTGTGTTTACAAGTTTGTTAATCTGAAGTTGTTTTTGTGTTCGTGTATGTATGTGTGTGTGAGTCGTTGTGTTTTACGTATACAATGATACCTACGATATTCATTTGTTTTAAAGTTGGCATCTACATTTTTCTGTGCTGTTCTTCCAAGATACCTGGTTGGGCTTATATTTAGTTGTTTCTTGGGTTAACATTTATATGAACGAAACGATGAGAGTTACGTTTCTAACCACTGCTTAAGGAAATGTTCACTTTGGATGTACGATACGGCGTTGAAAAAAACGAAAGTGCAAAGGTTCATTAACTTGGTGTGTAATGTTTCATTAATGCGAGCCGAATTTTGTTGGGTTTCAACTTGAAAAAATAATGTGTGGCCTCCGAAAATCGATATGTGAAAACCTGGGTGTAATTCCTAAAATACTTAATATAGAGGCGAGAAGAATACGATGACATACTGACAAATTCGAAAATGTTAAAAATTCATTGTATAGAGCGAGACAATAGTATTTACCTACAATAGAGATGTGTAGGTCCAGCCAGAACCGAATTGGATGTAACTCCAACTGCAAGTCGGATTCGATTCCTCTGGAATTGATTCAGCGAACCAAGCGCGTACGCGACTCGGAGTTGTGATGTAAACGAACCCGGAACTGAAAATTACATAAATATACTAGGGACTAAATAATATTTCTACACAAGACAAAGGAAAGATAAAAAGAGTTCTACTAGCACATATTCTTCTAACCGAATCATTGGCGAAACAATATGCAGATTCGAAGAACAACTCCGAATGAAGTATGATTAAAAGGCTTTGTACTTCAGAATTAAGTCACCGTTATAAAGTTCGTACACAATTAAGTCGTCTTACAGGATTAAAAGATAGAATCAGGTTCTTTCAGAAACATTATAAGAGTAAACGAAGTAGAACTGTAAAGAAAATTCGTTTTTTTTTATTCAAGATAATGTCAGCCGCCAAGTGCAGGAAAGAAAGAAACTGAGACCCGAAAACAAACTAAAATGCAAAAACGGTATCTTCTTACATCAGAAATTCAAACGTGATACTGGTTATGCCACACAATATGTTATGCCACCTTCATGAAAAATAAACCCTTCTATGTTGTCAAGCCTCAATTGGCTGACAGGGACACTTGCGTTTGTAAAATGCATGCCAACATGGAATTGAAATTTATTGCACTAAAAAAATTAAACGTTCTGAATTACTACTGTATACTTGATGATCTTATAGAAGCTACTGTTTGTGACAAAGGCTCTAAAGAATGTATTCCGATTTGAGACTACAATTTCACTGAAAAAACCTAGAGGCATGTGTGTCTTGGCTAGAATTGTCATCTGAAGTGGAATATAAGAAAAAATATGAAATCAAGAAATCAAAAATATTTCTGCTATTGCTCAAAGAAGGTCAGTTGGAGAATCTCATAACACTAACTGAAGCACAGTTGAAAAAGTTCAAAGTACATCTCTTTAATATAAACATCAATACAAAATATACTAACAAATATGTTAAACAAAATATTGCGGACAGTGAAATAATGATGCACTATGATTTCTCCGAAAACTTGCATGTATAGTTTTCGGAGAATTTCGGAGATGCACGAGGAGATACAAGCGGTCCATTTCGGCGCTTCGAATTATATTTCACTTCACACCAGTGTTGTATATAAGTAAGGTAAAAAACCTAAAAGCTATTGCACGTTATCGGATTCCACAAAACATTCTCCGGAAAGTATTTGGACACATCTAAAACCGGTTTTGGTTGATTTGAAACAAATGTACCCACAGGTACAAATTTTAAATGTATATTCAGATAGGCCGACTACCCAGTACAGAAAGAAGAAAATCTTCTTGTTTTAAAATATAATCGACCAGTTAGGATTTGAAAAAGAAACCTGGAACTTTTCGGAATCATACTCTGGAAAAAAGGCCCGCTATGAAGTTGGTGCAGTAATAAAACAACTCTTAGACGACAAAGTATCACACGGAAAAGACGTCTTAAATTCTGCGGGGGCACTTAATCTTTTGAAAGGTGAAACTAAAGTGAAACTGTTTTGCATTAACGAAGATGATATTAATGAAATTGAAACCAATAACGTATAAATACAAATAATTTATATTGATAAGTTTTTTTATTTTAGTATGTGACTTGTGCTCTACCTATTTTTCCTGTTTTCTTTTCCGAGCATCGGGTTGTCTGGAAGAAATCGCTTTTAGCGATAAATCCGCCCCCATTGTACCACTGTTATTTTAATATTGTGTATTTTGTTGTTGCATATATTATTTTTTGTGTGTGTGTACAATAAAGAGTATATCAATCAATCAATCAATAACGAGAATGCATTTAATTATTTGTCGGTTGTTCTCCACACCCTAAAGATACACCAAATACAGGTTGTCAATGATGACACGAATAAAATTTTTTACCGTATTTTGAGTTGTTGCTGCAACAGTTCAGTGATGAGAGGATTTTGTGGATGATTTTCTTTAAAAAAACAATTTTCTCATAAAACAATCACGGAAAAAACGACAGCGACAAATTTATCTCTGACTCGGATGAAGATACTTTTGTTTTAAAAAGAAAACCTATTCACGCTGATACACAATTGGACTCCAAAACTGCACACGCTATTTCAGCTACCGTAGAGCTGTGGTCCGAATTAAAAGAACAAAGAAAATAGGCATATATAAGGATGCTAGTCAATTACCAAAGAGAGATGGTGCTACTATATGTACCCTTCAAAAATTAGCACGAAACGATTACGAAAAGTACTTGGACATTGACGCCATAATAGAAGAGATCAAGAAAATGTGCATAGACGACGAGTTAGTAATCGATGAAGAGGCGAGGAATGCGGACGATGATGTGCATATGTGTAGGCCTGAAAACGCCGACATTAACGACATTGAATTTTCAAGAGAGGTAGGCTTCACTTCGGTATCGAGGCAAGAAAACGATTTGAGTAAACAGGATTACTGTAAGATTATGCGCAAAACTAATCAAGATCAGAGAGAGTTAGCCCTAGAGGTGATTCATCGCGTACACATGTCAAGCACTGAATCACTTCAAATCTTCTTCATGGGCCCAACAGGCTCCAGCAAAAAATCCACATTGAAAGTGCTGATGGACACTTACAATACTTACTGTTTACTACATGGCTCAGCAACCAACGCATACTTTGCTTGCGCCTCCACCGGCAAAGTCGGGGTCAATCTCGACGCTGTGACTGTTCATTCCACATTTAAGATCTCAGCTAAGAACCTAGCACACTGTAGCATATGACCCGACGTAATGCAAACTTTGCGCGTAGCATTGAAGGATGTGCGATGTGTGATAGTCGACGAAGTTAGCATGTTAGGCTATGAAATATTCAACACTATACACAGACGTCTCTGCGAAATCACAGGAGACTTTGAGCGTCTCTTTGAAGGTAAGGATGTAATATTGACAGGAGACATACGTCAACTACCGCCAGTTAATGCTACACCCGTCTTCAAGACTCTTGAGACGAGCTCTCGGCTGTGAAAGCCTCTGGCACTCTCTATCCTACTTCCCGTTAGTGCAAGTCATGAGACAAGCAGACACGGTCTTCTCAGACATACTTACTAGGATCGGAGACGGTCGTGCATTAGAGCCCGAGATCACTCATTGAGATGAGATTCAGAACTGTGCAATGGTGCAACGACAACATTCCAGACTTAGTGCGCGTCTACCAACACACAATAGCGCGGTAGACGCGTGGAATAGACGAACAACAATTCTTATAGCGGCTACAGCTCTTCATCTGAACTTACGACAGCTCATAAGGCCATGCATAGCAAGAGCACAATGGAGAGCTGTGGATTACCATACATACTGTGCTTACTCAATTAAGTTCAATAACTTTTTTTTATTATATAGGAAGGCAAAAGGCTGACGGCCCACCTGATGGAAAGTGGTTACCGCCACCTATGGGCATTTGCAACACCGGAGGTGCTATCAATGCTTTGCCGATCCTTCAAATACCTTTTCAATCCCTTCTTGAAGAGTCCCATACTATAGCCCTCAGGGAAAACCTCGGGTGGGAGCTCATTCCACAGCTTGAGGGTTCTCGGTACGAAGCTCCTCTGAAACCGTACTGTAACTGTACAAATATCACTGTAACTGTACAAATATCAAAATGAAATCTAGGTATTTTAATTAAATTGAAATTAATGTTGTTATTCACGTGGCACCAAGGCATTGTTGCTTCTTCCGCTATCCCAAAGGAAGCAACTGCTATAGCAATTTCATATCTCGTACGAACAGTATGAGTTTGTATACAGCAGTACGCACTTAAATGACGTGATTAACTCAGGTTAAATTTTATTTACAGAAAAATATTCAATGTCACGTCACTTGTCACTTGTTGTTTCTGTTACTATTGCGTTGCCTGAATGTCTTATGTCTACGTCTGTTTAATTTTTCGAAATAATGCCGAGAATTGTGAGTAGTATTTAATGATATTGAATTCAAACATATCATTTGAATGTTATATCATATGTTATCGTTATTGTGTTATTACTAAAATGAAAAGTTGTATACAGAAGCAAGATAAAAACATGGCAAAACATTGACACAATTATTGTGCCAATTGCAACGCCGAGAAGAGCGTTGTAAAAAAATAAGAATTGCAATAAATGTGGCATTCAAATTGAAATACGCCGTGGCCCAGATTACCGCATGGTAACCCGCTACCACGAATGTGATTCTTTAATCTGTAGTCAACTTAAATATTGTGAGCAATGTGGGATGAAAATTAGACTATGAAAAACGAAGTATTAGAATAGAAAAAGTAAAACAATTTTCTTCTGACATGGTGGAGGAAAAAGGCTTAGTAAGTACTTCTAACCTGGAGGAGGACGAAGATACTTTATCTTTTGATGATCTTGAAAAATTAAATAGTATAGAAAATACCCCATGTAACGATGGTTCTTTAGAATCAAATTATACTGAAAGACATTTAGACGCGTGTAAAGATGGTTCCGTATAACAAAGTTCTACTGAAAAAAAGCCAGCAGCTTCATAATTGCATCCACCATCATCATCGCCCTAACCATTATCACTTTTCGCGTACATTCACCACAGTAAAATTTCTGTTTTATTACAATAAAAAAATGTTTTTATTTATTTGTATTTATACTTATATTTATTTATTTTTCAACACACTTGCTCGTAAAGTGGATGTAATTGCACCGGTTTTGGATACAAAAAACAGCTTATAAAACACGCGTGTGTTATATATAATATAACCTACAACGCACTAGTGCTCGGGCTGAAATTCCGTCTAAAATTCCTTAACGCACAATTACGTACAGCTATCTTTATAGGATTCCCTAATGTGACAGAGTAGTTATACATATTATACACATAGATCAAGTCTTAAATGTTACTTTCTAAAACGACACACATAACATAAGACATGACATACATAACAATTTTCGCGAATTCACTCCTGGAGCATGCAAATATTATAACTATTCTGTCCGCCACCTCGTTAGGCGTGCGCAACGCGCGCGGGAGTGGGGCCTTAGCCAGCAGATTGGTGCGCGCGGCGGGTACGGCCAGCAGACACCAATCTGCTGGCTAAGTCCCGCCCAGTCCCACGCGTCGCAGCAGCTCCGGGTTGTACGTCAACCCTCTCAACACCTTTCCAACATACTCGGCTAGTACAAAGCACCGCCACGCCTCCAACTTGTTGTATCCCATAATCCCACCATGCTCGAATAGTGTGGGATACATTAACGGAAAGAAGGGATGTAGACCCCTCTGCTGTCCCTAATAGTATTTTTTCCTCTCGTGATGTTGATTCTTCACCCCTCACCGGTGATCTTCCTCCGTCTCAATGTAGAAAACATGCTCTGAATGATGTCTATGCTGACGCTTGCCCCGAAAAACAACCCATTGCCGTACCGGCTAGCGCGTCCTTACAAACAACGTTTTCTGTAGAAAATTCGGACAAAAAACTCTACTCTCATGAAGTCTCTGCCCCATATGTGGTCTTCGTCAACAAACAAGTTGATGACCCCAAATCTGGCGGCTCAATACGTCCGATTCAATTCGGCCAATTTTTATTTAATGATAAATAAAGGGAATTAAAAAATGGAATAAAGCACATTGGACGCAACCGCGTCTCAGTGGAATTTGATTCCTCCGACACGGCAAACTTGTTGGTTATGTTTGCTTGCCTCCCACTTCCAAGCAGCTATTCCTTCTGTAGAATGGGTATCGTGAGGCAAATCCCTGTGGACTGGCCTCTTTCTGAATTTGTAAGCTCCATTGATGTTCCTTCTGGGTATGGCCCAATTGTGAGGGCCCGCCGTCTTAACCGTCGCATTATTCTCACCTTTAGGGGCCAGAAGCTTCCCGAACACATTTACAGCTATTACACTTCCATTCCAGTTGAACCATATGTTTTACCGTTAATTCAAAGCAACAAGTTCTGCAGGTACAGCCACGTAACATCACAATGCAGATCCCAAGCTCGCTGGTTTTTCTGTGCTGGGAACCACGAAGGAACTGCTTGTTCAGCTCTGTCTGCTTCCTGTTTATTCTGCAGGGGCCCCCACTCTGCAAAAGACTCCTGCCCGGAACACTCAAGACAAAAATCAATCAAACTTGTCATGTCTATGGAGAATATTTATTTTATTGAAGCGGTTTCAAGATTTCCCCCATAATTAAAAATCTTTCTCAGACTCATTGACGCAATTTCCTTCTCACTTGTCACAAACTCCTCCTAAGATTGCTGGCATTCAGACCTCTTCCCCTTTTACATTGTATAGTAGTTCTATTCTATTCTATTTTTCTATTTGGCATTCCACATCTCATTAAAGGAGTGATTTTGCCAATGTCTAGTGAAAAATGGGAGAATCTTCAATAAAAAAAATGGTGAAACGCCAATGTCAAGTGAAAGGCACGGCTCTAAGGGTGATGGACACTTAAAGACGCTCCACAACCCTATTTCAATTAGATAAAGTCCAAACTCAAATAATCAAGGTTATGAGATAAGAGAGTTAGTCGTGTGAGGGACGATATATTTAAGGTCCTAATAGATGTCTGGAATGCACTTAATAAAAATTAACCGTGTACCGGTACCTTTTGATAGAGTGGTTTATGAAACACTTCTGTGCCAGCTAAATAACGTTGGAATTAGAGGAATAGCCCTTAAGTTATTTGAAACATATTTACAAAATCGATAGCAGGCTACGATTATTGACGTTTTTAACAAAAAGACCAACACAATCGAAAGATTACAGTCCAGTTTTGAGACAAATGTTACAGGTGTGCCCCAGGGCAGTATAATTGGGCCGCTTCTTTTCTTAGTTTAGTGTATAAGTAAATGAACTACCTAAATTAATTAATCAACTCTGTGTTATGTTCGCAGAGGATGCAAAATCTTTATAACTAGCAACAGAGTAAAACTGAATTTGAATATGAAATGAATACTATATTAAGAAAAATTGTGGTGTGGTTAAATCAACTAAACTTAAAAGTCAACACAGATAAGGCTCCAGATAAATTTAAGCAAAAATCAATATAATTAATTTCAATAACTGTAAACTTCAATCAATTACTATAACATTTAATGCACATGTACTACAAGATGCAAATAGTGTGACGTTTTTAGGATTAATTTTAGATAATAAATTTAACTGCCACGAATAAATAGATAAGGTGTGTAATACAATCTCTTGGTTTTCCTATGCTCTTTATAAATTGTCAAATGTAGCAAGCAGGAGCACAGCTATCACAGCTTACTTTACCTACGTTGAATTGGTTCTTAGATACGGGCTCTTGATATGAGGAAACAGCTCTGACATAGAGAGAGCATTTGTAGCACAAAAACGATGCATACGGGCCATATGCAACATTGCACCTGATGTATCGTGTAAGTCATATTTTGAGTCTCTGAAGGTGCTGCCATTATTGTCCGCGGCCTTGGAATCAATTTAGATCAAAAACTTTTATTTGACATTCATGTCAATTCTATAATCGATAAAGCCTACAAGGTCCTAGGCTTTCTTAAACGTATTTGTCAACCGTTCAATGATGTAGTATGTCTTAAGTCAATTTTATGTGAGAAGTATACTTGAATACGGCAGCGTTATTTATAACGCTTTAGAACGCTCTACAAGATCAAGGAATAAACATCCATTACATATTTTTGTTGAAAACAATATACAATAACAGTAAAGCATTGGTAAAATTAGAAAGAAAAGGAGAAAGCTTTCAAATGAAAAGAGGAGTTCGACAGAGTGACCCTATTTCACCAAATTTATTTACGGCTCTACTGGAGAACATTTTTAGAAATCTGAACTGGGGCAGTCTTGGCATTAATATTAATGGTATTTACCTCAATCATTTCAGGTTTGCTGATGATATTGTAGTACTGAGTGAAAAACACGAACACTTACAATACATGCTAGAAACTCTAGATCAAGAAAGCAGAAAATGTGGTTTGGAAATGAATCCCAGCAAAACCTGTGTCATGACAAATGCAGAAAATAAAATAATAAGTATTCAAGGCAAGCACATCCAATATGTAGAGGACTATGTATATCTGGGACAAAATATATCATTTTCAAATTGGTCTCTCAAAGAAGTAGAGCGCAGAATAGCTAAAGCGTGGAATAAATATTGGTCGATGAAAGAAGTTTTTAAATCAAGACTACCAGTATATTTGAAATAAAGGCCATGGACTCTGTGATACTACCTACTCTTTTATACGGCTGTCAAACGTGGCCTCTTACAAAAGTAATAATACATAAAATAAAAGTTTTCCAGAGAGCTATAGAACGAAGTATGCTGGGATTAACACTAAAAGACAGAGTTCGAAACGAAGTACTCCGAAAGAGGACAAAAATAATCGACGCGGCTGAGATGGCTTGCCGCCTGAAGTGGAGGTGGGCAGGTCACGTGGCGCGCAGGAACGACGGACGCTGGAGCGAGAGGGCGCTGCACTGGTACCCGCGCGAGGCGCGGCGCCCGCGAGGCCGCCCGCGCCTTCGCTGGAGGGACGACATCGCGCAGCAGGCCGGCTGCGCCTGGACCCGCCTGGCCCTGGACAGGACTACGTGGCAGCGGATGGAGGAGGCCTAGGACAGGACTACGTGGCAGCGGATGGAGGAGGCCTACGCCCAACAGTGGGTGTCCCATTAATAAAAAAAAAAAAGGTATACATAAATTAATAAAACATATTTTTTTGCTATTTATATTTTCAGTTTTATATTAATGCATGAATTTAAATTTTAACACCATATTGAAGTTTATTTTAAGATATGTACATAAATACTAACTCTTAAAATATTTACAAATTTATGAATTTAATATAAAATATTTTAATCAATTATTTAAGCCAAATATAGCAAAATTTTAGTTTTGAAATTTTACAGAATTTTACTTAATTTATGTTTCAATGAATTCTATTGTATAATCATGCACGTATGAAAGTTTTATGCTAGTTTTAAATAAGTATCAATTATTTTTATTTTAGTTCTTAAATGAAATTCATTTATACATATAACGTAAAACTATAAGGTATAACTAATTAATAAGCTTATTACTGTGAAATGTATACGAAATAGTCATACTTAATTTATAATTTAAAATGGGAATAAATGGCTTTATTATTATTATTTATAAAAATAGAATCGAAAACATACAAGAAAAGTTCGTCAAATTTTTGGACTATAAATCGACTATAAATTGCAGATTAAACAAATTACCCTCCCTAGACGAAAGGCGTGACATGCTTGATATGTCCTTTCTTTATGACCTCCTCAACCCTCTTATTGACTCGCCTTCCCTCATATCTAAAATTTCCTACCACGTACCAAGCAAGCGAACCTGTCACACCTCCTTGATGACTGTACCCTACCATAAAACAAATTATGGTCAAAATGCTGTAGTTGCTCGTCTATCTCGAACATATAATAATAAATTTTGTGACATCGATCCATTCGCAGGCTCCGGGACACGGTTTAAAAATAAATTATATCAGAAATGTATGAAGATTGATCCGCTATATAAACTTACTCCCAATCATATCAGTATGTTTGTACATTCACACACACACGAACACACGCACACGCACACACACACACACGCACACCCACACACGCTCATTTCTTCTTTTAGTAATATATATATATTTTGTATCTTGTTACTGATAGCCACCCTGTGTAATTTTTATTTAAATATTTTCGTGGAAATCTGTAAAGGCTTAACGCTATAAATAAGTCCTTGTATTATATCCTGTCATATTATAATAAGCTGTTGATTTCCCAAATCTGTAAAATAAAAATAAAAATTACCATACTTATATGTTTATATTTGAAACTTGCAATTTCGTGAAACAGAACTATAGCATATTCACTGAACTCAAAGCAGTTACCCAAAGAAACTTGAGAAACACCAACAAGCTAGCTCTAACAAATGTACCAAAAACTAAACGTTTCCAGAACAACTGTTATGTTATATGTAAAACTATTTACAATAAAATACCTGAATCTATAAAATTACTACCGCTTGACAGGTTTCGAACGGTTCCGCAGAGACGGTTAATTGTAAATCGGTTTTATTCCGTCAAGGAGTTTTTGGAACGCAGGAAACTGCCTTCTGCAAATATTGATTGTGTGTGAAACTCTCTTTGACATTGGATTTTTATGATTATTCTACATATAACTGTTATCAAATTGACCTCTTAGTTTATATATTTTATTGAATTGACATCTTAAAATTGTATATGTTTTAATATTTCTGTTGAATGTATTAGTCATTTCATTTGTGTATTTTTTAGGGTTCCGTACCTCAAAAGGAAAAAAGGAACCCTTATCCGTCCGTCCGTCCGTCCGTCCAAATATGCGGCATAAACGGCCGTATCTCTTAATTGCGTTGGCATAGAAGTTTGTTTTTTTCACAGCTTCAAGGGATTGCAGGCCTGAGAATTTGATATAGAGTTCAAGACATATGTGAATATGAATTTATACGGAACCCTCGGTGTGCGAGTCCGACTCGCGCTTGGCCGTTTTTTATTATTATTTTTAATGATTCCATTTCTGTAGATCTTATTTTCATGCTACTAGTAAATAGCTAAACAGACTTGACCATTGTAATTTTGTTAATAACATCTGACATGTTAATAACTGTGTTTCATGGCAAATAAATATATTATGATTATGAAAATCTATCGCTTTCCACATCACTTACTTTATCTTCTTCTCTTATATGTTTAAAACAATTTATTGTGTCTTCGTCATCTACATCCGAAGAAACATTATCTTTGTAAATTTTTCTTATTTTAAGTTTCAGTCGTTTCAAATCTTTTTCGCATTGGGAAGTTTTTGTGTAACGATACCGTAATAATATCAGTTAGGATAGGTTTGACTTCTTGGTACCTCTGAAATTATTTTGCTGGTTCTGGAAATCCCCTCGTGCTGCGGTAATTAAGAAAGTATTGTATTTTATGTATTGACAATAAAATATATAAAAAACGAAGTTAAAAATATCGTTTTTAAAATTTTTGTCAAATCATAGGAGTCCTCCAAAAGGAGGCTGGGAAAAAACGTCGAGAAATGGAAGGAAACAATGAGATGGCGGTAATGTAGGGTATCTTTGTAAATGATAGTTTAAACTACCCGTTTAGGATTAATATTTAGATTTGAAGATAAATGCTAGCTAAGCTAAATAATAAAGCGAAGCTAAATAATATTAGGATTATTATTTAGCTTCAAAATTATGCCAAGCGATGACAAGGTAGCCTTTAAAATAGACCATCATGACTGAGAGAAACTTACAGAAAAGCGGCTTAACGTCGAAAATGAATTACGGAGGCTCAAAAGTTATAAAACTGCTAAGAGGGAAAATCATAATGGTTAAATAGGTATATTTGCCGCTTATTTTCACACTAGCGGAAGAGTCTGTCGTACTCGCATCGTTCTAGTAAGCAGTTATAACCAAAAACGTTGTGTGCGCCAAGACATTGCATTAATTCATTAATTCTTTAATAATTTCGGTATTCAATAAGCATGCGCCACTAAAAACTATAAAGCTCAGGAATAAATGCACACTGCCGTGGATAACAGATACGATAAAGTTTATGATAGACTTAATTGCGTGATAAAGCTCATGACTCTTATCGTAAATCGAAATTGGAAAAAGACAAACAATACCACAAGGACTTAAAGAACTTGGTGGTTTCTAGTATTTATAACGAAAAATGGTCCTACTTTAATCAGCTTGTAAATTAGCAATCTATTAATAGCAAATCATTTTGTAAAAATATCAAAGATAAAATTTTAGTAGATCCCGTAAAATGTGATACCCTTCCTGATTTTTTAAATGATTCCAACTTATTTAATGATAGTTTCTTAAATATTCCTGGTAGTAATAATGTCCCACTTACTGAATTAGTCTATTTTAATGATAATCGTTCTTGTGACTCTAACTTTCAACTTAGACCTGTCACAGAAAATGAAATGTATAAGCACATTAAGTCGATTAAATCGAATGCCACTGGTGATGATAACATCAGCAGAGACATGGTATTACTAACTCTCTTAGAGTAATTACTGGTATGATTAATAAATCACTTTTGTCCGGAATAGTGGCTCGTCAGTGGAAGAGAGCTTTGGTTACTCCCATACCAAAGGTGTCGAATCCTACTTTTTTTAAAGACTTAAGACCCATTAGCATCTTGCCCTTTATGTCGAAATTAGTAGAGTAGTCTGTATATTCCTAGTTAAGCATGTATGTTGAGGATAATAATATTCCGCCTAGCCTCCAGTCTGGTTTTCGTAAGGGTCGAGGTACTATCACAGCATTATTAGATGTCACAGATAATATACTCAGTGAACAAGATAAGGGTTTTGGCACAATTTTAACATTACTCGATTTTTCGAGAGCTTTTGATAGTATTAATATATCACTTATGATTTCTTAGCTGTCCTACTATGGTTTGGACCAAAACACATTACATTGGTTTAACAGCTACCTGAACTGCAGAAGTCAATTAGTAAAAATACAAAAAGATGATGGGACGACTGTTCTCTCTGATCATAAGCCCTTAACACGTGGTGTACCTCAAGGGTCGATACTGGGGCCGCTTCTCTTCATAATCTATAGTGCCGATATAGTAATATCAATAAAAAACTGTAATTACCACTGTTACGCTGACGATATACAGTTATAAGTTTCTGTTGATCCAAATAATGTGTCTGATGCTGTTTCTAAAGTAAATGAGGATCTGAAGAGGATTTCTGATTGATCAGATAGAAATGCTCTAGTGCTCAATCCCACAAAAACACAATTTATGGTAGTAGGTTCCAAAATGCAAATTAATAAACGTACAAGCTTATTTGTCTGAAAGACAAAAGAGAGATTTCTTATTCTGCAGCGTGTGTTTTAATATATGTTTAATGGTTGAAAATGTATAAAACATTTCTTTTACAGTTCTTTGCTCCCCAAAGTTGGGCTCCCGTACCTAAGAATAAAAATTATTAGTGAAACTAAGGGTAGATAGATAGATAATCCGTTTATTGTATTGCACACGTTACAAAAATTACAAAAAACATAAAAACTTCAGGTAAAAGAGACAAAAATAAAGTAACTTAAAATTACATTAATAAATATACAACAAAAAACAATACAATACAACAGGGCCATAGCTCAGTGTAATTTTGCCTTTAAAAGGCAAAACACTGGTATTCTGCTACCACCCGAACAGAGTTGCGAGATTAATTCAATTCATTGATTTTTGTGTGTGTGTGTGTATGTGTGTCTGAGAGAGAGAGTGTTAACTGTAATATAAGTGTATTTCTATAAAAATCAGTGCTTATTTTAGATGAACAGAATACGGCGGAGGATAATGCTGTAAGGAAGTATGTATTACTTATAAGGAATATACTACGCTATTAAATGGATATTCTACCGTATGCCACACGACAATCCAAAAGTTGGAAAAGTTGTGAGAAAAAGGAGGAAGAAGGAGAATATAACAAAATTTAATTGTCTATCGAGAAGCCACCTTTTCATGCTACTTTTGAATGAGAACTTGGAAGATAAATGACGAAAAGGAGGAGGAATGTTGTTCCAGCATTTTTTTGCTGCGTAACGAAAGCTGCCCTTAAACGCAACAGTTTTATGTTTTTCTACTGCCAAAGGACAACGCATTGATCGAGTACCGTACATATTATGAAAAGGGGAGAAAGTTAATTTTGAAAACAAGTAGGCAGGGTTTCTAAATTTTATGACATCAAACATGAGGCAGGCTAGATGAGGTTTTCTACGAGAATCCATATTTAACATGGAGGCACTATTAATATAAGGCGAAATATGAGTTCGAGGAGGAATGTTGAAACAGAAACCAGCGTTCTGTACCCTCTGAATCAGTCGTTACATCATAACTGGTTACAACATCATCATCATCATCATAACTGGCTCAACATCATAACTGGTTACAAACTTTATCAAACAAACACGCAAGCAGCCATACAAACAGACATGAAAATAAGCGTACAAGCAAGCATACAGCAAGCAAACAAGCAGTCGATGGAGCCCCTATGGGGCTCTTATCTATAGTTCTCATATCAACCTTACACTATTACTGTAAGGGAAGGCGAGTCAAGCTCAGTTTCGGGGTGCTCCGAATTTCCGAGCTCGTATCGCTTGCTCCCGCATTATCTGTATGTTAGATCTGCTGAAGTAAATCTGCCATTCAGGCGTGCTATAACTAATTGACAGCATAGTCAGCACAGCTCACTATTTTAGGAATTGTTTCTCAGTTTAGGACTATCTATATAGCACATAACTGTTAGGAACCAAACCAAGTCTTATGATTATCGACTATTATGGTAATCATCAATTTATGCAACTTAATGACCATGGACTTTTATGTCAAACATGTTATGACTTCCAACTTTAGGACGATCAACTTCATGTCACAACAGACACCCGTCATACCAGAGCACATTTTGTAAATATTCGAAAGAATATACAGTGTGTTCGAATGCACACGGCATACTTTCACGTTCCTCAATGAGTGTGTAGATAAGAACCTTGCATTTCTCAAATCTCTACCAAATTCTGTGCAGTATTAGATGGATGATAGCTACTTAAAATACAGTGGACTAGGTCTGTATGTATTTTTAATTTATTTTTTCGTGTAATTTTTGTATAAATATCTTTTTGTTAGTTGAATGAAAAAATATAACGAAAATAAATAATATTAACTTTACTATTTTTACATGTCAATCTGTGCGAAATAGTCCTATTCAAATTAAACAGGCAGTTGGAGATGTGTACCACTAAAAAAACGAGTTCACTCATAGATGGACATAAAAACCAGCTCAATTTTTTTTTATTTTTTCATGAAATAATCGTTGTTAATATCCGATAATCAATGATAATTCAGAGGTCAGTTGGTGTAGGTAAGATTTGCGAGTAAATATGCACAGTGTGACTGTACAATGTATTCTACTTAGTACAAAGTCCCTACCACGCGAAACTTCTACACTCAACTTTTCATCGGTTACGGTATCATGATGACCCACTACCACTATTGTGATGGTGGGATTCGACAGGGGGACCGTGGGCAATTTGATGCAGTGCGGCGGCGCAGCGGCACGTATTGGAGTAATTTTGTATGAAAAGGGTGAAAAAAAAAACCACAAATTTCAAAAATTGAATGTACTGCTGCTCTAAAATGATGTCACAAAACGTCCAATGTCCAATACAAATAAATTCACGATGGAATTTGCTATTTAGATGGTCCAGTAAATAAAACAGTTTGGTAATATATTTTTATTTATTCTGACATTGATGATACACCAACATCCAAATTTTCGTCAGTTTCTTCAGTTATTTCAGATTTAAAATTATTAAATGTTCTCGATGGATAGCGGAAGTGTTTACCAAAAGCAGGCTCAGCATATTTCTTGAATCGTCTGAACTCCTTTTCCTCCTTCTGCCATTCCGATTTCTTTACAAATGGCAAAAGTTTTTGCATCCAACTGGGCATAAATTCGTCCATATAGTAGAAGCGCCGCCTCCACACTTTATGCGTTTCCACATAATTGCCACCTCGACCGCTCAACCACAATGGTATCCTGCAATTATTTTTGCGATGCTTATTTTTTATAAAAGCAGTTTTATAAAGTAGTTAAGTGAAAATTGTCGTTTGACTAGTGATTAACAACTGAAGGAAAATGAAAATGGTTGTTGAGCCAGGATGCAAATTAAATTGCCCACCACTTTTTGAATACAAAAATGGCGGAAAAATACTTACAGGCTGAGATACCTTAACCCCCACCTGTATGTATTAGTATAGAAGTATGCTGAAATTGGATTCAGGTGGGGGTATGTTGAAGCACTTGATATACCAGAGGCCAAAGCAATTATACTGATACCAATTGCATAACCATCCACTAGAACTGCCAAACCCTTGCCAATATTTTCTTTGTTTGGTCGAGCAACGGTGAGGGAATTTTCTGAAATTATCCAACGAGAGATAATTACAAAAAAATACTATCTGGGAATTACTGCGGCAATGATGGGAAAAAAGTAGGACTATTATTAATGATTGTAATAAGAACCGAGCACGTCGATACTAGTTTTACGGTCGACCGTACTTAAAAGACGCGGATTAATGGGGCGGAGTAGTCACATCGCTGCGGCTTTTCCAGCAATAGCGAAGGACAGAAGAAGAAGATAGAAAAATTATTGTGTGAAGATTACATAACCAACTGCACTAGCACAACATGTTAAATGCATTTTTTCGGCTTTGCATTTTAGCTTTTATTGTCTAGGTCACCGAACCATGTAAGAAGAAAGAGAATAATCAGGGCTCTTACTACTAGGGCTCTTATTACCATAAGTACTTACTTACTCTCTCGATTCGTCTGAATAATTAGGCCACTACGCAGTCTTTGTCTGCTAAGAATTTTGTGTCATACACGAACTTAGGTTGTAAATTTTGGTGAGAGTATGCATCGCTGTCTGGCGGTTCTCTGTGGTTTAAATGTCTCTTTCAAAAGAAACGCTCGCCCTTTAGCCGATACGAAAACTAAAATCCTTTATGACATGATGAGGTATAACTAACTATCCAAATAATTCATTTATTGCGTTTGGACTTAAAATTAGATGAAAGCAGCTATTAAGATTTTTGATGACCTTTTTCTGTAGTCAGCCCTGCAATCGGTATGGTTGCATCCCCCGTATTTTATGTATTTTTTACGAGATTAATCATTACGTACGAACCAGTAGTCGGGATGCTCAAGTCAATCCCCAAACGAGGTTTCCAGAAGAAGGTTCCCGGAATCGCGCCCTAAAAATGATAAAACATTTAAAATGTATGTCTATTTTTCTGAAATACGTACCTTAAAATGTCTGTGTCTTTCACTCATGACACTTACAGGGGTGGAAAAATTCAGTAAAGTCAGTAAATGACCGTTTTTGTAGCTTCTGACAGTACAAGTCAGTTTTTTCACAAAGTCAGTTAAGCCCTTTCTGCCATAAAACCTCTATTTGAGTGCCCCCAATGTGCAGGGAGTTTGCCGCGAAGATTGGCTATATTAACCATTTTCGGGCGCACCAGCGGCGCCAACAAGTCGAGTAGGAGTCGAAATAGTCGCCCGCCATGACCGAAGTAGGTCGGATGGTTCATGGTCATTTGAGTGCGTATCATGATAATACAAAATCTTTCCAGTAAGGTAAAAAAATCTTTTTTATAATAGGTGCTTTTTAAAATGTAATAAGTACAAACTTTTATCTAATAATTAGAGTTAGAGTTGTTTTTTTTTTGTTTTTATATTTTCTTGCTTTGTTATGTGTTAGTCAGTAGATTTAACACTAAGAAACTGTTTTTTTTTGTAATGTTCTGTTTAGTTACGGTGTAAAAACAGTATTATTAATTAATATTGACATTTTCCTCTACTATAATTAAGTCTTAAATAAATAAATAAATATACTTCAATAGTTCTTCTTTAATAGTCTTCAGTAATTTCGAGTCACTAGAATCTGTATTCTTAACCATGAACATAGTTACCACCCCTGCACTTAAAAACTTTCCCTACCTCTACCTAAGGAACCTTATCCAAAAAGGAAAGCTAATTCATGAACTTTTTTTCTCGACTATCCCATGGTGTGGGGTGTCGTTGGATAGGTCTTTCAACAATACTGTGGGTTTGTCAGAACCATTTTTCGATCTGGGGATTTGTTTCCGAAATATTATGCTTTCAAGTGCAATTTTTTGTTAAAGTAATGTATCTCCCTCCGCCTGCCAGCTAAACGGATGTTTTTAGAAATGTGAAAAATTCACGGCAGTAGTATAATATAACGAAGTTAAAAAGATAACTATCACAGCTAAGTAGGCTTTATAAGTTAACGAGAAGTACTACGGAACCCTACACTGCGCACTTGACCGCTTTTTTATACTGGTTAGTGTGAACTTCGATATTTTGCAATATAGGTACAATACATGGAATTTACTGAAGAACGAACGAAGAAGAAAGAACTGTCACAGCTACATTATATATTTTATATAACGACAGTTCTTCAGACGACGACTTCAGACGACAGTTCTTCAGTTCAGTACGACAGTTCTTTTAAGAAATCAACTATTCATTTGTTTTCTTGCCGTTTTTTACCTTGATATCGTTGTTTCTGTGACCATGGCAATTCGAAATTGAATTTTGGTATCATTTATATGGTTAGCCAAATATTCTTAATTTTCTGAGCACAAAAATGTATTTGGTCAGCCAAAATAACTACTTGGTCGGCAACTTATGGCCAGCAAACATTTCAGATTCGATCAGCAGTTAATGTTGTACTATACTACTCAATTTTTTTTTGACAGCCAATTAAACATATTGGCTGCATTGAGTGAGGCACATTTAATCAAATTTTGGTTAGCAGTTTCGTTTTGTTCAGCAAATGAACTTTACTTGTCAACCACAAAATAGGCGCAACTATTAATTTAATTTTCAGTAAGAGTTGCACCTAACGCTCATTGTATGGGTCACGTACGAGTATAGCGAGTAAAAGCACGATGCGTTTTTGGTTTGATCGCTTCCGTTCTGGAAATGTTGATCTCGACGATCAGCCACGTGGCCGACCGGAACCTAAAATCGATAACGATGACTTGAAAGCCATAGTGGAAGCAGATTAATCTTCAACCACGTCGGAGTTAGAAGCATCCATCAACGTAAGAGACGAAACTATATTAATTAATTTAAGTCAAATTGAAAAGATAAAAAGCTCGGAAAGTGGGTATAAACGCAATGAACAATAATAACAAAATCGCGTTAAAGCTTGCGTTAACTTGTTGAATAAAAACAAAAATGAGGAGATTCTCCATCGAATTGTCGCCTGTGTAGAAAAACGGATCCTGTATGACAATCGAAAACGTCCGTCACTAAGGTTGCCACCAGTAGTATAATATATGTTTGGTATCGTACTATATTTCAGTCAATTGCACTATACATATATTATAGAAAAATAATATATTACGAAAAATACTATTCAATTCAACTGTCGCGCTTTTTTATACTAACTGTGACTGGAAGTCTGGAACCTAGTATAGTAATAGTGGGGTTGGCCAGGTGAATGGTATTAATTGGTTAATTATTAGGTTAGGTAAGTAGGTGATTGATGTGTTTAGCTGGGGTATTGGTATTGGGTAATTTTTGTCTAGTCTGGGCACCTAATTTACTGTTCTGTAGCGGCATGTTGTTTGTTGATTGTTCGCAGGTGAAACAACATACTGAAACCAAACAGCAGTACTATATTTTTCCCAAAAGTACTATATTTTTGCATCTTTTTTGGGAAAAATACTATATTGGTTCAAAAAAAGGTGGCAATCCTATCCGTCACATTGGTTTAACATAGCGGAAGCAGCTAAACCATATACCAAATTGCAAATTGAGTCAAAAGAAATGCTCGTTACTGTCCGGTGGACCTGTGCCGGCATTATTCATAACAGTTTCTTGAGACCTGGCACAATAGTTACTGCAGAGGTGTACTTTTATAATTTTTTCTGTATAAAACGGCAATTTCAAGGCACTGTTAACCCTTCCGGGGTTGTAGATGTACAGTGGATGCAAAAGAAAAGTAAAAATATCATCATATTTTAGGTCCTTATTTTTTTGCATCCACTGCACATCTACAACCCCGGAAGGGTGAATAATGCCTTGCCAATCTTGAGGTTAAGATGGAATGCCTCTTATGCCGGTAATTACGCTGGCTATCTCGCGCCGCCCGCCCGAACACAGCACGCTGCGAGCAGTGGTACCCACCCAGTCGGACCTTGCATAAAAGGTCCTACTGCCGCACTGGTAAGAGACAGCTGGTACCTGAGATTCCTTAGAGAACTATTTTAATTTCATGAGTAGAAATTGCAGTCAGTAAAATGTTTTCAGGTATATCGAAAGGACTCCCACGTCAACTGAGGCTTCTGATAATAACAAACATTACTTTGTTTTTACTTTGCTCTAAAATACAACTAATAAGAAGAAAAGATACGAAAATTCTAAACTCAAATTTCACTCCAAATCTTTTTACTGTAAATAACATAAAACACATGTATGAGGCACTATGAAAATAATATGCTTACATACATTTATAGGTCTAATTTATTTTATTTTATTTTATTTATTTTATTATTTTATTTTATTTATATTATTATTATAGGGAAAGGATGAAAGACGATTGCATGCTGCGGAGATGCGAATGTTGAGATGGATGTGTGGAGTAACAAGAATGAACAAGATTAGGAATGAGTATATAAGAGGAAGTTTGAAAGTTGCGCCAGTGATAGAAAAATTGAGAGAAATCGTTTGTCGTGGTATGGGCATGTAATGCGGACGAATGAAAGACATGTTACAAGGAGAGTGTTACAGATGAGTGTCGATGGATATAAGGGGAGAGGGAGACCAAAAAAGAGATGGATGGATTGTGTTAAGGATGATATGTGTCGAAAGGGTGTGAGTACGGAGATGACAGCTGAAAGGGATGTATGGAAGAAGAAAACATTTTGCGCCGACCCCAAATGATTGGGATAAGGGCAGGAGAATGATGAAATGACACAGATACAAAATTACAAATGACAACATTTCGAATGTTTGACTCCCAGTTTTTAATGTAGAGAATACAATAATAAAACACCCACAATTTTATTTTATAATTAGGTACATAATTATTGAGAAAATGTTTTTCCCTGTTAGGTTTTTAATAGACTGTATGCATATTAAAGATGTTTATGCTAACTAATTAAAAAAAAAGACTGGAACTCAACCTGATGCAAAGACTTCATACCCTATCTATACGGAGAAGAATTTATTATATTATTTCGAGAAACATTTAACTAATTAAAAAACTACGGGTATTTTATTTTTACATTTTATACATAAAACATTCAGAAAAACTGGGAGTCAAATATTTCAAATGTCAATTTCAAATTTTATGCATTATCTAAAAGTACATAAATTACCTGCACAATTGGAACAGTGACCACCAAAACAAATAATATTAATTCACCCATTTTCATTGATCAGAAACATTAAAAAGATACTGTCTTAACGCAAAGTCAGATTCGATGTGATATGCCTTAATTACAATGCGGGAACAAACAAGATGTTATGATGACAAATACTTTACTGATTGACGACATCGGAAGTTTTATTACGAAAGAAATACACAAGTCCAAAGATATCTTACTGGTATTTTACTGAGAAGATGCAATTTCAGTTCATTTACATCCGGCGTAGGTTTTAAAATGCTAAAAGTCTTGTATTTGGTAATTTCTTGTTGATTAGTTAGACATATTTTAAACATTTATACTTTAGTTCTAGATAAATGCCGTGAAATTAGTTTTGTAGAAACGAGTATGTTATACCACAAGACACTGTCGTGGCTCAGTGCGGCTTGCGTGGTCTCGTCGATCACGCAGGTTAACTGACTACAGACACGGTCATTACCTGGATGGGTTTGGCTGATAGTTGTATTTATCTCGACAGTTTCCGTGCTTCGCAATGCACGTTAAGCCGTTGGTGCCGGCTGCTATCATTAGATGGCATGGCATGTCGGAGGCCTTACAGGCGGCTTGAAAACTTCTGACACTGGGGTTGGCCACTAGCCCCACAACCTCCACCAATCCGGACTTGGCCCCCGTGTGTGGAGTATGTCCTATCCTTCCCTAGTTATGGGAAGAGACCCGTGCCCCTGCAGTGGGGACGTTATGGGTTGTTAACATACCACCAGAACTTCCCGTGCACACTTTTAAAGAGTTCATTGAATAAACCGTAAACTATATATTACACAGTTATCTTTAATCCCAATTGAAAAGTGCTAACGCAACCTCTTCATTTACTCTTACCGTCGATTACGAGCTACTTACAAAATTAGAAACAAGGCTAGCTTAGTTGTAACTAAACAAATGGGATCATTTTTCTATTCGTCCAGTTAACTGAACCAGTGAAAACACTTTGCTTATTAATTCAGTTGACTCTGTAAGAAATTATTATTCAAAAATATACTCTGTGCAGGAAGCCGCTGGATGCGAGCCGCACAGGACCGGTCGGTGTGGAAATCCTTGGGGGAGGCCTTTGTCCAGCAGTGGACGTCTTTCGGCTGATAGATAGATAGATAGATACTCTGTATGTTGTACATTTACATTAGTCTTGTTTTTTTTTGTTATACTATCTTGAGATAAAAAACCGGCCAAGTGCGAGTCCGACTGGCTCACTGAGCGTTCCGTACAAACTTGGGGTTGAGGGACAAACTTAACTTTACCGTTCAAAAGTGGGGTGCGAGATCTAATAATGGCGAACTTTTGTCATGGCAAAACATGGGAATTGACATTTTTCATAAAGAACTTGTAACAGAAAAAGAGAGAGAGGGCTTTTTCAATTTATCTAACAAAGCTCCTCAGGGTTATAGCATTTTTAACAGTTTTATGACTATTTTGAAAGGCTGCTTATGTATAAAAAAGCGCGAGCGAAACGAGCGCGAAAATTTTCGATCTATCTTAAAAAGTTTTTCTTTGCTCCTTAAATTTCATACGAGAGACATTTGTTTTCGGTGCCGTTTATGGTGCCCTCCAAGACATGATGCCTCAAGCAATTAATTTGCTTACAGGCTTATCAGTCACTGTGATCATGATAGAGAAAATATATGAAATATATGTGAAATAGTCTGTGTTTAAAAAAAAAATGTCTGTGTTTAACCATTAAAAATTGTGTTAAGAAAAAAAATCTTAATAACGCTCCGTTGTATAATCACGAGGCTATAGAATTTGTAGCTGTATTCATAGGAAACTGCGCGAGCGAAGCGACTGCGCGAAATTTTTATTATGTAAAAAAATACATCAGACCGTCTATAGAAAAACTTCTACATTCTACCGCAAAATATCAGTTTAATCCCAAAGATTTAGTAGGGTGCAGCCACAGCGATTAAGGAATACCTGAGAACATTAAGAATACTGGTGTAAGAGAAGGTCCACAGGTATTTTATGTTCAAATGAAAAGCGGAGTTATACGAAATTAAGACTTTTAATAGTAGTCCTTTAAAAAATGATTTACAGAAATTAGGTTCGGCTACGGAGCCGCCGTTCTAGCTGGCGCGCGGGAAACGACTGAGGAGCCACGCTCCATAGAATATGCAAGTGCCTATAAAACAATAAGTAGGCGTTAACCCTACATCACGTCGGGGTCACCAATGTAAGAGAAGGTCCACAGGTATTTTATGTTCAAATGAAAAGCGGAGTTATACGAAATTAAGACTTTTAATAGTAGTCCTTTAAAAAATGATTTACAGAAATTAGGTTCGGGTACAGAGCCGCCGTTCTAGCTGGCGCGCGGGAAACGACTGGGGAGCCACGCTCCATAGAATATGCAAGTGCCTATAAAACGATAAGTAGGCGTTAACCCTACACTGGTTTCGACACCTTAAAGTATTCGTATAGTAAGCAAACACCACCCGCCCCGTTACCTACGCCGATCATCTCGTGATTTGCGGTGATTTTTTTCACTGATTCTGGCGCACCCCTACAAACGGCGCATACACCACCCGCCAACGTCACCTATGCCGCTCATCTCATGATTTGCGGTGGTATTTCGGCTGATTTTGACGCCCCCCTGCAAACGGCGCCAACACCACCCGCCACCGTCACCTACGCCGCCCATCTCATGATTTGCGGTGGTATTTCGGCTGATTTTGGCGCCCCCCTGCAAACGGCGCCAACACCACCCGCCACCGTCACCTACGCCGCCCATCTCATGATTTGCGGTGGTATTTCGGATGATTTTGGCGCCCCCCTGCAAACGGCGTCAACACCACCCGCCGCCGCGCCTTCACCTACGCCGCTCATCTCATGAGTTGCGCTGCTGTTTTTAGTTGATTTTGGCACTCTACAAAACACAAACGGCGCCCGGTGCGGTCGCACCATCCTAGGGCCGCAACTGGTTACATGTATCCTTACTTATGTATGCTTTACTTATGCTCTAGAAGCGGAGTCCTTGAGACATTCTACACTTTCTTCACCAAAACATCGCTCTTTTTCATTACTGAACAAGTTATATTAGCTGTGTCTTGAGTTAGCAATATTTATTGTGTGATTTATTCGTGAAATCTACCTTATTCTCACAGATACGCCCTGGTACAATGTTTTTGCTTTGGTGAGGATGGCTCTCTTGCGCCCGCCCCAGCGCAGTCATTATCGCCAACGTTTGAAGACGCTATGTAAGTTGAGTTATATTGAGTATACCTATAGTACCTGTATTTGCAGAGGTTCCAATTGCGTAATATTTGCAATTGTCATGTACAGAGACAGCAAAGTAAATGCTGAGAGCGAAATTTCGACTTTTTATTATGGTTTTACTATAAAATTAGTAAACTTATGCAGATGTATGCAATTTTTCTCATTGCTGACAGTAGTAACATGTCCGCTGACCTTCAGTCAGCATACTATTTACCAACTGGTGAGCCCAGCGTCGAGCCAAGTTCAACGGTTCGGGGACGCGGCTACCGCGTTTTCGGACATGGCGGACGAAGAAGCGAGCGCATTCTGCCGTCGACGAAGGGGATCGACTGTAAGTAGTGGTGAACGACGAAGACGTTTTACTTTTTTTGAAGAGCTTCTCCCGCGATTGTGAGATGATATCGAGCGAGTGTCAGCTAAGCGTGATAAAAGAGAGAGGATTCTTCGTGAAAGAAGAGCAGCAAATCACGCAGTTAACGAGGAAGAAAGAGATGTAGGGAATGACGAGGTGCAGGCTCAGTTTTTGATTGCGAAGAGTTTGTGCGGAATTTGATGGATGCCTGGAATGGAAAAAAAAGAAACGTTCCCCCCCCCCCCAATCTCCTGGGCATGCCAATATTTTTCAAAACGCATATGATCAGTTCCGCGCTTTCTGGAAAGACTCCATCAACTCATACTTATACCGAAACTAATTTGTAAGCTCTTGTGTATGTATAAGGGATTGTGACTGCTCGCTTTCGTCGAGATTGGTTCGAAAAGAATATTAACGAAACACTAGTTCTTTTCGCATTTTTAATGAATTATTCAAATGCTCACCAGTCTTATGCGGACAGAAATATTCCATGTTATATTTTCGGAGGGCAGGTACTGGAATGTAACCAAGACTTTCACCTTGCCAACGATTTACGAGATGCATGATAATATGTATTCTTTAACCTTTGGGTCCCATTATAGATTTGAATCAAAAATTCAAAGAAAATTTTCGGCTGTACTAGGACATTTGTAATAACGAGTCGATGACATTGTGGAAAGGTCTGCTTGAATTTAAGCCATTATCCAGAGGGCTCCGCTTGTTGACGGCGAGTTTGTAGCGAGACAAGCTGGAAATGTCATAGTTGTGGCTCTCCAAAACCATAAACGGTCCACATGTATTTCTACCTTCCATGACGTGACGGGTTTGCGAAGAGGCTTTGGAGTCATATCTCCTGACTTTTTTGTATGATTAAAATTAATTTTTGAATGAATAATAAAAACAAGGATGACGCAAATATTCATTTTTCAATAATCATGCGAGGCCGAGGTCGCGTTTTACTATGTGATGGCCATGAATATTTTCGTGTTCATGTGCATCAAAACCGCAAACCATTCACCGCTATTGTAAATGACAGACGAAACGCTAGCGATAAAGGATTAAATAACTTCATTTATATAAAAGAAAGTACATACGGCAAATACACTTTTTGGACTGTGGGTCGTTTGCGCCTGTACCATCACTTATATGGCTAGCTTTCCCATATTTATTTATGTATATTCTCCTCTCTTCTTATGTGAAAATTATGAAATAACTTCTATGTTTATGTCATTAACGTGAATGGATGAGAAAATATTTTCTTTTTTTGAACAAATATCTACCGCAGAAAAGGGTCACGTGACACGAGTGATAGGTGTGCCAATGCGAAGCTTTGGTTGAAGAAGATTTATAGAGGAATATATGAATGACCAGGAGGGACTTTAAAATAACCATCAAATATACAGGGATCAGTCAGGGTGTGACAAAAAGGTGTATCAATTAATCAATCAATACATTTAAGCGGGCACCTAACTCGTAAAGTTGTACAACTTTTGTTTTTAGGACACAAATACAAGAAGAAAAAATTACATATCACGCAAAAGCTATCAAACAAGCAAACCCAATTTATTTAGGGGTCAATAAAAAAAAAGAAGAAGATTTTGTCTGTGTTACACCTACTACTCTGAAGGTTGGAGACTCTAAACTCGAAGTTGTTGATGAATATGTACACCTAACACAAACAGTCCAGCTAGGCAGGTCCAACTCGGCAGGGCAGCTTTCGGGAAGCTCCACAATATCTTCGCGTCCAAAATACCGCATTGTCTCAAGACTAAGGTTTTTGAACAGCGTGCGTTGCCATATGGAACTGAGACATTGTCGCTTACTATGGGCTTCATAAGAAGGCTCAAGGTCACCCAAAGGTCGATGGAGCGTGCTATGCTTAGAGTTTTCCTACCTACGTGATCGAATCAAAAATGAGGAGATAAGTGCCTACGTAGGAACGTAGGAGGACCAAAGTAATCGACATAGGTCAAAGAATCGCAAAACTGAACTGGCAGTGGGCGGAACACATAGAACAGATGGCCGGTGGGGAGAAAAGCAGACTCGGACAGGACAACAATCTTATTTCAGATTTGTTATAATTTGAAGTATTAAGTAAAATATTTTCTTTCGTTAAGTTTGTCATGTCGACTGCGTCAGCATCTTGCCTTGAATTTTGACGTAGCAAAAGAATATTACTATTACTAAATAAAAATAAGATGGCGTCAAATTGCATTATTTCCAAGCTATTTTAGACGAGGTTAGTAAAAAAGACTCCGTTTAAAAGAATGCAATAATGCTAAAACACAAAATAACTTGTATATTTATGTCCTTAATATGAATGGATGAGAAAATAATCTTTTTTCTGAATTAGTTGCGCGGAGGAGGGTCACGTGATATGAGTGAGAGTATGCTGATGTGAAACGATAGTTTCAGAGGTCAAAGAATCGCAAAACTGAAGTGGCAGTGGGCGCAACACATAGCTCGTAGAACAGATGGCCAGTGGGGCATTCAAGTTCTCGAGTGGCAACCGCGCACCGGAAGACGCAGTATAGGCAGGCCTCCCATTCGGTGCACCGATGACCTAGTGAAGGTTGCGGAAAGCTGCTGGATGCGGGCAGCAAGGGACCGGTCGGAAACCTTTGGGGGAGGCCTTTGTCCAGCAGTGGACGTCTTTCGGCTGATGATGATGATGATGATGACGAAAGAAGAGCAGACTCGGACAGCACAACAATCTTATTTCAGATTTGTTATAATCTGAAGTTTCAAGTAAAATATTTTCTTTCGTTAAGTTTGTCATGGTGACTGCCTTGCCTTGAATTTTGACGTAGCAAAAGAATATTATTAATAATAATATAATAATAATAATTTATTCATAAAAATTAAGAGTACAAAATAGATCAATTACAATAAACTACACAATTATATTGGTTGGCTCTTACGTTAGCTTGATAAATTTGTAACTAATGCCCATGCTAAGTATAGGTATACTTGTGTTATGGGCGTCAGCCACTGCCTCTCCACGGACTTGCGCCTTACTATGGTGAACAAATCAGTTTGTTGAAAATACATTACTGACTCAAACAAACACATCTGCTCATCACAGAAAATGTTTGCCTTGGGTGGGGATCCCGTCCCGGGACTTCCCGGGATCTCGCGTTGTCTCGATCTCGAGACTTTTAGCTCGAGACATTCGAGAAATCGAGACATGAATTGAAATACGCGAGATAGTCCAGTCAATAAAGAAGTTGTACAGTGCGTGAGCAGGGACGTAAGCGATTTTTTCAGAAATGTATTCAGGGTGCTTAGGAAGTGAACATATTAAAAGTCCCCGCCTCTAGGGGGTGAGCCGAAGTGAGGGCTCACCCCCTAGAGGGACACAAAGGTCCCTTTTTTGGGTTTTTCGGTAATATCTCAAAAACGGTGCGTTGTATGGAAAAAATGTTTAGTACTAAATCAAAGTTCATACAATTTTCTACAACTTTTATTTTATATACTTTTTCGTATTCGCAACCGTTTTCGAGATACACGCTCCGGAAAAGTAAAAAAAGTAGTAGTAGTATTTTCGAAAAAAAGATTTTTACCAAACATTTCTTCATATCGTCTAAACTATTATCTACATGTATTATTATATGTATATATGCCAATAACGTTTTCACCCTCTTAGGCCATAAGGGTACTGGCAAGTTCTCCATGGCATCTTCAGCCTCAATCTTAGTGGTGAGTGGTTCTTGCTGAAGGGTCTCAACGCCCTCTTCATCGTCGTCCTCATCAATAGACATCCGGCGACGTTGAGGTATTTACCTTGCCAGTGGAGGCACGCCGTAGAACAGTTCAGCATTGCTTTCCGGCATCCACATTTGCCACTAACACATTCCTTGGTGCAGCGGCAAAAAATCGTGTTCAGTAGGACCTCTGGTACTGGTGAATCTTCTGTGTAGGGTCTCCTATCATACATGTTTCCACCCCCCACCCCCACTCATAAGAAGGCAGCTCATTCTCGAGCCACTTCTGCACTTGGTGGTGGATGAGCTGGGAATGATGTTTAACTGCACATTCGGCCGGTGGAAAGAAGCTGATGTCAAGTTTAATATTGGCCACTGACCCCTTGATTTTAATATAATATTTTAATTTTTACTTAAGTGATGAAAGATAATTTTTTTATCAAAGTACCTTTAAGAAGAAGAATAATTTGTTTATGTTTTAAATTTAATTTGTAGTTGCGTAGAATTACGACTGAAAGAAGTTTCTTGAGTTTAAAAAGTGTATAAATAAAAAAATATCCTGAAAAACGTCAAAATTAATTTTTTACTTTATGTCTCGAATGTCTCGAAAGTCCCGGGAAATTTAGCTCGAGACGTCTCGTCCCGGATCGAAACCGGAATGGTATAATTTTAAAGCCCCTTAAATTCTCCGAGACCATTTTTTAAATATTTTTTCGATATCTCTTTTATTTTTTAAGAAGTTTAATGTTCTTTGAAAAAAGTCCCAGAAAAACGGTCACATATTGGCATTTTTGTAATTAAAAACAAATTAAACGCACTTTCAGTAACGCATCTTTTGATACCATTTTCTCTAACTTAATAGTCGAGGACGCTAACCCCCGGTTACACTTTTCTTGAAGTGATCGAAAAAGCATTTTCAGTGCTAAATGCTGGCGTGGCAGAGATAAGGCCATACGTAGGTACATTTTCCTTACAAATTGTGCAACCTTTTTTCATTAACAGCAGCCAAGATTGTTTTGTTTACTCTAATGACCTTTCGTTTGTCTTTGAGGATAAAACATTGCAATAAATGTTTAACATCTCAGTCTATTTCAGCATACTATCGTAAATCGTCACCTCAATAAATTATTAAAGTAAGTGTGGTTGGGTTGATAGTAACACCGCGGTGACGGTGGTGGCAGAAGGGCGGTGGTGGCGGCTGCGTGGAGGCGAAGGCTTGGCGTCAGCAGGCGCTCGAAGCTCCCCCGCCCCGTCCCTCATCGATCGCCACCCGCCCTTGCGCCACGCACCTCCATCCAGAACCTCGACTGCGCGCACTTCAGTCCTAACGATCATAGTTTGCTCACTTCACCACACTGTCTTATGTATGAAAAGTTGTATTCTATAAGCTTTCATTATTTAGCTTTCCTCATTACTAAAACCTAATAGCTTTTGGAAACGTTAAGCCTTTTACTAGACGTCAAAGCAGGACTCTTTATATTTTCATTGTGGTTAAACTCCGGACAGGAGAATAAGAAAAAAAGTCAGTGAAACGTAACCGCGTTATTGTGTAATTTGATGTGTTTGATAAATATAGCGCTGAAATTAAAGTTCAGTGTAGGTATCACCAATTGTTTTAAATTTTATTCAACGCTTTACTTACGACGAATAGACATTTGCTTGATAAGATAAAAGTGGTTAAATAAACTTTGAAAGTGTAATAAACCAAATAAACCCAATTTAAAAAATACAGTTTCCTTGGTGTAAACTTCAAAACAACATCACGTTTCGTCACAGTAAATTACGTTACTCTAATCATTATTCACCTAGAAATTCGCAATTGAACATTAGAGGACAATCAGTAAAGGCGGCGTCATTGAGTCGTATCGAGGCTGCGTCGAGGCTGGCTGCGAGCCAGGAGGTAGAGCGCGGGCTCAGCAGCACGGCTGGAGGCAGCGGAAGCGGCGCCGGCCGCCTCGGTTATGGCTATGAAGCTCTCTCGGCTACCAGTGACGGAAGCGAGGGCGAACACGATGATGGACCCGAATACGCTGCATTTGAAATGGAAATGTCAGGCGGTGGCGAATCCGCTGAAGGCCCTTCTTTACGCGGTTCCCCTAAGGTTAATTTCCCTCCTGAAGTACAGCTCGAAAGACGACCGACTGCTACCACAACAACCGCAGCGTATTACAAAGGACGTGTAAGATCTATGAGTGCCTGGAGTGACATCAGCCGTTCCAGTATAAGATTTGAAGAAAGGTTAGTGCTAGATAATTAAGTTTTAAGATAATTCAGGTAAGTTTAAATGCATGCTACTTGTGTTGCAGAAGTTGCTTATTAAATATATGTGTTGATAGAAGAAAACAATGGTTTCATGTTCAGCTGTTAGACCTTAAAAAAATATTATAGGGAAAATCTACAGTAATTTACCATTTTCATTTAAACTATCTGCAATCGTGTCATCCACGTTGTAAAATAAGTCTTGCTTGACGCAGCCTGTCCGGAATCGTGTCATGCGCTATAGGAATAGTGACTTTCTTAAGGCATTACTTGCGAGACGCCTAAATGTTTATACTTTCATTTAAAGTAGGCCTATCTCTACATCGATTGGTGTGAAAAGTCCAATAATATGTGAATTAAAATAAAATAAAATACTTTATTTCGGACAATAAAAGAATGAGCATAGCATGTTACAAAAGAGTCTTGAATACATTGTACTTATGTTTATGCACAGTCAACGACATTATCCACACATCAGTGGCGTGCACAGAGTATTATATTCTACATAAAGCTCTCGTCGGTAGAGCATTCTTCAACTTTAAATTGTATACAAGGTATAAAAGGTAACAACATGGTTTTATGTTAACCATACTCAATCCCTCACGGCCATACTGAATTCGGTTAGAGTTTTTAGACTGGGTAGGCAGTAATTAAAAAAATATATAACTTGCCAAAAATACTACATTTTGGTTTAAGTTTCGTTGCTTTGTCGATTTAATAGAGATTTTTGTAATTTGCGACCTCAAATTTCCATAGATTAACTGATTTTATAGACAGATCAATTAATCAATTCAATCAGATAAAATAAGTCATACAAATACATACGACCAAAAGGAAATGGCATTTTTAGGCATTTATTATTGAGACAATGCTACTTCTTAAAGTGGTTACGTATTCAATGATCGGAACTAATCGGAAGACTTCGGTAATGTGTGGCGCGGCAGCGGAAGTGAGGCACTGCCTACCCTGCGCAGTTGTGTGCGTTATAAGTATCATTGTGTGCCACGTATTGATAGGAATGCACACTAGCCTGTAACCGTATGACCACGAGGCACACAAGGCGGGTTTTAGACAGGAATATTATGTGTCTTTTCCGCGGCGCGAAGCGGCGCTAGTGCGGCGCAATGCCAAAGCAATACAGGCAATGCTAAGTCACGTCGAGCAGTAGGCACTAAACTCGCTAGGTGGAGTTGATTCTGGTTTATTATTTTAGAATATTTGGACGATTAAATAAATTATAGGATACCTATCAGAATCAAATAAGATTTTAAATAAAAAAGGTGAGTGAGTAGGTAGGGTAGGCAGTGTCTTTTTGTCTTTATGACGTGCACGCCACTGCCACACATTAAGCTAACCGAATTCAGTATGGCCGTGAGGGATTGAGTATGGTTAACATAAAACCATGTTGTTACCTTTTATACCTTGTATACAATTTAAAGTTGAAGAATGCTCTACCGACGAGAGCTTTATGTAGAATATAATTCAAATGTTGATTGAGGCATTGATAAACAATGTATAGTAAATTTCGTGAACTTTTTGTCTACACACAAAAAAAATGTTTTTTATAAAGCGCACCTAAAATCTTACCCGGAATCCTAAACATTATTTGTGTACAATTAATCAAAAGGATGGATCACTACTTTTGTAAATATTTACAAACATCTTAACCCCCAATGTAAGGAAAAAAACCGGCCAAGTGCGCACCGAGGGTTCCGTATAAATTCATAATCGCACATGTCTTGAACTCTATATTTTTTATATTTGAGTTGATTGAATGAAAGGTAATTTGCGGTTTACGATTTATAACGTATTAAAAAAACTACTTACTTCAAACCAATTTTCGGTGGAAGTTTGCATGGTAATGTACATCATATATTTTTTTCTAGTTTTATCATTCTCTTATTTTAGAAGTTATGGGGGGGGGGGGCACACATTTTACCACTTTGGAAGTGTCTCTCGCGCAAACTATTCGGTTTAGAAAAAAATTATTTTAGAAACCTCAATATCATTTTTGAAGACCTATCCATAGATACCTCACACGTATAGGTTTGATGAAAAAAAAATTTTGAGTTTCCGTTCTAAGTATGGGGAACCCCCAAAATTTATTGTTGTTTTTTCTATTTTTGTGTGAAAATCTTAATGCGGTTGAGAGAATACATCTACTTACCAAGTTTCAACAGTATAGTTCTTAGTTTCTGAAAAAAGTGGCTGTGACATACGGACGGACAGACAGACAGACATGACGAATCCATAAGGGTTCCGTTTTTTGCCATTTGGCTACGGAACCCTAAAAACTACAGATGCTTCGGTGTGCAGACGCTCAAACAAATGAAAGTTTTGTGCAATGTGTGAGTGCGAAAGTAACGTGAATTTTAAAGACGCCTCACAAAAACTGATCGGCCAATGTATTTATAACTTTTCAAGGGCAAAAAGCACATTCCTTTCCTATGTAACCCTTTACAACCGAACAAAATAATTTACTCAGACTTTTTTGAAATTCGCAGGGCTTTTTCATGGGTGTCTAAGTATCATGTAAAAAATAAACAAAAAAATCCTGAAGTATCTGGTTTCCCGAAAACATACCCTCACGAGCGTGGGGCTTAGGAGGTATCTCGAGATGTGAGTTTTGTCTAGTTTGGGGATATGTTTTGATATTAAATTAAAATAAAATTAATTAATCAATCATCATTCATTTATTAACTATATTAATAATGAGTCATTGTACATTTACCATAATGTTTTTGATAAAACAATCAACAGTCTTGTTAGAAAACTAAAATCTTTCTTCCTTACTTAGCTTCTTAATCTTTTTTTGGTATAAAACATATAAAAATCAATACAAATATTACCTTAAAGTACTTAAATTGATTTTGAAATTGCATGAGATCTCACTGTTTAGTAATAGTGAACATGTCTTACATAATAAGCGTATAATATAGTCACTATTACAAGTAATTAGCATTAAAAAAAGATGAACAACCGCTTGTACTAGCCAGTCCTCTTAATGATTTCCTGCCTGATCTGCCTCTAGTGGTTCCCCTGCTTCTGGATGTTGTTGGAATAGTTGGTGGTGCCTCATCTTCTTCGGCGGACTCATCGTCAGAGCCAGACCTACTCTCTGCTAGGTGATCTAAGACTCTCGGCACAATATCTTCTTCATCATCGGTCAATTTCCGAATAATTTCCATGTGCTAATATTTCTGCAACTTGGTCATCCTTGAAAACTTTTCCTAAAAATTAAGAAAAAACCATTGTTAGATGATCATAGATACATGAAAATCATGAGTAGGTACAAAAATTATGAATATCCATTTAGTACGTATCACCTAACCTACACGATCGTGCGTCCTTGATTTTGAGTCACAATATACGCCTAAGTATGCGTGCTAGGTTCAAATTACATACATATAGGGGTAAAACAACACTTATTTCAGTAAATCAAATAAACAAAATTGCATTAATTAATTAAAAGCGAATTACTTACCTGGGCGCCTTCGCGCGCCAAATAACGCAGCCATCCTTCACTGTGGTTTCGGGCGACTAAAGGGTTCAAACCTGCTTGCAAGCGGCCCGGCGTATTTTTCGAACAAAAAGATATAGTCTCACGATCGATCGAGGTCGGTTGCGTCTCGAAAAATCGATTCGCGCAGGCGCCAGAATTTTTGAAAATCAAGTCTCACTCTTATATCAAGTCGGTTGTAAAGGGGTAATTTAACAAAGATATCGTTTTCTCCGCTGCCCATCGTTGTCGTGTTAACAACCATTACGTCTCCACAGCAGGGGCACGGGTCTCTTCCCATAACTCGGGAAGGATAGGCCATACTCCACACACGGGGCCAAGTCCGGATTGGTGGAGGTCGTGGGACTAGTGGCCAACCCCAGTGTCAGAGCCGCCTATAAGGCCTCCGACATGGCTTAACGACTACCTATAGCGATAGCAGGCGGCACCAACGGCTTAACGTGCCTTGCGAAGCACGGAAACGGTCAAATCGTTGTCGTATAAAAAAGAAAAATGTGAAAGACGCTTTTTTTCTATGATGATAACCGGGACGGCTAGTTTAGATGTGACGTTTAAACGCATTTTCAAATTAATGGAAATTACTACAGCAAAAACTCAAAAGGCCCCATAAAAGTTAACGTATATAAAAATAATTTTGAGACTAACGACACTTTCGAAAATAATCTAACCCTTAGATCACATATACCCAGATGCACTGTTGCCGCTCCGAAAGTGGCACCATAAAAAGTCGACAAAATCGGCAATATGCACTGTTTCGCTGTCATTTGTTCGGTGACCGCGCACGTGATGAACGCATGGCCGTAGCTAGGGGGGCATTATGGGGCAATGCCCTACCTTACAATACAAATGCCCTACCTAAAAAATTGTAAGTAGCACGTCTCACAATATCTGCGACTAAATTGTCCGTATCGGGGATCCCCGAAATTTCGAGCTCGCTTCGCTCGCTCCCGCTTACTTTTAGTAATTTATTTTTGACAGTATTTCTAGTTAGCTAGAAGTATCTATAATCTTTATAATTTTGCTAGCTTAAAAGTAATAAGCCATGATACCACTTTGCAATACACGTTCTTAGTCATATTTTTAAGTCATATAACTATTGCATGCCATAGTAAGTAGTTACATACTAGTTACTAGACATACAAAAAACTGACAACTGTGAATTGAATCGGGTACTACATACAAATGTGAAAGCAGTTCATAACCCGTTGCGCAATAGACACTTGGGATACTACTACCATACTACCTACAGCGCAATGTATTGTATCTTTTTTCAACTGCATTTTCCATACAAGCAAGCAGTCGACGGATCTTTAGGGCTCCTGTCGATTGTTCTTAAACCAAACCTAATATTAAGTACCTAAGTTGTCCGTGTCGGGGTGCTCCGAAATTCCGATGCTCACTAATACTGATTTTTGTCAGAATTTCTATTAAGATACAAGTATCCAATTTATAATGAGAACTTATGACTTTATACAGGGTGTAACAGAAGTGTATGACAATACTTCAAGGTTGGCTTTTACCCATCAAACTGAACAACTTTTGTTCTACAACTTTGTTGAAATCGCAAAATTTTTTTTGGACTTTTCATACAAATCGATCAGCTGGCGAACCAAGTTTGTATGAAAAGTCCAAACATTTTTTTGCGATTTCAACAAAGTTGTAGAACAAAAGTTGTTCAGTTTGATGGGTAAAAGCCAACCTTGAAGTATTGTCACACACTTCTGTTACATCCTGTATAATTATGACAAAAATATATGCTGGAAAACCTTTAGGAGGATTACCAATTATATCATGAGATTTTATCACATAAAAGCTTTATGAAGATTATCAATTTTATGAGCAAAAAAATTATGACGCACCTAAAGTAGGATCATAAAAATTACGATATGAGATATGTTCGCGTCGATCACGCAGGTTAACTGATAACAGACACGGTCATAACCTGGATGGGTTTGACTGTTAGTGGCTGCTATCACTAGATGGCAGTCGTTAAGCCATGTCGGAGGCGTACTTCTGATACTGGGATTGGCCGCTAGCCCCACAGCCTCCAATGAGCCATCCAGCCCTGGATGAACGTACCTATACGATGGCAAAGTGCCTAGTTAAAAACTGCAAAAACTACACAGTAAAAGTGCAAAAGAAGGATGAAGTGTCATACTTCCAGTGACTATTGTCATACTTTCAGTGACTATATGTTAAATTATTGGCCCATTTTTTATATATTTTAAGGCTATTTATTCATTTTTAAATTTAGTTAGTTGATTTGTCACATGTTTGTCAAGATTTGCAATGTACGCATCTATCCCTTTTACTCGTTTCGCCAGATGACGTAATATGAAATAGCAATTCACGCACTCCATTTGTAAGAAAGAGATAGGCTGCGTTTCGTTTGTTTCCCCGACATTTGAGTATCGTGCTATTGATATGTAGGTACGTAGAAGAAAGTAGTAATTAAAAATAGACGCGGTGGTGTGAAGGTCGGGAGCGGATTTTGCTTGAAACTGTATCTAGGTATATATGATCGAAGACCTAACCTAACCAAATAAAAAAAACCGACTGCATTAAAATATGTATCCTATGTCACTCTCGGGATCAAGACGAATCTAACGACACTTCTCAAAATAAAATCCATCAAGCCGTTTAGGCTACAGAGCTTGCCAAAGAAATATAACATACATACACTCGAAAAACATAACCCTCCTTCTAGTGCAGTCGGTTAATAATAACTCTCTACACCAAACTTAATAGTTTGCACAAAAATACATCGGAGAATTTTAATATAAAAAAATATATATGTTACGTGTTTTGATTGATACGAGTACATACATAAAAATTCTTGAAGGGCATTACAGTCCTATGATTAGAATTTGGGAAAAATAATATTTTGTAAAAAATAATTTAGGTATCTATTCGTTCCATACTGAAATATATAGGGGAAAAAGTGATCTGTCCCCCCTCCTCCCCTGAACAACCATTTGATTTTTTTTTGGAATGCGGTAGCGATCCGTTGCGCATGAGTCATGTTTAAACATCAATAACTTCAAAACTATTAGACTTATAGTCAAACGTTTGATGCTGTTTTATATCTCAAATACTATTAACTTAATTTAAAAAAAAAAACATCCACCTTGTTTTTGCAGAAATTAACAACAACTTAAAAAAAAGCTTTGTTTTTGCAAAAAAAAACACGATTCAGTAAGTTTTTTGAATGGGTTACTTTATCTTTTAAATTTTAGTTTGTTAACTTTGTGCACATTTTGGATGTTATTTGATGGAAAATATAATAACCTATCGAATAAGATCAAGAACCATATAATTGAGATATGTGACGATTTTGTACAGAGGTGCATAAAAAAATTAAAATTATTTAAAATGACCCCCGCGATTTTGAATAAAACCCTTCCTGCGCGGCCAGTCGTCTATAGTAACACGAACGACGATCTTTGATGAAGGATGCCTTGAGTGACTCCAAATCAGGATGAGGCTTTGAGCAGGCCTTTGCCTCCAACTATTGCCATATATTATAATCCAGCGGATTTTAGTCTGGACCGGAGGATGGGCCAGTCTTCGTGCCGGATGAAGTCAATGTCGTGCACCGGCAGCCTGGTTGGCGTGCTTTTCGCTCTATGAGCTGGCGCAGAATCTTGCTGGAATTCCCAGTGTCAGTTTTTAAACATGTTATGAGAAGAGAGTTCATAAGGTTTGTGAGGATTTTGATACAAAACTGCGTTCGTTTTTACGCCTCCTAACTGACCAGGCTGCCGGTGGCAATAGTTGGAGGCAAAGGCCTGCTCAAAGCCTCATTCTGATTTGGAGTCACTGACAAAAATAAACTTATATTTTTGTGAGGTTAGTTAGGTCCGAATATGAGACTCCCAGCAAAACTATGAGTGACAATGGAAAATGGCGAGTAAAAAAAACATACGAAAAAAGAATTTCCGGGTACTTTTTTACCGCGTACTGCTTCATCAAAACACAGGATCTTTTCAGTCTCAGGTCCATTAAACGCGCATCTAAACGATGGCCTGATTTTCTTCGATAAGCTCGATGCCCTAAGTCTTCATTTAAAACCATTTTCACCGCCTTGACCCCATCTGAAAGGCCAACAGTTTCTACTTACGCATGGGATTTCTTTGGATTCTTAACAGCTTTTATCACAGCTGGAGTCCTAACAGTTCGAGGGCGACCACTTCTTTTTCTGTCTTCTAAACTTGAATCTTCATTATATCGTTTGATGGAGTTATAAACGAATCTTTATTTTAAATTTTTTCAGTAATTTGAAAATTTTAATTGTTTCGTAACCACACCGAAGCTTTCATTTCATTAGTTGAATGACGTGTTATTACAGAACTTACTGAAAAAAAAACTACATTTTTATTTATATAAAAGTTGAATGACAGTAGTCACCTATAGTGATTTTAAGAATAATGCAATTTAATTGTTTTTATAAATCATTAAAAACTGGAAGTATTTCTTCAGCTTTTGTATTTCTGCATAGTTGTTGAATTTAAAGTGTATGAACAAAGTAGCGAAAATAATCACAAATTCAGTCCGTAGTACACTGATACCCGCAGGAGATTTCGACAGGAGATAGAGTATTATATTAGATAGAGAATTTATAGACGGACAGAGGTGCGGTAGCAGGGGGGGAAGCTTCTCGTGGGCCAAGCCGGCAAATCCCAATTGGTCCTAGGCGGTGTGAGTCGCTCGCAGAAACTCACAACGACCGCTTCTTTGCCGGGTATAAAAACACATGTTAAAAACTAGCCAATAACCTTTACTATGTAGCCGGTAAAATTAACTCGTGTTTGCTCAGCTCGAGCACATTTTTGTTTCGCGAAATTTCATTCATTGTTATTAATGTGATCAAAACGTTTACCTGCAGTCATCGTTCCAATTAGTTTGTGGACCAGCAATTATTTTTACACAGTCTACTTAGGTGCTTAGAAATTTTTAATTGTTTGTCTTACGGAATTTTTTGTGCAAAAAAATTAACAGCTTTTTTTAAGTTATTTGCATTTGTCTAATTCTATCCATATTATTGTGTTGTACTTTAGAAAGTGACTAGCTACTTGCTATTATGGAATTAGGAGACGATATATTTTTCATTTATGGACGCAACGGGTTCGTATTTTCTATTAAACACCTAAAATCGTTACTGTTTTAAAGGTAGTTAGTTAACTTTGCACTATTACCTACTCATTAAAGTTCAAAAATATGTTTATCATGTTCATTTGTATATTAATCAAGGTAGTATATTCATATATAGCTTTATGTTCCGTCTAACATTGTGTATTTGCAAAGTCATACGAGGCGAAGAAGTTGAATCTAGATTATTAGCATGCTTTCTTTTTAGCGCATGACAGTCATACAAAAGTATTTTTGAGGTCAATTAGAAGGAGACAACAGTCCCTGTGAAAATAGACTATTGTGTAGCGCAGTGCTCGAGTCGGGCGGCCTCTTCGGCCCCTGCCCTCTGTGCCTAACAAACCTTTAACCTTTCTTACGACTCCCTTCTCGCTTATCTAACATTTGATATATAGGCAGTACGTAGGTGAGATGAAAACGCCATTCAATATTTAGGTCACACTCTAGGAAGAAGATACTCTGTATATTTTATAAGTATATACGATATACCTAATAATATAATTTTAGCAGTAGCTTCCTATTACGATACGATACGAAGATACTGCTAAAATTTCAAAAATTTAACCTAAATACCTAAATACCATCTGGGTGTGAGTATCTGAGCTGACAGTTTATTATTCAACGTAAAATATTTTTGAGCTAACTTTACGGTCTACAGTAGGGCCCAGTTATCTTCCAAAATTAGCCGAATGTACTTTTTATCTAGTTATTACTCCGGCTTCTTAGCTTCAAATCCGGACTCGTCCAGAAATCATTAAACTTTACATGCATGTAGCTTTTACAGGTAGGTACAATAAAAATGTAAGTGGAAACAAGTCGTATAGTGATTTTTATCCCCCCCCCCCCTTGGTGCCCCAAATGGGAACAAAGCTGGCAATGAATAAAATATTCTCCATTAAAGTAATCGTCTTGAAAGTATTTATGTTGATAGATGTTATCGTTTTCAGATTATATTACTTACGTTTCTTCCATTAGTTTTTAATTTTTTACGAAAATACAGTACTAGCTGGGGATATTCAGTCAAAAACCAAAATATATCCTTATTATATGATGCACAAATGATACACATGAAATTATGACAATATGTATTTGTCTTTTGGTACTTTTAATGATAGAACGTCCAAGCCATTGACCTGCTGGAAGGACTTCCGGCCGTATACTCGCCGCCCTTTTGGCCAGACTGACAGCAGATGCGTCCTGCCGGTAGTACGTAAAGTTCTGCTAGCAGGACTCTGGACGTTCTATGGTTAACCTCTTTAGTGCAAAATTAATGCAGTCTTTTAACGTATCTTTATGAACTATTAATAATTACATGTCAAATATCAGAAAAATATAACTTTTGAAATTTTTTACTGAATATCAAATATAAATAAATGTCGTGACCAATCTAATCATAACCATCAAATCTGCGGAAAGACGTCCAATGCTGAAAAAAAGCCAGTTATAAACTCATCTCATGTCGGTTCACCATTGAGCTATTGCTGAGCAGTAAACAGACTCAGTCTGTTCTGACTTCAGAACTAATCAAAATATTACCTACGCTTATTTAAAAGTCTAAATTCACAAACGACCGCGGTTTTAACTTGGCACTGACCTGCGTAAATGATGAAGTCAGTCGCTTATACGATGGCGTAGAGATTAATTATTATTTTCAAATATTTAATTTAAAAAATATAATGGCCATTTGAATTATGCAATGAAAAACTTCGTCAAACAGCAATGCAGCTCTTCTCAGCAAGTAAACTTTGAAAACCCGATGTTATAACGTGTTTCTTGTGTTCTTTCTTTCATAAATCATTACGATAATTTATGATCAATAAAATCAACTTAATGTTACAATATTTTTAAAATTTTGTGTCGATCATATTTACATACCACCGTTCCTTCATGCCTTTTAAGGACTCTTTGAGCCCGACGCTTTTCGGTCGTGATTTGATTGTTATCTTTTAAATTAATTTTCCCTGAGATTACCTCAATAACGAGAACCAGCTCCACTTACAATGCCTCATAAACATGTTTACATAGACACCGAGCTAAGCTATCCATCCACGGCAGTAAATCTGACCGAAAGGTTCGAGTGAGTGCGAGACGGAAAATTTTGACACGAAAACGTAATCAACAACAAACCAAATTTTATAGTTCGACCTTATTACCGCTCCTAATTGAGATTTAAGAAAATCTATATCGTCCTGCCCCTATCGAATTTTTAAATACAAATAGTAACTACTTAAAGCTTTCATAGTCATTAGACCCATTTTTAAAATTTTCGCACTTTCCTTTATTGTTGTTTAGCAGCTAGTCATAAATATTAATAGTTAAAAACTGTTCTAAATTATTCGACTTATTAACATTACAATCTTAATTTCAAAACCGGATCATTGATGACGGACGTGTTTGACAAACATATAATGACTACTTATACATTATGTATTCTTCCACCTCAAAAATAATTCCGTTTAATAGGTACGCAACCCGTAATCCATGCTAAATATCAAATGAACCCTCGTTAAGTCAAACACCTGCTGTTATATTTAGGTAGGTAGCGTTGAAGCAGATCTCAAAGTGGATCAATATCATAAATTATGTACGCTGTCGGCTGCCCTAAATGAAACGTAGGACGACTGCGATATGACAGAACAGTGTTTCGAAGTAAGGTAGAAGTATATAACGTTTGGTTAACATTTATACAAAAAATCTATCAAAAGGTGTAACATTTTTAAATAAGTGTAAAATATTTTAGACAATAACAGTGATTTCACGGAAAACGGGTTTTATAATAATAAATTTCGTTTCTCACTCATAGTCGTCACGCTGACGTCGAAAATAGCAGCAAAATCAGTAACTTACACATTGCCTAAATATATATTCTTATTTCTAATTCTATTTGTAAAAATAAACTGAAGTAGTCAAAAAAACTTTAAGAAGAAATGTAAGTGGTCAATCAAACATCAGTGATCAAACAAACAGCACATGCGTGTAGTTATCAAGCGCTGATCGAATTGACTAAAGTCACGGACAAATTGACAATAATGTCGATGTTCTTCTTCCGATTCCACAACCTGCGGCGCGCCGAGGAGAGCCGACAGAAGCGCTACAGAAAATCATCTAGTAATCGAAATATGACTTCAGACACGCTAACGGCCCCCTCGCGTCTGCTCGAGCGGCCCCTGCAGGAGCCGGTCGACAGCCTCGACGAAATCGCACTTCAGATACCAAGGTTCATTACATGCTAGAACGCCATTGCTATTAGATTTGTGCGCTTAATACTTAGAACATTTGCTTGATGCTCATCCCATCCTTCCTTCCCTTCCTGCCTGCTATACACGTAATGCTGATATGTACTTATTAGATTATTTCACGCTGTTTAGAAAGAAATACACAATTCTAACTGCCTTTAAACAGGTAGTACCTATCTATATTAATTAATTTTCTGGTTATATGCATACGTATAGTGAATCGCGAGCTGTAAACATAAAAAGTGGTTTCACTATTAGTAGTTACCGCTTTGCATACAGGGTTATTTTTGGACCCCCCACCAAAACTTCACAGTGGCTTCTACTCATGAAACTGATCAAATTTCCCCAAATAACCAAAGGTAAATTCGCAAAAAAAAATGGCCATGTCCATACAAAATAGGCCGATCACGTGATCAAATTAGTATGAAAGGTCCAAAAATTTTCTTGCGAATTGACCATTGGTTACTTGGGGAAAGTTGCTCAGTTTCATGAGTAGAAGCCACTGTGAAGTTTTCGTGGGGGGTCCAAAAATAACCCTGTATATGTCGGATCTTCGGATCGGATCTTTTCATACAGGTGTTAAAAAAGTGCTTTTGAAATTTTAAGGGGTTTCTCAGAATCAAGTATAGAATGCAGGAAAAATATTGAATGAATCTGATCTACAATTATTTTTTTCAGTTTCTTATACTAAATCTGAATAGTGAAACAAGAACTTGTATGGGAATACTGTACTTGATTCTGAATAACCCCTTAAAATTTCAAACACACTTTTTTAACAACCTGTATAAATTAAATACTTTACAAACGCCTCGTCGGTTATTATTTATTTTTTCATACTGCAATTTATAGACAATATAATACTTTGAACTACTTATTAAAGAATACTTTGATTTTCTTGTTACCTCGTATTATTATTATTTAACTCATATTTAAACTCATATTCAAATCTTTAGTTCCGGGTAGAAACCAGGCGTAGTACTCATATTTAATGAACGCCAATCTCCTTGCGATATCGCAAAGTTGCAAGCAATAATAAGTTGACCACGCTGAATACGTTAAAAACAACCGACTTCAATCGCAACAACTCCAATTTTGCTATGTTTTGTTGATTTTCTCAAAAACCGCTGAATCGATGAAATGAAATGAAATAATATTTATTCGAAGTAGGTATCTCTGTACACTTTTCGAACGTCATATTTTTCTACCTAATACGAAGTTCCTACCACTCGGAACTCGTATACCCAACGTTTCGGGAAGTGTTTGCGGAGAGAGAAGAAACGTCGGGCCCTAAAGAAACTCCCTCCAACACATTTTTTAAAATAAAATTCTTATATGCTATTACATAATTCAGGTAAACAACAAAGATATAGTTAGCTTAGTTGCATACTATTACAAACGAATGTGAAAGGATCAACAAAAACATACAAGTACAATGTGCAAACAGGTAATTATTGTGACCAAACACCAATGACAAGAGCAGGCCAGTTCACACGGACAGCACCCGATCACGAGTATAACGCGGGAGTCAGCCATCGCTCCCCTCAACCATATTTGAGGGAAGGGAACGACCCGGCTACCGATACGCCACCATCCGCACGAACATTTAAGCGAGCATGCACCGCTCCGGTCAATGGGAAAATATATTAATTAATGAATCTTCAATCCTTCCAGATTTCGATAAAATTTATATGGGACCACCTGTACCCTTTCAAACAAAAAAAGAATTTTTGAAATCGGTTCAGGCGTCTTCGAGTAATCGATGAAGATACAAAGATTCCGACGAATTGAGAACCTTCTCCTTTTTTTGAAGTCGGTTGAAAATAGTAAATCACAAAGCGGGTAAACGTCGACTTACCTGGTATCTAAATGACGCTCTTGTGTAAAGCTCCATAAAGTGACTAATTGTTCAACATGGCTGTGACATATTTAATTGATAATCCAATTTAGGTAATAAGGAAATTCATTTTTTCAGTTAACAGATCTTGTGTACTATTCTCATACTTTACGATATTTTCTGTTAGATGCAAATTTTACATTTTAGAACAGCAAGTAAGATTAGTCATTGCACTGAAAGTCGGATTTTACGGAACCAAAAATGTTATAAAAGACCGAAATTCTATTTATTAGTTATAACAGAAAGAATTGCGCAATCCCTGACGCTTCCAAAAGAAATCGGCGCTGCACACCGGTATATCCCGAATATCGATAAATTGCATAATAGTACGGCTCGTCAGCTCAAAATCCGGTCCCATCCGGCAGAAATCATGAAATTTGGCATGCATGTAGCTTTTGCAAGTGCAATAAAAATTACAAGGAACTCTATTTTTTTTTGCTCCGTAAAAGAACAAACGTATAGTGATTTTTACCCCCGTCCCCCATTCTTTTGTGCCCCAAATGGCAGTTTTTCAATGTTTTTGTGAAAAAAAAAACCTACAACAAAACTGGCAATGAACAAAATATTCTCAATTAAATTTTCTACAATAATCGTCGTGGCAGTATGTTAATAAGTCTTATAGTTTTCAAATTATGCTTAATTTTTTTACAAAAATTACGAAAATATTGTCCTAGCTGGGGATTTAGTGCGATTTTGTATCCAGGGCTCAAACTTGGCATAGATATTCCTTAGGTAGTCTTAACTGAATTAAGCCTAAGAGGCATCGGGAGGCATCACCGGGGTGACGCGGGGAGGCGTAGAAAGTTTGATTTTGCCGCGCTCATTTTGGGGCATATACTTGGATCTCCATAACTATAGGTACTAGAGCAAGTGCGATATCATTTTCGGATAATTCAAGGATGAAAAATTCCCAGATATAAGCCCCAAAGAGAAGCGTGGCAAAATCAAACCTCTCCACCTCTCCTCGCCATCCCCTTGATGCCCCCTCGATGCTTCCCGGGTTTAATCCACTCAAGACTAGCTAATAAACTATGCAAAGTTTGAGCCCTTGATCCAAAATCAAACTAAATTCCCAGCTAGGATTGTATTTTTGTGAAAAGTTAATAACTAATGGAAGAAACGTAAGCATAATCTGAAAACCATAAGATATATTAACATGGTTCCAAGGCGATTATTGTAGATAATTTAATGGAGAATATTTCATTCATTGCTAGTGTTGTTGTATGTTTAATAGTTTTACAAAAACATTGAAAAACTGCGATTTGGGACACAAAAGAGGGGGGAGGGGGGAAAAAAATCACTATAAGACTTGTTCCGCCTTCAATTTTTAGCCGTACTATAATGAAATATGAGTTTTTATAGGGTCCTTATGAAATCGTTAGCAACGTTATCGTTATAATCGTTAGCAATGGCACAATCTTTAGACATGGCTAAACGATTGCCACGAAGTACTACGTGTTTAATAGAAATGCAAAAGAAACTTTGTACCTACGATTGCAAGAAATATCAGAATTTAAACATGCACATATCGTCCCTCGCACGACTAACTCTCCTAACTCATTTTTGTAAGTTTTAAAAACAATATTTTTTTAATTAGATAAAGTCCAAACTCAAATAATCAAGGTTATGAGTTATGAGATAGGAGAGTTAGTCGTGCGAGGAACGATATGAATAAAAAGACATATCAAGATTGTTTACGTTTTTTTAAGTACCTAAACAAATTAAGTATAGCTATAGCAGCAGGCACCAACGGCTTAATCTGCCTTGCGAAGCACGGAAACGGTCGAGATAAATGTCACTAACATTCAAACCCATCCTGGTTATGACCGTGTTTAGTCAGTTAACCTGCGTGATCGACGCGACCACGCAAGCCGCACTGAGCCACGACCGCAGGAAATGCCTGAAAGTATTTTAGACGGACTTATGTTAAGAGCCTACATACAGTCGCAGAAGTACATTAAGTGAACGAGCGGTCAAAAAAGTTAGTCGCTTCTTAGAAGATGGATATGGCAATTAGAAGACACGATCCGAAAAATATCCTGTTTATAGATGAAAAGATGTTTTGGTCGAAGAAAAGTTTAACCGACAGCTTTTTTTTATGCGCTAGAAGAAGTTCCCAGCTGGTTGTTATATAGGAGTTTGTCTATATGTTTAGACAACTATTTGTAAGAATATATTTCGCTTGGATATATTTTTTGAATACCACAATGCCTGTGGTTTATGAAACAGATGCGCGCGCAGATGAAAAGAGATGCACTGACGAAAAATAAAATAAAGTACATATTTTCAATGAAGAGGCGATTAACAATTATAAAAAAAAATTCTTATCATATTTTCCTGATCTGTCTAACATACAAACAATAAAATGGTAGCGTAATTCGGCATGGTTTCCATGTTAACTTCGAAACTACCCTGTCAGCTGATAGGTGGGTAAAAGAAGTCAAAAAACCGGCCAAGTGCGAGTCAGACTCGCGCATGAAGGGTTCCGTACCATCGTATAAGAAACTCCAAAAACACGTTTCTTGTATTTAAATTTTAAATGCTATTTTATTTTATTTAAAATTAATGTTTAAAAAATGTGTTTTATTATTATTATTATTTTTAGCGAGTATAGCAATACAAACTCTGTAAGCATTTCAAGCGAGTACCTGTTGCCATTATTAAGATCGAACAAAAAACGCCAAAAACATAGGGGAGCCCCTTTTAATTTTTAATTTATTATTATTACTATTTGTCATAGCGGCAAAGTAAATACACACTCTGTAAAAACCCTAAAATGGTTTCTCGTGTCAAGTACAAGGGGTTTATTAATAGTGGATAAAAAACCCGCGAATAAAAAGGCGCCATATCCGTGTCTTTGTATTTCACTTAGTTTCATTTTTTATTGCAATGTAATCAATGAGCATTTTTACCTCGCTCTCTTGCTTTTACATAGTCTTTTGGTTCTCTTCCCATAAAATAAAAACACAATCTCATTTATTAATAAAATTTTGTTGACACAGTAATATAACTTAATCATTAAAATTGTTTATCGACAACCACCTGGAATCATATAATTCAGTGTCACATGAGATAAAACCAAAGTTTTATTTTTAACTATCAAATAGCAATTGCAGTGGAAAGTGCTGCAGTGAAGAGAACACTGGTATTGATTCGACCTGGTTCATCAGAAGCGAAAGGTCACGGCATACCTATACTATATATTCAGCGCAATACTTAAATAAAAATTATGAATACTCAGTTATGAACTTAAAACGGATATAGAAAATAATGAAATATTAAAAAAATATGAATTGTGAATGAATTGACTTTCTGCATTCGTTTTTGTCATTTAGATATAAGTAGGTTAACATTTTCATAGATACATTTTCTGTGTGTTTTCTGTGTTGACTTTTGAATTGATAGTGGAAACTGAGTATAAAACCTATTTCGATTCCTTGAACATGGACAGTTAAATCCCACATCTTGCCACAATTGGAGACTAACTGAGAATTACAAATATATTGCTACCGCAATATAAAATAACTGTAAGTTATTAATTGTAAAGAAAAATGTATTTTAAAACTGCTTTGTGTGAAAGACACCATTTCTAAATTTGAAACAGGTAATACATGAGCAGCATATTTAAGGAACTTAGAGCCGAATTGGAAAGCAGGTAAAACAAAGCAATCAAGAAAAAGATTTTAAATAAAAATATAGGTCTAAAAAGCAAATATTATAAAACTAGGAAACCATAAATTAACTTATATAGATTGTAAAAACCGGCTAAGTGCGAGTCGGACTCCCGCGTCGAGGGCTCCATACAAACATGGGATTGAGGGACAAAGTTAACTTTTCCGTTGAAAAACTGTTGTCCCTAAACATCGACAAAGGTCGCGGTCAGTTTACCAAATGCATTTTTTGTGATTTAACTACAAATTAACAGTTTTCGGGTTTTTCCCTTTACTTGTGCCACAAGACATTTCTTCTTGCCAAATTCCATGTTTCTATGGTCAACAGGAAGTACCCTATAGGTTTTGATTCCCTTGCGAGTGTCAAAATATGCGGCATTATCGGTCATATCTTTTGAATGCGTTAACTTAGAAGTATTATTTTTTCAAAGCTTCAAGAGATTGCAGCGCCGAGCATTTGATAGTAATTTCAACTTGAAAGCTCCACGCGTTCCTGAGAAAATGGGTCATGACAGACAGATAGACAACGAAGTGATTCTATAAATCCTTTTTTCCTTTTGAGTTACGGAACCCTAAAAATGTTAATTTTCTTCAACAAAAAAGACAAAGCAACGTTTGTTGTTGTAACGACTGCTGACTTTGAATACCAAGCAAGCAATGTTTTTATAACTTCCCGTTATGTAAATAACCTGTTTTTACAATTTTTACAGTGTTTCCCGGATGGATCTAGCGATATTCTAAGATCGTGTAATATAATAGCCCATTTCCACCTTGAAACCCACCAAAAACTGAAAAAGTTCTAATAATGGGTAACAATAACCGAAAATGGCTACAACTTAGCATGTGCTATCCTCTTAAGATGATACCGCTGATCGCGCTAAATCTTAACAGACTTTCAAAGTACGCAAAGGAAAAATAGCTCTGCAAATTATAGTTGGATCATTATTAAGAAAAAGTTTTTATTTAACATGTGGTATAAGAATATGCATGAAATGCTGTAGTGATCGGTTAGCGCTTAATGAAAGGGATTGTTGGCCTGCGCACGAGTCATGATTAAACATCAGTAGCTTAAAAGTAGTAGACTTAATCAAATTTTTGGTCAAAAGCTGTCAAATTAAAAAAATCATCCACTTGATTACCTTGTTTTTGCAGAAATTAACAAAAACTTGTTTGGTTGGTTGCCGGGACTTTGTACCGAGCACACGTCTGTTGAGTAAATTTTTCAATTGTTTCCGTTTTAGAGTAGTTTCAACGTTATTTTTGTGATGGGGAAATAGCTGTGATTCAGATTCAGAGATAAGCGGTCATAAGAAGAGGATTAACTCGGAAGACAGCTCCGTTTTCCGAGTTCCAGCAGCAAACCACCACGTGGAGCGTCTTTAAATGCCCATCACCCTTAGAGCCGTGCCTTTCACTTGACATTGGCGTTTCGCCATTTTTTTTATTGAAGATTCTCCCATTTTTCACTTGACATTGGCAAAATCACGCTCAATATGAGATGTGGAATGCCAAATAGAAAAATAGAATAGAATAGAAAATAACAAAGACTTGTAAAATTTATGTTGTTTTAACAAATTTTCACGATTCAGTAAGATTTTTGAATGAGTCATGTTAACTTTGTACATCATTTTCGGATGTTATTTGATGGTGATATTGTTATATGGACCTATATATCTATCGAAATAGAAAATTAGTTTCATTAAAGAACCATAAAATTGAGAAATGTGAAGTTTTTTGTGCATAGGCGCATAAAAAAATACAAATATGTTGTCCCGGGGATGTATCTCATAATTGGTTATATTACACGTTACTAGAATATCGCTAGTTCCGTCCTGGACATACTGAATACAAGTAAAATATTAACTCTGCTATACAGGCACCAACTAACCTAACTTGATTTTTACCTACTAGCTACATAAAATGAAGTCTTTTAAGTTTTTCAGTCCAGTAAGTCTGTAAGTCCAGTAAGTATTTGATTATGGCAGATAACAGTAATGAGCTTAAGATAGCAAAATCTTGTTCCAATGAAGATTATTGGGTAAATAGTTTCCTTTCAAGTTCCGCCAAGTACTAAACATACAGCAGCGCGTAAAAAGACCTGAGATAGAAAGTAAAACGCGGACTTGAACTCACCATACTGAAAGACTTTCAACTGGAACCGAACTGTATTCATAAAACACTTTTTTCGCCTTCCCATACAAAGTGAAGATAAAGAAGTGAAAAAGAAGGAAAATTAGAATCCGGCTTTGCTAGTTTTTCATCACAGTATAAGGACATTATACAGTTGGACAATCCCTGCCGCTTTCTGAAGGCTACCTCACCCCCGTGTGACGGATAAGTGACCGATTGTTAAAAGATTAGCAAACCAAAGACAATTTGATTTTCTTAAGGAGAGACGCAAAGACTTCTAAAGTTATACAGTCTTGTCTCGTGTATACAGTATTCACTTCATCAAAAATGTCTGTTGTAAAAATCTGTCGTTTATGTTCATATCTATCGTTAAAAGTTCCGCTATTTTCGGAAATATCAATTTCTAAAAACGTTAACATAACAAGAAGAAGAATATGACAAGGCGGTATAACCAAGGAGCCTTTGCTTAAGCAGCCCTAGATACACACGCATTAACATGTGTACCGACACGAAGAAGTGTCAAATTTGTATGTAGTAGTGCGATATTTGTATGAAGTGTCCGGGGAGTGGTTCTTCATATTACTTGGAATATTGTGTACAATGCAATCTTATTCAATAAAAAATTTAATAAATAGCTTCAATGCAAAGTAGAGCAAATATGTTAACGTAGGTATGTTGTATAAAATTGTTTTAAGGTATTTTTCGTAATCTTGTATTATTTGTTGTATTTTGTGTTTTCATTGTGGCAATATACAGCAAATGACCATCTCAGTACGTATACATTATTGCAGACGAAAGACTAGCCAATGTTCGACATAGTCAATCTCATCTTTTATTTAACCAGGCAGGGTATTCGTCCCTGTCAATATAGGCAAGTAACCCCGCACCGTGATGTACGCCGACGTGACGCGGCTCCACCTGGGTCATTGACCAACCCTCCTGCTATCTCCTTTAGATTTATGATTTTTATTCTTGACCGGAAAAACGTCATGTTTGTGCGGTTTTAGGTAGAGCAAATTAAACATATACCTGTCGATAATAACATCACAATTTTTAAAACAATTTTTTGCTTTCTACCAAGTGTTTAAATATTTCTTTAAATGATCTTTATTTAGTAAAACTAGTTACAGGTCAATACAATCAAAGGTACCATAGAACACATAATATACAGTGTGTCCCAGATGGAACGTGTGTGTGTGTGGATTGAGTGAGATCTTTTCAAAAAACTTGTTCAATCCCTATTAAAATTTGGAAGTATTTTGTGAATAATTGTGAAAACTTCATAGTAAAGTATAAAATTTGTGAAACCTGAATCAAGAAAGTTATAGTTAATTAACTGGATCACTCAATCCGGACACCTAAAGAAAAAGCCATAATGCATATGCGAGAATATTCTGCACGGGTCTTTCTAATTTGAATATGAAAAATTTGTGAAAGCTTGTTACAAATTTTCAATTCGTTTGAAACCCGCATTTAAAAGTTATAACGGTTTATGTGGATCATTCAATCCGTCCTATGCGGCGTCTGAGTGATCTTATAAATAAACATCTTAAACTGAATCTTATGGACAAAACTGCTTTTTGTAATAACCCATTTTTGTCAGAGGTGCGTCCATCTAGCGATAGCAGCCGGCACCAACGGCTTAATGTGCCTTGCGAAGTACTGAAATGGTCGAAATAAATGGCACTGACAGTCAAACCCATCCAGGGTATGACCGTGTCTATAGTCAGTTAACCTGCGTGATCGACGCGACCACGCAAGCCGCACTGAGCCACGACCGTTTTTGTATCTACACTTAAAATATTAGATATCTTAATTTAATTTCACTAACATGGCTTCGTCCAGCAAGACGATTCAACTAAAGTTCAGTTAAATAGGTAAACCTATGATTATAAGAGGTGAATATAAGTATCACTTTAATATGGAATATCAAAACCGGAAATCGATTTAGAGATGTGCAAAACGTGATTTAGAGATGTGCAAAAAAATATAATGCACATTGTGTAAGAGTCGTGAAAACATACTGAGTTGCCTCACAGTTGCCTCCCTGATTTTGTATAAAACGAAATTGATAGGTAATGGACATATTATGTATAAATTGCAGTAAAGTTTTGAGCCCATACAGCACATTTATGAGGAGCAGTTTGAAAATTTAAAAAAGGAAACTAAAAGCAAGTTAATGAAGATACAAGAACGTTTCGAGCCCATATAGCCCATTTTTGAAGACCTATTATTTACTACGTCGATACTGACTGAAAGCTTGGTTCCTATCGGCTGATTTTCTTATTGCTGAAGATGGTACTACTGACAAAATATTAATTTTCGCTTCGAAACTAGGACAAAAATATATCAAAAATGCAAAAAAAAATGTAGTGATCGGAAATCCTAAGTGCCAAAACCATTTAAACAGCTATACACACATCACAATGACCTTAATAATACAAATGAATGCACTAATTTTGTTCCAATAGTTTATGCTCTGCAGCCGAACAAATATCAGTCAACATATCGCCGTCTATTTTTAAATCGTAGAGACAAAGGAGAATGGGTAATTTTGTATAGGCATCGTACCCAATTCACTGTAGCATTATGAACTATGTTGGTCTTTGTTGTCCTCATGGAATAGTTTAATTTACCCTAAGAGTATGTCTGTATGAAGTATGTCTTAATTCACTTGGAGAAAAAAAAAGTTTGTTGAAAGATAAACAGATTTTTGTAATGATTAAATATTTGTTCCAGGAATGTACGAGAACCTAGGTTTTTTCTCCAAGTGAATTTGGACAAGCGCTCTTAGGATAAATTGAAGAACTCCATTAGGGCAACTCATATCGACATGTTCATAAAGCTACAATTCACTTTGTGTTTGGGTACACTCTTATCCATTGTCCTTTGAAATGCAGATACAACAATATCGTTGCGATTACGAATTGGCAACTACTAATGCTATTAAAGAAGTATTCCCTGCTGCACATGTAATCGGATGCTACTTCCACATTCAACAACCTATACATGGAGAAATTTGAAAAAGCTAATTTTTTCTCACTCCTAAGAATGGACGAAAAAAACCAGAGTGACAGCACATAAGGCTAATAAAATTGTTCTCGTTTTACTTTAAATTTTTTTACGGTTTATTCACCTCTTCACATCATTGTGAGGTTTTTTGACAAACACGCCGTGAACAGGAGTAATACCTACTTTGATGAAAAGTAATTTTGACCAAGACTATTGGACAAAACGCACCTTTGACAAAAACTGGGTTACGAAAAAAAGCAATTTTGTCCATAATATCACAAAATTCTCAACATACTTTAACGGTCAATATACAGGCTGTAAATCTAGTCGTGCGTCAAATTTTAGGCAGTGCTTCTACTCCTGATTCTGATCAACTTTCCCCAAGCAACTCATAGTCTTCTTCTTTCTGTGCCTCTTCCCGTCATCTGGGATCGGCCCTCCTCGTCGCGCTTCGCCAGGAAATAAATCGCAAAAAAATTTTGGACTCTGTATTAAGAGATGACTCTGTATCGATCAGCCGATCGGCCAAGTAGCACAAATGCTAACAAATGCTAAGAAAGAAGAAGAACTGAATAAGTGCTGCCATCAAAACATAAACCTGAATAAAGGATACCAGGCGTAGGGGGAGGTTCCACCCTTATGTCGTAGATATTCCAACGATTTGAGTCATCGTTTATTATGCGGACGGCTAAGGAGTGGAATTCTCTACCTGCTACTGTGTTCCCCGATTCATACAATTTAGGAATCTTCAAGGTGCGTGTGAACAGACACTATTTGAGCTTGTTACAGCACTCAAGCTCAAATAGTGCCTGCTGTATCTTCGACAGCATCGTCACTTAACATCAGTTGAGGTGTTGTCAAACGCACTCAAATCTATAATAAATACATATATGAAAAAAGTGTGGCTGTTATAACGCTGTATAAGCGCTTATTCAGCAAAAAGGGCCCCAAATTATTCAGCCTTAAGCGTTAAAGTGGTTGTATACAGTGTCGAATGAGCTGATTAACGGCTTGTTTATAACTGCAATAAGGCTGCGGTTAAAGCATATTGCTTTACAAGTGTTCGATATACATTATTTTTAATATGTAATTTTATACCTGGCTGTGTGTCTATTAAGTTTTAGGTACTGACATTCGTTGTCTTACTGTTTGTTTTTTCACTCCGTCAATACACTACATAAAAATAACATATATATTATTTTTACGTTTAGCGAAAGGACATTCTATTAATTTCAGGTGGTTATGGGCCCAGAGCGCCCTTCTCACTAATCGTATATAATATATTATGTTCTAGTGTATTCCTTTGGTGCAAAAATGGCAGACGGAGACGACCGATCGTCCGGCGCTGCTATACCTGCTGCTGCTATTCCAACAGCTAGCACAAGCAGTTTTAGCTTTGGAAAACTGCGGGGAAAGGCGAACTTTTCGACCTGGCTCTTCTCAATGGAGTGTTTCCTCATAGACGCAGAATTGTGAGACACCACCGGAGATGACTTTTTGCTCAACTTGGCAGAGAACAAACGCAGAGATGCAAAAGCCCGAGCAAAAATCTGTTGTGAAAACGTGTATCTGTTGCAGTAAGATAATCAAAGCCGTAATATAAATTATATCCCTAGGGATATAATTATATACCGGGATTTACTTATATGACAACGGGTCATATCTATCTTACTAGGGATATAACTATAATACGAGCACGATCTAGTAATATAACTATCTTACTAAACTAATCTAGTAAGATAAGTATATTTTCTTTAATTTGCATAACTGGTACTCATTTTAAATAAATAGCTCCAATAAAATAACTTTTTTATTACGAAAATCTCACAAACAAAGCAAACAAACAAGCTCCGTACTCCGGTTAGTGACTTTATCCTCCTAACCAGAGGTCGCGGGTTCAAATACTGGCCAGTGCACCAATGAGTTTTTCGAAACTTACGTGCATTTTCTACCGACTACTGCATTAACGGCGAAGGGTAACATCGTGAGGAAACCTGCACATCTGATTTCTGGTTGTGTATGATGGTCGCGTTGCACACGTCCGTAGGTGTAAATCTTAAATGCCCTACTATACACGTGACCGCGGGTGGTGCTAAGCGCAACACCAGGCAACCACCGTCTATACGTTGTGGATAAGATGGTTAAATTATGCCACACGTTAAGAATAAGAAGATAAGTAGGTAGTATTAAAACAATCTGTTTTTATATTTGAGTATAGAATCAACAAATTATGACAGTAAAAAGTAAGGAAATTATTAAAATCTTGTACATAATAAAGAAGTTTGTACATAATAAACTTGTACATAATGAAGACATTCGTCGTTCGTTCGCCCTGCGGTGAAGTCACGTTCGCTGTTCAATAGCACCGTGTCACATGAAATTACCCTCATATCAAAAAAATAAAATAAAATGTTATCTAAATGTGATTTATGTACAAAAAACATAACGAAGCGGAGCCCTGGTCTCCAGTGTACCCAGTGTGATAAAGTGGTGCATGCTAGTGTGAACTGTTCTGGACTAACTACCAAGCAGCTTACTGCACTTCGCGCAACCGACAACATCGGCTGGACCTGCAGTGATTGTAAGAAAAGTGCTCCACCCAGGAAATCATTTATAATACCTGATGATGAAGAGGATATAGACAAAGAAGAAAGCCAGTTAAGCTCTTCGCGAAGCGCAAATGTTAATGTACCCGGCATTGACATAAAAAAATTACTGCAAGATATAGCACTGGATGTCGAAAAAACTATAAAGAAAGAACTGGCCGAATTCCAAGAATCCGTTAACTATTGCTGTGAAAGAATTGAGGAGTACGAAACTGAAGTTAAGGCCTTACAGGAAAGAGTAAAACACGTCGAAAAGAAAAACACTAGATTGGAAAACCAAAACAAACATCTAGAAAGTGAAGTAGCCGCTTTAAAACAGCGCTTTAATGAACAAGAGCAGAAGCAGATAGTAGACCATATTGAAATCACCGGTATTGTGTGTGACTCGAAAGATAATCATCTGACTATTGTCAAAAAATCGCAAGTGTCCTAAACGTAGAGGAAGATAAAATAAAATTCGCCAAACATATTCCAGCTAAAAACGAAACTGATAACGCACGCCTAATTGTGAAGTTATCTGATGAAGAAACGGCTGATTCCTGGATAAACGCTAGTCGTTCACCTGATCTATCCACTAAATCCTCCGAGTTGATCATTCCCAGTCAAAAGCTAATCATTCGTCGCGCACTCACGCCCTACTTCAAGACCCTGCTTTGGAAAACGAAATCAGAACTCAAGGAAAATTATAAATTTATATGGTGTAAACAAGGAAAAGTGTTCGTAAGAAAATCAGAAAAAAGCAAAATATTTGTCATCAGAAGCGAAGAAGATATCAAGAAACTAAACGCTGAGGAAGGTCCCCATCACGAGTAATTTATATATCCATTGATTCTATTTTAAGTCCTGCCTAACTAACCCTAAGTTTAAAATTCATAATGGCTAACTTAAATAGTGATATTATCGAATTACAAAATTGTCTTAACATTGCTGATTTCCTCAAAAATATACCCTCCACAGTAACTGGGCTAACCTTTGCTCACACAAACATACGATCAATGATAAAAAATTATTCACAGGTCCTCGAATGTATCAGTAGACAAAAAATTGACGTGTTTGTGCTATCAGAGGTAAACATAAGCGATCATATCTCCTCCTTGTTTGAAATTGAAAACTACTTTATGTACAAAAAATTACGACGTAATAGGAAGGGTGGTGGTATTATCATATATGTACACAAAAGTCACGAATTTACCGAAATTCCTACATCTACAAAACACTGTGAATGTATTGTGGGCACACTAAAAACAAACAGCTCTGTCATTATAACACTTTGCGCAGTCTACCGACCACCGGACACTAATAAAACACTTTTTCTCACAGAATTATCACACATTTTAGCAACTACAGGCAAAAACACCATCCTGCTGGGCGATATTAACATCGACTTGAAAGCTGAAAAACCCATTAAAATATCATATCTCAACACGCTATCAGAGTACGGTCTGTCATGTGGAATTTCAGAATACACGAGAATAGAAAAATCAAAAAAATCGATAACCAAAACTTGTATTGATCATATATTTGCTAAATTCCAACCAGACTTAGACCTTTACTCCGCCGTGCTCGATACGGTTATGGCGGATCACAGAATGATAGTTCTAACATGCGTCGGAATGCAGTATATACAGGCTGCTCCAAAAATGAAAAATATATATAACAATAATATTATAAATAGCTACTTAGAAGGTGTTGACTGGTCTTATACTAATAAATTATCTTGTCCGGATGACATATATAAATTTATCTCAGATCACTTTCAAAGAGCATATAAGGAAGCGGAAAATACAATATATGAGAAAACAAATACAAAACGAAATTCGGAAAAATGGATAAATAATTATATAAAGTCAATGTGTGAAAAAAAGGAACAGTTATTCAAAAAGTGGATAAAGGACCCCACTGACAGAATATTAAGAAAAGACTACACCGATATGAGAAATAAAACTAATAAAGCCTTGGAATTTAGCAAAAATAGATACTTCAAAAATCAAATAATACATAACAGTACAAACACAAAAAAACTTTGGCAAATATTAAACAAAATATCTGGCAAAATAACAAGAACTGTAGACGATATAATAAAAAAAGCCTTCGACACTGCTACCATCGGAGAAGAGATAATAGCGAATAACTTTGCACATGAATTCAACAAAAACGTAAAACAAATTATTCCTAAATGTACTTCACCTCTACTGAATGAATCAGAATATCTCAAACCAGCAGATAGGAGTATGTACTTTCAAAAAGCTACACCAATAAATATCAGTAAAATCATAAGAAACTTAAACACACACAAAGCACCTGGACATGACATAATACGACCCAGAGATGTAAAAACTGTCTGTGACAAATTAGTTGTGGCTATAACAAACCTCATCAACAAAAGTATTGAAACTGGACGTTACCCAAATGAACTCAAGGTTGGAGTAGTTCGACCAATACATAAAAAAGGCAGCCACAAACTTTTCGAAAACTACAGACCCATTACCATATTACCGATCCTTAATAAAATATTTGAAAAATACGTAGCCAGCCTTATACACAAATTCTATGAAAAAAATAACATACTGTGTGATAGACAGTTTGGATTTAGACAGAAAAGAGGAACTAATACGCTACTATCGGAATTCGTCGATGATATTAATGCTCATTTAAACGACAAAAAACACGTAGTTCTTGTATTCATAGACTATAGTAAGGCATTTGATACGCTAAGGCACAGTCTGCTGGCTAAGAAACTTGAATATACCGGTATTAGGGGTCCATTGCTCAAATGGTGTAAAGATTATCTTACAAATCGTCAATACACAGTTAAAGTGGGAAACTCCTTCAGTAATTTAGTCAACGTGTCAGAAGGTACTGCACAAGGATCAGTGCTTGGTCCTCTACACTACTTAACCTACGTAAATGATGTAGATAAAGTAGTAAAATATTGTAAACTATATCAGTTTGCAGACGATACCTGCCTTGTTGCAGCTGATTATAACCTCGTAAAGGCAACAACAGACCTGCAAGCTGATTTTGATGCTCTAAACAAATGGTCACATGACGCTGGACTAGTCCTTAATGCACAAAAAACCAATTTAATGCACATACACTCCTCACATAATATCACTGAAAATAGAGCCCACTTGAAAGCACATAGCCATGAATGCCTCCATAGAAACGTAAACGTTAGCTGCAACTGCGAAATAATCAAACAGGTCAGTAAAGCTACATATCTGGGTCTTGTTATAGACGAGAGATTTAATTGGGGAGCGCATATAGACGGGATTTGTAACAAACTCAGAGCAATATTGGTAAAATTTTCTCTTATAAAATATAAAGTACCGTGCAGTATATTAATGACTATGTATAAAGCTCTAGTAGAATCTATTATCTCATATGGGATCACAAGCTATGGGAGAACCTATAAAACTTATCTGGACCGGATTTACACACTGCAACTAAGAATTCTAAAAACAATGACACCTAGAAAGGAAATACAAAAATACAAAGAAAATTACCACGAACTTTTCAAAAAGTTCAAAATTATACCTGTGCATGAAAAAGTATGCTACTCACTTCTAGTAGAACAAATAAGAAATAGCGAGCTCCAACAAACTACTCAACATACGCACATGACAAGACAAGCCGAAAAAAGAACACTAAACATTATTAGAGCTACAAATACATACGGTCAGAGGACTACTAAATACATGATACCTAGATTATTGAACCAATTACCTACTGAGTTACGTCAAAAGCTTAACGAAAAAAATATCAAACGGGAACTAACAATATACTACACAGAGAAAGTATAACTAGGACATAGCATTTATAGTGTAAAATTAGAATAAGCACTCCCACCACAACACAATACCTAAATAACTTTAATAATTCTTACTCATAATATGTACACAAACACACACACACACACCCACAATACAACATCTAAATAACTTTAGTAATTCTTATTCATAATATGTACAAACGTACACACACACAAACACACACACACACCATACATATATAAATATATAGATATACCTATACATTATATCGTAAAAATTAATTATCTTTAATAAAAAAACATATAAATATTTATATTATCTAAAATATGATATCTTTACTAATTACATATAACGTATTCACACTAGTCTAGTACATATAATAAAATCACCACATCAAATACTTACCTACCTTCCTTGATCATCATCATCATCTTCAGTAATATTATAATTTCGATGTAAATTAACATTACTTAAAATAAAATAATCGTACACAACCTGTATAACCTATTTGCCGGCTAGTGCTATTGTATTGCGAACATGGGAGCTCGGAACCAGTTACAAATTTACATTTGCAGACAGATTAGTACCCCGTAACTTAAAGAATAAAAGTACACCTGACAGCAATTATAAAGTGGTTCCGAGATCTCAATGTACTAGTAGGCGATAGCGAGTGGCGAATGCAATGTCGCGACAAACAACTGAGTTTAGCGGCACTTTATAAATAAGTCATAAAATGTATTGTATATTATTAAATAAAAAAAATAAAAAAAAAAGTATCTAATCAAGTACAATGTAATGTTCCTTCAATCCTTAGGACAACTATTTCACTAGACTAATCTAGTGATATAATTATTGATATATTACTACTGAATTGCCGTGTTACAGTTATATCCCTAGTAAGATAGTTATAAACATCTCACGTATTACTATGTTACGGCATATAATTATATCCCTAGGGATATAACTATATTACGGCTTTAACTATCTTACTGCGACATGTCCAGTGATCCAGAATGCTAAGACAGCTAAAGACACGTGGAAAGCCCGCAAAGCCACGTATGCTGACGTGGGATTGATTCGCCAGATCACTCTAATGAAAAAGTTACTCGCAATTCAATACAAAGGTAACATGAAGCAGTACGTCAACTCGTTTTTGGGGACTCAGGAAGATCTAGGTAGGTAGGTATCGGTGAACCCATTGATGACTCCTTCTTAGGCGTATTGATGCTTGCCAATCTACCGGAAAGCTTTAGACCACTGGTGATGGCACTTGAATACTTAACTTCCAAGATTTCTTTAGAGTCAGTAGTGTCAGCACTTATCAAGGAAAGTTCGCGACACCAAGCAGCTTCCAGCAGTGACGAGGTTTTAATAGCGAAGAGCTCAAAGGTCAAGTTTTGTACTTATTACAAGAAAAAGGGACATTTTAAAGAAGTTTGTAGGAATTTATCCAAAAAGTCTGGTCAAAATTATATATCTAAAAATCAAAAAAATTATACATCCGATTTGACTCTTTCGACTTCATTTTCTTTTGCTACTACCTCTTTCGATTTATGGTTCCTAGACAGTGGGGCTACTGCCCACATGTGTAATAAGAAAGAATATTTTATAAAGCTATCTCCTTTAACCAAGCCTATCACTGTAGCTAACAGAGAACAAATTCTCTCTGAAGGTAAAGGTACTGTTGTGCTCACTACAACAGGTAACCAAAGCTACACTTTTACAGATGTTCTCTATTTACCACATTTTGCAGCAAACTTACTATCCGTAAGCAGATTAGTAGAAAATAACTTTGTAGTCGTTTTCTCCCCAAAAGGTGGAACAATCCTGAAAAAGGCAAGCTGCAAGGTATCAGGCTTTGTGGTTGGATCAGCTCCTTGCAACAGAGGCATGTTTTAGCTACAAGTCTCAGATAATAATAATAATGCTTTGTTAACAAACTCAAAAGAGTCCGCGTTATTGTGGCATAGACGTCTTGGTCATCCAAGTGTCAAGGTTATAAATATTTTGAAAAATATAAGTGTTGGCGTAAACTTTTCTTGACAGTTCTTGACTTGACAAAATCAAACTTGTATTCCTTGTCTCCAAGGGAAATTAGCAAAGAGACCGTTTAAAGATTCAAAAAGCAACGCGTAGTAAACTTGAGGTTATCCATTCTGATTTGTGTGGACCTGTGAGTACACATTCATAGGGTGGAGCCCTATATTTACTCACATTTACTGATGACTTTACTCGTAAGACTTTCGGTTATCTTTTAAAAACCAAAAGTGAAGTTTTTTCTAAGTTTGTGGAGTTTAAACTTCCGCTCAGATAACGGTAGTGAGTTTGTCAACCGTGAGATGACAACTTTTATGAAGGAAAACGGTATACTACACCAGACCTCAATTCCTTACACTCCTCAGCAAAATGGTGTTGCTAAAAGAGTTAATAGAACTCTTATCGAGAAAGCGAGATCAATACTTCAAGATGCTTGTCTTTCAAAAGCATGTTGGGGCGAAGCTGTGAACACAGCAATTTATTTAAAAAATAAAACGCCAAGCGTTAAACAATAAAATCCCAGACGAATTACGGTATGGGAAATGTGTTAATCTTTCTCATCTTCGAGTGTTCGGTTGTGAAGCCCATGCGCTTATACCTAAAGAAAAACGCACCAAGCTAGACTCAAAGACCCAGACTTGTATCTTCGTGGGATATTGCTCTGACAGCAAAGGATACCGCCTTGTGGATCCTCAAAATCCCCGAAAGATAATTTTCGCAAGAGACGCAGTCTTCATAGAACAGAAACTACCTGGTGCGGAAATCTTCCAAACCAGTTGACATACCTTTGATTGAAATAGTCAACATCGATCAACAAATTCCCCCATCTTTGTCACAACAGGTGATATCTAAGCCTGTCACATCTAAACGCCAGTTCCACCTTAACCACCAAATGACAACATAGCTGCCCCTGAAGACTCAATTCCTGAAAACCTTGAAGTTTTTATAGATGCAGAGGCAAGATCTCCTGAGAGACCTTCAGTTGTCACAGGTTCCAGGTACCCTCGAAGGGAACGTTATCCACCAGATAGATTTGATCCTTGTTCATACATGATATCTGGTGAATGTGAACCGGAAACCTATAAAGAAGCCGTGGAGGATACATACAAGAAGAAGTGGCTCGAAGGAATGGAAACCGAATACAATTCTTTAATAAAACATGGAACTTGGACGTTAGTTGATCGACCTAGTGATAGAAAACCTATTAAAAGTAAATGGGTCTATAAAATTAAGAAGAATACAGACGGAAAAATAGTCAAGTTTAAAGCCAGAGTTGTTGCAAAAGGCTTCACACAAGTCTACGGTATTGACTATGATGAAACTTTTTCTCCTGTGACACGACTGTCTACGATAAGACTACTGTTAGCTTTCGCCATACAGCACGATCTTTCGATTGACCACATAGACGTGGAAACAGCGTTTCTCAATGGAGAACTTGAAGAAGAGGTTTTAATAGAACAACCTGACGGATTTGTTACCGACTCTTCAAAGGTTTTTCTCCTTAAGAAATCGCTCTATAGGCTGAAACAAGCACCACGTCAGTGAAACAAAAAGGTATGCGAAGCAATGTCTAGTCTCTGTATGACTCGATCTCCTTCAGAACACTGTGTCTACTACAAAAAGGAAGAAAAAAGTTTATTAACTGTCGCTATATTTGTCGATAACTTTTTTATTATTTATGATTCAAAAATAAAGATACAAGAGTTTAAGAATCAGTTACAACAAAATTTTATTATTAAGGACCTCGGTGCCCTTAAAGATTTTTTAGTACCCACCGTACCTGATTCATCTGATTGTTGTACCAATCTCCCGCATTTCTCAACTTAGTCCACAGCTTATCATAGGACACGAGGTCAAACGCCTTGGATAGGTCAAGAAAAAGCGCGTACACTGGCGTCAGCCTTTTGGTGTAGTACTGGACCGTGTGCTTGAGGCTCAGAATTGCGGATTCAGTCGAGAGACCGGGTCGAAACCCGCATCATGCAGGTCTAGGTATTTATACATCTGAGACTCAAGCAAACCATCCAGCACCTTAGCCATAACTGTCGCCAGCGAGATTGGTCGGTAGTTACTTTTGTCCGTGATATCCCCTGTTTTGTTCTTCACTATTGGCACAACAACAGTCCTCATAAGATCTGGTGGCAAGTACGAGTGACTCAGGCACAGTGAATAAAACATCGCAAGAACTCTAGGTAAATGGACCCCAGCGTATTTGAGATGCTCGATACTGAGACCGTCGTGACCTCGTGTCTCCTGGTGATCTATACACCATTTAAGTTTGCCTTTAAACACTTAACGCGACATTTGCACGTCTTCAAAAATTTTACCACTTTGCGGTTTATTGTGTAAAAGCCAGATTTCATATTTTAATCTAGCAACACTGTGAGCGCCGCGGACGTGGTTATTCCAGCCAGTGACCAGTCGTTCTTTGTGAGGTCCTCTGCCGCTACACGAACTTATGGCAGCCTCTGTCAAGATGGCAACAATGTTACTGTACATATCATTTATTGTTCTAATGTGGTCACCATCCGCACAGCTGTGTTAATCGCAGCAATGTGACAACTTACAGGGAAAATCAATTTCGCGTAGATTTTTATGACAGAGTCTGGAATACAAGTGAATTTCATCATCGCTTCTGCTTCCCCATAGTACCTTGCTTGGTACACTGCTTTTGTTAGTCAATTTAGGTCTTATATAGTTTATTAAGTCACATTCTATAACTAGCGGTTGATGATTAGACCAGTAAACGTCATAGGCTACATATACATTTGAAACAGATTGCAAGGCCGATTGAGTTACCCAGTGGTCCAACCATTTATCGGGAGCCGTGGACATCACTTACATAAGTGTAGTTATCAGAATCTATGCCCAGTTTGACAAAGTCTGCACATACGAGGTTCTGTTCAGAACAAAAGTCAACTAACTCCTTAGCAAATAACTCATTAGGGTGAGCATTAAAATCACCTAAAATGAAAACTGACTCAACATCGCTAGTCTCCACTATGGCACTCACTTCACTCAGGCATTCGGTGAATTCATGCAAGTTTTCCGAGGAGTCAACGGGCATATACACAGAAAAACAAAGAATGGAACGGTTATCTAAGGTGGCCTTAATATCGGTGAGTAGCACTAGTGCACTCAACAGTAGTCATTAAAACTTGCTATCCCTGAAAAGGAAGATGAACGGAATGATCTTCCATATCACCAGCTTATTGGTTCTTTGATGTATGTTGCTATCGGCACGAGACCAGATGTCGCGAAAACTGTCTCTTATTTAAGCCAATTCAACACACATCATGGGGAGGTGCATTACAAAGTTGCCAAGAGAGTTCTTAGATATCTCAAGGCAACGAGAAATCTTAAACTCAATTATACCAAGAACAGTAATAGTTATCCAATTGGTTACGCAGATGCAGACTACGGCAGTAATACAACTGACAGACCCTCTTATACGAGCTATGTTTTTCTTATGAGTGGTGCTTCTATATCTTGGGAGGCGCGAAAACAACGAACTGTAGCGCTATCTACCACAGAAGCAGAGTATATGGCACTGACAGAAGCCTGCGAAGAGGCCATTTACCTTCGCGCACTCATTAAATAAATCTTTAAAGTAGATCAGCCCATTACAATCCATTCTGACAACCAAAGTTCTATTAGACTGACGACTAACGACACTTATTACTCACGAACAAAACACATCGACATCCGACATCATTTTGTACGAGAATCACTAACAAATAAAGACATTGACGTGAAATACATTTGTACAGAACATATGACTGCCATACATATTGACTAAACCACTTCCGAAATTAAAACATTATAAATGTTCTCGTTTGTTAGGTTTAGGATAACTTTTTGAAGTTTTTATTAGCAATATGTACAGTGGTAATTCTTTCAAATGCAATGTTTTCTACTTGTTTAATTTGTCTTTAATTCTATACAGTGTCTTTCTTTGCTAATTTTAAGTAGTAATATTCAATTAGCGTTTAGTTTGATACGTTTATACAGGATGTTAAAATTACGGAGAGGTGTTCAATATACGTTCTTTTTAATATGTAATTTTATACCTGGCTGTATAGTGTCTATTAAGTTTTAGGTACTGACATTCGTTGTCTTACTGTTTGTTTTTTCACTCCGTCAATACACTATATAAAAATAACATATGTATTATTTTTACGTTTAGCAAAAGGACATTCTATTAATTTCAGGTACAAGACCCTTACTTTTGTCTCACAATCAGCTTCTAACCTAGCGAGACGCCTTCTACAAACTTTACAAGCACCTTTAGTTTTATTTCGTATTTACGAGTACTAAGGTGTTAATTAAATACAGTAAAACACAAATATAGTTGAAATGGTGGCGGATGGCGAGTAATCAATTTATATTGAAATAATTTTTAGTTTTCTATTGTTTGAAATAAAATGATGAGGCAGGGATGCGGGTGCTATTTTGTCGTAATTGTTAATACCAGTTTTCGGGAAAATTTTAACGCGCCCCTTAAATAACTAAGTTTTCAAAATTAGTTCAGTGTAACATTGTAAATCTTTTATTGTGCACTTATACTAATAATAGTGACTTGAATTACATAATAGAAAAATCACATTTCATAGGTTAGGAATGGCGTCAATTACGTGTCATCCATTTTTTATTTAAGCTGAACAGGGATACCATTGCTCAGCCGCAGGCTGCTTAAGTAGTGTCATGGAAATTTTTGTAATACTCTAGGCTGTTTTAAATATCAACATGATGCTATTATAATGCCTCAAGAGTTTCATTTTCCACTTTCACGTTAATTGAAGAGCAACAGGCTGATAAACATATTTTCTTTAGCGTCTTAAGAAGACAACGTTGCAAAAGCACTAAATGACACTTTCTGTAGTTCAAACGCGTTATTAGACACCTAATTCAGTATTACAGGTACAAACTTTTAATAACTTTTTCATATACTATTAATGAAGCAGCTGGTGTTACAAAATAATTTACTGAGAGCATTTATCAGCGAAAAGCATGAGTATTTTTTACATATTGATTTAGTAGCTTTTTAGAATGCATTATGTCAGCCTTAAGAAGCTACGTGAACCTTAAAAAAACATCTACAATTACACTACAAGTAAACATCACCATATATTCAGTCAATGTGCTACTTGGAAATTAGTATGAAGAATTCAAAATTTTTTGCAATTTGACTATGGGTTCCCTGGGGAAAATTGATCAGAATCAGCAGTAGACGCACTGATTAAAATATGACGCATGGCTAGATTTAGAGTACCAACCATTAGAAAAGTATAAAATAGTGAATTTTACTACTTTGAAAGCCACATAAAATAGGTGGGTGGTTACTAAGTTGCCAGGTGGTTAGCAATTTACTATGTTTTTTTTAATAACTTAACCTAGATCAATCTGTTATCCACCCGAAATATTTCTTCATATAATGTTTTCGGGTAAAGGTATATGCTTATGTTTGTCATACAGCCGAAATGGTTTGATGGATTCTGGAGTGTGAGGTGTCGTTAGATTCGGCTTGATCCGCAAATTAACACAATGACAATTTCTAATAATTATACAGGTTGCTAAAAAAGTGCGTTTGAAATTTTAAGGCGTTACTCAGAATCGAGTATAGATTACAGGAAAAATATACAAAAACATCCATACTCAAATATTTTTTTCAGTTTCCATACAAATTCTTGATACACTATTCAGATTTAGTATGGGAATCTGAAAAAAAAATGTAGATAGAAATTTTAAATATTTTTCTTGTATTCTGTAATGGACTCGAGTAACCCCTTAAAATTTCAAACGCACTTTTTTTAACACCCTGTATGTATATCATAAAATGCATGGACAATGTTAATAAAATCATGTGGCAAGAGCGCACGGCACGGCAGTCTGAACGCGGCAAATGCGGCAGGAGTGTCGCCGTAGCCGCCGTTGCCGCCGCCGCTGTCGTAATCGTCGACTCCCTCCGTTCTCCAGTCTCCAGTCCGACAAAGTCGCGATCCGTGGCGCACGTCGCCGCCCTCGGTGTATTCCACAAAAACCGCAAATGTTATATTAAAACGACATTATCTTGATGCTTTTTACATTACTTTTCAGCAGTAAAACGAACACTTCTACTCTAAGTAAAAACTTACCACCCCAATAAAGATAACTCTTGCACTACCATAACAATCGACATTCCAAAACTGTTAAATTCAAATATATATAAATCTAATTAATGCGATAAAGTGTAAAATCGAAGTAGTTATGAAAATTTGTTAATAATCGTAACCTTGACCGATGCGTTTTAATTTAAAAAAAAGTGTTAATAAATGCAAAGCCAGTAAGTCCTTTTTTCATAAACTTATCGTAGTGATGTTTGGACATGAAACAAAAGCAACAACTAACCTGCATTATAAATACAATTTTTCAAGCTTTACGTACCTGAACGTAAAAATATTTTTTGTTACATGGATAATTTTCAGTTAAAATGTTTCGAACGTTAATGATGAATATTCAATACTAAACGGCATCAATGTTAAAATAAGACTGACCCTACAAACAGCCTGGTCCAACTGTACGCCAAACGCACCAGGTTACTGTCAAACACACCTGAACGAAGCGACAAAACAAGCATGGGAAAATGAAGCGAGATCGCACAGTTAAATATGGCAGCGATAAGCAGATACAGCTCGTATAACTGCTTGACGGGCTGGGACAGCTACGACAAGATACCGAGGTAAATGTGTCTCAACTTTCACAACTGAATAATAATAATATCAAGTCGACGTTTTTCTCTCTCTTATATTTTTGCACGTATTTAAATATAAGATGGGCCTTCCAAAAATAACTATTTTTGTGCCTTTTGACTATGCAGTCAAGTCCAGACTATATGGGAATATATGGGAATCTAAAATGCTGATCTATCAATATTCAAGACAGTTAATCATAATATCCTTATCCCATTTTAAATGTTTACAGCGTTAAGATTCTAACCATATATTGTCGTCTTAATAGAAATATAAAATGACAGCTTTTTAATATGTAGAGAACTTTACAAAACTGTAAATTACGCGTTGGGTGTTGATAGCAACAATAACAGCCTCTGTGGTCCTGTGGCTAGACCCTCAATTCAAATCAGGAGGTCGCAGGTTCAATCTCGAATGGGTCTAACTTTATAGAACTTGGTTTGGCTGGGGGTTGGGCATTTTCTGACCCTATCTGACTAGGTACCACCATCTTAACTCAGTCTTGCCGCCAAACATCAATGTTAATAGCATTTATGTGTTCCGGCATGGAAATAGGATAGCCTATAGGGTTGGGGAATCTTGGTAGCCCGTTTTCATCATTCAAAATCTCGGAAATTATAAAAAAATCTATTGACAAATGAAAATTGACAAGTACTTTTTATTTTTTTAAGATTCTGGTATTATATATACAGGTTTTTGTCGATAGCCTACTTTCAGCTGACTAAATTCTTAAATTCCTAAGGCGACTAATGAAAGTCTGACCGATTTGTATTACAAACTTATATTTATCTGTATTACAAGCTCAAACATTTTTTTGTACTGGATTTTTTTAAATTATTATATCTTCATCAGTACTATTAATTCTGTCATGCCTCAAAAGGGGATGTTATTGGTCGAAACAAAACTATACTTCACTGTAGATTTACTAAATATCACTGGAACCTTCCTTTCATACTCGTAAGTATTTAATTTCCTTATTAATTCCAGCATGCTATCCTCAGGCTACATCAGCTATTGCATTAATTACAAAAACAAATTCGCTTTTAGTTCATATAGTCATCATGAAAGCATTTTCCCTTGGGCGTGTAGGTACACTATTGTAGCGACACGCAAGCGCTGTTAAAACCACTTTAGCATCGACACTTAGCCGCACATAGCTATAAAACTTGAGGTTACCGCCGTTTTCATTTGGCACTATTTAACTATTAATTTATAGTTAGGACGAGCTATATTTTTCCTGTAGTTAGTTCAAAAAGCATCCAACCTTTTTTGAGAGGATATTTAACAATGATCATGTTAGTGATAAAATTTTAATTCTAGTCTAGTACATGCAAGTGTTGGCGACTGACCACATGCTTCATGACAATATTTTTAATTTATTGTTTTTTATCCTTTTTTTGTTGTTTTTTTTATCAAATACACATTTTAATAGCTTATATAATCTCTCTCGGCCTCCTAAACAACAAGGCTTAAGAGTGCCTACAGTAAGTAGTCTCCCATCTCACTAATATTATAAATGCGAAAGTATGGATGTTTGTTTGTTTATTTGTTTGTTCTGCTTTCACGCTGAAAGTACTAAACGGATTTGGATGTTTGGTAGGTAGATAGACAAACCACTGGGCTAACATATAGGATACTTTTTATCCCGGAAAACTCTAAGGTTCAAATACATGCAAATTATCCTTTTTTTTTGGATAAAACTACAGAAAAATATTCAATGATACGTAATATTAGAAAGTTATTCATCATTTATATAAGTCAGTAATGTCAATCAGTTTTGGCGACTATTTAGAGATTTTCTTATTCCAAATGTTGATCAGCGCCATCTAGTTGAGTTTAGAGAAAGCCGTGTAAAATTACCTATTGCCAATTATTGGGTTGAGGAATAAGTTCGTAGCGTTTATGTTTTTTTTTTTTGACCTAATACGATATGTTCAATATTTTAAAAAGTTTTTATATTTCTTTGACAGAGCTCTTTCTGCTCTACAAAACTGTGTTAATAATTGATTTTTCAGGTTTAGTATCCAGGAGGTAAAAATCTGCATTTTCGACATCTGTTTTTCTTTGCTTTTCATCGAGGTCAAAAAGTTAAAGAAGTACTCCGGGAAAGTGACGTGTACGGAGACGGTGTCATAGGCGAGTCTACAGCACGGAAATAGTTTGCTAAGTTCAAAAAGTGTTACCTTGACATCGACGACTCGCCTCGTAGCGGAAGACCGGTGGAATTCGATGAGGAGCGTCTCAAAGCACTTTTTAAGGACAAGCTGGTCGCCAAACAAGCCGTGAAATAGCCCAACAAATGAACTACAATCATAAAACGAATCTCAGTCATCTTCGTTCAATGGGATTTTCCCAAAAATTGGGAGCTTGGGTGTCCCAAGAGCTGACAGAAAACAACAAAGAGAAGCGCCTTCAAATTGCTTCTCAACATTTTTTCCGCCACCGAGTAACACGTGGTCAAAAGAAACGTTTTTTATATCGAATCGTCACGGGAGATGAGAAATGGTGCCTATACGTAAATTTGAAACGAGGAAAAGAGTGGCTAGCTCCAGGAGAGACGCCGAAGCCGAGAGTCAAGCAAGGTCTCTACCCACCATTTGCTGATTTTTTACCTCCTGGATACTAAACCTGAAAAATCCATGATTAGCACAGTTTTGTAGACCAGAAAAAGCTCTGTAAAAAAATTATAAAAACTTTTCCAAATAGTGAACATATCGTATTAGGACAAAAGAAATCATAAACGCTACGAAATTATTCCTCAACCCAATACATGGGACAGGGCGGCACAATCATCAGGTATGTAATTCACTTACACGGGAAAAGATGGCGCCATAAATAAAAAAATATTAAATTGTTCCTAAAATATGTTTTTATCACTCTTTAGTCTTTTTATTTACGATAAATATTTACATAAGTTCACACAAAATAAAAATACAAAAAAACAATTAAGTCTCGTGGGATACGAAACCGGGCCTAAAAGCAGAAAACGTAAGTGGCTGGCACCAAAACCGCTACGTACTATAAGCGGTGGTTAAAAATAAGCATCATAATACGCGTTTATATTTTATGTACATTTCGCTCAAATCTCCCTAAAATAAATGTTTTCAAAGATAATTCCCTCATAGATCGATTTCTGATAATTTTAACCCCTAATCCTAGATTTTCGTCGAAAGGTTTCAAGCCGTTTTCGAAATCGTTGGGACACTTAACTCGTTTAGTATAGGATTTAAGGCGATGCATTTTATTAAATAATATCATTTTACAAGCATTTTTGTTTTGTTTCGTACTTAAAGTTTAAGTGGTAGTTTTACAAAATCGGGAGTTTGTAGTAGCAAAAAGGGAGATCGGGAGACATTTACTGAAATCAAGAGTTCTCCCGGAAAATCAGTAGACCTCAAGACCAACACTGGTTGCACGCACACTGAGCCAAAATCGCCGGCGGCGCCGGGATGTAACTGGGCTGTGTGTGGCAATATACGGAGACAGTACGTAAGTCACGCCTCTTTCTGACCGGCCAGGACGTTCTGATCGGCGATGCTGGCAAGTTGCTTGCTTGCGTTCTTGCCGATTCGGGTCAGTAGGTATACTAGTAGTGGTACGTTTCGTATTACATTCTAGCCTCCCGATTTCAATTCTGTTCAAGTAGAACTGAACAGAATCGGTAGTTCTATGCTGGGGCCAACCTTAATGCCCCAACCGCCATCTGTTCTACGAGCTATGTGCTCCGGCCAGTGACACTTCAGGTTAGCGATTCTGTGAGCTATGTCGGTTACTTTAGTCACGTAGGGAAACTCCAAGCATAGCACGCTACATCGCCCTTTAGGGGACCTTGTGCCTTCTTATGATGTAATAGTAAGCGACCATGTCTCGGTTCCATATGGCAACACACACTAGTCGAAGAGCTTAGTTTTGAGACACTGCGATATTCTAGGCGCCTAGATATTACGGAGCTTCCCGAAAGCTGCCCAGCCGAATTTGATTCGACGATTGGTCTCTTTCTCGAAGTTGGATGTACCTATAGTTCATTCCAATCAAAAAAAGCAAAAGGTAAATAAAGATAGTATGCATCTGACGTTGACATGTGTCATTTCCGTAGTAAGTTTGTTTACCTTTTGCTTATTTTTGATTGGAATGAACTATAGCTGGACTGTTTGTCCCAGGTATACATATTCGGCAACAACTTCGAGTGTAGAGTCTCCAACCTTCAGAGGAGTGGGTGTAAAAGCGCTATTGCACTTATCCGATCCGATTCGACAGAAGATGACGTCACAGTCCGATTCAGTCGCTGTACATTTTTATTAATGTACTTTATTATTTTTTTGTTACAGAGTACGTGTGGAATATTACGTTAATGAAAATACTTTTAAAGAAAGACTGCAACTATATTTTATAAAAAATCAGCGATCAAGTAAGTATAAAAAGTAGATAAAGGTAAATGTTAAGAGTTTGTTACCATAAAATATTATATCGACGTAATAGTATCTAGGTTTTATCCAGTATCCAAAATAAATCATAAAACAATACTCACTAAAAAGTTATAATTAGAAAGCATATGCTAAGTGCATATTATTATTTTTTTTGTTAGTGTCGCTGTAAATTTTCTATAGCTGAATCTGTGCATACTCTGATTAATTTATTTTATAAAACCCAAACACAAAAGGAATTTTAAGTTATCTAAATCGTGAAAGTGATGGATAAGAAAAGTAAGGAACAGCAAAATTGATAATCAAGGAAACTACCAGAACAAACGAACTACCATCTTTACAAACAAGTTACAAAAATTAAGATTTATTCATGAAGGCAATATTTTCTTTTTTGTTATGAAATACAAATAAAAAAGTAATTTGCGAAAATCTTATTAGTCGATTAAGTTTAGTTATATCGTCCTTCGCACGACTAACTCCTAACACTCTTATTTTTCTTATGTTTAAAAAAAACTCTATTTCAATTACATAAAGTCCAAACACAATTCACCAAAAATTTGAGATAGGAGAGTTAGTCATGCGAGGGACGATATAGTTACTTCGGTGAGATTAGTCGGTTTCGAGAGAAACATTCCTTATTCGCCTTTCAGAAACCTAAATATTTGAACCAATAATAAAACAGAAGGTGGAAAAGCGGCAAATGACACACTGCTGCAAACTGCTCCTGATGAAACTGAATAAATTTCCCATTTTTTTATATATTTTTATTTTTTTCAATAACTTTTTAAACGTAATAATTATTGATCAAAAATGTCTAATACGAAATCTGCTGATTTTTATTAAATATTAACTTCGTACTATTACCATTAAAAGTACGTTTACAGTTTCCAGAAATCATAAGACCCGGTCAGGATTACTTACTGTAAGATACCTCGAGAAGTAAACGTATATCTAGCGTATTAAAATCCGTTCTTTGATGTACGAGGTGTGTTAAAAAACAACGGGAATTTTCAAATTTCGCGGGTTTGGAGAGTTTGATTGTCATTTTCTTTTTATGTTAAGATACATGCCCCTGAAATACGATAAAATTTTCAGTTGCATTAATTGTTTACTTTCTCTGTGGCAGCCGCTAAGGTAAGACGTGGTTCTATGAGCTTGGCGATTTCGTTTGTTAAAAAAAATGGATCAAAGAATTTGTATCAAATGTGTACAAAATTAAATAAAGTGTAACAAAGTGTGTAAAATGTTAACAAAGGCATATGGTGAGGTGATCTGCTATGAGCAAAACCAGAGATGAAATCATGTTAGTTCCGCTTTCACACTGAAACTACTAAACGGTTACTACGGTACTCGGTTAACACAGGATACTTTTTATCCCGGAAAACTTGAAGGTTCCCGGAGGAATGGCTAAAAAGTGAAATATCTTATCTCACCTCACTCATATTATAAATGCGAAAGTATGGATGTTTGTTTGTTTGTTCCGCTTTCACACTGAAACTACTGAACGGATTAGGATGAAATTTGGTAGGTAGATAGATAAAGCACTCGGTTAACACATAGAATACTTCAAGTAAAGGCTGGAAAACAACATAGTAGACATAGTTCAAGGGGGATCTGGATATAACATTCCCATGCCATCCTCAAGAACCGTCACAAATACAATATCCACGCCGGCGGAGCCGCGGGCAACAGCTAGTAATATCTAATGGGGACTATTTTGAAGGCGACAACATTAATGTAGACGATTTTTTTTTTTCAAAAAACTAAAATTTCCGTTATTTTCTGAACACATCTCATACCTTCACCGTTGTGTTAGAGCGGTACCAACATTTTCAATCAAAACCAACTTGTTTCATCAAAGAATTTGTAAAGGATCCGCTCAGTTGCTTCGGGATCCCCTCAAATGAAATTTCCCTTTCAATCGGGATCCCATTTATTTTCAATAACGAAACAAAGTAAAACTTAGACGCAGCATAAGGCATAATCCTGACATTTCGGTGAAATCGTTTTTAAGTATTAGAGGCATTTAAGTAAACTGGAACACTTCCTGAAACGTTGAGTGTACAAGTTCCGCGTGGTAGGAACTTTGTACTAGGTAGAAAAAAAACGATTTTAAAGTATGTGCAAAACATCTACTTAAATAAAAAAAAACATTTTGATTTTTTGATTGATTTCATATTTTTGTGTCTTGCAGCATTGTTGCAAGACTTCTATAGTATAATTATGCGAAGCTTCGTTAAAATTAATTCAACCGAATTTAACTAATCCGCCGACAGACAGACAAAAAATTTTTGGCCTCTGTATAAATAAACATCGGTATGTCCAGACAAACCAACCTCCCTCGTTATTATTTACAAAAAATATCCCAAGTTCAGTTACGTCTGACCCGCGTTACAGTTTATTATGCCTATATACAGGTTGGCTAAACAGTGACGTCAGTAAAAGTTAATTAGAATCCTCACACCCAGGGACAGCCAAATATACCTCATGTTGCGTCATTTTTCGTTGGTTTCGAAGTTAAGTCTTGAGGCATTTTTGTTCATAATTAGTATTTTCTTAATCATGCTTTGTGTAGGTAGAGTAGACCGGGGATGCACAAACCGCGGCCCGCGGGCCGCTGCGGCCCGCCGTAGATGTGCGTGAGGACCGCCAGCGACCCAGGCGCGATCCGAGAGGGGGGCTCACCAGGGGCATGACCCCCCCCAAATCTCGCACGACAAATTGCCGAACCTAAATATAATAATTAACCTCCTGCTTAAAATTTTACCGCTCGCTCCGCTCGCGCTTTCTTATATGTATGTATAAACAAGGAATATTAATTACTGGAGGGATTTGCAAAGGAACTGTTGGAATAAAATTGATAAACCTTCTTAAAATTGAAGGTAAACTGATGTTTTCAATTTGATAAATTTAAAATCTCCGCGCTCGCTTCGCTCGCGGCTTTTTTATAAATGGAACCAGTAAACTCTGCTTCCTCTTAAATTACTGGAGTACAAAAAAGTGTGCCAAATTAAACTAAAACTTCCTAAAAATGCAGGGAACTTGAAGATTTTAATTTGATAAATTAAAAAAATTCTCGCTAGCTTCGGTTGCGGTTATTTATACAAGTAAGGTGGTTAATTCTTTTATCTTGTTAATTACAATAGTGGAGGGACATGAGGAAGATGGAGTAAAATTTACATTAATCTTTTTAAAAATGCAGATTGGTACTTGTTTTTTTAGATTGAGGCCCGCCTCTAGGTCATAATCTGTTCGAGTGGCCCCTGGTCCCAATAAGTCTGTGCATCCCTGGAGTAGACGATTAGCTGTCTTTTGTTAATTATAGCGTGTTCATAAAATCATTTTTGAGAACGGAAAGGTTGAAAAACACATTATGGGTGCAAGAGCAAATATATATATTTTTAAATTGTATGTTCTTTTGGATTACTCGGCGGGACTTTCGCATGTCTTATTAGATAAATGTGTAGGGCATAATACCATCAGTGAAAGTACGATTATGAAATGGCTTTTGTCTCACAAAGATGAAAGAGTGCAGGCAGAAGAATTGCCGTGGAAAGATCGACAGACATCAGCCTCTAGACTAGAAATCGTCGATTAAATTAAGGAATAATTAAGTCGTGCGTAAATTATTATAAGTAACTGGTCTGTCGAGGATCTACGTCAACATGTTAGAGTTCCTCATACTACTGCGCAGACTTATATCAGAAGATTTGGGGTTGGTGAGTAATTTAGCCCCATGGGTTCCATACAGATTGACGGATAAACAAACTGAATTTCGACTTATATAGCCCTTAATAAAAGCAGGACTCTGTAATGTATAGATGAGACTTGGGTGATATTTTACATCGCTCTCCTCAGAAACATCGATCCATTCAAGTTTAATATAAATAATCAGGAGGTTAAGCAAAAATAGTATTTTTACTGGTTTTATCTAAAATACCAGAGACGAATCATTGATAGCCCAGGAGACTACTGTTTAATTATATATGTATTATATATTTTACAGATATTTAAGTATGTCGCTCCCATATTGGCCTATACAGTCACCAAAAAAGATGTCTTGCAGCTGACACTGCTTAAACCGTCTGTAACAGACGTATAAGGCCTATGATGATATAATTTAGTCATGTACATAAATTAAAATAAATAAAAAACAAAATATGTCAGGACTTCTGGTACGACCTATATTACCTTTTTTAGAATAATTATGCAGGCTTAGATAAGGTTTCGCAGTTTTTAAAATTACTTGAAAATTCTGAGTAGGTACATCTTTTAAAATTTAAATATAAAAATTCAACTCTCACTCGCTTGAACGTATATTAATCAATTTAGATCGCAATTTTTGTAACTTGTATTAATGTTAGGAACTTATTATTTTATGCCTTACTTATTATTCATATGGATTATTTTATACTTAATGAAATAGCGAATAACCCCACAAAAATGTTTTAAAATTTAAAAAGCTTATCCGGACGGAAGCTTAAAAATTTTTTACTCAAACTTTTACGAGTGATTATTTAAGACGAGGCCAAAATAAAGTACTTACACGAATTTTTTCATTATCTTTATATATACTTGTTTCCCGAGAAAAAATAATGATTGTTAACCAACATTAACAAACATCTTTGTTTCAGGTTTACGCATTAGGATAGCAAATTTATTTTTCAAACTTCTCACTTGTGTTCTGTACATATGCAGAGTTTGTGCTGATGGTGACCCTATTTCAGCTTCATGGTAAGTTTTTTATAACATAAATGGTACATTACTATTACAACCGGCAATCGAAATATTTTTGACGTTTTCTTTAAAAATAAAAAGGCTTAAACATTTAGCTTGCTGATTTTGACAGCTTAAAGTATAAGTGATTTTGGTGAAATGATAATTTTTAAAAATAGTTTTATTATTATTTTTTCATTAAGTTTATTAAAGTTACAACCTGGTAAAAACTTTTTAACGCTAGTTTTATTTTATTATTTTTCTATTGTGGTTGTAACTTTTTGTTTGCTTTAGATTAAATAAATGTTGTTTTTGCTGTGACATTTTTGTTTAATTGATTTTCTGAATAGGAAAGTCATGCTCTGTAGGGAATAATTTTCATTAGTAATCATCCTTAACAATTCACTACCAACGAAAAATATAATGATATAATGAATTACTATGGATTTAGCGACGGAGCGCTCGGTTGGAACATCAGCGCCGCCTGATCGGGCAGATGCGACCTCTCCTACGATCATTTTACATGACGCATAATGCTGAATTGTAACCCTACCTCTAAATGCCTGTTCAAGTAATGGAAAGAAGCTGATCCTGTAGGAATATAGACTGACTTTTTTTTTATTTATTTTGCCTAATAATTTAATTTTTAAGAAATGTTTTCATTTGCTCGAAGACGTAGCTTTGTTCAAAAGACCCAATTTGGTATTTCAAAATGATAAGTTATCCTATGCAGATTTTGACTCGAACTCTAAAGAAAAGAAAATTAAACCTGTAATGAAAGGTGTCTCACCTAAACAACTTTGTCTACGTCTACTAGAAAGGCTACTTCAGTACATCAGTAGTTCAGTACGGGGGACGCGACGAACTAAGCATTTCTCAGCGGTTAACAAGCGCTCACCTTGTGGTTATGTCAACGTTTTAGTTTTTGTAAAAAAACAGTATTACGTTACTGATAGGATGAATATATTTTTAAAATAATCTGTACAATGAATTTATATGTTAGTTTTTTAATCTGCTTTTTTTTTAAATAAAAAATTGTGAAATTTTTAGAAATTTTGATCGTTTTATGTTCAATCTTCATAATTTTATTTAAAAATATTAAGTAAACCTCGTTAAAATGTTAAGTATTTATACTGTTTTACTTCAGCAGGACAACAATATATTCGCGGTTTGTTCCGCTACTGAATTTTATTTTAATGCAACAGATACTCTAATAAGAATATTTTCTTCCACCAGTTACGGCTGTAGACCCGGCAATAAGACTGAATTTGAATATTCGGCCAATCTCACAGAGGAGGAATTTCAAGAGCACCCAATTATTAACTGGGATGGAATAATATGGGTCAATAGACCCTTGTATCTGTGGGTGGTGCAAGTCATATTAGCGATGATCTCGTTCACTGAAGCTATACTGTTGGCGTATTTAGGCTATAAGGTAATATTTGTACGAGGGAATGGTACCAGACTATCTATACATAGTATATCATGTATTATTTTATTACTTTGTTTGATATTTGTATAAGTCATGCATTCAGTAAACTTATCAAGACAAGTTTGACAAGAGTCTTAACAAACATTCAGTTATGAACTAGATATTAATATAGCCCGTAGAACTACTCACAAACTTTTTTCCAGGGTAATATATGGCAGCAAGTTATGTCGTTCCATTTTATATTGGAAATGGTTAACACAATTCCTTTTGCTCTAACTGTAAGTACGCATATAATATTAATGAATATGATGTATGACAAAAATTAAAATATTCTTTAATTACAGTTGCCGTTTCCGCCACTACGAAATTTGTTTATACCCGTATTTTTAAACTGTTGGTTAGCGAAAAGATCGTTGGAAAACATGTTTGTAAGTAAAATAAGTTTGATTTCTCATTGTGCTTTTCAACCACTTTGAACGAAATGCTATTAAACTATTAATTTATTATTATAATTAACAGAACGATCTACACAGGGCAATGCAGAAATCACAATCGGCCTTGTCACAGCAACTGATGATATTATGCGTGACTTTATTATGCCTCGTTTTCACAAGGTAACTAACAACAGTTTATCCAATTATTTGTCTTATATATCACTTTTTCAGTTTATCGCGGAACAGTTCCAATATATCCTCTCCAATATATCTCAGTTATTCAATTTGTGCAACCTTTCAAGATTTTTCCTTGTTTCTTTACATCGTCGGTAAGTGAGCTCTAATCGATTTTCATGACGTAATATTAAAAGGTTTCACGATTGGTTTTCATTATTCAATAGAAAAATGATAATGATCATCGATAATGAGATAAAAACAATAATGTGTCAAATGTGTTTTATTTTTTGTCATTTTAGTTAATGTCAAAGTGGCTACTAAGGTCGGTTACCCCGCGCTGATAGTAATTTGAGTTATGTGTATGTTTTTTTTGCGTTATACATCCCAACAAGGCGGCGTACTTTTTGCAATTTTAACAGTTTTAAATCAAAAACATGATGTGGCGCTAGTGTGCAACCGGTATGCTTCAAAGGAAATAAGGGGATGATGTAGATTTTTTCTTATGTCATCCTAGTTTAAATTGATTAGACGAAAATATAGTATATTCTGAAGAATTTGCCTTTAGATTTGTTTTCAAAAATAGTGACTGGTATAAATTTTTATCTAAAAAATACAAACAACGATTATCCCAAGTTGCTTAATCAAGAATAAGTAATGTTCAATTCAATTAATTTATTTCAGACCATGTCCATATTTTTTTAGTATTACCCTTGTCTAGCATGCCATGATAATATTAGAGTCCATCCGATCAGCTATTAGCTTCAGGTAGCTGTTGGTGCTACAGCGAACCCTGCGCATCAGGGATGCGGTCCGCTTTCGCATGATTGCATGAAAACTATCCACGTTAGCGTCTGCGAACATCCTTGATGCGCTACAGAAACGCCGCATCGTGAAGGCATTGTTATAAAGGACACGCAATACAATGTAAGCAGTTTTCATGTGCTTGACCCAAATGCTGCACGTGTAAAAGAAAGCCCTGAAAAGTGTAACTTTTACTTCATCCGTACAGCGTGCAACCCTTTGGGGAGATCAAATTAGACCTTACAGACAATGCCCTGCGCTCCCTTTCAATGTCTGTATCATCACACAAAGTTTCATTGACCCAGTGATCCAGGTGTTTGAAGTGCGACACCCGTTTGAGTGTTTGTTTACAGGTTACTTCGAAAACAAGAAGCTCCTCTTCGTCGCATTGTACCTGAGTCCCTGCGCCGTTGCATAATACTTAAAAAAAATTATCAGTTTCCTAAAGACAGTGGTCAATAGGCTCAGCAGCACCATATCGTCGGCATACCTGATATTGTTGACAATGGTGCCGTCAACTGAGCATCCGAAAGGAGCGCTACTGAGCTCATCGAACAGACGGTTCATGTACAAGTTAAAGAGCATGGGTGAGGTCAGGCCGCCCTGCCTCACCCCGCTCTCCAACCTATACAGTTCCGATGGAGATCCTGCCCATCTAACATAATTACACTGATGGCCATACCAGTGTTGCAGTACAGATAGAAATTCCTCTGTTAGTTCTGTATCTTTCCCAAGCTCTTGCCATAACACAAGGCTTTTGACATTTGAAAAAGCCTTGGAGAGATATATTGAAGTCTATCCGTATAGTACTGATATTATTCACGTATGGAAGTAATTTATAAAATTCGATAGTAAAACACCTGTGGCAGTAACTAGCTTGCCCAAAAATTAATTTAAAACTCATGTGAAGAACTGTTCTACAGGATATTATAAAATCACTAGAGTATGTCACTGATAAAGATATAAGGACATGTATAAATCCTCCAGGTCTTAATTCTGCCATGCTTACGATAAAAGCAGTAAGTATATATATGTTTTATTGACGAAAAAAGTTCAACACAATTGTAACACAAAAATATTTAGTAGTAAAGTATGTACACTTACACGATAATTTTTGAACACCTTATTTTTTGTCTACTGCATGCTAACATCTTAAATTTGGTTACAATTAAATCAGTGACTATACAGTGTGTCCCAGATAAAACTAGCGATATTCTAGGAACGTGTAACAGCCCATTTCCACATTGAAACCACCCCCTTCAAAGGGTCCATCCCCTCCCCCTCCCCGGGACGCCCATTTGTTTTTTAAATTTTTTTGCACCTCTGCACAAAAAACGTCACATATCTCAATTTTATGGTTCTTTAGAGCCACTAATGATCTTGTCCATTAGGTAACAATATTCTCCATCAAATAACATCCAAAAATGTGTATAAAAATAACATAAAACATTCAAAAAACTTACTGAATCGAGAAAAATTGTGAAAAATCGTTAAATTTACAAGTTATTGCCAACTTCTGCAAAAAAAAGGTAATTATGTGGATGTTTTTTAATTAAATTGACAGTATTTGAGATAATTTATAAAACAACACCAAAAATTTGACTGTTAGTCTAATAGTTTTGAAACTATTGATGTTTAAACATGACCCATGCGCAGGCCAAAAATCCTAACTTTGTAGACATTTTTGGATATTATTCAAAAATCAAAATTCAAAATCATTTATTTCTTTACGTAGGTACATTAAGCACTCTTATAAACGTCATATCATTTTTTTGCAGGAATATTCCAAATGTCATTATCATTAAAATAATCTACAGTCTTAAAGTATCCTCTTGAACAAATACAGCGTTTTATATGTTTCTTAAATTTACATTCTGGTGGTTCACACACGTCATTCGGAATTTTGTTATAAAAGCGTACACACTGCCCCACAAATGATTTTTTCACCTTACTAAGTCTCGAGAAAGCTATGTCAAGATTATTTTTACTTCTCAAATTACGGTTATGTCTGTCACTATTTTTGAAGAACAAGTTTAGATTTTTACGAACGTACATGATATTTTCGTAAATAAACTGACCGGCAACTGTTAGAATATTTATTTCCTTAAATCTATCTCGAAGTGATTCTCGGGATCGTAGTTGGTATATAGCTCGGACTGCTCTTTTTTGTAGAATGAAAATGGTGTCAATGTCTGCTGCGTGTCCCCACAGTAAAATGCCATAAGACATTATACTGTGAAAGTAACTGAAATATACTAATCTGGCAGTTGTTACATCCGTCAATTGCCTTATTTTCTTGACGGCGTTTGATGGAGAATATTGTAACCTATCGAATAAGATCATAAGTGCGTCTAAAGAACCATAAAATTAGGATATGTACCGTTTTCTGTATAGAGGTGCATAAAACAATTTAAAAAAAAATCGAGCGGTCGTCCCGCGCAGGGGGATGAACCCCATAAAGGAGGTGTTCTAAGATGGAAATGGGCTACATTACACGTTCCTAGAATATCGCTAGTTCTATCTGGGACACACTGTATAAGTATATTTAGTAATGTAATAATATAGGAATAAATAACATAGAATAAATGATTATACAGTATATACACAATCCGGTAGTTGACTGCTAGTCATTTGAGTTACTTTTTATGAAATGTCAAAAACGGCATTTTGTTCTAAATATGTTGGTTTGAAATTTTGTACGATGACGACATTGTACAAAATAGTAGTTTGCATACTAATTAGGAAATTCTTATAAATTAAAAATTGAAAATGTAATGAAAATTAAAGTGATTACGTTTTTTAATAATTACAATTAAAGAGTTTTTTGGTCAATAATATTTCGTAATTTATTTTTCATGCAGTCAACTCCCGGATTTAAGCTAGACATTTATAACATTATCAGAAATTACATACATACATTGCAAGTTAAATAAAAGCTTGTAAAAAAAGTCGGGAAAATCAACAAAGGGACGAAAACTTGCTTGCTGATTACCTACTCGAAAGTGTGTTTCTCAGACTTCTTGCTCTTACTGTAAGCACGGCAGAATTGTAGTTATGACTTATAAAATGATTATGTATTATAAAATAAAAAAAAAATAATGTGTTGAAGTGGGAATGTTTCTTCTGGCTCGACTTTTTTCTCACATTCAAAACGTTTTCGTAAATAGAAAAATAATTATGTTTAAAAGTGTAAATAAAAACATGTTAGGATGAGTTTACGACGGCCGATCATAAGCAGACGAGGTATTTTGTAAACAGCGGCTTCACAGTTTGCCTCCGGCTTTTTGTAAACAAATTAACTTACTAACGAATCGATTTGAATAGGATGTTAAAATTGAAGTTTTGCAATAAAAATGCGAAAAATTAAGTCATCATTTGCTGACGTAATACTTTTCTGCCAGACTAAATTACGTTTAACCGAAAACTATGGTTAGTCATTTTTATTGTTATTCACCTATTATTTTAAAACCAACCTGATACATTTCATAAAATGTGGTGCTTTTTAAACTATAGCGAAATAATGGAAGTCCTATTCTGTATTATTCCATTGTAACTCCTAATAAATATAAAAATCTGCTTGTAATACTCGTATATCTTTTATTACTTACACAAATACTTATTACACTCCGATTTTTAATTCCGCGGAATTCTGACAGATGTCATTTTGATTTTGACAAATGTGAATACAAGGTTGCAAACCAAACTCTTACATAGATTATGAAAAATATTTTAGACAACTAAATATTGTGGTATGTAAATAAATATAATTACTTATTTAAATTAATTGTTATAATAATCTTCAATGTAAATAAAAAGGTTATTTAATTAAGTCTCATCTTCTTCTCACTTGTTTGTTTGTTTGTTCCGCTTTCACGCTGAAACTACTGAATTGATTTAGATGAAAGGTAGGTAGATAGATAAAGTACTCGGCTAACACACAGGATAGTTTTTATCCCGGAAAACTTAAGGGTTCCCCGAAGGAATGCTTAAAAATTAAAATTTCCACTTCGTCACTTAAGGGCGCCACTTAAGCATTTTCTTTCTCTCTGGATCCAATTCTAAAGTCCACGCAGACGAAGTCGCGGGCGTAAGCTAGTGATAAATAAATAAAGAGAATATTAAAAATTAGTTATAAATATTAAAAAATATATATTAATATAGTTGAAAAATCCTATAGCAGAAAATTATAAATTATTATTTTCATATTTCTGCCAAATGTGTGCCACCACCACCGCCACTTTGTGTAGTGATGTCAGTGCGTTTTTTTAAATTTCTCCTTTGCTGACAATAACTCAGTGGTATGTTTTTAAATAATGATATGTAATTTTATTATTCACGAATATTTTTAAATAATATACGAGTATTTACTAATATTTGACTGAAGTGTTCTTTCGGAAAATATTTTTTCCTTGTGTTACTTCGCCGCTATTTGGGACCGATTTTCTATAGTGACACAAAGCAACGTCAGATTTCCGCGGAGTTAAAAATCAGAGTGTAGGTACTCGTAGTTGTTTTCATTACAATTGAGAGTTAAAAAAAATTAATCCATAACCAACAATAGAAATTAAGATAGTTTTTACAGAGCTTAGGAAAACGTTTATATTATACCGGAAGATGTTTTTCGCAAAGTTAGTATTATTTCGCAAGTTTAGTAATTTAGTCGGAAGTTTAGTATTTTATTTGGAAGTACAGTTTTTTTTTCGTAGAATTGTAATTAGAACAAGCTTGTGCTTGTTTGATACATATGATTATTTTTCGGTATAATTTGTGTTAATTTTTCGATAATTTATTTTAATGCAGCTTAGTTAGTATTATAATCACCCACCGATCGCTGGAGGTCTATTTATTTTTCGGAACCTTTATTATTTCCTTTTAAAAAGTGGTAAAACAGAATTTGTTAGTGTAAATAATAACCTGAATACATATTTTCATATCCGCCAATAAAAAAATACGTTCTATTTATTTACTTAGGACTTTTGTAATATTAAACAATAAGAACAAGCATCGTATGGATCTATCACAAAAATCCGACGTGTTTTATGAAAAAACTGAATTCAAACTAGGCATAAAGTGTGTGAGCGAAAGCGAGAGGCGGTGAGGCCGCCTTATCACCCTCACCACCCACCCACACACCTCACCTATCATTTTACTGTCGAATAACGACCTGAAGAAGCAATGAATTCACGAATTGAAAATGTCAACAATTACAAATTACAAAACGATGATGTAACGATTTCTATAGTACTAAGATACATAAATTGACGAATTTATTGCCTTTTAGAATGTAATTTTTATTAACTGCCCTACAGTTCGTAGTCTAGAGAACTACACTCATTTCATTGCAGTTTTATATTTAACAAAATCTTATATTACAGCGTTTGCGGTATTCAACATTTTCAGCGGGCAGGACATCGCCATCTTAATTTATTTCAAGCAACTTATTTTGTAGTTGTAACTTTTTCCACTGTGGGATACGGAGATTTCGTGCCAGATATTTGGCCTTCCCAGCTATTTATGGTTATCATGATAGGTGTCGCACTTGTGGTACTGCCAACACAAGTAAGTTTGAAGAAACCTTTATTACCTTACCTACCTTCATTTCAGATGTATTTCATAACATAGTTGGCCAAAATATTAAGTTTTTTTTTTAGTTTGAACAATTAGCCTTTACTTGGATGGAAAGACAAAAACTGGGAGGCTCCTATTCGTCACACCGAGCGCAATCCGAGAAACATGTCGTGGTGTGTTCGACAACTCTACATGCAGACACCATAATGGATTTTTTAAACGAATTTTACGCGCACCCTTTACTTCAAGACTATTACGTTGTACTTTTATCTCCTATGGAACTTGACACCACAATGAGAATGATATTACAAGTGAGTATTCTAAAATAAAAAGTATATATCAAAATTTGTACCTTCATTTATTCAGAACTTACAGCTGCTTTACAACGTAGTTAAAAATAACAAAAAATTTTGACACCACAATGAGAATGATATTACAAGTGAGTATTCTAAAATAAAAAGTATATATCAAAATTTGTACCTTCATTTATTCAGAACTTACAGCTGCTTTACAACGTAGTTAAAAATAACAAAAAATTGCATTAAATACTTTATAGTAGTATATATTATTATATGGCATAATCAATTATGCTATACCTAAGGGAACGACGGCGGTTACCTTTACATATGGGTTGTCGAACTTAGAATCACCTTTGGTCACGTGTAGGGAATTTCGATTTACAAGTTATAGGTATGTATGTAAGTTGCGGAATGCAAATCGTATCTTCACGAAAAAATGATTTAATTTACGATATTTAATTGTATGAATGAAACGAGTATTTCATATATTCCATGTATGACCGATGTTTCCTGAGCACCCGGGACGGAATAAAACCGTTTTTGGTGAAATTACGGTTTTCATTCAGTAATGTTACGTAAAATACCTGAGATTATGCGATTTTCCAGTTTTCCGTGGAAATTATCGTCATATTCGGGAAGTTACGGAATAATTTACGCGATGTTACGGTGACACTCAGATCAGCTAATAGATTTGAATGAGAAGTTTTAAGTGCAACACACAGTGTAAAGGGTTTCATAGTAACCCGAATATTACAAAATATAGCGCTCCCGGAACGCTTTCGCACTGCCTGTGTCTGTGTTGCGCTTTACGCTATTGTGAATCGGTTTTTGGGAAAAAGTTTTCAGTTTAATAAGTAGTGGTTTCACTACAGCTATATGTATCCACCTCTGTCCTCACGTCCCCATAGGGGACATTCCCTGACGATCTTTTAAAATATAAAAAATATTGCAATGCATTGTAACGAGATACAAAAAAAGTTTCACATAGAGGGCAAACAAAATATATATTTCACTTATATAAAAACCCCTTAGTTCGTCGAAGTATTTTTTTTTCAGTGTTACAAACGAAATCATGCTTGGGGCCTGTTTCATAAAAATATTAGTCTGATAATATTACATGCTTACTCATAATATGAGTGAAAATATTAGAATAACTCAATAATATCCCTAATAATATCGGCTCTTCCATAATTATCACTTATTTTATTACTAATTTTATGAGCTAAATGTCAATATTATCAGTATTTTGACGTTGTCTGTCATTATGTCATAATAATTTTATCTCATAGTATTAGATGAACTAAAATTCTATCGACATAAAGTAACTAAGCAAGACTTTGGGTGGTTCGTTCATTTGAATACGAACTGACACGCTACGCCAGGATGCAATGGATAAAAATAAAAGACAGTATGGATAAAAAAATATCTTATTTTTTTAATAAAATTCCCGCCATTAGTCTTTATGCATGCTCTACATCTTTTTACAAAGGACCTATTTAGGTAGCGAGCGTATCCTTCTCTTGAAATTTGATTTGCAGCTCGGGCTGCTTAAAAGATTTAGTCTATGCAACGGAAACTTCAAAATCACGCAGCTGCAAGAAGAAATAGACAGAGCTGCAGAACAAATTTCAAGAGAAGGATACGCTCGCTGCCTAAATAGGTCCTTTGTAAAAAGATGTAGAGCATGCATTTATCCATACTGTCTTTTATTTTTATCCATTGTATCCTGGCGTAGCGTGTCAGTTCGTTATTCAAATGAACAAACCAACCAAAGTCTTGCTTAGTTACTTTATGTCTATAGAATTTTAGTATAGCAAAACTCCAAAAATTCGACCTTGGTTTATTAGAATTATCATAAAAAAATTGTTTTTAATGTAATATCAAACAATTACACCATTTTAGAATTATCAATAACTAAGCATTTTTTTAAAGTTGTTGGCATGATCAGCTTAGTAATTTTTTTTTACACCACATGCTATCGAAGTTAACTATTCGAAAAAAAAATGTAAAAAATTTGCAAAACTTATTTTTTTACAGGATTTGCCAGCATTTTAAGAAATAATTTACCATTGTGTTTGATGAATTATGTATCCACGAGTATTAAAAAAAAACAGGACTTCAAAATGTCATAATTTGTAGGAATGGCATGCATTAAACTGAAGAAGGTCAATTTTTTGTAAAAAAAACTAAAAATACCGATATCACAAAAATGGTGGGACTTTTACTAGAAAAAAATTTTGGAATGTAGTAGGAAATGATTCGACCAATCCGCAGGTGAAGGATTATCCTTCACTTTTTGGACACCCTGTATACATAATTTAGATAATATTATAAGAAATACCTATTAATAACAAAACATTTTGCTGGAATCAGAGACTGATTTAAGTTGTTTTGTTTTTTTTTCAAAGGTACCAATATGGGCACAGAGAGTAATTTATATTCAAGGATCGTGTTTGAAGGACACTGACTTAATCAGAGCAAGGATGAATGAAGCAGAGGCTTGTTTTATATTGGCCGCAAGAAATTATGCTGACAAAACCGCTGCCGACGAGCATACGATATTAAGGTTAGTATAAGGCAAAATGAAGAAAATACAGCTCGACAATTTAAGTGCGGATATGTCAAAGAGAGCCAGAAACGATATTCGCATCGTGCAATTTTTTATTTACATTCCAAATCAATTAGCAATTAATATACATTATAGTGCTTTGAACGAGTCTCTGTGAGTTCATATAGTCCGCGACAAAACTTTAGCACACTACACGTTTTAAATTAAAACTCTTAATAAAAATATACTTTCAGCTTTTACATTCTACGATTCAAGACGGTTAGTCAAGGTATTCATGTAGACATTAGAAAGGGACATCTATTCTTTACTTGTTCCGCGTAAAAAGCGACGCGACAAATCTAAAGCACAGTTAGATAAAAAAAAAACTAAATATTAAATGATTATAATTTTCGATTTTATTGGTAACTCTAATACAGTAATCGGTATATCTTTCTCTATTTTTTACAACTTCAATCGGTTTTTTCCGCAGCGTTTTATATAGGTTTTTAAAATAATCTTGATCTAACTTTTTCCACTCATGTCAATCGGTTTTTTCCGCAGCGTTTTATATAGGTTTTTAAAATAATCTTGATCTAACTTTTTCCACTCATGTTAGATAGCATTTTTTAACTGTTAAACATAATTAGATTGTTTACTATTTAAGTACACAGCACGTGCTAGTGTACTCTATATAAAAATTTTCAATAATATTCAAACTAGGAGAGCGCGCTGACCACAGTAAAAATTTGAATATTAAATGTTTTAACGAGTTTTGTTGTATGAACAGCGGTATTTTCTTGCTAGAAAACATAATTCTGACCGCAGATTTGTGTTCCATCCTTGGCTAACTGGTCGTTGGACAAAAACACCATACCACGCCACGGCTTCTTTTCATTAAGGTTGAAACATATTGTAGTAGACCGAACAACGCGTGCTGCATTTTATACTACAAAAACGCTTAAAAACCTCCTGTGTAATAACAAAGACCCAAAACCAATAATGGAGAAAGGCGGAGTCTATAAACTAACTTGTAATACGAGCAAAGGAGCTTAGTAGTTAGAAGAATAAAACAACGATGTCTATATTCGCAGAACATTTGAACGAGGACAACCACCAATTTGACAAAGATACGAACGACACAATCTTACATACCTGTCCAAAAGGCCGCAAAATGGATGCACTGTAGGCCTTAGAAATTAATAGAGTTAGAACCCTTAGTACAGATAAATTATTAAATGACCAAATTTGCCTTTCGGCATCCCCATTGCTAATTTTAAATAATTGATATTTACACACTATTTCATTATTGACTGCAATTTAAATTGTATTTTAACTTATTTTGACTTTGATATATTTGTACCATATAAACTAGTAACCCTAAAATTATTATTTAAGTACCCACACAAACATTCTGCCTGAAGATGATGTCCGAAATTGGTCGCTAAATAAGTAAATGTGCAGTTTTATTTTACATTTTATGTGGAATTAGTGAAAAAATCCTACTCAAATGAGTTATATAATGTTCCACCAAGAATCTGCAATCAAAAGTATCAACTATCCAAAGATACTAGTGTTAAAACCTCATTCATCATTTCGATGTAAGCATCCATAATTTACTGCCAATAAGTACTTATATAAAACTAAATAGTTATTTGTCTTACCGTGGTTTTGTAATCTCATAAAATGTTTGAAGTTATGGTAGGTAGGTATACTGGGAAAATCAGTATAATTGCAGATGTGAAGACAGCTTTCCTTCAGATAACAAGAAGAGGACAGAGACGCCACAAGGAACCTTTCTCGTGGATAAAAGACAGCTCGGAAGGAAGCAACTTAATACACTATCAATTCTGTAGAGTTCCTTTTGAAATTATTGCAAGCTCCTTATTGTTGACAGCACCATCAGACACCATTTGTCAAAAAGACAGTTGAGGATTGGCAGTTCAATATTATGACGAACAAGTTCTTTGTGCAACAGAACATTTAAGAATTTGTGAAAATCACATTGCAGTTGGAAAACGACAAACAAACACTATTAAACATTTGATAGCATGTTTACCTGATGGTCTGGTTAGCTGTGTTTCTTCCGGATACGCTGGCTGGATCAGCGATGTCAATATTGTAGAACAGCAAATTTTGGATAGTTTGCAACCTGGTGCTTGCATATTAGCTGACAGAGGTTTATTATTGTAGATTCGTGCTTTCAGCTTTCACAAAACCGTCTACCATCATGAAATTTCTATTGATTTTAATGGATACAGGTTACTTTTACAAAATTGAGAAATTAGATGCGAAATTTAAAATATCGCATGCAAAATGTTACTGTTTACTATCCTAGTGGCGTCACATCCAAAACCAGCACGACGTTTCCAATATTTGAAGAACAAATAAGAAATAAAGAGAAGAAGTTTATTCGGCAAACACAAATATTTACAGAAAAAAATATTTTAAATAAATAAATAATAAGAAGAACAAAGCTAATCTGAAATAAACTAATAATAAGAGCATATGAGTTGCCGAAAAGATTCCTGGAATCTGCATAATGCTGTGGTTTTGGGTTCAAAAAAGTTGATTTTTGTAACAAAAAATAAAATATTGTTTATTTCTCATTTTAATCATATTTATTCGATTACTTATTACAAATACTACTGTAAATAAGCAGTTTTAATTTTTTCTTGTATAGAGTAAAATACCCTATTGTGTTTACATTTACAGATCATGGGCTGTGAAGGACTTTGCACCTGATGTTCCTCAGTATGTGCAAATATTTAGGCCAGAAAATAAGCTTCACGTAAAATTTGCGGAATTCGTTGTATGTGAAGATGAGTTTAAGTATGCGCTACTGGCCAACAACTGCACGTGTCCCGGTGCCTCCACTCTTGTCACTCTCCTGCTGCATACCAGTCGAGGACAGTAAGTTACAACACCACTAATTAATCCAAATTGATCTTTCATTCACGGCCGTTTAGCAAAAGGTGTGGTAATACTCGTAATCGGCACACATCAGCACATTTTAGAGATATTTTAATGTATTTAAAAAAAAAAAGACTTCTTATTAATGTGAAGTTTTTATAGCGTTTGTTAGCTTTTTATATATCAATTGTTATTTTCCTTGATATATATCAAAACTGATATTAATATTTTAGTAGCTTGCGCCCGCGACTTCGTCTGCTTTAACTGCAGAATGGGTCCAGAGAGATAAAATGTTAAGGCAGCTCCATCTAGTGGCGAAGTTAAAATTTCCGTTTTTAGACATTCCTCCAGGAATCTTCGAGTTTTCCGTGATAAAAAGTATTCTATGTGTTAGCTTTATCTATCTACCTACCAAATTTTATCCAAATTACGGTTATGCCTGTCACTGTTTTTATAAAACATGTTAAAATTTTTACGAACGTAACATTTTCGTAAATAAACTGACCGCAACTATAAGAATATTTATTTCCTTAAATCTTTCTCGAAGTTATTCTCGTCTCGTAGGAATAAAATCTAATTCGTTGTCATTTAATATTACTTTATTATGAGTCTGTTTAACATTTGGTAAACTTATTTAATTATTTAGAGAGAGTGTTGTTCACTTTATCAATTTCGATTGTCTTTCTACTCACCTTAAAAAGAAAGGAAGTGTCATAACAAACAATACAATAATTGAAAGGTATTGCACCATAAATGGCAAGTCATTGATGTACGTCAGAAAAAGGAAAGGGCCTAAATAGATCTTTGTGGCACACCTCTTTTCACAGTGGACCCAGAAGAATTAACGCCCTTGAATTGAATCATTTGCTTTCTATTATCAAGATAAGATTTAAGGAGACCAAGTGCCTTATCCCTCACGTCGTAATGCTCCAACTTTATGACTAAGAATTGATGCTTTACGCAGTCAAAAGCCTTAGATAGATCACAAAATACTCCTATTGCATTTAGTGATTCCTCTAATGCCTCAGCAATATTGCGTACTAAAGCAACTCCTGCATTTGTTGATGAACTCCTTGACAAAACCAAATTGTTGATTATGCAGGAGATTGTTCATGTTGAAATGCTGAACCATTTGATTTAACACATTTTTTCAAAAACTTTACTAAATACAGGTAGCGCTAAGACTGGCCTGTAGTTTCCCGGGTCAGTTTTTTTGCCAGATTTATATAGAGTTAGTACTTTACCGTATTTCATAAGAGCTGTTATTAAACAAGGAAGCCAATTATGGTGCTAAAATATTTATAACATTACTGATTAAACTAACTGATAATCCTCAGAGGTCTTCTGTATTTTTTAACTTTAAAGCATTTAAAAGTTTTAACAACAACATGTGGCTCAATTTCTTTAAAAGTTAATAATGAAGAACATAATGTAACGTTTTCCTCTAGTAAAATTTGAGCTTGTACCTACGGCTGAGGAATTTAGGGCTTCGGTCGTAATTATTCACGGATATGTCAGCGAAAAGATAATGATTTTAAGGATATGAATCTGTGAAGATTGATATCCATCAGAATTCGTGATATTGTTTAGGTCTAAGCAGTTTCAAGATAGCCGCGAGAGCTTAGAAGACGATCCCCTTAGTGGACAGGCGATTTCTGCAGTTATTGCAGATAATATCGAAAAAGTGAAGCAACCGACCCTGTCTGATCGGCAAATCAAGCAGTGGCAGATAGCTAGAGATATTGGCATTAGTAAAGAATGAGTTCGTTAACTAATTCATGAACATTTGGGGATGTTCAAGGTGAGCGCGAGTTGGGTGCCTAGAATTCTGACACCGTTTAATAAGCAAAGACGTATGGAATGTTGCTAAGCATTTTTAGACTAAGTAAAAGACAAGGAATCATTTATTTATCTCGCAAATAATGACCTTCGATGAAACTTTGATTGAGTGGGATCCCGAAAGAAAAAAAGAGTCGACGCTATGAAAATATAAAGCGGAAAGCCACCAAGGAAATTCAAAGTACGGCTGTCAGCAGGCAAACTAATGGTAACGGTATTTTCGGATGTCGAAGACACTACGATCAAACTTAAATACTAGGCAAGAATACTTGACCTTGATTTGTACATATGGTTTTACGGCGGGGTCATCACTAAAGAAACTTTGCAGCCACCACTCGTATATGCTGTGATAGATAATGAACAGGAAGATTGGTTATTTTTTGGGCACTTATAAACAAATTATTTTAATAAATAATGAATCATGACATACAGTTGTCTTTTCATTTAATCAAATGACTATAAAACGTCAACGTGATTAAGTAATGATAAGAGTATAATTAAAGACATCAAGGTCCAGATACAAACAGTCCGTTTCGGTTTTTGCCCCCAGGTTTCGACATTAAATGTGGCTAGAAAATTCAAGTCCCCAGTTTTTGGGATTTTTTACAATTGGCTGTATGAGCCAAACTTATTGTCTTTGTTTTCAAGTCTTTGATTTGGATTTAAGTTAATAATCTTATAATACATAAAACCAACAGCTAAAAATAATTACACATGTATTTCTATTTTTGAAATCATTTTCTTTCTTAATTTTTTAACATGATGATCCCTGCCGCCTCTTTTCGCCATTGTTCTACGCGACAACATTTTCACCCCCCATCACTTAGATGGTTGGCAGTCCACAACTGTGAGTTTCACTAGAAACATTCTGCCTCGCACGATCAAACCGTGGAATAAATTGTCGCAAGCGGTATTTCCGGACCGATACGACCGAAGAACGTACTCCTACTTCAAAGGCCGGCAACGCACTTGTCCTCTGGTGTTGCGGGTGTCTATGGGCGGCGGTAATCGCTTACCATCAGGTGATCCGTCTGCTCGTTTGGCACCTATGCCATAAAAAAAAATTACAGCCTAAAACACAATTAGTAAGAAATTAAGAATTCATATTTCGGAATCTCCGTACAACTTTGTAAGATTGCCTTATTCATACACACATTTTTGCAGGGAAGGACAACAGTCACCAGAGGAATGGCATAGACTATATGGAAAATGTTCGGGAAATGAAATTTACCATATTGTGTTAGGAGATAGTAGATTTTTCGGAGAATACGAAGGCAAAAGCTTTACTTACGCAAGTTTTCATTCTCATAGAAAGTAAGTACCAACTATGTTTATAATGCAAAGGATATGACGAAAATGTGTGGCTATATTTTAGAGGTGAAAAATACCTCCTTTATCTTTCGTCTCTCGCTGCCGCTCGCTGGTTATATTAATAAATTATATTAATCAACTCTACTTATCTCTTTCATATATTGTAAGAAAACTAATACAATGATTGAACTCTTTATAAAGAAATAATGTTATCTTCATAAAGATCTTATACTGTTTACTATTAAGTTGGTAGTGGGCCCATATGCGTGACTGCTAATGCCATCAACGTCTTAATCCGGCTCTGCATACCGCCATTTATCTGAGATTAAATGACAACAAAGGAGTAGCTTTTACAATTATATTTTTTATGAGTATATGTTACAAAAGTGCGCTTGAAATTTTAAAGGGTTACTCAGTATCAAGTAAGTATAGAATACAGGAAATATATTGAAAATTCCGGTCTACATTTTTTTACAGTTTGCCATACTAAATCTGAATAGTTATTTAAAATTTTGTATGGGAAACTGAAAAAAAATTTAGGTCGGATTTTTTAGCCCCTTCAAATTTCAAGCACACTTTTTTAACACCCTGTATCTATTGTACAATCATCATCATCAGCCGAAGGACGTCCACTGCTGGACAAAGGCCTCCCCTAAGAATTTCCACACTGACCGGTCCTGCGCTGCCCGCATCCAGCGGCTTCCCAGGTCATCGGTCCACCGAGTGGGAGGCTTGCCTACACTGCGTTTTCCGGTGCGTGGTCGCCAGTCGAGAACATTAATGCCCTAATGCTATTGTATCTAAAAATACATTAATACTAGGGAAACTCATGTCTATAGCTTTTTATAACTATAAATTAAAATTCCAGTAAGGATACTAAACCGGAAACTCAGCAGTACAATAAACCACTCTCTAAAGTAAATCGCAAATCATTAGTCAGTTCAGTAATTTAAGAAACTAATAAAATGCTTGATGATTCAAGGTACGGCGTGGCTTTAGTTGGCGTCCGACCAGCTGAATTGCCAGAATTTTACGAAGACACCATTTTGCTCAATCCAGGCCCAAGACATATCATGAAAAATAGTGATACCTGTTATTATATGAGCATAACTAAAGAAGAAAATTCCGCATTTGTTGTTTCTGAAAAACAAGCTGATCACAAAGCAACCATTCCGAAAGATCAAACCACATGTAGCCTTTTATCGACGGAGAAGAAGAATGGTGACGCAGAGGAGGGTACTATACAACAGAAAAAAACTGACGGTAGTAACGTCGCTCAATACGAACTTCCACAAGTGATTCTCCAAGCTCCCGCGAGTTCCACACCAAATGCATCACCATCACGCATCAACCAAGCTAATAATGTATCATCCGCTAACTTTACTGTCGCTAGCTGTGAGTGTTACAGTTGGTTAAGCACTCAGAGTAAACTAAATGCATTCATAATATGAACTCTAAATGCATTCGGTATATTCTATAGTGTAACTGCTTAAGTTGCTCCATATATTTTCAACCAACGCCATTAGGTAATTTGATTATCATCCAGAACGTATTCATAAATTCATGGCGACAAGGATTTGCTTAACTGGCACGAATTTCTTCTAAAAATCTGCATAAAATAAGCACGTGCACTGTATCTCGCGTTAGATAAAGCAAAGACTATATCATCTCAGTACATGTAAACCAGTGCAGAAATTGAGTCCGACTACACTGAACAGGTATTTTATTCAATAATTGTGGAGTAATGCTAAGGCGGTATGGTCGATGTAAATAATTCTGCCTTCAGGGACATTTGATGTGTGTCCACAAACACTTACATTTTGCACGAATTCACCTATGTGGGGATGGTAAACAAGAAGGGCATGTACCCAAAATGTCTTACCAAAGGTACTGATACTATCACAACTAAACGGCAGCATACGAGTCGCATTTTTAGTCGCAACTTCGGACAATTTTAATATATGAAGCGATTTGACATTTGCTTTGTTGGGATAAGTTGTTCGATTTTAAACAGTTTGATTAAATTGCCCCCCTTCCCTTTTTATAGGGCACATCCATATACTCACGCCTAATTACTTAGTTTATCCCATTAAATCTTATATCCCTTCTAATATTTATCTAAAAGAAGTATATCTGTCTTTTTCAATAATTGACAGCTCTGAACACGTTAAAAACAATCGGCTTCAATCGCATTAATAATTTTGCTATGTTAAAAACCGTCCGTCCGTCTATCTGTCAGCGGGCTGTATCTCATGAACCGTAATAGGAAGACAGTTGAAATTTTCACAGAGTGTGTACATCTGTTGCCACTATAATAACAAATAATAAAAATAAATTAAAAATTAAAGTGGGCTCCCCTACTAGAAACGTGTTTTTGGCGTTTTTTGTTCGGTCTTAATAATGGCAACAGGTAGACGCTTGAAATACTCACAGAGTTTGTATCGCTATAGTCGCAAAAAAAATATAGGGTGACTTTAAATTTGTTCTTGATACGAAAGGCTATGCATGTGCTCGTGATAACAAACAACTTTCCCTAAGGAACCCATAGTCAAATCTCAATAAAGGTTTTGGATCCTCCATACAAATCGGTCAACGGACCTTCCATTAGTATGAAGAGTCCAATTTTTTTTGCGATTTGACTATTGGTTCCTAGGGAAAGTTGTTTGTTTTCACGAGCACATGCATATGCATATCCCTTGGTATCAAAATCTAATTTAAAGTCACCCTATATATATTGAAAAATTAAAGCACCTGATACAAGAGACGTGTTTTTGGAGTTTCTTGTACGATGGTACGAAACCTTTCATGCGCGAGTCCGACTTGCACTTGGCCAGTTTTTTTATTTTGTTGATATTTTCTAGAAGCGCCGAATTAATTTCAATAAAATGTATGGCAGAATAATCGCTTAACAAACATTAAAAAAACATACAGTCGAATTGAGAAGCTTGTCCTTTTTGAAGGCGGGTAAAAATTACTTTCAGTATGAAAATCTGTAAACTAACCTTTATTGAATAATCTATTATACCGATGGTTTCTTTCATTGTGGTCGGATAAAAATACTGAAAAGTCCCTTATTATTTGTACTTAGAATGGTTAGCTTGATTTAATTATTTAAAAATTCTTACTTTCTAACCACTTTCTGATTAAACAGAACTAGTTGTAATAACAAATAATATCTAAGTACATGTATACATACGATCTGAAAATATTCCAAGGTCCCCAAGCGGTAACGATTGCTAAGTCGGCGTGGTCCAAGAAGGTCCGCTTTGTAAGTTTTACGTAATTTAAAGTGTGTTATTCCATATTTATTTACAATAAGGTAATGGAATCCCTGTTTTGCATGTTTTATCACCGGTTTGATGTTTGAAGTAACAAGTTGTTTTTCGTCTTTAGTATTTAATTTACCTACTTCATGAAACAATCATTATCTAGCGCACAGTTTCACTGCAGGAATCCAAGTATGGCATAATGTGGTGTCTAAATCAAATATCGCAGTTGTAAAGAAATTTTGCGCTGGTGCATTATCCAAAATATCCATCATATTTGTGTCGTTTATTTGTGAGTAATCATGCATTGTTGTTTAGATAATGTGTGAAGTCTTGTTCGATGACAAATGATACTGTTGTTTGAAAAATCTGAAAATCTCACAACACGTAAATGAAACGTAGGCAAGATTAGATAAATAACCACGTATTTTAGAGAGTGGCCGATTATACTTTATTTAGTCGATAGGGGGCCATCCATAAATTACGTCAAACGTTAAGGGGGAGAGAGGGGGTCAACGAAGTGTGACATTATGTGACAAGGGGTAAGGGGGGAGTCATAAACGTTGTGATGTCACATAATAAATAATAAAAAATATGAATTTTGGAATTTCTGTTTTCATTTATTCAATTCTGGGTGAAAAATTGCAAAATATATGACGTCACACAAGGGAGGGGCTGATCCCACAACTGTGACCATCTGTGTCAAGGACGGGGGAGGGGAAAATAAGAATTATTTATTTAATAATCAAATCTAGGTGTTTGTTCCTGTACTTAGAATTGTTAATTTATGTTTCTATTGTTTGCGTTTGTTTTAATTTTGATGTTTTTAAATGTTTTAATGTTCTTCAGCTAAATTTGGAGAGACTGCGTCAACTTCCGACTCAAGAACATTTTTAAAAGATTCACCTGGAACAGACAGTGTCACTGATAGTCATTTGCTTCTGCCTAAGCCAGACAACACAAATTTTCTAAGCCCGGAGACGTTAAATTATCGCAGAGGTAATAATTAAATAACATATTTATTAAAGATTTGAGGTTGCATTAATATTATAATTACGCCAAGCAAAATTGTTACATTTGCCAACTTTTTCAGTTACTTTATTAATCAACCATTATGTTACCTATATTTTTATTTTATTTAAGGCAGTAGAAGACCGTCAATTTTGCCAGTGCCAGACATGGTGACGAGCAGTTTGAACCTGGATCCCAACAGCCAAGACGCAGAGGCCGAGCCCGATGAGAGCGAGGACGAGGTGGAAGACGATGTGCCTTGGAGGTCACCCTCCGAAAAAATTGCGTAAGCTTAGCGCACACGCCTATCGGCTTTGATTAAATAATTATTGCATGCAAATATTCGCTCATTTCTGTTTTTTCTATTCCAACATGTACATTTACATTTCTTTAGATTCGTGTCCACCCCTTATATGTAAGTATATAAATATACATTGACACTTAATTTTTACATTAATTAATAATAAACTCTCAAATAAAAAGAAACATAATGATTATCAAACAATAAAAACCTCAGAAACGTCTTGTACAGTCACTGACTTAAAATCCATCTTAAAGGCTAATATCGGTTGACTTAAAACCCATCTTAAAGGCTAATATCGGTTGCACGCAGTATTGTGCATCAGTCACACATTAAAATAAACTAGAAAAGATATTGTTACTATCAGCTTTGTTATAATAATAATTATATATAGTTGAACAACTTTTTTCATACCAATTGGTCCTCAACTGTAAAATTTTATGAAGTGTTTTTTTTTGCGTATTCAGCAATGTAGGGGAAACTTCGTTTCATGAGTACAAGCTCACCTAAGCGTAAGTTATTAAGATTTCTAGTTTATCAATACAAAGGTGAAGCATATCTGGAATTCAAAATACATTGTTTGGTATGCACCTTCTAAATCAGTTCAGTATCATTCATGAATTGATATTTGTTTTTACACATTTAAACTTCGGCACTAGAATCTAGTTGTTTGGCTTCACACGTAGATGAAAACTTTGAGTATTTTTTTCTACTACAAATGTCGCATCTTTTACACTGAATTTATTATCTTTATTAAATGCTGTCTATTATTACTACCACGTTTTGTTAAATTGTATCCTGAATACTCTAGTAAAATCGACACCAATAAAATGTGAAACGTTGTACATTGTGTATCTGTAATAATCCCCTGAGCGTATACATATATCCCAAACCGCACGACATATCCCGCCCAGCGACAGCACCAGCTCGACCAGCGGCACCTCCTCGGCAAGCATTGACGCCGTGCGCACGCGCAGCGCCTGGCGCTATGACTTCACTAGGTGAGTCGCTTCCACCACCCTGCACTAACACTTCAAACTGCGACTTACGACTTCGCAAAAATAACTGTATCGAATTAAACATGCTCAAAGTACTAACTGCGACTTTCGACTTCGCAAAAATAACTGTATCGAATCAAACATGCTCAAAGTACTAACTGCGACTTTCGACTTCGCAAACATATCCGTATCGACATAAACTTGCTCAAAGTACTCCGAAGAATAAAAGGATGTACAACAGAGTCTCACAAAAAGCTTAAGCGCTTTGTAGTCCAGACGTTACAATTAGGAATTGCTTTTTTGCTAAGAAAATAAATGCTTCATTTATATTGAGTATACAAGAAAGTATAAAAAGAAAAACTTGAGGTTGTATGTGCACATATTTTACAAACCTTTTTTACAACAATGTACTTACTATAATTATTATTTTCGTTTGCACAAACTATTGCGTGTAGGTAAGCATGTTTAAAGTTCCTTAATCGATGTTGAATGTTAGAATAACCAACCGGTATACTGCATAGATTTAACGATTGGATCTGTATGTCATGTTGTATTAGTTGTTTTATTAAGAGATAAACAGAAGATTTACCAACTTTATTTTATTCATAAATTACCAAAAATAACATTTAAAAACTACCTATACTAACTGTGTACAATCTCAATTAAACTATATTGGAAAACTTCCGCATTATTTACAATATCTTTTAATTCAACTTATACATAAACTCGCTAAATATTTTATTTTTGTAATATACACACAAACCCAATTGCTTTTTCAGAATCGTGAAAGGATTTCCACCGGTATCGCCGTTCATTGGTGTCAGCCCAACGTTATGTTACTTGCTGAAGGAGAAAAAACCGCTGTGCTGTTTGCAACTGGCTCAAGTTTGCGAACACTGTGCATATAGAAACGCCAAAGAATACCAGTGGCAGAATAAAACTATAATCTTAGCTGCTGACTACGCGTCTAATGGAATATACAATTTTATAATACCGCTGCGAGCTCACTTTCGATCTAAAACCTCTCTCAACCCAATAATATTATTACTGGAAAGGAGACCAGACATTGCTTTTTTAGATGCGATATCTTACTTTCCGTTAGTGTACTGGATGCTGGGATCCATCGACTGGTTAGTCATTGTACATAGTTTCAACTCACTGTGCTATTGCTTTTTATTAATATCGCTTACTTAAAAATATCATGTTTGGTTTTAATAAAAATGTGAAGCAGCGTAGTTTCCGAACGCAACATCTAACTAAACAAAAAATAAACGTATAAAACGAAATGGCGGCCATTATTTTTTTTTCAGCATTACATCTTTTGAACTACTTTTGTGATATATTACAAAAAATAAGTGCATCCAGTGATGAATATAGTTGTCTAACTCCAAAAGAGTTGATAGAACAAGTTTCTAATGCTGAATTTAGCTTTTTACCAGAAAATCCACGTAAAAAATATCTCAAGGCGTACGAATTAATAAAAATTGGCACCTTTCAGAAGGTGCTAAAACTTATTCTGAGACTGTGCGACTGAGACGATTACAAATTATAGACAAATATAGAAAAAGGGCAAGTACCGAACAGGTCAAAAACGAGATGGTCACCCTTTTCCACCCCTTCACCTCAAAGAGCAAGGAAACATACGTACTAGTACTACGTAGGGACTAGCGCGCGGCTATTCAATGCTCTGAGTTTCACCCTCATGTTCATCAATCTTCGTGCCTCGCGTTTCTTAGTTTGACCACATTCTATGTAGAAAAAAGTAATACGAAGTACATATTTCAACCACGTGCATTTTGCTTTCATCGGTGGCTGTTAGTCTCCAGCACTCACTTCCATAAATTAGCACCAGTCCTATACTTACAGAAGAGAATAGTACTTAAACGAATACTGTCGTTTAACCATATTTTCAAATATATTTGCCACTAGCCCCACAACCTCACCAATCCGAACTTGGTCCTCGTGTGTGGAGTATAAGCCTAACCTTCCCGGAGAATGGGAAGAGAGTGGGGACGATATGGCTTGTTTACATATGAAATACAAAAAAAAATTCGAAGATCATATCAATTCGTTCTTTACGAGAAAAAATGTTTTAGCCTCGACGATTTACTACGAGCTGGGATAACATTGGCTGAAAACGTTGTGGTTGTTAATAAAGAGTTATCGAACTCTGCCGAAGAGGACAGTCTCGCCGATTGCAACACGATCGTGGCTGTACAAACTATGTTCAAGTAAATCATTTCCAACTATATTAGTTTCATAATTAATGTAAGAATAACATTAGCAATATTAAATCTATGCTGAAGCGAGTCAGTAACATAGGAGCTTGAGCGAATATTGTCGTTCCGTAGTCTGATGTACGAGGGTACGGAATGAATAAATTGTTGTTAGCGATGCCTGTCTTTTCACAAGTTTTGGTTACACGATTAAAGGTAGAGTTTATGTATTATGACGATTTTCAATTCATTCACATTTTTAATTTAATTACAGATTCTTCCCTTCCATAAAATCAATAACGGAACTGTCACAATCATCAAACATGCGTTTTATGCAGTTTAGAGCGCACGACAAATATGCATTGCATCTCTCCAAAATGGAAAAGGTTTGATAATTTTAGTAATTTTCATCATAACGCTAATAACACTATTTCTATTTGAAGATTTCGAATTACTTTTGCAGCGAGAAAAAGAACGAGGATCGCATATCTCATACATGTTTCGATTGCCGTTCGCTGCTGGTTCAGTATTTTCAGCATCCATGTTAGATACTCTACTATATCAAGCATTTGTCAAAGACTATGTAATAACATTTGTTCGCCTATTGTTGGGAGTAGATCAAGCACCAGGATCTGGTTTTCTTACTTCGGTAAGCGAATAAGTAATCTAACAACACATTAACTTAGTTCCAATATACATATTATAAGTATCGTACAATCATGTATTTACACTGCGAAATTTAATGCGTTTGCGAATTTTTATATTTATTTCTTTCGTAATTTTAGGAGTTGCATTCATGTCGATGTATTGCTTACATTAAATATATCGTACTCTTTTTCCACAATGACTTCCGATTTGCCTTTATTATGTATCTGTTGGCAATATTGCGAAATTGAATACCTGAGTTTAAACACATAAAAAAAAATGATATTTCGACCGTTAATTTAATTTCTTTGCACTTATAACAGATGAAAATATCGAAAGAGGACATGTGGATACGCACTTACGGTCGACTATATCAAAAGTTGTGTTCAACCACTTGTGAAATCCCTATAGGGATCTATCGCACACAAGACACAACGCTAGCCGATCCATCTCACCACGTGAGTATGTTGCCACGGACCTCCTCAAAGTGGCTCTGGTCACGCTTCGCGAGAATGCGACCATCCCGTGCATCGGTGAGTCGGTTCAGCAATACTCTCTGGTCTATTTTTTCCTCAAATACAGTCCTTCAACGCCTTGTTGGATGCTACATTAACACAAATTTATTGTATTCTTTGTCCTTCCCAATTTGATGCTAGCACTGCTTATACGTCCATATCTTTGGACCGTGTTTTCCAACTAACTTTTTTATGCCTTTTCCTTGAATTAGGTTATTTTCAATTAATATTGTGACCATAGCAACACTTGTGACGTGTCAGTAATTAGTTTAGTATTTTATACATTATACTCCTCACGCGAAGTTTCGTTTACTATTCGAAATACACAAGCTTTAACTACAATATTTTATCGCAAACTTTTATAGATGTAAGTAACAAATTTTCTTCAATATGATTACACCTCAACATTAACTTACAAAAATATTGTTAATCAAGAACTATCATCTGATTATTTCGAATGCAACAAATAAGCATCAATTCGATTCAGAAGACAACTTTTAGGACCGCATAAATACATTAGAATTGAACTCGATGATCGCAATCTCGCCTTGGAAAATGTGTCTCTAATAAGTTGCATGTTATCTTATGTGAAAATTATAAATAATCTTGCTAGACGCAAACCATAAAGAAAGGACGTCGTACGAGGACTTGGCGTAGACGATATTACGCACTTCTCGGAGACCCAGTGGTTAAGCCCTCCTCATTACTGATCAGAGAGTGGTGGATTCATTAATGTAATGAGAAGACTTTTTGCTCTGTACATATATGTATTTAAAACATATGTGTATATACAGGGTGTCCAAAAAGTGAAGGATAATCCTTCACCTGCGGATTGGTCGAATCATTTCCTACTACATATAAAAAAAAAATCTAGTAAAAGTCTCACCATTTTTGTGATATCGGTATTTTTAGTTTTTTTTTCGAAAAAATTGACCTTCTTCAGTTTAATGCATGCCATTCCTACAAATTATGACATTTTTAAGTCCTGTTTTTTTTTTAAATATTCGTGAATACATAATTCATCAAACACAATGGTAATTTATTTCTTAAAGTGCTGGCAAATCCTGTAAAAAAATAAGTTTTGCAAATTTTTTACAAAAAACTTTTTCGAATAGTTAAATTCGATAGCCTGTGGTGTAAAAAAAAATTACTAAGCTGATCGTGCCAACAACTTTAAAAAATTGCTTAGTTATTGACAATTCTAAAATGGTATAATTGTTTGACATTACATTAAAAACAATTTTTTTTAATGATAATTCTAATGCACCAAGGTCGAATTTTTGGAGTTTTGCTATACTAAAATTCTATCGACATAAAGTAACTAAGCAAGACTTTGGTTGGTTTGTTCATTTGAATAACGAACTGCCACGCTACACCAGGACTCTCTACATCTTTTACAAAGGACTTTTTTACGGCGGACGTATCCTTCTCTTGAAATTTGTTCTGCAGCTCTGTCTATTTCTTCTCGCAGCTGCGTGATTTTGAAGTCTCCGTTGCATAGACTAAATCGTATAAGCAACCCCAATAAAAGAAATCCAGGGGATTAAGGTCTGGCGACCTTGTTGGCCATTTCAAGTGCAGCGCGTTCAAACCTTGGAACCTAACGACTACCCATCGTTCAAGATCGACAAGATCAGAGTTCTGCAGAATAAATGAACGAAGATAATGAGATTTTTCATAAAATTCTATGACGCGACGAGTCTTCGGGCTGCTTAAAAGATTTAGTCTATGCAACGGAGACTTAAAATATCACGCAGCTGCAAGAAGAAATAGACAGAACTACAGAACAAATTTCAAGAGAAGGATACGCCCGCCGCCTAAATAGGTCCTTTGTAAAAAGATGTAGAGCATGCATAAGGGCTAATGGCGGGAATTTTGAACATTTATTATAAAAAAAAATTTTTTTTTTTTATCCATACTGTCTTTTGTTTTTATCCATTGCATCCTAGCGTAGCGTGGCAGTTAGTTATTCAAATGAACAAACCAACCAAAGTCTTGCTTTGTTACTTTATGTCGATAGAATTTTAGTATAGCAAAACTCCAAAAATCCGACCTTGGTGCATTAGAATTATCATTAAAAAATTTGTTTTTAATGTAATGTCAAACAATTATACTATTTTAGAATTGTCAATAACTAAGCAATTTTTTAAAGTTGTTGGCACGATCAGCTTAGTAATTTTTTTTTACACCACAGGCTATCGAAGTTAACTATTCGAAAAAGTTTTTGTAAAAAATTTGCAAAACTTATTTTTTTACAGGATTTGCCAGCACTTTAAGAAATAATTTACCATTGTGTTTGATGAATTATGTATTCACGAATATTTAAAAAAAAACAGGACTTAAAAATGTCATAAAATGTAGGAATGGCATGCATTAATCTGAAGAAGGTGAATTTTTTTGAAAAAAAACTAAAAATACCGATATCACAAAAATGGTGGGATTTTTACTAGAAAATTATTTTGATATGTAGTAGGAAATGATTCGACCAATCCGCAGGTAAGGATTATCCTTCACTTTTTGGACACCCTGTATAACAGTCTCTGTTCCATCCAGAACAGGGAATCCTAGTTTGAGGCCTGCTGACCGTATTATAAGCCCTGTTTTTTTCATTAAATATTTGATGAAAAAAATTCCATCCAGTCGCGTCACAATATTTTGGATCGCGACGCTTCTATTCATTTTATATAAAGTAGCACTAAAAGTGTGCAGAGTCCTCGTTTCAGCGGATATTTCACGACTCAACCAAATTGAAACAATTTCATTGATAGGCACTGAATGTATTTAATTGTTTAAACGGTAAATCATTAAAATGACATTCAATGTACATTTCAGCTTTGTCGCGCCAAACACTAGTATTTCGGGAGTTTCGCTAATCTGTAATTATTTAATAAATGAGTTGAACAAAAAAAGAAAATTGAGCCTCGGTCTTGGCGGGTGCATACGTGGATTTTGCGAAGTCTTTCCAAATGAGCCTGAGCTCTTTAGTGGTAGAATTGGCAGACGAAGATTCAAATTTAAAAAAAGACCATACTCAAGTTTAAAACAATGTATGCAGGCCATACACGCGCGTACGCTATGCTTGGCACGGAATTTGTCATTCATTGTTGAATTTTCTTGTTTACAAGTTTCAACCGTATTGACCGATGATCAATATTGAATTCGAAAAGTTTAAGCTTTCAATGAAATGGCGCAATCGCCTGAAATATATTTAGATGTCTCAATGCCTTTGAAGCAATTAAATTGGAAACAATATTAAACCAAAAATGATCCGTGTAATATCGGCTTTAGTCAATGCCCAATTCTCGCCAAACGTCTTTTCTGAAAGGCTATCGCCTGAAATATATTTAGATGTCTCAATGCCTTTGAAGCAATTAAATTGGAAACAATATTAAACCAAAAATGATCCGTGTAATATCGGCTTTAGTCAATGCCCAATTCTCGCCAAACGTCTTTTCTGAAAGGCTTGTACAAAACAAATCATAAGTAAATCGATGTTCATGTCAAAAATTATAGATTATAGCAAAATATATTTAAAACTAAAAATAAAAAAATGGGATTTTCATAGAATCGGTGACTGAATTGAACTGAATCGGTGACTAAGTGATATGTGATAAGACTTTTACGCCAAAGATTGTGGGTTCGATCCCTAGGCAAACCTTGTGTGATGAGCAGAATCGTATAACATGTATCACATTCTTTGTTTTGTCGTGTCCGACCCGTTAAAATATATTCGTATGTCAAATAACGACGAAATCAGTGGAGTCCGTTTATATTCAAGAAAAGTTCCTAGGTACTACTACTCTAGCCCCACAACCTTCACCAATCCGGACTTGGCCCCCGTGTGTGGAGTATGGCCTCACCTTCCCAATATATGGGAAGAGACCCGTGCCCCTGCAGTGGGAACGTAATGGGTTGTTAACACACACACACTACTACTCTAAAAGACGGTAGCAGTTTCAAAATTTCGAAAAAGACAAAACAGAGATGAGTAATAAAGAAACTAGTACTGTTGACGACTGCAGCCTCTTTTGTATATATAGTTTGACTTTAAATTAGTTCTTGATACGAAAGGCTATGCATGTGCTCATGATAACGAACAACTTTCCCTAAGGCACCCATAGTCAAATCGCAAAAAAAACTTTGGAGTCTTCATACTAACTTGGCCGGTCAGTTCATCGATTTGTATGGAGAGTCAAAAATTTTTTTGCGATTTGACTATGGGTTTCTTAAGGAAAGTTGTTTGTTATCATGAGCACATTCATAGTCTTTCGTATCAAGAACTAATTTAAAGTCACCCTATATTTACTTTTCATAATGATTTATGTCCTGTTTGATTTTTACCTTTTTCTCTTACCAATAATAAACGCTCCCATTCGGACCATATTTTCTTTTTAATTTATTCAATACCAACATACAGTCTACTTTTATCGCCAACAATTACTAAGCAATTTTAATAAATTGGGATTTAAAAAGACATGGATATCGATCTACATATTGTTTATTCAGCATAGTTATATATTGTTCATGTAAAATAGCCACCTTTTGCCTATGTCAACTACTCATAGAGTTATCTTAGTAATTGGCATCATGCAATTATTAGAAATTAAAATTGATTCTTGCATGGAGAATCAATTACTCACCTGCGGAAATTCTTTTTCCTTACAAAGTGTATGTAGAGGTATCATAGATTTGACAAGACATGCGCTCTTAGGAAAACCAAAACTACACAAACGCATGAACGATTACGAATGGTCTAGGGATGGGTAACTTCAGCAAATAAAACTTAAACATTGATTATTATTCACAAGGACTTGCTACCAGAATCGGATAATTGGATTGTGATCCTAGTTTACTAAAAAAGACTCCTCACTTTATCCATTACTCGTTATTAAATATCAGTTCAATACACTTTATTATTCATACCAATGTTTTACTTAATGAAATCTTATACCTCACCTTAGTCGTGCGTTCAGTTTTGGGTACGGTTTTTCTAGGTGCGCATACTGAATACTTCATCGATTTTGCTTTCCACGGCATTATTTGCTTTTAAAACTTCTGCATGTTTAGATACAGTAAATAATCATACATTATAAGACTTGCAATATAAATATCACAGTATGTGAAAGGCCCAACCACATAAATTGGTGGCCCATGGAGGGTAAACTGGGCGAGTAACTTTAACGAAGTAGGGAAGTGAAGGAAAACAAAACAACAGTAAGAGGATAGTTCCAGCAGGAGGAAGGAGAAGGCGGGGTATTCCCGGCGTGTGGGCGGCGCGGTCGCGAAGCCGCGAGCTGCCTGGGCGGATGCTACGGCGAGCGTACGCCGGCGGTAAGGTCACTACAATATGCTCTCCAAGGGTCTCACCCACACGATAAACTATAGGCGAGGACGTACAATCATTAGAATTTTTACCCAATTTTGGATAAAAACTGAAAAATTGTGTAAAAAGCCGTGATTTTTTTTCTTGTTATGTCAAATATGGGCGTGAAACTGTAAAATTACTATACTATAAAACACATTCACAATTTAAGGGTTGGTTCCTCAGTTCCAATAACATTGACTTGACTAAAGCTATAAACGCCCTATGCTGTGACTATGAAAAAGTCGTAGTTGTAAATGATAAGTTAAGTTTAGAAATAACTATAGCGAATAAAAAATATAATTTCACCAATTAAATACACTCACAATAGCTTGATCTCATTACTAGCTTTTAGATTTAGTAAGTAGTGTCAAATAGAGATAAACGATCAAAATAGGTGACGGACGCAGCAAAAAGATCAACAGTCCAATGACGGAGATTTACAATCAAATTGTTTGAAATGTAGACACAGCAATAAAACTAAATCGATTAAAAAAGTAATTTAAATATATTTCTACTGTCAACTGTTCCTGTTTTCCTGTTCTATACTGATATAAACGCATCTTATTTATTAATTAATCATGTTTTGATAAACATTTTTGAACCTAATAATTATAAACATTAATTCACTGCAGCAACACTAACACCTTTGCACTATGTTATACAATTATTTAGTCACGCATGTGTTAATGTCACAGCGCCATCAACGGCAATGTATGGTTACACTAAAATATTACTTAAAATGTCGCTTGACTAATAGCTGTAGTTATAAATTAAAATAAACCGCAGATTCTGCTAAGTGCAACTCAAGGTAACCGTGGTTAACAGTGTCACAATTGAGGCCTTGCAGATTTAACAGATATGCTTGCGAAGCACAGACAAGATTATTAAAAAACATTTCAGTCGCTGCTATGGATTATCAGCACAAATAATCAAAATCTTCTTGAAAAAAGAAAAATATATCAAATATTTCAAACACAACACGAGTCCACCAAATATATATTTATTAGTCCTTAAATATATTTATATTTCCACAGTATTCAACGAGCTTAGCAGACGAAGCTAGAGATAATCATGCACAACAAATAGAAAGAGCTGAAATAGCAAACCTTGTTCGATCGAGAATGGAATCTTTGAATCTAACCGGTATAGATTATGATGATGTTAGTGAAAAACGGAACAGTTTGTCTTATGTTATCATCAATCCTAGCTGCGATCTCAACTTGCAGGAAGGCGATATTGTGTAAGTATTTTTTCAATGAACCATTATTTAGTATTTACAGAACGATCTAATTTTCAATTTTGTTTTAGATATTTGGTTCGTCCCTCACCATTCTCAGCTCAAAAAACTTTTGAGCGTCACAACAGCAGAAGAAAATCGAATATTAGCTTTTGCTCACAAGCCCTTATTCAAGCCCAAGGAGTAGCGAGCCGCAGGGGCTCCGGCATCGGCGCAACTTTTAATCAACCTAGGGCTCCACCACTTTCTACTACAAAAGCAAACTCCTTATCACTTCCAGATAGTCCGACCATCATCACAGATTTTAGAAGTCGATCGAACTCACTCAGAGTCGTTGATGACATATTATTACGACGATCTAATTCACTGAGGCAAGGTTTGAGCGGAGTCGGATCCCGAAGACGAAAAAGTAGTCTAGAAGAAATCGGAATATCACATTTCAATTCACTATTACAACATCAACAACAGCAGCAACAACAAAACGCGAACGCCATAAAAATAGCTCTTAACGGCAGTATCGGCTTAGAAGTAACTCCTCCAGAAGAAAGTCCAACTGAAAGGTTTCCTGGTCCGAGCGTTCCGCTCGAAGGGTATCAAGACATAGCTGCTGCCTTACCCACCACGACTACAGGGTCTTCTCATCCGCCGGCTGCTGCTCCCGACCCTCAACACTTGCAAGGAACAATTGTATGATATAACTTAATGTGGGGACGTCGATTCAGTTCCCTTAGGTATAAGTGGAATTGAAACAATTGTTTCCTAATTATACGCAACCGATGCATTGCTTGCAACTGAACACGTCATTTCGTAGCGTCTCTACTTTGCACGGTATTTTAAATCTGTTTTAATAATTTTAGTGATGTAGTCTGGTAGCAACAGAGCTGAGTAATGTAAGAGGGATCAATTAGTTACTCCTTTTTCGGGATTGTCAGTCTAACCTGTAAATATTATTCATGTATAACAAATAGAATTCGTCAAGTTATTGTAAATATTTCTCAATTTACTTCTAGTGTAAATAACAATAATATTAATATTGGTATATTTTCTTTTAATTGTATCGTAATTGACCAAATAAAGAAATATCAATTTTAATTCCAGAATAGAAAAATAATTAATTAAGTTGCCCAAACTGTGGGAATAATCTTGCAAAATAGTCAATTTCTAAAATATAAAAATCTAATAAAAGAAGATATAATCATAACTGTGTTTTCATTATACTGTTATACATATATTACTTATGGGGACTATAATTTACCTATAGGTGTACCTAATTCAATTTCCGAAAAAGTCCGTCGAAGAGTAACGATTTTGAAAGGCTATGGTCGCGGTCGGACCTACATACATTTGCAACCTTTTTATGATAGTGAGCTGAATTTTCTCCTTATTTTCCCCAATTATTATCTTTCTAAGTTTGACAGTAGCTGACTTTTGTAATTTTGAAGATTTTTTCAAAACCTTAACTATTTCAAAACAAGCCCATGCGATATTTCCCAAATTTTCAGAAAATGATCTTACGACACCAAAATTTTTTTCTCAGAATATCGGTGGTGTTTTTATCTTTTACTTGCGGAATTATCGACAATTTCCAGCGGATACTTCATACTTAAAAATTGCGAAATCTATGTATAGGTCGCCATATGTGAATGAAAACACGTACAGTCGAGATACAGATTTATGCCTATTGGTCATTTCTTCTTAGACAAACCATTGGCTATTTACTCTTCTTTCACTTTGCCACAAATTTCATGTTAAGATCATTTCCTGAAAATTTGGGAAAACATGCAAGAGCGTGTTTTGAAACAATAATCGTTTCTGTAAAAAATCTTCAAAATTACAAAAGTCAAGAACTGTCAAAATTAGAAAGCTAATTAAAATTTAAAATCTAATTGGGCAAAATAATACACACCATTAGAGGTACGGACAGAAAAAAATTGCGCCCTGGAATGAAAAGGTTGCAAATGTATGCAGGTCCCACCATAGCCTTTATATTTTAAAATGATATTGAACCACGCAGATCTGAGCCGCCTTTAAGAAAATTATGTTTAATGAAAATAAAACTTTTCATGATTAAGTATTTGTGCACCGTTGCTTACACTCTGTAACGCTTGATTTTGTGAAAGAAAGTTAACTATTACTAGCTTACCTGTCAATTTGTAACAATATAGGTCGATAGTTGTAATATGTATGACCAAATTGAGTAGAAAAGACGAGTTTTAATGGTAGAACATCCAAGCCCATGTCCTGCTGGAAGAACTTCCCGCCGGAGTACTCGCCGCCATTTTGGCCAGCCTGACCGCAGAAATACGATTCAAAAACTCGCTGAATCAGAAAGAGACGCACTATGCATTAGAGTTCATTGCATCCTGCTGACAGGCTTAGAAGAAAGCATCATACAACCAAAAACATTGCGTCCTACCGGTAGTACGTAAAGTCCTGCTAGCAGAAGTCTGGACGTTCTATGGATAAAAATATATACGAATATGGTATTTAATTTACCAAAAGAACCGGAAAAAACACACCACTGAGATCCGGTGAAGAAAAATTAAAAAAAATAATGTAAAAATATTTTTTGATACAATCAGAAGACATTTAGGAGAAAGGAACGTAAAATACCGAAGCCTACGGAAGAAAGGTCACCATTTCGAAAAATACATTGAAAAGGAATTGCTTCTGCGAGGGAAGAAACTAAAGATAACGAAGCACTGTTTTATGCATCTAATATTAAATAACGACTCGAACTACCAAACACCCAGAAAAGGTGCATGTTGCGGAATGCATCTCAAAAAGACGAGTAGTAGATAACTCTTATAAATCAAATGAACTGTAATATGTAATGAAGCTACTTTTATTTTTCAATTCCTAAAAAAAATGCAATAAGCCGCACTTGCGCCCGTATAACAAAAGAAGGAATTATCAATTTGAATTTGACGTCATTGCTATTGTGTCGTAGACGAGTAGGTAAATCGGGCTTCTTCACGATCTCTTTGAATGCTATTAGGATGACCAAAATTTACGAAATAGTTATTTGTTCAACAAGTGAGCAAAGTTATTTTTTGCTGCGAAGTAGTCTAGAATTGAATCACGAGCGTAGCGAGTGATTATAATATAGACTACTGAGCATAGAGAGCAATTTAAAGGCACGAGAGCCTACGGAGGCTTTAAACTGGAGGGTCACATCTAGCCAGTCGACGATGAGCAGCGCCTCGACCGCGGCGGGCGCATTCCGCGAGCAGTTCCGTCAACCAGCGGCAGCAGCGCCGGGGGCTCCCCGGCGGGCGCAGGCGGGCCCGCGTCAGCCGCAGAAACGGTCCTAAACACCGATCAGGTAATTCTACATTCCGGTAGAATAAAACACTTTTACGACAACTGAGAAAAAATCACGAATGACAAGACCGCATTCCTTTCAGTTACCCAGTTTCCAGACTGAACCTTTATGCACTCGACCTCATAATGAGGGAGAGGAAAAACACTTCACTGAAGAAATCAATAGACTAATGCCAATAGGCATCATAAATGAATGCTCACCTTGTGTAGATCAATTTGTATCTAAAGTGTTTTTGCGAGATAAACCTAATGGTGATAAACGGTTGATTTTAAACCTAAAACCGTTAAACAAGTTCATTGATACGTTTCATTTTAAAATTGAAGATCTAAGAACGGCTATTAAACTAATGTCTAAAGATTGTTGTTATATGTGCTCTATTGATTTAAAAGATGCATATTTTCTTATTTCTTTCTAAGCATAGCTAAATTTCATTGAAAATACCTAAGATTTAAATATAAGTTAATACTATGAATACACCGCATTGCCATTTGGTTTCAACGTCACCCCTTTTGTTTTCACCAAACTTATGAAGCCAGTTATGCAGTACCTGCGCCGTCGGGGATTTTTTTCAGTGTGCTACTTGGACGATATTCTTTTAATTAAAAATCGTACGATGAATGTGGAAAAAATCTGGAGTTCACTGAAAAACATCTGAAATCTTTAGGTTTTGTAATAAATGCCAAAAAGAGTAGGTACTTTGACACCTTCAAAAATCTGTAAATTTCTAGGCTTTTATTTAAATTCAATTGACATGACTGAAAGAGTTTGCAATCACGACAGTTCAAAACAATACTGGCTGGTCTCATTTTGAATGGTGTTCCAAAAGAATATATTTGACTCAGTATATATCGAGAGACCAGCTAGTCCACTGCTAACCCGACGAGAACAAACATGTGCTGTGTTTTACTATGATTTTAGAGTGTTCTGTGGTTTATTATTAAATTATGTCTTTATCTATCAAAATCAAAATGATTTTTATTTAAGTAGATGTTTTGCACATACTTTTAAATCGTCTTTTTTTTCTACCTAGTACAAAGTTCCTACCACGCGGAACTTGTACACTCAACGTTTCGGGAAGTGTTTCCGAAGCGAGAAGAAACGTCGAGCCCAAAAGAAACTCGCTTCAACACATTTTTTAAAATAATACTTAATTACTAATACAATGTTTGTTATCAATAATACAGTTATCAGGAAGAGCAATACATTTCCAAATGTCTTTGTCATTCACATAATCTATTATCTTATAATAACCTTTCGAGCACAGACATTTTTTTACATGCGTTTTGAATTTGTTTTCAGGCAGATTTGTTACATGTTCTGGTATTTTATTATAGAATCGTACAGATTGCCCCACAAACGACTTTTTAACTTTGCTCAGTCTCGAATAGGCAATATCAATGTTATTTATATTCCTTAAGTTTAAATCATGCCTGTCACTGTTTTTACGAAACAAATGTAGATTCTTGCGGACGTACATAATGCTCTCATATATGAATTGACTAGCAACCGTTAAAATATTAATTTCCTTAAACTTATCCCTCAACGACTCGCGGGATCGCATCTGATAGATTGCGCGAATTGCCCTTTTTTGTAAAACGAAAATAGTTTCAATATCAGCTGCATGTCCCCAAAGTAAAATTCCGTAAGACATAATACTGTGGAAATAACTAAAATATACTAGCCGTGCAGTGTCTACATCTGTTAACTGCCTAATTTTTTTGACGGCATAAGCAGCTGAACTAAGCTTTCCCGCTAAAGTTTCTATATGTGGACCCCATTGCAATGTAGCATCTAAAGTTATACCGAGGAAAACCGTACTATTGACAAATTCCAATTCATTACTATCTATGATTACACTAGCGTCAATATTTCTAACGTTTGGTAATGCGAATTTTATACATTTGGTTTTTTTAGCATTTAAAAGTAGATTGTTTACAGTGAACCAGTTGAGTATCTTTGAAAGAGTGTTGTTTACTTCATCAGTTTTGTTTGATTTTCTATCAACTTTAAAAATAAGAGAAGTATCATCTGCGAACAACACTATATTTGCGAAATTTTGAACCATAAACGGCAAATCATTAATATACGCAAGAAAAAGGAAAGGACCTAATATTGATCCCTGGGGTACCCCCATTATCACTTTAGAGCCGGAAGAATTGATGCCATTTATTTGAACTTTTTGTGTTCGGTTGCTAAGGTATGAGTTTAGAAGACTGAGAGCCCCGTCCTCTACACCGTAATGCCTTAATTTCATTAGTAGTGTTTGATGTTCAACACAATCAAATGCTTTAGATAAATCACAAAATACTCCTATTGCATTCTGTGAATCCTCAAAAGCATCATAGATATTGCGAATAAGTGCTACTCCTGCATCAGTTGTACACCGACCTTTTGTGAAACCAAATTGTTGGTTATGCAGGAGGTTATTATCGTTAAAATGTTGTATCAATTGATTTAGCATTACTTTTTCAAAAATTTTACTAAGAACGGGTAACACAGAAACTGGTCTGTAGTTTCCCGGGTCAGTTTTGTTGCCAGACTTATAAATGACCTTACTAAATTTCATGAGGTCTGGAAAAACGCCATTATCAATGCTAATATTAAAAAGACAAGCTAAATATGGAGCTAAAGTACCAATAACATTTCCGATTAAATTTACTGAAAGTCCCCAAAGGTCCTCGGTTTTTTTCACTTTAAGAGATTTAAAGGTTTTGACAATAGTATCTGGTTCAATTTCTTTAAAAGAGAATTTTTGATCGCAAGTACTGACATTTTTTTCTAGCAATATTTTGGCATTTCTAGGTGATGAATTCAGGGCTTCAGTAGTCTTTAGTGGGATATTTGTAAAATAAGTTTAGAATTCTTTGGCTACTTCAACATTTGTTTTTATTTTACCGTGATCTGTTTGCAAAACAAATTCTTTATCGCGAGGCTTAACCTTCCCAGTTTCTTTGTTAATTATATTCCAAACAGTTTTTATTTTATTATCGGATAATTTGATTTTACTGGATAAATAATTAGATTTAGCTGCGCGGCATACCTGTTTGAAAATTTTTGAATATTTTTTCACGTACTCTTTAAAATTCTCATCAAATATATAAGTTTTCATGTCGTATAGGTCAAATAAAGTTTTTCGACTTTTATGAATACCTGCAGTAGCCCATTCACAAAATTTTAGTTTGTTGTTTATTGCTATGGATTTAGTTTTAAATATAGATTGAAATTCCCTGTCCAGCACTGTAAAAAAATCTGTGTAAAAACTATTAGCTTCAACGTGATTGTCAAAATTTGGTCTGGGTAGCTTTTCAGTTAAGACCTTTTGAAAATGTTCTATTCGGTTGACAGTGACAGGTCTTGTTTGAACTATTATTTGCTCTTTATTTAATTTCGTTGGAAAACTAGCCATTAATCCACTATGATCGGATTTCAAGCAATTAATTACTTTTTTCTCTACAAAATTACAATTACAAAATATATTATCTATACAAGTGGCAGAAGTCTCCGTTTTTCTTGTTGGTTCTAAAAAAATGAAATCTAAATCAAATGATTTGAATAGACAAGTTATTCTAGTTGTCAGAGACTTCTTTTCAAGCAAATCAACATTAAAATCACCACATACTACAACCGATTTATTACTTTTACTTATTAAATCTAATGCATCCTCCATCACCCGACTCGAAACCAGCATTGTCATCATATGGGGGTCTGTAAACGCAAATAATGATGTGGGTTTCCAACTCCACACAGGACATTTCGATAGTTTTTTCAATCGAAAGACTGACAACATCCTTTCGTTCTTTAATCTTTCTATTATTTTTGTAAAATATAATGGAACCACCACGTTGCGCAGTCTTTCGATTAAAAGTACTGGCCATACTATAATTTTGAAAACTAAAAAGCATTTCATGATCCTTCAGCCAATGTTCCGTAATACAGAAAATATCAATACCGTAATCTTCCAAAAATAGTTCCATTTCAAATTCTTTGCCTATTATATCTATAATCAAGAACTGAACTGTGTATTTACCTCGCCGAATGCCAACCCCAAGAGGTTATGGGCGGCCCGCAACATGTTAACAAAATAAATTGGAAAATTATAAAATAAAATACCTAAATAGAAATAATAGAAATGGAGTAATAAATAGTGAGTAAATAATATGTTGACATTACATAACTGACAACCTGTCAAGAAACCTTTTGAAAGTGAGAACAAAAACAAAGGAATTTTTGAATGACAGTTCGGATAGAAATAATAATGAAAAAAAAATATACAAAATATAGAAATCAAAAGGTAGTTTGGATTGTTTACTGAATATTTTGAAAAGAAAGTCGAAAATATATAACAAAAATGGATACACTTAAACCGAAAATGCTAAGATTTGGCGATGACTATTCGAGATGGAAGATTTTATTGGAAATGTTTTTAACAGCCAATGGCTTGGATCATTCTGCAGAGCCAGCTTCTAGTGATGGCACAAACTCGACCTCAAAAGACGCTAAAGCAAGATACATCATTATAAGTAGCATAAATCAGGAATTAAGCTCACATATTATTAACTGTAAGTCACATCTAGAATTGTAGACAAGTTAGACAAGCTGTTCAACTGCAATAAAGACCTGAATAAATGCAAATTGTTTGAAGAATTCTACAACTTTAAATTTAATGAAAACCTTGGATTAAGCATCAGTGAATTAAAGAATATAATACAGAAATTAGAAAATCTGGGAAAAAGAATACAGGAAATACAGATAACTACAAAAATTTTATCCTGTTTACCGGATAACCTCAGATACTTCAAGGCAGCATGGGAATCGACAAGTCTGCAAGAAAGGACTCTAGACAACTTAACAGCACGTTTACTAAGAGAAACTGCTAGTTCCAGTGGCACCAGTCAACAACAACCCTTGATGGATAATGCGTTTAAAACAACACAAAGAGAATGTTTCAGGTGTGGAAAGATAGGACACATTGCAAAATACTGCAGAGAAAGAATTCCTTGCACACAGTGTAGACGACACGCTCATCCAGTAAGAAATTGGAGGGATTCTAGAGGTGTATGCAGAATTTGTAAAAAACCGGGACATCTAGAGGAGAAGTGCTATTTTAGAAATAAACCAAGACCGAGGGCTCATTACACGACAAATGAGGTAATAACTAGGGAAATATAGCTTTAATTGACAGCGGAGCAACTAGTCATATGATTAACATCAGTAATGTTCTAAGAAAGACTAAACCGATAAATATTGAGATTTCCTGTGCAAATGAAAATGTAATTAAAGGAGAACTCATTGGTGATCTCCTAACCAACAATATACTATTCCAACGAGTCTTATATGTTCCAAATCTATGCAAAAATCTGATTTCTGTCAACATGATAACAGAAAATGGAGGAAGGGTAGAATTCTTTGGGAAATATGCACTAGTTAAATCCAAATCTGGGAAAACTTTGCTCATCGGCAGAAAAACAGATAACGGGATGTATGAAACAACACTTAGAACGAGAGTCCCAGTTCTATCTTTGCGAGCAGAAAATAATACTATTTCTCATTGGCACAGAAGACTAGGCCACGTTGCAGATATAATAAAACTTTCTAATTTGGTTACAGGACTAGAAATTGACAGATCATCGGGTACATCTATTGGGACTTGTGAAGTCTGTATACAATCAAAATTAACGAGAACCCCGTTTGGTAACAACAGATGTAGAGCAACAAAACCTTTGGAAATTATTCACACAGACGTTTGTGGTCCGATTGGTGTCCCTACCTGGGATGGTAAGAAATATTTTATGACTGTATTAGATGACTTTACACACTTTTCATACATTTATCTATTAGCTAGCAAATCCGAAACAACTGACCGACTAATTGATTACATAAATTTGGCTGAGAATCATTTTGACATGACAGTTAAGAAAATCAGATGTGACAACGGGACTGAGTATACTAATAACAAGTTTTCTGTTTTCTGTAGAAATAAGGGCATTATTCTAGACTATAGCACTCCATATACGCCGCAATTAAATGGAAAAGCTGAAAGGCTAAACAGAACGTTAATGGAAAGAACGAGAGCTTTACTTTTTGATTCACAAATACCTTTAGATTTGTGGGGTGAAGCGTTGTTTACAGCAAACTATATAACTAATCGCTGTTATACGAAAGCACATGAGTGCACACCAGCCGAACTTTGGTACAAGAAGAAGCCGAATTTAGCTCACTTGAAGACTTTTGATGCAGTGGCATATTGGAGGGATAAGCGACACCTTGGAAAACTAGAATCGAGATGTAAAAAGGGAGTTCTAGTAGGATATATCAATGTCGGTTACAAAATTTGGGATCCAATTCTAAGAAGATGTTTTTACTCACGGGATGTAGTATTCGATGAATCAAAAGGGGCACTTCAAGAAGCTTTTGGCGAGGAAAAAGAAGAAATATCTAATACTTTTGAAGACATTCTAGATGATCGAAGTAAAATAGCGAAAAATAAAACGTTTGAAGACAGTAAACTGAATAGCAAAACAAGAGAAGACAGAAACAATGACAGAACAATAGATGAGGAATTGAAAAATAATAAGAAAATTGATAATCGTAAGGCAAATAAGAATAGATTGACTACTAATGAAGAAGAAATGAGCAATTATAGACAATGTGAACGACAAGGAGTACGTCAAATGATTAAAATGTTCGAAAATTTTAACGAAGATAAGATTGATAACAAAGAATCTGTTGAAAATGCGGAAAAACAAAGTGAAGTTTTAGTTGAAGGGGTGGACTCCGTTGAAGGTAACTTAACTGTGGAAACAATAGATAGAGAAGAAGATGTCTTTGAAGATTCAAGAGACATAATTGTTGAAAACCAAGAAGATATTTTTGAAGACTCTAGAGAAATAATTGAGGAAACTGTAATTATCGAAAACAATGAAGGAAATATTGAAGAACAATCAAAGAGTAACGTTGAGAGAATCGTCCAAAATATAGAACAAACTGAAGAAACTGTTGAGCAGGAAAATGAGAGTGTAGAACGACCTAGACGTGCAAGAAGGTTACCAGAGAGATTTAAAGATTATATTATGGATCTAATTGATGTTCAGCGAGAAGAATGTAATTTAACATTTGAAGAAGTTATTGTTTCTAGTGAAAAAGAGAAATGGTTGAAAGCAATTGAAGAAGAAAAGAATTCTTTAGAAGAGAACGGAACATGGGAAATTGTAGATCAAAAGGAAGCTGGTGATAGAAAAGTCATTACTAGCAAATGGGTGTTTGCTAAGAAAAGTGATGGTAGATACAAAGCGAGACTCGTTGCACGAGGTTTTAAGCAAAAGTACAAGGTGGACTATGATGAAACATACAGTCCAGTTGTAAACAGTACAAGTATCAGAATTCTACTAGCTTTGGCTGCGTTTAGGAAATTAAAAATGAGACAATTTGATATCAAAACAGCGTTTTTATATGGCAATCTGAAAGAGATTTATATGAAGATTCCAAAAGGATATTCAGGCTTAGAAGGGAAAGTCTGTAAACTGAAGAAAAGCTTATATGGCCTAAAACAAGTTCCTTTAATGTGGAATATTATATTTACAGATTTTTTGAAAAAGTTAGGTTTTAAACAGTTAAAATTAGACCAATGTATTTTTACTTCTGGATACATTATATTAGCTATTTATGTTGACGATGGACTTCTTTTAGGAAGTGACTATGCTATTTTAGATAAGACTATAGAAGACATTAGAAAGGAATTTCAAATGAGCGTTTGCGACAAAATTACTAATTATGTAGGGTTTGACATTACAGAGAAGATTCTATCAGACTTAACCAAGAAACTTACATAAACAAGATGCTGGAGAGATTTAATATGCTAAGCATGAAGGGGTGTCCGACACCTAATATTGTTGTTGATACTCATTCAGAGGGGGGAAAGGAAGATGTGTCGAATGAGTATAGAGAAATAGTTGGATCACTTATGTATGTGGCAGTTAAATCTAGGCCAGACATTGCGTTTCATGTGGGATACTGTAGTCGACAACAATCGGATCCAAATGTTATGGATCATCAAAATTTAAAAACTATTTTAAGGTACTTAAAACATATTTGTCTTAGAGTTCGGAAAATTTGGTACTTTAAATTTAATACATATTGTGATGCAGATTTCGCAGGTGACTCAGATACCCGAAGGAGTACCTCAGGTTTCATAATATACCTGGGAGGTGCACCTATTAGTTGGAGCTCTAAGAAACAACCGATTATTGCCTTGTCTAGTACAGAGGCAGAGTACATAGCAGCAGCTGAGTGTTGTAGAGAGATTATTTATCTTAAGGAGTTAATTTGTGAAATCACTGGGGAATCTCCTAAAATTGATTTATGCATGGATAATCAATCTGCTATGTGGCTTGTGAAAAAGGGAGTCACCAATCGAAGATCTAAACACATAGATGTCAGATACTTTTATTTGAAAGAGAAAGTTGAAGAAAACTCAATTAATATAAAGTTTTGTCCTACAGACTTCCAAATTGCAGACATTTTAACCAAAACTTTACCAGGACCAAGATTTAGCAAACTACGCAACATGATTTTGAATAGGAGATGAGAGTAGCGAGTTGAGATAGACAATTTTTTGGTGATGTATTTCAACGAGTGATGTACTTTGTGGACTTTAACACTTAAAACTTAAATCTTGTTTTATATGAGTAGTTAAATATTAGTATAGTATAGAAGTAGGGTAAAGATATTTTTGAGTTTATTCTAAATTTAAATTTTCTTCTATTATAGCTTACTGTCGTTGTTTAAGGGGTGTGTGGTTATAAGATTATGTCCAGAGAGGGACTTAGGTGGTTTATAATTTTCCTTTGTCCAGAGAGGGACTTGGATGATTAATTTTTTTTTTTTTTGGTTTCTTTAACTTAATGATCACATTTGTTAATGATGTGATAGAGCTGTCGAGATATGATGAGTCTTTTATTTGATATTTTAACTTGAAAATTTTAATATGATGAGCTTCCTGGATATTTTAATTTGAAAATTTTATTAGAATACAGGGTGTTTTAACTTGTAGAGTTGCCGTGATTGAAGGGGTGTGAAAGAGTTTGCAATCACGACAGCTCAAAACAATACTGGCTGGTCTCATTTTGAATGGTGTTCCAAAAGAATATATCGAGAGACCAGCTAGTCCACTGCTAACCCGACGAGAACAAACATGTGCTGTGTTTTACTATGTTTTTAGAGTGTTCTGTCGTTTGTTATTAAATTATGTCTTTATCTATTATATCTATAATCAAGAACTGAACTGTGTGTTTACCTCGCCGAATGCCAACCCCAAGAATGACCATCTCATTACCTACTGATAAACGACAAAAAATTCAATCTGAATTGGGAAAGTTACAACAAACGAGGTCATGTACCGTCCGTGATTTTGCGCGGGTTTTAGGCCTATTAACGTCGGCGTGTCTAGCCGTTTCAATACGGCTGGTCACATACAAAACTTTTTGAACGAGTCAAGTAAGTACTTAAAAGTGCTCGCTGATGACAACTACGACCAAATTCTTCAGATGCCCCACTATCTTCAGACAGATTTCCAATGGTGGTTAGATCAGATTGATACAACTTTTAATTATATTCAGACGAATAATTTTGTCGTGGAAATGTACTCTGATGCATCCACAACCGGCTGGGGGCGACGTGTGGAGATATTAACGAGTTAGAACTGCTAGCTGCATTCTTCGCATTAAAAACATTTACTCGTGACATATTTGATTCTGAAGTTATCATTCGAGTTGACAATACATCTGCAATCTCGTACATTAATAGGATGGGCGCGGTCCAATACCCCACCTAAACAAAGTCGCAAGAGGATTTGGGACTTATGCGAATTGCAGCAAAACTTCGTATTCGCGTCTTACATATCTTCAGCTGATAACGCAGTAGCAGATGCGAAGTCTCGCCGCACGCATTCAGACACAGAATGGGCTTTAGACGACAGTGTACAGACATATAATGCAATGTTTTGCAGTCCCTGAAATTGATTTATTTGCAAGTCGTTTAAATCATAAGTGCCCTAAGTACGCGTCATGGCATGGTGACCCAAACTCTGCATTTGTTGATGCCTTTACTGTCAACTGGAATGCTTTCTTCTTTTATGCATTTCCTCCATTTTCATTAATGTTAAAAGTATTATCCGAAATTATCGCTGACCAGGCCACGGGTATAGTAGTTGCTCCTCATTGGCCAAATCAACTGTGGTATCCCCTTTTTTGTAAATTATGTGTTTCACAAATTATATTTCTAGATGCCGATCCAAACATTTTGTTGTCTCCTTCAGAGAGCGCCATCCTCTTCACAGAATGCTCACTTTGATGGCAGGATTTTTGTGCGGGAAGCGTTAGTGAGGCGAGGAGCACCAACTGAAGCCTTAGATATTCTTTTAGATTCTCTGTCTTCTAACACATTTAAGCAGTATCGCTCAGCGTTAAAAGAATGGCACAAATTTTGCCTCGAAAGAAACTATGATAGTTTTGATGCAACTGTAGGGACTATCTTAAAATTTCTTACTTTAATTAGTTACAAAGGTGCCAAATACGGCACGCTTAATTGTTATAGATCTGCTTAAGCGTTGATTTTAGGAAAACGAGCGGAGAGTGATTTAACATCACGATTCTTAAAAGGTGTGTTTAGGACAACACCAGCGCTTCCTACATACAATCAGATCTGGGATCCAACATTAGATTTAAATAAATTAAGTTAAACTCGTTAAACTCTTTATCCCAATAAACAATTAAACTTAAAAGTACTCTCAAAAAAATTAATAACTTTACTTGCTTTAACCACTGCTCACAGAGTTCAGACCCTTTCACTGATCAAATTAGCGAATATTGAAACAAGTGATAAGAAAATTTTGATTAAAATACCAGATTAAATCAAAACTTCAGGCGTAAGAATCAGCCGATTTTAGTGATTCCATATTTTGCTGAAAACTGTGCAGCGAAAACTATTGCATATTTAAATAAGACTGATTCAATCCGACCCAGGTGTCGAAATTTTGTTCATTAGTTTTAAGAAACCTCATCATAGAGTGTCGTCGCAGACTTTAAGCAAATGGATTAAGTACATGCTTAGAGAGACCGGAATAGACACGGACACGTTCAGCCACAGCACGCGGCCACGTCGGCATCAGCCTGCAGCGCATACGCAATGCAGCAGGCTGGAGCGGCGCCTCGCGGGTTTTTGCCAGGCATTACAACAGACCTGTCCTCGACGACACTCTAGACGATGAGTTTGCTAGAGCTATACTCGATTGATAATATATTAAAAATTGTTATTACATTTATTGATTATAACTGTGTTATAATGTAATTCAAATAAGTATAGTGTTACCTACTTGTCTAAGTACTATAATTTATTTTCATGCTCTCAACATCTACAAGTAAATAATCTTTCGGAAGAACCAGCTAAGTATAATTAACTATTAAAAAAAACTTACCTGTAAGGGAAATTCAACAGTAATTACACGAGCTGGTTCTTCCGAAAGATTATAAGATAAACCCACCCTTCCCTAATACATTTTTTATGTTTATCATACAAATTACTATCTGAAAATAAATTATAAGCTTGATACTAGAATGACGTAAGCCTAAACGGAGATGTCAAATGTGGCGGGGATAGGGTTGCTAGGTGCAGTTTTCTTTATTTTTTTTATGAGGAGTCTCTAAACATTGTGACAACGACAGTACATTCACGCTACTACAAGTAAATAATCTTTCGGAAGAACTAGCTCGTATAATTACTATTGAACTTCCCTTACAGATAAGTTTCTTTTAATAGTTAAATATTACGTCTTTAAAAAGGCAATAACACAATTTTTAAGACGTTAGCTGCCAGATCAAAATATTAACGACGACAAATTTTAATTTTTCGCTTACGTAACCATATTAATGTCAAATGTAATATATACCTATCTAGAGTTAGTTCCCGTATTTATTTTCTAAAATAAAGCTAAAATTATAATTTGTCAGGCATAATGACTGACGCGGCCCAATTGGCATAAAACATAGCCATAGCGCCGTGTCAGTCATTTTGTCAGTCACGCTGCAAGACATTGTAGGCATTTCGTGTATACGAAATTGGCGCGAATATTACACACGTCTCTTTGCTACTGCGGGCGCGCAGGAACTACCGAGCGAGCTCGAGATCGAGACGGAAAGTTCTCGGCACTTTTCGTCCTTGAGCCGATCGCGGTAGCGAATACTTTGCACCCCGACCCCGCCCCTTTCTTGTGTTGAATTTGTTACATTTTTGTGACGAATTGTTTTACGTACGCAAGCTCATTATCGTTAATAAAACAAATATGTTAATTACTCTAAATTATACAATATAATATCTACTAAACGATGGATAGCATAGACTTTGAACTATCTTTGATAGATCTCAGAAAAAAATCGATTAGAGAAAGAATTATCGCAAAGTGAACAGCCACCTTTGAGTTTTCAAAGTGAGGACGAAGAAGTGATTTTGCGTGTGTGTAGAAACAAAAGAAGGAGGTGTGTAATTCAAAGCAGTAGTGATGAAGACGAAAATCCGGAACAACATATTAGAAGCACTGAAAAAGAAATTGATTTGTGGTCTGAACCAGTGGGTAAGGAACGAAAAATTATACCTTTTACCGAGTGCCCTGGGTTGAAACCATATTGCTTGAGAATATTGATGGCTCATTCAAAGCCCGATGAGTTCTATACATTGTTAGTGCCAGATAGTATTTTTGAACATATAGCAATAGAAACAAACCGCTTTGCTGCACAGACCATAACTAAGCTTAGCTCAAAAAATAAATTAAAAAAAGGATCACGATTACATAACTGGATTGACACTTGTAAAAATGAAATAAAACGATTTTTCGGTTTGATATTGTGGATGGGAATTGTCAAATTGCCGAAGTTAGCCGATTATTGGTCAAAGGATCCCATGATTGCTCAATCATTCCCAAGTACTGTTATGCCTCGTAACAGGTTCGAGATTTTGTTACGTATGGTCCATTTTTCAAACAATGAGAACCAAAAGAATGGCGACCGTTTTTTCAAAATCCGTGAGTTAGTTGATGCTTTGAATCTCAGCACATTACTATCCCCACGAAAATCTGTGTATTGATGAATCCTTAGTTCCATTTCGAGGTCGAATAATATTCCGTCAATACATCAAATTGAAGAGACATAAATATGGAATAAAATTGTTTAAATTATGCACTAATTCAGGCTACACAAACAAGATTCAGATATATTCCGGCAAAACAAACGAAACCGAGTATACAACACCTACTAACGTCGTTATGTCACTGATGGAAGGTTATCTACAAAAAGGCCATACGCTTTATACCGACAACTGGTACACCAGCGTAGACTTAGCGCGAAAGCTTCTAGAAGAAGATACTCATCTCGTTGGTACCATACGTAAAAACAGAAAACATCTGCCGAAGGATGTTATTACAGGGAATATCAGAAAGGGAGAGTTTCGAGCTAAAGAAAATGAAGACGGTATCACTTGCATGAAATGGAAAGATAAGAGGGACGTATATTTACTCTCCACAAAACATTCTGTTGGGTTTACAAGGACTTTCAAAAGAGATAAAGAGACTATAAAACCAAAAATTGTTATCGACTACAACAACGCAAAAGCTTCTGTAGACTTATCCGACCAGATGATAGCCTACTCTACACCCTTAAGAAAGACAGTAAAGTGGTATAGAAAACTGGCTGTGGAGTTGCTGTTGAACACAGCTTTATTGAACTCCTACATTATTTATAAAGAAACTACGAAGTGTAAGACAGGTATAGTAGATTACAGAAAAAAATTGTGCCGATATCTAACCCAGTCAGGTGTAGAGAATTTTGAATCAGAAACGTCGACGGTAAGAAGTAAAAGGCAAAAACATACATTTACAAAGAAAGAAGGGCCAGCAAAAAAAACTCGTAAGTACTGCTCAAGATGCTATAAAATAAATGTACAAACAGTAGACAGAATTTATGCTAGGAAGAAGACTAAGCAAGTTACCACATACTGTCCTCAATGCCCCGGTGAACCACATTTATGTCTAGATTGTTTCAACGAAGAACATAAATAAACAAACATTTTATTATTTCTATTTTTCAGATTTGTTTTTCCCTAAAAGTTGTACTAACAAACGTGTTGATTATAAATAAATACATTTCTAATTAAATTACTTGCATTCATTATATTCCTTAGAATTATTATGAAATTGCACTATAACTTAAGTTGTAACCGAAAAAGCTTAGAGCCAAAGCAAAAATATATTGTGTGGGGCCATGTCAGTAATTTCACAAAGAAAAGTACGCGTTAAAAGTGCGGGCCGGCTCCCTGTGGTCGACCGAATTGTAAACTTCGATGTCAGGCACAGGTGACTGACATGGCCCTATCAAGTACATTGCCTGTCAGGCACTGGTGACTGACATGGCAGCCAACGTGTTAAACTTAAATTTCAATAAATAACACAAACCTTTTGTGCCTATGAGTTAAATCGCTAGGCCAAATGAGTTTCTGAACGAACCATCGCCCATATTTTTTTCATCGCCGAACAAAAGGTGGTGTTCATTAGAATCACTTTTTCCCACGCTTGCAGCAAAAAGCAATTTTGTTTCGAGTTTTTACAACCAAAAGCACCATTTTCATGCTGAAGAGGTGAAAAAGCATTATTACTATCTGCTTAAATAATATTCTTAAAAAAAACGAATAATGCAGCAAAAAGCAATTTTGCTTCGAGTTTTTACATCCAAAAGCACCATTTTCATGCTGAAGAGGTGAAAAAGCATTATTACCATCTGCTCAAATAATATTCTTAAAACAAAATGAATAATGGGGTATCAAAATCAAAATTATTTATATTTATTTCAATCGTAACTTTTTTTCTGCCTAGTACAAAGTTCCTACCACTCGGAATTTGTACATTCTACGTTTCGGGAAGTGTTAGCGGAGCGAGAAGAAACGTCGAGTCCAAAATAAACTCGCAACACATTTAAAAACTAAATTTTTAATACAATTCAATTCATATCATAACTGGAACTAAGAGCTCGAGGACCTATACATGTCCATACATCTTTATTATTTACATAGTCCAGTGTTTTATAATAAGCCTTTGGAGCACAGGCATTTCTTCACATGTATTTTGAACCTATTTTCTGGTAAACTAGTTACATTGCCAGGAATTTTATTACAGAATTGACCTTACTTTGTCTCGAACAGGCAACTTCAATGTTATTCCTATTTCTAAGGTTAAAATTATACCTGTCACCGTTTTTTAAAACAAATTAAAATTCTTACAAACGTACATGATATTTTTCTGTATGAACTAACTGGCAACACTTAAAATATTTATCTCTTTAAACTTGTTTCTCAAGGAGTCTTGAGATCGCTATCCGCGCAAACTATCGATTTGATGGATTGGGCGGATAGCTTTATGTAATAGAAAAACAGATTATATGTCATCTGCATGTCCCCAAATAAGGAAGTCATCAAAGTAGAAATAATAAATTATAAAATAAAGGTTTGAGCAACTAAAATTCATTTTGTTACTGTGATTTGGCCGGTCACGCTTTTATCGTACATCCTGAATTTTTATAACATACATAAATACACAAGAAAAACATTACTCTCCGCTTAGGCAGTTAGGGCATGGTCGCTTACTATGGGCCTCATAAGAGGGCTCAAAGTCAACCAAAGGGCGATGGCACGTACTATGCTTGGAATATCCCTACGTGATTGAATCAGAAATGAGGAGATACGTAGGAGTACCAAAGTCACCGACATAGCCCACAGAAGCGCTAAACTGAAGTAGCAGTGGGTGGGGCACATAGCTCGTAGAACAGACGGCCGTTGGGGCATTAAAGTTCTCGAGTGGTGACCGCGAACCGAAAAACGCAGTGTAGGCAGGCCTCCCACTCGGTGGACCGATAACCTGGTGAAGGTTGAGGGAACCCGCTGGATGCAGGTAGCGCAAGACCGGTTGGTGTGAAAATCCTTGGGGGAGGCCTTTGTCCAGCAGTTGACGTCTTTTGGCTGACGATGATGATGAGGCAGTCGTGTAAAAATAAAGGAGACGTTTCACGGGACTATGGAGCTTGGACCTGGTCTGTGTACTAAACATCATAAATAAGTCATTAGAAACATAAGTCTTTTCTAATTGTACATTTCCTTCGATTGACCTTCGTTGCGAGGTTCATCTAGTTTCTCAGATTTAACAATCGCAACACATAAATCACCCAACATGGCGAAGCGAGCGCAATTTTGAGCATTTTACGTTCAGAAACTAGATTTTGTACATACCATTGAAACTAATAATTTAGTTGTCCGACAAGTAACTCGAAAACCAGCTGTTATGCCTGTAAAAGAGGCAAGGCATATCCGCAGATTTTAAAAATCGTACACCAATGTCAGAAGTCAGAACAGAAGGGTGTCCAGTCAATCAGAGTCAGAGAAAGCATTTGGGGAATATGTGGATGAAGCCTGAAGATGAAGATGAAGTAATTTCTGAACGTGACCTACTATTGCAAGCTTCAGTGTTACCATTTATAGTGTAAAAAGTGCTGACAAAACATTATGCTTGAACCACGCAACCCTGCTTCTAATATTTTTTTCATTATTTTTCCTAGAAAGCCTATATTTTTCTATATTTTTCGTACTACGTACATGTCCAGGCACAAAATGAAACATGTCCTTTATGTACATTTTTAATGTCTCACATTTTCATTCGTTCTTTACGTTGCGTTCAATGATAAAATCTTGAATAGGTATAAAATTGATTCGATTCGATTAGTTTAGGTTCTTTCGTGTTTGTGAAAAGGTGGTATTGCTGATGCACAGTCATCTTAATGTGTTTTTTATATTTGTACCTCACGATATTGATTGACATTATGAGTATATCATTATCAACAACAAGTAACGTAAGTATTGGTGTATTTTAATAAAGATTTACGTTTCCAACGTACTTAAAACAAATAAATATGTACTGAATGCCAGTACTTAATAAAATAGACCGTTTTCTTTCTTTGATGTAATTTTCTATAGTTAAAATATTCATCGATTAGTTTTCCTAATAATACAACCATATTCTAACGAGTCATTATTTATAAACTCACTATTACTACTTATTATAAAGTAAATGTCTAAGTTATTGACGAGCCATAATCGTTTTAAAATATTTTATTACTTTCCCGAAACGTTGAATGTACAAAGACCCTTTGGTAGAAATATTCTGAAGTGCCGCTTCCGGGAACAGTTCTAAAATATGCCTATCTTTTGGAAATATTCCTGGCAATGGGATATCTGTATGTAAGTACTTTGTATTAGTAAAAATAGGCCCAATTAAGGAATTTGTAAATCATCTATCTATCTATCTATCAGCCGAAATACGTCCACTGCTGGACAAAGGCCTCCCCCAAGGATTTCCACACCGACCGGTCCTGTGCGGCTCGCATCCAGCGGCTTCCTGCAACCTTTACCAGGTCGTCGGTCCACCGAGTCGGAGGCCTGCCCACACTGCGTCTTCCGGTGCACGGTCACCATTCGAGAACTTTACTGCCCCAACGGCCATCCGTTCTACGAGCTATGGGCCCTGCCCACTTCCACTTAAATCTAGCGATTCTGAGAGCTGTGTCATGAGAGACATGGTCGCTTACTATGGGCCTCATAAGAAGGCTCAAAGTCACCCAAAGGGCGATGGAGCGTGCTATGGTTGGTGTTTCTCTACGTGATCAAATCAGAAATGAGGAGATTCGTAGGAGAACTAAAGTAAATCATCTACCTTCAAAAAATTGCATTTTGAGGATAGAGATTAAACCATAATAATCACAAGTCATAATCACGTAAAGCCCCAAAGGTTTGGGTGTATAACTTGTTGACATGCTAGCTTAAATTATTATAGATAGAAATATTATATCCAAGAACAAAAACAGATGAAAACATAGCTAATACTAATTATGGATCAGATAAATTACCTATAAAGCATTATGATAACGCACATTATTGATAAAAGTAAAGGTCGTACCTACTATTACTTGAACAAACGTAATTTTCGACTGATTTAAATAGAGAAAAACTACGCAATAAGTTTTCTAACACCTTTAAAGCATCTGCATATCGTTTCAGAAAAAATCCTGCATTTCAAAGGTATGACAACACAACTTTCTTTTTCTTTAGAGATCTAGAAATACTTGTTTATGTTCCAAGAACATTTACAAAGATAGTAACTTTCTGCATAATAAATGTGTTCCAGTGAGAAAGAGAATTGAAATAAGAGTTTTTTTTTGTTTTAACCAACAAAATAGTAAGGAAGTATCGAAGGCAAATAACCTATTTCTGTCAGGTGTACACATGAAGAATTTCGTAAACCGACAAATTGTTTAGGCAATAATATAGTTGTAAAGTCTGATACTGACATGATGCATGAGTAATTCCTCAACCAGAAATAGATAATGTTGTATTTTACATACCTACTTACTAATAGGTTTTAGTACAGACGGCCACAAAGATATGTGGACCCCCCGCAACACCATGTATCACGAAAAGTTGAACTAATAGCTTTAGCAAAACGAGAGCCATTAGGTTATGAGGAAACCATACAATGGATGGAATACAGAGAAGATATCTACCAGTTGAAAATTGCAATAGATGTTGTTTCAAACCAAAGTGCGAATTACGTTTTAAAACTTAAGAGTTCAAATATCTCTGTGGTCTAGTGTACGTGTATGTGACGTATTTTTGTCTGATAATAAAGGTTACCATTTTCGTTTTTCATCGACTAGTTGAGACTTTATTATTTAGGTAGGGTAACATTATTAAGTATTTTTTAAGCCTTTAAATATTTGTATTGTTTTAGTGCAAAGGCAATGACTGCCACTCACAAGTAAGAAAATAACGTTTATTACAATAATTAATACTGACTATTTTTGTCTAATAGCCGCTTGTCGGTGAATAAAAATTATTTGCCTACGTAGTAGACAGTGTTGGCACTAATCAATTATTTTTCTATCAATTAAATAATTTGATTATGAAAATAATCATAATTAGAAAGGTAATCTTAATCATGATTTAAAAGGTAATCTTTATCATAACTACTTTCGTTAATCCTTAATTAATTTTATTAACTTGATTATAAACTAATACATCCGTCAATGTTGTAAATTCTACAAGAAATAATGGAAAATAATGACTCGTGAATTCTTAAAACATTTTATTATTCAAAAACTCAAAAAAATGATACACTGAATTCTTATTTGGTTTTTTAGGTTTTTTGAGGTACTGACTACAAAAATGACATTTGGTTTCGAATACAAGATGGCCGATATTTATTTTTGAAAAGTATTGAATTGAATATGATTCTCGAGGTTTTACGGGTGCTGATCACGAAAATAATATTTGTTTTCGAATCGAAATTTGTTTCGAATATGGCGGATATGTTATCACTTTCTTCATAAAACATTTTACATTTGGACGTAGTTTAGCAGAAAGGACTCAATCCATAAACCTTTGTTAGTGGATTAAGTACTTTAAGTTTTGTGGATAGAGTCCATTTTGCTAAACTACGTGTTTTTGGATTGAGTACTTTCTGCTGAACTACGTTAATTTGTCGGACATCATTTTAGTAGTAAAATAGCTTGCCTACTAAACATTAATTAATAATGCGAAAGCCGTAAGTGATTACACATTTTACCATTTATCGTTTTTTTTGAAGCATTGCAAATGCTTTTTGTTTTTATAATAATTGTGATAAATATTTACAATCTGTACACTGTACACGTTTGAATAATGCCTGTATTTTTATTAACGTCATACTCTACTCACTGGTATGTTTATTTTGCGTCGAGCTTTTTTTTTCGAAGTGTTGCACTAACTTTTTTCAAAAGATTTTTATTATTATTATACAGGGTGTAAGGGACAGGTTTCCGAAAACTTTAAGGGCTTGCTCAGTAGACGAATCTGAACAACTTTTCACAAGAGTTTTTTTTTCAGGAAACGAAAAAAATTTCTTTTGTTAAGTTAAGTTAAGCAAGCCTTTAAAGTTTTCTGAAACCTGTCCCTTACATCCTGTAAATGCACATAAATTACTACAATATATATTTCTTTTGTGATTGTACCTACACTGAAATAATTTTTTTTTTTTTATTACAAGAATTATGTTTATAATTGATCTAAAAATCTAAAACAAAATATATATTATATGTATCAAAAGGTTACCTAGAACCTCGCATTCGTTGTAAGTTTCTAAATTTAATAGTTTCCAAATTATGATACTTTGAATTTATGCTCTTTTTTTGAAATATCTCAAGGTCAAAGCGGAGTACTGCGGTGAAACTTATATAAATCGCGTTTGTATATCAAGGCGATACTGATAAACAAGTTTTGAAGTAGGTTCCCAGGTGGGGCCGATTCGCTATGCTTATCCTGCTAGACCCCTTTGTTTTACTGACATTAAGAAGGTAAAGGTACCAAATTTTGTTTTACTGACATTAAGGGTCAAAAGATTTTGAGCCAGCCATTGTGTGATTACACTAAGTCCAACTTCTGCGGCACTGGTAGCTTCCTCCCAGGTTTTGCCGAGTGTCATCAGCATAAGCGAATAATTGTCCTTTTTCTAGTTCTATGTTACACAAATCATTCCTATATATCAAACACAGGGTAGGTCCTAATATGCTGCCTTGTGGCACCTCACAGGTAATCAATTCATCTTTACTTTCATAGCATCCTATGCTAACTCTTTGTTTCCTATGTGAGAGATAGCTTTTGAACAGGAGCAGCATCGTATCGCGTATTCCTAGTTTTACCATTTCTGATATAAGGGAGGGAAATGAAACTGTATCAAAGATCAATTTTCTTTATAACATGCTCGCTAAGCCTGTTCACAGCGTCTTCAGAAGATTTCCCCGCCATAAAGCCAAATTGGTAAGGTGATATTTATTATACTTATTGAGAAAGTTCAGCAGGGTGTTATTCTTAAGCTATTCATTAATCTTCGACAACGAAGGTAGAACTGAAATTGGTCTGTAGTTATCAGCTAATATAAAACATGTATGAATACTTTCTGCAGTATAAAGTGAAGCATTTTATTTTATTTTTCGGACGCAAACTATGAGTATCCAAAATATTTTTTTACCTTTTTATTTTGTTAATAGAGCATACTGCAATGTAAAAATCAAAATTTGGTGATGTTGTTCATTCCACCAAAATGTTTGTATTGGCCATTTGAGTTTTTAGAACTATGCTTCGAAATCGTATGAAGTGTTACTTTATTTATAAATAAAGTATGCGAAACGCCAATAGCACTGCGTTGTTTTCCTTTATTTTCAAAAAAAATGTTAATAATACAAAAAATATATAATAAAGAAGAAATACCCCTTTTTAGAAAACAGAAATATACACTTAAGGATACACTTTTACTGGGAACCTGGCGTTACAACTTTAATGTAGAAAATAAGACTAGCGGTAACACTCTGTGGCGACGTGTTAACAGAACAGAATGTAGTGCATCAGTAAACATTAACCACAAAAGAGATAGGGTGTTACGATCTTCTCAACATACTTGAGAGAGATAAAAGAAAAACAAGTTTATAAGTCTACAGATGTCTTAGAAGAAGACGTGGTTCTTCCTGGGTCCTTTACAAAGCCCATATGAGAATCACACCGATATCTATTGAAACAGATATATACAGAAATAATAAATATTTTAAATACCGCACCAGACTGACTGTTTTCATAGCAACATTACGAGTATACGTCGTGTTGCTATGACAACGGTCAGTCTAGCCCGGATTATTAAAGTATTTATTTATTTCTAATTGAGAGCCGATTCGCCCCGGTCTACCCTAGACTTTTAGCATAATTCAAAAATGTTGAAGATGGAGTGTACAAACTGCGAAAACGTCTTATGCAGGGTAACAAATTATCCTTCTGACCATCGATATCTTCTGAGTTATCAGAAGTTCAAGTTCCGAAAATTTTAGCAAATACTTTTTTTATTATGCGACGTATTAAGAAATATGAAAAAAGTAACACCGGACCGGCACACGCATACCTAATCCTTATACAGGTATAAAATTATTGTAAAATACACCGGTTAGTTTCATAAAAATTTAGGTTTTCACGATGTTTAGGACCATCATAAGATATAAACCAGATTAAAAAAAAACTGCATATCGGGCGTATATTAAGGCCCTGATGCACATGTCTTTAGGTATGTAGGGTAGCTGTAAATATAAACAACATACAATGCCTCGACTTTGTTCGCGCAAGTCGCAGCTCGCGAGATAGATTTAGTTTTTCTAATAAACCTACGAGTCCTTTGAAGGAGATGGCAAAAATATGTGAAGCAGCATTTGAACATTGCAAAAAGACGTTTTTTTCCTACTAAAACGGAGAACTAAAAACTAAAAAGGAGAAAATTTACCTAAAAATTAAATTCACTTCCAAGTGTGGTCAGTGCTATAGGATATACCTACACCATCCAAATATCAAGTCGCTGAAGAGGTAGTTGAATAAAGCAGTAAACAATTTTCCTGAAATCCTGAAGACTGCAATTATTAAGAAATGGAATATTCCAACCCACTTATAACTTTTACAGGAATAGCTTCTAACATATATCTTTTTTATTTAGTGTCGAGGCAGCCTGTCATCTGCAACGGTAATTTTTATTTGTAATATATTTCTAAATAATCATAATTATTTATGTATTACCGACACCGGATTAAATGGTGTAAGAATATGACATTGCCAATCGATAAATATGAAACACTCTTAAATGAGACGTCTGACGAGCTTTTATTAATTTGACCTTTAATTCCAACAAATAAATTCAGTTTTAATTTGATTTTGAAATAAATATTCAGTGACTTGCTAGTTTTTGCTCTAAATTCCGAGATATTGCCATTTGCTAAAACATCCCACATAGAAATTATATAATGAATAATAAATACCAGAAACAAATCACACACGTTCATCCGGCCCCAAACATGATTCCCTGTATTATGGGAACCAAATACTTATACAGACAGAATGTTAAAAAAAGGGGTTGAAATTTTAAGGGGTTACTCGGAATACAGGAAAAATATTGAAAAATTCCGATCTACATTTTTTTTTCAGTTTCCTATACAAATTCTTGATTCGCTATTCAGATTTAGTATGGGAAACTGAAAAAAATAATTGTATATCGTATTTTTTTAAATATTTTTCCTAATTATTTACTTGATTCTAAGTAACCTCTTAAAATTTCAAACGCACTTTTTTAACAACATGTAAATCTACGACCTACGTTGATACATTTAAATACATATAATACGCCCAGACATGGAGCAAACAAGTCTACTCATAACATAATTATTTATACACTTAAGTTAGAATTAAGAGATAATGCCTTGTTCAGAGTAAAATCATCATCAGCCGAAAGACTGGTGAACAAATGATAACCAGTGACTATATTTACCTAAACTTCATCAGAGAACAAAGACATCTTTTGGAGACTTCTTTACGACAGTTTTTCCGGGACAATTGTCCCGTGTTTCGTGAGATCACTTAAGTTACATTAAGAATTAATGTTATTCAGAATAGGTAGAATCTATCTTAACTTAGCGACGAGGCACAAGATAAGGTTGTTACAACCCGTTCGGCCGTCTACGTAACCACAGATTCGTAACATTTTCCCGTCACTTTCCCGCCACTATTAACTCAAAAACCATACACTTTTTCTGATTTTTTTTTATTATAATTAAACTAATATTATGAATATAGATCAGTTGTACCAGTTCAATACCTGTATCCTAATCCGTAAAATCTTAGATAAAACTATACATTCTGATCTATCATTTTTGACCAACAAACAGAAAGGTAAAAGACCACTCCGAAACGTGAATAATCTAAGTCTCTCAAGACATCGGACCAATTATGGCAAGAAAAACATACTTTACGAAGGTGCACAGTTGTTTAATAAATTAACATCAGAGATAAAAAATGCTGACAACTTTAACATTTATAAACATAAATTAAAAAAACATATTTCAAAAACTCCGATTCCGGCCCTGCTCTCGTGAACATTTGCAATGCGTACATGATGCGTGTTTGCGATTACCGTACTATACTTCTGCTCTGAATAAACAATGTACACTTATTTTAAGTTATTAAGTTATACCCACAAATTGTTAACTTTATAAAATGTTTCTTACTGTTATATCAACGTTCGTAATATTATGTATTCTCATTAAGTGAAATGTAAATTTCTTTTCTTAAAAACCCTTCCTTAGCGGATGCCTCCGTTCTATAAGGGAACTCTGTGCAAAATTTCAGGTTTCTAGACCCAGGGGTTTGGCCTGTACTTTACATACAATCTTCCAGCCCCATTTTAACCCTCTCAGGGGGTGAATTTTGAAAAACCCTTCTTTAGTGGATGCTTCCCTTCTATAAGGAAACTCTCTGTAAAATTTCAAGTTTCTAGACCCAGGAGTATGGCCCGCACTTTCCCATACAAACTGCCATCCCTAGAGGGTGAATTTTGAAAAATCTTTCCTTAGTGGCTGCTTCCATTCTATAAGGAAACTCTGTGCAAAATTTCAAGTTTCTAGACCCAGGGATTGGGCCTGTGCGTTGATCTATCTAATTTGGGCCCCCCGTGTCTACCCCTTAGAGGGTGAATTTTGAAACTCCTTTCTTACTGCACCCCTAGACCTCATAAGGAACCTACTCGCAAAATTTGGAATCTCTAGACCCAGGGGTTTGGCATGGGCCCTGTAGTCTCGGGCAAAGAATAGAGCTACGGTATCTCCTGCCTGTCGTAAAAGGCGACTAAAAGGGGATTCGGGCGCCGCGGGTCGTCGGAGTGGGGGCTCTGGCGATTCTTTAGCACTGACGGCAGTCCCGGGAAGGACGACAGTTGGAAGTGGCCTTCACTGTCGTGACGTACGGAAAGAGCACCGGTGCGTTCCTTTTGGAGATCCCGGAGCTCTTTCAACGTACAGAGGACGGTCACCGAGGGGGTTTTAGTGGGTGGAATCTCACATAACCCGGCATCCCCCCCAGAGAGGTCGGGTATCTTTGAAAGAGTTCCCCTCGACATAAAAAAGGGGGTTTGGCATGTGCGTTGATCTATCTACTTAGGACCCCCGTTTCAACCCTTTAGAGGGTGAATTTTGAAAAATCCTTTCATAGTGCACCCCTACACCTTATAAGGAAACCCTGTGCAAAATTTCAAGTTTTTAGACCCAGGGGTTTAGCCTGTGCGTTGATCTATCTACTTTGAACCCCAGTTTCAGCCCTTAGAGGATGAATTTATAAAAATCCTTTCTTAGTGCACCCCTAGACCTCATAAGGAACCTACTTGCCAAATTTGGAATCTCTAGACCCAGGGGTTTATTCTGTGCGTTGATCTATCTACTTTAGACCGCTGTTTCACCCCCTTAGAGGTTGAGTTTTGAAAAATCCTTTCTTATTGCACCCCTAGACCTTATAAGGAACCTACTTATCAAATTTGGAATCTCTAGACCCCGGAGTTTGGCCTGTGCGTTGATGTATCTACTTTGGACCCCCGTTTCGAAAAATTGGGTGAGTTTTGAAAAATCCTTTCTTAGTGCACTCCTGGACATCATAAGGAACCTCCTTGCCAAATTTGGAATCTCTAGACCCAGGGATTTGTCCTGTGCGTTGATGTATCTACTTTGGACCCCCGTTTAACCCCCTTAAAGGGTGAGTTTTGATAAATCCTTTCTTAGTGCAGCCCTAGACCTCATAAGGAACCTACATGGCAAATTTGGAATCTCTAGACCCAGGGGTCTGGCCTGTACGTTGATTTATTCACTTTGGACCCCCGTTTCACCCCCCTTAGAGGGTGAGTTTTGAAAAATCCTTTCTTGGTGCAGCTCTAGACCTTACAAGGAACTTACTTGCCAAATTTGGAATCTCTAGATCCAGGGGTTTGGCCTGTGCGTTGATTTATCTACTTTGGACCCCCGTTTCACCCCCTTAAAGGGTGAATTTTGAAAAACCCTTCCTTATTGCTCGCCTCCGTCCTATAAGGTAACTCTGTGCAAAATTTTAAGTTCCTAGACCCAGTGGTTTGGGCTGTGCGTTGATATATCAGTCAGTCAGTCAGTTTCCTCTTTTATATATATAGAAGATTAAATGGTGTCGTATTACATACTGTAGTACCCAAGTAACACAACTGGGTAGCAAATGACTCGGATATCATGTCCGTTTGTTACTCTGGTTGAAAAATACAGCCATGCTAAAGTGCTATATAGGTGCAGAGAACCTATATCCTACCCAAATAGAACCACAGGGAGAAAAATTCCAGCCTATTTTTGGTTCTAAATGGGATCTATAGGAGTTCTAACAATCCCTGTGGGTGGCAAATACAACTCTGGGTGCAAGTTTTGCGAATCGAATGAATGAATGAATGAAGCGTTTCGGCGGATTTGGACTACAAATAAAAATGTCAACTTTTTAAAATGACTTCTTTTTCAAATGACCACTTCGTGAAATGTCCATTTCGTAAAATGACCACTTCGTAAAATGACTACTTCGTGAAATAACCATTGGTTGAACTTGTACATATTATAAACACTTGTACAGACAGCCACAAAGATATCTGAACCTCTCTGTAATACACCATGTATCACGAATAGCTTTAGTAGGGGTTCAGGTATCTATCTTTGTGGGCCAGTGTACATATTAGTAACGTATTTTTGACACAAATTGCCCGAGACATAAGGGTATATGAATTTTTATGCTTTTATAACTTAAGAATTTAAAGGCTAATTATTAAACCATTTTAGATAAGCGTAAAAACTCCTTGATTTAAATATTCTGCATATAGTCGGAATTCGTTTTTATGTTACCTATGTAATTGTATTGGAAATTTTTGTCCTAATAATTGTAAAACAAAAGTAGATCATCTGCTACTAAATAATTAAAACCTTTTTCAATCCGTTATCATACTTTTTAACGCTTAATTTGGCAGAGATAAAAATATTTAAAAATTAATGATTTTATTTAATAAACCGTTTTAAGACATCTTAAATGACCTCAGAAAAATTAAATAAAGAAATCTTATTATCGAAAGTTTTTTGGAAAAATAAAGTCCTACCCATAGAACACTGCCAATTTAAGGTCACAGAAGTTGGTACTGTAACGAAAATAATTATGTTAGTAAAAACAAAATAATTGAAACAACTATAGTTAGAAATTAAAGTATTATAATGAAATTATATCAGAATAATAAAAAATCCAGTAATTCAAACACAAAACACCAAATAACCAACAAAATATTTTAAAAGCAACAGACTTTAATCGAAACAATTATAATTTTTAATGTTTTTGTAAAATACTCTCAAAAAGGACTAAATAGATTAGAAGTTAGAAATTAAAGTATTATAATGAAATAATATCAGAATAAAAAAAAACAGGTAATTCAAACACAAAACACCGCATAACCAATGAATAGTATATGCAAAAAATTTTTAAAGCAACCGACTTTAATCAAAAGCACAAGTGAGCCAAAGCAACGATTTGGAGCTTATAAGATTGCCTCCCCGCAGTCCTGATCTGAACCCAATAGAAAATTTGTGGGGAAAATGGAGCAGATGTGGTACAACTCTCAAATACGGAACACTGGACAATTAAGGCGGCACGTAGAACGTATCTGGGAATCCGTGATCGGCGACAACTTCTGCTATAATTCAGTGCGTTCCATGCGACAACGTCTTTCAGATGTTATTTTAGCTGAAGGAGGATACACGCGGTTTTAATTTTATTAAGTACTCTTTTTATTTATTTTATTAAGAAGAAATAACCGTTTCTAGTTATAAATATTCAATTTAAAATACAGCTGTAGTTTCAAGTTAAGTTTGCAGTTTTTAATAATCAAGTAAAATACGAATAAGGAATTTTCAATCAATCATTATTGGCACCGTACTCTGTCCTTTCATATCCACTGCAGAGCCGGAGTTCTGAGATAAACGTTGAGTAAGCGCAAATACTGAAGTATTTATAAAAAACTCATAGGTGTACACATAGAGAGAATCAATTAAGGCCTATCAATTGTGAGTCCAAGTCACATGGCGACTGAGCCACTCAGTTTACTCTAAATTTACCATAATTTATTTAAAACTAAACAATTCAATCTGACCACGGATACAGGGTCTTTTTACCTAAGTTAAGAAAACAGTTAAAATATGACGTTTTCATAATATGTTACTATATTTTTGAGCACTTCGACTGCTTGGGTACCACTGACGCTGCTGTGGTTGTTGTCATATTTCGAAGATTTGATTGGATCGAATATTATGAATTTGTGAGCGTTCCGTATCTTTGACGATTAAGTTCGGTGTCAAAAATTTGAACACGATGGATGTGCCGATATTATGGAGTATTTTGGTAGTATCTAACAATTTGGGAACTTTGACTATCACCAAGTATTAGGCGTTGTCGTGTACCTAACAATGTGGACACTTAGACTGTCACCAACTATTTCATGCTGAATGTACAAGTATAACTGGCTCTGTATATAAAAAATATTTAACAAAAATAATATGAGGGGTCTTTATTGTATCAATGGAAGCCAAAACAATTGTTTTAAGATTTTCTGCTTGTGTCTTTACGAGTATGTATGCATCACGCAAAATCTACTGCGCGAAATAGGATGCGGTTTACACAGTTGTATTCAGTTGTATTGCTATAAATATACTTAAAATCTGATGCATTTTTCATATTGACACGTCGCCTAGAAACAGAGTTCTAATAATTGTTTTATTTTATGAAAACGCAATATAATCGAAATCCATGCAGACGAACTCGCAGGCGGAAAGCTAGTATCGAATAACATTAATTCGTAATGTACTTATGTGATGTCCCGAAACCCGGAATAATTGTCGGGAAAAAAAATTGTCGTAATATTATTAAATTATACTATTACTCCACTAAATTTAAAAATTTAACAACCTCCACCACGCCTTATGCATACGAATTTAGCCGCCAAGAGTTTGGCTTACCATTTCAGATTTTTTTTAGAACCAGAGAAAGTTTGATGCCATGTGTATTTCTTTTTTACAGGCTGTGGGATTCAATTCAACTGCTAGGGTAGGTAACATATTGGTTTAAAAAATTTAAAAATACACACACGAATACGAAATAATTACAGTTAGTGAGAGGTTATGAATATACAGGGTGTTAAAAAGTGTATTTGAGGGGCTACTCAGAATCAAGAATCACTAAATGTAGTAGAAACAAGAAGACTGTAGAGCAAACTGAATAAAAGACATTTTAGATTTTTTTGAATATCAAAAACCAGGGTTATCTCTCTATAAAAAAATCGCCAACAATCGAGACAATGATAGCTATACCCTACAAGTATAGAAAAAAGCTGCCCTAGTAAGCCTGTCAGAAAAATACTTTTTCGTTGGCACAGCCATAACATGAGACGTGGAGATGATACCCTATCCATAGAGCACTAAATATCCCCGACCAACCGCAAAAAAGAGGTATATTACCTGCCACCTGGTGGTCAAGTATGCAGAAAGATGTTCAGAAAGAGAACCTGAGCACACAGACAACCTAGGTCTAGAACAAAGCTCTCTAGCGCATACGTACAAGGACGTACCCGAACTCAGCTGAACTGGAAAGTGGACTGGACAAAGAGGCGAGTCTCATTCAGGTAGACGGACTTGGGGAGGTAGTTCGCCGTGTTCCATATTTTGAGCACTGGATAGTGATCGTGTTGTCTTGCCGCCAAACATGAAAAGATAACGTGTTTCGCTTTTCAGACATATGGAGATTTATCTACAGTAGAGGTATCGTAAATATTTTCTTCCTAAATTTTTATCAAAAGCTAAAGATGATCCAGTATCCTGGCACCTGGCCATGGAGAGCAAGTGCTGAAAATATTATTAATATAACATCTTACCTAGAAACTCCACAAGGAACTGTTTTTATTTGTAAGTACATTTTTAGCAAAAGCAGGAAAACGATCGAAATTCCTAATATATTGAAAAAAAAGGATATTATCCTTTACGTAGCGCTTTTCAAAAAAAAATATTGTAATTTATGTAAAAAAAAATGATATTGTGGAGATTTCAAATTAAGCACTTAATTATGACAATACCCACAAACTGAAAATTCAATTGTCATAAACTCATGATCTCGTGTGAGAGTGATATGAGAGACCAACATTTTCGAGATTTATTTCAGAAGTTCGTATGTTTTACAGTGTCTCGGACCATTTTGTAAGTCAATTGTGAGTTGAGTATTTATTATTGTATTAGTGTTGACGTTTTCGAAAACGAAAAGAAAGTAAGCAGATGTTGTGAATTAATATCGATCCTGAATATTAATTATATTTTTAACTTTCTTTAGTGCGATGGTGTCTTGGATATCTGTATGGGAAAGGTATGTTATTGATTATTAAGTAGTTAATAAATTAAGTTCAAAGGAAATTCTTTACCATACCAAATAAAAATCTGTATCTCAATATTCCAGTGTTACGGCCGAGGTTGTGAGACAGATGTAAGTCATTAACAAATTTCAATGTGGACGTGTCAAACTTTATAACAATTTTAAGTAAGGTTTTACTTGCAGTGCCATTCAGCAGCTTGCCTAACCTATGTGAGTCAATAGTCAGTTTATATCGTACTGTTTATCATCTATGGAGATTTACGTAATAGTAAATTCGGACAAGATCACACAACAGGGGCTTCCAGATGTTTTATTAATTATCTCAATTTGATCACTAGGTGACCAAAACCCTCATTTTTTTAGGTTTTTAGGGTTCCGTACCTCAAAAGGAAAAAAGGAACCCTTATAGGATCACTTCGTTGTCCGTCCGTCTGTCTGTCAAGACCCTTTCTCTCAGGAACGCGTAGACGTATCAAGTTGAAATTTATATCAAATTGTAATCCTGAAGCTGTGAAGAAACGAACTTCTATACTCCATTCCAAACTGGATGATATGGGTGACATATCCATAGATCATAACTTGTTGCGTTTTCACAAAGTTGAATCAAGAAAAATATAGCAATTTCTATTATATAAAAAATAATTAAATATTTTTAATAGTTTTCTCTATTTATTTGTGATATAATACTTAGATTCACAGCGTTTTTCTTTGTTTAATATTTTTTATACAATAGTTGTCACAAGGTTTTATTATTTACGTTGCAAATTTACGTACTATGGTCATTCAAACTAGTGGTGTGACTGAAATGAGATAATAGTAACGTATCACGTATTTATGAATCAAATCGATTTAAATAAATAAATTCATACTAATATTATAAATGCGAAAGTAACTATATCTGTGACTGTGAGGGTGATTCATAAATTTCATGTTTCTATTTTTTTAACTCTCAACCCATAATATCATTCCATCTACTAAAATATTGATTAGTTATTAATTTCGGAATTTTTGATTAATATTTAGAGGTTGCTACCGACTCTTAAAGTTTTAAAAATATATGCAATAACGCGCTTATTGTTTATGGTTTCTTTTGGCATCTTCAATGAGGATATTTAGCTAAAATGCCCCGCCGGCACCTCCTACCGCCGCAAGTCTAGTTAACATAAACAATCAACTCCTCTTTTCTACCCTACCACTTATCTAGTGACAAATCATTGCAACTCAAAGCGGTTTGTGTTCGCCTGTGCTGTGATTTACTTTCAGTTTTTTCGTTGACTATTGTAATTTAATTCCTAAAATGACTTCAAATATCATAAAAAGAAGAAAAAGAACTAAATTATGGTTAATCGGACACACTTGCTCAGAATTAGTGCAAACGAAATTACCCTCAATGAAATAAATTATGAGTTTATTTTTTCATTATGAAAATGTAATGTACAAAGTAATTAGAGAACCGGCGTCATTAACTGGTGGTGATGTCACAGAAATACTATAATATTTAAAGGAATAGCAGAACTTAAAAGAAAAGAAAATAAAGCAAAGCGTTCAGCAGCAATTAAAGAAAAAGAAAACAAGTGGCAATCATATTTAAATGGTCTGTTTGACATAGCTCATTCTAATGCCCTAAATACGATGACTATTGACGAAGATAAGCAGTTTCTTCGGTAAAATCGATAAACAGAATGCGCGAAACCTTGATAAACAATTAGAAAAAGAAGCAAAGTTGGAGAAAATGAAAGAAAAAGGAAAAACAAACAATAAATAAACTAACTGAGAAATGTATTTAATATCATCTTCAGCTACTTCTGCAGAGGATAAAAGTGATAGTGAGATAAGTCAAAATCGTTCTAATTCTCCTCAGCCCTTCTTCAAGCAAAGATTTTTTGCCACCACGGAAACGAGGTCGAAAAGCAATACTAGATTCTAATTTAGCACAAGTCTTGATGTCGCTAAGTTGAGTGACCGAAAAGCAACTGTTGTTTTGGCTTCTACACTCAAAAGTTTGGGCTGTAATGTGTCAGAATATAACGTTAGATATTCTTCTATATGTCGCCAAAGAATAACAGAAAACAGCTTGCTGAGTCTACAAAAGCAAATTTTCAACCAGAAACTACACTTACTGTGCATTGCGATGGAAAGATGCTCGAGCACATAACGGGACGTGAAACAGTAGATCTTCTACCAATCTTGGTATCTGGAAAAGGAGTCGACCAGCTCTTGGCCTTTGCTAAACTTTCACATGGCAAAGGAGAAACCATGGCCTCTGCTATTTTTGAGACAATTTTATCGTGGAGCTTATGTGACAAAATAATATGTATGTGCTTCGACACTACAGCATCTAATACAGGGCGATTAAACGGAGCCTGTGTTATTTTTTTTTTATTAATTTATTCAGTTATTACAAAACACATAAGGGTACTGTTAAACCTTCATAGGTTTGTCTCAATGCCGATTTCCAGCCTCATTCATTTATAAACAATAGAATTTAAAATGAAAGTTGCTAACGATAACAAACATTATAAAACGACAGTAAACATAAACAGGTATAGTGGTAGGTATGCAGAAAAAAGTTATTACAGAATATAGTGCGTAGTTAGTAATATACGAGTATATAACGTCGTTCGCAAGTTCGCAAGTCCGAGTCCACCTTACACATGCACAAAAAAATTTAAGTGGTTTTGAATAAAAATATTCATAACTAAAAATTATGCGACAGAAAATGCAAAAAAAAAACTGATTTGGCTTGTATGTCGGCATCATATCTTAGAACGTCGTACGTGAAGCTGTGGTGGTATCAGCTATTGGACCTTCCAGTGGTCCTGAAATCATGATTTTCAAAAGATTTAAAAGCTTTTGGACAAAAATTAATCAAGAAGACTTCACGACTGCGATATCCGAACCATCTACTTGGAGTTGCGTTCAAACCGTAGCGACAGATGTAATTTGTTTTTGCTCAGAATCAACTACAACAATTTCAGCCTCGTGACGATTACAAGGAGAAAGTGGGATTTCATTTAAAGCTCCTGTTGGATTGCAAAAGCGGTATATGCATTAAAACTGTTTCTATTAAAAACACCAGCTTTAGATCACAGGTGGTGGTATCAGCTATTGGCCTTCCAGTGGTCCTGAAATCATGATTTTCAAAAGATTTAAGAGCTTTTGGAGAAAAATTAATCAAGAAGACTTCAAGATTGCGATATCCGAACCATCTACTTGCGAGTTGCGTTCAAACCGTAGCAACAGATACAATTGTTTTTGCTCAGAATCAACTACAACAATTTCAGCCTCGTGACGATTACAAGGAGAAAGTGGGATTTCATTTAAAGCTCCTGCTGGATTGCAAAAGCTGTATATGCATTAAAACTGTTTCTATTTTCTATTTAAGCACCAGCTTTAGATCACAGTTGAAGAAGCTATGGCCATTACGAGTGTCTGCATATTTGTTGTACTTATTTACGCAAAATATTGGTTTACAGCGCCAATTATAAATAATTTATATAACAATTATAAATATTATTTTATTGCAAATGACCTGCAAATTTTGAAAGACTTGGTTGAGTTCGAAAACATAATACCGTTTTAGCCAAAGCCGTCGTAAAAAGATGTTGGGGCATCTTTGGTACCTTTATGAAGAGCTGGTTGCTTTAGCTTTGTTTGATAAACGAGTGTCTACTGAAACAAAACGTAACGTATGATTGTAGCACTGAAGAAGCAATAGTCGGAAAACAGTCCTAAAAAGGCATCTTTAAAATATGATGCCACCCATGATATGATAAACCAAAAGGTCGAAGATTTCGTTACAAAAAATACTGTGAAATTTTTCGAGATGACTGGCATTTCATGCGAGTTCGTCCAAAAAGATCCTGAGCTCTGGGAAAAAGAAGAAAGCTACAAGTCAGCTAAAGAAATTGTACAAAACATGTGAGTCGTTAACGATATAGCAGAAAGGGGTGTTGCTTTAATGGAAATTACATACGAACGATGAAGAGCAGAAGCAGTATTTAATGTTGTTAGTTAAGAATTACAGACAGAAAAATCCTAACGTTAATAAGCAGGGCCATCTTTACCTAGTTTAGAAGGCCTCCGGGGACCTCCAGGAGCAGTTCACAAAGAAGATACGGAAAAACCATTAAAAAAAATTGCGCACGCGAATTGCTCTTTTGACCTCTTTTACAATGGTATTGGAGAGAGACAAGAAACCACAATATTTCAACTTAGAAGAAAAGTTAACACATGATAATTGACCACGCTGAATACGTTAAAAACAACCGACTTCAATCGCAACAACTCTAATTTTGATATGTTTTTGTTGATTTTCTCAAAAACCGCTGAATCGATTTCGATAAAATTTATATGGGACCACCTGTGAAGTATACCCTTTTAAACAAAAAAAGAATTTTCCAAATCGGTTCAGGCGTTTTCGAGTAATCGGTGAACATACATAAAAAAAAAGATTCTGACGAATTGAGAACCTCCTCCTTTTTTTTTGAAGTCGGTTAAAAATAAAACAAATCGAATATTGACGGGGAAGATCTATTTATAGGTAATGAGTTAGAATTTCTGCTTTATTTGATATAAATAAAGACACAACTTCACACGACACGAAATGTATTCCAATAAATGAATGTTCATGTTTCCTAATGTTTCAACATCTTTACATATACAGGATGCCCCAAAACCAATGCAACGAATTTTGGCTGGTGATACAACAGCTTTTATCTAGACCTATCAAAAAATAACAAAACATAAATATTCTGCAAAAGTTTATAGTTTTCCAGTTATACTTGATTTTTTACTGGGGTTGTTTATAAGAAATGGTCTGTAAAAAGCACATAACCATAAAATAAGAATAAGGGTTAATACTGCATCGCAAGAAATAGGTGAAATGTGATGACGTTCTTTAGGAGAAGATTTTTAGAGCAGATTATTTATGAACTTTTCATAGACCTATATGAACAACTCAAGTAAAAAATATGGTATAACTCGAAAACTATAAACTTTTGCTGACCATGTGTTTAGTTATTTTGACAGATCTTGATCAAGGTTATTGACAAGTTAACTTGTTCCATTGATGTTAACACTTCCTGTGACAGAAGCAGAAGGTAAAAGGTCCTTTTCAAAATTAAAATGAATAAAAAACTTCTTTCGATCAACCGTGACCTAAGAGAGACTGACAAATTTTGCCATAATAAGTATGTAGATTTCAAAACAGAAGATATCGTTAAATAGTTTGCTAACTTAAAAGCCAGAAAAAAAAAATTGATATTTGAAAATGTACCTAATATTATTGTAGAGTATTTAAGTATTAAATTAAAAATCAAACACAAAAGTGAAGTTTTTTTTTTGTTGGCAAGGGGGCGCAGTCAGATTTTTGCACCCGGGCGCCCTACGTTAACGTTACCCTACGTAACGTAACCCTAACGTTACTAAAAAAATGTATTTCACCTCTCCAGCACGAAAAGGGTGCCTTTGGTCCCTAAAAACTAAAAACGTGAGAAAAAGTGATTCGAATTTCGAACACCACCTTTTGCGCGGCGCTGAAAAAAATATAGGCGATAGTTCGTTCAGAAACTCATTTTGGCCTAGCGATTTAACTCATAGGCACAAAATGTCTGTTATTTAATGAAATTTCGGTTTATAAATTGTGCTATTGCATTTTTAAAGACGTAATATTTAAAATAAATATGTACTAGTAAACATGAATATCGCTTACTTAAAAATATCATGTTCGGTTTTCATAAAAATGACAAACAGCGCAGTTTCCGAACGCAACTTTTCGAACGCAACTTCTAAATTAAAAACACTATAATAAAAAACTATATTTACGCCAGTCACCATAGACATAAAAATCGCGTTAGGGTCGCATTGGTTGCAACAGTTCTGATTTTTTGGTATGTTGTTAGGGTTGATAACAGTAGTGTAAAACTAATTTTTCAGCTTCGAAAGACTTGTGCAAACTGCGTGGTGCTCCAAAAACATCGAAATTTTCGGACTTTTTTCAGATTTTGGCTTATAACTTCTAAAAGGTGCATCTTACGGGAAAAGTCATTATACACACTTGTAAGAATACCTAATTTCCTATTATTTAAGTGCAATTGCAGCTCTGTAAGTATATTAGAACCCAAGATACAGCACTTCAAACATGGCAATTTTCGCAAAAAAGTTCTAAATTTTAGTTTTGTCACCTTCCGAGCAGAATATCGGCTGTAATACTCATTCTACGAGGAAAGTCGTTAAAAAGAAAGTTATAGAGCAGTTATGTAGCTTTATTTTAAGCACAAACTGAAGTTTGTAAGACCAATGGTTCCATTGTAATCTGGACAAAGTGAAAAATTAAGGAAATCAGATTTTTCAAAAACGGGAGCCTGACAAATTGCAGGACTTCTGTAAAGTATAAGAAAGAAATAAATCGGTGTAAAATAATTTATACTGATATTATAAAACTTAAATTATATCACTTAGTGATGGCGGGACCTCAGTTGATACCTGCGACAGAAATATACATGAAATATAGAACAAAATGTCAATTAATATTTATTATAACAAATTACAACGAAGCGGTAGGTATGTAATATTAGGTTTACCTTTAGGCACTTAGCGACGAAACAATTGTGTTCTTTTGGAAGGTCTAGGTCCATTTGACAGCTCTTCCTGGGGCTCCGGAGACTGCTCTGTTGCTTGTTGTAAAGGGGAGGTCATCGAAGTCGGCCTTGGCCCGACAACTTGTCACAGTTAGTAATAAATACGAAAAACTAACCAGAATAGAGGCATCAAGAAATGTTTTTCTAATCTACACTAGTTGAGACATTGAAAAAAAAAGTCCGAACGGCTTATCTAGTTGAGCCTCGCAGTTGAGCCTAGGGTAACAAACGTAGTTATAATATGTCTGCACATTTACCAAAGTTTTAATCAAGAAGAAGCTAATGATCTAATAAGGATGTAATCTTGACTTATCACTTATATTTCAGGGCGATGGAACAGCATCTCTAGCTAAAGTAAGGAATAAACTAGTTGAATTTTATCTCTATCACCCATCGTTTTAATAGACTACCTAAATGTAAAATAATGTGTTAATTTAACATCTAAAATATTTGTTTTAGTGCTTTGGACATTCTTGTATCTCTAATGTAAGTATTAAAAAATATACCAACAGCTGTCACAATGAAATTTAACAATTGTCACAGTCAAAATTGAGCGGTGCGTAGTCATTAGGGGGTGGATAGTCACTTTTATATACAGTACCATCAACCGGTGGATTCAAAAAATGTTTCAAGCCATCTAAAGGGCTGACAAATGACATAGCTTAACGACTGCTATCTAATGATAGGAACCGGCATCAACGGCTGTAGATAAATGCCACTAACAGTATAACCTATCCAAATTATGACCGTATCTGCCGCCAGTTAATCTGCGTGATAGACGCGTACAGGCAATTCTCACGGTACCACTATCGCTTTCACTTTAAGGTTAAACATCAGTCACCCCATTTCATACAAATTTTCCTGGGACACTATACAAATACGTTTTTGGTTTATCTGTACCCCGTCCTTACAGTGCAATCCAGAATCTGCATAACACCAAATTAAGATTTTGTTTAGCCGTGGATTTCGGTTTAATTGTTGGTGTAACCACCTAGGGTTTAAAGCGCCATATTGCATTTTGCTTGAGCATTTCCAAAGTGCTAATTTATGCTAGCTATTTTTTTCTATTCAGATAAAAAAGACGCTCTATTTCTGTCAGCCTCACGTCAGAGATATGATTTATTTAACTGATAGACGAATACACAACGAGAATAGCCTCGAAACTATGAAGAAGGATTTCAAAAATTGTCTTTGGCAAACATGAAAATTGCCAAGACTATTGTAAATTTAGTCCCACGACCAGTGATGGAGAAAAAGCCAAAGATTTAACAGAGATATTTAGGCTTAGGATCTCATTGTGGCTGCTAACGATGTTGTCATGTCACAATCAGAATAGCCTCGAAACTATGAGGAGGATTTGAAAAATTGTCTTTGGCCAATATGAAAATTGACAATAATAATAATATAATAATCCTTTTTTCTTTGATAGTCGGCTATCAAAGAAAAAAACCGGCCAAGTGCGAGTCGGACTCGCGCACCGAGGGTTCCGTATAAATTCATAATCACACATGTCTTGAACTCTATATTTTTAGGGTTCCGTAGCCAAATGGCAAAAAACGGAACCCTTATGGATTCGTCATGTCTAATGATATTAGAAACCTCAATATCATTTTTGAAGACCTATCCATAGATACCCCACACGTATAGCTTTGATGAAAAAAAAATTTTTGAGTTTCAGTTCTAAGTATGGGGAACCCCCAAAATTTATTGTTTTTTTTTCTATTTTTGTGTGAAAATCTTAATGCGGTTCACAGAATACATCTACTTACCAAGTTTCAACAGTATAGTTCTTATAGTTTCGGAAAAAAGTGGCTGTGACATACGGACGGACAGCCAGACAGACAGACAGACATGACGAATCAATAAGGGTTCCGTTTTTTGCCATTTGGCTACGGAACCCTAAACAGGCCTGGATTGACGAAAAAAAGATAATGTTCCTTCGCGATAACACAGCCAGGTCATTCGAGTCGGGAGCTCAACAAAAATTAAAGGAGTGAGATTCGAAACCCTTCAAAATCCAGATTGTTCGAAGGATTAGTCCGTCCGTCTGTCATCTCTACCTAGGTTAAAAAAACTCTTTGCTGGACAAAAATTTCTATCAGATGAGCAACTTGATTACAATTGTAAGTGACTGTTGAGAGGCCCTCGAAGATAGTCCTTTTCGTCCAAGCGGTGAAAGGGGTGGGGTTCAAATGAAACTTGAAAAACGCTGGAACAAGTGTGTTGAGCTCCGAGGGGACTGTCTAGAAAAACAGTAAAAAATAAATCACTTATGTGCTACTTTTACTACTAAACCAAGAAACTTATCAAACCACTCTCGTATAATGTTCATTCAATTCTTGAAGTTTATTTCTATATTATGTTTCATAGAGTTTCTTTATTTAACTACATGTAAAGTTTAAACCTTCCAAGTGCCCGAGTGAAACTCGGTCTCCCAGGAACCATTAGTTAAATGTCATAATACGGATATACACGACTTCAAAATGGTACCGGATACGTGTGGCATAAGAAAGCTTGACCCAAATGAACTCCCAAATCACCCGGAACATTTTATGTCCTTTCTTAGAAGAAACGAGATGAGTCGATTCAAACAATAATCTTATAACGATAAACGATTATTCGTATACCGCCCAAAGGTGGACAAAGCAGACAAACATTATGGACCGGACTCTATAGAAGTCAGTGTCGCTGACCTGAAACAGCGTTGCAAAGAACAAAAAACTCAAAGAATTCCAGAAGAGTAGTGTATAAATTAAAGATATTGAACTAGCTACCTACCGTCATCGGTCAACACAATAAATGATAATTTAAAATAAATAAATTAAAAACATAACCGGGAGAAATCACACACGGTCATCTGGCCCAAAAAAGGATTCCCTGTATTATGGGAACCAGAGGCTGATAATAAACATGCACATTGTACGTGTTATAATATTATTAGCGTACACTGATCCTGTAACTGCTTGCTCTTTTACGGACTATGTTAAAGAGTTATTTATTTATGTATAATAATTTGTAATGGAGAAACCAGGTTAGAGTCAAATTTACGCCATCTATCGGATTTTATCAACCAGTGAGCACTGATGTTTAACCTTAAGTTGGAAACCTCTTGTTTTAAAATCAAACGAAAATAATATGTCTCTACATACATGACAAATAATAGATTTTAGTGGGATAACATATGCAATGCGAAAATCAAAGAAATAATAACTTAATTTCAGTGCACTGGAGAGAAATGTATTTCAAAGGTACATATTGGTAAATAATTATACATAAATATTATAAGATTCAATAAAAAGCGGTCAAGTGAGTGTCGGGCCACATGCAGTGTAGGGTTTCGTAGTACTTCGACAGAGCTGCTTCAAGGGAAAAACCTCCCGTCTTACAAAATTGACTACTACTCGTTAACTTGTAAAGCCTACTCAGCTGTGATAGTTTTCCTCTTAACTTGGTTATACAGGGTTACAGGAAGTCGTACAGGAAGTCGTTAAAGGACGTTATTATTCAGGTCATTTCTGATGGATTTGATTCTATGATATGGTGTCCGAAACTTAACCGTTATGGAGATTGGATTTAAAAGGTTTTTTAAAAAATCCTTAATTTTTGGCTTTCTTATCGATTTTTTTGGCATTAGTGCTTCTTGGGTCCGTTTTTTGATGTAACTAGTTAGAAAGCATCTCAATTAATAAAAATATTTAACCAAAACTGAACCTACTACTAACAGCCTAAAAAGTCTGCTCGACAACTGTTAGAATTAAAGAATTTTCAATAAGTGTTTTTAAATTTGAAGCTCTCTTTTTTTAAAATGTATGGAACTTATTCTGCAAATAATTTTAAAAACTTCTACGTCTCTTTAGCTATTCAAAAAGGTATAACACTTGGTATTACATAGGCAAAACATTGACCAAATAGCAGTTAAGTTAGCAGAGGGTAAATTTTTTTGACAACTCTTTAGTCCTTTATTTCAGCTCCAAACGAAGAACAGCTTTCTTCTCAAAACTTTAAGGCCTTAATTCTTGTTATTCGATTCTTTAATTTACAGATTCTCGTCGATTAATAAGACTAAATGCCGTAGGGTGCGTTTGCAAAAATGGTTTTCGTAAACCCACAATACTTTTTGAAAGACCTATCCAACGAAATCCCATACCATAGGTTAGTTGACAAAAAAAATCATCTACACTTCACGTGTAGGGGAGGTACCCTGATTTTTTTTAATGATTTTGTTTGACCACTTTGTCGGCGTGATTAATATACACATCCGTGCTAAATGACAGCTATCTATTACTAATAGTCTCTGAGCTAAGCCACGGACAGACAGACAGACGGACATGGCGAAACTATAAAGGTTCCTTGTTGACTACGGAACCCTAATAAAAACGGCGTAACCGACGTGATGTGAAATTTTTTATACAATACAATTAGATAGTCAGTTCAGAAAAATACAATTTATGTTCGAATTAGGAAATATGGCTCGTAAAAATGGCAACAACCCAGTGGTAACAATCCGGCAACATGCCGAACCTTTTACGCACACAGCAATAGTGCGTGTTCGTCACTGTAAGTGATTACGAGAGTAGTGGTTAAGCGAAGTTTAACGCCATAGAAGATGGAACTGAAGCTGCAGTATTCGACATTTGTAATATATGCAAAGGTCAGCCTATCGTCATATGTCCTCATCTAACAAACATTTGATTCGTAAATAATTATACAAGATAATAAGATTGGTAAGAAGGTTTTACGATTAAACTATAAAATGGAACAAGTTCTATGACAAACGATTGAATAAATTTAAAAAGTTTCCATAATATTTCATTAAACATTTGATTCGTAAATAATTATACAAGATAATAAGATTGGTAAGAAGGTTTTACGATTAAACTATAAAATGGAACAAGTTCTATGACAAACGATTGAATAAATTTAAAAAGTTTCCATAATATTTCACAAGGGAAGGGCACGACATTGGGAAAACAAGTGTAAATGAATTTTCGTGTATACCATGTAAGTATACTACCTATGAAATATTTGCGCCCAATGCCTAGTAGTAGCTGAGAAAAACGCACCCATTACTTAGAAAATATTGTAATTCATCACCTTAAAGTACTACTGTACAGGGTGTGCCATGAATTAGTTTACTTATAAATATTTTATAAAAATAAAACTATATTAGAAAAATATTTATTACTGAAAAGGTAACGGGAATTTATTTAAAAAAATATCTCATCTAAATCACCGTCTCGATTTCGACATTCTTCTAAACGAGTGCAGAGCGTTAAACTAGTAATAGACTGATTTACAGATTTTAGTCAATGTAAACCGATGTAACTAAAAAATGTTTTTTCAGTGTGAAGGAACCGCTTGTATTGCTGAGGTATGTTAAATGGAAGCAAATTTGCTGTCAACAGACAACCACGATGTAATTATTTTTTAGGTCGGCCTCCTAGAACGCCAGAGGTTTCAGACCCAGATACACATATTATATTGTTTAAAATACCTTTTTTTATGGTAAGCGATTACCGCCGCCCATAGACACCCGCATCACCAGAGTCACAAGTGCGACCTTTGAAATGGGATGGGGGAATGGGGGGAATGGGGGGGGGAGTGCTCCTGTATATGTACAGGGTGTAAGGGACAGGTTTCCGAAAACGAGTTTGTATGGAAAGCCAATTTTTTTTATATTTCCTGAATAAATTTCTTGTGGAAAGTTGTTCAGTTTCGTCTACTGAGCAAGCCCTTAAAGTGTTCGGAAACTTGTCCCTTACACCCTGTATTTATCGTATTTTGTCTTTCTGGCTTATTAAAGCTGCGATTTGAAAAAACTCAACCAAATGCCTGCAATCATAGCTTGAAAATTTCTGACACGGGTTGGCCACTAGCCCCACATCCTCCACCAATCCGGACTTGGCCCCCGTGTGTGGAGTATGGCCTAACCTTCCCTAAGTTTGGGAGGAGACCCGTGTCCGTGCAATGGGGACGAATATGGGTCGTTAACAAACTAAATCCTTCTTGAAACAAACTTTTTCCCAGCTAAAAGAAGATATATTCACCTACATAAAGCTAAAAGGAAAATAGCTACCTTTTTTGGCTCTACTTTGATTTAATTTTACCCTTGTACTGGATAGGTACAATTAATTTGAATGCAGTACTAATTAAATACACATTTAGTATATTTATTATGCCCAAAGAACTATTCCAAAATATGTCGTAGTTTTGCTGTAAAGAATAATTTAAATGTGGTTTTGCTTGGAGGATGCTTTACAGCAAAATCACATTAATTTAATTGTACTCTTGAAATGGATAAGCACAATTAATTTAAATGGGCCGGCTCGACCGGAGTGATACTACGGCCGGCCTCACAGAAAACCCCCATCTCCCCATCCCATTTCAAAGATCGGCAACACACTTGTGACTCCTATGGTGTTGCGGGTGTCTATGGGCGGCGGTAATAGCTTGCCATCAGGTGATCCGTTTGCTCGTTTGCCACCTATGCCATAAAAAAAAACTAATTAAGTACATATTTAGTACATCTATTATGCCTTCAGTACTATTGTGGTTTTGCTGTAAAGTAAAACTTCTCCAGTTAACAGTTAAGCAAAACGTTAATTACTAAGGTACATGCTTTGCAATTTGTAATCATGAGATCTTTTACCGTTTCATTATAATGAACTGCTTATTTTCAGTGTCACGATAAACAGTGCACGGCTAAGGCAAGTATAATTATTAGATGAGACTTGAGTTAATGAAGGTAACTTATCAATGCTAGTAATTAATATAAACATTATTTTGGTTAGTTGGTTAAAACTTTTTTCACAATGTAGATCCGCTGCGAAAATAGTTTGCAAAAATATATAAATTAAACGAATGCAAAAAATTTAAAAAGATTGTAGTAGGGAGTTCTATCGATTCAAGACTGTATCTAGAGCTGGGCAATATTTGAATTACTTTTTATTGAAATACAAATAAGTATTTTATATTTATATTTCAAATACCCATCTAAAATGTATTGTGTATTTTAATTAGTCCATTGAAACGTATTTCGTAATTAGTATTTCAAATACTTTTTGTTGAAAACATATTTCGATCAAAATACTATGCTAAAAAATAGTTGGGCCAAAATACATTTTGAAAGATTGATGAGTCCTTTTGGACTTTGTGTCCGGATTTTAATATTATTTAAATATGTAAATATTTAATAATTTGAAAAAAAAAATAGCTTAACAAAGTAGAAGCATCACCAGTACCCAAGATGATAATGATTTCATGATTTATATAAATAAAGACACTGATCAGCCCCAAACATCAAAAGTAGAGTCAGAATTTATTAGCTTCATAAATGATAGAATCACTTTGGATGGTTACCCAAATATAAACCGCAGTGAAGAGGCTGTTTTCTCACTGGCTGGTTACATTCATTCCCCTAGTAGTGGTTGTTTATCGGAAACACATTTGAGACACTAGTGTTTCTAAAAGGAAATTCGGCATTTCAGTAATAAATTTTGTATTTTCGTATTTTGTATTTCAAATAAAAGCCATTAAAATACATACTGTATTTTGTAGTTTGTATTTTCAATACAACAAGAAAAAATATTTAGTATTTCATATTTTAAAAACGTCATTCATGAGCATTTTGTATTTCAACTACTACTTGGTGTGTATTTTACCCAGCCCTGACTGTATCAACCGAATGATCGCTATAACACATTCTCGATGCTTAAGGTTGATTGCTATAAAAAAAATATTTGTAATCACAGAAAGAGTATATTTAAGAGTTTTTGCAGGCGAAGAGTATTCCCTACACCCCTTTCTTATTAGAAGCAGAGCAACTGGAAACATTTAAGAAATATGTACAGGGTTTGAAATGGTATGAGGTGACTTAGCAGCTGAATGAGGCTCGGCGTCACCACGCACGACTACCCCTTACTCCAATTAATTAACACGTAATGAGGCATATCGCCAGGAATAATAAAACCTCCAGAATCAGTAAACTACAAGTATTTGGAGAATGATGGTGATTCTGAAAAAAAATGTTGAAAATGTATGCACTACGTAAGCAACGATATGGAAAAGATGTGGCAACTCGACCACCGACTACTTTCGGGGAATTGAATAACAAGCATCCAAGGAGCGTGGGCTAGCGTTCGTGGCATTATTTTCCATCGGGATAACCGTCAGCCATCGACTTATATAAAGGAAATGGCACCATTTTATTGGCCCTAAAACTGATATTATAATTCTTTGAATCAACTGCTACTTTTAAGTGAAACTAAATGAAAAAAGTTTAATCGCAGTAACAGTATACGTAGATACACATTTCACTGGTCATATAAAGGATTCGACCAACAGACGCGACAAATAATTGATATTTTAGGGCCCAAAAACGCTGCCATTAGTCGCTTCCGTTGGGCGTGTCCTTTATACGGGATGTTAAAAAAGTGCGTTTGAGATTTTAAGGGGTTACTCAGAACCAAGTATAGAATACAGGAAAAATATTGAAAAAAATCCGCTCTTAAATATTTTTTTCAGAGTCCCATACTAAATCTGAATAGTAAATCAAGAATTTGTATGGAAAACTGAAAAAAACGGATTTTTCCTTGTATCTATTTTCCTGTATTCTATACTTGATTCTGACTAACCTCTTAAAATTTCAAACGCACTTTTTCAACATTCCTGTATATCAGAAAAAAAGATATTTAGGTAAAAAAAAAACTCCTTACCAAACCTTTCACGATATGCACAACAGATATTATGGATATGTAATAATATTATAGATATTGTGTGGACCTTTCAATGCAAACCGAACGATGCATCAATAATGAAACTAATGATGTCTGATATTGTACTAACGATTTGACCAAGCTATTAAAATCCAGTGAGATTATTGTTGTTGATTGTGGTTTCCGTGACGTCTTTAGTGAATTGGAGAGTAAGGGACTGAAAGTTTTAATGCCTGCCTTAAAAGGGAATAGGACACAGCTTGATACCTTAGAGTTTAATAAATCGCGGCTCGTTACTATAGTAGGAAGGGTAGTAAAATCAGTTCATGAAATGATAAAACTAAAATATAATTTACTAGACGTTTCTTAAATCGTTTAGACGTTTCTCATTTCATAAATAAGAAATGTAGAAAAAGACTCCTTAGCGACGTTAATAACACCTACGAAATAATAAACAATTTAAATTTAAAGTCTGACATGACAGTCCATAACTTGGCACACATAATGGATGTACAAGAAATAAAACCATTTTTAAACATATTATATCAAGAAATGACTCATTAGACTTTCCTGAGCTGACACATAAGTATCTAAAAATATTCTTTGGCGATTCGTACAATTACAAGCAATCAATATGCTACTTAGCCGAACTTCAAAACGCAGATGGTTCCATCAATCTCGAATACTCTACAGAAAATGAGGTTTTGAGACTTAATATCCAGTGTCTACGTAAGATTTATCATATTTTCCTTAGTTATGAACCCAATCAGAATAATTACAGAAGTATCAATGGCCACTAATGGATATAGAACTGCCGGTTGTTTGTTGCTCTCACATTGCTGCAGTGATTGATTATTTATCTAATGCCAGGTACATGTCAAGAATTATAAAACCTGCAGAAATTCTGACAAATAATATATTTGATTATAACATAGATACTTCTACGGTTATTAACGAAAATAGTGATGAAGATAAGGTAATTAGACAACTTTTTTTAAGTTACACAGGTATTAACAAAATTGGTGTAGGATCCGTTAACTGGGGATTCTACTCATCGTACTGAACAACTTTTGTTTTACGACTTTGCTCAAATCACTAATAAAAAAAATTACTTTTCATACAAATTGATCATTTGTTTTGCCATTTTTGTATGGAGAGTCCATAATTTTTTTGCGATTTGACCAAAGTCGTAGAACAAAAGTTGTTCAGTATGAGTAGAATCCCCAGTTAACGGGTCATACACCAATTTTGTTACACCCTGCATATGACTACTAACAATAAGTTTTACGATATTTTATGTTACTCGTAAGTACTTACTGGATAAAAAAGCTCCTTTTTCAAATATGTTCTAAGAGTCTAGACAGACGGACTGCATCTCGACTGCTAGCTAGCTGCAAATTCGCAGTTAGGATGCAGATTGTGCGCAGTTCAATTGCAGCTGGCGTGCAGTCCTAACAACTGCACATTGACTGCACACTAGCTGTGCGGTTGTGATGCAGTCCTAATGCAGTTGAACCGACTGCAATAGAACTGCATCGCAGCTTCATCGCAAACTAGCTTGTTTGGTTGCCACTGTCTCAGCACTCGGGGGTACCTATTAATATATTAGATTATAAAAAATAAATTAATAATTAAGCACTTCAATATGAGACTTAACGAAGCAACACCACTGCTTCTTCTACTTCGTCGCCGTAAGAAAAGTAGAAATAGTAATAAGTGGGTTCAGTTAATATTACAATATAAACACGAAGGCGATTTAACAATTCATTACAAAAAATCAGAGAACAAGAGAAATATTTTTACATTCGAATGTCTCGAAGAAGTTCTGAAGAATTAACGAACATCTTAAAATAAAATTTGTCGACGAGATACCATAATGAGAAAAAGTATTTCGGCAGAGGAAAGGATTGCCATAACTTGAGAGGTAGGTAATTTGCTTTAGAATAATTTGGCTTATATCTACTACAGTACCCAACTGACGTTTATACAGAATGTAAAAACAATTGCGTTTTAAAATTTTAAGGAGTTACTCAGAATCAAGTATAGAATACAGGAAAAAAATAAAAACTCCAATCCATAATTTTTTCAGTATCCCATACAAATTCTTGATTCACTTTTCAGATTCTGCACTCTAAAATAGCACAGTATGGCATTTTTACGTTTTTTTTTAAATTATTTATTCGAGAACCTCAGCCGTCCGGCCCCACGATTGAGTATAAGTGCAAAGTAGTATTGAAGCGCTAATTTATGACACGCGAGATCCGCCTACTTACCACTTTCCCTCCCTTCTATCTTCCGTGGCTTTGCAGTTTAAAAGCATTTCTATTGCAGTCGGTTCAATTGCATCAAGACTGCTTCACAACCGTGCAGCTAGCGTGCAGTCAGTGTGCAGTTTTTACAACTGCACGCCGGCTGCAAGCGAACTGCGCTATCGGTCGGCAGTTTCGATGCTGTTGGCCTAACTGCAATTGAACTGCGTACAAACCGCAATCTAAACTGCGAATTTGTAGCTGCCTAGCAGTCGAGATGCAGTCCCTCTGTCCCTAAGAGTTTTATTTATAATTTATTTCGCAGTGTTGCACCTTTGCTAGACATGCCAAACTTGGGGATTACGTAGGTTGTATGTTGGTACATATTTTAAAAAAGCGGTGTTTGTACCTCCAAAGGAAATTAAGTCACAGCAACATTTGTGCAAAATTTGAAATCCGTTAAATACATAGATTTGGAATGCTAAATTGTTTAACCCTTACTCGGAGGCAGAGTCTTTTTAAGACAATGAAAGACAATGAAAACGCTCTTCAGATGAAAATAGTGACAATAACAATTCCTGCCATACCTGTAGATACGAGTATGATTTATATGATAGATTTGATCAAATGCAAGCTATAAACTATGACAATGTTGAAGAAATTGAAAGTATCTTGACAGGAAACACATCAACTATCAACGTACCATCGGCATCACAATTAGTATAAATAGAAGATAGTAGTAAAACACCCGGATCACAAAAGAAATCTATATGGTAAACAGAAAAAATGAAGATTATCGAAAAATAAATTGTGTGCATCTCTTCCTCGAGGTCATCCGGGGCATTATAAATTATCCAAGATCAAAGATATTATTATCATATTGAATCGCTCATTTTCAGAAAACGCAACTCTCCCTCAATATCCAAATCATCTTTCAGATCAGATGTCAGTATGTGACCCAGATACTTATAAAATTGTTAACAACCTGGATTGCTGAATCGTTCAAACCAACCTCTGGGATATTCTCCGGACTCCGGACCGGTTATTTATAAATACACCGAGACAATGGCACAAGCCGCAGTCATTAATTCGTATTTACTATACCGATATGAACATGACACTTGTGCTCATTGTGATTTTCTTTTGAGAGTCGGTGTAGAGCCTTAACAAATAGTTACAGTAGCCGTAAAAATGGCACCAACTTATTCAATTAAAAAGTTCCTTAATTTTGGAGTTCCTCAAGAAACTCGCTTAACAATTCCAATGCCAATTCCTACAACATCAAGAGCAGTTCCCAAAAGATCCATTTATATGTGTAGATTTTGTAAAGTTCCGATTTGCATTTACTCGTGGTTTGAATTATTTCATCAATAAAAAATTTAGAATATAACTAGTTCAGAGATAACTACATATACAGAAGAATTATTTATATAAAGGTAAACTTGATTTTAAGTAAAATCTTCATGCTGATATTGTGCTACTGGTTGATAGAAAACAAAAGATAGGTTTGCGAAAAATACTTTTAAAGAGTCCAAAGACACAGTATCAGTTTAATGAAAGTTATAAATATTATGCACTCACAAATAGAAGAGTTACAAAAAATATAAAAATTCAAATCCTAGAAAATGTGAGAAACAAATTCCATATGATACAGTGTTTTTGTGTTAAAATTGTTCTGTACTTATTTCTAATAGGTAATTTCTACGTATGCCAGCAACGGTATGGGTTGTTTTTTTTTTTAATAATACCAGACGGAACAATGTCGTTACGCGATGAAGGAATGATGGCAATGAAAACGTGAGGAGTACAGTCGCAAACAATCTTTCAAACATTTGTATAGTGACGAGGTAGCTTTGTGCGGTTTGTACTGTAGAATAATGTGGTGGTGAATTATTCACCAAAATTACAGATACATAATTATAATATTTTTCAGCACACTTGTGAATAAAATAACAATAAAAACTCATTTCAACAGTGAAAACGAGTTGTGAAAAATGTTTCGCTATGGCGGGAAAAATTAATCAGTTTTCCTATGCGCGCGCATTGCGATCGGCCACAGACTAAAGGGTGAGGTTTTTTTTTTATTTTCGGCGCATAGGATTTGCGCCTATTCTGCCACGTACAAAATAGGGAATTTAAAGTTTTCTTTTATTACAGAGAAAACAAAAGTTATATTTGAGTGAAAGTTTTATTTATTAAACACGTACGAGTTAAAATTATCTATTTAAATAAGAAGTTGCATGAAATGAGCAAGCAATAGGAACATTAATTTATTTGTTCTATTGAACACGATCTTTTTTTTTTGAATAAAAACTTTTTTAAGAACAAAGCAACTCAACCAATAATTTTTAAAAAAAATCTATAACTCACTAGTGAGTTATAGCAATGAAAAAGTCACAGTTTGATTATGGGTGTCATTCTGTGCCTAATTGCGGTGACCATAGAGCCACTTTATGAGCAAGTGTGTTGAAAAATATTTTATTCTCCTTTTTTTTATTTTAACGTGAAGTTGTGTTTTTGTTAATTTTATTCAATGAATTAAATTCTTAAAATGTATTTTTCATTTTATTTATCAGGCTGTCATAAATAACTATAGTGGAAACAGAATCTCAAATTACATAAGTACACAAAACAGGCAGAGGGCAACATGTTTTTTTAAATTTGTTTTTTTCCCATGATGTATTCTGCAGTGCTTTGCCAATGAATGAATTAAATTAATTTTACGTGGCATATCTGTATGCATGGGTCCCGTTTAAGGGTTAAACATGTTATCTGCCTTAATGTACAAAAAAGTTTCATTAAATAACAAAAAATATTAATTTTAAAATAAATTCAATTCATTATTTACTCTTTAATGGGTTGATTCTGATGTCAGTAACTTTTGTCGTACAGTTGCCGTCGTCCTTTCTGGGCAGTTCGTACAATTTCTAATTGGTACAATCATATCAGCTGTCCTAATTCGTACAAAATAATATTTTTCCTAATTCGTACACTATTTCGTTCAAAACCTGTGCAGTGAGCTATAAGAAAAATGAAAATTTGTCGCATTGACATGCTGGACCAGGGCACACATTTAAGTGTCCGCTTGACAAATGTGTCTTTTATAATATTATTTACGTTTAGATATGCTAAACGTGACATATGTAACGCATACATTACCAAGGATGGAAGTAATAAAACAATTATATGATAAGGTCATTTATGCAAAAAGCAAATAGCTGAAAACAAGGTTGAGTAAGCAATTGCAAATGTAAAAAGAGCAAGACGAGAATGCACTCCTACGCCAAAGATTTACATGAGTGCACGGGTGAACTTATAATTAATCCCGGGAGTAATTTTGTAGAACACATTCCAACTTTATGACCAGCAATTCCTTCGTCTAATACACATTCACAGAGGGAGTTATCTTTCACCCTAATTTGGGGCAAATGGACATTCTCAAGCGGCTTATTATAGATGCAGAGAGTTTAGGGGCATCAGGGAAAATATAAAAACAAGGTTTAGAAGGAATGAAAGCCTGTATGGCTGCATAGTGCCTGCCTTTCGCGACACTAGAAATCCCCCAAGATTCTTTCCAATAAATACGTAACCCTTGTGTGGCGAAAGAAACGAGATCATGGAAGTAGCACTTAAAATGTGAAAGAGTCTATAGTAATTGCTTCTTTTGCATAGTAATCTGCCAAGTCATTCCCCACTGTGCCACTATGGCTATGTATCCAGACCAGGACAATCTGGATGCCCGTTTCGTGGCACCTGCACAGGGCAGATTTGATCTCGTAGATAAAGAAGAAACTTAATTTTATTTTGAAAACAAAGAATGGCCAAGAGACAGCTTTTTGAATAAGAAATAATAACAGTTTCGTTTAAGCTATGGGACTCTGCATACAGGGGGCCCCTAAGATTGCCACTGCCTCACCAGTTAAAATCGAACACAACGCCGGACATTTGAAATTTAAAATAATTCTGAACTATGGGATCCATATCGCAGCACTGACGCAGCGGTCGCCCGTCTTAGTGGCATCAGTGAACATAGTCAGCCAACCCCGCCAATTCCGGGCGACAGCCGCTCTCAACACCGTTTCACCTGAGGGCGAGTTCTTCTGAATCCCTAAGTTCAGAACTAGTTTTTTAGAATTAGTTTTTTGTATGCAGTTAATATAAGCTTTTTGGTTTGGTTTGTTACCTTTGACCTCTAATTTTAATTGAAGGGCACAATTTACCGTACATATTACAAAAAATGTCATCGGCAAAATTTTGTGATTGTCCAATAAGGAATTGTCCGAACTGTCCAGAAAGCGCCATCACTTTATTTTTTTTGTTATTTTTTGTCTTGGATTTTGCTTGATTGCATTTCGGATATGTATAGAGATCTCATAGTAAGATAATCTGATATTATGAGAACATCTAAAAATCAGATGTGCAGGTTTTCTCACTATGTTTTTCTTCACCGTTAAAGCACTTGGTATGAAAATGCACGTAAGTTTCGAAAAGCTCATTGGTGCACTGGCTAGGATTTGAACCCGAGACCTCTGGTTAGGAGGACGGAGTCACTACCCGCTGCGCTACCGACGCTAATCCGGCCGTGGAAGAAGCCGTTAGGCTGTATAGGGTATTTCCAATCGAGTAAAAAAACTTTTTAAATTATCGCATTATAATTAAGGGCGAGAGAGTGTATAAAAATTTCAGCGGGGCCGGACCTCAAGTTTTAGGACTCTGTTTGATTTTTGGAATTGTAGATATTATACAGTTCGCTAGGCAAAAAATAAAGAAATCGCATTGCTTCATCAAAAAATATATTATCTCTACTATTTAAATTTAAACGATATATAAATTTGATGCAGGCGCATACCTTCTTTGCTTGTATTCCCTTAACTCAAGAAGCATAATTCCCGAAAAGGCTACGTACGATAGCCGCTGCATCGCTTCTGCATAGCATGTCGCAAAATTTATTTTATTTTTCTTACTTTAATAAAAATGTATGTAAAATAAGTAAACCTGAGAGTTGTACTTATTTCAGTGTAATGGAGTCTCCTGCGAAGCGAAGGTGAGTGGACTATAAAAAAACCGAAATTCATTGATGGTAAAAGAAATTGTTTCCATAAACAGTAAATAACATAAAATAATGTTGCGCTCAAATATAGTATCATTGACGTTAAAAATAATAGCCGCAATTCGCAAAGTCAAGTTTTGTTATTTATTATTCTCGCAAAATGTAAAAGGGGTTTTAAATTAGTATCAAATCGTCAAGATATAAATAAATCACTAGGAATTACGCTCCAAAGATTCTGAACTACCGCACAATAATAAATAATATGTATTCCATTCAATACAGATTATTTAAAGCCACTGCAATTTATACTTGAGTTTGCACTAACCAAGGTCGAATTGAATAGAAAAGAATAAAACAATAAATCAGCTATAATAAATAACATACATTCTGTGAAAAATTCAATCTGCTACTCTCTTATTGTGTAGCACAATTGAACCGTTCTATCCACAAGGTATAGGCGGCGCGGGCGGTTGCCTGGTGTTATACTTAGCATCACCCTTGGTCACGTGTAGGGCATTTACATTTAAACCTACGGACGTGTGCAACGCGATCATCATATTTTCTATATATACTAGAAATCAGAAGTGCAAGTTTCCTCACGATGTTAATCTGCTACTTATATAGTCACTTAAACACAGAATATTGAGTATTTTTAGATTCTGTATATTTAAAAGTAGGACAGACATACGGCGTATGCTTACTAAGCCTAGCAGGCCCATTTAGGGTCCAGTTGACACCCTTTGGGCACAGAACCCTATAAAAATTAAAAAAGAAAGTGATTACTTAGTAATGTAATTTCGTATTGGTATCATTGATCAAATTAAAAACTATAAATCAGAAACGACTGAACAACATACTTACTTGGAAAACTTTATGCCTTTTTCAGTGCACTGGACGTCGATGTAAATATATTTTACCATAACAGTTTCAAGCTTCCTTAATAAAAATATATCATTTATATATCATCTTTTTGTTTATCACTACCCAAATCATCACTAACCACCAGACGATAGTTAAGTAATCTCTGAATTGAAAATACCTATTAAAGTGGCGAATGGTTCGTGATGAGGTTGCAATGATTTTTAGGTATATCTGCGCTGTACCTTTCGCACAGTTCACAGTATTTTACCTGGCGTGGTTATGATTATACACGATACTAAAAAAGTGCGTTTGAAATTTTAAGGGGTTGCTCAAAATAATGTACCTACGTACAGGAAAAACATTACAAACAAACAAACATTTGAAAAATCCGAACAACATTTTTTTTTTCAGTTTCCCATACTAATTATTGATTCACTATTCAGATTTAGTATGAGAAACTGAAAAAGAGATGTAGATCGGATTTTTTCGATATTTTTCATGTATTCTATACTTGATTCTGAGCAACCCCTTAAATTTTCAAACGCACTTTTTTAACACACTGGATATTCAGGGATGTAACTAATGTGTCGGCTAGAGATAAATGACGAAATTGGTAAAATGGATCCTTATGTGCAAATTAATATACAGAAAAAAAAATTAGGGTTAACATCCCACGTGGTATGCGACTACAGAACAATAATAATTGTTCTAACTAATTCCAACATTAGAGAAATACAGCTTACATAAGTCAAAAAGTACAAAAGTAAAGGGGTAACCGCAGAATCGCACTTCACTTTATAATTAGACTAATGAAATCCCAAAGAACCCAGAGCCCATTCCCGAAAAAAATTGCAACTTTTAGAAAAGTCAAAATAATTTTCGCGATCCAATGTCGATCTTCGGTTTATAGGAACGTTGTTGTTTCATGAGTAGTTAACTTTTTATGCTATGCCATGTATTTATAGCTATAGTTTATATAGGAATATACTATCAGCCGAAAGTTGCATCATTGAATAAGACTGAAAATGTCTGTGAAATGGCAGCCATGGAGTGAGGGAGCCGATTATTTCCAAGAATGTACAAGAAGTTGAATTCGAAATATGTTTTCTCATATAAATTCTTCAAACAATCCAGTCTTGTGCATAAGCCCGCAAAGCAAAGGTATAGAAAAGACTTGTAATATAAACAAACCTACAAATAAATTAATCTAACATAGGTAATTGTTTACTGACCATGTTCTCCTCCTTAAAGCATACAATTAATGTTATATGAATCAGCTGGTTGTATGTTCTAAGTCGCGACTGGTTGAATATGCTCCAAGTAGAGATCTCGATTTCAAAAAATAATCAATTTCCAAAATAACCTATTCACCCATTTGTCATTCCTTCGACAGAACCTGAAAGACATTTGAAATGAAACTCTATTCGAACGTCTTTGTGGATAACACATCTGGTTGAACTGGATAAATTCGAATAGAATAGGACAAGCTTTTCCTTTATTATTATTAGGTTTTGATTTTTATTTAACCAAAGTAATTAATATAGAGTTTTTCTGAAATTAAACTCACTTCATGTGTCGTTTTGATATTGGCCCAAATTTAGAAATTATTTACTTTAGATCAATTTTGTGTGTTTTATTAATTAATTCTCTTTGTATAATTTCTATTTATTATCAAATATGACTGGTTAATTTATGACATTGTGACGACAAAGCGACAATTCATTCATATTGTATAGATTTTCGTGATAATATCTTGAAATTTTCACATATTTGATAAATTTATTGAAAAAAAAAATCGCTAAACAGATATAACATGATAAATAATAATACGATGAGAAAAAAATGTATATGCGACAAGTTGGACCGTCAAGCCCGCAAAGCAAAGGTATAGAAAAGACTTGTAATACAAACAAACCTACAAATAAATTAATCTAACATAATTGTTTACTGACCATGTTCTCCTCCTTAAAGCATACAATGAATGTTACATGAATCAGCTGGTTGTATGGTCTAAGTCACGACTGGTTGAATATGCTCCGAGTAGAGATCTCGATTTCAAAACAGAATCAATTTCCAAAATAACCTATTCACCCATTTGTCATTCCTTCGACAGAACCTGAAAGACATATGAAATGAAACTGTATTCAAAGGTCTTTGTGGATAACATATCTGGTTGGACTGGATAAATTCCAAGAGACTAAGGACAAGCTTTTACGAAATGAAAAAGAAGTTGTGTAAACTTTTTTTCTTTCTTTCTAAACTGTTATCACTTATCACAAAGGTTTCGGAAAAAATCGGTTCGAAATAAACTGATGACCATAATGCTAACAACATTTTGCGAACACACTGAAAACATCACAAAATTTTGAATTATAAAGGTATTACGAACTGGAATGTATAACGTATATTATTTTAATGATGAGTGAAACAAACAAGTGAAATTACGATACAACAGAAAAGTCAAGACTGCAGTTACTTTTTTCAAGAAAGCATTATCTTCTATAGAGATAATTATCTGTATAGAAAATATTATCTTTTATAGAGATAGTTATCTGTATGATAATCTGATTTGATAGTTGGTCAAAAAGACTATTAAATTCAAATGATTACTTCTATCATGATAAGAAGTCCGTTTTTAACAAAATATCATAAAGTTCCTTGTATTACCAACCTATCTAATACAGCCAGTACCAGAGGCCTTCTTACAGTGAACGATCTGTGGAATGTTTCATTAGCTAAATGATCACTTGATAGTAACTTTGATAACAAACAATACACCACCTTCGACACATTTAAATAATCATAAAATGCTTAACTCACACGAATTTTTAAATTGCACAAGTACGCTTGTTCAATAATATAATATTTAAGCTGATTGATTCTGCATTGATGTCCGTATTAGGGCTAATCTTGCCATTCTTGGCACTTTGAACGCAAGTTAACAAAATGCGCAAAAAAAAACACTTTTCATACTTGTACAGCATTTATCACCATATTAGTATGAGAAAGCATTTTTTACATTGTTGTGCAGTGAGTTATATTTATTAGATTTTGATTTTTATTCAACCAAAGTAATAAATATAGAGTTTTAATGAAATTAAATTCACTTCATGTGTCGTTTTGATATTGGTCCAAATTTAGAAATTATTTACTTAAGATCTATTTTGTGTGTTTTATTTATTAATTCTCTTTGTATAATTTACTATTTATTATCAAATATGACTTAACCAGTCATATTTGATAATAAATAGTACATTACAATTTATGACATTGTGACGACAAAGCGACAATTCATAGATTTTCGTGGTAATATCTGAAAATTTTCACGTATATTTGATAAAATAGAAAAAAAAACGCAAAATAGATATAACATAATAAATAATAATACGATGAGATAAAAATGTATATGCGACAAGTCGGACCGTCTACCTTCTCGATAGCTATAACAATTTACCAGAATTTAATCTTCATTTCATATTTCATCATGAAAAGCTAACCAATTTTCATTCTTTAGAGAATCCAGAGTCCGTGTCAACGTCTGTCCACGTAAAATGCAACTAAAAAAATTATGTATATATTAACTTTTTTCTCGTCTCATATTTAAAAAAATATTCTAGGGCAACTGTTAGCTTTAGAAAGGGCTGATTATTAGAATATGAAGTTTATATTATCCAGGACAATATCCAGGATAAATCATACACGGTCATCTGGCCCCAAACTAGGATACCCTGTATTATTGGAACCAGAAACTGACATACATACACATATACATTTAACGGCGTCCGCTGCGTTAAGCGGGTGCACGGCGCGGGCGTCCGCTGCGGGGACCCGCGTCGTGCTCTGTCGCGGACAAATTTAACCAGTCGCGGGCGCCCGTGACACGGATAACGCAGCGGCGGCGGCGCTCACTGATTTTCTTGAAGCAGCTCCGCTCGTATGCTCCTTCGCACGGACACATGAGCGTACCCCGTCGCCCGCGGAGCGTACTCCGCCACCCGCGCCGCGTGCGACGGGAGACCCGCCTCACGCAGCGCTGCTCTATGAAATGACATGAAACAGCACCCGGAGCGGACGCCCGCGCCGTGCACCCGCTTAACGCAGCGGACGCCCTAAATATTATAGATATAATGTATGTATTTAAGCGAAGCGAAGCAATCGTGGCTCAGTGCGGTTTGCGTGGGCAATCGTGGCTCAGTGCGGTTTGCGTGGGCAATCGTGGCTCAGTGCGGTTTGCGTGGTCGCGTCGATCACGCAGGTTGACTGACCACAACCACGGTCACAACCTGGATGGGTTTGACTGTTAGTGGCATTTATCTCGACCGTTTCCGTGCTTCGCAAGGCACACTAAGCCGTTGGTGCCGGCTGCTGTCACTAGATGGCAATCCTTAAGCCATGTCGGAGGCCTTATAGGCGGCTTAAAAACTTCTGACACTGGGGATACCCACTAGCCCCACAACCTCCACCAATCCGGACTTGGCCCCCGTGTGTGGAGTATGACCTAACCTTTCAGAGTTATATGAAAGAGGCTCGTGCCCCTGCAGTGGGGACGATATGGGTTGTTAACGATTAATTCCCAGACAGAGCAAACAAATCTACTCATCACAGAAATGTTTGCCCTGGGTGGGGATCGACCCACGACTCTCAGATCAGTAATCAGGAGCACTAACCACTGAACCACCGAGTCAGTCAGCAGTAACCACTGAGTCACTAAATAAAAAATTATATAGGTACTTTTACGGATGTAAGTTGTGTATTTCCAGACAATTATATACATACAAATTGAAAACATTAATTATAATCGAATCCAGAACGACATCAATTAATATTAAAATAATATACCACCCAAAAAAATGTTTCTCCTTTTGAACAAATACTTTTGAAAAATATATTTGATTCTACAATCATAATGATATTAACTGATTTATTATACATATTTATAATGTTGTAATATACTCTAGAAAGTCAAATATTTTAACGACAAATGTATACACGGCATATTGGTGTCGCACTCCGGAAACTGCTTAAGCGGCTTTTCGTCGTAATGAACAATTTTCCTTTTGATACCCATCTTGGCGAATAAAACAGAAATACTCATAAAAATCAATCACACTGGACATTATTTGTTTGTAAACTCTTTTCTGTACAAAGGAATACAACAATAAAGGTGCGTTTCCAATGAGGCGGAGCGGAGCGGAGATGTGCCGAATTGACCAATCAGATTCCGCAAAATCTCCGCTTCACTTCATTTCGAGCAGTATGTTTGGTCAATTCGGCACGCCTCGCCTCCGCTCTGCTTCGCCTCAGTGGAAACGCACCCTAACGCATTTTATAAAAATCTGCCAAGTGCGTTTCAGACTCGACAGACAAGTAGAGAGGGTTCCGTAGAGTATATAGGGTCTAACTATTAAAGCTGGGTTCTACTCATGAAACTGAACAACTTTCCCTAAGGAGCCCATATTAAATTCGAGACTGTGTATGTACTTAGGACTTTTCTAAAAAGTCGATCAGCTAATCGGCCCACTTAGTATTCCAGACCACCTTTTTGTCATTAAGTTATTTAGTTTCATGAGTACAAACCCCAGTTTAAATAGTTCAGTTGATTTTGTGTAACTTTTAATTTTATGTAATTTTTTATCTTCATAATTGGATAACTGCCCTGTGAAAAAAAACTGTAAGTGTAAGGGGGTCCAAAGTTGTTCAGTTTGATGAGAAGCCAAAGTAATATATTCTTACGTCGAATAAGGTACCCTCTTACAAACACCATAAAACATTCCCAATCTTATGGTATTAATTATACCAGAGACAAGATTATTTTCTATGATTATACAGTGTTTTTTTAACAAGGACAGTATGGGAAATCTGTTACCATAAGAGATACAGGGAAACGTTTTTATCCAGTCGTTTTTATACGTAAGTTTTACGTATAAAAACGACTGGATAAAAACGTTCACGAAAATGAAAAAAAAATACCGTTTTTTACTCGTTCCATTGTTAGGATTATCATCATCATCATCAGTCGAAAGACGTCCACTGCTGGACAACGGCCTCCCCCAAGGATTTCCACACATTGTTAGGATCATTTCGTTATAATGGAGGGAAACATGTGGCCAGCGGAAATTTAATGAAATATACTTACCAATATATTTTTCATTATTTGATTATGATAATTTCAAGATTTTTTTAAATGCCAACAGAGTAGCCAACAATACTCAACTCCAACGGTACTGTTCCAGTTAAAATTTACAACATGCATAGTAACTGTAGTGAAGCTCCCGCGACTTCGTCAGTGCAGGCTACATATGTATACAAACAGGCCCTGGAACCCGTTGGGAGTTTAATACTCCATTTCAGCCACTTATTAGAAAAATTCTCTAAGGACATATGTTCCTATTTTGAAGTTTCTTTCTTCAACAGTTTAAGCCGTGCTTTGTCTGTCATTCAGTAAGTCAGTCACCGCACTGAATAAGATACACAATACAGCGTTATATTTTGTGCTTAACCCGAAACCTCTAAGGTGGTTTTCTATCTTTGAAACATTAAACATTTGATCTGCAACTTTCTGAAAACGCAAAAAAAATATTTTGATCTCTGATTTGATACAAACTTGATAAGTCAAGTCATTGTATGAAGTTTTTTATTATTATATTTTAGAAAAGTTTGTTTTCGCGTAAGGGGCTTCGGAATGATAAATTACCTTGTACAATATTGCATTTGCCCATACTTTTAAAAGGAATCCACTGTAATTAAATGTTACTGGTGTTTCATGCAATTTCATTACAATATTTACATATAAATTATCGTTGGAATTAATTTAATGTACGATGAAACCTACACAGTATTTTTAATTATGATAAATAAATAATAAAATAGTATATTACAATAATAGGTACATTATGGAACAGATTTTAAGAAGAAATAATCTACATAATTTTATTACACACTCGTATTATTATAATTAGACTACTGCTACATGTAATAGATTTATTATACTACTATTGCTACGATAAGTCTGCTTTATGTACCAAATCGGAAGTGTTACGTACGCCGGCGAAACTCAGTTGGGTTGGGAATGTGCGAGAGTCTGCACCGTGTAAGGCAATGGGGGCGGCTCTGCAGATGGCGGGAAGTGGCCGTGCACACGCCTATGGTTCTGCAACGCAGTGCCCTGAAACATACGATACAAAACTGGCAGAAAAGAAAAACCCATTATACTACGGCGACGTCCCTTTGCGCGATGCACGACGCTTTGCACAAGCTCTCTCTTTCGCTAAGCGTAATTAATTACCCTTAACCAACAGGCGACGTGTCGCCCCTTCTCAGAGGCTAAACTTCGAGCATTCAAAGCAACTCGATCGTAATAAATACTACCTAATACCACTACAGAAACATCGAACTGACCTATGACATATGTGTTTGTAATTAGTACGTAACGTAAGCAAAATGTGATTCTCTTTATAATGTACACAAAAAATAGTGACGCAATGACATTAACCGACGATTGAAGCAAACATTTTACAATCTGTAGTAGGTATACGTATGAATCGCATACGCATTCGGCGAGCTGGGTCGGCCAAGCATTGCGTGATACTAAGTTCCGAATCCATGCTATGTAGGGGCAACAGGTTTGCGGGAGCCAGGAAGTGTTCTTTCTTTACGTGCTTATATAAGGTGCTTACCTATGAAATTGTCGATTAGTTAAAAAAATTCAAAGAGAAAATTAATATTAAATAATTAAGGTTTTAAAACAACTAACTATTTCCAAAGTACCATTGGACATTTAGAAATAAAATAATGCTTGCTAAATGCACGTTGTCTGAATATTTTGAGAGCACAGTGGTGTAGAAGCTATGAAAATGGATTTTTTCGTCACTGAAAATTTTATTTTTGATTTTTGAAGACTACACTTACACCTGGTGTAACTGGACACTGGTCCAGTGTGTTCTTCGTTACCTTATGTATTTTTGAACATATTACGCATAATATTTCACAATTTTCAGATAATTTCGATTTTTTTTTTGGTAAAATATATTACCCAATTGACCTCTAAGAAAACGCCAATACAGTATTTAATGGAACCCTACTCAGTCAGTTTTTACATGAGAGACATGACATCACTAATTCATGAAAGACCTTGAATATAGCTAGAAAATGATATACAGGGTGTAACAGAAGTGTGTGACAATACTTCAAAGTTGGCTTTTACCCATCAAACTGAACAAATTTTGTTCTACAACTTTGTTGAAACCGCAAATTTTTTTTTTGACTTTTCATACAAATCGATCAGCTGGCGAACCAAGTTTGTATGAAAAGTCCAAAAAATGTTTTGCGATTTCGACAAAGTTGTAGAACAAAAGTTGTTCAGTTTGATGGGTAAAAGCCAACCTTGAAGTATTGTCACACACTTCTGTTACACCCTGTATAATTTAATGGAAGTAAATTAATTTTTGGGGGAATATTATTCTGTTGAACTTTCAAAACTGAAACGGCAATTTCATAGGTAAGCACCTAATATTTAGTTTTAATTAGTCAGGGTCAAATCGGGCCAAAACGCAACGACATTCAATGTTAGAATTTGACAAATGAAAGCGTAACCTGGACTTTTATTTAAAGTTTTTACATGGCAACAAAAAGAAGCTGTCAGAGGCTGTCACTGTTGAATGTTAGTATGACTGCCAATTATTGATACTTGTTGGCTGCATATTCATGTTTATTATTTATTTTATTGCTGAGCGTAAGAAATGGTATAATGATACTTATTATTTGTAATGGCCATTCGTACATTTTTTTTTTTTTATGGCAGAGGTGGCAAACGAGCAGACGGATCACCTGATGGTAAGCGATTACCGCCGCCCATAGACACCCGCAACACCAGAGGAGTCACAAGTGCGTTGCCAGCCTTTGATTTGGGAGTACGCTCTTTTCTTGAAGGTTTGAATGTCGTATCGGTCCGGAAATACCGCAGGCGACAATTCATTCCACAGTTTGGTTGTGCGAGGCAGAAAGTTTCTAGTGAAACGCACAGTCGTGGACTGCCAACCATTGTCGCGTAGAACGATGGCGGAAAGAGGCGGCAGGGATCAATCCGAACAATTCCTCGGAGCACTCCCCATTGTACATGCGATAGAGAATGCAGAGCGAGGCTACATCTCTACGCAGCGCCAGGGAGTCAAGCCGATCTGAAATATCCTGGCAGTCGACGATTCGAGTTGCCCTTCGTTGAATGCGGTCCAGAGGGAGAAGCTGGTACTGGGGTGCCCCTGCCCAGAGATGAGAACAGTATTCCATATGAGGCCGAACCTGCGCCTTATAAAGTTGCAGGCGATGCGCCGCAGTGAAATACCGTCTCGATCTATTGAGCACACCAAGCTTCTTCGAGGCTAATTTAGCCTTACCCTCTAGATAGCCACGGAACTGGACTTCACTCGATATGTCGACACATGATAGATTTTATGGTAATTTCAGATTTTTCAGTGCAGAAATAAACTGCAGATTATCAAAATCAGTTTATGAAGTGGACTGTTTTTATGTTTATATTTATAAACAAGATGTACAAGGAGTCAATAAAACTGTAAAAAGCTAATTGTAAATTGTAATTTCAACTAGTATAAATATATTTTAATAAAGATTAATCACACAAGTATTAAATATATATTTTCCTGCTATAGGTTGGTGATACCACATGAAGATTTTTTGAATTTGCCGCGCTTTCTCAGGTTACGCTTTCATTTGTCAGACTCTAACAACGCAAACAATGAATCGATTACTGCAATAGTGTCAAGAAAACCTTATCCCTATTAATAGAGCTAGACAATTATAATAGATCACTATTTTAATCGTCGAACTCGACACGCTGCAATATGTCCAGATTAAGTCAATTACTGTTTAAATTCTATCTTAACAATATTGCATTTTCATATGCGTTACTCCAGCAGGAAATGTCGAATATCTTCAGCTGAGTGTAATATATAAGACAGGAAACAGCATGTCTGTTGCATGATTTTTTTTTCATGAATCTGAATAGTTTTTCCACGCTGATTTCATATACATATGCCGTTTTTATGTAGCAGCTCTAGTTTAGCGGTTATAACGTGAGGGGATTTTTCACTAAAAATGCACACAGTTTAAGGTATACAAATTTATTAAATATATTTATTCTGAATAAAATTTTCTTTTATATAAGTTTCACGCGTGAGGTGTGTTAGGATTACTATTTTAAATGCTCCAACAAATAATCGGCCATCATGTTTTCGTTCCAGTAACCCCGATATCTCTCCTCCATGGTGCGAATATCCTGGTGAAAACGCTCCCCTTGTTCTTCGCTTAGGTCACCAAGATTTACAGGAAAATATTCTAGATGGCTGTGAAGGTAGTGAAGCTTAATACTCATGTTACATCCAAGCCGCTGAAAGTGTATTAGCAACTGTTCAACGTGCTGAATGTAGCCATCAGACTTTCTATTTCCCTCACTACCCAAAGAAACTCTTCCCATGCACATTTCTCGATAGTTGTCGTATGGTTGATAATTTTTTTACCATCTATCAAATTCTTGATTTGTGGGCCATAAAAAATGCCAGCTTTGATTTTGTCACTACTCAATTTTGGGAACACTTTTACAATGTATTTGAAACATTGGCCGTCTTTGTTAAGAGCTTTTACGAAATGTTTAATGAACCCCAGTACTGGTACTGGTGTGTCACTGGTATTCAAGACTGGTCTTATAGCAGATTTTAAGTTGAGATATACCCACTTCGATCAATTTTTATGGTTTATTCCTATGATTTTCGTAACACAGAAATAACAGTCATCGTGATGATTGGATGGTTCACGCCAAATCATAAGACCTTTGTACTTAAAAGAGGGTATTTTTTTGTTTGGTCATAATCGCAAAGATTTAACACAACTTTTACATACCAAACTAGGTATCCAGGGCTTGGCGTTTGTCGGCAATGGAAACCCAAAGTAGTACAAGTAGGCTTTTTTCAAGAAGTCCGACACGTTCAAGCGGAATTTTTTGAACATATATTCTTCAAAAGTAACACAAAAATAGTCACGGCTGTTTAAACACCTTCTTCTTGAGGAAGATATATTAAAATTTATACAGAAACTAGTTTAGTTACACCGCTATTGATAGAAATTATCGAATATTCAAGTAAATTCAAGACGGTAGCTGTATCTTACTAACTAGAACTGCTACAAAAAATCTGAGGGTAGATTCGAAATCAGCGTATAAACAACCGTAGGAAAGTTTCATGCAACAAAAAAAAAGTTCGATTTTGTTTTTCTGTGTAATTAGTAATTGATGTGTAGATTTGAAAGCTAAATGGTACATTGTTCTTGTTTTTTTATATTTATTTTTATTTCACAACAAATTACAAGTAATGCTGCTGAAGTAACGCACACTGCATTTTCAACTGTACCTGAATAAATCGGTCGCCGCAAACCTCACATATGTAAGGCTTATCTCCGGTGTGCCGTCGTATGTGCAGCGTGAGGTCATTGCTTTGCGAGAACGCTTTCTCGCAATATGTACACTTGTAAGGCTTTTGGCCAGTATGAACACGCATGTGCCGCGATAGCTTGTTGCTGCGCGAAAACCCTTTAATAAATGAATGCAGAATTAAAATTTAGATAAAAGATCATCAACAAGTCTCAACTATTTTCATTACCTTTTCCGCAAACACGACATTTGCACGGCTTTTCGCCTGTGTGCGATCTCCTATGACATTGAAGATCCGATGACCGCGGAAAACCTGAAATATTCATTTCATCATTCATTCATTCGTTTCACACTGTATCATTTTAGCCGACTAAGTTATGGAATAGTAGTACATACCTTTGCCGCAAAAGTCACATTTATATGGTTTTTCGCCAGTGTGACGTCGCATGTGTACAATCAAATTGGAAGAATTTGAGAACCCTCGACCACAGTACAAACACAAACAATTATTTGGAGGTTTCTCTCGGTTTGGCTCATGTATACGTTTATGGGAACTAGAAGAACAAGATATCAATTTATTACGGTGGTATTTGATAGAATGAAAATAACAATACGAAAGAGTAAACTAACCGTAAATTATCTTTTCTACTAAATTTTTTCTTGCAAACATCACACTCGAAAATTTTTTCAGCTGGCATATGGGTCTTTGCATGTTTAGCCAGGGACTCTTTCCTGAGAACAAAATTAATAAATTTTACAGTAGCACTGCAGATACTTTCGCACGAAAACGTACAGTCAACTGCACATCAGCTACAGAAATGGCAGCAGATTTTTAGAGCAGATAAGCAATAGGAAGCGGATAGTTTCTTAAAAAAATCACATCCCGACAGTGGCGCCGCTATAGGTTATTGGCGAAAACTTGGGAGGAAGGTAAGGTTATACAGGGTGTTGTTTTGGTCGACAACGGCCTTCTAAGGGATGAAAGTACAAAAAATACTAGTTCTGAAAATACCTATAATATTTTTTTAATTAATTTATTCTACTGAAAAAATGACTTACAAATTTTCCTAAAATTATCAAAACGCATGTTCGCGCAGTCAGTCAATGACGGCCGGCTAATTCACGAATTTTCCTACAAAAAGGTCAATGACACTTACATGAACGTGGCTGTCGGGAGAAGTATTCCAAGATAGCTTCTTCCTTGAACTCTACTTTGGGCTCTATCTCGAGCATGGGATGTTTTTTCAGTGGAACACGATTTGCGGAGTTTGTAAATAATGTTTTTATTGCGTAACACATTACGGCGGCGCGACGTCACTCCAAACCTCACACACTCGACTTGATTTACACCACACGAAATGTTGTTACATCGCTCAGTTCACGACTACTGAATAAAGACTTGTTTCTGATCATACCCGTAGCGTAAGTTCACGCGCAGAGGCGCTTGCGCTTGCTCTCGCTGAGAAAAACAAACGCAGGCACGCGACACGGCAGACTGCGCGCACCCCCGCACCCCTCGCCTCGTTGCTAGGCAACCATTCATTGTTAAAATACATTACGCACGGAAACAAGGATACCATAATTAATTATTCTCTAAGATTTTCTTATGAAAATTTAAGGTGCCACATTTATATTATTTTTGGCATCAGTATCATGTATACTATCACCCCTGAAAAGCTCGTTGTCGACCAAAACAACACCCTGTATACCAGGTGATTACAAAATGTCTGGCAATATTTTAACTGTGGCTTCTACTCATCAAACTGAACAACTTTACCCAAGAAAGTCATGGTCAAAAAGCAAACAAAAATTTGGACTTCCCATACAAACTTCATCAACCAGCTGACGGATTTGTATGAAGAATCCAAAATTGTTTTAGCTTTTTGAGTTACTTGGGGAAAATTGTTCAGTTTGATGAGTAGAAGCCACAGTGGAAATATTGCCAGTTTTTTTTTTTTTATCACCTGTATAACTAAGAACACCTGTAATATTTATCTTTTAAAAAGATTTTAAACTCACTTAGGGAAACATCTGTTGCAGGTATCACATTGATATTGAGACGGCGCCTCTTCTTGTTCTGTTTTCGACTCGGGCTTGGGCTCGGTATCCATAAAGCTCGATACTGAGACACTCTGACCCTCGTGATGCCTTAATATGTGTTTATTAAGAGATATTTCATATGCAAATTTTAGGCCGCACGTGCTGCAGATATGCTTTCTGTCCACTTGCTTGCACATATTTCTATGCCGAGTTGCTGTTTTCAAAGAGGTGAAGACCTGTTAAATTTAAACAGTATTAACAAGTCAATTTCTGAACAGAGCTATGGGTCGTAGTACATTGACCGACCCCGCATGTCGAGGCCTGGCGGTCAAGCAGGGCCAGGAATCATCGACGCAGATAGCGTTGCCTAGCGTGATGCCCCTTTTTAGGGTTCCGTTATAATGTTATACAGGGTTACATGAAAAGTCGTACTGAATATTAAAGGACGTTATTATTCAGGTCATTTCTGATGGATTTGATTCTATGATATGGTGTCCGAAACTTGACCGTTATGTAGATATTGAACTTTAAAGTTTTTTAAAAAATCCTCAATTTTTTATCTTTTTTGACAATTTTTTTGGGATTAGTGCTTCTGGGGTACGTTTTTTTTATGTAACTAGTTAGAAAGCATGTCAATTAATACAAATTATTAACCAAAACTGAACCTACTACTAACAGCTTAAAAATACTGCTTGACAACGGTAAGAATTAAATAATTTTCAATAAGAGTTTTTAAATTTGAAGCTTCTGTTTTAAAAAACATGTATGGAACTTATTCTGCAAATAGTTTTAAAAACTTCTACGTCTCTTTAGCTATTTAAAAAGGTATAACACTCACTATTAAATAGGCAAAATATTGACCAAATAACAGTTAAGTTAGCAGAGGGTACATTTTTTTGACAACTCTTTAGTCCTTTTCAGCTCCAAACGAAGAGCAGTTTTCTTCTCAAAACTTTGTTTAAGGCCTTAATTCTTGTTAATCGATTCTTTAATTTACAGATTCTTATCGATTAATAAGACTAAAGGTCTTAGGGTGCATTTCCACTGATGCGGAGCTGGGCTGAGCAGGGCGGGGAAGATCAGAGAATAGTAGCAAGTGTTTCCACTGAAGCGGGGTGGAGCTGAGTAGAGCAGAGTGGACCGAAGTAGGGCGGATCAGAGTAGAGCAGAGTGGAGCGAATTAGGGCGGAATGGAGTGGAGCGGAGCAGAGCAGACCTAGAAAATGGTCACATGCCGCTCCAGACCACTCAGCTTCGCTTCGCTTCGCTCCGTCCCGCTCAGCTCTGCCCCGCTCTGCTCCGCCCTACTTCGCTCCACTCTGCTCTACTCTGCTCCGCCCCGCTTCAGTGGAAACACTTGCTACTATTCTCTGATCTTCCCCGCCCTGCTCAGCCCAGCTCCGCATCAGTGGAAATGCACCCTAAGGCCTTTAGTCTTATTAATCGATGAGAATCTGTAAATGAAAGAATCGATTAACAAGAATTAAGGCCTTAAACAAAGTTTTGAGAAGAAAACTGCTCTTCGTTTGGAGCTGAAAAGGACTAAAGAGTTGTCAAAAAAATTTACCCTCTGCCAACTTAACTGTTATTTGGTCAATATTTTGTCTATTTAATAGTAAGTGTTATACCTTTTTGAATAGCTAAAGAGACGTAGAAGTCTTTAGAATGATTTGCAGAATAAGTTCCATTTTTTTTTTTTTAAACAGAGAGCTTCAAATTTAAAAACTCTTATTGAAAATTATTTAATTGTCAAGCAGTATTTTTAAGCTGTTAGTAGTAGGTTCAGTTTTCGTTAATCATTTTTATTAATTGACATGCTTTCTAACTAGTTACATCAAAAAAACGTACCCCAGAAGCACTATTCCTAAAAAAATCGACAAAAAAGCCAAAAAAGTGAGGATTTTTTAAAAAATCTTTGAAGTTCAATATCTCCATAACGGTTAAGTTTCGGACACCATATTATAGAATCAAATCCATCTGAAATGACCTGAATAATAACGTCCTTTAATATTCAGTACGACTTTTCCTGTAACCCTGTATATGTTTTTGGTTCAGAACTTGTTGTCCTGAACAATTACGTATTTTAAGTTCAATAATTACGGGATTGCTTTGAAATAAATACAACAACATAACTCTGGTACTCGTAAATAAAATAAAATAAAAATAAAAAAGCCTTTATTTTATCCTTAACAAAATAGATTTTTGTAGATGCTCATTTTAAATAAAATATAAAAAAACATCTATGGCCTTAATGTAAGATTAAATAAATTCATGCAAATATTCTTATTATTGTTAATATATTTTTTAAATATATTATTATTATATATATCAGCAATATTATCTATTATTATATTGTATTATGTTATATTGAAATATATTTTATACACTTTTTAATTTTATTAATTTTCTTCTTTCTTCTTTTTTAGAATAAGTTGTTTTTATTATCATATAATACATTGATATTACTATAATTATATTATATTGTATTTTTATATTATATTAATTTATTTTTTGTTAGCGACACTCTTTGGGTGAAGGCCTCCTCCATCTGAGTCCAGCAGTTTCTGTCTGTTTTGCAAGACAATATTTAATTAAATTATTTCATACGAGTACATATTTAATTAAATTATTTCATACGAACCTTAGAACAATTGTTACAACTTAAAGATCGCTCAGGGTGCTCCAATTCGTTATGGTTGGCAAGATCTTCCTCAGACAAATATAATCCCGAACACAGGCTGCATACTTGAAGCACATTGACATTATCCTGTAATAAATAATCACTCTATATCAGTGTTTTTCAACCTGTGGGTCGCGACCCCCGCAAGGGGTCGCGGGTAAAAGAAAAAGTAAGTATTTAGAGGTCCTACACTGCAATGACATAATACAATTTCAGTGAGAAGGCTGGGCCTGTTTATTTTTTAACAATTTGTCAAAACGTGGTTATATTTTGGAAACGTTAATAAGTAAATCACTTTCTAATTAAAGAAAATTATAAACGTAGTCTTTCAAATCACTAACATTTTGAATGTTTATTGGCCTAGGGGGGGGGGGGGGTCGCAAGATTTTTTTTACTTGTGAAGGGGTCGTGTATTAAAAAAGGTTGAAAAACACTGCTTTATATACTTTGCAATTCCATTCCATTCCACGCGCAAGTTTCTTACTTCATTTACTTACCATATCACAAGTTGGTTCTAGAAGCTCGTGCAACATAATTTCAGTTAGACAAGTGCCATCACTCTGAAATAAATTAATGGTTATGTTTTACCCGAACTGACTTAATGTTCATTTAAATTGTCTATTCAACCAATTATGGTAAAAATATACCTTAGATGGACAGGAGTGCTTTTCAAAATCCTTTTTCTTGAGATACATTTTTTTGCACAAAAAACAACAAAATACTTTAGTATCTGCAACAACACAATTTCAATATCTTATAAATATCTTTAAATAAAATTTGAAACAAAAACAGAAGTATGTCAATTACCTTTATGTTTCATCATATGACTTGCTAAGTCTTCTTTGGTTTTACATTGCAGTTTACAAAAAATACAGGCAAACGTTTTGACTGGAACAGACTTTAAGAAGAACCCATTTTCAGATAATTTGCTCAGTATTGACTGAAAATAATATTCGAATATGTAATGTACTTATAATGAAACAAATACTGACATATTGAAAGCTTAAACTTACAGTTGTCATTAACTTTTTAGGTCGACCCCTCTTCTTTGGCCCCATAAGTTCAGAGTGATGGGACCACATGTGCTTAGTTAAAGTATCTGCTCCATCATAAGATGTTCCACACATTGGACAGTATGTGCTCACCGAGTCTTCTATTTCAACTAAATTTCACAAAAATATGAATTATTTCCTTATAACTATTAAATACAAACTGCTATTTTATTAGTAAAGAACCCAATATTTTAAACAGTGCTTCTGATACTGTATAGTTGAGGATCGATGTGCAAAACATTTCACATAAATACTAACTTTTTTTGGTCCAAAGGCACCAGTATGGAAAAACAGTAGATATGGTTAGTCGCTCAGTTTGTTTCAAAGCCAGCATGTTCGGCTTGCGGTACAATAAGCAGGTGAAGCGTAGAAACATAGTTTTTTAAATATCAAATTATTTAATTCATATCCATAAAGTTGATGCATTTATTTGTTAATCTATTAATGACATCTAACAGCTTGTAGTATGATTAAAAATTCACCCAAGAATTAGTATTAGCATAGAGATATAACCTGAATTGTTCATAGTGGAGCAAGCACCTATCAGCGACTACGTTGTCGTGCTATATCTACTGCGGTGTGGTTACATCTACTGTTTTCCCATATAGATGTCCATACGCTAGAAATGGACATCCCTTTTAAATATCAAGTATTAATAAAGTATCAATAGTCGTGGCGACATTATCTGGTAAGCAATAACCTTATCTAACCAAGTTTTTTTCCTTGGAGGAACTAGTTTTTTCCTGAACGATAAGGCCAATCATTTCGGAATCTGGCCACGACATATAAATATAATATGCATACCATACACCTACTCCTATTTAATACAGTTAAGCTTATTTATGTGCTTATTAATATATGAAATTCTGTGTAAAGGACACTACTTTACTACATACCATACACCTACCCCTATTTAATACAGCTAAGCTTATTTATGTGCTTATTAATATATGAAATTCTGTGTAAAGGACACTACTTTACTACATACCATACACCTACCCCTATTTAATACAGCTAAGCTTATTTATGTGCTTATTAATATATGAAATTCTGTGTAAAGGACACTACTTCGAACTATACTCATGGACAAAAAAATCGACTCAAGGTTTGTAGCACGACTTTTGGAAAATTAACTCAATTTAGGAAAAAAACTAAACCAAAAGTTTAAAAACTGTCTGTTTACTGTTTATGATTTTAGTTTGGTGGTTTTCTAGTTTTTTGTTCTTAGTGTTTAGCAGTTTTGTAGACTGAGTTATTTTTTCAAAAGTCGAGCAACAAATCATGAGTAGATTTTTTAGTCCACCAGTGTATATATATGTTAGAAATCTTTGATTTATACCTTTGATACATTTCTTCTTTTTTGTTTCATTTTTCAATTCAGTTTCAACAGTTACAAATCCGCTTTTGCATGGCAAAAGTATATCACCATCTTTTTCTTTCTTTACTTTTTCTGAAAACAAATTATTTTGGTTTTATCAAGTAACACAAAAGCTACAAAGATTGTGTATCTAAAAAGTTGCCGTAGGGTTTATACCTATTGCAGTGCACTCATCAGGACCATTTGACAATAAGTCTGAGTCCAAAAAATCATCAGCATCGTCTAAGTTTAGCTGCTCTGTCTTCACTCCAGTGGGGTTAGACTGCAACAAGCAACAAAGGGTAAAGTTAGATGACCTAAAAAAAGCAAAGAGGTGAAACTCTTTAATTTTTTAAGCACCAAAGATATGTATGGCAATCTAAAAGCTAAACTGTTCTGTTGCACCAAGGTATAAAGTGAAATTGAATAATTTGTTAGAATTTTCGAAACAATTCACTCATACCATTATTAGCCAATATATTTTTATGAATGATCTATATTTTTGTTTGGATATTATGGATATAATCCATCTAATAAATAACTACATAAAATGTACAAAAAATATGCAAAAATGACCTGAAATGCAGGGTACAAAAGTGGCATTAACTCACTTTTTTTAAGCCTTTATTCAGATATAAGCTAATCATTATTGTTTATCTATAAATTAACAAATAAATAAGTGCTATCCTAAGTTTATGAGTTCTTGTCTGTTTGCCATTTGGCATAGGCCTCCTGCAACATTTTCATTCCTTTTGAATGAATGAATGAAAACACTTTATTACAGGAAAATTTTAACATTGTACATGAAAAAAAAGTTACACATGTAGGCGGTCTTATCGCTAAAGAGCTTTCCCTTGCAGACAACCAGGTTTTTGGTTCTGTGCTTGTCGAAGTTTTCCCAGCTACTTTCACTATGTCATCATCCCATCTTTTGTATGGTCGTCCGTTTTCCTCTACACGTTTCTGAGAAAAAGGGTCTTGACAGACAGCGGTCAACGAAGTGATCCTATAAGGGTTCCTGGCAAACGAGCAGATGGAATACCTGATGGTAAGCGATTACCGCTGCCCATAGACACCTACAACACCAGAGGAGGTACCACCTTTTGAGGTACGGAACCCTAAAAATGCTGTCAAACATGATAATGTGGAGCCTTATAATGCTTTGTAAATCCACCGGGTGCAGACGAAACACCAGTGTCGGCTGTTTAAACTTTAATGGCCAGAGCTGTTGTGTTATATCAAAATCAACAAAGTTTACAGATGGAGGCGGTTTGTTTGTGAAAGTGGTAATGTAAAATTCTTAAAAGTATTATTCAAGTTCAGTTTTTTTTTAAAGTATTATGATATCGTAACACAAGATGGATATAAAATTACATTAAAATTAACCAGTTAAGTTTTAAAAAAATTCAAGGAGCAGGTTCATGAACTCCAGGACCCCTGAAATTTCATTTTTTTTTAAACCAAGTACATCAAAATATATTAACAGAACTTTAGTATGATAAGACCATATTTTATAATTTTACATTTTGTAATTTTTGTAAATTCTATCAGTATTCACATAAAAGGCCCCGAATGAAATTTACATTCTTCTTCCATGTAATTACCGGATATAAAAAGACTTCCACTTGAGAATACTCAGTTTTCTCTTTGTTAAAGAGGCCTCGTAATTTACTATCAGCTTCCTGTGATTTCTGCTTGAACTCATAGGCTTTTTCTGCTTTTTCTTTACACTCGTAGCAAACTGTACATGGTAAGCCATCTCCTCGTTCAATCTAAAACAAATGAAATTATTACTTTACTAGCAATTATTAAAGAGTGTAGCAAGTCAGTACAGTTGTCCTATGAATGCCATAAAAAAAAATGCCAATAAAAATTATTTAAGTCAGAATTAGACTACCATATTCCATTTCTTTAGGTATTTAAATAAACGCTTACAATCTTGATATGTCTTTTTATAGATATCTGCATGTTAAAATTCTCAAACAAGTAGATTGTGTTCTATTCTATTCTATTTTTTTCTATTTGGCATTCCACATCTCATATTGAGCGTGATTCTGCCAATGTCGAGTGATAAATGGGAGAATCTTCAATAAAAAAAATGGCGAAATGCCAATTTCAAGTGAAATGCACAGCTCTAAGGGTGATGGGCACTTAAAGACGTTCCACGTGGTGGTTTGCTGCTGGAACTTGGAAAACGGAGCTGCCTCCCGAATTAATCCTCTTCTTATGACCGCTTATCTCTGAATCTGAATCACAGCTATTTCCCCATCACAAAAATAACGTTGAAACTACTCTAAAACGGAAATAATTGAAAAATTAACAGACGTGTGCTCAGTACTAAGTCCCGGCAACCAACCGTAGATTGTATTGCATGTTTAATAGAAATACAAAAGAAACTTAGTACCTGCATTTGCAAGAAATATCAGATTTTTAACATACACTTGCCCTTAGCATTATCTCACCTAGTGGTAAGTGATTTATGATGCCAAAGATGGAAGCGGGCTTACCAAGATTCCGAATGCATTGGGGAACTGGCTATCTTATCTCCATGCCGGAATGTCTCAATGCTATTAACCTATTGAACACTTTAGTCACTAATGTCAGTTCCAGCCGACAAAAATGTATGAAAATCACAAATCCTAGCGCCTGTGGCACGGAAACCAGTTGTCGGCCCTAGCCAACTGTGACGCTCAAAGGGTTTATGTTTTGATAAGTGCCAAAAGCAATAGGATTAGGCGATCCTAACCCTATATCTGGTCTAGTAGTTTACCCATGTAAAAATTGTTTTAGGTGCATTGAAAGGGGCTGTATATTTACTATTCAATTCTCTGATGTGTACTCCAACCCAGAGGTATTTTAGTTTTTGTGTCACCTATTTACCAAATTAGCCCAGTGCTGGCTGTAAATAGGGTTGGAGTGCACTATAAGGCAGCCCCCTAAGTCCCCAACTGAGGCTCTTCTTGTGCACCTTACTATGAAACAGCTGGTCTTTACTAATCTTCGCCCCGGACTTGTTTGCATTATGTCAAAGAACGCTAGACCTTCCTCCTCTTACCTCCGACCCGACCTTTTATCCTAGCTTAGTTCCTAGCCAAATTTCTTGTTATGAATGCCATGAACACCATTAGTTTTCACTTACCTTCACGCCCGTTACTGAACCGACCACGTAGTCTAATGAGATTGCTCCTAAATAAACATCGAAAACTGATTGCAATACCGTCGTATCTTTTGATAAACATGTTCGACAAAGATCCTCAATTTTTACTTCAGTTCTTTTCACAGAGGCCATGTTGTTAAGCTATGCACCACTTGGGAACCGCTTCTATAAGTCATGTAAACATTATTTACGTGTACCTTAAACTAATTTTATTGTATCAGAGAATGCTACGGTAGCATTACGCTTGCAATATTAAAAAAGGCTTATTTAGAGACAAGACAAGTAATAAACCAAACAAACGAACATTACACACACATCACGTCATGCAAAGTGAATGAAAGGAATGGATGGAACGAACAACGAACGAAGGAAAGGAATAGGACGACCGACCGCGCAGACGACCGACACGCACGCGGGAATTACATCAGACTAGGCTGTATAGCTCTGATGCTTTGCCTTCCCCATCTCGGGGTAAAAAAAAAAGATTTATACGATCTTTTGGGGACTTTTTGGCGGGAACTCGCGGCAAGAGTTTGTCATTTTTGTTTTATTATCCGAAAAAATAGATATCGTGGTTTTTAATGCATAATATTGATAGTGTATTGTTCAATAAAGTGCCATTGAAGTGTCTAATATGTAGGATAATGAAATAAAAGTGTGTAGACTGTGTTTCGAGTGCTCTCAAGAAGTCCATGAAATCTTCATCAAAAGTGCTATCATTTTGCTGAAGAATAGGAAAAATTAAATACAAAAGAAATGGCTTTGGCCTCAATTGAATTTTCCTATAAAGACGAAGAGATACGGAAGAAATGGCTTTTGGCCTTTAAATAAAACAGCAGATTTACAACAGACCAGGCTGTATGGCTCTGATCCTTTGCCTTCCCCATCTCGGGGTAAAAAAAAAACGATCTTTTGGCGTGTGGATAACATTGACAGGGGGGCGCTTTTGTCGCAAATCCGACATTTATTTCATACAAATAATGTCATTTTTCAAGCAGCAACACGCCAAAAGATCGTAGTTGGACTGTATGATGTGATGTGGTAAAAGTACTTATTATTTGGCCTGTGGCGGCTGGTCAGGGCGGTTGTTTATTGTAGACAGTTCTTTCATTCGAATTTACTAGTGTTTGCGTTTAATTCTTGTCATAAGAAACAATATTGATGTAAGGTATCTAATAGAAAAGAAACCTTATTATACAGTAGCTGAACTCAGTAAAATCTCCTCTATAGAAGTGCAATGTTTGTGCGATTTTTATAACAACAACCAATTAGGTAAGTTAATTGGATTAATTTTTCAAAATTATACGAAACTTTAATGGATACTAAAAGATAAAAGAGTAAGTATCCTTACGAAAGTATCGTTGGAGATGCAGTCTTCATCTTCAGTAAATCCCTCGTTCAAAACCGAAAAAGCCACATAATTTCCACATTCGGAATTTTTTGAATTTTGTAATAGACAGCTCAATCTAGTGCGCTTTTCTTCGTAGGTAGGTAGTGTTGAGGTATGCAACAGAATATAATTGGGAGAAAATAACTTTTAACCCATATATTTCATGCCAAAGATTTTGATATTATTAGACACTTGAGTACCTATCTCTTAAAGTACCATTTTGTGAAACTAGCTAGTGCTTGCAATTTCGTCTTGTTTTCTCGCTTAGTGAATTGTACAGAATTTGATATTAACTGAATAATCCTGAGAGATTTACCTATATCCAGGTCCTGCTTATTGAGCTGCCCTAAGGAAAAGTGCCATATCGTCGGGGAGCAAACAACACCGCCCAAGTTAATTTTAGGCGTTTCCGACATGAGTGCCTTTGGATGCAGGTTTTAAACGCACTTCTATCTACCTATAAGATTTAGGTAAATATATCGGCAGATTAGAAGCCGTTATTAAAAAAAAACTAAGAGTACCTAAGTAATTTCTCTGAGCAACACCACTAATTAAATAGTCTTTTTGGGTGACTTGTAAAGTAGGTAAAAATGAGATATGCGGTGTTGTTTGCTCACCGACGATATTATACCTACTATAGAATATTCTGTGCATTTTTTAATCCGCAATTGGTAATTTAAGGTTATTTTCCTTAAAATGTATATGGTTCATTCCAATCAAAAAAAAGCAAAAGGTAAACAAACATAGTATGCAGATGACATTGACATGTGTCAGTTCCATAGAAAGTTTGTTTATGTTTTGCTTTTTTTTGATTGGAATGAAGTATACTTAATTATTTCAGAATACATTATAGATGTATGTCTACTTCACATTGATGTCGTTTCGGTGTTAACGATTAAACTTATTTGACAGGACTAAACATAATTTAAGCATCCTATCCTTGTCTTTTTGATACAGAGAGAAAAAGACAAAACACTGAAATTAAGTTCAGTTTTGTCAAATAAGTTTAATCGTGAATCTGTTTTAGTGTTAGGTTCAGGCAGATGGACAACATATTTTGTTTTTATAGCTGTTATAATTATCTTTAGAAAAACTATATGGGTTGTTAATTACATGGAACTGTACACTCAATATTTTGGAAGTGTTGGCAATTTTTAATACAAAAAATTTTAAACTTAGAATGTAAACTACAACATAATATAGGTAGTAAATAATGACATCATAATTTACAATTTCAAACATTGTGAACTTTGATAAAAATTAAAAAGTAACTTGGACGCTAGCAACAAAGTACCAGATTTTATTATATTAGCTGGACAGCTTTTCCTCATCATTAACATTGGCAAAATTGTTGGGCCTGTAGCTGCAACAAACCTAAACCTAAAAAAGGATAATCTCTCATATACATGTTCTGAATATTGGCTCTAAATATAGGAGATTTTTTACAGGGATTCATCAATACGCCTTTTTGCCGATACGGTACCAATACTCTTATAAAAATATATACCAATACCGGTACGCTTAGTAAATTTAAAATAAGAAGGTTAAATAAATAAAACACAGGTTGGGTTGTTATTAATTAATAGTAAAAAATAGTGTTATACAGTAATACCCCGCTTTACGCGAGGGATACGTTCCGCAAAAATTCGCGTTAAGTGAAATTCGCGTATAAGGGGGTCACGTTTAATCATAACCAAAAGTCATAACAAAATGCAAATCAATACTTTAATTCTAAAACCACATTGTGTAGCGATACATTATACATTTTTTTTACGGAAAAATGTATCTATTGTCTTCTGGGTTGCGTTTCGTTTACGATCTTGTAAAATATTTTCATAACACGCGACACTGCTTTTTACCGATTGACACACTGTTAAAACACGGTCATCATCACTGTCTATGCTCTGCAATATGTCCAAACCTGAATAAATCTTTGAAAGAGCATTTTGTATTGCACTTGAAGATAAAACTCTCTCTTCTACTTGTTCCTCCTCACTATTGAAAGGATTATTCTGTAACTCGATTAAATCTTCGTTGCTGAGAGGTTCGTCATCCATCGCTATAAGATTTTCGAGATCTTCTACTGTGACACCTTCCAGTTCAGAGCCTTCAATCATTGTAGCAATGTCTTCAAGCACTTGTCTCTGCATCTGAACACTTCTCCTAGGTGCTTCCACTACATCAGGCCAAAGATTACGCCACACACCATTCATGCAACTTTTTTTAACTTCATTCCAGGCCTGGTCTATGTTGTGTATTGCCTTCATGATGTTGTATGATTTCCACCACTCTCGCATAGACTGTCTTCCTTCGCCGTCAGTTTCATGAATCAGCTGGCTAAATGTGCGGTGATGGTAATAATCTTTGAAGTTTGCTATTGCTCCCTGGTCCATAGGTTGTAATATTGACGTAGTGTTTGGTGGAAGGAACTTTACGTACACTTTTAAGTCTCTGGGCGTATCTAAAACGGTTGGATGTCCTGGGGCATTGTCTAAGAGTAGTATAACTCTACGTTCAAGTCCGTTTCTGTCACAGTAGGATTTGACTGAGGGGCAAAAACTGTTAGAATACCAATCTTGAAAAACTTCTCGTGTAACCCACGCCTTTCGGTTGGATCGCCACACATCTGGTAGGCTTGCTTTATTAGTACCTCGCATTGCTCGGGGTGTTTCTGATTGATACACCAGTAAAGGTTTAAGCTTAAAATCACCAGTGGCATTACCACCCAGCAGTAAAGTCAATCTATCTTTCGCGACTTTGAAACCGCTAGCTTGACGTTCTTCTTTAGATATGAAAGTTTTAGAAGGCATTTTTTTCCAGTAAAGCCCGGTCTCATCAACGTTGAAAATGACACAGGCAGGAATTTTTTTTCGTGCTACAAACTCTTGAAACTCGTCTGGAAACTCTGTTGCAGCTTGAGTGTCTGCGCTGGCGGCTTCACCCGTTATGCGGATATTGTGAAGATTTGAACGCCGTTTAAACCGGTGAAACCAGCCCTTACTGGCATTAAAAGTCGGGGTGGAACTCCCTTCACCTTCTTGTGACTTTAGCATCTCAAACAAAGAGTTTGCTTTTGTACATATGAGAGCTTGACTCAGCGGCGTGTTCTTTTTATTTAAATCGTCGATCCAGACTGCTAGCAACTTTTCCATTTTTTCTAGGATAGCGGGCCTCGAACGAGTCAATATTGTTGCACTTATAGGTGTCGAACTTTCACTGGAAAGTTTAATTTTTTCCCGATTTTTAAAAATCGATCGTACAGTCGATTCTGAGAGTCCAAAATCTCTGCCAACTATTGTTGCTTTGCCTCCATTTTCCATTCTTCTTAAGACTTTTAATTTCAATTCCAAAGTTAAGCTTTTGCGCTCCTTTTTCTTCGGCGGCATTTTTAACGTAGCTTTGAATTATTTTCACCAAAGGTTAGAACACGACTGCCAGCTGAGATTAAAATATGTAATGTACTTACGTAAGACGAACGAAACAAAAAAGGGAATCCCCAAAAAGTCCTACTCTGAAGGGATTCCCCATTCTTTTATTTACGAGAATGGTCAGAGAAAGTGGGAATTCCCGCGACCAAAGACAAGTTAGGCAATTACTTACATTACTAAATATATAGGTATATGTAACCAATCCGCGTAAAGAGAGGCATTATAGCGCGAAATTTGATTTGGTATTTGGTACTTAGGTACCTCTCGACTTCTTCGAGAGAATTACAGCTCAGAGTGGATAGAGACTCATCTTCACAGTTCGTACCTCATTTTCAGCGAATTAGACGAAACAACACGCTTCTTTACATTACTTTTTTGGAGCGCGAAATTTCAAAAGTATTGTTGTATCGGAAATAAAAATATCGGCAACCCCGAAGTATCGCCGATATATCGGTATCAGATGCATCCCTATTTTTTTACCTATAATTATAAAATGAAAAATTCTTAGTTTGGAGCCTGTTTTATAGGTAGTTAAATCAGCATCAGCTAGGGAATATATTTGACAAACTCTTGAATAACAATTCACATTAATGTTTATTGCAGACAAGTTGTTTTATTCCACTGCTAGCTCCAGTGAATGTTTACTAGCTAATAAGAGTCATACAAGAGTTATATGGTAATGTTGCATGGTTAATAATAATAATTTTAATAAGCATCCAGGAGACATCTAAAATTTGGATTTTGGCATGTTGAACATGTCTTACATTACATCACATAACAGTTAAAAGTTCTTTGCATTAACGACACTACATGACTCTGAGTAGCGTTGCCAGGTCTTAAAACTGAAAAGCTGAACAGACCAGCCAGTTTAGCCAGACATTTTGGTTAAAACGCTGGACACCCTTAATTTTTTAGTCTTGTCAATTTTTTTAAAAGGAAAACAAGGCTTTTTCTATCATTTACCATAAAATCTTAAATTCTACTCGTAATGAAACAACAATCAAATTGAATGTATCATCAGTCTTCTTTATTATTAATTATTCAATATTCATTACTATATTAATTTCAATAATTGCAATAGTAGTTAGCAGTAAAAACAAAACGTGAAATAAAACAGCGCGAGGGACAGTGCTAGTGCGCTCGCTTGCGCTAGCGATACAAGGTGAGGCCTACGGTAAGCGTGAAGTTAGAACCACACCCCGGACACTTCATACGAATATCGCGTTATTGTTTACTACATAGAGGTTTGACACTTCTTCATGTCTGTACACGTGTTAATGTGTGTGTTAGTATCTAGGGCTGCTTAGGCTAACGCTTCTTGGTCATACTGCCTTGTCGAAGGTTACACTTCTTTTTAGTTATATTAACATTTTTACTTCTTCGTATTAGGTAGAAAAATATGACGTTCGAAAAGTGTACAGAGATACCTACTTCGAATAAATATTATTTCATTTCATTTAGTAATTGATATTAATTGTCATTTTTAGTAATTGATATAATTGATATTGAACTATGTATTGTATTGTATTAATGCTTTATTGCACACAAGGAATTTACACAACATATAAAATATTGGATTACGTGTACCAAGGCGATCACATCGCTAGAAGCGATCTCTTCCAGACAACCCTATGCAGAGGATAAAAGATCACAAGAAATACTGGTAGCGATAGTGCATTAATTATTTGAGCAATGTAACAAAGTATGTAAATAGATTTAATATAATTATATACAAAGTACACAAAATATTTGATAGCTATGTTGTGCCAAGTTATGTTAATGAGCTGCCAAGTGATTTATTTTGTATTTTGAATCTTCAAAATTTAAAACGCTTTTAAAAAATATTTCTTACAAAATCCGCACTAACCATTTAAGTAATAAACAATTAACTGTAACGACTCTGTTGCACAGATAAACCTATTACAGCTTTTAATGTAATGTTCTTTGCATGTCCTTGTGTATTTGATATATCGTCCCTCGCACGACTAACTTTCCTATCACATTTTTCGTAAGTTTTTAAAAACAACCCTATTTCAATTAGATAAAGTCCAAACTCAAAGATCAAGGTTATGAGATATGAGAGTTAGTCGTGCGAGGGACGATATATGGTAAGGTTGTATGGTTACCCCTGCACTGAATTTAAATAAAAAACACGCATTTATGTACTAAATTACTACTATACATACTATACAAGTCGCTACTAGTTACAAGGGTTGGGACGGAACCCAAACAAAAGTGCCCATTCTCCTTTAAAAAACCTAACAAAAGCCGGACAGGCCGGACACGCAATCAAAAAGCCTGGCTGTGTCCGGCTTTATCCGGACGCCTGGCAACGCTACGTCCGAGTATTATAATAAACAAATAAACATTAATGAACATGTATTTAAGACGGCGAATAAAAAATGAAGTCTTCAATGAAATTGAGCTTTTAAACACTTGTGAACCTAACTACACGTAGTATTTTATGAAAGGGTGTCATTTAAACGGTAAGCAAAATATTCGTATTTTGGTGAACAGAAAAATATACTCGGTCAGCAAAAATAACTAGTTGGTCAGCAACTCATGGCCAGCAAATATTTCAGATTCGATCAGCAGTTAATGTCATTCTGTATTACTCAAAATTTTATTGGACAGCCAATTAATTGTTTTGGCTGCATTAGGTGAGCTACATTTAATCAAATTTTGGTAAGCACGGTTAGCAGAAACATTTTGTCTATCAAATAAACTTTACTTGTCAGTCACTAATTTCATTTTCGGTAGAAGTTGCACCCAGCCACTTATTATTTATTTAAGTGGGTGTAATAAGGTGATATAGGAGGCGGTCGCGGCTCATTGCGGCGTGCGTGGTCGCGTCGATCACGTTGATTAACTGAATGTAGACACGGTTATAACCTAGATGGGTTTTACTGTTAACGTTTATTATCTCGACCGTTTCCGTGCTTCACAAGACACGTGCCGTTATGCCGGCTGATATCACTGGATTGCAATCTTTAAGCCTTGTCAGAGGCCTTATAGGTGGCTTGAAAAGTTCAGACACTGCTGGGGTGGCCATTTTAACGAAAACTGACTATTTTTTAAATACAAATGAAACTCAATAATTTACGTAGTCGGTCCCATAATGAATTGGCCTGATATAGTTCTACGCGACATTTCGATACATGTTATGTTGCATTGAATAGTACGGTTCTCAGACACTTTATAAACGAACACGCATGGACTTGACGAGCGTAGTTCAGTTTAGCAGTTTGTTTGAACAACAAGTGTCGCGTATTTTTTCAAAATGCCGAAAACCGAGTATCGAAGCATCATAAAGTTTCTATTTAAAGAAGGCTTATCCCCCGCCCAAATTAAAGAACGATTAGATGATGTGTATAAGGAGTGTTCTCCCTCTTATAGCACAGTAAAAAATTGGGTGAAAGAGTTTCGCCTCGGGCGAGAAACCGTCGAAGATATCGGCCATGACGGTCGACCGGTAGAAGTGCTCACTCCCGATACTATTGCTCAAATCGAAGAAGAGGTTTTGAGTGACCGCCGTTTGAAGATTAGAGAAATTGCAGCTAGACTTGGGCTCTCTAAAAGTACCGTCCATCGTGCAATCGATGAACTACTAACGAAATTAAATAACAGCAAACCATTTAATTACTTCTCTTTATTAAAAGTAACATCTATGACTCCATTATAAAATACAAAATATGTGTTGCCTTCCACTGTCGACGGTGAAAGCGTGAGTCGGCGATCGCGTGGCGACGACTTTCACTCCAGCACCCTGACTCTTGAGATAAACTATCCATACATATACTTCCTACACATGTCTATCGTACATAAGTACTTATATCTTGTTCTTTCTACTTATAATGTTGTACAATATAAGTACTTATATGTTGTACATCATGTCACTATCATTTCTATTACAGTAGGCACTTTAAGTACTTAAACTACATACATATTGACTTTGATTGTCTTTTTCCTCGGCTTTTCGATACAGACTACGGAATATAATCATGCTCAAATTGATTCTCGGAATTTCCCATTGTTTCAAATCACTACCTTTTATAGACTACATCGAGTTAAGAATTATATCAGTCTGAAGCACACAGTTTGCTGTTTATGATTATTTAACGTAGTCTTTATCGGCTTGTTAACATAGATTTCAAAAACGGACGCAGAACTTCTTAGCTGATTTCATCCTTCGTGGGGTTTAGTCAAAGGTTTAAATCGATTGTATGTATACTTGTCTGAAAGACGATAATTAAATAAAATATACATACATATATTTATATAAGGTGTTAAGAAATTAGTTGTCATTACTTAAATTGGGGCGTCTACTAGTGAAACTGAACAACTTTTCCCAAGGAAACCATAGACAAAGTCAATTCATGAAAAAAAATTGTACTTTTCTAACAAGTCGGTAACCTAATCGGCCCACTTAATATGGGAAGTCCAATTTTTTTTGCGAATTTACTATGGGTTCCTTTGAGAAAGTTGTTCAGTTTCATGAGTAGAAGCCCCAGTTTAAGTAATGACACCTTGTATATTATTGCTCTCAGATTACAGAACAACCAATCAAACTAGGAAATTTAATTTCCCATAATTTGCGTTTACTATCAAAGCAAATTATAGTAAAATTATTATAGTAAAATTATTGTATAAAGGGGACAACATTAAAAAAAATACAGTGTCAATTAGTTAGCGAGCGGGAACATCCGAGAAGTCATACTAGCTTAAGTAAAGCATGGTTCATCGTTTTCCAGTAATTGAACAAAAACCACAAAACGTTTAAGTAGTTTTATATGTGTATAAGGTCTAACAAAATCTGCTGCATCAACTTAAACTGTATCACTTCTTGGGAACGGCGCCGAAAACCTTAATGCTCACCCTCGAGCGAGCGCAAAGAGCCATCCTAAAAGTGTCCACTTTCCGTCCATTCCTATTTCCTACAAGCTTACTCTATGACTCCTGCAAAGTGTTGACTGTTCGGCAGCTTTTTATATTGAACACAGTACTAAAACAACACAAAGCACTAACATATAGACCTGACCGAGGAAGTGTCTCCTAGGTTACCCATAGTCATTATAGGGTTCAGCAAACTTTTGAAAAGTGAGGGAAATAGATTATTTCTTTTTTACCATACATTACAAAACTCGAAAATCCATATATAACTCTCAAGAACTACTACTAATGGGTAATTGTATGAAATCTGAGCAATTTCCCGACTCAAACATAACTACATTTTATTACTTACCGACAACAAGACTAATAACAATGAATACCTAAAAAGTTGTGCCTAATACTGAAAACTCAGACGATCAAGCGACTTCAGGCGTCTTATACCAAAATGACGTTTTTTGAACAGTAATGAAAGACGTAAACTGCCCTCATAAGATGGAGTTTCCGTATACTTTTGCGGCCTTCTTTCTTATGAGGACAGTAAAGCTATAGGAATTTCAAGTTTGAAAATAATTATACATACTTATTTTTGACTATATTTCCGACGATCGTACGGCATTCGAAACACGATTCTACAATTTCGACTCGATAGGAAAAAAAACAAAAATGGATCCACCTTTACTTAAAACAGTTCCCAGTATATCAAAAGAAAAAAAAGAAAATTGCATAATAATATTGGTTTCGAAAAAATAACACTTATTTTTGACTATATTTCCAACCATGCGAAACACGATTGAATAATTTCAGCTCGATATAATAAAAAATCTAAAGATGGTTCTACCATTACTTAAAACAATTCCCAGTGTACGTAGAGTTTATTATTTCCCAGTTTATTATATCAAAAGAAAAAAGGTTTTAGTTTATTTTGTCTTTTTTTTTCTGAATGAATTTCGAACTAATGGCGCTGTTTCCTTCATACCGTCGAAACCAATTTTGCTATAAAACATTTTTTTTGTCTTTTGATATACTAGACACTAGCAACTGTTTTAAATAACGGTAGACCCATCTTTTGATTTTTTTCTATCGAGACGAAATTACTGAATCGTGTTTCGGATGGCCTAGGATCGTAGGAAATATATTTAAAAATAAGTATTATTTTTTCAGACATGAAAGTTCTATAGTTTTACGTCATTAGTGTTCAAAAAACGTCATTTTTGTACAAGAGCGCCTTAATAATTTGTGTGATATTTTCTTAACAGAATGGCGCTAAGACAAGAATCTGTACCCACTGTGGATTTCAACTTCTCTTCGGATACATACCTCAGTGATGGACACCCACCGCTGGCCTCGGAATACTTTGACGATGCAGTAAGTTGGTTCGATTGCGCTTTGCCGATCGCCATGTAATACGATAACCACAGATAGGAGCCCCGATGGGACTCCGTCGACTGCTTCCTTGTGTTGCATATAATTTTACTTTCTTGAAACTAACTTGAGATTTTGATGGGGTCGATTCACATCATCAGCCGAAAGACGTCCACTGCTGGACAAAGGCCTCCAAGGATTTCCACACCCACCGGTCTTACGCAGCCTGCATCCAGCGGGTTCCTGCAACCTTCACAAGGTTATTGGTCCACCGAGTGGTAGGCCTGCCTACACTGCGTCTTCCGGTACGCGGTCGCCATTCGTGAACTATAATGCCCCAACGGCCATCTGTTCTACGAACTATGTGCCCCACCCACTGCCACTTCGGTTAAGCGATTCTGTGAGCTATGTTGGTTACTTTGGTTCTCCTACATATCTCCTCATAAGAGCCCAAAAAACTATAAAATATAAAATTATTGTGTATGTGTGTGTTTGTGTCCGTCCGGTGCTCTAGTGCCACGATCACGGGACGGATATGGATAAAATTTGGGTTAGGGCAATATTTTGTTAATATCTCCACCAGTTTTTATTTTATTTTTCCTAAAGCACTTTGTTAGGGTACCCATGGGCGTATGTATATTAGGGAGGGGTTTAGGGGGCCCGGACCCCCTCCCCTTAGCATAAGACAAAAAATGTCCTGGAGTTTTCGACGGATAACACGTAAACGTTACAATTCGTTAGGTGGAATGGCTGGTCGGCCTTACTTTGAAATAAATGAGCGGTTTGTATTTTTTTCTGTGCCGTGTAGATGCAATTCATTACAAAAGTTTTAAAATCGCCCTTCTAGACAATATCGTACTCTTTCTGATGCCTCTTAGTTTCTCAAGTCACTGCCCTTCGACAAAACCTTTCGACAAACTCTTTTTAGGGTTCCGTAGCCAAATGGCAAAAAACGGAACCCTTATGGATTCGTCATGTCTGTCTGTCTGTCTGTCTGTCTGTCTGTCTGTCTGTCTGTCTGTCTGTCCGTATGTCACAGCCACTTTTTTTCCGAAACTATAAAAACTATACTGTTGAAACTTGGTAAGTAGATGTATTTTGTGAACCGCATTAAGATTTTCACACAAAAATAGAAAAAAAACAATAAATTTTGGGGGCTCCCCATACTTAGAACTGAAACTCAAAAATTTTTTTTTCATCAAACCCATACGTGTGGGGTATCTATGGATAGGTCTTCAAAAATGATATTGAGGTTTCTAATATCATTTTCTTCTAAACTGAATAGTTTGCGCGAGAGACACTTCCAAAGTTGTAAAATGTGTCCCCCCCCCGTAACTTCTAAAATAAGAGAATGATAAAACTAAAAAAAATATATGATGTACATTACCATGCAAACTTCCACCGAAAATTGGTTTGAACGATATCTAGTAAGTAGTTTTTTTTAATACGTCATATATCGTAAACCGCAATTTACCTTTCATTCAAGTTACAACGAACTACAAAGAAATTTATATTATGTTACTTGCTGCTACGGAACCCTTCATGGGCGAGTCCGACTCGCACTTGGCCGCACTTTTTTTATAAATGATTTAGTCTGAGTCACAGTTATAGATTATATTCTCCTAAGGCCCAATAAGGCCTACTTGTAGGACCAAATCTCAGTAGTCAGTCATTCAAACCCGAGGTTGTTTGTTTAATTTAATTTTTTATGGCATATACAGCCCAGGGTCCTATTGTAGGTCATAATCCGCTTTTTAAAAATCTTATTTTCCCATAGTGAGGCCCGGATGGGTGACCGCCATAAAGTTTAGGTATGGCAACCAGGTTGGATGCTCTTTTTAAGTACTTTTTTCTGCTGTGATTATGAATGTTTATTGCTGATTTGCATTGAACCAATAACAACCCTGTGTATGCGTACAGACGCAAAAACGACGTAAAAACGCGATACGTGAGAAAGTATGTACAGTTACAGTACAGTACAGCGTGACTACAGTTTAATTGACTGATTTTAGTGCAAAACATTATTTTTTGAAAGTATATTTAAATTGTAAAATATTTCTATAGGTATGCAGTTTTTATATTTCGCCTTGCAAATTCATGTAATGGTTGTTTCCATTTAATTTAAAGTGCGTTTAAATACATCCCTTTATACTCCTCCTGTCATTGTTTCCAAAAAAGATATTTTGTAAGATGAAGACAAAATTACAGAGATTGTCCCTAGGGCGTTTACGGTGAGCATACTTCACTCATGGTATCAACGGGCTCTATAACTGTAACTCAGAATAAATCACCACCAATTTAACAAGTAAATCTTGCTTTAATTAAATTATCAAACAGCTGTCCAAACTGCCGAAATACTGAAAAATAACTTAATATTTTTTTTTTACAAAACGCTAGAATCACATTATATAAATAACTACAGATTGGGTCATAACATTACTTATTTTAGTTATTGTAGAAGAATCAGAGTGTTAAAAAAGTGCGTTTGAAATTTTAAAGTGTCACTCAGAATCACGTATACAATACTGGAAAAAATATTGAAAAAATCCGCTCCTCAAATTTTTATTCAGATTCCCATAATAAATCTGAATAGTGATTCAAGAATTTGTATGGAAAACTGAAAAAAAATTGAGGATCTGATTTAATCAATATTTTTCCTGTATTCTATACGATATTCTGAGTAACCCCTTAAAACAAACGCACTTTTTAAACAATCTGTATATGCACCAAATAAGTTTTAAAATGTCGTCGCTCCGGAAGGGTAGCGGGGTGCAAGTCTGTGATATGTACCTAAAAAACAAGACCTAGTAGAGATTTTTATAAGCAAGCTACAACTCTGCACGTGGAGGTCCTCTTGCACATGTAGTACTTATTTCTTGCAGTATACAGTTGTAATATAATAATAAAATTAGCATACCACACAATGTGGGTCCGTAGTCCGTTTTCATGATAACGTCAATTTTCGTAATATACTGCTCCACGTGTCATTATGTATATTACGTTAGATTAACTTTTGCGTACACATCCAATATTAGCAATTTTGCTTATCGATTTATAAATGGCAGTTATCCTTGTTAACATAATATAGGTATAGCGGTCATTGATCAAGATCATGTTCCAAAAGACGCTCTATGCCAATCATCAGTTTTATAAACCCGTTTTCATATTAATATTTATAATTTTTAAGTTTTTGTTTAAGTTATTTTGTTGTTTTGGCATCATCATCACTTACCATCAGGTGAGATGATGCCAAGGGCTTACCAATTGAGGGTAAAAAAAAGTTAATGCTTTACACGTTTGTATGTACAACCACCGGTATTTTATTATAAAATTTTATACACTGCTCCCTGAACGAATCAAATCAAATCAAAATCGAATTCTTTTTTATTTAAGTAAATTCTGTACACATTCTTTCAATTCGACATATTTTTTACCTAGTACAAAAATTTCTACCACTCTTCGAAATTTTTCTCTTTGAATACTTTGAATTACCTTGAATTAGTAACCATACTTACATATTAAGAATATGTTCTGCAAAACAAATTTCCTTAGATGGTTAATCCTTTACGTCCAGTAAAGTACGTACAGTTATCTCCATTACAGAAATCTTCTTTTGGTTCAGAAATTTTATTTTCTAGATGAAATGGAACATACCTATTACTTTAAACTAACAGATTTATAAAACTAGAATATTAAACTGTACAGCCACGCTGAGCATTCCTTCTCGTGGCATCTATCATCTGACATGTACTCGTATACATAGGATTGTCATGGCTCAACACATACACATAATAACATAATACAGGGTGTTCAAAAACGTGCGTTTGAAATTTTAAGAGGTTACCCAGAATCAGATATGGAATACTGGAAAAACATTGAAAAATCCGCCCTACATTTTTTTTCAGTTTTCCATACAAATTCTTGATTGAAACTGAAAAAAAAACCATTAAAGAGCGGATTTTTCCAATATTTTTCCTGTATTCTATACTTGATTCTGAGTACCCTTTTTAAAGTTTGAAACACACTCTTTTTAACCTTCTGTATAAGCAATAAACTAGTCAGTAGCAAAGAATAGGGTAGGTAGTAATCAGGCTAGATAAAAAATCACAGATCAGATCAGAGATAATCAGTTTTTGTCAAAACCGGAATATTGAACTGCTGTAAGAGGCTGTATAAAGTTATAGTAAAGTATAAATCATAAGAGGCATTTTTGATAACAATAACGAAAAATAACTTCAATCAGATTTTTTCCTTAATAAAAAAAATATTGGATTAATAAGACCTAACCATGTTTTAAAAAAGCGGCCAAGTGCGAGTCGGACTCGCCCATGAAGGGTTCCGTAGCAGCAAGTAACATAATATAAAAGTTTTTGTAGTTCGTTGTAACTTGAATGAAAGGTAAATTGCGGTTTACGATTTATGAAGTATTAAAAAAAAACTACTTACTAGATATCGTTCAAACCAATTTTCGGTGGAAGTTTGCATGGTAATGTACATCATATATTTTTTTTAGTTTTATCATTCTCTTATTTTAGAAGTTACGGGGGGGGGGGGACACATTTTACAACTTTGGAAGTGTCTCTCGCGCAAACTATTCAGTGTAGAAGAAAATGATATTAGAAACCTCAATATCATTTTTGAAGACCTATCCATAGATACCCCACACGGGTTTGATGACGAAAAATTTTTTGAGTTTCAGTTCTAAGTATGGGGAGCCCCCAAAATTTATTGTTTTTTTTTTCTATTTTTGTGTGAAAATCTTAATGCGGTTCACAAAATACATCTACTTACCAAGTTTCAACAGTATAGTTCTTATAGTTTCGGAAAAAAAGTGGCTGTGACATACGGACAGACAGACAGACAGACAGACAGACATGACGAATACATAAGGGTCCCGTTTTTTGCCATTTGGCTACGGAACCCTAAAATTGGTGTTTTTAATATGGTAGCAACCTTAAAAAATGCGTTTTGATAAAAAAGGTTGGCTATTAAATAAATATTGACTCAAATCCTTCTATAATGCTGGGCGTGTCCGAACACACATATGTATTTTTAATTTAATTGTTTTTAGTGCGCGAAAATATATACTAATCAAAATCTAAAGTTGTTTCGTGGCATAAATATTGTTGGCGATTTCTGCAACATTACAAAATGTCAGTCAATTTATATGAAAATCTCTTGGTTGTATCGATCGAGCGTGGCAATCCCGATTTGAAAAAAAAGTTACTCTCAAACAATTGTATTACCTGCTCGTTATTTATTTTACGCTGATTATTTTTTACTTTCAGAATTTGTTTTTAATTTGTCGAAATGCCTTAGTTACAGTTCGGTCTGTGATCTTTTCTGTAATATACCTACTTAAAGTTGTTTCGTGGCATAAATATTGTTGGCGATTTCTGCAACATTACAAAATGTCAGTCAATTTATATGAAAATCTCTTGGTTGTATCGATCGAGCGTGGCAATCCCGATTTGAAAAAAAAGTTACTCTCAAACAATTGTATTACCTGCTCGTTATTTATTTTACGCTGATTATTTTTTACTTTCAGAATTTGTTTTTAATTTGTCGAAATGCCTTAGTTACAGTTCGGTCTGTGATCTTTTCTGTAATATACCTACTTATGTACCTTATGTAAAGGTTTCGTTACATCGCTTCGGTACCCGTCGCGGGATCGAAGCTGCTCCTACTTAACGTAACGGAAGCACTAATAGTTAGTATTTCTTGGCAGTAACTTGGCACTGGCTCTATATTATTTAATACGTGTCGATTTTTTATTATTTGTAATATTAAAAATACTATCAAGATACCAAAAAAAAATTCTTATTTTTCAGGATGAATTTGAAGATGCAGCGGAATACCAAAGGTAAATTTAGTTTAATTTAGAGCTTGGTCGGTAGCTACTTATTCGCACCGAAAGGTTTCGAGAGTTTTGGTCCTTCAGACCCTGGTGCTAAAACAAATAACGATATTTCAGTGCGTCTCAGCGAGACCAATGGTGACCGCAGGTATGCCAGCTTTTTAGGACGCATTTGTGACGCATAAGCCTCGCTCTCCAAAGTGCATCTTTGTTGGCATGCTGGGCTGCCAACTGCCAGCCTGGGTACCATGTCTTGCGGAGACACATTGGATGGCGTTTATTTATCTATAACTAGCTTTTGCCCGCGGCTCCGCCCGCTTGGACGTCACTTTTTGACTGTCTCTAAGGTATCCTACGGGAACTATGCATTTTCCAGGAACAAAAAGACTTCATGACACCATCTGAATTAATATACATATAAAAATAATGAATATCACACAAACATACGTATATTGCACATGCATACTCATACGTAAAATACTAAACAAAGACATACATACACAAATGAATTTTACGAAAAAACCTCAAATACAAAGACTAAGATTACGATGCTAATGACCTCAAATTACGTATATCACGACCAAATTATGGCAAAAGAAGTTTAATATATGAAGGAGCTCAAAGGACAATGGGCAAATTGGTACAACCCTCCAATAGCGATAAGCTATATGTCGTTGTATAGGTATTTTTAGTGTGAACAATAGTTAGTATGACAGCTATGTTGTAATGTTTGTCCGTTCAGAGTTATAGGTACCGAGAATTAAATAAATCACACTTATCCAACTTGCTGTAATTAAAAAATATATATTAATCCTATACTATTATACGAGTTAAGTGTCCCGGCGATTTCGAAAACGGCTTGAAATCTTTTGACGAAAATCTAGGATTAGGGGTTAAAAATCACCAGAAATCGATCTATGAAGGAATTATCTTCGAAAAAATTCATTTAAGGGAGATATGAGCGAAATTACATAAAAGGAGAATGCATATGGTGCTTATTTGTAAACATTGCTTGTAAGTACTTTGGTGGACTAGCGGCTTTGGTGTGAGCCATTTACGTTTTGCTGCTTTTAAGTTCGAATCCCATCCATGAGACTTAATAGTTTTTTGTATTTTTATTTTTTATTTTGTGTGAACTTAAGTAAATATTAAGTAAATAAATAAAAAGACTTAGGAGTGATAAAAAAATATATATTTTAACCTCTTTGTATTTTAGAGATAAATCGCGCCATCTTTCGCCATATATGTGAATTACATACCTGATGATTGTGCCGCCCTGCCCCGTGTTTGACAATAGGGAATTTTCCACGGCTTTCTCTAAACTCAACTAGATGGCGCTGATAACATTTGCAATAAGAAAATCTCCAAAAAGTCGCCAAAATCGATTGATATTACTGACTATTATCATAATAAAAGATGAACAACTTTCTAATATTACGTATCATTGAATATTTTTCTGTTTTTTTTATCAAAAAAAGGATAATTTGCATGTTTTTTTTTTTTCAATAGAATCAAATTATAAAAAACATATTTTAGATATTTTCAGAACAAATATTGCTTGTCCTTTCGTCCCTTAGAAGGCCACTACCGACTAAAACAACACCCTGCAAAATGTTTCATAGAAAACATATCTTATATGTACAAGTTATCTTAGTTTATAAAAACTCCGATTGAACGAGCGACGCTCGGTCTCCCAGCTAGTATAATATATATACGGAAAAATAAATGGTATTTTCAATTATGGAATACTATAATCTACAACGACATTATTATTTTCCCCAATACATGAAAATAAATGCAAAATAATTATTCATTTTTATTTAATTCTCAGTACCTATAACTCCGAACGGACAAACATTACAACATAGGTGTCTTAGTAAATATTGTTCCAATTGAAAAGACCTATCCACAAACATATAGCTCATCGCTATTGGAGGGCTGTATCAGCTTTCATACATTTTTGTCCATTGTCTAAAGACATAAAAGACACTAATAGTATTGGAACCAGCAAGGTGTATGGGCCTGACCTGAACATATAAGAATGCTGGAATCAGTCTAGCTCGAATGAACTTTTTGTTTTCAATCGTTTGGCTCGAGTCTTACAGTCCAGATCGGTTACTGAAGTTTTTATGACGTTCAGAAAATCTTAAAAAAGTCGTATTTGGGCCTAAACATATAAGACTCAAAATGAAATTTGGATATGAAAGTAAGTACATTGGACAACCCCATAACATTTTTTTTTCTCTGAAATCTGTCACCGTCCCAAATCAGACGGGGGTCAGAAATCGTAAAAATTCGGTTTTGGGACTAAACACAAAAGATATCTGCAACCAATGTAAATCGATGAAACACACTTTACCGTATACAAAAAGTTCAGTCTTACAACGCGAATCGTTCCAAAATCAGACTACTTTTATAACTTAGTTATTTTCGCTGACTATGGGCGATAACTCGATAACCATTAAGGTTAGAGGTATAGTTACTTCGGAAAAAAGTGCATAAAATTTCCAACAAAAAAGGTTATATTCATTTTTATTGTGGGATTAATAGATAATGAGCAAATTGTAAAACTGTTTCTCATAAACATCGTTTTCGTCTACTTCTCCATAACCTTTAATATTACAGGTATAGTTACTTAAGTAAAAATAAAGAACATAAAATTTGCAACATTAAAGGTCATATTCATTTTCACTGTATAATTAATAGAAAAAGAGTAAATTGAAAAAATAAAGATTAGAGGTATTGCGACTTAATGAAAAATAAAGTGCATAAAATTTACAACAAAAAAGGTTATGTTCATTTTTATTGTGGGATTAATAGATAAAGAGTAAATTGTAAAAATGTCTCTCATAAATCAAGTTTTTGCCTATTTCTCCATAACTTTTAAGATTAGAGGCATAGCTACTACGCTAAAGTGCATAAGATTTTCAACAAAAAAGGTTATATTCATTTTTCACTGTGTAATGAATAGATCATGAGTAAATTGTTTTTTTTTTATATATTTGACAAATTAAAGATTAGAGGAATTGCGGCTTTAAAAGAAATAAAGTTTATAAAATTTCCAACAAAAAGGTTATATTCATTTTTATTGTGTGATAAAGAGTAAATTTTAAAACTGTTTCTCATAAATAAAGTTTTTGCCCATTTCTCCATAACCTTTAAGATTAGAGGCATAGCTACTAGGGTAAAAATGAAGTGCATAAAATTTTCAACAAAAAAGGTTATATTCATTTTTACTGTGTAATTAATAGATACAGAATAAATTGAAAAAAGAAACACTTTTTTATATTAGAAATGTTCATCTATTTGTTGATAAATTACAGACCAGAGCTATTGTGACATAAGAAAAAATTTAATACATAAAATATGTAACAAAACTGCTGCATTTTTTCTATAGGATTAATAGATAAAAGTTAATTGAAAAACTAAGTTGTATACAAACTGTTTTTATTGAATAATTTTAAGGTATGTACAATAAAATTTAAAGTGAGTAACATTGTTATTTTCATCAACATCAGCATTTATTTATACATTTATACGTATAATAATAATATTTTATCAATACCCTGTAAAGTACATATACAAATATTAAAGCATAGAACTTTCTAAATGTAGACAATAAAATATATTTTTCAACTTTTAATTTTTCAACTTTTAATCAAACCATTATCAAAATTGTCAATGTAATACGCAAAAATGTTAACAATACAATAGCGAAATGTCAATGAACTATAAGTACCAACCAATATCAAAACAAACTTGGTATTTACACATAATCAAAACAACATAAATACAGTTTTCATCAACATAGTTTAACTACCTATCAGGCACACAGTTTGAAAATGACGAGTGTTCTTTACTATATTGTTTAGAAACTTATTTCAAGTTACAGCTCTTTTTTCAAATTACGATATAACTAGCTTCCGTCCGCGACTTCATCTGCGTAAACTTCAGAATAGGGTCCAGAGATATAAAATGTTAAGGCAGCGCCATCTATAACAGTTTTTAGCCACTCCTCCAGGAGCCTTCGAAGTTTCCGGGATAAAAAGTATCCTATGTGTTAGCCGAGTGCTTCATCTATCTACATACCAAATTTCATCCAATTACATTCATTATTTTCAGCGTGAAAGTGGAACAAACAAATATCCATACTTTCACATTTATAATATTAAATACTTAGTTATAATGAAAAAAACATATTTACATTATATTATTATTAGGCCCCAGGAATGTGAGTAACTTACTTTTTTGTACCTTGAATTTTTAAGTAAAGAAAATTATGTACATATCTTGCCTCGCACGACTAACTCTCCTATCTCATAACCTTGATTATTTCAGTTTGGCCTTTATCTTATCGAAATAGGGTTCTTTTTAAAAACTTACGAAAAATGAGACAGGAGAGTTAGTCGTGGGAGGGACGATATGCGTAAGTCTTGAAGTTAAAATTGTTAGTTATATGGTTTAGGGTTAAATTTTATTGAAATGTTGATTTTGTTTGTTTTTGATTTTATGTTATAAATTTTGTTCATAGTATTGTCATAATTTTTAAGTGCTATTTTAGAAAAGGCCTTACCATCAGGTGACCCACTTGCTCGTTTGCCTTCCTTATCACATAAAAAAAAAAAAAAAAAAAAAAAATGATAATACGAAAGATGGATGTAAATGATTTTTCATAATTACTTATACTCGTATAGTGTTGATTTTAATATCATAATTTGAAAAAAGAGCTGTTCTAAACAAAACAAAGAAAAATCTGTTGAAGTAGAAATTTTGTATGACTAATAGTTATTAAACTGCAGGGACCAACTGAATTAGTTTACTTTTAAATTTAATATGACGGCTTTTATTAAATAAAAACATCTAAATGACCGTCATCTCGATTTCGACATTCTTCTAAACGAGCACATAAATTTTCGAAGACTCTTCAAAAAAGAGACAAGAAAAAAGAGATTTCTCTTCTGTAATGTTTGCTTTTAAATGAAGCAATGTCGTTGGTTTATGGATGTACATACTATTCTTAAAATATCCCCATAAGAAGAAATCTGCTGCCATTAAATCTAGACTTCTGGGAGGCTACGGGATGTCCCCTCTCCTAGAAATCAGCTTTTCCGGGTACCTTTCTTTCACTAACGGTAGGGACTCGTTAGGGTAGGTTATTACACAGAATTGCAGATATTGGAGCACCAAAATCCCCTTCATTCCCCTAAAGTAACGGTATGGGCGGTAATTTCAGCTCGAGGCATCATCGGACCTTATTTCTCTAAGGATTGTCTTGGCCGTACGGTTACTCTGAACTCTACTGAGTATGTTACGGTCTTGCCACACCTATAACAAATCCTTGCCGGTAGACTTCGAAGAGTCTTTGAAAATTGTCTTGTTTAAAAGAATGTCGAAATCGAGATGGCGGTCATTTAGATGAGATTATTTTTAAAAAAAAGGTCATGTAGTTTTATTTTTATTTATTTTTTTAAACGAAGCTACCCATTTTCATGATTCATGGCTCACCCTGTTCTTATTATATTGATGAAAACTGTATTTTTGTTGTTATGATTTTGTGTAACTACCAATTTCGTTTTGACATTGGTACTTATAGTTCTTTGACATTTCGCTATTGTTATCATTTTTGCAAAATTACATTGACATTTTTGCTAATGGTTTGATCATTATAAGGCTTGATCTTGAATTTATAAATTAAAGTAGAAAAAAATATTTAAATTTCATCATTTAGAAATTTAAGTTTTATGCTTTAGTATGTGTATTCTTCACAGGATATTGATAAAAATATTGATGTTATACGTATAAATAAATTAATGTTGATGTTGATAAAAATAAAAACGTTGCTCACTTTAAATTTTATTGTAGCTTATTATTTAATCAAAACAGTTTGATTACAACTTCGTTTTTCAATTATTTTTATCTATTAATCCTATAAAAAAACAGCAGTTTTGTTACATACTTTACGATTTTTTTTGAGTAAAAAATAAATAATTTGAATTTATTAACAAATAGATACACATTTTTAATAAGTATTAAAAAGTATTTTTTCTATTTGTTCTTTTATCCATTAATTTTGCAGTGAAACGAATATAAACTTTTATGTTGCTTATTTTTACCGTAGTATCTATGCCTCTAATCTTAAAATTATCCACAAATAAAGAAACATTTCTGATATAGGCAATAGTTTTTTCAATTTACTCTTTATCTATTAATTATACAGTAAAGATAAATATAACCTTTTTTGTTGAAAATCTTCTGCACTTTATTTTACCGTAGTAGCTACGCCTCTAATCTTAAAAATTATGGAGAAATAGGCAAAAACTTGATTTATGAGAGACAGTTTTACAATTTACTCTTTATCACACAATAAAAATGAATATAACCTTTTTGTTGGAAATTTTATGCACTTTATTTTTTATTTAGTCGCAATACCTCTAATTATTCCCTCTAATTATTACTTCTGGCAATATATTTACTGTTACATGATTTCTTCGAAATGTTTACACATTTTTTAAATAATTTTGAATAACTTAGATAAGCATTTCTATTATGTGAATTTTTATTGGCATAATATTTAAAACGAAGGGCTTTCTTTGTATTACAGCTCTTTTTGAGACCTTTGGAGATCCAGTTTTGAAAAGGTTTGGTGGAAGATTTACGTTTAATGATAGGGAAACAGAGCTTATAGAATAAACAAAATAATTCATAGAATTTGTCAAATGCTATATTAAGGTTAGTTTCTGAATAAATGTCAGCGAAGGATAATTTACTCAAGAAATCATGTAACAGTAAATATATTGCCAGAAGTAATAATATCGTAGGTGCAACCTGGGATATTATCAAAAATGAAACAGGAATTTTAGATATAGATAGACATATAATACAAGAAATTAATTATAACAATGAAACGTTGAATAATCCTAATGACATAGCTAATTCTTTCAATGATTTCTTTATTAATGCACATGACTATAAATCGACTAATCTCTGTAATAATTTTAATAATTCTAACGATAATAACATCAATTCAATATACCTAACTCCTGTTGGATATCATGATATAAATAAAATAATCATGACTCTTAATAATACACTGTCTGAAGGCTATGATAATATTTGCACTAAAGTGATTAAGTCTTGCAGAGCTGAAATATGTTCAATTTTAGCCTTTTTAATAAATCTATCTATGGAATCAGGTACTTTTCCCGAGAAATTGAAAGTTTCTGTAGTCAAACCAGTGTTAAACACTGGTGTTGGGTGAAAGGATTCTTATGTCCAACTACCGCCCAATCGCCCTAATACCTGTATTTTCAAAGATTTTTGAAAAGGTAATGCACGAGAGAATCATGAGTTTTTTAAGCAAGTATAATATAATCAATGAAAATCAGTACGGATTTCAGAAATAGAAATCAACAACTATGGCGGCTTTTACCTTGACAAATGAAATTCTGCAGGGATTAAACAGAAACCTGTTCACTTCAGTTTTATTTTTTGACCTTTCCAAAGCCTTTGACCTTGTAAATCATGACATACTATTATATAAATTAGAGCGTGTTGGTATTAGAGGAACCGCCCTAAATTGGATTAAGACTTATCTTCAAAATAGGATACAATGCTTTGAAGTCCAGAGTTTGAATCTAAAAAATAACGTATTAAATGCGTACCGCTCTAAATTCAAACATATGAAACTAGGTGTCCCTCAAGGGAGCATACTTGGTCCCCTTTTATTCCTGGTTTACATTAATAATTTACCAAAGACTACCAAGCACAAGAGTATCCTATTTGCTGATGATATCTCAGTAGTAGTGACATCACATAAAAATATAACATTTAATGAACACAGAAATGAAATATATAATACAGTTTTATCCATAGTAAAATGGCTTGACATTAACAAATTAAAAATTAACATTGACAAATCTAAAGTAATTTATTTTAATAATAATTGTAATAGTGAACTTAATATTTGTTACCAGAAGGAACTCCTACAAAGAGTCGATGCAACTTTATTTCTTGGCCTAACCATTGATGTTAAATTGAACTGGAAGGACCAAATACAAAAAGTGTGTAACAAAATAAATCGATTTATCTTTCCCTTATATAAACTAACTAAAGTTGCAAGTAAAAAGGCCGCACTAACTGCATATTTTGCTTATGTTGATTCTGTTATCAGATATGGGTTAATAATTTGGGGGAATAGCACCGATATAAACAAAGTTTTTATCTCCCAAAAAAAGTGTATTAGAGCAATTTGCGGGATTGCTCCTGATGTATCTTGTAAACCATTCTTTAAGGCCCTAAACATACTTCCTTTGCCATGCCTGTATATCCTAGAAGCCTCCAAATTTGTAAAGGTAAATCTTCACAAATATTATATCCAAGGCAAAAACACAGAAGGTAGAAATAGAAGATACCCTGAAATATTAATTCACAAAGAAATTCCTAAATCGAAAAGATTTCAGAGCAACTGCTTTTGGATGTGCAAAATTGTCTATAACAAGATACCACAACATATTAAAGATCTTCCCTTCAACAAGTTCAAAATAGCATTGAACAGGTGGCTTCTTCAGCACTTATTTTACTCTATCAAAGAATTCCTGGAGTACAAAAGTTGAGTTTTTTTTGTGGCTTTGTGTGGTTTGGCGATGTTTGTGTCTATATTTTAAGATTTATGTTCCAAATGTTTGCATGCTAAAAAATCTTAGCTGAATTGGCGATCACTTTGTTAATTTAAGACCATTAATGTACCCATTTCAAAGGCAAATAAATATTTTATCTTATCTTATCTAATCTTTAATTTATCAACAAATAGATGAAAAATTCAAATATAAAAATTATTTTTTTCAATTTACTCCTTTTCTGTTAATTATACACTGAAAATGAATATGTCCTTTTATGTTGCAAATTTTATGTACTTTATTTTTACCTGAATAACTATACCTGTAATCTTAAAGGTTATAGAGAAATAGACGAAAACGTTGTTTATGAGGAACAGTTTTACAATTTGCTCATTATCTATTAATCCCACAATAAAAATGAATATAACCTTTTTTGCTGGAAATTTTATGCACTTTATTTTTGCCGAAATAACTATACCTCTAACCTTAATGGTTATCGAGTTATCGCTCATAGTCAGCGAAAATAACTAAGTTATAAAAGTAGTCTGATTTTGGAACTGTGACCAATTCGCGTTGTAAGACTAAACTTTTTGTATAAGGTAAAGTGTGTTTAATCGATTTACATTGGTTACTGACGTCTTATGTGTTTAGTCCCAAAACCGATTTGTTACGATTTCTGACCCCCGTATTATTTGTGTGAAAAAAAGGTTATGGGGTTGTCCAATGTACTTACTTTCATATCTAAATTTCATTTTGAGTTTTTTATGTTTAGGTCCAAATACGACTTTTTTAAGTTTTTCTGAACGTCATAAAAAACTTCAGTGACCGATCTGAACTGTAAGACTCGAGCCAAACGATTGAAAACAAAAAGTTCTTTCGAGCTAGACTACTTCCAGCGTTCTTAAGTTCAGGCCCATACACCTTGCTGGCTCCCGATCTATAAGACTATGTATTCATTTAAAAAAGCCTTAAATTTCTATATTACTAACAGACTTCCTAACATCAAATAGACACATCCAGTAACACTGTATCTTTGTCTCATCGGTGACGTACTTGTGAATTGTTAAGGCCGCTTTGATATAATAACCTGCTCTTTAGTTTACCGCGCTTCACTAAACTTATTATCTGTTTACCCACTTTTAATTGTTAATTTACGTTGTGTGTTCCAAACGTAAAGTAGTTAAGTTATAACTTAAATTAATTCAGTTATGTTTTAACCTGTATGATTTCTCATGTAAGTGAATAGAGTTTAACAAATGAAAGCGTAACCTGGCCTTTTATTTAAAGTTTTTACATGGCAACAAAAAGAAGCTGTCAGAGGCTATCACTGTTGAATGTTAGTATGACTGCCAATTATTTATACTTGTTGGCTGAATATTCATGTTTATTATTTATTGTATTGTTGAGCGTAAGAAATGATATAATGATATTATTTGTAATGGCCATTCGTAAATGATAGATTTTATGGTAATTTCAGATTTTTCAGTGCAGAAGTAAACTTCAGATTATCAAAATCGGTTTACGAAGTAGACTGTTTTTATGTTTATATTTATAAACAAGATGTACAAGGAGTCAATAAAATTGTAAAAAGCGAATTGTAAATTGTAATTTCTACTAGTATAAATATATTTTAATAAAGATTTATCACACAAGTATTAAATATACAGGGTGACTGGTTGAACGACGGACGTATTTAAGGAGATGATAGGATAATTTACATACTTTTCAACCATATAAAACAAAAAAATCATACACTCAAAAAACACAAGTTACATATTTTTTTATAAAACGTAACTATTCTTGTGTTTTCTAACTCTATGCCTAGGTACTTACCACTTTCCCACAGCGTGCACCGAGCTGCTCGTGGTCGCTAAGGCCAATCTCTTGGACAGGCTGATAACACACTGATAATGAAAGGATGGAGTTCATCTTCATGTAGGATACTTTACCCCAACCACTGGGATACCTGGAAATGCCTTCCTGCATTCCGCGTACTTTCACATGGGCAATAATCGAAGTAAATTGCTTTGTGCGGGTTCACTGGATAACGAACGATTCCTTCCTCGTCCTTGATCAGGGTTAGGAACTGGAGGAAGGCCAAGTCTCCTAAGAAGTCCTATGACGGCAGCTTATGTAATTCGTGATACATTGCAATATGACGGTAATTCACGTCTAACAACACTAGCTTACATTACATAGCACCACACCATATCCCAGTATCCTCATTAGAGTACTGATAAGCCATTATCACTCACTATCAAGGCACCGAAATCCACGCGACAGCTACGTAAGTAAAACCAGAATGTTCGGGACGAACGGGACGCGTGAACGCACGCCACCCCTACGACGGCCCGCGGCCGCGGGCGACTGACTAGGGCCGGCGCGGCGCGGCGCAGGGCAGAGACGCGGGAGCAGTCGCTCACGCGCATGCGCAGTATTGCGCAGTGGCGAGTCCGCGCCGCCGCTACTCGGGGTCGTTGCCCGAGGCCGCGTACACGTGACTTAGTATTTAGTAAAATGTAGAGGTGAACTTTAAAATTATTTTTTAAATGATGAAAATTAAGGTCATGTTTTTTTTACATATTTGGAATGTGTATCAGCTTCTTATTCACCTCCTTAAATGCGTCCGTTCATTTACCAGTCATCCTGTATATTTCCTGCTATAGGTTGGTGATACCACATGAAGATTTTTTGAATTTGCCGCGCTTTCTCAGGTTACGCTTTCATTTGTTAGACTCTAACTGTTTTTTTTTTTTTGAGAAATAAATGATTCTATAACCTGAAAAGTAACCTATGTGTTAATCCAGTATTTGATCTATCTAACCGTTCAGTAGTTTCGACGTGAAAGCGGAACAATCAAACAAATAAACAAACAAACATCCATACTTTCGCATTTGTAATATTAATAAGATAGTAAGATTAGTAGTAGTAGATTGTAAATGTTTTATTTAAAAAATAATTTAAATTGTATTTATTATTAACTACACAATTAAATATCTATTTAATTGTGTAGTGTATTTATCTATCTACCTACCATTCTCGCGGTACGGGGCGTTATAAACCCAGCCCCAAAACTATCATTATGGCGGCACGGGACTTACGGAACCCGGCCGCGTCACGATTCAAAAACTAAAATCCTTTTTTTGGCTTCATGTAAAAAAGATATATTAATTTTTTCATTGATCATTACCAATGATGAATTGATTGACCTATATCTGAAGGCGTACATCAACAGCTTAGTTTGTTTAGTTTCTCTACGTTTAATAAAATAAGAGGTATTTTTCACCCAGTGCCGCACTGTATAACTCGCGTTTTTTTACGGCAACGTTTCGCCCTTATGTTAATTTAATACGTGCGTTCTATTGACTGCGTTGCACAACCCTGGCCGCGTGTAGCCAGCACAGGGTGCGGTACGGGGTCCGCGGGGTACTGGGTCCTTTCGACCGTGTTTCGTGATAAAACTTTATTTCTTCAGTGCGGTACTAGGTTTAAGGAAGACCGTAGTAATGTAGGTACACCACAGTATTCTGATTTAATAGCACATCTTAGATATATATATATTCATCTCTTTCCTACACTTAAGCAAATTGGAGTAAGACCCTCCGCGCGACAGAGAAGTTTAAATTTTTCGTAGTCGCACCACAAGCGGAACACGGACTAGGTGTTTTAGACCCAGTTTCGCACTTAACATGTTAATATACAATAGCGCTAAAGAAGTAGGTATTCTATTCCTTAACTAGCTGTTGCCCGCTTTTTTAGAAATAAGAAAAATGTGTACTTATAACCGCGAAAAATTGTACATTTCATATTTTAGCTTGTCCCTATTTTGTTTTTCATATTGCAATAACGTTATTTGATTTATGGAATTAGTTGGATGTTATATGGAATGGTATGCTTACTTTATTCTAGGTAATTTCACAAAATTTAAGCTATCAATAACTTTGTAGTCGTGTATCAATATTTTTTCTTTAGCTCTAATTTCACTTTCATGCAAAAATATTTGTCTACGTACTAAATATGTTTAAAAAAATTGCTATCACTTACGAAATTGAGTTTTATGCTTGTTTGAGTTCTGCGATACTTTTCCAACGTGTTTATTAAAACATTACACTTACTGGGTGAAATGCAGAATAGATGTACCGTAACGAAATCGTTATTAAACTGAGATTGTAACGAAACTGATAAATTGTTACGAAACTGATAATGATAGGGTGAGATCACACAAGCATTAAAAATAAATCAAATATTATTATTTGATTGTAGTATTTAATAATGTCGTTTTATTTTATAAATTTCAATTCATATAACATGTCTTTTTTTTATTTATATTATTAAGTTATTTATTTAATTTATATTACTTAATTTCTTATGTAAAACAAACTTACATTTTTTAATATTTAAATATTAAATATCAAAAACTCATATTGTGAGCAAAACCTTAGTGTAACGAAACTGAGAGCTCAGTTTCGTTTCGTAACGAAACGTTACGAAACTGAAAAAATATACTGAGAAATCCTAAACTCAAAAATATCTCCTGCCGAAATCACTATTGATTTGACAATAATTTGTATCCCAGCGGACATAACAACTCTCACGCAAGAAAAATAAACAAATAACTTACAGTTTGCACTTACCGGAAACAGGAAAATCGCGTTATTAACCCTGATATTTATTTTAACAGATGCAGGTCACGTATATTACCAACGAACTGCGAAACAAATGGCGGCTATCTAAATGCCAATATTTTGACATAACTTGAGAAAAATTTGTTATTTTATAAAAATACAATTTATTTGTAGAATTGTTGTTATAATTGCGCTCAAAATGTCGTTACTAACCCTGAGTTACGAAATTAACAAAAATGGAGACAAAAATTAATACGCTAATTCTTATAACTAGATCATTTTATTTTCACTGCAATCTATTCCATTTCATAACTTAGATAGTAGGTGGTGATTTTAACCAAAATAAGATTAAAATAAACCAAGAAATAAAAAAATGCTACTCATACAAAATCGCCAAATGGTGAAGAGACATTAAAATTTAGTATGAAAGCATTTTGCATTAAATTAAAGAAATATATATTATTTGTGTCTAAATGCATGTATCAAAAAAATAAAAAACGGGGCCTTTGAGAAATAAAAACACTACCCATAATTATAGACATAATTTTAATTACGAAAATATAAAAGCAGATATCTTGTTTAAAACTTATGGGACAAATTAAACTTTAACAATGTACATCTATTCTGCATTTCACCCTACTATGAGGTTTAAACGACTTTTTTATTAATTTTCAAAAATGTGTCCACAATTTTTGTGGATGTGTTAGGTCATAACACTTATAACTGCCATAGTGAAAGAATAGATACTGATAATTTATAAATTTTTTTGTTAGGCAACTCCATTGAAAAATGGTGGCACATTTAAAAAGCAAAACCAACCATATTTTCAAATTGCATTTTGTTTTGTGTCGACGATAGAGTTGTTTGTTTTGCTGTCACGTCAAAACCTCTGGACGGATTTGGATTAATTTGTAGAGAAGATTAATACAGCTATTTTTATTCTGTACCATGAAGACCATAAAAAATGCAGTCGGAGGCATACGAGTAGCTGGTATAAAACATTCATCTGAGGCCTCCCAACTACAGTTTTGTATTATATTCATTGGATGATTTTCTTCAACTTGTTTCCATCTTTTGTTTATATTTTTATTTTTAATTCTGTACTTTAATGACTTCTGAAGCTTTATAATGGTCATGTAAGTTACATTCAGTCATGTATGTAACGTGTGTTATGTTGTCAGGATTGTTACTGTAAAATTTTTCGCGGTCGTACTTATATGCATTATAATTTCTGTTTTATTCATCCATCTTTGTCTTAAAAACTTAAAAACAATTATTTTACATTTAGATGTGGTAAGATGTACCAATTCTAGTTTGTTATTTATATTTGTGTATAAGAATGGTAACATACTATTAGAGAAGCGCTGCGCAAAAAAAAGTGCTAGTCTTAATTATTTTAAAAGTTATTGTAAAACAAATACCTAATGTTAAACTTAACGTTGTTAAAATTCGTATGGGTCGATTCATGAAATGAAAATGCAACGGATGTTGTTTGTTGCAAACGCAGGTACACCCATTCTAATAACCACGTTATCGTTTTTAGCTCAATGGACTTGCAAACTGCCTTTATCGATTGCGAAGTGGCAATAAGAAAGTTTTTCAACAATGATTTAGTAGGCGCAGCAAACATTATGAAGCCGTGGTATGTATTAAAAATATTGTCACATTAAATTTAAAGCAATTTTTCATAGATACAGAGTTTAACAGAAAGCTTACACATGTTGGCTGCTAACATCCCAAGGGTTTTTACATTTTGATAAAAATACTGTACCTTTTGATAAAGGTTTAAGGTTTTCATAACAATTCTAATTAAAAAAATGTAAAAAAGAAAAAATACTTTTTCACACTCAACTTTCAAAATTTTATTCAAAATTTAGAGATTAAATTCACATTTTTTAAAGGATTTTTTTTTCCGAAGCAGGACGCAAATTTCTTTTTATAACTTAAATATAACAATTTGTTTTGCTGTTTTATCACTGTATAAATACAATATGTTCCTATTGTATAAGAAAAATTATGGAACTATAGGTCTATAAGTACTGAATAGTTTTAGCAACATATGTAAAAGAATGTTTGTTTCCTAAATAAAATAAATAAATAAATAAAAAAAATAGTAATACTAATTTAAATAAGTACACTGTACTTTAGATAAAAAAGTATTATACATATATAACATCCATTTACCATTTGCACCTTATAACGTCTGGAAACATGCACTGTATGCTAATCTCGCACCTTGAAATATTTTGAGTAAAAAAAAATATGTAACAGGGCTGGAACATCACTGTACCACAGTTTGGGAACGTCCATATTTGAGTTCATTCCGGCAATACTCATGTTTGACCAGGCTAAGATCAACCAAGCCCTAGCAGCTATTAAAGTTTGTATCTCCATCTGCAATCAGCATCGAAGAAATTACACCCTAATGGAAAGTTTGGGTACAATCATAAAAAAGGTAAGTAGGTCCTAACTTACCTACAGCTCGTTATTCCTACCGTACTAACCTTGTACTAACAGTTCTTTAAAAATACGTATATATCCAATCAATATATACCTTGGTTTAGTCGTGAATGACGATAAACTGGTTTTATTTCTCTGTTTTTTTAGCCTAATTACGGTACTTACACCGATATGGAAGCTCACGCAGAGCTATGCTATGCTGAAGCCCTATTACTTCAAGCAGCTATGACAATTATTGATGGCGAGGACCTCACCGGTTTGATCAAAGGGACCCTTAAAGTCAAAAATTGCTACAAAAGTTACAAGTAAGTACATACGGTTACAAAGTTATAAGTAAGTGAACCCTTCGTAGCTCAGTGCGACTTGCGAAGCTGCGTCAATGACAAAATTGACGCGGTCATGAATTGTTTGATTTGACTGTTAGTGTCATTTTATAGTACCTTTCCATTGGTATCGGTTATTATCACTAGGTGGCAGTCATTAACCGTCGTAAATTGTGTTTCCTTTTAATAATTTTCTTTCCGTACAAGGGTGGGCCTTAACTCTATACCTAGTTTGAATATATGTACACAAAAAAAAAAATTATAAATGATATGAATTTTTAAATTTATATTTTAGAAAAAAAAGCTTGAAAATTTAAATGATACTTATCTATTTATTTTAATTATGTTGTCTCAGTGACGCCCACCAACTCGTTGACATCCTTCAAAACGGATTCGCAGGGTCTCAAACACACGATGGCAAGTGGCTTTAAGTATTCTTAAGATGAGTTTCCCGGGATACATCTTTTTCAATATTTCTATGAACATTGTAGCAGTGTGACAAGTGGCGCCATCCTGCTGAAACCAGGTTCTGGAATTATGGCCTTGAAATTCCCCGTAGGGCTGGGACTAAGAATTCCTGCAGCATGCAGCAAGATTTACCCCGGGAAACTCATCTCAGGAAGAGAAGACATTCAGTGGCTCCCCCGAAGTCCGGATTGCACTCCGTGTGATTATTTTTATGGGGCTACTTATAATCTAGAGTGTACAAAGACAATCCGACAACAATAGGGCATTTAAAAGTAAACATTGTACGGCAAATAAACGCCATACCTAAAGCCAGTTTTCATCGTGTATTTGAGAACCTGCTAATCCGTTTTGAAGAATGTCAATGAGTTGGTGGACGTCACTTAGACAACCAAATTTTTAAAAATATAAAATACTAATATATAAATTAAAAATTATAATTTAAAAAAAATATAAATTATTCAAAAATATTTCTAAAATATAAATTAAAAATTCCTACCATTTATTTATATTTTTTATTGAATATTCAAACGAGGTATAGAGTTAAGGCCCACCCACCCTATACAGGATGTTAAAAAAGTACGTTCGAAATTTTAAGGGGATACTCATCACGCATAGAATTCAGGAAAAATATTGAAAAAATACGATCTACAATTATTTCTTTTAGTTTGCCATATCTGATATCTGATTAGTGAATCAAGAATCACTTTTTTAACGTCCTGTATATCGTAGTACGCATTTTGGTTCAAGCAAGACGAATACTACTGCGGTGTGCGATATTCATAACCATTCCAGGTACCTTTGTCGCACCTTGTTGGTAATAAATTATGTCGCTATACTGATTATTACAGGGATTGTGGAAAAATATTGGAAGCAAAGAAATGGGAAACCCAAGAGTCCAAACTTCATTTTCATAGTGGCGTTCGTTTGGGTATTGCGGCTTTCAACGTTATGATCTCTCTCTTGCCGCCTAAGATAATAAGTCTATTGGAATTTGTTGGTTTTTCAGGAGATAAGGTTCGTATTCATTACATTTAAATAAAAATATTAGGGATATTGGCTTATCATGACAACAAGTCGAAGCATATTACTTATTTAGCTCACAATTACCAATCGTATTTTAACCGACTTCAAAAAAAAGGAGGAGGTTCTCAATTCGTCGGAATCTTTTTTTTTATGTATGTTCACCGATTACTCGAAGACGCCTGAACCGATTTGGAAAATTATTTTTTTGTTTAAAAGGGTATACTTCACAGGTGGTCCCATATAAATTTCATCGAAATCTATTTTTGAGAAAATCAACAAAAACATAGCAAAATTGGAGTTGTTGCGATTGAAGTCGGTTGTTTTTAACGTATTCAGCGTGGTCAATTATTCATAATTGCAAAACGTGATGAGCTGTTGCACTTATAATATAATCTATCGTTGGCACAATACAATATTGTTTATATGCAACAAACATACTTGCACGTGTTTACTTGTACTTAGAATGAAAACTATGCATTAACATTAATTGCTTGCTAAGAATACAATGTAAATGAGTTACTATTTTATTGTCAAAAGCCATAGTATTCATCTTTGACAGATTAAAATGTAGCCTATTTCCTTAGAACTCTGGTCTGATGGAGCTGGAAGCTGGGTCGAGATCTCCAGGTCTGCGATCCGTGCTTTGTGACTTGACCTTGCTGGGCTATCATTTAGTAATCTGTCAGTTTATCGGAGCTAATGGGGACTTAGAGTTATGCGAGGAAATACTAAGTAAAACTCTCAAGGTAAGATAAATATTGTCCGCTCACCACGCTCTGAACTCTTACGTGATATTTAAAGTTAATTTTCGTTCAACTTTTTGCAATTCCAGAAATATCCAGATGGAGTTTGGTTTTTAGTTTTCAAAGGCCGTCTTGAATTTTTGAAAGGCATGTTCCGACCTTCCATCGCTACGTATAACCGAGCAATAGTATGCCAAGACACGTGGCCGCAGTTCAGTCACCTGTGTTTTTGGGATATCATGTGGGTAAATGGGTGAGTATTTTTTTTTTACTGAAAGCATAATATATTTAATTAATATTTTTGACTGACTCTGTGGCTCAGTGGTAAGTGCTCCTGACTACTGATCCGATAGTCGTGGGTTTGATCCCCACCTAGGGCAAACATTTCTGTGATGAGCAGATTTGTTTGCTCTGTGTCTGGGTGTCAGTGGCGAAGGGTCCATACAACACGATTCCTATCGGCTTTTGAAATCCGGAAGTTATTATTATAAATATTATCTCATGTATAATTCACATACAAAACAATACCAGTAAAAAGTATTAGATTGTTCATACCAAACGTGTGGTAAGAATATTTATTTAACAAACAAGAGACGTTTATTTTAACATACAACAACAAATTATATATAATATCCCTTTCTATCTACCACCGCCTTCCAACGCTCTAGAAATTTCTGTATACTTTTGAACTTTTGACTTTCCTTAGTGTGATCATGTTTCCTAGTGAACCTATAAGTTGTCCCCATACGTGTTTCCTCGCAACATTCTCTTTAATTCACTAAATTAGGCATTAAATCTGGCGAGTAGAGGGATGTGTCCAGAGCGTTATATTTTTTATTTAAAAAAATCGGTGATTATCCCGGCAGGCATTATTCTGAAGGAGTACAGGAAGAGTAGATTTTTGTTTGTTCATCCATTCTGGGATTTCTTCATTTAGTATAGAAACGTATACTGAGGCAGGGATTTTTGACCTTCATCAAGAAGCCTGTAAAATGCGATGCCGTTATAATCGAATGCTACCAATAGCATCCTCTTCCTCTCGTGAACATTACAACATGCGGTGCCTCCTCATTTGTCCCCAGCCAGAACCGTCGCTGATTTCGGTCTGGAGGTGTATATATGGACACCCAAGTTTCATCCAGGGCCAGAGTTCTTTTGAGCATAGCAGGGTGCTTGTTATATTCTGATAAGTTACACTTGACAGCTAATAGTCGGTGATCTTTTTGATTTTCAGTCAAACTATGTGGTACCCACTTACCGAGTTTGTTAGATGGCAGGAAAACTTGGTTTGGATATTCTATATGGACTAAAGTAACTTAGTTTAGTTACATAAACATTGTTTGTTTGTCAAATGGCTGTTTGGTTTTCACCGCTAAGAAATGTAACGGACTGAATAACCTTTATGATCCTTTAATAGGTAACTTCCCAATATCATGTGTTCTCTTCTCCCATTCTGTTGGTTCTCTGTGGTCACCTCCTCTTCTTTCTCCGACCTCAAATAGATTGTTCCTAAATCGAGTGACCCACGATTCCACAGTACGTTGACTGTAAGCTTGACGACCTAATTAGTTGCACTAGTTGTTTGTGAATTTGCTTCGCAGTCCAGCCGAGACCCACAACAGACTTGATGAAAACCCTCTCCTGATAGTCGTCGATCGAATTTTTTAATTGCTCTTGATCCATTTTGAAGTAAATTTAAAGTTCTAATGCAGTAATAAACACGTCTTTCGTCTACTTATACACTTACATTACAACAGGTTCTAACATGCATCCATTCTCAAAATATTTTTTTTTATTTTATTTGGAAAACAAACAGTATTACATAACTTTTTAGAAAAACTAATTAATAACTAGTTACCATTTAAATGTTTTCACATGTACACGTCTACATACACGCTAGCCAAACATAAAACAATAAAAAAGAAAGAAAGAGAAAACAAAAACAAATTACCTAATTAGTTAGATAGGTAACCATATCGAACCAATATTTAGAAAGCAGAGCTTTAAGTGTAATGACCTTAGTGTTAAATAAATCAATATTGGGAAAAACAGATAACTTATTAAATTCTTTCGAAGCACGTACAAAAAATGAGTTACGCCTATAATTTGAGTTTGTGTTAGGTATAGACAGGTAAGTTGGGTGTCTGATTGACAATCTTGAAGGGACATGAATATTAACTTTAGACAGAAGGTCAGACGTATAGGCATGAGTCCGATATATCAAAACGTAACTAAAAACGGTTATGAGATTCATATCATAACATATCGATATGGCAGTTTTTAATATCGGATATTAGTAAAACTATACAACTATACATCGGCTAAGTAACGCGCGAAACACAAACTCCCGCAAGCCAAGCATATGATATCGAACGGTTTGACATATTCGCTTTCTCTCTTTCTAACAAAAAGACATTTCATTAGTGCGAAAGAAATGCAGCGAATATTGAACTAGAACGGATATCAGCAGATGATAGGCGAATTGAACATTACGGTTATTGCAATACGGTTTAGATTGGACTTGATAACGCGTGAGTTTGTGTTTCCGTTCGTTTTCTAAACAAATAGATAAGTTACGTTTGAAAAGCGATTAATATCGTGCTACCCATATCGATATCTGAAAACGGTTTTCGATATCGATATGAAAACTTCATATCGGTTACAAAACCGTTTTCCAAAAAAACTGATAACGCCCATATCTACAGACGTATCAACCAAAGTTTGTGAAATTTTTACTAATAGTACCATGTCAGATATGTTGCGTGCGCGCTGTCTCTTTCTTAAAATGGCATACATTAGGAAGCTAGTAAGCCGGAATCTATCCGCTTATTACAGAAAAACAAAACATTCAGATTGTTTGTGCGGAAGAAGTGAAAGGTGAAGCATTGCTTGTATTGTAATTAAATGTAATTTAAAAAAATATGCTAACGAATACCGTAAAGGAAAATTTTTGTTATGATTTTTTTGCTGGGTTTAGACTTTGTTTAATTTTATTGTTCATTTGGTCAGTGACCCGCGGGATCTGTGTTGAATTATTAGCTTTTGTTTTGTTGGTATCATGCTGTGGTTTTAATTTGTTTATCATGTTATAGTGTGGTCATAAATATCAATTCGTTTCTAAAATAAAAATCCTGTGTCAAGGAAGGATTTTTACACTTGCACTTAAAATGTACTGTTTTCCCATGCTGATTGTTTTCGGAATACGAATAAGTTTTGAATTAAATAATAATAATAATAATATCCGGGACAATCACACACGGTCATCTGGCCCCAAACTAGGACTCACTGTACTATGGGAACCAGAGGCTGATAAACATACACATATACATTTAAATACATTAATATCCTATCCTATCTTATATGTATATTAAACGAGTTATCTTGTAAGCGTAGACGATTTCTAAAACTGCTTGAAACCTTTCGACGAAAATCTAGGATTAGGGGTTAAAAATCACCAGAAATCGATCTATGAGGGATTTATCTTCGAAAACATTCATTTTAGGGGGATATGAGCGAAAATACATAAAATATGAAGGCATATGATGCTTATTTTTAACCGCCGCTAATATTATGTACTTTGGTAAACTAGCGGTTTTGGTGCGAGCCACTTACGTTTTGCTGCTTTTAGGTCCGGATTCGAATCCCACCCACGAGACTTTATAGTTTTTTGTCTTTTTATTTTGTGTTAACTTATGTAAATATGTCAATTAAAGGACTTTAGAGTTAAGAGTGATAAAAAAAATATTTTAGAGACATTTGAACGACTTTTTATCTATAGCGCCATCTTTCGCCGTATAAGTGAATCACATATCTAACGATTTTGCCGCCCTGCCCCATGTTTGGCAATAGGGAACAAATATGGAATAATAATAATAAATAATAATAATAATTAAAAAATAATAATAAATAATAAAAAAATAATAATAATAATAATATTCCTGTAGTCCTGTCCGTTAATGGTCCTCGTCGCACTGACCTCCAGCCGACTGTGCTTCTGCTGGAGAAGCTCCTGCCACTTCGCCGAGCGCGAAGTGGTCAGAGTAGCCCAAATTCATATTTCAAAATAATAATATCTGGGACAAATCACACACGGTCGTCTGGTCCCAAACTAGAATTCCCTGTATCTTGGGAACCAAAGACTGATATACATACACATATACGTTTAAATACATACATATATACGTATATATGATATAATACACCTAACAATTACGAAGAGTGGGTTTTTCGATAAGGGAAGCCAGAACAAAAATACACACCCAGAAACAGGCGCGGATCCAGAAATTCGTTGATGATGATAAAATGAAATAAATGAAATTATGCATTTTATAGAAGTTTTAGTACTTCGGTCAGGCTTCAAGGGGGGGAATTGCAACCACCCCTGGATCCGCGCCTGCCCAGAAAAATTACCGAATAGGTATATCATCAGCCGAAAGACGTCACAGCTGAACAAAGGCCTCCCTCAAGGATTGCATATATATTGTATTTATTTGACTAACTCGGTGGCTCAGTGGTTAGTGCTCCTGACTACTGATCCGAGAGTCGTGGGTTCGATCCCCACCCAGGGCAAACATTTCAGTGATGAGCAGATTTATTTGTTCTGTGTCTAGGTGTCAGTGGCGAAGGGTCCATACAACACGATTCCTATCGGCTTTTGAAATCCGGAAGTTATTATTATAAATATTATCTCATGTTGGTTCCCATACTTCAGGGAATCCTAGTTTGGGGCCAGATGACCATTTGTGATTTGCCCCGATATTTATTATTATATTAAATTGTAATGAATGGAAAAACGACAAACTTTTAAGAATTTGCCAATTTCAGTGTCATGATGGAGTGGCGTGAAGCTGCCGCATATGCGACCAGGCTTATCGAAGAGAGCTCCTGGTCGCGTACTGTTTACTCGTACATCAAAGGTGCGATGCTCCTGCAGCTGGGGGACCAGATGAGCCTGGTGGAGATTCAAGAATGCAGTAAACTCATGAGGTCTGTTGTTTTTTATCAGCCCAAGTTTTCTTCTTACAGTTTCAATGTTTCCCGAATTGTCGGGTAGATAGATACGTATATGAAGTTCAAGTAAAAATAATATAATATACGGGACAACTCACACACGGTCATTTGGCCCCAAACTAGGATTCCCTGTACTATGGGAGCCAGAGACTGATATACATACACATATACATTTAAATGCATACATATATACAGGATGATTGGAAATTGCTCGCATTCTTTTCGGGAGGTGAAACTAAGACTGATTTAACCTCTATCACTTGGGGTCAACGATCCGCCGTTTTCGAGAAAATGTACTTTTTATTATTTTTTAAAACGTCCCGCAATTTTCCAATGAAAAATTTATTAGAAAAAGAATACAATAGTTTTGGGCTAAATTTTGACGTGATCGGATAGCTTACTCGTACTAACCGGCCAACCTCTTAAAAGCTAAACATCACGAAAACAATTGTAAGATTTTATGTTGTAATGTTAAAATCACAAAAAAGTTTAAAATGAATACACATTTTTCGTGAAAATTAAGGAACATACATATACAGGATGTTACAGAAGTGTGTGACAATACTTCAAGGTTGGCTTTTACCCATCAAACTGAACAACTTTTGTTCTACAACTTTGTTGAAATCGCAAAAAAATTTTTGGACTTTGCATACAAACTTGGTTCGCCAGCTGATCGATTTGTATGAAAAGTCCAAAAATCTGCTCATCACAGAAATGTTTGCCCTGGGTGGGGATCGAACCCACGACTCTCGTATCAGTAGTCAGGATCGCTAACCACTGAGCCACCTCATATTAGGTAGATTACCTTCGAAAAGTATAAAAATAGTTCAAAGTATTTAGGTACCTATCAGATTTCAGATTTTATCTTAAAGATCGGCATCCTTTACAGATTTTTGCATTCCGTAAAAAATGGGCAAACGTTTATTGTTTTAAATAAAATTGGTAGCTATCAAAGTATAATATTTGCAATTAATTCAATATTGTGTTCAGTTTACGAAGAATTCAAAATCATTATTCGGTCATTAATTGTTTTTTCGAAAACATTTTTAAATTATTAACTATCCATCACACTACATTATCATCATCATCAGGCGAAAGACGTTCACTGCTGGACAAAGGCCTGCCCCAAGGATTTCCACACCAACCGGTCCTGTGCTGCTCGCATCTGGGGGCACGGAAGTGCCCCCGCCAAGACGAGCCAAGCGAAGCGCAAGGGCACTACCTACCTTTTCTCGAAACGCTTCGTCGTTTTTTTGAACTCTCATAACTTTGCTTTGGATGATGCTAAATATTTAAATTTTTCAAGATAGAATACGACCAGTATAATCATTAAACATACAAAGTTTGATTGTCGTAGCTATTATACTTTAGATTTTATTAATGTCTCAAAACCCTCGATTTCATCACTGACTCACTGATTCACTGACTCACTGATCATCAAAATTGTTAGGGTACTTCCTGAAGTCCTAGAAAGCTGAAATTTGGTATGTAAGCTAATATTACTACAAAGACAACAAAAAAATTAAAAAACCTAACCTAACCTATCCCCTGGGAATAGAAGGTAGAAGCACAGATTAGATAATAGTACCTACTACGGTGGAAGTTTGTATGAGACTTGCACTACAGTTTGTAAGGTCCTTCGAGGCCGGATCTCGTTCTGAGTCCGGAGGCGCCCAGGTGGTGGCGAACTTTTTACAAACTGTCCCAAGGGGGGTGATGAGGGTTCTATTGGTCTGAGTAATTGCCAGCCAATATAATGATACCTCGGGGTACCCAAGTTCAGCGGTGAACTTCGACAAGTAGCAGCAGCGGTGCTGATACTGTCAGGCGAGGTGCGGAAGGCGAAGCAGACCAAGGAGAAACCAACACCATTCAAGCAGATTCAAGACAAGGAGCAGCGATTTGACAACTGACAGGTGCGGTTCTATCTGTCAAACGTCAAGTGAGTGCAAGGAAAACTGTGAGTGTTTTTATTATTTAAAACTTTTTAAAGTAAATTCAGTGAAAAGAGACTTAGTGTAATTTTCAAAAAGTTGGACTTAGAATATTTTAGAGTAGTTTTAATTTAGACATAGCCTAATTTTAAGGAAATTTGGTTGAGACGGGGAACCTATGCCCGATTTTTTCCTGAATTAAAGGGTTTTCAAACACTTGTAAAAATTTTAAAAATATTTCAATTTGCATAGAAAATTTCTGAGTTGTTTTGTAAAACATATGTTAGCAAAATGGCTCAAAAATTAAATTTAAAATCCAAACTAAAATTACAAGAGGATACTCTTAGTAAAATTATAAAAGCTCAATGTAATTATAAGAAAAGTCCTAAAGAACGGATCACAGAAAGTTATGCACAGGTTAGGTTAGACGCACTAGAAAAATTGTGGTCTAATTTTAATACTTTGCATAGTAACTTAGTTGCGGAACATCATGATGAGTTAGATGAAACAGATTATATTACTAAAGATATATATGATCAAGTTGAGGAACTCTACATTGAATATAAAACTCAATTAATAATTGTATTAAGTTGCTGTGTAAAGCCTAGCAAAGATGAACCGTGTAAAACAGTGCAGAAATCGAGTGGTAGTATAATCGAACTGCCAAAGATTGTGATACCTAACTTTTCCGGGAAATATACTGAGTGGATATCATTTAGGGATTTGTACTTATCCTTGATTCATAATAATATTTCTTTGAGTGATGTGCAAAAAATGCACTACTTGAAGAGTTATTTAACGGGAGAAGCTGAACAGCTTGTCAGGCAAGTACCAATTTCGGAAGCGAATTATCAACATTGTTGGAAGCAATTAAATGAAAGATATAATAACAAACGTTATTTATCTCACTACATATTGAAAAGATTACTCAGTCAAAGAAACATTAGTTTTGAATCTCCTCACAGCCTAAAAGAATTACTGGATACAACTAATGACTGTCTTTGTGCATTGTCAAACCTAGGAATAGATGTCAAATCCTGGGATATTATAATAATACATTTATTGACGTTAAAGCTGGATTCAGAATCTAGAAAACAGTGGGAGTTTAATGTAACCACTACCAATACTTCGGATGAGTTGCCCACGTTTCAGCAATTTAAGGAATTCTTAACTAATCGCTATAAAGCACTTGAGTTCCTGGATACTAAATCTAGTTTCAACAGAAGTCAGAATAACAATAACAATGTAAATCAACAGCACTCACAAAATACAAATAAACTGAAATCTTTACATGTAGCCAAAGTGCTGTGTCCATTTTGCGCGGAGACACATAAGTTAAATGCATGTAAAAAGTTTACAAAGGAAAATGTTGACTCACGTCGTGATTTTGTCATGCAAAATAACATTTGTTTTATTTGTTTGGGCAATAACCACGGAGCCAAAACTTGTCTAATAAAAGTTAATTGTAAAATATGTTCACGTCGTCATCACACTCTGTTGCATCCGCGGGGATCAACAGATTCGGTTGAGTCCACTGGCGTCAAAGGTCATGAAGGAGGAACAAATTCTTCAGTCGGTGAAGGATCCTCAAGTGGTTCAGGTTCCACAAATGTAAATCCTAAAGATTCATTAGTTGCTTGTTTTTCGACAGGAACGGTATCAAAGCAGGTCTTACTAGCGACGGCGTTAGTTGAGGCTGAGTCGAAAAATAGTAACAATTACGTTATACGAGCCTTGTTAGACCAAGGATCGCAAACAAATTTCGTCAATGAAGCAACGGTTCAATACCTAGGCTTGAAGAAACAGCCAGTTAAAACAAATATTACTGGTTTGGGTGGGAATAAAAATGTTATTTCCCAAGGTAAAGTAAACATAAATTTAAAATCAAGGGTAAATCCCGAAGTAACCTTCTCTGTACAGGCTTATGTGCTTAAGTCAATCACTACTTTTCTTCCTTCGAAGAAAGTCGAAGTACTGGAATGGCCAGAGCTCAAGGAGTTTGTGTTAGCGGATCCTGATTATCACACGCCGAATAAAATAGATTTATTATTAGGAGCTGATGTGTATAGTCAAATAATCCAGGAAGGCGTAAAGAAAGGGCCTTTGGGTTCTCCTGTAGCGCAGTCAACAACACTAGGATGGATAATATCTGGTGTCGTCAACATACCCTGCAATCGAGACTCGGACGTACTTGTATTACATTGCCAAGTACAGGAAGACAATGATCTTTTGAAAAAGTTTTGGGAACTCGAATCTGATGACACACTGTTAAAAGAGAAAATGCTCACAGATGAAGAAAAACTTTGTGAAAATCTGTTTGTGTCAACAACGACGAGAGATGAAAACGGCAGGTACATTGTTCGGCTACCATTCAAAACTGAAGATCCTGACTGTAAGCGCGGTGAATCCCGAGGAATAGCTGAAAAAAGATTCAGAGGATTAGAGGCAAAATTTAAAAAGAATCAAAATTTTAAACAGAAGTACAGAGAAGTAATGGAAGAATATTTCAAAATGGCTATAATAGAAGAAGTACCAACACCTGATGGAAAAAGGGAAGAATCGGTATACTTACCTCATCACGGTGTAGTGCGGGAAGAAAGAGAAACAACAAAGTTAAGAGTCGTATATGATGCATCCTGTAAAGGAAAAAACGGAGTATCGCTGAATGATTCTCTTATGGTAGGACCAACCTTGCAACCGGATTTGAGAAATCTGGTAATGCGATGGAGGACACACAGCATTTGCTTAGCCGCAGATATCGTAAAAATGTATTTACAGGTCAAGGTAAATGAACAAGACGTTGATTACCAACGATTGATTTGGAAGCAAAAAGATGATGCTGAAATGAAAGATTATAGACTGCTCAGAGTGACTTTCGGAGTAGCTTCTGCTCCGTTTTTAGCGGTTCGAGCTCTACAGCAGGTATCCTATGACCATGGAAATGAATATCCTCTTGCAGCTGAAAAAACAATAACGGATTTCTATATGGATGATTTAATGACGGGCTGTACAAATATAGAAGACGGGATAAAGTTATATGAAGAAATGAATGAGATGTTAAATAAAGCTGGATTTATTTTACAAAAATGGACCAGTAACAGTAATGAATTGCTGAAAATAATAAAAGATCAAAAAAAAGAAGAGGAAATGGATAGTAAAGAGGAAGGAAAATGGATAAAATCAGATGATGTAATCAAAATAGTGGGACTTACCTGGGATCGGAACGAAGACTCCTTCCGCTACACAGTGACACTGCCGAAGGTTCCTCCACCTGTAACTAAAAGGAAGATTATATCCGATATATCACGTCTTTATGATCCGTTGGGTTGGATTTCACCATGCATAATAACAGCCAAAGCAATGATACAAAAGCTATGGATTGCTGGGGTACAATGGGATGAAGAGGTACCGAAAGCCATACAAATTGAATGGGATAATTATCGTCAGGCATTAAAAGATATAGAAAATGTTCACATACCAAGATGGGTTGGAACTAAGAGTGATGACATCCGAGTAGAATTGCACGGATTCTGCGATGCGTCAAAGCTAGCATATGCTGCTGTTGTTTATGTTCGTGTGCTTGATTCGAAGGATGATATTCACGTCTCCTTAGTGACGGCAAAAACAAAGGTCGCTCCTGTGAGACAAGTTTCCATTCCTAGATTGGAATTGTGTGGTGCAGTATTGCTGACACGGCTGATGGAAAATGTCGCTAAGACAATGAAAATAGAGAAGGAAAATATACATGCCTGGACAGATTCCACTGTGGTATTAGCCTGGATTAATAGTCATCCAAGCAGATGGAAAGTATTCGTCGCAAATAGGGTTTCGGAAATCCTATCGTCTACTGAACCTCAACAATGGTCTCACGTACCCACAAAACTGAACCCCGCAGATTGTGCTTCGAGATGTGTTCATCCATCGGAACTGAACCAACATTCTCTGTGGTTCAAAGGTCCGGAGTTTTTAAACAAGGAAAATATAGAATACAGAAAACCTAAAGATGTCAGTACAGAACTGGAATCGGTTAAAGTTCATTGTGCTGTAGAATCGGAAAAGACCAACGACTTATTTAATCGATATTCTTCATGGAATCGATTAGTGAGGGTTATAGCATACTGTAGGAGATTTCTGCAGATGAAAGGAAACGAACCTGGAAAGAAAAATAAGATGATTAAATATCTAACTATGAGTGAATTAACAGAATCTATGGAAACTTGTATTCGGATGTGTCAGAAGCAAGAATTTGAAGAGGAGATCGCCAACCTGAAACAGAAAAAAGAAATTAAAAGGAAAAGTAAATTGAAAGCTTTAAGTCCATTTTTAGATGAGAAAGATGTTTTAAGAGTCGGTGGTCGCTTGAACAATACTACATTGAGATATGGGAAAAAGCATCCAATAATAATGCCTAAACATAGTAGCTTTACTAATTTGATTATATCTAATGCTCACCTTCAGTTGATGCACGGTGGACCGCAGTTGATGCTGAATTATCTGGAAAACAAATATTTTATCATAGGAGCAAAGCAATTGGTGAAAGTACATGTAAGAAATTGTGTTACCTGCATGAAAAATGCAGCCATTTCGCAGAACCAGTTGATGGGAGAGTTGCCTTCGGCTAGAGTTACGCCTTCACGTCCGTTCTTGCGAAGTGGAGTAGACTTTGCAGGTCCAATCCAAATACGCACAACGAAAGGAAGGGGACATAAATCCCACAAGGGCTATATTTGCCTATTCGTGTGTATGGCAACTCGTGCAGTACATGTGGAAGCTGTAACGGACTTATCTTCCACTGGGTTTCTGCAGGCATTTAAAAGATTTGTATCCAGACGCGGTCACTGTCAAGAAATGTGGAGTGACAACGGTACGAATTTTGTCGGAGCGTCTTCTGAAATACAAAAACTGTTTTCTTCGGAGAAGTCAGGTATCTTGTCGGAAATTGCGGAATCGTTAGCCACTAATGGGACTTCTTGGCATTTTATTCCACCTCATTCACCGAATTTCGGAGGGCTGTGGGAGGCTGGGATAAAATCCATAAAATTTCACCTCAAGAGAGTGATAGGTGCTTCAACTCTAACGTACGAGGAAATCTCGACAGTGCTGGCTCAAATAGAGGCATGCCTAAATTCTAGACCTCTGTCACGACTTCCTTGCGATTCAGATCAAATGGAAATCCTCACTCCTGGGCACTTCCTAGTAGGTGAAGCTTTGGTAACGGCTCCTGACCGAAACTACGAGTCGTGTAATTTAAGTTCTTTAAGAAGGTGGCAATTAACACAAAGAATGCTACAGGATTTTTGGCGCAAGTGGTCTCAGGAATATTTGACACAATTTTTGTTCAGATATAAATGGTCATCACGTGTATCAGAGCCCAATTTGGGTGATATAGTTGTGGTCAAAGAGGACGGTCTTCCTCCTTGTCGTTGGCTCTATGGTAAAATTGTAGCTAAACATCCAGGCCCTGATAATATCACACGTGTTGTGACCCTAAAAACTAAACTATCTACTATTAAAAGGCCGCTTTCTAAATTATGTATTCTTCCTGTAACAGATGAGTAACTTTTTTATGAAGATTAATGTTTTAAGTTAGGATTGTGTTAACAACATAGTAATTGTTATTTTTAACTTAAGTTTGTGTAAGGTTTTATTATTTGAATCTTACTTCTTGTGTGTTTAAATGTGTATTTTAAATCCACCAAGTGAGCTAATATTGTCGTTAAAATTCTTCATGGTGGGGGGTTTCAACCATCATTTTTGTTTGTACCCTTTTTAAGGCCAATTATTTCAACTTGTCCTTGGTGGGCGGTATGTGTAACCTAATACATATGTGTACTATGTAACCATCTCCATGGTTTTGATTTCTATAAAAATGTAATAGATGGCGTTGGTAGTCTTTTAAAACTCGCTATTGTTACGAATAATTAAGAATGGACTACTACTACTACTTGTACAACTAGGCACAATATATAGGTCAATCAAGGAGGTTAAATCAGAAGCCGTTTTCAATGATATAACCCAGTGGTTTATTCAGGTCAAACATACAAAATCGGTTAGGAGTAGTCCATTCTTAATTATTCGTAACAATAGCGAGTTTTAAAAGACTACCAACGCCATCTATTACATTTTTATAGAAATCAAAACCATGGAGATGGTTACATAGTACACATATGTATTAGGTTACACATACCGCCCACCAAGGACAAGTTGAAATAATTGGCCTTAAAAAGGGTACAAACAAAAATAATGGTTGAAACCCCCCACCATGAAGAATTTTAACGACAATATTAGCTCACTTGGTGGATTTAAAATACACATTTAAAAAAACACAAGAAGTAAGATTCAAATAATAAAACATATCTTACACAAACTTAAGTTAAAAATAACAATTACTATGTTGTTAACACAATCCTAACTTAAAACATTAATCTTCACAAAAAAGTTACTCATCTGTTACAGGAAGAATACATAATTTAGAAAGCGGCCTTTTAATAGTAGATAGTTTAGTTTTTAGGGTCACAACACGTGTGATATTATCAGGGCCTGGATGTTTAGCTACAATTTTACCATAGAGCCAACGACAAGGAGGAAGACCGTCCTCTTTGACCACAACTATATCACCCAAATTGGGCTCTGATACACGTGATGACCATTTATATCTGAACAAAAATTGTGTCAAATATTCCTGAGACCACTTGCGCCAAAAATCCTGTAGCATTCTTTGTGTTAATTGCCACCTTCTTAAAGAACTTAAATTACACGACTCGTAGTTTCGGTCAGGAGCCGTTACCAAAGCTTCACCTACTAGGAAGTGCCCAGGAGTGAGGATTTCCATTTGATCTGAATCGCAAGGAAGTCGTGACAGAGGTCTAGAATTTAGGCATGCCTCTATTTGAGCCAGCACTGTCGAGATTTCCTCGTACGTTAGAGTTGAAGCACCTATCACTCTCTTGAGGTGAAATTTTATGGATTTTATCCCAGCCTCCCACAGCCCTCCGAAATTCGGTGAATGAGGTGGAATAAAATGCCAAGAAGTCCCATTAGTGGCTAACGATTCCGCAATTTCCGACAAGATACCTGACTTCTCCGAAGAAAACAGTTTTTGTATTTCAGAAGACGCTCCGACAAAATTCGTACCGTTGTCACTCCACATTTCTTGACAGTGACCGCGTCTGGATACAAATCTTTTAAATGCCTGCAGAAACCCAGTGGAAGATAAGTCCGTTACAGCTTCCACATGTACTGCACGAGTTGCCATACACACGAATAGGCAAATATAGCCCTTGTGGGATTTATGTCCCCTTCCTTTCGTTGTGCGTATTTGGATTGGACCTGCAAAGTCTACTCCACTTCGCAAGAACGGACGTGAAGGCGTAACTCTAGCCGAAGGCAACTCTCCCATCAACTGGTTCTGCGAAATGGCTGCATTTTTCATGCAGGTAACACAATTTCTTACATGTACTTTCACCAATTGCTTTGCTCCTATGATAAAATATTTGTTTTCCAGATAATTCAGCATCAACTGCGGTCCACCGTGCATCAACTGAAGGTGAGCATTAGATATAATCAAATTAGTAAAGCTACTATGTTTAGGCATTATTATTGGATGCTTTTTCCCATATCTCAATGTAGTATTGTTCAAGCGACCACCGACTCTTAAAACATCTTTCTCATCTAAAAATGGACTTAAAGCTTTCAATTTACTTTTCCTTTTAATTTCTTTTTTCTGTTTCAGGTTGGCGATCTCCTCTTCAAATTCTTGCTTCTGACACATCCGAATACAAGTTTCCATAGATTCTGTTAATTCACTCATAGTTAGATATTTAATCATCTTATTTTTCTTTCCAGGTTCGTTTCCTTTCATCTGCAGAAATCTCCTACAGTATGCTATAACCCTCACTAATCGATTCCATGAAGAATATCGATTAAATAAGTCGTTGGTCTTTTCCGATTCTACAGCACAATGAACTTTAACCGATTCCAGTTCTGTACTGACATTTTTAGGTTTTCTGTATTCTATATTTTCCTTGTTTAAAAACTCCGGACCTTTGAACCACAGAGAATGTTGGTTCAGTTCCGATGGATGAACACATCTCGAAGCACAATCTGCGGGGTTCAGTTTTGTGGGTACGTGAGACCATTGTTGAGGTTCAGTAGACGATAGGATTTCCGAAACCCTATTTGCGACGAATACTTTCCATCTGCTTGGATGACTATTAATCCAGGCTAATACCACAGTGGAATCTGTCCAGGCATGTATATTTTCCTTCTCTATTTTCATTGTCTTAGCGACATTTTCCATCAGCCGTGTCAGCAATACTGCACCACACAATTCCAATCTAGGAATGGAAACTTGTCTCACAGGAGCGACCTTTGTTTTTGCCGTCACTAAGGACGAAAACACAACAGAGCGGCGCGGCGCCGCAACGCTGAAATCGGCGGCGCGCGTTGCGCCGCACCGCCGAACGCAGCGTTGCGCGGCACGCGCGCCGCGCCGCTCGTATCCGCGGCGCTCACCGCTCCTAGCCGCGGCGCGCAACGCTCGTACCCGCGGCGCGCAACGCTCGTAGCCGCGGCATGCGCCGCTCATATCTGCGGCGCACACCGCTCATATCTGCGGCGCGGCGGCTCATTTGATGTCCACAGTTTCTGTAGGTCGGAAGCTTGTTTTTAGGGTTCCGTAGCCAAATGGCAAAAACGGAACCCTTATGGATTTGTCATGTGTGTGTCTGTCTGTCTATCCGTCCGTATGTCACAGCCACTTTTTTCCGAAACTATAAGAACTGTTGAATACTGTTGAAACTTGGTAAGTAGATGTATTTTGTGAACCGGCGCATTAAGATTTTCACACAAAAATAGAAAAAAAAAACAATAAATTTTGGGGGTTCCCCATACTTAGAACATTAAGAACTTAGGACTCGCCCATGAAGGGTTCCGTAGCAGCAAGTAACATAATATAAAAGATCTTGTAGTTCGTTGTAGGTAAATTGCGGTTTACGATTTATGACGTATTAAAAAAAACTACTTACTAGATCTCGTTCAAACCAATTTTCGGTAGAAGTTTGCATGGTAATGTATATCATATATATTTTTTTTTATTTTATCATTCTCTTATTTTAGAAGTTACAGGGGGGACACACATTTTCCACTTTGGAAGTGTCTCACGCGCAAACTATTCAGTTTAGAAAAAAATGATGTTAGAAAAATTTTTTGAGTTTCAGTTCAAGTATGGGGAACCCCCAAAATTCATTGATTTTTTTTCTATTTTTGTGTGAAAATCTTAATGCGGTTCACAGAATACATCTACTTACCAAGTTTCAACAGTATAATTCTTATAGTTTCGGAAAAAAGTGGCTGTGACATACGGACGAACAGACAGACAGACAGACATGACGAATCCATAAGGGTTCCGTTTTTGCCATTTGGCTACGGAACCCTAAAAACAAGCGTGCGACCTACAGAAACTGTGGACATCATATGAGCCGCCGCGCCGCAGATACGAGCGGTGCGCGCCACGGATATGAGCGGCGCATGCCGCGGCTACGAGCGTCGCGCCGCGGAAACGAGCGGTGCGCGCCGCGGCTAGGAGCGGTGTGCGCCGCAGCTATGAGCGGCGCGGCACGCGCGCCGCGCAACGCTGCGTTCGGCGGTGCGGCGCAACGCGCGCCGCCGATTTCAGCGTCGCGGCGCCGCGCCGCTCTGTTGTGTTTTCGCCCTAAGGAGACGTGAATATCATCCTTCGAATCAAGCACACGAACATAAACAACAGCAGCATATGCTAGCTTTGACGCATCGCAGAATCCGTGCAATTCTACTCGGATGTCATCACTCTTAGTTCCAACCCATCTTGGTATGTGAACATTTTCTATATCTTTTAATGCCTGACGATAATTATCCCATTCAATTTGTATGGCTTTCGGTACCTCTTCATCCCATTGTACCCCAGCAATCCATAGCTTTTGTATCATTGCTTTGGCTGTTATTATGCATGGTGAAATCCAACCCAACGGATCATAAAGACGTGATATATCGGATATAATCTTCCTTTTAGTTACAGGTGGAGGAACCTTCGGCAGTGTCACTGTGTAGCGGAAGGAGTCTTCGTTCCGATCCCAGGTAAGTCCCACTATTTTGATTACATCATCTGATTTTATCCATTTTCCTTCCTCTTTACTATCCATTTCCTCTTCTTTTTTTTGATCTTTTATTATTTTCAGCAATTCATTACTGTTACTGGTCCATTTTTGTAAAATAAATCCAGCTTTATTTAACATCTCATTCATTTCTTCATATAACTTTATCCCGTCTTCTATATTTGTACAGCCCGTCATTAAATCATCCATATAGAAATCCGTTATTGTTTTTTCAGCTGCAAGAGGATATTCATTTCCATGGTCATAGGATACCTGCTGTAGAGCTCGAACCGCTAAAAACGGAGCAGAAGCTACTCCGAAAGTCACTCTGAGCAGTCTATAATCTTTCATTTCAGCATCATCTTTTTGCTTCCAAATCAATCGTTGGTAATCAACGTCTTGTTCATTTACCTTGACCTGTAAATACATTTTTACGATATCTGCGGCTAAGCAAATGCTGTGTGTCCTCCATCGCATTACCAGATTTCTCAAATCCGGTTGCAAGGTTGGTCCTACCATAAGAGAATCATTCAGCGATACTCCGTTTTTTCCTTTACAGGATGCATCATATACGACTCTTAACTTTGTTGTTTCTCTTTCTTCCCGCACTACACCGTGATGAGGTAAGTATACCGATTCTTCCCTTTTTCCATCAGGTGTTGGTACTTCTTCTATTATAGCCATTTTGAAATATTCTTCCATTACTTCTCTGTACTTTTGTTTAAAATTTTGATTCTTTTTAAATTTTGCCTCTAATCCTCTGAATCTTTTTTCAGCTATTCCTCGGGATTCACCGCGCTTACAGTCAGGATCTTCAGTTTTGAATGGTAGCCGAACAATGTACCTGCCGTTTTCATCTCTCGTCGTTGTTGACACAAACAGATTTTCACAAAGTTTTTCTTCATCTGTGAGCATTTTCTCTTTTAACAGTGTGTCATCAGATTCGAGTTCCCAAAACTTTTTCAAAAGATCATTGTCTTCCTGTACTTGGCAATGTAATACAAGTACGTCCGAGTCTCGATTGCAGGGTATGTTGACGACACCAGATATTATCCATCCTAGTGTTGTTGACTGCGCTACAGGAGAACCCAAAGGCCCTTTCTTTACGCCTTCCTGGATTATTTGACTATACACATCAGCTCCTAATAATAAATCTATTTTATTCGGCGTGTGATAATCAGGATCCGCTAACACAAACTCCTTGAGCTCTGGCCATTCCAGTACTTCGACTTTCTTCGAAGGAAGAAAAGTAGTGATTGACTTAAGCACATAAGCCTGTACAGAGAAGGTTACTTCGGGATTTACCCTTGATTTTAAATTTATGTTTACTATACCTTGGGAAATAACATTTTTATTCCCACCCAAACCAGTAATATTTGTTTTAACTGGCTGTTTCTTCAAGCCTAGGTATTGAACCGTTGCTTCATTGACGAAATTTGTTTGCGATCCTTGGTCTAACAAGGCTCGTATAACGTAATTGTTACCATTTTTCGACTCAGCCTCAACTAACGCCGTCGCTAGTAAGACCTGCTTTGATACCGTTCCTGTCGAAAAACAAGCAACTAATGAATCTTTAGGATTTACATTTGTGGAACCTGAACCACTTGAGGATCCTTCACCGACTGAAGAATTTGTTCCTCCTTCATGACCTTTGACGCCAGTGGACTCAACCGAATCTGTTGCATCCGCGGGGATCAGTGTGATGACGACGTGAACATATTTTACAATTAACTTTTATTAGACAAGTTTTGGCTCCGTGGTTATTGCCCAAACAAATAAAACAAATGTTATTTTGCATGACAAAATCACGACGTGAGTCAACATTTTCCTTTGTAAACTTTTTACATGCATTTAACTTATGTGTCTCCGCGCAAAATGGACACAGCACTTTGACTACATGTAAAGATTTCAGTTTATTTGTATTTTGTGAGTGCTGTTGATTTACATTGTTATTGTTATTCTGACTTCTGTTGAAACTAGATTTAGTATCCAGGAACTCAAGTGCTTTATAGCGATTAGTTAAGAATTCCTTAAATTGCTGAAACGTGGGCAACTCATCCGAAGTATTGGTAGTGGTTACATTAAACTCCCACTGTTTTCTAGATTCTGAATCCAGCTTCAACGTCAATAAATGTATTATTATAATATCCCAGGATTTGACCTCTATTCCTAGGTTTGACAATGCACAAAGACAGTCATTAGTTGTATCCAGTAATTCTTTTAGGCTGTGAGGAGATTCAAAACTAATGTTTCTTTGACTGAGTAATCTTTTCAATATGTAGTGAGATAAATAACGTTTGTTATTATATCTTTCATTTAATTGCTTCCAACAATGTTGATAATTCGCTTCCGAAATTGGTACTTGCCTGACAAGCTGTTCAGCTTCTCCCGTTAAATAACTCTTCAAGTAGTGCATTTTTTGCACATCACTCAAAGAAATATTATTATGAATCAAGGATAAGTACAAATCCCTAAATGATATCCACTCAGTATATTTCCCGGAAAAGTTAGGTATCACAATCTTTGGCAGTTCGATTATACTACCACTCGATTTCTGCACTGTTTTACACGGTTCATCTTTGCTAGGCTTTACACAGCAACTTAATACAATTATTAATTGAGTTTTATATTCAATGTAGAGTTCCTCAACTTGATCATATATATCTTTAGTAATATAATCTGTTTCATCTAACTCATCATGATGTTCCGCAACTAAGTTACTATGCAAAGTATTAAAATTAGACCACAATTTTTCTAGTGCGTCTAACCTAACCTGTGCATAACTTTCTGTGATCCGTTCTTTAGGACTTTTCTTATAATTACATTGAGCTTTTATAATTTTACTAAGTGTATCCTCTTGTAATTTTAGTTTGGATTTTAAATTTAATTTTTGAGCCATTTTGCTAACATATGTTTTACAAAACAACTCAGAAAATTTCTATGCAAATTGAAATATTTTTAAAATTTTTACAAGTGTTTGAAAGCCCTTTAATTCAGGAAAAAATCGGGCATAGGTTCCCCGTCTCAAACAAATTTCCTTAAAATTAGGCTATGTCTAAATTAAAACTACTCTAAAATATTCTAAGTCCAACTTTTTGAAAATTACACTAAGTCTCTTTTCACTGAATTTACTTTAAAAAGTTTTAAATAATAAAAACACTCACAGTTCTCCTTGCACTCACTTGACGTTTGGCAGATAGAACCGCACCTGTCAGTTGTCAAATCGCTGCTCCTTGTCTTGAATCTGCTTGAATGGTGTTGGTTTCTCCTTGGTCTGCTTCGCCTTCCGCACCTCGCCTGACAGTATCAGCACCGCTGCTGCTACTTGTCGAAGTTCACCGCTGAACTTGGGTACCCCGAGGTATCATTATATTGGCTGGCAATTACTCAGACCAATAGAACCCTCATCACCCCCCTTGGGACAGTTTGTAAAAAGTTCGCCACCACCTGGGCGCCTCCGGACTCAGAACGAGATCCGGCCTCGAAGGACCTTGTACAAGGTAACTAATTCTACATTTTAGTCAAAACGTGTGGCTTGGCCGTTTTATTTCACACCCAATGAACGAATGCCTATGAAATCTTCGTGACGGTAGCAAAACGGCTAAGCCACGCATTTTGACTGAAATGTAGAATTTGTGAAGGTAGGCCTGGTAAAGTTAGGGCGCATAGATCAAAAATCTTGGCTCTACATGAGATATGACCACTTTTTCATATACTTTGAGTAAGGTGTAGTGTAGAGCTTGTAGGTTTAGAGCGTGCAGTCTTTAGAGCTTGGCTTTATACGAGATCTGATAACTTTTTCACAGGGTAAGCTGCGTAGACTCGTCTTGGCAACATTTTTACATGAAAATGTTTTTGGTGGGTCCACATTACACCATAAGTAGTCTAAATATCTATTTCCTTACATTATCATTAACCTCGGCTCCTGTATTTGATTATCTAATCTGTGGTATTGTTATCACTTAAAATAGTGGAGAATTTCTTACACATATTAAATTATTCATTCAATGATAAGATTAGATAAAAGATATTAATTGCCCCGTTATATTTTTACAGGAACGCGTCCGATTATAAACAGAGGATCGCGGGAAAGTCCCTGCCAATGGAGAAATTCATGATCCGCAGATGCTCTCGCTTCCAGACGCAAGGCGGCCAGCTGGTGCTGCCGGCCCTTGAGCTGATCTGCCTGTGGAACATGTTCCCTGTACTCGCCAAGAACGAACGCGAAGCGCAGAAAGTTCTTAAAGTAAGAATAAATTATATAAATATTATTTTTTGCACAACTTTTTGTTCCAACATTTTAAGTTTCATAATTGATTGATACTGATGGATGGATGGATGGATGAAAATGATTAATTAATAATGTAAACTTATCATTAGATTATAATGCCTTCTGTATACTCCCTTTAATTTACGCTCAAAGAGCTAATTCATTTATTGAAGAGCATCATCTTCATCACACACGGCGGCTATACGATAGTAAGTATACATTGTTTATATTACAACACCCCCACGCGCCGCGTCATACCCCCGGCATCTTGAACAAGTAAACATCATATCAAGGTCATATCTACGCTATGATTTCCGTATCGCACAGTGTCACGTGATATCTTAAGATAAAGCAGTATAGCATAGCGCCCGTATGTGATGGTCCATTTATTTGTATGGTGAGCGTCAGCGATATTTGATCTTACGATAAAATAGCACAGTATAGTGCCCGCGTGTGACGCCCTTGAATCTTAAATAACTTCTGCACTACCATATTTTTCAGCTAATAGAAAGCACACGAAATAAACTTGATACTGGCTCCCAAAATTGGATGGCTGGCTACCAGGCCGATAACCGCGCCCTTCTCCGCTACCTCCATGGCTGCTGCTTGAACGCCATGGGGCTGCCTCGAATGGCTGTCGACATATTGGACACAGTCTTTGAGTGAGTATGAAGCGGGTTTAGTATGCATGCTAAAAAATAAGATAAATAATTTGTATCTTTAAGTCTTTAATTCTGCTCTTACACGAGGTATTTTAAAGTTTTTGACTTCCACTATCAGGGTGTCCACTTTCTGGAAAAGTCAAGGAAATGTCAGGGAAACTTAAGAATCTGCAAGATTATGGAACGTGTATTGACCAACCGCATGCTTGCATTCCTCGAAGACAATGACCTCCTTAGCGATCGACAATACGGGTTTTGCCGAGGTCGATCCACAGGAGATCTTCTTGTGTATGCAACACATGTTTGGGGCGAGGCACTTGCCGTGTCTCTCGACATCTCAAAGGCTTTTTGATAGGGTCTGGCACGCCAGCCTTATTGGCAAGCTTCCTTCTTACGGGCTCCCTGTCAGCTTGTGCAACTGGGTATCCGATTTCCTGAGGCAACGGTCGATTCGGGTAGTCGTTGATGGCTGCTCATCAGACCTATTGGCTATAGATGCCGGGGTACCTCAGGATTCGGTTCTTTCTGCAACTCTGATCCTGCTACATATAAATGACCTGCTTAAACCCGGCATCATTGGGTATGCAGATGATAGCACAGTTGTAGAAATATATTTATCTAGTGCACGAGCCACCAGTGCTAAGACACAGTCTCTTAGAGAGACGATGATAGAGCGCATGAACCTATCACAGTTATGTGTCTGTAGTGTCTGATTGGAGTGATAACAACCTCGTTAGGTTCAATGCCTCTAAAACACAGGCGTGTCTTTTTTCTGCCAAAAGGAGTCCTTTCACCTTGACTCCGTTAACATCCAACCTGAATTTCGGGCGATACATTGAGTCCAAGGCTAAAGTAGCGGCAATGAAGCTGGGTATCCTATCTAAGGTGAGACGGTACTTCACTCCTGGTCAGCTTCTTACATTATATCAAGCACAAGTCCGATCTTGTGTGGAGTACTGTTCTCACCTATGGGATGGCTCTGCCCGCTACCAGCTTGCAGCCTTGGATGCTATCGACCGACGCGCAAGGAGACTTATAGGTGATGATGAGCTTGTTTTAAATAAGCTCCAAACCTTTGAGCATAGCCGCAAAGTCGCCTCTTTATCGGTTTTTTATCGAATGCATTTCGGAGAGTGTGCTCAAGAACTTCATGACCTAATTCCCCCAGCTCCATTCCACCTTCGGTCAACTAGGCGCAGGAAGGCCTTTCATCCCTTTGTAGTTGACATTCAACCTATTCGCACGAAGCGATATGCTTCCTCTTTTATTATGCGAACTGCGAAGGAGTGGAACTCCTTACCTGCGTCCGTGTTTCCCGATTCCTATAATTTGGGGGTCTTCAAGGCGAGAGTGAATAGGCATTATTTGATTTTGCGTGTACCATCCTCGACTACATGGTCACTTTCAATCAGGTGAGATGTAGTCAAACGCACTCAAATTTTTAATTAAAAAAAGAGCTTATGGTGGTCAGGGAAAGTCAGAGAAATGACCTGGCGACCTGGAAAAGTCTTTGAGTTTTCCCAGTGACCGTTAGTGAGGGAAACATCCATCCTCTAATATGATATCTCCTTGTGTTTGCTAATATTTAATCCAGATTTTTGAACAGTTTCTTTTTCAATTCGCATTTTACAGCTTGTTGGTTCGACGTAAAAGGCACCTCTGAAACTTGGCTTTAGCTGGTGGAGATGAATTCCACTCTGATGGCGAGAGGTGTGGTGATTAAACTGTACCGTAGACATCATGTCGAACAGTTCCTCATAACACATGCCGTTGTATAAGCGGTAGAACACAGAGAGAGCTGAAGACTCTCCGAAAGCTGAGGAGCTCTAGAACGCTTGTTAGCTCTGGGTCGTCGACAATTCTAGTCGCGCTTCTCTGGGTGGAGTCGAAGGGATTCATTTGATACTTGAGTGCTCCTACCCAGCAGCACTCCATATGTGGCCTCAGTTGAGGTTTGTATAGCTGCTATCGCTGTCTGCGTCTGAAGCACTGCTTTTTTCTCCCACTCCAGGTTTTTTCGTTGCAAGGTTAATCTTGCCCTCGAGGTAACCCAGGAATTGGACGTTGCTTGAAATGTCGACACCTTGGATCACGATGCTCGTAGCAACAGCAAGCGTTATTCCTTGGAACTGAGGCGTTCCACAGGAAAAGGTACTTGTTTGGCGGTGAACTCGCAGACTTGCGTCTTCGTGGGGTTAAAACGGAATAAGCTACGCTGCCCCCATTCGGAGACTTGCTCTAGAGAGTCTTGGAATTCAGACACAATCTTGGCACGACTCCTCCATCTCGGCCCGTGAGATGTTGCTCGACCTTTGAACTGCGTATCACCCGTACTACTATGTGCATAGCAATGAATATCACGTATTTTCAGATCATTGATATGCATAAGGAATAGATTTGGCAAGACTACAGAACCTTGCGGGACACCAACATTAATGTGCATACTGTAAGAGGAGTAGCCATAGAAAAGGACTCTAATGCTCCTGGCACACAGAAAGCTGGCGATCTAATTGCACAGTCCCACGGCTAGGCCGTATGCCGGTAATTTCGATAGAAGTGCTTTATGCCAGACCCTGTCAAACGCCTTAGCTAAATTCAGGCTGATTACCAATGCCTCCCCTCGACTTTTAACGGCTTCGGCCCAGTAATGTGTTAGGCATACTAGATCATCAGCTGACCGGCCATGACGAAACCCGTATTGGCGTTCACTGATAAGGTCATGATCTTCGAGTAGGAGCTATGTATTAATTACACGGTCCATCACCCTTGAAAGGAGGGAGATAATACCTATTGGCATGTAATTCGACGGGTCAGTTTTAGCCCCGTTTTTAGGGACTGGTTGTATATTTGCAACTTTCCAGGATGTTGGCACAATGGCCTGTGGAGTAGAAGAACGCGAAAACTTTATACTGAAGTTTGTGGTCTATATACAGTAAATACATCTTGAGACAGGTCATCAGCATCCTGGGTGGGACATGTATGATGTATTGAAATCTATGTACGAGCTATTCAAATACAGTCCAGCAGGTTGAGCTTTTTATACTGCCATCACTCTTCATTTCCATTTGATCGGCCTATTTAGTATGGAGATGCCCAAAATTGTTTTGCGAATTGACCATTGGTTATTTAGAGAAAGTTGCTCAGTTTCATGAGTAGAAGAAGTCACTATAAAGTTTTGGTGGGTTAGTCCCTGAGGGCCCCGATCCCCGAGGCACCCATCTCGGAGGGCCTCGATTTATTTTTTGCAGTTTAGTTCAATAAAAGTCAGTTTAGCTTAAAAAGGAAAATAAATCGGGGCCCTCCGGGACTAACCCGTTTTGGTGGGGGCCCAATAATAACCCTGTATTTATTATTGAAACATTTGTGATGGCCCGCCTACGCCTCCTATCTTTTTCTACGTCTTTGTCAACAATGATTTAGAATACTGCTCTACACTGACTCAATTTTACTAACGTGTAAACACAAATAGTAAGTATATGCCCAATGTAGTTTAAGGGCAACAATTGATGCTCTATTATGTTGTTAAACGCAACATAATATTGAAGTATAATCTTTCGAGATTAGCTATTTTTATTTTAATACATAACACCTACATTTTTTTAACTCGTTTTGTTTAGTCCGTAAAAGTCAGTATTTTAAGGTTTTTGTTCAGTAAAATCAGTATTTTTTAACACTAAACTTGTTTCGACCCCTGAAATCAAAAGCAAACGAGCAATCAAACAAAATCCTCCAAAAATTTCCAAAAACGGTTGTAAAACGGATTATAAGTGTCAGGGAAGTTTTACAAAATGGTCAGGGAAAGTTTGGAAAAAGTCAGGGAAGTGTTTTGGAAAATTTGAGTGGACACCCTGATTATAATATGAAGCACAACTTTTGATGAATAGAAAAGCTAGGAATATCTTATAATACTGCAGGGGCACCTTGTAAACATGTGCATCAGTAAAAAAAAAACATATGAAATCAAGAAAAAATAAGATCAATTTATATTTATATTCTCATTCCTTAAAAACAAAACACCTTTGAAAGATCAGTTTTAATTAATACTGTCATTCACAATCAGTCACAATTTAAAGATCTTACAGTGAGTCCCGCAGTCTGGGGAGTGACTTCGCACGCGCATGTCCTATCTGAACCTTCATCTCGCGTACTACAACTTAGGTCGGGGCACTGTTTTAAGTCTTTCGACTACCTGTTTAAAGTCTTTCGGCTACGTTGCCATCTTACTTCTTAGGAATGGTTGTTCACTAATTGCCATCTTCCATCTAGTGCCATGGAGTGCCACCTTTCGAAAATAGTATACTTATTGTTTTAGGTTAAAAGGCGAAATCAAAGAAGACGTGTTCTTGCTGCCGTACACATTGGCGGAAATGGCCATGTGTTACCATCAGCTCGGGGACAGGGAGCGAGCGCTGCAGATGCTGCAAGATGCTAGGTATTTAACAGATTAACCTATCCATAATACGAGTACATGGTTAGCACAATTCGAAAGAAAACATTTCACTGTATCTTCATATAACTTTTGAGCTTTTTTATTTTTTTGACCCCCATAACTTTATTTAATAATTTTATCAACCCATTACGTCCCCACTGCAGGGGCACATGTCTCTTCCCATAACTCGGGAAGGTTAGGCCATACTCCATACACGGGGGCCAAGTCCGGATTGGTGGAGGTTGTGAGGCTAGTTGCCATAGGTGCCATCGAGCGATAGCAGCCGGCACCAACAGCTTAACGTGCCTTGCGAAGCACGGAAACGGTCGAGATAAATGCCACTTACAGTCAAACCCATCTAGGTTATGACCGTGTTTGTAGTCAGTTAGCCTGCGTGATCGACACGACCACGCAAACTGCGCTGAGCCACTACCGGTTAAATTTAATAATCAAATTATTTAATAAATTTGCAACTATTGAACAATATCTTCGCGTCCACTGTGGAGTGGATGAAATTAATAAAAAAAAATATTTTTTTACAGAAAAAAGTACAGCGGATATGCTTTGGAGTCTAGACTGCATTTTCGGATGCATTCTAAGTTGCAAATTATTAAAAGTGACGAACAAAAAGGTCGCCAATGTACTAGTAACTAACTTGATTAATAAACCAAAGTAAAAATAATGGCTTGCTCATATTTTGTACTATTCAAAATTCGTAAACTGGTTTGTTACTCAAAAAATACATAAAATTAAATTAAAATGTTACACTTCACACAAAGTTATATGATTAGGATGCCCGCAGTCAAATATCTCCAAACGTATGCTTTAAAACTTTTTTCTCGTACTGGCCTATTTTCCTTGTATTTTCCATTTTATTGAAAGTTTTATTTTGTAACGGTTTTATAGTTTTAAGTATTCGAAAACAATTCAGAACCTTGATCATGCTTATTGAATAAATATTGTCAACGTTTATATCCTATACATATAATTCAGGTTGATTGGTATATAGCTGGAAACTTTTTAATTTGTGATTCTACTCATGAAACTGAACAGCTTCTGTTGTATAACTTTACTAAAAATTGAACATAAGTGGTTTAATTTCATGAGTCACCAGGTTTGAAGGCCCACAGTGCCAGTCAATCTGTATAACGTAAAATAAGAAAATAGCAAACGTGTTACCGTTTACCTATAAATGCGTCTGTTTACTGCAGAAGGAGTTGGATTCCTAACCTTAATGGTTAAAATATTATTAACAGCACAATAAAAATGATTTCGAGTGTCCTGTGATAAGCAGTTTTTAATTACGGGGTCGGAGAAATTAAAATTGAATATACGAAAAATAATAAAAGGTTTTAAGTAGGTATATACAGTACTTAAAGGTACTACTCTATTCATGGAATTGAAAAATACTGTATGAAAAAGATTTTTCTCTAAATGGAATCAATAACTCTCCCGTTATTCTGGAAAACATATCAAAATAAAATGTCATCATTTACAAATGTATGTAACAAAAAGAAGATTTAAAGACAGAAATGTGCAACTACATACAGTATAAGTATTTATAAAGTGCACATATGAAAGGGGGTGAAATAAGAGCCAATTTTATCTCCCAGAAAAATATATTTAAAAAAAACATGGATGTTTATTTTTTCAAATAGCATATGCTGTCTCCAAGTAAACAAAACGTTGTAACTTTTAAATTAAGTAGGTTAGAAGGTTAAAACAAAAAAAGTGAGGATTGGTAGTAGATGGCTGTGTCACTGAAAAAAATAATTACACGAAAAATAAACACCATCAATTAAATATAACCTTTTTTTTTTACAGAAAATTTTTCATTTTTTGTTTAATTGCAAAAAAAGATTAAAAAAACACCTATCTTTTTAAAACTTTAAGGTATTTGACATTAGTTTAGCTTTCAAATAATAAAAACTCCAAGTTTCCAACCTACACACAACGTTTGCTATGATCGATTAAACAGTAGTATTCCAGATACATACTGTATAATAAATTGGAGATAACAAAAACCTGTTTAGGGCTGTGATAGAATGTATTATTTTTTTATGGCGTGGATTGTATTTATAAAGTTTCTGTTATGTATCGTATAAATTAATTACCTATATTATTTTTATCGTTTAGCCCTAGTCAAATCTAAATATGCGGTAATGAACTAATGCTAAGGCATACCGTACGGAGGGAGATGCTCTAAAGTTCACGGAAATTGAAAAGTTAATTTTGTTCTGCGAGTTTTTTAAACTTTTTTAAAAAAGGTTTCTAAGTTTATCTTTAAGTGGCGAACAATACTTAGGCATGAATATGATGTAAATCATGAAACTGAATACCTAACCCAACTGAACATCAATTTGGGATAGTTACAAATTTGACTACCCGTACAAAGTTACAAAGTTTCAGAAAGCACTTGATAAATTTGTATAAAAATATTGGGTCATACCTGAACTTTTGACATATTTTCTTTTTTATGTTATTTGTGTATTAAATACCAATGAAACGTTAAGTAGGTAACCATAAAAACGCTCAATAGTCTCCAGCTTATCGATAACACTGTTCCAAACTTCCGGCAACTTAGCTACACTGTTGAAAGTTCCATTTTCATTTAACCTTTGAATAATTTCTTTTAGTGTTAAATCGAGGTCAGCTTTATTTGTAAAACGTATTCTGGGTAGTTCTATCTTAATATTGCCAAAGCAGTTATAATCGCAGGGGTTTATGTCCGGCGAATAAGGTGGGTGCATTACTTTAGCCCACCCTCTCCGCTCTATCAAATTCTGGATAATGTTATTTTTTGTCCTCTCGCGTTGTCATGGAGAATCAGAGGAGTTGTAATGTGTCGTGAAGCAGCCCAGTCCGGTATGTGGGTCTATAAAAATGCGTGGTAGCGCTCAGTAGTCGCGGTGATGTTTTAATCAAATGTCACAGTTAGAAGTATCTTGCGCTCGTGAAGCTCGGGACGAGGAATATATTGAGGTTGCTCACCAGGCTTCACCCAAGATCGAGCTTGATGTCCGCTGAGGGGGGGTGTCATCTATGCAAATTAACGATTGCAACATCTTAGAAGATCGCTGATGCCAATGCAAGTTGTTACGCACGGTCTCCAACCGAAATTCCTTCTGGTCTTCATTCAGTGTGTGTGGCACCCTGGTCTCTATAATATCGCATGACTATTTAGACTTTACATAACATTATTGTGCATAAAATATTTTGGCATAAAACATTTTGCGCATATTTATGTTTTCATAATATTTATGACCATAATATTCATTGGAATAATTAAAAATGTCCCTAACTATAAAGTTGCCTAACGTTAAATTTCCTAATAATCTTAAAGCATATCAAACTTAAGCATAACATTCATTCGAATAATAGAAAATTTGCTTTAATAATAAGTTACATAACATTAAATATACTAATAGTATTCTTGCATATCAAAGGACATTGACCAGGTCTGGACCAAGTGCTGCCCAGAATGAACACATAGTGCATTTTGTTCCTCAGGCCAACACTAATCTGTAAACCGAAGCGCTTCAAAATCTGTCCGAGGAGACAAGAGAAAAAAAGGAAGGCAAACGAGCAAGTGGGTCACCTGATGGTAAGTGATCACCACTGCCCATAGACACCTGCAACCCCGGAGGGGATTGCAGATGCGTTGCCAACCTAGAGGGCTAAGATGAAATGCCTCTTGTGCCTGTAATTTCCTCGGCTGTCTTACTCTCCACACCGGAACACAACAGTGCAAGCACTGCTGCTTAGCGGCAGGATTAGCGAGTAAGATGGTTTTTTTTTGTAAATTATTTGTTTGCGAAAACTGGAACTTAATAATTGTTTTCAGTGTAACTAGTAGTGTATTATTTATACTTATGTAATAATAATATCATTAATCATCAATCAGTAATTACATTAATGTCTGGACCAAGTGCTGCCCAGAATGAACATACAGTGCATTTTGTTCCTCAGGCCAATACTAATCTGTAAACCGAAGCGCTTCAAAATCTGTCCGAGGAATCAAGAGAAAAAAGTTGTTTTTTTGTGAATTATTTGTTTGCGAAAAATTAACTTAATAATTGTTTTCAGTGTAACTAGTAGTGTATTATTTATACTTATGTAATAATAATATCATTATTCATCAATCAGTATTTATATTGATGTCTGGACCAAGTGCTGCCCAGAATGAACACATAGTGCATTTTTTTCCTTAAGCCAATAATAATCTTTAAACCGAAGCGCTTTAAAATCTATCCGAGGAGTCAAGAGAAAAAAGTTTTTTTATTGTAAATTATTTGTTTGCGAAAAATTAACTTAATAATTGTTTTCAGTGTAACTAGGAGTGTATTATGTAATAATAATATAATTAATCATCAATCAGTAATTACATTGATGTCTAGACCAAGTGCTGCCCAGACTGAACACATAGTGCATTTTGTTCCTTAGGCCAATACTAATCTGTAAACCGAAGCGCTTCAAAATCTGTCAGAGGAGTCATGAGAAAAAAAAGTTTTTTTTTTAGTGAATTACTTGTTTGCGAAAAATTAACTTAATAATTGTTTTCAGTAAAACTAGTAGTGTATTATTTATACTTATGTAATAATAATATCATTATTTATCAATCAGTAATTACATTGATGAAGATTAGCTAGGTTTTTATTCATAAAATAATATAATTAAAAATCAACATTCGTTAAACAGTAAGTTTACAAACCTTAAACTACAACTTAGGCACCATAAAAGCCTAAGCCTTAGTCAAAAAGCAGCCCTGAATGTGCTCATAACCCTGGCAGTGTTGCCTCGCTGTATCACCAGCGAGATGCACTGCACCAGGTACGATTTGGCGTGGGGGTTCTACTATTGTGGATCAGGCGCCGACCTAGTTCCCCCAAAAACTTCCTAGCTTCCGCACACCATGCGTCGCTCGCCTCAACCGCGAAGGGGACGAAAGTATATGTATCCTTAAGGGACGAGGACTTGGCATGTTTTTAACGGCAGTCCGATCGGCAGCTGAATGAAACTTCCTAGCTTCCGCACACCATGCGTCGCTCGCCTCAACCGCGAAGGGGACGTAAGTAAATGTATCCTTGAGGGGCGAGGAGTTGGCATGTTTTTAACGGCAGTCCGATCGGCAGCTGAATCCGTTGTGTGGGTGGTACAGGCAAAATGGGAGGGTACAAATGTGGTTACACACGCCGTATCCCATACCAAACAACGCCCTCACCCCCAAGGGATCAAAGTCAGCCCATCAAACCGCTTGCCAGCCGAGTGACTCAAGCCGGGCGGCTCCAGGATACTCGAAACAAGAGCACGGCGGATGAGCTTATTGAGCATAATATGGTGTTGTGGTCGAAGTTCCGCTGACTTCTTGCAGCTCAACCCGTGATGATTATCAGCATCCACGCGCACCCCGCTCCTGCAGTAACAGGGCTCGCAGACGTTACACCCTAAACGAAGAGCAGCGGCCTGCCTCAAGGATCCGTCATCGAGGGCGATTCTCAAATGGGGGACGGAAGAGCACGCAGCCAAGCTACCGACTCTGGGAAAGATGCAGCTTTGAGTCGAGCGACATCCGCTCCTGATGCCGCCTCCAATAGCAGGTTGGGATCCACAGAGTTGATCATCCCATTGACGCTGGATCAAAGGGCCCTCTGGGCCATCAGCGGACGGACACACAGTAACCCAGGCTTTAAGGCTCTAAAAGGCATATCGGTGTTGTCACCCTGTACATGGAGTATTTCAGTGAACTAGGCCGACAACCCCACTGGAGGAGGGTAACAAAGCAGGAAGGTTTGCATCTTGCACACGCCTAATACCCATACCCCCATAGCAAACCCACAGCGACGCCTGCAGCCACTAGGTCTCGTTGAGGTACACGCTGAGTATAAGCTCTAATGTGGCATCAAAAACTTTGTCCAGTTTAGAAACCTCTTGTGGAAAAATCCAAGTCGGAGAGGTTCTCATAATATACACCAACTTGGGCACAGGTAGGCAGCAACGAAAAAGTGAAAGCGCCTGTTGTACTGATCACCCGGTAAGTCATTACGATTAATAAAACACTCGATCGGTGATCAGTTAAATGGTATTAGGCATGTTTTAGACACAGGGTCGCGATAATCACAATCGAGCCAAAAAGATATATTCCTTGACCCAGATATAATCGATGACGATGAAGATGATTAATACATAATTAATTACATTTACATAATTATAATACTGTATTATTGTATTGTATAATTATTATTATTATACTATTACTCTAAAAGTCACTGTCACTAGTGTTACTTACACAGGTCAGTAGTATTTACTTATTTGCATACAATTATAATACTGGTATCACTAATAATATATAACTATGTAATCTTACGGATTCATAAATGATATTATTATTACATAAGTACCATTAATACACTACTAGTTAGACTGAAAATAATTATTAAGTTAATTTTTTGCAAAGAAATATTTCACAAAAAAAAATCTTTTTTTCTCTTGACTCCTCGGACAGATTTTGAAGCGCTTCGGTTTACAGAAGAGTGTTGACCTGAGGAACAAAATACACTATGTGTTCATTCTGGGCAGCACTTGGTCCAACTTCCATACATGGATGGTCAGTGTCTTTTCGTTAACGAAGATAAAATTTATAAGTTAGTTTTTCTATTTATTTATGTATGTTTTATTTATTTTTACTTCATAACTATTTATGGCGTAGGTTGTAAGAACCAGTATGTTAGTAGGGGGTAGTGGTAAGTATTAGTACGTAGGTTGCTAGGCAGGGAAGTATGTAATCAAGCATGCAAGCACGCAAGCAAGCAAGCAAGCATGCAAACAAGCATGAAGGCAAGCAAGCGAGCATGTAAGCAAGCACATGCAAGCAAGCAGTCGATCTGTGGTTCTCATATCAATCAAACGTAACACTGCCACATCACAGTCTCCGAACCTAAATGATCCATGTCGGAGTGCTCCGAATTCCCAAGCTCGCTTCACTCGCTCCCGCATTAGTTTAGTCTTATAAAAAGTGGCTTTTACGATATATATTTAGTCCTAAATATAATTATGAACTTTTCAATTATGACAATAACTGTTTCAGTCATTTATTATTTTGTCACTAATATATTTATGCAATTTTTAGTTAAGACAATTATGTTTAGTCATTCTTTTTTTAGGATATTATTGTTTATTACTTTCAAAGTTTAGGGGAATAATAATTATGCAGAATTACGATTATGAAAATTAAAATTTCTGCTCACGATTTTTATGCTTAACTTGTTATGCTATAGGCAATTATGACATAAAATTTTGTGGGATACAAAGGGCACCCGTGGCACCCATGTGGACAACTTACTGACCAGCCCCAAATCTTCCGTCAAAACTCTATATACTGTAGTGTTGGGGATATCAAGATGATATTGGTCGACCTTCCCTAGACAGGTCTTCAGCCTCAACTCTACCTTCTTTGTAAAGCTGGAGCCATCTGGCTACTGTCCTTTTACTGAGCGCATTATCACCCACACACTTCACTAACAAGTCATGAGAAATTCCCGACGAAAAATTTAGAATACAACAAAACTTCAAAAAACCCGTTGCTCTTCAACGGAAATATTTTATTTAAGGTTTTCAATGTTTATATCCACATAAAGCAATGACTAAAAGAAACCTGCATGCCACGGCTGTCGCATGAACTAAACTGTGCCGGCTTAGGTTTTACACACTCGCAACGGTAAATAAACATAACAAAACACAAGAACAAGTATTGTACTAGGTGTTGTGTTTTTGACACTGAATAAATTAGTTTCTATTTCTATTTTAAAACATGTCAGGACTTCTGGAATGACCCGATAAAACCAAAGAATCTTTGTTATGATCAATGAATACGCAAATAAACGTTTGGGAGTTCTGATATACAATAATACTCCGCTTTACGTTTTGCAAAAACTCGCGTTAAGTGAAATTCGCGTATAATATAGGGGTTTTCGTTTAAACACACTCAAAAGTCAGTACAAAATGCAAATCAATACTTTTATTCTAAAAACACATTGTACAGCGTTACATTATCATTTTGTTTTACGGAGAAACTGCCTATTGTCTTCTGGGTTGCGTTTCGGTCACGTTCTTGTAAAATTTAAAACACGCAACACTGTTTTTTAACACGCGACACAGGTTAAAATACGGTCATCATCACTGTCTATGCTCTGCAATATGTCCAAACCTGAATAACATACATACATGTAACCATACCGCGTAAAACGAGGCATTTTAGCGCGAAATTTGAAATTCGCGTAAAATCGAAACCGCACCTAAGGGGTCGTCCATTAATCACGTTAGACTCAAAAGGGGGAGGAGGGGGTTCAGAAAAAATCACGAAATATCACAAGGGGGAAAGCGGGTGTACTGAGATATCACGTGTATTTATTTTTTCGTTGAACGCGCGATTTCTAGAGTAATTTCCAAACGTCGGACTGTTGTTGTTATGTTATTTTTAACTGTGGGGGGGGTGGGGGGTAGTTCACCACATATCACCATGGGGGAGGGGGAGTCTAAAAAGTAGCTAAAAAACATCACGTGATTAATGGACGGTCCTTAACACGTTAACTGCCATTGGGCGCACCTGTGCGTTTACAACTCCTTAAGTGTATGCCTCCAACGCAAATATGCGTTTTCATACATTTGTATGGCTACTAGGTAGTATGCCGCCCGACGCGTATGTGCGTGTATGTGATTTGTATTACAAACGCGCAGGTGCGTCGCGCGGCACGCTGCATAGACGCGGAAACGCGCAGGTGCGTCGAACGGCATACAGACAGGAGCATAACTTGCCCGCAAATATGCGTCGTACGGCATACTTCATAAGCAAGATGGTATGGCAATAAGTAATGTTTTAGATGGCACGTAACGTGTTAACGGGGTCGCGTAAAGCGGGGTGTTACTGTAAAGCAGTGTTTTTCAACCTGTGGGTCGCGAAGCCATTTTCAGGGGGTCGCGGGTAAAAGAAAATGACAGTGTTTGTAGGTCCTAATTTGCAATAAAAAAATGCGATTTCAGTGAAAAAGCTGGGCCAGTTTATTTTTTAACAATTTGTCAAAACATACTTCTGTGTTGGACACGTTAATAACAAAATAATTTTCTAATTAAAGAAAATTAGAAACATTATTCTTTCAAATCACTAACATTTTGTGTGTTCATGGCCTTAGGGGGTCGCAAGAATTGTTTTACCTGTAAAGGGGTCGGGTATTCAAAAAGGTTGAAAGACACTGCTGTAATGTATTTACCTACGCCTTTAAGTATTAGTCAGTAATTAAAAATCACCAAGTCTGCCCTATATTTTATTTTTTTACAACTTTTTTAAATTATCGAAACTAACGTAGAAAGGGGTTCGAACCTTTTGACATGGTCCACACGCGGGCCATATTGTTTTTTTAGATAATCGCTTGCTACGATCAGACCAACATTAATCGATGGGGATACGTTCATAAAACGGTTCCAATCTCTAGATACTATAGTATACGTTATTTTATTACATACATTAGATACTACAGTGTGCTTTGATTGTTATGTTTAAAATCGATTATAATCCTGTATATAACATTGCGGCGAAATTTAATTATCTCTTAGAATAAAGTACAACAAGAGAAAAGACCTCGATATGAAGAAATGATCCTATTACGATAAACTGAAAGTGTGCATTTTAATCACCACAATTATAGTACAAAAATCGATGTAAATTATAGAGATATATATATATATAATTACATATTACATAGGTATTTTAGAAAAAAAATTCAATGATAAACGAATGTATTCGATTCAAATTTTGCTTCTGATTCTATGCTTTCTAGAATCAAGTTGTTTTGATTCAATCAACCGACCGATCAGAGCTAATTTGAAATCAAACTTCTCGCAGTTATCATCTTGGTTATTAGCCTTTATTGAGTGCCCTTTCACGAATGCCTAAAATTAAATTTTTATTATTTTCTTTTACAAAGAATAAGGGTGTTTTTATTTATTTATTAATATTGTTGATACCTATAAATACTTGCCTATCTTAAGTTAATATGTTAAGCGAATTTAATAAAATCTAATTTAATATAATATTCTGTTGTTTTACTACTTCACCTATCAATGTACGTAATGTTGTGGCCAGATCATATGAATTCGCCATGAAATGACTGGTGTATCGTCGCGTCGAGGAGCTCCGACGAAGCAATACGGAAACACCAGTGACTATAACTAACGTGACGTAATTTTTTTTTCGGAGCTCCTCAACGATATAGCCAGTCATTAATTCTATGATCTGACCACGATTCGACTAAAAAATAATAAAGATGTAATATTATATGGAATTTAAAGTAATTTCATTTCCTAGCCTAGTGCATCTTCTTGTGAGTATCGTTGCAGCTGGCAGCTGCGCTTCGGTCTTCGATTTACGAATGGATAAGGGGTCGTCCATTATTCACGTGAAGCTCAAAAGTGGGGAGGGGGTTCGGAGAAAATCACGAAATATCACAAGGGGGTGGGGGTGTAGTGAGATATCACGTGTATTTATTTTTTCGTTAAACGCGCGATTTCTAGAGTAAGTTCCAAACGTCGGACTGTTGTTATGTTGTTTTTAACTCATCCCAAGGTTTAAAACGGCTTCAGTATCTGGACATTTTTTTTTATCACGGTGCTTAATTTTCCAGAATTAAATTACACCATACCTGCATTTAAAGATAATATTTTGTACCAAAAAATACACATGATTTTTTAGGTAGTCTAAAACCTCACCACGTATCACCAGGTGGGAGGAGGGGTCTAAAAAGTAGGTAAAAAACATCACGTGATTATTGGACGACCCCTAAGGTGAAGATTTGATGATTTCATAGTTTTTACGTGCAACAGTAAGTATACACAATGAGTAGAAACAACGGTTTACGGGCTCCACACTTTTTTCACCTGTATAAGCAGGTTCCAGCTGATCATTCTACCGCTTCCCGAACCACACAATTTCACCAACCCGCGATATCTTGCAATAAGCTCGCATTATCTCGCGATCAACGCGCAACAACGCCGGATTGACCATAACGCGAATTAAATTATTTGCGCAGTTCTATATTCCAGTAACAAAGATTTCCTATAATTTACTAGTGAGAGGGGGGAACCTTATGCAAGGTCTGACTGGGTGGATGTCACAGGTGGCTCCTTAGAAAAAGTTGTTCAGTAGAGAAAGTTGTTCAGTTTCATGAGAAGACAAAAATCAAACTCAATCGGAGCAAAAAACATGTTGGACTCTTCATACAAATCGATGATGAGCTGAGTAGCCAACTTTGTATGAAGAGTCCAATTACTTAAATCTTTGAATCTTGCTCCAGGGTGAAATGCAGAATAGATGTACCGTAACGAAATCGTTATTAAACTGAGATTGTAACGAAACTGATAAATTGTTACGAAACTGATAATGATAGGGTGAGATCACACAAGCATTAAAAATAAATCAAATATTATTATTTGATTGTAGTATTTAATAATGTCGTTTTATTTTATAAATTTCAATTCATATAACATGTCTTTTTTTTATTTATATTATTAAGTTATTTATTTAATTTATATTACTTAATTTCTTATGTAAAACAAACTTACATTTTTTAATATTAAATATCAAAAACTCATATTGTGAGCAAAACCTTAGTGTAACGAAACTGAGAGCTCAGTTTCGTTTCGTAACGAAACGTAACGAAAATTTACGAAACTGAAAAAATATACTGAGAAATCCTAAACTCAAAAATATCTCCTGCCGAAATCTCTATTGATTTGACAATAAGTTGTATCCCAGTGGACATAATAACTCTCACGCAAGAAAAATAAACAAATAACTTACAGATTGCACTTACCGGAAACAGGAAAATCGCGTTATTAACCCTGATATTTATTTTAACAGATGCAGGTCACGTATATTACCAACGAACTGCGAAGCAAATGGCGGCTATCTTTAAGCCAATATTTTGACATAACTTGAGAAAGTTTTGCTATTTTATAAAAATAGAATTTATTTGTAGAATTGTTGTTAAAATTGCGCTCAAAATGTCGTTACTAACCCTGAGTTACAAAATTAACAAAATTGGAGACAAAAATTAATACGCTAATTCTTATAACTAGATCATTTTATTTTCACTGCAATCTATTCCATTTTATAATATAGATAGTAGATGGTGATTTTAACCAAAATAAGATTAAAGTAAACCAAGAAATAAAAAAATGCTACTCATACAAAATCGCCAAATGGTGAAGAGACATTAAAATTTAGTATGAAAGCATTTTGCATTAAATTAAAGAAATAGGTAATATTATTTGTGTCTAAATGTATGTATCAAAAAAAAAAAACGGCCAAGTGCGAGTCGGACTCGCCCATGAAGGGTTCCGTAGCAGCAAGTAACATAATATAAAAGTTCTTGTAGTTCGTTGTAGGTAAATTGCGGTTTACGATTTATGACATATAAAAAAAAGACTTCTTACTAGATCTCGTTCAAACCAATTTTCGGTGAAAGTTTGCATGGTAATGTATATAATATATTTTTTTTAGTTTTATCATTCTCTTATTTTAGAAGTTACAGGGGGGGGACACACATTTTACCACTTTGGAAGTGTCTCTCGCGCAAACTATTCAGTTTAGAAAAAAATGATAATAGAAACCTCAATATCATTTTTGAAGACCTATCCATAGATACCCCACACGTGTGGATTTGATGAAAAAAAATTTTTGAGTTTCAGTTCTAAGTATGGGGAACCCCCAAAATTTGTTGTTTTTTTTTTCTATTTTTGTGTAAAAATCTTAATGCGGTTCACAGAATACATCTACTTACCAAGTTTCAACAGTATAGTTCTTACAGTTTCGGATAAAAGTGGCTGTGACATACGGACGGACGGACAGACAGACAGACAGACATGACGAATCCATAAGGGTTCCGTTTTTTGCCATTTGGCTACGGAACCCTAAAAACGGGGCTTCAGAGAAATAAAAACACTACCCATAATTATAATAATATCTGGGACAAATCACACACGGTCATCTGGCCCCAAACTAGGATTCCCTGTATCTTGGGAACCAGAGACTGATATACATACACATATACTTTTAAATACATACATATATAGATATAATACACCCAGACTCAGAGCAAACAATTCTGCTCATCACAGAAAAGTTTGCCCTGTGTGGGGATCGAACCCACGACTCTCGGATCAGAGGTCAGGATCGCTAACCACTTAGCCACAGAGTCAGCCACATAATTTTAATTACGAAAATATAAAAGAAGATATCTTGTTTAAAATTTATGGGACAAATTAAACTCTAACAATGTACATCTATTCTGCATTTCACCCTCCAATTAACTTGATTCCTTACCTTAGAGAAAGTTGTTCAATGTCATGACTAGCCACAGTAAATATTTAATCCGCGATTTTTTCACCTGTATTTTATTTTCATACATTTATGATGCGTTTTTCCACTGACCGGCATGGCACCGGCTCGGCGGCAATGGGGAAAACAAAAGCCTCCGCCACTTCACACAATAAAAAAAAAAATTATACAGCCACGCCCGCCGTGTATACTTTCTCACGAATCCTTCATGGAATAATGAAATACCTACGTAGGTATCTACTTAGTATAAACGCCGTATATAATAGGGTATTTGATAGGTTTTAGGAAAATATCTCAAATTGTTCTTTGTAGCATAAAATAGGTACCTATTTGCGATTTGATTAATTATTTGTGAATTTCTCTATTTTCTACGAAAATCGCCATCGAAGTTTAAATTAATAAAAAAGCCAATACCCTATCATGGTAACGTACACGGCATTTTGATCCAAGTGAGCATTAGCATTGGGACATTCTACAACACATAAGTTTGAAGTAATCAATCATATTAGATAATGCTTTTTTTTTATTGCCAAGAAAGCCGTGGATCGCTGCTTCAGGGCTGAGCAACGCTTGTTTTTCGTGGATGTTCAGTAACTGCAAATTCTTCACTGGCCATTATTTTCTTTAATTGTGGACTGACGAAAATACCAGCTTAAATTTTAGCCCCTGAACAGACTGAAGCAGACATTTAAAGAAAATGTCTGCTTCAGTCTTGACGAAGAGCCTTTACAAATTGCTTCATGATACCTCATGGGCGTATATTATAAGGGGGGTTTAGGGGGTCCGTACACTGCTTAAATTGTCTGTAACAGAAGTATAAGGCCTATGATGATGATGGACCTACGAGTGATGGACAATGACATTACAACCTCGTCGCTCGCTACCGTGTTCGCTCCTCAGTCGCTTTATGTGACACTACAATGTATTTCTTACTCAGACTAAAAAAAGTATTTATTTCATTTCTAACTTAGGCTAAATTCTTATTTTTCTTGTTTACGTGTTTTACTTACTCAAACAAGATGTCCAAATGGACTTGTCTATCTTTGTTAAATATGTAAATACTTTTTGAAGTCTGAGAGACCCGTCACCGTCCTATCTATGTGAAGTAAAAGTATCGTGGCCAGCCTGATGTTATGTCAAATATCATTCCAAATTTAGGTATATGTCAAACAAAAGAACTCTGACACTTGCCTAACCCTACTGATTATCTAGCTAGTGCAACGGACGCAACAAGATTTACTTGTGTTTTTCCCAAAATCCGCCCTAAAATGAGTGAGCAACTGAAGACCGTATCCGCCATGAACAAGCTGTATATAGGAAACCTCCCTATAGAAGCTGATGAAGCAGCTGTTCGACAACTGTTCGCGGAGCATAACTTAACTGTAGCAGACATATCAGTGAAGCGAGGTGGTTACGCCTTTGTGGACTTCCCGGATCAGTCTGCAGCCGATCGCGCAATTGATAAACTACACGGTAAGACTTATCCTCTATGACCTGTCTTTTAATTGAATGTTTACAAGTTGTTTTATAAATAAATATTACAATTATATAAGAAAACAGATAGGTACCTCGTCAGTATCGCATCTTTAGTCCACAAGGAATTGTAAATACATTCTGTGAATGTCGATATCGACTACGTATCCGGATACAAGATAGCTGTCTCCAATTTTATTGTCATGGCAAGTCTATGGACCAAGATATCGAAATAAGCTATAATAATACCTAATAAATTAAATAAATAATACCTAATAAAATAAAAACGATTTTCCGGTGACTCTTTCAAACCAACCATTAAGCGCTATTTTCAAGCGGAAGGTAACATAAGTTATATCAGTTCACTACCACCAAATACTTAATCAGATCACGCTGTTTTAAACTTAATATTTTTTGTTCCGATTATAAGTATGGGTTCCTTAAGGAAAGTTGATTAGTTTCATGAGAACAAGTCACGGGAACAAACGCAAATAAAATTTCGCCGTCAACTAAACTGGGTACATTGACTTCGTACCTAACCACTTCTTACTTATTTTTTTTTCAGGATACTCCTATTGCGGTTTACCGCTGATAGTTGAACCTTCAGTTGCTAATAAAAAACTGTAAGTATCACACTACCTATCATATCATCATTAGACAAATACCCCTATAGTTAGGTGTCTCGTTGTCTTGTCTGCGAAAAATAATTTGATCCATGTATTTTTTCAAGGGCCACTGCGCTATTAAATGGCTTCAATTTAGGTCTAGTAGTTTACGCACAGTAGGTACATGACTAGTTTAAGTGTGCTCCGAAGCGCCTTCCACAAACTCTATACGTAAAAAAAAACCTAATGATTAACCTAAGCTGATTTTTTGCACAGTCGTTCCTTGGGACCATAGAAGTATACCCTGAAAAGTCCTAACTCCTAGGGTGCCGGCGTCCCCCTTTCCCCCCCTCTCAAAAGGTCCCGATTTTCAGTATTTTTCATTTTACTCAAAACCATTAGGAGTTAGATGAAAATTGTCAAAGAGGCAATTAATCCTTATTAAATTACCTATCAAACGGTACTACTGTCATATCAGTAGGAGTTTTAGTTATTAAGATATGCTTGTCTATATATGACAAAAAAAATTGAAAATACCCAATTTTGTACCGATTTCTTGATTTTCTGAGAAAACTGTAAAAGTATTTATAAAACATTGTTAGTAAAAATTATTCCTTTCATGTTTAGCAACAAAACGAAGACTACATTAATAAAAATTTACAAATAATTAAGTTGTAGTTCATTACATCTCAGCTGATAAATATGATTAATTTTCTACATATAAATTTCAACTCTAAAGCATCGTGACTTACAACTTGTAGTAATTATCTATGTATAAAGTTGTCACATGGATACAAAAAAGCCTTAAAATAGAAATAAAATAAAACATACGATTCTTTAATATTTACGAATTACTATATTTATTCGCCCTTTTCATCATCGATATCTGTTATCTTATTATTTACGAGATGAACCACGTTGTCGACCCATAGTGCCTGCCACATTTTATTAAATAGTATTATTTACATTAAGTATCAGTAATCCCTGTTGCTCTCTGAAGGCGACCCCACCGCCCACCACCCCTAAGGTCCGGTGACAGTCCATACAGTCGCCAGTCGACACTCGTCACGCACTTCTCGATCGCGTCTACATTTTAGATAGGGAAATTTTAGTAGGTAAATAACTCAATGTATGGAGTATGGAGCGTCCAGGATGTGAATCTGCAACTGGTTTAGTGCAAATGGAAGGGAACAGGGATTATTCATTCTTAATGTAAATAGTACTATTTAATATAATGTGGCAGGCACTATGGGTCGACACCGTGGTTCATCTCGTAAATAATAAGATAACATAGATATCGATGATCAAAAGGGCGAATAAATATAGTAATTCGTAAATATTAAAGAATTGTATGTTTTATTTTATTTCTATTTTAAGGCTTTTTTGTATCCATGTGACAATTTTATATATAGATAATTACTACAAGTCGTCAGTCATGATGCTTTAGAGTTGAAATTTATATGTAGAAAATTTATCATATTTATCAGCTGAGATGTAATGTAGTGTATTAATGTAGTCTCGTTTTTTTTGCTAAACATGAAAGGAATAATTTTTACTAACAATGTTTTATAAATACTTTTACAGTTTTCTCAGAAAATCAAGAAATTGGTACAAAATTGGGTATTTTCATTTTTTGTCATATATAGACAAGCATATCTCAATAACTAAAACTCCTATTGATATGAAAGTAGTACCATTTGATAGGCAATTTAATATGGATTAATTGCCTCTTTGACAGTTTTCATCTAACTCCTACTGGTTTTGAGTAAAATGAAAAATACTGAAAATCGGGACCTTTCGAGGGGGAGGAGAGGGGGATGCCGGCACCCTAGGAGTTGGGACTTTTCAGGGTATATTTCTATGATCCCAAGGAACGACTGTGCAAAAAATCAGCTTTAGGTTTTTTTTCGACCTCGCCATACTAGCTTCACCTAACTTGCCCGTACTGTAGGTTCCTTGGAGAATGTTGTCGAGATTCATGAGTAGAAGCCGTGGTTAATTTTTTTCAGGTATTTCTTAATGACCCTATATACATATAGATACCTTAACCTACTACTTATAAATGTATACGTTATAGCTAATTCGAATATTATTATATTAAGTGCGTATCTTTGAGATTGCCGTTTGTTTTGAAAGCTCAACAGAATAATTTTACCCCAAAAATTAATTTCCCTTCATTAAATTATAAAATATCATATTCTGACTACAATTAAGGTCTTTCATGAATTATAGTAGTACCTATCATGTCTCTCATGTAAAAATTGACTGAGTAAGGTTCTACTAAATACTGTATTGGCGTTTTCTGAGGGCAAATAGTTTTTCCTACCAATAAAATCTGAAATTCTGAAATTATATCAAAAATACGTACATCAAAAATAAATATTTTTTTCCTAAAAAGAAAGGAGATTTTTAGTGACTTAAAATTCCATTTTCATAGCTTCTACACCACTGTGCTCTCAAAATATTCAGACAACGCGCATTTAGCAACCAATACGTACCTATTCAATTTCTACATGTCCAATGGTACTTACTTTGAAAATAGTTAATTGTTTTATATTAATATTCTCTTTGAACTTTTTTAATAAACGACAATTTCATAGGTAAGCACCTAATATAATTGTAACCGTTTCCATTTTACCTCTTACTTTTATGTAGAACAGGTAAGAAAATAAAAAAAAATTATATACTTAAAGTTACCCAAAGGGCGATGGAGCGTGCTATGCTTGGAGTTTTCCTACGTGATCGAATCAGAAATGAGGAGATACGAGTACGTAGGAGAACCAAAGTAACCGACATAGCTCACAGAATCGTTAAACTGAAGTGGCAGTGGAGGTGAAGTGAGGAGGAGCACATAGCTCGTAGAACAGATGGCCGTATGGGCATTAAAGTTCTCGAGTGGCGACCGCGCACCGGAATACGTAATGTAGGCAGGCCTCCTACTCGGTAGAACGATGACCTGGTGAAGTTAGCGGTAAGCCGCTGGATGCGGGCAGCGCAGGACCGGTCGGCGTGGAAATCCTTGGGATAGGCCTTTGTCCAGCAGTGGACGTCTTTCGGCTGATGATGATGATACATGGTATGGCAGAAATCAAACAGACAACCTCCCTAATTTGAAATTGCATTCCACAGAAAGTTTTCCGATCAGAAGATCGATTAAATGAAAAGTTCAAAATCATTTTTGCTCAGATCTGCCTCAGATTCATGTGTCTAAACCCCATTTTTAACCCCTGGAGATATTTTAAGAACAAGTTAATAATAATAATAATAAACCAGGATGGTAGTCGTGCGTCAAATTTTAATCAGTACTCCTGAGTCTGATCAACTTTCCCAAAGGAATATAGTGAAATCGCAGAAAAAAATTGGACTCTTGATACTATTGTAATTTGGCCGCTCGGCTGATCGATTTATATGAAGAGTCCAAAATTGTTTTTGCGATTTGTCTATGGGTTCCTTGAGGAAAGTTGATCAGAATTAGGAGTAGAAGCACTTATTAAAATATGACGCACGACTAGTTCTACAGTATTGTATAATATAAGTACTTACAAGGAGTTAACAAATTAGCTGTTATTACTTAAACTGGGGCTTCTACATACTCATGAAACTGAACAACTTTCCCAAGGGAACGCATAGTGATTTCGCAAAAATGGACTTCCCATCTAAGTGGGCTGATCAGGTGACCGACTTGTTAGAAAAGTACAAAAAATAATTATCGAATTGACTATGGGTTCCTTATGTTTCACTAGTAGAATTAAGTAATAACATCTAATTTGTTAACACCTTATACACATATGTATGTACATTCAATATTTCTCGTGACAATGTCGTTAGGGTTTTTAAGGTTGTATTTGTACCCTAACTTGGTGATAAAATACATTAATTCAACCTGACGAAGTCTCTATATGGGTGCAAAAATAATCTATAATACTTAGGCTTCCGATATTTTTTTATTAAACATTTGGAGATATCGGCCACATTAAGATGCTACTCGAGACATAGGTATCTAACTTGATTAGGACCTGACTTACAGAGGATTGTCGAACCCCAGGGCCCGGGTACTACTCAGATAAAGAATAGTAACAAGGTTTTTTCATTGCAAAACAAATAACGCGATCTTACGGTGAAAGATACAGAACTTTTGTTACTTGTCAAATAACCCTCAGATAAAATAAATAACCCGAAAGGGTCATCTTAAATTTTTGTTATTCTTCCAAAAACGTTAAATGCAACAATCTCTGTACAAAAAGATACCTTATATTATGTGTTAATGTTAAATACCCATTACGTCCCCACTACAGGGGCACGGGTCTCTTCCCATACATCGGGAAGGTTAGGCCATACTCCACACACAGGGGCCAAGTCCGGATTGGTGGAGATTGTGGGGCTAGTGGCCAACCCCAGTGGCCTATACGGCCTCCGACATGGCTTAACAACTGCCATCTAGCGATAACAGCCGGCACCAACGGCTTACGAAACGGTCGAGATAAATACCACTAACAGTCAAACCCATTCAGGTTATGACCGTGTCTGTAGTCAGTTAACCTGCGTGATCGACGCGACCACGTAAGCCGCACTGAGCTCTTACCTCATATGATATTTTCGCTTCTTATAGGTTCACATTGAATGTAAGTACATATGTATGAGTGTTCACTGACATATCTAGAAACACCGTATGTAAGCACTGATAGGTTACCTTATTCTAGAAACATCCAGTGACTCCGTTTCACAGTAAATATATTCAAAGAAGGACTACCTAGTTAGTGATTGTTTGCATGATGCTGTATTAACGATCCATTGTCAATACAGGAACAATGGTTTTTACGATAGACTAAATAGAAAGTTCTGTGAATAAAATCTCCTAGATTGGGAAAATTATATGAAGGTATTCAACGTAACTTTGTTTTTATGACAGAGTCAACGTGCCTAACCTGCAGAGTGCTAGCACAACTCAGTTGAAGGACTCGGGCAACGAGCAGCCGCCGGGGGGGTGGAGGTAAGTGTTCTTACTCGTCTTAATACGTAGAGATACAGGTTGCAATTTTGCCATAACAGATTCAAGGTATAGATCTTTTTACCTGTTGTAATAGGTACTTACCTATAAAATTGCCGTTTCAGTTTGGAAAATTGAACTGTATTGTATATATTTACCCCAAAAAATAATTTTACCTCCTTTATATTATACACATACCTATCACATTGAGTATATCCAAAGTCTTTCATGAGTTAGTAGCGTAAGGTTCCATTGAATACTGTATTGGCGTTTTTTAGAGGTTAAGTGGATCAAAATTTTCTACCAGCAGTCGGAAATATGCAAATCATGAAACTTAATGCGTAATACCTATATGTATATTCAAAAATGCATGTGGTAGCGAAGAACGCGTTGGTGCACCTCTAGCCATTCAAAATTAAAAACAAGTATGTTATTAATTTTTTCCTCAAACAATGGTGATTTTTCTGTGAAAGAAATTGGTCTTCATGACTTCTACACCACTGTGCTCTCAAAATATTTATACAGGCATTTAGCAAGCATTATTTAATTTTTACATATCCAATGATATATTAATCGTTTTAAGTAAATTATTCTTATCAAGCTTTTTAAACATATCGGCAATTTCATAGGTAATATTATTAGATTTGAAAGTAGATGCCTGTGGAGGACATGGAAAGTAAACCACTGGTTTTAAGGGTAAAAATAGGTGTATTTAGAGGAATTTATAGAAAATACAACAGAATTAGAAAAGAACAGAAAAAGACAGCCAAATTCAATATAACAATAAAAGTAAAATGTACATAATAAGATTAGATACATAGAAAGTAGCCTATCCTCCACAGATGCCTATTTTAAATGTAGGTTGTATTCTTTTTTTAATGTCGATTCGGAATCATAAACAGCCATGCTTGACAATTTAGGAAATATTCCTGTTTTTTTTTCGTATAAAATACAAAACTGCAAAATTCAAATGTTGGCACTCCTTTTAGGGAGCGAATTTTTTATTAGTCTCCTATGAAACTATAGATAAAGCTTATTTACAGTTTGTTACAAAGTGCGTTTGAAATTTTAAGGGGTTACTCAGAATCATGAATAGAATAAAGGAAAAATATTTAAAAATCCGATCTACATTTTTTTTTCAGTTTCCCATACTAAATCTGAATAGAGTCAAGAATTTGTATGGGAAACTGAAAAAAATTGTTTGAATTTTTTTGTATATTTTTCCTATATTCTATAATTTCTATACTTGATTCTGAGTAACCCCTTAAACTTTCAAACTCACTTTTTTAACACTCGTATTATCTTCAAGTGGTTTCGGCTATCGTCTTGCTTGTTTATTTCCGTATAGTTAAACGGAAGGATGAAATTACTCATCGTTTTTCTAGGAAAAATAAGCTTTTACCTGAGGCTCTGCCCGCGTGGATCTTTACTACCTTTGGGTGAGAGTACGGAAATATTTTTCACACAATATTCGACTAGAACACGTGTATTGCTCGTAGGTCGCAGCCCCTTGTGCCGAGCGTAAGCAGTCTTTCTCATAGTTTTTCTATAGCTACTTACTTAAGAACCTATAGATATAATGTTGAAATAGAGATGTTCCACAACAGGTGCCATGCGCCTATATCGTATCTTACGAATAAGGATGTTAATTACAAAATGACAACTTTTCAGGAGGAGATTTTACGTTCTATTTTCTACAGAAAGTGACATTATTGAAGTGTTAACATTCAGAACATCGCTTAACTATTCTAGGGTTGATATTAAGTCATAATATATATTTCTATTAAATATGTCACTTATGTCTTTATTCGCTGGAGTAAAATGTTATTCTATTAGACATAAGTGACACAACTGTGCGTTTCACTAGAAACTTTCAGCTTCGCACAACCAAACTGTGGAATGAATTGTAGCCAGCGGTATTTCCGGACCGATACGACATTCAAACCTTCAAGAAAAGAGCGTACTCCCATAACAAAGGCCGGCAACGCACTTGTGACTCCTCTGGTGTTGCGGGTGTCTATGGGCGGCGGTAATCGCTTACCATCAGGTGATCCGTCTGCTCGTTTGCCACCTCTGCCATAAAAAAAAGACATTACGCCTTTTTTCTTCGGCATATATCAAGGTCGTAATGGCGTTTAGGGCTTTTTATCGATTTCATCTGTAAATAATCTTAAAACATGCAAAAGAACGAAGTGTTTTAAATCAAAATAATAGACATATTCATGTTTTTACAAAAGGTAACATGAATTTTAACTTAAAATAATAAATAAAAAACATTGTGAATTGGGCCTCTTACGATTATGTGGGATAAAACAATTCACTCGTGTAAGTGCTCTTGTAACTCCTGCACCTCTATAGGTACTTATGTTGCAGATGGATTGCAGAATCCGCTGTTTTACAAAACCGCTAGTGATTTTACAAAATAGCGCCGTTTTGTAAAACAGCTAAACGATCTTTAGCGGGTTTCCTTCCATAATAACTGGGCTACAATACGCATAATTGCATAAACTTTTTGCGTTCGTCAATGCAACGGGTCAATGATAAGAGATTTTGTAAAACAGCGTGAAATAAAACGTCAGATTGTAGATTTTATTTCTAAATTTTGTCACTCGTAGCTCTGTGTGTCATAATAACAATAATGGCGTCCGAAAGTGACATTATTGAAGTGTTAACATTCAGAACATCGCTTAACTATTCTAGGGTTGATATTAAGTCATAATATATATTTCTATTATATTTTTGTAAAACAGCGTGAAATAAAACGTCAGATTGTAGATTTTATTTCTAAATTTTGTCACTCGTAGCTCTGTGTGTCATAATAACAATAATGGCGTCCGAAACGATGTCGTTTGCCGAAATTAATAAATAATGTAATATTAGTAATATGAGTGAAAATTATCCTAACTTAAGTAGAAACAGTAAGTAATTTTGTAACGATGATTTATACCTTTAGACACCAAACTTATTAACTCATTATGGTTGCAGATAAGCCATTCTACAATATGTCTAAACGTGGTTAGTAGTTTTGTAAAACGTAGCGCAATGGCAATCTATCTGAACGTCGTTCAACTGTTTTACAAAACGGCGCTGTTTTGTAAAATAGCTAGCGGTTTTGTAAAACAGCGGATTATACAATCCATCTGCGACAGGTATACTATGTTATGTACACAATTTAACGAAGTAGGACGATCGAGTCATAGATATTTGTAGTCGACCTAGCAAGAAATGTTCGCTCTCCAGACACCCGAGTTTGTGGTAGGTCTGTAACTGTAGGCCAATTTCACAATCGTCATGATTTCTGAAGAACATAGAGCATAATAGGACCCCTTAATTGCCTTTAAAAGTAGTTTTTTGCGTTTGATCGTGTGCTTCGAAGTACCTGGGCTTTCAGGAAAGGAAATATTCCCGTGGAATATTTACTTACATGTACATTATCGCTGACATTTACGAGGTTGTCAGGTCTTTTATAAAAATAAGTGTTAGACAGACTACGTATAAATCTATCCCACTCACAGAAGGGCTCCATCAATGTTGAGTCAATTAATTACCTTTCAATTTAGTATTGGTATCGGAGACACTACGGCGAATATATACAGAGGAAAGGACTGGGCGGAGGCGTAACAGTGGGAGGCCTAAAACTCACTAACTTTAGGTACGCCGATGATACAACGATTGTTGTATCCAGCGATCTTGCTGAAGAAAATAGAAGTTGAGAGCGTCAAATTCGGTATTAAGATCAACCATTCGAAGACCAAGGTAATGGTTGTGGACCTAGCCAATTTACTTCCGCTAACCGATGCACTCGATGGTTATGAAAAGGTCAATCAGTTTGTATACCTAAGGTCACTAATAAAGTGAGGGTAGCTGCACGGACGAAATACGCCGAAGGCGATGCGAAATACGCATGGCCAAAAGTGCAATGGTGAATCTAGACAAGATTTGGAGGAACCGTGGTATTCGCCGGATTACCAAGGTGCGACTTGTATGTGCCTTGGTATTTTAAATTTTCTTGTGTAGGGCGGAAACCTGGTGCTGTAAGAGCAGTGACAGCAAGAAGATCAAGCCTTCGAAATGTGGTGTTGGAGAAAGCTTCTCCGAGTTCCATGGACCGCCATGAGAACTAATGAATCCATACTTCAGGAGCTACACATCTCAACGAGGCTCTCAGCAATATGCCACCAAAAATCTGCTTCTTCGGACATATTATGGGTTCTCCTAGGCATAGTTTGGAGAAACACATAATTCTGGGTCAGATGAATGGCAAACGAGCCAGGTGTAAATCACCTTCCCAATGGATGGATGTGGTGAAGAAACCTGTGGGAGGAAACATAGAGGGCAGTCCATAGCACCTACAACCGCAGCCAATGGAGAGACCTTGTTTGGGGTGCGTCTCATTTTATACATATAAAAACGGGAGATATAATTTCATTTCAATAACGCTCAAATGCTATAATTATCATGAGATATACCAAAAAATGATATAATTTTGTTGAATATAACAATTAAAAGCTCTAATGATTACATTATATAAAATCGTTTGATATAACATTTATATAAGACATATCATTATTATTATATAAAATTCTCGAGATATAAAGCTCATAAGTAGAGTTTGTGTCCCGAGAAATCGGGACTTCCCGGGACTTTGGCTTGTCTCGGTCTCGAGACTTTTAGCTCGAGACATTCGAGACATCGAGACATGAATTGAAATATGTAGTCCAGTCAATAAAGGAGTTCGTGAGCAGGGACCTAAGGGATTTCTTCAGAAACGTGTTTAGTGTGCTTAGGAACTGAACATACTATAATAAAAGTCCCCGCCTCAAATGGGTGAGCCAGAGTGAAGAGAAATACACAAAGGTCCAAATTTTGGGTTTTTCGCTAATACCTCCAAAACGGTGCGTCGTATGGAAAAATTGTCTAGTACTAAATGAAGGCTCATAAAAAAATTCTACAACTTTTATCCTATGCACTTTTTTCATATTCGCAACCGTTTTCGAGCTACACGCTCCGGAAAAGTAAACTTTTTGAAAAAAAGATCTTAACTGTTATCTACATGTATCCTGTAAACTCGTTTCAACTATTATCCATATTCCAATAACGTTTTCATCCTCTTAGGGCATGAGGGTCCTGGCAAGTTCTCCATGGCATCTTCAGCCTCAGTGGTGCATGGTTCTTACTGAAGGGGCTCTACGTCCTCTTCATCGTCGTCCTCGTCAACAGACACCCCGGCGCCGTTGAGGCATTTTCCTTGGCAGTGGAGTCACGCCGTAGAACAGTTCAGCATTGCTTTCCGGCATCCTCATTTGCCACTACCACAATCCTTGGTGCAGCGGCAAAAAATCGTGTTCAGTACGACCTCTGGTCCTGGTGAATCTTCTGTTTTTATTGGTACCAGGATGTCTATTACATGTTTCCACCCTCACTCTTGAGGAGGCAGCTCATTCCCGAGCCACTTCTGCAGTTGATGGTAGGTGAGCCGAGAATGTCGTTTAGCTGTACATTCAGCCCGTGGGAGGGAGCTGATGTCAGGCTTATATTTGTTACTGACACCATGAACGACTGGAAGCGGTACTGGTTCAGGGAAGTCAGTGTTGCTGGTTAGTGAGAACCTATTTCTCCTTGTCGAATATAATTTATTTTAATTGTCACATACGTAATGAGATGAATGATGATAGCATTTTTAACAAAGTACCTTTTAAAAGAAGAATATTTTGTTAATGTTTTAAATATTATTTCTAGTTGCGTAGAATTATGATTCAAAGAAGTTTATTGAGTCTAGAAAGTGTATATAGTGTATAAAAAAAATAACCTGAAAAACGTCAAGATTAATTGTTTACTTTATGTCTCGAATGTCTCGAAAGTCCCGGGAAATTTAGCTCGAGACATCTCGAGTCCCGTACCCGTCGAACCCTACTCATAAGATATAATAAACTTTAGATTTAATGCTCCGAGTGAGCAGAGAAATTACCAGGGTTCTATTTTCTACTGGCTTTTTTGCATAGGAAAATTCTACTATTCAGAATACGTATAAAATTCTCACGGATTCTAAATAGGATGCGGGAGCCTCGGGAATTTGGAGCACCCCGACTCGGATGATTTAGGTTGATGATTTAGGACGAGCAAGCTCGCCTCTCCTCACAGTCGCCGTGTTAGGTTTGATTGATAAAATAACCTCAGATCGACTGCTTGCTTGCATGTTTGCTTGCCTGCCTTCATGCTTGCTTGCATGCTTGCTTGCTTGCTTGCATGCTTGCTTGCATGCTTGCTTGCTTGCATGCTTGCTTGCTTGCTTGCATGCTTGCTTGCATGCTTGCTTGCTTGCATGCTTGCTTGCTTGCTTGCTTGCTTGCTTGCTTGCTTGCTTGCTTGCATACTTGCTTGCATGCTTGCTTACGTGCTTGCTTGCATCTAGTGCTTTTATGCTTCACAAATAAAATTCAATTAATTTAGTATACAAAATATATTTTATAAAGAGTTCAAATTTTAACAGGCGTTTAGTTTCGTCATCTCCATCGTTATATCTTTTAAATTTATATCTTATATATGTTATATGTTTTCAATAGTAAGTTAAATGAGTTTTATATCATATGATTGTTATACTGTATGTTTATTATATACAGCGTTTATTATACCTTATGAAATTACTCTTGTAAAAATTATATCTAGAGTTTATTGTATCTGATAATCGTTATATTTAGGAAATGATATGTTTGTTTTGTATATTTTCTAAATGATATATCTTTTGTGTTTATAGGTTTTATTACTTACCCCCTTGTTTGTAGTCGCGATCCTCAGCATTGAGGGACGGAGGAAGAAAAAGAGAGGAGTCACTAATTAAAAAAGTAAGGACGCTAGGGGCATACGGTGTAATCTTTGTACCCTTTGTAACCTACCTTGTATATTCGTTCATATATTTTAAGTTTTACTTCCGATACGTTTAGGTACTTTGTGACAAAAACGCGCTTTTGACGTCTGAACTATTGCTTGATCTGATTAAGAATCAGGAGGTATACAGCGTGTTAAAAAAAGTGCGTTTTAAATTTTAAGTTGTTACTCGAGAGTCGTGTATATAGAATACAGGAAAAATATTGAAAAAATCCGCTCTTCAGTTATTGTTCAGATTTCCATACTAAATCTGAATAGTGAATGAAGACTTTGTATGAAAAACTGAAAAAAGTTCCCGCTCCCGCGCAGCTGGGAAGAAAGTATCCACTGTGGCTGTTTTCGGCGGGTATTTCAAGAGAAAGCCTTTTTTTTAATGCTTATTTTCTTGTTAAAAAACCGGCCAAGTGCGAGTCGGACTCGCGCACCGAGGGTTCCGTATAAATTCATAATCACATGAACTCTATATTTGATTAAATGAAAGGTAATTTACGGTTTACGATTTATGACGTATTAAAAAAAACTACTTACTAGATCTCGTTCAAACCAATTTTCGGTGGAAGTTCGTATTTTATATATCATATATTTTTTCTAGTTTTTTCATTCTCTTATTTTAGAAGTTACAGGGGGGGGGGACACACATTTTACCACTTTGGAAGTGTCTCTCGCGCAAACTATTCGGCTTAGAAAAAAAAGATATTAGAAACCTCAATATCATTTTTGAAGACCTATCTATAGATACCCCACACGTACGGGTTTGATGAAAAAAAATTTTTATGTTTCAGTTCTAAGTATGGGGAACCCCCAGAATTTATTGTTTTTTCTATTTTTGTGTGAAAATCTTAATGCGGTTCACAGAATACATCTACTTACCAAGTTTCAACAGTATAGTTCTTATAGTTTCGGAATAAAGTGGCTGTGACATACGGACGGACAGACAGACAGACATGACGAATCTATAAGGGTTCAGTTTTTTGCCATTTGGCTACGGAACCCTAAAAAGTGCGTTTGAAATTTAAGTGGGGTTACTCAGAGTCGTGTATATAGAATACAGGAAAAATATTGAAAAAATCCGCTCTTCAGTTATTTTTCAGATTTTCATACTAAATCTGAATAGTGAATGAAGAATTTGTATGAAAAACTGAAAAAAGTTCCCGCTCCCGTGCAGCTGGGAAGAAAGTATCCACTGTGGCTGTTTTCGGCGGGTATTTCAGGAGAAAGCCTTTTTTTTAATGCTTATTTTTTGTCAATAGAGATTTTCTGATTGAATATGATGTAAAATGGGTAGCAGATTTTAATTATGCAATAAAAATAAAAAGCCACGTAGGATACAATGATATCTACCTGTAACAAAAACGTTTATACTTCAAAGTGGGCTTCTACTCATTAAACTGAACAACTTTTGTTCTACAACTTTGTTGAAATCGCAACAATTTTTTTGAACTCTTCATACAAATATAGATCAAGCGGGCGAGCCAAGTTTTTTCGGATTTTAGCCGGTTCGATTCCTGGGTGTGACAAGGGTATTTTCAAAAATCTTTGAATGTAGTTTTATGTAAAGTAAATAAAAAACGATATAGTCAACATCACTTTTAGTATTAGGTTTTAAAATTAATTAAATTGCTCTTTTATAGACATCAAAAATACATGAAATGAAATAATATTTATTCGAAGTAGGTATCTCTGTACACTTTTCGAAGGTCATATTTTTTCTACCTAATACGAAGTTCCTACCACTCGGAACTCGTATACCCAACGTTTCGGGAAGTGTTTGCGGAGAGAGAAGAAACGTCGGGCCCTAAAGAAACTCCCTCCAACACATTTTTTAAAATAAAATTCTTATATGCTATTACAGAAACAATACCAAATTAATAACACGATTGAAACGAAAACCAGGAACATTTTGAATTTAAACAAAACTTATTACATACTTAAATCTTTAATAAATTCGTTTGGTCAGCATTTAGTTGAAAATGTTTGCGAAGAAAACATAACATGTCTAGAGTGTCGTCCGCCAAACTACCCACTGCGTATTTTAGAAGCAATACGGCCAGCAGCAGAAAAAGCCCTTTCAGCTTCCCACTAGTCGGTGGGATTACTTTTAGGGCTTTATATGTAAATTTTAGATATTTACCCATTGACCCCCAGATTCATAAAGAGTCATTTCTTTCTTTATGATGGATTTAATGGCATTAGCTCGAGATGGTGACGGACAAATTACATTAGATGATGACGATATAGTTAATTCTAATTCCTGTTGCAACGTAAGGTAAAGATCGCTTGGGGAAACCTCTTCATTGTTGTTGGTTACTTGAATATGTCCTTGATGAACAACCTCTTCGTTGTCACTATTCTCATCAGATGCATTTAAAAGACTAAACTGCATTGCGATCGCGCTCGCGAATGGTCGAGTACGTACTTCTCCGCAGTCCCGCAAATCCCGCGGGATCCCGCGCTCGTAATCCGGCAACATGCGGGACTGGAAAATAGCGCGGGATCCCGGAATACCGAGATCCCGCAATACCGGGATTGGAAGCCCTACTCTGCATGTGATGCAGCATTCGCTTTCTGAGTTATTTATGAGCGTTAGTCGTATGGGAGAGAAGGATAACTTAAAATTTCATAAACACATGGCTACAATATTTTTTTTAAATACTGAGATTGTCAATATTAATAAAAAAACAGAATTCTTCTATGATTCATTGTTTTAAAAGCTAAGACCGCGCCGCCACTCGCCGGCGGGGTAGAATTCATCAAACTTGGTTTCGAATTTGAACCATCCACTTTGAGATCAAGAACCAATGAAGGTTTTGAAGGATCGGCTAAGATTGGCACCGCTCTGCTTTGTATTACAATATTACAAACCCTAGGCGGCTGCAAACAATTTCCATCAGGTGAGTCCCCAGGACCTCGGGCCTTTTGCCATCTTTTACCTATAATAAAATAAAATGCAACTTATTACTATTTTCAAAAATCTTTGAATGTAGTTTTATGTAAAGTAAATAAAAAACGATATAGTCAACATCACTTTTAGTATTAGGTTTTAAAATTAATTAAATTGCTCTTTTATAGACATCAAAAATACATGAAATGAAATAATATTTATTCGAAGTAGGTATCTCTGTACACTTTTCGAAGGTCATATTTTTTCTACCTAATACGAAGTTCCTACCACTCGGAACTCGTATACCCAACGTTTCGGGAAGTGTTTGCGGAGAGAGAAGAAACGTCGGGCCCTAAAGAAACTCCCTCCAACACATTTTTTAAAATAAAATTCTTATATGCTATTACAGAAACAATACCAAATTAATAACACGATTGAAACGAAAACCAGGAACATTTTGAATTTAAACAAAACTTATTACATACTTAAATCTTTAATAAATTCGTTTGGTCAGCATTTAGTTGAAAATGTTTGCGAAGAAAACATAACATGTCTAGAGTGTCGTCCGCCAAACTACCCACTGCGTATTTTAGAAGCAATACGGCCAGCAGCAGAAAAAGCCCTTTCAGCTTCCCACTAGTCGGTGGGATTACTTTTAGGGCTTTATATGTAAATTTTAGATATTTACCCATTGACCCCCAGATTCATAAAGAGTCATTTCTTTCTTTATGATGGATTTAATGGCATTAGCTCGAGATGGTGACGGACAAATTACATTAGATGATGACGATATAGTTAATTCTAATTCCTGTTGCAACGTAAGGTAAAGATCGCTTGGGGAAACCTCTTCATTGTTGTTGGTTACTTGAATATGTCCTTGATGAACAACCTCTTCGTTGTCACTATTCTCATCAGATGCATTTAAAAGACTAAACTGCATTGCGATCGCGCTCGCGAATGGTCGAGTACGTACTTCTCCGCAGTCCCGCAAATCCCGCGGGATCCCGCGCTCGTAATCCGGCAACATGCGGGACTGGAAAATAGCGCGGGATCCCGGAATACCGAGATCCCGCAATACCGGGATTGGAAGCCCTACTCTGCATGTGATGCAGCATTCGCTTTCTGAGTTATTTATGAGCGTTAGTCGTATGGGAGAGAAGGATAACTTAAAATTTCATAAACACATGGCTACAATATTTTTTTTAAATACTGAGATTGTCAATATTAATAAAAAAACAGAATTCTTCTATGATTCATTGTTTTAAAAGCTAAGACCGCGCCGCCACTCGCCGGCGGGGTAGAATTCATCAAACTTGGTTTCGAATTTGAACCATCCACTTTGAGATCAAGAACCAATGAAGGTTTTGAAGGATCGGCTAAGATTGGCACCGCTCTGCTTTGTATTACAATATTACAAACCCTAGGCGGCTGCAAACAATTTCCATCAGGTGAGTCCCCAGGACCTCGGGCCTTTTGCCATCTTTTACCTATAATAAAATAAAATGCAACTTATTACTATTTTCAAAAATATAGAACCTTTCTTAGAAAGTTTTTTGTACAGGGTTATTTTTGGACCCCCCACCGAAACTTCACAGTAGCTTCTACTTATGAAACTGAGCAACTTTCGCCAAATAACCAATGGTCAATTCGCAAAAAAAAAATGGGGAATTATAAATCGAGCCGCAAATATATAATATTTTTTGGCCACGGAATCCAACCTCTAATTTCATTTTTTTAAATAAAATCGTATATTTCGTTCCCTTTAGTAGTTTATAATATATTTAGTGACCATAATTTACTAATGTTAGGTAGGTACATTTGATGATCAATCAATATATTTGGTTATAATTTTAGGTAGGTAATTTTTTTTGATCAGTCAATATATTTGGTTATAATTTTAAGTGCATTATGATGATTGATCAATCAATATAGACCGAGTTATGTATTTATTTTAGTTTCACTACATTTTAATTTTTATTTGTACTAAGTTATCACTTCACTTTCTTGTGCCCGCGGCTACGCTCGCGTAGACTAAAAAGCGGTTACACTATTATATTATAATGTTAAAATATTGAAATAGTAAAGTCTGTTTATTCATCCGGGATTAATCTCAAAAATAACTGAACCGAGAGGCGAGTATGCATCGAAGGGGGGCATCTAGGGAGTTGGAGAAGACGTCAAAAAGGGAAGGGAAGTGACTGTCCGCGGAGCGGATATTAGAAGAATTTCAGAGCAGAAAGGTTTTGTCGAAGGGTAGCGATTTGAGAAACTAAGGGGGCATCAGAAAGAGAGCCGGGATGTTTTCTGGAGATTTTAGACGTTATATAGAAAATTTGACATGTTGACTTTCTGACATATTGACCTTTTCCCATTTTGTTGCGACGGTTCGATATTTTGACATTTGACATTTTGATATTTTGACTTTTCGATGTTTTACCATTTGGTTCCATAAGTGTAAATCGTAAATGCCCTACACGTGACCAAGGGCAACCGCCGCCTATACCTTGTGGATAGGACGGTTAAAATGTGCCACACGATAAGAGAGAGACCAATTTATTATTTATTAAAACCACTGGTTCAAGTTTCAAGTTTCTAGACCCATAGGTTTGGCCTGCGCATTGATATTACCGTTTTCAACCCTCAATTTCCCCCCCTCATGGGGCGAACTACAAAATATATTCAACTTAAGTTTTATCATTTGTTTTTAATAGTTATGCCAAGTTATATTAAGTTGATACACGCAAAAAAAATGATTTTCCTATACAAATTTCCACCCCTATTTTAACCCCTTTAGGGGGTGACTTTTGCAAAACCCTCAACTTAATGGATATCTCCGTTATATAAGGAACTCCTATGCAAAATGTCAAGTGTCTATACCTAGGGGATTGGCCTGTGCGTTGATATTACATATTTCAACCCCCTGTGTCACTCTCTTAGGGGGTGAATTTCGAAGAAACCTTTCTTAATGGATGCCTGCGTTATATGAAGAACCTTTCTTAGACCCATAGGTTGGACCTGTGCATTGACGTTACCCATTTAAACCCTCACTTTCACCCCCTCTCAGGGACAACATAAAAATACATTTTACACACGTTTTATCAGTTGTTTTTAAAAGTAGTAGTAGAGAGTTTCAGGTTGAAACGCGCATAAAATTAAAAAATTTCCCATACAAACTTCCTTCCCCATTTTAACCCTTTCAAGGGGTAAATTTTGAAAAACGCTTCCTTAGCGGATGCCTTCCTTCTATAAGGAAACTCTCTGTAAAAATTCTAGTTTCTAGACCCAGGAGTTTGGCCCGTACTTTCCCATACAAACTGCCATCCCCAGAGGTTGAATTTTGAAAAATCCTTTCTTAGTGGCTACTTCCGTTCTATAAGGAAACTCTGTGCAAAATTTCAAGTTTCTAGACCCAGGGCTGGGCCTCTGCGATCTAATTTGGGCCCCCCGTTTCAACAAAATCCTTTCTTAGTGCACCCCTGAACCTTCTAAGGAACCTAATTGCCAAATTTGGAATCTCTAGACCCAGGGGTTTGGCCTGTACGTTGATCTATCTACTTTAGAGCCCCGTTTCCCTTCCTTAGAGGGTGAATATTGAAAAATCCTTTCTTAGTGCTCCCCTAGACCGTATAAGGAACCTACTTATCAAATTTGGAATCTCTAGACCCAGGGGTTTGTCCTGTGTGTGTGGTGAATTTTGAAAAACCCTTCCTTAGTGCTCGCCTCCGTCCTATAAGGTAACTCTGTGCAAAATTTCAAGTTCCTAGACCCAGTGGTTTAGGCTGTGCGTTGATATATCAGTCAGTCAGTCAGTTTCCTCTTTTATACAGGGTTACAGGAAAAGTCGTACGGAATATTAAAGGACGTTATTATTCAGGTCATTTCTGATGGATTTTGTCATGTAAAAAAAAATTAACCGTTATGGAGTTATTGAACTTTAAAGATTTTTTTTAAATCCTTTAGTTTTTTTGCTTTTTTTATCGTTTTTTGTGGGATTAGAGCTCCTAGGGTCCGTTTTTTTCATGTATCTAGTTAGAAGACATGTCAATTAATAAAAATGATAAACAAAAACTGAACCTACTACTAACAGCTTAAAAATACTGCTTAACAACGGTTAGACTTAAAGATTTTTCATAGTGTTTCTAACTTTGAAAAGCTTTTTCAAAACAAAAGTCTTCTTCTACTTAGCGTTATCCCGGCTGGAACCAGGGTCCGCTTTCCTACTCAATCTACTCAACTCTGCCCGATCTTCAACATCCTCTTCGGTGAGGTCATTTTCTCTCATGTCCGCTCTCACAACGTCAAGCCAGTGCTTCCTGGGCCTTCCACGGGATCTAGGGCCATCAACGATAAGTTCAAGGCATCTTTTACCGACGTACTCTGGCAGTCTGCGGCTTACGTGAATAAACCATCGGAGACGACTTTCCTGCAATTTGTCCGCTACGTCTCGGACACTGAGGCTACCACGGATGTACTCGTTACGGATGCGATCGAGTCGCGTAACGCTACATATCCACCGCAGCATTTTCATCTCCGCGACGTGAAACTGCTGGACATGTCTTCCAAGGACTGGCCACGTCTCGCTGCCATAGAGTAGTACGGGGCGTATGATGCACTTGTACACGAGGCCCTTTTTTTTTCAAAACAAAAGTATGGAACTTATTCTGCAAATAATTTTAAAAACTTCTTCGTCTCTTAAGCTATTCAAAAAGGTATAACACTTGCTATTAAATAGGCAAAATTTTGCCCAAATACCAGTTAAGGTAGCAGGGGGTACATTTTCAGTTTGAGATTAAAATAAGTAAAATACGTAAATACGGAGAATGGCCCTATCACATTAAGACTGAATCTCCTTTATGACCCTTTGTTTTGGGTAGCAAATCTGACGTTTATTTAATACAAATTGTGTGATTTTTCGAGTTGGCGGGGCGTTAGTTCTGGCTTTTCACTGTTTATTTTCTGTAAAAACGCGACTTGGCTTGGATTTTTCGGACTGTTTTATCTTCTAACTGTGTGACGTGGCTTGTGACTGGACTTTGATTTGTATTGTGAACATAGCAACATTTTCCAATGAGGAATATGCTGACATCCTAATGTGTGATGGATTTTGCGAAGGAGTGTCGTCGCGTGCACGCAATGAATACATGCTTCGGTATCCTACTCGTCGAGTACCTGATATTGGAGTATTTGACAGAGAGACAGAGATAATGGAACCAGACTTTCCAAGGCGTCGAGAAACTTTTTTTGAATCAAAGTGGCGCAAAAATAGTACTCCATCACGGGAGGGGGGCAACCTTTTTTGAGACAATGCTACACGCAAAGCGGTGGCGGAGCTTACCAACTCGACACGCTGACTTGCGACTTGACGGGGAGCGAGAAAACTTTAGTCGAAGAAGAAAGTCTATCTTTCTTTCTTTCCTTCCTCCCTCATTCACACATTGTAAGCATCTAGTCTCGAAGAAGAAGCGCTTTTTTGGAGGGGGCGCGGCCCCCCTGTTTCATTTTATGGGGGGCATTTGGCCCCCTCTGCCCCCCCACTTCCGCGGTCGCTGCCTTTCAGGACACCGGGCATGAAGTATGGTTGTGCAAGGTGGCAAGCAATTTGGCCATTTGATTTAAATTAAATAATAAAAAACACCATATTTCAATCTTTTGAAAGCAGTGAAATGTCATATCTCCAGAACACTATTCTATGTGGCAAACATGCCCCAACGGCATATATGGCTAAAAGTCTGATGAGTTACTCAGTCTGTATCGTGCTACGGTCACGACAACGCGTCCTCCGTATTTACTCCTTGTTACACAAAAACATGCCGAATTGCGTAGTAAAATCGTGTTAATCTCATTCCGCCAGAGAATTGTGGGTGGTAGGACCTTGTGCGAGGTCCGTCCGGATCGCTACCACCATCTTACTCGCTAATCCTGCCGCTAAGCAGCAGTGCTTGCACTGTTGTGTTCCGGTGTGGAGAGTAAGACAGCCGAGGAAATTACAGGCACAAGAGGCATTTCATATTAGTCCTCTAGGTTGGCAACGCATCTGCAATACCCTCCGGGGTTGCAGGTGTCTATGGGCAGTGGTGATCACTTACCATCAGGTGACCCACTTGCTCGTTTGCCTTCCTTATCACATAAAAAAAAAAAAACAAAAGCGCTAGTATCACGTTTCACAGGTCAATAAGTATTTTGTTAAGATTTGAATAAAAATAACTTTATAAAAATACAACACAAATTGTCGCCATTCCATCGTTCAGTATTGCTTAAAAATAAAAAATACGAAATACCCTAATTTGGGGGAATTTGAATGAATGAATGAATGAATGATGAGGACGTATTACGTGTGTATATCGATAACTGTTTAAATTATAAAATTACTGTAACTGTATATTTTTTGTATAATATTTAGAGGGTGTTACAAAACTGGTGTAGGACCCATTAACTGGGAATTTTACTCATCGTACTGAACAACTTTTGTTCTACAACTTTGCTCAAACCCAAAAAAATTTGGACTCTCCATACATAAGTGGCAAAAAATGGCAAACAGATGATCAATTTTATGCACAATCCAAATTTTTTTTTGCGATTTGAGCAAAGTCGTATAACAAAAGTTGAGTTCAGTACGATGAGTAAAATCCCCAGTTAACGAGTCTTACACCAATTTTGTTACATCCTGTATACAGTGTGTTAAAAAAACGCGCTTGATTTTGAAGTGTTATTCAAAATCAAGTATAGAATGCAGGAAAAAAATTAAAAAATCCGATATACAACTTTTTTTAGTTTTTCATACAAATTCTTAATTCAATATTCAGATTCAGTATGAGAAACTGAAAAAAAATTATTGTGAATTTTGTCAATATTTTTTTCCTGTATTCTATATTTGATTCTGAGTAGCCTCTTAAAATTTCAAACGCACTTTGTTAACACTTAGTATAAAGAAACGATAAGAGAGAGAAGAAACAATAAATAAAATGTTACCCTATATTTGTATTTTATATTAATTTAAAAGATAAACTATCATTTAAATAGGATTCCTAAAGATCACGTGAGGAGAAAAAAATAGTAATAAACAATAAAAGTCGCGGGCGAAAGCTAGTGACAATAAATACAATATTTGATAAAACTAAATTCATGTATTTTATATTCTTACTTATTTGTATTTTTGTTTTTTTTTTTAAAAGAACCACCACCAACGTAGCTTTATCTTAATTACAATAACCATTGTGTAAAACCATTACGGCAACTAGTACATTTTATAGTGACGACACAATTACAGTATTAATTACAATATTGCTTGAATAATTACAATATTGCTTGAAATAATTGCCGATTACAATTACAATTCGGCTGTTCCAAAATAAAACACTGAATACGCCTTTTTTATATTTTTACATTAGCTGAATAAATATTTTAGTAAGATTCTGTTAATTTAGAAACTTTCGTAAGCTTCATTAAGCCTATTCTATCTATCAGCCGAAAGACGTCCACTGCTGGACAAAGGCCTCCCCCAAGGATTTCCACACCGACCGGTCCTGTGCGGCTCGCATCCAGCGGTTTCCTGCAACCTTTACCAGGTCGTCGGTCCACCGAGTCGGGGGCCTGCCCACACTGCGCCTTCCGGTGCGCGGTCGCCATTCGAGAACTTTACTGCCCCAACGGCCATCTGTTCTACGAGCTATGTGCCCTGCCCACTGCCACTTAAGTCTAGCGATTCTGAGAGCTATGTCGGTAACTTTAGTTCTCCTACGTATCTCCTCATTTCTGATTCGATCACGTAGGGAAACACCAAGCATAGCACGCTCCATCGCCCTTTGGGTGACTTTGAGCCTTCTTATAAGGCCCATAGTAAGCGACCATGTCTCGGATCCATATGTCTTCACTGGCAACACACACTGGTCAAAGACTTTAGTCTTGAGGGACTGCGGTATTTTGGACGTAAAGATATTGCGAAGCTTCCCGAACGCTGCCCAGCCGAGTTGGATTCGACGATTGATCTCTTTCTCGAAGTTGGACCTACCTAACTGGACTGTTTGTCCCAGGTATACATATTCGTCAACAACTTCGAGTGTAGAGTCTCCAACCTTCAGAGGAGTGGGTGTAACACGGACGTTTGACATGATTTTCGTCTTATCCATGTTCATTTTAAGACCCACTTGTTGAGAGACTACTAAGTCCTTCGAGCATTGCGCCTAGGTCTTCCAAGGTCTCAGCCATGATCACGATATCGTCAGCAAATCGAAGGTGAGTGATGTACTCGCCATTGATGTTAATGCCGAGTCCTCTCCAGTCCAGAAGCTTGAAAACGTCTTCCAGTGCCGCGGTGAACAGTTTCGGAGATATAACGTCTCCCTGTCTCACCCCACGCTGCAGCCGGATAGGTTTCGAATTTTGATCCTGGAGGTGGACCGACATGGTGGCGTTTTCATACAAACACTTCAACACTTCGATGTATTGATAATCAATTTGGCACCGTTGGAGAGACTGCAACACAGCCCAGGTCTCGATCGAATCAAAGGCTTTCTCATAGTCCACAAACGCCAAGCATAGTGGCCGATTATACTCTTCGGTCTTCTGTATAATCTGCCGCAGCGTATGTATGTGGTCTATGGTACTGAAGCCTTTTCGGAAACCGGCTTGTTCGGGAGGCTGGAAGTCGTCAAACCTGCGTGCGAGACGTAATGACTCTCGAAAACAGCTTGTAGACATGACTCAGGAGTGAGATGGGTCTGTAATTCTTCAGCAGAGACTTATCACCCTTCTTGAAGAAGAGCACCACCACACTCCTGTGCCATGCTGTAGGCGTTCGTCCCTCGAGCATGACGGAATTAAATAGCTTCTGAAGAGCTATAAGTACCGGTTCTCCACCTGCTTTCAGAAGCTCAGCCGTAATTCCATCATCACCCGGTGCCTTGTTGTTCTTAAGCTGTTTGAGAGCCATTCTAATCTCGCACAGGCTGACGTCTGGGATATCTTCGGTATAGTGTCGGGACAATCTGGCTCTCGGGTCTTCAGCCAGATTGCTGACAGGTAAGCGTGTAGTCATGTATAATTGTCCGTAGAATTTCTCAACCTCTTCCAACAGCTCGGGCTTGGACGACACGACTCTGCCATCCTCGGTCTTCAGCTGTGTCAGTTGGCTTTGACCAGCAGACAGATCCCTTGCGAATACTTTTGACCCTTTATTGCGCTCGATAGCCTCTTTAATACGATTGGTATTAAATTGGCGTATATCACGGGTCAAGGACTTGGAGATCTGTCTGTTTAGTCGCCGATACTGACAAGCATCTTCAGAGGATTTCAGAATCAGGCTTCGTCTTTCCTCCGTGAGCTTGCTGGTGAGGTCCGAGATACGAGATGTTCTTTTTAAACGCCCGGTTTTGAAGGCCTTATTCCCAGCCGTTTGGACAATTTCCATGAACCTGTCGTTATAATTGTCCACATTTTCGCATTCTCCTAGGCATTCGAAGCGGTTGTGCAACTCGAGTTGAAAGCTTTCGGGGTTTTGGAGTTGGATAGGCGCTGGTCGGAGCGTGGACTTCATCAGTCGACATCTTTCTAGCTTTGTTTTTAGATTCAATGTGCCTCTTACCATTCGGTGATCGCTTCCTGTCTTCAGCGAATTGATCACAGAGACATCATTGAATATTTGCCTTTTTGTCGACAAGATGAAGTCAATCTCATTTTTTACTACGCCGCTGGGATGCAGCCATGTCCACTTGCGCTGTTTTGGCTTTTTGAAGAAGGAGTTCATCATGAAGAGGCCCTCCTTCTCCATAAAGCCAGCCAGCAGCTGACCCCGCGCATTCCTCTCTCCGTAAGCCTATTCACTTTTGCTTTTAAATTATTGCTAATAATTAGATCATATTATCCACCCGGTGTTACATTACAGTTACAAAAATATCGATCTATCATTCATTCATTCAGTGGGGGAATATGATACTATTACTGGCAACATTATTCAAGTGTCATTGAAACATTTGAAAACATATCGCCATCTTTTTCTTATTTGACGTTTAGTTGTATAGATTCGCTTAGTAAGAGTGAGACAAATATAGTGTCACTGTCACATGAAATCATGTTTCAAAGCTACGTCCTAGTTTTTGTTACTTTACTCCACGTTTTCATGGAAGCGTTGTAGGTGATTGCGGCTCTTGTATATAAATCTCTTTGTTTGAAAGTATTTTCATGAAAACTCCTAATTATTGGTACAGATGGAATGAGCTCATTTTGCACTTAAAATGTAATATCTTTTTTTGAAAAGCGAATTTTGGTAAAACTTTTATTGTTTTAAAAACTGCACTTGATGCGCATATTTAAAAAAAAAACATGCCACTATACCCTGGTAAATTTTTTTGTACCATAAAGGTTAAAAATTAAGGGATTAAAATTTGAAAAGCGTAAATATATTTTTTTAATTTTATTTTATGAGCAAGCCGTAGCGATTAAAAAAATAAATTTAATTGCTGTCGATAGCTTTCTTCCTCTGTAATACTTAGAAAAAACAATAAAATTATACCTAAATTTGTAGACGTGGCATTGGTAACTTTGTCTTAAGGTAGACATTTTCAAGAATTTCATAAAAGTGCCAATATCTCGAAAACTATGACACTTTTACTAAAGTGAAATATACATTTTCTGGCTAGTCAGGACCTGGCCCATCAGCACTCCAAGGATTATCGTTGGTTTTTGGGACATCCCTGTATATAGATGACTGTTTTGGTGTCATACATAAACATTTTAGAAGCTGATTATTTAAATATATGTTACAAATTTTGATGCTAAATAATATTAGGTGCTTACCTATGAAATTGACGTTTAGTTAAAAAAGTTCAAAGACAAAATTAATATAAAATAATTAAGGTTTTAAAACAACTAATTATTTTCAAAGTACCATTGGACATTTAGAAATAAAATAATGCTTGCTAAATGCACGTTGTCTGAATATATTGAGAGCACAGTGGTGTAGAAACTGCGAAAATGGACTTTTTCGTCACTGAAAATCTTTTTTTATTTTTGAAGGCTACGCTTATCCCAGCGTGTTATACGTTACCATATGTATTTTTGAACATATTGCGCACAATATTTCACGATTTTCAGATAATTTCGATTTTTGTTTTTCGTAGAAAAAATTTATTTAAGAAAACTCCAATACAGTATTTAATGGAACCCTACTCAGTCAGTTTTTACATAAGAGACATGACATCACTAATACATTCTACCTTGAATGTAGCTAGAAAATTATATATAATTTAATGGAAGTAAATTCATTTTTGGGGTAATATTATTCTGTTGAACTTTCAAAACTGAAACGCCAATTTCATAGGTAAGGACCTAATAATTACCATGCTGAGTTGTATTCACAGAAGCTTAGGTATATCGAAGATTTATAGTGGCTATGATAGTATTTTTAGATGCCCATTGATGTTGACTGACTTAGTAATTTAGAGGACAATGTAGATTTTTAGAGGCGAATAATGCTATTAAATAGAAACCTGTTTAATTAGCACCCAAAAAAAAATTTGGGTATCTCCATACAAAATAGGTCGATCACGTGATCAAATTAGTATGAAAGGTCCAAAAAAATTTTTATTAACTGACCATTGGTTACTTGAGGAAAGTTGCTTAGTTTCATGAGTAGAAGCCACTGTGAAGTTTTGGTTGGGGGTCCAAAAATAATCCTGTATAGGTAATTAATTATATAAAATTATGTACTTATACGTATTAACTTACTATATTATTTGTATTGAATTGAAAAAAAAAAAAAATTGATAAAGTCGAAAAACCATTAACTACATAAATAAGGCGTTGCCACGTGTCCCGTGTCCCGTCTTGTAGGCTTTACAGTAACGATAGCAACGCGCCCACGTGGATGGATAACTGTCTGTCCTGAGAATCGATAAACTTTGGCGCAAGCGCCCGCAAATCCTCAACCACCCACGTATACGACACGACCTTCTCACCCGGGCACCCCTGAAAATCAATTATTGGTCCTATTATTACTAGTACCTATCATTATCACTAAAGTATCTAATAAGGATAAGATAACAATGTGCCGCCACCTCCGCTGCCCATACACTTCCACTTCTAATCTAGGTTAACTATGAAAAACAAAAGGAAAACTACATAATATTCTTAAATCAGACAAGAATTTTATTGCTTAGCTAATAATTATTATTTTATTTACTACAACTTTTATAACCAGATTTGTGAACTGTACGTGTAGAGCAGTCTCTCGGAAAGTGGGCGATAACGCCCCCTTGTGGGCGCTGGAGGGCCCAAAAAAAATTAAGGGTGTTGAACCAGTTCAGGGGGCGTTGACTGATTTGTGTTTTTATTCTGATATTTTAAAATTTTAACTACAATCAAAATATACACTCCACGCCAAAAGTGTAAGAGTATCTTAAGACAATCTTTCTATATTACAAAAGTAATTAATAATACTGCCTAGTTACAACGAGGGATATGAAAAAACCGGCCAAGTGCGAGTCGGACTCGCGCACCGAGGGTTCCGTATAAATTCATAATCACACATGTCTCAAACTCTATATTTTTTTATATTTGAGTTGATTGAATGAAAGATAATTTGCGATTTACGATTTCTGACGTATTTAAAAAAAAAAACTACTTACTAGATGTCGTTCAAACCAATTTTCGGTGGAAGTTTGCATGGTAATGTACATCATATATTTTTTCTAGTTTTATTATTCTCTTATTTTAGAAATTACAGGGGGGGGACACACATTTTACCACTTTGGAAGTGTCTCTCGCGCAAACTATTCGGTTTAGAAAAAATATATATTAGAAACCTCAATATCATTTTTGAAGACCTATCCATAGATACCGAACACGTATAGGTTTGACGAAAACATTTTTTTGAGTTTCAGTTCTAAAAGTATGGGGAACCCCTAAAATTTATTGTTTTTTTTTTCTATTTTTGTGTGAAAATCTTAATGCCGTTTACAGAATACATCTACTTACCAAGTTTCAATAGTATAGTTCTTATAGTTTCGGAAAAAAGTGGCTGTGACATACAGACGGACAGACAGACAGACATGACGAATCCATAAGGGTTCAGTTTTTTGCCATTTGGCTACGGAACCCTAAAAAAGACCGCAATATTGACCTAAAACATTTTAAAATGCTAGGTAATCTAAGGCACTTCGTTTGATATTACATTTTCGCACTCGCTTCGCTCGACCTTTCTTATAAGTATTAGCATAAGAGGCAATGCATCCAAATGGCTTAAACTTAAAAGTTACTTGGCAAATCGACAACAATGCACTGAAATCTCAAAAATCATAAAAAGGACAAAATATTAGTTAAACAAACATTTAAATCTATAGTTTTCGTGTAAATGGATTAGGTGTACCTCAGGGCAGCAATTTAGGTCCACTTCTATTTTTAATTTACATAAATGATATTCCTCAAATCATGCATCATAAGTGTATCCTCTTTGCAGACGACACGACTATATTAGTTACAATGACATTAATAATTTTGAACATGACATTAATACAGCCCTGACATACGTAGTAACTTGGATGAATGACAATAACCTGAAAATTAACCATGGTAAAACCAAAATAATGCAATTCCATTCCTATAAGACAATACCACAACAAATCAATATTATTTACGATAACAATGTAATAGAGGGATCCTGTAGCCTAAAATTCTTAGGACTGGTCATAGACAACCATCTTAATTGGAAGGATCATGTAGACTCAGTATGTTGCAGACTAGATCGTTTCGTATTCGCATTGAGGAGACTGAGAGAAACAGCGTCTACAGAAGCTGCAATTCAGCTTATCATGGACATGTCTCTTCAGTCCTCAGTTATGGTCTAATTTTGTGGGGTATCTCGGTCGACGTAGAAAGAGCATTCATTCTTCAAAAAAAGTGTATCCGCGCTATAACTAATTCATGGTACACTGACAGTTGCAGACCTTTATTTAGAAGACTCTGTATCTTACTATTAGCATGTATGTATATCCGGAACATTTGTGTTTTTACGAAAACTCATGAGTATTTTATTAAGAAGCTCATTGATGTCAGTATTAGAAAACCAAGAAACCCATACTTAAACTTATTACATCAACCCCCACCCATGTCGAACAGATATTTACAAAAAAAACGTCTACAACATGTGTATAGTATTGTTTAATAATCTTCCAGATGAAATTAAAATTCTTAATGGTGTAAAATTCAAAACAAAGTTAAATGAGTGGCTCCTGAAATACTGTTTCTACTCTGTTAAAGAATAACTTAATTATAAGTCAATTTTAATAAATGTACAATAACATTTGCATGCCTAGTCTAACTAGATTTAAGTGGCAGTGGGCAGGGCACATAGCTCGTATAACAGATGGCCGTTTGGGGCAGTAAAGTTCTCGAATGGCGACCGCGCACCGGAAGACGCAGTGTGGGCAGGCCTCCGACTCGGTGGACCGACGACCTGGTAAAGGTTGCAGGAAGCCGCTGGATGCGAGCCGCACAGGACCGGTCGGTGTGGTAATCCTTGGGGGAGGCCTTTGTCCAGAAGTGGACGTCTTTCGGCTGATAGATAGATAAATATAACAAAAATTTGAAAAAATGTATGATATAAATCTTATAAATAACTATACATTTTTAAAATTTTATTGAGATATCTCAAATAGTTTTAAAGATAATGAATTTTTAAGTTAAGGGTTTCCACCCCCACATCTCCCTCATTATTGAGAGAAGGGGTTTGTTTGGTGTAAAAATGTTTCTCTCAAAGAACAATAAATTTACGAGGTAATAACCTGGAAACGACGCGACGTTGGGGCACTTTTAATATGGTATTACCCCGGCTATCTTTTTGAAAATGCCGGGACGAACCAAACTCACCAGCCGGCATCGTGCGCGCCCACCCTGCTGTGTCGGGCCGCGCGTATCGTTCATCGCGTACCTATTTCGATTAGAAGTTGTGTAGGTACTGACGCTTGATGTCGCCACTTCCACGCACTCGATACTACGTACCCACCCATCCCATCCCATTCACTGACTCACTCCGCACAGTAATAGCGCCGTGCACACATCGCACCGCGCCGCGCCGGTTTTGTCCGCGTGCTAATTTCCCATAAATACCTACCACAAACACAGCTTTTAGCTCGATCTATCCATTTGCAATTAGAAATCGTTTTGTAATAAGTAATAACAAACTACATTTTATCAAAATGGACGGTGACGTATCCCAAGGTGCTTCGGGCGATGTTTCTCCGACTTATGAAGACAGGTTAGTGCCAGTAATATACCTATCTCGGTCACCTCATTTTTTTTAATGCACTCTACTTTATCTATCTATCATAATTAAAATATATAAATCAACCAGCAAACCTACTCAAATTCAGTGCATTTTTAAATAAAATTCCTAGCTTTAGAAACAGTAACGTTAACATCTGTTATTTAGAACGATTTCACGTTCTGTATATTACCTATCTTTAAAAAATCTAGTTAGTTACGTATCTTAATTAATTTTCTAATCTTATATTAGTGATGAAACAATAATTACAGATTAACAATTACAATAACAATTAGGTACCTACAATTATGTCTTAAAATAATTGCCAATTACCTACAATCACAATTAGGTACAATTATTGAAATTAATATTGATTTTTTTTTTCATATTTAGGAGAATTATTGAAATTTAAATAGGGTTTTATCATATTTTGGAGTGAAAATGTATTAATAAAAGTGCCTGGATTGTTAAAAGACTATGTAGGTATTATAAAATCAAAGTGCGAGACCGAAAACACGACATGACAGACCCGTTAAAAACTAAAAGCTATAGGTATGAATAATCACAATTACACCCCGGCCCGGACACTTCATACAAACGCGCAATTGTTTACTACATAGACATTCATGTTGGTACACATGTAAGTTATTTTTATCTAGATACCTATTTGAATTAATAAAAAGGGGTAATCGTAATTGTTAAAATAGGTAATTGTCGTAAAAATTGTTAAAGTTTCATCCATCACTATCTTATATCATAAAATAAAATACAGTTCAGCTCACAGCATATGCCTCCAAATAGCTTAATTATTAGATTTTTGTCACTCTTGCTTGCGTGATCGTGAATAGGTATCGTGATAACATTTCGCACCTTGAAAACCGTAACGTCATTATACGAAATTTTCCTAAATCATAAATTTGAACTTTATAAAAGGCGATAAAAGCTCAATTTTGTGATTTTACCAAATTTCGTAATAATGACGTTATGGTTCTCAAGGTGCGATTTTAGTAAACTAAGCGTCTCTACTTAAATAAGTAGGTACCTACCTACATTGATACTAGGCAGCCAACCATTCCCTTGTGATTTTGTAGTTAATTAGTTATATTATACATATACATTTTTGTAGTAGCAAGTGGGGAAATCAAGGTAATTTACCGTACCTATACCAATTTTTAACCCAGTAGGTAGGTACCTACATACTTGATGGTGACGCATTGGGTAGATATACCTATGTATAATGTGTATAATAGGATAGCTGGCATCCGTACGTGTGAGTCAGTCCCCCCCCCCACAATGACGTCTTGCTTTCTTGATCCCAGCATCCCCCAGATTTTGATTCGTTTTTTATCACTATTATTTGCTTAGCTGCTCTAACATTCATATATGGATAGTAATAATATTTTTTCTAACACTTCCATCCCAGCGAAAATTTTGAAAAAAAAATACGTTATAGAACATAGATAGTAAAAAAATCGTGAGTGTTTTTTTTTAAATTCGAGACATTTCAATTTTTATTTAATTTTTATTTGTGATATTTCGATACTTTATATAATAATATCCGGGACAAATCACACAACGGTCATCTGGCACCAAACTAGGATTACCTGTATCTTGGGAACCAGAGACTGATATACATACACATATACATTTAAATACATACATATATAGATATACTACACCCAGACTCAGAGCAAACAATTCTGCTCATCACAGATAAATTTTGCCCTGTGTGGAGATCGAACCCACGACTCGGATCAGAGGGCAGGATCGCTAACCACTTAGCCACCGAGTCAGTTATACTACACCTACTTAGAGAGTACCTCATTAAATTGAGGCAGAAAGTACGTCATACTATCGTACAAATATGCGGGAAGAAAACAGAAAACCATCCATTACTATGATTACTAACGTGTTCTTTTTTAAAATTTTAGGTAAGATTATGTCTGTAAACTAAATGTAAATGCCAAAAAGTTTTTATCTCCAAGTTCGCAAAATGATACTAGCTTTTTCCAAACATTATTTTGAAAAAAGAACATGTAGGTGTAGTATAAAGCACTATGTAGGTATCACTCGGAAGAAAGTGCGATTCCCATCTCGAGTGTAATCTCTCGTTGGTAATCGGTCACTTTCTCCCCTTGATGAACAATATACTATTATAATACATCTTTGGTATATCTAAAGTTTGCAAAATAGGTCACAAAAAAATTGTTGTAAGAGAAAAAAATATTTTTTTCAAAAATCGATTTTTTTCATTTCACAAACTACCTACCGTGTGCAGAGGTTTGATAGCTTAGGGAATTTTTTCACTAGAAGCTGATGTCATGGTAAAAATATCAACCTAACTTTCCCGAGGGGCATCGCTATACTCTTGATTCACAAAACATATATTAATTACAAAATCATATTTTTTTATTTGTTTTTAATACCTAAATATTAGAAGATAAATTTGTTAAAAATGACTAAGTTTTGTCTCTGTTAACATGCCAGAAACAGGTACCTACGTTATTTATATTTTTCGCTTTTAATTGAGAAAATGAACTTCGATTTTTTTTCTGTCAAATAGGTAGGTAGGTATGTCACGTAAAATTTTGGTGAGTTGTAAAATCCGTGGCTGAGTTAGTAAATTAGGTGGTGATGTATGAATCAGTAGGACAAGTAAAAATAATTGTCGTTCTTTGCTTGACGCTGCCTTTGGTATAGGTATTGCCTGCTGCCTTTGGTATTAGTTGGCGTTGTGAACTTGTGAAGAAGACGAATTAGTTTATTAGAAGCTTTCTCATTTTCCCGTTGCTTCGTTATGAAATTAGAAGTTGGGTTCCGTGGCCAATAAATATATTTGTGGCTCGATTTATAATTCCCCATAAATAAGTATACAAGGTGTTAACAAATTAGCTGGTACACTAATACTGGGGCTTGTACTAGTGAAATTCAAAATTCAAAATCATTTATTTCTTTACGTCGTAGGTACATTAAGCACTCTTATAAACATCATATCATTTTTCTGGAGGAATATTCCAAAGTCATTATCATTAAAATAATCTAGTCTTATAGTATCCTCTTGAACAAATACAGCGTTTTATATGTTTCTTAAATTTACATTCTGGTAGTTCACACACGTCATTCGGAATTTTGTTATAAAAGCGTACACACTGCCCCACAAATGATTTTTTCACCTTATTAAGCCTCGAGAAAGCTATTCAAGATTATGTTTACTTCTCAAATTACTGTTATGTCTGTGACTATTTTTGAAGAACAAGTTTAGATTTTTACGAACGTACATGATATTTTCGTAAATAAACTGACCGGCAACTGTTAGAATATTTATTTACTTAAATCTATCTCGGAGTGATTCTCGGGATCGTAGTTGGTATATAGCTCGGACTGCTCTTTTTTGTAGAATGAAAATGGTTTCAATGTCTGCTGCGTGTCCCCATAGTAAAATGCCATAACACATTATACTGTGAAAGTAACTGAAATATACTAATCTGGCAGTTGTTACATCCGTCAATTGCCTTATTTTCTTGTCGGCGTAGGCAGCCGAGCTAAGCCTCCCCGCTAGAGTTGCAATATGTGGGCCCCACTGTAACGTGCTATTTATAGTTATGCCGAGAAAAACTGTACTAGGAACAAAATCTAATTCGTTACCATTTAATATTACTTTATTATGAGTCTGTTTAACATTTGGCAAAGAAATCTTGATGCATTTTGTTTTTTTCGCTTTTAGTAACAGATTATTAGCAGTAAACCAGTCTTGTAACTTGGAGAGAGTGTTGTTCACTTCGTCAATTTCGATTGTCTTTCTACTCACCTTAAAAAGAAGGAAAGTATCATAAGCAAACAACACAATATTTGAAAGGTTTTCCACCATGAATGGCAAGTCATTGATGTACGTCAGAAAAAGGAAAGGGCCTAAAATAGATCCTTGTGGCACGCCCATTTTCACAGTGGACCCAGAAGAATTAACGTCCTTGACCGTCCTTACCATTTGCATTCTATTATCAAGATAAGATTTAAGGAGACCGAGTGCCCTATCCCTCACGCTATAATGCTCCAATTTTATGAGTAAGGTTTGATGTTCTACGCAGTCAAAAGCCTTAGATAGATCACAAAATACCACTATTGCATTTTGTGGTTCCTCAAATGCCTCATAAATATTGCGTAGTAAAGCAACTCCTGCATCTGTTGTTGAACGCCCTTTGACAAAACCAAATTGTTGATTATGAAACTGAACAATTTTTCCCAAGGAACCCATAGTCAGTTCGTGATAATTTTGTACCTACTTACTTTTCTAACAAGTCGCTCACCTGATGGGGCCACTTAGAAGTCAATTTTTTTTTGTAAATTGACTATGGGTTCCTTTGGGAAAGTTGTTCAGTTTTATCAGTAGAAGCCCCCGTTTAAATAGTACCTGAAAATTTTTAACACCTTATTATACAATAGTAAAAAAATGAAAATTGGGGAATAACCATAAAAACGATTATTTCTGCTACGAGAAGTGAAAAGTATCGAATGAATTTACCGAGGTAGGTATAATGTAAGGTCAGGTAGGATTTATTGTACCTACCTCGGATCAACTCTGTGATCGGGACGGGATGGCATGAAACTCGGCCGCACACCCCGGACACTTCATACAAATATCGCGTTATTGTTTACTACATGCATGACAGGAATTTGACACCTCTTCGTGTCTGTACAAATGTTGCGTGTTTGAGTATCTAGGGCTGCTTAAACAAAGGCTCCTTGGTCATACCGCCTTGTCGTTGTCGTAGGTTACACTTTGTTATGTTACCGTTTTTTGAAATGGTTATTTCCGAAAATAGTGGAACTCTTGATATGAACATATACAACAGATTTTTACAATAGACATTTTTAATGAAGTGAATATCTACTGTATGTATATACGAAACAAGGCTGTATAACTTTAGAAGCCTTTGCGTCTCTCCTTAAGAAAATAAAATTGTCTTTGTTTTGCCAATCTTTTGACAACCGGGAGATAACCGGTCACTTGTCGGTCACACGGGTGGGGGGGGGGTGGGGGGTGAGGTAGCCTTCAGAGAGCGGCAGGGAGTGTCCATACTGTCTGTATAATTTCTTTATACTGTGTTCGGCCGCTTACGAAACTTGTTTGCAGATCTGTTACTTACCTAATATTTCCAGAATTCACTAGAAGGTAGCTAAATGGTTTGAATTTATTTTAATTTAATGCTCAATTTGTTAGGGGTCAAATGGTCCCACTTAGGGTTTGCAATCCGGATATCCGGATATCCATTTTAACCAATTTTATTATCCGGATAATATTTCAGAAATTATCCGAATATTCGGATAATAGAAAAATTACTCAGAAGACATTACAGAAGTATAATTTTAATAAATTTAAGTACCTACGTCTTCTAACGCTCGTTCGGAAGCCTCAGTAGAAAATGCTTGAGATTTTAAGTAAAATAGAGGAGATAGTATACCTAACGTGGATAAGACAATAAAATATGTTTTTCCGTTTAACATCCACTTCTTTGAAGGTAGAGACTCTATTCTCGAAGTTATTGACGAATATTTATGCACCCGGGACAAATAGTTCAGCTAGGTAGGTGTAATTTAGAGAAATATATTCATTGTTTTCGAAGCTCCGCAATATGTACACGTCTAAAATGCCGCAGTGTCAAAGCTAAGGTCTTGGACCAGGGAGTGGTGCCAGTGATGAGGAGGGCAATAGAGGATTCAATGCTCGGAGTTTCCCCACGTCATCGAATAAAAAATTACGTAAAAGATATGTAGGAGAACTATAAAGGTCACGGAATAGCTAAACTGAAGTAGCAGTGATCGGGTCACAAAGCTCGTAGAACAGATAGCGTTTGGCGCAGAAAAGTTCTCGAGTTGCAATCGCCACTGGAAACGTAGCATAAGTACCGGCTCCCATTCGTTGGATCGATGACCTGCTAGAGGTTGCGGTATAGACATAGACATTCTTTATTTCTGGCATCATAAATAACATGTTAGGAGTACAAAAACAAAAAGTACAAATAAACATAACATATTAATGAGTATGTGCCAAAAATTGGTCCCCGACTCAGCAAATGCTCTGGATGCAGCTAGCGTAAGACCGATCGTTGTGGAAATCCTTGAGCAGTCCTTTATTTGGCAGTGATCTACTTTTGGCTAATGATGATTTCTTCAGACTTTCTTCTTCTTCTTATTCTTTTTCTGATCTGACCGTTAAGAAGGAATATTTATTTTTGGCTTCTGATTACTTAACCATAGATAAACTCTAGGATAACGCTAATTCCTGCAAAAGTGTTATACGTTTATTGAGAAAAACCAAGTGCATCAAATCCATCGATTTTAAATACAAGTCACATGAGAATCACTAATAATAGCGGCTATGCAAAAGGCAGTCCTCCTCGACAATGCCCGGATTGTCCGACGCTTTCTTTCCTCGTCGCACTGACCTCCAGCCGACAGTGCTTCTGCTGGAGTAGCTCCTGCCACTTGACCTAGCGCCAAGTGTGCAGAGTAGCCCATATTTACATTCGAAAATAATAATAATAATGTCTAGGACAAATCACACACGGTCATCTGGCCCTGTGTGGGGATCGAACCCACGACTCTCAGATCATAGCCACCGAGTCAGTCTATTCTATTTTTTATAGTTTTTAGAAGCTCAGGTGTCTATTGAAGTAGTCTTCTAGAATAAAACCTCATGTGTGCGTTCGCTCTCTCACTTTAATATTATAAATGTGAAAGTATGAATGTTTGTTTGTTTGTTTGTTTGTTCCTTCCGTTTTCACGCCGAAATTACCGAACGGATTTGGATGAAATTTGGTAGGTAGATAGATGAGGCACTCGGCTAACACATAGGGTACAGGTGGAGCTGCCTCAACATTTTATTTCTTTCTGGACCCAATTCTGAAGTCTGCAGACGAAGTCGCGGGCGGAAGCTAGTAAATAAATAAATGGAAATCAGTATGACAGTTATTTTAATACGTTTTAGCGGTGTTCGAACTCACGTCTGTTAGTGTAGTATAAGCTGGGTAGCAATGTGTTTATTATATTTTTATATTTAAACGCCCTGTATAAAAGCACATATTTACTGAAGAAAAATATTAATTTTAAATTATTTCAAAACTATCCGAATTGTCCGTTTTATCCGGATAGTAAAATATAACAGATAATGCAAACCCTAGGCCCTAACCAACATGAAACATAGGATAGGCAGGTCGGTAGGTATATCAAAGATAGCAAAGCAAGCCAATAGCAAGTCAGCCACACCCACCCCCCTTCCATGTGCTAGATGCATTGTATTGCACCCCTATAAGCTATTTTCCACTATAATAGAAAGGCAGGCGGCAGGCCAGCCTAGGTACTGTAATTTGGCTTACACCCCTCTAGATACAGTGAACGTGACAAATGCCTTAAAATATTCGTCAGATCCTTAAAATATAAAGGGTTGTACAATTTTAACATTTTATAATAATATTATAGGTACGTAACGAAAAAGGGCAATAAGAAACAAACTTTGACTAACATAATACACTCATACAACCTAGATTTCTATTTAGTGATGTGACATAGTAAATTATCATGAGATACGATAGAAATAAATAAATGACAAAAAGATTTTTAGTGAGTGACCGACCGAAGCTTCGGTTTCGGACAAAAAATCAAGTTTGGGCCGAAAATCTGTGTTAGCAAATTGTCGAGCTTCGTTCGGGTGAATTCGTGCCTCATGTAATGGTGCCGTAAAATGATCATAATATGTCAAATAAAGTATATCAGTCACAACTCTATATACCCGTTTTTAAATACATAACAGGTCTCCAGCATCAGACTCTGGCCAAGTCACCAACTTCCATTAAACCACTTAATTACTTTGAAATGAGCCCAAAGAAAGGTTTACTATACATATGTATACCTTAGGCTGGCTCCAGACCTACCGATTCTGTTCTGTTCTACTAGAACAGAATGGAATCCGGATTCATCGCCCCACACACGCCGGGGGCGCCGGGCTTTCTTGAATTCGCCCTCAGTCGTACGTTATCTAGCGCTTGCCGAGAGACGTAGACTACTAGACAGACCGATGGACGATGATGAACTGATCTGTGTTGCCAGGTCGTTTCTTTTTTTAAATCCGGGAGGTGTACCAATCAAAATCCGGGAGATGTAAGGCGAAAATATAAAAACAATCGAGAGATTTTCCTGCAACTTACACGATCTTTACTTGATGGCGCTTTTTAAAATGGGTACAAACTGAAAAAACCATGATGTAATTTTAAATATTTATACCCAACTTGCCATGACTGAAAATTACTAAATACTCTTAAACAGAGGTCAAATTCATGTTTTAAGAAAGTTTTTGTTGGTTTTATTTAGGTAATGTATATTTTATTAAATTATAACATTTTACAAGCATTGTTTTCGCACCTTTTTTCGTACTTAAAGTTTAAGCCGTGGCAGTTTTAACAATCGGGAGTTTGGAGTAGGAAATCTGGAGACATTTACTGAAATTAGGAGTTCTCCCAGAAAACTGAGCCAAAATCGCCGGCGCTGCCGCCAGGTTCTAACCGGGCTGTGTGGGACGATATACGGAGATAGGTAGTACGTAAGTCACGCCTCTTTCTGACCGGTCAGGACGTTCTGATCAGCGATGCTTAGTGATGAAACAATTACAGGTTATTTCTTAAAATACAGTGTAAACTCTTTATAACGTCTCTCGATATAACGTAAAACTCCCTATAGCGTAGAAATTAGATCAGTTTGGTTGGTTTACCTTAAAACACATACATTAATTCACTCTTCATAGCGTAACAGCCATTCTCTTTTACGAAGAAATACGTTCATATTTATCAGCAGTACTGCTTATCTTACTAGTTTACAAAAGGCTCCGCTCCGACTATCTTTGAGGTGCTTTGAGGTGCTGTTTCTTAGAAAAACAGCTATTGTTATTTTTAATTGCCTAAAACACGTGTTATTACTCTTGGATTTCATTGTCTTTAGGAATGTTGGCCCCAGTTACTTAATAGACTAGGCACCTCCATATAACGAAAACTCTCTAACGGAAAAAAGTGCTCGGTCCCTTGAGTTTCGTTATAAAGAGTTTACACTGTAATTGCCAATTACAATCACAATTACAGTTATTGATTTTTTTTTTCTTTTTTTTTTCATATTTAGGAGTGAAAGTGTATTAATAATAGTGCCTGGATGGTTAAAAGACTATGTATTAAAAAATCAAAGTACGAGACCTAAAAAACGACATAATACCTATGACCAGTTAAAATCTAAAAGCTTATTAATAAATAAATGTTTTATGTCGTTTAACTTTAAAATATGTACAACCAAACTGTGGAATGAATTGTCGCCTGCGGTATTTCCGGACCGATACGACATTCAAACCTTCAAGAAAAGAGCGTACTCCCAAATCAAAGGCCGGCAACGCACTTGTGACTCCTCTGGTGTTGCGGGTGTCTATGGGCGGCGGTAATCGCTTACCATCAGGTGATCCGTCTGCTCGTTTGCCACCTCTGCCATAAAAAATAAAAAAAATATTGCTATTTAGGCACAATTTGTTAGCATAATTAGAATCTCGAAATTCTATAGTGAGGCTTCTAGCAGAACGGTCGGGATAAAGAATTGTCTTCTAGATATTTTAATTAAAAAGGGGCAATCGTAAGTGTTAAAATAATTGTCGAAAACGTGACAATTACAATTAATTGTTAAACGCCATATATGTCGAACAGCTCTTTTCTTGTTATTAGTCGATCTGGTAACAAAATATTTTATTTTCACTAAACTTTTCAGAGTCGCAAATCTCCCCATATTCAACCTAAGTTTATTGTAAAGTATAGTAACATATTATTATTTTATTCAAAAATTTGTTTTTAATAGTATTTTACTATACCATATTTCAAAGCAATCTACGAGCTTACTGTACAGTAACTTAAAAAAATATGAAACTTCAGAAATCGCAAAAAACTTTTCCCGTTTTCAAACATGTGTATTGTGTATTTTCTGAATTTGTCTATAATTTAATTTAAAGACAAATATAAAGTTCCTATTATATTTAGTGGCCATAATTTACTAAGTTTATGTACATTTGATGATCAATCAATATATTTGGTTATAATTTTAGGTACATTTTTATGTGCATTTTGATAATCAATCAATATAGAACGAGTAATGTATTTATTTAAGTTTCAATACATTTGAATTTTTAATCATACTAAGTTATTGATGTCAAATTCATTAGGTACTTTTTTGGTGTCATATACAGGTTGTAACAAAACTGGTGTAGGACCCGTTAAACGGGGATGTTACTCATTGTACTGAACAACTTTTGTTCTACGACTTTGCTCAAATCTCAAAATATTTTTTGGACTCTCCATACAAATTGATCATCTGTTTTGCCATTTTTGTATGGAGAGTCCAAAATATTTTTTGCGATTTGAGCAAAGTTGTAGAAATCAAAATCAATCAAAATCAAAACGTTTTTTATTTAAGTTGATGTTTTGCACATACTATTAAATCGTCTTTTTTTTCTACCTACTTCAAAGTTCCTACCACGCGGAATTTGCACACTCAACGTTTCGGGAAGCCACAAAATACACAGATACAGAAGGTCCGCTCAATACAAACCACTAAAATCGTAAGCATAATATACATGCTTATAGACGTATACGGTCGTTGTAGGCAAGGTCACGATACTGTTGTGGTAGGTACTTTTCCGCGTGACCTTGCCTCGAACGACCGTATATTTCTATAAGCATGTATGTATATGCTTACGATTTTAGTGGTTTGTATTAAACGGACCTTCTGTGACTATTTTGTGGCGAAGCGATAAGAAACGTTGAGCCCAAAATAAACTCGCTTCAACAATTTTTTTTAAATAATACTTAATCACTAATACAATGTATGTTGTTAATACAGTTATCAGGAAGAGCAATACATAAAAATGAAAAAAAATTTATTCGAAGTAGGTAGCAGTGTACACTTTTCGAACGTCATTCTTTTATGTACCTAATACGAGGTTCCTACCACTCGGATCTCGTATACCCACCGTTTCGGGAAGTATTTGCGAAGTCAGAAGAAACGGCGGGCCCTAAAGAAACTCCCTCCAACACATTTTTTTTTTAAAGTCTTATATTCTATTACATCTTAATGCTAGATCAATAAATGAATTATACAATGTCATGTCTGTAAATAAAATATACAAAAATAAGAATAAAATAAGAAGAATAAAGAAAGAAAGGATTCAAAAGACATAAAAGTAAAAATTATTTGTAGCTAATGACTAACAATTCCAAAAACCAATGACAAGAGCAGGCCAGTTCACACGAACAGCACCCGATCACGAGTATAACGCGAGAGTCAGCCATCGCTCCCCTCAACCATATTTAAGGGAAGGGAACGACCCGGCTCCCGCTCCACATTTCCAAACGCTTGTCATTTACATAATGTATTATCTTATTTTTATTTACTTTTGAACACAGACATTGTTTACAAATACTTCTATTGACTGACTCGTGGCTAAGCGGTTAGCGATCCTGACCTCTGATCCGAGAGTCGTGGGTTCGATCCCACACAGGGCAAACTTTTCTGTGATGAGCAGAATTGTTTGCTCTGAGTCTGGGTGTATTATATCTATATATGTATGTATTTAAAAAGTATAGGTGTATGTATATCAGTCTCTGGTTCCCAAGATACAGGATACCTAGTTTGGGGCCAGATGACCGTGTGTGATTTGTCCCAGATATTATACTTCTATTGCATTCTGTGATTCCTCAAAAGCATCATAGATATTACGAATAAGTGCTACTCCTGCATCAGTTGTACACCGACGATTTGTGAAACCAAATTGTTGGATAACTTCTGCATAAGCAGAAGATTATTATACCAGTACACCCCTTCGATTTATACATAGAATGTTTACTTCTTAAGCACCCTGAACTCGTTTATTTGCTTTGTTTATTTGACTGTATTTCACTAAACTAAGTGCGATGTGCTCAAGTTAAAATGTAAAAATAAATTTAAACATATACATACAGAGTGTTGGTTTGGTCGACAACGGCCTCCTAAGGGTGAAAGAACAAAAAATATTTGTTCTGAAAATACATTAGGAAAAATTTTAGGAAAACTTATATATTTTTTTTTCAGTAGAATGAAGTTAATCAAAAAATAAATATATAAGGTGCTACTTTATTAGTGCCCGATATTTTAGTCAGCGCTTCTACTTCTGATTCTGATCAACTTTCCCCAAGGAACCCATAGTCAAATCGTAAAAAAATTTTTGGACTCTTCATACAAATCGATCAGCCGAGCGGCCAAATTAGTATGAAGAGTCCAAAAATTTTTTTGGGATTTGTCTATGGGTTCCTTGGGGAAAGTTGATCAAAATCAGGAGTGGAAGCACTGACTAAAATATCGGGCACTAATAAAGTAGCACCTTATATAAGTTTTCCTAAAATTTTCAAGACGCATTGGGACGCAATCAGTCATTGACGGCCGGCTCATTCACGAGTTTTCCTACAAAAAGGTCAATGACACTTACATGAACGTGCTGTCATGAGAAGTAAGTATTCCAAGATAGCTTCTTCCTTGAACTCTTGTCTACTTTGGGCTCTACCTTAAGCATGGGATGTTTTTTTTCGGAAGAACACGATTTGCAGAGTTTGTAAATAATGTTTTTATTGCGTAACACGTCACTCCAAATAACTCCAAGTCTCACACTCTACTTGATTTGCACCACATGAAATGTAAATTTAAAGAAATATAGTTTTTTAAGGAAAAAGTTGTTTGTTCTATGTGACAAATATTTTGTACCTTTTTATATTATGTTCCTTAATAGTAATTTGGGCGCTAGATTATTCATTTTATTTACTTAGGAACAACAGGTTAACAACCTACTAAACCCGAACATCAAATTGCCTATACCTACCTATATTTTTTTCACTTAGCATGTATTTATTATGCTATTCTAATAAATAAATAAAATATAATCCTAAGAAGTGTGGCTTTCAGAATCCTATATTTTTCATGCTATAATATCTTAGACCATGCAGAAACAAACTTCCCCCCTGCAAAACGGGGGATGGCTCCCCATGGCTCCCGGGCTTAATCCACTCAGAACGGCCTAGGGCAGTGTTTTTCAACCTGTGGGTCGCGGGTAAAAGAAAAAGTAAGTGTTTAGAGGTCCTACACTGCAATGACATAATACAATTTCAGTGAGAAGGCTGGGCCTGTTTATTTTTTAACAATTTGTCAAAACGTGGTTATATTTTGGAGACGTTAATAAGTAATTCACTTTCTAATTAAAGAAAATTATAAACGTAGTCTTTCAAATCACTAACATTTTGAATGTTTATGGCCCTAGGGGGGAGTCGCAAGAATTTTTTACTTGTAAAGGGGTCGTGTATTAAAAAAGGTTGAAAAACACTGGCCTAGGGAACAACTAGGTATGCCAAGTTTGAGCGCCGGATCAAAAAAAACATACATAGGTACTTATCTGATTTTTTATCTAAATATCTTATAAAATAAAACAGACCATGAGATTGGGGGGAGGGGTTAAACATACTATGTAAGTAAATGCACTATAAGTACGCACCGTGATACCTACAATATTTTTGCGCCGTCTAGTTATGCTTATTAGTACTACTTCAAAAACACTCATTGGTGGTTTCGTTATAAATTATAATAGAAAGGTCGTACGGCGTGGAAATGACGTGATTTCTTGACAGCTTATTAGGTACAACATGGTAAAGTTTTGAGATGAAGCGGGACACGAGGCAGGCGACGCCTGTACCAAACGAAGTAGGCGGTGTCGGGCGACCGCCCTCCGCCGCCGACGGCCCCCGACAATCGCCGTGAAAAACGAAAATGTGATGGGCCCATGCTTGCTTGCTGGACACCTCTCCACTCCACCGCGCCAGCGACCAGCGTCATCGTAGTTTCCTAACGTACCTGCCGACGTTCCTACCTATAACCATACCATGTCAGTGCACCTATATTTTCACTATACCTACTAACGAGAATCAAATTGATGTCAGGAAATACCTAGTAGGCACAGCATTTACAGGTTCTCAATGAATCTAGGTACGTTAGGTCAGGTACGAAACGTGCGCGTTTGCGACGTCGTTGTTGCCTCCGGTCTGTCTGTCTGCGGTTGCACTCTGCGTTGCGTCTGGTGATTTTCGGTTGGCCTACGGACGGAACGGGCGGCGGTGTACAGCGATGGATGACTGCAGCGACTGCAGGCGGAGCCGGCCGCGCGTGCCATGTAGACGAGGGCGGGGGGGACAATGTATAATAATGAATAAATAGCAATCGAACCAAATTCAGCTCTTGGGGTGACGTTTCTTGAGTAAGATAAAGTTTTCCTGTGTAACACGTTTTCATGAACTTATTTGTGTTACCTATTACCCCAAAGTTGCCATTTTAGGTAGGTACCTATAACAGAAACGAGAGAGAGAGAGAGAGCATTGCGCTAGTAATAATAGTTCAATGAGAGAGAGTGATTTAAAATTCTCGTCAGAAATTACCCCTTGACACTAAAAAAAGAACGTTTAGTTGTTATCAATATAAAAACTAGTCTCGTATTTAAAAAACAAATAAAATTAGGGGCCATCAATGAATTACGTCACACGAAATGATGATTTTTTGACTCCCATTTGTGTGGGACCACCCCCTCTCTGGTGTGACGTTACATATTTTGCATTTTTTTTACCCAGAATTGAATAAATGAAAACGGAAATTATAATTATATAGGTAGCTATTATTTATTATGTGACGTTACACCAGGGTTCGAAAATATCCGATATTTATAATAAATATCAAAATATCAGATATTTTTGATATATATCCGATATTTTCGATATATTTGATATTTTTGATATTTATCAAAATTACATACTAATTTCAATTTCTTACTTTAATACATGATTTTCGAAATAGCTTAATTTAAAATGTAGGTATATGTTTGATAATTTGAAGATTTTTATTAAAATAACATTCAAATTTTATAGTCTATGTTTTTTCGAAATAACTGAATCTAAAATGTATATTTTATTTTTGCAAATTTGAAGATAGTTAATTAAACTAAACTCATTTATTTGTTATTGTGATAATCATATCTTTATTCTTTGCATTTGGCACATTCATTCGTAAGAAGCAGCTCTTAGAAGCTAGGAAAATATAAATATCAATATTGATATATATCAAGCATAAATATCAATTGATATATATCATGATATTATATCCGATATATATCAATTGATATATATCATGCGAACCCTGCGTTACACCGTTTATGACCCCCTACCCGTTGTCACATGATGTCACACTTCGTTGACCCCCTCTCTTCCCCTTAACGTGTGACGTAATTTATGGATGACCCCAAAGAGGAAATCAACTAGCGATGCATGCAACGACTACGTAGTAGGTACCTAGGTACCTACGTTTACGAATACCTATCAAACCTTACTATTCGGCGGATACGAATAGGAATACGAATAACTCGGCATATTAGGATACGAATAACTCAGCATATTAGGATACCCATAACTCGGCATATTAGGATACGAATAACTCGGCATATTAGGATACGAATAACTCGGCATATTAGGATACGAATAACTCGGCATATTAGGATACGAATAACTCGGCATATTAGGATACGAATAACTCGGTATATTAGGATACGAATAACTCGGCATATTAGGATATGAATAACTCGGCATATTAGGATACGAATAACTCGGCATATTAAGGTATGTTGGGGGTAAGACCGGAAAGGGGTAAGAACATATACGTGTAAATTTCCCTGAATGAGACTGTATTTTTACTGGTGGCAACATTGTGTACGACGCCATTTTGTTTTGCATCGACCATCAGTTCCCGCCAGCCGCTCCGACGATGCAAAAATGTGTTATGGTGGATTTTAAAAAACAAGGAAATTTTTGAGCTTTTTTCTTCTATCCGATCTTTCCCTTCCACTTTTATATCCGTATTTAAAAATACAGCTTGTTTTGTTATTATTTCGCCTGAATACTAGGTTTTATGTAGCGATAGCTAGATCGTTCTGATCAAGGCACTCCTAGGATCGCTATTGGCTGATTTCCGATGTTACCCCCCACAGGTAAAGATCGGATGAAATCATCCTGTCTTCACCAGTATAAAACAAGGAAGTGATTCTCAAATTTTAATTTCATGAACATTTTGTTCGTAAGTTTATGTTAGATACCCTACCCTAACAGTGAAAGGATTTTTGTTTAGTCTTTGGCCTTATTATTAAAAAAATGCCGCGTTGTGTGGCGATTGGTTGCAATAATAATGGAAATGATCAATTTCCTAAAGATTCTCGGATGAAAAAGACGTGGGAAATTAAAGTTCCTAATTTAAGGCGAAGTTCAAAAATACATGATTGAAAACGTAATCTTTAGGACATTAATGATTTCCGTTATTATTGCAACCAGTCGCCACACAACGCGGCATTTTTTTCATAAATCTTATGTTTAGTTCACGTAAACAGTTTTTCTATACGTTTTGACAGTTAGTGATGATTATTATGAGTTAAGCGATATCAGCGCTTCTGTCGGTGAGTTCTGTCAGTTTTCTTCCCCATAGATGTCGAGAAAATTTAGTTTTTACAAAATCTTTTCAATGCGTCTATAAAATCCGTCCGCACTTACCCCAACACACCTTAATAAAAAACGAATTTATATTTATTATATTACCCGACTGCGACAGGAGGGTTATGTTTTTCGAGCATACTACCCATGGAGTAGTTGAAGCCAATTCCATTCGTGGCTGTGGACTGTGAACGTGTTCGTCGTTGAAAAATGCCTTTCCGGGGCGACTGTACACGCTTTCATTTCACTCAATGAAAAATATATTTAGGCGAGTTTTTTCACCCTTGGGTGTAGTGCGATATAACGTGTGTTAATTTTTTCGTTGAACGTTGATACTGTTGTTGTTACGTTGTTAGGGTTCCGTAGCCAAATGGCAAAAAACGGAACCCTTATAGATTCGTCATGTCTGTCTGTCTGTCTGTCTGTCCGTCCGCCCGTATGTCACAGCCACTTTTTTCCGAAACTATAAGAACTATACTGTTGAAACTTGGTAAGTAGATGTATTCTGTGAACCGCATTAAGATTTTCACACAAAAATAGAAAAAAAAATTTGAGGGTTCCCCAGTCCGACTCGCACTTGGCCGGTTTTTTTTTAACTCGTCCCAAGGTTCGAAAGTGACTGCCTATCAGAAACAACCTGCAACCTTAATAACTGTCTAGACATTTTTATCACAATGCTTAAATGACATTATACCTGTATTTAAAGATATTTTGTAGCAAAAAATACACGTGATTTTGGGTAGGGGGTAGGGGGTAGTCTAAAACCTCACCAGGGGGAGAGGGGGGTCTAAAAAGTTGCTAAAAACATCACGTGATTAATGGACGACCCCTTATAGCGAGATGCGTTCAAAATTTTTTTTTTTAATATTCTTGATGATCAGTATTCGGCGAATACCTACGAATATTCGTAATCGTTGCATCACTAAAATCAATATGTTTAAAAACAAACGAAATTCAGAGATATGCTAGGTATATTTTGTTCTTATCAAATTCGCGATTATTATTTATTTAACGTCTCTAAGCACAGGTGTACAAGCCTAGAACATCACAACACAACATCCTTTCAAAAATTCTAAGTTCCGTCCGTTCCATGATACAGATGCAAGCCTATTTATTGATCATCGAACTAATACCTATGCGGTAGATAGGTGCTTAGGTACCTACTGCTATTGATTCAGGTCACTGGAAATGCCTTAACAAAAAGGCACGTGCCTACTTGGGGCCAAGGCGTTCTTTCCCCTCTCAAATTCTCAAATCTCAATTACGAACGCGACGGTGGTGGCGCGGCATCTAGCGAAAACTGACGGTCAGTGGGGCAGGGGCGCGGTGGCGATGGCGGGTGGCGGTACGGCAACGGCATTCATATTGTTCGTTCGGCGACACCGTCGCACCGCGCTGACGTGCCGACTGCCGTCCTCCTGTCATTCCAGTTCGTGAACGCTCTTTTTTTAAAAATACCTATCTGGTTTTTAGTGTTTCGGAAACTGAATTTACGTAACAGTAAACAAAAGACCTTACTGAGATCCTCAAGCATTATGTATTCCTGCTCCAATAAATATGTATTTACAATGCAGACATGACTACGAATAAATCGAACGAATAAAGTGACTAGGTACCTATATTATTGGTGGTGTTATTATTAATAAAAGATTTAAATAGGTACCTCTACTACTAAATTATTGTACTTACGTATACATATTACAAAAATAACATTTTCGTAGAATTAAAAAGTGAAATGTCGAACTCAGTGGAACAACAGTTTAGCGAGCTCAGTTTGTCTCAAGAGGATCATGATCAAATATTCGAGCCAGAGGAATCTCATGAAAGGTTAGTTGATTTTGGAAATCTATTAATTTTATGAAAGCCGCAAACGGTGAGATACCTAGTTTTTCATAGGTGTGTTCCGCGCATGGTTCGCGCGCAGTTCCGTGAGTCGTCACACCATATACGAGTATTTAGTAAACAAGTTAAGTACGTATTTGGTCGTGTTTTGCGCGTTTTAGTACTCTTTAATGCAGGGTTCGAAAATATCCGATATTTATAATAAATATCAAAATATCAGATATTTTTTATATATATCCGATATTTTCGATATCTTTGATATTTTTGATATTTATCAAAATTACATACTAATTTCAATTTCTTACTTTAAAACATGATTTTCGAAATAGCTTAATTTAAAATGTAGGTGTATGTTTGATAATTTGAAGATTTTTACTAAAATAACATTCAAATGTTATACTCTGATATGTTTTTTCGAAATAACTGAATCTAAAATGTATATTTTATTTTTGCAAATTTGAAGATAGTTAATTAAACTCATTTATTTATTATTGTGATAATCATATATTTATTCTTTGCATTTGGCACATTCATTCGTAAGAAGCAGCTCTTAGAAGCTAGGAAAATATAAATATCAATATTGATATATATCAAGCATAAATATCAATTGATATATATCATGATATATATCCGATATATATCAATTGATATATATCATGCGAACCCTGCTTTAATGTAATTATTCAACACACACCTGAGTTTTAAATACTACAAAATACAATAGTTTTTCTCGTGTGTGACTAACTAGCATTTTAAATCGATGGCACTTGGTTTGTCAATAAATCTATAGGTACCTAACACTTGTAGGAATTGGCGTTATACTAGCTAGTGTTTAACTATAGTTAAGTAATCAGCCAAAATAGGGTCAAATCACCCCTTGTCGGCCATTTCAGCGAGTTCTCAATTTAAGCCGTTTGGGCCGTTTGTTAACATTAAATTAAATAATTATCCAAAAACTGTAATTTTCTTTTTCTAACTATTATTTTGTATTCCCATTATAATCTAGTAATTATTCTCTAAAGCAACTACTTTTTAAAATTGTTAAAAAATATCTTATAGAATGCGCCTAATGCATTTAGTAGTTAGTGCTGGGGCACTACCTATTCTCCGGTTGTCGACCGCCATATTCTTTAAAGGAATTACAGTCTTAATGCCTAGGAAACACGGTTGTTTGTTACTAAAATATATTTGTTTCGTAAAATATAATTTACTGTCCACTTTTAACAATTGCAAAAAAATTAATAGGGTAAAATATTTCTTTGCAAAGTGATAATAGAGTAACTCCGCCAGTTTTTGACCAATTAAGGCCGGGCCAGACCAAATGCCTTGGTGCGTGCGTGCGTGTGCGTGGCGTCTGCGTGCCAGCATTGACACACCGGCAAGAGCGGTGCTGCCACGCAGACGCCACGCACACGCCGCGCAGAGACGTCGCGCAATCCGCCTTGACAGCGATGTGATTTTTATTAGTGATGGATGAAACAATTACAGGTTAACAATTGCAATTATTTCTTGAAATAATTGCCAATTACGATTACAATTAAAATTATTAAAATTTAAATTGATTTTAGCGTATTTAGGAGTGATAGTGTTTTAATAAAAGTGCCTGGAAAATTAAAAGACTTATTAAAAATCAAAGTACCAGAGTTTGTCCGAGCGATGCAAGCAGCTCTGCGCGGCTTGGCAGCACCGTTTACGCGCGTGCACGCAGCGCGCAGTCGGTGTGACACCTCTCATAGAGTTCATACATTAGTTCATACATTACAACCATTGCTGCCACGCACACGCCACGCCACGCGTTCGGTCTGCACCGGCCATTATTGGAGTTGTCAAGTTCGGACAGCAAAAACATGTGTTAATGTAGCAATTCTGTTTTTAAATTAACTCGAATACATTGCAAATATACTTAACATCAATAAAACAAACAAAAACTGTTATTTACTCTTACTGTTTCTGAATAGATCTCTTTTAAAATACACAAAATGCCGATTTTACCAGTTTTCCACCAGAAATCCCAGGTTTCGACCACCTTTGTCCAGTTTTCGATCAGAGACTGAAAAAAGGTATATTTATGTGAAAGTATCGATGTTATGTAGGAAAAAAGTGTCAAAACGGTCTGTTTGTCCCAGGTTACATACCTATCCGTCAACAACTTCTAGTGACTTCAGAGGAGTAGGTGTGATATGAACTTACGTCATATTTTCTAATTCATGTTCATTTTAAGACCCACATGTTGAGAGCATTTACTAAGTCCATCGAGCATTGTGCCTTAGTCTTCCAAGGTCTCAGCTAAGACCATAAATCTAAGGATACTAAGGAAGCTAAGTACTCGCCGTCGATAATTATGTTGAGTCCTCTCCAGTCCAGAAGATTGAAAACATCTTCTAGGGCAGTGCTCGTTTACTCAAAATCCGGTTCCATCCGGCAGAAATCATGAAAGGCATGCAAGTCGTACAGTGATTTTCGTAAACTTTCTCCGCCTCCCCTCGCCATCCCCGTGATTCCCCTCGAAGCTTCACGGGTTTAATCCACTCAAGACTACCTAAGAAACTACAACGCAAAGTTTGAGCCCTTGATCCAAAATCAAACTAAATGCCCAGCTAGAATCTCTATAATATCGCATAACTTTTTTATGACTATTTGGACTTTGCATAACATACTATGCATAAAATATTTTGGCATAAAACATTTTTGCGCATATTTATGTTTTTCTAATATTTATTATGAGCATAATATTCATTGGAATAATTACAAATGTCCCTTACTATAAAGTCGCCTAACGTAAAATTTCCTAATAATCTTAAAGCATATCAAACTTAAGCATAAAGGTACAATTCCGAGACGGGCTGCAGGCGACAACCGCAGGCGACACTGCGGCCGGCCCACAGTGTATTAGAAACCGTCATTTTGTCTCACCTTGATTTTATTGCAAAATACAATAGTTAGTATCATTTCAAACATCAGAGTAAAACTCCGAAATCGCTACGACTTTTAGTTTTTCAGGAAAAAAAAATCAAAGTTTGCCCATATCCGGGTTATGAAATACTAAAAAAAAATTCTTAAAAAAAAATTCAATTAGTTGCTTCGATTTCAATTACACCAATTAAATAAACATATAAAACCACATCTTTCCACAAGTTTTTGTACACTTAATTGTATTGTATAACGAGATATGAATTTATTTCTCATTTTCAGTTTTATTTTTTTTATGCCACTATAACGCCGTATTAGAAGGAGATTTATATATAGGACGATAGTTTAAACAAACCTTTATCAACAGTATTAAAACCGCAATCTAATTCCGCGTTATACGGAAGATACAAAGGATTTAATATTTTTTTCAGGGTTGTCACTTTTTATATCCGGATGCCGGAATATTTTTCATCCGTATATACAATAGTTTATTTACAATTAAATTTATTAACACATAATTGATTATAATTGATTTCATTGATAATTGCCTAAAACTAGTAAAACATTTCTATTTTTATTTATTTATTTTATTGTTTTTATTTTAGCCTAGTCTTCGTTGGATAAGACAAAATTTCAATATCATCGATATCCATGTAACATGTAACATTTAATCGAAACATACCAAAAACATAATAATTTAAAAAATCAGAAACCCACTTGCGCATAAAATGATCTTAAATAAGATCTGAAAAGAAGAAAACAAGTCCAGTAGTCTAGAATTCTGTTAAGTGCGGAACATAGTAACTAACAGTCGAGACCCATTAAAAATCAAGACCAGCTCCAATCTTCCCAATAATATGCCCCACTGTTAAAGTTACTTTATTCCGTCCGTACTTAACATAATTTTAGACTACTAGCCTTGTTTCCTTCTTTTCAGTTTTTATTCAAAGATCACGTTTTACCCAGTTGTTTTTTTATTCTTCAAATTATTATTATTTTTACACTTTTAGTTAATATAGTAAGTATTATTCATTTGACTTATGAAACGCTTATATTTTTTCAGCCCACACATTAAAACGCATAAAATCTGCTATTTAGATTTTTTAAGAATCCTATGTACCAATGTATCTTTCAATGGCGAGTACATCACTCACCTTCGATTTGCTGATGATATCGTGATTATGGCTGAGACCTTGGAGGACGTAGGCGCAATGCTTGAAGGAGTCAGTAGAGTCTCCCAACAAGTGGGTCTTAAAATGAACATGGATAAGACGAAAATCATATCAAACGTCCGTGTTACACCCACTCCTCTGAAGGTTCGAGACTCTACACTCGAAGCTTTCGACCAATATGTATACCTGGGACAAACAGTCCAGTTAGGCAGGTCCAACTTCGAGAAAGAGATCAATCGTCGAACCCAACTCGGCTGGGCAGCGTTCGGGAAGCTTCGCAATATCTTCACGTCCAAAATACCGCAGTTTCTTAAGACTAAAGTGTTTTACCAGTGTGTGTTGCCAGTAATGACATATGGATCCGAGACATGGTCGCTTACTATGGGCCTCATAAGAAGGCTCAAAATCACCCTAAGGGCGATGGAGCGTGCTATGCTTGGTGTTTCCCTACGTGATCAAATCAGAAATGAGGAGATACGTAGGAGAACTAAAGTTACCGACATAGCTCTCAGAATCGCTTGACTTAAGTGGCAGTGGGCAGGGCACATAGCTCGTAGAATAGATGGCCCTTGCGGCAGTAAAGTTCTTGAATGGCGACCGCGCACCGGAAGACGCAGTGTGGGCAGGCCTCCGACTCGGTGGACGGACGACCTGGTAAAGGTTGCAGGAAGCCGCTGGATGCGAGCCGCACAGGACCGGTCGGTGTGGATATCCTTGGGGGAGGCCTTTGTCCAGCAGTGGACGTCTTTCGGCTGATAGATAGATAGATAGATATGTACCCAGTGACACTCGCGCTATCAAGACGAATCTAATGACGTATTATATACCAAAATCGGTTCAGCCGTTGAGAAGTTATGAGGAGGCATAGGAACGGATATACATACATACATATACACATACAGGTCAAACACATTGCCCTTCCATTTTCGTTTCGCTGTAGTCGGGTAAACAAATCTCATCTGAAAAATCCGATTCCGGATATATTAATAACTGACCTGAAGTGACAACCCTAGCTGCAAAAAATCCGGATAAAACTTATATTTCTTGCAACTTCCGTATAACGCGGAATTAGATTGTGGTTTTAATACTGTTGATAAAGGCTTATATAAGCTTTCGTCTTATATACAAATCTCCTTCTAATACGGCGTTATAGTGGCATAAAAAAAATAAAACTGAAAATGAGAAATAAATTCATATCTCGTTATAAAATAACAATAAGTGTATAAAAACTTGTAGAAAGATGTGGTTTTATATGTTTATTTAATTGGTGTAATTGAAATCGAAATAACTAATTGAATTATTTTTTTAAGATTTTTTTTTAATATTTCATGACCCGGATATGGGCAAACTTTGATTTTTTTTTCCTGAAAAACTAAAAGTCGTATCGATTTCGGAGTTTTACTCTGATGTTTGAAATGGTAATAACTATTGAATTCTGCAATAAAATCAAGGTGAGACAAAATGACGGTTTCTAACACACTGTGCGGCCGCTGCGGTCGACCGCATGTCGCTGCCGCCGTCATTCCAAACGCGACTGCACTTCAGTCAGCTTTTGTACCCTGTCGTTTCCGTACCTTCGCGCGAGTCAGAATATCGGACGTGTTTAACAATAATTTACTGTGTCATTTGTTAGAGGAGGAAGATGACGACGAATTGTTGTTATTATATGCAAAAAAGAAAAGAAATGCGTGTAATCGCTCTGCGGTCGGCCGCACTACTGGTCCTGAGACTTGCAGTCGCTGCATGTAGCCGCCGCATGTCGCCGCGCTCGGAATCACTTTCATAGAGATTCATAGAAACCAGTAGTGTAACTTGCGGTCGATAAATACGGTCTGTTGCCTGTCGCGTGCGGTCGGCGATTTGCAGCCGGTCTCGGACTTGTACCTTCATTCAAATAATAGAAAAGCCTAAATAATAAGTTGCATAACATTACATATAAGTACTAATAGTATTTTTGCATATCACGTTTTTTTGCATATAACGTTTCGAAGAAAAAAAATATAAGTTAGATTTCCTTTTAGTTATTTTATTTATGTTTTATTTATTTTTACTTTGTAACGCTACGCTTCATACTCTTTACGCTGTTGTTAGGGGGTAGTAGCAAATAGTAGTAGGTAGGTTGCTAGGCAGGGAAGCATGCAATAATCAAGCATGCAAGCACGCAAGCAAGCATGCCCACAAACATGAAGGCAAGCAAGCAAGCAGTCGATCTGTGGTTCTCATATCCATCAAACCTAACACTACGACTGTGAGGGGGCCACATCAGTCTCCGAACCTAAATGGTCCAACTCAGGGTGCTCCGAATTCCCGAGCTCGCTTCGCTCGCTCCCGCATTAGTTTAGGTTTTCCGTATGGTGTTCTTATAAAAAGTGGCTTTTACGATATAATATATTAAGTCCTAAATATAATTATGAACATTTCAATTATGACATACCCAAGTAACATTTAGGCTGAAAAAAAATCCAATATACAGTTCTTTAACAGCTGACGACTGTATAGTCGATGGACAAGAGAGTACAAAAATGTCTCCAGCTGTATTAGAGCAAGATTTGGTAGTCTTATACAGTCCAGCTGGTTAAGGGCTGTATACTGGCGAAATTATTACTTTTTGCTTTTAAAGAGCATGGTAAATTGCTTATAGACAGCATCTAGTGTGAAAATATACCATAAGCAGAATTTGACGACTAGAGCTGCCTAACGACTGGATAGAGCTCTTAGTTTACACTCCATTCTGTTTAACAGCATTGATTTTTTCTGTTTGCTGGATATTGGTGTAAACTTACTCTGTTGTACAGTCATCATATATGGCTTGATAACAGCTGATTAATGGTCATTTCGGAAACCCCTATACAGCCAGGGTCTTTACTACGGTGTAGAAACACTCCTTCGGCTGCGTAAGAGTTTAATCGTACTCTTTTTTTTTTAAATCCAACACTATGAGTGTAGGTTTAACCTATAGTTCAGCCGTTAGTGCTCTTATGGCATCACAGGAGAAGATAATTCTTCCGAAAGTGTTTCCAAAGGGTTAAACAGGTTACTAATTTATCCGCCATATTGTGAACGGTGTACACGGGTTATATGGACTTGGTTTTCGCTTCTAAGCAGCCGATGGAATAAATAAATTCCGATATACAGAAACGACTACTCTTTAAGCTGTCATGCATTCTAAAATTTTGCCATAATTCAGCAAATAGCTTCCTATTAGAATTTTTGAAGAGCCAAGGCTGTTTAAGTTAGGACGCCATTAAAAACTAACCTATGAATTTATACACCAAATATTTTTGTCGTTAACTTAGTAAATTTCGAAGACATATGCAATAGAATTAGTAAATTTTCAATAGAAAAGCATATTTAAATGTCAGAATCGATTTTAGGTTGATTTGTAACGACTGGTAGTACTCTGAATTTTCCAACATTATTTAATTTTTGACCATTATGTATTTATTTCAAGGGCGCGTGAGTTTTTTGTTAATAATACATATACACTTTCACGGAGAAGTAGAAGCCGCAAGCAAAATAACAACAGATAAATTGAAAATGAATACTTACCGATATGTACCACAAAATTGACTTCACAAAATGTGATGTCTGGTGCGCTGCAGAGTTCACACAAAACTATCATTATGGAGTAACAAAAAGTTTGAACGATAATTTAAAGTCCTTTAGTCAACCTTAGGCTCCGTGTAAGAATAAAAATCTCTTATTTGGAGAACTATCGCTGTATAATGGTGTCTAATTACGCCTTAAGCCAGCCTTAGTACTGCGATAGTACAGCCGTTAACCAGCTGTTTGTACACCCACGGCTGTCTAATTTGGGGCCCCTTTTGGAATTAGAAGGTCTGTGTAGCCCGCTACACAGCCTTTATACAGCGATCTAATACAGCGTTAAGTGTAAAATTATTTTATACTACAGCCTTTATACAGTTCGAAATGCTACTTGGGTAACTATTTAGGTATTAATTATTATCACTAGTATATTAATTATGCAATTTTCAGTGAGGACAATTATTGTTTAGTCATTCCTTTTTTAGGACATTTTTGTTTATTACTTTCAAAGTTTAGGGGGAATAGTAATTATGCAGAATTACGATTAGGAACATTAATATTTCTGCGCAAGATGTTTATGCCAATTTGTTATGCCATAGGCAATTATGACATAACATTTTATGCGATAAAAGGGACACCCGCCCAGCTAGGATTGTATTTCGTAAAAAGTTAAAAACTAATGAAAGAAACGTAAGCATAATCTGAAAACTCAACTAAAATCACATCACATCACATCACATCACTAAGACCTATTAACAAGTGATGAAACAATTACAGATTAACAATCAAAACTATTGCTTGAAATCATTGCCAATTATTGAAATTTTAATTGGGTTTTATCATATTTAGAAGTGAGTGTTTTAATAAAAGTGCCTGGACCTTTAAAAGCTTATGTAAAAAAAAAAAACAAAGTACGGGACCTTAAGCACGACATAAAATGTCTCGTCAAAAGCCTAAAAGCTATATGTTTAATGCCGTTAAACTTAAAAAAAAATACTATTTAGGCACTATTTATCTGTATAATCAGAATCTCGAAATTCTAATAGTGAAAAAAGTGCTTATCATAATTGTTAAAATAATTTTCGTAAAGGTGGCAATTACAATTAATTCTTAAAATGGCAATAATTGCCAGTTACAATTCATTGTAATTCTTTCATCACTACTATTTACATGGTTCCAAGACGATTATTGTAGATAATTTAATGGAGAATATTTCATTCATGCCCAGTTTTGTTGTATGTTTAACAGTTTTCACAAAAACATTGAAAAACTGCGATTTGGGACACAAAGGACAGGAGGTGGGAAAAAATCACTAGAAGACTTGTCTTGTTCCCCCTTACATTTTTTATTGGACCTGCAAAAGCTCATGCCAAAGAGCATCTAACCTCGTTGGTATACCTAAAGTTACCCATCCGGGCCCCACTATGGGAAACTAAAATTTTGGCGGCCAAGGCTGAAACATGTGGTAATCGATGGAGAATAAAAATACAAAACGAAAATGTTCTTTGGTAAATTGATATACTAAGGTCTGAAAATTAAAATTTTTTTTTAGTTTAATCTTAAAAAATGCATACTAGTCTTCGTTTTCTTTTTACCATTCGGTTAATAGTATCTATTTACTCAATTAAAAAATCATTTTCGAAATAATAAAATGTTTATTAAGTAAGAAAGTCATCATAATAATCTCATATACCTAGTACTAAATTACAAAATACATATACTGAACATTATTCTGGTAAACAAATACAAGTTATAATCCAGCAGTCAAACTGATCATAAAATAAAATCACAACAGATGGAAATTGTTTTTTTAGTGCCTTTGTTGAGTAGTATGTATATATGTATAAGGTACTAAGATTATGGCATCTAAGAGGTATATTTGTTACAAAGTTACCTAAATAACAATCATGTTAAAATTATTTTTATACAAATATAATCCTTCGCAAATATACATACGAGTCCTTGTTTTTTTTTTGCACAGTTCGTTTAATAGTATCTTGTACTTGTAACTTTGTAACAAATATACCTCTTAGATACCATAATCTTAGTACCTTATACATATATACATACTACTCAACAAAGGCACTAAAAAAAACAATTTCCATCTGTTTGTGATTTTATTTTATGATCAGTTTGACTGCTGGATTAACTTGTATTTGTTTACCAGAATAATGTTCAGTATATCTTGTAATTTAGTACTATGAGATTATTATTATGACTTTCTTACTTAATAAACATTTTATTATTGCTAAAATTATTTTTTAATTGAGTAAATAGATACTATTAATCGAATGGTGAAAAGAAAACGAAGAATAGTATGCATTTTTTTCGATTAAATTAAAAATATTTTTTTAATTTTCAGACCTCAGTATCTCCGAAAGTATATCACTTTCGACAATTTATCAAAGAACATTTTCGTTTTGTATTTTTATTCTCCGTCGATTGCCACATGTTTCAGCCTTGGCCGCCAAAATTTTAGTTTCCCATAGTGGGGCCCGGATGGGTGACTTTAGGTATACCAGACTTCATACAAATATGTTAGATGCTTTCATGATGTCTGCCGGATGGGACCGGATTTGACTTCCATTTTTTATTGTACCTGCAAAAGCTCATGCCAAATTTCATGATTTCTGCCGGATGGGACCGGATTTGACCTTTTTTTGAGCTAACGAGCCGTACTATGAGTAGTTTCGGAGATATAACCTCTCCCTGTCATTATTCCAGTCACACCCCGGACACTTCATATAAATTTTGCGCCATTGTTTACTACATAGACATTCATGTTTATACACATGTAAATGTGTACGTGATGTACTAGGTTTGAATCGAGATTCAATAATTAACGCTCATTGTCTTTATTGTCAGCTAGACTTTTACAAATAAAGTGAAGGCTGTATACACCAGACATGCCTGTATAAGCCTCAGAAGCCTTTAACTCTTTCCTTAAAAAATAAAATTGTCTTTGGTTATTATACTGTGCATTGGTTTGCCAACCCCTTGACAAATAGTCACACATCGTTCACACAGGGGGGGTGAGGTAGCATTCAGAGAGCGGCAGGGAGTGTCCATACTGTATAATGTCCTTATACTGTGATTCCAGTTATGATCGTAGAGGCGGACTGAAATGTAACGTTTTCGTACAAGCACTTGAACACTTTGATATATTGATAGTCAATTTGGCACCGGTCGCTGGAGTGCCTGTAGCCTTGGTCTCGACAGAATTAAAGGCTATAGTTAAATTACGTCCTATATTTGGGTCTATAGTTCTTCAGCAGGGTCCTATCACCCTTTTTAAATCACCACACTTATGTGCAATACCTTAGATATGGGTTTCTTAACCTTTTTCAAGTCATGGACCCCTCTCAAAATTTCAAAGAGCCCAACAGACCTTTCCAAAAAACAAAAACTATGTTTAACTTCAATTAGCTTTTATTGTTTTCAATTAAACTTTGCGCGAGCGTCGTGTCGCCATTGGAATCGACGTACGGAGTGAGCGGGTCTGTATACCAATCCAACCGACAACACGCACGTTGTTTCGTTGTGATCGTTTTGCATTGCATTGCATACAAGCCCGCGGCACACCCGCGCCCGCTCGCACTCCCAACCTCACGTCAGCTCGTGTGCCGCACCGCCGCCACCACCGCCACCGCCCGCCTGCCGGTGTCGTGCGTGTCGGTTCCATTCTCCGTTACACACTGGTACTGCGGCAGGGCATCGGCATCGGCACTCCTTATTCAACAAATAGTTCACTCGCACTTCAGTTAAACGGCAACTCTCGGAGTTGCACCACCACAAGTTACGTACACTAAATGTACCTAGGATTCACAGTACCTAGTTAAAAAGTCACGGTAACTCAAATATTGATTTTCCCTTTAAAGTAAACTGTAGTACAGTATTAAGTGATATCTTGGTTCGTGCAAAGTGAAAATAATTGGCCAATTAAGTACTGTCTTTTAAAAGTGAAGTGCTGGCAAAGCCCTGTCCTATAAGGATGATGAAATATTGCAGGTATCTACTAAATATAATGTTTTAAAAAATAGTGCAATGTGCCATATTCGCATCTGATTAACTGATGCTAGAGAAGTTAAATACTTTTAGTTCGTTATTTCTGTGTAGTTAGATATTCAGTATTCACTAAATATGCACATGCATGGCACGTGGTACTTAAGTAAAATGGCGGCCGAACAGCAAGGCAAGCGGGAAGTCGGGCTTCGTGACATGAATCACAAGATTAGAACGCGACTTGCGGCTGATTGGGACGCAAGGCGGCGGCGCGGCGGCGGCGGCGGCAGCGCTGCAAACCCGGTTTCCTTTCTGTTTAAATAATTAATGTTCTATAAATGAACTGAGTGGTCACTGGGTCCATACTAAGGTTTTATTATTAAAGTTCGCACGTGAATCGAAGGTATTTCTTTGTATAAATAAAAACAAAAAACAAACCATACCTCCATTACATACAAACTTATATTCATCCTAAGTTATCATGTTTGCGATAAGAGGCATGTTAAATTATTTTATATACAGGTCTTTGACCACTGTTTCCATTAACGAGTTACTAAAATATTACCTGATAACCTTTAACAGTGGCGTTTACACATTGCCCTATGATTGATAACGTTGTTAAGTGGCTGATGGCCAACAGATAACGTTTTCCGTAGGTCTTTCTACTCTTCCGATATCATTTCAAAAGAAGAAGTATTAAAGAAGTATTGAGTCTCTATAGTATCGCATTATGACTATTTGAGCATAACATTATTGTGCAAAATATTAGCTGATAACCTTTAACAGTGGCGTTTACACACTGCCCTATGATTGATATCGTTTAAGATTATCGATTTTTAATTGTATAAGTTTTTATGCATCTATGGGCCTGTACATTAGCTACTAAGTTGCCTGAAAATAAATGAATAATAATAATAATAACTGTTTACACACTGCCCTATGATTGATATCGTTGTTAAGTTGCTGATGGCCAACAGATTACGTTTTCCGTAGGTCTTTCTACTCTTTCGATTTCAAAAGAATAATAATATCTGGGACAAATCACACGGTCATCTGGCCCCAAACTAGGATCCCCTGTATCTTGGGAACCAGAGACTGATATACATACACATATATTTTTTAAATACATACATACATATATAGATATAATACACCCAGACTCAGATCAAACAATTCTGCTCATCACTTAAAAGTTTGCCCTGTGTGGGGATCGAACCCACGACTCTCGGATCAGAGGTCAGGATCGCTAACCATTTAGCCACCGAGTCAGAAGTAGTATTAAAGAAGTATTGAGTCTCTATAGTATCGCAATATGACTATTTGAGCATAAAAATATTGTGCAAAATATTTGCTGATAACCTTTAACAGTGGCGTTTACACACTGCCCTATGATTGATATCGGTGTTAAGTTGCTGATGAAAAGAAGTAGTATTAAAGAAGTATTGAGTCTCCATAGTATCGCATAACTGCTTTATGACTATTTGGACTTTGCATAACATTATTGTGCATAAAAGATTATGGCATAAAAAAATTGCGCATATTTTTGTTTTCCTAAAAATTATGAAGTTGCATAACGTTAAATTTCCTATTAATCTTATAGCATATGAAACTGAAGCATAACCTTGATTCAAATAATTCTTTGCCTAAATCAATATTAATTATTAAGTAAATTAAATGTATAGTAATACCAAATCTATAAGCATATTTTTTTAAACAGTCATTTTAAAACTTCTTCGTTTTATTTACCAAGGAAATACCTATTATAATATAATCAAACAGAATATTAAGCATGATTGTACATGACCAGTTTTTTTGTGTAGGTATGCAAACCTACACTACTAAGTGCACAATATATAGAAAAATATTATTATTGGGATACCCAATAAGCTCACAGATATTTTAGTCGTGCCTTACTAATAAAAAAAATTATAAACAAAAACAAAAGATACACCCATATATTTTGAAAGGGGTCAATTTAAAATAGGGAATAAGTAGATGTCAAATAAAACCGGCCAAGTGCGAGTCGGTCTCCGGACCTTATATAAGTTATCCGAGTTGGGTGCTCCGAATTTCCGAGCTCGCTTCGCTCGCTCCCGCTTCCATAAGAATTTTCTTAAAGAGCGCCGCCGCCCGCGCGGGTACATCGATCGAACGATCGATGTAGGGAGATAAGTACTCGTGGTTATTCTCATAAATAAAAAAGTTTTTCCATAACCAATAATAGCAATAACGCTGGTTTATACACAGCGTAAGAAAAGATTTATTTTAGCAGAACATGTTGGGAATTAATTTTAACGCAGTTTAGTTAGTATTATATTCGGCCACAGATCGCTGGAGGTTAATTTGTTTTTCGGAACTTTTATTATTTCCCCCTTTGATATTTAAATATACAGTGTGTTAAAATTAAAAAGCGGCCAAGTGCGAGTCGGACTCGCCCATGAAGGGTTCCGTAGCAGCAAGTAACATAATATTAGGTGCTTACCTATGAAATTGCCGTTTCAGTTTTGAAAGTTCAACAGAATAATATTCCCCCAAAAATTAATTTACTTCCATTAAATTATATAGGTGACTTTAAATTAGTTCTTGATACGAAAGCCTATGCATGTGCTCGTGATAACAAACAACTTTCCCTAGGGAACCCATAGTCAAATCTCAAAAAAAGTTTTGGATCCTCCATACAAATCGGTCAACGGACCGGCCAAATTAGTATAAAGAGTCCAATTTTTTTTAAGATTTGACTATTGGTTCCTTAGGGAAAGTTGTTTGTTATCATGAGCACATGCATATCCTTTGGTATCAAGAACTAATTTAAAGTCACCCTATATATCATTTTTTAGCTATACTCAAGGTCTTTCATGAATTAGTGATGTCATGTCTCTCATGTAAAAACTGACTGAGTAGGGTTCCATTAAATACTGTATTGGCGTTTTCTTAGAGGTCAATTGGGTAAATTTTTTCTACCAAAATAAATCGAAATTATCTGAAAATTAAAAAATATTATACGCTATATGTTCAAAAATACATATGGTAACGAAGAACACACTGGTGTAAAGCCTTCAAAAATCAAAAATAAAAATATGAAAAAAATGGCGATTTTCAGTGATGAAAAAATCCATTTTCATAGCTTCAGACAACGTGCATTTAGCAAGCATTATTTTATTTCTAAATGTCCAATGGTACTTTGGAAATAGTTCGTTGTTTTAATACCTTAATTGTTTAATATTAATTTTCTCTTTGAATTTTTTTAACTAATCGACAATTTCATAGGTAAGCACCTAATATAATAGTTCTTGTAGTTCGTTGTAGGTAAATTGCGGTTTACGATTTATGACGTATTAAAAAAATCTACTTACTAGATCTCATTCAAACCAATTTTCGGTGGAAGTTTATTTTTTTAGTTTAATCATTCTCTTATTTTAGAAGTTAAGGGGGGGGGGGACACACATTTTACCACTTCGGAAGTGTCTATCGCGCAAACTATTCAGTTTAGAAAAAAGTGATATTAGAAACCTCAATATCATTTTTGAAGACCTATCCATAGATGGGTTTGATGAAAAAAAATGTTGAGTTTCAGTTCTTAGTATGGGGAACCACAAAATGAATTGGTTTTTATTTTTATTTTTGTGTGAAAATCTTAATGCTGTTCACAGAATACATCTACTTACCAAGTTTCAACAGTAAAGTTTTTATAGTTTCATAAAAAGTGGCTGTGACATACGGACAGACATGATGAATCCATAAGGGTTCCGTTTTTTGCCATTTGGCTACGGAACCCTAAAAAGTGCGTCTAGAAAGAAAGAAAGAAAGAAAGAAAACCATTTATTCCAAAGACACAACACATACATACATTATTTATTACAAAAGTGATTTAAATTTATTAATCAATGCAGTGCTGTGCTCAGGAAACGGTCCTGACTCAGCATATGCTGCAAGAAGGTAAATACCTACTACAGCGCTGGTATTCTGCCAGAACCGTTGTACGCGTCGCGCGCGCTAGCGTAAAATAAAACAAATAAAGAAGATCTATCCATAAATAGAATATACCTAAGTAGAATTGATACAATTTGCAACATGAAAATATTATCTTGTCTAGCTTGCTAACATCACATCTGAGATTTTAAGGGGTTCAGAATCAAGTATAGAATACAGGAAAAATATTTAAAAAATCATACTAAACAAGAATTTGTATGGGAAACTGAAAATAACAGTTGTAGATCGGATTTTTTAATATTCTATACTTTATTCTGAGTAACCCCTCGTGTATTTAGAATCTCATAAGTGATAAAAATATGTATTATTTTTGTTTTGTATTTTTAGTTTTTTTATCCTAAGTCGTTCTGATTCGATTTTCACTCCAAATTATATGACGGGCTATACCAATATGTAATAAAAAACCGGCCAAGTGCAAGTTGGACCCGCGCACCGAGGCGATGGTTCGGTACAAACTTGGGATTGAGGGACAAACTTAATTTGCCATTGGAAAGACTTGTCCCCATACATCGACATAGGTCGCGGTCAGTTTACCAACTGCAAACAAGTCTATAATATTTGTTTTTTGTTTGTAACTACAGATTTACTGCCACAACTTTTTTTTTTTCAAATGTATTATTAACACTTATTATCAATATAAAAGCATAAAACCGAATTGACCATTCGTCATTTGAAACACGGTTAAGTTTTGGTGGGGGGTCCAAAAATAACCCTATATAAAATAAGACTTATCGAATATATGTAGTATTGTTAACAATTTCCTCCTTATTTTTAATTTCAGCTTAAGTATTCGTTTTCGTTAAGAAAATAGGATTGAAGCTAGTATTTCATTATATCTACGAGTATCATTATGAAGAATGTTTAATAAAGAAAAGAAACAGGTTTTATCCTAATAAACTTTTTGGCTTGTAAACTCAATTACATTCTGCTATCCTTTAGTTTTGCATATCCCATCTTTGCACCTTCATATTCAGTTATATTTTAATCCAGTGATTTTGCCAGGCAAGGAATACCTAATAGTAATGTCTCACTGGACATTTTGACTTCACTCCTGGGTGTGTTGAACAAATGATAACGTATTTGTATGCGACAACCAGCGCTTTATGGTGATACACTAAAATAAAGAAAAGTTCAAAATTAAATAACTAAATAATAAAATATAATCGATGTAATAAATATTTTTTATTACCAAAGAAATTCACGATCATGGTGTATAGCGTATGTTAAGCTAATTCTATCAACAAATAGGGCTTCACTTCTATAGATATCAATATTAGCCAACATATTAAAATATTTTATAAAATAAAACTTTTTTCATACACAGAGAACATCCGTCATCACCAGCGATACTTTAGTACTAAGTATTTATTTATTCAGTACAACCCACACCTTAACTTATAATGTCATTTTATGACAGACAAATAACGATACCTTATTCTTTCTTTCTTATTAGTTTATTTATTTATTGTTGTTTAATGTGTGCAAAGCTTTGTGACTTTACTATAAATGGCCATAGTTATGCCATAACGACCCATAACTACGGCCATATGGACTTTAATACGTGACTGTAAATTAAAAAAAAAAAAAAAAATACGCGAACATTATTTTGGCCTCATTTCATGTAAATTAATGTCAGTCATTAGGTACTAAAATTCTGAGCTGGAATATTTTTGCATGTCCGTAATTTTTGTCAACTACAAATTAATTAAAATGTTAATTTGGGAATTCGTGCTATAAATCTGAAATTACTTAATGCTGTGTAATACTGTGCATATTTTCTCGCGATAAAATATGGGATAATTTTGTTGAAATGATGAAAATTAATGTCATTACTAAAATTCTGAGCTGGAAGATTTTTGCATGTCTATAATTTTTGTTAACTACAAATGAATAAAAATGTTAACTTGGAAGTTCGTGCTATAAATCTGAAATTACTTGATCTGGCCGGTTACTTAAATAAATTGTACAGCCACGCTGTGCACACTTGCTCGCGAATCCCTTATTTATCATCTGGTATACACAAGATTGTCATCGCTCAACATAAATCAGAAAACTTCGTTTTTTATTTAAGTAGATGCTTTACGCATGCTTTTAAATCGTATATTTTTTTCTACCTAGTACAAAGTCCCTACCACTAAACAATATAAACAATAATAATATCAGTAATATCAAATAATTAGCAATAAGCATTCATAATTAGTAGCAAGTGATAGAATTCACAAAACAATGTTGTTTTGTATGGGAGGTACCTTATCCTAGTATAGCCCGGAATAATTCATAAGCATAACCTAGTATAGTAGACCTTATAAAGTAGTAAAATATACAAAGTTTCATTAAAACCGTTATAGCTATTTTTGAGACAAATTTACAAAAAGCTTATTTTTTTAAGGAAGGGGAAAGGTTCCATGATATATATCCTTGTTATAATATATCATTGATATATCATTGATATATCAATGATTGATATTACTAATCACACATAAAAACTAGTTTTACTCGTATTTTCCGAAATTGAGGATTGTGACTGAAACTTATTAAGCCAGCTGTCATTGACAGATTTATGGTGAGCGATGATAATGATTCCAATGAAAATTTATTTCCCCTATCTCTGTTGAGAAAAAATAAATAAATATTCGTATTTGTTTATTTTTTATTTTACAAATTATAAATGATATTTTTATTTAATTTCCATTCCAATTATATTTGACACCTAAATTTTAAAATTTTAGGACTTTACAAGGATTTGTCAGATTAATTGATATATATCGGATATATATGAAAAATGCATATATAGGGTGCTACTTTATTAGTGCCCGATATTTTAGTCAGTGCTTCTACTCCTGATTCTGATCAACTTTCCCCAAGGAGCCCATAGTCAAATCGCAAAAAAATTTTTGGACTCTTCATACTAATTTGGCCGCTCAGCTGATCGATTTGTATGAAGAGTCCAAAAAAATTTTTGCGATTTGACTATGGGTTCCTTGGGGAAAGTTGATCAGAATCAGGAGTAGAAGCACTGACTAAAATATCGGGCACTAATAAAGTAGCACCTTATATATCCGATATACTTATATCATAAATATCGGATATTTTTGAACCCTGATGGAAGGTATCAGAACCAGATTTTTCCCAGAATAACCAACTATCTTATGTACGAGGTTGTATAGAAATATGGTATTTTACAGTTTCATCAAAATCGTTAGAACGATTTTTGAGCAAAAAAATTAAAATGTTTTTTACTATAATAGCAACTCTAAAAAATTTAGAAATTAGAAAAATTAAAAAAACGGCTGGGGACATTAACATTATATTGATAACTGAAAAAAACTTATGACCGTTTATAACATCGATATGGGATCATTATAAAGCCAAAAAACATTAACTTACTTACAGTTAAGTCGAGTACCATATAAGTGCGGTACCATACGAGTACGCAGGTTCAACTGATCGAAGAACAATGCGTTGTCAGACCTATTAAAAATATGTATTTGTGCAATAATTGCCATTACAGTAATTATATTTAAAGTAGCATTACTTTTGAAAATGTGAAGTATAAAAATAACAGATTCAGTATTTAATTTTGTCGGTCTCCTAAAATTGTAATAGTATGGGCAGTTGTTTTTGTCTTTTTGTAGCTCATTGTTGTTTTTTGTCAATAGCAGTTAGCAGGCGATTTGGTTCACTCGATTAATAATTCTCTTTCCATAATTATTCTACATGAATTATCGCTTCTCACAGTCGGTCATCTAAAGTACTCATCAGTGGGCTACCCCTGCATGTTCGCTTCGACAACATCGAGCCTCTGCTTACACAGTATGGCAACGTGCAGCAATGCGACAAAGCGAACTCGAGGGACCCAAATACCCAAGCCGTTTTCATCACCTTCGAGACTCCGGAGCAGGCGCAGCAGTGAGTACCAGTCAGTTTGGTGGGAATTCTGGAACACAGTGCAGTTGTGACATAGTTTTCCTGCATGGACTTCATCCTGCTTGCATGATACATGATGTTTTAGTTTATTATACTCATTAATATACAAGCTTTTTTCTTCGTGCTTCTTGTTCCAGGTTTCATTTTCATCAGCGACGCACGCGGTCTACATCTGCTTAAGCATGGCTGTTTTATTTACTCAACTGTTATGGTTGCTTTTTCATATACAATCAGTATCATTAATTTTATCAGTTTTTTCATTCGTGTTGGTTTGCATGGTGGTTTTTATTTAATTCGGTTTCAGTAACTTGAACAAAATTTTTTGTTACAGAGCTATAAATGGACTCAATGGATGCGAGTTAGAGGGCAGTCGCATGAAAGTGGAAGCCGCTGAGCAAAATGCACGGGGTGGCCGGCGAGGGCGCCCAGGCGGCGGCCGCGGTGGCGGTGGCGCCCCCGGCGGCGGTTCCCGTCCCACCGATTTCCCGTTGCGCTTGCTGGTTCAGAGCGACATGGTTGGAGCCATCATCGGCCGTCAAGGCAGCACCATCCGTCTCATTACGCAGCAGAGCCGTGCCCGTGTCGACGTCCACCGTAAGGACAACGTCGGTTCCCTCGAGAAGGCCATCACAATCTACGGAAACCCAGAAAATTGCACTAATGCTTGCAAAAGAATATTAGAAGTAATGCAACAGGAAGCTAACAATACAAACAAAGGGTAAATTAAATGTTTACAGAAATAACAGTAATACTGAATAAGATAAATTAGCTTCTGAATACGTGTTTTCCTAAGCACTCTTCATTCGAATGTTCAGCTATAAAATGGCACTGAACATCAATAGAAAATCGACATAATTGCTACAAAACTAAAATACCATGGACTAGAAAAAAATATCTTATTAGCATTGTTAATTTGTTGCCCACCATACCATTTGTTGTAATTTCATATTCCATACTTCTGTAATACTCACGTGTACCCATAACCTAATCGATTAAATTTTTCAGTGAAATCTGCCTAAAAATCCTCGCGCACAATAATTTAATTGGCCGTATAATAGGCAAAGGCGGTAATACTATCAAAAGGATAATGCAGGAAACTGACACAAAAATTACTGTCTCTTCCATCAACGATATAAATAGTTTCAATTTAGAGCGGATTATCACCGTGAAAGGAACCATAGAAAACATGGCGAAAGCGGAGTCACAAATATCTGCAAAATTGCGTCAAAGTTATGAAAATGATTTACAGGTAAATAGGCATTTTTTAAATTTTGTTTCTGATAGACTGACTAGCTAGTTACGATTTCGTACAATTTTAACGTGTCCTAATCTTAGGTGCTTACTTGTAGGTGCTGGCACCTCAGTCTATCATGTTCCCGGGGCTGCATCCCATGGCGATGATGTCGACGGGCCGCTACTGCGGCGCGCCGCCGCCGTTCCCGCCGCCAATCTACGCGCCGCTGGCCGGCCAGGGTGGCGCGCAGCAGGGCGCTGGTGACTCACAGGTAACTAATAACTATCATAAGGAAACTTTAATTCAAAATGTCGAATAGAGCTAAAACACTTCTTTTTTTAGGAAACAACTTACCTGTATATCCCTAACAATGCTGTCGGCGCTATCATTGGCACTAAGGGTTCACACATTCGCAACATCATTCGATTCAGCAATGCGTCAGTGAAAATTGCTCCTTTGGAACAAGAAAAACAGGGCGAGAGCCAAAACAATGCGCAACAAGAACGAAAAGTGACTATTGTTGGCAGCCCGGAGGCTCAATGGAAGGTGAGCTTATTGAGTCTTGATATGAAATACTAGCTCTTGGCGGAGAACGGCTTAATGAATGTTTAGACGTTCGGCCAGACAACAATATGTCCTTAACGCATAAACTTCTTCAATTCCAGGCACAATATTTGATTTTCGAGAAGATGCGAGAAGAAGGTTTTATGTCCGGCTCCGACGACGTCCGACTGACGGTGGAGATAGTAGTAGCGTCGTCGCAGGTGGGGCGCATTATCGGCAAGGGCGGGCAGAACGTGCGCGAGCTGCAGCGCGTGACCGGCTCGCTGATCAAGCTGCCGGAGCAGCCGCAGGCGGCGACTGGCGCCGGCGCTGCGTCCGGGGCACCTCAGGATCACGACACCACCGTGCACATCGTTGGACCATTCTACAGCGTCCAGGTATCTACAACCACTTGTTTATTTCATACACCTAATATTGCATACATACATTTATTTTCTCTACATACAGCGAATCATAATAATAATAAAATAAAATCGCGTTGCTAAAAAGGAGTCAGCAACAGGATTCTGTCATGTTCGAGAGTATACAAACCACTCGGTTAGCACGCACCTGACGCCTAAGTGCTATCTCGCATTATGTCTGCAGACTTCAGACGCGTCGCCAGTGACACTTGCACGGGATTGATTTGAGAAACATTATCTGAATATGAATATTGATAAAAGCTTTGGACAACTCATACTTCACATAAAAATCTAATAATAACTATTAGATTTTTGTGAAGTATGAGTAGTCCAAAGCCTTTATCAATATTCATAGTTTGTTATTTGTGTATTTCAGTTCTAGAACTTGGTAGTAGGAACTTGCAAATAAATTATGACTGGACTTTCCCTCCTAGGGAAGTGCCCTCTAGATAGCTTCCGGCTGGGTGCATTCACAGTTACATGCAACACAGCGAACATTTAATGTAGAATTAATAAAAAAATATGATTCACACTTTCGTGGGAGCACGAAAATAAACTTAAGCTCTCCTTCTCGTCGCGCTTGTTGTCTCTCTGAACACGAGCTATTGTTTATATTACCTAAGTAGGTAATTAAGTGGCGGCTATTGCGAATTTAGCTTATCAGAAAATAATTTGATGTCTGGAGACTCGCAAAGGTGTGGTCGCTTGTTGATCTAAGTATATGCTGTTGCCACTGCGAATTTTGTATTATTGAGTTTTCAGAATGGTTTTTGTTTTATAATTACGTTCGCGAATTATTATATTTTCATTTTTTGCATTGATTATTTTATAAAGCGGTAAATAACAACTTTCTTCTAGAATATAAACAGCGCTTTCTGATCTTACTGCTCAGCGAAAGATGTCTTTCTCCCACTACTTCGCAACATTGTCATAGCATGCGATTCAAAATAAAATCGATTAATAAAATACATGAATTTTATGTAATTCACTCGTATGGAAGTATAATAAAACCTAAAATAATAAAAACAGCGCAAAAATGGTTGAATTCGTAATTTGATACATCTCCATCAGCCCAGAGGCGTTCTACTTCTGGACAAACCTCCCCCAAGGATTTCCACCGACCGGTCCTGCGCTGCCCGCATCCATCGTAATCGGGGTTCCATGTGTCATTGATGGTCCAAAATCGTACCGAAGTAGCGAAAAACATCTTAAATAGTTATTTGTTCAGTGAGCAAAGTTATTTTTCGCTACAAGTGCTGACTTTATATCACGAACTAGCGAAGTCGTGATTCTAATATAGAGTACTGAGCACAGTGAGTGATTTAAAGGCACGAGACATGAAAATAACTTGCTCCCGTGTTAAACATACAACTTTTCAACTCGACCAGCGAGAAAAGTTAAAACGTAGTTGATTAATTTCTCTTTGGAGACAAATATAGTTTTTATTATAATGTTTTTAATTCAGAATTTGCTTTCGGAAACTGCACTGCTTGTCATTTTTATAAAAACCTAAGATGAAAAACCAAACATGATATTTTTAAGTAAGCGATATTCATGTTTACTAGTACATATTTATTTTAAATATAACGTCTTTAAAAATGTTTTTCTAATATATAATATATTAATAGCCTGTTAAAAAGATGTTCTTACCAGCGGAGAGCTTTTATCTTTATGGGATACACAAGATTAGAAACAATACACAATTTTATGGTTTGTACTAACTAAACTTGTAAATTGGAAATTATTCTGTAATGCTTCATTGTATTTTATACATAGGTAAATAATAACAATTAAGGGTGCGTTTGTTCTCTATTTTTTATTTCTCGAAGCAAACGTCTCGGCAAGCGAACATTTTCAAAGTTTTTTCGTTATTGATTAACCATGATTATTCCTACGCAGGCGCGGATCCAGGATTTCGTTCAGAGCGGGGCAAATTTTCAGTGTACCCATATTTATGAAGCGGCTGATGGTATTAGACCATTCATATTTAAAGTCGAAGTCGAAAATTTTTTAATAGTTAAGAAATGCCTCTATTTATTTGCATTTTATAGAAGTCTTAGTACTTCGGTCAGGCTTAAGGGGGGGGGGGGGGGCAATTGCACACTGGATTTGCGCCTCGGTCAGGCTTCAGGGGGGGGGGGGGCAATTGCACTCTGGATTCGCGCCTGTCCCTACGTAACATTACCAAGATATACTCGTAATTAAATAAAATAATTAGTGCTATTAAATATCCTAACAGATGTATAATTTTTATTTTTATAGCTTTCATTTCGCCAAGATATAATCCTTTATTGTAATATCTCAGAGCATATTAATAAACTACATATCTTGTCTAATTGTAATGCCTAACAATATACAATGACAACATAAATATGTATAAAATAACGCACTTCTACAACTCTGCCACCCCGCTGGGATTCTATTTGATTTTTGTAAGGGGAATGGTATTGAACCGATTCGAAATAATTGAGTAAAGGTCTCGTCAGACAGCGGGCGTGGCGGGGAGTCGGCGTGGCGCTGGCGCGACGGCGACGTGGCGTGTATGTCACACTGCGGGCGTGACATTCACGCCAGCTTCGCGCCGGCCGACCCGCCGGACTCGGCGTGTTACTTACCACTTTCATTCAGTTCCCTTCCGATAGAATCCCAAATTGCAGACTTTAGACTAGCATTTTTGTATTGTGGATGACCCAAATCGTACAAAAAAATGTGGCCTCGAACATCAACCTGGTCTGCATCCATTTTTGTAGAAAAACACAAGCCTTGCGTCGCGCTGGGCGTGACGTGCTCCCGTCACGCCGTCTGTCTGACTACTACAACGGATACTCATAGATAGAACACAACGCGTGGCGTCGCGCCCGCGCCGCCGCGCCGCGTTCTCGCCCCGCCCCGCCGTGCTCTTGTTGTATTCCCGCCGGGCGCGGCGCGGGCGTGACGCGACACGCCGAGCTCGACGGCTTTGTGTGACATCGTCCATAGTCCATCGTACATTACAACTGCTCACGTCGCGCCAGCGCCACGCCGACGCCCCGCCACGCCCGCTGTCTGACGAGACCTTTAAATTATTTTGTAATATTCTATGCATAAACTTTTGCTGCACCGCCACAAATGTCACTATTTACAAAGATATGAACGTTTAAAACTTATGGTCATATATGTTAAAAGCATTCTGTAGCATATAAATTTAGTCTTGTAAGAAATTTAGTCTTTTATTTAGTTGATAGTTGGCTAAATAATTTTACACTTGCAAGCGAGTTAGGTATTTTGCAAAGCTTTTTAAGTTAAATCAAGTCATGTTTACTCACCCTTTTCACACTTTCATAATTTTGTTTCGAAAAAAATCCCTGCGGCACAAATATCGACTACAATTGTCTATTTTTACCCTTCGTCATCATCTTCCCTTCGAAAGCCGCAGCTTAATTTTTTTCATATAGATTATCCCTAAGTCTAATCCCTAGTATGTACTGCAAAGCGATTTTTGCGGTACGATTTCTTTTGCACATTTGCGCGTACTGTCATCGTTATAAACCTAACAAATAGACGATATTTTTCGCAAGTAATTGTTGTCGTACTTTGCGCATAGATTACCGCACAGTTTTATGTTGGGTACTGGCAGTGCGATTATTTAATTTCATTCATGTTCGCTTTTTCTACCTACATTTTGTTTAAAATTTTTCTAAATTGTATAAATGAATGAAACCTGATAATGGCGAGGTTGTACTTTTTATCGTAGATTTTCTATGAAGAATTCTTAGCAGTCCTTTTTAATCAAGCTATTAACATGAGCTTGAATATTTGTTTTGTTCAATGCATTTTTATGATAATATTTTATTTAAGATGTTCTTATATGGTTGGCGGAGTACATTTTTCGCAGTTTATACTTAATCTAATGGTAAAAATGTTTGTTCTAGTCCGCGCAGCGACGCATCCGTGCGATGGTGGCCCAGGCGAGTGCGCCGGGGCGCCACCGCCGCGCCGGGGCCGCCCCCGCGCCTCCGGCGCCCCAGTAAGTCCACGCGACGCCCACCGCATTCGCCCACCACCACACCGGTCACCTCTCACCACCTGTCAGCATTGGCCCGCCTTCTATCCTCCACATGAACAAACTCGACCCCACCAACAACAGTATGTGTACCAGCTCACAGCTCCGCACGCGACCCTTAGTGCAATACTTAGATTAAATGAAGTATTCCTAGATTCGGTTCGTTTAAAATCGAAGCTATTTGCGCATCGAAACCAATGTAACTGCGAAATATGGCATTGTGTACTATTAACTATTTTTAACCTGTGGCAAGTATCTTGTGAGATTTTTATAACAAAGTCTTGAAGAATGAAACCTGGATGGCGGTTCCTACCTGCATTTATGTACTGCATTAAGGGTGTATTTTGAATGGTGTCGCAATGTATTGTGCAACTGGGCGCAAAGAAGTTTCAATAATTGTGATAGTTATATGCTCCTACTTTATTGGTCAGGTTAATCATGATATACATATGTGTAGGTGAATCTGCCATTTAAATTCATTTGAATATACATACACTATACAGGTAGCTGGTATATTTGGGTTGCGAGCAGAGCATGTGCAGGCTGGTTCCTACTGTAGGCATGTAGTATGTGCGCACTGTCGCGAGTGCACGCTGAGCCCAGGCAGGCTAGTTTGTTAGCAGCAGCTGTCCAAATGTTATTGTTGACATAATTATATTGTAGTGAAAATATATTCTATCCGGGGATTACATATGTGATTAATATTTGAATATATATATATATTAATATATGTATAATATATGGTTCATATACACTATTTTTAACTATAGTGCCAGGCTATATGATTTATTAGTGCCGTGAGAATATTAATTATGGTTGCATAGTTTCATACCATGTTATGCTACCTTAAGAATTGACGACTGACGGAGAATGCAATAGATATCACTATCAGTTTGTTTTTATATACAAAACATATACACATGTTAATAACAATAGCTTAGTACCACGACATATTATTATACAATGAAAGAAGTACATATTTAGTTTTGTTACAAAGTAATAATAGATTAATATGTTGAATTCACTACACTATACTGTTGAACTGATATTACTTGGCCGTAAGAGGTGTGTGGGATAATAACCACAGGATGGCCATAGCAACGTGCTTTGTAAAACGGTTCTTGAGAATATTCGATAAGACTAGACTAGGGGTGTACTGGTGGTTAACCTAGACCGCATTGGTTATTGGTATCAAATTCTTCTAGCGGTTGATTTTCCGTTTTAATGAAATGAGCTTCGCCTGTATAACTGTATGGGAGAAACATAAATTCTTAGTAATAAATAACTTTGGAGGAAATCACTCCCTTCCCAGAACAGCTGAAAGTTCCCAACTACTTGTATTGCAGTGATTATTTTTCTCTGGCAAAAAGCACTTTGCCACAAGCCACTCTGTAAAAACGATTTATTATACATTCTATTCTATTTGCTTTATTGAGGAGGCTCAGATGACAAAATAATGCTTTTTAATGATATATGGAATTACAATGAACATGCTACATTGAATATTGTACAAGATTTGCAGAATGTAGGTGTGTGTTGGGTGTTAAGTAACTATTCCAAAGAGTGAACGCCGATCGTGTGAATCGGCAACTTCGTGACGAACCCTGACTAGACGGGTGCTGCGCTGTAGAAAGCTCACCTGCGCCCACTCGGACTTGAGAGGATTATCCACCTCTAATGGATATAAAATATTTTTGATATAATAGTAATTGTTGGAGAGTAAGGAGTAATGTATGAGTTTTAATTTGTAAGTGACATTTGTTGATCGTTTTCTTTGTAATTTTGTCTTTGTTAGCTTTGTAATGTTTTCTTGTATTGAAACATTTTGAAAATTAAGACGATACCGTAGCGTTAAATGGTGCGAGTGAAAAGATCGTATTGTTTGGGTTCTATCGTGATATGTTTTAATATACCTACTTAATGCGATTTGCGTTGTAATTGTGCCAAGTGAGATATTTAATATGAGAGATTAAGATTAAGTGAATGATATCAAAATTTAATGAATAACTTAGATATTTATATTTATAAATGTGATAATAATATATGGAAGTTTCGGCAAACGTTAAAGAATGTTACACATTCTATTTTCCAGTTTTTCAAGTTAGATTGTAAAAATGATAACGTTAAGATGAATACCGGAGCGGCGCCCGCTGCTCGCTGGCTGCTGGTAGCCCTGCGCACTGCGCACTGCGCAGCCGTGGCTTCAGCGAGTCCTCACCCCATGGAGCCCAGTGCCCGACCATTCCTTATTTTTATTTTGTTTGGAAAACCTTATTTATATAAAAAAACATGTAGGTCTCGACCGTATATGGTGATTTATTTTGTATTGCTTCCACATATTATTGGAATAATCTCACAATTGGCGATATATGTACCTTTTAACTAATAAATTCAACCCCTTATTTTGGCGGTGTGTAATGTACACTGAAAGCGAATACCACAATACGAGATACTTACGCAATTACCTACAAGGTCATCCGGCAGATTTAAGAATTACGGTCCCTTTATACGCTACGGAAATTACTATTAATCACTGATATAATCGACAACTTGCCACTTACATACCCTATCAAACATAAAAACACCTCTAAATAGCCTCGTGATACATCCATGTAGCTCACTTGGCAATCAGGATTATTATAATAATCGTACCACATCGACTCGCAGTCCTAAACCCAAATGTAAGATTGACTGCCATCTAACACTATAGCAAATAGTGATACGGAGGCGGCAGGCATGCCATGGTCCGTTCACAAAAGTGTGAAGTGAACGATTCGCTAGCCGCCATCACAGTCGGGATTGAACTGGCTTATTCCACCATCGAAACTTTACACTTATTATTAAGGATTGGAGATTGTTAAGAGCTGTTTTGAGAATAGCTTAAACAGGTTCCGCGGATTTTATAAACCACGTGTGTAAACATCATCGCTAAATAAAATAAAAAACATTCCATACTATGGTAACATCTTGACATGCTGATGATTTAAAGGACTAGACATTTAATGAATGATTTTGGTGTACGTATTTATACATTTAAATAATAAATAATTTGGTCGTTTGAATGTTTACGAAATCTTTTGTCTGTTAAATCGACAGTAAATTATAAGAGTATACCATCGTTATCGCGGATTTAAGATTATGTGTATGTTCCAATCGAGCATCTTTATGGTTCATAAAGGAAAATTTAAATAATTTATATTTCGATGTTGATGTAACTTTCGTGATAAAGGTTCAAACATACACTGGACAAAAATTGGTTTGTCGTGCATATTTATTTCTGCTAGTAACGTTTTGTTTTGACTAGCAGCATCGAGTTCCAAAGCTAGTTCACTACTGATCCACACTCGAGCCAGATTCCGCTTGCATCGGCTATCTAATGGAGTATTTTAAAGGTTACTTTCACTGCAACAGGAAGAGTGTACTGTACATATAGGCATGTTATGTTTATTCCTTCCAATTTGTAAGCGAGAGAGGGTATGATTTATAATGTGTTAGGATGCTGAAATAGTTTTAGTTGTTTATTAATTGTATTGTTGTGAAGTAGTGTTAAGTTGAAGGGAGGCGCACGGCCGCGGCTCCGCGACTGACTACATCGCCGCGCGCCGCACGCCCCTGTTGCTTCATGTCATTCTGCTAGTAATATATACTTTTAATTATCGTTTCACGGTTTCACTGTTACGTATTTACATTACTTATATTCTGATTATTTGCGTATTTGGCAGGTGATCGATTTCTTTATTCAATTTCAATTGATGCATGAATTATTCAATTTTAATTAATGACAGAATACATGTTTAATTATATTTTAATTAATACCAGAATACAATTGCAATTTGGTAACATTTTAATAATGAACTGTTAACTTAGGTAGAGTATTGAGCACTCATTCTGTTGTTCGAGTACGTTACATCCCTTCTAGTGTATCTATTATTGATGTTTGATGGTGTTTATATATGTGTACTTATACATTATTATGTAGGTATTTGTTTACGAAAAAGGAAAACAGTGTACATTTGCAAATCGGGTTCGCCTAGTGCCGTGGAATTGTCCAGCCGTATAAATAAATAAATGAGTAAATCTTCCCCACTTCACCAGGAGACCTGATTGCGCAACAAAATATTCCGAGTACAAAGTATGATGTCAGTCTTGTTTCTTTGTGGTCTACATTCGTCACTATAGGATGACATCTTCGAATGAAGACTAAAGAGAAAGAAATGATTTCAGAGTTAATACAGTCTGACTACATCCTGATTGCCATTGAATTTGAAGTAAACTGATTTAGATAGAATTACATCACAGTCACTTCTGCAGGGATCGTGCAGGCATGCAAACTGTAAGCTCAGGAAAGTATTTCGTCTGTATCAACTCGGTTACTGTAACAGATTATTCCACCAAAATTTTCTTTGGATTCACTGTTATTTTTAGAACTATTTTATATAATTGGTATAAGTTCTGAAACTAATAACTACCTCAATATTACTAAATGAATATATAATAAATATCTTTGTGCATGTTTTTGGAAACTGAATTTTAAAGAATACGAAAATTCATGATAGTTAAGAATGCTATTTTAAACATAGTAATGGAAATTGTCAAAATTAGGTTTCTTAACGTAATAAAAATGATAAAAAAAATATATAATCCCTTGTTTGATTAAATCACACATATTTGAATCTACTTGGAATTGTCACAGAGGGTAATCTAGATTAAAAGTCCGTGCATGGGTTAAATACCTATACACAAAAAAATACACGTTCCGCCCGACACAATATCTTAGAGCGTCCGCTGCGTTAAGGTGGGTCCACATTACCGTGACGTGAAAGGACCGAACTGCGTAGCATTTACACAGGACTTGCTACGATTAATGTGGACGAGCAAATTAACGAGCGTGACATTGTCACGCGACTTTGTAGATGATACCGTGACCATGTGCAGTCAGTAGTCAGTTCGTGCGTTCATCTCGTGCAAACATGTCGTCTGCAGAAGAAGCCATTGCGGAAGCGAATTTTTTCCTAGCTTGTGCTAGCGCAGCATATATGCTACTTTGTGTTTTAGGAAAGAGAAGAGAAAAGAAACGCAGGCGATGGTGGCAGCTTGAGTTTTTCAAAAACTGTTACAATCATGGTGGAAGGGCGATAATGAGAGATTTGCGATTTCAAGAAACGAGTGGAAAATATAAAAATTTTACGAGGATGTCATCAACTGATTTTGAATATTTGCTGAATTTGATAGGTCCAAAGATAGCAAAAAATGATACCCAATTTCGAATGGCAATCTCAATACAGAATAGACTTGCGGTAACATTGAGATTTTTGGCTTCGGGTGATTCTTATACGTCCTTGCAATATTTGTTTAGAATATCGAAACAATCAATAAGTAAAATAGTTCCAGAAACGTGTGAGGCGATTGTAGATTCACTAAAAGGATTGATAAAGGTAAGAAACTTTTATTTTCATCAAAGCATGTACTTAGAGTCATCATCATCATCATCATATCAGCCAGAAGACGTCCACTGCTGAACATAGGCCTCCCTTAGATTTCCACTTATCAGTTCGTCGACCCACATGGCCTGCCCATTGCCACTTCAACTTGCTTATTCTTTGAGCTATGTCGGTTACTTTAGTTCTTCTACGGATTTATTTATTTATGGGTGCTAATTAAACAGGCTTCTATTTAATAGCATTATTCGCCTCTAAAAATATACATTGTCCTCTAAATTACTAAGTCAGCCACCATCAATGGGCGTTTTATCTTAGCCATTATAAATCTTCGATATAAGCTTCTGTTAATACAACTCTGCATGATAGTTATTATTAAGGGGTTAAGTGCACTCAATCTGAGAAGGTCGATGCATGATAATACAGGCTGTTAAAAAAGTGCGTTTGAGATTTTAAGGGGTTACTCAGAATCAAGTACAGAATACAGAAAAAATATTTAAAAAATCCGCTCTTCAAATTTTTTTTTCGGATTCCCATACTAAATCTGAATAGTGAATCGAGGATTTGTATGAAAAACGGAAAAAAAAATTTGAAGAGCGGATTTTTTAAATATTTTTCCTGTACTATACTTGATTCTGAGTAACCCCTTAAAATCTCAAACGCACTTTTTTTAACACCCTGTATAATATCGACTGTAACACCACTCATTTTAAGTTCAGATCAGTGCGAGTACCATCGCGGCGGTTACGTCAAGGCCGAACGCAAAATTCTCGAGATTTCGATGTTTTTATTACTTTTCTTGGATTTCAAATAAGTTAATCCAATCCAATCCAAATTTCAAATAAAAAATCCGTACAAGGTAAACTGAATGTATTAAAATGGCCGATTTTTGGGTGTTGGTTTAAACATAAACAAATATTTTGTTTCCGAGCGAATTTGCAATTAATACAAAAAACAGGGTTTACAAGATTTTTTTTTTTCATCATAGTTTTTGTGATTTTTATGATTCTGTTCAAGACAATTTGTTTTTTATTGTTTCAAGTATGTTATATATTTTTTCCATGGTGATAGCTTTAAGCATTATTTCAAGAATTTGAATTGAATATTGGCCATACTTAAGGCCTTAAGCATAAAAATTTGTAACACATATTCAAGTAGTTAGCTTCTAAAATATTTATGTACCTATGACACCAAAAAAGTAATGAATTTGACATCAAATTTTATAACTTAGTATGATTAAAAATTTAAATGTAGTGAAACTTAAATAAATACACAACTCGTTCTATATTGATTGATCACCAAAATGCACCTAAAATTATAACCAAATATATTGACTGATCATAAAAATGCACCTAAACGTTATAACCAAATATATTGATTTATAATTAAATGTACCTAAACTTAGTAAATTATGACCACTAAGTATATTAGTAACTACTAAAGGGAGACGAAACATACGATTTTATTAAAAAAATACTTTGTGTAAAAGCATACCATTATACCATATAAAAAACCTGCAAAATTATAATACTTCTAAGCTTGAACAATATTTTTTTGATGAATACATGTTGAATTGTAACACGTAAAATGTTGGTGAGTTGTAAAATCCGAGGTTGACTTAGTAAATTAGGTGGTGATGTATGAATCAGGTGGACAAGTAAAAATAATTGTTGTTCTTTGCTTGACGCTATCTTTGGAATATTTAGTTAGCGTAGTGAAGAAGACGAATAAGTTTATTAGAAGCTTTCTCATTTTCCCGTGGCTTAGTTATGATATTAGAGGTTGGGTTCCGTGGCCAAATAAAATATTTGCAGCTCGATTTATAATTCCCCTTTATTTATTCATAGTCATAGTTCTTGGTAGATTCACCTATAATTAACAGTTGAACACTTTATAATTATTTATTCATAATCACAGCGCTCTCCAGAGTTACCTATAACTAACAGTTGAACAATTTATAATTATTTATTCATAATCACAGCTCACTGTAGATTTACCTGTAATTAACAGTTGAACACTTTATAACTATTTATTCATAATCACAGCTCTTTGTAGATTTACCTATAATTAACAATTGAACAATTTATAATTATTTATTCATAATCGCAGCTCTCGGTACATTCACCTATAATATCTAACAGTCGAACACTTTTATAATTATTTATTTTTCATAATCACAGTTCTCGGTAGATTTACCTATAATTATAAAGCCGAAACCTTTTATAATTTTTCATAATCACAGGTCTCGGTAGATTGACCTATACACAGTCGAACAGTTTTATAATTACTTATTCATAATCACAGTTCTCGGTAGATTTACCTATAATTCAAAGCTGAAACCTTTTATAATTATTCATAATCACAGGTCTCGGTAGATTGACCTATACACAGTCGAAAACTTTTATAATTACTTATTCATAATCACAGTTCTCGGTAGCTTCACCTATAATTAATAGTCGAACACTTTTACAATGTGCCATTATACAGGCTGTAACAAAATTGGTGTAGGCACCAACTGGGGATTCTACTCATCGTACTGAACAACCTTTGTTCTACGACTTTGCTCAAATCGCAAAAAATGTTTTGGATTCCATACAAAAATGGCAAAACAGATGATCAAATTGTATGAAATGTCCAGATTCTTTTTTGTGATTTGAGCAAAGTCGTAGAACAAAAGATGTTCAGTACGATTAGTAGAATCCCCAGTTAACGGGTCCTACACCAATTTTGTTACAACCTGTATAAGGTGCTACTTTGTTAGTGCCCGATATTTTAGTCAGTGCTTCTACTCCTGATTCTGATCAACTTTCCCCAAGGAGCCCATATGACTATGACGTTCCGACGAACGCAAAAAAATTTTTGGACTCTTCATACTAATTTGGCCGCTCGGCTGATCGATTTGTATGAAGAGCCCAAAAAAATTTTTCGATTTCACTACGGGTTCTTTGGGAAGTTGATCAGAATCAGGAGTAGAATATCGGACACTAATAAAGTAGCACCTTATATTATATAATTATGTAAAATTATGTATTGTACCTTTTTATAATTATTTTAATTTTAATTAAATGTTATAAGGTCACTAAAAGAATCTTGTGTGTCATTATCATCAGCGATTGCCGAAACTTCTGCAGTTTGGAGGTCAGAGTCAACGGTTGGAGCTGCAGTTTGGAGATCAGAGTTAGCGGTAGGCGAAACTTCAGCAGTTTGGTTATAATATATAGGTTGATTTTCGCTTTCATTAGTTATCGTACTTTGAGGCGAGTTATAACAAAACTGATATGTCGGCTGTGGAGATGGAGATTGTGGAGGCGGAGTATTTTGTTGCGGAGAGTATGCATATCCATATGGTTGCTGATAGTAATCAAATTGACCAGTATCAGCTCGAAAAAGGAGATTACTTATTTCATGTTGTAATACGTTCTTCGTACGTTGTGAATACAAGCGAAACTTGCTGGCAATGAAATTTGCATATAGTTGACTCTCATCCAGGGGTGACGAAGAAGCAGCAGCTCTAGCCGAAGCCGCTTTTGCTGCAGTGGATGCAGATGAAAGCAACTGGAGCGCAGAATTCATCATTCTTTGGTTTTGAGAGTTATCAGAGTTCATTTTCTTCTTCTTTGGTAACGGCGGTTTAAAAGTTGAATTAGAAAATGTATTTCCACCTGTTTCAGTTTCATTGTTTGAACGTAGGTTTAGTGAATTTTGTGATTGTTCATTTTCTTTTTGAATTTGTGAATTTTGGGATGCCGCATTTTCAGATTGTTCATTTTCTTGTTCAACTTGTAAATTTTGTGATTCCTCATTTTGAGGTTGTTCGTCATGGGAATGATCATCCTGTGTTCCTGAATTTGCATCTAAGTTTTCCTGAAAACAATACATAAACATTAATAAGTTTAAGTATAGAATAAAATATATAGAATCTCTTCCCATACTTTGAGAAAGTTAGGCCATACTCCACACACGGGGGCTAAGTCCGGATTGGTATTATTGGTACAAGTTGCCGCTTTAGTGTCTGATATTTTGATAAGCGCTTCTACTCCTGATACTGGACAACTTTCCCCATGGAACCTAATGTCGATTCGCAAAAAAAAAAAAATACCATTCCATACTAATTTGCTATTCTACTGAGCAGTTTACATGGGGAGGTCGATTTTTAGAGTTCCGTACCTCAAAAGGAAAAAATGAACCCTTATAGGAACACTTAGTTGTCCGTCCGTCAGTCCGTCTGTCCGTCTGTCCGTCTGTTCATCTGTCCATCTGTCCGTCTGTCAAGACCCATTTTCTCAGGAACGCATAGACGTATCAAGTTGGAATTCATATCAAATATTCATGCCTGCAATCCTTTGAAGCTGCATAGAAATCAAACTTCTATGCCAATGGAATCAAGAGATACGGCTGCTTATGTAGGCCTTAAGGCTTCGGCACACCAAAAGCAGGTCAGACGCAGAGCAGGTCAGTAGCAGCGTGGTAGACGGCACACTGAATGCAGGCGGCAGTTCCAACGCGGTTTTAACGCGGGCCCGCGTTAAAACCGCGTTCAGTGTGACGTTGCCAGGTGGAGGTTAGTTGGCTGCAAGATTTCGAATGGACTTTTGCTGCTTTTGGTTCTAAGTCGAAAAATAAAATTTTACTTGAATGTTATATTTCTATAATATTTGTCTCGAAAATCGTATATATTTTTGTTCCCACGCATTAATTCGATATTTTTTTCGTTTAAATCCAATCATTTTATTTAAATCAAGCGGTTGTAAAAAAATACAACAGTCCTGTAACCGCGTCGATGCGCTGCGCTGCACTGCGACTGCCCCCGGTGTGGCATGCTAACAAGGTTGCCATAGTTATACAGCAGCGCGGGCCCGCGATCAAACTGCGCCGCGCCGCGCCTGCCCTGCTTCTGACCCGCGCCCAAGCTGCCTGGTTTGTCGTCCGGCAGTTGCAGAGCGGCGTGGCGCAGCGCAGTTTGAGCGCGGGCCCGCGTTCGAATTGGGTGTGACGTACTTCATATATTTTCTTGTATTACAACATGCGCGGGCCCGCATTCAAATTGCGCTGCTACTGACCTGCTTTTGGTGTGCCGAAGCCTTTAGAATTAGATATAGATGGCATAGAAGACAGACGTAGCAGGAGTAGGACACATTTTGTACTAAAATAAATACCAACAATAAATTAAAAAATATATATCGTTTCAGGTACCTAATTCACCTCAACATTGGCTCAAAATTGCAACTGAGTTTCAGGAAAGATGGAATTTTCCGCATACTTTAGGAAGTATGGATGGCAAACATATAGTATTGCAAGCTCCTTTCAATACTGGAACGGAATTTTATAACTATAAAAGTTATTTTAGTATTGTCCTATTCGCTGTAGTAGATGCAGAATACAATTACATTTTTGTGGATGTAGGGACTCAAGGAAGAATTTCTGATGGGGGCGTATTTAACGATTCAGTTCTTAAACAAAGAATTGAAAATAGGTCTTTAAATTTTCCTAGACCGCAAGCTTTGGAAGGAAGAAACAGACTAATACCATACTACTTTGTAGCAGATGCTGCATTCCCACTAGGAATGCATATTATGAAACCCTATCCAGGAACGACTCATGCCAGAGGATCCCAAAAAAGAATATTCAATTATAGGCTTTCCAGGTGCAGAAGAGTAGTTGAAAATGTGTTTGGAATTACGAGTAACGTATTTAGGGTTTTGAGAAAACCAATGTTACTTGAACCAGAAACTGCACAACTTGTAGTGATGGCAATAGTTCATCTTCATAATTTCTTAAGAGCAAGCGTACGTTCTGTTAATTTGTATACTCCTCCAAGCACATTTGACACTGATGTTGAAGGGGTAATAACACCAGGGAGATGGAGGAATGAAGAGCCTTCAACGACATCATTTTTGCCGATAGTGAGCCTCCCTCGTAGATCATCATTATTATCGCAAGACATAAGAAATGAAATTGCTGAATACTGTTCTACTAATGGAAGATTGCATTGGCAAGATCGTGTTTGAATACATATAAAAAAAAGAAGACAGGTCCGTCTTGTTAATAGTGAACTCAGAAATTCGATTAACAGCCACCGCGCACTGTCAACTGAACAGTCGATCAACTGTTTAGTCCCAATCGCAATGAGATCGTGATTAAACTATCGATCGATAGTTTAGTCACATGCTGGTGCGCGCACTACATCGATTGTGACTAAACAATCGCACGTCTAGAGTAGGAGCCAGAGTTCAAAAATATACGATATTTATAATAAACATCAAAATATCCGATGTTTATTTGGATCGATCAGCGGCGCGGGGAGTGGGGTGAGGCCTGGAGAGCAGCGAGGTAGCGCGGGGGGGCTGAGGAGCGGGGTGCGGGGGGTGAAGAGCGGGGTACGGGAGGTAAGCAGCGGGGTGCGGGGAGGTTAAGGAAGATGGTGAGAAGCGGGGGGCAGGGAGAGCGGCTTAAGTGTAGGGGTTCGGGAGCTGCGGGGGAGGCGAGGGGGTTGCGGGAGTGAGACCTGGGAAGGGGGGTGCGTGGAGGTGAGGCGCGGGCTGCGGGTGAAGTACAGGGTGCGCGAGGGAGGGAGGCGCGGTACACGATCTTATATCAACTCCCTGAGCGAAACCAGGCACTCCAGCTAGTTGATATAATATAGTCAATTCAATATACTTTATTGTAATAAATAAAACATAATATTTACATATATGCAAAAGCAAATAGGTATACTGTGGATATCGGCTTCCTCACTATGACAATCGATTCAACTGTTTTGTCGATAGTGCGCGGACTCATGTACTGCGCCATTCAAAGTCAACTATCGGCCGACCGACAGTCGCTCAACTGTTTAGTTGAGTCTAGTGCGCGCACTCGCGTACTGCGCCATACAAAGTCACCGATCGACTGAACTGTTTAGTTCATTAACGATCGTTCAGTCATTTTTGATAGTTTGGTCGATCAACTATTTGGTCGAGAGTGCGCGCACCCGCATTTACATAGCTCCATACTGAATGCAAGATCGACTAAACTATCGACAGGCCAAAAAGTTGATAGTGAGCAGTGGCTGTAAATCCTTATGAAGAAACGGTAGGTAGAGGTGCCTACTAAAGTGTGTACCTATTGTAGGTATTAATTATATGTAACTTACGGTGTTAAGACGTTTGCGGGGTTTATTTCTATTGAGAAGAAATGACATATGGTCATACGCGTACCACGATGGCGTGTAAACTTCATCGCCACCTGTAGTAGTAGTAATTAAATAACTAATAAGTATTAAACATGTAACAGTTATAAGAATAAAGGTAGTATTTGTAATAATGTAAGTATTTTTGGTCTTTTAAGAAATGTATAAAAAATTGCAGGGTAGATAATACATAAATAAATAATTAATTACCTTGTCCAGTGGTTTTCTTTTTTACTCTTGCCTTTTCTCGTCGCAACTGTCCTAATAAATTCTCCATTTTCTTTTTCAATTCTTCTATAGGACAATTCATCTCTTGTGATACTTCAGTCCAGGCATCATTTTTTAGTATTTTATTAAAATAATTTGGATTACCAGGGTCCCACAATATTTCTTTACTGCGATAAACATCGATTAATTTACAAACGTTCTCTTGATTCCACTGCATGTTTCCTCAAAATTGCAACAAGACTCTGCACGACTTGCACGAGTGACCTACACTGACTGACTGAGTTGCCAGTTGCGTGCGCCCGCTCAGTGGCGAGACGGGCGGGCGGGAGGGGATGCCATCCATCGGTACCCCGTGACAGTAGCTGTGACCGTGGCTATGACTCAAGCGTGACAAGTACGCGGGCCAAAAACGCAAATGTGGACGTCCAGGGTCACGCGGACATCCTTTGAAAAGACCGACTTCAGATGGATCGGCTCGTGGCACGTATCATTAATTCGTGACAGTACACAGTGCACCGTCCACACTGCTATACATGTCCCCGTGACTCCCAATGATCGGCCGTTCTAGGAGCCATTTCTCGGGATGGATCGCTCCGAGATTGCGCGTCGTGACTTTTAAGCGCGTGACAAATACCGTCCACATCTACAGTACTGACACACGTTTCTGACACGGTTACGAGAGCACGTTACGGTAATGTGGACCCACCTTAAGCGGGTGCACGGCGCGGGCGTCCTCTCCGGGCAGGGACGTGACAAAACCTTCCACGATTAAGCGCTTAAAATAAAAAACCCCTTCGATAGCATATCCCAAGTGTAAAGGTTACCAAATCGAATGGGAACCGTTTCAATTGGGTAACCCTTTTGAAAGTGTAACCCGTTCATTAGGCTTATGAAAACTGGATTTAAGGGTATTTTTTCAAACGAGGTTCGGGCGGGGCGCGTGTCAAGGTCGTACAATGAGACATACATAATGCTTTATATTTATGCAAACGTGCAAACGAGAGGTGGAAGAAAGATGGTAAACTTTTGTAGGTGAAGAGTCATTCGGAATTTACTCCAGTTTAGCGCCACCGCGGTCTGTGAAGCAGGAAGTGAAGTGAACAAAAATTAGGATTACAATTAAAATAAAAGATTGTGATGGGAAAGTACGGTAACCCGCCAGTTTTCGACCAATTAGTGGAGTTGTCAAGAAAGCAAAAAACATATGTTGATGTAGCAATTATGTTGTTAAATTTGCTCTATATATGGTAAATACACTTAATTTTCAATATAACAAACAAAAGCTGTTATTTACTCTTACCGTTTTTGAATAAATCGGTAAAAATGCGCAAAAGCAGATTTTACCAGTTTTTGACCAGATGTTCTAGTTTTCGACCACCTTATGTCCAGTTTTCGACCAGACTGAAGCAAGGTGTCCAGTTTTCGACCAGACTGAAGCAAGGTATTTATGTAAAAGTATTGGTGTTACGTAGAAAAAAGTTTCAAAACAGAGTTTTTACAGTTTATATGTCGCAGGGATATGTTAAAATCAGTGATTTGATCAAATCTCAGGATATGTTAAAATATCCCTAAAGGAATCTAGTGATCAAATCACTAGATTCGTTCAGTGAAATTACAAAATAAACATGTTAGAGCTTTCTTGCGTCGCGCTCGCGCATTGTTGTCAGATACCGTACGCAACCCCCGCTTCACCACACCGCTTGATACAACTCGCTCGCTCGCTCTCAGTTGTCTCTTCCTATAAGTCGGGAAGGTAAGGCCATACTTCACACATGGGAGTCAAATCCGGATTGGTGAAGGCTATGGGGCTAGTGGCCAACCCCAGTGTCGAAAGTTTTCAAGCCGCCTTAAGGCCTCCGACATGGCTTAACGGCTGCCATCTAATGACAGCAGCCGGCACAGCGACATCCAGGTTATGACCGTGTGTATAGTCACTTAACCTTCGCGATCGACGCGCCCACGCAAGCCGCACTGAGCCACGACTGCTTATTTCTGTGAACCGCAAACACACGAAAATAGAAAAAAAAAAAAATTTAGGGGGTTCCTTTTCATCAAACCTATACGTGTGGGGTATCTATGGATAGGTCTTCAAAAGTGTAAGCGACCCCAGCAAGCACTTTTTTCCTGGGGCTCCTAGGATAATCCTACCTATCTCAAATTTTAGAGCATAATTAGAGGGAAAAATTAGAGCAATCATACTTTTCGAGATACCAGCGCCTTAAGGTGTGCTTGCTGGATGGCAGTCCACCCAGCAAGCACAACTGGTGCACAAAAACTACGAAGACTTGGGAAAAAATTTTGATGCACAGATTTAGAGCATCATAAAGTGAGTCGGACTGCAAAGTTTCATGAATGTCATGGCAATAGTTATCTCGCTAGAACACAAAACCTGCTTCACGTTCTTTTCACGAATCTTTCTAGCAGTCACATCAGATCTCAGCAATTACAGCATCTTGGTTCAAAAATTTTATGCCAGGATTTAGAGCAACACTAAAAATCTATGCTGAATTATTTTTGAATCCCAAAAATCAGTACTTTTTGTGCTAGGAGCCAATGTTTTTTCCTTGCTGGGTGGACATAACAAAAGTGACAAAGGTGTATAGCTTTGCAACTAATATGAATACAAGACTGGTTCTTATGCTCAGATTTAGAGCAAAATTACAGCATTCAGCTCAAAAAAAACTAGAATCCCAAACGTTATAGTTACAGCGGTAGACGCTAAAAACATTTTTCCCGCCAATTTTTTGAATAATTACGGCGTCTCGCGGCAGATTGCGACGTTGCCGCTCTTATTTATTTCTAGTTCAAGCAATAACTGACTTTGTGCTGTGAGTATAAGGTACATTTGAGTTTCAAACTATCGATTGTCATTTACACTGATAGACAAGAAACAAGCGGGACAAATATAAATGGAAGTGTTGGTGATCTTACAATACGTAATATGACAGGAATTGGTATTATTGTATCGAGCCGGACGACGTACTGCCGTTTTAGTTGACAGCTGATATTATATCTTTATATTTTATAGCTTAAAAGACATGTGACGAGGTCACTAAGTGTTAATAAAAAAATAACTCTTGAAAGCCTAAAAGTAAGAGGAAGGGTCTCATTGATGTCGGCTATCGTTGTTTAGACTTCAGGGATCAGTGTCACAAATCAAACGCATTTAGGGCTTTCACATTTTGTTTAATAATCAGTCTTACGCAGCAAAATATATGTAGAATCTTTTTATTTACCTAATAATTAAACTGTGTGTAAAAAAAGTACCATGCCAAACCAACTCCATAATCAGAAAATGTGTCATCAATTCTTTAACCTGTATACTAGTAAAAATATAGATATTAAAGATATATTCTTTAATATCTATAGAAACTAGACATCCATAATCAGTTTTTTGTAACTTTTATACACACGAGGGTTTTAGTCAAGCCGAGCTTCTTTTGTTGCTTAAAATTTTTTTTTATATTTCATTCTGTGTGTTACCAACGCAATAAACTAATGACAAATAAATTTTACCCTACATCCACACATTCGGCCAATGCAACAATGAAGACCGATAGTAATAAAAATCGGTCACCACAGCCGCAGTTCAGTGTGACTTGCACTCTTGCTTTTTCGCGTCGATAACGTAGGTTAACTGAATAAAAGTTAGATAATTATCTGTATCAGTTTTTCTGTTAGTGACATTTAACTCGACGGTTTTCGCGTTTTTCAAGACACTCTGACACATTCGTGCCAATTAATATCTTTAGAATCTAAAGACACCTGAAATAACTTTACGACTACCATCTAAACTTTAGATGGTAGTCGTAAAGTTATTTCAGGTGTCTGACAGTGGGGTTCACCACTAGCCCTATAATCACCATACAAATAAAAATATTTTTATTTGAAAAAAACTGACTTTTATGTAGGTACAGTGGTTTTGAACGCGGCACTAGGTATACGTATACCTTGTTTCAATCCAATTTAAAAAAGGCAAACAATCTTATTAGGGAACTGACACATGAAAACGTCAAAAATTTCATACCTGCTTCATATTTTCATTGAATGAATGAATGAAAACACTTTATTGCACAACAAAACAGGAAAATAAAAAAATAAACATGTTACTTTGATGAAGTTGTACCATGGAACCCTACACTGCACACAACACGCACTTGACCGCTTTTTATTCAGTCGAATTTATAGGATTTAGTACGGAATATGAATATGACTAATGTGTTGGTCGAATGTGTGGATGTAGGGCGTTTTGCGTTTTGTTTTTGTACTGCTATATACAAATATTGGAGCATGGCTGAAATCGGAACGATGCCGCCGCCGCCACCACCAGCAAGACGCAATGATGAACCACAAGCGTTCCGTATTATAGATATTCCGCTATCGTATGATTTACATGTATTTATTCCCATAGAAATATATAAAATCGTCCTTGTTTCTAGTCTATATCAATGTAAGTGACAATCGATAGTTTGAAACTGAAATGTACCTTATACTCACAGCACAAAGTTAGTTACTGCTTTAACTAAAAAAATTAAGAGCGGCAACGTCGCAATCTGCCGCGAGTCGCCGTAATTATTCAAAAAATTGGCGGGAAAAATCAGTTTTTAGCGTCTACCGCTGTAACTATAACGTTTGGGATTCTAGTTTTTTTTAGCAGAATGCTGTAATTTTGCTCTAAGTCTGAGCATAAGAACCAGTCTTGTATTCATATTAGTTGCAAAGCTATACACCTTTGTCACTTTTGTTATGTCCACCCAGCAAGGAAAAAACATTGGCTCGTAGCACAAAAAGTACTGATTTTTGGGATTCAAAAATAATTCAGCATAGGTTTTTCGTGTTGCTCTAAATCCTGGCATAAAAATTTTGAACCAAGATGCTGTAATTGCTGAGATCTGATGTGACTGCTAGAAAGATTCGTGAAAAGAACGTAGCAGGTTTTGCGTTCTAGCGAGATAACTATTGACATGACATTCATGAAACTGCAGTCCGACTCACTTTATGATGCTCTAAATCTGTGCATCAAAATTTTTTTCCAAGTCTTCGTAGTTTTTGTGCACCAGTTGTGCTTGCTGGGTGGACTGCCATCCAGCAAAGCAAGCACACCTTTAGGCGCTCGTATCTCGAAAAGTATCATTGCTCTAATTTTTTCCCTTAGCATGATGATTGCTCTAATTATGCTCTAAAATTTGAGATAGGTAGGATTATCCTAGGAGCCCCAGGAAAAAAGTGCTTGCTGGGGTCACTGACACCTTCAAAAATTATATTCAGATGGGGTTCATTTTTTTCTAAACCGAATAGTTTGCGCGAGAGACACTTCCAAAGTGGTAAAATGTATGTCCCGTCCCCCCCTGTAACTTCTAAAATAAGAGAATGATAAATAGGTATATGATGTACATTACCATGCAAGTTTTATTTAATACTGCATAAATCGTAAACCGCAAATTACCTTTCATTCAATCAACTCAAATATAAAAAATATTGAGTTCAAGACATGTGTGATTATGAATTTATACGGAACCCTCGGTGCGCGAGTCCGACTCGCACTTGGCCGGTTATTTGTGTGCCCGATATTTTAGTCAGTGCTTCTACTCCTGATTTTGGTGTGAGCGACTCAATTATTTTTGAATCCCAAAAATCAGTACTTTTTGTGACATGACAAAAGTAAAAAAGCTGTATAGCTTTGAAACTAATACGAATACAAGACTGGTTCTTATGCTCAGATTTAGAGCAAAATTTGAGCATTCTGTTAAAAAAGACTAGAATCCGAAACGTTAGTTACAGCGGTAAACGCTAAAAACTGATTTTTCCCGCCAATTTTTTGAATAATTACGGCGACTCGCGGCAGATTGCGACGTTGCCGCTCTTATTTTTTTAGTTCAAGCAGTAACTGACTTTGTGCTGTGAGTATAAGGTACATTTCAGTTTCAAACTATCGATTGTCACTTACATTGATATAGACTAGAAACAAGGACGAATTTGTATATTTCTATGGGTTTTGTGCCTGAAATAAACTAATAAATAAATAAATACATGTAAATCATACGATAGCGGAATACCTATAATACGCTTGTGGTTCATCGTTGCGTTTTGCTGGTGGTGGCGGCGGCGGCATCGTTCCGATTTCAGCCATGCTCCAATATTTGTATATAGCAGTACAAAAGCAAAACGCAAAACGCCCTACATCCACACATTCGACCAACACATTAGTCATATTCATATTCCGTACTAAATCCTATAAATTCGACTGAATAAAAAGAGGTCAAGTGCGTGTCGGGCCACGCGCAGTGTAGGGTTTAGTGGTACAACTTCATCAAAGTAATCAATGAAAATATGAAGTAGGTACGAAATTTTTGACGTTTTCATGTGTCAGTTCCCTAGTTAGATTGTTTAGCTTTTTTTAAATTGGATTGAAACAAGGTATACCTAGTGCAGCGTTCAAGATTGATAACCAGTCAGCACTGGACTGCACTGCAGCACTGGAGCAGGTGGGGCTGAGGGTGCCGCGGACTGGCTTGGGCGGCGGAGCGGTGCCGACGCGCCGAGCGCCGCGCCTATTCGTGAGCCCGTGCACGCGCACGCGCCGCGCACGCGCCGCGCACGCAACGCGCCCACAGCTCGCGCCCGCCTTATTCTCGGTGACTTGCTCGCTCAGAACGCTAACTTAGACATATTTGCTGATAGAATCGGAGCATTCATTAAGAATGCATATATACAGGGTTACAGGAAAAGTCGTACTGAATATTAAAGGACGTTATTATTCAGGTCATTTCTGATGAATTTGATTCTATGATATGGTGTTCGAAACTTAACCGTTATGGATATATTGAACTTTAAAGATATTTTTTAAAATCCTCAATTTTTTGGCTTTTTTGACGATTTTTTTGGGATTAGTGCTTCTGGGGTACGTTTTTTTGATGTAACTAGTTAGAAAGCATGTCAATTAATAAAAATGATTAACCTAAACTGAACCTACTACTAACAGCTTAAAAATACTGCTTGACAACGGTTAGAATTAAATAATTTTCAACAAGAGTTTTTAAGTTTGAAGCTCTCTGTTTAAAAAAAAATGTATGGAACTTATTCTGCAAATAGTTTTAAAAACTTTAACGTTTAACATACTGAAAGTCACCAAAGGTCTTAGGTTTTTTTCACTTTAAGAGATAAAGGTTTTGACAATAATATCTGTTTCAATTTCTTTAAAAGAGATTTTTTTCTATTCGGTTAACAGTGACAGCACTGTTAACCGAATAGAACATTTTCAAAATGTCTTAATTGAAAAGCTGTCCATACCTAATTTTGACAATCATCAAGCTAATAGTTTTTACTCAGATTTTTTTATAATCTGAAAACCATAAGATCTATTAACATGGTTCCAAGACGATTATTGTAGATAATTTAATGGAGAATATTTCATTCATACTCAGTGTTGTTGTATGTTTAATAGTTTTACAAAAACATTAAAAATCTGCGATTTGGGACACAAAAGAGGGGGGAGGGGGGAAAAATCACTATAAGACTTGTTCCGCCTTCTATTTTTTATTGTAAGTACCTGCAAACGCTACATGCATACCAAAGGGTATAGCCGGATTTCCATACTAAAAGTGCCCAACGTCGTTTTCAGGTTATTACCACGTAATTGTTCGTTGAGATAAACATTTTTAAAACAAAGGATGGGTATCTGTAACCTAACCTATGATTATTCTCGTTTTTTTTATAAATTGAATTTGGGTATTGCAGAGATTTTATAAAAAAAATGTAGTATTTAAAATTTTTTTTTCATACATCAGCGCAATCTCGGCAGTTATCACTTATGTATATGTGTAACATATGAGCGCACTGGACCAACACTTTTATGTTTATTTATTTCTTACAATATGCTACATTATGTATGTAAAAAAAGGTGTTGGGAGATTGCGCTAATATAAAAAAATAATTGTTAAAACTATTTTTTTATATAAAATCTCTGTAATACCCAATTTCAATTTATAAAAAAAAAACGAGAATAATCATGAAATACGAAAATTATTATCGTGGAGTACATGGTCTAGTATTGAAAAAACGTATTAATAGGATTCTGTGATATTATTCATTTTTGCGTGATTTTTGGGGGATATTTGTTAGGTTACTGACACCCATCATTTTAAACCCCCTCTCAATAATGAGGGGATGTTAGGGTGTCAACCCTTAACTTAAAAATTCATTATCTTTAAAACGATATCTCAATGAAATTTTAATTTTTTATGATTTATGTCATATACTTTTTTCAGATTTTATTTCATTTATATAGGGCAAAAAACAAGATGTTTAATTTTTAGAAGTGGTTAACATACTTAACCCCGGAGTGACACCAACCAAAAAAATATATTATATTCGTATTATTTTCTGGTAATAACATAAAATGTTGGAACATTGTGATTTACATAAAATGCAGCATATATTTTGGCAAATTATTCTAAGATAAGTCGTTAAAATGAAGGAAACTGAAACAAAACTTAATCTTCGTCACTGTTTTCCGCAATGGAAATAGTTAGACCGGTTACATCAAATAAGTTGGTAATATTTCGACTGGTTTTATGATTTTTGATTTATAACGATTATGTGACAAGTAAATAATCGCAGCTATTTGCGAACAGCAGCCAACCTTTTCTCTAATTTGCACAGCCACATATGTAATTATGTATCTTTTAATAACTTTGTAGTTGTTCTAATACTATTTTTTACGCGATGGTTTATGCACTGTAACGAAACGTAATAAATAATTCTCCAAGTAATATATAAAGAAACACAGAAACTGTTATAACACATTTACTGCAGCGAGCGAAAAAGAGCTAATATTAACATGCCACGACGGACAAATGAATGAGTGTCTAGAAAAAAGACCTAGTTTGACACTAACTTTGTTGTAACTTGTTGACTATAATGAGCAGTGAAGAAGCACGTAAGATTATTTTGCGACATATTCAAAACCGCGTATTGTCAAATCTCAAACAAAGACACATTGAGAAAAAGCTTTTCCGATACGTAACGAAAATCATGTCATAAAGTCATAACAGTAACTTTGATTTTTTTTTAACATTGTTCCAACAATTCGAGCTTTGTGTAACTTTTATATGTTATTACTAGAAAATAGACGAATATAATATATTTTTTGGTTGATGTCACTCCGGGGTTAAGTATGATAAACCACCTCTAAAAGTTAAACATCTTGTCCTTTATAAATGAAATAAAAATCTGAAAAAGTTTGAAATTTGGTGTAAAAATGTTTTTCTTAAAGAACAATAAATTTACGAGGTAATAACCTGGAAACGACGTTGGGGCACTTTTAGTATGGAAACTCGGCTGCAGGTTTTCATGATTTCTCCCGGATGCGCAGGGGTGCCGACTACGTGGGTGCTCGGGAGTTTGGGCACCCACGAGACTTAAACAGTGGCATGAGAATTGACATAAAACTGATCAGTGATTACTATGTCTTTGCCCGTTACCCAATCGGGTCTTCTGGATTTAAATTATGCATGTATAAAATTTTTCTTCTCGCACTAAGGTCGTGGCCTGGACGCAAGCGACAGCGACGGCGACAGCGACAGCGACAACGATGACTGTTCACGACGCAAGCGACAAGGTCACTGGGTTTGCGGCGACGCAGTGACGTGACTCTGTCGATGTCTGTCTGTCGCGATGTCGATATTTTGATATTTTCATAATTATTCTTACTAATATAATAACACTTAACACTGGCTCAGCGGTTTGCGCTCCTGACTATTGATCCGAGAGTCGTGGGTTCGATCCCCACCCACGGCAAATATTTCTATTTTTTTAATATTACTACTAATTTGCTAAAGAGGACGTAGATTTATACAACAAACAAAACAAAAAGGCGATGAGCGGGGTGCGGGGGGAGCAGGGGGGAGACGCGGGGTGCGGGTGGGGGAGGAGCGGGGTGCGAGGGAGGGTGAGTCGCGGGGTGCGGAAGGGCGAGGTGCGGGGGCGGGTGAGGTGAGGGGTGAGGGGGTGCGGGGGGATATCAACTCCCTGAGCGAAGCCGGGCACTCTAGCTAGTATCAAACTTTATCATTTTATTATCTGAAACTATTATATTTTCTACTCAAACTATCGATAGTTTAAACTGGTTTATCGATTAAAGAAGAACGTCCCTAAACGCGCGACGTCCTTGAAATGTCGTTCGTCGCTCTTGTGTCGCCGCGCGTGTCGCTGTCGTCCAAAACAGCTCCATACAAATCTATAAAAATGATCAAGTCGCTCGTGTCGCTGTCGCCGTCGCTGTCGCTGTCGCCGTCACTTGCGTCCAGGCCGCAGCCTAAGTCAGTCCTTTCAAAATAAGTCATCAAATGTGCATGGGCAGGGCACCCACGAGGTTTTCTGAAACCCAGCGCAACTGCCCGGATGGTACCGGATTAGACCTTTTTTGAGCTAACGAGCCGTACTATAATAGAATATTGAGATTTGACCCAAACTATTTTATTACAGCCTTCTAGTTCCTCCGATTTGCCGTATATGCATCCGTGGAGTCGCTGCGCGTTGCGGCTCCTGTGCGCTTCTTGGCCGTGGTCGGAAAAAAGCTACGGAAATTACCCAAGATGGACCACGGGGGAGAAGCGCTCCTGCGCGAATATGTGGTGTGGTGTCCGTGAGCTCGCTACATGCTCACATCCTCTTTTCTCTTTGACCCACATCCACTGAATTATGAAGATGGGATGATAAATGGACCATACAGGGCACAGGGTTATGGAATAAAGCAACGATTATTTTTTTATAGCTGTTTTACAAAGCATACTTTCTGGATGATAATAACAAAACGCGTTATTGGGGTTGAATGGAATTGATAACCTGGTACTTTTAAATAAATGGATGCGTATAGAACTCTTTGGTTTGTTATTAAATACTGCATTGGCCATAGAAGGCGACGACTTTGTTTCATTTGCTTCATTAGACTTCGCTCTTAAACCATATTTTTCGTCCTTGAGCTCCATTATTAATTCTGATGCTATTTCGTCCATTAATGGATCTTTATTACGAGCAACACTCACGTGTTTTATAACGTCCTTTATTTTATGGCCTGTAAACAAAACACAGTTCGGTTTTTACAGAAGATGGGGTACAGGGTACTGTCACTAGCAGCGCTAGGTACCTAAATATATTCGGCTGTTCCAAAATGAAACACTGAATACACCATTTCGATATTTTAACATGAGCAAGGTTTTAATAAAAGACTTACATCTTTCTAGATATTGTACTTTATGTCTGCCTTGTATGTGTAACTCAGTATCTCAGTTATTTTAGGAGCTATCGAAAAAAAGTCTCCGCTAAGGCAGAATTGTATGCCGAAAATTCAAACTTGAGAAAGTATTTTTTTGTAAAATTGGCATATTCAGTGTTTTATTTTGGAACAGCCTAATTGTACTGAACATCAATGTAGTTGGTAATTATTGTTGGCACCAATTTTATAAATCTCGTTATCAGCGTTTACACGATTTGTTTAATTTATTAGGAATATACTATTATTATAAAACATATGGAACGTAAGAAAATTAAGACATAGCTCACAGAATCGCTAAACTGAAGCGAAGTGGCAGTGGGCGGGGCACATAGCTCGTAGAACGAAAACGCAGGAAAACGCAGTGTAACGCAGCAGGCCTCCCCACTCGCGGGACAGATGACGGTGAAGGTTGCGGGAAGCCGCCGGATGCGGGCAGCGCAGGACCGGTCGGTGTGGAAATCCTTGAGGGAGGCCTTTGTCCAGCAGTGGACGTTTTTCAGCTGATCATGATGATAATGATATGGAACGTAAAGGGATATTTACAACAAGTACGTTACGTACTAGATTCAGATGTCGCAGCTTTTAACGTTCCTTTTTTAGTGACATTTGTTGTCTTCGCCGCTGCCGTAACTTTGGGAGACATCTTTATTGTTGATTTACTGTTTATGGAAGAAATAGTGTTCGCCATGATTATTGGAGAAGTAGTGTTCTCCATTATTATCGAAGAAGTAGTGTTCTCCATGATTATCGAAGAAGTAGTGTTCTCCATATTTATCGAAGAAGTAGTGTTCTCCATATTTATCGAAGTAGTGTTCTCCAGCGCAACCGCAGATGGTATCGGAATTGAAGTGTTAGTGCCATTTGAGGTTTCTAGATTAACAGGACCTAAAAATAAATGGATTAAAATAACAACTAAGTTCTTATATTTAATGAAATCTAATACTGTTTTCAGCAATAGTGTACCTATTGCATACCTCCTGAATCCATGCTTCTTCTGAAATTGGTGTTGTTTTTCATACTATTTTCTGAAATCAACAAAGATTAATTCTAATAATGATATTTTTCAGATCCAGTTAACTTCACGTTTTTCTGATTATATGCCGTCGAAATAATAATATTATAATATATAACCCTCTTGTTACTTATTTTATCGTAGTATATTACAATAACTATAACTACTTTTCTTCTGGTCTTAACTTAACTTAAGGAGGATTATGAATTGTATGTGTATATGTATGTTATGTATTCTTTATCTACTAAGTAATTACAATAGCGGTATTATAATATCCGTCTTATATTACTATACATATACCGTGCGAACCTACAAGTGTCATTATATATTGATTTATTTATCTTCTACACATGAAATATTATTACATTAGAAATATAGTACTTATGCTGAAGATAAATTGTACTTGCTGACATTTACAACTTTTTATTACAAGGTACTTCCACACTATTCTGAGCCTGTCGCGTGGAGGCAGTGGTAAGACATTTACAAGTGTAGAATGATTTGGCTACGACTATTTGAGTACTTATGTGATTCCAAACTGCTTTGGAATGGTATGGCTGCTGTGAACTGGAAGTGCAGACTGCTTTATAAATAAATATTTCCTTTATACTAAATTAATCCATTAATACAACTAAAAATATAATCCTAATTATTTATTATTTTTTGTATTTGTTAAATTACGCAACATGTAATTGTCAGAGTTTCGATTCGTATTTACTGATTTGTAACAATAATTATATTAAATTAATTATTAATGAAAAGATATTCCTTTGCAATTTTTACATTCGTGAATAACAAATACAACAATATTACTTAGCGCATTCCACTGAGTTACGGTACGCTCATTTAAACCGTCTAGGCGCACATTGTTAAAAGCGCAAAATGGTAAGTGCTAAAAAATTTTAAAAGTGTTAACATTATAAAGGAGCAAAATGGTAAAAGCGCAAAACGATAAGTCTTTAATTGTTATACAGGGTGTAACAGAAGTGTGTGACAATACTTCAAGGTTGGCTTTTACCCATCAAACTGAACAACTTTTGTTCTACAACTTTGTTGAAATCGCAAAAAAATTTTTGGACTTTTCATACAAACTTGGTTCGCCAGCTGATCGATTTGTATGAAAAGTCCAAAAAAAAATTTTGCGATTCAACAAAGTTGTAGAACAAAAGTTGTTCAGTTTGATGGGTAAAAGCCAACTTTGAAGTATTGTCACACACTTCTGTTACACCCTGTATAAGTATCCAAACTGACATATTTAATTAAACGATTTAAACAACGAATTCTGAAATCATTAAATGATGGGATTCGGAGGAATGGTTCGGATCATAACACGGTCTTTTTGGTCAATGCAGGGTTCCCAAAATCGGTCTTTACACTCTCTACGCCGATCACCACGATCGTCAAAAGGCCAAGTGTAGTACACCGAGGATTCTATACCAGTTTAGATCAAATCACACAATATATTAATGGCATTATTTCGCGAATTGACTATGGGTTTTTTGGGAAAAGTCGTTCAGTTTCACTAGTAGAAGCCCCAGTTTAAGTAGTACCAACTAATTTGTTAACACTTTTTATACGTATTACAGGCTTGCTAGTCTTGGTCTTGCTACAAATGTATAACTTTTTGTTATTTTTAGGGTTCCGTATCTCAAAAGGAGAAAAGGGACCTTATAGGATCACTATTGTGTCTGTCTGTCTGCCAAGTCAATTTGCTCCGAATCTGAAGTATTTAAGTCGAAGCCTATTACACATATAGATATCTGCGACCCCACCCAAACACAGACGTGTTATAAACAAAAAATAATAATATTTAAAACATATTAAAAATAAATACTTCAAAAAATATTTAAGAAAATAGACGAAATTGACCCCCGCTTGTTTGTGAAACTACTGAGCCTAAAATTTTGAAAAAATACAAAAACTATTTCTTTATTTATACTTAGATTACAAGAAACCTATAAGAAGTGTATGGCCTTTAAATAAGATGGTAAAATTGTTTGTTAAATATACTATGTATATAAAATAATATTGTTTGTTTATACGGAACCCTCGGTGGGTGGATCAGACTCGCACTTGTCAGGTTTTTAGTATATACATATAACAAATAATCTGAGAAAATGTTAACATAACGCGGCATTATGCATAGGTATCATTAGAATTTTAAATAATACAGTCAATCAAAGGTAGACGACACGACACCGTACCTTTATCCGTTGGGTACCTACGGAGAGAGTAACGTACCTTCGAGAAAATTCATAAATCTTCGGTTAGATATCGGTCCTCGTACTTGACCATCTGTAATTATGATATACATGATTAAGTAGGTTTTTTGATAACTGTCAATATTTTATTGTAATTTTGCCCACCACCAAGACCGTCGACGTAACTTCAACATCAAAGTCGTTCTTGGCTTTGGCTCTCTACTCACTCACTACCTAGCCTTCGTGTCGTGGTTTTATCTTGTCGACGACGATTTTGAACTGGGGGGGTCAAGACCTCGCCTTAGTGTTTGACGATGTGTGCCTTAATTAATGCTATGCTGGCCCTAAAGTTGACGACTTTGCGGTCGATGACCTTTTTGTTGAGATTATATTTTGGCAACGATCTTGCCTTTGGTCATAAGTGGGGCCATGTACATGTTCTTTGTATTAGTAGTAACTTTGACCTTTGAGGTCATACCTTTCCTTGAAAATCCAGGCTTTGTACTCGTAGCATTTTTACAAAAATAATAAATGTCAAGAAAGTTTTGTAAAATTGACAATAAAAAGATCAACGCTTCTCCGTGAGATGTGATATAAGATAGTAAGTGGGTAGGTACCACGATACTATCAGGTGTCTATATACCTACGTACAATCGTTGTTGGTACAATACAAACCTAAACCGTAATAATAATCTGGCATGCGGCGTCTGCCAAAACCTGCGAAAACAATAAACAGGACTACTTGAGTACCGAAAGTAGTAAAGATGTAAGTTGCATGAAGCCATGAAGTCGTACGAACTTGTAGGAATGTTTTAGAAACCTATTTGGGAGATACTTAACGAATTTTCGGACGAATATTCGAACGAATTTTTTGATGAAGTTAGTTAAAGTAGGTTAATTAAAAGGAAAATTAATATTTATTATAATAACCACCAAATAATAAATTGAGATCCTAAGCTCACTTATCAAAAAAATGCACTAAACACCAAAAAATACGAAACATGTACCAAAACAAGAAAGACATAAATTATAATGGTTCTTAGTTGTTTTAATCATGACTGAACTTTAAATTGTAAGTATACAAATACCAAATGTATTTCACATTTAAAATGGGGTTTTAATTTTTGTGATTATTCACTATTTTTGTCAGTATAAAGGTGTATTTTTGAATAATATTTTACTTTATCTGATGATAGGTTAAACACAAGTCAATAAAAAATTCTTACGATGGCCGCTGTCAGGTAACGGCGGTAGCGTAAGTGGTTGCGTTAGATTCCCAGTTGACGCTCCATACGCAGGAGACCTTCCGTCAGCTGGGGACGTGCCATCCACAGCGGGCACTCGCGCTCCTTTTGAGTCCGCAGGAGTCGTTCCATTAGCGGTCGGCGACCGCAGCGGCGGCAGCAGCGCTTCGTTCGCAGAGGGTGCCCCCATCACGGGAGACCCACCGTTCGCATCCACAGCCGCTGGAGTCGCCGATGGCAGCAGACATGTCGCAGGATCCGGGGATGAAAAATTTGAGTCTACAATTGAATAACTCTGCAACTGATCATACCTCCTTATAGAAGCCTAACAGCAGATATCACGACTACTGGGTTATCACATATCAATATTAAAAATAATACAGAAGAAGAAGCATTCTATCTCTAATAGTTATATGTCTGAAATTAAATTACTTTGCGCAAATAATATATAAATAATAAATGTTCCTTTACACCGTCCGTCATAAAAAATACATGTTAATGTAAAACAGACTTCTTAATTACCCCAAACATGAAATTTTGAAAAAAGCCATCGATAAGGTGATGTCAAAAAAAAACCCTGAGAATGTCATCTATATATTTTTTTCCTGATTACATATGACCAAAGTTCATTAGAATTAAGATCAGTTTTCTTTAATAACAGTTGATTTGTTCTATTGTAATAGATGTTGATACGAATTGTGTCTGAAAATAATGTTTATAAGTTTAAAAATGAACGATAGTTGGCTGTCCGTCATTAGGGGGCCTTTTTGATAACGTCCTTTTTTCTATATTAATTATTCCTTAGTATGTACTACATTTAAAGTAACATTTAAGACTGCTGATATATCTGTGTTGCTTAGGTATATAGTTGAGAGCTTATTAAAGTGTAATAAACAAATTAGACTATTACACATTTTTTTTCATTCCTTAAGTGTCCGGTTCTCGGGGACCTCCCCCTAGTGGTTACCTACCGAACGAACATTTTATAGGCTGCACAAATACTGTGTAATTAGTAACAGTTTCTTAGTGTTTTGTAGTAATACTTATTTCGGCAAGACAGAAAAAAAACATGCATTTAAGGGTTAAATGCACTTTTGTAATATACTCTGTATACTTAAGTAAATACAATGATGCGTAATATAATTCAATTATAATTTAATCTCTGCATAGGCTCTGGTTGGTTTGCTTGTAAGTTGGAAGTTAGTTTCATGAAATGCAGTGTGGTTAAAGTAAAAGTATTTTATAGGTAGGTAGGTACTGGTACTACATCGGTATGTACACATACGCGGTGGGGTGATGGTGACGGGGCCGGTGGTGTTGGCCTCGGCCGACGTCTCGGCACAGGTGGACTCGTCGTTGGTGACAGTTGCGGTGGAGATGACTTGGCGCAGCTCGCGGTTCTCGCGGAGCACCCTCAAGTAGTCTTTCAGAAATAACGACATTGATTGGTATTTCATTTAGGTTCTTTAACATTGAGATCAGTTAATTACACGAAGCAGATTTTATTAATATCTGGTAGTTCCACAAATTAGGGAATTCTGGGTGGCGTAGCTTATTAGTAATAATTAATAAGAGATACGCTATGATAATCAGTTATTATCATGAATATTATTTAAAGTACATGTATATACTCTCGTCGAAGCGGTCGTGGCTCAGTGCGGCTTGCGTGGTCGCGTCGATCATGCAGGTTAACTGACTACAGACACGGTCATAACCTGGATGGGTTTGACTGTTAGTGGCATTTATCTTGACCGTTTTCGTGCTTCGCAAAGCACGTTAAGCCTTAAGTTAATTACTATAAATAGGACAGAAACCTCTGCGCCCTCTTAAATTACTGCAGTGCAAAAGAGGGTGTAAAATTAAACTAAACCTAAGTACTTCCTAGAAAAAATGCTTTTGCCCCCTAGAAAAAATCTATACCTACGTCAATGTTTGCCACTAAGATAAGATACTCCCATTTGTTTATTTTAATTTCTTTTAATATTTTGTTCAATAAACCCTAATTCTCTCGACTTATTTTACTATCAATGTGACCCTACTATTTATATGAAGATGAACCCCACCCCCTAAATGAAGCAACCGCGTCTGTGGCTAGGTTAACTGACTACACGCTGACTAGAGACACGGTCATAACCTGGATGGGTTTGTCTATGAAGATGAACCTCACCCCCTAAATGAAGCAACCGCGTCTGTGGCTAGGTTGTTAACTGACTACACGCTGACTAGAGACACGGTCATAACCTGGATGGGTTTGTCTGTTAGTGGCATTTAACTAGACCGCTTTCGTACTTCTCAAGGCATGTAAGCCGTTGGTGCCGGCTGCTATCACTAGATGGCAGTCGTTAAGCCATGTCGGAGGCCTATAGGCGGCTTGAAAACTTCTGGCACTGGGGTTGGCCAACTAGCCCCACAACCTCCACCAGACTTGGCCCCCGTGTGTGGAGTAAGGTCCGACCGAACCAGGATTTTCGGTCTCGGCCGAGACCGAGACTTGATTAAGAATCAAAAATATGAGAAATAAAAATGTATACTTAATAGTGAAATGTTTATTAATAATCAAAATTAAATAAACTTCTCATTCTCACTAATATTATAAATGCGAAAGTATGGATGTTTGTTTGTTCCACTATCACACCGAAACTACTAAACAGATTAGGATGAAATTTGGTAGGTAGATAGATAAAGAACTCGGCTACACATATTAGAAAACTTAAGGGTTCCCGGAGGAATGCTTAAAAACTCAAAATTTCCACTTTGTCACTAGATGGCTCCACCTTAACATTTTCTTTCTCTGGATCCAATTCTGAAGTTTACGCAGATGAAATCCCGGGCGGAAGCTATACATTATAATTCAGAAAAAGAAGTTTTTCTGCGTTTTTCCCTTTCAAGCACGTGCCGCCGCTCGCTCCCGTAGGTAATCAAATATCGACAACGCGGGCGAATGGTCAAATCAAACCAATCCCGATAGAACGACGCGCCGCGCCGCGTAAATTTGAATTACCGAATAGCTAAAGTCGTCGCGCGTACTGTCTCGGCCTGGCCGAGAATCTCGGCGTTTCTTAGCCGAGACCGAGACCGAGAATCTCGGCCCGATTTTAGCCGAGAATGACTGGTGCCGAAACCGAGACCAAGATCTCGGTCGGACTTTAGACAGTACGCGCGATGACGTTAGCTATTCGGTAATTCAAATTTACGCGGCGCGGCGCGTCGTTCCATCGGGATTGGTTTGATTTGACCATTTGCCCGCATTGTCGATGCTTGATATGGTGTAATTGGCTAATGAGTACCTACGGGATCGAGCGGCGGCACGTGCTCGAAAGAGGAAAACGCTGAAAAACTCCTTTTTCTGAATTATAATATAAGTTTACTTAATTTTGATTATTAATAAACATTTCACTATTAAGTATACATTTTTATTTTTCACATTTTTGATTTTTAATTAAGTCGGTCTTGGTCTCGGCCGAGAATAATTTTTATTTCTCGGTCTCGGTCTCGGCCGAGACGGAAAATCCTGGTTCGGTCGGACCTTAGTACTGTCTGCCCGGCCGAGAATCTCGGCGTTTCTTAGCCGAGACCGAGACCGAGAATCTCGGCCCGATTTTAGCCGAGAATGAATGGTGCCGAGACCGAAACCGCCACCCGTACTATAATATTTAATATCGTACTATATGTATAGTCAATTGGCCGGGTGCAGGGAGTGGTATTAATTGGTGAATTAGATTAGTTTATCGCCTCCGTAGCCTAGTGGCTAGTCCGCTCGCTTCACATCAGGAGGTCACGGGTTCGATTCCCGGCGGAGTCCAAGGACTCTGTTTGGTTGGTTGTAGGGCATTTTCTGAGCCCGCCTGGCTACCTATCCCATCTTATCTAAGTCTTGCCGCCAAACACCAATATTATGTTAACAGCATTGATTTGTTCCGGCATGAATTTAAGATAGCCAGTTCCCCATTGCGTTGGGTAATCTTGGTAAGCCCACTTCCATCTTCGGCATCATCATCACTTACCATCAGGTGAGATGATGCCAAGCTTACCAATTGAGGGTTATAAAGAAAAAAAGGTAAGTGGGTGATCGATAATTATGTTTATTTGGGTTATTGGTATTGTGTACTTTTTGTCTGGTCTGGTATGTATGTATGTCCGTATGATGATGGTAATTATTGGAGCAAGTTGTTTGTTCGCAGGTGTAAAAACATAGTGAAACCAAACAGCAGTACTGTATTTTTCCCAATAGTACTATATTTTTGCATCCTTCTTGGGAATAATACTCGCCTTTACGTTCCTCCACATTCTACTAACTTCGTTGCTCATTCCTTTACTGTCCAAGCTATTCTACTGTGGAATTCTCTTTCTGTCTCTATCCGACAAGCTCCTTCACTTCACTCTTTTAAAAGGCAAGTGAAAGAATATTTTTTAGAACTTCAATCAAAATCTTAACCCCGCTGAACCTTCACTCTTACTCTTATTACTGCTTCATATATAATATATTTATAGATATATGTATTATATATATTTATATAATATCATTATGTATTTGTATTATATGTAAGTACTGATATACAGGGTGTTAAAAAAGTGCGTTTGAAATTTTAAGGGGTTACTCAGAATCAAGTACAGAACCCAGGAAAAATATTGAAAAAATCCGCTCTTCAATTATTTTTTTCAGATTCTCATACTAAATCTAAATAGTGAATCGAGAATTTGTATGAAAAACTGCAAAAAAAAATTGAAGAGCGAATTTTTTCAATATTTTTCCTGGATTCTATACTTGATTCTGAGTAACCCCTTAAAATTTCAAACGCACTTTTTTAACATCCTGTATATGTAAATTATTTATTTATTTTATTTATAAGTTCGTTTTTAGAATATATATTAGTTTTAAATGTTAATTTCATGTACTTGCTTTTGCTTTGCACAGCCCACTATTATGTATAAGTTTCCATTCTTCAGGTTGCCTGGAAGAAATTGCTCTAAGCAATAAGGCCGCCTAAATTGTACAGCTACATTAAATATTTGACTATCATGTATTATATCTCTGTGCAATAAAGAATATTTGATTGTATTGATTTGATTAGTACTATATTTGTTCAAAAAAAATCACATGTGTGGAGTATGGCCTAACCTTCCCGAGGTATGGGAAGAGACCCGTGCCCCTGCAGTAGTGGCGATATGGGTTGTTAACTATACACTATACAGTTACCTATACAGGTAGGCAAAGAAGTTTTAAATCGTCGCTCCGGGGGGGAGCGGGGTGCATGTCTGTGCAGGTAGGTATAGAAATAACTTATAATGAAAACTTTTAAGAATACTATTTATAGTATATAAGGTGTTACTTTATTAGTGCCCGATATTTTAGTCAGTGCTTTTACTCCTGATTCTGATCAACTTTCCCCAAGGAACCCATAGTCAAATCGCAAAAAAATTGTTGGGCTCTTCATACTAATTTGGCCGCTCGGCTGATCGATTTGTATGAAGAGTCCAAATTTTTTTTTTCGATTTGACTATGGGTTTCTTGGGGAAAGTTGATCAGAATCAGGAGTAGAAGCACTGACTAAAATATCGGGCACTAATAAAGTAGCACCTTATATATGTATAGTAATGATTTATATTCTAAATGGCATGGAATATATTTCCCAGAAGAGCCCCACTATGGGAAAGTCAAATCACGGCGGCTAGTGATGAAACATATGGTAATCGATAGAGAATCAAAATACAAACTAAAAATGTTCTTTGGTAAAATCCGAAAACGGTATACTTTCGGAGATACTGAGCATTTTCGTTTTGAAAAAAATTAGATTAAAAAATGACATTTTCGATACGCGTCTCTACCTCAGCCTTTAATCACTATGTTTTATTTGAACAAATACTTTTATAAATAAGTTGAAAATCATTAAAAGGATGTAACAAAAACTCAGTTTAATGCATTAGTAGTAGTGCATAAGAATAAAACCTCTTTACTTATATTGCTAGATTTCACCTTTGTGTACATTATGCTTAATGCGTACACACAGCAATGTGGTAAATTAACAGGTTAGTTCAATTGTTAATTACTACATTTTGTTAGTATTAATTGGTAGTAAAAAATAAAAAGGAATTTAGCTGTAGTAACATATTTAGGAAGTACCTCGTTGTTATTAGTGTGTTATAGTCACTCAAATAAAGAATTTGGTTTATATGTGAAATCATCCTTTTTGCTTTGTAGGTAGCCTGCCTATTTCAGATTTACAAGAATTGGTTACAAATTAATTCTGACGAATAACTTTTTAAGTTAAAAGTAACACAAATATAATGTTGAAATAAATAATTCTGGTGGATGTAGTTAAGATTTATATACTAAGAAAGACGAAAACGTATCGAAAATTAAATTTGTTTTTCTTTCACCAAAAATAAAAAATATCCCTGAACCGTTTTCCAGAATTTACCAAAGAACATTTTTAGTTTGTATTTTGATTCTCGTTTGCCATATGTTTCAGTTTCACTAGTAGAAGCCCCAGTTTAAGTAATGACAGCTAATTTCTTAACACCTTCGGTCTAAGATTCGTTTTAACAAGGTACCTAAGAAGAAATCTTGTTAACCTTAACATTAGTTACGTAACTTTTTAACTATGAACATTTTCAGACAATAGTGGTTATATTATTTTTAATTTAACGTTCCTATCTGAACCTGCCGAGACATGAATTGTTCTTGTTAATTTGCAATTGTGTAATGTATGATTTCTATGGTATGAATGATACTTACGATATGTAAAGGTTTTAAGTCGTTAAATAATTAAAATTTCTATTTTTGTTCTGCAATGATTGAAAACTCATTACAAGGTTTTTAACAAAATGTTTTCGTAATCTAAAAAAATCGCATACTTATAGACCACAATTTAGTCCAAAATACTGTTCTAATTTCCCTTGTTAACAACCCATATCGTCCCTACTGCAGAGGCAGCGGTCTCTTCTCTTCCCATATCTCGCTCGGGAAGGTTAGGCCATACTCCACACACGGGGGGGCTTAGTCCGGACTGGTAGAGGTTGTGGGGCTAGTGGCTAGCGCCGGTGTAAGAAGTTTTCAAGCGGCTATAAGGCCTCCGTCATCTAGTGATAGCAGCCGGCATATCAGCCGGTTGAGAAAAGTGCCACACACAGACAAACTCATCCAGGTTATGACCGTGTCTGTAGTCTGTTAACCTGCGGGATCGACACGACCACCCAAACCGCACTGAACCGCAATTTTCCTAATTTACCCCGAAATATGAAAAGCTTACTAGATTCTGTTTTACCAGATTTCTGGATCCTGCTAAATAAAAACACACAAAAAATATTGGTCTTCTCAGCCGAGCGACATCGCTCGTAGAGTAGCCTGGCTTGGATCGATAAAGGAGACTAAGAATAACTGCTCTCCCTGTGACCTCTCTATCCAAGGCTGCGGCGGCGCCGGCTGCGCGGCGCCGTGCTATTACTTGGAAATGGAAAGGTCGCATTGCCAATAACATCTCTGAAACCTGATAATTATTTACGTAAAAATTAATTAAAAGGGTTAAGTACTTTTGGCTGTAATGTAAGAAATTTGAAATGTTTCGGACGGTTAACGTAAGGTTTCATTTTGCTTATTCATGAATTATTGTTCTGCTCTTCCTGTGACCTCTCCTTTCCAAGGCGGCGGCGGCGGCGCGGCGCCACGCGTGGAAATGGAAAGGTCGCGTTGCGAACAATAACATCTCTGAAACCTGATATCTAAGTTACGTAAGAAGTAAACCTAAACCTTGGTGTTGGTGATAGAAATAAGTGGACTGTATTTTAGGTAATATTAAGAGAATTAAAGAAAACATGAAAGATGGGTGAAAAGACAGTTTTTTTAATAATAGACAGGAAAAGAAAAAGAAACAAAGCATTAGACCATAAAAAAGTATATAAAACCAAGGAGTCTGCGACACTTGGCCTAAACCTCCCCGAGTTATGGGAAGCGACCCGTGCCGCGTGCCCCTGCAGTGAGGACGTAATGGGTTGTTAACAACAACAACAATGTCAGGTACTTCTATTTTAGGACCTCTATTTTATCAATAAAGAGTTTACAAACAAATACTTTTTGCTGTAATGTAAGACATTTGAAATGCTACGGATTACGTAAGTTTTCATTTTGCTTATTTTTTTATTTTTTATGAATTGTTGTTTTTGTTTTATGAAGAATATCTAAAAAATATCAGAATCCTGGTCTTTGTATCTCATCAATTAATGACACAGGATACCGAGAACTTTCTATAGTACACTAGTCGTAGTTTGTATTAAACTTTATTACTGGTTGATTACAAATAATTAAACACACCTATGTCATTGACTGACTCGGTGGCTAAGTGGTTAGTGATCCTGACCTCTGATCCGAGAGTCGTGGGTTCGATCCCCACACAGGGCAAACTTTTCTGTGATGAGCAGAATTGTTTGCTCTGAGTCTGGGTGTATTATATCTATATATGTATGTATTTAAAAAGTATAGGTGTATGTATATCAGTCTCTGGTTCCCAAGATACAGGGAATCCTAGTTTGGGGCCAGATGACCGTGTGTAATTTGTCCCAGATATAATTATTATATTATTGTATGAGAATGTATTATATTCCTCAGAAAAGTAAAACGGTACCGACTGTAACTCCGAATACAGGGAGTTACAGTCGGTACCGTTTTACTTTTCTGAGGAACTTAACTGAAACTAATTGTGGTAAGAAAATTTCAGTATTGCACGCTTCACACGAGTCATGTTCACTCAATAAGAGTAAATTTTACAAGTTTCAGCAACTAAATTGCCGAAAACGGGCCCAGGCCATATTTTTTTCCATGCGCCTTTAATCTGTAAAACTACTTACAGGGTTCAACAACGAACGACAGCTACTCTGGTAAGCCACCGTTGCAGGGCAGTTTAGCTACAGGGAGCACCCAAACCTAAGTACTTACCTGATTTCAGCATGTCCACCAGGGCAAGCGCTTGTTTTAGTTTGTCGTCATCATCAGAATCACGTCGTTGAGATTCTTCTGACGAAGTACTACTACTACTCTCACAGTGTGTCATATAAACTAAGCCAAAAAAGAAAAACGCTATCTTGTATAAAAACATAATAACTTAGAATCACATTTTTCTTTGGATTGTGACTGCATGGAGCAAAATTCAATATATATTTTTATTGCAGATTCAACGAGTAGTAAAATATTATGATTTGTGAGGGTTTTGTAATAAAATTAATAATCAATAAATACATTCCCAAGTATATTTCGAAACCATAAGAAAAGGTTTTACTGTGAGACGCGAGTGAAAATATCATGCAAAGTTAACCGCACATGAAAACAAAAACGGAACACCTCTTACTTACATCCTCAGCTACAGGAACATTAAGGATTGCTCTAATCCAGGGTTTTTCAAAGTGGGGTACACGTATTCCTAGGATTAGGCCGGGTGATTGTATGGGGTACACGAAAATATTTAGGTACGTAGGTTATAGTGCCTGAAAATCTAAGTAGGTACGGCAATCTTGAATCTGAATTCAGATGAAATCTAAGCAAAGTTGCACCTAAAATAGATTAATTATGTGACAAAGAGTAACAATCACACTAATCACGAAGTAAGTACTAGGTAAAGCGTCTTTGTAACTGATTCGCCATTTTCTAGGAAACTTCGTAGGGGTACGTGAGGCTATACGTTTGAGAAAGCCTAGGTACCCATTTGTCGGCAACTTTCTCTCAATTATGATAAGGCTCGCAACGGGTACCTATCCAGGATTGTTTGGCTAGGTTTTTAAAATTAAACACAATATGATTAAACCTAGTCAACTTATTTTACTTTAAAAATAATATATGACACAATTCCACCATAAGTTCTCAGTTATACCCCGGCTGGTTGAGCCAGAAACTGCTTACTTCATTGTACGGCGACTGCAGCTCCGCCGCTTCCAAACCAGAAGGCTTGTCAGCTCCCGCCGTCTGATGACAAAGGCAAAAATAATTTTAGGTGATTTGCAGGTTTGATGATGACCACGACTGGCCCAGGATCATTATTGTGGGCGTCCAAGCAAAAAGGGTTTAGTGGTCGGCATTTAGTTTCCGAGATATACGCAGTTTTGTAAAGTTGGGTGAAATAACGGCATTTCGCAATTTTAGTTTTTTATTAATTATAATAGCTCAATTATCTGAAAGTTCGTATAGTAAATGACTTTATATGATGTTAATCTATGTAACCAGCAAGAAGAAGTGTGTGTTTTTTTATAATCAAACTTTAAAAATGCTTTTTAACAAAACAAGGTATTTTAGAGCTTCAACTTTATGTCTGGAAAAATATAAGGTGCTACTTTATTAGTGCCCGTATTTTAGCCAGTCCTTCTATTCCTGATTCCGATCAACTTTCCCCAAGGAACCCATAGTCAAATCGCAAAAAAATTTGTGACTCCATACAAATCGATCAGCCGAGCGGCCAAATTAGTATGAAGACCAAAAAATTTTTTGCGATTTGACTAATATGCCAGATTTTGAATATTTTTTTGAACTTTATTATTAATTGACTATTCTAAATTCCGAATCTAGACTTAATTCAATACCCCAATACTGGACCCTTTTTGCTTGGATGCCCACAATATATGGAGATTTAGATCCCTGAATACCTAACTACGAGTTAGGTTTGAAATACTCAGGTGAACAGATCAGATAAGACCGGCCCGCGGTATTTTGGTCATATTGAAATAATTCTGAATAAATTACCGTCGTTACATCGTAACGTATAAGTAGTTTAGGATGACGCCTGTAACTATGGAATGTTCCCAATTATTAAAATGGTAACACATATCTACTTAATTTTTACCGCCTCCGTAACCTTGTGGCTAGTCCACTCGCTTCACATCAGGAGGTCGCGGGTTCGATTTGTAGGACTCGGTTGATTGGTGGTAGGGCATTTTCTGAGTCCGCCTTGCTAGCTACCACCATCTTATCTAAGTCTTGCCGCCAAAAATCAATGTTAACAGCATTGATGTGTTCCGGCATGAAGATGGCCAGTTCCCCATTGTGTTGGGAAATCTTGGTAAACCCGCTTCCATATTCGGCACCTTCATCACTTATCATCAGGTGAGATGATGCCAAGGGCTTACCAATTGAGGGTTATTAAGAAAAAAGGTAAGTGGGTGATCGATAATTATGTTTAGTTGGGTTATTGGTATTGTGTACTTTTTGTCTGGTCTGGGCACCTAATTTACTGTTCGGTAGCCGTGTGGTGATGGTAATTATTGGAGCAAGTTGTTTGTTCGCAGGTGTAAAAACATAGTGAAACCAAACAGCAGTACTGTATTTTTCCCAAAAGTACTATATTCTTGCATCCTTCTTGGGAATAATACTATATTTGTTCAAAAAAAAGGTGACAACCCTAGTATGGAGTATGGCCTAACCTTCCCGAGGTATGGGAAGAGACCCGTGCCCCTGCAGTAGGGACGATATGGGTTGTTAACTATACAGTTACCTATACAGGTACGCAAAGAAGTTTTATATCGTTTATAATATTTATACCTTTTTTGCAATAACCCTTTTCCGCCGGTACTTACATATATTGTTTTGCGAGGAAGCAATCCGTTTTTTCTAATGCCAATCAGAGTTACAGGTTTTGGTCGTGTCTCAAACGGCTCAAAATAACCCTGAAAATTTGTTTATTTTACTTAGTAGGTACTTATAATATTTTATTTAGATTTCATTATTTCGTAACGAATCACATACCTCCGCCCCGTACTAATTTTAGTATGTACCTTATTAAAGTATGGATCAAATCCGAGAGATAACGTTTTGGCAAGCCTAGTCACCGACTGTGGAGATCGGAACACCGACCGATGATGCGCATGCTTCTCGTCTGCGGCTGCAGGTTCCTAAAACATATACATACATTACAATTTGTCTATTAGTTATTTAAAATGTCCCTCGTCCTTTCTTATTCAGCTATAAGGTCTATTAATCGTATTTATGTGTAAATCGTTCTATGTAGGCAAGTAAGTACTTAAAATGTTCCAGATGTGCGATAAGTTGGGAATGGATTGTGCAACATCAGTTAAAAGTGTGATGGATGACGATTCATCAACAAACTAGCTAAATAATTGATACCTAAAAGAGTAGTCCACACAACGCGTTTATAATGAAAAACGAAAAGTGATTTTGGTTGGATTACTGACCTTCGTTGAATAACATTCGGTAGGTACCTACATAAAATACTTACCGCGCACCCTACCGCAATGATACCCTAGCTAGACTATGAATATCCCCCTACCTATGTGTATGGTGCAATACATTCCCCCGTCAAAGTAACTTGGTGCAATGCAATTGCGCGTTCTAGACGGCCTGATCCACCCCATAAGTGAGTTTACTTTCTTTTATTTAATAAGTACTAATACATCACCCTACCTTAACCCCACACCGTAAACTATCAATGCCCCCTATGTCCTAGGGCCTAGCACTACATTCCCTCGTCAAATGGCACACCCTCGGTGCATTGTGATTGCATTGATTTACATGACAGTACACGCGTACAGTCCAATCTTGTACCTACTACAAGTCTAGACTGCCTGGACTGGGCCACCGCACTGCCCCACCAATGGGGTGAGTCAGGAACAGGAGCGGAGTTGGGGTATTGGGCGGGACTCTAGTTTCCAATAAACTAGTATAACGGGAATTCAAATACCACCCCATGTATGTATCTATCCACGTGTAGTTACTAACTACGTGAATAAATAGAGGTAACGATGACGTCTATCAACATGAAACAGGCGCGAATTCAGATTTCATTTGCCTGAATTTACGTATATTTCATAAATTTCTATTTAAGCAATAAAAAGATTAAAATAGTTTTGTTATCCATGTTATACTGGCATGATAATAAAATTGTGATTGTCTGTTATACATTTTTTTTTTTAATTATGTTAGTTGGCAAAAGGCTGACAGCCCACTAGATGGAACCTCAGACATAAGAGTTATCAACTTATCAGTGCCTTGCCGATCCTTGAGTGCTAAGATGAAATGCATCTATGCCGGTAATTGCGCTGGCTATCTCGCCCTCACCCACCGAAACACAGCGCGTTGCTCGGCATCCCCCCAGTCGGAAGGGTTGTGGAAATTTTTTAAAATATTTTCAAACTATTTATTTTTAGGATTCCGTCACAAGTGCAATTCCGTGCCTACCCAAAAGGTGGCAACGGGACCTTGTAATCAGTTACACTCTAAGCTCTTCCTACTCTTTTGCTTCTCGTGCTTCTCTTTTCTAATTCGTAGGTGCGTGTGGGATAGCCGAGTGATAATTGTGTTGTGTGGCCGTGCCACTTCGTTTACCATATATCGGCGGGGGAGCAGAGTGTCTCTTCTTTACGCATGTGTACGTAGCATGGTGCAGTCGGCATTCTGTGTCTGATATGAAATATAAATTCAAACATTTTGTTCTTATTAACTTACATCGTATGGCGGTTCTTTCGCTAGATTTAATGGTTGGTATGCCAACAGTGAATTTAAATGAATATTTGAATCCCACATATCCACAGATTGTGCATTTTCATTTATTGATGTTTTGGTAGTGGTGGAATCTTCATTTGAAGGCTGACTAGAGGCTGAAACATACATCACAGATAGACGTTGGGAATTCATAGAGTTCTAATAGAAAGATAGGGAACTGGCCGGTAAGGTAAATAAAGTTTACTCACTGTCAGTCGCTGTTACATATTTCACAACAACGGTAACAACAGATAAGACAACACCCACGTGCATTGTGACTTTCCACTGAATAGCTACTTAACAGTTGAGTCGCCCTCCCACAACATTTATACCAGGACTGTGAAAGAAATGGATTCTGTGAAATGCCCAATGTTTATTCCAACTATACCTTTGCTTTTGCATTGTGAATGTTATTTTTCATTGCTTTCTCAGACTAAACACAATATCCTTTGAATGTTTCCAGTTATTTTCTTTTACCAGAACTTACAATGATACGAATTACGAAACACGATGACGAAGGTGACCGATGGTGACTGGTGTCACATACCTACACAGACGGTATCGAGTAGGAAGGTATTTTGGTTTTAAGATAAGAATCTAATTCAGATTATTTTTGCTGGTGATTAAATGAATACGGAAGACACGGACATAGATGAAAAATCTACTTTCGTTGATTAGGTCTAAAGTGAGAATCCAGCGGTCATTATTTTGATCCGTTTTACCTGCTGTTTGTCTATAGTCAGCTGGTAGACTACTCCGAATCGTGGTCGTCGGGTGCATCGGGCCGGTGGGCGGCGCAGGGGGAGCGCGCGCACGGCCGGTGCTGCTCCTCGCGCTCGCCCGGCGCGCACCGCCCCGCCACGCACAGCCGGTGCCGCGCTATCGTGCCCTGCCCGCACGTCACAGAACATTCGTCCCACTTACTCCACCGACTCCAGATTTTACGATTGTTCAACGTATCGTCTCCATGGAACTTTTCTGGTTACAACATGAGAAAATGTTATTGAGAGATCATGCTGCCGCCCGTCATGCATGAGCTCCCTAGACAGAATGAGGATCTCCTTCAGAAACTGATGTGGGAACTATCGGAAGGTTTCACTGTGATATCATTAGTGTGCTGTGATCCTTAAATACTTTGAAGAATTCTGTATAAAGCTACCGTGAAGCAATAAAATATATGTATATTTAAACCGCCTGCCAACCCAGCGTTATAAAGACTAATCCTTCCTATCCTTTTCTATGATTGTGTATGCTGTGGGGGAGAGGTACCTAATTAATGCATAGGTCAACTAAGTCTTATAATTGGGTTCGATTTGTAAGCAGTCCTGATGTGAAAATGGAATATCTATGTAATGTAATGGAAGTGAACCTGGCGAATGGAAAAATATTAGCCGGTATCAAGAGCAAGTGTCGGTGTAGGAGCAGAATGAAGGAAGCCAGCACGGGCGAGCGAAAGAGCGAAGCCAGAAACAAGAGCAACAGTGGTAAATGGATGTATAAATTTAGATTTATACTTACCTGTAGCGGTGGTAACTGCCGTTGTATTTTTATCGAATTCATACACTAAAGTACTAGGACTCTGTGGCTGTTTCAACTGTATTTCTTCTTGCGTTATCAGATCTATCAATTCAACAGGGCTCAAAACTATTTTGTCTTTATTTCTATTGTAGCTTTCGTCACATTGTAGAGAAGTAAAGAAATAAGAAGCGACTATGAAGTTAATTACTAAATAAAATTGGCAAGTCCGAAAAATAATCATGTGGTAAACTTATAATAAAAAATATATAAGATGAAGTAAACAGCACCAATTTTCTAAGTATGATAATTAACAACTATTTGCTTCATAAGCTGTAAAACCATAAACCAAATTTTTTATATGTATATCCATAAACCCATTGCACAATGAGTTTTTTTCTTATAGTAATATCACCAAAAATATTATGCAAAGCAAACAGTTTTGCCGGTTTCTAAAAAAGCTTTTTTCTGAGTCTTCTAAGAAGATATTTTTATATCAATCCTTTTCTAAGGCACTAGCTTATTCCAAAAGTATAAAAGTCCTTCGTGCGTTAATAAAAAGGGTAAAATATGAAATAAAAGTTTTTTTTTAGTCCGGGGCCGGGGCTTAAATGGAGAGATACATTGTACCCGTTAAAACAATGGGAGGCACTGCAGACTTTCATCCCATTCGCGGAGCAAAATAAAACTACTTTGGCAATCGGCTCCTTGGTACATTGTCCATGTTTTAAAATGTTCTAAGGACTAATATAAAAAAGCGTCTGTGGCCCTGCGGCTGCGGTAGTGTCTCGGCCCCATCTCGGCCCACTGAGATATTATACAAGCTGTTAAAAAAGTGCGTTTGAAATTTTACAATCAGGAAAAATATTGAATGACCAATAGCTTATTTCATCAATGGCTCAAAATACCAACAGCCGAAAAAGACAACTAGCACGGGCAAGTTAGGTGAAGGTAGTATGGCGAGGTCGAAAAAAAAAACCTAAAGCTGATTTTTTGCACAGTCGTTCCTTGGGACCATAGAAGTATACCCTGAAAAGTCCCAACTCCTAGGATGCCGGCGTCCCCCTCTCCCCCCCCCCCCTCAAAAGGTCCCGATTTTCAGTATTTTTCATTTTACTCAAAACCAGTAGGAGTTAGGTGAAAACTGTCAAATAGACAATTAATCCTTATTAAATTACCTATCAAACGGTACTACTTTCATATCAATAGGAGTTTTAGTTATTGAGATATGCTTGTCTATATATGACAAAAAAAAAAAAACCCAATTTTGTACCAATTTCTTGATTTTCTGAGAAAAATGTAAAAGTATTTATAAAATATTGTTAGTAAAATTATTCCTTTCATGTTTAGCAACAAAACGAGACTACATTAATAAAAATTTACAAATATAATAATTAATTAAGTTGTAGTTCATTACATCTTAGCTAATAAATATGATTAATTTTCTACGTATAAATTTCAACTCTAAAGCATCGTGACTGACAACTTGTAGTTATTATCTATGTATAAATTTGTCACATGGATTCAAAAAAGCCTTAAAATAGAAATAAAATAAAACATACGATTTTTTAATATTTACAAATTACTATATTTATTCGCCCTTTTGGTCATCGATATCTATGTTATCTTATTATTTACGAGATGAACCACGGTATCGACCCATAATGCCTGCCACATTATATTAAATAGTACTATTTACATTAAGTATGAATAATCCCTGTTGCTCTCTGAAGGCGACCCCACCACCCCTAAGGTCCGGTGACAGTCCATACAGTCGCCAGTCGACACTCGTCACGCACTTCTCGCTCGCGTCTACATTTTAGATAGGGAAATTTTAGTAGGTAAATAACTCAAACGATTAGTATGGAGTGTCCAGGATGTGAATCTGCAACTGGTTTAGTGCAAATGGAAGCTTGGTAGCCACAGGTATAACGCTTTACCCCAAAATTTTCCACTCCAAACCTGAGGATTCAATTGATGTCCATCCAAACTATTAATGTACCTGCAGGTACACACGTACAATAAATATTGCGCACACACGTCAGAAGCGGTAGCAAGGATGCCAGTTAAACTGAAGAATATACTCGTTGTGTGGATTTTGCACAGATATTTACGAGATGAGAGATCTCGTAGAGCATTTGAAAGCCGCACGAACTTGATAGAGAGTCATGGTATTTTCTCCAATAGCGATTACCTATGTGTTTTGTATGAGCATAGTAAAAAAAATCGGTCAACTTAATAAACCGTGGAATATACTGTATTTATTTCATGTTTGACTGTTTCCTTTTTTGAAAAGGCACTTGTTGTAGGTATCAGAACATCGTTTTTCTCGTCTTTCTTTTTAAGCATAAATATCTGCGCAAAATCCAAACATGCAAGTAAATGCTTCGTTGCGACTGGTATCCTTGCCACCTACCTCTGATGCGTATGCGCAATATTCACTGCACGTGTACTGCAGAATAACAAGTTTGATGGACAATAACAATAGTTTGGATGGACATCAATAATAATTGAATCCTCAGGTTTGGAGTGGAAAATTTTGGGGTAAAGCATTATACCTGTGGCTACCAAGCTTCCATTTGCACTGAACCAGTTGCAGATTACATCCTGGACACTCGATACTAATCATTTGAGTTATTTACCTACTAAAATTTCCCTATCTAAAATGTAGACGCGAGCGAGAAGTGCGTGACGAGTGAGGACTGGCGACTTTATGGACTGTCACCGGACCTTAGGGGTGGTGGGGTCGCCTTCAGAGAGCAACAGGGATTATTCATACTTAATGTAAATAGTACTATTTAATATAATGTGGCAGGCACTATGGGTCGACACCGTGGTTCATCTCGTAAATAATAAGATAACATAGATATCGATGATCAAAAGGGCGAATAAATATAGTAATTCGTAAATATTAAAGAATCGTATGTTTTATTTTATATCTATTTTAAGGCTTTTTTTTATCCATGTGACAACTTTATACATAGAAAATTAATCATATTTATCAGCTAAGATGTAATGAACTACAACTTAATTAATTATTTGTAAATTTTTATTAATGTAATCTCGTTTTGTTGCTAAACATGAAAGGAATAAGTTTTACTAACAATGTTTTATAAATACTTTTACAATTTTCTCAGAAAATCAAGAAATCGGAACAAAATTGAGTATTTTCAATATTTTTGTCATATATAGACAAGCATATCTCAATAACTAAAACTCCTATTGATATGAAAGTAGTACCGTTTGATAGGTAATTTAATAAGGATTAATTGTCTATTTGACAGTCTTCACCTAACTCCTACTGGTTTTGAGTAAAATGAAAAATACTGAAAATCGGGACCTTTTGAGGGGGGGGGAGAGGGGGACGCCGGCACCCTAGGAGTTGGGACTTTCAGGGTATACTTCTATGGTCCCAAGGAACGACTGTGCAAAAAATCAGCTTTAGGTTTTTTTTTTTGACCCTAAACATTAAATTGCCCGTACTAAACAGCTTATTTGAGCAATAGGTTAAAATCCCAACAAATGCTTTAACTTAAAAAGGTAAGTAGGGCATAAAAAAGTATAATAGCCATTTTTACTGGAGATATTACATAAATATTAATCGCTTATCCAAAAATCGGTTTGTGATTTAAGCACAAGAGCAACCGACGGACACGGGCATACATACATTTTTATTTTATAGTTTGTAAGATAATCGATCCCCATGAAAATCTCAAGTTGAAGCATTTGTTGGGATTTTAACCTATTGCTCAATTTCAATCAATTCCATCAGTTGCTTAATTCAGCTGTTAGTATTTTGAACCATTGGTCAAAAGCTATCGGTCATATGGTGTTGGTATTATGACTGCTGGTCAAATGACTGTTGATATTAAGTATCAGTTCCGTACCGACCATACAGGTTGCTTTAACGGTGAAGGAAAACAACGTGTGAAAAGCGGTAAAGTGCGTGTCGGGCCACGCGCAGTGTAAGGTTCCGTAGTACTTCGACAGAGACTGCTTCAAGGGGAAAAACGTCCCATCTCACAAAATTGACTACTACTCGTTAACTTGTAAAGCCTACTTAGCTGTGATAGTTTTCCTTTTAACTTCGTTATACTACTGCCGTGAATTTTTTTACATTTCTAGAAACAACCGTTTAGCTGGCGGGAGGGGGGGGCACACATCACTAACAATTTGCACTTTAAAGCTTAATATTTCGAAAACGGACCCCTGAATCGAAAAATGGCAAACCCACAATATTTTTGAAAGATCTATCCAACGACACCCCACACCACCACACCAAGGGGTAGTTAAAAAAAATTCATCCCCACTTCAAGTGTAGGGAAGGTACCCTGAAAAAATGGTTTTCAAGATTTTATTTTACCACTTTGTCGGTGTGATTAATATGCATATCTCTAGTACTAATAGACTCTGGGCTAAGCCGCGGACAAACAGACAGACAGACGGATATGGCGAAAATTAAGGGTTCCTTGTTGACTACGGAACCCTAAAAATGACTCATTTTCACGAATTGTTATTTCACTCACGAATGATTAATAAGCGTCGTAGGGACATTGTATTTAAGTTAGATCACAAATGCAATACTAGCTTTGGGCGCAAATACTTTAACTTCTTGGGCCCATACTTATATAATATTATTTATTTTATTTTAGGTTTATTGGGACATCACCAGCCTTAGTACATGAAACTTACAAAATTAACGCATAAAGTAGAAGGCCAATTACAGACATCCACATCTTATACATTATACTATGTCGAGGACAGAACGCATATACGAGTATGTATGCATATTATATTATAATTCTACGAGAAACAAGATTGTGAAAAAACCAATTATTTATAATGTTACTATGAAAAAACAAAAAAAAACCACTAAAGCCATTGCTGATCTTAGTTTAAAAAAACAAACTTGATTTAATAATAAGTTGAGTTTTCAGTTAATTTTAAGTTGAGTTTTGAATTTCAAATTTTTAATTTTAAGTCTTTAATATAAAAAAATAACAAAAACTTTAATTTACTTAAAGAAGAAAATAGTAACATTTGTGTTGACATAAAGTTATTGTAATTTAATAGTACATATGGTATTTTGGCATCATATTATTATTATGGTTATGCTATATTTTATAGCTATATTCAAATGTAGTAGTTTCTAATAATTACTGGACAAGTAATAGTTAATATAGGTACCTAATTAATTTGATATTGGTTACAACACACAATAACTTATAATAGACACATATAAATTTATGTTTATGTGTATATTTATTACTTCACACTTTATGGTGGCAGTAAAAAAGCAAAAAAATATATACACTCATGGCCAAAAAAATAATCGATCCAAGGCCCGCAGCACGACACCCGAAAAAAATAACTCAATCCAGCAAAAAAAAACACTAAACCAAAAGTTCAAAAACTGTATGATTACTCTTTATGATTTAAGTTTGGTGGTTTTCTAGTTTTTTGTATTTAGTAGTTTTGTAGACCGAGTCATCCTCCCAAAAGTCTAGCAACAAACCCCGAGTCGATCCTTCAGTCCACCAGTGTATATAGAAATATGAGTTTGGAGCAGAGAATGGCAATGCATAACGGGTGTGTTTATGAGAACACCTAAGAATAATAAACACAGATACGAAGGAAAATGTAGGTGAGAACAATGGATACTTTAACAGGTACATGTATACATATTACTGAGCATGTAAGTGACATTAGATTAATTAGGTTTAAGAAAAAACTGTGACTGTGATGCCGGGGCACCACCAGTAACAAACAAACTTGAGCTTACAAGATTTTTTGGAAATGTTGGATATGTCACCTACTCAATGCCCATCAACATACATGTATATTAATGAGCATCGAGCAAGCGACATTAGATTAGTTACGTATAAGAAAAAGTTATGATTGCGACCGTGATGCCGGGGCACCACTAGTACCAAACAAACTTGAGCTAACTAGATTTTTGAAGGTTTGTTTAGAGCAGTTGAAAGGATCAATGTCGAGAAATTTCTTGTTGTATGTACGAACTATGCCAGTCATTACAGCATTTTTACCATAATTTTAACGGTGAAATGGTACATGAAATAAACTTGTATGTCTCGTGCGATGTGCAGGAGTATTCACAGTCAAATGAGCCAGCAGCTCTGGACAATCAATTCTCCCGCACAACACATCATACAGAAACCCCATGTCTAATAAATCGCGCTGTTCATCTAAAGTATGCGTTATATTGCCTACAACTCTTTACATAAGAAGCAGCTGTTTTTCTAAATTTAAAATTTAAGTGCTCTGTGAATTTCCTCTGTATTCGTTCAATATTACTCACATGTACATCATAATACGGTGACCAGATTGGGCTTGCGTATTCTAGTAATAATAACATAAGCGTAATATACTATTTTCCAGCTCAGAATATCCTGAAATGGCTGACATGTACGAATTACGAAACCAAGGTTACGATAAGATCTATTAATAACGTTATCAAAGTGCTGACTCATGTTCATCTTAGAGTCCAGTAGTACACCAAGATCACGCACAATCGTGACCCTCTCTATAACAGCGCCATCAAAATTATATGAAAACTTAATTGGATTTGTCTTTCTGGTGAAAGAAATACATTGACATTTTGACACATTAACTGAGATTTTGTTAGTATAATAATATTAAACAGATTATCTAAGTCTTTCTGCAACTTAAAACAATCACTGACTGTCTTTACCTTAATGAAAATCTTTTTGTCATCCACGTACAACAAGTGTCCGGCATTTTGAATACATGTACTTATATCATAGATATAGGCGTTGTAAAGTAGAGGGCCCAGGAGAGATCCCTGAGGGACCCCAGAGGCTATAGTAATAAAATCAGACCTGTAACCACCAATCACAACTGCTTGAGAGCGATTGTGGAGATAAGAGATCATCCACCTCAGTAAATCGCCGTGAATCCCCAGTGATTCTAACTTGGACAGTAGGATGATGTGGTCCACACATTCGAAGGCTTTTTTAAAGTCTGTGTAGACCACATCAACCTGACCACCACCTTCCATACCATCAAGCACAAAGTCTGTAAACAATGATAAATTGGTAACTGTCGACCGCCCCCTTAAAAAAACATGCTGTGATTCAGGAAAACCTTTTGAAATAACAGGATAAATGTTATCATAAACAATCTTTTCCATCAGTTTCCCCAGAGTATTTAAAATGGAGATAGGACGGTAATTCTCAATGAGCGACCTCGATCCCTTTTTGTGGATTGGGACAATATGTGCTTGTTTCCATATTGTAGGAAAAATACATTCTTTTAAAGAGCGCCTAAAGAGCAGAGTGACTGGACGAGTTAAACTATCTGCGCATGATGACAAAAAAACAGGGGGCACCCCCTCATTACCAGGGCCCTTATGTTTATTTAAGGTGCTCAAAAGATTGTGAACAAATTCGCTGGAGATGTGTATATACGATAAGGTGTCAGTGTTTGAGGGAATTATATCATTTCATCATTACGACTTGACGTTCTTGTAAATACACTTTCAAAAAAAGTATTAAAAGCGTCGCAAATAAAGTGTTATTAATAGACACTTAAAAATTTATGAAATGAGTGTATTTGAATGCAAAAGAGTTTTAGTTATTTGGCTTCTGGACAAATCTTATGATGACACTGAGAACCTTCTGTGTATCATGTCATAAACAGTAATGTTTGTTTAAATATATTTTTTACCTGTTTTTACCTAAGCACAATTAACTTTAGAAATCATTTTGCATGCTTGTATTTAAACTACCTAACTACTATAACATATATACTGTATATATGTTATACTGTATATATGTTAAAAAATTCAATAGTTACCGACTTAACTACCATTAGAATTATGTATTTATTACTATAACTTAGTTCACTTGCTGTATTTCTTTGGTACATGTATTCTAGGGGGAAGGGCGCTTGCTTATCCTAAAATACAGGGTTCTTCCCTACTTTAGGAAGTAAGACCTTGACCCACAATATTATTATGTCACTTTACCATACGTTGCGTGTGTACATTTTTTCTCTATGTTAGTCTTATCTAAATTGTAAAACATTTATGGCGAATAAACTTATTATTATTAATTACGTAACAAGCATAAGTTTTTCGAAGCTGTATGAAAATTTAAGTAAGGCATCTAAACTTAATTATCTTTGCTTTTTTAATATCTTATTTTACTGGCCGTGTGAAATAAGACTTTTTTAACCGACTTCAAAAAAAAGGAGGTTCTGAAGTTTGACCTATATGTACGAATGTTTGTTTGCCCGCGATTATCTCGCGTTTAGCTGAACCGATTTTGATGCGGTTTTCAGAAAAGTATTTGTTACATTTAGGAGAAGGTTTTAGTATTTTACCCGACTTCAAAAAAGGAGGTTCTCAGTTTGACTCGTATGTTACGCGATTGAAGTCGTGTTTTTTTTAACGCGTTCAGCGTTGTCGATTATTTTCAAACAGTACGACAACGTTAAAATTAAAGTATACAATACATAAACAGCGCTCCAGTCAATCAGGCGGGCTAAAATAGGCGCGGTCGCAGCCACAACACTGCAGGTAGGAATGATATGCCAAAAAAAGTGTAAAGTGTCTACTTTTAATTCATTTATTGTATTATTTAACTTGATACATCAGACGGCCACTCGTGTACCTAACATAATAAATAGTATCTTAGACCTACATAATGGTGTTACATACATTCATAATATCTTTGTTCATTTTTAACAATAAATACCTATATTAAAATTTAAAAGTATGAAGATTTTAAAGCAAAATACAAGTTAGATTTCCAAGAAGTAGCAACATAATATCCTACAGAAACTCGTCTCCTGTACAAGCTTAAAATTCGATTTTCTTTGATATATATACATACATAATAAACGTTTATATCCAATATGTGCTTTTTACACATAAGCAAGACAAACTGTCGGAAATTTATTATTTGTATTACATTGGAATTCGTCCTTTTATATATTTTGACATTGATACTTACTATGTAAAGATCAGAGAGCCCAGCGATAACAAAACTTTGAATAGTCGACGAGTTACTGTAAGTCCTCTTAAGATGTAAATTAGGTACATTTTTAATTTCATTTGTGGAAAATACACTACTTGACTAGTTTTATAAGAATAGGTGTTATTCAGTAAGTACCTTTTTACCTTCAGGTAACAAAATGATATACAACCTAAGTGGGGTGTATATAAGGTGTTAAGAAATTAGTTGTCATTACTTAAACTTGACAACTTTTCCCAAGGAACCCATAGTCAATTCACGAAAATTTTTGTACTTTCTAACAAGTCGGTCACCTGATCAGCCCACTTAGTGTGGGAAGTCCATTTTTTTTTTGCGAATCCACTAGGGTTCCTTTGGGAAAGTTGATCAGTTTCATAATTAGAAGCCCCAGTTTAAGTAATTTGTTAATACCTCATACAGGATGTAACAAAATGGGTGTAGGACCCGTTAACTGGGGATTCTACTCATCGTACTGAACAACTTTTGTTCTACGAAAATCGCAAAAAACATTTGTACTCTCCATACAAAAATGGAAAAACAGATGATCAAATGCCGATAATAAAATAAACACAGTTTAATAATAATTTCAGTCTAGTTGCCTGTGATCCATCGTGTTCAAAAGTACCAGGAAAGCATGACCGAACAGAAGGTAGACAGTGCCGGATTACTAGTTGATCCCCTAAGCAACACTCGCCCTACCATTTTAGTAGTTAGTTATAAGATCACCACATCGAGGGGTATCCAAATATTCATTTCCATAAGTTGAATTCCGCCGCGCCGGTAATCGAACCTGCGACTTCCTGATGTGTAGCGAGCGGAATAGCCACTAGGCCACAGAGCCGATCGAGGCCGGAGTGATTTCAGCAATGTCACAGAAGAAAGCTCAAACCCCACTATCAGTTTCAACCTATAAATATCCATTTAAAGCTACCTACTAGGTTTTCTAGTACAGGGGACCAATAGGCGTGTATTGCTAAGTTAGAGCATCAACTAGTAATCCGGCACTGTCTACCTTCTGTTCGGTCATGCTCTCCTGGTACTTTGAACACGAAGTATCACAGGCAAAAACTTGTTCCTATTGCTACTGAGATTGCTTAGTAAACATGAGTATGAATGAATTTGAGTATGCTAACGAGGAACCACACTTGTACGATAATAAAAAAACAACAAATAACAATAAAAAAGTAATTTAAATTAATGTAATAATTGCGAATTTGAACGAACTGCCAATAAGTATGAACAAATTGAATCGATTATTTTATGACAGTAACATATCATATTGCTACGTCATTGTTTCATAACCTCCAAGAACAGTCAAGAGTGAATCGGTGGGACTACGAGTAAACAGTCAATTACTCGCCGACCCACCAGTGGAACAATGCGGTGGGACCACGAGTTAGCTATAAATGAAGTTAGCAAATACGTATATTTCATTCAATCATTTTGAAGTGCTCAAAAATTGTGAGACTAATATAAAAGAACAAAACTCATAAAACAAAGATTTCATAGATAAATAATTTATGATTGTAAAGCACATACCCAAGACAATATTATGACTGCAGACTTGTAGTTTAACCAAGTTTAACAAACACTTTTAATTAGTTTAAAATTTAAAAATAAAATCAATTTCAAAATAAGTTTTGTTGAAGTTTATTTTGGTTAATTTTAACTCTTTAGTTATTTACGCTGTCTTTTAAAGTTGTTTTTTTTTTGTTATTAGGTATTACACTGTAGTTATAATATGTAATAATATGTTTGTATTAATATAAATGTATTGTAAGTATGTATTAATAAGTATATATTTATAGTATGTATGTATATTAGTAATTTCTTATGTCCAGTATTTAGTTTACAATATTATTTTATGTTTATTTTTTTATTATTGCACACTACCCTAAATGTTTTATGCGATTTCCTTCACCTAAAGATTGTCTGGAAGAGATCGCTCTTTAGCGATAAAACTTACCTGTTTAACTTTATTTTTATGTTTATATTTTCCTGTTTTGTTGTGCAAAAAACTATTTTCATCCATTCATTCATTCATTTAAACGTCTTCCACATCATACATAGTCCATTCTGCCGCGCTTACGATAAGAGCAGTAAGTCGGATTTTTCGAAAAAATAGTTAAATATATATTTGAAGTTAGCATAAAATTCTCTACAAAGTATACAGGGTGTCCCAAAACTAATGCGACAAATTTTGGCCGATGATAGCTTTGATCAAGACTTATCAAAATAACGAAACATATGTTCAGCAAAAGTTTATGGTTTTCGGGTTATACCAGATTTAAAAAAAAGTGCAAATCACTACCTTATGGTGGTCTCTGAGCTTTTGTTATTTAAAAAGAAACACTTAATTTGTAATTTTTTGCACTCATATATTTTCGATTAGTGTTTCTACCCGAATTTACTATTTATTCAACAAAAAATTAAAGATGCCATCAGAAATACATCATCAATTCAAGAAAATCTTAAAAAATATCCCATAATGAAACTTTAAACATCGGCGACATAAAAAAAATGTACTGAATAATTTTCTCTAATACATCATAAAAAATCCTTGTTTCATGCCCATTTTAGAAATGTATAATACTTGGACATTTTCCTTGCAAACATTGAGTTAATTGCTATTTTTGACCTCAAGGTGCTGATTTAAAAAATCTTATATTCGAGGTTTTTCAAATAAAATTAATTAGATTGATTAAAAATAGAAAGGAGATCATGTGTGTGTTCTCCAAAGTCACCGTGACTTTCTACCTGAGATAAAAAAAAGAAAATAAAACCGGCCAAGTGCAAGTCGGACTTGCGCATGAAGGGTTCCATACCATCGTACAAGAAACTCCAAAAAACACGTCTCTTGTATGGGTACCGCTTTAATTTTAAAATATAATTTTATTTTACTATATTTTTAGCGACTATAGCAATACAAACTCTGTGAGCATTTTATTTAAATCGCAAGAGTGACAGAGCAACGACACTGTGCCACAAAAGTACCCTAATCGGAGACAACCGTACTATTCGATTTTGAATACACCGAAGCTATTGTTTGGCAGACTGCCTGGCCAAAGTAGACCCCTACTAGAAACGTGTTTTTTTGGGTGGTTTTGGCTCGATTTTAATAATAGCAAGAGGTAGACGCTTGATTGAAACGCTCACAAACTTTGTATTACTATAGTCGCAAAAAATATATAATAAAATAAAATTATATTTAAAAATTAGAGGGGGTCACCATATAAGAGACCTGTTTTTGAAGTTTCTTGTACGATGGTACGGAACCCTTCATGCGCGAGTCGAACTCGCACTTGGCCGGTTTTTTCTTTTTTTTATCTCAGGTAGTAAGTCACGGTGAGGTGACCTTGTAGAACACCCTTATGATCTTCTTTCTATTTTAAATCAATCTAATAAATATTTGAAAAACCTCGAATAAAATATATGAGGAGGGATCAAAAAGTAGTGAGAATGAGATAGAATATAGTGACTATTGATATCTTAATAATTTATTTTTCTACATAGTCTCCGAGTCTCTCTACACACCGAGTCCAGCGCTTTTCCAAGGCTTCAATCCCAAAAAAAAAAAAGTTTTGTCTTGGTCCTGCAAAAAGCTCTCCACGGCATCCATCACCTCGTTATCGTCTTCGTACCTGTTTCCCCTTAAGTATTCTTTCAATTTGGGGAACAGATAAAAATCGCTAGGCACCAGATCTGGTGAATAAGGGGGGTGGTCAACCAATTCGAAGCCAGCTTGTTGAATGGCAGCCATCGCAACTGCCGAGCTGTGCGCGGGTGCGTTGTCGTGATGAAACAGCACGCCCTTTCGAAGTTTCCCTCTCCTTTTCTCTTTGATGGTATTCCTCAACTTGGGAATTAATGCTGCATAATATTGGCCTGTAATAGTGGTTCCACGCTCCAGGTAATCAATCAACAATATCCCTTCTGAGTCCCAAAATATTGAGGCCATAACCTTGCCAGCCGATGCCACGGTACGAAACTTCTTCGGGGTCGGTGATGATGGCCGTTTCCATTGTGAAGATTGCTGTTTTGTCTCGGGATCAAAATGATGGACCCATGTTTCGTCCATTGTTACAAAACGAGACAAAAAGTTTTCAGAATCTTCTTGAAACTTGTCCAACAATCTCTTCGAAATGTCAAGTCGATTTTGTTTCTGACTGTCCGTTAACATTCTCGGCACCCATCTTGCGGAGACTTTTCTCATATTCAAAGATAGTTTCAATATGGATTGAATACTTCCATATGAAATGCCCGTTTCTTGAACTAAGTAACGGATGGTAACTCTTCGATCGCTCAATACAATTTTCTCGACTTTAACAACATTTTCTTGGGTGACTGACGTCGATAGGCGGCCGCAACGATGTTCGTCTTCCGTGCTCGTTCTCTTTACTCGAAATTGAGAAGCCCACTTGGAGGCAACATTAGGAGAGCAGACTCCTAATGTTGCCTCCAAATCGCAGTGAATCTCTTGCGTCGTTAACTTTTTTAAACAGAGGTATTTAATAACGGCTCGCACTTCGTTTTTCTCCATTTTCGAGAACACGTTCTGACATGAAGCAAACAAATGACTACATTCAGAAAAAAACAAAAGAGAATCGAAAACTTTTTCTTTATTAATTAATATTACAAATATCTGAACTATGCCTGCCAGTATTCATTTTTTTTCTTACCAAGCAGTATATATATCGTTCTCACTACTTTTTGATCACTCCTCGTATTTTTTAAATCAGCACCTTGAGGTCAAAAATAGCATTTAACTCAATGTTTGCAAGGAAAATATCCAAGTATTAAACATTTCTAAAATGGGCATGAAATAAGGACTTTTTATAGCATATGAGACAAAATCATTCAGTACATTTTTTTACGTCACCGATGTTAAAAGTTTCATTATGGGATAGTTTTAAAGATTTTTCTTGAATTGGTGATGTATTTCTGATGGCATCTCTAATTTTTTTGCAGAATAAATAGTAGATTCGGGTAGAGACACTAATCAACAACATTTAAGTGTAAAAGAAAATACAAATTAAGTGGTTTTTATAACAAAAATCAAAAGACCACCGCAAAGTAGTAATTTTCATTTTTTTTTAAATCTGGTATAAATCGAAAACAATAAACTTTTGCTGAACATATTTTTCGTTATTTGTCTTGATCAAAGCTATCATCGGCTAAAATTTGTCGCATTAGTTTTGGGACATCCTGTATATTATGTTTATGTATTTTCAGATAGATCCGTATCCGGTAACATTTTTCCGATTTGACGCATGAACATTGCTGTAAATGTTTATTGAGGTTTTATTCGAGCTGTCCAACGCTCATCCCTGCGAGTACCAAGCGTACTCGTAGTGTTTCTTGTGTGTGGAAATTTTATAACTTCGGAGACATAATTGGCAGTTTTTTATTTTTGAAACGACAACGCCGATTTGTCCGCTATTCCAGCCGAATAGTCACTATTAGCGTATTGCCGGACTAGTAACTAGTCGGTTTATATTATACTATAAACGGATGAGCAATCACTTCTATAAAAGTCAGTTCCCACCTATACTAAGTTTTTATACATACATTACATAATTTGTACAAGAAATTATTGTATTCTTTTACTTCGAAATATTCGTTTCAGATAATATTTTATTGCCTATTCACACAATTTATAAATAGCAACGCATTGGTTTATTATATGTTGCAAAAGTATTTAAAAAAGATAAATATAATGTACTTACTATAACAAGCATTTGATTGGTATAAGATACTATTGTGAAATAAACAACAAATTGCTATACAAATTATGTAGTAATAAAATACAGATTGACTAAATGATATATGAAGTAGATAGATAATCATGAGTAGTAAATATTTTAACTTCACAGATAGAACATTTCGCTTCACTAACGGTGTTTTTAGATACTAATCTTCCACGAATGAAATACATACATCAATTATGAAGTAAGTAGAAACTTGCTATACCCAGGTTCACCATAATAAAACTACTTTAATATAGCTTTACATCTGTCTATTTCATAAAATCCGTTTCATGCTAAAGTTTTTATAGATTAAATAATTTATTATTTAATACGTAAATAATTACGCTCTGTGATAAAATTACCAAAGCATGGAATCAAAATGTTTGAGTATGCATAATTAGTTGCGTGATATATATTTTATTTTAATATAATGTTGAACCGGGGAGTGTCATATAAAATTACTGAGAGTGAGACCCATATCCAAAAAAGGCCAAATCTAGCCTTTGATCATGAACACTGAGTCGCTTCAAAGTGAGAATCATTAAAGTCAGGAAATTCTCTGCGATGTCTGTTGTAAGAGAGCACTCAGGAAAATGAGAACTGAACGAAGCTTTGAAAATAATATCTTCTTCCTCACTCTGATTGGACTGATACTTAATCGTATTCATTCACACGCCTTTTTTACCTAGAACTATGAGTTGAATGAATCTAAGTTCTAGTAAATCTATTTCCCTTGTTCGCGGAAAAGTTTATTACATATTTCTTTGTTATTAATACCTAATGAACTAAAATATTATTTTATTTTAAGTTATTAACGAGGATTGATCATCTTATAAAAAAATATTAGGCCCCAAGTCGTTGGAACAAATAATCAAAAAAGAATATCAAATAAAACTAGGTAGCTGTTGACTAGATTTTTTTCCTTTTTCTTAAGAGATACCAATTAATGGAGATTCTACGGCTTGTCTATACAGGTTGTAACAAAATAGGTGTCGGACCCGGTAACTGGCGCTTCTTTCTACTTAATATGCTAAACAACTTCTGTATGAAGTGTAATTTTTTTTGCGGTTTCAGCAATGTCTTATAACAAAAGTCTTTCAGTATTATTATACCTGTGTACAGAATGACTTGTATTATTGCTCGTATACATATCGGGAGATGAACCTAAGACTGAATTTAGCTAATTTGGTAATAAATATGATGTAAGGTATTAACTATTGTTTCCCTATTTAGACGTTTACTAATAGCATGAAAGCCAAAAGAAAATGATCCCCAAAATAAATGGAAATTTTAAAATCCCTAATTATTATAATCAAAAACGAAATACTTAAGTATGTATGTACACTAGCCTACAGAGATATCTGAACCCCTACTAAAGCTATTCGTGATACCTGGTGTATTACGGAGAGGTTCAGATATCCTTGTGGCTGTCTGTACATACAGGGTTATTTTTGGACCCTCGACCAAAACTTCACAGTGGCTTCTACTCATGAAACTGAGCTTTCCCCAAGTAACCAATTGTCAATTCGCAAAAATTTTTTTTGGATCTTTCATACTAATTTGGTCACGTGATCGGCCTATTTTGTATGGAGATGCCCATTTTTTTGCAAATTGACCATTGGTTATTTGGGGAAAGTTGCTCAGTTTCATGAGTAGAAGCCATTGTGAAGTTTTTCTGGGGGGCCCAAAAATAACCCTGTATATTTTAAAACATATTTTCTGTGCTACTACGAGTGATAATCATAAAAGCTTACGTCGCTTCGGTAAATATCTAATTTGATATAAATTTTTGACTAATAACTTTAAAAGGAATTGAAATATTGTAGTATGAAGGCTAGCCTACCTTAATGTCCGCTATTTTATTTTGCAAAATAGAGGCTACCCATAAACTTGCATGAATCGTTAGCTAGCAGTAATACAGACAAAAATTTTAAGTAGGCAGAAACTTCCTAAAGTGTCACGTTTCCGGGATATAATTATACTGGTGGAGCCATCAGTGGGCAGATTAGCTTATCTTTAAGGAAGTTTCTGTCTAAACAATTTTTGTTTGTATTACTGCCAGCTATCAATTCATGCAAGTTTCATGGGTGGCCGCTATTTTGCAAAAAAACAGACAAACGAAGGTCAAAATGTTCAAAGCCCTTCAAAATAATATAGGGATTATCTTCTTTTGAATTCCTCCTTTCGAGTGAGAAACTTCGTAGATGTATCGGTAACCATCAAAAGCATCGTCAAACGTGACGAACATTAGGGATGTTGTCTGGTAGTCATCTAAGTTGCTTTTATCAAATGTCAAAATGACGTTCTGAAAATATTTGAAATAGCAAACTATGACATTATAACTTCATATAGTCGTTTCCATCTCATAACGACATTTTTATTGGCACTAGCAGCCGAACCCATCCAGGTTATGACTGTATCTGAGATCAGTTAACATGTTTGATCGACACGACCACGCAAGCCGAACTGAGCTACGACAGTTCACGAGCCACGAGCGCCTTTAACTACTATAATGAGATGTATACGTTTTCTTTCAGAACAAAATAAATATATATAATTAATTACTGTTTCAATTAAAGTATTGACACTAATTTGGAGGAATATCTTTAAAATTAACAAACGCGCGTGACGCCGTGTACATAATACAATCAAGAATAAAAGTGCGCGGGAGTTCATTAGGCGACCACTGGCAGACAAGCCTCGAGTTCTCGCTCCTTTCTAAGTGCTATGTTACGACACATGTCTAAATCGATTATTTGACACTGGGCAAAACCAATATTCAGTGCATCACTATAGTTACATGTTAGTAATACCCATTTTAATGCGTTCCACTAAGTCTTTAACTAAACTTGGCTACATATAGCGTACGCTATCTAATATATCTTGCAGTCGCGTTTTTTATTTTTTATTTTCGCGCAATCAGGGTCAGTATTCATATATTGATGCTTACATTAGCATTGACGTCAGCATTCAGCAAGTCACAAGTCTTTATCGGAGGCTAACGTCCGTCTGCACAAACGTAAATCAAAATTATTCTGCATAATTGGTTGGGAAATCTCGTGCACCGTACGTCTGTCAAATCTTAATATTTCAATAAATTGTACTTTACAATGAACGGTACAAGTCATCGACTTTCCTCTCTCCTAAGCAGGAGACTAGGTAATTCTCAAGATATCCCGAAATCTAAGCATTTCAAAGTGTGAATAAGTTTCGTCGTATTTTTGTCACTATAAATAGTACGAGTATAGTGTTATAGTCTTTTATGATAAGTGGGTTCAGAATAAATTAGTTGTAAAAAGGTAAAGAATAAAAAAGTTAAAAAAACATGAAAGTGAGACAATGTTGACTTGATGGAGACTAATTTGGCATATTCACCAAAAAGTGCTTTAAACACAACAACACTGTCCTCTAGCTATGATGCGATATACAAAGTTTTAAAAGACCACTCCCTTAAACTTTATAGGATGTAAAATAACAAATTAATTTTAATACAAATTGATTGACCAATCAATCTTAAACTGTGGTTTCTTCCCACGAATGTTAACAACTTTCTAAAACAAAGCTAATGAAAACCCTGAATTCGCAAAAATATTTTTGAATGCCTCATACAAAAGCTGGCTCATCAGCTGATTTATGTGTATGAAGAGTCCGTTTTGCGAGTTGACTAAGTGTTCCATAGGGAAAACTGTTCAGATTCATGAATAAAAAAGCCCAGGCACCTAATACACATAATTATATTAGCAAGAAACAAAAACTCGATCAAAATCGATATTAATAATTAAATGTATTAATACTATACAGAACCTCTTACTTTTACATCATTGTAACATTAGCCTATAGCACACTATAATGCATGCTACGATTACTGGACTACGAGTAAATAGTCAATTACTCGTCGAGCCACCAGTGGGTCAATGCGGTGGGACCACGAGTCGGGAGCGCATTTTTACGTGTCCTACATGAGTAGACAAAAATTCAGTCATTCACCATTGAATGAAAATTGTATCCTTATTTGTAAATGGGATAAAGGGAAAATTCCTACCATGGTCAAGACTTATCAAATAAACTGTTTACAATGTGGTTACAAGTACTATTGGAACTATTTGAATGTTTTCTGTACAGTTGGTCCACGTTTGTTGTTGTTGATGACTTTTTTTTGTTTTATAAAGGTGTATTTAAAAAACATCTTAATAAAAATATCTATCGTCTTAACGCTAAAAAAAACAAATAAGTATAGACCTTTCATTACTAGTCGGCTAGAAAACGCTTGAGTTTTAACGCTTACTTATGAAATGTTAAAAGCACTGTTACTGTTTTCCCAAAACATATGCGACTTGTAAGTCGAAATCGGTTACACAGCCTAATATAAACAATATTCAGCATGGTGTGATTATGTATCAGGGAAAACTTGTTATTCTGGAAAGTTTTTGCAATCGCGTCATCATTATTTTTCACTATTTTATCATCAAATACTGTTTCATCCTGTCTCATTCAAGCTCTCATCAATCTCATTTATTATTATCCATTTTATCATAAGTTAGTTTAATATCATTGTACTTTCTATCTGGAGAGGCAGGATGTACGGAATATTGCGTAGATTGATTGATTTTATTTATTTTATTTATTGCTCTTTTATCTCGAATAAAACAGTGTGAAATTACCATCAACACGGAACTGTTTTATTTATCACCCACACCCTTTTTTCAGGAAACGAAAAAAAATTGGCTTCTTCATACAAATTGTCCAATCAAGTTTATAATTTTGTATGGAGAACATATGGAGAAGCCGATTTTTTTTTCTTTTCCTGAATTTTTTTTTTGTGGAAAGTTGTTCAGTTTTGTCTACTGAGCAAGCCCTTAAAGTTTTCGGAAACTTGTCCCTTACACCCTGTATTATTAGGTGGTTAGCTATTTAATTGGCAATTAGTCTAAAAAGTATAAAGAGAAAAATAACCTAAAACAGTTAAAGCGGCACTAGACATGTACAAGTTAAATAATGCTTGTAAATGCCTGTGATCTGTTTATTTTGAGAGTGAACAATTTAATTATGTTTTATTTTTAAGCACTAGAATTGTTCCAACGCGTTGTATGCTATCACTTGCACTTTAAAAAAAGTTTTTCTATTTCATTTTTTTTTTAAACAAATTCATTTGACCTCTAAGAAAATGTCAATACAGTATAGTATTCAATGGAATCTTACTCTGTGTGTTTTTTCTTTCATGAGAAACATCACTCTACTTATGAAAGATCTTAGATATAGTCAGAATATAAGAAATAAAATAAGAAGCGGGTAAATTATTTTTTGGGACAAAATGTTTAGTTAAACTTTCAAAACTAAAACTCCAACTTTATAGGCAAGTACCTAATACAATAAAAGTGGTTCATAGTATAAGTTTATATGCTTGTTTCCTGTCAGTCTAAAGAAAGAATAGTCCTCTAATGACGAATGTTGTCTTAGTTTTAAGTTCTCCACAGTAGTTAGGCTACCACAGGCTACTAGGCCTGTATTTGGCTAGAATTAGGCGTATACTAATACGTATATATCAAACACGTCATTCCCACTTCTCTCAGTGAAAGGAAAACATATTTATTAAAAGGATGCTTTTAAGATGTCCTTTACGAAGGCCACCACCATAGACTGTCGCTTATCTGATATAGAAGATTCAGTCTGTGCACCTCCACAAAATATTGTTTCAAAAAATGACATAATAAATTGTATATTTCATACAGTAATATAAAGAGGTTATATGTACCTATAATATGTACTATATACACTCGGCTTCAAAAAAATCGCACCTTTTAAGAAATCTATTTTAAACATCTTTCAATCGTATTTGTATTATGAAATATTGGTAATGTTCGGTATCATTTGAAAGGTAAGGAAACAGAGAATCCAAAAACAATAATTCATTCAATGTTTTTTATTGGAACTGAGAAAAATTTACAAAACAATAAAAATCCTTAAAAAACCCAAATGAAATCTGATTAATTTTTCAAAACAAAGTTGCTTAAAACTAACCTAAAACCTAGTGTTACCCCCCCTAGCCCTAATGACGTCTTCCATGCGCTCCCTCATGGATCGCACCAACTTTAGGACCTCTTCTTGAGGGATTCTGTCCCATTCCTCAATAACGGCGTCTTGGAGCTCCTGAAGAGTCGCGGGAGCGGGATCACGGGATCTAACCTTGCGTTTCAGCTGGTCCCAGAGGTGCTCTATCGGGTTCAGATCTGGACTTCTCGCTGGCCACTGCATGACAGGGATCCCAACCTCTTGAAGGTAGCCCTGCACAATTCCAGCAGTGTGCGCGCGAGCGTTATCGTGCATTAATGTGAACCCGTCGCCAATAAATCCAGCATAGGGGACCACATGTTCTTCCAGGATCTCTGTGATGTACCGGTGAGCAGTCATCGACCCTTGCCCGCGAGCACCGCCGGTCCGAGAGACGCAAGAAAGTTCAGTTTTGCCGTCGGCAGATATGCCGCCCCAGAACATGCAGGAACCGCCCCCGTATTCTACAGTCTCTTGGATGCAGGCTTGGGCAAAACGTTCCCATTGTCTTCTGTATACTCTTTTGCGTCTATCGTTGCAGAAAAGGCACACTCTCGTTTCGTCTGAGAAGAGAACAGCTCTCCATTGGTCCAGGGTCCAATTGACGTGGGCGCGAGCAAATTGCAGGCGTGCTCGCCGATGCGCTGCGGTTAATTTTGGACCCGTGGCAGGTCTTCTAGCCACAATATTTCTCTCCTTTAGTCTTCTTCTAACTGTAGAGACACTCACGGCCCTTCTACGAACTGCTTGAAGCTGCTGTTGCAACTCAACAGCATTAGAGAACCGATTTCTCAAAGACTTCGATGCGACGAATCGGTCATCTCTCGCAGAAGTGCAGCGATTTCTACCAGACCCACGCCTTCGGACAAAGCCACCGGTCTGCAGGAACCGCTGGTACACTCTTCGAACAGAAAAGCGACTCAAGTGCAATTGCCGAGCAACATCACACTGACGTAGTCCTGATTGCAGTAGTGCGATAACTTGGGCGGCTTCAGCAGCAGTAGTGTCCATCTTCAAGGACGTTTTTCTGATGAAAGATATTCTTCTGTGTCTTCTTCGACTGTTGGTAGCAAATTTATCCCCCGATAAGCTGTATCGACCCTTTTATACCCAAAAAACAAAACAATACAAACAAAATTTGAAGAGGAGAATCAGTTCCATTGTCATTCACAGTGACTTAAAGTGTCAAGCTTTTTCTTTAATCAAATAAAATGGATATTTTTTTAAAGAGTTTTTATAGGGCTCTCAAATGATACCAATATTGCTACGAATAACTGCTTGTCTTAAGGATTAACAGTGCTTGAAGCCTATTTTTACGGACGTGCGATTTTTTTGAAGCCGAGTGTAGTAGAATAGTCTACTTTATCAGATGCTATGACATTGTAATGTATACAATAATTACATACATTTTATGACCATAATTTTTTCAAGAAACTTTAATATGGCAACATTATAAGACTGTCATTATAAGACGGTCGCTGGATGCGAGCCGCACAGGACCGGTCGGTGTGGAAATCCTTGGGGGAGGCCTTTGTCCAGCAGTGGACGTCTACTACTACTACTACTACTACTATTAAAAAAAAAAATGGCGGTTTCTATGATTTCGCCAATGACAATACTGATAGAGGCAAGGGATCAAGAAGATCGAATATTTATATATGAGATAATAAAAGAGTTAGAAATTAAAGACTTCGAATAAATAAATGGAAGTATTACAAGAAAAATAAGAAGAGGAATTAAAGCTTAATGTTATTTGACAAGATAAAATCACTGATAATGTAGATGAAGGGAGAGAACGCAAGTGACAAGAGAGATGAAAGATTAATGGGACGAGGGATGGAAGGTGGCAAAACATCATAAAGAGAAGACCAAAATAAGAAGAGGAATTAAAGCTTAATGTTATTTGACAAGATAAAATCACTGATAATGTAGATGAAGGGAGAGAACGCAAGTGACAAGAGAGATGAAAGATTAATGGGACGAGGGATGGAAGGTGGCAAAACATCATAAAGAGAAGACCAAAATAAGAAGAGGAATTAAAGCTTAATGTTATTTGACAAGATAAAATCACTGATAATGTAGATGAAGGGAGAGAACGCAAGTGACAAGAGAGATGAAAGATTAATGGGACGAGGGATGGAAGGTGGCAAAACATCATAAAGAGAAGACCAAAATAAGAAGAGGAATTAAAGCTTAATGTTATTTGACAAGATAAAATCACTGATAATGTAGATGAAGGGAGAGAACGCAAGTGACAAGAGAGATGAAAGATTAATGGGACGAGGGATGGAAGGTGGCAAAACATCATAAAGAGAAGACCGTAAGTGGACGTCTTTCGGCTGATAGATAGATAAGACTGTCAGCTTTCAAGTATTGATGTTTGGGGCGGGAACATACTAACGACGCTTCACCCGACTTGACAACAACCGACCCGACAACACGCATATTAAATCCATACAAACTCTATGGCTAGAAACATACTAGACTCTGTCCAACGAAACATGACCACGATTTTTAAAGAAATTTTATAGCAACACTTCGCCACATCGTCGGATGGCGTTTCAATAATATGTTTCCACCTTTATTCTTCGGTGTTAACAGCTGAAGATTTTTTGAATTTGTCGCCATATCTTGTGGACAGCGTTCCCTAGTCAGAGTCTAGTTGAACTGACGATTTATTCTTGTGTAAAATAATAATATGGGAAACATTGTGTATGTCTGAAATAAACCGTTATTTATTACGTTTTATTTTATTTATTTACGCGTTCCCTTAAAGAAATGCTAAAAAGTACAACATAGTAGGGTGCCCTTACATATCTGTATTAACAACCCATATCGTCCCCTCCCCACTGCAGGGGTACGGGTCTCTTCCCATACCTCGGGAAGGTTAGGCCATACTGCACACACGGGGGAAAGTCCGAAGTGGTGGAGGTTGTGGGTGTCAGAAGTTTGAAGCCGCCTATATAATCAAATCTTTATTTTAGAATAAATTCTATAAGACCTCCGATAAGGCTTACCGACTGCCATCTAATGATAACGTGCTTTGCTTAACCAAAGGCTTAATAACGTGCTTTACGAGGCACGGAAACGGTCAAGATAATGCCAATGCCACTAACAGTCAAACCCATCCAGGATATGACCGTGTCTGCAGTCAAACTTGCGGGTACAAACCCCCACAAGGGGAACCACGACCACTTCCCCAAATATCCTTAAATATCTGCCCGGGCTCAAGCACATGAATCTGAAAGAATTTCGCCAAGAAACACATAGTCAATTCATAAATTTTGGGCTGTTCAGATAAAGTTCGCCGGTCAGCTCATCCAATATTGTAGAGTTCAACATTTTTTTTCGCCGGTCTGCTTATCCAATATTGTAGACCAAAAAATTTTTTTTAACAAATTCACAATGTGTTCCTTGGGGAAACTTATTCAGATTAATGTGTAGAAAGAAACCCCCAGTTTAAGCGGTGGCCAATAAGACCCCCAGTTTAAGAGAACCTTATATTTTTAATACAACATAAGCAATCTGGCTGGGAACCGTCAGACAGATGACGAAGAATTAAATATCCCATTCCGAATATCTTGAAGAATAAACGATGAAGTAAATATAATATGTAATATGTTTTACTTTACCACCAGGTAATAAAAGCTAAACGCGCGGTAGTAACACGGTGTTCGTGTATTCGTAACCTATTGCGGAGCAGCGTCGACTCAGTTAATTGGGCGGAGAAATTTACAAAATGATAAAAGAAGTAAGTAAAAGTCTTTCGACTATTATTCGTCCGTCCGTAGTTTATCGACCACTTACATCATGTTCGCATCTGTATAAGGACTTATTTATTTTTCATATTTTATCAGTGCCTTTGTTGCTGCTTTGCTGTATTTAACAATTTAAATTTAAAAGTGATTTGTTGATCTTCGTCATTTGTCAAAAAAGAAACAGAATTCCACAATGTCTGCATTAATAATTGACGATAGCTCTTTAAAAAACTTATTCGCTTAGAAATTCATTGCATGTGCATTTTTTATAAAGATTTCGTAATGAGCATGAAAACGACCATACAAAAATATGACGTTGCTATTTCAAACATGCTAGTACCAAAGTTTTTGACATTTGATAATAAATAGCTCAGATATTCTTTTATGAGACGCCGCAAACTAAAAGAGAGAGAGAGACAAGCAGTAAACAACCCTATTGTTTTCATTTTAAAAATGTTACCCTCAAAAGATACCTCATGGTTTCTTTTTAAATTTTCATATTGGTAGCATAGATAAACTACGGCAGCAAAGTTGACTGCACAGAAATAGTCCTAATGAGCTATCGTTCTCTTAAATTTTGTAATGGCGGACGTATTGCTTATATCAGTGGTTCCCAACCTTTTCTTGACCAGGGACCACTTTGAAATATTAACATGCATAAATAGTATTATTTTAATTGAAAAAATATCATTTTAGTAGAAATGAATTAAATAAGTTTTGAATCAGTGTGATTTTTGACCTCGTATCTTCTTTACAAGTTTGGTAATTTTAGGGCTAATGTTGTTTCTCAAATCTTCACGCAAATCATCACATAGGCGGTTATCACATTGCACTGGAAACTGCTCCGGTGTGCGGCGCTGCGGTTTTTATTTTACCCGCTTACTTTCAATCGATACCTGGCCTTGTTTTTAATTGCTAACAAAGCAGAAAACCCTTGTTCGCATAAATAAGTAGAAAGCCAAGGACAGCGCAAGGCGATTTCTCGAATTTTGGTTTAAGGAATCGCTTTTTTACACCAAAACTTCAATTCTAATGCGTCCTTAGAGTTTCTTTATTTTTTTTATTTAATTCAATGAGTTCTTCGTGGATTTCTTCTGTTACTTCACCAGTATCCGCGCTAAAAGAGTTGAGAATCAGTTTTTGATCAACTTTAGCTTCTGTTTCAGTATATTGTAGGAAGTAACTATTGAATTCATCAATCAACATTTATAGATGTTTTCTTGTATGCTTACCCTACTCGCGTAATACTTTTTGTCCTCCAAAAGTTTTTTTAATATCGTGAAAGCAGAATATTTGTTTTAAATCGTTTGCGGACCATATTTTGGCTCCTGCGGACCACTGGTGGTCCGCGGACCACTGGTTGGGAACCACTGGCTTATATAGTAAGTTTGATTACCATTTGCTTTTTTTTTGGAACATCCTATTATTTGTTTTATATAGAAGAATTAGTGTTTTGCATAATAATTATAATAAAAATACGTATAATTACATAATAATTCGCTAATTGCATAATAGTTTCGCAGGCACAAATTACTTAGTAGAAATAAGTTTAATCAGTTTCGCATAATAGTAGGGAAATAAAAAAACCATAATTTTGTGCACAAATTAGGGAAAACAGGTACATTTTAAAATTATATCAAAGTGAGATCCGGCATACATAAAGACACCTAGCGGAATATTTAAGTAGCTATAATAAATATACATTTTATATTGCTGCTCCATGCGTATTGACTAGTTAAATTAGCTAAGTTGGTGTCTCACTGGACCCAGGAGGCGGGCACCCACAGGGGCTCCGACTGGACCTTCCACGCCGCCCGCAGCAGGTGGCGCAGGGCGGTCGCCAGGTCCTCGTTCACGATCTCTTCGTCAAACATGTACCCGTACAAGAAGTTGATGCGATTAGATGAACGTATAATATCAGTGAATTCTTCTTCCTGGAAATATATAAAAATATACTACATCATCAATTCATTAGCAACAATACAAAGAAATAAAACAAAAATCATATACATACACATATTTTAATGTGAATTAGTGTTAATGAGCAGACCACTCATATTATATTTGAACAGCGCGTAGCTTAGAATACAACAAGCATTTTTTTCGACCAACTCGAAGTTAAGCCGAGATAGTCAAACACTAGTTTTCTCTACTTCGGTCACCTAGTAGGACGAGATCCAGACAACCTAGAGAAGTTAACAATATGTAGTTGGCAAATTGGAGGGCAAACAACAGTTCGATCCGGCCGTTGGTTGGGCTGACAAACAGGCCGAGGAGAACCATTCTAACAATAATATATGCTCAGTTTCATGAGGTAGGTAAAATGTGGGATTAACGAAATGACTAACCGTGAAAGCCCTTGAACTTTCTTTATCAAATGTGGAGCGTGCGTTGGCCGCAGTCCGTGTCTCGATAAGTTTCTCCAGCGGCGGCGGCTTAATGAACACGATATACGGCCGCAGGCGAGCCGTGCGCAGCATTTTCAGCGCTTGCCAATGAGGACTCAACACACAAATGCGACCTGGTAAAATATAAGTTGTTTAGAAATGTTTTGTTTTTATTGTTACCGTATTTCCTTTATAAATGTTTATGTACAGCCTATAATAGATTGATCTATTTATTATTAGCAATCACCGACTATACATATACATAACCGCTTAGTAGAAATATCTATAGAGCTCAAGTGATAAAATACACATACAGTATCGAAATTACAACAAACCTGAATTTACTATGCTTTCAACGCTTTCGGCTGAGGTCCCATATAAATTTCCTTTATATTCGCCGTGTTCTATAAATTTGCCGTCGGATATATCTTCCTCCATTTTCTCACGCGATACAAACACGTATTCCTTGCCATTTTGCTCCCCTGGCTTTTGGGGACGGGACGTATCTGAAATAAATTTTTGATTGGTTCGATTAAGAATAAAGCAAAGTAGAATGTAAATAAATAAAATACACACCAAATATTTCTTTACAAAAATTATATTCTAGATTCTGTACTTTTCACAATAACATATGTTGGGTTTTTAAACATGCCTTTTCTGTGCAACCCAGCAGACTAGATGTTTGTCAGCTTACATGGTACGGGAGTGACGTATTTCTCGGGGTCGGTGGCGACGAGACGGCGGCGCAGCTCGTTGCGGCCGACGCCGGGCGCGCCGACCAGCACAAGCGGGCGCGCCTGCCCCGGCCGCGGGTACAGACGCGCCACCTCCTCGTACGTCGGTATCATCTCGCGGTCGAAGTCGTCATTCTCCGTGATGTCGTATATGACCTTCTTCACTTTTGGAGCGGACTTGCAAGGCAGCAGCGCGGTGGCGGTGGGCCCCGGCGAACAAGGCGTTTTAGCGGCGCACTCCGAATTGGCAGTTGAGGGACTGCATAGGACTGGTTTGCCTTAGAGAAAGATTTAGGTTTGTACAATCATTATATTAAAATTAACGAACAAGATATATAAATATGAGACAATAATAATAAGTAACACTATTACACTAACCATCCAAAGTTTGTGGATCAGTTTGTCTTTCGTGAATGATACGTCCTTCTTGTAAAGCTCTCGAGGGTATCAGCCCAGCTCTCATTACTCTGTCGCCTTCACGCCTTGCTTGCCACCTGATGGCACAGAAAGAACGCTTTGAAAATTTTGAAGTCATCCCTATGTATTGTAGTTATAGTTTATAATTAATGGATACATACCAATAAGCGTCATCTTGTGAGACAATGTGCAAAACGTCACCCTTCTTAAAGTTGAGACCAGCCTCTTTGCAAGGTATGTAAGGATCTTCTGCAGAATCATAGTCAAATAGAGCTCTGACCCTTACTTTACTTTCTCGACAACCTCCTTTACCAAGAGATGGCACTAGTTTAAAAGTTATTGTACCTTCAGAGCTTTGCTGAAAAGATACAGATTAAAAAGTAAGTTTTATATCAGTATAATAGAAAAATGTTTACCTAGTAAAATTTCCAGGTTGAAATATAAATAAGGATAACGAACCCAAGTGAATTAAAATTCGAATTTTGCAAATACAATTTAAATGCAAATAAAGAGGCAGTCTAATTCAACATACACCCTATTAGTCTTAATATGAAAATTCAAATATTCGAAGTAGGTAGCGGTGTCTACTTTTATAAGGTCATTTTTGGTTGACCTTTAACGAGGTTCGTACCACTTGGAATATATTATAACATCTTAATTTTCGATCAAAAATTTAAGTTTTAGATAAAAGAAGTAATTACTAACTATATATGAAATGCCTAGGAAAAGAGCAGGTCAGTTCACACGGACAGTATCCTATGGTAATATTCAACTGCCCTATGCTTGGACCTATGCTATTTGAAGAGATATAACGTTTTCTATGTAATTTCATTTTGTATCGTAATAGTCGATACTGTGGCGTGGCGCTCCAGACCGAGGTCTCGCATGGTAATCTATGCCAGTCAAAGAATTAAGTATGATTTTATAACATGACTGATCCCCACTCGTACGCACCAATATAGCCAGCACGTCAGAAGGCGTCTTGTCTTCTACACCAATACCATTGACTTCGATGACTTCGTCCCCCGCGTGAATGAGCCCCGACCTGTCAGCCGCCCCGCCGTGCATCACACGAGCTATCACTATCTTGCCGGTCTCTTCATCCGTCTTGATTGTCGCGCCCTGAAATAGCAGATAAATAATTTACACCGCTCAGATCTTTCTCATCAACCATCACATTTAATAGCAGCGAGTCGAAGTGGACGTCGGCCTCCAACACAAGATGACGCAATTATACGTATTTAAACTCCGTGCTGTTTGCGGCCGGTTCATTTTGTTCGTCTCCTTTAGGCCTTAACAGTAGGGCTGCGTGTAACAAACGCTTTCCGCAAACATTCCTCACCCATCCTTCCAAGATCTTTTTGATTTCATCTTCCCATGGTTTTTGAAAACATCAAGCTGTTTCAAATGTTTCCAAGATCTGAACGCAGCTCTTACCAAATAACCATTTGACAAGGTTTATGGTACTAAAGTATAAAAATGATCTCCCCTTTTCAGGTGTAAGTCACTGAGCTCGCTCTCAGCCGCATTTGATGCGAAACCCACGTGTCAATGATTAAAAGTTCTTATCGATGTTATATACAGGGCTTCCCAAAACTGATGCATCAAATTTTAGCTGGTGATAGCTTTGATCAAGATCTGTCAAAATAACAAAACATGGTCACCAAAAGTTTATAGTTTTCGATTTATACCAGATTTTTAAAAAATTTGAAAGTCGCCTTGATCTTTTGGGCTTTTGTTACAAAAAAACACAATGTTTATATTATTTTTTACAGTGATATTGTTGAATAGTTGTTCTACCCGAATCGACTATTTATTATACATAAAATTAAAGATGCTAACAGAAATACATCATCAACTGAAGAAAGATTTTGTAAAAATCCATTAACGAAATTTTAAACATCGAGAAAAAAAAAACTGGATGGTTTTGTCTCACATTCTACAAAAAAATCCTTAGTTTTTGCCCATTTTACAAATATACAATGCTTCTACATTTTCCGTCTACACTTTAAGTTAATTGCTATTTTTTAACCCAGAGGTGCTGATTAAAAAAGTCTAAAATAAGAGGTTTTTCAAATAAAATTTGTGAATAGAAAGGATAGATTGATCGAGAATATAAAGAAGATCAAACGTGTGTGTGTTCTACAAGGTTGCCGCAACTCGCTACATGAGATAATAAAAAAACAAAAATAAAACATATTCAATACTACAGGGGTATACATATTGAAACTACTAACCAATTTGGATCATTGTAATCTGATTATTATTAATTAATAAATAATAATAATAAGTAAAATTGCGTTTGAAATTTTAAGGTGTTACTCAGAATCAAGTATAGGATACAGGAAAAATATGGAAAAAATCTGAACTACAATTTGATTTTTAAGTTTCCCATACTGAATATGAATAGTAAATCAATAATTTGTAAGTCTGGCAAACAAAAGCGTAACCTGAGAAAGCGCGGCAAATTCTATACTAAACCATAAAATCTATCACTTACGCATGGCCATTACAAATAATATTATTATATCATTTCTTACGCTCAACAATACAATAAATATGAATATTCAGCCAACAAGTATCAAAAATTGACAGTCATACTAATATTCAACAGTGACAGCCTCTAACATCTTCTTTTTGTTGCCATGTAAAAACTTTTAATAAAATTCCAGGTTACGCTTTCGTTTGTCAGACTCTATGAGAAACTGAAAAAAATGTTTTTTTTTTTGTATTCAGTACTTGAATCTGAGTAACCCCTTAAAATTTCAAACGCACTTTTATTAGAACCCTGTAGTAAATGCCTTCTTTATCTTTTTTTATTTCAGATGTCAAGTCGCGGCGGCCCTGTAGAACACACGTTGGATCTCCTATCTATTCTTCATCAATCTCCTTTCTATTAATAATTTTTATTTGTAAATCCTCGAATATTGTTTTTTTTTAATCAGCACCTTAGGTCAAAAATAGCAATTAACTCAAAATTTGCAAAGAAAATGTAGAAATATTGGTCATTTTTGACATGGGCATGAACCAAGGATTTTTTTAGCATGAGAGACAAAACCATCCAGTACATTTATTTTACGGTGTCGATATTTAACATTTTATTAATGGACTTTTTAGAATCTTTTTCTTTAATTGGTGGTTTTTGTGAGCATCTTTAATTTTTTTTGTCAAATAAATAGTAGGTAGATTCAAATAGAACAACTATTCAACAACATCACTGTGTAAAAAAATAAGAACTAAGTGTTTATTTTTATTAAAAAATCCCAAAGACCACAGCAAGGTAGTGATTTTAATATACATATATTTTTTATCTGGTATAACTTGAAAACCATAAACTTTTGTTGAACAATGAAAATATGTTTTGTTATTTTGATAGATCTCGATCAAAGCTATCACCAGCCAAAATTTGTTGTATTAGTTTTGGGATATCCTGTATAATCTGTGAAAAACTAGCAGTGTGTAGATTTTTCAAAAAGTTTCATAGATTAAATATGGAAATACGTAAGTAACAAAAATTTATAACAGCATTAAAGCTAAGTTTCTCATCCACTATGCCCAAGATAAGTGATACAAAATATGGTTACATGATTTTAATGGTTGGTAGGAAAATAAGTAATCAAAAAGGCAATTTGCATTGTGTAGTATATACATTTGAGCAGAATAAAATTAACTTAAATCTAAAATATTTTAAATTTCATGTCGTGGCTTTTTTGCTGAAAAAAACCCTTGATTCTAAACGTGCCATTCCACACAATACAAGTTACATACATAACACAAGACAGGAACATCTAGAGATAGCAGCTAGCAAGTTTAATTTTTCTAATGTCACTAGAGCAATAAACTGAAACGTGAAGACAGCACAATAGAAAAGAGCAAGAAATAACTAATCCTGCATGACGTGTTTACAATCACAAAGAAACGAAATAAGGTAAGCAATATAAATATTTATCTTATTCACTTACCACTATTGGCTCTGCACTCAGTGCTCCACCCTTTAGGTAAAAAACATTAATAAAATACAACCTCTTCTTACCATTAACTTTAAAGTTAAACTCCTATGAGTTCCTGTGTAACTGAAGAGTTAGACAACTAAAGAATTTATTTATTTTTTCCAAGTTATTTTATGACATGCTACCAAATCAAATCAACTGAACGACAGAAAATAACTTGTATGTTGCGCCCTTGTGCCAATATTGTCAAAACCGTGATATTATAATCTCACTAGTGAAATTATAATTACGCGGGTTTTTGTCAATCGCCTCCATTTCTTACAATTTCACAAACTCGTTTCAGTGAAATTATAATTCCACTAGACACATACCGTGATATTATGAGGCAGGGATATATTAATAATTTCACTGGATGATATAATTGCTACATGCCCACTGATTGGTCCGTTTTCAGTATACATATAAGATGTTAAAAAATTTGCTGGTATTATTTAAACTGGGGCTTCTACTCACGAAACTGAATAACTTTCCCAAAGGATCCCATAGTTAATTCGCAAACAAAAAATGACTTCCCATACTAAATAGGCCGATCAGGTGACCGACTTGTTAGAAAAGTACAAAAAAAAATACAACTTGACTATGGTTTCCTTGGGAAAGTTGTTCAGTTTCACTAGTAGAAGCCCCAGTTTAAGGCCATGGCCTGGACGCAAGCGACGGCGACAGCGACAGCGACATCGATGACTGTTCACGACGCAAGCGACAAGGTCACTGGGTCAGTGACGTGACTCTGTCGATGTCTGTCTGTCGCGATGTCGATATTCGATATTTTCATAATTATTCTTACTAATATAATAACACTTAACACTGACTCAGCGGTTTGCGCTCTTGACTATTGAACCGAGAGTCGTTGGGTTCGATCCCCACCCAGGGCAAATATTTCTGTTTTTTTTATATTACTACTAACTTGCTAAAGAAGACGTAGATTTAGACAAAACAAAAAGGCGATTTCGGCAACTACTGAAGAATTATGAAGATCAAAGTCGAAATCCGAAAGTTTATATTACAAAAGGACGAATGTGGACATTTTCGATTATATTCTACATAATCAATATTATAAAAGAATGTGTACAAATATTTGTGCCGATAAAACGCAGAAACGAATCCAGATACGATCAAGAGAGTCATATGGTGCGGTAGCCCTCTGTCCCCCATCCATGAAGAAGGTTTCCGTTTTGGCCTAAAGGGCGTGCTTTTGAAGATATAAGGGTTGAAATTTCACCCTTAAGAATTTTTTAGAATAGAACAGTCCAGAACATTCGAGAGTATTTGAGAGCACTCCACAGAAGTCCCGGAACAGCGGGGTGCGGGGGGTGAGAAGCGGTCTGCGGGGGGAAGGTGCGGGATGTGGTGGGGATGATAAGCGGTGTGCGGGGGGTGAGGCGCGGGTTGCGGGGGTGAGGAGCGGGGTGCGGGGGAGGGTGAGGAGCGGGATGCGGGGGAGACGCGGGGTGCGGGGGAGACGCGGGGTGCGGGTGGGGGATGAACCGGGTGCGGGGGGAGGAGCTGGGTGCAGGGGGTGAGGCGCAGTTTGCGGGGGGAGAGGAGCGAAGGGAGGGAGAGTCGCGGGATGTGAGGGAGGAGCGGGGTGCGGGGAGGGTGAGTCGCGGGGTGTGGGGGAGGCGTGGGGTGGAAGGGGGGGGGGGGGAGCGGGGTGTGGGGGAGGCGCGGGGTGGAAGTGGGGGAGGCGCGGGGTGGAAGGGGGGGAGCGGGGCGCGGGGGGGAGGAGCGGAATGCGGGGGGCAGGAGCGGGGTGTGGGGAAGGGTGAGTCGCGGTGTGCGGGGGAGTAGGGGGAGGAGCGGGGTGCGGTGGGGAGGAGCGGGGTGCGGGGCGTGAGGCGCAGGTTGCGGGCGAGAGGAGAGGGGTGCGGGGGGCGCGGAGTGTGGGGAGGAGACGCGGGGTGCGGGGGGAGGAGCGTGGTGCGGGGGTGAGGCGCGGGTAGCGGGGGGAGAGGATCAGGTGGAAGGAGGTGCGGGGTGCGGGTGGGGGAGGAGCGGGGTGCGAAGGAAGGGTGAGTCGCGGGGGGGGGCGAGATCCGGGGTGCGGGGGAGGGTGAGTCAGGGGGGCAAGGTGCGGTGTGAGGCGCAGGGTGCGGGGGGATATCAACTCCCTGAGCGAAGCCGGGCACTCCAGCTAGTATCAAACTTTATTATTTTAATATCTGAAACTATTTCTTCTACACAAACTATCGATACTTTGGACTGGTTTATCGATTAAAGAAGAACGTCCCTAAACGCGCGGCCGTCCTTGAAATGTCGCTCGTCGCTCGTGTGTCGCCGGGCGTGTCACTGTCGTCCAAAACAGCTCCATACAAATATATGGAAATGATCAAGTCGCTCGTGTCGCTGTCGCTGTGTCGCTAACGTCGTCGTTCAGGCCGCAGCCTAAGTAATACCAGCTAATTTGTTAACATCTTATCCTATCCTATACTATTAAACGAGTTAAGTGTCCCGACGATTTCGAAAACGACTTGAAACCTTTTGACGAAAATCTAGGATTAGGGGATAAAAATCACCAGAAATCGTCTATGAGAGAATTATCTTGGAAAAAATTCATTTAAGGGAGATATGAGCCAAATTACATAAAAGGCATGTGATGCTTATTTTTAACTCTCGCTTGTAAGTACATTGGTAGACTAGCGGTTTTGGTGCGAGCCACTTACGTTTTGCTGCTTTTAGGTTCGGATTCGAATCCCACCCATGAGACGATAAAGGTTTTCGTCTTTTTATTTCGTGTAAACTTATGTAAATAAATAAAAAGTGATAAAAATATAATTTTAACCTCTTTGTATTTAAGAGAAAAATAGCGCCATCTTTCGCCATATAAGTGAATTACATACCTGATGATTGTGCCGCCCTGCCCCGTGTTTGACAATACGGAATTTTCCACAGCTTTCTCTAAACTCAACTAGATGGCGCTGATAACATTTGCAATAAGAAAATCTCTAAAAAAAGTCGCCAAAACTGATTGATATTACTGACTAATATCATAATAAATGATGAACAACTTTCTAATATTACGTATCATTGAATATTTTTCTGCTTTTTATCAAAAAAAAGGATAATTTGCATGTATTTTTTTCAATAGAATAAAATTTAAAAAATATATTATAGCTATTTTCAGAACAAATATTGCTTGTCCTTTCGTCCCTTAGAAAGCCACTACCGACTAAAACAACATCCTGCAAAATTTTTCATAGAAATATATCTTATACATATGTACTACTAAACAAGTTATCTTAGTTTATAAAAACTCCGATTGAACGAGCGACGCTCGGTCTCCCAGCTAATATAGTATTTATTTATGATAATTAGGAAATAGTGACAGACACTTTGATGCTTAGTATTAAATCCATAAACATTATATAAACTTTTAAACTATCAGGTTTGTTTAAAATAATTGAAAATGTGTAAAATAGCTGCTATTTCTAAATGAAACTTTATGAAAATCCCTACTATTTTCCAGTTGAACTATTTAAAAATGTTTGTGGTTAAAACTTTGCAACATTTTATTAAAATATCTATCCATTCTACTTATTATTTTTATATACAGGACTGTACGAGCATTGTGTGTACATGTATAATTATTTATTCAAATAGTAATTTAAAATTTAAATAACTTACCAATGGTTCATCACTTTTGACTAATTGAACAATTTTTACAGTTTCTTCTTCTTCGTCAGCATCCGGCGGCGGATCAGGCAGGTGTGGATAGTAATCTTTCTGTGCTACAGCATCATGGGTGCACAGTATAGCCTGAAAAGATAAAAGAATTTATAAACGAATTTATTATTTAGTCCAAAAAAGGAAAATCAACTTTTAAATAATGTAAATCCTTAAAAACATAGGATGGTTCAGATAATTCAGATACACACTGTGTGTTAAGTAATTATACTTTCGTAAAAGTAAGTGGATCTATTATTTATGATCTGCGTAATGATGATAGTGTAAAGCACAGGTCCTTATAGTTATTTCACCCAACTTTCATCTCAGTGCAAGAAAAATTAAATTATAAAGCTGCAGAATATTTCGAAAAGTGTACACTGCTTGTAACAAAATATTGTAATAGAATATTTTCATTTCATTTCACTCATTAGTATTAGAGCCCTTATTTTTTATTTATTTACCATACATAGTCCATCTTACAAACATATAACATATTATTTTTAAAAGTGCCATATGTGAAATTGTGGATAGTATAAATAGATAGACCAATCCATTGCAACCCTGAAAACCTCCAGCATCTTTAAAACTTTACTTACCACTTTAAGAAAGTCTAGGATGTGAACCAATGAGTGTCTTGATGTACTATACAAAATAATGCTCAAGCAATGGCTGGAAGAAGTAAGGTATTCTAGACATTGGTGTTGATTAGGTGTTTCTGATTAAACTTATGTGACAGGACTAAACTTAATTTAAGCATCCTGTCCTTGTCTTTTCGATATAGAAAGAAAAAGACAGAACACTTAAATTAAGTTTAATTCTGTAAAATAAGTTTAATCGTGAAAACCAAATCGACACCATTGGGTCATTTACATCTTTTTGCAAGCATACATGTATGGTAATAAAGATGAGCCTAGTTAGGATTCTAATAACTAATAGACAGGCCAGCTGTCTACTGCAATTTTAACTGATTAAAATCTCAGTTTTAAATGAGGATTGCACGACACAAAAATAAAAAATAACACAATAATGACACAATAATATAAATCATAATATCGTCCCTCGCACGACTAACTCTCCTATCTCATTTTTCGTATGTTTTTAAAAACAACCCTATTTCAATAAAGTCCACTTAGATAATCAAGGTTATAAGATAGGAGAGTTAGTTGTGCGAGGGACGATATTATGATTTATATTATTTTGCCACAATGAAGAGGAAATGCCACTTTTGTTTGTGTATGAACAGAGGTCAGTGCAGAATACATAAGGGAGTAATCTGGGCTAAGGAAATGGGGGCAATGGGCACAATAGATCTCCTTAGGGTGCATTAACCAAACAGTTCACAGTCCCCATAAAAAGTGACAAGAGAATCTCACAAAACCATCTTATGTTTTACACCAGTGAACTGTAGTGGAAACATAGACCTGTTTCAGACAGCTTATCTTTGGTGTCACCTAGACAGGCGCGGATCCACCGTTGTGGGCACGATGGGCATGCCCACAACCCTAATTGAGGTCGATAAGCTAATAGTGAAATAGTGTATCAAACGCCTCAGTAAAATAAAATAGATTTAATTCCCCTGAATCCTGACCGCAGGACTTTTTCGAACTCGTCCTAAGGTCTTATAAAAAACATTAAGAAATATCTTATGGTTATGATTGATTGACTGAACGATTCAAAAGATTCAATCTCCTCATGTTTAGTGCAACAAACAAATGATGGAACGAATATTTTCATAATTAATTGTCCTATAACATCTCTAGATCCGGTAAGATTCGCGAAAAGATGATTCTACCATCTAATTAGACGTCTCTTTCTACTGCATAGAGCGATCTTTTCTACTGCTTCATAACTAGTGATCGGAAATTCGGATGCAATTATACCTAAAATTGGGGAGCTATCATAATATGGAGATGCCGTTTTGAATAGAATTGGATATGAGGTAATATAAGGCCAAATAAGAGGGAGAAGGGGGTTAGTTGAGGGGGGGGGGGACGTAGGGAGACTTGAGTATAGGGGGGGACCTCCCCCTGATAAGTATAGCACACAAAAAAGAAGTGGTTTTTGAGATAATAGATTTTTAATTTTTTTTCGGATTTGATAAACAATGTACTATTTGAATAGGGGGGGGGAACAAATGGGCTTCGCCAGAAGACTCGCTACGTCGCCCCTTTCGCTCCGCTAGCACTCTCGCCCATCGCCCTCGAGTGCTCGCTCCACTCAGGACCTCCTGCGCGAGCTTCTGGCTCCGCGCTTTTTAATAACACTCTAGTTGTGTGACAGACAAGACCACGTGGAATCGGGGTACTCCGATTCGGATCTGCTACTCAAAGTGAACCTAATCTAACTCAATCGGGGTGCTCTGATTCAGATCTGACACTCGTAGTGACCTAACCCAACTCCATTAGGGTACTCCGAATTGGATCTGATACTCATAGTGACCTAACCCATCTCATTCGGGATGTTCCAGTTCATATCTGATACTCAAAGTGACCTAACCTAACCTAAAAATGTATGAAATTTGTGAAAATTTAAAAATTAATTTCTAAAAAAAATATAAAGTTCCGCAACTTGTAATTTTGCATATGAGTTACTTAGGCATAGACCTTTCACCAAAAAAAATTTGAGCGCTCAACTCGATGTCCACTATTGTATATTTTAGCCGTATGATTGAAAGAAATAAATATCTACTGTAATATTTGTGAATGAAAATGATTACTGAATTTAATATAAGTAATAGGAGAAGGGCTCTGACCGAAGGGATAAATCCTAATCTGAATAAAATACAATTAAGAATATTTTATATACTTACTTGAAAATGTGGTTTTTGCAACAAACTTAGTAGTTCTCCATATTGAGCTGCAACAGAAGTCACCTCGCCAAGTAGTTCCAGCACTTCAAGAGCCACCTGCATGGCATTAGAGAGAAGCGGGTAGAAACGGTCATCCTTCCCCTTAGCTACGATCTTGTTGTGCACTTGCACGAGCGCGTGCAGCTGCTTCGACTGCAGCAACTCGCTGAGGAAGGCAACGTCTTCTCCGCCCGGTTGGACTTCCTTCAGAGAGGCTAACAGCCGGTTCAGGGCTAAAAGGCAACATTTTTAATAATACGGTAAACTTTATAAATACATTGCTTCATAGAAACTGTAAGTAACATGCATACCAGGATCCCAGTTTCCTGTAGTTGTGTCCATGTTCACATAGTTCAGTTTTCAAATGTTCCTCAAATACGAATAAGATGATTTTTCACATGAACTCACAACATCTTATTTCATGTCATCATCATCATTCATATAAAATCGATGTTATCAAACATAAAGGATTTTTTTTCTAAAAGAAATAAAGTAACCCAATGATCAGATCGAATCCATATTCTAACCGCGAAAATCAATGATTTGAACGGGCCAAGCACGAAGAGCGGCTCGAGAACGAACGGCTTACGGCACTGTCAGTTGTCACTGTCACATTCCGCCACATTGAAATCCGCCGAAGAAGCAGCTTATAACCAAACTAGAGGGAACAGTTAGAACAAACAAGTGAAGACGAAAAATATGACCTTGGACGTCTCTGTCTCTTTCTCGACAGGTCTTGCTGTCTCATTCTAACAGGGTACTTAGAATGAGACAGCAAGACCTGACGAGAAAGACACAGCATATTCAAGGTCATATTTTTTGTCTTCAATCCGTAGAAAGAGAATGATGTCTACGCTTCAATCCGGTCTTAGGCTGCGGCCTGGACGCAAGCGACGGCGACAGCGACAGCAACAGCGACGGCGACGCTGTTGCTGTTGCTTTTTTGGACAACAGCGACACGCGCGGCGACACACGAGCGACGAGCGACATTTCAAGGACGTCGCGCTTTTAGGGACGTTCTTCTTTAATCGATAAATTAACTTAAACTATCGATTTTTTGAGTAGAAAAAATAGTTTCAGATAATAAAATGATAAAGTTTGATACTAGCTGGAGTGCCCGGCTTCGCTCAGGGAGTTGATATCCCCCCGCACCCTGCGCCTCACCCCCTCACCCCTCACCTCAACCCCGACTTACCCTCCCCCGCACCCCGCGCCTCGCCCTTCCGCACCCCGCGACTCACCCTCCCTCGCACCTTGCTCCTCGATGTTATCAAACATGGCAGCGGAAACACCAAGCATAGTACGCTCCATCGCCCTTTGGGTGACCTTGCGCCTTCTTATGAGCCCCATAGTAAGCGACCATGTCTCGGATCCATATGTCATCACTGGCAACACACCGGTCAAAGGCTTTAGTCTTGTCTTGAGACACTGCTGTAGGTTGGACGTGAAGATATTGCGGAGCTTCCCGAACGCTGCCCAGCCGAGTTGGATTCGACGATTGATCTCTTTCTCGAAGTTGGACCTACTTAGCTGAACTGCTTGTCCCAGGTATACATATTCGTCAACGAGTGTAGAATCTTCAACCTTCAGAGGAGAGGGTGTAACAAGAACGTTTGACATAATTTTCGCCTAGGCCATGTTCATTTTAAGACCCACTTGTTGGGAGACTCTACTGAGTCCATCGAGCATTGCGCCTAGGTTCTCTAAGGCGGAAAACACATTGAGGCGGAATCCGGACGGGAGCGCGGAGTAATGGAATTCGCGCGCGGCAGCGGTCCGCTCCACCGGACGGTTTCCGTCCGAATTTCGCCCGAAGCCGCGGTGCACGACGAAGGCGCGGATTCCGCGCCACCGGGCGGTTTCCGTCCGAATTTCGTCCGAAGCCGCGGTTCGTCATGCGTTTATTTAATATTCGAACGTGTATGTATGTAACAAAGATTGTTTTTGTTTGTAACAAGGATCATTTCGTGAACCCCTCACGCGACGCACCCCCCAACCCCACGCCCTCCCCCCGTGTCGCACTCCCCCCCTCCCCCCACGCTGCAGCCCTTCCCCCCGCGCCCTGCAAGGCCCCTCACACCGCACCCCCTCACCCCGCGACGCAACCCCTTCCCCGCGCCTCACAACACCCTCTCCCCACGCCCAAAAGGCCCCCCACGCCGCACTCCCCCTTCCCTCCGCGCAGCACTCCTCCTCCCCCCGCGCTGCAGCCCCTCCACCCGAGCCCAGCAACACCCTCCCCCCGCGCCCCGCAAGGCCGCCCGCGCCGCATCCCCCTCCCCCCGCGCCTCACAACACCCTCTCTCCGCGCCGCACTCCCCCCTCGCTCCGCGTCACAGCCCCTCCCCCCGCACCCCGCAACACCCTCCCCCCGCGCCCCGCAAGGCCCCTCGCGCCACCACCCCCGGCGCTCTGCACCCCCCGCGCTCTGCACTCCCCGCGCTCTGCAACACCGCCACCCCCGCGCGCCGCACCCTTCTCCCCCGCTCCCCGTTATGTTGCGAAACTCACGCTTTACCCTGTGAATAGCACCACGCGGGAGCGCGGATCCGTCAAGCGAACCGCGCCTCCGGGCGGAGACGCGGCGTCAGTGTGGCATACCCTGCGAATCGCACCGCGTCTCCGCGCTGGACCGCGGATTCGTCGGCGAATCGCGCCTCCGGACGGAGAAGCGGTGTCAGTGTGGTACCCGGCGGTTTTTCCATACAAATCAACATTTTACAGTACAAAGTTTAAATCCGCGCCACCGCCATTCGCCGCGGTGAGCGGAGCAGTGTGTTTTCCGCCTAAGGTCTTAGTCAGGATTACGAAATTGTCAGCAAATCGAAGGTGGGTGATATAGGTACAGTCACCCACAGATATATCTGAACCCCCAAGTTTTAAAACGTAATTCGCACTTTGCTTTGAAACGCCCTCTATCGCAATTTCTAACTAGTAGATGTTTGCGTGTGCCTGCGCGAAAACTTGTTCCGAATTACTTGCTCGGCTGTGGCACTGCTGGAACTTTTTATATTTCTATTTCAAATTATAGAAAATCTGATTTATGAACAGTAATAGATATAAAGAACAAAATACATTTTACCATGCTAGGATTCAAATTCCCGACCTCTGGCTTGTAAAGCAGGTGCTTACCAAGATGGGTTATTGTCTAGCCAGGTTCAATGTTGAAATTTGTCATCATACTCATCATACTTTCTATGCCTATGACGGACGCAGTCATGACATCTTCGTCAAGGCAGACTGTATAATAATGCATTGAAGATTATAGTGAGGGTAATTTACCAGAATTATGTTTGACAACTAATGTGTGATATTTATCTACCTACCTCGAATAGATAGACTCTAGCCAGTGACAAGATTATCGTTTATCGTTCACCTCGACAGCTAGTTCATTGAGTTGTTTTGAGTTTCAAGTTTAATATCTTCCAGTTATTATTAAACAAACTTTTTAAAAGCTTAAATAATAGTGTATTGGGAATAAAACCTTCTGTGGTTTATAGTATTTCCAGATGATAAGGTGTCGCGGTAAGTAGAAATTATAAATATTTGTTTTAGAATATATTATTATAATAAAATTGCTAATTGTTTCGTGAAACATGTTCTTTTGATAGAATTAATATGTATAGATATATCTTTTCCAGAAAATCACAGTTCGTTTGTGGATTAAGACATATCAAGAACTGGTGACGTGAAGCGTAAAGCCGCAGCCCGCAAGCGATGGCATACCTATACAGATGCTTCTGGCCTTCACCGTGAGATCACACAGAAGAATTGAAAACGACTAATTCAACTGCCGTTACATATAATACATCATTGGAAAGAATGAGGAGACATTTACATGCAGCTGGGATCCACAATTATAAGCCGGCAAAAAAATAGAACTAACCGAAGCTCATCGTCAAGCCAGAATAAGATTCGAAGCAAATTATCTTAATTTTGATTTAGAGAATGTGTTTTATAATTTAAATTTAATTACAGATAATGAGTATAAATAGTTATATAAATATTATAATATAGTTATATAAATATTATATAGTTAAATAGTCATATATACAGATAACATAATAAACTATTATTTGTAAAGAGAATAAAATCATCCTATGACAAATAACTTGAGAGATATAAATTGTTACTTAATATAGGTAACATGTTGGTTCTCTTAATTAAAAAATACCTAATCATAGTTTGAGTTTATTCAGAAATATAGGTATTCATTTTCTAAAATAGATAAAAATAAAATCTTTGGATATTTATTTGTTTTTTTATTGTTTTAAACTCTGTTATTAACATTTAAAATAAAGTCACAGAATGACAAAATTAGCATTTATTTCAAAAAACGTAAAAGAGACGCCCCGGGACTCGAACTTGTTCCTCTCAATTTCATTTCAAGTCCGTTTACTAAATGAGCCATATCGTCGGCTGTTGTAAGGTTGAAATAAAGGTATGTATGGTACCGTAGCAGCTGTTCCTTCGTAAACTAATCAATAGATGGCATAACCGAGAAAACATCCATCGTTATATATTTCCTTTAACCGAAGGTTCTCGTTTGCGTGTTGCGTTTTTGGTTGTTACGTCGTTATAGATACTGAGGGGGGGTTCAGATATATCTGTGGGCGACTGTACTAGCCATTGATGTTAATGCCGAGTCCTCTCCTCTCTCTAACCCTAAGGACGAAAACACAACAGAGCGGCGCGGCGGCGCCGCAACGCTCTGCCCTCTGCCGTGTCATACGAATCTGTACTATCTCAAAAAAGGGCAATCTGAGATAATGAGGTTTAAAGTTTTAAACATATTTTATTATGTAGAAAATAAACTACATGGTGTATTGAAATGATTTAAATCACAAAAGTTTCCAAAAATCGAGTACAACAAGAGGTCTCAATATTTTTTTTGAAAATGTTCGTATTTTTTATTTTAGTCCAAAAAAACAGTTAGGCGTGACAACAGTTTCATACAAACGTTGTCATGCGATAAGTTCTAACTATAGTTATAACAGTTAGGCTTGACATCGATCTCTAATATAAATTATATTTTTTGAGTTAAAAGTTGCTTTTAGGCAGGCTGGTTCATATCATAATTGCTTAAATAAAATATTTTTAAAATATTAATACATATGTATATTTAGGTACCTATATTTTTGCAAAAAATATCGATAAAAACAGCAAAACTGGAGTCGCAAAATTACCACTTCCCAAAATACCAATATGCAAGATGAAAATATCGTATAATATTTATAATTAGGCTAGTCATTTCTGTTTTTCTGAAGTTAGTTACAGTATTTTTTTTCAATACTAACATAAAAAATTATATCCAGGTATAATTTTACAACAATATGTATGAACAGATTAATTCCCGAAATTCCAGTTTGCTAGATTAAAATATTTACATAGAACCGGAAAATGTATCTTACGATGAATTAACAAATGCAATTAACAAAGTTTTAAATTGCTCCTCCCTCTCAATTTCATAAAGTTTAGACCGCTGCAGCACGAAACTTAAAGAGTGCATTTCAATCCACCGGTGGATCCAGTAAGGGGAACCAAGTGGATCGAGGGGAGCGGCAATATTTTCAAACGCAAAGTTGCATAATGCCGAATTGAAAATGTAGGAGCTTGCCTTTACAGCAACTAAATAACCTATTTATAATAGATTCAGCAAAGAGTCAATCAAGAGGTTTCATACCTGCCAAGTCTCAGAAACTTAGAGGCTCCTGTAGATACTGATCTCCAGTTGGATAAACAGGTATAGTATGAAGCCTCTTTGAGAGCCGCTGAACTACTTACTCATACTCAGCACAGCCTGTGTGCATAAGTTTCACGCCAAGCATAGAAACTCAGAAGCTCCTTTCGAAACTGATTAAACTTGGGTAAACAGGTACAGTGTCCAGCCGCTTAAAAAAATACTGAAGCACATATTTGACCTGGCTGGTGACCTATAACACAAGATATTTATATCTTAGCTTAGGCACCGGTCTCCCACAAACATATTGTTGAAATGTTTCCATTATTTTTGTGAATTTCTTTGTAAAATTTGATTTGTGGTGAGAAAATAAATGATTATTAGATTATATTTAGATTTGAGTAATGATTTAACTTAAAGGTTACTACTGATACTGATCTTTGCCTAGATGAACAGGCAAAGCATCAAGCCGCTTTAATAATCTATGAAACCCTATGTAGTCCCAACAAGGACTCAGTAAACAATTTTCACGCCTGAAAAATCTCAAAATCGAAAAGCCACAGGGTCGAGTCACTTTAAAAGCTGCTAAATTTCAAGACAGTTGAAATTTAGCAACACATATTTGAAGTTTAGAGGTTCCTGTTGATAGTGACCTACACGTGGATGAATAGGCACAGCGTCAAAACACTTTGAAAGTCGCTGAATCGCCTGCTCAGGCTCAGTAAAGACTAGGTAAAGGAGTTTTACACCCAACACATCTTAGGAGCATAAAGACTCATGTCGATCTTAGATCATCTCAGATTGGATGAATAGGTACAGTTTCAAGACAGTTTGAGAGCCGTTGAATCATTTACTCAGACTCGGCAAGGAATGAGTGATCAGGTTCCATACCACGCATATGTATGAAACTTAGAGGGTCCTGAAAATATTGATCTCTACTTGGGTGATCTATCAAAGTGGCAAGCCCTTTTGAAAGTCAGTGTATCACCTGATAAGTTACACTCAGATTCAACAGACACATTTTTACTTCCTTTTTTCCTTCTGTATGAATAGTCACAGCATCGAAACACTTCAAAACATTAGTATAGTAACATTAGTAGACTTCAACATCAGATCTTGAAAACTTCATTATAACTCGAGACACGACCAATCGCTGATTACCTTGTAATTGGTGGATTTCAAGATCTGATGTTGAAGTCTGAAATCTGGAGAAGTTCCACGGAAATAGCTCTTACGATATTTAGAAAAATATCGAGTTCAAGAAATATTATTTACAACAATGGGTATGGAGAGGTAACCCATCCTTAAAAGCTCATATAAAATAATATTTCATATATTATGTCAATGTGTATGTCCGACTGAAACGTACAGACGGAACGACGTTATATTACTAAACTATCTAGGTATGTTATAAATCCAAGGAAACAGTACAATATTTATCAAAATATTGAGAGATTTCCTTGGATTTCTCATACTTAATTAACAATTGATCCGCCAATATTATATTTGAAGCCCAAACATTTTTTAACAAATTGAGTATAGGTCCCTCAGAGAAAGTTATTGAGTTTTATGAGTGAAATTTTTTCAGTTAAAAAATGTTTGGGCTTCCCAAACATTTTTTAACAAATTGAGTATAGGTCCCTCAGAGAAAGTTATTGAGTTTTATGAGTGAAATTTTTTCAGTTATTTTACAATGTATGGTATGTTTTAGGTATGTGTACCCCCATAGCATTACTGAACCCTTAAAAATACCTAGGTATCTACGTTGTAACTCTATTTGTGCAATCTTCTTTTTGCTTATTATACATCTATACGTTCTAAGATTTGTAAATTTTGCGTACTGTACGTTTTACGACTCGTACATTTCGCGACTAGTATATTTTTACTTATTGTAGGTTCTGCTGATTGCTGTGCATTTTGAGTTTGGTTAAATGGTTATTTTAAGTCCAAAAAAGTATTTTTTTTATTTCGATTATTGGTTTCTTGTGGAAAAATGTTCAGTTTCATTAGTATAATATGTAGTTTACATTTTCAGGGATTTTTAAGGACTATATTATATTCTGGGGCGAGACTTAAACAGTTGTCACGCCTATCTGTTATAATTACTTCAGATAGTACAGATAAACGCGACACGTAATTGTTTTTTGCTGGAGTGCACATCTGTTACATCTGAAGTTGAAACAGAAAGGCGTGACAGCACCTCAAAATATTGAAGTTATATCAGTTTGACGAGTTCAATATCTCGAAAACGGCTTAACTTTTTTCAATTGTGTTTGGTTGTAGGTATAGTTTAAAGGGAAAAAATACATTTTACACTTGTTACGCGTAACTGTACTAACTTAAGATAGTACATGTTGGTGTGACACGGCAGCCCTGTGACACGTATTCCGTGTAACTTTTTGCACCTTGTTTTGAGAAAAACGCGTTTGAACGTAAAAACCGTTTTTTCTTTCTATTTCTTAAACAAATTATAAATTTAAGTAATAAAAATAGCCAAAAAATAAAGCATAAATTCTAAAACAAGGCCGTAATATATTTTTTTAAATATCTTAATAAGATAATTGCTAAGAGCGATTTGAAATTTTAGCTTTTTTCAATTTCCATACAAATCGTGTTACAGCTCGCGTCACGTAAAAAGAGCGCTGGCGGGCGTTCCGAGGTCACATCAGTTTACTCTGACAACAGGATAGCATAATATAAATCGCTTAAGTGTGAAAGAGAGGGAACTAAACAGTTGCTGTCAGAGTGCATCCTTGGAACGCCAGACAGCGCTCTTTTTACGTGACGCGAACTATACGCGTGGGCGTGTATCTAAGTTACACGCCATCCGCGCGACAAGTCGTTTGTCTATTGAAACAAACCTATCAGTTGTAATTGAAACTACACGGAGTAGGCAAAATTTTATGGGTATTAAAATCAATGAAATCATAAAGCAAACATAATATAAAATTAAAATGTATGTATAATATATCTGTTATGTTATTATAAAAAAATATTTTAGTAAATCATAGTACCGGATTAGCTATGTCACTAAATCATCAATGAAAAAAATTTATGTAACTAGTTCTTAGTTACATAAATTTCGACGAAGTAGAAATAATACTTGATTAATATGTATATCTATGAAAAATGTAACGGTATCCTAAGATGAATGCTTCCCAAAACTAAAAAAATGAATAAAACTAGAAATGCCGTGGTGGAATGAAGAGCTCGCCAAACTTAACCATGACGTCAACACTAAGAAATGTTAGATATAGTACGCAGCCCCAGTAAGAAAACAATGCGTGGTGGAGCAATATTTGCAGGCACAAGAAAAGTACCAAAAAAAAGGAAAGAAAGCCCTAACATCCAGCTGGAAGGAGTTCTGTGGAAAACAGGAGAGGAAAGGTATGTGGGATAGTACCTGCAGGGTTATAAGGCGCACAACAACTAGACTAGATGTGCCACTAGTCATAGATGGTAAGCCTCTTGAAGAGACGTCGTCGGCAAGACTGCTCGCCGAAACATTCTACCCAACGGATGAAGCAACAGAAGACATTGCTGACGATAGAGAAATCGGAAAGAAATCTGAACAGGTGAATGCGCCACAACATGATGAAACATGTGACCCGCCACTCACAAGTCAAGAGCTTGAATGGGCATTGTCTACCTTGAGTCTTAAGAAGGCACTTGGACCTGACGGACTAATAGCAGACTTATGTAGAGAGGCCATCCGAGTGAATCCCTAAGTTTTATTGGCAATTATCAACAGATGCCTAAGAATAACACTCTTCCCAAACCCATGGAAAGAGGCGATAGTGGTGATACTGAGGAAACCGGGTAAAGACGATTACTTACAGCCCAAGTCATATAGACCGATAGACCTTCTATCAAACATGGGGAAAATAGGAAAAGTAACTTGACATCGTACGGCGAGGTTATGCGCAGAAGATCTGCAAGTCCTATAGGACAGTGTCTCTCAACTCGGCACTGTTACCCTCTGGGCTGCTTCCTCTAGACCTCAGGGTACAAGAAGCCCTCTCATATTTAATTAAAAAGGGTGAGCCTAAAGAAATAGTGACGGACCGAGAGATTGAGCAACGAGTCGCACACACCGAAATGCCATACCCAGCAGTACACATAAAATTCGAGTTTGAATGTCTAGAAAACGCAGACCAACTGGCAGAAAAAAGACAGCAAAAATTAAAATCTACACAGATGGCAATAAAATTCAGTTAAGGTCGAAGCGGCTCTATCTATTTGGACGGATGGTGCTGAAACGAAGGCCCGAAAACTCCTGCTGGATCCATCGTGTACTGTCTACCAAGCCGAACTGCTGGCTTTGTATAAGGTGACGCAAGCAATCTCTGCCCTCAAGATCTGCCCAAGAGTCAATCGCAAACTAAGCTGTCAGCCATTTCATTACCACTAATATCAGAAAAAATCTGAAATACACCTATCCTATAGCCAAAATAAACAAATGAGACTATTTTGAATCAAGAATCAAGGCAAATGCAGAGATGACTGGAAACGAACGTGCAGCGTGCAGACTAACTAGCAAAAATGGCTGCGCTAAACAAAAAGACCAGACCCGACCATGATTTGATTCCGGTCTCACATGCGAAGTGTAAGACTCAACTTTGTTCGTACAGGTTTGTTTCGCCTATATCGTGTATCTATAACTACCCTAGATAAGCGCGTTTAGCCGGCGGCCGGCGCTCAAGCTTGTTGTGCCTATCTGCGATAACTCAAATTACACGTGGACAGTGTAACGCGCACTTAAAATTCCAGAGTTACACTACTGTGGCAGGCCTGTTACTGAAAAATTTCAGGAACAAAATTCATTTTTTTTAAAGTGCCCCATATAGAACAGGACTAGACGATCTCAATAAGACCTGTTAAGCTTAATTAGTGTATCTCAACATACACTAATTGCGCCTCACACGGCAGCGCTGAAATCGGCGGCACGCGTTGCGCCGCACCGCCGAACGCAGCGTTGCGCGGCACGCGCGCCGCACCGCTCGTATCCGCGGCGCGCACCGCTCCTAGCCGCGGCGCGCAACGCTCGTACCCGCGGCGCGCAACGCTCGTAGCCGCGGCATGCACCGCTCATATCCGCGGCGCGCACCGCTCGTATCTGCGGCGCGGCGGCTCATTTGATGTCCACAGTTTCTGTAGGTCGGAAGCTTGTTTTCAGGGTTCCGTAGCCAAATAGCAAAAACTATAACTTATAACTAGAACCCTTATGGATTTGTCATGTCTGTCATTGACATGCCTTCTAACTAGTTACATCAAAAAAACGTACCCCAGAAGCACTAATCCCAAAAAAATCGACAAAAAAACCAAAAAATTGAGGATTTTTTAAAAAATCTTTAAAGTTCAATATCTCCATAACGGTTAAGTTTCGGACACCATATCATAGAATAAAATCCATCAAAAATCACCTAAATAATAACGTGTTTTAATATTCAGTACGACTTTTCCTGTAATCCTGTATAAGTTGTGTTCTGCCTACTGCACTGCCACTTCATTTAGCGATTCTATTCTATGAACTGTGTTGATTAATTTAGCTCTCTTCCGCATGGAATTTCCGATCATAGCACGCGCCATTTGCGCCATTTGCCATAAAAAATATAGAGTTCAAGACATGTGTGATTATGAATTTATACGGAACCCTCGGTGCGCGAGTCCGACTCGCACTTGGCCGGTTTTTTTATATTTGAGTTGATTGAATGAAAGGTAATTTGCGGTTTAAGATTTATGACGTATTAAAAAAAACTACTTACTAGATCTTGTTCAAACAAATTTTCGGTGGAAGTTTGCATGGTAATGCAGTGGCGTGGCGTGGCGGGGGCCGGGGGGGCCATGGCCCCGGGCGGCACATGGACAGGGGCGGCACATGGAGGACGGCGAGTGCCGCATTTTCTTTTTTGCAACAGTGTTATTAGGCGTCGATGAACTGGACTTAGATCACGCTCCTTAAGATATTAACAAGGAAGAGTTCAAACTTGAGCGTGTTCTTTGGGCTTCTGTAGTTCCAACAGACCCAAACTTAGTTGTGAGAGAAGCTTCTCTAAACTGCAGTTAATTAAAAATTACCTAACGTTGACTATATGCAGACCGGCCGCAAGCAGGCGTGCAAGGCGTTAGTTAACATCAATATTCTTAGATATAATTATGTATTAAAAATTTTCGCGCTCGCTTCGCTCGCGCATTATTATTTATTGCCAGAAATAAGCTATCAAACGTGATATGCACATCGAAATTACTTTAAAAAAAACACGAAGAGTAGGTACATTTTTAATTGATTACAGAATTTGGCTGCTTTTTACTAATGATGAAAATTGAAAGGGGCGGCAAATTTCCAATCGGCCCCGAGCGGCGAAAACCCACGCTACGCCACTGTGGTAATGTACATCATATTTTTTTTCTAGTTTTATCATTCTCTTATTTTAGAAGTTACGGGGAGGGGACACATTTTACCACTTTGGAAGTGTCTCTCGCGCAAACTATTCGGTTTAGAAAAAAATGATATTAGAAACCTCAATATCAGTTTTGAAGACCTATCCATAGATACCCCACACGTATAGGTTTGATGAAAAAAAAATGTTGAGTTTCAGTTGTAAGTATGGGGAACCCCCAAAATTGTTTTTTTTTTTCTATTTTTATGTGAAAATCTTAATAATGCGGTTCACATAATACATCTACTTACCAAGTTTCAACAGTATAGTTCTTATAGTTTCGGAAAAAAGTGGCTGTGACATACGGACGGACAGACAGACAGATAGACAGACAGACATGACGAATCCATAAGGGTTCCGTTTTTTGCCAATTGGCTACGGAACCCTAAAAATGAAGTCTATGGTACTGAAATATTTTCGGAAACCCTGGAAGTTCATAAAATAAGCGTCCAGACGATTCGTGATGACACTCAAAAACTAACACAGCTGGATCGTTACCAATTTTGAAGAAGTGCACGACTCACCACACTTTTGTGCTATGTGGTAGGCTTTAGTAATGAAATCAAGCAACTTCTGAAGAGCTTCAAGTACTGGTTTTCAACTGCTTTCAGAAGCTCAGCCGTAATTCCATCATCCATCACCCAGTGCCTTATTGTTCTTAAGCTTTTTTTATGTGAAAGGTGGCAAACAAGCAGACGGATCATCTGATGGTAAGCGATCTTAAGCTGTTTAATCTCGTTTAAGCCGATGTCCGAGATATTATAGTGTCGATGTCGGATCGGTTTGTATTAGGCGGAAAACACACTGCTCCGCTCACCGCGGCGAATTGCGGTGGAGCGGATTTAAACTTTGTACTGTAAAATGTTGATTTGTATACAAAAACCGCGGGGTACCACACACTGGCACCGCTTCTCCGCCCGGAGGCGCGATTCGCACGACGGATCCGCGCTCCCGGATGGCGACGCGGTTCGATTCGCTAGTTACCACACACTAACGCCGCTTCTCCGTCCGGAGGCGCGATTCGCGCGCGATCCGCGCAAAAACGAAACAGAACTACTGCTTCAGAACAAGGTCGGTAGGACAACAAATGAAATGAAATGAAATAATATTTATTCGAAGTAGGTATCTCTGTACACTTTTCGAACGTCATATTTTTCTACCTAATACGAAGTTCCTACCACTCGGAACTCGTATACCCAACGTTTCGGTAAGTGTTTGCGGAGAGAGAAGAAACGTCGGGCCCTAAAGAAACTCCCTCCAACACATTTTTTAAAATAAAATTCTTATATGCTATTACATAATTCAGGTAAACAACAAAGATATAGTTAGCTTAGTTGCATACTATTACAAACGAATGTGAAAGGATCAACAAAAATATACAAGTACAATGTGCAAACAGGTAATTATTATGACCAAACACCAATGACAAGAGCAGGCCAGTTCACACGGACAGCACCCGATCACGAGTATAACGCGGGAGTCAGCCATCGCTCCCCTCAACCATATTTGAGGGAAGGGAACGACCCGGCTCCCGATACGCCACCATCCGTACGAACATTTAAGCGAGCATGCACCGCTCCGGTCAATGGGAAAATATATTAATTAATGAATCTTCAATCCTTCCAGACCCTCCACAATATGTATGTAGAGTCGTCTCTACTTTTTTTGTACTATGGGAACCAGAGACTGACAGAGTGTGTGGTACCTACTATCGCATAATAAATGTTATAATATGTGATTTACTCAATAATGTTATTATTTGTAACGAAATAATGTAATAATGAAATAATAATCCTAAGTAGGTATATCATGTTATATTTATATTATGTTATATACACTGACTTGCAACTTGTGTTATTAAATAAATGCTCGAGGAGCGAGTGGGGGTGAGGCTCGGGGTACGGGGGATGAGGTAGGGAATTCTAAAATAATTATATACCCTGAAAACGAAAAAGATTGTTAATGAACCAGATATGTGAATTGTTAGACTAAGGATTCAATAAAAATAACCTCATAGATTTTTTTTTTTGTTCCAACTACTAGACGATCTTACATCAATTCCCCGAGCGAAGCCGGGCCCTCCAGCTAGTGAAGATATAGTTCAATTCGATGTTTTTCTAAGAATGTTTGCCGAAGTAAAAATTTTTTTCGTTAAAAAATGAAGTACATAGAAGCGACTTCACTATCAACTCTGTTCTAATCTGTAAACGCTGTGACGTAGAATGCCACAGAACACAAAGATAACAGTAAGTGTAGTTCATTCCAATAAAAAAAAAGCAAAATGTAAACAATCGTTTGACACTGACACTTGTGATCGGCCATGACACTACATTAGAGATGTGCAAGTTTACATATGAATGAGTGAATGAATGGATGAACGAACGAGGAGTTTAAATAAAATTTAGTTATTTGATACTATGTTTTCAGAGTTCGGAAGTTCGGTTAGATATAAAATAAATTTCACAATTTTCGGTTACAAAATGGCGGATATGCACTTATAGAAAAATATTTTTATGTGTGTCATTTTTGACGATTTTCGTGATGCTAACTAGGAAAAGCTTATTAAGACCCGGGATCGAGATCACTAGATGAATCACTCATTTCGAACCACTGTAAATTAATAAAAATAACTTCAGTCATGTAGTCAGTTGATTCTGTTAGAATCAAATAAGGATTTTAAAAACTTATCCAATGAGGAGTCGCACGTAGTCAACACAAATCCAATCGTGAGCAATATCAAAGTCCTTAATGCGCAGCGGTTAATCGTCAGTTCCAAGAAAAATCACAATCCAAATCGCAAAGTTAACAGTGTACTTATATCAAAAGCCAAGTCGTTAATATCCAAACACAGAAGAACACACGTACGCATGACAAGGAATCGAAGCAACGAATGAGCAGACCGGTATGTCGAACGAAATTCAGTGTTGCCAGTGCCTGACAGAGTCGAAGCAAGAAATGAGCGTACCGGTACGAACGAACGAAATTCAGTGTTACCAGTTCATTGTCTAATGACTAATGACGAACGTACTAACGGATATTATTTGCAGTTTCTAACGGCAAACAATGTGAACATAGTGGTAGGAACTGGAACTAAATGTTGATTAATATCTAAAAATATCGATATCGTTGTCGACATCTCACACGGAGCATGAGTGAAATACAAATGTATTGCATGCAGATTTTTTTTCTACGTTCTTATTTTTTTTACGTTATGTAAAGGTCCTACCATGCGAAATTTTTAAATTCAGTGTTGCTAGTACAATATAGCATGTATGTATGTATATAGTATGTATCTTGGATTTAAAAAGTTACGGATATTTAAATTAAATACATTTAAAATACAGAACAAGAAAACGTTACTGAACGCCTAAAAAGTTATACCACCACCAATGATAGCCCAAAATATAAAAAACAGGCCACACACAACCGTCAGACACTTATCACGTAACACTCATTCACTCATTCATTCACTAGTTCGTTCAAAGTATTGACACAACCTCATCACTATTTTCTACAGATAACAGTAACGTCTTGTCACTGAAACATAACCTAACAATCTGAGGTTAGACTGGAAATATTGTATTTTCATGCCAGTTTCGTATCATAATTTAGTGAAATCTATTAGAAAAGGCAATAATTGTTACGACCTACGATTAGTATGTGTCAGTGTTAGCAGAAAATGTGTGATTCTTGAGGAATTTGACGAAATCGGTGGATGTTTCGTTTGTTTACCTTTTGCTTTTTTTTGATTGGAATGAGGTATAAAGTACTCCTGCTACGCGAAAGTTGTTAAACATAAAAAAACGGGCAATTTGCGTTTATAATACTGATAATTTGCAAAGAAATATTAAGAAATTAATATATTTATTAATCAAACCCGTTTCGTTATTCTATAACATACATTTTGTTGCTTCGATTTACTGAGTTTGCTTGCTGTTTTTCCGTGATTGAATCTTTACGCTGTGGTTTTGCATACACATAGGTCAAGTTAGACTGGATGGAAAACATAGTTATATGAAACCATCGCGTCTTACCATTCAAGGTTGACCTCTGTTGACAAAGAAGTATACGTATATATAGGATAAAGTACTACCCTGCTTTTTGGAAGGAGTATTGTATGGAATTCAGTTTCTATACCTATTCTTGTTCTGAACTTGTTACAAACAAAAACAACCCTTGTTACATACATACACGTTCGAATATTAGATAAACGTATGACGAAAATCATCGTGCACCGCAACTTCGGACGAAATTCGGACGGAAACCGCCCGGCGGTGGCGCGGAATCCGCGCCTTCGTCGTGCACTGCAGCTTCCGACGAAATTCCGACGGAAACCGTCCGATAGAGCGGATCGCTGCCGCATGCGAATTTCGTCGCTCCGCGCTCCCGTCGGAATTCCGCCTCAGTGTGATATCCGCGTTAAAGTTAACTTAATCTTTGAAATCGGGTGATGCCAGGTATCACCAAATTTTTTGTGTAAAATAAGGGCAATTCGAATTTACGTACTCGTTGATGCGGTCTGAGAAAAGCCACACGAGTTGAATTTTGTATCTCCATGCATGAATCTATTTCTTTCTTTGTTTGCATCTGCAATCTGCTGTTAATGATATGAGGTGCGGTACCGTACCGCATGTTGCAAAAAACTACATTTAATTTAACCAAAACTACTTGCTGCTTGGTCCGGTCAGCGCGAATTTTGAAAAAGTCGCCGGCGCGGTGGCGGCCATATACTACCTACAAAAATAGTGCCTATAGAGCATTTCAACAAATAGCTCCTTTGCCGTTATGTTGGCACCACTGTCTATCAACGACATCAACACGCGAAGACTCTTCTACCGATTTTGTTAATGTGTGTCTGCATTAGGGTTTCTGCTCGAGCTTTCTCGAACTCGAGAAAACTCGAGAAATTTGGCTTCATTCGAGACGAGAAAAAAATGACCGGAGCTCGAGAATTCTCGAGTTCCGAATGTGAATTGCGCCAAGCGCGTCGTGCGTCTTTTTTTGTCGCGTAAACGCACAGTTGTGGACTGCCTACCATTTAAGTGATGGAGATGAAAATATTGTCGCGTAGAACGATGGCCAAAAGAAGCGGCACGATTCCTCGAAGCACTCTCCGTACTATATGCGATAGAGAATGAAGAGCGAGGCTACATCTCTACGCAGTGCCAAGGGGCCAAGCCGATCTGAAATATGCTGGCAGCTTACAATTCGGGTTGCTCTTTATTGAATGCGGTCCAGAGGAAGAAGCTGCTATTGGGGTGCCCCTGCCCAGAGATGAGAACAGTCTTTATTTCATATGAGGCCGAACCTGCGCCTTATAAAGTTGCAGGCGATGGGCCGCGGTGAAATACCATCTCGATCTATTGAGCACACACACCACACCAAGCTTCTTCAAGGCTAATTTAGCCTTATCCTCTAGATAACCACGGAACTGGACTTCACTCTAAATGTCGACACCAAGGGTTCCGATAATAGCTGAGGCATTTAGGGGAGTGTCCTCAAAACGAGTTGATACGATAAATGGCATTTTCTTGGCGGTAAACGCGCAAACCTGTGTCTTGGTGGGGTTAAATTGGACCAAATCAAGTCGACCCCATTCCGAAACTTTCTTTAAAGAAGCCTCAATTTCAGATAGAAGATTGTTTCGAGTCTCGATGACATTTTCCAGAGAAATGTTGGCACGGCCGATATAGACGACATCACCTGTGCTTCATCCGCATAACAGTGAGTGCTGCTGATTTGCAGCATATCATTGATATGCAGAAGGAACAGTGTAGGCGAAAGCACACAGCCTTGAGGGACACCAGCATTCACAGACATAGAATCTGAGCATTGTGCCAGACCCGATCGAAGGCCTTCGCTATGTCCAAACTAACCACCAATGTTTCTCGATCGCCTGTGCCCAACGATGTGTCAGGTAGACAAGAAGATCACCACGGGACCGGCACTATGGAAACCGTACTGTCGGTCACTAAGCAGCTGGTGGTCCTCTGGGTACCGAAGGAGCTGGCTGTTGATAATAAACTCCATTATCTTTGAGAGTAAGGAGGTTATGGCTATCGGCCTGTAGTTGGACGGATTCGAGTGGTCACCTTTTTAAAGGATCGGGTGCACCAAGCTGTCTTCCATGAGTTCGGGACTACGCCAGAAGAGTAGGAAAACCGAAAAAAGCGCGTTAAAACTGGAGCCAACTCTGGAACACACACCTTCAAACAATAGGAGTGATTCCGTCGGGCCCACTCGACTATTAGTTTAGTGCTAAGTTTTGATTTTAGTTGTTTTTTTAGAGTTTATCTATGTATCTTTTTTAGTATGTAAGAAGATTTTAATTTTTATTCCTTTCCTTTCTTAAATAAGAGGTATCAAATACTACAAAATTATCAGATAAAAAATTTTGATTTTCTAAATTAATTTTAATATATTCCAATGCAATGGTTTATATGAAAAGACTCGAGACCCGAGAAAACTCGAGAAATTGGGCTCGAGAATTCTCGGAAACTCGAGAAATAAAAAAGGTCGAGAAATCAGAAACCCTAGTCTGCATTCTATGTAGTGTGTGTCTGAGTTCTATGTAGTGTGCGTGGAAAACATTGCTGCCAATATAACGGCATAGGAACTATTTGTTGAAACGCATTATACCGCATGCAAATTTTCAAAACAAATGCTTTAGTAAAACCCAAGATTTTTTACATTTTTTCCTTTGGCAGTAATCAGAATATCTAAATTCTGTGGTGAGGCTTCTAACTTCACGGTCACCGATCAAACCGCACAAGTCGCACAACACAAGTCCACACAACTAGGGATGGATAAGTAAGTACTGCAGTATTTACTCATGCCAGAGTAAATACTCAGTAGAAACGATTATAAGTACTTTTTTTTACTTTTTACGGAGTAGGTATTTATGTTTTACTAAAAAAACATGATAAGCTATTGCTTTTTATCTAATATTTATCTGTATGACACTTTTTTAGTTTTTCTAAGTTCTTAAAGTTTTCTAAGTTATATAATAATATAATAATAAAATGGCAAAAAAGGAACCCGTATAATTTCGCCCTGTCGTCCGTCCGTCTGTCACAGCCATTTTACTCGGTGAGTATTGGCACTATGTGGATGTTTTTAGGGTTCCGTAGCCAAATGGCAAAAAAAGGAACCCTTATGGATTCATCATGTTTGTCTGTCTGTCTGTCTGTTCGTCCGTATGTCACAGCCACTTTTTTCCGAAACTATAAGAACTATACTGTTGAAACTTGGTAAGTAGATGTATTCTGTGAACCGCATTAAGATTTTAACACAAAAATAGAAAAAAAAAAAACAATTTTGGGGGTTCGCCATACTTAGAAGTCTTAGAACTGAAACTCAAAAATTTTTTTTCATCAAAACCATACGTGTGGGGTATCTATGGATAGGTCATCAAAAATGATATTGAGGTTTCACATATCATTTTTTTCTAAACTGAATAGTTTGCGCGAGAGACACTTCCAAAGTGGTAAAATGTGTGTCCCCCTCCCTCTGTAACTTCTAAAATAAGAGAATGATAAAACTAAAAAAATATATGATGTACATTACCATGGAAACTTCCACCAAAAATTGGTTTGAACGAGATCTAGTAAGTAGTTTTTTTTAATACGTCATAAATCGTAAACCGCCATTTACCTACAACGAACTACAAGAACTTTTATATTATGTTACTTGCTGCTACGGAACCCTTCATGGGCGAGTTCGACTCGCACTTGGCCGCTTTTTTTTATGGAATGGAAAGTGACGATGTAGTCGAGGATGGTACACGTAAACTCAAATAATGCCTTGAGGACTCCCAGATTGTAGGATTCGGGAAACAGACGCAGGTAAGGAGTTTCAATCCCGCGCAGTTCGCATTATAAATGCAGAAGCATATCGCTTCGTGCGAATAGGTGGTATATCAACTACGAAGGGGTGAAACGTCTCCCTGCGCCTAGTTAACCGAAGGTGGAATGGAGCTGGGGGAATGAGGTCATGAAGTTCTTGAGCACACTCTCCGAAATGAATTCGATAAAAAACCGATAAAGAGGTGGCTTTGCGGCGATGCTCAAGGCTTTTATGTACCACAAATGTGCGTAACCTGTTTTGTTTTTAGGGTTCCGTAGCCATAATGGCAAAAAAGGAACCCGTATAATTTCGCCCTGTCCGTCCGTCTGTCACAGCCATTTTACTCGTTGAGTATTGGCACTATGTGTATGTTTTTTTGTAGGAAATGGAAAGTGACGATGAGGAGCTAGCCTAGGAGCTCAGGGTGGTCAGTAATCGGAATCGATTCATCTCGGAGAGTAGGAGTCAAAGTGAAAGGACTCCTTTTGGTAGAAAAAAAGACACGCCTGTGTTTTGGAGGCATTGAACCTAACGAGATTGTTATCATCCCAATTAGACACTGCCTGAAGTGATAGGTTCATGCGCTCGCTCTATCATCGCCTCTCTAAGGAATTGCGTCTCAGCGCTGGTGGCTCATGTACTAGATAGGTATATTTCTGCAGCTGTGCTATCTATCATCTTTTCTCTCATCTGCATACCCAACTACCCATTGATGCCAGATTTAAGTAGGTCATTTATATGTAGCATGAATAGAGTTGCACAAAGAACCGAATCCAGAGGTACCCCGGCATCGATAGCCAATAGGTCAAGCAGCCATCAACGACTACCCGAATCGACCGTTCCCTCAGGAAATTGGATACTCAGTTGCCCAAGCTCACAGGGAGCCCGTAAGATGGAAGTAAAAGCTTTGAAATGTCGAGAGACACAACGAATGCTTCACTATGTTTCTCAATGGCCTCGCCCCGAACATGCGTTGCATACACAAGAAGATCTCCTGTGGATCGACTTCGGCGAAACCCGTATTGTCGATCGCTAAGAAGGTCATTGTCTTTGAGGTATGCAAGAATGAGTTTGTTCACTACACGTTCCATAATCTTGGAAGTGATTGCTATGGGCTGGTAGTTGGCAGGGTCCACACGGCTACCTTTTTGGGCACAGGTTGCACGTTGACAAGCTTCCAGGACTTTGGGACTACACCTATCTTAAGAGAGAGAGACGGTTCAGACGTGTCAGAACAGGAGACAACTCAGGAGCGCAGTTCTTGAGAACTATGGTTGGTATGCCATCAGGTCCACTGGCTTTGTTCACGTCTAGATTACGAAGTGTATTGAGAACCTTTAGGTGGATACAGATTGGAGGCATTGTAGTACTGCAAGGAGGTAACTGAGGTGGTGTACTATTCGCAGAATCCAAACGCGAATTTTCAGCAAACAGACAGGCAAACAAGTTTGCCTTATCAGTTGCTATGTGAGCTAGAGTTCCATCAGGTTTCAGCAGTGGAGGCAGAGACGGCACGACAGAAATTCGCCTCGACCGATTTACCCAGGGACCAAAAAGCCTTACTCCCAGAGGGATAGGAAGCAAGTTTTGATCCGATGCGGCGTATGCACGTATGTGGTCGAGTCGTGCCCTGCGTAGCGTCTTTTTGTAGCACTTCGCGGCTCTATTAAAGGCTCTTTTCTTATCTAGCGTACCCGAAGCTTTGAGACTGCGAGCATCAGACCAAGCTTGATACGCCGAATGTTTTACTGCCTCGGCAGCTGAGCATTCGGCATTGCATTGAACCACGGGCGAGCTTGATTGTCAAGAGGAATGTCACAGAACGGGATTTAATATTCCATTGCCTGACAGATTACCTCTGATATTGATGCCGCACAGCTCGACGGGTCTCAAGAAAAAAAAATGCCCAGTTAGTGGCTGAAGCATTTAAACATATCCAACCATGAGTGCGCACAAGATGCTTTGAAGCGATGTTCAAATATTGAAGGCAAGCGAAAGGTTAACATAAATCAACACGAACGAATCCAAAAAAATAATTTCGCATGTTTTTTTTAATAAATATTTTTCCTCATATTGCATTGGTCTTGATTTTATTAAATGTATGCCATTATTACCATGTCATGCAAAAATATCCGATAAAAAGTTTTTACTGTCTCTAGAGAGTAAATACTTAGTTAATATAGTAAATACTCAGTATTTACTCAAAGTCAGTATTTACTGTGACTCAGTTTTTACTGACCCATCCCTACACACAACACAACGCACAATATATACTTGTTTGGTTTGAGTTGAGTGAGTCAAGCCGTTGGATGGTCTCCGAACTTCTTAAATATTACCCCTTTTGTATGAGCTAGAAGTACGTACCTACGGACTTTTTGGCGGGAACTCGCGGCAAGAGTTTGTCATTTTTGTTTTATTAACCGAAAAAATAGATATCGTGGTTTTTAATGCATAATATTGATAGTGTATTGTTCAATAAAGTGCCATTTAAGTGTCTAATATGTAGGATAATGAAATTAAAGTGTGTAGACTGTGTTTCGAGTGCTCTCAAGAGTGTGTGTGTGCACTGAGTGACCACTCTCTGAATAATTCTGAAAAAATTCCAGTATTTAGTAAAAGTCATAGGACAATTGTAAAACGAATCTCGCTATTTGTAAAAAGATAAAACAAAAGTTACGCCACTTTAAGTGTGGTCACTCAATCCTCACAAAGAGTCTGCCAGATTTATGAAAGTATTAAGTTTACAAAACAGATACGTATACTAGGAATTAGTAAAAACCTATTCCAACTTGGATGTCAAATTTCAGATCGCTTAGTGCAATACTTCAAAATTTACAAATGATTTTTAATGGTCACTCAGTCCACACGTTTGGAAAACATCGAAATTCCCATAATTTAAGTACGCAGTAATATGTAGCTTTATTTCTAGCTTTAGTAAATGATATGAAGCAATTTGTAAAATAGAAAATAAAGCACCACAGCGGTACGTTTTTTAATAATAAATTTTTATAAGTGGTCACTCAGTCCTCACATTTCTAGCAAACAATTTTCTTCTAAATCTCAAGATTTATAAGGGTTACAAAAGCTTTATGGGGTTCAAGTTCTAGTAAAAATATTTACTAAATATCTGTCATTTCATATTTTGAATTTATTGCTTGTTTCAAAAGATATTACTATTTGAAAGTTTCTATGAAAACTCACCAAGTAGGGTGACCACACGAACTACGTTATTATATTTTTGAGATCGAAATAAACAACGAATATACAATTTTTGTGTGTAGTAAAATAAATGGAATAACTAATTTGATTTTGATGTTAACTACGTACCATTTACATATTTTACATCATATTAAAATTTGTCTCTAAAAAAATCCACCATTGCTTGGACCTTGATAAGATAAAAGTTTATTCGATTAAACATGGTAATTTGGCATCATGTCACCTAGTGTTGGTGATGGTGATGATGAAGTTGAATCCCGCTGGGAATTGAACCCCCTGATGGGAAGCGAGCGGTTCACATCAGGTGGACTACGGAGACTGTTTAGACTGAAACTACTGCTTGGTTGTGGACTCGTGGAAGGAAATAAAAGATACTGCTTGTGTCCGATCGTCGCGGTGGTGTATTTCGATGGAAATAGTTTACAAAGGTAAGGTAATGCCCGTATTTATTAAGCCTGGGCGCCATCTATAAAACTAATATTATGTAAAGCTAATACTAGCGCCATCTATTTGGAAGGTATTGAACTAAGTATTAAGAAGCCTACTTTTCAATTAACTATCATAGAGATTTACAATCTTTGCTTAGTACATTATCGAGTAATCTATTCAGTTTATACCAACGAGAATAGATGTCGCTATTAATAGAGGCAGTTAAATTAAGCTACTTCATGAGGTCAACCATCGATGTCTCAGATCAGAAATTCAGAACCAATTAGATATGCTTACTCGCTCTGTTTGTTTCGGAACCAGCGTTGACGACTTGCGGGGGCTGAAGGCAGGTGAAGGGGGAAGGCATGTATTTAAACAAATATCACCTTTACGTAATAAGCATAAAGCTGATGTATCATATGTTATCTAACAGCGACATCTAGCAGCGTTTAGCATTACTACAATGTCATATGTTTTTCACTCATTTCTTGGAAATCGAAATGTTGGTGTTAGTTCTGATCTTTCATTTTTAGGATTCCGTACCCGAAGGGTAAAAACGGGACCCTATTACTAAGACTTCGCTGTCCGTCCGTCCGTCCGTCCGTCCGTCTGTCACCAGGCTGTACCTCAAGAACCGTGATAGTTAGACAGTTGAAATTTTCACAGATGATGTATTTCTGTTGCCGCTATAACAACAAATACTAAAAAGCAGAATAAAATAAATATTTAAGGGGCCTCCCATACAACAAACGTGTTTTTATTAAATAATGGTACGGAACCCTTCGTGCGTGAGTCCGACTGAGGTCAACTATAACAAACATAGATTATAATTCTAAAGTGCATGCATTTGATATGGCGTCCATAAAAAACCGGCCAAGTGCGAGTCGGACTCGCACACGAAGGGTTCCGTACCATTTGAGCAAAAACGAGCAAAAAAATCACGTATGTTGTATGAGAGCCCCCTTAAATATTTATTTTATTCTACTTTTTAGTATTTGTTGTTATAGCGGCAACAGAAATACATCATCTGTGAAATTTTCAACTGTCTTGAGATACAGTCTGGTGAAAGACGGACGGACGGACAGCGAAGACTTAGTAATAGGGTCCCGTTTTTACCCTTTGGGTACGGAACCCTAAAAATACTATCCTTTGCAAATCAAACGAAGAAAATGTTTTTTTATTTATTTTGAAAGCGTTAAGATTTGACCCTACTTGCATACGTTTTTGAACGCATCCTTGTTTCTTTTTATATGTATATGCATGTTTTTTTAAACTACCCGTTTTTTAAAGTTACTTCCTATTTGTGATTAGCTGTGTTATTTAATGGTACTCGTAATCCTAGCATAACTTTATTCTTCAAGTGGTATTATTGTACACAAGTGTAGGTAATGTAAGTAAATATTACAATTAAATTATATGGCGATATAGTGAAATGAATCTGTTATCATTGTTATTCCTCATCCTTGCAACAACGGCGTAAGTATCTTTAAAGTATACTTTATTTTTCCACTCTCAATTATTGACACTGTAATTAAAATCGTAAAACTTACTTCATAAACCCACTTATTAAAAAAAGAAGGAGGTTCTCAATTCAATTGTATGTTTTTGTATGTTTGTTACGCGATTTTTTTTATTGATATGTCGTACTTCAGAAGTGGTCCTATATAAATTTTAACCAAATTGGCTAAGCGCTTTCTGAAAAATCAACAATACCAAAAATGTACAGGGTGGATGGCAGTAAGGTACTTCACCATAACCGTTGAAGCTATAGGAAATCGTCTTAAGAACTATCCATAATTTTTGGAGAAATTTTCATCCTCATTCACACATTTTCTCGAATATTTATGGACAGTTTCTTAAGACCATTTTCCTGAAGTTTCAACGGTTAAGGTACTTCCCCTTACTGCCCCATCCAAAAAATTCATTCTGTATATACAAATGACATATTTAATGATAGGCGAAAAGTACACGAGTCTTGATTATAGGCTGTTGTTTTTAACGTCTTTAGCGTTTTCAAATTTTTTTTTTATTGTATTACAGTGGTATAATTGCCGTAGGCCGAAAGCCGAATATAAGCTTCGAAAATCAGAAGAACATTTTCCAGAAATATGCTGAATGCTTACAAGATTCTAACATTAAATATAACGATCCAGTTTTTTCTAAAATGTCAGAAGAACTCGAGAATAAAATGTCACCTATGGCACTGTATTTAGCATTAAAACGACATCGAAATACTTTTTTTGATCTGGATAATCAAGCGTCTGCTGATACCAAAACTACAAAGAATGAAACGCTTTGCTATTCTGGCCTTAGTACTCCAATATCACATTCAGCGTCGGAAAGTGAGGACTACAATTTAAATGGCGAATCCCAAAACTTTTCTTTCTATCTCGACGATTATGACTGTAAAAAAATTGCACCTTTGACTGCCTATAGAAGAAGGAGTGGTACTTACGTGTTTAGAAAATATAAAACTATGCCTAAATTCAAATGGAGTTATCTGATTAAGGAAAAAATTTGGCTTCATTCCAAATTACCTTGCACGTGGGTTCTAAAAAAATATAGGATTCGAGACGATAACTTTTTTTTAAAGGGTAAATGTTCCCAGTGCAATACTGAAATTGATATATCTAGTTCAAAAAAACTGATAAAATATTGGAAGTTTTCTGCAAAGTTCATAATTTTGATGAGACATTTAAACATAACCCTAAACTAAAATCTAAACTAACCCCATACAGAAGAAAACAAATATCTAAAGAACTATTACATAAATCACCAATAAAAGTTCGCAACGAATTGGCTTCAGTTCTAATAACAGACAAACAATATAAGGCACCACCTGTACTGCCATCTAATTCTGCATTACGAAAAATTAAGTCGGACGCCAGACTTCAAAACTTACCACATTCTAATCCAATTAAATTCGCCATTTAAATTGCAGTCCTCACTTTCCGACGCTGAATGTGATATTGGAGTACTAAGGCCAGAATAGCAAAGCGTTTCATTCTTTGTAGTTTTGGTATCAGCAGACGCTTGATTATCCAGATCAAAAAAAGTATTTCGATGTCGTTTTAATGCTAAATACAGTGCCATAGGTGACATTTTATTCTCGAGTTCTTCTGACATTTTAGAAAAAACTGGATCGTTATATTTAATGTTAGAATCTTGTAAGCATTCAGCATATTTCTGGAAAATGTTCTTCTGATTTTCGAAGCTTATATTCGGCTTTCGGCCTACGGCAATTATACCACTGTAATACAATAAAAAAAAATTTGAAAACGCTAAAGACGTTAAAAACAACAGCCTATAATCAAGACTCGTGTACTTTTCGCCTATCATTAAATATGTCATTTGTATATACAGAATGAATTTTTTGGATGGGGCAGTAAGGGGAAGTACCTTAACCGTTGAAACTTCAGGAAAATGGTCTTAAGAAACTGTCCATAAATATTCGAGAAAATGTGTGAATGAGGATGAAAATTTCTCCAAAAATTATGGATAGTTCTTAAGACGATTTCCTATAGCTTCAACGGTTATGGTGAAGTACCTTACTGCCATCCACCCTGTACATTTTTGGTATTGTTGATTTTTCAGAAAGCGCTTAGCCAATTTGGTTAAAATTTATATAGGACCACTTCTGAAGTACGACATATCAATAAAAAAAATCGCGTAACAAACATACAAAAACATACAATTGAATTGAGAACCTCCTTCTTTTTTTAATAAGTGGGTTTATGAAGTAAGTTTTACGATTTTAATTACAGTGTCAATAATTGAGAGTGGAAAAATAAAGTATACTTTAAAGATACTTACGCCGTTGTTGCAAGGATGAGGAATAACAATGATAACAGATTCATTTCACTATATCGCCATATAATTTAATTGTAATATTTACTTAAATTACCTACACTTGTGTACAATAATACCACTTGAAGAATAAAGTTATGCTAGGATTACGAGTACCATTAAATAACACAGCTAATCACAAATAGGAAGTAACTTTAAAAAACGGGTAGTTTAAAAAAACATGCATATACATATAAAAAGAAACAAGGATGCGTTCAAAAACGTATGCAAGTAGGGTCAAATCTTAATGCTTTCAAAATAAATAAAAAAACATTTTCTTCGTTTGATTTGCAAAGGATAGTATTTTTAGGGTTCCGTACCCAAAGGGTAAAAACGGGACCCTATTACTAAGTCTTCGCTGTCCGTCCGTCCGTCTTTCACCAGACTGTATCTCAAGACAGTTGAAAATTTCACAGATGATGTATTTCTGTTGCCGCTATAACAACAAATACTAAAAAGTAGAATAAAATAAATATTTAAGGGGGCTCTCATACAACATACGTGATTTTTTTGCTCGTTTTTGCTCAAATGGTACGGAACCCTTCGTGTGCGAGTCCGACTCGCACTTGGCCGGTTTTTTATGGACGCCATATCAAATGCATGCACTTTAGAATTATAATCTATGTTTGTTATAGTTGACCTCAGTCGGACTCACGCACGAAGGGTTCCGTACCATTATTTAATAAAAACACGTTTGTTGTATGGGAGGCCCCTTAAATATTTATTTTATTCTGCTTTTTAGTATTTGTTGTTATAGCGGCAACAGAAATACATCATCTGTGAAAATTTCAACTGTCTAACTATCACGGTTCTTGAGGTACAGCCTGGTGACAGACGGACGGACGGACGGACGGACGGACAGCGAAGTCTTAGTAATAGGGTCCCGTTTTTACCCTTCGGGTACGGAATCCTAAAAATGAAAGATCAGAACTAACACCAACATTTCGATTTCCAAGAAATGAGTGAAAAACATATGACATTGTAGTAATGCTACACGCTGCTAGATGTCGCTGTTAGATAACATATGATACATCAGCTTTATGCTTATTACGTAAAGGTGATATTTGTTTAAATACATGCCTTCCCCCTTCACCTGCCTTCAGCCCCCGCAAGTCGTCAACGCTGGTTCCGAAACAAACAGAGCGAGTAAGCATATCTAATTGGTTCTGAATTTCTGATCTGAGACATCGATGGTTGACCTCATGAAGTAGCTTAATTTAACTGCCTCTATTAATAGCGACATCTATTCTCGTTGGTATAAACTGAATAGATTACTCGATAATGTACTAAGCAAAGATTGTAAATCTCTATGATAGTTAATTGAAAAGTAGGCTTCTTAATACTTAGTTCAATACCTTCCAAATAGATGGCGCTAGTATTAGCTTTACATAATATTAGTTTTATAGATGGCGCCCAGGCTTAATAAATACGGGCATTACCTTACCTTTGTAAACTATTTCCATCGAAATACACCACCGCGACGATCGGACACAAGCAGTATCTTTTATTTCCTTCCACGAGTCCACAACCAAGCAGTAGTTTCAGTCTAAACAGTCTCCGTAGTCCACCTGATGTGAACCGCTCGCTTCCCATCAGGGGGTTCAATTCCCAGCGGGATTCAACTTCATCATCACCATCACCAACACTAGGTGACATGATGCCAAATTACCATGTTTAATCGAATAAACTTTTATCTTATCAAGGTCCAAGCAATGGTGGATTTTTTTAGAGACAAATTTTAATATGATGTAAAATATGTAAATGGTACGTAGTTAACATCAAAATCAAATTAGTTATTCCATTTATTTTACTACACACAAAAATTGTATATTCGTTGTTTATTTCGATCTCAAAAATATAATAACGTAGTTCGTGTGGTCACCCTACTTGGTGAGTTTTCATAGAAACTTTCAAATAGTAATATCTTTTGAAACAAGCAATAAATTCAAAATATGAAATGACAGATATTTAGTAAATATTTTTACTAGAACTTGAACCCCATAAAGCTTTTGTAACCCTTATAAATCTTGAGATTTAGAAGAAAATTGTTTGCTAGAAATGTGAGGACTGAGTGACCACTTATAAAAATTTATTATTAAAAAACGTACCGCTGTGGTGCTTTATTTTCTATTTTACAAATTGCTTCATATCATTTACTAAAGCTAGAAATAAAGCTACATATTACTGCGTACTTAAATTATGGGAATTTCGATGTTTTCCAAACGTGTGGACTGAGTGACCATTAAAAATCATTTGTAAATTTTGAAGTATTGCACTAAGCGATCTGAAATTTGACATCCAAGTTGGAATAGGTTTTTACTAATTCCTAGTATACGTATCTGTTTTGTAAACTTAATACTTTCATAAATCTGGCAGACTCTTTGTGAGGATTGAGTGACCACACTTAAAGTGGCGTAACTTTTGTTTTATCTTTTTACAAATAGCGAGATTCGTTTTACAATTGTCCTATGACTTTTACTAAATACTGGAATTTTTTCAGAATTATTCAGAGAGTGGTCACTCAGTGCACACACACACCTCTCAAGAAGTCCATGAAATCTTCATCAAAAGTGCTATCATTTTGTTGAAGAATAGAGAAAAAGTTAAAGACGACAGAAATTGATAAATGAGAACTCAAATGAAATAGAAAAATATTTAGAGAAGAGCAAACTACGTAAGAATAGGCTGTATGGCCAGAGAAGCCTTTGCCTTTTCCTTGCAAAAGCAGGAAAGAATTAAACAAAAAAAAAAGTACGTAGGTACCTACTTACATAGTAGGAAAGCGTTCCAAATTAGTTTCGTTAGAGTAATTTTCACTCTGACAGCAGGATAGCATATTATATTTTTTTGAAGTGTGAAAGGGACAAACTCTTGTCAGGTGAATCTTAACTTGGTTATGGAACGACTTCTAGGTATGTAATCTGTGGTAGAAAAGAAATGGAATGGAAAAGACGTAGAGAACGGATTGATTGAATTTGTGTTTTGTGTGTTGCATATTCGACGTATTTATTAATTTTTAAGGTTTCCTATTTAATGTATAATGAAAATGAGCTACAGTTGCAATGACAGTTAGAGCTCAGCGAAAAAGTGTTTCGTTTCGACATAATTTTCGTTATATACTGTACTCCGTAAATTGGTGCTAAACAATCGCACCCACTCAACACCAGACAATTGTTACTGAATGATCGGTAAGTATTATTTATCTACGTGCTATTAATTAGCTGTAAGGTAAGGTAAAGCTACACAGATTCCTTCTATCGTATCCATCCATGCCACCCATGCCTTCTCAATGTGTCCATGACGCCAGCGGAATGTTGTAGCTAAGAAGGATGTGAGTATAATAGGGAATTAGAGCATCATTAGAACTAATTGTGCGCCAGCAGCGGAATTTGTGCGTCTTACAATTTCGGAGATATTCATAAAAAACCGATGCCGCCAGGGTAACGTTCCCTCAGCGGCATAATTTTGAAAAAGACGGTCTAGCTCATAACAAAGTACATGACTGAGTAGCTTTCGTCGTGTTATAAATGTGCGCAAATAGCGGAATTTGTGCATCTTACGGTTTTCGAATTATTCAAGATTCCGCTGCAGTAACGTTTTTGAGTTTTCTGTATCTCGAAAACGGCTGATAGGAGAAATTTCAAAAAAAAACCACTAGTACACCTTAATTTGTGCGTAATTTGAGCAATGTTACTTTTTTGAAAATTATGATATTTTTTTAGTAATTAATTTGTTTAGAAAATCAGGAAATTCTAATTTACAAGGAAACGAGTGAAGTTGCAATCGAATAAAGAGCACTCAAATATTCCTCTAGTAGACCCTAATAATGTGTGCAATTGTGGATTGTATTATCTAGGCAAATAGTGAGATATACCATTTAATTACGATATTAAGGTAGCGAAATTTTAAAGATTGAATTCAGTGCTCCCATAAGATTATGTAACATGACATTTTACATAAAATTAGAGCGTCCTGCTAGCAAGCTTTCCTGTAAGTTTCATCTTTGAATAACGTTGATTTAAAAAGATTTACCCAAAAGAAGAAAGAACGAACATTTTCCCTATAACCCGACCAAATTAGAATGTATACGAGAAAGCGGCCGCACCATACAAAAGGATAACCTTCTTAAATGAAAGGTATATTGAAGGAAGCTTTGTAAGTACAGTTGCGTGCAAATGTTTTATTGACGATTGTTTTCTTAGTACCTACGTACTCGTATAGCGGCCGGGACAAAGCTATTATAAAAGATACTTGTAATAAGATTTTTAGATAGTAAGTATCTTATCTAAGTCTTGCCGCCAAACATGAATGTTAACAGCATGGATGTGTTCCGGCATGAAGATAGCCAATTCCCCATTGCGTTGGGGATTCTTTGATAAGCCCGCTTCCATCTTCGGCGTCATCATTACTTACCATCAGGTGAGATGATGCCAAGGGCTTACCAATAGAGGATAAAAAAAATGCAACATTAAGTAGTGTTTAGTTTCTAGCATACTGATTAATAGTTCGAGAAGGTTAAAATAAAAATTAAAAAGAAGAATGAAACAATGAAGACTTCTGAGAGAAGAAAGAAGAGATCTGCTAAAATCTGACACACTACGTGGAACCCCGATATTATGGATAATTATGTATATGGTTTACCTACTTAAAAATTAATAAACGGGAAATTCCCGTACTACTTTATATTATTATAAAAATAATAAAATTAAAAATATTTTCTAGCAAGCAAGTCATAAAAAAAATTATAACTTTTCTATTGCTATTTAAAAAAGTATTTCCTTGAAAACTGCCAAATTCTGACACTTTTTTAAATCGTCAGATTATTCTGCTAGAGTTAAAATTTAGTAGCCAAATCTGCCACAAATGGTCACACTGCGGGGCGGATGGGTTTCGAAAACACGGGAACTCGCGCGACGGGGGGAGCTTAATGCTCATTCCCTCTGCCCGTGCCCCGGGGGCTACATGTGCGAGGAGCGCAGCTCAGTTCAAAGCGATAAGATAAACACTTTGATCAGAATTTAACAAAGCATTGATTTGATTATATCTGCTTTGCGAGAAATATACCTCAACACGTAGAGGTAATAAAGTACTAATTACTTCTATGCTATTCTATGGTATGGCATTTGTTCTACTTCTATGGTACTAGATAGCAAAAAATATTGACGATTTAAAAGCATGTGTAAAGCATCCACTTAAACATTTTGAGTTTTATGCAGATACATCAAAAAGTTTGTTGTTCAACTTGTCGATGTTACCCGATTTTAGTTAATTTAAATACGAAGCCAAATAATAAAACATTTATAAACATCATAACAAAAAATTTTCTGCTTAATTGTCCAATTAGTTCTGGTTGTATGCTACCAATTTAGGAAGGTTACCTTTTTGTATGGCGCGGCCGCTTTCTCGTATACATTCTAATTTGGTCGGGTTATAGGGAAAATGTTCGTTCTTTCTTCTTTTGGGTAAATCTTTTTAAATCAACGTTATTCAAAGCTGAAACTTACAGGAAAGCTTGCTAGCAGGATGCTCTAATTTTATGTAAAATGTCATGTTACATAGTCTTACGGGAGCACTGAATTCAATCTTTAAAATTTCGCTACCTTAATATCGTAATTAAATGGTATATCTCACTAATTGCCTAGATAATACAATCCACAATTGCACACATTATTAGGGTCTACTAGAGGAATATTTGAGTGCTCTTTATTCGATTGAAACTTCACTCGTTTCCTTGTATATTAGAATTTCCTGATTTTCTAAACAAATTAATTACTAAAAAAATATCATAATTTTCAAAAAAGTAACATTGCTCAAATTAAGCACAAATTAAGGTGTACTAGTGGTTTTTTTTTGAAATTTCTCCTATCAGCCGTTTTCGAGATACAGGAAACTCAAAAACGTTACTGCAGCGGAATCCTGAATAATTCGAAAACCGTAAGATGCACAAATTCCGCTATTTGCGCACATTTATAACACGACGAAAGCTACTCAGTCATGTACTTTGTTATGAGCTAGACCATCTTTTTCAAAATTATGCCGCTGAGGGAACGTTACCCTGGCGGCATCGGTTTTTTATGAATATCTCCGAAATTGTAAGACGCACAAATTCCGCTGCTGGCGCACAATTAGTCCTAATGATGCTCTAATTCCCTATTATACTCACATCCTTCTTAGCTACAACATTCCGCTGGCGTCATGGACACCTTCTCAATTAACTATGTAAGTACTGTGCTCAGTCGCGTTCCGGTGACGGCTTTACCCGAATCCGACTCCAAAATGAGTTTTTGTTATTTATAGGTAACCAGATATTTGGTTGTATGCATATAAGACTGCATTTTTTTACTTATTTGAATTGTTTCTGTACTGGTTTTCACAGGATGTGATAATAAATAAGTACCTGCGTCTAATTCATCCCTATAACCACTAACCCTAACTTGATCTATTCAGATAGTAATTAAAAAAACCAAAAGCTACAGCTACAAGCCCTCTTAGGTGCACCCCAGCCCTACTCTCTTACCAAGGAGTTAGTGCTTTCATCAGTTGATGCCAAATTTTTGGACTTAAGCTGATCTAGATTGATAGCCTACTTTTAAAAACACATGTCTTTCTCTCTGTAAATAATTCACTCATCTTAAAGACATAATTGGAACAAAAACAGGGAAGTCTCACACCTGTGTACTTCCATACCCAGTTACCTATTATTTACAGATTCAAAAGTTGGTAACTCACCAAACATCACAGAGCCAAATTGGAACGCTGTTAGAGAGCCATGGAGAGAAGCATGTCAGGAATAAAGAAACAAGATAAAGTGAGAAGTAGTAAAATTAGAGACATAACTATGGTTATCAATTATAACAAAATTTGATAGAATTAAACCATGAGCACAGAATACCCAATAGTACAAGTACAGAAGATTCACTGTACAACAACATTTAAATAAATAGCAAGCCTGGTTGTAACGCAATAAAGTTTAATTCAGTTCCCAATAGCGTCAAGTACCTACTTTGATATAAATCTATATTTTCCATCTCTTTCGATCACATAACTCTTACCTCTTCTAATGCAGCAAGGGTTTTCTCAATGTGGAAACTAATAAAGAATACCGTATCCATTACTGTTATTCAATTTTTGTAAAAACATTATGTTACAAATACAAGGTCTTATTAAAAAACTGTTTATGTATAAATTGTATAATAAATAAGGCTTACTATCGCACCTTACTATTATTATATAAACAAAAAATTTTTCTTTGTATAATAAACAAAAAGAAACAAATTTAAAAAGAAACCTCTTTTTTGATTCGCTGTAGTCGGGTGAAATAGTTATTGGTTCCACTACTGAGCAAAGTTATTTTTTGCTACGAGTGCTGACTTTAAATCACTAACTAGCGAAGTAGTCTAGAATTGAATCACGGGCGTAGGGAGTGATTCTAATATAGACTACTGAGCACAAGTGAGTGATTTAAAGGCACGAGATATAAAAATAACTTGCTCTCATGTTAAACATACAACTTTTCACCTCGACCAGCAAGAAAACTTAAAACATAGTTGATTGAACTCTCTTTGGAGACAATATCGTTTTTTATTATAATGTTTTTAATTTAGAGTGCGTTCGGAAACTGCGCTGCTTGTCATTTTTATGAAAACCAAACATGATATTTTAAAGTAAGCGATGTTCATGTTTACTAGTACATATTTATTTTAAACATTATGTCTTTAAAAATGCAATAGCAAAATTTATAAACTTAAATTTCATTAAATAACAGACAACATTTTATGCCTATGAGTTTAAATTGCTAGGCTAAAATGAGTTTCTGAAGGAACTATCGCCCATATTTTTTTCAGCACCGCGAAAAAGATGGTGTTCGAAATTCGAATCACTTTTTCTCACGCTCGCAGCAAAAACCGTTTTTACTTTGAGTCTTTAGGGAACAAAGGCACCCTTTTCGTGCTGGAGAGGTGAAATCTAGCCACCGCGTGGCAGCCTTCTGAACTAGGCCCAGTCATTTGGCCCGTTTATCTACTTACAGCTTTATACCTAAAGCGCGAAGTACGCCAGGCCTGTCATGAGTAAAACATGGAAATTGAGATCAAATCAATGAAATTTACGAAGACTTTATTTAATAATGTTTTGGTGGAAACTGCAGTGCAGTAATGGGGAAACTGCACTTATAAAATACTATAATAATATCTGGGACAAATCACACACTGTCATCTGGCCCCAAACTAGGATTCCCTGTATCTTGGGAACCAGAGACTGATATACATACACATATACTTTTAAATACATACATATATACTCGTAGATATACTGTTAAAATATTATAACCCCAGAATAACATATAAATAATTATATTTTGTCCAGTACAAAGATGAGAACTAGCTAATGATTATATTCCTTTTTTAAATCTGTGGTAGGTACTTTGTAGGAGAAGTGTCCCTTTGATATTAATTCAATTTCATAAAATTGCTTATCTCTATAACTTTGACCAACTTTTATTTATTTATAAGTTTTTAGCCTATTGTTAATAATATTATAGTTAATTTTGTATCTTGTTGTCTAGCCTTGCATGATACATTACAATAATAATATTATTTCCTCACAATGCAAATTAATATGTGAGCTCACAAATGGCAAAGGTTGTTTTGTGAGTGTTGTATATGATTTGACTGCCAATGATTACCAATGATTACCAATGATGTCATTGGCATTCTTAGGTTTCATTCTAAATATACATTATAATATATATTATAATTATTTCAATATGTTTATTTAGCCTGAACTGAAATATCAATATACATATAGGTATATATCGAAACCGACCGAAACAGGATTTTATCCTAAAACCATAATTGAATTTTGGCTTCAGTGTTCAGTAAACCAATACTTTTTAAACATGCTTATAGTTTTAAGACCATAGACTTCTTATAGGTTTTGTGTCATCTATAAGTAAAGAACTATTTTCTGTATTTTGTAAAAATGTTAGGCTCTGTAGTTTGGAGATAGTCTGGGATGCTCAATTTTCGTCTGTTTTCTTAAATTATTTTTAAATGTTTATTTTAAAATTATAAAAGAAAATATTGACATCCTTAGACCAAGCCCTTTCATTTCATATGACACAAATCATATAGATGTGTAAGTACTAAGTTTCAACTTAATCGGTCCAGTAGATTTGGAGAAAATTGTCTGTGACAGATGGACAGACAGACACACCAGTGATCCTATAAGGGTTTCTATGTTTTGTGGTAAGGAAACCTAAAAATAATACATATGGTGTTTTGTATGTTGCCAAACCAAATCTGGTATACAATTATAAAAGAGCAAAAACTGTAATAAGCAGATTTTATTTAAATGATGCACACAGAAACTCTCAAAAATTAATTTATACCTTTCCCTTTCCTTTCAATGTTAAATTTCCTTCACATATTGTATTTTCTATATTGCGTAGAATTTAGATTCAGAATTGCACTAAGAAAGTCCTGTTTACTGTAGCACCTCAGTTCCAAAAACCAATCCTTGCTGTTGCTAATAGCATCGGGTTTTCAGATGTCACATTTTTAACAGCGTCCAGAATAGGGGTAACCTCGGGGGCAAGGTTACGAATACAGCGAAAAACTTGTATTGCTTAACAGAGCGAAGCGATTCACGCCCAGAAAGAGTTTTCATAATATTAAGCTCAATGGAGTACTGCTCGCATTTCTGGAGCACCCAACTATCAGCTGAACCCCCTTGATTCCAACCATCAGCACACACATCATTTCGATGGTGCTGAAGGCATCACCTCGAACAGTTTCTCAAAATACATGCCGTTGTATACGCGGTAGAACACACACACGCAGACAGCTATGTATGTCTAACTTTGGCTGATTCTTTAACAACAGCATGATGCAGCACAGGCACAGCACAGGATGATGATGATGATTGTTGGAGTGTGTCCATTATTACTTTAAAAAACAATTTTTCAGTGAAAGAGATGCTTAATGCCGGGCGCCCATACGAGGACTAGGCCGCTGCCGGCGACTGAGTGTTCGGTGTCCGACGAAGCATCGAAGCTCGAGTTTTACCTTCAAAAGCAGTTGGAAGACGACGTAGCCAGGTACACCTATACCTCTGTCTGTTGTTGGGGGATTGTGCCTTCTAAAGGGTTTCTTAATAGGGACGGGTCGATGTTGTTAGCTGTGGCGGCCAGGTTGTTTTGGGCGGCATCTGTCAAATCTGTTTATTGTTCAGTCACTGATGCTAAGTCACCATGGCAAGTTAAACGATTGAGAAAACGTCCAAATTATAATTTTATTATCAAATTGAGCGTTGGTTAATCGGTCAACGGTGTCCCTTCAAAGTCGACTCTCCAATGTCTGGTAGCAAAAGTCGAGACGACCAGTTCGGTAAATAATAATAACAAAGTGTGCAGGAGAACCCGATGCAGTCATTTCTTAGGCCATCGCTCAAATTCAGCCGGATCTGTGCGAAAAAGTGATTGAAAATTGGACCTCTCGGTTTCGTGCCACCGTGACCGTCTTCAATTTTTTTTTGCAGTTTTTCATACAAATTCTCGATTCACTATTTAGATTTAGTATGAGAATCTGAAAAAAATAATTGAAGAGCGGATTTTTTCAATATTTTTCCTGGGTTCTGTACTTGATTCTGAGTAACCCCTTAAAATTTCAAACGCACTTTTTTTAACACCCTGTATAATGGCATTATAGGCCTTTCAAATAAAAAAAGAATTTCGTTTATACACACACAGCTTGTTCTATTCCATTTCAATATCGACCCGTCCTTATTGGATAACCCTTTATTTGAACGAATAATAGTACATTATGGTACTAGTGTGTAACATTGGAGAGAGCCAAGGACGGTAATCATCAATACACACGAGTATCATACGACGTTTTTCAACACACTTGTGAATAAAATAACAATAAAAACTCATTTCAACAGTGAAAACGAGTTGTGAAAAATGTTTCGCTATGGCGGGAAAAATTAATCAGTTTTCCTATGCGCGCGCATTGCGTTCGGCCACAGACTAAAGGGATGAGGTTTTTATTTTTATTTTCGGCGCATAGGATTTACACACGTACAAAATGGGGAATTTAAAGTTTTCTTTTATTACAGAGAAAACAAAAGTTATATTTGAGTGAAAGTTTTATTTATTAAACACGTACGAGTTAAAATTATCTATTTAAATAAGAAGTTGCATGAAATGAGCAAGCAATAGGAACATTAATTTATTTGTTCTATTGAACACGATCTTTTTTTTTTAATAAAAACTTTTTTAAGAACAAAGCAACTCAACCAATAAAATTTAAAAAAAATCTATAACTCACTAGTGAGTTATAGCAATGAAAAAGTTACAGTTTGATTATGGGTGTCATTCTGTGCCTAATTGCGGTGACCATAGAGCCACTTTATGAGCAAGTGTGTTGAAAATAATATTATACCATTTTGAGAGCGGTTTTTACCGCCATTAGACTAGATAGTCCTTTATTTACCCTTTGAATAATCCTTTTTTATTACAGTTTAAATTGTTAGCGGATTTTTGGTTAACCTTTTATTAACTTGCCTCTCAAGATGTACGTTTTATTTATATGAATCGGTCCAAGATTTTGCAAACTATGTATGCGTAGACCTAATTGTTGACATGGAGCATCCTTCTCTTTAACTTTATATTTATATTACTTTATAGGGTTTTTATATCGCTGTCCACTCTAGAGGAGCAGACCGACTCTATGTTGGCCTTTGGTGCGTAGTTTTTATTTTGACACTATAATTTTGCAGATATATGCTGAATGCTGATCTGTCTATGCGACTTATTGCCAAATTTCATAAAACATGAATCTATTTGAAACTCGTTAAGTTGTTTATTAAACCAACATAAATATTGAACTCGGTCGTTTTGAAAAATATGATTTATTAACATTTAAAATTTGGATGATAGTGCACCGATGAAGTACCGTAGCTTTGGTATTAAAAATATTGTATATAGAAAGGCCAAAGAGAAAGACGGTCCACGTCAAATACTAAACGAGGAATTTCACTAAAATACACATAAATAACAACAGTTGTAAACATATGTTTGCATAAATGTTATATAAACAAGTGTATCATTTTAACTCAAAATCATTGTATTTGTTTCACTTTTTCCAGAATTTTTGATGAATCAATTTACACTGATCTTCAAGTGGTGTGCGGGAAACTAAAAATACTAACACATTCATGCATATTAAAAGCACGAACCAACCAGTTTTATCACAAGCTTCAAACCGTTTTGCATGCGAATATTAGTAGAGAAAATTTTGATGAAATATATTCATTCGTAAGGTAATAAATAAGCCTATCATTTTATCATTAATCATCGATTTTGCGTATTATTATTTTAAGATTTATTCGAATGTTATTTTTTACAGTGATGCATATACTGAGTGCAATATAAAACACCAAGAAGAGGAAATTATAGCTTATCTTAATACTTTAACTACATTTAATCCTGCTCCGATCACAGCAAATGGTAAATCTGATCTTGAAGAATCAGATGTTTTTGTAACACCTACATGCGATACAAGCCTTTGTTTAGAAAACGCATTTAAAAACTTTAATGCTATTCCAAGTACTGGTCTCACAAAAGAATATTATGCGCTAGTACCCATTGAAGGCAATATATTGGAAAAAGAACTAATAGAACAAGATGTCCTTTCTAATGCATTTCAGTCATTGAATAAAGTAAAGGTAACGCCTTTTAACAAACCGAATTCTTTGTCTTTATCTGAAATTACTTCTAGTCAAATTTCTAAAATAGTCAAACATTCCAATAGTTGTGATAATTTGATTAATCCCAAAAATAAATCAAGTATTGGAGATAAAAAGGATTTAAATTTAGTAACTAGTCAAACTTGTGAAACTACTGGTGAAGTTGATATCCAGGAGAAGGAAGTAGATTCTACGTACACGCCAGACAGTTTGATTATCGATGATCCAAGTTCCTCTTCTGACTATTTGTCGGCTGCTTATACATTTTCGCCTGGAGTCAGTACCTCCGGCCTTCAAACATTATATGTTGGGGATATTAGAAAAATGGAACAAAACGTTACATCATCTGACTCGGGACTTGACAACACTGGTTTGTTGGAAAGTCTAAATAGTCACAAAGATATAACATTGACTGATGTATCACTAACAGAAAGTACTTTACACGATTTAGTGGCAGATGATGTCAATGATTCATTCTCTAGTTTATCTGTAGCTGAAAAGAATGAGCAAGACAGACTCCCGGATGTAACGAACACTACCTCATTTAGTAGTACATCTGTGCAGAGAGACTCCAATGGACAAAAAGCTACACAATTAGCAAAAAAAAGGAAAGACGCAATACCTGCAAAATCCTCAAAAGAAGAAAAACAACGGTTAAATGAAGAAATTGTTATATTAGAATCTTCGTCTTTATCATCTGAAACTGGATCTTGGGAATCAGTTTTTCCTCCCAAGATGAACGAGAAAAATATTTGTCAAAAATTTATAGCAAAAGAATGCTCCAATTACGTGGGCGTTAAAAATGAATCTGGAAACGAAGAAGAAAACTGTTGTGCCAGTTTAGTACAGAAGTCACCATTTAAATCAACATCGTGCTTTATCGACGCGTCTAGTTTGGCCGATGAAGAAGATGCTTCAAAAATAAACGTTGCTGTAGTAGAAGAAACAGAATCAATCAATTTACCTGCGCCTAGTCAACCTATACTTTGTTCAACAGTAAAACCTGTCATTAGTCCGAGCGATTGGTCAGAGGGTAACGAGAATGATGATTCTTTAGAACAACCTGATAAGGACCCAGACTCCGTACAAAAGGATTTATCGCCTACCATATTTGATATGACACCCATTACAGAAGATTCTTTATATACCAACCCATTTGAAAAAGAAGAGCACACTGACAGCGAATTAAAAAGAAATACAGAAATTTCAGGACATTCTAGCTATGTCACTGAAAAGGAGATCTCACTTCCGACAAACACAGTTTATTTTTCAAGCACGCCTAACAATTCCATTATGTCTTTAAAAGTTTCTGAATTACAGCAATTGAGGTGTGAACAAAACGAAACCGAAGTGACATCAGTACGTGAAAGTTATCCCCATTTAAAAATATTAAAGAAATTTAATGAAGCGTCACCCATTGTATCCGGTGGTGCTTCAGTTGAGGACCATTTGCCGCAAATAAGCAGTAATACAGGAAGTCCTCTTACGAGACGAAAAATTGAAAATATACCTATTGTGTCTGGAGCGTATGTACCGGAAGTGCAGGATACGAGCAGTTCGGAAAAAAGACAATCGAAGTCATGTAATACATCTGCTTGGGTAGTAGATATGTCTAGCAATTCTGTTATTAAAAAACCAGGTGTCAAAACTTATGACCTTTTAAAAAATGATTCTAAATATGGTAGTCTTGAAAGTTGCAATAAAAGTAGAAGTTCAGTAGATTCCGATTTAAGTGAGAAGTCTAGCCAAAAATTCTATATAGACTTGTCAACGTTGCCGGATCCTTTGCCGCCTAAGAAGGAAATTGTATCTGAAAGTGTGGAGAAAAGAAACATATTTTCAATGTATATAGACTTCAGTGACAAAACCAAACCGAAAGAGATGCCTTCCAGATTGTCATCGAGAAAGAATAATACAATTGAAACAATATCCAAAACAAAATTTGAAAAAGGTATGTAGATTTTAGTATCTTAAGCTTATCACAGATAGCATAACAAATTTTAATAGCTGTTTGTTCTTTAAAGACATTTTTATTAGTCAAATATCCAATTTTGTTACACATGTAGTTCATTAATAAGGGTGTCTTAGAATAATATAACTTTGCAGATCCAGGAAAATAAACCAAAAATAGGTATAACAAGATCAAGTCAAGAAATATAGTGTAGCTTTTTAAAATTATATCGTTCAAATATCGCATCAGTCTTATTGATTTTTCAAGTCAAATCGATTTTTAACGTTCAAGAAAAGTGGCTTGGAATACTGATTATTCGCGTGATTGCTTCCATAATTTAACTTAATTGATTTACATTATTTATATTTGCCTCTTCAGAATGCTAGAGAAAAAGTCTGGGCTGCTCGGGAGCCTATATTGATATTGGTAGAACATGCCGTTTTTTCTCGTTAACAAATTGGCGTTACATACTATCCGATTCCTTACTCTGCGTAAACGTACAGAGCTATGTTTGTATTCTGAGATACTATGTATGTACTTTTACGAAAGACAACCACTTATTAAAATAATCTTGTGATTTTAGCATCAAGTCAAATTTCTGCACCTAACGGAGATGCATCAAAAACTTTTGAAGAGTATGAAAGTCTATGCAATGATCCTACCATACCTGTTGCGGATATAATTGAACACGTAGGCGTACCAAAGAAAGGTTTTACCAGTAGTGATCAAAGCAAGGAAGCTATGCAGAATTTAGTAGAAGAAAATAAGCCTAAAGACAAACAACTAAATTCTACGCAAAAGTTACAGAGCGTCATTAAAAACGAATCTGCAATAGATACCCAGGAAGGCGAAAGCTTTGTTAAATTATCAGATCTTGACAAACCAATACAAAAACCTGAATCATCAGTTGTGGTAAAAGTATCTGATGTAAGAATGACTAGATCTATTCCTGATGCGAACTGGGGAGAAAAAAATGCTGCTGTGTCGAGATCAATCGATGTTATTAGTTCGTTTCACTCGGAGAATGCTCTAAGTTTAAATAGATTATTTCCGCATTTAAAAAACGAATTTAGCAAAAGTATGCCCGGCTCTCTATCGGCGAGAACAAGGTCCCCTCTGAGATTAGGCGCTGCAGCGAGCCCCAACGAGAAAGACGAGCTGAATGAAGTGACATCCGATAATATGTCAGAAATAAGCAGCGTGCAAAGCAGCGTCTGCCGGTCTGTAGTCGGTAAGTTTATATAATGTTTTTTATTGAAAATATTGATAGTAGCTCCCATAGAACATGGAATAAAACGTATTTTGTAAAACCTTCCAGAAAACAGCACCACGGAAGAAACGAGTCAAACGTCTAGTCTTATAGGCAACTGTCAATCTCGATTAGGTCAAGACCTCTTGCGTATGTTTCTAGAGGAAATAGCTCCCGATGTCATCGTCGAGGTCTCCGGGAAACGAATAAAAGCACACAAGTGCATTCTATCGTCAAGGTGAGTATGCTGCCTCCTCTTGACGCACTTCAAATGTAAGGTGTAAAAACGTAATGTTCTTGTCACTGACAAGTTTTCTTTTACAAAAGAAAATGAGTCGACGCAGGTTAAAAGCTGCAGGCTTGTAGGAGTTCCATTGCGCTAATTATTATGCCAAGCTACTGAAAATAAGTTAATGCGTGTACCTATGTTATTTATTTATTCAGGATACAATTAGTTTTACACAATATTGTACAATGTATGCGGTATTCGCATCGAAGTCTGAAAAAACTGAATTTATTCATTATTATCATTTCAGGTGTCAGTATTTTGCTGGAATTCTTAGCGGTGGTTGGGTAGAGAGTGCTGGGAACGTAATTGTATTACCACCGTAAGTAACAAGTTCTAAAAATGATATAAGTTTAGAAGGTGTGAAATCGACCACTGTATTATATATGTTTTATATTTTACAGGTTTTCTTTCAACGTGGTACATTTTGCCCTGTGCCATATTTATTCAGGAGTGTCTACAATCCCTGACTCTATAAGCATCGTGGAATTGGCCACCATAGCCGATATGTTGGGGTTAGAGGGCCTCAAAGAAGCCATCATGTTTACCCTTAAATCCAAATATTGTCACCATTTTCATAGGGTGAGATTTTAATTATTGCGCTATTACTAAAACTAATGCGTATTTGATGTTTTTTATGTTGCTGAGGTATTTTTGAACTAAAAAGTCGCAGCCACTACATTATAACTTTATCCAACTCATTAAAACTTTGAGAAAATTCCGTTGAAGTCAAAAAGCAAAGAAATAATACGAACGGCTAAAAAAAGCTAAAGAGAGGGCAAATAAGTTTTGATCTTAGATTTAAAAGACATGTAGGAATGAGAGCACCTTGAGTTTGTTGTTTGTATTATATAAAATAGTGAAACCCAGAAACCACAGCGTGTTGCCTAATTTACATGTTTAGGTTTTATTGTATTTTTTTATTGTATTTTAGCCGTGTCCAGTTTGCACTGCTGGTGTGTTGGAATGTTTTCCTCTTTCTTCGGTGTACGGATTGGAAGACTTGTACCGAAAATGTTTGCGGTGGATCACAAAATACTTTCCTAAAGTATGGCCAACAAAAGCTTTTGCAACGTTGCCTAAAGAGCTGCTAGACAAATGCTACCAACAACATATTGTCAATCTCAACAACGATAATCTTATTGACACTGTTTACGGGTGTGGCATAACTGGTAAGTGAAAATGTATTTTAATGTAAGTATTTTTGTATGGTTTTACTTTAACAAAATTGAAAATATAAATTACCTGTCCGTATTAAAAGGCTACCTACAGTGTCACGAAACATGAGCAGAAAATTTTATTTTTATTTTTTAGGATCACTTCGTTGTCCGTCTGTGGAGACCCTTTTGACGTATGAAGTTGAAATTAATATTAAATATCTGCTCAGATCTGCAATCGCTTGCACCTGTAAAAAAAAAACAAAGCAATCAACAGATATGGCTATTTATGCCGCATATTTTGACGCTCGCAAGGGAATCTAAACCTATGGGGTACTTCCCCTTGACCTAGAGTCATGAAATTTGGCTTATAGCAAAAGTAAAGGAAAAAGTCCGTAGTCCGCAAATTTGTAGTTACGTCACAAACAATTTAATTTTTTGCGGTTACTAAACTAACCGCGACCCATGTCGTTTTCTAACAGTTTTCCAACGGCAAAGTTAAGTTTGTCCCTTAATTCCAATGTACTTTTACGGAACGCAATCAAATGGGTCCTCCTGGGTGCGCGAGTCTGACTCGCACTTGGCCTGTTTTTTATAAGATATATGTTTTAATTTATCGATTATAATAGTGATTGTTTCGCAGTGGCGTCGCTGCAGAACGCGCGGTGGGCAGAGGTGGTAGCGCGCATGTGCCGGCGGCTGGTGAGCGCGGCGGCGCAGTGGGCGGCGGCGCGGCTGAGCGGCGTGGTGCGCGCGCTGGCGGCGCTGCCGGCCGACGCGCCCGCGCCGCCGCCGCCCGCGCGCCAGGCGCTCGACGACTGCTTCGCCGCCGCCATCGAGTGGGCCCCCCCGGAGGAGGCCTGCCGCGCTTACGCCTTTCTCTCCACGTTGCTTCGGAAAACGGACACCAACGGTGGCCACGTCAAGCCTCTCCAAAACGGCCTTCTCTCCGCTCATGCCAGTGGGTGGCGGCTGCAGTGCGAAAATGCACTAGTACGGGCCGCACCCCGAGTTGTAGTAACGCAAGCATTCAAAGATTTGCCGCCAGATCTTAGAAAACGCTTGCGAGAACTAGGTTGCATCATGTACGGCACGCAAGCTTTACCGACTACGTCTACCTCTGTGTACGATAAAAAAAGCCGTAACCCGAATAAATCAAACAAAGGTGTCACGTCAGTTACACGCAGTCTAGACATAGATCATGTGCGAACTTCTTTCGTTCCCTACGCTTCGAAGCCGTCAATGTCGATCGGATCGAACGACATTTTCAAAAGTAACAACGATATAACAGACAAAAGAGCCAATCGAATCTACCCTCCAAAGATAAGGACCACAAAAGCGCAAGAAGAGCGCGCTAAATATAATTTGACTAAAAACAATCAATCACAAGACAGAATAAATGGTAAAGCTGTGATAACGCGTGTACCGTATGAGAGTACAAAACCGCGCTACTTAGAACCTAGATCATGCAAGGAGAGTGAACGAAAAACGCCAAAGAAGATGGTGCCCAGAGCCGTTTCGTCCAGTGAGTCATCCCGGAATTCCAGGAGCCCGATCCAGGCGCGCAGCGTGCGGGCGAGCCGCAGCAAGGCGGGCGAGGCGCGCGCCCCCGCCCCCGCCCCCCTCGCCCCCCGCGCCCCCCTCGCCGCGCTCTCGCAGGACAGCCTGTCCACCTGCTCGCGCCCGCGGACTGCCGAGCCCTCCACAGAATCCTTGAGCGAATCGCAGAATAGCAACAAATACGCAACCTATACTAAAACAAGACACACCACCAAGGGATCAATTGACTGTAAGTACCTACTATCACATCCCGGACACTACATGCATATGTAGCGTTTTTATTACCTACTACTACTACTTACGTTTTTAACCGCCTCCGTAGCCTAGTGACATGTTCGCTCGATTCACATCAGGAGGTCGCGGGTTCGATTTCCGGCGGGGTCCAACTTTGTAGGACTCGGGTGGTTGGCGGTAGGGCATTTTCGGAGCCCGTCTGGCTAGCTACCACCAACTTATCTAAGTCCTGTCGCCAAACATCAATGTTTACAGCATTTATGTGTTCCGGAATGAAGATAAGATAGCCAGTTCCCCATTGCGTTAAGGAATCTTGGCAACCCCCTTCCATCTTCGGCATCATCATCATTTACCATCAGGTGAAATGATGCCAAGGGCTACATGAAAATATGACGTGTGCACACGCGTAAGTAGTGCGTTAACCGCAACCACCCTGGATCTTAAACACAGGAGAGTGAGGTTGCCTTTAGAGAGGGGCTGGGCGTGTCCGTACTGTATGTAGGTAAGCAGATAAGGTGTAAAAGTTTTTGAGTGGCGACCGATCATGGACGGCAGGACGTAGTTTATCGGGGGTTGTTCACCCTGCCTGGTGGGGTTTCCATAAAGGGCTTGCGGGATACCTCCAAATAAAAGTAATGTTGAAAATAATCGTGCTGTATTCAACGATAGACGTGTTTTATCTAATAGTGATGGTCATTTAATATGAATCATAACCGATAAGTAATTTTTCATTACGTGTTTTGGTGTATACTTATACATACAATTATGTACGCCAACGAGTTCCCAAGTTCCAATGTAATTCTGTACTAAACCTGCCAATCTTTACATTATTATTAGGTTAATAGATTTCATAAACTTAGTTAACATATTTGTTTTAATGTTTGCAGCCGTCAATTCGTCAAAGGGCACTACTTCTCGCCAAATGACACCGAATAACAAGATGAAAACAAAAATACCTATATATTATAATCACGCAAAGAAGACAGAATATGCGAAAGAGCAATCAGTGGAACCTTTGCAGTTGAATAAAACAGAAACTAACAACGGAAATGTAAATCGCAAAACCCATCGGAACGGTTCCTTGATGAGCGCAACCAAATCCAGCTCCGCTAAAATGGTGCCTAAAATAGTGAAGGACTCGCCGAGTAAGAGCCCTAGGACTGTGCGAGCGGCGAAGCGGGGCCAAGCCACCGCGAGCGTGGAGCGCGCGCCGCCGCCGCCGCCGCCGCCGCCGCCGGACATCCCCGTCATGGAGCGCTCCGGCACCTTCCTCAAAGACGAGCCTACCTTCGGCGACAAGACCATGAACATCGACATCGATCAGCCGAGTATTTACAACTCGCATGATGAGAAAAACGTGTAGGTACAGTGTTTGCCAACGATGGTAAAATGTAGCACTTAGTGAACGCGTTTGGCCCTCGACTATTGCTGGTTGAGGATATTAATGAGTACTAGAGAAAAATCAACAATATTGAACTTAGGACGCGACAACAGAAGTTTGTTTTTGATATGATAGGTAGTCTAAATGACTACCCACTTGTAGCTGTTGTGTACGAGTATCACTTGTTATCGAGCTATATAAAAGTCTTTAGTCGTAGTCTGTAGTGGACAGTAACATCTCTTATGTAGTAGACGTCAATTCGCGTGCTGCGACAAATACTACATTGTTTAAGTGGTATGTTATGCAATCTTACACATCTTTCAAGAAAAACACTTAAAAATCATATTAAAGTAACGTTAATTTGTAAAACTGGTTGGTAACAAGATATAGTTCACCACTCTCAGAAATAATGCACCTGAACGAAGTAAATGAAATGTATAAACATATTCAAGTCATATTTGTATACATAGATGTGTGTATGTTATATTTTTGCTTATTCATAGTATTTTCAATTATTAAGCAGTTAAAATAACGCTTTTTTCGCTTCATCAGAAAGTAGTATAGATCGAGCTGGCTCTCTTTATTGGTAAACCTATTCCATGTAGATATAACATAAACGAAGGGCGTTTTTATTGCCATGCGTCTTTCGCCCGCATGCGTGCGGCGTTTCTAAACCGACCCGCGTGCATGTGACACGCATGACAATAAAAGGGCCCTAAAAATGTACTGAAACGATAGGCTGCGGGCGGCACGCTTGCGGGCAGAACCCGCATTATAATAAAAGTGCATACCACCTTCACCTAACTCATAATTCTGAAAGTAGGTAAACTGGATTATACGTACAGGTGTAACAAAATAGGCGCGCGCAGGTATACTTTTATTCTACAACTTTGCTGAAATAGAAACAATTTGATTCTTCAATATTAATTTTATTCAGTGACGGAATTACTAATATTTATTGTAATTGTTATATTTACATGTCATGAACTGTATAGCTGAGCTTGCCGATCTGTATTATTAATTCCTAAGACCACATTGTACCCAGTTCAAAAGTAAAAAAAAATAGTCTATTCTATTTATTCTGCTCCGTACAGAATAAGCCAAGCAGGTGATTGATTTGTAAGGGGACACAAAAAATATTGCAGTTTTTGCCAATTTCAGCAAAGATGATGAAACAAAAGTTGTGCAGTATAACGAGTAGAAAGAATCCATATTATTACACCTTGTTTATCATCTCATCGCTTTCAATTTTTACATACTAATCATTATTAGAGCACTAATTGAGGCAGGATTTCCAATAATGACCAATTTAAGGGTACGTACGAGAAGTCTTCTCCCATACAAAATAAAGCTTATTTTTATATAATAAATAGGCGATTCTGATGAACCGTTACATGTAAATAAACCGCTTGTGTAAATGTAAATCGTTCACTTGATATTTGCGTTTGTCATACATGTTTTAAAATGTAATTAAAGAATATCAGCATTCATTTCATTTTTTAGAAATCTTAACTAATAAAACAGTAGTACAGACAACGCACCGATTATAACATTAAAGGCGATTGTAACATAATAATATGTTCCCTAGAGAATTTAAAGGAGTACTAAAATTATATCAATTCGTTTGTGGGTGTAATAAGATAGGGTGTAAAATTTCCTACGAAATATTTAAATTCGAGGGGGTTCTTACAAACTTATAGCGGATGAGGTCGCGCGGGCTCCACTAGTTTTTTGAATTATAAGTTTGTATAGGGTGGGAGGCGACTTCTCGTAGGGACTAGTTTTATCGTAAGAAATAAACGCTGTATAATTATGTCATGCCATTTATTTATTGAATAGATGTAGGAAATACATATAGATTTGTTGATTTTAGACCTAGGTACTTATCTTTATATAGCTATGTACTTAATGTATCCATGTTATGCATGTATCGCACACGTAAGGCTTTTTGCGTCGTTAGGTGAATTTTAGCAGGATCAAATTTTCTAATGCTTAGCAGCCAGGACAAAAGTGAAAACAGTTAAAATTAATGAGCAAACAATTATTTTGCTGTAAGTTTTAAAGTTCATATACTTTCCCCCATAAATACGGTACCGATCTTTTATTCTATCGAAGAAAACCTTTTAACAATCATAAAAAAAGTGTTAGTTCAAATCCCCCACGATATTATTTTCAAAAGAATGTTCCACTATTCGCCTTGACGAAATACGCTTGTCCTGAATCAATTGAGCATCTAGCGCTGTAAATTGCTATTTACGTCGTCATGTACACATTCTGTCTGATTATGGTTGTAAGAGCGTTTTTGCAGTGGTACTTCATATCTCGAAAACATCCCTAGATGGTGCGTAACGATTTGGGAAATAATCAAAAATATTGTATATGAACGCATATACAATATTTTAACTGAATACAGCGTATATAACGTGACTTTATTTGTTTTTGCAAGGCAAGTGGATAATAAAGCATTCTATCAATGAACTTTATAAGTCTACACAAACGGCGTCATCTTTTAAATTTAAAAGTAAAAAATCGCTCTTATATTATTGTCACTTGTAAACTCATTTTCAGCTTTTGATTTGTCAGTCCCTGCTAAGGGAACTTTCGTATCGTCTCTAGGCCAAGTGTGATTCCGACTCTTGCTAAACGAAGTGAAAAATAAATGAGGAAATCATTTCTTGGTGTATTGGTTAAATCATGAAATGACTGGTCAATTGTTTATACCCTTGAGGAGTTTCGAAAAAAACTCTAGATTAGGTCTAGTGATGTAAATAAAATAAAAAAAGGTTTTTTCACAATCTTGAAAAAAAAAACCAGGAAAAAACAGTACCGTCGTTTCTTTTCTAATTTGTTTTTTTTTCTTCAGAGAGCGAAAAACACGACTGAATTGGTATAAAACACAAAAGTGATGGTTTATTCTAATTTTAATTAATAAAATCATATGAAATTCTACATTTACTTTTAAAAAATCTAAACCAAAACATAAACTAAACAAGGATTGAAGAAAGCCTCTCCGTCAGTTTAAACATCATCCCTCATTAAAAATCAGTGAGTGCGAACTATTTTGAGCTAAATTACTTTGAAAAACAAAAACGTTAGTTCCAAACAGGAAGATATGGGTGACATATCCATAGAACGTAACTCGTAGCGTTGCCATAAAGTTTAATCAAGAAATATACAGGTGGATTTTTGAAATGGGAGAGTAAGGACAGATACCTTAACCGTTATAGCTACAGGAAAACGTTCTTAAGAGACTAACTCTAACTTTTGGACTTATTTTGACCTGCATTCACAGATCTCGGAAAAAAATTTGCAATACAGTCAGCAAAAAAATTGGCAATTTGCTCAAAAACTTTTTATGATGCTTATCGATCCAGTTCCCCGTGAGGTGCAAAAGTCTCTATCGGACCAACTAAGGTTAGAGTACTAGAAACTTCAGAAATCACGAAAAACTTTTCCCGTACATTTCTCAGAAAAAGGGACTCAAAACTTTTATAATTAACCAAGCTTTTTGTTCTGGATATACTGGCCGGTACAAAAAAGACTGGCTGCTAAAAAATATACAAAAAATGAAGTATACAAAAAGAGATACGACAGTGTTCAGGAACTGAAAGATGCTGTAACAAGGATTTTGCGTGAAATTCATCCAAGTACAGTATCAGCTGCTACTCAATAAGTACAAAAGCGAGTGAACTTATGTATCCGTGAAAACGGCGGCCATTTTGAGCAACTTATATCATAGATCATCTATGTAAATAGATAAATAAATAACACATAATATGATTTCATTATGTTATTTTTGTTTGTTTTATTACTTACCTTGTACAAGATTTTCGTTACAATGCTATAATTTCTTATGAAATGTGCTGGTATTTTTTTGCTATTTCTGAAGTTTCTAGTACTCTAACCTTAGTTGGTCCGATAGAGACTTTTGAACCTCACGGGAAACTGGATCGATTGGCATCATAAAAAGTTTTTGAGTAAATTGGAAATTTTCTTGCTGACCGTACATTTTTCCGAAATCTGTGAATGCAGGTCAAAATAAGTCGAAAAGTTAGAGTTAGTCTCCTAAGAACGTTTTCCTGTAGCTATTACGTTTAAGGTACCTGCCCTTACTGCCCCATCTCAAAAATCCACCCTAACAATTTATAATATATAAAAATACATATTTTTAAGTTTTTCTCTGCCTATTTATGATATGATAGAAGGATGGGGGAATCCGGCCTATTGCTATAGGTAACACCTACCGTCGTTTGACGGCTAAATTGGGCTGTTCCGTCGTGAGAGACGCCATGGCTGATCACTTGCAGCCACACCAATTGGGTTTTGGCACGCGGTCGGGGTGCGAAGCGGCAATTCATGCCACTCGCACTTTTGCTTCCGATCAGGCGAACGCGGACTGCATTGTGGTGAAGCTCGACATTCGGAATGCCTTCAATAGCCTTGAGAGGGACCTACTCCTGAGCGAAGTTCAGGATAAAGTCCCATCCCTATATCCTTTTCTACACCAAGCGTACCAATCCCCAAGCAATCTGTATTATGAGGATAATTCACCATTAAATATTTGGTACCTCGATGATGGGACCCTGGGTGGCAGGCCAGAAGTGGTGGAACAGGATATCCGAACTTTGTTCGCTCGTTTCAAGGATCTGGGCTTGGAGGTAAACACCGAGAAGTGCGAGTTTTTTCCCCTGCAGTGCCGCTTCTCATTCAGGCTTCGCCAGCATCGAGGCAATCGTGCCTGGCTTGCAGGAGCTAGACAGAGACTCCTTCTATCTTTTGGGTTCACCGATTTTCCCTGGTGCAGTTCCAGAAGCTCTAGAGATTAGAAGGCGCCTTCTCGTTGCCGCCCGAGCACGTTTGCAAGAGCTTTCCGCTCATGTCGCCTTGCTACTGCTCATAATATGTTTTGCTATGCCAAAAATTACTTACCTGCTACGGACTTCACCCACCTGGCTATACCCAGAGGCCATTTCATCTTTTGACGCCACTTTAATGGGTACGGTGGAGTCCATTTTAAACGTGGAATTAAGTGACACCCAATGGAGTCAGGCATCGTTGCCAGTTCGGCATGGTGGCTTGGGAGTGAGGCGCGTGTTCCAGCGTTCTTGGCGTCCGTTAATGAGGCCGCGGAACTAGTCGTCAAAATTCTTTCAGTAGATAGCGACAATTTAAACATCCCATACGCGTCTGATGCTAAGGCAATCTGGTCGTCCCTTAATGCGAATGCTGACGCACCGGAAAATCCTAAAAGCCAGCGGTCATGGGACGAACCCGGGTCTAAAAGGACGCTTACCCATCTAATAGATAAGGCGTCTGGCGTAGACTTGGCGAGGCTTAAGGCAGTCTCTAGGCCGGAATCCGGAGCGTGGTTGCAGGCTTTACCGTCGCCTCATCTGGGCACCCTTCTGGACAACGACTCGATGCGGGTGGCTGTGGCACTCCGCCTGGGCTGCAATGTGTGCGAACCTCACATATGCATTTGCGGCACCAGAGTGGAAGCTAACGGTCATCATGCGTTGAGTTGTCGGAAATGCTCAGGTAGGTGTCCGTGGCACCACGCTCTTAATGATATCATCCGGAGGTCGCTGATTTCGGCAAACATTCCGTGCCGAAATGAACCGCCAGGTCTCAGTCGCACCGATGGGAAAAGGCCCGATGGTCTGACCTTAGTACCCTGGCAGAGAGGCAGGTGCCTCTTATGGGATGCCACGTGCGTCAGTACCTTCGCCCCGAGCCACCTAAAGGGAACGACAAGAACCGCCTGCTCTGCTGCCGAAGGCGCAGCCAAACATAAGCACGAGAAGTATGCTCCCTTGAAGGAGACATATTTTTTCGTGCCGTTTGCTGTGGAGACTACGGGATGCTGGGGAACGGAGGCGATAGACTTCGTTCGTGAAATCGGTCGTCGCATCAGGCAAAGAGGGGGCGATCCCCGCTCCGGGGCTTTCCTGATGCAAAGGTTGTCCACACGGTCATAACCTGGATGTGGTAATAATATGATTAATTATAATGTAAGGACTTACTGTTATTGGTATAAATTAATGAAACAATATTTCAATTAAGTAGGTATTACTATTACATAGTTCTAATTATTTTTGGAATCGATTTTTGTTAGTAGGCACGGAGATAAAATCGTTAATCGATCATCGTCTTTTGAGATGCAGTGTATAACATCCCTAGACTTAGTCAGCTGACAGCTGTCACACATATCTTCCTGTTTGGAATGGACACCACCTAAGGATAATTTTTAAAATAATAATATCGTATTTTCATACGCTTAAAAAAACCTGCAGCTTGCGCCAGAAAATTTTGTATTTTTTTTAACGCCAGAAAATGTTGTTTTTTTTTCAAAGTTGTTTTCACCTCAGAAAAAATACCGTTTTTTACATCTCTTTTCGGAGCTCCTCGACGATAGTGCTAATCAATTAATAGCTAGTCAATTCCTATGATCTGGCCACAACAATTACAGGGTGTAACTTAATTGGTGTAAGACCCGTTAACTGGGGATTCTATTCATCGTACTTGTAACACCCTCCCTAAGCTAAATAACATAAACGAAAGAAACCAGTACCAAAAACTATTCTTCCTAATCCTGTTAACGAAAGCGAAAGACCTACCCTACAAGACAAGGAAATAACTAGTTTAAATATATATTAAATCTATAACTTAAATAGAGAAAATTGATTGATTAATCTAGCTAATCCTGGTAACCGGTAACAAATTGTAACAACCCAAAAGACCTAAAACTACCTAAAAAGAAATACTTAAATAAACCAGCTAAAATCCTGGTCTACGGTAACAAATTGTAACAACCTAACCTACCTAACAATTAGGTACTAAATAATAATGAACCTACCTAAAATAGCGAAACTTAAAATATAGCGGATCTTATAATATATGGCCAATAATCGCTAGTAGCGAGAACCCTAAGTTGTGATCGTCAAGAAATAAGTAACCCTAATTCTTTTAGAATGGATTGAGATTGATGAAAAGTCAGCTGAACGGACTTCCCTAAAATAGAACCTTAAATCCCTGATCCATAAATTCTAGAACCTAACAAGATAAATACTCTTTGTAAAGGACTCCTCCCCAAAGGGAGAGGGAATGTTACCCCCTTAGCTTATTATAATTCTTAACTAAAATTTTGCCATACATTATATTTGGTGTATAATTGTAGCCAAAAAAACAAAGGTTAATTAATCGGAACTGAACTCTGGACAAGTAATTAAGTTAAATTTAGGCGCTCCCGCAACATTCATGCACTTCAACCCTCCTAAGTTGGATAGTCCTCTGTCCCCATAATTTAGTCCAGCGCTTGAAACAAGAATGCTTTTCACTCTTTTAGAGTAACTAATTATTCACTGTAGATAACAGCGTTTTTCCGCCCGGAACCATCTCACTGAACAACTAATTGGTCGATTACTCAAATCTCGCAGAAAGCTGAAGCTCTCTGTATGATGAGTTTGTAGAATTTCACCGTAGAATGTATCTAACTAAATTCATCCAAGGCTCAGGTCAATAATGCTGTCATAAGCATAGTACTTTTCAGGTTTCGCGACACCACTAAGAACCAAAGTGTGAGTAAACATGAAGACATTTATAGTAAAAGCTGCAGTTCTTTAAAGCTTTAAAGCTTAGTGCTTTTCAGGTTCGGCAGTAGCACCAAAGAACCAAACGATAGCGCATAGGTTAGAAATAAATATATTAATCAGAGGCAAATGCCGCAGTTCTTTAATGTTTTAAAACTTAGGTTTGGCAGTAACACCAAAGAACCGAAATGGGAACCCGGAGGTTGTTCGAAGTAGATATCTGAGTAGTTTGGTCTCTCATTGATATTATACAGAGTAGCTTCAGCTCTCGACGATATAATAAGTTCCATAGGACAAAAAACAGCAGGATAAAATATAATAGTCTCGCATACTGCGCAGTAAAGATTTTTATTCAAGCAAAACAAAGATGTCACATAATAAAACACATGATAATAGACAAATAAAAGCATGCAAGTTCATCCGCATATTAAATAAAACAAGGTCCTAATAGGGAGACACCCCCGAACCCAAATAAATACACATATTATTTCAAACAATCACTCGAACCATACGAAAACATAAAATCCATGGCGCTTCTAAATAAACGCCCTAGAATAGAATGGATAGTTTACCGATTCGGCCACTTTTATAGCTAGACCTGATAGCTATTTCAATACAAACACTAATAATCTATCCCGGATCCCATTTATCCACCTGTCTACGCTAAATAGAATTCCCCACTGCAAATTTATAAAATTCCACTACTTCCTTTCAGGTTCGATTCCGAAGACCCACACCTTAGTGTGTCCCAAAAATCAACAATTTGCACAGCTGAGCAGGAGCTGTCAATCCTTTTTCGTTTTTAATTTCTCGTAGCGTAAAGGAGGCGAAACTATTTAATAAAAAGATTTTATTCCTGGATATGACTCGCAAGAAGATTGAATGTGAAGCCTTATTTCTATTACTCTCCAAAACTGTTGAAATTCGTAAAAGTTTTATTAAATAATTGCATTTGTGAATATGTAACGTAGTTTAGTCCGTTACATACTGAACAATTTTTGTTCTACGACTTTGCTCAAATCACAAGGAAAAATTTGGAATTTTCCCCTTCTTTTTCATAGTTCCATTGGACGTCCCACAGACTTGCAGCCTGCTCCCCCGGAGCGATGATATAAAACTTATTTGGGACGTCCCATTGATGGGACGACGGAAAAAAGTCATTTGACCGTAACAAAATCATTTTCATACAAATTGATTATCAATTTTGCCATTTTTGTATGGAGAGTCCAAAAATTTTGTTGCGATTTGACCAAAGTCGTAGAACAAAAGTTGTTCAGTACGATGACTAAAATCCCCAGTAAACGGGTCCAACACCAATTTTCTTATACCCTGTGTACATTCGAAAAAAATATTTCCTCATTCATTATTCAGTACGTTTAGCACAAGTCGGACTCACTTGGCCTTATATTGGACATATACAGTATGTCCCGGATGGACTAGCGATATTTTAGGAACATGTAATATAGCCCATTTCCACCTTAATACCACCCCCTTTATGGAGTCAATCCCCCACCCCTTCCCGGGACGACCATATGATTTTTTAAATATACGCACCTGTACAACAAAATGTCACATATCTCAATTTTACCGTTCTTCATACGCACTAATGATCTTATTCGATCTTATGCATGAAACAATTTAAAAAATGTGTAAAAGAATTGACATATTCAAAAAAACTTATTGAATTGTCAAAATTTGTGAAAAAAACCCCATTAATTTTACAAGTTACCTATTGTTAATTTCTTAGCAAAAACAAGGTAATTAAGTGGATGTTTATTTTAATCAGGCTGACAGTATTTGAGATTAGCTATAATGGAGGGGGATGGACCCCATAAAGGTAGTGGTTTTAAGGTGGGAATGGGGTTATATTACATACATGTTCCTAGAATATCGCTAGTTCCATCCGGGACATACCGTATACAGGATGTTACAAAACTACCCCTAATGAATTACGGGTGTTAGTGTGTCATGTAAGAAGTCCATTGTAACATTTTTTTTTAACAAAACGTTAAATAAAAAAATTGCGAAAACGAATTATTTTTAATCATAAATAAGATTATCGACTAAGACACATTAACCACATCACTATTGTATTCACCTGTCAGTTCATGATAGGAGTACAGATAATGGCGCTGTGATAGGCTGCGTTCATATGTCGCTGCGCTATGATTGTCGCGTTTGCGCGCAGGATCATGACCGCGACCAGATGATCGCTAGAGTTGAAAAATTGTATATATCATATTTGATCATATCATATCGATATTTTCGAAGAAATTCGAAAGGCGATTTCTCCGAAACGTGAACTGATGCAGCAAAAAGAAAAGGTACCCAAATTTTAAAATGATTCACAGTCCACGCCGTTTCAACCATTAGGGGTAGTTTTGTAACACCCTGTAAATATACGCACTTACTTAAAAAATGCATTATTTTTATTGTAATTCTTGAGCATCTTGAGAGCGTTGTTTGTCTTTAATTAAACTTGTTGTGATGATTTTCAAATGTAATCTGTTGAAATTAGATTTTCTCAGATGTCTAGGGCACCGTTTAACAAGATCAAACGTGTGCTACTTAATTCGCTTGGTAGCTTCAGCGTAATGGATTAACATACAGATAGAAAGACACATTTAAGTTTTTTAATAGTTTTTTAAAATATGCTAATCGACTTCCTTTATGTTTATTATTTTATTCTACACATTCATTTTAATTTTTTTATGTCTATGGACGGCGATTTAAGCGTTTCTCTGGTGTGTCTCTTACAAAATATTAAAGCTAGCTTTGACTACAGATAATATTATTAGGCTAATCTATTCGATACTTTTATATATCATCCCTTTCTGTTCCACCATTTGTTTTCCCATTTTCTTTTAACATTCTAAGAAAATTCAAAAATGGCGGACGAAATAAGGTGCACCCCTCCAGTACGTTCTAATATAAACCTTATGTAGTTAAATTTAAGTACACTTTAGTCTTAGAAATGATGGTGGAAATAATTATCCCAACAGCCGCCACATATAATTACACCAAAATTACCGAAGGCAGTTCCAGTGGATATAGGTAGATTAATGTATTTTTATCAAATTTTGTCCAGAACTTTTGAGATATTTGTAGTCAGACCTTTGTCTAGAACTGCTTTACTTGCTTATCGGTAGAAAAAGATCAATAATTGTACCGGCTTAATAATTTTATTAGACATGTGGGATGTACATACCAAATAATTATAATTTGTAACGCATTACACCACACCAAACGCAATTCTGTTTCTGATTTTAACTGTGACCTACATACTCATATGTGGCAGCTCGTGGGTCAGGCTGCAAATATATGTCCACCACCCTTTAAGAATATTAAACTATAAGTATGTGTTAGGGTTTTTATATGATAAATTACAATATCAAAAGTGATCCTCCTATGAATCTGAGCAACTTAGCCCAAGCGATTCCACGTCCTAATAAAAATATAGCTTCAGGACTGATACGATGAAAATAGTTGTATTTGGCCCAAGCGACTCCTCGTCCTAACAAAAATATAGCTTCAGGACTGATACGATAAAAATATTTATTTCATGAGCACAGTCACTCCTTGTCCTTAGGGAAGTAACTGAAAAAATCTCTCCCTTTACAGTGTTGTCTTCTTTATTTATTGCGCTAATACAAGAATTTATATACTTACTCGTAAGTAGTATGCATTTTTGTGTAGGTTAAGTATTAATTTGCATGTAAGAAAGAAAATATTATTATTTATGTAGCTAACAATTTATATAAGCGAACCCTATATCTAATAGTTAAAAATGAACTCGGTTTTATGAAATTATGAAAATTATTTATTATTAGATTAGAAAATAGATGTCTATTAATTGTTTAATATTTATAGTCTTTTCAAATTGTTATTATTAAGTACTTATTTATGGGGTTGGCCGGTGGAAAATTAACAGATGTGGCATTAGCACAGACATGTCCATGTACAGTGTTTTGTACGCTAGCTCTGTTTATTTTCTGTCAATCCATTTTTACGCTTTTGTAAACTGCAAGGAGTTAGGAGTAGTAATAATTCAATGATATATCTATATGAGCAAGCATAACCCTACAGAGAAGGGTGTAATAACCCTATAGAGAAGGGTGTAAAAGAGTGGGATTGAAATTTTAAGATTTATTATTGAGGTGATTGATCAACGATATTTTTTTTAATTTTTTTTTTATGGCAGAGGTGGATACTTTTCATACAAATCACAGTTGTCAACCTACACCAAATTTATAGCTGATCTTAAGCACCATCGACTGCCCTTTTTACACCCTGTGTAAATACCAGTGACAAGAGTGTCCCAGTTCGTAAACCGTAGTCTTTCGTAGTACATTGGGTTTTTAGAAATAACTGATTTTAAAAATAAATTTGTAACAGTATTCAGAATACGCATAACTACTGTGTTACTTTTTTAACTCAACTGTAATCTCTTAAAATACTAAAAATGTAATAACAGAAAGGAAATATGACTATTTTATGCGTAAACCATATTCGTAAGCAAAAACAAAATCCTATTCAACTACCTAATTCTTTTTATATGATGGAGGTCGCTTTGGCCTGTTTGCAATAAAACAAAATACAGCAAGACACGGTATCAGTTTTTGTTACACGGGGCACTAAAATTGATATTGAATTAATTTTGTACTGTTTTCTCAGTGGCGTAGCGTGGCGGGGGCCGGGGGGGCCATGGCCCCGGGCGGCACATGGGCAGGGGCGGCACATGGAGGGCGGCGAGCGCCGCATTTTTTTTTAGCAACAGTGTTATTAGGCGATGAACTGGACTTAGATCTTAGATATTAACAGAGAAGAGTTCAAACTTAAGCGTGTACGTCTTTGGGCTACTGTAGCTGCAACAGACCCAAACTTAGTTGTGAGAGAAGCTTCTCTAAACTGCAGTTAATTAAAAATTACCTTACGTTGACTATATGCAGACCGACTGCAAGCAGACGTGGGTGGCACGACCAGAGGGGACGGCAGATTGAGCGAACGAAATATATGATAAAAAATATTCAAAGTTATATGACCCAGCTAAAACGTCATGAAAACAAATGTTATCATATGAAAAACGAAACCCGTACAGCAATGGCACAGTTACTATTTTACACCAGGGCCGGCCTTTGTGTCGTGCCACCCGTGCACAGACACAGGGCGTACCTACCCTAAATAAACGGCGCTGAGCGCTCCAAGTAAAGGGGTTTTTGTTGGTTTAACATAAATATTCTTAGATATAAAAATTAAAAATTTTCGCGTTCGCTTCGCTCGCGCATTATTACCAAAAATAAGCTATCAAACGTGACATGCACATCGAAATTGCTTTAAAAAAAACACGAAGAGTACATTAATTGATTACAGAATTTGGCTGCTTTGACTTTTTTTTTACTAATGATGAAAATAGATAGGGGCGGCAAATTTCCGATCGGCCCCGGGCGGCGAAAACCCATGCTACGCCACTGTGTTTTCTTACATATGACCTTTAAGTATATTTAAGTTTGTATAGTTGTTTTTTTTTAATATCTTCAATTTTGACTTTAGTGGTACTTGCGTAGCAAAATATAATACGATATAATTCTTTTTTTCATATGATCTCATCTTTGCATAGTATTTGTAGTTAGTATTAGTTTTTGACACGGTTTCAGTACTGGCCTTTTATTATATATTTTTTAAATGATATCGTGAGAAGTCAAAGGTCCTTATGTATTTACTGTATCACGTTAAATCACAATCATAAGCCTCGAAATATATTCATCCGTGCGGGCAAGCGGACGGGCCTCTGGCGCCAATTTACAAACAAATGTATGCAACGATTTAAATTCGGACGCGCCGCCGAATATATTTCGACAAGGACTTATATAATATTTGTCTGTGCGCTAAATAAAAAGGTGGTTACTAAATGTCTACAAAATCAGTTTTATTTAACCTAACATTTTCTTTTTAGGACTTTGGGACTCAATGAAACAGCAAAATTTTTGATTTATTATCTATGCCGACAACGTCTCTAAAACTAAAATATATGAAAATGAAAATATTCTATTCGAAGTAGCTAGCAGTGTACACTTTTCGAACGTCATTCTTTTATATCTACCTAATACGAGGTTCCTACCACTTGGAACTCGTATACCCGCCGTTGACGGGAGTGTTTGCGGAGTGAGAAGAAACAACGGGCCCTAAAGAAACTCCCTCCAACACATTTTTTTAAGTCTTAAATTCTATTACATCTTAATGCTAGGTCAAGAGATGATTTATATAATGTCATGTCTGTAAAAATAAAAATAAGAATAAAAAAGAAAGGATTCAAAAGATAAAAGTTATTTGTAGCTAATGACTAACAAATACAAAAACCAATGACAAGAGCAGGTGTACGAACTAAAGCCGTACAGCATTTTTGTGCATACGTTGCGCCCTACTTTTAGTCACGTAGTCTAGCTATTTTGCGTATGTTTATTACTTTTTATAACGTAGTGTAAATTCGTCACCCAACTACGACGGATAAGCATTCAATTTTAACTTGTAACTTTAACTATAATAAACTTTTAACTTTAACTACAACTTTTAACTTCCGTCTCCAACTAACTTAACTACGCGACGTGATAGCCACAACATTTTCTGGTCCTTCGAGCAACAGTTCAGTGGTTCTTGTAAACTTTACTTGCGTTAGCGATCGGTCTGACTGGCCTCCCAGAAGCGGGTCTCACCAGTGCAGATTGAGAAGGCGCTATTAGCGTGAGTAAATTTGAGAGTACACTGGACTAGAGGACTTCGACGCCTTCGAGGTCTTCGCGAACTAACACCTACGGAAACTACAGTAACTGCAACTCAACTTCAACTATGGCTGCCAACGTCGCCGAACTACTTACTTTACAACAACAAGCCTTCGATAACATCAAGAATATTTGCACTAACTACAAAAAAGATTCTGAAACTCGGAAAACTGTGGAGTACCTGGAGAAGCGAATCGGAGCTCTGGAAGAACACTGGAAGGAGTTCCAAACTAACGATCAACAACTGAACAAACTAGAAGACAAAAACATAAAGTACTTCGGTGAAAACATTTTCGAAAAAACTAAGAATATGTATGAAGAAATTAGGAACGATATGTTGAAGAAAAGAACTGAACTTCAAATAAAAACAACTCCTATGAAAACACCGGTCCAGAAGCTAGTGGAATTTCAATTTCCCAACTTTAACGACCAAGCCGGATCTAGCGCATCTAACCCTCAGCAAGAAGATCTGCTGCGTCAGCAAAACTGTAACTTCAATGCTTTTAATCGAGTTTTATCTAAAATCAACTTGACCTCAATCACTGAAAAATGGGAACTGGAAGACTATTTGAATATTTTGAAAACAAAATGGGACGTTATTGATAAAACTCACTGGCAACTCGAATACACTTTTCAAGGATCAAACGCGCCCTACGAACAAAGTTATCTCAAAATGGAAACTGCCTACGACCAGATTAAAAAACAAATCAACACAAAACTTTGGAACGCGACTCACTACGAAAAATCTACTCCTAAGATGGAACTACCTGAGTTTTACGGCAACTACAACCAGTGGATGTCTTTCAAGGACCTCTTCACCGAGACTATTCACTCTAACACGTTACTGTCAAAAAGTCAAAAAATGCAGTACCTGAAAGGGAAACTAAAGGGAGAGGCTGAAAAACTCATTCAACACCTACACATCAGCTCTGAAAACTACGACGCATGCTGGGACATTCTTAACCATCGTTATGACAACCAACGACTACTGTTTACGTCACTAATGAACACTCTATTAAACCAACCTGTCCTGCAACTAGCTACTGCGCAAAATATCAAGAAAATGCATGACGTCACAGTGGAATGCCTAAACGGACTCAATAACATCGGTTTGGATATAACTACGTGGGATCCGATTATTGTGCATTTACTGGTACAAAAGTTGGATAGCGAAACCCACCGAGAATACATCAAGAATCTCAAGTCACCCAGAGATCTACCAGACCTTGAGGAGTTCATCAAGTTTTTAGAATCCAAATTTATGGCATTTGAATCCCTAAGAAGCGGACAGAATCAAAAACAAGCTAACTCGCCGCAGCCTGTGAACAATAATTTTAACAAAAATTATAACACAACGAGGTCAATGTACTATAACAAGTATGAAAAGCCGTCCAAAGTGTACTTCTTAACAGCCAAAACATGCCCGATATGCAAAACGGATCACGTGTTGATGCAATGCAATAAATTTTTAAGTTTGAATATCGACGCACGGAATGAAACGGTTGCGAAACTGAAGTTATGCAGAAATTGCTTATTTACACATGGAAACCAACAATGTTTATCTATGAAAAAATGTAAAATGTGTAATAAAGCCCATCACACACTTTTACATAAGGAGATTGCATCATCTTCCAGTACCAACGCTAACCAAAGTTCACCTGGAACTGAACGCGCAGTTAACAACTTAACTAACGACGAAAAAGAGGTTTTGCTAACAACAATTCAACTGCAAGTAAAAAGCATTGACGGGAGTTACATCAACATGAGAGCACTGCTGGACCAGGGATCGCAAGTCAGTATCATAACTGAAGACGCCGCCCAGCGCCATCGACTGCCGAGGAAGAAACTTAGCGCCGTCATATCGGGTGTCGGTGCGTTATCTGGAAACTGCAAAGGGTCATTGAACTTGGAATGCAAGTCCATTCACTCAAACTACACATTTGAAGTTCAAACTTTGATAATGAAAAAACTTATAAACAACTTGCCTAGTGCATCCTTTTCCAAACAAAACTGGGAGTACTTGGATAACTTAAAACTGGCCGATCCTAACTTTAATATCTCTGGAGCCGTTGATATGCTCTTAGGAGCGGATGTGTACTCAGAACTGATCCTGGACGGCGTCCTGAAGGGAGATAATGGGAGTCCTGTTGCCCAACAAACCAGAGTTGGATGGATTCTTTGCGGCCACGTAAAAACATTAAACTGTTTCGTCACTCTAAATGAACTGGAAAATATAACAAAATTTTGGGAAACTGAAGAGATTGCTGACTCATCCGAAAACACGGAGGCGGAACACTGCGAGAAGTACTATCTTGAAACAACAACAAGACAAGCCGATGGAAAGTACGTCGTGAAAATGCCGATGAAAACCAATTTTGAAGAAAACTTAGGAAAAACTAGACCTCAAGTCTTGCTCAGTTCTACCAACTTGAAAGAAAAATGGCGCGAAACGAAGATTTTTCAAAACAATACAAACTTTTTATTCAAGAGTACCTAGAAATGGGACACATGAAACCTGTATTGACGTCATCAAAAACTAACCAAAAAGAAGTTTTTCTTCCGCACCACGGAGTGATAAGAGAAGGCTCAACAACTACTAAACTAAGAGTGGTTTTTAACGCGTCCATGCCAACTGATTCGAACTACAGCCTCAATGATCTCATGTACACTGGACCAAACTTGCAAAAGGACATGCTGACCTTAATCATCAATTGGAGAGTACATCGATACGTCCTAACCGCCGACGTTGAGAAGATGTATAGAAACATCATGTTGCACGAAAATCAGCAGCATCTGCAAAAGATATGGTGGCGAGATTCATCTAAAGAACATCTAAAAGAAATGCAGCTTTGTACTGTTACTTATGGTACTAAAGCCGCACCCTACCTCGCCATGAGAACTTTACATCAACTTGCGCAAGATGAAGGTCACATGTACCCGGAAGCAGCAACTGTCCTTCAAAACTATTTCTATATGGATGACCTTGTACATGGGAAAGATGACGTCGACTCAGCGAAAAAACTAATAAGAGACCTAAACGAACTGATGTTAAAGGGAGGTTTTAACCTACGGAAATGGGCTAGCAACGAACCAGCTATAGTAACTGAGTTATTGGAAGAACAAAAGTGTGAGAAAAAGGTCATCAACTTCAATCAAGAAAAATCACAACAAATGAAAACTTTGGGTTTAAGCTGGAGTCCCGAAAATGACAACTTTACATTTAAATGTACATTGCCAAACAGCGAAAAAATACCTACGAAACGGACACTGTTATCTGATATCAGTAAGCTGTACGACCCCCTGGGCTGGCTGTCACCTACCATCATAAAAGCCAAGCTACTGTTTCAAAATGTATGGCTCAGCAAAATCAATTAGGATGAAAGCTTACCACCTAACATCGGCACTGAATGGGATAAACTGAGAAAAGATCTGCCAAACATTCAAAAATTGTCCTTGAGAAGATGGATATGCTGCAATAAAAACGAGATGGAGATTCACGGTTTCTGTGACGCAAGCGAGAAAGCTTACGCTTGTGCTATTTATAGCCGCACAGTAAATGATAACGGTGATAACATCATAACCCTTATCGCCGCAAAAACAAAAGTTGCCCACAAAAAACTACATTACCAAGATTGGAACTATGCGGAGTATTGTTACTAGCCAAACTAATAGAAAAACTGAAGTCTACAATAACAACGAAAAAGTTAAACATTTATTGCTGGACAGACTCTAAAGTTGTCTTAGCTTGGCTACAAGGAAACGTGAATCGATGGGAAAAATATGTAGCGAACCGAGTGACTCATATTGTAAACATCGTATCAGCTGATCAATGGCAGTACGTCAAATCCGAAGAAAACCCGGCGGACTGTGCAACCCGAGGTATCCTGCCCTCTCAACTCGTAACTTTTAACTTATGGTGGGAAGGACCTCATTGGTTAAAAACTTTTGAAAATAAGGAAACTAACAAAAACTTTATAACAGAGATTGAAATAAAGCGAAAATGAAGCGGCATCGTGTTACGTTACAAAAACTGAGGACGGCAATCCAATATTAAATGCACTACTAAATAAATGTAGTACATATAAACGTGTAATACGAGTCGCCAGCTACGTACGAAAGTTTATATCGGCGCTTCGTAATAAACAAACAAAACAAACTGGAACTTTAACTAAAGTGGAAATGAAAGAAGATATTGAAGTACCTATCATTAATTCATCTATCAACAGCATGGTACACAACAACTGGCAGAACGCGCACCTGGAAGTTACTAACTTTGAAACCTCCAGGTCATCAATAACTGCAGACTTGGCCAAGGTCGAGCAACAACTGACCTTCCAAAAGGAACATGAGGCGTTACCAACTTCTACATTATCGCCCCATGACGTCCATCACTACGCTATTTCTTCTCTGCTGCTGGGAGGAATGCTCATTGGAGCACTGTACTACATCATAAAGAAGAAGAAATTCTCGAGAACTCCAACTCCAGCGAACGATCACCACCAAGAACCTGGTAATCAAAGGATTGAGCAAGGGATTGAACTACAAGTACTGACTTCCGGATCACGGCAAGATACGCGGAACCCAGAAGAATCATTTAATTTCGATTAATGGATTTTCTTTGCTATGTACTGGATGCTTATCTGTATATCTTTTTTCTTCCCTCGGGAGCATGTACGAGCTAAAGCCGTACAGCATTTTTGTGCATACGTTGCGCCCTACTTTTAGTCACGTAGTCTAGCTATTTTGCGTATGTTTATTACGTAGTGTAAATTCGTCACCCAACTACGACGGATAAGCATTCAATTTTAACTTGTAACTTTAACTATAATAAACTTTTAACTTTAACTACAACTTTTAACTTCCGTCTCCAACTAACTTAACTACGCGACGTGATAGCCACAACAGCAGGTCAGTTCACACGGACAGCACCCGATCACTAGGGCTGCCATCACCTAATTTGCCGATTCCGGACAAGAATTACGAAAACCTGGACATTTGGGTGAAATCAGATTTTTTTCCCCGGACACCTTAGTTTTTTGTAATAAACAGATGGGTGATGACGGCAGGATTGTTTTTAAGGGGGTGTATCTGCATATAATCTATCCGTTTCGTAATTAAGATTAGAAAAATCGTATTCAAGCAATGATCGCATAAATGTGCACCCTACAATACGAGTAAACAAGCGCGAGCGAAGCGAGCGCGAAATTGTATATGGCTATTTACGTATATTTGCTAAATAAAATATGTATGCACCAGGGGAGGTGAAAGTGCACCCCTTTGCACTCTCTTCCTTGCGGTTATGCCTCTTCACTGCCTTTATCTTCACGTCCGAACACTGCTGTTAGTTAACATTGACATATGGTGGCTAGACTGAGATAAGATGGTGGTAGCTAGCCAGGTGGACTCAGAAAATGCTCTAACAACAACCAAACAGAGCCCTACTTTCTCGTAAATACAACAAAATGTTGAAACTATACCCGACTACACGACAAAAACGTGTTGCGCCGAAGTATGCCTGGGTGGATGTAGTTAAGTGAATTTTTAACTTTTATTGAATAACATTCAAATTGATGGGTTGTCCCCCGGACACAGAAGGCGTCCGGGTTTTTCCCGGATGCTTTTTGTAAACCCCGCCCGGACGGCCCCCGCATGCCCTTCAAACTAGGAAAAATCCGGGGAAACCTGGACGGATGGCAGCCCTACGATCACGAGTATAACGCTAGAGTCAGCCATCGCTCTCCTCAACACCATATTTGAGGGAAGGGAACGACCCGGCTCCCGATACGCCACCATTCGCACGAACATTTGTAGCATTTCCTACGCCTTCTGCTTACCTTTTACTCGTAATATGCTCCGGTTTCTGAGTGGACAAACTTTATCAATTCTACACTTTTTTCGCAATTTTTATACACTTGTAAATATTTTAAATTTTTATTTGACGCTTTACGTTTGTTTAATTTGATGTCATGAACAATTGTCACCTCTTGGCTCCTCCCCTTCCCGTCTCCGCCTATGACTCCAGGAGTCACCTACCCCTCAGGAAATTCATAACGTTACACATTTTAGCGAATAAGGGATTTATAAAAAATATAAATAACTTCAGTTTTTGCACGGGTTTTTGTAGAAACACGACTGGTAATCTACTGTCTATATACAGGTTTTTGTAGAAACACGACTGGTAATCTACTGTCTATATACAGGATGTCCAAAAAGTGAAGGATAATCCTTCACCTGTGGATTGGTCGAATCATTTCCTACTACATATCAAAAAAAAATTCTAGTAAAAGTCCCACCATTTTTGTGATATCGGTATTTTTAGTTTTTTTTCAAAAAACTTGACCTTCAGTTTAATGCATGCCATTCCTACAAATTATGACATTTTTAAGTCCTGTTTTTTTTTAAATATTCGTGAATACATAATTCATCAAACACAATGGTTAATTATTTCTTAAAGTGCTGGCATATCCTGTAAAAAAAATAAGTTTTGCAAATTTTTTACAAAAACTTTTTCGAATAGTTAACTTCGATAGCCTGTGGTGTAAAAAAAAAATTACTAAGCTGATCGTGCCAACAACTTTAAAAAATTGCTTAGTTATTGACAATTCTAAAATGGTATAATTGTTTGACATTACATTAAAAACAATTTTTTTAATGATAATTCTAATGCACCAAGGTCGAATTTTTGGAGTTTTGCTATACTAAAATTCTATCGACATAAAGTAACTATGGTTTATTCCAATCAAAAAAAAGCAAAAGGTAAACAAACATAGTATGCAGATGACATTGACATGTGTCAGTTCCATAGTAAGTTTGTTTACATTTTGCTTTTTTTTGATTGGAATGAAGTATACATAAGCAAGACTTTGGTTGGTTTGTTCATTTGAATAACGAACTGCCACGCTACGCCAGGATACAATGGATAAAAACAAAAGACAGTATGGATAAAAAATATCTTTTTTTTTTATAATAAATGTTCAAAAGATATTTTTTATCCATACTGTCTTTTATTTTTATCCATTGTATCCTGGCGTAGCGTGTCAGTTCGTTATTCAAATGAACAAACCAACCAAAGTCTTGCTTAGTTACTTTATGTCGATAGAATTTTAGTATAGCAAAACTCCAAAAATTCGACCTTGGTGCATTAGAATTATCATTAAAAAAATTGTTTTTAATGTAATGTCAAACAATTATACCATTTTAGAATTGTCAATAACTAAGCAATTTTTTAAAGTTGTTGGCAAGATCAGCTTAGTAAATTTTTTTTACACCACAGGCTATCGAAGTTAACTATTCGAAAAAGTTTTTGTAAAAAAATTGCAAAATTTATTTTTTTACAGGATTTGCCAGCACTTTAAGAAATAATTTACCATTGTGTTTGATGAATTATGTATTCACGAATATTTAAAAAAAAAACAGGACTTCAAAATGTCATAATTTGTAGGAATGGCATGCATTAAACTGAAGAAGGTCAATTTAAAAAAAAAAAAACTAAAAATACCGATATCACAAAAACGGTGGGACTTTTATTAGAAAATTTTTTGATATGTAGTAGGAAACGATTCGACCAATCCGCAGGTGAAGGATTATCCTTCACTTTTTGGACACCCTGTATATCTGAATGAAGTTTGTACCTACTGAACTAAATTGATCAGTTTGAGAAATAAGATCAAATATATACCCTCACATGACCGTGTGAGATTTGTCCCAGATATTACTATTATTATTATTATTACATTAAAAGCCAATCAATTGGGTAATAAGGGATAGTATGGCTGGTCATATGAGGTATCATATTCTTAAGAAATGATATGTTCACAATAAAAGATCTCTAAACTTGTTGAAGAATGAGGCTGAAGACCTGTCTCTAGATCAATATCATCTTCTAGATCTGATGCCATTGAGAAAATTAAGGAGGCATTGCGTGAAACAGATAACTGGTCCGTGGAACGTCTCTTGATATCCCCAATACTACAGTATATAGAGTTTGACGGGAGATTTGGGGTTGGTAAGTTGTCTACATGGGTGCCACACACACTGAATGAAGACCAGAAGGCATTTTGATTGGAGACCGCGCGTAACAACTTGCACTGGCATGAGCGATCTTCTAAGATGTTGCAATCGTTGATTTGCATAGATCAAGCTCGATCTTGCATGAAGCCTGGTGAGCAACCTCAATCTATTCCTCGTCCCGAGCTTCACGAGCGCAAGATATTTCTGTGGGTATGGATGTCACTGGCGTCGCATTTTGGACAACATTTGATGAAAACATCACCATGACTGCTGAGCGCTACCACGCATTTTTAGAGACCAACATGCAGGGACTGGGCTGCTTCACGACACATTACAACTCCTCTGATTCTCCATGACAACGCAAGAAGTCATAAAAGTCACATTATCCAGAATTTAATGCACCCACCTTATTCGCCGTACATGAACCCCTGCGATTATAACTGCTTTGGCAATGTTAAGAGAGAACTACCCAGAATACGTTTTATAAATAATATAAATATTTATTGAAAGAAAACTTTAATTGACAAGATAATGACTAAAAACTAAATATATTATTAGAGTACAGAAAACACACGTGCCTGAACTAGGTATTCCTGTATTTCAGGAAAAAAAGAGCTTACTTAACTAACTTTTAATATTTACTTGCAAAATTCAATTTTATTCTTAGCAGTAGTTGAATTATTATTCAATGACTAATTAAAAAAACAAAATATTAAAAAATAATTTGTACATATCGAATATAAAACATAATGATTAAATTTCAAGTTCATCTAAGGGTTAGATGACCTTATAATTAGAATACATAAATATAATAATTTAACGACTAGTACAGTCAGCATCAAATAGTTGGTGACAATCTAAGTGTCCAAATTGTTAGAAAGGTACTACGACAACGCCTAATACTTGGTGATAGTCAAAGTTCCCAAATTGTTAGATACTACCAAAGTACTCAATAATATCGGCACATCCATCGTGTTCAAATTTTTGACACCGAACTAATCGTCAAAGATACGGAACGCTCACAAATTCATAATATTCGATCCAATCAAATATGACAACAACCACAGCGTCAGTGGTAACCAAGCAGTCAAAGTGGTCAAAAATATGGTAACACATTATGAAAACGACATATTTTCACTGATTTCCCAACTTAGATAAAAAGACTCTGTATCCGTGGTCAGATTGAATTGTTAGATATAGTTTAAATAAATTATGGTAAATTTAGAGTAAAAGGAGTGGCTCAGTCGCCATGTGACTTGGACTCACAATTGATAGGCCATAATTGATTCTCGCTATGTGTACACCTATCACTTTTTTATAAATACTTCAGTATATGCGCCTACTCAACGTTCATCTCAGTACTCCGGCTCTGCAGTGGATATGAAAGGATAGAGTACGGTGCCAATAATGATTGATTGAAAATTCCTTATTCGTAGTTTACTTTATCATAAAAACTGCAAACTTAACTTTAAACTACAGCTGTATTTTAAATTGAATATTTATAACCTAAAACGGTTATTTCTTCTAAATAAAATAAAAAGTACTTAAAAAAATTTAAACCACGTGTATCCTCCTTCAGCTAAAAAAACATCTGAAAAACGTTGTCGCATGGAACGCACTGAATTATAACAGAAGTTGTCGCCGATCATGGATTCCCAGATACGTTATACGTGCCGCCTTAATTGTTCAGTGTTCCGTATTTGAGAGTTGTCCTACATCTGCACCATTTTTCCCCACTCTATTGGGTTCAGATCAGGGCTGTGGGGAGGCAATCTTATAAGCTCCAAGTCGTTGCTTTGGCTCAAATAATCTTGGACTACTCTGGAGTTGTGAACTGAGCTGCCATCTTGTATTACAAATTTAATTGTTGAATCGGGATAGTATACCCTGGCCGTTGGGAGCAATACATTCTCCAATATATCCTTATAATTTTGGCCATTCATTCGCCCTCCTACCTCTACAAGTTCTCCTGGTCCATGTTGGCTCATCCAACCCCAATATCCCAATGTATTTCGCCCACTTCGATGGTTCGGCAGTACATTTTGTTGTTCATATCTAGTATTCCTTGTTCGCCACAAAAATAAACGTCCTTCTGCAGACGAACAAAAGACTTTTTCGTCAACAAATATGACGCTGTCGAAATTAAAATTCAAATAGTTGCGCGAGTTAACATCGCTGATAGATAACGTGCCATCTGCCTGCTGCACTTGATGCAATGACGACGCGACGGCGCCGCCGAGCTACTTGTCTATCTGACAGTTTTTTGGATCTATAAATAGAATAAGAATATCGCCAGACCTCCGAGCGTAGATTCTGCGCTCACTACCCAACCGACCGCCTTAGAATTAAGACCTACAATGTAGCTATTTTAATGTAATAATATTTTATACAAATAAATACCATAACAACCACAATGACTGGACTTCATCAATTGTTTACTCGCGCAAATTGTAAGCGCTGTGCTTTATGCCTTGGTGTTAATATGGGTTTTCTCTCAGGAACTCTATGTTGCAAACCGTGTTTTGAGATGTCAAAAACTGAACTCCTAAATTCCTCGTATTGAGAAATCGGTTGTTATTAGCACACCAAATTATTTTCCTGTCTTGATTTAAAGTCGTTTGACGTGGGCGCCCAGTAGATACATGATTTTGTAAGCGGCGTTCTGTTTGCCATCTTTCAATCCAACGGTTGGTATACGATATGTCTCTAAAACCAAAACAATTTCTACTTTACAAAGAGTAACTGGATACTAAACTACGTAATGTGCTGTTTGACAATATCGGGGTGTCGTCTTAGGGGCGTTCGGCGTTAGCAATAGAGACGGAAAGCGAGAAAAACCTACAGCAAAAGGTTTATTATAACAGTAATGAGGAAACAACCAACCGTATTAACAATAAGTCAGCTTAGAGATATGGACAATAGGTTCTACTTGAAAACTTGTAGTAATGTCGAGCGATAGGGGTGTGCGGGCATAAGTTGATGATTGATGTCTGTGAAAAATCCATATTACTTACAGATATGCCCAGTTCATTTGATATGTCTGTTACTGAAACCCTTTCGTTTTTTAAATGTATTATACGATGTTTTATATTATCAGTTATCCGATTTGGACACTTAGACTGTTAGTTGTTACCAACTATTTGATGCTGACTGTACCTGCACCTACCCGATAATAGAAAAAGTGACATCTACAAAGTATCTTGGAAAAATGATTAATCAACATTTATCCAGGCATGCCCGACTTGAAATGACAGCAAATAGAATGGGAAAAATGATCTCGATATTTAAGACAATAAGACATGTTGCCCCCAGTAAACTACTTAACCAAATGTATACTGCTCTTGCACAACCTATTGTAACATACTGCATTTCTACTTGGGGAGGTGCTATCAAAACTAAATTTTTTGAACTAGAAAGAGGTCAGACATCACTTATTAAAGTCATGTATTTTAAACCCTATCGTTACCCGACTGAAGAACTATACAAAACTTGCCAGCTTTTGACAGTAAGAAAACTGTACATATTGAATCTTATTTTAAATAAGCATAAAACGTTACCATATGATTCGACAATAATAAATAAAAGAAGGAAAGACGTTGTAGACAAACACTCTGTTAAAACAGCTTTCGCTAGTCGTCAGTATGCCAACAACTCTGTTTATGTATACATATAATAGAGTTAAAAAGACCCTAAATATAATCCATACTCATGGACAAAAAAATCGACTCAAAGTTTCATGCACGACTTTTGGAAAATTAACTCAATCTAACAAAATAAAACTAAACCCAAAGTTCAAAAACTTTGTGTTTACTGTTTATGATTTTAGTTTGAGAAGTAATTAAATGGTCTGCCGTTATTTAATTTGGTTGGCAACAAAAATCTGCTATTTAATCATTTCGGCAGCATATAAATAATTTGTTGGCAATAAATAAAAATATGGCTGCAAACCTTGGTCTGCAAAAAATCTTAATATTGTCGGCAATATTCTGTCTTATTTTTTTCTGTGATGAGCAGAATTGTTTGCTCTGAGTCTGGGTGTATAATATCTATATATGTATGTATTTAAAAGTATATGTGTATGTATATCAGTCTCTGGTTCCCAAGATACAGGGAATCCTAGTTTGGGGCCAGATGGCCGTGTGTGATTTGTCCCAGATATTATTATTATTATTAATTTAACCAATATACAGTGAGCTTTTAATCTATTGTGTCTGTTACAATCTTATCACTTATCGGAACATTTATTTAGATTTTGTAGGTTGAAGTTTTTCATGGCAGTGTTTATAGGCGATTGCGACTCGAGATCATCAAACTCTTCGATTAGGTCATATACTTCACAGCCGGTGTGAACACTAACTATAGTTTACTATCATCTGATTATACAAAGTATACTTTATCATCATCTGATTATACAAAGTGTGTTCACACCGGCTGTGAAGTATATGACCTAATCGAAGAGTTTGATGATCTCGAGTCGCAATCGCCTATAAATACTGCCATGAAAAAAACAGTAGCGATCGGTAGGGGCGGCAAAATTTGAATAGCCTACTGGCGGCAAATGTTTAAATCCGCCACTGCCCTTTCTAATGTCTACATGAATACCTTGACTAACCGTCTCGAATCGTAGAATTTAAAAGCTAAGAGTATATTTTATTAAGAGTTACAATGAAAAATGTGTAGTGTGCTAAAGTATTGTCGCGGACTATAGATACGTTATAGGCGGTCTTGAAGTGGCAAACTAATTAAGGTTAAACGTCAGTCACCCTATTTCATACAAATTTACCTGGCTATTAACTACACAAATAACCACTATATTTTCGATTTTATCTGTCCAACGTAAACTTTGCAACCTTTTATTTTCTCCAAATGTATATAATTATATTATTTATTTCTGTAATATCATTAAAAACTGCAGTAAAATATCATAAATTTTACGCATGTAGTGGTGTATAATTCAGCACCACCTTTCTGATATTACAGTAACTACAATCTCAACTAGTCTGTTAAGCTTTGTTTAGCCCAGGATTTCGTTTTTAGCGCCATCTTGCATTTTGCTTGAGCATTACCAAAGTAGCAAATTTATTATAAAGACTTTTTAGTCTGAGTAATTTATGCTGGCAAACGTTTTTTTTATATTCAGAAAAAAAGACGCTGTCAGTCTCACGTCAGGGACATCTGAAAGACGAAAATATTGTTCACCCAACAAGGTCTAGTTGTGAGTTTCAGCTATTTGTGATATACAGGCTGATATTTTTACTTATACAGTATGTAAAAAGATCACTCCTGGAAATTTAAATTATGGGATCCACTCATGAAACTGAACAACTTTTCCGAATGAACCTTAAGAATGCTGAATACTTAAGACAATTTTTGGACACACCATACAAAATTGGTCGGTTAGCTTACCATATTATATAAGGTGCTACTTTATTAGTGCCCGATATTTTAGTCAGTGCTCCTACTCCTGATTCTGATCAACTTTCCCCAAGGGACCCATAGTCAAATGGCAAAAAATTTTTTGGGCTCTTCATACTAATTTGGCCGCTCGGCTGATCGATTTGTATGAAGAGTCCAAAAATTTTTTTTCGAGTTGACTATGAGTTTCTTGGGGAAAGTTGATCAGAATCAGGAGTAGGAGCACTGACTGAAATATCGGGCACTAATAAAGTAGCACCTATTATGAAAACTTCATTTTTATGCGAATTTTGTATGGGTTGGTAATAAATACCAACTTGGTATGTTAAAGTTTCCGGAAGTTACAGCCTGTATAAGGTGCATTCAAAAATTTTTAGACTCATACCATGCCCCATTTCAAATTTTAACCGCCTCCGCTTGTCCGCTCGCTTCACATCAGGAGGTCGCGGGTTCGATTCCCGGCGGGGTGTAACTTTCTGGATTCGGTTTGGTTGGTGGTAGGGCATTTTCTGAGCCCGCCTGGCATATGCCACCATCTTATCTAAGTCTTGCCACCAAACATCAACGTTAACAGCATTGATGTGTTCCGGCATGAAGGTAAGATAACCAGTTCCCCACTGCGTTGGGGAATCTTGGTAAGCCCGCTTTCGTATTCGGCATCATCGTCACTTACCATCAGTTGAGATGATGCCAAGGGCTTACCAATTGAGGGTAAAAAAAAGATGATAGCTAACCAGGCAGGCTCCGAGAATGCTCTACCACCGACCAAACGGAGTCTTACATATTATAGTTAGACTCTGCCGGGAATCGAACCCGCAACCTCCTGATGTGAAGCGAGCGACTAGACGCGACTTTTCCGGGAGTATTATTATTGTCTCGTTTGACAAAAAGTAAGTAGTTACCAGCAACCACGTGATAAAACCCGAACCTTAGACATGTAGATTTTCATACACGGAAAGTAAAATCCCGACAAAAACATTCACATATCAAGTAAAAAGTCTTACACGTCAATTTTTATAGCCTCGACTGTAAAAAGTAATGAATTCTCGCCATGTAGCACCAAGTTTCAGGTTATAGAATAATTTATTTCTCACAAAAGGATAAACAGTTATTCACTTACACAATATTTTTTGTCACCAAAATATATTCCTAAACATACATATTCTATGTACAAATTCTATGTACAAAAACCTCGTTTTATTCAAACTCACTTGTCAAACATGGTTATGATAATTTTTTCCAAAGTATTTTGGCGCTTTCAATGTCTCCACAAGACAGGCATTCCAGGTTTCGAACGCGGTTTTCTTTTCTCTTCAATTAAAGGCTAAAAAACAGTATCACTCCCTATAAGAGCATGAAGTATGGGCAGCATTGTTGTTTTTTATGTTGTTGAAATTGTGTCAAAATCGCAGCATGTTAAGGTTTTATTTTAAATTACTTACCTGTACGAAAATTTTATTTTTAGATACATTTTGTAAATACGAAACTCCTGATTTAATTCTATTACAAGACCAAAAAAGGAACAATGTTGTCCTTATTCTATGCTCTAACAGGGTGTAACACCGTTCCAGCCTCTAATGGAGGAGGAAAGAAAACCGCGTTCGAAACCTGGACTGTTTGTTCTCACTACCGACTAAAACAACACCCTGCAAAATGTTTCATAGAAAATATATCTTATATGTACTACTAAACAAGTTATCTTAGTTTATAAAAACTCCGATTGAACGAGCGACGCTCGGTCTCCCAGCTAGTTCAATATAATAAGAAAATTATCAGTATCATTATTTATATTAGAATTAATTATTTTAAAATTATAATACCCATTTAAATTCAATCACTGGGACGATATTGGGTTGTTAACTAAGTAACTATGATGGTTATCATCCCAGTTATTGTCAATCAATCTGATGAGACCGTGAGAGTGAGTGACTGAATTTAAATGTATATTGGAGTAATTTATTATTCTTTAAATGATTATACTGATAATTATGTTATTTTAATTAACAAAACATCAACTTTTCTTAATCAATTTTATCAATTGAAAAACTTTCATCTGTATGGATAAAATAAATTGAAAAAATTAACAAAAAAATGAATCTTTTTTTCTCGACAATGAAAACGAATTTCATGCTGCCACTACACGGAAGTAATAAGGGGGCCATTCCCTATGACATATACATAAAAATTATGGTAATCTGTGATTCCTAAGTTTGATACTCTCCTTAGCTTGCGGAGGCTCTACCGTGACTCCAAATAGCGTAAGACTTGGCTTGCAAAGGCTTGCAAGGCCGTGCCTCCACAAATTTTCGACATCACTTCGTTTCTCCTTGCATGATACGTATCTCCTTGCAGGCTATTGCTAGGCAACGTTGTTATTCAATAAATGTTATGTGACTGAACAGATATTTTATGTTTTTAATATTGGCGACGAGGCCAATTCAATGGAGAAATTAAAACGTACAAGAAGCTCAGTACAGTTTATTAAGTACAGAAAATGTGCTCGACACTCAAGACCCAAGTAAGTATATAGCTCCGCTTGGAGTCACTCGACAAAACAATAAAGAAATTTCACGAAATACAGAACAACATAGAACTAGAAACCGAAGATGAACATCTTGAGGAAGAAACCTTCTACAGATTCGAGTTTGAGGAGTTGTGTATAGAACTGAAAACTACATTACGAAAACTAAGTATTACTTCACCACTCAAGGGGAAACCTCAGTCCGCTTGAGGCAGACATAAACTCCAAGAGGGACTACCTACCTACTGATGTTTGGAAAAGAGTTTAGAACTAAGCTACATGCCATGCTAGTCCCATACCTAGACCGGAGCCACGTAGTCAGAGGGCAAGGAGGCATTTCCCTCCCGGAGACAAGGTGGCCAGGAGTTACTCCTCTCTTGCCCAGATGTTTGAATTCGGCACAATAACCCGAAGTCTGGGTGGAGTACATTATGAAGTCAGAACCAATGGGGGACTCCTGTGGATCCGTCACCTCGACCAGCTGCTGCTGTCTCCCCTGGTGTCCTGATTCGCGGGGGAGACGTGATACATATCTCCTTGCAGGCCAATGCTATGAATGATTGCTATTCAATAAATGATTTTTTTCTTTTAAAAAATCTTTTCTTTTATCGCTCTTGGGTCTTGTTATTTACATATTTACTTATGTTCATACTAAATAAAAAAATAAAAAGACAAAAACAATAAAGTCTCGTAGGTTACGAACCCGGACCTACAAGCAATAACGTAAAAAGTTCGTACAAAATTTGCCGCTTACACCTCTGGGTTATGGACTACTAATAGAAGTAAGTCAAAAATAAGCATCATATACGTAAAAGTTGTATGTATGTGTGCGTAATTTGAGCCCTTATTCATACGAGATAAACGCAAAACTATAATTGTAAGGGGACAAATATATCGAAATCCTTATTTAATTAACATTATTATGGTTTATTAGCGTACATTGATCTTGTAACTGCTCGCTGTTTTACGTAATATGGTTTAGGGTTATTTATACTATTTTTAAATCGAAAAACCAAGTTATAGTCAGATTAACGCCATCTATCGGATTTTTTCAACCAGGGAGCACTAACGTTTAACCTTAAGCTCAATTTGACTGTCAAGCGAGATTTCTAAATGTCTAGGAGGAATCACATACAATTCTTGCAATACGATTTCGAGCAATTTTTGGCATTTTTTTTTACAAATTAATTAATTATTCCCTACTAGTCACATCACACGCTTTGACACGATGCTCAGAGGTAAATAATTTACAAAGGTAACTCGTAAATTAAGTCTTTTTATTTCAGAAAACGATACAATATAGCATAATAGTTAAATATAACAACAATACCAGAATTTAAGTTTTCCTATGGTTAATAAAAATGTACTACATACGGATTGTTGCATAAGTGACATGACCTTCCCCATTCTACATTTCGGGCTCAAACACCGATTCGCTCAGTGGGAAAGAGCTTAATTGTGGCGGACTCAAAACGACCACACGGAGTCAATTAATTCAATACGTTACAAATGGTTTTTAATTCGTTACAATTTAAGTACAACAAGTAACACTTTACAATCTAAAATGGCATCATATATATGACAAAATCTAAGCAACTGACATTTACCGTTAGTGAATTTAATTGTAGCTTGCTTTTAGCTTCATGAAACAAGGGCCGAGTCGTCTTTCGCTCAATTTGGTGTTTGAGCCCAACGTGTAATTTTATTAATCAAAAGAATATTTTGAATGACTACTCTCTAAAAATCAATGAGAAATAATGAAAAAATATGTGTACCAACATTACAAAACAGTTAAGAAAATTAAATGGTGGTGACTGTACACATAGATGGTTTACAAGAGATACTGATATAATACAATTACACAATACAAATTGTACGCTTTTTCATTTGCCCCAATAAGTGGTGACGCTGCCGCCTGGGGTCCTTATACCAACATATTATTCTTGATGTGTCAGACTAATATTAATAATAAATAATAACCAATCCCATAATATTTTAACAATCTGAATAACTAAAAATGCAGTAAACAATAGTAAAACTAGTGCTAGGAATAATGCTTGACATTGATAACTTACAATGCTTAAAATCGTAGTTTAAATCAGATACACTATACAATTACTACATTCCGATATTTTTTGCAATTTTACTTTGCCGCTAGCTGAGCTTTATTTATTACTTATTTGTAATGTTTAATATTTTATAAATAAATTAATAAATTCATAGATGAAAACAAGCTCAGCTAAAGCCAGGCCAATTGCACCAAAATGCCTAATAGTTATTGAAATACATGTCCTCACATGCTGTAATTCACTCCCATAAATGATAGTATGAATGAAGATATCGCATTCGAATAGTTTAATTGCCCATTCATTTGAGCGGGCTAGGCCTTTGATTAAACGCCAGCAATCAACATAAGTTTACTTCTAAGTTGGGTTTATGTTTTCATAAGGTGAACGCTGATCAACTATAATAGAATTTTCTTATTCTGAACATATAATTATGTTATTTATGAAGTACGTACTCGTATAGCATGAGTTAACTGAGCACTATAATTTTGCGCAAATTAGTCGTAGTGCTTAAAAAGTTTTGACATGGCGACGACGGCAATTTCGAATGAGCTGGTTTTAGGTCAACCAAAACTTCTTGGAAATTTCTTTTAGAGTGCTAACCGGGTATTAAGTTTGCTTTGTAATCAAAGACCTTCCGCGTTCACTGAATGGCTAAAACCATTTTGACTTGTATTGAACATTCGTTTGCGTGTGCAATGCCACATAGATGGGATATTATGGATGGTTAGTATCGACATTGTTATATGAGAGCATAATAAATGATTACAATGACTAATACATAAATAATTACCCATTCGTTGTAACGAAATTTTGTAATAAATATATTAGTAAACAAAGTCTTAAAAAGAAAGGAATGAAGCGAAAGTTAGTAACGTTTTGTTGATTTGAGTTATTGTCAGCGTGTATTTATCTATTACCGTTTACTGTACACTTATCAAGGGCGCATCTATCTAGGATTTCATTTTGGGGGCCCTGAGCTAGTCAGAATTTTGGGGTCCATTTTGACAAAAGTTATAGTGTTTAAATATAACAAGCTGAGCGACTAAGAAAGAATAAGCGCAGTATTTTGTTGAGATACATGACAGTAAGGTGGATAAATTCTATGGCAAAGTATATTTAGTCTGCAATAATAGTAAACTGTATGGAATATTATTTATAGAGAGACAGGAAAAGTTAAAAGCCGCGATCAAGATTATGGTACTAGGCGCTATAGCTTAAGACTGAATATTTCACTAGTATGCCAGGCCCCCTGGCGCCGCATCCCTCATTTTGATCCACCAAAGCATTCAGTAACACCAGATCTAAACTTTACAATACATAAGACATTTATAAGAAGTAATAATTTTATTATGTACTTATAAACCAGAAAAAGGTAATTAATCGAACTTCTATAAAAGTAAATAATTTCTTCTAGTCGCGCTTAAAGTGTTATGTATGATGGAGTACTTGCATATTTGTTTATCTGTTAACTCTCTTTATCGGATTACCCAAGCGGAGAGCAGTGTTTATTTTTAGATTAAGAACCACATCAAACTTCAAATTTTTAAGGTATGGTAATTAACCGGTAATGGTAGATATTTAACCGGTCACGATTTTTGATGTACTACATGTATGTATTTGTAATATGCATTTTGTAAAGTGTTCAAATAAAAAAATAAAATAAATAATGTATATGCTTTTTGAATGCACAAGATGCATTTGTATTGTAACATGTTACAAACGATACATACATAAAGATATTGTCTTCGATTAAGAAACAAAAAGAACAAAAATTAGATTTTTATGTATGACTCCATTTTGAATTATATTTATTTAATGGAAACTTGTAAGTGGCTGCTGAGGATTGCCACTAAGGAAATGGGACAGCAATTATAACAAACTAACAAATAAAAATAAAAGTGAAAATTTCTTGTTTGAATTCACTCGAGAAACTGCAATAACAAAGGACCATAACTTATTTAAAACTTAAACGAAGTACACATTTGATAAATAAAAGTAAATATACTTTAACAATTAATTGTCGAAGCTACAAATGCAATACGAAAAAATACGAAGTGCTATTGGCGTTAAGCTAAGATATATTTGTTTGTCCATGTATGCATAGGCATAAGCAGGCGATTTAGACTGGGAAATCAAAGTGTTAATTCAAATAATGTAAAAGTTAATAATCAGGACCATGTTCCTACTTCTGATTGAAGTCATTTATCTAATGAAAATATTAGCAGTTACTGTAATAATAAACTTTTCCAGCATTTTGTCTGTGACATAAACACCCGTTTTTATATAGAAAACATTGCTCAACCTCTATACAAACTCTTAAACGTTACTGATTATGAATGATTTACAAATGTACTCTAATTAAATACACATTTTTCCTAAAAAAAAGTAATTTGGGCCGAAATTGTGGCAGTTAATAAATAAATACTAATGATAACAGGTAAAAAATGTAAAAAAAAAAACTAAGTGACACTCACAATGTGTTTTAGAAACATATATAGAGATACTAGTACATTTGAAAATTACTGAAGGATTAATAACAATATAACCATACACAAGGAAACGAGACAATTCCTTACACTCCTCAGCAAATAAACGAATGCAAGATACTAAACAGATCTATCAGCAAAAACGTCGCCAGTCGAGACAAGCTTACTGGAGGAGATGCGACTAAAAACCGTCAAGCTGCCTTGTGTGAGGGTTGCGTGGGAGTGGAGTGACAGCAATTTCTGTGAGGCGGTGTCGGCTCACCTCAGGGTACGCGACGTCATTCACATGAAAAATTTGCCAATGATGATGCCGAGAATCGCCATGCCCACGGCGGTCAGGACCCATGGCATCATCATCGCCTGCGCATTCTTCTCCGGCCCGTAGGAATGGCGACGCACCGACCGTCCTGTATCTGTAGACACTAGATGGCGCAAGCGGAGCAACTCTTCCTGCAATAAATATACAACACCTGTTTATCAAGTTGACCACTTTAATATTTGCTACAAAATTGAACTTTAGGCCGCTATATTGACAATGGTAAGAAAAACCGTTAAGGCTACACATTAAGGTTGCAGAGTTCAAAAAATAATAAAGAATCGTTGGTGTATGCTTTCACGTTCGCGATGGCTAGAAAATCGAGATCCTTATGGCATACTTCAAATATTAATCAGACTCTTAGTAGCAGTTCAATATGTACAATACAATCGCAGAGCGTCTACTTTGTCCAGCAGTGGACGTCTTTCGGCTGATAGATAGATAGATAGATATTAACTAAAATTCTGACTAGCTTTTTTTGCATTAGGAATAGATCGGTTGCATCGGTGCTGTTTCCCCATAATATCACGCCATAGCTTATCCACGAGTAAGCACAGGCATAATAGGTTGTCAGCGCTGCTTGTAGGTCAGTTGTTTTTTTCACCTCCTTGAGTGCGTACGTGAATCTAGATATTTTTTACGGAGAATTTGGATGTGGGAAACTCAAAAACTGGACCCATTTCAAAATTATTTTACCATTAGAATGCTACATTATCCTTGAGTAACATAGGCTATATTTATTACTAGAAAACATGAGGGATCCCTACTAAAACTTCAATAATATAAACCAAGGTGTAAAAAAATAGCCATAAAATGTCTTTCATCGCATACGCTGCGGAAACTATTGATGATAGAACAAAAAAAAGTTTTACAATATTATAGAACATATCAATATCTACAAAAAAACTTCGCGACACCATATGTCCAACTATTGTAGTTATGTCACTATAACTACTTTTTTCATTTAAAAAGTTGATAGAAATGCCGACCAAAATCAGACCATGTTATCCATATATTTGTATTATTCCTTATCCAAATAAATAATTTCGTATTCAAAACTGTTTCAATACCTGTAGATTACTTTTTGAATTATTCAAATCGGACATTCCGTTCAAAAGGTATTACGAATTTAAAAATGTCAATCTAAGAAAAATAAAAGCCGCCGCGCCGTGGGCCGTGGCCGTTGTGGCGCCGCGGGCAACGCGGCGAGGGAGGGGCGTGCACATCTATACCAATATCGTACAGCACGTCACCATTAACTAATGGTATCTAACTCGAGGTATCTCTACGAAAAGACACAAGATGCTATGACATATTATGTGCGCAATCATGGAAGGCCAGATATTTTTGTAACGTTCACCTGTAATACGGAATGGGAAGAAATAAAGCACAGCAACTTTTCCCGGTCAGCGGTCTTTCGACCGGCACGGCATGAGATCATCGCCCGAGTGTTTCACTTAAAAATTTTAAAAAATGATAAAAATACTCACAAAAGACGTGATATTTGGGCCGGTTAAATATTATATGCTTACGTTAAGTAGCAAAAAAGAGAATTGCCGCATTGTCATATGTTATTTTGGCTGGACTCGAAAATACAGCCCGATGAAGTTGCTGAAATAATAGTTGCCGAACTGCCTAATAAAGACGAAGACTCAGTATTTTTTGAATACTTAATCACAAAAAAATAGGGTACATGGGCCATGTGGGGAAAAAAATTGACTTCATCGTGCATGAAAAATGGCATATGTTCGAAAAAGGAAACTTAAGTACATAAAACTAAAAAACAATAAGGATACGTATACTCTACGTATATCCCAAAATGATTAAGAATAAATGTCCACCCGTGCGAAGCCGGGGCGGGCCGCTAGTCGTATATAAAACGTGGATGTCAGGTGTTTAAGTGTAAAAGAGTAATGCAAAAGAGCATTTTTAAGAATCGATTGACTACTTAAATTGGAGGGAGAAAGTTCCAGTGTTATCTCGCAATGACCAGCCAAGTCAATAAGTTAAAACGTACATATTTAAGTACATATAACAACAGCTATTATATTTTTTTATTGTATTTTGTAGCAGTTGGTTTTCCGAACATGTAAAAATAAATAAATAAAATTTCGCATAGCACAAAGCTGCGGAACATGTGAAAGCGTTCAATTCGATATACATATGTATCAACAGAGAATCTGGCCGAAATATTTAAGTTTTATTAACCCATTGGCCGCTTCGCTACTCTTTGACAATTCGTGCTCTCAGCGCCAACGTCGGCCCCAGCCGACAAAAATGTATAAAAATCTCAAATCCTGGCGCCTGTGGCACGGAAACTGGTTGTCGGCTCTAGAGCCGACTGTGGCGGTCAAAAGATTAAAAATCGCATAGCATTTTCTATAAAAGATTAAATATTACAATCTATTTAGAGAATTTTATAGCAACTAGGTGGAAGTCTTTGACAAGCAAGGCTAAATATGTTGGAATTTTGTGTTTATTTAATGCTTTGGTGTCAATTAGCATCCCGGTGTCATGTGCCGCCTAAGGTGATACATAAATAAAAATAATCTAAACAATTAAAAAATATATTATATATTGAAACCAATACTGCATTATGTATCCTACTTCAATCTGGGAAATAAGACGAATCTATCTTCCAAATCTGACAATCTATATGAGTACAGATGATTAAAAATCAGACACACATACATATACATGAAAAACTTTAGTTGAGTAAATAATAACAATAACTTTATTTTAGAAATTAATCCATACATCATATAGTAAAAAAATAATGGAATGTGCCCAAAAATTTACAGAAAACTTTACACATAATAGTATTTATATACGTGTATACAGTTTAGCTATAACTTTTTTATCACCCAAATTATTGTATTGAATGATTTCAATGCATTATAAAACATATAATACGATTTTACTGGTATTTTATTTACTAAATCATTCATTCTTAATATAATTAAACATCGCCACGCTTAAAATGATCTCTATGTAGCTATTTCGCAATGCTTTTTCTAAAATGTTCGCATGTTTGTGAGGCGGGCCCACGCTTGATGTTTGAATTTGCCAAAATGTGGTGTACTGTAGAGATGGTAATCTCTACAACCACGCAATGCACTTTTTAGCGACGATGGTTTTCGTGCGATATGCGTTCGTTCGACATTCTTTGAGAAATCGCTAACTATATAACACGTCTTGAAACTTGGAAACCTGTTTTTTGGATAGGTGATCCTCTATCTAATAAACGCGAGTGTTATATTTATAATTTTACTGATAGGACAGGATAGCTGCAAAAATCTTAAGAATTACGAAACTTACTTTTAGCTGCAGATTTTCTTGCCTTAATTTACTTTCTTCCTCCCTCAACAGAGTTACTTCATTAGCAACTTTCTGCATGTCCACATCAGCGTTTTCTGATTTGGGGTAGGTCTGAAACGAAAATATGTAGTTTTAAGACATTACATAAAATGTGTAGCGTGATCCACAGAACAGCAAGGTCCTGGAAAATAGTCAAAATTTTTGCTTAGGTAAACTTTTCAATTATGGGGCTCTATTTGAAAAATTTGCTCTTCAATACCTTATAAAACGCATTTAAACGTAACGGCAACAAAAAAAATATATGTGGTTATCCTTCTGTATTTATGTTACGTGGAAATATATTGTTCTAAGATATGCGGCTTACAAGAAAAAAATAATTGTGAACGTCTAGAGCGGCACTAAAACTCCTATAGGCTTCCTAGATTTATAACGTATTGGAATGTATCAATAATCAAATTATCGAGTATTGTGTACACTATATGTGACTCGATCATTTTTCCATTTAATTTTATAGTTTCTGAAAAACATACACTTTTTATAAATTGTACACGTAATAAAACTCGAAGCTAGTAAGTTTTTCTGCAATTTCAAAAAAAAAACACATATATTATACAGGGTGTCCCAAAAAGTATGGTCAAGCGGAAGTCCAGAGATAGAACAACTCTAGGGTTACCCAAACCACCCCCATGTATGTTCAGCGATTTTTGATAGTTTCCGAGTTATGAATTTTTTAGGATTTTTTACATTTTTTGGCCGGATCGGATTTAATATATATTTTTTAAAGAATTTATTACCAATTTCCGGTATTTTTTTAATATCACATAATCATTATGAATTGTACTTTCAGGCATAAAATAATAAGCTTCGTAACATTAGTGTAAGTAACAAAAGTTATGATAGAAAGTCAAGAATTTTAGATTGAGCGACTCACATTTAAACTTTCAGCATAAAATAAAAAATACAAAAAGGTGTTTCCAATGCTCTTCGGTAACTTTAAAAACTGCACGAAAGTCTAAGCTTTCAGAATAATACTCAAAAGACAGCACTTAATGAGCTTTTTTTCCTGAAATAAGCCGTCAAAGTTGTTAAGGTAGAAATTTCCTGAGGAAGTTATTTAATTTTTGTCGTCTCTAGTTATCAAAAATAATTACTAATTTAATGAGTTTAATTGAAAAAAAGTTGAATTGCAGTGAAGTTAGTTTCGGAATGATTTTGCAATTTGTTGTTGTTAGTTCGCTATTTTCGAGGGTGCTGGCTGCTGCCGGTGTGTTTTTAATAGTCAGCTGTTCCTGTCTTTTACATTTTAGTTTAATATTACTGCATTTTATTTTTTAAATGAGTAATAATATAAGCTGTGAGGAGAAGCATCATATTGTTGCATTGCGCAGTATAGGATATAATATATCAAAAATTATTAATGCAACTAATCTAAGCGTGAGTGTGAGTATTTTAATTACTATTTTGTATAGCCACCTACTTATTTTATATGTTTTGTGTACTCATTTAACATTTTTTATTTATACCAATACCAACTTTAATCAGGTATTTATTGTTTTAGTGGAGGACTGTGAAACGTTGGATAACACGTTACAAACAGGAGGGTAACGTTTATAACTCGACGGCGAAGTGGCCGCTCGCGTCTAATATCTAATTAATGAGATCCCAGAGAGAGAGATGATTGAAGCTTATGAAGAAAATGGTTTATTACGAATTAACGACCTTGCCGTAAGACTCGACACCTCGGTGGATACCGCTTGGGGAGCCCTACATAAGCAAGGAATACAGAGAAACACAGCACAAACGGAATAGGCTAACATGTCCAGAGAATATTTATCGCACTGTCAACAAGTGAGGGAAAAATTAAGATATTTGTTCCAGTATCGTCGGTTCTATTATAAACGCCGCGGCGTTTATTATCTATTATAGAAAATAATGGTGGTTATACAAAATATTAGTTTTCTATATAAGGTGCTACTTTATTAGTGCCCGATATTTTAGTCAGTGCTCCTACTCCTGATTCTGATCAACTTTCCCCAAGGAACCCATAGTCAAATCGCAAAAAATTTTTTTTGCTCTTCATACTAATTTGGCCGCTCGGCTGATCGATTTGTATGAAGAGTCCAAAAATATTTTTTCGATTTGACTATGGGTTTCTTGGGGAAAGTTGATCAGAATCAGGAGCAGAAGCACTGACTAAAATATCGGGCACTAATAAAGTAGCACCTTATATAATATATTTTTGCTAAATTTTAAACTATTTTCATTATCATCGTCATCTTTCAATAGAATTATTGTTCAGCTTATACCTACATGTTATCGGAAAATTTACTTTAATAGTAGTTTTTTGTTTTAAAATTTAAAAGTGTTGTCAATACTAAGCATGTTAAATTTTGGTGTTCTTGAGGTCTAGCTTCAATACTCTTTTCATCACGAAAACCAATAATTAAGCTTAACCTTAAGACATTAATTGTAGTAATTAGTAAATAATTGTATGATTATGATTATAAAATACTTAATGTTATCTTAAAAAACTTTAAATCAGGATAATAAATTAATAATTGTCTAAAGTTTTGTTTTTGTTTCGTTTATTTTATATTATATAAAGCTCGATTACCACTGACTGACTGATTGACATGGTTGTTTGTCCTGTTGCGGGGATGGGATGGTATGATTTTGAATGCAGAAGTTCGTGGTTTTTTCCAGTGAGTAGAGGAAAGATCCGAAAAAAGCCACTTTCATTTAATAAAATTAAAATAATTAAGATTTTATGAAGTCCATACGACTTCATGTCATTAGAGTTCAAAATGCAAAAGCAAATCACGGAATGTTGCCGTATTATGAACTATTGAAAAAGTTGGTGATTATTGAAATAATTATAAGATGACAAATTTCCTCCGGCAAAGTATTTATTCATTTTGTTTTTATGTATTTATATTTGTTTAGCCCTAAGTAATAACGAAATATTTTATTACTTATGTTTCTATTGTTTTTATGCCTTACAGTTTCGGCTGCCGTACGGTCGGGGATTTGAGCTAATAAGTTGCAACATTATTAAAGACGTCAGTCAAACGTCAATCGGCTATGTTCCAAAACCAGCGAGATTTACCCTCGGCACCTTAAACTCTGTGCCCTCAGATTTACCTAAAGATAGTTTGTCTCTTTCACACTTACATAAATTACAATAAACTATCCTTCTATCAAGTTACAGCATGTCAAATATTTTCACTACAGAATAACGGAACGCTCTTATATCGTTCAAACTTTTTAAAAATGTGGCGGTTCAATCAATGAGATCTTATACCTCGTTTCAAAACAAAGCAAGGAAGTTTATAACTCAACTGTTTTCTTATATTATGTAGGCGAATATAAACTCTTTGGTAATTATGACCTCGCTTTTGGTTTTTCTTAGCTAGGAAAAAGATTGTTTCAAGTTTTTTTGTTCATTGGCGGTTTCCATGATTCCATTATTCTCTATGTAAACTAGGCGAAGAGTTTATACTCGACATAATTGTTGTCCCAGAAGGAGCCAGGGGGGGTAAAAATGATATATGGGGGGTATGGAGGGTGAGCACTGGTAAGTACGGGAAAACCTCGAGATCTTGAAAATCTGCTCCTCATCAGGGAGAAACCCTACTGCCCGCTGAAACTATGACACTTGGGTGGTACCTCTCAAACAAAAATTTCTCTACACCAAAATAAAAATCCAAGATGGCGGATTCAAAATGGTGGCTGAAAATTTAGTTGCGCTGATCCAGCTTAAATTTGGCATCTGGGGGTTTTCAGTATCGCTGATGACGAATATTGGGTCGGATTTTGAATTCCGCCATTTTTCAAGATGGCCGCCATACTAAATCTTTCTGTACGGAAAAGTTTTGTTGGCTCTGACCTAGAATCGGTTAATGTTGTGTATACGGAATTTAAACGATGGGTGGCAGTGAATATGGGAAAACTTCCAGATCTTGAAAATCTGCTCCTCATCTCGGAGTGACCCTACAGCCCGCCGAAACTATAACACTTAGTACTTGTCAAACTAAATCGTTTTCTTTACGTGTTAACGCGGGCGAAGCCGCGTGCGGAAAACTAGTTATATTATATATAACTAAATTTATATATAATATAAATTATTATAACAGTGTTAAAATGATAAATGATATTTGCCAGCTGTTGTTTTACAAAAAAAAAAAAAAGTTAAGAATTCTAACACTAAGAGGATTCGAACCTAGCATCGCTGACGCGAAAGCAGAAACTGTAACCACAAGGCTACAATCGCAACGAACCTGTAAGATGAAATACTGCTACGGTTGGCTACGGTAGTGCCACATAAAGTTATATGCTTCGAAGACAGTGGCGCTAGTGGTCAAGAAAATTTTATATTGTCGGTGGGATATGTTGCATCGCCAATCCAACCAGACAGTATTTGTTCACTTCAAAGCAGTTCTCTTTGTATTACCCAGAGGTCGCTAAGCAAGTGTTATATTCGACTTTGAGTTTAAACTCATTGATTGAAGGTAGAATTTCTCTAAACAGATAAGCATCCTTGTATGTGTGAGTAAATAAGAATAAATATGTGTAAGCGATTATAAGCCTTCTTGGCTGACCTCATTAATACAGGCGAGTGTATATCATATATATTTTTTTAGTTTTATCATTCTCTTATTTTAGAAGATACAGGGGGAGGGACACATTTTACCACTTTGGAAGTGTCTCTCGCGCAAACTATTCAGTTTAGAAAAAAATGATATTAGAAACCTCAATATCATTTTTGAAGACCTATCCATAGATACCCCACACGTATAGGTTTGATGAAAAAAAAATTTTTGAGTTTCAGTTCTAAGTATGGGGAACCCCCAAAATTTATAGTTTTTTTTCTATTTTTGTGTGAAAATCTTAATGCGGTTCACAGAATACATCTAATTACCAAGTTTCAACAGTGTAGTTCTTATAGTTTCGGAAAAATGTGGTTGTGACATACGGACGGACAGAACGACAGACAGACAGACATGACGAATCCATAAGGGTTCCGTTAAATTAGTTAAATAAATTAGTATAATTATTCCTTTGACATTTTAACAATGCTGTTTATGAAAGTTTCTTTATCAATAAACCGATTTTTCCATAAACTCACGAAATATCCACATCATACATCACTCCACTGACGTTTGATCTCCGGAGATTAAATGTCGAAATAGCATTAAATTATTTTCGGCTGTAAATACACCATGCTAGATTCACACACACCAACAAGATGCATATAACTATATACTAGACTACTATAAACAAACCTCTGAATTTATTTTCAGTTGCCTCAGTATATTATAAGACAACTTTTGTTATAATATGTAGATAGTTACTAAAATAAACACACCGTAAGGATTACATTTAGTAGAATTTAGGTCTGTTTTGTTAAAAAAAACATGCTTTATTATTCTGTTGGTCCGGATAAATCATTTCTTTCGATCAGTTCACCTACCAAGGGTCCTAAGTTTATTAAGTTATATAACAACATGTAAACGTAAACCTCAATGTGAAACCTTTAGTTAGATGTTTAAATATCACAATATTTATATTCAGATTAAAACAAGAAGTAAAAAAGTAACTTGACAATTTTAACGGTAAGTTTTAATGAACGTTGCCAGTCCACTACTGGATGCCTACCTACTATAAGGCAATCATAGAGGAATAAGTATATTGGAACATAATCTCCTCATATGCATTACGAGCATCATCTGTGTTAAACCTTATTATCATTTATCATTCAGTCATTCATTCAAGAATGTCAACATTAAGTTACGTTTTATAAGGTTAGCAAGGGTAACATGGAATGTGCGTCAATAGAAGATGGACAATTTAGAGAAGAAGAGTTACCATTTAAATATTTATTTCTAATTTTGTATTAACTATTTATCTCTTTATTATTAATTTTACGAATTTTTACAGCCGTAAGCCGTAAGATTTGTGAAATATATATGTTTTCTCACTATTATTACAAGGCACTAAAAAGTCATCCGCTATTACCCCATCGTACCTTAGGTAAGCATCACTTTAGCTTACAAGTTAATATTTCTGTTCTCCCAACTTTTGAAGGAAAAATGGCAATACGGTTTTATTTTACAATCAAACAGCTATCGTTTGATATATAAATCATTCGTGTAATATGTGTGCATTGCCTATTTTCGGGCTGGGGCACGACAGTATGGCCAGCTTGGCATTGTCTTTTGTTGACGTGGCATTGGTAATTTTGTTCTAAGGTAAGACATTTTCAAGCATTTCATAAAAGTGCCAATATCTCGAAAACTAGGACACTTTTACTAAAATGAAATATACATTTTCTGGCTAGTAAGGACCTGGCCCACCAGCACTCCCAGGATTATTGTTGGTTTTTGGGACACCTGTATATGAGATTTCTAAGTTTATTGTTGTTTTTTTCGTTTTTCAATATGAAAATATATATATTTTTTTCAATATGAAAATATAGGTAGTAAAAGTAACTGGAAGTAAAGTAAGTGGTATACCTAAAGCTTTTATTTGGCCGGATTGAGAGTAAACCTATCAAATTAAATCAGTAGTCTACGGTAAATGAAATTTAACTATGGAACTACCAGTAGTTCCACTGGTAGTGCCACGGGAAAGCCGGGTATTTTGAACATTTCATAATTTATGTTTAATACATTCAACTCGCGGATTGCAATTAAAATTTCGAAAGTGTAAATAAAATAAAAGGCATCTCACTATATAATATTATAAAACGCGAAAGTACGGATATTTGTTTGTTTGTTCCTCTTGTAGGTCGAAACTACTGAAAGAATTTCAGTGTTTGGTAGGAAAATAGATCAAGTACTGGATTAACATATAGGCTAATTTTTATTCCGAAAAAATGCATGGTTCCCGTAGGATACCTATTTAAAAACCGGAGAAACGAAAATGTGTTTGTACTTCAATCACGATGCAACGGAGAGACAGATCGACCTGATTTTTTGCATTGACATAGTTGATGGGATGGACAGTGACATAGGCTACTTTTTATCTTGAAAATTTTTATTTTCATATTATTATTAAATTATCTATACACTTTGTAATTGCGTCTCGTGGCGTGACAATGGGGATAGCTGAAAATCAGTGTTTTGCCCTCCTGGGTAATACATACACTGAGCTATAACCACAAATTTGGAAATTCTGCAGCACGCACAACAACTCCCTCTGTTGTTACGATAGGAATTTATGTACAGTTTTTTTTTCTTGTAAATTATGTTTTATGTGTATGTATTGAGTCCAGTTTTGTATACTTTACATATTTTAATTGTCTTGTATTACTTCATTGTTTCTCTTTTGTTTTGTATGTGTGTGTGCTTGTCTTTTTTCCAAATAAATTATTTCTATTCTAATCTATTCTATTCTATTCTTAAAAATATCGAGTTCCCTAAGAGACAGTCATCTAACTCATTTTGCCAAAAGTTTGAATTCGGTCGCTGTTTTATTAAGAGTGCGAAATATATTTCAAATGAGTAGGAAAACAAATATTTGTGCTCAGTTCGATGCTGACTGCACTGCAGTCTATAGTACATATACATATTTATAGTTTAAAGCAAAATCAACACAATAGACTTGGTAATGAGATGAAAGTGTGTGAAATTAATGTAATTTTATAGTTATAACATTTTTAGATAAGAGATACATGCCAGACGATCTGATTGGCTGTAAATCAATTGAATTTATATCCGAAACTCATGCAATAAGACTAGGGTGTTTAGAGGAGTACTACTAGTCATTTCAGTAAAAAAAATCTGTCAAAAACGATATTTTGTTAATTAAGTTTATAAATTGTGCTATTGCATTTTTAAAGACGTAATATTTAAAATAAATATATACTAGTAAACATGAATATCGCTTACTTAAAAATATCATGTTTGGTTTTCATCTCAGTTTTTCATAAAAAATACAAGCAGCACAGTTTCCGAACGGAACCTCTAAATTAAAACATTATAATAAAAAACCATATTGTCTCCAAAGAGAATTTTATCAACTACGTTTTTACTTTTCTCCTGGTCGAGGTGAAAAGTTGTATGTTTCACACGAGAGCAAGTTATTTTTATGTCTCGTGCCTTTAAATCACTTACTCTTTTCAGTAGTCTATATTTGAAGCACGAGTGTCGTGATTCAATTCTAGACTACTTCGCTAGTTCGTCATTTAAAGTCAGCACTCAAAGCAAAAAATAACTTTGCTCACTTGTTGAACAAATAACTATTTCATGCAGTCATCTTCCCAGTGTTATTTTAGAATAATCGAATTTGGAAGTTTTTGATGCTTAAGTCAAAAAATAACTAAATACTGCTATGTTTCGCTATTGTTTGTTTTAAAACATTATGTTTTGCCGTTCGGCCTTAATAGTTGTATTACAATATCTGTTTACGTTTTATTGACGTTTTAAACTGTGGATCCGAAAAATTGTTAACTACGTAGATTACTGTTTTCCTAATTAATGATTTTAATACGGGGAATGCTCACTTTGAGTTTTGAAAGTTTCTTTGTGCATTCTCGTCTTAAATTTTATGTTTTTTTTAGCAAAACTAAATTGTTTGATCGCTGCTCTATAATATAATTACTAATCATTTATCTTATGCGGCATCGAGTAATAGCTGATTTCGAGCGCAAAATTAACGTTAAACTTCAGATAAGTGGATCGGAATATTATGAAAAATATAACGTATCAACGCCCTCCTTGGATAGCACATGCACCATCAATCTATTAATATAATATTATTTAGCTATTTCGTAAATTGGTTGTTTTGTTGTGCTCATTGGCGTAGCTAGGGATTTTTTCTAGGGGGGGCCGCACAGAAGAAGTACTATCACAGTCATTTGGACCCGGCAAAGCGATAAAACGCGATCCACGCGCATTTTCGAAAAATTATGTACTCGTAGTAGCTTTATTGCGTTTGTATGGAACAAATAAACATCCATACTTTCGCATTTATAATATTAGTGAGATGAGAAGCGTTACAGTTTTTGGCTTATAGTGTAGTTAGGTCATATACTCGTAGATACATGTATAATTTTTTTCTATTTATTTAACCAAGCTCTTCAAATAAATTGCATTTTTTAATAGTTTTAGATGTACTTAGCAAGTCTGGTACAAAAGCGCGAGCGAAGCGAGCGCAAAAATTTGAGATTTATCTTAAGAAGTTCTATATATGATAAGAGATCTTTTCTCCGCGAGCGAAGCGAGGATAATCCCACTGTAATGCTATTTGCCAGACAGTAGAATAGTTCTTTATGTTAAACGCGAGCGAAGCGAGCCCGAATATTTTAAATGACTTCTGATTTGTAGCAGAAATTTAACAAATTTTTGGTCAGTTTTCGACCTTGTTATGTGTCGGAAAAAATCTAGTGGTTCTGCTTGTATATTGTAAAAAGTAGTGAGAGGACCGAACGCGAAAATTTAAAGAATGACCTCGGTCTTAGTCAGGCCTACTGCTGATTTTTCTAGGGGGGGGCAAGAGATTTGTAGGGGGGGCCTGGCCCCCCCTAGCTACGCCCATGGTTGTGCTACATGCGTGTATTCAGTTCTCAATAGATTGAGTTCAAAATATAGCGGCAAATGGCAGTGCTTTAAATGAAAATGGCGGATTCATAGACACGAGCTGTAAACCTGACACTGACAGCCGCTGTGTAACATTAATCCTTAGTCTCTGGCACGCTTCGCCTTCCTATTGTGTCGCCAGTCGCACACAGAATTCTGATTTCTAGAGATATAATTGTGTATGTTGCAGTCCGGTGCAGAAAACGGAACAAAATTACAAAAAATAATAAATCGACTCGCTCTATAATAGAGTAGTTGACTGCATCAACAATTAACTAGTTTTTTTTTTCACTACGAGTAAATAGCTCTTTTACTGAAACAGAAGAGGTCGATAGATAGATAAACGTTCACTCATGATTACTGCAATCACACACAAAACAAAACATTGGTAAAACAAAGAAAATATTATACGTAGTCGGTCCCATAATGAATTGGCCTGATATAGTTCTACGCGACATTTCGATACATGTTATGTTGCATTGAATAGTACGGTTCTCAGACACTTTATAAACGAACACGCATGGACTTGACGAGCGTAGTTCAGTTTAGCAGTTTGTTTGAACAACAAGTGTCGCGTATTTTTTCAAAATGTCGAAAACCGAGTATCGAAGCGTCATAAAGTTTCTATTTAAAGAAGGCTTATCCCCCGCCCAAATTAAAGAACGATTAGATGGTGTGTATAAGGAGTGTTCTCCCTCTTATATAGCACAGTAAAAAATTGGGTGAAAGAGTTTCGCCTCGGGCGAGAAACCGTCGAAGATATCAGCCATGACGGTCGACCGGTAGAAGTGCTCACTCCCGATACTATTGCTCAAATCGAAGAAGAGGTTTTGAGTGACCGCCGTTTGTAGATTAGAGAAATTGCAGCTAGACTTGGGCTCTCTAAAAGTACCGTCCATCGTGCAATCGATGAACATCTTCATATGAAAAAAGTCAGTGCAAGATGGGTCCCGAAACTTCTGTCAGCTGTGCAGAGACGGGAGCGAGTTCGCTGTGCTGCCGAGTTTTTAGATGTTTGTGGAGAAAACCCAAAGAACGTGATCGAGAGGCTAGTGACTGGTGATGAAACTATGGTGTTATATTATGATCCAGAAAGCAAGCGCGAGTCAATGGAATGGCGTTATAAGGGTGAAAAGCCGTCTAGAAAGGCAAAGGTGCAACAATCTACCAAAAAAATCATGTGCACAATCTTTTGGGATTTTCAAGGTATTTTGATGGTTGATTTTAAAGAGCGCAATACAGTCGTAAACGGCGAATATTATGCTTCATTAATATATAAACTGCGAGATATTATAAAGGAGAAGCGCAGAGGCAAACTGAGTAAAGGCGTCCTGTTGCTTCACGACAACGCCCCCGTGCACACCGCCGGTGTTTCGAAGGATGCAGTGCGTCAATGCGGGTTCACGGAGCTGGACCATCCACCTTATAGTCCAGACATGGCTCCGTCCGACTATTACTTATTCCCAAATTTAAAGCGGGACTTAAGGGGAAGAAAATTTTCAAGCGATGAAGAGTTGCAGGCGGCCGTCTTCAGTCATTTTGAAGACAAAGATTGCGATTATTTTTATAAAGGATTAGAAATGTTATTTCACCGATGTCAGAAGTGTGTCAGTATTGATGGAGACTATATTGAAAAATAAAAATGATTGCATTTAATTTTCTTTTTTATTTCATAGTTAGGCCAATTCATTATGGGACCGACTACGTACAAAAAAGCGGTCATCGACAGACACTGCTTCAAGGGGAAAACCTTCCGTCTTACAAAACTGACTACTACTCGTTAACTTGTAAAGCCTACTTAGCTGTGATACTTTTCCTTTTAACTTCGTTATATAAACTACTGCCGTGAATTTTTACACATTTCTAGAAAGAACCGTTTAGGTGGAAGGGGTCTAGCTAAATTTTCACTTTAAAGCTTAATATTTCGAAAACGGATCCCTGAATCAAAAATGGTTTTCGAAAACCCGATATATTTTTGGAATACCTATTCACCGACACCCTACACCATGGGATAGTCGAAAAAATCATCCCCACTTCACGTGTAGGGGAGGTACCCTGAAAAAAATGTTTTTTTAGAGATTTTATTTTACCACTTTGTCGGCGTGATTAATATGCATATCCATGCCAAATTATAGCTCTGTAGTATTAAGTCTCTGAGCTAAGTCACGGACAGACAGACGGACATGGCGAAAATATTAGGGTTCCTTGTTGACTACGGAACGGAACCCTAAAAATAAGTAATGAAACTAGGTTAAGAAAAATAACTAAAATCTAGATAAATGTGGACCGCAGTGTCACAGACAGGCCATATCTCAGGGTTGTACCTCGCCATAGAAGCAGACACAAAGACGTACTAGGTATAGCTTAAAATTTTATTACACGTGCTATTGCACAATAATAATAATAATAAAAAAAAATTAAAAAAAATTAAAAAAAAATCATAAACATTACGAAAATAACGTTTGTTATTTCAAACATTTTTATAACAATCGTCGTTATTGACAATTTGGCAATTCTTTGTTTTAAAAGTTCATAATCGTCCGTATTAAGTTTTTGGAAAGGAAAATTGGAAAAGTTTTGCGGGAATTTTATTCACACGCTTGAGATTGGCGCACTGCGCATTGCGCAACCTCAATCATAAAAATAATAACGATACCCACGCGGGCAGGGCCGCGAGATAAAGCTAGTTTCTACATATTTCATAGTACATGTCTAGCCCTATTTGTATTTTTGAAACTTTAAATAAATAAAACTTTTACTTCAACTTGCATAAAATTAAGATTGTAGATGCAATAGTTTTGTAGCTAATAAATAAAAACACTTTTATCTGATGACGAGCCTTAAAACATCTTAAAACTGACCAGCAGCATTAGAAATATCCCCTTATATTGCAAGCCTAAAACAAGTACAGATGGATACTGTTTTGGCCGAACACCTGGATATTTGGCTGGACTTTTTCAGATTTCTATCAGTGCTGTCGATATGGATTTAGATTTAACAAAACGTTAAACGTTATCGATTCTGTACCTAATTCGAATACATAATTCAGTTGATAAGTCAAAAAAATAATCTTAGTTTACATTTTGAATTCATTACATTTAAACGAAATACGGAACGCTATTATGCTCTTTTTGTTGTCTTAGTGTTACCTTGTAGTTTTGATTTATTTTTTATAACGTATTGTAATTTTCGTTTTCGTCTGTGTATGAAATAAATATTATGTTTTTATCTTAATCAATTCACCTGTTTATTTAAAAAAAAAAACACTTTTTATCTAAAAAATATTTTACTTTACTAAATAGGCTTTGAATAATATGAGAAGCAAAATACCAGTTGCCATAGTAGACACTCCATATTATCGTATTTGCCTACTAAGCTACGACTTCCCTTTGAAGGAGCGAGCGAGATAACTATATAACAATTTTATTATAAGTGACAACGAGTTTATGGACTGTCACCGCACCTTACCCGCAGAGGGGTAGAGCCTTTAGAGAGCGCAGGGCGTGTCCCTATGTGATGAACTGTTTGATATGTGTCAATAATCAGAGATGATGTTAAGTTGTGAGTTAGCAACCATTGCGTCAATGGTTCTATTATTGCATGAGCCTTAAAATGGGACTTTGACATCCATAAAAGTACATAATTAAAAGACATATAATTTTTAGTAGTGTAGTGAACTAATAACGCCATTCAATTCAATACATACCTTCGTTGGAGATTTTGCATCATCTGCAACAGCGACTCGCTTCTTCGTAACTTCATTTTGAGGAACATTGTCACCAGAATCCTGGAGTTACCAAAACAATGAATATTAAATAATCTGCAATAAATATGAGGCCCGCACCGCTTTCGAACATCATTAACCTATTTATATATTGTAGACAGAATAAAAAAAGGTACAGGAATTCGACATCACGTATTTATTATTATAGTTTATACACTAGCAGCTATAACAGCTGATGCGTGTAGTTCACTGCACTTATGTAGTTTTTAACAAATGTTTGTCCAAACTATTCACGGATGGAGCACTTATGACTGTCTCTGGTAGTAGTATGAGGAAATAAGTAAACATAATAAGGTTGCACTTACATTGAGATTAGAGAGATTAGTGCCACGTGGAGTTTCAAACACACACTTCAACTTGTAGTCCATCAGCTGGTCAGGGCTGATCTCTTTCCACTAAAAATATCAATGGTAGCGTTATAATACTATCAGATCAAATAAAAATATAACATGTTCTTTGGAGTTAAGTTTACCACTTGATCTATGTTGGTTTTTCCTTCAGGGGCGATTAGACTCTGTACCATAAATTTATGTTTATGTTTTTCATTTGCATCAACGTACACAGGTTGTGGAGTAACTGAAAAATAAAAATTTTGAAGAAAATTCGTTGTTTTTTTAAATTACATATCAACCAAAATAAAAATTTTCCAAACACTCACTTGCAATATCCACTTTGGAGTTCGGCTCCAGCACCCCAGAATTGGGGCGAACACAATACTTTTTTGGAGCTGTAGTCTTTATTTTGAAGAGTACTGTGTCGGAGGTGGGGTTTGTCAGTCGCATGTATGTAGTAATGCCTTGTTCGAAGAGTCCTGAGGGATCAACTAAAATAATCAATGGTATTGACCATATCTTTCAGGGCACAAAATAATTGCAAAAAGAAAAATAAAAGACTGTCAATTATTGTACACAATCTATCTGGATTTTTCAACACTTATTGAAAGTAATGATTGTGTAAAATACAATTATATTTTAGTAGTTGATTCAAATATCAAGTAGTTACGTATTTGTTACAATACATTAAAGATTGTCTTAATCTAAAACATTTAAAAAACCGTTTGTACTGTACATATACGGAATGCTCCAAAATTATTTAAGCATAATTAAAACTTTTTTTACCTTTTGTACCATAAAAAAAACGTACTAAACAGTTGAATATACAGGCTGTTAAAAAGTGTGTTTGAATTTTTAGGGATTATTCAGAATCAAGTATAGAATACATGAAAAATATTTTAAATAAACCACTGCACTCCACATTTTTTTCAGGTTCCCATACTAAATCTGAATAGTGAATCAAGAATTTGTATGGAAAACTGGAAAAAATGTTGTAAATCGATTTTTTTTATTTCGGTTAAAATATCAAATGCACAATTTTAAACATCCTATATTATTAAATTGCACAGTTAACATTACTTATATACATTCATTGAGTGTGCAAGTTCCAAATATCTCCTACAGCTTTTTATAATGTAAGAATTTGTAAAGCATGTACTTAAAATTGGAAAACTTTCTGAGTTTGAATTAAGTATTTTCCGAAGACAGGTTCATTTTGAATAGGAAGTCCTGTTTTGTATTGGCAATGCAGTTTCATGAGCTTCCCAATATAATGAGTCTATAAGTGCTGCACGGTAAGAACTATGTACTATGTGAAAAAAAAACAATTGAATGTGTAAAAAATATACTTAAATAGTGGGGGACAATGCTACATAAATTCTTCCGTTGTCCCCTATTGGCCAAAATTATTGTGAATAAACAGAAGACGTATTTTAAATTAAAATCAAATATAATTGTCAGTCTTCATCAATAAATACTGATAGTAAAAGAGTAGTTTATTTAAAGAGTGTGGGACAGTAACACACACTTAGTTGCGATATCCAGTAACAGTAGAATTTTTGTAGTGTTGTCACAACTTTTTTCCTGATGTCCACCAGGTGGACAACGGGAATTGACGACTAAAACAGATCCCACCTACTATAATACAGGTGTTAAAGTGTGTTTTTAAGAGGTTACTCAGAATCAAGTAAACAATACAGGAAAACATTGAAAAAATCTGATCTACAAGTGTGAAATACAATTATATTTTTAATAGGTAGTTGATTCAAATATCAGTAGTTATTTATTACAATACATTAAAGATTGTCTTAATCTATAAAAAGCATAAAAATAATAATTGTAGATTGGATCTTTTGAATATTTTTCATGTATTCTATACTTAATTCTGAATAACCCCTTAAAATTTCAAACACACTCTTTTAACACCCTGAATAATATTAAATGGAATAAATTATTTCCATTGCATCTTTCTGTTTTACCTATGTCACATCTAAAAGCAAATGAAAAATAAATGGACTAAGCTTGTACAAAATTAAGTAGCTATTCAAAATTGTCACTTGTCTTCCAATATGGAAATAGCTAGAGTTCTCTGTATTTATTGTTCGTTAGACAGATAAAGTTTGGGAGAGGAGTCAGTACCTATGTGAAATAGTTACTAAGGACAGTTCCAATCTTCCAATATTGTTTCTCTTGCAATCTCTTTTTATACTGAAATAAACCAGTAATTGTTTTTGTTTTTGAGGTCAGAACTGCTGCTCCAGAAAGAGGGTAAGTAATTTTCTAGGCAGTTATGTATAGTGTATACTGTTGTGTGGCTGAGACCATAGCCCATATGGCTTGGTAGCATGAACAAAGCCAGCTATCATAGTCTATAACTATATATACATACCAACTATGCAATTATTAATTTGTTTAAACTTAATAATTTTAAATAACCCTAATGACAAGAATATAAAGTGACTTTTTCCTTATGCAGCAATTTTTTTTGCTGCATACAGTAAAATTTCTTTTTTTTTACCCTCAATTGGTAAGCCCTTACCATTAAGTAAGGTAAGCACATTACCTCACCTGATGGTAAGTGATAGTGTGTTCAGAATTTGATGGTTTCTTTAGTTAATTAGAATTTATAATAATTATTATTATTTTTACCCTCAATTGGTAAGCCCTTAGCATCATCTCACCTGATGGTAAGTGATGAAGCGGGCTTACCAAGATTCCCCAACGTAATGGGGAACTGGCTATCTTATCTTCATGCCGGAACACATTAATGCTGTTAACATTGATGTTTGGCGGCAAGACTTAGATAAGATGGTGTTGTAAAGAGTCCAATTAATTAAAGCTACATACTAAACAGTACATTTAAGGTATTTACATTATTCTGAAACAAAGAAAACAAATACCAACTTTGGTCTGTACTACACATGTCATATACCTAGTACCTAACATAATGTAATGTAGGTAGTCTGTGATCCGCCAATATACTTATCGCTACCGACCTATCGTCAGAGTGAGCATCAATAGAAATAGTAAAAATATATTTACATTCTAAATGATGGAAATGATGTGAAAATAATAAAAACCGCACCCTGTCGTAAAGCCGATATCTGGAAATAGAAACCAATTCCATTTGTCAGACAGGCGGCTGGTGTGCGGGTGCCTGCCTGCAGAGCACAGTCGACGGGAGCTACACTAACCACATAACGCATATAGAACTATTGAGAAACTCACCTTTAAACTTGAGTTCATTTTGCGGATCTATCTGTAAAACTTGGTTAGGCATTTTGTTGGAAAATCAGTGGATTTAGAAATAGGTAATCACTATGTCGGGCAAAGCGAACGATGAATGACGAAAGTCGAAATGACGAACGAATTCGACATGCGCATTGCACTCGTATGCATTTTTCATTCTTTCTTGGGTCATTCCCTATTTCACATCTCTTTTTAGCAAAACTCGAATCACTTCCCAAACCATAGACAAAATAATAAAGGTGCGTTCGGAAAAGTCCGAAACCTGCCATAATCGGTTTGTAGGTAGTTTCTTCTGGTGCTTTTTGTGTTGTTAATGGGGAAGAAAACTGACAAAGCTCGCCGATAGAGGCGCTGATATCGCTTGAGTTGTTTACGTGAAGTAAGTAAACATAGAGTAAAAAATTGTTTACGTGAAGTAAACATAAGATTATTTAAAAATGCCGCGTTGTGTGGCGATTGGTTGCAATAATAATGGTAAATGGTAATCATTAGTTTCCTAAAGATTCTCGGATGAAGAAGACGTGGGAAAACTTACGTTTTTAATTATGTACTTTTCAACTTCGCCTTTAATTGAGGAACAGTCCAAGTCGCATACATTTTCCATTTAAAATTTTTACCGAAAAACAACTTATTTATAACACCTCGATAATAAAAAACGCGGAACTAATAGAAAGTTGTTATGAGTCAAGCGTCCGTAGCGCCATCTGCAAATAGCTTTGCGTTTTCTTCCCCATTTGTTTTAACTTTTACCTAAAACAAAGAGTAAAGTAACTATACCATAATGCTTCTGCTTAATCAGGGAGATTACTTTGTTTTGTTTGTAAGCATTTTGTAAGTGAAGTCAACAACAAAACAACGTAAATCTAGAATCATAGACTTTAGAGTTTTTTTTACCCCAGATGGATTGTTATTTCTAGGCACACAATTTATTATACTTTTACGGAGATTTTCGGGATTTTAATAATACACTTGACTAAATCCGGTCGGTAGATTAATTAAAATGTGCGTGAACAATACATTTCAAAAATAAAACCTAGCGACCACAAAATGACGACGACGAAAAATGCCGAAAATAGATAAAAAAGATCTAAAAATTATGGGATTGATTAACAGCAGCCTTAAGTTGTTAATTTTTGTTTAGTAAGGGATTAATGTTTGTGCCCTTTTCTTAAATTATAATTATTATTTATCTTTTGTGTGTAAACAACCCATTACGTCCACTGCACCAACGGGTCTCTTTCCATACATAGGGAAGGTTCGCCCATACTTCACACACGGGGGCCACGTCCGAATTGGTGGAGGTTATGGGGCTAGTGGCCAACTCCAGTGTCACAAGTTTTCAAGCCGCCTATAAGGCGTTTGACATGGCTTAACAACTGTCATCTAGCGATAGCAGCCGGCACCAACAGCTTAACGTGTCTTGCGAAGCAGGGAAACGGTCGAGATAAATGCCATTAACAGTCAAACACATCCAGGTTATGACCGTGTCTGTAGTCAGTTAACCTGCTTAAATAAGCAATAACAAAATAAACAAACTCCAAACTCGATTTTCTCTGAAACTACGATAGCACAATTTTTTTTCCTTTGGGCACTAATTAGGCACTAATGAGAGTTTTTTTAAGAAAAAGTTTCCAAATCTCTTCAATAGGTGGCGTTGATGAAATATGAGGTGTCAAATTAAACCCATACATGGCTTATATTTGTATGCGAACTTTGTATGGAGTACACATTTTTTTTTGTGGGACAAAAGTTTTTTTAATTTGATAAATATTAAAGAATCGCTGAATCGTCCTTCAAAATGTACCTATTTTCTAATTTTCCTGATACTCTGTATAAGGCTGCTAACCTTTTTGCTGGTATGAATGTGCGCGTGGCGTGTTGTTTTTAATAGGTCCATTAAAGAATTGTACAGTAATACCCCGCTTTACGCGACCTCGTTATGCGCGGTTTCGATTTTACGCGAATTTCAAATTTCGCGCTATAATGCCTCTCTTTACGCGGATTGGTTACATATACCTACATATTTAGTAATGTAAGTAATTGCCTAACTTGTCTTTGGTCGCGGGAATTCCCACTTTCTCTGACCATTCTCGTAAATAAAAGAATGGGGAATCCCTTCAGAGTAGGACTTTTTGGGGATTCCCTTTTTTGTTTCGTTCGTCTTACGTAAGTACATTACATATTTTAATCTCAGCTGGCAGTCGTATTCTAACCTTTGGTGAAAATAATTCAAAGCTACGTTAAAAATGCCGCCGAAGAAAAAGGAGCGCAAAAGCTTAACTTTGGAATTGAAATTAAAAGTCTTAAGAAGAATGGAAAATGGAGGCAAAGCAACAATAGTTGGCAGAGATTTTGGACTCTCAGAATCGACTGTACGATCGATTTTTAAAAATCGGGAAAAAATTAAACTTTCCAGTGAAAGTTCGACACCTATAAGTGCAACAATATTGACTCGTTCGAGGCCCGCTATCCTAGAAAAAATGGAAAAGTTGCTAGCAGTCTGGATCGACGATTTAAATAAAAAGAACACGCCGCTGAGTCAAGCTCTCATATGTACAAAAGCAAACTCTTTGTTTGAGATGCTAAAGTCACAAGAAGGTGAAGGGAGTTCCACCTCGACTTTTAATGCCAGTAAGGGCTGGTTTCACCGGTTTAAACGGCGTTCAAATCTTCACAATATCCGCATAACGGGTGAAGCCGCCAGCGCAGACACTCAAGCTGCAACAGAGTTTCCAGACGAGTTTCAAGAGTTTGTAGCACGAAAAAAAATTCCTGCCTGTGTCATTTTCAACGTTGATGAGACCGGGCTTTACTGGAAAAAAATGCCTTCTAAAACTTTCATATCTAAAGAAGAACGTCAAGCTAGCGGTTTCAAAGTCGCGAAAGATAGATTGACTTTACTGCTGGGTGGTAATGCCACTGGTGATTTTAAGCTTAAACCTTTACTGGTGTATCAATCAGAAACACCCCGAGCAATGCGAGGTACTAATAAAGCAAGCCTACCAGTTGTGTGGCGATCCAACCGAAAGGCGTGGGTTACACGAGAAGTTTTTCAAGATTGGTATTCTAACAGTTTTTGCCCCTCAGTCAAATCCTACTGTGACAGAAACGGACTTGAACGTAGAGTTATACTACTCTTAGACAATGCCCCAGGACATCCAACCGTTTTAGATACGCCCAGAGACTTAAAAGTGTACGTAAAGTTCCTTCCACCAAACACTACGTCAATATTACAACCTATGGACCAGGGAGCAATAGCAAACTTCAAAGCTTATTACCATCGCCGCACATTTAGCCAGCTGATTCATGAAACTGACGGCGAAGGAAGACAGTCTATGCGAGAGTGGTGGAAATCATACAACATCATGAAGGCAATACACAACATAGACCAGGCCTGGAATGAAGTTAAAAAAAGTTGCATGAATGGTGTGTGGCGTAATCTTTGGCCTGATGTAGTGGAAGCACCTAGGAGAAGTGTTCAGATGCAGAGACAAGTGCTTGAAGACATTGCTACAATGATTGAAGGCTCTGAACTGGAAGGTGTCACAGTAGAAGATCTCGAAAATCTTATAGCGATGGATGACGAACCTCTCAGCAACGAAGATTTAATCGAGTTACAGAATAATCCTTTCAATAGTGAGGAGGAACAAGTAGAAGAGAGAGTTTTATCTTCAAGTGCAATACAAAATGCTCTTTCAAAGATTTATTCAGGTTTGGACATATTGCAGAGCATAGACAGTGATGATGACCGTGTTTTAACAGTGTGTCAATCAGTAAAAAGCAGTGTCGCGTGTTATGAAAATATTTTACAAGATCGTAAACGAAACGCAACCCAGAAGACAATAGATACATTTTTCCGTAAACAAAATGTATAATGTAACGCTACACAATGTGGTTTTAGAATTAAAGTATTGATTTGCATTTTGTTATGACTTTTGGTTATGATTAAACGTGACCCCCTTATACGCGAATTTCACTTAACGCGAATTTTTGCGGAACGTATCCCTCGCGTAAAGCGGGGTATTACTGTAATTACCTATAAAAAGAATTACGTACAAACATGAAATCTCATTATTATGCGGTCTGAAATCCCGTCCGGAGCCCCGGAAACATACGGTGAGATAGGCATTTGACTTTCGTAGTGCGGATATGCGAAAAGTAGTCACTAGATGGCAGCACGTGTCCCGAAGCCGCCTGCTTTGTGTCGATAACGTCGGTGCCAGTTTTTAAATATGGCGCATCGACACTGTTTCGTTCAGTTGGCGTTTTGAATTTCTACAGTGCGGATCAACAAGAACAAGCATGTCACGAAGCCATTCGTCACGGCGTCTCGGCTTCTCTTCTTCAAGCTCCTCTTCCAGCGATGAAGAGGACTCTTCATTCGCTCCACCACCGTCAAAAGTTCCACGCGTTGAAGAAAATCCGGGGCGTCAGCCCCCAGTCGAACCTCACGTGGTAATTCGTTCGGTGGTGGAACGAGTAACGAGAAACGACGAATCTGCTACAGATACAGCGGCGGCACCGAACACTGCGTTGGAGAATCAACTTCATCTATTGGCACGTGAGATTGCACAAATTAAATCTGTTATGTGTACTAATCAAGTTCTGACAAGCAATGGGTCTCCGCCCACGGAGCGGCCGGGTCCTGCAGTCGAGGTCCTCGGCGATCTCGTACCGCCCGTCCCGCCGCCATCTGCGCCGGGGCTTGATGTGCCTGCTACTGTTATTGCTGAAACCACTAAGAAGGCCGACGCTACCCGTTTGGCCGTAGTTGCCGGACTTCAGCATTTTAATTATCCGGAATGGGCAAATATCTGGTATGCCGATACCCAGAAAAAATATCAGGCTACCCCCGCTTTTACTTCACTAGAAATAAATGACGAGCTAATTCCGTTTGAAAACAAACCGTACCAGTTGAGGTCCCTTGATCAAACATTCGGCGTTTTAACTAATATGTTACTGGCCCAAAGAAAAGCAATGCAGAGTGCAATTAAAGATATCCTAGCCCTACCCGGTGCTCCGTCAGAGTTACACACAAAACTCTCTGCTTCCTTTGATTCTGGTAGCACTTATTCAGATATCTCGAAATATTTATTGCAGGTAGTGTGCGGCAGACGGTCTAGTATCCTCGAGCAAAGAAGGGACTATATCCTTAACGGTGGCGTGAAGGATAAATATAACAGGGCGTCTCTGCGACGTATTCCTCCGAGCCGTGAGTGTCTTTTCGAAAAAGTGGCATTTGCGGATGCGGTTACAAAGATGGGCGGAAAATCCAGGGTTCGAATCTCACCTGTTCCTGGTCAAGAAACAGGACGGTACAAACCGCCCAGTTCTGAACTTGAAGGCGCTCAACAAATATCTGAAGCCAGGCAAGTTCAGATTGGTAAATATGTTCAAAGTTCCGGCATTCCTTCAGCCGGGCGACTGGTTAATGAAAATAGACTTGAGCCAAGCTTATTTTCATTTACCAGTGTCCAAATCTCACCGACGGTTCCTGCGCTTCGCTGCCATCTCTCCGAATGCAGAACAAGACTCTCCGCCGGTTATGTGGCAAATGACCTGCCTACCATTCGGTCTTGCCACGGCCCCAAAAACATTTGCGACTCTAACCAACTGGGTCGCACAACAACTGCGAGCACAGGGAGTACGACTTCTAGTGTACTTGGACGACTTCCTGCTGGTAAATCAGTGCCCGCACAAGCTACAAGCTCATGCACGTCTAACAAGGGCCCTCCTACACCGTCTCGGCTGGGTAATAAACGACAAGAAGTCGTCCAAAGTACCTTCACAGGTTCTAGAGTTTCTAGGTATAGAGTGGAATGCGAAGGAGAATTACAAGGCGTTACCTACAAAGAAACTTGCGAAACTGAAAAGCTGTCTTCACCGAATGATTATGCGTTCCACGTGGTCAACGCGCGACCTACAAACCGTAGTAGGTTGGCTAAATTTTGCGAGTTTCATTGTGCCCTACGGCCGGTTTCACTTTCGCAACCTTCTGAACCTAATGCGACAGTCGGTTCGGGAGGAGTCTTCGATGACACCCACGGAATATGCCATCGTCGAGCTGATTTGGTGGCAGAACAACCTAATAAAGGTGAGCGAAATCTGGTCTGCTCCAGCCACACACTTCGTGGTCACAGACGCATCGGACAAAGGCTGGGGAGCTTATGTGGACGGAGTTCACATGCAGGGGCCTTGGACGGTGAGAGAAAAGTCTCTGCCAGCGAATATGAAGGAATTGCTGGCCGTCCACTTCATTCTTCAAGATCTGGTTCCCCGCTGCCCCGGGGAGACTATTTTAGTCCAAAACGACAATCGCACAGCATTGTCGTACCTCCGCAATCAAGGTGGAATGCGATCGCCGAACCTCATGAGGCTTACCCGCTTGATTTACGAATACGTAATGTCACATCACATCAACCTGGTGGTGAGTTACATTCCCGGCCCGTTGAACGCAGTAGCCGACAGCTTATCGAGGTTCGAGACGAGATCCTCCCAGAATGGCACCTTCTTCCAAAGGCTTGTCATGTGATTTTCAGAAAGTGGGGCATACCAGTCATTGACCTGTTTGCTTCACAGACGGCTCATGTAGTTCACTCATACGTGACCAGAGACCTGCGCGACCCGAATGCTGTCTTCTACGACGCTTTCAGCCAGAACTGGAACTACAGCCTAGCGTGGATTTTTCCTCCACCTTGTCTGATGCAGCAGGTTCTAATGGCATTAAATCATGCACAAGGCAAGTACATCCTAATTTGCCCACGGTGGACGAACGTAGCGTGGAGAGCCGACCTGAAACCCCGTGCGCTGAGCCCACCATTCACAATTCGACACCTACGTCAAGTATTGCTGGACACGAGAACAGCCCTCCCCCCTCCACAAGTAGACAGGTTAGTATTGGAGGCATGGCTGATACGGGGTGGAATGAACTTCTCGAAGGTTGGTCGTCGGAACAGAAATCTGTAGTGGAAGCTAGCTGGCGACCGTCAACGTTAAAAACATATAGACAAGCCTGGTCTAAGTAGGTAACATGGTGCAAGTCTACAAACGTTAACCATAAAAACCCCGGCGTTAATGCTGTCGCTAAATACTTAACTTACTTGCATAAAGATCTGGGTCTAAAGTATACTACTATTCTTGTGCACAAGTCTGTCATAATAAATTTTTGTAACCCACAAGAGGCATCCCAACTCGCTTCACACAGTTTAATTAAGCAGACGCTTAAAGGTATTGCAAATATATCGTGTTTATATCCTACTCCTAAACCACTAGTCTGGAACCCACAGTTGGTTGTAGACTGGTTCATAAATAACAGTCCACGATCGGACAGTTTATTTGATGTTTCCAGAAGGTGTGCCATTCATCTTCTTCTTGCGTCTGGCCGGCGAGTTCACGACCTGACACTGCTCTCTGTGGCAGAGGGAAGCATCGACGTTCAACCGAATCAAATCACCTTGTGGCCGGTCTATGGATCCAAGACTGATTCACTTAAGCGAAGGCAGTCGGGCTGGTTGCTCACCACCGGCGCGCACCCTAACATTGACCCAGTCTTTTGGATCAAGAAGCTGTTAGAAGTATCTGCGTCGCATCGAGCTCAGGAGTCCATCACCAGCCTCTTTGTGGCCCCTCTGGGCAGGCCCAGGCCAGGTAGCCGTACGATCATCGGTGGGTGGATTCGAACCATTTTACAAGACGCTGGCATCAACGATTCTCCTGGCTCTGTGCGCTCTGCGGTCGCATCACTCAATTGGGTTCAAGAGGTTCCTGTCGAGGAAATACTCGCTAGAGGTAACTGGGCATCTCAGAACACGCTTGCCAGATTTTACAGAAGACCTCTGGCCCAACCTCTAACGAATGTTTCTTCGGTAGCCTCCTTATTCAGACCAGTCTAAGGCATTTTGATTAAGGCTATCGATTACTGATTTATAATTTTGATCTCCAAATTATACTCTTACATACTTAGCTGATTTTGCCATGTTAATACAATACAATACAATACAAATATTTATTTTGCATTAAACATGGTAAGTAGTCAGTACAAGGTGTTTGGTTAAAAATAAAGTTTCTCATGTTTAGCTTTTGAATTTAAGCATGCAAAATTTTACCAGAAGTCAAGATATGCGCCAAATTATTAACATTATTTAATTATAATCATACAATAAAAATGTCAAGATTAAGTAAGATGTAATAACAATGTCATTTGAAAATAATATTAATAATAATAATAACAGTTTTGTCTACATTTTAAAATTAAAAAATTCTGTCACCGAATAGAATGCCCTCTCAACAAGCCATTTGTACAATTGGGTTTTAAATTTCTTTATGGGCAGCTCTTTTAGTATTGGTGGCAATTTATTGTAAATTCGTATTGCCATAGGAAAGCAGTTTCTTATGTATGTTTCTGTCTTAACTGCGGGTAGTTGCAGATTTCCAGGGAACCTTCTGTTGTAATGAGGATTTTCATCCAATCTTTTAAAAAGGTAGGTGTGCTCTTTTACAAAATTACAAAATTACAAAATTGTTGTTTTACAAAATTACAAAATGTTCATTTTGCCCTGTTCATGTTCATTAAACTTGAAATGTTTTATTTTATACTATAGCGTGTGATTTATTTTTTGAAATAAATATTTTTAAATACTATTTTCTCTATTGCTTATGACAAATAACAGTCTTAACTTACCCTCATACATAATATTCTTACTTTCACTTGCTTAGATAGATACTTACTACATATATGTAAAAGCTTTTTCAGAATTGCTTTCTATCAAGTTTACTTTCAATAAAAGAAGTAAAAAGAACCTATATACTTAGGTAATGATTACGTTCACTAGATGTTCACTAAGTTCACTTTTTTTCGTACACTTACTACTTTTATGGGTATTTTACGTAACTGTATACTTACGGTAACATACAAAACGAGTATTCTTACATAAACTATAATTTTTATTGTCTTGAACAATATCACTATAAGTAGTCACAGTTGGCTGTGTCCCTCACCATGCGATAATAAACACGTCTCACCGTATGTTTCCTGGGCTCCGGACGGGATTTCAGACCGCATAATATATTCATTTTTCCCTAAATAAAAATGCTTATTATGCGTCTATCCCGTCCGGAGCCCAGGAAATCATTTCTGCATGGTGATTCACAACTGAACGAAACAGTGTCGATGCGCCATATTTAAAAACTGGCACCGACGTTATCGACACAAAGCAGGCGGCTTCGGGACACGTGCTGCCATCTAGTGACTACTTTTCGCATATCCGCACTACGAAAGTCAAATGCCTATCTCACCGTATGTTTCCTGGGCTCCGGACGGGATAGACGCATAATAAGCATTTTTATTTAGGGAAAAATGCATATATTCTTTATGTTATGACATTAACGTTCGACTTCAGTGCAGCGCCCCATCTATTGTCACTGTTGAAAATCACTGAATTGCCTAAAAAAGGAAACCTCTCATTATTGGCATAATCAGAATTATCAAAATTCGATCATGAAACGTACGCGAATGTGCGGTTTAATTCTACTTTGTCTATGGTTTGACGTAATGACTTTCGGCTGAAGGATTCGACTCCCAGGCCAAGAAACTTAAAAAAAAAAACATAGCCGATGTCGTCTGTCAAGTTCATAGTGATTATATTCTCTTTGGTCGTTTTCTAAAATTTCAAATAGGTTGGCAGAGTAAAAGAAAACCAAAGATTAGTATGTGGAAACCAGTTAATTAGACCCTATGAAATGTGCAAGTTTAAATTATGGAATTAGTGTACAGATTTAATAAAGTTTTTCGGCATCCAGTGTCTCAAAGTATTTTATTTATATACACAGTTTAAACAGTCATGAGGACGATTGCATAACTTGCCCGGTGACAATCTTTAAAAACTGAAAATATGAATTCCCCTATGAAATTATTTTTGAGTACATGCTTGGGTCTCGACCGGTGCTATACTTTTAAATTTGTCGTACCACTTCAGTGTACCCTGAATAGTAATAGTCGCTATTTTCATCATACGCACAAATTTTTTAAAGATCAAAAACATGGGACTTTGGTGCTGCCTTCACCCCTCGAAGTAAGTTCAACAAAATATAGGTGCAAAAAAGTTTCAAATGTATATTATTTTAATTACAATGGTTTCCCTATATGAGTTAAGGGGTGGCACTGCCTAATAGCTTAATGACACCAATTTCACATCACAGAAATGTTGACCTAATTGCAAACTGATTACAATTGCATATATTGTACTACAGCCCCTCGTTTATGTTATAAGTTATAAATAACTCTTTGACTTGTGATATTTACCTATTTTTAACCATATTTGTTAGCTCTAGCCAGTAAGGGCTGCCAAACTTTAAGCTTCTGAATGTTTACATGCTTCCGAGTTTGACCTGCAATTGTTTACCTTTATTTTATTATATTATTATAATAATATTTTAAGGTTTACAGTGTATTTCAGTGCAGATATTATACAGGTGTCCAAAAAGTGAAGGATAATCCTTCACCTGCGGACTGGTCGAATCATTTCCTACTACATAACAAAAAAAATTTCTAGTAAAAATCCCACCATTTTTGTGATATCTGTATTTTTTTTTATTTTCAAAAAAATAACCTTCTTCAGTTTAATGCATGCCATTCCTACAAATTATGACATTTTTAAGTCCTATTTTTTTTTTAATACTCGTGGTTACATAATTCATCAAACACAATGGTAAATTATTTCTTAAAGTGCTAGCAAATCCTGTAAAAAAATAAGCTTTGCAAATTTTTTACAAAAACTTTTTCAAATAGTTAACTTCGATAGCCTGTGGTGTAAAAAAAAAATACTAAGCTGATCGTGCCAATAACTTTAAAAAATTGCTTAGTTATGGACAATTGTAAAATGGTATAATTGTTTGACATTACATTAAAAACAAATTTTCTATGATAATTCGAATGCGCCAAGGTCGAATTTTTGGAGTTTTGCTGTACTAAAATTCTATCGACATAAAGTAACTAAGCAAGACTTTAGTTGGTTTGTTCATTTGAATAACGAACTGACATGCTACGCCAGGATACAATGGATAAAAATAAAAGACAGTATGGATTAGGCGGCGGGCGTATCCTTCTCTTGAAATTTGTTCTGCAGCTCTATTTCTTCTCGCAGCTGCGTGATATTTGAAGTCTCCGTTGTATAAACAATCTTTTAAGCAGCCCGAAGACTCGTCGCGTCATAGAATTTATGAAAAAACTCATTATCTTCGTTAATTTATTCTGCAGAACTCTGATCTTCATGGGTAGTCGTTAGGTTCCAAGGTTTGAACCCGCTGCACTTGAAATGGCCAGCAAGGTCGCCAGACCTTAATCCCCTGGATTTATTTTATTGGGGATGCTTATAAGATTTAGTCTATGCAACGGAGATTTTAAAATCACGCAGCTGCAGAAGAAATAGACAGAGCTGCAGAACAAATTTCAAAAGAAGGATACGCCCGCCGCCTAAATAGGTCCTTTCTTGGTCCTTTGTAAAAAGATGTAGAGCATGCATAAGGGCTAATGGCGGGAATTTTGAGCTTTTCTTATAAAAAAAAAGATATTTTTTTATTCATACTGTCTTGTATTTTTATCCATTGTATTCTGGCGTAACGTGTTAGTTCTTTATTCAAATTAACTAACCAACCAAAATCTTACTTAGTTACTTTATGTCAATAGAGTTTTAGTATAGCAAAACTCCAAAAATTCGTTTAGTTAGAATTATCATAAAAAAATTGTTTTTAATGTAATGTCAAACAATTATACCATTTTACAATTGTCCATAACTAAGCAATTTTTTAAAGTTGTTGGCACGATCAGCTTAGTAATTTTTTTTTACACCACAGGCTATCGAAGTTAACTATTCGAAAAAGTATTTGTAAAAAGTTTGCAAAACTTTATTTTACAGGATTTGCCAGCACTTTAAGAAATAATTTACCATTGTGTTTGATGAATTATGTATCCACGAGTATTTTAAAAAAAACAGGACTTAAAAATGTCATTATTTGTAGAAATGGCATGCATTAAACTGGAGGTCATTTTTTTTGAAAAAAAAAAAACTAAAAATACCGATATCACAAAAATGGTGGGACTTTTACTAGAAAAAATTTTTGGTATGTAGTAAGAAATGATTTGACCAATCCGCAGGTGAAGGATTATCCTTCACTTTTTGGACACCCTGTATATTGTACATTATGCTAAACTGTATCTAGGGCTGCCATCACCTAAACTGCCGATCCCGGACAAGAACTACGAAAACCCTGGTCATTTGGGTGAAATAAGATTTTTTCCCCAGACAGCTTAGTTTTTTGTAAAAAACACATGGGTGACGATGGCAGGATTGTTTTCAAGGGGGTGTATCTGCATATAATCTATCCGTTTCCTAATTATGATAAGTAAAATTGTAATTAAGCAATGACCGCATAAATGGGTAGGTATAATATGGGCAAAGAAGCGCGAGCTAAGCGAGTGTGAAATTTTTTATGGCTATTTCTTTATATTTGCTTAATATAATATGCACCAGGGGATGTGAAAGTGCACCCCCTTGCACTCTCTTCCTTGCGTTTATGCCTCTTTACTGCCTTTATCTTCACGTCCGAACACATCAATGCTGTTAGTTAACATTGACATATGGCCACAAGAGGGATAAGACTAGTAACTAGCCAAGTGGACTCAGAAAATGCTCTAACAACAACCAAATAGAGCCCTACTTTCTTGTAAATACTGCAAAATGCTAAAACTATACCCGATTAAACGACAAAAACGTGCTGCGCCAAAATATGCGTGGCTGTAGTTTAGTAAATTTTTAACAAAATTTATTGAATAACATTCAAATTGATAGGTTGTCCCCCGGACACAGAAGGCTTCCGGGTTTTCCCTGGACGTTTTTTGTAACCCCGCACGGACGGCCCCCGGACGCCCCTCAAACTAGGACAAACCCGGGCGGATGGCAGCCCTAACTGTACCTAATATCCAAGAATGTGTGATGCACACTGAAATAATACACTCTAAACCCCACCTTTTTTGTATTTCTGCATAGCTGATAGCAGTATTTTTTGTGCAAAATGGTGCTTAGAGTCGTCGTTCCTATTGATATTTCTGTGTGTAATGTAATATACAGTGTGAGTCTTTATAAAGTGCACATATGAAAGGGGGTGAAATAAGAGTCAATTTTATTGTCTAGAAAAATATTTAAAAAAGTTAAAAAGTAAAAAATAATAATTTGTAGACATTTATTTTTTTTAAATAACATCTGCTGTCCCCAAGTAAACAAAACGTTGTAACTTTTAAATTAAGCAAGCTAGAATGTTAAAACAAAAAAAAGTGAGGACTGGCAGTAGATGGCCGTGCCACAGAAAAAAAAATATATACAAAACTAAGAAAACCCAAAACTAGCATTTAGAGCAACAGTGTAAGAAATAGTGTATCTGGAATACTACTGTTTAATCGCTTATAGAACTTGGAGTTTCTATTATTTGAAAGCTAAACTAATTTCAAATATCTTAAAATAATAAAAAAATAGGGTTAATAGGTGTTATTAAAATTTTTGTTGCAATTAAATACAAAAAAGATTTTTTTTTTGTAAAAAATGCTAATATTTAATTGATGGTGTTTATTTTTCATGTATTTTTTTTTCAGTGGCACATCCATCTACTGCTAATCCTCACTTTTTGTTTTAACCTTGTAACCTACTTAATTTAAAAGTTACAACGTTTTGTTTACTTGGAGACAGCAGATGCTATTTAAAAAAAAGTCCATAATTATTTTATTTTTACTTTTTTATTTATTTTTTAATATTTTTCTACGTGATAAAATTGGCTCTTATTTCACCTCCTTTCATATGTGCACTTTTTAAAGACTCACACACCGTATGTGTTTGCAACGATTATGAGAAAAATATTGATTTGCCCATTAACAGACTTATTATATTCCTTTTATTTTTGAGTTTGATGAAGAGAGGAAGAAGGGGGAAGGGTTTTTGTTATTTGAGTAGGTATTTCTATTAAGTCAATCAAATCATAGGTTTTATTTTATTTCAGGTATCTTTGTCATTGCGCAAAAATGAATATAACAAAGAATTCACATCAGGTTCTGTAAAATCGTATGACTCAAATCAGCTAGCTTCAAATGATCCCATAGAAGACACACGATGTGAAGCACTATTAAAAAAGACCCCAGGTAACCTAAATACGAATTTGATTAACGATTATACTTTTCGGAACTATACTTATAATTATAAAGAGTATAAATAAACTTTTATTATGAACTTGGAATAATTGTAAATTAACCTAAAAAGGTCTTGGGTATGAAGGATGGAAGCAAAGCATATTATAAATGTCAAAGTTGCATTGTTTGGTATTGGAGGCCACAATCCTTTTTGGATCACTAAGCCAGCAAAGCAAGTATGTAAAAATGTTTTAAAACAGATGTCTATATTTATTTTGCAATTTAGAGTTGACATTATGTTGTTTTTTTTTTAAATTGAGCATGTCTTATATTAACTAAGTAATCACTTCTCAAATACACATAATTAATACCTATTAAATGTATGTATATTAATTGTATAATGTGGCAGATAATCTGTGGTTACCTCAGATCAGTGGTTTCCAAATTTATTTCTAATTGATCAAATGTCAAAAAAACGAAATTATGTTCAGAAAATGAAATTGTTAACAATGACACCATTCTTCAGTATAGTAGTGTGTATACTTAGGTATTACGATTTTTTAATCAATTAAAAATTGTACATGTAAAGAACATTCAAGCAAATAAATTTTCTGAAATTTCATAAAAATACACTATTTAGGGAATATGATTTAATAATTTACTTTTGATAAAATTACAATATTTACTTCATTTTGGCAAATGCCTTATTAATAATATGAAATGTTACAGAGATACATATTGAGTTTAGGTTTTAAAACCTAAAATTTGGTTTTTAGTACTAGGATTAATAAAAGTAGAAGTGGTCTTACATTAATATATTTTGTACATGTAAAAAATGCCAATGGTATTTATACTTCATCCCAATCAAAAAAAAGCAAAACGTAAACAAACTTACTATGGAACTGACACATGTCAATGTCATCTGCATACTATGTTTGTTTACCTTTTGCTTTTTTTTATTGGAATGAACCATAGTTACTAATAGGTTAATTAAGTTGCTATTTATATTATTACTGTTTGTTTACAAATAAAATACAAGATACATTCATATAAAGCAAACACTGACAAAGCAAAATGGCAATTTTTCGATTATGAAACTATTATTATTTATTTCCAGGTATGGTAATGGGCATCTTCGATGGCCATGGAGGGCCTGCTTGTGCTCAGGTTGTATGTACAAGGCTTACAAACTACATAGCTGCTGCACTTCTTCCCAAAGATGTTTTAGAAAAATATGTTTGTGAGAATCCCAATGAAAGCCTCATTGAATCTTATAATGAAAAGGTTGGTACCAAAGAGTATTTAACCATCACATTATAATTGGTTCTGAATTATATTTTTATTAAGATAACATATAACTCACCATTAATTATTAATAATCATATTATATTAATAAGTTCGTTAAGCCATGTCGGAGGCCTTATAGGTGGCTTGAAAACTTCTGACCTGGGGTTGGCCATTAACCCCACAACCTCCACCCCACTTGGTCCCCGCGTGTGGAGTATGGGTATGACCTAACCTTCCCGACTTATGGGAAGAGACCCGTGCCCCTGCAGTGGGGACGTTATGGGTTGTTAACTATAACTCACCTTCACTGATCAACTTGTTAAAGAAGCTGCCCACGATCTGACCCAAATTTTTATCTTATTAATTTATTTCAGGTTGAAATCGTACAAGAATTAAAGAATATGTATCAGAAAAGTTTTAATGACTATTTACAAGAACTATTAAAAGAAAAAAGTGATTCAAGTGACGTGGGGATTTCATTAGAAAAGAGTATAATGAAATTAGATAGTGACATATCTAAAGAAGTCTTAGATCAATTTAAAAGCAGTGGTAAAATAAATCCGCGAACTCTGTCAGTGGCGTTGTCGGGCGCCGTGGCGTGCGTGGCGCACGTGCAGGGACCGCACCTGCACGTGGCCAACGTGGGCGACTGCTGCGTCGTGCTAGGCACCCTGGCCGAGGGCGACGAGTGGCTCGCCAAGAAGATCACCAAAGAGCATAACGCCGAAAATTATGAAGAAGTCAAAAGAATTTGGAGTGAACACCCAGATAGTGAAAAGAGGACCGTTATCAGACGGGATAGGTTGCTCGGTGAGTTAGCTCCATTGCGCAGTCTTGGTGACTATCGGTATAAATGGCCCGCCGAAGTGTTGTCCAATGTTGCGGTTCCTCTGATAGGTGATAAGGCTATCCCAGCCAATTACCATACGCCACCGTACCTCACAGCCAAGCCAGATGTGTTCTATCATAGACTTACACCAAAAGACAGGTTTTTGATAATGGCGTCCGATGGTTTGTGGGATATGCTGACACCGCTTCAGGCTGTGAAGTTAGTTGGAGAACATATGAAAGGAAAGGTATTTTTTAATCCTTTAAAATTGCCGCGAAAAGATATTCAACTAGGAGATATAAATACTTTACTTTTACATAGAAAGGAAAGTTTAAAAAGTAAGCCGAAAGATAGGAATGCAGCCACGCATTTAATTCGGCACGCCATAGGAGGCACGGAGTACGGTGTGGACCACTCGCGACTTGCGCACTTGCTGAGCCTCGCGCCTGACGTCAGCCGCATGTTCAGGGATGACATGACCGTTACTGTTGTTTACTTTGATGCCGAATTTCTTAGGCAATGTCCAGCGTAAATTTATTCTAGCTTTAAAAATAAAATAAAAATATAGCTAAGGAATGGAAGGAATGATTGGTTAGCTTTTATTTATATCTATACTGTAGAGATGTGTAAGTCCAGCCGGAACTGAATCCGCGGACCCGTATCCTTTGCGGATGTGGTGGATGTAACTCCGACTGCAAGTCGGAACCGGTTCCTCCGGAACTGATTCAGCAACGAAGCGCGTTCGCGTATATGTTTCGATCGGAGTTGGATGCAAACGAACTCGGACCTGATACCGCTGACACTGGTACAGGAATGGCGGGTGAGTGAGGTGGGGTCGGGAGGGGCGAGTTATAGTACACCATTACTGACCTGCCTTGCGACGAGTTTTAGACTAGAGTTTTATACTAGATGGCGCCCGGAGCTCAGTATTTTATCTTGGTACGTTCCGATATGCGTAAGTAAAAATTAATGTCAATTTTAAATAAAAAAAGGTAGAAATGAATTGTAGAATAGTTTTGTTTAAACTGACTGACTCGGTGGCTAAGTGGTTAGCGATCCTGACCTCTGATCCGAGAGCCGTGGGTTCGATCCCCACACAGGGCAAACTTTTCTGTGATGAGCAGAATTGTTTGCTCTGAGTCTGGGTGTATTATATCTATATATGTATGTATTTAAAAGTATATGTGTATGTATATCAGTCTGGTTCCCAAGATACAGGTAATCCTAGTTTGGGGCCAGATGACCGTGTGTGATTTGTCCCAGATATTATTATTATTATTATTAACTTAAATTATGTTTCTTGTACAGAGGTACCTAAATAAATAAAATCGTATTATTTTGGTCGTTTTAGGTTACATTTTAAGACTATAGTTGTGTAACTTATCAAAGATCTAGCTTTTGACACAATGATCCGCAACACAATTGTGTATTCAAGTTCGGTCGCCCCACTGAATCCTTTCCTCTAAGGACTCGGACCCATATATGTCCAGCAGACAGAACTGATACGAGAAAGCAGGTCCGCTGGTCGCGTCACTCCATCCACTCCGCTTAGAACTCAGACCTATACAGGTCCGGCGGAACTGGTACCTGGAAGCAGATCCGCAGAGCTGGATGTATATCCGGACCCGCATCCTTTAAAAACTCTGACCTACCCATCTCTACTATACTGAACAGTTTTCGCCTATTAGTTTTTTGTGGTTTTCGTGTAATTTTATTTAGCATGCTACTATGAGCTAGGGTGATAATGTAATCTATTTACCAATAAATGGACGGAACAAGACAAATGGGAACATGTACATAAAATATACTCGTCCACTCATCCATCGACCACGGCTTATAAAGATAATATAATCGTAATGTATAGGTGGTGTAACGGAGAATGTTTTTTGATGAATTAGAAGAACAGAAAGCATAGTGGTCTCATTGTCAGCTAGAACGCTTTTATTTGAAAGAATCAGCCTGCACTGCAGCTCTAATTTGTATGGGTTGTCATTTGAACATTTGTATTTATAAAGTAAATTAGAGCTTCATAATCAGTAACGATACGAACCATACAAATTTCTTGTTTATAAAAACGTGGTTTTGATCAGAAAAAATGTTTTTTCCGTTATTATAACAAAATTAAATTTAAATAAAACTATTAAAAATTTATATTTTTTAATTATGTAGTTTATTCTAATTAACCGCCTCCGTAGCCTAGTGGCTTGTCTACTCGCTTCACATCAGGAGTCCAAATTGTAGGACTTGGTTTGGTTGGTGGTAGGGCAATTCTCTGAGCCCAGATGTTGATAGCATTGATGTGTTCCGGCATGAAGATAAGATAGCCAGTTCCCCATTACGTTGGGGAACGTTGGTAACCCCGCTTCATCACTTACCATCAGGTGAGATGATGCTAAGGGTTTACCAATTGAGGGTAATAATAATAATAATAATTATTATAAATTCTAATTAACTAAAGAAACCATCAAATTCTGAACACACTTCCTAAAAACAAAATAGGGAAATTATATCAGGGCCATTATAACGTGGTTATATAAGTAAATACGTATAACGAACAGCCAGGGTTGTTCGTTATAAGTATTTACTTACGTAGGCAACCGAAGGGATTTGAACATAATTTTCCACATTTAGTAACATAAATAATGTATCTTTCTAATGTTCATACCAAATAATAATAAATAAATAATGTTAATACCTATTAAATAACGCATTCTTACATCACGCGTTCAATCTATAGCACTTTTTATAATAGTACAATAAACTCTTAGAAATGAGTAAGATACCATTAAACGATTTGCCTGCCAACATAATAATGAACACACTTTGAATGCTTACAACAATATGACTATTTATGTTGCGTAGATAAAATTAAATCTTTCCGTCAGATAATTTTGGTGACTGTACTCGTAGTTATGTACATGTTCTCTTGAATATAATTATAAACTCCTTGACTTATTTCAAAATATTTAAAGCTTTTGCAATTAAATTTTGTCGTGTTAATGACTGTACATTTATTGTAAAGACGCTTATAAGGAAATTCCTTTTTTAGTTATTCTGCAACATCTATAGGGTCCTTCGGAAATATCTAAAAAAAAAAACATGATTTATACTCTTAAAACTGAGCAACTTTATCAAGAATTTTGTGAAAGTCTAAAAGCTTTTTTGGTAATTGAGTAGGTTCCTCGGAAAAAGGTTCTTAGTTTTATTAGTATAAACGACGGGTATTTTTGTAGGTACGATATATTATAAAGACTATTAATGCCCAACAAAATAAATTTAGGAACGACTCGTTAACTGGGGATTCTACTCATCATACTGAACAACTTTTGGTCTAAGAGTTGCTTTATCGCAAAGTAATTTTAGGACTCTTCACGCAAATTGATCAGATGTTTGACTTATTTTGTATAATGAGTCCATTTTTGCTATTTTAATAAAGTCTCAGAACAAAAGTTGACGAAATCAGTACGATGAGTGGAGGAAGCTCCAGTTAATAGGTAGATACGGTACGTACGTTCTAGAAACGGGTGAATGTCCGAATCGCATAAAGTACACCGCATGGAATGTATAAAAAAACATCGGTGAATTTATATTATATATATATACAGGATGTTAAAAAAGTGCGTTTGAAATTTTAAGGGGTTACTCAGAATCAAGTACAGAACCCAGGAAAAATATTGAAAAAATCCGCTCTTCAATTATTTTTTTTAGATTCTCATACTAAATCTAAATAGTGAATCGAGAATTTGTATGAAAAACTGCAAAAAAAAAATTGAAGAGCGAATTTTTTCAATATTTTTCCTGGATTCTATACTTGATTCTGAGTAACCCCTTAAAATTTCAAACGCACTTTTTTAACACCCTGTATATATATAAAATATATTGTTTTGGTGGATACACGGAAATTCTCGAATGGCAATACTAAGATTAGATTTTGAGAAAAAAATATATTTCTGTACAAAAATCATCTGAGTATTCGTTCCATACTAAAATGTATAGAGGAAAAATTAAAGTTATCATAGGATTGTATTGCTCTTTGGGTATTTTTTTGTATTCATCAAAACACGTAACATATTATTTTCGTTAAAATTCACCGTTTTATTTTCGTAAAAATGAATAGGATATTTTGTATTAAAAAATGAATGAAAATATATGCTATAACTTCCAAACCCAACACTTTTTTCGATCATTTTCTTTGGAGATCTTGATCGTTTAAGAGATAAATAAAATATATTTTTTCGTTCAAAACAGATCACTTAATTTTTTTCTCCATACATTTTAGTATGGAACAAATACCTATTGTTTTTCTCAAAATCTCAACATAGTTTTGTATTGTATTGCCCTTCGAGAATTTTTGTCTTTATCAAAACAGGTAACATTTTTTTTTATTAAAATTCACCGATGTTTTTTTTCATACATTCCATGCGGTGTACTTTTAAAGTCATATTTTTTGTGCCATAAATATTTGTGTCATACACTTCTATCGTCAGAAAATGTTACCCATAAATTTTGTAGTAATACATATATCAGAGTCCTATGGATATGATGCCATAAAAATTTACGTCATAACTTTTGTGTTCATAAATATATCTTGACATAGTTTTCTAGTGATAAACTAAGTCATAATGTCACTTTTCTTACATTGTCATATTTTTAATTAGCATGTCTTTTTAATAGCAAATTAAATGTAACCTATAAAATGGCCAGTTTTTGTTTACTACAAAATTTGAATTTTTTATGACTGACTCGGTGGCTAAGTGGTTAGCGAACCTGACCTCTGATCCGAGAGTCGTGGGTTCGATCCCCTCACAGGGCAAACTTTTCTGTGATGAGCAGAATTGTTTGCTCTGAGTCTGGGTGTAATATATCTATATATGTATGTATTTAAATGTATATGTGTGTGTATATCAGTCTCTGGTTCCCAAGATACAGGGAATACTAGTTTGGGGCCAGATGACCGTGTGTGATTTGTCCAGGATATTATTATTATTGGATTGGATAAAGGTGCAAGTCCGAGACCGGCTGCAAGTCGCCGACCGCAGGCGACAGGCGACAGACTTCATTTATCGACCGCAAGTTACACTAGGTTTCTATGAATCTCTATGAAAGTGATTCCGAGCGCGGCGACGTGTCGCCTGCGGTTGCGGCCGGCGACACGTCACCGGCCGCACGCAGCGACCGCAAGTCTCAGGACCAGTAGTGCGGCCGACCGCAGAGCGGTTACACGCGTTTCTTTTCTTTTTTTGCATATAATAACAACAATTCGTCGTCATCTTCCTCCTCTAACAAATGACACAGTAAATTATTGTTAAACACGTCCGATATTCTGACTCGCGCGAAGGTACGGAAACGACAGGGTATAAAAGCTGACTGAAGTGCAGTCGCGCTTGGAATGGCGGCGGCAGCGACATGCGGTCGGACCGCAGCGGCCGGCCGCAGTGTCGCCTGCGGTTGTCGCCTGCAGCCCGTCTCGGAATTGTACCTTAACTGTTAACAATTTTCTTACTTGATGGAGCCTCATGCATACGAGCACGCGAGCCCGCATGCAAGCAAGCATGCAAAGTACCTAAATTGTCCGTGTCCGGGTGCCCCGAAATTCATAAATTATTATTGATTTTTGACTGAATTTCGAGTAAGGTAAGCTATAATCAGATTTTATGATCTTGTGTTTAAAATAATCTGGAAAAGTTTTAGGAGGATTGCCGCCATGAGATTAAATTATGATATAAAAGCTTTATGAGGATCATGCCACAAAATCACGTCACGAGATTTTGTGGCATATGTCATAGCTTTATATTAGATATATTTATATTATAATTTATATGATAATTTATGAGTAGAAAAGATATGACGTAGTATAAGTACTGAGATCATAAAAAAATATGACATATGTATGACAAAAATAGTATTATGACAATACAATTGTGGGCGTGGATTTTCAAGTGCTACCCGTAGGGAGTACCTAGAGTGCGTTCAGGCGCGCAGTACCTATAATACTATATATTTTCATGAAGACTAACGTCAAACACGCCGTCCAGGGAGGGCTTTCTACTAAATAATTGGTGAAATTTTAAATGTTCAAAGCCGCAAAAGCAGTGAAGTTTTAACCAATGAACTTGTACTGTATAAAGATATTTGTTTTTAACTGACAAGTTTTTGCGCATGCATTATTAATCTAGTTTTTACTAATATTAATCTTATTAATAATTGAAACTATGTGCATTTAGGTATTTATGACAGAATCGAAAATTATGACAACGCATATAAACTGGAAAAAAATTCACTCAGTATTTTTTAAATGACATTGTACATGTAGAAAACTGACCAGTGATACTCTAATCTGTTATATAAAATTATGCCAAGAGAAAGTTTTCTATGTTTAGTTTTTGAAAAAAGGGGGCTGCAATTGAAATCATCCCGGTTTCCGTCATCTTTATGTATCATGTTTAGTTTATGTATTTATTCATTAATACGATAGGTAAGGAAAACAACAACTATAAAATATTTGCACCCGAACGTATGATTGGATATCTAAGATAGTGTAATATAATATTTAAAATGCATACCTAATTCTACTACCGAATTGTGTTTGTAAAATATATTAGGTATTCATTGAGTTATATGCAAAGTTTGTGTAAATTTTTATTGTTTGTAACTATAATTAAATTATTGTTTTTGATAAAAATATGAATGTTACAGTGATATTTGTGATGAGAGTATATAATATAAAAATATGAGGTGATACTAAAACATTTTTTTTTTGTGATGATTTACCACACACATCCCATCTTAATTACATTAGGACAGTGTTTTTTGAAAAGTGCAGGAGATGAGGCCAAAAATCTGACTCATAGTCTCTGCGACTTAACTAATTTCTTGACTACAGATACTGCATAACCTGGATAGGTTTGACTGTAAGTGTCCTTTATCTCGATCGTTTCCTTGCTTCACAAGGCATTTTAAGCCGTCGGTGCCAGCTGCCATCACAAGATGGCAGTCGTTAAGCCACGTTGGAGCCCTTATGAGCGGCTTGAAGTCTTACTTACAAGCCCCGCAACCTCCGCCTCGTGTGTGGAGTATGGCTATATTTTAAGCCTATAGCCAAGTCAGTGGTCTCATCAGTTGAATTACCTACTGGGTATTTCCTTCCCACATTCGTGGATACAGGATATCGTTTTATCAGTAGGCAGTTTTGGGATTTTACGTATATTTCCGAAATTCGTTATACACCAAAAGGGTATATACAGGTTTTAAAATTGCGTTTGAATATTTAGGGGTATCTCAGAATCAAGTATAGATACAGAAAAAATATTGAAAATATCCCATCCACATACATTTTTTTTTAAGTTTCCCATACTAAATCTGAACATTGAATCAAGAATTTGTATAAGAAACTAAGAAAAATATAGTATATCGGATTTTTTAATATTTTTCCTGTATTCTCTACATACTTGATTCTAAGTAACCCCTTAAAATTTCAAACGCACTTTTTTAACACCCTGTATACATGTAACGATTCTCCTAAACAGGCAGTAATGTTTGATGGTACATATAATGCGTCAGAGAGGAGAGGACGGGGAGGGGGGCAAAATCGCACCCTTTCCCTCTAACCCCACCCCTGTTACCGTGTCTCTCTTCCTAATGGATTATTATGAAAACCATTGCTTTGTTTCCCCAACTAAGACTGACTAATAATTAAAAACTTCTAAAAATACACTCCCGGACACATCTATCGACCCACTTTACATTTTATGCTTTGATGGGTCTCTAGCCAAAAATAAATGTTAGGTGGAGCAAAAAGTTTTAATGCAGTTTTAAAGCTGGCACATTTGTCTTTGTATGCTATTGTTATTTTTTTAATTTCGAATACAGAATACTTTAAAAAAGAAGAGTTACATTGCATTGTGCATAATTGAAGGTTTAGACATGCACTGGACTTTTGAAGAAAACAAATATTTTGTGTGTTTTTTTTTATATTCAGTAACTTGTATTGCCTCCAAAGGCATCTACGATAGCCCTCATGCGATTAGGCATAGAGTTAATCAGTTTCTCTATGAAATTCTGTGGTATCATCTCCCATTCCTCTTCTATGGCAGTTTTGAGTTCCTGCATCGTCTGTGCAGTCGGCTGACGAGCTCGAACACACCTCTTCAACTCGTCCCATAAGTGTTCGATTGGGTTCATATCTGGGCTTCTTGCTGGCCAGTCCATAACTTCGATACCCACGTCTCGAAGATAATCCTGGACTATGCCAGCCGTATGCGCTCTTGCATTATCATGCATGAAAATGAATTTGAACCCACATAGCGTATGGCATCACGTCAGGTTCTAAGCACTGGCGCATGTACCTGTCAGCATCTAATGATGGTAGTTGTGGTCCCGTAACCACCTCAAGTTCGGTTTTGCCATTTGCGGAAATTCCTCCCTAGACCATGACCCACCGCCAAAAGCAACTCTCTCTTCAATGCAACACTGAGCAAAACGCTCTCCCTGTCTTCGATACACCTTTCTTCTTCCATCATTACCATGCAGCGTTATCTTGGATTCATGGGTGAAGAGTACCCGGCTCCAATGTTGCTGAGTCCACTGCAAATGAGTACGCGCAAACTGAAGGCGCGCTCTTCGGTGAGCTGGCGTTATTTTGGGGCCATTGGCAGGCTTGGGTGGTACCACATCGCGTTCTATCAATCTTCTTCAAACAGTTCAAGCGCTTACAGATACTCCATGAAAGTCACGAAGTTGATTTTGAATCTAAACAGAGGCCAGGTGATGATTTCTCAAGCTGTCGTAAAAATGAATCGGTCTTGCCTTTCAGTTGTCTTCCTGGACGACGAATGAAGCCGCCTTGAAGCATGAAGCCGCAATGAAGCTAGTCTTGAGGTACCTCTGGTAAACCCTCCGTACAGCAGAACGGCTTAAATTAAGTTGTGCACTGGCGTTTATCTGACTAAGCCCGGCCTGCAGTAGTGGTACAGCTTGGGCGGCTATTTCGGGTGAAGTATCCATTTTTTTTGGCCAAATTTGACCCAAAGTACTGTCGTAGATGCCTTTGGAGGCAATACAAGTTACTGAATAAAAAAATCTGAGACAAAACATTTGTTTTCTTCAAAAGTCCAGTGCATGTCTTATCCTTCATTAATGCACAATGCAATGTAACTCTTATTTTTTAAGTATTCTGTATTCGAAATTAAAAAAATAACAATAGCATACAAAGACAAATGTGCCAGCTTTAAAACTGCATTAAAACTTTTTGCTCCACCTAACATTTATTTTTGGCTTGAGACCATCAAAGCATAAAATACAAGGTGGGCCGATAGATGTGTCCGGGAGTGTAATCATTCTCAGTTATTTGGTCTTGGATTGTTGTCTTGGATTCTAAGGAATAAACAGTTTCAGATTTCAGTGTTATGTAAGGTGCTTACCTATGAAATTGCCGATCAGCTTAAAAAGTTTAGAGTACTTAATATAAAACAATTAAGGTATCACAACAGTTACCTACTTATTTTAAAAGTATTACTGGACGTTTAGAAATTAAATAATGCTTGTTAAATGCCTCTTTTTTTTGAGAGCACAGTGTGGTGTAGGAGTCATGAAAACGGATTTTTTATCACTGAAAACCATAATTTCAGGGGGGACAATACCTATTTTTATTTTTTAAGGGCTTTTAGTTGTCCCAACCCTAAGAAAACCCTAATACGATATCCAATGGAACTAGTAAGTATCAATTACTTACTTACTTACAATGGAACCTTACTCGGTGAGTTTTTACATGAAAGCATCACGCTACTAACTCATGAAAGACCAGAGATATAGTCAGAATAATATGATAAATAATTAGAAGGAGCTAAATACATTTTTGGGATAATAATATTTAGTTGAACTTTTAAAACTAAAACGGCAATTTCGTAGATAAGTATGTACCTACCTAAGTATCTAATATGACGTTTAATTTTTCCTTTTGCGCGACGAATGGTCGGGCTTGTAGAAGGTATAAGAGGGAACTTAAGGAATTTTTATGACAGTAACCACAGAAAAAGTGGATTCGTCCTGATTTCATCCATACCGCTTCAAATTATATTAGAAATCAAAACAAGGGGGGCAAATGATAGTCATTTAACATTTTACAATTCTTATAATTTCCACTTAGAATGACAATATTATCACAAAATTTTAAATTTAGAAGGTAGTAGGAAATATAATCTAGTAAGTATCAATTTATTTAGGCAAGGTTTAATTGAAATGAGTCGTGTCACTTAGCAAAGCTATATAGCAATGATTATAATTAGGTATGCTGGCCCTGGTTCTACGGCCCTAGACTAGACAATAGCAGGCGAACGTACCTACAGCGCAGCGCAGGCGTAGGCGCAGCGAAGTAGTAACTAGCAGGAAAGGTCCCGCCTAGAAAAAATGTGGGTCTCTATTGCTTGTGACGTAAAAACAAATTATTTTTGTGAAATGGCTAGGCAGGGCGTTTGCTGATAGTATAAACATGAAACAATGATTTTATTCTATGAAACTAAGTACTTTCATCATAATGTCACTTATTTATTAGTGGGATTTATGAGTTCCATCGATAATTGTTAAGTTTCAAGTGTTTTTATTTCCACTAGTCAAAATTTCAACTTCAATACAGAATACATAATTATACATAAATAAATTAAATAATATACAGAATGTAACCAAATAGATGTAGGACCCGCGAAATAGAAGTTACATTTGTAAATTTTAGGTTTGTAAATAGTCTCAGTTGTGCATTTTTATGATGTAATTTATCGCCATTTAAGCAAAAATTACGAATCAGCTGAACCGTTTGTATTAGAAGTCATATTTTAGTAGAACAAAACTCGTTCAGTATGATGAGTAGACGCCCGAGTTAACGAGTCTTACAGCTATTTTGTGACATCGTGTATGTCATATACACGCAGGAGATAAATATTTCTAAGTAATTACTATAGTTATAAAAGCTGACTTCCATTTATTGAAAGTTTTATAGAAGACGGTATTGCATTGGATAGGGCTAGAATAGCGGCTTGAAAAAACTTTTTAGAAATCTGCCAAGTTACTCATAGTTACTTAAATTACCGCAATATCGCTTTAAAGGTTTTTTAGAGACTTAAAATGACCCTTCATTTAATAAAATGTTGACTAAAAAACCTTTCTAAGGACAAAGTACTTATTAATGTTTATTATACATATAAATATATTTTTCTTTGATGCCTTGTATATTTAGGGTCTTACCTAGGGTACTTATTCTTTTTATTCGTCATCGATCACTTTCAATTAACCTGTTTATATGCGATCGAAGTTATTAGTTTAAACTTTTAACCACAACGATTTAGAGACTAACAAATACCTACTGTTAAAAAAGTAATGCGCCGGAGTGAATAACATACATACATATTTGTAGATAAGGATAGGAGTAGGGGCTATAATTTCATGTTAGCATAAAAAAGCTCGCGTTTAATGACGTGGGTAATTTAATTAACCATTGTCTATCTCTCTCTTTCTTGAATTGCGTGCAAACGCATCGACGAAAACGTTGCTAAATTGCTCGGCACGAAAGAAGTACCAGACGCTGCTAGTAGGTGCGTCGTCAGAGTGTTGATTGTCATACTTTATATTAGCACACCCTGTATATTAATTAAGACTTTATGCACTCGTCAGGAGTGGCGGAGCAGAGCGAGTAAAATTCCATTTCCAAATTTTTTTATTTTGTGGCAGCCACCGCTCCGGTGCTTTTACATGCTCGATTTCGTATCGTAGCGCTTCACACCCAAGGACGGTTCTCCTTTCGTGCAGACTACATCTGCTACGTTTGATGATAAATTTGATTAGGATTACCTGTGGGAATTGCATCCAAGATTTAAAGCGTTTATCAGACCGTTACTCGAAAACAAATAAAACTAATATTGTCATCAAGTACAGTTTTTTTACGAAATTCATTCACAGAAATAATCGGGAGCTTTACACATAATCAACATTTATAGTCACATGTTCAAATTTTGGTAAGTTTTTCAAGTTCGTCACCCGACGAAAATTTTTAATTGTTTCTCCCTTGGTGTATTGTTTCTATCTTATAATGCTTTCAAGCAATAAATATGAGCTTGTTTTACTTGCAGGTTACTGAAAATGTTGAGAAAAATTTGGATTTTTGAGGTAAATGTAGATGCAGTATTCCTTTTAGTTACTGTGTGACGGATTTCTCCCAGTTCAGAGGTTATTATTATTATTATTCTTTAACTTTTCTGTATATAAGTATTAAACTGTCATATACTTATATTAAAATATTTTTAGATTTTTAGAACTGGATTCCTAAATGTGTAGATGCGTTTAAAAAAGTTTTTCGTGTTTTCCCCTTTTCCCACTAATTTCACATTAATTAATTAAAAAATAATTAATTAAAGAAGCGTTTGTTATAAAATAGGAAAATGTGTCTATACATATAAGTCCACATAAATAATTAAAACCAATGTATCTTTTTTGGTTATAATGAAACAACGAATGAATCTTACATACTTACAAATAAGTTTCAAACACATTATTAATATTGAGGAATTTTTGAATTATTTTCTAACATAAGTAATGCGCTCATGTGTAGGTGATGGATGACTGATGTTGTTAAAAGAGCGTAATCTAAAATGTGACGCAATTCCCCTAGTTAACCTAATTAATCCTAAGACGAAAAGTTGGGTCAATAATCGAAATCGTTTGAGACCTTCCTGAACGATTTAGGATTATCTAAACTGGAGGATGACAGCTACTTAAGTCTAGACAATAATGCACAGCCCGCGAAAAATTTCCTACGCTAGTTCGTTTTAAAGACGCATCTTAACATCTACACACTCTTTTGCTTTCGAAGACACAAATTGACTGGTGATTTCGTAACTACGCTTTTTAAATATACGTACAAACTACGTTTCAAAACTTTGAACAAACTGACTTCGTCATTATTACATTACCCAAGTAGCAGAATCGTATAAAGAGCGAACAATAAGAAGATACCTAGCTTAGTTGTCTTTTAGTAAAAAGCCTATATTACAATTTGTTTTAATTACCTATATGTATTGTGTATTTGAACTAAATAAAACTTAGAAGTATCTCTGAAACTTTTATTTTTATACTTAATGTAATACCTATAGTTTCTAAGGGGTTTCAATGGGCGATCGGATTTAAGGGTTTAAAGACGTTGTGATGCGCAATAAAAATCCAAGATTGACTTTTTAGTCTCTCTACCTCGTTTCTCTCTAACTCGGACGAATTTCTGGTTACTAAACTTAATGGGGTTCAGAGTTGAGGAACAGACGGGGTTCAGGCAGGTGGTGCACTAAATGAGGTCATATTCTATGTACGTGAGGTTGAGCAGGGCCGCACCTGGGGCGACGAAATTTATGTCGTCCACAGCCTTATTTAAGTAATAACGCTACTGCCAATCCTTGCTAAGCTTGCTTCCTTAGCCCAAGTAAGAAAAGGGAAGGTTAGCATCTTGTTGATAGCCGCTGTAAAACTTGTCAAATCTTAAGGTTTGGAGGTAGCATCAGTATTGGAGAAAAGAAATACGGGCGTCAAATCAAAAGTTAAGATCTAAAGTTATTAATGATTTGTCCACATATGACGAAGAGAAAGGAACACGTGACACGAACTATGATGGATGCATCTATGGGTGGAAAGATAGAGGCAAAAGGCAAAGGATCGATGGTAAAATTTAGTTAACAAGGGTATGAACAGTGCGGGGTGATGCAAAAATTTACTAGCATGAGGTCTAAATAGAGATGATGGGACTTATAAGCCCAGAAAGATGATGAAGTACCTAAAGAAAAAGAAATGACACACATATAAGAGTTTTATTAAACCTATAATACCTAATTAAGGTGCTCTATGACACAATAAATCCTACATAAGATATAATATGATCTGTCATGTCTTTTTATGTCTATCTTCGTTTATTCTGATTAATTTCCTGGACAAACAGAAATACGTTGCGATATCAAAGAAAAAACATCGACTTCCTAAATTTCGTACAAAATAGGTACGTATATTTTGAACCTATTTGAATTAAGCTATGATAGACTCGATAATTATAAGAGGTCTATTCAAATAATCCTAATAAATATATTTTATATAAAAATTAAAGACTGAAAACTGCCGTTTAAACTATCTAACTTCATTTATGGGCAGGAGTGAGAAGTCGAGTCTTTTCCAAATTGCAACGAAGAGGTTAATAAAAACTTCTGAACTCATCCTCTGAGATATTATTTTAGCCACTGGTAACAATCGTTAAATAATTATTTTATTAGCGCACGATATTTTAACTGGAGTGTCTACTAAACATAACAAGGAAATTAAAATCAATTTGCAACAAGATATTTGCCTTTCAGAGGTACTTTTATCGGTCAGCTGAATAGCCAAGTTTGTATAGGAAGTTCAACATTCATTACAATTTAAGTTGCCCGAGAAATATAATTATTCGGTTTTATGAGTAGAAACTCTACCTATATATTATTCAGAAATTATTTTCTATCGACTTTAGTTATAAGTATTATATTTGAAATTTGTTTGTATTGCAAGTTTCATACGTATGTGCTTATTTTGTATAGCTGTCGCAGATGGATTGTAGAATCCGCTGTTTTACAAAACCGTTAGTGATTTTACAAAACAGCACCGTATTGTAAAACGGTGGAACAACGTTTAGCGGTTTTTCATAATAACTGGACTATAATACGTAGAAATAAATAAACGTTTTGCGTTCATCAATGCAGCGGGTCAATGATTAGAGGTTATGTAAAACAGCGTGAAATGAAACGTCAGTCTACTCTGTATGCCAACTTTCTGTTCTTTTTTTATGGCAAAGGTGGCAAGCGAGCAGACGGATCACCCGATGGTAAGCGATTACCGCCGCCCATAGACACCCGCAACACCAGAGGAGTCACAAGTGCGTTGCCGGCCTTTGATATGGGAGTACACTCTTTTCTTGAAGGTTTGAATGTCGTATCGGTCCGGAAATACCGCAGGCGACAATTCATTCCACAGTTTGGTTGTGCGAGGCAGAAAGTTTCTAGTGAAACGCACAGTTGTGGACTGCCAACCATCTATATGATGGGGATGAATATATTGTCGCGTAGAACGATGGCGAAAAGAGGCGGCAGGGATCAATCCGAACAATTCCTCGGAATTGTACATGCGATAGAGAATGCAGAACGAGGCTACATCTCTCCGCAGCGCCAAGGAGTCAAGCCGATCTGAAATATCCTGGCAGCCGACGATTCGAGTTGCTCTCCGTTGAATGCGGTCCAGAGGGAGAAGCTGGTACTGGGGTGCCCCTGCCCAGAGATGAGAACAGTATTCCATGTGAGGCCGAACCTGCGCCTTATAAAGTTGCAGGCGATGGGCCGCAGTGAAATACCGACTCGATCTATTGAGCACACCAAGCTTCTTCGAAACTAATTTAGCCTTACCCTCTAGATGACCACGGAACTGGACTTCACTCGATATGTCGACACTAAGGATTCCGATACTAGCTGAGGCATTAAGGGGAGTGTCCTCAAAACGAGGTGATGCGACAAATGGCATTTTCTTGGCAGTGGACGTCTTTCGGCTGATAGATAGATAGAACGCGCAAATCTATGTCTTAGTGGGGTTAAATTGGACCAAGTTAAGCCGACCCCATTCTGAGACTTTCTTTAAAAAGTCCTCAATTTCCGACACAAGTTTGTTTCGGCTCTCGATGACGTTTTCCCGAGAAATGTTAGCACGGCCAGTGTAGAGCGCATCATCTGTGCTGTCATCCGCATAACAATGAGTGCTGCTGATTTGCAGCATATCATTGATATGCAGAAGGAACAGTGTAGGCGAAAGCACACAGCCTTGAGGGACACCAGCATTCACAGACATAGAATCTGAGCATACACCGTCGACTGAGACCTTTATGCTTCTGTCTGCAAGAAAACTAGTGACCTATTTGCATAATTCCTCGGGAAGCCCATAAGAAGGAAGCTTCGCAAGAAGTGCTTTGTGCCAGACCCGATCGAAGGCCTTCGCTATGCCCAAGCTAACCCCTTAGTCTCGATCGCCTGTGCCCAACGATGTGTCAGGTAGGCAAGAAGATCACCAGCAGACCGGCCCTTACAGAAACCTTACTGTCGGTCACTAAGCAGCTGGCGGTTCTCTAGATACCGAAGGAGCTGGCTATTGATAATGGACTCCATTATCTTTGGGAATAAGGGGGTTATGGCTATCGGCCTGTAGTTGGACGGATTCGAGCGGTCACCTTTTTTAGGGATCGGGTGCACCAAAGCTGTTTTCTATGACTTCGGGACTACGCCAGAAGAGTAGGAAAGCCGAAAAAAACTGGAGCCAACTCAGGAGCACATACCTTCAACACGATAGGAGGGATTCCATCGGGCCCACTCGACTTATGAATGTCGAGGGAAAAAAGTGCTTTACGCACTGAGCGTTGGTGAAACCGCATATCCGGCATACAGCTCTTGCACCGCTATATGGTCGGCGGCTCGTTTCCTCCGTCATCCAATGTCGAGTTGGACGCAAAGAGTTTGCCTAGAAGATCGTCTTTCTCCTTTGCGTCGTGGGCCAATGAATCATTTCCCATGTCCACTGGTGGAAATGATGGCGTGCAGAAATTCCCCTGGACAGCTTTGGCCAGAGACCAGAACGCACGAGTTCTCGAAGGAAGACGCTCTAGTCTCCCGCCAATTCTGCCTATGTGCGCCGACTTCGCCCTGGCAATGTCTCCTTTGAAGGACCTGGATGCAAAGTTAAACTCCTTTTTTAATGCGCTGGTCTTTTCATCCTTCGCTGCATTTTCCCAGGCTTGGTAACATTCCTGCTTCCAACGAGAAGCCTTTTTGCAGGACCGACTAAACCAAGGCTGGGATTTGCGGCCAATGGGGACCACCGAGGATGGGATAAAAAGTTCCATACCCTGCAGCACCACATCAGTGACAGAATCAGCAGCAAAGTTGGGATCATCCGGCGTGAAGCAAACCTGCCCCCTAGGGTAGGATGCAAAGACCGCATCCCATCCCAATTTGCTGACTTGTAGTGCCACACACGACGGCGTCAAGCAACTCACGGTCGCGGCGGGCACGTGAGTGGCACCGTACTTCGGATAAGGCAGTGATCCAAAGAGCCGAGTGAGGCGCCAACGGATACTTGGTAGCCGTCCGGATGAGAAGTCAGCAGAAGGTCCAATCGCCGAGTACCACGATCTCAGCGGATGGGATCTGCTGCTGCACAGTATCTGCAGCCATTTGAACGTGCTCAACGAGCCGGTCAGTTTCGGAATCGCCGGTATGGGGCCTATATAGGCACGAATAGACGCGGGGATGGTCATCGACGTCTACACGGAGCCATATGGTGGAGAGGTCTCTACCTTCAAGGTTGCTGAGGCGGCCAGAACTGATATCGTCTCTGACGTACACGCACACTCCAGCCCTAGGCACAAAGGAGTGTTTCAGACCGTACCCAGGGTAGGAGAGGTACGATGTGTCCACTGGAGACGATATCTGTGTCTCGGTCAAAAAGAGCAAGGCCGGCTTTGCTGTCTCAAGGTGGTCGTGTACAGCATTTTGGTTTGACTACTACATTAATGGCGAAATTAACGATGATTTACACCTACCTTTATTTCAATGTATTTGCTTGTAACACTGGGATAAGGGCAGGAGAATGATGATGGTCGCCCTACAGTGTAGGGCCTACACCAAACGCTTATTGTGAGTGCAGATAAGCCATTCCCAGTCTGCATTTCGTCTAAACGTGTTAAGCAGTTTTGTTAAACGTAGCGCAATATCAATGTATCTGAACGTCGTTCAGATATTTTACAAAACGGCGCTGTTTTGTGAAATCACTAACGGTTTTGTAAAACAGCGGATTATGCAATCCATCTGCGACACAGCCATCATAACTGCTTCTTGATTTCTGCAATAAGTAAATATATTTTATCTATAGGTAGGTATAATTCGTTTAAGTTTATATATTAATCAATATTGTTTCCTATTTTAACGATTAAAATTACAGTTTTCATAAGACAAGTATGTTTTACCTACATACAGTTCTTTCATCGTAGTGTTTACTAATTAGCAGAGTGCAAGGTCACATACGTTACATGGCCAGGCCGTGTAGCACACTTGTGTGGTTTTTATTACATTTTATGTCTATGGGGCTGTAAAAACCCAAAACGCGAGTATGCCAAAAATAGGTAAGTATATTGTCCCAAAGTGCAAACATTAAGTAATGGGGCATAAACCTTAGAACTAATAAATATTAAATATCAACAATAACATTTTTACATGATAACGTGTTACAATATAAAGCCTTTATAAACATATCGAAATTTGTTATTAATATGTAGACACGTTGAAATTGGCTATTCATCGAAAGGTGCCCACATCAAGCTTAGCCTTGCAGATGGGCACCTGTCTACCGAATACCATGCACAATATTTGTAACAGTGTTGATTATAGTTAAATACATATCGATACTTCTGGGCTCAAAGGGCGTATACACCTACGACGTTCTATTTAGCGTATACGCCATTTGAGCCCAGAAGTATCGATATGTGGTTTGCCCACCTATAATGTTACGATTTGTATTATAGTAGTAAATAAATTGGCTATTACCTATGGCTCCTGTTTAATTACAAATAAATGCTTGAACTTATTGTATATTTAATTAAGTAATCTAAATTACACAATAAACACATAGATAAGTAAGTACATATTAAGACGCTAAGTTCCATTGTAATATGTTTGGTACAATTGTTGGACGAAACCTGCTCTGTGAGCAGTGTAATGCAGTACTTGTACCAATTTATATAAAATAAAATAAAAAATACTATTTTCAGTAGGTGATGTCGCAGACTCCTTGGTTTTATATACTTTTTTATGGTCTAATGCTTTGTTTCTTTTTTCTTTTCCTGTCTACTATTATTAAAAACTGTATTTTCACCCATCTTTCATGTTTTCTTTAATTCTCTTAATATTACCTAAATACAGTCCACTTATTTCTATTACCAACATTTTGGCTTATAAATATAAATAAGTTGTACTATATTTAGAACAACAGTAGTTCAGTTCAAGAGATGTTTCTGGTATTCTTTCTTTTTTTCTTTTTTAATTCACAATCATTTCCAGCAATCACGTAATTAGCAACTTAGCGCCTTGAATAAGAAAAATAAACTAAGTAATATTAAGGCTACTTAGACACGTAAAGTATTCAAGAAACACATATTAAATGCTGAGATTATATTAAAAAAAACACAATATCCTTGTCCGAGTGTGGACTGTTGAGCCACCGGTCATTCTCTCGCGCGGAGTGGCTTTCTGAAACTGATCGATCATCGAGTGGTTCATAGTTATGGATACCCAATATAAATTATAACTTATGAACAAGCTATAAGAAGCAAACGTAAGTAATACGTTATGAAGACTGTTTAATGTAGGTAATGGTTATTTATCAATTATCATTTCACCAAATTCTTAAAGAGCATTAATATTTAATTAGATTTGCCAACACGAAATTAATGCGAGGTCATTTAGGAGATGAGTAAGAAATATGTACTTATCGACTTGCCTTTTGTGTAATTAAACTGCTATTAAGATAACAATTATCGTTAGAATCTTTTTACAATTACAAAATTGACTTTAACATTTTCCAACAGCATTTCTGCAGCATAGCACGATTTTTGTATCTGATCATTCAAACACGTACCTACATACAAAAGTGCTATACAAGACTGTATTTTAATTTAATGTTTACTTAAATACAAGATGTTACGTATTATTATATCCTAAATCTTCAAAAATAGATCTCGTAATCCTTTTATTATTATTATCTTTCGATTGCTTAAAAATGTGTACACCTACACATTATCTGCGTAAAGTGTAATACAATTATAAATATATTAGTTTAACAATAAACGAAATATAGGTAAAGTAAAATTATTTAATTATCTTCTTTTGTTTCATTTCAAACACATAAAACTTACTGCTTTTATACAAATTAATCAGGCAAAAGTACAATTTAAAATAGGAAAAAATCTGTAAAATTAGAGCCTCGTTCTTCAATCCAAATTCATATTGGCAAAAGTTATTTAATATTTTTAATTTGCTAAGACATCGCCGCGTGTGGTGGCCTGTTCACCTAAGCACTAATTTTACTGACGACCTTACATCTACGTAACAACAACTTTGGAAGTAGATAACAACGTCCGGCAGACCAATTTTTTACCGGTATAAAACTACCTTTACATTAGGTGCCTAACACTTTTTCACGAATCAATTCAGTGATACTATGAATTGATCTATAAAAGCTCTGTTGTTCAGGTTTGTTAAATTTTTAGAAACTAGTTTCTAAGAATTTATAACCTTTACAAAGGTGAAGAAGAGTTCACGTGTAGACAAAACTTAACGAGCTTCCATTACTGGTGAATGACATTATAGGTTAAACAGAAACACGACAGTTTTAGTCAAGTCAATATTCTACTCAACAGGAAGACACAGAATATAAAACTCCATGGAGAAACTCGATAAGCATGCCACCAGGGGTGGAACGTATTGGGATGTGATGCACGTTGGAGGGATGGCACCACACGCGGCTATGTGTTGCTCGAGCGCTCTCTAAGCAAAGGTGAAGTCCGGCGAGAGGATGACCGTCGATTAATCGCCCCCGAGCGACAGCGCCTGCACGATGCGCGGGTCTGCCTTGCTGCCCTCGCGGAATTCCTCGAGCGTCAGGCGGTCGTCGTGGTTCTTGTCCATTTGGTCGAAGATCTTGTCCACGCGCTTCTGTGGCGTGTTCTCGTCTTCTGCCTGTGGTTGTTGACCCTAGAATTAAGCGGAAGACAATAATTTATCAAAAGTCTGTAAATAAAATCTGTCTTCATTCAGGTAACCATAGGGTTATTTTGAATTCTGTAGGTCGATTTGGTTTCAAAATAAATTTGTGCAAGTAGCTACGTTGGCAAATAAAGGCGGATAAGGAAACCTCTCATTTCCAATACTGATTTATATGTTTAAATATATAAATTTGAAATTAATCCGGTTAAAACATATTGCATAAGATAATGAACCTAAATAAATAAATAAATAAATACATACCACCATTTGATAAATCGCGTCAACTATATTATACATTTCATCTCTCGTGATGTATCCATCGTTATCCACGTCGTAGAGACGAAAAGCCCCTGTTATAGAAAATATTGAATGAATTAATTGAGTTAGTTCGGCATAGGTAGTTGAGTAACTCATGCGATATGAGTGCATCAGATCAATAAAGGACACAATATGTCCTTGGTACTGGTTTTTCCCATTTTCTCGTATGTTCTTATTTGACTAATATGTTTCAAACAAAGTTACGAAAATGAACCTATAACTCACAATGCAGTTTTTCGTCGAGATTCCCACGTGACGTCACCGATAGCGCTCGTATGAACTCCTCAAACTCGATGGAGCCATCCTTGGAATAAATCAAATTGTAATTTAGTACTTACTTAATTCTTACTTAAAAGAAAATAAGTTCTTAGAATCTCGTTCCTGACAATTAAATTATAAAGTTGGGCCCTGTCCTTTCTGTTATTGCAAGTATCAGGTTGTCCAAATTTGAATCAGCCATTTTTTCTAAATCGTATAGAATTTTCTAAAAACTTCCATGTCGCGTGAATATAAAGGCAAGCTCAGTACTTTTCGGATCAGTTAGTCTGTGACTTTGATACGTGTAACATTGCTTAAAAATGGATATATCTCGTAGAAACATCCGGCTGCTATTGCTGCATGAGTTCCATCTAGGTCACAAAACGAGAGAAGCAGTATGTAATATATGTATTTCGATGGGTGAGAACGCGCTTAGTTATGACACCGCTAAGCATTTGTTCCAACGATTTAATAAAGGCAATTTTTTAAATGTAGTAGAAGAGGACCCACGTTCTATTATACGCGATCTTGCAGATCAGCTCAGATGCTCCCATAGTATAGTGACTAACCATTTTCATGAATAAGAAACATTTTGGAAAATGGAACGTCAGTACCACATGACTTATCACCGTCTCAACGACAACTTAGAGTTGACTTATGCCCACAAAACTTGACTTTACGTACTTTGATATGCTTCGCTCTCTCATTACCGGCGATGAGAAGTGGGTGTGCTACATAAAGCATACACGAAAACGCCAAATGGCTTAATCCTGGACAAAAGCCGATACCGATACGAAACCCAATCTGAACAATAAAAAAATGGGGAGTCAGTGGCGTTAGACATTGGAATTTTTACCAACGAATTGTACAGTAACACTACACTTGTACTGTTCGCAATTCGATCGAGTAGCAGAGAAACTTAAAGGTAAACAGGAAAAAAAATATTTCTTAAATTATTATGCAAGATTACATGTTGCCAGAGAAAAGAAACCCAGAAAAAATATTAAAGCTTGCCTGGTCAATAATCGCACATCCTCCGTATTCGCCAGACCTTGTGCCAACGGATTACCACCTGTTTAGATCATTGGCTCATCATTTGGAAGAAGAAAAAAACGATGACGAAGAAGATCTTAGAATGGAACTCACCAAATTTGTCAGTAAAATGCCTAGTTTTACAGGAGTGGCATTCTCACTTTGGCTAAGCGTTGGCAACAAGTCATAGATTCTGACGGACAGTATATTACTGTCACATAATTGATCTTTTCAGTTATAAATTATAATAAAAAATATTTTGTGAGATGGTGGATTCATATTTGGACAACCGAATATTTTAAAATTTTCCGAAATATTCACTGATAATTTTTCTTCAAATACATTTTTGTCTAGATTGTACGAAGTGATATTTAATGCAAACATTTTAGGATTCATCGGTAAATAGAACAAAAAAGAGAAGAGAAGAAGCTCATAAGAAACATTCATTCCCCAGAGAAGCTTGTTTAGTTTTATATGAACGAAAGAGTTTTTGTATACAGGATGTAAATCTAGTCGTACGTAAAAAAAATTTTGGACTCTTCATACTAATTTGACCGCTCGGCTGATCGATTTGTATGAAGAGTTCAAAATTTTTTTTTGCGATTTGACTATGGGTTCCTTGGGGAAGGTTGTTCAGAGTCAGGAGTAGAAGCACTGATTAAAATTTGACACACGACTAGACTTACGGCCTGTATATGTGATGTAGAGCGTCTTTTTTTATCAATAATTTTCGGTATGAGCGGTAATTCACGCTCAAATACATTTTTCAATTTTGGTAGGACTTTACTCTTATACTCTCTTTACTCTTAGACAAACATTATTTTAATTTTAGTGCGGTTTACTTAATGAAAGTCATTACGATAAAATAAGGGACCTCATTCGAGTCCCCTTTCGAAGTTTGCGAATCGAAACATAAAACAAAAATTTTAGAGATAATAAATCATTTATTTCAGATTCATAAAATCCATAATACATAGTGCGGTCCATGACATAGAAAATAACGAAGTAATCATATAATGCCTTTATAAGATAGGTACTAGTCTGAAACCGAAGTGTGTTGAGTTTCAGCGTGTTCCATTTGCTACTTTAGTTTTGAGAGTGATTTAAATTCTTGCAGTCGAGTAGTTTCAAAGAAAAATTAAAATTTGATTAACATGCTATAATCAATTTTTAATTAAAGAAGGTCTAAAGCCAATACAAATAAAAGAAACAATGACGGTTATTTACGGTGATTCTTGCCCTTCATATGCAATAATAAAAAACTGGTCTAAGCTGTTTCATTGGGGGAGGGAATCATTGGAAGTTGACCCATGTGAAGGGGGGGGCCCTGCAACAGTGGTTACTCCAGAAAATATTCAATTTGTGGAAAATATTGTTCTAAGCGATCGTAAACTAAAAACGAAAGTAATTGCAGCACAGACTGGGCTTTTGAAAACAGTTGTTTTTAGAATCCTTTGCGAGCATTTAAACACGCATGACAAAAATTTGTGCAAGATGGGTACCGCGGATTTATAGTGCAGTTCAAAAGCAGCGACGCGTTGAATGTATGAAGAATTTTTAGAGTTTTGCCGTGAGAACCAGGAAGCAGTTATTTAATCGATTGTGACAGGTGATGAAACTATGCATCGTTACTATGATCCGACATCCCATCCAAAAAGGATTCAATGGAGTTGCATAAAAAGGCAGAACCGGTACCAAAAAAGCTCAGGTTACCCAAAGCGTTAAGAAGCTCATGGCTACAATTTTTTGCGGCTGTGAAGGAATCCTTTTGATCGATTTCAAGGAACGTAACACGGTTATAAACGCAGCTTATTATAGTGACTTACTACGACTGTTACGTCAGAAAATTATTGAAAAAAAGGCGAGGGAAAGGGAAATGTAATCGAGTGTGCGATAGCTTCACGACAATTCCCCAGTCCACACAACTGCGATTTCGAAGTTTACGATTATGGAATACAGCTTCATAGAGATTAATCACCCCTTTTATAGCCCTAACCTGGCCCCCTCAGACTATTTTTTGTTTTCAAAATTGAAATCGGATCTGAGAGGAAAAAGATTCAATAAAGATTCAAATATCAAACAGGCTGTTCATGTCCATTTTGACAGTAAGGATTTAGCATATTTTTATAGTGTCATGGAAGCAATAATAAAACGTTCTGAAAATTGTGTTGCAATAAAGGGAGACTATATTGATTAATAATATCAGCATTTTTTTATTTCCATTTATCCTTCTCTGTTAGGCCGGGAATTCTTGGACCGTACTACGTACAAATACAAAATCCATAATACAATTCAAATAATTTAAAATACAAATACAAAACAAAAAAAAACTCGAAGTAGCTCTGTGGTAAAAGGTGTAAAATTAAGTTTCAATACTTTAGGTGAGGTTTTATTTATCATACTTTAGATAAGTTTCATTCCATTTAATTAAGAAATCCACAGCTAAGTCTAAAAAAATTGGTATACTCCAAAATTGGCTAGTTAAAAACAACCGACTTCAATCGCAACAACTCCAATTTTGCTATGTTTTTGTTGATTTTCTCAAAAACCGCTGAATCGATTCCGATAAAAATTATATGGGACCACCTGTGAAGTTATACCCTTTTAAACAAAAAAAAAAGAATTTTCCAAATCGGTTCAGGCGTCTTCGAGTAATCGGTGAAAATACATAAAAAAAAAAGATTCCGACGTATTTGAGAACCTCCTCCTTTTTTGAAGTCGGTTAAAAAAGGAGTTTTATTGAAGTCCATAGTGCTGCCGCTGCTGTTCAAACATATCCTACATGTATAAATCCTTCACAAGTAAGTACTTTATATTATTTCCCATGTTATCGTCATATGTCGTTGTCGTAACATAGAATATTCTAATACCTTTTGAATTATTTATAGTTGCATACTAATATAATAACTTCGTAAAACGTTATGAAACGAATTTATAAGTTGAATCAACTTAACCTACGGCACTGGCGAGCTGAGCCTACTGTTAACCCATAGATAATACAGGGTGCAACAAAATTGGTGTAGGACCCGTTAACTGGGGATTCCACTCATCATACCGAACAACTTTTGTTCTACGATTTTGCTCAAACTGCAAAGAAGGATTGGTGTCTACAAGGGGGTTTTCTGGCCCTAAAATCTGGAAAAAAATAAAGGTGATCGCGCGAATGAAATTTTTGCATTTTATTATTTTAGAACATATGTATTTTAAGTTTTCGTTAAAACTATTTGTATTATCTTAAGAATTATTTACTCCCCAGGGCCTCAAAGATTCCCAGTTTTGCCCTTTTGGCCTAAATTCCGCCGTTTTAAGAGATTTAATCGCTTGTTTTTATATGAGCACAAGGTCCCAACACTTTTTAATTGAAATATATTATGAAATATATATAATATAGAAAAGCTTATATTAAAGCAGTCAAGTGCGTGTCGGGCCACGCGCTGTGTAGGGTTCCGTAGTACTTTGACAAACACTGCTTCAAGGGGTAAAACCTCCTGGCTTACAAAATTGACTACTACTCTCTAGTACTTATAGTCTCTGAGCTAAGCTGCGGACAGACAGACAGACAGAAGGACATGGCGAAACTATAAGGGTTCCTTGTTGACTATGGAACCCTAATAAATGATACAGTGCAGTGTTAATGACTCGGTGGCTCAGTAGTTAACGCTCTTGACTACTAATCCGAAAGTCATGGATTCGATCTATCTATTTAATCTATTTCCATTTGTTCAGTAACTTATATCTTAGTCAATATTTTGTCATATTTTATAGCTGTTATATGTAATTATTTGAATGCAATGGCATCATATTTTTATTTATAGTGGTCTAAGCAGTCATACAATAAAATATGACATTGAAATTCCTCAGGGCCGAAAGCCATCCTTTTTGGACTCTCCATACAAAAATGGCAAAACAGATGATCAATTTGTATGAATTGTTCAATTTTTTTTTGTGATTTGAGCAAAGTCGTAGAACAAAAGTTGTTCAGTACGATGAGTAGAATCCCCAGTTAACGGGTCCAATTTTGTTACATGTTAAGATTTTTAGCCCTTATTTTTAATACATGAAACAAATAAAATTTACACATTTAACACAGGGGCTGGCACAATTTAAACTAGGACTTCTACGCATCAAGCTGAACAACTTTATCCCAGATACTTTTGGTCAATTTGCAAGAAAATGTATTACTTATTTTGTCTTATATAGAAATCGCCCACTGTTCATCTAACTTTGTATGAAAAGTCCAAAAACCTATCGACCAGACCGCCTGTTTATTTTCAACGCCTACAGATTTTGACTTGGCGAGCGAGCAAAAATTGGTGTTAAATACGAGTAAGTTAGCTTAGGAACAAATGGGTAAAAAATATTTTTCAGAAAAATCTTACTAATTCTTTGTTCTGAGCCGTTTTAGATATTTTCGGGCAAGTTTAGAATGTTCTGTGGGTCAGATGATGAGGGCAGTTCTGGGGGCGTGGGATTGCCCTTGCCTTGTATTTTTACAGGTCAAATGCAAATGAGGTGTATTTTATTATAAATGATTAGCATATGGTTATTCAATAAAAATGATTTACTTACATTATTTTCGTCAAACACTCGAAATACTAGTGACGCAAACTTGCTGGGGTCGCCTTGTGGGAAGAATTGTTTGTAGATTTTTATGAAACCCTGAAACATCAAAGCATCTTTGTTTATCTATGAAATGTCACATCCAATATTGTTAACATCGAAATACTAAGTTTCTTTGAGATGTAACGGGTTATTCAAAGTTATTTGGAGTCGAAGATAATTTCATCAGAACATCTACAGCCCATGTAGAGCAATTGTGAAACAGTTTTATCAAAAAAAGGTTTTGTGAATGGCTTTCGATGTTTATCATAAATTACGAGTACGTTTTGGCAGAAAAGTTTTTATTTAACCTACCTGCTCCGTGAGCAAGCCATTGGGGCAGTCCTTAAGAAATCCTTTGTGCCTGAAAGAATTGTAATTTTTATTAAATTAAATGGTTGTAAAATTGAATTTAGAACAACAACAGAACGTATTGTATCGCATATTGTATAATTTTCTAATAAACATCATCATCTATTGTTTATTTATTGTAGGTATTTCGTCTATCCAAAATTTACTTGATCAAAGAAATTACATTAATTTTATCAAATTAAATTGGTGCGGTTTTCGTAAATAGATAATGTTTTCATTTTTATTTAGAATTCATACTGATATACTGAACTAGCTCCACAACCTCCACCAATCAGGACTTGCCCCCGTGTGTGGAGTAAGACCTCAGCAGTGGGGATGTTATGGGTTGTTAACGATGGCTCTACATAGAAGATTATTACTGTTCAACGATTTTAACAAACATTGGACGAAGAAATTGGTCAAAGATTTAAAAAATACTCGTAGTCTAGAATACAACTCTCAGATAATAATGGCTTTGATCGACAAATCGTACAGGTTTTTGCACCGGATACTGCTAGAGATGATCCGGTTGACACCTTTGCTTTTTAGTTTAGATATTTACTTTTGATTTGAGTAATCTACCTACCTACCTACGGTTACAATTCACAATTGCGTCGAAAATCCTTTACGCGAATATCACAATGCCATTATATAAAAGGTGCGCAGGTTGAAAAAATTTCCAGTCTGCGTCACAACGGCTTATTTTCGAGGAATTCAAAGGTAGTCACATCAAAGGTTTTCTTTGATATTTTGTTGTTTTTACGTACACAGTTGTTGGTTAATTAACAAAATGACGCCATTTTTCTTTGCTTATTTCTAGATTAAGTAACTTTTACCTAAACTGCCCTGGCGTGTAATTAAAGTAGATATATGTAGGTATTTACATAAGCAGGTGAAAATAACTTACCATAGCCTTATTTCTTTTTCTGTGACTGAAATAATAAAAAAATGTTATTAGAATAAAATTACTGATTACAAGAAAACTTATTATAAACATAGTTACAGTTTCTATGTGAATAGGTATTGAGATTGGGTTAGAGATACTTGAAACTGTGTGGATATGTTTAAAGTGGGTTATACTCCCTGAGGGCCCCGATCCCTGAGGCACCCGTTCTGGAGGACCCCGAATACAATTAACTAGATTACATTTCAAGTTCATCGGCTTCGGGGTCCACCTCGACGGGTGCCTCAGGGATCAGGGCCCACAGGGAGTAACCCTTTAAAGTAATGACGTACAATTTAAAATCGTGCTGCCCAGAAAATAAAGTCCTAGTGTGTGTTAGTTTTTCAGTAGGATTATATATAAATGAATATAAACTAAATAAAATGATGCGTTTACATATTAACAGGTTTATCACGTTCACAGTCCCTGTAAAACATATAATTCACTCGGGAATCACACCGACAACTAATGAAACGAATTCAAAAATAATGTAACTTGACATAATAACACCATTAATTGCTCATTCACTGCTCTACTGATTTCACTGAAATTCACCAAAGAGCTTAGACAGTGGGGAATAGCGGGCAATAACATAGTACTTAGTTTTATCCCCAATTCTCATTTTCGTTCTTGCGATCCGCTCGAGGGTCGCGCACTGTGTAACCTTTACGACAGTCATAATAACGATATCCACGCGGCAAGAGCCGCGGACAAAACTTAAATATAAAATTATTTTTAACCGCCTCCGTGGTCTAGTGGCTAGGTGCTTGTTTCACGTCAGGAGGTCGCGGGTTCGATTCCCGGCGGGTACCAACGTTGTAGGACTCGGTTTGGTTGCTGGTAGGGTATTTTCGGAGCCCGCCTGGCTAGCTACCACAATCTTATCATAAACATCATGAGCAAATATCATAAAGATTCTAATTTATTTCTACCAATAATTTTATCTAAAGACCGGATAAACTGGATGAATTTCATCAAATTAAATCGGTTCGATTTTAGAAAAATATAATCTTTTCATTATGAACTTATCTACAAAGAGATTAGATTATTAAAGATTTTAAAAGTAGTGTACTGCTCTAATATTGGTTTTACCATGCCCTGAAGGGATTAATTTTAATTTAGAAAAGTCTGCTCTAATTTTAATTAAATTCTGGTTGTAATTTATTACGTTAGTTAGGCTTACTTATATTCGAAAGTATAATTTTTCCTTTTTTACGTATATTTGCACGTTATACCTATTGAGACGTTAGGGCTTACATTTATTTTTTTCTTTATAAGAGTTTCAAGGCACGCCACTTATACCTATCTTCGGACACGCGCATCCAGCTGTTACCAGCAACCTTGCGCAGATCATCGCTCCACCTAGCCGGGGGGCGTCCCACGCTACGTTTGCCCAAACGCGGTCTCTACTGTAGAACTCTCTTTGTCCACCGGTTGTCAGTTCTTCGATATATACGTCCGGCCCATTGCCACTTTAGTGTGCTAATTCCCTGAGCAATGTCGGTTACTTTGGTTCTCTGGTGAATAACCTCGTTTCGGATTCGATCGCGCAGTGAAACTCCGAGCATAGCTCTTTCCATGGCACGCTGTGTGACTTTGAGCTTGTGGACTAACTGCACTGTTAGTGTCCACGTTTCGGCGCCATATGTCATCTCATCACGCGTAGGACGCACTGGTCGAAGACTTTTGTCTTAATTTAAATGATGATAAGAGTTTACATGACTCCATTTTGATCTTCATCTCTTAGAATTTTAATACACATTTTTTTATTGTTTTCAACAAAAACAAACATTCACATAGAAACATGTTTACATACATACATATCAAAAAATATAACCATTTGTCTGGCGAATCAGTAATCGGGTGAAACAAAAAATCTCGATAGGTACTGAAATAGGTATAAGTGCTTTTATGATAGTAACACAACTGTGGACAGTCACTTAAAAACTGACTTATCGTTACCACCTCCTCATAACTGAAAATCTAGTCTATAGGCATAGATTAGTGCTTGCAATACATTTGAATAAAGCCTAGTCCCGGGACCAGTTTGTCTTGTCCGGCGCTGTAGTGTCCGCTCGAGTGTTACTATTAATTAAGTGGAAGATAATTGTGTGCATAGACTGCCTCTTAAACCACTGCTCCGTAAACAAATTACAGTGACTGATCTATTATCGTATTACATATATGAAACACAGCTATTTCTGCTATTTGAGTGTTGGAAAAAGTTATTCAGCTTCATGTAAAAGCCACAGTTTTTTTAAGTATTGCAGAAGATTAGATTTCTATTAGTATACTCAGATAAAGTAAAAGCGTAAGCAACGCTTTACCAGTTAAATGGTACTCTGTTTTGATAGGTCTTCATACAAGTAGGAAGGCAGTTTTGTTAGGTATACCTCTGTTCCATAAAACATAAATGCTTACTAATTAGCTTCTCTACCTGGAGGCAGAGGCAGACCTGTCGTAGTAGTAAAGGTCGTCGGCCTGATTAGTTGTTTTTATTGGAAGCGAAAGTGATTTACAAAAATTATGTATGCAAAATTATGTGATGTTACATCTTAAGATGACGGAGAAAGCTTTGAAAAAATCTATATATTCTTGTAGATTCGGATATTTTCATCATTTCTAAAATATTCACTCTCGGTGCTATACCTGCGTTATGAGATTAATCTTGGTAAGTTTCAAACACAACTCGCTAAAAATATTTAATTCGGTAACGTTATTTCATATTTTCACATTTATGTTTAATGTTTAGGTTGGCGTGGCAGTCTTGCTAGCAAGGGCCCGATGCGGGTCGCTGCAGGCGCCCGCTGCGTCTCTGGAACTACCGCTCTCCTCGTATGGCCCTCCTACTCATGACTACCAACATATCAACTCCTACGATGAAAACAATTCACTGGATAAAGCTATTTCATATTCCGTTTCACAAGCGGATTATGACTACCTAAAACAATACAAGAATGGAGGACATAGTGGCCAGCATAGTGCTAACAGACAAACTGTTCACCATCACGTATACAATACTGACTACAGTCACAGCTCAGCAAATTCCAACTATGCGCCGTATGATGCAAGCAATTACAGCAATAATTTAGTTTCAGTGCAACAAAACTCGGAATTTTTGAACGGTGGTGCTGCGCAATCGCTCTCACAGATATCTCATTTCGGTTCAGCCGCGGCGCCAGCGCCGCTCGTCACAAAACACATATACTTCCACGTTGCTCCGCCAGATGTAGAAGAAGTGAGCGTGAAAGTGGCTCCTGTCCAACCGCCGAAGAAGACTTATAATATTATGTTCATCAAGGTGCCCTCACAAAAGCCTAGACCTCCCGTTGTACTGCAAGCAAGCAAGCAGGCGACTGTCGAGGAGAAGACCTTGATTTACGTATTGGTGAAGAAACCTGACCCACCGGTGGTACTGCCGCCTCCGCCCGCGCCTGTCTCGCAGCACGAGGTGCTGTACGTGAAGTACCGCGGCGAGCCGAACGGCCAGGTCGCGGGCACAGCTGCGACCCTGGCTCGCCTTTAATCGGCTGTGCCCGATCTAGTAGTAGTTAGTTCGCTATACAGTCCGCAGGCAGTGAATTATATCAATTTGAAAGGATGTGAACACGATATAATGAGGTCATGGATACCTGGATACACTGTAAAGCCTTCAGAGTGTGCTAAAAATAGCGTCGTGCTTCTAATTGCCTGCGACTTGCTGAAGCGCTTTGAATTCGGATTTTTATACGGATTCCTGCTGCAAAGCGAAATCGTAGATGTTATGTTATTTATTCATTATTATTTCTTTTGATGTACATAATTATAAATTATTTAATTCTTGAGCTATAAATTAGCAGATTTATTATGCTATAATGCTGTACTAGGGATGGTAAACCACTGTTATAATGACTTGCAGGACACGGCGCTCTTTGTAATGATGGGCCATCGCGATTGATTGACATATAGTCCAAAGCTAAGAAAATCATACTTGAATAACTGAGTTTTGAGTTAGAGGCTACATTAGAGAAACAAAAAATAATGCACTCACTGCGCTCTCCTTCTCTAAAACCATAGATAAAATGGTTTCGCTACGCATTATTCAGCATTCTTCTTTTGTTTAATGGAAAGTCAAGGCAATATTGATAGTAATCAAGAAGTATATTTGGAAAGTAATTCAATAGGGTGGGCCATCCCTATACTTTACATTACTGTACTAGAAAACAAACGTGGTTAATAAAGAGTCGGTATGAATGTACAGTTGCTTTATTGCTAGTTTTACTTTTTATTTTCTGTGCAACCTGCCCTGTAAAAATATTATTTTTAGTCACTCACCAGAATCCCTTTGTGTACAGTTTGTGTATTTAAATGCCCACATTTTCACAAACAAGATTGGAATCTTGAACGGATTTATCGTTTAGTTTTATCATATCTAATTAGCCAATTTATCATAATGAATAAATTCTTGATCGGTGAGACCACATGGACGCCTGTAGTTCAACGTAATGATTTTTGCATACTAGAAAGACTATGCAAACTAGAAAAGTTATGAAACCATTAAAGTCAGCATCGCATCGCCGATAATCGATCCTGTGATCTCAAGTTAAACAAAAGGGCGAATCTTGTAATTAAACCTGGGTAACTTTCACTGTAACTTTGTAAAGATATTATTATAGTATTATACAGGGTGCAAAAAAAATGGTGTAGGACCCGTTAACTGGGGATTCTACTCATCGTACTTAAAATAAAATTATTTGCGCAAAGTCGTAGAACAAAAGTTGTTCAGAACGATGAGTAGAATCCTCAGTTAACGGGTCCTACATCAATTTGGTTACACCCTGTATACTGTAACTACCTAACAATGCTACGTTGATATTTTGTAATTCAGGAAGCTCTTCAAAATCAGATTAATGTAATAATAACAAACTATGTATCATAATATCAAAAGCCAAACAAAGTTTTTGTGATAAGTGACATATTACACACAGAACAAAGTTTAATGGGCTACAGAATTAGATTCAACGTTTCTAGCTAACAGATGTTTTAGATGATCCGTAACACAACAGTTAATTTCTATAGATTTTGTGTCAATTTAACATGTAGATGAAGATGGAAAGTGAACAACCTCACTATTGACAAAAAGCTTTATACCATAATTCTTCTATTACTATAAAAATCCTGCCATACTGTTAAACAATAACATCTGCATGTAATATTTACTCATGTTTTGACACATAAATATTAATCTTTATCTATTTCTGCTGTCATTACCAATAAAATTACACTCAGGCATACTCGTAAATCTAAAATTTTAAACCAAATAATCATTATTTTTTTCTAAGTTGTGCAATGAAATGAAAATATTTTTATTCGAAGTAGGTAGCAGTGTACACTTTTCGAAGGTCATTCTTTTGTCTACCTAATTCAGTGGTTTTCAGTATCGGTACTAGGTACCTATGAAACACGTAAAAATATAACTTGGTTCTGTATTGCTCGTTAATTCCTTTTGTATGGCCAATACATTTCACTACAAAGTGTATAAAGGTAAATAACTGAACGAAGATTGAAAACCAACTTCAAAGAAAGTCAGTAGAAACTCTATAACATAACTATCAAATTCAACCAAACTTTTATATAATTACTTTTTCGTTTCATATATCTTAAAATAAATTCTCTTACGTATATCTTAAGCTACTTATTATGTTTGCGTAACTTCCACTTGAATGGCATATCGCTTCTTTTTGTTGTTTTTTTTACTTTATTATTGTTCCAACTATTACAGAGTCAGAATCTTATACGTATCTTCCCCAAAACAACAGCATACATTTCGGTAACATGTGACGCTATTATTAGCTTTCCAGAATCAAATGCATTGTTCTCATAACAATTAGAGACAACAAACATCCTTAACACGTCAAGCTAAACAACAAACATTGCTGACATACAATCTGTATTCGCTCTTCGTCCGCATTGCGCGGGAGCACACCAGCGGCGCAGGTGTCAGATTTTCCAGCCATGCAGGGGGTAAGTCGCATTTTTTTATATCGAATAATGAATATTAAATAAATAAATTACAGTAAACATTCAATTATTGTTTTGCAGATCATCCCACCTATCATCTTCATTCTGTCATTGGACGGTCTCATTCATAGTTTACCAATTAACAACGGATTCAGTTTGAAATTTAATGCACCGCATTCTAAAGAAAATTCAAAAACAAAACGATCTGATGTATTTGTGACGAATAGTTCTCAAGGTTTGGAGGCGGTGTCTACACCCAAACAGCGAGTCATATCAAAAACTCGATATAGCCCATCTCTCAACTTTGGGATTGGATGCACAAATCAAATTGCGCAAATTGTTGTTCCCGTTCAACACCGCCCTTTAAGTGAGAGTAAAGCGAATAGCACCAAGAATAAAGTGCTGCATCTACCTATGGTCGACCATCCTTATAAAGATTACAAGATACTGGTCGCCACTGCGCCCGCGCACATGAAGCTGGGGCGCAACCCTGACGAGCGCCTGCTGGTGTACGTCGTGTTTCCCGATGACCAGGGCGAGGTCGACGACCCCGGCGCCTTCTCCGTGCCCACCGTATACTTCGTCAACCAGACCAGCACCAAGATGATTTCGGCCAAGGGACAGCGTGACCCAATTTTTCTTGTAGACAACAACCGCACAGTGACTAAATTAAATAGTAAACATATATCTAAATACGTTAAATTCAAAAATAAATTAAGTGGTCATTTAATATGAAAAATAAAAATGAACTTATAAGTTAAATAAACGGTTTTCAGTCGCTCGGTACACATGTTGAGAGAAATATTTTTTAATGGCCAATCGCTTTTGTAATTGTTAGCCACTTCCGGGACAAACCGCAAAATGCAGCTCAACGAGATAAATAAAACCGCTGTTTGACATTCATCGACATCATATAATAAATACTTTTAAAGTTGTACGACCATCCGCAAACGAGCATTTTGTCAATACGATTTCTTTTTATATCGTATAATGAAATATACTGCATTCGTAACAGGGATTGCCTACTTCATTTATGCAATATGAAATAAGATATTTTTGCATATTGCATCTGTTATATAGTGTTTTGAAATCAGAATGTGTGTTCTCATAACGGTAGTGAGGGGGCAGGCTTATCGATCGCGACTTCTTTATTCAGTTATAATTATGTGCAATTGAACATGAAATCTTAAATCAGAGAACATTATACTGGGTGAAACAAATAGTTTTTTTATAACTTTTGTTGAAGGAATTTTACAGTACAGAAAAGAGTGGTGGCATTTGGTGTCGGAGGCTAAGAACCTCGGGTCGAAACTGAAAGTCGCTTAGCCAATGAAGTAAGTTAAGGACTGTGGTGAAATTCGAAATAATTACGACTCTCCATACACATTTTTTACAAAGACGTAAAATAAAAGTTTTTAGGATGATGACAGTGCCCCTGTTGAAGAGTCACAATTTTGTGCCACTACGTGAAATTAATATTCCTGGCGAAGAATATGGATAGTGGTCATACTTGAGATGGGAGAAGTTAAAAAATAATATGGGTTCTTATTAGATATTAACAAGTGAAGTAGGCGGAATAAAGACAGTGATTTAATTATAATTGTTAGAACCACTTTTGTGAAATAAACAACACCGTTGTTTTGTATGTGCTGTATCTCTCAATCAGATTATTTCCAAAATAACATACTACCTAGTATGTTAGGCCGTATACACAAATATACAGGGTGTAAGGGACAGGTTTCCGAAAACTTTAAGGGCTTGCTCAGTAGACGAAACTGAACAACTTTCCATAAGAATTTTTTTCAGAAAACGAAAAAAAAAATCGGCTTCTCCATACAAAATTATAAACTTGATTGGACAGTTTGTATGGAGAAGCCGATTTTTTTCGTTTCCTGAAAAAAAATATCTTGTGGAAAGTTGTTCAATTTCGTTTACTGAGCAAGCCCTCAAAGTTTTCGGAAACCTGTCCCTTACATCCTATATATAATACTTTACAGCTTCATAAAAATGGGGGCACTTTTGAAAAAATATATGTAAAAAATGGATTGGCAATCTTAAAAAGAAAAAACGAAAAAGTTATGAAAGATTTTTTTAAAAATACAATCGTTTACAAAACACTATGAATGCACCAAAGATAATAATTACCTATTTCAGATAAGTACAGTTTTAAATTGATGTAGATTGTAGCTAATTACGTATTATTAGGGATAATTTATACATCCTAATTATATTAATCGTTTATCCGTCGGGCGTGAAATTACTAAAAAACACTATTCATAATAGGCAATCAGTGCTTTTGACAACTGCACCGCACCGGTTATTATTAGTTCGATGCATGAGGTTAGAAGAATAACTTAGCTGTGAAATATTTCCTCCAAATAATTACCGAGTAAGTGTGTATGGAAGCGACCTAGTGAGGGTGAGGCTGATGCGCATCAAACGTAGACAACAAAAGATTAACAAACAAGTGGTTTTAATATTTTCGGTATTAAGTATGGTATATACTTAGAAAATCTACTGAGAGTAGATCTTTCTGCGTTTGTGTTTCTCGTTGATGTCTGATGTATAGCTGAGATGAGAAATTTCTATCTATGCTACTACATGCGACCAAAACTAACAAAATTTAAATGGTTATTAAAACCATGAAATTGATTTAGTAAATATACTAGTAGTGATAAGATGAACCTCTAGAGCAAAAGAGACATACCTGCTTATTTTAGGTAGTATTTGGTAACTACTGAATAGATTGCTAATCCATACTGACAATATCGAAAATTATCTTTAAATTATAATGATATAATAGTTTTTTATTTCCCACGAAACTGTGTGATAGTTTTTTTTATCGAGGCCGAGTTTGAATGTCATTAAAATAAGTTCGAATCCAAGATTAGACTACATTAATGCATCAAAAATATGTAATTCGTGATAGTTCACCAAATTGCTCTTCTATTCAAAATTCAATCAAATTACTATTGGTGATTTTTTTTGAGAATTCATTATCTAGTTTTCATTCCGAAAACTTGTTTAGTATTATGATTAGAAGTGTAACGTATATATGTTTCATGTAGAGATATTTTTGCACCCATTTTATAACGACAGTTATTACTAGTTACCTGAGTTAAAATAATTTTAATGAAGGTAAATTAGTCTGAACTCTGAATTATTGCAAACGACTTTTTTCTGGAAAAGTTTCATAACTATGAGCCACATGGTCTCTAAAATACTATGCTTGGAGGTCTGATTCCGCCGTAAAGCCTTGTAATTCCTGAAACGCTCCCTTTTTTTTCTAACAGAGTACCATGTAAATATTTTAAGAGTAGGAAGTATCATACTCTGAAACAGATTTTTCTGAAACATACGCAGCAATAGAAGGTGGTGACAGTCTTGAAACACGTCCATAACACGCTCACGTTCATATACTTTCATAAAGGCTTTTCAGTTTCCGAGTTACACCAGCCTGTATCTAATTCCGCTAAAGGACCACTCTTCCACCACTCTTTTTTATTTATAATCTTACTGAGAAAAGAAAGAGATGTCTCACGCACGTAAGTTCATGACCTAGACTACAAGTAAGTACGACTAACAATTCAACATATCGAGAGTAGCTTACTTTGGCAATAAGTACCTACTGAATAGGCAAAAAAAATGCTAAATAATTCTAATGACACAAAATGTTCCAATAAAGACGCAGCAAAAATAAATAACTATGTTCTTAGCCGTATTACTTTAATTGCAAATAAAGAACGTAGGTACTAATACAGCTTTTATAAGTTTAAAAGTAAAAGTGGTCGAGCTTGTAGGTAATAAATCCAGTTGATGAAGTTTATTTAAACTCTGCCTGTAAATTGTGTCAGTTGTGATTCATAGTATTTATTTACTGTTACATCACAAGTCGATAAACTATTCTCTTCTATACATTAATAACAGAACAGTAACGGTGTCATCTTTGTAAGAGGAATACCTACATTTATATCAATAAAACATATATCACTACAGGATTGTATTCTCGTTTGTCTATTCAGGTTCGCGCGTCACGGTAAAAAGGCTTAATAGGTTTGAACGAAACACTATCTGCATATGCTGATTATATATGTATGCATAATATTATAATCGTCTTGCAATATATTATAATATAGACACATTGTTTTGAGAGATATACCAATCTTCTTGGAATTTTCTTCTGCGGGTTCGAAAACCAAAAGTAAAAAAAGTGTTGATAGCCACGAAGGTGTTGTGAAACATTAGCTAGTTAATGACTAACATCTTGTTGTCTTTTGTTTCCAGCGTTTCTGTTTAAAATGTCCTACATAATATTTATAAGCCTATACACTCTTAACCATAAAATAAAAGTATCCACTAGAAAAGTCCATGTGCCAAAAATCACAGACGGGCTGATATGATGTATAGCTAGAATGTTCGAGATCATGGTTATTGTGCGGAGTTACTCAAGCCCTAAGTTATCGTTTGCCCTTACTAACGCAGTGACGAATTTGCGCGAACTAGCTGCTGCTTCAATTCCAAACTTTGTCTCCTTTGATTAAGTTACATATATTTCCGGTCGTATGGCTTTTGCGTCTGTAATAACAGCTTGGAAGATTACAAGTACCTACTATGTCACACAAGGTAAATTCAGAAGTAATACTCGTATACATATAATATTGGGCCACTGTCAATACAATTTGTACTAAGTTTATGAATGAATAATAAAAGATAAGAATGTGGAAGTTTTGAGAAAAGAGTAAACAAAAAGCCCACTTTTAATGACGATTCAAAACAGAAGGAGAAATATGATTGGCCAGCCTATAATTTCCGAAGTGTCAATAAATGTTAATGGTGCATCCATGAACCTAATTGTTATGTTTGCCTTGAAGATTTGAACTATCCCTTTTTTGCTTTCCAGAGATAGTTCTGCGTTATTATAATAGTCTTCGTAAAGATTTAATTATATGAAATCAGAGGATAGTTATTATAATCACAAATTTTCATAATCACGAGAGTGCGCAATCGTCAAGTTGCTATAATGGACCAGGCGTCCGTGGCAGTGGCTGTAGGCAGTTTAATTACAGGCCTTGACACACATCACTATTGAGTTTTCTGGCACTTTGCTCTACGGTATTTATTACAAATACAAGTGCGTTTCTTATTAACGTACTAACGGTTCCGTATAGTATTACTAATGTGTGCTACTTGAGTATAATAATAATTTCATTATACAATAATTCTGTAGTTAAATTGATCTATTACATAATAATATCAACAATATATATAGATATGAATTATTTGTAGCCTATAATCATACGTACATAACAAACAAACTATAAAATCCTGTCTTCCAAACTTGTCAAACCAAAAAAGCGACCAGCCGGTGAAAAATGCGTTCATAGACCTCTTCATAGTGGCCGAACAAAATAAGGGTAAAACCATATTACGTACCTAGGTATATTACCTAGGTACGTAATATGTTATGGTACGTAATATTACGTACCTAGCTAGGTATATTACCTAGGTACGTAATATGTTTCTTACGAAATACGTAAAATGGCCAACCAATCTTTTCTTGGGATATTTCTATGAACGTAAACTTGATTTAATGTTTCTTAGAAAATAGGGATAAATACAAGCTACACACGCAGTATATATTGATTATTTTGTAATAATTCTTTAAAAATTTTTTGAAATCAAATTTGACTTTGAGAACAAGACTTTATTTTAGGGGAGGGTAGCTTAACAACTATTTCACATGCTTATTTTATATTTGATTTATTTTTTAAAGGTTCGTTTTTGTATTTAAAGTTGAAAAATAAATGATATCTTTTTTTTTTGAGCAAAGGCAGAAAGTTGTGTTTTTACTATAGCACAATATACATGTGCATTTAACATAAGAAACAATACACATGAGTTAAAACTTATAATGTATCTAATGGAATGTTTATTCTAAGCTTGAACGTCTGCTGACGTGGCCTCTAGAATCCTCAATCCTAGTCTAGTTGTTGTGCGAAATAGAGTGCTAAAAGCTGTTCAAGAACCGGGTATAAATACACTAAACACATCACATCACCTAACTTAGCTTTAAACCTCGGTTAAAAATGCGGACCGTTTTGTGGAGGGAACTTTTTACTTTTTATTATTATTCTGTTGGTATTAAAAACCATGTAATTTCGTTTTACATTATCTATGTTTGTGCACTTACTTCAGATGTATGAACGTAACCACTATAAGAATGTACGACAATTAAAAACTAGATACCAAATAGAGATGTTGGAGATCAATCTCGAATTCCAGTTTAAATAAAAGCGGGTTACTGCCAAAATGTGGTTGTAATCGGAATTACCTAAGTGCTAAGTATGTTACAATACGGGTAACTGATACTATTTATAATAAGATACTTAGTTTACGGTGGTTATTTACTACCAAACGTTTTAAGGCGTACGTTTATTAATCACATAGATTTATAAGGAGGTTGTTACTTAATAGAAAACTGAATTTGAGAATTTGAACGTATCTGACGAGCATCCCACATGCAAGGCACGTCTCGCCTGCGCCGCCGCGCGCCGGCGGCGCCGGCTTCACTGATGAGATGACGGAAAGGATTATCTACCTACACGCTGTTCGTGTGGTAACATAATAATGTACAGCGTACCGTACCGTTTGTTTTAGCTGTATGTACAATAATTTGTGCATACTGAAAAGCTTTCTACAATACTGTCTTATCAATATTCACGGTCAATGGGCAATAAAATATTTTTTTGCTTTAAATCAATATTAAAATTACAGTTATCAACAATTATGTGAAAGACCACCTTTAAAAATCGAACTTATTCTAGTGTACGAAAACGTTGTTTGATATATTCCAAATAAGACTATTGGGCATGGCCGCCGCACAGTGTCTTGCCTGAAGGAAAACCACGCGATAAACTCCATTACAAAAATGTTTGAATTTTAACCCTACAATGCATACAGTGCCATATATGGGTTAGTTCATTCTTTCACAATTATCTCGAAATAGTAACAAGTTGCTCCATCTAGTTTAATTTAAAACTGAAGATGAAGTATAAGTCCATTATTTTAGTTCATTGATTTTTAGAAAGATAGTTGCATATCTTGATTCTTGATTCAAAAAATTTGTCTGGCGCCGACGGTCGTAGTATTTACGATATTTGATAATTTTACAAAAAAACTGCTTTTACGTGTTATGATCTCACAAAAAATGTTTTCATGTGGGCAAAGGCGTACATTTTCGCAAGGAAATGTTCCATATGTGCCACTTCATGCAGTGATGCATATTTCTTAACTCACGATACTACTCTACTTATTTTTAGATTATGTAAAAACAAATATCTGATAGGGACATTGAAAACATTCTTAGCATACCGTCTGAAAGCGAAGATGAAGAAAATTTTTGAATGCTGAAAGTAATGATAATATGAATAAAATAAGAATAAATATTGAAACCGTAAAATAAGGCTTGTCTGATTCGGATGGCGAAGAACTTGGTGAATAATACGTACCGTTTGAAGAAGAAAATTTTATAGATGATTCTGCAGTAAAGAATTCTACTGGACCCAGTTCTTCAAGGTTTACAACAGTAGAACTTTGAGACGGTGTTAGGTTGTGCGAAAGCGCATTAGAATAGTACTTCAACATCCATCTTCTAGCTTCACCTTGCCATAGCAATCGAAAAAAAAAGAGCCCTATTCACTTCAATGACAATTCCACCCAGGCACCAAGAGGATCTCCAGGACTTTATGTAAGGCAAAAGCATCCCAAAAAGAGAAAATCTTTCAATTGAGGAACAGATGTGTTTAAGTAAAGCTTGCAACTTCTAGAGACAGTATCTCCCATACAAACCCACAAATGGAGCTGGTGCGCTTATGATGTTGACATTTATTCTGGCATGGAAAATGACCCAAAACTGAGACTCAACCATGAACCTGATTTAGGCGCCAGTTCAAAAATTTTAATTAGTCTTGCTAGGAGAGTGTTGAATATGAATGTGGATGAATTAGTGGGAAGAGGAAGGCCAAAGAAGTACGCGTACTTGTATTTGATTTAATTGATTTGAACATAAGATCTAGAGTTTGTCAATATCGACTGATATTTTATACAATAAAAAGAGCCTTCTCTGCTTTATCTACAATGAAAATCCTGAAAGAAAACAGTCCTATTGTGAAACTTTGATTAAATTCATAAGATAACAATCAGTCCTTGGATTGTAACTATTTCACGGCGTTGATCGCATGACTTCAAACTGGCAAGAAAAGGGTTATCTGAACAACTTACTGGACTTAACTTACTTTGTGACATCATTTTAAATTAGTCGAATATATTAAAAAAAGTTTTAAAGGCCCACATATAAAACGGATTTCTCAGTGCTCTAGTCAGGCAGGATCTAATTAAGTAAAAGGTTTTTAGTCCGTCTCATAAATAAAGCAATAGTGATTTAGATACCGCGGTGAAGGATTGGCTCAGTCTTGCACTGCAAGATAACCATCTTAACAGTTAACACGGCTGCACAGCCTCGCCATGGCGCGGCGGCGCGGCGGCGCTCTATTGCATAAAAAGACGGTAATGCCTGCAACTTGGCAGGATTCCTTTTTTATCATGTATAATTGACAACTTTCAAATTTTTGACCCCCAATTTTTATGTGTATTTCACGAAGGAAATGCAGTACTTAATAAAATACTCATAATTTTATTTTATTTAAATAATTACATACTTTTCGAGATTTTATATTTTCTCGGTTAGCGTTTTAAAAGCTGTATGCATATGTAAGGTGTCTATGACAAATGGGTAACTAATTAAACAAAAGTTGAGAATTCGACCTTACGGAAAAGCTTTATACCTAATACAGCCTAAAAAAAGAAAAAGTACTTATCTCCAGCAATATTAAGTATAAAAAAGTAACAGATTTTTATTTCTGAATATTTTTACTCAAATTACTCATAAAACCTAGGGGCACAGATCAGATAATAGTACTACGTAATAGGGGCCAATAAAATGTTGCATGGGTATGAAAACATGTGTTTAGGAAGTACATTCACCATTGCCTTTTTGTAAAAAAAAACGAACCTGTTACAAACCACAGTAATCACCGTTGCTAAGAGGAGAATTTCAAAGAGAATCCCTCCTATTATATACTTTACTACAACAGTGAAAAAATACAATATAAAGCTCATTTAAGCCGTCACTAAAGCGGTCACAAAAGGTTATTAAATGACAAAGTTGTCACGAAAAAAATTAAGCAAGACATACTCTTAAGTTAAAGAGAAATTAATTCTTTGTAAAAATTCAATGTCACCTCGATTTTGGACTGGCCGAAAATTACGAAAAAGTTGAATGCCGTTTTAGGTCTCTCTCCAAAAGTCAACCTTCGCGAAAAAATAAATCAGCATAGGTATAACTTTAATTTACAATAAGTGAAATATAGCTTGAGGTTGTGACTGAGGTGAAATGTAGGTATTGGCCAAGGTTTTCATTTATTGATGAACAAGTATGCGGTTAACGACTGAAATTAGATATAATTAGATTTTGAAAACCAGTGAGAAAGGAAACTCCTTTGACTGACTATTTACGCATGATAATGGTACGGCCTAAAATAGAAATGATTGATTACAGTTTCATAACTTTTGCTAAGTAGTCGTTCTTTAAATATGGAAAATGCATATTTCATGGATTGTTTTGTTTTTCAAAACTTACATACCTATAATATGAACAGTTGAAAAACAATCGAAAGAAATGCAATTTTTTAAACTACATATCAATTTTATAATTTATATACACATGATTATATAATTTACATACCTAGCTTTGAGAGCGAAATATTTTTTGGTAGTTCGATACGCGCGGTCTCGGTCGATTGACCTCCGTGCAATATAATTGGTATTTGGGCTGATAACATCATTTATTTCTAAATTTATGATGTCACCTAATGTTACAGGTTACACATACATATTAAGTATAAGACTGGAGAAGGCAATATGTGATGGCAACATTCAAGGTTGAACCGAGTAACTAAATTCTGTTTCTACATTTTTAATACAGAAAATAAATAAAATTAACCTAGAAATTGTGGGTGCATTATCGTGGCCACCTTTTTGAACTTAGGCGGACCATGGGCAGATTTACGGTTGCGACCATAAATGCCGTCAGAATTCTAAAACAAAATCCAATGCGGTGATTCGATCGACTTTATGCGTTTACGTGTTACGCACACAACTGCATAAGGAATCATTAGAATAAGACCCGTATTTTCCCTTTGTTCATCGGCGTAGTGATAGCCAAGTTAGTAAACGTATTAAGAATTAGCTGTGAGGACTGCTTAACTAACTTTTTATTTACTATTGAAACGAGAAAGAAGCAACAACGTTAAAGTAAAGTCTGTTCGATATAATTTGTAATTTGTATAGTATGTAAATAATAAATGAAAACACGAAAAAAAGTTGCAAATGATTGTTATAAAAACAATAATAAGTACAAAAACCTGTAAATTAATGAAGAATAACCAAACATTAAAAATATTGCAAGTGCTCTGATTCGAACCCACACCAAGCAGTTTTTATTTCGAACTTAACCAATCAACCACTTGAGCTCTGCCGACTTAGAGGATTCCATAGCTTATAATAAGTGTTGCCTGTTCTGGTTAGATTGCGCCAGTATCCAGTATGGTTAAAATTAATAAGTCGTAACGATGCAGCTGCTACCTTCGTCGCATACGGTTTTTCGTTTTGGAAAGGTACACATTAATAAATCGTCGGCGCAATAGAACATAGTTCTAACCGTATGATCGCATTTTTGAACGCGACTGTGATTGTTTTTTTAATCAGTTACATATTAATAACTAGTTTTCCTCACGCAGCTTCACCCGGGTTAACACGTGAACAAAACAATCCAGTTTATGATCGTGTCTGTAGTCAGTTAACCTGCATGATCAACAAAAACACACAAGCCACATTAGTTTAATGGTTTACAGAGGCGAGAAAATGTACAGACAGAGAATACTCCTTGTATACATACTATAATAAATAACTATAATAATAAATACTCCTTGAACTTAGCCTCTTTTCTTGCCAATAAAACCATAATCTACTTACTATTACCATGGAGTTTATTATTTGTATAAGTGATAACATATCTACTCTTTGCTGAACCGGTTATACAATATGAAATATGAGTATAAACTCTTTGCTTAGTTTACGTAGAGAATATAATGGAAACCGTCACGCCATAAAAAAAAAAACGCGTTTTGGCTCCGTCAGTAAAATCGTGTGGTTTGGCTTCGTCGTTATTAACATCATTTTCTTTTTGAACCAAACAGGCCGGATTTCGGAAACACGTAAATGTACTAAAACTTCTTGAAAAAATCTTTTTCCTAGCTAAGAAAAACTAAAATCGAAATCATCATTACCAAAGAGTTTATTTTACCAGTCACCGAAACAGCTGAGTTATAAACCTCCTTGCTTTGCTTTGAAGTGAGGTATAAAATTAAGGTATAAAAGGGATTTAAAAATATGTCAAATAAGTATTTCTTGAAGCAAACTCCTCTTCCAAAAAAATCCAATCGAAGACAATGCAAGAAGTTTATGTGTAGATTGATAGACTTTTTTGTATTAGTACTACAGCTTTGCCCTATAGGCTGCGGCCTGGACGTAAGCGACGGCGACAGCGACAGCGACAGCGACGGCGGCAGCGACACGAGCGACTTGATCATTTCCATACATTTGTATGGAGCTGTTTTGGACGACAGCGACACGCGCAGCGACACACGAGCGACGAGCGACATTTCAAGGACGTCGTGCGTTTAGGGACGTTCTTCTTTAATCGATAAATCAGTATAAACTATCGATAGTTTGAGAAGAAAAAATAGTTTCAGATAATAAAATGATAAAGTTTGATACTAGCTGGAGTGCCCGGCTTCGCTCAGGGAGTTGATATCCCCCCGCACCCTGCGCCTCACCCCCCTCACATCACCCCCCGACTCACCCTCCCCCGCACCCCGCACCTCGCCCTTCCGCACCCCGTGACTCACCCTCCCTCGCACCCTGCTCCTCCCCCTCCCGCAACCCGAGCCTCCCCTCACCCCTCTCCTCTCTCCCCGCAACCCGCGCCTCACCTCCGCACCACACTCCTCCCCCCGCACTCCGCGCCTCCCCCCGCACCCCGCGCCTCCTCCTGCACCCCGCGCATCCCCCCGCACCCCGCACCTTCCCCCGCACCCCTCGCACCCCTCTCCTCACCATCCCCCGCACCCCGATTCTCTCCCCCGCAACCCGCGCCTTACCCCCCGCTCACCGCTTATCATCCCCGCCATACCCCGCACCTTCCCCCCGCAGATCGGTCCTCACCCCCCGCACCCCGCTGTTTCGGGACTGCTTTAGAGTGCTCTCAAATACTCTCGAATGTTCTGGACTGTTCTATTCTAGAAAATTCTTAAGGGTGAAATTTCAACCCTTATATTTTTATTTTATTTTTATTTTACAAAGAAACAAACAGTCTTATAAATGAATCGCTTAAAAATACATATAACAATGTAGACCTATAGTTTCCTATGATATAATACATACAATAGAGCTATAGAAAAAAAAGTATTATCCTAGAAAGAGATATTAGATATTATCTTTTTGATACTAAGTGTAAATATTACATTACAGCAAGAAATTACTACAATATATTTATTAGTTTTATCCTATGTATTAGTAAGTATCTATATCTTCAAAAGCACGCCCTTTAGGCAAAAACGGAAACCTTCATGGATGGGGGACAAGGGCTACCGCACCATATAACTCCCTTGATCGTATCTGAATTCGTTTCAGAGTTTTATCGGCACAAACATTTGTACACTTTCTTTTATAATATTGATTATGTAGAATATAATCTATTTCCACAGTCATCCTTTTGTATTATAAACTTTCGGATTTCGACTTTGATCTTCATAATTCTTCAGTAGTTGCCGAAATCGCCTTTTTGTTTTGTCTAAATGTACGTCTTCTTTAGCAAGTTAGTAGTAATATTAAAAAAAACAGAAATATTTGCCCTGGGTGTGGATCGAACCCACGACTCTCGGATCAATAGTCAGGAGCGCAAACCTCTGAGTCAGTGTTAAGTGTTATTATATTAGTAAGAATAATTATGAAAATATCGAAATATCGACATCGCGACAGACAGACATCGACAGAGTCACGTCACTACATCGCCGCAAACCCAGTGACCTTGTCGCTTGCGTCGTAAACAGTTGTCGCTGTCGCCGTCGCTGTCGCCGTCGCTGTCGCCGTCGCTGTCGCCGTCGCTGTCGCCGTCGCTGTCGCCGTCGCTGTCGCTGTCGCCGTCGCTTGCGTCCAGGCCGCAGCCATAGAGTTGACAAAAATGAGGGCGCCACTATCGTTGAAGATGTACGTAAAAGCTAAAAATAACTGCGTTATAATCTCCTTGCTTGGCTATTGATATTAGAAGGAACTATAAAATGTTATTGATGAAAACAGAAAAACTCGTTCTTGAAAGCTGACAGGTGGTGGATGGTCTGTTAACGTATGCAATTTTAGCATCTATTATGTTAAATATACGGGTGATAATTGCTTGCAAAAAATTAAGAGTGTGACCTTGAACTCAACAATCGCGGCGGCGGCTAGGGCAAATAAAATGTATGGAGAAATTTTTATAATGCTAATTAATGTAATTTTTAACCGACTTCAAAAAAAAGTAGGAGGTTCTCAATTCGTCGGAATCTTTTTTTTTTTAATGTATGTTCACCGATTACTCGAAGATGCCTGAACCGATTTGGAAAATTCTTTTTTTGTTTAAAAGGGTATACTTCACAGGTGATCCCATATAAATTTTATCGAAATCGATTCAGCGGTTTTTGAGAAAATCAACAAAAACATATCAAAATTGGAGTTGTTGCGATTGAAGTCGGTTGTTTTTAACGTATTCAGCGTGGTCAATTATTAACCGACTTCAAAAAAAGGAGGAGGTTCTCAATTCGTCGGAATCTTTTTTTTTTAATGTATGTTCACCGATTACTCGAAGATGCCTGAACCGATTTGGAAAATTCTTTTTTTGTTTAAAAGGGTATACTTTACAGGTGGTCTCATATAAATTTTATCGAAATCGATTCAGCGGTTTTTGAGAAAATCAACAAAAACATAGCAAAATTGGAGTTGTTGCGATTGAAGTCGGTTGTTTTTAACGTATTCAGCGTGGTCAATTATATGAATGAAAAGAGCTTTTTTTGGACTTTTCCTCTACTCATTGGTGACACTATAATTTTTCATCAAATGTATCCACTGTCCGTGACGGCATCTGGGAGAACAACTATGTCAATGAGTAAATGGTAGTTAAGCTTTATACAGGGTTATTTTTGGACCCCCACCAAAACTTTACAGTGGCTTCTACTCATGAAACTGAGCAACTTTTCTCCAAGTAACCAATCGTCAATTCGCAAAAAATTTTTTGGACCTTTCATACTAATTCATCACGTGATCGGCCTATTTTGTATGGAGATGCCCAAAATTTTTATGCGATTTTACCATTGGTTATTTGGAGAAAGTTGCTCAGTTTTATGAGTAGAAGCCACTGTGAGGTTTCGGTGGGGGGTCCAAAACTAACTCTGTATAGTATAATAATCAATAACATCTGTTTTGCTACCATTTCATAGATTTCTTTGGAAAAGTTGTTTAGTTTCATGAATAGCTGCTACCGTTTACTGCTTGTCGGCGAATTAAAGTCACCCTGTATATACTCCTGGTATACCTCGGTGAACTAAGGTGGACTAAAAAATACAGTATAAAAAAGTGGCCAAGTGCGAGTCGGACTCGCCCATGAAGGGTAACATTAATATAAGAATAAGAAGTAACATAATATAAAAGTTCTTGAAGTTCGTTGTAGGTAAATTGCTGTTTACGATTTATGATGTATTAAAAAAAACTATACTTACTAGATCTCGTTCAAACCAATTTTCGGTGGAAGTTTGCATGGTAATGTACATCGTATATATTTTTTTGTTTTATCATTCTCTTATTTTAGAAGTTACAGGGGGGGGGGGGACACACATTTTACCACTTTGGAAGTGACTCTCGCGCAAACTGTTCACTTTAGAAAAAAATTATATGAAACCTCAATATCATTTTTGAAGACCTATCCATAGATACCCTACACGTATGGGTTTGATGAAAAAACATTTTTGAGTTTCAGTTCTAAGTATGGGGAACCCCCAAAATTTATAGTTTTTTTCTATTTTTGTGTGAAAATCTTAATGCGGTTCACAGAATACATCTACTTTCCAAGTTTCAACAGTATAGTTCTTATAGTTTCGGAAAAAAGTGGCTGTGACATACGGACGGACAGACAGACAGACATGACGAATCCATAAGGGTTCCGTTTTTTGCCATTTGGCTACGGAACCCTAAACATTGGAACATTTTACATTGTACAAATAGCAATACAGCTATGAATTTGCTTTAAACGGGTACATATTAGGTACAGAATTTATACAATATACCTAGCTCTGCAGGGCGTCGATATATAGAAGTTAGTTAAAGTCTTCGGGCAACGGGTTTTATCAGTAGACTAGCATTACTGTGTAGTTACGGAGTGAGTACTCAGAAGATGAAAATAAAATATGTTCAAAAAACTCATTCAGGTCATAAAAAAACCACTTCGGCATTCTTTCCGTCATCTGTTTTTGCGTATTATAAAAACAAGCGACTTCCTAAAATATAAAAATAATAATAAGTGAATCAAAAATTCCGTTTCCTGAATAAAACGTCAGAATTAGAGCTTTTGATGAATCGTGGTTCAAATGTTTTATTAACTCTCATATAATACCATAAATTGGTGCGAGCATAAATTCCCAATAGAGATCCATCAGATCACCGTTCATTTGGTTTCATTAATAAAAAAAAATACGATATTTAAGGCGCTGTATTGAATATTTGGCCTCAGCTGATGAAGATTGTTCTTTAATTACAAAAGCTCAATATCTTTTTGGATAGCAGTTTACTCAGGATCCAAAAAATACAATTTTGGACAGCATTTGCTTGAAATTTATCATACTTCGTCCAAAGTTAGACATTTCAAAACACCAAACTCAGATATATGGCTTAATTCAACTAAACTCATCATATTAATAAGTGGTGTCCGTAACCCCAGCAAGCACTTTTTCCTCGGTGAAAAAGCTGTATAGCTTTAAAACTAATATGAATAAAAGAGCGGTTTTTGTGCCCAGATAAATCTAAAGAGATTTAAGAGAGAATTAAAGCAATCTTCTAAACAAAACTAGAATTTCAAACGTTATAGTTACAGCGGTAGATGCTAAAATCTCGAAAAGAGTGATTGCTCTAATTTTTTCACTTGGCATGATGATTGCTCTAATTATGCTCTAAAATTTGAGATAGGTACGATTATTCTAGGAACCCTAGAAAAAAAAAGTGCTTGCTGGGGTCAGGGACACTATGTATAGGCCCAGCATTTAAATATTTCGGGCTACGTTAATTTAATGCCTCATGATGAATATAGACTTAGCATGTACCTACCTATATTTTTGGTGGTTCCGTAATTACGATACTATACAGGGTGTTACAATATTGGTAAAGGACCCGTTAACTGGGAATTCTACTCATCGCGCTGAACAACTTTTGTTCTACGACTTTGCTCAAATTAAAAAAAAAATTTTGGACATTTCATACAAATTGATCATCTGTTTTAGCATTTTTTGCTATTTTTGTATGGAGATTAAAAAAAAAAATGCGATTTCAGCAAAGTCGTAGAACAAAAGTTGTTCAGTATGATGAGTAGAATCCCCAGTTAACAGGTCCTACACCAATTTTGTTACACCCTGTATAACTTTTCACTTTATCTAACAGTCCCACTACTGATGCTCTTTCAATTGTAATATTTTTAACGGTACCATACGATACAATACCACTTTCATAATTTGTTTCATACGGCGTAAGATGGTGTACTAACCTTCAGTTTACATTGTGGAATTAATAAATGAGGAACAATAAAGTCTCACATTCCGCCATGTGTAAAGAACAGAGCCACATAATATTAAACGATAGCATTCACACACGAGTCATCACGCGGTACCCTAAAACTTGAGACAGCTAAATGTGCTTGTTAGATTTGAAGTGAAACCAGCCATCATAAAAGTAAAGATAGGGGTCAAAAATATTATTCTTAGTACCATTATCTTGGCTTATACATTTGATAAGACATGTTCACTTGACCCTCGATGTAGTTTAGTCGAGTGGAATGCTGTACATCATTTTACTGCCTTAAATGATCGTAATTCAATTTATTTGCATTTACTTGTGTTTCGTTTTAACACAATTAATTGTATTACGATTCTTTATTGGGTGAAGAAAGTTTATTATCATGTGTAAAATAAATTGAGTTAAGTATCGTAGTACCTGTAGTTAGCATGGCAAACAAATTTACTCTGTAACACTGTCTTACTCGTACTTCGGAATCGAAGGCAGTTTTAGCTACGCAACCTCTCGTAGATTTATCTTTCGCGGTCTCTAGTTGAAGCTCTTTTTAAGCAGAATTCAAGTTGAACTTGAACTCAATCGATTGGTTCTATTGAGAAATATGTCATTTATAGTTACAAAAGTAGTCGGTTTAGAGTTCGAAAACAAATATATCTTACAGAAACGATACACCAAGAAGATGAGACCCAAGATTGTGAAAAAATCTTTACCCAAATATATATTAAAAAGAACTATTATATTGCAAAATGTGTAGGGATTTAAAAGGGCCTTTAAAAAAAGTAAAGATTACTGTCATTTATGGTACCAAATGAAAGGTGTGCCATGGTCGTGAAATTGTTTCGCGATTCGATTATTCTTTACAGAGAGTTGTTAATTTTTATGTAGAAGCCATGTTCTAATTTTTCATATTTCATATTAATTAGGTACCATATATGTACATAGATTATAATATTAATCCGTATGGGAAATACCTACATGTTTGTCCACAGAGTTGTTGTTTTCGGAAGTGATATTCGGAAATTAATTTTCTGACCTTCCCTCCGATCTGATCTGCTTGGTTGAAAAGTCGTCTTTTACAGCGTTTCTAAGTAAATTTGGAAGTTATTAAGCTATGTCAAGGCTTTATAGGGGACAAAAACTATCGATTTTGGTGTTGGCAAACAGACCTACAACCTCCACTGTTTGGGCTTGGCCATATGGCCGAATATGGGAAGAGGCCCGTAACGCAGCAGTACATGTACATTGTATCATTATTTGTTAGGAGCATAGTTTTGTAAAAAAAACCGAAGATTTCATTCCAGCTTTGTTCATTAGAAGAGCTGGCAGCTGTAGTATTTCTTTCGGGTCTAATTTCGTGTAGATTCAGTTCGTTAGGATAAACCAAAAATTAAAGATAGAAATGTGCATCTAACGTTATAAAATACGAAATTATTTCCAGTGAAATTTATAATTTATAGACAACAAATGGTTCTAGGATTATGAGTGAGTCGATCCGGTTTCTTAACTTTCCGGCTATTATATGTAAGCCGAAATGCTAAATGAATGAAAATTTTGATAAAAAGTCTATATGATCCATATCTTTCATATTCATATTCTTTATTTGCATGTCACATGGTAAATAAAAGGTGTTACAAAGGTATAAGTACATGACATATGACACCTCGTTGACATATCTCACTTCTCATCTCACTTAATATTATAAATGCCAAAGTATGGATGTTTGTTTGTTTGTTTGTTCCGCTTTCACGCCGAAACTACTGAACGGATTTAGATGAAATTTGGTAGGTAGATGATAAAGCACTTGGCTAACACAAAGGATACTTTTTATTCCGGAAAACTTAAGGGTTCCCGTAGGAATGCTTAAAAACTCAAAATTTCCACTTCATCACTAGATGGCGCTATCTTAACATTTTATTTCTTTCTGGACACAATTCTGAAGTCCACGCGAACGAAGTCGCGGGCGGAAGCTATATATATATATATATATATATATATTACCCATTCAAAGCATCCTTTATGTAAGCGCAGTATTTAAAGATTTTCTGTAGTAGGTAAATACACAAAGTTGATTGACTTATCGCTTAAAAAGACATCAGAGTCTGTGCATGTCTTAAACCTTATTTGAATTATGAATTGAATTGTATTTAAAAAAAGAAAAAATTCAGCATGTTTTATTGCCTTTTCCTGAAACGTACGTAAAAACTTATTAATATGGAAAGTCAAACCATTTCTTTGCTCCGATATGTACGATTGATGGTAGATACCATTATCCGCTTTTCGGCGAATAAAAAGTCATTATGTGTAACGTGTATGGAAATACATTTTACCTACCTATGGCAGGACAGCAATGGAGACCCGCGAGGGAGACCACGAATCAACCGAATGGGAAAATGGGAAACCGCTCCCATATCGATATTGAGGCACAATCTGCCCGGATTACGCGCACCCTGGGAGCTAAGCTGAGATCAAATGCCGACTGTGAACGAACACAGGAGTGAAATATAATATTTTTAGCGTTCCAATCATATCTATATGATTAAAAAATGTATGTCTTGTACACTTGAACTTGAAAGATGCACATATATCTTTATATCTGTCATAGCATATTTTCTCTTTATCTACTGAAATAAACATTACAGACGTATTGAAAATATATTTTTCAAATACATTCGTGAATTATGAAATTTAAGGAAAATGCCAAAGATGAGGTGTCCTTGAATTCGTTTTGATCCGGTGTATCCTCATATTCGGATTTTCTCAATAATAAATGTTTTTATAACTATTACATTGCGTAAATTCTGTGATTGTACAGAAAACATAACTAACAGTAGTCGAGTTTAAGTTTATAAACGTTAAACTTGTTTACAATTTGAATTAAAGGACCATGCTTAGTTCTTTCTGTTGTCGTGTAGGATAATATCAATGCTATTCCGAGGAGTTGACGGCGGACAAATATATCCACCTAAGGGCGACAGACAGGTAACCTGCACATTTTTACATCGCTATGTAAAGGAACTCGATATGATGTTAAGTGCAGTACCTACATGTTGAAATGAGCCCTGGCTCCACACCAAGGTTTTTAAGGGATGCATTATATGCAGTAAGTGGTCGGTTATGCAGTATAGATTACATCCAAGCATCCAATTAGCTCTGCAAAATAGGTTTAAAGCACTTTTTTAGGTCTCTGCTCGTATAGGGCGTGTCTAAGTGCTTGGCCTATGAGAATGAGAACTGTGTAAATTAAAAAAAAAACAAATTTGGTATTTAATTATATTTTTCAATACTCTATTCAATACCTAATAGCACTTTGATAAATTATAAATAAATCATTATTTAAATGTACCTTACCGTAAAATACATTCTCGCATTTGACACATGTCCATCATACAAGTTTATAACGCTTCATAGTATTTGGTATTTTACTAAGTGTAATATGTTATAATTAATTCTAAGGCTAATACGCTCCTCACACACACATCGCATTGCCATCAGTCAAACACGTAATAATTATACTTTTTTTAATTTGATTGCGTTGCCGCCACTCCGGATTCTCAGACCACGTCTGAAACCTTTTAAGAGCCGTATTATTAAGTTACAAATTGGAATTGTATTGTATGTGTCAATATAACTTTTCCAAAACTTTTCCAAAAATAAATTGCTCCAAATTGGGATGTTATTGTGTAAATTATGTGAATTTTGAAGTATATGAATAAAAATTGGTTTATTTTTCTCATATTTTGGTATTAAAATATGAACCATCGTAGAATAGTTCAAGAAAAAATCTAGTACGTTTATAGAACAGATAGAGAGAATACCCGTACTTTTCAGATATGTATTTGATTTGACCATGATTTGCTAAGAATCATAAACTAAAACGAGCCCAAATTTTTTTTATACTTTAAAACTTATCTTGTTTTTATATAGAAGGTGAGAGAAGTGATTTTGGGTTTCTGGTCGTGCAGGGAGCATTCAACTCCTGTTTGGAGCCTCTTGAAAAATAATTTATGCCTTATTTGAAATTTGAATAAATCTCTAAAACAATAGCGTGTCCAAATTATTATACCACGACGTTTCAAACTTGACGTGCGAGCCAGAGGTTTGCTATCCCTGTTATGAATTATTAAACATGACATTTCTTTGATGAGCGTTGAATTATTTTGAACTTAAGATATGGAATATGAACCGACTTTTTATGTCAGTAATTCTGTGAATGAGCTAGAGTAGTTGAGGACACGAGTGCAGGTCAGCAAGGCAGGCCACCGAATGGTCTGCGCGGACCTCGCCGAAAAGAAAGGACAGTACAAGCGATGACGATAGCCGCACGCTAGTGAAATGCACGCAGGGATGGAGCCAGCGAGATGACCACCTTGGTATTTAAGCGCGGACCAGCATGCGGAATATCATCAGTCAATAACAACACACAGCGATAGGTACATCTCCAGAAATTGGAGCTGTTCCTTATACGAGTATAAGTGTGTGAACCAGTCGCAACTCCCGCAAAGACCCGCTCTCTACCAAACATAAGATGCGCGCATTCGTGGTAAGTCGGCTTGCGGGCAGAAACTGCACCACCTGCATCGATGCATTTATCTATTAGGCACATGCGATTGGTTTAATATATTTTATCACAATACACATTTTCAACATAATGTGTGATGTTATAAAATATATGTAACGGACCTTAATATAATTAAAAAACAATCTACTTATCAACGAAAGGTTTATTTAAACGACTCTCAATAAATATCGCACTTGTGCCCAATAAATAAATTATTTACCTACAGGTGCCTAATATTACGAAGTGGACATTTGTGCAAATGTGGTGTTCTGAAGTGTTAAAATTATCGTTAGCCGTGATAATTGCGACTCGTCGGAAATCGAATTTACTCGGCCCATCCGCACCCTGCTATACAAACTTTTTCCTTTCTGGAGTTATACTTTAGCCGAGAATAAAGTTTTTATGTTTACTAGCCTGTATAATATAAATGTGAAATAATGTTGAAATGTGCGTAACGGGTGTGAACAATAGGTGGTAACTGAGTACACTGACTATAAACGCCAGTTTTTGTAAGTACGTATAACTTCAGTTGATACCTACATCAAAAATACCGTAATCCATTCACAAAGTACAAAAATAAAATATTACTAGTTTTTTTTAAATCACGTTCACTGCCTTCAAGCGAGATAATGGTAATTAAAAATAGAGGTCAAAAAGCAGGCAAATCCACTACCGTACATAGGTATGGTTTGCGTTACATCACGGAAAGTCAGATGATCGTTATTCAGTGTGAGTGCGGTGCGGTCTCCATTTCACTGGCTCGGTGGCCACTGGTGATTAGGTTATATCGTGAATGTGTGGGACGATATAACAACTGTCTGTATTCAGAGAACGCAAATGAATAGTTAATTATTGGCCCCATAACACAGCTCCGGGGAGCACGGCCCCGCTCTACGGCAGGACAAGATTCTATTCACGCCGCCGCCGCGCCGTCGCTTGTTACGATTAGCAGAATTGTCAATCGTTCCACCTAATAAACTCGTTTTGCCGTTTTATATATTCTTGATTTTACATCTTTGTTAGGTTTGTTTATTTTAGACATTTGATTAAGACTTTATACGTCTATAGTTAGCAATCAGTTATGTTACATATTTGGGTGCTGAGTGGAAGTCCATGGAGAGGGAGATCTCTTTTCAACAGTGATCATCTGCGGGTGATGTGATGATGATGATTTTGATTTTACAAAAGATTTTTTATTTATATTTTTTAATATATTCCATATTAATTTGTTAGTATGTATATTTATAATCATCCGTGTAATTCTGCTGGGCTAACTAACATAAACTACATCGCATATAATTTAAATTGCTAAGCGAATGGCGAAATTGAATAAGGATGAACAATTTTAGTTGATTTTCTTTATTAACCTCAATCCAGGTAAAACAAAATAGAAAAACGGCTGGTCGTAAATATACAGCCGGTTTGGTAGATCTTAAAGGAACTCGGTTATTGGACTCGACTACTGAACTATCCCTAAGTTAGAACTTTTAAATATTTAATATTGATTTTATTCAACTTTATTTTATCTTTTCAGTTACTCGCCTGCGTGGCGCTGGCCTACGGGCGCCCGGAGCCCCCAGTCGGCTACAGCTACTCGGCTCCTTCGTCTTCAGGGCGATACCACGCGCCATCTAGCAGCTACGCCGCCCCGTCCGGCAGCTACGGCGCCCCGGCCGCGGGTGGGCATCGCGGCTCCCTCGGCGGACACTCGGGTGGCTTATCTTTCGGAGGACATTCCGGCGGTGGATTGAGCCTTGGAGGTGACTCTGGTTTCGGCGGTGGTTACGCCGGTGGTTACTCCGGTGCTCCATTGGTCCAGAAACACATCTACGTCCACGTGCCTCCCCAGGAACCCCAGGAATACAGAGCTCCAAAAATTCACTCCTTAGCCGCCCCTCAGAAGCACTACAAGATCATATTCATCAAGGCCCCGACTCCCCCGACCCCGGTCGCTCCCATCATTCCAGTTCAGCCTCAAAACGAAGAGAAGACCCTCGTCTATGTTTTGGTTAAGAAACCCGAGGAACAGCCCGACATCGTCATCCCTACCCCAGCCCCCACTCAGCCCGCCAAACCCGAAGTGTACTTCATCAAGTACCAGACCCAGAAAGAGTCCGGCGGTGCTGCCGGAGGCGCTATTGGTGGTGGTCTTGGCGGTGGTCTCGGTGGAGGTCTCGGTGCTGGTCTTGGAGGAGGTCTCGGCGGCAGCGGCTTCGGCGGTGACGGACTCAGCGGTGGCGACCACGGTGCAGCCGGACCTAGCGGCGCTGGCGCCAGCGGTCACGACGGCGACCTCGGCGGCGATTATGCTAGCGACAGCGGCGCTGACGCCGGCCACTCCGGAGCCACCAGCTCGCAGTACGGACCCCCCGGTCACGTAGCTGGACCTCTTCACTAATTCGAAGGTTAGATCATTCTAAGTGGTAAGATAACATTATAGAAAATAAGTTATGTGAAATGATACGGTGTCGAAATGTTTAGTATTGCAACGATCGAGGCTTTATTATTCTTACATCGCGAGCCCGCAGCCGAACATCTGTACATAGTCACCTACCCTTTGTTCGCCTGCGAGATTATAATTATGTTGGGATGTAGAAGCAGCATTATTTGTTTTTTTTAGGTTCTTTCTTGTTATTAGTGCAAAGTGTTTTTGTTGATCGAAAGGAGGCATTTTAGTGCTATTGTTATACGTTATGTATATGATAAAGAGCTTTTTAAATATTTTTAAATAAAATTAAAATATAAAGCAAAATATTTTGTTTGTTTTGTGCAAGTATCTAACTGGGAACGGTTGCACCGAGTGAGTAATTGCGTCACAGACACAGCCGAAAGTGGTCGTGAAAGGTGGCTTCTCAAATGAGGGCGCCCGGCGAGAGACGGAACGGGCGCGGGCGCCGATGGACGCACCAAATTCCTTTCTCGTACTCGACCGGGTACTATTAGCTCTGACATAAAATCGAAACCGAATAATCATAACGTGGTGTGGTCATGCGGTGTTATGTAATACGATGTAACGAGTCTCGCGACCGGCGCGGGCGGCGGCGCGGTGCCCACCGCTCGCTCGTGCTCCTCTCCGATATCCTCTTGACCGAACTTCGTCGGTGTAAATGGCCACTTTAATGGAGCATAATACCAAATTAAACTTTCATACAAGTTAATGGATGTCGGAACTGTTACGTAAAACTAAATAGCTATATCAAGAAATATCGTAACTGTTAGATGTATGTACTACATTCACTCTGTGCATGCTTATTGGCGATTGACAGATAACGCTTGACTAATGTGTTTTTAAGCAATATGTTGTAGAAAAAACCATGAAAGAAAGCAATATATTGATTGAATTATATCTTTGTTAAGTGTTAGATAGTATCGTTCCGTAACGTCAGTATCGTTAAGTAAGAGAGTGGACGTTATTATTAGGTACTCGTAAAACTGACATCTTAAAAAGGCGACTGAGCGATTAGATCCATCGATATAAAAAAAAACCGGCCAAGTGCGAGTCGGACTCGCGCACCGAGGGTTCCGTATAAATTCATAATCACACATGTCTTGAACTCTATATTTTTTATATTTGAGTTGATTGAATGGAAGGTAATTTGCGGTTTACGATTTATGACGTATTAAAAAAAAACTACTTACTAGATCTCGTTCAAACCTATTTTCGGTGGAAGTTTGCATGGTAATGTACATCATATATTTTTTCTACTTTTATCATTCTCTTATGTTAGAAGTTACGGGGGGGGGTACACATTTTACCACTTTGGAAGTGTCTTTCGCGCAAACTATTCGGTTTAGAAAAAAATGATATTAGAAACCTCAATATCATTTTTGAAGACCTATCCATAGATGGGTTTGATGAAAACCCCACACGTATAGGTTTGATGAAAAAAAATTTTTGAGTTTTAGTTCTAAGTATGGGGAACCCCCAAAATCTATTGTTTTTTTTTCGTTTTTTGTGTGAAAATCTTAATGCGGTTCACAGAATACATCTCCTTACTAAGCTTCAACAGTATAGTTCTTATAGTTTCGGAAAAAAGTGGCTGTGACATACGGATGGACAGACAGACAGACAGACATGACGAATCCATAACGGTTCCGTTTTTTGCTATTTGTCTACGGAACCCTAAAAAGATAAAAAGATATGGTTTGTCACACAAGAGCGCCGTAATTGCCCTCCTGGGCCTGGGTGATGCAGATGATGTCGGACGACGGCTGTGTTGAGTTAAATATCAACCTTAACATAAGTTATACACACTAACCATTAGGTATAAACTTCCTTTATTTGCTACCAGTGACATCAGCTGAAAAATATAAAGACTTACAGTTATTGCATACAATTAAGGTTCAATTTATTGACTAATAATGTTGGAAAACGTAACCTGGCAATCTTGATCGAAATTCAATTTCTCTCATCTATCAATGGATGTAGATCCCATAGACATCTCATATCATAAATTTATTAAGGGTTCTACTACGAACAGATTAAACTAACTGGACTTATTTACATTCGACTTTAAAAAAAGGCTCAATAAATAACAAACAATATTTGGGCCATGCTGTCACGTCTATTCCCACAAGTAAGTAGGCAGTAGTCCCTGCAATTGTAGCCAGTCCATGTAATTGGAGTCAGCTACTAGTTTTCATTCCATTGCATTGGCAACGTGCCGAAAAATACAAAACTACGCTAGAGTGGTTTTAAAGAGATTGAGGAGGATCTGCTTATTAAAGAAATGATCGGTTTATATGAGTAACGCCTTCGACGGATTGTCTAATTAAATACCTACATATGAAGTAGCAATTTGTGAGTACTTATTTTTTGTCATTTATCTTTGTTTAGTCTGTGCTTCAGGCTTCAACAAAAACAAGACTCATTTTTTTATATTTACCTAATCTTATTAACAGAAGTATAATTTAAACTCTAAGAATAAGATTATATTGTAAGTAGAGCTAGACCTGGTTAAATGTAGACTCTTTATCGATCTTAATGTAAAAGTCAGCATTATGTAACAGTGTTTCACTGTTTCCCCAGATCATATATCAGACGGACGTATTATGAGATATACATCTACAGTTACCCTTGTGTTGCTATGATTTACGAATAACAGTTTGGTAACAGCAAGGCCGACAGGTGAATGTAGAATGGTATGTAGTCGGTAGAATGTAGACTGTTATATTATTAAATGTATATATGTAAGTGTGCACAAGAAAGAAAGGGACAGATAATCCAAGGACTAATTAAAGTGGTAAAGCTATAAATTTTGCGAGATTGGATGTAATAACATAAAGTAGAGATGCGTCAACTAAGGTATACGTATAGATGTGAGTTACTGTTTACTGCAGTTTTATTGCTGACGCTATTTCAGCGAGATGTGAGATAATGAACCAGGCACACTGCTCCGGATAACGCCTGAGTAAGTTCACTGAAACTTTTAAATACTAAAGTTGAGATATTAGGTACATCTGTCCGGGTATATAGTGGCAGAACGTTTAACTTCTTTAGATGTTTATTTGCTGGTTAAATGCCGGAGCAGACCTAACGCTTGGCGTGGCGCGTGCGTGGCGTCGGCGTGGCGTCGACGTGGCAGCAACGGTAGTAATGTATGAAACTCTATGAGAGATGTGCCACGATTGCTGCCACGTCGACGCCACGCACGCGCCACGCCACGCGTTTGGTCTGTTCCGGCCTTAATTATTACATTCTTTTTATGGAAATAATAGTGCTGTAAAACAGCACTCAGTAAATAAAGAACGGTCCGATACAGTAAATAGAAACTGAGTATTTCTTGATAGTGTATGTGTAAACCTTAAAATGTAGGCCCTACTCATTAAACTAAACTACTTAAGAAATCCATTCTGAATTGGCAAATTTTTATTTTCTATCCATACAAGGTCGGTCGATCAGGTGTCGAAAGAGTTCATCTCTTTACAAAATAGTTTTATGCATATTTGAATACATAATTAATTTAAATAACTGAGACACGTAACCTTCTTATTATTTAACACTAGCTCTTACATGCGACGTTGCCCGTGTGGCTACAAGTTTTCATACCAGACTTTGATGTTATGTGATGTGCGACACGCTAGCATTTTTTAATTAATTTTTCCCTTTTGCCATGCAACTATGAAACTAGTCTATATTCTATGCAATGACGCTTGACATATTTAATAGTTATCAGTTTTGACAGTTGAAAGTTGCTGCCATGACCCTTACTTTAGTTCTATATTAAATTCCAGTGAATCTATTTAAAAGTTTTAAAGTGAAGAGGGTCTCTACAATCAGGCAGACAGACCAAAACACTTGCTATTTATACAGGTGTAACAAAATAGGCGTACGACCTGGTTACTGGGGCTTCTACTCATCATACTGAACAACTTATACTCTACGACTTTGCTGAAACGCTAAAAAAAATGTAGACTGGTCATATACATTGATCATCTACTTGGCGAATTTTGAAAGGAAAATCCAAAAATATTTTTGAAAATTCAGCATAGTCGTAAAATAAAAGTTGTTCAGTATGACGGACGAGGCTTGAATTATCGGGTACTACACCTATTCTGTAACATTCTGTATATTAAGCGAGGACTTACGTAATTTCATTGGTCTAAACTAGTTGGATCACCGCGATTTCGGATACAAACACCATGTTGTACTCGTTGGGGTTTACATTTTTTGTATTCTTCTACCCTCGACTATCCCTCCCCCTCATATATATTATTTAAATCCTCTGTAATAAGAGTTTAAATTTCTTTCTTCAATAATTTAAGCTTATAGATGGAATGTTCTTTACTCGTGTACTCGTCTTTAAAAGTAGCCGAAAATGATGTTAGTTTTTGAAATTGTTAAATGTTAAGATACCAATCAATAATATATTGTCTAATTTGTCAAATTTCAGAAGATCATTGATTTTGTATTTAAATATAGAAAAATTCCATGGATGCATAATGGGATAAGAATAAGGTGAACACAACTGGGGCAAGGTAAATTTTATAACGATGCGATTCAAAGCTGGCTCAGGGTCAGTCGGAAAATTTTAATTAATCGTTACAATTTATTAAAGCGTGCATATTATATAAGGTGCTACTTTATTAGTGCCCGATATTTTAGTCAGTGATTCTACTCCTGATTCTGGTCATCTTTCCCCAAGGAACCCATAGTATAATAGCAAAAAAAATTGACTCTTCATACTAATTTGGCCGATCGGCTGTTCGATTTGTATGAAGAGTCCAAACATTTTTTTGCGATTTTTTTGAGTCTTTCCTTGGGGAAAGTTGATCAGAATCAGGAGTAGAACTACTGACTAAAATGTCGGGCACTAATAAAGTAGCACCTTAAAATTACGACAATAAGTAAGTATCAACATATTCGGAAGTAAAATCTCAAACTGTTCTACTTTGGAGTGCACATACAATACTTCGTGGACCGTGCCTGCTAAATCAATACTTACTAAGTATTCCTAACAAAACGGTTTCATCAAATCAACCTTTATTTGTTTTATTTTTACATGCGTGGGTACACTTTTAGTTACAGTTCTGTTATTCCTGTATTTACTTATTGTTAGATAAAATGCAATTTATATTAGTCTTCATTTCTTAAAGTGGAGATCCTAATCAAGCCTTTCTACAAATTTTTCTCAACGATTACATAAAGATATACTAGTATTATTGAAGGAGATATATTATACACATACCTCTTGCTAGATCTATCTAATCTTTCAGACTTTGGAAATCGTCTTCGTCCAAATAAAATTAATGCAGTACAGGTAGAGATATATTTACAGTATTAAATTTACACTGTAATTTATGAATGTATATTTTCATTATAATTATTATGGAGTAAGCGAAGCGAGCCTTACGTGTTTTAGCTATACTGTTGTAGATACTTGGCTGCTCTAAGAATGACACGATAGAAGATGACGTCACCACTGATTCTATATGCCGATACATGTACATGTGGTTTAGTTATCGATACTTTTATTGTTAGTAAAAAACAAGCATGGATAATAATGCTTATTTAATCTCGCCTTGGACATCCCCAGATTATTAAAATCGCGAAACGCATACCACTCTTTTGCAGTCCGCATAATCTATCTGTGCGATGTAAAAATGGAAAGAAAACTCAAAAAGAAGCGACTTTACTGATTGGATCTTAACTGTTTAAAATTAGCTTATCGTCATCTATTATTTTTCTGGCGCGTCGGTCGATAGTATGTATACGAGGCTTCCAGCTAATGGCGCACGAACCATCCCGTAAGTGTGAACAGTACTCCAACCAAACATGATCGGACATTTTTCAAAACATTCAATTACCTACAATAAAAATTGGTCATCGATAACTGCCAACTTATTTTTTTTTACATAATTTCATGAATGATCTTATGTCTTATACGCAAGCGCCGTTATGTTCAGTTTGCCACCTGACTCAAGAAGTGAAGGGTGGAGTCTGAAGAGCGAACTTTTAGCAAAGAAGCTATTCGTGCCCGCGGCAACGACGGACAAGCGCGCCCGTGCTATCTTTTGTTTCCGAGACCACTCCACGGATCCACATAGTTGAATGGAATAGTTCTCTTGTCTTAGAGACTCTTTAGAACTGACATGGCACCTAACGAAAGCTTAGCGTTAAGTATTCAGTCAATCCTCTAGTTAGCACTGCGCGCATGCTCTCATCTCGCAAATGTCTTTTTTGCAATCTGTAGGTACGTAAGTACGTACAATTCATTTAAACGTGTTGCGAGATATTAGATTTGTAGGCAGTAAATAATGCAATGAAATTTCGGGATAGACTCAAACATATATTTTCTAACAAGTATTTTTTTCAATATGCATAGTTCTATTTTTGTAGGTAAATCTAGTCAATTTTAAGCATAATGTTGTTTCGTATAGAGCGTTACTAAAAATATCGCTTGCAATGTGTGATCGTCGCAATATGGCCTGAGAATCACAGAGCTTCTGTGTTGGGTTCAGTGACAAAATAATTTATTCATTGACCATGAGCACAATTTCAGTGCGAAATAGTGTAATAAAGAAATCAATCCTGAATCCCGGTTAGTAAGTGTAGATAGAGCTTATTATTATGTATACAGGGTGTAACAAAATTGGTGTAGGACCCGTTAACTGAGGCCTCTACTCATCGTACTAAACAACTTTTGTTCTACGACTTTGCTCAAAACAAAAGTTGTTCAGTACGATGAGTAGAATCCCCAGTTAACGGGTCCTACTACAATTTTGTTACATCCTGTATAACAGTTAGTTAAAGTACAATAATAATTAACAGAATCATTAAAAATTATATTCGATTGCTTATCATTATGCGTCAGACTTGGGGGCGGCACGTGATCTCTTTATACTTGTGTCGGCGATAATAAAATCAATGAAGTGGATTATACTTACTGAAAGGCCAAAAATATCTTTGTGAATTCCTTAATAAAATACCGTCATATCATGACGACATGCGGCTTTTTCGGCATAAGAGCATTAATGGAATACTGCCTGAAGCAGCAATTAAATGTTTGTGAAGCAAATATCACACGAAATATTTTGGTACGCACGTACGTAAAATAGCAATAGCATTGTGTGCTATTTGGGGAGTTTAATAAAATATTTAAAAGGTTATTTGTGCGGCATTGTCATAAAGGATGATGGATGGGAGAGGCTCCGCACAATGTTGCCGTCCGCACGACCGGCGGCGGCCCTCCCGCCCGCGCCCGGCTGCTCCTTTCACCCTCGTCAGATCCACCGGCATCGCAGCGTCATGGAGTGGAATCCTAAGGAAACCCTAATCAAGCGAAATTCATGTTTCGGGTAGGTACTTCAACAGTTTCCAACTGTTGACCATCTCACCATAACACAACGCGTTATGTTAAGAGTACGACGACAGACTTTACATATATATGTATCCTGGTATTCTAATGTAGGTATCTTTTTTGACACAGATCGTCTTTTTGTTTGCATACCTAAAGAGTACATTGGTAATCACACTCAATTTTTTTACCGATTTCTTAAATTGCTTCTAATTACAGCGTGTAAATAAATAAATATAATTTAAGATGACGAACAATCTAGAGCGAGCGTAACGATAACGGACCGTGACACACACGTATTTTTAGGCCAATTCGCATTTCTGAAGTAGGTAAACACGCCGCCGCGCCGCCGCCGCCGCCGCACCGCTGCCGATGCCGATGCCTACGAACGATTCGAAGCCTGCGTGTCGACGACGAGTGTTGGCTACCAGTCCTGCGTGATTGGCAGCTCATTGTAAATAGTTTTTGTACATATTGAAACTAGAAGTAAGCAAACTCCAAATTGCAATGACGTGCAGTTTGGCGTTCTTTCTATAGTGTCGTAAGTGGTAGTGTGGTGGTGTGGTTTAATGTTGTTATTTATATTTATCTTATTACATAGCCTAAGCCTCAAAACGAGTATTATTTTCAGCCACTCTGCGTCTACGGTAACGTGTACATTTTTACATTCAGTTTTTGTTACGGTAACGGTTCTGTACAGAGCCTGGGTGATGCAATCAACCTTCGTAGTTATCGTTATCGGCACACCTTTTGATTCGATCCGAGTTTCACAACGTAAAGAGGGGGAATACGTCAAATTATTGCACGGTTGGAATGATCAACAATGTTAATTGCGCCAAAGGACCAAAAGTTGCCAAAAGGACCTTATTAGTCAAGGCGCTAAATTATATGTTTTTTTCAGAGTCTTTCGTTTCATTATACTTAACAATTTTCATCATCTTAATCTTCATTCACACAGTCTTAAAAATCCACAGATCTCATGCCTCTATGACTTTCTGGCGTATTGAAAGTGACTTTATTTTTTTGTATTAATTATTTTGCATATCATAAACTTCTCTTGTACGTATACCCTTTTGTGAAATCGTACGCTATTTTACTTTTGACTTTTTTGTTGTAAAACTACCTTTTATATATATATATTTTTTTATTTTTTATTTTTTAGACGATAGATAATGTAATTAATACTCCAGAGTGGTTTTTGACAAAATTTTAATAATAAGTTTTTGTGACATTTGAGATTGTTCCAAAAATATCGATCAAAAATTTGTGTTTCAGTTTAAAAAAGATATTAACATTTTTTTTTTGTATTATCGTAGTTCTTTTCATTTCTCTATCTTAATAACTGAGGACGCTAGGCCCCTGTTCATTTTTTGTAAACGGGTACCCTACTGAAGCGATTGAATAAGCATTTCAATGCTAAAAACTTGGTCTACGCTTACATACAATATTGGTCGCATTTTTAGCCGATTTTAATAAAATATAACAATACAGCAACTGTCAATGAAAAACGCTCTACGGTATATTAAATTCCTGCTTACAATTTAAGTACAACTTATGAAACTAAATCAAAATGAAGTTACTAATTTGATTTGAAATAGATAACAGTATCCACCTTTCAAAGGTATTTTTAATACGAAGTTTTTAGGTAAACACTCCTGATTGTAATAGATATAATATAATATATGTATATTGTATATGTATACATACTGAATGACTATATGTCAGGATCTTTGTTAATTTATTAATCTTAATCTTTGTTAAAATAAAACAAAATAAAATTACAGGCCCTACTTTAAAAATGGGGAAAGGGTCTAGGTGGGTATCTATTTAAAAAGTGCCCCAAGATAGTTTCCATGTTTTCACCTCGTTAAATTATTATTCTTTAACAGAAACATTTTTACACCAAATTTCAAACACCTCTCAATAATGAGGGAGAAATGGGGGTGGCTACTCTTAACTTGAAAATTAATTGTCTTTAAAACTATTTGATATATCTCAATAAAATTTTAAACATGAATAGTTATTTATAAGATTTATGTCATATATTTTTTTTTCAGATTTTTATTTCACTAATGAAAGGTAAAAAATAAGATCTTTAATTTTTTGTTGTGGTTTATCATATCATACTTACCCCCGGAGTGACACCAACCAAAAATATATTATAATTGTCTATTTTCTAGTAATAACATGAAAAAGTTACACAAAACTCGAATAGGCGGAACATTGTAAAAAATTAAAATCTATTTGACTAATAATAATAAGGCATTTTGGCGAATTATTCCTCGATGCGATGGTGATAGTTAGACCGGTTACCTCAAATAAGTTGGCATCAAATTCGGCTGGTTTTATGATTTTAAAGAGATAAAAATCTCTAAAGAATATATTATATAAATCTAATAAATAACTATGCATCTTTAAAATTTCTTTGAGATATATCGTCCTTCCTGAACGCTCCTTGTTTAACGCTCGGTGCGGGGGCAATTTACCTATGTTCCTGTACATGTAAAAAAGAGACAGTGACATTCTCAATATTATTGCTATAAATATAATAATTTTCTACACAAAAAACGTACGGCAAAATAGCTGCCGTAAAGCAACGTGAGGAAATTATTTTCGTCCAGTGCGGTACGGCAACTACGTATTTTGCTGTATCCCCCATATCGTCACTGCTTGCGCCTGCGCGGAGCAATAGTGGTCACGAAAAAAACTCGACATGAGTAAAGCGATTAAGTGTGCAGGTACAGAAGCAAGGAATAAACTTATTTTCACATTTTTGTTGATTAGTTTGTTTGTACTATATGTTGCTGCTTGATAAGATAACCAGGCAAAATAGATATCTACCTAACTCTTTCTTTACTTTAAGTACTTAAATATTTTTTAAATTTATATTGCTTGTTAAGAAGAATTATGTTTATTTATAAACCGGTAAATTTTAATGTTATGTCTATTTTAAATTATAAATTGTTTATCTATTTAACAAGTAAACCCCATCCCTAGCATTTTATCACTTCTATGCTATAAATTGCCTATTCTATGCTACAAATATATTTCCGTAAATAGCTGATTTTGAAAAATCCTTTTATCTTTGAAAATATCTTACAGAACCCCGTGCTACTGCAGTTAGGTATACACGAGGATGTAACCTATCGATTAGTTTAAAAAAAATCGTTGATATGATGAGTTTCCACGTTTGTATGTACCTTGGAAGTCAGGTCCTGGTACGGCAAAATAGAGGCCGTAACGCGTAGCAGGCAATGTATTTGTCTCGTACCGCACGGGCAGTAAGTTTAGTTCTAGCGCCAACGCAGGGAATGTGATAAATAATTGAATTGAATATAAGATTGCAGAACCCTACCTTCCCAGGAATAGGAAGAGACTCGTGCCGTGGCAGTTGTGGGACAATGTTTGTTATAATGTTGATTTGTTAATATATTGAATAATATTCTGCAGAAAATATTAGGTTTTCGGGAGCAAATCCCCCGCTCTTTAATTACAAGTTTATACAAGTTTGTAAGATTTTGTGCGCGTGATACTAGTGCATTGTGTATATATTGTGTAGTAATTTATCACTAAGTGCCGCACGCATCGTCACGTAATGGATCAATGTGAAGATTTAGAATTTCATTTTTTTTGTCCTGTATGACCAACGGCTCGTCATCGAGTTTTTTGTTTGCTCAGGGATATTTTGCAACTGAAGCACATCGACAACTACAAACAGTGACAAGAAATAACTATCTCGATGATTCTGCGGTTCACACTTGGTATTGAAAATTCAATGAAAAAAATAATGAAGTTCTAAATCATCTTGGTGGGGGCCCATAATACTAGTCGTCAAACAAAAAAAAACGAATTGAAGCAGTGAGGAAAGCACTGGCAGCGGAGGTATTGATACATAAGGGCAATAACCCTAAGTATCTTAATAACAATTTTTTTTTAATTATTTTATGTCGGGGGATTTGCTCCGGACAACCTAATATATCTAAAATCTTGTGAAAATTGAACGCCTCCATCGATCTCTACTTAACCGCGTACGTATGTGAAGTGTTTGATGGAAGGGTTTTCACGTCAAAGGGCAAAGAGAAAAATATCGCTATTTGAATGTCTTGTATGTTTCAGGGACAGAATAACTACCTACGCTACAGACTTGCCTTTATTTTTTTACATAATTTTCTCTTCCAATAAAGAAAATTAAGAAGATCAACAACTTAATGTAATCGCTCTGTGTAGTCAGTGTAGTAGGCTGAATTTAATAAGCAGTAACGAAGCAAAGAAAACGTTCTGTTGCAAAGGATTAAGGGCAGAAACACAATTTGAAACGCGAGGTGACGATGACGTGACGGCGCCCGACCCATCGATACTTGTGTATCGATTCATATTCTGAGTTACCCAATTTTTATCAAATGTCAAAAACAACAATGTGTCTAAAATGTTTTACATAATAGCAAGCAACATATAACGTAATAATTTCATATAGTCGTTTCATACTTAATAAGATTTTTTTAAAGTAAAGAATAAAAACATTTCATAATTAATTGTTGATCCTTTCAACTACCCTATTCAATATCGAGAAACAGCCCACAAACATCCGATGTCGCTTTTCGAAAGGTGTTTGCAGTCTGTATGCTCTGTTGCAAAGGGATAGAGGCGGAAACAGAAATCTGAAACACGAGATGACGTGACTCCACCCTTCAAATTCATAATATCACACTCTTAATAAAACAACGACCGAATTCAAAATTTGGCAAAATGAGTTTTGATATAAAAACCGACCCAAAAGAGAGACGCCCGCGTGTGCGGAGGGACGAATAAAGACGCAAATATTTTGTTACCTTATTTCTTAAAAAAATAGAGGCGTTTTTTTACCGAGTGAAATAAACTGAGTCTGTGTGGCTTGCTCTTTTACGTCTGTTTTTTTTTATCAAAACTCATTTTGAATTCGGTCGTTGTTTTATTAAGAGTGCGATATAAATTTTATACCGAGACACAGATTACAAATATCCGACGTCCTGTCTCTCTCTCTATACGGATATGACAGGCTGGGTGGTGTGCCGTTAATACGGTATTCAGAAGAACAACATATTATGTGTGTTTTCAGCTTATGTTTTCAATTCGCTTTCAACCAAATTTGAGTTGAAAATGCGGAGTGCATTTTCTCATTAGTGTCGGCAAGCCGCGGCCGGCGCGGCGACCGGACGGGATGGCTGGGCGGAAGGTGCTGAATTCCTGCCCGAGGTTATATACCTAATCTGATTTTCTTTTCATTACACTCACCCCGAATCGTGCGACCCTTAAAAAATATATTTACACGTTAAGTGGCGGAAAATCTGCCCGTCTTTGACGTGGCCTTATTTGTGCATTTATGCTGTAAATGTTTAACCATATCTCTTTCTTTTAAGAACTAAAAGTCCCTTTTATACAAATTTTCACATTCATTTCACGAGATATAGTACTTTCAGTTGTATTTTGAAGGCTGTGTAAGATGTGAGAGTAAATAATTACATACACTTCATTTACTCTTAGATAGGAAATCCTGTCTATTTAATCTAGAAGCAATCTAATTTGCTTCTTTTGTGGTACACGAATTCCAAATCACAAGAACTAGACTTAAAAAATACTTTAGGTTTATTAGATTTTCGAATTTTTACAACTATACACTCCCTAATTTGAATAAACATTTTTAACTTCATTACATTATCTAAATTGTTCATTCACCGTATAATATATACGTATATTGAATGTTTACAGCCACACTCTCATTACTGAATTAGACCGCTGTATCTACTAGTTTGTTCAGGGTATTGAACTGGAATGAGGTAAGGGTGTTTAAGTGTTATCGTTGTAATGATTATCACACCTTTCCCTATAGGCCACCTAAACCTAAAATAACAAAGATGAAGGGCGAGAAACATTTCCAAATAAATGTTGGATTTTGAGAGCGGCGACGGCGGTCCACTGGGAAACTGGGGAATGGAAAAGAGATCCCTTTGGAAAGTTCAGTCGTGCTCGTCGTACGTGCACAGTATGCTACACATTAGGCTACAGCGGATACAAGGGGTGATGAAGGTGGTACGGACCATATAAAATATTTTTTTTTTAAATCTTGTTGCTTATCTGTCTATATATAATTGACGAGCTGAGAGCAAGAGTGGTGTAACCATTTTCGCTTAAATGGATATATTTAACTTTGAAATTATTTATTTCATTAATCATTAATTTTTAAGAAAATCTATTCGTTTATCCATGTTAGTCACTATGTCAAGACGCATTATATAGGGCAGTTTCATTATGATTTAGGTAGATATCATCTAAAGTGCTAAAAAGTGGACCAGAGGAGATGTTTAAAAAATGTGGCATACACCACTCTTGCTCTCAGCGCCTCAATTATACCTTAGGCATTAGTAGGTAATTCAAGTTAACCCAAAACATATTTTACTAAATTATTTTATTGGACTAACTAATATCTAAACCATTGCTCCACTCACATTCATGCTGATTAGATCATCTGTCAAGATGTAGAAGGCCTGATGATGATGAATGGAAAATAGAGAGGTTGCTTAAAAATAGAACTGAAAATATGCTTTTCCAATCACCTTGCCGTATGCATGTGGAATAGCAATAGATGAACATGAAAATTTTGCTGTTCCACTTTACGAAAAAAAAAGTTAAGTATTTTTGTGTCCTGTCTACCTACTGTTCTGAAAGTCTGTGGACGAATCGGGAGGATGAAAAGTGCATTATATTAGGAAAATGTATCTCATAGATTATTATGTGTAATGAAAAAAGCTACTAACGTTGAGAAATAAAGAGTAAATAAAGTGTTAAGTTTTAGTAAGAGAATTATTTCTCCCGGGCCGTTGGCGGCGGTGCGGCGGCGCGGCGGCGCGTGTAGGCGTGGCGGTGTGATTTGGCGGCGCGGTCTACGCCGTCTCTAAATTTCTCGCAAGGCAGTTTCCAATGTCCGGGTGCACAGCTCTATATCTATTACTATGGGCCCAGATCAAACTACTACCGTTATTTATTGACCAATAAACTTCCAATTACTATCTCGCTGTAGCGAGCCATCAACATTTAGTGAGCTCTTGGTTCATGACAAACAGACTATTGAGTTTTGTACATTTTCCTAATGGGTTGTGCCAAGGAAAGTGATCAAATAATATCGAGTAAATATTCCCTGGGATGGGAGTACACCATATGTTAATCAAATAAACGGATCCTGAAGTTCATAAAAAACATATTCTTTATTTTTTTCAGAAACTCACAGACTGATTTAAAAATAATTATTTAAACGTAATCTGAATAGGTTCCTACGTACCTATGTACGATAATAAATATAAAAACACTAATTGAAATCGATTATTAACGTCATTTTTTTATCACAGATTTTTTTATCACGAAACGTTGAGTGTACAAGTTCCGCGTGGTAGGAACTTTGTACTAGGTAGAAAAAAAGACGATTTAAAAGTATGCGTACAGCATCTACTTAAATAAAAAAGATTTTGACTTTGACTTTGACTTTGTGGATTGCGGAGTAGTCTTTTTACATCCTTTAATTAATTAATTTAATAAAACAAAGGATTATTGAGCTTTTTAAAATATTTACAAGGCAGCAACGTTTTTTGATGTTCAGCACGCTTTTAAACAAGATTTCATTTACCAACCGAAAAAAAAACTTTGGTATTGCAACGCCTAACTTAAACAACAGCGTTAATAGCTAGAATGAATGACGGTTCTGACGAGCTCAGTGCATGTGTCGGGTCGCTTTTTGTCGGGTGCCGATTTACAGCGGGGAAAATCCATGTCGTGTATTTAATTTCATTTTACTATATTATCCGATTAAATCGAAAGCATTTTCTATTTTCGGAAACTGTCTGTCCGTTGACTGATAATCGTTTATAGCTTAGACATTTTATCACAAGATTTTTGAAGTTTGATCGTTAGTAGTTTGTTATATAGCAGCTTATTTGATGGAGTGATTGGATGAAAATCATCGATATAGGATATTTTCCTACATCAATGATGAAAATAAAGAGGAAGTGAGTGAGAATAGGCTCATAAGTCGCTTACTGAGGGCCTCATAAGAAGGCTCAAGGTCACCCAAAGGGCGATGAAGCGTGCTATGTTTGGAGTTTCCCTACGCGATCGAATCAGAAATGAGGAGATACGCAGGAGAACTAAAGCAACCGACACAGCTCACAAAATCGAACTGAAGTGGCAGTGGGCGGGGCACATAGCTCGTAGAACAATGGCCGTTGGAGCATTAAAGTTCTCTAAATGCGGGCAGCGCAGGACCAGTTGGTGTGGAAATCCTTGGAGGAGGCCGTTATCCAGCAGTGGACGTCTTTTGGCTGATGATGATGATGATGTGCGAGAATTTGAAATCATTTGTGGTGTAAGTCCCGATGAAACAGCGCAGATCTTTACCAGCGAGGACGTTATTTCACGGATTTTAGCGGGTGTTCTAAGGGAGCTTTTCTCTTTTTTAATGTATGGAAAATCAATCAATAGAGTTTTTCACGCGAATAGTTTTCTCCGATTCTTAAAATATCTGAAGCGTATATTACCCATTCGTTTGGTTTCTACTTTAAATCTACTTATTCAAAACCAGTAGCCCTTACCAGCGTAAGGAAAGTTAGTGCTTACTCATATACTATATGTAGCTATATCACTGCTGCGCTAGGTCTAAGTACTTAGAACCCGAGTTCAATTAATGCAGTTGCTCGGCTTGTGGCGAATCAGTATAGTTCGCAATAGTTTCTACAATTCTCCTCCGCTATAGACCTTAAGCACCTTATTAACTTTCTTATTGTCTTGTTAAAAGGTTAGACTTTCCGACCTTCTCGAGGTAAGACACAAGAGGACCCGTATCTCCCTCGCATTAGGGACAATACGTGTTGTTAATGTGTGTTTAGAATTAAAATAAAATACATAATAATTTAGAATGAAGAGAAAATGAAACGTCTTTCTAGGCCAGATAAAATAATTAGTGTCTGATTGTGAGTAAAAAGGGCAATGGAAGTAAAATGATCCAAAAATCTGACTGATATTTAGAACTGAGGAGAATCATAATGAGTTAAAGTGGACCGCTTTGGAAATGGACAACAAGTAAGGAAGTGGCCCAAGTCGACCGGAGGAGCTACACGTAGATATCCTCCGTACTGATTCAGAACCAGTATCCTCCATACTGATTTAAAACGCAGTTTTAAACAGTTTTAAAACTCTCTTTAATCCTCTTATCAATATTTGAGGAATTTTGAATTTATGTTTGAATTTATAATAATATTATTGTGTAGTCGCATTATCTTCATTGGCGTTTCAGAAGAATCGGTTAAGAAAGATGATGAAAGAATTGAAACAAACAAAGAGTTCTTTAAAGCAAGTATAGATGTTATGTGTAACACATACGATAACAATGCTTTGGTAAAAGCTAATCTCACACCTTCTTGATTTAGAGAACGATTAGATTAACTAGTCAATTATTATCTATTTTTCACGGATCAGTAAAAATGCAGTCACGAATAAATGAGTTGAGTGTACATATTATGATCTGTTATCAGTCATACCTTCATTGACGAACAATATTAATTAATGCATAAAATGATTAAAAGAAAATTCAAATTAATAAATGTTTCTGTTATTTTAGAAGGAATACTGTGAATCGTTTAAAACCCAGAGCATTTTCAATCAACTGCTAGGGCGTGGCTTCTATATATATAGAAAGAAAGCATTTTGCGAGTTATTATCTCTTATATAATTTTGCTTCAATTGCCGTACTGCAATATAGCTTAAAGAATTCCTGCATTTCGTAATTGTTCAACTTGGTCCAGTCTCAAGGCGAGTAATTACAATTAGCACGAAGTTCACGGGGAGGCTTGACATCGATTTCCATTTATGAGTCGAGATACAGCTTGCCAACTACAGAAGCAGGAATTCGTCGAGCAGAACTTGCAGCGTAAATCATGATTTGACTAATTGGATAGGCGGCAGCTTCCAGTAATTAACGATCCGTTTAATTTGTTTACTGATTTTTATTGCCGACTAAAATCTCGGTCGCTTTTGCTCCCCCGCTCACACGAGTCCCCATATCAAACGGTAATTTACTTGGTTGTTGAATTTCCATGAAATCAGCATGAAACGGAGTCACGTGTTTAAATACTTTTTAAGTGGTTGATATGTGTTTTGAGTGCTTGTTAATAACAATTTGTGATATTTATTTTTCTCGTTTGCTGTTGAGACCACAGGCTGCTGGGGATCGGAGGCAAGAGATTTTGTCCGGGAAATAGGGTGTCGTATTAGGTAAAGAGGGGGTGCCGTCCGCTCTGGGGCCTTCCTGATGCAAAGGTTGCCCATCGCTATTCAGCGTGGAAACGCTGCAAGCATGATGGGCACCTTTGCGTCTGGAACGTGTAAGGGTGGACTCTTCGACTAACGAAGCCTTTTAGTGGATTTTCATATTAATAATTGACTATATGTAATATTGAAATTAGATACTTACAAATTAGACATTTGTAAGAGTAACATGATGATTTGTGTAAGTATCATGGTCATATAGATGGTGTTTTGTCGATCGCTAATCGTGTTAGGGTACGTCGAATTGTCGATGCCTGAAGCTTGATACAACGAGAAACTGTCAAAGTAGTGGTTATACAAATACTGCACTTGTACTTTGGTCACCTAGCAAAGACATACATGTGTGTGTATCTAGGTATATATAAATGGTAGATGTAATAAATAGTCGAAGAGTCTGAGGATTGTCCACAATAAATAATACAATTAAGCGTGTAAATACTTTCATCTCTGTGATCAAAATTGAGGGATCGCTGTTTATCTTGCAGCGTAAGTTATCTAATAACTCCGCGGGCAAGAAAAATCACGGATTATAATAATGTTAGGTTGTTATGGGACATGAGTTTTTTAGATGTTACTAAATTTATTTAATTTCATGAGTGGAACTCGCCCTTCAGGTGATGATGAGATCATCATCATCATCATTTGAAGGGCGAGTTCCATCATTTTTGAAAATATTATGGCGTACCTACTCATCATTATTGATATTTCACGAAGTTGAAAAACACTCTTTATCAAGTTTGTAATGCGAACGTCATTATCAAAGTTTCCCAACACTATAAAATGTCAATGGTACATAATCATACTCATAATCATTTATTCATAAATTCATTACACGTCAATAGTACAAAAAAAAGTCATTTAAGTACATGTACAGTACATTCATTCCTAATATTAACATAATATTCAGAAATAAGAATGATTCATAATGATATAATAATAATTCTAAAGCATGTCACAATAATAATAATGAAAATAAAAATAAAAATGTAATAATTAAATTTAATTATAATAACAAACTTAAAGTTTGAGCTCAAAGAATTCCTCGATACTGTAGAATGTGTTTTCGATCAACCAGCGTTTCAGGCTATTTTTGAAACACTTCTCGTTCGGGGCGTCGACAATGTCTCGGGGTAAGTGGTTGTATACGCGCGCGCCAAGCACGTGCGTCAGCCGAGCGGATTTTGCGAGGCGGTGTGTGGTACGCTCACCAGTTTGCTCGCATCCCGGGTATTGTACCTATGTCTATCGCCGTGTTGTGTATATGTGCTGAGGTTGTGTCTCGTGTATAACGCAACTTGCAGTATCGCAATCGAAGGCAAGGTAAGTATACCCAGGGATGCGAAATATGGTCGGACTGATGTAAACCGCGACACCCTCACAATCGCTCTCACTGCCCTTTTTTGCATCCGAAAGGCACGCTGCCAATCGGCGGCGCACCCCCAGAGTTCTGCACCGTACTGTAGCAGGGAGTGAACAGTGGCAAAATAGCAGGTGCGTACAACATATCCTGGAACTGTTCGTGCCAGACGCCAGAGAGCAAAGCAGGCGCCACCCAGTTTACTACATATTTTTTCTATGTGACAGTCCCATGTCAGCCTGTTATCGATTTTGAAACCAAGGAATGTTTTGGATTCGACTTGATTAATTGGAGTATTGTTGAGCACTACTGGGAGCTGGCCAATCTGTCTTCCTGTCAGGTTCAGGCGCATGAAGTGAGTTTTACTCAAATTTAGCGCCAAACCGTTGGCAGAGAACCACCCGGCCAGCTGTCTTACGGTTTCGTTCAACCGCACCCCTAGTTCGCACGAGTTTGGCGCGCTTACCAAGGAACCCATAGTCAAATCGCAAAAAAAAATTTTGGACTCTCCATACTAATTTGGCCGGTCATTTCATCGATTTGTATGGAGAGTCAACATTTTTTTTTGCGATTTGACTATGGGTTTCTTAGGGAAAGTTGATTGTTATCATGAGCACATTCATAGACTTTCGTATCAAGAACTAATTTAAATTCACCCTATATATGTCGCCACAGCTCATCGCATCTGGGAGGTCATTGAGGAGTAGGGAGAACAGGAGATTTAACACCGAGGATCCCTGAGGAACTCCTATCGTTGTGGAAACTGGGTCCGACTTTATCTTCCCATTCTCTCCTACCACAATTTGACATCTGTTTCGCAAGAGGTCACATAACAATGCATGAGTAGAGGCCCTGAATCCGTATTGCGCAAGCTTGGCAGCGAGCACGTCATGGTCCGCTACATCAAAAGCCTTCGAGAGGTCGCAGCATATTACTGCAACCTGTAGGCCCCGTTCGCGTGCCTCTAACATACACCGCACTACATCTCGACCTAATACTGTTGTCGTCGATAGACCTGTGTGATAATCATATTGCCGTTCAGATAGTATGCCGGAGGCGTTTAAAAAAGCTGTAAGTCTCGTGCACAATCCATTTTCGAATATTTTTGCCAAAATAGGTATAATCGACACAGGTCTATAGCCATCGATCGCTTCTCTACTACCCTTGCCTTTGAAGAGCGGTACCACTTTACTCCTTTTTAGTGCGCTAGGATAAATTCCTCGGTCCAGGCACGGAGGTAGGTACGGAGTAGGTAAGCTATAATATTTCAAAAATAAGACAAGTAAGAAAAAATAGTATACAGGGTGTTAAAAAAGTGCGTTTGAAATTTTAAGGGGTTACTCAGAATCAAGTATAGAATACAGTATAAATATTGAAAATGTCCGATCTACAATTATTATTTTCAGATTCCCATACTAAATCTGAATAGTGAATCAAGAATTTGTATGGGAAACAGGAAAAAAATAGGTAATTGTAAACGCACTTTTTAACCTCCTGTATAATATTAATAATCTAAGCATTAATAATATAGTTGTGTGTACTCACAGTAGGTAGCGCTGGTGAGCCTATCGATGGTGTCCTGCTTCAGCTTGGAGTTCTTTTTGCCCATGGTGCTGGTGAGGGCGCGGCCTCTCGCTCCGACTCAGCGACGCAACCTCGACTGGCCACCGCACGGCGCTTTACATATTACTCCTGCCTTCGATCACCTGCGGATATGAAAATCAACGTCAAACATAAGAGTAGAAGAAAAACACATTTATTAGTTACCTAGGAATATCTTAAGACATTAAAAAGATAAAGGTACAATGAAGATCGTATGTAAAGATCTACAGTCATTGACTATTTAATTATAAAATAAATATAAATAATGATCAAAAATAAATATTCATGGGTAAATCTCACACGATTTTCTGACCTACCTATGCTATGGGATACAGAGATTGATATAAATATACGTACGTTTAAATATTTGTGTAAAGTTTTGTAATTAACACCCGCAGACAGACCATACCAACTTATGCATCACGCCGCACGCGAATGCTGTTCCTTTGGGTGGGTACCCGCACTAAACTGCGATCTTTAATACCCATCGGGTTAATAAAAAGTACTAGGAAGGATAGTCTACATTTTCAGCCATGGTCCACTAGCACGGGTGATCAATAAGTTTCTAGTCCAAATAGCTTTAAATGCCAGGAGGTTTGTTGCTAACGATATTGGCGAAATATATCTGAAACGGCTGATATAAAGTATATTATATTATAACAAAGTATCTCCTCATTACACTGGTCAAATGACTTTTACGCATGAATTGTAGCACTAATATATACGAGATTTTGTAAAACGGAGTTGTTTAGGATTTCTCAAAAGCATTTTCATGCAGATTCGAACAAATACTAAATACCTAAGTAAGTGCGCTATAATGCATTTTGACTTCCATTTTAATGGCTGAGACAGACAACTGGATAAAGATAATACCAAAAAGCTTTGGCATACTTGTACGTTCATTGGATAATACGTATATAAAATACGGACCACAAAAACAAATCCCGTGACCATAACTAACGTGAGAAAGTTAAAACCAAATAATTTTATAGAATGTTTTAGTTTTAGCAATGATGATGTTGGTGGTTTAAACTATACAGGGTGTTATAAAAGTGCGTTTAAAATTTGAAGGAGTTACTCAAAATAAAAATAGTGGTACTTATATCAGATTTTTTAAATATTTTTCCTGTATTCTATACTTTATTCTGAGTGACCCTTTAAAATTTCATACGCACTTTTTTAACACCTGTATAGTTGAGCCGGGAATATATGTATCACATACAGTTGAGCCTGTACCCCGCCGGGAGTAGAACTTGCCATTTCCTTTTACGCGGTTGACAGAATTACGCCACGATTGCCACGACTAAAGTAACGTCGTCATCGCAAATGCAAAGCCTGCTATATTTCAAAGCACCACCTCTGCCTATGCTTTATCCAGTTAGACGCTATCGGCTACCTTCCTACGCATATCCTTATTTTATCTCAGTATAAATTATAGCTGTTTTCCGACCCAAAATATTGTAGGACTACCAGAAAATGAAAGTCTTCTGCCTTCTGATGTAAAGAACTAGCGAGTTACTTATTTATGCTCATCTTTTGATAAAACAAGCCATTTATAAAAAATTTCAATGGTAATATGTTTATGGTTGGTAAAAATATGCGCATCAAGTGCAGTTTTTAAAATGATAAAAGTTTTTCCAAAATTCGTATAATCCTTGGAGTGCTGATGGGCCAGGTCCTGACTAGCCAGAAAATGTATATTTCACTTAGTAAAAGTTTCCTAGTTTTCGAGATATTGGCACTTTTATGAAATGCTTGAAAATGTCTACCTTAGCTCTTTCTGGAACAGGGCGGTGGCAGCGGTGTCACACGGCTTCGTCAAGACGGAGACGGGTGGGGTGGGGGAAGTTTCTTCCTCTGGAACTCTAGAGGACGCTGCTGGTAGGCAGGTTAGCGTGAATCATGGACTTACTGCGGTCGACCCCTGCACGGCCGCTGACCGAGCGGTGGCTGGGAGGGATGCAGCGGTGGTAGCGGTGCGGGTGACGGTCCCATCTTTCTTGTTCTAGAAATCCGGAATTCCGGATCCGGAACACCGGGCGTGAAGTGTGGTTGTGCAAGGTGGCAAGCAATTGCGTCATTTGATTTAAATTAAATACTCAAAAACACCATATTTCAATCTTTTTAAAGTTTTTTCATTAAAACTCCTAATTATTGATACAGTTAGAAATGAGCTCTTTTGGCACTTAAAATGATATATATTTTTTTGTAAAGCGAAATTTGGAAAAACTTTTATCATTTTAAAAACTGCACTTCATATATTTTTTAAGAAAAGATGCCACTACAGCCTAGTATTTTTTTTTGTAGCATAAAAGTTCAAAGTTAAGGGATAAAAATTTTAAAAGCGTAAATAATTTTTTAAATATATTTATGAGCGAACCGTAGCGATTTAAAAAAATAATTTTATTGTTGTAGATAGCCTTATTCCTCTGTAACACTCAGAAAAAAACAGAATAACATTTTACCTAAATTTGTTGACGTGGCATTGGTAATTTTGTTCTATAAGGTAGACATTTCAAGAATTTCATAAAAGTGCCAATATCTCGAAAACTAGGACACTTTTACTACAGTGAAATATACATTTTCTGGCTAGTCAGGACCTGGCCTATCAGCACTCCAAAGATTATCATTGGTGTTTGGGACACCCTGTATATATTTATTTGTACCCAGGAACTTGTACTTTTACAACTAATATAACATTTTAGTAACTGTAACCTTGAAATTATGTGCAGCAAAGGATCGCGTAATCGATTATTGAAATTTTCATAGGTGTATCGTGTTTAAAATACATGAAATTAATTTTACAAAAATTTCAAAAAAAAATAATTAAACAATTATTTCGAGATTTTTGGAAAAAAAACATCATGATATGTTGTCTATCTAAGTAATGTACGACATATATTATGGGCATTGCTATATTTGGAACTATTAACGAGAAAAAATATATTGTCTTCAAAAATATTTTTTCAATTTTCTCGAAAACCAATGCATGTTTTGAAGTATTATTTTACAAGTAAGTTATACTTAGTAAGACCAACATACACAAAAATTGGCAGTTAAAATTTCCGCTGGGGCCGCTACCCCATACTTATCCCGCCATGCTCTTTTTTGTTCTAGAGCTATGCTGAAATCGTTAAAAATAATTGATTACACAAACAAATCTTGTGAGCCAAGTTCGCGATTTCAATAAAGTTGTGGAACGAAAGCTGTTTTGTTTCACCAATTAAGAGATTTGAAGATATGTACGAGTCAGCCTGCATATGAATAAACATTATTGGGAAATGCATTTTCAAAGTTGTCGAGTTATCGTTACATGTTACTTTCTCTTTATTATCTATAACATATACAATATCGCAAAATTGATACTTGCCAAAGTATAAGATTCTGGAATGCAGCCAATATTCAATTTGCAAAAATATTATGAAAATTAATAAAGATCTATCGCAACTTGAAGCTGAAGGGAGTGGCGTGGCAATTTGTAATGGGCTTTTGAAATATTGACAAAAAATTGTAATTCAGTCCACGGCCTCGGTCTTTTGTTGGTTCGTTTTACAGTAAAATTGCCTACATATTTCGTTGTACATCTTAAATAGATAATTCAGGTTTTTCTGTGTAAATTAACGAAATCAAATCGCTTTGACTACTCAACTTATCTCAACTAATTTATATGATTATTGTAATTCTATGTAAGATACTCGTACATAAGATATTACTAGGGTATATTACCTTCTACTGTAAGTGTTTTGAGTTTATCCTTACGAAGAATACCCCGTTGCTCTTCATCTCAATATATGTATGTTAGCAAGATTCCAAATCCCTTTTATACGTACACCAATCTAAACGCGGTATCTGAAACGAGGCGAAAACATAAACTGATTTAAGTATACGCTTTTACTATTTCTATGGGAGGAACCACTTTTATTTTAGGTACTCCCGCTTTATTAGGTAATGGTACATGTTAAATACCAAGCTCAGATATTACTGGGACAACTGCATATGTACTGACTAAAAGACCCCATAGTTAATATTGAGATATTATTAAAATTTTCAGTTGAAAGCGGGTCAACTGACTGCGTCAGCAGAAAGTTGTATTTCATATATTGGAAGTCAATTGATTCAATTTCACTACGGGAGGATATTGGGAAAATAATCCCGATTCATGAAAAAAAAATTACATTTTGCACTAATCAATTTATCGCATAATAGAAACTACATAAAAATTTACAGTAATATAAATTAATATTCGCTGAGCATAACCGCAAAAGCTAGTACAATTTATGTTCAATTTAGAAATTTTAAGCAAAATAATTTATTATTTCTGACGATTTATTTGCTAAATATAAAATGATTATAATTGGAATTTTCTGATAAAAAAGAAAAACCATACATGTTTTTTGAAAGTCTACAGTTAAATTCGCAATAGCCAAGAAAATGAAACGACTAAATTAACTGAATAATAGGTAATTATTTGTTCAACAAGCGAATAAAGTAATTTTTTGCTACGAGTGCTGACTTTAAATCACGAACTAGCGAAGTAGTCTAGAATTGAATCACGAGCATAGCGAGTGATTCTAATATAGACTACTGAGCACAGTGAGTGATTTAAAGGCACGAGACATAAAATAACTATTGCTCTCGTGTGAAACATACAAACAACTTTTCACCTCTACCAGCGAGAAAAGTTTTATAGGATATAGGTAAACAAGTTTATTTTTTATTTAGACGTTCCGTTCGAAAACTGCGCTGCTTGATAGTTTTATGAAAACTAAACATCACCTTACTTAAATTTCATCAAAATAACATACAACATTTTGTGCCTATGAGTTAAATCGCTAGGCCAAAATGAGTTTCTGAACGAATCATCGCCGATTCAGTGCCGAGCAAAGGGTGGTGTTCGAAATTCGAATCACTTTTTCTTACGTTCGCAGCAAAAAGCTATTTTGTTTCGAGTTTTTACGCACCAAAATCACTCTTTTCAAGCTGGAGTGGTCAAAAATATGTGTTACATTGGGTAGATTAAAACTGAATGAACATATTAAAAAGGGAATCAATGAACAATTTTCATTAGTATAATTTGTCAAAAAATCAATAGATTGAATTTCACAGATTTGTATTTTTAGAATAGTAAATGTTTCCGGGTGAAGGTAGGCAGGCTGTAAGCCGCGCCCTGCACCTCCCTTACTGCCAAGGTCTACCAGGCGGATGATGTGTAGTCACTACTTCCGTTTGGCAAGGCAAGTTTACTTCTATTCATAAACCACCGCCAAAACTGAACTAAAAATTATTTATAACTCAACGTTTTAAAATGTAGTCTTTGATTTTTATGAAAAATAGAGCCCCCGGCGCCGCTGTTGCCTACGACGAAAGCTCTGAGAATTTACTTTATCGACTACCATAAAGTCCGGTGGGGCAAATAGTTTCGCTCACTCAAACGTAAATTTATATTTAATCAAATGCAATATTAGCTACCTATTTAAAAGAACATACGTAAGGAATTATACAGAAGGAAGGAATTAGACGCGGCGGCGGCGGCGTGGCCTTCTACGATTGGCGCGCGACGGCGGCACGCGGTATGTCGGCATTCCCAAAGGGTGGCCGAAACCTCGCCGAAACTATTTGTGTGTACGAGATTTACATCACCAGATTTATTTAAATATTGTTTTTGTTAATCTTCTTCTTATTATCGTGTGGCACATTTAGCCGTCCTATCTACAAGATAAAATGTATTAAAAGAGGGTTTTAGAAACATAAACCGAAGCTAACTTGCAGCAAAGTTTAGTAGGTAGCTTATAAGTTAATTTGTTTGGGAAAATGATTCGTTCTATTATCTAAATACTTAGCACATTATTTAAGCTTGATTGAAAATATTACCATAAGATAAAACTTTTATTTTTCAGGGATAGCTTCATTCTAATGCGCAACGGTTAGTCGGTGTAACTATAGCCAGAGATCGAACGTTTTAGTTTTAATTTGATCTTTAGCTTCGTGGTAGGTTTCCGCAAATTAACATTTCAGATGAGATGAGACCTTGAGCTATAAACGGCTCGGTTGGGTCTGTTTATAGGAGCGAATACGAATAAATTATCACAAGTCAAGAATGGAGGTTGGTTACACCTATTTATGATTTGCCTAAGTCCAGAATGAAGTAAGGATTCATTGAAGGGTGGAAGAAAATAAATGTACTCTGGCTAAGTACAAATAGTATGTACGTGGTTATCAAAAATGTTTAATATGAAACTTTTGATTTATTTTTTATTTTATCGATATAGTTCTTCGTCTTCTTTTCTATTTGGCATTCCACATCAATGAAGAGTGATTTTGTTAATGTCAAGTAAAGAGATAAGCGAGAATTCGGGAGAATCTTTAATAAATAAAAAATGGTGAAACGCCATCGTTAAGTGAAGGTCACGGCTCTAAGGAAACTTGGAAAACGGAGCTTCCTCCTGAGTTAATCCTCTTCTCACAATCTGAATCACAGCTATTACTGCATCGCAAAAATAACGTTGAATGTATTCGAAAACACTAATAATTGTAAAATTAACTTAACAGACGAATGATCGGTATAGAGTCCCGGCAACCAACCCACACAGGTGTTGTTTTGGTCGATAATTAGGGATGCCAAGAAGTATTTCTAATTATTATTTTTTATATTAGGTCAGCCTATTTTTAGGTCATTTTTAATGGCTGAGATTAAGATGAGAAGAGACCTTTTTAAATATTTTTATGGCATCCGCGTCATGTATATTGTCTTCTTTGAAAAGAGAAAACCAAAACAACATCCTATATAAAGAAGACAGGATGTCATTTTTCACTAACGCAGAAGAAGAAGAAGACTAACAAGTTCAAATAGTTTAACTAAGTAATAAAAAAAACTATATTCTTTTTATACTTAAATTAAAGTTATAAAGAAATAAATAGAGTTATTTGATTGTAAGTTTGTAAAAGTCGCCATTATAATATTAACTATAACTTATAACAGTCTGTGGCGATATTGGTTCTGCATAAAATTTATTTTTATTTTCAAGCTCAGGGAAATGTCTAAATTCTTTGCACTGTCGACTTGAAAGGTCTGCTTTTATCATACTACGCAGCCAAGCAAAGATAAAAGATGTCGCAACATTTTTGGTACAAAATGCCGCTTTTTCTGAAGTCTGAAGTTCAGGCAGGCTACCGCGTGACCTCTAAAAGAATATTTGAATAAAAAGCGGCATTTTTCTTTAGAAAATGGTCATAATATTTTTCAATTAGCCCAATCTCTTTCAGGCAGAAATCTGTTAATGTCGGGTCAAGGATATACGAAACGAAATTTTGTGTACCGTACCGTTTACTCACACTAGGAATGTAAGTATATAGATATCGTTGGAGTAGGTTCCTTAATGTATGTTTATCAGAATATCCATTTATTTCTCTTTCGTACTTCAATGCTTATTTAATTGAACTGCAGTTAGTTACAGTATTTAGATCAGAGAAAAAAAACACTACATTTTGTAGTCTTTAGTTGTGTGTTTTATTAATATACAATTATATAATGAATTACTAAAAAAGATTACACAAATTTAAATATCGTTCGCTAGGCCATATTGTGTTGAGGTGCTGCACAAATGTGGAGAATGCGGCGTATTTCGCGGCGTGACTGCGGGCATCGGGCAGCGCGATCGATGGTCGCAGCATCAGCCGCTAGCGAGCGGCCGCGGCCCGCGCGCTCCACATAGAGCCACATTGTCGCGAGAGAAGGACAGAGCAACGTGGCGCCTTGGGTGGGAGGAGCAGAATAGAGCAATTGTAATAATATATCCCTGTAATCCTCACTTATAATAGAATTCTACGCAGAGCTTTTATAATATAAACCAGAAACATTGAGGACATTGTGTAAAGAGGATAAAAAAGAGATTACCTACCTCTCATGGAGGGTAGCTGATGGTACTTCACATAATAGTCTGCTAAACCTTCACATTACCTACTTAGATAACACTTAATCGGTTTATGCTCGCTTGTCTCCAATGAATCACACATATATCGTTGTTAAACCTAATCCGTGGTTAAACTCTTAAGAAGGCTCTTTGGGTCCTGATGATAGAGATGGCATAAGTGCGATACATAAGTGTGTGTATGAAGGATCGAGTATACAGGATGTAAATCTACAGGTGGGTCAAATTTTAATCAGGGCTTCTAATCCAGATTCTCATCAGCTTTTCCCAAGGAACCCATAGCCAAATCACAAAAAAAAAATTGACTCTTCATACAAATCGATCACCCAAATTAGGAGGCATAAAGAAGAGTCCAAAAATTTGTTTGCCTGTTGACCATGGAAAGTTGATCAAAATCAGGAGTAGAAGCCCTGAATAAAATTTGAAGCACCTGTACCTTTACACGCTGTATAAGTTTCAGAGAACCCTACACATACACTATTTTCTTTTCCGTAAACTTAGTACGTCTAAATCTTGTTAGCTGTAGTGTGTTCCGAGGGTACGCTTGACAGCAACCGTTCACTCTGACAACAGGATAGCGAAATATAAATCGCGTAAGTGTAAGAAGATACAAAACGGTTGCTGTCAGAGTGCACCCTCGGAACGCGGCACTGCGTTCACCTCTGCGTCATTGTTTTTTTTGGTTCGTTATGTATGAGAACCACAGTTAGGAGCCCTAAAGGGGCTCCCAGGAATACTATGGGTGTATTTGTTTGCTATCTTCCATGTTTGTTTGCATGCTACGTTACATGCATGTTTACATGCTAACTTCCATGCATGTTTACATGCTTGTTTGTTTGCAAGTGAGCTTGCGTGCTGCCTGCTTGAAGAAGTATGTAACAAGAATCGCGTCTGATGAAAATTTGGTTCCTGCTGATATCGGTAAGACAAATGTATTAAGAATAAAAATATTGTGTATCACGAGGACTGTAACTGATAACAATATGAGTAATGTTAAGTACGGATAAAAATGTTATAGATAAAACCGCCTCCGTGAAATAGTTGCTTGGCCGCTCGCTTCACATCAGGAGGTCACGGGTTCGATTCCCGGCGGGGTCCTACTTTGTAGGACTCGACACCAACCAAGGTGGTAGGGCATTTTCTGATCCCGACTGGCTAGCTACCACCATCTTATCTAAGTCTTGCCGCCAAACATCAATGTTAACAGCATTGATGTGTTCCGGCATGAAGATAAGGTAGCCAGTTCCCCATTACGTTGGGGAATCTTGGTAAGCCCGCTTCCATCTTCGGCATCATCGTCACTTACCATCAGGTGAGATGATTCCAAGACCTTACCAATTGAGGGTAAAAAAAAAGTGAAAACATTCCCTTTATGGGATAAGTCCACCTTTGTACTTTATTTATCGTTTTTTATTTTGTATGTATCTGTGTTGTTAGTACAATAAAGATTTTACAAACAAACAAACATTATGGATACATAATATAATTATTAAAAAACGAATTGCAAAATGATGGGTTCCAACATTATGACAGTACTTACTTATTTTTAATAATTACGATGATTATGAATAATAACAATGTCATACTGGATTGTTCAATTATGAATAAAAAGTTACTTTTTGAGTTAAGTTTGAGAGGCGCAATCAAGTGAGTGACGCGACGTAACAATAGGTGGTAGGGCTGGCGCGGCGCCAGGCCCGCGTCTCGGGGGCTCGGGGGATCCGACGCGCCGCCGCGCCGCCGCGCCGCCGCCGCGCCGCTGACGACGACAGGAAGAAATTACGCTTTGCTAGTACAGCGCCGCGCCGTACACCCCAATCTCAGGGATAAAACACAAACATCTTCCAAATCGGACAATTGATTTGAATTTCAAATTATGCAAGTTTACATTTATGGCTTATTGTTTCCACATTGTTTCCACTTTTCTTGGAAGATTATGCGATGTTTAAGCAAATAAAATTATCTTATCTAAGATTAGTAGTTTTTCATATCCAATGGTAAGTACTTATCCTAGAGGCGCCTCTGCCCTATCTATACGCGTGTATAAATTAGAAGACGAAGTTTTTGTACCTATAACTATTTATCTAGTGACTCGTCTAGAAAGGAACTTATAAAAGGACCCTGAAAGTGCTATATTCTAGTAAGTGTGCGATAAACTTTATATTAAAATAATCTGGTCACTTAATTTTAGCAATTTTAACCTTTCGTGGTGATTTAAATATAGTAATAAAAAAATATTTTAGAAAATACAGTTTCACTTATAAAGTTTCATTACAATCGGACTGCTGATTTAAAAAAAAAAGATTACTGTAAGGAAAATAAAATGTAGGCATATACGTAGAAAACAACTTCCAACTTCCAATAGGGACCTTTTGGAACTATTACAGTTGGTGGCTATTTTTAATAGTAAGTAACCCTACATTTCCAATTATGTTATTTAAATAGTTAAGATATTTTAGGTAGAAAACTGAAATTGAATTTTTCATTAAAAAAATGTCCCACAAGTATGATTGTATGTAGTGTTTTGGTATCTATAAGTATAAAATAAATAACTTCGTTTTTGTTATGTTGGGATCACGCTTACATCTAACTCCGTGAATTATCATACTTAACAAGACCCCTCATTTGCTCCAGTAATGTACCAAATAATCTACTTTTGGAGTTAGTAATGTCTGGATATCACGAAAAAACTAATATAAAATAACGTGGTAAATTACAGTTAAAGTCTAATAAATCAGAAGTTTTAATAATTACGCCTTAATAAGTTTTATTTCAGGTAAAACCCCCAGATAATGCCTAGAGGTACCCCAATAGTGGCGGTTCCTCGATAGGATGAAAATCTAAGCAGGCATTTAGTACAAGTGACCTAATTATTTAATGTGCGTTACCAGGGGTCGAATAGATCGCGGTCGGCGGGCCACGGGTTAACGGGACCATTTCAACTTAAATACGGTCTTTAACATTCTCGGTTCTTGAAATTTAAACTATGCTTAAACGTTGGTAGGGTGTACTTAAATCGTTTAATTAACTTAAACTAATAATAATAATATCCGGGACAAATCACATCAATCAACTCATTACTTTTTAAATCCTTAATAGTACATTTACTTTTCTAATAGCACTATTGTTTATTTGACTAATACATAAAATATATGTATTATCTTAATATTATCTACAAAAGCAAAAGGAATTACTGTTAAATTAACAATTATAAATTCCTAACTATGCTAAATAGATGTTCGATATAGCCATAACATTAAAAAGGTTGTCGTGGATTGATTAATTAAATAAAAAAATGTACAGGAGCTGAAGAGTAGTATATTGTCGGATGGATTAAAAGTGATACATAAAATAATGATATTATTAACGTTACACCAGTATACGAAACTATTTTCCATGCCAGGTTCCATGCTTTCTGCCTGATGGGACCGGATTTGAACCTAAGAAGCCGGACTATAAGGTCTGATTACTAAGCTTTAATTTTTATTTTAGTTATTTTGCTTTTAGGAAAGCTTTTTTTTGCATTACCATGGCAGAATACTACAGTCATATAAGTACTTGTAAGTATTTTTTTTGATTTACCTTGTTGTCTTATACATGCACGCTTCTTTATACCGTTTCTTATTTAAAAAGAATCGGCGAGAAAAAGTTTAATGTAACCCACTACTCGTGTGGCCGCCCTTTTGCTTTGCGAATTTGGCTGACACAGTGCCGTGTGTCTAGATTTAAATATCTCAGATCTCTTAATAATTTTTTACCAATAACAAATGTAGCGTTACGTTTTGTGTAAAAAAATAATATGAAATAGTTGAAAGCTGTGTCGTTATTATTAAATTGTAACTTTTGTGTTGAGGCTTTTGTAGTTCAAGGTCCATGATAAAATTCTGTTTGAGACTGCACGAATCTTTTAGCTCACCTTTACCAACAATACTCCCCCGACTGATAAAAGAGCATTTCAATAGAGATCTCCTTTCACAAAGCAAGTGTTTCACAACAGCACAATCTTGTATCGATGGATGTATTAATTTGTGTAAAATTGTGACGTGAAAATAATCATTTTAAACGTTCGACTATTCGACTACCCCAAGTAGAAGGTAATGTATATCGGTATGTGTACGTATGCCTTTGTTCAGCAGTGGACGTCTTTTGACTGATGATGATGTTGATGACGTATCTACTATGTCAATATTATAATACAGTAGATCCTCTTTAATCCGAACAGCCAAAATTTACCCCCCGTTCGGATCCGTGGAGCGTTCGGATTATAGTATGTAGACATTTTGAAGAGCAACAACAAAGGTGTTTATTATTGAAACTATGTTTTAATCATGCAAAACTTTAATACAACTAAATGATATATTTTTAAAGAATAAATATATTTTTAAAGAATTTCAGTATAATACTTTTACGACTAGTATTTAGCGACATTGAAAACGCTTTATCCCTAATTTATGTAAACGCATAACGCGGGGCGGTCAAATAATTCGTGTATCACTTCAGATGTATAACTCAGTACTGTGTAATGCACCCGTGGTACAGCGACCTACCGAGAAACGGCGGATGGGCGGGGGTAGGGGGTCGTTCGGATTATAGAGGGGTTCGGATTAAAGAGGTCCTGCTGTAAATAATATTATGTCGGTTTCGCTGTTACTGCTTAACTAATGTTATTGTGAACTGATAAATGTTGGATTGAGGTGTCGTTGAATTTGTTGTGTCCCAGATTGATTTAGGATAAATTAAAATGGACGCAGTCATTTTTAGATTTTGTTATAAATAAACAATTCAAAACATTAATACAGTGTTATTTGCGTTTGTTTATTAACATAATATATGTCGCGGTCAGATCATAGAATTGACCATAATCAGGAAATGACTGGCCATATTGTTGAGGGAGCTCCGAAAAAACTCTAAGTTAGGTTAGGTTACTGGTGTTACCGTATAAATTATTTAAAAAAACAATTTCGTTTGTTCAAGTAGGTAACTTTAAAAATATGTAATGAATTTTAGGTGCCAAACCACTGCAGTAATTTAGTCTGCTGTAATAGAAATTGTTTGATTTATATTTCAGATGACTCAATATCCTTCTAGTCTTTGTTTTTTCATACAAGTTAGAACCGATGTGTAATTAGAAATGTAAATAGTTTTGGAGATTTCGTTTATTTTATTGCTCTATAGGCGGCGGCTCGGCGGGGAGCGGCCCGAGACGTCGTAACAAAATAATACGAAACAAGGAAAACAAGTCAACAAAAACAATGCTGAAACATTCAATACTCTTCGCGGAGTCCGTATTCATTTTATATTGACGCGGTCGGATTGCGTTCTGTCAGTTAGGTATATATAGGGTGACTTTAAATTAGTTCTTGATACGAAAGGCTATGCATGTGCTCATGATAACAAACAACTTTCCCTAAGGAACCGATAATCAAATCACAAAAAAAATTTTGGACTCTTCATACTAATTTGGCCACTCCGTTGCTAGATTTGTATGGAAAGACCAATTTTTTTTTGCTATTTGACTATGGGTTCCTCAAGGAAAGTTGTTTATTATCATGAGCACATGCATATCCTTTCGTATCAAGAACAAATTTAAAGTCACCCTATATAATATAAATATCTGTATCTCAGTAAGCCCATGTAACACTTCTGACCCGAGGAATAGTTGCATTTCGGCGCTTCATCAGCAGGGAGGCAAATCCGAGGAAAACTTTGCCTACTGATTAGTTAAATGCCCTTAATTAATGTTCAATACTTTTATGCATAGTATTTGCATACTATTTTAATTTTATTGTACAGAGTGGTGGGCCATAAGTTCGTTAACATTTAAAATGGTTATAAAAAATAAAATATCTAAATGAACGAAAAACTCTTTATTTGTTCTTAAAGTAAATTAATCAGGATTTTATGTTTTGAATATTACATCATCTAAATATGTGCCTGTATCTAAATGGATGCAAATTTTCGATCCAGATAGTTCGAGCGTTAGAATAACGTTTAGATGATTAATATTCAGAACATAAAATCCTGATTAATTTAGGTACTTTATGAACAAATAAAGAATTTTTCGTTCATTTCGATATTTTATTTTTTATAACCATTTTAAATGTAATGTACGTAAAGGACCTGTCGGCGCGTCTCGTCGAGGCTTCTGGTGACCGCAGAGCGGGAGCTTCTTCGCACAGCGAATAAGTCTAACCATCCAACGTGGGAATGCTGCCTGTCTGCTAGGCACTATGCCGCCTCGAGGGGACGCGCTTGACTCGATATTTTATTTATAAACAATAATTTGATATTTATATAGGGTGACTTTAAATTAGTTCTTGATACCAAAACATATGCATGTGCTCATGATAACAAACAACTTTCCCTAAGGAACCCATAGTTAAATCTCAAAAAAAAAATTGGACTCTTCATACTAATTTGGCCGGTCCATTGACCGATTTGTATGGAGAGTCCAAAACTTTTTTTTGAGATTTGACTATGGGTTCCTTAGGGAAAGTTGTTGGTTATCATGAGCACATGCAAAGCCTTTCGTATCAAGAACTAATTTAAAGTCACCCTATATATATGTAATTCATTTATGTTAAAATAAACTTGTGATTCTTAATTTCTTTATGAAATACAGAAATGTAAGAAACGTCATAACTACAATTAGTGAGGAAATGAGGTCTTTCACTTCATTATGAAGACTGCTTTTGCAGGCAATCAAACGATGGAACATTCTTAACCGGATATTAGAAATATAATGTATAATACAATCGGTGTGCTGTTAAATATGTAAGTTTTATTTTAACTGTATGAATACTGCTTTATACAGGCAATCAAACGATGAAGTGATATTCGATGGAACATTCCTAACCTGATAGGCAGTTATTCCCTACGGGTGAGCACTGAAATATGCGTACCACTATTCAAACGCGGCACCAGGGAGCACTATCTAAGTTGAGCTGTCCATTCTGAAATTTCAATTGGGTTTTAAATGTTAACGAACTTATGGCCCAACCTGTATTTCATAAGTTTATAAAAGCCTTGTGACTAAAATAAATGAGTTAATAAATAAATCAAACTTTGAACACCCTTAGCAAAAATAAGCTTTCAGTACTTTTTTACACATTAACGATGCGTACCTACATTTGAAAGGAGCGTGTTTCGCGTTCGCAGCTAATCAACAAGTATATCTAAACATTAAACAGAGGTTGCGGTTGCGTGGGGGGTGGGGGGGGGGGGGGGCGGTTGTTATTCGTAGCCGTGCTGTAGCTGTTTAATCTATCGATCCTAGTACCGATACCTTTGCAAAAACTATTTTCTCCGCCGCTATCGTGTTATTAATATTGCTCGCCGTGACCAGCTCGTGAACGCGCTTTTATTACATTTAACCGGAAAACTTTTATTAACTGATAAGAAATTATGCATTCTACTTAAAATCAGCAAACCATATGTTTATTTTGCAACTGTGTTCAATTATATACATGTGGTCGTCTATGAAACCACTGAATAATTAATTAAATTTATTTACTCAGTTCGATCTTATACAACCTTTTAGCCTGATCGTGTAAGTAGCCTGATGAGTGTCTTGAAGTCAGCTTCAGCTTGTCTCCTCCTCCTACGAAGGAAATGATAAGCGATTCTCAAAATAAAATTTCTTTCACAAATTATGAATAATGATTTTTCATCAAAATTTTATTAACTTGAATTATTTGACAGTTTGTGAGGAACGTCTAACTTTTTACCCCCATTGTAAAGTTTCTTAGGGAAATTCTACCATTCGTCAATTTTCAGTGAATTAAAATTTACCCAGTATATATTTAGTCACTATAGGTAGAGCAGAACACGTAACGATACGTGAGGTAGTCATAGTTTTATCAAGTCTTTGTTTAGTTAGACACTACGCAGAATACTAGTTGCCAGAATTTGGCAATTGCAATATACAAAAAAATTACTCCCAATTTTTACGTATGTTTTACGGAGAGAAGGTAACAATAGTACATTGCTCATCAAGGCGAGAAAGTGACCGATTACCAACGAGAGATGGCCTTAAACACTCGAGTTGGGAATCGCATTTTCTTCCGAGTGATACATAGTGCTTTACATTACACCTACATGTTCTTTTTTCAAAATAATGTTTGGAAAAAGCTACTGGCCAGTATCATTTTGCGTACTTGGGATATAAAAACTTTTTGGCATTTTACATTTAGTTTACAAAATTAAAAAAAAAACACGTTAGTAATGGATTTTCTCATACACTTTTCCCTCCCGCTCAGCGCGTTTTCTTCCCGCATATTTGTACGATAGTAATGACGTACACTCTGCCTCAAATTCGATAAAGTATTAGGGTACTTTCTAAGTAGGTGTAGTATAAAAAACCGTTATATTTTCATTTTTTAAATTACAACATATTACTCGAGAAAAAGTTTTCTTCGTTCGGGTTTCTACGACTGACAGTTTGAAAGTAAAGTGCGAGTGACAAATAATAATAAATAAAGTTGGGAGCTGACCTGACGGATAGGTTGCATACCCTATATAGCCTAACGAGAAAAAAATGAATTATCTCGAGAAATATGTAATTCAATAAATATACTTATAAAAACGCGGTTGTTTTATTTTTACATATAACTCTACATAAATCACTTATAAATATAGGGGTGACAGATTTCAAAAGTTGTCAATTGAGCAAGTGGCTCATATCGTAAACCGGACCGAAACCAGAGCGGGTGCGACGGGTGTAGGTTGTAGGCCAGATGTAGGTGCAAACACTCTTGACTAGTTCATCACGGCCGCGGCCCGACGACGACGGGAATGGACTCTGCATCCCATGCGTGGCGCAATTGGCTTCAAATCTCGCTCGCTCGATTGATAGTAAAGTTCAAGGATACAATATTGGAAACAACCCTCGCAAACTCTTGGTAGCTCTTCCGAGAGCCTTGTGAATTTACGTTTACTTCTGCTTAACGACTTCGAGTCAAAATGTGCCTATTATACAGATAGTTATTTATTTTCAAATGACAATAACTTGAAGTTTTAGTAGGTAGTGATGTTGTGGTCATAAAAGTTAATTTACCCGGGATTTGCGTGCATGCGATGGCTTTGCTTCGAGGAGGAGGCGTAATCGTAATCGGTTATTTATCAAGCTTGACAGGCGGCTCTCTTTAATCTTGTACTACTTAGATTAACAAAGGCCCTTTTATAATATTTTTGCATATAAGAGAAGCTAAACGTTACTTAGCCGAGATTATTTAATCCTGAATACATTAACTATCAAGTATCAACATCACAACATGTTTACTTTTCAGATTTATTACACACCAGCTAGTACCCCCGACATAGTACGCACAATTGTTGGGTTTTTAAAAAAGTTCATAATATGAACATACATATTATGTTCTGCTCAATTATTCTTCAGAAATAAGAAAATTAAATGCATGCTTCATCTTTAAACCTGGAATGTCATTTATCAAAATTACCTAATGTACACGACTGTATACAATGTATTACTGTGCAATCTTTTATTATAATAATGCTTAGAGCTAATATTGAGAAAAATATTAAGTTTTTAGCTAATGAACACGCCAAAATCCATTATTACGGCGTTTTTGTTACGTCAATACATAATTACATACATATACAGGTGTAACAAAAAAGGTGTAGGAACCGTTATCTGGAGCTTCTACTCGTCATACTGCAACTTATGTTCTTCAGCTTTGTTGAACTCGAAATAATTTTTGGGACTCTTCATACAAATCGATCAGCTGTTGGCCAATTTCGTCGTAATTTAGAAAAAGTTGTAAAACACAATTTCAATATTATTATGGGTAGAAGCTCCAGTTAACCGGTCCTACGCCTATTTTATAACACCTTGTATACCGACACCCGAAAAATATTACCCTACGCTTGAACAGTTACATACGAAATAAAATTACAGTTTACAAACGTAGTTTGCTTCTTTCAGCTTCACTGCGTTATACGTATACTTTCCTATATTCTATAGCTACCTACACCGCGAAACAATACAGACACATCTCATCGAAAAGGAAGATCCCGTCAGTTCCCTCGGGATCCCCTTGACAATTCCGAATTAAGAATGTTATCTGAATAGACCTTCAATACACCTAATCTAAAGTTAAGGTTTCACCTTAATACTTAAGGCCATTCCATAGACACGGTTTCCAGCTTTTCCCTGGGGATCCCTTTGAATTTCCAGGACCAATAGTATGTATCGAATGATACAAAAGTACCGTAATCGACACGCCTTTTCAAATAGTTATGGTTTTATATTAATATATTGAGTAATTGTGGAGATACGGTGTTGTCATTTTCCTGTGGGTACCCTTCAGTAAACCGAAATGAAAAAATTAGGATGTTTATTAGTAATGATAAAACAACTATCATTGTGCCAAATAACAATCAATTCGGCTTCGTAGTTTTTGAATCACTTTTTGAATATTAAGGCTTACAGTTTTTTGGCATTCCTCCGGGATCACTTGAATTTTCCAGGATCAACAGTATCTAAGATATTACCACGGATTACGTATAGTAAAATTGTACAAAGTTTCATCAAAATCAGCCCAGCCGTTTTTGCGTGATGTCAAGACAGACAGACAGACAAAAATTTAAAATTAAATTGTTTTGGTCTCTATATCGATAAACATGTCCCCTATAGTTATTATTTAAAGGCCTGTATCTCTGGGAAGACCCAATTTATTAAAATGAAACTTCACTATTAGAGGTAAGGCGTGTCAAATACGAAACCTGTAATTCGATGGTCCTAAAAATCAAAGGAATCCAGAATGAAAGGGATGAAATTTTATCTATGGAGCGGCTGTATTGAGAGAAAAACCTTTTTTTGATAAGCGTGCCGAAGTTACTGGAAGGTTAGTTAGGTTAGGTACATTAAACAAAACTGATAGGAGCGTAGGCCTTAAGATGCGTTAATCCGCAGTATTCAATTGTATGTACAAATATTGAAAAACTGCATACAGCTATCGCTATGGAAAAATATGTAAAAATCAAAACAAACTGATTTGAACAGAGTCAGTCATTTGACATTTTACCAACTTTGATGAAAAAAATACTGTTTTTGGCTTTAATTGCAATTTATTATTTATTTTAATAATCATATTATTTTATGTATATACATAATACTCATTCGATGTGTAATTTTATATTATTAAGTACCACATAATAATATGGTGGAATTCTCTAGAGACAGTATTTGCTACTTATATGTGACAGTATTTGTAACTTATATGTAAACTATAACGAAAGGTAGGCCCAAAATGTAACCAGTCGTAAGAAGGCAATTAACACGCGCCGGCGCCGCCGCTGCCTCTGCGGCGGCGGTGCTCTAATTTAGATTTAATAACATGGCGTGTTGCGTGCGCTGTTTATCGCAATCGTGCCCACTTTTGTAACCACTATTATTATCAATCAGCTGTAATGGAAAGGATAAAAGGAAAATACAAAGTTTCTTTGTTTCGTATGGGTAAAGAAAATCGAGCTTATCAGGGCGAAATTGAAATTGACAAAAGCACGGGCGGGCACCACAGAAATACCAAAACTTGGTTAGCGTCACAGCTGTCTGTCAGTCTAGTATGTACCCACATCAATGTTTTAGACAGAAAAAGTTTGCTAGAGGTGTATCGTAAGAACTCATACATAATTAATAAATATTATAATTTTATACATCCTTACCTAAATAAACAAGTATATCGTCGGTATTCAGTACAGTAATATATTCTAGATGAAGGTTCAAGATATTTTATGCACAGACTCTAACTAAGCAACGTACAAACTGACGGAGTATAAAAGTTAATGGTTTCGTACTTAACTACATAAATTAAAACTAGCATGTTAAGCTACGTTAAAAAAAAAATGCTTTCTCAAGGTATGGGAAGGGCATCTTGCCCCGGCAGACGCGACGCATGGTTTGTCAACGTATGTACACCGTGTCCAATAAATTTGGATACACTTTCAAAACTCAATAAACAAAAATTTCACATACCTACTTCATTTAAACATTAAATATATTTTTATTAAAATTGATTATTTTTTGACAATTATAGTAGATATTTTGGTATAATTCTACCTTTAACCTTCTTCACCAGCTTCAAACGTTTTTCAAATCCGTCCCACGCGGCACGCACAGCTTACATCGGCATTTCCTTCCAAACACGCTGGACAACTTTTTTGAACTGCCAAAGATTTGCGATTTTGTAGTCTTCGACAGCACGTATGACCATACAAAATAATCCAAAGGATTCAAATCTGTAAAGCTGGGAGGCCATTCGTTCTTGGGTAGAAAATCAGTCAAATTGGCTCGACACCATACTTGAACCATGTTTGCTGTGTGTGATGGTGCTCCATCTTGTTGGAAGATGTAATAATCATCTCCAAACATGTGAAGTACATTCGGTGTTACAATTTTCTCCAAAACTTTCAATATTACAATATTCAGCGTTGATTTTAACACCCTTTTCGATAAATATCAAAGGAAGTTTTCTACGTTTACAAATCGCCCCACAAACTATTACAGATGGTGCACCTTGAAATCTCGGAACGTATTTCTCGTCCTCTGGAATGTCTTCTATCCTTGCTGCCCACAATCGATCGTTTTGAACATTGTTCGGATGCTCCAGGACAAATAGTTTCTCATCGAAAAAGACGAAATCGTCTCCAGCGTGCCAGGAAACTATTGTTTTTGCTCTATCTAGCCTCATTTTCCTACAAGAATTCGATACCCCGTGAACTTTACGTTTTTTATAAGCCTGACAACCAAGGTCCATTTTCAAAATATTATGTGCCGATCCCCTTGAAATTTTCAAATCAACCGCAAGTTTTCGCACAGAACGATGGTGTTTTCGTCGAATCCGCTCCCTTACGATTTTCACTACTCGTGCGGTCCGTGCTGAACGCGGCCGACCAGATCTCTGTCAATCCTTCAATGAAGAAGTCTCCTTGTACCTTTTTATGGTTTTGTAAACAAAATCACGCATGATCCCGAGAGGTTTCAAAGCCTTAAAAATTTTCCACCAGGCATTTCTCCATTGAGAAACTTTTTAACAACTTCATCCCGAAAATGTTTCATTGTCAAAAACCACCATAAAACAAACATCAGTAATTTTTTAATATTTTTATTTTACTGTCGTATACACAGATAATAAACTGTTAAAAAAAGATTTCTCCAAAAAGTTTTTGTTTATTCAGAATAAGTGCCTGTCCATGTTACACCCACTACTCTGTAGGTTGGAGACTCTACACTCGAAGTTGTTGACGAATATGTAAGGTAAGAGACCCAAATAAAGTCTATGCCCCAATAAGGCCTAGGTTTCAAATTTCGCGCTTAGACATTTCAAATAACCGCGAAAGTTTATAGTGGTGTGCGTAAGAATGTATCTGATACATACAAGATAGCGAGCGCCGCCTACCACGAGTATGTCGGACGGAACATGTAGTCGAAAACAGTCGGGACGCGGAGAGTACGCCTGTTTTATAAAATTTCTACAGGTAATGATGTAAGTATTTTGTTATTTTTGCACGCATGCCGAGATTTTTTTTGTGTGTTATTTAGTTTAAAAGTTTAGTTTATAAGCATTTATACGCCATTTTTTCAATGTATTTTCTGTAATATTTTTTTTCTTACACATAAGACAGGTCAAAATAAGGCCTATCAAAGTAATATAAGTGCATATAATATCGAATGGATGACATGCGGAAATGCCTTGGTGGTAATATCAGGTAGGTATCATGAGCTGTGTGTTGGCTTAACCCCTGCTAATAAAAAAAATACTGTTCAGGAGATTGCTTGAAGAAAATGAAGAAAGGAAGGATAATATGTTGAGACGATTATCAAGACTGATTATAACGCAGAAATATGATTACTAAAGGATCTTACTAAATTTAAATAATATTACGTTGATATGTTTTAGTAACTGAAGTTTAATGATTGTTTTTTCTTTATTTTAGTATGAAAGGCCTTATTGCGGCATGGGTCTCCCAATAAGGCCTAAAGGACTTTTTTATATTTTGATTCACAGAAGTCAGATTTTTGTTTTTTTAACGTTTAAACTATATTTATTTTAAAGTTTAATCAATTAATATTTCGAAAGATGAGTGAGTTTTTCTTAAAAACATACTTATTACGTCAAGATAAAATTAAAGTAGGCCTTATTTGGGTCACTTACCTTATACCTGGGACAAACAGTCCAGTTAGGTAGGTCCTACTTCGAAAAAGAGATCAATCGTCGAATCCAACTCGGCTGGGCAGCGTTCGGAAAGCTTCGCAATATCTTCACGTCCAAAATATCGAAGTGTCTCAAGACTAAAGTCTTTGACCAGTGTGTGTTGCCAGTGATGACATATGGATCCGAGACATGGTCGCTTACTATGGGCCTTATAAGAAGGCTCAAAGTCACCCAAAGGGCGATGGAGCGTGCTATGCTTGGTGTTTCCCTACGTGATCGAATCAGAAATGAGGAGATACGTAGGAGAACTAAAGTTACCGACATAGCTGTCAGAATCGCTAGACAGTGGGCAGGGCACATAGCTCGTAGAACAGATGGCCGTTGGGGTAGTAAAGTTCTCGAATGGCGACCGCGCACCGGAAGACGCAGTGTGGGCAGGCTTCCGACTCGGTGGACCGACGATCTGGTAAAGGTTGCAGGAAGCCGCTGGATGCAAGCCGCACAGGACCGGTCGGTGTGAAAATCCTAGGAGGAGGCCTTTGTCCAGCAGTGGACGTCTTTCGGCTGATAGATAGATAGATAGATAGAAGTGCCCGCAAAAGTGTATTCAAACTTATTGGACACGGGTTATATGATTTAAATTTATTATTATTGTTTTATTCGAGTAAGTAAACATTTTTATAGCTGAGTTAGTGTTACGATCCAACATATAGGCGCCTTACTTGATTTTTGTACCTATAATGTTTCATAAATAATTTCAGGGCTTTTTAAAATAGTGAATGGCCTGGAGCTTCAAAGTTCATAACTAAAGTGTCATTTGTTTCAAAGATTGAGTGAACTGGTTGAGATACAGTGCGGAACAATGGACTTTAACCTTTGACTCTACATTAGCATCTGTTTCAGTTACGTCCACCATTACATATAGGCCAGTCGTACAAGACATCGGAGGTCGCATTGGTTGCAACAGTTCTTATTTTTTGTTATGTTGTTAGGGTTGATAACAGTAGTGTAAAACTATTTTTTCAGCTTCGAAAGACTTGTGCTAACTGCGTGGTGCTCCAAAAATATCGTTTTCGGACTTTTTTCAGATTTTGGCTTATAACTTCTGAAAGGTGCATTTTACGGAAAAAAGTCATTATACACACTTATAAGAAATATTCATAAAATACAGAACAAAATATCAATTAATATTTATTATAATGAATTACAACGAAGGGGTAGGTTATGTAATATTAAGTTTACCTTTACGCACTTAGCGACGAAATAATCGTGTTTTTTGGAAGGTCTAGGTTCATCTGACAGCTCTTCCTGGGGCTCCGGAGACTGCTCTGTTGCTTGTTGTAAAGGGGAGGTCGTCGAAGTCGTCTCTTCATTCAACTCAGTCAGGGCTATGTACGGAGTGTTGAGGCAGGCAGGTCTTCCCCTGACAAACTTTACAGAAAGTTTCAGCCCTGTTATCTTGAAGGATCATCTTCCTTTTCCGCACCCATTCTTACACCTGCATGACAGGAATTTCGTAAAAACATGTTACAAATAATTTCATAAATACACGACCCAGGACAAACCTACGAATGGATTACCTTACCTGCATGACAGGAATTTCGACGTTGGTTTCTTCGTTGAGTCACTAGTGGCAGTCCCTACTGAGGTGTTGTCACAACCACTAAATGCGTAAAAGAACAACTGTATTCCAGAAGGGGAAGAAAGCTCTTTTTGAATTAATGATGTTGAGAATTTCTCGCAACTGACACTTTGCTAGAAAAAACATTTTATATTTTAGAGTCCAATCTATCACACTATGCTAGTTAAGAGCATCAGAGGTCGACTTAACAGATTAGGCTCCAACGTAAACAAAGTTTTTTCCTGGAAAGTCCCAATTACGACAAGTTCTCATCAACATCATCCATTCAAGAAGAGCTTTCATTTCACGGAATATAGTTGTCATTTCACGCATTCAGTAATTGCGACAATACCTCAACGAGCCAGTAGGGTCTGACACTAGTGACATGAACGAAGAAATCAGCGTTGAAAACCCTGCTGAAATTACTGTCATGCAAGTAAGGTAATCCATTCGTAGGTCTATCCTGGGCTGTGTATATAAACTGTTTGCGGGTGGTAGGACCTTGTGCGAGGTCCGTCCGGATCGCTACCACCATCTTACTCGCTAATCCTGCCGCTAAGCAGCAGTGCTTGCACTGTTGTGTTCCGGTGTGGAGAGTAAGACAGCCGAGGAAATTACAGGCACAAGAGGCATTTCATCTTAGCCCTCTAGGTTGGCAACGCATCTGCAACCCCCTCCGGGGTTGCAGGTGTCTATGGGCAGTGGTGATCACTTACCATCAGGTGACCCACTTGCTCGTTTGCCTTCCTCATCACATAAAAAAAAAAAAAAAAAAAAAAAAAAAAAACTATTTGTAACAAGTTTTTATGAAATTCCTGTGATGGAGGTGTAAGAATGGGTGCGGAAAAGGAAGATGCTCCTGCAAGATAACGAGCTGAAACTTTCTGCAAAGTTTGTTAGGGGAAGACCTACCTGCCTCAACACTCCGTCCATAGACTGACTAAGTGGTTAGACTGACTCGGTGGCTAAGTGGTTAGCGATCCTGACCTCTGATCCGAGAGTCGTGGGTTCGATCCCCACACAGGGCAAACTTTTCTGTGATGAGCAGAATTGTTTGCTCTGAGTCTGGGTGTATAATATCTATATATGTATGTATTTAAATGTATATGTGTATGTATATCAGTCTCTCTCTGGTTCGTTAGATACAGGGAATCCTAGTTTGGGGCCAGATGACCGTGTGTGATTTGTCCCGGTTATTATTATTTCGGAATATAAAATTGGGCTACTCTGCACACTTGGCGCTAGGTCAAATGGCAGGAGCTACTCCAGCAGAAGCACAGTCGGCTGGAGGTCAGTGTGACGAGGAGAGAAAGCGTCGGACAATCCAGGCATTGTCGAGGAGGACCGCCTTTTGCATAGCCGCTATTATCGGTCTGCCTCGAAGTCCCAGCTGCCTAAGGTTACGATCCAGGTCAGCTGAAATCAAACCATTTACGGACAGGACTACAGGAATGATTTCAGTGTGTTTTCAGTTTTTATTTTATTATTATTATTATTATAGCCTTGACTGAATTGAATGAAGAGGATGACTTCGACGACCTCCCCTTTACAACAAGCAACAGAACAGTCTCCGGAGCCCCAGGAAGAACAGTCAGATGAACCTAGACCTTCCAAAAGAACACGATTGTTTCGTCGCTAAGTGCGTAAAGGTAAACCTAATATTACATACCTACCCCTTCGTTGTGATTCATTATAATAAATATTTATTGACATTTTGTTCTACATGTCATGTATATTTCTGTCGCAGGTGTCAGCTGAGGTCCCGCCATCACTAAGTGATATAATTTAAGTTTTGTAATATCAGTATAAATTATTTTACACCGATTTATGTCTTTGTTATCCTTTACAGAAGTCCTGCAATTTGTCAGGCTCCCGTTTTGAAAAATTTGATTTCCTTAATTTTTCGCTTTGTCCAGATTACAAGGGAACTATTGGTCTTACAAACTTCAGTTTGTGCTTTAATTAAAGCTAAATAACTGCTCTATAACTTTATTTTCAATGATTTTCCTCGTAGAATGAGTATTATAGCCGATATTCTGCTCGGAAGGCGGCAAAACTACAATTTCGAACTTTTTAGGGAAAAATGCCTATTTTTGAAGTGCTGTATCTTGGGTTCTATTAGACTTACAGAGCTGCAATTGCACTTAAATTATAGGAAATTGTGTTTTCTTATATGCGTATAATGACTTTTTCCGTAAGATGTACATTTTAGAAGCTAGAAGGCAAAATCTGAAAAAGAAACGAAAATTTCGATATTTTTGGAGCACCATGGTGCGGGTGCGGGTGGTAGGACCTTGTGCGAGGTCCGTCCGGATCGCTACCACCATCTTACTCGCTAATCCTGCCGCTAAGCAGCAGTGCTTGCACTGTTGTGTTCCGGTGTGGAGAGTAAGACAGCCGAGGAAATTACAGGCACAAGAGTCATTTCATCTTAGCCCTCTAGGTTGGCAACGCATCTGCAATCTCCTCCGGGGTTGCAGGTGTCTATGGGCAGTGGTGATCACTTACCATCAGGTGACCCACTTGCTCGTTTGCCTTCCTTATCACATAAAAAAAAAAAAAACCATGAAGTTAGCACAAGTCTTTCGAAGCTGAAAAATTTGTTTTGCACTACTGTTATCAACCCTAATAACATACCAAAAAATCGCAACTGTTGCAACCAATGCGACCTAACGCGATTTTTATGTCTACGGTGACTGGCGTATTATTGTATGTTTAATCATAAAGAGAATAGAAAACCAGGGTTTGCGCTGGTGAATAAATATTCATAAATTAATATCAATCGCAATTACATACAAGGTAACTTAAAAAGAGTTCGAGCTTTCAATCGTAAAATGAGGGTTCATAATAAATAAATTGTTGTTGCTTAATACAAATTGGCAAGTAGCAACGAAAAGGAGCAGTCTTGAGAAAAAATAACAAATAATCTGGGTTTGTACGGAAGGTACCTTTTCCGGAGTAACCAAATCCAATTTTCTAATGTACTTTTCACTTTCATCAAAATCATTAGTGCCATATTTGAGAAAAAAATATATGTTTTTTTTTAATTCAACGGCTGGGCTGGAGATATGAAAAAAAATATATAAAACTGTAACAAGCAATTTTTAATTGAATGAACTGATATTTAAAAAATGCTCAAGCCCAGATTTCATGCAAATCCCTCCAGCAATCTAGACACACACACACACACACACACACAGTGAGATATACATTATTTATTTTTGACTGGTTGGGCTCTATCAGTGGCGTAGCGTGGGTTTTCGCCGCCCGGGGCCGATCGAAAATTTGCCGCCCCTTTCTATTTTCATTTCTAAATAAAGTCAAATAAAGCAACCAAATTCTGCAATCAATTACAATACTGTTTAAAATATTGTACTTGTCGATCGATATATGTCATGTTCGATTGCTAATATAGCTAAATTCGAAATCCGTAATACCAAGTAAACCCCGCCGGACATCGAACCTGCAATCTCCTGATGTGAAGCGAGCGCATTAAATTCTTCCGTGGGCAGGGGCGCCGACTTCATAAAAATATTGGGGGGAAGAGTGGAAAAAAAATGTTATTTTCGTTTTTGTGATTATCGTTAAGGGAGCGCAACTTGCGAGCCGCATGCTACACCACTATTTTAATATAAAATATTAGGGGGCTCAGCCCCGCTGGTAATGTCATTGGGGGGGCTTGGGGGTGCTCAATGGAGTCGGCGCCAGTGACCGTGGGCGAGTGTACACGATGCAATTGATTTAGAAAAAGCGCGAGTGAAGCAAGCGCGAAAATTTTCAACATATCTAAAAATATTAATGTTAAACCAACAAAAACCGATTTACTTGAAGCGCTCAGCGCCTTTTCTGTTAGGGTAGGTACCCCAACTACCAGGGTGCTTGCCGCCCCTATGAGCTCAACGCTCGGCACAAGGCTTGAAACCCTGAAACCCGTACAGCAACGGCGCACAGTCACTATTTTACACAGGCAGGGCTGACTTTGATTGTCACCCCGGGTGGCACGAACCAAAGGCCGGCCCTGCCTGTGTAAAATATAGACTGTGCGCCGTTGCTGTACTGGTTTCATTCTTCATACGATAACATTGGTTTTCATGACGTTTTAGCTGGGGCATATAATTTTGAATATTTTTTTATCATATATTCCGATCGCTCAATTTGCCGCCCCTACTAGGTAAAAAAAACGATGCTCGCCGCCCCTATCCATGTACCGCCCGCCCCCCCCCCCCCCCCCACGCTACGCCACTGGGCTCTATTAGTGCAAGACAATCGATCTCCAAATTCCAAGTTCTATTTCGTGCCATGACAATACAAACTGGAATTCTCCAGTTATTCTACTTTTGTATGAACCACACCCCGGACACTTCATACAAATATCGCGTTATTCTTTACTACATAGAAATTTGACACTTCTTCATGTCTGTACACGTGTTAATGTGTGTGTGAGTAGGGCTGCTTAGGCTAAGGCTTCTACCGCCTTGTCGTACGTAGGTTACACTTTTTGTTATGTTGACGTCTTTAGTAATTGATATTTCCGAAAACAGTAAAACTTTTAACGACAGAAATATGAACGTAAACGACAGACTTTTACAATAGACATTTTTAATACAGTGAATACTGTATACACGAGACAAGGTTGTATATCCTTAGAAGCCTTACCTCTCTCCTAAATCTTTGGTTTGCCAATCTCTTGACAACTGGTCACTTAGAAGTCACACAGGGGGGGGGGGGGGGGTGAAGTAGCCTTAGAGAGAGGCAGGGAGTGTCCATACTATATAATGTCCTTATTCTGTGGAAGGAACCACCAGCGTAAGACAAAGACATTATAAGCAGCTTTTGGGGTTTATGGTAATAGCAATAATTTTGTTCTTTTTCCATATTACGTAGATAATGTCTGGTCACGAGTAACGAGTATCATATCACTGGCTTCCCGGTAAAAAAATATTTTGCGTTAAGATATTCTGATGTCTTAAATTTGTTTCTTACTGCGGAAATAATATTATTTTTATATCGTAAGTTCCGATTCTCACTGATTCAAGAAACTCAAACTGTCCGTAGAAAAAAATATTTCATGGTGTATTTATATGAAACTCTATTTTCTTGAATGGAAAAAAATGTTTTTACCGTGTTTGTTAAGCACATTTTATTACTTCCAAAGCCGAAGTCATTGCTGTCAAGTCATAAGAACGCCATTTTAAATTAAACCGAAAGTAAAAGTTTGTTTTAAAGAGTTCCCAGGGTGACACTATGAATTTCAAGTCAGAAAAGTTATCCGCCAGGACAAAATATTAAATTACCTAACTTTGTGCCGTATAAGGAATAACAACAGTTGATTATACGAAACAACGTAAATTTGACCTACATAGTCTACATACATCTACATAGACTATCCATTCATTGAAGCGGTTGTGACTCAGTGCGGTTTGCATGGTCGCATCAACTACTTAAGTTAACTGATTACAGACGCGGAAATAACCTAGATGGGATTAACTGTTAGTGGCATTTATCTCGATCGTTTCCGTGATTCGCAAGGCACGTCAAGCTGTTGGTGCCGGCTGCTATCACTAGATGGCAGTCGTCCATGTTGGAGGCTTGAAAACTTGTGACACTGGGGTGGGCAACTACCCCCACAATCTCCATCAATCCGGACTTAGCCCACGCTCCGTATGTGGAGTACGGCCTAACCTTCCCGAATTATGGGAAGAGATCCGTGACTAAACGGGTTGTTAACATCTATTCAGTGGCATACTTACTATATAAAAGAGTAGCGTGACTTAGTGACCAATTGACATAAAATGTATGTACATGTACATACAACCATTAGAGATAGAAACGTCTGAAATTGGAGATGGTACCAATGTACAGAAGCCAGGTCAAAATGAACTCTGACGGCGGCGGCTGTTCACAACAAAACTTTACGTTAACGAAGTCGCGGGCACTGCACTAGTCGCGGAGTACAACTTGATTATAAGAAATATAAGAAATAGGAGCTATAATTAGAATTATTAAACAACTGCAGAACTTAGTACAGACAAAGGAATAAACTAGGGTTCTATTAATTAAAGAGTAGCAAGGCTAACCTAGTCGTAACGTCGTCGGCGGCCTGTCATTTTATACCGCGATTATTTTGTATTATTCAACCACTATGACGCACTGTTACTCGCCAATACACCTCATACCGCCAATATACGTATTTTTTACGGCGCCGCCATATAGTCCCCACTTTGGGGTGACACCGTAATGTATGGGGATAACCCAACCGCCGCCGTTTCGCGTAATGACTATCGTTTCACTTCACGCAAGGCGACGTTAAAATTTAACGATGTTTTTATTTACAGTTTCATTGAGAACATTTCTGCTTTAAATTTACGATACCGATGGTATAATTTGTGTGTTCTACACTGTGACCCAGTAGCAAGGTTCGGAACCGGTTAACAAATACCGGTTAATTTCGTTCGAATTTCGGTTAACGATTCCGTTCAGGTTAAAACCGGTTTCCAGCTTAACCGGTAAATTTGAATAAAATATCGGTTAATCAGGAAGCGGTTTTTTAACCGAAATAAGAACTAAATTAACCGGTTAAAACCAAACTTAGTCAAGTACAGGCGCGTCGCGCGGGTGCCACTGCCCGAGTCTTCTGCTCACTTTCTCGCACGCTTTCAATTGATTGCACGCGGCAAACATGCCTACAAAGTCGCATATTCTTCAAATTAACCGGTTAATTCCGTTCGAACGAAAAAATATCGGTTTTGGTTTAACCGGTTAAATATACCGGTAACCGAAACCTGAACGAAACCTTAACCGAAATTATTTCGATATAGGGGTCAATGACCGAAACCGGTATTTTCAAAAAACCGGTTTCCGAACCCTGCCCAGTAGACAAGAAAGAGATCGTTATACAGTGCAACAAAGCTGAAGGGAATTAGAAAATATTCGTTATACCAAGTAATTTCTTACAATGAGATATGTTATATAGAGGTTAGGTTGGTCTAAAATCCGTTTTAACGAGGTAAGAAGAAAACTTCTTAACCTCAACATTACTTAATTGGTAGGGATACGTTATGTAAAGGTTAAATAGAGGTAAATTATACTTTCTTTTTATATTCTGCAATTATTGGAAATGCGTTATAAAAAGGTTTTTAACAAAATGTATTTGTAATGTAAAGATATATTTTTTATGTAAAGGTAGATACGTTATGTAAAGATTATAAGTTGTCAAATGTCGTTAAATAGAGTTAAATTATACTTTCTATTTATATTCTGCAATGATTAGAAATTCTTTATAAAGAGGTTTTAAAAAAAAAAAATCGTAATGTAAAGGTATATTTTGCATTAACTCTTATGGACAATTCTAGGGGATTTCGAAAAATTTGTTCAATCGAGGAAATTCGTTATATTAAGGTTACACTGTAATAATAATCTCGCAGTTCGTTCCTCTAGATCGCACTACTGAATAAACGAATCTATGAAAACATTTTACAACCATAGGTCGAATTAATAACTTTTCAAATAAGTTGTCACCACGCTGACAAAGATTTTATACATTCATTAAAACGCTCACGAAGACAAAAATATGTCGAGAAGTATGTAAGTAAATTAAAAAAGGGTATTTTATTCTATTATTTCCAGTTTTATATATAAGACACTCATTAGTTTGAAATGTCGTCAATTATTGTGCACTGTTGGTTTAAAAAATACATAAAATACAGAAAAAGAAGAAGAAGAAGAAGATACAGAAAATAATATCTGAAGTACGTATCTTTATCGATATCCCGTCAAAGAGTAAACTACCTGCTGGTAGTTACCATGAGTTCATTACAGGGATCCTACAACCCCCCGGGTAGCACCATTGTTGTTTATACAAATTTTAGCCCGGTATCATTTCAAGACATCTGATTCTTCGCCTTGAGTTTCTTAAAACACAGGTGGCAATAAATATGAGTTCAGTACTTGAGTTCATAGATTTTTTATGAATTTCTTTGGTTGACTTGGGTTGCGTACATTATGAACAGCATAATATGAGGTAGGTATCGATTTTTCCGGCAGTTCCACTGAGGTCGGAGCTTTTTGATATTCTATTTTGATAAACGAAGGACATGATTTTATGTTTAGATATGATATGATGTCACAACCTTTTTATAATAAGCATCTAACTATATACAGGCTGTTTAAAAAAGTGCGTTTGAAATAGAAAACAGGAAAAATATTTTTAAAATCCGATCTACAACTTTTTTCCCAGTTTCCTATACGAAATCTGAATAGTGAATCAAAAGTTTGTATGGGAAACTGGAAAAAAGTTGTAGATCGGATTTTTTCAATATTTTTCCTGTATTCTATACTTACTTCATTCTGAGTAACACATTAAAACAAACGCACTTTTGTAACATCCTGTAAATTGGGCATAAGGCTTAATAAGTAAGGAATTATAAGGATTCCCCCTTTATTTTAAAATAAAACAAGAAACAATAAAAATCTGCCAAAGTTGTGATTTGGACTGGTGCTAACGATCTTGAGCTAAATGAAAGAATTTATTTTGTAAATATTAGTTTATTCAAATAATTATTTTGCATGAGTTATTGTCACTTTTAACTGTCTTTATATTTATTGACAAGAAAAGACACAAACGTGCATAAAAGTAAATCAATATGTAAGTCAAAACGCAAAGCACAGGTATATCTGTTCCGCTTCGGCGGATTTGGACTAAAAATAAAAATGACAACTTTTTAAAATGACCACTTCTTCAAATGACCACTTCGTGAAATGTCCATTTTGTAAAATGGCCACTACTTCTTTAAAGAACCACATCTTGAAATGACCACTTCGTAAAATGACCACTTCTTGAAATGACCATTAGCTGAACTTGTACATATTATGAACAGGAGCAGTACCCGTAGTGTCATTTACATTGAAATAAGGCAGCCGCCATAGGATCCAAAAAAACAAACCTTGTACAGGGATTATTCAAAGAAAAAATATGCCGCCATGTTCAGTACTTACGGTTTTCTGAGATCAATGCGATTTGTGCGCAGGCAGGCTGTACCTAATATCTTGTGAAAAATGATTTTATTTTTATCCCTCGAACATTGTCAATGAGATTGCTATACTCTACAAGATTCTTACACATATCACAGTTTTAAAGATACTTCTAGGAGCGCGTCCTCAAGTTTCTTCTTTACTACGTAGATAACGTAGATGTAGGTAAAGATAACGTATGTCTTTGTAAGCCACCTAAAAAAATATAGCCTGCTATAAAGAACTTTTTGTTAAATTTGACAATTATATTTAGTCTGCGTTACACGAGATTGAGTCACGTGTCAGTCATCAATCATAGGGAGCGGCGCCGGCATCGAGAGCCTTCGATTCCACTACATATAATAATAACAGACGCTCGGCAGCTTTTCAAGAATCAGAGGCCAATTTTTTACAACATCATAAACTTGACGGTCATATTATACTTGCTGAGGGTTAATCGCGCCAACACACACTGCCTGCTTCAAGTCTAATAAAATGTAAAGTTAATATCAAGCTGAAAGTACGAAGAGACATTGTTGGGTAAAATAATTTTATTCATGCTCGAGTTAGAGTGATACGCAAACATTTCAGTTTCGATCAGAAGTTAATGTCATACTGGACTACTCAAAAAATTTTTGGACAGCCAATTACAGATAAATACAGGCTGCATTGAGTGAGCCACATTTAATCAAATTTTGGTTAGCAGAAATTTCATTTTGTTCAGCAAATAAACTTTTCTTGTCAAGCACAAAATGGGCGCAACTTTTAATTTAATTTTCAATAAGAGTTACACCCAACGCAGATAATTACTATCTTTGTTTGAGTGGGTGCAATAAGGTGATATAGGTAGCGGTCGTAGCTCACTGCGGCGTGGTCGCGTCGATCACGTAGGTTAGTTAACTATAGCCACGGTTATAACCTGGATGGGTTTGACTGGTAGTGACAGTTTCTCGACCGTTTCCGTGCTTCGCAATACACGTACCTACCGCTCGTGTCACGCGACAGCCTTTCGCTCCACCCACATTGACGAAAACTGCAGATTTTGCAATACAAACGCAACTCAGTTATTTATATAGCTAACCGTTTATTAAATATGCGTACCCATAAGATAAACTGCTTATAGACATGTTTTTTCTGCTGACCAATTATAAAATCTTGCTAATCAAGTAATTATTTTGCAACGCGAGTGTTTATTAAGCAGACACAAAATATTACAATCTAACTGCATACTGGTTAAATTGCTGACAATATTAAGATTTTTTGCAGACCATGTTTATTCAAAACAAACAAAATGGGTAGCAGCCAGATTTTTGTTTATTGCAAACAAATTATTTGTTCGCTACCCAAATGAATAAATAGCAATTTTTTGTTGCTAACCAAATTAAATAACAGCAAACCACATAATTACTTCTCATCTGAAAATGTAAATGGTTATACCACGGCTCATATTCACGAAACTAAACAACTCTTTTATTATCGTTTAACGGATTACGCAATTTTTACTTTACGCATTTATCAAATATACCGGCGAGTTTTCATTGGCCGAGAATTTGCCTACAATTGGCCGGAAATTGTAGGTGCTACTCATGAAACTGAGCTGCCGCATGCCGCTTGTCGGCCAATAAAAAGTATTTATATAAAATATAATAAGTGTATTATAAAAAGTGTTTATATAAAAAGTGTAAGTTTTTTACAATTTTCCACGGGTTTCTCTAAACTCAACTAGATGGCGCTGATCAACATTGGAAATAAGAAATCTCTTAAAAATCGTCAAAACTGACTGATATTACCAACTTATATCATAATAATGATAAATGGCTTCCGAAGATTACTTTTCATTGAATATTTTTTTTGCATTTTGATCCAAAAAATACTTTTCATAATTTTTGATGCACAAAGCTTATCAGTATTGTTTTTGTAATTTCTTTAAAGAATTCTAACATGATACAGAGTTATAAATTGCATTTTAATCATAAGAATGTATTAAAATCAATTTATTTTTGGTTCGGAAGAAGAAATTACATATAACAGAGAAACCAGAACGCAACCAGGTTATCCATACTCGACCAAGTTGGAAATTGATCGTTTCTGTTAATTCAATTAATAAGAATCTATGTTCAGGTGGCTTTTTATATATTTTTAACAATATTCAATCTATTTTGCTACCGTAAATTCTACGCTGTTTATAAAAATACATTGCCTAAGCTTAGAAACGCTATCTATTGAGACACTTTTGAACGGTGTGACATACGTCATCTGAAAACTCCCTATAAAAGTCCCTATTTAAAAGTCTCAATATTTGACGACAACAGTCATCTCCAGTACTGGGATAGCTTTTTAGGTCCGGAGATGGGTTTAAATTACCATGAAACATTTCTTATACCTTAAACATCCTGCAACAGGCACCAATTGAGTCATAAGATTGACAAGCACGTAGTTTCAATTAAAGGGACACTAATCGTCCCTTGCTAATTATAGCTATAAATTGTAATTACCGGCTTGATCGTTCGTCTTTAGGCGTTCATCTCAAAGGGTCTAGCCGGGTTACTATATGAAGAATGCCTCAAGGCTGTTTTCATCTTTTTACCTCATGAAATTATTGTTTTTTAACAGAAACATTATTACACCAAAGAAATCCCTCCTCTCAATAACGAGGGAGATATAGGGGTGGCAACCCTTAACTTAAAAAAACATTATATTTAAAATTACTTGAGATGTCTCAATGAAATGAAATAATTATAAGATTTATGACATATATTATTTTTCTTCAGATTTTTTTATTATTAATTAATGGTGAAAAACAAGATGTTTAATTTTTGGGATGGTTTATCATACTTACTCCTGGAGTGACATCAACCAAAAAATATATTATAATCGTCTATTTCCTAGTAATGACATAAAAAGTTACACAAACCTCGAATAGGTGGAACATTGTTAAAAAAATAAAAATCCGTGTGACTTATTAAAAAAGTTAGACCGGTTACATCAAGTAAGTTGGTACCTAATATTTTTAAGTTCCTCCGTATACGTGTCTTAAGTATATCCCTTGTTCTGTTTTACCGCTATAGTTAAGTTAAAATTAATTTATTATATTGTAATACTCTGTACAAGTACCAACATTTATTTCCCAAACACCTAACCACAGACATTTACCCCGCATCGGCCGCTCGCCGCAAGGTGGGCAGATGGCCAAGTTTAAGTGAAATGTCATTTTTGTTCAATTTTCGTCTTTTAGTATATTTCTGTCAATGGTCGAGGTAACATTAGACAAAATGTGTGTTTTATCGTAAAAATGCCAAGTTGCCACGTTGTCTGATGCGAAAACCGCACCGGGCATCTCAATAAATCAAATGTGCGGGGTTTCATACCAGAAGTAAGTCATATATTGACTAATTTTTATTTAAATAACTTCGTTGCAAAACATACGGTAGTGATGTTAAACCTCATCGACTTTTCGAAAGATTTAGCAAAAAGTTAACAAAAATTAATATCCGACTGAATATTTAGGTTTATCTAAAGTAAGTAGACAAGAAATGTCTTTGGCTTATTTTTTTTTAATTATTTTCAGTTTTCCAAAGGAACCCAAATAAAAATAAATGAGAATTAAGACTACGAGCAGACACGACAGCTGGAAAATTTGCTCTAAACATTTCCGCCCAGCTTTGCTATCGATATATTTTAGTTTCATTTTTTATTTTGTAAATGTTTTTTTTTTGTTTTGTTATGTATTTTAACTGCAATTAATATGTGAATTAGTATTACTATTGTTTTTGTATTAAGATTTAACAAGCAACAATATGCATTTTTTTGTTTTCCTCATTTTACGAAGTATCGGAAAAAGTTATCGATATTTATGATCTTTTCTTTTACCCCCATCACTAGAGCTTGTATTTTGAGTTTTGTCAGTTTCAAATACTTTATTGCTTTAATTTATTTAATGCTTTAATACTTTATTTGACGATTCAAATCTTGACATCTTGCGGTGATTGGTCTAAAATCAAACACATGTTTTTTTATTTAAAAATTCGGCTAATGATGAAGCTTTCCCCTCCCGCATCCCCCTCTCTTTCCCCTCAACTTCGCCCATGCGGTTTCATATTGAAACTCACGTATTAGCGTTCTATAGAGGAGCGAAGCGACGATATAAAACTTTTTTGCACCTAACCTATTTTTCCTTCATGCATCATGGCTGTGTACAAAAAAATAAAAACGCTCCTTACGCAGACATCTCTTGACTTATCTATCACCCATTGTTGTTTAGTTTCAACGTACCTATATAATGTCGCACACATTTGCTAATGGCTGAAGACAATAGCGTCTCTCCATAAACATAGCGAGTATTTTTCCTTCGAGTCTTTAGTCCCGAGACCTGGCACCGGAGCGCCGGGCCGCACTCCGCTGGCGCTAATTACCTGCCCTGGCCCAAACTGGGACAGACGCGGCTTTCTAAGGCGCTCTAAGTGGAGCTGTTTGCTGTCACCTTCGTCGGGCTTGGCAGACGCAAAGTCAAGATGCATTTATACTGAATGCTGTTAACTGTCTACTATGGAGAAAATCCTTTGTATGGCTTATTCTGCCGTGCGGCGATCTTTAGAACTCTCACCTTGGAGGCTTGATAAGGTCAGCTTGGCTAATGGATGAGAGTGTTCTACAATAAGAGCGGGTATCTAATTACCCAGGCAGATCCATATTGTTTACGGAGTTAATCAATTTCGAGATAGAGAAAAAAGTATTAAAGGGAACGGGAGACTCGGAACTGAACAACAATAAAGGCTCAGAAAAATACGACTTAATAGATTTTGAAGTGCAAGGTGGCGTTAAAGTAGTTTCGATCCCCAGATTAACATATGATATATTTTTATACAGTCGAGTTTAATTTTTTGTTGAATTTTTTTGGTTATTTAAAAGGATTCAATAGTATCACGCGCACTAGCATACTCGTATACCTATTAGAGTTCATATCTATTCGCTCGCTGGCAGCACGTTGTACCTTTGAAGTATTGCGCAGTCGGAGTCGTAATTAGACTTCTATTTACTCGTGCTCGTTTGCAAAAAGTTTTCAAGGTTTTAGTTTTGTTTTTAGATATATCATGAACTCATTTCAAAAATGTACAGATGAAGTGAACTTTATCTTTATGTACAATAAGGGAATTCAGTGCAATGTATGAGTTAGATTTTACAATACTGATTAATAAAACAAACAGTAGAACACAACACTATTGATTTTGTCCATAGATAGAAGATCTATGGTATAGGTATCAACCATATGTACCTACTTGCTGTGCTGTGAAGTGATTATGGCTCAGTGCGGCTTGCTTGGTCGGTCTGCAGACACGGTCATAACCGGGATGGGTTTGACTGTTAGTGGCATTTATCTCGATCGTTTCCGTGATTCGCAAGGCACGTCAAGCTGTTGGTGCCGGCTGCTATCACTAGATGGCAGTCGTCCATGTTGGAGGCTTGAAAACTTGTGACACTGGGGTGGGCAACTACCCCCACAATCTCCATCAATCCGGACTTAGCCCACGCTCCGTATGTGGAGTACGGCCTAACCTTCCCGAATTATGGGAAGAGATCCGTGACTAAACGGGTTGTTAACATCTATTCAGTGGCATACTTACTATATAAAAGAGTAGCGTGACTTAGTGACCAATTGACATAAAATGTATGTACATGTACATACAACCATTAGAGATAGAAACGTCTGAAATTGGAGATGATCGAATTCATTTTTCGCAAGAAACGTTAAACCATTGCTGCCGGCTACTACCAATAGGTGGTGCAATGTCTGAGTTAGATTTTACAATACTGATTAACAAAACAAACAGTAGAACACAACACTATTGATTTTGTCCGTCAATCTTCTATCTATGGTATAGGTATCAACCATATGTACCTACTTGCTGTGCTGTGAAGTGATTATGGTTCAGTGCGGCTTGCTTGGTCGGTCTGCAGACACGGTCATAACCGGGATGGGTTTGACTGTTAGTGGTATTTATTTTGACCGAATTCATTTTTCGCAAGAAACGTTAAACCGTTGCTGTCGGCTACTACCAATAGGTGGTAATCGTTAAGCCATGTCAGAAGCCTTAGAGGCGGCTTGAAAACTTCTGAGACGGGTTGGCCACAACTTCTACCAATCCGGACTGAGCCCCCGTATGTGAAGTATATCCTAATTTTTCCTAACTATGGAAATAGACCCGTCCCCCAGCAGTGGGGGCGATATGGGAACGTACTTGCTGTGCTTGCAAACGACGCGACGCGACGAATCAGACACAATTTTTCAAAAAAATCTTTCGAATTCATCTCACTTGTCACCCTGTTAGTTAATTAATCATATTATTAAAATAGTTTTTAATAAAAACGCAAGATGATGTGCCTTCACCTGTCACGACAAGCTGATTAATTAGATTGATTTAAGATCCCAACTATAACAATAAGGCTTTTTCTATATCAGCACGTTTCAACTCTTTTACGATTGAATAGCAATATTTTCAAAGCGATATCTTGACATACTTTGAATATGTACATAAGTCTTATAGCGTCTAACAAAGTTAACGTAGTTGTAAAGTGCAGGTGTCGAGAAATGATGTCCTTATCCAATCTGGTGTACAAGACTTGTGCATTATGGGAGCAGGCCTGCGAAATGTGTGTTATTTCTACTAAACGGAGTTACAATAAGATTCCATTATACGCACGAATGAAATATTTTTTCAATTATTTCCATTAGTACAGTCGCGTGCAACTAAAAGTATACAGCCTTATAGTGCAAGTACTACTAGATGGCACGGCTACCCTGTATACTTTTAGGTGCACGGGACTGTACAATAGGAACAGCGTACAAGAGTTGTGGATTATTAATTCTGTTGTTATTTGTTTGTGTAAGAGTGTAGTCATTATACCTGACTCCGATATTTCAGACAGTTTTAAGACGGTTTATACAATAAAATATGAGTGGTTTTTTATAAGCATGAAAAATTATGGTCGGTCGTGTTTTATTTATATTTAATAATGAGGCCGGGCGATATTACGTTTTAATTTATGCGTTCCTCGATAAAACGTTGTAAAAATAATTAAAAAATCTTAAAACGTGTGAAAGTACATACTATTATTTGCGGCTCCAAAATTATGATTATTGGAAAGAATTGATTGCTAGAATAGTCACGACTTTCTTTGAAATCGCTATTTTTAAATGTAAGCCTACAGTGCATTTATTGTTTTTTTATTTTTACCCTGCAGTGGAATACAATAATAATTTTTAAGTTTTTAAGCTTGAATCCATTTTTGTGTAGATCAAGTAAAGTCCTTGCCCATGCAGAAGACATCCGCGAATAATGTAACTGTTATTTTGTTGTTTGGTGATTTTTCTAAGTCATACAGAATAATACAGATATATTTGTAAGCTGCTCATAAAAATTTGAGAACCTCAAACCAAACCTTACTTACACTATTCCTACAACTACAAAGTGTATAGCAGAATGACCATAGGCCAGATGCCCCTCGGGAAAGTTAGGTTGATATTTTTACCATGACAACAGCTTCTCAAGAGAAACATTTCCCTAAGCTATCAAACCTATGGACGTGCTAGTTTTTAAAATAAAAAATGTTATCGATTTTTGAATCTTTTTTTTCTTTAAACAACAAGTTTTTTTGTGATCTTTTTGCAAATGCTAGGTAGCATACCAAAGATGTATTATACAATATACTTTTCTTCATGCTTCAAGTCTTCATGCTCTTTCCGCTATACTCTTTACATCAATTTGTCGAGAAAATCGCAAACATTGTTGTTTGTATGTTGTTAAATCTTTTGTGTAGTTTACTAGTACAAGGTGTACTACGGCGTAGCGCATGTTCAGCTACACAATTCGTAGTATATAAATACCGGAGATTTCGTTTCAAGAATTGATGAAAATGGATACGAATGTATTTTTCACTTCCCCAGCACGAAAAGGGTGCTTTTGGCGTCTAAAAACTCGCAGGAAAAGCACTTTTTGCTGCGAGCGTGAGAAAAAGTGATTCGAATTTCAAACAGCACCATTTGTCGCTGAAAAAAATATGGGTGATGGTTCGTTCAGAAACTCATTTTGGCCTAGCGATTTAACTCAGGCACAAAATTTTGTATGCTATTTATTGAAGTTGAAGTTAATAAATTGTGCTATTGCCTTTTTAAAAACGTAATATTTAAAAAATATATGTATTAGTAAAGATTAATATCGCTTACTTAAAAATATCATGTTTGGTTTTCATCTCAATTTTCATAAGTTCTTTTATGTCTCTTGCCTTTAAATCACTCACTCATTATTCAATCACCGTTATTCAATTCTAGACTACTTCGCTAGTTCGTTATTTAAAGTCAGCACTTGTAGCAAAATATAACTTTGCTCACTTGTTGAACAAATAACTATTATGTAATGCTTTTATTATTTAAATGGAGAGGTTTCGAAAAGTCTGATCGTTTAGCATTTGCAAAACGTACTCGGACTATTCCAGATGGTTTTATCAGCGCCCGTCACGTGGCACCTTTTTTAACGGCTGTTTACGCCGGGAGAGACACCTTTCCGCATTTGTGACAGGAAAATGCGAATGGAGGATAATTGATTTGTTTGGTGATTTTTAGGATTCCCTAACTCAAAAGTAAAAACGAACTCTCATAGGATCACTCGTATGTCTGTTTGTCACAGCCATGAGCTCCGAATCTATTGGACCGATTATGTTAAAACTAAGTACACATATAGATTTTTGTGACCCTAACACGGTCGTGTAACCAAAGGAAATAAATTTTGAGAGTAAGGATCGATGTATGGGAGAAAAAATTTTCGGCTGCAGAGTTTGGTTTGTCCCTCAATCCGACTTATTTTTTCGATAGAGCAATGTTCGGTACCTACTTTTATAGTTTGTTTGTACAGAACCCTCAGAGCGCGAGTCACCTCGCGCTTGTCCGGTTTTCTATTTGTTTGCAATTTGTTTAGAATTTTTATCGATAATGGACTTAACTGTTTAATATTTCAGTAGTCTATTTTGTAAAGTATAAGTACAGCTCCTCCCGTATTCTTGGTTACATTTCGCTTGATTATACAGAGAGGTAAGTAGGAGGGCATCGAACTGGTCTTGTTTTTTCCAGGTAATTTATGTTACACACGTACTCAGATATTATCGAACTAGCTGGGAGACCGAGCGTCGCTCGTTCAATCGGAGTTTCAATAAACTAAGGTAACTTGTTTAGTAGTAAGTACATACCTATAAGATATATTTTCTATGAAACATTTTACAAAGCGAGTTCTGTGGAGACCGAAAATTAAGATAAGTAATAATGATATGTCGAATTGACACAAATAAAAAAAAATGTGGATGAGACGTCTTACGAGTACATCTACCTTTACAAGCTAATAAAAAAGAATGGAAAATATCAATAATTCCAGTTATGTATACTTATATGTATGACGTTTTGTTAAAGTCACGTTTTCCGTGTCGTGTTGTGCTGGTGTTTTTATTGCAATCACAAAATAACTTGCTGTCTTCGGACAGGCAGGCATGTGCGGAGATTGGAGGGAAATGGCCGCAGTTAGCGCTTCCGAACTGAGATCGCGAATCGCGCCGTTTAGCCCGCGTTATTCACTTGTGTGCCTCAATTCCTAACTCTAATTCTAAAACCTCTTTAGACACTGTCGTCCAACAGTGCAAGTGACTCCAACATGAATTCCTCTTTAATTTGTAGTATGGTAGAGTTACAGGTATATACTATCTTAATACAATATGTGTACTAATATATTTTCGAACTTACCTATAATAATAATCATCACTAGCTGGAAGACCAAGCGTCGCTCGTTCAATCGGAGTTTTTATAAACTAACATACAGTACAATATAAGATATATTTTCTATGAAACATTTTGCAGGGTGTTGATTTAGTCGGTAGTGGCCTTCTAAGGGACGAAAGGACAAGCAATATTTGTTCTGAAAATATCTATAATATTTTTTTTTATAATTTGATTCTATTGAAAAAAAAATATGCAAATTATCCTTTTTTTATAAAAAAAAGAAAAATATTCAATGATACGTAATATTAGAAAGTTATTCATCATTTATTACGATATTAGTCAGTAATATCAATCACTTTTGGCGACTTTTTAGAAATTTTCTTATTGCAAATGTTATCAGCGCCATCTAATTTAGTTTAGGGAAAGCCGTGGAAACACGGGGCAGGGCGACACAATCATCAGGTATGTATGTAATTCACTTATATGGCGAAAGATGGCGCTATTTGTCTCTAAAATACAAAGAGGTTAAGGTTAAACGTTAGTGCTCCCTGGTTGAAAAAATCCGTTAGATGGCGTTAATCTGACTATAACTTGGTTTCTCGATTTAAAAATAGTATAAATAACCCTAAACTATACTACGTAAAACAGCGAGCAGCTACATGATCAATGTACGCTAATAAACCATAATAATGTTAATTTAATAAGGATTTCGATATATTTGTCCCCTTACAATTATAGTTTTGCGTTTATCTCGTATGAATAAGGGCTCAAATTACGCACACATACATAATTTTTTTACGTATATGATGCTTATTTTTGACTAACCTCTATAAGTAGTCCATAACCCAGAGGTGCAGGCGGCAAATTTTGTACGAACTTTTTACGTTATTGCTTTTAGGTCCGGGTTCGTATCCTACGAGGCTTTGTTGTTTTTGTCTTTTAATTTTTTTATTTAGTATGAACATAAGTAAATAGGTAAATAACAAGACCCAAGAGCGATAAAAGAAAAGATTTTTTAAAAGAAAAAAATCATTTATTGAATAACAATGTCGCATAGCAATCATTCATAGCATTGGCCTGCAAGGATATATACGTATATGTATCCGAGGTCAAATTTTATGATTAAAGAAAACCACTTGGCACACGTATATGGTACATAAATAGAAGCTGATTTAGCCCGGTAGCCACCCCACACCCCCTGGCAGGTCTATTTGACCTATTATCTTGAACTTGGTATCGTTTTCGAATAAACCGAGAATGGAGCTTTCATTTTTTGTATTACTTTTGTTCAATCTATTACTCATATTGTGAAAAAACCTAATAAAATAAAAATAAAAAAAAACCAACAAGATGCTATAGTTTAAAAAATGTGCACTAATGGCATAAACAAAAATTTTTTGTAGAAAACCAAACTAATCAAAAATAAAAAAACAGAGACACTAACGGCAATTACTAAATAAAAAGCTTCAGAAATAAATTTTGAACGTTGCACGGCGCAAGGCATGCGTGAGCGTTTTAATCTGCCGCGCTTCAGTTATCTTTTATATTGGGCAATAATCTTGAATTTGGTGTAGTTTTCGGATGAACCGAGGATGCAGCCTGTTTTGGATTGATTTTGTACCATGTCAGACAAAAAAATTAAAATTAACAAAAATCGAACCTGCTATTTTTGATAGCGATAAGACCGCCTTTGCATATCAATGTTTCAATATTTTATGTTTTCGTTCTTATTTGTACTCTTTTGGTGTGCAATAAAGTATATTTATCTTATCTTATCTATTTTTGTTTAAAAAAAATATTACTGTCCATTTTCTATTCCCTCTTAAAATATTTAGCACCGTATCCTAAAGGGCGGGCGATCGCTTTGTCCAGAATCCAGATGTGTAAGTACCTCACTTGCACAACAACTAGTTGGGAATAGGGAAGCTTATGTTTTATTAGGCCAGAAACCCATGACTAATGAATAACGAGTATACCTTTGTTCTAGCTGAGTGCTCATTCTTCCGACATTTGAAAATGTGAACTGCAAAGGCATAATTCGGGGCATTTCATTTGTTTTTTTTTTTAACAGTTACATCTAAAGCCACAATGTGATTTGAACTGCATTTGCACCAAATTAGCTCTAAACAAGCGGTAGCAGCCACAGCAGTAGTCCATGTCGGTATCTACTGATTATTTGTGGTTATTTCCCACCTTCACTAAGCCGGACGTGAGAGATTTTGAATGGGCACTAATGTCTGATCCCATACGTGGACACCCTGGTATAGTGCTCTCAGAAGATGTTGTTGAAAACTTTTGTCCATTGATGGAATATTATATATTTGTCGGTCTCTTTTAGAGAATAATTCTCGCCTGCAATCGGTTAAGCTGGTGCACTAGCTGGATCTTAAACATATTTAAAACAAATCAATTTAAAATAATTTTATACCACAAACAGAGAAATCTATGTACAATACAAAAATATAATTTTAATCAAACTGTCTTGTCATAAGTACATGGTTATGATAAATTTTTCGAAAGCTTTTTTGGCGCTTGCAATGTCTCCACAAGCCAGCGTTTTGAAACCGAGAGTTGCTGGAGAACAAACAGTCCAGGTTTCGAACGCGGTTTTCTTTCGTCCTCCATTAGAGGCTGGAACGGTGTTACACCCTGTTAGAGCATAGAATAAGGACAACATTGTTCCTTTTTTGGTCTTGTAATAGAATTAAATCAGGAGTTTCGTATTTATAAAATGTATCTAAAAATAAAGTTTTCGTATAGGTAAGTAATTTAAAATAAAACCTTAACATGCTGCGATTTTGACACAATTTCAAGAACATAAAAAGCAACAATGCTGCCTATACTTCATGCTCTGATAGGGAGTGATACTGTTTTTTAGCCTTTAATTGAAGAGATAAGAAAACCGCGTTCGAAACCTGGAATGCCTGATAATTTTTTCCAAAGTATTTTGGCGCTTTCAATGTCTCCACATTGAAAGCGCCAAAATACTTTGGAAAAAATTTTCATAACCATGTTTGACAAGTGAGTTTGAATAAAACGAGGTTTTTGTACATAGACGACTATGTTTAGGAATATATTTTGGTGACAAAAAATATTGTGTAAGTGAATAACTGTTTATCCTTTTGTGAGAAATAAATTATTCTATAACCTGAAACTTTGTGCTACATGGCGTGAATTCATTACTTTTTACAGTCGAGTCTATAAATATTGACGTGTAAGACATTTTACTTGATATGTGAAACTTTTTGTCGGGATTTTACTTTCCGTGTATGAAAATCTACATATCTAAGGTTCGGGTTGTATCACGTGGTTGCTGGTAACTACTTACTTTTTGTCAAACGAGACAATAATAATACTCCCGGAAAACCGCCTCCGTTGTCTAGTCGCTCGCTTCACATCAGGAGGTTGCGGGTTCGATTCCCGGCAGAGTCTAACTATAATATATAAGACTCCGTTTGGTCCGTGGTAGAGCATTCTCGGAGCCTGCCTGGTTAGCTATCATCTTTTTTTTTTACCCCCAATTGGTAAGCCCTTGGCATCATCTCACCTGATGGTAAGTGACGATGATGCCGAATACGAAAGCGGGCTTACCAAGATTCCCCAACGCAGTGGGGAACTGGTTATCTTACCTTCATGCCGGAACACATCAATGCTGTTAACGTTGATGTTTGGCGGCAAGACTTAAATAAGATGGTGGCATATACCAGGCGGGCTCAGAAAATGCCCTACCACCAACCAAACCGAATCCAGAAAGTTACACCCCACCGGGAATCGAACCCGCGACCTACTGATGTGAAGCGAGCGGACAAGCGGAGGCGGTTAAAATTTGAAATGGGGCATGGTATGAATCTAAAAATTTTTGAATGCACCTTATACAGGCTGTAACTTCTGGAAACTTTAACATACCAACCCATACAAAATTCGCATAAAAATGAAGTTTTCATATAATATGGTAAGCTAACCGACCAATTTTGTATGGTGTGTCCAAAAATTGTCTTAAGTATTCAGCATTCTTAAGGTTCATTCGGAAAAGTTGTTCAGTTTCATGAGTGGATCCCATAATTTAAATTTCCCGGAGTGATCTTTTTACATCCTGTATAAGTAAAAATATCAGCCTGTATATCACAAATATCGAGCTGAAACTCACAACTAGACCTTGTTGGGTGAACAATATTTTCGTCTTTCAGATGTCCCTGACGTGAGACTGACAGCGTCTTTTTTTCTGAATATAAAAAAAGTTTGCCAGCATAAATTACTCAGACTAAAAAGTCTTTATAATAAATTTGCTACTTTGGTAATGCTCAAGCAAAATGCAAGATGGCGCTAAAAACGAAATCCTGGGCTAAACAAAGCTTAACAGACTAGTTGAGATTATAGTTACTGTAATATCAGAAAGGTGGTGCTGAATTATACACCACTACATGCGTAAAATTTATGATATTTTACTGCAGTTTTTAATGATATTACAGAAATAAATAATATAATTATATACATTTGGAGAAAATAAAAGGTTGCAAAGTTTACGTTGGACAGATAAAATCGAAAATATAGTGGTTATTTGTGTAGTTAATAGCCAGGTAAATTTGTATGAAATAGGGTGACTGACGTTTAACCTTAAAATATATTTTTTATCACTCTTAAGTCTTTTTATTTATTTGCATAATATTTACATAAGTTCACACAAAATAAAAAATAAAAAGAAAAATAAAACTATAAAGTCTCATGGGTGGGATTCGAATCCGGACCTAAAAACAGCAAAACGTGAGTGGCTACCAAAATACTTATAAGCAACGGTTAAAAATAAGCATCATATGCGTTCTCCTTTTATGTAATTTCGCTGATATCGCCCTTAAATGATTTTTTTCGAAGATAATTCCCTCATAGATCAATTTCTGGTGATTTTTAACCCCTAATCCTAGATTTTCATCAAAAGGTTTCAAGCCGTTTTCGAAATCGTTGGGACACTTAACTCGTTCAATAGTATAGGAGGATTTTCGAAGATAATTCCCTCATAGATCGATTTCTGGTGATTTTTAACCACTAATCCTAGATTTTCGTCAAAAGGTTTCAAGCCGTTTCGGTTTCGAAATCGTCGGGATTTTAGTGGTTTGTATTGAGCGGACCTTCTGTCTCTATTTTGTGCCGCTAATCTACCAAAGTACTTACAAGTCACGGTTAAAAATAACCATCATATGCGTTCTCCCTTTATGTAATTTCGCTCATATGTCCCTTAAATAAATTTTTTCGAAGATAATTCCCTCATAGATCGATTTCTGGTGATTTTTAACCCCTAATCCTAGATTTTCATCAAAAGGTTTCAAGCCGTTTTCGAAATCGTTGGGACACTTAACTCGTTCAATAGTATAGGAGGATTTTCGAAGATAATTCCCTCATAGATCGATTTCTGATGATTTTTAACCACTAATCCTAGATTTTCGTCAAAAGGTTTCAAGCCGTTTTCGAAATCGTCGGGACACTTAACTCGTTTAATAGTATAGGAGAATATGTTACTTTGTTGAAGAGATTCGTTAATATAAGTGTTCAGCTTGGCTTTTCGGAGAACTATTGTTTTATGTAATAGCAGTTGCAATTTTTTCATCTAAATAGGCTTAATAAGTTTTTCCGTTGCTGTAAGTATAAGCATAACTAATAATTGGATGTAAAGTAAAGCAATTTCAGTTTACCTATAATACAGTATATTCTAGTAAACATAATTTAGACATTATTATTGCTTTGAGCTTGTTACATACATGTTTATTGAGCGGACCTCTATTTAAGGTAAATGATCCAACGTTAGTCCCAGGTTCGACGTGTGCACCTGCGCCTTTTTAAGGGGGTTACATTGATAGTTCTTTAGAAGATACATTGGTTATGAGCTACGATTCGTGGGTAAAATTTCATTTTCAAAATTATTTATTGTTAATTATAGTTATAGTCTGTTACTAACACTAGTTTGATAAGTATCAATGTTACTAACAAATTATGGATTATGTCCGAAATAAATCCTATCCTATACTATTAAACGAGTTAAGTGTCCCGACGATTTCGAAACCAAAACGGCTTGAAACCTTTTGACGAAAATCTAGGATTAGGGGTTAAAAATCACCAGAAATCGATCTGTGAGGGAATTATCTTCGAAAAAAATTATTTAAGGGACATATGAGCGAAATTACATAAAGGGAGAACGCATATGATGGTTATTTTTAACCGTGACTTGTAAGTACTTTGGTAGATTAGCGGCACAAAATAGAGACAGAAGGTCCGCTCAATACAAACCACTAAAATCGTAAGCATATACATGCTTATAGAAATGTACGGTCGTTCGAGGCAAGGTCACGATCGCATAGTACGTGATCTTGCCTACAACGACCGTATACGTCTATAAGCATATATATGCTTAGGATTTTTGTGAGCGTATTGAGCGGACCTTCAGTATCTATGTGTTTTGTGCTAGCGGTTTTGGTATGAGCCACTTACGTTTTGCTGCTTTTAGGTCCGGATTCGAATCCCACCCATGAGACTTCATAGTTTTTTATTTTTTATTTTGTGTCAACTTGAAAATGCCATTTGTCGTATCACCTCGTTTTGAGGACACTCCCCTTAATGCCTCAGCTAGTATCGGAATCCTTGGTGTCGACATATCGAGTGAAGTCCAGTTCCGTGGTCATCTAGAGGGTAAGGCTAAATTAGCCTCGAAGAAGCTTGGTGTGCTCAATAGATCGAGACGGTATTTCACTGCGGCCCATCGCCTGCAACTTTATAAGGCGCAGGTTCGGCCTCACATGGAATACTGTTCTCATCTCTGGGCAGGGGCACCCCAGTACCAGCTTCTCCCTCTGGACCGTATTCAACGGAGAGCAACTCGAATCGTCGGCTGCCAGGATATCTCAGATCGGCTTGATTCCTTGGCGCTGCGTAGAGATGTAGCCTCGCTCTGCATTCTCTATCGCATGTACAATGGGGAGTGCTCCGAGGAATTGTTCGGATTGATCCCTGCCGCCTCTTTTCGCCATCGTTCTACGCGACAATATATTCATCCCCATCACATAGATGGTTGGCAGTCCACAACTGTGCGTTTCACTAGAAACTTTCTGCCTCGCACAACCAAACTATGGAATGAATTGTCGCCTGCGGTATTTCCGGACCGATACGACATTCAAACCTTCAAGAAAAGAGCGTACTCCCATATCAAAGGCCGGCAACGCACTTGTGACTCCTCTGGTGTTGCGGGTGTCTATGGGCGGCGGTAATCGCTTACCATCAGGTGATCCGTCTGCTCGTTTGCCACCTATGCCATAAAAAAAAAAAACTTATGTAAATACATATTGTGTAAATAAATAAAAAGACTTAGAGTGATAAAAAAATATTTTAACCTCTTTTTATTTTAAAGACAAATAGCGCCACCTTTCGCCATATTAGTGAATTACATACCTGATGATTGTGCCGCCCTGCCCCGTGTTTGACAATAGGGAATTTTCCACGGCTTTCTCTAAACTCAACTAGATGGCGCTGATAACATTTGCAATAAGAAAATCTCTAAAAAGTCGCCAAAACTGATTGATATTACTGACTTATATCATAATAAATGATGAACAACTTTCTAATATTACATATCATTGAATATTTTTCTGTTTTTTATCCAAAAAAAAAGGATAATTTGCATGTATTTTTTTCAATAGAATCAAATTATAAAAAAAAATATTATAGATATTTTCAGAACAAATATTGCTTGTCGTTTCGTCCCTTAGAAGGCCACTATCGACTAAAACTACACCCTGCAAAATGTTTCATAGAAAATATATCTTATATTGTACTGTATCTTAGTTTATAAAAACTCCGATTGAACGAGCGACGCTTGGTCTTCCAGCTAGTGATGATTATTATTATAGGTAAGTTCGAAAATATATTAGTACACATATTGTATTAGGGCCTGCCCGCTGCTGTCTTTAGATAGTATATACCTGTAACTCTACCATACTACAAATTAAAGAGGAATTCATGTTGGAGTCTCTTGCACTGTTGGACGACAGTGTCTAAAGAGGTTTTAGATTTAGAATTAGGAATTGAGGCACACAAGTGAATAACGCGGGCTAAACGGCGCGATTCGCGATCTCAGTTCGGAAGCGCTAACTGCGGCCATTTCCCTCCAATCTCCGCACACACCTGCCTGTCCGAAGACGGCAAGCTATTTTGTGATTGCAATAAAAACACCAGCACAACACGACACGGAAAACGTGACTTTAACAAAACGACATACATATAAGTATACATAACTGGAATTATTGATATTTTCCGTTCTTTTTTATTAGCTTGTAAAGGTAGATGTACTCGTAAGACGTCTGATCATCCACATTTTTTTTTATTTGTGTCAATTCGACATATCATTATTACTTATCTTAATTTTCAGTCTCCACAGAACTCGCTTTGTCGAGCGGTTGTCAGTTCTTCGTCCAGACAATATTGTATGTAAAATACTCGCCTGATTTCATGAAAAACCGGAAACTTAAACTGTTATTTAGAAAAATTGAAATTTTTAATCCGTAAGATCTTGTTGTTTTTAGGGTTCCGTACCTCAAAACGAAAAAAGGAACCCTTATAATAATAATAATAAGTTATTTCAATTATTTAAAATCCATTACAATTTTTATGAAAAACACACATTGAAATTAATTAAAATAAAATTAAAACATAAAAATTCATTAAAACATAAAAAAATTATAGGATCACTTCGTTGTCCGTCTGTCCGTCTGTCTGTCAGTCTATCAAGACCCTTTTTCTCAGGAACGCGTGGAGGTAGAAAGTTGAAATTTATATCAAATACTCAGGCCTGCAATCCCTTGAAGCTGCGAAAAAATCAATCTTCTATACCAATGCATCAAGAGATACGGCCGTTTATGCCGCATATTTGGACACTCGCATGGGAATCAAAACCTATAGGGTTATACTTTCTGTTGACTTAGAATCATGAAATTTGGCAAGAAGCAATGTCTTATAGCACAAGTATAGTGAAAAGTCCGAAAACCATTTTGTGGTTACATCACTTTTTTTGTGAAAGATGACAAAGGCTGCCAGCCCAGCTGATGGAAAGTGGCATCCACAGCCTGTGAGCATCTATAAGCATCAATAAGGGTTATCAGTGCCTTGCTGATACTTGAGGGCCAAGATGGAATGCTGGCTATCTCGTGCCACCCGGTGTACACAGCACGCTACTTGGCGGCAAGTATTGATCAAGCAGTGGATATACTCGTTTCATATGGTTTATTTAACTATGCAATTTAACTGATTTAAACATTATTTTCGTGAAATTTAAATGCTGTATTCCCTAATTTTGAAATTTCGGAAGTTCGTGAAATTACGCGTTTATTGGTGAAATAACGGATTACGTGATGTTACGGTGAATAAAATAAAATAAAACAACCTAATTGGTACTAGTAAGAAATAATAAGCGAGTGAGTGATCAGTAAAATGGCCACCTACTAAAAGTAGACTGCAGCTTTTAACAATATTGGCAATAAATTTAAATCTCAAATTAATCGCGTGCTTTACCATTCACCAACAAGCGATTGTGGCACAAATTGGAAAAGATAAATGGAACACTCCGGAAAACACTTCGGGCTGACAACATGAGATTCTATCGACTTCGCATTCAAAATCTTTGTTCGACTCCGTAACCGCACATGCAACGACGCTACTGTCGTTGAAGCAGAATAACCCTTTCAAAAAAATTTTATTGAAAAAAAAAAGTTTCTAAATTCTGCCATCGGCGGAATAGGTTAACGATGATTACGGAATTAGTTTTTTCTTAATTAATAAATTACTTACTTAAACGGGTTGGTTGCCGGGACTTGTACCGAGCACACGTTTGTTAAGTTAATTTTACAATTATTACCGTTTTAGAATAGTTTCAACGTTATTTTTGTGATGGAGAAATAGCTGTGATCCCGATTTGAGATAAGCGATAATAAGAAGAGGATTAACTCAGGAGACAGCTCCGTTTTCCGAGTTCCAGCAGCAAACCACCACGTGGAGCGTCTTTAAGTGCCCATCACCCTTAGAGTCGTCACTTTCACTTGACATTGGCGTTTCGCCATTTTTTTTATTGAAGATTCTCCCATTTTTCACTAGACATTGGCAAAATCACGCTCGGAATGAGATGTGGAATGCCAAATAGAAAAATAGAATAGAATAGAATACTTACTTAAACGACATGTTGTACCTATAAGTCAAGGAATTAGTGAAGAGTAGGAGAGAATGACAGTTGCACGTCATTAGTTATTGAAGAATAAGCATAATAAAAATTACGTATCAAGTAGACGCGAGCAAACAACGTCAGAGATACGGCGCGCCATGGAATATGTTTAAACCGATAAGTCTACGCATCTCAGCGTGCCGGTCTCGAAATTTCATCCCTGCAACCTGCAAGTAGACACCGCTAATTATTATTCTACATAAACTATTTGAAATAGAAATGAAATAATTATGTAAATATTACAATAAAGTATATTGAATTGAATTGAATTAGAAATACACAGTAATGGAACAGCGATTCCCACTAAAGATATGTTGTTTCTATAATACAAGGTAAATCATGTTTTTGGTAGCGCACTAAAAGCTAAGAATAATCCATTATATTTTTCTAGAGTTGCAGATGAATCTTTCGTATTATAAACACGTCGAGCAATAATTTTTCGAATGACAGTCATCGGTGTAACAACACTCGATAAAAAGTGTTCCGAAATTATGTAGGGAACCCCATCAAATTGTACGAAGAAACACATCGATTTAGAGGTGATAAGATTAAAATCATTGCTGATAATCTGATCTGTGGCAATACAAAGGAAAGAAACGAAACGTACAGACGAATTTAGATCTTTATTTTTGAGTCTGTGGAAAAGATGACTGCGTAAGCAGCCAGTGGCGGCTGCGCCCACTCAGCCCCAAACCTCGGCGCGATCGGCACCGACCGACGAGCTTCACGACATAATGAGGTGATTCGTATGCAACTCAGCTTTTTTTTCGACAACCCCAATTCCCGTCTTTTCCACAGTCTTTATTTGCCACGCCACGTCCCCACCGGGTCCACATCGGGCAATCTTGTATTTTAATGACAAAACACAATGAGTGTAATAAGCAAGTAAAATGCACATTTGAACATCGATTGCGGGTAGTAGGTTACACATTTTATAAATAGATAGGTAAGGTAACAGAAATTATGAAAACCATGGCGGCCGGACGGTAACTCATCTGCATATAAAATTATCGTATGACTTTCAAGGTTTGACACTCATTCCGTGGCAGCAGGAAAATGTCTAGTTTGTGGTGTGGTCACAAGCGTAGATACGTTGGCACAATCTCACGTACGAGTCACGAAATAGCGAGCCAAGGCAGCTGCTAATAGCGCTTAAGTTCTTAAGGCTGGCAACTACAAGAGATTGGCTGGTAGCCACATGTTTTCACCAATAGTTTCGAGACTTTGGGTCCTTGGGGCCCTGCGGCTAAACAAATTATTAAGGACCTGTCGATGCGTCCCGCGAGAATACATGGTAACCGTAGGGCTGGCAGCTTTTTAGCACAAAGAATTAGCATCGCTATTCAAAGAGGTAATAACGTTGTGAGCATGGTAAGCGCTATAACTGTGGGGATACATTGGATGGAGTTTTATTTATTTATAGTTATTAAATATGTTTTATTGTGTAATAAAAGTCTTGTATACTTTCAAGGCGATTATTTGAATTATTTTAACTTGACACAAAATTAAAACTTTTAGGCCACAGTGCATTAATGTATAACATACACCTGAAAAATGTCACAGTCTTGGAACTACAGACCTTAACTGTCTGTAAGTACTTGTTAAATAAAATATGGTAAGTGTATTTTCCATCCAAAATTATTTATTCATTAAATGGCATTCATCCTAAAACAACAGAAAAACTTACTCCTTTAATATTTCAATAAATTTTCTATTTAATTATAAAGGACATGTATGTCCAGGCTCAGTCCACATATTCAGTCGGAGTACAATGCAAAAATAGCCATCGCTCCCCTCAACCATATTAGTGGCACTAGAATGACCTGGCTCCCGCTATGCCCACCATCTGCAATTCCGCACGAACATTTAAGCGAGCATTCACCAGTCATAGTATTCTGTTACAGTAGCTATAACATTTCATACGAAGACGGTAAAAATATTGGAAATAAACATAAATAGATATTCAAATCGAAACGTTTACTGTAATTGGTAACACGAGACACCACAGCGATCAAAAATACAGTAAGCGCTCGCACAGATTCAAGATTGATTTAAGTACTAAGAAGACAATTTATTATAAAAATATTTTAAGTGGTAATTGTTTCTCTGTCATATCAGTCAACAACAAGCGCAGTTCCGCAGCGCTATCCACTCGCAATAAAAGTGTTTTCCTCGAAACGAGTTTTATGTGTCTTCTCACAAACAGACGATTGTCTAGCCCAGTGAACCGCCGCCGCCGCCGCCGCCGCCGCCCGCGCCCGCCTGTCTGTAGGCGGAGCAGCGTTACGAGTCTCCAAGACATACCTATATATTTTGTTACATGAATAATTCACTCCATAGATGGAAAATCCTACTAAGTCTATAAGAACTATTACTAGATGTACTTCTATGCTCTCTATGGTTGGTAAGCAAATTATAAATACCTTGTTGCAGAGTTTACACACCACAGTTATGATAAAAAACCAAATACCTTCGAATCCAATTTAAAATTTCCATTTCCAAAAGTTTCGCAAAATCTTTTAGAAGTTTTGCGCTTCTTAAAAGGAACTCTACATCATGGGGATTGGACTCCATTTACCTAATGTTACTTTCAAGTAAGCTAACCAAAGTTTTTTTGCCGAGTTGTGAACTAATCGCAACGACTGAATGGCTCCGGCACAGATCAAGCCTTTCAGTTTCTTTGTCAGAAAGTTAGTCCTATCCGAAAATTAGCTTATGTCACTTTTGGTGAGAGGATTCTTGTGTTAAAACTGTTTCCAAATATACTTCACAGAGGCTATTCTTAGTTACCTACCTTTAATATATATTTCAATACATTTCTAGCAATAACTTATATAATGAGCTACATTTACAAACAACGTCATAGCTAGTCTACCCACATACCTACGTGACGATTGGAGGTAAAACGAGAAGCTAAAGTTGTAACAGGTAGGGTAGAGCATTGAAAATGCTAGTGACAAAGTTGAGAGTGGGAGTCACATTTATCATGATATTACTAAAGTGAGACCGCCGCCGCCGCGCCTGCCGCCGCAGCCGCCTCCTCCGATCCAAAGGCATAGTATGGGGTTCTCAAATAATTAAATACCTTTACTTACTTACTAAAATAGCTTCATTTTAAGTATAGTTTAAATTTTGTTTAATATTTTTTATTGGTTAACATTTGTAATTATTAAGTTTATGTAGGATAGCTTTAATGCCAAGCTAGGAAGGTGTTCAATAGTGGATGTATGTATATTAGGTATACATAAAAAGTTTTAAAGGCACGCGTAGGTGGAGAGGAGAACCGCTTAGTGTAGTAATTTTTTTGCCCACAAATGCAACGGTACAGTGTCTCGCCGATTTACGTCGCAACCTCTGCTTCGCGACGTATTCCGAGTTCTATCTTATTCAGTCCCTGAATGGTAAAAAGGAATCTACGTTCTACTTTGTGAGACCGGACTAAGCTTCTGAGCGTATGTTTAAGTAGTAACTTGTTTTATGAAAAAAGAAAACGTCGGTAGCTAGAACTATGTTCATGTAATACTGATCGATTTATATTGTAAAGGTGCACCTAAATAAGTATTACTATAAAGCTGTTAAGGTATTATAAGATTTGACCCTTTCATTTTCATAAATTACAAAAGCTACAAAAATCTAAAACTGGAATACCTACAAGTTAATTCAAAATCCCATGCATATAAATGTAGTTCAGGAACTACGTTTCTGGAAACACTGTGGGACAAACTTTGCTCAATACCTCTAAGTCAGGCAGTTCAAAACAACAAAGGTGTGGCTCACCTACTTTCAACTGAGTTATGTAATATTGTAATATTTTAATATTTAGTTTAACAATACAATCGCCTACTATTCTTTGGTGACATCACGGTTAATTGTCATATAAGAGAACGAGAGAGAGGAGAGAGAGAGAGAGAGAGCGAGAGAAAGTTAAGGTGGAAATTTTGACTTAATATGGGTATGGATAAAATTTTAAAAACCATTAATAGTTAATAGGTTTTTATTAAACAGCATTTTATCCGTTTCCCCCTTCAGGAAAATTTACCACAAAACACGTGCGACCATTCGCTAATGTGATGCATTGCATTGCATTTGCCCCGGCCCCGCCCATTTTAATTTTCAATTCATCCTCATAAAAATCATTAGCAGAAGACCCAAACTGATGTATCGTGTAACAAACATAGTCGGGTAAAAAGAAGCGAGTTCTAGGTTTTTCTCAAAAACAACAGGTAAACATTCGCGTAGCAAAGTTCATATCAATAGTTTTATTTTATAAAACAGAATGTTTTCGATGCACATGGCGGCGGCGGTGTGCGACTTCATCCTCCGGGCGGGCTGCTACAATCTACGGGCACTTTCCAAAACAAATTTTGCGTGAATAGTTTAGCGCCGCGGCGCGGCGGCCGCCGTGATATACGAGTCCGCAGAGCTGTTGTTTCAAAAACTTTCGTGTTAAAATTACAGCCCGTAGAGACAGTGCAACATGTAAATTTACTTATATACTTATGTCGCCGTGCATTATTTCACGAATAGAATACGCGGAATTGTATAAAAACTGGAAAATTGTGAACTCGAAATTTTCCAATTCCGCTAATCGAATGCAATTCTTTGTGGGTTGCATGCCTACATTAATAAAATTTATGTTTTTCTCAATAATACTTGATTTTTTTTGACATAACCTTGAAAAACTGTTACCTCTTATTGTTAACCTCTTATTGTAATTTACATTGAGAGTCCGTAAGATCGCGTAAATATCGGGCGCTTGGGAAATCTCGGCCATAATATTAGTCAGGATAAACCCGTTTCATTAGGTTTACGACATATTACTGAAATAACTGAATCCTTCCGTTTCGGTGCTGTAGATGCACTATCTAGTTCACGGGTCACAATTATTTTTATTTTGGGTCCGTTTTAGGAAATAATAATACCGTCGCGGTCCGGCAAAGACAAAACGCAGGAAATTATAAATTACGTATAACGCATTTTTTTAACTGTGCGGGTCGAGCTGTCAAACAATGTATGGGGTTTGACTTGATTTGATTTGAACATTGTTCTATGTAAACTTTGACAGGTCGATTTGCACAGTTAAAAAATATATTGTTGATTTGTTTATTGAAGGTCCGCACAAAATAGGTCGGCGGTCCGGATCCGGACTGCGGTCCGCCATTTGGTGACCTCTGATCTAGTTTATCCTACAGTGCAGTGTAAGTCCAATAATACTGTGACAATTTTGTTACCTTTTCCAAATTTTAACATTAACACAGAGTTGAAAATATTTAGTTGAAATGAGTTCAAAATTAAAAGTTACAATTATATACACTCTCTTTTGAAAAATAGACAAACTAACATGGATTGTGCAGTAGAATTAGTGTGAATAAGCAGGTATAACCTACGCTTACCGTTTGCACGAGCAAAATAACAAAGTAATCACCACTTCTAAATAATGCGGGCGAAGACAGAACTTTATTTATAATGTTGAACAACCAAAATGAACGATATTTTAAGCTATGATTATGTAATCTATGCTACGCTACGATTCTCAGTAATGAATGAGTAATGTAATAAGAATAAACTACGATATACAGGGTGATTTTCAGTGGCGCATGTATGAGGCTTTTAATAGCGCCAAATGTAAAAACTTTTGTTCTACCACTTTTTAAAGATAAATCCATACAAAAATCATTAATCCGACGACCGATGTGTTTTGAAGGGAATAGCCAATGTATAGTAATAGATACGTTTTCAACAGAAACTTGTCATAGTAATATTCCCCATTGCATAAGAAATATCGATATCATCTTCATCATCTCTCTTCCACTTTTCGTCCCATTTATCATACAGTACATACCGAGGAGCAATATTGAAAGAGCTAAACCAGCACAATACAATGCGGATCGGTCCACGCGATTCTTCCAGTCGATTTGGCAAGTCGATAGTTGTCCAGACCCGGTTACTTCCTGGTCAAACAGACTGTAACATTCAGTTTAGCTATAGCCAGTAAATAAACATTTATATTTTAGTCACGGGGATAGGATAATGTAGGTACAGTCACTAGCGAAGCAGCCATGTTCATACAACCCAGCATGGAAAAAGACTCGCTCCTAATTTTATACAACTTTAAAACATTTGCTCAATAACGAAAAACAAGTAGGTATAATACTAGTGAAAATGGTAACATTAATCAGTCTACAGAAGTTCAATCTTCTCAGTTGGTTTGTGAGTTAGTTAAAATTCAACGAAAATTAACAGAGCTACTTTTGCAAATAATTTTGTTTGAGTAAATTACTTTATTTAATCAACACAGTTGCACGATGCACTTAGTTGCATGATAATAAAAGTGTGTTAAAAAAGTAAAAAATATATATAACAGAAATCACAGAAAAACATTTGACGGATACCTAAACATTTTCTCAATCAGAGTGAGAGAGTTAGTGAAATATATGTATATCCGATTCCGAGGCTTATTTACTCAGAAGGGGAATAACAAACGTGTTTGTGCGCCCGACAGGATAGGAGCGAGCGCGGCGCGGCGGCGGTGGCGGCGGCGTTAAAGCGGCTCTATTTCGGCGATTAATAAAATCGGCGAGTTTTTCGACAAATACCTATTCAATCCACGAAACTCGATGCGAACAAACTTATTAAAAACAATGAATACTCACAAAAAGATTCAAAAACCTATATAGGGTCATCCATAAATTACGTCACACGAATTTAATGATTTTTGCCCCCCCCCCCTTGATGGTCACATTTGTGGGACCACCCCCTCCCTGGTGTGACGTCACATATTTTGCAATTTTTCGCCCAGAATTGAATAAATGAAAACAGAAATTCCAAAATTATGTAAGTATTTTTTTTTATTTGTTTTGGTACGTCACACCGTTTATGACAATTCGTTGACCCCCTCCCTCTGCCTTAATGTGTGACGCAATTTATGGATGGTCCCTATCTTCTATACAAAAAAATAACTACTTAGTCTGAAATAGTTGTACTTAACCGAAACAACAGAAAAATTCTGATATTATTGTCAGAAAAGGTAGTAAAAACTTTTTCCTTATCTCTGAGTCAAAAACACGATGCCTCCTAACGAATTGGGCCAAATAAATTTTCAAAAACGACTTTGTAGGAAAACTTTGTTAGGAAACCTATAGATGTGAACGAGGGTCGTGAAACTGTTCAGGTTGTATATGGGGGTCGTGCTGCATACATACCGCGACTAAAGGTGTCAAACTACGAGCCCTACACGATAGAGAGACAATACATAAGTTTGCAGAACTCAAACATTCCTGGTCATGACTTATAAAACATTGTCATTAAAAAACAAATCAGAGTTGCACACTACATAGAAGCTGAGTCAATGAAAACATGTTATACCTACCGATAAGTGCGCAATAACGGAGACTTTTCAAATTTCCTGGAATCAATGTTAAATTCAATCCGACTTATCACAGAAAACCGAATTATGTAGGGTGGTTTCCCACAGTACAACCTCACTGCATTGATAGCTCTCTATATCGAATTGACGGTCATAGCATTTAGTAGCTAGCCGAATTTTATAACATCGTATTTTATTTCAGTATTCGTATTACGTACTATGAAAAAATAGTTATGCACATAACGCTCAGTAGGTACTTGATATTCGTATGGCGTCATCATAGAAAAAAAGTTTATCTCCTAGTACTTATTTCGCCGGATTCACAAACGGAGGTGTTATAAGTTTATATGCTATCTGTGTATGTAAGTGGCAATTTAGCTGTCAAACGGAAAGATTGATTTATATCTGTTTTTATTAATAAAGCATTATTTGCGTTGATTTTAGCTATTTTTGATAAAAATTAACGGTGCAGTGACTTTTACAGCTTGGCCATAAAGAGTTGAAAAAAAATGAGGGCACCACTATCGTTTACATGGCAACATTTTATACTACAACCTAAATTAATTTAATACTTGTAGGTTTTTGAGATAAATTGAAATGAGTTTTTATCATTGTATTCAATATTCCAAACCGGACTTGGCCCCCGTCTGTGGAGTATGGCCTAAACCTTCCCCAGTTATGGGAAGAGACCCGTGCGCCTGCAGTGGGGACGTAATGGGTTGTTAACACATTAAATATTATTAGTTTTCTACTGGTTTTATTATTTATTAGTTTTATTAGTTTTCAAGCAGGAGCAATGGTTATTTTTTTTTCAGTTATTTCATAAGGACCTATACAGGGTGTTACAAAACTACACCTAATGAATTAAGGGTGTTAAAGTGTGTCATGTAAGGAGTCCATTGTAATATATTATTTTTTAACAAAACGTTAAATAAAAAAATTGCGAAAACTAATTCTTTTTAATCATAAATAAGATTATCGACTATGTAGAACCGCAGCACTATTGTATTCACCTGTCAGTAGGAGTACAGTGCGCTATGATTGGCGCGTTTGCGCGCGGGGTCATGACCGCGACCAGATGATCGCTAGAATTGGAAAATTGTAAATATCATATCGATATTTTTAAAGAAATTCGATAGACGATTTCTCCGAAACGTGAACTGATGCAGCAAAAAGAAATGATGATTTACAGTCCACGCCGTTTCAACCATTAGGGGTAGTTTTGTAACAGCCTGTATACATATGTGGACTTATAAAAATACTCCATGTACAGACAGATTCCGATACTTGTATTTGTGAAAAAAGGATTTTTAACAAAAACAAGTAATATAACCTAATGCTTTTGGGCTGCACGGCATAAAAATGGCTCCTAACTCAATTTAGGGGTCAATCAACGAATTTAACGGATACTTCGCACTCCAAAATCCATCAAGCCTTTATCGCTGTAGGCATTGACAATAAAAGAACATATACATACTTACATATGACACCCATAAAAAATACTCTCCGCTTGAGCACTTAGGTAAAAAAGGTTGCTTTTACCTTTATTTTTTATAAGTGGTTTTCAAAATCTACAAAAAACAATACCTTCATTCACAAGAAGTGTTGAGATAAAAAGAACTTTACGAAGTAATCGCCGGAGCTTAAATACTTCTGCTTCTTTCTGAAACCGTGCTGATTGCTGTCAGATCTTCGGATTTTACCTCTTAGGGTCCGTCAAAATCGGACATTAGTATCAGAGTAGAAAATTTGTTTTTATCTTATATTATATTAAAAATTATAAGTACACGGCTAAGCATCACACCTAGCACGTTCGCTATATTGCGGGCGGTCACCATAAAGTACCAACGGTCTAAGCGAGCGTAGTAAGCGAGTCATCGTACACTGCGCTAAAATAACAGCACACAGAACTGGTCGTATCGGGAATTGGTGTAGGGGTAGGGTCAGTTTTTTTCACCAAAAACTCAAAAAAATATAGGTGGATTTTATTATCCCACAGCGTACAATACACACTTATAAAATGGTTCAGCTTTATTTTATTTACTTTCATATTAACTCAATCGCCCATGTTACCTTTATTATCTAAGTACTTTTTTATCAAGAACGTTATTGTTTTATTACAACAAAGCCTTTTCTAAGGTACTTCTTTATTATAAGCTTATTAGTTTCTGGAAGCTTAACGTAAATAACAAACAACAAACAGACACTAAAACAAATTGTACAGCCACGTTGTGCATACTTTCTCGCGAAAGCTTTTACCGTCTGTATTATCATTTGCTTTATACAAATCAGCAATGAACATTACCAGCAATTACCAAAGAATAGGGATGGTAATTAATACCTGCTACAAGTAGAGTTGAGTTTTTTTTTTGAAAAATAAATTGGCTAATATTATGCAGGGTAGCTAATTTTTCTTCTGGAATAATGCACTACCTAGTACAGTAGGCACTTAGGCAGTATAAATTTATAGTAACGTATTTTTTTTTAATCAAAATTGTTAGAGAAATTAACGTAATCTATATATATGTATAAAAGAGGAAACTGACTGACTGATATATCAACGCACAGCCCAAACCACTGGGTCTAGGGAATCCAAACTTGGCAAGTAGGTTCCTTATGAGGTCTAGGGGTGCACTAAGAAAGGATTTTTCAAAATTCACCCTCTAAGGGGGTGAAACGGGGATGCAAAGTAGATAAATCAACGCACAGGCTAAACCCCTGGGTCTAGAGATTCCAAATTTAGCAAGTAGGTTCCTCATAAGGTCTAGGGGTGCACTAATAGAATAGTATAGACATTTGAAATTTTGCATAGGCATTCCTTATATAACGGAGACATCCACTAAGGCAGGGTTTTGCAAAATTGGGGTGTAAATTTGTATGGAAATAATTTATAAAATTATAACCTGGCTTAACTATTCTTGAAAACAAATGATAAAACTTAGGTTGAATATATTTTATAGTTCGCCCCATGAGGGGGTGAAAGTGAGAGTTGAAGAGGGTAATATCAATGCGCAGACCATACCTATGGGTCTAGAATGTGTCAAAATATCAGAATATCAAAAGGGTATCATTTAAACGGTTAGCAAAATATTCGTGTTTTGGGGAGCAAAAAAATGTATATGGTCGGCAAAAATGACTAGTTGGGCGCAACTTATGGCCAGCAAGCATTTCAGATTCAATCAGCAGTTAATGTCATACTGGACTACTCAAAATTTATTTTGTTAGCCAGTTAAATATATTGGCTGCATTAAGTGAGCCACAATTATTCAAATTTTGGAAAGCAATCAGATGGTTAGCAGAAATTTCGTTTTGTTCAGCAAAGAAAGTACTTGTTAAGCACAAAATGGGTGCAACTATTTAATCCGTTGGTGGCAGCTGCTATCACTAGATGTCAGTCGTTAAACCATGTCAGAGGCCTTATAGGCGGCTTGGAAACTTCTGATACTGGCGTTGTCCACAACCTCCACCAATCCGGACTTGGCCTCCGTGTGAAGAGTATGACCTTACCTTCGTATGAGCGTATGTAGATTTATAAAACAATTATCTGATTTAATATGTTTTATTATTACTGTATTATCAACGCTTGTTTTGCTTTGGAGAGACGGTCTCGTAGCCAAATGGCAAAAAACGAAACCCTTATGGATTCGTCATGTCTGTCTGTCTGTCCGTATGTCACAGCTACTTTTTTCCGAAACTATAAGAACTATACTGCTGAAACTTGGTAAGTAGATGTATTCTGTGAACCGCATTAAGATTTTCACACATAAAAATAGAAAAAATACAATAAATTTTGAGGGTTCCCCATACTAAAAACTGAAGCTCAAAATTTTTCATCAAACCCATACGTATCTATGGATAGGTCTTCAAAAATGATATTGAGGTTTCTAATATCATTTTTTTCTAAACTGAATAGTTTGCGCGAGAGACACTTTCAAGTGTCCCACCCCCCCTGTAACTCTAAAATAAGAGAATGATAAAAGTAAAAAATATATATGATGTACATTACCATGCAAACTTCCACCGAACAAATTGGTTTGAACGAGATCTAGTAAGTAGTTTTTTTTAATACGTCATAAATCGTAAACCGCAATTTACCTACAACGAACTACAAGAACTTTTATATTATGTCACTTGCTGCTACGGAACCCTTCATGGGCGAGTCCGACTCGCACTTGGCCGCTTTTTCTATTTTTCTTATGGGAATATTTTTACGTTTAGGTGGAGGCATCGCATACTTTAAGCGAATCGCCATATCAATCACCTTGTTTAGTAATTAAAGAAATGCAATCATATCTTCCCTTTCCCGCACGCAATTGGCTAATAGTGTCACGCAACTACCTGTCGCTCCGCCCACTTTAACGAATACTGCCGATTTTTCAATAAAAACGCAGCTCAAATATTTATATAGCTAACCTTTTTTTTATATGCGTTTTTATCAGATAAACTGCCTACAGATATGTTTTCTCTGCCGGCCAATTATTAATCCTGCCGCCCAATTAATTATTTTGCAGTGTTTATTGAGCAGACACAATAGATTAAAAGCTGATTGTATATTGGTTAAATTGCCGACAATATTAAGATTTTTTGCAGACCAAGATTTGCAGCCATATTTTTATTTATTGCCAACAAATTATTTAGATGCTGCCCAAATGATGAAATAGCAGATTTTTGTTGCCAACCAAATTAATAACGGCAGACCATTTAATTACTTCTCATATCAAAATATCAAACTATCAAAATATCAAAACATCAAAATGTCGAACCGTCGCAGCTCGAAACGTCACAACGTCGAAGCTTCGAGTGGTCAAGTCGTCGAGTCGTCGAAACATCACAGCGACAAAATTTGGAAATGACAAAATGGGAAAAGGTCAATACATATGTCAAAGAGTCAACATATCAAATCTTCTACATAACGTCTAAATTTTTTTCTGATGCCCCCTTAGTTTCTCAAGTCACTACCCTTCGACGAAACCTTTCTTCTCTGAAACTCTTCTAATTAATGTACTATGTAATGCATGTACAATGGGGAGTGCTCCGAGGAATTGTTCGGATTGATCCCTGCCGCCTCTTTTCGCCATCGTTCTACGCGACAATATATTCATCCCCATCACATAGATGGTTGGCAGTCCACAACTGTGCGTTTCACTAGAAACTTTCTGCCTCGCACAACCAAACTATGGAATGAATTGTCGCCTGCGGTATTTCCGGACCGATACGACATTCAAACCTTCAAGAAAAGAGCGTACTCCCATATCAAAGGCCGGCAACGCACTTGTGACTCCTCTGGTGTTGCGGGTGTCTATGGGCGGCGGTAATCGCTTACCATCAGGTGATCCGTCTGCTCGTTTGCCACCTATGCCATAAAAAAAAAAAAAAATCTCCGCTCCGCGGACAATCCCTTTACTTCCCTTTTTGACGTCTTTTCCAACTCCCTAGATGGCCCCCTTCGATGCATACTCTCAGCTCAGTTATTTTTGAGATTAATCCGCGATGAATAAACAGACTTTATTATTTAAATATTATATTTTTTATGTGTGACATATTAAATTATCTTATTATTTATTTAATTATTGCCTTGACGATCATATTATCATCCTCTGACATTTTTGTAATATTATTGTAAACTTGACATTGATAATATGAAGTAAATAAATCTAATCTAATCTATTTTATAGATTATAATAGGATAGTGTAACCGCTTTTTTAGTCTACGCGGGCGAAGCTCCGGGCACAAGCTAGTTATTTATATAATCGTAAATATACTTTTTACTAGCGATTGACGAACGAGTAAGGAAGTATTGTCATGGTTATACGAATGTCATGGTTATATGAATATCATAGTTGAGATTTTTCGTAGTAATGAAAACAAAAACACTCATATTTTTTAACGACTGCTGAATTTTTTAAGACTCGTTTCTGTGATCGTTGTGAAAGAAAGTTACTGTGTTTATTGATTATGGTGCATACAACTTCAACCTTCAAGAAATTGTATCACAGTTCATATACAAACTTGTAAATGTAGGTGTATGTAACTTGCCCGAGTATTTAGACATAAGAAGGGTCAAAGAACTTTGTAGATCGGCGGCGGAGGGTCAGGGCGCAGCTACAGAATATTTTGCTCAAATTCATTTCGAGACGAAAAAACTGTTTGGGGTATGTCATAATTAGTTACCTACTTGATACTTTTAGACATCACTTAATTTATAAGAAGCTTACGTATATCTCTTACTTATTTGTAAAATAATAGTCATATAAGAAAATAACGAGCTTTCCTATCTATGAACTATTCGGTAGGCTAGGCACCCTTATAACTTAGTTTAAGAGCCCAATAATGTGTCTAAAGGTCTCTCGAATCCTCCAAAATAATATAAAATTTTGCGGTATAGCGAAATTGAATAAACTAAACGTTACCCATTGAAATGGGGACAGTCCGATTTGTAAGGGAAACTTTTTGCTAAAAATAAAATGGTAACGATAAATTCGTATCTTATTCTATTTCGGGTAAATGTAGTGTATTTATACACTTCCAGACACATCTATGAGCCCACCTAGCCTTAAGCATTAAGTTTAGTATTAATGGCTAAAAATAAATGTTAAGTGTAGCATAAAGTTTTTATGCAGTTTTGAAGCTGGGACATTAGCAATCTTTTTTGTATGCCATTAGTTCCAAATTCAAACTCAGGAATAATCCATAGTTAGGTTTTATCTAAAGGCTATTAAAACTTTAAATCCTAGGTAGGCCGATAGATGTGTCCGGTAGTGTAGTTCAATACAAGCTATAAACGTTTTGATAGTGTTTCCATACATTTTGCTTCTTTATACTCCGAGCCAGCCTTTGGCCTTTGGGTTTTATGTTTCGCGAGTCAAACACTTTCTAGAAAACAATCGAGAGCTAACCTGAAGACCTTCCGGGACGTGGCTGTTCACATGACTGAACGTCCAAATGGTTCGATGGTGTGGTGACCTAACCATACCGTTTATTTACATCGAGAAAATTACTGATCGATAAAATCATTTATGGTCGCTGTTACTTTGCTACATTACTGTACTAATTACAAACAGAGACTTTGGCTTCAATCCGGCAATAAACTGTAAAATCCAAAACATTTTAAACAATATACTTTCTCAGTCTCTCTATCTTTTTCACTCACACACTGATTGCACTGACTGATGTTGCAGGCAGCACATGTAGTGGAATGAATATTTAAACAGCCACTCCAAAAGTTCCCGTTTTTAGCTTTTAGAAGAGAGATTCCTCGGGCCGAAAGGCAATAGCGACACAGTGTGCATGGTACCTAAATGGTATTTTAATTTTGTGTCGGTAGTTGTGGTTAGCAAGTATGTGCTAGAGCCTTGATAATGTATTATTTCCGTATTGCTTTTATTGAATAATTATAAAAAGATTTTAACGTGGTAACATAACTTTTTTGATTATAATATAGGTAGTCTGTTATATAACTATTAATTTGAAAACGAACATTTGATTAGCGATTTATGATCAGCGGAAGAAATGGATTACCAATAAATGTGAATACGCTATGTTTAACAAAATACTTTGAATTGTATGAAAGGGACAGTGCAGTGTGGGCTTCATAGCACAATTTCATTACTGAATAGTAAAAAAGTCCAAAATATGTAGGTAGGTTGATGTGGCCTTGTTTACTCAAGTTTAAATATACAATTTTTATTCATCAAATTACTTTTTAACAGAAATTTCAAAAATGTTTTTTGATAATTACACGATGTATACAAGTACATGATATTTCGGTGGAAATCGTTCATCCATTCAATTCAATTCATTTATTTTGCATTGGTAAAAGAAAAGTTACAAAAAGTGGAAAAGATACATATGGACCGCAAACATAACCAGAAGCTGGCATGCAAAAACATTAGGCACATATACCTAAGATTAAACAATTTCAAAAGTATTTGGGTAGTAACTAGTCATTTAAATATTCGTCCACCGAATAGAAGCATTCCTGTATCCACCATTGTTGATTCTTCTATGGTCCTTTTATGATTTATCTTCCACCACCTATAATGCCTCCCATTCTAAAACTTCCTCACCAGCCGCTAACCATATCAAAGTGGCACAGTGCTAGGTGACTAGGTATCTATTTATTTAGATTTATGTACAACGAAGCAGAATGTAGGTGAAGCCTACACAGAAGTCAGGCAAAGTTGTTTTAAAGACTTACGCACCCCGAAGTCGACTAGGATGTACTATATAATTTATACAAATAAAAGAAAATTACTTACTGATTTTTTTTATTACATAAACTTTTTAATGATAAAATTACAAAACCGGCTACATAAAAACAAAAAATGTTTGAAACTCGTAAGTCGCAAGCGGCTAGAGATTCCGCAGAAAAGGTGACGGGGATTTGCGTCGGGGCCTTTGACAGCCTAGCTACGTCACCACTACCGATAGAATGGTAGTGGTGACGTACCTTCGCCACCACTTCATCGCTTACTAATAGCCTGCTCAAATTCGGTAAATGTATTTCGGGCTTTTCAAATATGGGAAATATTGAAACAAGTATTTGGCAAAGTAATCATCGAAAATTGCCAGGGTAGAAGAGTCTTCAGTTCCGCGAGTACCTTATGTACCTTAGTCCTCATTTCAACATATTTTCTGACAGACGTTTCGATATGCTTTGGTTATGAAATAAATGTCTGACATCTCAATTTAAAACAGCCAAAGAGTCGGGTATTACCAATATTGTCTTAAAAGACACACAAATAATGTTGACTCCTCATAAAAATAAGTTTATTAGATTTTCAATTTAATTAAATTAAGAACGATTTATTTTATCTACTAATCTTATTTTTAATCCAACTTGAAAAACATGCCACACCTATGTCACCCATATTTGTAAACTCACTACGTATAATTTCAAATTCCACGGTTACGAACATCGGACGAACTTACAAGCGATCGATCCCAAATGAATTCTACATCTGTTCTCAGGTATAAATCTTTATACATGCCGTGTACATGTGACGAAGAATCGCAATAATCGGGATTCAAAAACGCTACGCGCGCCGGCGGCGGCGGCGGCGGCTTCGGCGCGTGATCCGACTGCTACAGCACTACGGCAACTACGCCGCGCCGCCGAGGCTACATGGAAAATAATTTGTAAAGCTCGCATTTGAATAAAGACCTACAATCGTTACAGCCCAATTTTTTTGTGTTACGAATTTCTTTCTCACTAGATAAATTTTACCATTACCCGATTTATTTAAATGAGCAAGGCGGTTATTTTCATCATGATTGTATAGTTTTATATAATTTATGTACAACGTGATCTTCATACATATCTAGTAATCAGATGTGCAGTTTTCTCACGGTGTTTTCCTTCACCGTTAAATCAGTCTGTATAAAATGTACGTAATTTTCGGAATAGCTCATTGGTTCATAAGCTAGAATGTAAACCTGGCACCTCTCGTTATGAGGTCATCACTACAGTGGAACCACCGTTTTTTTTAATAATTGCTCTAAATAGTTCCTCATATTGGAAGCTCTTGCTTCTTTTACGCAAAAGAAAGCAACATTTCTTCTACTTTTATTGTGTTACGCTTTGTGGCTTGAAGCCGTTTCTACCAATCAGTCATATCGTACGCAACTCATTAAGAGGATCTCGGAATAAATGTGCAAACCAATAGCATTGCTTTTGTTCAACATATCCGTATGAATTCGCGTGATTGGCAACTGAGCCTTGGACAATACGATCACCAAATCTGAACCCGAAGTACAATTATGCTATTTTCGCCCGTGTGAACGTTGCACTCTGATACACTCGTTAAAGACTGATATTATTGAATTGTAAAACTGTAGACACCGGCCCCGTCACCAGGTTTACTCGTTTACTCGTAAAGGCTTAAAGCGACGTGTTTTTGATTATTCAATGAGGAACCTGTAAATTTTAAAGGCACTGATGTCAAACACGGCGAGTGCCGTCGCGTGGCAGCACGCCATCGACGCCGCCGCCGCGCCGCCCTCAAGCGGTCCACGTGATTTGAAATAGCTAATCCAACGATATCTGCCTAATCGCACATTTTTTTAAACTTATTTAAGCCTCCTTAAATAAGTTTTCCGAATTACCGAACCCTTCTGATACTCCTATACTATTTAGTAAAAGTAATTTAGAAGGTAAATAGTGCGTTTGAAATTATAAACAGCACTGCACTAGTTTTGCTTCTCCAGCGCTATGTAAGAGTAGTAGTGCCTACGGCTGAGACCAGGCTCTGGCCGGGAGTCAAGTGCCTAGCTGAAATTGCTGTTCAAACTCTAAATGAACATAGCTACCAGTACAGATGCCGATGCCGCTTCGATAAGATATATTTACCATATACGACAGTTTGTTTCTATATTATATATGTCGGATCAGGAAGGCGTAACGAAAACGTAAGGAGAACTTCCTAGGCACATGCGCGGGCGCAGCCAGCCTACTATCGAATAATACTGAAAACGTAGGAGCAATCCCTCGAGCCCTGGACGCGTTCACACGCTCCGAGGTCCACCGAGATTCTGCTGAAGCGAACAGCTAGCCTGTGTCACTTGCGTTTTCAGGTATTCATATAGGTACTTAAACTGATTGCTAAACTTGCCGACATATACATACAAAGAATCTTTAACATCGTAACTGAAAATTTCTACTTTATGTATTATTTTTATGGTCGGTTATTAGTATTTCTAAATTGTGTAAGTTCTTTGATGTGTCTAAACATAATCTTCAATAGATAAAATATATATGGACAAACTTTGTGTTAGATTAACTTTCGGACGTATTGCAAAAACTAAATAATATACAATACTTACAGGTTTTCAGAATTCGGTCTCTACGTTTTAGGCGGGATTTTACACTACTAAACAAATAAAACAGATCGCACAGCAGTTTCGAAAATGCCAGCGCGGGCTACGCAGACGAGCAAAGATAAAAGCACCCGAGGAGAACGCGAGAACCTGTTACATAACGAGCTTGTGGAACTGAAGGAAAAACAAAAAGAGCTGGATATGCTGTAAACAAATGGCTTACCGCTATCGCTGAGAAGTGAAGGGCCAACAGTTAAAAGTTTGAATCGCCGGCGGTGTATCGCGTGAAGTACCTCCAACAAAGTAATCTCAGCGAGAGATTCGAGCGGGAGTTCGGGTGCGGACACAGAGACGCGGCGCGCGGCGCGACGAGTGGGCAGGGCGGCTCGGCCGGTGGCAGCGTGCGCTCGCGGGGACCGCTCGGCAGGGAATCGCACCACCCGCCGCCGCCGGTCGCGCGTTACGTAACTCCGCGTTCCGAGTAGCGCAGCACCGACCTCACCCCCACACCCCCGCTTTGAGGGAAAAGATGAATGAGTAAAGTTTCCTAACGGACGTTAGTCCATGGATCGCACTCGGTTTCGTATCGGCCCGCGGTTACATAGTGCACATGCGCGTTTCGAATCCAACGCCGCAATATACGGTTCCCTGGACGCTCGCGCCGATAGCTTTCTGGCAGTGCCTCAAAACTTATAAAGCGGTTCACTCTTTCTTCGCATATTGCGCTTAATTTATTTGTACTAGTATTCGTGCTTACTTGTTAAAGGTTGGATTATCACTAAACCAAGTCAATAATGTTATGTTAACACGAGATTTCTTTCCATTAAGCGTAGGAGAAAATTATGTACCACTACAATGTGTTTAGAGACATAAGCTGGAATAATTTTTTATGAAACTATTTAACTGGCGCTTCTGCTCATGAAACTGAACATTTTAATAGGAGCCCTTAGTCAGTTCGCAAAAATTTGTTTTGATTAGCTGATCAGCCAACTGTAGTGGAAGTCGTGTTTTTGCGAATTCACTATGGGTTCCTTGGGAAAAAAATCACTTGCATGTTTAAGTATAATACTTTCAGCTGATTTATTTAGACCTTATATTTTATACATAAATGCTTACACCTATTTTAAAAGTAGTGACATTAATCACTCCCAAATATTGACGATTTGTAGCGCGACTAGGTGTTGGTTTCTGAAAATGTTGATGTTCGTTTACAAAAACATTAATCGTGCGTAGGTAACCTACTTACCCAAAATCGATAGAACCGTCAAATCAAAGATCTACTCAGCAGGATTACAAACAACGAGAGTCCTGAACGAGTCAATGCTTAACTGCCCGGCGGGGCTGTGGTGCTAGGCCGTGGGGCGGGGCGGGAGGAAAAACTTCCAAATGTCGACCGAACAAAGGAAACCCGTTTGAGCCTTACGTTGCCGTACTGAAGACAGCTATGGTACTACCTATTGTAGGTATAGTAGGCAGTTTTTTGAACGTTAATTCGCGTGACCATTGTAAATTAACTATCCGGGCTATTACACATTGCGTAGATATCTGTATTACCTACCCACGGTGCAAATGGGGCAAGGACATCAGAGATTTGATGGTTATTTCCGTTTTTTTTATTCCGACTTGGAACATTTGAAGTCATTCTTTTTTTATTAGCATACATTAAAGTGTTATAATTTTTAGTTCAAGCCGGTAATAGTAAAAAATGAAAATTATTTATATTTTAATCCAATTTAATTTCAAGTATTTTATGCTTCCGTACCTTATCGACACATATTTTTGAAAAAGTTATGTAGTAGGAAGGTAGTAGGTAAAAAAAACTGGCCAAGTGCATGTCAAATCCCGGATAACGTAAAAAATAATATGTTATTATTTGAACGCGCCACCTTCACATTATTTTGGACGCAATTCTGAAGTCTACGAAGACGAAGTTGCGGGCGGAAGCTAGTCTTAAAAAATAAATTGTAGTTTTTTGGTGACAGAGTTCGTAAACGCCAGGATGTTCAACACACCACGTGAAAGGAGAGGGTGCAGTCGAGGTTTTTTCCTTACGTATGGCAGGAGTTAAATGTATTTAATATTTTAACAATTATTTCAAATTATGATCTCATTTTTCTACAGTTTGGATCTTATATGAAAAAGTAATGACGCACGGACAACAGGCAGACAAAATGTTCTAAAAATGGTTCTTCACACTCGTAAGAACTAGCGAAACCGAAAAACCTGTATTTTATGACGTTACATAATTTTCAAATGCACAGTTTTCTACTGAATAGAGTACGACGGTCTAAATTGATCCCTTTCAGCGCAGACCAAATATGGATGTTGATTATTGGAAACTTATTCCATAGATGAACTCCCAAGTAGCACAAAACTATGTTATAAGATACCACATAAGGTCCACATCGCCCACTCAAGCGTTTATAAAGACTTAATAAAACATAGTACACTCGAACTGCTGAAGCTGAATATTACGCTTTAGCCTGTACATTGACTCTATTAGGCACCAGGAAGATACCACTATAATGTTGCGAGCATTATATTGGGTGTAGAAGTCAAAGTTATTCAGCTTTTAGCAATTTTCAGCACTTTTAGCTTTAAAAAGGGCTTTTTGTGGATACAAATTAAGCTATTTTTTGAATAAAAGGTCACAAGTGTGCCCTTAAAATGCGATCATTATAACTATAACAGAGAATACGTGAATAACGTTAATGCAAACAGTCATTCTGTGAATTCAATTAACAAAAACAACGATTTAGTGCTTCAAGCTGTTTAAAGTTGAAATTTCTCAGCGTTAATCAGCTGTTGGAGGCACTCTTATAACGGCACTATATCAGCCTACATGGGTGAACTTATATAATGCAAAATAACAGAAAACTGTCATAAATTAGTTCAACCCTTGATCCTGACTTGGGCTGCCGGCTGATTAATTGTACTTGTATAGGCATTTATTTAGTCTGCTAAAAGAGTTAAATAAAATTCTGACTGAAAAGTTGAATACATGTGAACAACTATTAGACAATAGACATAGACATAGACAATCTTTATTTCTGGCATCATAAATAAATGTAAAACAACAACAAAAAAAATTAAAACATTATTATTTATTGACATCTATGGATGTCTTGTTTGACACAAGAACTACTTGTGTCAGCTCGTTGCTGATTTATGTGTCACATGTGAACATTTTAATAGCTCATAGCATTTATTTCTGACCTATGCGGTTCACATTACTAGTCCGACATTTTCCAATTTATAACAAATATTAAATATGTAATATATTCAATATTTAATTTGTTTTGCCTGAGAAAATTAAAAGTGAAAATTAGTCATAAAATTTTAATTAAGATAGTATAAACATCTTACAATCAAATTCTATGTACAAAATATGCAGATTTTCTATTTTTTTATATGTTACAAATTTTCAAGTAAATATTCATATTTTGAGAGCGCGTGAAAATTTTTGTCTATAAATATGTATGTATTTGACAATAAACTTACTTTCCCAGTAACATTTCGCGCACGAAAAAAAAATCCAAAGCATTACATAGGTACCGCAAATAATGTAATTACTCCTAACAACACTGTTGCGCACAACATTAAAAATAATAACTAACAGGGATGGAATGACGGCATTTGCAGATGACGAAGTTATATTATTTCACAATTTCGCCAAAGTACACATTCACCTGTATAGAAGCCTAAGAAAGTACGTTTTATTCCTTTGTACTGAATAACAGGTAACATACTATATATACTATATTCAGCTCTTAGGGTGGCCGTTTCTCTTATTAATGCCTATTTAATGATAATATTAAGCTATGAATTCACTTAAGCAGCTAACAGCTGTACAATTTGTGCCCAAATTAGAGTTATATCAGCTAAGGATGCGCTGCCTACGCTGTTATTCAGCAAACTTATACAGCTAAATTTTCCAACGTGGACGGTATTTCAGTTGATATACAGCACTTTTGTATTACTTGGGCCAGGCATTACCTTATCTTAGAGGGCATCACTATGTAAACAGAAATTAAAAGAATAAGTACAGTAAATAAACTTCTATGACCTTGCATGAAAACACACAACACTGATGCTTATTTGTATTATATTTAAACAATATTATGAATACAATTTTTTATGCACAAACAAACAGTTTATACTTTACCTTGTAGCTATGTAGTATAGTAGCGACACTAGCGGGAGAGATTGGCTGTAAGATCGGAGACGATTAATTTTGAATAGGCAGCTTCTGAATAGTTAAGTCAAGCGGGTGGGAATCAAATATGTACATCGACCTTTATAAATTATTTTAGCCGTATGCCGATAAAATACCCTTCTACTTCTATATCTGGAGTGTTTCCCACTGTAAATTTAATTTTAGTGAAAGAAATTTAGAAGCTCTCTAAGTAATAATCAGCAAAGACCTCTAACAATAAGTATAAAGAATAAAAATTAACGTCTTAGCGAGCTTAATAATACAGAATGTTAAAAAATATAAAAATTCTTTTCAGCCGGAACGCTTCACTATTATAGGTAGGCTGCACCCAACGATCTCCACCTAATCCTAAGGGCCCTTTTATTGTCATGCGGATTTGCGCCCGCACGTGGGCCGGGCCCGCATGCGTGCTGCGGGCCGCACGCAGAGCAGATAGTTTCCAAAGCGTTCCGCATGCGTATGTCAGGCATGACAATAAAAACATGTATGAAACGATAGGTTGCGGGCGGCACGCATGCGGGCCCGGCCCACGTGTGGGCGCAAATCCGCATGACAATAAAATGGCCCTAAATTACAGGGTGTAAAAAGACTCACGGAAATTTTAACAGAGGTTCTACTCATGAAACTGAACAACTTCTCCTATTGGCTATTTAATGGCTTTACAAAAAAAAAGACTTTTCATACAAATTCATCAGTCCATCAACCAATTCTGTTTCATTTAGACTCTCATTTTTTTCATAAATTGAGAATTCAGTTCGGGTTCCTTAGGGAAATGCTTGACTAGCACTATTTAAGTTTCCGGGAATAGTATTTTTACACCTGTATAAGCATTTTACTTATTCTTGCAAGTCTTGCTAGATCATCAGATGCCTGATGGCTAACCCATGATACTGTATTAAAATAAAAAATAAAACCTTGAATGTGAATACTAAATCAAGAATTTATATGAGAAAGTGAAAAAATTGGAGAGGATTTCTTTATATATTTGTCCCAGATATTATTATTATTATTATCCTGTATTCTAAACTTGATTTTGAGTAACCCCTTATATAAATATTATGACATAAAAACGATCTATTTAGTAGATCTAAGAAACTGTTGTCACTAACTAATTACGCATCAACTTATAACTTTTACATAGTTTTTGTGCAGCCTGTAAAATTTTCATTTAGTAATTACTATACCGGGTGTTAGGTAAAATAGTGAAGCTATTTTAAGGGCTAGAAGGGGACGCTAGATGCCGTACATTTATGCTATTTACTAATTTATATTCGCTTTAATAATTGAGAAAAACTAAGGTTTTGTCTCGGTGTGAGGCGGCCTTAAAGTGACGTCATAGCCCGCACGATTGTACGTGCGTGAAAGAGATGGAGAACAAATGAGGGCGGCGTGACACAAAGACTTTTTTAAAATTGGAATGAAAGGTTTTGAGGGGAAATTTTAATTTAAAAAATCTAGGTTTAATTGTGAGCGTTCAATATGTCTCACTCAACTTGAAAAAGTGGGTGCGAAGCGGAAATTTGAGAAAAAATAGTGCAACTTTACATCCTTATTTCTCGTAAACTAATAAGAATTTCGACTTCGCTCTATTTCATTTGTGATAGGTTCTTATAGCTTCTACGTGCCATTTAAATATTTGCACTATTTTACCTAACACCTTGTATAATTATTAATGGGTTACATAAATAATATAATAAATCTGTAAACAAGTAATTCAAACTAAATGTACAATTTTTGCTACATTTAAGGGTTACAAATTCAAACGCACTTTTTATACCAGCTGTATAATTATAAAAATGAATCAATTAAATCGATTCACAATGGACAACATCTTCATATTTCTTACTCCCAATTTTATGAATTTTGCAGATAATTCATTTTTTAAATCATTCATTACATATTAGAGATTTGGTATTTATTAACATCAAGGGAAACCTTTTAGCCGTACAAAAGACATCGAAGAATACTTATTCTCGTCTTATTACCTCGTAATATTATAAATTAAAATCACTGACTAAATCTTTGAGAACTATACCCCAACCCAAACTCAGTGCGGTCCAGCTCCAACAGCCTCCTGAAGATGATACCATATAGACCGGACTGTGCCTACGTGAACCATTTTTGTAAAGTTCACGTAGTACCTAATATTAAAAAATGAAGTGGGTAGAAGTCGGGCTACTACCGCTAGTTTTTTCGTGAATTCGATGATTTCCAAGAGGAATACTGCTTGAAACTCACACGGTCACTATCACAAGACCGTGTGTCACTATCACAATAAAAAAATATTGTACAGTATCTATTAGACATGGGACGGATAGTGGTGTGGCCGGATAACCGGATACCGAATATTCGGCCAACTCACAGGCCGGATAGCCGAATATGTCGCCGTCTAAAATGTCTGCAAACGGATGGCATCCTTGAATGGTATGACGCGACTGAGTGCAGTAGTACTACCCGGCGGTGGTGCCCGCGCTTTGCGTTCGGGTACTTTTACTATCACACCTAGCGAGTGTAGACAGTTTCGATACTCGCTTGTTTTGTTTGATTTATGTGTTCAAACATACGCAAATTAAATCTTGGTACTGGATCTATTTTGATATATGTTTGTAAAATTGGCAAGTGTAACGAAAAAGTCGCCTTTATGAACGTATTTCGTCGAAGAGCAACATTTCGCTATGTGTAATTTCATTTATGCGACGTGAAAGTTTCTCGAGGTGGCACTGGGAAGAAGGCAGGAACCTCGGTGTTCGAAAACCATAATTACTAGATCATTAAAAAGTGCTATTGGGCTAGATTAAAACTGGTTTTATTTTGTGTATTTTCGATGATCATTTACAACATTCTAACTATCTGGTGGGGCCGGATAATTAAGCTACTATCCGGTATCCGACCGGATACCAAAATATTGGCCGGATAGGCCGGATACCGGATAGTAACCGGATATCCGTCCCATCTCTAGTATCTATCTTCCACATGCTGACTTGTTGCTGGTATACTTGTCGGCCCTATCCATCCCCCTGCCCCCATCCCGACTGCAAAAGCCACCTATATTCAAAATCAAAATCTCTTGTAGACCCTGCTCTTTTTTGTAGAATGAAAATGGTTTCAATGTCTGCTGCGTGCCCCCACAGTAAAATGCCATAAGACATTATACTGTGAAAGTAACTGAAATATACCAATCTGGCAGTTGTTACATCCGTCAATTGCCTTATTTTCTTGACGACATAGGCAGCCGAGCTAAGCCTCCCCGCTAGAGTTGCAATATGTGGGCCCCACTGTAACGTGCTATCTATAGTTATGCCGAGAAAAACTGTACTAGGAACAAAATCTAATTCATTACCATTTAATATTACTTTATTATGAGTCTGTTTAACATTTGGCAAAGAAAACTTGATGCATTTTGTTTTTTTCGCATTTAGTAACAGATTATTAGCAGTAAACCAGTCTAGTAACTTAGAGAGAGTGTTGTTCACTTCGTCAATTTCGATTGTCTTTCTACTCACCTTAAAAAGAAGGGAAGTATCATCAGCAAACAACACAATATTTGAAAGGTTTTGCACCATGAATGGCAAGTCATTGATGTACGTCAGAAAAAGGAAAGGGCCTAAAATAGATCCTTGTGGCACGCCCATTTTCACAGTGGACCCAGAAGAATTAACGTCCTTGATTCGTACCATTTGCATTCTATTATCAAGATAAGATTTAAGGAGACCGAGTGCCCTATCCCTCACGCCGTAATGCTCCATTCCTTATCCTATCTACGTGGCCACTGGTGTCTTGGGTAGATCTCAGCTTGGGTAGAGGCACAAGGACGAGAGTTGATATGTCCCTAGGTGAACGGTCTCCTGTGCTGCCGGCAGGATTCAGTAAATGACCTCGGAACCTGAGGCTGTGTCACCCACGTACCCTTAGGATCCGGTTGGATGCTGGATACCGTCATGGTGCTCGAGCCACTCACTTCAGGAGTTACAACTTCGCCCATGATCCCTTATGCTCTGACCTCAACGCCTCTGCAGAAGAACTTCTGTTCAGTGAGCCATCGAAACGGAACGGAACGCAACGGAAATGTTTTCAATATGTAACTTTTGCGTAACTCCGTCTTTGAGATAGTCTGGACGGAGTTGGAGGCGTCCAATTGCTGTCTTTTTTTGTTTTCTCGGTAGCATCGACATCTCTCTGCCGATGTAAGAGGCGTTGTTGGTTGATGCTTATTATAATAGTTTTAGTCGGTATCGTGGTACTTTTTTCTGTTTTATGGTCGTGGCATCGTTGTTTTCTGTTCGCAAAATTTTATTCCTGGCGCGACACTGATGAAATTTCAACAGTAGATACTTCTCTGCAAGAGGATTAAATTGCATTTTATTCCATGCAGATCGGTTGAGTAGTTCGGTGTCGAAAGCCGAAAGAAAACTGAAAACTAGCGGAACTTCGTCTTTGAGATCGTCTGGACGGAGCTGGAGGCGTCCAATTGCTGTCTTTTTTATTTTATCGGTAGCGTCGACATCTCTTTGCCGATGTTATAGGCGGTAGTCACTGGCTTATTCGTTTCAGTCGGTCTCGTGATACCTTTTTCTGTTTTACTGGCCGTGGCATCGTTGTTTTCTGTTCGCAAAATTTTATTCCAAGCGCGACACTGACGATATTTCAGCAGTAGATACTTCTCTGCAAGAGGATTAAAATGCATTTTATTCCATGCACATCGGTTGAGTAGTTCGGCGTTGAAGGCCGAAAGAAAACTGACGTCTGTCTAGTAGCTTCAATAAAATTGCAGAAAGTCATTTTATCATTTAATAAATATGTTTTCTAATACGCAATACTACTTCATATAGTTTTTAAGGCGTAAAGGTAGAAAATCTTAAGCTTTAAGTCGCCAAAGCCTCGAAGCTGACATGGCGAAAAGACGGGTAAACAGAGAGGTCACGACCTTACCGCGTGCGGCGCCGCCCCCGCCTGTGGAGCGCCTGCAACCTGCGAAACTCGACGTAACACACGCGCCCGTCTACACATTCACCAACTTCTTCAGTTGTATAATTTATTATTGTCATTTTTGGACTCTCCAAGCAAAAATTTTCAATTCTACTGATCGATCTGTATGGAGAGTTAAACATTTTTGAAAGTATTTGATAAGTAGTAGAACAAACGAAGACACATTTGATCTTATTTATCAATAAATAAAAAACTTATATTTGAGTGCGTTTGACTACATCTCACCTGATGAGAAGTGACGATATAGTCGAGGATTTAATCACCTAAAACTTTCTAAAATAGCAGAAAGTATGTATTCAGAGTAGGCTTGGAGTAAATGACACTAAAATTAACATCACCATTATTTGATAGGAGCTTCTAAGCACATACATAAATACAGCTGCATTGCCTGCATATGCCGATGCCGTTAAGAAAATGACGCAGTTGACAGATCTAGGTACTGCGAGACAAGTGCATTTCATTTATTTCCATAGTATGTCTTACGGAACCTCACTCTGGGGATATGCAGCTAAAATGTTAGCTGCATTTCATTCATTCATTCTACATGAACGGGATATAATTACAAACAACTATTGGAACTATAAGGTGGTCAAGCTTACAGTCAACGTTCAGTGGAATTATAGGTGACTCTATTCAGGAAGAATCAATTTGAGGTTGGAGAAAGAGGCGGTGGTGACCGCAGAGAACCAGCAGATTGGGAGAACAAAACACGTGATGTTGAGTTGAGGAGTTATTAAAGGATCATCTTTTCAGTCCGTTACATTTCCCAGCGGTTAAAGTTACCAATCAGTTCAGTTTTGATTATTTGACAGAAATTAATTCACCTACACCTACAATTTCTTATGACACAGTCATAGGAAAGTGGAGTCGCCTACATTTTTGAAAATCTACTGAACTAATCCGTATGATGCCTTTATATAAAATAGATTAAAACGTTTCTAAATCGGGGACCCAAATAAATGACACCATATTTGTATTGATCGAGCGTCCGCACAAGCCATAGTGCTTTTTACAATGACGAACAAAAGAGCATTAGGGCCACAGCGGGGCTATTCCACAACAAAGACTGCATCCATTTATATCCATTAAGTTTATAGGTCTGAAGTTATACACAGTAAATGTTACAAATGCAAACGTTTTAAAAAAAAAACTACAGAAATTGATCGCTTGTATATTTTTGCTATGGAAAATATAAGTTCTACCTTCTAATTTCTAATTTAAAAATATCCTGTGAAATAAGTGTGAAAAGGATAAAATGTTTTAATTAATTAGTATACGTATGCAAAAAATATAATATTTGGCGGTAATGGGGCCAGGCGTTATGACTACTTTTGTGACAGGGATGGGCGAGGACTTTGACTAAGCTTTATTTTTAGCCCTATTCGTGTTATCATACAGGGCGTAACCAAACTAGCGCAGGACCCATTTACTGTGGGTTCTACTCATGAAACTGAACAAGTATTCATAACGACTTATTTGCAAGTTTTTTTTTTACATAAAAGTTCAGCAGCTCCTATGTTTTTGTAAGGAAGGTCGAAAAAGATTTTGTTTTCACAGCAAAGTCGTTTGGTGACCAAAGGTTTTTAGTCAGTAACGACGTGTAGAAGACGACGACGTGTAGATTACCAGGCAAACAAGAGCCCGTCCTTCACCTATTTTGTAACGTCTCTTTATACATTGTGACGGGTGAAAGGCTATTTGTATTAAGCGATAATTTTTAATATTTAGATCGTTAAAAAAGTAGTTTTTTAGAAAAAAGCGATTAAAATAAGCTGCTTATTTTTAATGATCCTTTTTATCGAGATTTATACAATAGCTTTTGCCCGTGGTTTCGGCCGCATGGGTATCGCTTTCAAATTAACGTTGAGGGTGCGCAGTGCGCAAGATGCAAGCGGCTCGCGAGTGTGATTGATTATAAAATTTCTGGGATATTTTTTTGATTTATATTTCCATAAAACATAATTATTAACATATTACGAACATTTTAAGACAAAAAAATCATACATAGACTTTTGGCATGAATATTTAATGTAATCAGTCACGCTCAACTCGGAACGGAACGCAGCTCTATTTAATCTTTCGTGGTATTTGGGTAAAGATCTAAGTTATGCGCTTATGCGCAAAATTAATGATAAACACATAATCGATCGTTTATTTGGAAAAATATGCCATTGTATAGGAAACTGCACAGTTCCTCGCGAATTCCTTTTTGTAGTCTGACATACACAAATCAGCAATAAACATTCATAATCAGGATAGGTTGGCGATGGTAGACTTTATCTTACTAGAAGAACATGCAATGGAGGGCGTTAAACAGGTATTTAATTTAATAAATTAAAAAGTATCGCGCTTGCTTCGCTCACGTATTTTTATATAAATTACGTTCCTCGTGCTATCTCGTAAACTAGAGGAACATAGGTATACAAAGAGTAGGTCACATTGCCAGCAAATTAAGGTACCTATTAAATTTAATAAATTTTACGTTTTTTTTTTTTTTTTTTTTATGTGATAAGGAAGGCAAACGAGCAAGTGGGTCACCTGATGGTAAGTGATCACCACTACGTTTTCGCACCCACACCGCTAGCGTCTTATTATAATAGGAGTTATTCTGCTACCTCGTACATTAAATATTTAGAGGATCATGTATAGGAGGAAGTAAAAACTTAACTTCTTAAAATGCAGGTAATCTGAGATTATTTATTCGATTTTAAATTGCCGCAAGGTCTAGGGTGAGTATAGTTTTTCCTGACCTATTAAAATGTGCACATCTTATATGGAGCCATCCTATATGCACACGGCGTTAAACGCTCGTTTGTTTTCATACAAGAGCAATTTTGCTACGCACGTACTGAAAATGTGCGTCGAATGCATTGTATCGCCCTTTAATGACTGTGATACTTGATCTATGCGGCTGCCTGCCCTCTAGAACAAATTCCTAACTACGCCAATGATGGGAGGTTAGCAGCTTATTGCGATGTTGCCCGTATGAGCTACCTAATATAAATAGTAAGCCGTATAAAGTTACTGTAACGTAAAACGTTTCAACAGTTTTCATCAACCGACTTCAAAAAAAGGAGGAGGTTCTCAATTCGTCGGAATCTTTTTTTTTTTTAACTTTTATGTATGTTCACCGATTACTCGAAGACGCCTGAACCGATTTCGAAAATTCTTTTTTGTTTCAAAGGGTATACTTCACAGGTGGTCCCATATAAATTTTATCGAAATCGATTCAGCGGTTTTTTAGAAAATCAACAAAAACATAGCAAAATTGGAGTTGTTGCGGTTGAAGTCGGTTGTTTTTAACGTATTCAGCGTGGTCAATTATTGTACAACAAAATAACAAAGAACTTCGGTTGGCATGGGATACCTACATGGGCGTACCCATGGAATAGGTTTTTGGCCGGGATCCCTCGGATTGACATAAATATTTTTGTATCTATGAGTTTAAACGGTCATTCTCTATGATAGAGCCATTTGCAAACATACTGCAGTACCCTACTTAGATTTTTTACTATCTTCTTTGGAAGAAAGATCGAGCCAAGACAACACACCGGCATATGCTTTGTCCTTGTTAAAACCTGCTCTGATCATTAAAATTACAGCTGCAGAAACCCATATGAAAGTAATCATATTATGACTTAGAGGGTATTCTATCAGAAGCTGAACTATGTCAGATGTTTTGGCGAAACAAGGAGGAGAATTTAGATAGTTTAGAGATGACAGAAATTATTCTAAAAGCAGAAACGTTCTATCCAAAAACAAAAACAACCCTCCTTTTATTGGCAATGCCCTACTCTAGAGTCACTATTGAGAGATCATTTAATTTTAATACACTCCGGCGAGTAAAAACCTGGCTGCAGTCCACAATGATCGAAGATAGGTTAGGGCTTAGCATGCTGAGTGTGCACAAAAACCTTGTTAATAAATTGGGCGATACTTTTATCCAACAAATCATAAACCGTTTTGCGGAAGATCCCCGAAAGTTACTTTTAAAATAACTTTAACCTAATACATAGTACAGAAAATTTCTGGCTTCGCCCCCCCCCCCCTGGTCAAAAGCTGGGTACGCCCATGGATACCTACCTCCCCTCAATCAGATCTTTCCCGGAGTAACCAGCTATCTAGTGTCGTAGGCAGTAAAAAATATTATCAATAATAATAATAAGTATAATTATAAATATTATTTGCACCAAGTGGCAGTGTAGGCCTGCCTACATTCCGTCTTCCGGTGCGCGGTCGCCAATCGAGAATTTTAATGCCCCAACGGCCATCTGTTCTACGAGCTATGTGCCCCGCTATGACCGATGACCTGGTGAAGGTTGCGGGAAGCCGCTGGACGCGGGCAGCGCAGGACCGATCGGTGTGGATATTCTTGGGGAAGGTCTTTGTCCAGCAGTGGACTTCTTTCGGCTTACGATGATGATCATGAAATATTATTTATTGGCACATCAGACAAACAGAAATATCTAAAATATAATTGACCACGCTGAATACGTAAAAACAACCGACTTCAATCGCAACAACTCCAGTTTTGCTATGTTTTTGTTGATTTTCTCAAAAACCGCTGAATCGATTTCGATAAAATTTATATGGGACCACCTGTGAAGTATACCCTTTTAAACAAAAAAGAATTTTCCAAATCGGTTCAGGCGTCTTCGAGTAATCGGTGAACATACATAAAAAAAAAAGATTCCGACGAATTGAGAACCTCCTCCTTTTTTTTGAAGTCGGTTAAAAATACAAACAATGTACGAAACAAAGTTTCCTAAAATCGTTAAAGCCTTTTTAGTCCTTACTATAGTGGCAACCCTTAAAAATACGTTAATGAAAAAAACGGGTGACGATATAAACAAAATAATGACCCATCCCAAATATCCAAATCCGTCCAACAATGGTCTTGACGCTAGAGCACTGGACGGACGGGATCACAACTCAATGATTTTTTATACTTTTATAACTATCTGTTCCATATGGGTGAGGAGGTTGACGTTATTATCAAAGGCACCCTTATTATACCTAAAAGTTTAAAAGAGCATGGCGGGGTAAGCATGGGGTAGCGGCCCCAGCGAAAATTTTAACTGTCAATTTTTGTGTATGTTGGTCTTACTGAGTGTAACTGACTTTGAGTGAGACTAACTGACAAGCGCCAAGATAAAAAGAAACCACCGTACGCAAGTAATTAACCACTTCTGTACGCTAGTGTACTATGCGCAAAGTATCCCGACCAAAACTACTCCAGCGATCTTTAAGTTTGTTGGCACCTATACGTATACAAGATATGACTAATCCACTTAGAATGATTGTTACGTATTCTTTTTTAGCACTTAACATTGTTTAACCTTGCACTTGTATTATAAAATACTTATTTTGAAATGATTGGTTGAATTTATCTTATGTGGCAAAAAGTTGAGAATCCAATTTAAGTAATACGAGAAAAAACCCTTACACCCACGTAAAACTTTTGTTCTAAATATACAGGGTGAGTGGTAATTCGACGTGATCCTTCAAAGGGGTTATACTAGAGGTCATTTGCAACAAATTAAGTTTAGTTAACTAGGGGTCAAAAATTTATGGTCACTAAGATATTATGGCTTTTAGACTTTTTTTAAATTCTCTGCCTTGTTACCACAAATAAATAATTATGAAAAAACCATTACACCGTTAATATTAGATTTAACTTTTAAAAGCCATTGGCACCTTCTGCTATCATTAGACAGCAGTCGTTAAACCATGTCGGAGGCATTAATAAGGATATTAACTATTATTTAACGAATACTGTGAGTTTTCTGTCCGCGCGAACTAACCATCTAGTTGGAAACTGTGCGAGTTGGTATCTACGAAGTGTCGCGAAGATTACCGGAAATTATCGAATCATATTAAGCTCACGAGTCACGCACGACACGGTCGATATGAGTAAAAGAGAGGGCGGCACCGCACACCGTGCAGGATATTTATGGAAAAAATCTTACCCTGCCATGCTCTTTTGTGTTCAAAACTTGAAGTTAGCCTCATTACCATAATTAAGAAAGCCACAAAGAATGTATTAAGATATAACTAAATCCATACTATACTAATCTGATAGTGCATCAAGTATTTGTATGCAAAACTGAAAAAAAATATCGTATTTTTTTCAATATTTTTCCTGTATTTTCTACTTGATTCTGAGTAACCCCTTAATTTCAAACACACTTAAAAGCAGTAAGTTTGGTCCCTAAAAACTCAAAGCAAAAACGGTTTTTGCTGCGAGCGTGAGAAACAGTGATTCGAATGTGAAAAAGGCGATAGTTCCTTCATAAACTCATTTTGGCCTAGCGATTTAACTCATAGGCACAAAATCTTATATGCTATTTAATGAAATTTAAGTTTATAAATTTTGCTATTGCATTTTTAAAGACGTAATATTTAAAATAAATATACTAGGAAACATTAATATCGCTTACTTAAAAATATTATGTTTGGTTTTCATCTAAGGTTTTCATAAAAATGTCAAGTAGTGCAGTTTCCGAACACAACCTCTAAATTGAAAACCAAGGAATTTAAATGTAGTAGTAGTAGTAGATATTGTTACGTTATAAAAGGAAAGAGGGGGTTATCCGGGATTACAATATTTAATTAAAATATATACAAACCTATTCTAAAAAAGGATAAAATCAATGTCCACATTGTAGCTAATACTACAACTACTAACTACAAAGTTCACAAAGAAAACGAAATAATAATCAACATCACTTAGGGCGGCGAATGTCACATAGGGTGGCGGCTAGTGCGTCGGGCGGCTGGAGCGGCGCGCCCCGACGGAGACGAGGTAGAGCGGCTGATTGTCCGATGGGACGGCAGCACAAGGGCCCGAGATTAATAGAAATAGTCCCGGGCTTCCGTTGAAAGGTTTCAGTTGGAGTCCCGCGTTGGAGAAAGATATCCTCAATCCACTCTTCTTCCAACCATATACTAGAGTGCCCTTGTTCATTTTTGAATTTTTCATTTTGACATTCTTCGTCATCAGTTCTGGCTATTCTCACTCGCCAAGAAATATATGAGTTAAACCAAAAAGACCATAGTTCTTAAATAATCTCTTAATAATATACAACTGATGTAAACTCCTTAAGAATAAAATGAGTTTCAAACATAAAAACATTGAATTGAAGTCCAAAACAACAACATTTGAGAAAATACAAGAATTTCGAGATAAAGATAATAAGAAACGCTAATTTAAGAACCTACGCACATAAAGGAATAAAAGGAATACATAAATAAAACTAACAAAGGTAAATATTTACAAGAGAGATAAAAAACCCTATAATATTAAATGTGTTAAAACATTATAATGAAATCTATTGAATGAATAAAAAAATTATATTGTCTCCAAAGAGAATTTAATCAACTGCGTTTTTACTTTTCTCGCTGGTCGAGGTGAAAAGTTGTATGTGTAACACGAGAGCAAGTTATTTTTGTCTCGTGCCTTAAAATCACTCACTGTGCTCAGTAGTCTAGAATTGAATCACGAGCGTAGCGAGTGATTCCAATATAGACTACTGAGCACTTCGCTAGTTCGCGATTTTAAAGTAAGCACTCGTAGCAAAAAATAACTTTGCTCACTTGTTGAACAAATAACTATTCTACATATTTTATTCCTTTTACCACACGAATACCTATTGGAAGCCACGCGCACATGACTGACCCCTGACAGCCTCGCGCACGGTTTCATTGAAATACGTCAACGCAACATTTTATAATAATTTGACTGTTATTGATGAAATAATTCAAGCCTATACTTGAATTTCACATTTCATTGATTTCAGGTATGAACCGTTAAACGCTCGAGACAGGCGAGTGGGCGGTAGTTGCGTTACATGTTGTCATTGTTAGGTACCCACCCACTGGTCGTGCTCTTATATCGTGCTCATTCATCTGATTAAAGTGACTTCAGTGAGCAACTGGGAAACACCGCGTCTCTCTTGTTATTGAAATATTGATAAGTGACATATTGTGCTTAGCAGGTGTGACGTGCACACGTGATATGATTATGCAGATACGTAACTGAATAGCGGAGACGAAAAATTCGAATAAAATTCCACAAAAAAGCAAAATATTATATATAAATATGATCAGACCTGTTTACCTGAATTATGTAAAAGCAAGTATCACCTTATTTTTTCAAAAATGTTTTGGAAGGACACGGCGGCTATACGAATTTTAAGTGATAAGAGCTTCGTATTAGATAGACAAAAAATTCTTAAAAAAGTATACAGGGCTACCTACTTACTTCAAATATATATTTGTGATTTTGATTTTTTTAACCTGAAACTGGGATGAAATGGTGCAACAGCGGAGGCGTGGCGTTATTACAAATACAATAGTTGCAGCCATCGATATAGGAAAATATTATATAATAGCTTACAATTTGGTATCGGAAAATCTGCCAATGTTTTATTTTTATATTTTTAATTATTCGATATTACTACGGCTATACAAGAACATGCAGTTGAATTTTAGATATTTTAAAAAAAAAAGTGTCATCCGCCAATCCATAAATGAGGTCTCGAGACTCCTTATTTGAGGAACAAGTTAAAGAAAATAAATATTTTAACTGATAAATAAACATTATATACGAAAATATTATGTACGTTTGTAAGAATTTAGTTTACAAGAAGAAACGGTGACAGGTCTAATTTTAACCTCGGAAATAGGAATAACATTAAAGTTGCCCTAGATCACGAACGAACGCTAAACTAACGAACGCTAAACGAAAGCTAAATGCGGAATCCTTGAAGTTTACCATGTATTTTTTTTAAACAACTACCAGAAAATAAGTTCAAAACTCATGTGATTCTAGAAATGTCTGTGTTCTAAAGGTAAAAAAAAGCGGCCAAGTGCGAGTCGGACTCGCCAATGAAGGGTTCCGTAGCAGCAAGTAACATAATATAAAAGTTCTTGTAGTTCGTTGTAGGTAAATTGTGGTCTACGATTTATGACGTATTAAAAAAAAAACTACTTACTAGATCTCGTTCAAACCGATTTTCGGTGGAAGTTTGCATGGTAATGTACATCATATATTTTTTTTAGTTTTATCATTCTCTTATTTTAGAATTTACAGGGGGGGGGGGACACACATTTTACAACTTTGGAAGTGTCTCTCGCGCAAACTATTCAGTTTAGAAAAAAATGATATTAGAAACCTCAATATCATTTTTGAAGACCTATCCATAGATACTCCACACGTATGGGTTTGATGAGAAAAAAAAATGTTGAGTTTCAGTTCTAACTTCTAAGTATGGGGAACCCCCAAAATCAAAGAGATTTATATATACAAGAGCCGCAATCACCTACAACGCTTCCATGAAAACGTGGAGTAAAGTAACAAAAACTAGGACGTAGCTTTGAAACATGATTTCATGTGAAAGTGACACTATATTTGTCTCACTCTTACTAAGCGAATCTATACAACTAAACGTCAAATAAGAAAAAGATGGCGGTATGTTTTCAAATATTTCAATGACACTTGAATAATGTTGCCAGTAATAGTATCATATTCCCCCACTGAATGAATGAATGATAGATTGATATTTTTGTAACTGTAATAATAAATAATAATAATAATGACGGAGTGGATAATATTATCTAATTATTAGCAATAATTTAAAAGCTAAAGTGAATAGGCGTAATGAAGCTTACGAAAGTTTTTAAATTAACAGAAACTTACGAAAATATTTATTCAGCTAGTGTAAAAATATCGAAAAGGCGTATTCAGTGTTTTATTTTGGAACAGCCAAATTGTAATTGTAATTGGCAAGTATTTCAAGCAATAATTGTAATTAATATTGTAATTGTTTCGTCACTATAAAATGTACTAGTTACCGTAATGGTTTTACACAATGGTTATTGTAATTAAGATAAAGCTACGTTGGTGGTGGTTCTTTCCAAAAAAAAAAATTTTATTTATACAGATCGAAATACTAATGAGCCCATTTTGTATAAAATATTCAAAAATACAAATAAGTAGGTATATAAAATACAAGAATTTAGTTTTATCAAATATTGTATTTAACTATTTATTGTCACTAGCTTTCACCCGTGTTTATTACAATTTTTTCCTCCTCACGTGATCTTTAGGAATGCTATTTAAATGATAGTTTATCTTTTAAATTAATATAAAATACAAATATAGGGTAACATTTTATTTATTGTTTCTTCTCTCTCTCTCTCTCTTATCGTTTCTTAATACTAGGTGTTAACAAAGTGCGTTTGAAATTTTAAGAGGTTACTCAGAATCAAGTATAGAATACAGGAAAAAAATATTGAAAACATTCACAATTTTTTTTTTCAGTTTCTCATACTGAATCTGAATATTGAATAAAGAATTTGTATGAAAAACTAAAAAAAGTTGTATATCGGATTTTTTAATATTTTTTTTCCTGTATTCTTTGCTTGATTTTGAATAACACTTCAAAATCAAGAGCGTTTTTTAACACCCTGTATACAGGATGTAACTAAATTGGTGTAGGACCCGTTAACTGGGGATTCTACTCATCGTACTGAACAACTTTTGTTCTACGACTTTGCTCAAATCGTAAAATAATTTTTGGATTGTGTATAAAATTAACCATCTATTTAGCCATTTTTTGCCAGTTTTATATGGAGTCCAAATTTTTTTTGGGTTTGAGCAAAGTTGTAGAACAAAGTTGTTCAGTACGATGAGTAAAATTCCCAGTTAATGGGTCCTACACCAGTTATGTTACACCCTCTAAATTTTATTTAAAAAAAATACAGTTTCAGTTCTTTTACAATTTAAACACTTATCGATAAACACACGTAATACGTCCTCATCATTCATTCAAATTCCTCCAAATTAGGGTATTTCGTATTTTTATTTTTAAGCAACACTGAATGATAGAAAATGGCGACAATTTGTGTTGAATTTTTATAAAGTTATTTTTATTCAAATCTTAACAAAATACTTATTGACCTGTGAAACGTGATACCAGTGCTCTTGTTATCTCTGGCGGAATAAGATTATCACGATTTTACTACGCAATTCGGCATGTTTTTGTGTAACAAGGAGTAAATACGGAGGACGCGTTGTCGTGACCGTAGCACGATACAGACTGAGTAACTCATCAGACTTTTAGCCATATATGCCGTTGGGGCATGTTTGCCACATAGAATAGTGTTCTGGAGATATGACATTTCACTGCCCAAAATTTATTGTTTTTTTCTATTTGTGTGCGAAAATCTTAATGCGGTTCACAGAATACATCTACTTACCAAGTTTCAACAGTATAGTTCTTATAGTTTCGGAAAAAAGTGGTTGTGACATGACGGACAGACAGACAGACAGACAGACAGACATGACGAATCCATAAGGGTTCCGTTTTTTGCCATTTAGCTACGGAACCCTAAAAAAACCATAGCATTTTTCTAAACTTTGGAAAGAGGTCCAATTATGGGGACTACGGAACTTAACTAAGAGTCAAAAGCTGCACAAAAAAATATTTGTTTCAAGTCACGACAATCGCAGCAGTAACATCTTTTTTGAATCACAAAAAAATATTGACTATCATATGCCATCAGAATCTCTTCATGAAGGTGGGGGGGACTTAGCCTATGGGAGTACCGGAGGGCTCTTTGTTTGTAGTTTGATAGAGATACTTGTGTAAATAAGGAATACAAGATTATCAAATAATTTTTATTTGTAGAACTATAATATTAAAAAAATAAGCAGAGGCCCTGGTGTAACACAGTCATACGGAATCCTTAATGTATAAAAGAAAAAAATCATTTTCAAGTAAATGCGTCTTTATTGGAGTTTAAAAAGTCTTCTATGGAGGTCACAAGAAAATCTTCTATAGAGGTTACAATGTTGTTGTAAAAAATGCCAATAGGTATAAGGCGTATAAGAAATTGCTAATTAAGATTGCCCTAATTTGCAAGGCTTTGTATTGGTTCTTCCCTTCTTTAACCGAGGTGCTCTGATTTTATAATAATCATAGCGTGTTTTTTTATAATTAAAAATTTTCAACCATTCGATTTTGTTTGGTAAGAAGTACATTTTTCGTAGATACTTTAAGCGTTCCGTAATGGTTCCGTATGTGTGACGAAAAAGGTTCAGAAAACAATAATTATACCTAATAATATCTTTGTTCACCATAAATCTTTTACAATTTAGGCAAGACTACCAAAACAGAAAAAATGTAAACAGCGTATGGCAAAGCGACTTAAAAATATTGTGGGTCAAGGTCTTACCTTCTAAATAAGAGAAGAACCCTATATTTTAGGATAAGCAAGCGCCCTTCCCTCTAGAATACATGAAACTAGAGTTTACTAGAGTCAAAACTGATTGATATTACTGACTAATATCATAATAATGATGAATAGCTTCGAAGACTACTTTTCATTTAATATTTTTTTGTATTTTGATCCAAAAAATACTTTTCATAATTTTGATGCACAAAGTTGATTAGTATGGTTTTTGTATCGATTAAAAGAATTCTAACATGATATGAGTTATAAATTGTATTTTAATCATAAAAATGTATTAAAATAAATTTCTGGTTCGGAAGAAGAAATTACATATAACAGAAAAACCAGAACGCACCCAGGTCATCCATACTTGACCAAGTTGGAAATTTTTGGTTCGGAAGAAGAAATTACATACATATAACGAAAAATAATCGGCTTCTCCATACAAAATTATAAACTTGATTGGACAGTTTGTATGGAGAAGCCGATTTTTTTTCGTTTCCTGAAAAAAAATATTGTGGAAAGTTGTTCAGTTTCGTCTACTGAGCAAGCCCTTAAAATTTTCGGAAACCTGTCCCTTACACCCTGTATAACAGAGGAACCAGAACGCACCCAGGTCATCCATACTTGACCGAATTAGATATTTATTGTTTCTGTTAATTAAATTAATAAGAATCTATGTTCACGAGGCTTTTTATACAGGGTGTCCCAAAACTAATGCGACAAATTTGGGCCGGTGATAGCTTTGATCAAGCCCTATTAAAATAACGAAACATATGTTCAGCAAAAGATTATGGTTTTCGAGTTATACCAGATTTAAAAAAAAATGAAAATTACTACCTTGCGGTGGGTCTTTTGAGTTTTCGTTATAAAAAACCACTTAATTTGTATTTTCTTTTACACTCAAATATTGTTGATTAGTGTCTCTACCCGAATCTACTATTTATTCTGCAAAAAAATTAAAGATGCCATCAGAAATGCATCATCAATTCAAGAAACATCTTTAAACATATCCGATAATGAAACTTTAAACATCGGCGACGTAAAAAAAATATATTGAATGATTTTGTCTCATATGCTATAAAAATCCTTGTTTCGTGCCCATTTTAGAAATGTATAATACTTGGATATTTTCCTTGCAAACATTGAATTAAATGCTATTTTTGACCTCACGGTGCTGATTTAAAACAAATCTTTTATTCGAGGTTTTTCAAATATTTATAAGATTAATTTAAAATAGAAAGGAGATCATGTGTGTATGTGTTCTACAAGGTAAAGAGATAAAAAAAGAAAAAACCGGCCAAGTGCGAGTTCGATTCGCGCATGAAGGGTTCCGTACCATCGTACAAGAAACTCCAAAAACACGTCTCTTGTATGGTGACCCCCTTTAATTTTTAAATATTATTTTATTTTATTATTATTTTTTTGCGACTATAGTAATACAAACTTTGTGAGCGTTTCAATCAAGCGTCTACCTCTTGCTATTATTAAAATTGAGCCAAAACCACCCAAAAAACACGTTTCTAGTAGGGGAGCTCCCTTTAATTTATTTTTATCATTTTTTGTTAAAGCGGCAACAGAAATACACACTCTGTAAAATTTCAATAGTCTACCTATTACGGTTCATTAGATACAGCCCGCTGACAGACAGACAGCCGGACGGACAGCGGAGCCTTAGTACAATAATAGGGTCCCGTTGGCCTTTAAACTTTGAACCCTAAAAAAGAAACATTTTGCCGCCACTTTTTCGTCTTTCTTCCAAAACAACGTCTTCGTCTTGTCTACTTCGGCCAGGCAGTCTGCCAAACAGTATCTTGGGTGTATTCCAAATCTAATAGTACAATTGTCTCCGATTAGGGTACTTTTGTGGCACAGTGTCGCCGCTGCTCTGTCACTCTTGCGATTTAAATGAAATGCTCACAGAGTTTGTATTGCTATAGTCGCAAAAAAATATAGTAAAATAAAATTACATTTTAAAATTAAAGGGGTCCCCATACAAGAGACGTGTTTTTTGGAGTTTCTTGTACGATGGTACGGAACCCTTCATGTGCGAATCCAACTCGCACTTGGCCGGTTTTTTCTTTTTTTTTTATCTCAGGTAGCAAGTCACGGTGAGGTGACCTTGTAGAACACACACATGATCTCCTTTCTATTTTAAATTAATCTAATAAATATTTGAAAACCTCGAATAAAAGATTTTTTTTAAATCAGCCCCTTGAGGTCAAAAACAGCATTTAATTCAATGTTTGCAAGGAAATATCCAAGTATTATACATTTCTAAAATGGTCACAAAACAAGGATTTTTTATAGCATATGAGACAAAATCATTCAGTATATTTTTTTACGTCGCCGATTTTTAATGTTTCATTATAAGATATTTTTAAAGTTTTTCTTGAATTATTATGTATTTCTGATGGCATATTTAATTTTTTGTAGAATAAATAGTAGATTCGGGTAGAGACACTAATCGAAAATATTTGAGTGCAACAAAATTACAAATGAAGTGGTTTTTTTTTAATAAAAAAAGGTCAAAAGACCACCGGAAGGTAGTGATTTTCATTTTTTTTTAAATCTGGTAAAACCCGAAAACCATAAACTTTTGCTGAACATATGTTTCGTTATTTTGATAGGTCTTGATCAAAGCTATCACCAGCCAAAATTTGTCGCATTAGTTTTGAGACATCCTGTATATTTTCAACAATATTAAATCTATTTTTATACTGTAAATTCTACGCTGCTTTCAAAAATACATTGCCAAAGATTAGTAACGCCATCTTTTGAGAATTTTGTGAACGGTGTGACATACGTCCCTATTCTATACAGGATGTAACATTCAAGGTGTAACATTCAAGGTGTGCAATATTTGTTGAGAAGATGTATGAGCATTTATTTATTACGAATAATTTATCAAATTCATGATTAAAATGAAATTGAATTAATTAACTTTTTTTTTCTGTACCAGTCTAACTATTCTGTGGCATTAGAAAACTGAACGTGTCTGCACTGTGACGCCACGGGCCACTGCACAGTCGCGTGACCTTGTCGGAGCCGCGCCGTTGGGGGATTATTATCGAAAGTCGATAGAAAAAAGTTATCTATTCTGAAAATCATTCGAAAATTTTATTTTTTTAAGATGCCTACTTTTTTAGTGATTCGTAATCAGTTTGAGAAGCTTAATCACCTCCGTAAATATTGCACACCTTGAATGTTACACCCTATATTTAGAGTTCTGTACCATAGAATACATAGTCGACTACGTGGACCATGATATTCTTTTATCCAAATTATATACGTACGGTGTGAGAGGAAATATTCTTGATCTTCTAAAGTCGTGCCTAACTAACAGAGAACAGATGACACAAATTAATAGGATAAACTTAAAGACAAAAACTATGGAAGTATTTACATCAAAATTTAAATATGTGCGCTACGGAGTACCACAAGGGAGTGTATTAGGACCTTTACTTTTTTTAATTTATATTAATGATTTTCCTAAAGTAAGTGACTTCCCGATGGTGCTTTTGCTGATGATAGTACGGTAATATATGACAATTCAGATAATTTAGAAACGGACATTAATAATAATATTCAATGTTTAATAAACTGGTTACATAATAACAATCTGCAAATTAATTTAAGCAAGACAAAATTGATGACATTTCAACAAAGAAAGACAGGCCAAATTTTAGATATTAAGTATTTGGATACAAGAATCGAAGCAACAAACGTAACGAAGTTTCTAGGGCTCCAAATAGATAATAATATGAGCTGGAACACTCAAATTGAACAAGTTTGCAACAAACTAAATCGCTACTCCTACGCTCTTTACATGTTGGGTAAGGTAGCAAACCAAGATGCACTTTTAACTGCATACCATGGAAATGTCGCCTCCACACTCAGGTACGGAATAATGTTCTGGGGGAATGCAACCGGCAGGGAATTGATATTTAAGGCTCAAAAGAGATGTATAAGATCAATCTGTAAAATACGCCGAACAGATAGCTGCAGACCTCATTTTAAAAGACTTAAAATATTAACATTCCCTTCAATGTATATTTTCGAAATAGCTATGTTTGTGAAGTCAAATCCGCACCTCTATCAAACATTAAGATCGCGAAGACTATGTAACACTCTTAGAGCAGTGCCTTGCAAAACAGCTTTGTTCCACAAAAGCGTATTTGCACTAGGCCCGCAAATCTTTAACAAAGTACCTCAGGCAATTCGTAATTTTGAAGATTTGATCAGTTTTAAAACCAGGCTACGAGAATTCCTTTTAGATAAATGCTATTATAACATAAATGAATATTTTAATGATAACGGTGATATCGAATAACATAATGTAATATTTTGATAATATTTTGACATGGCTAATTATAATTGACATTTTATCACATTTCATTCCATCTAACTATGTCCGAATTATTTTTAATTAATTTGATTTATTATGATTTGCATGATTATTTATTATGGTATTACTAATTTTAATTTTAATAGATTGTTTTATGTGAATATTTAATTATTGTATGCCTATTTGGGCAGGTTATGTGAAACTACTAATTAGATTTAAGACCTTTGTACCATGGCCAACAATAAAGATTCTGATTCTGATTCTGATTCTGATTCTGATAGAATACTTATAAAACAAACTACTGTAAGTACTTACGAATCTGTATTTATGCGTTAATCAATAGTACTTCGCTGTTTGCACGAGAAAAGATTGTAGGTACCTATATGAATTTGTGCAATGCTGCAGTGTAAAATTTTAAAATCCTTGGCTTTGTCGGGACTCACAATAAAAACTTTGTTGCGGGAATTTCTGCTCATCATACTGGACCACTTTTAGTTGTATGACTTTGATTTTGTATGAAGATTCCAATTTTTTTTTGCGGTTTCTTCAAAGTCGTAGAACAGAAGTTTTTCTGAATGATCAATAGAAACATTTCGTTATAATTTTTTTTCCACTGCTATAATATAGCTCGAAAGTTTTTTAACCGCCTCCGTGGTCCAGTGACTAGTCCGCTCACTTAAAATCAGGAGGTCGCGTGTTCGATTCCCGGCGGGGTCCAAGTCTGTTCGACCCCGTTTGGTGGGTGGTAGGACATTTTCCTAGACCTAGCTACTACCATGTTATCCGAGTCTTGCCGCCAAAATCCATGTCAATAGCGCTGATGTGTTCCGGCATGGAGACAAGATAACCATCATCATCAATTACCACCAGGTGAGATGATTACCTATTGTGGATAATAAATATAAAAAAAAAACATTACGAAATAATGTAGTGGGACAACGAGAAACAATTTTCCCTCGTACATCCATCAGTGAGACAGATTAGTGGGACCACGAGAAAACAAGACGAATAAATAGCAGGGCCAAGCGGGTACAACAGGTAAGGTTCGTAGAACCACAACAAAGATTGCTATTTGTACATAATTTTATTTAGTATAATAATATATTTATTTTACATTTGTTTTTAAATACTGAAGCTATCAAGTGCCACGTGACAGCATTTACACTCAATACCGACTTTAAAAAGGTGCTGTCAAGTTGCCGAACCTCAATATCACGCCACGTGAACCGGCCTATATGGGCGAATCAATTTTCTCATAATCATAGATAATAAAAACAAACAAAAAAGCTGCTCTAAATACACAAATAAACTACTAAACAATTTTAAAATGTATTGGGCTTAGCTATTGTCTTAAATCTCATAAAACAGTAAATATTGCTTTTGCTTCCCTACTAAGGTTTGTTTTCCCATATAGGCGCTCATTGCGCAAATAGCATATCACCAACACGTTTAATTTCATTTCCCTTACTTAAAGCTTTTATTTCAAGACCTACGCTAGGTAAGACATTATTTTTCTATTCTACAATAAGATTATTTGTTTCCTTATAACTATACAGTAGGCTCAATACACACCGTCATTTTGGAAATAAATAATCTATTCATCTGAATATAGCACCCCTCTGGTCGGCATCACTTTGATCCCATTTTTCTTTTAGTCACCAACTTTTCGCTACATTTTTTCTGTCGTTCGCTATGATAAGCTCAGTATCTAATTAACTAATTTTGTACATAAAAATTGTGCGTTCGATTAATACCGTCGCGATAATATTTGATAAAGCTATTTTATACAAAAACTTTTTAATTTTATATCTAATCAATACAATCTATACAATTTTCTGTGCAATTTAGCGCCAAAACAATGTCGTCGATTCGTATTAATTCATTTTGCTTTCACACCATTATAAGACTTATAGACAGGGACATCTCCTTACAAATTCATTAATCCCTATGTTAGGAAAAAGGTCGCATTTGTGACGTAATGGCTGGTCAGATTTGGTTGACTTTTGACTGACGGAATGACATTGACTTTAGAGGGTAAAATAATAAAAGATGACATAGTAGGAACGGTAGCAAAACTGTACTCACAATTTCTACAGGCATCTAGTGCAGATACTGAGGTTTTAAACAGGTGTGGCGGAGATCACACTTTTTGTTGGTTTTCGTTAATTACGTATTCGGTTCGGCCACAAACTTTATGAAACACATTTTTCGGCAAAGTTATACTAGGAAATACGAATATGTTTCTAATTTGGAAAATATTATATTTTTTTGCCAATTTCCTTCTTTATATATTAGGGTTCATGAATTGCTCGTAATGTAAAATTGCCAGAAAATAGTTTCACATACACGACGGTAAAATTGAAGCCCCAAACATCGACAAACCTTAAAACATGATATACCGCCACAGGCTTACCATTAACCATTTTTTCCCCGGTTTCACCTTATTTTATTACAGATCCAGTATAATGTTTTCAATTATGAAACTTAGCCTACTTAAAAATAAATACCGTTTGTAAGTTATGATTACTTTTGTGTTTTATTTATGGTGCAATTTGGAATATAAAAATTACGCCAGTTTTTAATATAATAAGACCATATATATATATATATAGAGTGTCGGACTGAACTTCGACAACAACTACTTCGAAAGACTCTGGTTCGAAATACGTACATACGAAAGTATCCCAAATCGGTGCGAATCGAATAAACAGATACCTACATAATAGGTACTTACTGAGTTTTATTTGTCCGATTTTAGATCAATATAAATCCTAGGCGTAGTGAGTAGTGACAAATCTATTAGTGCTATATTTTTTGGAAAATAATTTGAATGGCTGCATTGTAAATGCTTCGTAATAAATGCAATATTTTGTGATTCCGTAAAGCAGCTATGTTTCACACTGCTCTCACAATAAAGAACAACAAAACTAAAAAATCAGTAAAAAAATAGATACATCGAATAATTCTCGAAAAATGTTTTGTTTTTCAATTATCGCTATTTAGGCGTTCACTGCATCTACCACTAAATGTTGTACACTCCCATATGGTTCATTGACGTTTACGTATAACCCTTTAAAATATCGAAGTGTGTTCTTCTTATTAAATTGTCCACTAAGGAATTCGTGGTTTTTCTACAATTTTAGGTACCTAATGGTATTATTATTGCTTTCTTTATAACCGAAAAAAACATGTTTAAAAATCCCATTACCTTATATCTAGAAGTATATTTTTTTCTAGAAAAGTTGTCCTCGCTAAAATGTCTCTTTCACTAAGGGTTTCTTTCCCGTTTTTAGCAGTACAAGGATGCATCAGACTTGGACAATAACTCTGTCTGCGAAAAAGTCTGTGAAATAACCTAAACAATTAACCAAAAAAACAACCCGATATCATAAAATGTATCCTATGTTGATCTGGAAATCAAGGTGATTCTCTGGGAATCGACACGGAGTTGAGTCAAATGCGACATCTATTGTTCTACTTTTTTGTTAATAAACGACAAAATATATGGACTCTTCGTACAAATTGATCATCGAAGTGACCATTTTTGTATAAAATGGTATTTTATGTAAAAAGTGAAGTTAGAACCCAAAAGTCTGTAAGTTTAAGTTAAAATTCACCATTGAAAACATCTCGAATATGTTTGTCTACATGTTTTTTTTTATATGTGATCAGATCAATACTATAATAAAATCGAATTCCTGTAGCGTATTGATTACCTAAGAAACGCTATAAAAACGCGATTTGAGGGGTCGCCAAAAAAAAATTGCCATTATGTATATTTTTTGTGCAACTCTACATATTTTGAAAGAGACAACACGAACATGAATTTTTTAACATGTTTATCAAGTCACTAAACCAAAACAATAGGTTATTTTTTTTCAAAATAGTAACATACCTCTTCTGCTTCGTTCTTGAACGCAATTTAAATACAATATAATAAGACTTCTCAGTAAGTTTTCCTACACAGTTTCCACGTAGGTTAGATGCTTGCTCCTAGTGGTGGCTACTTCGCGAGGCCTCGGCATCCTGCCGTGTGATGTTGAAGGCCTCCGTTTTGAGGAAGTCCACCGTCTTATAAGCGGAGTCAGTGTCGACGACTGATTGTGATTTGCCGTGCGATATTTCTACTCTTCTGTGAGGGATATCTCGCGGCTGCAATGATAAGCAAGTAAAATATAAAAACACAATATCTAATTAAATCTAATTAAATTAGATGTAAATTGACAGTTTGTAACTCTTAAGCTATAACGGTAACAATGTATTTCCATAAAACGCACGTACCTTAGACGCTGGAACGGGCTTAGACTGATGGAGGTCTAAGTCGAGGTACTGCAAAAAGTCTGCCTTCATATCTTCATGTCGATTGTTCCGGTAGTATCTCTATATTAAAAAAAAACATCATGTCAAGCATCTGATCATTGATATAGTCTTCTTTTTCTTCGTCGTTTCCTCACTGCTAAGGATCGTGAATATAGAACAGGGGCGTAGCGTAGGGGGGGCCGGGGGTCCATGGCCCCGGGCGGCATATGGATAGGGGCGGCGAGCGCTGTCTTTTTTTACCTAATAGGGGCGACAAATTGAGCGATCGGAATATATGATAAAAAATATTCAAAGTTATATGACCCAGCTAAAACGTCATGAAAACAAATGTTATTGTATGAAGAATGAAACCAGTACAGCAACGGCGCACAGTCACTATTTTACACAGGCAGGACCGGCCTTTGGTTCGTGCCACCCGGGGTGACAATCAAAGGCCAGCCCCGCCTGCGTAAAATAGTGACTGTGCGCCGCCGTTGCTGTACGTGTTTGCTCGAAGCCCTGTGCCGAGCGTCGAGCTCATAGGGGCGCCAACATCGATATAAGAGAACAATTAGATAAGGTTAGCCGCTTTTCTTGTTCCTGAACCAGCGTTTTCTCTTGCGGGGGCTGATGCGGGGTGAAGGGGAAGGCGTGTATTTAAACAAATATCAACTTTGTGTGATAAGCATAAGGTTGATGTATTTAATGTTATCTATTAGCGACATCGCAAAAATTTCACCCAAAAACATCAAGAAATTAGTGTGGGGATAGGGCTCGATTATAGATTTAAAAAGTTTTGTGTATCGATATACAGTATTTGGTTTATTATATGTAATGGGGATCACAAAATGTTTAATGATCACATTATATTATACAGGTGGGCCATTTAGATCGGTCAGTATGGGAAAGTCCGAAACTATAAGACATACCTGTCCTTAGAAATCATGTCATCGATTTTAGTGACAAGAAAAACTGTATTAATAGATTTAAAAAAACTTATACTCAATTCGGAAATCGAATACGGACGGATTAGGCAGATATCACACTGCATCGGACTCCGCTCCGGTGTGCGGTGTTACGAATTTTTACTTGACATTGTCAAAGGAAAAAACCGCAGCACCGCACACCGGAGCGGACTCCGGTGCAGTGTGATATCCGCCATAAGGTAGCAAAAATGCTTATTTTGCAAAATAATTACTTTGAATTTTGACGTGGAGATGTCTATGTTTTAGTTTGTAATAGGGGTCATTTTGTTAACAGGAGCTTATGTAATTACGCTATCTGCATGTGTTCGAAAATTTAATAATTCTAGAATGATTGAGAATATTCCACAAAATTTTAGTATACTTGAGATTTTCTTTTCTGCTCAATTCAATCCCCCTATCTCTGCCCGGACATCACTCTGAGTGAAGACACGCGCGGTGGAAACAAAGGTACTTAGTTCAATCGTGGGATCCACGACTTACAGCGGGGCGATTGATATTGTAAGTAATTTATTGTAAAAATCAAATGTGTGATAAAAAATTACGATACAAAAATGGCTAATACATTAAATATTAGCAAAAACATAAAGTTATGGTTTATAAATAAGGGATTATTTGTTGTTTTTATCAAAATATGTGATGATTTCGAAGATTTTTACAGATTGTTTTGAAATGCCATTTTATCTATCCAGTTAAAATCTAATTAAGTAATCTAGTATTGAATATGTCTTTGAGGAAATTATTCTCAGTTTCATCTGCTACTAACCACCATGTAGGTATCTTGAAATGTAGGTACAAACATAATCTGTTTACATCTCCATAATAATCATCACTTATTTAGTCCAAAAAAAACCCGTGTAGATATATTCGATATTGATATTGTTGTCCCTATCGAGTGGCGACCCCGCACCGGAAGACGCAGACGCAGACACAGGCCTCCGACTGGGTGAACCGACGTGAAGGTTGCGGGAAGCCGCTGGATGCGAGCCACACAGTACCGGTCGTTGTGGAAGTCCTTGGTAGTCCTTGGTAGCGGACATCTTTCGGCTGATGATGATGAACGATGATCGTTGTCCCTATATTTTTTTAATTTTCAATAAGCCATTGATATTGCGAGTAATTTATTGAAAACAAATGTGTGATAAAAATTTTCATTACAAAAATGGCAAATACATAAAATATCAGCAAATTCATATAATTGTGGTTTTATAAATAAAGGATTGTTTGTTGTTTTTATCTAAATATGTGATGATATTGAAGATGTTTACAGATTATTTTGAAATACTATTTTATTTCTGTAGATGAAATCTAATTATCTATTATTAAATATTATGTCCTTGAAGAAATTCAGTTTCACCTATTACTAACCACCATTTAGGTGATCTGAAATGTAGGTATAAAATAATCTGTTAAAATTATACTACCACCCCATCAAGTTTTTTCGTGACAAAAAGTAGACTGTTTAAGGTCACATCTATCTCTATACGAAAATTCATCAAATTGGTTCAGCGGTTTAAGCTTAAAAACGTAACAGACATACAGAGAGAGTTACTTTCGCATTTCGAATATTTTACGTATGACTATCGATATATCATAATCATAATCGATAAACAAATCGTCACTAAATGTCAGTCGGTATGTCATTTAGTTTAACTATTTAACGGTAGAGGGCTAACGGTTTCATTTTCTTTTTAGATCTTACAGCAAATGATAGATGGCGTGAATGATTTTTTTCGTTCTTTAGAATAGAGTTCATATTGGAAAAAAAAATTAAAAGAGCGACATCTATTGTTGAGTAGTAAAACCTAATGGCATTTATTTGTGACATTAATGACATTAATTTGTGATGTAGAGGTGGACTAAATCGATCGATTTGTTAGAATACAAATTTTAAAACTCGGAAATCCTTTGTTTAAGGGCAACAGGTTTCATGTCACGGGTAAGAATTCCACGAGATAAAGTTAAATAACTCAATTTGCAGGTGCAATTTAAAATCATTGTAAAGATAATTACTTTTTTAGATTGAATAATTTATCATCGACAAGCACTTTTTCGATAAAAAACACCTCTATTTACAATAACAAAGCGAAAATTAAAAAATTACAAAATTATCATAAAATAACAAGAAATAAAGGCTACCCTGTGATAGGAAACGTTGCTGTAAGTTTTGTTCTTTCGTTTTTTATTGTTTTTGCACCATTTCATAGCACAGTATGACATTTTTTTAAATTTTAAAACGGAGATGTGTACTCGTCGCTTGACAAATTGCGAATAGTACGCGAAAAGGTGGCGCTACTCAACATAGGGGAGCAAACCACTATCAGCGACTACGCTGTCGTGGAGTATTAGCCACATCTAATTGTTCTCTTATATCGATGGGCGCCAAGCACCCTGGTAGTTGGGGTACCTACCCTAACAGAAACGGCGCTAAGCGCTTCAAGTAAATCATATAAAGGCTAAGGGTTTTTGTTGGTTTAACATTAATATTTTTAGATATGTTAAAAAATTTCTATAAATCAATTGCATCGTATACACTCGCCCTCGGAAGAATATAATGCGCTCGCTTCACATCAGGAGATTGCAGGTTCGATGTTCAAGGGGGTTTACTTGGTATTACGGATTTCGAATTTAGCTAAATTAGTAATCGAACATGACATACACATCGACAAGTACTATATTTTAAACAGTATTTTAATTGATTACAGAATTTGGTTGCTTTATTTGACTTTATTTAGAAATGAAAATAGAAAGGCGCGGCAAATTTTCGATCGGCCCCGGGCGGCGAAAACCCACGCTACGCCACTAATAGTACCTATATAAGGTAAGATACATGTTCCATCAGAGCGCTTTATGAATCGTTTTTAAGCAGCAGTTATAAGTATAAGTCACATTTTCAAACAACTTGCAAAATACTGATGCTGGCACAGACTTAAGTTACTCAATGTTACTGCAATGTCTGTTACAAAAAAAAAACAGAAGTCTCATTCTAATTGGATCAACTTGATCGGCCAACTTATTATGGGAGGTCCAATTTATTTGCGATTTGTTTGACCATAGGTTCAAGGTTGGGGAAAGTTTTCAGATTCATAAGTAGGAGCAACTGTGAGGCTGGTAATGAAAATACTTGTGACTAAAATTTTGCTCTACTCACCGGCCCATAGATGCTGTTGATGTGTCCTATGCTGTGACTGGAATGGCGCGGCTTGAGAGCTCGGTCCACGGCCGGCGGGGACGAAGGCAGGTTGTAATACTGCATCGACTATTATACGTAGGGAAAGCACATGTTTTATATCATTACTTTTTTAGAGCGAATTATATAGTAACGTACAAATTTTCAACGAAATCTTTACAAGTATCATAGACATTGAGCCTCCATTTATATGTAAAGTATCTCACTCAATCAGATGTTTCCTGAAATTACGTATACAAGTTTTCAACTAGACACCATATCATAGTTCAGTCATACAAATACATATTATGGATTTGGTGAAGACTTGTGAGAATTCTGATAACAAGGTATAATTGTTTCGTATATAGTTTAAGTTGTATACTAAATAAAAGAAAAAAGCGACGGCTGAAGGTTGCGGGAAGCCGTTGGAAGACGGTTCGGCGTGGAAATCCTTATAGTACGGGCAAGTTAGGTGAAGCTAGTATGGCGAGGTCGAAAAAAAAATATCTAAAGCTGATTTTTTGCACAGTCGTTCCTTGTGACCATTGAACTCCTAAGGTGCCGGCGCACACTGGTACCAATATGAAAGAAACTGAGAATAGGGTCGAAAGTTGGAGGACTGCCCCCAAAATTTTTATATAGATAGTTCATTTGATTTCAAACAACATTTTCAAATACCATTTTTTGATAAAATAACTCCTTTGCACTTAAAAAAAATACTGAAGTTTTTTTTGTATGGAGAAAAATTGTTTTTTGATGTACATTTTCACAAAACCAAAAGTGTAAAGATGAGACCCCATACATATTGTAGAGGACATGTACCTCGATGTTTTCTCCAAAGTAACTATGTGCGTATCGGTGCGTCCACGGGAGCCAGAGGCCCCTAAAGGTTGTAACTTTGACATAGCTATATTGTTTAAATTTATTGCATTTATCTCTCAAAATTAAAGTTAAATAGAGTAAAAAGACTTATTATAATATTACAAATGGTCAAAGCATCAAAGATTACGAAATCGGACTTAAGTTATTTTTCTTTAATTCCTAAGTAAAAGGCATTTGCTATGCCTACTTGTATACTAAACTTTAATGGAAGTACTTTTAGAATGCCCACACACCTATTTTACACTAATTCCGCATGTACAGTCAGTGGATGAAACCTGCTATAACTATGACTCATGCGTACCTCACAGAGTTCCACGAATACCCTGCGTAACAACAAGGGTACTGTTGTTGTTGCACAGAATAATTGTTCAATTGCACGTGGTATTTTTTAAATCAATTACTTTGAATTATGACTATGTTCCGTAAGTAAGTAAGTAAGTATGTATGTATTTAGCAAAATAAAACAGATAATATTTTAACTGAAGCTCTACTTTTTTTTTTCAATTCAATCCATATAATTTACATTAGCAAAAATTCATTAATTTACATTTACAAATAAGACATCTTAGACAGGCTCTATAATGCTTATTAATAATAATGGAAAAATTAAGCATACCTATATTAACTATCATGTCACATCAGTCTAAAATTAAGATAAGAAAAGTATTTCACAACAAAACAGCTCATAATACTAAATAAAGTGAAATTGCACACATGTCTACTATATAGCCAGTGGATGAAACCTATGACTCATGCGTAACTTTCGTTGTTGCCATTGTTATCCATACTATTGTTAAGTTTTTGTCCTTGTCTAACCTCTTGCTTTTGCAGAGGTTGCACAATACAACCCCCAATTAGGGCTATATAAACAAGCAGGTTACCGGTAAAGATTAGTCGTAAGTGCGCTATTGGCGAAAGTATTACTGTGATTTGCTGTTATAATGTCGGGTTTCGTTACTAATTTGGATATGTTCATGGCACTGAAGGCCTTTGGTGGTATAAAAAACAGTACTTTATTATACCAAAAACTCAGTGAATATCTTCCTGCAGAAATGTCCGAAGAAGACCGTAGCACCTTCAAAGTGTTTGTGAAAACATACGTGAACAATTTGTACAAAAAATGGTCCGATGTGAGTAGAAATCAGAGAAGGTTTTTTAATAAAAACCTTGATTGGTTAGAAACTGAAATTAAGTAGCCCGAGTGCGAGTCTATTAACCTATCGTCCATATTCATCTGGGAGAGTGAGAATGAAGTTGAAGAGGACCTGAATTTATCTATTGATATCGTGGAAATCAGGCCATCGTCAGCAATGCTGCCACCAACACGCCTAGCCCAAGAAAATCATTTCAAGACCTAACTAATCAACAGAAAAAAAGGCGTTCCGGCTCACTGTTAGAAAATTCGGAGGAAGAGTTGGTTTTTGCTCTAGTGATGAAGTTAAAAGAAAGTGGTAACTCTGAATTAGCTCGCATTATTGAATACCTTTCAAAAAGTCCCGAAAAAACTCAAGAAGTAACTGATTATTTATTTGATTCGTCGTACGTTAAGAAGTCTAAGATTTCTAATGAGAAGACTTTATCACTCGTGACAGCATTGAGTTTATCTAAGTGGCAATATTTTACTATGAAGTCATTTTTTCGTGAGCTACCATCATACCAAAATTTACTGGTGGCTAGAAAAGCGTGTTATCCTCCAGAAGATGCTATGACAATAAATGAAAATGGAGCTAATATTGAGCTACAGGCCCTTCTTGATTTAACAACAGAAAAGATTATTCAAGTTGTTGATTTAGAATCAAATGCTTCTTGTCTTAAGCTCATAAGCAAATGGGGCTTTGACGGAGCTTCTTCGCAGAGCATATATAAACAAAAGACAAGTTCAAATTTTTCGGATTCATCGGTCTTCATGACGAGTCTTGTTCCATTACGTCTAATGAATGGTGACGAATTGGTATGGGAAAACCCTCGCCCGTCATCTACTAACTATTGTAGGCCAAAGAAGTTCGAGTTTGTAAAGGAAACAAAAGAGTACATACAGCAACAAGCAGCTTTAATGGAAGAAGAAGGATTTAGAATCAAATGCTTCTTGTCTTAAGCTCATAAGCAAATGGGGCTTTGACGGAGCTTCTTCGCAGAGCATATATAAACAAAAGACAAGTTCAAATTTTTCGGATTCATCGGTCTTCATGACGAGTCTTGTTCCATTACGTCTAATGAATGGTGACGAATTGGTATGGGAAAACCCTCGCCCGTCATCTACTAACTATTGTAGGCCAAAGAAGTTCGAGTTTGTAAAGGAAACAAAAGAGTACATACAGCAACAAGCAGCTTTAATGGAAGAAGAAATAGCAAACTTGGTTCCAACAATGATAGGTAAGTCTTTTTTTAAACGCTTTTATTTGACTTTCCCTGTTCGGATATTTGTATTACGTATTTACGTTAGCGTTTTAAATCTTTTATCCGATCCAACTCTATATTATGAATTATGATTACTATCTGATACAGATATAACATGTTATGTATGCTGAAATCTGCCCCGCATACTAGAATTATCTGTACTGTGGGAACTACAAACTGATAAAGACATAGATAAGAGATAATTAACATTCAATGAATGTGTATTTTCATTATACTTTAATAATTTCTTAATCTGTTCTTTTTTTATTGCAGGTGGTGTGGAAATCTGTCATGATTTGCATATGACAATGATTGATGGAAAAGTTTCATCAGCTTTGTCAGAGACACCTTCATGTGCGAGCTGTACCATATGCAAAGCTACACCCAAAGAAATGAACAATTTAAGCCTTGTTTACAGTAAGCCTATCAATACAGAGATGTACCGATACGGCTTATCTTCTTTACACATGTGGATCAGATGTATGGAATGCATTCTACACATTTCATATAACTTAGATTTTCAAAAGTGGGCAGCTAGGGGGCAAGACAAACTATTGCAAAAGTCCAGGAAAGAAATGACGCAAAACGAGCTATTTGCACAAACAGGACTATTGGTGGATATTGTTAAGCAAGGGAATGGTACCACCAACGATGGGAATACGGCAAGACGGTTTTTCCGAAATTACGAAAAGTCTGCAGAAATCACTGAAGTAAATGAGACATTGATAAAGAGGTTCGCTGTGATTTTGCAGACCATATCATCTGGAAGAAAAATAAACATTCAAAATTTCAGAGAATATTGCAAGGAAACTGCCGAACTATATGTCCATCTATATGAATGGTATTACATGCCAGCAAGTGTCCATAAGCTTCTGGTACATGGTGCGGACATCTGCGAGCATTTTTCTTTCATGCCTATTGGTATGATGTCGGAGGAAGCATCTGAAGCTCGCAACAAGGACTTCAGAAACATTCGAGAGAGACATTCTCGAAAGACTGGAAGGATCCAAACTAACGAAGATCTCATTCATAACTTCCTAATTAGTTCGGATCCCTACATTTCACACATAAAACCGAAGTTTCTGAGGTCCCAAAAACTTCAGCTGTTTCCCGAGGCAAGTCTACTTGCAGATGAAATCCTTGATCAGGATGTACCATTTGGGCTCGAGGAAGATGAGGTCTTCATTGATTTAGAAAACTGTCCTCCTCCAGACCCACTAGCTTAAGTTGAGTTATTGTTGTATATTATGTGTGAAAATGTATGAATATAGTACTTTTAAGTTCATAATCATTTTATATTTAAAAAACCTTGTGTTTGTCTTATAAATGTAAATATATTGAATTTTTACTATATTAGTATTAAGTTAATTAATAAGCACTGTATAGAAATTTAAATAAATTTTGAGTACCTATATATTTGTTTGTAAATGTAAATTGATTGTATATAGTTGTTATAAATATTTATTTTTAATTTAAGTATATGGATTTTACTGTAAACAGTAAACCTTCAATACAAATATTATCTGTTTTATTTTACTAAATTCATACATACTTACTTACGGAACATAGTCATAATTCAAAGTAATTGATTTAAAAAAATACCACGTGTAATTGAACAATTATTCTGCGCAACAACAACAGTACCCTTGTTGTTACGCAGGGTATTCGTGGAACTCTGTGAGGTACGCATGAGTCATAGTTATAGCAGGTTTCATCCACTGACTGTACATGCGGAACATGCGGAATTAGTGTAAAATAGGTGTGTGGGCATTCTAAAAGTACTTCCATTAAAGTTTAGTATACAAGTAGGCATAGCAAATGCCTTTTACTTAGGAATTAAAGAAAAATAACTTAAGTCCGATTTCGTAATCTTTGATGGCCTTTGACCATTTGTAATATTATAATAAGTCTTTTTACTCTATTTAACTTTAATTTTGAGAGATAAATGCAATAAATTTAAACAATATAGCTATGTCAAAGTTACAACCTTTAGGGGCCTCTGGCTCCCGTGGACGCACCGATACGCACATAGTTACTTTGGAGAAAACATCGAGGTACATGTCCTCTACAATATGTATGGGGTCTCATCTTTACACTTTTGGTTTTGTGAAAATGTACATCAAAAAACAATTTTTCTCCATACAAAAAAAACTTCAGTATTTTTTTTAAGTGCAAAGGAGTTATTTTATCAAAAAATGGTATTTGAAAATGTTGTTTAAAATCAAATGAACTATCTATATAAAAATTTTGGGGGCAGTCCTCCAACTTTCGACCCTATTCTCAGTTTCTTTCATATTGGTACCAGTGTGCGGCGTCCCCCTCTCCCCCCCTTCAAAAGGTCCCGATTTTCAGTATTTTACATTTTACTCAAAACCAGTAGGAGTTAGGTGAAAACTGTCAAATAGACAATTAATCCTTATTAAATTACCTATCAAACGGTACTACTTTCATATCAATAAGAGTTTTAGTTATTGAGCTATGCTTGTCTATATATGACAAAAAAAATTAAATACCCAATTTGTACCAATTTCTTGATTTTCTGAGAAAAATGTAAAGGTATTTATAAAATATTGTTAGTAAAAATTATTCCTTTCATGTTTAGCAACAAAACGAGACTACATTAATATAAATTTACAAATATAATAATTAATTAAGTTGTAGTTCATTACATCTCAGCTGATAAATATGATTAATTTTCTACGTATAAATTTCAACTCTAAAGCATCGTGACTGACAACTTGTAGTTATTATCTATGTATAAAGTTGTCACATGGATTCAAAAAAGCCTTAAAATAGAAATAAAATAAAACATACGATTCTTTAATATTTACGAATTACTATATTTATTCGCCCTTTTGGTCATCGATATCTATGTTATCTTATTATTTACGAGATGAACCACGGTATCGACCCATAGTGCCTGCCACATTATATTAAATAGTACTATTTACATTAAGTATGAATAATCCCTGTTGCTCTCTGAAGGCGACCCCACCACCCCTAAGGTCCGGTGACAGTCCATACGTCGCCAGTCGACACTCGTCACGCACTTCTCGCTCGCGTCTACATTTTAGATAGGGAAATTTTTGTAGGTAAATAACTCAAACGATTAGTATGGAGTGTCCAGGTTGTGAATCTGCAACTGGTTCAGTGCAAATGGAAGCTTGGTAGCCACAGGTATAACGCTTTACCCCAAAATTTTCCACTCCAATCCTGAGGATTCTAATATAATAACTACAAGTTGTCAGTCACGATGCTTTAGAGTTGAAATTTATATGTAGAAAATTAATCATATTTATCAGCTAAGATGTAATGAACTACAACTTAATTAATTATTTGTAAATTTTTATTAATGTAATCTCGTTTTGTTGCTAAACATGAAAGGAATAAGTTTTACTAACAGTGTTTTATAAATACTTTTACAATTTTCTCAGAAAATCAAGAAATCGGTACAAAATTGGGTATTTTCAATTTTTTTGTCATATATAGACAAGCATATCTCAATAACTAAAACTCCTATTGATATAAAAGTAGTACCGTTTGATAGGTAATTTAATAAGGATTAATTGTCTCTTTGACAATTTTCATCTAACTCCTACTGGTTTTGAGTAAAATGAAAAATACTGAAAATCGGGACCTTTTGAGGGGGGGGGAGAGGGGGACGCCGGCACCCTAGGAGTTGGGACTTTTCAGGGTATACTTCTATGGTCCCAAGGAACGACTGTGCAAAAAATCAGCTTTAGGTTAGCCTAAACATTAAATTGCCCGTACTATTAGGGGGGCTTTTGTTCAGCAGTGGATGTCTTGGGCTGATAATGATGATAAATAATTTTTTATTTGTTACCGCGTGTCCCGGCGAGTAGTCTTCCTCGTCGTCGGTAGTGCGCGCCGGCGCCGGGCCCGGCACCGCGAGCCGCGCGGGCGACGGCGGCGCCCCGTGCGAGATGCGCCGGCTGGCGAGGGTCTGCCAGAGGATTACATTTAATTTTATCAGCAAATTATTCTCTTGTTCGCTGAAGTAAGATCATGTGCAAAATGTGTTTGAAGCGGCTAGATATTACTTCCATCCAACTACAGATGGGTAGGTCCGGTCGAAACCGAATCCGCGGACCCGTATCCTTTATGGAACTGATGGATGTATCTCCGACCGCAAGTCGGATCCGGATCCCTTATTAAGGCATACTTTAACACTCATCTCAATAAACTGAGCAAACAAAATCATAATGTGTTTGAGTTCCAACTAGAGATGTGTAGGTCGGGTTGTAACCGAATCCGCGGACCCGTATCCTTCATGGAACTAAGGGGCCGTCCATTAATCACGTGATGTTTTTTAGCAACTTTTAAGACCCCCCCTCCCCCCTGGTGATACGTGGTGAGGTTTTAGACTACCCCCCATCCCCTACCCAAAATCACGTGTATTTTTTTGGTACAAAATATTATCTTTAAATACAGGTATAATGTAATTTAATTCTGGAAAATTAAGCACCGTGATAAAAATTTCCAGACATTAAGGTTGCATTTGTTTCTGACTGCCTGAAGCTATTTCGAACCTTGGGAAGAGTTAAAAACAATATAACAACAGTCCGACGTTTGGAAATTACTCTAGAAATCGCGCGTTCAACGAAAAAATAAATACACGTGATATCTCAGTACACAGTACAGTCACATGACTGTTTTGTTTTTAATAAATGGGTACTAACTCTTACATTTATTACTTTGTTTTTAGTAACAATTTATCCTTTTTTCGGCTGTCGTGCCAATCAGGTAAGCCATAAATAAACTAGGTGAGAAGAACCCGCGATACTGAATCGTAACTGTGCCGCTAGACTCGGACCCATACAGTTCCGGCGGAACCGATACGTCCATGCAGATCCACTAAAGACGCCACGCCATAATTTCCGCTCAAGAGCCGGAGAAGAGTCCGTCAGAACCAATAACTGGAAGCAGATCCATATTGAGACCCGAAACCTTTAAAAACTCAGACCTACCCATCTCTACTGCCAACTAAGAAGAGTTGGGCGAACAATGGCATGTCCTCATTTTAGGCTGACTACATCGCTTTACTTTGAAAGTACTTATCGTTCTACAATATAAGATTGAAAGATCGATAATTATTCACTTACAGAAACATTATCATGCACTTCTACTGGTTCCTGTATTCTTGGTCCTTGAAATGCGTCTTTATGCAGAATATCTTTACTCATTGCGAATGTTTTCGGCGGCCGAGGCGGAACTGGTGGACCTAAAAAAGAAATCCATTTAATTTCCACCATAGGATTGAATCAAACAATTTTAACTGTCAAAAAATTATTTAAGTACCATTATGGGATATTCCATTTTTCTTAGGGCTTACTGAGAGTTTTGTGAACGATTTCGTTACAGACCAATCTCCTGAAAAAAAACATTATATTAGGACATTCTTAATCTTTAGTTGATACAAATGTATTCTTGTTTGCTTACTTATATTAGACTGACTAGCGTTGAGCGACCGGCACTCTTCGTCGCTCAAGTTCGACTCGTTCTCTGAGAAGTCAGCATTGTTCAACCTTATGTGGGGCTGGCTCATGTACATCTGGTGGTTACGACTGTCCGACTCGAAGCCAGGCCTGGCGCTCATCACGATATTCCCAGGGTCGAAGGTGAATGCTCTCTGAGTGCCCTGTAAGCAAAGCAACTAAGTAAATTCAAGAATAAATGTTTTCTGCTTGACTGTATTTGCCTACTATAAGACATTGGCATTGTAGCATGATTTAAAGGCGCATTATTTATTATTTAAGCTTATGCTCGATCGATGTCTTATTAATCGTACCTTGTCGTATTCTTATTAGTCTTATTATCATATGCGAAATATTTAATTATAATCTATATATTTCATGGAGATCGCAGTTTCAGAAAATACTGACTGAGCTTCTTTATAATGTCTGTCGCCACAATCTTAAACGATCTTAAAAGTCTAAAGTTAACACACAACTTATTCAACCCCACCAGAAAGGAAAATTTTGCTTCATCTTAAAATCATGCTTACTTGTTTTCGTACCAAGCCATAAATCATTCAACAGTTTTTACAAAAATTAGCATAAAACGTCAAATGTTACCTGCGCTCTGACGCCAGTGATGCATTCAGAGATGGGTATGTAGGGCCCCGTGCCGTCCGCGCATTCATATTGCTCATTCATAGCTGTCAAGGTGCTCATGTTATTTTGATATGTGCCTGAAATAAGACATGTAACAATACATATGTCTGAACAATGTCTGTGATAAGATCGGAGGTATTTGAACTTAGGGGTTTGAAAGCGGAAAATTACTGAAGGTTGCAAAAGTCAAAAATGTCACATGTCACATTCGACAAAAATATTCTGTGTAATCTTTACGAGTATTTACGAATAAGTTCGTCATTGACAATGACATCGGTTTAGAAGTTTCAGCGTTCACTGAAAAAAACGTTTCTCTGATTCCTGAAGAACTATTGCAATATGACGAAATACAATCATTCCGTGTTGTTCTTCACCCCTACCTCAACTATGTGCCGATTTTCAATAAAATCTGCTTTGCCAAGACGCTTTTGTTTTTGGGTTCCCGGTGTAATTACCGAGGGTCCTGGACTTAATGGGCTTATAACTCAATAAAATCATCTTGGTCATTTGCCACGTAAAAGAAGGACAAACAAACAAACTTACTTATGCGTTTATAATATTAGTGAATATTCGCAGGGCCAACTTATCACTTATCTTGAGCACAAAAATGAATTATTACAAAATTATTTCGCTAAAGCCTGGATATAAAGAACTGAGCCAATTATGCGGGAATATGAATCAAGTACAAGTTCAAATATTGTTATTCAATAACAAAAGTGCATGTTTTAAAATCTGCCCTAAGATTAGTACTATAACTTTATCCAGATTTATTAATTTCATTTATATCATTTTCCAAATAATTAACTCACAATAAAAATTAATGAAAAAAAATTACACCACAACAAGACGCTTGGTATTTAAAATTGACTTCTCCATACAAACTGTTCAATCAAGTTTATAATTTTGTATGGAAAAGCAGATTTTTTTTCGTTTTCTGAAAACATTCTTGTGGAAAGTTGTTCAGTTTCGTCTACTGAGCAAGCCCTTAAAGTTTTCGGAAACCTGTCCCTTACGCCCTGTATACTGGGCGACTTTTTATTCGCTGACAAAAATTTATCCACCACCCAAGTGAGAGTCTGACTCGCTTCACTTTCAGCATGTTATGGAATAAGTTAATGGTTATAAGACCATTAAACAATAATAAAAATAGAATTTATTTTTGTCAAAGCTTATTAACAGTAGTGAGTACATACTGTTGCTTAGAAAGAACATTTGGGGTGTTTTATATGTATTTATACATATATTATACACGAATTCCAAACAAACTATTTCAGTTTTTAAAATGACTCAAACAATAATTTCGCACGCAATTTCCTTATTTTAAATTAAAAAAAATAATAATATTCATAAGTAGAGGAGATATCAGGAGACCAAAAGACAGACAAAAGAGTTATAAAAATAGTTTAGCTCTTTGGGTATGGCATCCTAAAAATGCTTCTTTTAGTTTTTAAGATAATAACATCCTCATTAATTTATTGAAAAGTAGTCACAATGAAAATAAGAAAAAATAACAGCATTAAACTTAAACATACAAGTATTAACTTTTTCAAAACTGGCTTCATTGTGTAATCAATCATATGCCAATACTAATTTTAGCTCACAGCAAACCACAAATAATGTTCATTATAAAGTCATCTGGTAACAATGTGTTTGTAGCTCACCAGAGCACACATTGCTGTACATAGAGTGTAACACGTAAATATACAGTGAGTCATACTATTCTTATGTCAGAGTTGAAGAAGAATAAAATAAAATTAAGAAGTACATACTATGGTCAATGTGTTACCCTTAAGCACTTTAAATCAGAGAGCCTTCAACGAAACTTGAGAAAAGTTTAACAATACTAATTTGATACCTCACAGTAGTAGGCGCTTATGTTTAATTAAACAGAGCTGAAAATAAATCAGCCTGAACATATATTTTATTTTCTTTTATATATTTTATATTAAAATATTTTTTCAACCAGTCACTGTAACATTATTTGAAGATCCACTTTTTGATAGATAGTCGATAGTGAAGGTTCTAAAGGTAGGTCATAGTCTAGATGGATTTGAATGAAGGTGTTTCCATATTTCATGACACAGTAAGCCATTGGTAGCCCTTGCTAAATAGTGATTGTTGAGCCATGTCAGAGGCCTTATGCGCCAGCCTGATGCTTATCAACGAAAGTTGGCCATTAGCCTTACAACATCCACCAATTAGGATTAACCCAGTCTTTGAACATATAAACTTAAGTTTCATTTAAAGAATATGAATGGAATACTTTGCTCTAAAAATTTATCAGAGAGTTTATAAAATATACACTTAATTTATAATTCATGACACTAAATATTGCACTGCAAATTTGTATAAATATAAATTACAGGATGACACTGCAGGCCAACATTCACCGTGGTCAAAGACCGAGCTGCCTGGAGAGCTGTGGTGGCACGTGCGACCCATGATGGTCACGTCTCTCAGACATGAGGATACGAGGAGGAAGAAGAAATTGCGACTTACCTATTACATTAGATGAGTCATCAGTGGCTCTCAGACCACAGACTCGGCAAATAGCATCAACCCACTTCTCCATGTCTGCTTCGCAATCTGCCTCTAGATGGTATATTCGGGAGTGTGTCTGTATGGTAAACACTGAGCCGCGTAGCTTGGGGTCTAGATTCCCATTACCAGTCCGTTCCATATGCAAACCTGCATCCACCTAGTGGTGATAAGATAAGAATAATGAACTGATAAGATAACATAGATTTTAAATATTTGAATTTACTTATAGTTGATTTTTAAACAATATTTACTGTAAATATATATCTTGTATAATTATTTTTAAACCTCTATTCAGACACATACACTGATAAAACCATAAATATGAACCTACAAAGCACTAAAGAGTGACAATGCAATGCAAATGTGAAAGGTAAGCACTAACTAAATTTCATTGTCCTAATCATAAGTAACAAAATAAGCATTTTATACCTGTTCACATAAATCCAAGTTGATGGTGCCCTTGAGGCGCCTGCAATTCCGGTCCGCGTAATAATCTAAAAAATACTGGCCCGGGAGCTCGCCGGACTGTCGCAAGGCAAACCACCTTCTGCGCCATTTCTGCTTGCAGGAAATAACAATGTCAACAACACGAGCGTGATAACTAAAGCACGGGACGGTGCAACCGCACTCTAATTTGAATAAAAATTTGCCTACCAAATAAGCAATATTCTATACATAAATATATGTAAGTTCACGTCGAACCTGCATTTGGTTTACTTAAGCACATTTAAAAAAGTGTAAACCTTGAACAGGATTATATAAAGAATAATAACTAATGCTGCTATGTACTCACCGTCCTCCAAATACGCTTTGTGGGTGGCGATTTTGTTAGCCACCCTTCGATCACTATATTCCTAGACATAATTCCCGAAGATCAGTTGTCATAAACACATTAGTCAGGAATATTTTATGTATAAATCACCGTAATGAATGAATATACCTAATACACTTGCTTCGTCGTGTAAGGTCGTGTACTAGCTTCAAGTATGTGTTGCTTGCTAGGGAGGGGATTGTTTTTTTACATATCGATATTCAAGTTGTCTTATTCAAAATCGATTTTCGCGACGGCATATCTGTGGAGAAAAGCTGCAATGAGAAGACTTATTTTAATCTACTATTTCAGCTTTTTTTAATTATTCAGCCTTGAAAATTGTTAAAAAGTAGTAAAAATCGAATTTCAAAAATATGACTACTTGCAATCGCACAAACAATACTCGCATTCACCGCATTTTTATTGATCAACACAAATCGGTAATAAATTCCTAAAGTAAATATATTTTTTTTAATCGCAGATAACTGACATTTATCTATGGTGTTTCATACACAGACTAGGCCCAAGCTCCACAGTCTCGTGAAACGTCTCTTTTGGTATCTGGTTCCGAGTATTTATTGTTTTCAATCATGAAAAATTTATATTCCGCAATTTCATTTAAAATTTTATTTTTCTTTGTACAAATATTTAAAGTAAGATCATTGTTTTCTCAGTTTTTTTACCAAAAGAAGGAAACCTTTTTGTTTATCATGTGGTATTATATTTAAGATAGACGGTAACGCCATCTAGTGGGCACCTTAGAGACTGCTGGAAAAACGCCCATTAAAACCACAGAACACTATGATTAAAACAGTAAACTTAAAGCGGACCAGATACTGACAATAATATTGACAGACTGACAGTATTTTCAAGTATAGACAGTATTACTGACAGTAGTTCGACTTAAGGTAAGGACTGAGATGGTAAGTAATAATACCGTACGATGGAATGATTGTAATATTTATTTATCAAACTTCTAGATCCATAAATATTAAATGTTAATAGTGCCTGGTCCGCTTATAAAATCTTACGCTATTAAACGAGTTATCTTGAGAGCGCCAACGATCTCGAAATCGGCGAAAACCATTTTGACGAAAATCTAGGGTTAAGGGTTTTTAATTTAATATCAATAGGTGTGCAAATCTGACAACTTTACTCCTTCTTCAAAAAAAAAAATATTTGCCAGTCGCAAAGATTATAAGTAGGTACTAAACAGATTGAGAAAAATCAACAAATAAATGGGGTTCGTATTTATTTTGTGATTTCATATGAAGGATATTTTATGATGTGACCGGTAAAAGGTACTCTCAATCGGTCACATCGTTTAGATATACATTTCAACAGCCTTTCAATAAGTAAAGAAATGTTATATCATAATAATGCTGTTTTCAAGATGTTCATCTAAAAGTCGATACCTATGCAAATACCTAAGTTCACCACTAGCGGCTTATGCTTTTAATAATATTTTACGGCTCTAAGTTCAAGTTGACTTCTATCTACCAGATACCATTTAGTGCGAATTTGTGTCAATCTAAATATACAGGGTGTCCCAAAACTAATGCGACAAATTTTGGCTGGTGATAGCTTTGATCAAGACCTATCAAAATAACGAAACACATGTTCAGCAAAAGTTTATGGTATTCGGGTTATACCAGATTAAAAAAAAAAACACTACCTTACAGTGGTCTTTTGAGCTTTTGTTATTAAAAAAACCACTTAATTTGTAATTTTTTTGCACTCAAATATTTTCCATTAGTGTCTCTACCCGAATCTACTATTTATTCTACAAAAAATTAAAGATGCCATCAGAAATACATCATTAATTCAAGAAAAATCTTAAAAAATATCCGAAAATGAAACTTTAAACATTGGCAACGTAAAAAAAATTTACTGAATAATTTTGTCTAATATGTTATAAAAAATCCTTGTTTCATGCCCATTTTAGAAATGTATAATATTTGAAAATTTTCCTTGCAAACATTGAGTTAATTGCTATTTTTGACCTCAAGGTGCTGATTTAAAAAAATCCTATATTCGAGGTTTTTCAAATAAAAATAATTAGATTGATTAAAATAGAAAGGAGATCATGTGTGTGTTCTACAAAGTCACCGTAACTTTCTACCTGAGATTTAAAAAAACCGGCCAAGTGCGAGTCGGACTCGCGCATGAAGGGTTCCATACTACTGATGTGCTATGCCCGAGAATATTCCCCGCAAGACAGAGACAGCGCTCTATATCACATATAGCGCCGTCCCTTGGCAATATTCCCATGGTAATATACCCAATATTTCCAAAGGACGGCGCTATATGCAATATAGAGCGCTGTCTCTAAGGGAATATTCCCAGGAACGGCACATCAGTATTCCATACCATCATACAAGAAACTCCAAAAAACACGTCTCTTGTACACAGAACGAAAATAGTTCTTCAATCAAAGAAACTTATTTCAGTCAAGAGATTTCCAGTTTCCTATATAAGGAAAAAATAAATTACTCGGATTAAGACATAAAATGTTTCAAAGTTTATCATTTAAACGAACCAACTAAATACTCGAAACAATAGCATGTGGACTCTTTTTTTAAAAAGTATATTACTCATTCCAAGAGCGTAACGATTTTACATCACACAATTATCAATCAGGTGTAATTTGATACGTTCTTCGATTAAAATATATTATTTTTAGTTTCAACTTTTGTTGGTACTTAGACGGAGAAGCAGACGTTCTTGAATCAAGAGGTTTCGATTCCAAATTTGAAAAATGATATTTGTTGAATTAAAATTTAAGGCATTTTCTAAGATTACGATGATTTTACGTCCAAATATTTATCTACATGACACCAATAACTTTATTTCTTGGATTTAATATGTTTCTATTTCATGGTAAGATTGACTATTACTCTCAGATAATTATCTGTTATTTAAGCTAATATTTTTAAATTTTTGGATAAAAGTGAAAATTACTTGATATGAAAGATTTGTATATTTCAATTAAATTTTATAATTATTTAAAGAAAATTTTATTTTATACAGAATGTTAATTTGGTCGCAGATTTCCGATCTAGGGATTAAATTATTCAAAAACTGAAGAACTTCTCAAAAAATACTTTTAACACAAACTTTGACGGCTAGTACAACTAGTTTATGTTAAAAGTATTTTTTGCGAAGTTCTTCAGTTTTTTGAATAATTTAATCCCTAGATCGGAAGTCTGCGACCAAATTAACACCCTGTATAAAATAACATTTTCTCTAAATAACTATAAACTATAAAATTAGTAAGTTGATTATCGTGCAGAGTGTTGAGTGAGAAGAAGAAGTTGTTCTATTTTTTGGATAATATCACTACTAAATAGGAAGTCTGTAACAAAATTAACACTCTGTCTTAAAATATACAATTATTTTTCACAACAATTATGGTGTTTATATGATCAGCACTTTCAACTTTGCAAATACAGAATCTTTCACTTATATTTTTTCTAGGACTTGATAATTTTATAGTTAAAAGTACTTAAAAAAGTTCCAGTTTTTTATTTATTTATCAAAAATAATAAAACTTATACCTATAAACATAACAAAGTAAGTATCTACGAAAGTATACAATTCAAAGACTACCAAATCCACAGCCAGCAGTAAGCTTAAAATTAAAAAGATAAATTGTTGTTCCGTCAAATGAGCTAAGTGACATAGGCAACTGGTTACAACAATTAAATAGAGATACCAACTTTACTTCATCACTAATTTCGACGTGATATATTTTGAAATGGTTATTATAGCCACAGATTCGTAACTTGTAGCATAAAAATGATATCGAATTTAAATTTTTGGTTTTGATGAAAAAAAATATTACAAAAAACTTTTAGAAAGATGGTTTCTCTACTTATTTTTCAACCTTATTATTACCTTGTTCTGTTACAGTTCTCAGTAGGACATTGTAATACATAGTTATTAATTTTATGAGCTAAATCAAGATTCTAGATGTAACACGTATTTTTAACATTTTTATTTTCTTTTGACACTCAGGACAATGCATTTCGATAGCTGCTTCGAGTTAAAGTAAATGTCCAAAACAAAATTACGATTAAGATTAAAACAAATATAAATATACGCTAACTTGATGAGGGAAGCGTGCAGACAACAGTGACTTAACAATAAAAATGACTGCCTACAGATTTAGGATTTCTATAACATGAGCTGGCATAATGTCATAGCAAGTCGTAATACCGTAAATTTTGTACGATAAGGTACAAGTGTGACGTTGCTTTGCGTAATTTACATAAAAGACATGATTAATTTAAAAGAAGGTCGAATCCCTTTGCGGTGGTGCTCTGAAGCTCATATTTGCCAGATTTCTCCTTTTGTTTTTTGATGACATTGTCGATCTCCAGCGTTCTGAAAACGATTAATTTATTAGCCATAATATGATAAATTATCTAAATTCAATCAAATCGTAAAATAGAAGAGCATAGTATGTATGAATTTATAATAGATTTTTAAATATTCAGGTAAAAATTGCTTACATGTTTTTGAACAATGAGTCCTTCTATAGATTCTGAACTTAAAAAAAATATTTTTCTTGGCAGTCTTCTCTGGGGTGGAACTAAGTAGTCCAGTTGTACAGGGTAATTTGAAGAGTGATTTTTGTCTGAAATCAATAAACTTAAATATAATAAAAAATACCCTGAGACAAGGAGCCCTTGGCAATATCGTAAGTAGCACTGTCAAGGGCTTCCATGCTCCCTCATCTATATAATTATCTACCAAGTAGGTAGGTCTACCTATTAAAAAATAAAAACAAAACAAAAAACGACAAAAAGGAAATGACAAAAGTACGAAAAGACAAAAGAGAATCAAAAAGTTTAAAATATGTTAGATTCTCACCATGGTCTTCAATGTTTCCAATATTTGTAATGCATTTTCATTTGTAAGTTGACTTTGCTTCAACTTTAGGAGCTTGACAAACAAGGGTTCCCAATATTGATAAAAAAACAAAACCTGTTCTTTGTACAAAGATAAATCTGAAATAACATTATTAAACTTACATGGGTTTGATCATAGTTCAAAAGAAAATCAAAATTTAAAACTCTTCATACATAATCAGTCCTGATGGATGTATAAATCTTTGGTCATCACAGGGTGCATGCAAACTGAGTAGGTATACTAACCCCTTCACTACAGTAGCAGTTTAAGAATATCCTGTATTCTGTATATTCACTCACACAACAACGCCTGTATAGTGTTTATTACCAACATAAATGACCTTTCACATTTTTATTCGTGAACTGTTGAAAGTTTTGAATTGGTATTTCAGCATTTTTTTTTCATTTAGTTACCACCTCTTCCCAAGGCTCGTTATTTGTATTCAGCCATAATATATATTCTGATGTATCTGAAATTACATAAGTTGCATTAATAAAGTCAAAGAGTTGATAGACGGTTTACATTAAGCTGTGTTTAACTGTACTAATATAGTTTAGTTGATTAAATTCTCACAAGTTCAAAGGTTTCATCACTTTTAGCATTTTTTTTTTGATAATTTAAAAGTCAAATATTGTGCAACAGCTGATGACTTATGATTATGATTGGCCGTCGTACGCTATACAGCAGTCAGGTTTGACTACAGCCTGGCTTCATCCAGGGGGACTGATGCACTAACAACTAGCTACATAACGATGGAACGGTTTCTTCGAAGTCATTGGTTCAGACCAGGAATTTACTTGAGTATAAAACTGCAGTCCAGACACTGCAACACAGTCCGTGCAGTATAATGCTCTTGCTCCACCTGGGTCTTATTGCGCTAATACTGTATTCGTCCTGCTCGTGGTTCTGCCTTGATAGCATGGTTCTATCTCCGTTGGAGCAAGACAAATACATCATAAGCAGGAAAATTTACGCGCTAGGACGCAGGTGGAGCAGAAGCATGACTGCATAACTTCCACTGCAAGTGGATGGACAGCTGTCTCAAAGCTCAGGAGGCCACGTCCCCGCAGATACGATAGCTTGGTTAGGGTGTAGAGTAAAAAGGGGCCCAATGATGAAAATCAAAAATATTAAGCATACCAGTAACCAGCGGAGTAGGTAGCTTTTTAATCAGTAACTGGACTTACCGCGAAATCTTTCAATTACATCTTGGGGAGTATCCCACGACGCAAGCAGTGTATTTAGAAGTCTCATCCATTTTCTTCAGTGAGGGTTCTTCAATTCACAATTCACTTCAATCTATCAATTATTAAACTAATAACAAACTATTACATGACAAATCAAGTTTACCGCCTTGGACGGACGAAAAGCGCGCGATGCAGAGTAAAGGGTTGCCAGTTATTTTATCTTATTTTACCCATTTTTTATTTTGACTTCAAAACTCTATTTTTTACCAGCATAGGGCATAGCCATAAGGATGGGCTATTATTATACGTTATCTCATACCCTATGTACGTATAAATGAGGAAGAAATCGTTCATTGCCCGCGGCAGCTGAATCTACTGAACAAATTTTGGTAAATGAGATGTTGAGATCGAAAGTTCCTAGCTAGGCTTTAAAAAGTGTTTAACAGGTGTTTAAAAAGTGCATTTGAAATTTGGTAATAATAGTGACTCATGAAACTAAACAACTTTCCCCAAGGAAAAAAATTTTGGACTTCTCATACAAAATTGGCGGATTGGTTGATCAATTAGTACGACGAGCCAAAAATATTTTTTGCGAATTGAATATAGGTTCCTTGAGGTAAGTTGTTCAGTTTCAAGATTCGAAGCCGTGGTCAAAATTTTTTCACGTATATCATAAGGACCCTATATATCATCACTGTGAGTGAATTTCAGAATGGTGGAAGGTAAGCGTCATAATGTAAAACCATGAACCCAAAATTTACTCAACGAAATCCTGATAAAAGCGAAGATGGCTTGATTAGTGGGACAGGTTTGACGATCAATGGAAGGAGGTGGCTCGGGATAGAGATGCGTGGTGAAATCGAGGGGATGCCTTTGCTCAGCAGTGGGATAGTGTAGGCTAGTGAAAAAAAAATGAAAAATCATATGGACAGAGCTCGGCTCATTCTTGATATTATCCGGTAGATCTATTTGCACTTTTAACATTTTGCGCTTTTAACATATTTTTGAACACTTAATCATTTTGCGCTTTTAATTACTATTTAAAAACAGGCGCAGCGAAAATGTGTTTTATATGTAGTTAAAAGTTTTACCTCTGTCAATATTCAGGTATTGTTTAATAAATAAAAAAATAACCTTTAATAATTTAGTTATTATGAGAATTAAAAGGAAAAATATATAATTAATTTACATTTGTTTAATCAAAAATCCCGAACAACGTGGAGGTAACGGGGACAGTACAACATCTACGGAAAACTGCTGTCATCGACACAGAACTATCCAGACTGAACATCGCCTGTTGCGCTTTTTAAGAGACCAGTCTCCTAGATGAAGGATCTTTGCAAGAGGCTTCTTACACATTTTTTTTATGTCATAGGTGGCAAACGTGCATGTGGTTCACAAGCGATTTTTCTGGAAGGGCAAAGATACCGCTGCCGTGCGTGAGCACAGAGTTGGCTTCGCTATCAGAAACGACTTACTGAAGTCCATCGAACACCCTCGTGGCATATCGGAACGTGTAATGGTGTTGGGTTTAAAAAGCAGTTGCAGTTTTGTCACGACAATATCCGCCTATGCTCCAACACTTACATCAACTGATAAAACTAAAAAGCAGTTCTTTGACCAACTGGCTGACGTGATACCGGGCGTGAATTCCAGTGATCACCTGTTGATTTTGGCCGATTTCAATGCCCGATAACTCAGCATGGCCTGAATATATTGGTGACCACGGCGTTGGCAAACTAAACGATAACGGCCAACGCGACGTTTACTGGAATTTCGCTCTAAAAATCTGCTGTGCATAACCAATACCTACTTTAAAGGCAAATTATCGCAAAAAGTTTACTGGAAGCACCCGCGTTCAGGACACTGGCATCAAATGGATCTTGCCCTTACCAGGAAAAGGGATTTCCGCGAAATTCTCCATATGCGATACTTTCACGGTACCGATCACTCTTTGGTGGTGACGAGCGTCAGTTTCACTCACAATAATATCCATTCGTTCGAACCACTCGGCAGGAAGAAATTTAACTTTAATCATGTAGGTCCAAAAGTTTGAGGAAATGGTAAGAAGTGAAACAGCGCATCAGTTACAGAAGAGTGGAACAAAGTTAGAAAACTCCTAACAGACACGGCAGGATGGCTTTCGGATACCAGGAGAACAGAAATCAGGACTGGTTTGCCGAAAACCTTGAGCATTTATGTATAACCTTTGCTCGACATAAAACGTAAAGCTGCTCTGAATCACCGCATGAACCCCGGTCTCGATACGCAGCAAGAGCTTCGAGAGGCCAAAGCAGCTCTTCAGCGAAGCATACGTTACTATGCTAACCCGTATTGGACTGGGCTTTATCGTAGGATACAGTCGTGTGCAGATACCGGTAATCTAAGCATAAAGCGGGATATAGAGCCTATAAAGGAAGGAAACAAACAGCCCCTTTAAAGGAAGTGGATGGTACGGTTATCAGTGACAACCGTCGCAAAATGGAACGCTGAATAGAGCACTATACCAGTCTCTACTGTCGGAGGCTGTCAAAAGTATGCCCAAATTGGCTACCTGGATCGAGCTAGATGACTAACCTACCGTTGAGGAACTATACCAGGCTGTTGAGCAGATGAAACGCGGCAAGAGTCCTGGCAGTATCGGCACCCAAGCCGATATAGTAAATCTCAAGTGCTTATTGCCAATCCTGCACAATCTGCTGTGCAAGTGCTGGGAAACGGGGCAAGATGGAAAGGTGACCGCGGCGATTGTAACTGTCACCGTGGAATTTCTGTTCTAAGCATAGTCGGAGAGTTATTTGGACGTCCTATCTTAGTATGGCTCCAAAAGCTTGCTGGACACGTTTATCCTGAGGTTCAGTGCGGTTTCCACCCCCAGCGCTCCACAGTAGACACTGAAGAAGTGTGATTTTCACACTTCGTCAGTTCCAGGAGGAGTATAGAGAGCAGAAAACCCGCTATTCATGGCGTTCGTGGACCTCAACAAGGCCTTCGACGCCGTGAGCAGAGAGGGCTTGTATACTGCCATTGAACGCATTGGGTGTCCACCGAAATTCTTGAGCCTTGTGAAATTGCTTCACGAGGAAATGAAAGGCATAGCAAGACAGCAGTCTTTGACGGTGAAACATCTGAGCCGTTCGACATGCGTAGAGGTGTTCGTCAAGGCTGCGTATTAGCTCCTACCCTGTTTGGTATTTTATTTTCGATGCTTAAAGATAAAGAAACATTTATTTAACAAACAACACACAAAAAAGAGAAAAACAACTTAAGAAAAACAAGCACAGTCAAAAGAATAACACAAACAAACAATGCTTCTGAAAACTGCTTTCGGCGAAGACTAGCAGGCTATTCACCTATATCCGACGGCCGGCGGAAAGCTTTTAAATATCTCCCTACTCAAATTTTAGAGGAACCGTGAACATCTTTTCGTTGACAGCCTTTTGTTTGCTGACGATGCAGCCTTCACTGCGAGTACGGCGAGCGAGCTCCAGTGTATCATGGACAATTTTTCCCAAGCCGTTGCTTTGTTCTCCATGTCCATTAACGCCAAAAGACGGTAGTGCTTTTTCAAGGTTGTGAAAATCCGCAAGCTATTTTGCTGACAAGTCTTGTTACCTTGGATCAACCGTGTCAACAATCTCTCGCTCGATGTGGAGATCGACATTCGTATTGGCAAAGCAGCGACCACGTTTGGGTAGCTGAGTGCAAGAGTATGGGACAACAAACATCTTACAGTAAGACCAAGATGGGTGTTTATCAGTCTTGCGTACTCAGCGTACTCTTGTAGTTATGCAGTTGCGCACGCGCAAAGAAACGTTGGGAGACCGCTTTTGCGCTTCAAGGACTGTGTGAAGCGTGACATGATAGCGTTTAATATTGATCACCAAGGCTGGGAAAAAATCTTGCTGAGGACAGAGATAAATGGCGCAAACGCGTGGACAACTTGTGCGATGAAGCCTGTTTTGAGGTTTTGACCGACAAGAGAAATCGCAGACATCAAACCGCTGCTAATCCGTCGACTTCCACTAACTTCCCCTACCATAGCTGTGGTAGACTATGCAGATCTCATATCGGGCTGTATAGTCGCCAAAAGCAGTACATCTGCAACACTGACTAAGTCGTCTGCCATAGACGACCAAATATTAATTTAAATATTCGGAAAATCAAAGTTTTTAAATGTATTTTTCAGAAGTAAGTCTTTTTTACAATTAAGGGTAAAAAAGTATTCTAAATATTTACGAAGATTTGTAATCGTATATGCTGAATTTACCAGGTACTCAGGGAGAGTTTTTATAATGGCAACACTTACATACTGGCAAGAAAGATTTGAATGTAATTGTTTCGTTTAAGAGTGTCTGTTTCTTGACCGGAAAACGAATACATGATACATTTTTAATTTAAAATCTACACATAAATGTAATATTGATACAAGAAAGTTTAAGTTCTTGATGCAATACACACAGGTATTTTTGGATCTAGCTTCAAAAATCTTGAATGAAGCCAAACTCGATGATATTATAAAAAATATGTTTTCATCTGACAATGCCAGCATTCTCCAAGAAAGATTACTGTAGTTCTTAATTTATATAGATTGCGATAGTTTCATTCAAATTATAATTCTTGGATCAAGTGGGGATTACCAAGACTTTTCACTTTTACGCTAAAAATGAGTAACATTTTTATGTAAGCAATTCTTTTTTATTTCAATACTGTACATTTTGTACTAACAATTTTTCAAAATCTATGAAAAAAATTATAATTCTTTAAGGATGTCTTAGTATCAATTTAAGCCAAGTAAATTATTTCCTATTAAGATATTTATAATTTGATTTGAAAAATATGGTGCAAGACATATTTGCGTCTTAAAGTAAGATATCTTTTCTATCTGTGTATGGGGAATGGGGACCCCTTTAATTTTAAAATATCATTTTATTTTACTATATTTTTAGCGACTATAGCAATAAAAACTCTGTGAGCATTTCATTTAAATCGCAAGAGAGTGACAGAGCAGCGGCGACACTGTGACACAAAATTACCCTAATCGGAGACAACTGTACTATTCGATTTTGAATACACCCAAGCTACTGTTTGGCAGACTGCCTGTAGACAAGACGAAGACGTTGTTTTGGAAGAAAGACGGAAAAGTGGCGGAAACATGTTTCTTTTTTAGGGTTCAAAGTTTAAAGGCCAACGGGACCCTATTATTGTACTAAGGCTCCGCTGTCCGTCCGTCCGTCCACCCGCCTGTCTGTCTGTCAGCGGGCTGTATCTAATGAACCGTAATAGGTAGACGATTGAAATTTTATAGAGTGTGTATTTCTGTTGCCGCTATAAAAAATGATAAAAATAAATTAAAGGGAGCTCCCCTACTAGAAACGTGTTTTTTTTGGGTAGTTTTGGCTCGATTTTAATAAAAGCAAGAGATAAACGCTTGATTGAAACGCTCACAAAGTTTGTATTACTATAGTTGCTAAAAAAATATAATGAAATAAAACAATATTTAAAAATTAAAGGGGTCACCATATAAGAGACGTATTTTTGGAGTTTTTTGTACGATGGTACGGAACCCTTCATGCGCGAATCGAACTCGCGCTTGGAATAAATATTTGAAAAACCTCTAATCTAATAGCACGGAAGTGCCCCCGCCAAGACGAGCCAAGCGAAGCGCAAGGGCACTACCTACCTTTTCTCGAAACGCTTCGTCGTTTTTTTGAACTTTCATAACTTTGCTTTGGATGATGCTAAATAGTTAAATTTTTCAAGATAGAATGCGATCTGTACAATCATTAAACATACAAAGTTTGAATGTCGTAGCTATTATACTTTAGATTTTATTAATGTCTCAAAACCCTCGATTTCGTCACTGACTCACTGATTCACTGACTCACTGATCATTAATTAAAATTGATAGAGTGCTTCCTGAAGTCCTAGAAAGCTGAAATTTGGTATGTAAGCTAATATTACTACAAAGACAACAAAAAAATTAAAAAACCTAACCTAACCTATCCCCTGGGAATAGGAGGTAGAAGCACAGATTAGATAATAGTACCTACTACGGTGGAAGTTTGTATGAGACTTGCACTACAGTTTGTGCTACATAAGTGAAAATTAATTAAAATACTTCTTATAACAAACAAAAAAAAATCCATTAACTACCTTACAAAAATAAATGAAATCCCACCAAAAACATTTTCATGTAAAAATGTTGCCAAGACGAGTCTACGTAGCTTACCCTGTGAAAAAGTTATCAGATGTCGTATAAAGCCAAGTTCTAAAGACTGAACGCTCTAAATCTACAAGCTCTACACTACACCTTACTCAAAGTATATGAAAAAGTGGTCATATCTCATGTAGAGCCAATATTTTTGATCTATGCGCCCTAACTTTACCAGGCCTACCTTCACTAATTCTACATTTTAGTCAAAACGTGTGGCTTTGCCGTTTTATTTCACACCCAATGACCGAATGCCTATGAAATCTTCGTGACGGTAGCAAAACGGCTAAGCCACGCATTTTGACTGAAATGTAGAATTTGTGAAGGGAGCCCTGGTAAAGTTAGGGCGCATAGATCAAAAATCTTGGCTCTACATGAGATATGAACACTTTTTCATATACTTTTAGTAAGGTGTAGTGTAGAGCTTGTAGGTTTAGAGCGTGCAGTCTTTAGAGCTTGGCTTAATACGAGATCTGATAACTTTTTCACAGGGTAAGCTACGTAGACTCGTCTTGGCAACATTTTTACATGAAAATGTTTTTGGTGGGATAAAAGTTTTTTTTTAAATCAGCACCTTGAGGTCAAAAATATAATTTAACTCAATGTTTGCAAGGAAAATATCCAAGTACTATACATTTCTAAAATGGGCATGAAACAAGGATTTTTTATAGCATATGATACAAAATCATTCTATATATTTTTTTTACGTTGCCGATGTTTAAAGTTTCATTATCGGATATGTTTAAAGATTTTTCTTGAATTGATGATGCATTTCTATTGGCATCTTTAATTTTTTTGCAGAATAAATAGTAGATTCTGGTAGAGACACTAATCAACAATATTTAAGTGTAAAAGAAAATAGAAATTAAGTGGTTTTTTATAATAAAAACTCAAAAGACCCACCACAAGGTAGTAATTTTCATTTTTTTTTAAATCTGGTATAACTCGAAAACCATAAACTTTTGCTGAACATATGTTTCGTTATTTTGATAGGTCTTGATCAAAGCTATCACCGGCCAAAATTTGTCGCATTAGTTTTGGGACACCCTGTACATATAAAAGAAAAAAACTGACAGACTGACATAGAGTCTGACAGATGACAGCGTGACCTGGAATTTTCTGAAAAGTTTTTACATGGCAACAGTGTTTTTTATGTATGCCCATAAATCTGTTAAATATATCTATATACTATACAAGGTGATTGGTTAATCAACGTGATCCTTCAAAAGGGTTATACTAGAGGTCATTTGCAACAAATTAAGTCCAGTTAACCAGGGGTCAAAATGTATGGTTACTGAGATATTACTGTTTTGAGATTTTTTTGAAATTTTCTACTTTGTTACCAAAAACAATTAATTATGATAAAACCATTACACCGTTTACATTAAATTGCAACTTTTTTTAAAGCTGAGAAATGAGCGCTTGCTTTGAAAAAAAAAACCCTTGCCCAAAACTCACAAAGTCTCAAAAATAAACGGTAAAAGTTGCATAAAATATTATTTTGTATAAATTTTCCATGAGTAATTGAGTATTACTAGAAAAAAAATTTGTGAACTTGGCGTACAAATTAATTACAAAAGTTCCTTTTTTCATAAGCTTTCTAAAAGGTACAAATGTTACCAACTTTTGCACGGGATCGAAAAAAATCCAATAAACCAAACAAGTAATCACGCATATCAAAAGTGTTTGAACGTAGTTTTAGTCAATTAACAAGGATATTAACTATTATTTAACGAATACTGTGACTTTTCTGTCCGCACGAACAAACCATCTGGTTGGAAACTGTGCGAGTTCGTGTCCACGAACTGTCGCGAAGATTGCTACAAATTATCGAATCATGTTAAGCTCAAGAGTCACGCACGACACGAATAAAAGAGAGGGCGGCACCGTGCAGGATATGTATGGAAAAAATGTGTTAAATTTTTGGTTTATTGGTTTTTTTTTTGATCCCGTGTATAAGTTGGTAACATTTGTACCTTGTTAGAAAGCTTATGAAACAAGGAAACTTTGTCAATAATTTGTACGCCAAGTTCACTACATTTTTTTCTAGTAATACTCAATTAATTATGGAAAATTTATACAAAATAATATTTTTTTGCAACCTAAGACCGTTTATTTTTGAGACTATGTGAGTTTTGGGCAAGAATTTTTTTTCAAAGCAAGCGCTCATTTCTCAGCTTTAAAAAAAGTATCAATTTAACGTAAACGGTGTAATGGTTTTTACATAATTAATTGTTTTTGGTAACAAGGTAGAAAATTTCAAAAAAAACTAAAAACAGTAACTGTCACGCTTTCGTATCAATCTTAAAAAATGGTTAAAGGAAAAAATATTTTATTCCATAAGAGAATTATTAGAACCCAATACTTATAATGTCCATTGTCTTCTTGTCTTATTTTTTTGTTTTTAAATGAATTACTGATTGTTTACCTTTCCATTATATAGTTTTTATTTTATTTTATTATTATAATTATTACATTAAATTTTTAAACACCTGATTAGGTAGAATTTAATGAAACTACTTATGTTATTATAATTCCATCTTTGTATACTTAAATTCTATGCACAATAAATTATCTTATCTTATCTTGTCCTATCTTATCTAATATCTCAGTAACCATACATTTTTGACCCCTGGTTAACAGGACTTAATTTGTTGCAAATGACCTGTAATATAACTTTGAAGGATCACGTTGAATTACCAATCATTACCAATTTCCTGCTATTTTTTGAATTTGCCGCGTTTTCTAAGGTCACGCTTTCATTTGTCAGACTTTATCAGACATCTTGAGTATTTTTTTAATAAAATGGAATTATTATTACATAGATGTTTATCGAAATATCCAAAGAAAAAAATAATAATTGCTGGAGATCTAAATATAAATACGCTAGAAAAAAACTGTAACACTATGCGTTTAACTGAAATAGTGAGTACTTTTAACCTTCATCTACATATTAAGGAGCCTACAAGAGGTTCAACATGCATCGACCATGTTTTGAGCAGTATTCGAGATGCAACTGGGTCAGTGTTACCTCTGTGGCTTTCCGATCACGATACTGCTCAGGTATTGACATTTAAAGTTCACACAAAGAAGGTAATTCCAAAATCTATATTTATATACAAATGTAGTTACAGTTACGAAAACATAGAAAAGTTTAAAAGTTGTCTTCGTAGCTTGTCATTTTCAGAGATATTCTCTAACTCGGACATGAATACAGCATTCAATGATTTCTTCGAACTCTTTAGTTTATTCTACAAACTCTGCTTTCCTGTTATTAAAATAAAAACTAACGGACGTCCTTTTTCAAATTGGATAACAAAGGGTCTTAGGAAAAGTTGTAATACCAAAAAGGTACTCCGTTACAAATACTATACACAAAAAAGTGATAAAAATCGAAATCAATATTTAAATTACAACAGAATGCTCAAAAAGTGTATTTACAGTGCAAAAAAATGTAACAATAATAATTACATAGTAAATAATAAAAATTTAGCCAAGGCAACCTGGGACGTCATAAACAGTGAAACAGCCACAATTAGCATGGACAAATATATAGATAAAATTGATAATGATGGCAGTACGTTAACTGACGCAACGCAAATAGCAGAGGCTTTTAACAATTTTTACATAAACTTGACTAATACAACAAATAATGGCATTAAAAATACAAACTATAAAAGACAGGACAACTCAATATACTTGACTCCAATTGACGAATCGTGTGTAAGTAATATTATTATTTCTCTAAATAAAACAAATTCTGAGGGATATGATTGTATTTGTACGAAAGTAGTAAAGAAATGTAGAGAAGAAATAAGTAAAATATTGGCATATCTCATTAATTTGTCAATGGAGTGTGGTACTTTTCCTAACAAACTTAAATACTCGATTGTTAAGCCTTTACATAAAAAAGGCTCAAAAAGTGAAATGGGCAATTATCGCCCAATCACTCTTATACCAATATTCTCAAAAATTTTTGAAAAGGTTTTGCATAATAAATTAATGAATTTCTTCACTAAATATGATATTATTAATCACGACCAATATGGGTTTCAAAAACAAAAATCTACTACTTTAGCCACTTTCAACTTAGTAAGAGAAGTACTTATAAATACTAATGCGAAGTCTTATACTACTGTTCTCTTTTTCGACCTATCAAAAGCATTCGATTTCGTCTCACATGAACAGCTTCTGACAAAACTGGAGCGATGTGGTATTAGGGGTCCAGCTCAGAGATGGATATCTACGTACCTAAAAGACAGACGGCAATGTGTAGAAGTGATCAAACTTAATAAAAAATTCACAACCGAGACATACAGGTCGGAGTATAGGCAAACCACATACGGGGTACCACAAGGCAGTGTTCTCGGTCCTCTGTTATTCTTGGTGTATATAAATGATTTACCTGACATAATTAAACATAGGACTATACTTTTTGCGGACGATATCTCAGTAATAGTGACAACTAATAATAAATTGACATTAAATTACCATGAAGATGACATCAACAAGACTATCAATCTAATATATAAATGGTTATGTAATAATAATTTGCGTATTAATGTAGATAAATCGACATTTATTCATTTTAATAATCATAATTCTTATTTATTAAATATTTCTTGTAACGGACAAACTCTTAGGGGGGATACTAAGGTTAAGTTTCTAGGTACGATAATTGACGAGAAACTTGACTGGAAAGAACAGATAGAAAAGGTATGTGCTAAAGTAAATAGTTTTAGTTATGCCCTGTACAAATTAACGAAGGTAGCCACTAGACACACTGCTGTGACGGCATATTATGCCTACGTGGAATCGGTCCTTCGATATGGACTCATAATATGGGGAAATAGCACAAATGTAAAAAAAGTTTTCATCGCTCAGAAGAAATGTATCCGTGCAATATTCAATGTTGCACAAGATGTACCATCCAGTCCCCTATTTAGAAGTTTAAGTATACTACCGTTGGCTTGTTTATATATTATGGAAATGGCAAAATTTGTCAAACAAAACCAACACGAATTTTATAGGCAGATTAGAGAAGTATCTGTTAGAAATAGGAGGGACCCTACTAGGCTAGTTATTGATGAGATTCCAAAAACGACACGATTTAAAAAAAATTGTTACTGGATGGGCCACACAATATTTAATAAAATACCGCGTTCAATTCAGGAACTGCCATTTATGAAATTTAAAGTAGCACTGCATGAGTGGCTTCTTCAAAACATGTTCTATACGGTTGACGATTTTTTGAAACATAAACAATGTTAATGTGTATAATTATCTATGACATGTAAACTAATTGATTTGTACTGAGAATTTGTAATATTTTGTGTTGATAAATATTTGCATGCTTTCATTTATATAGCTAAACAAGAGAATCTATAATTTTATATCTAAGATCTCACCAATGTACCTTGTTTAAAAGCAAATAAAAAATATTCTATTCTATATTCTATTCTATTCTATTCTATTCTATATTCTATTCTATTCTATTCTATTCCATGCTAAAATGTATGGAGGAAAAATTAAAATTATCGTTTAAAACGAAAAACATTTCTTTGGAGAATTTGATCATTTTAATGATTAAAAATTCACACATTTATTTTTCGTACCAAACGTTAACTTTAATTTTTCCTCCATACATTTTAGTATCCAACCCACCTGGCTAGCTACCACCATCTTATCTAAGTCTTGCCGCCAAACATCAATTTTACCAGCATTGTGTTCCGGCATGAAGATAAGAAGATAAGCCAGTTCCCCATTGCGTTGGGAAATCTTGGTAAGCCCGCTTCCATCTTCGGCATTATTATCACTTACCATCAGGTGAAATGATGCCAAGGGCTTGCTTACCCATTGGTCGGCAACGCACTTGTGACTTCTCTGGTGTGGCGGGTGTCTATGGGCGGCGGTAATCGCTTACCATCAGGTGATCCGTCTGCTCGTTTGCCACCTATGACATAAAAAAATAGTATGGAACGAATACCTATACGACTTTTTTATAAAATATTTATTTCTCAAAAACTAATCATATGATTGCATTGTTCTTTGGGGATTCATAAGTGTTCATCAAAACACGTAACATATATTATTTTCGTTACAAGTTCAACGATTCATTTTCGTAAAAATCAGTTGGGTATTTTGCATGAAAAAAATGAATTTAAAAAATGCTTTAACTTCCAAACCCAACACTTTTTTCGATCAGTTTCTTTGGAGAACTTGATTAACTTGATTAAACTGATAAATAAAACATATGTTTTTTCGTTCACAACAGACCACTTTAATTTTTTTTCATACATTCTAGTATGGAAATACCTAGATGATTTTTCACAAAATATTTTTTTCTCCAAATCTAATCATAGGATTGTATTGCCTTTCGAGAACTTTTGTGTGCCCATCAAAATACATAACGTATATATTTTTTATTTAGGTGCTGCGCAGACGAGGGTCTGTCCGTCGGTTCTCGCGGACAGACGCGGACAAATTGACCGCTAGTGTCCGCGAGCTCAACGCAGACGGTGGTCAGCAGCGGACAATCTGTGCGTGAATTTCAAGTGAGGAGCATGTATCGTATCGAAATCATGGAAATACAGAGAATTCAAGTTATTGCTTATTTGATGCAAAAAAGAAGACGTCATAGAGTATATTGGTTACATCCATTAAATTCGCAGACTGTTTAAAGGTCAATTTCATACGAAATACGCTGACTAAAAGCCAGCCAAAAAACGAAAATTATTTATTTGGAACCAAAAACTTCGTAAATATCCGATATTTATAATAAATATCAAAATATCAGATATGTATATCCGATATTTTTTTATTTATCAAAATTACATACTAATTTCAATTTCTTACTCTAATACGTTTTTTTCGTAATAGCTGAATTTAAAATGTAGGTATATGTTTGATATTTTGAAGATATTTATCAAAATAACATTTAGATCTGTTTCTTCGAAATAACTGAATCTTAAATATATAAGGTGCTACTTTATTAGTGCCCGATATTTTAGTCAGTGCTTCTACTCCTGATTCTGATCAACTTTCCACAAGAAACCTATAGTCAAATCGCAAAAAAATTTTTGGACTCTTCATACAAATTTGGCCGCTCGGCTGATCGATTTGTATGAAGAGTCCAAATTTTTTTTTGCGATTTGACTATAGGTTTCTTGGGGAAAGTTGATCAGAATCAGGAGTAGAAGCACTGACTAAAATATCGGGCACTAATAAAGTAGCACCTTATATATTTTATTTTTGCTAATTTGAAGCTAGTTAATTAAATTAAACTCATTTATTTATTATTGTTATAATCATATCTTTATTCTTTGGATGTGGTACATTCATTCTTAAGAATCAGCTCTTAGAAGCTAGAAAAATGTAAATATCAATATTGATATATATCATGCGAACCCTGCTTAAAACTGTATCCTGATAGATTCTTCATGTTTTATAAAATGTCAATCAACTCTTTTAACGAGCTTCTATCAATCTATCATATCATATCAACGTATCATAAATTTGCGATCGTTTTTGCACTTCGCTTATGAGCACGTCAACATCGATAGCGTCCATCTATATCAAGCGCGCGCAGCCTCGACTGTCCTTCCTTCATCTATGTAGTAAGTTGATAATTCACGTTTTGAACACTTAAAAGTTGTCATTTTAACAATTTTAGTATCTGCAGTATACCTAGGAATAACTTCCACTATGAATATGTGAGTAAAATAAATGTTTTATCTGTATATATGTCGCAGTAAGATAGTCAAAGCCGTAAAGTCGCTCCGCTAACACTTCCCGAAACGTTGAGTGTACAAGTTCCGCGTGGTAGGAACTTTGTACTAGGTAGAAAAAAGACGATTTAAAAGTATGCGTACAGCATCTACTTAAATAAAAAATATTTTGACTTTGACTTTGACTGTAATATAGTTATACCACTTTGATCAAAAAATAGTAAGGACTCTTCAAATAAAACACAAACGGTTTATTATTATTCAAAAAGATTTATTTCATCTCCTTTAAAGTAGTCCCCATGTGAGACGATACATTTATGCCAACGCTTTTTCCAATCATCGAAACAATGGTTAAACTCGATTTCCGGAATGGCCTTTAAGCTGCGCAGCGATTCTCGTTGAATATCTTCTATGGACTCGAAACGATGCCCTCGGAGCGGTCTTTTAAGTTTAGGGAACAGCCAAAAGTCACACGGTGCTTAATCGGGGGAATACGGTGGCTGCGGAACGATATGAGTTGAATGTTTGGCTAGGAAATCACAAACAAGGGTCATTCTAGGAAATTGCAAATTTTGTGTTCATTTATAATAACTCTTGAAATATTATTATTTATGACAAATTGGTAATTTCTCATGCAACAAGGTGCAACAGTGTATCGGGGACATTTGACAGTATACTCTTAAATGTATATTTTGTATAAAAAAACTGGGCGACAATACGTGACAAGTCACGTCCTGTCGACTGTTCGGTGACTGACTTCTAAAGTTTAATAGTTTCTAAAAGTTGTTAGCAAATTTTCCACCTACAAAATCGTATGGTTATCGGACCAAACATACCCCTAAATTACATTTTAAAATATTACAGAAAAATAATATATTCAAATAAAAAACATGCAAGTATTTCTACGACCGTGATAATTTTTTTATCACTTCTGTCGACAAGCAAAGTTTTTATTTAATACTTCGAATTTTTTCAACTAGCAACATCTCGCTTCCTTTTATGGCAACATTTGAATAAAATTTTCAAAGCAGAATGGCGAATTGTTTTGCAAGGTTAATGTGTTCTTAGATAATTTTAATTGAAAAGCTATTCTACAGGTGTGTCAAAGTTGTAGTGTCACTTCTAAAAGGCGAAAAAGAAAGTTATGTAACATATTTACAAAAAAAATTTCATATGTCCTTGTAAAAACAAAGTATCTCCTCATTTTAATGTATTTTTTTCAAAAATAACATCAAAAGTAAAGTCAGAAATTCAACATGGATTCAAATTGTCACTTCTATCGATGTCACACCTGTCGACGGTTTTGTCAACAGAAGTGACACTAGTCGACAGAAGTGACACATATTTATATTATATGAAATGATTTTAATGCCCGTTTTGGCTACAATTAAATTTAGTGCTTTAAAATTATTATTGACTGTTTTTACAGATAAGATTATTCTATATTTTCACTTTTAGATGCCGAATAAGAAGTTAAGTGATATAGAGAAGAAAGAAAGACGTGGACGGCAACAAAGGGAGTGGGTTAGGAAAAAACGATCTCGATTAACTGAAGCTCAGTTAGAGGAAAGAAGACAAAAATATAGAGAGAAATATAAAAAGAAGAAGGAGTCAGGACAAGTAAAAAGTATAAATGATCTTACACCAAGAACGCGGAAACAAATGAGAAAACAATGGAGAGCACGTACTCGAAAATATCGCGAAAAGAAACGCCTTATGAAAGAAAATGAAAGAATGCTTATAAATAAGACACTATCACTGTCTTTGCCAGTTCCAAGTAAAGTGAGGACAAGGAGTTTAACTTTGCCTCCAGGTCCTTCAAGAGACATTGCTAGGACGAAGTCGGCGCACATAGGCAGAATATAGCGAGAGACTAGAGCGTCTTCCCTCGGGAACTCGTGCGTTCTGGTCTCTGGCCAAAGCTGTCCAGGGGAATTTCTGCATGCCATCATTTCCACCACTGCACATGAGAAATGATTCATTGGCCCACGACGCAAAGGAGAAAGCCGATCTTCTAGGCAAACTCTTTGCGTCCAACTCGACACTGGATGACGGGGAAACGAGCCGCCGACCATACCACGGTGCAAGAGCTGTATGCCGGATATCCGGTTCCACCAAGGCTCAGTTCGTAAAGCACTATTTTTCCTCGACATTCATAAGTCGAGTGGACCCGATGGAATCCCTCCTATCGTGTTGAAGGTGTGTGCTCCAGAGTTGGCTCCAGTTTTAACGCTCCTTTTTCGGCTTTCCTACTCTTCTGGCGCAGTCCCGAAGTCATGGAAAACAGCTTTGGTGCATCCGATCCCTAAAAAAGGTGACCGCTCGAATCCGTCCAACTACAGGCCGATAGCCATAACCCCCTTATTCTCAAAGATAATGGAGTCCATTATCAATAGCCAGCTCCTTCGGTATCTAGAGGATCGCCAGCTGCTTAGTGACCGACAGTACAGTTTCCGTAAGGGCCGGTCCGCTGGTGATCTTCTTGTCTACCTGACACATCGTTGGGCACAGGCGATTGAGACTAAGGGGGAAGCATTGGCGGTTAGTTTGGACATAGCGAAGGCCTTCGATCGGGTCTAGCACAAAGCACTTCTTGTGAAGCTTCCTTCTTATTGGCTTCCCGAGGAATTATGCAAATGGGTCACTAGTTTTCTTGCAGACAGAAGCATAAAGGTTGTAGTCGACGGTGCATGCTCAGATTCTATGTCTGTGAATGCTGGTGTCCCTCAAGGCTGTGTGCTTTCGCCTACACTGTTCCTTCTGCATATCAATGATATGCTACAAATCAGCAGCACTCATTGTTATGCGGATGACAGCACAGGTGATGCCTTATACACCGGCCGTGCTAACATTTCTCGGGAAAACGTCATAGAGAGCCGAAACAAACTTGTGTCGAAAGTTGAAGACTCTTTAAAGAAAGTCTCAGAATGGGGTCGGCTTAACTTAGTCCAATTTAACCCCACTAAGGCACAGGTTTGCGCGTTCACTGCCAAGAAAATGCCATTTGTCGTATCACCTCGTTTTGAGGACACTCCCCTTAATGCCTCAGCTAGTATCGGAATCCTTGGTGTCGACATATCGAGTGAAGTCCAGTTCCGTGGTCATCTAGAGGGTAAGGCTAAATTAGCCTCGAAGAAGCTTGGTGTGCTCAATAGATCGAGACGGTATTTCACTGGGGCCCATCGCCTGCAACTTTATAAGGCGCAGGTTCGGCCTCACATGGAATACTGTTCTCATCTCTGGACAGGGGCACCCCAGTACCAGCTTCTCCCTCTGGACCGCATTCAACGGAGAGCAACTCGAATCGTCGGCTGCCAGGAAATTTCAGATCGGCTAGACTCCTTGGCGCTGCGTAGAGATGTAGCCTCGCTCTGCATTCTCTATCGCATGTACAATGGGGAGTGCTCCGAGGAATTGTTCGGATTGATCCCTGCCGCCTCTTTTCGCCATCGTTCTACGCGACCATATATCATAGATAGATAGATATATGGTTGGCAGTCCACAACTGTGCGTTTCACTAGAAACTTTCTGCCTCGCACAACCAAACTGTGGAATGAATTGTCGCCTGCGGTATTTCCGGACCGATACGACATTCAAACCTTCAAGAAAAGAGCGTACTCCCATATCAAAGGCCGGCAACGCACTTGTGACTCCTCTGGTTTTGCGGGTGTCTATGGGCGGCGGTAATCGCTTACCATCAGGTGATCCGTCTGCTCGTTTGCCACCTCGGCCATAAAAAAAAAAGAGAACAGTGATAATGAGAATAAAAATGAGAGTCCTAATGATATTGTTTTACCTCCGAAAACTCCGAAACGAAATCGCATTCGAATCAACTCATGTTCAAGCGACGAAAATATTTTTTTAAATTGTCGACAGAAGATACGTCACTTTAGTCGACATTTTTGTAAATTTTTATTTCTACAAGGTTTTTTTTTACTTTTTTAACTCCTCTAACATAATTTTAAAACTGTAGTAAGGAGACTTTAAATATCATTTTTATTTTGTTTATTATAATGTACGTTTTTAAGCTTTTATACTAAAAGTGTCACACCTGTTAACATGTGGTCATTTCTGTCTAACAGTTAAATATAAAACAGGTGTTTGTTTCAATTAATTATTAATATTAAGCTATGACACCATTTTTTTGGAGTTCCTATGTGGCTAATAAAGATTGCTATGGTACGTTATTAAAGGAAAAGTTGATTTGTATTTTTTTTTTTTCATTTGCCCTATCGTAGAATGACCCACAACCAGTGCAGTGTGAGACGGCGCATTGTCGTAGTGTAAAAACCACGAGTTGTCGGCCCATAACTCCGGCCTCTTTCTGCGAATTGCTTCACGCAAACGCCTCATAACACTCAAATAATACACCTTGTTAACTGTTTGGTCCGGCGGAAGAAATTCATAGTGCACAACTCCCCGATAATCGAAGAAAACAATCAACATAACCTTCATTTTTGAACGACTTTGGCGCGGTTTTTAGGGTTCCGTAGCCAAATGGCAAAAAACGGAACCCTTATGGATTCGTCATGTCTGTCTGTCTGTCTGTCTGTCTGTCCGTATGTCACAGCCACTTTTTTCCGAAACTATAAGAACTATACTGTTGAAACTTGGTAAGTAGATGTATTCTGTGAACCGCATTAAGATTTTCACACAAAAATAGATAAAAAAAAATTTGGGGGTTCCCCATACTTTAAACTGAAACTCAAAAAATTTTTTTTCATCAAACCCATACGTGTGGGGTATCTATGGATAGGTCTTCAAAAATGATATTGAGGTTTCTAATATCATTTTCGTCTAAACTGAATAGTTTGCGCGAGAGACACTTTCAAAGTTGTAAAATGTGTGTCTCCCCCCCCCTGTAACTTCTAAAATAAGAGAATGATAAAAAATATATATGATGTATATTACCATGCAAAGTTTCACCGAAAATTGGTTTGAACGAGATTTAGTTAAGTAGTTTTTTTTTAATACGACATAAATCGTAAACCGCAATTTACCTACAACGAACTACAAGAACTTTTATATTATGTTACTTGCTGTTACGGAACCCTTCATGGGCGAGTCAGACTCGCACTTGGCCGCTTTTTTCGGTTTCGGCTCATCTTTGGCATGATATTGGCTCGATTGATTGGCTGTTTCCGGGTCATACGCGTAGATCCAAGTCTCATCTCCTGTAATAATGCGTTTTATGACCGGTTCATAGTCAGAAATCATTTCTTCACAGACGTTAACACGCCGCGCTTTTTCAAAAATATTGTGTGTTTTTGGAACCAAACGAGAAGCAACGCGTCTGAGGCCAAGCTGGTCTTTCAAAATCGATTGAACCGACCCAAATGATATTCCGGTCATATCAACAAGGTCTCTAATTGTCAATCGACGATTTTTGAGCACTAAGTCCTTGATTTCAGCGACGTGCTGTTCATCGGTAGACGTCGAAGGGCGCCCAGGACGGTTATCGTCTTCAACACATTCTCTTCCTTCTTTGAACAATTTGTACCAATCAAAAACACTCGCTCGTGATAGTGTATTGTCACCAAAACCCTTTTTTAACATTTCCAACGTTTCGGAAGGCGAAAATCCATTTTTAAAATAAAATTTTATACAAATTCTTTGCTGTACTTTTTCACTCATTCAGAAAATCGCCAAGTTAACTTTTTTAAATTTAAAACAAAATCGGTATCTCACAAACCAATGAGGATATTGATGTCAAACTTGACATATGTATTCGTTAGGGTGTTGCCAACTAAAGGAAAAAAAAACGCTCATTTGGATAAGCCCGTGCGAATTAGATGAAAAAGTCTTATTATTTTTTGATCACAGTGTGGTATACCTAGGGATATAATTATATACCGCGATTTACTTATATGACAGCGGCTCATAACTATCTTACTAGGGATATAACTATAATACGAGTACGATCTAGTAATATAACTATCTTACTAAACTAATCTAGTAAGATAAGTATATTTTCTTTAATTTGCACAACTGGTACTCAATTTAAATAAATAGCTCCAATAAAATAACTTTTTTATTACGAAAATCTCACAAAGAAAGCAAACAAACAAGTAGTACTACTACGGTTAGTGACTTCATCCTCCTAACCAGAGGTCGCGGGTTCTAATCCTGGCCAGTGCACCAATGAGTTTTTCGAAACTTACGTGCATTTTCATACCGACTACTGCTTTAACGGCGAAGGGTAACATCGTGAGGAAACCTGCACATCTGATTTCTGGTTGTGTATGATGGTCGCGTTGCACACGTCCGTAAGTGTAAATTTTAAATGCCCTACTACACGTGACCGCGGGTGATGCTCAGTGCAACACCAGGTAACCACCGTCTATACCTTGTAAATAGGACGGTTAAATTGTGCCACACGTTAAGAAGAAGAAGATAAATAGGTAGTACTTAAAATAATGTTTTTATATTTGAGTATAGAATCAACAAATTATGACAGTAAAAAGTAAAGAAATTATTAAAATCTTGTACATAATAAAGAAATATCTAATCAAGTACAATGTAGTATAATCTTCCTTTAATCCTTAAGATAACTATTTCACTAGACTAATCTAGAGATAAAATTATCTTACTACTGAATTGCCGTGTTATAGTTATGTCCCTAGTAAGATAGTTATAAACATCTTACGTATAACTATGTTCCGGCATATAATTATATCCCTAGGGATATAACCATATCACGGGTTTAACTATCTTACTGCGACATCAAACTGAGGACTACTTTGTTGTCTCTTTCTTTTTTATAGACACTAAATATCAAAAATATGAAACAGAAACATTTTATCAGGATTTTTTAAGTTGGTAGTGCAGGAGAACAAATTTGTTCTCCACGCTAGTGAAGAGCTTGAATTATTATGGAGAACAAATTTGTTCTCGGCCCTAGTGTCAAGGTTAACACAAAATATTATTTTATTATAACTTAAAATCGAAAATACGATATAAGCGATAAAAATAATATTATAATTAGTTAAGTAGGAAATAAATAATAAAGATCGTGCTTGGACGGCGTTGACTGCCGCGCCGCCCTCCGCCGCTGTAATCGATCTACTATATACGTAGTCGGTCCCATAATGAATTGGCCTGATATAGTTCTACGCGACATTTCGATACATGTTATGTTGCATTGAATAGTACGGTTCTCAGACACTTTATAAACGAACACGCATGGACTTGACGAGCGTAGTTCAGTTTAGCAGTTTGTTTGAACAACAAGTGTCGCATATTTTTTCAAAATGTCGAAAACCGAGTATCGAAGCGTCATAAAGTTTCTATTTAAAGAAGGCTTATCCCCCGCCCAAATTAAATAACGATTAGATGGTGTGTATAAGGAGTGTTCTCCCTCTTATAGCACAGTAAAAAATTGGATGAAAGAGTTTCGCCTCGGGCGAGAAACCGTCGAAGATATCGGCCATGACAGTCGACCGGTAGAAGTGCTCACTCCCGATACTATTGCTCAAATCGAAGAAGAGGTTTTGAGTGACCGCCGTTTGAAGATTAGAGAAATTGCAGCTAGACTTGGGCTCTCTAAAAGTACCGTCCAGCGTGCAATCGATGAACATCTTCATATGAAAAAAGTCAGTGCAAGATGGGTCCCGAAACTTCTGTCAGCTGTGCAGAGACGGGAGCGAGTTCGCTGTGCTGCCGAGTTTTTAGATCTTTGTGGAGAAAACCTAAAGAACGTGATCGAGAGACTAGTGACTGGTGATGAAACTATGGTGTTATATTATGATCCAGAAAGCAAGCGCGAGTCAATGGAATTGTGTTATAAGGGTGAAAAGCCGCCTAGAAAGGCAAAGGTGCAACAATCTACCAAAAAAATCATGTGCACAATCTTTTGGGATTTTCAAGGTATTTTGATGGTTGATTTTAAAGAGCGCAATACAGTCGTAAACGGCGAATATTATAATTCATTAATATATAAACTGCGAGATATTATAAAGGAGAAGCGCAGAGGCAAACTGAGTAAAGGCGTCCTGTTGCTTCACGACAACGGCCCCGTGCACACCGCCGGTGTTTCGAAGGATGCAGTGCGTCAATGCGGGTTCACGGAGCTGGACCATCCACCTTATAGTCCAGACATGGCTCCGTCCGACTATTACTTATTCCCAAATTTAAAGCGGGACTTAAGGGGAAGAAAATTTTCAAGCGATGAAGAGTTGCAGGCGGCCGTCTTCAGTCATTTTGAAGACAAAGATTGCGATTATTTTTATAAAGGATTAGAAATGTTATTTCACCGATGTCAGAAGTGTGTCAGTATTGATGGAGACTATATTGAAAAATAAAAATGATTGCATTTAATTTTCTTTTTTATTTCATAGTTAGGCCAATTCATTATGGGACAGACTACGTAGCTCCTAAACGACTTTAACGCCCATTATGAAACTTTGCGAATAATATGTAAACACTATGAGCTTTCATTAAAAAAAAAAAAAAAAAAAATAATTGGTCCAAGTTTGTGAAAATCAATAAAAAATAAAACAAATATTTTTTTTCCAAAAAAAAAGATTTTTTTTCATAATCCGATAATTCAGTTAAAAAGACCATCAAATGAAGAATAAAAGCCAATACTTCATATATATAATTATAACTACCTTACACTGGGTAATGGCATTCGAAGTAGCGCTTACCTGACGGTTCGTCAAATCTTCAAAGACCCGTAACTCGTAAATCAGACGACGCACGGTAAAAATATGTTGTATCCATATCGAGAACATATACATGTGTAACATACTCAAACATAACTAAAATCGGGATCATGGTTTTTTTTTTGTTGTCCGCTTCACGTGAAATGCCCCTTCTGTCACTTTTTGCCTGATAATTTCGAAGTTAGCACGTACTAGCAGGTATTTTTTTTAAGGGTTTATATTGAATACTTACTCAACAAATTAATCCTAAATCTAAAGCGTGGGCAAGCGTGGGTGACTACCAAAAATCTTGATGAACTTGAATGATTATGTTTTTATTCTTTGTTTTATTGTAAAATTTATTTATAATAACCTGAAGCATATAACAAGAAAAAATATACTGTTATATATTCTGCATATCATAAGGATTTAATGAAAGTTTTAAAGAACATTAACTTTGAAATTGAGGAGCGCACGGCATCGTATTCCACTTCCACAGAAACGTTAAGTATTAGGCTTTTTATTACTTAAAATTATATTTTTTTTGCAGTATAGTAAAAATTGATTATCAATCTATTAAATAAAAATAAAACTGAATGTCTAAAGCAACATTTTCGACCTGCAGTTGTTCTACCATTTTCCACTGTGCGCTGGTAAAACAACAGCAACAAGAGAGAGAATTGATAAATTTTCTTTGCAGTTGGTAAACTGACTGCGACCTATGTTGATGTATGGGGACAACAGTTTACCAACGGCAAAGTTAAGTTTGACCCTCAATCTCAAGTTTGTACGGCATTTGGCCGGCTTTTTTAGTTTCTTGAGTTATATTAATGCAAGATAATCGATCGCCATTGAAGTGAGGTTGTACTAAGCTACTGTGCATTGATTTGCACAGTAGGTATACTAAATGCAAGTCCCACCCACATGCGCCACACGAATTATTTACGTTTTCGGTTTTTTTTCGAATGAAAGTGTTCAAACCAATGGCGTATTTTCCGTCATATCGTCGAAATCAATATTGTTACACAAATTATTATTATTTCTTTTTTTCTTTTGAGATACTAGACACTGGGGCCTGTTTTAAGTAAGTGTAGACCCATCTTTGGGTTTTTTTATCGAGCAGAAATTTTATTGAATAGAGTTTTGGATGGCATACGATCGTAGGAAATATAGTCAAAAATAAGTTTTGATTTTTCAGACATGAAAATTCTATAGTTTTGCGTCATTCGTGTTCGAAAAAGGGCATTATAGTACAAGAGCGCGAAAATAAAGACTTTTTAGTCTGAGATTTCGATTATTTTTCCATGACTACGTCAGTATATGCGATTGACCCGTATTTTTTCTATATTCATATATTTATTACATTATTTTTAAATACGTTTTTTTATTAGCCTAAAACTGTAAAAAAATTGCCTAAACTATATGTACCTCTAAGTAGGTTAAAACATTTTTTGTCTGTTGTACTTTGGTTTATGTGAGTTATAAGCTTGTGTCTATGCACAAAGATGATTACATGGATATTAAATACTTTTTTAGTCTGAACATGATTGCCTTTCTTTGCTATCATGACGTGACGAAAAGACATTCACACAGTGATTACATACTCTTTGGGCCAATCAATACGATGACAGTACCTATTGTATTGATGTCACCCAACAAAAAACATTAGTTTTTATTGAATAAAAATGACCTAAATTTTAAAGTGAAATGGATAGAAAGGGTCATCCAGCCTGTCCTCGGAGTAACGTCGCAAAGTTTGGTGCTTACGATCCCGATAAGTGAGTTTGAAAACTACATATTTATTTATTTGGAGCCACTGAACCTTTAAAGGTATATGTAAACAATAGTGAGCTTAAACAGGTGGAGAAGTTCAAGTACTTAGGTAGCACTATCATATCAAAGTGCGACCTTGAAGCTAAGTTAAATCACCGCCTCGGAGCGGCAGCAGCAGCTTTCGGCAAACTAAGATCCAAGGTGTTGCGGTCACATGACTTGAAGTTGACAACTAAAATCTCCCTAAACAATGAGATCCCGAATTTGCTGTATTCCTGCGAGACTTGGGTACTATGTCGGAAACAAATACGCATGCTCGACAGGTTCCACTTGAAATGTCTACGTGACATTCTCAACATCAAATGATCGGATCGGGTGAGAAACATCGATGTGCTTCGACGGGCGAATGTCTACGGCATAGAGTCGTACCTGATAAGGCGGCAGCTCCGATGGTGTGGCCATGTCTTGCGGATGTCCAACTCCAGGATGGCAAGCGGAAGCTAGGTGGCCAGTTCCTTTGCTTTAAGGACGTTCAGAAAAGACACATGAAGCGATGCGATGTTGATGCGACTTCGAAGAGCGGAGGAGATTGGATCTCGACGCAAAACGTGATGCTCTTAAGGCCAGACCAACGGCGGCCTACTTTTATAATTATATTGACGGTCTTCACGTGTCGCCAATGTTTGCGCACGTTTTGCAACAAGATTGGCTACTGTAGGGCACATGATAGGGCAAATCTCCATAGTCCCTCTACCACGGACCAACAGTAGTCACCGTAACCGAAATCGGCAAGGGAGTATATATATACAGGGTGTTAGGATAAACACCGTTATTACAAAAACTGTGGGTCGGTAACATAAATTAAAAAAATATTACAGTGTTTAAAAAATACAGACACATTTTTTTAAGGTTTTTCAAAGCAGATTTAGTTCCCCACTTCACGCAACTTTATGCGCCCCGAGTTTCTTTTTTTATTATTATTTCTATTGTATTGTATTTATTTATTTCTTTATCTGTTTATTTCAGGCACAAGGCCCATAGAAATGTATAACATACAATACATTTAAAAATATTACGTTACTATATTTCAAGAACAGTTCTGTCTTGATCACCTAGGCCTCGTAGCAAGTTTACTTATTTATAACGCGAAGTGAATACATCTTCTGTAGTGACAGATAATTCCTACCTAAACCACGTTTACGTAATTTATTACGTGTATTCTATACGTACGTATTCACGTCTCCCATCAAATTTATTAACAACCAAGCCGATTATAATGAAACCACTGTATGTAAAATAGTAAGCAAAACACTAAATTCGAAAAAGTTTATCATACACTTTTCTCGATAAATTTTAAATTCGTACAGGAGGTAAATATTAAATGATTTAAGTAGATTTAAGCATGCGTGTACTGAAATTTTTAAACACGCAAACATTTGAGATAAAATACGAAAGCAGAAAATAAACCTATAAATTATTTTTATTTATTATAGATATGCGATCGGAGAGGCCTCTAACACGGTCATCGTAAACGAATCTCTGATCCCAGGTCGACCACCGTGCCTCACGCAGAGAAGCATCGGCAAATACCTGCAGCCATTGACGAGAGAATTGTCTGAGGTCGCACCCAGGTAACTATGGCACCTCAACGTGAACCTCTACCCCAGTAAACCTGGAGAGCTTCAATACAAATTGCAAAACCAACATGTAACTACAAAGCACATGGTCCAACTGCGAACTTCCATCCATATTCGTTAATCATATCTAAGTCTTGCCGCCAAACATCAATGTTAATAGCACTATGTGAGATGATGTTGGCATTAGGCTTACCAATTAAGTCGGTAAATATCAAACTGCCATAAGTCCACTTGCAACTAATTTGACTTTTTTATTTATTTTTTATCTTCTTCTATTATTCAAATGATCCTAAATATTGTATATGTACAATAAGTCGATATTCAATGCTATAGGTAACATTATTACTACTTACAGTGTTTCTTACCACTTATGTGAAAAAAACGTTAATTTCCCAAATTTTATGTGCAGTGGACTTAGGGACCGTCCATTAATCACGTGAGGTTTTTAGGCGACTTTTATTCCCCCCTCCCGTAAAACGTAGTGAAACGTAGTGTGGTTTTAGACTACCCCTCCCTCCCCTTCCCTCCCCCTCCTTCCCCCTCCCAGTATCACGTGTATTTATTATTGAAAATATCAGACATTTTTAGAATCTGTTTTAATAAAAGTTAAAAACAAAATTATAGTATAAAAACCATAATTTAGAATTTACTAAGTATTACTGCATTTAAAGCTTTAAGCACTGTGATCCGAATTTTTTTTTCTACGACTGTGATAAAAGTTTTTAGTCTGACATGAGGGTTAAAGTTTGCAAACTGAAAGTTACCGAGTTAGAAATTATATTTTAAAAATATTTTACACATTAAATCATTTTATTCACAATACCTAACATCTACGGATAAGTTAGATCAAAAATTCCTTACCTTATTTGCACGCACGTGTCCACATATGAAATTCGAGACTTTTTAAATCATTTACATTCCTGCAACAATATGCATGGTGTAACTAGGGTTGCCAACTTTTTTTTTGAAGGAATAGAGTATATCTGATTTCAGATAGCGTAAATAAAGAGTACAGATTAATAAAAAAAAGTATCATTTATTTATAATTTAAAATATGTATTTCTTTGTACTTTTTTCAGTATATAACAATTTTTTACTGTTTCTTAAAGAATTCTACGACTCTAAACATTATATCAGGAGCTCTTTTTTAATCAACTTTAATAAATTTCTTGCCGCTACTTCATATTTATGACCAGGGCTGCTATCACCTAAATTGCCAACGCCGGACAAGAACTTCGAAAATCCCGGGCATTTGGGTGAAATCTTATTTTTGCCCCGGACACCATAGTTTATTGTAATAAACACATGGGTGCCGGCGCAATTCAATGGAGTGCATCTGCATATAATCTATCCATTTCCCAATTACGGTAAGTAATTACTAATTAAGCGAGGATCGCATCAATCTGTATCTTATAATGTGAGCAAAAAAACGCGAGCGAAGCGAGCGTAATTTTTTATAGTTTTTCCGTATATACCTATTTACTGATGGCGGCCCTATTCATGTGACTGAAAAAAATGTCTCAGCGAATGCTGAAGTGGCGGGAATAAAGTATTTTAGCGTACTCTATTAAAGTTATAGATCACCTACAGAATAGAATACACCTACATGAAATAGAGTACAATACACTATTTTAGAGTACGGTTGGCAACCCTAGATGTAACTATTGGTAAGACTTTTTTTCTTACACGCACACGCACGCGCACACGCACACGCACACGCACACGCACACGCACACGCACGCGCACACGCACGCGCACACGCACGCGCACACGCACGCGCACACGCACGCGCACACGCACGCGCACACGCACACGCACGCGCACGCGCACACGCACACGCACACGCACACGCACACGCACACGCACACGCACACGCACGCGCACGCACACACACACACACACACACACACATACATATACACACACCGTAGGCCAATAAGTACAAGTATCCTAAATATAAGATAAATATTATAAATTAAGTTAAATATTGTACATTTATATTTCATTCATTTGCCTAGTAATTTGCATAGATGTGGAGATCAATGTAACAAGTATTTAAGCATGTATTTTTTTTTTTCAATTTTATTTGTATTAGTATATTTGTATTATCTTTGGTGATAATAAACTAACAAAATTTTCTGTAGTCCAACAATCGACGAGCTGCCCGACGCCGTTATAGAGTTCATGGTGAAGAAAGACAAGGCGTTTTGGGTGGACAAACCTGGTGCGAACGCTTATACATTACATGACGCCTATAATCAGTATGGCATGACTACTGAAATTGTCAAACCATGTAAGTTCGTCATGAGCTAATATACCGCAGTAAGTACAACAAGTGTATCATAGGACTTTATTTTATTTTATTTATAAGTTCGTTTTTTGCTTTTGCTTTGCACAGCCCAATATTATGTATAAGTTTCCATTCTTCAGGTTGACTGGAAGAAATTGCTCTAAGCAATAAGGCCGCCTAAATTGTACTTTATTTTATTTTATTTATAAGTTCGTTTTTTGCTTTTGCTTTGCACAGCCCAATATTATGTATAAGTTTCCATTCTTCAGGTTGACTGGAAGAAATTGCTCTAAGCAATAAGGCCGCCTAAATTGTACAGCTACATTAAATATTTGACTATCATGTATTATATCTCTGTGCAATAAAGAATATTTGATTGCTTGATTGATTGATTGACTATTTCAGTTTTCTACGGAAATTTTTTTTGGCTGAATCTGATAATTTAATTTCATCAACGAGAAAACTTAAAATATATAGTAAACCAACGAATTAGTTCTTTTTTAACCGACTTCAAAAAAAGGAGGAGGTTCTCAATTCATCGGAATCTTTTTTTTTATGTATGTTTACCGATTACTCGAAGACGCCTGAACCGATTTAGAAAATTCTTATTTGTTTAAAAGGGTATACTTCACAGGTGGTTCCATATAAATCTTATCGAAATCGATTCAGCGGTTTTTGACATAATCAACAAAAACATAGTAAAATTGGAGTTGTTGCGATTGAAGTCGGTTGTTTTTAACGTATTCAGCGTGGTCAATTATAATTATTAAGCAGGATCACTTATTATGTTTATTACTTAAATTTTTCTTTTTGGTCGAATTATTATCATGTTATGTCAGGTCAAGTGAAACATTCCACCATACAAAAGATATCAACAAGTACTACATCGCTCGTTGATGTCTTTTCTGCGTGTAATACCGAAATTACTGAAAATCAGTGTTCAGACCCTCGGTGTTTAGAACCATAAACTAAACCAAGATAGATTCATCCTCCGGCTACAAACTGTTCATCAAAACGAGTTTTACTTCAATCCAGCCAATAGTTTTCAAGAAAACCGTGGACATACATACGTTAAAGCGGTTTTTATTTTATTTTCGATATTTTAATTTTATTCTTTTTATTTTAGATGTAACATAGATCAAGCAAAATGTATCGGCCTTAAAAAAGACACCAATGAGTACTGCAATGTCCTTTGGTGACTTTGTGAATCTGATAATACTGAAAAATAGCCGTCTAACTTTGAATCTAGCTGAGATTCTTGCTGCAGCTACTACTACTACTAGTAATTTAAGTTACGTTTTATCTTCTATAATAAAAAACGTCATTTCGTTTTAAAAATAGTTTGTTGGAAATACCAAAGAGAGACGGCACAGTATTTCTGAGTCATTAGTCAATTTTAGTGATTTTTAATAATTACAAATTAAAGATGGGATAGAGCACAAAACAAATAAGTTTTTTTGAAATTTCTTTAGAAGAGCAAGCATACACGATAATTCATATTTTATCGTTTATTACTTGCTCTCCTGATGAAATTTTAAAAATATACATCTTAAACTAAATGCAATGTTAAAAAAAAACTTATGAACTGCACTCACTCAATAAACGCGATTAGTATTGACTTGCACATGATCTACACAGTCAGTGTAACTCAAACTATTTGTTGTGTAGTTAAGCTAAACACTGGACTGGAAATGTGAGATGAGTTGAAACCAAAGAATCTGCCAGTATCTTGAACCTTACTGATACACTTTCGTCAGGTAGGTAGGTTTTTTTTAGTGATCGATTCTTGTGAGACGCACATGTTTCGGTAGCGTCGCTCTACATTTCTGGCATGAATTTTTAATTGGCTACTTGTGAGTCCAGAAGTGATTCAGAGGAAATCCACGAACATATGTATAACAGGTGGGGTCCCACTGTGTGGAAATTTAGGCGTTGATTTCGGATGTAAGGAGCTCTTGACCCCGTTGAAAATTCGATTAATGATACAAATGTATCGTAAATGATAATAAAATATCAAAAAATATTAATCATCTGAGCAACATATGTTAAGTTTCGGACTTCAGCGCTTTATCGTGCGAAATCTATAATATTACAGACTGGACAACGGACGCAGAAGATGAAACAATATAACTGATAAATTATATTGTTTTATGTTTAAGCTACTCAAGCCGTGTTTCCCCGGTCGTATCAGTACGACCTGGACTGTGTGAAGTGGCGCAGCCGGAACGCCTGCAACCCAGCAATTACCAAAGTAAGAGTACAAATAAACGCAAATAATACTAAAGGCGTCCACATCAATTTCACTGAAGGTTTGAATTCACCAAAATAAAAAGCGGAGAGACAGTTACGAGGTACCGCCATATTATTTGCGTGGAACATTCCGTTACCTCTCATCATCTAAGTATATGGTATATTTTTATAGTATAACCGAAAACGATTGAAAAGTTCAGAATAAAATAAAGTCTTTTTGATCATCTATTTTGAAAAGGAACATTATCATAGAATTTTTGAAAATAGATACCTAAATAGGCTAAAAGAACTATTCTAAAACAGATAGATAGAAACTTTATTCAGAAGCTACCTACATACATTTAATATGACGGTATCATCTGCATTTAGTAGGAATACGTTGCAGGTGTGGAATACTTTTAATAATGTGATGAGATAAAAGTTATTCAAAGGCGTTTACTCGAATTACCATTTACTCATTTCACTTAAAAATGCGAAAGTACGGATGCTTGGATTTGAACGGTTGATGTTGAACGGATTTGAAAAGGATTCGGATGAAATTTGGGAGAAGCACTGGATTAACACATAGGCTAGTTTTATGAAAATATTTGATGTATGTATGGTTCTCGTAGGGTACCTTTTTAATGACGGGCGGTGGGAAAACGTGTTTGTACTTCTTTTACGATGCAACGGGGCAACGGGCCGATGTAATATTTTGCACAAAGAAAGTTGACAAGGTGGGAAGTGATAGAGGATAGTTTTTATGCCGGTAAGAGTTGGGAAACCAGAGGGATCAGCAAAGGTTTTGTCACTATATTGAAAGTAATTATCCGACATTACTATGGTTATAGCTAAAGTAAAGGCTTAGAAACAATATAACTAGTATATTAGACACAGTTTAAGGGAAATCTGGAAAAAAAAACGTATCCGTACTTAAGAACATAGTCATAAAAAATTTCACGCAGGTGGAGCCGCAGGCAAAAAGCTTATTGAGGATAAAATATACAATAAAAAAGAAGCACAAGTATTAAGTATTTTAAGTACCAATTTTTTCGCAGAAGCCACCGGCCGCTCACTGCCGTGACTGCAGCGCGCTTCATATACCGGCATACACGCCGTTCCAACTAGCCTGGATCCAAGACACCCATCAGCAGCGCTGGCGATATTACCCCGACCTCACCGCCAACCTTACGCTGGAGCAGATTCGCGAGCAGATGACTGAGTATGTCCTATAACTATAATCACATTGATATGCTAGTGGTAGAACCTTATATGCAAAGTCCGACTGGGTGTGTACCACTGCTCGCTCTATATCTACCGCTAAACAGCGCGCTGTGTTCCGATGGGTGGAGCGAAATAGCCAGAGCAATGGAATCTTATACCATTAAGTATAAGAGGCATTCTAACATATGTATTTTCTTTATATGCTGTGTGTTGAATAAAATGATTTATCTATCTGGCATTTCATCTTAGCTCTCAAGGATCAACATGGCACTGAAAACTCTTATGTCTGTGGTTAGAGATGCTCATAGGCGGTAGCTACTTTCCATTTCCGTAATTGTAACTACTCCAACTTCAAGGCCAACCTTACAACGTCGAAGGAGATAAAAATAATATATATTTTTTAGATCTGCTGATTTTATCCTATGCTTTCAACCTTAGCACTCGCCAGGCTCTATTTAGTAGCCAAAAGCAATATAGGTACCTATATTCTATTGGAAAAGTAGAAATAATATCCCGACATATTTTGTTTCAGAGTTGGTCGCCCTTTCAGACATGAAGCCTGCACCTGGTACAACAAGAACTACCCCTCATCCAAATACAAAATAATCATGAGAAAATTTTCCAAATAAATTTTGTTTTACGTCACCTACCTTCTTCATCATACTACCATACATTACCTTTACCTTCTGAAGAAGTCATCTGTAACCATAAAACATATAAACTAACTAGCTTTTCCCCACGGCTTCACGCGTGGGTATAGTTTTTATAACTGTCGTTAAGCAGGTATTGTTTCCTGCAGCACTCTATCTAAACTCTTTACCAAATTTCAAAGTAATTACAGCAATAAAGAACGTTGCATTGTGAAGTTGTTTTTTATTATTCCCGGTATAATTGCCGTGAGAATTCCGCTACCGACTCGTGGTCCCACCGCGTTGACCCACTGGTGGGTCGACGAGTAATTGACTATTTACTCGTGGTCCCACCGATTCACTCTTGGCCAGTAATCGTAGCATGCATTATATGTAGTATGCTATAGGCTAATGTTACAATGTCTATAGATACTAGAAAAAGTATATATTCCCTTATGTGCATGGCTACTTATGAGAATGATTAAAAACTATTTATTCCATGGAATTGAATTGTTTGTCACTGTCACCCATATAGTGAAAGTACCAGGAGAGCATGACCGAACAGAAGGAAGACAGTGCCAGATTACTTTTTGATCCCCGTCTGGTTGCCTGTGATACTTCGTGTTCAAAAGTACCAGGAGAGCATGAACGAACAGAAGGTAGACAGTGCCGGATTACTATTTGATGATCCTCGTCTGGATACTTCGTGTTTAAACGGTGCCGGATTACTATTTGATCCTCTAAGCAATACACGTCCTACCATCTTAGTTAGTAGGTTATTAGATCATCACACCCAGAGGTATCCAAATAATTTCCATAAGTTGAATTGAACCTGCGACTTCCTGATGTGAAGCGCGCGGACTAGCCACTAGGCCACGGAGTCGATCGAGGCCGGAGTGATTTCAGCAATGTCACAGAAGAAAGCTCAGTGCTCCACTATCAGTTTCAACCTATAAATATATAAAGCTACCTACCAGGTTTTCTAGTAGAGGGGGCCAACAGGCGTGTATTGCTTAGTTAGGGCGTCTACTAGTAATCCGGCACTGTCTATCTTCTTTTCGGTCATGCTCTCCTGGTACTTTGAACACGAAGTATCACAGGCAAAAACTTGTTCCCATTGCTGATGAGTATGAATGAATTTGAGTATGCTAACGAGGACCCACTTTTGTACGATAATAAAAAATAAAAAAAAGCAATAAAAAAAAAACAATTTAAATTAATGTACTAATTGCGAATTTCAACGAACTGCCAATGTGAAAAAATTAAAATGAACAAATATATTATTTTATGACAGTAACATACCATATTGCTACATCATTGTTTCATATACTCCAAGAACAGTCAAGAGTGAATCGGTGGGACCACGAGTAAACAGTCAATTACTCGTGGACCCACCAGTGGGTCAACGCGGTGGGACCACGAGTCGGTAGCGTTCGACGTTTTCACAGGATATCATGTAATCCATGCAATAACCATTTTCCACCCCGTCAACTATCTTTGCAAAAAATCATGTCAGTCCGCTGCTCCATTTTGATGTGAAAGAAGGAAAAACAAACAAACTCACTTTTCTTTTATAATAGTAGTAAGGGTTAGAGAGCTACACAAATACTTTTTTTAGTTTTGAGCTCGTTTTGTATTGCTCTTAAATTTAGTTCTTCGGCAATACAACAGGGCTTCAGTCACTTATCTTTGTGTCATCGTACATATGCTTTCATCATACTGAATAACAACTACTGTTCTACGACTTAGCTGAAGTCGTAAAATTTTGCAACCCCTGCCCTATTGACTACACACACATACATAATCAATAGAATAATCTTTTTTGTATACATACTTTTTTGTAAACTGAAGGCAGTGACGAAAAGATTTATTTTATTAAGATGAAATAAAAACTGAGCCAGTGCGCACTTTTTTGGCAAAAGTAATTATTTTTACGTTGTCATCTTGAAGTTTGGTGCTCTTTTGTTTCTATTCAGTAAATCAAAATTTCAAGTATGAACACAATATAGTCGTTAGAAAATATAAAAAATATTAGAAATCCCATCCCCAAACTCGGCCAGCTATGACTAAACAGGATGACGGACTTTTCCTCTTGGAGGTGCTGATTGACAAAATTGTTTTTGCAAAAACTCCTTGCTTTTCTGATAAGGACTTTCGAACCTGCGTTACTGTAGAATGTGCTACGGTGGAACCTCTGGAGATATGCGACGACGACCCAGGCAGCTGCGCGCAAAGCGGCGGCCCGTTCGTGAAGACGTTCAACAACGGCAAGTCATGCCTCTTTTCTCTCCCGGAGGCCGAAATTAACAAGGCCATGAGCAAATTTCCTGTGAAAGTATCTGTACATAAATCACTGCCATGTGGATGTCTTCCGACCAAAATAATCTTAGGGGAAGCTATAATAGACATGACCAAAGAATTCGTTCAAGCACGCAAGAAATTCTTAGAAGATCCCAATACAGTGACTTATCAAGCGCTAAAGGATTCATTTCGAATAACCGGTCCAGACGGTTCTGAAACTGGCGAGATCGTTATGTTCCTACGAATATCTTGTTTCGGAAAACTAATTATCACGAGATTTCAAGGGAGCTGTGGGCCCCCTAAGCTAGGGGCTGGTGGCGGATCTGGTATAGTGGACCGGTCGTGCAACCCGGCGCGGGATTTCCAGTCACGCGATGACCCCTGCGTGTGCGGTGCAGCGCGCGGCGGCTACGGCGGCTCCACAAGCCTGCAGCCCTGTCGCCCCGGCAGCGGCGGCGGCGGCGGCGCCGGTGGTGGACCCTGTCCCCTAGGTAGATGACATAATTTTAAGTAACGAGATATGCCTTATAGCAGTCGAGGTTCAATGAGGCTTGTGTGGTCGCGCCTATCACGCAGGTTCACTGACTACAGACACAGCCATAACGTGGATGGGATTGACTGTTTGTGGCATTTATCTTGACCGTTTGGTCAGAAGGTATCCTTCGTTTTCGTCTATCGCAAGACACGTTAAGCCGTTGGTGCTGGCTGCTGTTATTAAATGACATTCGTTAAGCCATGTCAGAGGCCTTCTAGGCGGCTTGAAAACTTCTGACACCTGGGGTTGGCCCCTAGTTCACCTCCTCCAATCCGAACTTGAACCGCGTATGTGGAGTATGGCCTAATCTTTCCAAGGTATGGGAAGAGACCCGTGCCCCTACAGTGGGGACGATACGGTTAGTTAACGATGTGCCTTATCTATGTTACGAAATCTACTACTTTCTTTTCATTGTGAAATGATGTTTAAAATTACTTATTGTATATTAAATTGTTTCCAGCTCAAGATCCATACAACAGCCTTCCATGCATGGAACCTGATGATCCTTGTTACTGTTCTGGTCCAAGGCCTAGAAAACCGGATCAACTGGCATGCAGGAATACTGACAAATATTGTCTGCATATTCCAAAAGGTAAGAAACTTCGTTTTTCTTAATGCCTCCAGGGTCAAAAATGTTGGGACTAACTAACCAAATTATATTTAAATATTTTGTGTTCATTTCTAAAAGACCAAGAGTAAAAGTTTTAATAGTAAGTCCAATACATTTTTGATTCCTTTTCCTATTTTTTAAGATATTCTTGATCAATTTAACTATCAGCCTAACAACCTTCTGTAATTATAATTTCTCGTCTTTTACCTTTGCATATGGAATATCTTGAAAAATTATCCCATTCAGCATTAAATTTCAGAACAAATTAGGAACATGGGCTAATATCGTATTGCATAATATGAAGTTATAAGTACGTACCTACTTCAGTATACATATGTACAAGAAACACTTTGTTGGTGGCCAGGTCGCAGTAAACAATACGAGGAGATAGGCATGAACCTATCTGGTAACGAGCTTAAGATAAAAGTGCCAGCCAGTTCGTCGATCATCAAGAAGATAAGTCAGACGCATTGCGCGATGCAGTGTCCTTTCACCAAAGGCAAAGAGGGCAAAGGAAATTGCGATCCACCTTGCGGGAAAAATCAGATACAGCTGGCGCTGCCCAGCGAAGCAGTGTGCTGCCACGGCGCCCAGTTGGCTGACACGCAGTTCACCTGCACCACCGAGGGTTGTATTCAGACCAGCAAGCACGGCCAGCAGACTGCGATGGCGCGTGGCGATGCGAAGCAACCTATCCACCAAGAACTTCCTAATACTGATGTTTTTGTGTTCAAAGTGGCAAAGACTGCTATGCAAGCCGACAGGAAATACAAACTAGAGCTAGAACTTGTTACACCTCAAGGCCCTTTAAAAAATCCACCCATCAAAAAAGTTAACACCCGCAATCAGTCTGATTTTGACTGTCAATGTTACCGAAGAAGAATACCGAAAAGTAATGACAAGAAAAAAAAATGTCCAACAAATGTTTGACACATAGTTTGCTCAAGCTAAAATATTAGGTAATTTGTTTATCTCATCCATTTCATTTCTCATTAGATAATTGGTAGGCAAGTAGGTATAAATAATATATCCGTGAGCCTGACAAACACAAAATTGTACAGATTGCTGCCCGCCGGGAAACAAGGTTGTATTCCAATTGCCCTCCGACACCTGTGGCATGAACCATAAGCAACGAGCGCACTTTAACTTCACATCAGATGGAGTAGGAGACGTCACAAGAGAGGAACCCGGTCAGCTTATGCCCACCACTGCGCCGAACTACCCTGGCGTGGTATATGACTTTCCTCGACAGGTGATAAAGTTGCGCGTTGGAAGAACAGTGGAAATGCAAGGTCGGAAATCGAAACTGGAGTACCAGTTCGTAACGCCCGCCGTAACGCACGAGAAGGTGGTCCCCGTAAAGGATACACGCACCGCGCAGTGCGCGCCCTGCTGCCCCTACCGGTGCCCTGCAGCCTCCCGCCGATGTGGGTGACTGAACACACCATGCTTTCATTAGTCCTATATGTTTGTTATTTATTAAAGATATATATTTTCATTCTCTATTTTCTTTATCGCACCTGCTTCCCCATAACTTTTTTATTGTATGTAGCTAAAATAAAATATCCAACTGGTCGTAGGTACACTGCCGAGATTGCCGTTCTATCAAAATATGTCAGAAGAGCAAAAAACATCAATTAAATCCATGAGCCAAGGAGGAGAGTCGCAGTACCGAAATGAAACATTCAAAAAGCATGCGGGTGAAATTACTCAGATTCCATCGCCATACCCTGTAACTGATGAAAGTTGCCTCGAATTATACCTGAATAAGTCGAAAATGCTCCTCAATGAATCTTCTATGAGTACTTTCAAATACAAACGCGGCGTTTCATTTACAAACGACATAGATTACGTGTCTACAATCCCCAGCGATACCATCGGGCTCAGAAACAATCTACATCAAAATAACTATTTCTTCGGGGAAAAAGAAATTACCGTGTTTTTGACGCTATTAAGTGAGCTGAGCAGCAATCGTAATTCTGGTACACAGGCCACAGCTTCGATCAATAAATGTCTGCAAGTCAATCCAGAAACCATACCTGTGAATAGTCGAAGTTCTGACAACGACACGAGCATTCCAGATTCCCACAATGCCTATAACAGAAAAGTAGTCTTTTCACCCCGACCATCATTTACCAAAGATCTCCGTCATCAAGAAGTTTACTTTTGGGGTAGAAAGAAAGATAGTGACAAAGACAATAGTGATGCAAAACAAAAAGAATCAAAAAAGGGGATGGGAGCATCAAGTTCCAAGACTAAAACAACGGCTTCAAAACAAGCTCCACATAAGCCTTCACCTCCGAGCACCCCAACACCACAAAAAAAACCACCAACATCACATCCGGCAGCGACTCAAAGTACAGAGCATAAAAAACCACCACCACCCTCACCACCAACTGACTCAAAAAAAAAGAGTGCAGCTAGATCAACAGGGAATGAGTGCCCAATGAGCTGCAGGTTCGAATGTCCAGCGCCTCTCGGGACCAAAGGAGAGCTGGTTGCTACTGTATCGCATATTAGAATTACACCCAAGGCACCGTGCCCAATTCATGGAATGAATCCATGCCAGGGGCCTAACTGTATCTTAGCGTCAGCTCCTAGTACAGCCCCTGTAAAAGTAACAACAGCCAGCAACCCTCGCAGAGGAGTATTTGAAATAGTAATACGTAGGATGACCGGAGCACCTCTTGCCAAGAATGAACTGATGCTTGAATGGACTCCTCCACCCAGCCGCCCTTCGCCATGTGGGAATCCCTGTTCAGCCCCATGTTCACCGGCCCTGGCCTGCCCGGCTTCCAAATGTAAGATGATTATGTCGTGCCGCTCACCCTATAACCCAAAATGTTGTAAAAGACCATGCAAAAAGCCTTGCGGTCCAAGGCCGTGCGGACTAAGGCCGTGCGGTCCAAGACCGTGCGGACCTAAACCGTGCCCTAGGAATTGCGGTCCAAGGCCTATTAAAGTGCCAGGGTGTCCAGGTTTATGTAAAACCTGCTGCAGGCCTTTGACGTGTGGTTCTGTGTGCCGGTCGTGTGGAACCCCTTCTAGATGCAACCCGTCGCCATGCGCAATGCCTTGCAGCCCTTGCCCACCCCCGCGCTGCCGAGCTCGGCCACCGCGGCCCTGTCGGCCGTGCCCACCGCGGCCCTGCCGGCCGTGCTCGCCGCCGCCTTGTCAGCCGTGCCCGCCTCTGCCGTGCGCCCCGTGTCCCACATCTTGTGCCAAACCTCCTTGTACTCAGCCATGTTGCAAGTATCTATGCACTTCGCCATGCAAAAGTTCACCGTGCTTAATACGACCCTGTCTAGTGGGTCGAAAACGGCCCCGTAGAGCACGAAGTCAGCCTAGGATAAAACCGCACCGCAAACGAATATCTCCTTGTCATAACCGTTCCATATCGTGTCCAGTGGCACGCGCTCGCAGCGTTCCTGGGCCGTGCTTCTCTTGCCTGCCCTGCCCGCCGCCGCGAAAGTGTCGTTCTTTCGCTCCTTGTCCACCTGTTGGTTGCTGCAAAAGCACTTGTACTCCATATTGCTAGATATAATTAGCTAAACGGCAGCACAGATTCAGGTACAGACACGACCTAAATTTCGACGATGCGACGGGCGAATTAGTTCCCGAAATCTGTAAGTGAGATATTATTGAATATGTGAAATAATATTCAAATTATTTATGAGATTCGTAGTTACGTTGATAAGAAAATGACAGATTTCAATAAATTCAATGTTTGATCTCAATTCACAACACTACACTCACTGAGAATTGTATCTATACTGTAGTTTACGTCTACGTTCACGCTAACTATACGTTCACGTGTACCTAAGCTCCTTTCAGCTCTGCTCCCTCCCAGTGCGAACTATCTAGCTCGTGTCTGCTCTGAAACACGTAACATTTGATTTTAATGAAATTAGCCATTTTTCTACCAGCATAGAGAGAGAAAAACAAAAACTAAAAATGGCCACTAAAAGATCTGTTAGACATATTTAATGATATATTGCTTACAGCTGATAGATACACAAAAATATACGTGAGGTTTCTACTCAAGAAACTTAAAACACGGCAACAGAGTGTGTTCCACTCCCTATATTATAAAAATAACTACGCTGCGTACAATTTCAGAACATTGTAGGCAAGTGAAATCGCGCGTTTCGTAACGCACGATAAACATATCGCACCACTGCGCGCAAATCGCCGCGTTCCATTGTTAAGGGTAGGTTTGATCCGATGAGCGGTGATCGTATCTTTGTTTTTACCAGTTATGCGTAGCTAGGTCAACTGAATAGAAAAACAATAATCGAGTCAATGTTTCTTTAGTGGCTAGCGTCTAAATATATTTTTATTAAAAAGTGTTCTTGCCTATTACGACGACTACTATAGAGGTAGATGGATTGGATATGGTCCGCACGGCAATGGAGTATCGCATGGCTTTTTGCAGCTCGTGAAAACCGGACTTTTGATTTAGGTAGGAGTGCGTGTTGCCTACGAAGAATCCACTCTGCTGCAAGCACATAATTTCTGAGCTGGCAAGCCGTTGATTTGCCGCTATAAATAAGATATACAAACAAAATAGTATTAAGTACTTACAAAGGAATAAAAACATTAAACATTCAAAACAATATTGGTTTCTTTTTAACATATACAGGGTGATAAAAAAGTGCGTTTGAAATTTTAAGGGGTTTACTAAGTATAATACAGGTTAAATATTGAAAAATTTCGATATAATTTTTTTTTTCAAATGTCACAGGGATATGGTAAAATCAGGGATTTGATCAAATCCCGGGTGATGTTAAAATAATAACACGATTTTGACATTTCCCTAAACAAATCTAGTGATTTGATCAAATCCCTAAACTGATTCAGTGAAATGATAAAATAATTATTCTGTAGTATTTAAAAGGTTCATTTGGTACAACATACATTAAATTAAAGCGGTCGTAGCTCAATGTGGCTTGCATCGCGTCCATCACGTGGGTTAACCGCATACAGACAGACACGGTCATAACCTGGATGCGTTTGACCGTTAGTGGTATTTAATATTCGACCATTTCCGTATTTCGCAAGGCACGTTAAGCCGTTAATGCCGGCTGCTATCGCTAGATAGCAGTCGCTGAGCCATGTCAGAGGCTTTATAGGCGGCTTGAAAACTTCTGACATGGGGCCAATAGCCCCACAACCTCCACCAATCCGGACTTGGCCCCGTGTGTGGAGTATGGTCTAAACTTCCCTATGTGTAGGAAGAGACCCGTGCACCTGCAGTGGGGATGTAATGGGTCGTTAACACATTGAATTGCAAGCACGGTAGGTAACGGTCGAGATAAATGTTAAACTCTTCCATTTTATGATCGTGTCTGTAGTCAGTTAACCCGCGTGATCGACGCAACCACACAAGCCGCACTGAGCCACGAATGCATTAATTTAATGTATGTTGTACTACATACCTTTTAAATACTACAGAATCAGATATTTATCATTTCACTAAATCAGTTTAGGGATTTGATCAAGTCACTTGATTCGTTTAGGGAAATTACAAAATCGTGTTATTATTTAACATCGGCCGGTATTTTATCAAATACCTGATTTTATCATATCCCTGCGACACCCATACTAAATCTGCATAGTGAATCAAGAATTTGTTTGGGAAACTGGAAAAAAATAATTGTAGATCGGATTTTTTCAATATTTTTCCTGTATTCTGTGTTTTCCTACTTGATTCTGAGTAACCCCTTGAAATTTCAAATGCGCTTTTTTTATACCTGTATATTATGTCCCGTATATGGCGATCAAGATCTTATGGCGTGTAGCCGAAATCGGAACTGTTATCGTCATCTTGTAAAACATCACACTATTTGTATTGAATACAGAATTACAGCTACCTACCCATACAGATTTGTGTTAAAAGCGCCCCTGTGAATGTCATCCACGCTATTGTAAGATCTTGGTAGCACTACTGTATTATATTGTACGCTAAAATGTCATGTTTTTCATAAGCGAAAATTACACGCTACTATGGGTTATAGTTACGAGTACGATCTATTTTAAAAAAATCTGATATTTACTAGTTAGAAATTAGCAAATGATAGCAAATTACCGTATTATTTTAGTATTTAATGCAATCAGGTGTAGCATAATATTATGATGCTCGCGTTGATGTCTTTTCTATGAAGATCTTTTAGTTGTTACATGCACATTTGCTATTCCTGTTTACGGCGGTGGCGCTTTGTTGCTTTTCCAACGATTGGTGGCTCAGTAGTTAGCGATTCTGACTACCGATCTGCGATATTTGATTTGGATCTTCTTGGCCCTCCCAGGAAGTACAGGCTAAGCGCTTTTAGGAAAGATATATGCAATAATGCTCTCACTGAGGAGGATGAGCTTTAAAAGCGACCCTTGTACATACAGGTTGTGGCAGCGTTTAGAACTGCGAACACTGAACACTGAACACTGGTTTCTCCTCCTAATAGCAACCTTTGTTCCCACTAGTTCAATTGTACAGTTCAGTCTTCTTCTTTCTCTTTGCCACTTCTCACTTTAGGTGGGGTCGGCTCTCCTAATCTTCTTGCTCCAAGACGCTCTGTCTTGGGTTGTCAGGTCGGTTAACAAAGCAAGCTAAAGTAAAAGATCGCGTTAAAGAGTTACAGTAGTGGTGCGGATATTTCAAAATTCAATCCACCGGTGGATCCAGTCAGGGGCGCCAAGTGGATCGAGGGAAAGGGCATTAAATACTCAAAATTGAAACTGACCATTTATAACTTTGACTTGCTTTTGTCCTTGCATGGAATCTCTTTGCATTGCCTTTGTCCAGCAGTGGACGTCCTTCGCTGATGATGGAATCTTTTTATGCATGCATTAACTTATTTTTGTGAACGACGTTTTCTTGGTATTCTGTGATACTTATTGATAGCAACACTAATAATATCTTCTTTTAGTCTGTGACATCTACTTTATCTATGGCTTGTGACTGTAAAGCTGTAAAGTGATAGGGAAAGTATGGCAGAGTTCAAATACATAATAAATAAATTTTCGTAAAAATGGCCGCTAGTATTAACAAACCTCAAAAACAGTCATCATCCAAGGGTCCGTGTCCATGGCTCTGCACACTGGTGCCCACCAATGTCCCGGGCCCAGATGCCACCCAGTCTGTCCTGCACCCTAGGAAAGACGTTTTTGTACTAAAGGTAAAGTAAAACCAATATATTCTAACCTGGTTCTAAGGAGATAAGGTCGAGAGGATTCTTTGATGATGAAGCCGTCAGCTTTTCCGCTAGATTACGAACAAAAATGTTTCATGTTGCGTAGAAAACTAGTTATTATAGTTGCCCATGAGCCCACAGCAAATGACTTATATTACTTATATATATTACACCTGCGTTCAGGTCATCATAAAATGTAATGGGAAACGATAGCGAAGCTATAGTCTACTCAAAAAAATAGAAAATAAGAACTGTTTTATTACACCATTCATTTATTATAAAACGTGCATAAGTATCGAACTAGTAGCTTAATTGTTACTATATGGTGGAACACCCTGTAATTTAAAAATGGTGCATTTCCTGTACAAAATTCTTAATAAAAACCTCTTTGAAACATGAGATGTCAACAAGTTAGTTTTTTGTAGGTGGCTAAAGTCGGTCCGAAGGGCGACAGGCGATGCAAAATGGAGCTGGAGTTGGTCACCCCCAAATACAACGAGAAGAAGGTGCCGTACCGCGTCGACACTCGGGAGACGCAGTGCGACCCTGACCCGCCGCCCTGCTGCGCGTGCTGCGGCTCGCGCTGCAAAAAGAAGAAGAAGCACTCTCCGTCCTGAAGCTCCTATAACACACGTCAGATGAGCGCACCGCCGCTGCCGCACCGCTTCTGCGTGTTGTGTTTTATGGTTCTCTTGTTCGAATTTTAAAATATACCTATACAATACAATAAATATTTACCACTAAAAATTAGAAGTTTTATCTATAGGCTTCCAAAAATTTTATATATTTTTTTTTTATGAAAAGTTAAATTTCGGTGAACGATAGGGAGTGTCCACTCCGATGTATGTAATACTTTAGTAAAGATTCTGTGGTGCAATTCTGTGACTTTCACTAATATTATAGGTATAATAGCTGCGAAAGTATCGATCTTTGTTTGTTTCGCTTTCAAGTCGAACTGCTGAACGGATTTGAATGTTTGGTAGGTAACTAGATCAAGCACTGTATATAGTACGGGAAAAACGCATAGTTCCCTGTACTTACGTTGCAACTGAGTACCTACGGGTCGATGCAGGCGTGGGTATAGGGGGGGGGGGGGGCAATGGGTGCAATTGCCACCCCCCTGAAGCCTGACTAAAAGTTGTATAAAATGCTAATAAATAGAGGCATTTTAACCCTCTGTCGTTGGAGACTAACCACCCCCCTGAAGCCTGACCGAAGTACTAAAAGTTGTATGAAATGCTAATAAATAGAGGCATTTTAACACTCTGTCATTGGAGGCGAAACTATAGAGTACATAGACAGCTCCATCTATGTAGGAAAAAAAGTCACAGTAAACAGAGCACGACAACAAGAAGATTTTTTGCACCGAACGGAGTAGTGGGACCACGAGAAACAAGTATCCCTCGTGGAACCACCAGTGGGACAAAATAGTCGGTCCACGAGAAAACAGCGGAAGAAAAGAAGAATAGCCCTAAGGCACAAAACAGACACAGAAGGTCCGCTCAATACAAACCACTAAAATCGTAAGCATATACATGCTTATAGAAATATACGGTCGTCCGAGGCAAGGTCACGATCGCACAGTACGTGATCTTGCCTACAACGAAGCATGTATATGCTTAGGATTTTTGTGAGCGTATTGAGCGGACCTTCTGTATCTATGTGTTTTGTGCCTAAGGGGCCATCCATTAATCACGTGATGTTTTAAGCAACTTTTTAGACCCCCCCCCCTCCCCTGATGATACGTGGTGAGGTTTTAGACTACCCCCCCACCTCACGTGTATTTTTTTGGTACAAAATATTATCTTTAAATACAGATATAATGTGTGTGTTGCCAGTGATGACATATGGATCCGAGACATGGTCGCTTACTATGGGCCTTATAAGAAGGCTCAAAGTCACCCAAAGGGCGATGGAGCGTGCTATGCTTGGTGTTTCCCTACGTGATCGAATCAGAAATGAGGAGATACGTAGGAGAACTAAAGTTACCGACATAGCTCTCAGAATCGCTAGACTTAAGTGGCAGTGGGCAGGGCACATAGCTCGTAGAACGGATGGCCGTTGGGGCAGTAAAGTTCTCGAATGGCGACCGCGCACCGGAAGGCGCAGTGTGGGCAGGCCCCCGACTCGGTGGACCGACGACCTGGTAAAGGTTGCAGGAAGCCGCTGGATGCGAGCCGCACAGGACCGGTCGGTGTGGAAATCCTTGGGGGAGGCCTTTGTCCAGCAGTGGACGTCTTTCGGCTGATAGATATAGATAGATACAGATATAATGTAATTTAATTCTGGAAAATTAAGCACCGTGATTAAAATTTCCAGACATTAAGGTTGCAGGTTGTTTCTGACTGCCTGAAGCCGTTTCGAACCTTGGGATGAGTTAAAAACAACATAACAACAACAGTCCGACGTTTGGAAGTTACTCTAGAAATCGTGCGTTCAACGAAAAAAGAAATACACGTGATATCTCAGTACACCCCCCTCCCTCCCCCCTTGTGATATTTCGTGATTTTTTCTGAACCTCCTTCACCCCCTTTTGAGCCTCACATGATTAATGGACGACCCCAAACTTGGAATAAATATTGGTCGTATAAAGAGATATTTAAATCGCAACTTCCGAATCGAACATCTTAAAAGCAAAGTGATAAACACCTGTCTACTTCCAACTCTGACTCACGGATGCCAAACTTGGACTACGAATCAATCAACACAACAAAATAGGAGTCTGCATAAGGGCCATAGAAAGAAGCCATTTGAATATCAAACTGAGAGACAAAATCAAAAACTCCGAGATTCGTAATACTTAAAACCAAAATTATAGACGCAGTAACACACTGTAGTAAATTGAAATGGCAATGGGCAAGACACGCAGCAAGAATGGCAGCAATAAGATGGACTACACAAGCAGCAATGTAGAAAGGAGCGAAGGGAAAAAGGAGAAGAGGTCGACCGGTAGAACGATGGGAAGACGAAATCAATTAGGTAAAAAAAACTTCGGTTTGTATGGAAGGTTTGTATCAGAACCCGATTTTTCCCAGAGTAACCAACTATCTTATGTACTAGGTTGTATAGAAATATGGTATTGTTATGATTAATAATTAAGATATTTGGATTGTATAATTGAGATCGATAAAGTAATCAATAATGAGTCTTGTGAGCCGTTGCATGGCCAGGGGGCGGACCTTACGTAGCTCGCCCAATCAGTTTTGAAGTAGTAGATTTTAGTGGCGGGGTGCATCTTGCTTAGAGCGAGCCCAGATGTCGCCCAGGCAGTTCCTGTGTTGACTTACGCGAGAGCCGCACGTTTAAGTGTGTGCATATTCTAACGAATAAACGTATTTGTGACAATATAATACATGTTCTCAATATACACGCCCAACCCTTTCCTGAGATTAGTAAAATCTCAGAAGTGGGATAACCTAAGAAAATACGAAAAACTATGATGCTTGGCCCCTATATTCATGGATTAGAGAAGAGGAATAAAGGTGATAGTGACAAGTACATACTGTGCCGGTGAAGATAATTCGAGGGGAGTACGTCGACCAAAAAGTGCGACTTAAGTCAAACAGCAGTGTAGAGCTACGAACCAAGATGCCGAAAAGTAAACTGAAAGGGTATTTTCCTCGCTCTGCCGCCTACGTAGATATTCTTCAAGAAATGATGTCAAGGAAGAAGGAAGAGAGAGAAACAGTGTTTCAAAATTACCACGAAAAACGACCTTAGCCAAGAAATGAAATATTGTAGAAGTGGCAGTCCTGTCGTGTCTAATTCGGGGCTCAGAGGTGCTGAGAACCAATGCTATGGCATACAATTCAAGAAACCCAGAAACGTTATATTACGGATTTCTCGCGGAACTCGAGTTACTCGGGGTACCGCAAAGTTATAGCAAGGAAGAAGTGGAGGCGAGAGCTCAACGTAGTACCTGGCAACGAAGTCAAGCGTCTGCGCCCACCTCATGGATGGCGGTGTCGACTCAAGAGGATTTGCTACAACTGCCGCAGACCGGGACACACGGCTATGACCTGCCTCGCCGAACCTTGCCGCAACTGCAGACGTCATCGTGGACACTTCGAGGCAGTGCAGCGTGCTGGCTGTCACCGAGATCGTCAAAAGAACCTATGCAGGTACACCGTATTTATTCCACATCCTACGAGCTTTTTACATATCTCTACAAAAAGCGTGTAATGAATGATTAGACAAAATTGCAGCCTTGGCATACATTGACACCGGTAGTAAAATTTATATTGTTACGTTCAAGAAATTTCACGAATTACAAATACCCCTCATACCTTCCAATATTTATGACGGGCTTTGGCGAAACGAAAGCCCCATCTAGGGATAGATTTGACCGAAAATTGCATGTTGATTAGTAGCTGCGCGGAAGTAGCTGATGTACTTAGATCTAGGAAAAATAGATGAATTGATCGGTCAACCAATAATCAACCAAACAGACATTACTTTGCTAACGACAGAACATTCCGTCAGTTTAAAAAAAAGACTTGTGAGATAATTAATACTTTCCGCGAATTGTCGTTCTTAGATATTGATATGGTGAAATTCCCATTATATTCATCGCGCCCAGTTCCGATATGATCATTCCCGTACCAATAAAAGACGACGTGGAGGTTTATTTAATATACTTCCTATACATGTTGTACGAAAACAATCCTTTTATTATATACCACCAACTGTTATAACGCCTGAAAATCCATATTTCATGGTTATGAATGTCGGTGAAAAAAAAAACTAAAATGGCCCTCCGATAAACTTATAACACGTTCCGAAACAAGTCACAATGAAAATGTAGGTATATACTGTAAAAGGGCATAAAAGGATAAACTAAAGCAAAAAGCTAAAGAAATAAAAGCTAAGCTCGTCCGGAAGACACAAAAAAGTATTATTTGACCTACTTAGATCATATTCTGATACATTTTCCGAAACGAGTCTTCAGCTAGGGTCCAGAAATTTAATTGAGATGAATATTGCAACCACAACTCAGGAACCAGTACATCGAAAACCATATCGGTTGTCTCATAAAAAAAAATCGGACAAGAAAAGGTAAATTAATAAATTGAGGCCGGAATCATTATAATCATAAAGGAAAATCATAGGGGAATCCTCGTCGAATTAATCGAGTAAAGAAAATGAGAGGTAATTTTGGGTTATGCTATACATCGACTGTGTAGCCCTTAATGCAGTACAGTAAAGGACCGCTATCCTACCACATATCGATAATCAAATCACAAAATAACAGGAAAATTGTTTTCACCTGGCTAGATCTCGCGCTAACTTACTATCAAGTTAGAATCTCGCAAAATTCCATGCATAAAACTGTTTTTGTTACCCCGACCGGACAATACGAGTTTTTATGAATGCCCTTCGAACTTGTACACACGCCTGCCGTATTCCTACGATTGTATAGCATTGTATCTTGATGACATAAACATCCCTTCTTCGTCTACAGAACAAGGCATTTCATAATGGGTCAGTCGACGTCGCGGGAATCCATATACTGAGAACAATTCGTTTTAAAACTACTCACTAAAGCTGGTTTGAAACTTAACCTAAAAAAATAATAAATTACTAAAAAACAAGTTTGTTTAGGCACGATATATCGGCAAGTACAATTAGACCGGGACAAGCGAAAATATAATGTGTAGCTAACTTTAAAAGCCCAAATAATATTCACGACGTCGTCGGTTCATCGGATTAGCATCTTATTTTTAAAAATAATCATAAGAGGTTTCACCGGAATAGCTGTGCCCATAACTAACTCGTCAAAAAAAAAGGGTGTTGAGTGGATGTGGAGCCCCGAGCAACGGGACACATTCGACTTACTAAAAAACAAAACTAATTGAAAGGCCTGTGTTAGCAATTTACAACCCGAAAGCAAAAACTGGATTGCACACATATGCAAGTCAAATTGGTTTAGGTGGTATTCTAATGAATATCAGTAAGATGGCCCGTTGCGACCTGTCGCGCATTTTATGATAGTTACAAACCTGAAACTCTTGGACTGTAGGATCTCTAAAGCGGTTCCGGATATAATTAACAGGCACGCCGGTCAAGGTACCTAGTAACAGATTGTGTTGCACTTAGAACGACACTGAGAAAAAAATCTTGTACGTCAAATAGCCCGTTGGTAGCTTTCATTCCAGATTTTGATTTAGAAATAGAATAGAAGAAGTAGGGCATCGTATGCAACATGCAATTAGTCGCAACCCGGTGCAAATAACACCTGCCCTTATTTTAGATGATGATCATTGGTCTCTTACGTTACAAATGCAGGACGATAAGATTCAGAGCATTATAAGGCAACTTCGTGGAGGTGCGGATAATCCTGATATTAGCAATAATTACGGACTTCGCGATAATAAACTGTTTAGAAAAACTATAGGAGGTAGACGATTAGTATTGCCGAAATCTTCAAAATGGAGCTTATTGTAACGCTACCATGTCCAAAATGGGCATTTATGTTTCGGTAATATGAAAAAAAAAACTATAAAATATCAGTTCTGGTTTGAAATTATGACTCGATTTTTACCTTTATAACCTTCTTCTTCTTTTCGTGTCAATGGTAACTATGATACTAGAGATATTGGAAACCTACATAAACTCTTATTTGCGGTGTACTTACGCGAAAGGTAATTTTCGGAAAGTAGAGGGAGAACTACATCTAACAGAAAAACTATCGATTCCTAACATGTGGACCAATGCCCTTTGTAAGAACTCAAAGTATTTTTCGTTATATTCTGGTTGCGATTGACGTTTTCACGTAGTTTGTTTTGTAAAGCCAGTGAAAGGGGTGAGCAGCATCGAGACTATTAAAATTTTAAGAAGAAATCATATCACAAATTTCACAGTTTAAGGCTCTGTAACGCGTTTTAACTGATCATGGTACCGTTTTTACGAGTAGTTACTTCAAGGAATTTGCAGCTGAAAAACAATTCAAATATGTTCTTCATGCGGTAGCTTGCCCGCGGGCTAATGGGTAATCATTAGCAGATTAAAGTACTACTGCTGTAAGTGAATGCAACTGCGATAATAAATTGACCGATCTAATCTGGGGCATAAATAATACGCCACATGCAGTCACAAAATATACGCCTTTCCAACTGATGTTTTGTCACAGTAATTCTTTTGTGCCGGCCTTACAAGGTACTCAAAGAGCTAACACTTCAGAAAGTCTTCGTGAACGGGAAGGGAAGCGGCAAAATTAAGAATGGACTGGTTAATGACTGTTATGAAAAAGTGTTTTGATAATATACACAAAAAGTGCAGGAAATATAAAGTAGGTGATTTAGTTTTGTGGAAAGTTGGGGAAATCGGATAAGCTTGGGTTAATATATTCAGGACCATATAAAGTTTCGAAAAGCGACCATCACATAGATAGATACACTATTGCCTATATTAAAGGGTACTAAAAGTTCAATGCTGTTGTTGCGGGTGACTAGTTGCGACATGCGATCATTTACGCCAGCCATACAAGAAAGTGCCACTGATTCAGATTCTGAAATAGATCGCGACGACCTAATAGACTTATTGGAGAGCTAAGTCGTATTTTTTTTACATGCATCGGAAATTACACATAGGTAATAATGTTGGGTCGTCAATGTATATTTATGTAATGTATTCTTCGTAAAGTTTTCTTTTGTCATCGTATCCTACGTGTTAAATATCCGAACTGTGTGAAAATATATATCCAAGTTCTGTCGGAGAAAACACAGCTTTGGGTGTATTCAGACTACGTTATGTATAGGTATATCAAAAATATCCCGACAATGCTGTGTGAATAAAACTTCGCGACATCCTCATGACAATGCTGTGTGAATTAACTATAAATCTACTTCGCTGTGTGATATCAATCTAACTATCGGATAACTAATATAATAAAACTTCGCGACATCTTCAGGACAACGCTGTGTGAATAACTATAAATTACTTCGCTGTGTGATACAAATCTAAATACCGGCTATGCTGTGTGTTACGGCCGAAGCAGGAATTTAATCCTGGCTGTGTGTACTGTGTGATAGAAAGCAGCTAATAATCTCCATTTTATCCGGCTATGCTGTGTGTTACGGCCGAAGCAGGAATCTAATCCTGGCTGTGTGTACTGTGTGATTGAAAGCAGCTAATAATCTCCATTTTATCCGGCTATGCTGTGTGTTACGGCCGAAGCAGGAATCTAATCCTGGCTGTGTGTACTGTGTGATTGAAAGCAGCTAATAATCTCCATTTTATCCGGCTATGCTGTGTGTTACGGCCGAAGCAGGAAGCATACCAAATCCTGACTGTGTGTACTGTGTGATTAATAGCCAGTTAATAATCTCTATTCCGTCCGGCTATGCTGTGTGATACGGCCGAACGACTAATTATACCTACTGCCGGCTGTACGAGCCGCATGATTAATAACAGCCAATAATCTCCATTCCGTTCGGCTATGCTGTGTGATACGGCCGAACGACTAAGCGCATCTACTGGCCGTGAGTAGTAGGTACATACCGTGTGAAGTTAACAATCATCAAACACGATATCGCAAAGCAAACTTACTCCTGATTGTAAAAGTAATGTCTCCAAGTTCATAACATGTCAATAACTGTTACTGGGTGTACCCATTGTTACTGAATAAATAAATAATTCGGCTGTACTTACCTACTGTGTGACTCGGCCAAACAACAACAAGTGTCATTCGATAATTTTTACGACTTAACATAAAAATTTTGAGAGTAGTATATTACGCAAACAAAAACGTGGGATTTTGATAAAATATTACCCATTTGCCCCAAGAATAGTACGACTCATAAAAATAAATAGTTAGCAACAAGTGACGATAACCAGCATAACTAATGGGAAGCTTTCTGGGAAAGGACCACTTGAACTTCAAAAAGTGTCAATATTTGAAACAGTTTATTGTCGTCCCTTTTTTTTTCTTTACAGCACTCACTATGGATGGATGGATTGGCCCAGGCTACGCCGCTACTCGGAACTGCCGATATCGCCGCGGGGACGCGTCGCTTACAGGATGGCCGAATGTTATGATTAATAATTAAGATATTTGGATTGTATAATTGAGATCGATAAAGTAATCAATAATGAGTCTTGTGAGCCGTTGCATGGCCAGGGGGCGGACCTTACGTAGCTCGCCCAATCAGTTTTGAAGTAGTAGATTTTAGTGGCGGGGTGCATCTTGCTTAGAGCGAGCCCAGATGTCGCCCAGGCAGTTCCTGTGTTGACTTACGCGAGAGCCGCACGTTTAAGTGTGTGCATATTCTAACGAATAAACGTATTTGTGACAATATAATACATGTTCTCAATATACACGCCCAACCCTTTCCTGAGATTAGTAAAAGTATTGTACAAAGTTTCATCAAAATCGTTAGAGCCATTTTTGAGCAAAAAATTGAAAAGTGCTTTTTTTACTATGGTGGCAACTCTACAAAATTACGATATTAAAAAAATTTAAAAACGGCTGAAGATATTAACAAAATATTGCCCTAACCCAAATTTCATTCAAATCCGTCCAGTGATCTTGGCGCTAGAGCCGGGGACGGACAAACACACACACATACACAGTAATTTTTTATTTTTTTGTTTTTCGGGCTCTATAACTGCAAGAGAATCAGATCCTCATCAAAATCTCAAGTTCGATTTTTTTTGCCATGACAATACTTCCTTACTCCTTCGTCGCTCGAAAGTAAAAAATATTAACTTTTTATTTATTTACCCTCGTCGGTTAGTCGCGTACTTTTTGCACATGTAGTTCGTCGCGTGGGGTCTTTAAAGACCCCAACATATTAAAGTCTCTTTAGTTCATATTTTGTGGATTTTCAATTCGTTATTATTTTTTATATTGTAATATGTAAAACAATGTGTGATAATTTAAAATACTTTTGGAATGTTTTATATAATTATATAAAAAATAATATTAATTATGTAAAAGAACTTTTTTAATTCATAGAATAAGCCATCTATACAAAATCCTTTTTTTCTATGGAAATTACAAAGAAACATTATATTTTTTATTTATTTAAATGATGATATTGAGCTATGTAACTCATAAAATACGAAATTGTAAGAGATCTTAAACCATACTTAACATGTAATTTTATAATTTGAAAGTTACACAAATATTCACTTTCAGTTCTGTCGGTACCAATTGATGTAGCATAAGCCATATATCATATAAAATGCTTATAAAAGAGGCAAATCATTCCAAATTTATTGTGCAAACTTATAGGAAAATAAATATGTTTCTTTATTGAGATTAATCGTTCAAATTGGCAATATATCAATTTTCTGTCTTAATCCTCCGAACCACCCAATATTCTTTGCCACGTTCGGTTAACCATTGATAGGCAAGCTATTGTTGGCATTCATGAATTAAAACATAGTAACTTAACCTATCTCTAAAAAAACACAAATAATCAACAAAATTCAGAAAAATTAAAAATTAAATAGTTTTTTTTTACTTACGCGAGTCGTCGCGTGGGGTCTTTGAGATGAGCACGTTTACAAGTCTGTTTCTCGTAGTGTTTGTGCACAAATTATTCGCCAATACACTGCGTACTAACTATTATTCTTTGTAGGAAGGTACCTAAGGTTACAGACCTCAAACTCAAACGGAAATAAAAAATTCTAAACTTTTTTTAAACCCTGGGCTTAAGGACCCCATGCGACGGACCGAGGGTTAATAAACAGATTTAATGTATTCCAAAAGAATAGTAGCAGTACCTAATTTCATTGTTAGTCCGGTTGACCAAAACATTGAATGGAACTTTTCAGTACTAATAGTCCGGTTGATTCAGAGCACCAAACTAGTGGAACCCTTTGGGAACAAGCTTTATACTTATAAAGCTACGTCCTAATAGGTTTAATAGTAGATGGAGCCCATATTGCTTAGGCTTAGGGTAATCAAAAATCACTGTCTACCTTTTGTTCAGTCATGCTGTACTGGTACTATTGAACAAGATGTATTACAGGGAAAATCTTGTTCCCAACGTCGTTGTACGCACTAGGAAATGAACGAAATAGGAAGTTAACGAATTAGGAAATTAGGACAGCTGATATGATTGTACCAATTAGGAATTGTACGAACTGCCTAGAAAACCTATACTAACCGGTGTTACTGTGTTTCGGCATAAAGCTAAAGTAAAGGCTGCGAAACAAGACAGTAGGACACAGTTTAAGGGGAATCTGGAATAAAAATCAGTTCTCTCTCATAGACAGACAAATCAATAGACCGGTATTGTTATCACAATTAAGTCACAGGTAATTTAATGTGTCTAATTCATTGCTTTTTCACCGACTTCAAACAAACAGGAGGTTCTCAGTTTGACCTGTATGTATGTATGTATGTATGTATGTTTGTCCGCGATTATCTCGCGTTTGGTTAAACCGATTTTGATGTGGTTTTCAGAAAAGTATTTGTTACATTTAGGAGAAGGTTTTAGTATTTTAACCGACTTCAAAAAAGGAGGTTCTCAGAATGACCCGTATGAATTTTATCCAGGTGATCCGTCTACTCGTTTGTCTCCTGTCCCATAAAAAAAAACGATAACGTTGAAAACGTTAAAAAACCGACGAATAAAGATATATCTATGTCAATATTGACTGAGGCACCGAAAACGAGGTTGGACTGCCGCCGGGTTCCCGTGAGCTTATGGACAATAATTTTTGTGTTTTTGTATAGGAAGAACTTGTATAACGAGGATTAGGAAGAACTTGTTGTCTAGGTGTAATGTATAAAATTAATTGTCTATAGATTATTATTATTTAAAAAAAAACGCTTCGCTGCGGCAGATTATACAAATTATACGCTCTCGGAAGCGTGGAACTAAGACGATGAAAGTCGAAACAAGCCCGCCCCAAGCTCATACAGAGTTTCTCAATATGCGATTTCACGTTAGGCATTTGTTTATTTGGAAACCAAGGAAACTAGCTGTCGAACCTGGTCTATGTCAAATCCTTCTATATTTACACTTAATGGAGCCCGTGGGCATGCAAATATTAAAAAAATAAAAATATTTTCTCTTTTATTTCAGACCCAGAAGAAGAAAAAAACATACATAATATGGTTAGTAAACACTCACTAAACTTAAAAATCGAATTGTTAGTGCAGTGTCGCCGAAACAAACTTGTATCGGAAATTGAGCACTCTTTAAAGAAAGTCTCAGAATGAGGTCGGCTTAACTTGGTCCAATTTAACCCCACTAAGACACAGGTTTGCGCGTTCACTGCCAAGAAAATGCCATTTGTCGTATCACCTCGTTTTGAGGACACTGCCCTTAATGCCTCAGCTAGTATCGGAATCCTTGGTGTCGACATATCGAGTGAAGTCCAGTTCCGTGGTCATCTAAAGGGTAAGGCTAAATTAGCCTCGAAGAAGCTTGGTGTGCTCAATAGATCGAGACGGTATTTCACTGCGGCCCATCGCCTGCAACTTTATAAGGCACAGGTTCGGCCTCACATGGAATACTGTTCTCATCTCTGGGCAGGGGAACCCTAGTACCAGCTTCTCCCTGTGGACCGCATTCAACGGAGAGCAACTCGAATCGTCGGCTGCCAGGATATTTCAGATCGGCTTGACTCCTTGGCGCTGCGTAGAGATGTAGCCTCGTTCTGCATTCTCTATCGCATGTACAATGGGGAATGCTCCGAGGAATTGTTCGGATTGATCCCTGCCGCCATCGTTCTACGCGACAATATATTCATCCCCATCACATAGATGGTTGGCAGTCCACAACTGTGCGTTTCACTAGAAACTTTCTGCCTCGCACAACCAAACTGTGGAATGAATTGTCGCCTGCGGTATTTCCGGACCGATACGACATTCAGACCTTCAAGAAAAGAGCGTATTCCCATATCAAAGGCCGGCAACGCACTTGTGACTCCTCTGGTGTTGCGGGTGTCTATGGGCGGCGGTAATCGCTTACCATCAGGTGATAAGTCTGCTCGTTTGCCACCTCTGACATAAAAAAAGTGTTTTTTTATACTACATAATAAAATAATAAATAAAAGTGCTGGCTGGAGACCCACTCAGCCCGAGTATGATACAACGATGAGTGCATCTCCAACCACCGACGCACAATACCTCCGTCCAACCTGGCTTCCAGCACAGCCAGGATGTTGTTGACACTATCGCGCAGCCTGCCGAGCGCCGCGGCGCACCGTTTACGGATCATGGCTTGGAATCCATCAACATGCGCACTGCTCCATCGCGGCAGCCCCAACAGCACCTTGAACGCATTGCTATATTGGACGCGCAGGGCCCCAATCGCCCTCTGCGAATAGACAGTCCACAGGGTGGAGTACAGGGATGTGCAGTAGACTCTGAACAAGGTTACCTTTACCTGTGCTGTACACCCGCAGAACCTGTGGACTATCATATTCGCTCTGGTAGACAGAGCCCTACGCTTCCTGTCAATATCAGCATCATCATTAAATTTGTCATTAACAAGGTGGCCCAGGTATTTAAAACTATACACCCTATTTAAAGGCCTACCGTTAAGCAACATGGGGGGAACATAATCTGGACACTTCACACCTGCTTTGAAAACAATTTATTATATTTTAGGCCACGCTTTGCTGCATTGTTTTTTCACAACTATTTAACAACTTCTTCAAACCACCAATCGAAGGGCTCAGCAACACCATGTCGTCTGCATAAATGATGTTGTTTATACAAAAATCATCAATGTATGTCAGCCGACACGCATGCTGCTAAGCTTCTCGATCAGTGCATTTATGTATAAATTAAACAATTTTGGAGAACTCAGGCCCCCCTGTCTCACTCCGCATTGTAATACATATTCATCAGACAATGAGTCTCCCCATTTCACAACATTTCTCTGCCTCGAATACCAATATTTAAAGATACATATCAATTCACTTGGCATTTCTGTTTTTTCTAGTTTATTCCACAGTACATTATAATTACCTAAATCAAATGCTTTTGATAAATCTAGATGCATGCATAGTCTATACTAACAATTAGATTTTTAAGTCTTGTGAGTGTTTACTAACCATATTATGTAACGTGTTTTTTCTATGGACTTAAGGGTCTGAAATAAAAGATATTTTTTTTATTTTTATTTTTTTTATAGATCAGCATTTTCATACGTGTATAGTACTCAACGGTCTGCTTAAGGCTGAGAATTGCGCTTGCTGTAGACAGTCCTCACCGAAACCCGAACTGAGCGTCATGTAGATTAATGTATTTGTCAAGCTCAGCATTAAGCAAACCGTCGACCACTTTGGTATTACAGTTGCCAGAGATATTGGTCTATAATTGGTTCTGGTCGATATATCGCCTGTTTTATTTTTGACTATCGGTACTACAACGGTTCTTATCATATTCTCGGCATGTAAGAGTGATTCACACAAAAACCAAACAGAAGGGCCAGCACTCTCGGCAAATGAGGGCCAGCATTTTGCAAATGCTCAATGCTGAGCCCATCATACCCTAGGACCTTCCTCTCTTCATATCTTTTATGAATTTTTTAAATTTGTTTAACAGAGAAACGTACTTGAGTGTCTCCCATGCATGACTGCCCAAATATTGGATCTTAGTTAAATTCTACATGAGATTGTTTCGACTAAACCAATTCAGTAACCGGCGAGCGATGGAATTGATCTTGAGATCCAAGGCCTCACAAGAACGGGCTGTTATTACAACTGCTACGTCATCCGCATACATAAATACCTCTGTGTCGGTGACGACAGAAGGTAGCTCGTTTAGCAACAGAGAGAAACGTAGATTCGGCAAGGACGAACCCTGCGGGACGCCCTTCTCAGTTGTCAGTCCATTTGAATTAAGCTCACCTCCTCTCGCCATAACGTACTGCATTCTGGATTTCATGAAGTCCATCATAATACTTAAATTCCTATAATTCCATATGGCTAAGCTTGACTTCCAACGCCTCGTGGTCAGCTACATCAAATGCCTTCGAGAGGTCGCAGCATAATAATACTACCTGTAGCTTTTTCTCACTGACTTCTAGAATGTAGCGTAGGACATACTTTAACATGTTTGATATTGGGCTGGATAGTTTCATAATTTTATAGTCTGTGACTTGCTCCGATATCGGTGATGTGTCGGAGCCGACACAGATATATCGGGCTGAACAATCTGACACCGCTCTAACGCAAGTTTGCCTCTTGTCTACCACAGATTTAAGAAGAATTGTTTTATTTCTATGATGTCTATGAATCTGGTCAATTTTGATAAATTTCATGTTCCACTTCAACAATCAACACAATTCTCTGCGTTTTTTCGTATAAAAAGTTTTAGAAAGTATATAAAAAAAATTAAATTTTTGCTATACAATGGCTGCACCTGGTACACAAGCTCCAGCTGAAAATAAGAAGATCCACAAGAAATCCAACAAACCTTATGAAGAAATTGGTGCTATTTTCAATGGAAATGAGGTTGTTTTGCGTCTGTTTTTGATTGATCTAATTGAGCAGTGCTTGCAACAGCCCTTCATAGGTATACCACGCACTATATCGTACGTTCCTTCATCTAGAAGAATAATCATCTGAACAGACCTGGCTTCAAAACATATTATTATTGCATAAATAATAATAAATAAAGTCCTTGGATAAACTGAGTGTCACTAATCTAGCACTCCCTGTACTAAGAGAACCAGAGATTTATATACGCGCACATGGATCGAACCCACGATCCACGCCTCTTCGCCTATAAATCGGGAAAGCTAATCATTAGCCACCAAGTCAGTAAAAAATAAGATCATACACAGACAAACTCATGGTCTACTTGATTGATAGCATGGGCTGCTAGTAACACTTTCTCTACGAACTATTTTGTCGTACATATTTGTATTCCGACTGTACTGGGCAAAGGGTTCGCGATTCTTGTTTTACACCGGGTGAGGGAGGCTTTTTATCCGACTGCGCCAGAAGGAGGGTTATGTTTTTCGAGTGTATTTTATGTATATTTATTTGGCACGCTCTGTAGCGTAAACGTAAACAGCTTGATGGATTTTAGCTTGAGAGGTGTCGTTAAACAACACAATACAATAACAATAACAATAAATAACAATAAACAAATACTCCACTTGGGCTCCAGTTAACTGGAGCGATTTTGTCTCCAATATTTCTGCCCTTAATAATTAATAGGTATTAACATTTTTTCATACAAAATTACGCATTATGTAAAAAGTCTGCCCTTGAAATCTTTAAGGTGTTCTACACATGGAATTAAACAACTTTTCCTACGGAACCAATACTAAATTCGCACTTTTTTTACTTTTCATACAAATTGATCGGACCAATAAGCTAATTTTGTACGATGAGTCAAAAATTTGGTTGGGTCCCTTGGAAAAAAAAATTGTATCATGAGCAGGGTTCGAAAATATCCGATATTTATAATAAATATCAAAATATCAGATATTTTTGATATATATCCGATATTTTCGATATCTTTGATATTTTTGATATTTATCAAAATTACATACTAATTTCAATTTCTTACTTTAATACATGATTTTCGAAATAGCGTAATTTAAAATGTAGGTATATGTTTGATAATTTGAAGATTTTTATTAAAATAACATTCAAATTTTATACTCTGATATGTTTTTTCGAAATAACTAAATTTAAAATGTATATTTTATTTTTGCAAATTTGAAGCTAGTTAATTAAACTAAACTCATTTATTTATTATTGTGATAATCATATCTTTATTCTTTGCATTTGGCACATCCATTCGTAAGAAGCAGCTCTTAGAAGCTACGAAAATATAAATATCAATATTGATATATATCAAGCATAAATATCAATTGATATATATCATGATATATATCCGATATATATCAATTGATATATATCATGCGAACCCTGATCATGAGTGGAACCCATCGTTTAAACCGGGAGTGATCTTTTAACACCTTGTATACTTACTGCATTGTAGATAAAGATCCGCGTTCCGAAAAGCACTTCAAAGCCCGCCAAGCTGACGCCCTCGCAGCTGAAGCTGCAGCAGCAGTGCACCTGCGAAGACGACGAGTCCGTGTGCTCCGAGACCTGCGGCTACCCGCCGGAGTACGGCGGCGGGCCGGCCAACAAGCTCAACTTTCAGGTATTCTACCCTTACAAAAACTAGGGTTCATTTGGAGGCAAAACAAGAAAGAAGAGGTTAAGGCATTAAGGGTACGCTGAACGTCGAAATTAGTAGTGTTGTATTATTCTTATACTTTTACACGAGTTATCTTGTAAGCGCCAACGATCTCGAAAACGGCGTAAACCAGGGTTAAGGGATTTTTAAGCCCAGAAATCGATCTGTCAGGGATTTATCTTCGAAAACATTAATTTTAGGGTCATTTTTTTTATTTTTTTTTATGTGATAGGTGGCAAACGAGCAGACGGATCACCTGATGGTAAGCGATTACCGCCGCCCATGGACACCCGCAACACCGGAGGAGTCACAAGTGCGTTGCCGACCTTTGAAATGGGATGGGGGATGGGGGAATGGGGAGGGGGAGGGGGTTGGATTTGAGAGGATTTTAATGTGTACAGTTTAGAATCCTTTACTTATGGCCCCATCTTTTGGTGATCGGCAATATCACCTTCACAGAAAGTTGTAACTCAAAAAAAAAAACAAAAGTAATAAATTATTTAAATTTACTCAGTCTGCTTCCTCACGTATACGTATAGTACGGGCAATTTAATGTTTATGGTAAAAAAAAACCTAAAGCAGATTTTTTGCACATTCGTTCCTTGGGACCTGAGAAGTCCTAACTCCTAGGGTGCCGGCATCCCCACCCCTTTTCCACTTTAAACCTGAGGATTCAATTATTATTGATGTCCATCCAAACTATTCTTGTTCTTCTGGTACACGTGCAGTGAATATTGCGCACACGCATCAGAGGTAGGTGGCAAGGATGCCAGTTGCAATGAAGCATTTACTTGCGTGTTTGGATTTTGCGCTGATATCTATGCCGTAGAATACGGTTGGGGTCATGCAATCGCACAATTAAAAAGAAAGACGAGAAAAACGATGTTCTGATAACTACAACAAGTGCCTTTCCAAAAAAGAAAACAATCAAACATGAAAAAAATACAGTATTTTCCATGGTTAATTAAGTAGATCGTTTTTTTTACTATGCTTATAAAAAACACATAGGTAATCGTTTTTGGAGAAAATACCATGACTCTATCAAGTTCGCTCTACGAGATCTCTCATTTCGTAAATATCTGTGCAAAATCCTCACAACAAGTATATTCTTCAGTTTAACTGGCATCCTTGTTACCGCTTCTGATGCGTGTGCGCAATATTTATTGTATGTGTGTGTGCCTGCAGGTACATGAATAGTTTGGATGGACATCAATTGAATCCTCAGGATTGGAGTGGAAAATTTAGGGGTAAAGCCTTATACTTATACCAAGTTTTAATTTGCACTGAACCAGTTGCAGAATCACATCCTGGACACTCCAAACCAATCATTTGAGTTATTTACCTACTACAATTTCCCTGTCTAAAACGTAGACGCGAGCGAGAACTGAGTGTCGAGTGTCGACTGGCGACTGTATGGACTGTCACCGGACCTTAGGGGTGGTGAGGTCGCCTTCAGAGAGCAACAGGGATTATTCATACTTTATGTAACTAGTAATATTTAATATAATGTGACAGGCACTATGGGTCGACACCGTGGTTCGTCTCGTAAATAATAAGATAACATAGATAAATAGATATCGATGATCAAAAAGGCGGATAAATATAGTAATTCGTAAATATTAAAGAATCATATGTTTTATTTTATTTATATTTTAAGGCTTTTTTTGTATCCATGTGACAACTTTATACATAGATAAGAACTACAACTTATCAGTGACGATGCTTTAGAGTTGAAATTTTTATGCAGAAAATTAATCACATTTATCAGCTGAGATGTAATGAACTACAATTTAATTAATTATTTGTAAATTTTAATTAATGTAGTCCCGTTTTGATGCTAAACATGAAAGGAATAATTTTTACTAACAATGTTTTATAAATACTTTTACAGTTTTCTCAGAAAATCAAAAAATCGGTACAAAATTGGGTATTTTCATTTTTTTTGTCATATATAGACAAGTATATCTCAATAACTAAAACTCCTATTTATATGAAAGTAGTACCGTTTGATAGATAATTTAATAAGAATTAATTGCCTCTTTGACAGTGTAGCGGCTACGGCGTAGCTAAAATGTTAAGTCAGCGTATTCTTTGCTACGCGCTGGTTCGTGAGAGCTAGCCTAGCCAGTCGCCTGCAACACCCCGTCCCGACAGGTCTCTCTTGTGTCTCTTGTAGTAGCATCTGAAGTTACTTGATTATATAAGTTTTAAATACCAAGAACTCTTTCTATTTATCGTAAGACAACGAATACCCAAATATCCCAGAATAGAATACACACATAAATACCTTTTGGTAAAACAGTTTTCATCTAACTCCTACTGATATTGAGTAAAATGAAAAATACTGAAAATCAGGATCTTTCGAGGGGGGAGGGGGGTCGCCGGCACCCTAGGAGTTGGGACTTCTCAGAATATACTTCTATAGTCCTAAGGAATGACTGTGCAAAAGTCACCTTTACGTTTTTTTCGACCTCGCCATTCTAGCTTCACCTAATTTGCCCGTACTGCTCAGTGATCGACAAGCTTTAATAACTAAAAAAAACGTCTTGATTTTTGTTCTCATTTGTTCTTCACGCATTCTACAATAAAAACGTATTAAAAAAGAAACTAACAGTCCAGCCAGAGTGAGGAGCGCGAAGAGTGCGGGGCGAAGACCACGGGCTCTCACCTAAAACCGCAAATAGGTATACCAGCAAATTCAAAGAGTCGGATGTATTGAAAAGTTGCCGTAATTTATTTATTATTTAACTTTAAATTTTGAACTCATTAACTTTAACTTTAAACTCATTAAATTTTGGGCCCTCGGAGACCCCCTCATGTGAAAGCTATAACTACGCCCACGTGTGCATTTTGTGGAGGAATAAGCACAGGAGACTTGCGCTGATGTTTTTTCGAGAATTTTCTTCCATTTTAGCGGGGGCCACTCTTAGATTCGATATAATTTTATCTCACGTCGACCTGCTCGGTAAGAGGTGTCTTAAGGCTTTAAAAGAAATAAAACCGGCCAAGTGCGAGTTGGACTCACGCACCAAGGGTTCCGTATAAATTCATAATCACACGTGTCTAAAACTCTATATTTTTTATATTTGAGTTGATTGAATGAAAGGTAATTTGCGGTTTACAATTTATGACGTATTAAAAAAAACTACTTACTAGATCTCGTTCAAACCAATTTTCGGTGGAAGTTTGCATGGTAATGTACATCATATATTTTTTTCTAGTTTTATCATTCTCTTATTTTAGAAGTTACAGGGGGGACACACACATTTTACCACTTTGGAAGTGTCTCTCGCGCAAACTATTCGGTTTAGAAAAAAATGATATTAGAAACCTCAATATCATTTTTGAAGAACTATCCATAAATACCACACACGTATAGGTTCGATGAAAAAAAAATTGAGTTTCAGTTCTAAGTATGGGGAACCCCCAAAATTTATTGATTTTTTCTATTTTTGTGTGAAATCTTAATGCGGTTCACAGAATATATCTACTTACCAAGTTTCAACAGTATAGTTCTTATAGTTTCGGAAAAAAGTGGCTGTGACATACGGACGGACAGACAGACAGACAGACAGACAGATATGACGAATCCATAAGGGTTCCGTTTTATGCCATTTGGCTACGGAACCCTAAAAAGTACCTCATAGAGCGTTGCGATATTTGATCCACATATTTATCTTAACGGACATAACTAAAATGAATAAATATCTTAACTATCTTATACTAGCGTCCAGAACTTTCACAGTAACTGGTTAAATAACAGCAACTTTGCACGTCACGCAGATACCTGATGACATTTGCGAGGGCCTGACCAACCGGACGGCGCTGAACTCGGAACTGACGTATAGCAAAAAGGAGGCGCACGACCCGCTATGCGCGCTGTGCAACGTGACGCCCGCGGACGCGCCCAAGGGGGTCAAGGCGCATAAAGTGCTTCACCCGGACAAGGACGTTTTCATCCTGAAGATTGGCAAGCAGACTGATGAACCCAACCGCACGGGAAATATAGAGGTGATACATTGACACTCGATGAACGTCACTACTATCTTAATAAAAATATACTATCTTAATAAAAATATCTATAGACTCTATAGTATAGAGTATATATGGGATATGATCAAATCCCGGCCTATGTTAAAGTAATTACACGATTTTTTCATTTCCCTAAACAAATCTAGTGATTTGATCAAATCGCTAAACTGATTTAATGAAATGATAAAAATAATTATTCTGTATATAGTAGGTATTTAAAAGGTTTATTTGGTACAACATACATAAATAGGGTTGCCAGGCCCAAAAATAGAAAATCCGGACACAGATCCATATTTAGCCGGACATTTTGCCCTGAAAGCCTGACATACTAGTTTTTAAAAGAAAAAAAATGATACTTTTATTTGTGTATTACTGTTATTCATTCATAAATTCGTAACTTCTTAATACTAAAGGTAACTAAATAATCTATAATCAGCCTTATCATTGTAAATAAATTTAAGGTAGGTGCGACTCCTGCGAGAGATCGCGAGTCATGCGCGTCACGTGATTCACTCGCGCTTTCGTCCGACATATTTTGGCGGGGCGGGGTTGACGAAAAGCCTAACAAAAGCCGGACAGGCCGGAACAGGACAGGCTGTTATTTGGCCGGACACGTTTGTAAAAAGCCGGACACCTGGCAAACCTATACATAAAATTACACTAAAATCTTAAAAATCAACACTAGAACTTTACTTATTTTGTACTGAATGAACGAAAACATTTTGAAAAATACACAAAAACACACAGATACACTGTGTGTACACAAAAAAATATTTTCTGTGTGTAAAAAATTTGTCTATGTGTTATTATTTTTATCATTTCACTAAATCAGTTTAGGGATTTATTTGTTTAGGGAAATGACAAAATCGTGTTATTATTTTAATATCGCCCAGGATTTGATCAAATCCCTGATTTTATCTTATGCCTGCCACATATACATTGCACACTCGGGCACCAAGTTTGGATTGATTAATAATTAAGTGACATAAGTATAACAACTTATTGAAGCTATACAAAAATCTCAAACATAATATCGTTAATGTATAAAAATTAAAAGAGTAACATGAAACTGCGCATTGGGTACTCGTAGTTGACCATTCATTTAAGGAGATGGTAATGCTCAATAATGAAATTGTATATCTCTTCTTACAATACAGCAAAATCTAAATAAAGTAGGTGCGTGATAGTTTTTTCTATAAAGTCGGCATGACGTGATGAAATTCAATTTAGTGCGTGTAGATGACTCGGCAATACTGGTGTTCAGGTGGAGCTGGTGACGCCGCGAGCGCCCGCGAAATTCAAGCCGCCGACGCACGCGTGCAAGAACATCCAGTGTGAGGAGGGGGAAATCGGGTGCTGCGCGCCGTGCCGCGCCTGCCGGCCGCTGCCGCCGCGCCGCCGCAAACCGCGCCGCGCCCGCTGCTGCCGCCCGTGCTGAGCGCGCCGGCCACGCCGCCACCACCGCCACCACCCGGCCCAAACCTGCTCAGCTCGTGAAAAGTACAAAGTGTCTGTTTAAATGTCTGTCTCTTTATACTTTAAACATGGACCCAATGTTTTCTAATTATATTTATTTATTTACTGCAAATGAAATTATATATTCATTTAATTGCTTCTTAAAATCCTGTAAAACCATTCGTTTACAAGAGATAATTAAGTGAGTAAAGTAGGTTAGTAAATCAAGTAACTCATAAGCCCAACGAAGTCGAAGACATGTTTTCATTAGTGGGTCAAAGTTATTTAGGTAAATTTGATCTGGCTTTCCGCCAAAGTGTATCGAACTCGACGACACGTAATCTTTGCGAGTACGAAGAAATTATAGAGCGACATGCGACGCAATCCAACAATATCGGACGACGCCAATTGTGACATCGCCATGCGCCATTTCAATGTTAATTGAGCGGTGAACGATAAAATTCTAACTTTGCATGTTCTACGAATCTTTGTAATGCATGATAATTACCGGCATAGAGGACATTCCATAGCCTTCTAGATTTGGCAAGGCACTGCACGATACATCTTGGTACTTTCTTTCAGACGGGTATCAGCCTTTTGCCACCTTACACCAAAAATACACTAGAATTTTCGTGTATGTACTTATGTGCGTACCTATTTTGGTCTACGAGTAGAGTGTACCACCTACACGCCTCACTCTAGGCGAATTCTCGTCGGCTCGACTATTAATGTAAAATTATTCACGCGCACAAAATAAAATGACTCATAGAACAATGAGCTTTGAGGACCTAAAAGCATGACGTAATTTATGACGACATCGAAATTACAGTGACGACGAGGAACGGGGCGCCATCCAGTCGCCCACACTTCGTTCTGAAATCCCTGCCCCCGACTACCCACGACAATGTACGTCGGGAACATTACAAAATCTTTTGAGCTGCTAATCACGTTAAGAAAAAAATACTAACCGGAATAGTTATTGACTCAGTTAAATGTCTAGTGTCTATTTTAACATTACACAGGTGTCTTTGTATTCGCCGACAAGAAAAAAATGGTAGATGATAGGTACACATGAAACTGAATAGATTTCCCTAGACACTATACAATTAGAGAAAAACAACCTTCATACAAAGCTGGCAAATTGACTAAATTAATAAGAATTTCCATGGCTTTTACATTACAATTAAAATAAAACTAAATTAATATTATAGTGGATTCTCAGATGTCAAAAAACACGGAGATCCAACACATTTTGACGGAAAGAAAGTTTTCCGGAACTATTTCAACCATTTCGTGTGCAACCAGTGGTTTATATAAAGAATGTAAATCTACAGATGCGTCAAATTTTAATCAGGGCTAAACTGCTGATTTTGATCAACTTTCCCCAATGAACCCATAGAAAATAAATAAATATCCAGGACAAATCACACACGGTAATCTGTCGCCAAACTAGGATCTACTCTGCTAGGATTCCCTGTGTTATGGAAACCAGAGACAGATATACATACACATATACGTTTAAATACATACATATGTATATAGATATAATACCTCACAGAGCGCAAACAAATCTGCTCATCACGGAAATGTTTGCCCTGGGTGAGGATCGATCGAACCCACGACTCTCGGATCAGTTGTTAATAAAATAAAAACGTTAAAAGCGAGTTATTTTCACCCAGTTCATGTCATAGAATTAAGCTCGTCTCCAAAAATAAGATGCTTGTTGCGGCATGTATTATCACTAAGGCAAAGAAAATCCCGCAGGCTGAGCTAACTATAGAGCAGGTCCGTACCCAGAATTAGCGTACGGAGAGGGGATGACTTTTATAAATCAACAACCCTCCAAAATAGGCTTAGCGACAACCGAAAACTCTCTGAAAATAGTTTTAATGGCAAAGCTCATATCGACGTGACACAGGATCGAGGTGTCACACAAGACATTATTAATTTATTAGCTTCCACCCGCGACTTCGTCTGCATGGACTTCAGAATTGGGTGCAGAGAGGAAGAAAATGTTGAGATGGAAATTTTGAGTTTTTAAGCATTGCTCCGGGATAAAAAGTATCCCATGTGTTAGCCGAGTGCTTTATCTACATATCTGCTTACTTAATTTTATCCAAATCCGTTCAGTAGTTACGGCGTGAAAGTGTAACAAACAAACATAAACAAAAATACAAATATCCATACTTTCGCATTTATAATATTACTGAAATGAGATGAGATCAAACTAAATTTGTGATACTGCTCCACGATAATTATTACACTTTGGTACACCTAACCCAACATCTAATGATGGTTACTTCGTACGTCACGAAATCACCTATCAATGCTGTTTCAGTCTGTCTCCGTGAGCAACTTACTAATCATATCGCCTATAGGTAATGCTTCAGCGGAGTGCTGTAACTCTCCTGAGCCGTTGCGTCACCCGACACGCGCAATGGCCACCGCCGCCGCTGCCGCCGCCGCCGCTGCCACGTCCTTGTCCCAAGTTGCAGTTGCGAACTTCAGCCAAAATATCTACACACAAACTGAAAGTTTCACTTCATTTGCAAAATAATCTCTATGGAAACGTTTTCTTTAGCTCAAAATTATTGCGTTTTCTGTATTCTTGCGATTCAATTGTTGTTTTCCTTTTTTTTATTCATGACCGGTAAACCATGTTGTAACGTGATGGATTATTTTTGCAATCTAGGTAGCTAGTATCAATAATATTATTATATCGAGGGTTCACGGGCGACTTGTATTAAGCGACATTTTTGGAAACACAGGTAACCTCTACTTTAAAAATTTATTTCTTACAAAATACCTCACAAAAAATAACTTCTGAATAATATTTAAAATATTAAGAATATCGAGAATCTATATAATACTAAGAAGTTAAGTTTTAATGATTATTTTTCTAAGAATTATTTTTTTAAATCAGTCTCCTGAACATTTCTAAAAATGTCGCTTAATACAAGTCGCCCGTGAACCCTCGATATTATTATAAAAGTGCGTAATGGTAAAATTATAGAATTTGGGTATCGTTGGTTTCACGTACATTTAAATGTTTCTAGAAATTCTGAACATTTCACCTTTATTAACTATCACAGTAGCTAATTTGCTTTCTGATTTCTAAGAAATATATAACAGAGCACGCGCGCAAAGTCGTAAAGCTCTCCATAAAAGACGATGTTATACCAACCAACATGTCAATCTCATTAGCACCGGAATGCACGATACACATTATTCGACGAAGCATAAATAAAAATATAAATTATAATAAATTGTGCACAACTGTGCTTGTAATTAAAATTCGTACATACGTACTAGGCCTAGGCACCTTATAACTACATACCTACTATTACATAACCTATGTTATTTACGTAACTTAACGACTACCTTTAGTTAGCGACTGCACGATAACAGATTATTTTATTCATGACTGTTCCTTCAACAAAACTCAACTACGTATGTTATGTTTATCTATGGTACCTAATTACAATTTTTCTTTGTTATTATATTGAATATCTTCTCTTTTCACCCGTCCTTTAATTTCTATGAAATAAAAGCTATACGGGGACCATGCATTTTCCTCCATTACCCTAGATGGAGTACTTATTTACGGTCGTTTCGTCGTTTAGTGACCACTTCTGCTTTTGCTTATGTACCTGGTAAAGGTACCAGTCCGCTGCGACTTTCGGTACGTCGAGTTTCTCTTACAGAATGATGGCGATATCGACCGTGACGTAAGGCACAGAATTAGTGCAGGTTGGCTGAAATGGCAACAGGTCACTAGAACAACATGTGATCCACGAAATTCCTCAAGGTTAAGGGAAAATCTATAAATCTGTGATAAGACTTGGGATAACGTTTGGATCTGATTGTTGGGCAACTAAGAAGACTAATGAAAAGCGATTGCATGCAGCTGGGATGAGACTGCTCAGGTAGAGGTGTGAAGTGACAAGAATGGATATGAAATGAATATATAAGAGGAAATCTGAAAGTAGCGCCAGCGACATAAAAGTTGCAAAGTATGCGTTTGTCACGGTATGGGCATGTTATGAGGACCAAAATAGCTCTCAAAGTCATACCGAAATAGGTATGACTTGGAGAGCGTTGAATATGAATGTGGATGGATTAGTGGGGAGAGGAAGGCCAAAGAAGAGATGGCTGGATTGTGTGAAGGATGTTAAGAATATGAAAGGAGTGAGTACAGAGATGACAGCAGGAAGAGATGAATGTAAAAACAAGACATGTTGCGTCGATCCCAATGATTGGGAACAGGGCAGGAAGATGATGGCTAGATTCACCGGTCTATTAAAATTATATCAAAATGCACACTTTCGACCTTACTGGAATCGACATGTTTTATCCAAGTTGATGCAGTAGCACTAGTGCATTTTGATCCCAGTAGGTATTTTCATACGAGCATCAAGTGACTCAAGAGCCGTAGATGGCATATGTAAGCATTAAAAAGAAGTGTAATAATAGACAATGGAATACTTGTCTATAATTAAAATTAAATCGTTTTGTTTTATTCTACATAATTATACATTTATATTTTAAAACTGGTTTTTTACGGCCGTGTTTGCTACAAGTAATCGCAACAAAATTCTTTCTATTTATAAAAATGTTAAATAAGTAATATTTCATTTTTATTTATTTGTTTTATCTTGTAATCTGTTCTTGAAATATCGGAAACCAGCCACCAAGACGTTTTTGGATGTGACGCCTCTAGAAAACAGAATGCATACATGTGATTTATTACAAATGTAAAGACATATTTTGACGATTAAATGAATATGGAATTTATTAACAAACACATAGTAAATATGTACGTGTTTTACCGTATGTGGATTTGTTTTATTAACCTTCCTAGTGAGACGTCAAATGGCAAATAATGCAGTTTTGTTGTATTACTTAAGTTTTTATCTCGTAAAAATCAAATTGAGATACTTTTCAAACAATAGTGTAAGACCCTATTTATAAATAAATAACATAATTTAAAAAAGTTATCATAATATACTGCCTTTCTTTCATGCACAAAGCGGCCTTGTAATTTAATTTTTACTAACCGACTTCAAAAAAAGCCGCCAAGTGCGAGTCGGACTCGCCCATGAAGGATTCCGTAGCAGCAAGTAACATAATATAAAAGTTCTTGTAGTTCGTTGTAGGTAAATTGCGGAATACGATTTATGACGTATTAAAAAAAAACTACTTACTAGATCTCGTTCAAACTAATTTTCGGTGGAAGTTTGCATGGTAATGTACATCATATATATTTTTTAGTTTTATCATTCCCTTATTTTAGAAGTTACAGGGGGGGATACACATTTTACCACTTTGGAAGTGTCTCTCGCGCAAACTATTCAGTTTAGAAAAAAATGATATTATAGAAACCTCAATATTATTTTTGAAGACCTATCCATAGATACCCCACGGGTTTGATGAAATAAAATTTTTTGAGTTTCAGTTCTAAGTATGGGGAACCCCCAAAATTTATTGTTTTTTGTCTATTTTTGTGTGAAAATCTTAATGCGGTTCACAGAATACATCTACTTACCAAGTTTCAACAGTATAGTTCTTATAGTTTCGGAAAAAAGTGGCTGTGACATACGGACGGACAGACAGACAGACAGACAGACATGACGAATCCATAAGGGTTCCGTTTTTTTGCCATTTGGCTACGGAACTCTAAAAAGGAGAAGATTCTCAATCTTTAATTTATGTTCCCCGATTACGCGAAGACGGTTGAACTGATTTGGATTTTTGTTTCAAAGGGTACTTCCCAGGTGGTACCATATAAATTTTATCGAAATCGATTCAGCCCTTTTTGAAAAATCAATAAATACAAAAAAGCGGCCAAGTGCGAGTCGGACTCGCCCATGAAGGGTTCCGTAGTAGCAAGTAACATAATATAAAAGTTCTTGTAGTTCGTTGTAGGTAAATTGCGGTTTACGATTTATGACGTATTAAAAACTACTTACTAGATCTCGTTCAAACCAATTTTCATGGTATGTACACCATATATATTTTTTTAGTTTTATCATTCTCTTATTTTAGAAGTTACAGGGGGGGGACACACATTTTACCACTTTGGAAGTGTCTCTCGCGCAAACTATTCAGTTTAGAAAAAAATGATATTAGAAACCTCAATATCATTTTTGAAGACCTATCCATAGATACCCTACACGTATGGGATTGACAAAAAAAATTTGAGTTTCAGTTCTAAGTATGGGGAACCCCCAAAATTTATTGAAATCGATTCAGCCCTTTTTGAAAAATCAATAAATACAAAAAAGCGGCCAAGTGCGAGTCGGACTCGCCCATGAAGGGTTCCGTAGTAGCAAGTAACATAATATAAAAGTTCTTGTAGTTCGTTGTAGGTAAATTGCGGTTTACGATTTATGACGTATTAAAAACTACTTACTAGATCTCGTTCAAACCAATTTTCATGGTATGTACACCATATATATTTTTTTAGTTTTATCATTCTCTTATTTTAGAAGTTACAGGGGGGGGACACACATTTTACCACTTTGGAAGTGTCTCTCGCGCAAACTATTCAGTTTAGAAAAAAATGATATTAGAAACCTCAATATCATTTTTGAAGACCTATCCATAGATACCCTACACGTATGGGATTGACAAAAAAAATTTGAGTTTCAGTTCTAAGTATGGGGAACCCCCAAAATTTATTGTTTTTTTTTCTATTTTTGTGTGAAAATCTTAATGCGGTTCACAGAATACATCTACTTACCAAGTTTCAACAGTATAGTTCTTATAGTTTCGGAAAAAAGTGGCTGTGACATACGGACGGACAGACAGACAGACATGACGAACCATAAGGGTTTCGTTTTTTACAATTTGGCTACGGAACCCTAAAAAGAACATAGCAAAATTTTTGTTGTTACAATTGAAGTATTTTATTTTTAACGTGTTCAACGTTGTCAATTATCTTATTTCGAAAGGATTAGAATCTTTAGAACATTTGAACTTACGAAAATATCTCAACTTACTTTTTTATTTCGCCTGCAGGTCTATTGTTTAGCACAGTGGTTTTCAACCTGTGGGTCGCGACCCCCCGGGGGGTCTCGAGTAAAAGAAAAAGTCAGTATTTGTAGGTCCTACACTGCAATGAAAAAATAAGATTTCAGTGAGAAGGCTGGACCTGTTTATTTTTTAATAATTTGTCAGAACGTGCCCATACAACCATTTCGGTCGCAGCAGCATTGTCTACACAGCGACAGAAATGATTGTATGGGTGGTTCTATTTTGGAGACATTAATAACTAAATCATTTTCTAACTAAAAAAAATTATAAACGTAGTCGTTCAAATCACTTACATTTTGTATGTTTATGGCCCTAGGGGGGTCGCAAGAATTTTTTTACCTATAAAGGGGTCGTGTATTGAAAAAGGTTGAAAAACAATGGTTTAGCAGGTAAAAATTAATAAAATCAGTCGTTAACTTTTTAAGTAGACTATGTTTATAAGAAAGCGGTCGTGGCTCAGTGTGGCTTGCGTGGTGGCGTCGATCACACAGGTAAACTGACTACAAAAAGGTCATAACCTGGATGGGGTTGACTGTTAGTGGCATTTATCTCGACTGTTTCCGCGCTTCACAAGGAACGTTAAGCCGTTGGTGCCGGCTTCTATCGCTAGATGGCAGTCGTTAAGCCATGTCGGAGGCCTTATACGCGGCTTGAAATCTTCTGACACTGGAGTTGGCTACTAGCCCCACAACCTCCATCAAACGCGGGGGCGTTGTGGAGTATGGCCTAACCTTCCCGAGGTATGGGAAGGGACCCGTGCCCCTGCAGTGGGACGATATGGGTTGTTAACTGCATAACGTTTATAAGATTTTCAGGCCGATCTTAAAGAATTATCCAAAGACTTCAAACTCAGCAAAAGAAACATACAATGCGTCTACTTACTTACAGTCAGGTACATAAGGTAATGAATTTTGTTTAACTGTGTACACAAAATTAATAGGTAGGTAAGTAGGACATTTTAATTAGTGTTTTAACTAAATTGGGTAATGAATGAATCATGTCTTATGTGTTAGTTAGACCGCAAGGGCTGGCGCAGCCGGCGCGGCCCGCGGTCCGACGGTTCAATGGGTCTGTGCCGTTTCTATAACGACAAAAAGCCAACAAACCGAGCGAACAGTTTACATCAACGATAATTTACGTAGCTATTCATAAATACTCTGCCTTATACTTATATTATACCTAATTAAATTAAACAACTTCAACTTTACCTTCAATTTCGATCGATAACCATGATGTTTTTTTATATGCTTGCTAGTCCCGAGGTGAACTTGTGAAAGGCTATGATGAAGGATTACTTAATTTTACAGGACACTCATTCATAAGCTTTTCAGATGCCAGGTTCGCTCGTTTCCCCTCGGAAACTGACGCAACAATCGCCAGACTTGCCGCTTGCCGGGCCACGCGTGTACACATATTATATCTTGGTTGGCGCGGCCGGCGCTTCGCCGTCGCTGACTCGCTCGCCGCCGCCGCTGTCGGCTCATTCCGATTATAAGTCGCGCTCGGCCGGTCGTGTGCCGACTCCGCCTTCCGCGTCCTTTTTATAAACACGTGGGTGTTTTTTTCGTTCGATCATAACCTCCAACTGTTGCCTGCAGTTCGCCATTTGCACGATAATCCAGCATTCGTGAGGCTAGGTGAGTGTCTGTGTCAATATTCAAGTGGTTTTTCAGGAAAACGTAACGTGACACGCGTTAACGCAGTTGACGTGTTTTACAATTCAAACAGGAATTTATATGTTCGTAATGTAGTTTATAGCCGAGAAAGAAGTGCACTTTTATAGTTTCAGGAAGTAACACTAACTTATTTAATTATTTAACTCGTACTTATACCTAAAATAGCACTTTTAGCATATCTTCGTTTTACATATGTTACCTATTGACTTTGCAAATTATGGGTAGGGATTCCACGAAGAATATAAATAGGTTACATACAAGTACTACTTATGTATTTTTAAAGCACATAAATTAAGAATAAACGAGCGGCTTGTATCAAATATAATAAGTACAATACCTATATAAAATACTAATTTCATTTACAGCCGATACATAGGCATTAGGCATAAATTATGAAGACCAATTTGCCAGTTATTTAAATTATAAATAGCAATTAATATGCATTTACCAATAAAATTATAATTTTATTTTACAGAGAATTAAACTAATACAGTAAATATGTACCTGTACCAAATACAATATTTGTTATAGGTATAGTGGCACTCGAGTAGTTTTAATTACTGTAGGTACTATCCTTATACCTATGTATATAATTGTTCTCTCATTGAATAGGTTTCGAACGGGTTAGGTGCCACATACGGTACATTCATTGATGCAACTCGACATGCATTTCTGGAGACCAGTTCGGTCTGGTGGTGCAGACAGCTGCACATACACAATGCACCACAGATTCAGTAAGGGAGACCTCGAGTTTCTAAATAGGTATGGGCAAGAATTGGGGAACAATTTAAAACAAAAAATTGTACTTATAACAAGATGTAAGGGATGTTTCAGTTTCATGTTTTCGTTTATAAAAAAATACTTAGCAAAAGTGTGATCAAAGAAAAAGTTATCTGAAAATGTTGTTACTAACTAAATCAACGTAGGTACATCATTCCTATCCATGATTTGACCACAATGAATGACTTGTGGCAAAAATATGTAATAAGCGCATCATAAATCATAATCATAACTTTTCATTGAGTTGAATATAAACCATAGCATAACTACTGTGTATGCCTTAAACATTAAATAGAAATGTAAATTGTGGCGATTATAATTAAAATACGAATGCTTCACTATTATCAATCGAACGCATGCTACACCTAGATTCAATCTCAAACATACTTATTATCCGTAGCCTAGGTACCTATCGATCGCCACAGTTCATCGTACTAAGGTACTACACAGTAAAATGACTTGCTGTTCTAGTTTTAATAAAAAAAATACAAGCCACAGCCACACCACGTTTTTAGTGTATCGTATCAAACTGTATAGGTGAGAGACGATTTGGTGCTTGATATGACTCATGAAATTAAGTTTTTCGTTACACGTTTGAAATAAGACGCCGTGTCTCAAATATATTCTGCACCTCTAGTTAAGTCGATAGCCAATACCTATGCACTATAAATCACATTTAGAAGAACCATATCCTATTCCGTTAATCAGATATTGTCGCGATTAAAAGATAAATGAAAGGCAGTAAGGTTTCCTAGCTGCCACGGAACCCCGACAAAGGCTGGCGGTCATTGACTTCCGACCATCGTACACCTCTCATTGTGGTTGGTCAATCACTCATTCATAATTAACGAGATAGGTATGTAATTTCTATACTTTTGTCGTTAACATACTTTCGTTCTATGACGTGTTATTGCAGATTTAGCGTTGCAAGCAAAGCAATCTAACGCATTAGAACGAAAAACATGAATATCGCGAATGAGTTCATACAATCGAGAGTTATTATAGAAAATTAACGTAACGTTAGATTTTTTTTATATTCTGTGCTCGATACATACACATAAAAACCTCTCTAGGACAAAACTGTTAACATCCTGTCTGTGACGACACTTATTTGCATTTATTGTTTGCAGATAAACACTTAATAACCCCGATTGTTATCCCAAATATGTCAATGTTATCTCATTTATCAGCGACCTACTATGCCATAGAGCAGTGGTTCCCAACCAGTGGTCCGCGGACCACCAGTGGTCCGCAGGAGCCAAAATATGGTCCGCAAACGATTTAAAACAAATATTCTGCTTTCACGATATTAAAAAAACTTTTGGAGGACAAAAAGTATTACGCGAGTAGGGTAAACATACAAGAAAACATCTATAAATGTTGATTGATGAATTCAATAGTTGCTTCCTACAATAAACCGAAACAGAAGCTAAAGTTGATCAAAAACTGATTCTCAACTCTTTTAGCGCAGATGCTGGTGAAATAACAGAAGAAATCCACGAAGAACTCATTGAATTAAATAAAAAAATATAGAAACTCTAAGGACGCATTAGAATTGAAGTTTTGGTGTAAAAAAGCAATTCCTTAAACCAAAATTCGAGAAATCGCCTTGCGCTGTCCTTGGCTTTCTCACTACTACTTATTTATGCGAACAAGGGTTTTCTGCTTTGTTGGCAATTAAAAACAAGGCCAGGTGTCGATTGAAAGTAAGCGGGTAAAATAAAAACCGCAGCGCCGCACACCGGAGCGGTTTCCAGTGCAATGTGATAACCGCCTATGTGATGATTTGCGTGAAGATTGGCTTATGTTATTTCTCAAATCTCGTATCTTCTTTACAAGTTCGGTAATCTTAGGAGATTGCCGAACTTGTAAAGAAGATACGAGGTCCAAAATCGTACTGATTCAAAACTTATTTAATTCATTTCTACGAAAATGATATTTTTTCAATTAAAATAATACTGTTTATGCATGTTAATATTGAGTTCTTGATTAAGGTTTATTTTCGAATTGATTTAGTTTTTTTTGTACATGTGGTCCCTGCTAACAACAAAGAAATCAAAGTGGTCCCTGGTCAAGAAAAGGTTGGGAACCACTGCCATAGAGTAAAGAGCACTCGTTGTTACTAGTCCGATACCCTTGCATTGCCATACATTCAAAATTAAAATACTTAAGTACGTATTATATAATCATCAGCCTTATGACGACCGCAAATGAAAAAACACTTGTGTTTTCGTAAATGCCTAGAACGAAATATCGACGTCGTCTTTGGCAAAAAGGTATATTTACGACTTTACAAGTGACAATACGACACACTAGAATGACGTAAATGCATCGTAATCAAAAGGTGTACTTACAGCTTGTTTGAACATACGGTCGATCGAACACCGCCTACCAAACCAACCTACCTGCGGCTGAGGTGCGCCCTTTCTCACAAAACGAAACAAAACGAAGAATTTATGATTCTCGAAAACCCGAAAAAAACATGGTATCATAAGAATATGCCTAGGTGTAAAAAAATGAACAGTTAAAGCATTGTGCCGTAAGGAATACACAATATAGCGAAGCGATATCGAAATGTTCGATCGCGTAGCTTTGGTGGGTTCCAGTGTCCATTCTCTCATACATTAAACAATATTACCTAAACATAACACAGCCAGACAAATAAGAAAAGATAAATATGCAGTTTATATGTCTGTATTAAAGTCTATTATTTTTTAATACTTTTTATTGCCAGAAATTCAATTAAAAGTAACGAAGTTGTATTCCTTGCAGTGAATATGTATATTTCGCGTACTAAACTAGATCTAAATATATAAAAAATATTATGATTATATAGCGATAAGTTAAATATTTATTTGTATTGCATGATGAGTGAACAAACACTCAGAAGATACTTCAACCACTATCTTAAACTAGGCTTTGCCCTGCGCCAGCGACGCGCGCGCATTATCACAACGGCGATAACAGTGATACTAATAGTGTCTTATATACATAAAACATTAGGTACCTACTGTTATTATAGATCATTAATAATGCATACTGTTTTACTGCGATTTAGTAATGGTAGTGACAATACAGTACATATTTTTATTATCCATTTGTGCCCAAGCCCACACTTTCAGCGTGGTCTGTTATACGTCTAAACAAACACAAGGTTGTCTTTACTACTTAACTAAACTAGTAGTTTTAAAATACTTTATAGTACAAAAATTAAGAACTTTTATTGACATGACATTAACCTAATAGGAAGGTAGTATTATCAAAGCGGACGCCGATCATATAGAGGTATTTTTTCACTTATGCTCTTTCTTATGTTCGCCGGCTTCAAACGGATCCCTAAAAATGTATTTGACCGCTAATTTTGAGGACACGATTTGTAAGTATTTTGACACTTCAAGGTTACCAAAACGTGCAATCATCTTTACATACGTGTGTAATGTGAAATGTGGCAATGATGTCGATATATTTAGTGTGTAATGCAACGTCACAATGAAAATGGCGATGCGTAAATGTTTGAGGCCGTTTTGGCACCACCAGTGCGGCTTCCGGATAGATCGATCGATCTCGCATTGAATCAAAACAAACTTTCTTTGTGTCGTGAGTCGTGAGTCGTGACACCTGAGGACTCTCCTTGTTAATATTTAAAGTGTTTAACGTCCGGCTCTTCGTCTGAGCCATAGCTATGGGTGGGTTTAATAAAATATTATATTGCTCAATGCAGTGGTGTGATAACAAGACTTGACGATGCTTAAAATAATCAAGTTTTAAGAAAGTGTGCCACTGAATCCTTATTCCTCCGTTCAGCATGTAGACAGCGACAAGTTCTGCCAGGGCCACATCGTCGCCATCAAACCACTTGTACAAACTCATTTGAAATCTGATCTATCTTGATAATTCAATATTTTGTGGTAGGCTGGTATTAATTGCAAATACCTCTACCACTTTCTAACCAATGAAACGAGAACACATAAAAGTTCCTCTATAATTATAGAAAATCTTTCAGACGCTTGTCCTCACGTAATTATTATCTAGGCACCAAGAAAATGTCTATTTTAAGTAATTAAACCGTTTTACATTTTATACTTTATAAAACTTAAGCAAAACAAAGAGTTCAAAACTCTTCTGAAAATATATTCATCGAAATACCTATGCAAGTTCAGATTTTTTCAGCCATGTCGCCGCCGAATATTGCGAATGAAGTCACCTTTCCCATAAAACTAATGTATCGAAATAAGTTCTACTAAGTTGAACCTTTGTCCAACTCCGTTAAAAGAGGAGTTCGCGGGTTACACAACAATGAATCGCCAATTGATTGATGGATGTATCAAATTAACTAATATAGACAACCTATGTGTTGGCTAAAATAAGAAAACTGTTGAATTGTGGCGCGCGCACATGTTATTAAATAAGCCTGATCGGTCAGAGTAACACGTAGTTATAATTTATACAAATAGTCATCTAGGTACTACCTCACTTACCTGTAAAATTTTTAGAACAAGGCCAATATTAACTAAATAAAATAACAATTTTATAAAAATAAGTTAAATCCCGACTTTTATATTTCATCAGATCAGGTCATCGGTTCATCATCAGACGCGGTAATGGTTTCCTAAATAAGAGAAGTATTTTTGCATTCAGAAGAAACGATCGATTTAGTTATGAGTGAGACCACTTACTGTACTCCCTTCACCATATCTTGAGAAATATGTTTCAAAAATTGTGTGCAGACAGTGGAATGTCTAGACGTGAAAGAATTGCTGTTAGTATGCATTTCATAAAATATGTATTTGTAATAACGCTCGTCAAAATGAATTTTATATAAGAATTGAAAGTCGCTGGTATCCGATAACCGAGTGTAATTTAAAAATCCAGAAAGCAAGACAAAGTCAAAAGTATCAAAAGGCTCGTAAAAGAACATGAAAAGTTAAACAAAGTATTAAAAGTGGGGGTTAGTCCCCGAGGCACCCGTCCCGGAGAACCCCGAATACGATAAATTTGATTACATTTCTTTTGGTTATTTTTCCTATTGTTTTCAACTTGTACTGTCGACATAAAAGTGCTTAAATGAATGTGACTAAGTATTAATAATAATTGTTATTTGTAATGTATTTGAAAAAGAAAGATATTTCATATTTTGAAACCATCTTTAAAGTTAATTATCACAGGTTTTATTTTATAAGCATTTTTAAATTATTGTAAGAAAATAAATGTGACAGTGAAACTGATTTTGCATGTTTGAAGATTATTTTAGAGTTAACTACATATTTACTGTGATACATTAAAAAAACTAAAAGGTGTTGAAACTCCTTTAGATTTATAATAGGCCATCTGTCGTTTAACTTTTTTTTATAAGAACTTGTCACTTCATCTTGTTTTCTCTTACGTAACACATTAAAATATACTTCATTTCATTACTTTATTTTATTTACTTTATTCCTTTTTCTTTATTCGCGCACTCTGTGTAGTGGCTACCTAGCCACTACAGGTTATGGGCTAGCTTTATTTTAAAGAGGAATAACTGTGTTTGTGCAAAACAAGAAACAACTATGAGTCTACCACCCGCTGATGGTCAGCCTGGCGCTGGCAATAATTCCAATGCGTCTACCGATGCCTACCCGGTAGTCGTACCCAGCGGTGTACCGCCGGTCCTGAAGTTACAAGGACGCTCCAACTACGGGTCATGGAGTTTCGGCATGAAAATGTTTCTCGTAGATTGTGGACTCTAGAAATGCGTGGAAAATCCAGAAGAATTCGCAAAAACAGTAAGAGATGCCAAAAGGATTGGATGAAGAAGCGAGAGCTAAAATTTGTCTTAGCGTAGACCCACGAATTTACAGCCTACTAAAATCGACCAAGACTGCCAAAGAAACATGGCAAAAAATTTGTGATGAATACGCTGATAGTAGTCTAGATAGAAGACTAAATCTACTGCGGCACCTATTCGGTACCAAACTAGTGGACCATCCAAACATGGAGAGCTATGTCAGTTTTATACGTGATACGCAACAACAACTGCTCGAAATAAATGCAGGCCTGGAAGACGAACTTGTTGGAGTCATTATGCTAGCTGGTCTTATCAGAAGACTTCAAGCCGCTCATCATGGCTCTAGAAAACTCGGGGTCATCCCTCACTTCCGACTCTGTGGCAACGCGACTTCTGAAGGAAGACTACAAATGCTTCAAAAATTCTACTTCGAGAGCTTTAGTGTCGGGAAATACTACAAAAGCAGTGCAGTGTTCGTTTTGCAAAAAAATCGGCAATACAGTATCACAATGTAGAAAGTTGAAACAAAAAAATAAGAAAAAACATACTACAAATAATACAACTGACGTAACACTTTTATATTCTATTATATATTTTTTTTTTATTATATTTTATTCTTTTATATTTTGTATGTGACTGTCTGTCTCTAATAAAATAAAATAATAAATAATAAAATAAATATTTTTTAATTACATCTCCTACAGGTTCGCACTCAAGCAAGGACTATTGGTTATTAGATTCCGGTGCATCTTCACACAATGTGTCACAACTTCGACTCCTTCTATTCTCTGGAAAGACGGTCGAAACCAGTGTATGTTGCCAATAATGACCAAATTCCCTGCAAAGGTACAGGTACTGTAAATATGCCTTTATTGGGTGATTTAAGTACTATGTCTGACGTGCTGTAATATGTACCAAGAAATTGGGTAGTGTACGTTCGGTACCAGGCTCTGTCGGTGACCTCATTGGTTACTCGGACGCCGACTACGGGAATAGTGCTACCGATAGGCGTTCCTATACAGGCTATGTGTTCACTGTTTTCGGTATGCCCATCTCATGGGAAGCTCGAAAACAGAGAACAGTAGCGCTGTCAACAACCGAGGCCGAATACATGGCACTTGCAGAAGCCTGCAAAGAGGCGATCTATCTAAAATCGCTTTTGATTTCTTTCCTCGAAACCGACTGTCCTTTGACGATCTACTGTGACAATCAAAGTTCCTTATTCCTAACAAAAAATAATACTTACCATTCTCGGACAAAACACATAGACATTCGTCATCATTTCATACGAGACGCTGTACAACAAAATAAAGTAAAATTACATTATATACCCACAAAAGATATGGTGGCAGACGTCCTAACAAAACCATTGCCTAGGATTAAATATTTAAAATGTACCATACTTTTAGGTTTATAGTAATTGTAACTTTATGTGTGTCTTTTGTTTTTATATTTAATTGATGACGTTAGTCTTTTGTTTTTGGTAATGTGAATTATTTTTAGTAGGATATACATTTGATATATTGTCATTAGGGAAATTTTTGATAAGGATCATTTATTTTTGTTAAACACTATGCAGCATTTCCTATTACGGGAGGGTGTTGAAACTCCTTTAGATTTATAATAGGCCATCTGTCGTTTAACTTTTTTTTATAAGAACTTGTCACTTCATCTTGTTTTCTCTTACGTAACACATTAAAATATACATTTCATTACTTTATTCCTTTTTCTTTATTCGCGCTCTCTATGTAGTGGCTACCTAGCCACTACAAAAAGGAGACTGGTTCTGCGTATTTTAAAAATTATGTTAATGTTCCATATTACTAAAAGAAACTATTGTGATGATAATAAACCTGTGATTGCTCTGGCAGACTTTATATTCTGTTCTCTAATATATGCATTATAGTATTACTAATCAAATAAGACTTTATATTTTTTCCTGATCCTTAAAGTTATGCCAAGTATTATACCTAATAAGTATTAAAATTTGATTTAACACTATACTTCTGCTAACAGTACTTATAAGCTATACTGACTTTTAATTGTTTATCAAGATAAAAATAATCGGGGTCCTCCGGGATCTAGTCTGAGCATCATTATTTTTTTAACCCCATAAACCTGTGACAGTTGACGATCTGATGTGCATGTAGATTGAGTGTCTCTTTCATCAGATCCATACAATATTACAATCTACAGGCGAGGCGCTAGATAACTTGAGAATCCATGACATAAAAGAAAACGTATAAAAATTGAGGTAGTAAAGGACCTATTGATATGGAAGACTACATAAAAAAAAATTCTTACAGTACAAAAACATGAAAATAAAATTTTGCATGCATTAGTCTCACAATATCTTAATAAAACGTTGCGATTGATATAAAATATAAAGGAAAAACGAACACTTGCATAGATTAATTTGTACCTATTATTACCTATATTTCCCGGAGAAGGTTAATATTTTAGGTCGTGTGCATATCTGTTTGTTTAGATGAGCCTATAGCCTAAACGGTTTAATGGATGAACTAATATTATGCTTTTAAATACACAGATTTTTTTTATTAAAATTCACTAGGAAAATACACTATATTTAAGTAAGTAGTTTTAAATACTCTATAACAAAATCTCTAAATAAATAAATATTTAGATTGTATACAAACAAGAAGCAAAAATAAATCGCGACATTAGTGTTAGGTCAAGTTAGGTGTTAAGTCTATGCTATCATATACCGTTGTAATCGCGCATTGATTACATATTTTCCACTTCTATCAATAGTTCACGGATCTATATATGCGTGCAAAAGGCATTAACGTATGCATAACCCGCGTAACCTAGCTGTTATCATACTCGTATCAGTGACCGTCGATCGCAAGCACGTGTCTGGAGTTACAGTTGAACTACGGCGCGCGCGCAGACGACGAAACGGTGAATGAATATCATATCAAAAGAATCGTTTATTTGAATTAAAGTTACCGTTATAGCTGATATATTAATTAATTATTACAACGATATAAATAAGTTTATTTTAAGATATTTTTCGACGGTGCTTTCAAACAACACGCTTTGTCAATGTTACTACTAAATGCTACTGCTAGGCAGCTTGCGTTATCGCTGTGACGATTATTCATTATTACTTTAGCTGAAGCATATTGTGAGTTGTTATGGCGGAGTGTCAATAAAAAAGCGGCCAAGTGCGAGTCGGACTCGCCCATGAAGGGTTCCGTAGCAGCAAGTAACATAATATGAAAGTTTTTGTAGTTCGTTGTAACTTGAATGAAAGGTAAATTGCGGTTTACGATTTATGACGTATTAAAAAAAAACTACTTACTAGATATCGTTCAAACCAATTTTCGGTGGAAGTTTGCATGGTAATGTACATCATATATTTTTTTTAGTTTTATCATTTTCTTATTTTAGAAGTTACGGGGGGGGGGGATACACATTTTACAACTTTGGAAGTGTCTCTCGCGCAAACTATTCAGTTTAGAAGAAAATGATATTAGAAACCTCAATATCATTTTTTAAGACCTTTCCATAGATACCCCACACGTATGGGTTTGATGAAAAAAATTTTTTTGAGTTTCTGTTCTAAGTATGGGGAGTCCCCAAAATTTATTGTTTTTTTTCTATTTTTGTGTGAAAATCTTAATGCGGTTCACAAAATACATCTACTTACCAAGTTTCAACAGTATAGTTCTTATAGTTTCGGAAAAAAAGTGGCTGTGACATACGGACAGACAGACAGACAGACATGACGAATCCATAAGGGTTCCGTTTTTTGCCATTTGGCTGCGGAACCCTAAAAAGCCATAATAAATTGTATTTGTTGTCTATGTCAAAATAATCACGTGAAATGTGGAATTATGACTTTCATAACAAACAGATATGCATAACTGACTGATAAACTTGAAGGTTATCGATCACCATTTATAACTATGCACTTATTAAATTGCTATTCAAGTAATTTTCTTGCTAATTAGTGAAATATTAGTCACAATATGAAGGTTTTTTTAAACCTAATCAAAAATGGATAAGTTGTTTCTCGAAACTAGTATGCATTCTTTGGAAACCCTGTAGATACCAAATTTTTTTTTGTTTCGAGCATTATTGCTTAGTTAAAGGTAGTTATTATTAAATTTGTAAGTTTTGGTGCATTTTGTGTTTACCTTTAAGTGATTGTGACATTTAAGTAGGTAAGTCATTCTTTAAAACGTAAATTTCTCCACTTTTTGGTTTTGGTACCTAGAGCCTTTTTTATTTCTGGTATTCACTGTTGTTATGTATGATTGAAGTCGGTTGTTTAATTATCAATAAATAAAAACAACGCCGATTAACTGTCATTTTAGCCTTCTACAATTGGATAATGAAGTGTATACGCATTCTTTTCTGTGCAATAAAATAACCATATACTTAGTAAAAAAAAATTGAACCTCATGTAGTTTTTTTAGTTTGGAGCAACAACCTTATCGAAACGAAGCCTATCGTTTCGTTACTCCGCTATAAAACTACTAGGTACATTATATTATTTATAAATAACTACTCTGGAATGTGGTCTAAAACCGATAAAAATGTGGCGATAAGAAAAAAAAAACATAATGTCATGTATCTTTTGAAACATTTATAGAATGTTATTTTTGTTCGCAGATTTACTGGAAGTCGGTCAGTAATCGAGCAACAAAATGGTAACTGTAAGTATATTAGCTATCTAGCTACTATAGGTATCATCTAGTCGGACTAGCAGGAAACTGCTGGATGCGTGTGGCTCAAATTCGTGATATAAGTGGAAGTCTACGAGTAGTATGTTCAACAGTAGTGGACGTCTTCCGGGCCTTCCGGCCGTTATGATGACATAGGTATAATAGTACGACTCGCTAGAAGAACCCGGTAGAAATCATGAAACTTGGCATGCATGTAGCATGTAGGTGCCCCAAATGGCAGTTTTTCAATCTTTTTGTGAAAACGGTTAAACGTATAACAAAACTGGCAATCAACAAAATATTCTCCTTTAAAAATGTTTTACAATAATCTTCTTGGAAGTATGTTGATAGGTCTAATAGTTTTCAAATTATGGTAATGTTTCTTCCACGAATTTTAAAGTTTTTATTAAAATACAGTCCTGGCTGGGGATTTAGTGTGATTTTGGATCAAGGGCTTAAACTTGGCATAGTTGTTCCTTAGGTAGTCTTGAGTGGATTAAGCCTAAGAGTAAGAGGCATCGGGAGGCATCACCGGGGTGTCGAGGGGAGGCGGAGACAATCAGTGACATAAAGTACATTATCCCTTACTACTTTTAAAGTCAGTTGGATCATTATGGCATAACTACGGCCAATTCAATACAACAACAAAAAATCCATAGAAAATTAAGTTATCTAAATTATCTAAATATAAATTAAGGTCCATGATTCTATCCACCCATGAAATAATTAACACGTTGAGCGCCATGTGTATCCACAAAGTACCAACTTCTGAGGCCACGTGTATCTTTTTAAATACACGGTGAATGTTTAAAAGTACACGTGGCCTCAGAAGTTGGTACTTTGTGTGCAGGACCGCCCTGTCGTACTGTAGTGGACTGCGCTGTAGGTGGGGTCGCACACACCAAACTGTGCTGGATTGGAGGTACCGTCGGTGGTGAAAGAAGTAAAAAACGCAATTGTAGTCTCGAGTTCGTGCTGTAAGTCGGGGAGGAGTCTGTGACTGTAGCTGTAATGACTGGTATGACTGTAATGACTCGAATGCTCGGCTGTAATAGCTGGAATGCCTGGCGGCCCGCAGGGCGACCGTATTTATGGGTCGGACCGCGTGCGTACCCTGCCCCGCTACCCCGCACTGAACTATCTTTATTGATGATCTGTATTTACATTTACTTACAATCTTATTTTTATCTTACATTATAGTTACACTATATTATTTAAAACTGTTTTATATCTAGAAAGCCTATCTGTAATATCTTAATTTTAACATAGTAACTCTATTTCACTGTTTCCCGCCAAACGCTGGGGCGTCGCGTCATGACGCCGTTACTGTTGGCGTCCCGCTATGTGTACCGTTAGGCGCAGGCAAACTGTCCGCGGCATCCCTTCAGCTTTCTATTTTATGGCCCTACCTACCCTGTTCCGTTAGGCAAATACATTGAAAACTGAGTAACTGTTATAAACAAGGCTTAAACTACTGTGAGATCTTACAACTACGAACTTAAAACTGTCTATCAATTATCAATACAATTATACTTATATTACGGTATAACATCACATATGCTTCATATACTGGCCGTCCCGAACATCACTCCCGCCGTGCATCGCTGCTGATAGTCCGCGGCGGTGCAACTTCCGCGGTAGGGACGGTTGTATCTGCGTCTGTCGGGAGCACTATCAGCTTCTTCACCGGCCTTCGCAGCACGCCTCCTTTTGTTTTCACGTCGACAACTCGCACTATGCCATCGGGGCCCGGATACACAGCCACGACAATGCCCCGCGGCCAGGTGTTGCGGGGCAGAGTGCCGTCCGCGATGAGTACTACATTTCCTATTGTAACTGTTGTGCCCTTGCTGTGCGGCTCCCGCCGATATTGGAGGTCCGGAAGGTATTCTCGTACCCATCTCGCCCAAAAGAGATCAGCGAGGCGCTGTGAGGTGCGCCATTGGGCGCGGCGGATAAGATCTCTGTCGCTGAATTCACCGGGTGTTGGGATGCGCGCGGAGCCTCCAAGGAGAAAGTGATTGGGTGTTATCGCTTCCGGGTCTTCTGGTGCGACTGATACATGCGTGAGTGGTCGGCTGTTGACCACGTACTCGGCTTCTACAAGGAGGGTTGTGAGAACCTCCTCTGGTGGATGGCGCTCGCGCAGAGTAGCGGCGAGTGTGGATTTTACCGCACGGACTAGGCGTTCCCAAGCGCCGCCCATGAACGGGGCGCCCGGGGGAATAAAACACCAGCGTATAGTTCTCTTCTCAGCTTCCTCGGCAGTCGCAGCGTCGATTGCCCGACGTAGTTCGCGGTCCGCGCCATGCAGGTTGGTCCCATTATCGGACCATATTTCGGTAGGACAGCCGCGGCGCGCTATCATTCGCCTCAATGCCATAATGGCGGAGTCAGTGCTCAACGATGCGGCAACCTCTAAATGCACTGCACGTGTAGTAAGGCAGGTAAAGATCGCTACGTAGCGTTTTTGTAGCGAGCGGCCGACTGTTACGTTGAATGGCCCAAAGTAATCGAGCCCCGTGTATGTAAAGGGCCGCCGGTGGTGGGCTAAACGGCATCTCAAATGGTTTCCTGTGGATGGTTGCGGTGGAGTATTTTTCCTTATTCGGCACGGGATGCAACTGTGAATTATTATTTTTGTGACGGGGCGCAGGCGTAGGATCCAATAGTGTTGCCGGCACTCGTTGATGGTTGTCTCGACGCCTGCGTGTTGGAGCGATCTATGGGTGTGTTCAATCCATAGTCTAATTATTGGATGACTGCCATCGACGACCGGCGGGCTTTTCAATGTTTCCTTTATTTCCTGCGCCGCTGAAATTCTACTTTTCAGTTTTATTAGACCATCGGTAGTTTCTATCGCTACTGACCGTAGTCGACTGTTTTTCTGTAACGGTTTGCGGTTTTGCAGATTTTCTATATCTCCATCGAACGAATCTTGCTGGCTTGCTCTTATGAGGAGCTCCTCCGCTCGTCGTAGTAAGTCTGCCCCTATAGGTTTGTATATTTTCCTGTCAGCGTTCTTATTTTTATATATTTTCCCCTTGGCAGTCTTTGGCTTCTGAAGTTTTGCTTTCCACGTAGGATCGTTTTCATTTTTCTTTGTTCTTTTGTAGTGTATTTTTTCTTTCTCTCGCCTACATAGCTGAATGAACTGAAGGACTCTCGCCGTGCTACGCAATAGGCGTTCCCATCGAGAAAATTTCGTAGCGTCAGGTAAACTTTCTCGTAGCCGCGTAGGCAGTTTTCCTTCATTTACGTAGTACGTTCTTTCTTCGCCGGTCTGTTCCTGTGTGGTTTTAATTTCTGTTGGCCACGTGTCAGGGTTTTCACGTAGGAAATCTGGCCCTCTGAACCATCGATGGTTACAATCGAAATCAATTGGAACGTCGCGGGTGGCATCGTCGGCAACGTTCATTTTAGTCGGGATCCACCGCCACTCGTTGACTGTGCTGTTTTCTTGAATGGCGGCGATTCGGTGTGCGACAAAGGGGCGGTACGACCTAGACCCAGTTCTGAGCCACGTTAGCACGGTTCTGCTGTCAGTCCAAAAGGTCTTCGATTCTGGCTTTATGTCGTGCTCTTCCAAGACTGTAGAGGCTATACGGCTCCCTAGTACGGCGGCTTGTAGTTCGAGGCGCGGAATGGAGGTTAACTTCAGAGGCGCTATGCGTGCCTTTGCCGTAATCAGTGACGTTTCTGCGCGGCCATCCGGTGTGACGGCACGCCAATAGAGGGCAGCTGCGTAGGCAGTCTCGCTTGCATCTACGAATATGTGTAGCTGAAGTGTGGCGGGGTGGCTGCATTTTAGATAGCAGCGTGGCACGGCAATGTTGCGAAGAGCTCTCAGGTAAAGCAACCATTCTTTCCATTGGTTGGCCAGATCGTTATCAAGCTGTTCGTCCCATTCAATACCTCTACACCACGTTTCTTGTATGATTTGTTTGGCGCGTGACGTTACGGGTGACGCAAGACCCAGTGGGTCGAATACGGACATCACGATCTTAAGAGCTTCTCTTTTAGTCGGTTTTGTGCTATGCAGAACTGACTGTGGAACGCGGGCCAAGTCAAGGTTGAAAGCGAGTTCGTCAGTTCCGGGCCTCCATATGAGGCCAAGTACACGTTCAACTGCCGTTCCGTCGGTGATTTTTATCGCCTCTTCAGTTTGTTCCAGCGGAATCTGCGATGCGTTGTTTAATTCCCTCAGTACTGTGCTCGAGTTGGACTGCCATTTTCTGAGATGAAAACCCGCGTGTTGGTGTATTTCGCTTACTGTGGAGGCTGTCCTTATCGTCTCTTCTTCAGTTTCAAAACTATCTAGGTAGTCGTCTACAAAGTGGTTTTGAAGAATGGCTTTCACGGCGCGCGGGTGCTTTGTTTGATATTTCTCGGCGTTAACATTTTTTACATAGATAGCGGCTGATGGTGAACACGTGGCGCCGAATATAAGCGACGTCATTCTGTACTCCTCTACTGACTCGTCGCCGCGTCGATCTCCTCGCCATAAGTACCGCAGTGCGTCTCTATCTTCAGCCCTCACTTTTACACGCATAAACGTTTCGGCAATATCTGCGGACACGGCGACTGCGTGCTGGCGAAATCTCATTATTACGCCAGGTAAAGACTGTATTAGGTCGGGTCCGACAAGTAAATGGTCGTTAAGTGACGTTCCCTTTGTTTTCGCCGCTGCGTCGTGTACAACTCGGACTTTTCCTGGCTTTGACGGATTTAGCACGGGAAAGTGGGGCAGGTACCAGGTGTTTGGGTGTTTTCTTTGCGGCGCTCGCTCTGCATAGCCCTTTTTTAAAAGATCCTCCATGACTTGTTTGTATTTCTGTTTTAGCGCCGGCTCTTTATCAATGCGCTTTTCTGTGCATTTTAGCCTTTTGAGTGCGTTTTCATAGTTTTCCGGGAGGCTTTCATCGTCAGTCTTCCAAAGGAGCCCTGTCTCATAGTGCCCGTTTTTTTCTATAGTATTCGCAGAGAGCAGGTCGAGTGCCCGTTTTTAAAGATCGGCTTGAGGTTGCTTTGGGTTAATCATCAGTGACTCTATGGCGAAGTACTCCTTGAGCTGCTCGTCCATGCGTACGTCTGCTTCGTCTTGCCTGTTCATTGTTGATATAAAGTTAACGCGGTGTCCGAGCGCTCGTGTGTGGGCACCGTGCAACACCCAGCCTAATGGCGTAAGAGACGCGACGGGTTGATGTTTCTGTCCTCTTCGCACTTGCTCGGCGATAAGAAGGTGCCAGTTATCTTGGCCTATTAATATCTTAGGGCAGGCGTTTTCAATTTGGAGATGTTCCCGTATATCTGCAAGGTGTGGGCAGCCTCGCAAGTTCTCTTCTCTCACGGTTTGTGGTGACAGTTTCATTTTATTCATGGTTCTGCCCACGACTTCAAATTTCCCTTGAAGGGTCAAAGCGACACGGCGAGACTTAGCCGCGGTGACCTCACTTTCGGTGATGGCTTGTATGTAAAGTGGGTCTATCGGCCCGGTTGCTCCGACTTCGTTTGCGATGTCCGCGTCGATCAACGTCACTGTAGAACCATCGTCGAGAAGCGCGTGCGTTCGTACTTCTCCCGCCGGTCCGGATACCGTCACTGGCACTATTTTTAAAAACGAATGCGATTTTCCGGACCAAGTCGATGCAACTGTCTCTTTTTTATTTTCTGTATCGTCGGCTTGCTTTCGAATGAAGTGGAGGAGACTGTTGTGAGTTTTCTGGCATCCATCTATTCTGCAAGGCCGTGGTCGGCAACTGTGATATTTTGCTCTGTATTTCAGGCACCGAAAGCATAATTTGTACTCTTTTGCCATATCCCACCGCATATCATTGTCCGCTGCTTTAAATTTCTCACAATCCCTCAAACGATGTCCAGTTTTACCGCACGCGGGGCATTCTGGCTCACTGCTAGTTGTAGTAGTAAAAGTCTTCTGAATTCGTTTGTGTGTATTTGCAGTGCTTTCTTGAAACCCCATTTCAGGCTGCGCGTAGGGGCCGCATAACTCTGCCTCTCTGTCTAAAAATCGAGCGAGCTTCACTAAGTCTGGTTCGTCAGGATGCGCCGCAGAAAAATCAAACCACCGGTATCGTAGCGTAGGCGTAAGTTTTTCAATAGTTGCCTTAGTTATCTCCGGGTTATACATGTAATGCTCTTTTCCTAGAGCACGAAGTGTCGACACGCTGTTTGATATCCGGCTGGCGAAAATGCAAAGATCTTTCGGTGCATCCGAGGGGCGCGGGGTGTTGCGCAGCCTCTCAAGCTCGGCGAGTGCAATAGCATCGGGGCGACCGAAACGTGTCTCAAGTGCTTTAATTACTTCGGTCGGACCAGACGAGTTTATTAAGAGGCTTTCAACCGCGTCTCTGGCTCTTCCTCGCAGGCTTTTTCTTAATCTTGCCATGTTGTCTCCGTTAGAAAAGGTGGGCGCCGACTCATTATACGCAGCTCTGAAAGCTAGCCATTCTTGATGCGCTCCATAAAACAAGGGCAGGTCTGTATAGAAACGTGGCGCGTTCTGTTGTTGTCCTGCTCGCACGGCTAATGTTATCGCTGAGGCGAGCTCTCGCAGGTCCATTTGTTGACCGGTGACGGCGCCGGTGTTTCCATTATCGACAGGTATTATTTCGGGCACGCGAACGGCAGCGGTGGCGCTAGATGCAGGTAGCGCGCTTTGTTTGTTATAATGGGCCAATTCAATTAAGTCGGTAGGCGCTAACTGTTGTCTTTGTTGCGTTGTAGCGCCTACATTGTGTGGCGAGATAAGCAGAGTGCTTTTATCTGTGATAAGAGCGGCGTGTGCCGCGGCGACGGCTGGCATGGCAGCGACGGCGAGTGGCATTGGGGCAGACGGCGGTGTTGCTTCCATTTGCATGTGCGGTGTATTTTCGGCAAAATCAAACACATGTTGTTGACTCTCTGCTACCCACGATTCGACGCGCGGGTTTGTTCTCTGTGTATTTACTGTGACAACGTCGTCTTCATCGTCTGATTCGGCTTCAATCGCGGCAAGGCGAATTTGTGCCAGTTTTAACTCTTTTACGGCGAGTTCTTCTTGCGCGCGGAGGAGACGGCGTGCGCGCTCGGATTTCTTGCTTATTTTACTACCAGCCTCTGTAGGTTCCTTAGATGCAGCAGGGGCTTCTGTGTCGGCGGGGTTCTCAATTACGGTGATGGTGGCACTGGAGTCTGTTTCTGTATTACCGGCCATCAACGCGCTGTCGGGATTCGCTGTCGTCCCCGTCGTGGTTGTCGCTGCTGGATCTGTAGCTGTTGGCGCTCCGAGTGACTTCCCGGATATAGATCTCGTGATCGCCATTGCTGCTGATCTTCTTTCTTCTGTTGGAGTACTCTCGGATCCGGCTCGAAGGACCACGCGATGTGCAGGACCGCCCTGTCGTACTGTAGTGGACTGCGCTGTAGGTGGGGTCGCACACACCAAACTGTGCTGGATTGGAGGTACCGTCGGTGGTGAAAGAAGTAAAAAACGCAATTGTAGTCTCGAGTTCGTGCTGTAAGTCGGGGAGGAGTCTGTGACTGTAGCTGTAATGACTGGTATGACTGTAATGACTCGAATGCTCGGCTGTAATAGCTGGAATGCCTGGCGGCCCGCAGGGCGACCGTATTTATGGGTCGGACCGCGTGCGTACCCTGCCCCGCTACCCCGCACTGAACTATCTTTATTGATGATCTGTATTTACATTTACTTACAATCTTATTTTTATCTTACATTATAGTTACACTATATTATTTAAAACTGTTTTATATCTAGAAAGCCTATCTGTAATATCTTAATTTTAACATAGTAACTCTATTTCACTGTTTCCCGCCAAACGCTGGGGCGTCGCGTCATGACGCCGTTACTGTTGGCGTCCCGCTATGTGTACCGTTAGGCGCAGGCAAACTGTCCGCGGCATCCCTTCAGCTTTCTATTTTATGGCCCTACCTACCCTGTTCCGTTAGGCAAATACATTGAAAACTGAGTAACTGTTATAAACAAGGCTTAAACTACTGTGAGATCTTACAACTACGAACTTAAAACTGTCTATCAATTATCAATACAATTATACTTATATTACGGTATAACATCACATATGCTTCATATACTGGCCGTCCCGAACACTTTGTGTATACAATTGGATACACATGGCGCTCAACGTGTTAAAGCTATATTCGAACAGGTGGCGTTGGATCGTTCTAACAACCTAAAAAATGTAAAGTTAAATGGAACTAGGTATAATGAGAGCCTCGAATCATACAGTGCTTGGCGTTTTACACATTGATAGGAGTACAATACCTAACAACCCCAAAGCTGAAAGTTTAAGTAGGTAACAGCATAACTGATCTTAGATGGAACAGGATGTGAGTTAAGTAGCAAAGAACCAAGCAACGGTCGCGGTTGTGAGCATTCATCAGCCCGAAGACATGAAAAAATATTGCCGAGAAGCAGTAGACGAGGTTCGCTATTAGCAAGTTTCTGGAAAAAGTATGGCATCAAACATTTTAAAACTTTACCCAGCAGACGGTGCATATAGGCTGGAAATGATGACGATAACTATAACTCACAATCACAATTTATTTATAAGTGAGTTCCAAAGAACTTTCATATAGGTGGGTTCATATTACCTGTACCTACAAATAAACATTATTACTAAGTAATTTTGTGGTGAGCAGGGTTCACCGGAGGACAAACAGAGTGCTACAGTGGAGACCGCGTTTGGGCAAACGTAGCGTGGGACGCCCCCCGGCTAGGTGGAGCGATGATCTGCGCAAGGTTGCTGGTAACAGCTGGATGCGCGTGACCTTCGGCCACTTCGGCTTAGGTATAAGTGGCGTGCCTTGGAGGAGGCCTGTGTCCAACAGTGGACTAATGCAGGCTGATGATGATGATGATGAGGGTCACAGTTTCGCAAGTAAAGACTAATACATGTATACATAACATATAATGGAAATACGTATAAGATTCTACAAATCAACAGATTAGTGATTTAGGAGTTTGAAGCTGGTTTGAAGTTTTATCTGGTTTCAAATATTAATAGATAATAATGTACAATTTAAAATATATTTTTAATTATTTACAGGAATCAAATGGAGGCGCGCCGCCGCCACAGGAACTGGAGACCTTCCTTCCTCAAGACGAAAAGAAGGAAAAAATCGTCAGCACGTGAGTGTATTTAACATTGGTCCCACGGTCAATTTAAAAAACAGACAACCAGTGACAAGGTACTGCCGTATATTTCGTGGAGCGATTATTATAATATTAACTCTCAATAACCTTATACAACCTTTTAATTTTCGATATTTGCCCAAATTTTAGGTTTGTAGATGATTTGTTTTTTTCATTAATTCTGCCCAAAACTTTGAACCTTGAACTAGAGACTAATTAGGTAAGTACAATAAGATGAAATCTGATAACAGGTTAATAAATTACAGGTAGCGAGAGCTACGTCTTACGCAAAAAACTAAATTCATTTTATCTTTGTTCTTTAATACAGTACATAATATGTAGATAATTTAATTAATTACTCGCTGTAGTTTACGTTTATGAAGTTCCCACTCTAATGAAGTAGCGAATCACGGAAGCGCGAAAAATCTGAATCGCGAATACTTAAAGCTCGACAGCACTTAAAAGCGAAATTGGCCGTATTATTATAGTTTTTTTTTTAATTCACAATTGATAAGCTTTTCGCATCATCTCACCTGATGATAAGTGATTATCATGCCGAAGCTGAAAGCTGGCATTATCTTAGTAATAAGATTCCCTAACGCAATGCGGAACTGGCTATATTATCTTCACACGCAGGAACACATCAATGCTGTTAACACTGATGTTTGGCGGCAAAACTTAGATAAGATCAGGCGAGCTGAGATGAGATATTAGTAAGATTTAATCGTCGTAATAATAACATGTAACTAGAACTAATTGGTAGCTTTATAATGCCTCTAAAATCTAATCAGTTTGAGCGAAATTACTTACCGTATACTAAACTGAAAGTAAAAGGTACTCAAGTCACGAAAGTCTATGACTATTTACTATATATTTGATGAATTTAATAGTCATTCAAATTCAGCAAATGTAGGTAATTGACACACAGTTGTAATTAGTTTTTTATTGCGATTAATTTAAATTAAAATTCAGAATGCGTTACCTACACGTAAGAAATTAACTTATTGTATGTAGTATCCATTTACCCCCAAACTCCTGGGTTTTGATCATGACATGATACATGAGCATACCATTGCATTGATCGACCTCAGTGACCTACCCACATTAGTAATGTCAGTAAAATTATACTCGTGCATAATACGTAGTGAGTGCTTAGCGCAGTGTGTAGGTAAATTGTATATTTAAACATAATTTATCCTCGTTTTGTAGGTACAACATGACTAAGGATCCTGAGTCGGGTGAATTTGACCCGTTTGTCGAGAGAAAACTAGAAAATCCTACTTCGTAAGTACAAACACTTTCGACAAGGTTCATAAGAGTATTGAATTATTTACGTTTCATAATTATTTTAATTACCATTAAAAAATAAGGATACAGTTATCAAGTGCTGGATTTGGAAAAATCTTCTGTATCTGACCCACACTAACTATGAAATCTGCCCAACTTATCTCTGTTGCAAATAACGTACAACATTTATCGAGTTTCCTTGGTTTTGGATGTATCTAGTGTTTGATCAATTAGAGGTTCTCAGTCTGGTTTTTTTTCACTAGCAACAACGACACACTTACTCACCTGCTGAAGGCGTCGCTCGGCACCGGCATTTTGGCCATGCCTAAGGCCTTCAAGGCATCAGGGCTAGTCTCCGGAGTCTTCTTCACCGTGCTCGTGGCTGTCGTCTGCACCCACTGCGCCTACATTCTTGTAAGTACATAAAAGGAAGCTACTACAAATGCTGAGCGAAATAATACTAATTTTACAAGCGATTGATAGCGATTTAGATTTCGCTGATAAGTCAAAGCCGACAATCACTAGCATTAACACGTGACCTCGTCCACATAAAGATGAGCACACGTAGCTGTGACATCGTTTGCATCTCCCGTTTGATATTTCATTGACAAATTAGATACAAGCTTTGTGGTTTGGTTTTTGTTATTTTGCAAGCTGTGCACTATGTTAAGAAAATATAAAAATGTACAGTAATATAGATAGACAGGTGTACATACTTGAAGATCCTTAAGTATCTATCTGTGTTATTTGATTGATTGCTCACTGTAGGTCATACGATAAATTATCTTTGCTATGGATATAAAGTGTCATACTTAAATAAATTCATAATAGCACTGAAATAAAATCATATACATTTTAGATACATATTGAATAAATTATAATGATTTTGCGATTATGTGTCAATCATTTCTCTACCTATACAGTGAGTATTACAATAACTGTTCAAGTCAACATAAAACAGTGAACATTCATCCCTGCTAAAAGCAAGTTCATCCTTGATAGGTTTATTTAAACAAATCTAACAATAGATACAACATTATTTATTAATTACCATATACATAGCATGATTTAACAAGTATATTCGCTTGTCATTAGATAATACCTGTACATCGTCGTCTTGTACCCGACTTGCCTATTACTGAGCGGGTATTTGTTGATTTATTCTTGTGAGCAAGGTGAGGTCAATAATGATTCTGATGCAAACAAGTTAAAACAATGTCTTAAATGTACCTAAGTCTGGATGTATTATTATACATATCGATATAATTAAAAGAATTATATCTATACTTCATTCCAATCAAAAAAAAGGAAAAGGTAAACAAACGTAGTATGCAGATGACATTGACATGTGTCAGTTCCATAGTAAGTTCGTTTACGTTTTGCTTTTTTTTGATTGAAATGAACCATATGTATGTATATATATAGATATTCTCTCCGCACTCTGAAGGCTACCTCACCTATGTAACTTCTAATTCTAAATGATCGGTTGTCGAAAGATCGACAAACCAAAGACAATTTTAATTTCATAAGGAGAGACGTAATGGCTTCTAAGGCTATACAGCCTTGTCTCGTGTATACAGTATTCACTTCATTAAAAATTTCTCTTGTAAAAATCTGTCGTTTATGTGCATATCTGTCGTTAAAAGTTTCACTATTTTCGGAAATATCAATTTCTAAAAACGGTAACATAACAAAAAGAAGTGTAACCTACGACAAGGCGGTGTGACCAAGAAGCCTTTGCTTACACAGTCCTAGATACACACATATTATCACGTGTACAGACACGAAGACTATGTAGTAAACAATAACGCGTTACGCGATATTTGTATTAAGTGTCCGAGGTGTGATATACTTATTTTCTGGTTCCCATAATAAATAGAATCCTAGATTGGGGCCAGGTGACCGCGAGTGACTACTCCTGGATATTATTTCATGCTAAATATAAACAATTCTGCTGATTCCGCATATTGTTGTAATAGCAAGGCTACGAAAATATCACACTTCGTAGAGAGTCTGTTCGGAGTCATTTCAGTTATCTCTGAAGTAAAGATGGTTGAGACGGGCTGATGATAATTAATCGGATAATTTTACTGTATCTAAATTAAATATATATTTTTAGGTAAAATAAATATTTTTCTTTTCTACAGTAGCACTACTTGCTAAGCGTAACAATATTTAAACACTGCTTACTTGAAAAATGCATTTTGCGAATAATAAAATATTTGTTTTTAAATCTTTTCCATTTGCCCGAACGAAGTGTAATACGTGGATTAGATATTATGTTATTTGTGTTTATTTAAAAACTATACTTTCTGATAGAACTGAAATCTTTAAAATCCTTACCAATGCAATGAAGCATACCTCATACCTTGCGCAATTAAGGTTAGTAACACAAATAACACAAGTGTGTTATTTGTGTTACCTTGTAATAAAATGTGTCTTCTTTTATTCAGTTTGGCATCGTTAACGTAAATCCAATTCACACTTGTCTGTTTTTACTTTACGTTATTTTTCAATGTAATTATGCCAACTTCCTAATACTACCTATACCTACTTAAAATGTTAGGGTTATTCACATAAGACAGATACCTACTGCTAAAAAATCCAGCAATTACCTATCTGGAGGCACAGCAATGTCTCTCTCATAATGATAAATACCGGAATGATTTGTCGTTTCAAAAAATTACTCTCATTAAAACATATTTATTCTCCTATAAAGATACACTGATTTATATTTTTCTTTTATACAGGTTTTACCTGGATGGGTTTGACTGTTAGTGGCATTTATCTCGACCGTTTCCGTGCTTCGCAAGGCACGTTAAGCCATTGGTGCCGGCTGCTATCACTAGATGGCAGTCGTTAAGCCATGTCGGAGGCCTTATAGGCGGCTTGAAAACTTCTGACACTGGGGTTGGCCACTAGTCCCTCAACCTCGACCAATCCGGACTTGGCCTTCGTGTGTGGAGCATGGCCTAACCTTCCTGAAGTATGGAAAGAGACCCGTGCCCCTGGAGTGGGGACGATATGGGTTGTTAACATAACTTACTCAGAATCAAGTAGGTATAGAATACAGGAAAAATATTGAAAACTTCCGATCTACAACTTTTTTTTCAGTTTTCCATACAAATTATTGATTCACTATTCAGATTTAGTATGGGAATCCGATAAAAAAAAATGAGGAGCGGATTTTTTATTTTATTGTATTCTTTCTACACTTGATTCTGAGCAACCCCTTAAAATCTCAAACGCATTTTTTTAACATCCTCTATATTATGTTTACGGTGAATAATATCAAAAATCCTGAAATTTACCTTACAATTATAAAATGTACATTGTTTATTTCAGATCAAATGTGCCCACGTGTTGTACAAAAAGACCAAAAAAACCCAAATGAGTTTTCCTGAGGTAGGAGAGGCGGCTCTCGAAAATGGACCTACGTGGGTTCGACCGTTCGCGAATGCATTTAGGTAAATATGTACGATTAAAATACATCTAGTAATAGTTTTTAACACAACTTAATATTTGATTATTTCGGCAATTTTACAATAGTTGACCTGCCCATTTGTAGGCATTACGTTTTAGTTTATTCAGCGATCTGCGACAGAGAGCGGCCTAAATAATAGATATGTAATTTATTTGTTTCAGAATATTTATTCTGGTCAGTCTCTTCATGACTTATTTCGGAACTTGCTCAGTGTACACCGTCATCATAGCTACAAACATTTTGCAAGTGAGTACGTTAGGAATTAGAACTTCTACCAATACCGCCCTATTACGAAAACTGTAACGTGGACGCTAAACGAACGTTTAACTTTGACAGGTCGTTGCACACTACATGGGCGTCGCGGAAAAAGATGTAGACATAAGAATATTTATCATTGCACTGCTGTTGCCCCTTATCTTCATGGTGTGGGTCCGCAACCTCAAGTACCTGGCACCCGTCTCCATGGTCGCGAACGTGCTTATGAGCGTCGGCCTCGGCATCACCTTCTACTATTTAGTCTTCACTGGGAGTTTGGATTTCGAGAAAGTGAAGTTGATGCAGACGCCAGGGAACTGGCCAGAATTCTTCTCTCTGACTATATTCGCGATGGAAGCTATCGGCGTGGTGATGCCGCTGGAGAACGCCATGAAGACCCCGCGCTCCATGCTCGGCTGCTGTGGGGTGCTCAACAAGGGCATGTCGGGGGTCACGCTGGTCTACATCCTGCTCGGGTTCCTCGGCTACCTGCGCTACGGCGACGAGGTCGGTGACGCCATCACACTCAACCTCGACCAAACCCAAATGTAAGTTATTTAGAATCTAGAATCACATTGTTTTCATTTATTTATTTGTAAGACACAAACAGTCACTCATATTATCCTTGTCATACGTACAGTCCTATATTTATATAACAGTATACTTTATGGTAAACTTGTAAAGAGTAATTGAAAAGTCATAGTTGAGGATAAGATAGAACGTCGTAATTATACAAAACGATAGACAATTTAGAACCTAAATGGTCATGAAGCTATGACTACAAAGTAGTATCAGAAAAAAGTTTAATTTTTACTAAATGCTTAAAGTTGTACACTGAATATGAAAATATATCAACATCCAAAATCATTATAGAATTTGCAAGCACGATGTAAAAACGTCTATTATTTACAATGAATTTATTGCTATTACATATCTAAAAGAAACAAACAGCATCTTCTTATAACAATTTCTTTCGCGTTGACGCGATATTCTAAAGTAAATACTTTGCAATTTGTAGGTGTATCAATGATATTATTCAATATTTTTAAGAAAATTATCGAATCAGTGTACCCAATTGCAATTCTGCTCTAAGTTTTCGACCCTTTTCCTCTTTGATGAAGATTTGTAATCGTTATAAGTTAGCGCACACAGAAACTGTCTAACTAAGAAACTTCCTTCTCTATTCTGATTTCTGAATAAAACAGACTTTTTTAAACGTTAGAAATAAGTGTACCTTATTCACTCAGTAATTCTTAGTAGAGCTTGATGGTTTAAAATATAGTTTGAATATAATTTTGCACAAATTCTAGTACGAGATGGCGACAAGCAAGCGGTAGGTAACATTTCGCGCCAATTCTCGCCCCCAGCCGAACACATACTCCTTTCCAGGCTCCAGTATTAACGGAAATCTTACCATATGCATAACCTGAACTTGTCATTTAACATTAAAAAGGCTCAATAGGATAGCATTAGCAATGTTTTGATCTCTACCAACTGTCAGTATAAGTTAAAAAAAAATTACGCCTAGTATTTATTTATTACCTAAGTAGTTGACAAGGTCTGACTGGGTGGGTATACTGTTCGCTCTATATCTGCCGCCAAGCAGCTATAGAGCTGTATTCCGGTGGGTTTCGGGACGAGATAGTGCATGTACCGGTAGTTTTAATTAGAGGCATTCCATCTCACTCAACTAAGATCGGCAAGGCATTGATAATAATTCTGAGGTTAAAGATGCCTAAGAGTGGTAGTGGCCACTTTCTATTAGGTATTCCTTCAGCCTTTTACAATCTTACACAATAAAACATTGAAAAAGTCTACTTCCTTTTTTTTTATAACACGTCGGAGATTATACTTAAAGTTCGCAAACACCGACAAAAAATAACTATTTTGAGGCCAAGTAGAAGCCTTTTTATCAATAATACACATTTTTTACAAATATTACAAAAATAGTATTTTTAACTTTATTTTGTAAGATTAGAAGTACTTTAACATGTTAAGTTTACCCATAAAAAGAAATGCCAATGTAAGCGTTTTTCTTAATTACCTAAATCAAAAATGGACAATGCTTGAACACCCCCTTACACTATACCTAGAAAGTTGAAATTTTGCATCAGTAATGCTATAGGTAGAGGTAACAAAATTGGGGGGAGGCCCAATCACACTAAAAAAAAAAAAATTTTTGGACCACCCTACTGTTTATGTAAAAAAAACACAATTAAAAGGACACCATATATACTACAAGCAAACTCCAGATGGCTTCTGACGTAACTGTTATACAGCAGCTTGTAGGTACGAGCTCACTTAATGGATTTAATTTACGAAAAATAAAGGCTAACTGCCTGAATGCTTCATTTAAAAATTCATCAAGGTGTGGTACATAAGCAAGTTTTGAATAACTTATGATTCCAGGTCCCTCACTTACGTAACTCTTTTCAAATAATTTTTACAAAGGGTGAAACTTACTTAGTAGCTCTTTTCAAATTATTTTTAAAAAGAGTAAAACCTACTTACGTAAATGTTTTTAAATTATTATTAAAAAAGCGGCCAAGTGCGAGTCGGACTCGCCCATGAAGGGTTTCGTAGCAGCAAGTAACATAATATAAAAGTTTTTGTAGTTCGTTGTAACTTGAATGAAAGGTAAATTGCGGTTTACGATTTATGACGCATTAAAAAAAAACTACTTACTAGATATCGTTCAAACCAATTTTCGGTGGAAGTTTGCATGGTAATGTACATCATATATTTTTTTTAGTCTTATCATTTTCTTATTTTAGAAGTTACGGGGGGGGGGGACACACATTTTACAACTTTGGAAGTGTCTCTCGCGCAAACTATTCAGTTTAGAAGAAAATGATATTAGAAACCTCAATATCATTTTTGAAGACCTATCCATAGATACCCCACTATGGGTTTGATGAAAAAAAAATTTTGAGTTTCAGTTCTAAGTATGGGGAGCCCCCAAAATTTATTGTTTTTTTTCTATTTTTGTGTGAAAATCTTAATGCGGTTTACAAAATACATCTACTTACCAAGTTTCAACAGTATAGTTCTTATAGTTTCGGAAAAAAAGTGGCTGTGACATACGGACAGACAGACAGACAGACAGACATGACGAATCCATAAGGGTTCCGTTTTTTGCCATTTGGCTACGGAACCCTAAAAAGGATAATTTAAAAAGAGTCACGCAATTAAGGGACTAAGATAAACAAGGCAGAGTTATAAAATACTAGCTTTCCGCCCGCGGTTTCGCCCGCGTTGACATAGTTTATGGTGCTTGGCGCACGCATCATTATATTTTTGTTACGCCCTGCCAAAGGTTGATTCCACGGGAAACGTGAATAAACAGAATTTTATTTTGATTTGATTAAACGGTAATTACCGTATTTCAGAAATATTATTTGCGAGTATATCGAATGAAGAAAAAGGCGAGCTTCATAACTATGTTCACCTTCATATAATTCTTATCCCATATTTTAACTGAACGGGGGATGAATTTTAAAAACCTATCTAAGTGATTAACTACATCAGCAAAAGTATTTACTGTGTCTGTTAACGACCTTATCCCAATGCAGTGGCACGGATCTCTTCTCATATCTCGGGAAGTTTATGCCATACTCCACACACAGGGGCCGAGTCCGGATTGATGGAGGTTGTGGGGCTAGTGGCTAACCAATCCAGCCTCAGCAGTTTTCAAGCTTTTTATAAGGCTTTCCGACTTGCCTTAACGATCTAGTGATAGCAGCCAGCACCAACTGCTTAACGTACCTTGCGAAGCACGAAAACGTTGGAGATAATTGACACTAACAGTCGAACCCATCTAGGTTATGACCGTGTCTGTAGTCCGTTAACCTGCGTGATCGACGCAACCACGCAAGCCGCACTGAGCCACGACCAACGGCTTACCGTACTTTGCGAAGTACTAAAACGGTCGAGATAAATACCACTAACAGTCCAACCCATCCGGGTCTTGACCATGTCTCTAGTCAGTTAATCTGCATGATCAACGCGACCACGCAAGCCCACTGAGTCACGACCAACGGCTTTACGTACCTTGCGAAACACGAAAACGGTCGAGATAAATACCATTAACAGTCGAACCCATCCGGGTTATGACCGTGTCTTTAGTCAGTTAACCTGTAATCGACGCGAACACTAAGCAGAGACCGTTTTTACATTTACAGTGTAGTTTTATGATGATATTTCTGTACCCTAGAGGCATTAGGTCGGATCTCAACATACGACCAACTCCACTTTTTTGACGTTTGTAAACAAGGCTGTTTCTCTCTTTCGAACGCACTGACTCCGGTATTTCTATCCTTATTCCGTTCCGAAGATACACAAGTGCATAAGGTCTTATCTGGCGACATTTTGAAAAAGTAGTGAGGCATAAAGTTTTATTTTCACTTACGCCTTTATACTTCAACTACGAGTAGCTTGTGCCCGCGGCTTCGTCCGCGTAGACTAAAAAAGCGGTTACACTATCCTATTAATCTATAAAATATTGAAATAGTAAAGTCTGTTTATTCATCCGGGATTAATCTCAAAAATAACTGAACCGAGAGGCGAGTATGCATCAAACGGGGCCATCTAGGGAAGACGTCAAAAAGTGCGGAGCGGAGATTAGAAGAGTTTCATAGCAGAAAGGTTTTGTCGAAGGGTAGTGACTTGAGAGACTTAGAGGGCATCAGAAAGAGAAGGATGTTTTCTGGAGATTAAAGACGTTATTTAGAAGATTTGACAGGTTGACTTTTTGACATATTGACCTTTTCCCATTTTGTTATTTCGAAATTTTGACACTGGGATGTTTCGACGACTCAAAGCTTCGACGTTGTGACACTTCGATCTGATACGCGACGGTTCGAAATTTTGACATTTTGATATTTTAATATTTTGACATTGACATTACGACATTTTGAATTTTAGACATTTTGACAGTTGAGATATTTCGACATTTGATTTTTGATATTTTGCAATTAGGATATTTTGACATTTCGATATTTTGTCATTTCGATATTAAATACTTCGACGTTTCATCATTTCGACATAAGTTTATATACTGACGTTCCTGGTTTTGCCATTTTGATATAATTTAAATTTATGACGAACCACTGGTTCAAGTTTCAAGTTTCTAGACCCATAGGTTTGACCTGCGCATTGATATTACCCTTTTCAGCCGTCACTTTCACCCCCTCATGGGGCAAACTATGAAATATATTCAACATGAGTTTCATCATTTGTTTTTAAGAATAGGTTATGCCAAGCTATAAAACACGTTATAACTTGGCATAACCTAAGTTGATACACGCAAAAAATTGACTTTCCCATACAAATTTCCACCCCCATTTTAACTCCTTAAGGGGGTGAATTTTGCAAAACCGTTCCTTAGTGGATGTCTCCGTTAAGGGTTACAGAAAAAGTCGTACTGAATATTAAAAGACGTTATTATTCAGTTAATTTTTGATGGATTTGATTCTATGATCTGGCGTCCGAAACTTAACCGTTATGGAGATATTGAACTTTAAATATTTTTGAAAAACTCCTTAATTTTTTGGCTTTCTTATCGATTTTTTTGGGATTAGTGCTTCTTGGGTCCGTTTTTTTTAATGTAACTAGTTAGAAGGGATCTCAATTATGTAATAAAAATGATTAACCAAAACTGAACCTACTACTGACAGCTTAAAAAGACTGCTCGACAACGGTTAGAATTAAAGAATTTTCCTTAAGTGTTTTTAAATTTGAAGCTCTCTTTAAAAAATATATGGATCTTATTCTGCAAATAGTTTTAAAAACTTCTACGTCTCTTTAGCTATTCAAAAAGAGGTATAACACTTGCTATTGAATAGTCAAAACATTGACCAAATGGCAGTTAAGTTAGCAGAGGGTACATTTTTTGTCAACTTTTTTTTCTTTTCACCTCCAAACGAAGAGCAGCTTTCTTCTCAAAACTTTGTTTAAGGCCTTAATTCTTGTTAATCGATTCTTTAATTTACAGATTCTATAATAAAATAATAAGACTATATGCCTTAGGGTGCATTTCCACTAATGCGGAGCTGGGCTGAGCGGAGCGGAGAAGATCAGAAAATAGTAGCAAGTGTTTCAACTGAAGTGGGGCGGAGCAGAGTAGAGCAGAGTGGAGCGAATTAGGGCGGAGCGGAGCGGGGCGGAGCTGAGCGGAGCGGGGCGGAGCTGAGCGGGGCGGAGCTGCGCGGAGTGGAGCAGAGCGCAGCAGACCTGACCTAGAAAATGGTCACATGCAGCTCTAGTCTGCTCAGCTTCGCTCCACCCTGCTCCGCTCCGCTCCAGTCCGCTCTACTCCGCTCCACTTCGCTCCGCCCCGCTTCAGTAAAAACACTTGCTACTATTCTCTGATCTTCTCCGCCCAGTTCCGCGTCAGTGGATACGCACCCTAAGGTCTTTAGTCTTATTTATCAATGAGAATCTGTAAATTAAAGAATCGATTAACAAGATTAAAGGCCTTAAACAGAGTTTTGAGAAGAAAACTGCTCTTCGTTTGGAGCTGAAAAGGACTAAAGTGTTGTCAAAAAATGTACCCTCTGCTAATTTAACTGTTATTTGGTCAATATTTTGCCTATTTAATAGTAAGTGTTATACCTTTTTGAATAGCTAGAGAGAGGTAGAAGTTTTTACAATTATTTGTAGAATAAGTTCCATACATTTTAAAAAAAAGGAGCTTCAAAGTTAAAAACACTTATTGAAAATTATTTAATTCTTACCGTTGTCAAGCAGTCTTTTTAAGCTGTTAGTAGAAGGTTCAATTTTGATTAATTATTTTTATTAATTGACATGCCTTCTAACAAGTTACATCAAAAAACCGGACCCAAGAAGCACTAATCCCAAAAAATCGAAAAAAAGCCAAAAAATTAAGGATTTTTTTAATCTTTAAAGTTCAATATCTCCATAACGGTTAAGTAAGCGATTACCGCCGCCCATAGACACCCGCAACACCAGAGGAGTTGCCGGCCTTTGATATGGGAGTACGCTCTTTTCTTGAAGGTTTGAATGTCGTATCGGTCCGGAAATACCGCAGGCGACAATTCATTCCACAGTTTGGTTGTGCGAGGCAGAAAGTTTCTAGTGAAACGCACAGTTGTGGACTGCCAACCATCTATGTGATGGGGATGAATATATTGTCGCGTAGAACGATGGCGAAAAGAGGCGGCAGGGATCAATCCGAACAATTCCTCGGAGCACTCCCCATTGTACATGCGATAGAGAATGAAGAGCGAGGCTACATCTCTACGCAGCGCCAAGGAATCTAGCCGATCTGAAATATCCTGGCAGCCGATGATTCGAGTTGCTCTCCGTTGAATGCGGTCCAGAAGGAGAAGCTGGTACTGGGGTGCCCCTGCCCAGAAATGAGAACATTCCAGAATTGATGCCTAATTTCAGCTGGATCAGCGCAACTTAATTTTCAAGCGCCATTTTGAATCCGCCATATTGGATTTTTATTACGTCAGGCAGTTGTCCCCCTTCATTCTCAATGACTTTTGTTCAAGCACCCCATATCAATCTCAAATACTTTTGGAGATGTTGCACTTTGAATTTTGTATGGCGGCCATCTTGTTTTCTGCCATTTTAGTTTTTTCTTGCCACCGTTAAATTTTGACCGAAGTGTAGAGATTTTTTTGTTTGAGAGGTATCCCCCAAGTGTCATAGTTTCGGCGGAGCAGATTTCCAAGATCTCGAAGTTTTCCCATACTCATCAGCACTCATCCTCTATACCCCCCATATATCATTTTTACCCCCCGTGGCTCCTTCTGGGAGAACAATTATGTCAGTCAGTCAGTGGGTTTGCAGCTATAATTTCCAAGATCTCGAAGTTTTCCCATACTCATCAGCACTCACCTCTATACCCCCCATATATCATTTTTACCCCCGTGGCTCCTTCTGGGAGAACAATTATGTCAGTCAGTCAGTGGGTTTGCAGATATACAGGGTATAACATTCAAGGTGTGCAATATTTGTTGAGAAGATATATGAGTATTTATTTGTTACGAATAATTTATCAAATTTATGATTAAAGTTAAATTGAATTAATTAACCAATTTTTTCTATATCATTTTAACTATTCTGTGGCATTACAATACTGAACGTGTCTGCTCTGTGACGCACGCATGGGCCGCTGCATAGTCGCGCGACCTTGAGCCGCGCCGTTGGGGGATTATTATCGAAAGTCGATAGAAAAAGGTTACCTATTCTGAAAATTATTCGAAAATATATATTTTTTAAGATGCCTACTTTTTTAGTGATTCGTAATCAGTTTGAGAAGCTTAATCACCTCCGTAAATATTGCACACCTTGAATGTTACACCCTGTATACAGGTGACTTTAAATTAGTTCTTGATACGAAAGGCTATGCATGTGCTCATGATAACAAACAACTTTCCCTAAGGAAACCATAGTCAACTAGCAAAAAAAATTTTGGACTCTTCATACTAATTTGGTCGGTCAGTTGCTCGATTTGTATGGATACTTCAAATTTTTTTTTGCGATTTGACTATGGGATCCTTAGGGAAAGTTGTTAGTTATCATGAGCACATGCATAGCCTTTCGTGTCAAGAACTAATTTTAAGTCACCTATATATTGTAATTGATCTATCTACTTTGGATAGTGGATCCGGTTTAGTATTTTTTTTAAAGTTATTACTTAACACTTATCGGCATTGAGATACAATTTCTTGTTAAGAGAATGAGATTCAAATTTGGCAAGATCGAATTGTAGTTGTAGTCCCTAAGATAAGGAATAATTCGTTTTTTTGTGTCATCTGCATGAAGCAACGTATTCGAAGTTTTAGCAATATGGTCTATGTACCTAGGTTAGTATAATGTATAATTGTGGCATTCCGGAACTAATTAATTTATAATCTGAAATAAACCCAGCTCGACTTCTATTTTTTACATAAGATTTTTCCTCAACGAAACGGTCAAAACGGTCGCCGTGTATGGCGATAGTTTTAAAATTAAACTATTGTGACAAATTTTGTCAAATGGCTTTGCGAAGTAGGTACTTATCTCAGACTAAAAAAATCTTTATTGTACTCATATACGCACATTATTTACCAGTTTTTGATAAAGCGTCTTCTTTATGGCTTTCCAATACGAAGTGTAACGTGTGACGCTCATTATTTGTCATCTGCATGAAGCAACATATTCTAATTATTAGCAATATAGTTTATGTACCTAGGTTATTATAATGTATGATTGTGGCATTCCGGAACTAATTAATTTATAATCCGAAATAAACCCAGCTTGACTTCTATTTTTACATAAGATTTTTCCTCAACGAAACGGTCAAAATGGTCGCCGTATATAACGATAGTTTTAAAATTAAACTATCGTGACAAATTTTGTCAAATGGCTTTACGAAGTCGGTACTTATCTCAGATTAAAAAGTCTTTACGTAAAGTACTTATACATTATTTACTAGTTTTTGATAAAGCGTCTTCTTTATGACTTTTCAATACGGAGTGTAACGTGTGACTATCATTATTTGTATTTTAGAGGTTTTTGAAAATATTTACATTCGCAAACTATAAAGTTTCGTTTTATTGTTTCAGAGCGGCACAAGTTGTTAAGATCTCAATTGCCATCGCTGTCTACTGCACATTTGGGCTTCAATTCTTCGTCTGCGTTGAGATTATGTGGAACAGTATCAAGGAAAAGTACACGAAGCGACCAGACCTCGCTGACTACGTCATGAGGACTATTATGGTGACGGCGTGCGTGCTTCTAGCTGTCGCCGTGCCCACCATAAGCCCGTTCATGGGCGTCATCGGCTCCTTCTGCTTCTCCCTGCTCGGCCTCATCGCGCCTGCGTTCATCGAAATCATCACTTTCTGGGATATCGGATTCGGCCCCTGCAAATTCATGATATGGAAAAACTTGCTTATCTGCATATTTGGCCTCTTCGCACTAGTATTCGGTACCAAAGACGCTGTTATTGAAATCGCAAGAATTTACAGCTAAACATGTCCTTAGGACATCGATAGTGTGTGCCCACATCGATGGCTTCGGAGATATGTTAGAGGTCAAAGCCAACGCGTGATAGATTAGTATTTTATTTAAAGCATTTAAAAATGGTTTCAGTTGTTCTTTAGATACATTCAATTCATTTTTTAAACTTTTTAATCAATTTTGATTTACATTTTAAGTACTTATTTGTTTTTTAATGAACTTATTACCTAACTATGAGAAGTTATGTGAAGCTTTCGTCGTCATTTTAATGAATTTTAAATTCTGGGGCCTTTCATCAAAATGTGAATTTAATGTCATAGAATCCTTAAGAGCATTTTCACACTATACAGCCCGATATCGCTTACATGTCGGCAAAAGCTCTGATATCGGAGCAAGTAAAATATATTAGATACGTGACTGTTTTTTCACACTGCGACATAGCGACGGCGTACATGCTGGGCCCCCAGAACTATCGGACGATAATTTCAAAGAGTATGAAATCACTTCGTTTTATGTGATAACACTAGTTTACAAAATTTAAATTTTTGTCTGTTGCCGTGAACTTTATGGCTGATGTTGTTTGCTTAAGGCATATTATATTCATATCTACCCTCAGAAATTGTTGTGCAGGTCAAATAACTTTATTTAAAATTTTTTGAATGTGATTATTTCTCCAATGATAACTTTCGTGTTTCACTTTATTAAGATTAATATTGTAGTTTTCGCGAAAGAGTACTTCAAGAGTTTAAACAATTCAAAAAATGTTTGCTACATATTTAGAAAATATGTGGACGGTAGAGCAAAATACGAACATTGAGCAATATAAAAATTTGCCTCTTGACATTTTTTTACACCTTACTAAGCAAATTTTTTTTCAAAGAGCCACTTGGAGCTCGTGAAAAACTTATCCTGCTTCCATTAAATACGTATAAAACTGGGGATTATGAAATAGTTCGTTAAAGCTATCGATGTAAACAGAAAGTACTTTTCCTACACTTGTCAAATAATAAAAAAAAAACAAAAACTCAAAAACTAGACCTGATCAAAAAATTCTAATTATATGTATATTTGAACTTAACATACCATAGTATGGAGTCAGCAATAGCAACAATTTTCCCGGCAACAGATTCACTGTAAACTAGTGTAATTTTTGTGTGTGTGCTCTTTTCTATGTAAGGTAATTAGCACACCCCGGACACTTCATACAAATATCGCGTTATTGTTTATTAAACAGAAATTTGACACTTCTTAATGTCTGTACACGTTTTGATGTGTGTGTGTGTGTGTGAGTATCTAGGGCTGCTTACGCTAAGGCTTCTTGGTCATACCGCCTTATCGACTTTTAACGACAGATATGAACTTAAACGACAATCTTTTACAATATAAAGTACACCGCATGGAATTTATAAAAAAAACATCAGTGAATTTTAATAAAAAAAATATATGTTACGTGTTTTGATGGACACATAAAAGTTCTCGAAGGGCAATACAATCATATGATTAGTTTTTGAGAAAAAATAATATTTTGTTAAAAAAGTCGTCTAGGATATTCGTTCACATACTCAATTTCAATTTCAATTTGTTCGATTTAAATCCTTACAATACATAGCCGTAACAGGTTTTAACCCAAATGACTATGTTAGATCGTTTGAAAAAAACAACATTCAAATAAAAACATAAATATACTTACAAATCAGAATAATAATCAATGTCAACGGTAAATTAAAATAATACATTATAAATACTTATCTATTTAATACAAACTTTGGTAACATCATAATTTATTATTTCTACATAAGCATGCATATGTCGTTTCTGTGAATTTAGTCAGAGAGCAATTAAATATATCAATGTCAACTTCATTTAAAATTCTGAGTGCCGTGACTAGTGGAGATTGCTTCAGTATGTTCGTTCTAGATTTTGGTATAGCAAACACTTCGTGTCGCACTTTGCCTTGCCGCAACCGCATATTCGGCACCCGCACCAGTATGTTTTCTAATATTAGGGGGTTGTTAAGTATACCTTTTAATACTTAAAACAAATATACTGCGAGGGTTAACTTTCTCCTGGTTTCTAGCCGGTCGTACCCCACCATTCCCATTACAAATAGTGAGGGATACATTAAGGGGTAAAACGGATACACACCATACTACCTGAGATACATATATCTGAGAAATTTTGTCTGGATTTTCTCAATCATGGAGCAGTATTTAGCTTCATGAGGGTTCCATGCCATACTACTACATTCCAAGCGACTGCGAACCAATGCATTGTATAGCGCTGATATGGTGCTCATGTTGCTAAACTCTTTGGACTGCCTTATCATACTAAAATGTATGGAATAAAAATTAAAGTTATCGTTTAAAACGAAAAACATTTCTTTGGAGAACTTGATCATTTTAATGATTAAAATTCACACATTTATTTTTCGTACCAAACGATAACTTCAATTTTTCCTCCATACTGACTGTGTGACTGACTCGGTGGCTAAGTGGTTAGCGATCCTGACCTCTGATCCGAGAGTCGTGGGTTCGATCCCCACACAGGGCAAACTTTTCTGTGATGAGCAGAATTGTTTGCTCTGAGTCTGGGTGTATAATATCTATGTATGTATGTATTTAAATGTATAATATGTATGTATTTAAATGTATATGTGTATGTATATCAGTCTCTGGTTCCCAAGATACAGGGAATTCTAGTTTGGGGCCAGATGACCGTGTGTGATTTGTCCCGGATATTATTATTATTATACATTTTAGTATGAAACGAATACCTAGACGATTTTTTTACAATTTTTTTTTCTCAAATACTAATCATAGGATTATATTGTTATTTGGGGATTCATAAGTGTTCATTAAAACACGTAACATATATTATTTTCGTTACAAGTTCACCGATCATTTTCGTAAAAATCAGTTGGGTATTTTGTATGAAAAAATTAATTTTAAAAAATGCTGTAACTCCCAAACCCAACACTTTTTTCGATCAGTTTCCTTGGAGAACTTAATCATTAAACTGTTAAATAAAACATATCTATTTTTTTCGTTTCATAACAGATCACTTAATTTTTTTCTCCATACATTCTAGTATTATTATTTTTCACAAAATATTTTTTTTTCTCAAAATATAATCATAATCATAATCATAGGATTGTATTGCCCTTCGAGAACTTATATGTGCCCATCAAAATACGTAACATATATTTTTTTATTGAAATTCACTAATGTTTTTTTTATACATTCCATGCGGTGTACTTTTGAAGACTGCATACACGGGACAAGGCTGTATAGCCTTAGAAGCCATTGCCTCTCTCCTTATGAAAATAAAATTGTCTTTGGTTTGGTCTTGACAACTGGTCACTTAGAAGTCACACAGGGGCGGGTGAGGTAGCCTTCAGAGAGCGGCAGGGAATGTCCATACTGTATAATGTCCTTATAATTGGTATTTACCAAATACTATTTCGGTATACCGGATATGTATGTAAGGTAGGTAGGCCACTGGCCAGGTATAAAGCTTAAATTCTCTTTGGTACACTGTGGTACTGTTCACTTGGCCCGTATCTAAAATTTATGTATATTTTTAGTCTTTTAACACGACGCCTCTTCTGGCTTTTGGTACATACAGCTAGTTAGTTCTCATAATTAAGATTATAAGAAAATGTACCTACATTATAGGAGTAATTACATTCTTCTAGTTAAACATTAGTAGAAACATTGTTATGATCCCCTTTCCAATAACTTCACCGCAGTGTTCAAAAATTCTAGTTTGATCTCGGACAGTCAAAAATAAAATGAGAGTTGTTCAAAGACAGTATTTTTATTATTACGAGATGAACAAACATTTTATTTTTCTCATAATTCGGGAAGAATTAAAAGGGAAATATATTGGAATGAGGATCACGGCCTAGGAATCATAAAGGAACTAATTGAGGATAAGATAAGAAGTAAGTAAATGCAGATTTTTTTGAGTTATAATCTTTGTGAGCTTATTTATTATTAAGTAACACATTTTAAGTATGATAGACTTGTGAAAGAAGGGGGGTCCCAATATGTGAATTACAGAGAATATAGATAGGGAAAGTAAATAATGGCATTCCGATAAGTCATAAGATAGAAATAACAAAATTTTGATTTAGAAGGGGAACATATTTATTATACACATTTATAACGAAATAGGTAATAAAAATAAACCAAGCGTAAAAATACTAGCAATGCTAATACCCAACAAGGCCATTAAAATATAAAACAGGGATGAATGCTCCTTAGAGTGAAATTGTTAAGGTTACTACGGCATTTTTTATAATTTCCAATAAATCAATAAAGGACGTTGACAAAACATGACTCTCTGACATATTTCCACAAAAAAATAAGTCTAAAAAACATTCATTATCTTTCACGCAGAATAATGTAGATCTCAAAACATTATGATTATTTTTATTGACCTTATCCTATATACTTTTGTCATTTTGTCAGAAACATTTCTTGTAAACGCCATTATCGTCTCATCCATTGTCCTTTTCTCGAAATGTCCTTTTTTCGAAATGTCATTTTCTCGAAACATCCTTTTCTCAAAATGTCCTTTTCTCAATGTCTGACTGTGAATAACAAACTTCCTAATAAGCATGTATCAACCAATGAGAACTTAGAAGTAAAACAAAAACGTACCTAATAAAATTCTGTGTCCAATTCAGTACTTCCATGTTATACATAAAATGAATATTTCAATTACATAAAAAACCACTCAATTTCTAACAAAAAAAAAATTGATAATATCAATAACTTCCACAAAATTGTTTATTCAACAAAAATAAACCCTTATAGACAATTTGTCTGAAAGAAAAATACAAAATTAAGGTTAAAAATTGCAGCAGCATTACACTTCTCCGTGTTTAAACAAGATTAATATTTTTATATTTTTTGATGTTGATTTTCTCAGAAGTAGTAATGACATTTCTTAAAGTATTGTTTATTTATAATAATCATTGTTTTAAAGGAAAAAGTTTGTTCCTAAGTAGAAATATAAATTATTGTGAAAATTTACTATTATTATATACCATAATAAGCTGAGACGTGATTGTGCTGTTTTTAATTGACTTGACTCCTTGGTAACTTTTATGTAATTGAAATCTTTATTTTACGTTTAACATAAAAGTGCTGAATCGGGCACGTCTCTGTATGTATAATCATTATGAGTTTCATGGGAATTTGTTCGTAATAAAAAAGTACCTACAGAATTTTAATAGGCTTTTGTTTTGCTTCTAAGTTCTTCTTGGTTGATACATGCTTATTAGGAAGTTTGTTATTTACTTAATCAGACACTGAGAAAAGGACATGTCGAGAAAAGAACATGTCGAGAAAAGGACATAATGCGATGAGACGGCCAATCAATCTTAAACATGCATTTTTTTCTTAACTCTCCAGCCTTGCAAGTTCCTCGCTACTTAAGGCTTCAGGCTTTATATCAGACTGATACGAATAAAATTAAAATCGATTCAAAATTTAAATGTACATTGTAAAAATTGCCGAAAAACCGTTCAAATTCACCATCAAACCATCCTTTCTTCGCCGTACTAACCTTATAATTATAATATAATTAACTCAAAAGACTTACAAATGTGCGCCTACGCCTGTGGTATTGTTATCACCGTGTCCGTCGAACCTATTAATATTGTTAGGTACAATTGAAAGTACCTACTAAGACCGTTGTATGCCGAATACATGTTTAGTAGTAATAATATGAACAATTTTGCTCATCATTTATTTATTCATTTTCAGTCATAATCTCTTTAGTGTGTGTGTTGGGTATTTGTAACCCAACCCAACCGTGGCAGATGCTGTAATTGTAAAAATAGGTAGGTAGGTAAAGACGAATTTGTCATTATGTTGACACTTTTAGCTATCAAAAATAATGAGGAATTTAAAATGTTTGATAAATAATTATATCGACTAAATTGTGGTTAATTGGACGTATAAGTACTTAGGAAGTACTATAAAAGTTCTTTGGATGCGGTCAAGTATAAATAAAATAATATAAACAGCACATATTATACATGTATGTCAGATTAATGCGCTGACAAATAAAGGTTGAATACAATTTACTGCTAGTTACAATTTGAATACAATTTACGGTCAAGTATAAATCAAATAATATAAACAGCACATATTATACATGGAAGTCAGATTAATGCGCTGGCAAATAAGGTTAAATACAATTTACTGCTAGTTACAATTTAACTTTTAAAACATCCACATGTCTGTATTGCCTAATAGTGTCAGTCAACGTATTAACGCAATAGACTGTACAAATTGCATGCTGTATTGTGTTGTTGTCAAAACATGTTTTCCTTTGTTTCTTGTGTACTCAGCTTATTGTCTTAGTATCTTTTTATCTAGCTACTTAAGTATTTCATTTTATTATATTTCTACTCTTTTTCTACATACACTATCAATGTAAATTTTATCACTGTAGTTGAAATGAAAAAACAGCAAAACTTTTAATAAAATAAATATCCATAATAATTTGAACAAACTTCTACCTACTATGGAAATTAATTTAAAAATTGTAGTTTTGCATAAATGTACATTAGATAAGTAAATATTTTTCAGGTTTATTCATATCGCGATACGTTTCGGATGCGTTTAATATTTCTGCAGTTTGCGGACTGCGGCTAATAGTAATTGTTATACAGTACCTACGGGTGTACAGTACCAACGTACTTTCTTCTGCTAGTTCCACGAAAAATTATTGGGTAAAATGTAATCCACTATGATTTATAGTATATCTATTCCACATAACACTCTGGCATACGTGTCGGGACAATGGCGTTTAATAGTGGAACATCATGTTACCGTTAGTTCGCTGCAAATCGAGAACAGGCTGGTCTGGTACGCGCTGCGTGCGTGTTTCGCGAAAATATTTAGTAATAAAATAACACCCATGTTGGTATTGTATAATATAGATATGTATTAAACATCAGTACAAGATTTTAGTGGCTTATGAATCTCACCGATAGTTTTGTAATCGTATAATGAAAAACGTTACGATTGGCGAAAATCTTGGTGGTGGCCTTGAAAAAACAAGCGGTAAAATAATTTAAAATATCTCTTATGAAAATATTTATATATTATTAATAACCTTAGCGTATTGGAGATTAAGCTCGGGACCAATGTACGCGGCTGAGAAGCGAATGTCATGGTATTATACGTCTATTGCATCTTTCCATGACAGATTTGATAAAATGATGGTGACAAAAAATTACTGCTATTGGTGCTTAAACATAATTTTAGAATACCTATTTTACAATAGGAATCTTTTAAAAGTTTTTGTATAGTTACGAGGATGAGTACTAAAAATGAAATCAGAGCACTCCATTAATGTCCTGTTGAGTGTTCAGCAAATACGTTGGTGGTTCAAATATAAACGGGAATTTTCATGTTCTACGTTTACTGCAGGCAGATAATTATGCGTATTGCATTTCTGAACATTTTATCGGCGTCGTTGTTTGGTTATTCCCGCTTCTAAACAATTTATAATCTTCGTGTTTATTTTTTTCTTTTAAATGAAGGCGTATTTCCATGTGAGATTTTTGCAATGCTTAGTTGGCAATTTGGAGATTAGTATTTTAGTCAGTCCAGGGTGTATGAATGACGCAAATTGTTTATAGAGGGTCGGTAAGTGTTGAAAATGAAACTTCAGTCAATTAAGACAAGTTGAAGCAAAATTGACGAATAAAACTGTTAAAGAAATAGCAGAAAATATAGAAACAATTATTGGGAGTGGAGATAAGACCATAAATAATTTAAAAAGTGTGCGCTTGGTGGGTTTTTCATTTTGTGAAACCCAAAAACGAGAAATCAGGATTGGTTTCTGAAACACAACTTCTGAAACTATTTCAAAGAGATATAGATAAGATTTTGAATTATACATTAACTTGTGATGAAACGTAGAGAACACTGTTTGTTACTGAATCTAACCGTCGACATGCAACCAAAATAAAATTTCCCTTTCGGAATTAAGAAGCTTTTCGATTGATCGCATAAGTGCAATGCAATAACAAGGGACTTTGTAGAAAAACAGTCTATAATTTAGCTCGTATTTCTAATCAAAAAATATATTTGAAAATTGCTGTTTATATTTAAACCACCTACGTACTAGAGAGAATAGTTAAAGGTATCGTTCACAGCAATCTCAAATAAATAAGAGGCTAGCTGGTTAGATAAAATGCATTATGAACTGTACAAATTTAAATGCTTAAGTGATTTGATTATGTAAATTCAAGTTTAATAGTATTTTATAGCAAGCACCTAAATCATTACATATATCCACACGCAACTTGCAATAGGTAATTTCGATAAGTTCCTAAAGATTTATTATTTGTAAATTTATGAAATAAGTAAAACATTTTGAATTTATAACTATTAAACATTTTTAAAATGTACTTTTTGTATTAAGATAACTTAAGAAAATATAAACTGGAAATTATTGCATACTTACATTTTTTATTTATTTTAAATACCGACATTATTAATAAATATTTTAATAGGTAAGTCCATACAACGATGCCTAATCTAAGATGTACGGTCGCGATCATAAATGCCGTCAGAATTCTAAAACAGTGACTCGATCGACTTTATACGTTTACGTGTTACGCACACAACTGCATAAGGAATCATTAGAATAAAACCCGTATTTTCGCTTTGTTTGTCGTATTCAGTAAACGTATTGATCATGGATTGATTCATCGGCGGTTAGAGACTTAGCTTTGCCGACTGCTTAGTTTACCGAGAAAGAAGCAACAAAATTTAATCTTAAAGTAACGTCGGGTAGTTTTTTTTTTCAGTATACAGGTGGTAAAAAATGTCCGGCAATATTTTAACATTGGTTTCTACTCATCAAACTGAACAACTTTCCCCATGAAACTCATACTCAAAAAGCAAAACAATTTTTGGACTCTTCTTAAAAATCCGTCAGCTGGTTGATGAACTTTGTATGGGAAATCAAAACTTTTTTTTTACCATGAGATTCTTGGAAAAAAATGTTCAGTTTGATGAGTAGAAGCCACTTTTAAAATATTGCCAGAGTAAATAATAAATGATCACAAAACGAAAATAAAGTTGCAAAATATGACATTATAAAAACAATAAAATAAAAACGTGTAAATAAATGAAGAATGACCAAATGCTAGTGGTTCTGATTCGAACCCAAACCAAGCAGTTTTTATTTCGAACTCCATAACCAATCAACCACCCAAGCTCTGACGAAATTAAGGTAAGGATTCCGCTTATATTAAGTGTTGCCTGTTCTGGTTAGATGGCACCAGTATGCTTAAAATTAATAAGTCTTAACGATTGCAGCTGTTACCGTCGTCGCATACGCTTTTTCGTTTTGAAAAGGTTATACACACACATTGATAAATCGTCGGCGTAAGCAAATGTAGTTCTAAACGTATTAACGCACTTTTGATCGCGACTGCTCATGACATATTTTGACAAATTCATCAATAGTCTTAGAACGAGTCGTGTTCAGTCTGATGATTCACCAATTTTGTAACCTAAATCTACAAATAAAAAAACGTTAAAATGTAACGGGGACGATTCTGTACATGCAATACGGTACTGTACGGGCTGGGCCGATTTTGATGGAACTTTGTACGATTATACTACGTTACCAGAAGTAGCATCTTAGATACTTTTTATCTCGGAAAATTCAAGGGTTCCCGGAGGAATGCCAAAAAACTGTAATTCGTAAAAGCCTTAACACTCAAAGACTACGAAGCCGACTTTATTGTTATTTGGCCCAATGATATTTCATCATAAGTTACTACTAAACATTCAATTTTTTTCATCTTGGTTTACTAAAGGGTTTCTCACAGGAAAGTGATAACACCATATCTCCACAAATTAACTTTTTGAAAACGCGTGTCGGTTACGGCACTTTCGTATCATTCTATACATACTATTGGTCATCGAAATCCAAAAGGATCCCGAGGGAAAAGCTAGAAACTGTATCTATGGAAGGGCTTAAAGTATTTAGGTGAAACCTTCACTCTTAGATTATGTGTAATTGTGTATCGAAGTTATATTCTAAACTAGCTTTCGCCCGCAACTTCGTCTGCGTGGACTTCAGAATTGAATCCAGAGAGCAAGGAAAATGTTAAGGTGGCGCCATCTAGTGACAAAGTAAAATTTAAAGTTTTTAAGCATTCCTCCGGGACCCCTTAAATTTTCCGGGATAAAAAGTATCCTATGTGTTAGCCGAGTGCTTTATCCGTCTACCTACGAAATTTCATCCAAATCCGTTCAGTAGTTTCGGCATGAAAGTGGAACAAACAAAATGAACAATATTTGTACATTTTCCTTGCAAACTTTGAGATTATTGCTATTTTTGACTTAAAGGTGCTGATTTAAAAAAATATATATATTCGAGGTTTTTCAAATAAAATTAATTAGATTTATTAAGAATACAAAGAAGATTATGTGGGTGTTCAACAAGGTTACCGTGACTTGCTAATTGAGATAAAAAAAAAAAAAAAACCGGCCAAGTGTGAGTCAGACTCGCGCATGAAGGGTTCCGTACCATCGTACAACAAACTCTATAAAACACGTCTCTTGTATGGGGATCGCCTTTAATTTTTGAAATAAAATTTTATTTTGCATGAAGTGCGGTCGTGGCGCAGTGCGGCTTGCGTGGTCGCGTCAATCACGCAGGTTAACTGACTACAGACACGGTCATAACCTGGATGGGTTTGACTGTTAGTGGCATTTATCTCGACCGTTACCGTTACGTTACGAACGTTAAGCCATTGGTACCAGCTGCTATCTTCTAGATAAGTGTCATTAAGCCATGTTGGAGGCCTTATAGGCCGCTTGAAAACTTCTGACACTGGGGTTGGCCATTAGCCCCCACAACCTCCACCAATCCGGACTTGGCCCCCGTGTGTGGAGTATGGCCTGGCCTTCCCGATGTATGGGCGGAGACCCGTGCCCCTGCAGTGGAGACGTAATGGGTTATTAACAATTTTATTTTATTATACTTTTTTAGTGACTGTAGCACTGCCGTGCTTACGATAAGAGTAGTAAGTCTGTGAAACACACTTTCGAGTTTTCGTCACATTTTTGCATTTTCCGAATCGTTTCTTTAGATTATTTTAAATACGATTTTTGAAATGTGTAGCTCACATTCAGTATTTTTATACTGCGTTATCATTTAATTGTCTTATTTGTTAGTTCTTACATTATTAAATGACGAAATGGATAAAGTTACTGTTTTTATATATTATACTTACTGCTCTTATCGTAAGCACGGCAAAGCAATGGGGAAGAAAACTGACAAAGCTCGCCGATAGAGGCGCTGATATCGCTTGACTCATACTAACTGTCAAAACGTATAGAAAAAAATGTTTACGTGAACTAAACATAAGATTATTTAAAAAATGCTGCGTTGTGTGGTGATTGGTTGCAATTATAATGGAAATCATTAATTTCCTAAAGGTTATCGGATGAAGAAGACGTGGGAAAAGTTATGTTTTCAATTATGTACTTTTCAACTTCGCCTTAATTGAGGAACAGTCCAAGTCGCATACATTTTCCATTTAACAATTTTACAGAAAAAAAACTAATTTATAACACCTCAATAATAAAAAACGCGGAACAAATCGAAAGTTGTTATGAGTCAAGCGTCCGTAGCGCCATCTGCAAATAGCTTTGCGTTTTCGTCCCCATAGAAACTCGGTGAGCATTTCAAGCGTCTACCTGTTGCCATTATTAATATCGAGCAAAAAAGGCAAAAAAAAACACGTTTTTAGTAGGGGAGCCACCTTTAATTTTTAAATAATTTTTATTATTTGTTTTACTGGCAACAAAAATACACACTCTGTGAAAATTTCAACTATCTACCTATTACGTTTCATGAAATACAGCCCGCTGACAGATAGATGGACGGAAGGACGGACGGACAGCGGACAGCTTAGTAATAGTTGGCCTTTGGGTACGGAACCCTAAAAAAAGAAACATTTTCCCGCCACTTTTCCGTTTCTTCCAAAACGACGTCTTCGTCTTGTCTACTTCGGCCAGGCAGTCTGCCAAACAGTAGATTGGGTGTATTCTCGCAAAAATCTAATAGTAATTGTGGCACAGTGTCGCCGCTGCTCTATCACTCTTGCGATTTCACCATAAATGAGGTGCATGTCAGCATATTCTTGCTTAGTAAAATCTGAAAACTCACGGCAATTCGTCTTTGTTTCTTTTTTAGGGTTCCGTACCGCAAAAGGAAAAAAGGAACCCTTATAGGATCACTTCGTTGTCCGTCCGTCTGTATGTCTGTCTGTCAAATTTATATCATCAACTACTCTTAAATGTTCTAAACTAATCTTAAATGTTCGTGCGGATGGTGGCGTATCGGGAGCCGGGTCGTTCCCTTCCCTCAAATATGGTTGAGGGGAGCGATGGCTGACTCTCGCGTTATACTCGTGATCGGGTGCTGTCCGTGTGAACTGGCCTGCTCTTGTCATTGGTTTTTGAATTGTTAGTCATTAGCTACAAATAATTTTTACTTTTATCTCTTTTGAATCCTTTCTTTCTTTATTCTTCTTACTTTATTCTTAATTTTGCATATTTTATTTACAGACATGACATTGTATAATTCATTTATTGATCTAGCATTAAGATGTAATAGAATATAAGACTTAAAAAAAAAATGTGTTGGAGGGAGTTTCTTTAGGGCCCGCCGTTTCTTCTCACTCCGCAAACACTTCCCGAAACGGTGGGTATACGAGTTCCGAGTGGTAGGAACCTCGTGTTAGGTAGATAAAAGAATAACGTTCGAAAAGTGTACACTGCTACCTACTTCGAATAAAATATTTTCATTTCATTTCATTTCACTCAGGCCTGCAATTCCTTGAAGTTGTGAAAAAATCAAACTTCTATGCCAACGCAATCAAGAGATACGGCCGTTTATGCCGCATATTTGGACACTCGCATGGGAATCAAAACCTATATAGGGTACTTCCTGTATACCTACAATTAAGAAATTTGGCAGGAAGCAATGTCTTATAGCACAGGTAAAGGGAAAAGTCCGAAACCCGTGAAATTGAATTTGATATAGAGTTCAAGACGTGTGTGAATATATTATATTTATACGGAACCCTCGGTGCGCGAGTCCGACTAGCACTTGGCCGGTTTTTTATCTCAGGTAGCAAGTCACAGCGATCTTGTAGAACACACAGTTGATCTTCTCCCTTTTCTTATCAATCTAATTAATTTTATTTGAAAACCCTCTAATATATTTTTTTAAATCAGCACCTTTAAAAATAGCAATTATCTCAAAGCAAGGAAAATGTACAAGTATTGTACATTTCTAAAATGGGGCATGAAAGAATATTTTTTCTGTAGCATGTGAGACAAAACTATTCAGTACATTTGTTTTACGTCGCGGATATTTATTGCATTAACGGATTTAAAGATTTTCCTCAAATTGGTGATATATTATCAAAACTATCACAAACCAAAATTTTTTGCATTAGTTTTGGGACATCCTGTATAATGAACCCAACTGAAAATTTAATGAAGGAATTTGTTAAGTAATTATCTACGTATCATTTACTTTTCTCTGTGTTAATGTTCACCATAATGATAAACATATGTGGATTAAAAATATTTATACTACACATACTTAGACCGAATTTGAGGCAGAAAGTACGTCATTCCTCAAGATACAGGGAATCCTAGTTTGGGGCCAGATGACCGTGTGTGATTTGTCCCAAATATTATTATTATTTTATTACTATCGTACAAATATGCGGAAAGAAAACGCGCTGAGCGGGAGGGAAAAGTGTATGAAAATCCATTACTAACGTGTTTTTTTATTTATTTTGGGTAAGACTATGTCGGTAAACTAAATGTAAAATGCCAAAAATTATTTGTTCAACAAGTGAGCAAAGTTATTTTTTGCTACGAGTGCTGACTTTAAATCACCAACTAGCGAAGTAGTCTAGAATTGAAGCACGAGCATAGCGAGTGATTCTCATATAGACTACTGAGCACAGTGAGTGATTTAAAGGCACGAGACATAAAAATAACTTGCTCTCGTGTAACCAGCGAGAAAAGTAAAAACGTAGTTGATTAAATTCTCTTTGGAGACAATATAGTTTTTTATTATAATGTTTTTAATTTAGAGGTTGCGTGCGGAATGCTTGATATTTTTATGAAAACCTAAGATGAAAACCAAACATTGGTTTTCATCTTAGGTATTTTTAAGCAAGCGATATGCATGTTTATGACGTAATTTTTAAAATAAATATGTACTAGACATATTTATTTTAAAAATTACGTCTTAAAAATTGCAACAGCACAATTTATATACTTAAATTTCATTAAATAACATACAACATTTTGTGCCTATGAGTTAATCGCTAGGCCAAAATGAGTTTCTGAACGAACCATCGCCCATATTTTTTCAGAGCCGAGCCAAAGGTGGTGTTCGAAATTCGAATCACTTTTTCTCACGCTCGCAGTAAAAACCGTTTTTGCTTTGAGTTTTAGGGACCAAAGGCACCCTTTTCGAGCTAGAGAGGTGAAAAAGTTTTTATCTTCATGTTCGCAAAATGATAGTGACCACTAGCTTTTTCCAAACATTATTTTGAAAAAATAACATGTGATTTTGGCGTCCTTTTTTTTATTTTTTATCGTAGGTGTAGTATAAAGCACTATATATCACTCGGAAGAAAGTGCGATTCCCAACTCGAGTGTATTAAATCTCTCGTTGGTAATCGGTCACTTTCTCCCCTTAATGAACAATGTACTATCACTTACCTCGTCTTTCTTTGATAATACGAGTATTGATCGGACTAGGTAGTGGCTTGGTTTACTCTTTCCTTGTCTTCAGTTTCACTTAACAGAGACGGTAACGAATAAATCATAACGACCGTTTGTTCCCCTAGGCTCAACTGCGAGGCTCAACTGGTTACAACATTACGACCTGTAGTGTTACGAGAAACAAACTTCATACCTTTTATAGGTCTTCATGACAACATTCCATAATGTATCCAAAGATGTGCTTTGAGTAGTCACTTTCCTTATCACAAAATATACATTATGTGCACTTTTCGCATTTCACTTTCGCTTTAAGCTTTTGACCGCTACAGTCGGCTAGGGCTGACAACCGGTTTCCGTGCCACAGGCGTCAGGATTTGAGATTTTCATACTTTTTTTGTCCACTAGAGCCGAAGTTGGCGTTGGGGGCACAATTTGTCAAAGAGTAGCGAAACGGCCAATGGTTTAACACAAAACATACTCATAAGCACAGAATAAAAATAGTTACTAACTCAAGGTTTAAAAAAACACTTTATTTCAAATAAAGCCTACATCAAACCATAAACACCGTAACAGTAAGAGTTTCATGCAGCGTCGCTATTGAGTTGGGGAAAACCCCATTAGATACAAGTTTATTTGGCCTGGATGTATGTATAAGTCTCAAAAGCCAAGCATCGCAGTGTTGCCGTATTTCAATATTCAGACTTCCGGAGTCGGGCGACACTAGTCTTGCTTGACTAAATCGGCCTGAGTCACATGTGCGTGAGTGTGAAAGCCACGAAACACGCTTGAAAGTACGAAGTACCTACTACGAAGAGCGAGAGCCGCGAGAACGGGGAAGAAAACGCAAAGCTATTTGCAGATGGCGCTACGGACGCTTGACTCACAACAACTTTCAATTAGTTCCGCGTTTTTTATTATCGAGGTGTTATAAATTAGTTTTTTTTTCTGTAAAATTGTTAAATGGAAAATGTATGCGACTTGGACTGTTCTTCAATTAAAGGCGAAGTTGAAAAGTACATAATTGAAAACGTATCTTTTCCCACGTCTTCTTTATCCGAGAATCTTTAGGAAATTAATGATTTAAATTATTATTGCAACCAATCGCCACACAACGCGGCATTTTTTAAATAATGTTATTAAATATCTTATGTTTTTCTATACGTTTTAACAGTTAGTATGAGACAAGCGGTATCAGCGCCTCTATCGGCGAGCTTTGTCAGTTTTCTTCCCCACTGAGGTACGGTCTCATGCGGGTTGTTTTTGTACACAATATAATCTTAGAATGCGCTGCTAATTAAACGGAAGATAACCTTATTGAATTCATCCCTGGGACTACTGGGTGACAGGGATTTTCTTTGTTCGACTCAGTTAAATGTAACAATTAGATTTTATGTAGGTACGTAAATATTCTGAGTCTATCCAGTTTTATCCATTTCCTTCTGTACTTCATGCCGAGTACAAAATATGATGTTTAATCGTAGGTAATAAAATAATGCATCGCAATGCAGAGTATCACTAAGATTGGAGAAATCGTTTTCCAAAGAAAAAATACTTTTGAACCGACTTCAAAAAAAGGAGGAGGTTCTCAATTCATCGGAATCTTTTTTTTTGTATGTTCACCGATTACTCGAAGACGCCTGAACCGATTTGGAAAATTCTTTTTTGTTTAAAAGGGTATACTTCACAGGTGGTCCCATATAAATTTTATCGGAATCGATTCAGCGGTTTTTGAGAAAATCAACAAAAACAGCAAAATTGGAGTTGTTGCGATTGAAGTCGGTTGTTTTTAACGTATTCAGCGTGGTCTAACAAGGCGATCAGCTGATCAGCGACTGACTATGACTTTAAGAGACTTGTTCAGTTTCATGAGTAGACCCAACTTAAATACTTTCAGTTGGTTTTAAGGCCTTAATAAATAAATGTAATCATTCGTTTACCTAGTTATTCGTTCAAATCATACAAAGATAGTGGTATACAAATTAAATTTATTTACAATGAAATAGGTAGGTACATCGTTATTAATAAGCTAATTAATTAGGCAAGGTATGAAGATTAACCCAGATAACTGCAGGCACTATTCTCACTGAGAGTCTACCTTTAAAAAATAAATACATAATATAAATTTATTATTACGGATTATTGATTTTTATAAAAGGTACCTTCTATAATTGAGAAATTATTTTTACTGAATTAACGATTTCCATAAGTTACTAAGAAATAGACTACTCTTTAGAGATATATCCATTACTGATTACTTGCGAAAAATTTTTCAATTCATAAGTAGAAACCCCAATTTATTTTTCATTTGATTTCATTCACTAATAGCGTTCTTTAAGTAATTGTTACACCAAAGGGAATTTTTTTATTCGCTGACAAACTACAAATGCTAAATGCTACTCATTCGACAAGAAACCTATACAGGGTAGAATTTTGAAACGCCACCTGTAGAGAAAGTACTCTAAATACTGGAGATAGCAAATTTTACTCAAACGAAACATTCCTTTGTTTTTAAAAAGAAGCAAAACTACATTCTATGATTTTTGAAAATACCCTTGTCACACCCAGGAATCAAACCGGCTCAAATCCGAAAAAATAACATCCTGTACTTTTATGGCATTCATTGATAGGGTCAATAAGGATCAAATCTCTCTAACAGACATGGTAAATTAAATGAAAGGAAAACCATGAAATCTTGTGTTATGAACCATTAATTTTTATTTATGGCATTCATTGATAGGGTCAATAAGGATCAAATCTCTCTAACAGACATGGTAAATTAAATGAAAGGAAAACCATGAAATCTTGTGTTATGAACCATTAATTTTTAATTTAACATAAGTAATTCGATGAACCCTTGAATAAAAAGTGCTTTCGTGTTCGAGTATATAAAATCTCTCATTGAATTTATAAGTTTTCATGGTTTTCCTTTCATTTAACTTACCATATTTGTTAGAGAGATTTGATCCTTATGATTGACCCTATCGATTAATGCCATAAAAGTACAAGATGTTATTTTTACGGATTTTGGCCGGTTCGATTCCTAGGTGTGACAAGGGTATTTTTAAAAATCATAGAATGTAGTTTTGCTTCTTTTTAAAAATAAAGGAATGTTTCCTTTGAGTAAAATTTGCTATCTCCAGTATTTAGAGTACTTTCCCTCTAGGTGTCGTTCCAACATTCCATCCCGTATATAGCTATAATCGGACAGAAATATATCTTCCATATAAATGCAAATCGACCGATCTATTGACAATTGGTATGGGAATTATTGCACTGATCAGTTGATTTGTAAAGTATGGCAAATAAAAGTATATATTTTTTGTCAGATTGCATAGGCATCTACTTTGGATAATTGTACTCAGCTCTAGGAAAAGCAACTTCCATTTACTGTCTGTCAGCTAATAAAAATCATAAGGTATACTTGTGATCGAAAGGTCTAACCTAAAAAGATAATACATACGCGCTCTAAATATTGCTTCAGTGATAGTTAGATAATGATTATAAATACTAAGGGAACAAATTATTTATTGTTGGAAACTTGGAAAGTTTTAGGGTTTTATAACTTTGAAATACTAATATTTTTCAAGCGTATTTTCGATCTTAGATTTTACATCTCTAGGTTGTGTGTTACACAGACATGTGCTATGGTGATCGAGCAGAAATCAAAAAAATAATGGCCTGATTATGACTGTTGGAAATAAAAAAAATGATGGATTTCAACCTATTTAATTTGCAGTGTTATGTTGACACAGTAAAACCAAACGTTAAAAGACGTAGGTCAATGAAAGTGATGATTGCCTACCATACTATTGTACTTACCTACCTGGTAAGTTACAACTCCAAACTTTGTTATCCTCTAATGATCTTTACTTTACGTTAACTTTAAAGTCATCGAGGTGACAAATTCATTGAATCACTTATCTGACTTTGACTATGGTGTGTGTCTATAACTTAATACATAACTAAATACAATACTTCGGCGACAGATTAAATATTTGAGATTCATTAATTCACGTTAGGTAGAAGATTCATTCATAGTTTGTGACCGGTTTAAAACATATGTTCAGGTATTTACAACGAGGGCTATTATTTTAAACATAAATAAATTACAATTTGTTGCACCAATACATAAATAAATTACGCATTAAACCTAATCAGAACATTTGAACTCATTGTTCCAATGAGCGTGTCTTTTAACAAACTCTTTGCATAGATGGATTTATGTATGTCTGTACTTAAAAAATAATCTTGCATAATTAATATGGACAAAACACACGAAGGACGTCAATTTTACACTAATAAAAATAAATTATACACCTAGTAAATTTAGAACCTAGTAAAATTTTAAAATGTGTGACAAAGATACTAAAAATAATAACAAGTTTATAAGCCTTTTAAAATATGTAATGTAATGTGGCACAAACAATCAAGTTCTGGACGGACAGAACATTAAGTAAATATAAATTATTGCTGATTAAAACAATCTGTCACTTATTGCTTATTACAAAAAAAGATCATGCTTTTAAAATAGTTATTAAAATATAACTCGCACAGAGACGAGGGAATCGAGTGCATATTCAAAACAAGACAGATCATGGGAAAATATAAAAAAGTGCAGATAAAAAATTCCACGATTTGGTACGTTTTAAAAAGAAATCAGAGAAACAATCGTTTTTTTTTTACTTCTCCGGCACGAAAAGGGTCGCCTTTGGTCCCTAAAAACTCAAAGCAAAAACGCTTTCGAATAACTTGCTAAACACAACTTTTCACCTCGAAAAGGGAGAAAATTAGAAACGTAGTTGATTAAATTCTCTTTGGAGACAATATAGTTATTTATTATAATGTTTTTAATTTAGAGGTTGCGTACGGAAACTGCGCTGCTTAATATTTTTATGAAAACCAAACATGATATTTTTAAGTACCTAAGCGATATTAATGTTTACTAGTACATATTTATTTTAAATATTACGTCTTTAAAAATGCAATAGCACATGTCAAATCGCTAGGCCAAAATGAGTTTCTTGAACGAACTCATCGCTCATATTTTTTCAGCGCCGCGCAAAAGGTGGTGTTCAAAATTCTTTTTTTTGTTTTGTTTTTACCTTTATTTTTCTAATCACTTTTTCTGACGCTCGCAGCAAAAAGAGATTTTCCTTTGAGTTTTTAGGGACTACACTTGTTTAATTCTCTGAAAACTACTTCGTTTTGAAAGAATTAAACTGTGCCCCCTAATTGGTCCCAACACTACGTTAACAGCTCACATCATAGCATTTGTATTGAAATTTTTAAAAACGTATAAAGGTTCATAAAAAAGTTTTTAATTTTTAAAAAAACGACTATATTGAATTATGACGTCATTTAACATTTAAAAAACAAGACATTTTTTAAAAAGTAATACAGATAACTAGCGAAGTGTCATATCAACTTGACCAAAAATTCAGTAATAATAATATCGTATTGTAGTGAATCAAGAATTTGTATGGGACACTAAAAAAGTTGTAGTTCGGTTTTTTTTCTGTATTCTACACTTGATTCCCTTTTTAATACCTGTATATACAGGTGTAACAAAATTGGTGTAGGACGCGTTAACTAGGGATTCTACTCATCGTACTGAACAACTTTAATTCTACTTGCTCAAATCGCAAAAAACTTTTGGACTCTCCATACAAAAATGGCAAAACAGATTGACCAATTTGTATGAAAAATCCAAATTGTTTTTTGTGATTTGAGCAGTCGTAGAGCAAAAGTTGTCCAGTATGATGAGTAGAATCCCCAGTTAACGGGTCCTACACCAATTTTGTCACATCTGTATAGTAATAGTATGTGGTACACACGACACGGTAACAGATCAATTCCACCCCCTAGAAAAGGTCGTATGCAGAGTACGTCATAATAAAAAACATATCGCCCTCTGACGCATGACTCATCGCATTCAAATTTAACAGCTCAAAGCCCAAACAGTGCAGGTTGATGCTTCGCTGTGTGTACCCAAAACACGCCAAAAAAGTTTGTAATCAGTGATAATAAATAACGCGCAGTATTCTTCAAATAATACTGTTTAGCCATACTGCGAAATAGATGTAAGTGTTACAATTTTTAATTCAAATTATGTATTTTTACATACTGTACATGGAATCTGACCTACTTGGATTCTGACCTCCATCGCCGAAAGATAGCAAACTTTTTTGTCTGCACTCAAGTAGCACACTGCAGTCGTACCACCCAACAATACGTACATTTAAGGCTTATAATTTAGTTTTTTTAAGCTAATAGGTTGCGAACGTTAATGATCTTATGGACTTTAAGGTTAGTGCGACTGTATACGTCGACGATATTTAATGGCCGCAAAATAACCAGACGGCCCAATGTATAACGTATGGATGACTTAAATTACATATGTCTTAAAAGCAACCTCTAAAAAGAGATAAGCTGTATTTAAGAGATAAGCGGAAATAAAGGGAGGCTCTGAAATTGTTCGTGAACCTGTTGCTTATTATGGTTTGTATGTATCGCTAGTTTTCAATATCAAGTATCTCGTAATTGAGATACTGTTTATGAGCACATAATATAAATGCACAAAAAGTTAATAAAAAATTACCGAATAACTATTTAGCGTCAAGGAAATTTGGACTTCTCTTTGACTGACAATTTTAATTAGAACCATAAATATTTGTTATTTTAATATGCAAATACCGAAACCATAGTAAGAGCATCATACTGCCGAGCTTACGATAAGAGCAGTAAGTCTATGAAACACACGTTCGACTTCTCGTCACATTTTTACATTTTCCCAATTGTTTCCTTATATTATTTTAAATACGATCAAAATCAAAATCTAAATGGGTTAGTCACTGCTTTTGAAAATATACTTACTGCTCTTATCGTAAGTACGGCAGCATATACAATAAAACTAAACAACGCATAAAACGCGTGTTAAAAAGAATCATATTCATCATACCAACCCTAATTCAAATGGCACAGATTTTTGTACAATCTAAATTTGGACGTAAACAAACTGCATTTGTTCCTTTTTTAAACAATACAAAATTATTTTAGCCAATCACACAATACAGATATTTTTTTAACTAATTACCTATATTTAAAATATACTTCGTTCTCTATAAAAAGAAATATAAAAAATATTTTCTATTGTTAAAACTTTGAACAAACTGTCTTTGATTTCCTAGAGAAGAGTATTCTGAAATTTTGGTTTTTAAAATTTGTTAATATTCGCCTTTTATCCACCACCATAGCAATTGCAAAATTCTACACTACACAGAGTTGAAAGCGTTTTGACATTCCAAACATGCATCTTTGTTACATACTTGCATATACATCATACTACAACATTAATCACTCTTATTTATTAGTAAGGTAGGTACCATGTTATCATGTTAGGTACCGTGTTTTTAGTCTTAATCAAGAGTACATGGAATTTAGTCAAAATCCAACAATTATTACATTATGAATGTTGTTTCTACAATTTCATAATCCTGAAGAAACACAATTTTAGTAACATTTGGAAATTTTGTCCCAATCCTCGACAAGCAAAACATGTGTCTTTTATTATGTTATCCAACATTAAAAGCCACGACTGAGTCTACAACGCCTTAGTCACCGATATACAGAAAGACCGTATATGTACAGAACATACCTATATTTTTGTGAGAAATTTACATCAACAATTACACAATAAATTGTTTATCCATAAGGCTAACTTTCTCACGTAGCAGTTAAACTGACATTATTGCAATTCTCACTGTATTTTTATAATTAAAAAATAACAGACTTACTAAATTTAATTCTAGACTGTAACACTACATATTGAGGTACCGAAAACATTCGCGTATAAATGTATCGATAAAAATAAATACTACACAAATAAGCGTAGGGAATAAAAATGATAAATAGAATTTAATAAAAGTAATTTAATCTTGTTAACTACCCTATGTCAAACCTAATTAAATACTAAATCTAGCATAGTTATTGTATCTTACTTTTATATTACTAGAGACTAAGGTAGTGAACAACAAATAATGCAACTTGCGTCGCGAGGCCCAATTCAGTACGAGCTTACTTTTCAGTCACGTCACATTCAATAAGAATCAATCTTTATTTCGCACACATCTACATTCTACCTTAGATCAGTGTTTACGGATACATCGTCGGTGCTATCGCTCTAGCTTATTAATTCTCTAAGAGTAAAATAGCAAGGAATAGAGCGACATTAATATGTGGAGGCGGGCCGATAAATGGAGCTTTACCTACAACAGCCGAGTTTCCAAACCTTTGACCTAGACTAGTTGTCACCTTCTCGGCTTCAGACTACACTAAACAAACGTTTTATGCAGATTTGGATGGAACAAAAAATTTTTGGTATGCGAACTTAACGATAAAACCACTATCCTATCGTCCCATCTAATCTAGCTTTAGCTAGTTAACCGTGTGCACCAGTTTCGTTATATATCATTATTTATGTTTTGATTACCGAATCACATTTTGGTAACACTTCACACATTTACAATTTAAAAAATATGTAGGAATCTAGAAATGACGCCATCCGCCATACAAATGTAACCGCAAGCTTTAACCAATTTCCTAATTTATAAATGCAATTGAACATGTTAAAATTAGCAAATAGACGTCAACACTTAATAAAATGGTTTACCTGTCATATAAAGGTCATGGGCAGAAAATGTTTGTAAATCGATCAAATCATGTATTTGCTTTAGAAACAAATATGTCCTTTAAGATGTACTTTAAGATGTTGTACATTTTCTGGCTCCGGCCTGTCGTTCTTATCTAAAGGTTCTAAAACGGAGTAATCCTTAGTTAGAAAATTTAAAACACACGAACAGCACATTAACACTATCAAGTATTCTACTTTAGGTCGTACAAATCCGAGTGCGTTTCAATGTAATGTTGAGTGATGATCCTTCCGGAATCGACGACGGGAGTCAGCAGTTCCTCGGAGGGGACCTGTATGCGTATCCTGTTGTCGGAGGGTAGGTTGGCCGCGCCGTTGCTGGGATAGAAGCCCAGGGAGAGGGGCTTGTGGTCGTCGTGGTACCTGTACTTGGAAGGGCTGGTGGGGTGCAGGTGCGAGGGGCTGCCGGCGAGCGGGTTGTACGTCACGTGGATGCGCACCACGTCTTCCGAGAGCGGCGACGCGGCCGGCGGCGGCGGGTGCGGCGTGCCGCGCGGCGTCGAGTGTGCCGTCGACGGCGCGCGCTGGATGCTCATGCCGCATATACCCGACCTGGATGCACCAATATACTGTTCTAACTAATTTCAACGAAAATCTAACTATTATTTCGGTACAACCACTCATCCCATGAGCATTCTACGAGAAAGTAATGGATGGACCAAGATAACGATTTATTTTAAAAAAAAAACTGCCATTTTGCCACAAACACCCTGCACCCTACGTGAAGTATAATGGGAATTTAAGTATTTTTAAAATTAGCTTCCATTTAAGCACAAATTTCAGTAGTTTTTGGTCTACGCCTCTGGACATTATGGGGATGATACCGCTACAGGACATGAACAAATTATCTTCGGGATCTTTCTTTAATGGGAATTGACCCCCAAAGAAATGTATCTCAGCTTATAAAACTATTTTCAAGTCCCTGTTTCAGTTTATTTTATTTATTAAATTATACTCGTTAAGGTTTGTTGAACGAAATTTTAAGACATCACTAAGTTGTGCCGGAAAAGTTTTTTGGTCAGACATTTCTACCATGTTTGCCAAGTGGAACCAACTTTGTACTAGGAATCTCGACAAAATATTCAATAAGTGTTCATCAGTAGCATAGCGCAAGAAAACCACGAAAAGAGCGTAAACTAGCCTAAAAGTCAGCATAAACTATAGCATCACTACAAAAATGGCCGAGTAGCGAGACAATGAACCTACAGTGGTAAAAGGTTAGCGTAGCGTTTGTGCCAAACAAAAATTTAAAAGCAACCTCAAAGGAATCGCAGCTACATTTATGACTTGGACCGAGTAACGTCTTAGTGGTTGCGGAATCTCAGTATTGAGCAACTGCTAAGAATAGATTTGAATTGAAACCTTGTAAATTAGGTACGAGTACGAGTACAGCTAGCTCAGGATGAACGATTACTAATGATTTGACTTCTCGACTTACGTCAAACAGGTTTGTGATTACTTGTGATACGATTTCTCAATTTAACATAGTCCATATATTACGGAATCATCATTAGGGAAAGGTGTAACAGAAAATAAATTATTTGTCGTGATCCATTATAAATATATCAAGTGACCACAATCCAAAAGGAGCTGTCAGTTCAATATGTTTTGTTAGTTAGTTGGAAACTTGTAAAGAACAAGTAAAAATACCTACACAAACTTCAATTGATCCGTTTTTAAAACCAAAAATGGAAGTTGGACAAAAACCTAAATCCTTTTTTTGTACAGAAATGTTGGATATTATTTCGATTACCGTCGCATAGATATTTAGAAAATCTAACGTGTTTATACCTCGAGGACTGTTTTTAGTCACAGTAGAGCGAGAAATAAGATAGTACGGAAGGGCTCATCCTAAAATTCGTCCCTGTCAAAAAAACTCTATTATAGATTGACAGTCTGTCGATAACATCCTTAGCGTTGCAATTGCAGGGGCACACGTATTTTCCCATATCTCAAGAAGAGTAAGACAATATTTCACACACCGAAAGCAAGTCTGGCTTGTGGAGGTCGTAGTGAAGTAGTAACCTAACCCAAGTCAGAAGTGTCAAGCTGGCTGTAGGGCCTAAATATTAATGCCACCAATGGTCAATCCCATCCACATGATCTCCGTTTCTTAACCTTTACGATAGATACCACCACGCGCGCTTGTCGTGACAACGATTCGCTATGTAAATATTTAGACGCGCCCTTTAATGAGTGTGCATCAGGCCCCCCCGGCTACGTGCACAAACATCTCACCCATCTGACCCTGTGCCGTCGTCGCTGACGTTGCTGTGGGTGTCGAGCGAGTTCTCCGGTGCATGCGACCGCCCGCTCGAGAACACGCTCAGGTCCGCGGTGCTGGTGACGCTGGTGTCGGCCAGCGAGCGGCGCGACCCCAGCGCCGAAGCCGAATCGTCGCAGCGCCCGCCGCCCGCCGCCCCGCTGTGCTCTGCAACCACACCCGCGCACATGAAGCCCTCCAAGCTCCAATCGAACGCCAGAAGACATTTATTTAGCCTTAATCGACTAAATGAATCGATGGTCTATTTTATGACAATTTTACAAAAATGAAGGACTTTTATCAAGATTAGCTCTAATGTTGAGAGTATAAAAAATACAGCGTTCACTTACCTCGTTCACTTTGACGAAATTCTCACGATAAACACACTCTCAAGCATAAAAACAAACATGCAATTTGCAAAAAAATAGAAACAGCTAAAATCTCTGCCCGTAGCGAGACATTAATAATGCAAATTATATCACTAAAGTACAAATAACTGCATAATATATTACAAATTGCACAAAATATTCATATTTACATACAGCGCGCAAACAATTGGATCTATTTTTTATGTTTGATTTTATTCACTTTTCTTCTAGATTTCTTGGGCTTAACTAAATAGCTTTGGTCTTGGGAGAGGGCGAGGGTCGGGAGAGGAGAGGCCCGGATGTTCACGTTGGCGTGAGAGGAGTGGAGGGGTACCGGCACCGCGCGCCCCGCGGCCTCTTCTGGAGAGAAACATTCAGTGCTTAGGATAGGACGTGAACAACTTCAAAATATTCGAGTGGGTAATGAAGAATTTTGTAATAAGTTATTGTGCACATCTAATTGAGGATACTCTTCATAGATTTATGGGGGATATCCATTAACAGCAACACTAATAAAGCTGTCCTATGATGATTCACGTACCACAAATCGTTAAGTGTTTTGTTTGAATGGTCTGAATACACGAGTTAGCTCTTCATACAACCACGGGCGGCAATACTAAAAATAATTAACATATTTGTTATCAACGATATTTATGAACAGGGCACAGTTTACAGAGAAAGAGATGTCGTTATTATCCTAAATAATTGTGACAAAAACAATAGCTTTCCAAATCACTTAATTTATTTGAGTTGACTTCTAAATGATTTCGAATGGGGAAGACGGTCACTAATAATAACCTTATTTTCTACACTATTATGTAAATTAAATGTTAAAAATATGATTACAAATAGCTACTAGGAATCATATACAATCGCATGGGGGTGGGTTTACGCAACAACATTGATGATTTAAGTAATAAATTATTAATATCAGGTTACAGAGCAGAGATTGTGGCAGAGATTCATCAAATAATATATATATAACATATTTAAGGACTAAAACGAATGAGACTTTGATTAATAAAATTGTTGTGAATAAGGTTACGATTACTAATGTTTACCTAAGAGCTACAAACAAGCTATTAAATGAGTTAAATCTTAAGTTCCGAGGATAGAAACTAATTATGAAAACTTTAAAGGTATTGTTTATAATAGTATTATCCTCGAATCTCAAGCACATTGTTAATGCATTATTATAGTTGTTAATCATGACATAAACCCACCCCTCACCACTTAAAATCATGCTGAGGCACATGATATAGCATACATATTTTTCTGATCATTATGTTTCACACAGGCAAAATCATCACTTTTATAGTTAAACGGTGGCGCGTCGCACCATATTATCGTACCAAACTTAGGTACCTTTCATAATATACGAAAATAATTATTTTTTAATGAACTGGTCATTGTATTTTTTGATAAATTATTTAAATTGCTGTACAACACTGGTAGATATTTATAAACTAACAAAAATCTCTCATTTCGTAACTGATCCTATGTTGATTAAGACCACGACTGTGTCAATTATTTGCAATGTGAAAATCTGTTGTACTTAGAATTATACATGGTAAAGTTTAGTAAAGTAGTATAATAGCGAAACTTAAAAGAGAAGGTACTGGCAAGAATCAAAAAGCGAGGCAAACGGTGCACTCAAAATTTAATGCCAAACTGAACTCAGTCAATAACTATAGCCACTAAGATAATGACTCTCCGAGCGAGACCTTGTCTCAAACCAGACTTTGAAATTGTGAGTACCATACAATGTGAGGCAAATGATGACTATGTATACTAACCCCTGAAAACCATCCATGTAACTTTTTTTAAATTAAACTAATAAACTTTTGCAAATTAACTAAGGGTTGAGATAAATCATAAATGCGTGAACTGGTTGGAGGCGAGGCTCTCGTTGGAGGTGGAGCGGGTGGTCGGCAAACTCGTCTCTAAATTACCTGATACTGTGTCGCTTTGCGAAACGCGCAGCTCTTGCAACTCCAGCGCAGCTTTTTCTCGCCTGTTGGTAATAAAGTCTTATTATAAGTTTATTGAACAGTCAACAATAAATTTCAGATAGTAAAATGAAAAAATAAAAACAAACCACCAACTTTATGAGGTTGTGACAAATTCTGCTATAATTATGGGGTCGTCCATTAATCACGTGAGGCTCAACAGGGGGGAGGGGGTTCACAAAAAACACGAAATATCTCACAAGGGGGGAGGTACTGAGTTATCACGTGTATTTATTTTTTCGTTGAACGCACGATTTCTATAGTAATTTCCATACGTCGGACTGTTCTTGTTATGTTGTTTTTTTTTACTCTTTCCAAGGTTTGAAACGGCTTCAGGCAGTCAAAAACAACCTGCAACCTTAATGTCTGGAATTTTTTAACACGGTGCTTAATTTTCCAGAATTAAATCACATTACACCTGTATTTAAAGATAATATTTTGTACCAAAAAATACACGTGATTTCGGGTAGGGGGTGGAGAGGTAGTCTTAAACCTCACCACGTATCACCAGGGAGGAGGGGGGGTCTAAAAAGTTGCTAAAAACATCACGTGATTAATGGATGGCCCCTATAATAAAACGTAAGTATTTATGTTTATATCACTTCGTCTTCCTGATGCGAAATTAAGATATAAAGGACTATTACTTAAATAGGGTAGAAACCTTAATATCACAGTTGCTCTTGCTTGCTTCTCGGTCTCGGAGAAGGTCTCGGCGCGCTGGCCAATCTTAGACTTCTTGTCGGGTTCGATGAAGATGCCCAGCGGCCGCTTGGGCAGCTCTGAGGGCGGCGGCGGCCCCGGGTAGTCCAGCTTCGCTCGCTTCAGCTCCTCCATCGACTTCTCCAGGTGATAGATGACAATGTCATCTTCGTAACCGAAATCTTTGTGGAGTTTAACCTGGAATTTAATAAGCATTTTCATACAATAAGACCATTGTAGACCAATTATCCTTTTCGGTATTCTCAGAATCCATAATGAGTGTTCCTTTGGAGGATTGAAAGAAACTCTTACATATATACAATAATACATTATGTATGAATTTATATATTTTTGGAAAGTTAAGATGACTGTATGATTAATCTTAAACTCTTAAGAATTTATTGGCAATCCAATAGTAAATTCTTGTAAAATATAATACCATCACTTTATCTTTGAAACTCGGTTTAGGTCAATATCTATATTTTTATTTTATAATCGTAGTGCAAAACTTCGCGCTTACGACTACATGTAATTAATACACGAGCATTTTGTCGCATTCAATTTGTTGGTTTAACAATATTCATCAAGACGTTTTTAAGGTCTTCTGCTTAGAAAAGATTAGCATCACTAGAGTGATATTCGAAAAACTTTCATATCATCAGCGAAACACAGAAAATTAATGTCGATTTGGTTCGTGACTAGAAGAAAGCAGCTGAAACCATTTAAAACTACTGCATTTAAAAGCAGAATCACTGCTATTAGTCACTCACTACGTAGTCTAAGGGCACGAGCGTGAGGCTTCGCCAAAGCAAACTGTGATCAAAGGCTTTGCTATAATCTGTATACACAACATCTATTTGAAACCCTTCAATAATTGTAAATTAAAACAATGGTGGCAGGTGGCAGTAAATAAAAACTTTGTCCTAATTAACACTAACTGCTGATAACAAAAGCATTATAATATGTATGACTCACTGATATGGCTGTATATAATAATAATAATATTATAATTACGGAATATAAAATTGGGTTACTCTGCACACTTGGCATACATTATTATTATTATTTGGAAGTATACATTTGGGCTACTCTGACCACTTCGCGCTAGACGAAGTGGCAGGAGCTGCTCCAGCAGAAGCACAGTCGGCTGGAGGTCAATGCGACGAGGAGAGAAAGCGCCGGACTATCCAGGCATTGTCGAGGAGGACTGCCTTTTGTATAGCCGCTATTATCCGTCTGCCACGAACTCCCAGCCGCATAAGGTTATGATCCAGGTCAGCGGGGATCAAACCATTATCGGACAGGACTACAGGGATGATTTCAGTGGATTGCACTTGCCACACATCCGTAACCTCGTGCGCCAGGTTAAGGTACCGCATCCTCTTGTCGGCATCAGCTTGCACGAGGTTTTCGTCATGTGGAATAGTGATAATATAATATTTTTTTGAGAATTGAGTATTGGAAATTTATAAGAGTATATTCAAATTTTTTTATCTTGCCATAGGGTAATAAAGGTAGAACACGTGAATATAAATCTATGCACTAACCTGAATGTAGTTGACTATAAGATCCATGTCATTTAACTTCATGATTGCTTTCTTATGCAACTTGAGTATTGTGTAAGCCATTGCTGTTATCACCCTCTCTCCATCCAGCAAGTATATGTCCCAAACTCTCAAACACAAGCTAAATGGTACACGCTCAACAAAACATACGAAAAACCATTTTAGAGAGTAAAGTATTGCATCAAGACCGAATTTGTCAAAATGCTGTTTTAATTTGGGCATAAACTTCATAAGTATTTTATCATGATGTTCCAAAAACCTTGTTAACTTAGGGAACCCTTCTACATATAATCCGTGCATTGCGTATTTCTTATCTGATAAGAGTATTGTTAGTGCCCAAAAGGCATCTTCTTCATCCATGTACATTAACAGCACTCCAGCAAGGCCTGACATGCCTTGACAGTAACCAACTTCAGAGTTGAACATACTGTATGCACATAACACGTTGAACAAAGAACATTGCTTCTCTGAATATCTCTCTCTGTAGAACTGGTGCTCACGGAACTGTCTATTCACATCGGAATCTATTTGCCTCACATCAGTGGACCAGTGTTTAGCTAACCTCAACATCTCCTGATACTTTCCTGGATTTTCAGACTTTATTCGATTCACGTCTAACAACTTGCACCATATTTTTATACGTAACGAGTTTGGAATGCCTTTGTATATCCGCCTGTGTAATTTTTCTTTTGTGTGAGGCGAATCCCATGTTCCAAGCATTTTGACCCATTTCTTTTCTCTTTCCACCTCAATATTAATTTTTTGCGACGTCGTTTTCTGCGGCAGCCGTTCATCGTGAATGAATCCATATCTGCAAATGAAATTCAAATATTTCTTTTAAGTATATTACTGAGCTCACTTTTAATATAATATTTACGTGCCTAACATACATTAGGCTTCACTTGACTAACTAAAGTTGCCGTCATGACATGATTAATATTTGCTTGGTTGGTGTTACTTTTATTCTTTTGCCATACTTTGTTAGCGCATCTCACTACTTATGTGATATCATCATGGTGTCGGTAAGTTACTTTAACTGCTATACAGTGTGAGTCTTTATAAAGTGCACATACGAAAGGGGGTGAAAAAGGACCCAATTTTATCATCCATAAAAACAAAAAAGTTAAAAAAAACATCTGTCCCCTTGTAAAAAAAACATTGTAATTTTTATATAAAGCAGGCTAGAATGTTAAAATAAAAACAGTAAGGACCGGCAGTAGATGGCCGAGCCACAGAAATAAAAATTTACACAAAACTAAGATTAAGAGAACCCTAAACTAGCATTTAGAGCAACAGTGTAAAAAAAATTTACACAAAACTAAGATTAAGAGAACCCTAAACTAGCATTTAGAGCAACAGTGTAAAAATAGCGTATCTGGAATAACATTGTTTAATCGCACATAGCAAACATTGTGTGTAGGATAGAAACTTGGGGTTTTTATTATTTGAAAGTTTAACTAATGTCAAACATCTAAGAGTAATAAAAAAATAGGGTTAATAGGTGTTATTTTGATATTTTTGCAATTAAACACAAAAAATGAAAGATTTTCGCTAAAAAAATGCTTATATTTAATTGATGGTGATTTTTTGTGTAAATTTTTATTTTAGTGGCACGGCCATCTATTGCCAATCCTTACTTTTTTGTTTTAACATTCTAGCCTACTTAATTTAAAAGTTACGTTTTGTTTACTTGGGGACAGCAGATGCTATTTGAATAATTGTCCATAAATCTTTTTTAACCTTTTTTTTATATTTTTCTGGGCAATAAAATTGGCTCTTATTTCACCCCCCTTTCATATGTGTACTTTATAAAGACTCACACTGTATTACAATACAAATTAATTAGCTCTGCATGACTTTTGTTAACACATACTTTACCTTAAATTTAAATTACAAAAAATAAAATCAATATTTTGATGTTATGAACAGTGATCGGAGTAGGTAGATTGATTTTTGGTACTTGCATCGTGATTTTATAACATGGACAATCCTTTTTTCCGGAAAGTTCCGGTATTTCTGGATTGAGTTAAGTATTATTAAAGTAAATCTGGTTCAATCAATTGGTTCTGAAGGAAGCAATTTATTTATATGTCAAATAACAGAAAGAATAATCGTTTTTGTTTCCTTAAAAAATGTAAACTCTCGGAATCCGAGCGGCATGTCCATATAAACATATACGTTTGCGGTTATTGACCCTAAATCAATCTACCTACTCCGATCACTGGTTATGAAGGCCCTTGGACTCATTAATCTGTTCCTGTAATGTCTGAAGTAATAGTATGGTGCAAGTACCTAATCTAATGGCTTAATAGAAAGAGGGTAGATGTTTCCAAGTACAATAAAGTAGCACTCAAATAAGGTCCAGCTAAAACAAACTTTTTTACTTCTTACATATTTTGATAAATTTATTTTTTTATTTTCAAGCAACTCAAGTATAGTTTATTCCAATCAAAAAAAAGCAAAACGTAAACAAACTTACTATGGAACTGACACATGTCAATGTGATCTGCATACTATGTTTGTTTACCTTTTGCTTTTTTTGATTGGAATGAACTATAACTAGAGACATGGTCATAACCTTGGGTACGACTATTAGCAGCATTTATCTCGATTATTTTGATTCTTCGCAAAGCACAATATGTATTTTTTCATAAATTTTTGTTGTATTATTTTGTCGTACAATAAAGAGTATACAAACAAACAAAGCACATTAAGCTGTTGATGACAGTTGCTATCACTTACAACTTGCTTACAAGCAGCTTGAATGCTGGGGTAGGTTCCACAACCTACACCAATCCAAAATTGACCACCATATGTGGAGTATGGCTTAACCTTCCTGAGTTTTGGAAAACACCTGTGCCCCAGCAGTAGGTACAATGTCTCGAATGTTTTTAACACCACTTTTCAGTAGATGACATTATTCTATGAGGCTCAACAATTGTGGATGAAAAAATGCAACAAATAGTAATAAAGTTACATTTGCATGCATATCATTATTATACAATATTTCAGCAACAAATTAATGTAATTTTCACTAAGCAAATGGAAAGCTTATCAACTAGTGTTTGCTTTCGCAACAGCCAAACCTTACTTATTGATAACAATTTAAAACTGTGTGAATAAGATAGATGGGACTCATAAATCCATAGGCACAGTAATAATATTACTATTCTGTGCCATAAAAACCACTACCAATTCTTAATTTATCTTAAAGTGTAGCAAATACATACTACCTATCATGCTTTTGTATCTTTAACTTCTGAGCATTTCTTGTACAAATAGGTATCCAGTAACTATCCACAGGTAAAGTACCTATATAAACTAATCCATACAAATTGAGCCTAGTTTTAGTTTAGCTTAAATTACAATGAGTGCAGTTTAGTGAAAAGTATTTTTGTCCATTTCTAGGTAATAAAAATTGAGCCTAATTTTAGTTAACTTAAATTACAATGAGTGCAATTTAGTGGTATATTATTATTATTATTATAGTTGTTTTAAGATGAAGATGAAAAGAAAAACTCCACTCCTGAAATGTTCAGAAATAAGTTTATCTACAAAGCCCATTATAGGACCATAATCTGGGCAGCAGTTACTATGCTAGTTTTAAGTGACAAGTGTTTATGTACATAATCATATTTACGTTCAACATTCACTTGCAGCCGTTTATCCGAACCATTAAAATAGTCATAGAAAAATATTCGCATAATAAAGGCAAAAATATTTAAAAAGTAAGTGTAATGTTAGTTACAAGATTTTCACAATAAAATGTATTGTGAGCTGGAATAAAACTGTCTAGTTTTGCTAATATTACAAGCACACAATATAATAATAAAAACGTGAAGGTAGGTTTATGTTTATCATCTTAAAAACCGTTGAAATCTCAATGGAAAAAGTAATGGTTAGTAACCTGGAAAATACAAAAGTTCAATATTAAGAATCTCGACACATAGGGAACCTGGTTACAAGGCTCAAGGAAAAAGGGCAAGACCTACTTATTCAATAAGTATTCGTACCTGTCAGTTTTATGATACTCTTCGAATTCGGGATCCTCCCAAGGGTCTATCTGGCCGGCAAGGTTCTCCCGGCCCCGCTCGTATCGCTGGAAGATCCGCTCCCGCTCCTCGGAAGCCCGTGCCAGCAGAGCTTCCTCATTCATAACACCGCCTGGCATGCCACATTACGAAAGACGAACCACTCCTCTACGTTCTTCTATTAAATGGGCTTGTCTAACAAAATTCAGTGCACCGCATTACTTCTGAAAGAATAAACGCGAGGATGACGATTACTGCAGTAAAACATTACACCCAGCCCTACCAAAGCTTTCGCGAAATTGACAACCTACTTGTCTGTCGTCATGTCACCAAACACCTTCCAAACAATATTGATTCAATTTAGTTGTAACGTTATTTATGTGTTAATGAAGCTTTAGTAATTATTATTTTTATTCTAATATCAATCCTTCATTTTTCCTTACTTCACGCCCCTTTTACAGACGAAATATTGCAATCACGAAAAGAAAACATGAAACACGGCCCATCACTATATAGCAACCCGCAGTTTATATGCGTAATTGGCTTCCTGTAGTTGGCGGCCCAGAGAGTGTGTACCTTCATAAGCGCCATCTGTAATAAATGTGATAAACTAGCATCAATATAGGGTAGATGACTGCATCCAAAAAAAATTTAGTGAATTCAAAAATCCATATTTGTTTTCTTTTCCATATGATCTTGAATTTTTAACTAATAAACATCACAAAATGAGTCCATTATGGCCGGTGCAGACCGAACGCGTGGTGTGGCGCGTGCGTGGCGTCTGCGTGGCAGCAATGGTTGTGATGTATGAAACTCTTTCAAATATTTTTAAAACAAAATATAGTTTTGACGGATGATAAAAAGTAACTCAAATGACTAGTAGAAATCTAACCTAACGAAACTGTAAAGGAGACGTTTCACAGGACTATGGAGCTTGGGCCTGGTCTGTGTACGAAACGCCATAAATAGATCATTAGAAACATAGTCTTTTCTAATTGCACATTTCCTTTGATTTACCTTTGTTGCTTGCTAGGTAGGTAGGTACCTACATCTAAATTCTCATGGTGCATTTACACGCGTGTCAGGCAGCCTGACAAGTAGTCCGGCACGCAGCCCGCGCACTCCTGCGGGCCAAGCAAGCCATTCTAGCACGCTCGCGGGCATGCTAGTCAGTGCAAGCATGGCAGACAACGCGGACGTATATCTCGTGGGGGCTACTGCTTTGGGGTAATTTATTTTTATTAGACCTTGGGAGAGCCATGCTTCGGCACGAATGGGCCGGCTCGACCGGAGTGATACCACGCCTCACAGAAAACCGGCGTGAAGTAACGCTTGCGTTGTGTTTCGCCGAGTGAGTGAGGGTACCGGAGGCCCAACCTCCCCCCCTCCCCTCCAATTCCCCCCATCCCCCATCCCATTTCAAAGGTCCGCAACGCACTTGTAACTCCTCTGGTGTTGCGGGTGTCTTTGGGCGGCGGTAATCGCTTACCATCAGGTGATTCGTCTGCACGTTTGCCACCTATCTCATCAAAAAAAAATTAAAAAAAAACCAAAATGATCGACAACGAACCGAAAAAAAAGAAAAGCTCAGAAAAGAAGGTTGTGGATGAAAAGAGTCTACCGGGTTCTAGCGCCAAGACCACTGGACGGATTTGGATGAAATTTGGGTTAGGGCAATATTTTGATAATATCTCTAGCCGTTTTTTCATATTTTTCATATTATGAATTTTTAATAAGACTATTTTTTAGGGTTGCCATCATAGTAAAAAAACACTTTTAATTTTTTCTCATAAATGACTCTAAGGATTTTGATGAAACTTTGTACAATACCCTATTTTTATACAACCTAGAACATTAGATAGTTGGTTACTCTGAGAAAAATCTGGTTCTGATACCTTCCATACAAAAATAAGTCTTTGTTAATTTTGCTCAAAAATGGCTATAACGATTTTTATGAAACTTTTTACAATACCATATTAGTACGGGCAATTTAATGTATAGGGTCAAAAAAAAAACCTAAAGCTGATTTTTTGCACAGTCGTTCCTTGGGACCATAGAAGTATACCCTGAAAAGTCCCAACTCCTAGGGTGCCGGCGTCCCCCTCTCCTCCCCCCCTCAAAAGGTCCCGATTTTCAGTATTTTTCATTTTACTCAAAACCAGTAGGAGTTAGATGAAAATTGTTAAAGAGGCAATTAATCCTTATTAAATTACCTATCAAACGGTACTACTTTCATATCAATAGGAGTTTTAGTTATTGAGATATGCTTGTCTATATATGACAAAAAAATTGAAAATACCCAATTTTGTACCGATTTCTTGATTTTCTGAGAAAACTGTAAAAGTATTTATAAAACATTGTTAGTAAAAATTATTCCTTTCATGTTTAGCAACAAAACGAGACTACATTAATAAAAAAATACAAATAATTAATTAAGTTGTAGTTCATTACATCTCAGCTGATAAATATGATTAAATTTCTACATATAAATTTCAACTCTAAAGCACCGTGTCTGACGACTTGTAGTTATTATCTATGTATAAAGTTGTCACATGGATACAAAAAAGCCTTAAAATAGAAATAAAATAAAACATACGATTCTTTAATATTTACGAATTACTATATTTATTCGCCCTTTTGATCATCGATATCTATGTTATCTTATTATTTACGAGATCAACCACGGTATCGACCCATAGTGCCTGCCACATTATATTAAATAGTACTATTTACATTAAGTATGAATAATCCCTGTTGCTCTCTGAAGGCGACCCCACCACCCCTAAGGTCCGGTGACAGTCCATACAGTCGCCAGTCGACACTCGTCACGCACTTCTCGCTCGCGTCTACATTTTAGATAGGGAAATTTTAGTAGGTAAATAACTCAAATGATTAGTATGGAGTGTCCAGGATGTGAATCTGCAACTGGTTCAGTGCAAATGGAAGCTTGGTAGCCACAGGTATAAGGCTTTACCCCAAAATTTTCCACTCCAAACCTGAGGATTCAATTATTATTGATGTCCATCAAAATTATTCTTGTTCTTCTGGTACACGTGCAGTGAATATTGCGCATACGCATCAGAGGTAGGTGGCAAGGATACCAGTCGCAATGAAGCATTTACTTGCATGTTTGGATTTTGCGCAGATATTTATGCCGTAGAATACGGTTGGGGTCATGCAATGGCACAATTAAAAAGAAAGACGAGAAAAACGATGTTCGGATACCTACAACAAGTGCCTTTTCAAAAAAGGAAACAATCAAACATAAGAAAATACAGTATATTCCATGGTTTATTAACCCCCCCGCTTGCCGGACGCGCGGTCAATACTTCAGTCCGCTCGCGCACTGTCATGGCAGCGCCATTTGCGAAATTACCTAATTTGCAAAAAAAAATAAAACTCCAGAAGTTTTGTACCTACAGTCATAAAATAAAAATTAAAAAAAAGTTGAAAGTCTGTTCTCTATGAACTGTCACAGATGTTATATCAAACATCTGTTGTTCTATTTCATTTTTGTAGATAAAAACAAACAACAAGGAAAAACTACCTCTGCTCACTCCAACATGTTTTTTTGAAAAACTAAGTTCACTTATGGCTTGTAATTATGAAAACAAACTAAGATGTGTATACGAAACTCAAATCAATCAACAGTTTTATACAATTTCAAGCAAAGTATTTTATATTCGCGAATCAAAAATCGCAAACACACTTCTTCTTCTTCATTGCAAACACAATGGCAATTTCCAAAACCGTAATTTACAAATGTTGTCTATGAAAACAGACTAGTATTATACGTCAAAATTTAGGATATTTATCGAACTTTCATAGAATACTAAAAATGTCATAAGGAATGAATGAAATAATCTATTAGAACACACTTTTAAACTTAGTAGTATAATACATAACATTTTCTGTCACAAGTGTGCCTATCCGATCCGATTGATGTTGCCATTTCTGTCACATGTGTTCATATCCGGGCGGAGAGGTTAAGTTGACCGATTTTTTTTTACTATGCTTATACAAAACACATAGGTAATCGCTATTGGAGAAAATACCATGACTCTCTATCAAGTTCGTGTGGCTTTCAAATGCTCTACGAGATCTCTCATCTCGTAAATATCTGTACAAAATCCACACAACGAGTGTATTCTTCAGTTTAACTGGCATCCTTGCTACCGCTTCTGATGTGTGTGCGCAATATTTATTGTACGTGTGTACCTGCAGGTACATGAATAGTTTGGATGGACATCAATTGAATCCTCAAGATTGGAGTGGAAAATTTTGGGGTAAAGCGTTATACCTGTGGCTACCAAGCTTCCATTTGCACTAAACCAGTTGCAGATTCACATCCTGGACACTCCATACAAAATCATTTGAGTTATTTACCTACTAAAATTTCCCTATCTAAAATGTAGACGCGAGCGAGAAGTGCGTGACGAGTGTCGACTGGCGACTGTATGGACTGTCACCGGACCTTAGGGGTGGTGGGGTCGCCTTCAGAAAGCAACAGGGATTATTCATACTTAATGTAAATAGTACTATTTAATATAATGTGGCAGACACTATGGGTCGGCACCGTGGTTGATCTCGTAAATAATAAGATAACATAGATATCGATGATCAAAAGGGCGAATAAATATAGTAATTCGTAAATATTAAAGAATCGTATGTTTTATTTTATTTCTTTATTTTATTTTTGTATCCATGTGACAACTTTATACATAGATAATAACTACAAGTCGTCAGTCACGATGCTTTAGAGTTGAAATTTATATGTAGAAAATTAATCATATTTATCAGCTTAATTAATGACTTGTTAAATTTTTGTAATGTAATGAAATACAACTTAATTAATTATTTGTAATTATTTATTAATGTAGTCTCGTTTTGTTGCTAAACATGAAAGGAATAATTTTTAATAACAATGTTTTATAAATACTTTTACAGTTTTCTCAGAAAATCAAGAAATTGGTACAAAATTGGGTATTTTCAATTTTTTGTCATATATAGACAAGCATATCTCAATAACTAAAACCTCTATTGATATAAAAGTAGTACCGTTTGATAGGTAATATAATAAGGATTAATTGCCTCTTTGACAGTTTTCATCTAACTCCTACTGGTTTTGAGTAAAATGAAAAATGCTGAAAATCGGGACCTTTCGAGGGGGGGGAGAGGGGGACGCTGGCACCCTAGGAGTTGGGACTTTTCAGGGTATACTTCTATGGTCCCAAGGAACGACTGTGCAAAAAATCAGCTTTAGGTTTTTTTTTTCGACCTCGCCATACTAGCTTCACCTAAATTGCCCGTACTATATCCCGATCCGCAGCAAGCACAAGCATAAGCGCGTGCACAAATAGCCTATTCACATGCTTGTGCCCGAGTGTAGCTTCTTTGCACGCAAGCGTGTAAACGCACCATTAGGAAGTCGTTCCATAACTAAGTTAAGATTCACTTGACAAGAGTTTGTCCCTTTCACACTTCAAAAAAATATAATATGCTATCCTGCTGTCAGAGTGAAAATTACTCTAACGAAACTAATTTGGAACGCTTTCTAGATAAACAGTGCAACCCAGAGATAATACATACTATTTCGTATTCTATAACCTTAGATATATATTCTTAGGACAGTTACGTCTGGTTCTGTGGTCACCGCTCTTACAATACCTGTCATTTGTCATTCTTTGCCACAGACTAGAAGACACAATTCTTTGCACTTTGCACATATTTTGTACTACTTTAGTCGAGTTCAAAGTACAATCAAATTAAATTATCAAAATTCTACAGAATACAAAATGAATCCTCTTTCTCAAGTAAGTATAAACCTGTACATTATTCTTTAAAAAAATCCTATATTTATAATTCAACTGTGTGATCCAGAATCTTTTGTACAAACTTTCTCAGTTCCACATTATATTTTTTTATATCTTTATTAGATAATAAAGTACTTACTTGCTATTTAAAACAGATTTTTTGTACTATTTAAGTACAAAGTAAAAATTGAGCCATGATAAACAATGCTTCCCTACCTATCAGTCTACTTTTTTCTTCTAACATTCTCTTACAATAGGTAGACATTGGATTTTTTTTTTTGTGAATGCTAAGTCCTATAAGGCAGCCCTCCTATGTGCACCCCAACCATGATTTCTTTTGTTTATTTTAAAAGACACTAATAATCTTGGGATAAGTCTTATCCTAGTAAAAGCCTATCATATTGTGTAGCTTATGTTTAAAACAGTTTGTATCGATCTCTGTCACCCACAAGATGTTCACACAACGGGTTGTAGCATTATTATATATTATGTCTAAAGTTTGAACTTTGGACTCATAGGTAATCTTACTGTTTTAGATAAAGTAAAATGTTTAAAAGTGACATTACATACATTCAGTCCTTGAGAATGCTTGATTAATTGGTCATATTACCTGTACCATATATGGCAGTTACGAAAGGTCCATACAACACGATTCCTATCGGCTTCCCTTTTGAAATCCAGAAATAAAATTATACTGAAGTTATTATGCAGGGTGTTAAGTGTATTTGAAATTTTAAAGGGTTACTCAGAATCAAGCATAGAATACAGGAAAAATATTGAAAAAATCTGATCTACAACTTTTTTTGGTTCTCCATACAAAATCTTCACTATTCAGATCTCATGTATAATTCACATACAAAACAATACTAGTAAAAAGTATTATAAAAAATTAGTTTGTATATAATATTAAAACAAACGTTACAAACCATAAAGCAAAAGGCAGATTATCTCGCGTGGTTTACCTTTCCATGTCTTTCTTCTCATTGAACTGTATTACAAGCTAATAGGAAGCTGGCAAGCCAGAATCCATTGGCTTATTACAGAGAAATACAACATTTAGGTTGTGTGTAGTAGTGGTTTTAATTTGTGTATCATGTTATAGTGTGGTTATAAGATGGTGTTATGTAGAATTCAAATACCAATTAGTTTCTAAAATAAAAATCCTGTAGTGAAAAATTTTTGGGGAATTATAAATCGAGCCGCAAATATTTTATTTGGCCATGGAACCTTACCTCTAATTTCATAACTAAGCCACGAGAAAATGAAAAAGCTTCTAATAAAGTTAATAGTCTTCTTCACAACGCCAACTAAATATTCCAAAGATAGCGTCAAGCAAGGAACAACAATTATTCTAACTTGTCCACCTGATTCATACATCGCCACCTAATTTACTAACTCAGCCAGAGATTTTACAACTCACCAACAATTTTCGTGTTAAAGCACTCAAAATTTTTTACAAAAAAGGAAGGATTTTGCACTTGCACTTAAACAATAAAATGTACTGTTTTCCATCCTTATTGTTTTCGGAATAGGAATAAGTTTTGAATTAAATTAGAATATATGTGGTCATTTTTCTGGGTTGGCATTTTTGTTTTGGCTTCCCTTATCAAAAAATCCACCTTTCGCCGTAATATGATTATTTAAAAACCATAATATTTAACCCTTGTCAGCCTACTTGCAGGGTACCCATATGTAAGGTTTTTCTCACTATCGATCACTATCGATTCCATCCCTTTGTTAATCATTTTCTGGCAATATTTTGTATTATATCTGTCAGTCTGCAGAGCTCAGTCCCTTCTTAGTGGATTTGAGTAATACACGTAAAATAGGGGCAATTATTGCTGAGTTATAGAAACCAGCTCTCCTTAACAATTGACATTGTTTAAATCCCCCCCCCCCCCCGATTTTTATATAAGTATCCAATCCAATCCGTCGTTCCCCCAATGCTGAGGATCGTGACCGTCATGGCCTAGTGAAGGCGCAGAGTGCTCTCCATCCGGCTCTGTCGCTCGCTGCGTGTACTGCCTGCTGCAGCTGCAGATTGGTGGCACTGGTGACTTGGCTGCACCACTTAGCAGGAGGTCTTCCTCGAGCTTCCCGTCAATATTTGATATTCCAGGCTGATTTATTGGCGTGCGCAATGTCCAAAGAAAGAGAGGATGCACTGTTGGCACATTTTTGAGAGGGGGGATGTAATTTTCCGCTCCTCTAGGATAGAAAGGTTGGTTCTCATTTCTTCCAGGGGATACGTAACAAATGACGCCAGCACCAGATCTCAAATGCGTCTATCCTGTTTTGCATTTTAGCTTTTATAGTCCAGTTCAGGTCTCCGTACCATACAGGAAAATGGAGAAGACGAGGGCTCTGACTAGATGTACTTTTATATTCCACTGGATGGACCTATCCTTCCATATCTTGGCAAGTTTGCTCATAGCTCCTTTTGACATCTGTATGAGGCGGACTATCTCTTTGTATTTATATTCTATACTTCTGTGTTTATATAAGAATGTTTTATTTAAAATATGCAAAAATAAAATATCCACATGAGGATCAAAATATATATTATTTCGAGAAATATGGATTAAATTAGGTTTTTTAATTTCCTGGTGTCCATAAAACACATAAAAATTGGGTTGAAAAATTAGCCCTCTCCTTGGGTACCACTATCTTTGACCACATACTGGTTTCCTGTCTAATCAAATGTCTGGCTCCATTTATTTGCATTCATTCCTGTAGGTATCTATCCTGCCCCATATCCAACAGTCCCATCGAAACCTTTTCTTTTGCCTGTCTATTACTAAAACACTCCATTACAAGTACTAATTTAACTAACAATTCATGGATTATAATAATATTCGTTTATTTCTCTTTCACAAAGGTAACGCTTAAAACATTTTGTCCGAAATGAACACTTACTATTATGTTTAAAAGTGTAAAATGTATTGTGTCACTTATCAGCCCAAATTAATAAATTTTAAAAAATGCTTTTATTTGAGATGCCTTATAATAAAATATCTATTATAAAAAAAAAAAACTAGTTTATTTACATTTAATACGTTCCTACATGCCTTAAAAGTTAATTTATTTTGGTACAGGTGACTCGCCTCAGCCGCCCACTCTACAGAAAGTTGTCTACATCTCTGCCTGCAGCAGCAGCAGCAAAGCCCATTCCTAACACAGGATTGTGTTTCGGTTTGTGTATTTATTATAAGTAAACACAAAGTGAAAGATGACGTCAAAACTATTTAAATGAATAGAAAAATAAAGTTCTACACATTTATGGTTATCAAAAAATAGAGCGAAAGCTAGATGACTGCATCAAAAATAAATCATGAGTTGAGTTTCACTAAATCGCTCTCCTGCTGAAAGTTTAAAAAACCATATTAGTTTTGTATCCATCTTTCAATTTTAATTAATAAAAAAAAGACAAAGTACATTAATGACGCATAAAACTTATGTCGCATTTTGGTATTTCAAACGTATTTAGAACAAAATGTCGTTTTTGTCAGATTTCAAAAGTAAGTCAAATCCTAGGTACGTAAACATAGAAGTGAACAAATAAACTTTCGAAAGTGAAAGTTTAGAGTTGTCCTCTCATCATCGATATGAGAGACATTAGATGAGGTTAATAGTCCCCGACTGCGTAGTCGCTGATAGTGGTTTGTTCCCCTATGTTGAGTAGCGCCGCCTTTTCGCGCACCATTCGCAATCTGACAAGCGACGAGTAAACATCCCGTATTTAAATGAAAATATGTCTACAGTGCAGTGAAATGTGCTAAAACAATAAAAAAATAAAGAACAAAACTAACAGCAACATTTCTTATCACTTTTTTCTTGTTATTTTATGAATATTTTGTCATTTTATAGTGATGCTACGCTACTCGTCGCTAGATGTCGCCAGTAGATAACATTAATTAAATACATGCCTCTCTACTCGTCGCTAGATGTCGCTAGTAGATAACATTAAATACATAAACCTTAAGCTTATCACACAACGGCGATATTTGTTTAAATACATGCCGCCCTCTTCACCCCGCTTCAGCCCCCGCAAGACGAACACGCTGGTTCAGAAACAAACAGAGCGAGTAACCTTATCTAATGTTTCCCATATCGATGCCTCTCATACAAGTATACCTACTCGTACAAAGTGGACAAGTTTTCTTGACTGATGTGTACTTAGGTTTATTGTTGCTAATCAAGTCAAGATAAGCTTGCTTCGTTCTTACTTTATATGATGCAACAACATACACAGTAGGAAAAATGATATTTATTTTATAATGTGTAGTATGTGTGTCACTGTACTGTAAATAATCATAACAAAAAAATATATCTTAATTTTTATATTTATATAATCCTACAAGACTTAAAGCCATTAATTTTTATGGTATTATTTATCTAGAAATTAGATAAAATATGAACCGTTGCAAAGTCCAGTAATAGATAACCTTACCTACTTGATTACGAGGAGTGATCAAAAAGTAGTGACAACGATATTTATACTCCTTGGTAAGAAAAAAAATGAATACTGGCAGGCATAGCTCAGATATTTGTAATATTAATAAAGAAAAAGTGTTCGATTCTCTTTTGTTTTTTTCTGAATGTAGTCATTTGTTTGCTTCGTGTCAGAACGTGTTCTCGAAAATGGAGAAAACCGAAGTGCGAGCAGTTATTAAATACCTCTGTTTAAAAAAGTTAACGACGCAAGAGATTCACTACGATTTGGAGGCAACATTAGGAGAGTCTGCTCTGCCGTTTTCCACTATCGCAAGGTGGGCTTCTCAATTTCGAGTAGGGAGAACGAGCACGGAAGACGAACATCGTTGCGGCCGCCCATCGACATCAGTCACCCAAGAAAATGTTGTTAAAGTCGAGAAAATTGTATTGAGCGATCGAAGAGTTACCATCCGTTACTTAGTTCAAGAAACGGGCATTTCATATGGAAGTATTCAACCCATATTGAAACAATCTCTGAATATGAGAAAAGTCTCCGCAACATGGGTGCCGAGAATGTTAACAGACAGTCAGAAACTAAATCGACTTGACATTTCGAAGACATTGTTGAACAAGTTTCAATAAGATTCTGAAAACCTTTTGTCTCATTTCGTAACAATGGACGAAACATGGGTCCATCATTTTGATCCCGAGACAAAACAACAATCTTCACAATGGAAAAAATGGAAACGGCTATCATCACCGACCCCGAAGAAGTTTCGTGCCGTGGCATCGGCTGGCAAGGTTATGGCCTCAATATTTTGGGACTCAGAAGGGATATTGTTGATTGATTACCTGGAGCGTGGAACCACTATTACAGGCCAATATTATGCAGCATTAATTCACAAGTTGAGGAATACCATCAAAGAGAAAAGAAGAGGGAAACTTCGAAGGGGCGGGCTTTTTCATCACGACAACGCACCCGCGCACAGCTCGGCAGTTGCGATGGCTGCCATTCAACAAGCTGGCTTCGAATTGATTGACCACCCCCCTTATTCACCAGATCTGACGCCTAGCGATTTTTATCTGTTCCCCAAATTGAAAGAATACTTAAGGGGAAACAGGTACGAAGACGCTAACGAGGTGATGGATGCCGTGGAGAACTTTTTGCAGGACCAAGACAAAACTTTTTTTTAAAGGGATTGAAGCCTTGGAAAAGCGCTGGACTCGGTGTGTAGAGAGACTCGGAGACTATGTAGAAAAATAAATTATTAAGTTATCAATAGTCATTATATTCTATCTCATTCTCACTACTTTTTGATACCTCCTCGTATAACATGTGATGACTGGAGTGATCTTGGTTCAAAGACTATTTGCACATTGTTTTTTTCTTGACAGTTCTTAAAAAAAAATCCAAAAATATGTTTCTACATAAAAAAAATGCTATATGCAATTATTTTGGCACCCCTTTGTATAGTTATCTCATAATAATAATGTTATTAAGCTAAAGTAATTTTATCATATTAGCATAATTGGTCACAAAAAAACCATATCCACGCAAATGAAATGGGAAAAAGAAGTTCCCTTACGAACATACTTGTACTACTACTAATCAATACCTTTATATTATTTATAAATTCCCTATAGAACTGAGCGATGAACAGAAGGCCCTTCAAGACTTGGCACGTAAATTTACCAAAGAAGAAATCATTCCCGTGGCTGCCCACTACGACAAGACAGGGGAGTACCCCTGGCCCATCGTCAAGAAGGCCTGGGAGCTGGGCCTCATGAATGCGCACATTCCTGAGCATTGCGGTAATGATGTCTTGTTAAACTCTTAAATATTGATCTGCCCTCTGGTTCACAACCACTCCGCAGGACGAATCGTTACAGCAAAGACAATCAAATCAAAGCAAAGCGAAAAATCGTTTCCGATCAATCACATATTTCCAGTAACAAATCCAAATTGAGAAGGTGTGAATAAGGGGACAGAATATACACACAGTCAAAATATACAGAAAACAAAGGAACATAAGGCTAACTAAATAAATATTAAACTGAGTCAGTATCAAAAAAATTACAGGCGGCATGGCGCTCAATACATTCGATTCTTGCATAATCACTGAGGAGTTAGCATACGGTTGTGCTGGCGTAAAAGCTGCCATACTGACTTCCAATATAGGCGTAAGTTTAAAACCATAGTACAGCTAGAGTACTTATTATAGTATAATAAACCCCTCCCTGGTGGTGACAAGTTATAAGAGTTTTCATGGAGTCAAGCGTTTAATAATAAAAAACCTACCTGCGAATTTTTACTTGATCTTTTAAACCTGAGTTACAAAATAAAATTGGTTCTCTAAATGCAGGAGGGCTCGGACTAGGTGTATTCGATAGTTGCTTAGTGGCAGAGCAGATGGCATTTGGCTGCTCCGGCATCATGGCAGCCCTGTACATCACCGAAGTTGGAGTGAGGAAGCATGGTTTTAACAGAAGCGTTTCAAATATAGTGTTGTTTGACAATCAGAACAATCATTTGAATCATGGCCGCATGCGGAAATTATTCTTACAACTTCGTAAATCATTCATATATTGTAATATGATTACATTAATTACTAGCAAAATCTTAAAACCAGCCTACTTTTAGACGATATCAAATCGAAGTCGCGTGTTTTGGCCAAATTAAAATTGTTGACTAAGGCATTAGGTCTCACACACACTAGTCAACTAAGTAAGGTTTTCAGGGGGATATGGCAGTATGGGCGTATTCGAAGAGTGCATTTTGGCAGACGAGATGGCGTTTGGCTGCAGTGGCATTACGACTGCCATTGGAGGAACTAACTTGGGAGTGAGTTCAGATAGCAGCTTACTCGCCTTGTCAAAGGCCTATAAATAGTATATAATAGGATTATATTTAGCACTTTACAGATTAAGGTTGCTAGCTAAACGCACGAATAGTTTTACTCTCATCTACTCCGATTCGGTACTCCAGAAATACAATTCCATTATACCTTAATCCCATTTAATTGTTATTTTGTTGTGGGAGTTTATTACACAAATCGTTTCTCATTTGACTGTCGATCGATACAATCTCTGTTATACATATAATCATCTGTATGTATTGGTGGTAGGTCTGACTGAATATTCAGTATAGGTATGTGAATTGAAATTTGCGTTCGTTTTGAAGTCAACATCTAATTTGCATATATGTCGCAGTAAGCTAGTTGAAGCCGTGATATAGTTATATCCCTAGTGATATAACTATATTACACCGTAAGATAGTTGTACGTAAGCTGTTTATAACTATCTTACTAGAGTATCTTAGGAGCCGCCGACCATACCGCGATGCAAGAGCTGTATGCCGGATATCCGGTTCCACCAACGCTCAGTGCGTAAAGCACTTTTTTCCCTCAACATTCATAAGTCGAGTGGGCCCGATGGCATCCCTCCTATCGTGTTGAAGGTGTGTGCTCCAGAGTTGGCTCCAGTTTTAAAGCGCCTTTTTCGGCTTTCCTACTCTTCTGGCGTAGTCCCGAACTCATGGAAGACAGCTTTGGTGCACCAATCGGGTGCACCCGATCCCTAAAAAAGGTGACCGCTCGAATCCGTCCAACTACAGGCCGATAGCTGTAACCTCCTTATTCTCAAAGATAATGGAGTCCATTATCAACAGCCAGTTCCTTCGGTATTTAGAGGACCGCCAGCTGCTTAGTGACCGACAGTACGATTTCCGTAAGGGCCGGTCCGCTGGTGATCTTCTTGTCTACCTGACACATCGTTGGGCACAGGCGATCGAGACTAAGGGTGAAGCATTGGCAGTTAGTTTGGACATAGCAAAGGCCTTCGATCGGGTTTGGCACAAAGCACTTCTTGCGAAGCTTCCTTCTTATGGGCTTCCCGAGGAATTATGCAAATGGGTCGCTAGTTTTCTTGCAGACAGAAGCATAAAGATCGTAGTCGACGGTGCATGCTCAGATTCTATGTCTGTGAACGCTGGTGTCCCTCAAGGCTGTGTGCTTTCGCCTACACTATTCCTTCTGCATATCAATGATATGCTGCAAATCAGCAGCACTCATTGTTATGCGGATGATAGCACAGGTGATGCCTTCCATACCGGCCGTGCCAACATTTCTCGGGAAAACGTCATCGAGAGCCGAAACAAACTTGTGTCGGAAATTGAGGCTTCTTTAAATAAAGTCTCAGAATGGGGTCGACTTAATTTGGTCCAGTTTAACCCTACTAAGACACAGGTTTGCGCGTTCACTGCCAAGAAAATGCCATTTGTCGTGTCACCTCGTTTTGAGGACACTCCCCTAAATGCCTCAGCTAGTATCGGAATCCTTGGTGTCGATATATCGAGTGAAGTCCAGTTCCGTGGCCATCTAGAGGGTAAGGCTAAATTAGCCTCGAAGAAGCTTGGTGTGCTCAATAGACCGAGACAGTATTTCACTGCGGCCCATCGCCCGCAACTTTATAAGGCGCAGGTTCGTCCTCATATGGAATACTGTTCTCATCTCTGGGCAGGGGCACCCCAGTACCAGCTTCTCCCTCTGGACCGCATTCAACGGAGAGAAACTCGAATCGTCGGCTACCATGATATTTCAGATCGGCTTGACTCCTTGGCGCTGCGTAGAGATGTAGCCTCGCTCTGCATTTTCTATCGCTTGTACAATGGGGAGTGCTCCGAGGAATTGTTCGGATTGATCCCTGCCGCCTCTTTTCACCATCGTTCTACGCGACAAATATTTCATCCCCATCACTTAGATGGTTGGCAGTCCACAACTGTGCGTTTCACTAGAAACTTTCTGCCTCGCACAACCAAACTGTGGAATGAATTGTCGCCTGCGGTATTTCCGGACCAATACGACATTCAAACCTTCAAGAAAAGAACGTACTCCCATATTAAAGGCCGGCAACGCACTTGTGACTCCTCCGGTGTTGCGGGTGTCTATGGGCGGCGGTAATCGCTTACCATCAGGTGATCCGTCTGTTCGTTTGCCACCTCTGCCATAAAAAATAAATAAAGTTATAGCTACTATGACACGGTAGTTCAATAGTAATATAATTATATTACTAGATTAACCTAGTGAAATAATTGTCAAAGCGAGGTGCAGAGTGTGGGGCGCTCTTAGTAAGTTGCCTGTAAAGTCTGTGAGCTCTCGGCAATCACCCTGTCCATCGGCAGTGCCGACAGTTTGCCGAGATCCGCCTGCACAGTCACTTGTAGAGTATGGGAGCCTTGAAGAAAACTTAATTTTATGTGTAGTTCGTGATACTAACCGTACAAGAGCACACTCGTGTCACTCATGTAGACGAAATATTAATTTTATTTAATAAAAATGAGCAACAGCTGTGAAAATGAAAGAAAATATACTTATATGACTAGATTAGTAAGATATTTTATCTTACTAGATCGTGCTCGTATCATAATCATATTCCTATAGTAAGATAGCAATGAACCACTTTTATATCAGTATATTACGGTATACGACATCACGGCTTTGACTATCTTACTACGACATGTACATATCAAAATTATGATTTTCCTGCTGAAATTATTAATTTTTTATTAAATCCTTGCTGAAATTATTAAAAGTCTACTATTCGTGGCTCAATTTGACTTGCGTGTGGTTTCGCGGTCGCATCAATTAATCCCTGTAACTAAATACAGACACAGTCAGGACTTGAATAGGTTTGACTGTTAGTGGTATTTATTATATTTCGACCATTTCCGCGATTAACAAGCCACGGTTTTATATATTTCTGACGCTGGCTGGTCACTTCACTAATTTCTTGTTAACGTAACAGAATAAAACTTCTACATTATAAACAATTTTAGTTTATTTTAATATTATAAAGCTACATAATAATATAATAGTATTTGTACGAGAAACATTCGATTTAATAATTCTTTAAAGGTCCTCAATAATCTATTCGGGCAGTATGATACACTAAGGGGCCAGTTTCCACTGATGCGAAGGGAGCGGAGACGTGTAAAAGTGACCAACCACATTACTCAAAATCTCCGTTCCACTTCATTTCAAGCAATATGATCGGTCAATGCTGCACGTCTCTCCGCTCCGTATCCGTTGAAACGCACCCTAAGCCCCTCCCGCCCCTGATTTGGTTCTGCTAGTCGCGCGGACTGTTTGTATTGCCACAAGCACAAGATTACTGAGGCGCTACTGTAATATAACGCGTTCTTCACCTTTCACCATTATGTTGTGTGTTACCATAACCTGTCGCCTTCATTGTCATCCTCTCCACAGGCGGCATAGAAATGGGTGTATTTGAGGAGTGCTTGGTGGCCGAGGAATTAGGGTTTGGGTGCACTGGCATTAAGACTGCGTTGGAAGCCAGTTCGCTGGGCGTGAGTGTTGGCGTGACCTGCCATTATTTTAGCATGGCTTTGTTTTAGAGTTAGCTTGCAGTGTGATTTTCCATTGGTTTTTGCAATTTGAATTAGCAATAATTGTAAATGTGTGGCTTAACCTTCCTGACTTATGGGAACAGACCCGTGCCCCTGCAGTGGGGGACGTTATAGGAAATAGACCTAACGTACTGACTGGACATTTCGGTAATAGGACCTAACGCACCGAAAGGGTTATGGGTTGTGTGGTAGATAAACAATTTATTTTTCACCTCTCCAGCACGAAAAGGGTGCCTTTGGTCCCTAAAAACTCAAAGCAAAAACGCTTTTTGCTGCGAGCGTGAGAAAAAGTGATTCGAATTTCGAACACCACCTTTTGCGTGACGCTGAAAAAATATGGGTGATGGTTCGTTCAGAAACTCATTTTGGCCTAGCGATTTAACTCATAGACACAAAATGTTGTATGTTATTTAATAAAATTTTAGTTTATAAATTTTGCTATTGCATTTTTAAAGACGTAAGCACTCGTAGCAAAAAATAAGTTTGCTCACTAGTTGAACAAATAACTATTATCTCCAAGTTCGCAAAATGATACTGGCCACTACCTTTTTCCATACATTATTTTGAAAAAAGAACATTTTCCCCTTTTCCTAACTTTTTTTTTTTTTTTAATGTGATAAGGAAGGCAAACGAGAAAGTGGGTCACCTGATGGTAAGTGATCACCACTGCCCATAGACACCTGCAACCCCGGAGGGGATTGCAGATGCGTTGCCAACCTAGAGGGCTAAGATGAAATGCCTCTTGTGCCTGCCTCTTGTGCTTAACTTTATGAAAACAATAAACATAAAATGTAATATTTTCTTAGTTATTTGTTTAGAACCCTTCCTAATATTAATACATTTCATTAATTAACAAAAAATATATCAGTCAAAATGCCCTGGACATTCGACAGCAGTTGATTCGTTCGAGTTACCTCGGCTGTAACGTGGCGAATATTAGTTTTTAGGCGCTCCAACGTTTTGTCTATACAGGGTGTAACAGAAAAGTGTGATAATACTTCAAGGTGGGCTTTTACCCATCAAACTGAACAACTTTTGTTTTACAACTTTGTTCAAATCGCAATTTTTTTTCGACTTTTCATACAAATCGATCAGCTGGCGAACCAAGTTTGTATGAAAAGTCCAAAAATTTTTTGCGATTTGAACAAAGTTGTAGAGCAAAAGTTGTTCAGTTTGATGGATAAAAGCCCACCTTGAAGTATTATCACACCTTTCTGTTACACCCTGCATATATAGACTCGACTCTTAAGAAATGTCCACAGAAAAAAAAACCCACGCCGTTAAGTCGCATGATCTTGACGGCCAGTTGACGTCACCCTGCACAGTATGTAATTTTGGCTTACTTGTGGCCAAGTACAGTTTATGTGTTTATTTGATAGCTTTTACTATTTTGGAGGCTTAACAAAGACACTGAATTTTTTTTAAAAGTAGTTTTGGTTATATTGCAACTGTCGAGAAAAACCCATAGAAACCATAGAAATGCCATATCTTTTTTCAGATACACCAGTTACAAATAAATTAAGTATCTTCTCGTTAGGAAAATGAAAAACTATAATATTGCCAAAAACTAGACATGAAATACGGATAATTAAGACGTAATAAATGTTTTTAGCAAAAAACATTATTAATTTTTTGTCGGTCTCTTTTTAAATTACCGCATTTTCTTTTTGATGGAAAATATGTACGATATAATAATACATTTGAATAAAAAATATCAGCTAAAAAGAATAAAGGGGTGATGAGATATCATTTTTGAAATTTTTGTCTAGGGTTGTCACTAACCTTCTTAGCCATTTGATAATTTTTTTCTGCTCATTAATAAATTCGTAATTTGAAGTATACTAGATTATTTAAATGATTATATCACACTCGCAAAACCATCCGTAGCATTTTCAACCGATTTCGAAAAAGGAGGAGGTTCTCAATTCGATTGAATATTTTTTACTACTATTTTTATTGATATCGAATCGATATTATATGACCTTCATAACCCATAAAGTTATACTTTCCTAAAATGCAAAAGACAAAACTTAAAAACCTAGAAGCTTCACTCACTCGTCGTGCCGCCGGTTGGCATAATTCGTGCGGCGTAGTCGTCTGTCACAGATTGAAGATTGAAACGTAAGTGCGTAATTCTAATTTTGTTTAGATGTTAAGTGTCCTATTAACAAAACAAAAGTAGGTAAAGATTATACTCAAAACTGCATGTCAAACTAAATACAAAACTAATGCACTTAGCGAACATGCTTTACCTTAGTTCATCGGAAAGAAAACGGAAAACTATCCGATTTTTAACTCTTCTAGAACTGTTTAAGGGCCTTAAACTGCACAGTACAGACCTATTTTTCGAGTGTATGTTTTGCAACACATTTACAGTGTCAATTTACAATCAAAAATTTTAAATACACCAATAATCTAAAAATGCATGCGCTCACAGCGACTCGTACTGTGATGTGACAACCCTCAATAGTTTAAATCGAAATAAGGTAGTCGTCGCAGGCGACGATTTGTTAGCGGGGGGCAGGTGAATGTCGCTTCTTGTTATTATTATTCTTTGATATAACTTTTTAATTTTTCTTTATTTAACATCTGGACAACCCTATTTCCATAGAAATTTCTAAAATATTTAGAAACGCTTTTTCTCACTACCCCTTTGAGCAACGTGTGTATATTTTTAGGACATGATAAACCACAGTTGTGTACATATTTATAGCAAAGAATAAAATGCGGTAATGATAGGGGTAAAGAAAAAATCGATAAAAAGTGAAATTAAGAAATTTTCACATATTTCATAAACTATCAAAGCTACAGCTCCTTAATTTTTTATATGAATAGATATTCTGATGTTCCGTTATTTGTGTTATATAAAAAAACGATACCAGTAACACTTTAGGAGAAAAAAAAATTAATTTTTCTTTGAGGTCGTTGACCTTTCACAAAAAAAAAAATTCTCTGAAAGTATAGACAATTTTACTGTCGGAATTCTCACCAATTAATAAGTATCACAAGTTCTTTCGAATTAATACATAAAATATATCTGGCCACAACTAAGCCAAAATTACATACTGTGCCCTGATGTGAAATGAAAAATACCGCGACCTGTGAACTTTTCACGCATATTGCGCCGTTTTGCTAAAACCACTTGTCCTCCACATCAATATCCTCGATTTGGTGCCAAAAATAATATTACATTGTGTGTGTTTTTTCATGAATAAAAGTTAGGAAACACGAATTGTAACACTATCAACCACTACCTACAAAGCCACACGTTACCAATACATAGTATTAAATATTTTATATCACCCAACTATTTGCACACTTTTATGGCCAATGTCCTTTATCTGCAGTGAGAATTCCATTTTCAATTTGTTGTAGGTTTTGTTATGGATAGAGTGAGAAAATATTTTCGAAGAATTTTGTAAATTTTGATTTCATGAATGATTGATTAAAGATCCAAGTTGACCATAATATTGAAACGCAGATCACTTGCTTGCTTCATGAAAATTCTTCGGAAATTTCGCTCGCTACTAACCGGTTTGCTTTATTTTACTAACAGCCTATTTTTTAATATTAGTTTTTCTTAACCTTTTTGGAAATACCTTCTTATATTCTTAGTTACACAATATTACTGTTTGAAATTGAGTTGTCATTTATGTCAATTAAGTATTTTAATTATGCGTTTTATTGCTTGTGATCTTAATCTGTCGTGTGTTGTGTTGTTTGAGAACTAACATCAGTTTGCCTTTTTTATGCATAATTATTATAATTATTAAATTTGATTTATCCAAATTTGCACAATTTTGAAAATAAAATTACAATTTTTTTTAGAGCATGCTAATAAAAAAATGCATTTGTGTCTCAATTTTATTCGTACTCTTTAAGTGGAATTTATGTACATCGTTAGTAATGGATGTGTTCCAGCAAACGCCGGTGATTATCGCCGGCAGCAACGACCAGCAAAAGAAGTACCTCGGCAGGCTCATCGAGGAGCCCCTGGTCGCCGTAAGTGTCTCGTTAATATGAAATTCTCAAGGAATACTAATTTATTGAAGTAAAACCGATACCGGAGACCCCGATACCGCATCTGTTGTATATCGTTCCCCCCTCAGGTTTCTGTTTGGCATTTTCTTTGGGAAAAATTGTTCAGTTTGACGTGTAGCATCTACCACTTGCCTCTTGTTCGTCCACTTATCTAATAAAACGTCACCATGTCTACAGTTTGTGTTGATGATACACTTCCGAGCACATCTATCGGCCCACTTAGTATTTAAAGTTTTAAAAGCCAATAGATAAATTCATTATTCATTTATTTCTGCATAACATGTACATAACATAAAGATGGTAAGTGTATTTTGTAGATTGTACATGCACCCTGTAAGGGCACCCTGTAAAACCTAGCTATAGACCATAGGCTATTTCTGAGTTTGAATTTGAAGCTAATATCATACAAAAAAGATTGCTAATATGCCGGCTTCTAAAATTTATTTTTAGCTATAGTCCATTAAAACTTAAAATTCGAAGTGGGCCGATAGATGTGTCCGGAATTGTATTATGCCACAACATAAAAGTAAAATATAAAGTACCATATTTTGTTACAATGAATTCAATATTCACTCCGGACAAAATAAATTACTTCCTTAAGTTTGTTAAACCGGATAAACCGGTGTCTGTTCTATTCACTAAATAGTATTTACTTAGGTGTGAATAATAGATTTTTAATCAAATTTGTGGAACCTCACATTTACTAAAACGAAAGCGTTCCGGAACACTTTCAAGTATTTTTTGCCCCGGCATCGGCAGCAGGATAGCTTATTGTAAATCTTTTAAGTGTGATGGGTAATGGTAAATCTTGCCTTTGATTCTGGAATGGGACCTAACTTTAATGGTCCACCATGACCACAATAGGCGTACGCGGTGACCGAGCCCGGTGCGGGGTCCGACGTCGCCGGCATCAAGACCCGGGCTGAAAAGAAGGGCGACGAATGGATCCTCAACGGACAAAAGATGTGGATCACCAACGGTGGTGTCGCCAACTGGTAAGTTAATATACATATTATTATCAATCAAATTGTAAACATTTGGTCATATTTATATTATCTTGTTGATGGGGGCCTAGACAGCGACACTGCGACCCAAGGGTATACGTATTTTGTATCAACTCCTTGAAACCTTTATGCATATAGCTATCCCTAGTCAAAAACATGTTGCATTAGTGCAATGATTCCGCTGAAGGGTAGAGGCCTCTATTCCTCCGGCATTGGGTAACCGTTACCGAGGACGCTGATACGCTTGTTAGCCAGACAGAACATCGCACACACAGCTTAGATCGAGCTTTCTAGTTGCGTTACCAGTTTGAACATTGATATTATCGCTGTATTTGAGAGTATGTAACTACAAGTACGTTTTAACACATACCTCGTGAATTATGTATTTGATCCAGTTTAGAAACTATAATGTTGCTCTTTCAAAGAAATTCGTTGATTTCATTTGTATTTGTAAAAGTTTCGAGCAAAATATTTCGAGAAGAACTGCTAAACGGGGGCTCATATATTTCTGGTACCAAGGGGCGCCACTGCAATGTGACTGTCTTTGAATTTTCTTTCTGTGCTTTAGGGTTTCGGTCCCGGGATCCCGGGAATTTCGCCGGGAATGAAAGGCCGGGATCCTAGGAATATTTTTTGTACAAAAAATAACACAAACAGCCTCGTTTGACGCTCTACCACACAATAACTGTATGTGTGATATACATAGCTTGATGCTTAGCTTAATAATCAGACCACAAATTACCTATTATTATATTCATTTCATACTGCCGGGTAGCGGCCTTTATGCCAGGAAATTCCTAATTCCCATTGACTACCACGCTACTCTTTGACAAATCGTGCCAACACCGTCAACTACGGCTTCAACCGACAAAAATGTATGAAAATCTCAAATCCTGGCGCCAGTGGCACTCAAAGGGCAAATAATCGCAGAAATATTTTTTTCAACACAATTGCTCATAAAATCTGAATTCCCGAATTCCCGGGAACGCAAAAATGAAAATAACCCGGGAATCCCAAAACCATACTGTGCTTATAAATACGCTGGAGAAACAAAAGTATAAAGCTGTTTTTTATTTTTATAGTGAGGTATTTTTAAAATTTGTGCCTATCAGATAACCTAGCCTTATTCAAAAGTGCGTGCCACCGCACCTATTTTCGTATAATAACCGTCCTTATCTTTATAGTTTAGATACTAATGATAACGGGTGAAATATCCAATCGTTTGCTTTCTTATAAAAAATATCATCATTTAAAAATTAACTTCCTAAATAATATTAAAAATATGAAGATTAATAAAAATATAAATAATAGTAAGTAGTTTCATTTTAATGTTTATTTATTTAATGATTATTTAAAAATATTTTTTAAAACAATCTCGTAAACATTTCCATAATAGCCTTTCAACCGTCGATATTATACTATCAGTAGCAATTTTATCGTCAGTTTTGCAGCTGTTTTCCACAAATTCGAACTCGTAGAACGTGGGATCCCCGTGTTATGTATGCCATTACACCGGGAACAACAAACTTTCCCAGGATGAAACTTTTAAGATGTTTATTGAATACAGTAATGACTATTGAGAAATGAGCAAAATGGTCATATGTCATTTTTAACCTCCTCGGTCCTCAGGTCCCCTATAGGGGACCTTTTTTTTGTGGCTTTTACTGGCGATTTTTTAAATAAAAATGATTGCAATGCATTGGCACTAGGTACAATTTATTTTTTACATAGAGGATAACAAATATATTTATTTTTACTTATATAAAATCCCCTTAATACTTCGAAGAATTTTTTCAAACTTACAAATGCAATCTGTTCAGGACTGAGGAGGATAAAAGCTAGGTTCGAATTGAACATATTGTGCGACATCAAAATTTCCGTCTCCTATTTTTATTTTGTGCAAGACTTAAAGTAGTTCTTTTCCTCAAACCGAACATCAGGGAAAGTTGTGCTGTACAGTCTACTTAAAGTATCCGCTAGGACACAATTTTTACAGGTATTACACTTTCTTTACACCCTGTTAACCGTGTTACTCATTTAGTGTACTTGGTCACACCACTAGAAGCCTACAATCCTCGAGAAGTGAGACAATCCAAAAAGATGTTATAAGTAATACTAATGCAAATAATTTTCACATTGTTGAATTGCATTTTGCAGGTACTTTGTGCTCGCCAGAACCAACCCGGACCCCAAGTGCCCGGCTAGCAAGGCCTTCACTGGGTTCATTGTCGAGAGGGAGTGGCAGGGAGTGACCCCAGGCCGCAAAGTAAGTTGTATGGGGAACATACATAACAAAGGTATATTGTTTATATATCTAACGAGTCAACGTTAAACATCGATATGGGAGAACATTAGATGAGGTTAATACTTCACGACAGCGTAATCGCTGATAGTGGTTTGCTCCCCTGTGTTGAGTAGCGTCACCTTTTCGCGCACCATACGCAATCTGTCAAGCGACGAGTCAACATAGTCTCACGCTCCCGTAATTTAATGAAAATATGTCTTACTGAGCAGTGAAATGGTGCAAAAACAATAAAAAAAAAAGCGGCCAAGTGCGAGTCGGACTCGCCCATGAAGGGTTTCGTAGCAGCAAGTAACATAATATAAAAGCTTTTGTAGTTCGTTGTAACTTGAATGAAAAGTAAATTGCGGTTTACGATTTATGACGTATTAAAAAAAAACTACTTACTAGATATCGTTCAAACCAATTTTCGGTGGAAGTTTGCATGTTAATGTACATCATATATTTTTTTTAGTTTTATCATTCTCTTATTTTAGAAGTTACGGGGGGGGGGGACACACATTTTACAACTTTGGAAGTGTCTCTCGCGCAAACTATTCAGTTTAGAAGAAAATGATATTAGAAACCTCCATATCATTTTTGAAGACCTATCCATAGATACCCCACACGTATGGGTTTGATGAAAAAAAATTTTTTGAGTTTCAGTTCTAAGTATGGGGAGCCCCCAAAATGTATTGTTTTTTTTTTTTTTCAATTTTTGTGTAAAAATCTTAATGCGGTTCACAAAATACATCTACTTACCAAGTTTCAACAGTATAGTTCTTATAGTTTCGGAAAAAAAGTGGCTGTGACATACGGACAGACAGACAGACAGACAGACATGAAGAATCTATAAGGGTTCCGTTTTTTGCCATTTGGCTACGGAACCCTAATAAAGAACAAAACTAACAGCAACATTTCTTATCACGTGTGTGTGTGTTTTTCTTATTATTTTATTATTATTTTGGCATTTATAGCGATGCTATGCTACTCGTCGCTAGATGTTGCTAGTAGATAATATTAAATACATCACATCAACCTTACACAAAGGCGATATTTGTTTAAATACATGCCTCCCTACTCGTCGCTAGATGTCGCTAATAGTTAACATTAAATACATCAACCTCAGACATATCACACAAAGGCGATATTTGTTTAAATACATGTCTCCCTACTCGTCGCTAGATGTCGCTAATAGATAACATTAAATCACAGACATGCATCCCGCTCCCCCCCCCCCCCCCCTATAGACTAGTAATACAGGGCATCGGCCGCTCGCCGCAAGGTGGGCAGATGGCCAAGTTAAATTGAAATGTCATTTTCGTTCAATTTTCATCTTTCAGTCTATTTCTGTCAATGGTCGAGGTAACATCGAACAAAATATGTGTAAATTTATCGTAAAAATGCCAAGTTGCATCGTTGTCTGATGCAGAAACCGCACTGGGCATCTCAATAAATCAAATGTGCGGGGTTTCATACCAGAAGTAAGCCATATATTGACTATTTTTTATTTAAATAACTTCGTTGCAAAACATATGGTAGTGATGTAACACTTCATCGACTTTCGATAGGCATAGCAAAATAGTTTAGCAACAAAAATATCCGACTGCATATTTATATAGTTTTATCCAACGTAGACATGAAATGTGTTTGACTTATTTTTTCTTCTAATTATTTTCAGTTTCCAAAGGAACCCAAATAAAAATTAAACGAGAATTAAGACTATGAGCAGACACGACAGCTGGAAAATTTTCTCCTAACATTTCCGCCCAGCTTGGCTATAGATATGTTTTGGAAATTATGATTCGGTTTGATTTTTAGTTTTAAAATATATATTTTTTGTTTTAATATGTATTTTTACTGGTCGTATTTTTATTGGTCGTAATTCAAACATATGACATTCTTAGATTAAAAAATTCGAACAGTTATGAAGCTTCCCCCCCCCCCCCGCACCTCAGATTTTCCCCTCAACTTCGCCCACGCGGTTTCATATTGAAACTGGCGTATTAGCGTTCTATAGAGGAGCGGAGCGACGATATAAAACTTCTTTGCATTAAATACATCAACCTCAGACTTATCACACAAAGGCGATATTTGTTTAAATACATGCCTCCCTCTTCACCCCGCTTCAGCCCCCGCAAGACGAACACGCTGGTTTAGAAAAACACAGCGAGTAACCTCATCTAATGTTCTCATATAGATGACGTTTAACCATTGATGACAACAAAACAACTGATGAAACAACCTCTTCTTTTGCATGGCACACTTATTTGCCAATCATCTGTTCATTAGGCACGGTTCTGGTACCCACATCGTTAAGGTACAAGACCAGTGTCTTGCTTTTAAAAAAAAATACGAGTAAAATAAAATAGGCCAAAAGGAAATTCATAAATTTTTAAGAGATTGCTGCTAGACATGATATTTTAGTATGTACTTGTAGGGTCTTGGAGTATTCTGTTATGCTACAATGTATCTTTATAAATAAATAAAAATATAAAAAAATAAGTGTAATCATGAGCAGTCACATTCCTTCAGCATTACAAACTTTTTCTATTGACGAGGTCTGATGAAAACGATTGTAATAATTTTAAATTTTATTTCAGGAACAAAACATGGGCCAACGCGCGTCGGACACGCGCGGCATCACATTCGAGGACGTGCGCATACCCAAAGAGAACGTGCTCATCGGCGAGGGCGCGGGATTCAAGATCGCCATGGGCGCCTTCGACAAAACTCGCCCGCCGGTAAGAAGTTGCAACTGACTGACTGATATTCGACGCTAAAAAAGCATAAACATTGTAAAACACACATATGGGAAAAAATATTTTGCTGATTTTTAATCAGAAAAAAATCTGCGTCGAATGGTCCCGGGCTCGCAACGCTACGATTGATAGAAAATTTTGAACAGCGTTGAAATTGTATTTTTTTCTGAAATCTCAAGTTGTTCGGGTCTGATGTAAAGTTTGCAGTTTGTGGGTTACAGCGTTGTTTTTTTTTTTGCGAATATAAATAATCAATATTATATTAGCCACAAGACGTCCACTGTTGACTCCCTAAGACTTCCACTTAAGTTAGCTGCCCCGTTTGTGGTTAGCGCGAGTGGGTACTGGTCGGTGCAAATTCTGTAGTAAACGTCATCATAACCTCAGTTTCATCAGACGTGGTCGAAGGGATATATGTAGGGTCCTTATAAAATACCTGAAAAAAAATTGACACTGCCTTCTACTCTTAGCATTCAACAAGTTTGCCCTAGAAACAGTATACTTGGGGAAGTTAGTAGATCAGTTGATCAATAGGTATGAGAAGTCCAAAATGTTTACTAATTGAGTATACTTTTCTTGGGGAAAGTTGTTCAGTGTTACTTCTACTCGTATGGCGCTGCTATATTTTTCAGATATTTTAGTTCCTACGGGAAAGTTGTTTAGTTTCATGAGTAGAGGTCGTGGTTAATCTTTTGAGGTATTTCGTAGAAAAGTAAAAGATAATATTATAGTTGAACAGACAACAGCGAGCGGTATGGAACCACACGCATACCGCAGACTTGCACCCCGTTCGTAACGACGAAATAAAACTTTGTATAATTGGCTAACTGCGGTTTATAAAATGTGGAGAATCTTTTGATAACGTATTCATCAACTTGTTCATATCAGGTGGCAGCCGGAGCCACAGGTCTAGCCCAGCGCGCATTGCACGAGGCCACCAAATATTCTTTGGAGCGCAAGACTTTCGGCGTCCCCATTGCAAAACACCAAGCGGTGGCCTTCATGCTCGCTGACATGGCCATCGGCGTGGAGACGGCGCGCCTGGCCTGGATGCGTGCCGCCTGGATGGTCGACCACGGTGAGTTCAGCCATTATTACCCAAGGTCCATCATCATCATCAGTCAAAAAACGTCCACCGCTGGACAAGGGCCTTTCTCCAAGGATTGCCACGCCGACAGGTCTGTGCTGCCCGTATCCAGCGACAACCCGCGATTCACCAGGTCACCGGTCTCCCGAGTGTGAGGCCTGCCTACTCTACGTCTTTCGGTGTGCGATCGCCACTCGATAACTTTAATGCCGAACGCTGTCTGTTCTAATTGCCCCACCCACTGTCACTTCAATTTAGGGATGGACATTTGAAATAAACATTGACGTGTTTTCCGATGTAATGCATCACTCGGTTGCATCGATGTTAATACGATGTATTGAGAAATACATCGATGTTTTCAAAACATCGATTGTTTTTCGCAATGGACATGTTTACGCCTTAAGGTTGTTTAAAAACTCTAACACTAGGGTTTGTTAGGTCACTGACCTGAGAGTCCACACGAGATGATGACATGTTAAGATATTCCAAAGCCGAAACTAAAAGAAAACTAGGTACAAGAAAAAATCTTTATTAAAAATTCACATTCACATAGCTTTATTTTGTTTACAAATAACAATTATTTTTTTCAATGCTATGTTAAAACAGAAGTTTTTTTTATAAATAATTAATTAATTACCTTATTTTACTTATTTTTTCCCTTCAATAGGTTTCTTTGCTCAGTCAAAACTAGCCCTGCCTGGTAAAATTCTTTCTGATGGGACAGATGTTAACTGAACAGATTATTACGTTCCAATTCACGAAACGTGGCAGTCAGTGTCTTAGTTTGCGTATTCCATATATCGAATAAAAAACATCGATTATTCGATGTTAAAGTATTAACAATACATTGGTTCAATACGATGCATCGTTACCGTACATCGAGTGTTTACAATACATCGATGTATATCGTCCACCCTACTTCAGTTTAGTGATTCTATGAGCTGTGCCGGTTAGTTAAGTTCTAAGGTCCATAGCAATACAAAAATAAATCTTTAACGCTTTCGGAACGTTTTTCTAAATTGATTTATTTTACACTCCACAGGCCAGAAGAATACCGTTTTAGCGTCTGTAGCCAAATGCCATGCTTCGGAAATCGCTAACAAGGCGGCCTCGGACGCGGTGCAGATCTTCGGAGGTAACGGCTTCAACACGGAGTACCCCGTCGAGAAGCTGATGCGAGACGCTAAGATCTACCAGATCTACGAGGGCACGTCGCAGATCCAGAGACTCATCATCTCCAGAGAAATATTGTCAGCTGCTGCACAAACCAATTAATTACCTCGAAATGGCTATAAAAAAATTACTCCCCACAGATAAAGCTGCATAAGTTCACATTAACAGTGTTTAGCTATTATACATAAGGATACAAGTTGTAACTCTTAATTATAAGAAAATGTAAGTATGTACCTTCTACTCGACAAGTAATTGAATCGATATTTTTATTGGTGACTTTTATCCAATATATGTATAAGGTGCTACTTTATTAGTGCCCGATATTTTAGTTAATGCTTCTACTCCTACTTCTGCTCAACTTTCTCCAATGAACCCATAGTCAAATTGATAAAAAAAAAATAAGAACTTCATACTAATTTGGCCGCTTGGCTAATCGATTTGTATGAAGAGTCCAAAAATTTTTTGACAGTTTGACTATGGGATCCTCAGGGAAAGTTGATCAGAATCGAGAGTAGAAGCACTCACTAAAATATTGGGCACTAATAAAGTAGCACCGTATATAATTATGAAATGCAAGCACTTTTTTATATGATAATATACACTAGTTATTTGATTAAATGCTGTTTATTTATTTTAACATTACCGAGTCCCTGCTAACTCTTTCCTACATCATGCTTCCATTTAAAAGATTATATTTTTCTAAATGTTCTGTTTGTATTTAAAGATTTTTTTGCCATTATCATTTCTTCTATCACCGTAAAAACGGAGCTGTCGGTCGTGTCGATTAAAAAATACCTGTAGAGAGCAAGTAGAGAGTGTCACACCATAGTTGTATGATTTATTGTCTGGTTGTATTGTACTCGGAGAGCTCTGAGCGTATGAGCTAACACGAAAGTCACCTCTGCTGCCACCCTCTACGATACTGGGACTTGTCAGCCAAACAACAAAAATTACTAGATGGCGCTGCGATGACCGTTTTTAATATTCACCGTGTTCTATAAAAATATTTAGACAGTTAATGATATAAATAATTACAGGTTGTTTTTGTTAGTAGTTGACAATTCTACTCAGTTTATTGCGATGTATAATAATAATTGACCACGCTGAATACGTTAAAAACAACCGACTTCAATCGCAACAACTCCAGTTTTGCTATGTTTTTGTTGATTTTCTCAAAAACCGCTGAATCGATTTCGATAAAATTTATATGGGGCCACCTGTAAAGTATACCCTTTTAAACAAAAAAAGAATTTTCCAAATCGGTTCAGGCGTCTTCGAGTAATCGGTGAACATACATAAAAAAAAAAGATTCCGACGAATTGAGAACCTCCTCCTTTTTTTCAAGTCGGTTAAAAATATTATTGATAATTTTACTATTTTAACTCCGTTGCCGTAGCGACACCTATCGTGTATATTTATAAGTTAATAATTAAAGTTAGCTGCCATTACACGTCCATCGCAGATGGCGCTAATCACGCCGGAAGTTGTGTTATTTCATTACTGTTTAATTCAAAGTAAATATAAAACAAATACTAATATTATAAATTAACACTTAAAATAATTCTTTTTATATAGTATAATATCACACGTAAATTTATTCAACTGATATGTAGTTCTAAAATTAAACGTAGACGTTCAATATTCACAGAGATTGACCTACATTTCGAGCCCTTGTGAAAGGATTGTGCAATAGAAACGGTAATTTATTACACAACCGTACGTATTCAAGCAAATATTACATTTTGAATCATTTACTTTATATTTTGAGTCTATAGATGACCCATTAACTGCCTATTAATAAATGGTATTAAGGACTTTTATGTCGTTTTTCTTATAAGATTTGCCTTTTAAAATATCTTTAATTAGGAAACTATTTTTTTATCACACCTTACAGATTCTCATCGGGGTATATATCGAATTAGGCCTTGACATAGTTTTAAGAAATTGGGCTAGTTCCCCACTGCCCTTTACCGACATATTTCAATGTCAGTCATGAGTACGGTCTCTGAATCGAACCTGTGTTATGTCGCGGAATATCTAAGTGAAGTGGCCTAGAGACCTACATATTGTAATAAATACAAATTATTATCACTGTTTATGGCACATTTTTGAGATATTTTTTTGTTTCTGGACGGGGTTGGGTTTGCAATAGAAGTTTTGTGTGTGACAATTTGATTGTGTAAGCAAGCAAGCACACATGATGCACGAAGACGCTCCAAAAATGAGTGTGGCCGAAAGTGTTTCGGCTTCTTCGAGCGAGCCCAAAAATCAGGTCGTAATTACTGACCTGCCCGTGGAGTTCGAGATGACTACAGCCGAAGCCAAGCCCTCTGACACACTCGACATGGATTTAAAGATCGCTTTTGTCGATCCTGCCACCAGTGAGTACCTACCTACTCTAAATTAATTAATTAATTATTAATTGTCAACTGTTTATATTATTCTAAAACTAATAAATGTCTAATTTGTTCTGATAGTAGTCGTGGCTAGTAAGTCTAGTCTAAACGTAATGATTGTAATACCAAGTATAGTATCGTACCCAAAATAGGTACAACTCCTTGGTACCTACATGATATTCTATTTGAAAACGATAGGTGTTTTATGTTTCATATTGGAGTCTACTTAGACTTAATGGGACAAGAGGCTTGTGATTAAAATTATTTGTATTTTATTCATACCCTACATATACGCACAATAAGTGTGCGCTGCGCGCCGCGAGCTACCTGCTCCGCTCGCCGCCGCGGCTGCACGGTGCACGATGTGGCAACAGCGCGCTCGTTTTTTTCGCGGCACTTATTCACCATCCATCCTGCCTTTCTGGCCGCCGCCGCCGCCGCCGCCGCCACAGTTAAAATAAATAAAAAATACTACGTACTCGTTCCATTACTACCTACCTATTTCGAGTTCGAAATCTGCGCCGCGTTGACATTGACGCAATCAAGACACAATACCATGCATGAAACGCAACTCGGATGCATACTAGGATATTATTGATTGGCAGTGACGTTCGAGTTTACTCAGTTTCACGAGAAACACCTGTTTCCGTAAAAGTAGCTATCATACCTACTTGAAGTCTCAAGGTACACCTATTTCTTTACATACGAGAGTTGAGTGAAATTTACTTGAAGTAGCTAGATCTAATTGGTATTCTTTAAGCGGCTCTGCTAACGTGCAATGCATCTTGGTTTCATTCGATGTCAGTAGGGCACGTTATTACGAGCTAGGGTGTGTTGTAGGTTACGGTGGCAGCGCTTATTGCACGATACGATGAAGTAATCGTAACGGACCGAGGAGCTAAACTTATTCCTTCTTCTATGGCTGATCTCAAAAACTCCAGTTAATAAGTATAAAATGGTACCGTTTTATAGGTTATTTAGTAGGGGTTATTTGACAGTTTCCACTTGATTCCACAAAAGTCTTACAGGTTTTGAGAAAAATAAAAATACCAAAAATCGGGACATATTTGGAGAAGAAGGATCAGGAATTTAAAGCCAAGGGAATAAATTGGGTGTACTGTAGTCCTAACAAATGATTGCAAAAATCACCTTTAGATCATGAAAAGCTTTTATTTAGACCCCGAATGCAGTTAAAAAGAAGCTTTCGGAAAAACACTGATGTTGATAAGTAGACTTATGGATTTTTCCAAACCAATGTGGTAAAATACTATGCTATACTAGGTCTATGCAATAGCTACGTACTCGTACGTACCTTCTTAGATATTTCTGGAATTAGGCCAAACGAAACGAAGATTCTGCTTGGAATCTTACTAGATAAAAAAGCAGCTGCCTTATAGGTACCTACCGTGATAGGTTATAAATTGTTTATCCCGAAATAGTTGGTTCTTGAGCCAAGTTACCTCGTCCAAAATCTAGGACGTGAACCTGGTTTGCCGATGTGTAGGACACCTCAGAGAAATCGCAAATAAAAAGTTACCTTTTTATAGCAGCAGTCATCGACTTATGTAAAGGACACGCCTAGGGAATGCAATCCCGCAAGATAATTTCAATCCAGGTATTTGCGGGCTCCAGCAGGGTGAAATTATACCTCTGAAATCAATCGAAATAAAGACCTAATAGATCTCATTGTCATGCTTTTAATTTTTTTGTATCCTGTTCCTGTGATAAACGGTTTTCGAGTTAAGAAGATAAAACATAAATAAAATTAAAAGTTTAACCTCGTCTGATTCATCCTTAGCGTCCTCTAAACCGTTTGATATGAATGTACCTATCACGTATCACGGACTATATTGATAAACCCAAGCAGTTAGTAGTTCGTATAAAAATATGGGACTTCAAAGTTTCATCAAAATGTTTTCAGCCATTTTCGAGAAAAAAGAGTAATAGTTTTTACTATGGTGGCAACCCTAAAAATGTGTTAATAAAATAAGGAGTATTATGCATTCGTGGTCCGTAACACAAGCGCTGCAAAGTGCTTAGCACGGGCATCGTCTGCTGCCATTAGTGCAAATTATCTGTTATGCTTTATTTAGCCTAGTTCATTCTAAGAAATTGTAAAGATATTTTTGCTGAATAAATTATTATTATTATTATGGGTGGAGATATTATACTATACACACACAGAAATAAGTCATTGTTTATTTTATAGTTTTTGGGCTCTATTGGAGCAAGACAAGATCCCTATCGAAATCTCAAGTTCGATTTTTTTGCCATGATAATACATAGTAAATACTTCCTTGTCGCTACCGCTCGCTCCTCAGTTCCTCAAAAGGTAATAATGACAAGGATAGTATGATCGTCATAAAAGTACCAAAAAATGCTAAAAATAAATAAAGTAATTTGCGAAAATAGTGATTTTCTTTTTCACACAATTACAGTTATTTTAAAATGACTTAAATACACACTTTCATCTTTTTAAAATAAATTATGAAATGTACATGTATTTAAAATGACTTATAAATTAAATTTAAAATACCAACACTGGAAATAATTGACCACGCTGAATATGTTAAAAACAACCGACTTCAATCGCAACAACTCAAATTTTGCTATGTTTTTGTTGATTTTCTCAAAAACAGCTGAATTGATTTCGATAAAATTTATATGGGACCACCTGTGAAGTATACCATTTTAAACAAAAAAGGAATTTTTCAAATCGGTTCAGGCGTCTTCGAGTAATCGATGAACATACATAAATAGAAAAAAAAGATTCCGACGAATTGAGAACCTCCTCCTTTTTTTGAAGTTGGTTAAAAATATCGTCAGAGCTTCTTTACAAACTACCACACACATCTGTGCGTGTGAAGTATGCCCTAATCTTGTGATTTATAATAGGCCATCTGTAGAGCAATCTGTCGTTTATAATAACTTTTTTTTATAATAACTTGTCACTTCATCTTGTTTTCTATTATGTAAAACATTAAAATATATTCATTACTTTATTCCTTCTATTTTTTAATTCGCGCACTCTGTGTAGTGGCTACCTAGCCACTACAGGTTATGGACAAGCTTTATTTTAAAGAGTAATAACTGTGTTTGTGTAAAACATAAAACAACTATGAGGCTACCACCCGCTGATGGTCAGCCTGGCGCTGGCAATAATTCCAATGCCTACCCGGTAGTCGTACCCAGCGGAGTACCGCCGGTCCTGAAGTTACAAGGACGCTCCAACTACGGGGCATGTAGTTTCGGCATGAAACTGTTCCTTATAGATTGTGGCCTCTGGAAATGCGTAGAAAACCCAGAGGAATTCGCGAAAACAGTAAGAGATGCAAAAAGATTTGATGAACAAGCGAGAGCTAAAATCTGTCTTAAGCGTAGACCCACGAATTTACAGCCTAGTAAAATCGGCCTAGACTTCCAATCAAACATGGCAAAAAATTTGTGATGAAAACGCTGACAGTAGTCTAGACAGAAGACTAAATCTACTGCAGCACCTACTCGGTACCAAACTAGTGGACTATCCAAACATGGAGAGCTATTTCAGTTTTATACGTGATACGCAATAACAACTGCTCGAAATAAATGCTGGCCTGGAAGACGAACTTGTTGGGGTCATTATGCTAGCTGGTCTATCAGAAGACTTCAAGCCGCTCATCATGGCTCTAGAAAACTCGGGGTCATCCCTCACTTCCGACTCTGTGGCAACGCGGCTTCTGAAGGAAGACTACAAATGCTTCAACAAGTGCTTTAGTGTCGGGAAATACTACAAACGCAGTGCAGTGTTCGTTTTGCAAAAAAATCGGCCATACAGTATCACAATGTAGAAAGTTGAAACAAAAAAATAAGAAAAAACATACTACAAATAATACAACTGAAGTAACACTTTTATATTCTTTAATTACATCTCCTACAGGTTCCCACTCAAGCAAGGACTATTGGTTATTAGATTCCGGTGCATCTTCACACATGTGTCACAACTTCGACTCCTTCTATTCTCTGGAAAAACGGTCGAAACCAGTGTATGTTGCCAATAATGACCAAATTCCCTGCAAAGGTACAGGTACTGTAAATATGCCTTTATCGGGTGATTTAAGTGAGAATGAGAAATGAGAAAATATTTATTTGGAACCAAAAACTTAAAATTTAGATATGTGTGTTCGATAACAGCAGCATTAGCTTTCGCTGTGTCGCTGCAGTACTATGTCTGACGTGCTGTATGTACCAAGTTTAGCTTCAAATTTACTCTCAGTCAGTAATCTTGTTCGTAAGGGCTTTGTAGTTTTATTTTCTCCCAAAGGTGCTACAATCCTAAGTAAATTTACTATCCGGATAAAACGGATTTTAAATTTTAAAATATACGGATATCCGGATAAAACGGATAATTAGATAATTTTGAAAATACTTTAGTTTTCTTCGTTAACTGCGGTATTTTTAAAGCGAAGCTATTGCGGAGTTTATCAGTCAACAACGCTCCATCGAGCACAGTTTTAAATCCACAGTTGATAAAGCCCTTGGAGTTATATCACCTGACGACAACTGATGATGATCCTGAAAGATGGAAGCGGTTCCTGAAAGATGGAAGCGGTCTTGCCAAGATAACCCAACGCATTATGCCTAGATCTACAAAGGCATGACTACGATATCGTCAGTATCACAGTATAAGGACATTATACAGTATGGACACTCCCTGCCGCTCTCTGAAGGCTACCTCACCCCCCCGGCGTGACCGATGTGTGACCATTTGTCAAGGGGTTGGCAAACCAAAGCACAGTTTATTAACCAAAGACAATTTTATTTTTTAAGGAAAAAGCTAAAGGCTTCTAAGGCTATACAGCCTTGTCTGATGTATACAGCCTTCACTTTATTTGTAAAAGTCTAGCTAACTATAAAAAACAATGAGGGCTAATTGAACCTCGATTCAACCCTAGTACATCACGCACACATTTACATGTGTACAAACATGAATGAATGAATGAATGTCGATGTATAAACAATGGCGCGAAATTTATATGAAGTATCCGGGGTGTGCGTCAGTATATAAAAGGCCGATTAAATTTAAAACAAGGAAATTGATGTTAATACTAATTCCTCTCCAGTCCAAAAGCTTGAAGACAGGCAGCAGTTTTTCGGAGAAACATCTATGTTAGTCTCACCACTCGCTGCAGCTTAGGTTTTTAATTCTGATCCTGGAGGCTGACTGACATGGACCGTCGGAAATACTTTCGATCAAATCAGATATTTTTTTCATAGTCCAAAATGCCAAGCATAGTGACGAACACTCTTCAGTCTTCTATTATGTTATCTGCCACAGCGTACACAGACTGTTAAAAGAGTGCGTTTGAAGGGGTTACTCAGAATCAAGTATTGAACTTTTTTCCCTGTATATGTGATCTACGATACTGAAACCTTTTGGAAAACTGGCCTGTTTGGGCGGTTGGAAGTCGTCATACCTGCGAAAGAGCGTTAGTAGACGTAATTCGATTAAAAATATGCTTCTGTAATCGCCTTCTAAACAAGTTTTATATTATCCGGATATTCGGATAATTTGCAACAAATAATCCGGATAGTAAAATTGATGGATATCCGGATAAAATGGATATCCGGATTGCAAACCCTACTTATAACTTCACGGTCACCCCACTCCATCCATGAGTGTGGCGGATTTTATAGCACAGTATCGCCTTAGTGTGTGACGCCCCTTAGTGGAAACGCTATGGATTATTAACACAACGACGACGGCAGCAGTACTGTCACAATAACACTATCAAAGGTAATTTGCAAAACATTTTTAAGATTTCACAACTACAAACGCAACTCTTTATTACAATATTAGCTTGCCAGGGTTGCGTACCCAAAGCATGCCACCAAGCACCGGGTTCCTAATGTAATACTTACGCCGTATGTCTATTGTCTAAATGTTTGTTCGTTCCTTCGAATATTCCTTGGATGCACATTGAAGCGTACTAGGTAGAAGTTTGAAATTATTACATAATGTGCTATTCTGGTAGATAAAAAAAAATAAAGAAAGAACAATAGAGTTCTTCGCAAAATGTCCCTTTCGCAAAATGTCCCATGGTCGTAAAAGTTATCTTTCTCAACAGGTTCCTTTCACAAAACATCTCTTTCGCAAAAGATCCCTTTATCAAAAGGTCCCTTTCGCAAAAAGTTGAAATCCTCCGAGAAATCAACTTGGGCATGGGAGAATTTGCGGATATCTCAGTACAATATACAGGATGTTAAAAAAAGTGCGTTTGAAATTTTAAGGGGTTACTCAGAATCAAGTACAGAACCAGGATTTTTTCAATATTTTTCTTGGGTTCTGTAATTGATTCTGAGTAACCCCTTAAAATTTCAAACGCACTTTTTTTAACACCCTGTATATTTTCTCGAGATGTCTTTTTCTAAAAGTATCCTCTTGTAAACGGCCTTTTATCCTCATTTTTATCAATTTGTGCTTTTGAAATAGATTTTATAAGCATGCGATTCGGACGGTAATGCCAAGGATAAAGGACACGTTTCATTTTGTGCCTGGACATGTACGTAGTACGAAAAATATAGGCTTTCTGGGAAAAATAATGAAAAAAATATTAGAAGCAGGGTTGCGTGGTTCAAGCATAATGTTTTGTCAGCACTTTTTACAATATAAATGGTAACACTGAAGCTTGCAATAGTAGGTCACGTTCAGAAATTACGGCTTCATCCACATATTCCTCAGATGCTTTCTCTGACTCTGATTGACTGAACACCCTTCTGTTCTGACTTCTGACATTGGTGTACGATTTTTAAAATCTGCAGATATGCCTTGCCTCTTTTACAGGCATAACAGCTGGTTTTCGAGTTACTTGTCGGACAACTAAATTATTAATTTCAATGGTATGTACAAAATCTAGTTTCTGAACGTAAAATGCTCAAAATTGCGCTCGCTTCGACATGTTGGGTGATTTATGTGTTGCGATTGTTAAATCTGAGAAACTAGATGAACCTCGCAACGAAGGTTAATCGAAGGAAATGTACGATTAGAAAAGACTATGTTTCTAATGACTTATTTATGATGTTTAGTACACAGACCAGGTCCAAGCTCCATAGTCCCGTGAAACGTCTCCTTTAAGAATAAATCAAACAGAGCATAATCACGTCTGAACAATATTAATATACCCAGTACCCATCACTTTTATACCCTCGAACAATACGCTAAAAAGTTAAGGAGGTCCCATCAAGCGAGCCAACTAAGACCTTGCGCGAGTCCGACTCGCACTTAGCCCTTTTTTTAAATTGTAATCTTGAAAGTAGAGCAAGGTTGGTGCGTTTGAATAAAATTAAAATAGAAGAAATAATTTGAATGAGACACGCATTTTTTTACTTGTACGACTGGTTCCATTTATCCTAAGTTCTATATTGATCTTTCATAAAATAATAAATCCGTTGCGATAGGACAGATAATAGTGCCACATGATAAGACTAAAAAAAATGTATGATTTCCATGTACAACCACGCATGGAGCAATAATAAAATAAAACTTTAACGTGACGCTGTGGACATATTTCGTAGAACCTCCTTGATTGATATTATATTAAATGTGTCCCTCGATAAAAGTGTACAAATAAAAAGGGGTCAAATTAGTTTATTTTTTAAATAAACTAGTGATGCTAATTGCAACACCAGGCAACCACCGTCTATACCTTGTGGATAGAATGGGTAAATTTAACGACGTTAGACGTTTTTTTAAATAAAAAGCCTCATTTAAAAAAATCAACCCTTAATTTTAAATTTCTTGTGTTCATATGGTTAGCGGTCGTGGTTCAATGCGGCTTGCGTGATCCCGTCCATCACGCACATTAACTGGCTACAGACACGGTCATAACAAAGGATGGGTTTGAGTGTGACGTATATTTCGACCGTTTACATGCTTCGCAAGGCTCGTTAGCCGTTGGTGTCCGCTGCTATCACTTGATAGCAGTCGTTAAGCCATGTCGGAGGCCTTATAAGGCGGCTTGAAAACTTCTGATACTGGGTTTGGCAACAGGCCCCACAACCTCCATCAATCCAGCAGGGTTGATAAAAATCATGATTTTTTGTTTATGACAGATTTTTTAGATTTTTAAAAAATATCAGAAAGTCATGTTTTTTTTTTATTCTTCACTAATTCATGATGTATTTCGGTCACTGGTAGTTTTGACTTTATTAACTGGCAACATTTAATTAATTCCTAGTGTTTTTCTACTCTAGAAACACTCATGTCGCATTTGACAACGGGATTTACAAAATCTACTATTTTATTGTGTTGAAGTTGCGACTTGTGACCAAAACGATTCTGTTGTGACGTATGGTTTGGAATTGTGTGTGGTTTACGTAGTTTATAATGACTGGACGAAAGAAAGATCTAATTTGGCAACAATGGTTTCGATTCGGTGTTTACGATTAAACTTATTTGACAAGACTAAACTTAATTTAAGCATCCTATCCTTGTCTTTTCGATACCGAGAGAAAAAACCAAAACACTTAAGTTTAGTTCTGTCAAATAAGTTTAATCGTGAAAACCGAATCGACACCATTATGACGAAATAAATGATTGATTAATTTGAAGCAGTAAAAATAAAAACTGCTATTTATAATTCTCACAAGTATTTTCTATTTCTATCTCTTATTTTTTAAAGGTCTATAATTTAGTTGTCAATGTAATGCATATTATTTAATAACTTTATAATACTTAATATAGAAAAAAGAACTACTTTAATTTAAATCAATCAACCCTCCAATCCAGACTTGGGCCCCGTGTGTGAAGTAAGAGCCTAACCATCCCGCACTATGGCATGAGATCTGTGCCTCCTGCAGTGGGGATGCTAAGGGTTGTTAACTAATCATTGCTTATGATTTGCTTTCCAAGGAACTTATATGTAGTAAGACTATCCATTATTAAACAATAAACGTTTGTCTTTCAATGCATTACATTACAGATGTAGAAGTTCAAAATATATGTCATATTTCGAAACGATAATTATAATTTCGTTAATTAAAAAGACCAAGTTTATCGATAAAAATAGACAATTTTCATCGATAAAATTCGGTCTTATTTCATTTCGTTTGTGCACTTTATGAAGGTACACAGTGTAATCACTGCATATAAGTTAAACTCTCACAATAAGTAAAAAAATGTTTTAAATTTGAGAATCAATTTGAGCCATTAAAAATATTGCAACGAATCGGCTGTGATGTACAATGCAATTTTAAAAAAAAACTTCTTTTTTTATTGTTCATTTTAAATTCTGTTAGTTTTATAATTCATAGACCAGGGGTCACCAAATGGCGGACCGCGTTTCGGATCCGGACCGCCGACCTATTTTGTGCGGACCTTCAGTAAACAAATCATCTTACGTATTTTTTTTAACTGTGCAAATCGAGCTGCCAAAATTTACATAGAACAACGTTAAATTAGTGTCAAATCCCATACATTGTTTGACAGCTCGATCTGCACACTTACAAAATTTTCGTTATATGATACTCGAGCACGTAATTTATAATTGATAATTTCCCGCGTTTTGTCTTTGCTGCCTCAGCTGCTGTAAAAAGTAGGACCGGACCGCGACGGTCATATTATTTCCTAAAACGGACCCCAATGACCCGTGTCAAACTGATATGAATACTGCAAAGATTATTTTCGAAACGAAATTTATCGTAAGAAATGAACGCAGGTCATATTACTTAAATACAAATAAAAGAAATATCAATAGTAGTTTTAATGAAAATACAAAATATACAACTTGCGATTAGTAAACAATAAAAAAAAAGTGGCAGTAACTCTATTTACGTAGAGCGTCTTTTTGTTAGCCCTTAATCGTTATAAAAGGGTTCACGCGAAGGTCTTATATGATTTTGCTATGGATTTAAAGTTAAAGAAAATGCAAAATATATTTTACTACAACTGTAATACATGTCTGGTGTCAATAGAGAATATATATAATATGTATTTCTTACCAAACGGATGTGCCCAAAAACTGATAAACTGTATAATTATTATGAGAGTAGATTAGTTCAGAGTACCTCAGTTAAAGAAGGGCCAAAATGCCTTGTATTAAAAAAAAGAAGAAGTGGTTATCTGCTAAAAATATACAGGGTTATTTTTGGACCCCCCACCAAAAATTTCACAGTGGCTTCTATTCATGAAACTGAGCAACTTTCCCCAAGTAACCAATGGTCAATTCGCAAAAACATTTTTGGACCTTTATACTAATTTGATCAAGTGATTGGCTTATTTTGTATGCTGAATTTTTTTGCGAATTAACCATTGGTTAGTCCAAAAATAGCCCTGTTTAAGATTCCGTTTTTCTAAAAACATATCTCAATTTCAATTTCTTTATTCCAGAACAAAGTACATTGTGTAGGAAAAATAATATAAATAGGTACAATCTAAAAAACTATATATTAAACAATAAACAAAGTATAAATGAATAGGATTAGTAGTTCCAGAACAAAGTACATTGTGTAGGAAAAATAATATAAATAGGTACAATCTAAAAAACTATATATTAAACAATAAACAAAGTATAAATGAATAGGATCAGTAGCATGATTTTAATGGACCTCCTGACTTCGTTTCAAATGTTAAGACGTTAAGTAGAATTAATATATGTAGAATACAAGAAAAATACTGTGAAACTCGTATTGTTTTTGTTTTCGTTTTCCTAAACAAAGGAAGTAATTTAATTGAGTTAATATAATATATAGGAAAATAATAAAAAATGAAGATATAACATTTATACTGCACTTTAAGTAACTTTAAAATATGAAACGCATTTTTTACACTACATATTTATATTCGACCAGCTGTTTCTAGCTATTCCTCCAAGAACACTAAAGTTTTCTGGAATAAAAAGTATCCTATGTGTTAGCCTAGTGCTTTGTCTATGAACTTAATAAATTTCATCTAAATCCGTTCAGTAGTTTCGGCGTGAAAGTGGCACAAACGTGATAAAGTTAATATTTCACTTTTTAGCCATTCCTCCGGGAACCTTCATGTTTTCTGTGATAAAAAGTATCCTATGTGTGAACCGAGTGCTTTATCTATCTACCCACTAAATTTCATCCCAATCTGTTAAGTACTTTCAGTTTGAAAGCGGAACAAACATGATGAAGTAAAAATTTCGCTTTTAGCCATTCCTCCGGGAACCTTCAAGTTCCCCGGGATAAAAAGTATCCTATGTATTAACCGAGTACTTTATCTACCTATCAAATTTCATCCAAATCCGTTCAGTAGTTTCAGCGTGAAAGCGGAACAATGATGAAGTAAAAATTTCACTTTTAGCCATTCCTTTTTTTTTTTTTTTTTTTTTTTTATGGCAGAGGTGGCAAACGAGCAGACGGATCACCTGATGGTAAGCGATTACCGCCGCCCATAGACACCCGCAACACCAGAGGAGTCACAAGTGCGTTGCCGGCCTTTGATATAGGAGTACGCTCTTTTCTTGAAGGTTTGAATGTCGTATCGGTCCGGAAATACCGCAGGCGACAATTCATTCCACAGTTTGGTTGTGCGAGGCAGAAAGTTTCTAGTGAAACGCACAGTTGTGGACTGCCAACCATCTATGTGATGGGGATGAATATGTTGTCGCGTAGAACGATGGCGGAAAGAGGCGGCAGGGATCAATCCGAACAATTCCTCGGAGCACTCCCCATTGTACATGCGATAGAGAATGCAGAGCGAGGCTACATCTCTACGCAGCGCCAGGGAGTCAAGCCGATCTGAAATATCCTGGCAGTCGACGATTCGAGTTGCCCTTCGTTGAATGCGGTCCAGAGGGAGAAGCTGGTACTGGGGTGCCCCTGCCCAGAGATGAGAACAGTATTCCATATGAGGCCGAACCTGCGCCTTATAAAGTTGCAGGCGATGCGCCGCAGTGAAATACTGTCTCGATCCTCCGGGAACCTTCAAGTTTTCCGGGATAAAAAGTATCCTATGTATTAACTGAGTGCTTTATCTATCTACCTACCAAATTTCATCCCAATTCGTTCAGTAGTTTCAGCGTGAAAGCGGAACAAACAAATAAACATTTCAGCCATTCCTCCGGGAACCTTCAAGTTTTCCGGGATAAAAAGTATCCTATGTGTTAACTGAGTGCTTTATCTGTCTACCTACCAAATTTCATCCCAATCCGTTCAGTAGTTTCAGCGTGAAAATGGAACAAACATGATGAAGTAAAAATTTCACCTTTAGCCATTCCTCCGAGAACCTTCAAGATTTCCGGGATAAAAAGTATACTGTGTGTTAACCGAGTGCTTTATCTATCTATCTACCAAATTTCATCCCAATCCGTTGATTAGTTTCAGCGTGAAAGCTGAACAAACAAACAAATAAACAAACATCCATACTTTCGCATTTATAATATTAATTAATTAATTAATAAGTGTGATGTGATGTGATGTGATGTGATGTGATGCGTTTATTACCCAAGGCTCAACTGCGAGGCTCAACTGGTTGTGATGTGATGTGATGTGAAAAGAAGTACTCCTCACGTAAAAATCAAAAAAGACAGAAATCATAAAATTTTCAAATATAAAACACATATTGATATATATTTTAGACCATAACATATACAGACGTGGCCTCAATCCAAATCCAAACTAATACAGACACATCTGTCTGTCACACAGACATGTCTGTCTGTTACGTTTTCACGCCTAAACCGCTGAACCAATTTTGATGAATTTTGGTATAGAGATAGTTGGGGCCTTGGAGAAAGACATAGGCTTCTTTTTGCCACGAAAATAAAACTTGAAGGGGGTGAAATTGGAGATGAAAGTTTGTATGAGGAACCAATCATTTCTCAGATTAGTGCTAAAAAAACGATGTTAACGCGGGCGAAGCCGCGGGCGGAATGCTAGTGATGTATACGAATGTATATGTATGTTTGTGCACGACTGATTGCGTCAAGAATTGATCAATTTTATTTTATGTTTTTTAGTTAACGTTCATGCTGCTGTGCATTGCGGACCCACCGTACCCCTGGCCATACCTGTGTACGAACCATAATAATATTATGCTCTTTGTGTTATCATTAGTAGTTTTACCTTCCCAGCAGCTAGTACCAGTGGGTGGTTGTTGGGTGAACATTGTATGTATGTGTATGTTAGCTAAAGGCGATACAAACGCTCGCAGCTCTGACGTGAAGTAAAACTGGGTCAGTGGGTCACAGACGAGGTCCGCTGATAGCGCGGCTTTGTTTCTCAAACTATATATAAACTGTTTATTCCCTCGTTTCTCTACTGAAATAATGAATTTATTGCAATAAAACGTAAAAAAAAAGTAACAAAAAATGTTTTACATATTTTTACAATACTTTTGTCTAGATTCCTAGGTGATCCACACAATAAGGTCCGACCGAGATCTCGGTCTCGGTCTCGGTCTCTGCATCAGTCATTCTCGGCTAAAATCAGGCCGAGATTCTCGGCCTCGGTCTCGGCTAAGAAACGCCGAGATTCTCGGCCAGGCCGAGACAGTACGCCCGTCGACGTTACCGATTCGGTAATGGGGAAGAAAACTGACAAAGCTCGCCGTTAGAGGCGCTGATATCGCTTGACTCATATTAACTGTCAAAACGTACAGAAAAAATTGTTTACGTGAACTAAATATAAGATTATTAAAAAAATGCCGCGTTGTGTGGCGATTGGTTGCAATAATAATGGAAATCATTAATTTCCTAAAGATTAATCGGGATGAAGAAGACATGGGAAAAGTTACGTTTTCAATTATGTACTTTTCAACTTCGCCTTTAATTGAGAAACAGTCCAAGTCGCATACATTTTCCATTTAACAATTTTACAGAAAAAAAACTAATTTAAAACACCTCGATAATAAAAAACACGGAACTAATTGAAAGTTGTTATGAGTCAAGCGTCCGTAGCGCCATCTGCAAATAGCTTTGCGTTTTCTTCCCCATTCAAATTTACGCGGCGCGGCGCGTCGTTTGATCGGGATTGGTTTGATTTGACCATTCGCCCGCGTTGTCGATAGGTACTTGATATGTTGTGATTGGCTAATAAGTACCTACGGCGGCACGTGCTCGAAAGGATAAAACACTGAAAAAATCCTGTTTCTGAATTATTATATAAGTTTGTTTAGTTTTGATTATTAACAAATATTTCTTTATTAAGCATACATTTTTATTTCTCATATTTTAGATTTTCTTTATCAAGTCTCGGCCGTGACTGAAAATCCTGGTTCGGTCGGACCTTACCACACAAAGTTATATTATTGGTTTCTGTATAAGTCTATTTAAGTAACTTACCTAATAATTTCATCCAAAACACCGAGATCAATTTATGTAAACTATAATATAACTAAAATAGATAAAACAACATTTAGATAGTTTATGTGCATAGGGCACGCACGATACGATAGAGAGGTGAGGGATACCGATATTTGCAACAATTTGTGAGACCCAAGTACATATCTTAAAGTTTATCCTTTCAACGGTAGGTAACAGTATATGTAAGAATATCCTAAATAATGTCGCCAAAATCGGTTAGAATACAAAATACAAATAATTTCTGAGATTAATGACTAGAATAAGAAAATGCTATCAAACTGCAGCGGAACTGGATACATATTTATTACTTACAGTCTACCAACACCGTCTGAAATAGCTAAAGACTGAAGATAAACGAACAATCACGTCTATTATTGATGAAGTTCGCTTGAAAAGATGAGTACATCAGCAGATTCCAATAAATGAAACATTTTTTTATTTAATAAGTATTTAAAAGTACTTATTTTCATTTATGCGATCCAGCTTGCTACGCCAAATCTACTTCAGTTAATACACAGGATCGATTGCAACTGCGCACATTTCCCAGGAAAGGACACTATTATTAAAGAAAACTAGGTCGGACATCGTTAAAATTATAGAGCTGCATTACTTTCTTATTGATACTATTAGCGTGGGTAGTAAAGTAGTACTCATTAGTTATACCGAGGGACTTGATACATGCTTGCAAACCTTTTACCTATAGTAATTGATGAGCTGATTTGCAAACTTGGAATGGGAAAACTGAACTCAAGTTCGGCTCCAAAATTATTATTTTTTCCAAAGTCCTACTACAAAGACTATGAAGTATAGTCAATTTATATAATGTATTCATCTTTGTCTTTGTCCTTATTACTAATATTATAGTTTACGAATGGAAGCGAATTCTAAAACTCTGTAATAGAAATAAAATTAAGCGTGATTTGATTATTCCCGCACTGAAAAGCCAAATAGTCCAGTCAACGAGTAGTGCGTTTTGTACGGAGATAACATTAATTCGTCTGTTCTAAAATGTTTAATATGACTAGAAATACAAAATTATTCCATAATAATTCTACGTCGTATTTAGATCAAAATTACATTAAAATTTTTTCAGGCTTTTGTTGGCCACAGACATACGGTTCCTAAAGGTGTCCCAAAAACTGATAAAATGTATGATTATTCAGAATTCAGACTACCTCCATTAAAGAAGGGCCTAAGTGCCTAAAAATAAAACAATGTAACTTCATTGTTTACCAATTTTTTAATTTATTTAAACGGTGGACGTATTTGTTTGGTATGGAAAACTTTTTCTTCTTAGACACTTTTAAGATTTCTTATGAATGTGTCAAACTAGGGCTGAAGAATTTTTTAGTCTCTGTTTTATCGAACTTCCTTGAAGAGAAATCATTGGAATTTAATGTAACGTATAAATCTGTCATATTAAGAATAAATTTCAGACTGAGAAATGCATGTCGGTGTTACTTGCTTTGTTGACTGTAGTCTCTTCTTCTTTGTCCTCTCCTTTTCCCATTATTTGGGGTCGGGTCTCCTCACTATTCTGCGCCAGGATATTCTATCCTGGGTTGTCGGCTCTGGCAATTGGACTAACTTGAGGTCTCTCTCGATTTTAGACCAACGGTGCTTTGTTGACTGGAGTAAAAGAGAATAAAACTCTTAAGTAAAAAATTAAATTGGGTGGTAAATTGATTCACGTTTGTAGTTTGATAATCACAAAACAACTGCTAAATTAATTCGGATGAGTTCTATAGACAAAAAAACTTTTTATCGAAATCACGATCTTTTCACTCTCAGGAGATGAATATCTAATAAGTATATGGCGGGTTTTTAGATTTGACTGACTCTGTGGTTCAGTGGTTAAGTGCTCCTGACCACTGACCGACCGAATTGCTTTTATTAGTAGTATACACAGTAGTTTACAAACCGGACAGCCTGTTTAAAAACACTACTCTGTCTTTGGCGCGAAATTGGGTAAAAAAAAAATCTATCGCTATCAAGACTAACATAATAATGCACAGCATATTCTTACCGGTGGAGATACAAATACGCAATTTAGAGGAAATATTCCTTGAGTAATACTCATAAGGGTTTTTAAAATTTATATAGCATTTCAAATAATAATAATAAATGTCGTTTTTCTCAACACATTAAAAATGTGGTGTAAAGGCGTGGTAAATTATGATCAAGATTCTATAATGGTTCTTTGTTTTACTTTTCGAAATAAACAAAACGTGTTGTATTTCAATATTCATTTGCTAAGGGTTGAAATGGGTTGTTAAATTTGTATGGGAAATTGAGTTTCCAACTAAGTAAGTCTACGCGGACGAAGTCACCAGCATTTCACTCTTCGTCTTTTTTTAGATCCTGGCCTAGAGAACTACCTATACATATGATTACAATTACCTACTGGTAAATGAATAATTTTTCCACTCAGACCTATCTCTGACTCTGCCAGACTCGGACTCTGGGTCTAAGCACTCCTAACTTAGTCCCTGGTACCATTATATATATTGTATATGTCGCACAATGATACGGTCAAACCCGTGATATTATAATTTCAATAGTGAAATTATAATTACCCGGATTTTTCTCAATCGCCTCCATGTCTTACAATTTCACGGACCCTTTTCAACGTTTTATAATCTCACGGGGCTGATATAGTAATATATCGTAGGTCACTACATAATTTTTGTCGTACTTACAGAGTATTTAATTTTTTTCGAAGCAGTCACCTTCAGCGACTTTACAAGCCTTCATACACTCAAACCAAGTGGCAAAAGTCTCCGTCTAAAAGGACTGTAGAATGGTAGCGCAAATTTCTCTTAACGCTTCTGGTAGCTCTGGGTGACTGGAAAACTTTCGCCTTTTCAACTGCTTCTTTACGGTTAACGTCTCCTTCGCTCTTCAACCTATACATGAACCAGCTGATCGGAGAGCTCAGCAGTACTAAAGTCGGTTGCTCAATAGATGGGAAAATTGTTAATAACATCAGTTACGCGGATGATATGGTGCTGCTGAGCCCGTCGATCAGTGCCCTCAGAAAGCTTATAAGGATTTGTGAGAACTATACAGAGGCACAGGGGCTCAGACACAATCGAGCCAAAAGCGAGTTGATGGTCTTTAAGTCAGGTACAAAAACCTACACTATGGTGCCACCGGTCTCATTGGGAGGCACTAACTTAAAGATCGTAAGTCGACTCAAATATCTGGGCCACTGGGTCACTGATAATTTATGTGACAATCTGGATGTAGAAAGGGAACGCAGGGCGTTGGCGGTTCGATGTAATATGTTGGCTCGTAGGTTCGCACGGTGTACAAGAAATGTAAAAATAACGCTTTTTAAGGCTTTCAGCCAGTCGTTTTACACGTGCAGCCTGTGGGTCAACTATACGCAGAGGGCCATTAACGCCCTGCGCGTGCAGTGCAACAATGGGTTCAGGGTGCTGATGGGGCTGCCCCGGTATTGCAGTGCCTCGGGGATGTTCGCAGAAGCACGCACCGATGGCTTCCATGCAATTGTGCGCAAAAGAGTCGCGTCCCTGATGCGGCGGACGAGGGCCAGTACCAACGGCATCCTGAGCACCATTGTGCCAACAAACCGGACTGTCCTATACTCGACCACTGGACGACGTTGCACAAACGCCAGGCCAGTGTCCGGATGTAGTGACTGTCCTACTTTTTGTGTTTTCATTAAAGATTTTATTTAAATGTAGTATTTCAGAAGATACGTCACTTTCTTGAATTGCGATGGTAAAGCGTCGCGTGGCGCAGCGGGTAGTGACTCCGTTCTCCTCACCAGAGGTCGAGGTTAAAATGTGCCACACGATAAGAAGAACAGGTCGCTTACCTTCAGGTGATCCGTCTTCTGCTCGTTTGCCACCTATCGCATAAAAAAAAGTTCGGGTGAACCCTTTCGTTTACTTGTGCTGTGCATTTTATTGAAGGACACGCTGTATATTGCTTGATACCAAGTAACTTTGTTGATTAGAAATATTTAATACACAGTCAAGATACAAAATGCAATCTGTGACCTGGCATTGTGCTAGATATGTCAATCCGTCCGTCCTTACGTTAATAATTAATTTTCCCAACTGTATATGGTATATGGTACTGTATATGTTGTCGAGTTCTGTTCTGTCCTACGTATACTATATTATAAGTAAATCTCAATATCGGGAAATGCTAAGTGTAGCAAGTAAGAAGTCAAAAAAGCTGAAACATTGATATATAGCACAATCTGAAATAACCGAATTCTGAAAAACTTTGTTGATCTCGCACCTTTATTTAAATAACAGAGAATCGAGTACCAGAGCCATTAATAGAGACAAGTACACGCTAGAAAAGTAGGAATTTTTAAACAATATATTAACCGGATATTAGGGTTCCGTAGCCAAATGGCAAAAAACGGAATCCTTATGGATTCGTCATGTCTGTCTGTCTGTCTGTCTGAAAAATAACAATAATTATCCTTCCTTGTCTTTAGATTTAATTGGTTCACATGTAGTAGTCCTCGTCTACGTTTTGACCCACTCGCACGTAGTTTAGCGCCATAAGAGAAAAAGAGAGAGCTATATAGGTTATCTTTGCCATTTTACGGTCCAAGCCTCATTCGTTTTCGTGCGCACACGGTTATCGCACGTAGTGAAAAATATTTCTGAAAAAGTTCGTTAATTATTTGAATTTAACAAGTGTGCAAATATGTGCCTAGAAGAAAATAAATCCTTACGTTACTTTTAAATAAGGATGTTATGTGGAAAGGAAATATGAAAATCATTTCAAATAACACCCCTCGACAACAATGCTGAAAAATCGACATCGACGACGGACGGATTGCCTCCCGAAACCTCCCACACGGCGCTGCTATAACCGCCGCGCCGTCCGCCAAAACCGCTGCCGGCGCCGCCACCAAAACTGCCGCCCGCAGTGATATGTATCATAAGCACCGTCAAGTCTATTTAATTTTCCGGCACATATCCACCGCCATCGTGCGTTTGTACTGATGCCTACTATCCGCAGTTGAGATTCCTTCTTATGTTTCCAAATGCGTGTGTTATTATTTCAAAACCAACCTCGAGAAGGACGGTCTATTTAAAAAATAAAAACAATTTTCTCGAGTTTACAATAACTCCAGAAATTGAGGCGATACTGAACAATTAATCTAAGACGAAGACAAAAACAGGGATATCATTGTGTATTATAGCTATTTTTCTTAACCATAACCTTACGGTTATGTCCAATACCTACCGCTAACCTGATTTATTGAAACTACAGACTCCTGTCATTTCAGTTTACATAATTGATTGAATGAATGAATGAACCATCCGACCGATTTCGGTCATGAGTCGCGGCAAACCGCCGTGCACAGTGCAGTTTAATTAAGTAATATACCAGCCTTTTATTTTGTTGAGGCCGTTAGTATCGCAGCATGCCGATAGATGGCGCTGTGCTACTTTAGAAACGCGCTATCGTTTCGATTTTGTCGGATCGTATAGGACATTCAGATTTTTTCTTAATTGAGTTATTAGTTTTAGAGTTTAAGTGTGTTCTAGTGTTAAATGAAGCGGTCGTGGCTCAGTGCAGCTTGCGTGGTTGCATCGATCACGCAGGTTAACTGACTACAGAAACGGTCATAACCTGGATGGGTTTGACTGTCAGTGGCATTTATCTCGACCGCTTCCGTGCTTCGCAAGGCACGTTAAGCCGTTGGTGCCGGCTGCTATCGCTAGCAGTCGTTAAGCCATGTCAGAGGCCTTATAGGCGGCTTGAAAACTTCTGACACTGGGGTTGGCCACTAGCCCAACAACCTCCACCAATCCGGACTTGGCCCCCGTGTGTGGAGTATGGCCTAAGCCTTCCCGAGTTATGGGAAGAGACCTGTGCCCCTGCAGTGGGGACGTAATGGGTTGTTAACACTAGTGTTAAATAAAAGTGTAAAATCAAAGAGAAGTTTCATTAACTAAAGTGGTCCAATCGAGACGGATAAAAACTAAGTGTCAAATCAGGACCGTTTGTGCCCATAACTTCCATTTCTTAAAATATCCAAATCCCATAACATCCGTTTCTTGAAATACCCAAATCCCATAACATTCGTTTCATGAAATATCCAAATCCCATAATATCCGTTTCTTAAAATATCCAAATCCCATAACATCCATTTCTTGAAATATCCAAATCCCATAACATCCGTTTCTTAAAATATCCAAATCCCATAACATTTGTTTTAAAATATCCAAATTCCAAATAGCATAAAATCCGTTGTTCAAAATAACCAAATCTAAAAATTATCAGTTCCTGCCCAGAATATTTTAACTTATAACTTTAATATTATAAATGTAAAAGCATGGATGTTTGACTGTGTTTTCCACTCACGCCAAAAATACTGAATGGATTTGGTGGTGTGATTCAATATATGTAGGTAAAGGCTGGGGAACAACACAAACGGTAAAAGGAAGTTCTGGAGAAAATCCTTGCTTTCTGAAGGAAACGCTGTGCATACTTTCTCGCGAATCCCATAAATTTCATCTGGCATATACTAGATTGACATAGTTCAACTTAAACTAGCAATAAACACTCATTATTAGTAGCAATTGATAGACTTCAGAAATTATCAGTTTTGTTTTGTATGGGAGGTACCTTATCCTGGTATGGGCCGTAATAATTCATGACCTAGTATAGTAGGCCGTATAAAGTTATTAAAAGGTACAAAGTTTTATTAAAATCGTTATAACTATTTTTGAGAAAAAAATAACAAAAAACTTATAAAAGGACTTTCAAGAGCACAGGAATGAAATGAAAAGCGTCATTACAAAAACGATTTTAAATGAAAAGAATGACAGTTAAAAGGAGTGTTTTTGATAAACTGGCAACATTTGAAATTGACCCACATTTTTGTTTTATGAAGAATGGACAATAATAAAATATATTATAAAACAAATTAAAAAAAACAACCTAGAGAATTATATTCCTTCCTTAGGGGTTTATCGGCTGCTTATGCAGAAATAGGTAATAATCATTGAATAAAAATGGATGTTTTATATTTGCACATGGGACAACATAAAAGTGGGAGTCAAACTTTTGAAATCTTTTAAATTAATTAACCGCTTCTACGCTCTTCTGCACTTACACTTACTATAAGTAAAAACACGAAATAAAACACGAAAGTTTACATATAAAATACAAACGATAGGAGTGCACACCAACACTTTACATAATCAACGCACAGAATTATTTTTTAAACAGTTTTAATTTAAAAAAAAAATATTGCAGTTAAAAACGAAATTGGCTCAATTTCATTTTTTTGTAGCTTCTTTAAGAGTTTTGAATATCTTTTGTTGAAAAAAATATCGTTCTTCCTTCGATTTCTCTTTAAATGAAAAAAGCTATTTTTTATTAGTGTATCATTGTGTCTCGCTTCTTTCTTTAATCTATTAAAGAAATGTAAATTCTTTTAAATGTTCCATCCATGAAGAAGCGCGTTGGCTTTTTATTTAAAATCTCTTTTCTTACATTCGTGCAGAATACCAATATCTTTTCAGTGTCCCCATCTTCACAGATAAGGAACTTTTCCCCCAAAATTCTGGGCACGTGTACCTCAGCTGGGCTGTTGAACACTAACTTGTTGGTTTCTAGATATGCCTTTCTTGCTCTGTACAGGGAACTCCTGTGCGAATCATAAATTGGTATATCGCAATCTCCCATTTTTTGTACATTTCGTTCAAAAATTTTCTGGATAGGCTCCAAACTTCCAGTTTGCAGTTATGAATTATTTGACGCACCTTGTTTTCTGATGGATGTGGATCACACGCGTGTTGTGTTTGGCGTAAAATTTTTGTTCTCTATTCAATGTGATTGTAGCTGCACGGTCATCTTTATGAACACAACGCCAAAGAGTAGTTCCGCTTTTTTGTGTGTAAATTATGACGATATAAGTCTTTAGGTAAACAATCTTTACCTTTTTGCGTTTTTATAAATTGAAATTCCATTTTCATCAAAAATTACAGTAAAACAAAAACGTCGAAAACAATTGATTTCAAGAAAACATAAAATGATTGCATGGCCAGGCCACTTCATAGCAGAGAGATTTACTAATTATTATGATATGATGACTTTTACAATGTGTAGCGCAAAAAGATTCTGATGCTTTTTTCTTATTTTCTATTAAAACGGATGTTTTGGGAAACGGATGTTTTGAGAAACGGATGTTTTGGGAAACGGATGTTTTGAGGAAACGGATATTTTGTGAATTTGTATGTTCTGGGAAACGGGTGTTATGGGATTTGGATATTTTAGGAAATGGATGTTTTGGGAAACGGAAGTTTTGAACATACTGGATGATTTGGGAAACGGATCTAATGGGCCGAAATAATGGATCTTGTAAAAATCGTGAGTAAAGTGAAAAGACTTAGAAAATTTCAGTGTAATCAATTTAACACTGAATCACATGGAAGAAGTGAAGGAGAAAGACGATAACGAGAGAGCTGTTTATCTGCCACACCACGCAGTTATTCGTCGAGATAAAGAGACAACAAAATTTCGAACGGTCTTCGATGCATCTTGCAAAGGAGACAATGGAGTATCTCTTAACGAACAATTATTGGTTGGTCCTTCGTTACAAGAAGAGTTGAGAGACATTTTACTGAGGTGGAGAATCCACAAAATTGGTTGTATCGCAGATGTGATAAAAATGTACTGCCAAATACTTATGAGAAGAGAAGACACTGATTTACAAAGAATTGTGTGGAGATTCAACACGAACGAGGAGATAAAAGAGTAGAGATTACTGACAGTCACGTTTGGTCTGTCATGTGCTCCTTATTTAGCTATCAAAACACTAAGAAAAATAGCAAAAGATGAAGGACAAGATGACAGATACAAAAGAGCAAGAGAAATAATAAACAATGACGTGTATATGGACGATATTCTTTCGGGAAGTCACGATGATAAAACAGCGATAGAAATTCAAAAGCGGCTTACAGAGATGTTAAGTCGAGGAGGTTTTGAACTACAAAAGTGGGTTTCAAACAGTGAAACTTTCATGCAAGAGATTGAGCCAGAGAAGAGAGCCAAGTTTTCAGAAGTTGATATAAACAGAAAGGAAACAATAAAAGCACTGGGAGTCACTTGGAATATGAAAGCAGATGAGCTTCAAGTAACGAGTAAAGTAGATATCTTATCTGAGAAGACAATCACGAAGAGAAATGTTCTGTCAGTGATAGCGTCGCTATTCGATCCCATGGGATGGTTGGCACCGACAGTTGTAATGGCTAAGATCTTCATGCAAAAACTGTGGAAACTAGAACTAACCTGGAACTAAGAGTTGCCTTCTGACTGCGCTGAAGAATGGATCAAGTTTCGTTCTCAAATTCAAGATCTGGCAGAGATAAGAATTCCAAGATGGATAGGAATCCCAGATGAGAGAGAGTTATTAGAGCTTCATGGATTCTCAGACGCTTCGACAGTTGCTTACGCTGCAGTTGTGTATAGTCGAGTTTTACACTTGAATGGAGAGATTACTACATCACTACTCATGGCAAAAACAAGAGTAGCACCTGTAAAAAAGATTACACTTCCAAGGCTAGAGTTGTGTGCTGCGCTTTTACTAAGCAAACTCCTGAAACATGTTGCAACAGCAATTAAAGTGAAACCTGAAAACACCTACGCTTGGTCAGATTCACAAATCACTTTGGCGTGGATAAAAGGAGATCCCATGAGGTGGAAAACTTACGTGAGAAATCGGGTACTAGAGATCAATAAGTTAGAGACTACGTGGTCCTATGTCAATACCAAAGAGAACCCAGCAGATCTTGCGTCGCGAGGAGCACCACCTGAAAAACTAAAAATGAACGAAATGTGGTGGAAAGGACCGAAGTTTCTTCACGAGAGAGAAATCGAGTTACCTTAAAAAGAAATACCTGAAACTGAGATGGAGATGCGTGAACCTGTAACTTGCGCTATCGTATCTAAAGAACCCGAAGACAACTTCGTACTTACCTTGCTCCAGAGATATTCTTCGTTGAAGAAGTTGCTCGCAGTGGTGGCGTACTGTAGAAGATGACTGCATCTGAAACATAAAAAAGAGATTAGAAAACATTTATCTAAAATTGTGACACACGAGGAACGAGAAGAAGCACTTACCCTTTGTTTGAGGCTGGCACAAGAGATAGAATTTGAAGAAGACATGAGAACCCTGAAAGAAGGAATAGTAGACTGATCGCACTCAACCCCTTTCTTGACGATAAAGGTGTGTTAAGAGTGGGCGGTCGCCTGAAACATGCGGATATAGAATTCATTAACAAACATCCAATCATTATTTCAAACAGCAATGCGTTACTACCACTCCTGTTGAAAGAAGCACATTTAACCACGCTTCACAGAGGACCCCAGATGATGACTACTTACCTGCGAAGAAAATACTGGTTGATCAAAGCTGGAAACACAGTGAAGAAATTCGTGAGAAACTGTATGAGATGTGCGAGACAAACCAACATAAATAGGACACAACTGATGGGTGACTTACCGCAGTTTAGAGTGAGACCTTCGCGACCATTTTCGACAAGTGGTGTTGACTTTGCCGGCCCCATACAAGCGCGCATGAGCAAAGGACGTGGAGCAAAATCCTTCAAAGCTTACATCACGATATTTATTTGTATGGCGACGAAAGCGATCCATATTGAGTTGGTCAGTGACATGACGACCGAAGCATTCATGGCTGCGTTCAGGCGCTTTGTATCGAGAAGAGGATTTTGCAAAGAGATGTGGAGCGATAATGGCACAACCTTTGTGTCAGCACAAAAGGAACTTTTAGAGATGTGGAAACAAGGACAAGCGAGTATACCGGATGAGCTGGTATCATTACTGGACAGAGAAGGGACTAAGTGGAAGTTTATCCCTCCAGGCGCCCCTAATTTCGGTGGATTATGGGAGGCGGGCGTGAAGTCAATCAAGTTTCATATGAAACGCATAATAGGGGATTCTACACTTACCTTTGAAGAACTTAGCACCCTACTGACACAAATAGAGGCGTGTCTGAATTCGAGACCCTTGTCACCATTAAGCGATCATCCAAATGATTTCGAGCCCATAACACCTGCCCATTTTCTGGTTGGAGAACCACTAGTTACTGTACCTGAGTGCGACTACAAGGATGTGAACATGCATTCGTTGACTAGATGGCAAACATTACAGAAGATGTTACAGACATTTTGGAGAAAGTGGCAAACAGAGTTCATGACTAGACTGCAAGAGCGACCAAAGTAGACTCAGACTAAGAAAGAATTTGATATCGGAGATTTGGTATTATTAATCAAAGATATGAGATACCCACCGAGTAAATGGCTTCTAGGAAGAATTTTAACGAAGCACCCTGGACAAGATAATATTACAAGAGCCTATGATGTCCGAACTATTGCAGGGGTTTTTTACTCGGACTGTTTCAAAACTATGTCCACTACCTGATGTAAAAGGACATAGTCCTTGGGGGGGGGAGTATGTTGAGGCCGTTAGTATCGCAGCGTGCCGATAGATGGCGCTGTGCTACTTTAGAAACGCGCTATCGTTTCGATTTTGTCGGATCGTATAGGACATTGTTATTTTTTCTTATTTGAGTTATTAGTTTTAGAGTTCAAGTGTGTTCTAGTGTTAAATAAAAGTGTAAAATCAAAGTGAAGTTTCATTAACATATTTAATTATTTGAACATAAAATACTTATCTGTGAGTAATAGTGTTCTGTGATACTTATACACTGGAATCGAAAGGGAGACATTTATTCGGTTGTGTTCGGTGGTTTTGTGAAGATGTCAAAGGGCATATGCAAAAAGTTAAAAGAGTCGAGTTGCGTCGAACAGCGAGCACGGACATACGTATGTTCCACTGCCGTGCCGCTCAGCCAGCCCAAGTGCAACCCGTCGCTTCGCCGCCGCGCCGCCGCCGCCGCCGCGCTGGCGCGCTGACCGATCGCTGCGAAGCGCGCCCTCCGCAGCGCAGCCGCATTTTAAGGTAGCGGGTAGATGGAAATATTTTATGGACGCATTAAAGCATTAAAAAGGTTTTTTTTTCGTATAACTAGACCATTTTACACAAAATATTGAGATGAAGAATCTCATCCCCCAGATGAGACATTAATCTTCTTGGCCCTTGGACAAGTCCTGGCCAAAATATGGTATCAAAATTCTAAAAGTTAACGCAGCAACCCTTTGAAAAACTCTTTGCTTCGAGTATTATTTTTATAATCCGTAAAAGTGAAGACAAGGTTAATTTATACTGGATTTAAAATGTTAATCAAATTTTGAATATTGATAATTTGAAATCTAAATAGATTACAAATACCTACCTACATAGTTGCCCAGGGCAGTTACATGGTAAAAGCAATAAATAAAATAGGCCGATTTCCTCGTGCTCATGCAATATTTTATCATACTTAAAACACTTTTTTCTGTATAATTACTTGTGTTTAACGTTTCAGTCTGTGCTCAATTTTTACAGGACTATTAACTTTATGAACAGATTCAGGAGTTTTTTCAATCTGTTTTTACTATATTATACTATGTTATTCTTCTTTTCGTGTCGATAACAAACCTAAATAGTCTCGGCCCAAAAATTCAGCCACGCGAATTGCACTGTCCGTGGCACTCATTAGATCTGCCTGCGTGGAGTTATCTGGGCATGCAGGGCATGACGTCAAATACTACATTGTTTGGGGAACTACGCCACACTTCCACTCCAATTTGGAACCATCTGAGAATGTTATCACATTCATTATATTATTATCTTATTGAGAGGAGTTAAACTTAACACCAAATATACAGGGTGTCCAAAAAGTGAAGGATAATCCTTCACCTGCGGATTGGTCGAACCATTTCCTACTACATATCAAAAAAAAAACTAGTAAAAGTCCCACCATTTTTGTGATATCGGTATTTTTAGTTTTTTTTTCAAAAAAATTGACCTTCTTCAGTTAAATGCATGCCATTCCTACAAATTATGACATTCTGGCAAATCCTATAAAAAAATAAGTTTTGCAAATTTTTTACAATAACTTATTCGAATAGTTAACTTCGATAGCCTGTGGTGTAAAAAAAAATTACTAAGCTGATCGTGCCAACAACTTTAATAAATTGCTTAGTTATTGACAATTCTAAAATGGTATAATTGTTTGACATTACATTAAAAACAATTTTTTTAATGATAATTCTAATGCACCAAGGTCGAATTTTTGGAGTTTTGCTATACTAAAATTCTATCGACATAAAGTAACTAAGCAAGACTTTGGTTGGTTTGTTCATTTGAATAACGAACTGCCACGCTACGCCAGGATACAATGGATAAAAACAAAAGATATATGGATAAAAAATATCTTTTTTTTATAATAAATGTTCAAAATTCCCGCCATTAGCCCTTATGCATGCTCTACATCTTTTTACAAAGGACTTTTTTTACGGCGGACGTATCCTTCTCTTGAAATTTGTTCTGCAGCTCTGTCTATTTCTTCTCGCAGCTGCGTGATTTTGAAGTCTCCGTTGCATAGACTAAATCGTATAAGCAGCCCCAATAAAAGAAATCCAGGGGATTAAGGTCTGGCGACCTTGCTGGCCATTTCAAGTGCAATGCGTTCAAACCTTGGAACCTAACGACTACCCATCGTTCAAGATCGACAAGATCAGAGTTCTGCAGAATAAATGAACGAAGATAATGAGATTTTTCATAAAATTCTATGACGCGACGAGTCTTCCGGCTGCTTAAAAGATTTAGTCTATGCAACGGAGACTTAAAATATCACGCAACTGCAAGAAGAAATAGACAGAACTACAGAACAAATTTCAAGAGAAGGATACGCCCGCCGCCTAAATAGGTCCTTTGTAAAAAGATGTAGACCATGCATAAGGGCTAATGGCGGGAATTTTGAACATTTATTATAAAAAAAAAGATATTTTTTATCCATACTGTCTTTTGTTTTCATCCATTGTATTCTGGCGTAGCGTGGCAGTTCGTTATTCAAATGAACAAACCAACCAAAGTCTTGCTTAGTTACTTTATATCGATAGAATTTTAGTATAGCAAAACTTCAAAAATTCGACCTTGGTGCATTAGAATTATCATTAAAAAAATTGTTTTTAATGTAATGTCAAACAATTATACCATTTTAGAATTGTCAATAACTAAGCAATTTTTTAAAGTTGTTGGCACGATCAGCTTAGTATTTTTTTTTACACCACAGGCTATCGAAGTTAACTATACGAAATAGTTTTTGTAAAAAATTTGCAAAACTTATTTTTTTACAGGATTTGCCAGCACTTTAAGAAATATTTTACCATTGTGTTTGATGAATTATGTATTTACGAATATTTAAAAAAAAACAGGACTTAAAAATGTCATAATTTGTAGGAATGCCATGCACTAAACTGAAGAAGGTCAATGTTTTTGAAAAAAAAAACTAAAAATACCGATATCACAAAAATGGTGGGACTTTTACTAGAAAAAGTTTTTGATATGTAGTAGGAAATGATTCGACCAATCCGCAGGTGAAGGATTATCCTTCACTTTTTGGACAACCTGTATTTTATATCAACGAATTAAATATATGTACAATTGTACACATTAATTCTTCAATTAATTAATTGATAGAAACCAGTTCGGTATACAATTCAAAACCCTTTCGATTTACAGTTACCATAACTGACAAGTAATCGTTAATAATTATAATAAGAAAAAATAAAAGTATTTTATAAAATAAGGTTTTTTGTACCTAGCTTCTACTACTTACACGAAACTTGCATGACAGCGTTTCGGGAAGTATTAATTATAAAGAATAAATATAGGTACCTGCGTTATTTTTTCTTATGAAGCCATGTCTTCAGTCTAGATGACAGTGATTCATAGGTGTGCCTGTTTTTAAGTTTAATGCAAGTTAAGTCTTAATAAAGCTGCCACAATCACCAGTTAAGAATAAACAATAATGTTTGATGGTGGATAATTACAATTTTGACCTTTAATCAAAATTTTTGTTGATGCCTCCACAGTACATTAGAGATGTCCGTGTGAGGGTAATAATGAGAACGGTGAAAATTATTTATTGGCATTGTTCAAGATCACCTATAATCAAAATATACATTAAAAAGATTTATATATGTGTGATGAATTAAAAATGAAAAATGTGAACGTCAGCGAATTTTCATTAAAAATATTTATATATGTTTGATGAATTAAAAATGAAAAATGTGAATGTCAGCGAATTTTGCAAAAACAAAATTATTATAAGTCATAGCTTACGTGAAACTTCTGGTAAATTTTGAACTTAATTATTTACAATTAAAAGTTCATTAACCGCGATATACTTTCGTGGCTATATAAAATGACAGTAATTTTTTCTCTATAAACCAAACGGGTAGTTTTTTAAAGTAAACACTGCATTCCAAAACTTATTAAATAAACTTATCCAGCCTAAAATAATAATTTTTACTTAAATAATAAATACAAAATGTACTAATTACATTTTTACATCTTGTAATGTTTTCCGGGTCTTTGTGTAACTCTCTTCAACGGTTCCCACTTTTTCCAGTTATTATGAACTTCATATTATTATTTTCAAATTATTACTTATTATGTAATAAGTCTTAAAAAAAATGCTGCTCAAGCTACTACCGTTTTCATACCTGACGTAGGGTCTGTTATGAAATCAGAATTTATTATTATTATTATTTGGGGGTAAAGGAGTATAGGACCAAAGGAGGGCCCTAATGGATCACTGCGACCTGGGTAGATCTATTGTGATCACTGCCCCTGTTAAATTATATCCTCAAGGCCAATAGTTCTAATGAACTGTAGGATGCACTTGGGATCGAGTTCCCTAATGACCTCTGGAGTTACCATCGGTCCACCTAGAGATCGGCTTCTGGCTTGGACCAGTGCCTCGCACTCGCAGAGTATATGAAGAGGAGTTTCCTCTTCCTCGAGGCAGAATCGGCACTCGTCCGTATCTGCAAGCTTCATTTGATAGAGATGTTTGTTAAGCTTGCAGTGGCCAGTTAGACTTCTGACTAGAATCCTAAGTCCAGGCCTAAGAAGTCGTAGTGCTCTAGACGTGTATTCCCGCGAAAAACCAGATATGAGCGCTTTTGAATGCTTTTGGCCTGGGGCACTAGCCCAGAGTGTTCTACTCTGTTCCTTAGCCCATTCCTGCAGCATTCTTCTTCCAGTGCAACGAGGCACTCCCACTATTGGTTCGGGTCCAATAGCTGGTGCCTCCGCTCCGTTCCTAGCTAGCTCATCTGCTATTTCGTTCCCCTTGATGCCACTGTGCCCGGGCACCCAACATAAGGTGACTTTGTTGTGCCTTCCTAGCTGATTAAGTGCATTGGCGCACTCAAGGGTAAGTTTTGAATCAATCTCATGTGATTTCAGTGCCATAAGGGCTGCCTGACTATCCGAGCATATGATTATGTTTCTATTTTGATAGGACCTCAGAAGGTTTTCTTGTACGCATCTTATTATTGCGTACATCTCTGCCTGAAATACCGTCGCATGCGAGCCTAGACTGTATGACCGCTTCGTCTCCGAGTCTCCACCGCATACTCCAGCACCGGCAAAACCCTCTTTTTTGGAACCATCTGTGAACCAGATGAGGTCACCAGATTTGAGAGTTTCGGGAACCGCACAGTTCCACTCGTCCCTACGCGGTACGTGAATCGTGTACAGTTTGTTGAAACTGTACTCCTTTAAGAGGACGTCGGATGGCATGGCCAGTGCTGGGTTTACAATGAGTGCATCAAAGAGATCCCTCATTACCACTGATTGCCAGACTGTCCTGCCACCGTCCATAGCACGCAGCATGGCCATCCTGGCCTCCTTCTGTACATGGATGTGCAGCGGTTCGAGGTTTAAAATAGCCTCTAGTGCTGCAGTGGGAGTTGATGAGATAGAGTTTGTAGCCATTCGACAAGGAATTCTTTGTAGGCTGTTAAGTGCAGTGATGCATGTCGATTGTTGGGTCTTACTATGCCACGCTGCACATCCGTAGGCAACCATCGGCCGCACTATGGTTGTGTAGGCCCACAGCACCGATTTGGGCTGCAGCCCCCACCGGGATCCCACCAGCCGACAGCATGCACCTAGCGCTATCTTAGCCTTCCTTACGATATGGTCAACTTGTTTGTTCCAGGTAAGTTTGTCATCAAGAATTAATCCTAAGTACTTAACTTCCCGTGAAAACGGTATGGTCCTGCCAAAAAGCGTTGGAGGCATTAAGCCCTCCATTTTCCTTTTCCTGGTGAAGGGGACTATAATTGTTTTCCCTGCATTTACTGAGAGCTGGAATTCGTTACACCACCGTTCTATCCTGAAAAGGGCCTGTTGCAGTTGTTCTGAAATAGCAGAGGGACACCCCCCCACTATTGACACAACCAGATCATCTGCATAGCCCTGTGTGTCCAGGTTTGCTCCGTTGAGCTCTTCAATCAGACAGTCAACCACAAGGGACCATTCTAGAGGAGACAAAACTCCGCCCTGCGGGCAACCTCGTGTTAGTCTCACTTCCAGAGTATCTCCTAGTAGTGTTGTTTTGACTGTCCGATTAGTCAACATTGACTTAACCCAGTTTATTGTAGTCAAGTCAATGTTCCGCATCTTCATACATTTCAGTATAACGTCAGTTGAGGTGTTATCAAAAGCTCCCTCAATGTCTAGAAAGGCGCAGAGGGCAATTTGCTTCTGATCTAGTGCTCTCTCTATTCTATCGGTAAGCTCCATCAGGGCCGTTTCCGTCGACCTGCCTTTCTGATAAGCGTGTTGTTTCGCATGCAGAGGTCGCTCCAATAGGTAAGATTCCCTAATGTGCACGTTAATGACCTTCTCCATTGTTTTTAGTAGAAAAGAAGTGAGACTTATGGGTCGGTAGGACTTGGGCTGTGACTTCTCACGATCTCCGGCCTTAGGGATATACGCTACTCTAACCATGGTCCACTTGTGGGGTATATGGCCCCAGGCAAAACTGGCTCTGAATATTTTCGTCACCACCGGAAGGACGGTATCAATGCCCTGTTGCAATAGGGCTGGGAAGATTCCGTCCTCCCCACCGGTTTTAAAGGGCTTGAAGCTGTCTATAGCCCATCTAACCCGGTCGGGTCTAAATACAACCGAGGCCATCCTCCAGTCCTCAGTCTTCGGTCTAGCGTTAGACTGAGCCGTGCTGACTGAGGTGAGCCTCGCGTTGACCACGTCCGACCCTGGAAAGTGCACTTCTGCCAGCAGCTGAAGGGTCTCCCTAGGCGTGGTAGTGAAATTTCCGTCTGGTTTCTTAAGGAATCCCAGATGATTAGAGGGAGTTTTGGCCATGATCTTATATATTTTGGCAACATGTGCAGCTCCCTTGATCTCCTCGCAGAAGCCGCGCCATGACCTCCTTCTAGCTTTCCTAAGTTCTTTATTAAATCCCGTGAGGGCTCTGCTATATGCATTCCAATTCCCATCTGCCTTAGCCCTGTTGAATAGGGCCCGGGCGGATTGCCTAAGTTTCTGTAATCTGCCGTTCCACCATGGTACGTTTCGGTTAGTAACTATGGTTTTAAGGGGACAATTGTCAACATAGGCATCGACAATACCGGCAGTTACAGCATCAACCGTGTATTCTAGTTGATCCCTAGTTTTGACGGATTTACTTATCGTACTGAGGTTCTCTTTTAGGTCGTTGCGGTAGCCGTCCCAATTCGTAGCCCTACAGTTGCGATAGGATTCTACACTTAAAGTTTTAGTTAAGGTTAGATTGAATCTAATATACCTATGATCTGACATAGATACTGCATTGCTTACATGCCAGCTATTTATACGGTCAACAAGCCGATCCGTACAAATAGTGATATCTAAAACCTCCTGTCTAGCGGACGTTACGAACGTCGGTGCGTTGCCCACATTTAGAACCTGGATGTTGTTAGATATAAGAAAGTCAAATAGTAACTCACCCCTTCGGTTGGTATTGGTACTACCCCACGTGGTGTGATGGGAGTTGCAGTCGCAGCCAAGCAGCAGTTGTGTCTTCTGCTCCCGGCAGTATTCGACAAGGGGCTCTAGTTGCCATGTTGGATCCGATGTGTCGCCAGGCAGGTAAGCTGAGCAGACAACTACCTTCTCGTCGCTGCCTGGCAATGCTACATACGCTGCTACCAAGTCATCTGTGCACATACAAGGAATTGGTAAGAAATTTAAGTTTTTCTTAAAAATTATACAAGCTCTGGGTCTTACTCCGTCGGAATTGAACAGCAGCCTACCTGCTGAGTTGAGACCCGAGACCGTCATCAGAATTTAACTATATTTTATTTCTTATAAATGAATCTGAAACTTATATTTTCAAATATTGCCTCAAATATTTACTTATTCAGTTCGTACAGGGAACGAACAAATCCATATCGTCAGTGCTGGATATGAAATTCCTATCACTGGTCGATAATACCAAGTTTCAGTTCACGTCTAGCTTTAAACAGTGGGGGGAATGTTATCGATCAGGAATATAGATTCGTCGGTTTGTTCACGGCTCATCCCCATTGCGGACATACCCTATAGTTATTCGGGTTTATTTTGTATTATTTTTTTTGTCAAATTGCCTAAAAATGAATTACAGAGGTTCAAGGTGAATTATTCAAGCAGTACATGAAAGATGTACAGGTTAAAACCGTATTTGTTAAAATACGATACATAATGTAACTAAGGTATCAGAATATCGTATTAGATTACCATCTTAGCAGTTCTTTGGACTTAGAACAGATTTTCCAAATAGTTAGATAAAAGGATTGAAATGCCAAACAAGTTCCCGTATGAAATTTTCAAGTATATATCAATAGATTATTCATTCATTACTAAAGTAATTCATATCCGGTTATGTAAGACGTCTAGGAAAAGCAAAGCACCACGCTGCATATAGACACTATCGTCTGTCGCTCGCTACACTTCTGCTAGGTGTAACCTTCGTCACTCATCATCACTCAGAACCTAACGTCAAGTTTAAATAACAACCAAACTAACAATCACATTAATAAAATTGAATAAGATTTAATTTTATTTTCATATTAATTAGTCGATTACCTTCTAGGAAGTGTTTTTTTTTTTATAATTTATTGTGTACACAAAATAGGCATAATATAAAAGCTTAACATCAAATATACATAAAGGGTGCAACTTATTTCTAAAAGAAATTTCTTCCAGAAAGAAATTTCCGTTAATTGAATTGCAGTTATTAATTCTCATACCTGTTACCTACAACATTGTTAGTCTCTCTAAACATCTACATGTCAACCAATTAAATCTAGAAGACTAGGAAGGATAATCAGATGATCAAACGAACTTACCTTAAGTGAAGTTCGATCTTAATTATCCTACCTTGTCGGAGAGATTTAAGGTCCCTCCCTACCCTAGACTAAACAATACTAGTATGCTAGTATAACAACCCCTAATACCAATGTTGTAGGATGTAGGTTGCCTTTTTTATTCTCTAAAATGAATGAGACTTGGACCGTAAAATGGCGCTGAGGGGGAAGAGAACCTATATAGCTGTCTCTTTTTCTCTTATGGCGCTAAACTACGTGCGAGTGGGTCAAAACGTAGACGAGGACTACTACATGTGAACCAATTAAATCTCTCCGACAAGGAAGGATAATTAAGATCAAACTTCACTTAAGGTAAGTTCGTTTGATCATCTAAATTTTGGGGGTTCCCCATACTTAGAACTGAAACTCAAATTTTTTTTGTTTTCATCAAACCCATACGTGTGAGGTATCTATGGATAGGTCTTCAAAAATTATATTGAGGTTTCTAAAATCATTTTTTTCTAAACTGAATAGTTTGTGCGAGAGACACTTCCAAAGTGGTAATATGTGTCCCCCCCCCCCCCTGTAACTTCCAAAATAAGAGAATGATAAAACTAAAAAAAATATATGATGTACATTACCATGCAAACTTCCACCGAAAATTGGTTTGAACGAGATCTAGTAAGTAGTTTTTTTTAATACGTCATAAATCGTAAACCGCAACTTACCTACAACGAACTACAATAACTTTTATATTATGTTATGTTGCTGCTACGGAACCCTTCATGGGCGAGTCCAACTCGCACTTGGCCGCTTTTTTTAAACTAGTTTCAAGGGTTCCTTGTTTGTAACAATAAAACTTACCTTCCCTATAACAAACTTTTTATTTTAATAAAACAAATATGAAAGTTGTGAGCAGAGTTAAGAAAAACCGGCCATGTGCGAGTTTCACTGACACACCGAGTGTTCAATACCGCCGCATAATACATTTATTCGAGTGTTTACCCTAAAATTGTACAATATTATTTCACTTTCGAGCGACAAAAGACGCCTCTTTTTCCGTCACAGAACTATCTTCCCAGATAAGTTCCCCAAGAGTATTTCAGACTACCTCAATTGTGAAACTACAAAAAAAACTTGCCGGTTTTTATTAAACTTTGTATGTTATCGCATTGAAATAAATCTCAACATTATACGTACAAACTTACATTTGTAGTTGGAGAATTGACCGTGACGTATGGAAGAAAAATTTATCGATTGCAATTATTGCAAAGGGATGTAAGATTTTAGTTTGGAAGGTGGCCTATGGCCGGCCGCAATCTTGTCGCTGTCGTACCTTCAATCCTATATAAATCATTCAGACGATGAAAAAATATATTAAGTCATTTTGTGTTTAAACCACTAGGCTCGAAGATATTTCATGACAAAGATTTCTTTACCATATGGAGGTATCATAAAAATCTATTAAATTTCTACAACCGGCGATAATACCACAAAATTTTGATATTTGATCATTTAGGTATCCTCTATCGTAGTGTTTTTCAACCTGTGGGTCGCGAAGGGGTCGCGAAGCTTTTCTCAAGGGGCCGCGGGTAAAAGAAAAAATAGGTCCTACACTGCAATGAAAAAATACGATATCAGTTAGAAGGCTGGGCCTGTTTAGTTAAAAAAAAATAACAAACGTGGTTATACCGGTGATTATAAAATGTCTGGCAATATTTTAACTGTAGCTTCTACTCATCAAGCTGAAAAACTTTTCCCAAGAAAATCATACTCAAAAAGCAAAAAAATTTTTGGACTCATCATACAAATCCGTCAACTGGTTGATGAACTTTGTATGGGAAATCCTAAAATTTTTTTGCTTTTCGACCATGACTTTTCTTGGGGAAAGTTGTTCAGTTTGATGATTAGAAGCCACATTTAAAATATTGCCAGATATTTTATAATCAGATTTTCTAATTGAAGAAAATTATAAACGTAGTCTTTCAAATCACAAATATTTTATATGTTTATGGCCCTAAATAGGGCTGTGAGACAGGTCATCAGCATAATTTCTGGGACATATGATGTACTGAAATCTATGCATGAGCTATTCAAAGACAGTCCATCACGTCGAGCTCTTTACACTGATGTCACTGTAGGCTCTCATTTTCACAGCACAGAAATTCACCTCAGTAAGATTGTTGGAAAATGATTCTTGTGTTGAAAGAGCACCAAAAATTTTTGACAAGGTGAGCCAATTTGTGACATTGTCTCAGGAAACCACATAAAATTTTTTTCGAGATGCAATGAAATCCCTTTGTTGAAAGCACGTTCAGCTGCTGTGAAGTCAGTTATGGCAGATTGCGTAACATTTTTGCGCTGTCAACAAAATCCTCCAAAAACGGTTCTAAAATGGATTATAAGGGTCAGGGAAGTTTTACAAAATGGTCAGGGAAACGTCAGGGAAGTATTTTGGGAATTTCGAGTGGACACCCTGATTAAATGACGACGCGGTTGAAACTCTGAATATGAATAATTAATCTGTAATTGATGTATTGATAATCTATTGCTCGCAAACAAAGTTTGCCTAGAAGATTGGCTATATTCTTACAATCTGTTACCATTCTATAAATCTTTAATAATATTAAAGCTCAAAAACATACCTATTTTAATTATAACGTAATCGTACAACATGATCTAGATAGTAATTTATTGGAATTTGTTAATAATACCTTTCTTCGGTATAACTGTAGATGCCATTGACATACTGTACTATAATGGGGCTAACGCTTGGGAAGGACTGCATATGTCATCAAGAAAATAATGCAGTTAACTTCGAGACTATTGTATTTTAGTTATTTCCATAGTGTAATGCGTTACGGAATCTAGGGACATGCAACGAAGTATGCGATGAGATTGAAGGACACGCTGATAAGTGCCAATCAAGAGACCTTTTTAAGAAAGAAAAGTATGTCAAAATAGGAGCGAATGGTCTGTGGTCTGCATACCCCAATGAGAATAAAGCGTGAATATATGTATGTATAGTGTATACTTTCACATAATTACCTATGTAAGATGTTGTAAGATGTCGTACTTCGTACTTTATTTATCATGCATTTACTACCGAGGGCTAAAACAAGATAAAGTGAAAAAATTGAGTCGAAAACGTTCATTAAAATCAGTTGGGCGCTGAGCATAACTGGGATAATGCTGCCTACGCAGTACGCAACCGCTTTTAGGGCTTCCTATGTTAATTGAAAGCCCACGTCCTTGACGTTTCGTAATCAAAGGCTTAGGCTTGTTAGTCGTGATTTCTCCTACACCTGAAACGATACTGAATAATCATTCATAACAAGAAAAACTTTTGTTACATTTTCGAAGACGCCATGAATAAAGGTGTTTTTAGGTAATTGTTTACGTAACGTATGGTTCGAATATTTTAAGATTTTCATATAAAAAAGACAAAAAACAGTGTTAGTACCCTGGCCCATCCGTATGATTTCCTGTTAGTAGTCAGTCATCCTGATTTAGTGTAATCTCTAGAATAGAGTCCTGAGGACTCAGAGAAAAGACGGCAAAATATAATATAAATATAAATAGGCACAATCTCAAAAACATGGAAAAATTCTACGAATAAATAGTTCGTCAAATTGTTAAATTTTTCAAGACAATGTACCAGCAATTAAGTCTAACTGATGTTATTTCACTATAGTATGAAACTACATTTTCAAAAGAACTTGTTTCAAAATAACACGAACCACTTTATTAACCGCTCCTTTTTGTGGATGTCGGTTTTGAATGAGGCTTTTCATCAGTTATCCTAAAATGCCGCTTGCTAAAAGCATTTTCATTGGAAGTTTCCACTGTGGCCTACTTAAACGGATACAAACTACTGGGTCAAACAGTTTAAAACTGCCAGAGAGGGAAATATTTGGCGGAACATACGAGTATGACATATCTCACAAATGATAAGATTGATCATAATTGACCACGCTGAATACGTTAAAAACAACCGACTTCAATCGCAACAACTCCAATTTTGCTATGTTTTTGTTGATTTTCTAAAAAACCGCTAAATCGATTTCGATAAAATTTATATGGGACCACCTGTGAAGTATACCCTTTTGAACAAAAAAATAATTTTCCAAATCGGTTCAGGCGTCTTCGAGTAACGAATTGAGAACCTCCTCATTTTTTTAAGTCGGTTAATAAAAATTTATGACAATAACAAGCAATAACACTTGGCGCCTAATTTTAATGGACCCTTTCAAGTTAAGTACTTATATAGTGAAATCTCTTAAGGTTTTGGAAATGAAAATTTATTTCATTTGGAATTAAATATCCGGAACGACACTACCGACCCTCGGCTGAGACCCAAGAGCGAACGCTAACCAATATTCCACACTGCTGAGTCGTCATACCTTTCTTATCATGCATATCTTACATTTCTTAATCTGCGGTAAAGAGATGCAGTAACGAGAAACTGCAGTACATTTCCAGACAGACTCGGTGGCTCAGTGGTTAGCGCTCCTGACTACTGATCCGAGAGTCGTGGGTTCGATCCCCACCCAGGGCAAACATTTCTGTGATGAGCAGATTTGTTTGCCTGTGTCTGGGTGTATTATATTTATATATGTATGTATTTAAACGTATATGTGTATGTATATCAGTCTCTGGTTCCCATAATACAGGGAATCCTAGTTTGGGGCCAGATGACCGTGTGTGACCAGTCTCCGGTTTTGTCTATTATAGCCTGTCATTTTGGCGGCTTACTCTCACCAATTTTATCGCGCAATCACGGCAATGTGATTTGGTCACCAGCAGCATATTGATTTTATTTGGCAAGTGAGCTCGGTGCTGGTTTGTGTTTTTAGTGTTCCGTACCTAAAAAAAGAAAAAGGTACCCTAATAGGATGTATGTCTGTCCGTCTATCACAGCCAGTTTGCTTTGGATCTACTAGAGCAATTAAGTTGAAATTTGGCACGATTTTTATGACCCATACAGATGTTTCACCTAAATAAGTGAATTTTGAGTGTAGGGGTGGCAGGCAAATCAGAAAAAAATAAGCTTTGGCAAATTTTACCGTGTGACATATCAAAATGAAAGAGTTTGTTATAAGGGTCTCAAATATACAGGGTGTAACAAAAAGGTGCAGTAATACTTCAAGGTGGGCTTCTACTCATCAAACTAAATAACTTTTGTTCTACAACTTTCTTGAAATCGCAAACAATTTTTTGGACTTTTCATACTAACTTGGCTCGCCAGCTGATAGATTTGTATGAAAAATTAACAAATTAATTAAAATTAAATAAACAGTTAAAAATATTTAGAAAAACAGACAAAAATTCACTGTTCGCCCCCCCTTTACTTCCGAAACCACTGAGCTTAAAATAGCCCTCCGGTACTTCCATGGGCGAAGTCCCCCCACCTACGTGAAGTGATTCTGATGGCACCATATGACAGTACACCTCATGCAGAATCAATATCTCAACAGGACCATCCCTATGGTTGTTATAGATTTCGAGCTATAGGGTCAAGTAGGTCTAAAAATTCATAGCATCTTTCTCGACTTTGGAAAGAGGTCCAATTATGGGGACTGCGGAACTTGACAGAGTCAAAAGCTGCATAAAAAAATGTTTGTTTCAAGTCACAACAATCGCAGCATCAACATCTTTTTTAGATCACAAAAAAAACTCCGTAAAATTGTGTCTTATTCATGTTATGCGATACCGTAAACATATGTTGTTAGGCATTTAATATGCTTTCAAATTATATATTTTTCATCACTATTCGTATGGGGGAACATGGTAGAAAAACTAATCAAAAGGCAAGGATCACCCGTGATGGATAATTGACACATTTTTAATTATTTATTCCAATGATGATAAACGATCAATCGTTAACATAGGATACATTACATATGATTTAGTTAACATCTAACATTACATTGATTAACGATTTTAGAACTCACCAACATTTTACTTGTTAGAGCTTCAACATGTGTTCCTCAAAAAATTTGTATAGTTCAAGCTTCAACTATTAACTAGAAAACTTCATATAAGTGTTATAATTTTGCATGTGAAATAATATACTGAATTGTTCAATCGGAATTGCTCTATTCGGAAACAGTTTTTTGCGATGGCTCCAAAAGTGTACAACAATCTGCCATTAAGTATACGAAAAAACTCGGACTTTAAAGAATTTAAATATAATTTATTTAACTACCTAGTCGATAAAACTTTCTACTCGCTCAAAGACTTTTTAAATCCATACACTTAAACATGTTTTGCGTGCTGTCCTTTTGTGTGCATTCTGCCATAAAATATTTTGACCAATTCGTCGCCTACGCGACTAAAGGGCGAACCTCATTCATATTTTGAATGAGGTTCGCCCTTTAGTCGCGTAGGCGACGAATTATAGTTGTAATTTTAAGACAAAAAATAATATTGTATGCCAAAGGCTGGTCACAGAGCTGCTATTATTCTATGTATGACATCTAACTACCTGTGTTCCACAATAAATAATTTTGAATTTTGTTTTACCCGACTACAGCGAATCAAAAAGGAGGGTTATGATTTTAACCCTAATAAAATCTTTGTCTTCCTTTAGTAGTTCCTAATATATGTAGTGGCCATAATTTAGTATTTGATGATAATTTTAGGTACATTTGATGAACAATCAATATAGAACGAGTTATGTATTATTTATGTTTTACTACGTTTTAATCGTACTGGGTTATAAAATTAGAAGTCGAATGAATTACTTTTTTGGTTAAATATTTTAGAAGTTGACTACTTGAATATGTGTTACTGGATGCTAAATAATAACTACCATGCTGAGTTGTATTAACAGAAGCTTACATCCAAGATTTATAGTGGCTAAAATAGTATTTTTTAGACGCCCATCGATGGTGGCTGACTTAGTAATTCAGAAAACTACGTAGAATTTTTAGAGGTGAATCATGCTATTAAATAGAAGCCTGTTTAATTAGCACCCCTTTAGTAATGTGTCACAAATATGTATTTAATGTTTATTGTACGGAATCCTCAGCGCGCGAGTCAGACTCACACGTGTCCGTTTTTTAATTACCGAAGTTTGAACTTTATCATCGCATAAAAAAATATGTTGATTTTGCATCGGGTTGTGCGGCTTGTCAGTGCGGCTTGCGTGGTCGCATCGATCACGCAGGTTAACTGATTACAGGCACGGTCATAACCTGGATGGGTTTGACTGTTAGTGGCATTTATCTCGACCGTTTCCGTGCTTCGCAAGGCACGTTAAGCCGTTGGTGCCGGCTGCTATCGCTAGCAGTCGTTAAGCTATGTCAGAGGCCTTATAGGCGGCTTGAAAAACTTCTGACACTGGGCCACTGGCCACTAGCCCCACAACCTCCACCAATCCGGACTTGGCCCCCGTGTGTGGAGTATGGCCTAAACCTTCCCGAGTTATGGGAAGAGACCCGTGCCCCTGCAGTGGGGACGTAATGGGTTGTTAACAAAAAAATATGTTGATTTTGCATCGGGTTATTATGACGGCCAATCCAAGACACGAAATATTGTTTTCTCGTCTTTCGGAACCGCTCCGTTGTTTAGTCGTTATATTTTTCTAATACCCATTGCTCAAATTTCCTTAGGAATATCGTTTGAGCAGATGTCAATAATGCTTTCTCGTATATTTTGGTCATCCTAAATAACTTCCAGACAGCTAGCAAAGAAGCGCAAATACCCTAATCTATATAAAAACAGTATTTTCACTTTATTCTGGCAGGTCATCGACGTTTTTATTATCTAAATATACTCTTACCCATTTGCTAATTCCTAGACTTTTTCATATACTTTGCAGCCTAATCATGCGAAATTTTCATTATTCATTCTTGCATTCTTTGCATTCATTTCGAAAACTTACAAAGAAATATCGCTTCATAGCGGGAAGCGAATAGAACACTCATGGCTGTAAATGTGCTTTCTATGCAAAATTAATGCCAAAACTAATTCGGTTTTCATAATGTATTTTTGACAAAGGGCATCATCTGCTTTGGCCAGTATTTCTTTTTTTTCAAAAAGTTCTTAATAAAACAATTATGTCGGTCACGACACACGTTAAAGTTGTAACCCTAAATTGTATCTTCGTCCTTGTACGATTTTAACAAATCAATCAAGAACATTTTTTTTTAGATTTCACCGAAGGTTTCTTAGTAAACATTATTAAGTATAGCAAAGTAGGAGATTTTTGTGCTTCAGAAGGATGTACGTATATGCGGTGTACACGCTTAGGTTACAAATGATAAGTTGATTATCCTTACATTTTTACAGCGTGAGTGCCAAAAAGTCAAAGTGAAAGACGCTCCACATAAAAATATGAATGTGTAAATAATATACCAATACTGGATGGTCGATCGACAAGGTTATTTTTTGTATATTAGGTATATTTAAAAGGTGAATTTAAAAATGTTTAAAAAACTACTTATAACACTTTTAGATATTAACCGATAGCAGTAAAATATAAGTGCGCCTTCGGAATGATTTGATTTTGTTCCGAGATAAATTAGAACCCTATGGGATTTTTAGCTCTTTACTAAAGTTCCTAGATTTTATAATAATAAATATGTTTAGACGCGAGGTTATGGGTCATCATCATCAAGCAAAAAATTATAAACCACTTACAAAAAAAAAAAAAAAACTTTACAAGAAAATTGAGAATACTACGCGACTGTGCACATGAAACGATACCAATAACACCGTAATTTCTTTTGAAATTCCTCGTTTTAGTTAATTAATAATATTCAATTCATAAAGATGTTAAGGATCGGGAACGTGGATGATATGTCAAAAAGCGGAAAAGGACACAAGCCAGGCAAGTAGATATATCGATTTTAGAGATAATACACAGCAATACGTTTTTAATAATACACTTTATAAAATAAAACAGTAGAGGCAGCGTGGCGTCCGGTTTTTGTGTATTCACAAAGACAGTTTAACACTATCTGTGTCAAGGTGCAGATCGGTTGTTGCGCAAACCGTTTTTTAATACCACTGCGCCCGGTTGCGAGGTAATTAATTCGATTCGGAGTGTGTCGCAACAAGCTGTATTTTTCGTGTGTTCGAAGCGTACCTCGTCAGTATTATGAATCGACTTTAGGTGTTTGAAGGTCACAGAGTTTCTCAATGCAGATAGCTTACAGACACAAAATACGAGCCAGCATTCACAAAGTTAAGTTTCATATGTTGTTTTGCTAGTTCAGCTGCATTTTTAACCGTCTGTTCAATCATAGGGTAAGAGTGATCATTGCATCCCTAATCTAAATAAACCGGACAAGTGCGAGCCTGGCTGGTGCACCGAGGGTTACGTACAAACAAATAATATTGATAATTTTACCAATAATTTTAAGACCATAGACTTCTTATAGATTTTACTGTAATCTATAAGTAAAGAACCAAAGTCTACATTTTTCAAAATTTTAGGCTCAGTAGTGGCAGGAGGTGAATTTTCGTCTATTTTCTTAAATAAATTTTAAAATATTTATTTTAAAATTAAATATCACACCCCAGGCACTTCATAAAAATATCCCGTTATTGTTTACTTTTATTTCATAGATTTTGACTAGTAGGTGTTACAACTAGTGATGAAACAATTACAATTAATTGTAATTGCCAAGTAATTGGCATTTTAACAATAAATTCTTCTTCTGTTTATCGTGTGACACATTTAACTGTTCTATCCACAAGGCATAGACGGCGGTTGCTTAGTGTAGTTACAATTAATTGTAATTGTCACATTTAAAACAATTATTTTAACAATTACGATTACCCCTTTTTAATTAAAATATCAAGAAGACAAAACTTTATCGCGACTGTTCTGCTAGTACCCTCACTATAGAATTTCGAGATTCTGATTATGCCAATAGATATTGCCTAAAAAGTAAAATTTTTAAAGTTAAGCGGCATAAAACATATAGGTTTTAGGTTTTGATGGGTCATATTATTTCGTGTTTTTTTAGGTCTCGTACTTTGATTTTTTGATGCATAGTCTTTTTACTTTCATTAAACCACTATCACTCCTAAATATGTGAGTGGTTACGCAAAAACGGACCTAAAGGGATTGGAAACGGTTTTTTGTTTTTCATGAATTTTGTTTCTGTGGTCTTTCAGCTTTGTTTTGGTCTAAAAAGAATATTTTTAGGTGCTTAATTTTTTTAATGGATTTTTAGCGTGTGCCCTCATGGCGAAACTCATTTCAACTCAAAACTTTAAACGCGATTTACTCGAAATCAATTATTTTCCCTTGAGGTCCCTTTTTGCGTAACCACTCACATATGGTAAAAGCCATTATTTTTTTATGGCAGAGGTGGCAAACGAGCAGACGAATCACCTGATAGTAAGCGATTGCCGTCGCCCATAGCGCGTTCACTAAACGCTACAAAAATGATGTCCTCCACCACGTATCCGTCGATGGCGGCGGCGACACCTCGGCTCTACCTCCTGGAATGCGCACGAAGGTGGCTGGCGAAACCAAACTTGGTCTTAAATATTTTATTACGTCGAGTGCGTTGTAAGCTAGTGATGAAATGAAATGAAATGAAATAATATTTATTCGAAGTAGGTATCTCTGTACACTTTTCGAACGTCATATTTTTCTACCTAATACGAAGTTCCTACCACTCGGAACTCGTATACCCAACGTTTCGGGAAGTGTTTGCGGAGAGAGAAGAAACGTCGGGCCCTAAAGAAACAAGTACAGGTTAACAGTTACAATACAATTATTACTTGGTGATTTTTTTTTGAAATTATTGAACTGTGGAATGAATTGTCGCCTGTGGTGTTTCCGGACCAATACTACATTCAAACCTTCAAGAAAAGAGCGTACTATATTAAAGGCCGGCAAAGCACTTGTGACTCTGGTGTTGCGGGTGTCTATGGGCGGCGGTAATCGCTTACCATCAGGTGATCCGTCTGCTCGTTTGCCACCTATCACATAAAAAAAAACGATCCAACGTACAAAAGGCGTTGTTTTAAAAACAATCAGTGTCCCCTTAAGAGCCCGGTGGCCCTGCTCTCGATAGCCCTCCTTAGATGGCTCAGACGCAGACTAGGTCGAGGAGAACAACTACGATGTCAGTGTCATAACTTGTTCCATTGCTCGAACGAAACAAATCGTGCCTTGCCTTGCTATCCATTGCTAACTTTATTCCATTTTATTAATTTAACTGACAATAAAAAGAATTGATGCATTGCGTTATGTTTGACACACTAGAATGATTTATTTGCGTGAAATTATAATGCGGAGGAAAAGGCATGTTGTTGTTTTAACAGCCACGGAATACCTACCTGCGAGGCTCTCAAGTTGTTTGTATATAATCGTAGAACATAGTTTTTCACATCTAAATTATCATGTTCAGTTGTATGTTTGACTTTTTTGGGTTCCGTACTAAAGGAAATTTTCTAGAATCACTCGTGTTCTGTCTGTCCGTCTTTCACAGCCAATTTGCTCTGAATTTGGACCGATTAAGTTGAAACTTAGGTTCCGTACCTAAAGTACATAAAAGCTTCTGTGAACTAAACATGGACCGAGCCAAAAATGCAGAAAACAGTAAAAGATTACAGGGAAACCTATGAGAAATCTGTAGTCTTAAAATAACTTGGTACATCCTTCGACAGTGTGCGTACAAACTTACATTTGCAGTTGGAGAATTGCCCGTGACGTATATCGATGTATGGGAGAAAAAAAGTTCGACTTTAATTTTCAGTTGGTCTTGCAGTCCGACTTATCTTATCCATAGCAATGTTCGGTGCTTTCATAGTTTGTTTGTACGGATCTCTCAGAGCGCGAGTCACCTCGCTCTTGTCCGATTTTTTATGTAAACCAGACTGTGAAACATACAAGATACTGTGTGCACAGTTTTGTTATGATGATCAACCAATCAATCTCACAACAGGGTTTATCAATTGTAAATTAAAAAAAAAATGTGATATCAATCAGCATAGGTTTACACGCCCCGGGAAATCGATATGCGTTTTTTATTTCGAAAACTCTTTTGTACTTTTATTTTCATGAAATCAGGTACGAAACACAGCTTCAGTATATGAATGAGCGAACACCAGATACATAAAGTAATTCTTGTTTGTAATGTTGGAATCTCCGTGACCTACTTCAGATCTGTACTGTAGCAACGAGCGGCTGTATTTTCTTGGAACTGGGACGAATCACTCAGCTTTTAAGATTCGATTTGATTTCATCCCGGCTTGGCAATTATATTACAGTTAACTTATTTTACATCTCATAGATTAAACCTTAGATAGATCAATATTCCAGAATTGACTGGCAGTGCGTGAGTGTTCACTAAGTTTAATTTTGTATTAAATATATATTTTTGGTTGTGTGAGGGTCGTGTCTCTCATATGGTGGCGATGGCGGCGGCTTCACGCAATTGCTGCTGTGCTGCTTATCAAGCTGTGCGGCGTCATGCGCGCGAGTACAATGCTGCGTGACCTTCGCCTACTTACTCGCTCGCTCGGATCCAGCTACCACTCTACTGCAGATCTTTTTAAAACATTTACAATTCAAATCATGCTGTCTCTTTTGCGCCATAAGTACTATTGCATACACTGAATAGATAGAGTACCAGCGTACGTACCGTTTAGCTTATGGTTACTTGCGTAAACACCTTGTAATTCTTCAAGTCCCTTCATACTCGTAATATGAATAGTTTCGAAAGTCCCTAGTAAGTGTTATTTTCAGATTACTTTCTCAAATACATTAAAAAAATAAATTATTACTAGTAGATATGCTCTGAAATTGGTACCTGATAGAAGGTGTCTGATTAAAAACAATACACCGTAATAAGTAAATCATAATTAAGGTGTATGAACCATAATCTAGCGTATTTCCCTTTTCCATTATGAGCTGAGTGTCGAGCCGAGTATTCACATTTATAAATCACCAGGAAAGGAGAGTTATGTACCCCGCCTCGTTTGCATCGCTTCTATCTCATATTTACACAAGCAGCGTTGTACAAACAGCACACATTATACTAGTAGTTCAACGTGACCCACATTTAATGTCAACTGCAGTTCTGTTATCCTCTGTCCTGGTTTTAGTAAACTTGACCCAGTTGCTGCGACATAAATCTATATTGAAACAATAAATAGTACCTAGCTTTAACCATGATGTTATTAAGTGGACGGTGATTTTAATGCGAAACCGATGCCAGTCAGTATGTTAAATACATATTGGTAAAATTTTATATTACTTATGTAACATTATGCAGTTGTAAAAAAATGCTCAGCTGTGTTAGTTACGTTATTACATAGTTGGAAATATGTACTTAACTATATATATATATTGTATATACTCGTGTAGGACTGGCTATGCTCAGAGATATAAACGAGAGAATTTTCTTAGTCTTTAATTTCGTTCGTCCTTTTAGTGTTCCGTAGCCAAATGGCAAAAAAAACGGCCAAGTGCGAGTCGGACTCGCGCACCGAGGGTTCCGTATAAATTCATAATCACACATGTAATGAACTCTATATTTTTAATATTTGAGTTAATTGAATGAAAGGTAATTTGCGGTTTACGATTTATGACGTATAAAAAAAACTACTTACTAGATCTCGTTCAAACCAATTTTCGGTGGAAGTTTGCATGGTAATGTACATCATATATTTTTTTTCGTTTTATCATTCTCTTAGTTTAGAAGTTACAGGGGGGGACACACATTTTTCAACTTTGAAAGTGTCTCTTGCGTAAACTATTCAGTTTAGAAAAAAATGATATTAGAAACCTCAATATAATTTTTGAAGACCTATCCATAGATACGCCACACGTATGGGTTTGATGAAAAAAAAAATTTGAGTTTCAGTTCTAAGTATTATTTACCCCCAAAATTTATTGTTTTTTTTTCTATTTTTGTGTGAAAATCTTAATGCGGTTCACAGAATACATCTACTTACCAAGTTTCAACAGTATAGTTCTTATAGTTTCGGATAAAAGTGGCTGTGACATACGGACGGACAGACAGACAGACATGACGAATCCATAAGGGTTCCGTTTTTTTGCCATTTGGCTACAGAACCCTAAAAACGGAACCCTTATGGATTCGTCATGTCTGTCTGTCTGTCCGTCCGTATGTCACAGCCACTTTTTTCCGAAACTATAAGAACTATACTGTTGAAACTTCGTAAGTAGATGTATTCTGTGAACTTCTAAAATAATGATAAAATTAAAAAATATATATTATGTACATTACCATGCAAACTTCCACCGAAAATTGGTTTGAACGAGATCTAGTAAGTAGTTTTTTTAATACGTCATAAATCGTAAAACGCAATTTACCTTTCATTCAAGTTACAACGAACTACAAGAACTTTTATATTATGTTACTTGCTGCTACGGAACCCTTCATGTGCGAGTCCGACTCGCACTTGGCCGCTTTTTTCTGTGCAACCTTTGTAGATTCTCGGAACCTAACTGCCTTTGATTATTTACTGTCTAGATAGTGCGCTGGTGGTGCACTATTGGTCCAGTATAGCTGTCCATATTATTGTCAAATAACTGTGGATACTCCTTACTATAGTTTCGGTTCTCTCTGTCAGTGTCATATATAATATAATTCTACCTGGAGATGTCCAAAATTGTTTTGCGATTTGACCATTGGTTATTTAGAGAAAGTTGCTCAGTTTCATAAGTAGAAGTTACTATGAAGTTTTGGTGGGTTAGTCCAATTCAAATTCAAAATTCAAATTCAAAACATTTATTGCATGCTAAGGGTACATAGAATAACAGTAGTACAAAGGTGGAAATAACATTGTTAGGGCATGGCAATGCATTGTAGTTATAAATTATTTACATATTTTAAAATTAGTAATTAGTAACATTATTAGATTAATAAAATTATTTTATAATATAAATAAACAATGATATATTCTGAAAAATCTATTTGAATTTTATAATTTTATATGTGATAATTTATATTTAATTATTTATCTTAAAAAAACTCCTGCAGCGTGTAAAAACATTTTTCGACTAGGTATTCCTTAAAACTTTTTTTAAATTTATTTATATTGTTCTCGTCTTGAATTGCTTTCGGAATTTTATTGTACATTTTCGTGCACATGGAAAATGGACCGGAAGATAAAATTTTCAATTTTGTTAGGGGTAGGGCTAGCCTAGTGTGTGGTCTTAAATTTTCAGGCCGAGAATATACTGGGAGGAGGTGAAAGTTATTTTTAACGAATATACTTACTTCTAGGGCCCTTTCCCTGAGGGCCCCGATCCCCGAGGCACCCGTCCCGGAGGGCCCCGATTTATTTTTTGCAGTTCAGTTCAATAAAAGTCAGTTTAGCTTAAAAAGAAAAATAAATCGGGTCACTCCGGGACGGGTGCCTCGGTGATCGGGGCCTCAGGGACTAACCCGTTTTGGTGGGGGGTCCAAAAATAACCCTATATTTATTACTGAAACATTTGTGATGGCCCGCCTACGCCTCCTATCTTTTTCTACGTCTTTGCCAACTATTATTTAGAATATTGCTCTGTACACTGACTCAATTTTAGTAACTTATAAACACAAATAGTAAGTACATGCCCAATGAAGAATGTTAATGGGTCCGTTAAATCACTTGAAACTTTATGACCTTGTAGCCTAAATGTCTAGAAATACACTTGTTTTTGTTTCATTTAAATCAAGCGAGTAGTTTTGAAGTTACGATAATTTGAGTTTCCGCCTTTTTCAAATACTTCGCTCGGGCGCGCCAAGCGCGCGTGACGTCATACCGCAACTCGCCGCTCTCACCGTACTGTGTTCTTCATACATTGCTATCGGATGGTCCCTACGTTCGCCCTCAATAACATTTCTAACTGTAGTTTTTTTGATGTGAATCGGTGTTACAGTAGTGTTACAAGTATAATCGATGACAGTTTTAAAAATTGATTGAAAAATCGAATGATTCCTTAAATAGACGAGTTAAGCTACTATTTCTCAAATAACTCTGATTTCTTTACCGCGGCCGCCGAGACAATGATTAAAAATGCAAAAGTACTTACAACTTATTTTTTTCTTTCTTATCACAAATCTGTTGATCCTTATAAGATACCTATACATATATACCTACATACCTATTTTTCATTACTAGTATTGAAAAATTTAGGTAATAATGATATTTATGAACTTGATATTTCGGAAATAAGGAGTGGGGGCATGGTAAAAGTGATGGTGTCAAAATCACTTATGTCATCAACTGTAATATAATGACACAATAACGACACTGAAGCGGTCATGGCTCAGCGCTGCTTACGTGGTCGCGTCGATCACGCAGGTTAACTGACTACAAACACGGTCACAGCTTGGATGGACTTGACTAGCAGTCCATCCAAGCTGCCTATTGCGCCTCCGACATAGCTTGACGACTGCCATCTAGTGATAGTTACTGATATTTAAGCCCATCCAAGTTGTGACCGTGTCTGTAGTCAGTTAACTTGCGTGATCGATGCGACCACATAAGCAGCGCTGTGCCATGACCGCTTAAGTGCCGTTATTGTGTCATTATATTACAGTTGATGACATAAGTGATTTTGACACCATCACCTTTACCATGCTCCTCAACTCCTTATTTCCGAAAACTGGGCATAAAACTTAAACAAATATATATACAGAAAATAGATCTTCGCTTATAAATTACTTAAAAATCTCTAAGAAGTTATCTATAAATCTTAAAATAAGTTGATAAAATTTAAAATATTGTTTGTTTGTAGGTGTGGACAAAGCCCTCTGCGCGAGAGTCAGACTCGCACTTGTCCGGTTTTTATTTTTTATGTGTATCGGTTAACTCATATTTATTTTATTTTAGATTGGCTAGAAATAGCTACGGCGACGACGTTACTGTTTATGCAAAAGTTATCAGATAAGGAGAAGGTGATAGACACAACTTTTGGCTTTGGGTCTGGGTGGATCATACTTTTCATGTATTTCTTTTGACTTAAGGTTCAAAAATATAACAGTAAAAAATAACTTTCTAGTTTTTGGATTCGTCATTTATAAAATTTTCAACGCAAACTTCATACATAGAGGTAGGGAGCGGTGCGCGCACTGAGCGACCGTTGCAGAGTGACGTCACAGCAGCGTGCGGCGACCCCGCGTCACTTGCCTACCTAAATAATTCAGTATCTCGGAAACTATCAAACGTATCAAAAAAAAATTTTCACCATATTTTTATATTTTTAATAGAGTATATTTTAAGATAAAAAACAAAAATTGATGGTATTCTTCATTATGGTTTGAGGGCAACAATTGATGCTTTATTATGTTGTTATTCGCAACATAATATTGAAGTATAATTTTTCGAGAAAAAATAGATTAGTTACATATTTTTATTTTAATACATAACACCTACATTTTAACTCGTTTAATTTAGTCAGTAAAAGTCAGTATTTTAAGATTTTTGGTCAGTAAAATCAGTATTTTTTAACACTACACTTGTTTCAATCCCTGTATATTTTATTGATCAATCAATATAGAACGAGTTATGTATTATTTATGTTTCACTACATTTAAATCCTACTGAATTTTAAAATTAGAAGTTAAATGAATTACTTTTTTGGTGTCATATATCCCTACATATTTTAGAAGTTCACTACTTGAATATGTGTTAATTTTGATGCTAAATAATAACTACCATGCCGAGTTGTATTAACAGAAGCTTGCATCGAAGATTTATAGTGGCTAACATAATATTTTTAGACGCCCATTGATGGTGACTGACTTAGTAATTCAGAGGACAATGTAGATTTTTAAAGACGAATAATGCTATTAAATAGAAGCCTGTTTAATTAGCATCCGATAATAAATATGCATATAAATATAAAATAAAGATTGTGTTCTTAATTATTTGTTTCATGGTTTATTTAATGAGGCATGGAGAGAGCCTTGACATAGTCTTATTGGACTGCGAGCTAAGGAAGGAAAATATTGTTTACAATGGAAAAGTTAAATAGTGAACGGACCTTGCTTGCTCCATTGTGATGCTGATACCGTTTGGCTATTTTAGAACGAAATGACCGGTCGTATTACTTATAAATTATATTAGTTCAGGCCTGAAATAAAGAAATTGACCTGGCCAACTAATATTGGAAGGATCTATTAACTGTCGTATCGGAAAATGCTGAAAATGATTGTTTTTCTCTTTTTGTTGTAATAATGAAGCCATTTCCGAGGAAGTTGGGGAATTCAAATTCTACCATGCGTTTCCAAAAACAAAATTACTGACTCTGTTCAAATCAGTTTGTTTTGATTTTTACATATTTTTCCATAGCGATAGCTGTATGCAGTTTTTCAATATTTGTACATACAATTGAATACGTGTTTCTCACCATTCAATTATTGAATAAGCTACTCGCGTTTTACGAAAATGTGAAAAGTGACTAAGTAGTCGAAAAATTCCAATCACAAAACTTCCTCCGATACTTTTTCACAAAACAATAAAAAAATTGTAGGTATACGCATTTTTAGGGTTCCGTAGCCAAATGGCAAAAAACGGAACCCTTATGGATTCGTCATGTCTGTCTGTCTGTCCGTCCGTATGTCACAGCCACTTTTTTCCGAAACTATAAGAACTATACTGTTGAAACTTGGTAAGTAGATGTATTCTGTGAACCGCATTAAGATTTTCATACAAAAATAGAAAAAAAGAAAAAATTGCGGGTTCCCCATACTTTAAACTGAAACTCAAAAATTTTTGTTTGAGGTTTCTAATATATATTTTTTGTAAACTGAATAGTTTGCGCGAGAGACACTTCCAAAGTGGTAAAATGTGTGTCCTCCCCCCTGTAACTTCTAAAATAAGAGAATGATAAAACTAAAAAAAATATATGATGTATATTACCATGCAAACTTCCACCGAAAATTGGTTTGAACGAGATCTAGTAAGTAGTTTTTTTAATACGTCATAAATCGTAAACCGCAATTTACCTACAACGAACTACAACAAATTTTATATTATGTTACTTGCTGCTACAGAACCCTTCATGGGCGAGTCCGACTCGCACTTGGCCGCTTTTTGGCGTATCGTTTAGATCGCAAACATCCACCGGCACTGCACCGTGTTGCCTCTCTTGAGTCAAGGCCTAGGAGAGAAACAATTTTCTCAAGGATTTATCGCAATTTATTAAGGTCTTATCAGACTGCCATGAAAGTAGGAACATGCACACATAAAAAACACATTAATATGAAATAAAAAACAAACAACAAGTAATATATTGGCAAATAAAACGCAGTTTTAACTTTCTTTTCATTAAATGGGAACAAAATGAAAATTGGGACATCCACACGTGAAAAATACATTAATATTAATTAAAATAAAATGCAAATTAATAAATACATAATTCAAATTAGTTATAAAATAAAAAAAAGTTTTAACTTTCGCTATTTCGATTTTTATTGTTCGTTGGATTGAAAATTACGTAAAAAAAATATTTAATTGACGGTGAAAAATTTTAATGTAAAGCTGCTTTTCCTGAAATAAAGACATTTTTAGTTAGTCGGCTTCGCTGATGCAACCGCGTTTTTGATAAGATACAACAAAAACCATTTTTACCATACCAATCGATTTTTTTTTGAAGATTTGTGTGTATGAAATAAGATTATGACGTAGAAATGAAAGGTTTTTATTTTAACCTAGCGTCAGCAGCATTAGATGCTTTGGCTCACTAAAACTAATGACCCTTAGAAAAAACTATCAAAATACCTTCATTATACCCTAGATAATAAAATACAAGTAAACTAGAATACGTTTTTACGAGTCTCTTGAAGCATCTTACATGTTTTTTTTTGCCACGATGTGTAATATGAGGTCTAACATCAATAACTGAAATTATTACCGGAAAAAGAGATCGCGGTGGTTTAGAAATCCTTTTTGAGTGTACGTCAACATCACGTAAGTGTTCCTGAAAAATACTTCTTATATACTTAAATTGATCACGTTTTACGAAATCAACTAGGTATTTCTTGCGTAATAAAGTTATTTAGTTCGGCAAGCAGAAATCTCATTTTCGTCTAATATTCTCTGTTATATGATTTATCATGACACATTGCGGATTCTTACATGTGTTGAGAAGAAACCACAAATAAACTACCCTAATTTGCAAAACAGACCAGAATTGGAATTCTTTGATGATAACGAAATCTGTGAAGATTCCTTATCGGCCCCACTGGCCGTTTACAGTTACGTAATATTATGTAATATCTACTACGTTGTGGTTTTCGTTTTTAAGCCTGTGCAAAATGTATTTTCTGTTTAACAGAAACTCCGCCTTATTAAGAACCTCTAATAAGGCTGAGTTTAAAACTATAATATGATACCTATACTTACTTACCTACCTACATATATGTATATGCCTTATCAAAACCATAGGTAAAAAAATATTGTTACACAAGTAAAATTTATTGCCAAAATATACACGAGTAAAAAGTATCATACCAGCAAGGTTGAAACCTCGTTAAGACCACGTCTACAGATTGTTCCTTTCATCTTTGCGCAATATGTTACACCTTGACATAAAAACGTTTTGGCAATTATAACGCATCCTTGTGATTATCATAGAACGAAGTGTAATCTGCACTTTTGACGTCAAGCGTCTTTTAATTTGGCTTTTCTGCATGGGATGTCAACATTTTAAGTTTGTTTAAATTTTTTAACCACTAACCACTACTTCCATATCTTGTCTACAAGCGGACCTGTGGGACCTTCGCCAACTTTCACAGTTTGCCTACCTTTTAAATATTTAATACAAACACTCCTGTTTTGGGGAATTTTTTATTCGTTCATACAACTAGTTCCGAATCGCCGACTTTCCCGGTTAGCCAACTTTATAACTTTTTCTTATTATCTACTTCACTTTGCCAACAAATGCATTTGTTCATATAATAGTATCCCATATCGCCATCAATTTCTACAATCGATAACAAAAGTAGTTTATTGAACATAAAATCAGTTTTCATTTTTAGTAAAATATGATCGCTTTAACTGATGATTTTCTTATTCTTTTCTCGGTGTAAAGAGATTAAGGGGGTTCAATGGAGGGATCCCTGGGGACCAAGGGAGGGATCCCTGAGGATCAAGGTATGGATAGAGGGAGGGATCCCTGGAGATCAAGGGAGGGATACCTGGGGATCAAGGGAGGGATCGATGGAAGGATTCCGGGGATCAAGGGAGGGATCCCTGGGGATCAATGGAGGGATTAAGGGATGTATCCCTGGGGATCAAGGGATGGATCACGGGGGACCAAGGGGGATCAACACGCTATTGAATATTTAAACTAGGTTTAGTTGGTTAGGTTGATAGAACAGACAACGCGCGAGCCGAGCGAGCAAAGCGAGCGTGTCGCGGCAGCGGCCGGCGAAGCGCCAGAGCCAACGTCACTTGTTGATCCCCGGGATCTCCCGGGATCCCTCCCTTAATCCCTCGCTCAATTCTCTGGGATCACTTCCTCGATCCCTTGGTATCCCTCCCTTAATCCCTCGCTTAATTCCCTGGGATCACTCCCTCGATCCCTTTGTATCCCTCCCTTGATCCCTCCGTGTTTACTGGTATTAAATTGTCGAAAAAAATTGTCGTTTTTCGCAAAAAAATTCTGTCTTTTCCTCAGTGCCCCGTTTCCTTTACCTCAGTGACCCACTTTTGTTTCATACTGTCCAAAAGAAGGCAAACTGAGTCTTTTAATACGTTATTTTTACAAAGTTTGTAAAATAGAAATAAATATAGAAAAAATATACAAAAGTTGACGAAATGGTAACTACTGATAGAAATATATGAAAAAATACCCATTATAGGAACGTTTGTAATGACTGTTCTAAAAATAGGCATACTGAGAAAGTTGGCAAAGGTTCCCGAGATCACAAGCGAATAAATAATAAATAAATAATAAAATCAAGTATAACTTCTTGGTTTTTGTTGTTTACATTGGAAACGATGGCACTTTTAAAATGATTATGGAGATATTCATATTTCTAGCTACGCAACAGCTTATCAGTTTGCTCTTATGGAGTGTCAATGTTACCGGAAATGTATGAAACCTAGGAATTGTACACAATTCCTAGGCAATATATGGAATTCTGAGACTGTTTAGGAAATGTGTAAAATAATGTTTCAAAGATTCTTTAATACACACATTTCCTGTGAATCGTATATATTTCCTAGGAATTGTAGGAAATATATAAAAACGAATTATTTCTGTGAATAAAGGTCTAGACAGAAGGACTTCATCTTGACTGCAAGACAGCTGCAAATTCGCAGTTTGGATGCGGTTTATGCGCAGTTCAATTGCAATTGGGCTGAACCATCGAAACTGCCAACCGACACAGTGCAGTTCGCTTGCAGCCGGCGGCGTGCAGTCCTAACATCTGCACACTGACTGCACGCTAGCTGCAAGGGAGTGATGTACCCGCTCACATCCCGAAAGACATACATTTTCGATTGCTATAATATTTAAGAAATGTATAGATTTCCTAGAAGGGGGGGGGGGGGGTAGTCTAAAACCTCACCACGTATCACCAGGGGGGGGGGGGTCTAAAAAGTTGCTAAAACATCACGTGATTAATGGACGGCCCCTAAGACAAGTAAGTTGTAATTTTCCAACAATGTAGAACATATCAATATAAATATATATTATGGTCATTTGGGTACCCACTCAAATGACCATAATACATATTTGTAATTTGTATGCAGTATTTCAAATTGAGAGTTGCTACGTCCACAAGTTACCAAAAAATTATCATAATATGATAATTGTCATAACTTTGCGAACGAATGAAACTTCAACGACGTACAACGTTAGTTCGTTTGTAAATCATGCTTCACAACTTTATTTGACATAACCTAGCTCAACTCGTTTCCAAGTTATCGAAATGTATGAACACCAAGTATTACTCAATAAATTCCCTCGTGTACCTTATAATCGCACACATAGACAGGACGCATCGCGTTGACCTCGACGGACCAAAAGCAGTACCACTGTCACTAGGTAAGTGTGTCAGTGGGGCAGTGGGCCGCGCGTCATCTGCGGCCTCCCCTTGCCGCCATCGCCCCCACACCCGCCCCTGCCCCTCTCACGCCCTTCCCAGGCACTCGCTACAATAGATCCTGCCCGTCATGCAAAATGTATTAAAAATTAAAATGCTTCTCAGAATGCAGTCCATATATTTTTTCATTTTATACATAGGAATAGTTTTTGTAACTTGTAATAGTTCCTACTGAACTTTCCTTATAGGTAGGTTCCTATTGTATATTAGTAGTATATTATTTCCATTAGAACGCGCTAGTTCCGACCGAACAATTCTTTCGGCTTGCGATTTGAATTTAATATTTTTCTTCTAATACGAGTCATCGCCCAAAGCTGTTTGAGAAGCAGCTGCTAGAGAGTAGCCCTAGTTTGCCTAGCCCTATGTTAAATCCGAGCCAGCCATTTCTGTCTCACACACTCAAAGAAATATATGTATGTAATTACATATGTGAAAACTCATTCGTTGATTCAAATTGGTTGATTTATTTATGTGTAACTTTTTTAATGTATTTAATTTTCATATAAAGCTTCAGTTATTTTATTCTCTCTAGTGCAGTACGACTGTTTTTTTAATAGGGTTTCATTAGGTATTCATTCATATCGTGTCTAAAATTAACGTTGGGATTTTTTTTACTGTAAAATATACACATTCTTATGATTTGAAACTTAGAAGATGTTTTCATAAAAGTTTGACCAACGTTTTCTGGGCCCTTGTTCAATAATTTTCAGTCGTGACAATATACAAACTTACGTATATTACATCCATACGAACGAACCCCTAATTGAAGCGCTAAGAGTAAGAATGGTGTAAGCCCATTTTCGCTTGAGATACATATTTGACTTTGAAAAAATGCTTGGTATACATCATAAATTTTTAGAAAATCCATGTTAGTAACTATGTCAAGGTGCATTAAAATAGGTCATTTTCATTATGATTTAGGTAGGTATCATCTAAACTGCTAAAAAGTGGACAAAATGTGGCTTACACCAATTTAGCAATCCCCATATTTGGGACTGTGTAATAAGAAATTTTGACTTACACCAAATGAAACATTCCAACACTCTTACTCTCAGTGCCTCAATTACAGGAATAAACACTATTATGTATAGACAGGTATGTATAATTCAGAATAAACTGTCACAGGATTTTTAGAAGGTTTTAGTTTGTGCTAATCTGCGGAACATTTTTTATTCCATCATTTCTAGAGTTCTAGAAACCTTAAAAAATCTGTATCCGCAACATCCCTGCTCCGAAACTACTGAAGTTTAAAAAATTCAGAAAATTGATCTTTACTTACAGATTACAGGAAAAACTAGAGGTCAAAAATTCTCAATATTGCTTGATTGTACAGAAAGCTCGCAGTTAGACTCGCGCTAGTCCCATTTTTCTTCAATGGGATGTCCAAATGCTTCTGATATACTATTTTAAATTTGCCAGCATTCTTTTCTAACTCTGGATATTCAAATTTTTAAACAGTTTGTAAACAGAATGTTAACAAATCGATGAATTAGTTTCGACTGCAAGGAACTGCATGGAAGATGATGACAAACGTCTACTTTTTCCATCATTGACAAAATACATAAAATCCTGCGACATAACTTTTCACATTATGGCACAAGTCTTTTCAATAGATGCATTTCAAACTCAACATATTCAGCAGGTACATACAGGATGTTAAAAAAGTGCGTTTGAGATTTTAAGGGGTTGCTCAGAATCAAGTATAGAACACAGGAAGATTGTTGAAAAATCCGATTTACAATTTTTTTTTCAGTTTCCCATACAAATTCTTGATTTACTATTCAGATTAAGTATAGGAGACTGAAGAAAAAGTTGTAGATCGGATTTTTTCAATATATTTCCTGTATTCTATACTTGATCCTGAGTAACCCCTTAAAATCTTCAACGCACTTTTTTAACACCCTGAATAGTATTTAAACTTGCTTTTCCCCGTGGCTCTGCTCACATGGATTTTATTTTTATGATGAGGGAGGGCAATGAGCGAGCCTCGCATGTAAATAAATAAGTTTTTGAGAGAATACTACACTATATTGTTCCTCGCCTTCCAGGTATACCAATAATTGCATTGCTTTGTCAAATTGCATTATTTTTGGGGAAAATCGATATTTTTACAGGTGTCACTTCCCACCCTGTCAACTATAGCTATACAAAATCATGTCGATCAGTTTTTCCGTTAAGAAGCACAAATAATCAAAAAGACTTTCCAATTTATAATGTTAGTAAGGATATTACCGTATGAAGTTCTATCTTTAAAAAATACAAATGAAAATTTAAAAATAATTTAGTGTGGCAAGTAAAACGTAGCGTCGCGTCGTCGTCGCTGTCAGCCAGCGGCTACCCACGTCTGCGCGTGCGCGTGCGTTTCTTTTCCATTTCGAAGGTTATGTCAGTTGTGCAACCGCCCAACAGTAGACCCGCTTCTGTGCGACCAGAATAATAAAAGAACAAAGAATTCAATACAATCGTATGCGCATTACAAACCCACCACCAGGCTCACATTTTACCTACTAGATTTTTTTGTTTTTATTTGGATCTAAAATTCTTTAATTTAGATCTAATTTTAAAACTAAAAATACCCTTCACGCAAGTGAAGTAAGAAACCTCAAATAATTAAATTTTTTAAACACTGGAATATCCTATAAATTGTGGATCATGAATGAATATAGAACTAAATATAGAAAATTTACTAAAACTTTTTATTAAAACCACATTCAAGAATTCCTTTTTAATCAGTGAGAGTCGTACTGAATATATATTAGAATAAAATATTCGCCCTCTTCGGCTGTCTACGTAACCGTAGTTTCGTATTTTTTTACTACATTGTTGAAAGTAACAAAGTAATTATTTTGAATTCATATTCCATGAATTAAATTATTGTTATAATATTAATTCTTTTGAGCCTAAAACCTTTATTATCAACTAGAGCATGTCAAATAAAATAACCTTATCATTCGACATCATATTCTTGATTCCAGTTAATCAAAGTGATCACAAAGGAAAGGGACTAAACTGTATCTGTGTAACGGCTACATGTACCTATTAAGATTTGATGTAACAAAGTAAAATCATGTAAAATACTGAAAATACTGATACAGTAGGTACTGAATAAACGTACCCACTGCGATTACAGGTGTACAATTCATATCGCATTCATATCTGCATTCTACAATGGGTAGTGCTCCGAGGAATTGTTCGGATTGATCCCTGACGCCTCTTTTCGCCATCGTTCTACGCGACAATATATTCATCCCCATCACATAGATGGTTGGCAGTCCACAACTGTGCGTTTCACTAGAAACTTTCTGCCTCGCACAACCAAACTGTGGAATGAATTATCGCCTGCGGTATTTCCGGACCGATACGACATTCAAATCTTCAAGAAAAGAGCGTACTCCCATTATCAAAGGCCGGCAACGCACTTGTGACTCCTCTGGTGTTGCGGGTGTCTATGGGCGGCGGTAATCGCTTATCATTAGGTGATCCGTCTGCTCGCTTGCCACCTCTGCCATAAAAAAAAAATATCTAAGGTTACTTTTTTACTAATTATAAGACATGTCTCTCGTGTTGTTTCCTTAGTACATATTATGTGGTCTTGTGTAGTTCTGTATTTTTTAACCATAATATTTATTTACAGCATTTAAAACACTGCCATCTACTTTGGAAAAAAACAATTCTTAGTGACAATAATCAATGAAATATGGCTATAAAATAGAAATATAAAATAACCTGACCATTTCATTTTTTATTTAACGTAGAATTAGAATCAAAACTATGACTCGGTATAAAAATATTTTTGAGTTAATTTTATTTATTTCACAATCGTAGTCACAATTCAAACGAATATTTTCTTGAAGCATTTTGTCTTGCAGTTGCCCTTTAGTGAAATTGAATTTCAATTTATCTTGATAAGTAGGACACGGCGCGTGTGGTGGCGCAATACTCGCATCATTGAGTGTTTCGCATGCACAACAAACAGAAGACCACTTCGAAGCTATCAAAAATTCAAAAAAGAAAATTCAATGAAAATTCAGTTTTCATTTATATGAAACTTTTTACAGTAAGGTACGTATTTTAAAGAAAATCACTTTAATATTAATGAAATTAACACCAACAAGAACCAAAACACACAAAAAATATACCTATAAAAATCTATTAACCACATTAACAAACATACCTACTTTCAAAAAAAAAAGCTCTTCGCAACAAAATAAGTGGTTTGCATTATACAAAAATTATTCCACAACTTTCATGTTCGTTATATCATGCAAAACTATATTCAATCAAAACTACGCAGTCCCTTCGGAGATCCCATCTATGGTCCTCATATCAGATTATATGGCGAGTTATACATTTTAAAATGACAACTAATAACCTTAAACATATCTTATGTCGATGCTGTGCGTAGCTGTATCGGAGTGCAAATTTTAATATGCAATTATCTTTTATTTGTAAGATTTGATTTGTACCCTGTGGCTTGTAGCCTTTAAATAAATAAATAACATTATATTTTAGTGCACACTATTAATTTAATATATATTTTTAATAAGTTTAAAATGGGAACTTTTAATGGGTTTAAAGTTCAGTTATATATGTATTTAAGTTTTACTTATACATATAATAAGATTATAAAATAAGATAGTTTAAAAGCAGAGGCAAGGTACTGCCTTACGTTTCTATCGAATGTCGTCTTTTAATATTAATCGGTCATCATATTGGCCAACTTTGTATGTAGGATAGGAACTTTTTTACGGAAGGAATAATAATAATTATTATTATTATTGTTGCGCCAATAAACTAAACAATAAAAAAAGATCTAGGTATTTGTGTGTCCGATAAAAAAAATGTGTGTATCCGGAGATCTGGCGCCTTGACTGGACAGATTTTGATATGGGCTAGATCAGTGTTTTTCAACCTGTGGGTCGCAACCCCCGGGGGGTCGCGAAGCCTTTCTCAAGGGGTCGCGGGTGAAAGTAAAAATAATTTTATAGGTTTTACACTGCAATGAAAAAATACGATTTCAGTGAGAAGGCTGGGCCTGTTTCTTTTTCAACAATTTGTCAAAATGTGGTTCTATTTTGGAGACGTTAATAAGTAATTAATTTTCTAATTAAAGAAAAAAAAATCTAATACCCTAAAATTTTGTATGTTTATAGCCCTAGGGGGGTCGCAAGAATTTTTGTACCTATAAAGGAGTCGGGTATTAAAAAAGGTTGAAAAACACTGGGCTAGATCAATATTTTTTGTCAAAATGTGGTTCTATTTTGGAGACGTTAATAAGTAATTAATTTTCTAATTAAAGAAAAAAATTCTAATACCCTAAAATTTTGTATGTTTATAGCCCTAGGGGGGTCGCAAGAATTTTTGTACCTATAAAGGAGTCGGGTATTAAAAAAGGTTGAAAAACACTGGGCTAGATCAATATTTCTGTAAGGGGAATTATAAAACAGCCACAAATATTTTATTTGGCCACGGAACCCAACCTCTTATTTGATATCTAAGCCACGGGAAAATGAGAAAGCTTCTAATAAACTTATTCGTCTTCTTCACAACGCCAACTAAATATTCCAAAGATAGTGTCAAGCAAAGAACAACAATTATAATTACTTGTCCACCTGATTCATACATCACCACCTAATTTGCTAACGCAGCCACGGATTTTACAACTCAGCCACATTTTACGTGATACAGCTTCAACATGTGGTCCTCAAAAAATATTGTTCAAGCTTCAACTAGAAAACTTCATATAAGTATTATAATTTTGCAGGATGTTTTTATATGGTATAATGGTATGCTTTTACACAAAGTATTTTTAAATAAAATCGTATGTTTCGTCTGCCCTTTAGTAGTTCCTAATATATTTAATGGCCATCATTTACAAATTTTAGGTACATTTGATGATCAATCAATATATTTGGTTATAATTTTAGGTACATTTTTATGATCAATCAATATATTTGATTATAATTTTAGGTGCATTTTGATGATCAATCAATATAGAACGAGTTATGTATTTATTTAAATTTCACTACATTTTAATTTTTAATCGTACTAAGTTATAAAATTTGAAGACAAATTCATTACTTTTTTGATGTCATATATAAATATTTTAGAAGCTGACTATTTGAATATAAGTTATAAATTTTGATGCTATACTAAGTATCTGTTAATTTTTTCAAAGCCCGATTACTATGTATGTTTACTGCTGATCTGTATTAAGCAATGATAATCCTATATGTCAGACGGCAAAAGATTTATCTAATATGTAAATAATGACCTCATTCGGATACCGCACATAATCCTAATATTTGCAATTTAAAGGAAGGGTATCGATAAGGCCTTATTTTCGCCCCAAAATAACTAAAAAAAGAGATGTATACGATTTGATGTTTTCTTTGTATATCCTGAAAGTAGACTATGTGTCTGGTAAGAAAATATGTAAACAAAAGAAAAGAAACTGTAATTAATATTACCCGTGGGACGCCAAACTTCAGTCTCACTGTGATTTTCGTTCAAAACGATATATTTTCAGATTTTTTTCTATAGAGCGCATGTAAGAAGCACTTTCTTTTTTATGTTATTTTAATGTTCTCATGTTACTGTACAATATATTGAAAAATTACATTGCTTCTACCCTGCGCTCATAAATAAATGCAAATGAAACGATTTTACAATTTAAACGAATTTCAATAAAATTGTATTTTATTTTATATAGAGCGCATGTTATGTTATGTTATAGAGTATAAGAAAATATGTAAACAAAAGAAAAGAAACTGTAATTAATATTACCCGTGGGACGCCAAACTTCAGTCTCACTGTGATTTTCGTTCAAAACGATATATTTTCAGATTTTTTTCTATAGAGCGCATGTAAGAAGCACTTTCTTTTTTATGTTATTTTAATGTTCTCATGTTACTGTACAATATATTAAAAAATTACATTGCTTCTACCTTGCGCTCATAGATAAATACAAATTAAACGTTTTTACAATTTAAACAAATTTCAATAAAATTTTGTATTATATAGAGCGCATGTAAGAAGCACTTTAATATGTATGTTATTTTAATGTTCTTATGTTACTGTAAAGTTTATTTAAAAATTACATTGCTTCCACCCTGCGCTCATAGGTGAATACAAATGAAACGATTTAAAAAAAAATGATCATCATATAAATGCATAATTTTATTGAAGAGCCACCACCGCACAAGCTTGATGATAGTTCGTTGTTTTGACGGCGGCGTATAGGAGTGACAAAGAAAATATTTTTACATAAAGAAACGAGCGATATTTTGAAAACAAAAATTCAATCTTGGCACACAGCTTCCAAAAAGATACTATCTTTGGATACTATATATTTTCACCACTATACTAGTCTGAAACTGTCAAAGCAAAGTATGGTCAAGACTTTTTGGTTGTTACACTCAGATTGCTTTCGTAATCTGGTATTTAATTTAAGATAGATATAAAGATCATAGTACCCGAAGACTTTCGTGCGACTACAATTTATTATTTCATGGATGCAAATGTTGCAGGACATTGGAGTGACGAGAATGAAGACTAGATGGGGAGTGTAAAGTTTAAAAATGTTGAAACTTACGAAATTATCCAAATATAGTTGATTAAATTCATAATTCACCATTTTATAAAACCTTCCTATAATAATAAAATCAACTGCAAAATATATATTAAATGAGAATATTCTAGCACATTATTTATTTCATCTTACTATTTACTTTTATGTGAACCTAATGCACATATAAGAATTCATTTAGGGGATGGGGCGAAAATAAGGCCTTATCGATACCCTTCCTTTTTGGTCCCATTTTGCAGACCCTGGTTTTTTGCTAAAACCATTTTTTACATAACCTTTAGTTTCTCTCAATATATTTGAATTCATATTTTCTACAGTAGTGAAAATTTTCAACTTCGTTGTTTTAGAGGTAGCTGGCTTAATTGTTTTTATATGTAGGTACATAATATTTCTTTAGTTTGACTTCGTAAACCTGATATAATTATTTACAAATGATAGCATTTTATAAAACCCCCCTAAACTTTGCAGTAAAATTGCTATTCTAATACTGAAAAGCCAATGTGAAAGATGATCAAGTAGAGGGAAGGTTCTTTTATGAATCGCGCATATCGAGTAGTTCCATGGCGGGTGGTGCGGCGGCGGCGCAGCGCAGCGGAGCTGGAGGCGCGAACGGCCGGCCGACGCGCGGCACAGCGCAGCGCCACCGTTTCTACCGACAGCCTTGTGCCACTTCCACATGTGCTCACGTCTGCGTGTGTCTGCACATTGTCTTAATCGAGCGTCATAAAATATCAATACCATAGCATCCCAAAAACATAAGTAAATTTTTACTCAAGGTACATTTTGTACAACTATCTGCTTTTATTGTTTACAATTTAATAAGGTAGTCGACTTTTTTTGTAAAATTCCATTTAAAACGTCATTTATTTGATATTATATTAATGACTTAAATTTTTAAAAGAAAAGAAAGTACATACGAGTATGTCACTAGTTTTAAATAACATGATCTTCTTTTGCCATTTAAAGAAAAAATGTGTATGTATTAGGATCTAGAATAATCGTTCTCAACACTCATACATAGCCCACTCGAATGCGCAGGCGCCGCCGCATCACTGTTTTGTAATACTACTAAAATCGTGGTAACTAGGCCAAGGCTCCGCTTATTTACATGTACGTGAGAAATAGCGTTCTCGCTTAATAGGTACCTATGATGCACTTTACAGGACGACTTTTCATTGAAGACGTGCGTTTAAATAGAAAAAAGGTGATAATGAAATCCAATAACCTATAGACGTTAAGATAATAGGTATATCTTAGTAAATAATAAAAACATTCTTACAGAACACATATCAAATGTGAATTATAAAACTCAATTAAATTCTATGAAACTTTTGTAACAACAAAAACTGTAGTTTTGGAAATATGTTAAAATGTAGAAAAAAGAATATACACGTAGAATGTTTTTACTTTCGTTCTACAAGAAATTTCCTAATACTCGCATTTTGCCACGTATCATCGAGGATATTTTTAGGTTTCCGTAGTCAATAAGGAACCCTTGTAGTTTCGCCATGTCCGTCTGTCCGTCTATCTGTCTGTTTGCGGCTTAGCTTCGAGACTATTAGTACTAGAGAGCTGTAATTTGGCACTGATATACACATTAATCACGCCGACAAAATGGTAAAATAAAATGGGGAATTATAAATCGAGCCGCAAATATTTTATTTGGCCACGGAACCCAACCTCTAATTTCATAACGAAGCCTCGGGAAAATGAGATAGCCTAATTTTATTCGTCTTCTTCACAACGCCAACGAAATATTCCAAAGATAGCGTCAAGCAAAGAACAACAATTATTATTACTTGTCCACCTGATTCATACATCTCACTAATATTATAAATGCGAAGGTATGAATGTTTGTTTATTTTTTGTTTGTTTGTTTGTTCCGCTTTCACGCTGACACTACTGAACGGATTGGGATGAAATTTGGTAGATAGATAGATAAAACACTCGGTTAACACATAGAACACTTTTAAGTAAAGGCTGAAAAACAACATAGTAGAACAAAGTTAAGGGGGACCTGGATATAACATTTCCATGCCATTCTTAAGAACCGTCACAAGTACAATATCCACGCAGGCGGAGCCGCGGGCAACACCTAGTCACCACATAATTATCTAACTCAGCCACGGATTTTACAACTAACCAACATTTTACGTGTTACAGCTTCAACATGTGTTCCTCAAAAAATATTGTTCATGCATCAACTAGAAATCTTCATACAAGTATTATCATTTTGCAGGTTTTTTTATACGGTATAATGGTATGCTTTTACACAAAGTATTTTTTAAATAAAATCGTATGTTTCGTCTGCCTTTAGTAGTTCCTAATATACAGGGTGTCCAAAAAGTGAAGGATAATCCTTCACCTGCGGATTGGTCGAATCATTTCCTACTACATACCAAAAATGTTTTCTAGTAAATGTCCCACCATTTTTGTGATATCTGTATTTTTAGTTTTTTTTTTTTTTTTCAAAAAAAATGACCTTCACATTAATGCATGCCATTCCTACAAATTATGACATTTTTAAGTTCTTTTTTTTTAAATACTCGTGGATACATAATTCATCAAACACAATGGTAAATTATTTCTTAAAGTGCTGGCAAATCCTGTAAAAAAATAAGTTTTGCAAATTTTTTATAAAAACTTTTTCGAATAGTTAACTTCGATAGCCTGTGCTGTGGTGTAAAAAAAAATTACTAAGCTGATCGTGCCAACAACTTTAAAAAATTGCTTAGTTATTGACAATTCTAAAATGGTATAATTGTTTGACATTACATCAAAAACAATATTTTTTATGATAATTCTAATGCACCAAGGTCGAATTTTTGGAGTTTTGCTATATTAAAATTCTATCGACATAAAGTAACTAAGAAAGATTTTGGTTGGTTGGTTAATTTGAATAACGAACTAACACGTTACGCCAGAATACAATGGATAAAAATACAAGACAGTATGGATACATAATATCTTTCTTTTTTATAATAAATGTTCAAAATTCCCGCCATTAGCCCTTATGCATGGTCTACATCTTTTTACAAAGGACCTATTTAGGCGGCGGGCGTATCTTTCTCTTGAAATTTGTTCTGCAGCTCTGTCTATTTCTTCTCAAATAGTAAATTGTTGTTTGTGTTCCTCAAAAATATACCTATTGTTCAAGCTTCAACTAGAAAACTGTTACATGTGAAATAGTATACTGAACTCATACTGAACTGTTTTATTATGAAAGTAGCGACTGCACGATCTGTTTGGCACGCTCTTTCTTTTAAATACTTTTCATTAATTTACCCATATCCACTTAGGATTATTTTAAATCTTATGTTTTGTGTACTTTTACTAGTTCCTATAATGTATACCTATTTAGTGGCCATAATTTACTATTTGATATTTGATAATTTTAGGTACATTTGATGATCAATCAATATATTTGGTAATAATTTTAGGTACCTACATTTTGATGATCAATCAATACAGAACGAGTTAAGTATTATTTATGTTTCACTACATTTTAATCGTACTGAGTTATAAAATTAGAAGTCGAATGAATTACTTTTTTGGTGTCATATATAAATATTTTAGAAGTTGACTACTTGAATATAGGTTACAAATTTGGATGCTAAATAATAACTACCATGCTGAGTTGTATTAACAGAAGGTTACATCGAAGATTTATAGTGGCTAAGATAATATTTTTTAGACGCCGATTGATGGTGGCTGACTTAGTAATTTACAGGACAATGGTGTCGAATCGGTTTTTATGATTAAACTTATATGACAGCACTAAACTTAATTTAAGTGTTTTGTCTTTTTCTCTCCGTATCGAAAAGACAAAGACAGGATGCTTTAGTGAAGTTTAGTCCTATCAAAAAAATTTAATCGTATACGATTTTTAGAGGCGAATAATGCTATTAAATAGAAGCCTGTTTTATAACAAGTATTTTCGAAACAATGTGATAATACAAATTCGTTTCCTTATCATTAGTTACTATTGTACCATTATCATTTAGTTAATTTGAACTATAGAAAAGACATCAACGAGCAGTGTCCTTCTCGTTGATATCTTTTGTATGACCAAGACTTGAACTATAGAAAAAATATCAACGTGCAGTGTCGTTCTCGTTGATATCTTTTGTATGACCAAGACTTGAACTATAGAAAAGACATCAACGAGCAGTGTCCTTCTCGTTGATATCTTTTGTATGACCAAGACTTGAACTATAGAAAAGACATCAACGAGCAATGTCCTTCTCGTTGATATCTTTTGTATGGCCAAGACTTGAACTATAGAAAAAACATCAACGAGCAGTGTCGTTCTCGTTGATATCTTTTGTATGGCCTCGACTTGAACTATGTTAAAAATACACGAATCTTACTAATATCATAAATGCGAAAGTATGGATGTTCGTTTATTTGTTTGTTTGTTCAACTTTCACGCCGAAACTACTGTCTTCCACACCGTAACGTAATGCCTTAGTTTAATAAGTAGTGTTTGATGTTCAACACAATCGAATGCTTTAGATAAATCACAAAATACTCCTATTGCGTTCTGTGAATCCTCAAAAGCATCATAGATGTTGCGAATAAGTGCTATGCCTGCATCAGTTGTACACCGACCTTTTGTGAAACCAAATTGTTGGTTATGCAGGAGGTTATTATCATTAAAATGTTGTATCATTTGATTTAGCATTACTTTTTCAAAAATTTTACTAAGAACGGGTAACACAGAAACTGGTCTGTAGTTTCCCGGGTCAGTTTTGTTGCCAGACTTATAAAGGGGTTATGACCTTACTGAATTTCATAAGGTCTGCAAAAACGCCATTATCAATGCTAATATTAAAAAGACAAGCTAAATATGGAGCTAAAGTATCAATAACATTTCCGATTAAATTTACTGAAAGTCCCCAAAGGTCCTCGGTTTTTTTTTCACTTTAAGAGATTTAAAGGTTTTGACAATAGTATCTTTTTCAATTTCTTTAAAAGAGAATTTTTGACCACACATTTTCTTCTAGCAATATTTTGGCATTTCTAGGTGATGAATTCAGAGCTTCAGTAGTCTTAAGTGGGATATTTGTAAAATAAGTTTCGAATCCTTTGGCTACTTCAACATTTGTTTTTATTTTACCGTGATCTGTTTGCAAAACAAATTCTTTATCGCGAGGCTTAACCTTCCCAGTTTCTTTGTTAATGATATTCCAAACAGTTTTTATTTTATTATCGGATAATTTGATTTTACTGGATAAATAATTAGATTTAGCTGCGCGGCATACCTGTTTGAAAATTTTTGAATATTTTTTCACGTACTCTTTAAAATTCTCATCAAATATGTAAGTTTTCATGTCGTATAGGTCAAATGAAGTTTTTCGACTTTTATGAATACCTGCAGTAGCCTACTCACAAAATTTTAGTTTGTTGTTTATTGCTGTGGATTTAGTTTTAAAAATAGATTGAAATTCCTTTCTAGCACTGTAAAAAAATCTGTGTAAAAAGCTTCAATCAACGTGATTGTCAAAATTAGGTATGGGCAGCTTTTCAATTAAGACCTTTTGAAAATGTTCTATTCGGTTAACAGTGACAGGTCTTGTTTGAATTATTATTTGCTCTTTATTTAATTTCGTTGGAAAACTAGCCATTAATCCACTATGATCGGATCTCAAGCAATTAATTACTTTTTTCTCTACAATATTACAATGACAAAATATATTATCTATACAAGTGGCAGAAGTCTCCGTTTTTCTCGTTGGTTCAAAAAAATGAAATCTAAATCAAATGATTTGAATAGACAAGTTATTCTAGTCGTCAGAGACTTCTTTTCAAGCAAATCAACATTAAAATCGCCACACACTACAATCGATTTATTACTTTTACTTATTAAATCTAATGCATCCTCCATCACCGACTCGAAACCAGCAAAGTTGTCATCATATGGGGGTCTGTAAACGCAAATAATGATGTGGGTTTCCAACTCCACACAGGACATTTCGATAGTTTTTTCAATCGAAAGACTGACAACATCCTTCCGTTCTTTAATCTTTATATTATTTTTGTAAAGTATAATGGAACCACCACGTTGCGCAGTCTTTCGATTAAAAGTACTGGCCATACTATAATTTTAAAAACTAAAAAGTATTTCATGATCCTTTAGCCAATGTTCCGTAATACAAAAAATATCAATACCATAATTTTCCAAAAATAGTTCTATTTCAAGTTCTTTGCCGAGGAAGCCTTGTATATTTTGTAAATTTGTATATTTTGTAAAGGATATAACCCTTATAGGATCGCTCGATTTCCCACCCTTACCTCCGAAACTACTAAGCCTAACATTTTGAAATCCGAATATATTGTAATTCTTTACTGATATATCACAGAAAAACCTATACAAAGGGTAGACATAGGGTCTTAAAATAAGATTGTAAAATTCTTAATGTTGTTTGTTTGTACGGAACCCACGGTGCGTGAATCAATCGCACTTGTCCCCTTTTTTTTTGCGAATTGACTGCGGGGTTCTAAGAGAAAGGGTCCGATCGATAATTTGTAATAGATGTTAAGTGCTTCATGATATTTTGTCGACGTTTTCTGAACAGTTTTCAATCTGGAAAGCCATTTCAGAATAACTGCCACACATTAAAAAAAATGTAAGTATTATAATATCACAAAGTTATAAAAGTATTTTGTGTTCGATATTTTTCATCATAAACTATATAATTTGATGCTGTGTGTAAAATTTGTATCTGTCGCAGGGATATGATAAAATCAGGGATTTTATCAAATCCCGGGCGATGTTAAAATAATAACACGATTATGTCATTTCACTAAACAAATCTAGTGATTTGATCAAATCCGTAAACTGATTTAGTGAAATGATAAAAAATATTATTCTCTAGTATTTAAAAGGTTTATTTGCTACAACATACATAAAATTACACTTAAATCTTAAAAATCAACACTAGTTTAGTTATTTTGTACTGAATGAACAAAACATTTTGAAAAATACACAAACACACACAAATACACAAAAACAATGTTGTCATAAAAACGTTGGGTATACAGTGCTTTTGTGTATCATCAAATTGTTTTGACGTATCTGAATGTGTTTGTGTTTGTTTGTGCGAATTGACCATTGGTTATTTAGAGAAAGTTGCTCAGTTTCATGAGTAGAAGAAGTTAGTATGAAGTTTTGGTGGGGGGGTCCAAAAATAACCCTGTATTTATTATTGAAACATTTGTGATGGCCTGCCTACGCCTCCATCTTTTTCTACGTCTTTGCCAACTATTATTTAGAATACTGCTCTGTACACTGACTCAATTTTGCTAACGTGTAAACACAAATAGTAAGTATATGCCTAATGATGGTTTGAGGGCAACAATTGATGCTCTACTATGTTGTTATACTCAACATAATACCTACCTACTGAAGTATAATTTTTCGAGAAAAAATAGATTTGCTATTTTATTTTAATACATAAAATTTTAACACCTACATTTAAACTGGTTTATTTAGTCAGTAAAAGTCAGTATTTTAAGATTTTTGGTCAGTAAAATCAGTATTTTTTAACACTAAACTTGTTTCGACCCCTGGAAATGACAAAATTGTGTTATTATTTTAACATCGCCCGGGATTTGATCAAATCCCTGATTTTATCATATCCGTGCGACATATCTAAATATCTCTCACATATTCCATAAATACTTATAAAAATGTATTTACTTTATTTGAGCCGTTCTAGACTATACGTACGCCCGGACATTAGTGGGATGGAGGGAGATGACCCCGCTGGGGGCAGAAATTTCGGTGCCAAGTGTACTGGGTTAGTAGATCAAGTGTGGGGTAAATCTCGCTCGCGAGCGGTTTCATCCGTTTATATTCTATGTTTCTTACTTCACTAAGTACGAAGGAAAGTTCTAGTTTTTTGGTTTCTACACTTAACGTTATTTTGCCTTACCTAACACTAGTTCTATAACACTAGACAACACACAAAATTTCCCGGAGAAAATTTGTAGCGTATTTTGTAGATAATCATGCACCTAATACCAGAAAAATAATATTTTTTTTCAATCACGTATGGAAAAGAGGATACAAAGTTTTTCAAAAAATCTCCGTTTTTGGTCCATTTAGGAGGGTGGCGCAATTTTTTTCTTAGAAACCATCTCAATAATATTTTGTAGAGTCAATATACGTTTAGTTGTTTCACCATATCTCGCTTTTGTATTAATTGTCTGCGTTTTTAGGGTTCCGTAGCCAAATGGCAAAAAACGGAACCCTTATGGATTCGTCATGTCTGTCTGTCTGTCTGTCTGTCCGTCCGTCCGTCCGTATGTCACAGCCACTTTTTTCCGAAACTATAAGAACTATACTGTTGAAACTTGGTAAGTAGATGTATTCTGTGAACCGCATTAAGATTTTCACACAAAAATAGAAAAAATAAAACCAATAAATTTTGGGGGTTCCCCATACTTAGAACTGAAACTCAAATATTTTTTTTCATCAAACCCATACATACGTGTGGGGTATCTATAGATAGATCTTCAAAAATGATATTGAGGTTTCTAATATAATTTTTTTCTTAACTGAATAGTTTGCGCGAGAGACACTTCCAAAGTGGTAAAATGTGTGTCCCCCCTCCCCTGTAACTTCTAAAATAAGAGAATGATAAAACTAAAAAATATATATGATGTACATTACCATGCAAACTTCCACCGAAAATTGGTTTGAACGAGATGTAGTAAGTAGTTTTTTTTAACACGCCATAAATCGTAAACCGCAATTTACCTACAACGAACTACAAGAACTTTTATATTATGTTACTTGCTGCTACGGAACCTTCATGGGCGAGTCCGACTCGCACTTGGCTGCTTTCTTTTTGTTTTATTTGCGATTTATATTCGTCAAAAAACACAGTTGTATTACGCCTCTGATTAAGAAGTGTTATTTGGCATATTTTGGTTTAGACTCGCAACCGAGACAAATACTGAGTGGTGACTTGATAGTGATTGCTTTATTTGTAGGATTGCAAACCGGGTACACGAAATACTGTTGTTTTTTATTTGAGTGGGATAGCCGTGCAAGAGCATTATGTTAAAAAATTTGGCTACTGAGAACTTTTCATAATCCAGCTAAGAAAATGAAAAAAATATACTCGTTTGTACATTCAAAAAAATACTTTTGTCGACTTTACACACTAAATTAGGGTTAATTTAAAATTATGTATAAGCAATAAATAAAGCTTCGAATTTATAAAGCAAAAATTGTCTGCTTTGAATCATGCTAAATTAAAAGAAGATATTTTTATTTTCCCGAGTTAAAAAGTTAATAAATGATCCGTTGTTCATTTTAACCTTAAACACTGGAGAAAATAGCCCTTCGTTAGCATTTGTTCTAAGTCACGGTACTTTTTTGAAAAAATTAACGGTCGCCCCAATGTGAAAGCCTTATAAATCAATTGTTAAATGCTTAAAAAGAATTTGGTTGCAATATTTGGTTAAATATACTATTTCTGCACCCGCACCTCGACTTTTTTAAAGAAAATCTAGGTTCAGTAGAGGGATGAGGACGGTAAGCGCTTTCCCTAAGATATTGCTTCTATAGAAAAGAGATATCAGGGAAAATGACCCCCTGCAACGCTTGCAGACTACTGTTTGTTTTTAGTTAGAGAGATAACAACATCTTACAACAGGCAGGCTAAAATAACAAAAACATGTTTATTTTTCATGAGTAAATAACGCATTTTTTTTTAAATAGCCAGAAAAAAATATAAAATTAAAAATAAATTTCTCTTGAAAGTTATACGTGACTGAGATGTTTTATTTACTGTTCTAAGTTCTCTGTAGCATGGCCATTCCGAATCGCATAATAAAATGTCGGAGAATTTTTTTTTTTTGTTGTTAGTGTAATTTTATGGCTTTTCGTAAAGGACTGTTGCGGTCAAAATAAATTTTACGATTTTGGTATCTAACTTCCCAAGTTTTGGGAAGAGAGACCCGTGCCCCTGTAGAGGGGACGAAATGGGTTATTGTTACATGTTAACAACTATTATTAAATCATATAGTATCGTTAAGAAAAATCTGACATGAAATTATTTTAATTTAACCGTTCTTCGCGTATCTACGAAACTAATTAACTGTCATGTCAGTCAAGTATGTTTGTTTATTATGTATTGTTTATTTTTTTATAACAAACACAGAAACATGCTTAAATATGAATTATACAGGGTGAAAATGATTCGAGCAAACAAAGTGGAATTTTTTCGGAACAAGTCACGATTCGGCTATAATGTTTTTCCATAGTGCACAACGTTTAGGATCTCGGGAAAAGCTAAAATAAATAAAATATTTCATGTAATAAAAACAATAGAAAAAATTAACAAAATATTTTAATAAGAAACTTTATACTTGAAAGCGACTCTATAAAATTTTTCTTCCAAAGTTGTGATGTTCGATTGTTCGCTCATGGAAATCAAACTAAATGCGTAACTCAAATTAAAATAAACTACTGTGTTTCTTAGCAAAACAATACTTTAAAATGATAAAGCAAGAGTTTACTTACCGGAAATATGATACTCCATCCTGTTTTTTCACTTTACTTGAATAGGTTTTACAACTTTTCACGACGCAGTACGCCATTTTGGACGCGCAGTCAGCCGGCCGACCAAATTAAGACTGGCGCGAAATTAGACCTCTTTTTGCGTTTTACTACTCTTTTGGTTCGGACACTTTTGAGCGCTGACCCGAAGTCCATTTGTTTCTACGTCGATGTTTTAACTTACCAAAAGTACATTATACAACTGCCCCTTAAATCAGTGCCATTAAAAAAGCCTAATGGGCAAAAACGCGAAAAACTGTACATTGGACTTTTCAACGTGTCCCCAGCTAAAATTGTACTTCTACGCGGCTGTGATAGGTTTTGTAGGAATTGTAACCACATTATTTGATTTTTGATGAAATAGGCATGTCATATGTATTAAAATTTACGCATAAAACTGTATTAACATATAAAAAATCAAGTTTAACTAGTGCTCAGTTTTTACAGCTGGACTTGTTAATAAACATGCGTTTTGTAATTTTTAACTTACCAAAAGTACATTATACAACTGCCCCTTTAAATCAGTGCCAAAAATTAATAGAAAAGACAATACTTGAGAGATTATAAAGTCCAATTTTTATTTTTACTGCTTCAAATTAATCAAGGTATTTCTTCATAATTTTGCCAAATTAGATATTTATTTCGTCCAATCATTATAAACCACGTAAACCACATACAATTCTAAAACATACCTACGTCACAACAGAATCATTTTGGTCACAAATAACTTTGCAATAAAATAGAAGAAAAGAGAAGATTTTTTAAGAATTGAGGGTAAAAAAAAACGCGCTGAGCAAGAGGGAAAAGTCCATTACTAACGTGTTTTTTTTTAATTTTGGGTAAGATTATGTCGGTAAACTAAATGTAAAATGCCAAATAGTTTTTATCTCCAAGTTCGCAAAATGATACTGGCCACTAGATTTTCCAAACATTATTTTGAAAAAAGAACGTGTTTTTTATTTACCTCGTAGGTGTATTATAAAGCACTATGTATCACTCGGAAGAAAGTGCGATTCCCAACTCGAGTGTATTAAGGAGAGTGTGTCAAACTACATCTCTCGTTGGTAAACCACATACAATTCTAAAACATACCTACGTCACAACAGAATCATTTTGGTCACAAATAACTTCGCAATAAAATAGAAGATTAAGAGAAGATTTTTTAAGAATCCAAAAAATCATGATTTTTTGAATTTAAAAATAATATAAAAATGTGTCTTGAACAAAAAAAAACATGATTTTTATCAACCCTGAGACTTACAATTTAAATTTCTTAAAAAACAAGTAATTTTTAATTTAAATGTATACTAGTAAAACTCAGTATTTTCAGTAGTTCTATGTATTGTAGAGTTTACGCTATTATTTAGTGACACCGCAATTTTTCGAAACTTTAAATCGAACGCTTATGGCCACCGCGATTTTGAGTCGATCAACAGCTATCGTATAAAAATCTTTACTAAACTATCTACTATAAAAGCAATGGTATTAAAATATTACAAAGTTTCATCATAAAAAAATATTTATATACTACACCGACTTAGAAAGTACCTTAATACGTTATCGAATTTGAGGCAGAATTCATTACTATCGTACGGGAAGAAAACGCGCTGAGCAGAGCAAGAGGAAAAAGTGTATGAAAATCCTCCTAATCCTCCAAATCCTAATGTGTTTTTTTTTAATTTTGGGTAAGACTATGTCGGTAAACTAAATGTAAAATGCCAAATAGTTTTTATCTCCAAGTTCGCAAAATGATACTGGCCACTAGCTTTTACGAAACATTATTTTGAAAAAAGAACATGTGTTTTTTATTTACCTCGTAGGTGTATTATAAAGCACTATGTATCACTCGGAAGGAAGTGCGATTCCCAACTCGAGTGTAACTAACTCTCCTTAGAGAGTGTATCAAACTACATCTCTCGTTGGTAATCGGTCACTTTCTCGCCTTGATGAACAATGTACTATTTTACTATGGTGGCAACTCTAAAAACTGCGTTAAGAAAGGAATAAAAATGCATCTGGAGATTATTTATTAACATACAGGGTTATTTTTGGACCCCCCACCAAAACTTCACATTGGCTTCTATTCATGAAACTGAGCAACTTTCCCCAAATAACCAATAGTCAATTCGCAAAAAAATTTTGGGCATCTCCATACAAAGTGATCAAATTTTTTTTGCGAATTGACCATTCGTTCTTTGGAAAAGTTGTTCAGTTTTATGAATAGAAGCCACTGTGAAGTTTTGGTGGCGGTCCAAAAATAACCCTGTACATACCCATTAAATATTGCCCTACTCCTCCTCCCATCCAAATCCAACCAACAATGGTCTTGGAACGCTAGAGCACCAAACAGACACATGCACATACACACACAAACACACACACACACACACACACCGATTTTTTATTTTCTACATTTTGGGTTTTATTAGTGTAAGACTATCGAGCCCCATCAAAATCACAACTTTTTCCCATGATGGTACAAAATTTCCAAAAATGCTCAGAACTGCCCGAAAACCTGTGAAGTTTGTGAGAAAATGTTTTTCAGACATTGTGAAAAGATGCGCCAGACAGTTCATATATGTCGTGGCCAGACCAAAGGAATGACTGGCCATATCGTCGAAAAGCTCCTACAAAACAGTCAAATTGACAAGAAACAATGTTAAAAAAATTGCGTTTGAAATTTTAAGGGGTTACTCAGAATCAATTATAGAACCCAGGAAAAATATTGAAAAACTCCGCTCTTCAATTTTTTTCTCAGATTCTCATACTATCTCAATAGTGAATCAAAAATATGTATGAAAAACTGAAAAAAAAAAATTTGAAGAGCGAATTTTTTGAATATTTTTCTGGTTCTATACTGAGTAACCCCTTAAAATTTCAAATGCACTTTTTTTAACATCCTGTATTATTATATTCGGTGTCACTTTATTATTCACATAGCCTATACTTACACCAAACCATCATTATGTGTAAGTTTTTAAGATTCCCACGCCTTAAATTACAATAAAGCTTATTTTTAATACAACACCTATTTCTTTTAGAAAAACCTTAGGGAATAGTTATCCGGTTAACAGACAGCGCATAATGATTTTCGAATCACCAACATGTACCGAATTGTTTTATATTAACTGCGAGGCAGCCCGAGCGGGGCAGCGCACTCACTCGGCACGGCACACATTCCTCCTCCACGTAACATTAAACAGACAGCGCCGCGCAATAGTTACATCAAAGCACGTCACCGGATATAGAGAAAGTATGACGTCATTTGTGCGCATGCGAGGAAAGCAACAACGTGCGTGTGCGCCGTGTTGTGTGCCAACCGCCACTTTTGCTTTCAACGAGGGCCACGCCGCCGCCGCCGCCGCCACGCCGCCGCAGCCATCCTCCGGCGAGCTTTGCGTCTGCGCGATAGCGAAAATGACATACTTTGTGCGTAAAGACTTGCTATCGCTTTTCGTGCACTATCGCTTTTTCTTGAGGTATTCAGGCCTTCGATTATGAAATCGATATTTATTGAGTCATGCTATTATGTTTGACCGTCTACAACGTATGGCTTTTCGTTTAGACGTTTCGAACTCGCTCTGCCGAGATTATTTTTAATTATTTCGACGCATTTTTTTTTGCCTTTTATCACCATCAGCCGGAATACGTTCACTGCCACATCTTTCTTATACAGATGTAACAAATTAATCGGGGGAACCCACAGTATACGGACATTATACAATATGGACACTCCCTGCCGATCTCTGAAGGCTACCTCCCCCCCACCCCCCCCGTGTGACTTTTTTTTATACGGCCTTGTCTCACTTAAAAAAAAACACTTATTTTCGTATCGTATCGTATTCACTTAAAAATGTACATATATCGTAAAAATCTCTCGTTTATGTTTATATTTGTCGTTAAAGCGCAACACAGACACAAGCGGTGCGTAACGTTCCGGGAGCGGTATTTTTTGTAATTGTAACTAATATCGCTTCCCGCAGGTCTGCCTTCGGAACGCTATCGCCCCGCGGCCGCCTCTGTGTGTGTTGCGCTTATAACTTTACTGTTTTCGGAAATATCAATTACTAATAAAAACGTCAATATAACAAAAAATATATAACCTACGACTAGGCGGTATTACCAAAAAGCCTTAGCCTAAGCAGCCCTAGATACAAACACACACAATAACACGTGAACAGACATGAAGAAGTGTCAAACGAAGTGTGACCTGGAAACGATGTTCAACACATGAATTTGAACCACTTTTCCCAGGGAACATAGCCAATACGCAAATACAAAAATCAGATTATCCATAAAAAGTTGACAACATTATTCTAGTTGAAACTGACTAAGGTTAGTATGACTGTGTATGATTCTATAATAAAATACCAGAAAATGTTAACTCTGTACGAGAACAAATTCAAAACAAGTGTTTATATATGTTTTTTTAATTTATAGACTGCCTGGTCGTAACTGTAATTATTACAAACTGTAAATAATGTCAAAATGCGTTTAAGCTAATTAATTTGGGTTCGACATTTCTTCTCGCTTTGATAACACTTCTCGAAACGTTTTTACAAGTTTGTCGTAGTAGGAAGTTTGCACTAGGTAGAGAAAATAACGATTTTTTTTTTTTTTTTTTTTTTTTTTTTTTTATGGCAGAGGTGGCAAACGAGCAGACGGATCACCTGATGGTAAGCGATTACCGCCGCCCATAGACACCCGCAACACCAGAGGAGTCACAAGTGCGTTGCCGGCCTTTGATTTGGGAGTACGCTCTTTTCTTGAAGGTTTGAATGTCGTATCGGTCCGGAAATACCGCAGGCGACAATTCATTCCACAGTTTGGTTGTGCGAGGCAGAAAGTTTCTAGTGAAACGCACAGTTGTGGACTGCCAACCATCTATGTGATGGGGATGAATATGTTGTCGCGTAGAACGATGGCGGAAAGAGGCGGCAGGGATCAATCCGAACAATTCCTCGGAGCACTCCCCATTGTACATGCGATAGAGAATGCAGAGCGAGGCTACATCTCTACGCAGCGCCAGGGAGTCAAGCCGATCTGAAATATCCTGGCAGTCGACGATTCGAGTTGCCCTTCGTTGAATGCGGTCCAGAGGGAGAAGCTGGTACTGGGGTGCCCCTGCCCAGAGATGAGAACAGTATTCCATATGAGGCCGAACCTGCGCCTTATAAAGTTGCAGGCGATGCGCCGCAGTGAAATACTGTCTCGATCTATTGAGCACACCAAGCTTCTTCGAGGCTAATTTAGCCTTACCCTCTAGATGGCCACGGAACTGGACTTCACTCGATATGTCGACACCAAGAATTCCGATACTAGCTGAGGCATTTAGGGGAGTGTCCTCAAAACGAGGTGATACGACAAATGGCATTTTCTTGGCAGTGAACGCGCAAACTTGTGTCTTAGTGGGGTTAAATTGGACCAAATTAAGTCGACCCCATTCTGAGACTTTCTTTAAAGAGGCCTCAATTTCCGTCACAAGTTTGTTTCGGCTCTCGATGACGCTTTCCCGAGAAATATTGGCACGGCCGGTATAGAAGGCATCACCTGTGCTGTCATCCGCATAACAATGAGTGCTGCTGATTTGCAGCATATCATTGATATGCAGAAGGAACAGTGTAGGCGAAAGCACACAGCCTTGAGGGACACCAGCATTCACAGACATAGAATCTGAGCATGCACCGTCGACTACGACCTTTATGCTTCTGTCTGCAAGAAAACTAGTGACCCATTTGCATAATTCCTCGGGAAGCCCATAAGAAGGAAGCTTCGCAAGAAGTGCTTTGTGCCAGACCCGATCGAAGGCCTTCGCTATGTCCAAACTAACGGCCAAAGCTTCCCCCTTAGTCTCGATCGCCTGTGCCCAACGATGTGTCAGGTAGACAAGAAGATCACCAGCGGACCGGCCCTTACGGAAACCGTACTGTCGGTCACTAAGCAGCTGGCGGTCCTCTAGGTACCGAAGGAGCTGGCTGTTGATAATGGACTCCATTATCTTTGAGAATAAGGAGGTTATGGCTATCGGCCGGTAGTTGGACGGATTCGAGCGGTCACCTTTTTTAGGGATCGGGTGCACCAAAGCTGTCTTCCATGACTTCGGGACTACGCCAGTGGAGTATGAGAGCCGAAAAAGGCGCGTTAAAACTGGAGCCAACTCTGGAGCACACACCTTCAACACGATAGGAGGGATTCCGTCGGGCCCACTCGACTTATGAATGTCGAGGGAAAAAAGTGCTTTACGCACTGAGCGTTGGTGGAACCGGATATCCGGCATACAGCTCGTGCACCGCGGTATGGTCGGCGGCTCGTTTCCCCCGTCATCCAACGTTGAGTTGGACGCAAAGAGTTTGCCTAGAAGATCGGCTTTCTCCTTTGCGTCGTGGGCCAATGAATCATTTCCCATGATTTATAGAACATATATACTTATATACACTACAGTGGTTTGTTGGCAGCTCTTTCCACGCTTCCTCCTTAAAGGTTGTAACAGAAAACCAGCGATTTGCTTAGGTCGTTCCTGAGCAAATTTTCTGCTGAGCTATGGCCTATCTGCACCGCTGCAGCACACGCTCCTTTGTTAGTTTTTTAGTTTAGTTATGCATGCATCATCTTATTTTTCTTTGTTGTTGTTTTTATTTTGTTATTGTTTTTTGTGTGTGTGTGTGTGTGTCCGCAGTTGTACAAATAAAGCTTTATATCTATCTATCTATCTATCTATCATATTAAAGCATCTACTTGATCAAATAAATTGTACAGCCAGGCTGTGCATACGATACGAGTCGTTTCTCGCTAAACCTTATACCTCCTGGAATACATAGGATTTTACCCAAGCCCAAGTTTAACGCAACCCCAACCATTGGTATATTCGTCTAGCTGGGTGCTAGAAGAACACACACAGACATTTTTAAATCTTTTATTGCAAGCCAAATACATATATCCCCACATGAAAATCTCAACTTCGTTTTTTGAAATGACATGAAAATTCTTACTCCTTAAAAGCTTAAAAGTAAAAACTATTTGACTTTTTGAGTTTAATGCAGTTCACAAGTCAGAACTCAGGCGGTGATATATAGAAGGTTGCTCGGCGGCGCGGCGGCGTTCGCAGCGGGCGCTCTCACTGCGCATAGGCAGCATTGCAAGGCTGACACCAAGTCACTCGTTCGTGACCTGTTGACTGATTTTTCTAAATCTAGGTCAAGATCTTTGATTTATATTTGTTTTTAGTATTACTCTTGCATCACGTAAGAATTTGAAATAGGTAATTATATAGGGTTACCCTAAATTAGTTCTTGATACGAAAGTCTATGAATGTGCTCATGATAACAAACAACTTTCCCTAAGAAACCCATAGTCAAATCGCAAAAAAAAATTTTGAGTCTCCATACAAATCGATGAACTGACCGGCCAAATTAGTATGAAGAGTCCAAATTTTTTTTGCGATTTGACTATGGGTTCTTTAGGGAAAGTTGTTCGTTATCATGAGCACATGCATAGCCTTTCGTATCAAGAACTAATTTAGGGTCACCCTATCTAGAATATATTAGAATATTTTCCAGGGTACTAATTTACTGACTATTATTGTTTGCCATTATCGATATGGATACAAGCTACAACATGTGGATACTCATCTTGAAAATTCCAAATTTTTGATGTAGACACAATAGTGCTTGTTTTTATTGCAAAGGGTAACATTCCGTGATCGCGCTTTCAAATGAGATTCGAAAAACTTACGTTTATCTATCTATCTATCTATCAGCCGAAAGACGTCCACTGCTGGACAAAGGCCTCCCCCAAAGATTTCCACACCAACCGGTCCTGTGCGGCTCGCATCTAGCGAAAAACTTACGTTTAACAACAACTATAATTAATAACTATCATTATAGTAACAGCAAAAGCTAAGTCGATCGTGCTAAGTTGGGCCGTCTTCCGTCCAGCTACATAGAATAGTTCTAAAGAACAAGTACTTACCTATATGCACATCCTCGTATTAAACTAATATAAAATATTGAACCTACGACTACAAGATCAGTTCTTTTTGCGTGGCTAAGTTACAATATATTTTCTAGTAGTATTTTAATACCTATCTGAGATTATATCACAGATCGGAAAATAGGTAGGCTTAGAACACGAAAATTATATTTCTTGAAAATGTACTGTTATTGAAAGTCACTATGTTTTACGTCATGCTGTTTTGAGCCGCGTTCTTTGCATTTTCAATATTTCGAATTGTTTTTTATCACATAAACGGATCCAGTTAAAAAAGAATTGGTCGAACGTCAACCTTCCATAATGGCTACATTTCTAGAGATCAGATCTAGGCGTCTGTAAATAATTTTATTTTTATCCAAAGCGAATATTTAGAACAATCGAGTAGGGATGGACGATATACATCGATGTATTGTAACGATGCATCGTATGGGGAAGAAAACTGACAAAGCTCGCCGATAGAGGCGCTGATATCGCTTGACTCATACTTACTGTCAAAACGTATAGAAAAAATTGTTTACGTGAACTAAACGTAAGATTATTAATTTCCTAAAGATTCTCGGATGAAAAGACGTGGGGAAAATTTACGTTTTCAATTATGTACTTTTCAACTTCGCCTTTAATTGAGGAACAGTCCAAGTCGCATACATTTTCCATTTAACAATTTTAAAGAAAAAAAACTAATTTATAACACCTCAATAATAAAAATCACGGAACTAATTGAAAGTTGTTATGAGTCAAGCGTCCGTAGCGCCATCTGCAAATAGGTTTGCGTTTTCTTTCAACCGATGTATTGTTAATACTTCAACATCGAGTATATATCGATGTTTTTTTATTCGATGCATCGAACACGCAAACTATGACACACACTACCACGTTTCATGAATCAGAACGTAATTATCTGTTCAGTTAACGTCTGTTCTATCAGAAAGACTCTTTTACCAAGCAGGGCTAGTTTTGACTGAGCAAAAAAACGATTGAAGGGAAAGATTAAGTAAAATTAATTAATAATTAAAAAAAACTTCTGTTTTGACATATCATTGAAAAAAATTCTTGGTATTTGTAAACAAAATAAAGCTATTTTATAAATGTTTTTCCTCGTACCTAGTTTTCTTATAGTTTCGGCGTTAGAATATCTTTTCACTGGTCTGACAGCCCACACGAGAAGATGACAATCTTCCAGTGACCAGTGACCTTACAACTCCGATGTGTTAGAGTTTTTAAACCACCTTAAGGCCTAACTAAACATGTCCATTGCGAAAAACATTCTCAATACATCGTATTAACATCGATGCAACCCAGCGACGTATTACATCGGAAAAAACATCGATGTTTATTTCAAATGTCCATCCCTACAATCGAGCCATCATTTTATAAAGAAGTTGTCTTGAACATAAATAAAAAATAGATTTAGTAAACATAGCTAATTTCGCGGAATGACAATCAAAAGTATGTTCCCGACCGGGCAACGAGATTGATTGTTACATAGTTGAGGCTATTACTTGTTCCTTGTTCTGCGGTCTCTTTTGTAAGCGAGCGGGAGGGATCACTGGATGGGTACCGCTAGGTCTTTAAAGGATTTATACCTTTGTTGTAACGGACCTGCAATAAAAGTACTGTATTTTTATTGCCTTTTTTAAAGTAGTTCCCTGTTCGATAATGCCGCTAATAAATATTATGTATGCCAGATTTCGTTTGTTAAGGCTATCTCTGTGTTTTGTACACACATGCTCAAAAAATAGTTTCAGACTATCACCAACTTCAACAGCTTAATAGGGTATCCAGAACCAGGAACTTTTTAGGAACCGGAAACTTCGGTATACGCATTCCGATCCAAGCGGTAACCTTTTGACATGTAATAGTATTCTAAAGTTAAAACTATAAATATGTGATATTTCTTTTTGAAAATACTTCTAAGATGAACTACTAAGGTGAAAAGCATTAAAAAAAAACACAATTAATATAATACAGCATGATTATAATAGCATGACAACTTAATTAAGATTGCTGTGTTTTAATTTAATGTAAATATTTATTTTTTGCACAATTAAAATAACAGAGAATTTAAACCTGAATTCATATTTCAGTTTTTTAAACAACCATAATTTTAAAACAATAAGTATTTAATGTAAATAAACGAAAAATCGTAGGTACATTTCATGCAGTAAAAAATATAATACAATCGTTCGTTGGCCGCTCTCATACTAAATTACATTATAGACCTCCGAATTTAGATGTACATTGAGGGGGACGGACGTACATTGCATTAATTTTTTTGCACCACTTAAAATTAAAATTGTTCTAAAAATTATAATAATTATAAGCATTTCCATTACTGATCAGGTCTACTTATGCGGGGGCCTACGTAAGTCGAAAAAAAGGAGTAAGTAACTTAGTTTTACTTATATTTGACCTATTGAAACCGTCACCACCATTCCTGGGTTGGCCAATATTACAAATCTTTGGCTTATGGGAAATAAATGGATTTTGTTACCTAATATTGTACTATGATGACCACTACTTGTGTCAAATTGTATTGATTCTGTAATAAGTACTTATTTTAGAACTTTTTACATGCAGTAAGTATGGTCTGTAAAATTAAATGAAATGAAATAAATCTATTGCGATGCGAACGAAATTATTCACGATTTCTACTAAAAAAATCTTCGGCTTTTACGCGATGGTACAAGAATTTTTATAGTACTTAATTGCTTTTCACATTTCAATTTTATCCATTACCTTTGTAGTACAGAAAAAGTATTATGAAAACCCGTGCACAGTACATTTTCGCGCATTGTAAGTGGATTTTAATGCCACAGGTTAGTTTGTTAACCAGTCTGCACTTTCTGATAAGAAATATCACGAGATACCAAAGCTTTCAGGTTTTTGTAAAAAGAAAAATATTTTTCTGTAACTCACAGCTTCTTAAAAAAAAACTTATCTTATGAGCAAATTTCCCCAAATAACCAATAGTCATTTCGCAAAAAAATTTTGGGCATCTCCATACAAAGTGATCAAATTATTTTTTGTGAATTGATCATTCGTTCTTTGGAAAAGTTGTTCAGTTTCATGAATAGAAGCCACTGTGAAGTTTTGGTGGAGGGTCCAAAAATAACCCTGTATGTAGTGTCAATTCTGATTTCTGAAAGAACCGAGACCGATTTTCCCGGTTCGGAACCCTACTGCGCAAGAGTGATGGAGCTTTATTTACTTTGGAACGTTAGCAGTATTCGTTTTGTAGTGACATATCTAGGCACCCTAGTTAAAAATAATAAAATAGAAAATCGCTAAAAACTTAATTCATTTGTCAATCTTTAATCTATCCCGCACTCGAGGAAAGTACATACACATGATGGGCAAATGTAATAATACATTAAACTCAACTTTTAGGTAAATTGTAGACAACAACGTGCCCACGCGCATTGCTAGTGCCGCGCACTTGCGTTGCACTGTCAAGTCAGTTGTTAATGTAAATGTCGCTAAAAGAAATACCTAAGTACTCATCATAATAGAAGTATCGTCGTCAGTCAGTCAGAATATAATCGTTTTGTAGTGACATATCTAGGCACCCTAGTTAAAAATAATAAAATAGAAAATCGCTAAAAACTTAATTCATTTGTCAATCTTTAATCTATCCCGCACTCGAGGAAAGTACATACACATGATGGGCAAATGTAATAATACATTAAACTCAACTTTTAGGTAAATTGTAGACAACAACGTGCCCACGCGCATTGCTAGTGCCGCGCACTTGCGTTGCACTGTCAAGTCAGTTGTTAATGTAAATATCGCTAAAAGAAATACCTAAGAACTCATCATAATAGAAGTATCGTCGTCAGTCAGTCAGAATATAAACAAGAGCTCTGGTTTTTGTCGGCAACCCTGCCCTGATGCGGCACTGCGCGCAACGTAACTGGGTCAGTGGGCCGCCCCCCGCGCATCTCCCGCCCGCGCGGTGGCGCAACTGCGCGAACGCGCACTAACATAGACCTGGATCGCGGGAAAGTGGGTCACCGACTCACTTTCACTTATTACATGGGCTCCTAATCGTTTTCCATTGTGCGAGCGGGCGGGGGCTCGCGGGTGGTGGCGGGGCGCGCATGCGGGAGGCGCCGGCACGCGCGCCTTGCTGTCGTTCGGCCGCCAGTCGATCGCGGAAAGCCTCTGGAGCGATACGTATGTCGCCTTTGGCAACAACTCTCAACGCGATCGGAACATAACGCGCGTACTCAATTCTTGTATGAACATCAGCCTTTGTCGTATCTCGTAAGCCGCTTACCCTTGTTTCTTCTCCTGAAGGCGCCCAAAACGCTTTCTTCATCACACTGAAAACAAAATGTGCTGGATTTATGTGCCTCCTATTATAGTGCTCGAACAGGTGCGACCTGCGATCAGTAGTTAGTGTGGCGGCCAGACCGCTAGTGAACTTGGTGACTGTGTGAACGTTGTTGCGGCGTGAAGCTGCTTTAGGGTTTCGCTTCAGCCAGCCGCTAAGAGCGGCGGAGCATGACGATGGACCAACCAGGCCTCTTGTCCCTCAACATGTCCCCCTTTGACCTAAGCCCAGGCCCAGACGGATCTGGTTCTGGAGGACCTTCCGGAGCCTCCCAGCAATATGTGCCGCAGGGTGCTGCGTACCAGTGCCCCCCTGAACAGCAATCGTTCGGTTATGCGAACTTGGATGCATCTTATTTGTTTCCAACAGGCACTGGAGGTGAACCAGGCGCGTACTTACCTGCAGCTGGAACAGTGTGTGATCAAACTGATACAAAGGATGTGATTGAAGAATTATGTCCTGTCTGTGGAGACAAAGTCAGCGGATATCATTACGGTCTGCTGACCTGCGAGTCTTGCAAAGGATTCTTCAAGAGGACCGTTCAAAATAAGAAGGTGTACACCTGCGTGGCTGAAAGGGCTTGCCATATAGACAAGACCCAGAGAAAGCGTTGCCCATTCTGCCGCTTTCAAAAATGTCTGGACGTCGGCATGAAACTAGAAGGTCAGTTATCTTTTTCTTATTTTGCCTTTTAAACTTATCATTTATTATAAAAAAAAATACTTCTAAAAGCATGGACACACTACTCACACATACATAATGTAGTTTATTAATTTAATTACTGGATGTAGAGCATACTAAGTAGTTGTTAGTTGATTCTATGTATTTATCATAGTTCTTGCGACCGGTCAGGGACCATGTCATAGATCATTCATGCATTCATAGTATCTTTCATAAGTACATAAATTGTAGGTCTTACAATCGCGACGCACGGCCCAGATGGGATGGGATTACATCACCCAGCGCTGACAAATGTAGTCGAAATTGAAAGTTTGTCGGCGGCGCAAAGCCGATTGCCGTGTCGCAACCGAGCCGGCCGGCCAGCGCCGCGGCTCCGGCTCCTCGCTGACCTTCACCTACATACTTAATCAAAAGGCCGCACTACACTACAGTGGTGTTTTATGGCCAGTCTGTTTTTATATAGGTACCTATAACCTGCCACGGCCTGGCCTGGCTAAGAAAAGAGGAAATGAGATAAAATATCAATAGCAAAAGTAAGAACCTAACAAAACTGGAACATCTACATATAGACGGACGAAATCAAAGAGCTAACTACATAATGAGTTGCTTCAACTTAAAAACAAAAATTATTACTTTGTTATCTCTTATTTTTAACTGGATGGTGCCGGTGACTTTGTCCGCATAGATGTCCTTTAGAACTTGCCTGTTCTCTTGCTCTCTTGTTTCTTCACCTGCTTCACTGAACTAGGATAAACCTCACGTTTTCAGGTGTATAATCTATGGCCAGGTTTTATGATGTTGTTACTTACTTAGGTACTAAAACACTTTTGTAAGGCGGATAACACACTGATCCGGAATCCGCTCTGGTGCGCAGTGCGGCGGTTTTTTGTACTATGGAAATTGTGACGTAAAACAGATCCGCGTAAGGGAACCGTTTGAAGGGTCCACTGTAATAATGATGAATGTCCAAAATGATTTTCATTCTAAGTAAGTGCGTCATTCGTCATTTTTTCACCATTTGTAAGTTTAAAACCAATTGAAGGGTACATACAATAATCATGAATGTCCTTTTTTCTTTGTTTTAAAATAATTTGGTTTTCAGTTTACAAATGGCGAAAAAATTACGAATGACGCACTTACTTAGAATTAAAATCATTTTGGACATTCATCATTATTGCAATGGACCCTTCGTTTACAAAATTGTAGTGACGCGGGACGGTATCATACCGACTCATACAAAGTTGTTACTACGAGTGATACATAGAGCAGTTTCGTTTAAATAATTTGGAGGCGTTTCCACGTATGTTAAAATATATGTTTTTTTGTTTATAGTTCCCAAGCCGTCATTATTACCTATTTAAATTAAAAAAAAAAAGTGTACAGACACGATCCTCCAACATGTATAACTTCTGACCGCTTAATGTCTTTAGTTGCTTTATTGAAATATTGGTCGAGCATATCTTCCCATTTGGTGCAGAAATGATCGCTTGTTGGTGTTTTTTCTTCTTTCAATAAATATCGCTAAATGATATATTTTCTTTCCATGTCTTTATGTGTACTTTGTAATGCAAATCTCTTAACTGATGACTCTACATATGAGTGTGAACAACATTTGTACTATAGCTATTCTGAAATTGGAAATAATTGACCACGCTGAATACGTTAAAAACAACCGACTTCAATCGCAACAACTCCAATTTTGATATGTTTTTGTTGATTTTCTCAAAAACCGCTGAATCGATTTCGATAAAATTTATATGGGACCACCTGTGAAGTATACCCTTTTAAACAAAAAAAGAATTTTCCAAATCGGTTCAGGCGTCTTCGAGTAATCGGTGAACATACCTACATAAAAAAAAGATTCCGACGAATTGAGAACCTCCTCCTTTTTTTTGAAGTCGGTTAAAAAGATTGGACTTTTCTTACAAATAGGGTTTCCAGGTGTGGTGCAAAAAAACCGGGCAAGTTTTTTTATTTTTATTAATTTAACATAATTACCAAATTACAATAAAACTTAAAATCTTGTGTCCGGTTGACCAAGGTTTTGTTGACCGGACAGACGTAAGGAAAACCGGACTGTCCGGTCGGAAACCGGACATCTGGCAACCCTATTCTCAAACGAATCGATTTGCATGAAAAGTCCATTTTGCTTTTGAGATTTCTGCAAAGCTGTAGTACAAAAGTTATTTAGTAGCGTGAGTAGAGTCACCAATTAGGAGGCTTGTAGGTATTACCAGGTATCCTGTATAATTTGAATATGTTTTGTTTATCGAGTAATAAGGATTCCCCGTGACTTCAACCACGTAGACTTCAGATGTAAAACAGCCTGCCAAACCAGTTGACAGTTTTCCAAACAAAATTTAAAACTCCCAACTACCCAAAGTGAATTTTTGCCTCCCACATCAAAATGCACCATTCACCCACTTAGGGCTCATATTAAAAATCCTATCTTAGTTCTCCTCTACTCCCTTTAACACGTGTTCCATTGTCAGTTACTCTTGGAAGATATAACACCGCCGTGATTAAAAAAAATTGCTTGTAACGATGCTAGAAATCTCAGATACCCAAGCGCAAACTTTCTTCCGTTTTCATTCCATGAATAAGAAAAATAATCGTCGCGTATAGTTTCAAAATACTGCAGCATTAAGTTAATAATTTAGAAATATTTCGAATGATAAAAAAATTTCTATAACGATTTCTTGCCAAATAATGATAAATTGTATGTAGTGACTGCAGAGCCTAGACTTTTAGTTAACCTGTGGCCTAGCTGCTGCCGACTCTATTTCGAAGCCTTTAGTGAGTTTAGAATATAATTTTTTTTGATGGAAGACGCATAACGGTTGCCATAATTATGATCAAATATCATTCCAGTATCACTGTGTTAAGACGTTCTGTCAAGAGTGATGTTGTCTTGTTTATTATTTAAACATTTAGATTAGATATTTTAGTCCGATTCTCGCAGCTGCTGCTTATTTTGCTTGAAGTTGTGATAGTGGTAGGTACTCAGCTAAGTTTTCCCTCGTGCTGCCGTGTCTCACGGTCTACTGCTGAAGATCACGACTGCGAACCTCAAAACACACGAGGAGCAATTCGCAAAACATATCTTCGCTTCATTGTTGAAAAAAGGTTTATTTAATTTTAAATATGTACCTATTAATTGGCACTTTAGTGGTTGATATGTTTTTCTTATTAGAATATGGACTGCACTTTGCTTTGCTGATTCTAAGGAAACAAAACTTATTAATCAACAGTTTCGAAGTAGGTAATTATTATTTTCAATTTAATGCTTGGCGATCGTTAGGGGCGGAGTTCGAAGCGTGTATCGTTCTAAATTTAAAACACGACAACCACAGAGCGCGAGCGCCCGCCCTGACCTAGTTGTAAGCGCGAGCGGGGCCGCGATGCGGCGCGCGCGCCGCTTTTTGTGCGTGCCGTGCATGTAGGTACGCAACAACAGACTGCCACTGTGTGCGTAAAGTATTCGCCATTTCGTGTTTCGCCAGATGCTGTGATAATATTTGCATATGGTGTTCAAACTGTAACAGTCCTTTTTTCTTCATATTCAAAGTATTTGAAATGCGAATGAATAGTCGGGACAGCTGTATGTCACAATAGTTCATTGTTAATTATATCATAGCTTGATTGATTTATGTGATGGTTTTATTTTCAAATAATATTTTAAGAGCATTTTAAAGAAGAGTAAAAACTGAAAAGCTTGCCTAGACTGGACTCCCTATCTACAAACGAAATATAATCCAAACCTGCCCACATACAAAACAAACCTTGTACTGTTTTATGCGATTGCCAAACATAATGATGTTAAATTTCAACTGTAAAAAAATTCAACTGGCAGTAGTTGTTAACAGCCACGTAATGCTATAAATATTATGATATGTACTTTCATACACCAAAGGCAATCCAAGAATATCACTAACATTTCTAAAATATAAATACCTACCTAGAATAAAATGTTTTGCAGGTTGACGGACTTGTCTGGATAATCTGTACATTAATTAACTATTTTAGGGCGCAGTAAATAGACTGAAAGAAGTACATGAGCAGGAGTTTACAATTTCTTACTCAGTTCTGTGCAAAATGCGAATAAAGTCTATCGTTAGCAATATGTCAGATGACACAATTCACACAAATCGCTGGCTGACCCGAATAAGGCGGTTGCGAGAGACTCGCGCCGCCCGCACCGCGCGCCCTGTCTGCCGCTTGTGCAACGCTCCTTTTGAGCTACCTACTTTGCTGGACTCTCTACTACCAACCAACCAAACGTAGCGTTTGTTCTTAACATCTGTTAAGGACCAGTAACGACAAAATTTGTATTTCTGTTCTGATATACAGGTTACATCTGATTTAGTATCAGATTTAATCCATAGGTACCTCCTATATATATTTATTTTTGAAAAAAATTAAATAATCAGATCAATCGAAAGTACCTTAGTTGCGCCGTTGCATTTTAAAACCTGTATATCAGAACAGATATACGAATTGTGTCGTTACTGGTAACGTATTTTAAACTCAGATGACATAGAACATAGTAGTAGAATTTATCAGCACCTGTTGCTACATTTTGAGGTATATAGTAGAGGGTTTCGGACGGATCAACCATGCGCCAGCGACTGTAACGACTGTTTCATCACAATCAGCCGCGCGCGTCGTCGTCATCGCGCTCGGCGCAGACGCAGCAGGGTGCTGCGCAAGCGACTGCGCGGCGGCGGAGTTTCACAAGACTCTATCGACCTGTCGCAATGGGCTACCCAAATGTGACCTGGACACGTATCGTATTATGTATATTTGGAGATTCATGCCTTGCTATTGCAAAACTTCATTTCATGCTCTCTGTTTTTTATTCAGAATTGGAACATCGTGGCCTCAAATCAAAAACCAGTACTGTTTAGTTGTTGAGCACACCGCACCGGTATAAGCAACGTAAAATTAGAGTTTTTGAAAACAGAGTTCTTTACTGGCAGTGCCAATGTAAATACACGTGTCGTAGCATTCCGTGAGTGAGGAAGAGGCGGGCGATCAACGATTAATGATTCTTGTTACACGGTCCGCTGGGCGCAGTGTGCACGCCACCTTACGTAACCTTTACCATCATCAGTATAGTACGTACTCGTCAATGATATGTTGAATCTAAAGCTACAGTTTTAAAAAAACGATATTGAAGTGTAGCACAACTTTCACCCCAGTTAGGTCAGGTTGTAAATTAGTAAGTAAGTACATATTTAATACTCCTACTCGACCATGAATTTTGTTGTTTCCTTGCAAGTTGCAAGCACGTGTCACGTGATAAAACTGAACGAAGAAAAATCTTTCCTTTCAGTTCAGCAAGTTTTTATTTGAGATGCTGCATTAGGCACCGCAACTACTGTGGTTCTTTATAGAACTTGGAACAAAAATGGTTAGGTATGATATGTATGATACTTCTACATTAGTCGTGTCCACAAATTGCACATGAGTGATCTGCTTTATGTTAACAAATTCGAGAGAAAAGCTCATAATGTCTCTAACTCTTCGTAGCGATAATGACTAAAAGTGAAAATAATAATAATAGCTAATAAAAAAAAAGTTATTCTTGTTAAGTATTTGCGTATTTTTGCGATATCCCATGTAAACCTAATATAGAACAACGTGTATAGCAGACCTTCGCGGCCGCAGACCGCGACAGATGTTAGATCACAATAAAAACGCGCTAGCCGATTATTTCGGCGCGCTGCTGCCTTGACCCGAATCGCGTATTTCGACAGAACGGCCTCGCACACCGGGCCTTTCTATTTTTTAGGTATTACCTGTCGTATTATTACGACAGTTTTACAAACTTCGTCGCCATCTTTAAAAAAGAATAAATTAAAAGTAATTTTGTGTCTTAATTTATTTAAGGAACATTTAAGAAATGCAGGTAAAATACAATTTTTCTGTGATGAAACAATTACAATTTATTGTAATTGCCAATTATTGACACTTTAACAATTAATTGTAATGTCACGTTTAGAACAATTATTTTAACAGACGATTACCCCTTTTTTATCAAAATATCTAGAAGACAAAACTTTATCGCGACCGTTCCGCTAGCAGCCTCACTATAGAATTTCGAGATTCTGATTATGCCAATAAAGTGCCTAAATAGTATTTTTTTAAACGACATAAAACATTTAGCTTTTAAGTTTTTACAGGTAATATTATGTCGCGTTTTAGGTCTCGTACTTTGATTTTTTGATACAAACTCTTTTAACAATCCAGGCACTTTTATTAAAACACTATCACTCCTAAATATGATAAAAACCAATTTAGCAATAATTGTAATTATTAATGTAATTGTTCCATCATTACTAATTTTATCTTTAAAACCACTGAAAAGGCATTTTAAAGTTATCAGGATTTGTTCTCTATTGTAGGTACCTATTGTTGGGCTAGATTGGAGACCGAAGTGTGCCGCAAAAATCTAAAATCCTATTGGAATCCAAACAGATTCTAAAAAGAGTAATGAGCAAATTGTTTGGTTAGACGAGATCTTGACACAGTTAGATGGTTCATCGTGGGTGATGATTTTAACATAGTTGTGTAACGATCGGCCTCTGTCGCTATCTCAACACAAGATCGAGTGCGTGGTGCTGCCATCGGCGCTCGGGCGTGCTCGGACATATCCGTCAGTGCTCGTGGCGCAGGGGGGGGGGGGGCAGTAGGTCGATCTGGCAGTGCGGGCGGAGGGCGCGTTGCCAGCCTTGACCAAGTTTCACCTACTCGTCTGTACAAGGAGTGCTCCCCCACCTCTTCCCGTCCTTTCGATGCTCTACCAGCGTTTTAGCTATTTAGCGGCGCACTATGTAGGTAGCTATGTTTTGAAATGCAGTCATAATATGCATATTAGAAGGTTTCGGCAAGCTGTATACGAAAAGGAAGTGGTTTAAACAAGCGATTAGCATTCTAATGGTATTAGGTACCTATATAGAATGTAGGAAAGCAGCGGAGTCCTCAGAACCTCGGTTCTCAGGTCGACCTTGACCCGTCTTTGAAAAGTAGGTCACAGACGTAAATAGCAACAGAATGCGAGGTGAACACGTATAACGTACTATCTATTTCTGTGGTTGCGGCTGTTTGTCACCAAGACATTTGTTTTTGATTTGTAAAAGTGACCTTGACCTTGATCTAGTTTGCTAGTTATAAACAACAGACCTCGTTTACTGCATTATCGGTTACTTTACTATCGTGGGCTCATTATAATAACATTAGGTGATTACAAGTAATGGAAGCGTTCTCAATTCCTAATTTAAATTGCTTGCCCTTATATAATTTATTCTTCAATGATTAATTTAATATGTAGGTATTTATTTTCCATTTTAATAATAAAATACATACTAAAATACATGTTGGCCGAATATAGCCCGCCATGGCATAACGTCCGGCGGCGTGTGGCGGCGAGACAACCATTCTAAGAATGTGCGAAAAATATTAGACCTAGCCTCGTAACGCCCAAGATATTTTCTGGTAAGACGTGCTAAACGCCCAATGTTCAATACAATGTACATTATATTCTAACACGGTTACCGCCCACGCACACTTGACTATTTTTTTTGATGTAAAACTCAACCAGGATTTTTTAAATAAATTTTCTGGGTACTATGGGGTAGAATAGAATATAGTGCTCCTAATTTTAAGTGTCTATATCATGTTCATTTTAATGTACATTGGGCGTTTATGTAGGTTCTTTAATAAAAACAATTTTTATGTCAAAGTTATGTTTTATTATTTTAATCAGCCTCACTGTTACAAATCAGCCTTATTTTCAACTAGAAAACAAAAGTAACTTAAATAACAAACTTCTGTGTAAAATAAATCAAGTTTAACTCAAAAACTAGCATTTTTCTTCTTAATTTTTAGCTAGAAAACAAAAATAAACTAAAAAATAAGCTTCTATGAAATATAATCAACTTTTAACTTAAACATTACCATTCTTCTTATTTAAAATATCTTAGAATTATCCAACAAAAACTTATCACTGAATTATACTTCGCTAATGCAGTGAAAATTATTAAAGCAGTTTCCTAATTTAGTCAGGCACAAGCTAATATTCTGGTGATCTTTCAGATGTAGGTTGGAATTCTGGATCCCCAACATCTTCATCAGATGGTAAAAAATCTTCTATTTCAGATTCATTTAATAAATCTTCAATAATGTTATCTTTGAGAGCTGAAAACAAAAACACCGTTTTTTGCCAAATAACTTAACATAAACGCCCGTTGTACATTACAATGAACAACATTTTTTGAGCCAATATAGAAAATTAAATCTGTGTGATTGATTTAAAATAACACATATTCCTAAAAAATTGTATTGTAATCTTTGTTATTTTCCAATTTATTAAGTAAATTTCTCTAAGATTCTATTTATAAATTAAGATTTAAACTCACCTGTTCGCCGAGGTGGTCCCATGGTTGCAAAAATGGCGGGAGTAATCTAATTGTCTATGGATTATTCCCAAATGTCAGCTGTCATATTTACTTCTTATGAATCCACCAATCACAACATTCCGGTACAATTTCAGCTGGCGCGAAAATTTAAAATAAAATCACCATCGCAATTAAATGTACATCGCATTGTACATTGGGCGTTTATGTGATGAATTATTTTTTAAGTCCGGGCTGGAATGCTAAAGGTTATTTTGTACAATACACTGTACATTGGGCGTTACGAGGCTAGTGATGAAACAATTACAGGTTAACAAGTACAATTATTTCTTGAAATAATTGCGAATTACAATTCCAATTACAATCATTGAAATTTAAATTGGTTTTTATCATATTTAGGCGTGTAGTGTTTTAAATTGTTAAAAAACTGTATTAAAAATTAAAGTACGAGACCTAAAACATGAAATAATAATATTATAATCCGTCAAAACGTGAAAAACCATATTGTTTGTTAAGAAATTTTTAGTATGGATAATCAAATGTCACTAGATATTTATTCAAAAAACAAAGATAATTTAGGTTAGCAGACGTCATGTCAAAAATAGTGCCTTCATAGTGCTCCTGACCTGATGAAATTGTGCATGTGAGGAGCAAATGTAAACCATAACAAGTGGTGCAGTATTTTCAAGATGAGGCTTCTAGCGGAACGTTCAGTTTATTGAAAGACTCTATTTTCTCAGAAACTACGATGGCACTATTTTTTCCCCTTGGGCACACTATATTTGATATAATCAGAATCTCGAAATTCTATAGTGAGGCTCCTAGCGGAAAAGTCGCCATAAAGTTTCGTCTTTTAGTTAGATGCATATTTTAAAATAAAAAAGTTATCTTAATATTTGTATAAATAATTGTCTTAAACGTGACAATTACAAATAATTGTAATTGTTTCATCACTAATTAGAACACCTTGAATTTTGCCATAGGTTAATTCAAAGATACTGCATGTAGGACAAGTCACAGATTACATGAAAAAATATTAAACAAAGCGAGTCCGCGCTGCAATTTTAAAATTGTACACCAATACAAAACTTTAAATACCTAATAAAAAATACGGACAAGCTTCGCTCGCGCTTTTTCTTTTCTGTTACTTGAGCTTACTTGAGCTTACTGCCTTATTTCCTGCTCACTCAGTAACTAAACAAAATTTAATCTCCGTTAATCTGGAGATCACTCAGCCTAACAACACCTTGCAACCAAGATTCCATCAAGCCAAAACGCCTACAGGCGGTACCTAGTAATTAAACGGCTTGAAAAAATTTGGGAAATCTACAAAAAAATACTTGCTTCGCTCACATCGCGATTTTTTCGTACATAAGATATGTTTTCGTTCTACATTTATTTAAAATGACACGTAATTATAATATGATATGATTACCTACAAACCGCGAATTCCTTAACGTCAACTGTCCGCAACTCTAAAAAGGTGAAATGAACTGGAACTTACAATTCTTCATATCTTTTAAAATACAAAAAGAAAATAAATGATTTCATTAGATTTAGGCCATATTTTGAGTAAAGTACGAGGGCGACACTGAAAGTTCTTAGAAAATCAAAAACTGAACAAACTAGAAAGTTATTAGTTTTATTATATCTTTTCAAAATAGTGTCCATTCACATCAGTATATCGCTGCATCCGATGGAACCACTGAGAAAAGCACTTTGCCCACTCCTCCTTAGGGGTCTCTTCGACGGCCTTTTCAAACGCAGCCACTACTTCCTCGGCGTCCATAAAACGTTTTCCTCGAAGTTTTTCTTTTATTTTCGGGAATAAATAAAAATCGCAAGGTGCGAGATCGGGGCTATACGCCGGGTGACCCAGTAATTCCACGTCTGACATCGCCAAATAGTCGATCGTTTGCTTGGCGGTGTATGACGAGGTGTTGTCGTGGTGAAGGAGGATCCTACTGCGAGCTCGTTTCTCCCGAACTTTTTCCAAGACAAGTGGCAAACAATTGTTAGTGTACCACTCTGCAGTAACTGTTTTTCGATCCTCTAAAACAATTGTTGCGTAATGACCTGTCCTTCCGAAGAACGAGGCCACCATCTTTTTTCCCACGCTTCGACCTCTCTTCACTTTAGTTGGCAACTCCTCGGAAGGAAACACCCACATAGCAGACTGTCTTTTAGTTTCAGGATCATAACAGTAAATCCAGCTTTCGTCACCCGTAAGTATGTCGAACACAGCATTTGAGTCACCTCCGTTAAATTTTTGAACCATTTCACGGCACCAATCAACACGACGGAGTTTTTGGGCCTCTGTCAAATTATGAGGTATCCACCGGGCACAAAGCTTCCTGACCGCTAAATGTTCATGGAGGATTTTGTGCACTTGACTCATACCGATGCCTAAGCTTGTCCGAATCTGCTGATAGGTCACTCTTTTGTCAGTCTCTATCATACGCCGCACATGACTGATGTTATCTTCAGTCTTCGCCGTAGAAGGCCGTCCCTCACGCAGATCATCGGTGAGATTAGTGCGACCACGTTTAAACTCATTAAACCAGTTGTAAACAGTGGCACGAGATGGGGCTTCATCGTGAAAGGCCAATCGAAGTCTATCATAACTTTCTTGTTGACTTAAATGACATCGAAAGTCATAAAAAATCATTGCACGAAAATTTTCTCGCGTTAAATTCATGCTGACGTGACACAGATAATTTTCAGTTTGCCGCCAAATCGTGAAACAAATGACAAATGAATGAAATACATACACGATAACATTGGCAAAGAGTTCCATTTTCAAAATTTGAACTTATTTTTTTATTATATCGTTTACAAGTGGCCAGTTCTAAAAACTTTCAGTGTCGCCCTCGTAAAGCGACGGCACGGAATTTACAAACAAATAATATTTTATACGATGTGGCATGTTTTCTCTGGTTTATATAAAATATCGTGACGTCGTGTTGCCCTACTACGGCAAATTATAAAAGCGCTCATTCGCTTCTTCTGCTTCTCTTCAAGTGTTCAGAACAGGGTACGGAAACCGGCTTTTTGAAGAAACCGGTTTCGGTCATTGATATCGAAATAATTGTGGTTAAGGTTTCGTCCAGATTTCGGTTACCGGTATATTTAACCGGTTTAACCAGAACAGATATTTTTTCGTTCGAACGGAATTAACCGGTTAATTTGAAGAATATGCGACGTTGTAGGTATGTTTGCCGCGTGCGATCAATTGAAAGCATGCGAGAAAGTGGGCAGAAAACTCGGGCAGTCGCACCCGCGCGACGCGCCTGAACTTGACTAAGTTTGGTTTTAACCGGTTAATTTCGTTCCTATTTCGGTTAGAAAACCGCTCCCTGATTAACCGATATTTTATTCAAATTTACCGGCTAAGCTGGAAACCGGGTTTAACCTGAACGGAATCGTTATCCGAAATTCGAACGAAATTAACCGGTATTTGTTAACCGGTTCCCAACCTTGGTTCAGAACTTGTTGGTTCTGGCTTCTGGCATTTCCTTTTTTTAATATACATATATTCTACGTATTTCCAAATCATAGAATATATAAAGATTTAAAAATCCCGTGAATGAAACGTACGGGGAGCGTGTCGTGTTTCCATCGATATGTTCTCCCCTATAGCGTGTTTCCCTTCTACACTTTAAAGCGCTCGCGCACTTATCCGAAACGATAGAAAAAACGTCACAGACACAGCTCAGTGATATCGCTCGACATTCATTTATATGTGCACTTGTGCACTTTCCTGAAATGGTTTTAAGAGTGTGACTTTCAAAACGGCTTTTCATTGATATGCCGGTATCTGTGCTTATCTATTATCTAGCTGTACAATAGCTTACGCACTCGTCCGACACCTTAATGTTCTACGAGCCGATATTTAATAGCACGATGATACGCACCTACATGTGGTGCATAACTTTTCGATACTTTTACAGAAGTAGTAGGGATAGTCAAACGAGAAGCGAGTAGTGCTATGAACTAGATACGAATTGGTGTGCAGCGAGAAGCGAGTGTATAGTTCCGATAGTTTTGTCGCTGAAGTATAAGCGAGTGTGCTAGTGCGACGGACGATACTCGCACAATGACGGCTGGTTGGCCTTTCGGCGAGTGTTTTGATCATCAAGCGAGCATCGCTCAGCGAATATTATCTTTGATCTTGTCGCCGCGACAAACAGTGTAGAGAGAGTTCTCGTCGGCAGTTTGAACAGTCAGCGATCAACTATTAATATATGTATTCTCTTTTATTGACGCCCATAGACACCCACAACACTAGAGGAGTCACAAGTGCGTTGCCGGCCTTTGATATGGGAGTACGCTCTTTTTTTTTTGAAGGTTTGAAGGTCCAGAAATACCGCAGCGTCAATTCATTCCACAGTTTGGGTGTGCGGGGCAGAAAGTTTCTAGTGAAACGCACAGTTGTGGAATGACAACCATCTAAGTGATGGGGATGATCAATCCGAACAATTCCTCTGAGCACTCCCCAAAGTATATGCGATAGAGAATGCAGAGCGAGGCTACATCTCTTCGTAGCGCCAAGGTGTCAAGCCGATCTGAAATATCCTGGCAGCCGACGGAGTCGAGCTGCTCTCCATTGAATGCGGCCCAGAGGGAGAAGATGGTACTGGGGTGCCCCTGCCCAAAGATGAGAGCAGTATTCCATATGAGGCCGAACCTGCGCCTTATAAAGTTGCAGGCGATGGGCCGCAGTGAAATACTATCTCGATCTATTGAGCACACCATTGAGCTTCTTCGAGGCTAATTTAGCCTTACCCTCTAGATGACCACGGAACTGGACCTCACTCGATATGTCGATACCAAGGATTTCGATACTAGCTGAGGCATTTAGGGGAGTGTCCTCAAAACGAGGTGATTTAAATTTATACTGTTAAGTATGTACTTTCATCTCCCTTTGTTTGTACGGACATACTCCTGAAATACTATTTTAAAATTATATGTATAATTAAAATGATTTTCAATTAAGATCCATTGATATTCAAATTATTTTGTGCCACATGTAATTCGTTGTGACTCTCTGGATCTTATAAAGGTTTGTCGTAGGGATTAAAGAACCCTAAAATAAAAACACGCGTAAGTAATTTTTTTTCTGACGACTTCATTGTAAATTTGTTTATGAAAGAGGGAGTAATAATAAAGCGCTGGTCATTGCATACGGCAATGCTGAAATCCGTTACGCTTTCCGTCTCTTTTAGGTCCAATACTAACCCATATACGTCTGTTCTTATCGCACAGAAGCGCGATGGCTACAATAAAAACTGGTAACTGGTTGTTATTTATAACTCGTTGGTTGGTCGAGCTAGCAGCTTACTGAAAACCCCTTTTCGTTCAAAATTCAGTGGTTATAGTTATAACTTCCTTAATTAACGCTCAATTTATCCATCTGATGTACTTCTCAAAATTGCCAAGATTTTTACTGATAAGTACATATAGGTGCTTCAAATTAATTATTGAGAACCTTTCACAAAACTTACGGTTATTCTGAGCATAAAAAATCATTTTGCAAAAATGGCTAAACAAGCTTAAACGAAACTGCTCGATTTAACTTTATAACCTGGAGTAACATCTTTGATACTTTTAATCCCGGAGAATGTGAGGTTTTCGCAACTATTTGACCGGTTTTATGGATATACTTCATTCCAATCAAAAAAAAGCAAAAGGTAAACAAACATAGTATGCAGATGACATTTACATGTGTCAGATCCATAGTAAGTTTGTTTACGTTTTGCTTTTTTTTGATTGGAATGAACCATAGATGATTCCACGACTAATCAATGATTAGTCGTGGAATCATCATGATTAGTAATCATTCTAATTTATTATCCTGGATTATTCAAAGGTCCCCCAAACATGAATATAAGATGCCCTTATCTCGGGAATTGCTCAATTTATTAATTTATTTATAAAAACCACAATAAGAATATTATAAGAAAAGACGTTCCAAATTTGACAAGCATCTAATGTCAAACATAAGGATCCCGAAGGAATCAGGAATCCATAGAAAGTAAATGATTGAGCTAAAAGCACTGTTAGATTAGGCATGTCGATTATTTGGACAATTTGGCCCCGGACAATCCAGTGGATCCCGAGAGTACCAAGGGGAGCCTTTTACTTTTCTGCGAATGAATGAGTGGATACTCTTGATTTGTTAGAGAGATTTGATCCTTATTATGACTGACCCTATCGATGAATGCCATAAAAGTACGTGTTGTTTTTCGGATTTTAGCCGGTTCGATTCCTGGATGTGACAGGGGTATTTTCGAAAATCTTTGAGTGTGGCTTTGCTTCTTTTTAAGAATAAGGGAGTGTTTCCTTTCAGTGAAATTTGCTATCTCCAGTATTTTCTTTACTTTAGCACTTTCCCTCCAGGTGGCGTTCCAACATTCCACCCTGTCCTTCCATCCTGTCAATTCCATCCTGTCGACTTATTTTTTCTAAAGCATTTCTTCCTCTTGCGTATTATTAATACTCGTTTCTATATTTAATGTATATCTATTTTGTACTGCTATTTTATGTATCCAATTTCTATTTGTGAAGACCTATAATTGGCTCTATGTTTCTATAAAATCTATGTATTATATTTATAAGCTGTTGGTTTTCCTAATAAAAAAAATAAAAACAAAAATTTAAAAAATACCGTTCAGGAATATGTATACCGGAAATCTAAATCAAAATACTTAAAGCTACTTCGGTTCGTTTTTTTATCATACGTAAGAGTTTTATTACATGTATGTCCGATATGTCTACACCCCGGACATACAAATTTAAATATTAATAATAATAGTTTTTAAAATAAACTTTAAACCTCTGGAAACGAAGGTATAATACGAATTTAAGTTACTCGGGTGATTTCAGGTAAACAGCCAAGAAAAAATATGAAACTTCGAGAGCATCCTAATTTCTGCGTAGACAAAGTCGCGGGCGACGGCTAGTAGTATTTCACAACCTATTAAGACTCGTAATGAGCTTTTTTATTTTTATTTTCGTTCTCTAAAACCCTAAGAGATGGCGACAAGGTTCAGTCTTTGAATCACCTTCCTATTTACGTACAAGCCCTTCTATATGTATTTTTCTGCATTTTTAATTTGTAATTTTAGTGACTAAGCCAAAGGTCAAACATTTAGTGAAAAATCAAGTCCAAAAACAAACATTACGTAAAACGAAACGAAGACTGAAGTTGATTGATTATGTCGACCTTAAATTAAGTTTGCCATATATAATTTATGCCATTATAATATATAGGTATTTGATCTCTGATTACAAATACGCATTGATTTTAAATAATGGAAAAGTTAAATTTCGCATTTTTAATATTCATTTTATTTTTCTTTCTATAAATATTTAATATTATATCACTATATTCTCAGTCTTTTTAAGCGGTGTTTGTCTTATAACGTATGGTATTAGATTTAAAATAGACGCTACCGAAATCTAGTGCGCACCGTGTAAATATATAGGGTGACTTTAAATTAGTTCTTGATACGAAAGGCTATGAATGTGCTCATGATAACAAACAACTTTCCCTAAGGAACTCATAGTCAAATCGCAAAAAAAATTTTGAAGTCTTTACAAATCGAGCAACTGACCGGCCAAATTAGTATGGAGAGTCAAAAATATTTTTTTTGCGATTTGACTATGAGTTCCTTAGGGAAAGTTGTTTGTTATCATGAGCACATTCATAGCCTTTCGTATCAAGAACTAATTTAAAGTCAACCTATATAATATTAATGGACAATAGTAAGGTCAATTCAAATTCAAGGGAACGCTTTTGAAGTTGCCAATACTTGCAATTAGTAATAATTTTAAGTTTAAAAAGAAATATATTAGTAGGATATATCTTATTCATCATACAATATTTGAAACTACATTATGAACCAAAATCCATAAAATTATAGAAGCTAGCTGTAGCTACTCAAGCACTCTGCTACAAAATTTGGGTATCTGCCAAACTCATATGCATGCAATGCTTTGAGTGCTCTTGTTATGGAGCCGTTGCATTGTCCTACATTTCAATCGAATTATCAAATATTTATTGAAATATTATGTTAGTTTACATAACTTTAAACACTGACTCTCAACAAGCTACCGTGAAAAAAAATATTATGCGGAGATTAAATCAATTGTATACAGCGTTCATTCATGTGCATTATCAAACGATCATTTGGTATACATGTCAATGGCACTACATCATTTCCAAGTTTCCTTACGATAAAACCAGGATTAATAAACATCATCTTATACTCAATGATTCATGCCAAATTTTATTGAATTCATTCATATATTCTTACTCATTTTGTTACCTACAAAATATGATAAACAATTGCGTTTGTGTCACTCGCTATCGTACGTAATACAAAATACATATATTCAGATACAAGAACACAACACATACACAAACGCTACCACAACTTTACAGATCAATCAGCCGATATTTTTTGTTTCAGCTGTACGAGCTGATCGCATGCGTGGCGGTCGTAATAAGTTCGGTCCAATGTACAAACGGGATCGCGCTCGCAAATTGCAAATGATGCGTCAAAGGCAGATTGCAGTTCAGACCCTACGAGGATCGCTAGGTGACGGCGGCCTAGTGCTCGGCTTCGGCTCACCGTATGCCTCTGTTCCTGTCAAACAGGAGATCCAAATTCCTCAAGTATCATCGTTGACGTCATCACCGGAATCCTCACCAGGCCCGGCGCTGCTGGCGGCGCAACCCCAGCAGCAACAACCTCCCCCGCCGCCCGCACATGACAAGTGGGAGGCGCACTCGCCGCACTCCCCGGACGCCTTCTCCTTCGATGCGCCCGCCACGACGGCTGCTACCCCTTCCAGTACTGCAGAAGCCACTAGCACGGAGACCCTTCGAGTTTCACCCATGATCCGGGAATTTGTACAAACAATCGACGATCGGGAGTGGCAGAATTCACTTTTCGGACTCTTGCAGAGCCAAACCTACAACCAGTGCGAGGTTGATCTCTTCGAGTTAATGTGCAAAGTGCTGGACCAAAATTTGTTCTCACAAGTTGATTGGGCGAGGAACACCGTGTTCTTTAAGTATCTCAAGGTGAATTTCCAGATAAGTATGAGATCCCGTCCCGAATCCCTGAACCCTTTCCTGGTGTACACCAATCTTGCAGGCGAATGTTTTGCATTGCAATGCCTTGCGAAAATACTCTTTTTATTGGATGCTTTGCGAATTTGTTGATTGATTGTCACCGGTACAGCAGGCAGATAGTAGAGTTGCTTTGTGAGCGTGCGAGTGGGGCGCGTGTGACGCAGTGGGCTACGTGGGGCGGGCCGCAATCGATACCCGCGCCGCGCCGCTCAACTGGGTCAAGTTCTCACGACCAACGTCGCTTGTCAACCCTGACGCATTATTTCTAAATCCACATTTTAAAAGATCTATTAGGAAAATATAATAATGTTTACGCCGCGTTTGGTAGCAAAAACAATATGTTTCATCATAGACTGAATGACCAATGTGTCAGCCAAACTAGGTTCTTAACATATACGTTAGTAATAAAATATTCATCGAAAAGCTCGTCTAAATGAATTACGGCGTTCAATTATCGCGTAAATAGTGTGACATTTTTAATCAGCGGACTGCGACAATTATACCAACTTTAGATTTAGATTTGCTGGAAGGGGTTATTAAAATATTTCGTTTTATTTTCAATTATGGATGTCCCATCATTAGGGGCAATAATATACAAACAAACTAAAGATACTGTTCACTAATGACTTCAATTAAATAATGACTTCGGCCTGTATTCGAAAGTATTTTTAAACAGGTTGAATTCAGCAAGAATACTTAAATCCCAAGGACCATCTATACTAATATTTTTTAAAATTAAGTATCGTATAATAACGTGTTAAAATAAGGACTCAAGCTAGTGCTCCTACTCATAAAATAAAAAGAATTTATAAATTGCCCTTGCCATTTAAACAAATTAAGGTATTGCCTTATTCCACATAAGGCAACGATTTTTTGAACAATGAATTTTCAGCAATAATAATTATTACGTATACGAACGTATGATTTACCCATAGATATCCATCGGCTTACTGCAAGCCTGAGTAGATCATCAGTCCACCTGATAGGGGCAGTCCAACATTTTTTTTTCCGGCCCGCAATCTTTCTTCAGTATCATTGTCAAAATTGACATTGCGCAAAAAATTGCAGCCTGTTGTGGAATATATCAAGTGAAGAGCCCAATCTTTATTATTAAGTAATTGTAAACAACAATTCGATGTTTATCAATTAAACTGACTACGCTACGGAACCCCTATACATGCGTGTTCAGAAACGTAGTTGGACCTTAAAAATTACTGCTTTTAATTAGACTTGTTGTCCACTGAATAAGCAAGCAATCATCAGGGGCAGGAGTAGTACGATCGTGTCGTGTCGAGACGAACGGGGAGCTGCTCGCCGGAGCGTGGCGTGGTCTCCGCACGCTTACGCAAGACAGCCAGTCACGTGGGCGGCGACGTTGCCGTTCTGCACGTTTCCTACTCTCTCACTCTCGTAAAATTCCTCCATTTCATAACTAGCAATTTTTGTTTGTGCTAAAATGACGCATCTTGTACGGCCTATCATGAATATGGAACTAGAAACTTAGGAATCTGCTCATATACCTATTTCCGTATTTGTCTCTTTAATCATATTAAAGACATTAAACAAAATTCCAGTTCCTGAAAACTTTATAAATTGTGTTTAGCTTGAGTATCTCCACCAACAAGCAATACTTGTATTCTATGTAGATCTTCGGATGGTCCTACTCCTTCATAGACGGATATTATGTAAGATGCGGTACGGGGCCGCGGGAAGGCAACGTTGCACTTTCGTTCAGCGCACTTGACACACTGGCCGTGGCCGAGTTGCCGCGAGAAAGCACTTTTTACCGCGCCCGGCGTAACTGCCGCGCCGCGCTGCCGTAACAGGGCCAGCCGGTTACCAGTTGTACGCCTTTCTTCGCTTTCTCTTACATAATTTTCCTAGTTACGATTAGCTGCATTACAGCACGAGCGCGATGAACTTGAATGCGCAATGCCATGCCATACCGTTACGTTGGTTGATGATGTGACGCTATATTATATCAGTAGTTATGGATTTAAACATTGAACAATAAACAGTTCGATTGTGATTCATGGTAATTTTCTGTTTCGATTTTTAACAAAGTGCATAAGGAGATTCATGTTTCTTTACCTACCACATATTCCTTTTCTAGTAAAGATCTTGATATTTCACGCTGTATTTTTTTAAATCTGCGTCGATTTAGCATCAATTTCCTTTAAAAAACTACTACTGTCAGCGACGTGGAAGTATAAATCGGTCGTTTAGGGGCTTACTCAGAATTAAGTATAAAATACAGGAAAAATATTGAAAAAATCGGATCTACAAATATTTTTTTCAGTTCCCATACAAATTCTTGATTCACTACTCAGATTTAGTATGGGAATCAAAAAAAAAAAAAAGAACGGATTTTTTCGATAGACTGGCCATACTGGCCAATGAAAGCTGACCACGATTTTTTTAAGAAACTTTAATATGGCAACATTCTAAGACTGTCAGCTTTCATGTACTTATTGATGGTTTGAAACATTTTGATACTTTACGATTATATTTTGCATTCTTACAATAGTTTTCGCAGTATTGATTTCGTGGTTATTCCGTAAATACATATCAATTTGATAACCTTTTTTTCAATCGCTTAAGGTTGTCTGGAAAAGATCGCTCTTTAGCGATGAGACCGCCTATCTGTATAATTTCTTTTTTCTGTGTATATTGTTTATATTTATTCATAAATCTAAACTGACAATGAAAAATTTAACAAAATAAATATGTATTTGTATTTATGGATAATTTTCTTTGAGTCTAGTATCAACTGCGTTTATTCTTCGGTGTAGTCGGTGTTAACAGCGAAGATTTTTTTAATTTGCCGCCATTTCTTGTGGACAGGTTTCGTTGGCCAGAGTCTATATTTCAAACGCACTTTTTAACAGCCTCAAACGCTTTTTTTAACAGCCTGGATTGTCAGGTACTATCTTATTTAATCAGGATCTGTTATTACCCGCTACTCTCAGCTAGAAATTGATATTTAATCAATGTCGACATTTGCATAATCTGTCAGGATATGAATAAAGACTATTTGTAGTATAAAGACTATTTGTAGTCTGAGGGTCTGTAGATACAACAAAAGGCCAGATAAAAATCAAACAGCGTTGAAAATATCACTTTTCATTTTCAAATTACATTCACCCAAGCATTTGAAAAATGAGGGGAAGCGGTTGTCTTCAGAGAGGGTTAGGGAATTTCCGTACTGTATGTAGTACTAGTGTATAGTATTGTCGGCGCTCTATCTACGGGTTGCAGGGTTGTGATAAAAAATAAAAGTTCACAAGTTAGGTGGCACGGAAACTATATTCAAATTTGCGATAAGCCTCTAAGACGTCCGACCGGTAGTGAAGTTGTATGCAGACTGAAGCCAGTGCTACACGGTCGCCAACAAGCATCCCGACCAAGGTGACCTGGTCGGGACAGCAGTCGGAGTTGAAGCAACCAAAGAAATTTGGTTGGTTTGGTCACTAGCCACGGTCATACATTTGTAACATACATACTGTATGTATGTTACATACATACTGTATGTATGTTACATACTGTATGTATGTTACAAATATACTGTAGTGTAGCTTTTTGACATTCTCTGCGATGTACGACAGTCAAGTCTAATACGGGTGCTACACGGTCGCCAACAAGCACCCTAACCAAGGTGACATTCGTTGTTTCCAACCGTGTAGACCGTGGCTAGTGACCAAACCAACCAAATTTCTTTGGTTGCTTCAACTCCGACTGCTGTCCCGACCAGGTCACCTTGGTCGGGATGCTTGTTGGCGACCGTGTAGCACTGGCTTCAGTCTGCATACAACTTCACTACCGGTCGGACGTCTTAGAGGCTTATCGCAAATTTGAATATAGTTTCCGTGCCACCTAACTTGTGAACTTTTATTTTTTATCACAACCCTGCAACCCGTAGATAGAGCGCCGACAATACTATACACTAGTACTACATACAGTACGGAAATTCCCTAACCCTCTCTGAAGACAACCGCTTCCCCTCATTTTTCAAATGCTTGGGTGAATGTAATTTGAAAATGAAAAGTGATATTTTCAACGCTGTTTGATTTTTATCTGGCCTTTTGTTGTATCTACAGACCCTCAGACTACAAATAGTCTTTATACTACAAATAGTCTTTATTCATATCCTGACAGATTATGCAAATGTCGACATTGATTAAATATCAATTTCTAGCTGAGAGTAGCGGGTAATAACAGATCCTGATTAAATAAGATAGTACCTGACAATCCAGGCTGTTAAAAAAAGCGTTTGAGGCTGTTAAAAAGTGCGTTTGAAATATAGACTCTGGCCAACGAAACCTGTCCACAAGAAATGGCGGCAAATTAAAAAAATCTTCGCTGTTAACACCGACTACACCGAAGAATAAACGCAGTTGATACTAGACTCAAAGAAAATTATCCATAAATACAAATACATATTTATTTTGTTAAATTTTTCATTGTCAGTTTAGATTTATGAATAAATATAAACAATATACACAGAAAAAAGAAATTATACAGATAGGCGGTCTCATCGCTAAAGAGCGATCTTTTCCAGACAACCTTAAGCGATTGAAAAAAAGGTTATCAAATTGATATGTATTTACGGAATAACCACGAAATCAATACTGCGAAAACTACTTAAGGGTTCACATAACCAAAAGACATACAGCCCCGTAGCAGCGATTTGACTATGGGTTCCTTAAGGAAAGTTGTTTGTTATGATGAGCACATGCATAGACTTTCGTATCAATAACTAATTTAAAGTCACCCTAAATATTTTTGTATGAACTATTAACAGTTATCATAATTTATTTATAATAACATGGAAACAAATAATTTTTTAAAACTTAAATATCATATTTAATTTCTAATTTAATGTACGGGTTGTGTCAGAATTTTACAAAAGGAACAAATTTTCAAGTCCGTTACTCGTTCCGTTTGCTAGTTAGAATACCCCCACATGCCTACGACATGCCAGACAGACATACGGGCGAACAGAAACAGAATGACAGCAGTAGTGTGCCCTTTCATAACAGGTACTCATTTAGCATTTGTATCTCTTATAATCTCTTGCAGTTTACAAGGACTCATCAGTGGGTCCAATTTTAGGTCCAAATTTATTTTACGTAAATTTTTAAAGTATAATCCTATTTGAGCAGAGGCATCGTTACAAAAATTAAACCTATATTAATCAATTAAAACATTCAATTCATATAAGAATTTGAATAGTTCCACTGCGTACAGCCAAGCCGCAGTCGTCGCAACGACTTTGACCTACTTCAAATATTACCCAGCGTTTATCCATGACTCGAGCCAAGATGGCCGCTGAAGGCAACACTAACCGCCGCGTGACCAAGAAAGGTCGCATCTCAAACACTAACTAAACTACACCGTTCTTTACCTTAATGTATTAATCACAAAACCTACCTAGTACAGACCTTACATTTTCTGTACCGTTATAAATATATAACAAAAGAGTTATAATAATAAGTTAAACCTAAATCTTTTACGAGTAATGTTGTGCTGTATATATGTTATCCTTCTAACACTTGAAATTACCGCACCTTTGCCAAAATTATAATTTCAGACAATAACTTATGATTTCTCTCAAAGATTTATTGATGCATATTATAATTATTGGGTATACTGTGACAACGATATTAAAAAACCAAAAAAAAAAACAAAACTACTATGAGTAGGAATTTAACGATATAATAGAATCAATTGTCAGATATGGACGTATTGATTTCGAGCGGCAGATCTCGATTCATCGTTGCCGTTGAGCAAGCGGTATGTAGCGAGGTGAGGTGAGTGTAGCAACAGCTCCGAGCTCTAAAATTCAGTTAAAACATTTCGTAAACGGCAAATTTAACGCGCTCGCGTACCGCCCCGTGTTTTCTAATGCAACTCTGTAAATGTGGGTCGTGGAATGGCGCAGAGTTGCTAGCGATTTATCGGATACCGTTTACGTTTGTTATGACAAGCGTAGAAACAGATTAAATGTCTACCCTGGTTAATGCAACTAAAGAACAAAAATAACTGCTGCACACGTAACTCTACTGTCGCACCGATGACGTAATTTCAACAATTCTATCCCCAAGATTGCCAAAATTGCTCGCTGACACCTTTTTATTGTTATTATAATTAATCTTAAAAGTAAGATCAGTCATCATTAAAAAACGAGTGACGAGGTAGCTACAAAAATAGAAAATGTTTTCTCGCGGCTAACTCACTTATATTAAAGAATGTTATTTCGTCACTCGTAAAAGAAGGAAAGGTGGCAGCAGATCTATACGGCTAGCTTTTCTGAACCCTTTAGTGTTGGACGACTCCGCACGCGTAGCAATGCGCCCCATTGTTCGTTGCAGGTGGACGACCAGATGAAGCTGCTGCAGCACTCGTGGTCGGACATGCTGGTGCTGGACCACCTGCACCAGCGCATGCACAACGGGCTGCCCGACGAGACCACGCTGCACAATGGCCAGAAGTTCGACCTACTGTGTCTCGGCCTCCTCGGAGTCCCTTCCTTGGCAGACCATTTCAACGAGCTTCAGAACAAATTAGCAGAGCTAAAATTTGACGTCCCAGACTACATTTGTGTCAAATTTTTACTGCTGCTCAACCCCGGTCAGTATCACGCCACTAGCCCTTTAAACTGTTCTTTTTTTACGCATTGTTTGCGAATGTTTTTCTTTGGGCTGTATTTCTTTTAAGTGTATAGTGTTATTTCGTGTACTTTTCGATAGGGTATACGTTTTGAATACTCGTTTTGGGGTTTCAGAAGTGAGAGGTATCGTGAACGTCAAGTGCGTCCGGGACGGTTACCAGACAGTGCAGGCTGCGCTTCTAGACTACACTCTCACGTGTTACCCGACGATACAGGCAAGTCATCCCGATTATGTTTACCACCTATCTGTAAAGTACATTAATTAGCTGGCATATTTGTTGCATGATGAAAATAACTACTTATTTTATCGACGAAGTCGGGAGGTTAAACTTACACATATCTTATCAGTTGACCTACATTTGTCTATTATAGTTAGCATTATTGATAAAAATAATAAAATAAAAGTGTTTAAGTAGTTAAAAGTATATTGGATTATATCGCAAGGTATAAGTTATCTACCACGACCGTAATAGAATAGAACAAACAGACTTTAAATACGTACCATAAATAATGCGGAGAGCCTTATATCGTACGGCTTCCTCGGCGAGTGCGAGTATGTTGACATGCTGACGGTGTGGGTGTCGTCCGCAGGACAAGTTCGGCAAGCTGGTGATGGTGGTGCCGGAGATCCACGCGCTGGCGGCGCGCGGCGAGGAGCACCTGTACCAGCGGCACTGCGCCGGCCAGGCGCCTACGCAGACGCTCCTCATGGAGATGTTGCACGCCAAACGCAAGTAAGTCCGCGCCCTGCACTGCATCCAATCGAGAAAACTGCATTTCATTCCGGGGGTTAAAGTATTAGAACTCCCCGATTGCCCGGATTCGATTCCGATGCTTTAGAAAACTAAGTGTACCCACAGAAAAACAATATAAAAAATTTTGTTTTACCAAAAAGCAAAATGAGGCAAATAATTTAATCATATTTTCAATAAAAAAATAGTATCTTCAATATTAAATACATGATTTTAAGAAGAAATACCAGGCTTAGGTACTCAATTAAAACTGAAGCAAATTTTAATACCTTGAAAAGTTGTAAAAATTATCAATTTTGAGAGAAATAAATATTTAACTACATATATAAATACTTAAGCTGTCCGTTTCGTAAAATAACAATTACCTACAGCTCTAAAACGGCAGTAGATAAGCAAAAACTATGTAAACTGACAATTATGGCTGTCAAAATTGTATCTTTCAGCCTTAGTAACTAAAAATGAGTGCTAATTTTCATTTCAATTTGGCCTAACTTACAAAACTGCAGATTTAATCCGAAACCTTATAGTATCAGTTTTTAAGATTCTAGCACTATCAAAAGCTAACCGATTATAGTTCAGGAGTTATTATAAAAAATACCGTCAGTCATATCTCATATCTGCTGAAAGATGGAGAAATGCTAAAAACAATAATAAATGTCTCATTTTAGGCCAAATGGAGGCGAAATGGTTAACCGGAGTGCCGAGCACACGTCAACTCTAGACCGATTGTACGTTTTTTTCTGCAATTAATCATCGTCACAATAATACGCATAAACAACTTTTATTTTCGCTATTTACATCATTACAATTCTAATTTTTGTTAAAAAAAATGGCGCACGATGTTATCTCATTGTTTTTTTGCACATGAAAGAATAATCCTTACTAATATTATAAATACGAAAGTGAGTTTGTTTGTCTTTCACGTCGTTGCAGTGAAGCAATCCATTGATGGACATCATTTTCTGTACAGAGATAGCTTGCACCTCGAGCACTGCGCACCTCTACTTTAAAAATTTATTTCTTACAAAATACCTCACAAAAAATAACTTCTGAATAATATTTAAAATATTAAGAATATCGAGAATCTATATAATACTAAGAAGTTTTAATGATTATTTTTCTAAGAAATATTTTTTTAAATCAGTCTCCTGAACATTTCTAAAAATGTCGCTTAATACAAGTCTCCCGTGAACCCTCGATATTATTTTTGTAACCCTTTTTTCCAACCTGGTGCCCGCAACTTCGCGTGTTTGAGATTGACTTTTAAGAATATTATTCGTAGAAGGTTATTTTTATTTAAGCAATATTATCCGCCTGGACTGAGTTCGCGTAGAGTTGGAATATAAGGTATTACATATTTTATTAGTACTCGACATTTTAGACAGAGCTTCTAAAGCGAATGATGTGATTTTGAACAAATTTCTCCAAGGAGCCTATAATCAATGCGCAAAAAAGTTATCGACTTCATAAACAAACGACTAGGTAAATCTGCCAAGTTTGTATGGTAAATTCACTTTTCTTTACCATTATTTTCTTTGAGGAAAATTGTTTAAAATCAAAAGCAGATAGAAGCAAAATATCGGGTATCTAATAAAGTAGAAACAAACACCCTATTTCATTTATTTTTCCAGTACAACTTTCTCCCGTAAATGAATTTTGAAAAGTTGAGAAACATAATTTCTTATTTTTATTAAATAACATGCCAGAAGGTATAATAAATATATCGAAGAGTTTAATAAAACCTAAAGTGTGGGTTTCTGGCTATCAATAACATAATTACAAGAATGTAACATATTCGTATATACATACGTACTTAAGTAATGAGAGATGCACCAAAATTATAAAGCACCCCAATCCTTTCTTTTATTGTTTTGTTTTTTGCTTTTATTATTAGGTTGTCCGGGAAAACTGTCCGCTATAAAATAAATTAAAAAAACTAAGTTATAAGAGACTTCTGAGTATTGGATATTATATAATTACAGGTATTGGCTTTTTGTATTAATACAGCACTGCCAGCGTTCTAGCAATTTGCTAACAGGAAGACTTTTCACCTTCGTTTCCTTGTCGAATCTCAGTATGTATGGCATAACGAAGAGTGTTCACATCTTAGTAGAGCACACCACCAGTAGCTCTCTTCAACGCATGGAACCAACTGTGGAACTGTCCCTAGATTAGCCGACCTCAGGCTCCAACATCTTGTTTGATTGAATTCTTCCCTCATTGCTTCAACTCATTATTGCGTTTGAAGGTCAGTACTAAAGGGCCACAACCACAATAGCCTCGAAATTTATATTTTTTTCTTTGAATTTTTGATACCGCGTTAGTACCGTAGAATTATGGAGCGATTTTTTCCTATCACTTTGTACACTTGTCGATGAGCTTCAGCTGCAGAAAGTCCCTGAGCAAACAAAAACTTGATGACGACCCGTTGGTTATACAGGTTTTTTTTTTTAATTCAAAATCTTCACATTGAGCCATTACGGGACGATGCCTGCAGCGCGTAGTAATAAATGAACTACTCTACTCGTACATAATGCACACAATTTTTACACGCATGACACTAGTCATGCGCACAAAATCTAACAAACATTTATAAACTTATTTTTAAAGAGCGGACAGTTTTTCCGGACAACCCATTAGTAAATATTTGCTATCTATGTAGTCAGTTTTAAAGTTGCCGATCAGTCCATCGACTAGTCTGTAGCATCAACCATAAGTCATTCGTTTTCACCCAGTTTTCACTCAGGTTATCACGTAAGAATTTTCGGGTTTTACATAATCTCACTAATTAATATTATAAATGCGAAAGTATGGATGTTTGTTTGTTCCGCTTTCACGCCGAAACTACTTAAAGGATCTGGATGAAATTTGGTAGGTAGATAGATAAAGCACTCGGCTAACACATAGGATACTTTTTATTCCGGAAAACTTAAGGGTTCCCGTAGGAATGCTCAAAAACTCAAAATTTCCACTTCGTTACTAGATGGCGCTATCTTAACATTTTCTTTCTTTCTGGACACAATTCTGAAGTCCACGCGGACGAAGTCGCGGGCGGAAGCTGGTTTACTTTAATTGTAAAACCAAACGTTGGTTATTTTGTAAAATTAATATTATAATTAATAATTGAACGAAGTAAAGGTTACTAACAATGACGAACCAACTTATTTTTTGTCTGTTTAATGAACAGTAAAAAGTGCGATTGGTCGGTAGATTTATATTTTTCTTATAGTCATATCTTTCATCTTCATAAAGCTTTTTGTACTGTACATAGTAAACTGGTTCAAAGTGAGATAGCTAATATTTTGTTTTTTTTATAAAGTGCGGTGGGTGGTTTTGTTTTCAGATCTTGAAGTACCAGTGAAGAATGAGCGAAGATCGAAAAGGCGCCAAGCGCCCCTTCACCACATCGGATAGCATAAACAAAATATTACCTATTAAGTAATTAGCTTTAGTTCTTAATTTGGTGTGTGATTAAAAATAAGTTATTTGCGCTAAGCGCCTCGAGCGATTTGCGCATGCCTAGTCCGAGTACAGATAAACAAATATTTATCTACCTTATCTCTGTAACATAAAATAAACAAAATATTATACACCCGTTCGTGTAGCTACTGTTAATTTATTAAGCAAAGTATATTATTACATCAAAATTTTAAGTGCATTGTATAAACTACGTTCTTTTTAAACTGGTGCGTAGTAAAAATAAACATTACAACACATATTTTAGGAAAACGTCTGTGATTATAAACGAAGAAATTGAGAAAAACTGTTTTTAATGTTAGTTGAGATGATAATTATTATAACTATTAGTTTTATGCAGTATGCAGACACGCACCGCGCGCTCGCGTGGGACGCCCGCCGCCTGTTTGACTCGAGGCCGATTTTTGATACTGTTTCACTTGTTTGAGAACCTTACCAAAACATTAGTAGGAGAAGCATGATTTAATTTGAGAAGTTACTGTCTAACACACCATACTGTCGATTCAGAAATCGGTCTGAATAATTGCTAAGAAAAATATATTTAACGTTTATATCCCTAAAAGAATACAAATCGAATGTTAAACTAGCCTCTATTAAAATCTTTTCCATAGCTTCCGTACCACTACGAAGATTTACTTTAGTTTTTTGTTAATGAATGTGATAATTAGAGCGATTCTGTTGGCTTGAGATAAATTTAGTGTTATGTACATCTAAAATATATAAGATCTTCGAAAATATGTATGAAAACAGCATTATTTTTACACTTACTCCGTATATATTGAATGTATGTATCAAGACTTTAATTGTAAGTTTGTAAATAACACCACAGGAATGCGTTCTGCATGGAAAACCGATCATGAAACAACCGGATGGCTGCGTGATGAATGCTACTGTATTTTCACTAAAAGGAAATCAGTTCCACACGAATTTACTAAATTAAATCCGTATCATATGAAGGCGAGTATATTAGTGCCAAGAGCAGCACGCGGTGCCCATCGCTCTAGCAGGGTCCACACTGGCTTTTCGTAAAAATCCGGTTTTCATTCCGTAAGATCTCGAAACTAATCTTCGAATACGCGATCGTCATGGATTACGCTACACTAAGAACATTTTCACATATTATCGACCATGCCAGTACAAAACCAGTAGTCCTTGTAAATAAACATTGTACCCTATTTGAACAGTGATTATTTTACTATATTAAACGTGTAAAGTAAATAGTACTCATTCATCATATTTTCACGAAGCCTTAAAAATCATAGATTTTTAATCATTGGGTACTAGCCCATTGTCGAGAAAAAATGTATTTTTATAAGACTTATTGTTCTTTATTAACATATTTGATATGTTAACAAAAAGAAGTACATACAATGGTTTAATATTTTTCTAACATAATATAGCCTATATATAAAATCGTAATTTAAAAGTAAATATTATTTATACTTACATATGTATATACATTTATGTCTATAAAATATAGATAGCTTGGTGTAAACGGAAGAAAATATGGTATGTTTCATTTGATTCTGAAATGGTTTGTATGGAAATAATTTAATCCACTCTGATTGTTACCTATAAAACTTTATGGCGACAAACATGAGTGTGTTCAAATAGTTAATATTTTTTTTACTTTATTTTATGTAAAGTAAAAAAACCCTCATGAAAACGTCTCCCAAACAAACTTTTGAAAGAACATGGCGATTGTAATGAAACTTTTAGTAAGTGTCCGATTTACATTTTTATTAATAATAACAAGTTATTTAAAATTTACATCACTACCTTAAAATCACTTTTATGTAATGACGATACAATTTTTCGAAAAACAAAGTGAATTGATATAACTATAATATAGCGGGTTGACTTACGTGTATAAAGTTTTATTAGAATCGGCCTATTAATTTTCGGTAAATATGAATTATAAGTTTGTATTGTGGACCTCCTGTAATTAATTAATTCATCCATTAATAATTAATTCACTAAATCATGTAAATATAATATTATGTTTTATTGTAATTGAAATCAAGTACAATGTTAACATATATTAATTAATTTGTGTTCAAAATATTAAATATATATAATATATATTTCAAGCGTCATGAGTGCACCAAGTGCGAACTGTAGTCCGCGTCAACGATTACACATACATGTTGATAGTCTTCCAGGGATGAAGCTGATTGGGACTGAAGGATAATTTCAATTCATTTAATGCAGTCATATTGAAAGGGGGTTCGGTTGTTTTAATAAAAGTATGAAATCACCGGAATATTCATTCCGAAAATAGTACATAATAGATTTTACTGAAAATGACGAATTTCTGACTCCACATATAGAACTGGAGTTAAATGATTTCATCCCCTGCAAGAAGTCACCGTGTATATGTATTATCAATAAGTTTATAGAAAGAACACTGCACGAGAAGTACATAAAACTGATTATTTTAAACTGTTATTTTTAAAGATTCAAAACGGATCTCAATAAGTCTTTTCATAAAGATAGCATTCAGTTCAATTAGACTGTATAAAAATACCCATTTATTATCAGAAAACTCCGCCGCGATCCTAAGTAGGGATACTTCTTGGGCAGCGTTCTTTAAGTTATTAAGTTGTTTTTATAAATATTTTGTGTTCTGTCAAAAAATACCGTCCATTGAACACTTAACTATAATTAATCATGACATTATCAATTTGTATAAGTATTTTTATTGCATGCTGATCCAATTTTAATTTTATAAATGAATCATATAAATGAAACTTAAAATAAGCGAGAGTAAAGAGTTGTTCGTTACATAGGTAGGTCAGCAGTCCAGTCCAACCAAAGTTTGACAATAGAACTTATAGCAGTACCGGCATTGTCAACATTAATTTACGCATAGAAAAACAACCTAACAAACAAAATTCCTCTCATTAAAGTTGTGGTACAAGTTAACGGTTACGTGTTTACCTATACAAGAAAAGCTATTTGATCACCAGTCGTCACATCACAGTCCGAGTGATTATGAGATTTAACTTCTTAGATTTCATGCTTTCCTAACTTACAACTACTGATTAAAAATATAAATATTTTTATAGCCGAACAGATAATATTCCTAAAAAGTTATTTAAATAGAGGCGTCTAGAATCTGTTAGAAACCCCACGCGTGTATATAATCGATACTTATTATAAAAGTTCATTAAATTAAAAATAGATTTTAAAATGTGAAGCTGCGAATTTTAAATATGATTAACCATGCGGTGATATTTATCTAAGGACATGTATTTTGTTTGACCGTTACAACGTTACATCGTTACAAGTTGCCGCTGTTCTTGACACCGCACTCGCAGCTTCACAGGGTTATCGCTTTACGAGAAAGCAAAGCTGATCTGTGATGGTATGACATAGTTAGTACGTTAGGCTGTGTGGGTTCATAATTGTCCGTAATTTAGAGGGCACAACGACATTCAGTGACCAATATTTTAGAAAGATTGCCGGTTATTTCCCGGCAGCTGTAACATAAGATCTTGAATGAAAACACTGAAGAGCTTTCAATAATTTTACCAGTTTGAAGTGGTATAAGTTTAATTTTATTGCTTCGATTATCTATTTTATTTTACTATATATTATTTGTTACCATTTTATACAGTATTTTAATTATATTATTCATATATAATTGCCAGTATTAATACATCATATCTATTTTATTTGTAGTCAAATAACATTATTACTAAGGAACACATATTAATTAATCTGTTATTTTATGTTATTTATTAGCCATTAAATCACCATCTACCACTAATACTGCGATATATACATATATGTATTTATAAACCTAATATTTGATTGATTCCTTTCTGTCTGCCTTCATGCATGTTCTTATCAAATATCGCAGCATTTAAGGTTTTAACAAACGAGACACTATCGGATTCAGATGACCCTTGTTCACGAAGAATTCATTTCTGAAAAAATATTCCGCAAATATTTGAATTTCTTTTGTTATCTAAATAAAATATGTATTAAAACTGTCTAGGACAAATTCCCGGCGAGCGGCCCCTAAGTCCGCCTGCGGTCGATTATATTGAAGAAATAAATACAGGGTGCTCTTTAAATATCTGACAGCTGTCAGATGGTGTTTCTATACATACATTTAAAAAAGAAATCTGAGATCGACGGTGAATTTGCAAAAAATATTTTTAACTCACCTAACAAAGTTGACCAATTTGGGCAGGGCCGCCGTGTGTGGAGCATGGTTTAACCTTTCCGAGGTATAGGAAAAGACCCATGCCCCAGCAGTAGGCACGATGTGGGTTGTTGACGTATAAAAATTTGGCCCATTAAAACTTTTTTTGCGAAATTGGTCTTCGGAAAATTTTTCGTGCCTTGGCAGATATTTTAAGACCATCTTATACCGAGTGATTATAAAATGTCTGGCAATATTTTTACTGTGGCTTCTACTCATCAAACTGAACAACTTTCCCTAAGAAACTCATACTCTAAAAGCAAAAAAAAAATTTGGACTCTTTTAAGGTTGCCAACTATACTGTTAAAAACAGTATGATACTGTTTTTCACTACGTTATACTTTTTACTGTTGAACAAAAATAAAGTATACAAAATACTGTTTTCAGCATCATAAGTGTTAGACTGTCTTAGACGCTCACACATTTTTTTTATTTAGTTAGAGGGCGCTCAGTGCAGCGCAGCCACAAATAAATCACAGTAATGGAGTTTAAGAACGAATCTGTCAATGTCAAATATTCAAGACATCAAGACTGTCACTCACTAACACCGACATGCGAGTGTGTGCGTTCTCAGAACATAACCTTTTTTCGTGCATTTACTGAAAGAGTTTATTCAGTAATGAATGCAAAGTGGCGGGAGGATAGAAATAGAGCAAGTATTAATTTAATAAAAAATGAGCTCCTCATTTATTTTAATTTTAGTTATAATTGTGGTGAGATGTTTGAAGTTTTTAAAAAAGACTGTAAATTAATAAGTTGTGCGAGAAGCTCTAAAAAATATGTATTTAAAACATCAAATAAATAAAATACTGTTCTTTTTCTAAAATACTGTTTAATATTCTTCTTAGACCTAAATATACTTTATTTCTTGTAAAAAAAGTTGGCAACCCTAGACTCTTCATACAAATCCGTCAGCTGGTTGATAAACTTTGTATGGGAAGTCCACATTTTTATTGTTTTGACTATGACTTTCTTGGGGAAAGTTGATCAATTTGATGACTAAAAGCCACAGTTAAAATATTGCCAGACATTTTATAATCACCGGTATATGGCCATAGTTATGCCATAACAATCCACTAATTTAAAGTAAGAAAGTATCCCTTACTCCATGCCATATAATATCGGATATATTGTATTTTTTTAGAAATGCATTGTTGTATACAACATGTGACTTCAGGGGTCCCGTTCCTTTGATAAATATTATATATCAATTATTACAGCACCTGCTATGCTTAGTTACATTTTTAACATTTGACAAATTAATTAAACATACTCATTTTTAACACCACGGGATCATTTTTAGCAACAAATGATGAAATAAATAAATAAATGTGATATTATCGATTGGGCGAATTAATTATAATAAATGTTTATTGTTTTCATGTTTGACTCTTATTTGCAATTGGGACTTAATGAACATTATTTCTTTATGTAAGCTTTTTACGTAAATATATTTTTATTTTATCATCATTTATTACCCTTAACTATCGTTGTACGTACGATATGAGTATATGCAGTATATCCAGTGCAAGGTTACAGCGTCGTGTGCCATTAGTTAAGTGGTCGTACAGGGTCTGCGACAGCGCACATGCGCGCAGTGCGCAGGCTCGGGCGACCTGCACCGGTGCCGCGGGGCTAGTGCCGCCCTCCTCAAGTACAAGGCTTCGAAGTAGCTTCATATTCTTTTTTATTATTTACATAAATAATTCACAATAAAATTGTAAGTTATTATGATAATACTTTTCCAGTGTTCATATTCATAAATGATAACAATTAATTTTCATTCAAGTATCAATCTACACGTTTAGGTTCTATTCGAGTCGAATATAAGAGATCATAAACTATTATATATCGTCTAAGTTTAGGTTATAATATACATCGTATTGTTGTATTCTTAATGTTCTTGTCTAAGGAATATCTAATATTTATAAATATGAATATAAGTATTTTAAATTACTAAGATACACAATCGATGAGTGTTCTATGTAAATGTACATTTTGCGTTCAATTAGAATTTAAGTGGTGAATATAAGTAGATAATAAAAAAGTGCGCAGTGTCGCAGAGTGCGCCGCCGCCGCCGCGGCCGTGGGGCCGTCGCGTGGCCTCCGCGACGCGCTGCGCGACCGCCGCCGCCGGCCGTTACTTCGCTCAGATTCTCAGCGCGCGCAGGGCTCAGGGCACCACGCTACTCACTACACTACGTTTGATATCACGTACGTGGACCATTCCTGAGTATCGCGATTGTCTGTTTGTGCGCTCTGCGAGCTCTCTCTATCGATTTGCAAACGTAAACTGAATATTTGCTAGAGACATCTCGTACTTATTTGTAAAAATATGTTCCAAAGAACATTTTGAAATTTGTAATCTTATAAATAAAAAAGCAACAGCTCTCATTGTAGAATGTCAAATATGGCAAAAATGTAAATGTAACTAAGAAAACACTAAAGTAATATTTCAGCAATTTTGTATTGTCTGCTATTTGGTAAAACATGGCGTATGCAAAGACGTAATCAGTTCATTGGGCCGTACAGTTCATTCCATTTAAAAAAAGCAAAAGGTAAACAAACTTACTACGGAACTGACACATGTCAATTTCATCTGCATACTACGTTTGTTTACCTTTTGCTTTTTTTTTATTGGAAGTATGATAGTTGCGTTGTACCTCCAAAAATTCCATAACCGTGAGCTGAAATCTCTTGACTCAACTTTCGCTACACCATCTTTATCCTATATAGTTTACTGGGAGCATACACTAATGAGTGGAATGTTACTTTATATTTGATTACAAATATTTTACAAACAATATTAAATATTTTGGTTTTGTGTTTTCAAATTCGAAACATGGTGCCGCAGAGTACACAGATGATTTGCTGGTTTCCAAATAACGTGCGTTCTATTCATTTCACGTATCTTTGTTATGACAGGTCCAGCAACACAATTGTGTCGAATGGCCTGCTGTACTCACATTCGAGGGTATATACGTGTTTCACACATTCCAAAATATATATTATTGTAACGATACTCGCATCGGCGAAAGCGTTACAGCTTTAAGTTAACCACTTTGTTGTTCATTAAAGATAAGCTAGATTTATCTTGGTCGATGTTGTTAACCTTAGTCTGTGTATAGTATTTTTCAATTAAGTTATGGGAACGTGAATTTGAGCGAATCAACAGGCCCAGCCTGAAAAGGGTTCATATTAGAAGATAAGTAGAATATTTAAGTGATAATTTCTGTTGCACCTAACTTTATTTCGCAAGCCGCGTTAGTTATATTTTATTAATTGTACATATAGGTAGGTCGAGGTAGTAGTTTCAGTTCAATTATAAATGGTTATTGTTGAATCTAAAAATATGGGGCTAGCAGCAGATACCAATGCAATGTCGCATTTTAATGATAAAGCTTATAATTAATTATCTGATACCATAGGTGTTAAGTACGCTATTTATGTGTTACTGTTAGGAGTTAGGGAAGTGTGAAGTCGGGCAACTGCCGTAGCTTTTGACTTGCGGACACAATTTGATAATTGTAATAAACCGATCCCAGCTAAGCTCGGGCGGTGACTCCGCGCCACGAGAGTGGAACACATCCCTCGCATTGTTCCAAAGGCCGCTATACTGTCAAATGTTATGGACAAACACATACTTCACCCAAAACTAATTTACCAAGAGGTCGCATCCAGTGAACTCAAGACGAAACATTCAGGCTACAGTGCATGGCAATAGAACCAAAACCACTTGTGCTGTTCGTCAATTTTATTTTTCGTTTGAGAACGAATAATATTTGTAAAGGATCAAACTGAAAACATAGTTATGGTTTTGTACCGTGTCATTACCTCACATTGTCTTTAAAACATGGAGTAAATGTTATTGTTGTCGCTAAATTTTTAAAGTTTATTATTGTCAATATTGTTTAGTGGTGTCATTAAGTTTTAAAAGCTGTAAACACAATGATCTATATTTAGATTGCAACATAGATACATGTATTATGTATGACGCTGTGAGATGTCGCCCGTGCATCGTCATTGTATTTACGTATTTGTTGGCAAATAATAAATATTGTGAGACGCACGCACGCGCAACGGCCGGGCACGTGCTCGTGCAGTCGCCGTAGCCCGTTATTGTAGAAATAAAAATGATATTTTCGTTTAAATATTTGTGTTTATTAATACCACCTGTTTACCCGCCGCCGCCGCGTGGAGTTTAAATTGTCACTAAATTAATACCTTCTTCTTCTACTGTTTTAAAAAAAAATCAGAATTTACCTAGTTTTCAATACACTGAAACCAGCGAAGAATCGGAGATACTTTTCGCATCCTCTGCCCACACGTTTTCATACAAAGAATATTGAACGGCTCGAGTTGATACGGTTACTTTCCGTTTCCGAGTTGATATGTGTTATGAGGTTATGACCCTAAATGAGCTCAGAAAATAAATGTCGATTTAAAACATTTCGGATCAGGTGGGCTTCAACGCGAAATGTCCTTGTTTACCGTTTTCAATTGCGGACGTTTTGGTCCCATGGCGTATTATATGGCGGTCGTTTAGCCAACAAAGACATTTCGCGTTGAAGCCCACCTGATCCGAAATGATTTTAAAAAAGCGTAAACAGAGCGTTTTTTTATTTGCTTCTTAAGGCGCTAAGTATCGCCAAATCGCAATATTCAATTCAAATTCTTGAAATAATGCTTAAAGCTATCAAATACACAGGGTGTTGTTTTGGTGGACAACGAGCTTTTCAGGGGTGATAGTATACATGATACTGATGCCGAAAAAAATATAAAAATGGTACCTTATATTTTCTTAAGAAAATCTTAAAAAATAATTATTTATGGTATCCTTGTTTCCTTGCGTAACGTATTCTAGCAATGAACGGTTGCGTAGCAACGAGGTGAGGTGTGCGGGGTGCACGAGGGGCCCCGGCTGCGGCAGCGGCCGCGGCGGCGCGAGCAGTCTGCCGCGTGCCTCCGCGCCGAAACTGCGTCTCATTTTCTCAGCGAGAGCAAGCGCCTCTGCGCGTGAACTTACGCTATTATACGGCCTACGGCTATGATCAGGAACAAGTCTTTATTTAATAGTCAATAGTCGTGAACTGAGCGATGTAGATTTACATTTCGTGCAGTGTAAATCAAGTTGAGTGTGGGAGATTTGGATTGACGTCGCGTCGCCGCCGTAACGTGTTACGCAATAAAAACATTATTATTTACAAACTCCGCAAATCGTGTTCTTCCAAAAAACATCCCATGCTGAAGGTAGAGCCTAAAGTAGACAAGAGTAAGAAGAAGCTATCTTGGAATACTTCTCCCGACAGCCACTTTATGTAAGTGTCATTGAACTTTTTGTAGGAAAATACGTAAATGAGCCGGCCGTCATTGACTGACTGCTCGAACATGCGTTTTGATAATTTTGGGAAAATTTGTATGTCATTTTTTCAGTAGAATCAATTTATTAAAAAAATATAGGTATATTCAGAACAAGTATTTTTTGTACTTTCATCCCTTAGAAGGCCGTTGTCGACCAAAACAACACCCTGTATAACATACTTGAAACAAACCAAAACAAATTGTCTTGAACAGAATCATAAAAATCACAAATACTTTGATGAAAAAAAAACCTGTAAACCCTGTATTTTGTATTAATTGCAAATTCTCTCTGAAACAAAATATTTGTTTATGTTGAAACCAACACACAAAAATCGTCCATTTTAATACCTTCAGTTTACCTTGAACGGATTTTTTTAAAATTATTTGAAAGCCAAGAAAAGTAATAAAAACATCGAAATCTCGAGAATTTTGCGTTCGGCCTTGACGTAACCGCCGCGATGGTACCCACACTGATCTGAACTTAAAATGACTAGCGTTATGGTCGATATTATATTATCATGCATCGACCTCCTCAGATTGAGTGTACGATACTAACATATATGGCGATTAGGGCATGCAAATATTCGAAAATTTTGGTATTCGAATATTCGAATATTTTTGCCTGAGATATTCGAATATTATTCGAAAAGTTATAAAGTCAAATAAAATAGGGTTTTACGTGGTAGGTAGGACACTATTTTGCAATTAGATAAAATAGACTCATTAAAATTTCTAAAATCAATCATATTTATTTGCGACAACATGTTAAAAAAATATAAAATCAATCAACTACCTACGTCAAATAAAAGAATCAAGGTAATTAGTTTTAACTTAATAAACCCCATCTCTTCCCGTGGGTGTCGTAAAAGGCGACTAAGGGATCCATAAACCGGAAGATGGACAGTAGCGTCTTTTCCGCATACCATCTCGGCTCACGCCACACTGCGATCGCCAACCCGCATGCCAAGCGTGGCGATTACGGCAACTCCCCCCCATGGATATAAACCCTAAAAAACGGCCCCTAGTCCCCGGCAGCCCCGCTATTCCTGACTCCGGTAGCGGTCACGGTAACGGTGGGGCATGGGGTGCGATGAATCTCCGGCAGAGGCCAGGCTACCAAAAACGAAGACCTTTGGCCCTGACAACATACAACACGCGCACACTGCGAACAGACGAGAAACTCGCTAAACTGAAGGAGGAATTGAGCAGGCTACGGTGGGACATTGTAGGATTATGTGAAGTCCGAAGAGAGGGAGAGGACACCATGATCCTTAAGTCCGGAAACCTGCTCTATTTCCGGGAGGGCGACCATCTGTCCCAGAGTGGTGTCGGGTTTATTGTCCACAAGTCCCTCGTTAACAACGTGGTCCAGGTCGAGAGTGTTTCGACGAGGGTAGCGTACCTTATACTCAGAATCACCAAACGGTATTCGCTGAAGGTAATACAGGTATATGCACCGACCGCGGAACACCCCGACGACGAGGTGGAGGCTATGTATGAGGATATCTCCAGAGCCATACATAGCTCCAGGACCCATTACACCGTTGTGATGGGGGACTTCAACGCGAAACTAGGCAAATGAAGTGGCAACGAGCTAAGAGTGGGGAAATTTGGATACGGAGAAAGGAATGCGCGGGGTCAGCTGCTGGCCAGCTTTATGGAGATGGAGGGCCTCTTTATGATGAACTCTTTCATTGAAAAGCCAAAACAGGCCACGTGGACATGACTGCATCCCAATGGTGTAAAAAATGAGATTGACTTCATATTGTAGACAAAAAGGCAAATATTCAATGATGTCTCTGTGATCAACTCGCTGAAGACAGGAAGCGATCACCGAATGGTAAGAGGCACATTGAACATAAAAACAAAGCTGGAAGGATGTCGACTGATGAAGTCCACGCTCCGACCAGCGCCTATCCAACTCCAAAACCCCGAAAGCTTTCAGCTCGAGTTGCACAACCGCTTCGAATGCCTAGGAGAATGCGAAAATGTGGACAATTACAACGACAAGTTCGTGGAAATTGTCCAAATGGCTGGGAATAAAGCTTTCAAAACCAGACGTTCAAAAAGAACATCTCGTATCTCAAACCCCACCAGCAAGCTCATGGAGAAAAGACGATGCCTGATTCTAAAATCCTCTGAAGATGTTTGTCAATATCGGCGACTAAACAGACAGATCCCCAAGTCCTTGACCCGCGATATACGTCAATTTAATACAAATCGTATTAAAGAGGCTATAGAGCATAATAAAGGGTTAAAAGTATTCGCAAGGGATCTGTCTGCTGGTCAAAGCCAACTGACAAAGCTGAAGACCGAGGGTGGAAGAGTCGTGTCGTCCAAGCCCGAGCTGTTTGAAGAGGTTGAGAAGTCCTACGGACAATTATACACGACTACACGCTTACCTGTCAGTAATCAAGCTGAAGACCCGAGAGCCAAATTGACCCGACCCTATACCGAAGATATCCCAGATATCAGCCTGTGCGAGATAAGAATGGATCTCAAACAACTTAAGAACAACAAGGCACCGGGTGATGATGGAATTACAGCTGAGCTTCTGATAGCAGGTGGAGAACCGGTACTTATAGCTCTTCAGAAGCTATTCAATTCCGTCATGCTCGAGGGACGAACGCCTACAGCATGGCACAGGAGTGTGGTGGTGCTCTTCTTCAAGAAGGGTGATAAGACTCTGCTGAACAATTACAGACCCATTTCACTCCTGAGCCATGTCTACAAGCTGTTTTCGAGAGTCATTACGAATCGTCTCGCACGCAGGTTTGATGAATTCCAGCCTCCCGAACAAGCCGGTTTCCGAAAAGGCTTCAGTACCATAGACCACATACATACGCTGCGGCAAATTATACAGAAGACTGAAGAGTATAATCGGCCACTATGCTTGGCGTTTGTGAACTATGAAAAAGCCTTTGATTCGATCGAGACCTGGGCTGTGTTGCAGTCTTTCCAACGGTGCCAAGTCGATTATCGATACATCGAAGTATTGAAGTGTTTGCATGAAAACGCCACCATATCGGTCCACCTCCAGGATCAGAATTCAAAACCTATCCGGCTGCAGCGTGGGGTGAGACAGGGAGATGTTACATCTCCGAAACTGTTCACCGCTGCACTGGAAGATGTTTTCAAGCTTCTGGACTGGAGAGGACTCGGCATTAACATCAATGGCGAGTACATCACTCACTTTTGATTTGCTGACGATATCGTGATCATGGCTGAGACCTTGGAGGACCTAGGCGCGATGCTCGAAGGACTCAGTAAAGCCTCCCAACAAGTGGGTCTTAAAATGAACATGGATAAGACGAAAATCATATTAAACGTCCGTGTTACACCCACTCCTCTGAAGGTTGGAGACTCTACACTTGAAGTTGTTCACGAGTATGTATACCTGGGACAAACAGTCCAGTTAGGTAGGTCCAACTTCGAGAAAGAGATCAATCGCCGAATTCAACTCGGCTGGGCAGCGTTCGGGAAGCTTCGCAATATCGTCACGTCCAAAGTACCGCAGTGTCGCAAGACTAAAGTCTTTGACCAGTGTGTGTTGCCAGTGATGACATATGAATCCGAGACATGGTCGCTTACTATGGGCCTCATAAGAAGGCTCAAAGTCACCCAAAGGGTGATGGAGCGCGCTATGCTTGGTGTTGTCCAGCAGTGGACGTCTTTCGGCTGATAGATAGATAATAAACCTATCATAAATGAGATCATCAATTATCATTGATTATCTAAAATAAAGTAATGAAAACAAAATTAATCAATTTCTGTTAACTTGGCAGTAACCTAAATAGAAACAATCACTCTCTGAGATCACATGCATAAAAATAGTCCTTATTGGAAAATATAACAAATGAAAATACTTTAACAAATTTAATCCAGGTAAATTAATATATGGCAGTTTGCCATTCTTCTTCCCGAATAAAACGGCGAGCGCTCACGCAGGAATCGCACGATCCTTCTTTTGGGTGTGTTCACGCAAGATGCGTTTGATGAAATATGTCAAAAACATTTTTTTAGATTTTTTTTAAAAATAATTGTAATACTGTCTTTTAATATTTGGTGATGAAATAAATAAACTCGTTACCACTATGGATCAAATATTGTATAAAATTCGTTTACTATTCAGTTCAAATGTCTTAAAAAATAATCGAATATTCGAATATTCGTAAACATTATTCGAATATTAAAATGAGGCGAATATTCGAATTATTCGAATATTCGATTGCAGGCCCTAATGGCGATACAGTCGTTCTTTGATTCAGTACATTCTTTTTAAGTATGATTTTGCCATTTGTAACATATTGTCCCATTAGTAACGCTCATGTCCAATAATAAACATTCACGAAACATAAAAACCCGCAACATGAAACTAATTTTGTTGCTTCCTCTACTAAACAAAGTTTTGCCAGCTGTAATTCTGTAAAACCTAGAACTATCTTTATATACAGAGTATTGTTTTGGTCGACAACGAGCTTTTCAGGGGTGATAGTATACATGATACTGATGCCAAAAAAAATATAAAAATGGCACCTTAAATTTTTGATAAGTAAATCTTAGAAAATAATTAATTATGGTATCCTTGTTTCCGTGCGTAACGTATTTTAACAATGAATGGTTGCCTAGCAACGAGGCGAGGTGTGCGGGGGTGCGCGAGGGGTCCCGACTGCGGCAGCGCCGCGGGCGGCGCGGGCAGTCTGCTGCATGCCTCCGCGCCGAGCCCGCGTTCCTTTTTCTCAGCGAGAGCAAGCGCCTCTGCGCGTGAACTTACGCTACGGCTATGATCAAAGAACAAGTCTTTATTCAATAGTCGTGAACTGAGCGATGTAGTTGTTAATACATCGCTCAGTTCACGACTATCGAAATGTTTTTCGTGTGGTATAAATCAAGTCGAGTGTGTGAGATTTGCACTTATTTGGAGTGACGTCGCGCCACCGTAATGTGTTACGCAATAAAAACATTATTTACAAACTCCGCAAATCGTGTTCTACCGAAAAAACATCCCATGCTCGAGATAGAGCCCAAAGTAGACAAGAGTTCAAGGAAGAAGCTATCTTGGAATACTTCTCCCGACAGGTTCATATAAGTGTCATTGACCTTTTTGTAGGAAAATTCGTGAATGAGCCGGCCGTCATTGACTGACTGCGCGAACATGCGTTTTGATAATTTTAGGAAAATTTGTAGGTCATTTTTTCAGTAGAATCAATTTATTAAAAAAAATATTATAGGTATTTTCAGAACAAGTATTTTTTATACTTTCATCCCTTAGAAGGCCGTTGTCGACCAAAATACCCTGTATAAAATGCTGAAAAGTTGAAATCAAATTTTTTTGAAACTGTAAATATTTGTGAAACTCTCATCTAGCACAGCAAATACGCAAAGCAGTAGTACAAAAGAACTTAGCCGGCTTAATACTTAAAAACCAGACTCGGACAACGGACGTGCAGTCGTTTTTGTGTACGTCGTGATTTGCGCAACTACGAAAAAAGCTTGCAGAATATGTATTTTCAATAATAAAACTGGTATCTTTTCCTTTTTAAATAAATAAACAGTATATACAGGGTGTAACAAAATTGGTGTAGGACCCGTTAACTGGGGATTCTACTCATCGTACTGAACAACTTTTGTTCTACGACTTTGCTCAAATCACAAAAAAATATTGGGACTTTTCATACAAATCGGTCAATATGTTTTGCCATTTTTGTATGGAGTTCAAACATTTTTTTGCGATTTGAGCAAAGTAGCAGAACAATAGTTCAGTACGATGAGTAAAATCCCCAGTTAATGGGATCTACACCAATTTTGTTACACTCTATATAGGGTGAGTTTAAATTAGTTCTTGATACGAAAGGCTATGCATGTGCTCATGAAAACAAACAACTTTCCCTAAGGAACCCATAGCAAAATCGCAAAAAAAAATTTTGGTCTCTTCATACAAATCGATCAGTCGAGCGGCCAAATTAGTATGAAGAGTCAACGATTTGACTATGGGTTATTTAGGGAAAGTTGTTTGTTATCATGAGCACATTCATAGCCTTTGGTATCAAGAACTAATTTAAAGTCACCTGTATATAATTCTAATATTATGAATTTAACCAAAATGAATAAATAAACATTTTCTTGATTTAAACAGTATGTATTCTTATAAACTTTATTGCATTAATTAGAATATATAAGTATAAAATTATTCATTGTTACTATAACTGATTATACATAATACATTTTTGAATATAAAAATAGTTTTTTTAGGTACAATCGCGAATAAGTGAATAATGCAAACGTTAAGATTATGTATTTAACATAGTTGAGTATACGTTCCTAAAATTAACATGAACCTATTTACCTACAGTCGCTTAGCACATTCGCATCACAGCACTCCCATCAATGGGGAAGAAAACTGACAAAGCTCGCCGATAGAGGCGCTGATATCGCTTGACTCATACTAACTGTCAAAACGTATAAATATTTTTTTTACGTGAACTAAACATAAGATTATTAAAAAAATGCCGCGTTGTATGGCGATTGGTTGCAATAATAATGGAAATCATTAATTTCCTAAAGATTCTCGGATGAAGAAAACGTGGGATAAGTTAACGTTTTCAATTATGTACTTTTCAACTTCGCCTTTAATTGAGGAACAGTCAAGCGTCCGTAGCGCCATCTGAAAATAGCTTTTCGTTTTCTTCCCCATATGTAATATTATAATAAAATCAATTCAACTGTTATAATTCGTTATTATACTAAAACCCCTTAATTCTAGATAAATGATATTAGGATTTTAAAATCTGAGCAAAATATCGTATCTCTGAGAACATTAAATTTTCAGTCTCTAGAATATTTAGGTACATATTATATGTCTTACCTTTTCTTTCCCACTAGTATTCTAATAACGAAGTAAATAGAGGTTTGGTAATTCGCTAGTGAATTCCGTGTGCCGTGCCTTCAACGCCACATCGTTTGATTTAACCGTGTTGATAAATGTAGATGTGGTCCTGATTTTTTATCGTAACTCTGACAGTTTTAGATATTTTCGCACGTCCGCTACTAAAATAAACAGGGGCTCCTTGTAGGGGCGTAGGGGCACAGTCTGAGATACGGCAATATATATCCAAATTCTGATATTACACAAAGGACTATTCTCGTTTACCATGGCGAAAAATAATTTGCAAATGCTTACGTGCATGAGGAACGTACTACCCTCATAACAAAGACCGCGAAGTATATGCAGTTTCCGTATAGTTTGCGGTCTTCTTTCTCACGAGGGCAGCGTAGATTCCTTAGTAATTGAAATAACATATTTCAATGACGGGCACGGCGCTGAATAGCCAGTACACACGAAGGACAGGGTAGTTGACTGCATCAAGGATTAATTATAAATAAAATATGTTTCACTAAAAAGCTATTTTATTGAAATAGTGGAAAAGCTTACTAGCTTGGACTTTCATCATATGTTCAACTTTTTATTTATAAAGATTTCGCAATGTGTATGGAAAAGACTATCTCAAACATTTTTACGACTGTAGTTTTTTGACATTTGATAAAAAGTAACTCGGATGACTAGCAGTCAACTACCCTGCTTTGGCGCCAACCCGCTACGCGTTGGCTTCGACGCGGTCCGCCTCCGTGTCGACAACCTGCGCGGCGTCGGTGTCGTCGTCCTCCTTGGGCGTGGCGCGGCGGCCGCAGCGCGGTACCAGCCCGTTGTACTCGCACATGCCAAAGATGAGCACCCCGAACCCGAGCAGGTGTTGCCAGTGGAAGTCCTGCCACCTCAGCCCTAGCGACACCATCCAGATTACGAATGTTCTGTAAACAATCAGTGTCTAATCAAAAATTTAACTTTTAATGTTTAGTTCAATGGGTTCAGTTATAACATAAAATATTTGCTTATTGTCGTTATTTTCTCTAAATAACGGTTGCATTTCAACTTCCATTAGGAGCGTCTGTAACGCAACTTTCCCCTAATAACCAATGGTCAATTCGCAAAACAATTTTGAGCATTTCCATACAAAGTAAGCCGATCACGTGATCAAATTAGTATGAAAGGTCCAAACATTTTTTTTCGAATTGAACATTCGTTCTTGGAAAAGTTGTTCAGTTTCATGAATATAAGAAATGAATTCTTCAACATATGTTTTACTCAGTCGATGAATTTTTTGACATAAAGCATGAGATGATTGTTTGATTAAATTCTTATTTTTGATGACATGTAAATGTATAATTTTATAAAATATATAAGTTGCTACTTTATTAGTGCCCGATATTTTAGTCAGTGCTTCTACTCCTGATTCTGATCAACTTTCCCCAAGGAACCCATAGTCAAATCGCAAAAAAATTTTTGGTCTCTTCATACTAATTTGGCCGCTCGGCTGATCAATGTGTATGAAGAGCCCAAAAATTTTTTTGCGATTTGTCTATGGGTTCCTTGGGGAAAGTTGATCAGAATCAGGAGTAGGAGCACTGACTAAAATATCGGGCACTAATAAAGTAGCACCTTATATAAACACTCCTATCTGCAAAAACCCAACTTTGAAGATAGGAGTATTTGGTTCTTAATCGTCGATTTGTATTTGAAGCCACTGTAAAATTTTGGTGGGAGGGGGGGGTCCAAAAATAACCCTGTATACTACAAATTGGTAATTTAAGCTCATTACCTTATGGAATCAAGAACCATTCTCGTGGTAGCAGACATTTCCTTGGTGACGCTGATGCCGGCGAAGTTAAAGAATGCAATGGACACTATGGTGCCAAGGATAGCCACTAGCAGGAGAGGATTGTTAGCTAGAAGAAAAAAGTATACACAGTTTGAAAAGGGGTTTATTTGTATTGTAATTTGTTATAAAAGATGAGCGTACTTCAGTCATAGCCATCCTCGACCGTTTTCGTTCTTTGCAAGGCATCCTAAGCCGTCGGTGCCGGTCTCTAGATGGCAGTCAGTATGTTAGAGCTCTCATACCGCCTTGCAATCTTCTGATAATGGACTTCGCTACTAGGAGCGTAGGTCTCGACCTACATCATCTTACTTACTAATAGGTACTTATCTATTATAAAATTAAGGGTGTTTCCTGTTAACTGTTACATTTTTTCATCAGTCAAACGACGTCCACTGCTGGACAAAGGCCTCCGACCAAGTGAAAGCAAGAATTTTTACACCGACCGGTCCTGCGATACCCGCATTCAGTGGCTTCCCGCAACCTTCACCAGGTCTTCGGTCACAAATGTGGAATCTTCATATTAATTCGATCGGATCTGGCACAAAACACTTCTTGCAAAGCTTCCTTCTTATGGGCTTCCCGAGGAATTATGCAAATGGGTGACTTAGTTTTCTTGCAGACAGAAGCATAAAGGTCGTAGTCGACGGTGCATGCTCAGATTCTATGTCTGTGAACGCTGGTGTCCCTCAAGGCTGTGTGCTTTCGCCTACACTGTTCCTTCTACATATCAATGATATGCTGCAAATCAGCAGCACTCATTGGTATGCGGATCACAGCACAGGTGATGTCTTCTATACCGGCCGTGCCAACATTTCTCGGGAAAACGTCGTCGAGAGCCGAAACAAACTTGTGTCGGAAATTGAGGCTTCTTTAAAGAAAGTCTCAGAATGAAGTCGACTTAATTTGGTGCAGTTTAATCCTACTAAGACACAGATTTGCGCGTTCACTGCGAAGAAAAAGCCATTTGTAGTATCACCTTGTTTTGAGGACACCCCTAAATGCGTCAGCTAGTATCGGAATCCTTGGTGTCGACATATAGAGTGAAGTCCAGTTCCGTGATCATCTAGAATGTAAGGCTAAATTAGCCTTGAAGAAGCTTGGTGTGCTCAATACATTGAGACGGTATTTCACTGCGGCCAATCGCCTGCAACTTTATAAGGCGCAGGTCCGGCATCATGTGGAATACTGTTCTCATCTCTGGGCAGGGGCACCCCAGTACCAGCTTCTCCCTCTGGACTGCATTCAACGGAGAGCAACTCGAATCGTCGGCTGCCAGGATATTTCAGATCGGCTTGACTCCTTGGCACTGCGTAGAGATGTAGCCTCGCTCTGCATTCTCTATCGCTTGTACAATGGGGAGTGCTCCGAGGAATTTATAAATATTTATATATAAACAAATTTAGAAATTAGAAATATTTCATGTTACTTGTTTTTATTTTATTTTTATGTTATATTAATTTGTCAATTTTATTAGTTTTTGTTGTAATAACTATTGTTTTAGTTCGAAATGTTGATAATATGCGGTAAATTATTATTTGTTGTGCCCTTGCAGGGTCATGGTGTGTATTGTACTTTTAAAACTTTATCTAACACCATAACTACCACTCATGAAGGCAATAAAGAATTTTGTTTTCTTTTTAATCGTTTGGATTGATCCCTGCCCCCTCTTTCCGCCATCGTTCTACGCGACAACAATTTCATCCCTATCACTTAGATGGTTGGCAGTCCACAACTGTGCGTTTAAATAGAAACTTACTGCCTCGCACAACCAAACTGTGGATTGTCGCCTGCGGTATTTCCGGACCAATATGACAGTCAAACCTTCAAGCAAAGAGCGTACTCCAACGCACTTGTGATTCCTCTGATGTTGTGGGTGTCCATGGGCGGCAGTAATCGCTTACCACCAGGTGATCAGTCTGCTCGTTTGCCACCTCGACCAAAAAAAAAATTATCTAGCCAACAGCACAGCTGCGTAGAACACGGCTGTTAACTTTCGTGCATCCCTCTCGCACAGCGTTCTTCTAAAGACGACGACAGGAGTTGTAGTCCTGTAAAGCATATAGATGCTCGTGTCCTCTTCCAACATTTTTGGTTTTGCCCTTTCGGCCGCGTACGTAACCGGAGGTTCGTAACTAGTTGCGAACGAAACATAATTATGTTTTATACGATACCAGTTGCGAACAAAGCCTTATTTGTACTTACTTGCACGAAACCGTGGTTTTTCTTTCGTAACTGGTTACGAATAAAACAAAATTGTGCGTTGTACGATACTCTGACCACAATCCTGCCATCCCTAATATTTTTAAAATATACTTATGTATACTATAAAATATCATGTAATTCAGAATTAGAATAAAATAACAACAAACAAAAAATAACATAACATATTCAATTAACTTAAAATAATATAGTAAAATAATAAAATAACATAATGTAGTTACACCCCTCGAACACAAAGAACTCAAATTAATATGAAGGGTCCACTGAAATAATGATGAATATCCTAAATTATATTTTATCTAAGTAAGTACAACATTCGGACGCTTGATTAATGCAGTTAGTTATCTCGTTTAAAAACTCAGCAGTATCGCTTACAGTACCAAGATAAATACATTTTCAAAAATTAGATACACGGCTAGAACGCTAAGCGTCACACGTGTTCACGCCAATAATGATAAATGTCCTTCGCCTAGCATACGGAAAAAAGAAGGGAGGGGAAGGGGTAAGTAGGCGGATCTCGCGTGTCATAAATTTTTTATTTTACTATATTACTACTTTGCACTCATTCTCTATCACGTATTATACGGGACCGGATATACATACATACATACATACGCGCATGCCTACGCGCATACATACGCGCATACATACGCGCATGCATACGCGCATGCCTACGCGCATGCATACGCGCATGCCTACGCGTATACATACGCGCATGCCTACGCGCATGCCTCCATGCCTCTGCGAATGCCTACGCGCATGCCTCCATGCCTCCGCGCATGCCTACGCGCATGCATACGCGAAGTATAAAAAATCTGTAGGCCTGAAACGAAACATTATTATTAGGGTTTCTGATTTCTCGACCTTTTTTATTTCTCGAGTTTCGAGAATTCTCGAGGCCAATTTCACGAGTTTTCTCGGGTCTCGAGTTTTTTTTATATAAACTGTTGAAATTTGTTGAAATTAATTTAAAAAAGCAAAATTTTTAATCTGATGAATTATTGAGTACATCATAATTATTATTTTGTAGTATTTGGTTGATACGTATTATTTAGGGAAGGAAAGGAACAAAAACTAAAATTTTCTTACACAATAAAATAGATAGATAACTCTAAACAAAACAACTAAAATCAAAACTTAGCACTAAACTAATAGGTTAGGTCCAGATAACTTTAACTATGTGCACGCAGCTTTACAACTTTTGGGGTCATAGATGTAAATGACTACGGCTAATTTTAGCGTGGGCGTAGCGTGAATATTAAAATGATACCTATCGATATGATAAAAAATATTTTACCTGTATAAATCAATCCCCGAAAGCTATGATCACGGGTGCACTACTTTGATTATTGTGAAAATTGTAAATATGCATCAGTAGAACAAAGGTGTAGTGTATTTCTAGGGTGAAAAATAATTACCTAAATTGACAGTTAACGTTAGCCCAGATAATTTTATTTGAAGTTAAAAAAAAGGAAAAACTAATTGAAGCATGCTTTATTTGTTATAATATAATTTAGCCTACATGTTTATGTTTCTAAAATTGAAAAACAACAATAAATTATAGATCAATTTTACCAATTCTCATTATTTTTCTTCAAATTCAAATACGCTACATCTATTTAGCTAACTGGATTGTTAATTTTGGTTGGATTGTAATTTTGGCTGAATAAAGTTAAGTTGGTTTGAAGAAACAACTAATGTAGAACTACTGGTGAAACCGATTGGAGTTTTACTTACCCCTAACTTCTGAGATAGTCCTATATCTCCCAATAGCAGTGTGCGTCCTCTATGATTTCATCTATGGGATAAGCTTTGCGTAAAGGAACCCACAACCTCCACCAATCCGGACTTGGCCCCCGTGTGTGGAGTATGGCCCAACCTTCCCGAAGTATGGGAAGAGACCCGTGCCCCTGCAGTGGGGACGATATGGGTTGTTAACAAAGGAACCCTATTACGAATACGAAGTGTGCACGAAGCGCGGGCGCTGTTACGTGACGAAAAATAGTCGCACGGCGCTTGGCGCAATTCAAATTCGGAACTCGAGAATTCTCGAGTTCCGGTCTTTTTTTCTCGTCTCGAATGAGGCCAAATTTCTCGAGTTTTCTCGAGTTCAATAAAGCTGGAGCAGAAACCCTAATTATTATAATGAGCTTCGTCATGCTGCTAAATACCGGGTGTATATGCAAAGGCGAGAAACATTGTGAAATATTTTATTTTTTGTGTCGAGATGACAATAAATATGTTATACTTGGTGTCCGAAATGGTGTCCAGAGCTGGAGCGATAGTTTGATTTTGTTTATTTTATATTATATGAAGGGTCCACTGTAATAATGATGAATGTCCTTCTTTCTTTGTTTTAAGATAATTGGATTTCAAGTTTATAAATGGTGAAAAAGAACTCAGATATAAAATGTTTCGTTTCAGGCCTACAGATTTTTTATACTTCGCGTATGCATGCGCGTAGGCATGCGCGGAGGCATGGAGACATGCGCGTAGGCATGCGCGTATGCATGCGCGTATGTATGCGCGTATGTATGCGAGTAGGCATGCGCGTATGTATGTATATCCGGTCCCGTATAGTACGTGATAGAGAATGAGTGCAAAGTAGTAATTTAGTAAAATAATAAATTTATGACACGCGAGATCCGCCTACTTACCCCTTCCCCTCCCTTCTTTTTTCCGTATGCTAGGCGAAGGACATTTATCATTATTGGCGTGAACACGTGTGACGCTTAGCGTTCTAGCCGTGTATCTAATTTTTGAAAACGTATTTATCTTGGGACTGTAAGCGATACTGCTGAGTTTTTAAATGAGATAACTAACTGCATAAATCAAGCGTCCGAATGTTGTACTTACTTAGAAAAAATATAATTTAGGATATTCATCATTATTTCAGTGGACCTTTCATATTAATTTGAGTTCTTTGTGTTCGAGGGGTGTAACTATATTGTTATTTTATTTTTTTACTATATAAGGTGCTTCCAAAATATATGCCACGGCTGCAATGGGAGTAAGAGTCATGCATATAGATTACAATAGTAAAAAAAATTCGTGCCCCGGAGTCGTTAAATTGATTTGGGAGACTAAACATTTTTTTTTACTTTGATTCAATTTCGCACAACACGGTCCGTCAAGTACGTACGCTCCGTCATGAAGTCATGAATGAACTTGATGTCATTTCACTGAATAAAAGCAACGCACGCTCGTTTCTCTTTTTACAGGTTAATTTAGTGAACAGCTGATTGTCTTTAAATTAAATGTAGAGCAGAATAAACAAACTTACCTGTTATTAAAACGGCTTATTCACGTAACAAGGTGATAAACTTACCATCGCACGTTGACAGGCTTTGGACTGTTAAATTACGTACTGAAAAGTATCTGTTAATAAAAAGTTTAGGTAGGTAAGGCATCTACTCAAGAGTAGATGCGTAAAATTAAAAAGAACGCGTATTAACGTATTCGAGAGCCGAAACAAACTTGTGTCTGAAATTGAGGCCTCTTTAAAGAAAGTCTCAGAATGGGGTCGACTTAATTTGGTCCAATTTAACCCCACTAAGACACAAGTTTGCGCGTTCACTGCCAAGAAAATGCCATTTGTCGTATCACCTCGTTTTGAGGACACTCCCTTAAATGCCTCAGCTAGTATCGGAATTCTTGGTGTCGACATATCGAGTGAAGTCCAGTTCCGTGGCCATCTAGAGGGTAAGGCTAAATTAGCCTCGAAGAAGCTTGGTGTGCTCAATAGATCGAGACGGTATTTCACTGCGGCGCATCGCCTGCAACTTTATAAGGCGCAGGTTCGGCCTCATATGGAATACTGTTCTCATCTCTGGGCAGGGGCACCCCAGTACCAGCTTCTCCCTCTGGACCGCATTCAACGAAGGGCAACTCGAATCGTCGACTGCCAGGATATTTCAGATCGGCTTGACTCCCTGGCGCTGCGTAGAGATGTAGCCTCGCTCTGCATTCTCTATCGCATGTACAATGGGGAGTGCTCCGAGGAATTGTTCGGATTGATCCCTGTCGCCTCTTTCCGCCATCGTTCTACGCGACAACATATTCATCCCCATCACATAGATGGTTGGCAGTCCACAACTGTGCGTTTCACTAGAAACTTTCTGCCTCGCACAACCAAACTGTGGAATGAATTGTCGCCTGCGGTATTTCCGGACCGATACGACATTCAAACCTTCAAGAAAAGAGCGTACTCCCAAATCAAAGGCCGGCAACGCACTTGTGACTCCTCTGGTGTTGCGGGTGTCTATGGGCGGCGGTAATCGCTTACCATCAGGTGATCCGTCTGCTCGTTTGCCACCTCTGCCATAAAAAATAAAAAAAAAGTATTACAGTAAGTAACTTGGCATGTTTCTAAGTTCATCACCTTATTTACAAGGATTTGCACAACACAACACTGGTGGCTGGCTGACTCACACCAAACCTCTGTTCATACGGGTTTACGGCGAACGCAGGGATGTTATTTGCACTCGCGGTAGTAGAGTGTCGATCACCTTATTTACAAGCTATTTCACAACACAACAAAGTTTTACATCAGTTTTACAACACAGTAAAGTTCTCGAGTGGTGACCGCGCACTGGAATACGCAGTGTGGGCAAGCCCCCGACTCGGTGGACCGACGAAGACCTGGTGAAGGTTGCGGGAAGCCGCTGGATGCGAGCCGCACAGAACCGGTCGGTGTGGAAATCCTTGGGGGAGGCCTTAGTCCAGCAGTGGACGTTTTTCGGTTGATGATGATGACACAACACAACACTGGTGGCTAACTCTTACACCAAAACTTTGCTCATACAGGTTTACGGCATGCGCAGGGATGTTATTGCACTCGCGAACAGAGGGTATCGCGGTAGCAGAGGATCATTTCAAGATACTCTTGATTCGTATGTACGTCTGGGTGACATGGTTATCTCACTCGCGGATGGGGGCGCAGGCGGTGCAGAACGTTCGCGTCACGCCTACGCGTCACCGCTGCGCATAGCGAACTGAACTGACCTCTGACCTATAGGCAGGGCGCGCGGGCGCCAACCGCCCCCGCCCGCCGGTCGCGCTCCGCTCCCGAGTGAGTACCTATGCGAAAGGGTGCGGACAGATCAAAGCCTTTTGCAGCATGACACAAGTGCCGAATTTGTTTGATGTCTAGCCGCAACGTCGCGGAGCGTTTAAGCATGTTTTCGCGCGCCTGATTTCATTCAACACAATACGGGTGGCTTAATAAAGTAAAGCAATTTATTTTTATGATTGTTATTTTTTTGTATGGAAAAAAAAAGAATAGTTTCCGGACATGAATGTCTCATTTTCGTGATCACTTTACATGATACTTTCTCCCATTTCAGCCGTGGCATATATTTTAGAAGCACCCTATATTATTTTTAAGTTAATTGAATATGTTATGTTATGTTTGTTATATGTTGTTTGTTGTTATTTTATTCTAATTCTGAATTAAATGATATTTTATAGTATACATAAGTATATTTTAATAATATTAGGGGTGGCAGGATTGTGGTCAGAGTATCGTACAACGCACAATTTTGTTTTATTCGTAACCAGTTACGAAAGAAAAACCACGGTTTCGTGCAAGTAAAAAAATGGCTTTGTTCGCAACTGATATCGTATAAAACATAATTATGTTTCGTTCGCAACTAGTTACGAACCTCCGGTTACGTACGCGGCCGAAAGGATTTTTGCTCACCAATCTGCACAAGACCGTCGATGGCATCCTCCACGGTGCCGCGTGCGTTGTGGCCAAAATGTGGCGGCGCTGGCGTCCAGTAGAAGACAATCAGTAGCACCGACAGCACCGAGAATCCGAACACGCCCTCCCAGCCCACCGCTTGCAGCGGTGGAATGTTCAATCCTGTAATAATTGAACTAAATTAGGTAATGTATTTAATGGTGTATTGAAGAGTAAATTCACCCCCCCCCCCTATCTCGTACTTTAATATAGGTTTCAAAGGACCAACCTTTTTTTTAATGATTGATTCTATGTCTGTGAATGCTGGTGTCCCTCAAGGCTGTGTGCTTTCGCCTACACTGTTCCTTCTGCATATCAATGATATGCTGCAAATCAGCAGCACTCATTGTTATGCGGATGACAGCACAGGTGATGCCTTCTATACCGGCCGTGCCAACATTTCTCGGGAAAACGTCATCGAGAGCCGAAACAAACTTGTGTCGGAAATTGACGCTTCTTTAAAGAAAGTCTCAGAATGGGGTCGACTTAATTTGATCCAATTTAACCCCACCAAGACACAGGTTTGCGCGTTCACTGCCAAGAAAATGCCATTTGTCGTATCAACTCGTTTTGAGGACACTCCCCTAAATGCCTCAGCTAGTATCGGAATCCTTGGTGTCGACATATCGAGTGAAGTCCAGTTCCGTGGTCATCTAGAGGGTAAGGCTAAATTAGCCTCGAAGAAACTTGGTGTGCTCAATAGATCGAAACAGTATTTCACTGCGGCCCATCGCTTGCAACTTTATAAAGCGCAGGTTCGGCATCATGTGGAATACTATTCTCATCTCTGGGCAGGGGCACCCCAGTACCAGTTTTTCCCTCTGGACCGCATTCAGTGGAGAGCAACTCGAATCGTCGGCTGCTAGGATATTTCACATCGGCTTGACTCCTTGGCGTTGCGTAGAGATGTAGTCTCGCTCTGCATTCTTTATCGCATGTACTATGGGGAGTGCTCCGAGGAATTGTTCGGATTGATCCGTGCCGCCTCTTTTCGCCATCGTTCTATGCGACAACATTTTCATCCCCATCAATTAGATGGTTGGCAGTCCACAACTGTGCGTTACACTAGAAACTTTCTGCCTCGCACAACCAAACTGTGGAATGAATTGTCGCCTGCGGTATTTCCGGACCGATACGACATTCAAACCTTCAATAAATGAGCGTATCAAATTCCCATATCTAAGGCCGGCAACGCATGTGTGACTCCTCTGGTGGTGCGGGTGTCTATGGGCGGCGGTAATCGCTTTCCATCAGGTAATCCGTCTGCTCGTTTGCCGCCTATTAAAAAAAATTAAAAAAAATACCCTGCTGATTTGTTTTAACCTACTTTAAAAAAGGAGGCGGTTCTCAAAAATCCCTAAAAATAATTGTACAGCCATTATTCTTGCATAACCTTTCACAATCTAACAAACATAGGAGTTCCTTTAATAGTCGTCACTTGACTTGACACAAATAGTTACTTATCATGTTAGATTATCTCACCGGCTACATATTTCTCTTCATAGACCATCTGGCAAGCGGAGATAACTTGGGCCACAATGATCAGAAGGTCCCCTGTGATGAGGCTATTCCTGCCTTTTGACTCCCCTGGAGATTGGTAGATGGCATCCGTTACGCCGACAATCGCCAACCCTAATATCACACATGCTGAAATAATAAAATAAGAATTTTGTACACTCAATACTCATGCTATTCTATGATATAACTCGGTAGGTATAACCTCATAGTGGAGTCTTTATTTTGGATCAAAGCGGCCTTTATCCGTACGGGGTAAAATAAAATAAAAGATTTTGACTTTTCTTAAAAGCAGATCAGGTGATCAACTTACTACATTTTTCGCGAATGACTGATTCTTTGACGCAAGTTGAAATCCCAATTAAATAGTTTTAGCTGATTTTGATAGGCCTTATGTAATCGTCTGGCTACGAATCAAGCCCTAAAAGGAATATTGTAAATAAATTTTATTGTTATCGTTTTACATCTACATAATTTTTCTGGACATCACGTATTTATTCATGTGACAACTTTTTACTGTTTAATAAACATTTCATTAAAGAGTCATATATGATATTTTATCACTTGTTACAATATACACATAAAAAAATCTCTCAAATGTCCCTAAAATGACTGTTTTCGAAGGTAATTTCAGGACTTTTTGAACCCCTAACCTAACCCTAGGTTTTCTTCGACATTTCTACGCCATTTTAGATTGTTAGAGAATCATTGCAAAATACCAAAGTAACATACCCATGATACCCAATACTCTATCTATACTATATGCTACTACTTACATAGTCAAGTACCTACATTCAATAAATGTAATAGAAGACCTTTTGTCAATCTTACTGTCATAAATACTGAAGTCTTAGGTATATAGGTTGATCCACTGCAGTTTACTTAGGGTAACTCCCAGATAGATGCCGCACTTTTTGAAATCGCTTTATAGCTTTCTAGATAATCCCACGATTAAAGAACTGTTTAAAAAATCATAAAGTACGGTCCTTAGACTGCAGTTTGCTATAGTAGGTTAGAAGTCAAAGCCATAAATATAGGAACTATAACACATTTTGCAGACCTCTAAAATATCACGGATACATGCCCCACCCCGGATAGTCGCCCCGCCTGTAAAATTGGACCGGGGGATAGATGCCACTATGAGAAATACATTCATAATCAAGATTAAGGATACATAAATATGGTCTGTAAGGTTTTTATAATATACCTAAAATACTAAAAAAATATTGTGAAAGGGCCATTTACTGTATATTATGATAGAGGATAGATGCTTCAGAGCAAAAATTTATAAAAAATATATTTGACCTGTTCTTTTTCTCATTAATGAATGCATGGCACGTGTCTTGAGCTACTCACACTTTTTGTCCATTAGTTGATATAAATGATTATATTTATACATTTTTGGTGGGGCGTCTATCCTTTTAGCGCTTCATCTAAGATCATATGGTAAGAGGATAGGTGCCCCTTTAAGTAAAGTAGCAAAGAGAAAGATAGAAAGAAGCCTAACGAACATATTTATTATGAGTCATAATATTTAAATTTATTTTTTATTATTATGTCATAATTTATGACATAATAATAAAAAATACAACCTGGCAATCAAATTATCCAAAACACCTTTCTTTATACACGAAATATATTTTTGGAAAAATGTTGTGGGCTTCATATTCAGCGCGGATTTTTGTCTTCTTCACTTATAACGGAACACCCAATCGCACTAATATGAACACGTCACACAAATAAAGAATTTCTAATATTACACACAATACATACGATAAACCATCAATTACCTGAAACTTGTGTTACCAATTAAAGAACATACATGAAACAAAGATAGATCGTCTTTGACCGAAAATTGCTGATTTCATAGGCCCAGTACCAGCCTACGCCTACTCATAATTATCCTTCAAGTCATGCGTTGTAAATCAGAAAGGTCTCACCGGGTTCTCGGCTATATGGTATTAAATCTCCTCCTTTGTGAAACACCATCGAATTCTTCGCGTTTTCAGGTTTGCGAATTGTTTTGTTATATGACATTATTAAAAATATTTTTAAAAGTTTCTAATTTTCAAACTCAAGCTTAATTCACGTCACATCACGATAAGGGTGCGCAAGCGCTCGGGCGCAAGGGTCCTGCAATAAGCGAAACAAAGGAATTTCTAAACAAATGGAAATGGCTTGGACCGCGCGGCGACGGCGGCGTCCGCTCTCGACCACTGCCCGCACAAGACTCCGAGTTATATAAGTCCGGACCAGTAAGTAAATAATCATTGAGACTCATGCCCTGCACCTTAGCCGCAGCATCGTAAACCAAAAGTAACTTGCCGGGTTTATTTATGTTTTGTACACCAAAGTGCGGTAAATACCAAATTGGTAAATTAGTTTCAATTTCATTAACTGGCAATACACGCGCATAACCCTCGGAAAACAATTTATTTAATTCTTTTGCATACTTTTGCGCATACTCGACATCTTTATCGAATTTCCTTAACAAAGACATTTGACGTGAAAAAGCATTATACGAGTTAGGCATTGTAAAGTTATCATTTTTAAAAGGTAACCCGACCTCCCATTGGTTGCCTATATACCTCGCTGTTTCCTCCAAAATGTGTAAGGCCCTTAAGTGTGCCTTATTTTCACGAAGCGCGCTCGATATTCCGATAGAATCTAACGAAAAATATTTTTTAATTAGCTCGTTTAATTCACTTACGTTTTGTAAACCTTCGTCGTTACCACAGGTGTGAGAGAGACAACAAACATTTTCACTTACGTGCGCCTTGGTGTGAGCAGGACTGCAACAGCCATGCACCGACCATCCTAGTCGGCAGAGTGATGCGTACGGCTTGTTTTTACCGCCATAAACGATCTCAAGCGGCGCGATTAGAAAATAATTATCTTCACCGATCAATATGCGTGGCACTACTCGCTCCCTACACACTTTACTTTTAATATGCGACAAATAATTAAATGACACATCATTTAGTACAGATAAATTTTGAACAGGTAAGTTTAATTTAGATATTTTACGGAACTTAATGTCAAATAATTCACTGTCCTGTCCACCTATTTTTGTAAGCACTTTTGGGGCTTCAGATTGAAACACTTCCAGCCCGAACGCGTCAGTAAACTTTATAGAACCAGACTTTTTACACTTGAGGCCTAATTGGTTCGCTAACTCGGCGTCAATCATAGACACGGACGACGCGTCATCTAAAAGGGCATACGCGCTCACTTCACCGTTTGGGCCCTGTAACCGCACTTTAATTACTTTTAATAGCACTTCACTGGACCTCTCGGACAATGACGTGACGTTATCCTTGGACGTCTTCATGACGTCACACTCAGCCATGACGTTAGCGACTGTTTCGCTCGACGGCGACGTTGGAGAGGGGGCCGCGCTGCCGCCACCCGCGCCGCACTGAGGAAGTGCGCCGTCAGCGCTGCCGCTGCTCTCGGGCTGTTCGTCAGCTGATGCCGGTCACGTCCAGTGCAATAATGCGTGATGTGCAAGTCCGCAACCGTCAATGTTACATAAGGGCGCCGGACACGTGACTCCTTTAGGATGGCGCACAATCAAACAACAATAACACAGTCTATGTGATTTTAAATAATTCCACTTATCTTTTCGTAGGGTTCGTTTAAATTGTTTACATTCAGGCAGTAAATGTGCTGTTTTCTTACAGAATTTGCATATGTTTTTATCAGTGTGTATAGATATAGATAGTAGATGTAGTCAGGACTGCGCGACTTCGACCGCGATCTTCAGGTCGTCGACCCGGCACTGGTACATAGGTCTTTTGCTCTTGAGAACGAGGGATTCCCACTAAGGAAATCACTTCGCATTCTCTCTTCAAAAAAATCTGATAGTAGTTCCAGCTTAGTTTGCCCTTCAATTATTTTTGACTAAGCAAAGTCAGTCCATTTACCTATAAGAGTGTTAGGTAATTTTGATATAATCGTGTTGACAAGCTCAGGGTGCGGCCTGGACGCAAGCGACGGCGACAGCGACAGCAACAGCGACGGCGACAGCGACATGAGCGACTTGATCATTTCCATACATTTGTATGGAGCTGTTTTGGACGACAGCGACACGCGCGGCGACACACGAGCGACGAGCGACATTTCAAGGACGTCGCGCGTTTAGGGACGTTCTTCTTTAATCGATAAACCAGTTTAAACTATCCATAGTTTGAGAAGAAAAAATAGTTTCAGATAATAAAATGATACAGTTTGATACTAGCTGGAGTGCCCCGCTTCGCTCAGGGAGTTGATATCCCCCGCACCCTGCGCCTCACCCCCCTCTCCCCTCACCTCACCCCCCGACTCACCCTCCCCCGCACCCCGCACCTCACTCTTCCGCACCCCGCGACTCAACTCCCTCGCACCCTGCTCCTCCTCCACCCGCACCCGGAGCCTCCCCTCACCCCTCTCCTCTCCCCCCGCAACCCAAGCCTCACCTCCGCACCATACTCCTCCCACGCACCCCGCACCACCCGCATCCCACTCCTCACCGTCCCCCGCACCCCGCTCCTCCCCCTGCACCCGATCCCCCCGCACCCCTCACCCCCCCGCACCCCTCTCACCCCCCGCACCCCGCTCCTCTACCCCGCAACCCGTGCCTCAACCCCGCACCCCACTGCCCCCGCACCCCGCTCCTCCCCTCGCACCCCACGTCTCCCCCCGAACCCCTCACCCCCCCCGCACCCCGCTCCTCTTCCCCGCAACCCATACCTCAACCCCGCACCCCACTCCCCCCGCACCCCGCTTCTCCCCTCGCACCCCGCGTCTCCCCCTCGCACCCCGCTCCTCACCCTGCCCTGCATCCCGCTCCTCTCCCCCGCAACCCGCGCCTCACCCCCCGCACAACGCTTATCATCCCCGCCACACCCCGCACCTTTCCCCCGCAGACCGGTCCTCACCCCCCCGCACCCCGCTGTTCCGGGACTGCTGTAGAGTGCTCTCAAATACTCTCGAATGTTCTGGACTGTTCTATTCTAGAAAATCCTTAAGGGTGAAATTTCAACCCTTATATCTTCAAAAGCACGCCCTTTAGGCAAAAACGGAAACCTTTTTCATGGATGGGGGACAGAGGGCTACCGCACCATATAACTCCCTTGATCGTATCTGGATTCGTTTCAGAGTTTTATCGGCACAAACATTTGTACACTTTATTTTATAATATTGATTATGTAGAATATAATCTATTTCCACAGTCATCCTTTTGTAATATAAACTTTCGGATTTCGACTTTTGATCTTCATAATTCTTCAGTAGTTGCCGAAATCGCCTTTTTGTTTTGTCTAAATCTACGTCTTCTTTAGCAAGTTAGTATAATAGTAATATTAAAAAAACAGAAATATTTGCCCTGGGTGGGGATCGAACCCACGACTCTCGGATCAATAGTCAGGAGCGCAAACCTGTCCTGCACAGTCGCCGCTAAAAATAGGCAGCTCGCGCGGCGTGATGAGGCGGCTCAGGAGGCGCTCGTCGTGCTGGGAGGCTGAGTTATGCATCATATCCTTCAAGGTGGAAGCTAGCTGCTGGATGCTGGACTCCAGGTTACAAGGTTGGGGGAACAGCTTAAAATTGTCATTACAAACATCTTGATGTGATTGGCGAGATGACGGCTGAATATTTTCTTGATGACTTCGTTCCAACCACTCCTGGACATGTGAATGAGTTGCTCAACCCACTACCGAGCCCCCGACCTGGTCGCTGACGCTGGTACTACTGCTGCTCTTGTTTGACTCGTCTTCCGCCGCTGCAACGATGGCCAGGTTGGCCTCTAACCGCTTGTCAATCAGCTGCATTTGTATTCGCGCCTTGGCTACGGCAGCTTCGAGTTCCAGCTGCTTGCGCCTAGCCATGGAAGATGCCGATGATTTCTTTATTTTAGCTGAAGTACCTGTAGTCACGGAGGGCGATGGCGCCGGTGGGTATATTGGTTTACCAGCGGCGGATTTATCAACGAGGTTAGCGCTGTTAGGTGAAGATCTTACAGAAGAATGCTTTTCATAGGTTTCATGCAGGGCGTTCTTCATATCGACTTGTTCCACCACACCGTGCCCTGGCGGTACGGTTCCTAAAGTGCCAGGGCAGCTTTTCACGTCACTCTCATCGACAGGTGCACTAACTAATTGTTGGTTATCTAAAACTTTGCGTTGATTCCGCGTGAGTACCACTTTGGGTGGGGTATTAAACATTGCGAACGTCACTGGTAGTATTAGAAATACTAATTAGGCTCGAAGACCAACTTTTATAGGTGATAGAAATGAAAGATGCTATCCGATACCACCACCATTTTAATACTGCCATAGATACACAATTAACTTAACAGCGACTTAATGAAAAAGAGGTTCACAGCGCCATCTATGATGCTTAGGTATAACTAATTAATAAAATAATTAAATAAAATATTTTCACAGTTTGCGTCGCCTACAGTTATGTATGACCTTTTCTGAAGTCAGTTAACCTGGGTGATCAACGTGACCACGCAAATTACATAGTAGACCACCATAATATAACGCAAGTTAGATAGTAAACCACCATAATTCGTATGAGAAATAGTCAGGTTTTGCGGATTTTCTCAAATACGTTTTATAAGGAAAAATATTTCTTGTTTTACGTGACAAATATTTTGTGCGTGCGAGATATATTTAAATAATAATATTATGTACCTGTATATACTATTTTACTTATCAGTCATTTGGGCTCTAGATGATTCATTTTATTAACTTACGAACAACCGATACTAAAACCGCGTTTCATGCTGCTGTGCCGAGCATCAAATTATACAGAGTGTCCCAAAACTAATGCGACAAATTTTGGCTGGTGATAGCTTTGATCAAGACCTATCAAAATAACGAAACATATTTTCAGCAAAAGTTTATGGTTTTCGGGTTATACCAGATTAAAAAAAAAAATTAAAATCACTACCTTACGGTGGTCTTTTGAGCTTTTGTTATCAAAAAAAACACTTAATTTGTAGATAAGATTAGTGTCTCTACCCGAATCTACTATTTATTCTACAAAAAATTCAATATTCCATCAGAAATACATCATTAGTTCAAGAAAAATCTTTAAAAATATCCGATAATGAAACTTTAAACATTGGCGACGTAAAAAAAATGTACTGAATAATTTTGTCTAATATGTTATAAAAAATCCTTATTTCATGCCCATTTTAGAAATGTATAATACTTGGAAATTTTCCTTGCAAACATTGAGTAAATTGTTATTTTTGACCTCAAGGTGCTGATTTAAAAAAAAAACTTATATTCGAGGTTTTTCAAATAAAAAGAATTAGATTGATTAAAATAGAAAGTAACTTTCTACGTAATTTTCTACCTGAGATAAAAAAACCGGCCAAGTGCGAGTCAGACTCGCGCATGAAGGGTTCCATACCATCGTACGAGAAACTCCAAAAAACAAGTCTCTTGTATGGGGACCCTTTTAATTTTAAAATATTATTTTATTTTACTATATTTTTAGCGACTATAGCAATAACTCTGTGAGCATTTCATTTAAATTGCAAGAGTGACAGAGCAGCGGCGACACTGTGCCACAAAATACCCTAATCGGAGACAACTGTACTATTAGATTTTGAATACACCCAAGCTACTGTTTGGCAGACTGCCTGGCCGAAGTAGACAAGACGAAGACGTTGTTTTGGAAGAAAGACGGAGAAGTGGCGGCAAAATGTTTCTTTTTTTAGGGTTCTAAGTTTAAAGGCCAACGGGACCCTACTATTGTACTAGGGATCCGCTGTCCGTCCGTCCGCCCGCCTGTCTGTCTGTCAGCGGGCTGTATCTAATGAACCGTATTAGGTAGACGATTGAAATTTTACAGAGTGTGTATTTCTGTTGCCGCTGTAACAAAAAATGATAAAAAAGTAAAATTAAAAGTTTAAAAACCCCCCGACACAAAAAATAAACTCTAAAAACTAACAAATAATATTTTAAACCTATTATAATTATTATCGTCACATATATTATGTAAGTTCAAATATTTTTATTTTCCAAGCGTCGTCGCGTCGGGGGACCGCTAAAGTTTATAAAGTATTTTTTCAACAACAGCTAATTAATTATTAAGAATTACATTTAGGTACGAGCGATCTTTGATTTCATGCATAGTCTACGCACTACGTAATGCCGCGCGCGGCGAGCTCGGTGTGCGGTATGCGGCGCGGGGGAGGCGTCACCAAGTGCGGCGACCCGAACAGGCATACACGTGAGGGCAGACGTCGTTGACGGTTGTGTCGATTTAGCGAATTTTTCGGAGTAAATTCTTTTGTTGCAATCTGCGACTACACATGTTTTTCTCACTTAGCGGTCCCCCGACGCGACGACGCTTGGAAAATAAAAATATTTGAACTTACATAATATATGTGACGATAATAATTATAATAGGTTTAAAATATTATTTGTTAGTTTTTAGAGTATATTTTTTGTGTCGGGGGGTTTTTAAAATTTTAATTTTACTTTTATTTTGTCCTTTTTAAAGTAGGTATAAATATTAGGAAGGTATTTATAATGATTAGTTAGTTGAGTTATCATTGAAGTAATACGGTACCACATTTCGAATCAATAGGACATATGGAAGGTAGTCAGATCCCCTCACCAACTATTAAAGAGCTGATGATCTTCAAACGGCTGATCAGGTCATGGTTACCTTACCATATACTTTCAATATCATTGAAGTAACATGGTACCAAATTTCGAATCGATAGGACATATGGAAGGTAGTCAGATCTACTCACCAACTATTAAAGAGCTGATGATCTTCAAACGGCTGATCAGGTCATGGTTACCTTACCATATACTTTCAATATCATTGAAGTAACACGGTACCAAATTTCGAATCGATAGGACATATGGAAGGTAGTCAGATCCCCTCATCAACTATTAAAGAACTGATGATCTTCAAACGGCTGGCCAGCTCACGCTTGCAATTACCATGTTCTTTAAATATCGTTGAAGTAACACGGTACCAAATTTCGAATCGATCGGACATAAGGAAGTTAGTCAGATCCCCTCATCAACTAGAAAAGAGCTGATGATCTTCAAACGGCTGATCAGGTCATGGTTACCTTACCATATACTTTCAATATCATTGAAGTAACACGGTACCAAATTTCGAATCGATAGGACATATGGAAGGTAGTCAGATCCCCTCATCAACTATTAAAGAACTGATGATCTTCAAACGGCTGACCAGCTCACGCTTGCCTTACCATGTTCTTTAAATATCGTTGAAGTAACACGGTACCAAATTTCGAATCGATCGGACATAAGGAAGTTAGTCAGATCCCCTCATCAACTAGAAAAGAGCTGATGATCTTCAAACGGCTGAACAGATTTTCATGAAACATGGCTAAGAACACTCGGGATAAAATTATCTATGACACAAAAAAAACAAAACGAAAATCGGTTCATCCGTTTGGGAGCTACGATACCACAGACAGATACACAGACACGTTAAACTTATAACACCCCTCTTTTTGCGTCGGGGGTTAAAAATAAATTAAAGGGAGCTCCCCTACTAGAAACGTGTTTTTTGGGTGGTTTTGGCTCGATTTTAATAATAGCAAGAGGTAGACGCTTGATTGAAACGCTCACAAAGTTTGTATTACTATAGTCGCTAAAAAAATATAATAAAATAAAATAATATTTAAAAATTAAAGGGGGTCGCCATACAAGAGATGTAACTTTTGGAGTTTCTTGTACGATGGTACGGAACCCTTCATGCGCGAATCGAACTCGCACTTGACCGGTTTTTTCTTTTTTTATCTCAGGTAGTAAGTCAGGGTGAGGTGACCTTGTAGAACACACACATGATCTCCTTTCTATTTTAAATTAATCTAATAAATATTTGAAAAACCTCTAATATAAGATTTTTAAAAATCAGCACCTTAAGGTCAAAAATAGCATTTAACTCAATGTTTGCAAAGAAAATATATCCAAGTATTATACATTTCTAAAATGGGCATGAAACAAGGATTTTTATAGCATATGAGACAAAATCATTCAATATATTTTTTTACGTCGCCGATGTTTAAAGTTTCATTATCGGATATGTTTAAAGATTTTTCTTGAATTGATGATGCATTTCTGATGGCATCTTTAATTTTTTTGAAGAATAAATAGTAGATTCGGGTGGAGACACTAATCAGCAATATTTGAGTGCAAAAGAAAATACAAATTAAGTGGTTTTTTATAACAAAAACTCAAAAGATCCACCGCAAGGTAGTAATTTTCAATTTTTTTTTTTAATCTGGTATAACTCGAAAACCATAAACTTTTGCTGAACATATGTTTCGTTATTTTGATAGGTCTTGATCAAAGCTATCACCGGCCAAAATTTGTCGCATTAGTTTTGGGACACCCTGTATATTTTTTTCACTAAGTATTTATTATGCTATTCTAATAAAATTTATATTTTTATAATCCTAAGAAGTGTGGCTTTCAGAATATATTTTTCATGCTAATATCAAAGACGATTAAAAAGTAATCGACCCATATGTGGAAAAAAGGTAGCCATGTTTTATACGTTTTAATAAATATTTCTTTTTTTATATATGGAAAGTCATTTTTTTGTCACAGAAATGAATTCCTTATTATTTAATCATACGAAAATGATATCTCACTTGCCCTAGTACCAATAGTTTTGAAGATATAAAACCACAAATGGAGCGCGGCAGAAACGAACTTTCCCACCCTCCCCCTGCCAAACGGGTGATGGCTGCCGGTGGCTCCCGGGCTTAATCTACTCATAACGGCCTAGGGAACAACTATGCCGCCGTAGTATGAGCGCCGGATCCATAATTAAAACAGTTCCCATACTAGGCGTTGCACTAAATTCCCCACTATTAGCTGGGCGGGAAGTTTTGACGACCTTTATATTAGGTGCTTACCTATGAAATTGACGTTTAGTTAAAAAAGTTCAAAGACAAAATTAATATAAAATAATTAAGGTTTTAAAACAACGAATTATTTTCAAAGTACCATTGGACATTTAGAAATAAAATAATGCTTGCTAAATGCACGTTGTTATTGAATATTTTGAGAGCACAGTAGTGTAGAAACTGTGATATTAGATTTTTTCGTCACTGAAAATCGTCATATTTTCGTTAAAAAAATACTTTTTTTTACTTTTGATGGCTACACTTATCCCAGCGTGTTAATTGTTACCATATGTATTTTTGAACATATTGCGCATAATATTTCACGATTTTCAGATAATTTCGATTTTTTTTGGTAGAATTAATTGACCCAATTGACCTCTAAGAAAACTCCAATACCGTATTTAATGGAACCCTACTCATTCAGTTTTTACATAAGAGACATGACATCACTAATTCATGAAAGACCTTGAATGTAGCTAGAAAATGATATGTGTACATAATTTAATGGAAGTAAATTCATTTTTGGGGTAATATTATTCATTTGAACTTTCAAAACTGAAACGCCAATTTCATAGGTAAGGACCTAATATTTATTAATAATAAGTTAATATAATACATATGGGTAATTATCTTGCATGGTGGCATCCACTCCAATCTTTTTTTTAACATATGAAGCACAGGGCGGACCCGAAAGGCCTGACGACGGCCCGACACTGAAGCCAGTACTGCTTAGTACATACACTGTGTACTGCTAATTTAATTAGTCCATGAATGATATGATGTGCTGTTTTGATAACAGTTGCACATTTAGACATGCTCTCCTCATTGTTTTGGATAGCTCTTGTTACATGACATGACCCAACATATAAACATTAGTGGTAGTAATGAGAATTTAGCTAACAATATGATACTTGGGGGGGGGGGAGCAATAAGTTGCTTTATGAAATACCCAACCTAACCAGTCAGCCTTTAATAAATCTACGACGCAAAGCTATGATGAATACCCAACCATTATGGGTTAGACAAGCCCAAATTAATTGTCTATATTTACATCCCTGGACCTCAAAACTATTGTATCCATGTAACCATCATTGTTCACTATTCTTTGCGTTTAGTATTTATCTACTAGCTTCCGCCCGCGACTTCGTCCGCGTGGACTTCAGAATCTAGAAATTTTTAGTTTTTAAGCATTCCTTCGGGAACCCTTAAGTTTTTCGGGATAAAAAGTATCCTATGTGTTAGTCGAGTGCTTTATCTATCTACCTACCAAATTTCATCCAGATCCGTTCAGTAGTTTCGGCGTGAAAGCGGAACAAACAAACAAACAAATAAACAAACAAACTGACAAACAAACAAACATCCATACTTTCGCATTTATAATATTAGTGAGATGAGATATATGTATGTATATATGTATTTATGTATGTATCTATGTACCTATTGTATTTATGTATGTATTATTTTGTTTATGATGTGTATGTATATTACATAAAATAACCATCGATTTCTTGTTTTTGTTTTAGTATTGCAGCCGCCTCCGTAGCGTAGTGGCTTGCCGCTCGCTTCACATCAGGAGGTCGCGGGTTCGATTCCCGGCGGGGTCCAACTTTGTGGACTCGGTTTTGTTGGTGGCAGGGCATTTTCTGAGCCCGCCTGCCTGGCTAGCTACCACCATCTTATCTAAGTCTTGCCGCCAAACATCAATGTTAACAGCATTGATGTGTTCCGGCATGAAGATAAGATAGCCAGTTCCCCATTGCGTTGGGGAATCTAGGTAAGCCCGCTTCCATCTTCGGCATCATCGTCACTTACCATCAGGTGAGATGATGCCAAGGGCTTACGAATTGAGGGTAAAAAAAAAAAAAAACAAAGCCACCCGGTACTAGCTTTTTCAACTTTTTTCTATCACTTCCTAAAGGTTGCCTGGAAGAAATGAAAGCGATAAGACCGCCTTTGCACATTTTGTTATTTAATTAGCGCTTAAGTTTGAAATGTATTTATGATATTGGTGTGCAATAAAGTATATTTATTATTATTATTATTGTATGGAAAGGCAAGGGAAGGGAGCACTGGCTGTTTACTTTTTCTGCCCAGCTCCAAAATTCATTCTTTACTTAATGCCCAGAAAAATAATATTTTTAGAGTCTAAGAGTCTAATTTAGAATTTTTAGAGTCTAACATTTTAGAGTCTGACCTTGGTTAGTGTATTCCACGCACCTCTACAACAATGACAATCCTCATATCTATTCTTCATATAGAAACACATGTACATATACATATTGATTTTATGTTATATTTATTTTATTAGGTTGTTAAAATAATCTTGCGACAATACGTCAGTTTTTAGGACAAGTTACTTTATCTTCAAAATAACTTGAATATATTATGTAATCGCCATTTATATCTATAATTTGTGCCCAACGATCGGGCAAACGTTGAAAGCCAACTAAAACTTCTATACAAAGAATATACAGGTTGAATACAAAGTATCGCAAGACTTTTTTACCAACCCAATATTTTATCATTATTATGTATTTATAATATTTAATTATATTATGCATCTATTTAGGTATTTTTATTATTCTATTTCGGAACTTCCGGTTCGGCTGCTGTCAAGAGAAGTGTCGTTGTAATTTCGTCTGCAAACTTATTCCGAAATCTATCGTAAAACCACAAGTGCTCATGTAAAAACAGTGCGAAACGAAAGACTAATAAAGTGCGACCACCAAAAACTTTTTGCGAAACAAAATGAAGAAACATACTTGACGTCGCTACAGACTTCTACAGAAAACTCTACTTGTGTGAAAATACAGAAAGATGCGACGTGAACCTAGAAGAAAAATCTAAAGAAACAATTCCCCCCATATTAGAAAAGGAAGTACAGTGGACGTACAATAATAAAACTATCGTCCCATCAGTTTAATGTCTAACGTCTACAAGGTGTTCTAAAAGATAATCCTAAACCGCATCTCTGGAATATTAGACTTCCACCAACCAATAGAACAGGCTGGGTTCAGAGCAGGATACTCAACTACAGATCACATGCATACTCTAAAGCAAACAATAGAGAAATGCCAGGAATATGGAGGCCCACTATATTTGGCCTTTGTTGATTATAATAAGGCCTTTGATTCCTTAGAACACCCTCACATAAGGAAATCCCGAAAAATCAAGGGGTACAACTAAAATACATTAGAATAATCAGAAATATATACCTGAATAGTTCAGCACAAGTAAAAATGGAATCAAATGGAGAAAGCTTCCAAGTCAGCAAAGGAGTCAGACAAGGCGACCCACTTTCACCAAAGTTGTTTTCTGCAGTACTGGAAAAAGTTATTAGAGCCACAAACTGGGTTGATCGAAAGCTCAACCATCTACGGTTTGCAGATGACCTGGTGTTGCTAACTGATAATCCTGAAACACTGCAAATTATGCTTCAAGATCTTGCCACAAAAAGTAGAGAGGTAGGGCTTACAATAAATAAATCAAAGACCCAAAACCATGACAAACAGGTTAGAAACCAATATATGTGTGGACTGCGAACCAATTGAATATGTCAAAACCTACATATACCTAGGGCAACTGATATCATTTCAAGACCAAATGGCACAGTATAGACAGAAGGATAACAAATGTATGGAAGAGATATTGGTCATTAAAAGACATCATGAAAAGTAACCAGTACAACATAATAATCAAAAGAAAAGTCTTCGACACATGCATACTACCAATACTTACGTATGGATGCCAAACGTGGGCCACAACAAAAAAAACTACAACTAAAACTAAGAACCTGTCAAAGAAGTATGGAGAGAAGTATCCTCGGGTACAAGAGAAAGGATAGGAAAAGAGCAACCAACCTAAGAGAAATAACGAAATTGCAGGATGTTACCAAGGAAACACGACAACTGAAATGGCGCTGGACAGGTCACATGCTAAGGGAATCGACAGAGAAATGGACAAAACGAATAACTGAGTGGATCCCTAGATGTAACACCAAACGGAAAAGAGGAAGGCAAATGAAAAGATGGTCCGATGATATCAGAATGGTTGCTGGAACACTGTAGCTTAGGATAGCCAGAGAAAGGACAGAGTGGAAGGAGTTGGAGGAGGCCTATGTGTCAACAGGACACGCTGGTATGGACTGATGTGCACCAATTATTAATTTTTCTTATGTGAAAATGAAATGTAAATTATTATCAGCAATAAAGGCCTTTGTATTTGTATAATTTTATTTATTATATCCTAGTTTATTCCATTCCCTGCCCGAGCCCCCCCCCCCCCCAATGACATTATCAGCGAGGCTGAGCCCCCCAATATTTATTTTTATTTATTTAAAGATTTCGCGCTTGCTTAGCTTGTGTCTCTTTCTATTGCATAGTTCGATCTATTCTACTGCTTGCTCACTACATAATAGGAAAGATATACGTAAAGAAACGCGCCAATAGACCTAAAACTTCTTAGAAATGCAGATAAGCAGACGTAGATAAGTCTTTTATATTAAAAAACAATCATTAAATAACTGGAGATACATAAATAATAAAGGGCGTGATATTGACCGAAAACTTAAAAACTCAAGTATTCCAAGTTACCTAACCTAGACAACATTCAAATTTCCCCCTACCCCTCCAACCCCATAAACAAAATCATGGATGCACCTGACCCCTTCAATAGTTTTAGGAAGTCTGCGCCCCTGCTTTTAATAAGTGGCTGTTGTTATCCTGAATAAAATAAAAATATGCATTGTTGAAACACAAAACTCACCAATGCCAATCCACTCTCTCTTTATGATCTGTCTGTTCAGGAATGACATGGACAGAACTGCTACAAAGACGATGATGGACCCTCTGAACATTTGAAAACTGCTGGCATATGTCAATGTGAGGCCAATGTACATAATTGATGTACCGATCTGTGAAGATCAAATCAATATTTATTGTAAACATAATGAGGAATAGTACAAACTAGCACAGAACGTACTTTTGAGTATACAATTGGTTTTATTTGCTGAGACTGTGATTTAAAAACTGGAAAGAACTCATCAACTTTTTATAGTTGGTTTAATCAAATGAAACGTTATGGAAATAGAAGACATCACTTAATGCGTTTTCATTAAAGACACTGATAATTACAGTAGTACAGTATACTGGTGAAAAATGTAGTTTCGGTTTACACAAATGAAATCACGTTTCTGATTGTGATGCAGAATTTAATAACATCAAAAAACGATTACTTAGTGTGGTTCACTCCACATCAACAAGAAAGAAAGTGCTTTTGCTTATAAAGAAATAAAATACCTAAGTTAGGTATTAGTTATGTTTAGAATTTAAATATTTTTCCTTGAAGTATATTATACTTACCAGATCAAACATAGCAGCCGGCATCAGAATAAATGGATTAAACTGTTGGTTGCCTTGTGTAAGAGGGTGTCCACCATTCTGGCGGGTTCGGCACAGCACAATCCTGAATGTGAGGAGACATAGCATTTCCCCTAGGAACATAGCTGATGCCTATAATAGTAAATACAATAATTAATTTTAAGAGTACAGTTATGATTAAAATACCAAAATACAAAGAATCTCATAGTTTTAATTATGAAAAGCTACACCTTCCTATATAGAAATTAGAATCTTGATAAGGTACCTTTGTAGTAGAGATGGGCCGACTATGGGTTTTGCCGATCAGCCGACTAGTCGGCTGAAAAATGGCCGACTAGTCGGCCAAGCCAATCATTGCTTTCGGTTGAGTTCGGGTGACATCGGCAATGTTCGTGACTACGAGGGCGCCCGGCGGCCAATCGGACTTGTCAGAACATGCATTCAGTGTTGCCGGATTGGGGGTTTTTTCGGGATTTTGGGAAAAATTTGATTGTTGGGGAAAGATTGGGGAGACGTTATCATTGGGGGAAACACACCTGGGGAATTTTGGAGAATCTTTTCACTACCTATATTGCATTTTTCTTACCCTTCATGATCAAATACTTCTACTTTAATATAATTTTCCTAATTTAGTTTAATTTTTTTTCATATTTTGAGTTGGCAATTCTACAGTCAGTGAGTACAGATAGATAATCTATAGTGATGATAGATGATAGTGATAAATAGATTCTAGTGAGCGAATTTTGTCGACTGCCGAACGAACGCATCGTTTTTTGTTGTTGAGGAGTTTTAAATAGATAAGACGATAAACAATGGCACAACGTCTTTTTTACATCATAATTTGCCCCTTATAAAAAAATACAAATAAAAATAAATAGCATTTAAATCACACTTTGTTTCACTTTATTACCATTTCTTGATTTATATTATGATAAGTATACCTTGTTTAATTTGTTATCTAAATTCTTAGATTGCTGTCCTAGAATGTCTTTTTTTTCTTGTTATGTTAGAAGTTTATTTTATTATTTTGATTTCTGGATCTAAGTCTAATGAAGTAATAAATTATTAGATTTATTAGTCAAAAGTCAGAGTTCCTTTCCTATTCCTAGATTGCACTTACTGCAAACTGTTTGTTGCATAATTCAGTTTTATTTTTGTTAGATAGAAGTATTATTTTTTGATTTGTTTCTGGATCTAATTCATTATTTATTAGGTCAAAAGGAAGAGTTCCTGGATCCTATTCAAGTAAACCTACTTTTTGCCGATTGTTTGCTTGCTACAGAGTTTCTTCTTTTTAGTTAGAAGTATTAATTAATTTTACTTTATATAATTTGTGGATCTAAGTTCAATTAATAAATAGACCAAATAAAGGGATCCTAACCTAATATTCCATCTATCCTATTCTAGATTGCATTGAAATTAAACTGTAAAACAAAACTGATTCTATAATAAAAATAATAATATTTTACTCCTATTAACATGCTTTAAGATTTTGTGATTGAAATAAAATTGAAATATTTAACATTATTAATCTTAAAGCATATTAATAGGAGTAAAAAATGGGCCGACTAGTCGGTGATTTTAGCCGACTAGTCACCGACTACAAATATGGCCAACTAGTCGGTACATCTCTACTTTGTAGGTTTTCAGTGAGGGTGCACTTCTGGCCACAATCAAATTACTGTACCGACATGGTGTTTTCACCAGTCAATGAAGCTCTACAAAGCCTTTTTATGGTGGCACCAGATAACCTAATGGGATTAGTGTAGCACATTATAACTGTGCCATAACCATCGTATGTGACTTATGCGCTGCCTACTGCATCACTGAGGCTATGCCACAGCCATCTTAAAGGCATAGGTACCTACCAAGCGGTTGATGCAGTTATTTCAGCAGGCAGCAGTGAGTTCTTTTTTTCTCTACTATTTTATTGGTGAATTCAAATATACTTTTCTCATTTGGATATATTCGTAGATACCTGTAAGAAGGGATGTTCGAAATCCCGTACAACACCGTCGGATCCCTTGGAAGAGAGCTTGTCCGCCCATTTGGTGCTCAGCGTGTTGATGGAGCCCGTCACCACTAGCATCAGCGCCAAGAACTTTTGGTACGCGGACCACGCCATGCTAAGTGGTAAAAAATACTAGTACAAACAGACACTTGTTACTGCGAAAAACACTTTCTTTGTTTGTAGCGTTCACTGTTTACACTCACCTGAAAATTTTCAGATTTGTGCTTTTTTTTTTTTTTTTGTTTGGTTCTTTCCTGCTTTTGCAAGGAAAAGGCAAAGGCTTCTCTGGCCATACAGCCTATTCTTACGTAGTTTACTCTTCTCTAAATATTTTTCTATTTCATTTGAGTTATCATTTATCAATTTCTGTCGTCTTTAACTTTTTCTCTATTCTTCAACAAAATGATAGCACTTTTGATGAAGATTTCATGGACTTCTTGAGAGCACTCGAAACACAGTCTACACACTTTTATTTCATTATCCTACATATTAGACACTTAAATGGCACTTTATTGAACAATACACTATCAATATTATGCATTAAAAACAACGATATCTATTTTTTCGGATAATAAAACAAAAATGACAAACTCTTGCCGCGAGTTCCCGCCAAAAAGTCTCAGATTTGTGCTTTTGCTGTTACTTGAAACTGTTTTTTTTTTTTTTTTTTTTTTTCCCCGAGATGGGGAAGGCAAAGGATCAGAGCCATACAGCCTGGTCTGTTGTAAATCTGCTGTTGTATTTAAACAGTGAAATGTCATATCTCCAGAACACTATTCTATGTGGCAAACATGCCCCAACGGCATATATGGCTAAAAGTCTGATGAGTTACTCAGTCTCAGTGTTGCCAGATCTCCCGATTTTACAGGAGATTTCCTGTTTTTCTCAAATATCTCCTGTTCTTCTGTTTTTCTACATGAATCTCCTGTTTTTCTTTGAAATCAAAGTAATGGAAATATGTGGAAAGAAATGGAACGTAAAACACGTCACACGGGGCACCATTGACCATTGGCCATTGCATGATGACCGTGTGTGATTGCTCCCGAGATATTTATTTACTTTCGAGTCCTCTAGTACTAAATCTAAACTCCTAAAAGACTCATAAGTGTCGGATTGTAAATGGCTGCTACTACCTACTGTTTTATATCGACAATTGTTTACTTTTTTCTCGGCTGGATTGCGGTTTGTGACTTTGTGTCGTAAACACAAATAGCATGTGAACACAATAATTTAAAATCCGTGATTTCATTTAAAAAAAATATCTCCTGTTTTTTCCTGCAGCTCGTTCTATACATCTACTGTTTTTTTCTGTAACGCCTCCTGTTTTATTTAAATCCGGTCTGGCAACACTGCAGTCTGTATCGTGCTACGGTCACGACAACGCGTTCTCCGTATTTACACCTTGTTACAGAAAAACATACCGAATTGTGTAGTACTATTGTGTTAATCTCATTCCGCCAGATATAACAAGAGCGCTGGTATCACGTTTCACAGGTCAATAAGTATTTTGTTAAGATTTGAATAAAAATAACTTTATAAAAATTCAACACAAATTGTCGCCATATTCCATCGTTCAGTGTTGCTTAAAAATAAAAAATACGAAATACCCTAATTTGGGGGAATTTGAATGAATGAATGAATGATGAGGACGTATTACGTGTGTTTATCGATAACTGTTTAAATTGTAAAATTACTGTAACTGTATATTTTTTGTATAAAATTTAGAGGGTGTAATAAAACTGGTGTAGGACCCATTAACTGGGAATTTTACTCATCTCTTTTTTTCGTACTGAACAACTTTTGTTCTACAACTTTGCTCAAACCCAAAAAAATTTGAACTCTCCATACATAAGTGGCAAAAAATGGCAAAACAGATGATCAATTTTATGCAAAATCCAAATTTTTTTTTTGCGATTTGAGCAAAGCCGTAGAACAAAAGCTGTTCAGTACGATGAGTAAAATCCCCAGTTAACGAGTCCTACACCAATTTTGTTACATCCCCTGTATACAGGGTGTTAAAAAAAACGCGCTTGATTATGAAGTGTTATTCAAAATCAAGTATAGATAGAATGCAGGAAAAAATTAAAAAATCCGATATACAACTTTTAAAAAATATTACAATAACCATTGTGTAAAACCATTACGGCAACTACTACATTTTATAGTAACGAAACAATTACAATATTAATTACAAATATTACAATTATTGCTTGAAATAATTGCCGATTACAATTACAATTCGGCTGTTCCAAAATAAAACACTGAATACGCCATTTCGATATTTTTACATTAGCTGAATAAATATTTTCGTAAGATTCTGTTAATTTAAAAACTTTCGTAAGCTTCATTAAGCCTATTCACTTTTGCTTTTAAATTATTGCTAATAATTAGATAATATTATCCACTCGGTGTTACATTACAGTTACAAAAATATCGATCTATCATTCATTCATTCAGTGGGGGAATATGATACTATTACTGGCAACATTATTCAAGTGTCATTGAAATATTTGAAAACATATCGCCATCTTTTTCTTATTTGACGTTTAGTTGTATAGATTTGCTCAGTAAGAGTGAGACAAATATAGTGTCACTTTCACATGAAATCATGTTTCAAAGCTACGTCCTAGTTTTTGTTACTTTACTCCACGTTTTCATGGAAGCGTTGTAGGTGATTGCGGCTCTTGTATATAAATCTCTTTGTATTTAAAGGCCAAAAGCCATTTCTTCCGTATCTCTTCGTCTTTATAGGAAAATTCAATTGAGGCCAAAGCCATTTCTTTTGTATTTAAATTTTCCTATTTTTCAGCAAAATGATAGCACTTTTGATGAAGATTTCATGGACTTCTTGAGAGCACTCGAAACACAGTCTACACACTTTTATTTCATTATCCTACATATTAGACACTTAAATGGCACTTTATTGAAAAATACACTATCAATATTATGCATTAAAAACCACGATATCTATTTTTTCGGATAATAAAATAAAAATGACAAACTCTTGCCGCGAGTTCCCGCCAAAAAGTCCTTGAAACTGAATCTAGATAGACATATTTTTTTAATCGCTGTTGCATGAAAGTTTCCGTCCGAAAGTTGCCTCAGATAGACACATTTTTTTAATCGCGGTTGCATGAAAGTTTCCGTCCGAAAGTTGCCTCCGAGCGGCGGCGGCCGCGTCGCGTTACAAAACTTGTCATCAAAGTACGCTTTCAATGGGGAAGAAAACTGACAAAGCTCGCCGTTGGGTAGTTTACACGTATTAAGTAGCGAAGTAATTAACTTAATTTTAACTAAATTTTAAGTAAATTTCTGTGTGTAAACAGTCACTTATCAGCTATTAAGTCATAAGTGGTAAGTTAACGATTTAGTAGACAAGTGCACAAGTAGAATAGAATCGAATCTATTTTTCGAATAAGTTGCCGCGCCCCTCGCACCGCGCGCTCTCCCCGGTGGGCGTGGCCTGCTACTAAATGGCAAGCAAGTGTAGACTTTTAACGTGAAAACGCTACACACAAGTTAAAATTAAGTTACTACTTATCTACTTACTACTTATTACGTGTAAACGCTTGACCACTTAAAATTAACTTACTTTTAAGTAAAATTAACTTGATTACTTCGCTACTTAATACGTGTAAACTACCCAATAGAGGCGCTGATATCGCTTGACTCATACTAACTGTCAAAACATATAGAAAAAATTGTTTACGTGAACTAAACATAAGATAATTAAAAAAATACCGCGTTGTGTGGCGATTGGTTGCAATAATAATGGAAATCATTAATTTCCTAAATATTCTCGGATGAAGACGTGGGAAAAGTTACGATTTCAATTATGTACTTTTCAACTTTGCCTTTAATTGAGGAACAGTCCAAGTCGCTTACATTTTCCATTTAACAATTTTAGAGAAAAAAAAACTAATTTATAACACCTCAATAATAAAAAACCGGAACTAATTGAAAGTTGTTATGAGTCAAACGTCCGTAGCGCTATCTGCAAATAGCTTTGCGTTTTCTTCCCCATTCGTCAATTTATGTCAGTAAGAGAACGTCATCGGCTCATCGCAGAGTGGCTAGGTACGACGCGAGGCTTATGGTGGGTTTACACACTCGCGGGCAAAGCCACATTCAATGAGCACGGGCACGAGCGTGTAAACAGGCTGCTTGTGCATGCGCCCGTGCTCGTGCCTGTGCTTGCCTGGTGTGTTTACACGCTTGTGGTGCGCTGGTACGTACACACGCCCGCGGGAAAGCAAAGCCATATTCAACGAGCACAAGCACGGGCACGAGCGTGTAAACAGGCTGCTTGTGCATGCGCCCGTGCTCGTGGCTGTGCTCGCCGCTGATCAGGTTGACTATCGGTTTTTAGACACAGGTCAAAGGATGAATGTGCTTGTGTTTGTATGTCTGTTTACACGCTCGGACGTCAACCGAATTACAAAAATGTCGTCGGAATGGTCGTTTTTTGGTGAAAGTTCTGTGTCTAAGTAGCTCACGTGCAAAATTACAAGTGTACATTTTTACTAAAGTTATTTAAAGGTAAGCACAAAGTTTCATTAAAATCGTTAAAGCTATTTTTGAGAAAAATTAACAAAATACTTATTTTTGTATGGAAGATATCAGAACCAGATTTTTCCCAGAGTAACCAACTATCTAATAATAATAATAATAATAATAATAATATCTGGGACAAATCACACACGGTCATCTGGCCCCAAACTAGGATTCCCTGTATCTTGGGAACCAGAGACTGATATACATACACATATACTTTTAAATACATACATATATAGATATAATACACCCAGACTCAGAGCAAATAATTCTGCTCATCACAGAAAAGTTTGCCCTGTGTGGGGATCGAACCCACGACTCTCGGATCAGAGGTCAGGATCGCTAACCACTTAGCCACCGAGTCAGCCGAATGTAACGTAATGTAATGTACTAGGTGGTATAAAAATATGGTAGCCTTATTATAAAAAAACCGGCTGGAGATATCACAAAACATTGCCCAAATTTCATCCAAGTCCGTCCAGTGGTTGTTTTTTTGACCAATAAAAATAACTCAGCCCCAGCCGAGCGATGAATCTCGGCTCCCGCGTCTCTACCCTGCGCCGGTCCTAGTCAGTCGCCCGCGGGCCGTCGTACGGGTCACACGCGCCTCCCGTTCGTCGCGAACATTCTGTGTTTATGTCGCTGTCGCGTGAATTGCAGTGCCCTGATAGTGAAAATGGCTTATCCGTACTCTAATGAGGATACTGGGATATGCTGTGGTGCTATGTGATGTAAGCTAGTATTGTTAGACGTGAATTAACGTCATATTAAATTGCCGTCATAAGACTTTGTTAGGAGACTTAGAGCGTTTGGCCTTCCTCCAGTTCCTAGCCCTGATCAAGGACGAGGAAGGAATCCTTATCCAGTGAACCTGCACAAATCAATTTACTTCGATTACTACCCATGTGAAAGTACGCGGAATGCAGGAAGGCATTTCCAGGTATCCCAGTGGTTGGGGTAACGTATCCTACAAATGAAGACGGACTCCATCCTTTCATTATCAGTGTGTTATCAGCCTGTCCAAGTGATTGGCCTTAGCGACCATGAGCAGCACGGTGCACGCTGTGGGAAAGTGGTAAGTGTCGAGGCAAAGAGTTAGAAAACACAAGAATAGTTGCGTTTTATAAAAAAAAATGTAACTTGTGTTTTTTTGAGTGTATGAATTTTTGTTTTATATGGTTGAAAAGTATGTAAATTATCCTATCATCTTCTTAAATACGTCCGTCGTTCAACCAGTCGCCCTGTATAAAATGAACAAAAAAAGATCAGTTATGTGATTATAATTCATATTTTTAATTAATAGTTGTCTAAGATCGTCTTTTGATGACAATTTAAAATCAAATCTTCTTTTGTTGTCATTTTAAAATATTTTAATTACCATTTTCTTTTTTTTTAAACCTTTTTTTAAACATGTGATCGTTTTTAAGCACGCAATGTACGTGCAACAATTAATTGCCGCAAGCGTGTGTGTGACCGCGGTTGAGCCCGTTCCGCACGGTCACAAAATAGACACAGAAGGTCCGCTCAATACAAACCACTAAAATCGTAAGCATATAATGCTTACAGAAATATACGGTCGTTCGAGGCAAGGCCACGATCGCACAGTACGTGATCTTGCCTACAAAGACCGTATACGTCTATAAGCATGTATATGCTTAGGATTTCTGTGAGCGTATTGAGCGGACCTTCTGTATCTATGTGTTTTGTGGCTCGGTTCGCTTTTCGTAGGTACCTACTAAGCTAGGCAACGTTGCGTCCTTTCGCCCCCACCGCACCCCGCCCCGCGCATTTTCATGCGGTTTGTTTTTGTGATCAACTGTTGCACTTCGTAAGTTGGTAAATTAGGCAATGTGAGCTTATTCAAAAATCCAGACCCAGCTCCCGACACCATGGCTACAAGATAGGAACAATCATTTTCATTTGGAGTATACCCTTAGGGTACAGGGCCAGGGACTCCGCCCCTCTATCGCATATCCATCTTTAGAACAGGGTCATCATGACTAAATCTCTAGTGCCCCTAAGTCTACACTTAGTGGAGTTTTGGATTTTGGTTGCAATTTTTCAAAAACGGCACATCTTACATAAAAATGTCACATGAGCAAAATTGTTTCCCTTGGTAGCCCCTACATTATACAACAGTAAAAAGGCGGGGTTGTGTAAAAAACACTGTCCTGAGCCCAAAAAAATAAATAAAAAAGTATTGTTTAGTTTTGCATTACAACGCATAGCATCCCTAAAGTTATACTCCAACAACATCCTCCCCGCCCCTAAGAAGAACCTCTGACCTCTCTCCTCTAGAATGGTCCCTTGTGGTTGACTGTCTGATTGAAGAGCTCAACGGAGCAAACCTGGACACACAGGGCTATGCAGATGATCTGGTTGTGTCAATAGTGGGGGGGTGTCCCTCTGCTATTTCAGAACAACTGCAACAGGCCCTCTTCAGGATAGAACGGTGGTGTAACGAATTCCAGCTCTCAGTAAATGCAGGGTAAACAATTATAGTCCCCTTCACCAGGAAAAGGAAAATGGAGGGCTTAAAGCTTCCCACGCTTTTTGGCAGGACGATACCGTTTTCACGGGAAGTTAAGTACTTAGGAGTAATTCTTGATGACAAACTTACCTGGATCAAACAAATTGACCATATCGTAAGGAAGGCTAAGATAGCGCTAGGTGCATGCTGTCGGCTGGTGGGATCCTGGTGGGGGCTGCAGCCCAAATCGGTGCTGTGGGCCTACACATCCATAGTGCGGCCGATGGTTGCCTACGGATGTGCAGCGTGGCATAGTAAGACCCGACAATCGACATGCATCACTGCACTTAACAGCCTACAAAGAATTCCTTGTCGAATGGCTACAAACTCTATCTCATCAACTCCCACTGCAGCACTAGAGGCTATTTTAAACCTCGAACCGCTGCACATCCATGTACAGACGGAGGCCAGGATGACCATGCTGCGTGCTATGGACGGTGGCAAGACAGTCTGGCAATCAGTGGTAATGAGGGATCTCTTTGATGCACTCATTGTAAACCCAGCACTGGCCATGCCATCCGATGTCCTCTTAAAGGAGTACAGTTTCAACAAACTATACACGATTCACGTACCGCGTAGGGACGAGTGGAACTGTGCGGTTCCTGAAACTCTCAAATCTGGTGACCTCATCTGGTTCACAGATGGTTCCAAAAAAGAAGGTTTTGCCGGTGCTGGAGTATGCGGAGGAGACTCGGAGACGAAGCGGTCCTACAATCTAGGCTCGCATGCGACGGTATTTCAGGCAGAGATGTATGCAATAATAAGATGCGTGCAAGAAAACCTTCTGAGGTCCTATCAAAATAGAAACATAATCATATGCTCGGATAGTCAGGCAGCCCTTATGGCACAGAAATCACATGAGATTGATTCAAAACTTACCCTTGAGCGCGCCAATACACTTAATCAGCTAGGAAGGCACAACAAAGTCACCTTATGTTGGGTGCCCGGGCAGAGTGGCATCAAGGGGAACGAAATAGCAGATGAGCTAGCTAGGAACGGAGCGGAGGCACCAGCTATTGGACCCGAACCAATAGTGAGAGTGCCTCGTTGCACCGGAAGAAGAATGCTGCAGGAATTGTCTAAGGAACAGAGTAGAACACTCTGGGTTAATGCCCCAGGCCAAAAGCATTCGAAAGCGCTCATATCTGGTTTTTCGCGGGAATACACGTCTGGAGCACTACGACTTCTTAGGCCTGGACTTAGGATTCTAGTCAGAACTCTAACTGGCCACTGCAAGCTTAACAAACATCTCTATCAAATGAAGCTTGCAGATACGGACGAGTGCCGATTCTGCCTCGAGGAAGAGGAAACTCCTCTTCATATACTCTGCAAATGCGAGGCACTGGTCCAAGCCAGAAGCCGATCTCTAGGTGGACCGATGGTAACTCCAGAGGTCATTAGGGAACTCGATCCCAAGTGCATCCTACAGTTCATTAGAACTATTGGCCTTGAGGATATAATTTAACAGGGGCAGTGATCACAATAGATCTACCCAGGTCGCAGTGATCCAATAGGGCCCTCCTTTGGTCCTATACCCCTTTACCCCCAAATAATAATAATAATAACCTCTGACCTCATTGCCACTGCTCAAAGTTGTCGTTTTGGGCAGAAATTTTACTTATGCTTTCTAAGTCCTACCATAAACACTTTCAAGAAAGTAAATAAAACCTAGCGGGTTACTTACACAGATCTTCAACCGTACATAAGCATCGCCTGACAGAGATAAAAGCTTTTGTAACAATCTATGGGGGTCTTGCCTACAAAGTTGTAAGTAAAACCTTACCTGGTAGACTGTTATGGACTCTGTAGTGTTATGCATCCGCAAGTACAACACCACCTCACACTAATCCAACATCCACCATGCACACAATTCACAATTTCCATTACCTACCACGAACACTTAACCGACGTAATTATTTGGCATAGTAAAAATAAAACACACAAACCGCCGCCGCGGTAATTTAATTTAAAATCGAAATTTTATTAATAGCGGACCTAAATGTTAACAAGTCCTGACTGAAAAATAATGTAGTGTGTGTTAAAACTCGGCTCGCGCTTGATTTTCGGTCTTCTCTTTTCTGCTACAGTGCTTGAATGTGCGTAACGAACACATTCTATCCTTTTCTTTCACGCACACAAAGGCGCACCGCTCTTTTTGATGTTTTTGTAAAAAAGTTTTTTTTTTCAATAGTAATTATTAGGTAGTTCGTGGATAGTTCTACTCCGAGCTAGACCTGCGCTTTTGATGCCTAATTCGCCTCGTGCACGTTTCATAGTTTTTTTTTAAGTTTTTTTGTGTAAATAACTTTGTTTGTTCTGATGCGTTCGAACGCTTTTATGAAAAAGTGGAGTAAAGCAGTGGCGTGCACAGAGTTTACACATAGGGTAGGCAGAAATAAAATTTTATATAAAAATGGAAAACTTACCATTAGTGTATCAGTTAATTTTAACTGGCCTTTTCAACTGGTCTCGTTACCTACGACTTTTTAAATATGTGAAACTTTAAACAAGACTATAGGTGCTTTTCACAGAGATTGTGCTACCTATTTTAACGAGGCATTTAAAGCCAGTGTCATTCCAAACTGTTTTACTGTTAGACAATAAAATGCACGAAAAACAATACAGTATATCCGTGTACACAATTGGCGAAGCCAGTTATTAATTAATATTAATTTATTTGAAATAAACGAAACTCTAGCACACACCTTCCTTTAGCTATTATTTGAGATTTCTCACTTCGAAAACACGCCGTCTTTTAGTTTAGCTCTAAACACACATTTCCAGCACAGTTCTCGTAGCTAAAGTTATCCATTATCCTGAATCACTCAAACATTTAGCAACAAGAAATAGCTATTTTCAATTATCAACAAATGCGCAATAAGCTAATTTATAATAATTTTCTTTCAATCTTCGTTACACTTGCAACCAGTAATAAACAAAGAATATGGCATTATTTTAAATAATTTCCAAGAATGGACTCACAAAAAACAATAATAAAATTAAATGGTTCTTATGTGTAAGCTCAAAGAGCATCATTGTCTTGCAACCATCTTGCAGCTATTAAAAAATACACGGCAAATTGTTAATACCAACAAAATTCTTGTTAGCACTACCTACTTTCATATTAGACTTCTTAAAATAGCCGTGTAATCAAACAAGCAGTGCCTACAAATCACGCACACACGCGCAATTTCAGTACAAAATTATTCACATACATAAATAGCGGCTACACTGTAACCGTATAAAATATTGTACTTGTGTTTGTGAAAAAATGGCGAAAGACAGGCAGAATGTTGTCTGCTTATGACACCAGTCGGCAGCACTGTCACATAATGCGATGAGACGATTCTGTTAACCAACTTTAGTACTGCGTTTTTTCTCAAAATCGGTAGGTGGCGCTGTTTACGAGTTGAGTAGATATTGTTATAATTAGGTAAATGGAAACGGAGGGCGTAACGGTAAATGAACGTTAAAGTATCGTGTAATATAATACGTAAGTTTTATTTTTTTTGTTTGTAAACTGGCAGATTTATCAGGGTAGGCAGTGCTTTTCTGCCTCTATGGACTGCACGCCACTGGAGTAAAGTAACAAAAACTAAGACGTAGCTTTGAAACTTGAACTTACGTGAAAGTGAAACTATATTTGTCTCACTCTTACTAAGCGAATCTATACAACTAAACGTCAAATAAGAAAAAGATGACGATATGTTTTCAAATAAATCAATGACACTTGAATAATGTTGCCAGTAATCGTATCATATTCCCCCACTGAATGAATGAATGATAGATCGATATTTTTGTAACTGTAATGTAACACTGAGTGGATAATATGATCTAATTACTAGCAATAATTTAAAAACAAAAATGAATAGGCGTAATGAAGCTTACGAAAGTTTTTAAATTAACGGAAACTTATGAAAATATTTATTCACTCAGAGTATAATAAAATGTTAGTTAGTTAGAAATGATTTTACAATTACTATTTCAACTTTTTAGTCAAATACTTGTTAGTCAAACATTCAGGTGTGACTTGAATATGAAAAATGAAAGAAACCTAAAGACGCTGCTTTTTTAAAATTTTAATGTTAAACGACATAAAACATAACTTTTAGGTTTGACGGGTCATACTGTGTCGTATTAGAGTCTCGCACTTTAATTTTTAATAAATAGTCTTTTAAAAATCCAGGAACTTTTATTGAAACGCTATCAATCATAAATATGATAAAAAACAATTTTAATTTCAATTATTCGGCTCTTCCAAAATAAAACACTGAATATGGCAATTTCACAAAAAAGGACTCTGTTACATTTGAATTTACTGCATACAATGTCACCTTAGCGGAGATTTATTTTTCGATAGCTTGTAAAATAATCAGGATCCTGAGCTACCGAAAAAATGCAATTAATAAAGTATTTTGAAAGTTTTAAGGCTTTCTTTAAAACTTAGCTAATGTAAAATTATTGAAATGGCGTATTCAGTGCATTATTTTGGAACAGCCGAATCGTAATTATAATCGGCAATTATTTCAAGCAATAACTGTAATTAATATTGTAATTGTTTCGTCACTATAAAACGTACTAGTTACCGTAACGGTTTTACACAATGGTTATTGTAATTAAGATAAGCTACTTTAGTGGTGGTTCTTTCCAAAAAAAATGATTTATTCATACAGATCGAAATGCCCCTTTTGTATAAAATATACAAAAAAAAAACAAATAACTTAGAATATAAAATACGAGAATTTAGTTTTATCAACTATTGTATTTATTGTCACTAGCTTTCACCCGCAACTTTTATTATTTATTACTATATTTTTCTCGTCACGGGGTCTTTGGGAATCCTATTTAAATGATAGTTTATCTTTGAAATTAATATAAAATACAAATACAGAGTAACATTTTATGTATTATTTCTTCTCTCTCTCTCTCTCTTATCGTTTCTTTATACTAGGTGTTAAAAAAGTGCGTTTGAAATTTTAAAGGGTTACTCAGAATTAAGTATAGAATACAGGAAAAAATATTGAAAAAGTCCACAATATTTTTTTCAGTTTCTCATACTGAAACTGAATTAAGAATTTGTATGGAAAACTAAAAAAGTTGTATATCCGATTTTTTAAATATTTTTTCCTGTATTCTATACTTGATTCTGAATAACCCTTTAAAACAAGCACGCTTTTTTAACACCCTGTATATATTTTATACAAAAAAATATACAGTTACAGTAATTTTACAATTTAAACAGTTATCGATAAACCCACGTAATACGTCCTCCCTCACCATTCATTCATTCAAATTCCCCCAAATTAGGGTATTTCATATTTTTATTTTTAAGCAACACTGAACGATGGAAAATGGCGACAATAGGGAGTTTTCAGATGACGTATGTCACGTCGTTCATAAGTGTCTCAATAGATGGCGCTTCTAAACTTTGGAAATATATTTTTAATAACAGCGTAGAATTTACGGTAGCAAAATAGATTTAGTATGGTTAAAAACATATAAAAACCACCTGAACATAGATTCTTATTAATTGAATTAACAGAAACAATAAATTTCCAACTTGGTCAAGTATGGATAACCTGGGTGCATTCTGGTTTCTCTGTTATATGTAATTTCTTCTTCCGAACTAAAAATAAATTGATTTTAATACATTATTATGATTAAAATGCAATTTATAACTCGGTATCATGTTAGAATTCTTTTAAGAAATACAAAAACAATACTGATAAGCTTTGTGCATCAAAAATTGTGAAAAGTATTTTTTGGATCAAACTGCAAAAAAATATTCAATGAAAGTTAATCTTCGAAAGCTAATCATCATTATTAGGATATTAGTTGGTTATATCAGTCAGTTTTGACGATTTTTAAGAGATTTTCTTTTTTCCAATGTTGATCAGCGCCATCTAGTTGAGTTTAGAGAAACCCGTGGAAAATTCCCTATTGTGTTGAATTTTTACTTAGTTATTTTTATTCAAATCTTAATAAAATAATTATTGACCTGTGTGAAACGTGATATCGGCGCTCTTGTTATCTCTGGTGGAATGAGATTTACACGATTTTACTACGCAATTCGGTCCGGTCGGTGTGGAAATCCTTGGGGAAGGCTTTTGTCCAGCAGTGGACATCTTTCGGCTGATAGATAGATATAGACTACGCAATTCGACATGTTTTTGTGTCACAAGGAGTGAGTACGGAGGACACGTTGTCGTGACTCGTGAGTCGTGACTCGTGACCGTAGCTCGATACAGACTGAGTAACTCAGAAGACTTTTATGTTTGCGATATAGAATAGTGTTCTGGAGGTATGACATTTCACTGGAAAGAAATATGTCATATTTGCGACTACTACTACTACTATTAAAAAAAAAATGACTGAAGCGCTGCCATCTTAATGTCATCCATCTGCCAAAAGATCGTAGACAGACTGTAAATGTCACCTTCATTCTGGAACGGGACTCTAACATAACGTATATAACCTGGACTTTTTGGCGGGAACTTGTAGCAACAGTTTGTCAGTTTTCTTTTATTATCCGAAAAAATAGATATCGTGGTTTATAATGCATAATATTGATAGTGTATTATTCAATAAAGTGCCATTTAAGTGTCTAATATGTAGGATAATGAAATAAAAGTGTGTAGACTGTGTTTCGAGTGCTCTCAAGAAGTCCATGTAATCTTCATCAAAAGTGCTATCATTTTGTTGAAGAATAGAAAAATTTTAAGACGAAAGAAATGGCTTTGCCCTAATTCAATTTTTCTATGAAGATGAAGAAATACGGAAGAAATGGCTTTTGGCCTTTAAATAAGACAGAAGATTTTCAACAGACTAGGCTGTATGGCTCTGATCCTTTGCTTTCCCCATCTCAGGGCAAATTAAAATAAATAAAAATAAATAATAACGAACATAACCTCTTATCAAACCAAATTAAAGAAGAAACTGATGTGTATGTAATTATTGGAAATCTTATCATAGTCGTACGACTCGTACGTAATGTTTATAAAACGACTTGTTATCAGCGGCAACTATTTGTTAAGTCATTAATTACGTAAGCCCAGTGAACGAGCAATTATAATAGTGGAGTTGTGATAGTTAAATAAGTTTAGTGACGGTATAATCGGCAATAAGAAATAATTGCAGAATGTTCAAAGTAAGTTATAATTTATAATAAACGTTTGGTTCGGAAAAGCCATGCAGTTACTTTGTTATTTTAGACTGTTTTGTAATTTTTTATATAACTAAATACACCTATTTGGAGCCTATTTGTTACTGAACTATCAAACACTGCAATCAAACCCAGTCTACAAGTTTGCTAAGTTAAAAAGTTATAGTAAGAGAATAGATATTTAGGTATTTCGTTGGAATGCTATAAGGGTGCTATGGGATGGCCTATGGGACTATTCCATACTTTTTTTAACCAAATTCGTGCAATCCACTGGCGCCCCGGCAGTGGGGACGATATCAGTTGTTAACAAACCACCCTCTTATTCCATTTACAGGGATTGGTAGCTTTAGTGACTGGGGGAGCCTCCGGGCTAGGGCGGGCCACAGTGGAGCAGCTTGTGAAACATGGTGGGCGAGTTGTCATCTGTGACCTGCCGTCTAGTCCTGGGCAAGACATGGCCAAGCAACTTGGTGAAAATGTGGCTTTTGTACCAGTTGATGTAAGTAATTATAATGGATTATCTTTCAATCAGGAGTCAGACTCACACTTATAAATGGAGATAAATGGATGTCTCCATCTATAAGTATTATCATAAAATAATCTTCAACAACAGAAGAGAAAACTCCTGAGAGACAATTAAACCCAACTGCATAAAATGTATCCTATGTAATCTGTGGAACAATGCAAATGTTACACCTTAAAATCCCCCAAATGGCTTGGCTATAAGCTGATACAATAGATTGGGACAAACATACTATTATACAGTACAGTTCAGACTTTGTCACTGACCAAAAACCAGAAGCCCAGTCTAGGGATTTATCAAAGGACTATAGAATGCAGCATATTAAGTGAAAAAGGGTCAGTGGAATCTAAAAGAAAACCCTGTGTTCTAAGATCAATAAAGCTCAAGATGTAGAAGAAAATCTGCCGAACTCAAATGGGTTTGGCTGGACACATCTGCCTAATTTAGTGGAAATACAAATATTTTGATTTTTCCTTTAGGTCACATCAGAGCAGGATATAAATAATGCTTTACAAACTACACAAGACAAGTTTGGTCGTTTAGATGTAGCAGTCAGCTGTGCAGGAGTAGCTACGGCTGCTAGAATTTATAACTTTAAGAAGGAGCAGCCATTTGATCTAAAAATGTTCCAGAAGACTATTGATGTAAGTACATTTATTTTACTAAGCCTTGCTCCCCACATGGGGCCAAGTCCGGATTGGTGGAGGTCGTGAGGATAGTGTCTAACTCCAACAGTGTCAGAAGTTTTTACATTTATTTTATTAAGCCTTACATTATTGAACTGAATAATCCACACCCCGGATAGTTCATACAAATTTGACACCAATGTTTACTACATAGCCATTCATGTTTGTACACATGTGTGCGTGATGTACTAGGGTTGAATCGAGTTTCAATTAGCCCTCATTGTTCTTTATTGTTAGGTAGACTTTTACAAATAAAGTGAAGGCTGTATACACCAGACAAGGCTGTATAGCCTTAGAAGCCTTTAGCTCTTAAAAAAATAAAATTGCCTTTGGTTAATAAACTGTGCTTTGGTTTGCCAACCCCTTGACAAATGGTCAAATGGGGGGGGGGGGGGGGGGTAGCTTTCAGAGAGCACCAGGGAGTGTCCATATTGTATAATGTCCTTATACTGTGTGAATAATCATTGGTAGCATTTCCAGTGCTGGGCGCCAGCTTGGAAATTTAGAAACTATCAAATAAACACTGCCCTCATAAGAGAGAAGGCCGCAAACTATATGGAAACTCCATATACTTTGCGGCATTCTTTCTTATGAGGGTAGTACAGATCTCATCCATTACTAATCTTGTTTTGATCTGGTTTATGTAAGAAGATTTTTCTATTCTAATTTTGTGTAAGACTGGTATGACGTACTGGGGCCAGGGTGAGAATACTTCTGTTCTAGATCATAGGTATCTGTGATACAAATTCAAAGAACCTCCTGATGTAATTACCCCCCCTTTTCATAGTAAAATGGTCAAATTAGAATAAAATTTCACAGTAAAATTATTTTCAGGTGAATCTAATAGGGACATTCAACGTTATTAGGTTGGCAGCAGGACTAATTGGCAAGAATGCCCCGGATGCTGACGGCCAGCGAGGCGTCATAATCAATACTGCAAGCATCGCTGCCTTTGATGGACAGGTAAGCAGTAAAACAGTTGCCTTTCTCATCATCTCGTAGGTCTCCTCATAGAGTTAGACTTAGCATGTTTCTTAAAATAATGCTTACAGAAAGTGTTTTGAGATGAGATGGTGCTGTAGCCCTATCAACAGTTTTCAAATGAATAAAGTTCATGACAACTTTCCAGATTGGTCAAGCCGCTTATTCAGCATCGAAGGCGGGAGTAGTCGGCATGACACTTCCTGTAGCAAGGGACCTCGCGAAGCAAGGAATCAGAGTAGTCACTATTGCTCCAGGTAAATGCATTTAAAATAAAAATAAAAAAATAAAAAATAGTTTATTGCATTAATTAAACTTATAGCAACTTAATCAGTTTCTAAAAACTTCTTTTAAGCAGAGTATTCTGCTTGTGTCAGAAGTTTTCACTCTTCCATAACAAATGCAATTTAAGTAAAACATTAATAGAACAAAAAATAAAATATCATAAGTGTAGTGCGTGCGTGCGTGCGTGTGTGTGTGTGTGTGTGTGTGTGTGTGTGCGTGTGTGTGTGAGAGTATGTTTGTGTGTGTGTGTGTGTGTGTGTGTGTGTGTGTGTGTGTGTGTGTGTGTGTGTGTGTGTGTGTGGTTGTTTCATGTTATTATATTCATCAGGTTCTCCACCTCACTGTAGCTCTTAGTGTGTAACCATTTGGTGACTTGTTTTTTCAGTTCGTAAGTTTGAAGCGGATAGATGTTTAAGATTCTGTTAATTTTATTATAAAGGAAAACTGACTGACTTTTATAATTACTACTAGCAAACACAGTTTTAACTATACACTTATCAACAATATCTTTTCTTCTTTTCTTTAAAATATTAATGTCATAAGGTAGTGATTTATGTTTCCGAAGTAACAAATGTAGCATATATAGTTTTCTTACTGAAAGTAATTTACATGTGGAGTACAGCTGCTCGGTAGAAAATCTGTAATTTTTGAAGTACATTACCTTCAGGAGTGAACGCTGTGCTCTTTCAAGTTCTAGAAATTTTATTTTTGATGCACCACCCCAGATTGGAATACAATAATTTAGTACTGATTGGACAAGGGCAATGTAAATTTGACCAATTAATTCTTTTGAAGCGACATATCTTAATATTTTAAAAATCCAAATAAGTTTTCTAGTCCTAGTGATATTCGCTTCAAGGTGTTGATGCCAGGATAGGCGCTGGTCTATTATTATACCTAAATATTTAGTGGTAGTAACCTTTTCTATTTTGGGACACGCGCAGTCATTCGATAAGCTACCGCATTTATGTATCCTGACAGTAAAATCATTATAAGGTTGAGTGCGGTTAGTTATCGAAAAACATATGTAGTTTGTCTTAGCGGTATTAAGGGTTAATAAATTAAGGTCAAGCCAGCTTGCAATTTTTGACAATCCCATCTCAGTTATTTTATGGACTTCATCCCACGTGGATCCAGTAAATACTATGGCAGTGTCATCAGCGTATGAGAATATTTTTCCATTGTCTAACTTATAATTACACAAGTCATTTATATAGACTAAAAATAGGGTAGGACCTAGGACACTGCCTTGTGGGACTCCATAAGTTACTTGCATATCGGTACTTGTGTGCTCCCCTATCTTAACCCTTTGTGTTCGGTTACTGAGATAATCCTTGAGTAATTTCAAGGGAATATCTCTGATACCAATCTTTTCCAGTTTGTTCACAAGAGTAGAGACAGAGACAGTGTCAAAAGCTTTTTTCAAATCGAGGAAAACTGTGAGACATTTAGTGCCTTTATCTAATTGGTCAACAATCAGAGACGTCAATCCTAGTATAGCGTCTTCAGTGGATTTGCCTTGACGGAAACCATACTGGGAGTCTGCTAAGATTTTAAATTTATTAAGATAGTTTGTTAGTCTAATGTTAATTATTTTTTCTAAGATTTTAGATATAGCCGGAAGTACGGAAATCGGTCTATAGTTATTGACATCGCCTCTGTCACCACTCTTGTAAACAGGTGTGATAAGTGATTGTTTAAGCAAGGTGGGAAATATTCCTTTACGAAGACAAATATTAAATAAGTGGCAAAGTATGGGTATGACTAGCTGTTTAGCAAGTTTTAAGAATTTAGGAGGAATATTATCCCATCCGGGGGCGCTCTCCGATTTTAAATTCATTATTATTTGATTGATTTCTTGTGCATCAGTTTCTAAAAGAACAAAAGACGTTGGTTGGAAATCAAGGCTAAGATTGGGTTGTTTATCTTGTATGGGATAATTTGTTCGGGAATCTTCAGCCAGCAAGCGTCCAATATTCGCGAAAAAGTCATTTACTTTTTTAACAGATTCATTAGGAGAAGGTGATATATTGAGTAGGTCTGTATTAGTTGTTTTGTTTTGTTTTATGTGTGTTATTGTTTTAATGTTGCTCCAGAGTAATTTTTGATTTTTAACGGACTTAGCCAATTGAGATCTTTCATATGTATGCTTTAGTTTTCTAATGAGTTTGGTACAGTAATTACGATATCTTTTATAAGTTATATTCAGGATTTCATCAAAAGGATTTAGTTTCAGTTTTTTCTGCATATTGTTTCGATTTTTTATGCAGCGCAATATTCCTGGGGTAATCCAGGGTTTAATAATACGTTTACATTTGGGTACCTTAGAAGTTTTAGTATTTTCTTGTAAAGATTCAGTAATTTTTATGATTATTTGTTCAACAATAATATTGGGATTTTCACAAAATAGTAACTCAGATATGTTTTTATTTGCCAAGGTATCAACGGCTTTATCATAATCTATAAAAGTATTTGTTTTTTTACATTTTTCAGTATCTTTAATTTTAGCCATACTCAGAAATACCATCTGATGATCCGTAATTGTAGTATTTAGTACAGCAATACTGGCAGCAATCTTCTTTTTAAATATTTTTAGCATAGCATGGTCTAAACAGCTGTGTTCTCTGGTGGGAATTAAATGTCCAGGTAACAGACCGTAAGTGGACAGCATGTTAAGGTAATTATGTCTATTATTACGTTCATTGTTTTGTTCTTTTTCTCTAGGAATTAGATTTATGTTGATGTCTCCAGTAATTATTATATTTTTATGTTGTTTAATGGTATCTAAATATTCACGTAGTGATTCAATAAATTTATCAGCATTTGTATTAGATGGAGATCTGTAAATACCAAGAATAACATAGTTAAATATTTCGATGTGTAAACAGGATGCGTGTTCAATTTTAATTTCTTTTAATTTTGGTTTAAGATTATTTTTAACATATACAGTTACACCATCATTTTGGTTCAATTTATTAATTGTACAAAAGGATTTATAGTTGTTTAGTTGTGGAATAGGTTTATTGGGGTCGAGTCTACATTCCGTTAGTATCAGAATATCAACATCTGGATTTACGCTCGATAGTGTAATTTGAAGATCCGCGAAGTTTTTGTAAATACTTCTTATATTTTGAGTTATGATTGTTAGATCTTTTTTATCGATTTGTATTTGTTTGCAGAGGTTTTCAACATCACATTTAAAAGAGTTTGCTGTTTCTGATTCGTCTATTTCATTTAACGTTAAAAGAGAATTATCCATAAATAGGTGTCATAAAAAGTATGAGTGTGTTATCTATATTGTAAGAATACGTGTTTTTGTAGTTATACTTGTATAGGCCATAGCTACTACTATAGTTTGCGTGTGAGACTTTTCGCAGTACTAGGATTTCATAAGATTTTAGGAAGTGTGAATCTGTATATATGAAGTATGCGTGAGTGTGTGAGTGATAAAGGCGCGTGTATATAGGTGTTCGAGTGGGTGTACGGTATGTGTGAGTGTAGACGTTTGTACAGTAAAGGTGCATGTACATTGGACTCAGAGTGAGGTGTTTATTTTTATGTGTAATTTGTGTCTTTGTGTAGTATAGAACATACATAGTACTTATTAAAAAACCTATTAAGCTAGCCAAAAATAGTCAGGTTGCCTGCATTAACTGTTGAATTTGATTTTCGTTCTTGATCATTATAATCGGAGTATTCTCATCCTTTCTCAAGTAGACTTTTCCATATGCAGTCCAGCAGAATTTGTAGGATTTTGACTTTGTGAGTTCTCTTGCAAGGAAGTGCAGGCGGGACGCTTTTGCTGTCAGATTTTCCGATATGAAAATTGGGGTGTCTTCGGCAGTACGGAAACCAAGATGTTTTGCACTTAGCTTGGTCTTGTGTTTAATATTAAAAGCTTTGCTCATTTTAAGCATATCGTTTTTTAGTAGAGTTGAAGATGTCTCAACAATAATGGGCGTGTTCCGTACCCCCTCCTTTTTCCCGCGTACCCGATATATGTCTTTAATGTCGTTCTTGTTGATATCGCAACCAATATTTATCTCCGCTTACTTCATTGCTAAAGATAATGTAATCTGTGTCTGTAGTTTTACTTAAAGACCCGAGTTTTGAGAAGCTCACACATATAACCAATAAATTCTCATTGTGATTTAAAGCTTGCATTTTTTTTTTTCAAGGACTTTTCCGAACACCTATGATGCAACAACTTCCTGAGCCCGCTATTAAGGAACTGGAAGCCAATGTTCCTTTTCCCCCGAGACTGGGGAATCCAAATGAGTATGCTCTGCTAGTGCAAAGTATTATTCAAAACCCAATGCTGAATGGAGAAACCATACGACTGGATGGCTCTCTTAGAATGCAGCCTTAGATAAGCTCATAGAGTACTATGAATGATAAGCTGTTGACAAAATGTTTTGTTAGTTTGTATGATTTATATCACAGAAAATAAATTTTGTAAACCGATGTGAATTTTTGTCTTTTTACTGCTTCTACAGGTGTAGCTACTGATGTGCTATGGTAATGTTTTATTCAGAAATGTCACCATTATGGAAATGTAAGAAAAAAATATCTATAAAGTTAATTGAGAAATAGTAGTCAATGGTGGAAAACATGCGGGGAATGAAAATTCAAAATAGTTTCTAGTAATACGTTAGTCTTTGAAAAAAAAAATACTAGACATGTACCGGGTAATGGATTTGCCGGGTACCCGGCTGCCGGCGAAGAGCGCGAAAATTTTCGATTTAAGAAGTTAAGGCGTCTTCCGTCATCCATCTGCTCGTTTGCCACCTAGATATGCCATAAAAAAATAACTTTGATCATCAGAATATGAGAGATTTTTGGGTGCTGTTTATGGTGCCCTTAGACGTGATGCCCTAAGCGATGAGATATGCTTATAGGCTCATCCAGCACTCGGATTATGATAAATAGTCTGGGATTTTTATGGAAGTTAGCTTGTTTCATTTTTTTCCGAATAATTAATATCCTAGTATAGTATAGGTAATGAAATGAAATGAAAATATTTTATTCGAAGTAGGTAGGTAGCAGTGTACACTTTTCGAACGTCCATTCTTTTATCTACCTAATACGAGGTTCCTACCACTCGGAACTCGTATACCCACCGTTTCGGGAAGTGTTTGCGGAGTGAGAAGAAACGGCGGACCCTAAAGGTACTAGGTAGGTACCTACTGCATATAATTTATACAGGGTGTTGTTTTGGTCGACACCGGCCTTCTAAGGGATGAAAGTATAAAAAATACTTGTTTTGAAAATACCTATAATATTTTATTTTATATGATTCTACTGAAAAAATGACCTACAAATTTTCGCTGTTTTCTCGTGGACCCACTATCCTAAAATTATCAAAACGCATGTTCGCGCAGTCAGTCAATGACGGCCGACTCATTTACGAATTTTCCTACAAAAAGGTCAATGACACTTACATGAACCTGTCGGGAGAAGTATTCCAAGATAGCTTCTTCCTTGAACTCTTGTCTATTTTGGGCTCTATCTCGAGCATGGGATGTTTTTTCGGTAGAACATGATTTGCGGAGTTTGTAAATAATGTTTTTATTGCGTACAATTGCGTAACACATTACGGCGGCGCGACGTCACTCCAAATCTCACACACTCGACTTGATTTACACCACACGAAAAACATTTCGATAGTCGTGAACTGAGCGATGTATTAACAACTACATCGCTCAGTTCACGACTATTGAATAAAGACTTGTTCCTGATCATAGCCGTAGCGTAAGTTCACGGGCAGAGGCGCTTGCTCTCGCTGAGAAAAAGGAACGCGGGTTCGACGCGGAGGCATGCAGCAGACTGCCTGCACCGCCCGCGGCCCGCGGCCCGCGGCACTGCCTGCCGCAGTCGGGGTACCTCGCCTCGTATTCATTGTTAAAATACGTTACGCACGGAAACAAGGATACCATAATTAATTATTTTCTAAGATTTACTTATGAAAATTTAAGGTGCCGTTTTTATATATTTTTTTTGCATCAGTATCATGTATACTATCACCCCTGAAAAGCTCGTTGTCGACCAAAACAACACCCTGTAGTAACATAAAAAGTTTCATTAAAATCGGTGAAACTATTTTAAGGACAATAAACCAAGAACATCGGTTTGTATGGGAGTTACCTTAATTAGATTATTTTCGGATTAACCAACTGTATAGTAAAATAAGATCTTAAAAAAAAGTATTTTACAACGTTTCATCCAAAACCATCACAGCCAATTTTGAGAAAAAATAATCAGACCATTACAAATGTTTATTACATTACATTATTATGTTAAGAAAAACATATAAAAATTAACGCTCTTTTACGTATGTCCCACCAATTAATAGACATAGACATAGACAATCCTTTATTTTTGGCATCATAAAAAAGATATGTTAGGAATATAGTAACAAAACAATACAATTAAAGATACATAGAAATATAACATAGGAATTACGTGTGTGTGCCAATAATTCATGAGGCGGCAGGATTTATTATATCGTGTACATAAGAAATTGCGCGAGCGAAGGGAGCGTGAAAATGTTTTATTGTGAAAACGAAGACCTCAGAGTAATATACTTTTTTAAAAAGTTTGAAGTTAATTTTACACCCTTATTCGTGTAGTAGTGTTATGTTATCGATTGCTGTGTTAAACGCGAGCGAAGCGAGCATGTTTAATGTCCTCAGATTAGTCAATTTTTGACTTCGTTTTTTTCAGATATCACTGATTAGTCTTATGTCCATTCTCGTAGGTGCTCAGCACCCACTGTTTATGTGTCTTGGGTGCCCGAGCTCCCGAGCACCCACGTACTCGGCGCCCCTGGTGCCCAAGTCAATTTTGTGTTACTCGAGACTTCTATTTTCATGATATCACATATATACTAGTCCAGCTATTCATTTTTTTTGTGCCAGAGGAATCACGCTGAGAACACAGTTTCGAAGAATCACCCTTAAACAAAACTTGGCCGATAAGCTGCAAGGTATGACACTTGAGTCATTTTTGACCTGTATAAAGTTAAGTCATAAGTCGGGAAAAAAGGAAAATGAGACCTGCAATTATATAGGTAATAATAGAAGTCCCTGCACATATACGCAAAGCATTAATAACTAATGATAGAGTATCGTGAATTGGTCGTCGTGCCCTGTAAGAGACTTTACCCTTGTAACACGGTGCTTTAAGTGTCAGCAGTACGGTCGTGCCGCCAAGACGTGCAGGGTGGAGGCCTCCACCTGCGATCATTGTGTCGATGTAGGCCACACAATAAAGAACTGCACCAAAAAAGCCGAACCACCTAAATGTGCTACATGTCTGCTCTTCAGGAAGCCAGCCAATCACAAAACAGGTGACGCTGACTGTCCCGCCAAAAAAAATGCCGAGGAAAGGTACATTAACTCGATAGATTATGGAGGCGCCTAAGAGCGCCATACTCAATTTATTGTCTTTTTTTTTTTTTTATGTGATAAGGAAGGCAAACGAGCAAGTGGGTCACCTGATGGTAAGTGATCACCACTGCCCATAGACACCTGCAACCCCGGAGGGGATTGCAGATGCGTTGCCAACCTAGAGGGCTAAGATGAAATGCCTCTTGTGCCTGTAATTTCCTCGGCTGTCTTACTCTCCACACCGGAACACAACAGTGCAAGCACTGCTGCTTAGCGGCAGGATTAGCGAGTAAGATGGATGTCAGAACTTTACATTTATACATTATGTTTTTTATTCGATATGTACAAACACAGACATGCACCCCGCTCCCTAGAGGAGCGGAGCGACGATATAAAACTTCTTTGTGTACAAATTATTTTTTAATTTTGTTTTGTTAATTTGTCATTGAATAATAATTTATCTACTGCTAAGAAGAAAATTGTATTTTGCAAGTAAATATTGAAAGTTAGTTACGTAAGCTTTTTTTTGCCTGAAATACAGGAATACCTAGTTCAGGCACGTGTTTTCTGTACTCTAATAATATGTTTTTCAACACACTTGCTCATAAAGTGGTTCTATGGTCACCGTAATTAGGCACAGAATGACACCCATAATCAAACTGTGACTTTTTCATTGCTATAACTCACTAGTGAGTGACTCACTAGTGAGTTATAGATTTAAAAAAAAAATATTGGTTGAGTTGCTTTGTTCTTAAAAAAGTTTTTATTAAAAAAAAAGATCGTGTTCAATAGAATAAATAAATTAATGTTCCTATTGCTTGCTCATTTCATGCAACTTCTTATTTAAATAGATAATTTTAACTCGTACGTGTTTAATAAATAAAACTTTCACTCAAATATAACTTTTGTTTTCTCTGTAATAAAAGAAAACTTTAAATTCCCCATTTTGTACGTGGCAGAATAGGCGCAAATCCTATGCGCCGAAAATAAAAAAAAAACCTCATCCCTTTAGTCTGTGGCCGATCGCAATGCGCGCGCATAGGAAAACTGATTTTTCCCGCCATAGCGAAACATTTTTCACAACTCGTTTTCACTGTTGAAATAAAATGAGTTTTTATTGTTATTTTATTCACAAGTGTGTTGAAAAACGTCGTATGATACTCGTCTGTATTGATGATTACCGTCCTTGGCTCTCTTAAGACCCTCGCCTACGGCTCGGGACTCAATGGCGCCTCGACGGTAATCAATCACCAATGTTACACACTAGTACCATAATGTACTGTAGTTTTTAGTCATTATCTTGTCAATTAAGTTTTCATTCAATAAATATTATTATATTATTATTTTAGGGAAATCCGTTCAGGTGACTTTTTATCAATCTCAACCCATTCTAAAAGAATTAGGGTTAGTTAGTTATTTCAAGACGATCACACCTTAGGGTTCTCGCTACTAGCGATCATTGGCAGGGGCGGATCGTGAATTTGTGGGGCCCTGGGCTAATACTACTTAGGGGCCTACCTAATAAGTAATTACACACTCAACTAATTGCCATTTTGTAAAAAAACAGTTTTCTATAGTGATATAGAGAAAAAAAGACAATTAAATATTAATTTTTTATATAGACTGAAAAAAAATGATTATAGATCGTATTTTTCAATATTTTCCTTTCACTTCTCTGTTACTGATGTAGTAAAAAAAGCCGCGAGCGAAGCGAGCGCGGCAATTTTTAATATGTATAAAATCTCAGTTTACCAGAATTTGCGCATGTGCACCCAGTATATCGTTCATTCAATAAAAGAACCTCCGGCCCTGTTCATACAAAAAGCCGCGAGCAGAGCGAGCGCAAAAAAATAAGCTGATAGGCTATTATTTATTATTCGTGAAAACATTCGTGAATTATCTATAGGTATTTATATAGAAGGTTTGGTGATATGACGTGCGTGACAACGACGTGACTTTCGGACCGCGCCTGAGGCTGGGGGCCTTTGTATCCCCGGGGCCCCTGATGACTTGATTTCGCAGCTGAAAGATTCTGGCGACGAATCGCTCATAAACGAAACATTCTGTCGACGAGCCATTCCACGGAGAACCGACTGTCGGCGATACGTTTCGAAATCATATGGGAATTCCGCGGAGAACCGACTGTCGGCGATACGTTTCGGAATCCCCATATGATTGCGAAACGTATCGCCGACAGTCGGTTCTCCGTGGAATGGCTCGTCGACAGAATGTTTGGTTTATGAGCGATTCGTCGCCAGAATCTTTCAGCTACGAAATCAAGACGGTTAGACTTAACATCGAACCACTCAAAAACTAAAGGTTCTGTGGGCGAATCGTTCGCCGTGAAAAGGTTCTATTGTCGAATCACTCATAAACGAAACGTTCTGTCGGCGAATCGTTCGTAGCTGAAAGATTCTGGCGACGAATCGCTCATAAACGAAACCCAGCAGAACATTGGTTGTAGAAATGTGGTTCTGCAGTTGCTCCACTGAAGCTGAATTTCCTGTTCCGTTTTGGGCAATAACCACGTTCTCCTTTTCTACTTTTGACTGACACATTTTAATATTTTTACGACACCATTTTTGTGAATTTGAAACACTGAATACAATTTAACAGCCCAAAGTCATGATCACTCCATTAGGAAGTACGCGATGCCTGAAAAGGCGCGTGCTAGTCACCGGACACACCGAATGCCCAAACTGGCAGGGTCGCCATGTACGGTCGGAGGTGGCAATGAAACAACTGTCTCTGAAGATGATGAGTTTAATACTGCCCAATTCATAGAAAAGCATAATCTAATATAATGTTTAAGAATACATAAGTAGTTGGGTGCTAGATACTATACTATACGTTATGGGAATGGTGGTAGCTAATAATTATAAAAGTGTTAAAATTATAAAAATCTGTATTTTTGAACACTGAACTTGTTTCGATCCCTGCAATAATTGCAATATTTTATTATAGGATAAGTTAAGGGGAAAACCTGAAAACCGTGAAATAATTACATCACCAAAAAAATATATTTTTTCTGTTGGTAAACGGTTTTTTATATGGACAGTAAAAATATTGTCATTTATTTAAAAAGTGGTAGAACAAAAGTTGTCACATTTGACCCGAAATAATAGCCTAGTGATGTTCATATCCGCCATTAAAAAACACCATGTACGAGGGCTGTTCCAAAAATAGTTAGTTAAATGAAAAATACTTAGAATATGAAAAAAGTTTATTTATAGTTTTTCAAAATATTCTCCTCCAACCCCTATGCACTTATGCATTCGGGTGAACCAGCTTTCAAAACATTTGAAAAACGTATCTTGCGGTAGGTCGAAAAATATTCGGTGAAATTCTTCGACGGCTTCGTCTGCGCTGTTAAAATTTCGTCCACGAAGCATTTTTTTTACTGTTGGAAATAGAAAGAAATCGCATGGAGCTAAATCTGGGTTGTACGGAGGATGGGGTAACGTTTGTACTCCCGAAGTTGTCAAATAGTCGATGGTTCCAGCAGCTGTGTGAGCGGGTGCGTTATCTTGGTGAAAAAGAATGCCACGGACGCCGCTCCTTGGGCGCTCGCTATTCAACTCCCCGAAAGCTTGAGGCAGACAAACTTCGCAGTACCATTCACTAGTAACTGTTCTACGGTCTTCTAGCGGAATTACTGCTATTGGTCCACTGCGTCGAAAAAAAACCGCTATCATTTTTTTATTCACGCTCCGACCGCGAACAACTTTTGTGGGCAACTCGTCCTCTTCAAACACCCATTGCGTGGATTGCTGTTTCGTGAGAGGATCGCAGCTATAAACCCAAGATTCGTCAGTTGTAAGGATGTAGGATACGTTTTGCGAAGATGCTCCTTCAAACTTTTTCAGCATAAATCGGCACCAATCAACTCGACGGGATTTTTGCTCTTCGGTGAGAGAATGAGGTATCCATCGTGACGCAACCTTCCTAACTTTAAGGTGTTCATTCAGAATGGTGGAAACAACCTGTGACCCAATCTTCAGTTCAGCCTGAATCTCCCGATGTGTAATGTGTCTATTCTCCCGCAATAGCCACTCTACCCTGATGACGTTCTCTTGACAGCAGTTTACGGTCGGCCTGGTCGGGGGTCATCGTTTAGGTTCTCTCTACCATGTTTAAATTCACGAAACCAATATGTAACTGATGCTAACGCAGGGGCGGACTCCCCAAAAGCAGCTTGTAAATTATCGTGAGATTCCTTGAATGATAACCCTCGTTTATAGTCATAGAAAATCATAGCACGAAAAGCTTCCCGCGAGACCTTCATCGTTGCAAACAAAAGAAGAGTGACAGATAACATTTAAAAATTGAAAAAAAAAAACTACACATAGGTGGCCAATGATTTTCACCAAAGAGAATTGTATTGAAATTTACCGTCAGTTCAAAATAGTTTCAGGAAAAAAGGGTCTATATTTACTCTGTGGCTAACAATTTTCGGAACAACCCTCGTATTATAAAAGGAATCAAGGAAGTTAGTACGTATAAACGGAAAAAAATAAAGGGTTACTTTTTATCGATAAGAGGCAAACTGTAGTTGCTACGATTGTATAGGTTCCATAAGGAAAGTTGTTCAGTTTCATGTGTAGCATTTACTCTTTGCTGTTTGTCGACGAATAAAAAGTCACGCTGTACATGAAGAGTGTTTTGGCTTATCATATCCATTGTATCTACCATCAAGTATGAGGGTTATCTTCTGAAATTTTACAACAGGCATATTTCAATAATAAAGTATAGAGTTAATTAAACAATGTCATTGTCATTACGCTTAACAATGGTAATATTCGTACTTTTATGTTTTTAAAATAAGTTGACTTAAGTTACACACGTTCCGAAGGGAGGTTAGTGTGGTTCGGCCTGCGAATCGTACCTGCAGACCGTTCCAACATGTGCCAAAGGAAGCTCGTGGCCATCTTTGTCATTGCCAATATCTTGGCCATAGGGAAATCCGTAAAAAGCCACGAGAGAAGCAATGAAGAGTCCGAAGAGGCGGCGTTTTTCAACCGGAAGGAATCTCGCGTACAAGCTACCCCCAAGTCCATGAAAGGCGAGATCGTCGTCGAGAAGTTTGTGGAGACGCTCATGTCCAGCGAGAGATACCTCAAAATGATCGAGTCAGTGGAGAGGAAGCTGAACCACCTAGACGCGACGTTCCACGAGCGGACGAACAGCATCCTGAAGTACATCTCGGAGATGCTACGCACGATGAAGACCACGCCGGCGGACCTGCTGGAAAGCGCCATGCGGTCCGTCAAGGTGGACCTGGACAAGCTCAAGCAGTCCGTGTGGGAGCGCCTCGACCAGCGACCAACAATGCGCGGTATCGTACAAATTTACTACCTAGTTATTTGTTTTTTTTTTATTCACAATTGCTAAGCTCTTGGCATCATCTCACCTGGTGGTAAGTGTTGATGATGCCGAAGATGGAAGCGGACTTACCAACGCAATGGGGAACTGGCTATCTTATCTCCATACCAGAATACATCAATGCTATTAACATTAATGTTTGGCGGCAAGACTTAGATGGTGCTAGCTATTAGCCAGGCGGGCCCCGAAAATGCCCTACCTACCTTTTCTCTGCTACCACCAACTAAACAAAGTCCTACAAAGTTGGACCTCGCCCGGAATCGAACCCGCGACCTCCTAACGTGAAGCAATCAGACTAGCCACTAGACCACGAAGGCGGTAATAACTTAATAGCTAAGTCAGAACGTAATATAGTCTCGTATTTTTATTTTTGAACTTAGAAACTAATGTGCCATCGTAAAAAGTATTTTATAATTTAACCAAGTTACAGTAAGTTAAGTGTTATGCGTTCTATCCGGTTCAACTTTCTTCAACATCCACCAGTAGTCTGTCATCATGTTTACCTCCCACTTTCCTTGGTATCTGCTCTCCATAACATTATCTTCTTAGTGGAATTTAGCTAGTTAGTTAGTTAGCATTTTATGCGGCTACTTTTCCTTGGTTTTTTATTCTGGTTTTAGACTACTTTTCATACAATTCTTCTATAGGTATAGAAATATTTTGCGGCGGTAAAAGTTGTGCGGTGTTTTTTTTTTTTGTTTTTTGTTTCCTTATTATACAGGGTGGCCGGGGGGGCGTATATAGAAATGCTACTCCAGTACGTCCCCGCAGGCGGTGACGAGCTGAGCTAGCATTTCTAGACGTTTAACTGCGTTAAGCTCGCGTAAAAGCTGCTCCAGTACGTCTCCGACGGTGACGTACTCGAGTAGCATTTCCAAGCAATTTTAAACAATTATTAGGTACGCGTTAAAGCTACTTCAGCACGTCTCTTACGGCGACGTATTCGCATAGGATTTCTAAGCTTACTAAGCGCACTAGGAACCCCTCATCACGGAATGTGCTAAGCACAATATTTTTGAAGTACTAATGATATGTATATTCCTAATTTAAGTACTATTTTTTTATCATTTGCTAATAACTACCTATATTTTCTTTAACTTTCGCCTTGTTTCGTAAATCATATTAAAAATAAACATATATATTTAGTATTGCATTTTAATGTGTCTAAGTTTACTATGTCTCTATTAAAGCGTTTAAAAACAGAACCTACTTTTTATTTAATTTTATGTATTTATTCATCACATCATATAATATTTAATTAGTATAAGTGAAATACAAGTCAAGGTTTTGCTTAGAAAAACATTCTAAGATTAGGTCAAATTTAAAATTAATTAACCACAATAAAAATCACGAAATGTTGTTATTAAATATTTAGCTAATTTGTTTTTTCCATTATTTACATTGATAGTTGAAAGGCCACGTATATACGTAGCTTTATGTGGATTTTTTTCTTACGCAATTCAATGTTACTAAATTCAGGAAAAAGTAATCTAAAATGTTAAAATATTGTAAAAAAAATTCACCTGTCGTAGAATTTGAAGAAAACAAAATATAAAAAATATCAGTTATATACACGAATATAAATCATCAAAAAAAGAAAATCGTATTGTGTTTTCAATACCGTAAAGGTTTTTTACATTCCAAGCAGCCAGTGCAAAGTAGCAACATTCACAATAATTAGTCGTTGAAATTGTAATATCATAAATTCTAAAAAGAATGAAAAAGAACATCGTCTATGTTCATAACAGTAATAAAAGTTCAAAAATCCCTTAAATTGCTATGCTATATAAAAGGATACGAAATAAAATATAACGGAATGGACTACATTTAATTTTAACCCCCAGTTTTTATGAATGGATTTCTATAACATTAATTAATTAAAATCTGACACTTTTTTCATAGTTATAGATATTTCACAGGTCACAACAATACATGTTTACAGCTTATAATGATCTTACGAAGAAAAAGCTTTTCTCGAGAAATATGGAATTATTAAAGAAAAATATGGGTCTATACTGCCGTCGGATGGCAAAAGGCTGTATGATATCTTACATCGTTTAAAAGTAACATCGCTTATTTTGTAGAGCAGAAGCTTACTTATAAGCTGCTATTTTTGTTTTATTTTTTATAGCTTAGGACCGAAGATATTAAAAATGGCAAAACGATGTAACTATGAAAATAACTAGTTAATGTAGCGGCAAATGACTGCATAATTCATTACATCACTTAGCCCTAACAGTTATCCTGGTGGTAATAACAGATTGTAGGATATCATACATTGTTTTGCCATAACATGCGGTACTTATGTACATCGTTTTGCTAGAATATGCTGTGATTGAGAGTGTTAGATAAATAGTATGAAGTTGCTGCGTTTTGGGCGGTAATAAATTAATTCTAGTACAGTGGGTAGTAGTGAGATTTCATGCAAGTGATTGCGTATGTATGTACAGCCTGTGGTGTGGCCTTAGAATAGGACCACCCCATCTCTTCCCGAGGGTGTTGTTGTAAGAGGCGACTAAGGGATCCATAAACCGGAGGATGGGCAACAGCGTCCTCCCCGCGTTCTACAATATAACGCTGAACTGCGATTGCCAACCCGCATGCATAGCGTGGCGATTAAGGCAATAAAATGATGATCTACAAAACCAGAAAACGGCCCCTAGTCCCCGACAACCCCGCTATTCCTGACTCTGGTAGTAGTCACGGTAACGGTGGAGCAGTGGGTGCGAAAAATCACCGGCAGATGCCAGGCTACCAAAACCGAATACCCTGGCCCTGGCAACCTACAACATGCGTACACTGCGGACAGACTAGAAGCTTGCTGAACTTGAGGAAGAATTGAGCAAGCTACGGTAGGACATTGTAGGATTGTGCGAAATCCGAAGAGAGGGAGAGCACACCATGATTCTTAAATCCGTGCCTAAACAAGTGCCTAATTAATAATATCGCCAGATCGAGAGTGTCTTGACAATGGTAGCATACCTTATAGTTAGAATTACCAAACGGTATTCGCTGAAGGTCATACAGGTATATGCACCAATCGCGGAACACCCCGATGACGAGGTGGAGACTATGTGTATATGTTTAGATCCATATATAGCTTACGGACCCACTTCTTACCGTTGTGATAGGGACTTCAACGCGAAATTGGGCAAATGAAGTGACGATGAGCTGAAAGTAGGGCAATTTGGATACGGAGAGAGGAATGCGCGGGGTCAGCTGCTGTCCGGCTTTATGGAGAAAGAGGGCCTTTTCCTGCTGAACTCCTTCTTCAAAAAGCCATAACAATAAAAGTGGATATGGCTGCATCCAAATGGCGTGATAAAAAATGAGATTGACTTCATCTTGTCGACAAAGCGGCAAATATTCAATGTCTCTGTGATCAACTCGGTGAAATCTGGAAAGGGATCACCGAATGGTAAGAGGCACATTTAATCTAAAAACTAAGCAAGATAGATTTCGTTCGACTGATGAAGTCTACGCTCCGACCAGCACCTATCCAGCTCCAAAACCCCAAGAGCTTTCAGCTCGAATTGCAAAACGTAGTGAAAATGTGGACGATCACAGTGACAGGTTTGTGGAAATTGTCCAAACGGTTAGCAGAAAGTTCTTTAAAAGCCGCCGTTCAAAAAGTACACAGATGAACTCGCACATTACCAACAAGCTCATGGAGGAACGACGCAGTTTTGTGTCGCAAAGAATTTTACTTTGCGACACACATAAGAATTGGGGGTAAATTTGAAATGTTGTCAATTGTAAAAAAAAACTTGTGACATGTAAATAATTGATGATGTAAATCAAATAAAGAAATAAATTAAATTTAAATAATTTTTTATTGGGGCCACCAACAATCAATAACATAATACATATTACACAATAGCATGGTTACATAATAGGTAGAGCAATAAACAGGTATCCGCTAATGGATACATTGATGAGCAGGTACTTATAGATTTAAATGAAATAATAAGTAACAATTACCTACCTATTATTTCCTATTCATAAAATCCCTACACTAAACTCTGATGAATTCCTGTGCGATACGTCGCCGTCGGAGACGTACTGAAGTAGCTTTTGTTTGGAAATGCTACTCGAGTACGTCACTGTCGGAGACTGGAGCAGCTTTTACGCGAGTTTAACGCAGTTAAACGTCTAGAAATGCTAGCTCAGCTCGTCACCGCCTGCGGGGACGTACTGGAGTAGCATTTCTATATACGCAGCCGGGGGAGTGACGTCCAAAGATAAAATTTAGGTGCCTCGTGTGGAGGGGTATCTAAAATCCGAATCACCCCCATGTATGTTCCGCGATTTTTCGTAGTTTTCGAGTTATAAAAAATAATAATAATAAAAAATAACAAAACTTTTATTTCAGACCATTCAGATCCATAGCTTAATTATACAATTTTAGTAGTAGTATCACATTTAAATTTATTATTAATCTTATCTATATTTTAGAATTTAAATTATAATTATAATTTATTATAGTTATGATTATGTTAAGACATTTTTGACAAAATTCTACTGTACCGGCTAAAATTTTATTTCTAAAATTTGTAGTAAGATTTTTTAAATGTAACTCTATCTTTATAAATTGTACTTTTACTCGTGAAATAATCAGATTCGTACCTTAATGTAAGCTACAAAATGTTGACTCAAAGTGGAGAATTTACGTTCGAGCAAGCCAGGCTTGAATTTTCATCCTTAAATAAAAATTGTAAATTCCTGGGTAACTTTAAAAACTGCGCCAGACTCTAAGCTTTCATACTTAGTAGGCTTTTTTCGCTGAAATCAGCCTCTAGACACTGAGGCGGAAAAAAAATTGTTAATAAAAAGATTAATTATTGCCTATTTCATTATTCCTAAGGCTAATTATGATAGAATGAAGTGTGTAAACTAACATTAAAAATAACTATAACTACTAGAGCTAAGAGCCCGAAAGGACATTGACCAGGTCTGGACCAAGTGCTGCCCAGAATGAGAACATAGTGCATTTTGTTCCTCAGGCCAACTCTAATCTGTAAACCGAAGCGCTTCAAAATCTGTCCGAGGAGTCAAGAGAAAAAAAGTTTTTTTGTTGTGAATAATTTTTTTGTGAAAAATGAACTTAATAATTGTTTTCAGTGTAACTATTAGTGTATTATTTTATACTTATGTAATAATAATATCATTAATTATCAATCAGTAATTACATTGACGTCTGGACCAAATGCTGCCCAGAATGAACACATAATTTATTTTGTTCTTCAGGCCAACACTAATCTGTAAACCGAAGCGCTTCAAAATCTGTCCGAGGAGTCAATAGAAAAAAGTGTTTTTGTTGTGAATTATTTGTTTGCGAAAAATGAACTTTATTATTGTTTACAGTGTATCTAGAAGTGTATTATTTTATACTTATGTAATAATAATATCATTAATTATCAATCAGTAATTATATTGATGTCTGGACCAAGTGCTGCCCAGAATGAACACATAGTGCATTTTGTTCCTCAGGCCGATACTAATCTGTAAACCGAAGCGCTTCAAAATCTGTCCGAGGAGTCAAGAGAAAAAAGTTTTTTTGTTGTGAATTATTTGTTTGCGAAAAATTAACTTAGTTATTGTTTTCAGTGTAACTAGTAGTCTTAATTCTGTCAAGAAACTAAACAGAGTGCCTATACACATTTATGGATTGAAAGAGTCGGTATAAAAATCTCTGTGAAGTTGCGTTTAAATACAAGTATCGAGTATTTGTTATACAGGGTGGCCAGAAGATTGACGTCAAAAAAAAAAAATTTGGTCCCTCGTATCGTGGGGTATCCGAATCACCCCCATGTATGTTCCGCGATTTTTCACGGTTCTCGAGTTATGATTTTTTTTCTGAATTTTCAAAATTTTCGACCTGACCAACTTTAAAAATTTCTAAACAAAAAAGTAGAACCCTTTTCGATAAGTTTTTTTTGGAAACTTAATCCTCATAAATTGTACTTTTAAGCATAAAATAATCAGCTACGTAACTTTCATGAATATTAAGTAAATTTTGGTCACAAGAGAAAAAAATACGTTTAGTGAATTATGACTTAGATTTTCAAATTTAAATCAAAAATCTAAACAGATGACTTAGTGGTTCCTGAGTAGGCTTAAAAACTGCACCATTCTCTTAGTTTTCGTAATCATTAAAAAAAAGTAGTACTTAATGAGCTAGTTTTGTTAATATCGGCCTTGAAAGATAGGGAGGTCATAAATTTTTAAAATTAGCTATCTGATGAAAAAAAAAGTTTGGTCATTTTATCTTTCCTTAGGTTAAATTAGTCTGTTAATTAACCAAAAATTACTGCAGAAAAACATTTTGAGGTTTCATTTATTCACTTTTCGATCAATTCTGGTGGATAACGGGTTGTAAAAGTACTTTTAGGCGCAATTCAAAGAATAAACCCGCAATAACAATAGGCGGCGATGATAAGAGATAGAATTATTGCCATCTCTCTCACTCTAGGTAGTGAAAGGGGCCGCCACTCTAGCCAGCCCGAAACAAATACCTGCCTCAGTCGTACTCACTTTGTGTTTACTGCTACACGCGTCGCCGCCATTTTAGTTGAATACATTCGCTCGCCTTACTTGTTGACTACTTTGCTCTGTTCCTCGACTGTTTTGCATTCTGATTCGGACTTTGTTTACTGTGAAAGTGTAAGTGATGAGTTACACATTAAGCGAATATGCAGAAATGCATTATTTTTATGGAGTTGCACAAGGAAACGGCCTTGAAGCAGCACGATTGTATCGCGAACAACTTCTACGACGTGGTGGGCCGCAACCTGAGAATTATCCCGACCATCGTGTTTTTACTAACACGCACAATACCCTAATGTCAGGCCGCATTCCTGGACAACGCGGTAATCGTGAAGGCATCCCTAGAACTGATCCAGATCGCAGAGAAATGGTGCTCGAAGAAGTTCAGCGAAATCCGTCTACGAGTACGAGAAAAATGGCTCGTGCTCTGGATATCCCAAGAAGTTCTATCCAGGCCATACTTCGCGATGAAGGATACCACGCATTCCATATCCAACGTGTCCAAGCTTTGCTGCCTACAGACCACCAATTGCGCGTGGAATTTTGCCAAACTATGCTACGAAAAGAGCAAGAAGATCCTGGATATTTTAATAAAGTCTTATGGACAGATGAGTCACGGTTTGAGCGATGTGGTATATTCAATATCCATAATTATCACACCTGGGCGATTGAAAATCCACACGAAGCGAGAGATTCAACGTTTCAACATCGTTTTAGTGTTAACATGTGGTCTGGTATGACTTTTTCATTTGGGGTTATTACAAGGAAATAGCATACGCTCGAGAATGTTCGAGTGAACAAGAATTAAGGCAAAAGATTGCAGAAGCCGGACGTGTTGTGACAGAGAACAGGGAAGCCTTTAGACGATTAAAAGACAATTTTTTACGTAGGTGTAGAATGTGTATTGCTGTTGGAGGTGGCCACTTTGAAAACCTGTTGTAAATGTTAAAAATAAATATTGTTTTTACTTTATCATCTTTGATTTATTGACAAAACCACTTTTTACTTAAAACATTTTTTAACCAACTTCTACGGCATTTTTCATGTTAGTTTCTAGCATTATCTATCTTTAAATAACCTAAGGAATGATTCTCTATCTTTAAATAACCTTAGGAATGATAAAATGACCAAACTTTTTTTTTCATCAGATAGCTAATTTTAAAAATTTATGACCTCCCTATCTTTCAAGGCCGATATTAACAAAACTAGCTTATTAAGTACTACTTTTTTTTAATGATTACGAAAACTAAGAGAATGGTGCAGTTTTTAAGCCTACTCAGGAACCACTAAGTCATCTGTTTAGATTTTTGATTTAAATTTGAAAATCTAAGTCATAATTCACTAAACGTATTTTTTTCTCTTGTGACCAAAATTTACTTAATATTCATGAAAGTTACGTAGCTGATTATTTTATGCTTAAAAGTACAATTTATGAGGATTAAGTTTCAAAAAAAAACTTATCGAAAAGGGTTCTACTTTTTTGTTTAGAAATTTTTAAAGTTGGTCAGGTCGAAAATGTTGAAATTTCAGAAAAAAAATCATAACTCGAGAACCGTGAAAAATCGCGGAACATACATGGGGGTGATTCGGATACCCCACGATACGAGGGACCTAATTTTTTTTTTTTGACGTCAATCTTCTGGCCACCCTGTATTGTTGTCGATACAGAACTCGTCAATTGTGTTTGTTTTTTTTATATAGGAAAGCAAAAGGCTAACGGACCGCCTGATGGAAAGTGGTTACCGCCGCCTATGGGCATTTGTAACACCAGAGGTGCTATCAATGCTTCATAACGTTTATGTGTCATAACGTTTTTCCTTTCGCAGTTTAGCTGCTTTTATTTGGAAACCGCTGCGACGATTGTAGTCTTTTGACATAGGCCTTAGCACTCGTGTCTCGCTCATCGGCAGTATTGAAGCGGCATGATTCTTGTACTGATCACCCGGCAAGTTATCACGATTAACAGAACATACGATCGGTGACCAGTTGAATGGTATTAGGCATGCTTTAGTCACAGGCTTGCGATAATCACAATCGAGCCACAAAATATATATTCCTTGACCCAAATATAATCGATGACGATGAAGATGATTAATACATAATTAATTACAATTACATAATTATAATACTGTATTATTGTATTGTATAATTATTATTATTATAATATTACTGTAAAAGTCACTGTCACTAAGTTACTGACACAGGTATATCACTGAGTAATTGTACTTATCTGCGTACAATTATAATACTGGTATCACTAATAATGTATAACTATGTAATCTTACGAAATGATAAATGATATTATTATTACATAAGTACCATTAATACACTACTAGTTAGACTGAAAATAATTATTAAGTTCATTTTTTGCAAAAAAATATTTCACAAAAAAACCCTTTTTTCTCTTGACTCCTCGGACAGATTTTGAAGCGCTTCGGTTTACAGAATAGTGTTGACCTGAGGAACAAAATACACTATGTGTTCATTCTGGGCAGCACTTGGTCCAACTTCCATACATAGATGGTCAGTGTCCTTTGCAATTTTATTTAATTTTGTCATGAGTGTTTTGTGCTGGCTGTTCTTGAAAATTAAGTTGCACTTTTTTACCTAGAATAACAATGGAGTGTAGTGTTTGAGACAAAATGGCGACAAAAAATTAAAAAAATAAGATAAAAAAAATTCTAAAATTAATTAAAATTGAAAAGGAGTATGAAGATTTTGGCCCACTGATCGAGCCACATCTTATTTATTTTTTTCATAATCGCGGCGCACGTTAAAACTTATATATATCAGTAACGTGACGTTTTAGGACGTTTTAGGTTTCTATATATATCGATTGGGAACACTCATACAAACAAAAAATTACTAAGGTCCATAGGTCCTAAAACGTCACGTTACTGAGTTATTTGCAGTAAAAGATTGTAAACAAAAACTTCATTATAGTCATGCAAAACGTTTTCTATGCACTATATTGCATGCAAATAGTAATTATTGATTGATAAAACTTGAGAAGCAGTCGTAGCTAAGTGCGAATTGCGTGATCGCGACGATCATGAAGGTTAACTGACCACTAACATGGTCCTAATCTAGATAGGTTGGAATGTTAGTGGTATTTATCTCGAGCATTTTCTTGCTTTGTAAGGTACGTTATGCTATTGGTACACTGAGTCCTAAATCATAACGTTTCAGTGTTATTTATAGAAAAATATCAAACTATAATAATAACCCTGACAAAATATTCAAGATATCCGTAATTCCGTATGAATTTAACGCGTTATTTACAGGAAAATATCAAACTGTAATAACTATGAGAAATATCTGTCTGTAGTCTATATGCATTTTACAGTGCAGGAATAGCTAAAATCTAGTTTTAGTATGTATATTGTAATAAGCATGTATTTATTTATTTTTATTTATAAACCTATGCCATCTTACTTCAAGACTTTGGCCTGGTCTCTTATACTTATATAAGGTGCTACTTTATTAGTGCCCGATATTTAATTCAGTGCTAATAAATTCTACTCCTGATTCTGATAAACTTTCCCTAAGGAACCCATAGTCAAATCGCAAAAAAATTTTGGACTCTTCATACAAATCGATCAGCCGAGCGGCCAAATTAGTATGAAGAGTCCAAAAAAATTTTTGTGATTCGTCTATGGGTTCCTTGGGGAAAGTTGATCAGAATCAGGAGTAGAAGCACTGACTAAAATATCGGGCACTAATAAAGTAGCACCTTATATAATATATATTATATTATCTTAGTCGACATTTATTTGTCTATTTCTGAAAATTCCTTCGAATGTGAATATAATTGTGATAAATACATGTTTTAACTATTCATCAATATTCCACACGCAACTTCGTCCGCGTTAACACGTGAAGAAAACCATTCAGTTTGAGAGTTACCCCTCTGAATGTTACAGTTTCGGCCGGCAGTAGAGTCATCCTGATGAGAAGCATTTTCACTGCCAACCATCGTTCAAATTCCCTATTCACAACATTAACAAACTCTGGGCCCGAGCCAACAAAACTTTTCCGTACAGAAAGCTTTAGTATGGCGGCCATATTAAAAAATGGCGGAATTAAAAACCTGACACAATATTCGTCATCAGCGATTCTGAAAACCTCCGGGGATTCGCCAAAATTGTTGTCAAATTTCAGCTGGATCAGCGCAACTAAATTTTCAGCCGCCATTTTGAATCCGCCATCTTTGATTTTTATTACGCCAGGCAGTTGTCCCCCTTTATTCTCAATGATTTTGGTTCAAGCACCCCATATCAATCTCAAATACTTTTGGAGATGTTGCACTTTGAATGTTGTATGGCGGCCATCTTGTTTTACGCCATTTTGGTTTTTTCTTGCCACCGTTCAATTTTGACCGAGGCGTAGAGATTTTTTTGTTTGAGAGGTACCCCCCAAGTATCGTAGTTTCAGCGGGCAGTAGGGTCACTCCCTGATGAGGAGCAACTTTCCAAGATCTGGAGGTTTCCCATATTCACTGCTACCCATCGTTCAAATTCCCTGTACACAACATTAACAAATTCTAGGTCAGAGCCAACAAAACTTTTCCGCACAGAAAGATTTAGTATGGCGGCCATCTTTAAAAATGGCGGAATTGAAAAACCGACGCAATATTCCTCATCAGCGATTCTGAAACCCCCGGACGCCAAATTTCAGCTGGATCAGCGCAACTAAATTTTCAGCCGCCATTTTGAATCCGCCATCTTGGATTTTTATTACTTCAGGCAGTTGTCCCCCTTCATTCTCAATGACTTTTGTTCAAGCGCCCCTATCAATCTCAAATACTTTTGGAGATGTTGCACTTTGAATTTTGTATGGCGGCCATCTTGTTTTGCGCCATTTTGGTTTTTTCTGGCCACCGTTCAATTTTGACCGAGGTGTAGAGATTTTTTTGTTCAAGAGGTACCCCCCAAGTGTCATATTTTCGGCTGGCAGTAGGGTCACTCCCTGATGAGGAGCAGATTTCTAAGATCTCGAAGTTTTCCCGTACTCACCATATATACCCCCCCATATATAATTTTTACCTCCCGTGGCTACTTCTGGTAGAACAATTATGTCAGTCAGTCAGTGGGTTTGTAGCTATATTATATTGTAATTATATTATCTTAGTCGACATTTATTTGTCTATTTCTGAAAATTCCTTCGAATGTGAAGATAATTGTGATAAATACATGTTTTAACTATTCATCAATATTTTACTATTGTTTTAAAGCTCAGGGCAATATTATACAGGGAGGCCGGGAGAGTGACGTCCAAAGAAAAAAATTAGGTACCTCGTGTAGTGGGGAATCCAAATCACACACATGTATGTTCCGCGATTTTGCGTAGTTTTCGAGTTATGACTTTATTAAGAAATTTTTGAAAAAAATCAACTGTAATGGCAAAAATTACATTGTTTTTGTAGTAAGATTTTGTGGGATTTTTTAATGTAACTCAATCTTTATGAATTGTACTTTTACTCGTGCAATAATCAGATTCTTACCATTAATGGAAGCTGCAAGATTTTGACTCAAAGTGGAGAATTTACGTTCGAGCAAGTCAGGCTTGAATTTTCATCCTTAAGTGAAAATTATAAAAAGGCAATTTCATAGTTCCTGGGTAACTTTAAAAACTACGCCAGACTCTAAGCTATCATAATAATACAAAAAAAGTACTACTTAGTAGGCTATTTTTCGATGAAATCAGCCTCCAAAGACATTGAGGCGGAAAATTCCTCAAACCACTACACTCATAAAATGATAAATTATTGCATAATTCATTATTCCTAAGGCTAATTATGATAGAATGAAGTGTATAAACTAACATTCAAACTAACTACTAGAGCTAAGATCTCGATATTTTTTTTATTTTACCGTTTTATTTTGTTTTTGTTTAATTTTTAAAATTTCGGGATCTTCAGCTGAAAGTCGTCCACTGCTGGACAAAGGCCTCCCCCAAGGATTTCCATACCGACCGGTCCTGTGCGGCTCACATCCAGCGGCTTCCAGCAACCTTCACCAGGTCGTTGGTCCACCGAGTCGGAGGCCTGCCTACACTGCGTCTTCCGGTGCGCGGTCGCCACTCGAGAACTTTACTGCCCCAACGGCCATCTATTCTACGAGCTATGTGCCCTTCCCAGTGCCACTTAAGTCTAGCGATTCTGAGAGCTATGTCGGTAACTTTAGTCCTCCTACGTATCTCCTATCACGTAGGGAACTCCAAGCATAGCACATTCCATCGCCCTTTGGGTGACCTTGAGCCTTCTTATGAGGCCCATAGTATGCGACCATATCTCGGTTCCATATGTCATCACTGGCAACACACTGGTTAAAAACTTTAGTCTTGAGACATTGCAGTATTTTGGACGCAAAGATATTGCGGAGCTTCCCGAACGCTGTCCAGCCGAGTAGGATTCGACAATTGATCTCTTTCTCGAAGTTGGACCTACTTAGCTGGACTGTTTGTCCCAGGTATGCATATTCGTCAACAACTTCGAGTGTAGTCTCCAACCTTCGGAGGAGTGAGTGTAACACGAACATTTGACGTAATTTTCGTCTTGTGGTACCTGGTGGTAAGCGATTACCGCCGCTCATAGACACCCACAACACCAGAGGAGTCACAAGTGCCTTGCCGACCTTTGAAATGGGATGGGGGGATGGGGGATTTTGGGGGGGGGGGGGGGGAGGTTGGGCCTCCGGTACCCTCACTCACTCGGCGAAACACAACGCAACGTTGCTTCACGTCGGTTTTCTGTGAGGCCGTGGTATCACTCCGGTCGAGCCGGCCCATTCGTGCCGAAGCATGGCTCTACCACGGTAAGTTCTTGTTGTTTCAAGTTGTTGTTCATTTCAAGACCTACTTTTTGGGAGGGTCTACTGAGTCCATCGAGTATTGTACCTAGGTTTTCCAAGGTCTTAGCCATGACCACGATATCGTCAGCAAATCGAAGGTGAGTGATGTACTCGCTGTTGATGTTAATGCTGAGTCCTCTCCAGTCCAGAAGCTTGAAAACGTCTTCCAGGGCAGCGATGAGTAGTTTCGGAGATATGACAATCATTTAAAAAAATATGTTTATTCAGAAAACTCTATGTCAAAGTCGACCACAAAGACGCAACGATATATGGAATCAGTTTTTTTAACATAAATGTTATCATTTTATAGATAAGAAAGCTTTCTAATTACTTTTGTGACTGCAATTTTTATCCTGACAAAAGCATAGCATACTGTATTTTTTTTTAAAACAGAATCAAAAGTTTGCAAGCCGCTTAGAAGGCCTCCAGCTCTGCCATCTAGTGATAACGGCCGGCACTAATGGTGATAAATGCCACTAACATTCAAACTCATCCAGGTTAGGACCATGTCTATGGTCCATGGCCATGTCCATGTCTATGGTCTATTAACCTGCCTGATCGTCGCGATCACGCAATGCGCACTTAGCCACGACTGCTTCTTAAGTCTTATCAATCAATAATTATTATTAGCATGCAATAGAAAACGTTTTGCATGACTATAACGAAGTTTTTGTTTGCTGCAAATAATTGTTTGTCTTTTACTGCAAATAACTCAGTAACGTGACGTTTTAGGACATATGTACCTTTTTGATCGTATGAGTGTATCCTATCGATATATATGTTTTATCGTGCGCCGCGATTTTGAAAAAAAATCAAGATGGCGGCCGGTCAGTGGGCCAGGCTCCATACAAAAATCTTAGTACCCCTTTCGAGATTTTAACTCTAGTAGTTAAGTTTGAATGTTAGTTTACATGTGGCGACATCTATCGCACCGCCACGAACTAAACCTAGAACGCGCTATTGAAAGTTTCTTCGGATTAACTACATATACAACTTCCAACTATCAACGGTTGGACCACGGCTGGTCCCAGGCATACTACCTCGCCTGGCGGAGGTACCTCCCTTCTCGCCGAAGAGTGGGAACACACCGTTCCTATAGTGGTGACCCCGAGCTGAACACAATCATCGCACCTTCAGCCAGCAGCGCGTATACTCCACCATCAGTCTCCAGCCGGTAAAGCAAGCCTCAGCAGCACAGCAGTCGCATCGCACTGAAGTATCAACAGGACCACCGCAACCCGACAGATCGAGTTTCCTGGCCTGCCACTTCACCTCCAGGCAGCAGCAAGTTGTCGGCAGCCCACACGCTAACACAGCGCGCATCTCATCGTCAGGCGTCATGGCAAGGGAAGCCCTTGCCATGACGCCTGACGCCAGCCTCCATCCCGACTCACCGTGGACATCGGCATGGCTCGTGCATATCGACCCGACTCACCGTGGACGTCGGCACACGCATACGTCCCAACTTACCGTGGACGTCACACTAGCGACATTGGACTGCCAGCTCAAGTTGGATCGACCTCCGGTCTCGGAGGGGGAGTGATGTGGCGACATCTATCGCACCGCCACGAACTAAACCTAGAACGCGCTATTGAAAGTTTCTTCGGATTAACTACATATACAACTTCCAACTATCAACGGTTGGACCACGGCCGGTCCCCAGGCATACCACCTCGCCTGGCGGAGGTACCTCCCTTTTCCTCCGAAGAGTGGGAACACACCGTTCCTATATACATACTTCATTCTAACACAATTAGCCTTTATCACAATTTGTCATTTTATGAGTGTAGTGGTTTTAGGAATTTTCCGCCTCAGTGTCTTTGGAGGCTGCTTTCAGCGAAAAATAGCCGACTAAGTAATACTTTTTTGTATTATCTATTATGAAAGCTTAGAGTCTGGTGCAGTTTTTAAACTTGCCCAGGAACTATGAAATTGCCTTTTTAGAATTTTTACTTAAGGATGAAAATTCAAGCCTGGCTTGCTCGAATGTAAATTCTCCACTTTAGAGTCAACATTTTGTAGCTAGAAATCGTTTGATTTTTTTCTGAATTTCTACTGAATTTTGCGGGAAAGCACTTTTGAGCAAGTTCCGCTATCGCAGACTTGATCCTCCTATAAAATGGAATTATCCGAATAGAAGAGACGACGATCCACACGGAAAGTAATTTATGATTTTTTAATTTTTAAAAGTTTCCTTGAGTTTCCCAGTATCACAGGGTTTCCGATTTCCCTATACCCATGCCATGTCATGCCTTTCCGATGATGACGTCCTATTTTAAATCTGTAAACCTAACTATATAGGTAATTGTTAGGGTCCTTGTAAAGCATCAAAAAAAATGTTGTAGCTTCTACTCAAATCAAATTGCAAAAACCTTCTCATACCTGCAGATTAACTGGATCGCAAACTTTGATTGGGAAGTACAAAAAATGTTGGAGATATGCATACCTATAGGTGTCATGGGGAACGTTATTGAACTTCATAATATACTTAGTAGAAGCCCCAGCAATTTCTTTTTCAGGCATTTCAAAAATATTTGTTAAAAAACTTGGATTTAAAAACAGGTTTCTTATCTACATAATTACGTTTATGGCTTATCACAGCTTTCAAAAAATTCAAAAAATCTTGGATCATTACTTGAAATGGAATAACATACAAAATTAATTGGCAAATATTCAAATCTTAACAATTTTCGCATCAACTCCATTATCACACCTCTCGTCGTAGCTGATAGTTATTAAATCTACAAATGCTTATGTGGATATTTACTACATTGAAGAATAGTTTGCAATCAAATAAATATTTTACTATCTTAGCAAGAAGTATCTAATAAGTCAAGAATAAAATAAAATAAAACAATAGTCAGTCAAGTCACAGTAACGCGGCGAAGCAGTAGTTATTTTATTGTTTGTAAACAAACGTGCGAATATTGTGTGTGAATCACTCACAGTCGCGGAATCACAGCGGAATTATTTGTATTTACTTCGAGTCACCCGGTAGTTTGTAAACTACTTCAATCTTAGACAGTAACAAAAAATGCTTCAGTCACATCGGGAGACGCTAGGCGTGCACATCTTTTCCACATAATGGTTCGGAGTCTGGAAATACTTCAAGTGTATCTAATAGTTGTATCCATAATTAGTTGTGAAATTTTGGAGAGGCGGGGTAGAAGAAAAAATGATTTCGGGGACAAGTCTTTATGGAAGAACGAGTACGAGAACGAGCTGAACGACGCCATGATGTCCAACAAGCGGCGGGAGAACAAGACGCGCGTGGCCATGTCGCCCACCCTGTCCGACAACGAGGCCGTCGTGGAGAAGCTCATGGAGTCCATCATATCCAGTGAAAAATATTTGAAAAAAGTTGATAGCATCGATTTCAGATTAAATCGATTGGACATAGAAGTTCACGAGAAAACCAATAATATAATTAAGCATTTGGGCGAACTATCGAAAACGTTTCGCAGCGACCGCACAGACAAGCTCGAGGAGCTGATGCAGACGCTCAAGTCTGAAATCCAGCAGATCAAGTTCATAGTCGACACCAACCCGCGCGCCAACGGTAACGGCGACCATTAAGGCGACTACATCATTGTCCAAATGTAGCATGTTACATAATCCGCGTTACGTTTTGTGTTTATTGTTTTTGTTATCTACTTATTGTTTAGTAAATGTTTATCTAATATTAACTATTAACTATAAAGTGACGTGAAGTGATTACACGATCTGTGTTAAATTATATTGTACTAACCGAGCCTGTAAACTAATGTTTTTGATGTTGTCAATCGATAACAATAGTCATTTTACGAGAGATGTATCTAAGCGAGAAGCAACACTATATTAACTATTGTTTGGTATGTCGTTTTTTAATTGTGATTGATATGATTTTGTTATTTGAATGGAATATCGCAATAGATAACGGTGTGGTTGTCACGCAGTGGAGGGGTCGGAGTTCCACATGGACCCGGCGCTGGAGACGAGGCTGGCGGCGCTCGACGTCCAGACCAAGAACATCATGGCGGGTGTCGAGTCCATCGTTACCATCATCTCCGAAGTTAAGAACAGACAGTTCAGCGGAAGACCGTTCCAGAGGTAAGCACATACCAACTACTTCGATTTTAGACATTCTCATCTAGAGGACACATTACTAAGAAGGAGAAACATATTGAAGAGAACAGCAGTTTACAATTTAGAAAAATTAAGGCCCTTGATATGTCTTATGTTATCTATCTATAAACTTTATTTTATTTCAAATAAAACAATTACAATTCTGCAGCAGATCTGAAGTCGGAAATTCATTGGACGCCGTAACTTTAGTCAACGAATTCAGAAAAACGCTCCACGAATCGAAGTCAAGAAAATGTGATTGCAGGTAACTTATTCTTCAGCAAGACGTATTTCGTAGATGATTTTTAATACAATGTTCTTAAATAATGCAGTCGTATGGGCCGCGTGGACCGCTCTGAGCGATACCCGACAGACTGCCAAGAGATCCAGATGCAGGGTTTCAACGTGTCTGGCATCTACAAGATCAAGCCGGACGACATGGAACCCTTCTATGTGCTGTGCGACCTCACCACGGCTGGCGGCGGATGGACGGTAAAATAAACCATTTATTCATGACAACCACTGTTTATACCAGATCTATACGTAATAAACGTAATTTAATAAAAATATTTCTCTATCAGGTGTTCCAAAACCGATTCGACGGTTCGCAAGACTTCTATAAAGGGTGGTCGGATTACAAACACGGGTTTGGTAACCTTGCCGGCGAGTTTTGGCTGGGTTTGGAGAAGCTCAACTATTTGACCAATCAGAAGCTGTACGAGTTGAGGATAGAACTAGAAACGCAACATGGTCAGGAGGCATATGCTGGCTACTCTGTCTTCACCGTCGGACCAGAGCACGAAGGGTTTAGAATTAGCACACTGGGAACGTACTACGGTACTGCAGGTAAAAATATCAATATTTAAAATGTTGAGAGGTTTTATCTGAAACGGTTGCAGTTACGACAATAATGAAAGAAAGAGGAAAAAAGATTGGGATCAGCAACTGTAAAATTGCTTTATAACGAAGAATTAAGAAATTGCAGCTCTTTTACAACAGTACAAATGTTCTTCTTGTTTTAGGCGATTCTCTGACCTACCATGCCGGTCAAAAGTTCTCAACTTTAGACGCCGACAATGACGAATGGAAAGATGGCGCATGCGCGACGGAGCACGGGGGCGCCTGGTGGTACAAGGAGTGTGATAAAAGGTAGATACAGCATGATAGCATGAAATACCTAAATCATCTAAACCAAGTGATAACAGTTTAAAACTCACGCAATTCATCTGTTATTTGCAGTAATTTGAATGGAAAGTACTCGATGACTGCTGACGAACACAGAGGACAGACGATCTACTGGATATCATTCAAGGGCCCCTCTCTGCCCATCAGCAAGACGAAGATGATGATCCGCCCCCTCCCTGCGAGCAGACCCAACGAGTATACCGAACATAATAGGGTAAAATATAGACAATCAGTTCTTCGTTGAATTAATTAATTTGTCAGTCGCTGCATAAACGATCAGGCGCGTCGTTATTATACGCAGCACTTAACTAAATATTTGTGTAATCATTATGCTTATTATCTCAGAAGGTACTAATCACGATTTTCATACATATGTGGTGTTAAGCCAAGGAATGAACGGATCATTTGTTACAGAAAATTCTAGAAAGCTCTAAACTGAGAGCGAATCAAGAGAAAAAGGGTCCCGAGATGAAAAGCATATACGATATCAACCTCAACCGGCCTGCGTACCGGCACGAGGACCGCGGTGACCAATTCTTCCCTAACTACGCGTGAGCGCCGCGCTCACCACCCCCTCGCGCTGCGCGCTGTTCCTCTCTCATCTCTTTATACAATGCATATGGTAATTTAAGTAATCTTCTTTGAACAAAAATAATGATACATCATTTTTACATCTATATCTTATGGTAATTTTTTATCAGGTGATATTATGTAAATTGTAAAACATTGTGTTTAATTTCAAGCGCTTGTTGTTTAACACTGAGAATAGGTAAGGCTTGAAAGGAAATTGTTAAATATGCTTATAGTGTCATTGAATCAACGTATTAATTAATAAAGGATTTCAATAAATAAAAATGTTTCAGTCTCATTCACTTTATTTGTCCATGATGTAAAAAGTATTGAAGTTGAGCAGTGGAGACCGCTGTGGCACCTCCGACCCGGCAATAACCAGTTTATGTTCACAAATATGGTGTAGAAGTCTTAAATCCTACTTACACTAAGAATGAATCCCTACTTACACTCACGCGAAGGTAATACTACTGATGAAACAATTACAATTCATTTTAATTGGCAATTGTTGGCATTTTAACAATTAATTGTAATTGTTAAATTTACGACAATTATTTAAACAATTATTAATATTATCACTTTTAAATTAAAATAGGTATGTATCTAGAAGACAAAACTTTATCGCGACTGTTCCGCTCGAAACCTCAATATAGAATTTCGAGATTTTGAGTATGCCAAATAGTGCCCAAGGGAAAAAATGTGCCATCGTAGTTTCTGAGAAAATAGAGTATTTCAATGGACGGAACGTTCCGCTAGACGCCTCATCCTCAAAATATTGCACCAATTATTATGGTTTACATGTAAAAATAGTAAGCAAATAGTGCTCCTCACATGCAGAATTTCGAAATTAATGCTTCAATGAAACCCAAGATATAAGGGTAGATTGTTGAGACTTCTAGCGGAATGCGTTCTTCTTCTTAGCGTCGCACTTTGACTTTTAATACGATCTTTTAAAAAAAACAGACACTTTTATTAAAACACTATCACTCCTAAATATGATAAAAAAACAATTTAAATAATTGTAATTGGACTTGTAATTGACAATTACTCCAAGAAATAATTATAATCGTTATCGTAATTGTTAACCTGTAATTGTTTCATCACTCAATATTACACGATACATCTACTTAATGGCAGTGCTAAAGCATGGACATCTCGACCTACACGTTATGGTACACACATCAAGACATACATATATTGCAAAACAAATACAAATAACCGACACCACGATCAGATGGAGTGACAAGACGCGTTAAATAAATGACAAGTGTTTAAATATCACACAGACATTGTTGTAACATAGAATCCTGAAACGTTTTCAAGTCCATTAATACATATTATGTAGCGAAAATGACTATTTTTAATAAAATAATGTTACTTTACTAGACAAAGTGCATATAAAAAAATATTGTGAAAGTATGAAAGTTAAATGTAATTCCAGAGCGAACTATCTTAATTATACTGACCTGTTTTTGGTATAAACGTGTAAATATATAAGCTGTACATATCTTAATTGTACAAAGACTGCTATGCTCAGTATCGTTAATTTTACTTACTACATTACTTACCAATGGTTCTATATTATTCGTGTAATTAATACCTTACATTTATTATTATAAATAGAGAGTATCATAAAGGGTCAAACACAGAAACAAATAATTACCTAATAATATTTTTTTACAAATTCAAATACTGTACAATAATAATGGTGAAGGGCGAAATGTAAAATGTCAGATTTTCCTAACATATTCCCGAATCACGTCACAATTTCAATAATAAGGAATAGCTTCTTAATAGAGTTAACAGGATAACCCACGAAACCTATGGTTATCTTACGATCTATAGATACACATAGAGAAAACGACTTCTTGTTAATATTGTATTATCTAATAAACATATAAAAACATGGAATATAAACCCATATATCCAGCTTATTCTATCATAAATAAAATAAAATATATTTACAATTATTTTAGTAATCAAATCGTTGTGATTTAGCATTACCAGAATTACTGATACGAGTAGAACGAACTAAAATAGAATAGACATTACAATATCTCACACAATATCACAAGCAAAACGAAGGAAACTCGAAGCACAAATACATGTCAAAAAGAGCGGTTGTGGAAAAATTGCGTAAAAATTTGCTTTCGATTTATGCACGAGATAACACAGCATGGGAGTATTTTTCACTATCCTTCTTGTATTGAGATTTCTTTTTCTCACAACTGTATTGAAAAACTTACTAAGATACTTTGAAATACTTTTTACAATCCTTGTATCAATCACAATGTACTATAAAGGTGCTCTTAATACATGTGCCTGGGCTTCTACAAATGCTTCTACAAATGGATCTGAATAACTTTCCCATAGTCAGTTGCATGAAAATTTTGGACTTTTCACACAAATCGATCAGCGGATCAGCCAATTTTGTAAAGTAAATTTTTTTAATGAATTGACTAACACATTTTTAGGAAAAGTAGTTCAGATTCATGAGTAGAAATGCTAGTTTATGCCCTGGTAGATATTTTAACAACACCTGTATACTACACCATTGCCACTGACTGAATTGATTAATTTAACCCGCCGAAATATCAACGAAAATAGTTAAAGGAATAAAAAAGAAAACGGAGAAACATTGAAAATATATTCTCGTCTCGCTCGTAGCACATTAGCTACAGAAAACAGTTTTAACGAGCCTAACTAAAACCAAAACTGCATTCTGTATTTATTTTCATGGTAATGAAAAACGCATTAGCAAACTTTTCTTATCAGTTATGATATAAAAATATTTTGTGAATGAGTTTTCCTTTCATAAAATAATTTATTACAGAATACGAGATTTACATAGATCCCAAGTGACTACGCACTTGGCTTAGCTCTAAATAGGCGGAACTTTCGACTTTGTCCTACTGCACCGACACTTGAAGTAAAGGTGATTTCGACAGAAAAGCTGTACTTATCGTTATTCGTAAGTGAAAAAAATTTTGAACACGCATAGATACCTCGAAGTCGTTTTGAATACATCATATTGCACCATCCTATTGTAGCTTGATGTGTAAAAAGACCAGTTTCAGAAACTTTTACGAGGGGTTCTACAAGTTGTCACATTCAATTACTACGCACAAGGAATTTTCCATTTTCCAAGTTGGCCTATCAATTGACTGATTCGTAAGAAATGACAAAAAAGAGAATTCAGTATAGGTTGCTTTGGGAACTTTCTTCAGTATGATATGAAGAAGCGTTCAAGTTTATGAAAGATGTGTCTCTACACCCCGGAGAAATAATCGAAGTGGATCCTCGAGCACGGGACTCAGTCTATTCGGTTGTTTTTGTGAGTCTGAGAATAGAGTAATAGAAACAATGAGTGCCACAAAACGGAAGAAACTTAATAGTCAAAATACGACTATACTAAATAGGAGGCCAATACACAGCAGCGAACGGATACGGATTGTGGAAATTAAGAAATAAAGAATTGGAGAGAAAAAGAATAAAAACTGTTATCAAGGTTACCACACCGTGCACCGACAACAAAATGGTAGTTTTTATAACAAGCGTCGTGTACGCGGCCGAACGCGATACCAACGAATGAACACGTTGCAAAAAAGGAAATGAATAGTTAGGTACCAAACACACCAAATGCAGTTTGCAATAAATAAACGTAACGTGCGTAACGTAAAACTCCTATTTTCAAAAAAAAATAGCACTTCAAAATACCTGATTTTTCAAACAATAGCTTTAAATACTGATCAACTTTCACAAAAGAACCAATATTTAAACAGCTAAATAATTTTAGGACTTATTTCACTGAAGCGTCTTCCTCTTCTTAATCTGGTTGGAGCCAGGGTCCGCCTTCCTATTGGTTCACTACGTATTGTGTTTAGGGAAAATTGTTCAGTTTCATTAATAGAAGCCACAGACTCTTTTTCAGGTATTTGAGTTATTTTAAAGACCCTAGTTTTCTATTAAATTAATAATCCATAAGACTATAAACAGCATAACTCAGAACATTTTTAACATCAAAAGCTATTCAATGTATAATGAAGTCAAAAAAATTAAGTACATATTGTTTTTTTTTAACTGCCCGAATAAACATATACAATACTTAAACTAAAACAATTTAAAGCACTTGGCTTTACAAACACGGCTCATCTTAAATTAGATACTGAAATTGTACTATCCTACAACTAGACTTACAAAATACTCGAAAGCTACAACTAACTGGTCGCACAACAAACGTCTTATTTCGTCACAGTTGATAGTATAAGATGGTGGTGAGTTCAAAACGCACCTACGTATGTGCACCTCATAGTACTTACGATAACGTTTTGTGCCATTTTATTGCCTTTCATTGTCTAGTCCTTGTTCCATCCAAGAACAGTAAATATGTCTGTGAACAATAGAAAAAAATAACATCAACATTATTATAATTTCATCCACAGAACTAACTGATTCATTATAAACTGTGTTTGATTGACGGTTAACACTCAGAAACTTGGTATGTAGCTTTGTTTGTAGTGTACTTTGTAATGTGTAAGTGGTGTCTAAAATTTTCGCGACATTTCATTTTAAAGGGCGTCACACACATGCTATACTGTGCCATAAAATCCGCCACACTGGTGATCGTGAAGTTAGAAGTCTCATGCTAGTATGTAGATATTCTGATCATGTCAACGTAAGCGTAACGTTCTCAAAAACTCGATTTTCTCTGAAACTATGATAGCACATTTTTTTCATTTGGCAGTATTTATTGGCGTAATCAGAATATCCAAATTCAAGCATGAGACTCAAACTTCACGGTCATCCCACTCGACTCGCCATCCGTCCACGAGTGTGGCGGATTTTATAGCACAGTATAGCTTCCGTGTGTGACACCCTTAAGACGCTATGTTTGCCCCTTAGGAGACGAATATTTCTCAAAAACCTTTAATATCCGAAAGGAAAGCAGTTTGTTCAGGATCGTATACACCTAAATGTGACACCACAGACCTTACTTCCCCGCAAGGCGCGACGAAATAAATAATTGGCCGAGAGCATCACTAGCTCGGTAGGTCGGTGGCTCGGTGGCTCGGTGGCTCGGTGGCTCGGTGTACTCACCTCAGTCGTGGTCGTGCGCGCCCTGATCGGCGGCGGCGGCGGGGCGCAGCGCGTCGATGCAGGCGACGATCTTGAGTGCCGGCCCCAGCTTCATGGAGAGCGCCATCACGAGGTGCTCCGGCCGGATGAGCAGCAGCGCCTCGCCATCCACCTCCTGCACCAGGAACTCCTCCGCGTAACCCGCGCACCCGGGGATGCTGCGGATGAACTCGCACACTTCCGCCACCTGAGAACCGGTGGTCAGTTGTGACCATTACCAACATGTCAAATGTTTCGTGCCTCTTAAGAAGTTGCAGTAAACAAAAATATTTGTTAAACTAAGCGTCAAATATACACTTATAATGTATAACGCCATGTTTGTAAAGCACCAACGGTTTCAGAACAAAAGACATATGATAAAAAAGTAACTGATTTAAATTAGTGAAAAATACCAGAAATTTTCCAATGCCTGGCTGCCAGGAAGACAGATGGAATGTGTATTTTTTGTGTACTTGGGACTCACAGGAAATACCTATCAGTTATCACAGATCCACAGTTTCACCTAAATGTGTACAAACATACGTTAATTCTCATGTGGATTTCTCAATTTACTCAGGTCAGGCCCTAAGAATTCTTTCGGGCCCTGCCACAAAAACACAATGCCCAGCTATAGTTATTTAGAGGCCAAAGACAAAAAGAAATGTAACTGACCGTCCACTTGTTCGCGTTGGGTATCTTGGGCGCCTTGTCGTCGGCGGGCGCCTCAGCCTTGCTGTCGACCTCCGGCCGCGCCGCTGTTGCGCCGCTGTCCAACAGCGCCTTCTTGCCTGCGCAGTGGCCACTCACAATAACGCAACGGAATTTGCTCTTACTAACACAGATAACAAGATAAGTAAAATAAGCGTTACTTTTAAAATGTTGGTTTTCTTTAAGGGTCGGACGCTCTTCATGTTTTTTTTTATCCATAATTAGTAAACCCTTGGCATCATCTCACCTGGTGGTAAGTAATGATGATGCCGAAGATGGAAACGGGCTTACCCCAACATAATGAGGAACTGGCTATCTTTTCTAATTGCCGGAACACATCAATGCTATTAACATTGATGTTTTAGCGTTTTCATAATAAAAAAACTATTTATAACAATGTTTTATGGTTCTAAATTTTAATTTGAAATCGCAAAAAATGGACTTTACATACAAACTTGGGTTCGTCAGCGGATCAATTTGTATGAAAAGTCCAAAAATTTTTTTTGCGATTTCATCAAAGTTGTAGAACAAAACTTGTTCAGTTTGATGAGTAGAAGCCTACCTTGAAGTATCACCACACCTTTTTGTTACATCCCGTATGTCGCAGTGATATTGTCAAACCCTTGATATTATAATCTGACTAGTTAGTTCAGCTGCTTATGCCGTCAAAAAAATTAGGCAGTTGACAGATGTAGACACTGCACGGCTAGTGTATTTTAGTTATTTCCATAGTATTATGTCTTACGGAATTTTACTTTAGGGATCTGATATCGAAACTATTTTCGTTTTACAAAAAAGGACAATCCGCACAATCTATCAGATGCGATCCCGCGAGTCATTGAGGGATAAGTTTAAGGAAATTAGAGATGCGCCGAGTACTCGTTTACTACTCGGTACTCGGCGTACTCGGCACTTTTATTAATACTCGTACTTGGCCGAATTACTCGGTTCAAATGACGAGTACTCGGTTCGAATAAAGTAATACAATTTGAGAGATAATATAACGAAAACAAGCCTGTTTATTAAATAAAGTAATGAGCTTTTAATAAAGAAAACAAAGGGAACTATAATTTATGTAGAGAACAGTATTTTAAAACTGAACTATTATTATTTACAATGAATAACAAACAATCTACGACCATCATATTCATATATGCAGTGGAAGCTTTTTACAGAAATTTCAGAATACAACAACATTATAAAGGATTCAAGACATTGATATTTGAAATTAGCAAAGGCAAGTTAAAATGCAGGAATACAAGGACTCTCTAACAGTTTGTTCTTTTTGAAAGTAAAAAAGAGCGACTGAGGAGCGAGCATTAGCGAGCTATGAAGGAGCAAGGAACTACTGTCATGGTAAAAAAATCTAACCAGAGATTTTGATGACGATCGATTGTCTTGCCCTAATAGAACCCAAAAAACTAGGAAACAAAAAAAATTACTGTGTATGTGTGTCTGTTTGTGCATGTCTGTCCAGTACTCTAGCGCCAAAATCACTGGACAAAGTTGGCTTTTTGGGTTAGGGCAATATTTTGTTATTATCTCCAACCGTTTTTTGTTTTTTATTTTTTTAGAGATTTTGATGACGATCGATTGTCTTGCCCTAATAGAACCCAAAAAACTAGGAAACAAAAAAATTACTGTGTATGTGTGTGTGTGTCTGTTTGTGCATGTCTGTCCAGTACTCTAGCGCCAAAATCACTGGACAAAGTTGGCTTTTTGGGTTAGGGCAATATTTTGTTAATATCTCCAACCGTTTTTTATTTCTTCATAGACATTACCCGCTTCAGAAAACAATCGCTCGTATTTAGTAAAAATATTATATATCGTGTGTCACACGTTGAACTCTTTTTTATGAGCAGCGAAAATATGGCAAAGGTCACTAGATAAATACATCAAGGACACCTACATTTAATTTTTTTTTGTAAAATTAAATTATGTTTTTACTGTGTAGTAATATTGGGATAGGACACCAAACTGCTGTAGTAGCTACTCTAAACGAGTAAACTTCGTACGACAGAACTCACTGCTATAGACAAAAAACCTTATAAGGTGATATTTTATCTAATCTAAAGATATATTATGAGTCATTTGTGTTAAACGTTTTATCTGGGGCCTTCCTGATGCAAAGGTTTTCCATCGCTATTGAGCGTGGAAACGCTGCAAGCGTGATGGTCACCTTTGCGTCTGGAACGTCTAAGGGTGGACTCTTCGACTAAAGAAGCCTTATGGTGGATTTTTATATTAATAATTGACTATATGTAATATTGTAATATAGTTTGCTAATTAAATGAGATTGTATGTAAAAACAAATTATCAATTATATGTATTAACTGAACCGAGTAACTCGGCCGAGTACTCGGTTAGGCAAACTTTAAACCGAGTAATACTCGGTACTCGGTAAAACTTGTACTCGGCGCATCTCTAAAGGAAATTAATATTTTAACGGTTGGTAGTCAATTCATATATGACAACATTATGTACGTCCGCAAGAATCTGCATTTGTTTCGTAAAAACAGTGACAGGCATGATTTAAACCTAAGGAATATAAATAACATTGTTATTGCCTTTTCGAGACTGAGCAAAGTTAAAAAGTCGTTTGTGGGGCAATGTGTACGATTCTATAATAAAATACCAGAAAATGTAACATATCTGCCTGAAAACAAATTCAAAACGTATTTAAAAAAATGTCTGTGCTCAAAAGCTTATTATAAGATAATAGATTATATGAATGACAAAGACATTTGGAAATGTATTGCTCTTCCTGATAACTGTATTGTTGATAACATACATTGTATTAGTAATTAAGTATTATTTTAAAAAATGTGTTGAAGCGAGTTTCTTTTGGGCTCGACGTTTCTTCTCGCTTCGGAAACACTTCCTGAAACGTTGAGTGTACAAGTTCCGCGTGGTAGGAACTTTGTACTAGGTAGAAAAAAAAAGACGATTTAAAAGTATGTGCAAAACATAACCGGCCAAGTGCGAGTCGAACTCGCGCACCGAGGGTTCCGTATAAATTCATAATCACACATGTCTTGAACTCTATATTTTTTATATTTGAGTTGATTGAATGAAAGGTAATTTGCGGTTTACGATTTATGACGTATTAAAAAAAGTACTTACTAGATCTGGTTCAAACCAATTTTCGGTGGAAGTTTGCATGGTAATGTACATCATATATTTTTTCTAGTTTTATCATTCTCTTATTTTAGAAGTTACAGGGGCGGGACATACATTTTACCACTTTGAAAGTGTCTCTCGCGCAAACTATTCGGTTTAGAAAATATGATATTAGAAGCCTCAATATCATTTTTGAAGACCTATCCATAGATACCCCACACGTATAGGTTTGATGCAAAAACAATTTTTGAGTTGCAGTTCTAAGTATGGGGAACCCCCAAATTTTTTTGTTTTTTTTATTATTTTTGTGTGAAAATCTTAATGCGGTTCACAGAATACATCTACTTATCAAGTTTCAACAGTATAGTTCTTATAGTTTCGGAAAAAAGTGGCTGTGACATACGGACGGACAGATAGACAGACAGACAGATAGACAGACAGACATGACGAATCCATAAGGGTTCCGTTTTTTGCCATTTGGCTACGGAACCCTAAAAATATTTTGATTGACTAGTGAAATTATAATCACACGGATTTTTGTCAATCGCCTCCATAACTTACAATTTTAGGTACTCGTCTCAGAGTCTATACAAAAAATCAATTATTTTCGCTCAATCACAAAGGTTACTTACGTGGCGGTTCATCAGCTGAAGGCAGTTTATTTTCTTTGTCCTGTTCCTTATCCGCCGACCACTCGCGAAGAGGCCGATTTACCTGGACAAAGAAATAAATATTTTTTGTTTCATGACGTTTGTAATTTAAATAAGTCCTTCTTAGTACATGTTCTAAGTAACTCACAGCAAAAGGTTCCCCAGCCTCTTGAATGACGTAACCTTCGATCACGTGTGTCAAGATATTCGGCTTCACCATGGCTTTTGGTAGGCCTTTGTCTGTAACAAATATCTCACTAATATTATAAATGCGAAAATATGGATATTTGTTTGTTTGTTGCACTTTCACGGCCAAATTACGGAACGAATTTGGATGAAATTTGGTAGGTAGATAGATAAAGCACTCGGCTAATACATATAATACTTTTTATCCCGGAAACCTTAAGGGTTTTTTTATGTGATAGGTGGCAAACGAGCAGACGGGTCACCTGATGGTAAGCGATTACCGGCGCCCATAGACACCCGCAACACCAGAGGAGCCACAAGTGCACTGCCGACCTTTGAAGTGGGATGGGCGGATGGGGGAATTGGGGGGTTGGAGGGGGAAGTTGGGCCCCTAGTACCGTCACTCACTCGGCGATCTATAATAATTACTACAATCCGCAAGTATGAAGTATTGAACACTAAATAATTTTTTTATTGAAATTACAGAAAAACATACTTTATTTTATTCATCATCATCATCATCAACCTGCACTAGTCCACTGTTGGACACAGGCCTCCCCCAAGGCACGCCACTTATACCTATCTTCGGCCACGCGCATCCAGCTGTTACCAGCAACCTTGCGCAGATCATCGCTCCACCTAGCCGGGGGGCGTCCCACGCTACGTTTGCCCAAACGCGGTCTCCACTGTAACACTCTGTTTGTCTACCGGTTGTCAGTTCTTCGACTGCTTTTATTACATATACAATTTTTGTAAAAAAAATTACCCTCAATTGGTAAGCCTTTGGCATCATCATCATCAATTTATAATTAATTCGTTTCTAAAGTTTTTAAAGTTTGTATTTGTTTAGGTAAAAAAAAAAACAATTTGTTCAGTCACAATTGGTTTACAAAGTTCTCAAAAACACCAACATGACATTCAAAGTTACAATTTAAAAATCCGATATTTAAAAAAGAATACAAGAGATAATACTAACATCGACACTTAACCCCGTTTGTAGTCGACAGATAAAAATATTACGTAGACGTCACTATCAAACTCACACATGCGCATTTCATTTTTTTTGTATCATCATCGACACGACATTGTTTATCTTTTAACTATTAAATCTATACTTATTACGATTTTTTTAAGTTTAAAATTGTATACGTAACGAAATTCAAAGCGAGTATGTTTATTGTAATTTCAATAAAATTGCTATTTGGTGAACAATATTAGGTCATCCCACTTCTGCTGCCATATATTTTATTTTTTATCAATTTGCCAAAAGTAACGACAGAATTATCAAACCTTGTTATACAAATTAGTAATCACCCCCATTATTGATTATGCGCTCCCAGACCGCTGGCAAATATTGCACACCATTCAAAGTACCACTTTCATTTAATTTACTAATAACGTTCTTTAGTCTAATATCCAACTCCCTTTTGCAGCTGTATTTTGTAGTACTCGACAGTTTTCTCTTTAAATTGCCAAAACAATGAAATCGCAGGGATGCATGTCCGGGGAATATGGTGGCTGAACAATTTCTATCCATCCATTATCTTCAATTAATTGTTGAACTGTTTGTGATTTGTGTGGACGGGCATTATCGTGTAAAATTATTTAAATGATGCTGATGTGGCCAATTAGGAATATTCTCTTCCAAAAACGTCTTATAGCGCTCTCCATTCATAGTTATATTTTCGTCGTAAGTTCTCCAAAAAGCAATCCCTCTAATATCCGTAGCTACATAAGTAGTATCTTTCGTTCGTGTAATGAAGTGTTTAGTTCTACTCAAGATCGTGACTGATGCTTTTGATGAGTAGTGTAAAATTCAACCCAAGTTTCATCTATGCATATGAACCTGTTCCGTATATTTTTCTTACGGCGGTACCGTGCTAACTGACTACGCGCACGCAGTTTCATAACGGAATTCCTTCTGGTCCGTGGTCAGGGTGTGAGGTACCCATACTGCACTTTTATTGACCAGGCCCAAATCCTCAGTCAGTACTCTATGGACAGTGGAGTGAGGAATATTTAGTTGGGTGGCAAGATCACTGACACTCACTCGCGTGACTGACGAAGTGTTTCCTTGATTTTATCTATCGCTTCTAACGTAATTGATGACATTGGTCGAGGTGCTCGCGGCTCATCTTCATCTGTGGTTATCCCTTGTTTATACATTTCAATCCATCGTTGCACAGTTTTCTTGTTTAGTGCATTATGACCAACACATTTCACTAATAAGTTATGCGCAACCCCTCCAGAGTAATTTAGTATGGCACAAAACTTTAGAAATATACGTTGCTCCACTACAGTAATCGATCTTTTTAAGTCTTCCATTTTAAATTTATAAACGTCTTAACAACACAATACACAAAAATATACTAATACGATTGTACAATATAATGCGCGTAACAACTATGGTAAAATATTGCGCATTGAAAATAAAAAGGTGACACTGGAAGTGGGATGACCCGGTATTTCATAATTTACTGTTGTGTTGATGCAGTCAACTACCCTATTATGTCATCGTTCACAATTTCATGTTTTTTTTATAATACACAGTACAGTATAATATACAGTAGTAAATTTTGTATTCAACATTTGAATAAAAGGTACTCAAATGACAAGAATAGCAATTCAACATGAAATAAAGACTTTTTAGTCTGAGCAATCAACTACCGGATTGTCTATGTACAGACGTAAACCAATAAAAGAGTATTTAATCACGTAGTTACCATGCGCGGAGGCCTGGCCTATGTTGCGGGCGGCGCACTGCGAGCTCTTGAAGAGCGCGGGCGCCGAGCTGACGGGCGCGGCGATGGCCGCCGTCATCGTCGACGAGCACGTCGTTGACGCCACCGTCGTCACCACCTGGCGTTCGACTCGACAACTCAGTTACACTAAACTTTAGTTAGACCATTTAATTGAGGCGATCTATACTTTGTCTGGTATTTTGAAGAATAGCAACCTCCATGCTCGCATGTGGGTGGGGCCGTAAAAAATGTACCATAATACACGGGAACAAGACGCACACAATAATACACGTGTATTTTGTAATACATACATATATAGATATAATACGCCCAGGCTCAGAACAAAAAATCTGCGCATCACAGAAATGTTTGCCCTGTGTGGGAATCGAACCCACGACTCTCGGATCAGTGGTCAGGAGCTCTAGCCACTTAGCCACCGAGTCAGACCTCTCTTTAAAGTCTCGGTGCGATGAAACGACCTTGACTATCCATGTTATATTTTTAACTAGTCAAGCTTAACAATGTAGACGTAGTGCGTAACACACGTGAATACCAAAACATCAAAATCAAGTCGTGGCGTAAAACGTGAATCAAATATCTATAAAAAATACAAGTCTCGTTACTCTTACACAAGTCTTACAGTTATAATGTCAGGAAATACAATAATTCATATACTTACTGTGCAAAGTCACTTCGGGATTATTATAATTTTTTTGACGAACCAAAAGACTGCGCACATCAACGAGCAAAATTTAATCCCGAACTACTTCAGATGTCAGAAATTTGATATTTACGTAAAAAAATATAAAAGTTTGGCAGCACAAAAAAGAAATTCCGATGCTGCCATCATTATAATAAAACATTCTACTACGATAAACGATAGTTCGTCACACACGGGAACCGATACCGGGACATACAATATACATAAATTATTTTTAAGTGAATTGTTTGATCTACTCTTTATTATATATAGTTTTTATAACGTAAATTAGGAAATTATACTAATTCATTTGCGAAATAATGCTTATATATATTAATATTAATAATAACTGTAAAAGTTAAGAAAATTTTCTTCAGCTGCTTGTAGGTTGGAGACAAATATATTTTGTAGTAGGCTAGATTAAATAACAATGATTGTTCAGTCGCATATGTTGCTCAAGTGTCCATTGCATCAAGTAAATATTTGTTTAAATATATAAAATAATATAAAACTTAGTTTTTATACAATAAACATCGATCCATGTATTTTTTTCTAAAGTACAATTTTTGCCGGCCCCACCCATGTACTCGTATACAATGAGCGTTCTGATATTATAACTGTGAAAGTTTCGATGTTTAGCTAAATGGTTTTAGATTAAATTTGCCAGGCAGATAATTTATAGGCTACTTTTCCCCCAGCTTCCACGCGTAAGAAGTCGGAAGCATCAGCAAGTATTTAATATGCTACCAAAACTACACATACGAGTGTGATTATTAAGTCAGTCAAAAGTATTTATTGATCTTTTATTCTATAACTAACAGCACCCCATTCCTACTGTAAATGTTGTAATATCAAATATTTAGATGTATGACCTGTGGAGCGACGGGCGTAGTCTGCTGCGCACTGCTGGGAACGGGTGCGGGCGGGGCGGGGGCCGCGGGCGCGGGCGCGGGGGGCGCCGGCGCGGCCGCCGCGGACGCAGGGGGCGCCGGCGAGGGAGGCTCGCTTGAGGTCGGCGACACTATCTCCGTCTTCAGCACCACTTTGGGTTGCTCGGTTGGCGTTGCCGGTCCTGAATGACAAATAAAACGATCCTTTGTATGTCCTTATCTGTTGCCAGTCACTTCATATAAAAATGCATTGGGGCGAGTTTCTTTTGGACTCAACGTTTCTTCTCGCTCCCGAAACGTTAAGTGTACAAGTTCCGATTGGTAGGAACTGTATAGTAGGTAGAAAAAAGATTGACGATTTAAAAGAGAGCATACAGCATCTACTTGAATAAAAAAGATTTTGACCTTTGACTTTGTATGTTTCTGAAAAAGATAGTAAACGCTCGAGATGCTATTATGGAAACGTCTCTTGTTATAATATATTTGAAAAGGAAAAATCAGTTTTTGTGAACATACCCGCAGAAACGGTGGTAGTGGAGACGTCCGCTGTGGACACGGGCGCGGGCGGCGCCGGCGCCGTCTCGGCCGCCGGGGCCGGCTGCGGCGAGGGCTGCGGCTGCACCACGGGCGCCTGACAACGTGCCAAATAATAATAATTGTCCGTGATCTATGTACCCTAGACAACAGAAATATCTGGGACAGATAATACAGTCTTTGGCCCTAAGCTAGGATTGTATTAGAAAATGATACATACTCATATACCGAGTCAGTCAAAATGAATATCATTAGCAACCCATATCATCCCCACGGACACGGGGCTCTTCCCATTACTAGGGAAGGTTAGGCCTTACTCCACACACGGGGGCTAAGTTCGGGTTGGTAATGAAATGAGTATTAAAAACTATTGTTGTTTCCATCGCAGCAGAAAGAAGGTAACTACTGCCTAGTGATTTTACTGTTTTACTCAGTCTATTTCACATCGTCAAAAGAAAGGACCTTAATCGCACAGTTGCTTAATTCGTGACTGAGTCGCGCATCCCTTCGCACCTTGCACCTGCCTAAAGCGTCGTAGTAAAAAGATAGGCTTATTATTGAAATTATTTATATTGCCAAATCCCCTAAAACATAAATATGAGTAAACATTATGAAACACAATGTGTTCCACTCTTAGATGCCAATACAAAGTATTAATAGTAATTTTCACCTCTCCAGCAGGAAAACCTTTGGTCCCTAAAAACTCACAGGAAAAACGCTTTTTCTGTGAGCCTGAGAAAAAATGATTCGAATTTCCAACACCACATATTGCGCGGCGCTGAAAAAAATATGGGCGATGGTTCGTTCAGAAACTCATTTTGGCCTTAACTCATAGGCACAAAATGTTTTTTGTTATTTAATGAAATTTAAGTTTATAAGATGTGCTATTGCACTTTTAAAGACGTAATATTTAAAATAAACTAGCCGGGAGACCGAGCGTCGCTCGTTCAATCGGAGTTTTTATAAACTAAGATAACTTGTTAAGTAGTACATATAAGATATATTTTCTATGAAACATTTTGCAGGGTGTTCTTTTAGTCTAAGAGACGAAAGGACAAGCAATATTTGTTGTAAAAATATCTACTTATCATATTTTTTTTATAATTTGATTCTACTGAAAAGAATACAAATCATCCTTTTTTTTTGATAAAAAAAAACCAGAAAAATATTCAATGATACGTAATATTAGAAAGTTGTTCATCATTTATTATGATATGTATTAGTTAGTAACATCAATTAGTTTTGGTGACTTTTTACGAGATTTTCCTATTGCAAATGTTATCAGCGCCATCTAGTTGAGTTTAGTGAAAGCCGTCGAAATTTCCCTATTGTCAAACACGGTGCAGGACGACACAATCATCAGGTATGTAATTCACTTATATGGCGAAAGATGACGCTATTTGTTTCTAAAATCAGAGACAGTTCTCCTTTTCTCTGCTAAAATATAGAGGTTATACATATATATTTTTTTATCACTCTTAAGCCTTTTTATTTATTTACATAAGTTCAACAAAATAAAAAATAAAAAGACAAAAAACTATAAAGTCTCATGGGTGGGATTCGAATCCGGACCTAAAAGCAGCACAATGTAAGTGGCAAGCACCAAAACCGCTAGCTAGTCTACCAAAGTACTTACAAGCGATGGTTAAAATAAGCATTATATGCGTTCTCCTTTTATATAATTTAGCTCATATCTCCCTTAAATGACTTTTTTCGAAGATAATTCCCTCATAGATCGATTTCTGGTGATTTTTAACCCCTAATCCTAGATTTCGTCAAAAGGTTTCAAGCCATTTTCGAAATCGTCGGGACACTTAACTCGTTTAATAGTATAGGATATGTACTGGTAAACATTAATATCGCTTGCTTAAAAATATCATGTTTGGTTTTCATCTTCATAAAAATGTCAAACAGCGCAGTTTCCGAACACAACCTCTAAATTAAAAACATTATAATCAAAAACTTATAACTATATAACTATAACTTATAACTATATATATATTAACTATATATTCTCCAAAGAGAATTTAATCAACTACGTTTTTACTTTTCTCGCTGGTCGAGGTGAAAAGTTGTATGTTTCATACGAGAGCAAGGAATTTTTATGTCTCGTGCTTTTAAATAACTCACTGTGCTCAGTAGTCTATATAAGAATCACTCGCTACGCTCGTGATTCAATTCTAGACTAATTCGCTAGTTCTTAAAGTCAGCACTCGTAGCAAAAAATAACTCTGCTCACAAACTTTTTGTTGCGAGTGCCGACAACTTAGGCACGAGATATAAAAATAACTTGCTCTCGTGTGAAACATACAACTTTTCACCTCTAACAGCGAGAAAACTTTATAGGTTATAGGTAAAAAAATTTGGAGACAACATTTAACAATGTTTTTTATTTAGATGTTGCGTTCGGAAACTGCGCTGCTTGACATTTTTATGAAAATTTGAGATGAAAACTAGACATGATATTTTTAAATTAGCGATATTAATGTTTACTAGACAGCACATATTTATTTTAAATATTACGACTTTAAAAATGGAATAGCACAATTTATAAACTTAATAAATAATATACAACCATTTGTGCCTATGAGTTAACATCCCCCCATCCCATTTCAAGGTCGGTAACGCACTTGTGACTCCTCTGGTGTTGCGGGTGTATATGGGCGGCGGTAATCGCTTAAGATCAGGTGATCCGTCTGCTCGTAAATAAAAAAACTAACTCGCGGCCAAAATGAGTTTCTAAAAAAAGCATCGTCCATGTTTTTTTTTCAGCGCAGAGCAAAAGGTGGTGTTCGAAATTCGAATCGCTTATTCTTACTCAAAAAGGCATTTTCATACGAAATAGGCTTCCTTTTGTTTCGCGTCCCCCGTTGTTTACATATTTTGTTCATTTTCAGAAAAATCGACGAGAATGCTATAGACTAGTTACCGGGGGAGGCGGTGGCGGCATCTGCTTCTCGTCCTCGCACTTGACGTGCGCGACCAGCGGCTGCGGCGGCGCGGACGCCAGCAGCCCGGCGCCTTGCAGCAACGTTGGCGCCACCTTATAGTGTACAGGCACACCACATAACTATGTTCTCCGATAAACAGAAGATCAACTAACAAAGAACAGACGGCTAGAAAAGCCGTCTAAACCTAGCTGAACTACATATATGTACTAAAACGGCGATGGATTATAAAGAAACCGGAGATCAGCTTTTGGCGTTCAGCATGGTGAAATTAGTAATTAAAATAACAAAATCAATGTCATGCAACATTAACTAAATCGCGAAGTATGCGGAGTATCGCGTTCGGGTCATTTGCAAGTATAGTTTTCTTGTGGTTTTCTTTGAAGCTGTGCTGTTTCCTAGCTTAGAGTGCCCATGGATCCATTGTTTTAGGCTTTAGCAGAGTGCTTGATGAGTTAGCGCACTTGCAGCTAATTATTTTCGTTCGAACACAAATTATGAACGGCCGCGCTCCGCCATTGCAAAAAAAGAGACAGTGGCGCTCCCTTGCAGCTACTTGTTAGTAGTTTCCGTCGCAGGACGGCAACATGGCGGCGGTTTGGCGGGTGATTTGAAATCTCAAAGTTTGTATGAAAACCCAACAACCATTATTTTATACAAAATATCATGCAATAATGTTAAATATATTATCATTAAAATAATATGGATAACGAGCCAAATATAATATGAAATTAGATGATATCGGGGCATCCCACTTCCAGTGTCACCTTTTTATTTTCAATTAATTACGAATTGCGCAGTATTTTGCCATAGTTGTTACGCGCATTATATTGTGCAATCGTCTCGTCCCACTAATATTATAAATGCGAAAGTATGGATGTTTGTTTGTTTGTTCCGCTTTCACGCCGAAACTATTGAACGAATTTGGATGAAATTTGGTAGGTAGATAAATGAAGCACTCGGCTAGCACATAGGATACTTTTTATCCTGGAAAACTTAAGGGTTCCCGTAGGAATGCTTAAAAACTCAAAAATTCTACTTCGTCACTAGATGGCGCTATCTTAACATTTTCTTTCAATTCTGAAGTCCGAAATCGCGGGCGGAAGCTAGTATTAGTATATTTTCGTGTATTGTGTTGTCAAGACGTTTATTAATTTAAAATGGAAGACTTAAAAAGATCGATTACTGTAGTGGAGCAACGTATATTTCTAAAGTTTTGTGCCATACTAAATTACTCTGGAGGGGTTGCACATAACTTATTAGTGAAATGTGTTGGTCATAATGCACTAAAAAACTGAACTGTGCAACGATGGATTGAAATGTATAAACAAGGGAGAACCACAGCTGAAGATGAGCCGGGAGCACCTCGACCAATGTCATTAACTAGGTTTGAAGCGTTAGATAAAATCAAGGAAGCACTTCGTCAGTCACGCGAGTGAGTGTCAGTGATCTTGCCACCCAACTAAATATTCCTCACTCCACTGTCCATAGAGTACTGACTGAGGATTTGGGCCTGGTCAATAAAAGTGCAGTAAGGGTACCTCACACCATGACAATGGACCAGAAGGAATTTCGTTATGAAACTGCGCGTAGTCAGTTAGCATGGTACCGCCGTAAAAAATATACGTAACAGGTTCATATGCATAGATGAAACTTGGGTTGAATTTTCCACTCCTCATCAAAAGCATCAGTCACGATCTTGGGTAGAACCAAACACTTCAGCTGAACGTGTGCACGTACAGAGTTACACGAACGAAAGATACTACTTATAGTAGCTATGGATATTAGAGGGATTGCTTTTTGGAGAACTTACGACGAAAATATAACTATGAATGGAGAGCGCTATAAGACGTTTTTGGAAGAGAAGATTCCTAATTGGGCGCATCAGCATCATATAACGAGTCATACAATGGGGAAGAAAACGCAAAGCTATTTGCAGATGGCGCTACGGACGCTTGACTCATAACAACTTTCAATTAGTTCCGGATTTTTATTATCGAGGTGTTATAAATTAGTTTTTTTTTCTGTAAAATTGTTAAATGGAAAATGTATGCGACTTGGAATGTTCCTCAATTAAAGGCGAAGTTGAAAAGTACATAATTGAAAACGTAAATTTTCCCACGTCTTTTTCATCCGAGAATCTTTAGGAAATTAATGATTTCCATTATTATTGCAATCAATCGCCACACAACGCGGCATTTTTTTTAATAATCTTATGTTTAGTTCACGTAGGTAAACAATTTTTTCTATACGTTTTGACAGTTAGTATGAGTCAAAAGATATCAGCGCCTCTATCGGCGAGTTCTGTCAGTTTTCTTCCCCATTTTACACGATAATGCCCGTCCACACAAATCACAAGCAGTTCAACAATTAATTGAAGTAAATGGATGGATAGAAATTACTCAGCCACCATATTCCCCAGACATGCATCCCTGCGATTTCAATTGTTTTGGCCGTTTAAAGAGAAAACTGTCGGGTACTCGATACAGCTGCAAAAGGGAGTTGGATATTAGATTAAAGAATGTTATTAGTGAATTAAATGAAAGTGGTACTTTGAATGGTGTGCAAGATTTGCCAGCGGTCTGGGAGCGCATGGGGGAGAGATTACTAATTTTTATAATAAGGTTTTATAATTCTGTCGTTACTTTTGGCAAAATGATAATAAATAAAATATATGACAGCAGAAGTGGGATGACCTTATATTTAAATGACATCTACACATTCTAGATTACGTAAGTACTGCAAACTATTTTATAAATAAAAAATGAGATAAAAATACTACAAATAGACAAGTATTAAAATTATAAAAACATAAAAATATTATTATAGAGTAATCATTTCAATAGGTATTTTGTTTACGAAAGCCGGTGCAAGGCTACCTCTTGGTGCAAGATCGCCGGCGACAACTGGACGAGGGAGGCGGGGAGCGCGCTGCCCTCTAGCGCCAGGCCGGTCTGGCGGCACCACAAGTGATGGTTAACAATAAACACGAGTACCGGTAGCATGACCACGTTTCTCGAGCTAGAAGCGACGCGATAAAGCGACCGTCTTGCTCTAACGCCGAGCCAGTGAGAAAGACAAGAGAACATTTTCTCTCGCTGAACGCGACAAACGGTTTTGTCTACGCCCGCCCTCATGCTACCCGTGCAGACATTTCTACCTTCTTTCCTGTCTATGACCACTTTTGTTACAACAGTTTTGAAGTGCAAAGTAGTGTAACCATCAGGCTCTAAAGTCCAAGTAGCGATTGAAATAAATTTATTTAATTGGCTTAAATATTTTGCGCACTTTTTTAATTGACCCAAAATGTCGAATGTAAGTAGATTGAATTTTATACCTGTACAATGGGGAAGAAAACGCAAAGCTATTTGCAGATGGCGCTACGGACGCTTGACTCATAATAACTTTCAATTTGTTCCGCGTTTTTTATTATCCAGGTGTAATAAAATCGTTTTTTTTTTCTGTAAAATTGTTAAATGGAAAATGTATGCGACTTGGACTGTTCCTCAATTAAAGGCGAAGTTCAAAAATACATGATTGAAAACGTAAGTTTTCCTACGTCTTCTTCATCCGAAAATCTTTAGGAAATTAATGATTTCCATTATTATTGCAACCAATCGCCACACAACGCGGCATTTTTTAAATAAATCTTATGTTTAGTTGACGTAAACAGTTTTTCTATACGTTTTGACAGTTAGTGATGATTGTTATGAGTCATTTTCATTCTCCTTTTTTTTTATGCAATCATGTACAATATTATAAATAGGTGTTCTTAAATAAAATGATAAAGCCAAGTACATGAACCCTGTATAGGGTATAGCAACATTTACAATAAAATTTTACATTATTTATATAACGTGCTACTTTATTAGTGCCCGATATTTTAGTCAGTGCTCCTACTCCTGATTCTGATCAACTTTCCCCAAGAAACCCATAGTCACATCGAAAAAAATTTTTTGGACTCTTCATACAAATCGATCAGCCGAGCGGCCAAATTAGTATGAAGAGCCCAAAAAAATTTTTGCGATTTGAGTATGGGTTCCTTGGGGAAAGTTGATCAGAGTCAGGAGTAGGAGCACTGACTAAAATATCGGGCACTAATAAAGTAGCACCTTATATACATTGAGGGAGTTGATAATTTATTTTTAATTTATTATTTATATACCCATTTTTATCAGATTTCATTAGTAAAATTGTAAAAGTAAAATATAAAATATAAAAAAAAACAATTCCAATTTCATTAGTAAAATTGTAGAAGTAAAATACCAATATAAAACAATAGTAAAATAATAAATAATAATAATTTGATAGTAAAGTAAATGTAAATATAATATGACAAAGTACGAACATAACACAAATTGACTAGTATAGGGTTGCGTTCCAATACCAAAGATTTCACTCGGGGTGATGCGAATTTTACCCTAAATCGTTCCAAAACCGAGCCGAGTGAAACCGAGGGTAACCGAATGATCGCCTGACAGTTCTCCGTCGGGATTTTGGAACGCCTTCGTGAATGCGATTTTCACTCTGACAAGTGCGATTTTTAACGCTGTTTGATTACCGTTAAAATTCGCCTGACAGTTTATTCGGCGGGAAGTTCGTAGTCAATGTCAAATAGACTAAGACAAACAAACATTTTATCTTCGGAATTGTTTTGAAATACGATTGTTTGTATCTGCTAAGGTGTTAAAGCCATAAATAAGACAGAACACTACCCAAAAAAGCTAGAAACCTTTCTGAATTATTTTCGATGACGTTTGTTACCCTGTCACTCTGGAATCACTCGCAAGCGTTCCAAAATCGTATTTTTTTCTCTTTCTCAAAATAGCTACGTCTCCTTCATTTCTCCGAGTTAAATTCTACCTCACCCTACCTTGAATTTGGAACGACTTCTTTGTAGTTGTGCCCCGGAATTGGATGACCGCAGTAGGTACTTACAAAACCAGTTCTCTGTCACTCAAGTATTCCCCGATTGTGTAGTAGCTCTTTTGTAACAGTAGATTTTTTAGCTTGTTTTGAAAGGATGTATCTTTTTCTTCGTTCTTAATGGTGTTAGGTAATTTGTTATAGATAACTATTGAGCTATAGTATGGGCCTTTTTTATACAGTTCCAATTTAGGTTCCAGGAGAATAAGAATGTTGTTGCGGCGGGTACTTTTTATGAATTTATAAAGGTGTATGTGTTTTTTAACGAAGGACGCAGTTTCGAAAATATAAATAGAAGGCAAAGTGAGTATTTTATTTTTTATAAATAAAGGTTTACAACTTTCCCGTTGACGAATATTGTATATAATTCGAACGCATTTCTTTTGTAAAATAAATAGGTCATTGGCGTCCGTACTCTGGCCCCACAAATTAATCCCATAATGCAGCCAGGCAAATGCGCGTAGTAGGCCGAGAGCGCGCACTCGGAGTTTGTTTTTGTTTTGAGCACGCTGAGTGCATAGATGAATTGCGAAAGTTTAGCTTTGATTTTTTCTACATGCTGTTTCCAATTGATATGCGTATCGATCGTCAAACCTAGTAGGGTGCAGACACCGACTTCCTCTAACTGTAAGGTTGTTGCCAGTGAGTTTAAATTTAAAGGTAATTTTTGTCGTAGCCTGAATTGGATCATTTTTTTTTTTATTTTTTTATTTTTTTTTATGGCAGAGGTGGCAAACGAGCAGACGGATCACCTGATGGTAAGCGATTACCGCCGCCCATAGACACCCGCAACACCAGAGGAGTCACAAGCGCGTTGCCGGCCTTTGTAGTTTAGTTCCAGGTTATGGTCTGACAGCCAATTTTGGACTTTGTGGAAGGTTTCAGTTATGCGGGACATGTCCGACTCTTTATTTTGGGCACATTTGAATAATAATGATACATCATCTGCGAAGAGGATACTATGAGAATCAGCCATTTGCGGTAAGTCGTTGATGTATATCAAGAACAAGGTACAACCGACCACGCTGCCTTGAGGAATAGAACAGTCGATATTTCCTATTTCAGATTGGATACTAACTAGTTCTGGTGGGTCATTGATTAAGGAGTCTATTTCGACATACTGTTTTCTTCCCGAGAGATAAGATCTTAGCCACTTATGTGCGTTTCCCCTGATGCCTATACCGTGAAGTTTATTGAGGAGAATGGGGTGAAGAACTTTTTCATATGCCTTCGTCATATCAAGTAATAACCGACTGCATAGTTCTTTGTTCGAAGGATGTCCAGAATAGCTTGCGTATAGGTATAAACTGCTAGGGTTGTTGAGCGCTTCTTGCGAAAACCATATTGGTTTTGGCTTAAGATATTATATTTTTCAAGAAATTTGTTAATGCGGTTGGTGATGGCTCTTTCAAATATTTTTGAGAATGCGGGGAGGACTGCAATTGGTCTATATTGACTGGGGTCTAGGGGGTTTCCGCCTTTCTTTAGAATAGGTTTTATTCGGGCTACTTTTAGTTTATCCGGAAAAATTCCGGTGTCAAATGACTGGTTAATGAGCTTTGTTAATGGAACTGCGAGTTGGTCGGCGCATGATTTTATTAACGTTGGAGGAATCTCATCATGTCCACAGCTGTGCTTGCTAGGTAGTTTACGGATAATAGCCAGAGTTTCGCGCTCACTGACTGGGCTCAAGTACATGGAGTTCAGCACAGGCGACTGCACGGGGCGGCCGCGCGGCCGGGCATCCACAGCGCGCGCGCCGCCGCCGTCCGCCGCCGCCCGTGTCGATGACTCACCCACTGATACAAAGTATCTATTGAATTCGTTAGCAATCGCAGCTGGGCATTCTATTGTTTTGTTATCTATTGATAGTTTTATGTTTGTAAAGGAGACGTTTCACGGGACTATGGAGCTTGGACCTGGTCTGTGTACTAAACATCATAAATAAGTCATTAGAAACATAGTCTTTTCTAATTGTACATTTCCTTCGATTTACCTTCGTTGCGAGGTTCATCTAGTTTCTCAGATTTAACAATCGCAACACATAAATCACCCAACATGGCGAAGCGAGCGCAATTTTGAGCATTTTTCGTTCAGAAACTAGATTTTGTACATACCATTGAAATTAATAATTTAGTTGTCCGACAAGTAACTCGAAAACCAGCTGTTATGCCTGTAAAAGAGGCAAGGCATATCCGCAGATTTTAAAAATCGTACACCAATGTCAGAAGTCCGAACAGAAGAGTGTTCAGTCAATCAGAGTCAGAGAAAGCATCTGAGGAATATGTGGATGAAGCCGTAATTTCTGAACGTGACCTACTATTGCAAGCTTCAGTATTACCATTTATATTGTAAAAAGTGCTGACAAAACATTATGCTTGAATCACGCAACCCTGCTTCTAATATTTTTTTCATTATTTTTCCTAGAAAGCCTATATTTTTCTATATTTTTCGTACTACGTACATGTCCAGGCACAAAATGAAACGTGTCCTTTACTATTTTGTATGAATTTTCCTGTTGTTTTATTGATAATGGACCACAAAGTTTTAATTTTGTTGCTTGATTTTCCCATTAATTTAATATAGCTTAATTTATTTGATATTTTTATACTTTTTTTGAGTATTTTTCGATAAAGTTTGAAATGATTTCTAAGAATTTTACTTTTACTTTGATTGACTAACGTCCGTAAAAGTCTTTTGTGTTGACAGGATCTTTTCAGACCTAGGGTAAGCCAAGTTCCCGAGCTCTTAGCTTTTATTTTTATTTTCGATTTTGGTATGCAAGCGTTAAGTTGATTTTAGATTACACTGTCGAACAGGTTGTAGTTTATGTTTACGCAGTTTGAATTGTTAAGGATAGGGCATTGTATGTTTGCAAGGTTATTTTTAAATGTTGATATATTAGACTGGGTAAACTTTCTAGTAGTTTTGTATATTGTTTTATTACGGAGCGTATTTATTTCATTTTTAACAGTTAGTTGTATGCCCTTGTGATCCGATAAGCCATAGTCTACGACTGAGGCGTTGAGGTGTTTATTGTTTTTAAATACGAGATCTATGCATGTTGAACTCGAGTTTGTTACTCTGGTAGGATTTTTTATTATTTGATGTAAGTTGTATTCGAGCATCGTGTTTACTAGTCTTTTATTTTCATTAGAGTTTAGCAGCATATTAAGATTAAAATCGCCTGTTATTATTATTTGTTTCTCTTGGCAGAGTGGCTTGATAACTGCAAGCAATTTGTCAAGGAATGAAAAGAACTGCTCTATGTCGCGGCCAGCCCGATAGATAGTAATGATAATTATATTGGGTTTCAATTCTAGTGCACAACATTCGACCACGTAGTCTATAGATAAGTTCGATATGTCTATTCTCTCCTTAAAATCGATGCCGTTCTGCAGTACAATAGCAACCCCCCCGCCTCTTCGCTCTTTTCTGTGATACGCGGCGGCAAAATTGTAGTTATCAATTTGTATAAAATTTTGTAGCTCGGAGAAATCCACGTTTCAGAGAGGCAAAGGGCGTGGAGCTTGCTTCGCTGCAATAGGCTTTCAAGTATATAAAGTTTATTTTTGACGCTTTGGACATTTTGTACAAGTATTTCAATTTTAGATTCAATTTTAGACGCCAAATGTACGAATCTCTCGTTGGGATTCTTTAGGTATGTGGGACGTAGGAGTACTTGTAAGTGGAATATGGAAATCGTTTGCTTGAGCTTGTATGTCTGTAGGGTCTCGTAGGTTTACTTCTTCAAGTCAAGCGATATCAGCGCCTCTATCGGTGAGTTCTGTCAGTTTTCTTCCCCATTCACTAATATTACACATATGTATTCTTTTCAGAGATAGATATAATCTTTTCGTAGATAAAAACTGTGATGTATCATAATAGTATAAAATAGATAGATAATTATAGTCATGTATTTACATGAATGAATGTAATTATGACGGTAGTTGTAGATATAACGTCACCTGAGTGCTTATTTCGTCGTATCCTACGAATAAGGGCGTAATTGCAAAATGACAACTTTTCAGGAGGTTTTAACGTTCTATTTTCAATAGAATGTGGCATTTTGGAAGTGTTAACATTCAAAACACTGCTTAACTATTCTAGGATTGTTATTAAATCTTAAATAAGCGATTTTATTAAATATTTCTATTAAATATGTCGCTTATTTCTTTATTCGCTGGAGTAATATGTTATTCTATTAGACATAAGCGACATTACGCCCTTTTTCTTCGGCATATACCAGGTCGTAATGGCGTTTAGGGCTTTTTATCGTTTTCATCTGTAAATAATCTTAAGAAATGCAAAAGAACAAGAAGTGTTTTAAATCAAAATAACAGACATATTAATGTTTTTACCAAGGGTAACGAATTTTAACTTAAATAATAAATAAAAACCATTGTGAATTGGACCCCTTACGATTATATGTGATAAAACAATTCACTCGTAATACATACTCTTGTAATTCCTGCACCGCTACAGGTATTTCATTTTCATTTCATTTCATTTATTCAAAGTTTAAAAATACCAAATACATTATCTTGACAGATTTGCACCCAAGACGATAACATAAATTGTACTTATCTCGTGAATATAACATGAGAAATCAACTTAAATTATTAATTATAGATATGAATTATAACTGTTTTTGTGATCCTCGCCATAGAACAGTGAAACAAATCAATATCACGAGAAAAAAGTGCTGTTAAAAGAGGAGTATGGGACAGCTAGTTAGTATATCATGTTATGTACACAATTTAACTCATTCAGGATCCTGATCAACAATTAAGTGTAACGCAGTGTAAGCAGGCCTCCAACTCGGTGGACCTGGTGAAGGTTGCGGGAAGCCGCTGAATGCGAGCTGCATAGGACCGGTCAGTGTGGAAATATTTGTCCAGCAGTGGACGTCTTTCAGCTGATGATGATGATTACTGCAAACTTCGCGAATACAATCGATACGAGTATAAAAACTATAGAGGTATCAAGGTAACATATCAAACAATAAAGTAGGATGATCGAGCGAGTCATAGATTTTTGTAGTCGACGTAGCAGGGAATGTTTGCTCTCCAGACACCCGAGTTTGTGGTAGGTCTTAACTGTAGGCCAATTTCTTTTTGAAGAACATAGAGCAAAACAGGGCCCCTTAATTGGCTTTCCTCTTAGACATGAGAGTAGTTCTGCATTTGATAGTGTGCTTCGAAGTACCTGGACTTTCAGGAAAGGAAATATTCTCGAGAAATATTTATTTACATGTACATTATCGCTTACATATACGAGGTTGTCAGGTCTTTTATAAAAAATAAGTGTAAGACAGACTACGTATAAATCTATCCCACTCACAGAAGGGCTCCATCAATGTTGAGTCAATTAAGTTTTAACTTAGTATTGGTATTGGAGTCACTACGCCGAATATAATATAATGAGGAAAGAGCTTGAGGGCTGGACGGAGGCGTAACAGTGGGAGGCCTAAAACTCACTAACATTAGGTACGCCGATGATACAACGATTGTTACATCCAGGGATATAAAGATGGTCCTCTTGCTAAAGAACATAGAAGTTGAGAGCGCCAAACTCGGTCTTAAGATCAACCATTCGAAGACGATGATAATGGTTGTGCACCGAGCGAATTTACTTCCGCTAACTGAAGCACTCGATGGTTATGAAAAGGTCAGTCAGTTTGTATACCTAGGGTCACTAATAAAGAGTGAGGGTAGCTGCTCGGACGAAATACGCCGAAGAGCCGGGATGGCGAAAAGCGTAATGGTGGATCTAGACAAGATTTGGAGGAACGGTGGTATTTGCCGGATTACTAAGGTGCGATTTGTATGTGCCTTAGTATTTTCAATTTCCTTGTACCTATGGGGCGGAAACCTAGTGCAAGAGCAGTGACAGCAAGAAGATCGACGCTTTCGGAGTGTGATGTTGGAGAAAGCTTCTCCGAATTCTATAGACCGCCATGAGAACTAATGAATCCATACTCCAGGAGCTACACATCTCAACGAGCAATATGAAGCCTCTGCTTCTACGGACATATTATGCGTTCTCCTAGGCATAGTTTGGAGAAGCACATAATTCTGGGTCAGATGGATGGCAAACGAGCCAGGGTTAGAGCACCTTCCCGATGGATGAAGAAACCTGAGGGAGGAAACATTTAGAGCAGTCAGGCTGTCCATAGCACCTACAACCGCAGCTAATGGAGAGACCTAGTTCGTGGTCGCGATCCTCAGCATTGAGGGACCGAGTAAGAAAAAGATTGGAGCCTCTAATAAGAAAAGCTCAGAAAAAAAGCATCATGGACCTTCATATTTATATGCTGATGATGATACATAGTAATCTCCTCTTCAAGTCGACAAGACTGAGAAGAGGCTCTTAATGCATGGAAAGTTCAACTACATTCAGGAAGACCTAGTCTCTCAATATTAGTACGACATTGTGGCAGGTCTATCCACTGTAGGCCATGAATCACCATGAATTTTGAAGAACATGAAGCAGGGGAGCAGAGGAGAATTCCTGAGTTCCTTTCCTAGACATGAAAGTAAAGTATTAGAAAATATTGTACCTGATTATTGAGCAACATTAATAAATTATTATTGTTTTATATGAAGTTGGTAGCAGTGTATCCTTTTTGAAGGTTATTCTTTTTGTTTCCTACTACTCGGAACTCTTATAAAATAATATGAAAAAAGCCACAACCGCCACAAGGGCCTTTTCAACTCTGGTAAAAATGCCATAAAATATGTATTTTTTTTTATATTTTATTAAATTGTTTGAATCGTTAATGAAACAGAAATCAATAAAACTGATAATTTTATTGATGCAAACTGTAAAACACACGAAAAACGTACTAATTAAAATTTGTTCGTAGAATAAAGACACAAATGCTTTAAGGCCACCAATTTTTATTTCGACACCAAGAAAAAAATTCGTGGAATATAGCCACAAATGCAATAATGTCTTTTTTCTACGAGGATGTGAACTAAAACTGTTTAAAACTGTCCGCAGAAAAAGGGCTGAGTGGCGCTTGTGCCCCGCCCCGCAGAGAACAAAGTAGCCACTGTGGCTGTTGTGGCTGTTTTCGGCGGGTATTTCAGGAGAAAGCAATAGTGGCATTTTTTTAACGCTTATTTTCTAGTCGATAGAGATCGGTTTTGTGTGATTTTCTGATTGAATATGATGTAAAATGGGTAGCAGATTTCAATTATGCAATAAAAATAAAAAGCCACATCAGCCATTGTGGCTTTATTCGTAGGATACGACGATTTGTCCAATCGACTATATTAACGAAAATTACTTTTAAATGCAGTTATCATAAAGTTTAAATTTCCCGTCGATTGATGTATGATTTTTATTATTTAGACCTTAAGAACATTAAAAATATAATTACCTGTTGGAAACGCAATCTATAAGAAATAATTTAATTTACGTGAAATAATCAGTAAAAACTTTGCTGTATAAAGTTTTGGTTAAGGACATTGAACAAATAAGCACTCAGGTGACGATATCACGTTAAAAAAATCTCCAAAAATATGTAAGCACATTATTTACCGTCTGCATGGAAGCGCCGTGGGCCATCGTCGTGGGCTGCTGTACCGCCATTCCGACGGACGTTTGGACCAGCCCGCCGCTCATTAGAGTCTACCACAAATAAAACAAGATTTAAAAAATAAACGTGATTCTATTTTAATTCACCAGATAAGGACATGTATACAGATTATGCATACTGCTTTACTCTTCGTTTACAGATTAAAATCTAAATAATCGATAACGCTGAAAGCGTTAAAAAACCGACTTCAATCGCGTAACATACGGGTCAAACTGAGAACCTCCTTTTTTTGAAGTCGGTTAAAATACTAAAACCTTCTCCTAAATGTAACATACTTTCTGAAAACCGCATTAAGATCGGTTCAGCCAAACGCGAGATGATCGCGGACAGACTTAAATACATACAGGTCAAACTAAGAACCTCCTTTTTAATTGAACCTTTTTAATTGAAGTCGGTTAAAAATTGAAAGAATGAAACTATAAACATGTCGTTTCAATTTGTGCTGTCCTTTAACGGGCTTGCTGCGTAAGGCATATATGTATTGTTCCAACCTAATGCGATACTGGCTAAATGTGGGCAGAATAGCTACTGGAGCATTCTCGCATACCTGCGGCTGCTGCGGTAGGGGTTGCACCTGCCCCAGGGCGCTCTGTTGTGGCTGCGAGGCGATCTGCCCCACCAGCGTGCCTGGCTGGGCCATCCCGCTCAACTGTAGGTGACAATGTTCTTGGTAATGAATCGATAATTGCAATAAGAACATTTTAAATAGCTATACGTTATGATCTTTAGGATGTACAGGCCTTGAATATTGAAATATACATGTGTAAATGTGGATTATTGCAGTTAGCAACCATTTTTTCGAATCGGGTACCCACCTACGCCTTAATCCTACCAGTGCATGATTGTTATGATGTAAACTTTTGACGCGAACTTTGCCAATATCGTCAGTAGTCGAATCAAAATGTTAAATATATGAAGAAACATACACGAAAGTAACTAATAAATGAAGGTGGCGACTGAGGACCCAAAGTCATATTGTTGGAAGGCCCTCTTCTACTGCACTGATGATACGGTGATGCTTGCAAGAATTCGCTGAATGACTTTAGCTCAGAATGGATTTGATTGAAAACACATGGGAGAGGCCTACGTTCAACAGTGGAAGGCTTTTGCTAACGGGATATCTGAGCTAGGTTGTGGTGACTGACCGGGTGAATCTGTTGCACCATGGAGATGGTCTGCGGCATGGCGGACAGGGGCAGAGCCTGCGCCACCGAGCCGGCTGGCAGCGCGCCTTGTTGCACGCCCAGCGTCATGCCTGACGAAAAAAGTAATCAGCAATCATATACAGGGCGCTAAAAAAGAGCGGTTTGAGATTTTAAGGGGTTACTCGGCATCACGTATGTGTTAACGGGTCGGGCACGGCACGGGTCTCTTTCTATATCTCGGGAAGGTTAGACCATACTCCACACACGGAGACCAAGTCCGGATTGGTGAAGGTTGTGAGGCTAGTGGCCAACCCCAGTGTCAGAAGTTTTCAAGCCCCTATAAGGCTTAACGACTGCTATCTAGCAATAGCAGCCGACACCAACAGCTTAACGTGGCTTGCGAAGCACGGAAACGAGTATAGAATCTGATAGAATACAAAAAAATAACAGAAAAAATAGTCGAACAACCGCCTCCCGAGGCATTCGATTCATAACAGGCAAACATAGTGAAGCGTAATGTCCTGAGATGATATTTTTCTACGATTTACTAAAACATATTATTGTAATAATTAAGATTATTTGCTTATTGTCCGCATTTTTAATGTATTTAAAAGTATGTATACAAATATAAACATCACTGTCGCGTATTTATAATATTAAGTAACTTAGTTTACCTTGTTGTTGGAAATGCTGCACCATTTGCTGCGTTTGTTGCTGTTGTTGCAACAACTGCTGTTGTTGTTGTTGTTGTTGCTGCTGCTGCTGTTGCTGCTGCTGCTGTTGTTGTTGTTGTTGTTGTTGTTGCTGCTGCTGCTGTTGCTGCTGCTGCTGTTGTTGTTGTTGTTGTTGTTGTTGCTGCTGCTGCTGTTGTTGTTGCTGCTGTACAAACAGTTATAATAATATTAACCATTGTTGGGGCTCGCGCAGGTTAACTGACTCAAGACACGGTCATAACCTGGATGGGTTTGACTATTAGTGGCATTTATCTCAAACGTTTCCGTGCTTCGCAAGGCAAGTCCGTTGGTGCCGCCTACTATCACCAGATGGCAGTCGTTAAACCGTGTCGGAGGCCTTATAGGTGGCTAGAAAACTTCCAACACAGGGGTTGGGTACAGGGGGCCACTAGTCCCACAACCTCCACCAATCCGGACTTGGCCCCTAACCTTCCTGAGGTATGGAAAGACCCGTGCCCTTGCAGTAGGGACGATATGGGTGTTATTATTTTACTTTTAGGTTTTAGTTTTTAAGTTTATTTCCAGGGCGACGACACAATTATTAAAAGATATTTTAGAGAGAACAACGTGTATTTCTTGCTTAGAAAAATTTTCCAACAGGATTCTTACAAATGATTCTTTCAGAGTTATGTCAAACGTCAAACGGATGCGTTCCAGAATCATTCTAAATTAATATCGGAAACGTTCAAAATTATTTCTAACATTCCCTCTTAATTTTGATAAGTTTACATATGTTTACTACAGGTAGGTATTTTAAGTTTTAAGTACTTAATACAGTTTTCTTATTTTACTTTATATAATACTATGAATATCAAAAACAATAAACTATTTGTTTATAAAAAAATACAAACTTGTTTCATTTTTATGAAAATCCTTAAATCTATCATAGAAATAAAAATAATAGATATTAACAGAATAAATCGTTACAAAACTTACTGAATTTTGTGTGTCCTAAGCACTTAGTAAAAATGTCTGCACATTGGTTTTCAGTAGGAATATAGTTAACACTTATATCACCTTCCAACACTCTCTCATGAATAAATTTGTACCGAACGTCTATGTGTTTCGATCTTTTGTTATGGACACCATTTTTTATGAGTTTTATAGCACTTTGGTTATCAACATTCAGGATCACTGACACTTTTTTATTCACTATTTCTTCTATCATAGATTTCACATACAATACTTCTTTTACACACTCAGCTGCTGCTATATATTCAGCTTCACAGCTTGATAATGACACAATAGGTTGCTTTCTGGTTGCCCAATAAATTGGCCCTCCACAGAACTTGATTAGGTATCCTGTTGTGCTGCGTCGTGTATGAGTATCACCAGCATAGTCTGAATCACTATACGCTTCTACTTTTGTGATGTCAGTGTTTTTCAGGTATTGTATATTCATGTTTCTGTGTCCATTTAGGTAGTGTAGTGTCCTCTTTATGTTATGAATATCTTCAGTTTTAGGGTTTTCCATGTTTCTGCTTTCTATATTTACTGCGTATGTCAAGTCTGGTCTTGTTTTTCTGCACAAATACATCAAGGAACCAACGGCTTCTCTGTATGGGAATTTTGTGTCTTCTTTTTCTTCAGTCTTTGTCCCTTCTTGTATTCCTTTCCCTTTCAGGAGTGGTGTATTAGCCGGTTTTGAATTTTCCATATTATATTTTTCCAGTACTGACTTTGTATATGCTTCTTGTCCAATTTGTATTCCTGCTTCATTTTTCGCTATTTCCATACCTAAGAATTGATCTGGGTTTTCTTCATTAGTCATTTTGAATTTTTTTTTCAGTTTGTTTAATAACTCTCTCATTTTACTTTTGTCTTCACCTATCAACAATCCATCATCTACATATATTCCCAGTAGTATTTTACTATCTTCAGTTTTGAATAGGCACGGATCTGTTTTCAGGGGTACTAGTCCATTTTCTTTTAGTGTTGTTGTAAATTTTGTGTTCCAGCAAAGTGGAGATTGCTTTAATCCATACAAGCTTTTCTTTAGCTTACAAACTTTTCCTGTGTCTTCGTCATACCCTTCTGGTATGTACATAAATATGTCTTCTTTTAGTTCTCCATACAAAAATGCTGTCTTGATATCTAATTTCATGACATTGTAGTTTTTGTTAGCAGCTATTGCAAGTAGAATTCTAATAGAGGTATCATTTATAACAGGGCTGAATGTTTCTGTGTAGTCAATTCCCTCTTTTTGTTCAAATCCACGTACTACAAGTCTTGCTTTATATGTACCATCATTTTTTATTTTAAATAGCCATTTGCTTGTCAATATCTTGTGTTGTTTTGCTTCCTTTTTATCAATAATTTCCCAAACTTGGTTTTCTTTTAGGGCTTCTTTTTCAGATTTGATGGCATTTTTCCATTTCTGCTCGTCTTCTCCTGTAATCGCTTCTTCAAAACTCAGGTAAGTAAAAAAATCTTTTAGTCTTTCTGGGATTCTTCTTGTTCTTACAGGTCTTTCATTTTTTTGTATATTTTCTTCATTATGGGTTTCTTCTTTTTTTTGTTGATTTTTTCTTGTTTTAGTATTGTTTTCTTCTTTTTCTTCGTTACTTGTACTTTCATTATTTGTTTCATCTTCATATATTACTTCATTGTGTTTGTCTTCTTCATTTCTTTCTTCATAAATTCTTTGTTCATTGTTTCTTTCTTGTTCATTTCTTTCTTCATTGTTTCTTTCTTGTTCATTTCTTTCTTCATTGTTTCTTTCTTGTTCATTTCTTTCTTCATTGTTTCTTTCTTGTTCATTTCTTTCTTCATTGTTTGTTTCTTCATTTTTTTTTTGTAGTATTGGGAATATTTTGTTGTTTTCAGTGTGTGTCGTTATTAGATTTGTAAATATGACATCTCTTCTTTCTACGATTCGTTTCTTTTCTTCATCCCATAGTCTATAGCCTGTTGGGGAGTATCCAGCCATTATGAGTATTTCAGATCGTTTTTCTAATTTTTTTAGATGTCCAAGCTTCTTACTGTAGGCACAGCAGCCAAATATGCTTAAATTTTTCAGGTTTGGTCTGCGTCCTGTCCAAATTTCAGCAGGTGTTACATCTTTTTCCTGAGTGGGCACTCTATTTATTATGTAAGCTGCCGTTCGTGCAGCCTCACCCCATAAATATTCAGATACTCGGTTTTTATTTTCATATAACAGGGCTCTCACTTTTTCTAATAATGTTCTGTTAATTCTTTCGCTTTTACCGTTAAGCTGAGGGGAGTATGGTGGTGTATAGTCTAGGATAATACCTTTCTTTTTACACCATTCTTTCATTGTGTTAGAGGTGTATTCCCCACCATTGTCACAGCGTATTGTGCTTACTTTTTCTTTGTGATATCTCTCTGCTTCTTCAATATAATCTTTTATGTACTCAAATGTTTCGCTTTTATTTTCTAAAAGGTATATTTTTAGGAAATGGCTGTAGTCGTCCATTACTGTAAGTATGTACTTTTTATTATCCCATGTAGTGGGAGTGATTGGGCCACAAATATCAGTGTGTATAATTTCAAGCAATCGAGATGCCTTCCTTCGCTTTTGTTTGAAAGGTAAACGCACTTGTTTTGCCTCTATGCAAATTTGACAGTCTGGTAAGTTATCTATGTCTTTCTTTGTGATATTCATCCCATCTACTTTATCCAACATTCTTTTCATGGTTTCTTTTCCTGCATGTCCCAATTTTACATGCCAGTTTAATGCTATATTTGTTTCAGAGCACAGAAGCGCTTCTTCATGGTTTTTCTCCAGTTTTAGGTTAATTGTATAGAGTCCATCAGCATTTTTTTCTCCTCTCATTATCTCTTTATTATCATGCATTACTATTACCTTGTTTTTTGTAAAAATCACTTCTCCTTCTTTTTCTGTTATTTCACTTACAGACATGAGATTCTTTGGCAACTCCGGAATATACAATACATTTGTTAATTCAACGTTTTCTGCTTCTAATTTTCCTTTTTCTTGGGATATTATCTTTTCATTAACTTTTGCTGTTTGTATGCTTGTAAATGACTTTTCTAAACTAGTATTTCTTTATTCATAGTCATGTGTGCGGTGCATCCAGAGTCTATTATGAACTTTTCTGTATTTGATTTATTTTCATCTTTTGTTTTCAGTTTTTGACTAAAAAATGCTACTTTGTTGTCTTTGTTCCTTTTCTTTTCTGTCTTGTTTTTAAAGAAACAGTCTTCTTCCTTATGATTTGTCCTCTTACATATTTTACATTGTTTTTTAAAAAAAAAAGTATTTTTCTGAATGATTTGTTTTTTTACAAATACTGCATGCATTTTTGTTGTATGGTTTCTTATTGTACGCTTTGAATGCGACTTTATTTTCAATTGGTTCACACAATGTGTCTAGTCTTTTTTCCTCAGATAGTAATCTTGCTTGTAAATTGTTGAGGGTTTTATCAGTAAAAGATGTTGATTCCCAGGCGGTTATAAAATTATTGTATTGATGTGGTACAGTAGATAATATTTTTGACATTATCATTCCATCTGTTATTTTTTCACCTAAACTTTGCAGATTGTACGCTATGTTTTGTAGCTTTCCAAGATGAGCTGTCATACCCTTTCCTTCGTAAGTATATTGAAAGAAGTCTTGCATTAACTTGCATTTGTGTTGCTCATCGCTTTTTTCAAATAAGTGACAGAGTTTCTCGTACATGTGTTGAGCACTTTCACATGTCATTATTAAAGTTAGATGTTTTTTGTCAATCGTTTGCATTATTATGTTTTGTGCCTGAGCATCCTTTTTGCTTCTTTCTGTTCCACTCCCGCTGGGTATCGGTTTTGACGCGTCGCTTTGGTGAACAATATCATATAGGTCTTGACTTTTAAATACAATATTTATTTGAAATTTCCACATAGGAAATGTGTCACCATCGGTGAGTTTTTGAATATTTGTCAGGGAACTTTCCATTTTTATGATTTTTTTCTAGGCGTTGGTCGGCCACGTTTTTTCCTTTTTTCTTTTCTCACTTTCTTTGTTTTTACAGGTCGTAACCACGGACCTCTGCTACCATGTTATTATTTTACTTTTAGGTTTTAGTTTTTAAGTTTATTTCCAGGGCGACGACACAATTATTAAAAGATATTTTAGAGAGAACAACGTGTATTTCTTGCTTAGAAAAATTTTCCAACAGGATTCTTACAAAGGATTCTTTCAGAGTTATGTCAAACGTCAAACGGATGCGTTCCAGAATCATTCTAAATTAATATCGGAAACGTTCAAAATTATTTCTAACAATGGGTTGTTAACAACCATTGTTGGGGAATCCTGGTAAGCCCGCTTCTATCTTCGGCATCATCATCACGTATCACTAGGTGGGATAATGCCGAGGGCTTACCAATTGTTGAAAAAAAAACCACATTTTGTTACTTGTTTGACGATCAGGATATTCAAGATATTTTAAGCAGTGTAATAACAGGTAAATTAATAATTTTAAACTGTCTCAGGCCTTTATATGGGCCATGTATATTGTATATACCTGTAGGGCCTGCTGTTGCATCATGACTTGCTGCTGAATGGATTTGCTTAAAGCCTGCTTGTCCTGCACGCCAAGCTGAGCGACTTGTCCCGTCGAGTTCATCACCAGCAATCTGCAAAACGGACGTGTTCTAACCCATGGAAGGAATATCGCTGTCTATTAAGTTAAACGACTTAATTTTCGAAGGAAAGTGAAAAAAGCATGTTAGCAACATTGTCTTGGCAAAAAAAAAATGTTTTATGCCTGAAAATTTGTTTCTTAAGGTTAAACGTCAGCCACCCCATTTCATACTTTACCTGGGTCAAAACTATACAAATACACACTATGCAGGTCTGTAGTTTCTGCTCATAAAACTGAACAACTTTCTCTAAGAAACCAATTCAATCGGAGCAAAAAAAAAAATTGGACTCTTCATATAAATCGATGACCTTGGTAGACGTTCGTTACCTATAGTCGTAGCGTAGAAACTTCTTGCGCCGCGCCAAAAATTTACACGAAGGAGGTTCTCCTTTTGTTCTTTTGATAAATACTCCATTTGTTGAAAGAATATTGCATTTCATAAACTCTTTGTTGAAAACCTTTTTTATTCTAAGATCTCAATTATAGATCTCATTGGTTCTCCTTGCATGTATCTATCTTTTTGCACTCGCGATTTTTTTATTTATATATATTTTCCAGTTGAGAAAACTCATAATTTTGTAATTCATTTTTTTTTTGGCATAATATAATTTTTACAATACATCGAGAAAATAATATTATAATGTAAGTACAAAAATGTTTCCATCTTACTTAGGTGACCCATGGTTTTAGTCAGATATCAACATGTTTGTTTTCTTTGCTCCCCAGACTTTTAAATAAATTATTAAAAAAGTTAAATGATAAATTATTTGTTTTACGTTTTTTTTACTTTATCTCGTTTTTGTAATACCCTCCTCCCAAAATCGTGGACGTCAAATTGGCAGACCTTCTAAAAATAAAAATAAATACAAATATTTAATACTGAACCTTCTGCTTAAAATTTTTGCGCTCGCTCCGGTCGCGCCTTTTTGTATAAATAGGTTCTTCTGTTTTGTGAACGATCGATATTACTGGATGCATATCCGCAAAAGAAGTCGCTCACGCTTTGTTATATGTATGTATAAACAAGGAAGATTAATTATACTGCCTCATAAATTACTGGAATGGAATACATGCAAAAGAGGGCGTAAAATTTATAAAACTTCTTAAAAATGGAGGAAAACTTTTTTACTTTGATAAATTTAAAATATCCGAGCTCGCTTCGCTCGCGTCTTTTTTGATGTTTTTTTACTCAGAATCAAGTTTAGAATACAGGATAAATATTGAAAAAATCCGATGTACAATATTTTTTTCAGTTAAAATTTCAAACGCACTTTTTAACACCCTGTATACCTCTGCTCCCCTCGTTAGTTATTGGAATGATGATTTAAAACTTAACTAAAACTGCTGGGAAAGTGCAGTGTTTAATTTAAATAAGTAACAATTTTCGCGCTCGCTACGCTCGCGGCTTTTTATACAAGCTAAGGTGTGGCTTCTGCAACATTGTTAATTAGAGTACTCGAGGAACACGCAGAGGTAACCTATTCCGTGCACACTTCTTATATGAGGCCTATTTATATGGCGTAAAACGCTCGTTTGTTTCCATGCAAATGCAATATTTACGTACGTAAATAAAGTTATGGTAAATGACCCCCCCCCCCGCCCAAATGTTTGGCTGCGACCGCGCCTGGACTAGGACACAACCAGTGGTCATAATTTACATTATATGTGCATAATTTGAGCTCGTATACATACGCAAAACTATAATTGTAAGGGGACAAATAGTTCTAAGTCCTTATTTAATTAACATTATTTTGCTTTATCTGCGTACACTGATCTTGTAGCTGCTCTGCTCGCTGTTTTACGTAGTATGGGTTCAGGGTTTATTTATATAATACTATTTTTAAATCAAGAAACCAGGTTATAGTCCAATTAACACCATCCAACGGATTTTTTCAACCAAGGAGCACTGACGTTAACCTTATTATTGTTTACCAACGCGTTTTTGCTTTAATAAATTTCATGTCATGCCTAAATGATCATAATTATGATATAATTCAGCACGCTATTAGTTTTCAAAAGAAAACGTAACATGAACTTCTTTGTGAATATGACGTTGACGTAACAGGTAAGCACAGACTTGCACCCTGCTCCGGTAGAAATTTTCTTTGCAGGTTAGCAATAAAGGTACATACTGCTGTTTTGGCTGCATTTGATGCTGCATCTTGTTGGTCTGGTTGGCGGCGTCCTGCTTGGCGGCCGGCGCCGGCGAGCGTACTCCCGGCTTGCCGCGGTGTTTCGCCTGGAAGAGGGAAGGGGCTAGTACACTTAGACGAAAGGCTTGGAATATATTGCAAAAAGTGTCACGTTTCAGAGATATAAGCTATCAAAGTTATACCGGTGGAGTTCAGTTTATTTTTATATATTTTTATTTTAAATATTTAGGCGAGAGTTTTTTAACATTAGTTTGGTCTCGAAATTCGCTGTAGTTTTGCTGGAACCATGATGAGGCTGCCAAAAGAACGCGTTCATTTAGCAGCCTCACAAACCTACCGTTATATCTTGGGTGTTACTGGAGCATTCATTCTGAAATTGTGTATGTGGGAGGCACTATTTCAGCACTAATATTTGACACATAACAATTGGTGCAGTAGTTCCTTGGTTCCAGAGATGAGGCTGCCAGCGGAACGTTCCGCTAGCAGCCTCAGTGAAAAACTCGATTTTCTCTGAAACTACGATAGCACTATTTTTTCCTTTGGGCACTAATTGGCACTAATTAGGCACTAATTATTGGCATAATGAAAATATCAACATTCGATCACGAGGATTCTAACTGAACGCTCACCTTTCCATGAATATTATTGATATTTCATTGAAGGAAAAGATATAATTTAATATAGGAAACTATAGGTCTATATTGTACAAAGTTATTTGTTATAACATTAAAAAGACTGTTTGTTTCTGTCACAATAAAATTAAATAAAATAAATAAATAATTTTATAACAAAAACTGAAAAGCACAAATAACTTTTGAATTTAATATACATTTGATTTTGGTATAGTATAAAAGAAACATTAAATCTTTAATAACATTTCATTTTATAAGCAATTATGTAACTAAGATTTCCTTCTTTCTGGTTGGTAAATTCTATTAGATGAGTAATTGGAACGTGATGACAATTTCCGACTGTTAGAGGACAAGGAGAATTGACATTGAGATCAAGATGTGAATTTTTAATTTTTCTTTCCACCCCCAAAAGAGGGTGGTTTATTTTTGTCGGCTAGTCCGCTTTTGTTTCAAAAACCAAAAATGTAAATCCAAGAGTTCTTTAGGCATCCTGTCTGGAATAATATTTCTGTGACCGCGTGTGCTAACCTCGCTGTAAAGACACACCAGTGCAACATATTTTTATAATGTCCTCATTGAAAACTACATCAATTCCTTTTACGGACCGGTTGGTTTTCTACAAATATGTCCTGGTGAGCTTGACTCTCAGACTCTTCGGTTGCGATGAGGCACCCCTGCCTCTTGCTTTGGACCTAGTCTTGGTGAGCATTACTGCTCCCGAAATTCCTGCAGATGGGCCCGTAGTGGGCACGTAGTGATGTGTTAAAGTGGTAACATACACTTTCTTTTTATTCCTGGCCAGGTTATTATTATTATTTTACCAACCATTATTGAACCAACATAACCAACATAAACTCTTTAAAAATAGTGATTAAACATAGTCATAAACTTAGCATTATTATGAAAAATCAAGTAGATTTTTGAATAAACTCTTGTAGAAACCATATTAAATTATTTCATTTCACTCCCAAGTACACTAGTTTGAACGGTCCTTGAAATAAAAGTCCAATACTTTTATCGGCTGAACAATTCCCGGCACCTTACTGACAGACTTAAACGATAATATTTTTTTAATACTACAATCGGACATATAGATAGACGATCAAAAAATGACATAATATGTCACGGCAAAAATATTTTCATATAAATACGAGCCTATTTATCACCTCACAGAAGCTTCCAACATTTTAAAAATGAGGTATTAATATTCCGCAGTATTTATATTTAATTATCTCAGAAAATAAATCCTAAATGAGGTATTAATATTTTTCTGTTTCTGAGATAATTAAATATAAATACTGCGGAATATTAAAACCTCATTTTTAAAATGTTGGAAGTTTCTGTGAGGTGATAAATAGGCTCGTATTTATATGAAAATATTTTTGACGTTGCAAAATTATAGAAATTGGCTAGCCGATGTGTAAAAAACTGCAAAAATATAACGATTAACAGCGAATCGGGCGAAAAACTTCTCTGCGAATGATTTTTATGGCTTCACCAGACACTGTATGACTGCAAAACCTTTGAATTTTTCTCACCGCCAAAAATAGCAAAGAATTATTGTAAAGTAAAAGAAAATCCTTTAACCCGCCCGCGCCACATTTGTTAATCGATTGTTGTAATGTTTGTTGCTTGCTCTTGTTTTTTTTTTGTTTGTTACGTTGATATTACTGTAAAGTTTTTTTCTATCAGTCGTGGCTGCAAGTCATATTGGCGCTAGACGACTTGCTAGGCATTGTTATCAAATCAAAAATATTTATTCGAATCAGGTAACACTGTAATCTTTTCGAAAGTATGTTTCAGTCTACATAATACGAAGTTCGTAGAACTTGGAACTCATACGGCTAACCAGTTAGCACGCACAGACGCACACAGACACAGTCTGTAATGGAGCGCGTGTCATCGGCAGCATAAATCATCTTAATGCTTTTCCCAATTTTAGATAATTCAATGTTTTAATATTTACAATTAGAGAAATATTTATTTTAGCAGATTGTATTTAATAGCTTAGTGGGAAAATTGAATGCTGTATATAATACAATATAATAATACACCCAGACAAAGAGCAAACAAATCTACTCATCACATAAATGTTTGCCCAGGGTGGGGGGTCGAACCCCCAACTCTCGGATCAGTAGTCAGGAGCACTAACCACTAAGCCATCGAGTCAGTCAAATCAGGTGTTTGTTATTACCTGGCTCTGCGACTGGTTGGCGCTGGTCTGCGTGGAGACGGAGGCCGCGGGCCGGATCCCGCCGGACGGTAGGATGTTTGACAGCGGCCGCGGCGCCTTCGCCATGCCCTCGGACGAGGCGCGCGGCTTTGCAGTGGTGACTGTCGCGCACGCCACGCTCGCGTCTACAAGGCAGTACAATAATACACGTTTTCACCTCTCCAGCACGAAAAGGGTGCCTTTGGTCCCTAAAACTCAAGAACGGTTTTTGCAGTGAGCGTGAGAAAAAGTAATTCGAATTTCGAACACCATCTTATGCGCGGCACTGAAAAAATATGGGCGATAGTTCCTTCAGAAACTCATTTTGGCCTAGCGATTTAACTCATGGGCACAAAATGTTGTCTGTTATTTAATGAAATTTAAGTTTATAAATTTTGCTATTGCATTTTTAAAGACGTAATGTTTAAAATAAATATGTACTAGTAAACATGAATATTGCTTACTTAAAAATATCATGTTTGGTTTTCATCTTAGGTTTTCATAAAAATGACAAGCAGCGCAGTTTCCGAACGCAACCTCTAAATTAAAAACATTATAATAAAAAAAAGTATATTGTCTCCAAAGAGAAATTAATCAACTACGTTTTAACTTTTCTCGCTGGTCGGACTTTTTGGCGGGAACTTGTAACAAGAGTTTGTCAGTTTTCTTTGTCCGAAAAAATAGATATTGTATGCATAAAATGTAAATCGTATGCATATGTAAAATGGTTAAACGTTAGTGCTCCCTGGTTGAAAAAAGCCGTTAGATGGCGTTAATCTGACTATAACTTGGTTTCTCGAATAGTATTAATAACCCTAAACCATACTACGTAAAACAGCGAGCAGTTTCAAGATCAATGTACACTAATAAACCATAATAATGTTAATTAAGTAAGGATTTCGATATATTTGTCCCCTTACAATTATAGTTTTGCGTTTATCTCGTATGAATAAGGGATCAAATTACGCACACATACATAAAGTTTTCACGTATATGATGCTTATTTTTGACTTACTTCTATAAGTAGTCCATAACCTAGAGGTGCAAGCGCAAATTTTGTACGAACTTTTTACGTTTTTGCTTTTAGGTCCGGGTTCGTATTCTACGAGACTTTATTGTGTTTGTCTTTTTATTTTATTATTTAGTATGAACATAAGTAAATATGTAAATAACAAGACCCAAGAGCGATAAAAGAAAAGATTTTTAAAAGAAAAAAACATTTATTGAATAACAATGTCGCATAGCAATCATTCATAGCATTGGCCTGCAAGGAGATATGTATCACGCCTCCCCCGCGAATCAGGACATCAGCAGCAGCTGGTCGAGGTGACGGATCCACAGGAGTCCCCCATCGGTTCTGACTTCATAATATACTCCACCCAGACGTCGGGTTATTGTACCGAATTCAAACTTCCGGGTAAGAGAGGAGTAACTCCTGGCAAACTTGTCTTCAGGAGAGAAATGCCTCCTTGTCCTCCGACTACGTGGCTCCGGTCTAGGTTTGGGACTAGCATGGCATGTAGCTTGGTTTTGAACTCTTATCCAAACATCCAAAGAAGTAGGTAGGGAGTTTCTGTCTGCCTCAAGCTGACAGGTCTCCCCTTGAGTGGTGACGTAATACTTAGTTTTCGTAATGTAGTTTTCAGTGCTATACACAACTCCTCAAACTCGAATCTGTACAAGGTTACATCTTCAAGATGTTCATCTTCGGTTTCTAGTTCTATATTGTTCTGTATTTCGTGAAATGTCTTTAATTGTTTTGTCGAGTGACTCCAAGCGGGTCTATATACTTACTTGGGTCTCGAGTGTCGAGCACATTTTCTGTGCGCGTTAATAAACTATACTGAGCTTCTTGTACGTTTTAATTTCTTTAAATTCATTGAATTGGTCTCGTCGCCAATATTAAAAACAAAATATCTGTTCAGTCACATAACATTTATTGAAAAACAACGTTGCCTAGCAATAGCCTGCAAGAAGATACGTATCAAGCAAGGAGATACGAAGTGATGTCGAAAATATCTGGAGGCAAGGCGCGGCGGCGGCGCAGCGGGGAACTGGCTATCTTATCTTCATGCCGAAACACATCAATGCTGTTAACGTTGATGTTTGGCGGCAAGACTTCTATAAGATGGTGACATATGCCAGGCGGGCTCAGAAAATGCCCTACAACGAACCAAACCGAATCCACAAAGTTACACCCCGCCGGGAACCGAACCCGCGACCTCCTGATGTGAAGCGAGCGGACAAGCTACTACGCTACGGAGGCGGTTAAAATTTTAAATGGGGCATGCTATGAGTCTAAATATTTTTGAATGCACCTTATACAGAATGTAACTTCCGGAAACTTTAACAGGCTGTTCTATTTATGAAACTGTAAAGCTAATCTTAAAGAACCCATACAAAATTCGCATAAAAATGACGTTTTCATATAATATGGTCAGCTAACCAGCCAATTTTGTATGGTGTGTCCAAAAATTTTCATAAGTAATCAACATTCTTAAGGTTCATTCGGAAAAGTTGTTCAGTTTCATGAGTGGGTCCCATAATAAAAAAATCCAGGAGTGTTTTTTTACACCTGTATAAGTAAAAATATCAGCCTGTGTATCACAAATATCGAGCTGAAACTCACAACTAGACCTTGTTGGGTAAACAATATTTTCGCCTGTCAGATGTCCCTGAAGTGAGAATGACAGCATCTTTTTTTCTGAATATAAAAAAGTTTACTAGCATAAATTACTCAGACTAAAAAGTCTTTATAATAAATTTGCTACTTTGGTAATGCTCAAGCAAAATGCAAGATGGCGCTAAAAACGAAATCCTCAGCTAAACAAAGCTTATCAGACTAGTTGAGATTGTAGTTACTGTCATTTCAGAAAGGTGGTGCTGAATTATACACCACTACATGCGTAAAATTTATGGTAGGTATTTTACTGCAGTTTTTAATGATATTACAAAAATAAAAAATATAATTATATACATTTGGCGAAAATAAAAGGTTGTAAAGTTTACGTTGGACAGATAAAATCAAAAATATTGTGTGTATTTGTATAGTTTTGACCGAGGTAAATTTGTATGAAATAGGGTGACTGACGTTTAACCTTAAGTGTCCATTATGTAGGATAATGAAATAAAAGTGTGTAGACTGTGTTTCGAGTGCTCTCAAGAAGTCCATGAAATCTTCATCAAAAGTGCTATCATTTTGCTGAAGAATAGGTTTAAAGACGAAAGAAATGGCTTTGGCCTTAATTTAATTTTTCTATGAAGACGAAGAAATACGGAAGAAATGGCTTTTGGCCTTTAAATACGATAGAAGATTTTCAACAGACTAGGCTGTATGGCTCTGATCCTTTGCCTTCCCCATCTTGAAGTAAAACAAAAAAAATACTCTCGCTGGTCGAGGTGAAAAGTTGTATGTTTAACACGAGAGCAAGTTATTTTTATATCTCGTGCCTATAAATCACTCACTATGCTCAGTAGTCTATATTAGAATCACTCACTACGCTCGTGATTCAGTTCTAGACTACTTCGCTAGTTCGTGATTTAAAGTCAGCACTCGTAGTAAAAAAAACCTTTGGTCACTAGTTGAACAAATAACTATTAATAAGTCTTACGGAGAGTGTTCGCGCCGTCTGCGTATTGCATATAACTATATGTACATGTATACAGGGTTACAGGAAAAGTCGTACTGAATATTAAAGGACGTTATTATTCAGGTCATTTCTGATGGATTTGATTCTATGAAATGGTGTCCGATACTTAACCGTTATGGAGATATTGAACTTTAGAGATTTTTTAAAAAATCCTTAAATTTTTTGGCTTTTTTGTCGATTTTTTTGAGATTAGTGCTTCTGGGGTAGGTTTTTTTGATGTAACTAGTTAGAAAGCATGTCAATTAATAAAAATGATTAATCAAAACTGAACCTACTACTAACAGCTTAAAAATACTGCTTGACAACGGTTAGAATTAAATAATTTTCAATAAGAGTTTTTAAATTTGAAGCTCTCTGTTTTTAAAAAAATGTATGGAACTTATTCTGCAAATAGTTTTAAAAACTTCTACGTCTCTTTAGCTATTCAAAAAGGTATAACACTTACTATTAAATAAGCAAAATATTGACCAAATAACAGTTAAGTTAGCAGAGGGTACATTTTTTTGACAACTCTTTAGTCCTTTTCAGCTCCAAACGAAGAGCAGTTTTCTTCTCAAAACTTTGTTTAAGGCCTTAATTCTTGTTAATCGACTCTTTAATTTAAAGATTCTCATCGATTAATTAGACTTAAGGCCTTAGGGTGCATTTCCACTGACGCGGAGCTGGGCTGAGCAGGACGGAGAAGATCAGATAACAGTAGCAAGTGTTTCCACTGAAGCTGGGCGGAGCAGAGTAGAGCAGAGTGGAGCGAATTAGGGTGGAATGGAGTAGAGCGGAGCAGAGCAGACCTAGAAAATGGTCACATGCAGCTCCAGACCACTCAGCTTCGCTTCGCTTCGCTCCGTTCCGCTCAGCTCTGCCCCGCTCCGCTCCGCCCTACTTCGCTCCACTCTGCCCTACTTCGCTCCACTCTGCTCTACTCTGCTCCACCCCGCTTCAGTGGAAACACTTGCTACTATTCTCTGATCTTCTCCTCCCTGCTCTGCCCCGCTCCGCATCAGTGGAAATGCAACCCTAAGGCCTTTAGTCTTATTAATCGATGATAATCTGTAAATTAAAGAATCGAATAACAAGAATTAAGGCCTTAAACAAAGTTTTGAGAAGAAAACTGCTCTTCGTTTGGAGCTGAAAAGGACTAAAGAGTTGTCAAAAAAATGTACCCTCTGCTAACTTAACTGTTATTTGGTCAATATTTTGCCTGTTTAATAGTTAGTGTTATACCTTTTTGAATATCTAAAGAGACGTAGAAGTTTTTAAAACTATTTGCTGAATAAGTTCCATACATTTTTTTAAAAACAGAGAGCTTCAAATTTAAAAACACTTATTGAATATTATTTAATTCTAACCGTTATTATTAATTAACATGCCTTCTAACTAGTTACATCAAAAAAATGGACCCTAGAAGCACTAATCCCAAAAAATCGATAAAAAAGACAAAAAAATAAGGATTTTTTAAAAAATCTTTAAAGTTCAATATCTCTATAACGGTTAAGTTTCGGACACCATATCATAGCATCAAATCCATCAGAAATGACCTGAATAATAACGTCCTTTAATATTCAGTACGACTTTTCCTGTAACCCTGTATATGCATAACTAGCTATATCTGTCAGCCATTTTTTTCCTGCCTCAATAAAACATCGTTTCTACGTACAAATTTGTTAATCTTTTAAATTCCTGTACATGGTCCTGGATCGAAGCCGGATATCAAGTAAATAAGAGGACCAATTGATATTTGTTAAGATTTGAGGCTAATCAGCGAAGATTAACGATAATTAATGGGATTTGCCTGCGACATGGAGGTTATTGCACTATGGACGTTTGATGCGGTGTTAAATCAGTGATATTAGCGCATTATTTAAAACCCATCACTCAATTAAGGTAGTATTTAGTGTAAAACTGTGTAATTAAGAAGGTTAGCATATTTTAATCAACTTATCTTTGTTTAATTGACATAGTTAACTTAGTGCTTTGTGAATCAATTTGTGTTATTATTTCGTTAGGATATTAGGTAATTACGTATTTAACACAATACAGTTAGCAGTACAGCTACATTTAATAACATATTTCTGTCCTAAAACCTTTCATTGGTCAAATTACGTATCTGAGCATAGTGTTTGTGTTAATTAAGTTAAGTACTTACCTGTCAGTTAGCTAACATTTAGTAAGTAACGTTTATGCAAGGCGTTAGGTTATAAACAATCAAGTTACTTAGTTTTCTGTGGCACTTATAAGCTATATGTAAATGTTAGAGTGAAGTATTATTATTATAGTAGGCTGATAAAATTGTTTTTATAGTGTTATTCAAAGGTTGTTTGTATCAATTTCCAGGTTGACAACTCTCAACTCCCAGAATGACGTCAGAGACGGAGCAATCGGAAAGCAAGCTAAATAAAAAGCGAGGCAGCTATAAAGGGCAATTAACTAACTTCATCAAATATTTTAAGACGTTGGACATTTCTGAGTTGACTGACGTCAGTGCCAGTGGGCTACAGTTGCGTGTAAGTAGGTTAGAATTGTACGACAGCTATGATGAGGTACAATTACAATTGGAGTGTATATGTGATAAAGTAGAAAAACAATTAGAAGAACGTGTTGTTTTCGAAACTCAGTACTTTCAAGCCCTTTCTCAGGCACAAAATGTTTTGAAAAAATATAACAAAAATGAAATCGATTTTCAAAGTTCCGAAAAGGGCCGTCACTGTAGTCCTAAGTTCGTTAAACTGCCCACTATTCAGCTACCAAAATTTGGTGGATCATACGACACCTGGTTGGAGTTCCATGACACTTTTAAAAGTCTCATTCACTCTAATGACGACATGGATGATAAAAATGATTTTCATTATTTAAGAGCATATCTCTGGAGGGGTCTGCTGCTGTGGTAATACAATCCATTGAGTTTTCGGCGAGCAATTATGAGGTTGCGTGGAAGTTATTGTGTGAACGCTTTGATAATAAACGTTTATTAATACAAAATCACGTTTCAGCTTTATTCAATATTGAACCAAACACAAAAGAATCTTCGATTGTATTAAAACGTGTCATAGATCAAATTAATAAAAATCTCAGAGCTTTGGAATCATTAGGAGAAAATGTGAAACACTGGGACACTTTGTTAATATATATTTTCACGCATAAATTAGACCAAAAAACTTACCGCGAGTGGGAAGAGCTTAAAGGTCGTTTGGACAAACAAACGTCTATAACATTAAACATTTTTCTTGATTTTATGCGGAACAGGGCTGACCCGATTGAAACTTTGGAGTTATCACGTCCTCAAGCTCCTACCACCAGCAAGTCTATTCCGAAACTCAAATCTATGGTCTCAGTACAAAGTACTAACCGTTCAAACAACAATGTAATTATTTCAGATTTACCTTCTAAGGGCTGCCCAAAATGCAATGATGATCATAGTTTAAATAACTGTCCTCAGTTTTTGGCATTAAGTAATAACGCCCGCTTGCAACTATTACCTTCTTTCAAGGTATGCTATAACTGTTTAAAAAGTGGTCATTTTGCTAACCATTGCAAAAAACCAGGTTGCAAAGTATGTAAGCGTAGGCATAATACACTCATTCATATATCGTTCGATGGCCAAGCAAAGGAGTCTATGAGTAGCTATAGTGATGGAAGCAAGCCCGTGTCCATAGATAGGTAGATCACATCAGTCATCGTCTGCGCAGCCACCTGTTACCGCCGCTGCCGCCGCCACCGAGCCTGCGTCGTGCGCGCCCTCTAGTAGCAAGATAAATAATCCTAACGTCGCCTTATCCGCTAGTGTAGGGTCTAGTAAAGTACCACAACATGACGTGCTGTTATCGACCGCGCTGATTAAGTTGTATGATAATGAGAACCGGGAGCATATCGCTCGAGCTGTGCTCGACAGCGGAAGTACGTCTTGTCTTATGACCGAAAGTATGTATGAACGGTTACGCCTGCCGTATGATAGCGTCGATAAATCTATTCTAGGCATAAATAACGTGTCTTCGCACGTAGGTAAAATGTGTCGAGTATCAATGAGATCATTGAATGATAACTTCATCGCTCGTCTTCAGTGTTTCATTTTACCATCTATAACAAGCAGTATGCCCACTCGTGAGAGTGGACACACTGCTTGTTACTTGAACATGCTAATAAATATTTGTTTGGCTGACCCTCATTTTCATGACCCCAGGGATGTTGATTTGATATTAAGGGCTAATATTTTTTGGGATTTATTAGGGTCCCAAAAAATTCAATTAGGTGATGGAAAACCGACATTATTTGAAACTAGGCTCGGGTGGTTAGTTTCAGGTCCAATTAACGGCGATCAAATGTCAGTGTCACGTGAATTAAAATGTAATTTTATAAATACGAGTACCTGTGTTCACAGCAAAGTCCCAGATGATGACCTGTAAACGCAGCTCACGCGTTTTTGGGAGCTTGAAGAAGTCGCTTCGCAGTCATCTCATTATTCTTCAGAGGAGAAACTTTGCGAAGATCACTTTTTAAAACACACAACTCATCTTGATGATGGACGTTTCTGCGTACGCATACCTTTGAAGCAAAGTTCTGAAATATTAGGAGACTCCTACGATCGAGCGAAACATTGCTTCTTGTCTTTGGAGCGTAGGTTAAAAATTAAACCTGATTTAAGCAAAATGTATCATGAGTTCATGTCTGAATATCAGTCTTTAGGTCATATGTCTGAAATAGAATCGGTGGAAACGGAACGTAAGCCGTATTTCATACCACACCATGGCGTCCTGCGGGAGGATAGTACAACAACTAAATTGCGAGTTGTTTTTAATGCTAGCCAAGCTACTACTTCAGGTGTTTCATTTAACAATATACAAATGGTGGGTCCTACGGTTCGGGACGACCTTTTGTCTATACTTTTGCGGTTCAAGCAACATAAATACATTCTGTCCGCTGACGTAGAAAAAATGTATAGACAAATTGTCGTAAACCCAGATGATAGACATTTGACTCAAATCATTTGGCGAAATGATGCATCTGAGCCCGTGAAACTATTTCAGCTTAACACCGTTACGTATGGCACCGCTAGTGCTCCTTTTGTAGCAACGAGGTGTTTAAAACAAATAGGCCTCGACTGCGAAGATCAGAAAATTTCAGAAATCATCAAGCACGATTTTTACGTTGATGATTTGCTAACGGGAGGGGATGACCTGAGAGAAGTTCAATACATTCGCAAGGAAGTTACAGAGGCTCTCGCTTCAGCTTGTATGCCATTAAGGAAATGGAGATCAAATGAACCTCGCTTGGTATCTGAATCACCGTCAGCATCCCTCGATTTGAATATCGGAAGTAATGAGCCCAGCAAATTATTAGGTCTTGGCTGGCATGCTGAGTCTGATGAACTCTGTTTTCCGATTGGTAAAGTTATACTTAAGGGCAATACAAAGCGTGATATGCTTTCCGCTATCTCGCAGATCTTTGACCCTTTAGGATTATTAGCACCTTGTGTTGTTAAAATGACAATATTGCTACAGAAACTATGGCTAGCGAAGCTGTCATGGGACGAGCAGTTGACACCGGAAATCAGCAAGTGCTGAGTTGATGTTATTAGTAGTCTGCCGGTGTTGAATGAACTGAAGATCCCACGCCTCATAGTTTGCAATGATAAGGTGTTAGAACTTCACGTCTGTACGGACGCGTCTGAATGTGCGTATGGAGCTTGTGTGTACGTTCGCAGCATGAACGACAATGGCGACGTGTTAGTACGTCTACTACTGGGCAAAAGTCGAGTTGCTCCTATCAAGCCAACAACCATACCCAGACTAGAGCTATGTGGGGCTTTAGCTGGGGCTCGTCTTTACGAGAAGGTTGTTAAGTCGCTTAGAGTCTGTATTAAGAGAGATTTCTTTTGGACCGACTCAACTATTGTGTTGAGCTAGCTCAAAATGATAACTTGTAGACTTCAGCCGTTTGTCCGCAATCGTTGTGCTGAAATATTGGAGAAGACTAGTGACAGTATCTGGAAACATGTACCTACGGATCAAAACCCGGCAGATCTTGTATCTCGTGGTGTGGAAATCAGTTCAATGTCATCACTTGAACTATAGTGGTCTGGTCCGCGTTACCTAAAAAAATTATGAATCGCAATGGCCTTCCACCCCGAAAGTTGTTGAAACTTTGTTGCCGGAAACTCGTCCTGAGGTAACTTTGAACGTCGCGGTCGTTGAAAACGAAAACGTTCAGCAAGATGTCATGTTCGATTTAGGTCGATTCTCTAGTTACAGTAGATTAATACGTGCCGTAGCCTACGTATTGCGTTTTGTCTATTCATGTAAAAACGACGTCTAATAAATGAATTCTTGACTGAAGAAGAGTTGCGTCTAGCTAAAAACCTAATAATATCGAAGTGTCAAAACGAATCCTTCCCTGAATATAAATAGGAAGTGTATAGAGTGCCGCTAGCGGTAACACAGTTCTAAGGGTTACGGTCCCGTAAACTTGCGGCATCTTAGATGATGTATATAGAGTGCCGTTAGCGGTAAGATAGTTCAATACCGTAAACTTGCAGCATATTAACACAACATTTTAAACAGCCACACGGAACGTCATGCTGCTGCTAACTGTATGTCGATCGAATCGATCATCTTAGTTTCGCGCGAGACGACCTAGGAACATATTATTTGTTGCTATTGGATGCAAATTCATGTTGTCGGTTATCTCACCGGTTTTGTGATATTGAGTCCAATAGCAACTATTTATACAGTGTTTTCCAGTTTAAACTAGCGATATTCTAGGAATGTGTAATATCTTTATGGGGTCCATCTCCTCCCCTTCCTAGGGAGACCATTTGAATTAATTAATAGGTTACAATATTCTCCATCAAATAACATTCCAAAAGGGTTACAAAGTCAACATAACTCATTCAAAAAACTTTGTCGTGAATCGTGAAATCGTGAAAAAGTGAGTTATATTAACTTTGCACATATTTGTGGATGTTATTTGATGAAGAATATTGTAACATATCGGATAAGGTTTATTAGTGTGTCTAAAGATACATCAAATTTTGATATGTAACTATTTGTGCAGAGGTGAATAAAATAATTTAATAATTTATAAAAATCAAATGGTCGTCCAGGGGGGATGGATCCCATAAAAGGGTGGTTTTAAGGTGGAAATGGGCTATATTACACGATCCTAGAATATCGCTATGTACTCCGACAATGGTACTTCATTTGTCGGTGCGTACAATGAATTTTCAGACTTTTTAAAGCGAAACTGTAACTCTCTGTCTGAAACGTCGGCTAATGAAGGAATTTCCTTCCATTTTATTCCTGCTTATACGCCTCATTTCGGTGGTCTCTGGGAGGCGGGAGTCAAGCAAGTCAACCAAATATCATTTGCAAAGAGTGATGGGAAATTGTAATTTAACTTATGAAGAGCTTAACACCACATTAGTGCAAATCGAAGCAATTCTCAATTCCCGCCCACTGACTCCACTGTCGTCAAGCCCTGAAGACTTGCTGCCACTGACGCCCGGCCATTTCCTCATCGGTCGGTCATTTCAATCATTACCTGAGAAGGATTACCAGGATCATTCTGTAAGCTCCTTAACCCACTACCAACGAATCGAACAACTTCGTCAACATTTTTGGACTCGTTGGAGCAAAAAATACGTTGCGGAGCTCCAGCAAAGAACAAAATGGCGTTCTTGCAAAGACGCATTGAAGTTGAATTCTCTCGTACTCGTGAAAGAAGAGAACCTTCCACCACTGAAGTGGAAATTGGGCCGCGTCGTCGCTGTTTATCCTGGACCCGATAGTATTGTTTGTGTGGCCGATATCAAAACCTCCACTGGCATTATCCGGAGGGCTTTTAGCAAGATCTACCCACTGCCGGAGTCTTCTGGTTGAAAGCTTGGAGCTTTCAACGCCGGGGGGCACTCGCCGTCTGCGTACTGCGTATAACTATATGTACATGTATATATGCATAACTAGCTATATCTGTCAGCCATTTTTTTCCTGCCTCAATAAAACATCGTTTCTACGTACAAATTTGTTAATCTTTTAAAATCCTGGCTAATTTCTGTACAGAGAGCAGTAGACAACATTTTAATTACGTGGGAAACTGATGGACCAGTCAAGTAGCTTTATTGTCACCCGTCATTACACGTTCCTAAAATTTCTGCCGCTATTGGTTGATTGATTTCGCGCCTGATTCAATGAAATTGTCAGCTGTCAGAAAGCTGTCACCGTGCGTTGATTGTTTCAGGTGCTTCCGTCGATAGTTTGTTCTTGGAGGTTGGTTGACAGGACTCTGTACCGATCACACGTCTGTTGAGTTAATTTTACAATTATTACCGTTTTAGAATAGTTTCAACGTTACTTTTGTGATGGAGAAATAGCTGTGCTCCCGATTCCGAGATAAGCGATAATAAGGAGAGGATTAAGTCGGGAGACAGCTCCGTTTTCAAAGTTCCAACAGCAAACCACGACGTGGAGCGTCTTTAAGTGCCCATCTCCCTTAGAGAAGTGACTTTCACTTGACATTGGCATTTCGCCACTTTTTTTATTAAAGATTCTCCCATTTTTCACTAGACATTGGCAAAATCACTCTTGATATGATATGTGGAATGCCAAATAGAAAAATAGAATAATATTACCAACGCGCCTTATTTTTTGTGTTTGTGTTTGATTTTACACAAAACTCAAAACTCAAACTCAAAATGTTTTTTATTTAAGTAGATGCTTTACACATGCTTTTAAATCGTCAATATTTTTTTCTACCTAGTACAAAGTCCCTACCACGCGGGACTTGTACACTCAACGTTTCGGGAAGTGTGCAAAGTTGAAGATACAATCTTGGTAAAGTAGCCACATATTAATTTGTAAATTCAAGTTCACTGCTAACTAAATGAATGAATTCAAATTCAACGAGTCCAAAAACAAGACTAGGAAGTCAAAAATTTAACACATAATTATTTGCCATAGCGTTTGCCCTTTAGACTAAGTATGGTATATGATTTAATTATCTACCAGCTGCAGTTTACGAATTCTGGCGATCTTAAAAGCTTGTAACATTTTGGAGCGTGTTAATCTCCTGCTTTGAAAATCCAAAGTGAGACACCACACGCCAAAAGTGAGCTGAACACTGCAGTATTAATATTAGAAGCATGCATTTTACTTCGTTACACAATTGTACTTAGTTACGTTGAAAATATACTAACTGTTATGCTGCACATTGTTTTGCGGCGAATGTTGTATGAACATTGAGGGCGAGGAGTCTGGCTGGGCGCCCCTGATGAAGATGGGGTTGGGCGCCAGCAACCCGCCCGCGGGCAGCGCGCCGGCCTGCAGCCCGCCGGTCCACACCTGCGGCAGCGCGCCCGATATCTGCCACGGCGCGAACTGCATCTGCCCGCCGCTCTGGGAATATATACCCGTGCGGTTAGTTGACGTTTCATAAATATCGGGTACAAATCACATACGGTCAAATGGCACCAAACTAAGATTCCCTATATTATGGGAACTAGAGACCCATATATAGGGTGACCCTAAATTAGTTCTTGATACGAAAGTCTATGAATGTGCTCATGATAAAAAACAACTTTCCCTATGAAACCCATAGTCAAATCGCAAAAAAAAATTTTGAGTCTCCATACAAATCGATGAACTGACCGGCCAAATTAGTATGAAGAGTCCAATTTTTTTTTGCGATTTGACTATGGGTTCTTTAGGGAAAGTTGTTCGTTATCATGAGCACATGCATAGCCTTTCGTATCAAGAACTAATTTAGGGTCACCTTATATATAGGGTGCTACTTTATTAGTGCCCGATATTTTAGTCAGTGCTTCTACTCCTGATTCTGATCAACTTTCCCCAAGGAACTCATAGTCAAATAGCAAAAAATTTTTTGGAGTCTTCATACAAATCGATCAGCCGAGCGGCAAAATTAGTATGAAGAGTCCAAAATTTTTTTGCGATTTGACTATGGGTTCCTTGGGGAAAGTTGATCAGAATCAGGAATAGAAGCACTGACTATAATATCGGGCACTAATAAAGTAGCACCTTATATACATAATATACGTTGAAATACATACATATTATTTTTCTTCGCACAAAACTTTGCGGAGCCACGCTCCAGATATAGATATAATACACACAGACATAAGACACAGAGCAAACAAATCTGCTCATTACAGAAATGTTTGCCCAGGGTGGGGATCGAACCCACGACTCTCGGATCAGTAGTCAGGAGCACTAAGCACTTAGCCATCGAGTCAATTTGACCTGATTTTATTTGACTGTAGGCAAGTGTAGCTATTTGGCAAAGTTATGAATTCGTATAAATACTTAATAAACGGGGTAGATTTCGTTACTGTATCGTGTCTATGTCTCTATACCTAACTAGTAAAACTGACACTAAAATAAACCAGACATGTAAGAGTCGAACCTCAGTCGTAACTCAACACTTAGAAAATATAAATAGAGTAATTATTCAGGATCAATTTGTACACTAAGCGAAAATCATAGATACAGAAAAACCACACAGCTGCTGATATCAATATAGTTGTTATTTAGTCATTAATGGGGAGTAAAACTTCTATATGGATAAAAAAACAGTGCAGTCTCAGCATGCAGCAGTCATCCGGAAGACGCGCACACTTGATCATAGACCTCTCCACACACTTCCAGTTAGCACGGGTGTGGTTCAAAACCACATACTTTCCTCAAGAGCAATGTCACATCAACACAATGCTTCAATTATCAAATTATTCCGGAATCGTTCTTGCGAAGAAACCCCAAACGCATCTCTTGAGGATGAGACGTCAATATAATAGTCAACAAAACAAACAGGTAATATTTTAGACACATAAAAAAAACAAGATTCACTTGCAAATAATTGAAGAATTTAGGTAAGTTTGTGTAACAGTTACATTATAAATTTTAACAAAACAAAGTTACAATGGTGTCGATTCGGTTTTCACGATTAAACTTATTTGCCAGAACTAAACTTAATTTAAGTGTTTTGTCTTTTTCTCTCTGTATCGAAAAGACAAGGATAGGATGCTTAAATTTAGTCCTGTCAAATAAGTTTTATCGTAAATACTGAATCGACACCATCATGAAACTAAAATCTGTAGCAATAATCTTTTGATGAATCTTTTTGCTCGTTCAGCAAAGTCGTAGAACCAAATCCGTCCAGTCATAAGTTCGCCTTGCATTCTTATAAAATAAGTTACAGTCTGCATTTTGCTTGGTTTCAAGGAAATAAAAACAATCAGCTATGGGTTTAATGATAACATTTCGCATGAGCAGATGATATAAAAATAATATACCCAATATCATTATTACAATAGAATCTGTTTATGGGTTAATTATTTTTTGTGTCACAAGAGCTAAATTTTCGCCTTATTGCGGATTTCTTCCTTTCCTGTCGTATCCTTCATTAGTGTTTACGAATTTTTTTTACAAGGACGCCGCATTGCATGCTGAGGAATTTATTTCACTTCAATATGGATTAACACGGAAGCAATACAGAAAAAAGTTATACAGGAACAATAGGCGGCTTTATTGCTAGTTACAGATGGGTACAATTATGAATAACTAGCTTCCGCCCGCGACTTCGTCTGCGTGGACTTCAGAATTGGGTCCAGAGAGATAGAAAAAGTTAAGGTGGCGCCATCCAGTGACGAAATTTTAAGTTTTTAAGCATTCATCCGGGAACCCTTAAGTTTTCCGGGATAAAAAGTATCCTATGTGTTAGCCGAGTGCTTTATCTATCTACCTACCAAATTTTATCCAAATTCGTTGAGTAGTTTCGGCGTGAAAGTGGAACAAATAAACAAACAAACATCCATACTTTCGCATTTGTAATATTAGTGAGATGAGATATGATTGAGGTCGCAAGTTCCATTCCAAGAGCGAGCTTCAATATTACAGGGCCCAGTTCATATTAATAAACCTTGCATCATAAATTATTTTGGCTGTGACATTTGACATAAAATAGCCAATGATTTCACAACTTTCGCTGATAGGTGAGCTGTTTCAGGTTTTAAGCGGATTAAGGCAAAGCTTATAGGGAAGGGTTTCGAACGCTGAATTTCACACGCTATATATGTATGTGGCTTTCTGGCATCGCATAGCCAAAAATAATGAATAAACATCAAATGAGGTTTCCCAAAATTCATCTGAACCACACCGTGTCTTAGGCTACCTACATCATGACTATATTAAATTTGTATTATAATATAAGAAATCATTTCATTCAGATATAAAATCCATAGTTAATCAAATCAAATACTCTTTATTGACTACATACAAATACACATAACACATACAAAACAAAAAAAGAAACAAGTAGTAAAGCAAGTTAAAAAATTGATTGATTGAGTACAATATGTACACAGTTGTTAGTACATAGTTGTTAGTGAAATAATAATTATTGTTAGTTAATTGTTGTATTAATGGCTGATCTGTAGCTAACTTTGACAGGTAATATCAAAGTTGACGCCCAGACGTGTATTATACAATAATAAAAGGACCCATGGCCCTTACCTGGAGCGGGCTGATAATCTGCGCGTGCGCCGGCTGTTGTGCACCGAGCACGGGCTGCGACACCTGCACGCACTGCGCCTGCGCGCCACCCGTGCCCACTTTGCCGCCGCCCGTCTTGGCCCCGCTCATCACCTGCACACACAACATGAAGTTGCATGATTAATGAGTCCGTCATGAGGCTTGAGACGAGCTCAATGTGTATTGCACGCACACAGTGAGGCAGGTAAAAAGAACTCCATGTCTGCGAGCTCGCTGTGGTCCAAAAGTTACTTCCATAGGACCAAACAGGTCAACTCCACATACGGTGAATGCTCTCTGATGATACGCACCTTATTATTGGAACAACTAAACACTGAAATGGATTATTTCCACATAATATGTTAGGGCTGAGCTGTAGGCTACTAACGGGGTCACAGGTGGCGGATTATGAACGGCCATCAGATAAATAATAATAAATAAATCTTTATTTGGAACCATAAATGATTTCATAGATGATTTCAATACAGACCATAATCTACTAGTCAGTACAACCAATTTTGAATTAAGGAAAACAAAAAGGAAAACCAAGCCAAAGGTTATTGATATCAATAAAATTAAGGATTTTAGCAGTAATTATACAACGTGAAATATAGTAATAAATTAGGAGATAAGCTAGAGTTAAAGAAGTTTTATATCGTCGCTCCGGGGGGAAGCGGGGTGCATGTCTGTGCTAGAGTTATATAACAGAAAAGAAGACTATAATTTAAATAATATAGAAGATAGGTGGAATTGTGTGAGAGATATACTAAAGACGAGTGCCGAAGAATGCTTAGAGGGAAAAAATTGTACCTAGGAAAAAATAGATCACTCAAGAAATAATAGACATCATGTTAGCTAGGAGACAGTTAAGAAACAAAAATGACGTGAAAAGTATACGGCAATATAAAAAAATAACGAACAAGATAACTCTCAAGTGCAGAGAATGTAAGGAAAAGGATGTAGAAACGAACTGTGATGAAATAGAGAAATTCGTGAAGAAGGGTAAAATGGATAGGGCGTACAGTATTATAAGAGAAATGAACAAAAAACATAAGACCAAGAGCACCACTATTCTAGATAAAGAAGGAAAATTGTTAATCAACAATAAAGAGATAGTAGAACGTTGGAAGAATTATATAGAAAGATTGTACGACGGTCAAGGCCTTAAAGATGAAGATATAGAAGAGTTTACGTGTGAAGAAGATTATAGAAATTGGTGAAGAAAGTGGAAAAGCGAAGATAAAACAAGGTTTGCGACAAGGGAGTCCACTCTCGCCGATAATATTCAACCTCTTTATAAATGCGCCATTAGAAAAATAACTGAAACTGAAGAGGGCGGGGTAAAATTCAATGGGGAAAATATACAGTTTATTCGTTTCGCAGATGACATTGCAGCTTTGGCTGAAAGCACAGTAGACCTTGAAAACTTAGTTAACAGAATGGACAGAATATTCAGAGAATTTGGTTTGAAAATAAATACAATTAAAACAAAAACATTAGTTATCTCAAAAAAACCAATAGTCAACAGTCAGATATATTTAAACAATAATGTAATAGAAGAGGTCAAAAACTTCAGATATCTGGGCAGTATAATAAACAATGATGCTAGATGTACCCCTGACATAATTTCAAGAATAGCTATGGCCAAAGCAGCATTCAACAGTAAAAAAGACCTTTTAACATCTAAAATGTCACGCAAAAATAAGAAGAGACTTATTAAATTGTATATATGGAGTATTGCTTTGTACACTAACTCAGCGGGACAGGGAGAGATTGGAAGCATTTGAGATGTGGTGCTGGAGGAGGATGGAAAGAATCAGTTGGACAGAAAAGAAATCAAATCAAGAAGTACTTGACATGATTAAAGAAAAAAGAAACATGTTGGAAACAATTCAGAATAGACGAGGAAATATGATAGGACACCTGATAAGACACGATAGCTTCCTTAAAACCATAATAGAAGGAAAGGTAGAGGGGAGAAGAGGAAGAGGAAGACCAAGACGAAATTATATAGAACAGATAAAGGAGAAGGTTGCTGTACGGTCGTATCGAGAGGTCAAGACGATAGCAGAGGACAAGAACAGCTGGAGATTGCTCCACCGACAAGAGGATTGCTCTTAAATAGAAGAAGAAGAATATATTAGAGTAAATGACCACTAGTCATTTGAGTTACTTTTTATCATGTCAAAAACGACATTTTGTTTCAAAAACGTTATAGTTATTCAGCGTCATTATAGGACCCATTTTGTGATTTACATTAATTAAAGATGAGACGGAAACAAAACATATGTTTTTTTATTTTATTTCAGTAGGAGATAAATTTACTGAAATTTAGCTTATAATTTATTTTTGATACAGATAGCCTGTTCCAAAATGATCTAGTTCACATTGTAAAACATCACTAGCTTATGGTATGGATGAAAGAAGTGCTAATAATGGGCTTTTTCAATACAGTCGTTAAATTGAACGAAATATAAAAACGCCAATGGTTCGATTAAAAACTCTTTAATCTGAGGGTTCGATGGTAATACGTCGTTCATTTGAGGCGCTGTTACGAATGGCCTACTATAAAAAACAACATCATCTCGTCATAAGTGGTGCATAGAAGCCAAGAAACATAAAAATTTTAAAATTTCTCCTGTTTTCTAGCAAACTGACGTCGAGTCGGCATTGTCGTACTAAAGTATACACGGAACTTTATAGATATATAGACAGACAGACCAAGCCGAGTTTTATATGAATACGTGTTATCAATTTTTTTTTAAGTTTTGCATTAATACTAAAAGACAAATCGTGATAGAAACTGTTGGCTATGCAGGTAGGTAAGTAAAAATTTTCCTTGTGGTTGAACTGAAATATCGACGCAAAAAAGCGTAAACGTGGAAACCAACAAAATGCAACCTTTACACCAACCGAAACTTTTGAGATTACAGAAAAAATACAGTGTAAATGCTGCTGTACAATATTTTTTTGTCAGTCGTAGAACCGCGAGACTGCGAGCAGTTTTTTTGTGACTTAGAATCTGCATAAAAAATATTGCCATATGTGTGGTTTACAGCGTTTATGCTTTATTGCGTCGATGTCTACTTGTCTGAATGAAGTCATTTCCACGCTATTTTTTTAACGATATGCGAATCTAATAATATGTATACTATGTAAATAACTTTGAGTATATACTTACCAGGTATAACTTGAATGCTTAGGCTGCTTTTCCATCAAAGCTGTGCGAAGAAAATGTGTCATACGAAGATGTGTAGCGGAGCTGTGAAAATGCGCATTAATGTGCGGTGCGAGGATGATTTCCGAAGCTGTGACATGCGTGGCGCACGCAATACAATATCACATCCCTCGTAATACATCCCTCGCAACACATTCCTCGCACACATATATCGCTTGTTATGTAAAAAGACCTCGCTTCTCTAAGCCCTTTTCCACTTGAGCTGTGCTAAGCGAGACTAAGGAAAATGAAGCGATTCTATTCGTGGATTTTTTCCTCGCACACCGCTCCGCTTCCTCGCACATCTCTGGTTAAAAAGCAGCCTTACAAGGTTAAGTTCTTGAAAACGAACCAACGCGTAGGAGAGAAGTTGTGAATTTACCCCTTTTTCGTAGGGTAAACATGCTGTAAAACTTGCAGATACCTAATACTCTATGTATCTGACCCAAAAATCTAACAAAGTCTCACATGTCGTAATCAGCATATGTGGATGTATGAGCGGTAAAGTCGTTTAATACCTTTCGCGAAAATACTGAATATAGTCTAATCTCTCTATTATCGTGTGGCACAATTTAGCCGTTCTATCCACAAGGTATAGACGGCATTTGCCTGGTGCTGCACTTAACATCATCCGCGGTCACGTGTAGGGTATTTATATTTACACCTACGGACGTGTGCAACGCGACCATGATACACATCTAGAAATCAGATGGGCAGGTTTCCTAACGATGTTTTCCTTCACCGTCAAGGCAGTCGGTATGAAAATGCACGTCAGTTTCAAAAAACTCATTGGTGCACTGGCTAGGATTTGAACCCGAGACCTCTGGTTAGGAGGACGGAGTCACTACCCGCGGAGCCACCGACGCTAATAATATCGAGGGTAAAGTTTTTATGACAGGTTAATAATAAAATAATAATAATAAGCGCCAAGGATGCATAGTAGCCCAATTTTATATTCCGAAATAATAATAATATCCGGGACAAATCCGGTTATCCTTTACCAGTTATTTTTTTAAAGATCTAGTTCATTGTATTTATATGTTTTATACATATATAGATTTTAAGTATTATAAACTTATAAAGCTACAGATACAATAGCAAAATTTGTTCCATTAATCTGTATCTAATGAGTTTTATTTATACTATAAGTACAATATACAATGATTGGTTTTGTGATTTTGTCCTCATCCTCGAGTATTAGTTATTTATTATTCAACCTAGTCCAAATCCTACTGTATCATGGTCATCCTACATGGAAGAATCATGGTTTGGTAGCGGGATGCCTACTATCGAACTTAGCCGATTTACTCAGTACTTTCATAGAATCTGTAGCACGAATACAACATTAATAAAATTTCATACTTTAGATCGCACCATGCCTACTTTTCAGTAAACGTCGAATTTACGTCGCAGTTCGCCAACTTTACTAAAAACATGGTTATTTAATAGTATAACGCCTACTTACACAAAATATTTACACAAAATGTGTTAGTTTATTTGCAGCGGGATCAACATCAGTAGATCTAAACTTTTTGCCGTTGTTTATTACCCGTGGCAAAGGAAATATTAGTTTATTAGTTTTTAAGTTTTTGCCTGTGATACTTCGTGTTCAAAAGTAGCAGGAGAGTATGACCGAACAGAAGGTAGACCCATAGCCGTATGTATTATTATACCTTCTGTTCGGTCATGCTCTCCTGGTACCTTTAGTAGAAGTAGTATAAGTATCACAGGCAAGACAACTTTCCTTTCTGACAAATATAGTACAGGTGTCCCAAAACTAATGCCACAAAGAAGAACACCCAAACTCCATAGAAAACTACCAAAGGCCGGCGCAGAAGTATCTCAGTTATTTACTTATGTATTTTAAGTACAATATTTTTTTATATGTGTCTTTGCCGCAAGAAGTGGCTAACGTAAAAAAAAGAAAACAACAAAAAAAAAATAAACAAAAGGCCTGATAATTTTCTAAAAGCATTTTTTTTTCTTTGCCACTTCTTGCGGCAAACACAGCGATCAAAAAATATTGTACTTAAAATACACAAATAACTGAGATACTTCTCTTCTGCGCCGGGCCTTTGGTAATTCACTATGGAGTTTGGGTGTTCTTCTTTGTTGCATTAGTTTTAGGACTCCTGTATAAACCAATAATGAAAACCTTCTACCAGTTATGCTCTCCTAGTAGTTTTGAACAAGATTCTAAACTTTTTTTTTTACAATTGACAACATTCAAATATGTTTTTGTTGGTATGTACAAATTGTAGGCAATCCACATATCAAAATCAAGCAGGATCAAAAAAGTCGGCATACAGCGATTAAATGAACTAAAGTAAATATTAGTTGTTGTTGTTTATACGGAAGTAGGCATGGTGCGATCTAAATTATGCAGTTTTAGGCATGCTGTCTTTGTGCTACAGATTCTATAAAAATATTGAATAAATCGGCTAAGTGCGACAGTAGGCATCCCGCTACGAAATCAACAAATTACCTATGGAAATATTAAATGAGGTTAGCTGTTGTTTTTATGACACTACAGCAAATTCAAAAGTCCCCAGACTATAGCAAACATTTTGTCTTGCCCGCGTATACTAACAGCTTTACGCGCGAGGATCTGTACACCTCAATGGACAATGAAGTCCGTGTGGCTGGCATCTGGTCCTCAAAAATGTAATATTCCTTAGACTTAGGGTCGATTCGCTAAGAAGAAGAAAATAAAAGTCTCGCAATAAGGATAAAAAACTATCCACTAATGTATGTTAGTTTGTTCCTTCGCACCTGTTCTGATTTTATATCGATTAACGTTTTCCTTTCGATTTCCGTAGTGCTGTATACCTTGTGCATTTCGCCAGGCTTCTGCTGCTGACCCACCCCGGAGACAGTGGGCTGGGAGTGCGCCGGAAGAATGCTCGGCTGCGAGTTGATCACGCCCAGGGGGCTGAACACGAACGTCTGGTTCTGTGTGGTCGGGATCGCGGGGATCGTCGTGTACCCCGGGAATGGCGCTGCAAAGTAACTCCACTTTAATATCTACCAAAAATAAAGACGGAAGAAAGGTTGTTTTAGTTCAAGAATACGGCCCCGCCACATTTCCGCCATGGAAAAAAAATATTTGTCTTGAACAAGGAATATTGTCTATTCTAAATCAACATTCTTGAACCAAAATAACTTCCCGTTGTGACAAATAAAATGCGAACAGTTTAAAACAATTTTTTATAGGAACATACAGAAAATAGTAAATTTTATATAAAATACGCGAAGAAAGAATGAAACTTTCAAAAAGTTTGCATTATTGTATAGGCTTACAAATGCTGTACTTACAACATTAAATGTTCCTGTTAATCAAAGAAATCCATTAAAAAGTTTAATGTCGTTCAATTTTTGTTTTGGGTTACGCCCTAGCGCGTTGTTATCAAAAAAGTTCTTTGAAACAAATTCATTTTGCCGTTGTAAGGCTTATAAAAACAAACTTTCAAATTTTGTTTTGATTACGACATTACACGCAAATGTTTTCTGTAGTTGTATGGCTTAAAAAAAAAACGTTTTGTAAAAAATATTTGAAACTGCGTATGCTTGTTACATAACTTGAAAGCCCAACCTAAAAAGCACTGATAATCAAAGAATAAAGCTTATTTTAATGAAAAAAAAATGCCGAAAAAGTTTAAACGAATAAAAAGTGAACACAAATTCGAGTAAAATACAAACTTTACTAGCGAAAAAAGACATCAAAAGCCTTGTTCAATAAACTGACATGGACACTTCAGAAAAAGCTTAAAATACGAGTTATAAAAATACTGCCAATTAAGATTTTTTTACAAACGCTGAAAAAATATTAATAAAATCAACAGTGTAAATATAATACTTATAGCCAAAATTAAAGGAACATCCACAATGATAACAATAATTCGTTTATAAACCTTGTTCCTGGTATGTAGTTAGACCTGTAAAATTTACTGAAGGACTAAATAGTGTAGAAGTTCTTTTCCCTGATATAAATTAAAGGAAGCATAAATATGATTAGCAGTTAGAAACGTAGGATCTTACTTGATATAGGAAGAAACATATGTATATGATGAGATGTCAATGCAAATGCTGCGTACGAGTGACTTATCTAAACCACATAGCTACACTATGATGTCTGGATTACCATATTATTATAAGCTTTGTGTAATCACTCGAGTCAAAAGTGCAGTAGAAAATAGATTAGTTTGGTAAAGGCAGTGCACTATATAAAAAAAGCGGTCAAGTGCGTGTCGGGCCACGCGCAATGTAGGGTTCCGTAGTACTTCGACAGACACTGCTTCAAGGGGAAAACCTCCCGTCTTACAAAACTGACAACTACTCATTAACTTGTAAAGCCTACTTAGCTGTGATAGTTTTCCTCTTAACTTCGCTATCATAATTCTAGAAACAACCGTTTAGCTGGCTGGCAACACATGACTTTAACAAAAATTTGCACTTTAAAGCTTACTATTTCGAAAACGGATCCCTGAATCGAAAAATGGTTTTCGCAAACCCACAATATTTTTGAAAGATCTATCCAACGACACCGCACACCATGGGATAGTCGAGAAAAAAAAAATCATCCCCAAAAAAAAAACGTTTTGCAAGGTTTTATTTTACCACGTTGTCCGCGTAATGAATATGCATATCCGTGCCAAATTACAGCTCTCTAGTACTAATAGTCTCTGAGCTAAGCCGTGGACAGACAGACGGACATGGCGAAACTATAAGGGTTCCTTGTTGACTACGGAACCCTAAAAAGGTTATATAGTAGAAAAGGTTACAGGGTTGTCAAATTACCTGCTTGCCCCTGGAGTACTTGCTTGCCTTGCGTGGTTAGCATATGAGGCGCCAGTTGATTGCCCTGAAACGGCTTACCAGCCGCTATCACCTAAAAGTAATTTAAAAATAAGTAGTGGTAAGACGAGGTCGTACGGGTAAGTAAAGTATTCGCTTTATATTTGTCGCCACCAGCGTGCTGTGTCCCGCGGCTGGTGCGCTATAGCCAGCGTTATTACCGACATAACAGGCATTCTACCTTAGCCTTTTAAGCTCGGCAAGCCACAATAATAGCGCTTCTGAGGATACAGATGTCCATAGGTGGTAGTAGCGTCTTTCCATCACGTGGGCCGGCAGCCTTTTGCCAACTTACACAATAAAAAAGTAGCATTTCGCTTTTATTTTAAAATTAACGAGAAGCTATTACCAGCTACAATCTTGTTTTTATTGAACAATTGGATGACTGTTTGACCAATGTTATTTATTAGGCAAGAGGGAATAGGTAGAAGGAATTGATTTACACGTGGAGCATAATGGATCACAATATGAAACAGTTTTGCACTGAGGGTTCTGATGAACAGTAGGATGGAATGGGAGTCGAGTTCGCTCACCACATGACGGAGGCAATCATGTGTTCATCTCAGTAAGAATAGTGTAGTTGACTGCTAATCATCTGTTTTTTTAATCAATGCGGCATTTGACTACTAGTCATTTGAGTGACTTTTTATCAACTGCCAAAAACGACATTTTGTTCCAAAATTGTTCGTGTTACTGGCGTTGACGTCACAGTCTTTGACGTACTTATTTTCTCATAGTAATGAATATAAAATTTAAAATGAACAAAAACATCAGTCCAGTAATATTTTTCGCTATTCTAGGACAAATGCTATATAGTGAATAATATTTTTCAATTTAATTTTGATAGAGTCAAATACCCTATTGTAAATACGACAATTTGTTATTAGAAAATGTTTGAAATAGTAAACTATGACGTCATAATTTACTATAGTGATTTTCATTCTCATTGTGAGATTTTTTTAAATAAAAAATGCACATGTACAGATATGTGAAAAATATCTAAAAATATCTAGAGGCTAAAAAAATTAAATAATGAAATTAGTTTTTCTGAATGGTCTAAACTATCAGTATTTTTTTAAATACAATATTTTTATTTAGCATACCCAATTGTTGATGCAGACAATTTACGTAGTTTATTTTACCTTTATTTACTAATACCAATTACTGTCATTTTGAACAAACCTAAAGCAATAGATACCTGTATTTGTTGTGAGTTTATTCCGGGGTGCAGGGCTATGTTGCCTGGCATTAAGAGGGGCCCTTGGGCATTGTAGAGCTGCTGGAGATATGTGTTGTTCTGTATGGGCTGCTGTATCACCTGCACGCGGCTGTGGCCCCATTCCGCGCTACAACAAGCGCCATAAAAATATTTAATGTCCATTTTTTGGTCCCAACATTATCATGAAAAAACATAGGCAAATACAGGGTTTCCAAGGGCTAATGCGGAAACTTATGGGGTAATAACCTGGTCCATGACCTATCAGAATCACCGTTTACGAGAATTTTGAGTTTTAAATTCGTAACGTAATTTGATCACCATTTGTCAGATTTTTGATGACACAATGTACTCACTTTTTTGACTGACACGCTGGCTAAGTGGTTAGCGCTCTTGACCACTGATCGTGGCTTCGATCCCCACACAGGGCAAACTTTTCTGTGATGAGCAGAATTGTTTGCTCTGAGTCTGGGTGTATTATATCTATATATGTATGTATTTAAATGTATATGTGTACGTATATCAGTCTCTGGTTCCCATAATAATAATAATAATAATAATATAATAATATCCGGGACAAATCACACACGGTCATCTGGCCCCAAACTAGGATTCCCTGTATCTTGGGAACCAGAGACTGATATACTTACACAAATACATTTAAATACATACATATATAGATATTATACACCCAGACTCAGAGCAAACAATTCTGCTCATTACAGAAAAGTTTGCCCTGTGTGGGGATCGAACCCACGACTCTCGGATCAGAGGTCAGGATCGCTAACCACTTAGCCACCGAGTCAGTCGAATAATACAGGGAATCCTAGTTTGGGGCCAGATGACCGTGTGTGATTTGTCCCGGATATTATTATTATTTTATTATATACTCTTGGCCTTACCCGATGTGCATGCTATTTTTTACAATTCATACAAGAATGTCTCCAAAAAATTATTCACAGTTAGTTAGTGCTTTTATATATTGATTTCTAATGAAAATGAAAAATTATGTAACAGAAGACAGTAGGTTATTTATTATTATTATTATTATTTGGTAAAAGGGATAGGACTCTTGGATCACTGTGACCTGAATAGTGACCACTATTAAAGACAGTAGGTTAGTTTTATACTTAATTCGTTACGTATGAATTTTGTAGAAATCAGCCTACTACTAACATAGCAATATCCAATGTTCCATGAATGAAATAGGTTGATTTTCATACCTTCCTGAAATCTAGATTAAAAGAGCAATTTAGAACAAATTACTTTGCCCACACCGCCCAGTATATATTTTTTTCACCAATGAAGGTCAAAGTAAATTCAAATAATTTCCTGCTGGACATTCTTGTATGAGTTATAATATAAAAAATAATATGCACATTGGGTAAGGCCACATATTAAAAGTATATGGCACAAAAATGTAAGTTTGTACAAACGGTCATCAGAAACGAAAAAGAAAGCAAATATCTCGAAAATTATGAGGTTCTTCACTTAGGTCAAATTTTAATATTCTAATAGGTCATGGTCCAATACCCCCTTTTTGTCGCATTGTATTCAGATCAAATGGTGCTTCCGGTCTCTGATCGCAAGTCGAGATCCTTTCTTTTCCTTTCACCCTACATTACCCACCTTATCTGTTGAGGATGTTGTGAGGATGAAGGAAGGCTTTGCAGCGGAGGCATAGTGGTTTGCTGCTGCATTCCACCCGTTTGCTGCTGTTGCTGCACCTATATACAGTGTTACCATTAGATCACTTGCAATGAACGTCACTTTGGGATTTGTGCTATTTTATTTTGTCATTGGAAATTACGCCATCTCTTTTTTATTATTTTGAAATTATTTTTTTATAAATAGGTACTTGTAATGTGTAATTCGAATCAAGGCTTATATATATATATATATATATATATATATATATATATATATATATATATATTTTACGCAAAAAAAGAAAAGTTTGTGCAAGTTGATTTGTAGTGATAGTCGAAATAAGCTTGTCTTTTAGCTTAGGAATATGTAATAGCGAAACTTTCTTTTATAAATCTTTTAAAAAATATATTTAAGAATGTATTTACCGATTTTAATGGTTTCACAGATCTTAATGGATACACAAATCTTAATGGTTTATGTTTCAAAAGAGACTCCTGTTTATCCATCTTAATTTTTTTTATGACTTTTATATATATGACAAAGCTTGATGAGTCCGATTCAGGACCGGTGGACTGTCACACACTCACTACACGATGATACTAAAATAACAGTTTTTTAAAGACTAGCAAGACTAGGGAGGCAGAGGTCCACTCGACTTCACAGGGAAATACTAAGTGGCGCGCTACGGCGCGTAGGGCTGTTTATAACCCATCCCTTGCCCACCTCCCCATCTGAGGACGGGCCTAAACGTAAACAATATTGCGACCGCGGTTAGGAAACTTTTTGTACTTCGTTTTGTACATGTCTATGAAATAGTATGAAACAGTTCATCCTCAACCTGCACAATAATAACAATTTAATTAGAAATTGATAGAAAATTTAAATGTTTCTATAAATAATGAGAGCGGCTTTCGCTTAAACTTGGACTCAGAACCAGATTCATAACAAAAGCAATTTTGTTATCATTGGTCACCGGAATGGGATCACATGAGCTAGAACAGTTTAAATTATAATCAAAATCAAAATGTTTTTTATTTTCCATTCTTTTAAATCGTATTTTTTTTTTACCTGGTACAAAGTTCCTATAACATTCAATGTTTCGAGAAGTTAGGGTTCGAAAATATTGGGAAATATATTAGAAAGATTACCTATTTGTTAAAAAATAACATTTTAAATAAAGAACATTTCTGCATTCGAGTCATCACCATCACTCACCATAATATTTTTTTATTTATTTGGCTAATTAAATTTTAGTCAACACTGTCAGTGTTTCGTAAAATACGAGTAAAAATGAGTTTTTTATGTGTGTATTTGTAAAATTAATAATATTTGTATATCATTGCTATATATCATAAAACCCTGCGAAAAGTGTTAGTTTCTTTGAACTCCACATCATGTCTTGGGACGATATTTGTGACAGTCATCACGACGCACTGTCTTTAAGTCGGATCGAGAATCAATCTAAGAGTACATCTTCAAAGTCGTAGTCCATGTTTGAGGATCTACAGGGCGTTGCTCGGAGTTCAAATATATTATGTCATTAACACTTTCAGATAACAGCTTGCTGCAATAACGATTTAAAATAAAGCATCTACTTACTTAAATCTTCTTCTTCTACTTAACGTTATCCCGGCTGGAGCCAGGGTCTATTAACTTAAATAAAAAAACATTTTTAGTTTGAGTTTTGCTCACATGCTTTGATTTAGTAGAATTTTACTAGGAAAGTTTCGATTTCTACTATAATTCTTATTCTTCAATTTCAAAAATACAGTTTCTTTTTAGGGTTCCGTAGCCAAATGGCAAAAAACGGAACCCTTATGGATTCGTCATGTCTGTCTGTCTGTTTGTCTGTCTGTCTGTCTGTCTGTCCGTATGTCACAGCCACTTTTTTTCCGAAACTATAAGAACTATACTGTTGAAACTTAGTAAGTAGATGTAACTTCTAAAATAAGAGAATGATAAAACTAAAAAAAATATATGATGTACATTACCATGCAAACTTCCACCGAAAATTGGTTTGAACGATATAAGTAAGTAGTTTTTTTTAATACGTCATAAATCGTAAACCGCACCTTTCATTCAAGTTACAACGAACTACAAAAACTTTTATATTATGTTACTTGCTGCTACGGAACCCTTCATGGGCGAGTCCGACTCGCACTTGGCCGCTTTTTTATAACTTCTATGGGTAAATCAGTCTGTCATTTTCAGGTCAAAATGTAAGTAATTTCATATTGTTTATTTTTTAGGCGTCGTTCTTTAATCACGAGGGTAGGGGGGTCAAAAAACAATCACGAATATTAATGATGGGGGAAGATATAATGGTTTCAAAGTGGCCTCACTTAATTAAAGAACGGCCCCATAAGGAAGTTACATAGTTAGGTACAGCGAAATTACGCAAAAGAGATGGTGAAACAGCCAGCAACTCTATCACCAAAGAAAAATCCAAAGAAGTTATATTTCGTCGCTCCGCTCCTCTATAGAACGCTAATACGTCAGTTCCAATATGAAACCGCGTGGGCGAAGTTGAGGGGAAAATCTGAGGTGCGGGAGGGGGAAGCTTCATAACTGTTCGAATTTTTGAATCTAAGAATGTCATATGTTTGAATTACGACCAATCACCGCAAGATGTCAACTGTCTAAGGATTTAAATCGTCGAATAGCAATAGAGTATTTGAAAATGACAAAACTCAAAATACGACTGAAAGATCTAGTGATGGAGGTAATAGAAAGGATCACAAATATCGAAAATTCTTACGATAATTTGTAAAATGAGGATAACAAAATAAATTAAGCATATTGTACATAAACAATACTAATAGAAATTCACAAATATAATACAGTAAAAATACATATTAAAACAAAAAATATATATTTTAAAACTAAAAATTAAACCGAATCATAACTTCCAAAACATATCTATAGCCAAGCTGGGCGGAAATGTTAGGAGAAATTTTTCCAGCTGTCGTGTCTGCTCATAGTCTTAATTCTCGTTTAATTTTTATTTGGGTTCCTTTGGAAACTGAAAATAATTAGAAGAAAAAATAAGTCAAACACATTTCATGTCTACATTGGATAAAACTATGTAAATATGCAGTCGGATATTTTTTGTTGCAAAACTTTTTGCTATGCCTATCGAAAAGTCGATGAAGTGTTACATCACTACCATATGTTTTGCAACGAAGTTATTTAAATAAAAATTAGTCAATATATGGCTTACTTCTGGTATAAAACCCCGCACATTTGATTTATTGAGATGCCCAGTGCGGTTTCCGCATCAGACAACGATGCAACTTGGCATTTTTACGATAAATTTACACATATTTTGTCCGATGTTACCTCGACCATTGACAGAAATAGACTGAAAGATGAAAATTGAACGAAAATGACATTTCAATTAAACTTGGCCATCTGCCCACCTTGCGGCGAGCAGCCGATGCCCTGTATTGCTAGTCTATAGGAGGGGAGCGGGATGCATGTCTGTGGAAAAATCAATGAAAATTATTTTATTAACTTCTCTAAAGAAAATGTATATAAAGAATTTCAAATAAGTACTTAGTAAAAACAAGAATAAAAATCTGAAAAAACAATATACCTGTTTACGCACGAAAAACTAAAATATGTAGTATTTCAGATTTTCTACAGAGTGTAAAAAGACCACTCCTGGAAACTGTAGTGGCTTTCAATAACGAATCTAAACAAATATTCTTAATCTCCATAGAAAATTGGTTCATCGGCCCATCATAAATCAATTTTTATGAAAACTTTTTAATTTTTGTAATCCGCATAGATTCCGTAGGAAAAGCCGTTCAGTGTCTTGAGTAAAACATCCTGTTTTTCCGGGAGTGATCTGTATTCTGTGTAGCACATACCTGATGTTGAGCCATATTGCTTGGCATGGATGAGACAACAGTGACGGTCTGGTGATGAGGCTGCGAGGAGTCGTGCTGCGCCATGCTCATCTGCTGTTGCACCACTTGGCCTTGACTGTCCACGAGCTGCGCAAAAATAACAAGCAGAGATCTAAGCCAAGGTACGGGGGAGCCCCAACAGCATCTTGAAGATCATATCAGAGAAGCCGGACTGTCTTATATTGGGTCACTGGATGAATACTCACGTGTACACAGCCAGTGTCCCAAATAGGTACTAAATATTTTTCTTAATAATTAACCTGTATACTTAATGAATTGAATGTATCTACTAACATAATTTACTACTAACAACCACTATGACTTTGTCGAAATAAATTTTCTATTATATTATTATATTAAATTGTTTCTTATCTCAACCTTCGAGGTTGGTGTTTTCTGACCTCCCGCCCCGAGACCCTCAGGGAGAAGGAGGTTCAGATTCCCCATTACAATATACGGTATCCCCAAGTACTTTTGAAACTATTCTAGAGGTATGGATGGCAGCCTGTTTTTGCAAAATGTGTTTGTCTATTTTAGCGTCTAGCTTGTCACAGTATCTATGGATGGATTTGGCTACTACTCCGGTTGCTCCTATTACTATTGGTATTATTTCCGTGTGTGTTTTCCAAAGTCTGGTTATTTCTCTTTTGAGTAGGTGGTATTTAGATAGTTTTTCTATTTCTTTTACTCCTATATTGTAGTCGGATGGTATCGTGATGTCTATTAGATATGTTTTGTTGTGTGATTTGTCAATGTAGATCATGTCTGGTCTATTGTGTAAGTACGAATGTGTTATCTGTTTGTACTGGCATTTCCCACATTATTTTGGCTGTGTCGTTTTCTATTACTTTGGGTGGATTAGTGTTTCTTTCCACCAGAGCTAATCTACTTCAAAACTGTGTTTTTTTGCTAGTGCCCAATATATGTACTGTACTAATGTCGTTTTGTGTAATATGTTCCAGCTAGTTGTTCGCATCCTGATGTTATATGTTGTATGGTTTCGTCTTTTTCAGAGCAGAGTCTACATTTGCCATCTATTGATTTTTTCAAAATGTCTCGTTCGTGTTGCCTGGTAAGTACTGCTTGGTCTTGTATTGCAAATATGGATGATTCTAGTGCGGGTGTTAAGGCTTGTTTCTTTAACCACCTGAATGAGAATTCCTTATCTATATTATCTTTCTATAGTACTGATCTCTGGAACTGGCCGTGTAATGGTTTCGATTTCCAAGCTTCTATCTTCTTCTTATTTACTGCATTTTTTATTTCTTCACCTGTGTGTCTTTCATTTCTACTTAGTCCAAGTTCTTCTGTATTGTTTTGTGCTTCTTCATATATTGAATATTTATTTCTGTTTTTGTCATGCTTCACTATTGCTTTTATGAGATAGTCAGTTTCTTGTTCTAAATATGTTTTGTACTGTATTATCTGTGTTTTATATAACATCTCAATGTTCATCAATCCTCTTCCTCCTTCTTCTATCGGTAAGTATAGTCTTTCAACTTATGCTTTTTGTTGGTGTATTTTGTTCATTTATTATATTATATTATATTATATTATATTATATTATATTATATTATATTATATTATATTATATTATATTATATTATATTATATTATATTATATTATATTATATTATATTATATTATATTATATTATATTATATTATATTATATTATATTATATTATATTATATTATATTATATTATATTATATTATATTATATTATTTCTTTTCTCAACCTTCGAGGTTGGTGTTTTCTGACCTCCCGCCCCGAAACCCTCAGGGAGAAGGAGGTTCAGATTCCCCATTACAATATACGGTATCCCCAAGTACTTTTGAAACTATTGTAGAGGTATGGATGGCAGCCTGTTTTTGCAAAATGTGTTTGTCTATTTTAGCGTCTAGCTTGTCACAGTATCTATGGATGGATTTGGCTACTACTCCGGTTGCTCCTATTACTATTGGTATTATTTCCGTGTGTGTTTTCCAAAGTCTGGTTATTTCTCTTTTGAGTAGGTGGTATTTAGATAGTTTTTCTATTTCTTTTACTCCTATATTGTAGTCGGATGGTATCGTGATGTCTATTAGATATGTTTTGTTGTGTGATTTGTCAATGTAGATTATGTCTGGTCTATTGTGTACGACTGTGTTATCTGTTTGTACTGGCATTTCCCACATTATTTTGGCTGTATCGTTTTCTATTACTTTGGGTTGCATTAGTGTTTCTTTCCACCAGAGCTGATCTACTTCAAAACTGTGTTTTTTTGCTAGTGCCCAATATATGTACTGTACTATGTTGTTATGTCGTTTTGTGTAATATGTTCCAGCTAGTTGTTCGCATCCTGATGTTATATGTTGTATGGTTTCGTCTTTTTCAGAGCAGAGTCTACATTTGCCATCTATTGATTTTTTCAAAATGTCTCGTTCGTGTTGCCTGGTAAGTACTGCTTGGTCTTGTATTGCAAATATGGATGATTCTAGTGCGGGTGTTAAGGCTTGTTTCTTTAACCACCTGAATGAGAATTCCTTATCTATATTATCTTTCTCTAGTACTGATCTCTGGAACTGGCCGTGTAATGGTTTCGATTTCCAAGCTTCTATCTTCTTCTTATTTACTGCATTTTTTATTTCTTCATCTGTGTGTCTTTCATTTCTACTTAGTCCAAGTTCTTCTGTATTGTTTTGTTGGCTTCTTTTCTCAACCTTCGAGGTTGGTGTTTTCTGGCCTCCCGCCCCGAGACCCTCAGGGAGAAGGAGGTTCAGATTCCCCATTACAATATACGGCATCCCCAAGTACTTTTGAAACTATTGTAGAGGTATGGATGGCAGCCTGTTTTTGCAAAATGTGTTAGTCTATTTTAGCGTCTAGCTTGTCACAGTATCTATGGATGGATTTGGCTACTACTCCGGTTGCTCCTATTACTATTGGTATTATTTCTGCGTGTGTTTTCCAAAGCCTGGTTATTTCTCTTTTGAGTAGGTGGTATTTAGATAGTTTTTCTATTTCTTTTACTCCTATATTGTAGTCGGATGGTATTGTGATGTCTATTAGATATGTTTTGTTGTGTGATTTGTCAATGTAGATTATGTCTGGTCTATTGTGTACGACTGTGTTATCTGTTTGTACTGGCATTTCCCACATTATTTTGGCTGTATCGTTTCCTATTTCTTTGGGTTGCATTAGTGTTTCTTTCCACCAGAGCTGATCTACTTCAAAACTGTGTTTTTTTGCTAGTGTCCAATATATGTACTGTACTATGTTGTTATGTCGTTTTGTGTAATATGTTCCAGCTAGTTGACCTAAAGTAAAATGTAAAACAGAAAATTAGGAACTACATTCCAAGTACGACGTATTGCTTTTACGAACTAAAAATAGATAAATACTACATTGATTTCTCATAAAGTATATCCAAGTACTCAGTAGTACTTGGATCAGTATCCCACTTCACAGGGATCATATTTACTGCAAACTAAGAAATTATGGAGCAATATTGTATTATATGGGTCTTTAATGAGTTAATGACTATTGTGAAGCAAATTATTATAATAAAGTTATATTTCACGTATTTTCTTTTGTTCAATTGGCTTGGCTTAATTACACGAGCTTCTAATATGATGGAAATAATTTAAGATTCAATCCTTCATTGGCTTGAACCTGCATCTTTCACATGTGTAATAGTCAGTTACACATGTGAAATATAAATATAAATACATATAAATTCCTTGAAGAAATCCAAACTCAACATTTCTCCAATGCAGACAACCTTGGAGTTACTTTGGATAGTGATAAAACTAGGTTTGGCTTGCAAACATTTATGGTTCTAAATTAAATTACTACCCCCTATATGCCCGTTGTGTCACACCATTTTCAGTCACACTGTTACACAACGGTAAAAAAATTCCTGGGAAAAAAAAGATTTTTTTTCCTGTTGAGTATCAGTGTTACTCAACGGGCCGAAAATTCCCGTTGCTTTACAGTGTTAATTTAGTAGTCTTACCGAATAGTCCTAGTACGTGTGGCAACGTTTTTGTGCTTCGCAAGGTAGTTAAGCCGTTGATCGTGACATAGTGTGCTTCCGTGGTCGCATCGATCATGCAGGTAAACTGACTACAGATAGGGTTATGATCTTTTGGATCATGACGGCACTATAAACGATGTCAGCGCGGGCAAAGCCGCGGGCGGAAAGCTAGTGACATAATATAAACATTATGCTAGTGTCCAAATATTACATTATTCAAAAGTACTTACACTCTTCAGGTAAAAATGGGAAACTTCACACTAATATTATAAATGCGAAAGTATTGATGTTTGTTTGTTTGTTCCACTATCACGCCGATACAACTGAACGGTAGGTAGATAGATAAAGCACTCTGCTAACACAGAATACTTTTATCCCGGAAATCTTGAGGATTTTCGGCTGCTTTAACATTTTATTTCTCTCTGGTCCTAATTCTGAAGTCCCGTCGACTGAAGTCACGGCCAGAAGCTAGTTATTAAAAAAATATTCATACATTGATTTAAAAAGTGGTAGGGTAGCCGAGGCGAATCGGATCACAGGGCGAATCGAATCAAAATTAGAAATAAATAAATATTTTAAATACCGCGCTAGACTGACCGTTGTCATAGCAACACATTACTTCGTCCCTGCCCTCCGCATCTGTTGTTATATTAAGTATTTTGATACCTCTCGTCGTATTTTAGTGCCTACAACTCTCGCCCTTGATGCAGAAGTGACGCTACGGCAGTTTTTGCGCCTATTGTAAAATACGTAATAATGATTACTTGTTATTTTATAGCAAGACTTTCTTTTATAGTTAAAATATTAAATAGTTTGACTAAGTATGGACTTTATTTGAAAATAAAATACCTTTTTAATAACTATATGAATGGTATTCTGATAAATATTTTTTACGACCTTATATATGGGGCGAATCGGATCACGTCCTGCGGGGTGAATTAGATCTGTACTTAAAATCGATGTATCTTATTTTTATTTAATTTTTATGGTTTTTAATAATTCTGATATTTGTTAAAATAACCAAGGTCAATATTTTTAATAAGATGTGAGGAAAATAGAAAATCAAGCCATCTGTAAACAATGGATTGAGGACATGCAGCAATTGTAGCAACGAACTTGTTCGAAAACGTTGGATAATGATTCACTTGACAATAATAAAATAAGTTATTTTCTCTTCATTAGGGTTTAACTATAACTGTGATAATGCGAATCACCTCATAAAGTAAGAACAATCTTTATAAAAATAGGCTAACAAACGAGATGTTACTGAATAAAAATTGAAAAGGTTTATTTATGAGACTATAAAGGTTAAAAATAAGACTAATGCTTCATATGAAGTAGGATTTGGTGAAGAGTATGGCACTATGGACATTTTCTGTTGAGATTAAATTTTATACCCACCATCGGAGGACTGAATTCAGCTTTGAGTGTTGAATTCAGTCATTTGAAGGATGGTGCCACAAAAAGGACTATTTATCCGGATTTTCGTGCCAATAACTATATGCCTAATTCATTAATTAACATGTAATTTTTTTGTTTCATTAAAAACCATTTATTATAAGAGTTCTCTATTTAATTACTGTATATATTATGATCCGATTCGCGCCAAAAATTGGGGGCGAATCGGATCATATATTTCCAAATCGGATGTTTCCCAAGTTTCAGTTTTTCGTTCACAGAAAATTCGATTTCAGTACTATTCAAGTTTATGATTATGAATTTCAAACTAGAATAAATAGCTAAAATAATAAATAAATAAATCTTCCAACGGAAGTTATTTGTATTTAACCTCAAAGTGAAATTGATCCGACTCGCCCCGGTGTACCCGAGTAGGGTTAGGGTTTCATGCTCGCGTCGATCACACTCATGTTAAGTGACTACAGACACGATCATAATCTGGATGGGGTGAATGCAAGTGGCATTAATCTCAACAGTTTTCGTACTTCGCAAACTATGTTTAAGTGTTGGAACCGGTGCTATCAGGCAGATTTCAGTAAAGCCACCTTAAATTGACTCGGTGGCTCAGTGGTTAGCGCTCCTGACTAATGCTTGGAGAGTCATGGGTTCGATCCCCACCCAAAGCAAACATTTCTGTGATGAGCAGATTGGTTTGCTCAGTGTCTGGATGTATTATATCTTTATATGTATGTATTTAAATTAATATTATTATGTATGTTTATTATAATATATTAAAGTCCTACTACAACAATATATTTTATAGTATTAACAGTATAATGATGTAACCGATAGGGCATCAAATAGTAATCCAGCACTAACTACCTTCTGTTCGGTCATGCTATCCTGGGTACTTTTGAACACCAAATATCATGGCAAAACCTTGTATTGCTATTGAGATTGCTTTGTAAATATACAATTTTGAATTAATATTCATACTACTGCTACTAAAGTCTAGAAGCCCGAAGAAAGTCTAGAATTCTATTATATATACTCGCGGATTAATTGTGGCACGGGTGATAAATATACGAATAGACGATAATAAATAACTGAAGGTAAAAAATCAATTGCATTGAGTCACAGTGTAACTTATTGGTAATTTTTTTACCGTTGAGAAACAGTATGACACATAATGGTGTGACACAACGGGAATATAGGGTAATAATCTGCTGTCAAAAAGCTGGTTAAGCATATAACGTTTTTTTTCGAAAGAAGCATTAAAGTGCGAAACAATCTCAGTTAACAAGTATAGCTTTATCGTAATATTTATTTACTTTTAAATATTATTATTTGCATAAAAATCATCCAAAAATATAAATATATGAAAATAGCCAACATTTTCATTACTTAGCTTTCTATTATTTATATTTCTTATGTGCTTTTACAACAACTGAGCTAACAAAAACACTGATTTTCCCATATAGGCCCCTTAATAAGAACTATCAATGTAAGTTATTTAGGGTATACTGTGATAAACCAACCAATGACTTGCTTACTTGTTGTGGCTTGATATCACCACTCATGCCGGTCTTCTGGTTCTTGTCGTAGAGCAAATTTACGTTGCCCTGTGGAGAAGCCAGAAAACTCAGGTTGATTTCTCCAATACCAGGAACGTTGAACTGCTGAGTGTGAACTGACTGGTTGTTCACAACCTGAAACATTTTTGTTTACTTGTAAACCTGTTTGATGTATAGCTTTTAATGATTAGATGCATAAACAAGGTTATCCTTTTTTAATAATGACAGTCATTTTCCACACAATTTCTCTTATCTTTATTTAGAAATAACTTCGTAAAATATGTGATTTTTTTGAAAATCCGGAATAAAAGTTCGGCTTCAGCGGCTTCCCGCAACCTTCACCAGGTCATCGATCCACCGTTTTCGGGTGCGCGGTAACTTTAATGCCCCAACGATCATCTGTTCTACGAGCTATGTGCCCCACCCACTGCTACTTCAGTTTAGCGATTCTGTGAGCTATGTCGGTAACATTGATTTTCTTACGTATCTTCTCATTTCTGATTCGATCACGTAGGGAAACTTCGAGCGTAGCACGCTCCATCGCCCTTTGGGTGCCCTTGAGCGTTCTTATGAGACCCATAGTAAGCGACAGTCTCGATTGGTTCCATATGTCATCACTGGCAACACACATTCGTCAAAGACCTTAGTCTTGAAACACTGCGGTATTTTGGACGTGAAGATATTACGGAGCTTCTCGAACGCTGCCCAGCCGAGTTGGATTCGACGACTGATCTCTTTCTACAAGTTGGACCGACCTAGCTGAACTGTTACAATGTATACATATTCGTCAACAAACTTCGAGTGTACCTTCAGAGAAGTGGGTGTAACATGGACATAAGTGTCGTCTTATCCATGTTCTATTTAAGACCCACTTGTTAGGAGGCTCTACTGAGTCCATTGAGTATTGCGCTTAGGTCCTCCAAGGTCTCAGCCATTATCATGATATCGTCAGCAAATCGAAGGTGAGTGAGGTACTCGTTGTTGATGTTAATGCCGAGTCCTCTCCAGTCCAGAAGTTTGAAAACGTCTTCCAGGGCAGCGGTGAACGGTTTCGGAGATATAACATCTCCCTGTCTCACCCCAAATTGCAGCAGATAGGTTTCGAATTCTGTTCCTGGAGGCGGACCGACATGGTGGCGTTTTTATACAACCACTTAAACACTTCGATATATCGATAGACGATTTGGCACGGAAGGCTAGAAGTCGTCAACCCAACGTGCGAGACGATTTGTAAACAGCTTGTAGACACGGCTCAGAAGTAAGGTGGCTCTGTTATTCTTCAGCAGGATTGTGTCATCCGTTTTAAAGAAGAGCACCACCACACTCCTGTGCCATGCCGGAATCAAATAGCCTCTGAACTCTGAAGAGCTATAGGTACCGATTCTCCACCTGCTTTCAGAAGATCAGCCGTAATTCCATCATCTCCCAGTGCCTTTTTGTTCTTAATCTGTTTGAGAGCTATTCTAATCTCGCACAGGCTGATGTTTGGGATATCTTCAGTATAGTTTTGGGTCTTATATACAGGGTGTAACAGAAGTGTGTGACAATACTTCAAGGTTGGCTTTTACCCATCAAACTGAACAACTTTTGTTCTAAAACTTTGTTGAAATCACAAAAAAATTTTTGGACTTTTCATACAAACATGGTTCGCCAGCTGATCGATTTGTATGAAAAGTCCAAAAAAAATTTTGCGATTTCAACAAAGTTGTAGAACAAAAGTTGTTCAGTTTGATGGGTAAAAGCCAACCTTGAAGTATTGTCACACACTTCTGTTACACCCTGTAGAATAATTACAAAAAAATTCTTTACAGCTCTGTCTGTTTAGCTTTTTAGAACGAGGTTTAAAATAAGGTAGAAACAAAATATACTTATAGTGCATATGCTACAATACATATTTGGTAGAAATTGACTAGCCTGCAGAAACTTTTGTTGCTGCAACTCAGGTTGCTGAGAAACTTGTTGGAGCTCAGATTTGGGTTGTTGTTGCTGCTGTTGTTGTTGTTGCTGCTGCTGCTGTTGTTGCTGTTGTTGTTGTTGCTGCTGTTGTTGTTGTTGCTGCTGCTGCTGTTGTTGCTGTTGTTGTTGTTGCTGCTGCTGTTGTTGTTGTTGAAACTGCTTCTGCAACTAATAAAAAATAATACTGATTCATCACTTTAATGAATCAGTTTATAAATAAATACTGATTCCTTACCAGTTCCTGTTGGTCGTGTTGGTTTTTGATGTGCAGTTGTATTGCCTGCTGGTGCTGCCTCTGCAGTGCGTGCTGGAGTTGTTGTTGCTGCAACTGCTGCAGTTGGTGTTGCTGCAACTGTTGAAACTGCTGTTGCTGCTGGATTATTTGCTGCTGAATCTATAAATATTTATAAAAAAATAAATATTACATATTATTGCTTCTTTAAAATATTATATTACACAAAACTTATCCTTCACAGGATTTCTTGCTATAAAATAATAATAATAATTTTGTCTACCTGAGATATTTTTTCAGCCCAAAACATCTGTGTCATAGTAGACTAACTAGCATTTTAGATCATATAAGGCGCTAAGTATCGCCAAATCGCAATATTCAATTCAAATTCTTAAATAATGCTTAAAGCTATCACCATGGAAAAAATATACAGGATGTAAGGGACAGGTTTCCGAAAACTTTAAGGGCTTGCTCAGTTTCGTCTACTGAGCAAGCCTTAAAGTTTTCGGAAACCTGTCCCCTTACACCCTGTATAACATACTTGAAACAATACAAAACAAATTGTCTTGAACACAATCATAAAAATCACAAAAACTTTAATGAAAAAAAATCCTGTAAATCCTGTATTTTGTATTAATTGCAAATTCTCTCGGAAACAAAATATTTGTTTATGTTGAAACCAACACACAAAAATCGGCCATTTTAATACCTTCAGTTTAACTTGAATATTTTTTTTTTAACTTATTTGAAAGGCAAGAAAAGTAATAAAAACATCGTAATCTTGAAAAAGGCTAGGAAACTATTTTCTGCTATATTTTTATTCAAAGTTTGTATTGCTGACTTTTCAATGGGGAAGAAAACGCAAAGCTATTTGCAGATGGCGCTACGGACGCTTGACTCATAACTACTTTCAATTATTTCTGCATTTTTTATTATCGAGGTGTTATAAATTAGTTTTTTTCTGTAAAACTGTTAAATGGAAAATGTATGCGACTTGGACTGTTCCTCAATTAAAGGCGAAGTTGAAAAGTACATAAATGAAAACGTAACTTTTCCCACGTCTTCTTCATCCGAGAATAGGAAATTATTGATTTCCATTATTATTGCAATCAATCACCACAAAACGCGGCATTTTTTTAATAATCATAATAATTATGTTTAGTTCACGTAAACCATTTTTTCTATACGTTTTGACAGTTAGTATGAGTCAAGCTATATCAGCGCCTCTATCGGCGAGCTTTGTCAGTTTTCTTCCCCATTACAAACTAAACTATGTATGTCAATGTCATTGTTACTGTTTGTAGCCAGCGTGCCTTGATGTACTTTGGAGTGTGAGTTTCTGTCTTAATCCCAAAATAGATACATTTTGATGAAGGCTGATTTTAATTTTTTTTTAAGTTTATTTACAATTAAAATAAGATGAATACTTTATTTTGTTAACTAATATTTTAGTCACACATGCAGTTATTGCCAACTGTTCCAAAACATATTAGAAATATAAACGGTTTAGAAAAGCAATAAAAATGTGAAATAGTAACTAACCTGTATTTTATCATCTTCTTCTTTTTGATTCCTATACCTATACTCGTCCCCCTGTTGATTGTGGGATTCTGGTTCAGATTTGGGTTGTTTTAACTCTTGAGGCCGCCTAAAACTATTATTTTGTTTATCCAAAGCTAACAAGGTATTTGCTGCTTCATATTTATCTTCAAATGTTATGCCGGCTTTCTCTGCAAGTGTCTCCAAACACTGCAAAGGTCTTTTAGGAGCAATCTTAGATTGAACTTTAGGTTTTTCAATCTGAACACCACCCGGGGAGTGTTTGGGGAGGGTTCTCGTTATAGTAATGCTACTCTTATTGCCATCATCTTTCTTGTCATTCTTAGGCTCTAATGTAAAGTAATTTTTAGGATAGTTTGCTTCTTTGTCTTTATCGCCATTTATATTGCTATTTTCTATTAATGTTATAGTGGTAGAGTTGGCGACTTTTATGGTTTTATCTTTTAAGTCGTCTTTAGTTGGCGGGGGCTGCGCTGGACTGGCGGCGGGCGAGAGGTCAGCCGACGCAGGCGCGGGCGCGGACGCGAGCGACGTCACCGGGGGCGGAGGGCCATGCTGCGCCTGGTCGCCGGTCGGACCGCCTTTCTCTGCCGCTTTTGCTGATGGCTGCTGCACGAATACGCCAACTTGAGATTGATCCTTCTCTTGGTCTTTCTTCTTCTGTATATTGTCTAAGATTTCGGATCTGCAACAAAAAATGCGCATAACCATCTTTATTTGATACACGGACAAAATTAATTCATAACGCACACACTAATGACTTCAACTTTACTTGTTATACCCCTAATTAAAATGGGCACCAACCTTAAATTATCTTCCATCTAGACATATTAATTATTAAATCCAAAATATAAGCTAACGCTGAGTAAAACCACTGAACCAAGGTAATATTTACCTGACAAGAGACAGTCCCTTTCACACTTAGAACATTTATAATAGGCTATCCTGCTGTCAAGGTAATTATTACTTTTATGAATGTGTTCAGAACACTTTCATAATTTAGAAAAACAAAGAAAACAGTAAAGTTGCAGTAAAGCAACTTGGTGAAGCAATAATAATATAGGTAATAGTACTGTGCCGAAGTTTTATCGATAAACGTGTAAAACCCGCGACACGAGTTTATGTTGTTAGTTTCTGAAAAATTAAGTATAGTTCATTCCAATAAAAAAAAGCAAAAGGTAAACAAAAATAGTATGCAGATGACATTGACATGTGTCAGTTCCATAGTAAGTTTGTTTACGTTTTGCTTTTTTTTGATTGGAATGAACTATAAATCAGTCCTACTTGTTGGTCATTCTGAGTACTGATGTGCCATGCCCGGGAATATTCCCGCAAGACAGAGACAGCGCTCTGTATTACATATAGCGCCGTCCCTTGGGAATATTCCCATCGGAATATACCCAATTTTCCCAAAGGATGGCGCTATATGCAATATAGAGCGCTGTCTATGTCTAAGGGAATATTCCCGGTAACGGCACATCAGTAATTCTGAGGTAGTTTTTAGTTTCAAGTTCCTGTTAAATCTTGCCAAGTAGGTATAGTTCATTCCAATAAAAAAAAGCAAAAGGAAAACAAAAATCGTATGCAGATGACATTGACATGTGTCAGTTCCATAGTAAGTTTGTTTACGTTTTGCTTTTTTTGATTGGAATAAACTATAAGTATTATACTGATTTGTATATTTAGAACAGGGTGTAACAATATCTTCATGTATATCACCTGTTAAATAAGTACATTTTGCCGTGATGTCGTATTGAACGAATTTTCTCAAAGTGACAACAAAAGCCCCATTTTTTTATTTTAAATTAAGTAGCCGTATTTGTTTTATTTCTTAAATACATATTATGTATACTGATGTGTGTGATACTGATTTTACTAGAAAATTTAATGTTACGGTTAAAAACTATTGACATGTTTTCGTTCGCATGTCACGTAAAATTGTTTAGTAAAAATACGTATGTACAAGTGAAAAATAGTTTCTACGTGATGACAGAAAAGAAATACAATTTTAAAAGAAATACATTTTATATCCAAATACATACATACACTTCGGTAGGTACTTTAAATAGGCAATAACGATTATCATCACAACATCATCTCAGCACTATCACTCATAGAAACTGGTGGTAAAAAATTAAAATGCTGTGAATTGTTATTTTCACAATTTTGTCTATTTATTAAGCGAAATACAAAATATAAAACTTTAAGCTCTTACAGACCGCGAATCGTACAATCTCAAAAATATTTTTTAAGACAATAACCACGCGCGCCCGACTTAAAATTGTTATATTAAATATGAAAAATATATGTATATTTGAAATATTTACTACAAGCCCTTTTATTTGATAATATGTGAGATGGTACAGTTTAAAAAACCTTTTTTTAATACCCCTCCCCAAACAAAATTAATTTATTTAGATGAACGTCCGTGCCTGGATCACAGAAACCTATAAGTGTAGGTAACAAAAATGTTTTCATTATTGTAAATTGACTGTGTCAGACAGACAATCGCGTGATCCTATTAGGGTTCCTTCTTTCATTTTGGGGTACAGAGCCATAAAAATGTCTTAGGTAGGTATTTCGTTCAACAGGAAGATCTGTACCTGACTTATCTGAAACTCTCTATTTATTACTTATTGCAAAAATGTTGACTTTGTCTGATAAGCCATACTTAGCTCACTTTGAAAATATCATTTGAGTTTTACGTATATATTTTTTTATTTGATAACAGAGAATCTATAAGAACCTTTAAAACGTATTAAATATTAATGTTTAATTAATTGATGCAAGTACATAGTTGCATATCAAAACAAATTCAAAGAATAAGAGATGTGCCGAATATGGGTTCAACCGAATACGAATATTCGGTCGAAAATGTGCCGAACCGAGCATTCGAGTGAATTATTCGATTCATTTATTACGTAGTAAATAGTCCACAGGCTTAAGCCCCCTTGTTCCACTAAATATTTACACAATCCGGTAACTATATAAGCGTGTCCAAATGTTAATTAAATGCAACGGAAATTAGAAACAGAACCAAAATACAGATTTGCAAACGTTCAGGAGGACAAATACTTACAATACACAGGCTATATTATTGTATCCCAGATTCCCCAGATTGTTATTTAAGCTAGAATTTTCTTATTTATGATTAAAAGGAAAAATAAATTACAAAACTTATTGATTTCAGCCATCGGCAAATTTTATTTAGCGATTGTTGATTTATATTTATGTTGATTTGAAATAGATCTGGAACATATTTTTTTAAACATTAATTGGTTAGCCCTTGGCATCATCTGACCTGATGGTAAGTGATGATAATGCCTTAGGTAGAAGTGGACTTTTCAAAGTTTACCAGGCTATAAAGCTATGTGTTTTTTGTTAAGTTTTTTATTTGTGGACACGAAAAGCAAAATTATTTTTTGAAAGCGAAAAGCATGTTTGTTTCATTTAGAAGTGTTTATGTACGTTAATCTGAATAAGTCTTTATAACATACGTTTTTCTCAAAATAATACTGTTTTAGTAATTGGTAATTATTCGGCAAACTAACCGAATATTCGGCCAGATACGAACTTTTTAAAAATCACCGAATATACCGAATACGAATATTCGGCCGAACATTCGGCAGATCTCTACAAAGAATATAAAAAAGAAGATCTCTCTTATCAGTAGGCACCTATCATAACTGAAGTCATATTAGTTTATTTACGTGATACTCACCAAGAACTATAACTTTGATTAATGTGAAATCTATTTCAAAAGCACACCTTCATAAAAAGTGGCTGCCAGATCTGGTATTATTTCAATTTCACAAAGGGAAGAAAAAAAACGAATGAGTGAGATGCGTAATACATGTACGTGTGGTGTAAGAAAGAGATAACTGCAGCGCACTAGGGGAGTTTTAGTGCAAACCAGTTCTGCATGTGTGCAAGCAGGCAGGGCAGACAGACGGCTATGCTCTCCCTCCCCTCGGCTGTCGACCCTCGGGCATGGAGGCGAAGCACAGGCCTACTCCATAGTGCCTTTACAAACCGACGGCTTTTTAATCGAAGCGGTGTGCAAAGCAATGCAAAATAATTATGAGACAATAAGTATTAATTATATTAAGTATCATGTACGTAAATTCAATGCTTGTCAAAATTCGTGAGATTAGCCAAATTACCACCTTTGTAACAATGATTTATAATTGATAGTAATAATAACATAAAGAAGGAAAATTGATTATGGCAATGAAATCACCTTGTATATGTGTATTTATATCCACACGCACATGACGCATTAAATCGTAATCATAAAGTAAAAAAAGAACATAAAATACCTTTTAGTGTAAAAACCATAAGAACAACGTTCCATCGTTTCAAAATAAAGGGTTAACATAAACGTAAGCGCCGTCCCATGAGGCAGAAATTAAACGAACAAACAAACAAAAATGTAAGGGTTGAGACATTCGCACAAGTGAAAGTAAACACAACACTTATTTATTATCGACGAAAACGACATACAAACACACTTTATCGATAGTCCGGTGCCCGACTCATTGTAACAATAACCTCCTTTTTGAGTGGCGAAACACGACTGTCTCTCGTACTCGACTACTACTAGCGCGCGTTGTCGGTCGGTGCCACCGCTCAGCCGGGCTGTTGTTCGTCGCACCCATTCCCCTTGCTACGTTCTCTGTCAACGAATACCAATGGTAAGCCCGCCAGTAAATGCTGGCTCTTCATTGGTTGATTTATTTTATGACCGTTTCACAAACAAAACCGGTTTGGTCTTCTCACAATCAGCCAAGAGTGAACAGAATAGTAAGAAAAGACACAAAAACGCATTGGGCACAACAATCGATGGTGCAAACGTTGACTACGTTGAACGAGCAGGATGCAACATTTGTTAGCATGGTATTATATTTATATTTTACTATTATTTATGAAATAATTGAGAAGTGTTATTTTTACACATCTGACCCATTTATGACGTTAAACATATTCCCGATATAATTTTCATTTCAAATCCAACCCACATCGATTATCGATGCCTAACTAGCAAGGACTTTCTACCCTTTTTATATGGATTTTATGTGTGAGCTCAGAACTAAATAGGTGTCGACAATATCAGAACGATAGCCGTAGCAAGCAGAAACGTTTCGATCGTGCTTTAGTACGAGTACCTACTTGTTAATACGCCGCCGCCGCCGCCGCCGCCGCCGCCGCCGCCGCGCCACGCCGCGCCGCAGTCGCCGCCGCCGCGCCACCCCCCGCGCCGCCACTACTAACGCGCGCGAAACTATAGTATTTTTAGGGTTTTGTAGTCAACAAGGAACACTTGTCCGTCTGTCTGCCTGTCTGTCCGCGGCTTAGCTCAGAGACTATATTAGTACTAGAGAGCTGTAATTTGGTACGGATATACATAAAATGTTAATCACGTCGACAAAGTGTTAAATGAATGAATGAATGAATGAAAACACTTTATTGCACAACATAAACAGGAAAATTTTAACAATATACCTACATGAAAAGAAAGTTTTAACAATATACCTACATGAAAAATGAACCGAAAATAACAGTTTTTAGTAAAAAACTTAAAGAATTCTTTATAACTAAATGCTATTATACGATTAATGAATTTTTAAATGAAAAATGAATATTATTATGACGTTCCCTCTTTCTCCTTTCTCCTTTTGCTGTGCCTGAAAAGGGCGACTAAGTTGTAAGTTCCTTTTTGTAACGACCATCTATTTGTACACTTAGTTTCGCAAATAAATACTTTGACTTTGACTTTGAGTTATACATACTAAGAGATATTTGCAGTTAAAGATTGATATAGGTAGGTATGTATGATGACTTCATTTTATTCATGCAAAAATATTTCTACACACTACCTATATTGTATGCAAATAGTAATTCTTGATCGACAAAACTTAAGAAGCGGTTGTGGCTAACTGCGCCTTGCATAATCGCGTTGATCTCGCAGGTTAACTGACCACAGACATGTTCCCAACCTGGATGGGATTGAATGATAGTGGCATTTATCCCAAGCGGTTCCGTGCTTCGCAAGTAACGTTAGCTTTTGGTACGCTGTGTCCTAAATCGTCACGTTTCAGAGTTATTTGAAGAAAAGATAATAATAAACTAGAGATGCGCCGAATGTTCGGCCGAATAAATATGATTTTTAAAATGTTCGTATTCGGCCGAGTATTCGGTTAGTTTGCCGAATAATTCGGTATATTTAAACATAATTATTTTGAGATTTTACGTAGTTAAAAGACTTATTCTGAGAAACGTACATAAGTAAATGAAACAAACATTACCTTGTGTTGTTGCGTTTTGGTGTCCACAAAAAAAATTAAGATAGGTTTATTTAAAATAACAACGTTTTAGGGCTCGGTATAGTTGGTAGTAGGGCATTTTCTGACTATACCAACATCTTAGAGGTCGTCCATTAATCACGTGATGTTTTTAGCAACTTTTTAGACCCACCCCTCCCCCCTGGTAATACGTGGTGAGGTTTTAGACTACCCCCACACCCCCTACTCAAAATCACGTGTATTTTTTTGATATAAAATATTATCTTTAAATATAGGTATGATGTAATTTAATTCTGGAAAATTAAGCACGGTAATAAAATTTTCCAGACAGATATTAAGGTTGCACGTTGTTTCTGACTGCTTGAAACCATTTCGAACCTTGGGATGAGTTAAAAACAATGTAACAACAGTCCGACGTTAAGAACTTACTCTAGAAATCGCGTTAACGAAAAAATAAATACACGTGATGTCTCAGTACACCCCCCTCCCCCCTTGTGATATTTCGTGATTTTTCCGAACCCCCTCCCCCCCTTTTGAGCCTCACGTGATTAATGGACGACCCCTTATAATAGTTCACTAGCTGGGTGACCGACCTTCGCACGTTCAATTGGAGCGTTTATAAACAAATTCACTTAATACAAAAAAAAAACTGGAGACGATATATCCAGATGAACCACGCCAAAAATGGCAGAAAAATACTCGTAAATATCAGTGCATGTTCTCATTCCTTAGCTCATTCCTTCAAGAACTGCACGCCATCTGTTGTCGAGTAGCGCGGAACGTGCTTTAAAAGTCAATGTTAGCAACAAAGGGCTCCAAGTAATGTAATTCACTGGTAATTCACCGACTCGACAAAAGATGGCGCCATTAGTGAAGTCCATTAGTATGTACAAAAATTACGTAGGTACTATCAATATAAATTCCTCTTTTTTCTAGAATAAGTTTAGGTTTAGATTAGACCCTCACAGATTCATTGTAGATCTAAAACAACTAACCATAGATCTTTTTTTTTGTTTTATTTTACCCCGAGATGGGGAAGACAAAGGATCAGAGCCATACAGCCTAGTCTTTTTTTTTTATTTTTATTTTTTTTTTATTATGGCAGAGGTGGCAAACGAGCAGACGGATCACCTGATGGTAAGCGATTACCGCCGCCCATAGACACCCGCAACACCAGAGGAGTCACAAGTGCGTCACAAGTCACAAGTCTGTTGTAAATCTTCTGTCCTATTTAAAGGCCAAAAGCCATTTCTTCCGTATTTCTTCGTCTTAATAGGAAAATTCAATTAAGGCCAAAGTCATTTCTTTCGTATTTGAATTTCCTGTTCTTCAGCAAAATGATAGCACTTTTGATGAAGATTTCATGGACTTCTTGAGAGCACTCGAAACACAGTCTACACACTTTTATTTCATTATCCTACATAGTAGACACTTAAATGGCACTTTATTGAACAATACACTATCAATATTATGCATTAAAAACCACGATATCTATTTTTTCGGATAATAAAACAAAAATGACAAACTGTTGCCGCGAGTTCCCGCCAAAAAGTCCTAACCATAGATCGATATCGATAGAATTATTATTGTTAGAATCGTTTTCGACAAAGATTAAAAAAAAAAATGTAATGCACAGTAAAATTTGAAAGATAAACATTTAGCACTCGTTGATGTCTTTTATATGAAAACTTGTTAATGCAGCTCGCGTTGAAATCTTTTATATGACACGTATAATTTTATTGTAATTTGAGTTCATATTTTTTTTGGACTTTTCATACAAATCGATCAGCTGGCGAACCAAGTTTGTATGAAAAGTCCAAAAAAATTTTTGCAATTTCAACAAAGTTGTAGAACAAAAGTTGTTCAGTTTGATGGGTAAAAGCCAACCCTGAAGTATTGTCACACACTTCTGTTACATCCTGTATAAATTACTGCTAATTTCAATAGATCCGAGTCCGAGTCTTTGAATAAGGTAGAAGCTCAGTCACTGCATTTCAAACTTTGCTTGGGTCAAAACAAAACTATACAAATTCACACAATAATCGAATTGATTTTATCTGTCCAATCTAAAAGTTAAAACATATATTTTTTCTGTAATTTCATTCAAAAAGCAGTAAAATATCATAAATACAGTTAATACAATGTCAACTTTTTTGATACCTACTTTTGTTTAGCCATGGATTTTCATTCAAAATTACGATTGTCTCATTTGACAAAATGTAAGTAGGTACCTACCTAGGCTGTACCAGCTACGGCAACTACGCGATACAACCTGTAAATATTATTGGTATCATGGTAGAATTAGTTTAGGAAATACAATAACAACACTGACAAGCCTTGAAGGAAAGTATTTTTGCATAAAAATACAGAAAAATATTCGTGATAGGTATGTAATATTAGAAAGTTATCATCATTTTATTATGTTATTTATTAGTCAGTAATATCAATCAGTTTTGGAGACTTTTTAAATTATCTTATTTCAATTGTTGATCAGCGCCATCTAGTTGAGTTTAGAGAAAGCCGTGGAAAATTCCCTATTGCTCGAGTTACACAGGGCAAGTCGGCACAAAATGTTTTTTTGTCTTTTTATTTAATTACTAGCTGGGAGACCGAGCGTCGCTCGTTCAATCGGAGTTTTTATAAACTAAGATAACTTGTTTAGTTATTATGATATTAGTCAGTAATATCAATCAGTTCTGGCGACTTTTTAGAGATTTTCTTATTGCAAATGTTATCAGCGCCATCTAGTGGCGTTTAGAGACAGCCTTGGAAAATTCCCTATTGTCAAACACGGGGAAGGGCGGTACAATCATCAGGTATGTAATTCACGTATATGGCGAATACACGACCACACGCTTACCTGTCAGGTATTTCCACATTTTCGCATTCTCCTGGCCATTCAAAGCCGTTTTGCAACTCGAGCTACAAGTTTTCGGGATTTTGGAGCTGGATAAGCGCTGGTCGGAGCGTTGGGCTTCATTAGTCGACATCTTTCCAGCTTGGTTTTTAGATTCAATGTGCCTCTTACCATTTGGTGGTCGCTGCCTTTCTTCATCGAGTTGAAATGCACACTTGATTTTGATGATTTTTCAGAACAAATGTCGCGTCGTCGCTCATCGTAATCAGCTAATAAATTCGTTTAACTATTTATTACTTTATTTAATTCTGTTTTACTGTTGTTTCCTATGGCTGTGGAGGGTGAGGGGCGGCCCGATCGTATTCCGCCCAGGGCGAGAAAATCTAAAATACGTCCCTGGAAGAGACGTAAGTGAATGAAAATAAGTAAGGGATAATGTACTTTATGTCAGTGCCATAAAGTACATTATGATTGATTAGTTGATTACTTGTCGTAATCAAATATATTTTTCGAACAAGAGCTTTCTAATTTATACAGGGTTATTTTTTACGTTTTCATCATGATACTCTTTTAATGAAGTATCGTAAAGCGATGGTTTTTGGACTTCCATAATGAGGACTTCAATATCGATAGCGCGCAGGGGACAAAATTGTCCGCTGTCTGCGTTGACATGGACAAACTATGGTTCATTCCAATCAAAAAAAAGCAATACGTAAACAAACTTACTATGGATCTGACACATGTCAATGTCATTTGCATACTATGTTTGTTTACCTTTTGCTTTTTTTTGATTGGAATGAAGTATACCTAGTTCGTTTCATTCAACCGCGGACAGTCCTGTCCGCCAGTGTCCGCCGGTACCCGCGGGCTTTTTTGTCCGCCAGTATTTTGTCCCTCATTTGCGTTACTGCATATATTTCCATACGTTCTATACTCGCAGACAAATTGTCCGCGCCGCCGTTGTCCGTCGTCTGCTCAGCGTCAAAGCTCATGTAAATGTAACATTGCGTCGCCTCAGTGCTTATTTGTCCTATCTACCATTGCTTAAATTTTACAGTAGAAGATTTTTTTGCTCTATTTAAAAAGAAAGCTTTAGTTTCTAGTTTTTGAGGTCTTTCTTAATACATGAGTTACCTATGAATTGATTGCTATAATTTTAGTCTATGGATGTTAATTTTTTATACTTTATTTTACAGTTTTTATGTGGAGATAGAACAAACATGCATAAAAATAATTAAGAATGTGGACTTAGAACATTACCTCATTGGAGAAAGGACAACGTGACTGTTTCATTTTTGCGTGCTTATTTGTTCTATTTCCCAGATGTATGTACAGGATGGTGTTATAATTCCCCGAGTTATTCATAAAAATCCTCAAACGCTATATACACCTATTCTAGTTAAAAAGTGTTTTATCAATTTCTTTCGAATTATGAGTTTGAAAGAAGACAAAATACTCTTTAACTCTAGAAGTTTACTAATCGTTTTAGTTTTTTTAAATAAATAATACGAATACAGTAAAGCCCAGAACACACGAAGCAACCCAAAAGTGACAAAACTGAAACTAGAGTTACTTTTGAGTCCAAAGCTTTTGCTTTGTGAGTGTTTGGCTTTAATATATTACACTGACTAGCATCACCTTTTGAAATCTTTCTTTAAAATTTTGAGATTAAGGGGCTTAAAAAATAATCTCTTTTAAAAGATAGCGTGTATTCGAAATCCGGTCCCTGATTCCCTCAATCTTGGTAAAATTAAATAATATTTTCTGAATACATATTCGTCAAAAGATATCGTAGCTGTAATTTCAATTATTGACAAAAACGGAAATGAAAGCTTGTGAATACGCATACACTTACACTTAAAGTCCGGACTTTTCCCTTTACTTAAATTTAAAATTCAAAATCATTTATTACACTCTTATAAACGTCATATCATTTTGCTGGAGGAATATTCTTGTGTTATAAGCATTGCTTGTTGCCAAATTTCATGATTCTAGGCATACATACGGGAAGTGCCCTATAGGTTTTGATTCCCATGCGAGTTTCCGAATATGCGGCATAAACGGCCGTATCTCTTGATTGCGTTGGCATAAAAGTTCACCGCTTCAAGGGATTGCAGGCCTGAGTATTTGATATAAATTTCATGTTGATACGTCTATGCGTTCCTGAGTAAAAGGGTTGTGAAAGACAGACAGACAGACAGACGGACGGACAACGAAGTGATCCTATGATCCTTTTTTCCTTTTGAGGTACGGAACCCTAAAAATAAGTTCAAAAACTAAAACCCGACTACGGAAAATGTCTTTCTGAAAAGTATGAAACAAGAAAAGATTATATAGTGATGTTCACAGGATAGCCGTGGTTATATGCCACCTTCTCCTAAGGGTTGTTTATACAACAATATATTTTATAGTATAATAGTATAATGGTACTAACCGGTTTTAGAGCAAGGTGGCATACGACCACGGCTATCCTGTGAACATCACTATACATAATCTTTTTTTGTTTCATACTTTTCACAAAGAGATTTTCCGTAGTCGGGTTTTAGTTTCTGAACTTGTTTTTTAAATTATTTTGGAGTTTGGCTCACATTATCAAGCGAATGCAAGCAAAGCAGCGAGCAATAGCTAGTAATGTATGTATATTTTTGAAATGTGCTCGTTAAGCCCTTTCATTTGATACCCAACACGGTACCATTTAAGAATTTTTTTGGCCGTCGGTCGAATACACACTACCTTTTAGAAGATACAATTTTTTATGACTGGGCGGTGTTACTTAGCGTCCCATAGTTTTTTTTTTTATGGTATAGCTGGCAAATGAGCAGACGGATCACCTGATGGTAAGCGATTACCACCGCCCATAGACACCCGCAACACCAGAGGAGTTACAAGTGCGTTGCCGGCCTTTGATATGGGAGTACGCTCTTTTCTTGAAGGCTTGAATGTCGTATCGGTCCGGAAATACCGCAGGCGACAATTCATTCCAGAGTTTGGTTGTGCGAGGCAGAAAGTTTCTAGTGAAACGCACAGTTGTGGACTGCCAACCATCTAAGTGATGGGGATGAAAATTTTGTCGCGTAGTACGATGGCGAAAAGAGGCGGCAGGGATCATTCCGAACAATTCCTCGGAGCACTCCCCATTGTACATGCGATAGAGAATGCAGAGCGAGGCTACATCTCTACGCAGCGCCAAGGAGTCAAGCCGATTTGAAATATCCTGGCAGCCGACGATTCGAGTTGCTCTCCGTTGAATGCGGTCCAGAGGGAGAAGCTGGTACTGGGGTGCCCCTGCCCAGAGATGAAAACAGTATTCCATGTGAGGCCGAACCTGCGCCTTATAATGTTGCAGGTGATGGGCCGCAGTGAAATACCGTCTCGATCTATTGAGCACACCAAGCTTCTTCGAGGCTAATTCAGCCTTACCCTCTAGATGACTACGGCACTGGACTTCACTCGATATGTCGACACCAAGGATTCCGATACTAGCTGAGGCATTAAGGGGAGTGTCCTCAAAACGAGGTGATACGACAAATGGCATTTTCTTGGCAGTGAACGTGCAAACCTGTGTCTTAGTGGGGTTAAATTGGACCAAGTTAAGCCGACCCCATTCTGAGACTTTCTTTCTTTAAAGAAACTTTACTCTTTAGTCCTCAATTTCCGACACAAGTTTGTTTCGGCTCTCGACGACGTTTTCCCGAGAAATGTTAGCACAGCCGGTATAGAAGGCATCACCTGTGCTTTCATCCGCATAACAATGAGTGCTGCTGATTTGCAGCATATCATTGATATGCAGACAGAACAGTGTAGGCGAAAGCACACAGCCTTGAGGGACACTAGCATTCACAGACATAGAATCTGAGCATGCACCGTCGACTACGACCTTTATGCTTCTGTCTGCAAGAAAACTAGTGACCCATTTGCATAATTCCTCGGGAAGCCCATAAGAAGGAAGCTTCGCAAGAAGTGCTTTGTGCCAGACCCGATCGAAGGCCTTCGCTATGTCCAAACTAACCGCCAATGCTTCCCCCTTAGTCTCGATCGCCCGTACCCAACGATGTGTCAGGTAGAAAAGAAGGTCACCAGCGGACCGGCCCTTACGGAAACCGTACTGTCGGTCACTAAGCAGCTGACGGTCCTCTAGATACCGAAGGAGCTGATAATGGAGTCCATTATCTTTGAGAATAAGGGGGTTATGGCTATCGGCGACGGATTCGAGCGGTCACCTTTTTTAGGGATCGGGTGCACCAAAGCTGTTTTCCATGACTTCGGGACTACGCCAGAAGAGTAGGAAAGCCGAAAAAGGCGCGTTAAAACTGGAGCCAACTCTGGAGCACACACCTTCAACACGATAGGAGGGATTCCATCGGGCTCACTCGACTTATGAATGTCGAGGGAAAAAAGTGATTTACGCACTGAGCGTTGGTGGAACTGGATATCCGGCATACAGCTTACACCGCGGTATGGTCGGCGGCTCGTTTCCCCCGTCATCCAATGTCGACTTGGACGCAAAGAGTTTGCCTAGAAGATCGGCTTTCTCCTTTGCGTCGTGGGTCAATGAATCATTTCCCATGTGCAGTGGTGGAAATTATGGCGTGCAGAAATTCTCCTGGACAGCTTTGGCCAGAGACCAGAACGCACGAGTTCCCGAAGGAAGACGCTCTAGTCTCTTGCCAATTCTGCCTATGTGCGCCGACTTCGCCCTGGCAATGTCTCTTTTGAAGGACCTGGAGGCAAAGTCATTAAAAACAACACCCTGTTTCAAATTCAAAAAGGAATCGAGTGTAAATTAAAAAGTACTTACTGCTCAGTTTGCGGCTGCGTCTGCTTAAATTTACTTTTATAATATGTTCTAGACATGATTTGGCATTTGTCTAAAACAATTTAAGCACAAAAACACAAAAATCTAAACAATTTAAAGTTTTTTTTCGGGAGTGACGAGGTGACTCTTGTGATGTCTTCAGCCAAAATGACAAATCAAACAAAATGGCGGACATGGCGTCGCGGGCTGTGATTGGTCGACTGAGTGGACATAAAACACTCAAGCACTCAACGTCTCCTACGATGTAGGATATAAAACAAACACTGGATATAGTACAAATAAGCACTAAATTTTTATTACAGTGTCGTGTAACGTATAAAATTGAAATGTTTTTTTTGTTATTTTAAGAGAAAAAAGTTTTAAATCTTTCTTAACCAACCGGATTGAAATTTAAGTCTTAAAAATACTGCATTTAAAGTTTATTTTCGATAAATTTGGTGGATAGGACAAATAAGCACTCAGGCGACGATTGGTAGAGTGCGTTCCAACAAATAGTTCCTATGCCGTTATGTTGGCTCCCCTGTCTATCAACGACATCAACACGCGAAGACGCTTCTACCGATTTTGTTAGTGTGTGTCTGCATTCTATGTAGTGTGTGTCTGCGTTCTATGTAGTGTGTGTGGAAAACATTGCTGCCAACATAACGGCATAGGAACTATTTGTTGAAACGCACTCTAGTGTGTGTGGAAAACATTGCTGTCAACATAACCGCATAGGAACTATTTGTTGAAACGCACTCTAGATGCATTTATTGAACAAAATCTAGTTTTTGAACAAGTTCGCCATGCACTGTATGCCAAGAACCCTTCGGATCGGAAATTTTAAGCTAAGCTTTTTACTGGGTGGAAAATCTCAACAAAAAAGAAAAGGAAATAAAAACCGAGCATTTTATATTATTTTAATTTATATTTCTTTTTACGTTGACGTTGGCGGAATTATTGTGTCTAAACACAATAAAGGCCATTAAAAAAAAAAAAAAAAAGCTAAGCTAAGAGATCGGTACGTTTCGATATTCTAAATACCAGACAAAAACTCCCGAGTCTCAATGATTTCTAGTTTTTGAGAAAAAAATCCAAAATTGGTCGATATGTTTTATTCAGAATATACAAAAAAATATTTTTTTTCCGGAATAAACTATGCGTCCATGAAGCTATTTACGTCAAATTATAGAGAGTTTAAAACAACATTTATTGATATTACCGCTAGTCGAAAACGCAAGCGTAACGTGAAATTTTTTTTTTTTCATTTCAACGGTTTTTTTTTTAAATAATATTTGAAGTTAGTAGCACCCAGAAATCTACTTAGAATGTAGAGAATTAAGTTGTGCGTCGTCACAAAAAAACGCAACTGTTAATATCGTGGGTTATCGGAGATACTCGTTAATATGTTAAGTTGATTAAACATTTTGACTAGCAAAATTTTAAATAAGGTTTTGTTATGAAGATTCAATTAGGCGCAGTAAACAATATAAAAATAATACATTATTGAGCAATCAAATAGAAAATTAAATAAATTAAATTACATACACATTAATTAAAAATAAATAAATTAATCAAAAATAAAACTACGATAAAAATTTTAAATAAATCATTTTGATTAGCAAGTGTAGGTATACAGGGTGTAACAAAATTGGTATAGGACCCGTTAACTGCGGATTCTACTCATCGTACTGAACAATTTTTGTTCTACGACTTTGCTCAAATCGCAAAACTACTCAAGCTTATGCACATAACTCACACATAAACATCACTCTTATATGCAGGCATACGAAAATCAATTTGTTTTCTTCGCCTAATTGAATCTTCATAGCAAAACCTTAATTATTTTGCTAGTCAAAATGTTCAGTCAACTTAACATATTAACGAGTATCTCCGATATCCCACGGTATTAACAGTTGCGTTTTTTTGTGACGACGCACAACTTAATTCTCTACATTCTAAGTAGATTTCTGGGTAATACTAACTTCAAATATTATTAAAATAAAAAAATGTTAAAAGGAAAAACATCTTTTTTCACATTACGCTTGCGTTTTCGACTAGCGGGACATATCAATAAATGTTGTTTTAAACGCTTTATAATTTGACGTTAATAGCTTCAAGGACGCATTTATTCCAACTTTTTTGTATTTTCTAAATAAAACATATCTACCAACTTTGTTTTTTTTTTTCTCAAAAACTAGAAATAATTGACACTCGGCAATTTTTGTCTAGTATTTAGAATATCGAAACGCAGCGATCTCTAAGCTTAGCTTAAAATGTCCGATCCGAAGGGTTCTTGGCATACAGTGTCATGTTTGGTGGTTTATATGTTGCGATTGTTAAATCTGATGGTGATGCGTTTACAAGCGCTCGCGGGCATGCTAGTCAGTCAGTGCAAGCACGGCAGACAACGCGGACGTAGATCTCGTGGGAGCAACTGCTTTGAGGCTGATTTATTTTTAATAAAAAAAAAAACTTCCGCCAAGACCACTGGGCGGACTTGGATGAAAGGGTAAGGGCAATATTTTGTTAATATGTCCAGCCGTTTTTTTATTTTTCTAATAACGCTATAATTAGGGCAGCCACCATAGTAAAAAACACTTTTATTTTTTTTTCTCAAAAATGTCTCTAAGGATTTGATGAAATTTTGTAAAATACCATATTTTTATGCTACCTAGTACATTAGATATTTGGTTACTCTGGGAAAAATCTGGTTCTGATACCTTCCATACAAAAATAATTGTTTTGTAATTTTTTCTCAAAAATGGCTCTGAAACTTTGTACAATACCATATTTTTATACAACCTGGTTCTGATACCTTCCATACAAAAATAAGTATTTGTTATTTTTTTCTCGAAAATAGCTATACCTACCTAACGATTTTAATGAAACTTTGTACCTTTTAATAACTTTGGTATAAATATTCACTTGTAGTTTTGCATGTGAGCGAGCTACTTAGGCATAGACCTTTCACCAAAAAAACGACGATACTGACGACATATTTTTAATTTGGTCGTCGTCCGTACGACACAAAGGTGCAAGCGATACTAATGGCAACCGAGCGTCAGGATGACCATCTCAAAACTGGAGAATCTGCCCGACACTGGCAAGAAATCTGCCAAAATCTGCCAAACTCGACTCCAGAAACTGCCAAAAATATGCCACCATATTATTGCCTCCATGGGGATGAAAATGAATAAATAAAATACGTATATGCACCTTAAAGTAAAAAGAAAACTTCAACTACCTTTGTTCAAACATTACTTATGTTCAATAGAAAAAATATTATTATTTGTTTGAACTCACTGACTGCAATTAAACTGTCTTTATTAATTTAAGAATATGAAACTCTGCGATATGGAACTTTTAAAAATAAATAAAGTATTCATTTAAAGTAAAAGTATTTTTTTCACTTAACATGTAGGTACTGCACTATTACAATACTGTAACATTTGCTTCAAATTTTTCATTTTGTTCATTTTCATTATACATTTATTTTAACATCTTTTTAATCATTTATTTAATTGGTTTAAAGAAAATACAGTCTTCTTTTGTTGTGATTGATGCGCATTGCGCATACATCGCACTGCTAGTTCAAAACTGTCGCAACTCAAAAAACCTAATTTTTCAGGAAACGAAAAAAACGTTTCCTGGCTTTTGTAGCGAATTATCGAGAAGTTTTTATATTGCAGCACGTAGAAAAAAAATCGTACTCTATATTTTGTCTTGTGTAAAAATTTTATTCGTGCTAGATTTAAAGTTATGAATATTTTCGTACTTACGACCCTTTTGAAGTTCATTTTGTCCCAATTCATTAAAATTATGTCAAAATGTTACGTTGTTGTTGCCAATTTTGAGAATTGTGATTTTTTTCGTTATTAAAATCCTAAAAATATATATATTTTTTTTTTTTATAAATTCGTAATTTTTGGAGTTGTGACGCTTTTCGTGATTGTGATCTTAAAAATATTAATAGATTTTTTGTTGTAACTCAAAATTATTTAAGGCTCAGATCATTCCTGGATTGGATTTTTTTATAAGAGTCATTTAGTTCAACGATTATATTTCTGTGAATAGCTGAAAATATAAATCGAGAATAGAATGACGAAACATAATTAATAATCAACAGTTGCATAATAAAAATAAAAGAACAAGATTTTTTTAAAACAGAAAGTATCAAACTACCAACATTTCTTATAGCTAATCTAAATGCAGTCTTTATAAATGAGACCATTAGTCACAGGAGATTACGAGTATTCGACACTTACAGCTAAACACAGAGTTTATTTGAATATAAAAAGAGCACTCCCGCAATCTTCACCTGGAGCTTCAACTCATCGTACTGAATAACTTTCCCCATGGAATTAATCAAGAATTAATACGTAATATCCTAACAAAATATGTTTGGACTTTTCTAACAAACTTGACAGCTAATTACTCAACTTTGTATGGGAAGTCCAAAGAATTTAGTATGGGTTCCATGGGAAACGTTTAGCGTGATGAGTTAAAGCCACAGGTGAATTTTCCAGGAGAGGTATTTTTACACACTATGTATTCTGAATTTTCAGATTCAGGACGAAACAGTATGGAACTTGTTATAAATTTTCCACAAAACAATTTTTTTGTATCTCTTAATACTTGTGAAAATTATATAATACGAGCATAGTTTCACTACAAAATAGGCAAGAGTATATCAAACAAATTAATACAAAAATATCACATTCATTAACATAGTTTCACTATAACACAGTCAAAAGTATATTAAAAAAATACTACAAAAACTGTTAAGCAGCCAATTGTGACTGCAATAAAGGTCTAAATTCTACACTTTTTAGTTATTGACAACAAATCATATATTATTTGAGCATAATTGAACTATAAAATAGTCAACAGTATATCAAACGAATTAATACAAAAAGTAGTTCTTTTCGGGCAGCACCCGCAAGCTTCGATTCCATTGTTTACTCTGTAATGAATAAATATATTATAACGAACCGACAATGTTATGCACGAAAACGACGTGTGAAAGCACGTGTGAAAGTTATCCATACTAATAATTAAACAAATTCGAACTTATGTAGTCCATTTCTGTAAAAGGCCGAACCACGGTAAATTAGTTCGGGCTTTTACAATAACAAAAATGTATTATTATACAAATTATTTTAATAAAATTGGGTCCGTATTCACCGATCCCCGGATCGGTTTAAAGTATCCATGGATCACGCTGAGTAGTATCCACCGATACCGGTACGGGATCACGGATCCGTTTCCACCAAAAATTAAATAATTTTTGTGTCCACCGATCCCGGTATTAATTAATTTAGTTTCTTTTAAGGCTTATGTGTAGGTAAGTAAATATTTATACTACTAAAAATCGTTGAGTAGCAAGACCATAAATTGTCTATCTGATGCTTTAAACAATTTATTACTACATACAATTATAATTAATTTTTGAAGTCTAATTAAGATTTTCTATTCTTTTGAGTGGACCCGATACGGAGTACAGACCCACGAAATCTACACATATAAATAATATAAAATAATCATAAAAAATACAATTTTTATAAATAAATAAATTATTATACTTCTGGTCAGAATAACTTAGTATGGTAAGTAGCCTTAAGTAATCTTTATTTAATTGGCATAAAAAACCTGAGATAATACCTTTTTCCGATCTAGTATTTTTTAAGATTGTTTTGCATCAACAGTATCATATTATCACACAAAAAAATTACTGTTCAGATTTTCGCACGAACAGTGTCACATCTCGAAAGCACAAAAAGTCAAGTACCTTAAATATTGACAATAGCTCAATTCTTTTACATCCATTGGCTAGAAAGTAGTTCAGTGGGAATTTTCATTCAGGAATAAAAAAATTTGGACAATTAGAACGGGAGAAATCGATAAACAAAGTTTCATTCTTCAAGAATGTCTTAACTCGAAATTTCTTATTTTTGCGTCAAAATGGTCTCAACTCAAAATAATTTTAAGTTTCTTGTTTATTTTGTCAACTAAACAGTTTTATCTCTATGAGACAAATTGATTGACATAATTTAACACAATTTTGGCATCAACACAGAATTAAGTCGAAATAATACACAAAATAATGAAGGTTTTCGCAACAAAAACGTAACAATACGAAATAATACATTTTTGAAGCGAGCAAACGTAACTTACCTTACAGAGTCCGCGAACCAACTGAAGATGAACCTTTGTAGTCGTAATAATAAATCACAGACTCTGGCGCCAAAAGAGACTTACGCGCCCTCTGTTGAAAAACTACGGAAGCTAAAAAATACGGGTTAGATGAACAGATGCAGAAAAATTCGCTGAACAAGATGGTATACTTAACTCATTTTTGTCACATTTTGAGTTGCGACAGTTTTGAACTGGCAGTGCGACATGGTTTTTTAGGAACCTGTTTCTTATCTATTTTTGTTTTATTCAAGTTTACTTGGGAGAATATTCTCTCAGTGAGTCCACCAAATATGTCATAAAAAAAAATAAAGTATAGGTAGTGCATTTCAATAAAAAGAAAGCAAAAGAAACATACGTAGTATGCAGATGACATTGACAAGTGTCAGTTCCATAGTAAGTTTGTTTACGTTTTGCTTTTTTTTTTTGATTGGAATGAACTATAAATAATAAGACAGAAAAATATAAGTTTTCTATTTATATTTCAAAAATAATAAGGATTTCCTTGAAATCTGCCAAATTCTGCCACTTCTTTAAATCGTCAGCTTATTCTGCCAGAGCTAAAAAATAGTAGCCAAATCTGCCCAAATGGCAGAAATCTGCCACAAATGGCCGAGCGTGTAAACAGGCACACGAGCACAAGCACATTCATCCTTTGATCTGTGTCAAAAAACCGACAGTCGTCCCGATCAGCGGCAAGCACAGGCACGAGTACGGGCGCATGCACAAGCAGCCTGTTCACACGCTCATGTGCTTGTGCTCGGTGAAAGTTGCTTTGCCCGTGAGCGTGTAAACGCTCCATGAGAATCTAGATTAGAGTCTGACAAATGAAAGCGTAACCTGGACTTTTATTTAAAGTTTTTACATGGCAACAAAAAGAAGCTGTCAGAGGCTGTCACTGTTGAATGTTAGTATGACTGCCAATTATTGATACTTGTTGACTGAATATTCATGTTTATTATTTATTGTATTGTTGAGCGTAAGAAATAACATAATGATATTATTTTATTTGTAATGGCCATTCGTAAACGATAGATTTTATGGTAATTTCAGATTTTTCAGTGCAGAAATAAACTGCAGATTATCAAAATCAGTTTATGAAGTAGACTGTTTTTATGTTTATATTTATAAACAAGATGTACAAGGAGTCAATAAAATTGTAAAAAGCTAATTGTAAATTGTAATTTCAACTAGTATAAATATATTTTAATAAAGATTTTATTACACAAGTATTAAATATATTTTTCCTGCTATAGGTTGGTGATACCACATGAAGAGTTTTTGAATTTGCCGTGCTTTCTCAGGTTACGCTTTCATTTGTCAGACTCTAGATATGAGCGCCGCAACGCGCCGCGCCGGCGCGCCGCCGCAGCCGCCGCGCCCATTTCTCCACGCCGCCGCCGCCGCACTGTAGGCTGAGATTCGTCTTTCATAGACATTCAGCGTTTTTTTTCTTAAATATATATTTTTTGTTCGAAACGGGTACTATAGATCATGCTTATGCACACTTATATTAAGAAAAGTCATATAGTCTTGTTTCCAATTAATGAGAATTTTTTTTCGAAAAAAATGTATGGAGCTGACGTGAAAAATCATTATATCTCAGCTGTCGCACATTTGGCCGTTATTCTTTTGCAGGTGAATTATCTTTGAATTATTTTGAATTTTTTGACATACGTCAGTACACGGCCACAGGTGCGAGGTTTTTTTTGAAAAATGAACAAACATTTCACTTCCAATAATCGCTCAATAATCGTGACTTAAGATAGTAAAATAAGAAATGTATGGAGCTGACGTGAAAAATAATTATTTCTCAGCTGTCGCACATTTGGCCGTTATTCTTTTGCAGTTAATTAATCTTTGAATTATTTTGAATTTTTTGACATACTTAAGTACGCGGCCACATTTGCGACGTTTTTTTTTAAAATAATTTTTAAATATGTAAGATGTTTGATCATTTTTCAAAAAAACGTCGCACGTGTAGCCGTGTACTCAAGTATGTCAAAAAATTCAAAATAATTCAAAGATTAATTAACTGCAAAAGAATAACGGCCAAATGTGCGACAGCTGAGAAAAAAATATTTTCCATGTCAGCTCCATACATTTCTTATTTTACTATCTTAAGTCACGATTATTGAGCGATTATTGGAAGTGAGTAGTAGGGTTTATTGTTAGAACATTGTTTATAACCGTTGGTTTCAAATAAAATAAAACACTTGTACAAAAATAATTTTTAAATATTTAAAATTTTTGATCATTTTTCAAAAAAACCTCGCACCTGTGGCCGTGTACTGAAGTATGTCAAAAAATTCAAAATAATTCAAAGATAATTCACCTGCAAAAGAATAACGGCCCAATGTGCGACAGCTGAGATATAATGATTTTTCACGTCAGCTCCATACATTTCTTATTTTACTATCTTAAGTCACGATTATTGAGCGATTATTGGGAGTGAGTAGTAGGGTTTATTGTTAGAACATTGTTTATAACCGTTGGTTTCAAATAAAATAAAACACTTGTACAAAAATATTTTTTAAATATTTAAAATTTTTGATCATTTTTCAAAAAAAACTCGCACCTGTGGCCGTGTACTGAAGTATGTCAAAAATTCAAAATAATTCAAAGATAATTCACCTGCAAAAGAATAACGGCCAAATGTGCGACAGCTGAGATATAATGATTTTTCACGTCAGCTCCATGAATTTTTTTCGAAAAAAAATTCTCATTAATTGGAAACAAGACTATATGACTTTTCTTGATATAAGTGTGCATATGCATGATCTATAGTACCCGTTTCGAACAAAAAATATATATGTAAGAAAAAAACGCTGAATGTCTATGAAAGACGAATCTCAGCCTACAGTGCCGTCCCGCCACGAAAATTCAACGGCGCGCCGAACGAGAGGAGAGACTGAGCGAGCCGGCCGGGCTGGCTGGCTGGGCGAACTTAGTTTCGCATCTTTTCATAGGTACTTGGGTTCACACCGCGAACTAAGCGGGCCATACAGCGCTGTCTGGTGTATATATACAGTCTTCACTTCGTTTAGAATTTCTCTTGTAAAAGACTGTCATTTTGTGTTCATGTTTTTTGAGATTAAAAAAAAAAAATAACAACCCAGTGTTTAATTAATTTTTAATTACTAGCTGGGAGACCGACCGTCGCTCGTTCAATCGGAGTTTTTATAAACTAATTGTAAGATAACTTGTTTAACAAAAGGACAAGCAATATTTGTTCTGAAAATATCTATAATATTTTTTTTATAATTTGATTCTATTGAAAAAATACATGCAAATTATCCTTTTTTTGATAAAAATACAGAAAAATATTCAATGATACGTAATGTTAGAAAGTTGTTCATCATTTATTATGATATCAATCACTTTTGGCGACTTCTTAGAGATTTTCTTATTGAAAATGTTATCAGCGCCATCTAGTTGTGTTTAGAGAAAGCCGTGGAAAATTCCCTATTGTCAAACACGGGGCAGGGCGGCACAATCATCAGGTATGTAATTCACTTATATGGCGAAATATGGCGCTATTTGTCTCTAAAATACAAAGAGGTTAATTTTTTTTATCACTCTTAAGTCTTTTTATTTATTTACATAAGTTCACACAAAATAAAAAATTAAAAGACATAAAAACTATAAAGTCTCATGGGTGGGATTCGAATCCGGACCTAAAAGCAGCAAAACGTAAGCGGCTCGCACCAAAACCGCTAGTCCACCGAAACACAATTATAAGCAACGGGAAAAAATAAGAATGATATGCGTTCTCCTTTTATGTAATTTCGCTCATATCTCCCTTAGATGAATTTTTTCGAGGATAATTCCCTCATAGATCGATTTCTGGTGATTTTTAACCCCGAATCCTAGATTTTCGTCAAAAGGTTTCAAGCCGTTTTCGAAATCGTCGGGACACTTAACTCGTTTAATAGTATAGGAGATTAGATAAACACTATTTAAAAATCAACAGCGACCACTTTGTCACCTCTGCGGACATCCGGATCAAATTAGCTGTTTCCAAGACGAGTTTGCCCAGCGTAAGCAACAGGGTTGCCAGACGTATGAGAATTCTCGTACGTTTACGAGATTTACCACCTTCTGTACGAGGTACGAACCAACCATGAATCTCGTACACATTTGTACGAGATTTAGACAAATATTGACTACGCCATGTATCCAAACCAAAAAATATATTAAAAATTTATTCTTTACATGCTGTAGGAATTTCCTGAAGACTAGTGCCTTAGAAATAAAAAAAACGATATGATATGGGAGACCCGGTGCTGTCAAAACTTTCAGCTTTAGGGCCAGCATCAGCTCTTTCCAACAACTTCAGAGATCACGTCCCAACACTAATGCCCCTTATGGAAGTCGTTCCACGCGTAAGTTCATTTATTGATGATATAAAAAATCAGCAGATAGACGATCAATGGAAGATACTGCCCATTGCTAAGGCTCAACATCCTGAACGGCTTCAGGAAACTGAGGAACCAGACGAGTTCTCGGCAATGTTACTTAAAACAAAAGATTTCTTCGATTTGGCTAGCTTTGCTCTAGAAGTTCTGTCTTTGCCCCATGCAAATGCTGAATAGCTCATATTTATTTTAATTTGGTATTTTTAATCATAGTTACAATTTTTATTTTACACGAGATTTTTTACTGAAAGTACGAGATTTTTGGCGACTGTGGTACGAGAAAAAGCTCTAGCATCTGGCAACACTGGTAAGCAAACGATTTGATGTATCGAACGAAACTAAAGGACAATGTAACTCGCACTGCATACTCCTTCGAGCTATCAGTTTACTCGTTACCGACGAACTAGACATCGACTCAGCTTGGACCCAATGGAGAAGAAAAACTACAAATAAGTAAACCTTCGTGTTCTAGGCTCGACACGCTCCAAGGGCCGAAACCCGGGGCCGATGAGATCATGGCAGAAATGCTTAAGTCTGACCTGATGTTAGCGGCATCTATAGTACATTATCTCCTGGAGAAGATCTGGAACATTGAGAGACTACCCATGGCTTGGAAAGAAGGCCTGCTCGTAACAGTACCAAAAAAAACCGGCCAAGTGCGAGTCGGACTCGCGCACCGAGGGTTCCGTATAAATTCATAATCACACATGTTTTGAACTCTATATTTTTTATATTTGAGTTGATTGAATGAAAGGTAATTTGCGGTTTACGATTTATGACGTATTAAAAAAAAATACTTACTAGATGTCGTTGAAACCAATTTTCGGTGGAAGTTTGCATGGTAATGTACATCATATATTTTTTCTAGTTTTATCATTCTCTTATTTTAGAAGTTACAGGGGGGCGGGACACACATTTTACCACTTTGGAAGTGTCTCTCGCGCAAACTATTCGGTTTAGAAAAAAATTATATTAGAAACCTCAATATCATTTTTGAAGACCTATCCTACGACCTATAAAATTTGAGTTTCAGTTGTAAGTATGGGGAACCCCCAAAATTTATTGTTTTTTTATTATTTTTGTGTGAAAATCTTAATGCTGTTCACAGAATACATCTAATTACCAAGTTTCAACAGTATAGTTCTTATAGTTTCGGAGAAAAGTGGCTGTGACATACGGACGGACAGACATGACGAATCCATAAGGATTCCGTTTTTTGCTATTTGGCTACGGAACCCTAAAAAAGGGAGTTTTGAGCGACTGGAACAACTGGCGAGGCATCACCGTTCTGTCTACCGTGTCGAAGATCCTCTCGAATACTGGACAGACTTATAGGAGCGCTGAAGGAATGCTTGTGGGAGGAACAAACCGGCTTTCGTCCAGGGCGCTCTTGCGTCGACAAAATTAACACTCTTTGAATTATTATAGAGGAGGGCAATGAATGGAAAAAGAACTTGTACCTTACTTTTATTGGTTTTGAGAAGGCCTTTGAAACTCTCACCTGGTCCTCGATATGGTATTACCTGGAGACCAGAGGCATCCCCTCCAAATTGGTGAATCTTATCAAGGCAATGTACGATGGCTGCTTATGTCCCGTTGCTCACGAGGGGAAGCTGTCAGATCAGAGCCCATAAACTTCAAAGCGGGTGGTCGCCAGGGTTGACTCCTGTCTCCACTCCTGTTCGTCGTAGTGCTTGATGACGTTTTACGGAAATCTTTTGATTCGCCATAGTCGGGTAAAAACTAGTGTCGTGGTTTTTGTGACAACCCTATCCAATAAGAAGGTTTTGTATAAAAATCGTTACAAATCCTGAAGCAATTTGACCTACTATTCAGAATGAAGAATACCACCAATTTTTGTTTTTTATCTTAAAATATACTCTATTAAAAATAAAAAAATATGGTGAAAAAAATTTTTTGATACGTTTGATAGTTTCTGAGATACTGAATTATTTAGGTAGGCAAGTGACGCGGGGTCGTCGCACGCTGCTGTGACGTCACTCCACAACGGTCGCTCAGTGCGCGCCCCGCTCCCTACCTGTATGTATGAAGTTTGCGTTGAAAATTTTAAAAATGACGAATCCAAAAACTAGAAAATCGTGCTCGTGTCAAAGTGCTTAAATACAACTAACAATATACCCGAAAAGTTATTTTTTACTGTTATATTTTTGAACCTTAAAGTCAAAAGAAATGGATGAAATGTATGATCTACCCAGGCCCAAAGCCAAAAGTTGTGTCTATCACCTTCTCCTTATCTTATAACTTTTGCATAAACAGTAACGTCGTCGCCGTAGCTATTTCTAGCCAATCTAAAATAAAATAAATATGAGTTAACCAATACACATAAAAAATTAAAACCGGACAAGTGCGAGTCTGACTCTCGCGCAGAGGGCTTTGTCCACACCTACAAACAAACAATATTTTAAATTTTTTCAACTTATTTTAAGATTTATAGATAACTTCTTAGAGATTTTCCTGTAATTAATAAGCGAAGATCTATTTTCTGTATAATATATTTGTTTAAATTTTATGCCCAGTTTGCGGAAATAAGGAGTGAGGAGCATGGTAAAGATGATGGTGTCAAAATCACTTATGTCATCAAAAAAAAAAAAAAAAAAAATATAATGACACAATAACGACACTGAAGCGGTCATGGCTCAGCGCTGCTTATGTGGTCGCGTCGATCTTGCAGGTTAACTGACTACAGACACGGTCACAACTTAGATGGGCTTAAATATCAGTAACTATTACTAGATCGTCAAGCTATGTCGGAGGCGTTATAGGCAGCTTGGATGGACTGCTAGTCAAGTCCATCCAAGCTGTGACCGTTTTTGTAGTCAGTTAACCTACGTGATCGACGTGACCACGTAAGCAGTGCTGAGCCATGGCCGCTTCAGTGTCGTTATTGTGTCATTATATTAGAGTTGATGACTTAAGTGATTTTGACACCATCACCTTTACCATGCCCCTCACTCCTTATTTCCGAAATATCATGTTCATAAATATCATTATTACCTACATTTTTCAATACTAGTAATGAAAAATAGGTATGTAGGTTCTTATAGGGATTAACAGATTTGTGATAAGAAAGAAAAAAAAATAGTTGTAAGTACTTTTGCATTTTTAATCATTGTGTCTCAGCGGCCGCGGTAAAGAAATCGAAGTTATTTGAGAAATAGTAGCTTAACTCGTCTATTTAAGGAATCATTAGATTTTTCAATCAATTTTTAAAACTGTCATCGAATATACTTGTAACACTACTGTAACACCGATTCACATAAAAAAAAACTCCAGTTAGAAATGTTATTGTGGGCGAACGTAGGGACCATCCGATAGCAATGTATGAAGAACACAGTACGGTGAGTGCGGCGAGTTGTGGTATGACGTCACGCGCGCTTGGCGCGCCCGAGCGAAGTATTTGAAAAAGGCGGAAACTAAAATTATCGTCACTTCAAAACTACTCACTTGATTTAAATGAAACAAAAACAAGTGTATTTCTAGACATTTAGGCTACAAGGTTATAAAGTTTCAAGTGATTTAACGGACCCATTAACATTCTTCCTTGCCAGTTATTATTTTAAATCCGTTGGGTTGCCATGTTTAAAAATACGAGCTCGTATAAGGATTGACAACTAGACCTAAAATAGGAAATGATATGCACGTATCTTTGAAAACGGGTAAGCAGGTCAAGATGCCACAACGGTGCCAATTTGACCTCTTTTACGTTTATTTTTATGGAGCCTCAGGTTGAATGTATTCTATAATAATAAAATAACTAATGGAACTGAATGGTGAATTTGTTGTTGTCATAAAAAAAATATCACATGTTGCAAATATCTATCTAATTTAAAGTTATTTCAAAAATAATAAAAAAATGTGGTCAATTTGCCACATTTGACGGTAGTCTCGACCCTATGCACCCCTAAGAAGAAGAAGACTATTAAAAAAATATACAAAACAAATATCTTACAAAAAGCTCTCGTTATTTGTTGTTTCTGCTAATTCTGACGTACTTTATGTCACTGACAAAGTACATTATCCCTTACTTATTGTCATTCACTTACGTCTTTCCGTAGAGTTACCGACTCCAAATGGAGTCGTGCACTTGGCTTCAACCAATAAGTCCACGCACCCATGGTGTCGCAAGACATATGCGTCTTTGCGACTCCGCCTGGAGTCGTGGACTTGTGGTTGATTGAAGCCAACTCCATGGAGTCGTGGACTGTTATCGTGTAAAAAGTGCTGAGTGGACAAAACATTACGCTTGTACCACGCAACCCTGCTTGATTTTTTTTTTATTATTTTTCCTAGAAAGGCAAGAAAGGCTATATTTTTTGTACTCTGCACAGTGTCCAGTCCCATTATGAAACGTGTCCTTTGGCAAAATTGAGCTTTTATCGCCATCTATTTTACTATGCCCTAAACTTTCGAATGTGAAGACACCCGTGGAGCTAGTACTGATAAAAAAGGATAGATGGCGTAGTGACGATTACTATTTCGAACATACAGTCTGCCAAAAGATCAAGTCGGAGTCGGACTGTCGGACTGTACAGTCTGTCTACGATCTCTTAGCAGATGGATGACATTGACAGGCGCTTTAGTCGCAAATCTGACATTTCTTTCATACAAATAGTTTCATTTTTCAAGATGGCGGCGTTAGTTCCGGCCTTTCACCACCCTGCCAAAACATCGTAGACAGACTGTATTGTATACCTAAAGCCGTGTCTCCTGCGCGTGCTTTTTCGAAACATTACACAAAAACATTAAAGATTTGGGCGTGTATTCACACGCAATGCTTTTGTTTTCCGAGGCCGACGGAAAACATCGCGGGAAGCGAGGGGAAGGATTTGTTTCATTTCAAACGCGCACATCCTTGAACAGAGTCTAAACTTGCTCGCACATGGGTTTTTTGCACATTAGGCAATATGAGTAAAACCAATTCTTAAAAGTAGCTTTCTGAGATACGGAAGAAATTGTCAATTCCAAATCTATCTTCTATTTTTAACTGGTGATGACTGAAAATGTTTTGTTTTAAACAGAAACATTTTCCTACAGTATTGGACGCTTTGCATATGGAAACAAATGTTTTTGCTTCGTGTTTTCTGTGTAATGTTTCAAAAAAACACGCGCAGGAGTTACGCCTTAAGAGTTTTACTCAAAAAATCTATGTTTTAGGGTGATGTAGGTACCGGAAAGAGATGCCGCCGGGTCTCGTCGTCGTCGTAGCTTTGGGATCCTGCGGGAGGGACAAACGGCCTAATCGATTGACATTGTGGGGTGGCTATTTGTCTGTCTGGCATTCTCCCTCGCTCGTTTCGGTCTTCGGGCTACGGGCTCTGTTCACTTCCCTTTGATCTACTTTTAGAAAGATACAGACATACATATCTCCAAATGTTCATGGTTACGTTTTCCGAAATAATATTACGTACCTACCTACTCAAGAATAAAATTTCGTAAATTATCTACTTTATTACCCGTGGCACAACTGCTATGGCACATAGTAGTCTGCCCTCATAAGAAAGAAGGCCGCAAAGTATCTACACCGTGAAAAATTCGTTGTACTCCCGCTAACTGTGGTTTCTACTCATGAAACTGAACAAAAGCTGAACAAATTTTCCCAAGAAACCTATTAGTCCAATCAATAAAGGAGTTGTTTGTAGAGGCCTAAGCGATTTCTTCAAAAAAGTGTTCAGGGTTCAGGATGCTTAGGCAGTGAACATACTTAAAGTGCCCGCCTCTAGGGGGTGAGCCGGAGTGAGGGGGGGGGGACATAAACCATATGGGGACATATTACCAAATGAAAGCTCAACTTTTATTCTATACACTTTTTCCGTATTCCAGCTACCTATACGCTCCGGAAAAGTAAAAATGTTCGAAAAAACCGCTCCTGACTATTAAATGCGCCTTCATAGTCTAGCGAGCGTCTAAATTATTATCTACTAGTTTCGGCCAGCGATTTCGTCTGTGTAGACTTCAGAATTGGGTCCAGATAGAAATAACATTTTAAAGCAGCGCCACCTAGTGGCGAAGTATAATTTTCCGTTTTAGCCGTTCCTCCGGATGTCCCTATGGAACGCCTCACCCAGTGTTTTGGATTGTTCAGTAGTTTCGGCGTAAAAGTGGAACAAGTGTATCTACCTGGATAGTATCTGGACCTTCTATCTGGACCTGAAGTGTCCCATACAAACGTTGTTACCCATGGTCTCCTCTATCGATTCCAACCTCTGATAGTTACCATACAAACGTCAGATACTATCCAGGTTACCATACAAACGTTGTTACCCATGGTCTCCTCTATCGATTCCAACCATCAGAACAGGGATCACCATGACACCACAACTGATGAAAATGTTTGTACCTATGTGTCTGAAAGCATACCAGTACCTAACCGTAAAGGGGCTGGGGCCCCAGAGAAGCCGGGAGTGGCCGCAGAGAAAAGTCTCCCATACAAACGTTGTTACCCATGGTCCCCTCTATCGATTCCAACCATCAGAACAGGGCGTCATCATGACACTGCAACTGATGAAAAATTCCCTGAAGAAAAAAATATAAAAAAAAAATTCGGAGCCCTTTTTTCTGCACCTCATCATGTTTTTCACATTTAGAATAAAAAATAATACAAGACAGCCCTCTTAATTGCACCCCAACTACCTAGGTATGTAGGTAGGTACCTAGCACCTACTTTATGCATTATGGCTTTATTATGGTACATAGTAATAGCACGTAATAGTAGGTTCACTAAATTATTCCTATTATACCTACCTAGTCGTCGTGTAATCCTGACTCGACACAGTCAGTCAGTCAGTCAACCAACCATAGAATAGAGTCTAGTTCAATGACACGAGCACATTTTTTCATTCAACGCAACCTTCTGGTGACCAAGAACGCAAGAACGATACACCTAGCGCCATCTCTCTTATCATTTATTTACATTTTAGCTAAAGTATCTCGGTTAAAAACAACTCACTTGAAAAAACAGCCTTCCTTTTCAGAGTTCCGTCTGTATTTACGTAATAATTACACTTAAAAACACTAATAATAGCCTTAGTTGCCAAACAACCGCTCAACGCATGCAAATTGCTTAAAGAACGCGATCCTTTTTAAGGGCCAGGGGCGGACTGTCGAAGCGTCTCGCTCGTCTGTCAGTCGTCGGCTGCCGCGCCGCCGCCGCCCGCAGCCACTGCACTGCGCCGCGCTTGCCTTGCCGCACGAACGTGCGTGATCCCGTCCCTTTCATGCTTAGGGCATAGATAGGCAGATAACTCTCACATTGGCTACAATGCGGACCAATCGCGACACATTCCGCTGCTTCTGACTGGTTGATAACTTGACAGAGCGTTGGAAAAGTAGTTGGCAATGGATTTATTTCATTGTCCATCCATACAAAAACATTATCTTCTACTGTGATAAGGATAAGAGAGAGGAGCTATCAGATCATAGCTGAAATTCATTTAAGGGCGTCGCACACTAGCGCTATACTGTGCTATAAAATCCGCCACACTCATGGATGGAGTGGGGTGACCGTGAAGTTTGTAGCCTCCTTTGCTAGAACATCCGTCCAAGAGTGTGGCGGTTTTATAACACAGTATAGCGCTAGATTGTGACGCCCTTTATTGCGCTGGGTAGAACATGCTATATCGGACGATATCCAAAGAAGTACCTATGTATTGAAAGAAAATTCCGATAATGATACATATAGTTCATTCCAATCAAAAAAAAGCAAAAGGTAAACAAACGTAGTATGCAGATGACATTGACATGTGTCAATTCTATAGTAAGTTTGTTTACGTTTTGCTTTTTTTTGATTGGAATGAACTATAGGTACCTAACCCAGTAACAAAATTCTGGTATTGCATTGCATACAGGTGCAAAAAAATAGATGTCGGAATAATATTTGTCCTACGATGCGACGCGACGGTTTAGATCACTAAAATATTTTTGAATTCTTCAAACAAATTGAGCAGCTGGTTTGGCCAATATTGTATGGAGTTCTAAAACTCCTTTGCGATTTCAGCAACGTCCTAGAACAAAAGTTATTCAGTATGTGAGTCTAACGCGGATATCAGACTGAGGCCGAAATCGGACGGGAGTGCGGAGCGACGAAATTCGCATGCGGCAGCGTTCCCCTCCACCGGACGGTTTCCGCCCGAATTTCGTCCGAAGCTGCGGTGCACGACGAAGGCGCGGATTCCGCCCCACCAGACGGTTTCCGGTCGTAGACGAAAATCCGGACGGTATTGCGGTGCAGTGGTATACCCTGCGAATCGCACGACGGATCCGCGCTCCCGGACGGAGAGGTGTCAGTGTGTGATACCCCGCGGTTTTTGTATACAAATCAACATTTTACAGTACAAAGTTTAAATCCGATCCAATTCGTTGCGGTGAGCGGAGCAATGTGTTTTCCGCCTTACACCTATTTCGATATACCCAAAGCACCCTAAAGCAGGGATGGAAGATATACATCGATGTTTTGTAAACATTCGATGTATTGTGACGATGTATCGTATTGAACCGATCGGTGTATTGTTAATAAGTACTTCAACATCGAATATTATATGTCGATGTTATTTTATTCGATGCATTGAACACGCTATCTAAGACACTGACTGCGTTTTGTGAACGTAATTATCTGTTCAGTTAACATCTGTCCCATCAGAAAGACTCTTACTAGGCACAGGACTAGTTTCTACTGAGCAAAAAACAGATTGAAGGGAAAGATTAAGTTACATTAATTAATCATTAAAAAAAACTTCTGTCTTAACATAGCATTAAAAAAAATTGTATTTGTAAAGAAAATAATCGATGTATTTCTCCCTACCCCAAAGGTCAATACAGATCAATCCATATTGCTATTACTCTGCTCTGCTGTCTTTCAGCCCGTCTGTCTCTGTATATGTCACGGGTCATAAGTTAAACGGAATGAGTTACAAACTATATTTATTTCGTGTTATGTTTATTAGGTACGAATAATTAACCTAATAAAGTACTTAAGTAAGTACTAAGTACTTAAGCAAATAAGTAAGAGATCAAGGAAAAAAAAGGAAGTTGAAATCATACCTACCTAATGTAATGATATCAATAGTCAAAAGTCAAAAGTTCAGAAATAATCGCTAGCTGCTAAATCTCTGTGGGTGCAGGACTCCTCGTCACCGCAGACGCACTTCATTTTCCTCCTCTCCACCTTGGTGACGCCCTCGCTGGCAATGTGCTGCAGATCCCACCAGATAGCGCCGCCCAGGATGTTCTGGAAGTACGGCGGCACGCTGCCTTCGCGAAGCAAGTACCTACGCCAAGAAACATGGTCAATACGCAAAAAACATATCGGACAATTTTGGTAATGAGCTAAGCTATTTGCAGTCCAATAAACTATAGCAAACTCGAAGAGCTTAGCCGACTGGGTGATAACTAATTTTAAAAATCTGGCGCTATACTACTTGATCCTGCTTAACATCCTGCTTACTTGAACCTGCCGGCAACGCACTTGTGACTCCTCTGGTGTTGCGGGTGTCTATGGGTGGCGGTAATCGCTTACCATCAGGTGATCTTTTGCTCGTTTGCCTCCTGTCCCATTAAAAAAACCATCTTAAAACAATAACGGAAAGGGCACACAAATCTCTAAAACTATCGAATATTTAGTTTTATTTTAAATCCACAATTGTTAAAAGCCCATAGCATCATCTCACCTGGTGGTTATCTTCATGCTGGAACACATCAATGCTATTAACATTGAAGTTTGAAGGCAAAACTTAGATAAGATGGTGATAGCTAGCCAGGCGGGCTGAAAACTGCAGACGCCTTACCTACCAAACCAATCAAACCGAGTCCTACAAAGTTTGGAGCCCGGCGGGAATCGAACCCGCGAGCCCGCGCGACCTCCTGATGTGAAGCAAGCGGACTATAAGATAGAGATAACGAATAGCTACTAGATGAAATATTAACTTGCAATGTTGACCATTGAGATAATATAGATATAATTAGGTACTTATAGAAATTTTCTTCTTCAAGGTCCGCAGCACGACGACGCCAATACTTCTGCAAAGCGGGGCTCATCTCCTCGACTCGATCCAATTGTTTTGCGGCGTGCGCTCTGTCTTCTTCAAGTTTTCTGCACATTTCACTGAAGTCTGTCCAGCGAGCATAATAATAACGATAATGAATAATATTTAGTTAGGTACTCTAGTAGTCTAGACTAGACGCTGGAGCATCATTCACATGCACAGGGAGAGAGAGAGAGAGACAGAGAGAAACATATTTATTTTAGTTCTTTGCACTTTATTAGTGCACGACAATCGATCCTTATCAAATTCTCAAGTTCGATGTTTATTTCGCCATGGCATCGCTCACTCCTTAGTCGCTCTAAAGCTTAATGTATGTGATATTTATGATAACATGATAAGTGATATTATCTTCCCTCGCACGACTAACTCTCCTATCTCATAACCTGGATGGGTTTAACTGTTAGTGGCATTTATCTCGACCGTTTCTGTGCTTCGCAAGGCACGTTATGTCGTTGGTGCCGGTTGCTATCACTAGATGGCAGTCGTTAAGCCATGTCAGAGGTCTTATAGGCGGCTTGAAACTTCTGACACTGGGGATGGCCACTACCCTCCCAACCTCCACCAATACGGACTTGGTCCCCGTGTGTGGAGTATGGCCTATCCTTCCCGAAGTATGGGATTCCCCTGCAGTGGACGATATGGGTGGTCAACGAACGACGAACGATACCTTTACAGTTGTCTAGCTTCACTGTGCACTTTTATAAATATAAATAAATATTAGGGACAAATCACACACGGTTATCTGGCCCCAAACTATTGGGTTGGTAAAAAAGTCTTGCGACACTTTGTATTCAACCTGTATATTCTTTGTGTAGAAGTTTTGATTGGAGGGCTTTCAACGTTTGATAAGTTATAGATATGAATGGCGATTACCTAATAATTATATTAAAGTTATTTTTAAAATAAATTAACTTGTCTTAAAAATTGGCTTATTGTCGCAAGACTCTTTTAACAACACAATAGGATTCCCTGTATTATGGGAACCAGAAACTTATAAACATACACATATACACAGAGCAAACAAATCAGCTCATCACAGAAATGTTTGCCCTCTGTGGGGATCGAACCCATAATTCTCAGATCAGCAGTCAGGAGTGCTAACCACTGAGCCACCGAGTCAGTCGAACTTTGAATCACAGATACCTAATAAGAAACTCCAAAGCCCACCTAAACTGCCGTCTTCACCCGGGAGTGACGCTGCTGAAGGCTCAGGTGGTAACGGCCTCGTAGTCACAGTGAGTCTGGCTTTCTTTTCAAGTTCTCTGGCCAGATCATTTTTCAAGTCCTCGTACAATCTAAGTAGTAAGAAAAAGTTGTACTTGTATTCTCTTAATTTCTATTGTATTGCAGTGTTTTTCAACCTGTGGGTCGCGACCCCTCAGGGGGTCGCGAAGCCTTTCTAAAGGGGTCACGGGAAAAGAAAAAGTAAGTGGTTATAGGTCCTACACTGCAATGAAAAAATACGATTTCAGTGAAAAGGCTGGTCCTGTTTATTTTTTAAAAAATTATCAAAACGTGGTTCTATTTCGGAGACGTTTATAAGTAAATCATTTTCTAACTGAAGAAAATTATAAACGTAGTCTTTCAAATCACTAACATTTTGTATGTTTAAGGCCCTAGGGGGGGGGGGTCGCAAGAATTTTTTTTACTTGTAAAGGGGTCGGGTATTAAAAAAGGTTGAAAAACACTGTTGTATTGGGTAGCAAAAGGCTGACGGCCCTCCTGATGGAAAATGGTTACCACCGCCATTGGGAAAATGCAACACCAGGGGCGCTATCAATGCTTTGCCGAACCTTCAAAAACCTTTTCAATCCCTTCTTGAATAGTTTCATACTGTAGGTAGACCTCAGGGAAAACCTCGGACGGAAGCTCATTCCACAGCTTAGTGGGGATGAATTCCATTCCGATGGCGAGTGGAGCGTGCGGTGATAAACCCGTACTGTCGGCATCATGTCGAACAGTTCCTCAGAACACATGGTGTTGTATAAGCGTTAGAAAGTTGAGGGGTTCTACAATAGACCGCTTGTGAGCTCTGGGTCGTCGATAATTCTGATCGCGCGTCGCTGGGTGGAGTCGAGGGGGTTCAGCTGATATTTGGGCGCTACTGCCCAGAGATGTAAGCAGTACTCACATGAGCTCTGTATAGCTGCAGGCGCTGTCAAGTACCACTTTGCTCTATGGAGTACTCTAATTTTTTCACTGCAAGGGTAACATTGTCCTCGAGCTCGAGGTAACCTCGAAATTGGACGTTGCATTGCTATAAATGTAAACACCTAAGATACCGATGCTCATAGCAACAGCAAGAATTGTTCCTTGGAACCCTGCAAACCCATCGAACTGAGGCGCTACAGTAAATGGGACTTTTTTAGTGGTGAACGTTTTTTATAGGACGGCGGCGCCCCGGTCTCAGCCTAAAACTTTAGTGGGTGGGGGGGGGGGAGGTATTACATTAGTAGGGTCACATTAAAATTCGAGAAAATTTGGGTTTATTGCTCAAAATATTTAAGGAAATTAAAATAAAAAAATATAAAACAAATGGGAGTTGTTTTATCTTGGTAGCAGACATTGGCGTAGCTATGGATTTTTTATAGGTGGGCAAGCAGCAGTAGCTGAAGTATCACAGTGATTTAAGGGCCCGGCAAACGCGATACTAGGCGTTCAACGCGCATTTTCAGTGCGTACGTAACTTTATTGCGTATTTAAAAAAAAAAAACATATAAGTAGATGATTTAAAAAAAAACATATAAATATTAAAAGATGTAGTAGAGGTATGTTTGCGATTTTTTTCTATCGAGCGAAAAATGCTTAACTTAACGATGTAGTCCCTGCATAAAGGTCTCACTCAAGGTTACTATTCATTAGACATGTACCGGGTACCCGGTTTAGATCCGGTACCCGGCGGATCCGGCACTTTTTTAAGGATCCGGCCGGGTACCGCGTAATAGCGCCGGGTATCCGCCGGGTAATTGCCTAATTATTAAAAACACGTTATTTTGAAGTTAAAAGTAAAGGTAGCGGGCCGCCAGGTTACGCAGTATAGGATTGTGACCTCTATTTTCTGCCCACTACTTAAATATATAGGGTAATGAAATATTTTTGACCACGGTTCTACTCATGAAACTGAACAACTTACTTTCTGCCTCGAGGAAGAGGAAACTCCTCTTCATATACTCTGCGAGTACGAAGCACTCACCCAAGCCAGAAGCCGATCTCTAGGTGGACCGATGGTAACTCCAGAGGTCATTATTGAACTCGATCCTAAGTGCATCCTACAGTTCATTAGAACTATTGGCCTTGAGGATATAATATAACAGGGGCACTGATCACACTAGATCTACGCAGGTCACAGTGATCCAATAGGGTCCTCCTTTGGTCCTATGCCCTTTACCCCCAAATAATAATAATCCTTTGGAGCTCTGGCAAAGTCTAAGTAATGATCTGAGACATGATCGTGGCGGCCCGCTACCTTTCGGCCGGGTCCGGGTACCCGGCTACCCGGCCGATTAGACCACCGGGTACCCGGCAAATCCATTACCCGGTACATGTCTGCTATTCATATTTTTTGGAAACCATAAAACGCGTTAAAACGTTTCAAAAACTCTGTTCATTGAACCTACTGGTCCTTAAGAAGTTTTGGCGATTTGACATTCACGGTTTTTAGGGGTGGGGGTGGGGGGGGGGGGCGTCATGACTCCTAGACCCTCCCCCCCCTGGACCGCGCCTGCTTCTTACAAAAAGAAATGCTTAATACTTAAGTAGAGGTACTTCATCAACATACGCGTGGGCTAGATCTTGCACTGCTTCCTCTGTGCGCCGTTCTGATTCTGATCGAAGGTCGACGACAGGTATATGGAGAATGGATTCCATGTCCTCCGCCATAACGCGTCGGTAACAGAGTATTGCTTGAGAAAGCTCTTTAGCACCGGATAAACGATCCCTGTTCTTATCGTCCCATTGTTGTTCTAAAGTTCTGAATAAAGATAGGGTATCATTTAAACGGTTAGCAAATATTCGTATTTTGGTGAGCAAAAAACCAATTTTGGTCGGCAAAAATGACTAGTTGGTCGGCAACTTATGGCCAGCAAACAATTCAGATTCCATCAGCAGTTAATGTTATACTGGACTACTCAAGTTTTTTTTCGATAGCCAATTAAATATATTGGCTGTATTGAGTGAACCACAATTAATCCAGTTTTGGTAAGCACTCAGATGGTTAGCAGAAATTTAATTTTGTTAAGCAAATAAAGTTTACTTGTTAAGCACAAAATGGGTGCAACTGTTTATTTCATTACCTGACTGCGCCAGAAGGAGGATTATGTTTTTTACCCGACTGGGCCAGAAGGAGGGCTATGTTTTTTATCCGACTGCCCCAGAAGGAGGGTTATGTTTTTACCCGACTGCGCCAGAAGAAGAGTTATGTATTTATCCGACTGTGCCAGGACGGTTATATTTTTTACCTGACCAGGCCAGAGAGAGAGAGAGTTATGTTTTTTACCCGACTGGGCCAGAAGGAGGGTTATGTTTTTTACCCAACTGCACCAGAAGGAGGGTTATGTTTTTACCGACTGCGCCAAAGGAGGGTTATGTTTTTACCCAACTGCGCCAGAAGGAGGGTTATGTTTTTTACCCGACTGCGCTAGAAGGAGGGTTATGTTTTGCGAGTATATGTATGTATTTACGTATGTATGTCTATTTATTTGGCACGCTCTGTAGCTAATCGTGTCACGTGGCCTTTCGCTCCGCCCACTTTAATGAAAAAACGCAACTCAATTAAGTATTTACTAGCTGGGAGACCGAGCGTCGCTCGTTCGTTCAATCGTAGTTTTTAACCCCCGACGCAAAAAGAGGGGTGTTATAAGTTTAACGTGTCTGTGTATCTGTGTATCTGTCTGTGGTATCGTAGCTCCCAGACGGATGAACCGATTTTCGTTTTGTTTTTATTGTGTCATAGATAATTTTATCCCGAGTGTTCTTAGCTATGTTTCATGAAAATCTGTTCAGCCGTTTGAAGATCATCAGCTCTTTTCTAGTTGATGAGGGGATCTGACTAACTTCCTTATGTCCGATCGATTCGAAATTTGGTACCGTGTTACTTCAACGATATTGAAAGTATATGGTAAGGTAACCATGACCCGATCAGCCGTTTGAAGATCATCAGCTCTTTAATAGTTGATGAGGGGATCTGACTACCTTCCATATGTCCTATCGATTCGAAATTTGGTACCATGTTACTTCAATGATATTAAAAGTATATGGTAAGGTAACCATGACCTGATCAGCCGTTTGAAGATCATCAGCTCTTTAATAGTTGGTGAGGGGATCTGACTACCTTCCATATGTCCTATCGTTACTAACTCAACTAACTAATCATTATAAATACCTTCCTAATATTTATACCTACTTTAAAAAGGACAAAATAAAAGTAAAATTAAAATTTTAAAAACCCCCCGACACAAAAAATAAACTCTAAAAACTAACAAATAATATTTTAAACCTAATATAATTATTATCGTCACATATATTATGTAAGTTCAAATATTTTTATTTTCCAAGCGTCGTCGCGTCGGGGGACCGCTAAGTGAGAAAAACAGGTGTAGTCGTAGATTGCAACAAAATAATTTACTCCGCTCGTACCTAAATGTAATTCTTAGTAATTAATTAGCTGTTGTTGAAAAAATACTTTATAAACTTTAGCGGTCCCCCGACGCGACGACGCTTGGAAAATAAAAATATTTGAACTTACATAATATATGTGACGATAATAATTATAATAGGTTTAAAATATTATTTGTTAGTTTTTAGAGTTTATTTTTTGTGTCGGGGGGTTTTTAAAATTTTAATTTTACTTTTTTATAAACTAAGATAACTTGTTTAGTAGTACATATAAGATATATCTACACCAATATCTACACCTATATACACCAATCCGGACTTGGCCCCCGTGTGTGGAGTATGGCCTAAACCTTCCCGAGTTATGGGAAGAGACCCGTGCCCCTGCAGTGGGGACGTAATGGGTTGTTAACATAAGATATATTTTCCATGAAACATTTTGCAGGATGTTGTTTTAATCGGTAGTGGCCTTCTAAGGGACGAAAGGACAAGCAATATTTGTTCTGAAAATATCTATAATATTTTTATATAATTTGATTCTATTGAAAAAAATACATGCAAATTATCCTTTTTTTTGATAAAACAGAAAAATATTCAATGATACGTAATATTAGAAAGTTGTTCATCATTTATTATGATATTAGTCAGTAATATCAATCAGTTTAGAGATTTTCTTATTGCAAATGTAATCAGCGCCATCTAGTTGTGTTTAGAGAAAGCCGTGGAAAATTCCCTATTGCCAAACACGGGACAGGGCGGCACAATCATCAGGTATGTAATTCACTTATATAGCGAAAGATGGCGCTATTTGTCTCTAAAATACAAAGAGGTTAAATTTTTTTTTATCACTCTTAAGTCTTTTTATTTATTTACATAATATTTACATAAGTTCACACAAAATAAAAAAATAAAAAGACAAAAAACTATAAAGTCTCATGGGTGGGATTCGAATCCGGATCTGAAAGCAGCAAAATGTAAGTGACTCGCACTAAAACCGCTAGTCCACCAAAGCACTTATATGCAATGGTTAAAAATAAGCATCATATGCGTTCTCCTTTATGTAATTTCGCTCATATCTCCCTTAAATGATTTTTTTCGAAGATAATTCCCTCATAGATCGATTTCTGGTGATTTTTAACCCCTAATCCTAGATTTTCGTCTAAAGGTTTCAAGCCGTTTTCGAAATCGTCGGGACACTTAACTCGTTTAATAGTATAGGATATAGCAAAAAAAATGTTTATATGCGTACCTGCCTACTGACATGTTTTATCTGCCGACCAATTATTTAATCTCGCCGACCAAGTAAATATTTTGCAGCGCAAGTGTTTATTGAGCAGACAATAGATTACAAGCTGACTGCAAACTGGTTAAATTGTAGACAATATTAAGTTTTTTTGCAGATTAAGGGTTGCAGCCAGATTTTTATTAATTGCATACAAAATATTTGTTTGCTGTCCAAATGATTAAATAGCAGATTTCTGTTGCCAACCAAATTAAATAACGTTAAATCATTTAATTACTTCTCATAAAGATAAAATCAAATGTTAAAATGCATACCGTTCAAAATGGTTCAAACTTAAATAAAAAAATTAACATCCGATACTAAAAATTGTATCTCTGTCTATCGGGATATCAAGATGAATCCCCTGTTTTTCCAAACACACCACGCACTCTAAAATATATCAAGACGTTTTGGCTACAATCGGTAACAATGAAACAGACGCACATCTTGATAGAAAGGACAGACACATAGGTACACATAATAACTCATTAATAAGGTACCACAATTCTGTAGTTCTTTGAATAAATTGTTAAGTACATAATACTTACAGGTATAACCATAAAGATGAAAGGTGATACACACCTTAAAATGAAAGCATTTGGTAAACGTGGAGGTAAAACAGCTTCAGGCTGGATCGGCTTCGGATCGAATCTTTCATAAGGGCGCATCCAATGGTAAAATCCTTTGCCACAATCTTTCTTCAAATGTTGATACGTTAAGTAAGAAGGCTTACTAAGTTTAGTTTCCATTAACCATTTCTAGAAATATGTAATTTTACTGTATTCATTTGGTAATATTAGGTAAATACTTAAATACCAAAGATAGAATAGGAAGATATCTAGTTCGTAATGGTCTTTGACAAGTTATATATAAATAAATAAATCCCGACACAAATCACACACTGTTATCTGATCCCAAACTAGGATAATACCGGTAATTATTCGGCAACGCACTTGTGACTTCTCTGGTGTTGCGGGTGTCTATGGGCGGCGGTAATCGCTTACCATCAGGTGATCCGTTTGCTCGTTTGCCAACTCTGCCATAAAAATAAAAAAAGCAGATACTGATATATATATAATGATATATATTGAATGTAAATGTATGCATATACAGGGTGCAATTTTGTATCCTCACCTGGAGGGAAAGTACTCTAAATACTGGAGATAGCAGATTTTACTCAAAGATAACATTCCTTTATTTTTAAAAAGAAGCAAAACTACATTCAGAGATTTTTGAAAATACGCTTGTCACACGTAGAAATCGAACCGGCTAAAATCCGAAAAAATAACATCTTGTACTTTTATGGCATTAATCGATAGGGTCAATCATAAGGATCAAATCTCTCTAACAAACATGGTGAGTTCGATGAAAGGAAAACCACGAAATCTAAACTTATTTTAATTAAACGAAAAAAAAAAAACAACTAAACTAACTAATTACTAGTTGCTCGAAATGAGCTCCTTTTTATCGGATATACAAAATTCTTTTAAGAAATCCATGAGTCTGCATTACAAACACGTGTAAAGATAATTGCAATTTTCTTTTCTAAATAGTTCTTCGTCTTTTTAATAAATACATTATGTAAAAGATAATTGTTATTACTAACATAAGTAATCCGATGAACCCTCGAGTAAAAGTGTTTTAGAGCTTGAGTAAAAGTGTATTAAGTTTAGATTTCATGGTTTTCCATTAATTTAACTTACCTACCATATTTGTTAGAGAGATTTGATCCTTATGATTAACCCCACCGATTAATGCCATAAAAGTACAGGATATTATTTTTTCGGATTTTAGTCGGTTCAATTCCTGGGTGTGACAAGCGTATTTTAAAAAATCTTTAGCGGACCAGATACTATCAGTAATAATGACAGTATTTTCAAGGAATGACAGTATACTGACATTATACTGACAGTGTAGTGGTTGGAATGATGGTCTGACGTATACTAAACGATGGAATGTCAATGTTGCTTCTTTTTAAAAATAAAGGAATGTTTCCTTTGAGTAAAATTTGCTATCTGCAGTATTTAGAGTACTTTCCCACCAGGTGAGGTTACAGAATTCCACAATGTATAGATATGATACACCCAGACACAGAGCAAACAAATTTGCTCATCACAGAAATGTTTGCCCTAGGTGGGAATCGAACCCAGGACCCACGGATCCGCAGTCAGGAGCGCTGACCGCTGAGCCACCGAATCAGACTTCACTTCAAATATCACCACCTCACCAAATGTGGCGTGACAACACAGGACCCAGATCCCCGCAATTTACCCTCAACCTTTTTGTATCTGAGTAGTGACCTAGCTAGAAGTATTTAAGTAGAATGATGACTACCTCGGTTTCAGTTATATTTATTGGTGTAAGCACAGAATGAAGAGTTCTGTAATCTCCAAATGCTGGATAGCTATTAGTGGAACACCAAGGCAGCCATTTACAATGGTCCATGTACTGCTCAATTAGTGCGCGATGTATTATTTCGGAACATTTTAAGTCTCTGAAAAAGAGTATTAAGATACGATAAGATAAGATAAATATTCTTTATTGCACACCAGTAGTACAGAGACATCAAAAAATATTTACAGACAGTGCAAAGGCGGCCTTATCGCTTTGAGCAGGCAACCTTAATTAAGCCTAAGTATTAAGGTTTTTTTACCCTTGTATAGTCATCATCACATAGGTAGACGATCACTGACAAGTTGATCATGAAATATAAGCAAATAGGCAATGTGAATTACACCTAAAAATGTGCAGACAGAAGACGGGGCTCGCAAGTTCACAACAGTACCTAGGTCACTTATAGGTTGCGGCCTGGACGCAAGCGACGGCGACAGCGACAGCGACGGAGACAGCGCCAGCGACGGCGACAGCGACAGCGACGGCGACAGCGACAGCGACGGCGACAGCGACAGCGACGGCGACAGCGACAGCGACAGCGGCGGCGACAGCGACAGCGGCGGCGACAGCGACAGCGGCGGCGACAGCGACAGCGACAGTGACAACTGTTCACGACAGTGATAACAGTTCACGACGCAAGCTGGGTCAAGTCACTGGGTTTGCGGCGATGTAGTGACGTGACTATGTCGATGTTTGTCTGTCGCGATGTCGATATTTCGATATTTTCATAATTCGTCGCCTACGCGACTAAAGGGCGAACCTCATTCAAAATATGAATGAGGTTCGCCCTTTAGTCCCGTAGTCGACGAATTATTCTTACTAATATAATAACACTTAACACTGACTCAGAGGTTTGCGCTCCTGACTATTGATCCGAGAGTCGTGGGTTCGATCCCCAGCCAGGGCAAATATTTCTGTTTTTTGAATATTACTACTAACTTGCTAAAGAAGACGTAGATTTAGACAAAACAAAAAGGCGATTTCGGCAACTACTGAAGAATTATGAGGATCAAAGTCGAAATCCGAAAGTTTATATTACAAAAGGATGACTGTGGAAATAGATTATATTCTACATAATCAATATTATAAAAGAAAGTGTACAAATGTTTGTGCCGATAAAACTCTGAAAGAAGAAGAAGATGAAGAAGAAGAAGAAGTTTTCGTTTTTGCCTAAAGGGCGTGCTTTTGAAGATATAATGGTTGAAATTTGACCCTTAAGAATTTTCTAGAAAAGAACAGTCCAGAACATTCGAGAGTATTTGAGAGCACTCTATAGCAGTTCCGGAACAGCGGGGTGCGGGAGGTGAGGACCGGTCTACGGGGGAAGGTGCGGGGTGTGGCGGGGATGATGAGCGGCGTGCGGGGGGTGAGGCGCGTGTTGCAGGGGCGAGGAGCGGGGTGCGGGGCAGGGTGAGCGGGGTGCGAGGGGGAGACGCGGGGTGCGGTGGGAGGGCCCCGGCTGCGGCAGCGGCCGCGGCGGCGGCGCGAGCAGTGCCTCCGCGCCGAAACTGCGTCTCATTTTTTCAGCGAGAGCAAGCGCCTCTGCGCGTGAACTTACGCTACGGCCTACGGCTATTATCAGAAACAAGTCTTTATTCAATAGTCGTGAACTGAGCGATGTAGATTTACATTTCGTGTGGTGTAAATCAAGTGGAGTGTGTGAGATTTGGATTGACGTCGCGCCGCCGTAACGTGTTACGCAATAAAAACATTAATATTTACAAACTCCGCAAATCGTGTTCTTCCAAAAAACATCCCACGCTGAAAGTAGAGCCTAAAGTAGACAAGAGTTCAAGGAAGAAGCTATCTTGGAATACTTCTCCCGATAGCCACGTTCATGTAAGTGTCATTGACCTTTTTGTAGGAAAATACGTGAATGAGCCGGCTGTCATTGATTGACTGCGCCAACATGCGGGGAGTGAGGTACGGGTTGCAGGGGGAGAGAAGCGGGTGGGGGGAGGCGCGGGGTGTGGGAGGGGGAGGAGCGGGGTGCGGGGTGGAGTGCGGGGTTGAGGCATGGATTGCGGGGGAGAGGAACGGGGTGCGGGGGGTTAGGGGTGCGGGGGGAGCGGGGTGCGGGGGGAATGGGGTGCGGGGTTGAGGCACGGGTTGCGGGGGAGAGGAACGGGGTACGCGGGGGGGGGGGAGCGGGGGGTGTGGGGTGCGGAAGTCGGGGGGGTGAGGTGAGGGGTGATGGAGGTGAGGCGCAGGGTGCGGGGGGATATCAACTCCCTGAGCGAAGTCGGGCACTCCAGCTAGTATCAAACTTTATCATTTTATTATCTGAAACTATTTTTTCTTCTCAAGCGATCGATAGTTTAAACTGGTTTATCGATTAAAGAGGCGCTTGCTCTCGCTGAAAAAATGAGACGCAGTTTCGGCGCGGAGGCACTGCTCGCGCCGCCGCCGCGGCCGCTGCCGCAGCCGGGGCCCTCGCGCACCCCCCCGCACACCTCACCTCGTTGCTACGAAACCATTCATTGTTAAAATACGTTACGCAAGGAAACAAGGATACCATAAATAATTATTTTCCAAGATTTTGTTAAGAAAATTTAAGGTACCATTTTTATATTTTTTTCGGCATCAGTATCATGTATACTATCACCCCTGAAAAGCTCGTTGTCGACCAAAACAACACCCTGTATAGGTAAAATATGTAGTAATCAAATCCAAATAGCGTAGACTGATAAGAACTAACCGTTTGAGAACAAAAAAACGTGCTGCCTTTGCTTGAAAAACTTCTCTACATTTGCTGTGGGACGTAATAGAACTTTCAGATTTTCTGTCTGCTTTGTCTTCTGTATCAGTATTTTCATCGGTACGGGAGATTTCTTCTCCAGGTAAAATTTCCTGAGAAGGTAGCTCCTCTGTCAGGTTAATATCACCTTCCTCGTTCACAGTAATCAACTTTCCAAAAGAATCCTTCATTTTTAGCCAATGCTGTTGTATTTTGCTTACACTATTAGTATTGTCACGTCTTATCTCCACATCGCAGTTTGTTTCAGATTGACATTTCTGACATGCTTCATACTTTATATGTAAATTTTCACCATTGAACTTTGCAGTTGTGGTACTGTCAAGAGAAATTTCAAGAGAGTTGTTAAGGTTTACAGTTACACTAGTGCCATTCGGTGATTCTGCTGTTATTTTCTCTTCGAATTTATTTACAGAAACTGTTGGAAAGTGACAATTTTCTATTGTATATATTATTTGAACTGACGTATATCCATCCGTTCTTTCTTTGTCTTCTTCTTCCTCAAACTTTTTTGAAGTAGAACTATTTGATTTTTCACTACCATCTTCTAAGCTTTCTGGTGAAGATTTAGAACCTTTTAATTTCGCAGAGTCAGTTTCGGATACTTCAGAGTCTATCATTTCAAAATATTCTTTTTCTTCATCTGTCCACTCGGGATAAATTTCAATATCTTCTATAACGTAATACGTGATAATTCTTGTATTATCAGGAAATGTTACAATTTGACATCCGTCTTGACTAATCAGCATGTTACAACCACCGATTCGTCTAGAAAACACTTCACCTGTGCAATGATCTGTCGCAGTTCTTATTAGAAGACTCTCTATAAAGTAAGGAACATCATGAATCCATTTTTGTCTATAACCATCCGCATCAACACTTTCATATTCATCGATGTAAAGCTTGTACTCAGTTTTAGACTCACGTACTTTTTCTTCTACATTTGATGCAATTTTTGATGTTTTAGCTGAACTGCCTTGCTTAGATTTTCCTTTGTCTTTTATCTTTTTGCCTTTGTCAGAACTAGAATCAGTCCGATCTTCTGGAGTTTCAAGCGGTACGATTCTTTTTTCACAGTTCATGATTTTAATATAAGAAGCGTCTGGTCGAAATACTTCGATAATGCCCAATTTTTTGAAAATAATTACTTCTCCGTTTAATGATATACAACGCATAACTTCATCTATGCCTGCAATTGGTATGGCAAATTGTTGCCTGATGTGGGAAATATTAGGTGAGTTTTCTTCGTGAACAGTTTCCGTGATAAGACCATTTGGCCATGTAATATGTAATGAATAAAATGGTTTGTGATCGAACAATTGGGATGAAGATTCTACCGTACTTTTTGATGTCTCCTTTGGTTTCATTTGTACTGATGATGTAGAGATCACAAGTGGATAAGGCACTTGATACGATTCTCTTTTAATGTATATTGTTAGGTTATCTTTACAAACAACACGGAATGATTCACATAAGTCAGCTATTTCGCGACTTACATTATCTCCTAACGCTCTATGCATCCAAAATTCATTCGTAGTATTTCCAGGAACTACATTAAGACTGATGTATTCTAAGTTATTAGGTATCATTAATGTGTACATTGCAGTTATTCGTGTACCATCTTGTGCGAAATATGAACCATCTTTACCAAATACTTCGACTCTTCGGTCACTTAGATCGTATCCAAAAAATGGTTTTGGTGTTAAAATAATGGAAGATTCAGACTGAAGGTCATGAACTATTATGCTTCTTCCAACTCTTTTTGGCGTAGATGTCGCTGGAGATTTTGTCTTTGCGCTACTTTTGCCCTCTACATCTGTAGCAGATGTTTTTTTAGTAGCACTAGACTTATTAGACATCTCAGTAGCAGATTCCTCAGCAACTATTAAATCTTTATATTTAAGTGAACCTTCCATAAGTAGTTCCATTGCTACATCCATATTTTCTATACATGAAGCTTCTGCAAAAGGATCCAATTTTACTACAGATTGTGATCGTTCCTTGACTGCCAAGGTTTCATCGTAAATTTTTTCTTCGTTTTGAATCCAGTCATAGTGTTCATCGAGAATAAAATCAAAATAATCTTGTAAACATAACGGTGTTGGGAGGTGACAACGCCATTCATCGCGTGCAATATTCTGCTTATCATGGCTATTAAAAAACATTAAAACAAAACAGTCTGTTATATCGCAATATTTATAGTCGACACAATTGAATTTGTTAAAAGCGTCCAATAAGACTTGAAAGGCTCGTATTCCACCGAGGTCTTCATAGAATTCAAAATCATCAATCATATGATTAATTGGCTTGTCATTGGCTATTTCTGATGCTGTGACTAATTCACTGATATCGGGACAATTAAAAAGAAATTTAAGGCGACGAGATTCTGAATCTTCGGTTTGAGAAACTTCTGATATGTCTTCACTCTTTGTCATCGAAGGAAAAGACGGTGAAGTGCTACCCACGTTTTGGAAATCTGAAGGACATCTTGACAATGGTTCAGCTATAGCACTCCGTTTCAGGAAAGCTTTCTTAAATTCATTTATTGTAGATGGTGGCAAATGTTGTTTTTTCAAAGAACTCCTGTTATTAAAAATTTTACGACAAGACAAAATATGTAGGAGTCTATTTAATTCCGCGGTTTCTACGTCCTCTCTTTCAAAACATGACAGTAGAATGTTAACATGAAAGTTAATTTTAGCTTCAAGTTCACCATCGGGACGGCCCTGATTATTCCAAAGCCGATGTAACGGCATATTCAATAAGGTGGATCGTACAATATTGTGCAAATTAATGTTTCCTATGTGGAAAGTCGTATATTTGGCGAAGTCACCATATTTTATTACAAGAGGATCTTTGAAATTTTCATTTTCCTCGCCGTATGTAGTGCGATAATTTTTTTTATTTATTTCTGTTTTACAAAGGGTATTGAAAAGCTTAGTGACAAGTTTCTCAGCTTCCGCAGGTTTATCTTCATTAGATGGCAGTGCAGGGGCAGAAGTTGCTGCGTTCAGAGTTAACGCCGCTGAAAGTGATGATTTACTGGTACTAAAGGCGCCTTCTATTTCATTAACCACAACGTGTAGTAAGCTGTCTATTACTGAATACAAAGTAACACACTCTAATGGAACATCATCAATCAATTGATGGTATAATTGTTTAAAGCGGACATCTTCAGATTCTTCAGGAATGTGGTAAACAGTAACATTATTTAAGTAATGTTTATGCTGTCGGGTTAAATCTTGAACGTCATACAGAAGATAACATATTTCATCATATATTTTTTCGGGATTTCCAGATAAGCTTTCAGTATCCCAGTAAGGAGGAGAAAATATAATAAACGCTGTATTTTTTAAATCGTCTGCTGTATCCGTATTAATCCGTATTTGTTGCAATTCATCCCAGAATTTCAAAGTCTTTTCAGTTACATTTGTTAGACTATGACCTCTTTTGGAAGCTCGCATTAAACTTGAGGGTACCTTTACAAGGGTGGAATTTATTCGAACTTGAACAACGGCAACCACAGGAATTCCAATTTTAGCAAGCGCAGATGGGAGGTTTCCGTCTAAAAACCCGGTGATAGCAACATAGAGGTTTGGTCCATCAATGGGGTAGTCATCTACGTATGTTCTGTCTCTCCACTCTTCTCCTCTTATTCTTAGACTTGTGTTATACTTTTTGCCTTCTTCTGGCTGCGGAAGTGCTACTGACAGGTCATCTTTTTTCCCTTTTTTTGTCTGTGGTGGCGGTGGTGGGGCTGGTTCAGTATCTGGTGTTTTACCAGTGACTGTACCTCTAACTTCATTTTTGTCAAGCATAGTAGCAGATTCTCGACGCAAACCTTCTTTGACTTCCAATTTTTGACGTCTTATAAATATATATTCATCTTTCATTTTAATTATAAGATGTTTGATGATAAGAGCAAGAATATCAGAAGGCATGTCTTTCTTTTCTTTAAGATATGCTTGACCTTCTTCAAATACTCGTAAATTCTCGTCTTTATTAACTTTCTTGTCCCCTCCGAGTTGATTGATCATAAAAGTAGTTTCAGTTCTGGATATATTTTTTATCACAAATCTTTTTTCTTGGGTAGAATATTGTTCAAATTTTGTTAGATAAATAATGTCTTGTTCCCCTCCAGCCGATTCTAAAACAACTACTTTCACAGTCCAGTTCGGTTCATCTAAACATGCTTCTTCAATTTTCGACCGCCAGTTTACTTCATTCACAACAGCTTCTTTTCCCTTTTTAGGCGCCATTTGATTATTTTTTTACAGTTTATTTATAAAAGCTAATTATTATAACATTTCACAGATATTATATGCACACGAACATAATCATCCACCACATCTTTTGAAATACGTTCTCAAAACGTCATTATACATATTGTTTTTATTTTTGTTTTTCGACTAGGTATACGATTAAAGACTCTTTTTTTAAGTCGACTTTTTTATATAGGTACGTAACACACTTTACAGTGTTGCACAAACTTTCCTGCTGAATAGAGACTTATTGGACTGATGACTTACTTCTTTGTTTTTGTCGCTATTAAAAAACTATTATTAAAAAAATATTAATATTAACTATTATTATTATTATTTCTAAACTCTATCCAACGAAACGTTTTTTCAAGAAACTTTAATATGGCAACCAAAGAGGTTTATATACAAGAGCCGCAATCACCTATAACGCTTCCATGACAACGTGGAGTAAAGTAACAAAAACTAGGACGTAGCTTTGAAACATGAACTTATGTGAAAGTGACACTATATTTGTCTCACTCTTACTAAGCGAATCTATACAACTAAACGTCAAGTAAGAAAAAGAGGGCGATATGTTTTCAATGACACTTGAACAATGTTGCCAGTAGTAGTATCATATTCCCCCAATGAATGAATGAACGAATGAATGATAGATCGATATTTTTGTAACTGTAATGTAACACCGAGTGGATGATATCGTATTATCTAATTACTAGTAATAATTTAAAAGCAAAAGTGAATAGGCGTAATGAAGCTTACAAAGGTTTTTAAATTAATAGAAACTTTTTATTCAGTTTTCTGTTTATTCAGTCAGAGTGTAATAAAATGTTAGTGATGAAACAATAACAATTAATTGTAATTGGCAATTATTGGCATTTTAACAATTAATTGTAATGAGAGGTTTTTAAGAAAAAAAAGTTGCCGAATCTCTTCAATAGGTGGCGTTGATGGAAAGTTAGGTATTAAATTAAACAGCTGGCAACCCGTACTCGGCCTATATTTCCATGGGAACTTTGTATGGAGTACCCAATTTTTTACAAAGATGTGGGATAAAAGTTTTTCAGTTTGATAAATATTATAGAACCTCTAAATCGCCCCTCAAAAAGTACCTAGTTCTAATTTTCTTAATACTCTGTATAAGGCTGCCGACCATTTTAATGGTATGAATATGTGCGTGTTGTATTTAATAATCTTCTTTAAATGTCCAATAAAGAATTGTAATTACCTATAAAAAGAATTACGTACAAACATGAAATCTCATAATTATTTATGACATTAACGCTCGACTTCGGTGCAGCGCCATCTATTGTCACTGTTGAAAATCACTAAATTGCTTGAAAATGAAAACTCCTTATTGTTACGTTTACTGAAATGATTTAACAATTACTATTTCAACTTTTTAGTCAAATACTTGTTAGTAAAACATTCAGATGTGACTTCCGAAAGACTTTTCTCAATAGCAGGATTAATAAAAACTGAAAAATGAAAGAAAACCTAAAGAGCTGTTTTTTTAATTTTTAATGTTAAACGACATAAATCATATGACTTTTAGGTTTGACGGGTCATTTTGTGTCGTGTTTGAGAACTCGTACTTTAATTTTTAATTGATAGTCTTTTAAAAATCCAGGAACTTTTATTAAAATTATCAGAACTCACTCGTAAATATTATCAGAACCAATTTTAAATTCAATTATTAGGTTGTTCCAAAATAAAACACTGAATATGGCTATTTCACAAAAAAGGACTCTCTTACATTTGAATTTACTGCATACGATGTCACCTTAGCGGAGATTTATTTTTCGATAGCTTGTGAAAGAATCAGGCTTCTGAGCTACCGAAAAAAGGCAATAAAGTATTTTGAAAGTTTTAAGGCTCAGGATTTTCTTTCAAATTTTGCTAATATAAAATTATCGAAATGGCGTATTCAATATTTTATTTTTGGAATAGCCGAATTGTAATTGTAATCGGCATTTACTTCAAGCAATAACTGTAATTAATATAAAATACGAGAATTTAGTTTTATCAACTATTGTATTTATTGTCACGAGCTTTCACCCGCGACTTTTATTATTTATTACTATTTTTTCTCCTCACGAGATCTTTGCGAATCCTAGTTAACGTTTTAAATTAATATAAAATACAAATATAGGGCAACATTTTTATTTATTGTTTCTTCTCTCTCTCTCTCTCTCTCTCTCTCTCTTATCGTTTATTTATAGTAGGTGTTAAAAAGTGCGTTTTGGGGTTACTCAGAATCAAGTACAGAATACAGGAAAAAAGATTGAATAAGTCCACAATATATTTTTTTCAGTTTCTAATACTGAATCTGAATAATTAATTAAGAATTTGTGTGGAAAACTACAAAAAAGTTGTATATTGGATTTTTTAAATATTTTTTCCTGTATTCTATACTTGATTCTGAATAACCCTCTAAAATTTCATGCGCGCTTTTTTAACACCCTGTTTATATTTTATACAAAAAATATACAGTTACAGTAATTTTACAATTGAAACAGTTATCGATAGACACACGTAATACGTCCTCATCATTCATTCATTTAAATTCCCCCAAATTAGGGTATTTAGTATTTTTATTGTTAAGCAACACTGAACGATGGAAAATGGCGACAATTTGTGATGAATTTTTACGAAGTTATTTTTATTCAAAATCTTAACAAAATACTTATTGACCTGTGAAATGTGATACCGGTGTTCTTGTTATCTCTGGCGGAATGAGATTTACACGATTTTACTACGCAATTCGGCATGTTTTTGTGTAACAAGGAGTGAGTACGGAGGACACGTTGTCGTGACCGTAGCTTGATACAGACTGAGTAACTCATAAGACTTTTAGCCATATATGCCGTTGGGGCATGTTTGCGATATAGAATAGTGTTCTGGAAATATGACATTTCACTGATGGCAACATTGTAAGACTGTCACCTTTCATGTGTTGATGTTTAGGGCGGGAACATACCAACGACGCGCCACCCGACGTGACAATATCCGACCCGACAACACTCATATAAAATCCATCAACTATTCTTTGTAACTAAGTGTGTCCCTGACAAAAAAAGTCAAATTATTATTTATTTAAATATTCCGGGGGCTAGTTTATAACTCGAAGTATTCCTATTTATTTTACCTTAAACAATAACCAATCTCAATTTATTTAAAGAATATTTAAGTAGTTTTCTAGTACTTAGGAGACATTCAACGCCATATAAAATTGATGTGTCCCCCCTGCTGCTTATCAAACTAACGAAGCGAATAATTTAATACAAACTTCAGGATAATATTGTTGAAAACGAGCTTGAGAGATTTATAATAAATGTATCGTCCCGTCGGGTGGCGTTTCAATAATATATGTTTCCACCTTTATTCTTCGGTGTTAACAGCTGAAGATTTTTTGAATTTGCCGCCATTTTTTGTGGACAGCTTTCCCTGTCAAGAATTCCTGCCTGCTGAATTACGTATAAAATATTTTTATTATATTGTTTTTTTAAGGGGTCCCTACCTCAAAGGGAAAAACGGAACCCCTTATACAGAGTGTTACAAAACTACCCCTAATGGTTGAAACGGCGTGGACTGTGAATCATTTTAAATTGTGGGTACTTTTTCTTTTCGCTGCATCAGTTCACGTTTCATTTTACCACTTTGGAAGTGTCTCTCGCGCAAACTATTCACAATCAGTTTAGAAAAAAATGATATTAGAAACCTCAATATATTTTTGAAGACCTATCCATAGACACCGCACATGTATGGGTTTGATGAAAAAAAAATTTGAGTTTCAGATCTAAGTATGGGGATGGGGAACTCCCAAAATTTATTGTTTTTTTCTATTTTTGTGTGAAAATCTTAAGGCGGTTTACAGAATACATCTACTTACCAAGTTTCAACAGTATAGATCTTATAATTTCGGAAAAAAGTGGCTGTGACATATGGACGGACAGACAGACAGACAGGTTCCGTTTTTTGCCATTTGGCTACAGAACCCTAATATATTACAGAGGACTGCTTACATGACACACTTTAACACCCTTAATTCATAAGGGGGAGTTTTGTAACACCCTGTAGAATCACTCTTATGTCTGTCCGTCTGTCACTCACAACCAATTTGCTCGGAATCTACTGGACTGATTAAGTTCAATGTATACCTGTAGGTATGTATACCTGGGGCAAACAGTCTAGCCAAGCAGGTTCAACTTCGTGAAAGAGATCAACCGCCGAATCCAGCTCAGCTGGGCAGCATTCGCGAAGCTCCGCAATATCATTAAGTCCAAAATACCGCAGTGTCTCAAGATCTTTGACCAGTATGTGTTGCAAGGGATGACATATGGAACATGGAACTGAGACATGGTCGTACCATGTGCCTCGTAAGAAGGCTCAACGACACCCAAAGGGAGCGATGCGGAGTTCTATAAGTAGTGAAGTTGAGAAAAACGCGCTTAAAGTTCACGTTTGTCGAAATATTCAAAAAGATTTTAAGGTTACTCTTTTTTTATTTTGGTATGAAATGGAGTAAACAAAATTTTGACCACATTACGTCATAGGTCAGGAGTAGTAGATCAAATTAAGCTATGTTACGACAAAACGCGGTAAACCGGGTTGCCGCGTTTTGTCATCCGACGGCAGAGCGATGAACAGTTTCGGAGATATAACGTCTCCCTGTCTCACCCCATGCTGCAGCCGGACAGGAATTCTGATCCTGGAGGTGGACCGATATGGTGGCGCACTGAGAAAAAAATACGTATTCGGGCTACGTAATTTACATAGCAAAACAGTACAGCATGACAGTTGTAGCCGGAACCGTGTCGCATACGTAGCTAGTATTAAGTAGGCGGTGCCATGAAGTTTGTCATCAACCGGCATACGTAAATTACTGCTGTGTTGTTTTGCTACATATGTAAGTAGCTGGTAGAATGGTGTTTACTACTTACATAGGAAGATCTATACAGGCGTAGGCTCCGTAAAGCATGGAATTTCCTACTCATGTACTGGTGATGGATGCGTACATTACTGGTAAGGGATCCGTAAAGCATTGTGGTGCCTACGTATGAAAGGTTGTTGCACAGGTTCTATACTGGGCTTAGCTCTGTAGAACATTGTGTAGCCTACGTATGAAATGTTGGTTCACAGGTTCTATACTGGACTAGGCTCCTTAAAGCTTGGAGTCTCCTACTTATGTACTGATGATGGATGCGTAGAATACTGGCACGGGATCCGTAAAGCATTGTGCAGTCTACGTATGAAATGTTGTTGCACAGGTTCTATACTGTACTAAGCTCCGTAAGGCATGGAGTGTCCTACTTATGCACTGGTGATGTATGCGTACAGTAATGCCACAGGATCCGTAAAGAATTGTGTAGCCTACGTATGAAATGATGCTGCACTGATTCTATACTGGACTAGGCCACGTAAGGCATGGAGTCTCCTACTTATGTACTGATGATGAATGCGTACAACACTGGCACGGCATCCGTAAAGCATTGTGTAGCCTACATATGAATTGATGCTGCAGGCTCTGTAAACACATTTTACCCTGTATGATTCCGCAATGATTTTATCTATTAATTACGGATTTAACCTTATCTCGCAATGAATTAATAAGATCGTTGCAGAATCATACAGGGTAAAATGTGTTTACAGACCCTGCAGCATCAATTCATACGTAGCTATACAATGCTTTACGGACCCAGTGCTAGTATTCTACGCATCCATCATCAGTACATAAATAGGCGACTCAAAGCCCTACGGCGCGACGCTTAGCCCAGTATAGAACCTGTGAAGCAACAATACATACGTAGTAAACTCAATGCTTTAATGGTCCCGTGCCAGTATTGTAGGAATTACATCACCTGTAAATAAACAGCAAATAATAAACATGTGTTTTTTGTATTAACAGATAAGGATGAAAAATTAATAATCATACATTATAGAAAATTGAATCACGTTTATTAAAAAAAATGCATGTAACAGACTGAAATATGTAACATTATATTTAATCAAATTAATGTTATTTATTATATTACAATGTCATTAATAATAGATATCTATTATTTCCGCAAACAACAACTATGTCGATTCCGAAATATCTTCTTATAAAATTGTCAATAATTATTTTATACCATGATGCTGAGTTACAATAATCATCACAAATATCTTCAGATTGGAAATTTAACCTAACGCTGAATACCTCAGACGTTGTTTTTGCGTCCCAGATGATAACGGAGTTAACTGTATATTTTTGTAAAACACATCATTTAATATAAACTTATTACGTTTAGTATTCTGTAAACCTGAAACAGAAAATAACAAGTCAATTAAAAGTGGCCAAGTGCGTGCGTGTTCAAAGTTGGGTTCCATAGTTTTTTCAAAAAATTTAATGTATATTTTAAAAAACAAAATTATTTTTGCAGTTATAAACATTTTGTATGAAAACCTTGAACTTTTAAAAATCCAACTACACATGCTTGACAAAGGGTTCCTTGTTGACTTTGGAACTTTAAAAACATATATATTATATTTATACTACTATATTTGTTGTCGGTTCCAGCTACGGGTAAAGATGACATAGATTCTGTCTCCTTTCCTGTATAATATCAGATCCCGCTATGAGTAATGATAGCAAAGCTTCTACATTGTTCTTGTCTGTTTTTGAAGCAAGGAAATCAGGATCCAGGAGCTGCAATTTATCCAAAATACATTATATAAGGGAAACCTAAGAAATAAAGATCAGCCGCCTTAACCTCTTCGTTTAGTAAGTGCTTCTGTATGAATGAATGGGCTCATATGATAGATCTTAACACACTTAAACCATGTAAGGAAGAAGCTATTATAAATAAATGAAATAAAGAAGCTAACTTACCGAATTTGTAATACTATCTTGGAGTTGTTTTTAATGTATTATTGGATTTTCACCCAGTCCCCAATTTTGGGTACTAATTCTTGTAAATCCAGTCTCCAGTAAAAGCAAGAGCTTAATGTTGTTTTCTGAAAAAGGCAATTTCCTTTGTATTTAATTAAAAACAAAGTAAGAACAGGAAGTGAATTCGCGCGTTTTGAACTGCGACGTCGCATCATGAATTTAGCTACTAATATTTATTTTACGTACCACAAACAAATAACTTCTTTCAATCCGGGTCTTACATTTTCACAGTTAGTTAAAAACTCTTCCATTCTTCCATTTTCCAGGCTTTCTTTTTGTAGTAAGGTTCTCTGTGAACGCACGCGGCGGCGGCGCGGGCGCGCGGAACAACAATGCCGGGCACTAAAACAGTGTTGCCCGGTCTGATTTTCATTTCACCCCGTGGCCTCGTCTCAATTTACCCTAGATATTACATATTTCGTACTTCTTTGAAAATAGTGGTCTATCTTTGAATATTTGTATAAAATAAATTTAAACAAAAATTGTAAAATTTTACTTTTTTGTGATTGCATAGCGGTAAGGCATGGTAAAAAATAAATATTGCCATGTCGCCAATAAAATAAAATAAAATAAATAAATGTCTTGTGTTTTATGAAAACTTATAACTGGTGTTCTATTGAGTCAATAGGCGTTTTTTAAGAGTTTTCATAAATTAATTTTTTTACCATGACTTACCGCTATGGGCAGTGGGTTTTTTGGGTTTTAACCCAGTTATAACCCATTATCGTTTATTTTAGTGGGTGAAAACGTGGGAAAGGAATGAGATGACTTAAAATGATTCGGGAAGCTCCACAATATCTTCACGTCCAAAATATCGCAAGGTCTCAAGACTAAAGTCTTTGACCAGTGTGTGTTGCCAGTGATGACATATGGAACCAATACATGATCGTTTACCTACTATGGGCCTAAAAAGAAGGCTCAAGGTTACCCAAAGGACGATGGAGCGTAATATGTTTGGTGTTTTTCTACGTGATCAAATCAGAAATGAGGAGATACGTAGGAGAACTAAAGTAACCGACATAGCTCACAGAATCGATAAACTTAAGTGGCAGTAGGCGGGGTGCATTTGCGGGAAGCCGTTGGATGCGAGCAGCACAGGACCAGTCGGTGTGGAAATCCTTGTGCGAGGCCTTTGTCCAGCAGTGGACGTCTTTCGGCTGATGATGATGATGACATTGAAAAGCCTTAAACACAACACCCATATTGAAATGTTTCGAGAAATGCATATCCGACATCTCGGATTTCGGAAAAAAGTATCGGTTTTGTGAGCACCCTGAAAAATATCGAATATACCACTCATTCAATACATGTTTTAAAAATATCCACCATCTTGAGTTTAAAAACAAAGATCATTTTCGTAATCAGCACCCTGCTAAAACTCGAAAATGATGCCCATGGCGATATTTTTTGACAAATGCATGGTCGCCTTCTTAAATTCAAAAATGGATGTCATTTTCGTAATCAGCACCTCGAAAAAACCTTTAAAATGACACCCATATTGATTTATAAAATGCCTGTCCGCCATCTTGGCTTCAAAAGTAGAAGCTATTTTTGTTCTCGTCTCCTCAAAAATTACACCTATATCAATGCTTTTCGAGAAACGCATACCTATTCATAGGTTTCGCCTTTTAAGACAATGCAAAAATCCACTGTTGCCCTCACCAAGCATTACTAATATGCAGAATATATTTATATATTTATATACCCATATTTTTACAAATTCGGACTAAATCCAATCAATATGACGTATGGCTTTTAAATAATAAATTATAATAATATAATATATTAATCGTTAATCGTTTTACTATTTTTCTTTCTTCTTTCTTTCCTTCTTTAATCAGATTAAGATTGTAGAGAACTTAAATAAATTGATTAAGTTTTAAATCTCGATTACATTTTCAATCGATTGATTAAATGATTAAAGAAATTAATGTATTAATGCTATATTGCCAACACTGGTTGATAATTAGTTTACTTAAATCTTACATACAAAGAAAGAAAAAATATGAATTCAAAATCATTTAGGTACTTTTTATTTATTTGTTTCAACAAAAAGATATGTCAGTAATAAGTTTGTTTTTATATCTAACTGTCCTCATTATCACTTGACGTTGTCGATGCAAGCGGAAAAAATAAAATTTGTGACTGACTGACGTCATTGCTTTTGGGCTACAGACGGCTTGAGGACATACATACACGCATACATAATAAACGTATGTATATTTTATACATAATATACATACCATATACATATACTTGAAAAATTGTACCCTCCACTAAGCAGTTTGTTTTCACCCACCCTAACGGGTTAAAACTGGGTGATAACTGGGTTGTTACTGGGTTATGACCCATCAGTGGGTTAAAACCCGGGTCATTACCCATTTCTACTATTGACTTCAATAGAACCACACCATCACATTTTTTAAAAGTAGTTTTTTTTTTGTAGAGAGCATATTATTTACAGGGAAGGTAAGATTGGCATAGGTTATTATTAATTGTGAACGGTTTGAAAGTCGTTGACCTGTGAAGAAAGAAAAAATTATAAGTCCCAATACGATTAACTGTACTTAATAAAAAAAAACTGTTTCTTTTCTATGGTATACTTATTTCTTCGACCTTAAATTTTCGCTAGCGCATTAACTCTAGCATTAAAAAAATGGAGAAAATCGTTTTCACATGAACGCTTTTGCCCCATTAAAAAGTGTGCAGTATTTTGTGTACAGTGGTAGTATACTCTTTAAAGGAGAATGCCACGGAAGTATGAAACGCTCGTACCATATTGCGTCTTGAAAAAACCTTCTGAATTGGATAGGGGATAACATATTTAATTATTATACGAAAAATTACTATCATAGCTACTGTAACTCCAGAGCTTTTTCACTTTCATTTTATGTTTTGAGGTTATTTTTAAGTACTTTATCTACGCTCAGGCGTACACGAAATTCTTAGTTTTAACCAATCATTTGATAGCTAGTTTTAGTTAATTATGGTATGGTTCAGTGATGCTAACGAGTAATATAAAGGAGCACCACAAGCCGAACGTGGCACTGTATGTATATTGTAATATTAAGTGCAGTTAACGAATAAAACGAAGTGCTTTAATATAGAAGAACGCTCACGCAAAAGCATCACTCACGCCTCGCACTCGTGCATGCAATTCCTAACGCATGCTTGGGCCTCCACACGTACGCCTCAAGGACACACGTAGGCGCCTGTATCCAGCAGTGGACAGAGCAGGGCTAGCAACCGCTGGCATATTTCAGTAGAAGACTTAAGCCCAGCCAAACCACCTGGCCCGCCTACTACAGGGAGTTGTTGGCCGTGTACATTTTCGGCATATATTGGAGGCGCAACACTTCATCATATATACCGACCACAAACCACTACTGTTCGCGTTCTCACAACGTCGCTAAAAGTTGCCTCCCGCACAGCTGAACCAACTGACGATCATCTCGCAGTTTACTACGGAGATCGAGTATGTCAAAGGCGAAGACAACATCGTCGCGGACGCGATTTCCCACGTCGAGTCGATTTCGGTTCTTCTCTCAAATTGGAACCGACGCTAATTCCAGGCACGAATATTACCATCGCGTGCAACGTGTCGACCGGGCGGCCGCTGCCGAACCTGCCGGCGGCGCTGCTGCGCGCCGCGCACGCGCGCCTGCACGCGCTGAGCGACCCCGGCGGCCGCACCTCCATGCACTTCGTCGCTGACCGATACGTGCGTCGAACCTGGGCTGTCACTGCCTCCACTGCCAGCGACGCAAGGTGACCGCACCGCTCGGTGAATTTTCCCTCCCATCTGGGAGATTCAGCCATGTCCACCTCGAAATCGTCAGCCCCCTGCTGCACTCTGAGGGCTACACCTATTGTCTCCCGGCAATAAACCGGTTCTCGAGATGGCCCGAAGCGTGGCTCACGTCATCCATCACCGCCGAGGATGTTGGCGATACCTTCGTACGCGGCTGGATCGCGCGATTCGTCGTGCCTATCACGGTCACCGTCGATCAAGGCCGCCAGTTTGAGTAAGCGCTATTCAACTGATTCCTCGACCTAGGCGCTACCAAATGCGTACGAACTACCAGCTACCACCCGCAAGCGAATGGCATGGTGGAGCGCTTCGACCGCTATCTAAAGGTTGCACTCATGTGCCACCGAGAAACCTGCCACAGAGCCCAACCTCTTGTGCTTCTTGGTATCAAATTGGCTCTCAAGGAGAACCTCAAATGCTCTGCTGCAGACCTCCTGTATGCTTACAGGGGAGCTCCTGGTATCTAGCGCTTTCACACAAAATGTAAGTGAGGACTTCGTGGCACACCTGGCCATGACCGACATGCGTCCCGAAGTCGTTCGCTTTTAAGGACCTGGCAGACGCATCTCACGTTTTTCTTCGCGACGAACACTGTACACCGGCCCCCATAAAGTCCTCAGTCATTCTCTGAAGACTTTTACCTTAGATGTTTCACGTAATAAGGTACAGGTGAGCGTCGATTGGATCGGAAGCCTGCACACATCGCTGCAGACCCCGAGCGAGGCGCGGTCATACCGAGCGCACAGGCGCCCGCGACGCCCCCGGCCTCGCAATGCAACCACATGTCCAGGTCCTACGTCTGTCCCACCAACAGCTCACTCTGCACCAAATCCTCCCACCGTCACACGATCAGGTCAGGGTTAGATTTAACGATATTTTAGATTTGTGACCGAGTTTTAATATATTTTTAAATTATTATTTCGTGTTCTCTAGTTTATAGTGTCTTGTATTTTATTCTATCATACAGCTACACTGTATTCCTTTAAGTGAGGGTGGGAAGGAGGGGGGATGTGGCGGCATACACTATTTGTATGAAAAAAATGTCAGATTTGCGACAAAAGCTGTCCTGTCAATGTCATCCACCTACCAAAAGATCGTAGTCAGACTGTTATTTGTGATTTACACTGCTTGAAACTTGACAAAACAATGAAACTATACTATACTAGGTATACTTTTTTAAATATCGTAAAGTGCAGCGGCGTAACATGACGTAACGGGGCGTGTGTGTGATGCCGATTTGCAACGTACTGTGTGGCATATGTGGATTTTAAAAAATGCCGCTCCGCAACGTGACTATGGCCCTACGTTACGTCCAAACAAAAATTCTTGTACGTCTGGCAACCCTGGGATGCACCAATGTGATCAAGAATCAAATCTATAAAACATCGTCTGATAGTCAATCTTACCAGGAGTTGAAGAAGAGGGCGCGGGTATAGGAAAATGGTGGTGTAATGCGAAGACATCTATTACATTAAGAAGAAGAAATATGTTAATGAAGCATAAAAATCTCGATACAACCATAATGTAGTTTCGGAACACATTTTATGAATCCAGAGCCGCGTTCCGAGGGTGCACTTGACAGCAACCGCTTTGTACCCTCTCTTTCACACTTAGGCAATTTATATTATGCTATCCTGTTGTCAGAGTGAACGTTGGCTGTCAGAGTGTACAAAATGTAGGGGATATATCAAATTAAAATCTTTTTTCATACATTTCTTTCCTGCAGTTCGAATAGGTCTAGAAAAAATTAAGTGTGCGTAATAAATTTAATTACGATTTTTGACAAATGTCTGGTTAAGACGCAACATGGTACGAAATCGGGCAATCTCCTTTTTGCTTGAATTTTTATAATATCTCAAAAGGTATGGAAGTAGACGCGATTTTAGGTACAAAAGGAAACGAAACTTTGATTTCATTTTAAATATTATACGACACTGTGTATTTTTAACTTATAATAGAAGACCAATAAATAACATGTTTTAGTTTTTAACACTCCATCACTTTTGGTTTACGAATACTGCTGTTTGAAAAATGACGTTTTCAGTGAGGGACACTTCTCAAAGATATGCGGAACACGAGGCGCAAGCGGCCAAAGATAACCTTAGACAACATGGCCAAAACTACCTTTAAACATTATTCTAAGCTAAATAAACCTTAAATAATGTGATCAAAGATATACATTTAGATGGCCTTCCACAAAAAATCCCTCAAGTAAGTCATTACGCTAAAGGTATTCTTATAAATGTATAAAATACTAAACGCAAAATTAATTTATTAAATTTTTTCGCTTATTTAATTTTTTCCCGTAAATTCAGGGTAAATCACCCTAAGTTGATAACACTCTGAGAGCGTTTGTGTGTACGTATGCGGTATAATTAAACACCGGAGCCGAATACGTACTGTAATGCCCGGACTACTTCCCAAAGATATACCACTTCTTGTTCAAATGTATGTTGCCTACAGACGTAATGGTGTGGGCTACGTATAATACGTAGCTTTAAACTTGTTGAAAGTATGATGCTTACAAACGTAATGCTATCGGTAACGTAAAATATGTAGCTTTAAACTAGTTGAAAATATGATGTTTACAAACGTAATGCCATCGGCTACGTAAGTAGTGAGGCAGCTCAATCGATTACGAGATTAGCCTTCAATTTAATTAAACCTGGGTTCGATTCTCGGCGTCAGCTTGAAATCCTTATGATGTTGTTATTTTATTTTTGAGTTAATTTTGTTAAATAAAAATAATGAAAGTGTTATTTTCACACAAAAATAATAATATTATAGGCTGCCTACTTAAAGTAATATAGCTGTCCACCTTAAATAAGCAGCCGGCTTACTTAATAACAGCAAGATATCGGGTACTTATTGTACGTAGGTAGCCACAAGCTGTAATTATGCCGGCATGCTGACCAAGTAGGCTCACTAGGTATAACTTACTGATGTTGCCTAATTTCGTACGGATTGTCTGCTGATTCATTATTGTCATGATGAAACATAATTACTACGTATGATACATACGTTTCTGTAATACCATTATTGAAAATTGGGTTTCATACTTTCACGTCAGTATGATGTTCCATTGGTAAGGAAGCGCCACAATTATTACGTGTGTTACTAACGTAGTAAGTAGTAAATTGCAAGCACATTACAAAATCGCGTTCTGTAAGGAGCTTTTTTTTCTCAGTGCGTTTTCATAAAAACACTTCGATGTATCGATAATTGATCTGGCACCTGTAGGAGAGATTGCAACACAGCCCAGGTCTCGATCGAATCAAAGGCTTTCTCATAGTCCACAAACGCCAAGCATAGTGGTTGATTATACTCTTCGGTCTTCTGTATAATCTGCCGCAGCGTATGTATGTGGTCTATGGTACTGAAGCCTTTTTAAAAACCGGCTTGTTTGGGAGGCTGGAAGTATATAAAGATTAATATGCATATCCGTACCAAACTACAGCTCTGTAGTACTAATAGTCTCTGAGCTAAGCCGCGGACAGACAGACGGACATGGCGAAACTATAAGGGTTCCTTGTTGACTACGGAATAGGGTTCCGTAAATTACGGAAAGGGTAGATTTTAAAGAAAGCGCCAAAAGTTATTAGAGATAGACAAGAAAACAAGGAAAGAATCCACTTTGTAATAACGCACTTTAAAACAAAAAAAAAACATAAAATAAGAAAATAATGTTTAATTTTTCATATGTTATTTTCATAATCCTTGTTTACATTAGCGCCACTCTGATGGATTCTTGAACTATTATTTACTGCTTACAGCTGGACACTTTTTAAACTAATCCTCCCCATATAAAACAGTCTTCCTTATCTCTACCCTCAATACTATTGGCATCGAGAGGCATCACAAAAGTGGCGAGGGGAGGCAAGGAAAGTTTGATTCGGTCGCGCTCCTCTTTTGAGCTTATACGTCCATAACTTTATGTACTACGTCAAGTGTGATATCATTTTCGGATAATTCAAGGAAGACTAATTCATTTCTGATTAAAAAAAGACTTCTTAAAAATCTTTCACTAGAAAAAATATCACTAATTCATAAAATCCAAAAAACGTGGACAACATATTTTTACAAAATGGTTATTTATCTAGTACAAAGTAGTTTTTCTATCTAGTACAAAGTCCTTACCACGCGGAATTTGTACACTCAACGTTTCAGGAAATGTTAGCGAAGCGAAGAAACGTTGAATCCAGAAGAAACTCACTTCAGCACATACTTTTTTTCTCCAAAATATTTATTTCTCCAAAGAAAATTACAAATTCACTTAACTTAAGAAATGCAATATAAGTGCTTAAATTATTTATAATCGTGAAGAAAAATATTATTTACATCGAAAACAAATAATTCGTCGGTACTTTGGAATAAAAATCTGATCCATACATGACCTGTTCAATAAAAGCAATGGATAGGATCTACTATATTGCTATGATTGGGTATGACCAAAAGCTATGTTCAATAATACATATAAGCAAATTTATGTTAATTTTAGTAAATATACTTTATATGAGAAGCGGTCGTGGCTCAGTGCGGCTTGCATAGTCACGTCGATCACGCAGGTTAACTGACTACAGACACGGTCATAACCTGGGTGGGTATGACGTTAGTGGCATTTATCTCGATCGTTTCCGTGCTTCGCAAGGCACGTTAAGCCGTTGGTGTCGGCTGCTATCGCTAGATGGCAGTCGTTAAGCAACGTCGTTTGCCATGTTGGAGGCCTTATAGGCGGCTTGAAATCTTCTGACACTGGGGTTGGCCACTAGCCCCACAACCTCCACCAATCCGGACTTGGACCCCGTGTGTGGAGTATGGCCCAACCTTCCCGAGTTATGGGAAGAGACCCGTGCCCCTGTAATGGGTTGTTAATGATGCCACATACGTAACATCCCAAAAGGCATATTTATACATTTCCGTAGTCCGTACTAACAACTGACAGTAAACTTTTCAACCTAGACCGAATGAAGGCACGCAACAAAGTTTTATGCGATATAGTTACAATAATAAGTTACATGAACAACTTATGTTTTACAGCGGAATCCCCTAATATCTCTGCACAAACTGATGACCAGTTTTGACGAGTCATTAAAAAAAAGATCGATGTTATGTATGTTGGGATACATACAACTGAACAATCTAACTCCAAATGTATCTCGGTTAGAATGTCATGAAGCATGTGGAGAATTTTAAGTATTTGGGAAGCGCAATAACCTTCAAATGTGACCTCGACCCTGAGATCATTGGGATTGGCTCAGCTTTAGCAGTTTTTGGCAAACGTAGACCTACATTCTTCTGGCCGCATGATATTAGCTACTAAGATCTTTCTTTACATGTCCAAAGTTATTTCGAACCTCCTCAATTCGTGGGAGTCATAGTGTTTATATAGAGCTACGACAGGTAGAGATCGATGGATTCATCTTGGTACATATATTACGAAATAGCCTGTCGTAAGGTCGTTTGTTTCGTCATAGCTATGTCGGCCCCCCTCCCCCTTTCTTATGACTGGCTATATGATGATCTACAAATCAAGACGAAAATATTGATACTTGTTGTAGCTATATAGGAGCCAGAGAAACGAAATCGGTAAATAGAGCACTTTTATTATTTTCGCCACCAGTCTAATAGGAAAGAAATACGCTGCGTCGATAGATTTCACATGCAGTGCCTCCGTGATATCATGAACATCGACTGGTCCAACCACTTAAGATACACAGAGGTTCTACACCGTACAAACGTATACGGAATTGAGGCGTACCTTAAGCGAAGAAAATTACGTTGGTGTGGTCAGGTGACTCGTATGTTGGGTTGCGAAACGTGTCGGTTACTGAGAGCTTCAAGAGGGCAAGCGCAAGCAAAATGGACAGCTGTTGCGTTATAATAACGCCGCCCCCGTGATGCCTCCCGATACCTCCCGGGCTTATTCCACTTAAGACCACCTAAGGAACAACTGTGCCAAGTTTGAGGTCTTGATTCTTGATCAACGACATTCTATACACATGTACTTTGCATCACCGCGCTGTAAACGGCACAGCAGAAGTGTGCTCAAATACGATGTGCGCACACTTTTTACCTAAGTCGTGTTTTGAGCGCAAAGCAGTAAGGATGCCGAAGTGTGTCATGAAAAAGTGTCGAAATAACACTGGAACGACCCTAAAAAAAAGATGATGTGACCTACCACCGGTAAGTTAATTTTATTTATAAAAGATAACACGCGAAAATGTGTAAAAAAGTAGAAAAGCACTGAAATTTCAATAAATATCGTAAATTATTAAGGAGTATTCCTATTCTTTTCATTCACGCACGCCAGAAAGAGACATTCGCGACAAGAACATAGTCATAAAACAAAAGAATGGAGTCGCTTTTGTTTAAATGTTTTAAGTGTAAAATCCATACTGCCGAATCGGAAGATAATATTTTTCGGGTGTATGTATAAATGTTATTATGTATGTGTTATGTTATGTATGAAGATCTGTTTCATTATTACCGCCTTTACCCAAAACTTAAACAATCTTACCATGGAACTGACACATGTCAATGTCATCTGCATACTACGTTTGTTTACCTTTGTTTTTTTTTTATTGGAATGAAGTATAGTCGTTTTCTTTGTTTAATTGAGAGATACATAGTATCTGGAGTCGTCTTAAAATTATATATAAAACTGTTTGTATCAAAATACAAAACAAAATACATTTTTGTTATAGCTCCGTGTCCTATTTTTACAATATGGGAAGGCACACATTGTTATCCATTTAAAAATCATATTATACCACTGTGATCAAAAAATAATAAGACTTTTTCATCTAATTCGCACGGGCTTATCCAAATGAGCGGTTTTTTTTCCTTTAGTTGGCAACACCCTAACGAATACATATGTCAAGTTTGACATCAATATCCTCATTGGTTTGTGAGATACCGATTTTGTTTTAAATTTAAAAAAGTTAACTTGGCGATTTTCAGAATGAGTGAAAAAGTACAGCAAAGAATTTGTATAAAATTTTGTTTTAAAAATGGATTTTCGCCTTGCGAAACGTTGGAAATGTTAAAAAGGGTTTTGGTGACAATACACTATCACGAGCGAGTGTTTTTGATTGGTACAATTTGTTCAAGGAAGGAAGAGAATGTGTTGAAGACGATAACCGTCCTGGGCGCCCTTCGACGTCTACCGATGAACAGCACGTCGCTGAAATCAAGGACTTAGTGCTCAAAAATCGTCGATTGACAATTAGAGACCTTGTTGATATGACCGGAATATCATTTGGGTCGGTTCAATCGATTTAGAAAGACCAGCTTGGCCTCAGACGCGTTGCTTCTCGTTTGGTTCCAAAAACACTCAATATTTTTGAAAAAGCGCGGCGTGTTAAGGTCTGTGAAGAAATGATTTCTGACTATGAACCCGTCATAAAACGCATTATTACAGGAGATGAGACTTGGATCTACGCGTATGACCCGGAAACAGCCGATCAATCGAGCGAATATCATGCCAAAGATGAGCCGAAACCGAAAAAACCGCGCCAAAGTCGTTTAAAAATTAAGGTTATGTTGACCGTTTTCTTCGATTATCGGGGAGTTGTGCACTATGAATTTCTTCCGCCGGACCAAACAGTTAACAAGGTGTATTATTTGAGTGTTATGAGGCGTTTGCGTAAAGCAATTCGCAGAAAGAGGCCGGAGTTATGGGCCGACAACTCGTGGTTTTTACACTACGACAATGCGCTGTCTCACACTGCACTGGTTGTTCGTAATTTCCTAGCCAAACATTCAACTCATATCGTTCCGCAGCCACCGTATTCCCCCGATTAAGCACCGTGTGACTTTTGGCTGTTCCCTAAACTTAAAAGACCGCTCCGAGGGCATCGTTTCGAGTCCATAGAAGATATTCAACAAGAATCGCTGCGCAGCTTGAAGGCAATTCCGGAAATCGAGTTTAACCATTGTTTCGATGATCGGAAAAAGCGTTGGCATAAATGTATCGTCTCACATGGGGACTACTTTGAAGGAGATGAAATAAATTTGGAATAATAATAAACCGTTTGTGTTTTATTTGAAGAGTCTTACTATTTTTTGATCACAGTTGTATATATCTGGAATTCTAATTAAGTCAATTGTACAATATTTTAGAAAACATTACGAATGGCAGTATTTGAAACACTACTTTAGGATGCCAAATACAAAAAAATATAATTCAAATGCTACTCCACGCTTCTTATGTTCTCAAGAGTCACGCGTTCGGCTTGCGAGATGACGTAATATGTAATAGCAATTCACGCGCTCCATTTGTAAGAAAGAGATAGGCTGTGTTTCGTTTGTTTCTACTACGTTTACTATTGATGTATAGCTACGTATAGTGTCCTTGTGCCGCGCTACGATGCCGCGTTGCTTTAGCGTGCAATATCCTTAGTAAAATATCATTGTTCTTGATCCAATAGGACAAAGTTTCTTCTATTGAATTGAATTTACAGTAGGTACATCTATGTGGTAAATCAGTAGTACTATGAACACGTTTGCATGCCCACAATCCAATGACTAAGTATGACACAATTATTTAATAATTACTACCTACCTAACATATTGTGCATTTTATCACATTTGCGTTTCGCACTCAAAGACTTCTATAGAAAGAAGACTTCTATAGAATCTGAAGTCTGTTCGCACTATCCATCTATCTATCCGCGCACTTGTCTTTTTCGCACCCAATAGCTCCGTCTCTGTCGCACACTGGCTATGCGTACGTACAACAACGTGGTAGTTCACGCACCTTCTCGGCGTTTGAAATATAGGTAATTATAACGTCTAATACATTTAGTTAAAATTCGTTTTTAGAAGAAACTTCTTTGTTTGTACAGGGGACGATGATGATTTCCAATAGATAATACTAGCCGGGGAACCGAGCGTCGCTCGTTCAATCGGAGTTTTTATAAACTAAGATAACTTGTTAAGTAGTAGGTACATATAAGATATATTTTCTATGAAACATTTTGCAGGATGTTCTTTTAGTCGGTAGTGGCCTTCTAAGAGACGAAAGGACAAGCAATATTTGTTGTAAAAATATCTACTTATCATATTTTTTTATAATTTGATTCTATTGAAAAAAATACATGCAAATTATCCTTTTTTTTTTGATAAAAAAAAACAGAAAAATATTCAATGATACGTAATATTAGAAAGTTGTTCATCATTTATTATGATATGTATTAGTTAGTAACATCAATCAGTTTTGGCGACTTTTTACGAGATTTTCCTATTGCAAATGTTATCAGCGCCATCTAGTTGAGTTTAGTGAAAGCCGTCGAAATTTCCCTATTGTCAAACACGGGGCAGGGCGGCACAATCATCAGGTATGTAATTCACTTATATGGCGAAAGATGGCGCTATTTGTTTCTAAAATATAGAGGTTAAAATATATATTTTTTATCACTCTTAAGTCTTTTTATTTATTTACATAATATTTACATAAGTTCAACAAAATAAAAACACAAAAAACTATAAAGTCTCATGGGTGGGATTCGAATCCGGACCTAAAAGCAGCAAAATGTAAGTGGCTCGCACCAAAACCACTAACTAGTCTACCAAAGTACTTGCCGTCGATGGTTAAAATAAGCATTATATCCCAAGTAACATTTAGGCTGAAAAAAAATCCAATATACAGTTCTTTAACAGCTGACGACTGTATAGTCGATGGACAAGAGAGTACAAAAATGTCTCCAGCTGTATTAGAGCAAGATTTGGTAGTCTTATACAGTCCAGCTGGTTAAGGGCTGTATACTGGCGAAATTATTACTTTTTGCTTTTAAAGAGCATTGGAAATTGCTTATATAGACAGCATCTAGTGTGAAAATATACCATAAGCAGAATTTGACGACTAAAGCTGCCTAACGACTGGATAGAGCTCTTAGTTTACACTCTTTCACAGATCCATTCTGTTTAACAGCATTGATTTTTTCTGTTTGCTGGATATTGGTGTAAACTTACTCTGTTGTAAAGCCATCATATATGGCTTGATAACAGCTGATTAATGGTCATTTCGGAAACCCCTATACAGCCAGGGTCTTTACTACGGTGTAGAAACACTCCTTCGGCTGCGTAAGAGTTTAATCGTACTCTTTTTTTTTAAATCCAACACTATGAGTGTAGGTTTAACCTATAGTTCAGCCGTTAGTGCTCTTATGGCATCACAGGAGAAGATAATTCTTCCGAAAGTGTTTCCAAAGGGTTAAACAGGTTACTCATTTATTCGTCATATTGTGAACGGTGTACACGGGTTATATGGACTTGGTTTTCGCTTCTAAGCAGCCGCTGGAATAAATAAATTCCGATATACAGAAACGACTACTCTTTACGCTGTCATGCATTCTAAAATTTTGCCAAAATTCAGCAAATAGCTTCCTATTAGAATTTTTGAAGAGCCACGGCTGTTTTCGGAATGCGTATATGGGTACCCGCCAAATAATTTGCAACCCGAGACTCGGAATGCGTATATGGGTACCCGCGTAGATGACTCATTTAAAAAGTGCTTCCTTGTATTGCCATCTTATTTTAACCGTATTAGATGTATATAAGAAGAAAAGAGAGGGTAAAATCCTCTTTAATTTGATGTATAATACTTGTCTATGAATTTTGAATGTCAGTTCGAAATCAATGCAAACTTCATAGGTGTGCTGTCAAGGTGTGCGCGCGTGCGTGATTCAGTGGTGTTTATCGTAGTTTATCATATTTTTTCTATCAAATATGATAAAACTAATTATGTAGGTTGATCAATCATACATTTAACTTTACCGAAACCATAATTTACTCTTACAAATATACCAAAATCTTCTAAAAATTATTATTTACTTTGCCGTCGGAAATTTTTCCAAAGTACGGTTTTAGCATGAAATTATAATTATATTGTTTCAGAAATAACACTTGAATTAGGGATAAATAAAATAGTCAATTAATACAGAGTAAATTACTTTTTATTTCGCATTGATACATGTTGTAGTTTTTGAATAATCATCATTTTTGTAAACACGGGGCAATATTTTCGTCAACCACCAAGATTCCGCCGCCGCGCCGCGAGTCTACTATAGAAAAAGTACCGCGCGTATTCCGGGCTCAAGGGTTAAGTTAGGACGCCATTAAAAACTAACCTATGAATTTATACACCAAATATTTTTGTCGTTAAGGTTAAACGTCAGTCACCCTATTTCATACAAATTTACCTGGCTATTAACTACACAAATAACCACTATATTTTCGATTTTATCTGTCCAACGTAAACTTTGCAACCTTTTATTTTCTCCAAATGTATATAATTATATTATTTATTTCTGTAATATCATTAAAAACTGCAGTAAAATACCATAAATTTTACGCATGTAGTGGTGTATAATTCAGCACCACCTTTCTGATATTACAGTAACTACAATCTCAATTGGTCTGTTAAGCTTTGTTTAGCCCAGGATTTCGTTTTTAGCGCCATCTTGCATTTTGCTTGAGCATTACCAAAGTAGCAAATTTATTATAAAGACTTTTTAGTCTGAGTAATTAATGCTGGCAAACTTTTTTTATATTCAGAAAAAAAGACGCTGTCAGTCTCACGTCAGGGACATCTGAAAGACGAAAATATTGTTCACCCAACAAGGTCTAGTTGTGAGTTTCAGCTCGATATTTGTGATATACAGGCTGATATTTTTACTTATACAGGTGTAAAAAGATCACTCCTGGAAATTTAAATTATGGGATCCACTCATGAAACTGAACAACTTTTCCGAATGAACCTTAAGAATGCTGAATACTTAAGACAATTTTCGGACACACCATACAAAATTGGTCGGTTATCTTACCATATTATATGAAAACTTCATTTTTATGCGAATTTAGTATGGGTTGGTATGTTAAAGTTTCCGAAAGTTACAGCCTGTATAAGGTGCATTCAAAAATTTTTTGACTCATACCATGCCCCATTTCAAATTTTAACCGCCTCCGCTTGTCCGCTCAATTCACATCAGGAGGTCGCGGGTTCGATTCCCGGCGGGGTGTAACTTTCTGGATTCGGTTTGGTTGGTGGTAGGGCATTTTCTGAGCCCGCCTGGCATATGCCACCATCTTATCTAAGTCTTGCCGCCAAACATCAACGTTAACAGCATTGATGTGTTCCGGCATGAAGGTAAGATAACCAGTTCCCCACTGCGTTGGGGAATCTTGGTAAGCCCACTTTCGTATTTGGCATCATCGTCACTTACCATCAGGTGAGATGATGCCAAGGGCTTACCAATTAAGGGTAAAAAAAAAGATGATAGCTAACCATGCAGGCTCCGAGAATGCTCTACCACCGACCAAACGGAGTCTTACATATTATAGTTAGACTCTGCCGGTAATCGAACCCGCAACCTCCTGATGTGAAGCGAGCGACTAGACAACGGAGGCGGTTTTCCGGGTGTATTATTATTGTCTCGTTTGACAAAAAGTAAGTAGTTACCAGCAACCACGTGATACAACCCGAACCTTAGATATGTAGATTTTCATACACGGAAAGTAAAATCCCGACAAAAACATTCACATATCAGGTAAAAAGTCTTACACGTCAATATTTATAGACTCGACTGTAAAAAGTAATGAATTCCCGCCATGTAGCACCAAGTTTCAGGTTATAGAATAATTTATTTCTCACAAAAGGATAAACAGTTATTCACTTACACAATAATTTTTGTCACCAAAATATATTCCTAAACGTAATCGTCTATGTACAAAACCTCGTTTTATTCAAACTCACTTGTCAAACATGGTTATGATATTTTTTTCCAAAGTATTTTGGCGCTTTTAATGTCTCCACAAGACAGGCATTCCAGGTTTCGAACGCGGTTTTCTTTTCTCTTCAATTAAAGGCTAAAAAACAGTATCACTCCCTATCAGAGCATGAAGTATGGGCAGCATTGTTGCTTTTTATGTTCTTAAAATTGTGTCAAAATCGCAGCATGTTAAGGTTTTATTTTAAATTAGTTACCTATACGAAAATTTTATTGCACACCAAAAGAGTACAAACAACAACGAAAACACATAAAATATTTAAACATTGATATGCAAAGGCGGTCTTATCGCTATCAAAAATAGCAGGTTCGATTTTTGTAAATTTTAATTTTTTTGTCTGACATGGTACAAAATCAATCCAAAACTGAAGGCTGCGTCCTCGGTTCGTCCGAAAACTACACCAAATTCAAGATTATTGCCCAATATAATAGTTAACTGAAGCGCGGCAGATTAAAACGCTCACGCATGCCTTGCGCCGTGCAATGTTCAAAATTTATTTCTGAAGCTTTTTATTTAGTAATTGCAGTTAGTGTTTCTGTTTTTTTTATTTTTGATTAGTTTGGTTTTCTACAAAAAAAAATTGTTTATGCCATTAGTGCATATTTTTTAAACTATAGCATCTTGTTGGTTTTTTTTATTTTTATTTTATTAGATTTTTTTACAATAAGAGTAATAGATTGAACAAAAGTAATACAAAAAATGAAAGCTCCATTCTCGGTTTATTCGAAAACGATACCAAGTTCAAGATAATAGGTCAAATAGACCTGCCAGGGGGTGTGGGGTGGCTACCGGGCTAAATCAGCTTCTATTTATGTACCATATACGTGTGCCAAGTGGTTTTCTTTAATCATAAAATTTGACCTCGGATACATATAAGCTTACACTATTCAGGTGCCAACAGTGAAGGAAGATTTTTTAAAACAAAATAATTATTTGTGCTATGTTAGGTACCTTGTATTTTTGTATTTTATCCTGTACAGAGAAAATAAATGAATTATGAATTATTATGAATTATAGAATATTCATATCCGCCATTAAAAAAAATACCTTGTGTACCCAGAATTCAAATAAAATTAAATGTATTTCAGAACAGAAGTTACAAATGGCACATTTAAAACACATTTTTTATCATCAGTACAACAAAAAAACCGGCCAAGTGCGAGTCGGACTCGCGTACCGAGGGTTCCGTATAAATTCATAATCACACATGTCTTGAACTCTATATTTTTTTTATTTGAGTTGATTGAATGAAAAGTAATTTTGATTTATGACGTATTAAAAAAAACTACTTACTAAAGCTCGTTCAAACCAATTTTCGGTGGAAGTTTGCATGGTAATGTACATCATATATTTTTTCTACTTTTATCATTCTCTTATTTTAGAAGTTAAAGGGGGGGGACACACATTTTACCACTTTGGAAGTGTCTCTCGTGCAAACTATTCAGTTTGGAAAAAAATGATATTAGAAACCTCAATATCATTTTTGAAGACCTATCCATACCATACACGTACATGTTTGATGAAAAAAAATTTTTGAGTTTCAGTTCTAAGTATGGGCAACCCCCAAAATTTATTGTTATTTTTTTTTCTATTTTTGATGCGGTTCACAGAATACATCTACTTACCAAGTTTCAACAGTATAGTTCTTATAGTTTCGGAAAAAAGTAGCTGTGACATACGGACAGACAGACAGACATGACGAATCCATATGGGTTCCGCTTTTTGCTATTTGGCTACGGAACCCTAAATAACTAGATGCTTTATCCTATACTATTAAACGAGTTAAGTGTCCCGACGATTTCGAAAACGGCTTGAAACCTTTTGATGAAAATCTAGGATTAGGGGTTAAAAATCACCATAAATCCAGATCTATGAGGGAATTATCTTCGAAAAGATTCATTTAAGGGAGAATTCATTTAATGATCGAAATTACATAGAAGGAGAACGCATATGATGCTTAAATTTAACCATCGCTTATAGGTACATTGGTAGACTAGCGGTTTTGGTGCGAGCCACTTACGTTTTACTGCTTTTAGGTCCGGATTCGAATAGCACCCATGAGACTTTATAGTTCTTTGTTTTTTAATTTTTTTATTTTGTGTGAACTTATGTAAATATTATGAAAATAAATAAAAATACTTAAGAGTGATAAAAAAATATATTTTAACCTCTGTATTTTAGAGACAAATAGCGCCATCTTTGGCCATATAAGTTAATTACATACCTGGTGATTGTGCCGCTCTGTCCCGTGTTTGAAAATAGGAAAATTTTCCACGGTTTTCTCTAAACTCAACCAGATGGCGCTGATAACCTTTGCAATAAGAAAATCTTTAAAAAGTCGCCAAAACTGATTGATATTACTGACTTATAAACGATGAACAACTTTCTAATATTACGTATCATAAAATATTTTTCTATTTTTTTTATCAAAAAAAAAGGATGATTTGCATGTATTTTTTTCAATAGAATCAAATTATAAAAAAAATTTATAGATATTTTCAGAACAAATATTGCTTGTCCTTTCGTCCCTTAGAAGGCCACTACCGACTAAAACAACACCCTGCAAAATGTTTCATAGAAAATATATCTTATATGTTCTACTAAACAAGTTATCTTAGTTTATAAAAACTCCGATTGAACGAGCGACGCTCGGTCTCCCAGCTAGTTCAATATAAGAAGAAAATTATCAGTATCATTATTTATATTACAATGAATTATTTTAAAATTATAATACCCATTTAAATTCAGTCACTGGGACGATACTGGGTTGTTAACTAAGTAACTATGATGGTTATCATCCCAGCGAATGTGTTATTGTCAATCAATCTGATGAGACCGTGAGAGTGAGTGACTGAATTTAAATGTATATTGGAGTAATTTATTATTCTTATTCTTTGAATGATTATACTGATAATTATGTTATTTTAATTAACAAAACATCAACTTTTCTTAATCAATTTTATCAATTGAAAAACTTTCATCTGTATGGATAAAATAAATTGAAAAAATTAATAAAAAAATGAATCTATTTTTCTCGACAATGAAAACGAATTTCATGCTGCCACTTCACGGATGTAATAAGGGGGCCATTCCCTATGACATATACATAAAAATTATCTGTGATTCCTAAGTTTGATACTCTCCTTAGCTTGCGGAGGCACAACCGTGACTCCAAATAGCGTAAGACTTGGCTTGCAAAGGCTTGCAAGGCCGTGCCTCCACAAATTTTCGACATCACTTCGTATCTCCTTGCATGATACGTATCTCCTTGCAGGCTATTGCTAGGCAACGTTGTTATTCAATAAATGTTATGTGACTGAACAGATATTTTATGTTTTTAATATTGGCGACGAGGCCAATTCAATGGATTTAAAGAAATTAAAACTTACAAGAAGCTCAGTACAGTTTATTAACGCGCACAGAAAATGTGCTCGACACTCAAGACCCAAGTAAGTATATAGCCCCGCTTGGAGTCACTCGACAAAACAATAAAGAAATTTCACGAAATACAGAACAACATAGAACTAGAAACCGAAGATGAACATCTTGAGGAAGAAACCTTCTACAGATTCGAGTTTGAGGAGTTGTGTATAGCACTGAAAACTACATTACGAAAACTAAGTACCTATTACTTCACCACTCATGGGGAGACCTCAGTCCGCTTGATGTTTGGAAAAGAGTTTAGAACTAAGCTACATGCCATGGTAGTCCCATACCTAGACCGGAGCCACGTAGTCAGAGGACAAGGAGAGGACATTTCTCTCCTGGAGACAAGGTGGCCAGGAGTTACTCCTCTCTTGCCCAGAAGTTTGAATTCGGCACAATAACCCGACGTCTGGGTGGAGTATATTATGAAGTCAGAACCGATGGGGGACTCCTGTGGATCCGTCACCTCGACCAGCTGCTGCTGTTTTCCCTGGTGTCCTGATTCGCGGGGGAGACGTGATACATATCTCCTTGCAGGCCAATGCTATGAATTATTGCTATGCGACATTGTTATTCAATAAATGATTTTTTTCTTTTAAAAAATCTTTTCTTTTATCGCTCTTGGGTCTTGTTATTTACATATTTATTTATGTTCATACTAAATAAAAAAAATTAAAAGACAAAAACAATAAAGTCTCGTAGGATACGAACCCGGACCTAAAAGCAATAACATAAAAAGGTTCGTACAAAATTTGCCGCTTGCACCTCTGGGTTACGGACTACTTATAGAGGTAAGTCAAAAATAAGCATCATATACGTAAAAAAATTATGTATGTGTGCGTAATTCGAGCCCTTATTCATACAAGATAAACGCAAAACTATAATTGTAAGGGGACAAATATATCGAAATCCTTATTAAATTAACATTATTACTTATGGTTTATTAGCGTACATTGATCTTGTAACTGCTCGCTGTTTTACGTAGTATGGTTTAGGGTTATTTATACTATTTTTAAATCGAGAAACCAAGTTATAGTCAGATTAACGCCATCTAACGGATTTTTTCAACCAGGGAGCACTAACGTTTAACCTTAGTAAATTTCGAAGACATATGCAACAGAATAAGTAAATTGTCAATAGAAAAGTATATTTAAATGTCAGAATCGATTTTAGGTTGATTTGTAATGACTGGTAGTACTCTGAATTTTCCAACATTATTTAATTTTTGACCATTATGTATTTATTTCAAGGGTGCGTGAGTTTTTTGTTAATAATACATATACACTTTCACGGAGAAGTAGAAGCCGCAAGCAAAATAACAATAGATAAATTGAAAATGAATACTTACCGATATGTACCACAAAATTCACTTCACAAACTTCTGGTGCGCTGCAGAGTTCACACAAAACTATCATTATGGAGTAACAAAAAGTTTGAACGATAATTTAAAGTCCTTTAGTCAACCTTAGGCTCCGTGTAAGAATAAAAATCTCTTATTTGGAGAACTATCGCTGTATAATGGTGTCTAATTACGCCTTAAGCCAGCCTTAGTACTGGGATAGTACAACCGTTAACCAGCTGTTTGTACACCCACGGCTGTCTAATTTGGGGCCCCTTTTGGAATTAGAAGGTCTGTGTAGCCCGCTACACAGCCTTTATACAGCGATCTAATACAGCGTTAAGTGTAAAATTATTTTATACTACAGCCTTTATACAGTTCGAAATACTACTTGGGATGCGTTCTCCTTTTATGTAATTTCGCTCATATCTCCCTTTCACTAGTATGGGAAAGGAGACGTTTCACGGGACTATGGAGTTTGGACCTGGTCTGTATACTAAACATCATAAATAAGTCATTAAAAACATAGTCTTTTCTAATTGTACATTTCTTTCGATTTACCTTCGTTGCGAGGTTTATCTAAATTCTCAGATTTAACAATCGCAACACATAAATCACCCAACATGGCAAAGCGAGCGCAATTTTGAGCATTTTACGTTCAGAAACAAAATTTTTGTACATAACATTGAAATTAATAATTTAGTTGTCCGACAAGTAACGCGAAAACCAGCTCTTATGCTTGTAAAAGAGGCAAGGCATATCCGCAGATTTTAAAAATCGTACACCAATGTCAGAAGTCAGAACAGAAAGGTGTTCAGTCAGTCAGAGTCAGAGAAAACATCTGAGGAATATGTGGACGAAGCAGTAATTTCTGAACGTGACCTTCTATTGTAAGCTTCAGTGTTACCATTTATATTGTAAAAGGTGCTGACAAAACATTACGCTTGAACCACGCAACCCTGCTTCTAATATTTTTTTCATTATTTTTCCTAAAAAGCCAATATTTTTCGTACTCCGTACATGTCCAGGCACAAAATGAAACAACAATCGGTCGCATTTAGTAAAAATATATATCATGTTCATGTGTCACACGTTGAAGTCTTTTTTATGGGCAGCGAAAAAATCGCAATGGTCTCTAGGGAAAGACATCAACGAGACCTACATTACTTACAGATTTTTGTTAAATAAAATTATGTTTTTTTACTGCGTAATAATATTGGGATAAGCCACCAAACTGCGGTAGTAGGTACTCCAGACGAGAAAACTTCGTTCGACAGAACTCACTGTTAAAGACGAAAAACCTGTATAAGCTGATATTTTATCTCTGATATTATGAGTCACTTGGGTTAAACATTTTATCAGAAACAAATACAAATTATCAAGGAGGATACTGAACCGAGTAACTCGGCCGAGTACTCGGTTTGGAAAACTTTAAACCGAGTAATACTCGGTACTCCGTTACTCGGTAAAACTTGTACTCGGCGCATCTCTAGTATTTCCCTTAGAATTGGATTTCCCTGCTGTCTATTTCAGCTCTTTGCAGCTCAGTATGAAATTTACATTTGAAAATGAATAGGTATTTAAAAATGAAGAAGTGTTATCTAACATATTTTTCAAAAGCGTCCAAAACTTGGTAAGACGGGCACTTTCACATAAGTACTCTGGAACTTTTCCAACAACTCCAATACACCACTTAGCGCAAGGCTATACCTATATCTAGTTTGAGCTCTCGGCTGAGGGTCTAAGATCTTCGTATGTCTTATAGTTTCAGTCTTGCCCATACTGACCGATCTAAATGGCCCACCTGTATTGTATAATTATATCACTAGTAACAAGATTAAACTGTAAATAAGAGCTTATTACGATTAGTTACTGTATTTATATTATAGTGTACTTGTAGTGTTGGTTGTAGATAACCATCAAAAACAGTGTTCAATTTTACTGGTGGTTTGTGCAATTTGTAAAGATATTGGCTGTGTACATGGTGAGTTTTAAGAATACACACAGCTAAATTGAATTTCACTTTATTGCATTACTATGTACAAAAATGAATAATTAAATAGTTCATATATTCTCTGTGAGTAGGAAATAAATACTCGTATGATAGCCTTACACCTCAGGTAATATCTTATCTATCCAGTCCCTTATTATATTAACGCCTTTTCTATTTAAGGAATGGCTTAATCTTTCCATAACGTGGAATTCGCCTGGTACACCAAGAGATTTCAGTTCGTTGAAAGTGGTTTCACCCCACTTGAGAGGCACTAGGTCATCAATATCTCCATGAATTTGCAGTAAAGGTGCCACTGAAAAAAAAATTATTCACTATGAAGTTACACCATTAATGAGGAATTTGCATAGTAAAAATGTTTTCCTTTATTTAAAAGAGATTTGAAAAACATAAAAATCTGTGAAAGTAGTTTTTTATCTCTATTATTCACTGAGATATTTTAGTTTGAAACGACCGCGTCCGCGTTGGTCGCGGAGCACGACCCGAAAATGATTCATAGAAAAAAGTATATGTAGTGAAATCATGGCATGTTTTTCGCCGTCAAATATAAGAAGCGCTACATACAAACATAGAAAAAAAGTAATACAAATAAATAATTTACGCCTATGCTGTCCTAGAGGAGTTTCACAAATATTACGGAAACTACGAAGCGGTCGTGCGTGGCTAGTGCCGCTTGCGTGGTCGCGTCGATCACGCAGATAAACAGACTACAGACACGCACGATCATAACCTGGATGGGTTTGACTGTTAGTGGCATTTATCTCGACTGTTTCCGTGCTTCGCAAGGCTCGTTAAGCCGTTGGTGCGGGCTGCTGTCACTAGTTTTTCATCGAAATGGTTAAAGCCGTTTTTGAGGTCGTCGTCGCTTACAAGATAACTCGTTTAATTGTATAAGATTTTAACAATGGAGTCCTAAGAAAAAGTGTAAAAATAAATGTACTGTGCTGGATTTCTCACAATTTTTTTTTATATCTACTTTCATATTTATCGTATATACTTATATGGACACTAAGATTATTCATGAGTCTTAATATTGTGACTGCATGCATCTTTAGGCATTACCACCACCACATTTGAGATTTTGCAGCACTCGCGATAAAACCTACCTTTTTGTTTCATCCATCTATCAGTATGCTTGTATCCATCTACTCGTGGGCGTATATAAGGGGGGGGGGGGGGTTAGGGGTGTTCGGACCTTCCCCTTAGCATAGGACAAAAATATCGCGGAATATTCAACGCATGACACGTAAACGTAAAATTCGCTAGGGTGAACGGCTGGCCCCACTTGGGCATAAATGCATGCTTTTCTGTTCCGTGTAGATAGTTCATGTCAAGTAAAAAAATACGCGCTCGCTACTCTCGCGCCTTTTTTCACTGAGCCATACTGTTATTGTTGACATGCTTTAAAATGCCGCTAATCTGAGGCAAAATTTCGTGCCTCAAAAGACTTAACACTAAAACAATTTGACAGTGCAATTTTCTGGCACGAGTGAAAGGAGCACTTGCGCGAACAAGATAATCTTTTAGGTAGTCCTTAAGCGATAAGCGCCTAGATTCCTAGACTTTTGTAATATGGTAATGATATTTGACCGCCTCCATGCTCTAGTGGTTAGTCCGCTCGCTTCACATAAGTAAGGTCGCGGGTACGACTTTCAACGGGGTCCAAAGTAGGACTCGGTTTGGTTGGTGGCAGGAAATTTTCTGAGCCCACATCTGGCTAGTTAGCTATAACCGTCTTATTCTAAGTTTGGCCGTCAAACATCAATGTTGAAGTGGACGAGTTAGGAAGTGGACGACCGAATCCGCGATCAGATGAGATGATGTCAAGGGCTTACCAATCAAAGAGGTAAACATATCCCCAATATACCACTGAGCTTTTCAGTTTGGTGAATTCGGTGCTTACCATAGAGTACATTAATACAACCAATGACGTAGGAGATAATGGACGTGGCATACCTACAGAAAAAGCGTGCATACCTAAACTTGCTGAGAAAGGAAAATGGCCGTTCGGCCTAGTGCATACCCATTATATGAGATATGATTTTATCGATATCACCGGCATGCAGAGAATGAGCGTCTATTTTTTTTGTACTTTACTCGTACATAAATCGCAACTGATGGCGAACTTTCGTTTATTTTATTATTATTTGACGATTATGGTCAAAATTGACATATCCTCCTAAACTAGAGATTAACGAAATGAAACAAGAAATTAATTATATTGGTTTTATCAGTTAATTAGTATGTAAATGGTCTGTAATCACCAATATGATTACTATCTACTGTGTCTTTTACACTTAAACAATAAAAGGCAAAAAGTAGGAGACAGAAGATGTCAAACGAGTGTAGATGGCTCGTGTCTTGTAGCGCTATAGGTGTAGGTATTCAAAATAAAGACAAATATTCGGAACTGTATTTTGATTTACAGCTTGGCCGTAAAGAGTTGAAAAAAAAATTATGATAGCGCTGTTGGATGCGAGCAGCACAGGACCGGTCGGTGTGGAAATCCTTGGGGGAGGCCTTTGTCCAGCAGTTGACTTCTTTCGGCTGATGATGATAATGGCGCCTCTATCGCTTACATTGCAACATTTAATACTACAATCTAAATGAATTTAATACTTGCAGGTTTTTAATATAAAATGAAATTACTTTTCATCATTGTATTCAATAGTTTGTTTTCTGCATCCCTATAACTATATAAATGGGAAAATAAACAAGCCTAGGACATTAACAGAAAATTTATTTAGTTTTATTCACATAAACATTCTGGTCGAAATAAATAACTTTATGATTTACACCTGACATGGCATCAACATTGTCATCTTCAGAATCTGAGCTGCTGTCACTGCTTTCCTTGGTGCCACTGGGTACGAATCCTTTAGCTGTTCCAGGACGTACAATAATACAATGTTTTCCTCTTAAAACATCATGCTTAATGCCTTTCAGATTTTTCTGTAATCAGAATTTAACATTATATTCAGGAAGAATGCCATGCCTGACGAAATTGATCAACATTATAAAGTCGCGCTATGTATATGTATCGCGCTTATCCACTTTTTTCCTTATCATGTAAACAGAACAACGAAGAGCAACTCGAATCGTCGGCTGCCAGGATATTTTAGATCGGCTTGACTCCTTGGCGGTGCGTAGAGATGTAGCCTCATGTAGGGGTGTCTATGGGCGACGGTAATCGTTTACCATCAGGTGATCCGTCTGCTCGTTTGCCACCTCTGCTATAAAAAAAAATGTAAACAGAAATTACTGAGGGATTATAAAACTGACTGTAAATTTGTGAATAAAATTCACCACTGACAACACTCTTAATCATTAAGTGCCATAAAAAAAATGTAAACAGAAATTACTGAGGGATTATATCACTGACTGTAAATTTGTGAATAAAATTCACCACTGACAACACTTTTAATCGTTAAGTACTAACGTGGATAGGTATACTGACTATTAAAAATCTTGATGGTACAGCTTCATCATGCAATGTTGTTTTGTCCAATGTGCGGTAAACATGATTCATGGAAATGAAGCGAACAGATGTTGATGGCTTTTGTTGATGTTTTCTATGCCAATTGCTGCCAGCCACTTTTTCTTTTTATTATATATTCACTTAGGGGAAGCCTAAAAAAATTATATGTTAGTAACTTTTTCTAAAATTCATCATCATCCTACATAAACATCGATGTCTAAAAGAGCCCCGAAGAATAACACTAGCCACGTTAGAGCCGAAAAATATTTTAATAAAATAAAGTTAAAAGACAGACTGAAATTATATTGAAAAGTTCTTTCAGTTATTTATATCGCTTATCTTCTTTATTAAAACAAATACGTAATTTGGTTTGTGAAAATAAGGTATATTTCAACAAGATAACAATACGTACCAGTGCAGAGTAATGTTCGGCCAATTTCGGCTCATTTTGATGCCACAGCCTGTAACACTACAATTAGGCATCTTAATTACTGTGTTATTTCACTAAATTTATTATTTTCGAATGCTTTGTTTAACCATATTTAACAATTTTCAATTAAAACACTCGCGAGCGAAGGCACTTTGACAGCTTATGTACCAGTGACACCGAGAAAAGAATATGGCGAATCGGCCGCAAAGAGGTATTTTGCTGACGTCACGAAAACAAAGTTGCCATTTTGTAAAGGACAAAAATATTGTTGTCTTTTTTTACTGAGAAGAATTACATAAGTTAGAAAGAAATAAAAGTATATTTTAGAATTCGCTATCGAAATGGCACATATTTGTATAACTGATTGTTCATATAGACAAATATTTCATGTCCTCTAGTTTCTTTGGTCTGAGAATACAACGGAGATAGAGAGTTGTCAGTCAAAGATATCGATTGTGGCGCACCTACCGATAAGTGGCGTAACTAATGTTTTTTATCACATACCTATAACTAGTTATAAATGATACCCATAGTAGCCCCTTGTTTCCTTTTTGCCTAAAATTACTAATTGTGAATTTTTTATTTTTTGCGCGGCGGCGCGAGCATTCTGCCGCGTGCCTCCGCGCCGAAACTGCGTCTCATTTTCTCAGCGAGAGCAAGCGCCTCTGCGCGTGTACTTATGCTACGGCCGACGGCTATAATCAGGAACAAGTCTTTATTCAATAGTCAATAGTCGTGAAGATGTAGATTTACATTTCGTGTGGTGTAAATCAAGTGGAGTGTGTGAGATTTGGATTGACGTCGCGCCGCCGTAACGTGTTACGCAATAAATCATTATTATTTACAAACTCCGCAAATCGTGTTCTTTCAAAAAATATCCCATGCTGAAGGTAGAGCCAAAAGTACACAAGAGTTCAAGGAAGAAGCTATCTTGGAATACTTCTCCGGACAGCCACGTTCATGTAAGTGTCATTGACCTTTTTGTAGGAAAATACGTGAATGAGCCGGCCGTCATTGACTGACTGCGCAAACATGCGTTTTGATAATTTTGGGAAAATTTGTATGTCATTTTTTCAGTAGAATCAATTTATTAAAAAAAAAATTATAGGTATATTCAGAACAAGTATTTTTTGTACTTTCATCCCTTAGAAGGCCGTTGTCGACCAAAACAACATCCTGTATAGGTAACCACATCTTGTATTTCGAAAAATGATTGTATCAAATCATTCCCCGGGTATGTCAGGCTTTTTTTTGCTGAGTCATATTCTTTAAAATTAAGACTTCTATTGTCTTTACTTCTATTATAAAAACATTTCTCACATTCTTTACAGTTTTTAAATATTTTTTGCTTAGTTTTTCTCAACACATACCCAGAGACATATTCTAACTGAGCCATAATTTTGGGATTGTTACTTTTATTTTCCAATGGTACAAAGATGTAGTCGCCAATTAAATCATTAAAATCTAATTCTATGGAAATGTCACTTGCCGTCACCTGTCCCTTAAAAAATAATTTGCCCATTGACTTGAATACAAAACATTGGTCTGTTTCACAATTTGCTCCGGGCGAGTGAGAACTAGGACTTAAATTATTTATTAGTAGCGCAGCGAATGCCGTCTCAAATGAAGCACATGTAGGGTTGGTTTTTCTTGCTCCGTGACTTCTTATACATCCGAAAAAGTTTTCTAGCTGGTCCTGATTGGAATGTCTAAGCCAAATTGAATTAATATTATGATCGTTGGATAGTTTCTTCCTTAAGAATTTCCTTTGCCTTTTGCCACTCTTTTATGCATGATAACTTCCGTTCACGGAATCAAACAATCCGTTAAAGAATAATAAAACATCCGCAGTGTCATTAGCCGCAGCTTGTAGAATTCCTCTTTCTGTAAACCGAAAAAAGAACATCACTATATATGTATAAATCAAACAGATAAAAAATTTGTAAACTTACTAATATTAAGTTCATATTATCATTTTTCTGAATGAGGTATAATTATTAGTATGGTCCCAAACTAGGATTACCTGTGATATAGGCACCAGAGATGATGTACATACTCAGTAGGGTGCCCTTATTTTTCTAAGTTATTATTTTTTAAAGCATAGGCTCTAATTTTGTGTATTTGACCCTAAAATACTCGGAAATAAATTTTTACCTTATTTGGAGGACTGCAACCCGTGCCGACTTGAGCGGGAACATGTTCATACAAGCTCCTACGCAAGTGCCGCGCGGGCGCGCTCGGTTTGTCACTTACTCTCGGATTGTCGCGTAACTAACACGTAATATTTTATATTTCGAAGATGTCAGTGGAACTGAGAAGCGCTAAAAAGAGTATTTTCTTGGTTGGTGAGGTGCATCACCAAATAACGGGTGCAAAATTGCCGTCTAATCGACAAGTTCTCGCAGTTCTATTTTTTAATATTCGCGAAGTGACACTGACTGTCAATGAAAGCGCAAATCTTGTAATACGGGAGTGTATTATATTCTGGGAAAAGGCTAGAATAGCTACCAAAGCTCTTCTTAACTGTGTGAAGAAGCTTGTGGATCTTTATCAAGTCTGGCGAGAGCTTCAAAAAAACCGCAAAACATCACAGGATGTTTTTAATCGCCGTGAGGAGGATTTTCTAAAGGATTTGGATAATTTATTTGATATCGCTCACGCTGATGCTCTTAAAAGGATGAAAATTGAAGAAGATAAAATTTTCCTACAAAAGCAAAGAGAGCCAGGGCGCCTTGGTTGCTTGGCAGGTGTAGACAAAAAGTTAGCTGAGAAGGAAGAAAAGGCAAGGCAGAGAAAACTAGAAGAGGAGAAAAGGAAGCTCCAGCGAATGACTTCAGCGAGCTCATTGACATCATCTACTTCACACAGCTTAACACCACCACAAGAACTACATGAAGGCCAATTTACCAGCTCTGAAGAAAGCCTGGAGGAACCTTTGCCTGCCACATCTCAATCTGAAAGTTCGGTAACTACTACAAAAAGAGGAAGGAAAGATTTTATCACACCTAAGTTAGTTGCAGCTTTAGACAGATGTCAACTAAGCATAAGAGATTCAGTTTATATAATCCAAGCAGTAATAGAAGCACTAGGTCTTTGTTGCGACGACTATCCAATTAACAAATCTTCTATTCAACGTATTCGAACACAGATAAGAAAGGATAGAGCAGAATCTATAAAATCCGATTTTCAGAATAACGTGCCAGAAGTAGTTACAGTTCATTGGGATGGAAAATTGTTACCCGGCCTAGATGTGAGAAGTTCTAAAGAGGAACGCCTGCCGATCCTTATTTCCTTTGGAGAGAAGGAGCAACTTCTTGCAGTACCAAAATTAGATAGTTCTTCCGGTAAAGATCAAGCTAAAGCTGTTTCAAACGCGCTTCATGATTAGAACCTTACTGATAGGGTCCAAATTATGTGTTGTGATACAACAGCATCTAATACAGGGCGCATAAATGGAGCTTGTGTGCTTTTGGAATAAAAATTAGAAAGAGAATTATTACTGTTTGCTTACCGCCATCATGTGTATGAATTGGTCCTCAAAAGTGTATTTGAATCAAAGATTCACCAAGTCACTAGCAGTCCCGATATTCCACTATTCAAAAAGTTTAGAGACAGCTGGAAGAACATTAATCCTGAGGCTGTCGAATCATGCATAGATTTCGTTAAATAGCATCTTTCTGATGCGACCATTAAGGGATTGCTGACCTTTTTCAAACATGAACTGCAGAAATCCATCGTACGGGACGATTATCGAGAACTAATCGAGCTATCCATTATTTACTTGGGAGGAGATAATGAGGGTAAAATTAAAATTTGCCCTCCTGGCGCAATGCATCAAGCACGATGGCTGGCAAGAGCTATTTACTCTTTGAAAATATGTTTGCTGCAGTCTCAATTCAAAATGAGCGTTAAAGACAAACGAGCATTGCAAGATGTTTGTTTATTTGTTGTGGCAATTTATGTGAAGCCCTGGCTCGGATGCAGTTTGGCAGTGAAGGCACCGAATCAAGATTTGCGTTTTTTAAAAACGTTGAAAGTCTATGAAATTGTTGACAAAGTAATTTCCAAAGCGGCTCTGAGTAAGTTCAGTCAACACCTGTGGTATTTATCAGAAGAAGTGGTGATATTATCACTCTTTGATGATGATGTTGATGAAGAAACCAAGGCGAATATGGTAACGAACTTAGAAAGAGAAACTGCATATGACTTCGGGAAGCGATATGTTGCATCGAAAGAAGAGATGTCTGCCTCTTTGTATGGAAAGAGTTTTTTTTAAATATTTTAACTGAGTTGTTTGTTCTAAATTTGGTTAATTTCCTTGATAAAGTTTTATAACCCGGGCATGTCATCTAACATCAGCATTTATCCATTGTTAAATAGGTAAAAATACAATGTGCGTGCATTTTGTAGGGGTGCCTAATACTTTTGGCCAAAGCTGTAGAATACAAAAGGATAACTTTATGAGTTTATAACGACAACTCGGTGGTTATGAAGAGCGCGTGGAAGCCACCTAAAAAATGTGAGATAGGTCAAAGTGTAGCCATTGATCTAATAATGTAATTTAATCATGTACTTACGTGTTTTTCCACATGCCGGTACACAACATATTTTGTCTAATGATAGCGACATGGTGTCACCATCAACAGCATCCAAACAGGATGAGCAGCAAGATCGGTATCCAAATTAATAGCCAGGTCGTATAATTTCAGAAACACACAGAAAATGCGATTCGATCACCGTAAACGATTAACGAAATGTGAGTTTGAAATAAATTGACGGATAAAGTTATGTCAATATCATCGCGTACGTTCCGTTCATTTTTAACCCCCGACGCAAAAAGAGGGGTGTTATAAGTTTAACGTGTCTGTGTATCTGTGTATCTGTCTGTGGTATCGTAGCTCCCAAACGGATGAACCGATTTTCGTTTTGTTTTCTTTGTGTCATAGATAATTTTATCCCGAGTGTTCTTAGCCATGTTTCATGAAAATCTGTTCAGCCGTTTGAAGATCATCAGCTCTTTTCTAGTTGATGAGGGGATCTGACTAACTTCCTTATGTCCGATCGATTCGAAATTTGGTACCGTGTTACTTCAACGATATTTAAAGAACATGGTAAGGCAAGCATGAGCTGGTCAGCCGTTTGCAGATCATCAGTTCTTTAATAGTTGATGAGGGGATCTGACTACCTTCCACATGTCCTATCGATTCGAAATTTGGTACCGTGTTACTTCAATGATATTGAAAGTATATGGTAAGGTAACCATGACCTGATCAGCTGTTTGAAGATCATCAGCTCTTTAATAGTTGATGAGGGGATCTGACTACCTTCCATATGTCCTATCGATTCGAAATTTGGTACCATGTTACTTCAATGATATTGAAAGTATATGGTAAGGTAACCATGACCTGATCAGCCGTTTGAAGATCATCAGCTCTTTAATAGTTGGTGAGGGGATTAAACTACCTTCCATATGTCCTATCGATTCGAAATTTGGTACCGTATTACTTTAATGATAGCTCAACTAACTAATCATTATAAATACCTTCCTAATATTTATACCTACTTTAAAAAGGACAAAATAAAAGTAAAATTAAAATTTTAAAAACCCCCCGACACAAAAAATATACTCTAAAAACTAACAAATAATATTTTAAACCTGTTATAATTATTATCGTCAATTATATTATGTAAGTTCAAATATTTTTATTTTCCAAGCGTCGTCGCGTCGGGGGACCGCTAAGTGAGAAAAACAGGTGTAGTCGCAGATTGCAACAAAAGAATTTACTCCGAAAAATTCGCTAAATCGACACAACCGTCAACGACGTCTGCCGTCACGTGTATGCCCGTTCGGGTCGCCGCACTTGGTGACGCCTCCCCCGCGCCGCATACCACAGTACCGCACACCGAGCTCGCCGCGCGCGGCATTACGTAGTGCGTAGACTATGCATGAAATTAAAGATCGCTCGTACCTAAATGTAATTCTTAATAATTAATTAGCTGTTGTTGAAAAAATACTTTATAAACTTTAGCGGTCCCCCGACGCGACGACGCTTGGAAAATAAAAATATTTGAACTTACATAATATAATTGACGATAATAATTATAATAGGTTTAAAATATTATTTGTTAGTTTTTAGAGTATATTTTTTGTGTCGGGGGGTTTTTAAAATTTTAATTTTACTTTTGTTAGAAGATTTAGTTATCAATTTGTTTTTTCTAAAGCAAAATTATGTAGTATTGGAAAAACAATTGTAAGATAAACAAGTATTCAAATAAAATAATAACTTGTCATACTTGTTACTTAATACTTTCAAAATTACCAAATTAGATTAGTGGCAATAATACACAGAAACGTCGTTCACAATGTGACCAGTGTCAGAAAAATGACCAGTGTCCATCGACGTAAAATCAAATGGACGACGGGTCTAGTACATAACCAGTGATCGGAGTAGGTAGATTGATTTAGGGTCAATCACCGCAAACGTATATGTTAATATGGACATGCCGCTCGGATTCCGAGAGTTTAAAATTTTTAAGCAAACAAAAACGATTATTCTTTCTGTTATTCGACATATTAATAAAATACTTCCTTCAGAACCAACTGATTGTACCAGATTTACTTCAATAATACTCAACTCAATCCGGAAATACCGGAACATTCCAGAAAAAAGGATTGTCCATGTTATAAAATTACGATACAAGTACCAAATATCAATCTACCTACTCCGATCACTGTACATAACTCACGAAAAAAGCGTCCGCAGAACCTATACACACGTAGTTATATGCATTTAGGAACCAACATATTTGAATTTAGATCGTGTGTCATTGCATTACGGTGTTTTTGTTTGCAACAATTTATCACCATACGAAGCTTCGACTGGAACGTACTTCACCTTACGCAGTTTTGAGTGAAGACAGAGAAGTAATGGAGTAGCTTTCACTTATAATGTTTTTTTGTTGGCTATGTTTTATAAGTATTTTTTATTTTTGCAGAATCTTGTTTTTTTTTTAACAAACACAGAAACACGCTTAAATATGAATTATACAGGGTGAAAATGATTCGAGCAAACAAAGTGGATTTTTTTCGGAACAAAGTATTCCTCTCGTGTCGATTCAGCTATAATGTTTATCCATAGTGCACAAAGTATAGGATCTTGGGGAAAGCTTAAATAAATAAAATATTTCATGTAATAAAAACAATTGGAAAAAGTAACAAAATATTTGTACTTGAAATATAACTTTATACTTGAAAGCGACTCTATAAAATTTTTGTTCCAAAGTTGTGATGTTCGATTGTTTGCTCATGGAAATCAAACTAAATGCGTAATTCAAATTAAAATAAACTACTGTGTTTCTTAGCAAAACAATACTTTAAAATGATAAAGCAAGAGTTTACTTACCGGAAATATGATACTCCATCCTGTTTTTTCACTTTACTTGAATAGTTTTTACAACTTTTCACGACGCAGTACGCCATTTTGGACGCGCAGTGAGCCGGCCGACCAAATTAAGACTGACGCGAAATTATACCTCTTTTTGCGTTTTACTACTCTTTTGGTTCGGACACTTTTGAGCGCTGACCCGAAGTCCATTTATTTCTACGTCGATGCCAGTGTCAGAAACATAATCATTTACCGAATGAAACAATAAGACACTCATTTTTATTTTTTTATTTAATAATAAAAGTAAATACGAAAAATAGTAAGGTGGATAAAAATATTATATTTGTATTTTTTTAGTAATTGTTTAATTATGAGCCTCACTAACGACATCTACCGAACTTTGGCGGTTCTATGGCAACATATACGACGCGACGGCGTCCATGTAGTACTAAGTGAAAAGACCGTGGTTCCACGTTACGTAAGGACGCTAGGGGCATACGGTATAACCTTTTATATGCATTCATATATTTTTTAGTTAATACTTTTAAGTTGTACTTCGAATACGTGGGGCCCACAACACAGAAGTATATTCAGGTTACTTTGTGATAGAAACGCGCGTATGACGTCTGAACTCTGAACCAGTGTTGCTTGGTCTGAGTTTTTAAAATCAGGAGATATATTACTAAAAACAAATGAAAAAATCAGGAGAAGAATTCTGAGTTTTGTTAACGCAGTTTCATACTCGTATGCAATAGAACAACAAATTACAAAATTTAAAAAAAAATCAGATCAGTTAGGTACTAATCTGTTCTTTTTGTTATTTTGTAATTTGTTGTTCTATTTTTGAATTGAATTCATTTGCAGAATTGCTAGATAATCAGAAAAACTGTTAAACAGATGATGAATAGAAGCGCACCTTTAAGTATCGCCACGCCTTTATACAGTGTGTTAAAAAAACTGCATTTGAGATTTTAAGGGGTTACTCAGAATCAAGTGTAGAATATAGGAAAAATATTAAAAAAATCCGATCTACAACTTTTTTCAGTTTTATAGGTATGTGATAAAAAACATTAGTTCCGCCACTTATCGGTAGGTGCGCGACAATCGATATCTTGACAACTCTATTAGTCCAGTAAATAAAAGATTTGAGGTCGCATTAAAGACACCTGACTAAAATGGTTTGGAAATAAAAGAATTGGTGTTTTACTAAGCATTCGTGGTAATTTTGTGATTGTAAGGGCGTTCAACCCTTAGAAATACCTAAAGACGCCTTTTAACTTGTATACGCCAAACAATAAATGCACTTTTGGGGAAAACTGAGATTTATAACTATAGTTACCTCATAAATATGGTACTTAAGTTGTCTCTAGTTTAAAGCAATAAATTCTTAATATTACGATATTTTTTATATTATTGCGTGAAAAATAATACTTACAAAATGGAGCCTTCGGAGATTTTTATGTTTTTTAAATCTAATTGTAAGGCTTGAACATGTGTTAAGTTTTCACCTAGGTGACTATTTCAGAACCCAGTTAAAAACGATTTTTTAAAGATTTCTGTAGTGCACATTAAAGACACTACAAATATTTTCTTGGCTGTGCCGTAACACTAATATTATCTATTGGAAATCATCATCGTCCCTTATACAAACAAAGAAGTTTCTTCTTAAAACGCATTTTAACTAAAATGTATTAGACATTATAATTATATTTCAAACGCCGAGAAGGTGCGTGAACTGCCACGTACGCATAGCCAGTGTGCGACAGAGACGGAGCTATTGGGTGCGAAAAAGACAAGTGCGCGGATAGCTAGATGGATAGTGCGAAACGCAAATGTGATAAAATGCACAATATGATAGGTAGGTAGTAGTTATTTAATAATAATTGTGTCATACTCATTGGATTGTGGGCATCCAAACGTGATCATCAGTAATCGGAGTAGGTAGATTGATTTTTGATACTTGCATCGTGATTTTATAACATGGACATTCCTTTTTTCAAGAACGTTTCGGTATTTTTGAATTGAGTTGAGTATTATTAAAGTAAATCTGATTCAATCAATTAATTCTGAAGGAAGCAATATATTTATATGTAGAATAACAGAATACAATTTTTGTTTTTGTCTTTAAAAAAATGTTAAACTCTCGCAATCCGCGCGGCATGTCCATATTAACATATACGTTTGCGGTCATTGACCCTAATTCAATCTACCTACTCCGATCACTGGTGATCATAGTCCGTCCTACTGATTTACCGCATAGATATACCTACTGTAAATTCAATTCTTAAGAAGAAACTTTGTCCTATTGATTCGCCGAACATTTAACTCCAAAAATTATACATAATTATTATATTGTCATGACATGAGTGTCATTGCCTTTTTCCATGACTTTCCATGAGCCTGTCAAAGCAACCCCACTTCCAATGCCAGTGGGCCTGTTCTTATGTAGTAAAAATAGGTAGGTATTTACGCTAAATTTCACGAACTAGATGCGACATATTGTCGTTGCGATTTACCGTAATTTTGGATTAAGAATCAAGACCTCAAACTTGGTATAGTTGTTCCTTAGGTGGTCTTAAGTGGAATAAGCCCGGGAGGCATCGGGAGGCATCACGGTGGCGGCGTTATTATACCGTAATAGCTGTCCCAGGGCTTTTAGCAGAGTAGCTCGTACTAAAAAGGGAAAAAGGGACTGAAAATTTTAGGAAAAGGGACCAAAATGGGACTTGAAATCCAAAAAGAAATCAATTTTATTTAATAAAATCCCTAACCATCAGATTGTTGCCAGATAAAAATATACCCGAAAAAAAATGTTTATGGAGTCCTAGGGGGGGGAGGGGGCCGATATAGCTATGACGAAACAAACGACCTTACGACAGGCTATTTCGTAATATCTGTACCAAAATGAATCCATCGATCTATACCTGTCATAGCTCTATATAAACACTATGTCTCTCACGAATTGAGGAGGTTTGGAATTACTTTGGACATATACACCAAGATCTTAGTAGCTAATATCATGCGACCGGAAGAATGTAGGTCTACGTTTGCCAAAAACTGCTAAAGCTGAACCAATCCCAATGATCTCAGGGTCGAGGTCACATTTGAATGTTATTGCACTTCCCAAATACTTAAACTTCTCCACATGCTTCATGACATTCTAACCGAGATACATTTGGAGTTAGATTGTTCAGTTGTCTCCCAACATACATAACATCGATCTTACTTACACTATCAGTACTCAATTTTTTTTAATGACTCGTCAAAACTGGTCATCAGTTTTTGCAGAGATATTAGGGGATTCCGCTGTAAAACATAAGTCGTCCACGTACCTTATTGCTGTAACTATATGGCATAAAACTTTGTTACGTGCCTTCATTCGGTCTAGGTTGAAAAATTTACCGTCAGTTGTTAGTACGGACTACGGAAGTGTATAAAGATGCCTTTTGGGATGTTATGTGTGTGGCTCATAAAGTATATTAACAACCCATTACGTCCCCACTGCAGAGGCACGGATCTCTTTCAATAACTCGGGAAGCTTAGGCCATACTCCACACACGGGGGCCAAGTCCGGATTGGTGGAGGTTGTGGGGCTAGTGGCCAACCCCAGTGTCAGAAAATTTCAAGCCGCCTATAAGGACTCCAACGTGGCTTAACGACTGCTATCTAGCGATAGCAGCCGGCACCAACGGCTTAACGTGCCTTGCGAAGCATGGAAACGGTCGAGATGAATGTCGTGATCGTGATCAACTTAAGTTAAGTGAATTTGTTATTCTTTTTGAGAAATAAATATCTCAAACCGTGTATGGATCTTACAGCTCATAATTTTATTGTTGACATGATTTTTAATAGAAATTAAGTGTTAAAAAAATATGTGCTGAAGTGAGTTTCTTCTGGACTCAAGTGTACAAATTCCGCGTGTTAAGGACTTCTAGATAGAAAAACTACTTTGTACTAGATAAATAACCATTTTTTTTAATATGTTGTCCACGTTATTCGGATTTTATGAATTTGTTATATTTTTTTTTAGTGAAAGAACTTGAAAGAAGCCTTTGTTTAATCAGAAATGAATGAGTCTTCCTTGAATTATCCGGAAATGATATCACACTTGACCTAGTACATAAAGTTATGGACGTATAAGCTCGAAAGAGGAGCGCGACCGAATCAAACTTTCCTTGGCTCCCCTCGCCACTTTTGTGATGCCTCTCGATGACAATAGTATAAGGAAGACTGTTTTATATGGGGGGATTAGTTAAAAAAGTGTCCAGCTGTAATCAGTAAATAATAGTTCAAGAATCCATTAGAGTGGCACTAATGTAGACAAGGACTATGAAAATAACATATGAAAAAAAAACATATTTTCTTATTTTATGTTTTTTTTGTTTTAAAGTGCGTTATAACAAAGCGGATTCTTTCCTTGTTTTCTTCTCTGTTTCTAATAACTTTTCTCGCTTTCTTTAAAATTTACCCTTTTTAGGGTTCCGTAGTCAACGAGGAATCCTTATATACTTCCAGCCTCCCGAACAAGCCGGTTTCCGAAAAGGCTTCAGTACCATAGACCACATACATACGCTGCGGCAGATTATACAGAAGACCGAAGAGTATAATCGACCACTAAGCTTGGCGTTTGTGGACTATAAGAAAGCCTTTGATTCGATCGAGACCTGGGCTGAATTGCAATCTCTCCTAACGGTGCCAGATCGATTATCGATACATCGAAGTTTTAAAGTGTTTTTATGAAAATGCCAGCATGTCGGTCCACCTCCAGGATCAGAATTCGAAACCTATCCGGCTGCAGCGTGGGGTGAGACAGGGAGACGTTATATCTCCGAAACTGTTCACCGCTGCACTGGAAGATGTTTTCAAGCTTCTGGACTGGAAAGGACTCAGCATTAACATCAATGGCGAGTACATCACTTACCTTCGATTTGCTGACGATATCGTGATCATGGCTGAGATCTTGGAGGATCTAGGCGCAATGTTCAAAGGACTAAGTAGAGTCTCCCAACAAGTGGGTCTTAAAATGAACATGGATAAGACGAAAATCATGTCAAACATCCGTGTTACACCCACTCCTCTGAAGGTTGGAGACTCTACGCTCGAAGTTGTTGACGAATATATATATACCTGGGACAAACAGTCCAGTTAGGTAGGTCCAGCTTCGAGTAAGAGATCAGCCGTCGAATCCAACTTGGCTGGGCAGCGTTCGGGAAACTTCGCAATATCTTTACGTCAAAAATACTGCAGTGTCTCAAGACTAAAGTCCATGACCAGTGTGTGTTGCCAGTGATGACATATGGATCCGAGACATGGTCGCTTACTATGGGCCTTATAAGAAGGCTTAAAGTCACTCAAAGGGCGATGGAACGTGCTATGCTTGGTGTTTCCCTACGTGATTGAATCAGATATACGTAGAACTAAAGTTACTAGCTCTCAGAATCGCTAGACTTAAGTGGCAGTGGGCAGGGCACATAGCTCGTAGAACAGATGGCCTTTGGGGCAGTAAAGTTCTCGAGTGGCGACCGCTGGATGCGAGCCGCACAGGACCGGTTGGTGTGAAAATCCTTGAGGGAGGTCTATGTATGTCCAGCAGTGGACGTCTTTCGGCTGATGATGATGATGACAAAGCGGTAAAATAAAATCTTGCAAAAAAAATTCAGAGTACCTCCCCTACACATGAAGTGGGGATGAATTTTTTTTCTCTCGACTATCCCAGGGTTTGGGGTATCATTGAATAGGTCTTTCAAAAATATTGTGGGTTTGCGAAACCTATTTTTCGATTCATGGATTCGTTTTCGAAATATTAAGCTTTAAAGTGCAATTTTTTGTTAAAGTCATGTGCCCCCCCCCCCCGCCAGCTAAATGGTTATTTCTAGAAATGTAAAAGGAAAACTATCACAGCTAAGTAGGCTTTACAAGTTAACGAGTAGTAGTCAGTTTTGTAAGACGGGAGGTTTTCCCCTTGAAGCAGTGTTTGTCGAAGTACTAAGAAACCCTATACTGCGCGTGGTCCGACACGCACTTGACCGCTTTTTATACAATAACACCACCCTTACTTAACGCGTTTTGACGGACACTTTTGTACACAGAGACAGATCTCCTTACATGTACCCTCCATAGCCAATTTTTTTTCTAGCGATGGAAGCAATTATTTGTTTCAAAGGAATTGGTATTCCTTTAATTATCCGATAATTATCACACTTGCCCCAGTACATATAGTTATGGAGATATAAGCTCGAAAGAAGAGCGCGGCCGAATCAAACTTTCCCCGTCTTCCCTCGCCACCTTTGTGATGCCTCCCGATGCCTCTCGGGCTAACACTCAAGACCACCTAAAGAACAACTATATACCATGTTTAAATGTTCCTTGATAACACACACAAAACCAAATAGGTAGACACGTGACCGCGGATGATGCTAAGTGGAACATCAGGCAACTGCCATCTATATCTTGTGAATAGTAAAAAACGTGCCACACGAAAAGAAAAGAAAGAGAGAGAGAAACATTGATCCAAAATTAAAAACAGTTCTCATACAACATGTTGCACGAAATCCCCAGCTAAGCTAGACTAGAATAAAGAACTCGCGGGGTGGCGCGGGCGCCGCGCATGCCGCATTCCCCCGCCCGCGCCCCCCGCTCAGCCCGCTCGCGAATTATAATTGTTATTAGATTATTACAGAAAATGTGCAACAGATTGACCGGGGATTTTTTTTAGTCTTAGTTTAAAAAAAATATTACTATTAGATTTCATAAAAATATTCGTAGTGTCTTTAATGTGCAAGGATTAAAATCTAATAAAACTTAATAAAAAAATAAATAACGAAGTCACCTTGGAGATAATTCTCATGGTTATTGACAGTGGTTATGTACCCCCTAAGACAAAATATCACTCACCTTGCAGTATTTCTTTTCAAGTTATAATTTTTTAAATATATTATATTCAATATCTACTCAATGTTTTGATCTCAATCGGGGACGATTATTTATATAAACAAAACGTCTTATAAGAAGCCCTCATGTAAAAAATCACCAGTTTTCTATTTTTTGTTCACATTTAAATTTAATTTTGTTTCTTTAGGGGCTAATTACCGAAAAATTATCAAATACTCATAAGAGATTTTCATGAATTTTCATTTTGCAATTATTTAAGTAACATATTCTAAATTTTCACCCAAAGTGCATTAAATGTAACCTGCTCCATACAAAAATTCGTAGATTGACTGGACTATATCTCCGTTGTATTAATGTACTCTAGGGTGATTCTCTGATTTGGTGCAAATCGGTCGAAAGTAAGAGAAATTTTTAAATGTTCATTTTTATAAGCTCTGATGAAACTAGGTCACAAATCTTAGCTATGTGTATATTTTTTACGAAATTATACGCAGAAAATCAAAAGATATTAAATTATTATTTTCCACTTTGATGACGGTAATGATAAAGTAAAGATGGTAAAGAGTTTTAGGCGGAAAACACACACAGATTTGCGGGGAAAGGGGGGTTACGGGGCACGGGGTGGAAAGGGGTGCGGCGGGAGGGATTTCGGGGCACGGGGGAGGGGGTACGGGACGCGGGGGAAAGGGAGTGCGGTGCGGGGGGTTGCGGGGCACGGGTGAAGAAGGGGGTTTGGCGCGGGGATTACGGGGCATGGGAAGGGGATGTGGCGCGGGGAAAGGGGGTGCGGCGCGGGAATTGCAGGGTTCGGGGGGAGGGCGTGCACCGCGGGGTGGTTGCGGATACACATATACATTTAAATATATACATATATAGGGTGACCCTAAATTAGTTCTTGATACGAAAGTCTATGAATGTGCTCATGATAACAAACAACTTTCCCTAAGAAACCCATAGTCAAATCGCAAAAAAAAAATTTGAGTCTCCATACAAATCGATGAACTGACCGGCCAAATTAGTATGAAGAGTCCAAATTTTTTTTGCGATTTGACTATGGGTTCTTTAGGGAAAGTTGTTCGTTATCATGAGCACATGCATAGCCTTTCGTATCAAGAACTAATTTAGGGTCACCCTATATAGTTATAATACACCTAGACGCAGAGCAAACAAAGTGAAACAAATCTGCTCATTACAGAAATGTTTGACCGTGGTGGGGATCAAACCCACGACTCTCGGATCAGTAGTCAGGATTGCTAACCACTGAGCCACCGGGTCAGTCGGGCCAATACATTCAATACATAATTTCAGACCATTACCATCTAATCAACATCATTACCCTCACTTTAATTGCTGAAGGTAAAGAGTCTGAGGGTAATGATTTTTCGAAAGATTATTAGAGTTTACTCTGATACTTTAACATATACCAAAATTTTACTGATCAACCGTGTAAACACTCACCTAAAGCAAATATGTCAAGGCCAAAGTTTTATCAAAACAATAGAAACTTACCATATAAACCTGCTGAGGGGAAAGTAAAAAAAAATGTCACAATCTCCTAAACTGCGAGAATTTTCTAAGCTAATTACGTAACTGCGTCACACATTCGTGCTTTCTAATGTTCATCGGACGACTGACAGATGACACATTGCGAGGACGGGGAGCGTTCAGAAACAGATTAAAAATTAACGCTGACGGTAAGGAGTTATTTTTCGTGACAAATTTTCTATCAGTTATATAATCAAGATAAACCTATACTGATAACGTTTGAATACATAATCGTATTCCTGAATATGTTCTCAGTCGTTGCTTATACAAAATTAAGCTAATAAAACTACATGTTTTGCACTATCCACCCATATTCACCGTGACGTGAAAAAATACCGCTGAAGGTACGGAGTTTTTGAGCACTAAAATTAAAATTCACCTGTTCTTTTACAAGTTTAATAACTTATTTTATATGCCGGATGTGTAGAAGTATTCTAAGAATAATTCAAAAAATATTTGAAGTTCATAGGTCTTAAAGCTTTCTTAAAAATTTGGGGGACATGCGATTTGCACGAAATGAGAGAACGACCCTCTATGCGCGGAACTCCCGTAGTCAACACGGCATTCACGTACTTCTTACGAGTTATAACAGATGGCGCTATTTTTAGGCTTCCGTAACCAAATGGCAAAAAACTGAACCCTTATGGATTCGTCATGTCTGTCTGTCTGTCTGTCTGTACGTTCGTATGTCACAGCCACTTTTTTCCGAAACTATAAGAACTATACTGTTGAAACTTGGTAAGTAGATGTATTCTGTGAACCACATTACGATTTTCACACAAAAATAGAAAAAAAAACAATAAATTTTGGGGGTTCCCCATACTTAGAACAGAAACTCAAAAAAAATTTTTCATCAAACCCATACGTGTGGGTATCTTTGGATAGTTCTTCAAAAATGATATTGAGGTTTCTAATATCATTTTTTTCTAAACTGAATAGTTTGCGCGAGAGACACTTTCAAAGTGGTAAAATGTGTGTAAACCGCAATTTACCTTTCATTCAATCAACTCAAATATAAAAATAATAATAAAAGACATTTAATTTCATAAACACAACGAACTACAAGAACTTTCATATTATGTTACTTGCTGCTACGGAACTCGCACTTGGCCGCTTTTTTATTTGTTTGTATGAAGAAAGTCTGTAGAAATTTCTTAGACGGGCCATCTTTTAAAGAAATCATTGAGTGTGAGATAAAGTTTATAAAGTCGTAAACGAATCACATACACATACTATTTGGTAATACCAAAAAATACAATTTCGTAAAACTCGTCTGAATAATGTCTGACTAACTTAGTGGCATAGTGATAAGTAGTATCTAGGTACGATTCCCACCCTGGGCAAACAATCATTCACGTGATGAATCAGTACATTTGATTTTGTATTAGAGTGTATAACATTATCTTATCTTGTACTATTAAATGAGTTGTAAGCGCAGACGATTTCCAAAACGGCTTGAACCCTTTCGACGAAAATCTAGGATTAGGGGTTAAAAATCACCAGAAATCGATCTATGAGGGAATTATCTTCGAAAATATTAATTTTAGGGATATTTGAACGAAATATACATGAAATATAATATAAACGTATATGATGCTTATTTTTAACCGCTGCTTACGAGTACTTACTGGCCTAGCGGTTTTGGTGCGAGCCACTTACGTTTTGCTGCTTTTAGGTCCGGATTCGAATCCCACGAGACTTCGTTTTTTGTCTTTTTATTTTTTACTAGCCGGCAGACCGAGCGTCGCTCGTTCAATCGGAGTTTTTATAAACTAAGATAACTTGTTAAGTAGGTATAGTACATATAAGATATATTTTCTATGAAACATTTTGCAGGGTGTTCTTTTAGTCGGTAGTGGCCTTCTAAGAGACGAATTTGTTAATACATCGCTCAGTTCACGACTATCGAAATGTTTTTCGTGTAGTGTAAATCAAGTCGAGTGTGTGAGATTTGGAGTGACGTCGCGCCGCCGTAATGTGTTACGCAATAAAAACATTACTTACAAACTCCGCAAATCGTGTTCTACCGAAAAAACATCCCATGCTCGAGATAGAGCCCAAAGTAGACAAGAGTTCAAGGAAGAAGCTATCTTGGAATACTTTTCCCGACAGGTTCATGTAAGTGTCATTGACCTTTTTGAAGGAAAATTCGTGAATGAGCCGGCCGTCATTGACTGACTGCGCGAACATGCGTTTTGATAATTTTAGGAAAATTTGTAGGTCATTTTTTCAGTAGAATCAATTTATAAAAAAAAATATTATAAGTATTTTCAGAACAAGTATTTTTATACTTTCATCCCTTAGAAGGCCGTTTTCGACCAAAACAACACGGAAGAGAGTTCCATAAGTTCATCACGTGATGTGGCAAGAAGTGTGTTCTGGGGTTCAAGAAGGATAATAATTAATTTATAGGTACGATGACCTGCATAGCATAGTATAATTTTAAGCATGAAAATGCAATTGAAAGAAACTTACGCTGAGTGTTTGGCGATTTTTGCAAGGATTCATAAACAACTGAATTGTCGTTCAAGAATGAACTGAAAGCGAACACGCCAGCAACATTACGTGACCATCTGTAAGCAGTGTGCAGGGCCAGTGCACCACCCATTGAGAAACCACCTGAAAATGTTAATAATTTAATTATAAAGTATATAAATAAATTACAGTTACTGATTGTAATTATAACAGTTGTCCTTACCGACTACAATCCTATTTTTTGGCACTCCAGAATCAATTTCAGTTTGTATCAGCTTCTTGACTTCTCTTTCAGCACTGGCAAGAGAGTCCAATTTCTCTGGTACGTTGATAGATATGTCAGAACGGTCGAACCAAACATTGCTCAGCTGACCAGCAGCCGGAGTATAAGGTTGCTGTATAGCAGTGGGATACATAACTTTTATTTGCGAAAATGAAAAGTTTTTTGACATTAACTGAACCCATTCTTTCATATCTCCACCATTACCACCTGAAAGTCGGGCATATATAGTGTATATTAGCATTCTTACGTACAGCATTCGGGCATATTATATATAGTGTTACAAATCACTCTGTACATACACATGTTTGTAGTATTAATAAACCTCATAAAATTATAGTAAATAATGATACTACTTTTAAAAATTAAAGGGAGACAGTGACTAAGATACTGTCATATAAAGGGTGATTAAATTCAAGTTTCCTAACTTTCATTTATGAAATAAAACACAGGTTGGCTCCTTAGTAAAAAAAGACTGGTTATTTAAAATAAACTTCTAGGGCAGGAACCAATCTTTTTTTTTTCTACCTAATAGGGTAATCCCGCCAGTTTTCGTCCAGTTAGTGGAGTTGTCAAGTTTGGAAAGCAAAAAACATGTGTAAATGTAGCTATTCTGTTGTTAAATAAACTCTTAAATATTGCAAATATACTTAATTTCAATAAAACAAACAAAAACTGTTATTTACTCTTACTGTTTTTGAATAAATCTGTTAAAATGCGCAAAATGCCGATTTTACCAGTTTTCGTCCAGATTTTCTAGTTTTCGACCACCTTTGACCAGCTTTCGACCAGAGACTGAAGCAAGGTATTTATGTGAAAGTATCGGTGTAACGTAGAAAAAAAAGTGTCAAAACTGTAATACTGAACAAAGGCATCATCCCATCATCATCCTTATCACCAGTCACAGGCATTTGCCGACCCCAAACATGGGTTTTGCCGTATTTGCCGCATTTGGGCTGGCGAAAGCAGTATGACTATAGAGTACGCAAAAGAATGCTACTAGCCTATGTAGACACTTTAATGTCTGATATTATATCTCATAGTCAGCCACATACAGTGACGAAGATACGGGTAGTCATCATCATCAGCAAAAAATTATCCATTGTTGGAGAAAGCCCTCCTCTAAGGATTTCCACACCAACCACTCCTGGGTGGCCTGCGTCCAGTGACTTTCCGTAACTTTCACTTAACTATCGGTCCACCAAGTGGGAGGCCTGCCTACGTTAAGTCTTCCGCGCTACTCAAGAAGTTAAATGCCCCAACGGCCATCTGTTTTATGAACTATTTCCGCCCATTGCCACTTCAGTTTAGCGATTCGATGAGCTTTGTTGGCTATTTTAGTTCTCCTATGTAACTCCGCATTTTGTGTTCAATCACTTAGGGAAACTACAAGCATAGCAGGCTCCATAGCTCTTTGATTTAAATGTTTTATCTATCTTTGTATCTTTGAATGACTTTAATCCATTTTATCAGGCCTTTAGTAAGTTAACATGTCTTAGTGGCTTATGTCACCACTAGCAACCCACTCTGCTTAAGTAACCTTAGTATACCTAGTAACCTTAGTATTGAGACACTGAAATATTTTGGACGCATATATATTGTGGAGTTTTCCGGATACTGCCCAGCAGAATTTGATTCGACAATCGATCTGTTTCTAGAAGTTGGAACTATCTAGCTAGACTGTATATCCCAGGTTACATATACGTCAACAACTCCTAGTGTAGAGTCTCCAATCTTCAGAGGAGTTGGTGTGATATGAACTTATGACATATTTTCATCTATTTCATGTTCATTTTGAGACCCACATGTTGAGAGGCTCTACTGAGTTCATCGAGCATTGCCCTTTAGTCTTCCAAGGACTCAGCTAAGACCATGATATCGTCAGCGAATTTAAGAAAGGTATGTAAACAGACATTCTTTATTTTTGGCATCAAAAATAACATGTTTATAAAATAACAAAAAATACAGATAAACCAAAAATAATAATAAAATAATAATGTGTTCGCCGTCGATATTTATCTTGAGTCCTCTCCAGTCCAGAAGCTTGAAAACACCTTCCAGGGCAGTGTTGAGTAGCTTCGGAGATATAACCTCTCCCTGTCTTACCCTACGCTGTAGTCGGATAATTTTCCAATTTTGATCCTCGAGATGGAATAACGTTGCGTTTTCATATAAACACTTCAACGCCTCCTTGATATATTGATAGTCAATTTGGCACCACTGGAGTGACTGTAGCACAGCCTTGGTCTAAACAGAATAAAAGGCTATAGTTAAAATACGTTATATACCTCCGTATTTGGTCTATAGTTCTTCAGCAGGGTCATATCACCCTTTTTGAAAAAGAGTACCACCAAACATATGTGCAATCCCTTAGGTGTTCATCCTTCGATTACAATGTAATTAAACAGATTATGACAGCTTGGAGTACCGGTGTTACGTCTGTTTTCAGAAGTTCAGTCGTAATTCCATCATCACTGATCATCCAGTGTGTTGTTATTTTAAGATGTTTTAGAGTTAACTTCGTACAGGCTGACGTCCGACATATCTTCAGCAAAGTGTCGGTTTCAAACTTGCTCAGCTCTGTAGCCAAAGTACTGATAGGTAAACCTAAGTCGCGTATTATTGCCCATAGAATTTCTCGATCTCTTCCAACAGCTCAGACTACGACGATACGATTCTGCCATCTTCTATTTTCAGCTTGGCCTGACAGGGCGTCATATTCATACAAATGCTAAGATATTGTTAGTGGACCGCACTCTGAGCAAAAAAATACACATTTGATACGAATAAGAACAACAAAATCATACGTACGTGCAGTTGCAAACATTCCAGAGGCCTACAGATGCAAGATGGCCCCAAAAACATCGCAAAAGCATTATGATATTGTACCCGATAGGCACTCAACGTCTTCTGCTTGTTTGAGGGGCAACAGGAAACCATACAAGTTTCCAGGCTAAAGAAGTAGCCAAATTTTTATTAACAGTTTAGAAAAAGACATTCTGTAATGAAGTTATTAAGAGAAGTTGGCGATTATGAAGATATCATACTGCAATGTGAACGTATTTTTAAATGATCCATAAATGAAGTAGTTCGCCGACGTATGCTAGCCATATATAAATGTCGAATTTCTAAATAAACTCGAGCGTTAACAAAATGCCCTCAGATTTATCTTTTTATCTCCGTAAATATGATCACGTGTCCCCGTATCGAAGAGATCTGGAATAGCTTCCAATTTGTCAACGTCGTGACCTTCTCATCCTGTCAAATCTTTATTTTATCTTTTTTTTTCCTAAATCCCCAGCGTACGTTAAAGAACGTTTCAACTTTATATCTTCCACTCACAGTCATCCTCTTCGTTCCTCCGAAAATCTCCGTCTCCATATTCCTCCTTACTGTAACAATTTCAAAGCTCACTCCTTTAATCATCTAGCTATTCGCCTCTGGAGTTCCTTCCTGTACCCATCAGACAAGCCTAATCCCTGCACAAAAAAGGATAACAAAGCACGCATATCTTCTTGACGTCTGATGACCTCATTTTTTTTTTTATGGCAGAGGTGGCAAACGAGCAGACGGATCACCTGATGGTAAGCGATTACCGCCGTCCATAGACACCCGCAACACCAGAGGAGTCACAAGTGCGTTGCCGGCCTTTGATGTGGGAGTACGCTCTTTTCTTGAAGGTTTGAATGTCGTATTGGTCCGGAAATACCGCAGGCGACAATTCATTCCACAGTTTGGTTGTGCGAGGCAGAAAGTTTCTAGTGAAACGCACAGTTTTGGACTGCCAACCATCTAAGTGATGGGGATGAAATTGTTGTCGCGTAGAACGATGGCGAAAGGAGGCGGTAGGGATCAATCCGAACAATTCCTCGGAGCACTCCCCATTGTACATGCGATAGATAATGCAGAGCGAGGCTATATCTCTACGCAGTGCCAAGCAGTCAAGCCGATCTGAAATATCCTGGCAGCAGACGATTCGAGCCGCTCTCCGTTGAATGCGGTCCAGAGGGAAAAGCTGGTACTGAGGTGCCCCTGCCCCATGCCATTCCATATGAGGCCGAACCTGCGCCTTATAAAGTTGCAGGCGATGGGCCGCCGTGAAATACCGTCTCGATCTATTGAGCACACCAAGCTTCTTCGAGGCTAATTTAGCCTTACCCTCTAGATGACCACGGAACTGGACTTCACTCGATATGTCGACACCAAGGATTCCGATACTAGCTGAGGCATTTAGGGGAGTGTCCTCAAAACGAGGTGATACGACAAATGGCATTTTCTTGGCAGTGAATTTCATCACTTCTCCAAACATACTTTAGTAATAATTATAAGTATGCATATGGAATGTAAATATAGTATTGCGTCAAATTTTAATCAGTGCTTCTTCTCCTGATTCTGATCAACTTTCTCCAAGGAGCACATAGTCAAATCGCAAAAAAAACTCCTCATACTAATTTGGCCGCTCGGCTGATCGATTTTTATGAAGAATCCAATACTATTGAACATTATATAAATTGTCTATTTTTTCATGACAAAAAAACAACACATGCATTTATTTCCAGTAACCTTAGTTTTGCTTGTTAGAATAAAACGGTCGAAAACAGGAACATTGTTATTCTCCTTCCTAATTTCGACCACCTCATATTTTTGAGATTGCTAGTTTTAAGTACAATATAAATGTGGTGGACGAAAACTGGCAGTAAAGAGGTATCCGACTATAAGGTTCATATTACTTAATGGTGACAGTAAAATTTTCTTTATTGTCGCAAATCATAAAAAACTTTAATAGACATAGTTAAGCCAGTCCTCGTCCACATGGACGAAAACCGATCTTATTAAGAAAACGTCTGCCCAGTTCTCGTCCACTTAATTTAGCTAATAATATACGGATTTTATCGTTTAAAACTTTTAAAGTACGCTCTATGGACCTTAAATAAGACTAGAAATAACGAAAAACACTATATATGAAAGTGAATAGATCGAAAACTGTCTGTGAAACTTGCTGCATGCCACTATTTTTTTTGTAGTTTTAGGCACGTTTTTGCCTCCGCTGTGCTATTCTTGAAATGACTGGGTATTTTTTCAATGGCACTACTGCGATATCACTTTGTTTATGTTTTGACATGTACTTTTATCCTTTAGGTTGCTATCTAAACGGGTTCTAATGTATTAGAGTTGGTAGTTTTGCTAATTTACGTTGTTTTCTATGAATGGGTGTCGAAATGGACGAGAAAGGGCGGTGGACACCGAACTGGCGTACCTATCCTACCTGTCGAGCTCAAAATAAACTCTGCAGTGCACCTGTATGCGAGGACCTGTACAATGCTATGGATAATTCTGTCTGTGTAGCTGAGTACTGGTCAATGGATCGACTTGAAAAATGTAAGGTTAAAAGTTTGCTAACGTTTGTACAATTTTAAACGACGCTTTTGATATTCATAGAGGCGCTAAACTTTATGTAGTTAGTGTCTTTTATTTCATTTGAGGTATTTAGCAAATAATTTTTGCATAGAACCTACTACTCACGCGCCTACAACTTCGGTTATATTTTTATGGTTCTTTGGTAGTTACTTACCAGATCCATGGAAAAATATCACGGTAGCAGTATGCTTTGGGCCCGTGTGCTTGGTTATATGTAAAGGAATAAATTTCGTCATAGCGCCTGTTAGGTTAGCTTATAACCAATAAATATTTCTACGGAATATCAATGATTTTTTTTTTTTTTTTTGTTTGGTTCTTTCCTGCTTTTGCAAGGAAAAGGCAAAGGCTTCTCTGGCCATACAGCCTATTCTTACGTAGTTTGCTCTTCTCTAAATATTTTTCTATTTCATTTGAGTTCTCATTTATTATCAATTTCTGTCGTCTTTAACTTTTTCTCTATTCTTCAACAAAATGATAGCACTTTTGATGAAGATTTCATGGACTTCTTGAGAGCACTCGAAACACAGTCTACACACTTTTATTTCATTATCCTACATATTAGACACTTAAATGGCACTTTATTGAACAATACACTATCAATATTATGCATTAAAAACCACGATATCTATTTTTTCGGATAATAAAACAAAAATGACAAACTCTTGCCGCGAGTTCCCGCCAAAAAGTCGGAATATCAATGATTTATTGATTTTGTTGACTGACGTATAAGAAGAATAAGAAACAGACCCTTATGCTGCGAGTGCACTGAGACGACACGAAACGACACGGTAAGAACCGCTCATACAAAATGTACAGCGACTGGTGTCCATTACGCCAGCGGAATGTTGTAGCTAAGAAGGATGTGAGTATAATAGGGAATTAGAGCACCATTAGGACTAATTGTGCGCCAGCAGCGGAATTTGTGCGTCTTACAATTTCGGAGATATTCATAAAAAACCGATTCCGCCAGGGTAACGTTCCCTCAGCGAGATAATTTTGAAAAATACGGTCTAACTCATAACAAAGTACATGACTGAGTAGCTTTCGTCGTGTTATAACTGTGCGCAAATAGCGGAATTTGTGCATCTTACGGTTTTCGAATTATTCAAGATTCCGCTGCAGTAACGTTTTTGTGTTTTCTGTATCTCGAAAACGGCTGATAGAAGAAAATTTAAAAAAACCCACTGGTACAACTTAATTTGTGCGTAATTTGAGCAATGTTAGTTTTTTGAAAATTATGATATTTTTTTAGTAATTAATTTGTTTAGAAAATCAGGAAATTCTAATTTACAAGGAAACGAGTGAAGTTGCAATCGAATAAAGAGCACTCAAATATTCCTCTAGTAGACCCTTATAATGTCTGCAATGAATTCTTCATACTGAATTATTTAGGTAGGCAAGTGACGCGGGGTCGCCGCACGCTGCTGTGACGTCACTCTGCAACGGTCGCTCAGTGCGCGCACCGCTCCCTATCTCTATAATAATAATAATAATAATAATAATAATAATAATAATAATAATAATAATAATAATAATAATAATAATAATAATAATAATTTATTCATCTGTAAAAGGATTCATATACAAAGGTATTCTATGTATGAAGTTTGCGTTGAAAATTTTAAAAATGACGAATCCAAAAACTAGAAAATCGTGCTCGTATCAAAGTGCTTAAATACAACTACCAATATACCCGAAAAGTTATTTTTTACTGTTATATTTTTGAACCTTAAAGTCAAAAGAAATACATGAAAAGTATGATCCACCCAGACCCAAAGCCAAAAGTTGTGTCTATCACCTTCTCCTTATCTGATAACTTTTGCATAAACAGTAACGTCGTCGCCGTAGCTATTTCTAGCCAATCTAAAATAAAATAAATATGAGTTAACCGATACACATAAAAAATAAAAACCGGACAAGTGCGAGTCTGACTCTCGCGCAGAGGGCTTTGTCCACACCTACAAACAAACAATATTTTAAATTTTATCAACTTATTTTAAGATTTATAGATAACTTCTTAGAGATTTTCAAGAAATTTATAAGCGAAGATCTATTTTCTGTATATATATTTGTTTAAGTTTTATGCCCAGTTTTCGGAAATAAGGAGTGAGGAGCATGGTAAAGGTGATGGTGTCAAAATCACTTATGTCATCAACTGTAATATAATGACACAATAACGGCACTTAAGCGGTCATGGCACAGCGCTGCTTATGTGGTCGCATCGATCACGCAAGTTAACTGACTACAGACACGGTCACTACTTGGATGGGCTTAAATATCAGTAACTTTCACTAGATGGCAGTCGCCAAGCTATGTCGGAGGCGTTATAGGCAGCTTGGATGGACTGCTAGTCAAGTCCATCAAAGCTGTGACCGTGTTTGTAGTCAGTTAACCTGCGTGATCGACGCGACCACGTAAGCAGCGCTGAGCCATGACCGCTTCAGTGTCGTTATTGTGTCATTATATTACAGTTGATGACATAAGTGATTTTGACACCATCACTTTTACCTTGCCCCTCACTCCTTATTTCCGAAATATCAAGTTCATAAATATCATTATTACCTAAATTTTTCAATACTAGTAATGAAAAATAGGTATAGAGGTATATATGTATAGGTATCTTATAAGGATCAACAGATTTGTGAAAAGAAAGAAAAAAAATAAGTTGTAAGTACTTTTGCATTTTTAATCATTGTCTCGACGGCCGCGGTAAAGAAATCGGAGTTATTTGAGAAATAGTAGCTTAACTCGTCTATTTAAGGAATCATTCGATTTTTCAATCAATTTTTAAAACTGTCATCGATTATACTTGTAACACTACTGTAACACCGATTCACATAAAAAAAACTACAGTTAGAAATGTTATTGTGGGCAAACGTAGGGACCATCCGATAGCAATGTATGAAGAACACAGTACGGTGAGAGCGGTGAGTTGCGGTATGACGTCACGCGCGCTTGGCGCGCCCGAGCGAAGTATTTGAAAAAGGCGGAAACTAAAATTATCGTAACTTCAAAACTACTCGCTTGAATTAAAATGAAACAAAAGCAAGTGTATTTCTAGACATTTAGGCTACAAGGTCATAAAGTTTCAAGTGATTTAACGGACCCATTAACATTCTTCATTGTGGATTGTATTATCCAGTCAATTAGTGAGATATACCATTTAATAACGAAATTCAGTTAGCGAAATTTTAAAGATTGAATTCAGTGCTCCCATAAGACTATGTAACATGAAATTTTACATAAAATTAGAGCGTCCTGCTAGCAAGCTTTCCTGTAAGTTTCAGCTTTGAATAACGTTGATTTGAAAAGATTATTTACCCAAAAGAAGAAAGAACGAACATTTTCCCTATAACCTGACCAAATTAGAAGGTATACGACAAAGCGGCCGCACCATACAAAAGGATAACCTTCTTAAATGAAAAGTATATTGAAGGAAGCTTTGTAAGTACAGTTGCGTGCAAATGTTTTATTGACGATTGTTTTCTTAGCACCTACGTACTCGTATAGCGGCCGGGACGAAGCTATTATAAAAGACACTTGTAATAAGATTTTTAGATAGTAAGTTTCTTATCTAAGTCTTGCCGCCAAACACAAATGTTAACAGCACGGATGTGTTTTGGCATGAAGATAGCCAGTTTCCCATTGCGTTGGGGATTCTTTGATAAGCCCGCTTCCACCTTCGGCGTCATAATTACTTACCATCAGGTGAGATGATGCCAAGGGCTTACCAATAGAGGATAAAAAAAAATGCAACATTAAGTAGTGTTTAGTTTCTAGCATACTGATTAATAGTTCGAGAAGGTTAAAATAAAAATTAAAAAGAAGAATGAAACAATGAAGAGTTCTGAGAGAAGAAAGAAGAGATCTGCTAAAATCTGCTACACTACGTGGAACCCCGATATTATAGATAATTATGTATATGGTTTACCTACTTAAAAATTAATAAACGGAAAATTCCCGTACTATCTAGTATGAAACAAAAGTTGCTCAGTACCTTTTTAAAATTATTTTCTAACAAGCCAGTCATAAAAAAAAATAACTTTTCTATTGCTGTTTAAAAAAAGTATTTCCTTGAAAACTGCTAAATTTTGACACTTTTTTAAATCGTCAGCTTATTCTGCCAGAGTTAAAATTTAGTAGCCAAATCTGCCAAAAATGGTCACACTGCGGGGCGGACGGGTTTCGAAAACACGGGAACTCGTGCGACGACGGAGGCAGCTCATTTCCTGTGCCCGTACACAGGTAGCTCAGTTCAAAGCGATAAGATAAACACTTTGATCAGAAATTAACAAAGCATTGATTTTATTATATCTGCTTTGTGAGAAATATACCTCAAAACATAGAGGTAATAAAGTACTAATTACGTCTATGCTATTCTATGGTATGGTATTTGTTCTATGGTAATAGGTAGAAAAAAATATTGATAATTTAAAAGCATGTGTAAAGCATCTACTTAAACATTTTGAGTTTTATGCCGATACCTACACCAAAAACTTTGTTGTTCAACTTGTCGATGTTACCCGATTTAAGTTAATTTAAATACGACGCCAAATAATAAAACATTTATAAACATCATAACAACAATTTTTCTGCTAAATTGTCCAATTAGTTCTGGTTGTATGCTACCAATTTAGGAAGGTTACCTTTTTGTATGTCGCGGCCGCTTTCTCCTATACATTCTAATTTGGTCGGGTTAAAGGGAAAATTTTCGTTCTTTTTTCTTTTGGGTAAATCTTTTTAAATCAACGTTATTCAAAGCTGAAATTTACAGGAAATCTTGCTAGCAGGACGCTCTAATTTTAGAAGACTATGTAACATTTCATGTTACATAGTCTTATGGGAGCACTGAATTCAATCTTTAAAATTTCGTTAACTTAATTTTGTAATTAAATGGTATATCTCACTAATTGACTGGATAATACAATCCACAATTGCAGACATTATTAGGGTCTACTAGAGGAATATTTGAGTGCTCTTTATTCGATTGCAACTTCACTCGTTTCCTTGTAAATTAGAATTTCCTGATTTTCTAAACAAATTATTTACTAAAAAAATATGATAATTTTCAAAAAACTAACATTGCTCAAATTACGCACAAATTAAGGTGTACTAGTGGTTTTTTTTTTAATTTCTTCTATCAGCCGTTTTCGAGATACAGAAAACACAAAAACGTTACTGCAGCGGAATCTTGAATAATTCGAAAACTGTAAGTTGCACAAATTTCGCTATTTGCGCACATTTATAACACGACGAAAGCTAGTCAGTCATGTACTTTGTTATGAGCTAGACCGTCTTTTTCAAAATTATCCCGCTGAGGGAACGGTACCCTGGCGGAATCGGTTTTTTATGAATATCTCCGAAATTGTAAGACGCACAAATTCCGCTGCTGGCGCACAATTAGTCAATTAATGAGAATTAGTTAATTAATGATGCTCTAATTCCCTATTATACTCACATCCTTCTTAGCTACAACATTCCGCTGGCGTAATGGACACCAGCGACTGGATCGGTTTGTATGAGCGGTTCTTACCGTGTCGTGTCGTGTCATCTCAGTGCACTCGCAGCGTTACTTTTTTTTTTTTTTTTTGTTTGGTTCTTTCCTGCTTTTGCAAGGAAAAGGCAAAGGCTTCTCTGGCCATACAGCCTATTCTTACGTAGTTTGCTCTTCTCTAAATATTTTTCTATTTCATTTGAGTTCTCATTTATTATCAATTTCTGTCGTCTTTAACTTTTTCTCTATTCTTCAACAAAATGATAGCACTTTTGATGAAGATTTCATGGACTTCTTGAGAGCACTCGAAACACAGTCTACACACTTTTATTTCATTATCCTACATATTAGACACTTAAATGGCACTTTATTGAACAATACACTATCAATATTATGCATTAAAAACCACGATATCTATTTTTTCGGATAATAAAACAAAAATGACAAACTCTTGCCGCGAGTTCCCGCCAAAAAGTCCTCGCAGCGTTACAACAATACCAAAACAAAACATGAAAACAAAAACTTTTATTTTTGTTTTATTTTACCCCGAGATGGGGAAGGCAAAGGATCAGAGCCATACAGCCTAGTATGCTGAAAATCTTCCGTCGTATTTAAAGGCCAAAAGCCATTTTCTTCCGTCTTTCTTCGTCTTCAAAAACCAAAAATAAACGTTCAAATCATCATAAATAAATGAGTAGATTAAGGTTGCAGTCCATAACCAAAAATTTTACTCGGGGTGATGCGAATTTTACCCTAAATCAAGAATCTTATGTAATAACCAAACTGGCGGAGGTTAAAACTCTAAAACCGGACTATAAAGCGCTTCTCTTCTCTCCTATGAGACAGAAGTGCATTCAAGGTCATATTTTTTGCCTTCGATCCGGTCTTAAAAAGTGTTTTCTCCAGTTTGGTTATAAGCTTCTTGGTCCGAATCAATCCGACTACAGGTCCCGTCAAACTTCAAGATCGCTGAAGGGTACTGAGTGGGGGAAGTGTGCGTTCACTTAGAATCCTCATGCTCGAATTTCGAAGTAGTTCCTTGGTTCCAGAGATGAGGCTGCCAGCGAAACATTCCGCTAGCAGCCTCAGTGAAAAACTCTATTTTCTCTGAAACTACGAAAGCATATTTTTTTCCTTTGGGCACTATTAGACAATAAATATTGGCATAATCAGAATATCAAAATTCGAGCATGAGGATTCCAAGTGAACGCAGTGTGTATTACGCCAGCGGAATGTTCTAGCTAAGAAGGATGTGAGTATAATAGAAAATTAGAGCATCATGAGGACTAATTGTGCGCCAGCAGCGGAATTTGTGCGTCTTACAATTTCGGAGATAGGTATTCATAAAAAACCGATTCCGCCACAGTAACGTTCCCTCAGCGGCATAATTTTGAAAAAGACGGTCTAGCTCATAACAAAGTACATGACTGAGTAGCTTTCGTCGTGTTATAAATGTGCGCAAATAGCGGAATTTGTGCATCTTACGGTTTTCGAATTATTCAAGATTCCGCTGCAGTAACGTTTTTGTGTTTTCTGTAGCTCGAAAACGGCTGATAGGAGAAATTTCAAAAAAAAAAAACACTAGTACACCTTAATTTGTGCGTAATTTGAGCAATGTTAGTTTTTTGAAAATTGTGATATTTTTTTAGTAATTAATTTGTTCAGAAAATCAGGAAATTCTAATTTACAAGGAAACGAGTGAAGTTGCAATCGAATAAAGAGCACTCAAATATTCCTCTAGTAGACCCTAATAATGTTTGCAATTGTGGATTGTATTATCCGATCAATTAGTGAGATATACCATTTAATTACGAAATTAAGTTAGCGAAATTTTAAAGATCGAATTCAGTGCTCCCATAAGACTATGTAACATGAAATTTTACATAAAATTAGAGCGTCCTGCTAGCAAGCTTTCCTGTAAGTTTCAGCTTTGAATAACGTTGATTTAAAAAGATTTACCCAAAAGAAGAAAGAACAAACATTTTCCCTATAACCCGCCCAAATTAGAATGTATACAAGAAAGCGGCCGCGCCATACAAAAAGGTAACCTTCCTAAATTGGTAGCATACAACCAGAATAATTTGGACAATTAAGCAGAAAAATGTTTGTTATGATGTTTATAAATGTTTTGTTATTTGGCGTCTTTTTTAAATTAACTAAAATCGGGTAACATCGACAAGTTGAACAACAAACTTTTTGATGTATCGGCATAAAACTCAAAATGTTTAAGTAGATGCTTTACACATGCTTTTAAATCGTCAATATTTTTTTTCTGCCTAGTACCATAGAACAAATACCATACCATAGAATAGCATAGAAGTAATTAGTACTTTATTACCTCTATATTTTGAGGTATATTTCTAGCAAAGCAGATATAATCAAATCAATGCTTTGTTAATTTCTGATCAGTGTTTATCTTATCGCTTTGAATTGAGCTGCGCTCCTCGCACAGGTAGCCCACGGGGCACGGGCACAGGGAATGAGCTCTAGGCATGAGTCCAATATATCAAAACGTAACTAAAACTGGATATGAGGATCATATCATAACATATCGATATGGCAGTTTTTAATATCGGATATTAGTAAAACTGTATACCTATAGGCTAAGTAACCCGCGAAATACAAACTCCCGCAACCCAAGCATATGATATCAAATGTATGGATATATTCGCTTTCTCTCTTTCTCTCTTTCTAACAAAAATACATTTCATTAGTGCGAAAGAAATGCAGCGAATATTGAACTGGGACGGATATAGGATAGGAATCACTTGAAAGTTACAATTTTGATCTCCATATTAATACACCTACGCGTAAAAAAACCTGCATCGATCACTTTGCCAGCAACATCAAAGATGCTGTTGGTGAAACTCTACCTATTTGCTTGTCTGATCATGATACGGCGCAACTTCTTACAGTGGTAGTGATGAAAAACAAAACCCGTTAAAATTCTGGTACGAAACTAGGCGAGATTACAGTCAGGAAAATATTTCAAAATTTAAATATTTTGTAGCTAACTACCCCTGGTCACATATTATACAATCCGAAAATGTAGACGAAGCTTTCACTTTTTTCCACAACGAGTTGCAGTTGTTATTCAATCTATGTTTCGCTGAATATAGTATCAAAATATTTAAAAAAACAGACACGAATTTAAAGTGGCTCACTAAAGGTTTAAGAAAATCATGCTCTACTAAGAGAACACTGCGAAAGTCGTATTATAAAGAAAAGACAGAAGGAAAAAAGAAACATTACAGGAAATATTCCAGTCTTCTCAAAAAATGTATAAACACAGCACAGTAGTCGTGTAATAGTAAATACATAAATAATGCCAAAAATAAGTGCGCTGCCGCTTGGAACATTATTAATAGTAACGACACTCAGACATATACTAAAAGAACAATCGATTATTTAACTATTAACGGCTCTACCATAAAGAACCCTACAGAAATTGCAAATAAGTTCAATAATCATTTTATAAATTTAACTAATACTTATATACAATCCTTTGAAGAACAAAATTACAATTTATTAAAATTCAATAATTCGAGTATATTTCTGTCACCTTCAGATCACATAGAAGTTAGTAAAATTATAAAATCATTAAACAATACAAATTCCACCGGCTATGAAAATATAAATACAAAAATAATAAAAGCGTGCTCTCAGGAACTATCTCCCATACTAGCATCTATGATAAATTTGTCCTTTACGAACGGAACCTTTCCAGAGCCACTAAAAATCTCAATAGTAAAACCTCTCTTCAAAAAAAAAAAAAAAAAAAAGGTGAAAAGGACGATATAAATAATTATCGTCCAATCACACTAATCCCCATACTTTCCAAAATTTTTGAAAAGGCTATATTTGTTAGGTTGACGTCATTTTTGACCAAATACGATATAATAAGGGAAGAACAATATGGGTTTCAGAAAGGGAAATCGACGACATCGGCATGTTTTTCCCTAATTAAAAAAAAATCTGAATTTATGGATAAAAGAATTCCTGTCTCGGCAATATTATTTGACTTGAGCAGAGCTTTTGATTTTGTTAGTCACAAAATTCTTTTAAGAAAACTTGAGCTTTACGGTATTCGTGGAAAGGCAAATGACTGGATCAAAAGCTATCTCGAAAACAGAACTCAGTGTGTGGAAATCTGCAAGTTAAATAAGTTTCTCTGTGAGACACATTTTAGATCACAGTTTAAAACGAATAATTTCGGTGTGCCACAGGGTAGTGTGTTAGGACCACTCTTGTTTATTTTGTACATTAACGATCTCCCGAACGTAACTCAATATCCTTGTACCCTATTTGCTGATGACATATCAATAGTTGTTCATAGAAAACCTAATACTGACTACGAATTAGAGATAAATGAGACTATACGAAATGTTGTTAAATGGTTGGAATGTAATAAGCTGTGTGTTAATTTAAGTAAAACAAAATTCTTGCAGTTTTGCAATAAAAGTGGTAAACCTATGAGTCTCTCAATAAACTATGGTAAAAATAAGATAAATGATTCCACAACCGCTGTATTTCTCGGAATAAACCTTGACATACACTTGAACTGGAAAACACATATCGATACAGTCTGCCAAAGAATAAACAGGTTCATTTACGCATTATATCGCCTTACAAAAATTTGCGATCAAAAAACGGCACTGATTGCGTATCATGGGCATGTGTGTTCTATTCTGAGGTATGGGATTGTTGTGTGGGGAAACTCGGTAGACATAAATCGAGCTTTTCTTATACAAAAGAAATGTGTGAGAGCATTTTGTGGAGCAGGCTACCTGGATACATGTAGACCATTGTTTAAAAAATTAAATCTGTTAACGTTACCTGCCTTGTATATCTTTGAAACTTGTCTCTTTGTCAAGAAAAACTTGAGTATTTTAAAAAAAAAGAGTGACACCTGTATGTTCCACACTAGATACCCGAATCGTTTGGCTGTTCCATCTCGTACTACAACTTGCTTTGCTCAAAATTGCTTCAGTATGTCCATCAAATTATTTAACATGCTACCTGAAGAGCTCAAGCACCTACAAATGCCACTCTTTAAAACAGCTCTACATAAATTTCTAGTTGCAAACTGTTTTTACAGTCTTTCTGAATTTGTTGACTACAAAAAAATTAAACAAAAGTAAAATGACATTACAGCCCTGACATTCAGTATTTAATTATCTGCGGTGACATGTTTATTTTTTCTTTGTTTTTTTTTTTAATTTTCTTTTTTGTGTTATTAAGTTCCTGTTTTATTAAGTTTTGAGATTTTTATTGTATATTTCATTGTTTGCTTGACATTTATTATATTTTACTTGACATTAATTAAATTTTAGTTTTAGATGTGATCTTTCTATTTTACCTTTTGAATATTATTATTTTTTGTATTATTATTATATAGTTTTTTTTTTAATTAACTATAATATTCTCTTAAAATTTATTTTTTAAGTTTTGCATGCCCTTTCTGGCGCATCACGCATGAACTTCTTTATACATTGTCATCTATTGTACCGTGTTGCTTGCAATAAAAATATTTGTATTTGTATTTGTATCAGCGGATGATAGGCGAATTGACCATTATGGTTATTGCAATACGGTTTAGTTTGGACTTGATAACGCGTGAGTTTGTGTTTCCGTTCGTTTTCTAAACAAATAGAAAAGTTACGTTTGAAAAACGATTAATATCGTGCTACCCATATCGATATCTGAAAACGGTGATATCGATATGAGAACTTCATATCGGTTACAATTCCGTTTTGCAAAATAACTGATAACGCCCATGTCTAATGAGCTCCCCCCGTCGCGTCGCGCGAGTTCTCGTGTTTTCGAAACCCGTCCGCCCCGCAGTGTGACCATTTGGGGTAGATTTCTGCCATTTGGGCAGATTTGGCTACAAAATTTTAACTCTGGCAGAATAAGCTGACGATTTAAAAAGTGTCAGAATTTGGCAGTTTTCAAGGAAATATTTTTTTTTTAAATAGCAATAGAAAAGTTATAATTTTTTTTATGATTTGCTTGCTAGAAAATATTTTTAATGTTATTATTTTTAATTAGGCAAAGTAGTATGGGAATTTCCCGTTTATTAATTTTTAAGTAGGTAAACCATATACATAATTATCCATAATATCGGGGTTCCACGTAGTGTGGCAGATTTTAGCAAATCTCTTCTTTCTTCTCTCAGAACTCATTGTTTCATTCTTCTTTTTAATTTTTCAACCGACTTCAAAAAAAGGAGGAGGTTCTCAATTCGTCGGAATCTTTTTTTTTTTTTTATGTATGTTCACCGATTACTCGAAGACGCCTGAACCGATTTCGAAAATTCTTTTTTTTTTGAAAGGGTATACTTCACAGGTGGTCCCATATAAATTTTATCGAAATCGATTCAGCGGTTTCTGAGAAAATCAACAAAACATAGCAAAATTGGAGTTGTTGCGATTGAAGTCGGTTGTTTTTAACGTATTCAGCGTGGTCATATTTTAACCTTCTCGAACTATTAATCAGTATGCTAGAAACTAAACACTACTTAATGTTGCATTTTTTTATCCTCTATTGGTATGCCCTTGGCATCATCTTACCTGATGGTAAGTAATGATGACGCCGAAGATGGAAGCGGGCTTATCAAAGAATCCCCAACGCAATGGGGAATTGGCTATCTTCATGGCGGAACACATCCGTGCTTTTAACATTTATGTTTGGCGGCAATAAGATACTTACTATTATATCTAGAAATCTTATTACAAGTATATTTTATAATAGCTTCGTCCCTGCCGCTATATGAGTACGTAGGAACTAAGAAAACAATCGTCAATAAAACATTTGCACGCAACTGTACTTACAAAGGTTCCTTCAATACACCTTTCATTTAAGAAGGTTCTCCTTTTGTATGGCGCGGCCGCTTTCTCGTATACATTCTAATTTGGTCGGGTTATAGGGAAAATGTTCGTTCTTTGTTCTTTTGGGTAAATCTTTTTAAATCAACGTTATTCAAAGTTGAAACTTACAGGAAAGCTTGCTAACAGGACGCTCTAATTTTATGTAAAATTTCATGTTACATAGTCTTATGGGAGCACTGAATTCAATCTTTAAAATTTCGCTAACTTAATTTCGTAATTAAATGGTATATCTCACTAATTGATTGGATAATACAATCCACAATTGCAGACATTATTAGGGTCTACTAGAGGAATATTTGAGTGCTCTTTATTCGATTGCAACTTCACTCGTTTTAGTCAATTAGTCCTCATGATGCTCTAATTTTCTATTATACTCACATCCTTCTTAGCTAGAACATTCCGCTGGCGTAATACACACCTTAAAATATACTCTATTAAAAATAAAAAAATATGGTGAAAAATTTTTTTTGATACGTTTGATAGTTTCCGAGATACTGAATTATTTAGGTAGGCAAGTGACGCGGGATCGCCGCACGCTGCTGTGACGTCACTCTGCAACGGTCGCTCAGTGCGCGCACCGCTCCCTACCTCTATGTATGAAGTTTGCGTTGAAAATTTTAAAAATGACGAATCCAAAAACTAGAAAATCGTGCTCGTGTCAAAGTGCTTAAATACAACTACCAATATACCCGAAAAGTTATTTTTTACTGTTATATTTTTGAACCTTAAAGTCAAAAGAAATACATGAAAAGTATGATCCACCCAGACCCAAAGCCAAAAGTTGTGTCTATCACCTTCTCCTTATCTGATAACTTTTGCATAAACAGTAACGTCGTCGCCGTAGCTATTTCTAGCCAATCTAAAATAAAATAAATATGAGTTAACCGATACACATGAAAAATAAAAACCGGACAAGTGCGAGTCTGACTCTCGCGCAGAGGGCTTTGTCCACACCTACAAACAAACAATATTTTAAATTTTATCAACTTATTTTAAGATTTATAGATAACTTCTTAGAGATTTTCAAGTAATTTATAAGCGAAGATCTATTTTCTGTATATATATTTGTTTAAGTTTTATGCCCAGTTTTCGGAAATAATGAGTGAGGAGCATGGTAAAGGTGATGGTGTCAAAATCACTTATGTCATCAACTGTAATATAATGACACAATAACGGCACTTAAGCGGTCACGGCACAGCGCTGCTTATGTGGTCGCATCGATCACGCAAGTTAACTGACTACAGACACGGTCACTACTTGGATGGGCTTAAATATCAGTAACTATCACTAGATGGCAGTCGCCAAGCTATGTCGGAGGCGTTATACGCAGCTTGGATGGACTGCTAGTCAAGTCCATCCAAGCTGTGACCGTGTTTGTAGTCAGTTAACCTGCGTGATCGACGCGACCACGTAAGCAGCGCTGAGTCATGACCGCTTCAGTGTCGTTATTGTGTCATTATATTACAGTTGATGACATAAGTGATTTTGACACCATCACTTTTACCTTGCCCCTCACTCCTTATTTCCGAAATATCAAGTTCATAAATATCATTATTACCTAAATTTTTCAATACTAGTAATGAAAAATAGGTATGTAGGTATATATGTATAGGTATCTTATAAGGATCAACAGATTTGTGATAAGAAAGAAAAAAAATAAGTTGTAAGTACTTTTGCATTTTTAATCATTGTCTCGACGGCCGCGGTAAAGAAATCGGAGTTATTTGAGAAATAGTAGCTTAACTCGTCTATTTAAGGAATCATTCGATTTTTCAATCAATTTTTAAAACTGTCATCGATTATACTTGTAACACTACTGTAACACCGATTCACATAAAAAAACTACAGTTAGAAATGTTATTGTGGGCGAACGTAGGGACCATCCGATAGCAATGTATGAAGAACACAGTACGGTGAGAGCGGCGAGTTGCGGTATGACGTCACGCGCGCTTGGCGCGCCCGAGCGAAGTATTTGAAAAAGGCGGAAACTAAAATTATCGTAACTTCAAAACTACTCGCTTGATTTAAATGAAACAAAAACAAGTGTATTTCTAGACATTTAGGCTACAAGGTCATAAAGTTTCAAGTGATTTAACGGACCCATTAACATTCTTCATTTGTGTTGAATTTTTATAAAGTTATTTTTATTCAAATCTTAACAAAATACTTATTGACCTGTGAAACGTGATATCAGCGCTCTTGTTATCTCTGGCGGAATGAGATTTACACGATTTTACTACGCAATTCGGCATGTTTTTGTGTAACAAGGAGTAAATACGGAGGACACGTTGTCGTGACCGTAGCACGATACAGACTGAGTAACTAATAAGACTTTTAGCCATATTTGCCGTTGGGGCATGTTTGCCACATAGAATCATTTCACTGCATAGAATAGACTTCTGGAGATATGATATTTCACTGGTTTGATGGTTGGAAAGTTGCAACCGACGCGACGACGGAGGTTCGGAACGCGTCAGTTGTGTTAACTGGACGATGAACGTTATTTCCTGTGGCCCATAGCTCAAAGAGACTTCAGACCTGAAAAAACCCTCTGTAACTGGAAAATGATTTCCTATTTTGACTCTCACAACATTCGTATTGCTGTCTTCGAGGAATGACTGACAAAAGAGTTTGGGCCATACGGCGCCATCTTGAAAATTTGTTTTTTCAATTTTTTCATCATTTGGCTTTTTTTTATGGCAGAGGTGGCAAACGAGCAGACGGATCACCTGATGGTAAGCGATTACCGCCGTCCATAGACACCCGTAACACCAGAGGAGTTACAAGTGCGTTGCCGGCCTTTGATATGGGAGTACGCTCTTTTCTAGAAGGTTTGAATGTCGTATCGGTTCGGAAATAGGGAATTTTCCACGGGTTTCTCTAAACTCAAGTAGATGGCGCTGATCAACATTGGAAAAAAGAAAATCTCTTAAAAATCGTCAAAACTGACTGATATAACCGACTAATATCCTAATAATGATGATTAGCTTTCGAAGATTACTTTTCATTGAATATTTTTTTGCAGTTTTATCCAAAAAATACTTTTCATAATTTTTGATGCACAAAGCTTATCAGTATTGTTTTTGTATTTCTTAAAAGAATTCTAACATGATACTGAGTTATAAATTGCATTTTAATTATAAGAATGTATTATAATCAATTTATTGCCGTTCGGAAGAAGAAATTACATATAACAAAGGAACAAAAACGCACCCAGGTTATCCATACTTGACCAAGTTGGAAATTTATTGTTTCTGTTAATTCAATTAATAAGAATCTATGTTCAGGTGGTTTTTTAACCATACTAAATCTATTTTGCTACCGTAAATTCTACGCTGTTATTAAAAATATATTTCCAAAGTTTAGAAGCGCCATCTATTGAGACACTTATGAACGGTGTGACATACGTCATCTGAAAACTCCCTATTCATTCCACTGTTAGGTTGTGCGAGGCAGAAAATTTCTACAGTTCATTCCAATTAAAAAATAGCAAAAGGTAAACAAACGTAGTATGCAGATGACATTGACATGTGTCAGCTCCATAGTTAGTTTGTTTACGTTTTGCTTTTTTTGATTGGAATGAACCATAGTGAAACGCACAGTAGTGAACTGCCAACCATCTATGTGATGGGGATGAATATATCGAGCCCTAATAGGCAGAACATCGTAAGCGCCAAAAATCTTCAAAACCTTTTTTTATCGTAAACGCAAGGTCATGATGTATATCGTATGCTCAAAAATTATCGAAAGTGGATCTTATTTTCTGCAAACATAAGAGTCATTTTTGTTTTTCATCGTTACCTGACATTTTCACAAAAAAACATCGTAAGCAACAATTATTCTGTCATCGTAAGCAACAACTCATGGCGGTTACGACACAAAATTTTGATTTTTTTACATCGTAAGTAACATAAGCGAAAGAGACAGGTAGAAAGCATTAGACTTGCGATAAAATGAAACAGGTTATAGGTCTGTTGTTTCGTCTTCGATTTCCCGCTTAACCAGCAAGCATTGTATGCATATTGTATATGGTGAATGCTCAAAAAGCTTTGCGCCAAACCCAGAAAAAAAAGAAAGTCGTATATCTGATATCTTTTGTCATCAACAGCTGTGTTTTCTCGCAAGGAGGTTAGAGGTAGAGGTTAAAATAGTAAATTGTTGATTTTGTGAATAATACATGCTGTTTAGGGTATGCAAACCCGGCCGAAAATAAAACCCGGTTTTTTTTTTCGGTTTTCATAATAAAAACCCCGGTTTTCGGGTAAACCGGTTTTTAAAGTAAGTTTTTTTATCGCTTTACAAATTATATTTTTAAATACCGTACAATTTACGCCTCCTACATCTTGCAATTTTCCAAAAGAAAAATAAGGAAATTCAAAATTTACAAGAATTACATTCAAAGTTTTGTTTAAGAAAAGGTTTACTTGCTTTTTGTGCTTAAGCTGTTTGAGTAGTTGCAATATTAATCATCAGTATCAACTATCACACAATTCATGCATGATTTAATGGAAGCCTTAGTCTTGTGACATTGCTGTATTTTGGACGTAAAGATATTGCGGAGCTTCCTGAACGCCGCTGCCCAGCAGAGTTTTATTTGACGGTTGAGAATTCGATTCGACGAAAGTTGATCTCCTTCTCGAAGTTGGATCTACCTAGCTGGACTGTTTGTCCCAGGCATAGTATAAATAGTAGGTTATCTTCATACAATGGTACATCGCGCGGCTTGTATGTGTGCGCGCAAGTAGGTACCGCCGTCTACGCACACAAAAGCACAAAATGCCGAGGTGACCGAGGTGAAACTTTTGGGGCTGCATCGCGGCCGAGTGACGTGACGTGTTAATCACTTGCCGTCTCTTGACACGACACGACATCGACGCCATCACGTGTAAAAAAAAATTACTGCATCTACAAAACGAAAATATTGTTGTGTTTCTGGAATTCAAATCCAGAATTGTCGTTATTCAAGATACCGACTGATCTCGAAAGGTAAGAATATGATATTGAACAAACAAAATATTAAAGCCACTTATTCCATTCTTTGGTAACTGACGGAGGAACATTTACATTATACCTACAAGTGATTAGTAATACCTGCAGATCTCTTAACTGGTGATTCCACTCTTGAAACTGAAAAACTTGTTCTATTTAACTTTGGACAAATCACATTTTTTTCTATGCTTTTCATACAAATCGATCAGCTTATTGAGCGTAGTTCATAATGAGAAGTCCAAAAGATTATGCAATTTAAGCAAAGTTCTAGAACAAAAGTTGTTCAGTTCATAAGTAAAATCACCAGTTAAGAGGTTAGCATTTGGGTATGTGACAGTCATCCTGTATATTTTTGATCACTATTATCAATTCATCACTGTGTTTGGGCTTTATCGAGGTAGGTAATTTTACAATGATTATAGACCAGGAGCCAGAGGGCTTTAATTTTTCATTTAATATAAATACAGTCTGAACTTAAGATTTTTTTATTGCTATCAAATCGTCACTGCGCAATAAAAATAATATAATTTAAATACTAGCTCCTTTTAATTAATTATTCTGATTATTTTCACAAACTTTTTCTAAGCCTGTCGTTCCTTTCCTTCATGCGGTGGTACCGCTCATTATTCTCGGATTCGCTGTTTTTGGGTTACCTACCACGTTTCTTTTTTCTGATTTGACCTGCAAGTCAATTTTTGTGTCATTTATTTAAAAAGTGTTACAACAAAAGTTGTGACGTAAGACCCGACTAATAAATAGCCTGGATATACCTTGTTCCAATCAAGAAAAAGCAAAAGGTAAAAATCAAACTTACTATGGAACTGACACATGTCAACTTCAGTTGCCTACTAAGTTTATTTAGGTACCTTTTGATTGAAATGACCTATATCTTTATGTATTTGTATGTATCTGCTGTTTAACAATCAGTTAATTATTATAATGGTTAGTACCATACAAAATACAAATACGCAATGATGAGACTGATAAAATGCAGTAAGCTCCCGGTCTACATGACGCATCTAGAATCACGCAGACGGCCGCGGGCCGCGCCGCGCATGCGCCGTGCGCCGACCGAGAGCTGCTGCAACGCCGCGCCGCCGCTTAGCTCAGTCACATGAATATCTGCCGGCCGTACCGCACGCTGTCCGTCCGCACCCAGACACAGGGCAAACACATGTGTGCCAAGGTGGGAATCGAACCTACGACCCTAGGATCAACAGAGCGCTAACCATTGAGTCAGTCAGGTTTTTTTAAATGAAATTACGTAATTATTAATAGATATAAGGTTCTAACTTTATTAGTGGCCGATATTTTAGTAAGCACTTTTACTTCTGATTTTGAGTCTCGCTAAAATATTGGGCATTAATAAAGTAGCACTTTATGCAGGTATTCTACTCCTAAAACTTTGCCCGATAATAAGCTCATAGTCAAATCCCAAAAAAAAATACCATCTCATAAAAATTGGTAAGCTGATTAACGAATTTTGTGTGGTAAGTGATTTTTTGCTATTTATAGGTGTTTTATAGGGAAATTTCTCTAAATTCATGATTAGAAGCCACAGTTAAAACTTTGTCGGTCATTTTTTATCACCCGGTATAGGTAAGTACATACACTTATACAGTGAGGCACAACCCTGCGTGTTTGGTCAACAACACCATATACATAAGTATTATAGTCTACTACCGGCGAGCAGATCACCTACTCTCTCTACTCTGTCCCAGGAAAATATATCCAGGCAGACATATCCGTCAAAAATATCAAGTGTAGTCTCCAACCTCAACCAACCAGAGGAGTAGTGACATAATTCGTCTTGTCTATGTTAAAACCAACTTGTTGAGAGGCCCTGCTAAGTCCATCGAGCATTGTGCCTTAGTCTTCCAAGGTCTCAGCTCAGCCATGACCACGATAACGTTAGTGAATCGAAGGTTGGTAGTAAAGTTGGTATGTACTCGCCGTTGATGTTCATGCCAAGTCTCTTCTCCAGAAGCTTCTGAAGCTATTTGAGAGCCATTCTAATATCGTAAAAGTTGATTTTTATCCGGGATATCTTCATTATAGTGTCGGGTCAATCTGGTTCTCGGGTCTTTGGCCAAACTACTGACAAATAAGCGTATGGTCGTGTATGATTGCCCGTAGATAGCCAGTTCCGTATTACGTTGGGGAATCTTGATAAACCAACTTCCATCTTCGGTTTCATCATCACTTGCCACCAGGTGAGATGATGCCAAGGACTTACCAATGGATACTTCTCGGCCTCTTCCAGCAGTTCAGGCTTGGACGATAGAATTCTACCCTCCTCAGATAAGGTAAACACACTGGTTTACCTTATCTTTAAGTTTACTTTAAGTTTACGTTTACCTTTAAGTTTACTAACAAAATGGATCACAGTTGTCTGAGAAAATAAATGAATATTGATACCTAGTAATCTAAATTTGTTTTGACGGCACTTGCAAAATGGTTGCCTTTATTTTTAAGTTTATTTTTGTTTACCTGTTTGAATTTAATACCTATTATAATATTTGCTAAAGAAGTTTATTAAATACTTGTGATAGTTCTTTTTTGATTTTTTAAAGATAAGGTAAACTCACTGGTTTAAATATTCAAACCTAGTAATCTTAATATTCAAAACTAGAGACTTCACTAAGACTTTTCATAAATAAGCTAACTTTTGCTCACAATTTAAAGAGTACTACGCCAAAAATACATACTATTGTAAGACTGAAATATTTGAGACTGATTGCGAGTAACTTATGAACCTTCTCCTGTAAGGATTTGGAGAGGATTTTTTGTGAGTTGTCAATTATTGTAGACAGAATTTTTCTAATAAAAAATAATGATCCTAGATTAAAATAGTTTTTATTTCAATAGAATTCCCAGAACAATTTTTTTTGTTAAAATATAAATATTTCATTAAAATATAAATATTTCAAATGACAACGTAAATGCAAATTTTGAACATTTTTTGAATTATCGTATGTGTGATCGTAACCACCATTTTAATTAAATGCTTACTTTTGGTAAGTTTTTTTTATCGCAACCGCCACTATCTATGAAACTGATGCTATTATTTAAAAATAGTGTAAATCTGTTTATACCTATAATTTAAATTGATTTATGTGTCTTGAAATGGATGCGAAAGCTGTTGTAGCTAATGAGAAAAACAAAAAAAACGCCTCCTGAAAAGTTTGTATTTTGGCGCTTACGATGCCTATTAGGGCTCGATATTGTCGCTACATCTCTACGCAGCGCCAAGGAGTCAAGCCGATCTGAAATATCCTGGCAGCCGACGATTCGAGTTGCTCTCCGTTGAATGCGGTCCAGATGGAGAAGCTGGTACTGGTGTGCCCCTGCTCAGAGATGAGAACAGTATTCCATGTGAGGCCGAACATGCGCCTTATAAAGTTGCAGGCGATGGGCCGCAGTGAAATACCGTCTCGATCTAATGAGCACACCAAGCTTCTTCGAGGCTAATTTAGCCTTACCCTCTAGATGACTACGGAACTGGACTTTACTCGATATGTCGACACCAAGGATTCCGATACTAGCTGAGGCATTAAGGGGAGTGTCCTCAAAACGAGGTGATACGACAAATAGCATTTTCTTGACAGTGAACGCGCAAACCGCTTGGCTTTTCTGATTTCAAGATTTGAAGGGCTAACACACGTTACATATCATATGTAACGAGGCTAGTGTACTCATTTAATTCCTAGCCCGACGGGCTTTTTTTCATGCTAATTACAGAAAAACTAGGTAGTCTACATACCAGTTGATTAAATCAGCCCCGTTACATATGATATGTAACGTCAGTAAGCCCTTCAAATCTGCTCACAAAGAGGCCTTATCATATACTATTAAACGAGTTAAGTGATCCGACGATTTCGAAAACGGCTTGAAACCTTTTGATGAAAATCTAGGATTAGGGGTTAAAAATCACCAGAAATCGATCTATGAGGGAATTATCTTCGATAAAACTCATTTAAGGGAGATATGAGCGAAATTACATAAAAGAAGAAGGCATATGACGCTTATTTTTAACCATAGGTTGTAAATACTTTGATAGACTAGCGGTTTTGGTGCAAGCCACTTACGTTTTGCTGCTTTTAGGTCCGGATTCGAATCCCACCCATGAGACTTTATAGTTTTTGTCTTTTTATTTTTTATTTTGTGTGAACTTATGTATGTAAATAAATAAAAAGACTTAAGGTTAAACGTTAGTGCTCCCTGGTTGAAAAAATCCTATAGATGGCTATTCTGACTATAACTTGGTTTCTCGATTTAAAAATAGTATAAATAACCCTAAACCATACTACGTAAAACAGCGAGCAGTTACAAGATCAATATACGCTAATAAACCATAATAATGTTAATTAAATAAGGATTTCGATATATTTGTCCCCTTACAATTGTAGTATTGCGTTTATCTCGTATGAATAAGGGCTCAAATTACGCACACATACATAAAATTCTCACGTATATGATGCTTATTTTTGACTTACCTCTATAAGTAATCCATACCCTGGAGGTGCAAGCGGCAAATTTTGTACGAACTTTTTACGTTATTGCTTTTAGGTCCGGGTTCGTATCCTACGAGACTTTGTTTTTGGCTTTTTTTTTTAGTATAAACATAAGTAAATATGTAAATAATAAGACCCAAGAGCGATAAAAGAAAATATTTTTAAAAGAAAAAAATCATTTATTGAATAACAATGTCGCATAGCAATCATCCATAGAATTGACCTGCAAGGAGATATGTATCACGCCTCCCCCGCGAATCAGGACACCAGGGGAGACAGCAGCAGCTGGTCGAGGTGACGGATCCACAGGATTCCCCCATCGGTTCTGACTTCGTCGGATTATTGTGCCGAATTCAAACTTCCGGGCAAGAGAGGAGTAACTTCTGGCCACCTTGTCTCCAGGAGAGAAATGCCTCCTTGTCCTCTGACTACGTGGCTCCGGTCTAGATATGGGACTAGCATGGCATGTAGCTTAGTTCTAAACTCTTTTCCAAACATTCAAACATCAGTAGGTAGGGAATCCCTCTTGGAGTTTCTGTCTGCCTCAAACGGACTGAGGTTTCCCCTTGAGTGGTGAAGTAATACTTAGTTTTCGTAATGTAGTTTTCAGTGCTATACACAACTCCTCAAACTCGAATCTATAGAAGGTTTCTTCCTCAAGATGTTCATCTTCGGTTTCTAGTTCTATGTTGTTCTGTATTTCGTGAAATTTCTTTATTGTTTTGTCGAGTGACTCCAAGCGGGGCTATATACTTAGTTGGGTCTTGAGTGTCGAGCACATTTTCATTTTCTTGCATTAATAAACTGTACTGAGCTTCTTGTACGTTTTAATTTCTTTAAATCCATTGAATTGGCCTCGTCGCCAATAATAAAAACATAAAATATCTGTTCAGTCACATAACATTATTGAATAACAACGTTGCCTAGCAATAGCCTGCAAGGAGATACGTATCATGCAAGGAGATACGAAGTGATGTCGAAAATTTGTGGAGGCATGGCCTTGCAAGCCTTTGCAAGCCAAGTCTTACGCTATTTGGAGTCACGGTAGTGCCTCCGCAAGCTGAGGAGAGTATCAAACTTAGGAATCACACATTACCATAATTTTTATGTATATGTCATAGGGAATGGCCCCCTTATTACTTCCGTGAAGTGGCAGCATGAAATCCGTTTTCATTGACGAGAAAAATAGATTCATTTTTTTATTATCTTTTTCAATTTATTTTATCCATACAGATGAAAGTTTTTCAATTGATAAAATTGATTAAGAAAAGTTGATGGTTTATTAATTAAAATAACATAATTATCAGTATAATCATTTAAAGAATAATCACCATACGAAGCATCGACTGGAACATACTTCACCTTACGCAGCTTCGAGTGAAGACAGAGACGTAATGGAGTAGCTTTCACTTATAATGTTTTTTTGTTGGCTATGTTTTATAAGTATTTTTTATTTTTGCAGAATCTTGTTTATTTTTTTATAACAAACACAGAAACACGCTTAATTATGAATTATACAGGATGAAAATGATTCGAGCAAACAAAGTGGAAATTTTTCCGAACAAAGTATTCTTCTCGTCACGATTCGGTTATAATGTTTTTCCATAGTTTAGATCTTGGGAAAAGCTAAAATAAACAAAATATTTCATGTAATAAATACAATAGAAAAAATTCACAAAATATTTTAATAAGAAACTTTATACTTGAAAGCGACTCTTATAACATTTTTCTTCCAAAGTTGTGAAGTTCGATTGTTCGCTCATGGAAATCAAACTAAATGCGTAATTCAAATTAAAATAAACTACTGTGTTTCTTAGCAAAACAATACTTTAAAATGATAAAGCAAGAGTTTACTTACCGGAAATATGATACTCCATCCTGTTTTTTAACTTTACTTGAATAGTTTTTACAACTTTTCATGACGCAGTACGCCATTTTGGACGCGCAGTCAGCCGGACGACCAAATTAAGACTGGCGGGAAATTAGATCTCTTTTTGCGTTTTACTACTCTTTTGGTTCGGACACTTTTGAGCGCTGACCCGAAGTCCATTTGTTTCTATGTCGATGTGGTAAGGGGTTAGTTTCTTGAGGGTCGTCTCAAAATATCAGCAGAGGTACGGACGTCTGCGACTCTCACAACTCCAGGTAGGTCACCAGTGACATCACAATTCCCTTCAATTTCATCTTCCACGTGAGCGTTGGTAACCCTATTACGCAGAAGTCTATATGTGTTTCTAGTGCATCCTCGGATATTATAATCTCCTTATTCATATTCAAAACCGCGTATTGTCAAATCTCAAACAAAGACACATTCCGAAAAAGCCTTTCCAATATGTAATGAAAATCATGTCATAAAGTCATAACAGTAACTTTGATTTTTATTTAACATTGTTCCGACAATTCGAGCTTTGTGTAACTTTTATATATTATTACTAGAAAATATACGAATATGATAATTTTTTTGGTTAGTGTCACTACGGGGGTAAATATGATAAGTCACCCCTAAAAATTTAATTTCTTGTTTTTTGCCCTTTATAAATGAAATAAAAATCTGAAAAAAATATATGACATAAATCCATCGACGTAGAAACAAATGGACTTCGAGTCAGCGCTCAAAAATGTCCGAACCAAAAGAGTAGTAAAACACAAAAAGAGGTATAGTTTCGCGCCAGTCTTAATTTGGTCGGCCGGCTGACTGCGAATCCAAAATGGCGTACTGCGTCGTGAAAAGTTGTAAAAACTATTCAAGTAAAGTGAAAAAACAGGATGGAGTATCATATATCCGGTAAGTAAACTCTTGCTTTATCATTTTAAATTATTGTTTTGCTAAGAAACACAGTAGTTTATTTTAATTTGAATTACGCATTTAGTTTGATTTCCATGAGCGACCAATCGGACATCACAACTTGGGAACAAACATTTTATAGAGTCGCTTTCAAGTATAAAGTTTCTTATTAAAATATTTTGTTACTTTTTCCTATTGTTTTTATTACATGAAATATTTTATTTATTTAAGCTTTCCCCGAGATCCTATACTTTGTGCACTACGGAAAAACATTATAGCTGAATCGAGACGAGAGGAATACTTTGTTCCGAAAAAATTATACATTGTTTGCTCGAATCATTTTCACCCTGTATAATTCATATTTAAGCGCATTTCTGTGTTTGTTATAAAAAAAATAAACAAGATTCTGCAAAAATAAAAAAATACTTATAAAGCCTAGCCAACAAAAAAACATTATAAGTTAAAGCTGCTCCATTACTTCTCTGTCTTCACTCGAAGCTGCGTAAGGTGAAGTTTGACAACCGTAATGCAATGACACACGATCTAAATTCAAATGTGCTGTTTCTATGCATATAACTACGTGTGTATAGGTAAACTGCGGACGCTTGTTTCGTGAATTATGTACTAGACCCGTCGTCCATTTGATTCTACGTCGATGCATAAATCTTATAAATAACTATGCACCTTTAAAATTTAAAAAATTTTAAAATTTAAGATAATGAATTTTTATATTAAGGGTTGACACCCCCACATCTCCCTCATTATTGAGAGAGGGGGTTTGAAATTTAGTGTAAAAATGTTTGTCTCTCTTTGGCTCTTGGCTTGACAATAAATTTACGAGGTATTAACCTGGAAACGACGTTGGGGCACTTTTAGTATGAAAACCCTGCTATACCCGTTCCGATTGTATTCTACATAATCAATATTATAAAAGAAAGTGTACAAATTTTTGTGCCGATAAAACTCTAAACGAGTCCCGATACGATAAAGGTAGTAACTACAATCTTAACTAGTCTGATAAGCTTTGTTTAGCCCAGGATTTCGTTTTTGGCGCCATCTTGCATTTTGCTTGAGCATTACCAAAGTAGCAAATTTATTATAAAGACTTTTTAGTCTGAGTAATTTATGCTGGCAAACTTTTTTTATATTCAGAAAAAAAGACGCTGTCAGTCTCACGTCAGGGACATCTGAAAGACGAAAATATTGTTCACCCAACAAGGTCTAGTTGTGAGTTTCAGCTCGATATTTATGATACCCAGGCTGATATTTTTACTTATACAGAATGTAAAAAGATCAGTCCTGGAAATTTTAATTATGGGATCCACTCATAAAACTGAATAACTTTTCCGAATGAACCTTAAGAATACTGAATACTTAAGACAATTTTTGGACACACCATACAAAATTGGTCGGTTAGCTGACCATAATATATGAAAAGTTCATTTTTATGCGAATTTTGTATGGGTTCCTTAAGATACAAAATTGGTCGGTTAGCTGACCATATTATATGAAAACTTCATTTTTATGCGAATTTTGTATGGGTTCCTTAAGATAATAAGCTTTACAGTTTCATAAATAGAACAGCCTGTTAAAGTTTCCGGAAGTTACACCCTGTATAAGGTGCATTCAAAAAAATTTTGACTCATACCATGCCCCATTTAAAATTTTAACCGCCTACGCTTGTCCGCTCGCTTCACATCAGGAGTTCACGGGTTCAATTCCCGGCGGGGTGTAACTTTCTGGATTCGGTTTGGTTGGTGGTAGGGCATTTTCTGAGCCCGCCTGGCATATGCCACCATCTTATCTAAGTCTTGCCGCCAAACATCAACGTTAACAGCATTGATGTGTTCCGGCATGAAGATAAGATAACCAGTTCCCCACTGCGTTGGGGAATCTTGGTAAGCCCGCTTTCTTATTCGGCATCATCGTCATTTACCATCAGGTGAGATGATGTCAAGGGCTTACCAATTGAGGGTAAAAAAAAAAGATGATAGCTAACCAGGCAGGCTCCGAGAATGCTCTACCACCGACCAAACGGAGTCTTACATATTATAGTTAGACTCCGCCGGGAATCGAACCCGCAACCTCCTGATGTGAAGCGAGCGACTAGACAACGGAGGCGGTTTTCCGGGAGTATTATTATTGTCTCGTTTGACAAAAAGTAAGTAGTTACCAGCAACCACGTGATACAACCCGAACCTTAGATAATTATGTAGATTTTCATACACGGAAAGTAAAATCCCGACAAAAACATTCACATATCAAGTAAAAAGTCTTACACGTCAATATTTATAGACTCGACTGTAAAAAGTAATGAATCCCCGCCATGTAGCACCAAGTTTTAGGTTATAGAATAATTAATTTCCTTCCTTCCTAAAACTTGGTGCTACATGGCGGGGATTCATTACTTTTTACAGTCGAGTCTATAAATATTGACGTGTAAGACTTTTTACTTGATATGTGAATGTTTTTGTCGGGATTTTACCCGCAACCTCCTGATGTGAAGCGAGCGACTAGACAACGGAGGCGGTTTTCCGGGAGTATTATTATTGTCTCGTTTGACAAAAAGTAAGTAGTTACCAGCAACCACGTGATACAACCCGAACCTTAGATAATTATGTAGATTTTCATACACGGAAAGTAAAATCCCGACAAAAACATTCACATATCAAGTAAAAAGTCTTACACGTCAATATTTATAGACTCGACTGTAAAAAGTAATGAATCCCCGCCATGTAGCACCAAGTTTTAGGAAGGAAGGAAATTAATTATTCTATAACCTAAAACTTGGTGCTACATGGCGGGGATTCATTACTTTTTACAGTCGAGTCTATAAATATTGACGTGTAAGACTTTTTACTTGATATGTGAATGTTTTTGTCGGGATTTTACTTTCCGTGTATGAAAATCTACATAATTATCTAAGGTTCGGGTTGTATCACGTGGTTGCTGGTAACTACTTACTTTTTGTCAAACGAGACAATAATAATACTCCCGGAAAACCGCCTCCGTTGTCTAGTCGCTCGCTTCACATCAGGAGGTTGCGGGTTCGATTCCCGGCGGAGTCTAACTATAATATGTAAGACTCCGTTTGGTCGGTGGTAGAGCATTCTCGGAGCCTGCCTGGTTAGCTATCATCTTTTTTTTTTACCCTCAATTGGTAAGCCCTTGACATCATCTCACCTGATGGTAAATGACGATGATGCCGAATAAGAAAGCGGGCTTACCAAGATTCCCCAACGCAGTGGGGAACTGGTTATCTTATCTTCATGCCGGAACACATCAATGCTGTTAACGTTGATGTTTGGCGGCAAGACTTAGATAAGATGGTGGCATATGCCAGGCGGGCTCAGAAAATGCCCTACCACCAACCAAACCGAATCCAGAAAGTTACACCCCGCCGGGAATTGAACCCGTGACCTCCTGATGTGAAGCGAGCGGACAAGCGTAGGCGGTTAAAATTTTAAATGGGGCATGGTATGAGTCAAATTTTTTTTGAATGCACCTTATACAGGGTGTAACTTCCGGAAACTTTAACAGGCTGTTCTATTTATGAAACTGTAAAGCTTATTATCTTAAGGAACCCATACAAAATTCGCATAAAAATGAAGTTTTCATATAATATGGTCAGCTAACCGACCAATTTTGTATCTTAAGGAACCCATACAAAATTCGCATAAAAATGAACTTTTCATATAATATGGTCAGCTAACCGACCAATTTTGTATGGTGTGTCCAAAAATTGTCTTAAGTATTCAGTATTCTTAAGGTTCATTCGGAAAAGTTATTCAGTTTTATGAGTGGATCCCATAATTAAAATTTCCAGGACTGATCTTTTTACATTCTGTATAAGTAAAAATATCAGCCTGGGTATCATAAATATCGAGCTGAAACTCACAACTAGACCTTGTTGGGTGAACAATATTTTCGTCTTTCAGATGTCCCTGACGTGAGACTGACAGCGTCTTTTTTTCTGAATATAAAAAAAGTTTGCCAGCATAAATTACTCAGACTAAAAAGTCTTTATAATAAATTTGCTACTTTGGTAATGCTCAAGCAAAATGCAAGATGGCGCCAAAAACGAAATCCTGGGCTAAACAAAGCTTATCAGACTAGTTGAGATTGTAGTTACTACCTTTATCGTATCGGGACTCGTTTAGAGTTTTATCGGCACAAAAATTTGTACACTTTCTTTTATAATATTGATTATGTAGAATACAATCGGAACGGGTATAGCAGGGTTTTCATACTAAAAGTGCCCCAACGTCGTTTCCAGGTTAATACCTCGTAAATTTATTGTCAAGCCAAGAGCCAAAGAGAGACAAACATTTTTACACTAAATTTCAAACCCCTCTCTCAATAATGAGGGAGATGTGGGGGTGTCAACCCTTAATATAAAAATTCATTATCTTAAATTTTAAAATTTTTTAAATTTTAAAGGTGCATAGTTATTTATAAGATTTATGCATCGACGTAGAATCAAATGGACGACGGGTCTAGTACATAATTCACGAAACAAGCGTCCGCAGTTTACCTATACACACGTAGTTATATCCATAGAAACAGCACAGTTTGAATTTAGATCGTGTGTCATTGCATTACGGTTGTCAAACTTCACCTTACGCAGCTTCGAGTGAAGACAGAGAAGTAATGGAGCAGCTTTAACTTATAATGTTTTTTTGTTGGCTAGGCTTTATAAGTATTTTTTTATTTTTGCAGAATCTTGTTTATTTTTTTTATAACAAACACAGAAATGCGCTTAAATATGAATTATACAGGGTGAAAATGATTCGAGCAAACAATGTATAATTTTTTCGGAACAAAGTATTCCTCTCGTCTCGATTCAGCTATAATGTTTTTCCGTAGTGCACAAAGTATAGGATCTCGGGGAAAGCTTAAATAAATAAAATATTTCATGTAATAAAAACAATAGGAAAAAGTAACAAAATATTTTAATAAGAAACTTTATACTTGAAAGCGACTCTATAAAATGTTTGTTCCAAAGTTGTGATGTTCGATTGGTCGCTCATGGAAATCAAACTAAATGCGTAATTCAAATTAAAATAAACTTCTGTGTTTCTTAGCAAAACAATAATTTAAAATGATAAAGCAAGAGTTAGAGTTTACTTACCGGATATATGATACTCCATCCTGTTTTTTCACTTTACTTGAATAGTTTTTACAACTTTTCACGACGCAGTACGCCATTTTGGATTCGCAGTCAGCCGGCCGACCAAATTAAGACTGGCGCGAAACTATACCTCTTTTTGTGTTTTACTACTCTTTTGGTTCGGACATTTTTGAGCGCTGACTCGAAGTCCATTTGTTTCTACGTCGATGGATTTATGTCATATATTTTTTTCAGATTTGTATTTCATTTATATAGGGCAAAAAACAAGATATTAAATTTTTAGGGGTGACTTATCATATTTACCCCCGTAGTGACACTAACCAAAAAAATTATTATATTCGTTTATTTTCCAGTAATAATATATAAAAGTTACACAAAGCTCGAATTGTCGGAACAATGTTAAATAAAAATCAAAGTTACTGTTATGACTTTATGACATGATTTTCATTACATATTGGAAAGGCTTTTTCGGAATGTGTCTTTGTTTGAGATTTGACAATACGCGGTTTTGAATAAGTCGCAAAATGATCTTACATGCTTCTTCGCTACTCATTACAGTCAACAAGATGCAACAAAGTTAGTGTCAAACTATGTCTTTTTTCTAGACACTCTTTCATTTGTCCGTCGTGGCACGTTTATAATAAATATAAGCTCTTTTGCGCTCGCTGCAGTAAATGTGTTATAAAAGTTTCTGTGTTTCTTTATATATTACTTGGAGAATTATTTATTACGTTTTGTTAATTATAAACCATCACGTAAAAAATAGTTATAGAACAACTACAAGTTTATTAAAAGATACATATATGACTGTGCAAATGGGAGAAATGGTTGGCTGCTATTCGCATATAGCTGCGATTATTTACTTGTCACATAATCGTTATAAATATACATGTACCGGGTACCCGGTGTGGATCCGGTACCCGGCGGATCCGGCACTTTTTTAAGGATCCGGCCGGGTACCGGGTAATAGCGCCGGGTACCCAGCTCCGCCGGGTAATTACTCGTACCTAGTTACGAGTATTACAAACACGTTATTTTGAAGTTAAAAATATAGGTACATTTATGTAACTGTCGTTCATATCTCAATCTTAATTAGTATTCTACGTTTATAATTGGTAAGTTATGGTGTAAAAATACTACACTCGGCTTCAAAAAAATCGCACCTTTTAAGAAATCTATTTTAAACATCTTTCAATTGTATTTGTATTATGAAATATTGGTAATGTTCGGTATCATTTGAAAGGTAAGGAAACAGAGAATGCAAAAACAATAATTCATTCAATGTTTTTTATTGGAACTGAGAAAAAATTACAAAACAATAAAAATCCTTAAAAAACCCAAATGAAATCTTATTAATTTTTCAAAACAAAGTTGCTTAAAACTAACCTAAAACCTAGTGTTACCCCCCCCTAGCCCTAATGACGTCTTCCATGCGCTCCCTCATGGATCGCACCAACTTTAGGACCTCTTCTTGAGGGATTCTGTCCCATTCCTCAATAACGGCGTCTTGGAGCTCCTGAAGAGTCGCGGGAGCGGGATCACGGGATCTAACCTTGCGTTTCAGCTGGTCCCAGAGGTGCTCTATCGGGTTCAGATCTGGACTTCTCGCTGGCCACTGTATGACAGGGATCCCAACCTCTTGAAGGTAGCCCTGCACAATTCCAGCAGTGTGCGCGCGAGCGTTATCGTGCATTAATGTGAACCCGTCGCCAATAAATCCAGCATAGGGGACCACATGTTCTTCCAGGATCTCTGTGATGTACCGGTGAGCAGTCATCGACCCTTGCCCGCGAGCACCGCCGGTCCGAGAGACGCAAGAAAGTTCAGTTTTGCCGTCGGCAGATATGCCGCCCCAGAACATGCAGGAACCGCCCCCGTATTCTACCGTCTCTTGGATGCAGGCTTGGGCAAAACGTTCCCATTGTCTTCTGTATACTCTTTTGCGTCTATCGTTGCAGAAAAGGCACACTCTCGTTTCGTCTGAGAAGAGAACAGCTCTCCATTGGTCAAGGGTCCAATTGACGTGGGCGCGAGCAAATTGCAGGCGTGCTCGCCGATGCGCTGCGGTTAATTTTGGACCCGTGGCAGGTCTTCTAGCCACAATATTTCTCTCCTTTAGTCTTCTTCTAACTGTAGAGACACTCACGGCCCTTCTACGAACTGCTTGAAGCTGCTGTTGCAACTCAACAGCATTAGAGAACCGATTTCTCAAAGACTTCGATACGACGAATCGGTCATCTCTCGCAGAAGTGCAGCGATTTCTACCAGACCCACGCCTTCGGACAAAGCCACCGCTGTGCAGGAACCGCTGGTACACTCTTCGAACAGAAAAGCGACTCAAGTGCAATTGCCGAGCAACATCACACTGACGTAGTCCTGATTGCAGTAGTGCGATAACTTGGGCGGCTTCAGCAGCAGTAGTGTCCATCTTCAAGGACGTTTTTCTGATGAAAGATATTCTTCTGTGTCTTCTTCGACTGTTGGTAGCAAATTTATCCCCCGATAAGATAATATCGACCCTTTTATACCCAAAAAACAAAACAATACAAACAAAATTTGAAGAGGAGAATCAGTTCCATTGTCATTCACAGTGACTTAAAGTGTCAAGCTTTTTCTTTAATCAAATGAAATGGATATTTTTTTAAAGAGTTTTTATAGGGCTCTCAAATGATACCAATATTGCTACGAATAACTGCTTGTCTTAAGGATTAACAGTGCTTGAAGCCAATTTTTACGGACGTGCGAATTTTTTGAAGGCGAGTAGTTTTTTAGCTTGATTAGGATCTAGTCGGCTTCTTTTTTTTTCGTAGACGTTACCTGCTTTCGAAAAGACGCTCACTGTATACTGAGCTACTTGGTGGGAAAAGGTAGCGGATCACCAGGTTACGCAGTATAGGATTGTGACCTCTATTTTCTGCCCACCACTTAAATATATAGGGTTATGAAATATCTGAAAAAAAAATTACCTCGGTTCTACTCATGATACTAAACAGCTTACCCCAAGGAACCTATACTAACAAAATTTTTGGAGTCCTCATACTAATTGATCAACTGACTGAACCAACAATTTTGTATGGTATCTTTTTACGAATTGAGTACAGTCAGTCCGGGTAACTTTGGGCCACTTTTTGAATATTTTCTGTTATAACTGTAAGGAGCCTAATTAAATGGATTACTAAACAGTTTCTTCTGTGATCTGTCTAGTTCGTTGTCATAATTCAAATATAAAATTTAGAAAATCAACAGAGAATGCCCGAATAATGGCTGATTTCTGGGTGGTTCAATGTTACATTGACTTTGGGGTAACTTTAAGCCATCATGCATTTTTCTGAAGAAAACTGATGTTTTACGTTATTTTAGAGGCACATGGTAACATTGCGCAATATTTAATTTAAAAAAGACATTAAATTCATTTATGTACCGTGTCTTGTTTAGGTAAACTAAAACACAATAAGAAGCTTGTACTCTTGGCGTTGTAGTCCTTATGTTTAAATATTGTTTAAGGGGTATGTATGGTCGTTCAAAATAAATAAAAAATATTTTTTAGAATGTGGTATAATGTTACCCTAGTGGCCCAAAGTTACCCGGACTGACTGTATCGTATAGGTTCCTTCATTACCCGGTACATGTCTAGTTATAAATAAAAAATCATAAAACCAGCCGAAATATTACCTCTTTTAGCTCAACCTTAGGGATCAACAAATTTGTGATAAGAAAGAAAAAAAGTTGTAAGTACTTTTGCATTTTTTATCATTGTGTCTCGGCGGCCGCGGTAAAGAAATCGGAGGAGAAACTTAAACAAATTATACAGAAAATAGATCTTTGCTTATAAATTACAGGAAAATCTCTAAGAAGTTTATATAAATCTTAAAATAAGTTGATAAAATTTAAAATATTGTTTGTTTGTAGATATGGACAAAGCCCTCTTGTAGATATGGACAAAGTCAAACTCGCACTTGTCCGGTTTTTATTTTTTATGTGTATAGGTTAGCTCATATTTATTTTATTTTAGATTGGCTAGAAATAGCTACGGCGACGACGTTACTGTTTATGCAAAAGTTATAAGATAAGAAGAAGGTGATAGACACAACTTTTGGCTTTGGGTCTGGGTGGATCATACTTTCTCATTTATTTCTTTTGACTTTAAGGTTCAAAAATATAATAGTAAAAATAACTTTTCGGGTATATTGGTAGTTGTATTTAAGCACTTTGACACCAGCAAGATTTTCTAGTTTGTGTGGATTCGTCATTTTAAAAATTTTCAACGCAAACTTCATACATACAGGTAGGGAGCGGTGCGCGCACTGAGCGACCGTTGTGGAGTGACGTCACAGCAGCGTACGGTGACCCCACGTCACTTGCCTACCTAAATAATTCAGTATCTCGGAAACTATCAAACGTATCAAAATTTTTTTTTCAACATATTTTTTTATTTTTAATAGAGTATATTTTAAGATAAAAAACAAAAATTGGTGGTATTCTTCATTCTTCAGTAGTTGCCGAAATCGCCAGTAGTAATATTAAAAGAAACTGAAATATTTGCCCTGGGTGGAGATTTCCTTTTCGAACCCACTCGATCAATAGTCAGGAGCGCAAACCGCTGAGTCAGTGTTAAGTGTTATTATATTACATATTAAGAAGTCGTTCCATAACCAAGTTAAGATTCACCTGACAAGAGTTTGTCCCTTTCACACTTCAAAAAAATATAATATGCTATCCTGCTGTCAGAGTGAAAATTACTCTAACGAAACTAATTTGGAACGCTTTCTAAGAATAATTGTGAAAATATCGAAAACGACATCGAGCACACTCAGAGTCGCGTCACTACACCGCGGAGGTTCAGATCAGAACGACATTAGAAAAAAGTGAAAAGTTGCGAGGTTCTGAACGCGGCCCTGCAGTATTCTGTTGCCAAAAGGATAAATAAATAAACTAATAAATTCCGACTTTACTCTTTGTTTTGCTCTCTCTCCGCAAAAAAAATAAACAATGTCATAGAAAAAACTGTATTTATCATCTCTGCTGATCATTAATAATGTGAATATAATTCCGCGCGAGTAAAATGGGTTTGGCCTTTATAGGACTGTGGATATTTTATGCAATAAATTTCGAGCTGCTGATCGCTGATGAAAGTGACCACCCTTCCGATACCTTTTGCAATACGACAAGTAGTTCACGTGTCGAGTTTGAGTTTAGCACTGATGTAGTGGGCAGTGAACACATTATCACATACAAAGGCTATTTTCCAAGATCAACGAGAGAAAATTATGTGACAGCAGCGCTGAAAAATGCTGGGGTGAGTCCTAACATCTGTCTGTTATATTATATAAATAAATTACATACCTATAAATAATATGTAAATGTCAGGTTTGATAAAAACATGTATATTTTCTTATTCACCAGATCAGTAATTGGACAATTTTACACCGTAACAATCCAGCTAAAGAGTATCCAAGTGATTTTGATGTAATTTTACTTGAACATCAAGAGAAAGCTGCATTGGATGCTTTGAGAGACCATCCTGCAGTTAAACGTGTTACAGCACAGCGGTTGGTCCAGAGAACCATCAAATATGTGCCTGAGGTAATGCATTTTTTTATATGCACTGTTTCTGCATATCAGTTTCTGGTTCCATAATCAGATCAAATCAAAAATATTTACCTATTGGAAGTAGGTACACTGTACACTTTCCAAAGGATTTTTTTTTAGTTTACCTAATACAAAGTTCCTATCACTTGAAGCTTGTACATCCAACATAATAAAAGGAATTGTTATTTGAGGCTAAAAGACAGAAGACCCCTTGCCACTTGGTGACCGATGGCACAAAAAGACCTGAGAGAGCTCTCTTTAGTTAAGGACATGGCGCAGAACAGGCTAGAATGGAATAAAAGAACTGAGAAAGCTGACCCCAAGTAAATGGGAGAAGGCTTAAAGGAAGATAATGTTATTTGAGGTTAAAAGTCCTTGTAGGGATTGTCCCAAAATATTTATATTTTTTACTGGATATGAGGAAGAAGCAGAAGGAAGAAGCTGGATATGAAGAAGTATTTGTTACCAAGAGAATTTTCAGTTAATACTAAATACAGGGTTGACAGGCAATTTTTCTTCATCAAAGTTATTGTGGTTTCTATGATTCTGTTCAAGACAATTTGTTTTGTATTGTTTCAAGTATATTCAAGAATTATTCCAAAAATTTGAATTGAATATTGCGATTTGAGCCTTCTTAGGACCTTAAACTTAAAGAACTGGAGCAAAAGATTTACTTTCCATTAATATTTTGTCAAACCAATGGTTATCTATAAAACACTGAACCAAAAAAAAAAACAAATTGTAAACTTAATTGTAATCTTATACTTTTTGATAAAGGATGACTGTGGCCCCATGGGATGCCTCTATGCAGGCTGGCGTAATTACCGCATGCGCGCACTGCATTCACTCAGACGTCCTCGAGAGGTAAAATTCAATAACCATGTTGAATAAACAATATCCAATTATTTTATATGTTTTCACTCATTGTTTCTTCATTTTATACACAGAGTGGTTACACATCGAGAAAATTGCTAAGGACAGTGCCGAGGCAGATTACTTCAGTATTAAAAGCTGATTTGCTATGGTCTCTAGGGGTCACAGGTAAGGTTTATCAAATGGCTATAAAAATATTTTGCCTTACTGTGGGACTTATGTGAGAACCCGATTACGAAAAAGCATGTTAAGCTGTCTATTCCAGCAATATTCCAACCTGAACCAGGGTCTGCTATCCTTCTCAAGCTTTTCTACTTTCAAGACTATATGCAAAGATTATTCCCTCTTAGTAGGTATGTTTCCCTCATTTCATTTACCATCTGCAATTTATGGGGCTGCGCCGGGAAGCAGGGTCATCAAAGATCGGTAAAGGCATCTGTAGTAGGCATACCGTACAGTCTACATTAATCTCGTTTATTTTCATGTAAAGTTATGTACGAGGAGGGATCAAAAAGTAGTGAGAATGAGATAGAATATAATGACTATTGATATCTTAATAATTTATTTTTCTACATAGTACACACCGAGTCCAGCGCTTTTCCAAGGCTTCAATCCCTTTCAAAAATTAGGTTTTGTCTTGGTCCTGCAAAAAGCTCTCTACGGCATCCATCACCTCGTTATCGTCTTCGTACCTGTTTCCCCTTAAGTATTCTTTCAATTTGGGGAACAGATAAAAATCGCTAGGCGCCAGATCTGGTGAATAAGGGGGGTGGTCAACCAATTCGAAGCCAGCTTGTTGAATGGCAGCCATCGCAACTGCCGAGCTGTGCGCGGGTGCGTTGTCGTGATGAAACAGCACGCCCTTTCGAAGTTTCCCTCTCCTTTTCTCTTTGATGGTATTCCTCAACTTGGGAATTAATGCTGCATAATATTGGCCTGTAATAGTGGTTCCACGCTCCAGGTAATCAATCAACAATATGCCTTCTGAGTCCCAAAATATTGAGGCCATAACCTTGCCAGCCGATGCCACGGCACGAAACTTCTTCGGGGTCGGTGATGATGGCCGTTTCCATTGTGAAGATTGCTGTTTTGTCTCGGGATCAAAATGATGGACCCATGTTTCGTCCATTGTTACAAAACGAGACAAAAAGTTTTCAGAATCTTCTTGAAACTTGTCCAACAATCTCTTCGAAATGTCAAGTCGATTTTGTTTCTGACTGTCTGTTAACATTCTCGGCACCCATCTTGCGGAGACTTTTCTCATATTCTCATTTTCTTTGACTGACTCGGTGGCTAAGTGGTTAGCGATCCTGACCTCTGATCTGAGAGTCGTGGGTTCGATCCCCACACAGGGCAAACTTTTCTGTGATGAGCAGAATTGTTTGCTCTGAGTCTGGGTGTATATTATATCTATATATGTAAGTATGTATTTAAAAGTATATGTGTATGTATATCAGTCTCTGGTTCCCAAGATACAGGTAATCCTAGTTTGGGGCCAGATGACCGTGTGTGATTTGTCCCAGATATTATTATTATTCAAAGATAGTTTCAATATGGATTGAATACTTCCATATGAAATGCCCGTTTCTTGAACTAAGTAACGGATGGTAACTCTTCGATCGCTCAATACAATTTTCTCGACTTTAACAACATTTTCTTGGGTAACTGACGTCGATGGGCGGCCGCAACGATGTTCGTCTTCCGTGCTCGTTCTCCCTACTCGAAATTGAGAAGCCCACCTTGCGACAGTGGAATACGGCGGAGCAGACTCTCCTAATGTTACCTCCAAATCGCAGTGAATCTCTTGCGTCGTTAACTTTTTTAAACAGAGGTATTTAATAACGGCTCGCACTTCGTTTTTCTCCATTTTCGAGAACACGTTCTGACACGAAGCAAACAAATGACTACATTCAGAAAAAAACAAAAGAGAATCGAAAACTTTTTCTTTATTAATATTACAAATATCTGAGCTATGCCTGCCAGTATTCATTTTTTTTCTTACCAAGGAGTATATATATCGTTCTCACTACTTTTTGATCACTCCTCGTAGTTTTATTTTCGGAAGCAAGACAAACGATTGTCAAAAACCGTATTGCAATGATAAAATATCGAGATGCATTATCAAAATAGTGTTTTTCATGTCTTTTTTTTATTTTTATTTTTTTTATGGCAGAGGTGGCAAACGAGCAGACGGATCACCTGATGGTAAGCGAGTACCGCCGCCCATGGACACCCGCAACACCAGAGGAGTCACAAGTGCGTTGCCGGCCTTTGATATGGGAGTACGCTCTTTTCTTGAAGGTTTGAATGTCGTATCTGAAAGAAAGTTTCTAGTGAAACGCACAGTTGTGGACTGCCAACCATCTAAGTGATGGGTATGAATATATTGTCGCGTAGAACGATGGCGAAAAGAGGCGGCAGGGATCAATCCGAATAATTCCTCGGAGCACGCCCCATTGTACATGCGATAGAGAATGCAGAGCGAGGCTACATCTCTACGCAGCGCCAAGGAGTCAAGCCGATCTGAAATATCCTGGCAGCCGACGATTCGAGTTGCTCACCGTCGAATGCGGTTCAGAGGGAGAAGCTGGTACTGGGGTGCCCCTGCCCAGAGATGAGAACAGTATTCCATATGAGGCCGAACCTGCGCCTTATAAAGTTGCAGGCGATGGTACCGTCTCGATCTATTGAGTATACCAAGCTTCTTCGAGGCTAATTTAGCCTTACCCTCTAGATGATCACGGAACTGGACTTCACTCGATATGTCGACACCAAGGATTCCGATACTAGCTGAAGCATTAAGGGGAGTGACCTCAAAATGGTACGACAAATGGCATTTTCTTGGCAGTGAACGCGCAAACCTGTGTCTTAGTGGGGTTAAATTGGACCAAATTAAGCCGACCCCATTCTGAGACTTTCTTTAAAGAGTCCTGAATTTTTCGACACAAGTTTGTTTCGGCTCTCGATGACGTTTTCCCGAGAAATGTTGGCACGGCCGGTATAGAAGGCATCACCTGTGCTGTCATCCGCATAACAATGAGTGCTGGTGATTTGCAGCATATCATTGATATGCCGAAGGCAGAGGTCAAAACTGGTCAGTAAAATCATTAAAAGTCAGTTTTTTGTAAACCTGTCAGTAAAAGTCAGTTTTTTGGGAAAATGGTCAGTTTTGTCAGTTTTTTTGGGTTTGGCACTCATTTACTTCGGACCCCGATTTATATAGGGTTATTTTTGGACCCCCCACTAAAACTTCACAGTGGCTTCTTCTCATGAAACTGAGCAACTTTCCCCAAGGAACCAATGGTCAATTCGCAAAAAAATTTTTGGACCTTTCATACTAATTAATCGGCCCTATTTATTATGGAGATGCCCAAAATTGTTTTGCGATTTGACCATTGGTTATTTAGAGAAAGTTGGTCAGTTTCATGAGTAGAAGAAGTTTCTATGAAGTTTTGGTGGGTTAGTCCCTGAGGGCCCCGATCCCCGTGACACCCGTCCCGGAGGGCCCTACGCCTCCTATCTTTTTCTACGTCTTTGCCAACAATGATTTAGAATACTGCTCTGTACACTGACTCAATTTTACTAACGTGTAAACACAAATAGTAAGTATATGCCCAATGATGGTTTGAGGGGAACATTATTATGTTGTTATACGCAACAATATTGAAGTATCATTTTTCGAGAAAAAATAGATTAGCTATTTTTATTTTAATACCTAACACCTACATTTTAACTCGTTTAATTTAGTCAGTAAGTCAGTACATATTTTAAGATTTTTGGTCAGTAAAATCAGTATTTTTTAACACTAAACTTGTTTCGACCCCTGCGAAGGAACAGTGTAGGCGAAAGCACACAGCCTTGAGGGACACCAGCCAATGTCATGCCCTGTCAAACTATCTTGATGATATTTCATAATAGCATCTTTCAATATTAAAAAATTGCGTGTTCAATATCAGACTAGCGATAGCGTTTAGGCAAAACGCTATCGCTAGGTATCTTATTGCAAAGACAAAATTTACGTTATATAAATGTCTGAGTAAACCTGATTTTAGGGACTAGGCAATGTTAACAGACTTATATTAGAAACTTTTGTCCCATTCTTTTCCATCCTTTTGATTTTCGAATAGTCCGATAAAAACGAAGCATGTCCAGGCGAAGGCGTGAAGGTGGCGGTGTTCGACACGGGCTTGGCGCGCAACCACCCGCACTTCGGACGTGTGCGCGAGCGCACCGACTGGACGGGCGAGAACACGCTCGACGACGCGCTCGGCCACGGCACCTTCGTGGCCGGTGTGATCGCCTCGCGCGCCGACTGTCTGGGGTTCGCGCCCGACGCAGACCTCCACATATTTAGGGTTTTCACCGATAATCAAGTAAGTTGCGTCGAAATTATCTTGATCACCCATGTTTAGGGTTCAGTACAAGGAACCCTTATAGTTTCGCCATGTCCGTCTGTCTGTCCGTCTGTCTATCCGCGGCTTAGCTCTGAGATTATTAGTACTAGAGACCTGTAATTTGGCATGGATATACATGGCCGACAAAGAGATAAAATAAAATCTACTCTCTATCTAATCTAAATATACGTGAAGTGGGGATGTCATTTTTTTTCTCGACTATTCCATGGTGTGGGGTGTCGTTGGATAGGTTTTTCAAAAATATTGTGGGTTTGTGAAAACCATTTTTCGGTTCAGGGTTCCGTTTTAGAAATATTAAGTTTTAGAGTGCACATTTTTATTAAAATCATGTATTCCCCCTTCCTGCCAGCCGGTTCTTTCAAAAGGAAAACTGTCACAGCTAAGTAGGCTTTACAAGTTAGCGAGAAGTACAACGGAACCCTACACTGCGCGTGGCTCGACACGCACTTGACCGCTTTTTAATTATTCAATCGTACAAAGCAAATAAAATCTCATATATAATAATAACACCGTGCTATCCCAAAAGATGATGGTGGCGGTTGCTATAGACATGTGCAACGTGATTTTCAAACATACCTCTTAGTAATCACATGTGTAGGTTTATCTTCACCGGTAAAGCAATTGTCAAAAAAAAATCAATAAAACAAAGAAAACAATGAAATTGCTTGTATATTTGAAAAAATGGCCCAAGACTCCAAATCAGTTTTCTTTGCTCTTAAGAGCTACTTTAAGTAGCTACTTTAAGTAGCTCTTAAGAGCATCCATGTATGTACGTAATCATCAGATATCATGTATGTAGGTATGGAAAAAAATGCACTTGTTTCGTAAAAACAGTAACAGACATAATTTTAATCTAAGAAATATGTATTAATAACATTGATGTTGCCTATTCGAGACTGAGTAAAGTTAAGAAGTCATTTATGGGGCTGTGTGTAAGATTTTATAATAAAATACCAAAAAATGTAACTAATATGACAGAAAACAAATTCAAATTGCATGTTAAAAATTGTTTATGCTCTAAAGGTTATTACAAAATACTAGATTATGTAAATAGCAATGATATATGGACATGTACAGGCAGATCCTCCAGCTCATAATTTTAGTGTTGGTATTAATTCTAATACAATAGAATTTAAGATTTTATTTAAAAAAATGTGTTGAAGTGTTAATTACCGCCCCTTTCTTTTGGGCTCGACGTTTCTTCTCGCTTCGCAAACACTTTCCGAAACGTTGAGTGTACAAGTCCCGCGTAGTAGGGACTTTTTATTAGGTAGAAAAGAATTTACGATTTAAAAGCATGTGTAAAACATCTACCTACTTAAATAAAAAAACAATTTGAGTTTTGATCCATGGGTTTGACGAACTGATTTTCAGACGCATTAATTATGCGACTCAAACGAAGTGGCGTGCAACTGCTAGTCAAATAATATACAGGGTTACAGGAAAAGTCGTACTGAATATTAAAATACGTTATTATTCAGGTGATTTCTGATGGATTTGATTCTATGATATGGTGTCCGAAACTTCACCGTTATGGAGATATTGAACTTTAAAGATTTTTTAAAAATCCTCAATTTTTTGGTTTTTTTGTCGTTTTTTTTTTGGGATTAGTGCTTCTGGGGTACGTTTTTTTGATGTAACTTGTTAGAAGGCATGTCAATTAATAAAAATAATTAACCAAAACTGAACCTACTACTAACAGATTAAAAAGACTGCTTGACAACGGTTAGAATTAAATAATTTTCATTAAGTGTTTTTAAATTTGACGCTCTCTGTTTTAAAAAAATGTATTGAACTTATTCTGCAAATAGTTTTAAAAACTTTTACGTCTCTTTAGCTATTCAAAAAGGTATAACACTTACTATTAAATAGGCAAAATATTGACCAAATAATAGTTAAGTTAGCAGAAGGTAATTTTTTTTGACAAGTCTTTAGTCCTTTTCAGCTCCAAACGAAGAGCAGTTTTCTTATCAAAACTTTGTTTAAGGCCTTAATTCTTGTTAATCGATTCTTTAATTTACAGATTCTCATCGATTAATAAGACTAAAGGCCTTAGGGTGCATTTCCACTGATGCGGAGCGGGGCTGAGCAGGGCGGAGAAGTTCAGAGAATAGTAGCAAGTGTTTCCACTGAAGCGGGACGAAGCTGAGTAGAGTAGAGTGGAGCGAAGTAGGACGGAGCGGAGCGAGGCAGAGCTGAGCGGGATCGATCGAAGCGAAGCTAAGCTGAGTGGTCTTGAGCTGCATGTGACCATTTTCTAGGTCTGCTCTGCTCCGCTCCACTCCATTCCGCCCTAATTCGCTCCACTCTGCTCTACTCTGATCCGCCCTACTTCGCTCTACTCTGCTCTACTCTGCTCCGCCCCGCTTCAGTGGAAACACTTGCTACTATTCTCTGATCTTCTCCGCCCTGCTCAGCCCCGCTCCGCATCAGTGGAAATGCACCCTAAGGCCTTTAGTCTTATTAATCGTTGAGAATCTGTAAATTAAAGAGTCGATTAACAAGAATTAAGGCCTTAAACAAAGTTTTGAGAAGAAAACTGCTCTTCGTTTGGAGCTGAAAAGGACTAAAGAGTTGTCAAAAAAATGTACCCTCTGCTAACTTAACTGTTATTTGGTAAATATTTTGCCTACTTAATAGTAAGTGTTATACCTTTTAGAATAGCTAAAGAGACGTAAAAGTTTTTAAAACGATTTGTAGAATAAGTTCCATACATTTTTTTTAAAACAGAGAGCTTCAAATTTAAAGACACTTAATGAAAATTATTTAATTCTAACCGTTGTCAAGCAGTCTTTTTAAGCTGTTAGTAGTAGGTTCAGTTTTGGTTAATCATTTTTATTAATTGACATGCCTTCTAACTAGTTACATCAAAAAAACGTACCCCAGAAGAACTAATCCCAAAAAAAATCGACAAAAAAGCCAAAAAATTGAGGATTTTTTAAAAAATCTTTAAAGTTCAATATCTCCATAACGATTAAGTTTCGGACACAATATCATAGAATCAAATCCATCAGAAATCACCTGAATAATAACGTGTATTAATATTCAGTACGACTTTTCCTGTAACCCTGTATAAGGTGCTACTTTATTAGTGCCCGATATTTTAGTCAGTGCTCCTACTCCTGATTCTGATCAACTTTCCCCAAGGAACCCATAGTCAAATCGAAAAAAAATTTTTGGACTCCTTCATACAAATCGATCAGCCGAGTGGCCAAATAGTATGAAGAGCCCAAAAAATTTTTTGCGATTTGACTATGGGTTCCTTGGGGAAAGTTGATCAGAATCAGGAGTAGAAGCACTGATTAAAATATCGGGCACTAATAAAGTAGCACCTTATATAATTACTAGCTGGTTGACCGAGCTTCGCACGTTCAATCGGAGCGTTTATAAACTAATTCACTTAATGGACAACTAATTCACTTAAAAAACTGGAGACATGAAAAATGGCAGAAAAATACTCGAAAATATCAGTGCATGTTGTCATTCCTGAGCTCATTCTTTCAAGAACTGCACGCTATCTGTTGTCGAGTAGCGCGGAACGTGCTTTTAAAATCAATGTTAGCAAGAAAGGGCTCCAAGTAATGTAATTCACTGGTAATTCACCTACTCGACAAAAGATGGCGCCATTAGTGAAATACATTAGCATTACATTAGTATGTAGGTACAAAAATTACGTAGGTAGGTACTATCAAAATAAATTCATCTTATTTCTAGAATAAGTTTAGGTTTAGACTCTCACAGATTTATTGTAGATCTAAAACAACTAACCATAGATCGATAGAATTATTATTGTTAGAATCGTTTTCGACAAAGATATAAAAAAAAACAAATGTAATTCACAGTCAATTCGAAACATAAACATTGTAACACTCGTTGATGTCTTTTATATAAAAACTTGTTAATGCAGCTCGCGTTGAAATCTTTTATATGACACGTATAATTTTATTGTAATTTGCGTTCATGTATATAAATTACTGCAAACTTCAATAGGTCCGAGTTAGAGTCTTTGAATAAGGTACCTAGAAGCTCAGTCACTGCATTTCAAACTTTACTTGGTTCAAATCAAAACTACAAATTCACACAATAAACTTTTTGATTTTATCTGTCCAATCTAAAAGTTAAAACTTATATATTTTCTGTAATTTCATTCAAAAAACAGTGAAATATCATAAACACATACAGCGCCACCTTTAGTAAATAACAGTTAATACAATGTCAACTTCTTTGATAGTTTTGTTTAGCCGTGGATTTTCATTCAAAATTACGATTGTCTCGTTTGACAAAATGTAAGTACGTTGTACCAGCTATGGCAACTACGCGATACAACCTGTAAATATTATTAAAACCTTAAAATGTAGAATGGTAGAATAAATAAATCCTATGTACGCGATAAGTAAAATTGCTGAATAAAACTTACACTATTTTCGACACACTTCGTATCCCGCGTGCATGGTATTTTTTTTATCGCTCTTAAGGCTTTTTATTTACATAATAATAAAATAATAAAAATTACCCAAAAAAAAGACAAAAAATCAATGAAGTCTCGTGGGATTCAAACCCAGACCTACATTAAAGAAAGGTAGCACCGAACCGTTACGCCAGATCGCGCTTGAATATAGTGTTAAAAATAAGCATCATATGCGTTCTGCTTTTATGTAATTTCGCTCATATCTCCCTTAAATGAAATTTCTCGAAGATAATTCCCCCATAGATCGATTTCTGATGATTTTTAACCCCTAATCCTAGATTTTCGTCAAAAGGTTTCAAGCCGTTTTCGAAATCGTCGGGACACTTAACTCGTTTAATAGTATAGGATTTATTACTCTTAAGTAAAATCATCGCTCATTTAATCGGAGTTTTTATAAACTAAGATAACTTATTTAGTAGTACAATGTAAGATATATATATTCTATGAAACATTTTGCAGGGTGTTGTTTTAGTCGATGGTGGCCTTCTAAGGGACAAAAGGACAAGCAATATTTGTTCTGAAAATATCTATAATATTTTTTTATAATTTGATTCTTTTGAAAAAAAATCATGCAAATTTTTTTTTGATAAAAAAAACAGAAAAATATTCAATGATACGTAATATTAGAAAGTTATCATTTATTATGTTAATAGTCAGTAATATCAATCAGTTTTGGCGACTTTTTAGAGATTTTCTTATTGCAAATATTATCAGCGCCATCTAGTTGAGTTTAGAGAAAGCCGTGGAAAATTCCCTATTGCCAAAGATGGGGCAGGGCAGCACAATCATCAGGTATGTAATTCACTTACACGGCGAAAGATGGCGATATAGATAAAAATTCTTTCAAATTTTTTTATCACTCTTAAGTATTTTTATTTATGTAGATATTTACATAAGTTCACACAAAATAAAAAGGCAAAAAACTGTAAAATTTCGTGGGTGGGATTCGAATCCGGACCTAAAAGCAGCAAAACGTAAGTGGCTCGCATCAAAACCGATAGTACTTAAAAGCGATAGTAAAAATTAAGCATCACATGCGTTCATATTCTATGTATTTTCGCGCAAATCTCCCTAAAATGAATGTTTTCGAAGATAATTGCCTCATAGATCGATTTCTGGTGATTTTTAACCCGTAATCCTAGATTTTCGTCGAAAGGTTTCAAGCCGTTTTCGAAATCGTCTACGTTTACAAGATAACTCGCTTAATATATAAGATGTTCGTTTTTAAATTATACAAATTTGAAATTTTTAGGTATCCTATACGTCGTGGTTCTTAGACGCATTCAATTACGCAATAATGCGTAAAATTGATGTCCTTAACCTGAGTATTGGTGGGCCTGATTTCATGGACCATCCGTTTGTCGACAAAGTGTGGGAACTCAGCGCTAATAAGGTGAGTGAAGCTTTTAGTCCATTGATTGAATCAAATATATTGAACTTTATTTTGATTAAATAAATGTTTCGTTATGATTTTCATAGAGGCCAATCTATGTTTTTCACATACACACTGTAAATACAAAAATAAATAAACTCTTAACATATTAGTTTTTTTTTATTTGTGTGTAAAAAAAATTATATTGTAAAACAGTGATTTCGTTTTAAATCTAAGGAAATTGAAATGTCACGTGCAACTTTTGAAAGTTTTATAGTTTCAGTTTTTTGGTTTTGTTTTATCGACCGAAGTTTGCAATTTTCTGGACTTTGGCAGTTTCTGATTATTTTGAATAACATTAATTCTTGCAAACTATTAATTCAGTCCTGTAAACTATTATTTATTATTCCAGTGCATGAAAATGAACAAATGAATGAATATTTTTTTAATCTCTTATGCAGTGAGAACTATAATTGTATATTATATTGGCTGCAACGAAATGCCTTAAAGTATTGCTAAAAACCTTTATCTATATCTATATCCTATTTAAATATTGAATAGGTAATCATGGTGTCAGCGATAGGCAACGACGGACCATTGTATGGGACTCTCAACAACCCTGCAGATCAAATGGATGTTATAGGAGTTGGAGGAATTGGTTTTGATGATCGGATTGCCAAGTTCTCTTCCCGTGGAATGACGACGTGGGAACTGCCTCATGTGAGTCAAACGTTGCATTTCAGTGTTTTGTCTAATATGTCCTAGGACTATTCACATTCGATCATCAGGCCCAAACTAGCATTCCCTTTATTATGAGAATAACATAGACTCGATCTGGATTTTAATTTCACATATAAGTTTAAAATACACATATTCACCCAGACACATTAAATTATACTTCATGCTTTGTATGAAACATTCGTATAATTATAACTTCACTTTAGTACTCAAGTTTGTTTAATTACTAATTCTATTCCACTGAGTCACTTATTTAGCCCATTTTAATATTAAACCGACCTTATAATAGAATATAGACAATATAGGAAGTCAGTATTATCGTATAGTAGTTTTCCTTTGAGTTACGAATCATTGGATATTATTTTATTGTTTGTGACCGTGTTGTGTACAGGGCTACGGGCGGATGAAGCCTGATATCGTGACGTATGGCAGTGGCGTACGCGGCTCCAGCGTCAGTGGAGGCTGCAGATCGCTTAGTGGTGCGTAGCTTTTGTCATCTCGCGATATTCGGGACAAGGGTCAGGTTATGTTACTTCTATTAGTAGTTGCGTCTCAAATATAGGCATGTGGTCACGTGTCAGGCAGACACCGCTTCTTCTTCTTCTCGAGTCGATGGCAAATCAAATAGACTTCTCCCAAAATTCTGCCACGTGGATAGCGTTCTCGGTGGCCAGCATCAAGTCCTCCCGCGAACAGGTGGCAGGGCAGGAAGGACAAGATGTCAGATGGTTCATACTTTGGGGGTGTCGCGGATTGGGTCGTCCACTTCCTAACTCGTCCACTTCCCAACTCGTCCCGACCGTAGCACAAATACACCCCAAGCCAGCACTCCCTAAGAACCCCTACGTGAACAAGTATAGGTTGAAAACAAACTCAGTTTAAACAGGTGACTGTGTATAGACTTGGCTCACTAGCTAATCGATTTGTATGATAAGCCAAAAAGAAAATGCGGTTTCAGTACAGTTGAGCAGTTTCATCTGATCAGTTTGCCTTAAATTTTTGTCATCAATTTTCAGATCAATTTTCACTGCATAATTATGTTTAGCATGGAATATAATAAGTCTATCCGCCTTAAGATTAAACGTTAGTTCTCCCTGGTTGGAAAAATCTGTTAGATGGCGTTAATTTGACTATAATGACATTGTATGACTGTTTGTATGAAATAGGGTGACTGACGTTTAAACTTAGATTTAAATTTCCTTGGTATTGAAACTGCAGTGGCATAATTTTGCATGGAGTACATTAACAGACTATGTTGAATTGTAAATGGTGTATGTGTCGCAGTAAGATATAGTTATATCCCTAGGGATATAATTATATGCCGTAACATAGTAATACGTAAGATGTTTATAACTATCTTACTAGTGATATAACTATAACACGGTAATTCAGTAGTAATATAATTATATTGTGACGCACAACCCTAAGCGCTACGAGGAGCGCGACACCCTATGCCTCCCCGCAATCTCCGCGCGCCGCTGGACACCCGCAGCGTCCGCCGAGGACCGGTCGCCGGTGGACAACCCCCGCTCACCCTGCCGCATGCCTGGGAGACACGGCTGCTGCTCCGACCCCCGCGACCAACGTCCGAACCTATATAAGCCAGCGCGCGACTTCCGCACCGGAGACAGTCAGTTAGCTCTCGCGCCGTAAGACTGAAGGGGTGACCTGACTGTGTCCGCTCTCCTCCTCCCTCTGTAATCTGCTGGTGACTTAACCAGGTGCGGCCCGAGCGTTTGGTCGGGACGTACTAAGCTCCTAGCAGGGTTTACATTTCATGCTCTCTCTGTAATCTACTGGTGACTTAACCAGGTGCGGCCCGAACGTTTGGTCGGGACGTGCTAAGTTACTAGCAGGGTTTACGTGAGCCTCCGCCCAGCAAGGCGGCTCGTGCGTTTGGACGAGTCGTGTTACTTGGGGTTCTGGAATAAAGACAAACCCCTCATATTTCTGGATAGGAACGTCTGTAGGACCGTAGCCGTTAATTTAGGTAGCTAACCGTAGGACTGTAGTAACCGCGTTTTGCAGATTTAACTTCCGCCCGTAGGATGCTTAGAAGATAGGGATTCGATCAGTGTTAGGTTGAGTACTTATTGTGGAAACCGAATAAACCATATTTTATTATTGTTACCGTATTAAATGATCTTTCATTCCATATACTATAAGAATCTCTCTTTAGGCTCCTTTCTATTGTCAACGAGGCATCCAGGCTAGCCGGCCCGAAGGGTGCCCCGTTACATTTGGCGCCCAACGTTAAAATCGGGATTTTTAGGGATATCCGGGAGTAGACGTACCGTTTTTCCGTTTAGTTTGTCGGCCACCGTCCGTTCCGTCTTTATTTCCGTTCCGTACATACCGTTTCATAGGTGGTTCATTAAAATCCGTTTATGTCTACGTCTTGGATATATACACTTAAAAAACCCGAATTAGTAAAAATATTAGAGAAAAATAAAGTAACTACAACCGGTTTCACAGTAGAACAACTTAGAAAAATAGCAGTACAAAATATAAAAAGCGGTAAGCTCATTTACCCCGAAATGCCGAACGAAAAGTCCGAAGACGAGAAATCAGAAACAGGTACAATAATACATAACCGCGAAATATCAATCAGAGATATCACGAAAATGATAAGTCATTGGGACATTACTTTCACAGGCAGAAATAACCCGGTCGAGTTTCTAGAGCGATTGGAAGAACTCATTAGCAGTATTTGTTTGTTTGTTTGTATACTCTTTATTGTACGACAAAATAACACAACAAAAATTAGTGAAAAAATACATGGATGCACAAAGGCGGGCTTATCCCTGAAAGGGATCTCTTCCAGCCAACCTTTCAAAATATAAAAGAGAGGAGCAGAGAAACACGTACAAAATAAGAAAGAGAGACAACATTATCTTAACTAAGACACAATGACATACATAAATTGTTTAAGTTGTAAATATTAATAATAAAGATATAATAATAATAAATACAATATACAATACAATATAAAACGATAAATATATACATCTATATTATATATATAATAAAGCTCATATCGGGTTGAGAATATTTAAAATTGTTTCTTCAGACAAGTCTTGAAGGCGGCAGGGGTAGGGGACATCCTAATGTCAACTGGCAAGTTATTCCAGAGACGAGCAGCATGGACTGTGAAAGATTTTGTATAGGTGTCCGTGCTATGGACGGGAGTGGCGAGGGCCAAGTTTTTGCTGGAGCGTAAACGGCTGTCCATGGCAGTGCGGAAATGGAATCTCTGCCTAAGATATTGCGGAGCAACAGGGTTGAATAGCACATTGTATAGCAAGCAAAGTATATGGGAATTTCTCCGCTGACGAATGAGAGGCCAGCCCAGCTTATTGCGGTACTCCGAAATGTGGTCATATTTTCGTAACCCGAATACATAGCGAATGCACTGATTTTGCCGTCTCTCCAGTTTATCTAAAAGTTCAGAGGACGGGTCCAGATAGACTACATCCCCATAGTCCAGCAGAGGAAGAAGAAGAGATCGGACAAGAAGGAGTTTAGTTTCCACTGGAAGAAAGTTTTGCAGACGTTTTAAGGAATGAAGAGAGGCAAAGACTTTGCGGCTCACTTCATTTATTTGGGCAGACCAGGAAAGAGTTTGGTCCATGGCGATGCCTAAGTTTTTAACTGTAGAGGAGAAGGATATAATATTATTGTTAAATACTAAATTAGGCATACCAAGTTCCGTAAATTTTCCAACGAAATGAGGGCTACCAATTACTATAGCTTGGGTCTTTGAGGTATTGATAAGGAGCCCATGGAGGGATGACCATTCTGCGATTGTAGCTAAGTCAGCATTGGCAACCTGTATGGCCTGATCAAAGTTAGACAGAGGTGCAGAAGTGTAAATTTGCAGATCATCTGCGTACAGGTGATAGGATGAGGAAAGGGACGAAGTAATATTGTCAATGAAGATGGAAAATAGGATAGGAGAAAGAACACCACCCTGTGGTACGCCGGCAGTAAGTGGGTACATGTCAGAGCATTTTTCGTCGACCTTTACTAGCTGGAAACGGTTGGAGATGTAGGAGCGAAACCAGGAGAGAGCCACAGAAGATAGATTTAGGGAATCCAGGGTACCGAGCAGAAGATCAAAATCAACCGTGTTAAAAGCACTACTGAAGTCGAGAAGGACTAACAGTGTGAGATTTTTGTTCTCAATGTTCAAGCGGATGTCGTCTGTGATTTTGACCAATGCCGATACGGTGCTATGTCCCTTGCGGAAGCCCGACTGGAATGGGGATAGGAGTTCGTATCTCCGGAGGTGTTCCGTAAGGCGGTTGTTGACAAAGTGTTCAAGAACCTTTGATAGGACAGGAAGGATGGAGATAGGCCGATAGTCGGATAAGGAGCTGGGGTTGGGTTTTTTAGGGACTGGAATAATATGGGCGAGTTTCCATGAGGAAGGAAAGATGCCAGTAGAAAGGGAGCAGTTGAGTATGTTGGCGAGGATCGGGGAAATGTGTTCTTGGATAGGAGTAATCAAATCAAGACTTAAGCCATCATTACCAATAGCTTTAGTCTTGATTGATTTAAGGATTTTCAGGGTTTCCTCAGCAGTAATCTCTCCCAGCTCAAGGGGATTGGAATTAGGTCGGGAAGTATTGGCTAAACGGGACAGTGCCAGTTGTTTCGCGGAAGGATCAAGATGAGACGGCGATGTGCTAAAGTGGGCGTTTAATGCATTGACGTCGATGTCTGCGGGAGAACCTGTCTGGGACTTACCCACTCCGAGTGACTTTAGAAACTTCCAGAGCTTGCTGGGGGGCAGTTCTCAATACGGGAGTGGATATGGAGCCGTCTGGCGTTTCTACAAAGTCTATTACATCGATTGCGCAACTCAATATAACGCTCCCGGTTACCATCTGTAGGCTCATGGCGGAATTTTAATCGAGCTTTATCGCGCTTAGCCATCAAGCGTTTAATTTCAGGCGTGAGCCAGGGTGCAGGGTAATGTTTGACCCGGACTGGCCTCAGCGGTGCGTGTTTGTCATATAAACCAAAGATGATGCTATTAAAAGCTTGAAGTTTGGCATCCACGTCCGCTGATAAAAGAACCGAGTCCCAGTCAGCTTCGTGGAAGTCTTTCATGAACGCCTGGTGGTTTATAGACTCAAGATTGCGTAACAGAAGGATTTTATGACGTCTTTTCGGTAGCCGGAATTTGAAAGAAGCATAGATCAAGTCATGGGCGGAAAAGGCTCCAGCATTAAATTGACCATGACACGCAACTAATTCTGGGGATGATGTTATGACAAGATCAAGTAGTGAAGGGGGTCCATTATGGGGAAAATGAGTAGAACAAAGAGGAAGGCAGTGTAGATCAACTGAATGGAGAAGAGATAAAAGCTTTCTAGAGCGAGAGTCATTTCTGATCAAGCATGTATTGAAATCTCCCATAAGGATCATATGATCAAACTGTGGTCGAAAGTCGGCTAAAACACTTTCTAACGAATCAAAGTAGTCAATGTTTCGTGAAGGGCTATAGAAGACACCTAACAGGGTTTTGCTATGGTGGAAAGATATTTCCAAAAATAGATGTTCAGGCCCCTGAAAAACAGGTGGTGATAGGGAGACAATTTTACAAGGAATATCACTACGAAGATATATCGCTACTCCACCATATCCTACTGATCTAGTCATTCCACCTGATTCTTTCACGCATGTCCTATCATTTCTTATGAGTCTGAAACCAGGCAAGGGATAAAGATGAGAGGAAAGTGAAGGTTTCAGAAAAGTTTCAGAAACTAACACAGCGTGTATATTTTTATTAGAGAAGGTTGACAGTATATCAGCATAATGTGCTGGTATGCTTTGGGCATTAATATGGATGACATTAAAGTTTTTTTTAAGACTAGATAATGTTATATCAAGGTTATCAGAGAGTGTTAAAAATCCAGGATCCGGTTCATCACCCTCCGCGCTAAGAAGACTGTCAGAGGAGGAAGACAAGGAAAAAAATTCTTCGTCTGAATCGTATCGTAAGACATTCGACATTGATAAATTGAGCTTTAAATATAAATAGGAAGTTAAATAAAATATAAATAAATACTTAATTCTAATGTAATACACAAACTAAATAACTATTTTAGTATCCGCCCGCCGCCGGCCGGCCGCAGTAGCAGTAATGGGGTAGATAGCGAAAAGTTATTACAGGCACTACCTAGGTTTTTCAAAGTTGAAGCTTTATTGTGGTACAGGAACAACAGTCCGGCCTGGCAGTCCTGGGAAGACTTCGTAGAAGACTTCAAACTTTACTACCTACCGTTAGATTACGAGTCCAATTTACTCGAAGAAATAATCGCTAAAAAACAAAACCACAATGAGAGTTTTTACATACCTAACCGGTTTACAAACGCTCATACGTAGGTACGGTAAACTCACTGAGCAGCAAAAGTTAGATAGAATATTCGATAATATGCATCCGAACTATAAATTGTATATAAAACGCTCAGAGTTCAAAAACTTAAAAGAGTTAATACTAGGGATGCAACGATTCGGCCATTACGATTACGATAACGATTCGAATCGTTATTTATTACGATAGCCGATGCATTACGATTATCCAAGAAAACTTAAAAAATATTCAAAATGTATTAAATCACAAATCTTGTCGTTTTGGCATTATTATAATAGCAACAATGCATAAATATAATAAGGAACTCTTTTTTTATTATTATTTACAATTACAATTTTGCAGTCCTCGGAAGATACTATTCAGTATCGGCGACTAAATAGACAGATCTATAAGTCCCTCACTCGAGACTTAACGCCTCTTTTATACATCGTATTAAAGAGACGATATACAGCGAAATAAGGGCTCAAAAGTATTCGCAAGGGATCTGTCTATTGATCAAAGCCAACTCTGGCCAAGCTGAAGACTGAGGATGGCAGAACCGTATCGTCCAAGCCTGAGCTATTGGAAGAGGTCTAGAAGTTTTACCGGCAATCATACACAACCGCACGCTTACCTGTCAATAATTTGGCTAAAGACCCGAGAGCCAAATTGCCTGGACACTATATACTGAAGATATCCCAGACGTCAGCCTGTGCGAGATTAAAATGGTTCTAAAACAGCTTAAGAACAACAAGGCACTGGGTGATGATGGAATTACGGCTGAGCTTCTAAAAGCAGGTGGAAAGCCGGTACTTCAAGCTCTTCAGAAGCTGTTTAATGACGGAATTATGCTCGAGGGACAATCGCCTACAGTGGTGGTGTTCTTCTTCAAAAAGGGCTATAAGACCCTGCTAAAAACTATAGACCCATCTCACTTCTGAGCCATGTCTACAAGCTGTTTTCGAAAGTCTCGCTCATAACTCGTAGAGCAGATGGCCGTTGGGCATTAAAGTTCTCGAGTGGCGCCCACGCCCTGGAAGACTCAGAGTAGGCAGGCCTCCCACTCGATGGACCGTTAACCTGGTGAAGGTTGTGGGAAGCCTCTGGATGTGCGCAGTGCAGGACCGGTCGGTGTGGAAATCCTTGGGGGAAGCCTTTGTCCAGCAGTGAACTTCTTTCGGCTGATGATGACGATAACATAAATTACAAAAATTATAATTCTAGCTTCTGCATACGTCTTTGTCTGCATGGACTTCCGAATTGTCTACGAGTCAATCGAGCATTGCGCCTAGGTCTTTCAAGAGTTTCAAGGTCTCAATCGTGACCACGATATCGTCAGCGAATCGAAGGTGAGTGATGTACTCGCCGTTGATATTAATGCCGAGTCCTCTGCAGTCCAGAAGTTTGAAAACTTCTTACAGGGCAGCGGTGAACAGTTTGAGAAATATAACGTCTCCCTGTCTCACCCCATGCTACAGCCGGATAGGTTTCGAATTCTGATTCTGGAGGCAGGCCACCTGGCGGACCGATTTGGCACCGTTGGAGAGACTGTAATACAGCCCATGTCTCGATTGAATCAGAGGCTTTCTCATAGTACACAAACGCTAAGCATAGTGGCCGATTATAGTCTTCAGTCTTCAGTATAATCTGCGGCAGCGAATGTATGTGGTCTAATGGTACTGAGGCCTTTTCGGAAACCAGCTTGTCCGGGAGGCTGAAAGTCGTGAAGCCTACGTGCGAGACTTTCGAAAACAGCTTGTAGACATGGCTCAGAAGTGAGATGGGTCTATAGTTTTTAGCAGGGTCTTATAGCCCTTTTTGAAGAAGAACACCACCACTGTAGGCGATTGTCCCTCGAGCATAATTCCGTCACTAAACAGCTTCTGAAGAGCTTGAAGTACCGGTTTTCCACCTGCTTTTAGAAGCTCAGCCGTAATTCCATCATCACCCAGTGCCTCGTTGTTCTTAAGCTGTTTTAGAACCATTTTAATCTCGCACAGGCTGACGTCTGGGATATCTTTAGTATATAGTGTCCAGGCAATTTGGCTCTCGGGTCTTTAGCCAAATTATTGACAGGTAAGCGTGCGGTTGTGTATGATTGCCGGTAAAACTTCTAGACCTCTTCCAATAGCTCAGGCTTGGACGATACGGTTCTGCCATCCTCAGTCTTCAGCTTGGCCAGAGTTGGCTTTGATCAATAGACAGATCCCTTGCGAATACTTTTGAGCCCTTATTTCGCTGTATATCGTCTCTTTAATACGATGTATAAAAGAGGCGTGAAGTCTCGAGTGAGGGACTTATAGATCTGTCTATTTAGTCGCCGATACTGAATAGTATCTTCCGAGGACTGCAAAATTGTAATTGTAAATAATAATAAAAAAAGAGTTCCTTATTATATTTATGCATTGTTGCTATTATAATAATGCCAAAACGACAAGATTTGTGATTTAATACATTTTGAATATTTTTTAAGTTTTCTTGGATAATCGTAATGCATCGGCTATCGTAATAAATAACGATTCGAATCGTTATCGTAATCGTAATCGTAATGGCCGAATCGTTGCATCCCTACTAAATATCACAATAAATGAAAAGGTATTAAGACACCAATTTTATGTATTACCGCAGGCACCCTATGCTATCATTGGGGTGGATATTTTAAGCAAAGCCGGTTTAAAACTTCAGTTTCAAGAAAAAACCTGCAATTCCGAAAAAATCAAAAATAATTACCGAACCGAAAAGTTACCGAAAAACAAAGTAAAACCAATTACCGTTCAATGCTCGTCTATTCAAACTTGCACAATATCACTAGATTAGTCTAGTGAAATAGCTGTTTAAGGATTGAAGAAAGATTATACTACTTGATCAGTTACTTCTTTACTAGATTTTAATAATTTCCTTACTTTTTACTGTCATAATTCGTTGATTCTATACTCATATATAAAACAGATTGTTTTATTAATGTTTATTATTTTAAGTACTACTTATCTTCTTCTTCTTATCGTGTGGCACTACTTAACCGTCCTATCCGTAAGGTATAGGCGGCGGTTGCCTGATATTGCACTTAGCATCACCCTCGGTCACGTGCAGGGCATTTAAGATTTACAAGAAGTGTGCAACACGACCATCATACACAACTAGAAATCAGACGTGGAGGTTTCCTCACGATGTTACTCTTCACCGTTAAAGCAGTCAGTAAGAAAATGCTCGTAAGTTTCGAAAAACTCATTAGTGCACTGGCCAGGATTTGAACCAGATGCCTTAGGACGGAGTCACTAACCGATTATGTTCGAACAGGTCACGGGAAGCTCGACCTCATCAGTGCTTATCAGGTATTCAAGCAAAATTTTGGGGTCGCTTTTGCTTTCATCAAATATAGGGTCCTACTTGTAACATTGTTTGTTTGTGAGATTTTCGTAATAAAAAAGTTATTTTATTAGAGAGTTTTATTTAAAATGATTACCAGTTGTGCAAATTAAAGAGAATATGCTTATATTACTAGATCGGGCTCGTATTATAGTTATATCCCTAGTAAGATAGTAATGAACCGCTTTCATATAAGTAAATCCCGGTTTATAGCTATATTCCTAGGGATATAACTATATTACGGCTTTGACTATCTTACTGCGACATATGCACACTAAGGTTATTTTGGTTTAAGAATATTTGTTTTCTCCGCGATATGGAAGACAATATTTGTCTTGCACGTCATTTTCAAGCAAAATTTTGGGGTCGCTTTTGCTTTCCTCAAATATAGGGTCCTACTTGTAACATTGTTTGTGAGATTTTCATAAAGAAAAAGTTATTTTATTAGAGAAAATCAAGAAAGAAAGTCAAGGTACATTGTATTGTTCTAAGACAATACGTTTTGGAACAAGACAATATTCCTTGATCAAGACGAATATTGTCTTCCTTAATACAATACAATACAATAATTTATTCATAAAATCATTTACACGTCATTTGATATTAAATATTCAATGAAAAATTATTAATAATAATATTGTAATTAATATAATAAACATAATAGTATTCGCTTTAGAATTTACTTGAGCAACTTGTCATGCATCATGAATTCTTTAAAAGAATAAAACTGCATACTCGGCGGAGACCACTCTTGAACGAAAATAACCTTTTATTCCGTGCAGGCACTTCGGTCGCTTCTCCCGTGGTGGCAGGCGCCATAGCGTTGCTAGCAAGTGGGGTGCCGCGGCAGACGCTCTCGCCGGCGGCCGTCAAGCAGGCGCTGTGCATCACGGCGCGTCGCCTGCCCGGGCCTAATATGTTCGAACAGGGTCACGGGAAGCTCGACCTCATCAGTGCTTACCAGGTACTCAAGCAAAATTTTGGGGTCGCTTTTGCTTTCCTCAAATATAGGGTCAAACATTTTATTATCGTTTATTTCAAAAAAGTTTTGACCAGAATTATATGTATATCTTGAACATGGGGCAGATATGAGACAACTGGCTGATCAAAATTGTCCTTGTTCGAAATGCACCATTGTGTTGAATAAAGAATATCGTAAAATATGGAGCTGCAGTTGGATGCATAATCAATAATAATACACGTCAATTTAAATTCGAAATATTCGAGACATATCTTAATGAATATCAACAGTTCCTCAGAGAATACGAGCCCCAAGCTAGCCTGAGCCCGCCGTACATCGACCTGACGGAGTGCCAGTACATGTGGCCGTACTGCACGCAGCCACTGTACTACAGCGCACAGCCCACTATAGCCAACGTGACGGTGGTGAACGGGCTGGGCGTGGCGGGCCAGGTGACCCAGGTGACTTGGCACCCGCACCTGCCTCACGGGCCGCTGCTCTCGGTTTCCGTGGAGCACAGCCCAATTCTCTGGCCGTGGTCCGGTTGGGTAGCCCTGAGCTTCAACGTGTTGGAAGCTGGCGCGGACTTTGATGGTGTGATTGAGGTAATTTGCCTGATTCATTTAATTTTGGTTGCACAAAATTATAGCTTATATGGACTTTCATAATTACTACTTATGAGGCACGCGTAGTAACGTCAGTTATCAATAATTACTTTCAACCTCTCTAATTGATATGTCTATTCTACACACAGGGTCATGTGAATATTACAATAGAGAGCCATGACGAAAGCGGCGACAATGCAGTTAAAAATGCAACACTAATGTTGCCTATTCGGTGAGTTTTGTTTTAAAATTTTAAATTATTTCCTGACTTGTTTGTGTACTTTTAGATGATGGATATTTGGATGTAAAATCTAATTAAAACAAATGATGTTCATATACGTACAATACACAACAATACAATAAATAATAAAGTTATCCCGTAAAAATATTTGATTTCGTCTTGAACTGAGTTGTAAGTAACAGAATATTATTACACTTTTACTTTTACTACAAATATGAAACCGCCGAGTCGACACGCTGAGAAGAAGACATTGCCATATACTCGTAACTAAAGTGAATCATCATCATCATCAGCCTGTATTAGTCCACTGTTGGACATAGGCTAAGGTGAATAGCATTCTCCATTACTCACATCAACATACCGACTATGGACAGCGCCCGCGTAATCCCGGTGCCGGTCCGTTCGCGACGCCTCCTCTGGGACCAGTTCCACAGCCTGCGCTACCCCGGCGGCTACTTCCCGCGCGACGACCTGCGCGCCAAGCACGACCCGCTCGACTGGCACGCCGACCATCTCCACACCAACTTCAGGGACATGTATAGGAGGCTACGCGAGCATGGGTTTTACCTTGAAGTCGCCGGTGAGTGAGTCAGATATAAGAGCACTAATGGCTTCTCTACCCGATGAGCCATCATACGCCATCTAGAGAGACAAAACTATATGAAAGTAAAGTGAAGATGTAAGTACTGCCTTGTCTAACTTATAGTTCTGTCCCTCTTGCTGGCTCATGATGGCTCATCGTGTAGAGGAGCTATTAGATATCAGTCCGATACCCTAATGTGGTATCTTAAGCAATTTTATAGTTTGGAGCCCAAACCCGGTCTAGTTTCCCGCTTATTCTTATTATTTTTGAGTAAAACGAAGAGTAACGTAAACCAAAGCAATTATATGAGCTGGAAGACGTCCATTGTGGAACATAGGTCTCTCCCATAGACTTTCACTTAGCATGGTTTTAAGCCACACACATCCTGCAGCTTCCCGCAATCCTGACCAGATCGTTAGTCCACCTGGTGGGGGGCCGTTCCACAATATGTCTTCTGGCCCGCCGTTAGTACTTGCGTACGTGCGTGCGTGCATGCGTGTGTGCTTGCGTGCGTGCTAAAGATATTCTTTGTTGTAATCCTTAGGGACCCCATTAACCTGTATCGACACGTCCCTCTACGGGGCCCTGTTGCTTGTGGACCCCGAGGACGAATACTTCCCGGAGGAAATGGCGGCCCTGAAGAAGGCGGTGGACGAGGGCCTCTCGTTGGTGGTCTTCGCCGACTGGTATAACGCCTCCTTGCTGCGACACGTTAAGTTCTACGATGAAAACACCAGGCAATGGTGAGTTTAGTCCGACGATAATAGCAGTTTTGTTAACGGAGTTGTATTTTTCTTGCTGAGTGGCACAGAACGCATGGAAAGATCTATCAATACAATTTCTGCATTTAAAGGGTTCCGTAGTTGGTAACCGCTTACAAAGTTTACATTGCAACTGAGTCACTTTTTATCAAATGTCAGAAACGAAATTTTCTTGTAAAAATTTAACCAAAGGTCTCGGGTTCAAATCCTAGCTAGTGCCCGATGAGTTTTTAGAAAATGACGTGCGTTTTCATACAATACAATACAATGATTTATTGATAACTCATTTGTTACAAGTCATTATATACAGTGGTATATCTATAATAAATCTTATAAATTATTGTTTCATTTAATGTCTACATATTTTATAAAATATGTGAAATAAATGAAAAATAAAATAATATTAATTCACAACAATCATTAAAATAATTTATGGCATAATACACAAGGCAATTCCATAAATTCCTTGAAATTATAGAAGAGCTTGGACATTAACCATAGTTTAAATTTATATTTAAAAGCTAGGCAGGAAGCTGCACTCGTTATTTATATAGGTACACGATTGTATACATTAGGCCCCTGGATGTAGACCGATCGGTCTGACTTGGCTAGCTTGTGCGGCGGTACAACTAGTCGATCTTTATGGGCGTTGCTGCGCAAGTTGCGCGCCGATTGCTTTAACGGATAAGGAACCCATCGTGAGGAAACCTGCATATCTCATTACTATATCGTAGAGTTGCGTTGCACACATCCATAGGTGTAAATCTAAAATGTCGTACCCGTGACCGCGGGTGATGCTATGTGCAATAGCCGTCTATCCCTTGTGATAGCATGGTTAAATGTGCTACATTATAAAAAGATAATTCAATATAGTCCTTTCCATACTAATTACGTATGGAAATATAATAATTACGTATTAATGAAATTGTGCACGTTATGAAAATCTTAGCGATTTAGCCCTACTTGAGTAAACAATAAAAATTTAAAAAGAACACATCTACTGGTTAAACCAAATTCTGATAGGCTGACTGCGAAATTGTAAAAATAATGTAAGTAGGTATCTCAAGGGTATTTGTTTTGTTTTAGGTGGATACCGGAAACAGGTGGCGCTAATGTACCGGCCTTGAATGACCTTCTCAGCATGTATCAGGTAATTAAGTGGAGATTTTGATGCATATACAACGCAATGTTGTGTTTATGTCAATATCTGATGTGTTTGCAGATGGATGACGGAATTTTGTTATCAGCTTCGTTTATTGTCTAATTGTACTTATCTGTTTGAAATGCTTTCTTTGCAGGTAGCTTTAGGTGACCGAGTGTTCGAGGGATCTTTCAAGCTAGGCGGGCATCCTATGTATTACGCTAGCGGGACGCATATACACAGTTTCCCTGACCATGGAGTCTTGGTCACTGCAAAGTTAACCGACCAAGGCCAACAGGTAATTAAGGACTCCAATAACCTTTTAGAAAAACAATAGCCTCCTTCTGGGGCAGTTGGGTAAAAATAAACTATGCTTTGCTTTCTAGACAAATCTATAATTAGGACTCTAATCGGTTTTATTTCAGTCTCTTCTTGTTGGCTACCACGGTCTCTGCCCATGTACAAACAATATACAGTTTAGTTGCTATTTCGGTTTGTCATAGATGTGTACATTAGTTTAAACCATGACTGATATGATATCAATCTTTTAATCTTAGTAGTATTTATGTCAAAACCGCCTTCTTATTGAAATATGTAAAGTTTGTCAAATTTAAATTACGTTATTGTTTGTAGTTGTCGAATATTGACTACAATCGGTGACCTCTTGTTTAGAGAATCTAAACGCGTGTATTCATTGTGTCAAGTTGGGTCATTACTCCACACTACGAGTAGTTTCATGTTTAGAAATAGACGAAAGTCGCGTCCACACTTGTCAACTTTTGTTGAAACTGTATAGAGGTTTCGTCTTGCTCTCCAATTGAATTATGACATGCACCTGCGAAAAAACACATCATATTTTTTTTTTGTATTTGTTGTCTGTTTCTTAAGCTCAAATTACGCCCGCTACAAATCTAGTCAAACCATTGTATCAGATCATGTCTGGCGAGAAGCCGACCGGCGGCGGCGGGGAGCTGGTCGACGTGCCCATCTTGGGCCTCCTGCAGACGGATGGCGAGACTAGGGACTATACCAACGACACCAGTGATAAGCTTCCTAAGGTTTGTGATAATTTTTCGACTATTTTGTAATTGTAGTGTAGCCGTATAAATTACAGACGGGGTCCTGAAATTCCTGATGAAAATTTTAAGGGATTGAAGTCAGGTATTTCATACGGACCCTGTATATGTGAGTTTAATTTTAATTTCAAGTTTGATGGTAAATATGTTTATGTTTTCTTATATCAGCCTTAGCTCTGGTTTCTATTTTTAGTAAAAAGTTTGTGGATGGTCTATGATGGTGCGAAACCGAGTGAATGTGACGGGACGTACTGCTCGCTCTATACCAGCCGCCAAACAACGTGCTGTGTTCCGGCGGGTGGCGCGAGATAGCCAGCGTAATAGGGTTTTTCACCATTTTTTGAAAAGTATCTCAAATTGATCATTATGTGGGAAAAAGTCAAAAATATTTTTTTAAAATTTTTTTGAAACCTATAAGTACCCCAAAAATACATTTTAAATTACCATTCCCAATTAGCGCGCGAAAACGACAGCCGCCATGATGCTTAGGTCGTGACATCATTTCAGGAGTAAACAAAACAGCTCTGTACTAAAATTTTGACACATATCGCGAACAAAATGTCATTGTTTACCAATATTGTGACGTCACCTGACAACCAGCATGGCGGCTGTCGTTTCAGATATTTGAATAACAGATGAAAAACTTGATTTTTGTAAATCCAAAATAAAATGTTTTTTCTCATTTTATTGTATAGAAATAATATTAAATCGATTACGTATTACAAATACCACAGTAAATAAGCAGTTTTAGATTTTTTCTTGTATAGAGTAAAATACCCTATTACCGGCTTAGGACGCACTGATAATCCTCTGGGGTTATAAATGCTCATAGGCGGCGGCACAGACATGCACCCCGCTCCGAGCGGAGCGATGATATAAAACTTCTTTGGGCGGCAGATACCACTTTTCATCGGGTGGTCCGTTAGTTTTTTGTCATCTTACACAATATGCTATTTGAGTGATTTTTTTCATTTATATTTTATTTTATTCTAACTATATTTTATTCTGAAATCGTTAGCGTTACAAGCATGTCGCGTCACAGTCTTTGACGAACTTATTTCGTGTTTCTAATTAATATAAAATTCAAAATGGATGAAAACATCAATTGAGTAATTAATTTTTGCAATTGTAGGAGAAATGCTATTTTTTTTAGTGAATAATATTTGACCGTGACCGTATTGTTGGCAGGCGGGCCGCCTAGTGGTGTACGGGGACTCGTCGTGCCTCGAGGGCGGCGCCGGCCGGCCGTGCCACTGGCTGCTGCTGGCGGCGCTGCAGTACGCGCTGGCGGCCCACCTGCCCGCGGCGCTGCGCGAGGCCGCCACGCCCGCGCACCAAAGGGTGCGCGACGTGCACATCATACCTTCCGGTGAGTTTTGCTAGTTTTGAAACGCTCGCTCTTATACCTACCGGTGAGTCCCTTTGATAATTTTCGAACGCTCGCTCTTGACAATGCTTAGGCACGGCTATTGGGATCAGGGCAACATTTTTTAAAGTTTAGTAACGCCATCTAACTTTCCAGTGTTGTGTTAGGTAGCTTCCGGTGAGTCCCTTTGATAATTGTTTGCGCAGTTTCGGAACGCTCTTGACAAAGTGCTTAGGAACGGCCGCTGAGGTCTTGATGAAATGTACTTTATTTGCTTTCAAAACAAATAAAACACATTTCATTTCATTTCAACAGTTTTCAAAGTATAGTAACATCATCTAACTTTCCAGTCTTGTATTAGGTAGTGACGACATCTCTTGGATTTTCTTGTAAACACGATGGCACCTCACACAGTAAGTCTTATTGATTTTAAACTTCTAACCCAAGTAAATAATTATGTTAAAACTGGTGGCTCTTGATGGTGGCGCTGTGGTTTACTAGCGTATAAGGGAGCTAATGAAGCCCCTCACCAATTTTTTCCGGACATGCCGTACATGTGACACACTTTCTCAATTAAGAAATCTACAACCAACTATTTATGTTATTAATAATTTGAGTGGGTTTGACTACACCTCATCCGATTGAAAGTGATGATGTAGTCGAGGATGGAACACGCAAACTCATTTGAGTTGTAGAAATTCCCAAATTCTAGACGTTTTATTTATTATTTATTTATTTATTTACAATTTATTGTACACAGAAAAGACAAAGACATACATTAAGAAGGAAAGAACATACAAAAGGTGCAGCTTATTTCTATAAGAAATTTCTTCCAGCAGACCTTGGACAGTGAAAGTTGAGGAAAAAGGCAGAAAAGACGTGCACAAAACAAAGATATAATAATTAAATAAAATAGTGACAAAGCATACAAACTTATACCTAATTCTTAAAATTATACATAAACATACAGGGTGTAACATTCAAGGTGTGCAATATTTGTTGAGAAGATGTATGAGCATTTATTTATTACGAATAATTTATCAAATTCATGATTAAAATTAAATTGAATTTATTAACCTATTTTTTCTGTACCACTTTAACTATTCTGTGGCATTAGAATACTGGACGTGTCTGCTCTGTGACGCCACGGGCCGCTGCGCAGTCGCGTGACCTTGTCGGAGCCGCGCCGTTGGGGGATTATTATCGAAAGTCGATAGAAAAAGTTACCTATTCTGAAAATCATTCGAAAATTTTATTCTTTTAAGATGCCTACTTTTTTAGTGATTCGTAATCAGTTTGAGAAGCTTAATCACCTCCGTAAATATTGCACACCTTGAATGTTACACCCTATATATTAAATAACAAATATACAGGGTGTTGTTTTGGTCGACAACGGCCTTCTAAGGGATGAAAGTATACTTGTACTTGTTCGATAATACCTATAATATTTTTTTTTATAAATTGATTCTACTGAAAAAATGACCTACAAATTTTCCTAAAATTATCAAAACACATGTTCGCGCAGTCAGTCAATGACGGCCGGCTCATTCACGAATTTTCCTACAAAAAGGTCAAAGACACTTACATGAACCTGTCGGGGTAAGTATTCCAAGATAGCTTCTTCCTTGAACTCTTGTCTACTTTGAGCTCTATCTCGAGCATGGGATGTTTTTTCGGTAGAACACGATTTGCGGAGTTTGTAAATAATGTTTTTATTGTGTAACACATTACGGCGGCGCGACGTCACTCCAAATAACTCCAAATCTCACACACTCGACTTGATTTACACCACACGAAAAACATTTCGATAGTCGTGAACTGAGCGATGTATTAACAACTACATCGCTCAGTTCACGACTATTGAATAAAGACTTGTTCCTGATCATAGCCGTAGCGTAAGTTCACGCGCAGAGGCGCTTGCTCTCGCTGAGAAAAAGGAACGCGAGTTCGGCGCGGAGGCATGCAGCAGACTGCCCGCGCCGCCCGCGGCGCTGCTGCAGTCGGGGCCCCTCGCGCACCCCCGCACACCTCGTCTCGTTGCTAGGCAACCATTCGTTTTTTTTTTTTATCCACTATTGGTAAGCCCTTGGCATCATCTCACCTGATGGTAAGTGACGATGATGCCGAAGATAGAAGCGGGCTTACCAAGATTCCCCAACGCAATGGGGAACTGGCTATCTTATCTTCATGCCGGAACACATCAATGCTGTCAACATCGATGTTTGGCGGCAAGACTTAGATAAGATGGTGGTAGCTAGCCAGGCGGGCTCAACATGCCTTGCGGGTTAAAATACGTTACGCACGGAAACAAGGATACAATAATTAATTATTTTCTAAGATTTACTTATGAAAATTTAAGGTGCCATTTTTATATTTTTTTTGGCATCAGTATCATGTATACTATCACCCCTGAAAAGCTCGTTGTCGACCAAAACAACACCCTGTATATAACCTGTATATAATATATTATAATACCTACATAACACTATATTATATAAATAGACTAAAAAACAATATAATATCTATATACATAAATAGTTTACATGGCTTAAGTGGAGAGAGAAGGAGAGAGTTTTTTTGGAACTCGCACAAGAACAAAACAAAAATGAAAATAATCATGACTAATGAACATGTAAAAGCGGTTGTGGCTCAGTGCGGCTTGCGTGATCTCGTTGATCACTGATCAACGAGATCACGCAAGCCTGTCTGTCTTGTCTGTAGTCAGTTAACCTGCGTGATAAATGATCACGCAGGTTAACTGACTACAGACAAGGTTTGTGGCATTTATTTCGACCGTTTCCATGCTTCGCAAGGCATGTTAAGCCGTTGGTGCCGGCTGCTATCACTAGAGGCTTGAAAATTTTTGATACTGGGGTTGACTATAAGCCCCACACCCTCCGCCAATCCGGACTCAGCCCCCGTGTGTGGATTACGGCCTAACCTTCTCGAAGTATGCAGGACGATATGAGTTGTTAACAATGAACATGTGTCGGGCAGAGCTGCCGCAGCGCGCGGCCGGCGGGCGGCTGCACGTGTACTCGCGCGTGCTGTCGCGCGACGGGGCGGGCGCGCGCGCGGTGCCGGCGTGCGCGCGCGCGCCCCCGCTGCGGCCGCGCCCGCTGCACGCGCCGCCCGCCGCGCGCACGCTCGCGCCGCGCCACCCGCCCACCGACCCCCGCACCATCGGTGAGTCGCCACTCGCACTCGCACTCCCCTCGCACTCGCCCACTACTTTCTATACTAACACTATCCACTACGTAAAGAGGCGACACTAACCTCCCCCCGCCAATATTTGTTATCATCGACTGTAATGAATAATAATAATACGTCCAGTAAAATTGTACGAAAGAAAAGCATATAGAAAGTATACTTTCAATTGATATGTATGGGTTGTTGTTGAGGGGCTGGTGCGCATCAGCCCCTCAACAACAACCCATACATATCAATTCAACATCAGCCGTTTATGAAAGGTGATGATGATGTGGAAACTAAAATTAGACTTACTAAGATTTTCCAACGGAATAAGACCTGGCTGTCTTGTCTCTATGCCACAACTAATTATAGTTTTGTTACGATTGACAAGATAAGATTATGGTAGCTATTCAGGCGGTCGGTATTAGAAAATGTCACATTACCAACTCCTGCTACTCATATTAGATCCCACCAGAAATCGTACCAGATTCAGCTGTTTAACGGGTGTTCTACCCACTACAGACAGCTAAACAATGGGCCTCACTCTTTGGGGCAAGATGTCTGTGCTAATGAATTTAATTCCATGTTCATTCTCCTTTCTATCTTTTCATCACATTAGTCTACCATTAAATCCAAAAGTATGTAGTACGATGACTTCTAGGTGCTACCGTCGCTTTCGCTAACATTTCTAATATTTGAAATTCACGCCTTTCAAACTATGCAACACAATCGTCATACACAAATGAGGAAATATTTATTTTTATTTATTTTTTATTTTTTTTTATTTTACAGATTTGGGAAATCAACAGCTTATTATAATATGACAGGAATACAAGGACTTATTTATAGCGTTAAGCCTTTACAAATTTCCACGGAAATATTGAAATAAAAAATTACACAGGGTGGCAATCAGTAGCAAAAAGTAACAAGTAACAAAAAAAAAAAATAGTTTTTTACATCAAATTGTCAAAAGAAGAAATGAGAAAGTGTGTGAGAGAATGGTGTGCGTGTGCGTGTGCGTGCGTGTGTATGTGCGTGCGTGTGTATGTGTGTGTGTGTGTGTGTGTGTGTGTGTGTATGTGTGCGTGCGTGCGTGCGTGCTATGATTGGGAGTAAGTTTAATTTATAGCGGATCAGTCTTCATACATTTCTGATATAGTTTATTTTTAAACCGTATCCTGGAGCCTGCGAATGGATCGATGTCACAAAATTTGTTGTTATATGTTCGAGATAGACGAGCAACTACAGCATTTTGACCATAATTTGTTTTATGGTAGGGTACAGTCATCAAGGAGGTGTGACGGGTTCGCTTGCTTGGTACGTTGTATGAAATTTTAGATATGAGGGAAGGTGAGTCAATGAAAGAGTTGAGGAGGTCATAAAGAAAGGACATATCAAGCATGTCACGCCTTTCGTCAAGGGAGGGTAATTTGTGGAATCTGCAACTGTCTATGTAATTATTATATGTTCTATGCGATTTATAGTCCAAAAATTTTACGAATTTTTCTGTATGTTTTCGATTCTATTTTTATAAATAGAATATCGAGGATTCCATATAACGCTGCCATATTCAAGTATACTTCTCACATACGAGTAATAAATTGACTTAAGACATACTACATCATTGAACGGTTGACAAATACGTTTCAGAAAGCCTAGGCCCTTGTAGGCTTTATCGATTATAGAATTGGCATGAACGTCTAATAAAAGTTTTTGATCTAAATTGATTCCAAGGTCGCGGACAATGACAGTTCTATCAACCTGAATTCCGTTAATTTTGTAACTATAAGTGATAGGATTTCTTTTTCGTGAAAATGATATAATCTGACATTTAGAAGCATTAACTGTGATTCTATTTTGTTCATAATAAAGAGACAGACGATCTAGGTCTTGCTGTAGTTTAACACAGTCTGAAAGTTTTGCGACATCTATGAAGATTTTAGTGTCATCCGCGTACATGAGATAATTTGAGTTGACAAAACAAGTATAGACATCGTACAAGTACAAATTATAAAATAAAGGGCCTAAATGGGATCCTTGGGGAACCCCGGACGGTATAGACGCCAAATTAGACCTGCAGCCCCCCACAACTACTGCCTGAGAACGATTTTTTAAATATGACTTTACCCAGCGCAACAGGTCACCGCAGATACCTATTCGATTAAGTTTTCTTAGCAGAATGATGTGGTCCACACGGTCAAAAGCTTTTTCGAAGTCCGTGTACACCACATCAATCTGTTTGCCCTTCTCCATATTGTCAACCAGAAACTCCATAAAAACAGTCAGGTTGGTAATTGTGGAGCGGCGCTTCAGGAAACCATGTTGCTGTTCCGGGATAGCTTTAACGATAATATTATATATTCATTTATTTTTTTCCTTCTAAATGTGTAAAATTAATTAAACAAAAGTAATTGTCACATTGGTTGTTTCGACAATTCGATCTCCACACCTTCAGTTACAGAGTTACAATCCACACAGACTAAATGAGCATTTTTTATTGCAGGAGGTCCAGATGTAGAAGGCACAGAGCCGGCGCCGCGGGCGTGGCGGGGCGCGGGCGCGGGCGCGGCCCCCGCGCGGGCGCGCCTGCCGGCGGACCCGGCTTCGGGCACCGCGCTCGGGCGGGCCGCCGCGCTGGCCGCTGCCGCCTGCCTGCTGTACGCGGCCACCGGCCTGTGGCGCCGCTGCGGCCGCAAACTGCGCCGGCGGCGGGTCGCGGCGCTCGCCACCTAGCGCCCCCCGCCGCCGCGCGCCGCGCGCCGGAACAGATCTGGATTAGTTGATCCATTGTGTAATACAGTAAGCTGTGAATACTTGAGGTGAGCTAGTCTATAGAAGTAGATAGATAAATTGAGGGATATAGGAGCTACGAAAACCTCCGATCAGGAATATATAATAATTACTATTTAAAAGAAAGTGTACAGCATCTACTTAAATAAAATAAAAAAGATTTGATTTGAATACTGTAGATCTCAGTTTCATACTATATTACGGTAATAATCTTGCCAAAAGGCGGGGGTAACACTTAAGGCCCGGGCAGACCGAATGCGTGGCGCGGCGCGTGCGTGGCGTCTGCACGGCGTGATATCTGCATGCTAGCACTAACACACCGGCAAGAGCGGTGCTGTCACACAGACGCCACGCACACGCCGCGCAGACGTCGCGCACACGCCGCGCAGCCTTGATAGCAGCTGGCAGACATATTTGTATTGAATTGTGAGCATTTGGTGAGTGCGTGCTAGTGCGGAGCGACAAAGTCGCGCACGCGCGAGCATTGATGACGTTGTGTTTTGCAGGGTGTTGTTTTGGTCGACAACGAGCTTTTCAGGGGTGATAGTATACATGATACTGATGCCGAAAATATATAAAAATGGTACCATAAATTTTCTTAAGAAAATCTTAGAAAATAATTATTTATGGTATCCTTGTTTCCTTGCGTAACGTATTTTAACAATGAGTGGTTGCGTAGCAACGAGGTGAGGTGTGCGGGGGGCGCGAGGGGCCCCGACTGCGGCAGCGGCGCGCGGCGCGAGCAGTCTGCCGCGTGCCTCTGCGCGTTAACTTACGCCACGGCTATGATCAGGAACAAGCCTTTATTCAATAGTCGTGAACTGAGCGATGTCGATTTACATTTCGTGTGGTGTAAATCAAGTGGAGTTTGTGAGATTTGGAGTGACGTCGCTCCGCCGTAACGTGTTACGCAATAAAAACATTATTATTTACAAACTCCGCAAATCGTGTTCTTCCGAAAAACATCCCATGCTGAAGGTAGACCCCAAAGTAGACAAGAGTTCAAGGAAGAAGCTATCTTGGAATACTTCTCCCGACAGCCACGTTCATGTAAGTGTCATTGACCGTTTTGAAAATACGTGAATGAGTCGGCCGTCATTGACTGACTGCGCGAACATGCGTTTTGTTAATTTTAGGAAAATTTTTAAGTATTTTTTTCAGTAGAATCTATTTATAAAAAAAAATATTATAGGTATTTTCAGAACAAGTATTTTTTGCACTTTCATCCCTTAGAAGGCCGTTGTCGACCAAAACAACACCCTGTATAGCATTCCCTGTTAGGTATCACACCGGACACGCACGTGCACGCACGGCAAGTTGTATTTATGAGTGCCAATACAACACGAAACATAGAAAGATTATAGAAAATAAAAATTACACTACATTCTTCTCTTCTAGTGTTAATATCATGAACCCAAATTCTCTTTGTAGCAACAAAAGGTTATTGGATTAGTAGTAACAATACCGCTTCTTCATCAGATGAACTGCTGTCGTAAATTTTTTTTTCGCCGAACACTCCTTATTCAATGTGGCTGCCGGCTGCTGTCAAGGCAATCCGCCTTGACGTCTGCGCGGCGTGTGCGTGAGGTCTGCGTGACAGACAGGTGTGTCAGTGCTGGACACACCTGTCTGTCACGCAGACGCCACGCACACGCCGCGCCACCCATTCGGTCTGCTCCGGCCTTTCCTTTATAAATCCTTTATTATAAATATGAATCCGAATTTGTTACGGCTCACTTCGACATGTTTACTGTACAGGGTGACTTTAAATTAGTTCTTGATACGAAAGGCTATGAATGTGCTCATGATTACAAATAACTTTCGCTAAGAAACCCATAGTCAAATCGCAAAAAAAAATTTTGACTCCATACAAATCAATGAACTGACCGGCCAAATTAGTATGAAGAGTCCAAAATTTTTTTTTGCGATTTGACTATGGGTTCCTTAGGGAAAGTTGTTCGTTATCACGAGCACATGCATAGCCTTTCGTATCAAGAACTAATTTAAAGTCACCCTGTATATTGGGCAAAGCGTGACTGAGCAAAATTCTACTCCGTCGCGATTGGTTGAATTTGCCGTACCCCGTTTTCGAAACGCAATCCCTAAATCTACTCGTAGTATTGTTGATCTGAGACGAAAGCAGCTTTATTCAGTTCAGTCCTTTTTTATTTTAAATCATCGATTATCATTATGATATTAGGTACAAATGGTAAGCGCAAATAAATTAAGTTCGGAATCGAACTGTTAAATTGTTGCTGGTCTTACGGTGCTTGGTTAATCGAGATTCTACTGTAAAAAGGGATTTTTTAAACCTTATATCAGTTCAGTCCCTAAGCCATTTAGGTACTTTCAATAATATAAGAACTGTGCAGAAAGTTCGACAGTTAGAAAAGATTAGACAGAGAAGAGAGAAGGGTGAAGAAGAGTTAAACAGGATAATTAGGATTTCTCATCCAAATCTTCAAGACTAAGATGATTAGACCTATTATGGAAGTCCGTTGTTGGTGTACAACCCCAAAAGTTTTTAAAGAAAAATGTATTAGAGGTGCAATATTGGTTTGTGTCGAGTTAAATATATCTGTATGGTGAGTGATAAAGATTCAAATTTGTTGTATCTATAGTTAAAATATGTTTATATACTGATATAATATTTCTACGTGTTTTAAACGTAGAATACCTAGTTAGAAAATTACTATTAAGTATCAGCAGTAAACTATATCAAAAATGAAGTGAGATATAAAATATAATTAGTCCTTATACAATTTATAAGTTGCTTGTTCTAAAAATAGACATAGGTTATTTGTTAAAAAGCATTTCAATCACAAATTACTGATGTAAATTTGAGTAAGCTTTGTTATTGATGTGATGACATGATGATATTGTAGAGAGCTTGTTATAACTTGTATAGTGTTAATGTTGTCCATGCGAGACGAATTTATGCATTTAAGTAACACCCTGGCAGTACGTCACAAATAACTAGGGTGCTTCGATTCACTTCCGAAAAGACTGGTCTTTAAGTATAGAATAGTGTATGTGACGTTAGATAATAGGAAAAAAATGTAATACTTTAAGTAGACAAACAAAAAAAAAGGTTATTTTAAATTTATTCTTAACATCTTTCCCTAAGGTTCCTAAGGCCAATTTGCAATAAACATTCAGGTTGCGGTAATGATATACTTTCGATAGTGACGAAATCAGTTATTTATTTGGTTAAATAGATGATCAATTAGTATGAGAAGATAAATACACAGCAGGATGACTTATCTCCGATATAGCGGTACATGGTGGATGCCACTTATGAACTGAACAACTTTCCCCCCTAACTTCCCATATTTATTAATTGTAAATAATAAAATTGTCTTGTCTAGGGTTCCGTAGTCAACAAGGAGGGTTCCTTGTTAACTACGGACCGACAGACAGACGGATATGGCGAAACTATAAGGGTTTTAGTTTTGCCATGTCCATCTGTCTGTCTGTCCCCGGCTTAGCTCAGAGACTATTAGTAGTAAACTCTATTCTAAACTTAATGTTATGGGTGACATCTGTCAGCTGCGTACTTCTAGCGCTGCATCTCAAAAGACGATAATCGATTAACGACTTTATGAAAACGCTATAAGGTACGTCCTATGGATATGTCACCCATATCATTCAGTTTGGAATGGAGTTTAGAGATCTGTAATTTGCATTTGCATTGGCACGGATAAGCTTATTAATCACACCGAAAAAATGGTAAAAAAAAAAAAACTTAAAAAAAAAATCAGGGTACCTCCCCTACACGTGAAGTGGGGATGTTTTTTTCGTGTGGGGTGTCGTTGAATAGGCCTTCCAAAAATATTTTGTGTTTGTGAAAACCATTTGTCGATTCAGGGATCCGTTTTCGAAATATTAAGCTTTAAAGTGCAAATTTTTGTTAAAGTCATGTGTCCCCCCCCACCAGCCAAGCTAAACGGTTGTTTCTAGAAATGTTAAAAAAACTCATGGCAGTAGTATATATAACGAAATTAAAAAAGGAAAACTATCACAGCTAAGTAGGCTTTACAAGTTAACGAGTAGTAGTCAATTCTATAAGACGGGAGGTCTTCCCCTTGCAGCAGTGTCTGTTGAAGTACTTACTACGGATCCCTACACTGCGCGTGGCGCGACACGTGACACTTGACCGCTTTTTGCTGCATTAAATAGACTCCGTAAAGGTTTGAATTTTTATAATAAGCATCTACAATTCGTCGCTTTTTATCGAATAAATAGTCACTATTTTTTTTATTGACGCTATAGTTAAGAACCCCCTTAAAAAAGTTGTCCAGTTTCATAGGCAGAAACCTCAGAAATCATATCAGCTGTTTTAGAAGGCCCATACAAATCATGGATATTTTATTTCAATTCATTCTAAGAATGAAATATCAATTATCAATGTGTTTGTGCACATACAATAAAATGAAAAAAATAAAATAATTGATGAATTGTTAAATAGACGTTTGAATTTTGCAATAGATTATTTTTGTAACTATTATAAATATTATTTGTATATGTTCTGTGATTGTAGATACTCTATCGTAACAAATATACAAACGCTATTAAAATGGCAGCTTCTACTCTTGATACTAAACATAAATAACTTTTCCCATGGAATTTGTAGGAAAATTTCAATAAAGTTTTGGAATTCTGAAACGTATCGAGATAGAAATAGATCGGGCAACTAGAGAGTCCAATATTTTTTCGCGTATTGTTTGTGGATTTCTTGCGAAAGATATTTAGTTTTAGTTTATGAGTGGAAGCCCGGTTTAATAATTGTCAGTTGTTTTAAGACTATTGTATAGGGTGCTTTTAAAATCTCCCATGGTTCAAACTGGGGGTGTCTACGCAAGAATCTGAACAACTTCTCCAAGGAACACAGTCAGTTCGCAACACTCTTCACACAAACTTGGCCTATTAGGTGATCGATCTTTATGAAGAGTTCCAAGTTCCTCGGGGAAGGGAAAGTTGTTCACATCAGTTTCAGGCCTGGAAGATATTTTACGGACTACAACTTGGAGATGTTTAGCAAAGATTATACTTCTGCATGTGTCGTATTAAGTGAGATGTAGAGTATATTGTCAATTTAATTTGAGAATGTAGTTTATAAGATTTTTATGTTTATGTAATTTATTATCAAGTCAAGTTTCATTGGCTATTTTAATGTTTTATAAACATAACTTACTACATTGTTATAAGATTTTCTATAGAATAAATTATCGATTTAAGATAAATTTTGCTATTTATTACTTGTTTAGACCCTGACGCATATAAACTTTTTAGTTAAAATGTATTACATACTTAATATTTCTATTTATTATTACACCTTTGCTTGAGTCGCATGAGCACTTTGAAGCAACCTTATCACGACCAATACGAGATTTATTGTATTTTTTTATGGAGTTACGTTAACGTTAACGTACAACACAACGCAGTATCTTCGTCTTGAATAAACAAACGTTTTCATTCTGTCTTTCAGACGTACCAGTCAGTACCCCTGACAAATACATTAGATGTCTTGTATCTTATTATTTCAGTAGCACGTATTGGTGATAATTACTTGACTACCAGGACAAGTATGAACAAATGAAGACACTTAAAAGTAAAAATCTCAGGAACAATAATGAACTTGTAAAGTCTACTAATTTTTTCCAGCTGTTCCATCTCTGTTTGATCCGATTCAAGGGTAATTGCGTTGCGGAATGTATTTGCGTATTTTTTAGTCTCACATTTAGAGGTTCTGCATAGCGGTTGTTAGTGGCCGCAGTGAAGTGACCAAGTTAAATAGAAACCAATTGCGGCCAAGTGCGTGACGTACGTATGGTTTCTATAGTTTGGCTGGGTCGCTGAGAGGGCACCGGTCGTGGTCGTGGCCAGCTAGTGTGCGAGATCTCTTAATTTATTTATTGGAAATATTTATTTATTTATTTGAAATAAAAACATACAGATTTACAGATAATTCCAATACTGTACACATCAAAACATTTAAATAAAAATAAAATATACTTAATAAAAGTAATAAAAATTAAAATGAAATTCAAACAGAAATAGATACATGTACAAAATAATCAAATTAAGACATTAAGAAATCACACATTTTGGCTAAATATTAGACAAGTTTTACATATTTGGCACCACGGATCGGCAAAGACGTCGGATTGTGCTACAGATGTTAGGAGCGCATCAACGCAACGTGAGAGTGACGAGTGGTTAATCGCACACGCCCCACAGGATTTTTAAAATTGTCTTGTATTGTGTTGTCTTTTGTTTTGTATTGTATTGTCGCGAATTACAATATCCGAATCCGTAAAAGCTGATTTGATAGCGGATGCGGATGTTCCATAGATGCGGGTGCAAAAATCTGGCTCTGGCATACAAATATTAGTCACTGAATATATGTATATCTGCATAAATAAACTACTAAACTACTTTTTTGGTTTCAGCCAGAAAAATAGCAGAAAAGATTATATAAACTAAGCTATTTCAAATTTCTTTTAAAATGTCCGAAAATTTGAATTTTACATTTTATGTTATAACAAAAATTAAAAAGAACGGTACCTAAATCATCGATAAAGCGAAACGTAAGTTTGCGGAATTACGTCAAGCACAGACTTGCACCCCGCTCCCCATATAAAACTTCTTTGACGTCGAGTTTCCGTTCGACATCTGGCGCATGCGTGTTCCTTGCGTGCATCAATCTGGCGGGTGCGGATCATACGCGGACACAGCCGCGCGTAACCTTTCGTCAGCCGCGACGAGCGCTGTCGCCGCCGCCGCCACCGCCGCCGTCGCCCAGTGATCGCGGGTGCACCGTCGCGATTACACGAGTGTTCTTTCTCGTTCTCGTGACGTCACACACGCCCGCTGGACGCGATGTCGAGCGTTTACCGTCCGTCCGATCATGTGGTCGAAAAATCCCGGCTAACATCCTTTGAAAAATACAAAGATATGCATAAAAAATCTTTGGAAGATCCGGAAGCGTTTTGGTCAGAAATAGCGAAAGAATTTCATTGGCAGACGCCTTACCAGCCCGGCAATTTCTTGGCGTACAATTTTGACCTAAGCAAGGGTAAAATTTTCGTCAAATGGTTGGAAGGAGCCGTGACCAACGTTTGTTTCAACCTTTTAGACAGAAACGTGAGGAATGGCCATGGAGATAAAATTGCCTACTACTGGTAAGTTCGTTTGCTATTATCAGCATTCTTATAGAATCAATAGAGTCAGCTGAGCGAATGCACTACTGAGACGGCGCAAGTGTTTATTGATTTTCATCCTCGTTTGGTTTTCCTTTTCTAATGAATGTCGCCCTCCCTTTGTTATGTAATGTATATCACCATGAGATGTACGTGTTTATCTAATGCATAGCGAATACTAAGAGAGACTTATGGTTTCATGATCATAAATGATAACAAAACGTTTATTTTAAGTTGATAGTTTTTATTTTTAGTAGTTATTTTTGAGATTTTCCTCATTTTGACACTAATAACAATTGACGCGATCTGTCTAATTAAAAGTTTAAATTTAATGAAGGTTCGCTAGTTGGGGTCTACTGATGTAGTACACTTTGGTTTACTGCTTATATTAAAGAAACATATTAGTAATAATTAGAACCTTATAAATAAACAAAACGCTCTAGTATATACAGAATACGTTAAAGAAAATGGCACAACTTTATTATGGAGACACACAATACCTAGAGATACTTACAAATAATGATATGACCCATATGACGTTTATAATACTTACATATGAATTAGGTAAGCTCAATAAAAAATAATTTAAAACATTTTATAAATCGGAATTGCTAGAGGTAATTTTCGTCAAAGACGGTTTTCTTCTCTCACGCTACATAACTACTTGACCTCTTGAGAAGCATTGCCAAGCCAAGGTGACATGATACTTACCTTCTCCAAGCCACTTGAGGACAAAGCCTATACACGAGACATCTGTCATAGAATGATTACAGATTATAATAAAACTAAGCTGTAGAGTTCAAAGAACTTTCGTACCTATTACCGTTATTTTTTAAACATTATCTTAAGCACATTCGCATCGTAAAATGCAGTATCGCTTACCTTTTTCGTAAAGGGAGTCTTTTCTTTCATTTTAACTTCTACTACTTTCCGGAATGATGTACATATACAGAACACATATGCATTATCATATGTAGAGTGCTGTTCACATCTAAGGGTCCTTATTTATCTTTTGCATTCCATCTTCCGATAACCGGACACATCAGATATCAATTTTTTGTTGATTGGTATTCCACCTAACCGCACGAAAATTTACATTGCCTCATTGTTGTTACTTGGACAGCAAAGGGTTACTTTATTGTTTCCCGATTCCAACAAATCGGAGATTTTCAAAAAGTGAGTGAATAATAGGTATTATTTTTGAGTCTGCATATGCCATCCGTCCCGTCCCCCGCGTGCATCAGTCGAAATGCAGTCATATATACGTATAAGAAACTATACATATAAAGGAAAATGGTTCACTATTTTGCTCATACTTATTTTTAGTCTAATCAACCTTTCCCCACACAAAAGAGGGGTGTTATATATAAGTTTGAAGCCTGTGTGTATAGGTCTGTGGCGTCGTACTTCTGAAATGGGTCACTTGTTTCTTTTATTTGAACGTAGTTTTTATAGCTTGCATTACATTCACTATATTTGATGAAGATGTATCTAGAGGTTTCTAGTTTTTGTATTTTCTAAATTTTACGATGCGATGGTTGTACATTTTTATACTTATTTAAATTTTGTTCGAAGTATCAATAACACCTACTTTCCATTCAGAGTTCACAGTTCGTAATCCACATGACCGTAATGTTTCCTGTCGTATAAAATATTTGTATAGGTACTCAACGCGAGGAAGTACGTGGTCAAAGACTGACCGCCGAGAATTCTTTCTAAAACTCTGTGGTCGAGACATTTTAGTACAGCGAGCTGTAAACAAAAAGACATAGCAATACCTATATTTGAAGGTGGTCTTATCTAAAGTAAAGTCATTGTCATCTAACCAATTTGTATGAAAATTTGTTTTTGTGATCACTGCAAATTCGTAGCTGCTATTCAAACAAAAGTTGTTCAGTCTGCCTCGAAGTAATACGACACTTTTTTTACACCCTTTATAGTGATTTATTATAGACTCATACACGTACTTGACTTATTGACCTTTACATAAAACGTGCGTTTGCCGCTAGGAAATTATGAGATACGATACTTGTCGTGTGTAGAGTAGTACATATTTACAACTCGCCTCGGTCAACGAGCGTACTCAATAATTTATTATTTAGGTACCATAATGTATTGTTAGCTAGTTGAAAGGTAACGTAGTGTATGAGATCATTATTAAAGGACATAGTTATAAGATATTTAATAGAATCCGATAAATTAATAGCAAAAATATTTACTTACCTAATATTAATATATAGGGTGAGTTTAAATTAGTTCTTGATACGAAAGGCTATGCATGTGCTCATGAAAACAAACAACTTTCCCTAAGGAACCCATAGCCAAATCGCAAAAAAAAATTTGGTCTCTTAATACAAATCGATCAGCCGAGCGGCCAAATTAGTATGAAGAGTCAAAAATTTTTTTTGCGATTTGACTATGGGTTATTTAGGGAAAGTTGTTTGTTATCATGAGCACATTCATAGCCTTTGGTATCAAGAACTAATTTAAAGTCACCCTGTATAGAATCTAAGATTACAATTAATTTCATTAAAAAAGTTGTGTGTTGTAACTACACGCTGATTACCAAAGAATACTGCAAACTACTGATACGTCGCCGGAATTAGCGCAATCTGTCTTTTGCGTCTTCATCACACAATAATAAACTTGTTGAGAAAAGCGTAGGTACCATTATGATAATAATATGTGTCATATGCTTTTTACGCTCGCGACATCGTAGGTACGCAGATAAGCTAGTAACTACTTGTCTACGTATTGTAGAGACTCCGCGATTTACAATAAACGACTCGATTTTTTTTTGTCAAATCGCCAATTACCTCCGAAGTTATAAGTTATAACATAAATCTATGTTAACAATCCTGTACTTTGGTTTTATTTTTATTTTCGAACAATTATAAATTATGCATTTTGATAATTTAAAAATATTCAAATATTATATTTTTTTTATATATTAAGTATCTATGTATATTTTTATATTGTAAATAAAAGACTTGTACTAAAGTGAAAACCGTAGGTGAAAACTAATGCTCGGTATTCTGAGTGCTCGTCACAATGGAGTTGTCGGCCCATTACTGCAATACCTACCTATATTTATTACTGCTGAAGTCGTTTGAAATAGACGTATTAAGAAATAGATGATACATGATGGCACTTAAGACACTTTATAAATAACCGAATCATGGGTGCCGTCGCCGGCAGGTTTTTAGGGTTCCGTAGCCAAAAGGCAAAAAACGGAACCCTTATGGATTCGTCATGTCTGTCTGTCTGTCTGTCTGTCTGTCCGTCCAATAAATCGGAGATTGACTGACTCGGTGGCTAAGTGGTTAGCGATCCTGACCTCTGATCCGTGAGTCGTGGGTTCGATCCCCACACAGGGCAAACTTTTCTGTGATGAGCAGAATTGTTTGCTCTGAGTCTGGGTGTATTATATCCATATATGTATATTGTATGTATTTAAAAATATATTTGTATATATATCAGTCTCTGGTTCCCAAGATACAGGGAATCCTAGTTTGGGCCAGATGACCGTGTGTGATTTGTCCCAGATATTATTATTATATTATTATTATTATATATGTCACAGCCACTTTTTTCCGAAACTATAAGAACTATACTGTTGAAACTTGGTAAGTAGATGTATTCTGTGAACCGCATTAAGATTTTCACACAAAAATAGAAAAAAAACAATAAATTTTGGGATTCCCCATACTTGACTGAACTGAACTGAAACTCAAAAAAATTTTTTTCATGAAACCTATACGTGTGGGGTATCTATGGATAGGTCTTCAAAAATGATATTGAGGTTTCTAATATCATTTTTTTCTAAACCGAATAGTTTGCGCGAGAGACACTTCCAAAGTGGTAAAATGTGTCCCCCCCCCCCCCGTAACTTCTAAAATAAGAGAATGATAAAACTAGAAAAAATATATAATGTACATTACCATACAAACTTCCACCGAAAATTGGTTTGAACGAGATCTAGTAAGTAGTTTTTTTTCAAGACAAGTTCAAGACATGTGTGATTATGAATTTATACGGAACCCTCGGTGCGCGAGTCCGACTCGCACTTGACCGTTTTTTCAAGGGGGTGCATCTGAGTCTGCACATTCTCTAATTTAGTTTTGTAACTACATATAACTGGAAAAGTAAACATTTTCGCGCCATTTAACTTTTTAAAGGTAATAAATACTGCATACACTTTTCTCCTTGTGTAGTTATAAAGTTTCATCTCAAGCTTTTTTCTATCATAACCACAATCATTTTTGATATGAACTGAACTAAAACTCTGTCGTGTGTGCTGTTTGCTAGCGTCTTTGATCTTTATATGTTTGAACAGAACACGTATATTTACAAAGCAATTAGCCGGAGCGACGATGTACGATGCGACCAATTTAACAGAACACCCTATTGTAGCTAAGCGTTATACTGGTGCTTCTCTCTTTATCTTAAGAGCTAGGCTCTTGTCGGTGGAGTAACCGCCATTCTTTTCTACTCCTTGCCAACTCCTTGACTTCCTGGTACGACACGACATTGACTTTGGCCTTCACTTGATCGATGTAACTTATTCTTGGCCTCCCTCTGCCTCTCTTTCCTTCTATCTTTTCTTCCATGATGTTCGTTATGAAGTCGTCGTGTCGTAACAAATGTCCAATCATATTTCCTCTTCTGTTCTCAATAGTGTCTATGATGTTTCTTTTATCTTTCACTCTATCCAACACTTCTTCGTTTGTGACTTTTTCTTTCCAGCTTATACCTTCCATTCGTCTCCAGCACCACATTTCAAATGCTTGCAATCTTTCCTTATCTCTTTTTGTCATTGTCCAGCTTTCACTGCCATATAATGCTACGCTCCAAATATAACATTTTATTAAACGTTTCCTTAATTTTATAGATATTTTCTTTGATTTCAGTATGGACTTTTTACTATTAAATGATGTTTTAGCTATTGCGATTCTTGTAATTATGTCCTGAGTACATCTAGAGCCTTGGTTAATGATGCTACCTAAATACTTGAAATACTTTACTTGTTCTAGTGTATGGCCATTTAGTGTAATCGGTATAATATGTGGGGTTGAGTTTGCGGTACTGAGTATTTTAGTTTTGTTAATATTGATTCTGAGGTTATATTCTCTAAAGATTTCATCCATGGATGTAACTAGGTTATTCAGTTGGTTAGAAGTTTCTGCTAAAGCTGCAATGTCATCTGCAAATCGAATAAAATGTATTCTACTTCCATTTAATTTAACTCCTCCATGTTCATTTTCTTTAATTTTTACCATAGCAGTTTCTATAAAAAGGTTAAAAATAAGGGGTGAAAGTGGACAACCTTGTCTAACTCCTTGTCTTAGTACCGCAAAATCCTTTTCTTCTCCCATTTCTACTAGTGTTTTTTGCTCTCTATATAATTCATAAATTATTCTTCTGTCTCTGTAATCTATTCCGGCGTTTCTCAAGACATTCATCATTAATTTCCAGTTTACTTTATCAAATGCTTTCTCCAAATCGATAAAAGCTATATGTGTTTCAAGTCCTAAATCCATGCGTCTGTCAACAATCGTTCTCAAAGCTAAAATAGCCTCTCTAGTGCCTCTATTTTTTCTAAATCCATACTGATCATCTCCTATTTTTCCCTCTATCTTATTTCTTAATCTGTTCTGAATAATTTTAAGAAGAATTTTGGATGCTTGAGAGATAAGACATAAGGTTCTATGTTCTTCGCATTTAACAGTATTAACTTTTTTGGGCAATGTAACTATTTTGCTAACTTTAAAATCATTGGGTACTTTTCCTGTTAAATACATGTCTTCAATAATGTGGTATATTTCGTCTAAAATAGGATCACATACTGCATATTTAATCAATTCAATATATATACCATCTTCTCCAGCAGCTTTTCCATTTTGTATACTTTTTATAGCTTCATCAAATTCTTCTCTCATAATGCCTGGTCCTAACTCATGTTCTGCTACAACTCTTTCCTTTTCTAAATCACCTTCTGCAAGCCCATCTCCTCTATAAAGTTCTTCTAAGTATCTTACCCATCTTTGAACTATTTCCTTGTTGTCAATTATAATTTTCCCTTGCTCATCTATGATAGCTGTACTCTTTGTCTGATGTTTTTTATCCAAGTTTCTAATTAAATTGTATGCTTTGTCTATTTTTCCTTTCTTCATGAATTTTTCAATAAGATCACAGTCCTGTTCTAAGTCTTTCTCTTTCTTTTCTCTACATTTTAATGTTATTTTATTGGTTAGTTTCTTGTATGTTTGAATACTTTGGTCATCACTCTTGTTCTTTAATTTCCTTCTTTCTAGCATGAGGTTAATTATCTCAGAGTCTAACCATTTCTTCCTCGGTATAATTTTTTCGGTTGTTAAAATTTCTTCAGCACTACTTTTAATAATATTCCGTACATTACTCCAACGCTTTTCAATACTATTATTAATTGTATATATATATATTCTGTACTATTATCACTACTCTTGCTTAATTCTAATTTATCACCTATCTTATTACTATATTGCACTCTGTAATTGCTTTTATCATCTTTGAGTTTCTTGAGATCAATGCGTTTCGGTTTATGTACTTTTTTCTTCTTCTTCAGTTCTATCTTGTGTTTGCTAATCAGAAGATTATGGTCTGTATTTAAGTCTGCTCCTGGTAAAGTTTTACATATTGTGACTAGATTTATGTAACTGTTTCTAACTATTATGTAGTCAAGTTGGTAGCGTCCTATGTCTCCTGGCATTTTCCATGTATAAAGTCGGCGTTTCGGTTGATCCTTACATCGATAAAAATATGAATGTCACTGCTTGTTCTGCCAGGGAGGGTAACCACCCCGACGACTACAGCCGCATTACATACAAGAACCTGGTGGACCTTGTATGCCAGTGCGCCAACGCGCTGCGCGACGGCGGCGTGGGCAAGGGCGACCGCGTGTCCATCTACATGCCCATGATCCTGGAGACCGTCATCTGCATGCTCGCCTGCGCGCGCATCGGCGCCATTCACTCCGTTGTGGTCAGTATCAAGCTGCGTTCGACTGGGAGTTAGGAAGTAGTAGATCGTTTTTGTAATTATATTTTCAACATATTAGGTAAATATATTGAGAGATTGCCATTAACAGTTCGCAGGTTTCTCCTCAGACTCGTTAGCGGAGCGGATGGCGGACTGCAAGGCCAAGGTGCTGGTCACCGCCGACGGCGCCTGGCGCGGTGAGAAGCTGCTCGTTCTGAAGACAACCTGCGATGAAGCGCTCGAGAAAGCCAAGACCAAACACAACCACACCGTGGACCTTTGCATCGTAGTCTCTCATTTGGGAAGAGTCACGCCTTGCGGAAGTCTGCCGGATGATATCAAGTCCTTGGTTAGTTGGCAAAATGTAATGTAATTGTAAACTGGGTTATCAACCTGATATTTTTTCTTTGTTTAACAATAGGTAATAAATGAATGTCATATAAAGGTTAAAAGATAATGTTTCTCTAATCATTATTTACTTTGTTGTAGTTACGAGTAGGTACTCGGTTAAATAAGCGTATTTGCATAAAATAATTACTTTTTCGATTAAGAGTTATTTAAGAGGCAAAGAACAAATGAGATTTTAAGGGATGTTTCAAAATTGACTGTATTAAAAATGTCCTAGTTATCATGGTATAAGTATGTAAAGACCTAAATATGCAAATGGCTTTTCTTTATTTTTCATATATTAGAGTTGATTCTATATTTTCCAAAACTATTGAAAATATTATATATTCTTATTTTTAAGTCCTTTATGACCTAAGACATACAGTGGCACTCTTGCTCCACAGTACAAGTGGAATGAGGACAAGGACGTCTGGTGGCACGACCTGCTCGAGGGACAGTCTACCATTTGCCCTCCGGAGTGGATGGACGCGGAGGACCCGCTCTTTATGCTTTATACAAGGTAAGGTATTTTACATAAAGTAAAAGTTCGTAAGTTCTTATATGACACACGATTGAAAACTACTTAGGTAGTTTTAATCTTTATATGTGTCATTCAGTTTAAAAAACTGAAGAAAAAGAAGAACGTAATGTTGTTTTTTTTTTTATAAATTATTTAGTAAAGTTTAAACGTGTTATTATTATATCGTGTATCAACGAAGGCCACTGGGAACATTATTATGTTCATGTTCAAACTCATACATAGCCATTGCGGTGGCGAATCTTGGTAAGCTCCCTTCTATTTTCGGCATCATCATCACTTACCACCAGGTCAGATAATGCCCAGGGCTTAACAATTGTGGATTACAAAATAGTCCTTCCGAGAGTCATCAAGGATGTTTTTAAGTACAACACTTCCTCTTATTATGACCTAAAAATGAATTGTAGCAAGAGTTTTTACATGATATTTAGGCGTCGTGTGAACAGTCCTGATTTTCACTGTAACCTACCTATTGATAAATCAGATTGTATACGTTTCTTAGGGGTAGATCTTGATCCATATCTGAGATGGCATAACCAGATAGAAAAGATTAATGACAGATTGGCGAGTGCTTGTTATGCTCTTAAGACTCTTTCCAAACTTACTGATAAAGCTATTTTGAAAACTGTATACTACTCTTATTTTGAAAGTATTATAAGATATTGTGTAGAGGTATGGGGCAATGGTTGCTTAATAAACCCTGTTTTACTTAAACAAAAAAAGGGCTTTGAGGCTTATTGAAAAGTGTAGCTTCATTCCTGACACACACAGAACATTGTTTGTAAAGAATGAAATATTTACTGTTGTCTCACTGTGTTTATATTGTATTTGCATTTATGTATTTAATAACAAAAGTAAATACTCAACACGAAGTGACATACCTAGAAATTTAAGATATAAGGATATGCTCCAAATACCCTCTAGTCATTTTGCTAACTACCAAAATAACATAAACTTTATAGCCATTAAAATATTTAATAACCTAACTGATGATCTGAAAGATACTGATAGATTTTTTTCATTAATAGATATTATTATAGTGTTAACGAATTTTGTGACAAAAAGCAATTTGATTTTGAAAATTTGTAATGTTATTGTTTTTGTTGTTGTAATGAAGTTATTTATATGGGTTATATTTAAAATTAATAATATGTTACCTTTAACCGTGTTTTTATTGTACAATTTGTTATTATTTTTAATTTTATTTAGAAATGAAAATGTATTACTTTTAATAGTTTTTATTATAAGTAGATGAATTATTGTTATTATTTTTAAATTGTGTTATTTAAGGAATTACAATTTATATTGTATTTGCATACCTTATTGGTTTATTTCGCAAATAAATATTTTGACTTTGACCTCAACAGCGGTTCGACGGGCAAGCCGAAGGGTGTCCTGCACACCACAGCTGGTTATCTACTGTACGCCACTGCGACCTTCCGCTACGTGTTCGACTACCGCGACAAGGACGTGTACTGGTGCACCGCGGACGTCGGCTGGATCACCGGCCACACTTACGTCGTGTATGCGCCGCTGGCCAACGCCGCCACTTCTGTTATAGTGAGTTCTGTTTCCTTCGCGCAACTTCTCACTATAAAAATATACTGTGGTTGGCTAGTTGAGAGGACTGAACCCATATACATATTTTTTATAGCACATAAAAAACTGGCTAATCGATCCATTTGTTCGAAACGTCATTCTGTAAAAGTTAAACTTATCCTACACTATTCTTACTACCTGGTCTAAAACGTGGTCAGCCATTAGCCGCGTCTACGCACGCCTTGGGTTTTTACCTTACGTATTCTGGTATTAAGGTCCTCACGACGACATTAAAATATACTCGTGTAATTTACGTCAAATTACCAACAGCCAACAATATTCGTCAATTGTTTTTGTGCCCTCCTATACCGCTAGGTGTTGAAAACACGCACGGAATCAATTCCATTGACACAAGTTCTACGCTACGCTGCTGATGAAAATTACGTAAACTGACTTTATTTTTACCTACTTGTGAAACTATTTCCCTATTGTCATAACAATTTTAATGAAAAAGTATTGTAACCTATTCTTACACGGCTGTGTTCAATTGAGTACTGTATACTTTACATATCGACGATATCTAAAGTAATAATTATTCCACAGACATACACCCCGATCCAGCGAAGCGACGATATAAAACTTCTTTGAATTATTCCATAAAACAAGACATACTTAAATAGACTCTTTATAACAAAGCAATCGTATAAAACAAAAAAAAAAGTTTTGCAATTTTTTCCGGAACAATAAAGGAATTTTCCCGGAATGACAAGTAGACCATATAATAGTATAAATGATCTTGGTTTGTATGGGAGGTACGTCAATCAGATTTTTCTCGGAGAGGCTTAACTATTTAGTGTAGTCTTTTTTTTTAGGCTAGGCTAGGCTGTATAAAAATAAATAGTACTTCACAAACTTTCATCAAAATCTTTACATCTATTTTCGAGAAAAAATAGTGTTACTTTTACTAAAGTAGCAACCCTTAATTAAAAATGCTTTACGGAAAAAATATGAAAAACGGTTGGAGTTATTAAAATATTGTCCTAGCCCAAATTCCATCTAAATCCGTCCAGTGGTCTAAGTGCTATAGCATCGAGCGGACACACACAGGTAGACGTTTTTATTTTTTAGTTTTTTGAACTTTATTAGTGCTAGACAATCGATCCCATCAACATCTCAAGTTCGATTGTTTAATATCCTTTCTTAGTGTAAAGAGTAAACAGTGCACTGCTGGTTACTAGTTGACTCAGCGTTGCCGGCGCGTACTTTTTGTTCCCATTTCGGAACTTTTGAGGCTTCAGCAGGACTTTTGGGGAACTTAATGATCATCGGAACTTTTAATGATAAATAAAGCTTGCGCTGAAGGAAGCGAAACTCCCAATTAACTTGACCGGTGTTTGGCGTGGCTAAAAAAAGACGACGGACGCTACTTTGATTTTTTTCTTCGGGCTCGCTTCGCTCGCCCCTTTTTAGCTCTCAGTGTCCCAGCCCCTGTGTATCGGGACTTTTTCGCCACGCGTGAGACTCTCTCGCCGTCACCCTCGGCTCCCAGCCAACAGTTCTCTCCGGCAGGAAAGTTCTGCCTGCCAAGGGAGTATCTCCTCAGCCCTTATGAGCGTGACTTTCTCATGACGGCCCGACTAAGAAACATTGATTTCTTGTCGGAGGGAATGCTCCGTTGGATGGCGGCGTACTTGCGTATCCATGAGGAGCGACTCGGCGAGAGAGCCGACCTGTGCACCGAAGGACTTCGCGGCCATCGAGCTGGGGCGGCCCAGTCGCATTGCTCCCTGCCAGTCCTCCGCAAACGATGAAAGCGCGATGAGGAGGGGGACGAGACGTGATCGCGGCCAAGCACCTTTGCTTGCAGCTGCTTCATGAGGCCCGCCCCCCTCCCCGCTCTGAGTCCTCAGCTGCCAACGAAACTATGCGAAAGGTTCCGCCGCTCGTTGAGCGCTGGTGACCGCCCCGCTACGCCCCGGAGAAGATGCCCTACCTGCTTCTCGCCCCTGGCCGCGGGACCGCTACAGCAGCGCGACCCGCGCCTGCGCCAGCGGAAACCGCCGTAGCTAGCCGCGCCGGCTCCTCCGGTCGCCTCCGCCTGTGCTCCGACGCTCCGCCAAGGTCTCAAGCACCTGGCGAAGCCTTGGCCCAGCACGGCACCCCCGGTTCCTGGCTTCGCCACCACCACCGCCACGCCGCCTCTCCGGACCGCTTACGCGGCCCGATTAAAGGCGCCGGTCCCTGCCGGCCCAGCGCTGCCACCGTACCAGGCCTTTCGGCCGCCGCTCCGCTGCTACCGTGACACTCGTCGCCGCGCCCGCAGCCGCCGCCACCACCCCAAAAGTACCGCATTGTGCAGCGGTATCTCGGCAGCCTCGAACAGACCAGCGGCATTAACTGGTTCTTCTACACGCTGCCGTTTGAGAGGCCTCTCAAGGTGGCCTTACGTGGCCTTCCCTTCACGACGGACCATGTCCGACAAATATCAGTTTGAAATATCTCTGAGCCGGTGCGAATAACGTTGTGGCAACGACGGCGACGCACGCACGCTGCGCTGTGGCGAAAAAGTTTTATTGTAGCCTGTGAACGGAATTTTCCAAGTCAAAACGGAACTTTTCACGAGTTGTTTTGGACTTTTTTCATTTTCTGTGCCGGCAACACTAGTTGTACTAGGTAGAAAAAAAATTACGATTCAAAAGAATGTGTAACGCATTTACTACTAAGAATAATAAAAAAATTGAGTTTGAGTGCTACTAGCAAAATATGTTCCATTTTTCAAGTTTCTGCTTTGAACGGTTTAGGCTGTGCGTTGTCCATCAGTAACTTAATATGTTGTCTATACAAATATATATATATTTTTTTTTTATTTATGTGAAGGATACAAACAGTCACGTACTTATATTTATACAACAAAAAAATAATTCTTAAAGACCTAGTAGATCCCTTAATTAAATTTTTACAAACAGTTTCTACTTACAAAAGAAAAATATATATATATTACATGGTTACCCTACACCCAGCTTTGTTAAAAATAATTTATTTTATTAAGTAATCAGAATATAGGTTTTTGAAATAGAGTTAAACACTTTTTAAATAAGTTAGACACTTCTTTTTAAGTTGGGGAACAGTAACATTAAAAATATCGATATCATTGAGTCTGCCATTAAACAGATTGCATGAGCGTCTAAGAAAACTATTACTTGTGTAATTGGTTCTAGATCGAGGGATAGAAAATACTGCCATATTTCTACAAGCTCTTTCCCGCCTACGAGGTACACGCAAAGAGATGTTATGTAGCAACGAGGGGACATCCATAATGTTGTTAATAATTTTGTAAAGGAGAACAGCATCAGCACAGGTTCGGCGATGTTCCAGATAAGGTAGTTGATGTCTGTCAATTGACATATCATAGTCGGAGTAAACAAAACCGGTCCTGTAATCTAGCGCTTTAACAAATTTTCTTTGGATCCTCTCAAGTCTATCAATATGGACTTTAGAAAAAGGACACCAGATTGCACTTCCAAATTCCAACTGACTACGGACATAAATATTATACAATAGCTTGTACGTTGAGGCCATTTTAAAGGGTTTACCCATACGCAAAATGAATCCTAATTGTTTATAAGACTTTTCCAAAACCTTATCCATATGAGGTACAAACGTCAGTTTAGAACCCATAGTGACTCCAAGATCTCGTATTTCAGTCACTCTAGCAAGTGTTGTATTACAAAGTTTATAAGAATAATTGAAGTTATTAATTTTTCGAGAATAAGTTATAATGAAACATTTATTAGGATTCAGAAACAGGTTATTAGCGGCACAAAAACTTTCAAAATTTATTAGATCTCTCTGGAGCAGATTACTGTCATCTGAATTTCGAATAACCCTAAAGATCTTGGTGTCATCAGCATAGAGTAAAATGTTTGAGTTATTGAAAATTGAATTGACATCATTGATGTACAATATGAATAACAAGGGACCCAGATGGGAACCCTGGGGGACCCCAGAACTTGATGTCTTTGTACTCAGAGGTGTAGCCTTTTAATACGACAGCCTGACTACGATTTTCCACATACGATTTTATCCACCGGAAAAGATCGCCATGTATACCGAGATGCCAAAGCTTTTGCAATAGTTTGTTATGGCAGACTTTATCGAAAGCCTTGGCAAAATCGGTATATACAGCGTCAACTTGTAGATTTTCATCCATTGCGCTATGAATGTAATCAACAAAACTAAGCAAGTTACTGTCAACACTGCGTCCCTTAAAGAAACCGTGTTGGTTGGAATCAATAAGGCGTCGAGCGGCACCGAAAATTTGATTAGTTACTATTTTTTCTAATATCTTACTAAACTGACAGAGTTTTGAAATTGGACGATAATTTTGAATATCTTGACTAATTGAACCTTTTGGAATAGGAGTAATCCATGCTCGTTTCCATACTTTTGGAACACAACCCTCCCTTATAGATTTTTGAAATAACACGGTGAGTGGCTGAGCTAGTACAGAAGCACAATTCCGTATCAGAATAGGATGTATACCATCAGGCCCAGAACCTTTGCTAGTGTCAACATTACTTAACAGTTTAAGTACCATATCATAATAATGGTACCATTATTAGATAATTATTATTGTAAAAAGTAATGTACTTTTAATTTATAAAAACTGGTTGTACTGTACGTAATGTCGTGAAAAACTCTTAAATGGAATGTATCAGGGGATATTAGGCCATGTTGTTAGACAGCATGGTTTCGGAGAAATACCTGTCTGGCGCTCGAGATTCAGTTCTTTTGGATAGCAGGTTATTTGGCTACATTAAGTATCAGGGGGCGAGAATACTGTATTTAATAGAAAGTAATGACGGAGCGGAAACGCGTGTATTTGTAATACGTTATTCGAGATATTATTCTGAACACGTATGCTTTTTTAGGGTTCCGTAGGAAAATTGCAAAAAACGAAACCCTTATGGATTCGTCATGTCTGTCTGTCTGTCCGTCCGTATGTCACAGCTACTTTTTTCCGAAACTATAAGAACTATAACTGTTGAAACTTGGTATGTAGATGTATTCTCATCATCATTCATCATTCTCCTGCCCTTATCCCAATCATTTGGGGTCGGCGCAAAATGTTTTCTTCTTCCATACATCCCTTTCACCTGTCATCTCCGTACTCACACCCTTTCGACACATATCATCCTTCACACAATCCATCCATCTCTTTTTTGGTCTCCCTCTCCCCTTATATCCACCGCATTAAGATTTTCACACAAAAATAGAAAAAAAAAACAATAAATTTTGGGGGTTCCCCATACTTAAAACTGAAACTCAAAAATGTTTTTTTCATCAAACCCATAGGGGTATCTATGGATAGGTCTTCAAAAATATTGAGGTTTCTAATATATTTTTTTCTGAACTGAATAGTTTGCGCGAGAGACACTTTCAAAGTGGTAAAATGTGTCCCCCTCCCCCCGTAACTTCTAAAATAAGAGAATGATAAAACTAAAAAAATATATGATGTACATTACCATGCAAACTTCCACCGAAAATTGGTTTGAACGAGATCTAGTAAGTAGTTTTTTTATACGTCATAAATCGTAAACCGCAATTTACCTTTCATTCAATCAACTCAAATATAAAAATAAAGAAGAACATTTCATATCATAAACACAACGAACTACAAGAACTTTTATATTATGTTACTTGCTGCTACGGAACCCTTCATGGACGAGTCCGACTCGCACTTGGCCGCTTTTTTGCTAGGTCATGAAGTGAGTGAAACCTAAAAATCCTGGGCTCTTAGTGTTACGAGAGAGAAAGTAGATATTTAAGGTATTGAGAGAGTAATTATTAAATTATTACTCGTCTGGTTAATGCCTTTCAAAAGCTATATGAAATATAAAATAATCAGGAAGTTTACGTACTTCACTATTACTAAGAATAGATTTCATTCGTTTCTGCGTCATTAAAATAGACTGTCACAAAATAAATCTTGATGGATATTGATGTTTCTTCTACTCTTACTGATAAAAAGAGCCACCTTTTTAGAGTAGTAGTTTTATTACGCGTTTGTTTAATGCTTTTTAAAACCTGTGGTACCTACGATATGAAATGTAAAATAATCAGGATGTACCTATCTAATTACCTCAGAGTAGATTTTATTCGTGACTGTCACAGACTGGCAACCCGCTCCCCCACCCCCCCGGAGCAACGATATAAAACTTCTTTGGTAACTGTCATTAAAACAGACTGTCACAAAAGAAAAACTTGATTGATACTAGAGTCGAGTCTATATTGCTTAGTAGTAATTCCCGCTTCCGACTGTCGCAGTTCGAGGGCACGCCGTTCTACCCGGACAACGACCGCTACTGGGCGCTCGTGGACAAGTACAAGGTGACGCAGTTCTACACCGCTCCCACCGCCATCCGATCGCTCACCAAGTTCGGTGATGACTATGTTAAAATGTAAGATATACTTAATACAAATTTTATTTTTATGAATGATAGATATACTTACTCAAATTACGCGAGACGGTTACCTATTTTATTTCCAAACTAGTAATATCCGAGTGCTAAAAAATCTTGGTTGTTTCCGTGCTTCGAGGCCTTACAGAAAAACTCCTAACACGCCACTACACGTACACGGCACCGATGCGGATTAGCCCCCGTGCGTGGAGTTTGGTCCAGCCTTTCCGAGTTATGGGAAGAGACCCGCGCTCCAGCAGTGGGATCGATATGGGTTGTAAATGACGAATGTAATTGTTTTCTCTGAATTCGGACAACACTGCATTACATATACGGTAAAATATAACCGGATAAAACGTAACTCATAAAAACTCAGAATAATGTCAGAGGCAAAGTGTATAAAGATCTAAGAGCAGCTTAACCTTATAGAGACAAGATAAAAATTGCTTCGTGTAAATACGTTCTCAAATCGCAAGTGAGACTCCTCAATCATGTTTAACCACAATCAGTTTCCTATTGTGGCAAAGCAATAACTCTACAGAATTTTGAAATTATATAATAGATATGTCAGCCTGCGATGACTGAGATTTATATCGATTAGATATCTACCAACTACTGACTATAGGTACTACTTATACGTAGGTATATTTATTGCAGCGTTATGCTTATTTTGTATTAAATACTTATTTCAGTTTAGATGAAAAGGATTTCTAGTTATATTTCTAAGATACTATTACTAACCTCGCCTTTCAAAGCTATTTATGATTCTTAGTTGTTACGTTATTTCTAAGTACCGAACAAGCCAAAAATAACGATGTACGAGTATATCGCACTCAATGCCTCAATGCCAGGGTCAAGGTTTTCCTGTTACCTGTAGTTAACATGCCTAAAAGTGTAAATAAGACTGAAGTACTTAGTGGAGTAGTGTGTTTGTTTCATTGAGTAAGCAAAGCAATCAATACAGAGGACATATCTATAAATTATATGTGTTCATTTTTGGGGGGTCTTGGAAATTTTAAGTAGTGTTGTAGGTCGGTGGTGAGTTCAATGTTAAAATATAGGTTATCGTAATACTGTCTCTAGTGGCGAGCTCGATCTTAGTTAGATCAGTTTGAGATGTATTGAAATGAAAATAGATCATAAAGCAACTTCACATTAAGCAGTCATACCCGGCCTACATTTTTAGCACACCTTTTTTATTTGGGTTTTGAAGATTAATTAGAGCCAGTCGAGCACCCGCGATCTATTTCGGGTGCCTGTTTAATTAAACTATTTTGAATGGATTTTGAAGTACAATTTTCATTTATAAATTATTTTGGATTTATTATAATCTTAAGCACGTAATATTCAAAATACGAAATTAGAAATAGGGAAATACGAAATTGCAACATAAATTGCAATATAAATTCATTTATGTTGCAAAAGCAACAACCAACATTCGTGTAAGTAAAACTCGCACCTAGATACGACGAACAATTATGATGGCGTAGCAATATATTATTGGCATCGCTTCAGGCACAATGTGTCAACCCTCCGCGTGCTGGGCAGCGTAGGAGAACCCATCAACCCCGAAGCCTGGCTATGGTACTACCGGCTAGTCGGAAGCGGGCGCTGCTCCATCGTCGACACTTTCTGGCAGACGGAGACCGGCGGCCACGTGCTCACCAGCTTGCCGGGCGCCACCTCGATGAAACCCGGAGCCGCGGTGAGTGACTGAGGCAAGACTTACTATAAGTGGGTTAGTACCTATATATAATACTAAACCGAGAACTCAAATAATATAAATACAAAACATTCTTTTGGGTTGCTTACGTAGCAGGGTATCGTCATTGAAACACGAAAATCTACGAGATCTTGACCATCCCCAATATAAATAGAGTCACACCTACAATAGTTTATAGGTAGGTCTGATTACTGGGGTAGGTCAAGAATCAATATCTTCTCTTTTTCTTTCTTTATTTCTTCTTTAAAGCTAGGTACATATTTTGTGCTGCTCTAATTCTCCCACTAGGATTCCCTGTGTCCCTGTGTCGCCTGTGTCGCGTTTTCTTTTTGAAGGTATTTCGGCCACTCTGTAAGGCCACATCACAACCTATAGCGTCTCCACCGCTGGTAGGGCAAGGCTATCTTTCCATATCTCGAGAAAGTTAGGTCATACTCCACATAGGGCAGGTGAACAATATCAGGAGTGTTGAAGCCTCTCATGGCTTAATAATTATCATCTGTATAGTTATTGACACCAGTGGTATAACCTGCCTTACTAAGCACATAAAGGGTTAAGATAAATGGAACTAACAATCAAACATAACCAGGAACTAACTGACTAGGACTGGCCGACGCTACAGAGCAAGCTGAACTGATTGAAGAATTTTAGTAACGTTTCTTTGTTCAGGGCCAAAGCAAGACGAACAGATATAAGATTTTTACTAACGTTTCCTCGTTCAGGGTTTCCCGTTCTTCGGTGTCGAGCCACAACTGCTAGACGACAATGGGCAGGAGGTGCGGGGCGCCGGCGAGGGCTACCTGGTGTTCGCGCGCCCCTGGCCCGGCCTCATGCGCACGCTCTACGGCGACCACGGCCGCTACGAGACGGTCTACTTCTCCAAGTTCCCAGGCTACTATTGCACTGGTGACGGTACGTTCATTATCTTATATTTTTTTAATTGAAAAGGTACATACATGGGCGTTGAAAATGGATAATTGGGGGATCCCACGTCTGTTAGTTCAATAACTGTCAGTCTTGTAGGTCGTGACTATCCATGAGAGTAAATCTGAATCTGAAGCCTATCTGTAGAGGGGCTGTCAATGAAGGTCACTTGTAGTTAGTAGGTTAGTACACAGGTTTGCGTGTTCACTGCCAAGAAAATGCCATTTGTCGTATCACCTCGTTTTGAGGACACTCCCCTTAATGCCTCAGCTAGTATCGAAATCCTTGGTGTCGACATATCGAGTGAAGTCGAGTTCCAGTTCAAGAAAAGAGCGTACTCCCATATCAAAGGCCGGCAACTCACTTGTGACTCCTCTGGTGTTGCGGGTGTCTATGGGCGGCGGTAATCGCTTACCATCAGGTGATCCGTTCGCTTGCTACCTCTGCCATAAAAAAAAAGTAAAGGAAGTTTATTATCACGCGAAATAATCTGTATAAGCGTGATAAAGTCTAGATACGAACTATAGATATTTTACGTATCAGATTTCATTATAAAATTCTTAATAGGTGCTAGAAGAGATGAAGATGGTTTCCTGTGGGTGACAGGACGCATTGATGACATGCTGAACGTGTCTGGACATCTGATGTCCACGGCAGAGGTAGAGGGGGTGCTTACCGAAGAATCTCGGGTATCGGAGGCCGCCGTCGTGTCCAAACCTCACCCGATCAAGGGTGAGTCACTTTACTGCTTCGTAATACTCAACGACGGTGCGGTTTTCGATGAAGATCTCAAGAATTCGCTAAAGAAGCTTGTGAGACAAAGGATCGGTGCATTTGCTGCACCCGACGTTATCCAGTACGCTCCCGGCCTGCCGAAAACCAGGTCCGGCAAAATTATGAGGAGGATACTGCGGAAGGTGGCCCTCGGTGACCGCGACATTGGCGACACGTCCACCCTCGCCGATCCTTCAGTCGTAGACGAATTGTTCAAAAACCGACCTTAATGTGACACAAATAGAGTAAGCCTCAGAGCTTCGAATAGTTTTGTGTTCCTATTTCGCTTATTATGATTTTTAAGCTACCTCTTCAAGTGGTAGATGTTATACAGGATGTAAGATAAATGTGTAGCAATACTTACAGGCCAGTTCATAAGATAGCTGTTTCCAAGCTCTGGAACGTGTACCTTTTTTGCAATCAGTAAGATCAATACCTAAATACTAATTTGAGTGCGCTCATCGTTGCGTTGCTTCACGTCTTGGTGTGAACTAACCTTTAAAACAACTTTTTCTCTACGTCTTATCAAATTATTTTCAACAAAGTCGTAGGACAAATGTTTTGAGTTTCATGAGTTAAGCCCACGTTTAAAGTATTGCTTCAGGTCTTTCGCTACACCCTGTAAATAGATAAATGTTTATAAAACTAATGTTAATTTATGTCCAATTGTGTGTACGTTATCGACGTAAATATATAATTTGAATAACTATCAAGTACAATGATGTTATTATGTATACTCACAAATAAATTACCTACTAAAATTGTTTATACATACATATTTATACGTTTTATCTTGTAATTTCATTTGCGTGAAACGTAGAAAATATAATCGTTACTACTTATTTATCTGCACGTGCCTGTTTGTTGAAAATGATTTTGCTAATCTTTCATGTCATGTTCTTGAAAGATTGTCCAGGAGCGTAATATAGGTACCTATATTCAGTGTTCACTACGAGGCTCCGTAGGCTTGTTTAAAATGTACAGTTTACCATTCGCGGTCGACTTTAGCATGATGGTTTAATTAAACTTTAGGTATAGGAAGTTTTATTTTAGATTTTTATGTTCAAATAACCAGTGTCAACTTCGGCATTCCATAATAGTTAAGTGTTTTTTTTTTATAGTAGATAATTAATTACTACATAAGATAATGAAGGAGCACTGATGGAGTGTGGGTTACAAAAATGTCATCGTTTGTATCATTGAGATTGTTAAAGAATTTCAATATTTTATTATGTTGGTAGGTGTTTAGTTAATGTATAAGTATTGGTGAATATTTACGTAATTCGCGTTACTTATGTGATAGGTATATGGTACCTGATATTAGGAGAGTAGTGTGTGGTCAAGCACTGCCTGTTAACTTGAAATGTTTCTATGTTGTTTTTATAATTGTCAGGTTGTGATAATTCCCATTTTATTTTTTCAATCTTTGCACAAAGTATTCATAGACGCATATTTTATCTTGTGGTCATTCAATCAGGAATGGTAATACTGAATAAGATTTAAAAATTCTGGACCATTTAATGTAACTTGCCAAATCATGAGACTGTTGCTTACGTTGATGTTGACATCAATAGGGTTGTTGACTGCTAGTCAATTGATTTAATTATTATCAAATGTAAAAACAGTTCAGAAAAATGGTTAAATGGCAACCTATGACGTAATAAGTTTGTGTACTCGTTTTTATACTCATTGCGAATTTTTAAAATTAAAAAACTCATATTTAATTCCAAGTCAGTAAGTTTTTCTACTGTTTCATTAAAACAACTGTTTATTAAAAAATGATTATATTATAAAACTACTGCAACTATTATAAAACTGAGTGAGTTCATTTACAATGAAAAGAACTGGGTAGACCTAGTCTTGTTTTCCAGCACAGCATACATTATTAGCATTACGTTATTTTGTAGGCTTCCCTAGGCGTTACGTACGAGTAATTTGTTAATGAGTACGTAGTATCAGTTATGTTACAAACCTTATTCCGTACTATCCTTCTTAATTATATGATCACTGTAATTTTATTGTGGAAGTGTACCAATCACCTTCTATACATATGATATTATATAGGTCATTGAAGTGTATAGTGCCGCTAGAGGCACCATAGTAGAAGTGCCGTAAGATTTGCGGGCAAAATAGTGGGTCATTTCAGTTGATAGATTAGGTCAGTAAATTTTCTTGATTTTTTCGGAATTGCGCATTTGCAGTTTCGTTTGAATCCGATATTTGCCCGTAATATCAATAACTTAAAAAGCTAATGGTAACGTATTGCTATAATAAATAAGCCGTGGAACGTCTTTTATTACCAGTGATCGGAGTAGGTAGATTGATTTAGGGTCAATGACCGCAAACCTATATGTTAATATGGACATGCGCTGCTCGGATTTTAGGAGTTTAACATTTTTAAGCGAACAAAAACGAATATTCTTTCTGTTATTCTAAACATAAATAAATTGCTTCCTTCAGAACCAATTGATTGAACCAGATTTACTTTAATAATACTCAACTCAATCCGGAAATACCGGAACTTTTCGGAAAAAAGGATTGTCCATGTTATAAAATCACGATGCAAGTACCAAAAATCAATCTGCCTACTCCGATCTCTGTTTATTACGTTACGATCGTTATACACTCTATTAATTTTACGTGGCTTTAGTAAGTGGCTTGATGAATACGAATATCTTAAACACTTCTTTATTATGCACATTAAAAATTATTTGTTTTCAGTGTAAGCTATAGAATGATATACATATATAAAAATACATAAAATTATTATTTTAAATTATTACATACTTAGGGTTGATTTATATTCCCAGCGGCGGCGACGCTTATCGATTTATATTCAGCGGCCGAACCGCTTAGGGTGACCATATCTTCAGTGCTTGAGGCGGACAGCACAAATGATAATATCGATATCATTACTTTGTATTTAACATAAAAAGAAGGTAATTAGTTCGGTATGACTTGGGGAGCATGGATAAACGAGATCGCGAGATTAGCTAATTGTTTTAAAAAGTAGTGGGTCCCAGGACCCACTACTTTTTAAATTAAATTTATACTAAAATAGAGTTGCCCTTTATTCAATAATGATGCTCATTGTTTGTTTTGTATTTACGGGTAAAAGTCTTCATTCCCACTGCAGTCGTTACATTTTTGTACTTTTTATAAAAAAAGCACTTCTTACATCATATAGTGAACGTTTTTATACTTTATTGAATAAATTATTTATTTCAAGAATAGTTATAAATTCTTCCTTTGGCAACATCACGAAAATATGTTCACTCTACGACACAGAGCGGCGCGGCCGCTGTAACTGCATCGATACATATGAACACGTTGAAAATTGCCACAGCGGCCGGGCCGCCGCGGCCGAAACGCTCGCGCGAGCAGCTGCGCGGCTGTGAGTATAAATCGTTCCATACAGTTCCATGTAATTCGGCGCCAGAGCGGCCGTGCCGCGCGTTTGCGCTGCTCAATATAAATCGAGCCTTATAGACCTATTTTAATCGGGCAAACTTAGCGTTCTGTATGTGGTAAAGGATGGGTTAGTTAGAATATCTTATCTCTAATGCAAATACCTGCCTAGTGAACTAATCAGCAATAATTGTTGTAGACGGACACTGCAGACTTGGCTGTCCTTGTAGTACGCACTATTAATTTGTTTGCATAAAAAGTATTTATTTTATTAAATTTATATAGAGTAAGCCTTCACCTGGCTTTGACTAAATTATAAGCTCAGTTGAACTTTTATTGGCTTATTTTGTTAAGTGTTTTGTATTGGTTTAAGTATGTTTGCTTATTATGATAAATTACACTAAATCAGTCTGGGTAGATATTAAGAGTCGTTATTGTGATTGTATGTTAAACAGACATATCATTGAAGTGATTAAATTATATATCATGCTATTGGAATTGGCTTGAATCTTTTAATCTCCTTTAGATTGAAATTAAAGCATAGATACTGAAATTTTGTTACTCGAATGTTTGTTTATTATACCTATATGGACACAAAAAGTACATACACTTGATTAAATAATTTTGTTAATCTAATTCCTTATTTAAGAAAAGCTACTTAATATTTTAATTAATTCATTTTTATTCATTCATTAAGTTATTTAAAAAATCCAGTCCGTATTCTGGCATACATACAAAAGGTTATCAAGCCGAAATAATACCGGACAGACAACCAAGATAGAATCTTGGCTAGATATCGTAAGTTTCTCGAAGTTATGCAGTGGTGTTATAGTACATTATGGTACTAGTGTGTAACATTGGTGATTACCGTCGAGGCGCCATTGAGACCCGAGCCGTAGGCGAGGGTCTTAAGAGAGCCAAGGACGGTAATCATCAATACACACGAGTATCATACGACGTTTTTCAACACATTTGTGAATAAAATAACAATAAAAACTCATTTCAACAGTGAAAACGAGTTGTGAAAAATGTTTCGCTATGGCGGGAAAAATTAATCAGTTTTCCTATGCGCGCGCATTGCGATCGGCCACAGACTAAAGGGATGAGGTTTTTTTTTTTTATTTTCGGCGCATAGGATTTGCGCCTATTCTGCCACGTACAAAATGGGGAATTTAAAGTTTTCTTTTATTACAGAGAAAACAAAAGTTATATTTGAGTGAAAGTTTTATTTATTAAACAAGTACGAGTTAAAATTATCTATTTAAATAAGAAGTTGCATGAAATGAGCAAGCAATAGAAACATTAATTTATTTGTTCTATTGAACACGATCTTTTTTTTTGAATAAAAACTTTTTTTAAGAACAAAGCAACTCAACCAATAAAATTTAAAAAAAATCTATAACTCACTAGTGAGTTATAGCAATGAAAAAGTCACAGTTTGATTATGAGTGTCATTCTGTGCCTAATTGCGGTGACCATAGAGCCACTTTATGAGCAAGTGTGTTGAAAAATATATTATTTTTGGAATTATCTAAGTATTTCGAAATTTTCAGTTCAGTTCAGTTCAAGCCCCCCTCCAGCCAGCATCACTGCTGCAAGGACGCGGAGGTCCAAGACACCAGAGGGGGGCGTAGATAGGACAGGAGTGTAGGGCGGCGCAGTCAGAAGGGGGAAAGATGGGAGTTGGAACCAGTCCGAATCCTTGACATCGTAGCAAGTATGGGGAAGATAGATACTATAATTGGTGTGTAATATATACAGAGAGGAAATATGACTGCTTATTTTTGAGTACTTCGAATTGCTTCTAGCTGGGTCTCTTCAGACGTCGTTAGGCTCTCTCTTTAGATTCAATTTTTAATCCTGTTATCTGCAAATATGATCTATGTATAATGAGTTTTACTACACTAATTTTGCTATTAACAAAATTTAAATTTAATTTTTTATTAAAACACTATTATCACATTACACTGTGCACTTATACATTATACACTTCTATAAAATATAACACAAAGGAAAACCTCACACACATAGCACTAGTTGTTACATATAAACAAAATAAGCATTAAAAAAATATTTTAGCTATTTAAGTTTGTCTTTTTGTTCTCACATTGTTCGTTCAGTGCGATTATTCTTATGACCTGCAGATGTTTCTTTTAGCGAGGTTTGTTTTACATAATTTTTTGGGTTCCCAAAATCCGCCACTGATGTCCTGCTATGTTGAAGTTTTCTGTGTGTGATTTGTCCCGGATATTATTTTTATTTCATGATATTGAAACGAAATTATCACCCGTGCCACTTTGAATTCGCGAGTATATATAATAGAATTCTAGACTTTCTTCGGGCTTCTAAACTTAAGTAGCAGTAGTATGATTATTAATTCAAAATTGTATATTTACAAACCAATCTCAATAGCAATTGCAACAAGGTTTTGCCTGTGATATTTGGTGTTCAAAAGTACCAGGATAGCATGACCTGAGAAGGTAGTTAGTGCTGGATTACTATTTGATGCCCTATCTGTTACACCATTATACGGTTACAACATTCGATAATACTATAAAATATATTGTTGTAGTAGGACTATAATATAATAAACATACATAATAATATTAATTTAAATACATACATATAAAGATATAATACATCCAGACACTGAGCAAATCAATCTGCTCATCACAGAAATGTTTGCTTTGGGTGGGGATCGAACCCATGACTCTCCAAGCATTAGTCAGGAGCGCTAACCACTGAGCCACCGAGTCAATTTAAGGCTTGGCTTTTTTCTGACATGGCTTTACTGAAATCTGCCTAGTAGCACCGGTTCCAACACTTAAACATGGTTTGCGAAGTACGAAAACGGTTTTAATTAATGCCACTTGCATTCACCCCATCCAGATTATGATCATGTCTGTAGTCACTTAACATAACTACTAGAGTACACCGGGGCGAATCGGATCAACTTCACTTTGAGGTTAAATAAAAATAACTTCCGTTGGAAGATTTTGTTATTTATTATTTTAGCTTTAATCAGTATTTATTCTAGATTGAAATTCATAATCATAAATTTGAATAGTACCTTCTGAAATCGAATTTTCTGTGAACGAAAAACTGAAACTTGGGAAATATCCGATTCGCTCCCAATTTTTGGGGCGAATCGTATCATAATATATACAGTAATTAAATAGAGAACTAATAAATGGTTTTTAATGAAACAAAAAAAAATACATGTTAATTAATGAATTATTCATATGGTTATTGGCACGAAAATCCAGATAAATAGTCATTTTTGTGGCACCATCCTTCAAATGACCGAATTCAACACTCAGTGGCGTAGCATGGGTTTTCGCCGCCCGGGGCCGATAGGAAATTTGCCGCCCCTATCTATTTTCATCATTAGTAAAAAAAAAGTCAAAGCAGCCAAATTCTGTAATCAATTAATGTACTCTTCGTGTTTTTTTTAAAGCAATTTCGATGTGCATGTCACGTTTGATAGCTTATTTTTGGTAATAATGCGCGAGCGAAGCGAGCGCGAAAATTTTTAATTTTTATATCTAAGAATATTTATGTTAAACCAACAAAAACCCCTTTACTTGGAGCGCTCAGCGCCGTTTATTTAGGGTAGGTACGCCCTGTGTCTGTGCACGGGTGGCACGACACAAAGGCCGGCCCTGGTGTAAAATAGTAACTGTGCCATTGCTGTACGGGTTTCGTTTTTCATATGATAACATTTGTTTTCATGACGTTTTAGCTGGGTCATATAACTTTGAATATTTTTTATCATATATTTCGTTCGCTCAATCTGCCGTCCCCTCTGGTCGTGCCACCCACGTCTGCTTGCAGTCGGTCTGCATATAGTCAACGTAAGGTAATTTTTAATTAACTGCAGTTTAGAGAAGCTTCTCTCACAACTAAGTTTGGGTCTGTTGCAGCTACAGTAGCCCAAAGACGTACACGCTTAAGTTTGAACTCTTCTCTGTTAATATCTAAGATCTAAGTCCAGTTCATCGCCTAATAACACTGTTGCTAAAAAAAAATGCGGCGCTCGCCGCCCTCCATGTGCCGCCCCTGCCCATGTGCCGCCCGGGGCCATGGCCCCCCCGGCCCCCGCCACGCTACGCCACTGCGTCTACCGATGCCTACCCGGTAGTCGTACCCAGCGGTGTACCGCCGGTCTTGAAGTTACAAGGACGCTCCAACTACGGGTCATGGAGTTTCGGCATGAAAATGTTTCTCGTAGATTGTGGGCTCTGGAAATGCGTGGAAAATCCAGAAGAATTCGCAAAAACAGTAAGAGATGCAAAAAGATTGGATGAACAAGCGAGAGCTAAAATTTGTCTTAGCGTAGACCCACGAATTTACAGCCTACTAAAATCGGCCAAGACTGCCAAAGAAACATGGCAAAAAATTTGTGATGAATACGCTAACAGTAGTCTAGATAGAAGACTAAATCTACTGCGGCACCTATTCGGTACCAAACTAGTGGACCATCCAAACATGGACGCCTATGTCAGTTTTATACGTGATACGCAACAACAACTGCTCGAAATAAATGCAGGCCTGGAAGACGAACTTGTTGGAGTCATTATGCTAGCTGGTCTATCTGAAGACTTCAAGCCGCTCATCATGGCTCTAGAAAATTCGGGGTCATCCCTCACTTCCGACTCTGTGGCAACGCGACTTCTGAAGGACGACTACAAATACTTCAAAAGTTCTACTTCGAGTGCTTTAGTGTCGGGAAATACTACAAAAGCAGTGCAGTGTTCGTTTTGCAAAAAAATCGACTATACAGTATCACAATGTAGAAAGTTGAAACAAAAAAATAAGAAAAAACATACCACAAATAATACAACTGACGTAACACTTTTATATTCTTTAATTACATCTCCTACAGGTTCCCACTCAAGCAAGGACTATTGGTTATTAGATTCCGGTGCATCTTCACACATGTGTCACAACTTCGACTCCTTCTGTTCTCTGGAAAGACGGTCGAAACCAGTGTATGTTGCCAATAATGACCAAATTCTCTGCAAAGGTACAGGTACTGTAAATATGCCTTTATCTGGTGATTTAAGTACTATGTCTGACGTGCTGTATGTACCAAGTTTAGCTTCAAATTTACTCTCAGTCAGTAATCTTGTTCGGGGCTTTGTAGTTTTATTTTCTCCCAAAGCTCAAAGGTGCTACAATCCTACGTAAACAAGGATGTAAAGTTTCGGGTGTTATTATGGCGACTGCGTCAAACTACAATGGCATGTATAAGCTTGACTTATCACAGCAAGCCAATTTGTCAAATGCTAAAGAGACTGCTTCACTTTGGCATAGACGAATTGGACACTTGAACGCCAAAGCTCTAAATATTTTAAAAAATAAATCTGTGGGCATCAAGTTCGCCTGTTTCACTGATAGATTGCATGAGACATATTGTGTAGCTTGTTTACAAGGCAAACTAACAAAGAGACCCTTCAAACCATCCAAAAATTAGTCTAGTCGTAAGTTAGAACTTATTCATTCAGATCTCTGCGGTCCTATGAGTACAACCTCCTTAGGTGGAGCCTTGTATCTTCTAACTTTCACTGACGATTTTACGCGTAAAACTTTTGGCTATTTCTTAAAATATAAAGCCGAGGTTTTCGCTAAATTGGTAGAATCCCTTAAAGCTGCCAAAAGAGTCCTTCGCTACCTTAAGGCAACAAAGGATTTGAAATTGGGTAGTGTACGTTCGGTACCAGGCTCTGTCGGTGACCTCATTGGTTACTCGGACGCCGACTACGGGAATAGTGCTACCGATAGGCGTTCCTATACAGTCTATGTGTTCACTGTTTTCGGTATGCCCATCTCATTATTTCCATTTTAAAGCGTATAAATCTAGCGGCAGTGAGTATAACAGAGAGCTTTATAAATATTACAAATGGCACGTAAAAATACTGATTAACACCTCTTATCAGCAGCATATAAAGGGAATTCAGGCGAATATTCTTGGTGAACCTGCAAAATTTTGGCAGTATGTGAAGGATAAGCGGAGTGAGAGGCGAGGTTGTGATAATTTTATACACAACGGTGTCCAGTTATCAGGACAAGATGCTGCCGACGCGTTCGCCAGTTATTTCAGTTCTGTGTTTCACTCCCAGCCCCCGCAGCTAAATCCGGTAGCGGCTGAGAATCTGGCGCGAGGCGTATCTGACGCGAAGCGTGTTGCACTTGATCGAGTGGACGAGGCCGACCTTGTATCTGCAGCAAAGAGACTTAAACCGCGCTCTTCTGCGGGACCTGATGGGGTACCCAGTTTTCTGCTTAAGGACTGTCAGACTATAATGAAGGTACCACTATTGCACTTGTTTAATCTCTCTCTGAAAAACTCTGTTTTCCCCATTGTTTGAAAGACGTCTAGAGTCACCCCTATACCCAAGGGTGGCACTAGTAAAGATGTCTCAAATTATAGACCTATAGCAGTGTTGTCGGTCTTCGGCCAGATATTTGAGTCGATATTGAATTGTCGAATTCGTCACCAAATTAGCATGTGGTTAGATGATAGCCAGCATGGTTTTCGTCAGCGCCGGTCTACTGATACTAACCTCATTAACTTCGTCGACTATGTGGCTGCTGAAATTGACGCACGTCGCCAGGTGGACGCGACATACTTTGACTTTAAAAAGGCGTTTGACCTGGTTGACAACGATATATTGCTTGGGAAACTAGCGCTCTTTGGTTTCACTCCAAGTCTCTTGGAATTCTTCTCGAGTTACCTTAGCCATCGCTCGCAGTTCGTCAGGGTGGCTGGTTGTGAATCTGAGCGTTATTACACCTTATCAGGAGTGAGTCAGGGGAGTACTTTGGGCCCCACTCTGTTCTTGCTGATGATCAACGAACCTGCCGAAGGTCGTCCGCACTGCTAGGTGTTTTATGTTTGCGGATGATTTAAAGCTCTGCATGTCCATTGATAGTCCCGTTGACGTTCTCGCCTTACAGAGTTACATCGACGCTGTGGCTAAATGGAGTGATGAAAATCACTTACCGTTTAATGCCTTCAAGTGTAAAGTGATAACTTTTACACGTCGTCGTCAGCCTTTCCAAGCTACTTATTCTTTGCGTGACGTGTCTTTAGAGAGAGTGGACAGTATTCGCGACTTGGGACTAGAGCTTAATGTCAAACTGGATTTTCATTCCCATATAACGAAAATGTGTAGCGCTGCCAACAAAACCTTTGGATTTATAATGAGAACAGCGTCCCAGTTCAGTGACGTGAGAGTCGCCAGAGTGTTGTACAACGCCTACGTTCGTAGTAAACTCGAGTTTGGTGCAGTCGTCTGGGACCCCTACGAGAGCTGTTACTCACTCATGATCGAGAAGATCCAGTGAAAGTTTGCACGATGGCTGTACAAAAGGGTTTATGGTTATTACCCGTATCTGTACCCATCCATATTTGTATCGGGGATGGTCGGCTTGGACACGTTGATACTGAGACGAAAACTTCTCCTGGTGGTACACTATTATTCCATTCTCCACAGCAAAGTTGATAACCAGTCGGTAATGGAACAGCTTGGATTTACTGTGCCATCGGGAGGAACGCGCAGCGTGGACGGTGCTATTGCGCCGCGCCGCGCCTATTCGCGCTCCGCAGCGCGCGCACGCGCCGAGCAGACAATGCGCCTACAGCCCGCGCGATCTCCCTTCTTTGCGCCATTACTGCTGAGCACTATGATTTGGACATATTCACCGACTCAGTGGGAACTTTTTTGACCAAAGTTTTTATGTTTTTAAATTGTAATGTTAATTATTAACTATAATATAATCTATAGTTATAAGTTTGTGTAATAGTTAAGTTTTTTAATATGACTTGCTGACCTTTGGACAACAGTCTGTTAACGGCATGTGTTTTTTGTAATAAAATAAAAAAAAAAAAATGGGAAGCTCGAAAACAGAACCGTAGCGCTGTCAACAACCGAGACCGAATACATGGCACTTTCAGAAGCCTGCAAAGAGGCGATCTATCTAAAATCGCTTTTGATTTCTTTCCTCGAAACCGACTGTCCTGTGACGATCTACTGTGACAATCAAAGTTCCCTATTCCTAACAAAAAATAATACTTACCATTCTCGGACAAAACACATAGACATTCGTCATCATTTCATACGAGACGCTGTACAACAAAATAAAGTAAAATTACATTATATACCCACAAAAGATATGGTGGCAGACGTCCTAACAAAACCATTGCCTAGGATTAAACATTTAAAATGTACCATACTTTTAGGTTTAGGTTTCTAGTAATTGTAACTTTATGTGTCTTTTGTTTTTATATTTGATTGATGACGTTAGTTAGATAGTCTTTTGTTTTTGGTAATGTGAATTATTTTTAGTAGAATATACAATATTGTCATTAGGGAAATTTTTGATAAGGATCATTTATATTTTTTGTTAAACACTATACAGGATGTCCTATTACGGAAGGGGGTTGAAACTCCTTTAGATTTATGATAGGCCATCTGTAGAGCAATCTGTCGTTAAACTTTTTTTTATAAGAACTTGTCACTTGTCTCCTCTTACGTAACACATTAAAATATACCATTTATTACTTTATTCCCTTTTCTTTATTCGCGCACTCTGTGTAGTGGCTACCTAGCCACCAAGTCCTACTTCATATGAAGCATTAGTCTTATTTTTAACCTTCAAAGTCTCATAAACCTTTTCAATTTTTATTTAGTAACATCTCGTTTGTTAGCCTATGTTTATGAAGGTTGTTCTTACTTTATGAGGTGATTCGCATTATCACAGTTATAGTTAAACCCTATGAAGAGAAAATCACTTATTTTTTGAAGTTATTGTCAAGTGAATCATTATCCAACGTTTTCGAATAAGTCCGTTGCTACAATTGCTGCACGTCCTCAATCCATTGTTTACAGATGGCTTGATTTCCTATTTTCCCCACATCTTATAAAAATATTGACCTTGGTTATTTTTTTAACAAATATCAGAATTATTAAAAACCATAAAAAATGAATAAAAATAAGATACATTGATTTTAAGTACAGATCCAATTCACCCCGCAGGAAAATATTTTATCAGAATACCATTCATATAGTTATTAAAAAGCTATTTTATTTTCAAAATAAAGTCCATACTTAAACTATTTAATGATTTTTAACTATAAAAGAAAGTCTTGGTATAAAATAACAAGTTATCATTATTACTTATTTTACAATAGGCGCAAAACTGCCGTAGCGTCACTTCTGCATCAAGGGCGATAGTCGAAGTCACTAAAATACGAGAGGTATCAAAATACTTATTATGACAACAGATGCGGAGGGCAGGGACGAAGTGATGTGTTGCTATGACAACGGTCAGTCTAGCGCGGTATTTAAAATATTTATTTATTTATAATTTTGATTCGATTCTCCCTGTGATCCGATTCGCCTCGGTCTACCCTACCACTTTTTTAATCAATGTATGTATATTTTTAAATAACTAGCTTCCGGCCGCGACTTCGTCGACGGGACTTCAGAATTAGGTCCAGAGAGAAAAAAAATATGTTAAAGCAGCCGGAAACCCTCAAGATTTCCGGGATAAAAGTATTCTGTGTTAGCAGCGTACTTTATCTATCTACCTACCGTTCAGTGGTATCGGCGTGATAGTGGAACAAACAAACAAACATCAATACTTTCGCATTTATAATATTAGTGAGAAGTTTCCCATTTTTACCCGAAGAGTGTAAGTACTTTTGAATAATGTAATATTTAGACACCAGCATGATGTTTATATTATGTCACTAGCTTTCCACCCGCGGCTTTCCCCGCGTTGACATCGTTTATGGTGCCGTCATGATCCAAAAGATCATAACCCTATCTGTAGTCAGTTTACCTGCATGATCGATGCGACCACGGAAGCATACTAAGTCACGAGCAATGGCTTAACTACCTTGCGAAGCACGAAAACGTTCAAGATAACCTGCATGATCAACGCAAGCCCACTGAGTCATGACAAACGGTTTAAACTGCATTGCAAAGCACGGAAACGGTCAAGACAAGCGGACAGCCACTAGGCCACTGAGGTTATTCCATCAATGTCGCAGAAGAAGCCCCAATCCCCTACTATTAGTTTAAATCTTAAAGGTATAAAGCCCATACTAGGGCATCAAATCGTAATCCGGCTCTTTCTACCTTCTGTTTGGTAATGCTCTCCTGGTACTTTGGAACGCGAAGTATTACAGGCTCTTTTATAATGAATTGATTAGTTTTACTGATAAGAAGAAGAAGAAGAAAGGCAAGAAAATTCCTACTGGTTTTATAGTAAGTCTGTTCAATTCAACTGGTACTAAGACTATTAAATTAACACTGTAAGCAACGGGAATTTTCCGCCCGTTCACTAACACTGATACTCAACGGGAAAAAAAACCGTTGAGTCACACGTGTAACCCATCGGGATTTTTTTTACCGCTGTGTAACAGTATGACTGAAAATGGTGTGACACAACGGGAATATAGGCCATATGGTTTTTTTTCTTCTCCTCTGCGTAACACCATCGAATTTTTCGCATATGCAGTGCGGCGGCGGCGTGCAATTTATTTAATATGTCATTATCACAAATAATTGTAAATAAATCTTAATTTTCAACTCGAACTTAGCTAAGTCACACCACGATTAGGATGCGCAAGCGCTCGCGCGCAAGGGTCCTGTAATAAACGAAACAAAGAGGAGTTTCTCAACAAAAGCGCAACGGTCGGACCGCGCGGCGTCCGCTGCCCGAACAACCCACTAAGCAAGCAAAACATGCTACAATATTGCCAAAAGTAACATTTGGGAGCTTGTAAGTTACAAAGGCTTCAACGTTAAAGCAAGGTAGTGACAATCTTGATTCAAAGCCCTAACGGCCGCGCACTAAGTATACCCCGTAACTTACCCCGCCCACGCCACAAAAACTTTTAATAACTTTGACAAGCAAGGTTAAAATAACATTATAGCTGTAACTTTCTAGCAAGTTCCTAAGTAAAGTTTTTGTACGTTTTTATCTATATATTTCCTCAACGTTTCATCTGTAAGCTACAAGTAACTTTATGGCACTACGATTGTATACATTGCAGGGAATTTAAATTAGTATATACTAATAACTTGCGCATCTGATGTCGTATCCATATTTCACACATAACTTGCATTCGGTTAGTTAGTTACTTAGTCAATTCCCTGCGATACTACAATGAGCACCTAATATCTCAGCTGGTGTCAAAACTCAGTTTAATATTCTGGTCACAGACATGCACCCCGCTCCCCCCCTATAGACTAGCAATACAGGGCGTCGGACGCTCGCCGCAAGGTGGGCAGATGGCCAAGTTACAATGAAATGTAATTTTTGTTCAATTTTCGTCTTTCAGTCTATTTCTGTCAATGGTCGAGGTAACATCGAACAAAATGTGTGTAAATTTATCATAAAAATACCAAGTTGTATCGTTGTCTGATGCGGAAACCGCACTAGGTATCTCAATAAATCAAATGTGCGGGGTTTCATACCAGAAGTAAGCCATATACTGACAATTTTTTATTTAAATAACTTCGTTGCAAAACATGTGGTAGTGATGTAACACTTCATCGACTTTTCGATAGATACAGCAAAAAGTTTAGCAACACAAAATATCCGACTGCATATTTACATAGTTTTATCCAAAGTAGACATGAAATGTATTTGACTTATTTTTTCTTCTAATTATTTTCAGTTTCCAAAGGAACCCAAATAAAAATTAAACGAGAACTAAGACTATGAGCAGACACGATAGCTGGAAAAATTTCTCCTAACATTTCCGCCCAGCTTGGCTATAGATATGTTTTGGGAACTATGATTCGGTTTGATTTTTATTTTTAAAATATATATTTTTTGTTTTAATATGTATTTTTACTGTATTATATTTGTGATTTTGTATTAGTATTGTTTATGTATTAAGATTTAACAAGGAACAATATGCTTAATTTATTTTGTTATCCTCATTTTAAAAATTATCTTAAGAATTTTCGATATTTGTGATCCTTTCTATTACCTCCATCACTAGATATTTCAGTCGTATTTTGAGTTTTGTCATTTTCAAATTGGTCGTAATTCAAACATATGACATTCTTAGATTCAAAAAACCTCAGATTTACCCCTCAACTTTGTCCACGCTGTTTCATATTGAAACTGACGTATTAGCGTTCTATAGAGGAGCGAAGCGACGATATAAAACTTCTTTGAATCTGGTCTTGTACAGACACTACACTTTGATCTTATTTAACCAAGAGGCCAAGAAGTGATACCAGAGTGATACCGAACGTAAGTGTTAAGGGGACGTCATAAATTATGCGAGAGTTTCAATAGCGCGTAGTAAAACTTAACAGCACCACCTGGCGGTAAGCGGTTAAATATATAATAATAAAAACTTTCTGAAAATTATAAATATTTGATACCAGCAATATTTCTGAGCAAATTTTGTAGGACGACTACTTTGCAACGTTGAAAATAAGTTAAAAAAATTATATTTCAGTGGGTAAATTGGTGCAATTTTACTATAAAACGTTTCAGTAATTTTTGTTTACAAGGTAAAGGCAATGTTTAACTTATGATGTTTATGTACTAACATTGCTGCAATGTATATTGACTAACATTACAATTAGTTTATTGCAGTAAAGTTTCATACCAACATAACAAGAACTTTGAAAATAATGTTGTTTGCAAAGTTAAAATCTGCTGAAACCCGGTATATTTGGGTATGCAGATGACAGCACAGTCACGGAGAGATACCTGTCTAGAGCTCGAGCCAGTAAAACAGATATACTTTCCCAGAGAGAGGCCATGATTGAGCGCACGAACTTAACACTCAAGGCAGTCTCCGACTGGGGCGATGCCAATCTTGTTAGGTTCAATACCTCTAAAACACAGGCGTGTCTGTTTACTGCAAAAAGGAGTAGTTTCAACCTTACTCCTACTTTCCGAAATGAATCCATCCAGATCTCTAACCACCTTGAGCTCCTAGGCGTGTATTTAACATCTGACCTCAATTTCGGGAGATATATCGAGTCCAAGGCAAAAACTGCAGCCAAAAAGCTCGGAATCCTGTCGAAAGTGAGATTATACTTCACACCGGGACAGCTTCTGTCTTTATAGCAAGCTCAAGTCCGATCATGTGTGGAGTACTGTTCTCATTTATGGGACGGAGTGTGCTCAGGAACTTCACAATCTTATACCCCCTTCTCCACTCCATCATCGGACGACCAGGCGTAGGGGGAGGTTTCACCCTTATGTTGTAGATATTCCACCTATACGCACTAAACGATTTTTGAGTCATCGTTTATTATGCGGACGGCTAAGGAGTGGAATTCTCTACCTGCTTCTGTGTTCCCCGATTCGTACGATTTAGGAATCTTCAAGGTGCGAGTGAACAGGCACTATTTGAGCTTGCGTGCTACATTTTCGGCAGCATCGTCAATTAACATCAGGTGAAGTGTTGCCAAACGCACTAAAATCTATGATAAAAAACAATATAAACTTTCAATCGTAACATTACAGTTATTTTAGTAATTGTCTTTTCAATAAGTTTTATCCTAACAATATGGATTAAGTTACTGTCATATTGTTGCTACGTATTATTTTGTTACTTGCAAATGCGTGATTAACAAACTTTCTGTAACTTCTTGTAAGTTTCATGCTCAGTGGGAAGACTCCCGAATTATCTACTTCGAAATTTTCTAATAGAAAATAATAGGACTGCATAGCTCGTTGATGTCTTTTGTATGGGTGACACATATTTATTTCTATTTGATTAGATTAGGACTGCATCGCTCGTTGATGTCTTTTGTATGGGTGACACATATTTATTTCTATTTGATTAGATTAGGACTGCATCGCTCGTTGATGTCTTTTGTATGGGTGACACATATTTATTTCTTTTTATTAGATCTTATTGAAATTAAAATTTCAAAACGAATTCAAAGAAATTCGAGGTATCCAAGCCATCGAAACTATATGGCCACGAGTAACTTTGAAATGATTTTTATTTTTATTATTCTATAGATATATTTATATTTTATTATTCTTTTTTTGGGTTATTTAAAAGACCGTTTAATTTATTTTTATTTTTAATAGTAACAAAAGCCTAAATTACAATTAATACACAACAAAATAAATAAGACGAAGAAGATAAAAAGTATAAGAACTTAATTATACATATTTGAAAGTTACTATTTAGCTTTAAGTTTCTTGGTGGGCGTGGGGGGAGCTTGAGTTTTGAAGTAAAGTCCGTAGAAAACGCCGGCTGACAGCACCAGTATTGTTGAGACTACCGTGATGTATTCGACCCGGTTACTGGAAGGAAGATTTACGTAATTATTTATATAGTATATTGTAAATTGTTAAATAGCCCAAAAATAGAAAAAATACCGACCAAGTGCAAGTCTGACTCGGGCACCGAGGCGAGGGTTCCGTATAAATTCAAAATCACACAGGTCTAGAACTTTATATCAAATTCTCAGGCCTGCAACCCCATGAAGCTTTGAAAAAAAGAACAAACTTCTCGCATGGGAATCAAAACCTATAGGGTACTTCTCGTTGACCTAGAATCATGAAATTTAGTAAAGAGCAATGCTTATAGCACAACTAAAGGAAAAAGTCCGAAAACCATAAATTTTTTCAACAAAATAAAAAGTTTTTTTGTGATGTAACTTTCTACTTTATGCTATCCTATAGGTTTTGATTCCCATGCGAGTGTCCAAAAATGCAGCATAAATGGCCGTATCTCTTGATTGCGTTGGCATAAAAGTTTGATTTTTGTACAGCTTCAAGGGATTGCAGGCCTGAGTATTTTACATACTCATATATTTAAATATATAATGGAAATAATTTCGTAACTGAATGGGTCGTCTTTATTTTTTTTTATTTGGTGGGTCCCAGTTCGCCATACTTCTGAAAAAGGGTCTTGACTTGACAGACAGACAGACAGGCGGACGGACAACGAAGTGATCCTATAAGGGTTCCTTTTGTCCTTCTGAGGTACGGAACCCTAAAAATATGCAGTACGAAACATTTAATTTGCTTAATTTAAAAGATCATAAGTGATGACCATAATTTAAGGAAAACATTAGGGAACGTGTGCAAATCTCAGGATATTTTTAGGGTTCCGTAGCCAAATGGCAAAAAACGGAATCCTTATGGATTCGTCATGCCTGTCTGTCTGTCTGTCTATCTGTCCGTCCGTATGTCACAGCCACTTTTTTCCGAAACTATAAGAACTATACTGTTGCAATTTGGTAAGTAGATGTATTCTGTGAACCGCATTAAGATTTTCACACAAAAATAGAAAAAATATCTGGGACAAATCACACACGGTCATCTGGCCCCAAACTAGGATTCCCTGTATCTTGGGAACCAGAGACTGATATACATACACATATACTTTTAAATACATACATATATAGATATAATACACCCAGACTCAAAGCAAACAACAATAAATTTTGGGGGTTCCCCATACTTGGAACTGAAACTCAAAAATTTTTTTTCATCAAACCCATACGTGTGGGGTATCTATGGATAGGTCTTCAAAAATGATATTGAGGTTTCTAATATCATTTTTTTCTAAACTGAGTAGTTTGCGCGAGAGACACTTCCAAAGTGGTAAAATGTGTGCCCCCCCCCCCTGTAACTTCTAAAATAAGAGAATGATAAAACTAAAAAAAATATATGCAAACTTCCACCGAAAATTGGTTTGAACGAGATCTAGTAAGTAGTTTTTTTTAATACGTCATAAATCGTAAACCGCAATTTACCTACAACGAACTACAAGAACTTTTATATTATGTTACTTGCTGCTACGGAACCCTTCATGGGCGAGTCCGACTCGCACTTGGCCGCTTTTTTGAAACTGTTTCCAAATAACCCTTTATGAACCTATCATAGAACAATTTGGATAAAGACAAGTTCGACGACTTCTTATTTTTGTTGATTAACATCGTGAATAACAGCTTTCGATGCTTTATAAGATTAAGGTGGTGTTGTGCTTTTAGACTATACATACCTACAGGCAAAGTTATTTTGCGAATTATTTTGATTAAGCTATTTTCCTCGCTTAGCCCTTTTCGTAGATGGCTATGCTGTAGTTTCGTAAATAAAGTCTATAAATCTATACACATACAGGCTTAAAATCGTCTCTGATTAAAATCCCATTAACATAGCTGAACTGGAACTTGTACTCATAATACTGAGCAAATTTTTTTTACGACATTCCTCAAATCCGGTAGTTGACTGCTAGTCATTTGAGTTACTTTTTATCAAATGTCAAAAACGGCATTTTGTTCTAAAAATGTTTGAAATTTTGTACGATGACGTCATTGTTCAAAATAGTAGTTTGCATACTTATTAGGTAATTTATAAATTAAAAATTGAAAATGCAATTAAAATTAAAGTGATTAAGTTTTTCAATATTTTTTAACCGACTTCAAAAAAAGGAGGAGGTTCTCAATTCGTCGGAATCTTTTTTTTTTTTTTAAAGTTTGTTCACCGATTACTCGAAGACGCCTGAACCGATTTGGAAAATTCTTTTTTTATTTAAAAGGGTTATACTTCACAGGTGGTCCCATATAAATTTTATCGGAATCGATTCAGCGGTTTTTGAGAAAATCAACAAAAACATATCAAAATTGACAATGTCTTTTAGCAAAAGTTGTTTGTTATGAGTAGAAGTCCCAGTTAACAGGTCCTATCGTATCGAAAGTATTTTGTTATACATTGCTAAGTGGGTAGTACTCATAGGAATACTTACGCGAATGGTGTGCCGCAGATGACGTACCACACGGCGCCGTTGGCCGGCTTCTTGCCGCCCACGCAATGGAAATCGAAGTAGCCCTCGTCGTAGTTGTCAGGGCAGAAGTACTTGCGTTTGAGCAGAGTCTGCAAATAAATTCATATTTATTTTGTTGAATAACACTGATTATTGTTATTCATGATCTGTATGCCTTCGATGTAGGCTAAGGAGAGAAGTGATGGTTTGTGATTAGATTCCGATGTCGAAGATGTCGATTCCGAAACCTTACCAAGAATGTTCAATGAAATTGAAAATTAGATATCTCATCTGTCATGCCGAAACAGCATTCCACTGGTATTGTATTGTATTTTGGCGACAAAGCATAGTTATATACCTGATCAATTAAATTGGTTCATATAGCGTAGGAACCCGCTGCGTCGAAACCGAAAGCCCTGATCGCGAGCCCGCGACACCTCTGTCGATGTCCGTGAGAACATTAGAATACCTACCTGCTTTTAAAGGCAAAAAAAGCGTCGTTGGCTCCACGGATGAGGTCTCGGGTTTCCTGGCCTATATGTACCACGTAAATTTTCATACCGATTGCTTTTACGGCGAAGGAATACCTGGGCATCTGATTTCTAGATATACATACATGAAGATCGCGTTGCACAGGGCCATTAAATCTAAGTGCCGGACACGTGACCGCGGGTAATGAAAAGTGCAACACCAGGCAACCTTGAGAATGGATCGGTTAATTGTATCACACGATAAGAAAGCGAGTGTCATAAACCACTCCCTATTTTTTAGGCAGATATCAGCAAAGCTGGTTATCTTACTAACAAATTTATACCTGTCCAAAGGGAGTGGTTAGCGTTGCGACCTCGTTGCAGGGCCCGACCGGCTCGTGCAGGCCGAGCGACCACTCGCGCTCCGGGTGCATCCACACCACCATCGCCCAGTACGTGAAGTAGTGCGCTGCCAGCTGCGCCAACATCAGGTAGTCCACCTTCGTCAACCTGCAGAAATTGATCACAGCTCAGTGGTTGGACCCATCCGAAAGTGCAATGCTTCCCATACCGAAGACCGACTCGAGACTGAAAGAAAGGGCTCGCATGATGCGCAAGAGCGGCCTTGATTCTTGGCTACATATACGCAGTCCTCCCACTTGGTTGACCAATGACCTGTTGATTGTCACGGAAAGCCATTGGATGCGGCTGCGCAAGACCGGTCATCATGGAAATCCTTGGAGGAGGCTTTTGTTAAGCAGTCGACGTCTTTTCTTTTGGCTGATGATGATGATGATTAACTCAATTTAGCTAGACTAACTTAAACTTTTACGAGCGCATTTGCGTTTATTTATAATTTGGTAAAATAACTTACTTTTCTTTAACTTTTTCGCGCTCGCTGAGGAGTCCATTCACGACGAACACAGCAAAGATGGCTAGCAGGAGGAAAAAGGTGACTTCGGAGTGTATTCCGTACATATCGTGGAGCGGATGGTATATCGGGATGAACATCAACACGCCTCCGGGCATGCCCAACAAGGTTGCCACGATTAGAGATTTCCATTCAACCTTTTTTCTGCAACAGTTTGTATTAGGTATAATGTGTATCCCCTTTTTCATGAACATAAGGTATTTTTACTGAAAACGGTTTCAGTTTGTAAGATTACGTAAATTTCTGGCCCGGAAAACATCGGCCACGTTCCGATCCAATTTTCCGCTATTAGTTAGCAACGGATTACGCGAAGTTACGGTTTTTCGAGAACTTTTCCTCGAATCTTATGGTATGTAGGTACCTTAAGGTGACAAAAAAACAATTTAAGATTAGTACAGAATTTGTTAAGACTTATCCTTTTTGGCCACTTTTATTTTTGATTTATTTTTAGTGAAAATAGGTTTTGTGAACTAACCCTGCGGATTCCCATCGCGCGACCTTCGGCGCGAACCACTTTCTGCTCGCATGAAAGAAGAAGACTAGACTAGCGGCAAAAGAAGCGTGGAAGTAGTAGGAGTTCCAAGGCACCCAATAGTGGCGATCGAAGATGTTGGGGTCAGTGTCGTGCCACGTCCAGTGTACGAACTTGACCGCTACGATGTCATACGGTATGTCAATCAGGACAGTTACCAGGCCCACGGCAAAAGGCTCGGCGTATCGTGGCAGATTCAATTTTGAGACTGCATACGCTGCATGGTATATGAACGCTGGATCTGAAATTTATTACAAAGGTGCTTAAAAAAGCTCTAAACCTATAAAGTATAATATCTACTAGTACTATCACGGATACTCACAAAGGAAGATGATGTGGAGAGGAAGCCGGCCACCCAGAAATATGACAGGAGTCTGCGAGTGCCAGAAGTTGTCGTACTCCGGTACGACGATATGCCAAAAGTTGTCAGTGTAGATACCGTGCAGTACAGTCGCAAGCCAGAAGTAGGGCCACCTTCCACCCTTGCTGAAAGCTTTGAAATATTGACAGCTGAGTTAGAATATAATACATAGACGCAGAATATGGAGAAAAGTTTAACACAACCAAGTCCCAACCTGCTTTCCCAGAGCCTTTATGTCTTATTTACTATAGGACCTAAAATAACACAGGTCAACAAAATTTACTTTTTGGGAAATTGTTTGTTTAAAAGGTATCTATCTATATTACGTAATTTTGGGGTGCAGAATTCAAATATCGTATTTGTTTTTTTCTATCACGTAAGGTTTCTTAGATATACTAAAGATGAAAAAAATCATTCTTTATGCTTTTATAAGATTATTTTTATTAAAAATTTTAGGAATTCTGAAACCAACTTACACATATAAATTGTTATGCCATTAAGACTAAACTAAGGAAGAATAAATCCTTGTAGTACCTCTTTCGATTTTCACTGATGCTCCTTTTTAAAGATTTTCGCCTGTGTTTATTTGTCTCACTGTCTCTCTTTAACATTCAGCAACAGTCTACAATCATGTTAACATTTCAGCTTCCTTGTTAATGCCTTTTCAGTACCTTTATATCTTATTAGAATTTGTCTCCTCGTTCTTCACAGAAATCCCCAAGATCCCCAATTTTTTGGAAAATAGTCTAAATGAGATTTTAGAAAATGGACTTTTAAGCTTATGTTGCATCCTAATTTTCTTAAATTTTATAACATGTTTTCTACTAATTGGACGTAGTCTGAACTTTTGTTATTGCCCAGAAAATGTTGAACTACTTTTTTAAAAGAAACCCGTGCTTCTTTTTATTCAGAGTTCATGTGAATTTCGAAGTCTTCGTCATTCATGAGTTTTCGAAAATCTGTGCTTACGAAAATTTCTTCTGGCTTCTGAAAGTGATGGTTTATTACAGAAATATTTAAAACACTCTGGTTGCTTTGATAGTGCTTTTACGAATTGCTTTATAAGTCCAAGTTTGATATGAAGTGGAGGAATAAATACTTTTGTTAGATCAACCAAATTTTCGTTCAGTATTTTTCATTTCGTGTTTTAAGAATTTTCTTGCAGGCCAGTTCTTTCTTATCTAGTGCAATCTATCTTACGGCTATCCCACTCACACAAAAACATGGAACTTTTGAATAGCCCCCCTGTTGTTATATAAATTTTAAATAATAACATACAACCCATTTGTGTATTTTATAGTTAAGCTTTTCAAGAATAATAATAATATAATAATAATAATATCCGGGACAAATCACACACGGTCATCAGGCCCCAAACTAGGATTCCCTGTATCTTGGGAACCAGAGACTGATACACATACACACAGACATTTAAATACATACATATATAGATATTATACACCCAGACTCAGAGCAAACAATTCTGCTCATCACAGAAAAGTTTGCTCTGTGTGGGGATCGAACCCACGACTCTTGGATCAGAGGTCAGGATCGCTAACCACTTAGCCACCGAGTCAATCAGGGCTAAGTTTTATTACGTTTACCTACTTTGTCACATTCAAGTGCTAAATGATATTTATAATCACATTGAGTCACATTTTGCTACGTTTTTTTACAACTATCCTCAAGTAAAATATTGTTTATAACAGCAGCTTGGTATTTAGATAGTATTGTATTTTATTAAGATTTCTAAAAAACCTTACGTGATGGATTTTTTCAATTATTTTTCCGTTTATGAGCACCGCAAAAACTATCCGAAATCATTATTTAATTTCAGACAATTTTACCCATGTTGACCTGTGTAATTGATTGCATTCACTTTGATAATGATAATAATAATATGATCAAGTAAATCAGCAAGCACAACTGGTGCACAAAAAAATTGCGGGAAATATCAGTTTTTAGAGTCTACCGCTGTAACTATAACGGAATTGTAATTACCTATTTTTGATTAGATTGCTCTAATTTTGCTCTAAGAATCAGTCTTGTATTCATATTAGTTTCAAAGCTATACAGCTTTTTCACCTAGGAAAAAAGTGCTTGCTGGGGTCAGGGACACGCACTTATTTACTACTTACCATGTAAGAGTGTCACGACTCCTGCTATCAAATAAACAGCCTGGGATATGATAAAGCTGGGCTGGGCCGCCCAGAGCTGCTTGAAGTCGTTGGTATAAACCAACCATTGAACCCACTAAAAACAAAATATAAGTAAGAAATAATATACAAAAAACCTGTTGTGTAATATGTTTCTTCCTTTTACCAATTTCCAGATGTCAGATTTTGTGTAAAACTACACTAAGTATAAACAACGCTAAGCAAATTTAGTTCTATGAGGTCCGGTAGATGGCGCTACTAGGACATTAAATTATATACGCGCTATTGTTTTGTTGGCCCGCTCACTTATACTTAGTTATTTCAATATTTTGAGTTCTACTGTCCTGCATACATGTGACAGTTCATACACAGAATACTGACCAGAGTAACATGCTAAAACCTCCGCCTCTCCCCCGCTTCTTTGTCTAAGGCAGTGTTTTTCAACCTTTTTTAATACCCGACCCCTTTACAAGTTAAAACATTCTTGCGACCCCCCTAGGGCCATAAACGTACAAAATGTTAGTGATTTTAAAGAGTACGTTTATACGTACCACCCACAGGTTGAAAAACACTGGTCTAAGGAATATTGTGAATAAAGCTCTCAAACTTGGCACAGAGTGGTTCCTCAGGTGGTCTTGAGTGCATTCAGATCGGGAGGCACCGTGAGGCTCCATGGGGGTGGCGAGGGGAGGCGGGGAAAGTTTGATTCTGTCGCGCCTTCCTTAGAGGATTGTTTGTTGTTTTTATCAAAATATGTGATGATATTGAAGATGTTTACAGATTATTTTGAAATACTATTTTATTTATGTAGATGAAATCTAATTATCTATTATTAAATATTATGTCCTTGAAGAAATTCAGTTTCACCTATTACTAACCACCATTTAGGTGATCTGAAATGTAGGTATAAAATAATCTGTTAAAATTATACTACCACTCCATCAAGTTTTTTCGTGACAAAAAGTAGACTGTTTAAGGTCCCATCTATCTCTATACGAAAATTCATCAAATTGGTTCAGCGGTTTAAGCGTAAAAACGTAACAGACATAGAGAGAGAGTTACTTTCGCATTTCGAATATTTTAAGTATGACTATCGATATATCATAATCATAATCGATAAACAAATCGTCATTAAATGTCAGTCGGTATGTCATTTAGTTTAACTATTCAACGGTAGAGGGCTAACGGTTTCATTTTCTTTTTAGATCTTACAGCAAATGATAGATGGCGTAAATGATTTTTTTTCGTTCTTTAGAATAGAGTTCATATTGGAAAAAAAAATTAAAAGAGCGACATCTATTGTTGAGTAGTAAAACCTAATGACATTTATTTGTGACATTAATGACAATAATTAGTGATGTAGAGGTGGACTAAATCGATCGATTTGTTAGAATACAAATTTTAAAACTCGGAAATCCTTTGTTTAAGGGCAACAGGTTTCATGTCACGGGTAAGAATTCCACGAGATAAAGTTAAATAACTCAATTTGCAGGTGCAATTTAAAATCATTGTAAAGATAATTACTTTTTTAGATTGAATAATTTATCATCGACAAGCACTTTTTCGATAAAAAAAAACACCTCTATTTACAATAACAAAGCGAAAATTAAAAAATTACAAAATTATCATAAAATAACAAGAAATAAAGGCTACCCTTTGATAGGAAACGTTGCTGTAAGTTTTGTTCTTTCGTTTTTTATTGATTTGCACCATTTCATAGCACAGTATGACATTTTTTAAATTTTAAAACGGAGATGACTGTGTACTCGTCGCTTGACAAATTGCGAATAGTACGCGAAAAGGTGGCGCTACTCAACATAGGGGAGCAAACCACTATCAGCGACTACGCTGTCGTGGAGTATTAGCCACATCTAATTGTTCTCTTATATCGATGCTTCTACAATTTACTAAATACTAAGTCACGTGTATTTAGTAAATTGTAGAAGCATCGAGTCTAGACGGGGCAACTGGAACGATAAATATTGCCCTTTTGGATTTATAATGAGTAATGGTTCGAGTTCAGCTTTATTGGACTATTGTAACGCAAACTGTAAAAATGTAAATAATGATGACATATTTATCCTAAGTCTAGGGTGTAATGATAAAAATCCAGAACTTCTACACTACAATTTATTTATAATATTAAATATTTTGAAGAATGCCACTGTGTACATTGTGCCAGTTAATCACAGTTATTACCTAAATGAGCATACTCTAAATTATCATCTTTTTGGACTAAACATTTAACTAATTGTAATTTCATCTCATTACCTTCCAGGAAACTAAGTAATTTTGACTATGTGAATTATATTTGTGAAAAGACTAACCTTCTCATTGACTCAGCTGAATACAGAAAACAATTTCTGAACTTCTCAGGGATATTAAAGCATAAAACACTGTCATTTTCAAAAGATCAATCCGAAACCACAGGAGACAACAAAAGAAAATTAACTAAGAACAAAAACACAATACTACATTACTTCCCAATAATGTCTTCCAAATCGTCTAAACAAATTTATGCACGAGGTCAAATGTCTAAGAAAAAAGGAACGATACCTTTTTATTTCCCAATTATTAACCACAAAGGACTGCAGTCTAATAATCCCTTACCTAATCCCCGAAATTCGAATGACTTACTCGCAACAACGTCTCAAGTAGCAACGGCAGTTCAACATAAAAACGAAAATGTATGCAACGGAGACGATAACTTGCAGTTTTTATGTGCCCAATAATTCATATATAAATATGCACCAAAATATTCAGGGCATTTTATCCAAAAAAGAATTTTTAGAAATTGCATTGTGTGAGCTCGGTCCCGAAAACGAACCAGACGTGATATGTTTGACTGAACCATTCATAAAATGTGGCGAAGATAAGAAAAAACGTTTCGGTTAGAAACTATGAACTCGCTACAAGTTATTGTCGTGATAAGAAGAGAGGTGGTTCATGTATTTTGGTTAAGAGAGGTATTTGCTACAAAAAGATAGATTTATTTAACGAACTGGCTATATGTTCCCATTTTGAATGCTGTTCAATATTAATTCCACAAAACAATGTGTTAATAATTTGCTTATAAGGTAAGTGACCCAAATAAGGCCTACCTTATTTTTATCTTGACGTAATTAGTAGGTTTTTAAGAAAAACTCACTCATCTTTCGAAATATTAATCTTTATTGATTAAACTTTAAAATAAATATAGTTGAAACGTTAAAAAAACAAAAATCTGACTTCTGTGAATCAAAAAATAAAAAAGTCCTTTGGGCCTTATTGGGAGACCCATGCCGAAATAAGGCCTTTCATACTAAAAGAAAGAAAAAACAATCATTAAACTTCAGTTACTAAAACATATCAACGTAATATTATTTAAATTTAGTAAGATCCTTTAGTAATCATATTTGGGCGTTATAATCAGTCATAATAATCGTCTCAACATATTATCCTTCCTTTCTTCATTTTCTTCAAGCAATCTCCTGAACAGTAATTTTTTTTATCATCAGGGGTTAAGCCAACACACAGCTCATGATACCTACCAGATATTACAAGCAAGGCATTGCCACATGTCATCCATTGGATATGATAGGCCTTATTTGGACCTGTCGTATGTGTAAGAAAAAAAAATATTACAGAAAATACATTGAAAAAATGGCGTATAAATGCTTATGTAGGGGTTACTAAACTTTTAAACTAAATAACACACAAAAAAAATCTCGGCATGCGTGCAAAAATATCAAAATACTTACATCATTACCTGTAGAAATTTTATAAAACAGGCGTACTCTCCGCTTCCCGACTGTTTTCGACTACATGTTCCGACATACTCGTGGTAAGCGGCGCTCGCTATTCTTGTATGTGTCAGATACATCCTTACGCACATCACTGTAAACTTTCGCGGTTATTTGAAATGTCTAAGCGGGAAATTTGAAACCTAGACCTTATTGGGGCATAGGCTTTATTTGGGTCTCTTACCTTATAGGATTCCAACTAAAAGGAAAAACCTGGTAGAACTGTTCCTAAGCAAATTTGAAAAACTATTATACTTATGTTTAAAAAAACACTCAAAGAAGAAAATAGTTATTATGGGGGATTTTAACATAAATACCTTGTTAAAAGATAGTATGACGTCTCGCTTTGTGGATTTAATAAGCTCTTTTAACTTTAAACAGCACATAACGGATCCTACTCGTGGTATGTCGTGTATTGACCATGTTTTAAGTAACATAAATAGTGCAATAGGATCCTTACTACCATTATGGCTCTCAGATCACAATACTGCACAAATCCTGAAATTTCAAGTGGAATAAAAAAAAATAGCTCCTAAAACAATATATTCTTTTAAACGCGATTACTCTTATGAAAATATTTCCAAGTTCCAGATGTATCTAAAAAGCTTATATTTCTTGGAAATCTACTCCGAACCGGACTTCAATAAAGCTTTTTGTAAATTTTACGAAACATTTAAATTGTTTTACGATTTGTGTTTTCCCCTCATAAAAATAAAAAGCAAAGGAAAGCCTTTTAATAACTGGATAACCAGAGTTCTGAGAAAATGTTGCAAGATAAAAAAACAGTTTCGCTATAGATATTACAGCACAGGAAATAACCAAGATAAGAAAGCCTATCACAATTATACAAAACTTTTAAAAAAATGTATATATAGTGCAAAAAGAAATAAGAACGATTATTATATATCAAACAGCAAAAACCTTGCAAAAGCTACGTGGGATGTTATCAATAGTGAGTCTAACAAGATCAATACAAATACATATATTGCGACAATAGTTGAGAATGACATAGCAATTAATGACCCTGTTAAAATAGCTGAACACTTTAATGATTATTATATCAACTTGTCAAACAACGATAATTATGATAAGCTCAATAATTTTACTAAAAATATACAGCATAACACTATTTACACATCACCTATTGATTCACAATGTATAAAAAAGGTGATTGCATCACTTAATAATACAAATTGCGAAGGCTACGACAACATTAGTACCAAGGTCATAAAGGCATGTAGTGATCAAATTAGTAGTGTCATGGCATACCTTGTCAATATTTCATTAGAAGAAGGTACATTCCCAGAACAACTAAAAGTTTCAATCATAAAACCACTTTTCAAAAAGGGTTCCAAAAATGAAATGGGTAATTAGAGACCCATTACATTGATCCCTATCTTTTCAAAAATTTTTGAAAAGGTAATGCATATGAAACTCATGGATTTTTTCACTAGATTTGGCGTTATAAACATTAGTCAGTATGGATTTCAAAAAAATAAATCAACGACCTTGGCTTCATTTAATTTAGTTAAAGGAATCTGTCAAAGCAGAAACTCTAAACAGTTTACTACTGTACTATTTTTCGACCTCACAAAGGCTTTTGACTTTGTATCACATGAACAGTTATTACTGAAACTAGAAAACTACGGTATTCGGGGGCCAGCGCATAGGTGGTTAAAAACGTATCTGCAAAATAGACAACAGTGTGTGGAAGTCTCGAAACTGGATAGTAAAGGAATGACTTATTTATATAGATCTGGGTTCAAAATCAATAAATCTGGGGTACCACAAGGCAGTGTGCTCGGACCGCTATTATTCTTATTATATATTAATGATTTCCCGAATTACATAAAACATAGGACCATATTATTCGCTGATGACATTTCTGTAATAGTAACTACTGACAAAAAATTGACATTACAAAATCATGAAGAGGACATTAATGAAGTGATATATTTAATAATTCAATGGCTACACAACAATAACCTTAAAATAAACTTGACTAAATCGACATTCGTAAATTATAATAATTTAAATAATTCCCTTAATATACATTACAAAAGACAATCTTTACAGAGCTCACTACATACAAGGTTTTTAGGCATTCTCATTAACGATAAGCTTAACTGGAAAGAGCACACTGATATGGTATGTGCCAAGATAAATAGTTTTTCCTTTGCACTTTACAAATTAACCAAGGTATCAAGAATCACAGCAGTCACAGCCTATCATGTATACGTGCAGTCAGTCCTGCGGTATGGTCTTATAATATGGGGCAATGGCACAAATATAAACCAAGTTTTCATATCGCAGAAAAAGTGTATTCGTGCCATATTTGGAGTAGCATCAGATGTATCATGTAGACCTCTTTTTGCTAAGCTGAATGTGCTACCATTGCCTTGCCTATATGTCCTTGAAATGGCCACATTCGTCAAACTGCATACTGTGGCTTACTATAAAAGAGTCAGTGAAATGACCTGCAGAAGTAGGAGAGATCCCAATAGATTGGTCATGGATGACATTCCTCAAAGCACATGCCTGAAAAAAAACTGTTTCTGGATGGGTCATACTATATTCAACAAAATTCCTGAAGACATTAAAAATTTACCAATGAGAAGATTCAAAACACAGTTACATAAGTGGCTACTTCAAAATATGTTTTATTCTGTATCTGATTTTTTTTATTATAAATGTGTAATGTAGTAATAATTTGCATGCTGTAATATGACTATGGCTAAATAAGTGATACAATATTCTATATCGTAAATACCATCTGACATGTACCTTATTTATTGGCAAATAAAGAATCTGAATCTGCCTATTTTGTGTTATGGGTGTCTGCCGATTGCCTAATGTACATCCTAACCTCCTGTGATGTTATCATCATTATCAAACATTGAGTTTTATATGTTTATATGGTCTATCTTGTCATTTTTGCTTGTTGTACTTAATATATTTTGCGGAGAATTTTTACAAGTATTGTTTGTGGTTGGAACTTATTATAATAGGCTGATTATTACCAGTTTTTTAAGGCCAGGTCGTTCACTTGAAAAAGAATACCTGGCCGCTTTACCGACGTACTGTCGCTATATTTAAAATATCTATTTTCTATCTAAAAAAATCTGTTTTCAAAAAACAGCTCTTATTAATGACGTATAATATTTTAAAAATTATAGCAAGAGCAGTGCTAATAAAACGTTGAGCCTTGGTGCCAGCGCTATCATTAGATGGCAGTCGTGATGCCATATCGGAGGCCTTATAGGCGGCTTGAAAACTTCTGACACTGCCGTTGGTCACTAGCTCTACAGCCTCCACCAATCCGGACTTGGACGCAGTGTGTGGAATATGGCCTCACCATTCCGAACGTATGGGAAGAGACCCGTGCCCCTGCGGTGGGGAGTATATGGGTTGTTAACAAGTGAAAGATTATTCAGATTATTTAAAAATTGTAATGAACACACTATTTGAAAAAAATAAATGAAAATAATTTGTTTATTTAAACTTAACCGTTTTGCCTTAATTTTTTAAGTCTCGTAAGCAGATTAGCTTCAAAGTTTGTTTTAATCAATTATTTACGATATTCATTCCATTTTCATGTCGATGTACTGAATAGATTTGCATGAAAGGAAATTACGTAGATCAAGCACGTGATTAAAAAATAGGTTAAGTTTCATCCCGGAAAATACGTAGTTCCGTAGTCTCCTACATATTATAACTACAGCTAATTCATCGTCATCAGTCAAAAAAATTTGGGCATAGCGAAACAAACAGTGATTATTGCATAGCGAAAATATTATGTTTGTTTTCAACGGATTGACGTGTTTTTTTGCATAGAGATATTTGACTGACATGATTGGATATTTTTTTATTCTGGAAAGACTATTGTTCAGAGGGACCTAAAAACGTTTTGATATTATTTTAAGTGCAAATTACTTAAAGATGGCTCAAGGTCGGGGAACAACACAAAAGTAGGTACAAAATAAGGAGGATGTGGAAAAACCATTCCCGTGCTACCTCGTGGACAGACATAAAAAACGACATACGCGGGCGGATCCAGGAGAAAAGCTAGTGTATCATAAATAAGCAAATCTTTGTGTAGTATTATGGAAAAGGTGTCATTCGCTTAATTCTTAATTCAGAATTATTTATGTAGAGGAAACTACTGCAGTTTGGTTCTACTTTGTGTAAAATAAATATGTGCACAGCTGGTAATAACTTTATGGAAGTTTAAGACTTTTTTGTTGATTTCATCGTATCGTATTCATTTTATCATTACAAGAGCAAGTTTAACCATGTATGTTTACTTTAGAGGTAGTTACTGCAGTTTGTCTGTACTTTATGTAAAATAAGTATGTGCAGCCGGCAATAATATTGTGGAAGTTTACGACATTTTTGTTGATGGCATCGTACCAAGTGCAAGTAAAGTAAAATCATTATCATAACAAGAGCAAGTTTAACCATGTTTTGTTTATACTTATATATAAAAAAAACATCGCACAGAAAAAAACAATTAATGCAAATCGCCAGCACATAAGTTAGGTAGTTTTCAGTTTGATACACAGGTGCCGAAATGTTATCCGGGATATTTTGCAATCTTCCACTGTATCTACCCAGATATCAATTACTTTTACCAATTACCACACTAATTTGTGATATGATAAGCTATTATATGACATATACTTTTTCTTATCGCAAACACTTAAATAACAATGTTCATGAAATATCTATAACTGAAGAAGTTAGGAAAATATAAATCATAAAAAAATGCAAATTATTCACCGAGACACCGGCGGCGTCTGTCATGTTGGTCCCGCCGAGAGCCACAGGCGTGCGGTAGAGTGCGCTCCGTACTATGAAGTGAGTCTTACACCCACCGGCACAGGACTGTCAAACACGTGTCGCTATCAGCCAGTGACGGGCCGATAGATAAAAAAAAATACAAATAAAAAAATTAAAACTAAACTCGGTTTACCTATATTATTTAATTTTTTGGGCTATTGCGGAAACATGAACCAATAACTAAGAAACTAGGTACCTAAACATTTAAGAATACTAACTAAAACCAAAGTAGACATGAAAACGTAAAAAATAAAATGACGATCGATGTTACGTTATTTATTGTATTATACAGGATGTAACAAAATTGGTGTAGGACCCGTTAACTGGAGATTCTACTCATCGTACTGAACAACTTTTGTTCTACGACTTTGCTCAAATCGCAAAAAAAAAATAGGACTCTTCATACAAATTGATCGCCATTTTTGTATGGAGAGTCCAAATACGACTTCTGTACATGTTTTTTTATAAAATGTATATGTCGCAGTAAGATAGTTAAAGCCGTGATATATAGGGTGACCCTAAATTAGTTCTTGATACGAAAGGCTATGCATGTGCTCATGATAACAAACAACTTTCCCTAAGAAACCCATAGTCAAATCGCAAAAAAAAATTTTGAGTCTCCATACAAATCGATGAACTGACCGGCCAAATTAGTATGAAGAGTCCAAATTTTTTTTGCGATTTGACTATGGGTTCTTTAGGGAAAGTTGTTCGTTATCATGAGCACATGCATAGCCTTTCGTATCAAGAACTAATTTAGGGTCACCCTATATAGTCTAGTGAAATAGTTGTCTTAAGGATTGAAGGAAGATTATACTACACTGTACTTAATTAGATACTTCTTTATTATGTACAAGATTTTATTAATTTCCTTACTTTTTACTGTTACTCAAATATAAAAACAGATTGTTTTATCAATGTTTATTATTTTAAATACTACCTACTTATCGTCTTCTTCTTAACGTGTGGCACAATTTAACCGTCCTATCCACAAGGTATAGGTGGTTGCCTGGTGTTGCACTTAGCATAACCCGCGGTCACGTGTAGTAGGGCATTTAAGATTTATACGGACGTTTGCAACGCGACCATCATACACAACTAGAAATCAGATGTGCAGGTTTCTCACGATATTACCCTTCGCCGTTAAAGCAGTAGTCGGTATGAAAATGCACGTAAATTTCGAAAAACTCATTGGTGCACTGGCCAGGATTTGAACCCGTGACCTCTGATTAGGAGGATGAAGTCACTAACCGGAGTACTACTTGTGTTTGCTTTGTTTGTGAGATTTTCGTAATAAAAAATCTATTTATTTATTTAATTAAAATTATTTAAAATTAGTACCAGTGTGCAACTTAAAGAAAATATACTTATCTTACTAGATTAGTTTAGTTTAGTAAGATAGTTATATTACTAGATCGTGCTCGTATTATAGTTATATACCTAGTAAGATAGTTATGAACCGCTGTCATATAAATAAATCCCGGTATATAGGTAATTACTATATTACGGCTTTGACTATCTTACTGTGACATATACATATTTCTTTTATAGACAATAAATAAAAAATAAATATATTATTTACTTCTTTTCTTTAGCTGATGTACCTAAGACCCCAAATCCCACTCTGTCGAAAGTGTTGTTTTTTCTTTAAGAACTATTTAACCCTGAAATGCATGATTTTTTCTATTTGCCGATATAAATATTATGACACAAACTGTTTTCTTAAGTTCTCTTAAGTTTTATCTTTAACACTGAGAAACTGTTGTTACTAATTACGCGGCAACTCATACCTTTAACGTAATTTTTTGTGCAGCCTATAAAATTTTCATTCAAATAATTTAATAAAACTGGAATTAAACTAATAAATGTAGCATAGCACATTTCAGGGTTAATAATAGGTAAGTACTAACATATAAATAAGGTAATCATCTAAGTAAATAACTTAAATGCTTACCCAAGTAGGTTTAAAGAATGGCAACTGGAGAAAGCTCCTCTTTGTTAAATCGGTTAAAAATAAAATTACTTAAAAAATATATAAATATATAATATTTCCAGTATCGGAAATTTGAATAATATTTAGCAAAGAACTTGTGCCTATAACAACTGTTTTGTTTAGCTCTGTCTGAGGTACCTAGGTACCAACTTATCATAAAGTATTATTATGAAAAACAGAGTGAAAAAATATTCGTGCTATAAAATAGTTTATCAGGAGTACAACACTACGTTGACACATAGTAACGCCCGCTGTTATCTTCGAATCATCGTGATTGTGCCTTGCTTTTCGCTACGTGTACACGCGTGTCTCCGCATTGTGCCAACTTGGTCGCCACATGGACAATCAGAACACCTGTGCTTACATAATAATAAGTTACTATTGTTGATATGATAACAGCGAATAGGTAGCTACATTAAATCGCCTTAAAACATGGATGACTCATTCGCTGACAATTGATGGTTGGTACTCATCACAGAATTCTAATTAAAAGGGTAGTACGAAAAAAAACTGAGCAAGAGTTTCGAAGGAATCTGCATATCAGGATCAAAACTTATTTTGACTATCCATAAAAATATTAGGGATGCATACGATACCAATACCAATACCGATATATTAAAGAGTCCGAGGAAGATGAGCCCCTGACCTACGGTTTGTTAAGTCTCGAGGTTTTTAAAGTCCCGGGTCTCGAGATGTCTTGAGCTAAATTTCCCGGGTCTTTCGAGACATTCGAGACATAAAGAAACAATTAATGTTGACGTTTTTCAGTTTTTCAGTTTTTTTTTATCATAGATTTGAGTGCGTTTGGCAACACCTCACCTGATGTTAAGTGACGATGCTACCGAAGATGTAGCACGCAAGCTCAAATAGTGCCTGTTCACTCGCACCTTGAAGATTCCTAAATCGTACGAATCGGGGAACACAGAAGCAGGTAGAGAATTCCACTCCTTAGCCGTCCGCATAATAAACGATGACTCAAATCGTTTAGTGCGTATAGGTGGAATATCTACAACATAAGGGTGAAACCTCCCCCTACGCCTGGTCGTCCGATGATGGAATGGAGAAGGGGGTATGAGATTGTGAAGTTCCTGAGCACACTCCGTCCCATAAATGAGAACAGTACTCCACACATGATATATAATTACCACTATAGAACACCGATAAACAGGCGACTTTTCGGCGATTATTTTATTTAATTTAAAACTTATTTTATTTAAAACACTTTTTAAACTCGAGCAGCTTCTTTGAGTGGCAATTCTACCCCTCTAGAAATAATATTTAAAACATAAACAAAATATTCCTCTTTTTGACATGTAAAATCAGAGATTCGTAATAAAGTCTTGTTCTATACTTATTATAAATATTATAAAGTACTATCTCAATGATCAATAATCATCAATAAGTCTTATTCAAAATATTACAACATGACAACTAAAATAAAAGGCATGCAAAATCGCAGAAACATAGTTAAATATTTTTCTCTAAATAAAAACATAAAAATGGTACCTACCTAACAACATAAAAAAGCTTCTGCTTATATAGGGTCCTTATGAAATACCTGAAAAAATTACAGTGGGTTCTACTCATGAAACTGAACAACTTTTGCCAAGGAACCTATACTCATTTCGCAAAAAAAATTTTCGACTTCTCATACTAATCAATCAACTGATCCGCCAATTTGTATGGGAAGTCCAAAAAATTTTTTAGAAGGACCCTATATAATTAAATACTTTGATAACAATTTAGACATTTGGCATGCAAAATCACAGAATAATTAAGTTTTAATGCAGTCTAACACTAAAAATACTTTTATTTTTTTTATTAATAAAAAACGGTTTCAAAACACAAGACCGTTTACGACTTTGCCAGACGATAGGCGACTTCGAAGCTTAGTTACGACGTTTCCTGACGTAGAAAATACTCTCTCGTTTTCGATTGATGTGAGCTTGACCGAAAGAAGAGCTTCATACAAACTTTCCACGTTACAAGGTTTTTTGCCCGTGAATTCATACAGCTAAAAATCTTTTTTTTATTAATTATGTTTTTGGACAGCTCCTTACATTGCCGTCGATTTTGTTTTGTCAAAATGCCTTTGATTGCATTTTCTAATAGGGAATTTTCCACGGCTTTCTCTAAACTCAACTAGATGGCACTGATCAACTTTGGAAATAAGAAAATATCTAAAAAGTCGTCAAAACTGATTGATATTACTGACTAATATTATAATAATGATGAATAGCTTTCGAAGATTACTTTCATTAAATACTTTTTTGTATTTGATCTAAAAAATACTTTTCATAATTTTTGATGCATAAAGCTTGTCAGTATTGTTTTTGTTTTTCTTAAAAGAATTCTAACATGATACCGAGTTATAAATTGCATTTTAATCATAAAAATGTGTTAAAATCAATTTATTTTTGGTTTGGAAGAACAAATAACATATAACAGAGAAACCAGAACGCACCCAGGTTATCCATACTTGACCAAGTTGGAAATTTATCGTTTATGTTAATTCAATTATTAAGAATCTGTGTTCATGTGGCTTTTTATATATTTTCAACAATATTGAATCTATTTTGGTACCGTAAATTCTACGCTGCTTTTAAAAATACATTGCCAAAGTTTAGAAACGCCATCTATTGAGAATCTTATGAACGGTGCGACACACGTCATCTGAAAACTCCCTATTGATCTTCAAATATGTTGACAAGTGCGCATTAATTTACACCGCCACTTCACACTCTTGCGTATTTCAATTCATGTCTCGATGTCTCGAATGTCTCGAGCTAAAAGTCTCGAGATCGAGACAAGCCAAAGTCCCGCGAAGTCCCGGGACGAGACACAAACTCTACCCTGACCACTCTGAGCTGTAATTCTCTCAAAGAAGAAGTCGAAAGGTACTTAAGGCCTCCTAATATATTGAGAGACGCAGATCCGTTTGTTTTCTGGCGCAATGACGTCTTTTAAGCTTTAACTTGAAAAAAATGGCGCAGAAGTACTTTAGTTTCCAAATGAGTTCTTTCGTATCAGCTGAGGCTGAGAGACTATTTTCACCAAACGTCTTATTCAAACAGACCTGCGAAATCACCTATCTCCACAATACTGGAGAATACTTTGTTTTTTAACACATTCACTGGCAGAAAACGCGTACTTCCGGCTCCCTTCCGCTAGCGAACTGTCATGGCGGCGGAAGTTGCAAAATTACCTTATTTGCAAAAAAACTGACTACCTCAAAAGTTCTGAACCTACAGTCATAAAATAAAAAGAAAAATAAAGTAGAAAGTCTGTTTTCTATGAGCCTTCGCAGATATAATATAATCATATATTTGATATTTGTAAATGAAAACAGAGAAGACTCAAGGAAGAAGAACAAGTGACTTCGTGTCTTGGAATTTGTGTTTTTTCAATAACTACCCATGTAATTAGTCTGCAATTGTGTAAATAAACTAAGGAAAATATTTGCAACACAAAACACTTATCAGCAATGTTTACTTTGAACAAAAATAATTTATAAACATCCATCAAAAACTGACAACAAACTGTCAATCAACACAAGCCTCAGACCAAAGAAACTAGAGGACATGAAATATTTGTCTATATGAACAATCAGTTATACAAATATGTGCCATTTCGATAGCGAATTCTAAAATATACTTTAATTTCTTTCTAACTTATGTAATTCTTCTCAGTAAAAAAAGGACAACAATATTTTTGTCCTTTACAAAATGGCAACTTTGTTTTCGTGACGTCAGCAAAATACCTCTTTGCGGCCGATTGGGCCGATTCGCCATATTACTTTCTCGGTGTCACTGGTACATAAGCTGTCAAAGTGCCTTCGCTCGCGAGTGTTTTAATTGAAAATTGTTAAATATGGTTAAACAAAGCATCGGAAAATAATAAATTTAGTGAAACAACACAGTAATTAAGATGCCTAATTGTAGTGTTACAGGCTGTGGCATCAAAATGAGCCGAAATCGGCCGAACATTACACTGCACCGGTACGTATTGTTATCTTGTTGAAATATACCTTATTTTCACAAACTAAATTACGTATTTGTCTTAATGAAGAAGATAAGCGATATAAATAACCGAAAGTAGCTTTTCAATATAATTTCAGTCTATCTTTTAACTTTATTTTATTAAAATATTTTTCGGTTCTAACGTGGCTAGTGTTGTTCTTCGGGGCTCTTTTAGACATCGATGTTTATGTAGGATGATGATGAATTTTAGAAAAAGTTACTTACATATATTTTTTATAGGCTTCCCCGAAGTGAATATAAAAAGAAAAAGTGGCTGGCAGCAATTGGCATAGAAAACATCAACAAAAGCCATCAACATCTTTTCGCTTCATTTCCATGAATCATGTTTGTCATACATGACTGAGTAGCTTTCGTCGTGTTATAAATGTGCGCAAATAGCGGAATTTGTGCATCTTACGGTTTTCGAATTATTCAAGATTCCGCTGCAGTAACGTTTTTGGTTTTTTTGTATCTCGAAAACGGCTGATAGAAGAAATTTCGAAAAATACCAATAGTACACCTTAATTTGTGCGTTATTTGAGCAATGTTAGTTTTTTGAAAATTATGATATTTTTTTAGTAATTAATTTGTTTAGAAAATCAGGAAATTCTGATTTACAAGGAAACGAGTGAAGTTGCAATCGAATAAAGAGCACTCAAATATTCCTCTAGTAGACCCTAACAATATCTGCAATTGTGGATTGTATTATCCAGTCAATTAGTGAGATATACCATTTAATTACGAAATAAAGTTAGCGAAATTTTAAAGATTGAATTTAGTGCTCCCATAAGACTATAAAACATGAAATTTTACATAAAATTAGAGCGTCCTGCTAGCAAGCTTTCCTGTAAGTTTCAGCTTTGAATAACGTTGATTTAAAAAGATTTACCCAAAAGAAGAAAGAACGAACATTTTCCCTATAACCCGACCAAATTAGAATGTATACGAGAAAGCGGCGGCGCCATACAAAAGGATAACCTTCCTAAATTGGTAGCATACAACCAGAACTAATTGGACAATTAAGCAGAATTTTTTTTGATATGATGTTAATATATATTTTATTATTTGGCGTCGTATTTAAATTAACTAAAATCGGGTAACATCGACAATTTGAACAACAAACTTTTTGATGTATCGGCATAAAACTCAAAATGTTTAAGTAGATGCTTTGCACATGCTTTTAAATCGTCAATATTTTTTTTCTACCTAGTACCATAGAACAAATACCATACCATACCATAGAATAGCATAGAAGTAATTAGTACTTTATTACCTCTATGTGTTGAGGTATATTTCTCGCAAAGCAGATATAATCAAATCAATGCTTTGTTAATTTCTGATCAAAGTGTTTATCTTATCGCTTTGAACTGAGCTGCGCTTCTCACACAGGTAGCCCCCGGGGCACGGGTATAGGTAATGAGCTCCCCCCGTCGCGCGAGTTCCCGTGTTTTTGAAACCCGTCCATATGTGCACCCGTCCATGTGGCAGATTTCTGCCATTTGGGCAGATTTGGCTACTAAATTTTAACTCAGGCAGAATAAGCTGACGATTTAAAAAAGTTTTTGGCAGTTTTCAAGGAAATCCTTTTTTAAATAGCAATAGAAAAGTTATATATTTTTGTTATGACTTGCTAACTAGAAAATAATTTTAATTAGGTTCTGAGCTAGCAACTTTTGTTTCATGCAAAGTAGTACGGGAATTTCCCGTTTATTAATTTAATGTAGGTGAACCATATACATAATTATCCATAATATCAGGGTTCCACATAGTGTGGCAGATTTTAGCAGATCTCTTCTTTCTTCTCTCAGAACTCTTCATTGTTACATTCTTCTTTTTAATTTTTATTTTAACCTTCTCGAACTATTAATCAGTATGCTACAAATTAAACAATACTTATTGTTGATTTTTTTTAATCCTCTGTTTTTAGCCCTTGGCATCATCTCACCTGAGTAATGATGACGCCGATGATGGAAGCGGGCTTACCAAAGAATCCCCAACGCAATGGGGAACTGGCTATCTTCATGCCGGAACACATCCGTGCTGTTAACATTTATGTTTGGCGGCAAGACTTAGATAAGATACTTACTATCTAGAAATCTTATTACAAGTATCTTTTATAATAACTTCGTCCCGGCCGCTATACAAGCACGTAGGTACTAAGAAAACAATCGTCAATAAAACATTTGCACGCAACTGTACTTACAAAGCTTCCTTCAATATACCTTTCATTTAAGAAGGTTATCCTTTTGTATGGCGCGGCCGCTTTCGCGTATACATTCTAATTTGGTCGGGTTATAGGGAAAATGTTCGTTCTTTCTTCTTTTGGGTAAATCTTTTTAAATCAACGTTATTCAAAGCTGAAACTTACAGGAAAGCTTGCTAGCAGGACGCTCTAATTTTATGTAAAATTTCATCTTTCATAGTCTTATAGAAGCACTGAATTCAATCTTTAAAATTTCGCTAAATTAATTTCGTAATTAAATGGTATATCTCACTAATTGACTAGATAATACAATCCACAATTGCACATATTATTAGGGTCTACTAGAGGAATATTTGAATGCTCTTTATTCGATTGCAACTTCACTCGTTTCCTTGTAAATTAGAATTTCCTGATTTTTCTAAACAAATTAATTACTAAAAAAATATCATAATTTTCAAAAAAACTAACATTGCTCAAATTACGCACAAATTAAGGTGTACTAGTGGTTTTTTTTCGAAATTTCTTCTATCAGCCGTTATCGAGATACAGAAAACCCAAAAACGTTACTGCAGCGGAATCTTGAATAATTCGAAAACCGTAAGATGCACAAATTCCGCTATTTGCGCACATTTATAACACGACGAAAGCTACTCAGTCATGTACTTTGTTATGAGCTAGACCGTCTTTTTCCAAATCATGCCGCTGGGGGAACGTGACCCTGGCGGAATCGGTTTTTAATGAATATCTCCGAAAATTAAAAAGATTTACCCAAAAGAAGAAAGAACGAACATTTTCCCTATAATCCGACCAAATTAGAATGATTTTAGTTAATTTAAATACGACGCCAAATAATAAAATATATATTAACATCATATCAAAAAAAATTCTGCTTAATTGTCCAATTAGTTCTGGTTGTATGCTACCAATTTAGGAAGGTTATCCTTTTGTATGGCGCCGCCGCTTTCTCGTATACATTCTAATTTGGTCGGGTTATAGGGAAAATGTTCGTTCTTTCTTCTTTTGGGTAAATCTTTTTAAATCAACGTTATTCAAAGCTGAAACTTACAGGAAAGCTTGCTAGCAGGACGCTCTAATTTTATGTAAAATTTCATGTTTTATAGTCTTATGGGAGCACTAAATTCAATCTTTAAAATTTCGCTAACTTTATTTCGTAATTAAATGGTATATCTCACTAATTGACTGGATAATACAATCCACAATTGCAGATATTGTTAGGGTCTACTAGAGGAATATTTGAGTGCTCTTTATTCGATTGCAACTTCACTCGTTTCCTTGTAAATCAGAATTTCCTGATTTTCTAAACAAATTAATTACTAAAAAAATATCATAATTTTCAAAAAACTAACATTGCTCAAATAACGCACAAATTAAGGTGTACTATTGGTATTTTTCGAAATTTCTTCTATCAGCCGTTTTCGAGATACAAAAAAAACAAAAACGTTACTGCAGCGGAATCTTGAATAATTCGAAAACCGTAAGAAGCACAAATTCCGCTATTTGCGCACATTTATAACACGACGAAAGCTACTCAGTCATGTACTTTGTTATGAGCTAGACCGTCTTTTTCCAAATCATGCCGCTGGGGGAACGTGACCCTGGCGGAATCGGTTTTTAATGAATATCTCCGAAATTATAAGACGCACAAATTCCGCTGCTGGCGCACAATTAGTCCTAATGATGCTCTAATTCCCTATTATACTCACATTCTTCTTAGCTACAACATTCCGCTGGCGTAATGGACACAATTTTTTCATACCCAATGGTCGACAGAGTAAAAAACTTTTTTTTTTAAGCGGTACTACAAAAGTCGACAACTTGACATATTTATCCCGATTAATAATTTAGCCTGAAATACCTATTCATATCCGTCATTTAAAAATCACATTATATATATCTGGAATTCTAATTAAGTCAATTGACTTGTTTCTTAACCGCCTCCGTAGTGTAGTAGCTTGCCGCTCGCTTCACATCAGGAGGTCGCGGGTTCGATTCCCGGCGGGGTCCAACTTTGTGGACTCGGTTTGGTTGGTGGTAGGGCATTTTCTGAGCCCGCCTGGCTAGTTACCACCATCTTATCTAAGTCTTGCCGCCAAACATCAATGTTAACAGCATTGATGTGTTCCGGCATGAAGATAAGATAGCCAGTTCCCCATTGCGTTGGGGAATCTTGGTAAGCCCGCTTCCATCTTCGGCATCATCGTCACTTACCATCAGGTGAGATGATGCCAAGGGCTTACCAATTGAGGGTAAAAAAATATATATTTTTAAAAAAAAATTGTACAATATTTCAGTACAGTGTCGCCGTTGCTCTGTCACTCTTGCGATTTAAATGAAATGCTCACAGAGTTTGTATTGCTATAGTCGCTAAAAATATAGTAAAATATAATAATATTTAAAAATTAAAGGGATCCCCATACAAGAGACGTATTTTTTGGAGTTTCTTGTACGATGGTATGGAACCCTTCATGCGCGAGTCTGACTCGCACTTGTCCGGTTTTTTTTATCTCAGGTAGAAAGTTATGGTGACTTTGTAGAACACACACATGATCTCCTTTCTATTTTAATCAATCTAATTATTTTTATTTGAAAAACCTCGAATATAAGATTTTTTTGTAAATCAGCACCTTGAGGTCAAAAATAGCAATTAACTCAATGTTTGCAAGGAAAATTTCTAAGTATTATACATTTCTAAAATGGGCATGAAACAAGGATTTTTTATAACATATTAGAAAAAAATATTCAGTACATTTTTTTTACGTCGCCGATGTTTAAAGATTCATTATCCGATATGTTTAAAGATTTTTCTTGAATTGATGATGCATTTCTGATGGCATCTTCAATTTTTTGCAGAATAAATAGTAGATTCGGGTAGAGACACTAATCAACAATGTTTGAGTGCAAAAGAAAATATTAATTAAGTGGCTTTTTATAACAAAAACTTAAAAGACCCACCGCAAGGTAGTAATTTTCATTTTTTTTTTAATCTGGTATAACTCGAAAACCATAAACTTTTGCTGAACATATGTTTCGTTATTTTGATAGGTCTTGATCAAAGCTATCACCGGCCAAAATTTGTCGCATTAGTTTTGGGACACCCTGTATAAAAAGCCACATGAACAATTCTTATTAATTGAATTAACTGAAACGATAAATTTACAACTTTGTCAAGTATGGATGACCTGGGTGTATTCCGGTTTCTCTGATATATGTAATTTCTTCTTCCGAACCAAAAATAAATAGATTTCAATACATTTTTATGTTTAAAATGCAATTTAGAACTCGGTAACATGTTAGACTTCTTTTAAGAAATACAAAAACAATACTGACAAGCTTTGTGCATCAAACATTATGAAAAGTATTTTTTGGATCAAATAAAAAAAAATTAAATGAAAGTAATCTTCGAAAGCTATTCATCATTATTATAATATTAATAAGTAATATCAATCAGTTTTGACGTTTTTTTAGAGATATTCTTATTTCCAATGTTGATCAGTGCCATTTGGTTGAGTTTAGTTAGAGAAAGCCGTGGAAAATTCCCTATCATCTAGTACCTATGTAATATGTCCATGAGGAAATTATTCTCAGTTTCACCTGCTACTTACCACTATTTAGGTATTTCGAAATGTAGGTACAAAATAATCTGTTAAAATCTCCATAATCGTCACGTATTTTGTCAAAAAAAGAAAACCGTGTAAATATATTCCATATTGATACCGTTGTACCTATGTTTTTTTTTTGTATTTTCAATAAGCCATTGATATTTTAAGTAATTTATTGAAAACAAATGTGTGATAAAATATACATTACAAAAATGGCTAATATACATTAAATATTAACAAAATCTTTGTCATTGTTTTTTTTTTTTTACCCTCAATTGGTAAGCCATTGGCATCATCTCACCTGATGGTAAGTGACGATGATGCCGAAGATGGAAGCGGGCTTACCAAGATTCCCCAACGCAATGGGGAACTGGCTATCTTATCTTCATGCCGGAACACATCAATGCTGTATTATAAATAAAGGATTGTTTGTTATTTTTATTAAAATATGTGATGATTTTGAAGATGTTTACGCCATTTTATTTATCTAGTTATGCCTTCACTGGTACTACAGATGTGCTGTTCTTGGAATATTTCCAAAAGTCTATAATTATATCGCAGTCTTTTTGACAGACGTGAATATAAAATGACAGACTTTTAGAATATACATTTTAAATGAAGACAAGGCTGTATGTACATATAAGCCTTTACGTCGTTCCAAGGTTGCACTCTGACAGCAATCTTTTTGTACCTTCTCTTTCACACTTAAGCGATTTATATTATGCTATCCTGTTGTCAAAGTGAACGGTTGCGGTCGACCGTACTCTCGGAACGCACACCACAAATAAATGTCTTCAGTTTGCCAACCGTGTGCCAACCCTTGACTATTAAGTCACACATCAGTCACACAGGGGGGGTGAGGTCGCCTTCAGAGAGCGGCATCGGCAGCGAGTGTACATACTGTATAATATTCCTTATACAGTGGGTATGGCCATGGAGCCTTAGCCTGCCCAAAAAAGGGCGAAAAAAAAGAAAACGTTCCAAATTCGTTTCGTTAGGTTAATTTTTACCCTGACAGCAGGATAGATAGCCTATTATATATTTATGAAGTGTGAAAGGAATAAACACTTGTCCGGTGAGGACTCGCGCGTCGGCGCCGCGTCGCGTCGCGTCGCGGTCGGTACTCAAGAAAGCAGGGCCGCGTTCAGAACTGCACTCTGACGGCAACCGTTTCGGACCCTCTCTTTCATATTTACGCGATTTATATTATGCTATCCTGTTGTCAGAGTGAACGGTTGCTCTCAGAGTGCAGGCAGGTTCTGAACGCGGCCCAGGATATTCCTTGCACGAAAGAAACACTCAGGAAAAACAAACGTACTTTATTGTAGTGTAGGTATTAGAAGAGACACTGAAGAATTATACATTTGAGGTGCAAAGTATTATTTTATTACTCTAAATATTTGTAGTTTACGTTCAGTCTGTATCCTTTTCACAGAAAAAAATACAGGCTGTCTGGGCCTGTGATTGATGAGAACAAAAATGTTTAGAGCCTTGTGTGCCCTACAGAGAAACGCTACTTTATTTGTAAAAACAGGCCAATGCGTCTCTTTTAACGTTGTAAAAAGACCAAACACAACGTTAATTAATGCTTTGAAGGCTCAAAGAAAACAGAAGAAGGAACCTGGAGAAATCTATAAATGGATCTTGCTGGTAACCTTATCATGTCTACTAATATTGGTTTGGGTACTAAACAATATTTTCAGGTGTAGTTTTTGTTCTTCAATAATGAATTGTTTGTTTAGGCAATTCCTGTGACTTCCTTTACTTTGGGGTGCTGGCAAGTGTATCGTTTGCAGTGGAAATTAGAACTAATTGACATAATGCAGGCCAAGTCCAATTCTCAACCGTTAGACATGCCCGAAGAGTAAGTTATTATAAATGGAATCTTAAATACCTACCTATTTATAAATATTATTAATGGAAACATCATTTTATCTGTGATGTAGTATTGGATAATCTATAACTATAGGGTACCTATTCTTGTATTTACAAGGAAACTTTCTTTGGTAAAAATAAGGTAGGTATCTATTATGAGAAAATTTTGGCACTGGATTTTGTCCACAAAAATGTTGAAAACTGAAATTCTGTTTCTGATAAGGCTTAAAATTTACTGAGGCTGAGGTGATAGTAATAGAATACTAGAAATCAATCTCAATGACAAACATTTATTAAAAATGTAGGGTTACAAATAGTTAGAAAAGTCAGCTCACTAATGTTTTTTGATCCTTAACCTAAAGTAAAAAAAAACAATTATAAGTACCTATTTTGTATATTTCTCATAAAAATTAAGCCTGCCTGCTAACCTATAATAATAATAAAATTTTACAAAAGCATTAACCTATAATAACTAACCTATAATAATAATAAAATTGTACAAAAGCATTTTATCAAAGTATGAAGATTTTGGCCCATCGAGCCGCCATCTTGTTTTTTTTTTCAAAATCGCTGCGCACGATAAAACCTGTATATACCGATAGGGGACTCTCATACAAACAAAAAATTACTAAGGTCCATATATCCTAAAATGTCATGTTACTGAGTTATATGCAGTAAAGATTGTAAACAAAAACTTCATTACAGTCATGCAAGAAGTTTTCAATGCACTATATTGTATGCAAATTCTTGGTTGATAAAACTTAAGATACAGTTGTGGCTAAGTGCGCATTTATACATGGTCCTAACCTGGATGGGTTTGAACGTAAGTGGCATTTATCTCAACCGTTTTCGTACTTTGCAAGGTACGTTATGTATTGGTAGTGTACCTATAGCTTAAAATTGTCCTTGTTCTAAATCGTCACATTACAGAGTTATTTGTAGGAAAATATCAGACTGTAATAATAACCAAAGAAGTTTTATATTGTCGCTCCGCTAGCGGGGTGCAAGTCTGTGATAATAACCATGACAACATATTCAAGATAACCGTAATTCCGTATGCATTTAAACTTCAGGTTATTTACTGGAAAATATCAAACTGTAATAACCATGAAAAATATCTGTCTGTACTCTGTATGCATTTTACAGTGCAAGAATAGCTAAATAGCCATAGATTGATTAATACTGCTTTTACCTAAGTATATATTATATATTGTAATAAGCATGTATTTCTCTATCAGCCGAAAGACGTCCACTGCTGGATAAAGGCCGCCCCCAAGGATTTCCACACCGACCGGTCCTGTGCGGCTCGCATCCAGCGGCTTCCCGCAACCTTCACCAGGTCGTAGGTCCACCGAGTCGGAGGCCTGAACACACTGCGTCTTTCGGTGCGCGGTCGCCACTGGAGGACTTTACTACCCCAACGGCCATCTGTTCTACGAACTATGTGCCCTGCCCACTGCCACTTAAGTCTAGCGATTCTGAAAGCTATGTCGGTAACTTTAGTTCTCCTACGTATCTTCGATTATAAAATGTTTCCCAAAGTTCATCAACCAGCTGACGGATTTATATGAAGAGTCCAATTTTTTTTTGCTTTTTGAGTATGAGTTTCTTGAGGAAAGTTGTTCAGTTTGATGAGTAGAAGCCACAGTTAAAATATTGCCAGATATTTTATAATCACCCTGTATAGCATATAACTGTATTTACAAAATCACAAAAAATTAAAAGAAAAGACAAAGATGTGACTTGAATTATACATATACAGGATATTAAAAAAGTGCGTTTGAGATTTTAAGGGTTACTCAGAATCAAGTATAGAATACTGGAAAAATATTTAAAAACTCCGGCCGACAACTTTTTTTCAGTTTCCCATACTAATGAATCAAGAATTTGTATGAGATACTGAAAAAAAGTTATCGATAGGATTTTTTTATATTTTTCCTGTATTCTGAGTAACCCCTTAAAATCTCAAACGCACCGTTTTAATATCCTGTATATGTATAATTCTTTTTAACATCCTGTATATGTATAATTCTTTTTAACATTCCGTATATGTATAATTCTTATGTATACATAATTCAAGTCACATCTTTGCCTTATCTTTTAATTTTTGTGATTTTTGTTATTTTCGCATTCATCTCATCACATTAAAATTAAATATGTAGTATAAATAAAACATCAAAATGACATTATTGTTTTTTTTAAAGTGCGCCCATTGCGCATGTCTAATGAAGAAAAAGAACGAAACCATTCACTCATTTCCAGTCTTTTTACTTTTTATTTTGGCAACATTGTTTCTTTAACTAATGAACAGATTATTTCACTTAAAACTGCTTTGTGCAATGACATTAAATATAATGCTTCATTAGCGATAATGCTCCATTAGCTAAAGTTGATTTAAAGGAGACCTTTCTGCAACTGGGTGTAAGGGTGATAAAATAAAACTTGGCGTTGGTGGACCAATTATGTAATATTTTGCGCTGCCAAAAAAATGAGCGCGATGTTTTGTCTAATTTAATAGACGTTTCTGATGATACTGGCATGTAGGTACGTATGTGTTGGAATCGAGCACTAGGGGCGCTGTGGGAACTTATCAGGAGCAAACCGAAAAAATAATAGTCCTGCCTGGTCTGGCCATTCTTGCGCCCCCCCAGAGTCTACGCCCTGTGCCTGGGCACCGGTGGCACCGCCCTATTTACGGCACTGCATCTATGGTCAGTAAACCTGCGTGATCGTCGCGATCACGCAATGCGCACTTAGCCACAAAACTGCTTCTTAAGAGATTTACAATTTGCATGCAATATACGTAAGAAGCGCATAGAAAACGTTTTGCATGAAGTTTTTGTTTACAATATTTTACTGCAAATAACTCAGTAACGTGACGTTTTAGGACATATGGACCTCAGACTGACTCGGTGGCTAAGTGGTTAGCGATCCTGACCTCTGATCCGAGAGTCGTGGGTTCGATCCCCACACAGGGCAAACTATTCTGTGATGAGCAGGATTGTTTGCACTGAGTCTGGGTGTGTAATATCTATATATGTATGTACATATTTAAATGTATTATGTGTATGTATATCAGTCTCTGGTTCCCAAGATACAGGGAATCCTAGTTTGGGGCCAGATGACTGTGTGTGATTTGTCCCGTATATATTATATTATTATTTTTTTGTTTGTATGAGTGTATCGATATACAGGGTGTTAAAAAAAGTGCGTTTGAAATTTTAAGGGGTTACTCAGAATCAAATATAGAATACCTACAGGAAAAATTAAAAAGTAACACCTCAAAATTTCAAACGCACTTTTTTATATAGGTTTCATCGTGCGCCGCGATTTTGAAAAAAAAGGCGGTTGGTCAGTGGGCCAGGCTCCATACAAAAATCTTCATACTCTTTGAAATTTTTGCTGTCCTGATCTTTGATACAATGAAGTCAATGTGACAGAAACTGAGTCAATACATGCAAAATAAGTTATTTATTTTCTTAGTTTTTGTGGATAATTCAAACGTGTGTTTTATAAAAGGGACCCGTTGCCTTGGAAACTTTTTCAGTTTCCTGGGTTTCTTATTTCTCCATACTGGTAAAACAAGTCTGTATTATTGGTATATATCAATCACCCTAACTTACCTGTATATTTAATAGTTTCAGTAAGTTAGAATCAATGGAGTACATGCCAGTGAAGGTGAAAGGAAAATTTTTACATGACAAGGAAATACTCATAGGACCAAGGGCTCTCATTGAAAATGAGTCAGCAGGTGCAAGACCAGGGTCTCTTGTTTCTGACCCTAATAAAAATCAAGGCTGGCTAGTTATCACCCCATTCAAATTGAGTGATTCTGGGCAAGTTAAATGATTCTTTAGTAAATCTATTCAGTTTTTACTCTGTTTGTATACTAGTTATTTAATTTTAGTTTGTTTCTTATCTAATAATTATGTAAGTACAGCAGGACCTCTTTAATCCGAACCCCTCTATAATCCGAATGAACCCCGATCCCCGCGCATCTGCCGTTTTTTAGTAAGTCGCTGTACCACACGCGCATTTCAGCACTGAGTTATACATCTGAGGTGGTACATGAATTATATTTGACCGCCCCGCATTACGCGTTTACATGAATTAAGGAATAAAGCATTTTCAGTGTCGCTAAATACTAGTCGTCAAATGGAATTCTTTAAACAACGCTAAACGCGTTAAAAACCGACTTCAATCGCAACAGCTACAATTTAGATAAAATTTATATGAGACCATCTCTAAAGTATTACATACCTCCTTTTTTTTGAAGTCGGTTGAAATACCAAAACCTTCTCCTAAATGTAACAAATACTTTTGTGAAGACCGCATCAAAATCGGTTCATCTAAATGCGAGATAATCGCGGACAAACATACATATTATACAGGTGTAACAGAAAGGTGTGATAATACTTCGAGGTTGGCTTTTACCCATCAAACTGAACAACTTTTGTTCTACTACTTTGTTCAAATCGCAAAATTTTTTTTGGTCTTTTCATACAAATCGATCAGCTGGCGAACCAAGTTTGTATGAAACATCCGAAAATTTCTATTGATTTCAACAAAGTTGTAGAACGAAAGTTGTTCAGTTTGATGGGTAAAAGCCAACCTTGAAGTATTATCACATCTTTCTGTTACAGCCTGTATACTAGGGCATGTAATATTGGAAGGTTTTCAATTCCGATACTGATTTCTGATATTAGATCTCAATATCGGAATTCCGATATTAATATCGGAATTTGGAATAATCGTTATAATTATTTTTTTGTTAGCCGGAAGGCAATCGATCAGTCGAGCCACCTGTTGGAAACTGCATATCATTCGTAATAGGTTGGACATATTTAAATTGCACGTATTTAATATAAAGTTGGAATGTTGGATAAGACACTATAAAAGATAATCGACAACGCTGAAAGCGTCAATAAACCGACTTCAAACGCGTAATATACGGGTCAAAATGACAAACCTCCTTTTTTTAAAGTCGGTTAAAATACCAAAAAGTTTCTCCTAAATGTAACAAATACTTTTCTGAAAACCGCATTAAAATCGGTTTCGCCAAACGCGAGATAATCGCGGACAAACATACATACATACAGGTCAAACAGAGAACCTCCTTTTTTTGAAGTCGGTTAATAATAGACGGGAACATACGCTCTCGAATAAGGACTGGCAACCGACACTTGCATAGCAAGCAGCATGCTTATATGGAGGGCAAGTCAACAGAGATGGCCTTACATAATCTGACTCTAAGGATTGAGCGGGCTATAGACAGGGACAAAGCCTATGCAGTTGGATGCTTCTTTAACATAGAGGGGCGTTAGACAGGGCACACTTCAGCGCTGTTGAAAACGCCCTTAATAGAAATGACATACCGTCAGCACTTGCAAGATGGGCCATCAACATGCTGAAGAATCGTATTGTAACCACCACGATAGGAACAGACACGCACACAGTGGTGGCAAGAAGAGGTTTTCTCCAAGGGGGGTGTGTTTCTCCACTTCCGTGGTATCTCCTTATAGACGACCTAGTAAATGCCATCAATAGACAGTGTATACATATATGCAAGTCTATTCAGATGATGATGTAATATTTGCAACAGGGAAGGTATTAAGCACGGTGAGGGCTATCGCAATAAAAGGTCCAAAGATGGTAGCGGACTGGTGTCAGGACAAAGGGCTCTGTCTCAATCTAGATGAGACAAAGGTGATCCTCTTCACTCGGAAAAGGAAATCCAAGCACATGGCTTCAATCGCACTGAAAGGAGTTATGCTGGAATTTACAGAAGAGATAAAGTATCTAGGGGTCAACCCGATCCATATCGAGGTCAAGAAAAGAGCAGCAGAGCAATGGTACAAAATGAAAGCCAACAAGGAATGGAAAGCGAACGACATAGACACAGGTCACACAACAATAGAATGGGCATTAGGAAGAGACATTTCATTAATAATGATTAACAACGACCTAATCAGGAAACGTAGGATCTTCAACAAGAAATACAGGATACACACACATAGGTGAAAGATCCATCAGGGAACTTATGACTGATGAAACAAATGTCATGTGCTACACGGACAGATCCAGAATGAAGAGCACAGGCCTAGCAGGCGCAGGGATACACATACCCAATGAGCCCAGCAAAGACAAAACTCTGGCCTTGGGGACCCATACCAGTGTCTTCCAAGCGGAAATATTTGCCATCAAGGAATGTGCAGAAGAATTGCTCACTGATTCCTGGGGAGCAGCCATTGGCACCATCATATACTCAGATAGTCAGGCAGCGATCAAAGCGATAGCGAAGGTAGAGATCATTTCAGAATTGATCGAGGAATGCAAGGAGACACAGTCGTCTGGCAGAAAAGATTAGGGTCACAGTAGCGTGGATTCCAGGGCATTAGGGAACACTATGAAATGAAAGGGCAGATACACTAGCCAGAGAAGGAGCAAACACAAGATTCGTGGGACCAGAACCAGTACTACCTATCTCAGCAACGGTCACTAAAAGAGTGATCAGCAAACTGATGAGGAAAGAAGCCCACGAAGTAGTGGTGGGAAGCAACGGATGTAGGCAAGCCAAATTATTCCTCAAAGACCCCCATAGCAGAAAAACCCGAACCCTGCTATCGTAAGGTCGGAAGTACCTGGGCATAATTATTGGAATCATTACAGGCCACTGCAGACTGAATAGACACATGTTCTTGATAGATCCACAGAAAACACCTGTAGCTATTGCGGAGAGGTGGAGACCAGCCAGCACTTTCTGGCAAATTGCACGCTATATAGCAGGCTTAGGTGGGAAATATTTGGATACGACAGGATCAAAACGGAGGAACTATGTGAGCTAGAGATGGGTCATATAGCGGAGTACTGTAGGAGGAGCTCAAGGTTTTCGGAGGGGGTGACTGCGGGGACACAGTAAAGGTGTAATGAGTCCACGTAGTGACTTGAACACCCGCCTGTGCCCAATAATTCCCACTTTATATTAAATACGTGCAATTTATGATGAATATATGCAACCTTTTACGAATAATACTATACAATTTATAACGATTATGCAAAATTCAGATTTGAGTCATACGACTCGTGTCAGTTGAGTTAATGGTGACAACTACTCTCTCACAGTAATCGCTCCTATGTTTATACACGACGCGTGTTATTTTGAGTAAATGGTGACAACTGTTTCGTATTGAATAAAAAAGAATTCGTCTAACTCTAGACTCAGGGCTACACGCATGGACTTCAAAGCTCTGTGGTTATAGCTCAAATATATTTATATAAACTTTTATATACATGCCATACCTATATATATTTTGGTGGGCTAAAACGCTTTATTTATCAAATCAAATAATAGAAACTCACTGATTCCGATATTATACGATATTGTATCACTCAATATCGGAATTGTAATATCGGAAATTCGTTCCGAAATTCCGATATTCATGCCCTAATACAGTGTTTTTCAACCTTTTTCAATACCCGACCCCTTTACAAGTTAAAAAATTCTTGCGACCCCCCTAGGGCCATTAACATACAAAATGTAAGTGATTTGAAAGACTACGTTCATAATTTTCTTCAATGAAAAAATTATTTACTTATAAACGTCTCCAAAATAGAACCACGTTTTGACAAATTGTAAAAAAATATATACAGCGCCAGCCTTCTCACTGAAATCGTAACACACTGCCCTAATACATACATACAGGTCAAACTGAGAACGTCCTTTTTTTAAGTCCTGTAAGTAAATACCTTTCAAAATGTTTACATACTATAATCCGAACGCTCTACGGATCCGAACCGAGGGTAAATTTTGGTTGTTCGGATTAGAGGTCCTGCTCTAAAGTATTCTATATCCATTCAATAACATAAGTCGAATTAACTTATTTTCTTTCTGTCTTCTCTCTAGTGTTTTATTATTGTTGTGTTTTATTTCGCAGTGAGGTAATCTTAATAAACAGAGGTTGGATTCCAAAGAGTCTGCGCAATAAAGAAAAACGTTTGCCCTCTATGATTGATCATGAAGTAGAGTTGGTTGGTATTGTTAGGCTCACAGAAAATCGGGCCCCCTTTATGCCTAAAAATAATCCAGAGAAAGGTTCATGGTTTTACAGGTAAGATTAAATAATTCCATTCAGGCAAAAAAGATAATTTTAAGAAAATACTTGGAGGAATCAAATAATGTTGTGATGGCATATTTTGACATTCGGTACATTGGGCAAGCCAATTCACATAAAAGGACAGGCTATCTCACTAATATTATAAACTAGCTTAGCTCCCACCCGCGACTTTGTCTGCGTGGTCTTCACAAACAAATAAACAAACATCCTTACTTTCGCATTTATAATATTAGTGAGATGCGATGCGAAAGTTATGATATTCGTTTGCTTGTTCCCGGAGGTGGACTAGCAGTCTTGGCCCTGGGCCATTTAGTATCGGCCATCCCTTAATTTCTGCTAATTTCTTCTTTGTTGTATCCTCATGTCTGAGGGACGTGACGCATCGCACGTGCCACCACAGCTCTCCAGGCCGCTTGGTCTTGAGCACTGTGAATGTTGGCCTGCAGTGTCATCCCGGTGACTTCTTTAACCGCGTCAGCCCATCGCGTAGGCAAGCGTCCTCTACTCCTTTGTCCTTCCATACTAATTTAGCGGCATAGAAATTTCCTGCTAATTTAGCGGCATAGAAATGTGAAAATGAATTGTGCAAATTCCAAATCCCCAATATCGCCTCACGTAGTTAACAGACTAGTGCTATGCTCTGCTCACTGCTGCCGAAAATATATCGCTCAGATTGGCCGCCCCTAATATAACTGCTTGTTCCAATTTCACGCCAAACTACCTACTTAACGGGTTTAATAGAATGGTAGGGAGATAGATCAAGCACCGAGTTAACACTGGCTTCATATTTACCCCGACAAATGCATGGTTCAACGATATCCATATACGTACTTACTACTTATTGTGCATTTTTAAAATAAATACGAAAGTATGGATGTTTGTTTGTCCCAATCTCACTCCGAAAGTACTGAACAGTTTTACATGAACTTTAGTAGATAGAAAGACCAAGCACTGAGTTAACATACAGGCTAATTTTCATTCCGAAAAAGTGCGTGTTTTCTGTAGGGTAACTAGCTTTTACTGCATAAAAATAAAACAGCGAGCGAAAATATGTTTATCCTTGAGTGTTGCAAACGGAACAACAAATCGACGTGATTTTTTTGCACAACGATAGTTGTCAGGCAGGATAAAAGATTCATATATCACTTCCTTAAAATGACGTAGGATTTATTTATCCCGCAAAAATTCAAGAGTTCCTGTGATCTGAAAATATTTGATGCTATTTTATTCTGAAACTACGTAACCGTAGAACAACATAGGTAGTAGAACATAATTCGGGAAGAGGATTTGGTAAAAACATTTCCTGATCAGTTAAGTATAATATTCATAAAACGATATCCACGCGGGTGGAGTCGCGGGCAAAAGCTAGTTCATGATATTTAATAACGTGTACTTCTTTTTTCAGAGATTTGGAACAAATGAGTGATTATTTCGATTGTGCACCAGTTTGGTTGGATGTAAGGGGTATTGCAGATCCTCCATCAGGGTGGCCTTTGCCTAATCAGACCAGAGTGACCCTCAGAAATGAACATCTCTCTTATATTGTGACATGGCTTTCACTGTCTGCTTTTACTGGATATATGTGGCATCGCTATTTTATTAGGAAACTACAGTTATTATAATTATTACGTTTATTGAGCCCATGTTTAGTTCAATGTAAATTGGATAAATAATTGAAATAAGTGACGTGCATATTTTAAATAAAATGAATAAGTAGTATTTTGTCGTCGTAGTCTTTCACATACCTATGCATAACTGCATCGAACCCGGATCATAAGTATACATAAGTATAAAGATCAAGACGTAAACCAGCATAACTATTTCTTAAATGCGACGGTTGCATATTTGTATCACTTTATACAGTATACACATAAAAATGTATCTCAAATGTCCCTAAGATGAAAGTTTTCGAAGATCGATCGATTACAGATCGATTTCTGAAGATTTTTAACCCCTAATCTTAGATTTTCGTCGAAATAATTAACGCCGCTTTCGAGACCGTTGGCGGTTACAAGATAACTCATTTAGTAGTATAAGATAAGATAGGAAAACGAATTCAATTCAATTCAACAACACATAAGTAGGTAGAATTGGCGGTAAATAAATAGTAAACAGAAGCTATAAGGGCCTTAGATAGATCAAATCTCAATATTCAATTTATTGAAGATTATTATTATACAGGCTGTTAAAAAAGTGCGATTTTTTTTTCAGTTTCCCATACAAATTCTTGAATCACCATTCAGATTTAGTATGGGAAACTGATAAAAATAAATTGCAGAGCAGATTTTTTCAACATTTTTTTCTGTATTCTATACCTGATTCTGAGTACAGTAATACCCCGCTTTACGCGACCTCGTTATGCGCGGTTTCGATTTTACGCGAATTTCAAATTTCGCGCTATAATGCCTCTCTTTACGCGGATTGGTTACATATACCTACATATTTAGTAATGTAAGTAATTGCCTAACTTGTCTTTGGTCGCGGGAATTCCCACTTTCTCTGACCATTCTCGTAAATAAAAGAATGGGGAATCCCTTCAGAGTAGGACTTTTTGGGGATTCCCTTTTTTGTTTCGTTCGTCTTACGTAAGTACATTACATATTTTAATCTCAGCTGGCAGTCGTGTTCTAACCTTTGGTGAAAATAATTCAAAGCTACGTTAAAAATGCCGCCGAAGAAAAAGGAGCGCAAAAGCTTAACTTTGGAATTGAAATTAAAAGTCTTAAGAAGAATGGAAAATGGAGGCAAAGCAACAATAGTTGGCAGAGATTTTAGACTCTCAGAATCGACTGTACGATTGATTTTTAAAAATCGGGAAAAAATTAAACTTTCCAGTGAAAGTTCGACACCTATAAGTGCAACAATATTGACTCGTTCGAGGCCCGCTATCCTAGAAAAAATGGAAAAGTTGCTAGCAGTCTGGATCGACGATTTAAATAAAAAGAACACGCCGCTGAGTCAAGCTCTCATATGTACAAAAGCAAACTCTTTGTTTGAGATGCTAAAGTCACAAGAAGGTGAAGGGAGTTCCACCCCGACTTTTAATGCCAGTAAGGGCTGGTTTCACCGGTTTTAACGGCGTTCAAATCTTCACAATATCCGCATAACGGGTGAAGCCGCCAGCGCAGACACTCAAGCTGCAACAGAGTTTCCAGACGAGTTTCAAGAGTTTGTAGCACGAAAAAAAATTCCTGCCTGTGTCATTTTCAACGTTGATGAGACCGGGCTTTACTGGAAAAAAATGCCTTCTAAAACTTTCATATCTAAAGAAGAACGTCAAGCTAGCGGTTTCAAAGTCGCGAAAGATAGATTGACTTTACTGCTGGGTGGTAATGCCACTGGTGATTTTAAGCTTAAACCTTTACTGGTGTATCAATCAGAAACACCCCGAGCAATGCGAGGTACTAATAAAGCAAGCCTACCAGTTGTGTGGCGATCCAACCGAAAGGCGTGGGTTACACGAGAAGTTTTTCAAGATTGGTATTCTAACAGTTTTTGCCCCTCAGTCAAATCCTACTGTGACAGAAACGGACTTGAACGTAGAGTTATACTACTCTTAGACAATGCCCCAGGACATCCAACCGTTTTAGATACGCCCAGAGACTTAAAAGTGTACGTAAAGTTCCTTCCACCAAACACTACGTCAATATTACAACCTATGGACCAGGGAGCAATAGCAAACTTCAAAGCTTATTACCACCGCCGCACATTTAGCCAGCTGATTCATGAAACTGACGGCGAAGGAAGACAGTCTATGCGAGAGTGGTGAAAATCATACAACATCATGAAGGCAATACACAACATAGACCAGGCCTGGAATGAAGTTAAAAAAAGTTGCATGAATGGTGTGTGGCGTAATCTTTGGCCTGATGTAGTGGAAGCACCTAGGAGAAGTGTTCAGATGCAGAGACAAGTGCTTGAAGACATTGCTACAATGATTGAAGGCTCTGAACTGGAAGGTGTCACAGTAGAAGATCTCGAAAATCTTATAGCGATGGATGACGAACCTCTCAGCAACGAAGATTTAATCGAGTTACAGAATAATCCTTTCAATAGTGAGGAGGAACAAGTAGAAGAGAGAGTTTTATCTTCAAGTGCAATACAAAATGCTCTTTCAAAGATTTATTCAGGTTTGGACATATTGCAGAGCATAGACAGTGATGATGACCGTGTTTTAACAGTGTGTCAATCAGTAAAAAGCAGTGTCGCGTGTTATGAAAATATTTTACAAGATCGTAAACGAAACGCAACCCAGAAGACAATAGATACATTTTTCCGTAAAAAAATGTATAATGTAACGCTACACAATGTGGTTTTAGAATTAAAGTATTGATTTGCATTTTGTTATGACTTTTGGTTATGATTAAACGTGACCCCCTTATACGCGAATTTCACTTAACGCGAATTTTTGCGGAACGTATCCCTCGCGTAAAGCGGGGTATTACTGTAACCCCTTAAAATTTCAAACGCTGTTTTTTAACACCTGTCTAAATGTTGGACACGTTAATTTCATGGGCGTAGCTATAGCTTTCATAAGGGAGTGGTCCGACGGTCCAGTAATATGAGAATGAAGAATGTTAATGGGTCCGTTAAATCACTTGAAACTTTATGACCTTGTAGCCTAAATGTCTAGAAATACACTTGTTTTTGTTTCATTTAAATCAAGCGAGTAGTTCTGAAGTTACGATAATTTTAGTTTCCGCCTTTTTCAAATACTTCGCTCGGGCGCGCCAAGCGCGCGTGACGTCATACCGCAACTCGCCGCTCTCACCGTACTGTGTTCTTCATACATTGCTATCGGATGGTCCCTACGTTTGCCCACAATAACATTTCTAACTGTAGTTTTTTTTTATGTGAATCGGTGTTACAGTAGTGTTACAAGTATAATCGATGACAGTTTTAAAAATTGATTGAAAAATCGAATGATTCCTTAAATAGACGAGTTAAGCTACTATTTCTCAAATAACTCCGATTTCTTTACCGCGGCCGCCAAGACAATGATTAAAAATGCAAAAGTACTTACAACTTATTTTTTTTCTTTCTTATCACAAATCTGTTGATCCTTATAAGATACCTATACATATATACCTACATACCTATTTTTCATTACTAGTATTGAAAAATTTAGGTAATAATGATATTTATGAACTTGATATTTCGGAAATAAGGAGTGAGGGCAAGGTAAAAGTGATGGTGTCAAAATCACTTATGTCATCAACTGTAATATAATGACACAATAACGACACTGAAGCGGTCATGGCTCAGCGCTGCTTACGTGGTCGCGTCGATCACGCAGTTTAACTGACTACAAACACGGTCACAGCTTGGATGGATTTGACTAGCAGTCCATCCAAGCTGCTTATAACGCCTCCGACATAGCTTGGCGACTGCCATCTAGTGATAGTTACTGATATTTAAGCCCATCCAAGTTGTGACCGTGTCTGTAGTCAGTTAACTTGCGTGATCGATGCGACCACATAAGCAGCGCTGTGCCATGACCGCTTAAGTGCCGTTATTGTGTCATTATATTACAGTTGATGACATAAGTGATTTTGACACCATCATCTTTACCATGCTCCTCACTCCTTATTTACGAAAACTGGGCATAAAACTTAAACAAATATATATACAGAAAATAGATCTTCGCTTATAAATTACTTGAAAATCTCTAAGAAGTTATCTATAAATCTTAAAATAAGTTGATAAAAATTAAAATATTGTTTGTTTGTAGGTGTGGACAAAGCCCTCTGCGCGAGAGTCAGACTCGCACTTGTCCGGTTTTTATTTTTTATGTGTATCGGTTAACTCATATTTATTTTATTTTAGATTGGCTAGAAATAGCTACGGCGACGACGTTACTGTTTATGCAAAAGTTATCAGATAAGGAGAAGGTGATAGACACAACTTTTGGCTTTGGGTCTGGGTGGATCATACTTTTCATGTATTTCTTTTGACTTTAAGGTTCAAAAATATAACAGTAAAAAATAACTTTTCGGGTATATTGGTAGTTGTATTTAAGCACTTTGACACGAGCACGATTTTCTAGTTTTTGGATTCGTCATTTTTAAAATTTTCAACGCAAACTTCATACATAGAGGTAGGGAGCGGTGCGCGCACTGAGCGACCGTTGCAGAGTGACGTCACAGCAGCGTGCGGCGACCCCGCGTCACTTGCCTACCTAAATAATTCAGTATCTCGGAAACTATCAAACGTATCAAAAAAAATTTTTCACCATATTTTTTTATTTTTAATAGAGTATATTTTAAGATAAAAAACAAAAATTGGTGGTATTCTTCATTATGAAAGCGTTCCAGACCACTCGTGTATTTTTTACCCTTACAGGTACCTACTGTACGACAGCCTATTGTAAAATAAGGACAGACTTGTTAGGTAAATCGTACCTTGGTTCTGAAAATGAGATTTATAACTGTTATTTTTTTACTTTTTTTCGCAAAGCTGACATGTTTTACGCAACTAGAAATTGTTTTACTATAATAATGTTAAATTATGTCCTCATTAGCTCTAGCTGAGCACGAATTCACCAAACCCAAAAGCTCAATGGGATATTCTGCATATGTTTACTTCTTTGATTGCGAAGCCCTTGGCATCATCTCATCTGATGGTAAGTGATGATGGTGCCAAAGATGGAAGTGGACTTACCGGGATTTCCCAACGCAATGAGGGAACTAACTTATCTTCATGCCGGAACACATTAATTCTGTTAACATCAATGATGTTTGACGGCAAAACTTAGCATAAGACGGTGGTAGCTAGCCAGATGTGGGCTCCGAATTTTTTTTCCTATATTCCCGTTGTGTCACACTGTTACACAACGGTAAAAGAATTACCGATAAGTTACACCGTGACTCAATGCAACAGATTTTTTACCACTAGGTTACACTGTTACTCAAAGGGAATTATCATTCCCTTCCAGTAACAGTGTAATCCTTTACTTATTTATTATTGTCTATTCGTACGTTTAGCACGCGTACCACAGCTGCCTGGCACAACCAGTTGTGCTAAAGGAAATCTTTCTCACCCGTGGTACTACCGATAGTGCCATGGGCATGGGTTAAATTGTATTCTATTTACCGTGACACCACTACAATTCTAGTAGTGCTAAAGGAAATTTCGATCTCCCGTGGAACTATCGAGATCTTCTAGACTAATCTAGACTTTCCTCAGCTATCATCTTGACCTCCCGATACGACCCTACAGCAACCTTCTCCTTTATCTGTTCCATATACAGGGTGTAACAGAAGTGTGTGACAATACTTCAAGGTTGGCTTTTACCCATCAAACTGAACAACTTTTTTTCTACAACTTTGTTGAAATCGCAAAAAAATGTATGGACTTTTCATACAAACTTGGTTCGCCAGCTGATCGATTTGTATGAAAAGTCCAAAAAAAAATTTGCGATTTCAATAAAGTTGTAGAACAAAAGTTGTTCAGTTTGATGGGTTTTTACCAACCTTGAAGTATTGTCACACACTTCTGTTACACCCTGTATATTCTAATTTCGTCTTAGCCTTCCTCTTCATCCTTCACCTTCTACTTACATATCGACGGTTCACGGGCGACTTGTATTAAGCGACATTTTTAGAAATGTTCAGGAGACTGATTTAAAAAAATATTTCTTAGAAAAATAATAATTAAAACTTAACTTCTTAGTATTATATAGATTCTCGATATTCTTAGTATTTTAAATATTATTCAGAAGTTATTTTTTGTGAGGTATTTTGTAAGAAATAAATTTTTAAAGTAGAGGTTACCTGTGTTTCCAAAAATGTCGCTTAATACAAGTCGCCCGTGAATCCTCGATATTATATGGGTTTAAGGCCCGTATTTATAAACGTTACTCAAATTCATCTCAGGTCTTATGTCCGGTTTTGAGATTGGGTTTTAATTTATATACGTAACTTTAGGGTCGGATTGGAATCCGCAACTGAGTTGAGGAGCTCGCGTATTTATAAACAGAACTCAGATCTCAGATGGCTACTTATGTCCGATTTAAGATTGTCAAAAGCCAAGTCAGGGTTGCTGGTGACTTAAGTAACTATTTTACTATCAATTGACATGGCGTAATAGTGAATTTCGAAAATAATACGCGAAAATTGATGAATAATTGACACAGTAGTAGCGTGCTCATGATCTGGATGCTATAATTCAAGAAAAATACGTAAAAGTGATGGATAGTTATTAATTATTGGAGAAAATATTACAATTTTGAAATTTCGATTACGAGCGTTAAACATCTTATGAAAACTGAAGTGTTAGAAAAGAAATCGACAAAAACTATTAGCAATATGGTTTATTATTGATAAATGTTTTAATTTTTGGCATACCGAGAGGCATGGAATTGAGAAAATATGTCCTGCTAAAGACGTTTGTTTGTAACTACGTTTCATTTCGAAGCATTCTCTTTGTCACGAAGTAAACATTTTTATTAGTTTCAAATACAAACAATAATAGGTAATAAAAATTGGTTATTAATTAAAATTAGTTATTTCATATTAACTTGTTAATAAACATATTATTTAATTAAAATAACGCATATTTAAAACGATAAAAAATATAAATTCGTAAATAAAATCTGATGGAAACGGAAATGTTTCAATTCGTTCATTCAGTCATTCATTCTTCTTGACATGGTGCTAAAACTCGAACTTGAAATCTGAACTTACTCAAGTTCGTCTCAAAATCGATTTATAAATCAGCAACCATCTCGAGTTCCGGATCGCGTCTAAAATTCATCTCAACCAAGTAGCCATTTGAGTCTTACTTAAGTAACTTTTATAAATACGGGCCTAAGATAACTTGTTTAGTAGTACATATAAGATATAGGCAGACGGTAATCTCAGAGCACTTCCGGTTACCATAGACACCACTTCCGGTTATAGAAGTGGATCAAACCATAGACAAACTTCATTCCAAACAGGTGTCAACAAGCACAAAGAGAATGTCAACGGTTGTACCAAATGGCATGTATGTTTACTAGTTTTTGCGCACAGCGTTAGCCGAGTTGTAAACCTGAGTGGAAAACACGAAAACAGTTATTTGACAGTTCGTGGGCCAATAATATTCCTTTTATAAGCCTTATTTATTCATTTCTGTGAATTTAATTTTTCGTTCATGCCACGCAGTTCGTGCCATTTGAAATTATTTGATTCTACCAGGACCGCAGTGACCTAAAGTGAACGAAAAAAACGGTTTTTTCAGAGCAGATCACTTCGTTCACAGCAAATCAGTTCGTTCACAGAGCACTTTACTTCGTTCATGTCAAATTGACGTCATTGACGTCTTGACGTGGACTTGACGACTCTATCTGTAGTCCATCAAAATCAAACGAACAACAAGATAATTATTTGAAGATAAAGCGAGGAAATTACGCCTGCGCCACAAAACTGAGAGAGAAAGCTATCAAATATCAGGTAGTGAAACAAGAAATTCCAATACAAAAGCAATTATAAAACAACATACAGAGAAGGCGTACCGCCAAGGCATATGAACCCGGCGCGCCGGGTTCATATGCCTTAGTTCTCGGAACAGTTTTCATGTTGCAACCTACATACATGGAGTCTACTACACTTCATTGTCCAATTCCAGACACCTCAGAGTTAGTACTGCGAGTTTATTCATATCTTCAGCAGAGCAAGCATGTTGCTGTGTTCTTTCTATCGCAGGTGGTTTGTTTCCTACTGTCAGTACCTACCTACTACAGATTGGACTAGAAGATAGTTGAGGGTGAATAGTGCGTCTTTTCATGCACCTAATCTAATCCCACCATGTAGAATCTTTTTATTTACATAATAATTAAATTGTGTGTGAAAAAGTACCATGCCAAATCAACTCTATATTCAGTTAATATGTCATCAATTCTTTAACCTTTATACTAGTAAAAATATAGATATTAAAAAATATATATATTAGAACTAAGTTAAAAAACTTACACGGAACCCTACACCGCGCGTGGCCCGACACGCACTTGACCGCTTTTTATTCAGTCGAATTTATATGATTTAGGTAGTACGGTATATGAATATGTTATATGACTAATGTGTTGGTCGAATGTGTGGATGTAGGGCGTTTTGTTTTTGTACTGTGCTATATACAAATATTGGAGCATGGCTGAAATCGAAACGATGCCGCCGCCGCCACCACCAGCAAAACGCAATGATGAATCACAAGCGTTCCGTATTATAGGTATTCCGCTATCGTATGATTTACATGTATTTATTTATTTTGACTGACTCGGTGGCTAAGTGGTTAGTGATCCTGACCTCTGATCCGAGTCGTGGGTTCGATCCCCACACAGGGCAAACTTTTCTGTGATGAGCAGAATTGTTTGCTCTGAGTCTGGGTGTATTATATCCATATATATGTATGTATTTAAAAGTATATGTGTATAATAATAATAATTCTTTATTTGTTTCTTAAAATTAGATACATATTTTGTGCCGCTCTAGTTCTCCCACTAGGATTCCCTGTGTCGGGAGAACTAGTGTCTTCCATCGGATACAGAAAAAAGAAATGAAAACATTCTATAAATAAGTTTACAGAAACACAATAAGAAATGATAGCAAAAAGAAAAAAAAGGACAATAGACATGTATATAAGTCTCTGGTTCCCAAGATACAGGGAATCCTAGTTTGGGGCTAGATGACCGTGTGTGATTTGTCCCAGTTATTATTATCTATCAGTTTATTTCAGGCACAAGGCCCATAGAAATATATAAAATCGCCCTCGTTTCTAGTCTATATCTATATCAATGTAAGTGACAATCGATAGATTGAAACTGAAATGTACCTTATATTCACAACCACAAAGTCAGTTATTGCTTGAACTAAAAAACATAAGAGCGGCAACATCGCAATCTGCCGCGACTCGCCGTAATTATTCAAAAAATTGGCGGGAAAAATCAGTTTTTAGCGTCTGTAACTATAATGTTTGGGATTCTAGTTTTTTTTTAGCAGAATGCTGTAATTTTGCTCTAAATCTGAGCATAAGAACCAGTCTTGTATTCGTATTAGTTTTAAAGCTATACAGCTTTTTCACTTTTGTCATGTCCACCCAGCAAGGAAAAAACATTGGCTCGTAGCACACAAAGTACTGATTTTTGGGATTCAAAAATAATTCAGCATAGGTTTTTAGTGTTGCTCTAAATCCTGGCATCGGCATCGGATACAGAAAAAAGAAATGAAAACATTCTATAAATAAGTTTACAGAAACACAATAAGAAATGATAGCAAAAAGAAAAAAAAGGACAATAGACATGTATATCAGTCTCTGGTTCCCAAGATACAGGGAATCCTAGTTTGGGGCTAGATGACCGTGTGTGATTTGTCCCAGTTATTATTATCTATCAGTTTATTTCAGGCACAAGGCCCATAGAAATATATAAAATCGCCCTCGTTTCTAGTCTATATCTATATCAATGTAAGTGACAATCGATAGATTGAAACTGAAATGTACCTTATATTCACAACCACAAAGTCAGTTATTGCTTGAACTAAAAAACATAAGAGCGGCAACATCGCAATCTGCCGCGACTCGCCGTAATTATTCAACAAATTGGCGGGAAAAATCAGTTTTTAGCGTCTGTAACTATAATGTTTGGGATTCTAGTTTTTTTGAGCAGAATGCTGTAATTTTGCTCTAAATCTGAGCTTAAGAACCAGTCTTGTATTCGTATTAGTTTTAAAGCTATACAGCTTTTTCACTTTTGTCATGTCCACCCAGCAAGGAAAAAACATTGGCTCGTAGCACATAAAGTACTGATTTTTGGGATTCAAAAATAATTCAGCATAGGTTTTTAGTGTTGCTCTAAATCCTGGCATAAAAATTTTGAACCAAGATGCTGTAATTGCTGAGATCTGATGTGACTGCTAGAAAGATTCGTGAAAAGAACGTGAAGCAGGTTTTGCGTTCTAGCGAGAAAACTATAGACATGACATTCATGAAACTTTGCAGTCCGACTCACTTTATGATGCTCTAAATCCGTGCATCAAATTTTTTCCCCAACTCTTTGTAGTTTTTGTGCACCAGTTTAGGAGCTCGTATCTCGAAAAGTATGATTGCTGAATTTTTTCCCTTGGCATGATGATTGCTGTAATTATGCTCTAAAATTTGAGATAGGTAGGATTATCCTAGGAGCCCCAGGAAAAAAGTGCTTGCTGGGGTCGCTGACACGAGCTCGTTGGCGCTTACAAGATAGGTAACTCGTTTAATAGTATAAGATATAAGATAGGAGAATGAATTCAATAATTTATAATACAATTTAAGTTTAAATATTGTATTATTTACAACACAGTATAAGTGGGTACATTAGGCGGTAAAGAAATAGTAAACAGAAGCTATTAAGGCCTTAAGATGGATCATCAAATCTCAATATTTATATAATTTTTATTATTTCTTGTACAGTATGTTAAAAAGTGCGTTTCAGATTTTAACTTACTTAGAATTAGTGACCGACCGAAGGTTCAGTTTCGGTTTCGGCCAGTTTCGGGCAAAAACAATGATATTGGGCAAAAATGAGCCGAAACATCGACCGCGCCGAAACTCAGTTCGTGAATTGTCGAGCTTCGTTCGGGTAATTTCGTGGCTCGCGGTCGCCAGTTTATTTCATAACACAACCAACGACACCGTCAGTTACATAAATAGGTACATAATTTGTTTTTATTTTTTATTAATACGAATTGACTTTCTAACATGTAAAATATATACCAGATATAAGCAGATTATATAAATTTTAACATGTTTAAATAAGGTCTATCTAAGGTTCGGTTTCGGCCGAAATTGAGTCTATAGCCGAAGGTTCGGTTTCAAGCAGATTATATAAATTTTAACATGTTTAAATAAGGTCTATCTAAGGTTCGGTTCTGGCCGCAAATCCTGTTTCGGTCGGACACTACTTAGAATCAAGTATAGAATACAGGAAAAATATAAAATAAAAACGGATCTACAACTTTTTTCAGTTTCCCATACAAATTATTCTCTACTATTCAGATTTAGTATGGGAAACTGTAAAATATAAATGGAGAACGGATTTATTTTTATTTTTTCCTGTATTATACAGCGTGTTAAAAAAAGTGCGTTTGAGATTTTAAGGGGTTACTCAGAATCAAGTATAGAATACAGGAAAAATATAAAAAATCCGATCTACAACTTTTTTTCCAGTTTCCCGTACTGTAAAAAGTTGTAGATGAGATTTTTAAAATATTTTTCCTGTATTCTATACTTGATCCTGAGTAACCCCTTAAAATCTGAAACTCACTTTTATCTCACTAATATTATAAATGCGAAAGTATGGATGTTTGTTTGTTTGTCAGTTTGTTTGTTTATTTGTTTGTTTGTTCCGCTTTCACGCCGAAACTACTGAACGGATCTGGATGAAATTTGGTAGGTAGATAGATAAAGCACTCGACTAACACATAGGATACTTTTTATCCCGGAAAACTTAAGGGTTCCCGAAGGAATGCTTAAAAACTCAAAATTTCTAGATTCTGAAGTCCACGCGGACGAAGTCGCGGGCGGAAGCTAGTACCCTATATTATGAGTATCACATACCAAAAATGTTCCTATTTAAGGTTAAACGTCAGTCACCCTATTTCATACAAATTTACCTGGCTATTAACTACACAAATAACCACTATATTTTCGATTTTATCTGTCCAACGTAAACTTTGCAACCTTTGATTTTCTCCAAATGTATATAATTATATTATTTATTTCTGTAATATCATTAAAAAATGCAGTAAAATATCATAAATTTAACGCATGTAGTGGTGTATAATTCAGCACCACCTTTCTGATATTACAGTAACTACAATCTCAATTGGTCTGTTAAGCTTTGTTTAGCCCAGGATTTCGTTTTTAGCGCCATCTTGCATTTTGCTTGAGCATTACCAAAGTAGCAAATTTATTATTAAGACTTTTTAGTCTGAGTAATTTATTCTGGCAAACTTGTTTTATATTCAGAAAAAAAAGACGCTGTCAGTCTCACGTCAGGGACATCTGAAAGACGAAAATATTGTTCACCCAACAAGGTCTAGTTGTGAGTTTCAGCTCGATATTTGTGATATACAGGCTGATATTTTTACTTATACAGAATGTAAAAAGATCACTCCTGGAAATTTAAATTATGGGATCCACTCATGAAACTGAACAACTTTTCCGAATGAACCTTAAGAATGCTGAATACTTAAGACAATTTTTGAACACACCATACAAAATTGGTCGGTTAGCTTACCATATTATATGAAAACTTCATTTTTTTTGTTTTGTCTCCGTGTCTCCGGGTTGTCTGGAAGAAATCGCTTTCAGCGATAAGACCGCCCAGGTTGCACCACCACATATCTTTTTATTTGTTTTTATAATGAGATTGTATTTTGTGTGCAATAAAGAGTATTTATCTTATCTTTTATGCGAATTTTGTATGGGTTAGTATGTTAAAGTTTCCGGAAGTTACAGCCTGTATAAGGTGCATTCAAAAATTTTTAGACTCATACCATGCCCCATTTCAAATTTTAACCGCCTCCGCTTGTCCGCTCGTTTCACATCAGGAGGTCGGGGGTCGATTCCCGGCGAGGTGTAACTTTCTGGATTCGGTTTGGTTGGTGGTAGGGTATTTTCTGAGCCCGCCTGGCATATGCCACCATCTTATCTAAGTCTTGCCGCCACACATCAACGTTAACAGCATTGATGTGTTCCGGCATGAAGGTAAGATAACCAGTTCCCCACTGCGTTGGGGAATCTTGGTAAGCCCGCTTTCGTATTCGGCATCATCGTCACTTACCAATCAGGTGAGATGATGCCAAGGGCTTACCAATTGAGGGTAAAAAAAACGATCATAGCTAACCAGGCAGGCTCCGAGAATGCTCTACCACCGACCAAACGGAGTCTTACATATTATTGTTAGACTCTGCCGGGAATCGAACCCGCAACCTCCTGATGTGAAGCGAGCGACTAGACAACGGAGGCGGTTTTCCGGGAGTATTATTATTGTCTCGTTCAACCACGTGATACAACCCGAACCTTAGATATGTAGATTTTCATACACGGAAAGTAAAATCCCGACAAAAACATTCACATATCAAGTAAAAAGTCTTACACGTCAATATTTATAGACTCGACTGTAAAAAGTAATGAATTCCCGCCATGTAGCACCAAGTTTCAGGTTATAGAATAATTTATTTCTCACAAAAGGATAAACAGTTATTCACTTACACAATATTTTTTGTCACCAAAATATATTCCTAAACATAGTCGTCTATGTACAAAAACCTCGTTTTATTCAAACTCACTTGTCAAACATGGTTATGATAATTTTTTCCAAAGTATTTTGGCGCTTTCAATGTCTCCACAAGACAGGCATTCCAGGTTTTGAACGCTGTTTTCTTTTCTCTTCAATTAAAGGCTAAAAAATAGTATCACTCCCTATCAGAGCATAAAGTATGGGCAGCATTGTTGCTTTTTATGTTCTTGAAATTGTGTCAAAATCGCAGCATGTTAAGGTTTTATTTTAAATTACTTACCTATACGAAAATTTTATTTTTAGATACATTTTGTAAATACGAAACTCCTGATTTAATTCTAAGTATTACAAGACCAAAAAAGGAACAATGTTGTCCTTATTCAAGGGTGTAACACCGTTCCAGCCTCTAATGGAGGAGGAAAGAAAACCGCGTTCGAAACCTGGACTGTTTGTTCTCCAGCAACTCTCGGTTTCAAAACGCTGGCTTGTGGAGACATTGCAAGCGCCAAAAAAGCTTTCGAAAAAAGACAATGCCCGTTTGTGCCCCAGCGTCATATTCGTACTTATATTTTCATTATTTTTTCCTGAAATATTACAAAAATAAGATAATGTGAAAAAACGTAACACAAATAATTCAACATTTTACATTTTTCAAAATGTATGTAAAAGTTGGGAGAAAAAAGATAAAAAAAAGTAATTGTTAATATCTGACTAATTTACATGGGTCACCTTAGGAAGATGGAAACATTTTTGGACTTATATTCAATAATTTTTACTCCGATGTATTACAAAAATAAGGTTACGTGACGCGATATAAAATATTAAAATAATAATTATGGGTATTCTCTGTTGCCTCTAAAAGTTTGGAAAATAGATATAAATAAATAAAAAAATACTTTTATGTAACCGATACATAAAAGATTGATATGCATTGCATTTTCATTCACCTCATTCAATAGTGTTGTGAAATTAACGAAACAAAAGTATCAATTTAATGATATTACAATACCGATACTTTTTCCTTAACGAGTATTTAAAAATACCAACAGTGAAGGAAAATTTTTTAAAACAAAAGAATTATTTGTGCTATGTTAGGTACCTTGTATTTTTGTATTTTATCCTGTACAGAGAAAATAAATTAGTTATGAATTATTATGAATTATGGAATATTCATATCCGCCATTAAAAAAATTACCTTGTGTACCCAGAATTCAAATAAAATTAAATGTATTTCAGAACAGAAGTTACAAATGGCACATTTAAAACACATTTTTTATCATCAGTACAACAAAAAAACCGGCCAAGTGCGAGTCGGACTCGCGTACCGAGGGTTCCGTATAAATTCATAATCACACATGTCTTGAACTCTATATTTTTTTATATTTGAGTTGATTGAGTGAAAGGTAATTTTCGGTTTACGATTTATGACGTATTAAAAAAAAACTACTTACTAAAGCTCGTTCAAACCAATTTTCGGTGGAAGTTTGCATGGCAATGTACATCATATATTTTTTCTAGTTTTATCATTCTCTTATTTTAGAAGTTAAAGGGGGGGGGGACACACATTTTACCACTTTGAAAGTGTCTCTCGTGCAAACTATTCGGTTTGGAAAAAAATGATATTAGAAACCTTAATTTTAGTTTTTGAAGACCTATCCATACCATACACGTACATGTTTGATGAAAAAAAAATTTTGAGTTTCAGTTCTAAGTATGGGCAACCCCCAAAATTTATTGTTATTTTTTTTTCTATTTTTGTGTGAAAATCTTAATGCGGTTCACAGAATACATCTACTTACCAAGTTTCAACAGTATAGTTCCTATAGTTTCGGAAAAAGTGACTGTGACATACGGATGGACAGACAGACAGACAGACATGACGAATCCATATGGGTTCCGCTTTTTGCCATTTGGCTACGGAACCCTAAAAAACTAGATGCTTTATCCTATACTATTAAACGAGTTAAGTGTCCCGACGATTTCGAAAACGGCTTGAAACCTTTTGATGAAAATCTAGGATTAGGGGTTAAAAATCACCATAAATCCAGATCTATGAGGGAATTATCTTCGAAAAGATTCATTTAAGAGAGAATTCATTTAATGATCGAAATTACATATAAGGAGAACGCATATGATGCTTAAATTTAACCATCGCTTAACATTGGTAGACTAGCGGTTTTGGTGCGAGCCACTTACGTTTGGCTGCTTTTAGGTCCGGATTCGAATACCACCCATGAGACTTTATAGTTCTTTGTTTTTTAATTTTTTTATTTTGTGTGAACTTATGTAAATATTATGAAAATAAATAAAAAGACTTAAGAGTGATAAAAAAATATATTTTAACCTCTTTGTATTTTAGAGACAAATAGCGCCATCTTTGGCCATATAAGTTAATTACATACCTGGTGAGTGTGCCGCTCTGTCCCGTGTTTGAAAATAGGAAATTTTCCACGGTTTTCTCTAAAATCAACCAGATGGCGCTGATAACATTTGCAATAAGAAAATCTCTAAAAAGTCGCCAAAACTGATAGATATTACTGACTTATAAATGATGAACAACTTTCTAATATTACGTATCATTGAATATTTTTCTATTTTTTTTATGAAAAAAAAAGGATGATTTGCATGTATTTTTTTCAATAGAATCAAATTATAAAAAAAGATTATAGATATTTTCAGAAAAAATATTGCTTGTCCTTTCGTCCCTTAGAAGGCCACTACCGACTAAAACAACACCCTGCAAAATGTTTCATAGAAAATACCGTGACTCCAAATAGCGTAAGACTTGGCTTGCAAAGGCTTGCAAGGCCGTGCCTCCACAAATTTTCGACATCACTTCGTATCTCCTTGCATGATACGTATCTCCTTGCAGGCTATTGCTAGGCAACGTTGTTATTCAATAAATGTTATGTGACTGAACAGATATTTTATGTTTTTAATATTGGCGACGAGGCCAATTCAATGGATTTAAAGAAATTAAAACGTACAAGAAGCTCAGTACAGTTTATTAACGCGCACAGAAAATGTGCTCGACACTCAAGACCCAAGTAAGTATATAGCCCCGCTTGGAGTCACTCGACAAAACAATAAAGGAATTTCACGAAATACAGAACAACATAGAACTAGAAACCGAAGATGAACATATTGAGGAAGAAACCTTCTACAGATTCGAGTTTGAACAGTTGTGTATAGCACTGAAAACTACATTACGAAAACTAAGTATTGCTTCACCACTCAAGGGGAGACCTCAGTCCGCTTGAGGCAGACAGAAACTCCAACAGGGACTCCCTACCTACTGATGTTTGGAAAAGAGTTCAGAACCAAGCTACATGCCAAGCTAGTCCCATACCTAGACCGGAGCCACGTAGTCAGAGGACAAAGAGGCATTTCTCTCCTGGAGACTAGGTGGCCAGGAGTTACTCCTCTCTTGCCCAGAAGTTTGAATTCGGCACAATAACCCGACGTCTGGGTGGAGTACATTATGAAGTCAGAACCGATGGGGGACTCCTGTGGATCCGTTACCTCGACCAGCTGCTGCTGTCTCCCCTGGTGTCCTGATTCGCGGGGGAGACTTGATACATATATCCTTGCAGGCCAATGCTATGAATGATTGCTATGCCACATTGTTATTCAATAAATGATTTTTTTTCTTTTAAAAAATCTTTTCTTTTATCGCTCTTGGGTCTTGTTATTTACATATTTACTTATGTTCATACTAAATAAAAAAATTAAGACAAAAACAATAAAGTCTCGTAGGATACGAACCCGGACCTAAAAGCAATAACGTAAAAAGTTCGTACAAAATTTGCCGCTTGCACCTCTGGGTTATAGACTACTTATAGAGGTTAGTCAAAATATACGTAAAAAAAATATGTATGTGTGCGTAATTTGAGCCCTTATTCATACGAGATAAACGCAAAACTATAATTGTAAGGGGACAAATATATCGAAATCTTTATTTAATTAACATTATTATGGTTTATTAGCGTACATTGACCTTGTAACTGCTCGCTGTTTTACGTAATATGGTTTAGGGTTATTTACACTATTTTTAAATCGAAAAACTAAGTTATAGTCAGATGAACGCCATCTAACGGATTTTTTTAACCAGGGAGCACTAACGTTTAACCTTAAACTAATAAAAATACATTTTTTCGGCAAAACCGTTCGCAAAATTTCGTGTGCGTTACCCAAGCCAGAAAATGTCGAATATCGTCATTCGAGTGTAATAGATAATTAGTTGTGCAGCTTCTGTAATTGTTGCGCATATTTTTGAATTTGTTCTGCTGATAGTTTTTTAGTTATTTGACGAAACATCTGGCTGCGGTAACGTTACCCCAGCCAGACTATTTCAGATTTTTTGGGTATATTAAAATAAAAATTAGCTAAATAATTAGTAGTCTAGACCAGTGTTTTTCAACCTGTGGGTCGCGACCCCCCGGGGGTGTCGCGAAGACTTTCTAAAGGGGTCGCGGGAAAAGAAAATGTAAGTGATTATATAGGTCCTACATTGCAATGAAGAAATAAGATTTCAGTGAGAAGGCTGGTCCTGTTTTTTTTTTAACAATTGGATCTATTTTAAATACGTTTATAAGTAAATCATTTTCTAATTGAAGAAAATTATAAACATAGTCTTTCAAATCACTAACATTTTGTATGTTTTTTTTTTTTTTTCTGTTACTTCTGTTGCTATTTATTTTGCATGTTTATGGTTGATGGTGTTAAAACATTTTGTATGTTTATGGCCCTAGGGGGGTCGCAAGAATTTTTTAACTTGTAAAGGGGTCGGGCATTAAAAAAGGTTGAAAAACACTGGTCTAGACGAAGTAAATGTTGCGACTTAATTTGTACTGATACGTTTTACGGTTGCGAAGTTATTCAAATTCCGGCTGGAGTAACGTTTGCAGGTTTGCTGGATCTATGAAATGGTTAAGCGCACATTTATAATTTTACGTATACCACTTCTTATGAATTAGTTCTAATTTGTTCATCAATAAAAAACAACAATAAAGTACCGTTTAAAAGTTGTATAAATAAATAGAATTTTCCTTTAAAAGGTCCTAGCACGACGAATAAGAGCTCTCAAGACTCACTCAAAACGTTATTTTGTAGCTCAAAACTGCCTTCAAATGTTTGTGAATTTTTATAAGTATCCTGTAAATAATTAATAAGTTATGATAAAATTTAATTCAGTTGGGGCCACGATACGCAGTGAAGTTGCTTGATCGCCGACTGACAGAGTTTCTTGTGGTTTTTTGAACTGAATGTTATGTCAACAATTAGTTGCCTAGTTCAATTTCGTAACTTTAAAATTTCAGCATTCTACATTGAATAATTAACGAGATAATCGAAACATCGAAAAAAACATTGTGAAGTGCATGACCGCGGTAACCCCACCAAGTTAAGATGGTCACAGAAAAGCGGCCAAGAAAAATTGAACTAGGCAACTAATTGTTGTTTTTTTATTGATGAACAAATTAGAACTAATTCATAAGAAGTGGTATACGAAAAATTATAAATGTGCGCTTAACCATTTCAGAGATCCAGCAAACCTGCAAACGTTACTCCAGCCGGAATTTGAATAACTTCGCAACCGTAAAACGTATCAGTACAAATTAAGTCGCAACATTTACTTCGTCTAGACCAGTGTTTTTCAACCTTTTTTAATACACGACCCCTTTACAAGTAAAAAAATTCTTCCGAACCCCCTAGGGCCATAAACATTCAAAATGTTAGTAATTTGAAAGACTACGTTTATAATGTTCTTCAATTAGAAAGTGATTTACTTATTAACGGCTCCAAAATATAACCACGTTTTGACAAATTGTTAAAAAATAAACAGGCCCAGCCTTCTCACTGAAGTTGTATTATATCATTGCAGTGTAGGACCTCTAAACACTTACTTTTTCTTTTACCCGCGACCCCTTGAAAAAGGCAACAATTACAGAAGCTGGACAACTAATTATCTATTACACTCGAATGACTATATTATATTCGACATTTTCTGGCTGGGGTACACCAAAATTTCAGTATCAATGTAACCGGTGCAACTACCATATTCAAAATTTGGGAGTTAGTAAAGAGAAGATTATAGAAACATTGGATATGTGATATCAGTAATCAAATCGTCTACACACATAACTGCGAATTCGCATCGCATCGCAGAAATCTACGAACTTGCCCATACAAAGTCTATGTTATTAGTATGGGCAAGTTCGCGATGCGACGTCGCATCGCAGTTTTGTGTACAAGCTCTTAGACCTTGTTAAAAATCATATTACACTTGTATTAATTTAAAAAAACAATTACATACTAAGAATAAATAGAAAGTTAGTTTCATTCCGTGTTTATTTATGAATTATTATTACGGGCAGACGTACTTGATTTATGTTTTATCTCAATAAATAGAAAACTGTTATACAGGTACAGGATGTCCCAGAATGGGTGAATCAAATTTCTATAGTAGATACCTTGTCTTATGTCCCAGCAGATAGACTGAAGTAAATTTAAAAAAAATACTTGGTTTTACACATAATCATATATCGTTAATACTATTGAAAAAAAAAAGTACAAATTAATTCTAAACGTGACACTTAGAGGCAAAAATTCAAGGAAAGTCGGACTTTGTCCCTATTTTCGGAAAAACATCATTTAATTAAAACCAAGTAGTTTTTTTTTTATAAGCTTTAGCCTATATGGTCGGACATTAGACGAGGTATCTAGTATCTACCATAGGGAATATACACGGTGTAACAGAAAGGTGTGATAATACTTCAAGGTTGGCTTTTACCCATCAAACTGAACAACTTTTGTTCTACAACTCTGTTGAAATCGCAAAGAAATTTTCGGACTTTTCATACAAACTTGGTTCGCCAGCTGATCGATTTGTATGAAAAGTCAAAAAAAAAATTTGCGATTTGAACAAAGTTGTAGAACAAAAGTTGTTCAGTTTGATGGGTAAAAGCCCACCTTGAAGTATTATCACACCTTTCTGTTACATCCTGTATATCGATGTTTTTTTATTCGATGCATCGAACACGCAAACTACGACACTGAGTGCCACGTTTCGTTAATTGGAACGTAATTATCTGTTCAGTTAACATAATATGTCCCCATCAGAAAGACTCTTTTACCAGGCAGGGCTAGTTTTGACTGAGCAAAGAAACCGATTGAAGGGGAAGATTGAGTAAAATTAAGTAATTAATTAATGATTTAAACAATACTTCTGTTTTGACATAGCATTGAAAAAAAATTGGTAAGTATTCGTAAACAAAATAAAGCTGTCAATGTGAATTTTTTATAAATATTTTTCCTTGTACCTTATCTTTTAGTTTCGGCTTTGGAATATCTTAACATGTCATCTTCACATAAACATGTCCATAGCGAAAAACAATCGATGTTTTGGAAACATCGATGTATTTGTCAATACATCGCATTAACATCGATGTAACCCAGCGATGTATTACATCGGAAAAACATCATGTTTATTTTCTGGGACATACATGCAGGGTTATTTTTGGACCCCCCACCAAAACTTCACAGTGGCTTCTGCTCATGAAACTGAGCAACTTTCTCCAAATAACTAATGGTCAATTCGCAAAAAAAAAAAATTGGGAATCTCCATACCAAATAGGCCGATCACGTGATTGACCATTGGTTACTTGGGGAAAGTTGCTCAGTTTTATGAGTAGAAGACCCTGTGAAGGTATATAAGTACATACATCTTATTCTTCTTAAGAATATTAAACATAAACATCTTCTGTCCGCTACTGTACATACAGATGACTTCAAGTTTCTAAGTCAAACAGTTTTCAAATTTTTTGTTCTGACTTTTAGGTTCTTTCTTCAAATTAGTTCAGTGTCATGGAGAACAAAGTCACCTGTATAGAAGTATCAGCACAAAAAGAAAATTAATTTCGGCGAAAAAAAATTAATATTTTTAATGTAGCCTTATCGTCAACAACCCATATCGTCCCCACTGCATGGGCACGGGTTTCTTTCAATACCACGGGAAGGTTAGGCCATACTCCACACACGGGGGCCAAGTCCGGATTGGTGGAAGTTGTGGGGATAATTGCCAACCCCAGTGTCAGAAGTTTTTCAGCCTCTCTGACATGACCTCTGACATGGCTTAACGAGCGATATCATCTTGCGACAGGCAGCCGGCACCAACGACATAACGTGGCTTGCGATGCACGGAAACGGGCGAGATAAACGCCACTAACAGTCAAACCCATCCTGGTCATGTCCGTTTCTGTAGTCAGTTAACCTGCGTAATCGACGCAAGCCGCATTGAGCCACGACCGTTGTTGCCTTACTACAATGTTATTTTATTGACTTAATTTACAATCACAGAAATAACAAGACTATCTCTTGCTGGAAGTAACTCACAGTCTTCGCCAACATCCGAATTCAGAGGTATAATCTTTATTCTAGACTATCGTAAGAGTAATTTTTACCCTTACAACTAGATACCCTATTGTACATCCTTAAGTTTAAAAGGGTCAACTTGTCAGGTAAGTAGCTGGTGTATCTCTGTACCTTCCCTTTCACACTTATACGTACCAATAGAGCGTATAAGCGTACCTATGGAAAGCAGTACGTAGATAAAGTTATACAGTGTTAGAAAGGTATAGAATACAGGAAAAGTATTGAAAAAATCAGATCTTCATTTTTTCCAGTTTCCTATACTAAATCTGAATAGTGAATCAAGAATTTGTATGGGAAAATTGGGAAAGTGAAAAAAAAAAAGAATTGTAGATTGTATTTTTTCAATATTTTTCCTGTGTTCTACACACAAATTCTTGATTCACTATTCAGATTTAGTATAGGAAACTGAAAAAAACTTGATTCTGAGTAACCCCTTAAATTTTCAAATGCACTTTTTTAACAACCTGTATACCAATCGGAAAAAAATATTTAGTTTCGTTAATTAGTGACTTTTTTGCGTTTTGTCTTAAAAATGATTGAGTTTTGTCAGAGAAGTTTGAAATTTTTTTGCGCTTTATAATAACGGTGCAACAAATATAGCAATAGTTGAAGGTGAGCATCTACTCAAAGAACTGACTCGTGTTTGAAACAATGTTAGTTAAAAATAGGTTCTTTTTATGAATAATTGACCTTATTGCCTAACTCGTTTGAGAAAAAAAAAGTGTATATAGCAAAACCGTTAAAAAAATTTGTTCAATTTCACGAGTACAATGGAATCCACCTTGAATGCTACACCTTTTTAAGAAACCCTGTAAGATTATCTTAGAACGTAATTTATTTACAAATAGTCAACACTAATATTTAAAAAGAAAATAATGAAAATACATTAATATTTCTTTAAATACCTACAAATCAATTTCCAAAATGTTAAACTTTTTTAAATTAAAAGTAAGACTAGTAATGTAGTAATAACATCAAAAATGCGAATTGAAATAGTACCTTATTATTATAAGTAAATAAAAAGGAAAACGTAAATGCACCAATAAATGGCACCAGTTGATTCCTTTTGAAACCCCAACTGATTAAATGGGGTCAACTGTAACATTAATATTGAAGCGAAGAATCATCTGCTGCCATGTCATGGGGCGCGGGAGTAACCTGAGGAGGTTCGACGACAGTCGAGAATTTTGAATCTTTAATCCAATTTTGTAGCTCCGCTTGAGTAGTTATGTACCAATCCATGGTAAGTAATTATGAATTAGGTTATAACAATTCAAAATTAAAGTATTTGCTAGCTCGAGTTTCGAGTTAGCGTGACATGAACATATACAACCTCAACTTAAAATTCAAGCGGGCAAGTCAAAATTCGACACATGTATTTGAGGGACATGAGTCGGTTCTATTTTGGGAGACGTTTTGTAATCGCACAAGCCGAGCTCCTTGAGCTTCCACTCCCAGCCCATCTTCTGCACGGCGTGTAGTGTCTCCGCCTCCGTGTGCTGCCGTCGCAGAGTGCCCTCCTGCGCCACAATACACACATGCCAGTTATGTCACTATCACTGATAAAAACTATTTATGTGGACTTGTGGGTCCTAAGCCTGTATCAGAATTGTTATTTGTCAACATTTTCATTGCATTGTATTTTGACACACTGTTTGCAATACATTACTTTCTTATTCCTCGGCGTGCTGATATTATCGATTATTTGAAAGGGACTTAAAAAAAAACTTTTTTCTTGGTTCGATTACGCAAAATATGTTTTTAGTTAAAGAAAGTATGGGTCACCTTGATTTTCTCCCACTTGTCGTCGACCTCTTGGAGCCAGGAGTTGATCTGTCTTCCGTTGCAGCGGGAGCGCTGCGCGTTGCGTTTCTCTTCCTGTTCTGGTGCTAGTACGTTGTAAACTTCTTTGTCTCGCAGTATTGTACACACAGAAAAAGGAAGAGCCTGCGATAGATAGGTACAACGTTTTTGTATAGATAAATTAAAATACTTTTTTCTAATAAAGATATACATAATTCCAAAACGTCCTAAGTACCTGATTGGCCACAGCGCGCTCGGCGCGCCCGTGCACACGTAATATCTCCTGTTCGACCGCCAGGACAAGTTTCTCTTTCTCAATTAGATGTTGTATACGAAGACGGCTTCTGTAATATAATGTCAAACTCTGTAAAAGTTCCGCCCTACTGAATACAGAAGAATTAAACTATGCGCAAACGAGTGATAAGTCGTGGGTTTGATATGGTTTGACAGATATTAGTCGAACTTGCCTTTCTTTTTCTTGTTGCAAATATTCGTTTAGCATCTGTGGAGGTAAGCTTGCAGGTATCTCCACGGGTGGTTCAGGATTTACGTTATTTTGTAGGGTGTAAGTGCATCGATTCATTAAATATTTGTTGAAATCCTTTGGTGGTTTAGGTTTCACTGGAAATAGACTTCTCTGACGGCGATCGATCTAGACGAAGACAATGTATTAAATTAGATGCACGATTTATCAGATAAATAACTATAGTAGAGAGGCCAAATGGAAAAACGGCAATTTTCGTAGGACCGAGCAGTATTATAGCGACAACTGGTACCGTTGGAATCAGCGTGGTCTACTGATTATCAAACCACTTGTTGTCGCTTTCTAAAGTGGTGGAGTGAGTATCTATGACGTAATCAAGATGGCGGCTGAACGGTTTGGTTTTCAATATTTTCTCGAGCACCACTAAGTTTTATCCTAATGTGTTGTATCATTTGAAAGCTATTGAAAAGACCTACAAATAACACTTACTGTCGTGAATATTCAATTTACGGAGCTACATTGAAAAAACTGACTTTTTTCGATAAGACTGTGTGTTAATTCTTAATATAAGTCGAAAAGTAAGGGGTTTATCAAAAATTTGGTTATTATCTTTTTTGTAGAGCGGTTACTAAGGAATTCAAAAATGTACATGTCAAAGTTATAAAATAAGTATTTTTGAACCAAGAGCCAATAACAAGACGCAAGTCGTAAAAACAAAATACGAAATCGGCAAGCTTTGTTTAGCTATAACTATACTATGTCTGTGGTATCATTTAAGAGCTATTAAAACCTTCATTTTTTTTTCTAACACTTAACATACTTAAGTTATTATATGGATACAGTTTTGACAGATAAAATCAAATATTAAGTAGGAACTAATAAAACTATACATCCTACTTTACAGCTAATCTACATTTTCTTCAGTGTAATTGAACTGGATACTGAGAGAGGAATGCGCGGGGTCAGCTGCTGGCCGGCTTTATGCGGACATTTATAACGACAGGTTCATGAAAATTGTCCAAACGGCTGGGAATAAGGCCTTCAAAGCCAGCCGTTTAAAAAGAACATCTCGTATCTCGGACCTCACCAGCAAGCTCATGGAGGAAAGACGAAGCCTGATTCTGAAATCCTCTGAAGATGCTTGTCAGTATCGTTGATTTAACAGACAGATATCCAAGTCCTTGACCCGCGATATACGCCAATTTAATACCAATCGTATTAAAGAGGCTATCGAGCGCAATAAAGGGTCAAAAGTATTCGCAAGGGATCTGTCCGCTGGTCAAAGCCAACTGACAAAGCTGAAGACCGAGGATGGCAGAGTCGTGTCGTCCAAGCCCGAGCTGTTGGAAGAGGTTGAGAAGTTCTACGGACAATTATACACGACTACACGCTTACCTGTCAGCAATTGACCCGACACTACACCGAAGATATCCCAGACGTCAGCCTGTGCGAGATTAGACTGGCTCTCAAACAGCTTAAGAACAACAAGGCACCGGGTGGAGAACCGGTACTTATAGCTCTTCAGAAGCTATTCAATTCCGTCATGCTTGAGGGACGAACGCCTACAGCATGGCACAGGAGTGTGGTGGTGCTCTTCTTCAAGAAGGGTGATAAGACTCTGCTGAAGAATTACAGACCCATCTCACTCCTGAGCCATGTCTACAAGCTGTTTTCGAGAGTCATTACGAATCGTCTCGCACGCAGGTTTGACGACTTCCAGCCTCCCGAACAAGCCGGTTTCCGAAAAGGCTTCAGTACCATAGACCACATAAATACGATGCGGCAGATTATACAGAAGACCGAAGAGTATAATCGGCCACTATGCTTGGCGTTTGTGGCCTATGACAAAGCCTTTGATTCGATCGAGACCTGGGCTGTGTTGCAGTCTCTTCAATGGTGCCAAATTGATTATCGATACATCGAAGTGTTGCAGTGTTTGTATGAAAACGCCACCATGTCGGTCCACCTCCAGGATCAGAATTCGAAACCTATCCGGCTGCAGCGTGGGGTGAGACTGGGAGACGTTATATCTCCAAAACTGTTCGCCGCTGCACTGGAAGACGTTTTCAAGCTTCTGGACTGGAGAGGACTCAGCATTAACATCAATGTCGAGTACATCACTCACCTTCGATTTGCTGACGATATCGTGATCATGGCTGAGACCTTGGAGGACCTAGGCGCAATGCTCGAAGGACTCAGTAGAGTCTCCCAACAAGTGGGTCTTAAAATGAACATGGATAAGACGAAAATCATGTCAAACGTCCGTGTTACACCCATTCCTCTGAAGGTTGGGGACTCTACACTCGAAGTTGTTGACGAGTATGTATACCTGCGACAAACAGTCCAGTTAGGTAGGTCCAACATCGAGAAAGAGATCAATCGTCGAATCCAACTCGGCTGGGCAGCATTCGGGAAGCTTCGCAATATCTTCACGTCCAAAATACCGCCAAGACAAGTCTTTGACCAGTGTGTGTTGCCAGTGATGACATATGGATCCGAAACATGGTCGCTTACTATGGGCCTCATAAGAAGGCTCAAAGTCACCCAAAGGGCGATGGAGCGTGCTATGCTTGGTGTTTCCCTACGTGATCGAATCAGAAATGAGGAGATTCGTAGGAGAACTAAAGTTACCGACATAGCTCTCAGAATCGCTAGACTTAAGTGGCAATGGGCAGGGCACATAGCTCGTAGAACAGATGGCTGTTGGGGCAGTAAAGTTCTCGAATGGCGACCGCGCACCGGAAGACGCAGTGTGGGCAGGCCTACGACTCGGTGGACCGATGACCTGGTAAAGGTTGCAGGAAGCCGCTGGATGCGAGCCGCACAGGACCGGTCGGTGTGGAAATCCTTGGGGGAGGCCTTTGTCCAGCAGTGGACGTATTTCGGCTGATAGATAGATAGATATAATTGAACTGATTGAAACATTGGTTACCGTTATGACAAATATCCTCCATACTTTTTTGTTTCCGTGCAGCTCATCTACAGCGGGATGTTCTGCACCCTGCCTTGCATTTACAAGAAATTAATTCCAAATTTTAAAGAGTGATAGGCTCTTGCAACGATGTAATCGGACGTAGTTGCCTATCTTCTAACTTCCAGCCATTATCAGTGGGTTTAGGTAAATTCTGGATTGGAAAATCAGCGGTATGCCAACAAAATGCTTGGTAATTTGCCCTTTTAAGGTGTAGCTCCAGAACATGTTTCGATGGTGGCAGTTTCTCAAGCGCTTTAACTTGTTGGAACATAGATGGCCTCAAATTATCTATGTTGTCTAATGTATTGAATGTATACATCTATAATCATGTATATGCTTAGGATTTTAGTGGTTTATACTGTGCGGACACTCTGTTATGTATACTTTGTGGTGTGGCGATGTAGCCAGTAAAGTGCGTTGACCTCGGTGCGGCGGCGTGAAGTGCGGTTTCGTATACCTACTTCTAAAGTTTTTTTGCAGTAATTTGAATAAATAAACTAGGTATATGTTATTTTTGCATTCAGTGGAACAAATAAAATCAATGATATTGTTGCAGTCATTTGAAAGAATAAAGAAGCAACTAATCCTTAAATTGTAGGTTTTTCACTTTAACAATATATATCATGTACACTACAGAAGCACGGGTTCCGTCTCGTAGCACGGGAAGGCATGGTTAGGCTATACTTCACAGAATGGTCCAGGTCGAAACTGGTCGAGGTCGTGGGCTAGTGGCCAGCCCCAGTGTCAGAAGTTTCCAAACCACCCATAAGGCCTCTGACACGGCTAAACCTACCATCTAGTGATAAAAGCGGGCATCAACGCTCAAAAGTACTTTACAAATCAAGGAAACGCTCGGGATAAGTGCTAATAATAGTAAAACCTATCCAGGTTATGACCGCGAATGTGGTCAGTTAACCTGCGTGATCGACGCGACCACGCAATTAGCATTAAACCAGAAGGTTTTTAGTAGCTTTTAAATGATACCACAGACATAGTATAGTTATAGCTAAACAAAGCTTGCCGATTTCGTATTTTGTTTTTACGACTTGCGTCTTGTTATTGGCTCTTGGTTCAAAAATACTTATTGTATAACTTTGACATGTACATTTTTGAATTCCTAAGGAACCGCTCTACAAAAAAATAATAACCAAATTTTTGATAAACCCCTTACTTTTCGACTTATATTAAGATTTAACACACAGTCTTATCGAAAAAAGTAAGTATTTTCAATGTAGCTCCGTAAATTGGATGTGCTTGCATGTTATTTGTAGTTTTTTTCAATAGCTTTCAAATGATACCACACACATAGGATAAAACTTAATGGTTTTCGAGAAAATATTGAAAAACCAAACCGTTCAGCCGGTGGTTTTGATAATCAGTAGGCCACGCTGATTCCAACGGTACCAATTGTCGCTATAATACTGTTCGGTCCTACGAACTTCGTAAATAAAGCACTTTCGACGAATCGGCCTCTCTACTACTAACAGTAATGTATATAAACTTACATGTACCTGAAAGTGAATCGAGAAAGTATTGCTAAATGTTTGGCTCACCTGCTTCCTGATGTGAATATACATTTGGTAAGGATTGGAATGCGTGATACTGTGAGCGACTGAGCTTGAGTCTGGAACGGAGTCGGTATTCTTTGCCGTGTCTCGAGAATGACTTTCCTTCGAGACTTTTATTTTCCGCTTCCTCGGGTGTAACTCTACGGACGCACCAGATGACGAAGCTGTTACATCACAGTATAGTAAATAGCCATGCACATCTATCTAAACAATCTACACATAACAACATTTATACAAAGAAAAGATTCATATTTGGAAATATTTACTCATTGAAATGGTATTTGAGACTGAAAGCTTGTAACAGTTAACACCAAAAGTTGCTGATAACCAGCAATGAGGTTCTGGTGCTGTAAAATATGTTCCAAATGCGAATTCCTAATACAAATAAAGGGAACGTATGAATAAAATAAAAATTGAGATAAACGCTTTGTTAAAGAATGAGAGGTACAATTTGTTTCTTATGGCTTACTGAGTGCTATTTTTTCAAATAAATTTTATTACATGATAATGTGGGAATATTTGAAAGAGATGAGGAAGTTCAGTATAAAAAAGTAATAATAATTAATTTGACAGATAGTTGAGTCTGCATGTACAGGAACTGTACACATATCGGCGCGGCGGGCGGCGGCGCGGACGCGGTCGCTGCTGGGTAGAGAAAACGCGGAGCCGTGCGCTCTACTATGCGTTACAAATAAGAATCTGTTTTGATTACTGCAGAGAAGCATTTCAGTACCGTAAGCAACGAGGTCGTATCGATAACATTTCTAGAATCTGCTCCATTTTCAAATCAGAACACTGAATAGATTTAAGACTTTGTCATGTATACGTCGAATTGATTCTTCGTGGTCCAATCGGAGTTTCTAAAACGTTCTTACCACGAAGAATTAAACATTAGTGTTGGTTTCTCACATCCACTGCGCGCCACGCGCAATCATGAACCTTGGAGTAGGCGCGTGGCCTTTTCAGTTCAACATCATGAATGAGATATTCGTATCCCACATCTGCCAGTTAAGAAATAATGATAATGCGTTTGAAAGTCATGGATTGCGTAAGTAATGTGATGAAATATTCTGAAGCATGCGAAGTTAACTGCAGATGTTTCTAAAGCTATGGTCTAAATAGATTCGTTAATTTGTATTTCGAGTTCTGACGATGAGTGTGCCTAGCTGGATGGTGCTGGAGCAGACAGAGCGCGCGTGCCGCGAGCGGCGAGCGGACGCCACGCGGGCACTCCAAGGTTTCTCCCGGCCATGCCATGGTTGTAACCTTTGCGCCCAGAAGCACAAAATGTCGGGTTCCTGCTTGCCCCTCAGGCAAAGGTTAACACCACGTCGCCAAGAAACAGTTTTACAACACAAATTAAGAACAAAGTAAACATAAAACTTCACTTTCTTAGGCTGTTGTTATTTTATGATATGATATATTATTAAGATCTGTTGTCATAATTTTGTTTAAGTATGAATATTATTAAGTAATGAACTAGATATTATATACAACTCTACAATACTAACTTCATAACATTTGGAATGGATTTGGTTATATGAAATGAGAAGATTAACACTGACTTATATAGCGCAAGTTATACAACGACTTGAATTTCCTAACTTTTGTTTTCGTACGAAAACATAACAACAATACGATTTATGTTTATTTTGCTCCCATTCTCATTTGAAACGCATAGTATGTTGAATTGTATTCATGTGCACCTAAATTTTTACCCGTGCGAAGCCGGGACGAGGCGCTAGTATTCTGTAAATTTCTACCTGACTCTGATCTCCCACCACCAGAGCTGGATGTTGCATGTTCACAATCTTGGCCCTAAAACAAAAAAAAACAACATTAAGCAAAGGCAAAACCTGAATATATAAGTTCGACTAGTTTTTCAGTTGAATGAACTTACAGAGCCCGTAGGCGGAGGACTCTTGTTAGAACTCAAAGCAGACTGAGCCTGTCCAGACCCTGAGCTGGTGTGCGGGGAGGCTCTTTCTTTATCCTTTTCCTTTTCCCCATCATTTGTTCGGTGTGACCGAAGTACTCTTTGAGCGGCCTGTAAATAACAAATACGTTACGTTATATGTAGAATTTTCATACAAAATTCCATTTGAATTCTGTTGAAATCCTTACCCAAGGTCTCTTACCTTTGTAGCCTCCGAGCGCTTGTCGTCACAGTTGTCGCTATCGGAGGTCTGTCCCGTGTCGGTGCTCGTACACGGTATTACATATGGCAACGTCGATGCACTACCCCTACCTTTGCCGCTTCCCCTTTGACCTGAACCTAGCAAATGATTAACTACAGTAAATTTCATACATTTTAATGTTAAGAGCGCTATGAAGGCAAATACACTATTTCTTTTGGTTTTTTGGGGGTAAAAGATACGCAATGGGTCTAGTCTTATAGTATGGACACAACTGAAAACTTTAGTTTTTTCGAAATAATCAGTTACTTTTATGAATTAGAAAGATTTTATTAATCAGGTCGCTTTTAAACGCCATTTTCGAAACTTTACAGATTACGATCCCTTAGAAATATTTTTTGCGCGATTCTCATATTGAAATCAAATTAGAAAAAAGAGAGTATCTTCATATTACTAATTTGCGTGTTTAAAGCTGTAGAAGGACTTGGCCATGGACATGAGATAACACCTGATTTGCCCATTCTCCCCACATTACGTTGACCAGTACTGAATGTAACAAACCTTCTTCTTGCTCGCTCCTGCCCACGGAGCCGCCTGCGCCGCCCGGTATAACTATCTTAAGGGGCGGAACCTTAGGCGCACTGGACTCCTGGTTCTTCTGTTCATCCCCGTCTCCGTCGGCGTCTTTACCACTGTTCGGCTTAGGACTAGCCACGGGGCTCTTTCGGTCCTGCTTTACTTGCGAATTTGAAACATTTTTTGTGTTGCTTGAAGACTTGCCCTTGGTTTTTGGAAAAAACTATGTTAGCTCAATACCAATGTACAAGCTGCGTTGACATAAAAATACAAATGAAAATGTTGTTACCTGGTGCGAACCCTGCGCATTAGATTTAGTTCCTGCGTTTCCCCCTTTACCCTGCGCCTGTAAATTACCCTTTCCGGAGGAAAGTCCGCCGGCCCCGCCTTTGCCGGCGCCCTGGCCCGTGCCCTTGGTGAACGGCGCGGCGCCAGTCTTGCTGGCGGGGCCCGGGGGCTTGTTGCCCGTCAATACACTGTAGATATAACACAAACTTTAAAGTCTTAGACAGTATTAAAAGTATCAAAATAAATAATGAGTTGATAATGACTATTTCCATTGAGTTGACTTTTCGGGTCTATTTTTAAAATAAAAATAAATAAAACGAAAGTAATAAACACGTATTACCGCCCCGGACCGCCCCTAGCCACTGGGGCAGGTCTAGCCATGGGCTCTTTCTCCTCATTTTCTTTCTTCTTTTTCCTTCTACTGACTTCATCCTCTGCTGCTTCGGATCCCTCTCCTACATCTGAGAATGGCCTCTTGTTGGCGGGCTCATCTTGAGTTGATGACACCACACCACTGCTCAACTGTCCTCCTTCTGGAATGATTTACGTGACTAGTCAAAATTGACAACATTTTCCTAAGTTTGTTGTAATTTGTACAGAAATACCTATATCCTTTTTGTATTCTTTTAGTAATTTTGATTATTTTTGCTGCAAGTATGCAATGTAACTGTAAATTTAGCAATAAGATAATATTAACGGAGTGAAGTTTGGATAATCCTTGTTTACAGTGGATGTTTATAAGCTTATAGGTGATGTGAGATGAATACCTATCAAAGGGCAAACACAAAACGCGAGTACTATTGCTGTCACGCCATTCTCAATCTCTCTTCCTTCATATATCACATGCCTCTAGCTCGTAAACGGGGTGAGGTGAGGATCATAGTTTATGTAGAATGTATACCCAAAACCAAATATTTAATTAAAAATTCAATTGATAAAAAGGAGCTATAAAATTTTCCTGACATGTGTTGTTTCAATGTTTAGATATTATTTAGCAAAGTACAAAATTATCATTTTAACTGAATCTTTATTTTTGAAGAAAAGTTGCACTTTTTTCTGCGAGCGTGAGAAAAAGTGATTCGAATTTCGAACACCACCTTTTGCGCGGCACTGAAAAAAATATGGGCGATAGTTCGTTCAGAAACTCATTTTGGCCTAGCGATTTAACTCATAGGCACAAAATGTTGTCTATTATTTAATGAAATTTAAGTTTATAAATTGTGCTATTGCTTTTTAAGACGTAATATTTAAAATAAATATGTAATAGTAAACATGAATATCGCTGACTTAAAAACATCATGTTTGGTTTTCATCTTAGATTTTCATAAAAATGACAAGCAGCGCAGTTTCCGAACGCAGCTTCTAAATTAAAAACATTATAATAAAAAACTATATTGTCTCCAAAGAGAATTTAATCAACTACGTTTTAACTTTTATCGCTGGTCGAGGTGAAAAGTTGTATGTTTAACACGAGAGCAAGTTATTTTTATATCTCGTGCCTTTAAATCACTCACTGTGCTCAGTAGTATATTGGGTGAGTTTAAATTAGTTCTTGATACGAAAGGCTATTCATGTGCTCATGAAAACAAACAACTTTCCCTAAGGAACCCATAGCCAAATCGCAAAAAAAGTTTTGGTCTCTTCATACAAATCGATCAGCCGAGCGGCCAAATTAGTATGAAGAGTAAAAAATTTTTTTTTGAGATTTGACTATGGGTTATTTAGGGAAAGTTGTTTGTTATCATGAGCACATTCATAGCCTTTGGTATCAAGAACTAATTTAAAGTCACCCTGTATATTAGAATCACTCGCTACGCTCGTGATTCAATTCTAGACTACTTCGCTAGTTTGTGATTTATATTCAGCACTCTTAGCAAAAAATAACTTTGCTCACTAGTTGAACAAATAACTATTGTACTTAGCTTAATTACTAGTTAATTTTAACTGTATTATGCGAGTGAACAAGCGCAAGCGCGAAAATTTTTGTTTTTTTTTGTCGTATAGCAACTGAATATCGATGTTTTTTCACGCTAGGGGGTGCCAGTGCAGAGATAATGTATTTGTTTTACAATTGCTCTCCGCGTGGCACCCCCTTGAAGCTTGGCACCCGGGGCTAGGGTTGCCAGGTTTCCGGCTTTAGCCAGGCATGTCCCGCTTTTTACAGTCGTGTCCGGCCAAATATTAGCAAGTCCGGCCTGTCCGGCTTTTGTTAGGCTTTTCGTCAACCCCGCCCCGCCAAAATATGTCGAACGAAAGCGCGAGTGACTCACGCAGCACGCATGACTTGCGATCCCTCGCAGGAGTCGCACCTACTTATAATTTATTTACAAATGATAAGGCTGATTATTGATTTTTTTAGTTACTTTCAATGTAAAGAAGTTACAAATTTGAAATTACTTTAATAAGAACAAAATGTGATTTACAGTAACATATAGGGGTGACTTTAAATTAGTTCTTGATACGAAAGCCTATGCATGTGCTAGTGATAACAAACAACTTTCCCTAAGACCCATAGACAAATCTCAAAAAAAAGTTTTGGATCCTCCATATAAATCGGTCAACGAACCACCCAAATTAGTATGAAGAGTCCTATTTTTTTTTTGCGATTTGTCTATTGGTTCCTTAGGGAAAGTCGTTTGTTATCATGAGTACATGCATATCCTTTGGTATCAAGAACTAATTTAAAGTCACCCTATATATACAGGGTGTTGTTTTGGTCGACAACGAGCTTTTCAGGGGTGATAAATATACATGATACTGATGCCAAAAAAAAAATGGCACCTTAAATTTTCATAAGTAAATCTTAGAAAATAATTAATTATGGTATCTTTGTTTCCGTGCGTAACGTATTTTAACAATGAATGGTTGCCTAGCAACGAGGCGAGGTGTGCGGGGGTGCGCGAGGGGCCCCGACTTCGGCGGCACCGCGGGCGGCGCGGGCAGTCTGCTGCATGCCTCCGCGCCGAACCCGCGTTCCTTTTTCTCAGCGAGAGCAAGCGCCTCTGCGCGTGAACTTACGCTACGGCTATGATCAGGAACAAGTAGAGATGGGTTTTTGCCCGGGCGGTTTTGAGTAAATGCCCAATAAACGTCCATTTACGCCCAATAAATGCCCAATTTGTATGGGGTAAATGGACGTTTATTGGGCATTTATTCAAAATGCCCGGGCAAAAACCCATCTCTAGGAACAAGTCTTTATTCAATAGTCGTGAACTGAGCGATGTACTTAGTTGTTAATACATCGCTCAGTTCACGACTATCGAAATGTTTTTCGTGTGGTGTAAATCAAGTCGAGTGTGTGAGATTTGGAGTTATTTGGAGTGACGTCGCGCCGCCGTAATGTGTTACGCAATAAAAACATTATTTACAAACTCCGCTAATCGTGTTCTACCGAAAAAACATCCCATGCTCGAGATAGAGCCCAAAGTAGACAAGAGTTCAAGGAAGAAGCTATCTTGGAATACTTCTCCCGACAGGTTCATATAAGTGTCATTGACCTTTTTGTAGGAAAATTCGTGAATGAGCCGGCCGCCATTGACTGACTGCGCGAACATGCGTTTTGATAATAATTTTAGGAAAATTTGTAGGTCATTTTTTCAGTAGAATCAATTTATAAAAAAAAATTATAGGTATTTTCAGAACAAGTATTTTTTATACTTTCATCCCTTAGAAGGCCGTTGTCGACCAAAACAACACCCTGTATTAGATGCTTACCTATGATACTGCTGTTCTCATGGCTTCTGCACGGCAGTGCTCTCATAATATTCAGACAATAGGCATTTAGAAAGCATTATTTAATTTCTACATGTCTGGTGAATAAGAATAGAATTGAGAAAAGTGAATTATTTAATACCAAATTGTTTTATATTAATTTTCTCTTCAAATTTTTTAAAAATAATTGGCCATTTCATATAGGTAAACATGAATGAATACAAATAAGAGTATCTTTTTTTTTTCTTCAAAAACCAGTGTGTCCGGCTTTCAGGGCAAAATGTCCGGCTAAATATGGATCTGCGTCCGGCTTTTCTAATGTCGCGGTCTAACTAAAACAAATTGAGAACCACTGGAAAAGTTTGACAACCTCTATCACTGTATAGTTCTAGTAAAAGAAACGTGTCGTGTGTTCCAGAAATGGATAAGTATAGAGAGATGTACGAAAGTGTGAGACACCTGTCGTACTTTCTAGACTGTAACCGCGGCGTATATAAATAGCAGTTAGCGAATCGGGCGATCAGTTCTGTTTGGACTAGCGGTGAAGACACTTCGAAGCGAACTCCAGGCGATAATAGCGAATATCTCCGACGACCTTGGCGACTCTTTTGGACCTTCGAGATACCTGCGACTGGACAACCTTTTGACCTTGTGCTGGAAGTTGGTGAATAAATCCTCAGAACCTGTCATTGGTGTTTAACTCCAAATCTTCGAACCCTCGCACGTAACACTATTTTTGGGTCTGGCAACCCTACCCGGGGCGGACCGCCCCTCCGCTTCCCCCGTTACGCCGCCACTGCGAGGACAATTTTTTTTGTGAAAGTTACAATTATTTTGGTTTTTACCCACATCTCAAACTCAAACGGAAATGTAAAGTATTCAACTTTTTTTAAACCCTGAGCTGTCAAGGTCCCACGCGATGACTCGAGAGTTAAGGAAAACAGCAATATTTGAATATGTAACAAAGAAAACATGGTAACTGAATTCCCAAGGGAGCCAACAGAAAAATGGACAAAGCCTGTGAGTGAACAAAGATGTAACACCAAACAGATACAAGCAAAGCAACTCTAAAGGTGGTCTGATGACATCAGGAAGATTGGTGGACCACTTTGACATACAATAACTAGAGACAAAATGGTGTGTAAGAAGTTGAAGGAGACCTGTGTGCCAACCGGACAAATGCTGCTGATGCTGCATGCTGATTCAGACTGATGTACATTTTTAAATTTAATTATTTATGTTATTTATAATAACATCAATGATGGCTTTTGTATTCGTATTTCTGTTACTAGAAACTAAAAAAAAGTCTTGCAACATTTTTCTGTTTCATTTCAAAAAATTTCTAGAAACTTTTTCAGCTTAAATTAGTAGTAGAATATAGTAGAAGTTTCTCGTAGCTAACACGCGGGCAGTATATAAGTGCGTTACATACAGTGCAAACTGAAACAATGTCTTCAATTAGTCAACCAACACTTCGTGCTATTGTGCATTATGAGTTCCTTCAAAGAAATAATGCAAAGACTGCTACCTCCAAAATTTGTGCCGCATTCAAAACAAATATTGTTCACCATTCCACTGTCTGTCGTTGGTACCAGCGCTTTGAATCAGGGAATATTTCATTTGAAGATCAACCTCGCTCCGGTCGCCCATCGGCTCTAAACGAAGAAGCTTTACAAAGCGCACTGAAGATTTCGCTTAACGCTACCACCCGAGAACTGGCAGCGACACTAGGCTGCAACCATATGACAGTTGCTAACCACCTAAATCAGCTCGGTTATAGGAAAGTTTTTTCGAGATGGGTCCCACATGAACTTCGTGATTCAGATAAAGCTTCACGCATTAGCATCTGCGAGTCGCTGCTACTTCGCCCCCATAGAAAGGACTTTTTACGTGATATTGTTACTGGAGATGAGAGTTGGGTGTTGTATGTGAATCATACGAGAAAACGGCAGTGGCTTCAAAGCGGTGAACAACCTCCAAAACAGCAGAACCATTTCAGTTGTTGGTGGGACGCTCAAGGAATGCTTTATTTCGAGTTCCACGACACCGGTGCCCCTATAACAGCGGAAGTTTATGCTGCACAACTACAGAAGCTAGCCGATGTAATGCGTCAAAATCGACCGAATCTTGAAAGTTTTTCCTCCTACACGATAACGCGCGTCCACATGTCGTGAAGAAGACCCGTCAGGAAATTTTGGAGCTCAACTGGGAAGTTTTAACACATCCTGCCTATTTCCCGGACCTATATCCGTCGGATTATCACTTGTTTCGAGATCTGAAAAAACATCTGAAGGATAAAAAATTCGACGATCGGGCTCAACTTGAAACGGAAGTTACTGACTTTTTTAACTCTTGTTCATCAGAGTATTGGGCAAAGGGAATAGAGAAGCTACCACAGCGTTGGGCACATTTTATAGATAGTGATGGTGATTATATTATTTATTAATATTCTAATGTAATAACATAAATAAATACTCAATAATGTAAAAAAATATTGCAAGATTTTTTATACAACCCAATAGACAGGGTGTTAAGAGTGCCTTTGAAATTTTAAGGGGTTACTCAGAATCAAGTAGGTTAGTAGAATACAGGAAAAATATTGAAAAAATCCGCTCATCAATTTTTTTTAGATTACTAAACTAAATCTGAATAGTGAATCAAGAATTTGTACGGAACACTGAAAAAAAGTTGTAGATCAGATTTTTTCAATATTTTTCCTGTATTCAATACTTGATTCTGAGTAACCCTTTAAAATTTCAAAAATTGTAAGGAAGAGCACTTACCGTCTCTATTCTCACTGAGCCCCTTTTCCTGCAAAGCGCTATCTTTTCCATCAAAGTGTTCAGGTTGTGCTAGGCTGTCCATACTGTTTCGCTTGCTGCTGTCGCTGCTGCCACTTGCATTACCACTTTTCTTGTTGTCATCCCTTGCTCTGTTTATGTTTGCCGCTTTTATAGTATTATCTGTAGTCAATAAATCTCAGTTCACATTGATGTTCAAGACACTAGTTTTGTATCTAGTAAAAAGAAATGTAACATAATGAGAAGACATAACTCCTAGATAGGGGTTTTGGTCTAGGCATTTATTTTATGTATCCGAAAATGTATGCCTGGGTAAGAAACAAATCCATGTAGTCAGTCAAAATTTATATAAATTAGTAAGTATAAGGCATGTAATGTTTTAATAAAATCATAATATTCAAGTATGATATTTTTTAAATCTAATTTATTACATTAAAGTTGCCAACCTTTGTTTAATATAATATTAAAATATAGTTGTACACCTAGCTATCAATGATACAAATCCAAGCATAGGCAGGCTTAAAGCCCGCAATTGACTAATAAAATTAACAGATTCGTTTTTTCTTTTCTAATTATCTCCCAATATGCACATTTTAATTATAATAGCTGGGAGACCCAGCATCGCTCGTTTAAACGGAGTTTTTATAAACTAAGATAACTTGTTTAGTAATACAATATAAAATATATTTTCTATGAAACATTTTGCAGGGTGTTTTAGTCGATAGTGGCTTTCTAAGGGACGAAAGGACAAGCAATATTTGTTCTTAAAATATCTATAATATTTTTTATAATTCGATTCTATTGAAAAAAATACATACAAATTATCCTTTTTCTTGATAAAAAAAAAAGAAAAATACTCAATGATACGTAATATTAGAAAGTTATTCATCATTTATTATGATATTATGTAGTCAGTAATATCAATCAGTTTTGACGACTTTTTAGAGATTTTCTTATTGCAAATGTTATCAGTGCCATCTAGTTGTGTTAAGAGAAAGCCGTGGAAAATTCCCTATTGTCAAACACGTCAAACATGGGGCACGGTGGCCCAATAATCAAGTATGTAATTCACTTATACGGTGAAAGATGGCGCTATAAAAAAAATTCGTTCTAATGTCTCAAAAAATATTTTTTTCACTCTTAAGTATTTCTATTTACATAAGTTCACACAAAATAAAAAATAAAAAGACAAAAAAACTATAAAGTCTCGTGGGTGGGATTCGAATCCGGACCTAAAAGCAGCAATACGCAATTGCTTCACATCAAGCCCTCTAGCACGTTACGTGCCATCTAAAACATTACTTAATGCCATACCATCTTGCTTATGAAGTATGCCGTACGACGCATATTTGCGGGCAAGTTATGCTCCTGTCTGTATGCCGTTCGACGCACCTGCGCGTTTCCGCGTCTATGCAGCGTGCCGCGCGACGCACCTGCGCGTTTGTAATACAAATCACATACACGCACATACGCGTCGGGCGGCATACTACCTAGTAGACATACAAATGTATGAAAACGCATATTTGCGTTGGAGGCATACACTTAAGGAGTTGTAAACGCACAGGTGCGCCCAATGGCAGTTAACGTGCTAGGCCATTCAGCACTTACGTACGTCATTAATAATGGGGAAGAAAACGCAAAGCTATTTGCAGATGACGCTACGTACGCTTGACACATAACAACTTTCAATTAGTTCCGCGTTTTTTATTATCGAGGTGTTATAAATCAGTTTTTTTTTCTGTAAAATTGTTAAATGGAAAATGTATGCGACTTGGACTGTTCCTCAATTAAAGGCGAAGTTGAAAAGTACATAATTGAAAACGTAACTTTTCCCACATCTTCTTCATCCGAGAATCTTTAGGAAATTAATGATTTCCATTATTATTGCAACCAATCGCCACACAATGCGGCATTTTTTTAATAATCTCATGTTTAGTTCACGTAAACAATTTTTTCTATACGTTTTGACAGTTAGAATGAGTCAAGCGATATCAGCGCCTCTATCGGCGAGCTTTGTCAGTTTTCTTCCCCATAAGCATCGTATGTGTTTACATTTTATGTAAATTTCGCTTAAATCTCCCGTAAAATGAATGCTTTTGAAGATAATTCCCTCATAGATCGATTTCTGGTGATTTTCGTCGAAAGGATTCAAACCGTTTGCAAAATCATCTACGCTTACAAGATAAGTCGTTTAATATATAAGATATGGACCATGAAAAACTTATTGAGATTCTTAAGAACATTATAACATGATAATATATAGTGACAAGATAGCAATGTCTAATAATGATTGGATATGTAACATAGGTTAGGTAACATCAGCTTTGGCCACCACAGATATCAATGTAATACTGTTTTATTATAAGAGGATAGCCCAATCCCCGTTGATACCCATACAGCTCAAGCTATAGTGCTTATACATTATAATTTGAATGTATCAAAATTTAACAATGAAAATTAAAACCAAGAAAAACAATACATATCCATTAAAAAATCTTAAATAAACTCTACTGCTCTAAAGAAAATAAGGGCCAGGTTTTTAGTTGTATCATTAGACAACCATCATTGTTAGACCCCTACTGAGCATTATTTGAAACAATTATTAGCCTAACCCAGTAACGGCGTGCGGTGCAGTATGGCATCACTAAAACTGCGTTTGAATTTTCGCGCGTATTTTTTGTTTACGCGCATTTAATCGAACTACCAATCACCGAGTCATAAGACAAAAGGTCGGGCTGTCATTTGATATTGATATTAGCCAATCACGATTAAGTATTTTGACAAACCAACGTCTCAAACTTCAGTGTTGAAAAACGAGTGGGCAAAATGGACATTCCTTTCAAGTCTTTAATATTTTAATTATTTATGAATGTGAATGGATGTTGAGTATTGTATCATATTCTTATAATAATCTTTTATCTAAATTCACATAACTATTGTGTCAGCTTGCATCTGTTTACATTATATAGCATGGCAAATGTGAGTGATGCCAAATTGTATCAGTAGCCGAATATGTGATAAAATTTCGACTATGAATACATTTTTGATTTATCAATAACTGGTGTATTATTCGAGGTCGTAATGCTATATTTTTGTTGTTTTAGGGACTGTACAATACATGATGCACTTGCAGCGCTTGAAGATGATGAAGATTTGGATCCGTCGTGTATTTTCATTGAGCCTTCAGATCCAGCCATGCATACCGATGAAGACTCGGCAGATGAAGATCAACCAGGCTTGATTAACAATCTCTCTGGTCGTCAACTTAGTGCACGATGTGATGTAGTATTAACGTCAAAGAAAAAAAAATCTAAAAACTCTAAAGGCACTAAATGTGGTAGCAAAGTACCGAATGAGTCTTTAGAGGTCTCATCAGCCAGTCGTAGGAGAGTATCTGTTCGAGGCCGTGGTCGAGCGAGAGGTCGTCGGCGAGGTGGTCGCAGTGGAACTTGCGGAAGTCAAAATAACAATGCTGTGTAAGAAGAACAATCCCAGACTACTTCGTCTGATGATTCGTCGGATAATGAGCCTTTGGCAAAAAAATCAAGAAGTTCTTCTCGGACCTGGCTTCAAGAAGATTTGTGTAAGTCAAGACCGATATTTGCTAATCCTGACTACAGCAAATTTAGAGGAAAGTCTCCAATCGAAAAGAGTTATTTTTGGATGAATCTTTTTATGAATTTCTAGTATCTGAATCTCGGAAGTATGCCGCCTTCCTAAACTGCCCGGATCCAAAAATTTCGTTTGATGAAATGAATAGCTTTCATTGCGATCCTTGTCAATTCTGGATATAATACTGTTCCATCAAAAGATCATTACTGGGACCAAGGAGATGACTTGAGGAACAATCTGATATACAATTGTATGCGAAGAGATAGGTTCAGGACAATCATGAGATTCTTACATTGTGCTGATAATACCAATATGGATTCTTCAGATAAAATGTGGAAGCTAAGACCTCTGATAAATATGCTGAAACAAAAATTTTGCGATAACTACGTACCGAGCACAAATCTGAACTATGATGAATCCATGATCGAGTACTATGGGCAGGCATGGATGTAAACAATTTTTGCGCGAAAAACATATACGGTTTGGATATAAAAACTAGTGTCTCAATACTCCGGCAGGATATTTACTCGATTTTGAAATTTACCAAGGAAAAAGCATAAATGAAAATTTGGTTTATGACAAACAATTTGGAAAAGCTGCATCACCACTTGTTAAAATGATTGATAACCTACCTTCAAATATTCAGTCGCTGCCCATGTCCTTTTACTTTGATAATCTTTTCACAGGTTTTCCTTTGCTGAACGAACTAAAAAACCGTGGCTACGATGTTACAGGTACAGTACGAGAAAATCGTCTTCCAAAAAACACACCTCTTTCTGACAAGAAGCAAATGCTGAAAAAGCAGCGTGGTCAATACAATTACAGCAAAAGTAAAGAAGAGGGGATACTAGTTGTTAGATGGAAAGACAACTCAGTGGTGACCGCAATGTCCACATTACATGGTGTGCAGCCACTGACAAATGTTACTCGCTACTCTGCCACAGAAAAGAAAAAGTTCAGGTGCCACGCCCTGCAATTTTCACAAACAATAATCAATTCATGGGAGGTACAGAACTTATGGATCAAAACATCAACGATTATCGTATTGGCATAAGAGGCAAAAATGGTGGTGGCCGACTTTCACATATCTCATTGATGTTACGATTTGTAATGCTTGGACATTATCAAGGCAAGCCGGAAATAACATGTCCCAGCTCAACTTCCGAAGACACATTGTCAAAACATACTAGATAAAATTTAGATCCGCGCCGTCTAGTACTGGCCGACCTGCAACATCAAAATTTTCCGTAAGTAGAAACCGAGTGTCAGACGATATCCGGTACGATGGAATTGGACATTTACTAATTCTTAATCCACAAGGACAACGACGAAGATGTGCGTATCCTACATGTAAAAGTAAAACAAGATCCGAATGCAGTAAATGTGGTATAGGCCTTTGCTTGGAATGCAATTTTGCTTTCCATACTTAAATTTTTGTGATTTCTAACCTTTGTTCCTAATAAGAGCTCTGTAATACTTACTTTTTATTAGAATAAAGCTTGGTTCAAAAAGTAAGAGTTTAATTTATTTTGTTTAATTTATATTAGGCTCGCTAGCCTATGCAATTTGGCAATGATATTTCCAAAAGTTTGATATACAAAATTCTTGAATCCATGATTTTATGTTAAGGGTGTTATACATTTTGTAATATTTAATAATCACGAAAATCCAAGACGTGACAAAAACTCCGCCGTTAATGGGTTAAATTGTAAACAACACCATTATTTTATTAAAACATAGATCTACGTTTTTATTACATAATATTAAATTAAATAACTATATTTTATTAAACCAAAAAGAGTACTTTAATTATTTTAATAATATAATAAAAAACCTGCAGGCCCTTATTTTCTTTAAGCAGTATATATTAATGTACCTTCACAGCATTCTCAATAGAACTGCATGGTTTCACACTAAGTTAGGACATTCTTTTTTTTCTTTTTTTATCACACAGCAGTAACTTAGATGTCAAATTGTCAAATGACAAAATTGTCCATCATACGAAAAGACAAACATAATTTTCGATACTAAAAACTATTCATTGAAATTTTACAGCAGATATTAATTCGTTACAACAATAATCACACATGTTTCTACAATGGTAGGATGATATTGTAAATAGATTTTGTTAAAAAAACTGTAGTAGAAAATCACAAACACTATAACTTTCTGATGTTGAAAATCATTAGATCGTCACATCAATCAGTTAGGTCAATAGCAATATTCCACACATAAAGAGTCAAAGCACGGATGTCCTGTGTGCGGCGTGCATTACATAGAACGAGAAATAAGAATTATGAAAATCCTGTACTCCCCTTTGTTGTATGGGATCACTCTTCTTTGCATTTCACGTTTGCGACAACAATTAAAGAATTCCACGTCCCGTGTACGAAACTAGGTAGAAATTACTATAAAATTTCGGTCTGTCAGACCGCCACGAACTTGGTAGGTATCAAAGAGCGGCCATCACGATTTTCATACTTTCGTTCACAGCAAGGCAAGCAACAGGACAGGACACACGCCCCAAGGCCACGTTCAGAACCTGCACTCTGACAGCAACCGTTTTGTACCCTCTCTTTCACACTTGCGCGATTTATATTATGCTATCCTGTTGTCAGAGTGAACGATTCTGAACGCGGCCCAACTGTTCGTTCCGTTTCACGCAAAATGCTCAACATATTTATGTTGACAGCCATTGACAGCTCAAAAATTTTAAAAGCCCCGTTTATTATGCGTTTCAACGAATAGTTCCTATGCCGTTATGTTGGCTCCCCTATCAACGACATCACACGCAAAAAACGCTTGGCTTGTACAGATTTTGTTAGTGTATGTCTGCGTTCTATGTGGTGTGTGTCTGAGTTCTATGTATGGTTCATTCCAATCAAAAAAAAAGCAAAACGTAAACAAACTTACTATGGAACTGACACATGTCAATGTCATCTGCATACTACGTTTGTTTACCTTTTACTTTTTTTTGATTGGAATGAAGTATAGTGTATGTGGAAAACATTGCTGCCAACATAACGGCATAGGAACTATTGGATGCAACGCTCTATAGCGACTTTTTGGCGGGAACTAGCGGCAAGAGTTTGTCATTTTTGTTTTATTATCCGAAAAAATAGATATCGTGGTTTTTATGCATAATATTGATAGTGTATTGTTCAATAAAGTGCCATTTAAGTGTCTAATATGTAGGATAATGAAATAAAAGTGTGTAGACTGTTTCGAGTGCTCTCAAGAAGTCTATGAAATCTTCATCAAAAGTGCTATCATTTTGCTGAAGAACAGGAAATTCAAATATGAAAGAAATGGCCTTTAAATACGACAGAAGATTTACAACAGACTAGGCTGTATGGCTTCAGAGCCATACAGCCTAACACACCTTCAAGCAAACAGCTTCAATTGCTAAACGGGGCTTTTTTTTTGCCCCGTTAAAAGCCCCGTTTAGCACTTGAAGCTGTTTAGCTTAAGCAAAGGTGTCAGTGACCCCAGCAAGCACTTTTTTCCTGGGGCTCCTACGAGAATCCTACCTATCTCAAATTTTAGAGCATAATTAGAGCAATCATCATGCCAAGGGAAAAAATTAGAGCAATCATACTTTTCGAGATACGAGCGCCTAAAGGTGTGTTTGCTGGATGGCAGTCCACCCAGCAAGCACAACTGGTGCACAAAAACTACGAAGACTCGGGAAAAAATTTTGATGCACAGATTTAGAGCATCATAAAGTGAGTCGGACTGCAAAGTTTCATGAATGTCATGTCAATAGTTATCTCGCTAGAACGCAAAACCTGCTTCACGTTCTTTTCACGAATCTTTCTAGCAGTCACATCAGATCTCAGCAATTACAGCATCTTGGTTCAAAATTTTTATGCCAGGATTTAGAGCAACACGAAAAACCTATGCTGAATTCTTTTTGAATCCCAAAAATCAGTACTTTTTGTGCTACGAGCCAATGTTTTTTCCTTGCTGGGTGGACATAACAAAAGTGACAAAGGTGTAAAGCGTCGCAACTATATGAATACAAGACTGGTTCTTATGCTCAGATTTAGAGCAAAATTAGAGCATTCTGCTCAAAAAAAACTAGAATCCCAAACGTTATAGTTACAGCGGTAGACGCTAAAAACTGATTTTTCCCGCCAATTTTTTGAATAATTACGGTGACTCGCGGCAGATTGCGACGTTGCCGCTCTTAATTTTTTTAGTTCAAGCAGTAACTAACTTTGTGCTGTGAGTATAAGGTACATTTCAATTTCAAACTATCGATTGTCACTTACATTGATATAGACTAGAAACAAGGACGATTTTATATATTTCTATGGGAATAAATACATGTAAATCATACGATAGCGGAATACCTATAATACGGAACGCTTGTGGTTCATCATTGCGTCTTGCTGGTGGTGGCGGCGGCGGCATCGTTCCGATTTCAGCCATGCTCCAATATTTGTATATAGCAGTACAAAAACAAAACGCAAAACGCCCTACATCCACACATTCGACCAACACATTAGTCATATTCATATTCCGTACTAAATCCTATAAATTCGACTGAATAAAAAGCGGTCAAGTGCGTGTTGGGCCACGCGCAGTGTAGGGTTCCGTGGTACAACTTCATCAAAGTAATCAATGAAAATATGAAGCAGGTACGAAATTTTTGACGTTTTCATGTGTCAGTTCCCTAATAAGATTGTTTGCCTTTTTTAAATTGGATTGAAACAAGGTATACCTAGTGCCGCGTTCAAAACCACTGTACCTACATAAAAGTCAGTTTTTTTTCAAATAAAAATATTTTTATTTGTATGGTGATTATAGGGCTAGTGGTGAACCCCACTGTCAGACACCTGAAATAACTTTACGACTACCATCTAAAGATATTAATTGGCACGAATGTGTCAGAGTGTCTTGAAAAAACCGTAGAGTTAAATGTCACTAACAGAAAAACTTATCCAGATAATTATCTAACTTTTATTCAGTTAACCTACGTTATCGACGCGAAAAAGCAAGAATGCAAGTCACACTGAACTGCGGCTGTGGTGACCGATTTTTATTACTATCGGTCTTCATCGTTGCATTGGCCGAATGTGTGGATGTAGGGTAAAATTTATTTGTCATTAGTTTATTGCGTTGGTAACACACAGAATCCTATCCTATACTATTAAACGAGTTAAGTGTCCCGACGATTTCGAAAACGGCTTGAAAGCTTTTGACGAAAATCTAGGATTAGGGGTTAAAAATCACCAGAAATCGATCTATGGGGGAATTATCTTCGAAAAATTTCATTTAAGGGAGATATGGGCGAAAGTACATAAAAGCAGAACGCACATGATGCTTATTTTTAACACTATATTCAAGCGCGATCTGGCGTAACGGTTCGGTGCTACCTTTCTTTTATGTAGGTCTGGGTTCGAATCCCACGAGACTTCATTGATTTTTTGTCTTTTTTTTGGGTAATTTTTATTATTTTATTATTATGTAAATAAAAAGACTTAAGAGCGATAAAAAAAATACCATGCACGTGGGATACGAAGTGTGTCGAAAATAGTGTAAGTTTTATTCAGCAATTTTACTTATCGCGTACATAGGATTTATTTATTCTACCATTCTACATTTTAAGGTTTTAATTATATTTACAGGTTGTATCGCGTAGCTGGTACAACGTACTTACTAGGGATGCAACGATTCGGCCATTACGATTACGATAACGATTCGAATCGTTATTTATTACGATAGCCGATGCATTACGATTATCCAAGAAAACTTAAAAAAATATTCAAAATGTATTAAATCACAAATCTTGTCGTTTTGGCATTATTAGGCATAAATATAATTAGGAACTTGGCAGTCCTCGGAAGATGCTATTCAGTATCGGCGACTAAATAGACAGATCTATAAGTCCCTCAGTCGAGACTTCACGCCTCTTTTATACAAATCGTATTAAAGAGACGATATACAGCGAAATAAGGGCTCATAAGTATTCGCAAGGGATCTGTCTATTGATCAAAGCCAACTCTGACCAAGACAGGATGGCAGAACCGTTTCGTCCAAACCTGAGCTATTGGAAGAGGTCTATATGTTCTACCGGCACGACCACACGCTTACCTGTCAGTAATTTGGCTACAGACCCGAGAGCCAACTTGCCCGGACAATATACTGAAGATATCCCAGACGTCAGCCTGTGCGAGATTAAAATGGTTCTAAAACAGTTTAAGAACAACAAGGCACCGGATGATGATGGAATTACGGCTGAGCTTCTGAAAGCAGGTGGAAAACCGGTACTTCAAGCTCTTTAGAAGCTGTTTAATTACTTCATGCTCGACGGACGGACGGACGGTGATTTTCTTCTTCAAAAAGGGCGATAAGACCCTGCTAAAAACTATAGACCCAACTCACTTCTGAGCCATGTCTACAAGCTGTTTTCGAAAGTCATTTCGAATCGTCTCGCACGTAGGTTTCACGACTTCAAGCCTCCCGGAAAAGCTGGTTTCCGAAAAGGCCTCAGTACCATTAGACCACATACATTCGCTGCCGCAGATTATACTGAAGACCGAAGACTATAATCGGCCACTATGCTTGGCGTTTGTGGACTATGAGAAAGCCTCTAATTCATTCGTGACATGGGCTGTATACAGTCTCTCCAACGGTGCCAAATCGTTCCGCCAGACGGCCTGCCTCCAGTATCAGAATTCGAAACCTATCCGGCTGTAGCATGGGGTGAGACAGGGATACGTTATATTTCTGAAACTGTTCACCGCTGCCCTGTAAGAAGTTTTCAAACTTCTGGACTGCAGAGGACTCAGCATTAATATCAACGGCGAGTACATCACTCACCTTCGATTCGCTGACGATATCGTGGTCACGATTGAGACCTTGAAAGACCTAGGCGCAATGCTCAATTGACTCAGTAGAGCTTCCCAATAAGTGGGTATTAAAATGAACTTGGACAAGACGAAAATTGGTTCCAATGCAATAAGGTATATGGAAATGAAAATTATGTAAAATGTCTGTGTTACACCTACTCCTCTGAAGGTTTGAGACTCTATACTCAAAGTTGTTGACGAATATGTACCTGGTAGAAACAGTCCTGCTAGGTAGGTCCAACTTCGAAAAAGAGATCAATCCGATTTGGCTGGGCAGAGTTCGGGAAGCTCCGCAATATCTTCGCGTCTAAAATACCGCAGTATCTCAAGACTAAGGTCTTTGACCAGTGATGACATATGGAACTGAGACATAGTTGCTTACTATGGGCCTCATAAGAAGGCTCAAGGTCACCTAAAGGGCGAAGGAGCGTGCTGTGCTTGGAGTTATCCTACGTAATCGAATCAGAAATAAGGAGATACGCAGAAGAACCAAAGTAACTGACACGGCTCAGAGAATCGTTAAATTGAAAGAAATGGCAGAGGGTGGAGCTCATAACTCGTAGAGCAGATGGCCGTTGGGGCATAAAAGTTCTCGAGTGGCGCCCGCGCACTGGAAGACGCAGAGTAGGCAGGCCTCCCACTCGGTGGACCGTTAACCTAGTAAAGGTTGCAAGAAGCCTCTGGATGTGCCCAGCGCAGGATCGGTCGGTGTGGAAATCCTTGGGGGAAGCCTTTGTCCAGCAGTGAACGTCTTTCGGCTGATGATGACGATAACATAAATTACAAAAATTATAGTTCTAGCTTCTGCATACGACTCTGTCTGCGTGGACTTCCGAATTGTTATTTACTGGGATAAAAAGTATCCTTTTTGTTAATCCAGGTAGTTAATTATCTGTGTGCCAAACTTCATCTAAAACCATTCAATCGTTTTTGTGTATAATAAACATACAAACTTTCAGATTTATTATATTATAGTTGTGATTATAGTAGGATACGTTTTATTATACACTTAGGCTGCGTTGCAAAACGACTTCGTGATCCGTGTAATGTATAACATGAGACAGCACTGCAGATTTCTGACAATTAAAATCTAACCCGTTTTGTAAAGGGGCCTTGAAAAGTGGTCAAAACCTTTTATTTTTGTTCTAGAGCCAAATTGTATATATGTCGTTTTTTTTAATAATCGTAATCGTAAACATTTTTACTACGGTGCACTGCATCGTTATTAATCGTAAAAATTACGATTACAGATGCATAACGATGCACCGCTTCGTAATCGTTGCATCCCTAGTACTTACATTTTGTCAAATGAGACAATCCTAATTTTGAATGAAAATCCACGGCTAAACAAAACTATCAAAGAAGTTGACATTGTATTATGTAACTGTTATTTACTAAAGGTGGCGCTGTATGTATTTATGATATTTCACTGTTTTTTGAATGAAATTACAGAAAATATATAAGTTTTAACTTTTAGATTAGACAGATAAAATCAAAAAGTTTATTGTGTGAATTTGTATAGTTTTGATTAGAACCAAGTAAAGTTTGAAATGCAGTGACTGAGCTTCTAGGTACCTTATTCAAAGACTCTGACTCGGATCTATTGAAGTTTGCAGTAATTTATATACATGAACGCAAAATACAATAAAATTATACGTGTCATATAAAAGATTTCAACGCGAGCTGCATTAACAAGTTTTCATATAAAAGACATCAACGAGTGTTACAATGTTTATGTTTCGAATTTACTGTGAATTACATTTGTTTTTTTTATATCTTTGTCGAAAACGATTCTAACAATAATAATTCTATCGATCTATGGTTAGTTGTTTTAGATCTACAATAAATCTGTGAGAGTCTAAACCTTAACTTATTCTAGAAATAAGATGAATTTATTTTGATAGTACCTACGTAATTTTTGTACATACCGGAGACAAGTTTTTCTCTGGTACATACACACTAATGTAATGCTAATGTATTTTACTAATGGCGCCATCTTTTGTCGAGTAGGTGAATTACCAGTGAATTACATTACTTGGAGCCCTTTGTTGCTAACATTGACTTTTAAAGCACGTTCCGCGCTACTCGACAACAGATGGCGTGCAGTTCTTGAAAGAATGAGCTCAGGAATGACAACATGCACTGATATTTTCGAGTATTTTTCTGCCATTTTTCATGTCTCCAATTTTTTAAGTGAATTAGTTGTCCATTAAGTGAATTAGTTTATAAACGCTCCGATTGAACGTGCGAAGCTCGGTCAACCAGCTAGTGAAATATAAAAAAAAATATAAGCAACAAAACAAAACAAGAGAAGCTCGGCTTGACTAAAACCCTCGTGTGTATAAAAGTTACAAAAAACTGATTATGGATGTCTGTTTCTAAAATATATCTTTTTTAATATCTATATTTTTACTAGTATAAAGGTTTGTTTGGCATGGTACTTTTTTACACACAGTTTAATTATTAGGTAAATAAAAAGATTCTACATATATTTTGCTGCGTAAGAGTGATTATTAAACAAAATGTGAAAGCCCTAAATGCGTTTAATTTGTGACACTGATCCCTGAAGTCTAAACAACGATAGCCGACATCAATGAGACCCTTCCTCTTACTTTTATGATTTTCAGGAGTTATTTTTTTTATTAAAACTCAGTGACCTCGTGACATTTCTTTTAAGCTATAAAATATAAAGATATAATATTAGCTGTCAACTAAAACGGCAGTACGTCGTCCGGCTCGATACAATAATACCAATTCCTGTCATATTAAACCCTTACGTATTGTAAGATCACCAACACTTTCATTTATATTTGTCCCGCTTGTTTCTTGTCTATCAGTGTAATTGACAATCGATAGTTTGAAACTCAAATGTACCTTATACTCACAGCACAAAGTCAGTTATTGCTTGAAGTAGAAATAAATAAGAGCGGCAACGTCGCAATCTGCCGCGAGTCGCCGTAATTATTCAAAAAATTGCCGGGAAAAATCAGTTTTTAGCGCCTACCGCTGTAACTTTAACGTTTGGGATTCTAGTTTTTTTTTAGCAGAATGCTCTAATTTTGCTCTAAATCTGAGCATAAGAACCAATCTTGTATTCATATTAGTTGCAAAGCTATACACCTTTGTCACTTTTGTTATGTCCACCCAGCAAGGAAAAAACATTGGCTCGTAGCACAAAAAGTACTGATTATTGGGATTCAAATATAATTCAGCATAGGTTTTTCGTGTTGCTCTAAATCCTGGCATAAAAATTTTGAACCAAGATGCTGTAATTGCTGAGATCTGATGTGACTGCTAGAAAGATTCGTGAAAAGAACGTGAAGCAGGTTTTGCGTTCTAGCGAGATAACTATTGACATGACATTCATGAAACTTTGCAGTCCGACTCACTTTATGATGCTCTAAATCTGTGCATCAAAATTTTTTCCCAAATCTTCGTAGTTTTTGTGCACCAGTTGTGCTTGCTGGGTGGACTGCCATCCAGCAAGCACACCTTTAGGCGCTCGTATCTCGAAAAGTATGATTGCTCTAATTTTTTCCTTTGGCATGATGATTGCTCTAATTATGCTCTAAAATTTGAGATAGGTAGGATTATCCTAGGAGCCTCAGGAAAAAAGTGCTTGCTGGGGTCGCTCACATTAAGCAAAGAGGTTTATATACAAGAGTCCATGAAAACGTGGAGTAAAGTAACAAAAACTAGTACGTAGCTTTGAAACATGAACTTATGTGAAAGTGGCACTATATTTGTCTCACTCTTACTAAGCGAACTGAATCTGAATAGTGAGTCAAGAATTTGTAAGAAAAACTAAAAAAAGTTGTATATCGGATTTTGTAATAATTTTTCCTGTATTCTTTACTTGATTTTGAATAACACTTCAAAATCAAGCGCGCTTTTTTATAACAAAATTGGTGTAGAACCCGTTAACTGGGGATTCTACTCATCGTACTGAACAACTTTTGTTCTACGACTTTGCTCAAATCGCAAAAATTTTTTTGGATTGTGCATAAAATTTATCATCTGTTTTGCCATTTTTTGCCACTTTTGTATGGAGGCCAAATTTTTTTTTTGGTTTGAGCAAAGTTGTAGAACAAAAGTTGTTCAGTACGTTGAGTAGAATTCTCAGTTAACGGGTCCTACACAAATTTTGTTACACCCTCTATATTTTATACAAAAAATATACAGTAAGAGTAATTTTACAATTTAAACAGTTATCGATAAACACACGTAAGACGTCCTCATCATTCATTCATTCATTCAAATTCCCCCAAATTGGGGTATTTCGTATTTTTAAGCAACACTGAACGATAGAAAATGAGTGTTTAATTTTAATAAAGTTACTTTTATTCAAATCTTAACAAAATACTTATGTATTTACCTGTGAAACGTGATACCAGCGCTTTTATACGATTTTACTACACAATTCGGCATGTTTTTGTGTAACAAGTTGTAAGTACGGAGGACGCGTTGTCGTGACCGTAGCACGATACAAACTGAGTAACTCAGAAGACTTTTAGCCATATATGCCGTTGGGGCAAGTTTGCCACATAGAAAAGTGTTCTGGAGATATGACATTTCACTGAGCTTAAGGGACCTTTGTTGCTAACATTGACTTTTAAAGCACGGTCCGCGCTATTCGACAACAGATGGCGTGCAGTTCTTGAAGGAATGAGCACAGGAATGACAACGTGCACTGATATGTTCGAGTATTTTTCTGCCATTTTTGGCGTGGTTCATCTGGATTTTTTTTAATTAAGTGAATTCGATTATAAACGCTCCGATTGAACGTGCGAAGCTCGGTCACCCAGCTAGTTTAATACTTGTGTGATAAATCTTCATTATAATATATTTATACTAGCTGAAATTACAATTTAAAATAAGCTATTTACAATTTTATTGACTCCTTGTACATCTTGTTTATCTATAAACATAAAAACAGTCTACTTCATAAACTGATTTTGATAATCTGCAGTTTATTTCTGCACTGAAAAATCTGAAATTACCATAAAATCTATCATTTACGAATGGCCATTACAAATAATATCATTATATCATTTCTTACGCTCGACAATACAATAAATAATAAACATGAATATTCAGCCAACAAGTATCAATAATTGACAGTCATACTAACATTCAACAGTGTCAGCCTCTGACAGCTTCTTTTTGTTGCCATATAAAAACTTTAAATAAAATTACAGGTTACGCTTTCATTTGTCAGACTCTACAGGATAAGAGATAGTTAGATAGTTAGACAAAGGAGAAAGAAAGTATTGTCCACTCTGATTTCGATCTTCTATTCACGAGACTCAAATGGACGTAGTTTAGCAGAAAGGACTCAATCCACAAACCTTTGTTAGTGGATTAAGTACTTTAAGGTTTGTGGAATTGAGTCCTTTCTGCTAAACTACGTGTTTGTGGATTGAGTCCTTTCTGCTAAACTACGTCCAAGTTAAACCGGGTCTTGTAAGAATACACTATATTTGTCCAGTGTATATGAATCCAAAAAGTATAGTGGAATAAGCATGGGCCAGATGCCCCTCGGGAAAGTTAGGTTGATATTTTTACCATGACGTCAGCTTCTCAAGAGAAACATTTCCCTAAGCTTTCAAACCTCTGAACATGCTAGTTTTGAAATAAATAAAAATCGATTATTGGAAAATATTTTTCTCTTACAACCATTGATGTAGAAACAAATGGACTTCGGGTCAGCGCTCAAAAGTGTCCGAACCAAAAGAGAAGTAAAACGCAAAAAGAGATGTAATTTCGCGCCAGTCTTCATTTGGTTGGCCGATTGACTGCGCGTCCAAAATAGCGTACTGCGTCGTAAAAAGTTGTAAAAGCTATTCAAGTAAAGTGAAAAAACAGGATGGAGTATCATATTTCCGGTACGTAAACTCTTGCTTTATCATTTTAAAGTATTGTTTTGCTAAGAAACACAGTAGTTTATTTTAATTTGAATTACGCATTTAGTTTGATTTCCATGAGCGAACAATCGAACATCACAACTTTGGAAAAGAAATTATAGTCTCTTTTAAGTATAAAGTTTTTTATTAAAATATTTTGTTACTTTTTTCTATTGTTTTTATAACATAAAATATTTCATTTATTTTAGCTTTCCCCGAGATCCTATACGTTGTGCACTATGGAAAAACATTATAGCCGAATCGAGACGAGAGGAATACTTTGTTCCGAAAAAAATCCACTTTGTTTGCTCGAATCATTTTCACCCTGTATAATACATATTTAAGCGTGTTTCTGTGTTTGTTATAAAAAAAATAAACAAGATTCTGCAAAAATAATAAATACTTATTATGCACGATGGACACGTAAAGTGCTATGTTGTGTGTGTATATAGCTAGTTATAAGTCTCTATATTGTATTCATTTGTAAGTGTTTTATTGTTTGTGTATTTTTATATGTCTTGTGTTTGTGTGTTTTAATAAATAACTTCTATTACAGTAGTACACAAAAAATAAGGCGCGTCGGTTATCTTCGTTCGCGCAGACAAGAACAAACTATCGACGGAAACACCCGAAACAATCAACGCACGGTGACAGCTTTCTGACAGCTGACAATTTCATTGAATCAGGCGCGAAATCCATCAACCAATAGCGGCAGAGATTTTCGGAACGTGTAATGACGGGTGACAATGAAGCTACTTGATTGGTCCATCAGTTTCCCGCGTAATTAAAATATTGTCTACTGCGCAGGTAAGTGATGCACTTATGCAAGCCTTATTAAATCTGTATTACTGTACTGTGTTTTGCTTGTGAGGTTGTAGGCAGGCTAGTTAGGCTCACGCACAGTCTAGGTAACATTCCTAGTAATTTGAGGTAGTGGGATGGACAAACAGAGTCGCTGGGTCCGAGCAATGAAAACCGCAAGTAGTCATACAAAACGACTGCAAGAAGGGCCAGATAACAGCGCCAAGCGGCGGCGCTCCCCGCGCGCGGCATTATTCGGACCGGGTTAGGTCGCGATTCTATCACTTCATCCCCCTCCCACATAGCGCCCTCCCGCTCTACGGTAAATGAATGAATATGCGCGGGCGGCTATTTCACTCCACCACGAGACTCCGACGAGAAACGCTGTGCGTGCGCCTCCCTGCGACCCCACAAAGGAAAGGACAGCTATTGTTTAAGAGAGAAAACAATACCGGCGTTCTTATTCCGGCTCGCACCCAACGAAAAATTCATTCTATTGTCTCTACGGTCATAGTCACTACCTGCGTGTGTTTCCGTGCCGCAAACTTTTCCATAAAGCTGGCCAGCAGCTGACTTCGCGCATTCCTTTCTCCGTATCCAAATTTCCCCACTCTCAGCTCGTTGTCACTTCGTTTGCCTAGTTTCGCGTTGAAGTCCCCCATCACAACGTCGTCGAAACACTCTCGACCTGGACCACGTTGTTAACGAGAGACTTGTGGACAATAAACCCGACACCACCCTGGGACAGATGGTCGCCCTCCCGGAAATAGAGCAGGTTTCCGGACTTAAGGATCATGGTGTCTTCTCCCTCTCTTCGGACTTCACATAATCCTACAATGTCCCACCGTAGCCTGCTCAATTCCTCCTCCAGTTCAGCGAGTTTCTCGTCTGTTCGCAGTGTGCGCGTGTTGTATGTTGCCAGGGCCAAAGGTCTTCGTTTCTGGTAGCCTGGCCTCTGCCGGACATTCTTCGCACCCCATGCCCCGCCGTTACCGTGACCGCTACCGGAGTCAGGAATAGCGGGGCTGCCGGGGACTAGGGGCCGTTTTTTAGGGTTTATATCCATGGGGGGAGTTGCCGTAATCGCCACGCTTGGCATGCGGGTTGGCGATCGCAGTGTGGCGTGAGCCGAGATGGTATGCGGAAAAGACGCTGCTGCCCATCTTCCGGTTTATGGATCCCTTAGTCGCCTTTTACGACACCCACGGGAAGAGATGGGGTTTATTAAGTTAAAACTAATTACCTTGTTTCTTTTATTTGAAGTAGGTAGTTGTTTGATTTTATAATTTTTTAACATGTTGTCGCAAATAAATGTGGGGAATGTGCAGATGGCGCTAGCAGCGCCACCGGATATAGTTTAAGCTTAGTGTGGCTATACTGTTTAATTTTTCTTGTGTTGGTAAAAATGGAATGTGTATGACGTGAGGGAGCTATAACGGGAAGTGCGATGTGAAAAAAGTTGTAACGAGGGTTGAGAAATAAAAGTGCTGAATTAATTTCAAATAAAAGGAGTTTTATTGAAGCCCGGACTGCTGCCGCTGCTGTTCAAACATATCCCCACAATTGGGGGCTCGTCCGGGATATGTTTTGTCACGGGATTTAAAGCGGCGTGGTTGGGCCAGCAAAGACGTAAAGAAGTTATGTGCTAGAAGAATAAAAGACTACAAAGAAGTTAAGACGGGAAAAGAAGACGTTAAAAGAACAAAGAGAAGACGTAACATAACGACGACGAAAACGCATTTTCAAGACTAAAGACGCATTTCCAAGACGACGACAATTTATAACAACAACGAAGACGATACCACACGACGACATAACATTTCAGTTACGAAGAAAACGATTTACGAAGTAAAAAGAAGTCCCAACAGCTTATTTTCAAGATAAAGAAAGAAACCTGTAAATCATCAAAAATTAAGAAGAAATTGTTCCGCCATTTTTGTTTACAAGTCGCAAAACGATACAGTGAGAGCCGGAAGTGAATGAAATGCAGTGACAGCCGGAAGCTGGAAGTATATGTCGAGTGAGCATAGACAAGTGACTGACCGAACGAACGAGTGATTGAACTAAGAACGGAACGAGTGATTGAACTAAGAACGGAACGAGTGAAGTGAACATTTTGATAAACTGCCAGTGTCAGAACCGATTGTTTTTGTTTACGAACTATTATTTTGCAAAGTTTCCTTGTTTTTTTTGGTTTCGAAAGACGTTCTAAAGCTGCAAAATGCCTCCAAAGAAGAAACAGGATGAGAGTGAAGAGGGAAGTGATTGTGAGGACGTGAAAGTGAGGCCAAGAATTTCTTTTCACGACGTAGAGAAGTCGATTACGCCGTTCACAAGAGATGACACATATCCAATTGAATTTTGGTTAGAAGAGTTCGACGAGACTTCCCTTCTGATGAAATGGAGTGATATCGAAAACCTCATTTACGCTAAACGCTTGTTGAAGGGCACAGCCCAACTGTTCCTCAGATCAATGGGACGTGTAAGTTCATGGAAACAGTTGAAAGATGTTTTGTGGGAGGAATTTGGCCCGCGCTACAACAGTGCAATGATTCATCGAAAATTGGCAAGTCAGCGTATGAAACACAGTGAAACATTACAGCAGTATTTCTTGCAAATGAGGGAAATTGCCTCGCATGGAAAAGTAGAAGACATTGCCCTTATAGACTATGTAATCGATGGGATTAGGGGTGATCCAGCAAGCAAATCTGTTTTGTATGGTGCCAAGAATTTAAGAGAGTTCCGCGATAAGTTAGACACTTACCAGAAGATATTGTCAAGCAACCAGAGATTGGAAATTAGACAGAAACCTAAAGTAGAGAATCTGAAAGAGTACATGAAGCCATCCACATCCAGTCAAGAGAAAAGATTTCATAGACGGTGTTTTGCATGTGGTGAAATTGGCCATGAATCTACAAATTGTACACACAAGGAGAAGGGATTAAAATGTTTTAAATGTAATGAGTTTGGGCATATCTCTAGTAAATGCACAAATGCTAGAGTAGAGAAACCTCCAAAGAAGATGTACAGAATGGAAACATTGGAACCTGACATACCAGTTAAAGATGTACTGATAAATGGCAAAAAGTTTGAAGTATGGATTGATACCGGAAGCGACGTAAATTTAATGACTCAAAGTAAATTCCTTATGATGAAGATGAAGCTGTCACCACACACTACTAAAATAAGAGGATTGGGTCGAAAAGAAGTTCAAACAAGTGGCACTTTTACTACTGAGATTCAAATTGATGACTGTGCCTTCGAAACAGAATTTCATTTGATTGAAGATGAAGGTATACCCGTGTCAATAATTTTAGGAAACAAGATTTTAAACGATGTTGATCTGAATATAACATCGAAAGGAGTTGAATGTAAACCCGCTACACATCTATCATTACTTGCAATCGGTGAGGATGAAAAGAAGTTAGACATTGGAGAAACAATGCACAAAGAAGAAATAAAGAAGATGGTAGAAGTCTATAAGCCGATTGCCAAGAAAGAAAGCAATGTGGAGTTAAAGATTATTCCTGAATGGCACCGTGCTCGCATTTATGGACGATCTCAACATACCAGCAAAGACCGAAGATGAAGCTTTGGAGAAGTTAAAGATTGTTCTAAAGACAGCTGAAGAATATGGCCTACGAATAAATTGGGACAAATGCCAATTTATGAAGACAGATATAGAGTATCTGGGATATAAAATAACTAACAATACTGTGAAGCCGTCACCTACAAAAATTCAAGCTGTAGAAAAGTTTAAGAAGCCAAAGACGATCAGAGATGTACAATCATTCTTGGGACTGACCGGATATTTCCGAAAATTCATACAAAACTACTCAATAATTGCTAAGCCGCTGACAAACCTACTGAAAAACAACGTAGATTTCCATTTTGATGAAGCTTGCCAGCAGTCTTTTGAAGAACTGAAAAGAAGATTGTGTGACTCACCTGTCCTTCAAATCTATAATCCTGCTGCCGAAACAGAAGTGCACACTGACGCAAGCAAAGAAGGATATGGTGGCATACTACTGCAAAAGAGTGAAATTGACAATAAGATGCACCCTGTCTACTACACCAGTAAAAAGACGACTGAAGCAGAGAAAAAATATCATAGCTACTTCCTTGAGGTGCTGGCAGTAGTAGTAGCTGTAGAGAAATTTAGAGTATACCTTTTAGGTATCAAATTCAAGATTGTGACAGATTGTTCAGCGCTCACCATGACGTTACAAAAGAAAGATTTGCCCTTACGAGTAGCAAGATGGGCAGTAGCGCTGGAAGAGTATGATTATGAAATTGAGCACAGGCCTGGAACAGCCATGAAGCATGTTGATGCGCTAAGCCGCTACCCAATCTGCCTCCACATTACTGAACTGACTGCAAGACTGAAGAAGGCACAGTTTGAAGATCAAAAGCTAAAGTTGATAATGAAAATATTAAAAAAGGAAGCATATGAGAATTACAATCTCAAAGGAGATATTCTGTACAAGGAAGCAGGAGATAGGTCATTACTGGTAGTGCCTAAAAAGATGCAATCTGAAATAATAAAGAAGCAACATGATAGAGGACATTTTGGTATTAAGAAGACGGAAGAGCTGGTTTCAAGAGAATATTATATAGAGAATCTAACAGAGAAAATAAAGACGTGCATAAATAACTGCGTGGAGTGCATTCTATCCTCACACCAAAGAGGGAAAAAGGAAGGATTACTACATCCAATTAATAAAGGAGACAAGCCACTGATGACATATCATATTGATCATGTAGGACCAATGACAGCAACAACCAAGCAGTACAAATACATATTGACTGTGGTGGATGGATTCTCCAAATTTGTTTGGATATACCCTACAAAGACACTGAAGACTGAAGAAGTTTTGCAGAAGTTAAGAGGTCAGCAAGCCGTATTTGGCTCCCCACAGCACATAGTGTCAGACAGAGGTACAGCCTTTACATCACAAGAATTTGAGAATTACTGTAAAGAAGAGAAAATATTACACCATAAAATAACTACAGGACAGCCAAGAGGAAATGGGCAAGCGGAAAGAATGAACCAGATTATAATCAACAGTTTGAGTAAGTTGTCACTGAAAGATCCGAAGAAATGGTATCAGTATGTGCCAAAATGTCAACAACACATCAACTCCACTTACCAAAGAAGTACAGGGCACACGCCGTTCAAACTCTTGACGGGAGTAAAGATGAAGATGAAAGAGGACCTGAACATAATAAAAATCTTAGAGGCGGAGCTTGTAAGAGAATTCGAAGATAGGAGGGATATACTAAGAGAAGTGGCAAGGAAAGAAATAGAAAAGGTGCAGAAAGAAAACCAAAAAAGCTACAATAAAAACAGAAAAGAGGCAATAAGATACAGAGCCGGAGATTTAGTTGCATTGAAGAGGACTCAGTTTGGCGCTGAGAAACTTGACGCCAAGTACTTAGGACCATACGAAGTTGTGGACGTCGGTTTAAATGACAGATATTCCCTGAGAAAAGTTTCCGGTGATGGTCCTCTGATTACAACGGGAAGCTGTGACATGATGAGAAGGTGGCTAGACGGAGAATCTGATGTAGACTCGGAAGATGACATAGAATCGCCCGAGCTGTGCGACCTGCAGGATGGCCGTGTGGGGAATGTGCAGATGGCGCTAGCAGCGCCACCGGATATAGTTTAAGCTTAGTGTGGCTATACTGTTTAATTTTTCTTGTGTTGGTAAAAATGGAATGCGTATGACTTGAGGGAGCTATAACGGGAAGTGCGATGTGAAAAAAGTTGTAACGAGGGTTGAGAAATAAAAGTGCTGAATTAATTTCAAATAAAAGGAGTTTTATTGAAGCCCGGACTACTGCCGCTGCTGTTCAAACATATCCCCACATAAATATGATTGATTTTAGAAATTTTAATGAGTCTATTTTATCTAATTGCAAAATAGTGTCCTACCACGTAAAACTCTATTTTATTTGACTTTATAACTTTTCGAATAATATTCGAATATTCGAATATCTCAGGCAAAACTATTCGAATACCAAAATTTTCGAATATTTGCATGCCCTTGGGAACCGTTTAATTTTGGATCCGGCGCTCAAACTTGGCATAGTTGTTCCATAGGCTGTTCTGAGTAAATTAAGCCCGGGAGCCACCGAGAGCCATCCTTCGTTTGGCAGGAGGAAGGGGGGAAAGTTTGTTTCTGCCGCGCTCCATTTGTGGGCTTATATCTCCAAAACTATTAGTACTAGGGCAAGTGACACATTATTTTCGTATGATTAAACGACAATGAATTCATTTCTGTAACAAAAAAAATGACTTTCCATATATAAAAAAAGAACTATTTGATAAAACTTATAAAACATGGCTACCTTTTTTCCACATATGGGTCGATTAATTTTTAATCGTCTTTTATATTAACATGAAAAAAATATATACTAAAATCCACATTTCTTAGAATTATAAAAATGTAAATTTCATAAGAATAGCATAATAAATACGTAGTGAAAAAAAATATAATTTGATGCTCGGCAGAGTAACATGAAACGCGCGGTTTTAGTATCAGTAAATAAAATTAATAATCTAGCGCCCAAATGACTGTTAAGTAACATGGTATAAACAGGTACATAATATTATTATTTAAATATTTCTCGCACGCACAAAATATTTGTCACGTAATATCTATCTATCTATCTATCAGCCGAAAGACGTCCACTGCTGGACAAAGGCCTCCCCCAAGGATTTCCACACCGACCGGTCCTGTGCGGCTCGCATCCAGCGGCTTCCTGCAACCTTTACCAGGTCGTCGGTCCACCGAGTCGGGGGCCTGCCCACACTGCGCCTTCCGGTGCGCGGTCGCCATTCGAGAACTTTACTGCCCCAACGGCCATCTGTTCTACGAGCTATGTGCCCTGCCCACTGCCACTTAAGTCTAGCGATTCTGAGAGCTATGTCGGTAACTTTAGTTCTCCTACGTATCTCCTCATTTCTGATTCGATCACGTAGGGAAACACCAAGCATAGCACGCTCCATCGCCCTTTGGGTGACTTTGAGCCTTCTTATAAGGCCCATAGTAAGCGACCATGTCTCGGATCCATATGTCATCACTGGCAACACACACTGGTCAAAGACTTTAGTCTTGAGGGACTGCGGTATTTTGGACGTAAAGATATTGTGAAGCTTCCCAAACGCTGCCCAGCCGAGTTGGATTCGACGATTGATCTCTTTCTCGAAGTTGGACCTACCTAACTGGACTGTTTGTCCCAGGTATACATATTCGTCAACAACTTCGAGTGTAGAGTCTCCAACCTTCAGAGGAGTGGGTGTAACACGGACGTTTGACATGATTTTCGTCTCATCCATGTTCATTTTAAGACCCACTTGTTGGGAGACTCTACTAAGTCCTTCGAGCATTGCGCCTAGGTCTTCCAAGGTCTCAGCCATGATCACGATATCGTCAGCAAATCGAAGGTGAGTGATGTACTCGCCATTGATGTAATGCCGAGTCCTCTCCAGTCCAGAAGCTTGAAAACGTCTTCCAGTGCAGCGGTGAACAGTTTCGGAGATATAACGTCTCCCTGTCTCACCCCACGCTGCAGCCGGATAGGTTTCGAATTCTGATCCTGGAGGTGGACCGACATGGTGGCGTTTTCATACAAGCACTTCAACACTTCGATGTATCGATAATCAATTTGGCACCGTTGGAGAGACTGCAACACAGCCCAGGTCTCGATCGAATCAAAGGCTTTCTCATAGTCCACAAACGCCAAGCATAGTGGCCGATTATACTCTTCGGTCTTCTGTATAATCTGCCGCAGCGTATGTATGTGGTCTATGGTACTGAAGCCTTTTCGGAAACCGGCTTGTTCGGGAGGCTGGAAGTCGTCAAACCTGCGTGCGAGACGATTCGTAATGACTCTCGAAAACAGCTTGTAGACATGGCTCAGGAGTGAGATGGGTCTGTAATTCTTCAGCAGAGACTTATCACCCTTCTTGAAGAAGAGCACCACCACACTCCTGTGCCATGCTGTAGGCGTTCGTCCCTCGAGCATGACGGAATTAAATAGCTTCTGAAGAGCTATAAGTACAGGTTCTCCACCTGCTTTCAGAAGCTCAGCCGTAATTCCATCATCACCCGGTGCCTTGTTGTTCTTAAGCTGTTTGAGAGCCATTCTAATCTCGCACAGGCTGACGTCTGGGATATCTTCGGTATAGTGTCGGGACAATCTGGCTCTCGGGTCTTCAGCCAGATTGCTGACAGGTAAGCGTGTAGTCACGTAAAACTAAAAATATTTTTTCCTTATAAAACGTATTTGAGAAAATCCGCAAAACGTGACTAATTCTCATACGAATTATGGTGCTTTACTATCTAACTTGCGTTGTATTATGGTGATCTACTATGTAACTTGCGTGGTCACGTTGATCACCTAGGTTAACTGACTTCATAAAAAGGTCATACATAACCATAATGAGTTTGACTCTTATTGGCGCATTAATGTCGGGAAAAAACGGCTGGGAATAAAGCCTTCAAACCAAGACGTTCAATAAAAAATTTGGGATCTCGGACCTCACAAGCAAGCTCATGGGGGAAAAACGGAGCCTGATTCTGAAATCCTCTGAAGATGCTTGAATATCGGTGACTAAACAGACAGATTTCCAAGTTCTTGACCCGCGATACACGCCAATTTAATACCAATCGTGTTAAAGCGGCTGTCGAGCGCAATAAAATGTTAAAAGTATTGGCAAGAAATCTGTCTGCTGGTCAAAGCCAACTGACAAAGCTGAAGACCGAGGATGGCAGAGTCGTGTCCTCCAAGCCCAAGCTGTTGGAAGAGGTTGAGAAGCTCTACGGACAATTATACACGACTACATGCTTACCTGTCAGTAATCTGGCTGAAGATCCGAGAGCCGGATTGACCCGACACTATACCGAAGATATCCCAGATGTCAATCTGTGCGAGATTAGAATGGCTCTCAAACAGCTTAAGAAGAACAAGGCACCGAGTTAATTAATACAATATAATTGACATCCTGTGTACTTATAAATTACCTATATCACGTTTCATGTTTCTGACACAAAATTGTAAATTAATTTAATTTATTGCTTTAATACTTTGCTTTTATAGTAAAACTCTGTGCTGTGTACTTTGTGTGCCTGAAATAAAGATTTATTATTATTATTATTATTACAAAATGCTAGAGTAATGTACTGCGCGGCCGCTTTTCTGTGACCATCTTAACTTGGTCGGGTTACCACGGTCATGCACTTCACAATGTCTCTTTTTCGATTATCTCGTTAATTATTCAATGTAGAACGCTGAAATTTTAAAGTTACGAAATTGAACTAGGCAACTAATTGTTGATATAACATTCAGTTCAAAAAACCACAAGAAACTATGTTAATCGGCGATCAAACAACTCCACTGCGTATCGTGGCCCCAACTGAATTAAATTTCATCATAACTTATTAATTACTTACAGTATACTTATAAAAAATCACAAACATTTGAAGCCAGCTTTAAGCTACGAAATAACGTTTTGATTGAGTCTTGAGAGCTCTTATTCGTCTAGGACCTTTTAAAGGAAAATTCTATTTATTTATATAACTTTTAAACGGTACATTATTGTTGTTTTTTTATTGATGAACAAATTAGAACTAATTCATAAGAAGTGGTAAACGAAAAAATATAAATGTGCGCTTAACCGTTTCAGAGATCCAGCAAACCTGCAAACGTTACCCCAGCCGGAATTTGAATAACTTCGCAACCGTTAAACGTATCAGCACAAATTAAATCGCAACATTTACTTCGTCTAGACTACTAATTATTTAGCTAATTTTTATTTTAATATACCCAAAAAATCAAAAAATAGTCTGGCTGGGGTAACGTTACCGCAGCCAGATATGTTTTTGGCAAATAACTAAAAAACTATCAGCAGAACAAATTCAAAAATATGCGCAACAATTACAGAAGCTGGACAACTAATTATCTATTACACTCGAATGACGAAATTCGACATTTTCTGGCTGGGGTAACGCACACCACATTTTACCATTTAACGAAATTAATTTTTTTAAAGTAATGCACCAGCTATATTTTCTTTTTATTTATTTTTTTATTTTATTTTAACGTTTATTTTCAGGCAACTTAGGGCCCACAGATATATAGAAACTCATACAATAAATTAACTTAAATACTATAAATACATACAATTTAATTATTAAATAAAACATAACATTAGTTTGCACGAGCTGTCGGTAGTGCTGTGTCGGTAGTAGTGGCCAGCAGGCTCCCTCGGAATTTGCGGAACACCACACCCTTCGGCCAAAACTCCTCCTTGGTGAAGAAGTCCAGCTGTTCTGACGGGACTCGCTCCACAAACGACTTAGAGTTGACGCTGTGGCGCGATTCCAGCGGCATTACCCTCAAGGTATACTTTGTCTTCACTTTGATGTACTCCGTCAGATCTGAGGAGGTGGTGGAGTAGTGCAGCCGAGATACGTACAACAGTGTAGTTGGCACTGCGGCGCGCAGCAGAAAGTTGGGCCCAGTCGGTGCCGTACCGCACTTGTTGTTGTTCGGACGAGTTCGTTTCTTCTTCTGGACAGTAACGAACCCGTCGTTGTCCACTCGGTTGGTACCTGAAGAGCGTTCGGTCTCCTTGTCTAGTTTCTTGTTGGAGACAGATCGCCGAGATGGAGTTCGCTTCACGGCAGAGGAGTAGGCAGCGATAGTAGCGTCGTTGTTCGTGACGCTGGCGGGGCTGCCGGCGGTGCAGGAGGGGCGCTCGCAGGCTGCGCGGGGCAGGCATCGCGCGGCGCTGACTCAGCACACTCCGTTGACGTCAAAGCGCGCGGCGGTGGAGGCGATGACAAAACGGCTGACATGAAACTTGAAGCCGACACGTTGAGGCCGGCCGCGCATTTCTTGTCAGTATTCGATGCCGCCGGTGACCTAGATACCGTAGATGAGCTACGTAGAAAAAATACTTCTCGCTGCAGCTCAGCAACGGCATCTTGGGATGCTTCCAGCTTGTTGAGGACATCAGCCAGACTTGCCTTTAAAGAAACGATGTCCTTAAGAAGGCAGGTCACATCGACATGGTCGAACGTCACGGGAGGGAGCTTGTGCATGTCCTTCGCCACAAACGTGGGCACGTCGTCCGGGTCGGTCTCTTTTAGCAGTGTTATGATGTCCTGTATGCTTTTCGGTGTCCCGTCGCGTCTGCGCGACACCATCTGGTCAGCCTTGCCGAGGGACTCGTACAGCAGCTTCTTCGCTCCAGCTACTTCATCTTGGCTGAAGCTAGACTTAACTATCTGGACGGCACTCAGTTCATCCATCACGTCCAGTTTTTGTTGAACGAACGCGAGGAGTTCGTTTACTATAATGTTTGCCATTATGCACGAGCAGCAGGGCGTGCCGCGCTATGCGAATTTACAAAACTGCAGAACGTCCGTATTGTAGTGCGCTTCTGACACGACTCATCGGATCGGATATTTTAAGCTAAGCTTAGAGAACGATGCGTTTCGATATTCTAAATACCTGACAAAAACTCTCGAGTGTCAATTATTTCTAGTTTTTGAGAAAAAAAATCCAAAGTTGGTCGATAGGTTTTATTTAGAAAATACAAAAAATATTTTTTTCCAGAATAAACTATGCATCCGTGAAGTTATTTACGTCAAATTATAGAGCGTTTAAACAACATTTATTGATATGTACGCTAGTCGAAAACGCAAGCGTAACGTGAAAAAAGATTTTTTTTTCCTTTTAAGGTTTTATTCTTTTTAAATAATATTTGAAGTTAGTAGCACCCAGAAATCTACTTAGAATGTAGAGAATTAAGTTGTGCGTCGTCACAAAAAAACGCAACTGTTAATACCGTGGGATATCAGAGATACTCGTTAATATGTTATGTTGACTGAACATTTTAACTAGCAATATTTTAATTAAGTTTTTGCTATGAAATTCAATTAGGCGCAGTAAAAAATAACACATTATTGAGCAATCAAATAGAAAATTAAATAAATTAAATTACATACACATTAATTAAAAATAAATTAATCAAAAAATAAACAATAAAACTACAATAAAAAATTACAATAAATCATTTTGATTAGCAAGTGTAGGTATACAGGGTGTAACAAAATTGGTATAGGACTAGTTAACTGCGGATTCTACTCATCGTACTGAACAATTTTTGTTCTACGAGTTTACTCAGATCGCAAAAAATTGTGGACCCTCCATACAAAAATGGCAAAACAGATTGAATGAAAAGTCCAATTTTTTTTTTGTAATTTGTGCAAGATCGTAGAACAAAATTTGTTCAGTACGATGAGTAGAATCCCTAGTTAACGGCTCCTACACCAATTTTGTTACTCCCTGTATAAAATTGGATCTAGAAGAAAAAAAACAATTACCTCCTCAAACTTATGCACATAACTCACACATAAACACCACTCTTATACGCAGGCATACGAAAATCATAGAATTTGATTTAGTTTACTGCGCCTAATTGAATCTTCATAGCAAAAACTCAATTAAAATATTGCTAGTCAAAATGTTCAGTCAACTTAACATATTAACGAGTATGTCCGATATCCCACGGTATTAACAGTTGCGTTTTTTTTGTGACGACGCACAACTTAATTCTCTACAAGTAGATTTCTGGGTGCTACTAACTTCAAATATTATTTAAAAAAAAACGTTAAAAAGAAAAAAAAATCTGTTTTCACCTTACGCTTGCGTTTTCGACTAGCGGTACATATCAATAAATGTTGTTTTAAACGCTCTATAATTTGACGTAAATAGCTTCACGGACGCATAGTTTATTCCAGAACATTAAGCGAGATACACAGAGATACTTTCTATATAGAAAGAGCAAGAGATGGAGCGAGGGGCATACGTCACTCATGTATGTGTGTGTACATGTTTTTTTTTTATGGCAGAGGTGGCAAAAGAGCAGATGGATCACCTGATGGTAAGCGATTACCGCCGCCCATAGACACCCGCAACACCAGAGGAGTCACAAGTGCGTTGCCAGCCTTTGATATGGGAGTACGCTTTTTTCTTGAAGGTTTGAATGTCATATCGGAAAAGGAAAAATCTCGGTAGACGGCTAAAATTCCATGCCCCCACACCTCATCTCTCCCTCCGCATCTCACTCCTCCCCCTGCACGCCGAATCTCATCCTCCCCCCGCACCCCACACTTTACCCTCTCCCGCGCCCCACGGCACTGTTGTGGAGTGTTCTCGAATACTTTGGACTGTTCTAGATAACACCTTAAGGGCAAAACTTTTAAAGCACACCTTTAGATAAAAACGGAAACCTTTTTCATGGATGGGGGATAAGAGGGCTACCGCACATATAACTCACATGATTGTACCGGGACTCGTTTCAGAGTTTTATCAGCACGCACATTGTACACTTTCTTTTATAATATTTGATTCTACATATAATAATTATAGAGTATAATACAGGGTGCAAGGGGCAGGTTTCCGAAAACTTTAAGGGCTTGTTCAGTAGACGAAACTGAACAACTTTCCGCAAGAATTTTTTTCAGGAAACGAAAAAAGAAATCGGCTTCTCCATACAAAATTATAAACTTGATTGGACAGTTTGTATGGAGAAGCCGATTTTTTTGTCGTTTCCTGAAAAAAATTCTTGTGGAAAGTTGTTCAGTTTCGTCTACTAAGCAAGTCTTTAAAGTTTTCGGAAACCTGTCCCTTACACCCTGTATATTGAATATACCTAGTAATTTAAAAATGAAAGTCAGTTTGGGATAGTAAAAACGAAACATTGGTAGGGTGATAACATTGATTACACTTAAGTCAAGCTAGGTTTCGTTTCACAACCACTGAACCACTGAGCCACTGAGTCAGTCAAATCATTTATTTCTTTACATAGTTACATGAAGCACTCTTGTAAACATCATATTGATTTGCTGGAGAATCCTATACTATTAAACGAGTTAAGTGTCCCGACGATTTCGAAAACGGCTTGAAACCTTTTGACGAAAATCTAGGATTAGGGGTTAAAATCACTAGAAATCGATCTATGAGGGAATTATCTTCAAAAAAATTCTTTTAAGGGAGATATGAGCGAATTTACATAAAAGGAGAATGCATATGATGCTCATTTTTAATCGTCGCTTATAAGTACTTTGGTGGACTACCGGTTTTGGTGCGAGTCATTTATGTTTTGCTGCTTTTAGGTCCGGATTCGAATCCCACCCATGAGACTTTATAGTGTTTTTTGTCTTTATTTTATGTGAACTTATGTAAATATTATGTAAATAAATAAAAAGACTTAAGAGTGATAAAAAAAAATCACCTCTTTGTATTTTAGAGACAAATAGCTTTCGCCATATAAGTGAATTACATACCTGATGATTGTGCCGCCTTGCCCCGTGTTTGACAATGGGGAAGAAAACGCAAAGCTATTTGCAGATGGTGCTACGGACGCGTGACTCATAACAAATTTGTTCCGCGTTTTTTATTATCGAAGTGTAATAAAATAGTTTTTTTTTCTGTAAAATTGTTGAATGGAAAATGTATGCGACTTGGACTGTTCCTTAATTAAAGGCGAAGTCCAAAAATACATGATTGATAACGTAAGTTTTCCCACGTCTTCTTCATCCGAGAATCTTTAAGAAATTAATTAATTATTATTGCAACCAATCGCCACACAACGCGGCATTTTTTTTATAAATCTTATGTTTAGTTCACGTAAACAGTTTTTCTATGCGTTTTGACAGTTAGTGATGATTGTTAAGAGTCAAGCTATATCAGCGCCTCTGTCGGCGAGTTCTGTCAGTTTTCTTCACCATAGGGAATTTTCCACGGCTTTCTCTAAACTCAACTAGACGGCGCTGATAATAATTGCTATAAGAAAATCTCTAAAAAGTCGCCAAAACTGTTTGATATTACTGACTCATATCATAATAAATGATGAACAACTTTCTAATATTACGTATCATTTAATATTTTTCTGTTTCTTTTTAAAAAAAAGGATAATTTGCATGTATTTTTTCAATAGAATCAAATTATATAAAAATATATAGATATTTTCAGAACGAATATTGCTTGTCCTTTCGTCCCTTAGAAGGCCACTACCGACTAAAACAACACCCTGCAAAATGTTTCATAGAAAATATATCTTATATGTACTACTAAACAATTTTAGTTTATAAAAACTCCGATTGAACGAGCGACGACGCTCGGTCTCCCAGCTAGTTATAATAAAGTCTGAAAGGGATATACTCTTGTTAGGTAAATATTACCTGGCTTTGGAACTGGACCCTAGAATACACAATGCAATACAAGTAGTTCCTGAAAATATCTGAAATCACTACACATTGTGGCAAATGTAGGACGATTTTACGTGACATATACCTATAGGTTACGGCTCTTCTGAAATATCTTAAAATTAACTGGAGCATTTTAGTCATGAAACTGAAAGACGACTGACAAATGCAAAATTTTCAATTTTTAGGTATGATATCGCTATACATATATTCAAACAAACTGAATAATTCTTTCAACACTTTTCAACAATGATAATTATTTTATTTGCATTACGATCATAATTTTACTGGCAAATGTCTGTTTGCATTTATTTTGTCAGTTTCCATAATGCACTTTAAGCTGTTGGTGCTGGTTGCTGGCAGTTGATAAGCCATGTCAGAGGTCTTTGATAAGTTCTGACAGCAAGTCCATTACCTCTACCAATCGGAACTTGTCCAGCAGTGGGTACCAAGGTCACAAATATGGGACATGCAGGCATCTATGTAAAATTATGTTTTTATTCTCTGGTTTTTTATAATTCACTAAGTACAAGCTTTTGAGTTTTTTCCAATGAATACAAAAAATTGTTGATTTCATAGCTCTTGTGTGCACACAAAAGTATACTACAGACTACATTGTGAAGATTCAAGCATTTATCAGTGAATATTCATAGAACATATAATTTCAAACTCACCTTTTAATGACTCTAAGTATTCCAGAATTGGCGAAGCTGCATATTCAGATGGTGTTTTTCCTTTTGTGTTCTTTGCAAATGGTTCAGCGCCATGTTCAATCAAGAACTGCACCATCTTCAAGTTGCCACATGTGACAGCATCATGCAAGGGTGTATCGTCATCTAAACCCTTTGCATTCACATTGGCACCATGACTCACAAGGACTTGGACAACTTGGAACCAACCATAACTGCAAGCTTCATGTAGTGGGGTCCATCCTAATAATAATTTTGTCAATTATCATTTATAAGTTTGACACACATACTATTTAATGTTACCAACAATTTGCCCTTGAATGTGACTGCATGTAAACAGCAAAGCCAAGCGAGATTGTATCCAATGTTATCAACTTATCATATAGTATACTCAGGGTTACTGGTAATTCGATACATTCCTTTGAGGACGTGATAGTAGAGGTGGAAACTAATCGATTTAACCCTACATTGTGTAATGCAAATGTTAACCGTTTTCGAGATATTTTGAATTTTCAATATTTCAATAAAATTTCAAATTTTTAAAATTAAGACTCCAATTAAAAAAACTACACCATGTATTACATTTTTCTTCTCTTATACTGAAGACCGCATTCTTACACATAATTATGAACCATAGAAAAATCAAAAGTGCGATTTTCTCAAAAAAATCATTACACAAATGATTGTAAAAAATATCCAAAAAACTTCTTCATTTCATTAGCTATCCAACGACATAAAACGTTTCATGAAAAGCTCTCTAATTAAAAAATATGTCCTTGTAGATTAGATAAGGTTGGTTTAATAAAATTCCTGAAGTAAAATTTGTTATTAAATGTGTTGGTTTTGAGGTTGAAATAATAAGTAGGTATTATTAATTCTACAGGCCTTGTTCGAACTGACCACCCCTATTTCTAATACACGCACGCGATCTTCTTCTCATTTCAGTTTGCTGACCCTCGAAGTGGCTGTATTTTTAACTTGATTGGCGTCAAATATCCGCTGCCATAGGTATCCCTGAGAGGGAACGGAGCCTCTTTTGTTATCGTAGGAGCGTCGGTAGCTCCGTGGTTAGTTTCTATAGTTCATAATTATGTTTAAGAATGTGGTCTTCAGTATAAGAGAAAAAAAAGGAATACATGGTGTAGCTTTTTTTTAATTGAAGTCTTAATTTGTAAATTTGGAACTTTATTCAAAAATTGAAAATTCAAAATATTCGAAAACAGTTAACATTTGCATTACACAATGTAGGGTTAAATCGATTCGTTTTCACTTCTACTATCACGTCCTCAAAGGAATGTATCGTATTACCAGTAACCCTGTATACTGATTGATCATCAAAATGCACCTAAAATTATAACCAAACTAGCTTCCGCCCGAAACTTCGTGTGCGTCGACTTTAGAATTGACTCCAGAGAGAAAGAAAATGTTAAGGTGGCGCCCTCTAGTGACGAAGTGGAATTTTTAAGGTTCCGTAGCCAAATGGCAAAAAACGGAACCCTTATGGATTCGTCATGTCTGTCTGTCTGTCTGTCCGTCCGTATGTCACAAATGATATTAGAAACCTCAATATCATTTTTGAAGACCTATCCATAGCATTCCTCCGGGAACCCATAAGTTTTCCGGGATAAAAATTAGCCTATGTGTTAGCCGAGTGTTTATCTATCTACCTACTAAATTTCATCCCAATCCGTTCAGTAGTTTCGGCGTGAAAGAGGAACAAACAATAAAATAAACTCACAAACAAACAAACATCCATACTTACGCATTTATAATATTAGTGAGATATTAGTGAGATTAGTGAGATGAGATATATTGATTGATCATAAAAATGTACCTAAAATTATAACCAAATATATTGGTTTGTACCTGCTGCTAAAAAAACCTGCAAAATTATAATACTTATATGAAGATTTCTAGTTGAAGATTGAACAATATTTAACACGTAAAATGTTGGTGAGTTGTAAAATCCGTGGCTGAGTTAGTAAATTAGGTGATGATGTATGAATCAGGTGGACAAGTAATAATAATTGTTGTTCTTTGCTTGACGCTATCTTTGGAATACTTAGTTGGCGTTGTGAAGAAGACGAATAAGTTTATTAGAAGCTTTCTCATTTTTCCGTGGCTTAGTTATGGAATTAAGAGGTTGGGTTCCGTGGCCAAATAAAATATTTGCGGCTCGATTTATAATTCCCCTTATTAAATTAGTCCTAACCTGTACCAAGTGATTCCATGAAGGTATGAATAGAATGACAGCAGCTACTAGCCAAGGGTGAATCACTTTCGGTCCTATTTCGACATGACAGAATCAAGGGTACTGGAAGGGGAGGAGTCGCTATCTACGTGTCACATAAGTTTCATATTACAGGTGACACTGCATCCTACTTATAACACTAACAAACAAGTGGAAGCTTTATGGTTAAACCTGAAATACGAAAATTTCAAAATGATACTGGCCGCTGTATACCGTCCAACACATTATTACTTTTGAAGAAACTGACAGAGTACTTTTTGATACTATCAGACAAGCTGCTGATGGCAATGACCCTGTACTAATCATGGGCGATTTTAATCTCCCAGATCTTAAATGGCCGTTAAAAGACGTAGATATAGATAAGTACTGTACACTACATGGACAGTTTGTGGATATGTACTTGTGCATTGTACACACGAATTTGAATCAACTCGTAAGAAAAGTCACAAGAAAGCGAAACAATGAAGAATCTCTACTTAATCTTATCCTTTGCAACGAAGAAAATCTCTGCACAAGCATTGAACACCTCCCGAATATTGGAAAAAGTGATCATCAGGTATTGATAGCAACATTACAATTCAGGTGCAAACAAACTAGTGAAACTTTTATGCAGCCACCTCGAAGAAACTTTTTAAATGTGGACTATGCTGAAATGATGACTCAAACACTGAACCAGGAAACAATGATGAACATAGATTACAGCCAGATTACATAAACAGCCAGTTTCAACCTGCAACAACAATTACAGTCTCTTCAAGATCCCGGTCTCCATCTAAGCCGCAACACGAAAGGTGCAAGGAATCAATTTATTTGTAGTGTGCGAACAAAATCTGCATGTTACTGCAGCGAAAAAATGAAAATGTTTAGGCACTGCAATTATATTTTGGTTTTCATTCTAAGTTTGATTTTTTAATTTAATTTTATAGTTAGTTTATTTAATTTTTAGGAATAAATACAAAGAAATCTATATTTTAAGTTCCTAATGCTACAGATCTCACATACTTAGAATAGTTAATTTTTGTGCCAAAATTATCATTTTTTAAATGTCACAAGATTATTACGAGATCTCTGAATGATTTTGGTTTTAATTGAGTCTATAATTGACCACGCTGAATACGTTAAAAACAACCGACTTCAATCGTAGCAACTCCAATTTTGCTATGTTTTTGTTGATTTTCTCAAAAACCGCTGAATCGATTTCGATAAAATTAATATGGGACCACCTGTGAAGTATACCCTTTCAAACAAAAAAAGAATTTTTGAAATCGGTTCAGGCGTCTTCGAGTAATCGGTGAACATACATAGAAAAAAAAAAAAAAAAGATTCCGACGAATTGAGAACCTCCTCCTTTTTTTGAAGTCGGTTGAAAATAAAGATATAGTGCATAAACAATTATTTAATGCCATCAAATGTCCCGTTGATACTGTAGATTCCAAATAAAAAGTAATAATCTAACAGCGGTCTCCGAGATCGCACATAGTGGTTAAGGGACTGAAATAGGGGGTAGGTGGTTAAGGGTTAATAAAGTTTTATATCTTCAAAGTTTTTGATTCAGGAAAATAAATCTTTTTAACCCCCGACGCAAAAAGAGGGGTGTTATAAGTTTAACGTGTCTGTGTATCTGTGTATCTGTGTATCTGTGTATCTGTGTATCTGTGTATCTGTCTGTGGTATCGTAGCTCCCAAACGGATGAACCGATTTTCGTTTTGTTTTTTTTGTGTCATAGATAATTTTATCCCGAGTGTTCTTAGCCATGTTTCATGAAAATCTGTTCAGCCGTTTGAAGATCATCAGCTCTTTTCTAGTTGATGAGGGGATCTGACTAACTTCCTTATGTCCGATCGATTCGAAATTTGGTACCGTGTTACTTCAACGATATTTAAAGAACATGGTAAGGCAAGCGTGAGCTGGTCAGCCGTTTGAAGATCATCAGTTCTTTAATAGTTGATGAGGGGATCTGACTACCTTCCATATGTCCTATCGATTCTAAATTTGGTACCGTGTTACTTCAATGATATTGAAAGTATATGGTAAGGTAACCATGACCTGATCAGCCGTTTGAAGATCATCAGCTCTTTAATAGTTGATGAGGGATCTGACTACCTTCCATATGTCCTATCGATTCGAAATTTGGTACCATGTTACTTCAATGATATTGAAAGTATATGGTAAGGTAACCATGACCTGATCAGCCGTTTGAAGATCATCAGCTCTTTAATAGTTGGTGAGGGGATCTGACTACCTTCCATATGTCCTATCGTTACTAACTCAACTAACTAATCATTATAAATACCTTCCTAATATTTATACCTACTTTAAAAAGGACAAAATAAAAGTAAAATTAAAATTTTAAAAACCCCCCGACACAAAAAATAAACTGTAAAAACTAACAAATAATATTTTAAACCTATTATAATTATTATCGTCACATATATTATGTAAGTTCAAATATTTTTATTTTCCAAGCGTCGTCGCGTCGGGGGACCGCTAAGTGAGAAAAACAGGTGTAGTCGTAGATTGCAACAAAATAATTTACTCCGCTCGTACCTAAATGTAATTCTTAATAATTAATTAGCTGTTGTTGAAAAAATACTTTATAAACTTTAGCGGTCCCCCGACGCGACGACGCTTGGAAAATAAAAATATTTGAACTTACATAATATATGTGACGATAATAATTATAATAGGTTTAAAATATTATTTGTTAGTTTTTACAGTTTATTTTTTGTGTCGGGGGGTTTTTAAAATTTTAATTTTACTTTTATTATTATATATACACTTCATTCCAATCAAAAAAAAGCAAAATGTAAACAAACATAGTATGCAGATGACATTGACATGTGTCAGTTCCATAATAAGTTTGTTTACGTTTTGCTTTTTTTTAGGAACCCATAGTGAATTTGTCAAAAAAAAATTTTTCTTTTCTAACAAGTTGGTCACCTAATCGGCCCACTTAGTAAGGGAAGTCCAAATTTTTTTTGCGAATTCACTATGGGTTCCTTTGGGAAAGTTGTTCAGTTTCATGAGTAGAATAATGTTTAAGTAATGATAGCTAATTTGTTAACACCTTGTATGAAAGTAAGATAGTAATTAGTAGCCATGTACCGGGTACCCGGTTTGGATCCGGTACCCGGCTTTTTTTTCGTAGACGTTACCTGTTTTCGAAAAGACGCTCGCTGCATACTGAGCTACTTGGTGGGGAAAGGTAGCAGGCTGCCAGGTTATGCAGTATAGGATTGTGACCTCTATTTTCTGCCCAACATTTAAATTTATAGAGTTATGAAATATCTGAAAATTTTTTGACTATGGTTCTACTAATGAAACTGAACAACTCACCTCAAGGAACCTATACTAAATTAGCAAAAAAGTTTTTGGGGTCCTCATACTAACTGAACCGACAATTTTGTATGGGGATCATTAGAACTATTGGCCTTGAGGATATAATATAACAGGGGCAGTGATCACAATAGATCTACCCAGGTCACAGTGATCCAATAGCGCCCTCCTTTGATCTTATACCCCTTTACCTCGAAATAATAATAATCCCTTGGAGCTCTGGCAAAGTTTAGGTAATGATCTTAGACGTGATTGTGACGTGTTTCATTGCCGGGTACCCGGCTACCCAGCCGATTGGACCGCCAGCACCCGGCAAATCCATTACCCAGTACATGTCTAGTAATTAGTAACAACAATAACAAACCTTTAATATATAACTTTGAAATATCTATAGTATAACATGGGACAAACCTGCAAAGTCAGGCATATCTGGTTCCTGGCCTTGGTCAAGGAGCTTTTTGACCTGCTCATGGTCACCTCTAATGGCCGCCACATGCAGGGGTGTCTCCCCACGCTCATTACGCTGCTGTCGTGTGCGCTTCCTCTCTTCAGCTGGGGTCGGAGCGGCTAAATAAAAAGGATAGAAACTATTTCCCATTGGGGTACATTTAAGATTGCTTGCTGGACTTACTCCATTGACTCATTGGAACTAGTGTCAGGCTCTTAACTAATTTAGTTTCTTTTTAACAGTGGCACCAAATAAGCAGTCCTAACCTAACATAGGTACTTAGGCATACAGCATTGGATCAGTTGCAGAAGCACTCTTAGTTACACTCCAATTGATATTTCTAGTGTTGTTGTACTTACTCAAAATACTCAATTACCAGTGATGCTCTCAAAAACTATATTTAATTATTTTTTTAATGAGCCTACCTGGAGGAACATCTTGAGATGACATCTGCATCACCAGGGCTAGTTGTTGCCGCTCCGACATAGGTGCTACCACTTGGGCCCGGGACGCGCCGTCTGGCCCGCGCCCGGAGCCCCTCGACCGCGAGGTCGATGGCATCCTCCGGGCATAACCACTCGACTGCGTAATAACAATAACAAATTATGAATTTATTCGATAAACTCAATATAAAAAATAAAAAAAACACTAGGCACTGTGAACTAGCGCGCCAACTGTAACAATGAAGACCTTTCTCGGGATGCTGGAGTAAATGCGATGTACTTTATTAAAACGAAGAAAACTTGTCACTTTGGTTCACGATGATAGCAAGATAGTAATTACTGAAAAACATTTTCCACTGAAATAAATAACACTACAGAATCGCTGATATTATTATTTGCGACGGACAGGAAAAGACAACAAGCATTCTACGAACTAATCAAACGTGTTGGGTCTATTGTCTATGGCAGTAGAGAGGTGCCGTTTCAGACCCAATGCATTCCTCCCATTCCTCCAAGATCACAAAGTAAGATTTTTTACCTGACAATGCCTACTTTTTCCAAAACAAAATTATTATCCTGCGCTTTCTAGAATAGAACGACTGAAATCCTGAAAATGACTACGGCGCAATTTCCTCCAATCAACGCAACTACGAGCTTAGTGTCTGTGACCTATGTTGATGCTAAGTGCTATTCTGTGAGTACCTAGTACCTAGTCCATAATTGCACCAAATAGTGGATGCTCATTTAAAGTACTAAGTTAGCATCCAGCATGTGCTAGGTGCTAGCAAGGGCTAGCCTAGGGGGTAGCCATACTAGTCAATAGTCATCCATAAGGCTGCATATACACGAGCGGCACGCAGCCGACGACAGAGTCACGGCAGCCGTCGCTACCTGTCGGCGGCAGCCATCATCGTCTCAGCGGCTGCAGTCGCCACCTGTCAGCGGCAGCTATCACCGCATCGGCCGTTGACTCTGTCGTCGGTAACGTGCCGCTCGTGTATATGCAGCCTAAGATATTTGCTAGCAAAATCAATGGAAGATCAGCGCAGTTCGTAATAGAAGACAATACTGACCTCCACTGATCCGGAGTTATAAAACGACAGTCCATTTCTTACTTTTATATGCTTTAGCCTCCTCAGTCCTGAATCCTGAACAATGATTGCGTTTGTAACATTAAAAAAAAATCTTCGAAGCACTAAGGGGATTTTACATATATGTAAAAGTAAATATATATATACAGGGTGACTGGTTGAACGACGGACGTATTTAAGGAGATGATAGGATAATTTACATACTTTTCAACCATATAAAACAAAAATTCGTACACTCAAAAAAACACAAGTTACATATTTTTTTATAAAACGCAACTATTCTTGTGTTTTTTAACTCTATGCCTCGGTACTTACCACTTTCTCACACCGTGCACCATGCTGCTCGTGGTAATGAAAGATAATGAAAGGATAGAGTCCGTCTTCATGTAGGATACGTTACCACAACCACTGGGATACCTGGAAATGCTTTCCTGTTTTCCGCGTACTTTCACATGGGTAGTAATCGAAATAAATTGCTTTGTGCAGGTTCACTGGATAAGGATTCCTTCCTCGTCCTTGATCAGGGCTAGGAACTGTAGGAAGGCCAAACGCTCTAAGTTTCCTAACAAAGTCCTATGACGGCAACTTATGTAATTCGTGATACATCGCAATATGACGTTAATTCACGTCTAACAATACTAGCTTACATCACATAGCACCACACAATATCCTCATTAGAGTATTGATAAGCAATTATCACTATCAGGACACTACAATCCACGCGACAGCGACGTAATTAAACACAAAATGTTCGCGACGAACGGGAGGTGCGCGTGACGCACTCACCTATACGACGGCCCGCGGGCGACTGACTAGGGCCGGCGCGGGGTAGAGACGCGGGAGCCGAGGCTCATTGCTCGGCTCACGCATGCGCAGTGCGAGTTTTCGTCGCAACTCGGGGTCGTTGCCCGAGGACGCGTACACGTGACTTAGTATTTAGTATTTTTTTTTTTATTTATTTATTTTTTTTTTTTTTTCTGGCCTTTTATTGTGTTGGCCACAATAATTCCGCCAACGTCAACGTAGAAATAATTTAAATTTAAAGAAGAAAATGTTCGGTTATACTGAAGGTAATTTTATATTGAGATTTTTTTTTTTTTTAACCGCACAAACAGACCGCCACCTAGAACAATACAAAAGCGATTTTATACTAACTACAACAACACAGGACGAACAAAAAGCACACATTATAGGTAGTTATGAGGGAGATTCACTGAGACAGTTACAATTTTATTTCGAACAAGTTTATATATTTACTAAAATATTTGACAAGGGGAGTATTAACTGAAGCCAGGATGAAGGACATATTAAGGGGACGCGGGACATCAGGAGGGAGCACATCGTAAAGAGAAAAAGAGTAACGAGGGCAGCTAAAGAAAATGTGGTCAACATTGCCTTCATCCAAACCGCACTCACACAAGGAGTGATCCCGAATCCGTATTTTGGCGAGGTGAACGGGAGTAACGGCGTGACCTAGGCGTAACCTGCAAATTGTAGATGTGACTTGCTTGCTAAAGTTTCTGTAGCGGAAAAACCAGGGTTTAACAGGGATGTAGGGTTGAATTTGCCCATAATATCTACCAGTGATCAGTTTTGACTGTTCCCAGCGACTGGTCCATGTTTGGTTAAGATGTAATTTAGCCATCGATATGATATCATAAGAATAATTTTGAAAATTATTAAGGTCACCAGACATGATAGCATCCTTAGCCCAGAAATCAGCACACTCGTTATCTACTATACCGGAGTGACCTGGGATCCAGGTCAAAGCGATTTGAAGACCCTTACAGTGACATTGAAATAAAAGAGTTTTAATTTTGAAAATAAGAGGAGATTTGATTATACACCGGAAGGAATTAGACATGAGAGCCTCTATACAACTTTTAGAATCTGAACATATTAAGGCTTTACTGATGTTGTGAGATTGAGCGTAAGAAATAGCTTCTAGGATAGCAACAGATTCTCCAGTAAACACGGAAGCTTGAGGTGGGCATTTAAAACGAAGAACGATTTTATATTTGGGGATCCAAACCGCCGCCCCTACGCCACCCTGATCCGGAACTTTGGAGGCATCTGTAAAGAATATCAACCAGTTTTGCCACTCTTCAGCAATCTTAATTTTAAATAAATCATTAGCATGAGGGTCATCTTTCATGATTTGAAAATCTATTATGAGGGGTTTATAAACTAATGCATCATAAGGGCAACTAAATACAGGATGGACATGGGACTGAAAAATAGGGCAATTAAGGTTATTAATTTTCTTCAAACTTTCCAGGATTCTCGGTGGGACCTTATGTGACCAGTATCCACCAGAATCAACAAGCCTGGAAAGTACTTTCAAACGGTTAAGTAAAGAGTGAGAGGAAAACTGAGATAATTTAAAAATAAAACGATCTGATAGATATTGTCTCCGTAAATCTAATGGAGGCTCAACACATTCAACTTGCATGGCATTTTTGGGGGAAGATTTCATGGCACCTAATATAATGCGGAGACACTTAGCTTGGATCAGGTCCAGTTTATCTAAGCCTGCTTTACTACACGGTTCCAAAAACACAACCATAATCAAAATGACTACGAACCAAAGCATTATATAATAATTTTTGACAGTAAGGGTGAGTGAGAACCCCACCACACCCCTGATAAGGCACGGAGAACATTCACACCCTTTTCACATTTTTGTGATATTTTATTTAAGTAAGGAATGCCAGTTAGTTTGGAATCTAAGACAACACCCAAGAATCGGACACTGTCAGAGATGGGGACAGGTTGATTTTGGCATATTATTTGAATATTAGGGATACATCTTTTCCTAGTAAAGACAACAGCAGAACTTTTCGAAATAGATAAGGACAAACCATGCTCCTCTAACCAGTCATTGAGATACATTAAAGCTGAATTTAAACGTGACACTATATCATTAACATTCTGGGAAGAAAAATAAATAGCAATATCGTCCGCATATTGAAGTACATTACAGAAGGGGCTAACAGTTAATTCAAGATCATATGTATATATGCTATATAATAAGGGAGAAAGAACCGAGCCTTGAGGAAGGCCTTTCCAGACACATCTTGGAGGATAAAGTATTCCATTGTGGCGAATCTTTATAAATCTTGCCATGAATAGATTACATATAAAGTGGACAATCCTCACAGGGATACTCAGATGAAGCATTTTTTGCCTGAGTAGAGGAAGATTTACACTATCATATGCTGATGAGATGTCCAAAAAAATGCCTACCAGATGTTTTTGCTGGGAGAAGGCGATGCGAATATCAGTTGTTAAGATACTAAGGCTATCTAAGGTACTCTTCCCTTTGCGGAAGCCAAACTGTGATTTATCCAGTATACCTTTACTCTCCATGAGCCATTCTAGCCTATTTTTAACCATGTGTTCCATAACTTTACACACGGTCGAAGAAAGGGCAATAGGACGGTAAGAAGAAGAATCCATGGGATTCTTGCCAGGTTTTAAGATAGGAATGACAATTTGACACTTCCATTTGTCAGGAATGAGGCCTGAAGTAAAAATATCATTAATTATTTTAAGTAAGATGTTTTTGGCAACTTCATTTAAATTTACCAAGAAGGAATATGGGATACCATCTTCACCCGGGGAAGAATTTTTAAGTCCATTAAGAGCGCACTGTAACTCATTTATTGAGAACAGTTCGTCAAGTCTATTTAAATGGGACTGGGTAGTAGTTGTCGGTAGATCATTAAGGTTGGGTACGTAAGGAGGGGCTAATTTATTTAAAAAGTCATTTAACCAGTGTTGGTGATCATTTGTTGAGATGTTATTGGAGGTTAATGAACCTTTGAACCTGCGGATATTACGCCAAACAATGGAAGGTGGACAACGGGGAGATAGACTTTCACAGAATGACTTCCAACTATTCTTTTTCTTTTTAGAAAAAAGTCTACGGATTTGAGCTGAAATTTTTTGAAAGACAATAAAATTTTCTGGAGTCATGTTTTCATTGTAATTATTTTCTTTTTCATTGCGGGTCTTAATCATACGGGAACATTCTACATCCCACCATGGAGGAGATGTTAGTCTTCGGGAGGCAGGCTTTTTCCTCGAAAAGGTTAAATCAGCAGCTTCCAATACGGCTCCTTCAAAACATAGGTACTTATCAACAGAACCATCAGAAAGCTGAGGCATAAGTGAAATTAATTTAGAGTCAACAAACCATCACCATATACCACCAGTCACCCATAACAATCACTGGAGGAGGAACTGAAGATAATAATAAACGAAGATCAGGGATGAGATGAGGGTGAGGGTGGGGGATATAAATAGATATTAAGTTAAAGTCTAGGACCTTGGCAGCAACAGCTGCAATATCAGCACAGTGACCCGGAAGGGGTATTTGCGAAAATGTGAAAGAAGAATTAATAAGCAGGGCGCACCCTGCTCGGCCGGTAGAGATGTGAAGAAGCAGTACACGTATTTTGGTAGGTGCTGTCCGTCGAAGGTCAATACTACAGATTGAGTCGGGATCCACTCTGTAATACCGTCAGAGATTTTTTTTCGGTTCAATCGCCTTGCCTTCATAACACGACCACAACCTTCTGGAAGTTCCAGCGCTTGGATAAACTCGTCCATAGACCAGTCGGTGGGAACCCCGCGAATCAGTCCCATACGGGAGACATTAAATGTTGGAATGGTAGCTTTATATTTATTTGCAGGCAAGCAGGGCAAATCCAGGAATTTGTTGGCCGCATCAGCATTGCAGAATTCTATACTTATTCTGTTACGGCCCAATGATTTGATACCATCTTTGACAATATTGGAGACATTGTTCTTTGATAAAAGCAGGCCCACTTTTATAGGGCGGAGGGTGAGGCCGGCTGCAGGATCAGATTCCGCGCGAGAAAGATAGACAATGAATGGCCCTTGGTCTTCTTGACGATATAGACGCACCGACTGGAAATCGGGGTCGACATATATGTTTTGGATGGAGGCAGAAGCATCTTCAATGTTTGTTATTGTTTTTTTGCTACCTGATACTACTATGATACTGTCATCTCCATGTCTCTCACGGGAATTTGCCCGAGCCGGATTTTCATCCTGCTGCTCTTGAGATTGGGTAAATAGAGGAGGAGAAACCCCCGGATCCGGGGGATCATCAGTCTCCATAACGTTAATTATATTAATAGCACCACTTACCAAACACAGAACCCACCACCGACACAAAAGTAAGCTAAATCTCAGTAAAATTCATAGAAAATTCAATAAAATTGAGCGATTCGCAAAAACACGTGAAGTTAACCTCGCATCGGTTGACGGAATCCCATTTAGTAAATTGTAGAAGTGAACATAAAATTATTTTTTGGACAAAAGAGACATGGAGAGCGTATCCAAGCTCCTATCAGCAAAAAGAATGCTTCATCCCTCGATGAGGTTTCTGCTTCTGTGCAAACTGTTTTCATCCTTGCCTAACAGAAAACTCCCGTGGATACACAAGAGAAGATCATGGTCCGTTTATTGTCCACCTATCTCGGATGGAGGCAGATCCATCGACTGGTTTGACTCTTCGTCCCATTAAAGTAGGCTTGATCCTTTGCAAGAATAATGTTAAAAACATTGTAAAGGATGGAATAAAAAGTATCGGCCGTAACAGAGTCTCTATCGAGTTCTCATCCTCAGATGCAGCTAATGAGTTCTTAACTCTTCCTTGCTTGGCAGCTAATAACTTTACTGCAACAATCCCTACGTACAACGTGACTCGCATGGGCGTCATACGCGGAGTACCAGTTGACTGGTCTATGGATGAGTTGGTTGATTCAGTCGAACTCCCTGATGGTTGCGGCAAAATCTTAAAAGCAAGACGTCTGAACCGAAAGAAATTTGTAGACAACAAGCCGACCTGGGTTCCAACCATGTCAGTTGTATTAACGTTTGATGGCCAAATGTTACCAAAATATGTGTACGCCTTTTACACGTCATTGCCTGTGGAGACATATCAGCTACCAACAATACAATGTCACAGCTGTTGTAGATTCGGACATATTAAAACACAATGTAGAAGCCGCCCAAGATGTTTCAAGTGTGCACAAAACCATACCGGAGACAGTTGCAATGTGGTCGAAGAGCAGTTTACTTGTTTATTCTGCTCGGGTCGTCACTTTGCTACTGACAAAAAGTGCCCTGAACAATCAAGACAAAAATCCATTAAAATTACTATGGCCGAACAAAACATCTCATATTCAGAAGCTGCTTCTTAGTTTCCTAATGTTCGAAGGTCATATGCAGAGGTGGCCAGTGCTCTATTTTCTCCGACCCCTACCTATGAGCCCGTTGACTCTTCTTCGCGCCCTCCCCTTCCCACCATGTCTCGCTCATATAAAAAAACTGTTATTTCCTCTCCCCGTGTGAGATGCCTCCCTCCTCCAGGATATGACAAAAGAGCTCATGACTCTGAATGATGAATGTCCCCTCATCACAACCAAATGGTTGTGCCCTCTAGGGTCCCTCAAGGCTTGTCAGCACTGATAGTTTGTCCCCTCAATCCCCCAATGAAAATTTGATTGAACTGATAATCTCCCTTTTAAATAATATTATTTTGAAATTTAATGACTCCTTACCGAACAACGTAGCTGAAAAAAATATTAACTTAGCTAACTTAATATCCATTAATAATAATAATGGATCGTCTACAATTTCTTCAATGGAATTGTAGAAGCTTACGACGAAACAAATTCGAACTTATTTTCTTCTTAAAAAATTCTCTGTCGCCGTTGCTGCCATCTCGGAGACGTGGCTGGCCCCGAATTCCTATTTTAGGGTTCGGGGCTATGCCTGCCTCCGCGATGACAGAAACGACGCCTATGCAGGGTGCGCCCTGCTTATAAATAATTCGCTTACTTACTCACAAATTCCACTCCCTCATATATCTTCAAATGTTAATGTCGTCGCTGCTAAGATAGCAGACATTAGTTTTATCTCAATTTATATCCCTCACCCCAGTGTTAATCTTGTCCCTGATCTACGTCTATTACTTTCCTCGGTTCCCCCACCTCTTATAATCCTCGGCGATTTTAATTCACACCACACGCTATGGGGATCGTACCACTGCGATTCTGTTTCTCACCCCCTTATAGATTTATTTGATGAATTGAATTTATGTATACTTAATGATGGGTCAGCAACCCATCGAGTCTATCCGAACTAGAACCCACAATCAGCTGTGGACCTCTCTTTATGTACTCCAAGCTTAGCTTCGTCCATATTTTGGAAATTATTAAGCTCCACCCACGGTAGTGACCACTACCTTATAATTATCTCTATGTATAATTCCGTTTGTCCTCCTACTCCCCACGAGCCATTATTGAGGTTTAAAACTCAAGAAGCTGATTGGACTGCTTTTGCTGCTGCCGTAGACCGTAGGTTGTGCATGGGACTTGAACCTGGTAATGATTGCCGGATACTCTATGAGTCATTCGAAAAATTATTACTGGAATGTGCTGAATCTCACATACCCAAAAAGAGCTCAGCTACTCGTAGACTTACATCTCCACCCTGGTGGGATTCAGAATGCACTACAATGGTTAAACTACGTAAGGACTCTGAGCTGACTTATAATTGTTCTATGACTCCAGAGAATTTTATCGAATTTCAAAAAATTTCTGCAAAAGCTAGAAGAATACTTTCTATTAAAAAAAAGAAAGGTTGGAAATCTTTTTGCGAAAGTATCTCACCAAGATGCCCTCTGTCAGTTGTATGGCAGAATGTAAAACGGTATCGTGCTTCATTGTCATCCGAACAGTCTGCATCCAACGATCCAGATCCTTGGTTAGAGAGCTTTAAAGATAGATTAGCCCCCCTTTTGTCCCGAACTTTTACGATCTCCCTCATTCTTCTTTTGAAACCTCACTAAATTTAACTAAATTTGACGAACCATTCTCCTTCAGCGAGTTAGAATATGCCTTAAATGGCCTTAAGGATTCTGCCCCTGGATAGGATGGAATCCCTTATTCTTTTGTTATCAACTTAAATAAAAATTCAAAAATATTTTTTCTAAATTTAATAAATAACATTTTTACTTCTGGTCAAATTCCAGTTCGCTGGAAAACTCAAGTGGTCATCCCAATCAAAAAACCAGGTAAATATGAAAACGACCCATCATCATATCGCCCCATTGCCCTCTCTTCCACATTATGTAAAATTTTAGAACACCTAGGTAAAAATAGACTTGAGTGGTTTGTGGAAAGTAAACACATCCTCTCTACTAGCCAGTTTGGTTTCCGTAAAGGCAAAAGTACTATGGACAGTTTAGCCATATTCACCTCGGACATTCGATTAGCCTATTCTAATGATGAAACTCTGGTGGGCGTCTTCCTTGATATAGCTTCTGCTTATGACAATGTACTTCTCCCTGTACTCAGACAGAAAATGTACCAGCTGAGTATCCCGGTGAGGATTATACACTTCGTTTGCAACCTATTTATGGGTAGATTGATTAAGTTTAGACACCGAGGTAATCTGTCTACTCCAAGATATATATGGAAAGGCCTTCCACAGGGATCAGTTTTATCACCTTTATTGTATAGTATATATACTTATGATCTGGATCTTTCCGTCAACTCCTTCTGTAATATCTTACAATATGCTGATGACCTTACTTTGTACTTTTCCTCCAAATCCATGGAGGAAACCTCCTATCGCCTTAACTCTGCTCTTTACTACCTGAGCGTGTGGTTACAAGATCATGGACTCGACCTTTCTGTTTCCAAGAGTAACGTAGTTTTGTTTAGCCGAAGGAGATCTACTCCTAGTATTAATCTCTTTTATCAAAATCAGTTAATGCCCGTTGACTCCAAAACTAAATTCTTAGGCGTCATCTTAGATTCGAAAATGTGCGGTATTCCATATCTGAATTATATCCTTGGTAAATGTGAAAGAAGCATAAACGTTATGCGGGCTTTATCAGGTGTGTGGTGGGGTGCTCACCCCTATTGTCAAAAATTAATTTATAATGCCTTGGTCCGTAGCCACTTTGATTATGGTTCTTTCCTCCTTGAGCCTTGTAGTAAAATTTCCCTTCAGAAACTTGATTTACTCCAGGCCAAATGTCATCGTATCATCTTAGGTGGAATGAAATCTTCGCCTAAAAACGCGTTACAAGTCGAATGCGTTGACCCCCCCTTAGACCTCCGTAGACAGTATCTGGCCAATAGATTTATATTTAAGATCAACCAAATTTCCTCCCATCCGCTTCTCACTCGTTTGAATCAACTCTCTGATAAGATCTCTTCTTGTAGATATTGGGTCCACAAAAGCACACCTAAAATTGTTGAAAGTTATTACAAAATAAAAGAATTACCTTACACTTTTGTTCAGTTCCCAATTTTTCCATTATTTTCCTACAGTTATGATGCCCTTATTTTCAAACCAAATATAATTCTGGACTTCGGTATTTGTAAAGAAGATCCTTTTGCTAAAGCTCGCTTTAATTCCGTCGTATCGGAGCAATGGAGCAATTACTTGACCATGTTTTCGGATGCTTCCAAAACATCTGATCAGGGCGGTGTCGGGGCGGCGATTTGGATTCCTAAATATAAAATTGTACTGAAATATAAATGTCCTCCCTACGCGTCCATTTTCACTGGAGAAGCGGTTGCTATTTTCGAAGCCGTTTCCTATGCCTTCTCTCACAAAATTCAAAAGGCAATCATCTTCACTGACTCCTTAAGTTGCTTACAATCCCTCGTCAGTAATCTATTTAGGAAAAAAATTAAATGTCCGCTAATTTTTGATATCAAAGAATTGCTTTTCAAATGTAAAACTCAAGATTTAGATATAGTTCTAGCTTGGATCCCAGGACCCTCTGGTATAGAAGGAAACGAATGGGCTGATTATTGGGCTAAAGAAGCCGTTCAAGATGGTGTTTTGTGTCACTACAATATTTACTCCACAGATTTTGTTGACATGGCCAAGTCTTATTTGTATGATTCGTGGTCTACAATTTGGGATCAGTCTAGACAACAGAAAGGCCGTCATTATGGCTCTATTCAACCATACATTCGTAAAAAACCTTGGTTTTATAAATTCAAAAAATTTAACAAACAGACTACCTCCACAATTTGTCGACTCCGTTTGGGTCACGTTGTTACTCCAGTATTTCTTGCCAAAATTAGGATAAGGGATCACTCAGTTTGTGAGTGCGGACTCGATGAGGGCTCTGTCGACCATATTTTATTTTCCTGTCCAAAATATCCTTTTTCCTTGTATGATATTCTTCCCCCAGATTTCCCTCGTCCTACCAATATTTCTTCTTTATTGTCCCATATAGATACCCCTATTGTTACAAAATTACTTCGTAAATACATTCAATATAACAAGCGTAAGACAACGGGAAAGTCAGAACTAACTTTGTCATTAGTACATCAAAATATTCAAGGCTTTTCCGGCAAAGAACTAGAAATAGAGATGTTTTTGGATAAATATTTCGTTGACATATTTTGTATCACTGAACACTGGCTCAAAGAAAATCAAATGATGTTCAGCTATGATAATTACCATTTAGCCAGTTCTTTCAACCGAAAGACCGCTCGGTGTGGTGGCTCACTTATACTTGTTCGTAGTAACTTAAAAGCCAAAGAACGTAAAGACGTAGTCGGGCTTTCGATTGAAAGAAATGCCGAACTATCCTGTGTTGAGTTGGAGAAACATATTGTACTATGTGTGTACAGACCTCCATGCGATGAGAACTTTTCCGTTTTTGAAAATGTTTTGGAGGATGTCTTGAGCATTATGACTAAAAGTAATAAGTCAGTTATTGTATGCGGAGATTTTAATATAGATATTCTTGAAAAGAAAAATTTATCTACGAGATTTCTTAGTTTGTTTAAATCATTTAATTTAGATTTCATATTTCATGAGCCCACTAGAGTCACGGCAACATCAGCGTCATGTATTGATAACGTTTTCTTAAATTGTGAATATAGTGAACACAGTATTATTAATTGCTTAAAATCAGATCACAGCGGTCAGCTTGTGCATTTTCCCTTTGGAAAAACTAGAGTAAAAATTACAATTCAAACAAGACCCGTCACAGTCCAGAGAGTAAACAAATATAAAAATGTCTTAAGTCAAAAACTGCCGCTTACAGTTTTCGACACAGAGAAAGCTAATAAATTCTATAACAGCTTTTTTGGAATTATTAGTAAAGAATTTGACGAAATATTTAAGAGTAAAACTGTCAACGTTAATGAAAAATTTAAGTTTAGTGATTGGGCAACAGTTGGTATTTATAAAAGTAGAGAAAAATTGTTTTCTCTTTATGAACAAAAGATTATAAATTTTGACAGCGGGTTCATAGAATATGTTAAAAAATATTCGAAGATATTTAAAAAAGTTTGTTTATCAGCAAAATCTAACTTTCTATCAAGAAAAATTAAAAACTCTGAAAATAAAATTAAAGCTGTGTGGAACGTTATCAATAAAGAAACGGGAAAAACAAAACCGCGTAAGGAAGACTACATTCTTCAAACAGATCGCGGCTTAATATCAAAAATACCGGATGTAACAGAAGAATTTGAAACTTTTTTTACTGATATTCCCATCAAAACAACGGAAAGCCTTGACTCGTCGCCGGTACTCGCCCAACGTTTACTGATTGAAAATGTAGATCAGTGTAAAGAATGTTTTCAATTTAGAAAAATTTACCCTTATACAGTTGTAAAAACCTTTAAGTCACTTAAACTTAAAAACACTGAAGATTTATGGGGCATGTCTGTTAATTTGTTAAAGTCGGTTATTGATACTATAGCCCCTTATCTTGCTTCTCTTTTTAATATATGCATAGATAGTGGTGTATTTCCGGATCTTATGAAATTTAGTAAAGTTGTTCCCTTATTCAAATCCGGAGAAAAAACTAACCCTAGTAATTACAGACCTGTCTCGGTACTGCCAGTACTTAGTAAGATCTTTGAAAAAATAATTCTTACTCAAATGTTAAGCCACTTCAATATTAATAAAGTGCTTCATAATCTACAGTTTGGCTTCACTAAAGGGCGTTCGACAACCGACGCAGGAGTCGAACTGATAAGAAACATATATGATGCGTTCGAAAAATCGCAAAATGCTATAGGAGTCTTCTGCGATTTGTCCAAAGCATTTGATTGCGTCGAACATAAAACCTTACTTTTAAAGCTAGAACATTACGGGGTCAATAATAAGGCTTTGAATTTGTTAGAGTCATACTTAGTTAATAGAACTCAAAAGGTGCATATAAATGGTACAAATTCGTCAGGCTCACGCGTTAAAATGGGTGTGCCTCAAGGGTCTATTTTGGGACCATTCCTGTTTTTGGTTTATATCAACGACCTACCTTTTATGGTTGAATCGCTGTCTAAAATTGTGTTGTTTGCGGATGATACATCTCTAGTTTTTAAAATTGACAGACAAACTGATATGATTGACGAAGTAAACGACACTCTTTGTAAAGTACACAATTGGTTCACCGTGAACAACCTAGTCCTTAATGCAAAAAAAACTAAATGCATAAATTTCACCTTACCGAATGTTAAAAATATAACTCAAAACGTGTCATTAGCTAGCAGTGTTTTAGAATTCGTACCAAAAACAGTTTTCTTAGGTATAACCGTAGATTCAAAACTTCAATGGGGTCCTCACATAGAAACTTTAGCAGGCAGGCTTAGTTCAGCTGCCTATGCTGTTAAAAAAATTAGGCTCCTGACAGATATAGAAACGGCGAGACTAGTATATTTCAGCTATTTCCACAGTATTATGTCTTACGGTATACTTTTATGGGGGCATGCAGCTGATATAAATACTATTTTTGTACTACAAAAAAGGGCTGTTCGCGCGATTTACGGAATGCGATCTCGAGATTCACTTAGAGAAAAATTTAAAGAAATCAATATTCTAACGCTTCCCTGTCAATATATTTATGAAAATATAATGTATGTGCGAAAAAACTTAAATCACTTTACACTGAATTCTGACAGACATACTCGTAATCTCAGGAATAACAGTAAGCTTCAGCTTGTATCTACTAGGCTCAGTAAGGTTAGTAAGTCGTTTGTGGGACAATGCATACGAATGTATAATAAAATACCAGAAGATATTGTAAACCTAACAGAGAATAAATTCAAAAGTTATGTAAAAAAGATACTATGTAATAAAGCTTACTATAAGACATGTGAGTACTTAGATGATAGAAATGCTTGGACGGTAAGTGTTTCTCCAACCAACACAGCAACACTTTCATGACATATTGTGAGACAATAAAGATACAAACTCTATTGTGAAAGAACTGAAGGGATTCGGTAAGACATTTTCTTCTCCTTTTTCTTTGTCCATTGATCGGAGTGGTGCATGCTCGCTTAAATGTTCGTGCGGATGGTGGCGTATCGGGAGCCGGGTCGTTCCCTTCCCTCAAATATGGTTGAGGGGAGCGATGGCTGACTCTCGCGTTATACTCGTGATCGGGTGCTGTCCGTGTGAACTGGCCTGCTCTTTTCATTGGTTTTTTGGAATTTGTTAGTCATTAGCTACAAACAATTTTTACTTTTATCTCTTTTGAATCCTTTCTTTATTCTTATTTTTGTATATTTTATTTACAGACATGACATTGTATAATTCATTTATTGATCTAGCATTAAGATGTAATAGAATATAAGACTTAAAAAAAAAAATGTGTTGGAGGGAGTTTCTTTAGGGCCCGCCGTTTCTTCTCACTCCGCAAACACTTCCCGAAACGGTGGGTATACGAGTTCCGAGTGGTAGGAACCTCGTATTAGGTAGATAAAAGAATGACGTTCGAAAAGTGTACACTGCTACCTACTTCGAATAAAATATTTTCATTTCATTCATTTCATTTCATTTCATTTCATTTCAATATTAAATTTTAATTCTATTTAGACACTTAATATAACAATTTATAAACCTTTAACTATCACTCCTTGATATAATATGTTACATGTTACGTTATGTTGTGTTGTGTTGTTTTAGGTGGTGTGCAATAACTTTTTTTAAAATAAAATAAAAAGATGGTGGTGGTATTTATGTGAAATCAAAGAAATCAAGTCCCTTTCTTAGCTCCACCGGTCAATCTCCTTTATATTTCAATGAGTTTTCCTCAAGGTTGACATTGGCAGAATTGTTGGGCCTGAAGCTACAACAAAAGGCCAAAAAAAAAAAAAAAAGAACAACTTGTACATGAAATTAACAATTTCACTTAACTAATTAAACAACAAATCACTAAAATAGTTAAACTTCACAGTGTTCAAAGGTTTCGTCATAATGTCCGCCAAATTTTCCTCACTTTTCACATAGTATACAGATAAAAGTTGTTTATTTACAATGTCTTTTACGAAATTGTATTTAATGTCAATATGTTTGCTTCTTTTTGTATTTTCACTATTATTTAACATTTTAATCGCACTTTGGTTGTCCACTAACATTTTCACACAATCTACTTGTCCAAACTCACTTGCTAAACCTTTCACAAATAACACTTCACTAACACACATTGCTGCGGAAATATATTCAGCTTCAGCTGACGACAACGAGACAGTCGGTTGTTTCTTCGACGCCCAGGATATGAGGTTATTGTTATGGTAAACAACCATTCCACTCACACTCTTTCTGTTGGATTGATCTCCGCCCCAGTCTGCATCGGAATAGCTTGTAATCTCATTTCTCTCTGACTTTGTATAGGTAAGTTCTCTGTCTAAGGAACCTTTCAGATATCTCAGGATTCTTTTCGCAGCTTCCCATGTTGTCTGTGTTGGTCCAGTCATATATCTGCTCAAATATGAAGTTGCGAATGTAATGTCTGGTCTACTTATTGTCAGATAAGTCAAACATCCAATCAACTCTTTGTAAGATACATTATTAATAATTTCTTCTTTTACAGGTACGGTGAAATTACTCTCCATCGGGGTCTTCTTCGATTTGCAGTTACTCATGCCAAATTTTTCAAGAATTTTGTAAATAAATTGTTTTTGTGTGATATACATCTTGTTTTCTTTCTGTATGATTTCCAATCCTAAAAATTTTTCTAACTTTTCAAATACTTTTGCTTTAAACTCTTCTTGTAAATATTGTTTAACATTTTTGATTTCTTCCTGTTCTCCCAATAATAAAATGTCATCGACAAAGACTAATAGCCATACTTTATCCTTTTTATAGAGGCAAGTGTCATATTCTGATCTTTTAAATCCAATTTTCTGGCAAAACTCATCAAATCTTTTATACCAGGATTTAGGTGATTCTTTTAATCCATACAATGCTTTTTCTAACTTCAAAACTGTTCCTTCTCTTTCTTCTTTCAACTTTATTCCTTCTGGTACTTTTATATAAACATCTGTGTCCAAATAGCCATTTAGAAATGCGGTTGGAATGTCTAGTTGAATCATTTTCCAATTGTTACATAAAACTTGAGATAAACACATTCTTATGGTAGTAATTTTAGCTACAGGGGAATATACATAGATGTCTTGTCCTGTATAGTCTTGTTGAAATCCTCTTGCAACAAGTCTCGCTTTTCTAGTTCCATCTGGTTTGGTCTTAAAAACCCATTTGGTATCGATTGCTTTAGCACCTTCTGGCATCTGTACTTCTTTCCATGTTTTCATTTCGTCCAGGGACTTTATTTCTCTGTCTATTGCTTCTTGCCAATCTTTACCACTTTCTATTGCTTCTGTATAGTTTACTGGATCGTCTACTTCGGTCATCAAAGCATAAGCCATATATATCTCGTAATCATCAAATCTCTTGGGTGTTTTTAATATTCTTTTTTATTAACCAATATTTTATTTTCTATTTGAGATTCTTCTTCTTCTTCATATGAGCTTACAGTAAATAATCTTCCATTGTTTTTGCCTTTTACTACTCCTGCTTTTGTAAATATTTTAGCTGTATTATTTTCAAATGTCACTCTTATACCTTTCTGATTCAATTTAACAACTGATAATAAATTATGTGACAACTTATTTAGTAGTAGACACTCAATTGATATGATTTTTCCTTCTTCAGATTTTACTTTTAAGATTCCCTTTTTCTTTGCTATAATCTTTTCTCCGTTTGCAATTTTTATATGTATTCCTTCAATTTCTTGTATATCTATCATGTGTTTTTCATATTTTTCACTTACCATATTGTATGAGGCTCCCGAGTCTAAAACAAATTCTATTTTTCTTTCACTTTCTTGCTCTCCTGTATAATAAGCCTTCTTCCTCTGCTATGAACGTTATATTTTCTCCATCATTCACAATGTCCTGACTTTCTCCTACATGAGCTCTGTGTAATGTTCCCCTTCTTCTATTATAGGTTTTTGCTCGTCCTCTAGTATTGCTTGTAGATTTGCAGTTTCTCGCTATGTGACCTATTTTTCCACATGTATAACATTTAATTGCAGCAAAACTGTACTCTTGAGGTACTGGCTCTTTACAATGATTTTTTGTTTTCAATTCAGCATCCAGCAATTTACTTTTAACATATTCTGTGGTTAAAGATACATTTGTTGTCTCTAATGCTGCAATAGTCGTCTCATAGCAATCTGGCATTGTTAACAGTAGATGACAAACTTTGTCCTGTTCATTTAATTTACTTCTGTCTCTTCTAGATTTCTTATTAGCATGTCAAATTTATTGAAATGTTCGCTTAAATCTTCACCAACATTGCACTTTAAGGTTAATAATTTCTTCCTTATGTAAAGTGCAGATAAAGTACTTTTTCTTTCGAATACTTTCTTGAGCTTTTCTATCATTTCAATAGCGCTTGATGCATCTCTCACATATTCTAAATGTTTGTCTTGAATAGTTGAAACAATCAGATTTTTCGCCTTAGCGTCTTTTCTCTTAAACTCTGCTGTACTCTTCGTTTCCTTGCTTGCCACTTCTATGGCATCTTTACAGTATTTTTCTTCTAAAAAACATGTCAATCTGAAAAGCCACGAGCTGAAATTGGTGCCGGTGAACTCTGGCAATGAAGTCTTACTGGTACCTTCCGCCATTTTAACTTTCTGTTTTTTCGAGTTTCTGACCTGTACCTGTGCCAATCTGGCTTACAGGGCTTCTGGGCCCATAACCTACTAAAATTATACGGCACCAGTAAGTAAAACAGCTTTATTTAATCAACAAATGAATATTTCTCACAAACGTCGAACCTCCATTTTATCGAACACACACAGGAAAAGAACATAGATAATAAACAATGACATAAGACACTTTTCTGGTCTGGATACAAGACATATTCAGCACTCTAACACAACTTTCAATTAGTTCCGCGTTTTTTATTATCGAGGTGTTATAAATCAGTTTTTTTTTCTGTAAAATTGTTAAATGGAAAATGTATGCGACTTGGACTGTTCCTCAATTAAAGGCGAAGTTGAAAAGTACATAATTGAAAACGTAACTTTTCCCACGTCTTCTTCATCCGAGAATCTTTAGGAAATTAATGATTTCCATTATTATTGCAACCAATCGCCACACAACGCGGCATTTTTTTAATAATCTTATGTTTAGTTCACGTAAATATTTTTTTCTTTTCATTTTGACAGTTAGTATGAGTCAAGCGATATCAGCGCCTCTATCGGCGAGCTTTGTCAGTTTTCTTCCCCATAGGTAAGCTATCTGGCTTGGAGGAATTCCTCCAAGTATCCTGGTATTTAAATATGGAACTACACTACACATATACTTTTTTCAAGCCACTTTACGCCACACTATAAAAATGACATTTTAGTAATTTGGTTTTTATGTTAGGTATTTGATTTGTGAATAATCTCGAAAGGTCTCAGTTGAATTTCACATTTTATCTCAAAATGTGGCGAGGTACATTTACTATATTACAAAAAGTGATACTCCCTGCTGCCAAGGATAACTTAACTTTATCTAAATTGTTTTACTCTACAAAAAGCCGGCGCCCAAAATCTGCAGCTAAGATTACCCTGATCAGCGCCAGTGTTGGAGTCTTGATTGGTGCAGGGTATGGAGGTTATACACACTATGTAGTCAATGCGAAGAAGGTCCTAAGCCCAATAGAAAACGAAGAATTTACAATCCTGAAAGAAGCTCCAGCTTACAAGGCACAATATAAGGTTTGTTCATTCTGCGTTTTTACTAACAGTTTTAGGATAAATTTGATTTTCAAGTTATGCCACTGCCACAAAAGTAGAGCAAACATAAACTGAGTATATTATTATTACAGCGCAGCGAATTTTTTATTGTATACAGCAAGTGGTTTGTTTAATTTTATTGCTAAAACAGCACAGTACAAATAAATCATAATGTCAAAAATTAAATACCTATATGCTTTTAATTAAGGTAATTTGTAAAGATAACAAACTCTAATAATGAAATATAGTGTGAAATACTGAAGATGCAATTTAAAGTCATTTTTAAATTTTGTCATTGGCCTTTGGAATTATTAAGTGCAAAAGATCTATTGAAAATTTGCATGAATAAAAAAGCTCATGAGATTTGTCACAATAGGCGAGATGACTACTATACTCATGGATAAAAAAATCAACTCAAGGTTTGTTGCACGACTTTGAAAAAAATAACTCAATCTAGCAAAATAACACCAAACCAAAAGTTGGTTGGTTGCCGGAACTTGTACCGAGCACACGTCTGCTGAGTTAATTTTTTGATGATTTCCATTTTAGAGTAGTCTCAACGTTATTTTTGTGATGGTGAAATAGCTGTGATTCCAATTCAGTGATAAGTGGTCGTAAGAAGAGGATTAACTCGGGAGACAGCTCCGTTTTCCGAGTTCCAACAACAAACCACTACGTGGAGCGTCTATAAGTGCCCATCACCCTTAGAACCGCATCTTTCACTTGACACTGGCATTTTGCCATTTTTTTTATTGAAGATTCTCCCATTTTTCACTTGACATTGGCTTAATCATGCTCGTTATGAGATGTGGAATGCCAAATAGAAAAATAGAATAGAACCAAAAGTTCAAAAACTGTGAGTTTACTCTTTATGATTTTAGTTTGGTGGTTGTTTTCTAGTTTTTTTGTTTTTAGTATTTAGTAGTTTTGTAGACTGAGTAATTTTTTCAAAAGTTGGGAAACAAACCTTGAGTCGATTTTTTAGTCCACCAGTGTAGTACTAGTCGTTCAAGTTACTTGTTATGATCTGTCAAATCAACTATTTGTTCAAAAATATTTGAAATGCCAAGACGTGATATCATAGTTTTTCTTATTGGACTCATTTTGTGATTTTTATTAATTAAAAATTAAAACTGAGATGGAAAGCAAAACAAAGATGGTTTTTGAACTCTCAGTAAAAGAGCAATTTATTGAACTTCAGCTCATCGTTTATGATGCAGTCATCTAGCCTTTTATCTCTGGTATACTTACTTGGCATTGTGAGTATTTAATTTGTACAGAATTTGTATATGGATTTGTATTTGTATACATATTTTATTGTCTTAATTTTAATGATGCTTAGCAATCATTCCTCTAACAAGAACCAAGGGTCTCTATGAAACTGAGTAAGGTTAGGTGTTCCAGAAATAGAAAAACACCCAATAATTTAACCATTTCTGCCCATCTCTAAACTTAATGACATAAAAGGCGGTGACCTTAATAAAATATGTAAATAAGTCAATAAATAAAAACTGAAATAAAAACAAACAAGAGAAGGCACTTTAAAGGCTGTTGTAGTTTGTTGTCATTCTATGGTACCCCAGTGGTTAACACTTTTAAAGGCTGCTTATAATTTATTTATTGTCCATTGTTTTAGGCGCTAAAGTGATACAGTTTTTTAAAATTTATAGTTTTTTGGACACTACCACACATTAGTACAAGACAATCTATTCCCATCGAAAGTAAAATATAGGTCGTACCAGAAGTCCTGACATATTTTGTTTTTTATTTATTTTAATTTTTGTACATGACTAAATTATAAAATACATATATAATTAATTAGTAGTCTCCTGCGCTATCAATGATTCGTCTGCAAACTTCTGGTATTTTAGATAACCAGTAAAAATACTATTTTTGTTTAACCCCCTGATTTTTACATTTAACTTGAATTGATTGATGTCTCTGAGGAGAGTGATGTAAACGGCACCCAAGTCTCATCTATACATTACAGAGTCCTGCTTCTTGACCGATTGCTTATACCAAAATGCCGACCCCAACTTACTTACTGACCCCAAATCTTCTGATATAACTCTTTGCGCAGTAGTATGAGGAACTCTAAAATGTTGACGCAGATCCTTGACAGACCAGTTATGTGCATGACTTAAAAATGCTTCCTTAATTTTATCGACGGTTTCTAGTCTAGAGGCTGATGTCTGTCGACCTTCCCACGGCAACTCTTCTCCCTGCACTCTTTCATCTTTGTGAGACTAAAGGCATTTCATCATCATACTATTACCTCTATACATTTAACTAATAAGACATGCGAAAGTCCCGCCGAGTAATCCAAAAGCACATAAAACTTAAAAATATATATATTTGCTCTTGCACCCATAATGTGTTTTTCAAACTTTCCGTTCTCAAAAATTATATTATGAGCACGCTATAATTATCAAAAGATAGCTAATCGTCTACTCTATACAAAGTATAATATTAAATTGTTACAATTTTAAAAAGCGAACACTTGTGAATTTTAAAAAAGGTGTCAGGACTTGTGGTACGACCGATACATAAAGAATTCACTAATTACTTTTTTTTTATTTTAGGTTACAAATGATAATGATAACAGTGGCTTGCATTTGGTGTTATTCCAATACCAGACCTGCCCTTTCTGTTGTAAAGTACGAGCATACCTCGACGCACGCGGCATTAGCTATGAAATCGTTGAAGTCGATGCAGTGCTACGACAGGCTATCAAGTGGTCTGGCTACAGGAAAGTGCCTATACTACTTGCCAAAGTCGAGGGGGGATATCAGGTACAGGACCAGCTCAAAACGTCCAATATAGTGTAATAAACTTTGATTATACATACCCCGATGCATTGTTTCCGCTCCGAATGTGGCACTTCACTACATAGTATAAAACAAAGTCGCTTCCCGCTGTCTGTCTGTCCCTATGTATGCTTAGATCTTTAAAACTACGCAACGGATTTTAATTCGGTTTTCTTAAATAGATAGTGATTCAAGAGGAAGGTTTATATGTATGTAATACATTGCACCCGTGCGAAGCCGGGGCGGGTCGCTAGATTTTATATATTTTAAGGATATTTATTCATTTGCAAATTTAGTTTGTTGATTTGTCACGATTTGCAAAATACGCATCTATCCTTCTTATATCCTTTTACCCTCGTGTGGACCGCTCATCCTGCGAGATGACTTAATATGAAATAGCAATTTACTCACTCCATTTGTAAGAAAGAGATAGGCTGCGTTTCGTTTGTTTCCCTGACATTTGAGTATCATGCTATAGCCACGTAGGTAGTAGTAAGTAAGCCAGATGCGGTGCCAAGGTCGGGAGCGGATTTTGCTTGGAACTGTGCAATGTGCAATGTGAATATCTGGCCAGGCTTGCAAAAAACTGCTGCTGGATGCAGGTGGAGAACCACGTTTAGCCTTGACCGAAAACTGTCTGCTATAAAATAATTTACTAGCTGGGAGATCGAGCATTTCTCGTTCAATTGGAGCGTTTAGAAACTAAGATAACTTGTTTAGTAGTACCTATAAGATATATTTTCTATGAAACATTTTGCAGGGGTTTAGTCGATAGTGGCCTTCTAAGGATGAAAGGACAAACAATATTTGGGCCATTATTTTATTTAGGGTACAATTTAGACAACTTTTGTAGAGAAAGTTTTGAAAAGTAAAGTTGGTATTTATTTACTTTTTTACGTTGATTTTTGTTCATTATTATCTACAGTAAACATCCAAGACATTTGCCGCACTCCACGTCTCACCTCCCTCCGCACCCCGTTTCTCACCCCCTGCGTTTCCTCCCCTGCACCCCGTGGCCCCAACTCCCTTCGTATTCGGCCGAATATTCGGTTAATTTGCCGAATAATTCGGTATGTAAACAAAAGTAATCACTTAGAACATAAAACGGATTCAATAAAACATAATGACGTGTTTTCAACCGTAGACAGCCGCTGTTTATGGGTGATCACCGTAGTCAGCTGGCTGGCTGAGTACGATAACAACCGGCTTCAAATTTATAAGTAGGACCCACTCTTAAATTTTTTTCAGGTATTTAAATATCACAGTGTGACTGTATTGTCCCTCGATTTTTGATAACATTTAGTGCCATACGGGTAATTAAAATTACATAAAAATCTTTAATTTAAAATAACATTCATTATTTACAATGTATGCGAGTTGAGCATAATTCTTATTATTTAGTCCAATATTTGAAAAAAAAGCGGCCAAGTGCGAGTCGGACTCGCCCATGAAGGGTTCCGTAGCAGCAAGTAACATAATATAAAAGTTTTTGTAGTTCGTTGTAACTTGAATGAAAGGTAAATTGCGGTTTACGATTTATGACGTATTAAAAAGAAACTACTTACTAGATATCGTTCAAACCAATTTTCGTTGGAAGTTTGCATGGTAATGTACATCATATATTTTTTTTAGTTTTATCATTCTCTTATTTTAGAAGTTACGGGGGGGGGGACACACATTTTACAACTTTGGAAGTGTCTCTCACGCAAACTATTCAGTTTAGAAGAAAATGATATTAGAAACCTCAATATCATTTTTGAAGACCTATCCATAGATACCCCACACGTATGGGTTTGATGAAAAAAAATTTTTTGAGTTTCAGTTCTAAGTATGGGGAGCCCCCAAAATTTATTGTTTTTTTTCTATTTTTGTGTGAAAATCTTAATGCGGTTCACAAAATACATCTACTTACCAAGTTTCAACAGTATAGTTCTTATAGTTTCGGAAAAAAAGTGGCTGTGACATACGGACAGACAGACAGACAGACAGACAATCAGACAGGCAGACATGACGAATCCATAAGGGTTCCGTTTTTTGCCATTTGGCTACGGAACCCTAAAAATCATACTAAATTACATTTTGATAACGAAGTGGTAAACTCAATTATAAAAGAAATCGTAAGACAGCGACTATTTGTTATTTACCATTATAAAATTATCCTTTACTGTCGTATGTTTATCTTTGATAATAATTCAATGTTTAAATATTTTATGTGTTTTCGTTGTTATTTGTACTCTTTTGGTGTGCAATAAAATTTTCGTATAGGTAAGTAATTTAAAATAAAACCTTAACATGCTGCGATTTTGACACAATTTCAAAAACATAAAAAGCAACAATGCTGCCCATACTTCATGCTCTGATAGGGAGTGATACTGTTTTTTAGCCTTTAATTGAAGAGAAAAGAAAACCGCGTTCGAAACCTGGAATGCCTGTCTTGTGGAGACATTAAAAGCGCCAAAATACTTTGGAAAAAAATATCATAACCATGTTTGACAAGTGAGTTTGAATAAAACGAGGTTTTTGTACATAGACGATTATGTTTAGGAATATATTTTGGTGACAAAAAATATTGTGTAAGTGAATAACTGTTTATCCTTTTGTGAGAAATAAATTATTCTATAACCTGAAACTTGGTGCTACATGGCGGGAATTCATTACTTTTTACAGTCGAGTCTATAAATATTGACGTGTAAGACTTTTTACTTGATATGTGAATGTTTTTGTCGGGATTTTACTTTCCGTGTATGAAAATCTACATATCTAATGTTCGGGTTGTATCACGTGGTTGCTGGTAACTACTTACTTTTTGTCAAACGAGACAATAATAATACACCCGGAAAACCGCCTCCGTTGTCTAGTCGCTCGCTTCACATCAGGAGGTTGCGGGTTCGATTCCCGGCAGAGTCTAACAATAATATGTAAGACTCCGTTTGGTCGGTGGTAGAGCATTCTCGGAGCCTGCATGGTTAGCTATCATCTTTTTTTTACCCTCAATTGGTAAGCCCTTGGCATCATCTCACCTGATGGTAAGTGACGATGATGCCGAATACGAAAGCGGGCTTACCAAGATTCCCCAACGCAGTGGGGAACTGGTTATCTTACCTTCATGCCGGAACACATCAATGCTGTTAACGTTGATGTTTGGCGGCAAGACTTAGATAAGATGGTGGCATATGCCAGGCGGGCTCAGAAAATGCCCTACCACCAACCAAACCGAATCCAGAAAGTTACACCCCGCCGGGAATCGAACCCGCGACCTCCTGATGTGAAGCGAGCGGACAAGCAGAGGTGGTTAAAATTTGAAATGGGGCATGGTATGAGTCTACAAATTTTTGAATGCACCTTATACAGGCTGTAACTTCCGGAAACTTTAACATACCAACCCATACAAAATTCGCATAAAAATGAAGTTTTCATATAATATGGTAAGCTAACCGACCAATTTTGTATGGTGTGTCCAAAAATTGTCTTAAGTATTCAGCATTCTTAAGGTTCATTCGGAAAAGTTGTACAGTTTCATGAGTGGATCCCATAATTTAAATTTCCAGGAGTGATCGTTTTACATCCTGTATAAGTAAAAATCAGGGAATGGACTGGTAAGCCCTTCAGGGGTTTTTGAATGGGTTTCTGCAAGGGGTTTGCTTACCAAACCCAGTAGGCGTCAAAACCCTTTCGTTTGGGTTTTTTAAGCGGTATTTTTAAAGATTAACTAAACACTTTGGAACCACTTACCATAATGAAAGGGTAACCCTATCAGCTTTTAGACAAATATGATCCTTACGTTACAACCATACGGACCATTATAGAATGGAATATGCGATGCAGTCGGTCCGGGCGACTGTAGGCATTGATTTGAATGAAGTTGATGCGTGATTGTTTGTTTACCTACTCACTGTCATTCGTTTAAGCGTAGCACACATAGAGGCGGCCGCGGGGCGGTACCGGGAGCGGGATTTTTTGTAATGTTCGGATTACTATGAAACCCTTTACACCAAAACCGGGCGGGATTCGCCCGATGCGGTACCAGCGCGGGGGCGAAAGCGGGAAGGTCGGGCCTACAGACTGGCGAATCCTGCGCGGTGGCGGCGCGGCGGCGCGGTAGCGGGAAAGCGGCCGCGGCGCGGGACCAGTTGTATTCCATTGAAATATATGAAACCCCCCACACAGCGGCGCGTTTGCGGCGCGGTGCGGGGGCGTGCTTGCGAGTTGTATTAAATTACAGATTTTTTAGTGTTTTTCTTGTGTTTTATAAGTTTTACAGATAGAAAGTATTGTGTTAGTGTGAGCTTGACCAGTTTTTAAATCTTTTCGTACAGAGAATATCGTAACAGTTATAATAAAATACCTATTTCACGAAATTCCCGAAAAAAGTGGTCCCGAACGCTTTTGCCTTCAGACATACCGCTACCGCGACGCCGCAATTTCTGTCTGAAGGGGTCCGCTCTAAGTTCGCTTTCCGCAGGTCCGCCTTCGGAACGCTACTGCCCCGCGGCCGCCTCTGTGTCTCCTGCGATTTATAGAATATGGAAATAATATGGATAGAAAGTGGAAAAAAAAAATCTCTTCTTGTGTTGCGAATTTTAAGACCATTAGGTATCACCATTAAGGAATATGAATAATCGGATACTTCTTGGTTGATACTCACAGTTTTCGTCCACCATATTTAAAATGTACTTTAAACTAGCAAACTCAAAAATATGACGTGGTCGAAATTAGGAAAGAGAATAACAATGCTCCTGTTTTCGACCGTTTTGTTCTAACAAGCAAAACTAAGGTAGTAGTTACTAGAAAAAAAAGCATGTGTTGTCTTTTATGATATGAAAAATAGACAATTTATATTTAATGTTCGATAGTAGCAGAAAATTTTTGGAATCTTTAAAAAATCGATCTGCCGAGCGTCGGATACTTCTTGATTGATACTGTTAGTTTTAGTCCACCATATTTAAAATTACTTAAAACTAGCAATCTCAAAAATATGACGTGGTCGAAATTATGCTCCTGTTTTCGACCGTTTTATTCTAACAAGTAAAACTAAGGTAGTAGTTACTGGAAAAAATGCATGTGTTGTCTTTTGTGATATGAAAAATAGACAATTTATATTTAATGTTCGATACTAGCAGTAAATTTTTGGATTCTTTATAAAAATCGATCTGCCGAGCGTCGGATACTTTTAGGTTGATACTGCCAGTTTTCGTCCACCATATTTAAAATGTACTTAAAACTAGCAATGTCAAAAATGTGACGTGTTGGAAATCAGGAAAGAGAGTAACAATGCTCCTGTTTTCGACCGTTTTATTCTAACAAGGAAAACTAAGGTAGTAGTTACTGGAAAAAAATGCATGTGTTGTCTTTTGTGATATGACAAATAGACAATTTATATTTAAGGTTCGATAGTAGCAGTAAATTTTTGGATTCTTCATAAAAATCGATCTGCCGAGCGTCGGATACTTTTTGGTTGATACTGCCAGTTTTCGTCCACCATATTTAAAATTACTTAAAACTAGCAATGTCAAAAATGTGACGTGGTGGAAATCAGGAAAGAGAATAACAATGCTCCTGTTTTCGACCGTTTTATTCTAACAAGCAAAACTAAGGTAGTAGTTACTGGGAAAAAATGCATGTTGTCTTTTGTGATATGAAAAATAGATAAATGTATATAATGTTCGATAGTAGCAGTGAATTTTTGGATTCTTTATAAAAATCGATCAGCCGAGTGGCCAAATTAGTATTGAGGAGTTAATTTTTTACGATTTGATTTGATTTATGTGCTCCTTGGGGAAAATTGATCAGAAACAGGAATAGAAGCACTGATTAAAATTTGACGCACGACCATATTTACATCCCGTATACATATAATTATTTCCAAAGTATGATTGGAGAAGTGATGAGCTCTTTAGACGTCAAGAAGATATGCTTGTTTTTTATCCTTTTTTAAAGAGTGCAATGATTGGGCTTGTTTGATGGGTACAAGAAGGGGACTCTAGAGGCGGATAGCTTGATGAGGTAAAGAAGTGAGATTAGAAATTGGTAGAGTGAGGAAGAATATGGAGACGGAGGATATCAGAGGAACGAAGAGGACGACTGTGAGTAGAAGATAAAGTTGAAACGTTCTTTAAGATAAATTGGGGATTTTGAAAATAAAGATGTAACAGGGTGTGAAGGTCACGATGGTAACTAATTGGAAGCCATTCCAATCTCTTCGATACGGGGACACGTGATAATATTTACGGAGATAAAAGATAAATCTGATAGCAAGATCAGTGAGATTTTGAAGACGCTCGAGTTTATTTAAAAAGTTGAAATTTATATATGGCTAGCAAACGTCGGCGAATCATTTAATTTATGCACCATTTGAAAAACGTCCACATCCCAGCATGATTATTTCATAATCGCCAACTTTTCTTAATTACTTCATAACAGAATGATAGCTTTCTAAACTGCTAATAAAAATTTGGCTACTTCTTTAGCCTAGGAACTTGTATGGTTGCCTGTTGCCTCTTAAAACAGCAGAAGATGTTAAGAGCTCATCGAGTAAAATATCATAATAATATTAATATCTGGGACAAATCACATACGGTCATCTGGCCCCAAACTAGGATTCCCTGTATCTTGGGAACCAGATACAGATATATATACACATATACTTTAACTACATACATATATAGGTATAATACACCCAGACTCAGAGCAAACAATTCTGCTCATCACAGAAAAGTTTGCCCTGTGTGGGGATCGAACCCACGACTCTCGGATCAGAGGTCAGGATCGCTAACCACTTAGCCACCAAGTCAGTATCTCTTTTTGAGTTCGATCACTAATAGAAACTACAAGCATAGCACGCTCCATAGCTCTTTAAATTAAACGTTTTATCTATCTTTCTATCTTTGAACAGCTTTAATACTTTTTATGAGGCACATAGTAAGTTAATATGTCTCAGTGGCTTATGTTACCACTAGTAACACGTTCTGCTCAAGTACCTTAGTATTGAGACACTGCTATATTTTGGACGTAAATATAAAGGGTGACTTTAAATTAGTTCTTGATAAGAAAGGCTATGCATGTGCTCATGATAACAAACAACTTTCCTTAAGAAACCCATAGTCAAATCGAAAAAAGTTTTGGATACCATAGAAACAGGTCAACTAACTGGCCAAATTAGTATGCTTTTTTTGCGATTTGACCATGGGTTCCTAAGGGAAAGTTGTTTGTTATCATGCGAACATGCACACCCTTAGGTATCAAGAACAAATTTTAAGTAACCCTATATTGCGGAGCTTTCCGGATACTGCCCAGCAGAATTGGATTCAACAATCGATATATTTCTAGGAGTTGGAACTATCCAGCTGGACTATTTGTCCCAGGCTACATATCCGTCAACAACTCCAAGTGTCATAAGTCTCCAATCTTCAGAGGATATTATGATATATTTTTGTCTAGCTTATGTTCATTTTAAGACCCACATGTTGATGAGAGGCTCTACTGAGTCTATCGAGCATTGTACCTTAGTTTTCCAAGGTCTTAGCTAAGGCTATGATATCGTCAGCGAATCTAAGAAAGCTATGTACTCGCCGTCGATAATTAAGTTGAATCCTCTCCAGTCCAGAAGCTTGAAAACAACTTCCAGGGCAGTGTTGAGTACCTTCGGAGATATAATGTATCCCTGTCTTACCCTATGCTGCAGCGGGATAATTTTCCAATTTTAATCCTGGAGGCGGAATAACATGGTAGCGTTTTCGTACAAGCACATCAACACTTTGATATATTGATAGTCACTGCTGGAGTGACTATAGCACAGCCTTGGTCTAGACAGAATTAAATGCTATAGTTAAATTACGTTCTATATTTGGGTCTATAGTTCTTCAGCAGGGTCCTATCACCATTTTTGAAGAAGAGTACCACCACATGCAATCCCTTACCTGTTCATATATTGATTACAATGTAATAAAACAGCTTCTGATAGCTTGCAGTACCGGTTTTCCATCTGTTTTCAGAAGTTCTTTCGTAATTCTATCATTACTTATCTCCCAGTGCCTTGTTGTTCTTAACACTTTGGCGCACGGTAGCGGGATCACCCGTTTATCAGCTTCCATAAAGTTTGACAGTGCGGGGAACCCCGTTTGTATTTAAATGATTCTTATCATTACTACGGTAAGCCCCGTGCAAAATGAATGAGCGCCATATAAAGAGCAAGAATACTGTCATTATGAGTAGCTCAGATTTAGTTATAGTGTCAACCTTAAGGCCCCTAATCTAATGTTCGACGAATGTCACGCACAAACGGGGTTCCCCGCACTGTCAAACTTTATGGAAGCTGATAAACGGGTGTTCCCGCTACCGCGCGCCAAAGTGTTAAGATGTTTTAGAGTTAACTTCGTACAGCCTGAAATCAGAGATATCTTCAGCATTATATCGCTTCGATCTGGCTCTCAGATCTGTAGCCAAATTACTAAAATATAGTAATTTGGCTACAGATAAACCTGTGGTTGCGTATTATTGCCCGTAGATTTTCTTAATCTCTTCCAACAGCTCAGACTAGGACGATACAATTCTGTCATCCTCTATATTCAGCTTAGCCTGACAGAGCGTCATACTCATATGCTATGATATTGTTAGAGGGCTGCACTCTGAGCAGTAAGAATGCACATTGTATACGAATAAGAATGACAAAAGCATACGCACGTGCATTCGCAAAGATTCCAGAGGCCTACAGATGCGAGATTGCCCCTTAAACATCGTAAAGGTATTATTATACGCAGGAAAACTAAAGCAACCAACAAAGCTCACAGAATCGCTAAACTGAAGTGGCAATGGGCGGGGCACATAGTTCGTAAAACAGATAGCTGCCCCAAGGCATTAAAGTTCTGGAGTATCGCGGAAGGCAACTTAGGCAAGCCCCTCACTTGGTGGACCGATGGTCTGGTGAAAGTTACGGGAAGTCACTGGACGCAGGCAACCCAGGAGTGGTTGGTGTGGAAATCCTTAGGGGAATCCAAAGTTTAGGGATATGATAAAATGGTTTTATTATTTTAACATATCCTGGGATTTGATCAAATTACTGATTTTAACATATCCCTGCAACATATAAACTGTTAAAACTCTGTTTTGAAACTTTTTTCTACGTAACACCAATGCTAAATTTAATTAGGGTCCCCATGTTGAACATGTGTGCTGTAAATTAAGAGCTATTCTAGCAAAACTAACCATTCTTAAATACAAACTTCCATATAAAACCTTAAGATTACTCTATATGTCAATGGCAGATTCTGTAATAAGCTACGGCATATATAGCTACGGTAGGACATATAAAACCTACCTACAAAATATATATGATCTACAACTAAGAATATTGAAAACTATAGTTCCACTTAAAATTAAATATAAATATAAAGACAATTATGATTACTTATTTAAACACTGTAAGGTCATAAACGTGTACGATAAGGTAAAACTTGCAATTGTAACTCAGTATAATAGTAATGTAACTCAATTAAAAAAAAGGGTTAGACCTAATAATATGCGTAATTTGTCATGTACTCCATTGTTCTGCATGCCTAATTTTAATAATGATAATGGAAAAAGAGTCTGGAGGTGCATCCTGCCCTACGTTTTAAATAATTTGCCTAAAGATCTTGTAGAAAAAATAGACTTTAATAAGACTAACAAACTAAAAAACGCGTTAAAACGTTTTTTTACACAGGACAAGTACAGCGCGATGGACTCGCAGACAAATAAATTAACTAGCCCTCGAGCGGTAACTGCTAACATCGCAATATAACCTTCATATTCTAAGATTTCTGCGTTAGTCTTAAGTAAAAAAAAACTGAAGTGAAGTGAAATAAACAGTTTAAATTTAATTTTTTTTTTTTACATAAATACTTTGCTTCAGTCTCTGGTCGAAAACTGGACAAAGCTGGTCGAAAACTGGAACATCTGGTCAAAAACTGGTAAAATCGGCATTTTGCGTATTTTTACCGATTTATTCAACAACAGTAAGAGTAAATAACAGTTTTTGTTTGTTTTATTGAAATTAAGTGTATGTACCAGATATGGAGAGCTAATTTAACAACATAATTGCTACACCAACATATGTTTTTTGCTTTCCAAACTTGACAACTCCACTAATTGGTCGAAAACTGGCGGGATTACCGTACTTCCCCATCACAACAATCTTTTATTTTAATTGTAATCCACATTTTTTTTTCACTTCACTTCCTGCTTCACAGACCGCGGTGGCGCTAAACTGGAGTGAATTCCGCATGACTCTTCACCTACAATCTTTCTTCCACCTCTCGTTTGCATAAATAAAGCATTGTGTTAACAACCCATTACGTCCCCACTGCAGGGGCACGGGTCTCTTCCCATGACTCGGGAAGGTTTTAGGCCATACTCCACACACGGGGGCCAAGTCCGGATTGGTGGAGGTTGTGGGGCTAGAGGCCAACCCCAGTGTCAGAAGTTTTCAAGCCTCTTTTTTCTATAAGGCCTCTGACATGGCTTAACGACTGCTAGCGATAGCAGCCGGCACCAACGGCCTAACGTGCCTTGCGAAGCGCGGAAACAGTCAAGATAAATGCCACTAACAAGTCAAACCTATCCAGGTTATGACCGTGTCTGTAGTCACTTAACATGCGTGATCAATGTGACCACGCAGGCCGCACTGAGGCACGACCGCTTCTAAATACATGAGAATGAGACATAGATAAAGCATTATGTATGTCTCATTGTACGGCCTTGACACGCGCCCCGCCCGAACCTCGTTTGAAAAAATACCCTTATAAACCCAGTTTTCATAAGCCTAATGAATGGGTTACCCTTTCAAAAGGGTTACCCAAATGAAACGGTTCCCCATTCGATTGGGTAACCTATACATTTGGGATATGCTATCGAAGGGGTTTTTATTTTAAGCGCTTAATCGCGGAAGGGGTTGTCACGTCCCTGGTAAAAATATCAGCCTGTATATCACAAATATCGAGCTGAAACTCACAACTAGACCTTGTTGGGTGAACAATATTTTCGTCTTTCAGATGTCCCTGACGTGAGACTGACAGCGTCTTTTTTTCTGAATATAAAAAAGTTTGCCAGCATAAATTACTCAGACTAAAAAGTCTTTATAATAAATTTGCTACTTTGGTAATGCTCAAGCAAAATGCAAGATGGCGCTAAAAACGAAATCCTGGGCTAAACAAAGCTTAACAGACCAATTGAGATTGTAGTTACTGTAATATCAGAAAGGTGGTGCTGAATTATACATCACTACATGCGTAAAATTTATGATATTTTACTGCAGTTTTTAATGATATTATAGAAATAAATAATATAATTATATACATTTGGAGAAAATAAAAGGTTGCAAAGTTTACGTTGGACAGATAAAATCGAAAATATAGTGGTTATTTGTGTAGTTAATAGCCAGGTAAATTTGTATGAAATAGGGTGACTGACGTTTAACCTTAAGCCTTTTTATTTACATAATTTCACACAAAATAAATTAAAAAGCCAATAATCCGGGAGTTGACTGCATGAAAAATAAATTACGAAATATTACTGACTCTCTAAATAAAATTGTTGAAAACCTTAATCAAATTTTCCAAATTGGTTCCGGCGTCTTCAAGTAATCGGTGAACATACATAAAAAAAAAGAAAAAACATTCCGACACATTGAGAAACTCCTCCTTTTTTAAAAGTCGGTGAAAAAAACAATAAAATTTCGTGGGTGGGATTCGAATCCGGACCTAAAAGCAGCAAAAAGTAAATAGCTCGCATCGATACCGCTAGGCCATTAAGGTTAAACGTCAGTCACCCTATTTCATACAAATTGACATCGGTCAAAACTATACAAATACACACAATATTTTTGATTTTATCTGTCCAACGTAAACTTTACAACGTTTTATTTTCGCGAAATGTATATAATTATATTATTATTATTTTATTTTATTTATTTCTGTAATATCATTTAAAACTGCCGTAAAATACCATAAATTTTACGCATTTAGTGGTGTATAATTCAGCACCACCTTTCTGAAATGACAGTAACTACAATCTCAACTAGTCTGATAAGCTTTGTTTAGCTGAGGATTTCGTTTTTAGCGCCATCTTGCATTTTGCTTGAGCATTACCAAAGTAGCAAATTTATTATAAAGACTTTTTAGTCTGAGTAATTTATGCTGGCAAACTTTTTTATAATCAGAAAAAAAAGTTGCTGTCATTCTCACGTCAGGGTATCTGACAGACGAAAATATTGTTTACCCAACAAGATCTAGTTGTGAGTTTCAGCTCGATATTTGTGATACACAGGCTGATATTTTTACTTATACAGAATGTGTAAAAAGATCACTCCTGGAATTTTTTATTATGGGATCCACTAATGAAACTGAACAACTTTTCCGAATGAACCTTAAGAATGCTGAATACCTACTTAAGACAATTTTTGGATACACTATACAAAATTGGCCGGTTAGGTGACAATATTATATGAAAACTTCATTTTTATTTTTTATTAATTTTGTATGGGTTCCTTAAGATAAGCTTTACGGTTTCATAAATAGAACAGCCTGTTAAAGTTTCCGGAAGTTACAGCCTGTATAAGGTGCATTCAAAAATTTGTAGACTCATACCATGCCCCATTTAAAATTTTAACCGCCTCCGTAGCGTAGTGGCTTGTCCGCTCGCTTCACATCAGGAGGTCGCGGATTCGGTTCCCGGCGGGGTGTAACTTTCTGGATTCGGTTTGGTTGGTGGTAGGGCATTTTCTGAGCCCGCCTGGCATATGCCACCATCTTATCTAAGTCTTGCCGCCAAACATCAACGTTAACAGCATTGATGTGTTCCGGCATGAAGGTAAGATAACCAGTTCCCCACTGCGTTGGGGAATCTTGGTAAGCCCGCTTTCATATTCGGCATCATCGTCACTTACCATCAGGTGAGATGATGCCAAGGGCTTACCAATTGAGGGTAAAAAAAAAGATGATAGCTAACCAGGCAGGCTCCGAGAATGCTCTACCACCGACCAAACGGAATCTTACATATTATAGTTAGACTCCGCCGGGAATCGAACCCGCAACCTTCTGATGTGAAGCGAGCGACTAGACAACGGAGGCGGGTTTCCGGGAGTATTATTATTGTCTCGTTTGACAAAAAATAAGTAGTTACCAGCAACCACGTGATACAACCCGAACCTTAGATATGTAGATTTTCATACACGGAAAGTAAAATCTCGACAAAAACATTCACATATCAAGTAAAAAGTCTTAAACGTCAATATTTATAGACTCGACTGTAAAAAGTAATGAATTCCCGCCATGTAGCACCAAGTTTCAGGTTATAGAATAATTTATTTCTCAAAAAAGGATAAACAGTTATTCACTTACACAATATTTTTGTCACCAAAATATATTCCTAAACATAGTCGTCTATGTACAAAAACCTCGTTTTATTCAAACTCACTTGTCAAACATGGTTAAGATAAATTTTTCCAAAGTATTTTGGCGCTTTCAATATCTCCACAACGACTTCGAACACAGTTTTCTTTTCTCTTCAATTAAAGGCTAAAAAACAGTATCACTTCCTATCAGAGCTTCTTCATAGTATGGGCAGCATTGTTGCTTTTTATGTTCTTGACAAAATCGCAGCATGTTAAGATTTTATTTTAAATTACTCACCTATACGAAAATTTTATTTTTAGATACATTTTGTAAATACGAAACTCATGATTTAATTCTATTACAAGACCAAAAAAGGAATAATGTTGTCCTTATTCTATGCTCTAACAGGGTGTAACACCGTTCCAGCCTCTAATGGAGGAGGAAAGAAAACCGCGTTCGAAACCTGGACTGCTTGTTCTCCAGCAACTCTCGGTTTCAAAATGCTGACTTGTGGAGACATTGCAATCGCCAAAAAAGCTTTCGAAAAATTTATCATAACCATGTACCTACTCGTATGACAAGACAGTTTGAATAAAACGATATTTTTGTATTGTACGTAGATTTCTCTGTTTGTGGTATAAAATTATTTTAAATTGATTTGTTTTAAATATGTTTAAGATCCAGCTAGTGCACCAGCTTAACCGATTGCAGGCAAGAATTATTCTCTAAAAGAGACCGACAAATAGAGAATATTCCATCAACGGACGAAAGTTTTCAACAACATCTTCTGAGAGCACTATACCAGGGTGTAGTGTAGGGAGATCTCACGTATGGGATCAGACATTAGTGCCCATTCAAAATCTCTCACCTCCGGCTTAGTGAAGGTGGGAAATAGCCACAAAAGTAGATACCGACATGGACTACTGCTGTGGCTGCTACCGCTTGTTTAGAGCTAATTCGGTGCAAATGCAGTTCAAATCACATTGTGGCTTTAGATGTAACTGTCAAAAAAACAAATGAAATGCCCCGAATTATGCCTTTGCAGTTCACATTTTCAAATGTCGGAGGAATGAGCACTCAGCTAGAACAAAGGTATACTCGTTATTCATTAGTCATGGGGTTTCTGGCCTAATAAAATATAAGCTTCCCTATTCCCAACTAGTTGTTGTGCAAGTGCTTACACATCTGGATTCTGGACAAAGGGATCGCCCGCCCATTAGGATACGGTGCTAAATATTTTAAGAGGGAACAGGAAATGGACAGTAATATTTTTTTAAAACAAATATAGTTAAGATAAGATAAGATAAATATACTTTATTGCACACCAAAAGAGTACAAATAACAACGAAAACACATAAAATATTTAAACATTGATATGCAAAGGCGGTCTTATCGCTATCAAAAATAGCAGGTTCGATTTTTGTTAATTTTAATTTTTTTGTCTGACATGGTAAAAAATCAATCCAAAACTGAAGGCTGCGTCCTCGGTTCATCCGAAAACTACACCAAATTCAAGATTATTTGCTCAATATAATAGTTAACTGAAGCGCGGCAGATTAAAACGCTCACGAATGCCTTGCGCCGTGCAACGTTCAAAAGAATGATGGCGAGACGCCATGTATTTTGGGACCCAGTCTTTTCATCAACGTGCTTTAATGATACATGGTATTTCTGGAATATTGGATTACTAATAACAAAAAAGTTAATTGTGTGTTTATTGCACAAGTTGGGAGAACTTTGAAATAACGATGTCTGAAACTGACCATTTAAAATTTTTTAGGTTATACCTGGGAGACCGAGCTTAACCTATTGACCTCTACACCACTCTTTGACAAATAGTGCCCCCACCGTCAACGTTGGCTCCAGCCAACAAAAATGTATGAAAATCTCAAATCTTAACCATGACTGACTGTATCATTATTAGCTTATTATTATACTTTAAAAATCCCTCAAAACAATGACAGCTTCTAAACGTCTGGCAACACTGATTCCTGAGACGCGTTCCGAGAGTGCACTCTTACAGCAACCGTTTTGTATCTTCTCTTTCACACTTACGCGATTTATATTATGCTATCCTGTTGTCAGAGTGAACGGTGGCTGTCATAGTCTATTGTCTGTTGTACCGTTGCGTTTTTGGTACATTGCTGCGTTTTTGTTGGAATTAGTGTGGAATCAAGACTTTTTTAAACTATTGATTCCCTGCTTCTGCTGGAGTATTTTTTTTTTTTAATTTACATACTCATATATTTAAATATATAATGGAAATAATTTCGTAACTGAATGGGTCGTCTTTGATTTTTTTTATTTGGTGGGTCCCAGTTCGCCATACTTCTTTATTTCTGAAGCTTTTTATTTAGTAAATGCCGTTAGTGTTTATGTTTTTATATTTTTTATATGTTTTGGTTTTCTACCAATTTTTTTTGTTTATGCCATTAGTGCACATTTTTTAAATTATATCATCTTGTTGGTTTTTTTTATTTTTATTTTATTAGATTTTTTCACAATAAGATTAATAGATTGAACAAAAGTAATACAAAAAAATGAAAGCTCCATTCTCGGTTTATTCGAAAACGATACCAAGTTCAAGATAATAGGTCAAATAGAGCTGATATTTTTTTCCAAAGCGTGGCACAGTGAGAATTTGAAAAACACATTTTTTATCATCAGTACAACAAAAAAAACCGGCCAAGTGCGAGTCGGACTCGCGTACCGAGGGTTCCGTATAAATTCATAATCACACATGTCTTGAACTCTATATTTTTTATATTTGAGTTGATTGAATGAAAGGTAATTTTCGGTTTACGATTTATGACGTATTAAAAAAACTACTTACTAAATCTCGTTCAAACCAATTTTCGGTGGAAGTTTGCATGGTAATGTACATCATATAATTTTTCTAGTTTTATCAACAACAATAAACTCAACCAGATGTCGCTGATAACATTTGCAATAAGAAAATCTCTAAAAAGTCGCCAAAAATGATTGATATTATTGACTTATAAATGATGAACAACTTTTAAATATTACGTATCATTGAATATTTTTTTTATCAAAAAAAAGGATGAATTGGAGGTTTTTTTTTAATAGAATCAAATTATAAAATAATATTATAGATATTTTCAGAACAAATATTGCTTGTCCTTTCGTCCCTTAGAAGGCCACTACCGGCTAAAACAACACCCTGCATAATGTTTCATAGAAAATATATCTTATAAGTTATCTTAGTTTATAAAAACTCCGATTGAACGAGTGACCGTCGGTCTCCCAGCTAGTTCAATATAATAAGAAAATTATCAGTATCATTATTTATATTAGAATGAATTATTTTTAAATTATAATACCCATTTAAATTCAGTCACTGGGACGATATTGGGTTGTTAACTAAGTAACTATGATGGTTATCATCCCAGCGAATGTGTTATTGTCAATCAATCTGATGAGACCGTGAGAGTGAGTGACTGAATTTAAATGTATATTGGAGTAATTTATTATTCTTTAAATGATTATACTGATAATTATGTTATTTTAATTAACAAAACATCAACTTTTCTTAATCAATTTTATCTATTGAAAAACTTTCATCTGTATGGATAAAATAAATTGAAAAAATTAATTAAAAAATGAATCTATTTTTCTCGACAATGAAAACGAATTTCATGCTGCCACTTCACGGAAGTAATAAGGGGGCCATTCCCTATGACATATACATAAAAATTATGGTAATCTATGATTCCTAAGTTTGATACTCTCCTTAGCTTGCGGTGGCACTACCGTGACTCCAAATAGCGTAAGACTTGGCTTGCAAAGGCTTGCAAGGCCGTGCCTCCACAAATTTTCGACATCACTTCGTATCTCCTTGCATGATACGTATCTCCTTGCAGGCTATTGCTAGGCAACGTTGTTATTCAATAAATGTTATGTGACTGAACAGATATTTTGTTTTTAATATTGGCGACGAGGCCAATTCAATGGATTTAAAGAAATTAAAAAGCACAAGAAGCTCAGTACAGTTTATTAACGCGCACAGAAAATGTGCTTGACACTCTCTTGAGTGTCAAGCACATTTTCTGTGCGCATTTTCTTGGGTCTTCCCAAGTAAGTATATAGCCCCGCTTGGAGTTACTCGACAAAACAATAAATAAATTTTACGAAATACAGAACAACATAGAACTAGAAACCGAAGATGAACATCTTGAGGAAGAAACCTTCTACAGATTCAAGTTTGAGGAGTTGTGTATAGCACTGAAAACTACATTACGAAAACTAAGTATTACTTCACCACTCAAGGGGAAACCTCAGTCCGCTTGAGGCAGACAGAAACTCCAAGAGGGACTCCCTACCTACTGATGTTTGGAAAAGAGTTTAGAACTAAGCTACATGCCATGCTAGTCCCATACCTAGACCGGAGCCACGTAGTCAGAGGACAAGGAGGCATTTGTCTCCTGGAGACAAGGTGGCCAGGAGTTACTCCTCTCTTGCCCAGAAGTTTGAATTCGGCACAATAACCCGACGTCTGGGTGGAGTACATTATGAAGTCAGAACCGATGGGGGACTCCTGTGGATCCGTCACCTCGACCTGATTCGCGGGGGAGACGTGATACATATCTCCTTGCAGGTCAATGCTATGAATGATTGCTATGCGACATTGTTATTCAATAAATGATTTTTTTCTTTTAAAAAATCTTTTCTTTTATCGCTCTTGGGTCTTGTTGTTTACATATTTACTTATGTTCATACTAAATATAAAAAAATAAAAAGACAAAAACAATAAAGTCTCGTAGGATACGAACCCGGACCTTAAAAGCAATAACGTAAAAAGTTCGTACAAAATTTGCTGCTTGCACCTCTGGGTTATGGACTACTTATAGAGGTTAGTCAAAAATAAGCATCATATACGTAAACAAATTATGTATGTGTGTGTAATTTGAGCCCTTATTCATACGAGATAAACGCAAAACTATAATTGTAAGGGGACAAATATATCGAAATCCTTATTTAATTAACATTATTATGGTTTATTAGCGTACATTGATCTTGTAACTGCTCGCTGTTTTACGTAATATGGTTTAGGGTTATTTATACTATTTTTAAATCGAAAAACCAAGTTATAGTCTGATTAACGCCATCTAACGGATTTTTTCAACCAGGGAGCACTTACGTTTAACCTTAAGCGCTTATGTGCGTTGTTTATAATAAGCATCATATGCGTTTACATTTTATGTATATTTCACCCGGAGGTGTAGTCTATGAGTATCCGTTGTAGTAGTCAGACAGACGGCGCGACGGGAGCACGTCACGCCCAGCGCGACGCAAGGCCTGTGTTTTTCTACAAAAATGGATGCAGAACAGGTTGATGTTCGAGGCCACATTTTTTGTACGATTTGGGTCATCCATAATATGGGCCGCAGTGAAATACCGTCTCGATCTATTGAGCACACCAAGCTTCTTCGAGGCGGCTAATGTAGCCTTACCCTCTAGATGACCACGGAACTGGACTTAACTCGATATGTCGACACCAAGGATTACGATACTAGCTGAGGCATTAAGGGGAGTGTCCTCAAAACGAGGTGATACGACAAATGGCATTTTCTTGGCAGTGAACGCGCAAACCTGTGTCTTAGTGGGGTTAAATTGGACCAAGTTAAGTCGACCCCATACTGAGACTTTCTTTAAAGAGTCCTCAATTTCCGACACAAGTTTGTTTCGGCTCTCGATGACGTTTCCCCGAGAAATGTTAGCACGGCCGTTATAGCAGGCATCACCTGTTCTGTCATCCGCATAACAATGAGCGCTGGTGATTTGCAGCATTTCATTGATATGCAGAAGGAACAGTGTAGGCGAAAGCACACAGCCTTGAGGGACACCAGCATTCACAGACATAGAATCTGATCATGCACCCTCGACTACGACCTTTATGCTTCTGTTTGCAAGAAAACTAGTGAGTGACCCATTTGCATAATTCCTCGAAAAGCCCATAAGAAGGAAGCTTCGCAAGAAGTGCTTTGTGCCAGACCCGATCGAAGGCCTTCGCTATGTCCAAACTAACCACCAATGCTTCCCCCTTAGTCTCGATCGCCTGTGCCTAACGATGTGTCAGGTAGACAAGAAGATCACCAGCGGACCGGCCCTTACGGAAACCGTACTGTCGGTTACTAAGCAGCAGGCAGTCCTCTAGATACCGAAGGAGCTGGCTATTGAAATGGACTCCATTCGGTTTTCACGATTAAACTTATCTGACAGATTTAACTAATTTAAGTGTTCTCCCTTTTTCTTTCTATATCGAAAAGACAATGGATAAGGCTATCGGCCTGTAGTTGGGCGGATTCGAGCGGTCACCTTTTTTAGGGATCGGGAGCACCAAAGCTGTTCATGTCCATGAGTTCGGGACTACGCCAGAAGAGTAGGAAAGCCGAAAAAGGCGCGTTAAAACTGGAGCTAACTCTAGAGCACACACCTTCAACACGATAGGAGGGATTTCATCGGGCCCACTCGACTTATTAATGTCGAGAGAAAAAGTGCTTTACGCACTGAGCGTTGGTGGAACCGGATATCCGGCATACAGCTCTTGCACCGCGTTATGGTCGGCGGCTCGTTTCCCCCGTCATCCAATGTCGAGTTGGATGCAAAGAGTTTGCCTAGAAGATCGGCTTTCTCCTTTGCGTCGTGGGCCAATGAATTATTTCCCATGTGCAGTGGTGGAAATGATGGCGTGCAGAAATTCCCCTGGATAGCTTTGGCCAGAGACCAGAACGCACGAGTTCCCGAAGGAAGACGCTCTAGTCTCTCGCCAATTCTGCCTATGTGCGCCGACTTCGCCCTGGCAATGTCTCCTTTGAAGGACCTGGAGGCAAAGTTGTATATCTAAGGCCCGTATTTATAAAAGTTACTCAATTAAGACTCAAATGGCTACTTGGTTGAGACGAATTTTAGACGCGATTCGGAACTCGAGAATGTTGCTGATTTATAAATCGATTTTGAGACGAACTTGAGTACGTTCAGATTTCAAGTTCGAGTTTTAGCGACATGTCAAAAAGAGTGAATGACTGAATGAATGAAGTGAAATATTTCCGTTTCCATCAGATTTTATTTACGAAATTATTTTATTTTTTCTTTTTAAATATGCGTTATTTTATTTAAATAATACGTTTATTGATAAGTTAATATGAAATAACTTAAATATAACCAATTTTAATTATATTTACTCATTATTGTTTGTATTTAAAACTAATAAAATGTTTACTTCGTGACAAAAATAATCCTCCGAAATGAAACGTAGTTCTGACAGATACAAACAAACGTCAAATTTAACAGGACATATTAATAATAATAATAATAATATCAGGGACAAATGACACACGGTCATCTGGCCCCAAACTAGGATTCCCTGTATCTTGGGAACCAGAGACTGATATACATACACATATACTTTTAAATACATACATATATAGATATAATACACCCAGACTCAGAGCAAACAATTCTGCTCATCACAGAAAAGTTTGCCCTGTGTGGGGATCGAACCCACGACTCTCGGATCAGAGGTCAGGATCGCTAACCACTTAGCCACCGAGTCAGTCATATTTTCTCAATACCATGCCTCTCGGTATGCCAAAAATTAACACATTTAATTTGCTAATAGTTTTTGTCGATTTATTTTCTAACACCTCAGTTTTCATAAGATGAAATCGAAATTTCAACATTGTAATATTTTCTCCATAAATTAATAACTATTCATCACTTTTACGTATTTTCCTTGAATCATGATAGCATCCAGATCATGAAAACGCTACTACTGTGTCAATTATTCATCCATTTTCGCGTATTTTTGTTGAAATTCACTATTACGCCATGTCAATTGATAGTAAAATAGTTACTTAAGTCACCAGCAACCCTGACTTGGCTTTTGACAATCTTAAATCGGACATAAGTAGCCATCTGAGGTCTGAGTTCTGTTTATAAATACGCGAGCTCCTCAACTCAGTTGCGGATTTCAATCCGACCCCTAAGTTACGTCTATTAAATTAAAACCCAATCTCAAAACCGGACATAAGACCTGAGATGAATTTGAGTAACGTTTATAAATACGGGCCTAAATCTTCACATTGAGCCAGTACGGGACGATGCGTGCAGCGCGTAGTAATAAATGAACTACTCTGATGCACTAGTGTCATGCGCACAAAATCTAACAAACATATATAAACTTGTTATGAAGGAGCGGACAGTTTTCTTCGGACAACCCATTCATTTTCAATAAATATAAAAATTTTGTGTTACAGCAACTTCTGGATAGCACAGCAATAATATCAGTGCTTGAAACTTATTTAAGAGACAAAAACTTACAACTGCATGATGTTGCTAAGTTCTACCCGACTACACACTATTTGGACGACACTGGGAAGAAAACCACCGATATTACCAATAAGTACTTTATAATGCACAATGCGGCTGTACCTGATGAACAGGAGCGATTAGACGAAAAGTAAGAAAATATTATATTTACAATATAATTGAATAACTTGTGTAACGAGTGTGGGACAAGTATCGCATGTTATCGCTCTTACAGAGAAGAACGCGAGTGGCGGCAATGGGCTGACCGTATCCTCGTGCACACGCTGTCACCGAATGTATACCGCACCATGGGTGAGGCCCTGGAAACATTCAGGTGGTTCGAGGAGGCTGGTGGCTGGCGGGACTCGTTCCCGGCTTGGGAGTGCTCCCTCATGGTCTACGGTGGAGCCGCTGCTATGTACCTTATTGCTAAAAGGCTTAAAGCGAGGTGAGGAGATATCCTGGGAAGTATAAATATATTAACATATATAACCCCAAAAGGGTTATCAGTGCCTTGCCAATACTTGAGGGCTAAGATGGAATGCCTCTTATGCCGGTAATTCCGCTGGCTATCTCGCGCCACCCGCCTTAACACAGCATGCTGATCGGCGGCTGATATAGGCCGTATATACAGGCTGTAACATTCAAGGTGTGCAATATTTGTTGAGAAGATGTATGAACATTTATTTATTACGCATCATTTATCAAATTCAGGATTAAAATTAAATTGAATTAATTAACCTATTTTTTCTGTACCAGTTTAACTATTCTGTCGCATTCGAATACTGAACGTGTCTGCTCTGTGACACCACGGGCCACTGCACAGTCGCGTGACCTTGTCGGAGCCCCGCCGTTGGGGGATTATTATCGAAAGTCGATAGAAAAAAGTTACCTATTCTGAAATTCATTCGAAAATTTTATTTTTTTAAGATGCCTACTTTTTTAGTAATTCGTAATGAGTTTGAGAAGCTTAATCACCTCCGTAAATATTGCACACCTTGAATGTTATACCCTATATATTTACATATATTAATATGTATTATAAAATGATGTTGTTGAGTTCTGTAGTATATCTATATTTTTATTGTATAATACTTGTATCCATATCATTGACAGACACAAGATAAACGACGCGCGGCTCGCTCTCTACGACGCTGCCAACAAGTGGATGGCGGCGGTGAATCGCAAGGGCACGCCGTTCCTCGGCGGCGCACGGCCGAACCTGGCCGATGTGACCGTGTTCGGCGTGCTCAGCAGCATCGAGGGCTGCGGCGCCTTCCACGACCTGCGCGAGCACACCGACATCGGACGGTGGTACGACGACATCAAACACATCGTTGACAAAAGTAAGGTCAAGTCGCTTGTTGCTTACGCTTAATCTACAATATGGGATTTTTAAACTTGTCAGTTCTTCTACCTTCAAGATGTAATTGGAAAACAGTTGATCATCGTGTTTTTTATTTCAGTAATTTTTAAATTAATGATAATGTAATAATAACGTAAAGTACATAAGTTTCATAATGGTTGAGTATTCACTTGTGATTTAGTTATTTATCTTGTTATTAAAACACATTTTTTTATAACATTGTTTTAATTAGAACTTAGTGAGTTCAACATTACTTATAGGGGAAAAAACATGGTTTCGATTCGTTTTGTAATACCTACACTAATTAGATAATTAAAATAAATAAATGAAATTATTACTCTCAAATGACACTGCTTGTATTGCCAAAAGCGAATCAAAAAATATGTGTATATATCTTGTATAAGATATATACACATATTTTTTGATTCGCTTTTGACGGACGACGACCCCTAATATGTATCATGCATGTGTATACATGCATGATACATATTAGGGGTCGTCCATTAATCACGTGAAGCTCAAAAGGGGTAGGGGATTCGGAAAAATCACGAAATATCAGAAGGGGGTATAGTTCGCGTCACGTAAAAAGAGCGTTGGCTGGCGTTCCGAGGATGCACTCTGACAGCAAACGTTTAGTACCCTCTCTTTCACACTTACGCGATTTATATTATGCTATCCTGTTGTCAGAGTGAACTGTTGTGCGCTCGGAACGCCCGCCAGCGCTCTTTTTACGTGACGCGAGCTGTAGGGGGGTGTAGTGAGATATCACGTGTATTTTTTTCGTTGAATGTGCGATTTCTAGAGTAAGTTCCAAACGTCAGACTGTTGTTGTTACGTTGTTTTTAACTCATCCCAAGGTTCGAAACGGCTTCAGGCAGTCAGAAACAACCTGCAACCTTAATGTCCATCTTGACATTTTTATCACGGTTCTTAAATTTTCAAGAATTAAATTACATTATACCTGTATTTAAAGATAATATTTTGTACCAAAATTACAGGCTGCGGCCTGGACGCAAGCGACGGCGACAGCGACAGCGACAGCGACACGAGCGACTTGGTTATTTCCATACATTTGTATGGAGCTGTTTTGGACGACAGCGACACGCGCGGCGACACACGAGCGACGAGCGAAATTTCAAGGACGTCGCGCGTTTAGGGACGTTCTTCTTTAATCGATAAATCAGTATAAACTATCGATAGTTTGAGAAGAAAAAATAATTCAGATAATAAAATGATAAAGTTTGATACTAGCTGGAGTGCTCGGCTTCGCTCAGGGAGTTGATATCCCCCCGCACTCCGCGCCTCCCCCGCACCCCGCGCCTCCCCCCGCATCCCGCGCCATCCCCTGCACCCCTCTCCTCACCGTCCCTCGCACCCCGCTCCTCTCCCCCGCAACCCGCGCCTCAACCCCGCACCCCAACCGCTCCTCCCCCCGCACCCCGCTCCCCCCGCTCCCCCCCCCGCACCCCGCTCCTCTCACCCGCAACCCCTGTCTCAACCCCCCGCTCCCCCCGCACCCCTCACCCCCCCCCCGCCCCCGCACACCGCTCCTCTCCCCCGCAACCCGTGCCTAAACCCCGCATCCCACTCCCCCCCCCGCACCCCGCTCCTCCCCCCGCATCCCGCGACTCACCCTCCCCCCGCATCCCGCGACTCACCCTCCCCCCGCTCCTCACCCTGCCCCGCACCCCGCTCCTCTCCCCCGCAACCCGCGCCTCACCCCCCGCACGCCGGTTATCATACCCGCCACACCCCGCACCTTCTACCCGCAGACCGGGCCTCACCCCCCGCACCCCGCTGTTCCGGGACTGCTGTAGAGTGCTCTCAAATACTCTCGAATGTTGTGGACTGTTCTATTCTAGAAAATTCTTAAGGGTGAAATTTCAACCCTTACATCTTCAAAAGCACGCCCTTTAGGCAAAAACGGAAACCTTCTTTATGGATGGGGGACAAGGGCTACCGCACCATATAACTCCCTTGATCGTATCTGAATTCGTTTCAGAGTTTTATCGGCACAAACATTTGTACACTTTCTTTTATAATATTGATTATGTAGAATATAATCTATTTCCACAGTCATCCTTTTGTAATATAAACCTTCGGATTTCGACTTTGATCTTCATAATTCTTCAGTAGTTGCCGAAATCGCCTTTTTGTTTTGTCTAAATCTACGTCTTCTTTAGCAAGTTAGTAGTAATATTAAAAAAACAGAAATATTTGCCCTGGGTGGGGATCGAACCCACGACTCTCGGATCAATAATCAGGAGCGCAAACCTCTGAGTCAGTGTTAAGTGTTATTTATTAGTAAGAATAATTATGAAAATATCGAAATATCGACATCGCGACAGACAGACATCGACAGAGTCACGTCACTACATCGCCGCAAACCCAGTGACTAGGCTTGCCAACTACAAAAAATGCATTTCCGGGATTACCCAGCTCGACATCCGGGACTTGAGTATATTATGCGGGACACAACACACCACATAGGTACAAAATGGTTAGGGCAAAAAACTATACAGGGTGGCCAGAAGATTGACGTCAAAAAAAAAAAATTTGGTCCCTCGTATCGTGGGGTATCTGAATCACCCCCATGTATGTTCCGCGATTTTTCACGGTTCTCGAGTTATGATTTTTTTTCTGAATTTTCAAAATTTTCGACCTGACCAACTTTAAAAATTTCTAAACAAAAAAGTAGAACCCTTTTCGATAAGTTTTTTTTGGAAACTTAATCCTCATAAATTGTACTTTTAAGCATAAAATAATCAGCTACGTAACTTTCATGAATATTAAGTAAATTTTGGTCACAAGAGAAAAAAATACGTATAGTGAATTATGACTTAGATTTTCAAATTTAAATCAAAAATCTAAACAGATGACTTAGTGGTTCCTGAGTAGGCTTAAAAACTGCACCATTCTCTTAGTTTTCGTAATCATTAAAAAAAAGTAGTACTTAATGAGCTAGTTTTGTTAATATCGGCCTTGAAAGATAGGGAGGTCATAAATTTTTAAAATTAGCTATCTGATGAAAAAAAAAGTTTGGTCATTTTATCTTTCCTTAGGTTAAATTAGTCTGTTAATTAACCAAAAATTACTGCAGAAAAACATTTTGAGGTTTCATTTATTCACTTTTCGATCAATTCTGGTGGATAACGGGTTGTAAAAGTACTTTTAGGCGCAATTCAAAGAATAAACCCGCAATAACAATAGGCGGCGATGATAAGAGATAGAATTATTGCCATCTCTCTCACTCTAGGTAGTGAAAGGGGCCGCCACTCTAGCCAGCCCGAAACAAATACCTGCCTCAGTCGTACTCACTTTGTGTTTACTGCTACACGCGTCGCCGCCATTTTAGTTGAATACATTCGCTCGCCTTACTTGTTGACTACTTTGCTCTGTTCCTCGACTGTTTTGCATTCTGATTCGGACTTTGTTTACTGTGAAAGTGTAAGTGATGAGTTACACATTAAGCGAATATGCAGAAATGCATTATTTTTATGGAGTTGCACAAGGAAACGGCCTTGAAGCAGCACGATTGTATCGCGAACAACTTCTACGACGTGGTGGGCCGCAACCTGAGAATTATCCCGACCATCGTGTTTTTACTAACACGCACAATACCCTAATGTCAGGCCGCATTCCTGGACAACGCGGTAATCGTGAAGGCATCCCTAGAACTGATCCAGATCGCAGAGAAATGGTGCTCGAAGAAGTTCAGCGAAATCCGTCTACGAGTACGAGAAAAATGGCTCGTGCTCTGGATATCCCAAGAAGTTCTATCCAGGCCATACTTCGCGATGAAGGATACCACGCATTCCATATCCAACGTGTCCAAGCTTTGCTGCCTACAGACCACCAATTGCGCGTGGAATTTTGCCAAACTATGCTACGAAAAGAGCAAGAAGATCCTGGATATTTTAATAAAGTCTTATGGACAGATGAGTCACGGTTTGAGCGATGTGGTATATTCAATATCCATAATTATCACACCTGGGCGATTGAAAATCCACACGAAGCGAGAGATTCAACGTTTCAACATCGTTTTAGTGTTAACATGTGGTCTGGTATCCTCAACGGTGAACTGATTGGTCCATTTGAATTGCCATCTAGACTTGATGGAGCAACATACAGAAACTTTTTAGAAAATGATCTTCCAATATTGCTGGAAGATGTGAGTCTTCAGCTTCGACGAACCATGGTTTTTCAAAATGACGGCGCTCCGTGTCACTATGCGACGCAAGTCCGAAATCACTTAAATGAGACATACCCCAACAGATGGATCGGACGCAGTGGACCAATTAGGTGGCCACCACGCTCACCTGACCTTAACCCCATTGACTTTTTCATTTGGGGTTATTACAAGGAAATAGCATACGCTCGAGAATGTTCGAGTGAACAAGAATTAAGGCAAAAGATTGCAGAAGCCGGACGTGTTGTGACAGAGAACAGGGAAGCCTTTAGACGATTAAAAGACAATTTTTTACGTAGGTGTAGAATGTGTATTGCTGTTGGAGGTGGCCACTTTGAAAACCTGTTGTAAATGTTAAAAATAAATATTGTTTTTACTTTATCATCTTTGATTTATTGACAAAACCACTTTTTACTTAAAACATTTTTTAACCAACTTCTACGGCATTTTTCATGTTAGTTTCTAGCATTCTCTATCTTTAAATAACCTAAGGAATGATTCTCTATCTTTAAATAACCTTAGGAATGATAAAATGACCAAACTTTTTTTTTCATCAGATAGCTAATTTTAAAAATTTATGACCTCCCTATCTTTCAAGGCCGATATTAACAAAACTAGCTTATTAAGTACTACTTTTTTTTAATGATTACGAAAACTAAGAGAATGGTGCAGTTTTTAAGCCTACTCAGGAACCACTAAGTCATCTGTTTAGATTTTTGATTTAAATTTGAAAATCTAAGTCATAATTCACTAAACGTATTTTTTTCTCTTGTGACCAAAATTTACTTAATATTCATGAAAGTTACGTAGCTGATTATTTTATGCTTAAAAGTACAATTTATGAGGATTAAGTTTCAAAAAAAAACTTATCGAAAAGGGTTCTACTTTTTTGTTTAGAAATTTTTAAAGTTGGTCAGGTCGAAAATGTTGAAATTTCAGAAAAAAAATCATAACTCGAGAACCGTGAAAAATCGCGGAACATACATGGGGGTGATTCGGATACCCCACGATACGAGGGACCTATTTTTTTTTTTTTGACGTCAATCTTCTGGCCACCCTGTATATATTTTTAATCATTTTATTAAAAACAAAAACAATACAAATGTATGACAAACATTTTAAATGATTAAATTAAATTATTTTTTTTTACATTTTTTTGCGCATTTACAAGTTTTTGTTTTGCAACACAAAGTTAAAAAATTCACTGCATTTTTGGTCTAAATTAATTTTAATTCGTGATCGACATACAGCTTATTTCTGCTGTCTGTCCATGCATTTCCACAGAGAGAAAATACTCTCCCTGCTGATGCATTTGAAGGAGGTCACACGAAATACGCAATGCGTAGGTATTAAGAAATTTTAATAATGTGTAACAAGTTACTCGGGCCAACTGCCCAACCGTCGGGTTGGACAGTTGGCCCTGCTGGGGCTACTGACACTGGGGCTGGCCACTACTAACTACCGTCGGGTAGTTGGTACGAGATAGATACTAATATCATATAATCACTGATTTCCGGGACAAAAGGCGTCCCGCAAGGGGTCACGGCGGGACGGTCCAAAATTGACCCAGAAGCGGGACGTCCCGGAAAATCCGGGACGGTTGGCAACCCTACCAGTGACCTTGTCGCTTGCGTCGTGAACAGTTGTCGCTGTCGCTGTCGCCGTCGCTGTCGCTGTAGCCGTCGCCGTCGCTTGCGTCCAGGTTGCAGCCAAACGTGATTTTGGGTAGGGGGTGGGGGGAGGGGTAGTCTAAAAATTCACCACATATCACCAGGGTGAGGGGGTCTACAAAGTTGCTAAAAAACATCACGTGATTAATAGACGACCCCTTATATTGGTTGATCATCACATCAGCGACGCCAAATTACTAAAATAAATGTGAATTAATACATTTAGCTAATACCTATATCATCACACTTGGCAAGCGAGAAATTTCATCTTTGGTTGTATTACTTTCGGTTAGCATGCGACTTGCACGTAGTTGAGTGCGAAGCCGCGATTGGCAACGTCGGGCGGCGTCGTGGCAGTGGCGCCCTCGTTTCCGTTCGTCGTCACGTATAAAACGAAGGGTTTGGATGCCGCTGTAAAAAATATTTGAAAATTGTACAATAATAATAATAAAAGCCTATGTAGCTCTTTAAATGTAGCTCATTAGCGCACCCCAGACACTCCATACAAATGTCGTCGGGTTTTTACATTCTACTACTACAGAAAACTTGATGTTTGTGTTAACGGCCCATATCGTCTCTCCTGCAGGGGCACTGGTCTCATCTCATACCTCGGGAAGGTTAGGCTTATACTCCATAAGCCTAACCTGTGTATATTGTACACTGTGTCATTAGCCTGATTTCTTGTAAACGTAAGACGCGAAAATTCCTAAGGACAAATGAAGCAAAAAGTAATGATCGGCCTTTGACTGTTTAGCCGACTGAACGAAGTCATCGGCCCATTTATATAAAATTTATATAGAATAATTGAAAATAAAAATTTGTTTACATTTAAAAATAACCCTCTGTGTGCTTACTCTGAATGGGGACAAATCCCAGGCCGCAGAAGCGGTCCGTGCCGACGGGCAGCCCCGTGGCCACCACGGTCGGGTTGGGGACGACCACGAAATCCGTAACGCACGCCCCGTCGTTTACGGCGCCCAGCTGCGTGCCTAGCACCGTCACGTCAGCGCCTTCCACGTCACCCGTTACCGTGAACGAATAAATGTCTGAGGACTGAAAATGATATCATAGTGTTAAGGTGACAAAATATGTGTAGAAGCCGTTAACTGGGCTTATAATTCTCATGCCCTGATACCTGTACCCTACCTTTGAAGACCTAAAAAATTCTACAAGACTGCTATTAGGTTGCTGATCGATCACACGTAAAAGAGAAGAGAATTAATCATCATACTGTAAAATACCTAAAATACTTACCTAAAAGGGACATCGTGCCCTTTTAGGTAAGTCGTGCAGTATGATGCGGGAAGTCACTGGATGTGGGCAGCGCAGAACCCGGTCGGTGTGGAAAGGCCTTTGTCCAGCAGTGGACGTCTTACGGCTGATGATGATGTGCAGTGTGATGAGTAGAAGCCCTAACAATATTTTTATATTTTGTTACACCTGTATAATTTTAACCACAAACGAGGCGTTATAGTTATAAATTATTGAATTTCGATCTTCGTGGTTTATGATCTCGGTCACCTGAGAGTATTGTATAGCGCAGTAACCGGCCTCCATTCGGATGCATATGCCGTAGTTGAGGTTAGCGATTTGGCGGGTGCCAGTGACGAGGGAATCGCTGAGCAGCGTGTTGGCCGCCGTGCCGTAGTTGAAGCTATTGATGGTGCCTGAGACTCCCGTGTAGTATTGCAGGCATCCGTTTGGAGCTGTAATCGTTTTAGGAAAAGGTTTGGTTAAAAGTTTTTTTTGATCGGTCAGGTTTAGGCGGGTATTAGAGCACAGAATATACTTAATAAAAACAAAAATGTAAACTGTTATTTATAAAGTTGGCCTATTAGCTGATCGAAGAGTATGAAGATTTCCTTTTTTTTACATTTTCACTGTGTTCTTTGGAGAAAGTTGTTGAAATTCATGTATGGAAGCCATGGCATTTTCAACAAAATCTTGTATATGTATATAAGTGTTCAATTGTATCTGATGGTGATGATATATGTGTGTTCACCAGTGGGTGTTCACCAGTTAAACAATCAAAAAAGGTTAGATTTCTACTCCGATCGATTACCTATCCCAGGGCAGTCGCACCCAAGCTGAGTGAGCCTGATGTTCCATCGCCTGGAGAAGGTGGTAGCCAAGGTCGCAGTGACGGTGATTGTGATGGCGTTGTTTGTGGTCGCGTCGAAGTCTACGAAGATGGCCTGGCCGGTGTTGTCGCCGCAGATGGTGGGAACGACGGTGTTGCCGCCGGTGATCGTCACCGAGTCGGTGACGCAGTTGCCGTCGCCGTCCGGCTGCGCCAGCACCATGTCCAAGAAGTCGATGCGGAGCTGGAGGTATTTTTTGTTTTTAATTGGTGTTTCTGAGAACCATTGGTAGCCAGAACATTAATGGGTTTGGGATTTTTAGATCGCAGCGTACGAAAGTATTGTCGTTGTGAAAAAAGTAATTTACCCTAGCCAGAAGGTGCTCGGAATGTATTGTTCCGTATAGTAGTAAGTGATGCAATTCTGGATTATGAAGGCTGCTGAAGAACGAAGGAAGAAGGACCATTCATCAAAAAATGAAAAATGCCAATATCTCATATAATATTCCAACTACATATTTTGATAAAATAATAGAAAAAACTACATATTTTGATGTTGTAAATAGTAACTAGTAAGATTTATTGTCTACTGTTGTCCAGCGGCAGATTTTTTTCGCCCAAAATCGTTTACGGCAAGACTGCCATACAGTCCAATTTTTGTTTATAATTTTCATATTGCCTTCGCTTAAAAAAGTTCAGTTTCATAAGTAACAATAAAAAACCCCGTGTGGATACAGCCGTATAACGAAATAGGTCGACATTTAAATTACGTGTGATGATTAAAATACGTATTGCCTAGAGTTGTGGGGTGAGTCTGACAAAATTCTAAATTGAACTCTCTGCTTCTTAGTTTCTTGAGTAACTGAAAAGTGATATGCATACGTCGTGTAAACCCAGGCCCACGCGGTAGCGAATTGTCGATACTAACGGTTTGACCCACCTTACGGTGATTCTTATTCATATTTTATCCTGTATTCAGAATTCAGGTGAATGAGACTGTTGGCCGACTCGGCATGAGGGGTGGGCGGGGGGTTGTTAAGGGGGAGGGGTGAGGGGGCAGGCGGAGGGGAGGGGATGAGGTGCGGGAAATGGGGAAGGGGTGAAGTGCAGGGTGCGGGGCGGGGGTGAGGAGATGTGCCTAGTGAATGAAGGTCTCTTGAGGGATCTTTAAAGAAAAATCTCAAACCTTGTAAAATGTGATGAAAAACATTCTGGAGTAATTAAATTTCCGACAGATGGCGCTAGTACTAACTAGCGCCATCTGTCGGAAATTTACTATGTACTAACATAGGTATCCACCTGTTAACGAAATGACCCCCTACTACAAACGAAAACGTAGACGTCAAAATGACGTCAAAAAAGTTTACTGCCATTTACCTAGTAGTTTATTATATGTACTTACAGGGTTATTTTTGGACCCCCCACCAAAACATCACAATGGTTTCCATACATGAAACTGAACAACTTTCCCCAAGAACGAATAATGGTCAATTTGCAAAAATAATAGAATAGAATACTTTATTTGCTTTTAAACAAGGCCATATCCATATAAAGTAGGCCGATCACGTGATCAAATTTGTATGAAAGTTCCAAATTTTTTTGCGAATCAACCGTTCGTTTTTGGGAAAAGTTCTAACGTTTTATGAACAGAAGCCACTGTGAAGTTTTGGTGGGGGTCCAAAAATAACCCTGTATGATGTTATACTTTTATTTGCGAGAAAGTATTTGCAATGTTGTTGTACAATTTATTTAGTACGTAGAACTAAAACACTTTAAATTTTTATTTGGTCTAATCTAGCTACGTATTTCTTTTTACTAATTTGACGTATTATGTATGGTGAGCATCCTAGGATCAAGATAGTCCTTTTGAGTGTAGTGTAGTACTTTTGATTGCTATAAGTTTAGCACAATTATTTGTGCACGTGGTCAACTATTGCGACATCTAGTAGGTAAGCTATCGGATCGGTTCTGCGTTCTGTCTGTTTGAAAAGGCACCTGGCAAATGTTGGAGTTGCAGCGGTTGACGATGATGCTGCACGCTTGCCCCCCGGCATACGCGCCTGGGTACCCGGGGCTCACGAAATACGTATTGTTGACGTTGGTGGTGCTTCCGCAAGTTCTCGACACTGCGGGCATCACAGGCTGCGTGTTAGGCTATGACACTGATGGTTAGTAGGCTAATGTGTACTTAGTGTCGTGTCGAGCAAGGAGCGTATTATGTACTACACTGCATATAAAAATAATACCATATAAAAGTTCGTTACCTAACCTACGCCCCCTCTAAATCATTTAGGATTCGTGTTCCCACTGCTATATGCTCCATTAGTGGATAGGTCACGTAGTATGGATACGTCCTTTTGTGATAGATAAGTGAGCGACCCTAGGGTATTTTGAAAGGTACTGACACTATGTCAGCTAGAACTTTTGCTCATGAAATTTACAATTATTGTTTTTTTTTTCAGATTTCTCAACACGATGAACTAACTGATTGGCAAACTCAGTATGTGAAGTTAATTATTTTCTCGAATTGAATAAGGGCTTTTACTCGTGAAACTATACAACTTTCAAAAAAAAAAAACAGCCAATGGTGTCGGTTTTCACAATTAAACTTATTTGACAGGATTAAACTTAATTTAAGTGTTCTGTCTTTTCTTTCTACATTGAATAGACAGGACGCTTAAATTTAGTCCTGTCAAATAAGTTTAATCGTAAACACCGAATCGACACCCATTCGCGTATAAAATAGGTCTTCCGGTACTTATTATAATTGACTGATCAGCTGATCGAGTTGTTTGAGAAGTCTAAATTGCCCGTGGTTTCATAGCGGAAAGAAATTAGTTTGTTAAATACAAGCTGCAGTTGCAATGCGTCAGTAGCAGAGTAGTGTGTTTGAGAAAGGCGGTGCGGTGCGGTGACAGTGTATATTGGTGTAAGTAAGGGGACTGACAGTGTAATGGTGTAAGCAAGGAGACTGACCGACGCAGCAGCGGCCGCGCCGCGTGGCGCAGGTGCCCGTGATGGTCCCGTTAAGGTTGTTGCATTCCCGGCGCGCCAGGCACGTGCCGCTCATCGAACTTGAGCTCGCGCACTCCGTGTTTGCGAACCGCACTATGCTCACAAACGGGAACACTGCAAAGTTTTGTTACCTATTAGGATTTATCAGCTAAATCATCATCTGAATCAAAAATAAATTATGAGTTGAAGTTCACTTTGCTCTGCTACTGAATGTTTAAAAAAATATATTTTATGTATATTAGGATCACGTGCCCCTGCACTGGTGTTTGGGTTCCTTACTACCTAATTTTATTTTCTTTGTTTTACATATAGTATACGATTTTTACTGTTTTCCCACTCTCTTTCCGATTTCTCAAGCGGGGAACCACTTTAGAAATCGGAAAGGGATAACCAAAGACTGTTTTCGAGCGAAACCGCGGCCGGAAAGCTAGTAGACGAAATAAAACATGATACATTTTTGTATATATTTACTAGTTTTGCCCGCGCCACGTTTTCGCTTGCGTAAGGATGTATGACGCGCGACCTGCACGCAGCTCACGATAAATACTTTTTTTAGTGTTGAATCACGATACGATGATGATTTGATAGTTATGAATTCTTAAATCAATCTTGCATCAATCAGTTTGACGTTTATCTAGGTATACTCATTTTAGACATCCTAACACGATACAGCACATGTAGTAGGTGCTTCGATCCGCTGATGTTTCTAACGTTTAAAAAAAATCGGCCAAGTGCGAGTCGGACTCGCTCACCGAGGGTTCCTTATAAATTCATATTCACACATGTCTTGAACTCTATATCAAATACTCAGGCCTGCAGTCCCTTGAATCTGTGAAAAAATCCAACTTCTATGCCAACGCAGTCAAGAGATGCGGCCGTTTATGCCGCATATTTGGACACTCGCAAGGGACTCAAACCTATAGGGTATTTCCCGTATACCTAAAATTATGAAATTTGGCAACAAACAAGGAACAATTTCTCAGGAACGCGTAGACGTATGTCAAGTTGAAATTTATATCAAATACTCAGGCCTGAAATCCCTTGAAGCTGTGAAAAAATCAAATTTCTATGCCAACGCAATCAAGAGATACGGCCGTTTAAGCCACATATGCTTATAGCACAAGTATAGGTTTTAATTCCCATGCGAGTGTCCAAATATGCGGCTTAAACGGCCGTATCTCTTGATTGCGTTGGCATAGAAGTTTGATTTTTTCACAGCTTCAAGGGATTGCAGGCCTGAGTATTTGATATAAATTTCAACTTGATATACGTCTACGCGTTCCTGAGAAAAAGGGTTGTGACAGACAGACAGACGGACCGACAACGAAGTGATCCTATAAGGGTTGCTTTTTCCTTTTGAGGTACGGAACCCTAAAAACGAGCTGCCTTACCATTGAGTGAGCAAACTGCAATACCTATACATGTGTATAATAACGAATTCGTGTTATTGCGTGGAATAAATTAATAAAAATATATAGGAGATTTTTAATTGCCTTCGTACTCCATTATATAAGGCTTTTCTCAAAAGTTTGTTTGTTTTCTTTTTATTCAAATTCGCTATGCCGTAAAATCCGCTCTTTCTCATAACTCCAAGACAAAGATCCCACGTTAGTTATCACACGAAAAAATTGCTAAGAGCAATTTATTATTGTAGGCCTCACAAACATTAATGATATATGGAACGATTTACTCACAAATCTTTCCCTTCCTATCTCCAGATTGATAAATTTCATTGTCTTCCAGGTTTTCCTCTTCCTCGTATATAGACATAGCGAAAGTTGTCACCACTAACGACATTAGCACTATCCACAACATTTTATAACTTGCCATATTATGTGTGTACTTATTAAGATGCATAAAATAATTATATAAAAAAATCTAAATTAAGATTGATAAAAAAGCTACCTATTGATAACAATGCGATTGCATTGGAAATGGAAATAAAGCCTAAGACCACGTATATATAAACTGGTTGGTAACGGTTGTCTCTTTGTGTAAATTGTTAAAAACCTCACCGTTTTTCATTTAGCACCTAGGTGGGTAAACCGGGTTAACTTTGTGGGCAGCGTTAGTAAAGCTTAGGCCCTCTCGTAGTTATGTGTATTAGAGTGAGCACTTGATATTTTGGCCAACACGACAACGCGTGTCGTAATCTTTACCTACATAGAAATAAATATTTTTGGACTTAAATTTAATTGTTTAATGTAATGCAATTTACCTTTGCGGGTTTACATAAGACATATATCAGAACCATTGACTCATAAAAGACCATAGGCTGTATGGTAAACAATTTAAAACTGACAAAAACGGTATTTTTGTGTAATAACTATAGCCAAAATTATATTCAGGTCTGTAAGTCATTCCGTTCAGGAATTAGAGACCCATGGTGTACGCGGATAGATAAACAGGGGCGGAGTGCAGTGACACCAATAGAATTACGTTTTCACCTTTGGGGACGGAACCATAGAAAATATTTATAATAACATATTTAGTAAAATACACAGGGTGAACAAGATCAGTGTAGAATGGACGTGTTACCAAGGGCTTTGTCACACTGAAAAACGTTTCTTCTTGGAAATTTTACTGAAAGCACAATAAGTTTTGGATTCGTAACTTTATTATATTGATCAGCTTTTTGCAAAATTTTGTATGGAGTATTTTTTTTGCTAATTAGCAAAGTCGTATAACATTTGTTCCATATGATGAATACCTACACATATTTTGTTCCATTCTGTATAGTCAACCGAAAATTAAAAAAAAAATAACGTTCCCTTATTTACGGTTTCGACAATGATCATACAGTAGAAACGAAAGAGCATCTCAATTTTTTAGGGGTTATTGCAACTAGTACTTGCAAGAATTGGTGCTCAATAATTTGAAATGTTGTCAATTGATCCTCTATGTGACAATCGTATACCTTGTTTAACTGTCAGATTAACGGACGTGTGCCAGTCTAGTGAGATCACACTGTATTTATTTTCTACCGCATTATGTCAATTTTAAGTAAGGCAATTAAATTTTAAAACAATCAGTATGTAATAATTGTGACTTTATTGGTTCCAAAAACATATTTTAAACAATTATTATATTCGACTTATTTTGTTTCAAACAATTATGGTTAAGGTCTAGGGAGAGTAGTGCGTTTACGAATAAAATAACTTGCATCAATCTATTCCAAAGGTAAAAATGGTGATTAAATAGTACTCGGGCCAAAGATTTAATCGCAAATTTCAGTAACATTGTGATTTATTTGGTCCATCCATCACGCAAAAACTGGGTACTTACCTAAAACTATTTTGGTCACAAAGCGACTTACCTATGTTATCTGTGTACTGTTTCAACATGTAAACTGTTTCAAAATCTACTTTTTTGTGAGACTTGATTTAGATTCAGGCTTACGTTTAACATGATGGGCTTAATTGATATTTCTGTAATTAAACTCTACATAGATCAATATGCAAGTTATTATTACCGGTGGGGTGGATTAAGTTACACTATTTAATTAAAGCATTGTGCGGTCCTAGATTCCTTTTGTGCAGTTTTATGGCACACTTACTCGGTAAGATTACAAAACACAGGACAGATCAATGGCTAAGCGACTGCGGTTTGATATTCAGGTATTTTCACATTCTTCTTCTTTAGATCGGAACAAGTAGGAAGTAAATTTCAATTTACAAAATATTTTACACTCTTATTGTAAGGCAAGCAAAATAATATATCTACTTATTAAAATGTGTTCATATCTAAATCGTGGCAAATAATTCACAAAATGTTAGTAGACCTCACTTCTTAACGCGAAATATCTAGATTACTACTCATATTTATCTTCATAAATATGTATATTATACAATATAATATGTATATTTTACTTTTTACACTAAAATGTACAAAAAATAAGAAAAAAAAAAGATTTTAAAAACATGTCATTGGTAATAAATTATCTTGTGACTTAGTCAACATACTTACTTTAACTTAACTAAACATTAAGTAACTTTTGATGTGGGTAAAGTAATAATACAATGTAGCCATAAATATGTCTTAATCAGTTATGCAGGATGTAACAGGAGATGCCTTTTGTTTCTATTACTTTGCATATTTGCAGAACGTTTGACTTTCCAATTGTATTGCCATACCTTACTGCTACATCTTGTATACTATAATAATCCAGAGACAATTCACATACAGTCATCTAGCCCCAAACTAGGATTCCCTTTATTAATGGTACAAGAGACTGAAAAACATACAAATACTAATTTAAATATATATATACATATAGATATAATATACTCAGGCATAGAGCAAACAAATCCACTCATCACAGAAATATTTGACCTAAGTGGAAATCGAACCCACGACCCTCGGTTCAGTAGTCAGGAGCTGTAACCATAGAGTCATCGAGTCAGCCTTATGAACTGTATATCTATTATGTACTTGAATACTTCAGACCAACTTCAGAGGTTGCGGTTCTGAGTGAATATGCATAATTGTAAATATGAATAAATTAAAAACATAGGTAGTTTTGAAATCACACGTATAAGAAATAAACCTATTTACATATTGGGTCTACCAATGTGCAACTATTACTGAAAGTTTGTAAAAAAAAAGAATATATTAACTAAATATAATAAACTTAACAAAAAACGCAAAAAAAGACGATGAGGTAAATTAAATAATTAAATGAAAACTCGTATGCACCTAAAATTACGTACAATATAATATGGCATCCATCTTAAAACATGGCAAAGAAGAAACTGATTTTTCAAGATCAGATTTTAGTAACTCGATAATTTTAATCAATAAATTGTTTTTTGGTGTTTTATGTTTGTCGTTTAAAGCACGTAATTCCAAAAGGCACATCATCATCATCACGAAACATCTTACAATCCCGAATGGATATTTCACTGGGGCGCCTACCAATAAGAAGGATTCGTTCTATGTCCGGTCTGTTAAAAAAAACTTATAGTTTCATTCCAATATCAATAGGCAATGTTATAGTTATTTATTATTTTGTGACTAAGGTTTTACTTGTTACACGATATTTTACAAGAAATTTCTTGTATTAGGTACAAACCAATAAATTCAGTAAAACCCACCTCAATATTCTACTCGTACATTCATAAGAAAATAATAAAATATACTTCATTTTGTCGTGGAATGTCTTTCACTTTGATCTTTCGGTACAAAGTGATTTTCTGAATTTTCCGTGTATTATTCGTAAACTACGGAGAGTAATCGTATACCCATAGAACTTTTAAATATAATCATCTATGAATTGACAGGTACATAGGTTTTTCCTTTAATGTTCTAAAGGAAAAGTTTATGATAATGTGTAAAATGAATTGACTATATATATATTATAGTCGCCCTGGAAGAAATACTTTGTGTTTTAGAAAGAAACGTGCCAACTGACGTTCTCGAAGTCCGAGTACCTACATAAGAGTAGTCAACCAACATTACATTGTATCAACTTTTATCTATAAGAAATATTGTCGATAGTTTATATTATTTACTAACTTAAAGTTTTTACTGCAGTTATATTTGAATATGTATCATAAAATTGTTAGTTACAAAAAAATAAACCCTTCCTTATTTTTCACATTTCTAAATGTTGAAGTATAAATTTCAAATGAAAAGCGATTATTTTAATTATTTTAAAAGCGACTTCAAGTTTGATTAACTCTGAAAAAGGTTGTTAATTTTTTTCAGAGTTAATCAAACTTGAAGTCGTCCGTAAAGATTACAAATAAAAGTTTCAATATCACTAATATTTGGGTACGAAAAGGGTGGTTAAAATTAATAAGTAAAATTGTTGTCATATGGTTTAGCATATGAAAGATATTCTAAATATTTTTAATTTTAATACACAGCGAAGTTTTTGTACGTGTTGACCAAAAAATATTATCTTACAACTTTTTGAAGCGGAAAAAAATATTTGTACCTACATAGTTTTAAAAAGAAACATGTCTTCGTACAAAGTAAAGTAATTTTCTTGGTTGATTTATAAACAAATAAAAATCATAAAAAGGTTAAAACCTACGTTAGATATGTAATATTATGACGTAATATCAACGAAAAGCCGCTCCACGGATATAACGACAATAGAATCCCTTGCCACTGCCTGTCTCTTACATTTTTATGAGGTGAATTGTGAAAATTGAATATGCACTATTATGTGCCAAGGACTAGAGATCGGTAGAATGATATGACAAATAACTTACAAAATACAAAAGTAATACCCACCTCTAATCAATAAATGCGTGCTGTTTTACATCGGCATTTCAAAACAGACCCCCTAAGATGGTTACCTACCATTTCTTTTTTAATTAATTATTATAACCATATTTCCAATTAAATTATAACTTTCCAAAAGTTTATTAAAATGACGGAGGTAAGATTAAACAAAAAAACAACTTTCGAGTAAAAAATCTTCATAAATCATATGTTCTACTTGATGGCAAGATATCTTTAAGCTCTGAGCGTTCTAGAACATTATTATAATGTCCACACAATTTTTCACTACTATATTAACAAACTTGTGATTTTTAAGTAAGCACATAACAATTACCCGACACAAAAATAAATACTGTTCTACAACTTATTCGCAACTAAATTACAAAGTAAATATTTAATAGGTACTTTCATGTCCTTAATTAAACGTTTAAATGTTTGGTTTTATATCATCATTAAGACTCAATTAAATAAAATAAAATAAAAATTGAAAAACTACTCCAAATGGAATTCATTAGCTGAAAGTTTTGATGTCTTGGATATACAGTGTGTTCCAGGTTAAACTAGTTAACGGGAGTGCTAATGCGGCCATGGAAGAATATCGGAGATGATATCTTAAGAACCATAAAATTGCGACATGTTTTGTGCAGAGGTACATAAAAAAATTAAAAAAACATCTAATGGTCGTCACGGGGAGGGGGAGGGAGATGGACCCCATAATGGGGGTGGTTTTAATGTAGAAATGGGTTATATTTCACGATCCTAAAATATCGCTAGTTCAACCTGGGACACACTGTATAGATTCTGTACATAGTCACAGAACTCTAAATAAATAAATAAGTACCTTTATATTCAACATTTTGTGGTTATAGCCTTTAAATTTTCATTTAAATGTCTTTTATTTTAAACTTCTAGTTTTGATCGTATTTATGTATGGACATCAAGTGGAATGTCGACCATACAAAAGACATCAACGAGCAGTACTTGCATTGCTTTGGACACTTTACTACGCAAATAATACGGAAAGTATTGAAAACCACTCTCAAAAATTTGAGAACCATGTACCAAAGCAGTCAAGATTCTTTCTCCGGTCACAAGTTTTCTTAAAAAAAAAGATTCACTTCAATCCATTCAATAGTTTATGAGAAAGTTGCGGTCATACAAAACCATATAACGTAACTACTTTGCTCGAAGTAGCATAATACTAGGTTTAATTTTCTTATCAACTTTTTGTTGAATCCAAAAATAGATAAGTAAAAATATTTTGGAATTTGATACCCACTGCTGTATTTACCTACATTTTGAAATAAGTAGTACATACATATATCTTAATTCGAATAAAAACTTTAATATTCTTTAAGAGTTATTATAAATATTTGAGTAATCTCTTTGATATCAGGAAAAGTCCGATTGATTAATTAAAATTATATTATTTTTCTTAGTGATCGTCGGGGTTACCACGTACGTTTCATTCCATTCAATGTCTGATTGGAGTTACCGATTTTCGTTCTTTTAATTAATTAAAATTTATTACACTTATAATTGAATATTATTATTATCACTTAATTATTGAAAGGTATTATATAAAGAAACACTAGTGACTATTTAATAATGGCATTTTGACGACCGGCTGCTCTGCTCTTATAAATACATTCTAGCAGATAAGTACTTACGTGTTTGCATTGATAATTAGGTAAATGTATAAGTTGAAATACTCCTACGTACAGTTTGCCATAGGCACTGTGCCCTCATGATACTTCTGGACGGAAGCAATAAGGCTGATTTACATAAGCAGTTCAGCTTACAAGTTAACGTTACTAGTACAAGGTAAGGTACGTATCGTACCACAAACTATGGAAGGCCTAACATTTTTATGATGTAAGCTTGTATTGGTAAAACGAAGGAGACTATTGCATATACTTACTATACTAGAAAACTGACAGTGGTACGTGATTTTTGATTTTAAACTGCAGTAAATTGAGACTAGAAAATGTAAAGGTTGCGATTTTGAATAAAACGACCGATTATGACAAAGTTTAGGATGGCCCTGATTCCTGCTGAGATAGCTGTCTGATCCAGCTGATGTGGTAAATGCTATAATCTCAAGCTTTGCTTAAGTCGCCTGTGGCACAAATGTTCCATCTCACCTACGGTCATTCAATCCAAAGACGCATCTGTAAACAACTAGAAAAACATTATCAACTACGTATCTTATTATTATTCGATACAATAAACATTTAAATATCTTGGATATTCCTTGCTTTCTTAATTTATGTTACTTACAATAAATTAACTAATTTCTAACAAATACTAGAGCTTCGGCTCGGATATATAAGACGACACCATTGCCATGTAATGAGCAAATTTTCGCATTTCCATAGAAAAGGTGAGAGAAGTTTGTTGGAATAAAACTTTATTTTGTAGACAACAGAATGTTATCTATCGCTTATAGCTAATGATGCTAAGGGGAAGCTTCAGTAGAGGTACATTAGCGAGGGTCGCGGTGGGCTGTAGACGTGTCTGCATCTGTGTGTGTGTATGTAATAAGAATGGTGGATTTTAGCTGTGTACAGGTTGCCGTGCATCTCTTTATGTTATTTATTACACCTAACATGTAGACGCAGATTTTTTAAAGCTTTCAGATAAAACTATAGGTATACAGCACTAGCAGATAATACTATGACACTAGGTACTGATGAGTACTTTTAGTACTTACGTACACTTAAAAAATCAGTATCTTAATTTATTAATGGTGTCGTTCTTATAATCACGCCCTATTCATATATTTTTCATTTTAAATTAAATATACACCTTTGTAAATGCACTCAGTTTTAATAGAAAATTTCAGTTTAATATCAAAGTAAAATTGGTCATACATTTATCAGAAACATATGATATCGTATTTTATTTAAATGTATTAATATCACATCTGAGTGCATTTATAAGATCTATAGGTAACGTGGCTTGTATTTGAGAATATATGACTCATTTTCAATCGCATTTCAAATTCTTAACTACAAAAAGGGAATTTTCATTATTCCGTTTTCATGGTACAAAGTTTTCTTGATTTTCTTGCTGCTAAACTTCACTTAAAACAAAAGTCCTGAAATCATTCTGATAGCACTAAACATCACTTATTTTAGAATAAATATTAAGAAGTAGACATTGAGAGCTGGTTATTGCCTGAGGCACAGAGGAGCGCGGGTGCCGCCTCTGGCGGTCACAGCGCGCTGTAGAACGTGTCCATCAAGCTCGTGTCCAGGTCGCACTCCAGGTAAATGTTCTCACTGCATTCCTCCTGAAACATTCAAGAAGTAGCCATCTTAACTGTAAGTCAGATTTGCTTTTATTGGCACTTAGCGACACGAAACTTTTTAAATTTTATTTTGTAAGATAACAAAAGTCTAACGGCCCACCTGATGGAAAGTGGCATCCGCCGCCTGTGAGCATCTAAGTATAACCGTGTGTGTGTGGATTGAGTGATCTTTTCAAAAACCTTGTTCAATCCCTACCAAAATAATTGTATTAAAACTTCATAGTAAAGCATATTTGTGAAACCTGAATCAAGAAAGTTATAGTTAATTAACTAGGTCACTCAATCCGGACACCTGAAGAAAAAGCCATAACACATATCTGAGAATATACTGCATGTATCTTTCTAATTTTAGTATGAAAAATTAGTGAAAAATTTGGGAAAGCTTGTTACAAATTTTCAATTCGTTTGAAAGCCGCGTTAAAAAGTTATAACCGTTTATGTGGATCACTCAATCTTTTCTATGCGCCGTCTAAGTGAACTTATAAATAACAACCGTCTTAAACTGAATAAGTATGTAATATTCCCAGTGTATACTATAATGTTGCGTCTGGGAGAATTTGTGACGCAAAAATCGAAACCGAAATCTTACTGGTTCAAGAGAAAATAAAAATAAAAATATATTTTCATTGAATGTCCCAACTGAGTGATCCTTATTTTCGTCTATATTTTATAAACATAAGCTTGTAGAGAGAAGGAGGCTATATCAGAAATTGTGAAAAATGTTGTACAAAAATTTGACAAACCATCGGCCCCTGTAAGCGTTAAGCTTTAAAAGATAGCACAACTTTTACATTCCTTAAGGAAAACATTGTGTAGGGTGACCATATACTGGGAGTAAAAAAATGGAAAAATAAACTAGGTTCAGTAAGCGGACCAGACACTATCAATAATACTGACAATATTTTTACATCAGTATATTGTCATTTCATCGTTTTTATGCGTCAGACCTGCATTCCAACCACTACATGGTCAGTATATTGTCAATATACTGTTATTACTTGAAAATACTGTCATTATTTCTGATAGTGTCTGGTCCGCTGTAGGAAAGCCGAGAACATTCAATAATTAAAACTTTTTTATTATTTAATGGTTAACGACTAAAATAACTGAAAGAAAAGAAAAATAGTTTATTACGCCAACTGGCTACAAAACAATAAAACGATACATAAAACTTAGGTTATTATAAAAAACAATTGTGGCGGCATACTTCCGCCTCTTTCTTTTTATTGTTTTTATTATCTGTATGCGATCTGTCACTTTGACAGATCTTTCTTCTTGCTAGAGCCTCGGTCGCGTGCGCATGTAACTCTCATAAGTTGTGATTACCTATCGCAATAAATATCAATATTCTTGTGGCATTTGGCTGTTTGATTTAACATATACGTGTGACTACCTCGTGGGCAGCCAAGGAGCCCAAACAATCATACTTAAAATCTAATTAAAAATAAAAATAAACTATATTTTTAAGCCACATCAGCGTAAAAGGTCTCGGCTCAGTAAATGTAGAGGAGACTTATACTGTCTCGACTACGCCGTTAATTCTGCGCATGCACTATATTTTTCGTATATTGTTATCCGGTATCCGTCCAGATACTCTCTTATATTATATAGCAAATAAATGCTGGATACCGGTAGTTGAGGTATTTTTGACAAAACCAACAATATATCCACCATACACGACGTTTTCCTTAAGGAATGTAAAAAATGAGTTATCTTTTAAAGTATAACATAAGTGTTATACTTTAAAAGATAACTCATTTTTTGATGAGGGCGGATGGTTTGTCAAAAATTTTCTCGGCTTACTGTACCTAAGTGTAATTATGTATCAGTCCTTTTAAGAATTAAGAATCCTTTTTTCTCCAGATTTAAGTAAAAGAACAAGTTTTTAGTTTTATTTTTGAACAGAGTGTAAAAATGTAAGTTCAGTGCGTCCTTGATTCGCAATTTTTGTTGTTTTTTTAAACCAGAATATAAACCGTTAAAGAATAAAAAATAGTTTTAATTGTTTAATTTTCTCGGCTTACCTAAAGCGAACCAGACACTATCGGTAATAATGATAGTATTTTCAAGTAATAACAGTATATTGACAATAAACTGACAGTGTAGTGGTTGGAATGCAGGTCACTCACTCATCACTCAATCCACACACACACTCTATAACCCCGGAGGTTTATCAGTGCCCTGCCGAAACTTGAGGGTTAAGATGGAATGTCTCTTGTGCCGGTAATTACGCTGGCTATCTCGCGCCACCGGCCGGAACACAGCACGCTGCTTGGCGGCGCAGGTATAGAGAGAGCAGTGTTACCCACCCAGTCGGACCTTGCATAATAAGGTCCTTTCACTGGTAAACACTTGTTATATATAAAAGTGGTACGGTACGGGTACGCATAAAAGCAAAGTCCTGACCTGGGCGCTGGTCGCGGGGCCGGGGAGCTGGTCGCCGCCCCGTCGCGCGTGTCATTTGGCCGCCTTTGGCAGGTGGCGCTTCATGTGTAGGGCGAGGTGGTCCGAGCGGGCGAAGGACCGCTCGCAGACCGCGCACTTGAACGGCTTAGCGCCAGTGTGTTTGCGATAGTGCCGCGTCAGCTCGTCCGACCGCGCGAATCGCCACTCGCACTCCGGCCATTGACACGTGTACGGTTTTTCACCTAACGACACAATTAATATTATTCATACCTTCTTGATAGTTTAAATGATTGTTCAATGAAGTTTACTTGAATTATGGTGTGATAGAGTAGGTACTCATAGGTATAGTAAATTAATGGAAAAATAGAAATATCCTGTAGTCAATTCTAGATACGTCTTAAATACTTTTTCACGCTGATTTGAAATGAATGTTTTAAAGCTTTCCTTTCCATACAAATCGATCTTTTTCAGTTTGCCGTGCTTTGAAGGTAACATAAACCTGTGGTTACCTATCTACATAAAGGTTTAGAGAACAAAATGCAGTTAACCTTGTCAAAAGCAGATCCGTTAGTGTGTTTCCACAATTTAACAAGAATGTCTGTATATAAATTGCAATGTGATATAAGAAACGTGAAAGTTAACTTTATACCCAAGTTACAAGTAGGTTCCTCACACATTTTATTGCTAAAGCAATTTCGCGCTGCCGATGTTAATGGGATGCCTTTGCTTTTTGTGATGTTTCTATTTCTCTAACCTAGGTAACTTTACATGGGTAAACTATGTTTTTAAATTAAAATCGTAAATAATTTGGGTCAAAGAGAACGAAGGACAAATGTGCACATAGATTTGACACAGAATTTACAAACGAACATCGAACGAACTTCGGAAACTTTTATAAAAACTTTTTATGTGTTCTGCGATTTAATCAGTTTGGTTTAATAAAATGTTATTATAACACTTCGCTACGGCGCTTTACTACTAAAACTAAATAATATTTTTTAATATAAAGACAATTCACGGTGGCTGTGTGTTAAGCAACTACTGTCTACGCTAATAAAAATAAATATTTTTATTACCTGTATGTATCCTTTGATGAGCCTTCAAATGTGAACTTTTCGTGTACACTTTTGTGCATCCTAGAAATATGAATGGTTTTCATTAGAGCTTTAATTTCCATCCTATCAAAACTACAGCCAGAGAAACAAGCCATGCGAAAATAATGGCAAAATGAGCTAAGTAAGCTATGTAAGTTCAAGTATATTATTCCTAATATGCGAAGGCGTGGTGTAGTCAGGGTTAGGGATCATTATCTGTATTTTTTTTTATTTGGCATTCCACATCTGATGTCAGATTGAAATTTTTGACGTGGAGCGACTTTATAGGACTTTGACTCATCACGCTCAAATCGATTTATCGATTTCATCTCTCCGATTCGACGTGATTCTTAGAATTTTCTGCGATCGTAGTAAGTACCTGGGCAATTGGTAGTATTCGTTCCATTCAGTATCGCTACACTGTATTGGTATTCTTTCAAGAGTGTTACGTCTACGTTTCCACGTACTTACCTTAAGCTTCGGTATAGACGAAGTTGACTAAGATTACAGATAGTTTAGTATAAAAATATCCTAAGTACCTAAAAAGTCGCAGTGGTGTACTCTTCTCTTCTCCAGTTCAGGGTTATTCCGCCGGTTGTACTTGACAGGTGGCGGGGGGGCTAGGCGCGGATGCGTTAAGGATGGGTGGCCAAGCGGCGGCGGACCCGTCGCCGGCGCACTCGCCGGCGTCATTGACAGCGGCTGCGACATCGACTGTACCGATATAAATATATTTTATTACATATGATGATTACGTTACTATAATAACACACTATGTCCCCACTGCTGGGCACGGGTCTCTTTACATGCTCGAGGATCCTATCCAGATTAGTTAAGGGACAAGATCTCTGAGATTTAGTCCCTCCTTCTTAATTAGATATGCATTTAGGTAAAAGGTAAGACTTTTGTACTGAACCATGCAGTATTGTAGCAACAATCACGATCACCCCGGTTGCATTATTTAAGTTGTTTATGTATTGTAAAAAATTGGGTGATACCTGCACGTGGTGGTGCGCATGCGCTGCCGGGTGCGGCGCTGGTGCCGGTGGCAGGAGCGGCGCGCGCAGGAGCGGCGGCGGCGGCGGCGGCGGGTGATACGGCGGCGGTGGCGTGCGGCGCCCCGCGCCCTGCGACAACACACGCTCTTGTTGCTTGCACATCTCCCGACTCACTCGGGTGTGAGTGTCACTCAATAACGTGTACTGGAAGGAAGCTTTCATTAGTTCAATGCGTATTTATTTGACAGTTGGGTCTTAAAAATCAAGAAGTTAGGCTTTGGAAATTAAAATTTAAAAAAAAACGCACGATAAAAACAATCGCTGAGCAGTCGATGGTACCATCTGTCGCTACGTCGCAAGCACTCGCAAAGCATCTCTCATCTCGTCCAATTTACCTGCATGGAGTTCCCTGGGCTGCCCTGGTCGGAGCCCGGCGGCGTCAGCGGGGACATGTAGACGAGGCGCGATGACGGGTACTTGGCGAAAGCGGGCGCGGACTGGTGCGGCGCCTGCGGCTGCGGCGGCGGCGGCGGCTGTGCGTACGTCGGCGGCGCGCACAGCCTCTCCGTCTTGATCTCCAGAGGGCTGAGTAGCGGTGTGGCGCACTCCTCGAGTAGCGCCTCTTCCGCCTCCAGTTTGACATGTGTTGCTCCGAGAGGGGCGAGCATGCTCGCGTTCTCAGGGTCGATGTTCCGGATGGAGGAGGCGATGTCCTCCCAGAGCGCGGGGCGGAACGCATCGTCGCGGGAGGAAGGGCCGCCGTCGAACAGGTCCATGTGGTCGGGCGCCACGGGAGCGCCCTCTTGCTTACACAGCAGCGACTCTAGCTCAGATGTCTGGAACAACAATACAGTTTGGTTAGGAAATTGACAAAATTAAAATATTTGAACATATAATTTATATGTGTGTTTTATGGAGAAGATGCAAAAATAAAACCCTTTTTTTTTTCAATTATAAGATATTTCCTAGATTTAGATTATTAGTCTTTTCAGATATTTTTTCAATGCATGCAGCCGTAAAAACCCTAACAAAGGAAAACAAGGTTTTCTCGAGATAAATATAGTTTGTTTTTCACCTCATTATTGAGAAAATAGAAGATATAAGAAAATCTACTGTACTAAACTAAATTGAATAATAAATTAATCATTTATACAAAAAATATATACATTTTAAGGTAAAGATACACATACAACAAGGTGAAAAATCAACAACAATAGAGAATTCACGGAGTTCAAAATTTAAAAACAAATATTAGGTGCTTACCTATGAAATTGCCGATTAGTTAAAAAAGTTCAAAGAGAAAATTAATATAAAACAATTAAGGTTTTAAAACAACGAATTATTTCCAAAGTACCACTGGACATTTAGAAATAAAATAATGCTCGCTAAATGCTCGTTGTCGGAATATTTTGAGAGCACAGTGGTAAAGAAGCAAAAAAAATGGATTTTTTCGTCACTGAATATCGCCATTATTTTATTAACAAAATACTAATTTTTAATTTTTGAAGGCTACACTTACCCCAGCATGTTCTTCGTTACCATACGTATTTTTTAGCATATTGCTCATAATATTGCATGATTTTCAGATAAACTATTTTTTTTTGGTAGTAAAAATTGATCCAATTGACCTCTAATAAAACGCCAATACAGTCAGTTTTTACATGAGAGACATGACATCACTAATTCATGAAAAACCTTGAATATAGCTAGAAAATGATATTTAATTTAATGTAAGTTAATTACTTTTTGGAGTAATATTATTCTGTTGAACTTTCAAAACTGAAACGGCAATTTCATAGGTAAGCACCATCAAATTTGACTTATAATATAATCAGTAGTTTTACGCAACAAAGCTTTTTAAGCTGGATTTAGTGAGGTGAAGATGTTTGTTTGTTAATGATTCAACTTAGTTTTAGAACACCAACCAAATCACATAGCATTAGTTGCACTGACTATTACTGCACACAGTTCGTTAACAGCCCATAGGTCCCTCCTGCTGAGGCACGAGTCTTTTCCCATAGCTTGGGAACGTTAGGCCGTACTGCACACATGAGGCCAAGTCCGATTTGATAGACTAAGAATTTCAGGTTAATATTATATCATTGGTAGGCATATACTGTGCTAAATTTATCAAGGTATATTTTTCATTCAAAAATCAATTTGGTTCGATGGATTTTAATCTGTCGTAACTTATGTTCTGCTAGGCTGCCTGCGCCGCCGACGCGACTCGCGCGCCTTAGCTTTGTCCCTCTAGCTAGAAGAATGGCTGTCTTATAGGTCAAAAGGTACACGAAGTTATTATGATAAATAGGCTGTTTTAATTTTAATAATCGGTAAAAAATAAACATAGGTAGGTATTGCTATGAAAATGTATTTGCGAAATATCTGTACTGTACCTACTTATCGAAAAGAGTGAAATGAATTAATTTGTGTTTTTATAAGAGCAACATCTCATATCGATGAAGAGCAAGCACCAACGTTTGTAATATTAAGTAATATATTCAAAATCAAAATTGTTTTTATTAAAATAGATGCTGTACACATTCTTTTAAATCGTTTTTTTTTCTACCTAACGTATTTCCCGAGAGTTTGGATAATTTAAAGCATTAGGAATGAGTGATCACAATACGAGTTTATGTATTATTGCCTTATCTCACAGTTCCATACATTACATTTAATCGATTTTTTTTACCCTCAATTGGTACGCCCTTGGCATCAACTCACCTGATGGTAAGTGACGATGATGCCGAAGATGGAAGCGGGCTTACCAAGATTCCCCAACGCAATGGGGAACTGGCTATCTTATCTTCATGCCGGAACACATCAATGCTGTTAACATTGATGTTTGGCGGCAAGACTTAGATAAGATGGTGTTAGATAAGATGGTGGTAGCTAGCCAGGCGGGCTCAGAAAATGCCCTACCACCAACCAAACCGAGTCCACAAAGTTGGACCCCGCCGGGAATCGAACCCGCGACCTCCTGATGTGGAGCGAGCGGCAAGCCACTACGCTACGATTATATTAAATTTCGAACTTCAACAAAGTAAACTGTCGAATTGACATTGTGTTCCCTAAGGGAGGACGCGTGGCGCGGGCTCTGCTGGCTCGCATTTACACACAATGCCGGCGCCCACGCACCGCACCGCGCACAGACGTCGAGCACACGCGTCCCCGGCGAGAAATGCCAGTTATAATTATAACATCCTCCACTATTACAATATGACAAGTTTAGTTACCTGTGACATCTACGAAAATGTTTTTAGTAATTGAAATAACATTTTAATTAAATGTAAAGACATTCTAATTCCTAGACCCAGTATGCATGAGTATGCAAACACAGTTGTCTAGTTTCATTTTATATTGGAACGGTTTTGACAAATTCCCATTATACAAATAACTAGGTTTTTATAATAACATGTTTACTGCAAAATTTATCTCAACTCTGTATACTTGTATATTTAACGAGCATTTACTTTTGTGTTTATCATGTTACGTAGCACCAAAACATTTGGTGCTCTCGTTGATGTCTTTTGTATGAAGATCTTGGGAGCGCTCAAAGCTTTATGTAAAAAATGATTATAACTTATGTACCTATCTTTGAAAACAAAAGGGATGTCGACTGCTAGTAATCTGAGTCACTTTTTATCAAATGTCAAAAACGACAATTTGTTCAAAAATATTTTGAAATAGTGAACTGTGACGTCATAGCTTTGTATAGTCATTTCTACATAAACATTACGAAATATTTTCAATAAAAAATTGCACATGTAATAAAATTCCAAGCCAGTTTTCTTACTGTTTCAATAAAAGAGTTATTACTGAAAAATATTTCAAAATTAATTGTTGTTGTAGTCAACTACCCTGTTGCTAGATCTTAAATAATACTAACAAATTAAGGTAAAGTATGTCTTAATATAGTGTCGTCGTTATACTAGCATGTTTTTTGCGGTTCTTTGTGTAAAATATCGTTTCAAAGAGTAATCTATCTAAAAGAAGGGGTTTGTATATGTATTTTATCTTAATTGTTTCATCCATTTGTTTGTCTCTGGTAACGTATGCCCGTCACTGAAGATTATTCTTAAATTCTTGAATAATATCGTCACAGCTCCAATCCGCAACATCTGAAGGTAAAATTATAATGGAGACCGATTTTTAAGTGCTTTAATTTTCTAACAAGGAACTGTATTAACGCAGTGGAAGGAAAATTATTAGAATAACAGGTAGAGAGACGCCAAGAATTAGTTGCTCTATCGACAAGAGTCTCGGTCTTAAGTTAAAGAGGAAGGAAGAACTGTATTGAAAATATTCCAATGTTTATTTGTTTCAATTCTAATTATCGAGAAAATCCAACACATCGTCTACCTCGAACCAAAACATATTGCAAGGTCTAGGAAAATGCATGCAGTAAGTACACGTGCTATACAATCAAAACACATGAAGCGTGTTGATATCAGAATCAAATGGATCGGTTGCCCCGACGCAGGCGCTGCCTTACTAGCGGGACCTTAGTGTCGCAAGCGCACCGGACCGCGCGAATTCCTAGCATGACCTTTGCGGATCGAACGATTGCTGCAACTGCTCCTCTGCGCTCGCGCACCGGGCGGCGGCGGCGGCGGCGGGGCGGCGAGCCGACTAGACGCTCTTGAGCAATGCGCTAAACACCAGCCGATGTAGATCGGCTGGGTCGCGCCATCGCCACTGGACCGACTTGCTTGTTTATATTGGCTTACATTTAATAGATCTCTATAATGGATTCAGAAGATAACATTTATAAGCTTTTAATATCCAGTCAGTGGACCGTATTGGAGGGCGGAACATTAAAAGATGCTCGTATAGTGTAGAATCGTAGTAAAATTTTGATAGGTAAATAATAATATAAACTAACTTAATCCTTTTATTTTATTTATAAGTTCAATACAACTTTATACTTTCACATTTAATCTTTTGAATTATCTTTGGAATTTCTAATAACAAAAACTCCTAATAGGTGGGATTAGACGGGATAAACTGCACGGCATACGAGTATGATAACGATAGCAGCAAGGAGTTCATACAAACCCCACCGTCGTCGCCTGGATTCCCTGCGTCACTTTTCACGTACACCGAAAAAAGTTTTTGACTACAATACAACAAGAACGTATAGTTGTTTAAAAAATAGTTATTCTAACAAAAAACTAGTTATTAGTAATATAATTTTTTGCAGCATGTTGGAAACGATTAGTAATGTTTACTTTTTAAATCTAGTTAAAACACAGAGCGTAGTGTTTACCACTGCATAGTAAGCATTAATGATGTGATAGTAATGAATACTGGAAAGCGGTACTCTTTACAATAAGGTTTGTTGTCATTATAATCGGATTGTAAGGTGATCATGAAATGTTGTACACATACCGATATGTTCTGTTAGATTCACAGATTGATTTAACTAGATTATTATAGTAATGACGACAAAGCGTTTTGTCATCACAAATAGAACTAGACAATATCGTACGGATAACGAGATTCTAGTTACATGTACCAGAATTTGTTTTCAGTGTAGATAACTACTATCTGCTACTACAATGCGACGTCGGTTTGCTCTAATTTTCTAAAATTGTAGGTACTGCGTTTAGTTTTGACTCTTTTCAATGAAATTCAATTCAATGCAATGTGCTTTATTACACAATAAAATTTCAGAATTAGTATTTCTCACTAGCTCTCTGCCCGCGCCTTTGGTCGCAAACAATTGTCAGTTATTTCCCGGGAGTTACGTGAGGAACCGAGACAAAAGTAGACTATGACTTTCTCCATGTCATTGGCTACGTGCAATCGTGCACGCCTTGTCAAGATCATTGGAGGCGTTAAGGCGTCAAGAGAGAACAAGCAAATAAACACGTTATCACATATATAAGTAATATTAATTAGGATTAATTACCAAGCCTTTTAACCTGAAACTAAGATTTCAGGTTTTAATGTAAACACGACGTACTTGCAGACACGACTGGATAAATTTTGGTCCATACTTTTCCTCTCAAGTCATGCAGTTCAAAATGCCAAACTTTTATGTACCGACTTATTCTATTTTTTATTACATGTTGGTTATGTTGAGACTTGTGTTTTATCATAATTATGTTTTAATTGAACAAGAATAATCTAAGTTAAAAATATCCTATGACATTCTCAGGATTAAAACGATTTTAACAACACTTCAAAATCTACTTATTACGTTTAATTTCAAGATCAATAAGAAATAAACATACTTTTATAAATATTTGTAATCGTTTTAACAAATATTAACTTGGCAACTATTTAGATTTTTTTCACTGAGCTTGAAGAGCTGTAACTATGTACTTTCGGATCAAATCAAGTTTCCATTATTAATATTAATACATTAAGGCAAAGTACAAATATTTGATATTTGTACTTTGCCCAGGATCTGTTTAAAAATAAAGTTTACTAGCGTAGCGTAGCATTGTAAGTGAAGCATAAACTAACGGATCAATCGACCTCATACCTAATTTTTTCTTTGAAAATCAGTTAAGAGATTTCTTAGTTTTGTGACTGCAAAAAAATGCCTTAGGTTTCCGTACCTTAAAGAAAAAAAGGAACCCTTATAAGATCACGTTATCCGTTTTTCTGTCTGTCTGTCTGTCAAGACCCTTTTACGCAGGAACGCGTAGAGATATCAAGTTGAAATTAATATCAGATACTCAGGTCATCAACTCTCAGGAGCTGTGAAAACATCAAAGTTCTAAGTCAACGCAATCAAATATGGCTATTTATGCCGCATATTTTGCCACACGCAAGGGAACCAAAACCTATTGGGTACTTCCCGTTGACCTAGAATCATGAAATTTGGCAAGCAATGTCATAAATCACAAGCAAAAACAATGTAGTTAGGCATATAAAAAATGCAATTATAAACTTATTTGCAATTGGTAAACTGACCGCGATCTATATATATGTATGGGAGCAACAGTTTTCCAACGGCAAAGTTAAGTTGATCCCTCAAACCCAAGTTTGTACGGAACCCTCGGTGAGCGAGTCCGACTCGTACTTTATAATTTTATTATATACACGTAGAGGGTATATATAAAGTCTGCGTGTATACAAAGTTTCATACATTTAAACAATATTTTTTTTAAAATATTGACTCGACTCTTATTTAAGCACCTCTTTTACTGCGTACTAGAATGTATCTTCCGATGATGTAGACTTTTTCCTTTAAGTAGATTTTTCATTTTAGGGAATAATTAGTTAGTTACAGATGAGTAGAAGCTACTTAATTAAAGTGTGTTAAAAAAGAAATCACACGGAGCCAGGCGATCTATAAGTTTGACCGAAGTTTTAAGTGTTGTGCAAAAAGTCTCTCGTTTTGAGGGCCGTGCCGAGCGTGCGCGCAAGTTGTCATGAGGAAGGAGTAATCCACGAATTTTTAACGTACCATTCAGCAATAATGCTCTGTTGATTTTTTCTAGCCTGCATGCACTTCTTGCTCGGTGCAATTTGGTTAGTGTCCATTCATTTTTGGAACAGCCAAACGCTTGACTGCCGCTTCGTTTCTGCATCTTACCTACATACTAATAGATCCACGATACACCCCGCCTACAGTGTCGTAAACGACAAGCCTGTTTAAATTTTTTCAACATATCACGTCACTATTCCACAATTCCAGATGCTTCTGCGCAGGGCGAAATTATCCTCTATCACGAAAATGCTCATGTAGAATCCCACCCAAGTAGCACACAAGCGCTATAAAGAGAGCTTTGATTATTTATAATCAAAGAAAGAAAGCTATAGTAGCTCTACAACAGATCTCACTAACTCTATAGGCGACTGTGGTAAGCGCTACAGTATTGTTATATCCTGCTATAACGCTTCTGTACAACCCAAAAGGGCCCCGAATACCACCTTGAATGTTACAGTAGCCGTATAATGGCGAAAGTGGTCGCGAAAGCGGTTCTAGGGGGCTCTTGTACCGTCTCATTGTGCGACCTTGAGTTCTACAGTCGCCATAAAGTAGCGATAGCGATTGTTAATGGAGCTATTAAATGCCTTTGTAGCGCCAGTGTACCACTTTGAGTGCTACAGTCGCCGTATAAATAGCGAAAGTGGTCGCTGAAGGAGCTAAGGAAGCTCTTATAGCGTCATTGTGCGACCTTAAGTGCTACAGTCGCCATACAGTGGTGAGATTATTACCATACAGAGCTATATTAAAGCCTTTGTAGTGTCAATGTACCACCTTGAGTGCTAGAGTCATCGTATAGTGGTGATAGTGGTCGTTAAAAGCGCTATAAGAAGCTCTTGTGGTATCATTGTGGTTTTTACCGGTTACGACGCTTGTCGTAACTCTGATTTAGATCTGAAATTTTATATTAATTTTATTATCGCTGTTTGACAGAAATGTACTGTGCATAAGTTATGTGAATAATGTCTGTCGCTGGATGAATATAAAAGAAATACGACGGTAGTGATGCTTTTTTTACTTATTTACGTCAGGTATTAGTGCGAGTGTAAGTTTACTGTTAATATAGGCATATGTTTTAGCTAAATTTTTTATGCGCCTTCAGAAATCGTGGATAATCCATCAAATTAAGTGAATATTTATTTATGAGCAATTTTCTTTTTTCTTTTAGCGTCCTTGTATGGTTTGCGATAGATTGGTATGGGTTTTGCATGCAAGATTAAAGTTCGTTTTGTAAGTCAACATCTAAATAGTAAAAAAAAAAAAAGATTTATTATCAACGCAAATTATTCCTACTTCATAACCTATAATGGCGGGTCGTTCAAGAGCCTAAGGTGTTCACTGTAGCCATTATAACTGTTTAAGCTGTAAAAAAGCGCTACTGATCTCCATATTTACAGTGTTCTACAGCCGTCGTATAACAGAGTAAATGAACTCCTTCAAGAATAAAATAGCTGTAATAGTCGCCGCTGTGACACCTAGGCAGGTATAATAAAGTTTCATACTCCTTTAATACCACTATGGATAAGTACCGTACCGTGAGTGCTACAGAAACGTGGTTGAAACCACCTGTAACGCTGCAAACTGCATAATATAACCTAGTATCTCCGACAGTGCTTTAAATTATATTCTTAACTCTATATTAGATCGAAAACCCGTACAAAAGCGCTATTATACGCTTTTGTAACTCCTTAGATATTATCGTTGATAATATATAGGCCACTATACCACCTAGGGAGTTAAGGTTTGCTTATTGTATCTTATATACATGCTACACAGTTAATCAACTCTCTTGTACAGCCATTGTATAACCTTGCTGTACAGGAGTGTTTTCTTTCTCATCTTTATAGGCTTAAAAGTTAAACAACTCTCTTATACAGTCACTATACCACCTTGTTATACAAGAGAGATTTTGTTCTCTTTTGTACAGGCTTGAGAGTTAACTAACTTTCTTATGAAGTCACTATACCACCTTACTGTACAAGAGTGATTTTATTCTCTTTTGTACAGGCTTAAGAGTTAATCAACACTCTTATATGGCTACTATACCGCTTTGCTGCACAAGAGTGTTTTTATTCTCTACTATACAGGCTTAAAAGTTAACCAACTATCTTATACGGTGACTGTACCACCTTGCTGTATAAGAGTGTTTTTATTCTCTTCTGTACAGGCTTAAAAGTTAACCAACTCACTTATACGGTCACTATACAACCTTACTGTACAAGAGAGTGCATTAACTTTTCTATACAGGCTAAAGAGTTAATTATCTCTCTTATACGACTGTTGTACAGCTATTAGGCGTTACAAAGCCTGCCACTATCGCTAGTGTGCTAATTGGGCATGCACACTTCTCGATCCGATGTGTAATTTATATGTATATCCTTATACATAACTAAGGTATTTTTTATGTATTTTTTTTTCTCCCAACTCGTTTTCCCAATTCACCGTCAACGACTTCTTTTCTCGTCAGTCAAAGTTATTCGACGGTATATATTTGCTTCAGAAGGATTTTTATTCTTAAAAGGAGCTCTTAAACTAATCCTCAGGTTTTAAGCGAACAACGTTCATATTTAGGCCGTTGAAGGATGGGGCGGGAAGTTTTAATTTGTAATTTGGAACGTTCGTATTTTTTCTTCTTTTACTTCTTCAAATCCATATCGTCCCAACTACAGGGGCACGGGTCTCTTCCCATAACTCGAGAAGGTTTGGCCGTACTCCTCACACGGGAGCCAAGTCCCGATTGGTGGACGTTGAGGAGCTAGTGGCCAGCCTCAGTGTTTTCAAACCGCCTATAAGGCCTGCGACATGGCTTAACGACTGCCTGTAGTAATAACAGCCGGCAACGGCTTAACCTGTCTTGCGAAGCAAGGAAATAGTCGAGATATAAGCTCTACCGAAAAAAAGGCAAAGAGCCAAAGCCACCGATGAGAAGCGGATACACGTGGCGGAAATGAGAATGTTAAGGTGAATGTTATGGGTTACGAGAATGGACAAGATCAGGAATGAGTATATTCGAGGAAGTCTTAAAGTAGCACCGGTCACGGAAAAGATTAAAAGCCATCGACTGACATGGTTTGGTCATGTGTGTAGGAGAGAAGGGGACCATGTGAAAAAAGAATAATGGATATGCAGGTGAATGGAAATAGAAGCAGTGGAAGACCTAAGAAGCGTTGACTGAATGGAGTGAGAAAGGATATGGAGGAGTGTGGAGTGACGCAAGAATTAACTAGTTTGAGACCAGAATGGCGACATAAAACATATAAAGCCGACCCCAAATAAATGGGAATAATAAGGCTAGGAAGATGATGATGATGAAATCCCACTAACGGTCAAGTCAAACCCATCCAGGTTATGACCGTGTCTGTAGTCAGTTAACTTGCGTAATCAACTCGACCACGCAAGCCGCACTGAGCAAAGCAAGGTAAAAACCGTTTGTTGTTTTCGAAGTTTTATGAAGAAAGACTCATGATTTTCCGAGTAGCCCGCTAGGTGTAGTCAGTATACAGAGTGTTAAAAATAGTACGTTTGAAATAAGAGGTTATATCCTTAGAATTAAGTATAGAAAGAAGTAGGCGAAAGAAGAATAAAAATAACAAAAAAATTCCATATATTTTCAGTTTCCCAAACAAATTTTGGATTCACTATGGGAAACTGTAAAAAATTGTAGATCGGATATTTTTCAATATTTTTCCTGTATTTTATACTTGATTCTGCGTAACCCCTTAAAATTTTAATTGTACTTTTTCAACATCCTGCATAAACACATACTACAAACGCATCGCCTTGTTTTTTTTACTTAATAGCTCGATAATCATCGATAATCATCGTAAAAAAAACAATGCGATCAAAATGAAAACGCATTCTCGGTGGTCGCTAGTATTATGTAAGTACATACAATAAGAACAACTCATACGCATAAAAAATAATTAATATTGACGACGCATCCTGTTACGGCATTGTTTGAACTGTCTGCTCGCAATGCTCTAATTCCATAATTCAGGTGTACAGTCCAGAACAGTATTACTGCTCTTAAGTTCATCGAACAGAGAAAGGTAAAGGAGGCCGTGTTGCCGTCTGTATCACAGCGAACACCACCTATACAAGTCATTCTTCACTGAGTAACTTATGATTACTTTTTATAAACATACATTGCATACGTTGATTCATACACTAAATTAAATACTCGTAAAAGTTAATTTGCAAACAAAAAGAGTATTTGTAAGCGGTGAAGATTGTATTTAAGGGATTATTATCCGCAACGTTTTCTATCTTATCCCATTCATTTTATGATCTCGTTAAAACCTTTCTAAAGTTTTACGGAGATTTGATTGGAAGCCCTGTATGTTCGAAAAAGGAACGAAAGAAAATTATCTTGAAAGACAAATATAAATCCATACTAATATTATAAATGGAAAAGTAACTGTCTGTCGGTTACGTTTTCAGACCTAATGAACCGATTTGAATGAAATTTGGTACGCAAAAGATATGCAACTTTTTTAGGTTATATGTATTTTATGTATTTGTATATGGAGCAAATTCTTCATATACCTATTTAATTAACTTGCGTAGGCATCGTTTGTTGATAAGATAGCTTTAAGATTAGTGTTAAAGGTGCATGAAAATAGTCCCTAAAACTGATGGCCACCATATTAGTAATAGTCATAACGTTTAATAGGCAACGACGGCGCATGGAGTACGGTGGTTGGGTGGGCGGAAGGCGTCAGGGCGGGCGGATCAATACCATTCACCGCCCACACGTTCCCACCGTCACATCTGAAAATGGGATGAAATTGGCGCCACTATAAAATATTCAGTGTTTTAAGAAACACAAAAGGTTGAGAATATAATCATAAATATTTATATACAACAAATGTATTTTCAAACTTGGCAATAAAATTATTTTATTCCATGTGAGGTAAACTTTTCGAATTCTATCTTTGTTTGCAAGTGTTTGCGGAGCAGAAGAAAAGCCCTGTCCAAATGAAACTATCAGACAGACGCATTTTCTGAAAATAGTCTTACATGCCATAACATCTTAATTTACGTTACAATATATGGTTCCGATTATATTTAAGGTTGCATATATCGTATGAAAAAACGTTAAGGCTATTTGCGAAACTAATTATGAATAAAATAATTACAAAACGCAAAAAAAAATGCACATAACTGCCTTAGCTTTGCTTTGCACATAACAAGCAAACGTTGGATTATATAAATAATGGTCCTTTGAAATGCCTAGACGCCCTGTACTTATATACCTGTGAGTTGGTTTGCATAAATAGGTATAGTTTTAGATAAAACATAACGAACAGTGATAGCGCGTTCCCGCGGCGCGCGGCGGCGCCTCGGGTAGAACTGGGAAAAGGAAAGACATTGTAATTCTAGTAATGTTTACTTTTCCCATAATTTAAGGTAAATGCCGGTCGAAGGGTAGAGGTGTGAGCGAGGGTGGCTCCCCATGGGCAAACCAAAAAATGAGGTACCGCGTTTTATAAAAGAAATAATAGAGTTTAATTAGTTTGCCTTCCATACGGCATACGGATTATGGGAGTTGTACCTAAATAAGTAAAACATTAAATGTTATGATATGTCTAATAGATATCTGAACGCTATCGCGTTTTAAAAATACAAGATTTGAAAAGTTCTCATTCTCATTCCCTATGACAATGGGGAACTTGCATGAATCTTAGATTTCAGTAAAAGTAAATCATTATTATAGAAGACGTCGAAACAAACAGTGACTAAAAGAAATCTAGCACGCTTTATTTAGTTTAAGTATTTTTATTAGGGTTTAAAATTTTTTTAAATGCCGCAAAGTCACTATCGGAAACTGAAAAAAATTGTAGATCGGATATTTTTCAATATTTTTCCTGTATTTTATACTTGATTCTGCGTAACCCCTTAAAATTAATATTTGTGAAATGTTCTTCTAGGACAGCATAAAAGTACGTAAAACATTAATTGACAGAGTTAATATTTCATCGCGCTTCATACATTTGATGGCGAAAAACCTACGCAGTGGCGTCACTGCATAGCTACTTTTTGTATGGAGCGTTTCTGGGTTGCGCTCCGCGACACTCTCTTCAGACTGCAATATCTCAATGAATCAAAGAAGTTTTATGAGGGGGGAGCGGGATGCATGTCTGTGCAATGAATAATGGACATACCACAAAACCACTTTCACAGATGTTTAAGTTTTTCAAATAAAACTGTGATTTATTCAAGTTCCCCATATGTATTTTATTTTAAAATAAGAAAACTCCGTAACATATAGGCTTACCGCTTCACATCATGAGGTTACGGATATGATTCCTATAAGGCCCACTTAGCAGAATTCGAGTTAATTAGTAGTAAGGAATTTTCTGAACCCGCATAGCTCTAGCTACCATCATCTTATCTATGCCTTAATGCAACGAATTGAGGTGTTCCGTCATGGACATATAGTGTCTTGGTAAGTCCGCTTTCATCATTTCGTATATTAGATATTAGATTAGATTATTTCTTCAGTAATAGGCATATATAGAAATAATTTAACATTTCATGTCAAAGTTCAGTAAAACTACATTAATATTCTGCCGTACAAATTGAGAACACAGTAAGTGACAGATTTGGTGCGATTGATTTTGAACCTTATTCGAAACGCGATACGCTTTACTTCAATTCCCGCCAAATCTGTCACTTACTGTGTTCTTAATTTGTACGGCAGAATTATTATAATACAATTAATAATAATGATTTGATTTAATTACGAACCTTATACAAAGTATAATGGTAAAATACAAAATTATTATTCTAGTAGTTAATCTGAGGTGTGCTCTCATCTTAGTACTCTGACACAGAATAGAAGGCTCTTTGTAATAAAAATCTTTTAAGTTTCTGCACAAACACATTATCGGATGCAGCATGCTTAATGTCATCTGGTAGTTTGTTGTAAATTTTGAGCCCTTGCAAGGAATGTCCAGGTTTTTTAGAGACGGTGACTTACATTTTGTAAAAGCTTTACATGACCTGTTGCCAGCCCATTTGTTTTTAGGGAACTCTATTATCTTCATGATATAATTTAGCTTTACTAAAATTTCGGAAAACAGTGATATTTCGTTCATTTTCTATAAAACTGACATCACAAAGCAATTTGTAGAATGCAGTTGCTAAATATCTCAAAAAGCATTCTCTCTCTTTTATCGTGTGGAACAATTTAAACGTCCTAATAGGACGGTCCTATCCACAAGGTATAGGCGGGCGGCGCGGCGGTTGTCTGGTGTTGCACTTAGCTTTAATGCCGTATCGATATACATACTATATCTATGTATTTAAAAAGTATATGTGTATGTATAATTACTATTATTAAAATAGAAAAACACGATAGTCCAACATATTAATTATTTGTTATCTGTGATGAAGAATTTAGTTTAAATAAAAAATACAACACATATAATAGGTGTATTCAAATTTGTTTCTTAGAATTACAAATAGGTACCTTCAAACTTAACATGAGACTGAATTTGTTTAAACAATAAAAGGAAACTAACAATTTGGAGACGTTACGATGATGTCGCTTCTGTAAAGTTAACGTTTCGCGCGACCGTGCGCGTCTTCCCACCACTCGTGCTGTGTCACAAGCTTTCAAGGTATTACTAACGCATTTCCGCAGAGAAAACACTTTACGATAAAAAGTATGGCTCATACTAACGTCCTGGCGACACCATTGTGCGAATAAAATTATCATAAGTATCATACGTTTCAGATTACCGTAGTCCCGTCACAGCGGCGGCACCGTCAACATTTTTGCATTTTTGAACCCAACTTCTTGAAATTTGGCAACTTTAATTTCGAATAATTACAAAAAGTATGACTGTAATTTACCGGATATGCCTACCTCCCTACATGTTTTAGTCAAATGCAATAACACGTGTTGTATATCGATGAATACGCCTTTTAAATGGAGTAGTGTTCTTAGTCGTTTACCTATACATATACCCAATTATACCTATTACCTACCTATACTGAGTGTTAAAAAAAATTGCTTGAAACTTTAAGGTTTAACTAAGAATCTGAAAAGAAGCACTTTTTTAACACCCTTTATAGAGCCTCCAAAGAACTTCAACGAACATTGCGATAAACACATTTCAAGTTATGGAGATGAAACATAAAGGAAAATTTAAAATTGTGACTTTTCAATGTGTAAAATATTAATGTAATATAACTACTGGACCGAAGGGTGGAATGTAGAAGCGTGGTAAGTTACACACTTTTAAAAATTACAGCTATAAAGATATGATGAAGATAAAAACATCCAGCTACTAAGTAACTAGAACTGTAGAACTCTTAAAGTCAATACGGGTCAGCGACAGGCCGCATAGCATTCAGTCCCATAAACAAATCACCGCATAAATATTCATAGGTCATCCCCATGTGGCAGGGGATGAGCAATATGTATAGCTTTAATAATAAAAACATTAACCGCATCGCATGCCTGTCTTTCCGTGACCGGGCAGTTTTACACCTGGCCTACGACGACGGGGAGATGGCCTAGGGAGGGCTGGGGGCGCCGGGCGCTGCGATGACCTGCCGCCACCGGGTGGCCGCGGGGGTCATAGGTACCGTTCGTCAGCGGCAACCTATTAATGGCTATGGCCATAATGTTTATTGTGCCCGCTGAGCAGTTTTTTGGTAATGTTTGTAACTCATCATTTTATAAATTAACTGTCAAGACTACTCGCTATTAATAAAAGATAAAAGTCGATATTCATTTTTATTGTGGTTCTTATTGACTTTCCAACATAGTTTTTCTAGCCATCAGTATATTAGGAGTGTTCGAGAAGATAATAAGACATTCTAGGACATTGTCAATTATAGATTATATGACAGCAATTGAAACCTAAATTAAATTCCAATTAAACTTAATTAAAATACTTTTAGTTATAAAATTTCCCTAAACCCATATGAATCTAAGGAATATGAAAAGGTGCTGTTCAAACAAAATGGTCACGCCACGGGTATCTCGCGGTCACGTGCCGTCGTTTACACGTTTGACTCCGTTTTATTATAATAATGAAATTAGTTACCGTGGGTCGAGGTGCCCTCGCCACAGCGGTCGCGTGCGCCCTCGCTCGTTAGACTCTCGTGATGCGCGAGCGCCGGCCGCCGGCCGCCCGAGTGCGACTTCCTAATTAATGGATTTAACGATCGCAATGTGGTGAAATACTACGCGAAGGGGTAAGAACTTACCGGCTATTACATTTTGAAACATACTGTAGTGACTCATCTGATTTTAAATCTGTTTACTGATATATGTTGTTATGATTTAAATAAAATAAAAACAGCATAAAATAGAGACTGATGACTGCTCTAATAAAACTATGGAGACTGTGAAAATTATATTTTTTTTAGATAATAGATAAACTCACTACCATCTGTACACAACGATAACCAGAAAATAGTGGCTGACAGATTTTACTATAGAGTAATCGTGGGTTCGATTCCAAGAGGCGTCACACATTAAACATAGCTTCGCTTTAACTGATGTTTTGACATTGTGCTGGAAATTCTCGTACCAGTTATCGGCCATCAAGATCATTTACAACCACAAGACACCAAAACAGCATACTAATCACGAAAAATTGTGGTGAGCCTTCGTACAACTTTCCTTTACAGATTAGCAGCCTTAAAAGTCGATTCTTGGAGCAATAATAGTTTATCATCAATACAGACACAGTCAGTCTTTTATAGTCTTTCACTAAGAATAAGGAACTACGAAGCATTTATTTAAAAATCAATTAGCAACCAAAGACCGTGGAAACAATCTGGCAAGGGTCGCTGGTGCTAATTAGCTAATGGACGCCCCTTCCCCGCCCCCCGCGCCGCGACGCCACCCTCACCCCGCTTTGGCCTGTAATGGATTGCGGCACGCTTGCTGTGTCACTTGTGCCATATCAGATTTCAACTATATTTAATTGTTATTTGAATTAAAATTTATATAATTAAAAAATATAGTCTAATATAATACCCTTACTAAAATAGGCCTTTCAAAATATATAAAAATTTCCGTTTTTCAAATGTCATTTTCCCCTTGAATCAATCAATTCCCAAATCATATGACATGACCTCAGAATAAAAAAGTCTGCAATAAAGCTTCGTCATAGATATTATATACGCGAACAAATAGCGCGTAGACCAATAGGCGCATTTGCATGTTTGGTTATAAACAATTATTTTTAAATATAATTTAGGTAGGTACAGAAGTTTTTATTTAGGAAAAAAACGCAACGCATTTTAACACTCGCCAACACAGGAAAATCAAATACATCATATTTTTACTGAAACTTTATATACCATATTTATTATATTATTATTTGTATAAATATAATAGTAGTTATTCCGGGAACAATGTGAATGAAGGTCTGCCATACAAACCAATAAATAAATAATAAACTTTTTAGGTTATTTTAACTTAAATACGGCCTACAAATACTTTAGTAAGTACGTCCCATACATACCCACGTTATTATTATTCTTTTTAAACCTTTAGTTTTTAAATTTATAATTACAAGAGTTACAAATAAGTTTTTTCCAAAAATAAAGGAATTTACCGTTTTTTGACAAAATTTTGTAAAGAGCTTTCATATGAATCTCAATAATAACTTTATTCTGATAACAATAAGAATACTACGACAGAAAATGTTTCCAAAATATTTCGGCCACGGATTAACGGACTGCGAGGGCTCCTGAAATCACTTACCTTTGCGCACGCGTCAAAGTAGTTAGTGTGTTACTTTTTGATGGTGTCCAAAACAATTCTTCATAATAACAGAGCTGTCGATTTTATGGTGGACTGCAATAAAAAACGCATAACTTGCCGCCAGACACAAATTGAATGGACTGCCGATGGTTCTAAGAGGGTAATGTGGTTAACAATACAAGTTAGACTTAGTGATGTGAACACTAAGTTGATTTCGGCTCAGCAGTCGACAGCGGAATCATAAAACACTATGGGGTTGAGGGGGGGACACAATATTACAGAGATACTTAGAATTATGAAACGTAGGCGAGTAGTAATAATATGATAGTGACTAAGATATCCGAAGCAGGCCGAAGTGCATTGCTATAGTTTGCTAGCCCAAGGGTGATTCGATTCGACCTTACGATTGAAGATAATAATGTTATAGTAATTGAAATAGGTATCTATTGTACTTAATTATCTGACGGAACATCGAAAGCGTAGACATTCTGCTCCAATACGAGAAAGTGGCATTCGTGTCAGCGATATAAAATCGTATCGGATGTACAAATATTTTACATTAAACTAAGTTTATTGTTAACTTCAATGGATATTTTTAATATTTTTTTAATGTAATAAATAAATATTCTGTATTAAATTATAAGAACCTATTGTACTTAATTATCTGACGGAACATCGAAAGCGTAGACATTCTGCTCCAATACGAGAAAGTGGCATTCGTGTCAGCGATATAAAATCGTATCGGATGTACAAATATTTTACATTAAACTAAGTTTATTGTTAACTTCAATGGATATTTTTAATATTTTTTTAATGTAATAAATAAATATTCTGTATTAAATTATAAGAACCTATTGTACTTAATTATCTGACGGAACATCGAAAGCGTAGACATTCTGCTCCAATACGAGAAAGTAGCATTCGTGTCAGCGATATAAAATCGTATAGGATGTACAAATATTTTACATTAAACTAAGGTTATTGTTAACTTCAATGGATATTTTTTTAATGTAATAAATAAATATTCTGTATTAAATTATAAGAACCTTAAGTATAAGGATAAAACAAAAAGTAAGTACTTTGTATTTGTATTACAATATTAGAGTTAAGTTGTCGTTTTGTATTTTCATAGGTGAAAAAGGTTATAATTTATATTTCCCTTAAAATATAGCCATTTTAAAAAAGAAAACTAATTTAAACAGATTGGGCAATATCAACATGCCGGTAGAAATAATAAGTAACGCAAACCTCGTCTGCCTGTGTACATCACTGCACCTACTTCCTTATCATGTCCACCCCTATCAAGAATTTGGTAAAAAACAGGGAAATCTTCAAAAACGTAGTACAAAATAGTGGAAATTGGAAAAAAGGAAATGCTCAGAAATGTTAGTTTAATTGGCAGGTAGTTATGGAACATGGCACAGAAAGCTAATAAATGTCTTAAGCGGTAGAAAGCAGTCGAAGACAAAATAATTATTTAAAGATTAATAATAAAAAATGATTTTAATCGCTTTAAATAGTGGAAATTTGTGAAAATCTTGGTAAAATGTGGAGAATTAACTATGTTGAGTAATTTCAAATTTAAGATATATTTTTTTTGGAAATGTGAAATGGACAAATATCTCTAACAAAAACTACCCGCCATGTTTGGTGTTATATTACAATATATACATATTAAAACAAATTACTGAGCTTGACACTCCTATACTCTTCATTGTCAGTCCAGAAAAAAGCGCACTAACTCAGAAAAACGTCTACGGTTTAAACACCGGTTTCTAGATACCTATTCGAGTTTGAAGCTTTTTGCGACTCAATAAAACGTTAATTTATGATAATACATATAGAACATTTACGACTATATATGATATTCACAAAGGTTAATTTGACTACCTACTTGACGTAATAGAATGAGTCACGCGAAATCGAAACTAGTACCTACCGCATCGCGTCGCGTCGATCCAACGACTGATATTCAAGCTTGCGGGAAAAGCTCCATTGTTTAAAATAGACAGTTTACAAAAGTTTGTTTTTTGTGATTATTATTTTGATGTTTCAAAGGATACTACTAAAACGAACAAAAAATTAAAACGAAATTAGAATAATGCGAATGTGCACTGGTGGACTAAAAAATGGACTCAAGGTTTGTTGCCCGACTTTTGAAAAAATAACTCAGTCTACAAAACTGCTAAACACTAAAAACAAAAAACTAGAAAACCACCAATCTAAAATCATAAACAGTAAACACACAGTTTTTGAACTTTTGGTTTAGTTTTATTTGCTAGATTGACTTATTTTTTCAAAACTCGTGCAACAAACTGTGAGTCGATTTTTGTCCACCAGTATACTGTCTAAAAGGTTGTCTTATAATTTAATGATGATTTTCTAATTAGATAAAGATAATGTCATTTTTTCACTTCAGAGAGGTAGTTCTAAAACCACCTGACTGAAATGATTTTCACCTATCATAGCTAAAAACTATCGCTATGAAACCTATTTTCAAGCGACAAAACGGCATTTAAATCGGTCCGCTCGTTTGAGAGCTTCGGTGCCACATTACAGTAGTTTTCAAACAAATTAGAACATCCTTCTTTTGCGTTGGGGGTGTAACAACAGAAAGGAGTTATTTCCCATAGGTAAACCTGCACCAAAATCTGGTGCATAGTGAGCTAGCCAAAAATAGTCAGTATCCTCTATCAAAATATTTAAATCTATCTTAATGTCTGTGTTGTGATTATATCTCGTGCTGTCAAGTGGCTTACTAAGAAATTCTAAAATCACATTTCATAGTTTAAGTCGTCTTGAAATTTCTGAAAACTCCTTCATCTTTGATTTTTCAGTAGCCAAGGTTCCTTATAAAATGATGTCTGTGTGAAAAGCTACAGTGATATTTATTTACAGCTAGACGGAAGTTATTTTCAGTATTTAACTATAAAAACGAGTCATATTCACCCAATTCGTTTCATACGAGGGCGCATGAAGCTATCATGAAGTCCGAAAACATTATCATGGCATAGTAAACTCGCAATAAACATTATAGGTTAATTGAAAAAACAAAAAATTAATTTCATTCAACAAAAAAGAATCATGATTCACCTCATTTGGTTCATGATCCAAATGAGGTTAGCTATCATTTTTCTGTACTGAATAATGACCGACACATTCCGCCTTCCGCGCTACGCCGGCCGAACGGCCGAGTTGTGGTCTCATGCGCGCGCAAGTATCGATGCGGTGCGTGATCGCCGCGCCGCCCGCCCCACGCTGTGATTGGGCGGGCGGCGCACGCAAATGTTAAGGATACATTCCGCTTAGATACCCAGCCGGCACATAAGAGTTTATTTCTTTGAACACGTTCGTGGCGCCCCTCTGTAGGCATACATTATTTGCAAGCAGTAAAGCTTACTATACATACTATACATTAAATTAATAAGTATCACCTTAAAATAAGTATTTACGTAGTTGGGTAAATGATATGTGTGTATATGTATTCTTATACAGTTGATTTGAAAATGTTAAAACTTGTTTTAATTTTGGTGAAATCGATTTTTTATTTTTTTATAAAAATCGATCAACACATTGCGATTTTGTATGGAGAGTCAAATAAGTTTTTAATAATTGGTTATGACTCTCTACGAGATTTTTTTTCAGAATTATAGAAGCTCCAGTCCTACAGATATTTGGTTACACCGTGTATACAATTTGACATTTGAAAATTGACAATTGACAAAAATCTATTGCCAAAAGAAAAGGAAGTAAGGCTAGCTAGCGTTCGTTTGTGCTTGTAATGTGCGTATATTATAATTATGAATGGGTACGCGAAGGAATGCAGCGCACGCGACTATCGCACACACGCTAACGAGCATACGATCTCTCCCTCATACATACAACCTGTTCAATCTCTCTCTTACACACAAATACACACACATACTTCATACATAATATCATATTATAGTCGTCAGAGAAGACACGCTCACATGTTAATTGTACATTCGTCAACGAAACAACGCAAAAATTACTATTTTATTCAAATCAAACAAGTTTGTTAAAAATAAAAGAGGTTAATATGAATAGGTAGAAACTTTTATTCGACCATAAACAATACAAAATTAATTTGTTAAACAAAGTCACAATTCTGTTTTTGTGGGTTTTGATGATCACATCAAGCGAAAATTAGATACTTGTTTATAAAATACTAGCTTCCGCCCGCGATTTCGTCTGCGTGGACTTCAGAACTGGGTTCAGAGATAAATAAAATGTTAAAGCAGCGCCATCATGTGACAAAGTAAACATTTCAGTTTTTAGCCATTCCTCCGGGAACCCTCGAGTTTTCCGGAATAAAAAGTCACCTATGTATTAGCAGAATACTTTATCTATCTATCTACCAAATTTCATCCAAATCCGTTAATCTTAAACAAACAAATAAACACTCATACTTTCGCATTTATAATATTAATGAGATGATATATATTGTTAAGTGAAACTATAGTATGCTATTAGAAATTCTGAATAGGTTTTCAGAATTTTTCTGTATATTGACTGAAATTTAACTAAACACTTTTGTAAAAGTTTTCAAACTTTTGTTCTCGACTGTCCTTAATGTTGAATGGCGTCGCATCGCTAAGACAGGATTTACTATTACCCGTTACTTCGGTCAATGAATGGTGCCTGTCTCGATAACGACCAAAAGCCAAAAACCTCACATATTACAACATAACACTTAAAAAAGCGCTGAATGACTCACAACATAAAGTTCAGTTTTATTAGGAGCTGTCCCTAAAACAAGTTAAAAGTTTGAAAAACTTAAACCTGACTACTGTTATTTCTGAAGAATGTTTGTAAAAGTATACATGGCACCGGGAAGTGAGAGTTTTCACTTGATTTTAACGATTATAACGTGTGTGAGTATAAGTGACGTGAAAACATGATATAATTTCACTGTTATCTGCAAGGAGCTTTTAATGGAAAAATCTAGTTGGCTAGAGTCTGACAAATGAAAGCGTAACCTGAGAAAGCGCGGCAAATTCAAAAAATCTTCATGTGGTATCACCAACCTATAGCAGGAAAAAAAATATTTAATACTTGTGTGATAAATCTTTATTAAAATATATTTATACTAGTTGAAATTACAATTTACAATTAGCTTTTTACAATTTTATTGACTCCTTGTACACGTTGTTTATAAATATAAAAATAAAAACAGTCTACTTCATAAACTGATTTTGATATTCTGCAGTTTATTTCTGCACTGAAAAATCTGAAATTACCATAAAATCTATCATTTACGAATGGCCATTACAAATAATATCATTATATCATTTCTTACGCTCAATAATACAATAAATAATAAAAATGAATATTCAGCCAACAAGTATCAATATTGGCAGTCATACTAACATTCAACAGTGACAGCCTCTGACAGCTTCTTTTTGTTGCCATGTAAAAACTTTAAATAAAAGTCCAGGTTACGCTTTCATTTGACAGACTCTATTAGCAAAGAAACAAATCAACTACCGTCTTCAGACTAAAAAGTCTTTACTTCATTTTAAAAACTGCTAACATATCATATTTTTATAGATAAAAAAGCCATCCATAATATTTTTATAAATAAGACATGTCGCAGATAATGTTGTTTTTCTCCGTTAGGGTTTTTAGGGCTCCGTGAACATTAGGATTCCTATCCCAACTGGAATTCAAGTAATTTAGAAAAAAAACTTGTAAACTCGACTGATGATTATAGCTCCCTGTTGGTTTGTCATAATTGAGTAAAAACGTATTTACAAAGTATTACAACAAAATAATAATAATAAAATGTACAGAGGAGGTGACGTGTGACTGCGGGAAGTATTATACTACTTCAAATGTTTTGGCTCTCGAATAGTGAGCCCCCACGCGTACTGCGGAATTATTTCAAGATCCTATCTTTTGCATAAAGTAGTGATGTGGGACACGACTCCGTCATTAGAAAGAATTAGAAACGTTTTCCTTCTCCGGAAAGGAAGTCGAGATTTGATAAGAACAATTTTACTAGGCATTTTAATAGTTCTTGACCGGCTGATAACGAAGTACCTACGTTGAACTGCGAATGTAACATGAATGAAAAAAGCATAGGCTATTTTTAAATTTAACCCCGAATGACAAGCATCTACTTTTTACCCGCCTCCATAAAATAGTGGCTAGACCAGTGGCTTTACATCAGGAGTTCGCGGGTTCAATTTCCGGCTAGATCCACCTTTGTAGGACTTGGTTTCTTGGTGCTATGGAAGTGTCTAAGCTTGCCTGGCTGGCTTCCATCATCTTATCTATAAGTTTTGCTGTCAAACATCAATGTTAAGAAATAACTAAATCTCTTTTGTGATTTGCAAGCATCATAATTACATTTAAACTATACATGGTATTTTTATATATCTCAGGGAATCAAATCAATTACCATTTTCAGGTCTGTGTCAATAACCCGAACATACGATACAAATATCAAGGTACACAGTCTGACTCGTATTATAATAGCAATCACATGCAAAATAAAAAGAGTAAGCGCTTACACAATACGCGGTATATCTACACTACAACCACTTTTATTACGCGCGAGAGAACAATAACTTGTTAAGTAATTTTAAAATAGATTATTAACTAGTATATGCTAGGTTTTTATAATGTAACCGTTTTAGTAAGTATTTTCGTGGAATTTTACTGAAACTGGAACTTTGTAAGGAACCCGTGAACCTCGCAACCTCAACGTAAAACACCTTATGTGTGTATGTGTTAGGAACACGACATCACCATTTTCCCAAGCGGTGCGTCTTCGCTATGCGCTCGCTAACTTTTTTATGAATGGACCCGAAATCTGGGTAACGGCACCTTGCTATTGATACCTCATTAGCATCAGCCAATAAATAATGGGGACCTCTTTTTATAAGCAATATACATACTACTTACTACACTACAGATTACTGTGACCAATTCACTATAGTATAGTTTAGTCACATTTTATTGCAGTAAGCTGTTTTTTGTTGAGAGAGTGGAAAACTAGAAAGCGATAGAACCTCTTGTACACTGGGCCCATACGTGAGCGCCATGAACTGCTCTACGTCTGAATCGAAGGTTTGAGCGGTGATGTCATCGTTGCGGTAACGGACATTTTCCTAGCGTCTCATTTCTACCGATCGATCGCAGTGCCAACCACCTTGTTACAAAAACTACCTCATTTGCACAATGTTCAATGTACTCAATTATTAATGAGCATTTTTCTTTACTATTTCATATCTTTGTCGTCGGGCCGAAATAAGCAGAGATATGCATTTGTATGTGTCGCAGTGATATTGTCAGACTCGTGCGTGATATTATTATCTCACTAGTAAAATTATAATTACACGGATTTTATATACTCGTTTCCGTGAGATTATAATTCCACTAGAAGTATACCATGACATTATAAGGCAGGAACATATTGATAAATTTTAATGAATGTGCAATGCTGTTAGATTATGAGACGCTCAGTGATTGGTCCGTTTTCAGTGCCAATGGCGGATGACAAAGCATCATCCGATTAAAACGAGCGAGGTCCTTTGCCAAAATTCGAGTCCTAATGTAACTAAGGTTATTTTATTAATTTTATCACTATCACGCGAGAGTATTATAAGTATAACACTGAAAAGAGTCCGTGAAATCGTATGGACTTATAATTTAACTGGTGAAATTATTGTAATTATAATTTAACTGGTGAAATTATAAATTCACGACATTGGCAATATACCTGTAACATATTGTATACCTACCGTATATGTTTAGACATATGTATGCAATCTTTTAGCTTATAACAAAAAAAATTTTTAGAGATGCAGCCATTGTGAATATAACGCTTTTTGCGCTGAGTTTTTAGTTTCCCCTTCAATAATGTTGACTATGAAGTTCTTGTAATTTTAGTTATTGGTTAGTTTACCTGTTCGTCAATTTCGTTAATAGAAATCGTTAAATTTCGCAGCTGAGCAGCGCATGAAAACTAAACTCAGATGGCGCTAGCAGCTCTGTAACATTTTTTAAATATCAACACCACCTTCCAAAAATTAAAATTGTGGCAAAAATAATCGAAGTTGAGATTCCGATTGCGATCGATTGTGTTGCATTAATACTCGTTTAGAAAATAAAAGATCCCTTTCTCTTCCTCTATCTTTCTTTGTGTGTGTATGTTGTGTGTCTGGTCTGGACGGATTTCGATATAACATTTATACTTTAGAGCAATAAGTTTAAAATATCTCCAGTCATTATTACTTTTGCTTAACGCAATTTTTTAGAGATACAGCCATAGTAAGCAATTTTAAAAATTAAAATATTCTATTCTACTAGGCTAAGGTTTTCATTATTCTAGAATTATTTTAAATAAAGTACCTTTTTATACATACCTAGATTATTTGTTATTAATATTTCTCAAGCCTGATTGTAACCCTATTATTTAGTATTGATTGTGAATTTTTACTGCTGACTGGTATTGAACAATAACAATCCTGTGTATGCCAGACAGTAAAAAGTTTTGCGAGAAAATGACCAGCGTGGCTGTACAAGTATTGTCATTATCATGTGTTCATGATATGACAGAAATTTATTATAGAATAGTCGTGAAGGGGAAAGGACGTGGTGCATTGGGATCATGGTACGAGTTAAAAAACCCTACAACACCATCAATACTTTTTTCCTCCGATGTTAGGCAATTTATAACACTAAACTTATAAATATGACGTACTTGATCATGCGCTAGGGTTTTTTTAATGGCGTTGATATTATGTATACAGAGTGATTGGTAATTCGACGTGATCCTTCAAAGGGGTTATACTAGAGGTCATTTGCAACAAATTAAGTCGTGTTAACAAGGGGTCAAAAATGTATGGTTACTGAGATATTACTGTTTTTAGATTTTTTTGAAATTTTCTACCTTGTTACCAAAAACAATTAATTATGAAAAAAAAAATTACGCCGTTTACATTAAATTGATACTTTTTTTAAAGCTCAGAAATGAGCGCTTGCTTTGAAAATAAATTCTTGCCCAAAACTCACATAGTCTCAAAAATAAACGGTCTTAAGTTGCATAAAAATATTATTTTGTATAAATTTTCCATAAGTAATTGAGTATTACTAGAAAAAAATGTAATGAACTTGGCGTACAAATTAATGACAAAAGTTCCTTGTTTCATAAGCTTTCTAAAAAGGTACAAATGCTACCAACTTTTGCACGGGATCGAAAAAAAATCCAGTAAACCAAACAAGTAACACATTTTTTCCATACATATCCTGCACGGTGCCGCCCTCTTTTTTTTACTCGTGTCGTGCATGACTCGTGAGCTTAATATGATTCTATAATTTGAAGCAACCTTCGCGACAGTTCGTGGACACGAATTCGCACAGTTTCCAACCAGATGGTTAGTTCGTGCGTACAGAAAAGTCACAGTATTTGTTAAATAATAGTTGATATCCTTGTTAATTGACTAAAACTACGTTTAAACACTTTTAATTTTGATATGCATGGTTTTGAGACGCTTCTTCAGCACGAACATAGAAGCGGTCGTGGTTCAGTGTGGCTTGCTTGGTCTCATCGATCACGCAGGTTAACTGACTACAGACACGGTCAAAACCTGGATGGATTTTTACTGTTAGTGGCGTTTATTTCGACCGTTTCCGTGCTTCGCAAGGCACGTTAAGCCATTGGAACCGGCTGCTATCATTAGATAGGAGTCGTTAAGCCATATCGGATTATTATTTAACGAATACTGTGACTTTTCTGTCCGCACGAACTAAGCATCTGGTTGGAAACTGTGCGAGTTCGTGTCCACGAACTGTCACGAAGATTGCTACAAATTATCGAATCATGTTAAGCTCACGAGTCACACACGACACGAACAAAAGAGAGGGCGGCACCGTACAGGATATGTATGGAAAAAATGTGATACTTGTTTGATTCATTGTTTTTTTTTCGATTCCGTGCAAAAGTTGGTAACATTTGTACCTTTTTAGAAAGCTTATGAAACAAGGAACTTTTGTCATTAATTTATGCGCCAAGTTCACAACATTTTTTTCTAGTAATACTCAATTACTTATGGAAATTTTATACAAAATAATATTTTTATGCAACTTAAGACCGTTTATTTTTGAGACTTTGTAAGTTTTGGGAAAGGATATTTTTCTAAAGCAAGCGCTCATTTCTCAGCTTTTAAAAAAGTATCAATTTAATGTAAACGGTGTAATGGTTTTAGCATAATTAATTGTTTTTGGTAACAAGGTAGAAAATTTCAAAAAAATCTAAAAACAGTAATATCTCAGTAACCATACATTTTTGACCCCTGGTTAAATGGACTTAATTTATTGCAAATGACCTCTAGTATAACCTCTTTGAAGAATCACGTCGAATTACCAATTAAAATTTTAAGGAAAACATAAGAAGAGCATTTATGAGATTTTGCCGCACAATTTGTTACGACAATTGCTCGTCTTAAAAATATATATGTTACTCTCACTTTTGCTGATACGAAATTTCATCGACAAGATTACACCAGCAGACTAAATATTCATATGTCCAACTTAAAAACTCTTAAATGCATATGTCCAGTCAAGTGCTGTAGAGAGCGCTTGAAGACTCTCTCGACTTTGACAGGTGAACATTAACCGATTCTCACGACCTCGTCCAAGTCAAGGAGGATTTATCTGCTTGTACTGTTCTATCATCAGTTATTAAGCTCTTGGCATCGTCTCATTTAATGGTGATGAATAAGTGATGATGGTGCCGAAATATGGCAGTAAACTCACCAAGTTGCTCCCAGCACAGTAGAATACTGCTATTTTAGTACCGGAACACATCAATGGTATAAAAGTGATGTTTGGAGGAGAGATTTAGGATGTTTGGATAGATAGTCAGGCGGGCTCAGAAAATGCCTTACCACTAAGCCAGACGCGGATCCAGGATTTCGTCCAGGGGGGGGGGGCAAATTTTCAGTGTACTCGTATTTATGAAGCGTTCGATAGATTAGACCATTAAGATAAAAAGTCGCGAGCGCAGCGAGCGCGAACTTTTTTGAATAGTAAAGAAATGCCTCTATTAATTTGCATTTTATAGAAGTTTTAGTACTTCGGTCAGGCTTCAGGGGGGGCAATTGCACCCATTGCCCCCCCCCCCCCTGGATCCGCGCCTGCACTAAGCTAATCCATTAGAAAATTTGGTAATCATCGGGAATCGAACCTGTGGCCTTCTAATATGAAGCTAGTGGATTAACCACTATGCGACGAAGGCGGACGAAGTAGTATCATAGCGACAGAGTAGATTATGCAACAATAAATTTAGTTTGCTCAATTTACGTTTTAAGCGATCTCGTTGATGTCTTTTGTTCGACAAAATTAATTTGTGTTTACAATTAAAATATCTTTAATATATAAAATAGTTTGTTTTCAGTAATCGTTTTAATATGGATAACAATGACAATGTATATTTTAAAAACCTCAACTCACCATGTTTAAAATAAATAATGATGATTGCCTTAGATTTTTGTTTTCCATTTAGAAGCTACGACTAGACCGCGTTCTACTTGTGTAGAACTTGTGCGTTCTGATGTTGTCCTCTGATTCGTCGCTAGGAAGCTGTATGAAAGTAATTTTTACTATGAACATGATATTCGCCGTAGTTTGGTATGTGGTCAAGTAAACCAGCAGTCAGTCGGCATATTGATATAACTGTGCCGCGCGCGGGTCGCGGCATGGGAAACGCGCGCCGCCCACGCATGTACACTCACGAACACAAGTCCTAGTGTATTCTGTTCGCTGAGGTAAACGGTGGTTGTAAACTTGTTTAGGTGACTCAGTCCGTAATTTTTAATATGGCATGTCCAGTTTTTAATTATAATAATAATAGTTATTATTATTACATAAAATACTGTAGAGTTTTGGTGGTATATATTTGTTACATTACAAATAATAAACAAACTATAAACGTTATCGCGTATAAGTTAGGTTACATTGGAAATGGTGAAGTACCATGACACTGCAAGACGCATAGGCTAAGACTTCACTTAGCGACGCAGTGATGGACCTAATGCAGCTATTGCCGAAGTTTGGCATTCGGCCGAACTTAGGTTGAGCGTTGAGCCATTGATTCTGAAGACATATGTAAAGAGTATATTATTACAACTTACCGAGTGCATAATAATTAAACTTTAAAATGTAATTAAAACTATAATGAGATGTGAAATAATCAAATCAAATCGAATTTATTTCAGAATACATTCTATATTATTTGTTAGTATTACAAGACTTAAAATAAGCATCGCCACTTATACCGAATTTTGTGCCAAATACCGACGTTTGCTGCCGAAATTCGAAAATTCTGAATGTGAAACCGAACATTCACACATCCCTAGTTTTAAGTTTAATAGGATAGTATTTTATTATTCTTAACAAATGCTGGGTACAACAGAGATTTTGGTGTACATATGGTTTGCTACGGCGAGGTTGTACTACGCTACTGAGCATTGATTAGTGCAGTACTAAACTCAAGTCCCACCCACATGCGCCACGCGAATTATTTACGATTTAGGTTATTTAACTGTTTATTTTCTGAATGAAAGCGTTCAAACTAATGGCGTAGTTTCCTTCATATTTTTTTTACCCTCAACTGGTAAGTCCTTGACATCATCTCACCTGATGGTAAGTGACGATGTTGCCGAAGATGGAAGCGGGCTTACCAAGATTCCCCAACGCAATGGGGAACTGGCTATGTAATCTTCATGATGGAACACATCAATGTTGTTAACATTGATGTTTGGCGGCAAGACTTTGATAAGATGGTGGTAGGTTAGCCAGGCGGGCTCAGAAAATACCACCAACCAAACCGAGTCCTACAAAGTTGAACCCCGCCGGGAATCGAACCCGCGACCTCCTGATGTGAAGCGAGTGGACTAACCACTGGGCTACGGAGGCGGCTAAAATATAGGGTGACTTTAAATTAGTTCTTGATACGAAAGACTATGTATGTACTCATGATAACGAACAACTTTCCCTAAGGGAAAGGTGTTTGTTATCATGAGCACATTCATAGCCTTTCGTATCAAGAACTAATTTAAAGTCACCCTATATACATATAGGCGGTCATATTGTCGAAATCAATATTGTTATATATAATTTCCATTTTTTTTCTTTTGATATACTAGATACTGGGAACTGTTTAAGTAACGGTTGACCCATCTTTGAATATTTTTTCTATCGAGCCGAAATTGTTGCACCGTGTTTCGGATGGCGTACGATCGTAGGAAATATAGTCTTTGTTTCATTTTATTTTCTTTGGAAAATCAACAGCTTGTACAGTATAGCATATAGGTGATAAAACATATTTAAAAGCCTTATCAGATTTCCACAAAAAGTTAAAGATAAGAATTATTTTTTTCAGACATGTAATTTCCATAGTTTTACGTCATTACTGTTCAAAAAAACGTAATTTTGGTAGAAGAGCGCCTTAACAACTATCCTATATAAAAGTAGTGTTCTAGGAAAATTATTTAAGTGTAGCCGTAACGGTTCAGCACTCAATGTTATTTGTGGCGGATTTACGATTAACTTATAAGGTAATATTACATATTTTTTTAAATAAAATAGAAAAAAAATTACTAATTATATAGTAATTAAGATAGTTTAAATATTTTTCAACCCAAATAATAATCAACAATAGTACATTGTTCATCAAGGGGAGAAAGTGACCGATTACCAACGAGAGACAGCCGAGGGCTTTAATACACTCGTGTTGGGAATCGCACTTTCTTCCGAGTGATACATAATGCTTTATACTACAGCTACGAGGAAAATAAAAACACATGTTCTTTTTTCAAAATAATGTTTGGGAAAAGCTAGTGGCCAGTATCATTTTGCGAACTTGGAGATAAAAACTTTTGGCATTTTACATTTAGTTTACCGACATAGTCTTAGCCAAAATTTAAAAAAAAAACACACGTTAGTAATGGATTTTCATACACTTTTCCCTCCCGCTCAGCGCGTTTTCTTGCCGCATATTTGTACGATAGTAATGACGTACAATTTGGCTCAAATTCGATAAAGTATTAAGATACTTTCTAAGTAAGTGTAAGTAGTATAAATAATATGAACACTTCCCTAAACGTCAATCAAGTATTCAAGTTCGGTGAGATTATTTGTACTAGGTTAAAAATATAATATGATTTAAAAGAATATGTTAAACTTTAACAATTACAGTAAATAATTAAATAAAAAATATTTTGAGCTCGAGTTTGATCAGAAAATAATACATCAAAAAAGTGCGTTCGGGAAAAAATGTTTAAGAAGCAGCACTATACAAATAGATAGACCAACAGATATCTAAACTCCATTCAGGGGCGGTCCCAGGGTTCGTAGGAATCATGACCCCCCCCCCCCCCAAATCATGGACGTCAAATTGCCAAATCTTCTTTAAAATAGAAAATTCACGAAATTTAATAAATAATGAACCTCCAGCTTTAAATTTTAGTGTTCGCTTCGCTCGCGCCTTTTTAGGGTTCCGTAGCGAAAAGACAAAAAACGCAACCCTTATGGATTCGTCATGTCTGTCTGTCTGTCCGTCCGTATGTCACAGCCACTTTTTTCCGAAACTATAAGAACTATACTGTTGAAACTTGGTAAGTAGATGTATTCTGTGAACCGCATTAAGATTTTCACAGAAAAATAAAAAATAAACAATAAATTTTGGGGGCTCCCCATACTTAGAAGAAATTTTTTTTCATCAAACCCATACGTGTGGGGTATCTATGGATAGGTCTTCAAAAATGATATTGAGGTTTCTAATAATTTTTTTTTCTAAACTGAATAGTTTGCGCGAGAGACACTTCCAAAGTGGTAAAATATGTGCCCCCCCCCCTGTAACTTCTAAAATAAGAGAATGATAAAACTAGAAAAAATATATGATGTACATTACCATGCAAACTACTACCGAAAATTGGTTTATACGAGATCTAGTAAGTAGTTTTTTTAATACGTCATAAATCGTAAACCGCAAATTATCTTTCATTCAATCAACTCAAATATAAAAAATATAGAGTTCAAGACATGTGTGATTATGAATTTATACGGAACCCTGGGTACGCGAGTCCGACTCGCACTTGGCTGGTTTTTTACAAATAGGGCTGTGGATTCTGCTACCTCGTTAATTATAATACTGGAGGAACATGCAGAGGAGGGCGTGAAATTTACATGAAATTTCTTAAAAATTTAGGTAATCTGAGATACTTTAACTGATAAAAAGCTAATTTGTATCCATACACATACAATAAATTTGCTACGGACGTACTAAAAATGCGCATTGAACGGGTTGTATCGCGTTTGCCGGGCCTTTAAATAATTGTGATACTACAATTTACTGCTGCTTGCCCCCTAGAAAAATCCATAGCTACACCAATATTTGCCACTAAGAATAGACAACTCCCATTTGTTTTATAATTTTGTATTTTAATTTCCTTAAAAATGTTGCGTAACCCTAATTTTCTCGACTTATCTTACTATTAATGTGACCCTACTATTATTATTGATATGAGTTAGGACCTCCCACTCTCCCCCCCCCCCCAAATTTTTGGTTGCAACCGCGCCTAACTCCATTTTTCCTACTACCTTATAAGGAGGGTAATGTCATCGGGTAATTGTACTCGAATATGTATGACCAAGCCAGGGTTTTAGAATAGTTTGTTTTTAAACGCCTACCAGAATTATACCTATTTTACTAGCAATAAATTCGAAACACCTGCCAAAATGGATAAATGCTCACCAATAATTTTGTTTCATAAAGTATTGTAGAAATGTAACTTTTTTTTATTGTTAGCCATAAAGATAAACAGACCCCTTTTAAGTAAATTTCAGACCAAATATATTATATTATTGCTAAAAAGATGTTACCAATATTTTATTGTAGGACTGTCATTTAAGTAATCTCAATCGAGGCAAAAAAAAGAGAATTATCGACCTTACAAATTTATTTATACCAAATAAGTATATGTTTCTTTACCAAACACATTTTACTTGTGTATACGGGTTACGGTAAAGTGGTACTGAATATTAAAGGACGTTATTAAAGTAAAGAATCAAATCCATCAGAAATAACTAACCTGTCTAAAAAATAACGTCTTTTAATATTCAGTACGACTTTCCCTGTAACCCTGTATATTGGTTTATAAATTTTATTAAAATATGATTTTCATTACAGTTGCCAAATTAATACAAAGTACCCTCAATATTACTACAATACAAGTTCAAATTGATTAAGTATACATATTTTTGAGTTGCAGTAGTTGTATGATAAGGTAAGTAATAAAACTAATCAATGGTAAGTACAAAAAAAGTTATGTTCTATTATTTGTACTATTTTACTTAAAATTAATGAATCGCTATTATAAGTTAAGTAACAATTGCAGAAACATTCGAAAAACGAACAAAGAAATTTAAAAAACCGGTAGCGGTCGTGCGGGTGCAGGGTAAAGGAATAAAGGGAAGCGACCGTGGAAATCTTAATAAACTTAAAGAAACGACTGTAATTTTAGTTTGATATTAAGTAATATATTATATTTTAGATTCTGTTTGATAATTTAATTGAAATTATATTTTAGGGATCTTATTGTAGTGTCAATTTAATTTATACAGAGTTAATTTACTTGACTTGGCTCTTAGTCTTAGGGGTCAAAAAAATAAATTGGTGCGCGTTTAAATTGTACCCTCTACGAATTCGTGCGGGTCGTTCATTTTATACGACTTTTTCATATAAGTAAGTTTTATATAAATGTGGTCATTAGATTTGTTTTACTTGTCCTGAGTCTGACAGGATATGGATAATGCGTATTTTGAGCATTGCGATATTCTCTCTCTCTCTCTCTCTCTGATCAGAAACCAAAATTACATAATAAATAAGTATATATATCAAAAGGCTTCACACATGCACCATCCGTCAATCTGACAATGCATCTGTCAAGGTATTCCATTCTTTTGGAATTTCAATTGTGTGTACGCGAACACAAATTTAGAATTAGCATCAAGCGCGTTCCTCTATCAGTTGAATCTAAATCGGCTTAAGCCTTCATTGTAACTTTCCACGTCGCCCCTTCTATATTTGCTGTACGTCGAAGGTTTTAAGCTCTAAGGCGTACGCCCTGAAGATTATAAGAGCGCAATGGACTCGAGGCAAAAAAAGCCTCCGTCAGCGCATGTCGTGTCACGGCTCCGGTGAATGATACGCAGAGTTTCAAGCTCATTTGTCATCGAAAAGATAATAGTCAGTGGTCGTTGAATCGACAATGGGTCATATTTTTTCATTGGTTTATGCAGAAATATTCACTGGTTTATGTATTATTAACTCTTAGGTTTTTTTTATTAATTTAAATCCATAGTTTGATTACAGCAGACCTTTAAGTTCATGAACGTCTATGATTAATTTTATTTTAAAAGGAGTATTATTTTTCTCATATTTTGAAGTCTTCGATTATTTTGATCTAGAATTTTAATGCATAGTGATCGGTTTTAAACAACGATTCAGCTTTCAGCTGTATGTTCTTATTGGCTACAATATGTCATTGTTATGGTAGACATAAAAGGCTACCAGTGTTTAGCCATTGCTATAAAACGCCATGGTTTATCGGCGGACCATTTTTATGAACTTTTGCCGTTTTACGAAATGACTGACGCAGTAAATTTTAAGTTCAGCATTAATGCCAGGAATAAATCTATGTACGAAACCTGGGAAGCACGTCAACAAAGGGTTTACGAAAAAACTATGTACTCGATACTCGATGGGTCTTACACTGTTCTGGTGTGATTTGTATTAAGCAATATAGTGTTTATTTGACCTAATTATGCATTTTCTATGGTTTTTCTGAGGCATCACTCAGTTTCTGGTTCCAAGAATATCTCTATCCCTAATAACTATTTGATCACTAGCTACTAAATCATGAGCCATATTTCGATTACACGTAGTTTTGCGTGTAATCTCAAAAACTACAACTATAATAATAAGTAAATTCGACAGCTGATAATTCGTCTGGCTCGTAAATATAGACAATTGATCGATTCTCGTGCCGGCCAACATTCACTCGCAAATCGCAATAGTATTTCTTATATTACACCTTTAGGAGGTCGCCAACAAGGTAGATAAGGACAGACATAGTTTCCACAGCTACACTTCGCGTTTACACTGGAAATATCGAATCACGCCTCCGTAGCAGAGAGGGACAGAACTATAAACAGTGAAATGTTAGTCAAATGTAAGCAATGCAAATGAGACTCTAATCATGTCGTATAACAAGGTTTAATTTAATCCCATCGAAATGGAGTCACGATTTTGTTTAACAGAATCAGTCAGTCAGTAATTTTCAAATCATTATTAACTAATATTCTAATAAGTAGCTATCTTTTATATACAAGATTTCATTAACCTAGGTACCTGATATCTTTAATTTACCTACATTGATTTGTAGCTTGAGATCCATTTATGATGCATTTGATTTGGATTTATATACAATATATAAATAAGATCGTACAAAATCAGCTGAAACTAATATACTTCGCGTTTAAATATATACTTTACTCATGAAACTCATTTTTTTGGCAGGGTTTATAAGTATCTAATGCACGGATTGAAATAGAAAACGTTAAAAAGAACCAACTTCCATTAAAACACAATTCTGTTAAGGTTACGAATTCCTGTATTCTATACTTGATTCTGAGTAACCCCTTAAAATTTTAAACGAATTTTTTTAACACCCTCTATATTCGTCGTTTCTGTTAATTTGCTAAAAAAAGTATTTTTAAAAAATCAAAGCTTTTGGTTGCTTTCACCGAAACTATATGCAATGCATGTCTTTTACGCCTAAAAAATCTGAAAGGGGTAGTGCATTTATCAAATATGTATATTGTAAATCACTTCAAGTCCATCCAAGTCTCGTGTATTTTTAACACGCGCGAGGGTCAGTTTCGTAAAGGTTCAAATTGTAGGTTTTATTCGTAGTTTTTTTACACAAATTTTCGTATTTAGTGTTAAAACCATCCGAACGTTTGTAATGGCACGCAATGCAAATAACGGATTTAATAAATAAATACACTACTACAATCACAATTACACCTAATCATTTTTTTTTACAATAAACATTGATCAAATCTTGCGTAAGATAACTTAAACCCATCCGAAGTCCCGAACATAATATGTCTCGCCATTACTACTTTCATCTATACATAAAGTGAAGTTACAGTATAATATGGTTTCAATTCGAAAATAGCAATAATCAAAAACACATCAGCCAAAAACTATACCAGGAGCACTATCAAAACTTAAATTGTGGCTAGTTACTTGATGTTTTTATAAACTAAATCTATGTCGGTAGGTAAGTACCATATTCTTTTTGAAAAATCGAAGAAAGAAATTTCAGAATTTTTCGCTAAAAACGAGATATGCCAACTGATTTAATCAGTACGATAAATCTAGTTTTAAAAAAACTTAACAGAACTGGTATCAAAAATAATTTCAGTGAAACAACTAAAATTAAAACTAAAATTTGTGCAAGACTGAATAACTTTTTGTATTCAGCTCGCTCTTAAGAATCCTATAGAATACTAAAACAAGGTTATCAAAACAAAGCTGGACAATTAACGATTTGTATAAAGCTTACATATATTAACGCTAATATAATAACCCAACGAAAACACGCTCCACGGAAATATCGTATATCGCAGTAGGTCGTCAACTGCATCTCTAATTATTTTTAGTAGGACACTAAAAACATATTATAAATCGTAAGTTTTGTACCTTAGTATCTGTAAATTCACGAATTAATCAGATTTTCACTTTGTACAACTTATGTCGTCAAAGTACAAAATATTATACGGCGTTCATTTTCAAAGACCTGCATAATTATTTAAAATAAATAAAAATATATAGGTCACCAAACAAAGGTGGGGTTCGCGAAAAAATATTATTTCGTGTTTATCTTTGCGTTGCAGAAATAGGCACCAACTGATTAGATAGTAATGCCAATAGATAAAAAATGTTTGAGTAAATCTTGAGTAAAGCTGGTGAATTGATAAAATTTTGCATTTCCTAGTTTATTACTTTGGACATACTATTTTATAGGAACAATTCACTTTGGATTGTTTCAGCTACACTACAGGCATAGTAATCGACGTTTCAAAATTTAATATTCACATGACCAGGATCGCTACAGAATAACCTGGTATTCATGGTATCAAAAAAAAAACAACAGCTAAGTAGGTTCCTCCGAAGTCTTACAAGAGAATGATGCCTGCTATTGATCAACAGCTTAGTCAAGTTTCACTTTATATCTCTACCTAGCTAAACTTATGAGACTTGGACTCGTTCCAGTTCTACCAGTGCCTAGTTTCCACAATCTACAAGGCTTTCTTGTAAGATAAGTCCCCGATAATACTTATGAAATTTTTGGAAAACCCAAAATAAAGAATCATTTGACTATCTGAAACAACAATACTAGTTGATTAATCCGTAGCATGAGTGCATTGTAATTAAAATCATTATACAACCAAAATTATTTGTTTTCGTATAAATATTGACCATCTAAGAAGAATGACACTGTGTAAATTTTGCTGCTAGGGCTAACTAATCCTGTAACCAGACTAACTTTCGTTGAAAAAAGCAACAAACGACGTGAATTACTTCACAATCTGGATGGCAGTGATTTCTTTTAATTCATGACAGTGACGTATTTATAGATAAAGCATGCAATGGCAAATTTTGAAGAACAAAAATGTTACTATGGTTCTGCGACCAATTACGTTATGCTGCTGCTGGGAAACTCCATGGGCTTCACGTCCGCCCTGGTGCACCCCAACATGGCGATGACGAACGGCGCGATCGGCCACATGGTGTGCTACTTCCTCACCTTTGTGCTGCTGGGGATCCCGCTGCTGTACATGGAGCTGACGGTGAGCCAGTTCACGGCGCGGGACTGCCTGGACGTGTGGCGCGCGCGCCCCTGCCTCTCGCACATCGGGTACATCCAAGTTATGTGGCAGGTGGTCGCGCTCATCTACAACCACGCCATGGTTGCTTTTATCGTCCACTACCTACTAATTTCTTTTGAAAATCCTATACCATATATAGACTGCGGGCCCGACGCACCGAAGGATTGCGAAATTTCACAAAACAACTTCAGTGTCTATCGCGATTGCATAAAAAAATTTAGAGCAGAACCTTATTGCGAAAATTTATATACGACTTATGCCGAATACAATTACTGGAGATTTCAATTTTTGGGAGGCGTCAAAAGTGGCATAAATTCTTTTCGGATCGCTTGGAAGGCAACCTTAGGTTCAGCGTTGGTTTGCGTGTTGGTATACCTCAACTGCTTTAAAAGAATTACTTCCATCCGTTATTTTATTCGCCCTCTATCGTGTTATCCCTTCGTAGCTTACGTGTTGTTCTTTTTCATCTCAATGTCACAAAAAGGGTTAATGACTAACTCCTCGGAAGTTTTCGATACCGATTTCACACTATTCTGGCAAAAAGCGAAGCTGTCGTCTATCGTGCAGCACGTGCTGTTCTCGATGGGGCTGGGCACCGGCGTGATGTTCAACCTGGGCTCGCGCTCCTCCTTCCGCGCCGCCAGCTACGGCACGGCAGTGGTGGCCACGCTGGTCACGGCGCTCTTCTCCGCGCTCACCGTCACCGCCACGGCCACCCTCTCTTGCCCCTACGCCTCCGAGTTTGGAATGCGCACCCACACCGTCATGAACAATAGGCTCAACATGGCTTTCGAGAAGTTGCCTAGAATAATCTCTCAGTTCGACAACCGATTTTTGTATCTGATACTTCTGTACAGCTGTCTAGCTTGCCTCGGTATCAGCACAGATGTTGTGTTATTCTTTACTCTGACGGAAATGACTACGAAAAGATTCCAGAAACTAGCAAAATATCCCGGTCTAGTTAATTTAGTTGGTTTGCTTATTTTGTTTTTGATATCGATTCCTTGGATAGGTTCATTCGGAATAAATTATATGCAAGCCATCTATAGGCATCAGCTAAATTTAATGTCCACTTTTATGTGCATCTTTGAATGTGTGGTATTCATATTCTGGTACGGATTTGACAGATTTTCTGAAGACATACATTTCATGCAAGGCGTTCAACCAAAAACTTACATGAAAATGGGTTGGATATTGTCGGTCGTAGTCCTCACTTATGTATTCTGCAACGAGTTAAGCTCGTACAGTCCCTTCACTAATAGAGGTCACCCTATAGGTTTCTTATTGCTGATGCTCCTGGTGTCATCCATCCTTGCGATACTGTTAGGGAAGATATTGGTAGCTCTCTGCCGAAATAAGTTTTACGATGTTATCCGGCTGGACAGCTCGTGGGGCCCGTGCTGCGACGTGCTGCAGCGTAGCCGCGCCATGTTCACGTCGCAGGCGATGACGAAGGAGTACTTGTACCGGCAGTACCACCTTCAGGCCGGCATCATGGCGCGCCAGCGGCGCTCCAACGTGCGCGTGCTGTCGCCGCCGACGCCGCCGACACCGCGCGACCTCACCTCTGGCCCTTCCGCCACTTCTACCACCGCCGACCGACACCTTCCATAAACTTAAATAAGTTCTAATACGCTCTTATGTCTTTTTTACATTTATCACATATTACATACCTATGACCTATACCGACTTGAGCCGACAGACTTTTTGTGACGCCACGTGTACTCTTCTAAACATGAGTCACTGAATATTAATCATGCCTATTGGTTATAATAATAATAATTTAATGCTTAGCTGGTATTAGATATTGCGTAATGTGTATTATAAAATGTGCGAGCATGACTCATAACCAAAAATAACATGTCCTACCTATTTATTTTAAAACTTAAAAGAATAGATACTTACCTATTTAAAATCAGGGAGATAAAGAAGTAGGTACATAAATATCGTTGGAAATAAAAATCAATAAAATAGGTACGTATGTTTTTCATTTTCAATGCCACTAGATATATTATAATAAAGTTTTCACTTACTTTTCACAAACTTAGTTTATGTTTTAAAATTAAAGAAAAGAAAGCCACGCCACATTGCTTACTACTAACTTTGTAAAGAAAAAGTAATTTATGGTATAAAAAAGTAGCGCGCCAAGCTGTCTGGTCGCGGCGGCGGCGGGCAAGGCAGGCGCGGAGATCGCGCGTGTCGCAACCGCGCCGCCCGCCGCTCGTCCAGACATCTCTACACTCAAAGACAGATCCGAAAGTTATCGACCTCTTGTGCGACCAAGTGCCAATGCTCTACCATACATTTAACTCAGTCTTTTCATAAAACTGAACAAGTTTTTGCAAATAACCGTCCGTACATTTTCCGTACTTCCGATCATGAAATTAAGCACAAAATGTTGCGAACAGTAAAATGCTGTATTCATCAGTCCCAGGTTCACCTGTAAAAGAACTTTATTTTATTTCTCTAATGCTTAAAAATACTATTCCGTTCATCATCCGCGTAGAAGTTCGGATGGCAATCAAAACTTTATTGAGTTTCGAAAAAAATTAACAAAAATGCGTCTCAGACCACAAATGCTGTAGGTTTCCGAAGTCACTGTATTTCAACTTAATTTATTGAGTCACTCCATTCATTCACTTTCCTTCCTCTTTAATTTTCCGGGACTCAAAATATGCCTTAATCGCTTGATAACATTCGTTTTCGACACACCTTATACATTTCATTGTAATTAAGTTTTATCACAAGCCAGAATTACGGGTCTCAAGCGTTCCTATGAGAGCCCTTCAGTAACCGGTATAAAAAATGCATCATGTACTGTCTTATGTACCACGGAGTACGTACTGTTTTTTTAACAGACATGCTATTATTTTCAAGAGAAACGGTCGGGTATATTTGAACTTCAGAATTCGAATTATTCAGTAATGATAGTTTAAAAAAAAGTAATTAAGTTTAAAAAATAAGCCTTCTAACCGATAGGTATGGTACTCGTATGTATGTACTACGTAGTAGGAACGTTATGTATGATCAACTTTCGTCTAAACTCTAAGTAGTCCACACTGTCCAGTCCGGTCGGCACGACACACATGCGCATATAAATAAGTAGGGCCTATCGTTTGTGAGACGAGAGTAAATCCAGTTCGTGTCATTACGTCATACAAATGGAGCATTTAAAATGTTTGGCCCGTCCGTCGCAGCAGTGGCGTGGCGGCAGGCATGTATACCACTAGGACCGGACCACTGCCTGCCTATCCCGCACCCGCACCGCCTTGGTCTAGCTCTCAATCAGCAGTGTCACGCACTGACCACGCACCTTGATAAAACGACATCAATTAACAACCTGTCCGATTCTTTTCATTGCAGATTTCTACGTACACTATTTGGAGATTTTTTGTTGTATTAATGTTTTAAGGCTACAAAGAGAGGTAATGTTCAATCAAAAATAATGTATCCACCACCACCACCGTGAGTATATGTAGCGGGCAAGAGTATACGTAGCGGAGTTAACAACATAAAATCCGTAAAGGACAAAATCCCTAACTTAAAAAATTGAAAAATGTCGATGTTACTCATAAAAATTGCGGGTTAATCCAAATGTTGTCAATTATCAAGATTATAACGTATTTTGGGATGGAGTTCAACCGATTTCATTGCTGAGCTAAAATCTAAATCTCTTTTTAAATGTTAGGTATTGCTTACGGGTACATATAGAAAGACATTTGCAGAAACGCGACGAATGTTAACAACATCGTAATTTAAATCCATTTGTCCATTGGGTGATAGAAAAAGTGTCTATAGCATTAACACACATTGGCCACTATCTTGCTAGTTGACGTGATGTACGGGACGTAGCCTGCGCCGGAGACGGCAATGCGGCCGGCGCACAGGGCGGAGTCGCACCAATTGCGCAACGTTGTTACAAACTTTTCGGAAAGTGTAGATATCTAGTTAAGTTATTGGTTGCGCGTTGTTTTCTAAAAAGGTTGTTAAAACCCGAATGGATGAAATCGTTTCGTGATTATTTTAACTTACGATTACCGACTCGGTCGCCAACATTCAAGATTCACGAAATTCATGAACCTACCTATGTGATTTCTTATTGGATAAGTCCAAGAGTTTTTTTACTGCGAGCTCTAAAACAGTAAGCCACGTGAAAATATATTTGAATGTCAGTACTCTGTAGGTTCACTTGGTTGAAATAAATCTCCAATTTTTTGTAGACAAGGCATAGAAAAAAAATACTACAGTTCAAACCTTACAAAACTAGAATGGTGCAAACTGAACTACAAAAGGTAAAAATGGAACGAGTCCACGACTCGGCCAAGAATCAAGTCGACCGATAAGTAATTTGAATGTGTCAATACGAGATAGCCAAAGCAAATATTATAGTAAAGGCGTAGAGTCGGTGTCACACAACAAACGCCACGAGAAATAAACTTTAGATATTTTTAACTGGTGCTTACATGCAAAAAAATTATAAATACTTACACACATATGTACTTACCTAAAAATAAGGACTTACGTAACAAACAGAAATCTCTCAAATCAGTATACATGATGTATAAAATTGATGAGCCGCCACCAAGTTAACTGGGGCTCGTATTTATCATACTGAGCAACTTTTGTTAGACGACTTAGCTGAAATCGCAATAAAATTTTGAACTCTTCATACAAGTATCAGCTGTTAGGTCAATTTCGTATGGAACGTTGAGCGTTCTTCGGAAGATTCGCTTCTGTTCGCCGCGGGGACTTGGCCGCAGCAGTTGGTAAGCGGAATGCGGCGAGTGCCACCGATAGCGCCTCGGGGTAGAAAGCTGCGCCCGCGCCGCCGCTCCGACACCGTCACCAGCCGCCGCCGCCGCCGCCGCCGCGCCGCGCCGCACGCTAAACGGGACACGGGCCCTTCGACACCGCACTTCTGCTTTTGTTCCACCGCAACAAGTGCACATGCATGTACACGAACTAACGAAAGCAGGACACAAACCTGCCGTAACAAGTGTCAAATTTTCCAAGCAAATCATCTCCAAGCAATACGTTTTTAAGGTCAGCCTTGTCTGAACTAAATATAATGTCATAGATATAGACACTTTGATTGATTCAGATGAAAGTACCTAAAAGCTTTTGACCCACTCATAACAAATATAATATATTAGCATCCATGTCTCCATAAAACGATTGTAATGTACAAGACAGTTCTGTAGTCATAATGATACTTCATCGTCAATGAGGAGAAACGAAAATCGTAAATATGCCAAATAAGTAACAGAGAATCTCAGCGGTTTGCAGCATAAACGTAGAGCTTTCCATTGAATGGAAAAATGCAGCGTGGTGTGGAGCCGGTTTGCTGGTACCTTCCGGATTCCCAACCTGCTGCTCTAGGTCAGCATCTTGCGTCTCTCTCGTTCGTATGAAGGACGAGAAAGATTGCAGCGTCCATTTGGGTTCGCGACGCCCTAACCTACATTGTCTGCACTTTGTAGATTTCGTAGTAGGTAAGCTAGTGCATGCAGCGCAGTAATGCAATTTTATCGCAGGTACTTGCATAGCTTTTAGCTTTATACAGAATGTTTAACTTTTCTTCGTATCTTTTGGAGTATACTATGAGACTAGATTAGTTGAATGATAATGACATTTGGAATATTTCTCCAGCAAAATGATATACCTACCGTTTATAAGAGTGCCTACGTAAAGAAATAAATGATTTTGATTTTGAGATAATTTGTTATAGTTAACATTTTATAAAATTCAATAATGATCAAGATGATGTATTGTAATATATGTATGTGTAAACTGCATAGAGTAAAACGTTATAAGGAACTGACATAAAAAGGTTTTCGTTTCGTTAAGAAAATTATTAACATCCAATTAAAAAAACTGTTGTTCAATTTGAATTGCAAAGACCATATAAATTGCTACTTGACAAATTTTATTTACTTTTCTCTTTCAGGTTTACCCCAATAATTGTTTTAGATGTTTATTTCGAAAAAAAAGTTTCGTTTTTAGACGAAAGTGGTTACTTTTTGAGGAGATTAACAAAAAATATGGACTTTAAAACGGTTCTTTATTGTAAGTAGAAATCTCGAAACGATACTCGAAAGAATTACCAAACTTCTTGTTTCGTTAAATGATAAACGTAATGAAAGTAGGAGAAAAATTTAAACAGTTTTGCGTAAAAGTTCTGGTATTTTTAGAGTCTTGCTTGTTTGCTTTTTTGAGAGTAAATTACTAAAGTTTTATATTTGTTGTATTATAGTTATACATTATACCTATCGGTACTTACTTTAAAGACCTACTTAGCTTACCACACGCCGTTAACTTACTTAAGTCGAGGTCCTCTTTAGTTTGCTTATTGATACGTGAAGATAAGTTTCCAACTTGTTTAGTTAAATCACTATTTGAATAAGGTATCACTGTATGACACACCGCAAACGCGGATTTTATCATTATCGGTTTATCAATGGAATTTAACTTACAGCTGTCTTTGAGACCGTATTACCACAAATAGTACATTCTTGGAACAATGGAATATGTTTATTTCAAAGTATGATGGATTTTATCCTTGTTTACTGATAGAAATATATATAGGTATCTTTACCGAAAGTAAAAATACCTGTTTCGGAAACTTAAACAGTAGCTTCTATTCGCCGCACTAAGTAACTCTTCCTAAGCAAGTTATAATGAATTCTCAAAAAATTACCAATTTCTCATGCATAATTGTGTAAAACTTTACCCTATGGGTTTTTTGTAGAAAGTTAAGTTTCCCGGAGAGGTCTTTTTACATCCTATATCGTGATTAGGGCCAAGTGGTCAGTTCGCTAGTTGCATGTAAGCACTGAATGTTGGTCTCCACCTTGTGATGTAGCGCTGTAGACTTTAATAGTGTACAGCTCAAAGTTAAAGTTATTGCACATACCTACTTATTTTGTTTGGTATTTACAAGTATACCTTTTATTAACATTATTCTGGTTTAAAAGTTCTAGTTATGGGAACACTAATACTAATTCCTAGATCGTACCATTATAGATTGGTACATAGACATGTACTTACTCACACACTAAACGTATAATAGCATAATCGATCACGTATTGAGTACGATCATTGTGCTCGTTAGGTGGACCGTGAATCCTGTCACTATATCCCCCCTCCCTCTGTGCTGGACAACCTCCCCCTACGTATGAATCTCATTTATGTGCGCTTACGCAACTAAGTAAAACCAGCGGAGTGTGTAATGTTCGATTGAGTGCAGGGGTGAGCTAGATATGTTGGATTGATATGCGTATTAATTTATTAGTAGACGTTGCACGCGATTTAGCAAGTATCAGTTTTAGAAGGAATAAAAAAGAGTTTAGAAATCATAGTTGTATTCACGTGAATGTTTAAGTGTAAGTATTAAGTTTTATAAAAATACAGAATAACAATTATATAAAACTATGTAATATAATATCATAATGTTTGCAACAATATACTACAGTTGAATGTATTATTCACTTATATTACAAATTATTTACGCCACTATTCTAAATGAAGTAAAATCTCTGTTATCTTACGTTCTACAGACATCGTTATTTCGTTTCATCTACAGTGAAATCTATCCAAGTTGGATTTGACTGGTAATGGCATATATCATAACATCTCACCTACAACTCCACCAAGCCGAACTTGGCCTCCGCGTCATCTCCGTAGAAGGAAGGCTATATTCCACGTATAGCCTAAGCCCCGGCATTTTAAACGGTATGAGTACTTGGTTCACAAAGCAACCAGAGAGATTTTGGTCGATGACACATTTAGTCTCTTCCCCAGCCTCAGGCAAATTATCTCTTTTGACGCTATGCTCGGAGTTCTACTCTCTACAAAGTAATTCACCAAGAATCCGAGTTATAGCTTCATCGAAAAGACATCAACGAGGATCAAATTAACAGAAATAAATAAAATATATCTGTGAGAGATACAAATTATACATGAATAAAAGAGAAACGCAATTCATAGCACAATAAAAAAGACATCAACAAGGTAAAGAAGTCGTAGCCACTTAGAAAATGCAGATGCCTCGTAGATACGAGGAATGCAAGATGTAGTCAATAGAAAAGACATCAACGATGCATACAAGTCGCGTAAACTCCTTTGTTGGAAGGAGGAACAGGTCGAGTTCGAAGTCAGTAAACCATCATAATTCCAAATTAAAGAAAGGTGGAAATATGCACATGAATTGTAGAATGCACGACCACTGATTGGTCGATAAAGCGAGTTCTTGAATATAGAATGCATTTAGACAAAGACATATAATAGTACAGACAAGGCATGTGTTCAGTTATAGATTAAAATGTGCCATGGAATGTGTGATTTTTAAAGTAATTAAAATATACCTACTTGACGTTTATTTGACAACGTTCTTATCACTATGAATTATTTTCAGTTAAGAAAAAAAAACACATTTTACAGAAAATACTTCAATTTTACATTTAAAATCATATGCTTAGTTTCTTAAGAGTGCACCTAAAACTGGCAGATTTTATTACAGCATGCAACAAAATATAGTCTGAGCCAAAATACTTTAAATTAATTATTTGTAAACCATTATATTCGTTGATAACACGCTAATTATTTCAAGTCTCGGTTAAACATTGTAGTTATTAATTGAAACTATAACAAAAATTAATAAAAAGTGTAAAGTGGCTTTTAGATGTCTTAAATCTTGATAATACAACTTCTAATACAGATTTATTAAAAAATAATATTAACTAATTAAATTATAGGAATACAAATTTCGAGACAATTTAAAAACTGACTTATAAAGGAAGAAAGTAAGCTAGTAAGAATTATAGTGAGAATTCTAAAAAATAAATGGAGTCACCAGACAAAGTTGACCAATCAGCTGCACATATATATTTTTTGTGACATCTACAAAGTTAATGAATTTAATGGATGAAAGCTCTAATTGATCAGTTTTATATCTATTTTGTTACACCCTGTACGTACATGTAGCAGTTCAAAAATTATTTGGAATCAAAATGTCCGTACACGGTACTAATGTTGGAGTTGTGCATGAATGGACGGAGCTTAATAACGATGAAACTTGTGACTTCCTTGACACGGTCCGGTAGCCGTGCTCAGTCATCTACGAACGGAACTATTTGATTTTGTTATGATTTCGAACATACAGAACAAATATGCGTGAAACAGTATCTACCGATGGAGGCAATGCATTTTAAGCAACAATTTTGAGCCTATTTAGAAATTATTTATAATATGTTAGCCCATCTGCACATTAATACTATTTCCGACGTTTTTCGTAAGTCCATCGCAATTATAACGTCTACAAGTATAATGCACAATCAACTTTTCTTTTGATTGCCACTCGTATTGCAACAAACAACTTCCTACATACGGGGCGCTAGGAGAAAATGTGCAGTCAGTCGGAATGATAACGCATTACCTCACTGTTAGTGCGTGGCAGATAGCACGTAGGTACTGTAAATGGACTACTGTTCAATTTGCAGACAGAGTTTAAATTAATAAGAAAATTTAACAGGAAAAATAGCAGATTCCAGATATTTTCGTTTTGAAGATTGACAATAAAAGTTTTCGAAGAATACGTGTCATATTTTGATGATTTATTTAGACATTGCTTCCTGTCAAATTTTATGATTCTAGGTATACGGAAAGTACCCTATAGGTTTTGATTCCCACGCGAGTGTCCAAATATGCGGCATAAACGGCCGTATCTCTTGATTGCGTTGGCATAGAAGTTTAATTTTTTCACAGCTTTAAGGGATTGCAGGCCTGAGAATTAGATATAGAGTTCAAGACATATGTGAATATGAATATATACGGAACCCTCGGTGCACGAGGCCGATTCGCTCTTGGCCGTTTTTTTTATTAATGTGAACAGTGTTTTTCAACCTGAGAGTCGCGACCCCCATGGGGGTCGCGAAGCCTTTCTCAAGGCTTAAAAGTGTGTTTAAAAGAAAAAGTAGTGTTTGTAGGTCTTACACTGCAATGAAAAAATACGATTTTAGTGAAAAGGCTGAGCCTGTTTATTTTTGAACAATTTGTCAAAACGCTGTTCTATTTTGGAGACGATAACTTGATAAACGTAGTCTTTCAAATCACTGACATTTTGCATGTCGGCCTAGGGGGGTCGCAAGAATTTTTTAAATGGTGAGGGGGTCGGGTAATGAAAAATACTGTGGATATTTCTTAGTTTTTCATCACATAAGATTCGTATCATACGCTATTTATCGCAAAGCCAAATACTGAACCCATTAAAGCAAATAAGTTATACCTGAATTTCTTTTCATAAATAATGTTGACGTTTGTTACACAAAATGAATGATAGAGCGTCCAAAAAACATATAATCTGTTAATTCTCAATCATAGCACCCAGCTTTATTATAATAACATCGCCAGGAAGTTACTGAATTATTTTTACTTATTTAAATAACTTCTTTTTTATGGCAATTCCTCAAGAGATGAGTTTTGTCAAGTAGATAACAGTAACTGAGATAAAAGTTTTCTTCTTTCACCTTTATTTTTATACAGAATGGTTTATTTTTATCTTTTGTACTTTATTACTTTTGAAAAAGTATTGCCAACGAAGACGATTTTTAGAGTTTTGCCACTATGCATCTGTGGTATATTTTCAATCAAACATATTTTTATCATCTTTAAAGCAGAGTCCTCAGTGACTCTGACAAGGATACCGACGACCACATTAAAGTGCGACGGGCAGTGCCTACTCGCCGCCGCCGCCGCGCCAGCACAAATAAAAGCAAATCGCCGTATTCCCATGCACGGTGGTGCGACACGCGCAGTGCGCACGCACAATAGGCAGCATTAGCGTTATGCGCCGTGTCAATTGACGCAGTACCCGCACAAAATCAGCCCATTTTATGGATATAAACAACTAATCTTTCAATATCTATATCAACTAATTGATGAAAAAAGTTCTACAGAACGACGCAGAAAAAAAATAATAATTTAGGACCAATTTATACGTATGTAGTGCTTAAGCCTAGGTAGGTGCATAATTTCCTGAAAACACGATCACAATAAAATACTTAACCGTATGTAATAGTGAATTTGTAAAGAAAACGTCTTCAAGATAACCATATAGTGCTCTCAAATAATTCTTAAAAAGGTAATTGAGTCAAAGATTTTATAGATCACTTAAATCGTCGTACGAGTATGTACTCGTATCGTAGAGCAGATCAGCTAGCTATTTCTGCTGCGTACTAATAAGGAACATTAGGAAGAACTGAGTTATATAACTATTATTACTAACATACAAACTCACTATGATATGTACGCAAATAGAATAATTTATAATAAATTTAATTTTAATGTAAAGATCAATTGTACCTTTAATACTGTAAATTTTTCAATTGATCACAAAAACTAGTGGAGCAACCTGATTTAGTAAACTCAGACTTTTAAATTCAAGTCATTTCCACAATATCGCTACGTGCCACCTACGTGATGCTATTCCTGAACTCTGTCACATTGAATTGCCGATACTAAATTACAAATTAGAACTCTGTACTGCTCGAGTTAGTTAAACTTTAATGTTATCTTAATAAAATAACGGATTTAAAATAAAACAAGCGTAAATATTCTCAAGAAGTTACAAAATCTTGAATTATACATAAAAACTGTAATCATGTGTGTGTATCATATGTATGTATGTCTGTGTGCGTGTGCAATAAATAAATATAAATAAAAAGTTGATACATTATTCAAAAGTCTCATGGAACTGAATAACATTTCTTATACCCTACGCCTATAGTATAGCCTTAAAAAATCTGTTTTTACACAACTAGAGATTGAACAAAAAATTTTCAGTTCGCCAATGGAATCTCCCATTGCTACGAGTACACCTGTTGTATAATTTATAAAAATAGATTAATTTATCAGGGCATTTAAAAAAAGGAAAGTTGAATTACGCGATTATCGATCTCCAACGAATGAGTTTTAATATCTCCTTCATACACCAAAAATTCCAAGGTATGGTCCATGCCCTACCGGTACTACGGAAACGGATTTACGAGTACGATACCTACTACTCGTATAATCCAATAAAATAGCTACGTCATATCACACGAAGCAAATTCGGCGACAACAATAAGAAACGATGGTATAGGAATAAATTTAACTTTCGTGACAAAGACGCAATATTGGGAATGCGTATAAGGGGATTTAGTGACTAGGTTTCCCTCATTCTTAACTTAACTGCGTATATATAATCGTACTTTTTCTTATAGGAAAAGAAAATGAAATACCTACTTAAGTATTTAAAAAATTAAAACAATTGCGTTGAGTACACATCATCAACCAAATCTTCGTCATGTCAGATTCAATACAACTAAAAGAGATAAAATTTACAGATATTTTTCCATGTTTTTTATATACTTATTTATAAATTAATAAAAAACTTTAAAATTTTCAAATACGTGCAGAGAAAACCCAATCGGACAAGTTCGACGATGATTTGACACAAGAATAACCAACGGAAGAGAACTTGGCTTAAAAAGCCATCCTTACATTATCGAACGATAACAAAGAAAAAATATCACAGGTGCATTTTTTTCATATTGTTTTATTAAGTAGGTCAATTTTCCAGCTTATATTTTTGACTACAAGTCCTAATCGGACAATTTAGTTAGACAAAACATCGCATTTAAAGTAAAACACGGTTGTTGGTTACAGGAACTTATTTTACTTGACTATTTTTTATGATTTTACTTTTGCATTTTGATTCGATACGCCCTTTTTATTTTTATTTATTATATCGAACTAATCGTATTTTATAGATTTTATTATATTCCTCGCCCCTTCTTCAAAAATGCTTCTAAAACGCTTCTGAACTGAATTTGTATTCAAAGTATACATTTATTTGTAATTGAATTGCTGAGGTATTTAAATCAAGACGCAAATAAAAAAGGTCCTAAACGGGATGTAACAAAAAGTACAAAAATATTTTTTATAGGGTTGCTACTCGTGAAGTTGAGCAAGTACTGTTCTGCGAATTAGCCGAAACCTCCAAAAAATATTTGGTACACTGATAAGCTGATAGGCCAAATGGATACGGTTTTCAAAATTTTTTCCACTTCTGCACTGTCAATAGACGAAAATTTATTGGGATACTCATGAATCCCAATATAATGAAATTTTACAATACAATACTCATGTTTTTTTTTGTTATAACCTGTATAAATTGCGCATTGAAGAAACAAATATGTGTCAGTGAGGGAGGACTGACCTGCATCTGAAGCCAGGAGTCGAGCAAGCCCGCGTGTGGCGCGCCCCAGCGACCGCCGCCCGGGACTATCTGGAAATCATCACGACACAATCAAATTTCGCCTAAAATTAACTCTATGATACGCAAGATTCAAAACTTTGCCGTACTTACTTTAAAATACGAAACAGATAAAAAAGACTGTTTTTTTTTAATGTTCAATTATACTTATAGTTTTTCCAGTAGTATAAATATGTATTAGTGCGTAAAATTTAAAAAAAGTATTAGAGTAGGTAAATTTCAAATTTTCATAAGTCCACTGCACATAAAATTTGGGATATTAACGTTTTGAGTTTCACATTAGCGGTAAGAAACATATTTAACCGTTATTTTCATAGAAATGCCTGTGCCGTATTGACTTTTAAAGTGAGCTGGACTTTTATTTTAAAGGCGAATATATGACCAAATAAAAAAGTCAAATTCTTTGTAAGTGGACGTATGGAAGTTTGATATTAACCGACTCATTTAAAAATGTATAAAAGTATGCTTAGCAATCAAACGTTAGATTATTTCGAAAGCTCTGTTCCCATCAATTTTACCCAAAATACTATCAGCTACATTTGAAAGACATGATAGGTTAGTAGTTCAACGCCAATTAATACCCAAGTTCCAGATTAAGTTGTAAGTGATTCAAAGTTTAGGATGTATGTGAGCGCAGTAACTAATGCGAGACTCGCGCGCGGCGCGCGGCGGCCGCGGCCGCCGGTCGCGTTGATGTCTTTACTACGCGCGTTCGGCCTGCGCTTTCTAGTGTTACTCGGTAAATATATCTTAAGGTGTTAAAGGGACAAATCGAATAATATACATGCAAACAAGTACTTTGCCTTTAATAATGTTTACTTAGATTACTTTTATAGGTATACGTAAGTAAAAAGTTAAACAATGTTTTATACCTACATTTTTATAGAAACAGTATTATATGTATTTATGAAATCGCAAGTAAAAAGGTTTAGCAATACCTCAAGGGATTCTGATCATTAAAATGAAGAACTTTTGTTTACAACTCCAATAACCCAACTTTGCACAGGAAGTTAAAAACTTTTTTCGATATTTCAGTAAAGTTGATTAACAAAGGTTTCATGAGAAGGAACTCCCATTTTCAAGAATTGTTACACCCTTTCAATACTCTAAATGCATGGTTTTCATAACTCAAGATTGCTGTCATGTCACCAGTACATTAAGTTTAATGTCTGTATGTTTAACTAGGTTAACATTAAAACACTGTATACGTAAGTACAAAAACTAGTTAAATCACAAATGCACCATTTCCTAATGTTCTAAACTGAGGGTTTGGTATCTTTCAACACAAAATACATTTTGGAGGTAGAACTGAAACCGTTTTTGGGACATATCATCCCTTTAAAACTTAAAGCTTACGAAACTTTTGGAATTCGGCTAAGTTGTGGTAGTAGTCACTAGGCGACATACCTGGTCGCCCACAAGGTCCTCGGCAGCTCTGATCGCGCAACAGGCCTCCATCACCGGCTGGCCGGCGTCAGGTCACGGCCTAGCGGGCCCTCGGAGCCGTCGGTGGCGGCGCGGTCGGGGCCATCAGCACGCGTGCGCGCTCCCACTGCACGACTCACACTGTGGCTGATAGCGCGCCGCGCCACGCATCCGCACCGCCGCCGCCGCCGCACCGCCGCACCGCCCGCGTCGGCGACCTCCTTCGCGGGGTTGCAATGAAAGTGATTAGGCTCTTACGCTCACTGATAACAAGTACTAGTTCCCGATTCCGAACCTTAAGCAACCTCGTACGGCCAACGGAGAAGGTTCTATTCGTAACAGCGAATTCAATTAGGACAAATGTGTGAATAGCTTACAATAAAATATTATTATGCACTTGCTAAGGCTTTTGCAGTATTCGTTGACTGCTATGAATGAGTTTAAATTATATAGTGCCTGTATCTACATTACTATCTAGCATATACTTGAAGTAACCTAACCAATTTAACTTAAAAAACCGGACAAGTGAGTCTGACTCGGCGCACCGAGGGTTTTATACAAACTTTACCGAATTCTACCGTCTTAGTTTAAGAGCATAGTCTTCTTATAGCTTTTCCTGCAATCTAAGTAAAGAACGATTTTCTGTATTTGTTTAAAAATTTTAGACGCAGTAGTTTCGGATGTAGGGGAGGAATGGTCAATTTTCGTCTATTATCTTAAATAATTTTAAAACTATTTATTTTAAAATAAAAATAAAACATGTATTTGAGATCCTTGTACAATAAGCCCTTTCATCTGGAGAAGCACACCAAAATCCATCATTCCGAAATCTCATAAACATTTTGACTAAAAATCTGTAAAAAGAAATGCTTAATATTTTACTAATGGCCTTAACAGTTTAAGTTCGTAAACTAATCAACAAGCATCCATTTCTAAACTGTCTTCCCATAAAACACAGTGTTCAAAGTCGAAATGCCGTCGTCTTATATCGGTACCTGAAGTTTGTTACAAAGGGGTTATAACAATTTTATAACGGACTTCTATTCTACTACTGAAACTGAATAACCTTTGGTGTACTAACTTCATTAAGAATTCAGCAAAGTTGTAAAAAAAAAGTTTAAATTTTCATGAGCCTTTAAGCTTTTCTAAAACTATTGCTTCACCTCTTTTCAACACACTTTTATTAGCTTCACCTGTAACTAACTTGTAAACAACTCTTGGAAGTCGAATTCAACCAATTTAGTAATACCGATGACAATATAAAAATTTGGTTCCATCGAGCTGATCTGATGATCGTTAATGGAACTCTTCAACGGCTTCTAGTAAATCCCTCGTGTTTAGACTCATTTAGTTTGTTTTAACAATTCCAATACAGTATACTTTTCAAGCTTCTGGACTGGAGAGGACTCGGCATTAACATCAATGACGAGTACATCACTCACCTTCGATTTGCTGACAATATCGTGATCATGGCCGAGACCTTGGAAGACCTAGGCGCAATGCTCGAAGGACTCAGTAGAGTCTCCCAACAAGTGGGTCTTAAAATGAACAGTGATAAGACGAAAATCATGTCAAACGTCCGTGTTACACCCACTCCTCTGAAGGTTGGAGACTCTACACTCGAAGTTGTTGACGAATATGTATACCTGGGACAAACAGTCCAGTTAGGTAGGTGGGCAGGGCACATAGCTCGAAAAACAGATGGCCGTTGGGGCAGTAAAGTTCTCGAATGGCGACCGCGCACCGGAAGGCGCAGTGTGGGCAGGCCTCCGACTCGGTGGACCGACGACCTGGTAAAGGTTGCAGGAAGCCGCTGGATGCGAGCCGCACAGGACCGGTCGATGTGGAAATCCTTGGGGGAGGCCTTTGTCCAGCAGTGGACGTCTTTCGGCTGATAGATAAATAGATAGATACTTTTCGACGAGGATCTGATAGTGCATCCTGGAGCTGGATAGTGGAACTCTTCAATAGTTAATAGTAAACCCCTCAAGTTTGTACTCATTTGGATTGTTTTGACGAGTCTCATTTCATTAGTACATTATACGTAGGTATATTGGTGAAAAGGGGTCTGATGATGAACTCAACAAACAGAAAGAGTTCATTTAACGATTATAACATATATTTTTAAAATCAATACGTGATAGGAATCGAGTTAGTCGTGTCGATTCGGTGCTTACGATTAAACTTATTTGACAGGACTAAACTTAATTGAAGCGTCTTGTCCTTGTCTTTTCGATATAGAAAGAAAAAGACACTTAAATTAAGTTTAATCCTGTCAAATAAATTTAATCGTGAAAACCAAATCGGCACCATTATCTTTTATGTGCCATTGCACTAAATATAGTTCTAAAAGTGTGGCGCGCCGTATCATCTCATTATCTCATTTAATATTATAAATGCGAAAGTATGGATTTATTTATTTGTTTGTTTGTTCCACTTTCACGCCGTAAATACTGAACGGATTTGGATGAAATTTGGTAGGTAGATAGGTAAAGCACTCAGCTAACACATAGGCTGTTATTTTTACTTTTTATCCCGGATAACTCGAGGATTCCCGGAGGAATGGCTAAAAACTGAAATTTTTAGTTTGTCACTAGATGGCGCTGATTTTATTGACTTTATTTCTCCCTGGACCCAATTCTGAAGTCCACGCAGACGAAGTCGAGGGCGGAAGCTAGTTTAAAATAATTTAAATCGCGCTCTTCACTTCATGAACTTGTCATTGGAGCTAAAAGACGTGACAAGTCAAGTAATACCTAATAAGTACCTAGGGTATATATCATCCAACATTAGAAAATATTATGTTTGCGTTTACTCCACAATGAAGTTAAAATATTAGCAAAGTTAAATGCATATATCGCAACAAATAAAAGTTAATTATTTTATATTTTTTAGTACGTGATAAAAGCGTGTTTTTTTAGTTTTTAACTGCATCCTATACTATTAAACGAGTTAGGTGTCCCGACGATTTCGAAAACGGCTTGAAACCTTTCGACGAAAATCTAGAATAATGGGTTAAAAATCAACAGAAATCGATCTATGAGGAAATTATCTTCGAAAATATTCATTTTAGGGACATTTGAGCGAAATATACATAGAAGGCGTACGCATATGATGCTTATTTTTAACCCTCGCTTAGAAGTACTTATTGCCCTTGCGGTTTTGGTGCGGGCCACGTACGTTTTGCTGATTTTAGGTTCGGATTCGTATCCCACGAGATGTTATTGTTTTTTGTCTTTTTATTTTTTATTTTGTGTGAACTTATGTAAATAAAAAGACTCATAGACTAATAGTGATACGTACAAAAAATATTTTAGGGACATTTTGAACGATTTTTTTATAGCGCTATCTTTTGCCGTATAAGTGAATTACATACCTGATGATTGTGCTGCCGCCATCGATATAAGAGAACAATTAGATGTGGTTAATACTCCACGACAGCGTAGTCGCTGATAGTGGTTTGCTCCCCTATGTTGAGTAGCGCCGCCTTTTCGCGCACCATTCGCAATCTGACAAGCGACGAGTAAACATCCCGTGTTTAAATGAAAATATGTCTTACAGAGCAGTGAAATGTGCTAAAACAATAAAAAAATAAAGAACAAAACTAACAGCAACATTTCTTATCACTTTATTCTTGTTATTTTATGAATATTTTGTCATTTTATAGTGATGCTACGCTACTCGTCGCTAGATGTCGCTAGTAGATAACATTAATTAAATACATGCCTCCCTACTCGTCGCTAGATGTCGCTAGTAGATAACATTAAATACATAAACCTTAAGCTTATCACACAACGGCGCTATTTGTTTAAATAAATGCCTCCCTCTTCACCCCGCTTCAGCCCTCGCAAGACGAACACGCTGGTTCAGAAACAAACAGGGCGAGTAACCTTATCTAATGTTTCCCATATCGATGGCTGCCGCCCTGTCTCATGTTGGCTTTCAATAAACTCAACTAGATGGCGCTGATCAACATTTGAAATAAGAAAATATCTAAAAACTCGCCAAAACTGTTTGATATTACTGACTAATATATCATAATAAATGATGAATAACTTTCTAATATTACGTATCATTGAATATTTTTCTTTATTTTTATCAAAAAAAATGTTTTTTTTTTTAATAGAATCAAATTATAAAAAAATGTTACAGGTATTTTCAGAACAAATATTGTTTGTCCTTTCATCCCTTAGAAAGACACTATCGACTTAAACTTAGATGAAGATGTGGAAAGGCTTATGTGCGTGAGTAGCGACAAAATGCAGACCGTGAACATATTCAAAAGAAACGTTAAAACTTGACCCAACAAGGGAGGAATGAAGTAGAGAGCTGCAACAACAAGGACCGAATACTCTTACTTGGTACACAGATGGATCGAAAATGAAATCTGGAACAGGAGCAGGCGTATACGCAAAGGACTGTCATGCAAGTTACAGTTTAGGGCAATATGCAACCGTCTTTCAAGCTGAGACATACGCTATTATTGCTTGCGCTCAGGAGATTATAGATAGAGGCGTCAAAGACAAAACCATCTATATACTCAGCGACAACCAAGCTGCACTCAAATCCCTCAACTCCCACGCAGTGGACTCAAAACTAGTGCTGAACTGCGTCAAAACCCTGAATAAGGTAGGACGCGACAACAGAGTGCACCTGGTCTGGGTACCAGGGCACGTGGGAGTGGAGGGGAATGAGGAGGCGGATAAACTTGCAAGAATGGGATCACATGCCAGGATGCATGGACCAGAACCTGGGATCGGACTCTCCAAGAGCAGGGTAACGAAGGCATTAAAATCACAGGCGGATGAAAGACACAGAATAACATGGCAGTCCCTGGAAAGCCTTAAACACTCTAAGATCTTCGTCCGTGAAGTAACCACAGGTGCAACCAAGTACATTTGGAAGAATAGCCGGTCGCATGTCAGAGCCATGACAGGGGCGTTAACAGGCCACTACGCAACTAACGCTCACCTTAAAAAGATAGGTCTGACAAAAGATGCGACGTGCAGAGCCTGTCGTGAGGATACAGAATCTACTGTAGGTATTTATAAAAGCCGACAAACTTTGTTTGATCTCTATGACAAAAAAAAACCTATATTTTTGACAATAACTTTAAAGAGTATGTTAAAAGGTATTCGAAAATCTTTAAACAGGTATGCCGTGCAGCAAAATCGAATTACTTAGCCAGAAAAATAAAATCACCAGATGATAAAATTAAAACCGTTTGGAATATTATAAACAAAGAAACCGGCAAGGTCAAACCCCGCGATAACGAATATGTTTTGCAAACAGATCAGGGTAAAATTACAACAAATGCCGATGTAGCTTAAAGAATTCGAAACTTTTTTCACAAATATCCCACTTAAGACCACTGAGGCCTTGAATTCGTCACCTGTGCATGCTAAACAATTATTGGAAGATAATGTCAGTATTTGTAATGAAAAATTCTCCTTCAGAGAAATTGAACCAGACACTATTGTCAAAACTTTTAAATCTCTTAAAATGAAAAGAACTGAAGACCTTTGGGGGCTATCAGTAAGTTTAATTAGTAATGTAATTATGACTTTAGCGCCATATTTAGCTTGTCTTTTTAATATTAGTATTGATAGTGGCGTATTTCCGGACCTAATGAAATGTAGTAAAGTGATACCCCTATATAAGTCTGTCTGGTAACAAAACTAATCCGGGAAATTACAAACTGTAACATCTGAACCTCGTCAACTTATTTTTTTTTACTTCTACATAGTTGAACGTAACTTACTTACTGAACTCAACATATTCTTAATTATCTGATAATTATCTTGGCCAATGAATCGTCTAGTGATTAAGGAACCTACTCCGTGAACATAATACGTAACCCCGGGACGTTTAAGTGAAAATAAGAATGGAATCTTTATTAATTTGAATCAAGTAATTTATTAGTTTTAATCATTCATTAATAATAAATAAACTAATTTTATTCAGGATAAAACAACTAAATCCATTATTTCGGAATTGAGAGTTTAAAACCATTTAACACGTTCAGTGCCATTACTCTTTTCTCGAGACCGCACGAATCTTTGTCGTATCTCGCATCCAATTTAGTTAGCACGAATTATATTGAAGCTGTGAAAGTGTTAATAACTATTGTGAGCTGTATTATTATGAAGTCTCAGAGTAATACTTATAAAATAGTCTAACGCGAAGCAATGTATAAACCAGATGACTGATCTATAAACTGCTATATACCGCAACTCTTTCAAGTTGCGGGAGAGCTTCTCCACCTTCCCCTAAGCCCCCAGTCCAACGCCACCGGGTACAAAAGTTTATTAACCTAACTATCTAAAAATAACATAATAAGGAAAAATTTACCATTCTTTGAGACTTCATAGCTATTTACTTTCCTTTTAGTAAGAATAGTTTAATTTTTAATTGCGACATTATTTTCTCAAGTTAGTAATTAATTTACTGTATAATTAGAAATATTATAAAATTAACTTTAACTACCTAATACAGGGTTCCTACCACATGGAACCCGTATGCTGGCCGTTTCGGGAAGTGATAGCGAAGTGAGAAGAAACGGCAGCCCAAAGAAACTCACTTCAACACTTTATCAAGACAAAAGTGTTAAAAGATTCTAAATATAAAAATAAAGACAACTAACATCAATAAAGAGAGCCTAATCCTACTTTGAATAGCTATTGAGACCACCTATGATAATTAGAACTCGATTCCTAACTTCATACATAAACCAATTCCCTATGTTTCTAATTTGTACATTAAGGTTTCCATTCACATGACAAGAAGAACTTAGATTTACAAATATGTAATTGGATAATTATTTTATCTTAATAAAATACAATGTTATGGGTTTTGAACTATGACAAAATGAATAATTAATAAGTCTGTGTTTAATACCTTAGTAGCATGAACTCAGCCAATCAGATATTTTTTCCTTTAGATACAATAACTATCTCTAGTAGTTATACAAAATATGTTAGCAAGCAAGTTACTCTTCAGCCGTTACACCAATGGAATGAACCATACAACCCTCTGAGTTGATGAGGTGAGGACTAACGCCTCTAAATTCAGATAACCACCTCTAGTAGTTATTCAAAATATGGATAATTATTAATCCGTTTGCACCCATAATGTTATCAAGGCTTACTACTTTCAGCCTTAACACTAGTGTAATGAAACATACAACCCTCTGAGTTGATGCAAAGAGGACTAACGCCTCAATAACAAATAACCAACTCTAGTAGTTAATTAATATAAATTGTGTGAACCACAACGATAGAAACATACAACCCTCTGAGTTGATAAGGTGAGGACTAACGCCTCAATAAGAAATAACCACCTCTAGTAGTTATTCAATAATGCATTGTGTGAACCACAACGATACTCCGCTCGGTATCCAATAATTTTCTGCACTACGACAGAATTATTATAATTACATCTGTAACTAAGACAGAAGTAGCCCCAACTCGGCTTGACGTGTATGTATACTTTACTACCTCTAGTAGTTAGAGAAATAGATCTGGTCCATCGCCAGCTGCTGCTCATAGTGCCGTCATAGCCTACTTCCTTCAGCGTGGTAACACTAATGAAACAACAACCAACCCTCTGAGTTAGCGAAGACCAAACCCATTGCAATGCAGATGAAATAAGGAAATCAATTGATAGCACAATTTGGACTACTTCTCTGAGTAGAAATTTGTTACTTAAACGAACAAGAATAAATTATTAGAAATCAAGCAGAATACAGTCATCTTCTTCTTCCATCCTAACAACAACCTCTAGTTGTATCTTCATCAGCCATCTATCAGGCAAACTGAATATTTTCATAAGATATGTATTTGAACTTCTTGCATCTTTTATTTCAACAACCTCTAGTTGTATAAACATTTGACTTTACCATCAGGTAGGTATTAACCACAATGATACTCTGCCTGGTATCCAATATCATTTTGCACTTTGGCAATTATTGAGTCTAAACAAAGACAGAAGTAACCCCAACTCGGTTAGTCGTGTGTGTAAAATTTACTACCTCTAGTAGTTACATAAATGGATCAGGTCAATCACCAGCTGCTGCCCATAGTGCCGTCATAGCTTACTTCCTTCGGCGTGGTAACACTAATGGAATAACAACCAACCCTCTGAGTTAGTGAAGACCCTAGCCATCGCAGTAGAAATAAGTAAGTAGACAAATCATAAAGTTTGGGTCACTTCTTGGAGTAACAAATAACTATTTAAATTATTCAAAATACTCTATTAGATATCAAGTAGAATATAGATGTTACCATTAATGACTTTGTCATCCCTTTTATAAGAAATAACTGAACAACAATCCCTAGTTGTAACATCATTTACCTTTTCCATCAGGTGAGTTACATCCTTTGATTAAGTTAGGGCAATTAATTAATTGAACCATGAGATTAACTTATCTCATTTTCTGTTTCTGTGATAAAAATAATCCATTTCAGGATATTTCGATTATTTGAATTAATACTTTTTAATTTGATCCTTAACATAAGAACAACTCAGTTACTTATAAATACGCCTTGCCCTACCATCAGGCAGTTAGAATCCTTTGATTCTTATTACTTAGTAAATTTAAATTGCATACTAGTACTAAGTAGTTAGTTCTTAAAATCAGTCATCCATCGACTACTCAGGACTAGCTTGAGATCTTCAATAATAAATTATTATAATTCATCCACTTCCCATCAGGTGAGTAAAAACTTTTGATTCAAAATATCACATTACATTGAGTTTTTACTACAACTTCCTTTCCATCGTGAATAGAATCTTTTGATTCAAAGTTACCTTAAATTGAGTTCATACTTTCAGATAACATAAAATACTGTAAAGCAAACTTTGCCCTTAGCGGATTAACTCTGGTGGCATTACCTGGCTATTTAAGCTATAGATTTTAGTACATATAAGTTAATGATTTTCCTATGAACTTAGCCTTCCTGACATGTGAATTGGATTCCCTAGACTTGCAAATATTCATTTACTTACTAAGGAATTATATGGCAAAATTAAACCATTCTTTCTTTCCGTTTGTTATTGACATAAAATACTTTTATATGCCTATACCAACAGGTGTAATGAAACCGAAGACTTTGTTAAAGGGAAATTAATTTTGTAAAAATAAAAGGTAAGACTTTCAGAATTCTAGATTTGACATTTCTTTTCCTAACTTTTAACAATGTTTAATTAGGAAATCAATTTATTCAATTAAAATATAGAATATTTTTGAAACCTATATTTAAATTCTCAAAATTCACATACTTTCATTAGTATTCTAGTAAAACCTAACACCCTACTCAATCTAGTACACTACTAAGTAACAGTCCCTTTATTATTTCCTACAATCCTACATGTTTACCGTGTTATATTCCGCCATCTAACGCAACGTCATTTCATATCTGTTCATGCCTACAACTATAAAATGTTTCAAATGAATATTTAAACTAATTTCCTCCTACCTGCTATTATTTTAGGTATTTTTACCTATTTTCTACACCAAATAAACAATTATATCCGTATCTGTCTTATCTAGCTTTAATTTCTCTGAACTAAGAGTTTATTGGACTGACGTACATAAAATAAATTGAACATTTATTGCTAACAAACCGTAAATTCTTAAATTTAGTATGATACCCTAACAACTTCCGTATATATCACCCTATAGTTTTCTAGCGATTTACCTACAAGTCTATCTCTTTTACTTTGTCCTAGCAAAAATAACTCACTTATTTATAAGAAATTATCTAACCAATCCCTACAAATAACATTCCTATAACGTTACTTTGGTCATCGACTAAGCTAGCTAAATCATAACAAAGCTATTTTTTTTATTTTTATGTCCATGTTACCGAGAGTTCCCTATCCCCACTCTATCTTCACAGGCTAACTTGTACTACAACATCCCCCACTCACAGCCCTAAAGAGACATCCCACGGCTGTTCTCGACAGATACTGGGGCGCAGGCAATAGACAACCTTCCACCTTTCTCTTCGATACCGGGTGGAAGCAAGAGACAGTAGACCGTGAGTGAGAAAACATTTGCAGTACAACCTCAATCGAAAGATCAAGATTAATGCCCACAGATAGAGTAAAAGAAACCTAGATGTGGTGTGTATCGTATGCGTGAGTGCCTAACCAGACCTGTATCCCTAATCCCTAAGAGTACCTATCTCAAACAAAAGGAATAATCCCACCTTCAAACACAGTTTGAGGTGACACGACATCCCTTGAGTGATGTGTGTAACCAGCACAAGATAGAGGAAAGGGGGTATGTGCCGATTGTAGAAGGGGGTACTGCTCCATGTAGTTAATAATTAAAATACTCTCTAAGTACCTATTAGATAGATACATAAAGAATATAATAACTAATAAGACACCCGTGAAAAGCGCGGAAAGAACCCGCTATGTCCATCCTGTGGTCCATTTCACTGATGAATTCTTACATGAGCCAGTCAGACTGATCAGAACCTGAAGATCTGGTGAACCCGTCTGAAGATTCACTTTTGAAGGATATTGTAAACCAGGTCAACCGCGAACGATTGGCCTGATCGACAACGAACCTTCATCTGAAATCAGAAGAGCAAAATTAGTAAATCATAATAAACAAAACAAACAAATAAAACTAAACAATCATCATCGTCATCATCACCCCATATTAGTGATCACTCTCCAATTTACAAATATCTGCAAATGATAATAAATTATTTTAAATTATTATCGTAATCATCATCAGCCGGTAATAGTGATCACACCCCAATTTACTTAATAACTGCAAATAATATATTAAACAAAACAATAACAAAACACAAACAAACAAAATTATGGAAAAATATTTCAAATTATACAACGTGTTACCGCCTCAACGTCCAGATCCAAAAAAGTCCTTTTTGCTTCCCATCTATTCCTTTTATACTAATTGAAAATGTCCCAGTTTTCCTATGCGTCCTAATTTACTCAATTCTCCCAAATTTCTGAATTTTCCCACGCCTCTTAATCAGCCTTCTTTTCGCACCCTTGCTCAATAACTAGGCGCGCCATCTACCTGATACGAGTAGCAACTGAATGTTAATAAGCCTGCTTCTAGAGGCTTACAATGGTCTTGCTACATCAACGAATTATATAGTAACATAGTTTATGGTGCGAGCCGCACAGGACCGGTCGGTGTGGAAATCCTTGGGGGAGGCCTTTGTCCAGCAGTGGACGTCTTTCGGCTGATAGATAGATAGTTTATGGAAATGAGACTAGATGTCGCTACGAGTAATATTATACGATATATGTTTCTTACAGTGATACTAATAATCATCATATTTTTGTTAAGTGTGACGGCCTGCCAGACCGTTACAAGACCAGTTTCTGTACTACCAGTTCTCAGTAAAATTTTTGAAAAAATTATGCTCAACCAATTACTACAACATTTTAATGAAAATAATCTTCTGCATAAACAACAGTTTGGTTTCACAAAAGGTCGATCTACAACCGATGCAGGAGTATCTCTTATTCGTAACATCTATGATGCTTATGAAGAATCACAGAATGCAATAGGAGTGTTCTGTGATTTATCTAAAGCATTTGATTGCGTTGAACATCATACATTACTTATAAATTTAAAACATTACGGTGTCGAGGACGGGGCTCTCAGTCTTCTTAATTCGTACTTAAGTACAGAACGCAAAAAGTCCAAGTAAATGGCACAAATTCATCCGGCTCTAAGGTTAAAATGGGTGTGCCCCAGGGATCTATATTAGGCCCTTTTCTTTTTCTTAAATATATAAATGACTTGCCATATATGGTGCAAAATTTGTCAAACATTGTATTGTTTGCTGATGATACTTCTCTTATTTTTAAGATTGACAGAAAAGATAGCAAAATTGACGAAGTAAACAATACTCTTTCAGAGATTCTAAAGTGGTTCACTGTTAACAATCTACTCTTAAATGCAAAAAAACAAAGTGCATAAAATTCTCATTACCAAATGTAAAGAAAATTGAAAACAGTGTAATTGTAGATATTAATGTATTGGACTTTGTAAATAAGACCGTTTTTTTGGTATAACTTTAGATGCTACACTGCAATGGGGCCCATATTAGAAACCTTAGCGGGACGGCTTAGTTCAGCTGCATATGCTGTTAAGAAAATAAGACAGTTGACAGATGTAGGTACTGCGAGACTAGTGTATTTTATTTTAGTTATTTTCACAGTATAATGTCTTACAGAATCTTACTCTGGGGACATGCGGCTGACATTGAAACGATTTTCATTTTGCAAAAAAGGGCAATTCGCGCAATCTACCAGATGCGATCCCGCGAGTCGTTGAGGAATACGTTTAAAGTTACTGTTGCTAGTCAATTCATATATGAAAATATCATGTATGTACGTAAAAATTTGCACTTGTTTCATAAAAACAGTGACAGACACAATTTTAATCTAACAAATATTAATAAAGATGTTGCCTATTCGAGACTGAGTAAAGTGTAAAATTCTATAACAAAATACCCGAAAATGTGACTAGTTTGCTAGAAAACAAATTCAAATTGCATGTGAAAAATTGTTTATGCTCTAAAGGGTATTACAAAATACTAGATTATGTAAATGACAATGATATATGGACATGTATAGATCCTCCAGCTCACAATTTTATTGTTGACATGAATTGTAATAGAATTTAAGATTTTATTTAAAAAATGTGTTGAAGCGAGTTTCTTCTGGGCTCAACATTTCTTCTCACTTCGCAAACACTTCCCAAAACGTTGAGTGTACAAGTCCCGCGTGGTAGGGACTTTGTACTAGGTAGCAAAAAAATATATATTGACGATTTAAAAGCATGTGTAAAGCATCTACTTAAATAAAAAAACATTTTGAGTTTGAATGGAGCACCTATTGTGTCACTGCGATGTTCTGGCTAACAAGCCTCCTTGGCAATGCCTACCCAACGCCGGAGGAATACAGGCACCTACCCCTCAGCGGAATCACTGCATTAATGCAACATATTTTTTGCCTAGGGATAGGTACGAAGGTCTTAGGGGATGACACAAAAGATCCCTTTGGGTCGAAGTGTCGCTGTTTAGACAGCACCCACCAACAAGATAATAATAATCGACTAAACAAGTTATCTTAGTTTATAAACGCTCCGATTGAACGAGCGACGCTCAGTCTCCTAGCTAGTAGTCTATTTAAACTCTGAAGACTTTGTTTCTAACACTGCAACAAAATATGTTACAAACAATACTTAGTATAGTTAACTTTAGAAATGTACATAACTTACTTCATATAAATTGTTTTCCAACGTGCTTTACTATTTGTAAACAGCCCATATCGTCCTCACTGCAGAGGCACGTGTCCCTTCCCACACCTATATCGGGAAGGCTAGGGCTACTCCACGGGGGCCAAGTCGGGATTGGTGGAGGTTGTAGGTCTAGTGGGCTCTGTGGCAGAAGTTTTCAAGCCCACCCCATTTCAAATGTTAACATAAAAACATGAACTTGTCGACCGACTAATCCGAAAACAGAACCCCCGAACAAATTTATTTGTCAAATTTAATAAACAGAGTGTAACACTCCTCACTCCTCGCTGACTAACTCTCTCCATGAAACAAGCGGTCAATTCTAAAAGAACGGTTCTTCATGTAAAATTGTACAGTTGATAAATCATTATGCAATGTCGGTTTTTTTCTGTAGCGAAATTAGTTGTAATGCGACGTAATGATGAATTCTTGATAAACGTCACTACGAGCGAATATATCATATCTACTCAAAATTTAAATTTGTATCTTACTGTATATCGCCGGCCGGACGGACGGGCTGATGAGCTATACTTTAATACAGTTCAGAGCAATAACGTTTTCTTTAATATAAAACTCTTCTTCTTTTTCAGGCACTTATAATATTATATTTGTTAATCTAAAGCGCTTTTACTGAGAATACGATATTTATTCTAAATAACAAAGTTGGTTATGATATGACACTATTGTAACGAGCGTGTGCACAGATTTTGTAAATATTTTTAAAATAATAATATGTATAAAAATAATAAATAATAATAATATATATCCGGGACAAATACCACACGGTCATCGGACACCAAACTAGGATTCCCTGTACTATGGGAACCAGAGACTGATATACATTAACATATACATTTAAATACAACATAATATACCTATATGGCAAATAAAGTAGCAGTCTTACAAGCCTATCATGCTTTTGTTGTTTCCATTCTTCGCTACGGGATAATTTTTTGGGGTAACTCAATTAACAAAGAACAAGCCTTCAAAGCCCAAAAACAATGTTTAAGGTCCATGTGCAATTTAAAACGAACTAAATCGTGTAAACCGTTTTTCAAAAGTCTCAACGTTTTAACGATGCCATGTTTATATATCTATGAATGCGCCGTTTTTGCCAAGTCTAATACTGATTTATTCCCGTTCCACAACCGGGTGCGAATTGATGACAAAATGAAATTAGTTCCACACAAAACCTCGTTACTTCATAAAAGTGTGTTTTGTTTAATACCGCACATTTACAATAAACTACCGAAATCGTTGAGAAACACTCCACAAATAACAGTGTTTAAAAGAAGACTCTATTGCTTGCTCTCGGAAAAATGTTACTATACACTAAATGAATATTTAAATGATAGATTATTGTAAGATATGTTTAGAGAAGCTGTGTAAATTTTTAATAATTGTGTGTATTAACTTTTGTAAATATTGTATGCCTACGGCGGGACATAGCTTGTACTACTTTACTAAATTCACTAACTTTTAGACCTATGATCCACAATAAACATATTTGAGTTTGAGTTTGAGTTTGAGTTTATAGATACGAGTATAATACACCCAGACACAGAGCAAACAAATCTGCTCATCACAGAAATGTTTGCCCTGTGTGGGGATCAAACCCGACGATGGCTGCGGTAAAATATCCTATTGCGGTTCATTTATAATTTTCGTGACCACAGAACTTCTATGTGGCCGAGCATTGTCATGCTCCAGTATCACTGGTCGACAGCCATGACTAGAATATGGTCGGTTTTCATGATTTTTTTTTCAAGCAAAGGTTGTAATTGTACAGCGTAACGTTCGCTTGTTATACTTACATATGATTAAAGATGTTTGTAAAACAATACACCTCATTCAACCTATCAAATACAGAGCACTCTTTTTCACTGTAAATGTTGCGCTTTGGTGTTGATGTTGTCGCCTGTCCTGGATCTACCATTTTTTTTTTACTTTTGGGATTTCCATAGTAACTCTGTCTTTCATCCCATGTAAATAGTTTCCACAAAAAACTCTTTGTTTCAGTCTTGAAAGCAATTAAATACACATACTAACTCGTCTTTAACGGGTCCCATCATCCCTTTCTATAAATTTTCCCCAACACACATAGTCTTTCAGAAACAGCTTTTTGTGTTACATCTAATGTCTTTGCAAGTTAATATTGTGTTTGTGCAGTGTCTTGGTCCAGTAGCTCTTGCAGTTTAAGTTTAAGACTTTCTGAAGTCGGTCAGAGCGTGATTTATTTTCTAAATCGAAATCTCTGTTTTTTAATTCTCGAAACTATTTCCGGCACATGCTGTCATCAATAATACTTTCACCGTAAGTCAAACATATAGTTCTATGAGCTTCACCATCACTGTGTCCTTGGTAAAACTCATAAAGTACTTAGGTACTCATAATGTCGAATATGCTCAATATTTTACTTCCATCTTTATTTTACTTAAGGATGCTCTGATTTTCCAATAAATATATTGTGTGCATAGATTACAAGTAACAGTACACTCTAGTATATTAATCGTTAACTAAAACATAAATGTCTTTTAGAAGTTGACATCTTTTGGAAACGGGCAGAACTTTTTTGTACACCTAATAAATAGTTTCATTGACTATGGACTTTACTTTGAAAATAAAAAAGTTTTTTAATAAAAATTTTAATGGTATTCTGATATAATATATTTGTAACGACCTTAGATATGGGGCGAATCGGATCATGTCCTGCGGGGTGAATTGGATCTGTAATTAAAATCTATATATCTTATTTTTATTTATTTTTATGGTTATAGATAATTCTGGTATTTGTTAAAATTGTTCGAAAACGTTGGATAATGATTCACTTAACAGTAACTTCATAAGATAAGTTGTTTTCTCTTCATTAAGGTTTTACTTTAACGGTGATAATGCGAATATTGTATTTGGCATTACGATAAAGTAAGAACGCTCTTCATAAAAATAGGCTAACAAACGAGATGTTACTGAATAAAAATGGAAAAGGTTTATGAGACTATGAAGGTTAAAAATAAGACTAACGCTTCATATGAAGTAGGACTTGGTCAAGAGTACTATGTACATTTTCTGTTGAGATAAAATTTTATACCCACCATTGGAGGACTGAATTTAGCTTTGAGTGTTGAGAGTTGAATTCGGTCATGTAAAGAATGGTGCCACAAAAAGGACAATTTATCCGAATTTTTTACCAATAATTATATGCCTGATTCATTAATTAAATTTTTTTCTGTGTCATTATAACCCGTTTATTATGAGATTTCTCTATTTAAATACGGTATATATTTAATTTAGATCTCCCAAGTTTCAGTTTTTCGTTCACAGAAAATTTGATTTCAGTACTATTCAAATTCATGATTATGAATTTCGAACTAGAATAAATACTGATTACATCTAAAATAATAAATATAAAAATAAAATAATCATTGATCGTATTCCCTTTTTGATAACACGTGATTACATAAATATTATTATTTTCACCAAACTCTAACTGAGGGTGTAAGCTCAATAACCTGAAAAATTTTTCCTAAAATTCATTCCCCTATTGTAACATCGAAATAATAAAAAAGTCATATTCAAAATTAAACATTAAGAGACAAAAATATTTAGTCGTGATAACTACTACACTTAAAATGCTCAAGTTGTTTTTGGTTATCGGCGCATTCTAATGTACGAGGTGCGATTGAGGGATATATCTAAATTAATAATAATAAAACTTTATTTGCAGGTAAGAGAGATCCATAATTTGTTAGTACAAGTCTTAAAAACTAGTGTTAGTATCAATAAAATAGTTCTGTGACACATTAAAAAGAAAAAAAATCATGTTCATATCAAGTATAACCGTACAGGTTCTACTTACCTGATTAATATTTTAATAATATATTGCATAATAGGAGCTCTCCGCCACAGTCATCAGGATACTATTGGAGCCACCCCGCACTCTACTCAACAAAGACGCTGTTCTTTTACGCATAATGGCGTGGAAACCATTAATTTTAGCCTGGGAAAACATCTCGGAGGCGCTGTAGTATCAGGGCAGTCCCAACAGCATCCTAAATCCGTTATTGTATTGGACGCGTAGGGCATCCAGCTATCTTTTGGTGTAGTTGTCCATAGGCTGCTCGTATAGGACTTTGACCGTTATCTTGACTTGGTCAGTACAACGAGCAAACCTACGGGCCAACATATTAAACCTCACCTTTCAATGTCTACCTGATCCTTGAAGTCGCTGGTCACATAATGCCCAAGATATTTGTACTGATAAACTCTGTTTAACTTGGAACCATTTAGGTATACCTATGTTGGGTACCGAGTTTATGCATTTACCAGCGACCTCAGAGAACTGATATTCATACTTCTTGACACTGTATTGCAAACCATGGGCAGCGGCATAGGCCTCACATGTTTATAACAATTCCCTGATTGCATCTGCTGTCGGCGCCAGCAGTACCATGTTGTCCGAGTAGATGATATTATTATTAATACTTATATCATCCACGCAGCGTCCGACACGCATGCTACTGAGGCCGACGAGTAGGAGGTTGAGGACCTTGCCTCACCCCGCACTCCAACCCGTACACTTTAGAGAAAGAGAGAGTTAGTCCGTATCGTTAACAACCCATAACGTCCCCACTGCAGGGGAACGGGTTTCTTCCCATAATTCGGGAAGGTTAGGCCATACTCCACACACGGGGGCCAAGTCTGGATTGGTGGAGGCTGTTGGGCTAGTGGCCAACCCCAGTGTCAGAAGTTTTCAAGCCGCCTAAAGGCCTCCGACATGGCTTAACGACTGCCATCTAATGATAGCAACCGGCACCAACGGCTGCCTTGCGAAGCACGGAAGCGGTCGAGATTTATGCCTCTAACAGTCAAACCCATCCAGGTTATGACCGTGTCTGTAGTCAGTTAACCTGCATGATCGACGTGACCACGCAAGCCGCACTGAGCCATGACCGCTTCTCCAAAGCACATCGTAGGAAACCAAGTCGAAGGCTTTAGAGAGGTCTAGAAAACAGGCATAATATAATGGCGCTTTCCTCTCGGTGTAATAATCTACTCGTATAATCGTAAAAAAATACGGTAACAGGTTTAGCCGTTTCAGACTTTGTTCAGCAAATGAAGTTGCGGGCGCTGCAGTGCACTAGTAGGTACTATATATATTTACGTATAAATTTGTTTTTTGTGGAATTCCACATAATTGAAAGGAAGGAGAGAACATCGACATATGAACTACTTATGTACTGTACTCGTACACGGCATCAATGTCTGTGGGTCAATTGAGAATAACAAAATGTATAGGAATTGATATCGCAAAAACACGATCCTACAGGGTGTGAAAAGTCCTCTCCGATAACGGGGGCTTGGACTCATCATACTGAACATCTTTCCCCATGAAACCTATACTGAATTCCTACTTATATTTTTGATATTTCATACTAATCAGTCAACTGATCGCTCAACTTTGCACAGTAAGTTGACATTATATTTTTTAGAATTTCATTATTCATTAGATCCTTGAGGGCAGTTACAGCCTGATGAGTAGAAGTCTCTTTTTAGTTTCTGGGAGATATCTTTTTCACACCCTGTATAGGCAAATTCTAAATAAAACAATGCTGAGATATAAATTACAGAATATTAAACCGCTTAATCACTTCATAGACGAGGACTTATCGAAACCACAACAAGCAAATTATACCCAATCGTGCAATAAAAACTAATTATAAAACTAGGCTAGAAAGGTGCAACTTTTCCCTTCGAGGGTTCCGTAACGTACCAAGTTTAGTGTTTTGTACATATTTCGTTGACGGCGGCGGCGGCGACAACGTTGAAAGCAAGTTATTTGTGGAACAAATAACTTGCGGGCGGCGGGTATACGAGGTCCGATTAGGTAGATAAAAGAATGACGTTCGCAAAGTGTACACTGCTACCTACTTCGAATAAAAATATTTTCATTTCATTATCTGCCTGAACTTAAAGATTTTAGGCAGTTATTTTACAAAAGTAGCTGGGCGTCATATACGAATTTGGATTACCTTACTCTTTCATAGTCTAAGCTTAGTGGTGGTTTACTATGTGGGCGGCGACCTTGCATGCTAAAGCACCGCGAGAAAAAATATTAATGGAATATCAAGAAAATTGCGAATTCCATTATCTTGAGATGAAAATTTTAAAATGCGTGTTTTAGCTTCATTGATTGGTTAAAATCTAGTTACACGAGACAGCGGGTAACGCTAACAGCAACACCAAGAAAACACCGTCTATCATGTTAGATTGTGCCACACGAAAAGATGAAGCTTCATTGATTGAATTGCCTGATTAAAGGTGCAATTCCGAGACCACACGCGACAGGCGACAGACTGCATGTATCGACCGCAAGTTACACTACTGGTTTCTATGAATCTCTGTGAAAGTGATTCCGAGCGCGGCGACATGTCGCCTGCGGCCGCGGCAGGCGACATGCGGCGGCTACACGCAGTGACTGCAAGTCTCAGGACCAGTAAAGCGTCGGTGGCTAAGCGGTATTGACTTCGACCTCCTAACCAGAGGTCGTGGGTTCAAATCCAGGCCAGTGCACCAATGAGTTTTTCGAAACGTGCATTTTCATACCGACTGCTTTAACGGTGAAGGAAAAACATCGTAAGGAAACCTGCACACTTGATTTCTAGATGTGTATGATGGTCCCGTTGCACACGTCCGTAGGTGTAAATCTAAATGCCCTACACGTGACCGCGGATGATGCTAAGTGCAACAATAGGCAACCGCCGTCTATACCTTGTGGATAGAATGGTTAAATGTGCCACACGATAAGAAGAAGTCTCAGGACCAGTAGTGCGGCCGATCGCAGAGCGGTTATACGCATTTCTTTTCTTTTTTTGCATATAATAACAACAATTCGTCGTCATCTTCCTCCTCTAACAAATGACACAGTAAATTATTGTTAAACACGTCCGATATTCTGACTCGCGCGAAGGTACGGAAACGACAGGGTACAAAAGCTGACTGAAGTGCAGTCGCGTTTGGAATGACGGCGGCAGCGACATGCGGTCGACCGCAGCGGCTGGCCGCAGTGTCGCCTGCGCTTGCCGCCTGCAGCCAGTCTCGGAATTGTACCTTTATATTAACTTTTGTTTGTGTGCTTACAGCAACAGTACGGCTTGGCAATGATTAAGAGACCGACGTTATTTTCTCATATATACTCGTATGTACATCTGAACGGGATTAAGCATTGGATCGGTCTTATTTGGGGTAAGCAAACCAAAAAGGAAGGAATGCCACGCTGCTCAGCACAGCTATGAAAACGTATTGAAGCCTTCATTTCAGTTACCGCTGCACGGAACCCTATCAGAATGCAAACTTCAGGAAGACTTGTATAAATGATCCTCAGATACATATAGTTTAGTTATTCGCTCAGCGTATCAGTCGGCCACTCGGCTTCAGACAAGCCACATCTGTTTGTAAAATAACTGAGTTAAGATGGGGGCTAAAGAAAAGAAGTAAGTTTCACTTTAAGTCACTTTGAACCTAACTATGCGAAATTCAGTGAATTGTTTCTAAGATTTTTTAAGTTGCGAAATACTTGGTAGATGCATCTGCAATTTTATTGAAATTTATGAAATATCTTGTAAAAGTACATAACTGTTTTTTTAATAGTCTGTTCTTTATTTAGAAAATTAACTAAAATAAGAAAACACTGTGCGAAGAAATGGTTGCAATTTAATTAATACCTAATTGTTTTCCTTTTTTTCACAGAAAAATAACAAATAATTGTGAGATTGAATATTCTTACTTTGACATCGTAAGTACTTCTGTAACACCTTCACTATCTTACGTTAAACTTAAAACGCATAAGCTTGTAATATTACGCAACAAACTTATAAAAATGAAATAACGCGCCCCTTTTCATGAAACTACAAATTATAAAAAAATATACAATTCGATTTACATTGATCTACAGATTACCCATTGAAACTAGTAATATTTAAATACCTACTAACCAGTTACAGTTACGCTATGTATGTACATCGAATTGTGTTTGTAATTTTTAAAACGTGCTATGAAACGGACCCGTTCTTCGTTGGAATCCTTCTATCCTCGTATTATTTTAAGTCCTATTTAACTATCCAAATCCATCCACCTTCCAACAATTTTTATAAGGATCTGTATCAAAGACTACCAACGGGACCCTATTATTTTTATCTAAGCCTACGCGCCGCCGCCGCCGCCGCCGCCCGACTGTCTGACCATAACTGATTATATATTTTGAACAGCTGTAGGTTGATTTTTTAAAGAATGTGTATTATTTTTTCGGATATACAAAAAAATAATAAATAAGAAAAAAATATGTAAGGATCCCCATACAATAAAGAAAGTTTATCACGCCAGCTATCAACTAAATTAAAGAAGATACCAAAATTTTTGTTTCTATTTTGTCGTTAAAACGGTAATAATACTCGCATTTGGCCACTATTAATACTTAAATGGTAATAAACCCGTCCGCAGTACCGGTACGCGACATGGCCCGAGGTGGCAGCCACGTCGCTCGGGATCTTCTTCGGCCTGCTGAGCGGCGGCGGCGTCTGCTACAACCTGATCCACTTCGGGGAGCTGAGTACTTCCTTCGTCGAGAGAACCACGCGCCCGGAGCAGTTATCTAGCTTTCTGCCGCTCACCACGTTCTTTGGAGGCGGAAGGAGACTGTATGTTTATTTTCTCTATCTTTTTTCACTATGTACATCAAATGTTAGTAAAACTTCATAATCAACTATCCCAGGACATTTACAGATAACGACGAAGAAATGAGAATGGGTTCACATAGAAAAAAAGTGAAATTTCAGATTCTCATGGGGATGTCATACGTTGTAAATTTTCTTAAAAATAGCTTTAATTAATTCAATAAAACTTTCTTTATCCGTTACTTTAACTCACTAAGACGTTGTCTACTATAAAGGTAGGCCGATATTAAAATGTTAAATAAAGTACCTGTTCAAATCTACGTTAACTACGTAAATTCCATAATGCTGTGCAATGAGAATCCTGCTTTGCCATGTAGTGAAAGGTGTTTAGCGAGGAACTATGTACAGCGTGGCTTTATATTTTATTAAATCGTTTAATTCTTGCAGTTTTCAAACAACTTCAATTTCAATTTGATCTCATCTACAAGGCAGGGCCTTTCAGAGACTGGAGTAAACATATTGGCGATCTGTCGCGGCTCTCCGCGACTGTTATCTCAAATATGGATAGACTTATAAGTAATTCTTAAATAAGTTTTTTTGTTATTTCACGCCATATTAGAGGAAGTTAATTTTTTTATGTAAATTTACTTTAGAAATACATATGTTTTATCCCTACAATTTTCATCCAATATTTCGTTACGAACTTTAAGAAGTGCTGAAACTCCTTTTTAATTTTTTCCATTTTCATGATATATAGTTAAGTAAATTTGAGAAATAAATGTTTAATTCACACATAATGCGACTCCTATTTCACTAAGAGGTGTTGGAAATCGATACGGCGAAAGTGGCATATCGCGCAAAATGAAGGATAATATTCGAAATATTTTGAACAAAACAAATTAACTTTAATCGCGACACTCAGAGCTCAAAGTTTAAGGAAAGTCGGACTTTATCCATATTTTCTGAAAAAAAAAACATTTATTTAAGACAAGTAGTTTTTTTTTTTTAAATAAGCTTTAGCTTATCTGGTATTAGCCAAGCTGAAAATTGGTTCAGCCATTCTAGGACACCTGTATGTTCAACTTGGTGTTCGATGGTGCAGGCAAAACGCTACAAAGGAAGAGAACAGCGACGCGCTGGTGGAGGATGCGCAGGCGATGGCCATAGGGCTGTTCCTGTCGGTGGCCGCCTCGCTGCTGTGCTGCGTGCTCTCCGTGGCTCTCGTTAGCTGGAGCTCCCTCAGACAGGTCAGTCTGTTGAGAACCTTAATTTGATGCTTATTTAAAAGCGGCAGAACCAAGGCTGTCGCACTTGACCCCATTTCTAATATGTTTTCATTCTCCATTAAAAAATCACTTGTATAGTTTTGTTATTGCATATCAATAAATCAGTGAGCATATTCAGTGTAGCATAAAGAAGCAATTGTTTTAATTGAAGACCTTGTATTCCATTAAAATGCCGCCGCGCCGGCCGCGTATCAATATACCCCAACTGGGTGTCGCAGGCGTGACTATTATGTATGAGACCTGAACTGAGCAACTAACAATACGTAGACAAAAAAGAGAGATAGAAACGAGGTGTTGCCGTATAATTTGCATGGAGCGTCTTATTTACGCCCTGATCGTTATAGCTTTATTACATTATCCCTCTTAATATGCATACGTGTACGTTTTAATCATTGGTAAAAAGATTAGACAACTTACATCTTATTTAAGTAATAAAAATATTATTGATAAAATGTAAGACCCCCTTTTCAGACTCTACTTTTTAACAACGAACATGTCTGGTGCAATGAACTTATAACTTTGTTGAAGTAATTATTCTGAGACTTATTATTGTAATACTCGTTGTTTACTATTTAAAAGTTCTTTGATTAACACTTCAGTGTTTAAAAATATTTTTTCTTTGAATAGAATTTTTGTAAATAAAATCAGAACAATGTTTACTACAAGCGTGGGAAACTTTTTCAACTTTTTAATGCTTGGCTGAATCTGAGAGCAAAATGTTTTTGCCATTTGTTACCTACATTTTTGGACGTATGAATTTGCGTGAACCTTATGCAATCACTATAAAAGATATAATTTCGTAAATAGGCGCGTAGATATAGAACTACAATCATTATGATTAATTACATAATTGTAAAAAGTGCCTAATTTTTTAAGGCTGACTACAAAGGGCACGAACTCAAACTCAAATTATTTTCCACATAATAATGAACTGTCTTCGTTGTCCAATAATTTGATAGCTGACTTAAATCTTTACTACCGGTAGTTTAACAATAATAGCGACTTTCAAAATCCCTTTGAGCCTGTTTGCACACCCCGTATTTAAAAGACAAAGTGAAAGACTCCACGTCAAAATTAATATGGTCCGCCAGGATGAGCACAGCAATGAGCCGTTGCTACTGCTAGAGATATAACTGAAGAGACGCTGTTATATTATATAGCAAGTACATTAGCTATTGCCAAATATCACGGTTCTGTACTCAGTTACTATAAAACGTTATTTGGTTTGATCGAGATAATAGAACCTCATTTACAAAAACTTACTACAACGAAACTTATCACTACAGGAAAGTATTTTACAACAAAGACACTTGTATCTAAAATCGAAGTAGGTACCTACGTCACGATGTGAGACAACGCAATTACTCAATTAGAGGTAGATATCCTTTAATCTAATATCTTTACGACGAGGCATGTCATCTATATAAACAGAAAGATAAAGTCAGAATGAAATAACTTATACGTAATTAACACCTTTTCTAAACAGATTAAACGGATACGCATGCTCTTTTTGAATGCGGTACTCCGTCAGGACATGGCATGGTTCGACACAGACACTGAGTTCAATTTGGCCACAAAAATGACGGAGTAAGTATTTGTATTAGGTTTGTATCTTCGAAGTAATTTGAAAGCTTACTTAGTTTTGCAGTTTTACACAACTACACAACTGACTTCTGCACAATACTAAGCTAATCTAGCTTAGCAGAAATAGGATTGTATTCAGCAAGGATTTACAGTGTAGGAAACTGAAGTAAGAGCAATCTTCCAACTGAAAGTGATGAAAACATAGGCTAAGAACTTCAATCATACACACATATAAGACTCACAAAATTGACTAGTTTATTTGACGAGTTAGACCAGAAGCAAATGAACAGAAAACATTTTCAATACCATTTCGTATTTTTGATAGTGATCTAATGAAGCTGAAGGAAGGTATGGGCGAGAAATTGTCGGTGGTGTCCAACCTGGTGGGCACAGCCGTCTTCTGCCTCGCCATGGCCTTCCCGCTGGGCTGGGAACTCACCCTCGCCTGCATCACCGTCGTGCCTTTCTCCATTGCAGCGTCCATTCTGATAACTAATGTAAGTCTAATACGTTTTCATTCAAGATAGATTTTACTATTTTATTTTAAAATCCATGGCGAATATCAATAAAGGGCCTTACTCACGGCAGCATATCATAGCAGCGTTTACTCATGATCACAATCCAAGTCTAATGTGGTGTACCTCAAGGGAGTGTTTTGGGGCCTCTTCTATTTTATGCATGTGCATGTCTATTTAATTTGAATCAAGGTTGTGTAGTCAGTCCTCCAAAAGTTGAGATGCAGTCAAGAACATTTTTTTTTAAACTCAAATATTATAAATTCTTCTAAAAAGCAAAAAAAAAAATTTTGTTATTATCAATAATTACCCTACTAAGTAAATATTTTAGCAAAAGGATAGGGCGATGCGCAATAAGATATCATAAAGCAAATGTATAAAAGTACTTAGAAATGAAGACGAAGTGAGTATATAATTATTTGACAACAAATCAAATTAAATCTGTCTCGACTAAGGTAGTAATATTTTTGTTAATTTCCAGTATCAATCTAAATCATCAGTCCGCGAGTTGGAAGCGTACAGTCAAGCTGGTAAGCAAGCGGAAGAGGTGCTGAAGTCCGTTAAGACTGTTGTAGCGTTTGGCGGGGAGCACAAGGAAGTAGACCGGTATGATCCCAAATTATTATTCTATATATTTATATGTATACTTATACAGCACGAATACAGCGTTTAGAGTATACAATACATAAGCAAACTGTAGAGAATATGTATCACAGGAGGTCCGTGATGCTGAGTATGAGCATAATTCTATAGATATTTACATTTTTATTTTTATTTTATTGACAATAATCATTTTTAAAACTAGTTACAGTGCAAATTACTATGACTACTACTCAATTGGCACACACGATGTTTTTGATAGGGTAGGCTAAGGCGAATCGGAACAAAATTAGAAATATATAAATATTTTAAATACCGCGCTAGACTGACCGTTGTCATAGCAACACATCACTTTGTCCCTGTCCTCCGCATCTGTTGTTATATTATTTTGATACCTCTCGTATTTTAGTGACTATAACTCTCGCCCTTGATGCAGAAGTGACTCTATGGCAGTTTTTGCGCCTACTATAAAATACGTTATAATGGTTACTTGTTATTTTGTACCAAGACTTTGTTTTATAGTTAAAATTATTAAATAGTTTGATTAAGTATGGACTTTATTTTGAAAATGAAAAAGCTTTTTAATAACTTTGTGAATAGTATTCGTCCTGCGGGATGAATTGGATCTGTACTTAAAATCTATATATCTTATTTATATTAAATTTTTATGATTTTAAATAATTCTGATATTTGTTAAAAAATAACCAAGGTCAATATTTTCAATAAGATGTGAGGAAAATAGAAAATCAAGCCCTCTGTAAACAACGGATTGAGGACTTGTAGCCACGGACTTGTTCGAAAACGTTGGCTAATGATTCACTTGACAATAACTTCATAAGATAAGTTATTTTCTCTTCATTAGGGTTTAACTATAGCTGTGATAATGTGAATATTGTATTTGGCATCACCATAAAGTAAGAACAATATTCAAAAAATAGGCTAACAAACGAGATGTTACTGAATAAAAATGGCAAAGGTTTATGAGACTATGAAGGTTAAAATAAGACTAACGCTTCATATGAAGTAGGACTTGGTCCAGAGTATGGCACTATGTACATTTTATGTTGAGATTAAATTTTATACCCACCATCGGAGGACTGAATTCAGCTTTGAGTGTTGAGAGTTGAATTCGGTCATGTGAATGGTGCCACAAAAAGGATTATTTATCCAGATTTTTGTGTCAATAACTATATGTCTGATTCATTAATTAATATGTAATTAATTTGTTTCATTAAAAACCATTTATTATAAGAGTTATCTATTTAATTACTGTATATATTATGATCCGATTCGCCCCAAAAATTGGGAGCGAATCGGATATTTCCCAAGTTTTAGTTTTTCGTTCACAGAAAATTCGATTTCAGTACTATTCAAGTTTATGATTATGAATTTCGAACTAGAATAAATACTGATTACAGCTAAAATAATAAATAAAAAATCTTGAAATGAAATGAAATGAAATAATATTTATTCGAAGTAGGTATCTCTGTACACTTTTCGAACGTCATATTTTCGTCATCTTCCAACGGAAGTTGTTTTTATTTAACCTCAAAGTAAAATGGATCTGATTCGCCCCGGTGTACCCTAAATTCCAAGAGACCTTGAGGTAACTAGGGTGTTACATTTTTCATAGTTTAAACTTGACTACGCGCGCTCTATAATTTGCTTTTCTGTGTATATATTTACTCTGGGATAGAGTGTCAATCGTTTCGAATGCGTATGCTTAAATTTGGGATATTAACAGTCAGTAAGACTCATTAAAAAATTCTGTACTTTGTTTACTGTGTTTTCTGTACTTACATCCATACTGATATTTGAAAAAGCCTTAATGCTCTACAGTGTAGAGCATATAAAATAAAAATGATATCTTAAAGGGTGTAGAGTCTACACACTTTAAGATCTCATTTTTATATAACGGTAGAGATGCCCGCCTGGTTGTAACTTTAGCATCACCAAACATTGTCCCATGTCCCATTATAGTTGTATGTTCAGATGTTTTCCTTGAAAGCAAAAATGGGTTGAAGACGCAATAACACTATTTAAATTGAATCTTCTACTCATAAAACTGATCAACTTTAATTAATAATCAATTTACAATAAATTTAAGCTTTTTAAACAAATCTTTTATGAAAACGTTATACGTTGTAGACAAAACTTTTAACGGATATCCTATTATAAGTATGTGTATATTAGTTAAGACCCTTTACAGTACTTAAGTTTCGGAAGAGAAAACAGGAGATTAAGGTCAAGATTATCGTAAAAGCGGTCTACTGACAGCCATTCTAATCTTTTATTTTTTATGTGCGGAGTAAACATTGAATTTTCAAGATCGCGCATGACGCATCATCATGATATTATTTAGTCTCTTGAATTATCGTGACAACACGCGAGCAAGCAATTAAAAACTCTACTGGAGGGTCCAACGCATAGTACTGTTATGACTTATAAAGCTGAGAAAGACTAAAGCTGCCACCTGCTCGAATTGAAATCCCGCCAGCCATCGAAATATTGGCATATAATTTTGATACCTTTCCATTCCGATCCATTCTATTCTAAACCAGTGGAAATCTACCTTTACGTGCAAAGTCTAAGAATAAAATAAAGATTAATGCTAAAGTTGTTTTTATTTATAACTTTATTTATACGACAATATCTCTTTGTAAATTTAGGTTCTGTAGAGAATAATACACGCAGCTCTTATCAATGACAATAAGGAAATAATCATGTACTGAAACTGTTTGTTTCCTTTTAATCTATAGAGCGTATTGTTTAGACAGATTACAGGTTGACAATATCTGTCACTTGGAATGGGAAGGAGAAACCGACAACGACAGTTAAATTTTAAATATATTTCCAATTTGACTCTACAAATGACTAAATAAGCAATGCTGTAATCGAGAAGTAATTACCTATCCAGGAAAAAAATTACGATTATCCGGCTCCAAACTAGGATCACCTATACCAAAGACTATAATATACATACATACATAGATACGTTTTAAATACATATATAGATATAATGCACTCAGACACTGTTTGCCCTGGATGGGAATCGAACCCACGAACCTCGGATCTGTAGTTAGGAGCGCTAACCACTGAGCCACCGAGTCAGTCATAATTTATATATTTCTACAGGTACAAAAAGCTGCTGGCCCCAGCTGAACAGTACGGAAAAAAGCGCGGGCTGTACACGGGACTTGGCAACGGTTTCAACTGGGTGCTGACGTACTGCCTGAATGCCATTGGTCTATCCTATGGCACCAGGCTGGTCCTTGATGACATTGTCAAGCCGACTGACGAACGGCGATATCTTGTCGGGATACTTTTTAGTGTGAGTTTGCGACGCAATCATTTCGTTATCTCGACGGCGAGACATCTTGGTCATAAACATCTTGATTAACTGCAAGATGTATATTGCGACTGGAGTGTGAATTTAAGCCTAGCCTATGTATATTAATACTGGATCAAGAATAATCCTAAACTACCTCTTGTAATTCGAACGCATTATCATTCGGTGATAAATAATCATAGCAGGCGGTTTTATTAATCAAAAATGACATAAGAATGAACAGTGGAATTAAGAATCCAATAAAACAGCTTAGTGGACAGAGTGATTTTTTTTAAATATGTTTGATGCAGCTGGTAATTTGAGAAAGAAGCAATAATTGAATTGAGCAAAAGTTGTCAATAATACCAGGGCAATGGTCAATCTGACAATCAATTTGTATATAGATCAATTTAAAAAGTAGTAGCACAAAGGTTGCCCCTTTGACCCGAATAGCCTGGATATGTTCACATCCACTGATAAATCACTTTGTATAATTTATCAACAAATATTTGATATTTATCATTTAGAAAACTTAACCAACTTCTGATTCTCAAAATCGACAATCCTTTAGATTCTCTTCTCGGTGTACATGTCAACGCAATCCATCACATTCTGTGTGCCACACGCCGAGACATTCGCAAATGCGCGCGCGGCGGCCGTCAATATCTTCTCCATGATCAATCGGAAGCCTACCATAGACAGCATGAACGAGAGGGGGACGTCGCCAAGACGAGTCATAGGTGAAATCGCGCTGGAGGATGTACACTTCAACTACCCTTCCCGGCCAGATGTAAAGGTACAAGAAACGCGATTATTTCAGTTGTGCAAACGCCGACTCATTTAATTCTTACTCCTACAGAATACTGTAAGCTACAATTGACAAATTTTGATTGCTTAGGTTCTCAAAGGCTTTTCCCTCAAAATCAAGGCTGGAGAATGCGTGGCACTGGTCGGCTCTTCAGGTTGCGGCAAGTCTACAATATTACAGTTACTGCAAAGGTTATACGACCCGATATCTGGTGCAGTCAAATTGGATGGCAAAGACTTAAAGAATCTCAATGTGGGTTGGCTCCGTTCGTCCTTAGGTAAGCTCAGGCTTTTGTATAAAATATTTTTTGGCTCAAAGTTCTTCTGATAATGAGGTTTTATGTATTTAAGGCGTTGTGGGCCAAGAACCGGTGTTGTTCCGCGGAACGATTCACGATAATATAGCTATTGGCTGTCCAGAAGCCACGCGAGAGGAAGTCCAGAGAGTTGCAGAAATCGCGTACGCCCACGACTTCATTACTCGTCTGCCAAACGTAAGTATAAACATCATACTACATAAGAGAAAATAAAGATGCAAATGTCACACTGTCTCAATCAAATCGTAAAAGAGTCAAAACATTTTTATATGGACGCTGGCATAACATACAGCAGCCACACAGCCAAAATTTACTCGAAAATAGATTCAATTGGTAATATACTTAGTCACTTTTATCTGTCAGATAAATACAAGTCTGCCAAATCCCATTCAAATTCACTTTGTTATCGGCTCATTATCGGCCATTAGGCCTACTGCTACGATTTTATATAAAAAAGTAAGTAAGTACGTACATTGGCGCCCAACGTGGATCATAGACATGTACCGGTTTAGATCCGGTATCCGGCGGATCCGGCACTTTTTTAAGGAACCGGCCGAGTAGCGGGTAATGGCGCCTGTACATACCTGGCTGTGCCGGGCAATTACCTAGTTATTAAAAAACATGTTATTTTGAAGTAAAATTTTAAATGAAGTTAAAATTACAAAACAATAGTTTCAATAGGTTCAATTTATGTAACTGTCGTTCATATTTAAATTTTGTTTAGTATTGAAAGTTGGATATATTATTATTATTTAGAGTTGAAGTCCGGACTTGGCCCCCGTGAATGGAGTATGGCCTAACCTTCCCGAGTTATGGGAAGAGACCCGTGCCCCTGCAGTGGGGACGTAATGGGTTGTTAACATTGAAAGTTAATAATTGGTAAGTTACTGTGTAAAAAAACGAGATTTTCAGGTCGATCAACGTCTAGTGGGCTTCTTTTTAGGGTTTCGTACCTCAAAAGGAAAAAGGAACCCTTATAGGATCACTTTGTTGTCCGTCTGTATGTCCGTCTGTCTATCCGTCAAGACCCTTTTTCTCAGGAACGCGTAGACCTATCAAGTTGAAATTTATATCAAATACTCAGGCCTGCAATCCCTTGAAGCTCTGAAAAAAAAACCATGCCAACGCAATCAAGAGATACGGTCGTTGCCTACAAGAGTTGCGTACAAGAGATACGAGATATGCCGCATATTTGGACACTCGCATGGGAATCAAAACCTATAACCTTCCCGTTGACCTAGAATCATGAAATTTGACAAGAAGCAATGTCTTATAGCACAAGTAAAGGGAAAAGTCCTAAAACCATAAATTTTTAGTTACATCACAAATTTTGTGAATTTCGTGAAGCTTCAAGGGATTGCAGGCCTGAGAATTTGATGTAGAGTTAAAGACATATGTAATTATGAATTTATGCGGAACCCTCGGTGCGCGAGTCCGACTCGCACTTGGCCGGTTTTTATTTTTGTAGACGTTGCCTGCTTCCGAAAAAAGACGCTCGCTGTATACTGAGGTACTTGGTGGGGAAAGGTAGCGGGCCGCCAGGTTACGCAGTATATAGGAAAGTGACCTCTATTTTCTGCCCACCACTTAAATATATCTGCATCCCTTCGAGCTATGGAAGAGTTTAAGTAAATATCTAATTCTGCTGCAGCAGTATTTTTGGGTGCAGTTGATGGCCGACTCGCACTTGGCCGGTTTTTTTTTATAATTCGCTCTATCGTAGAAATGGATTACATAAAAGCTTAAAACTAGATGTTAGTGTAAACTTTATTTTTTATAACAACAAATTATCAAAAACGCCTAACTGTGAGTCAGACGGTTCCGTAACTTCCGTACCACTACGTCATATGTACCTAGGGTTACCAGATGAAAAAATTAAAAGACCGGAGAAAAGGCCTGATTTCTATGGATAAGTCCTGAGATTTTATTTTATATTTTTTTCTATCATGGGAGCTTAATGGTCGAAAGAAAGAAACCGACTAAACGTGTCTTCAGTTCGAGCTATACTTTTAGTTCAATGTAATTTGAAGAGTTTAACTTGTGAGGCATTTCATAAATCAATAATCAAAGATAAAAACTTACTTAAAAAAGTTTCTTCAAATATTAAATACGATAAAACTGATTAAGTAGATTAATAAGTATAGATTTTAACTGCAACTATTACCAAAAGAAGATTATTTTTAGTTTGTTTTACTTGGATAAATAAGTATAGATTTTAACTGCAATTGTTACCAAAAGAACATTATTTTTAGTTGGTTTAACTTTTAATCAAAGAGATCTTTAAAATGTAACCTGTGTTTTATTGAAAATCCTGAGATATCACGAGATTTGCGAAATCCGGCCGCAATCCTGAGAAAAGTCGAAAAATCCTGAAATCTCAGGACAAATCCTGAGATATGGTAACCCTATATGTACCGGGATATACCTGCAAAACTTTTAACTGGTAACTCTGCTCATGACACGGACAACTTTTGATGGCAAACTTTTTTTGGACTTTCCATATAATTCTACTTTCTATTTGTATGAACAGTTCAATTTCGCGATTTCACCAAAGTTGTCGAAAAAATGTTGTTCAGTTTCACGAGGAGATTCATTAGAGATTAATCAGTTTTGCAGTTATGTACCAGTCACCCTTTGCACTTAAAAATCTGCCAAAACTGGGGTTAAGCTCATGAATCTAAACATTAAACAACTCTCTCCAAGAAACATAAAGTAATTTCGAAAATATATATGTATACAGGGTTACAGGAAAAGTCGTACTACTTCGCTCCACTCTGCTCTACTCTGCTCCGCCCCGCTTCAGTGGAAACACTTGCTACTATTCTCTATTCTTCTCCGCCCTGCTCAGCCCAGCTCCGCGTCAGTGGAAATGCACCCTAAGGCCTATTAATCGATGAGAATCTGTAAATTAAAGAGTCGATTAACAAGAATTAAGGCCTTAAACAAAGTTTTGAGAAGAAAACTGCTCTTCGTTTGGAGCTGAAAAGGACTAAAGAGTTGTCAAAAAAATGTACCCTCTGCTAACTTAACTGTTATTTGGTCAATATTTTGCCTATTTAATAGTAAGTGTTATACCTTTTTAAATAGCTAAAGAGACGTAGAAGTTTTCAAAACTATTTGCAGAATAAGTTCCATACATTTTTTTTCTTCTTCAAATTTAAAAACTCTTATTGAAAATTATTTAATTCTAACTGTTGTCAAGCAGTATTTTTAAGCTGTTAGTAGTAGGTTCAGTTTTGGTTAATCATTTTTATTAATTGACATGCTTTCTAACTAGTTACATCAAAAAAACGTACCCCAGAAGCACTAATCGCATTTTTTTCATTTTTTTAATCTTTAAAGTTTAATATCTCCATAACGGTTAAGTTTCGGACCACATTTCATAGAATCAAATCCATCAGAAATGACCTGAATAATAACGTCCTTTAATATTCAGTACGACTTTTCCTGTAACCCTGTATAACGTGCTGCATATAAAGATTCAAAAGTAAGTATATTTTAGCGCTGTCTATTTTTTGTGGTTAGATAGTTAATTGTGCCAATAAGGAGATGAACTATTAAATTTACAGCAGGTCTCTGTTAAAAGCGTGCACATGCTTACTATTCTTAATTCGTCCTTTATTTTTATACTACTTCCTTCATGGATACCAGGGTTACGACACCATGATAGGTGAACGTGGTACCTCCCTATCTGGAGGCCAGAAGCAACGTATTGCGATTGCGCGTTCGTTGCTTAGGGAGCCGGCGGTGCTGCTGTTGGATGAAGCCACTTCAGCGCTAGACCCTCATTCAGAGAGACAGGTGCAACTCGCGCTGGACAGAGCAAGCGTTGGCCGAACCACTCTCATAGTATCACACAGGTAACGTGACGTAATGCTTTTAACGCTAAACATGAAATATCTAATGAACCAGACGCTGTTACAGTCTGCTAAACAATTTGTAAAAATGACCAATGTATTTAATAAGTTAAATTAAAAAAACAGAGGTAAAGTACTGTAAAACAGAACCGAGCAGCTGTTTACGAAAAAATTGAAACTTGACAGTATAAAATGTATCTTAATATGTCCGTTTCATTTCAACCGCTTGAGCCATGTTAACATATATATCGAGAAACATTGCTCTCCACTCGAGCTTCGCTCTTGGTTAGATCTAATTTAGGTAATAATATCAACATAATTAGATTCAAATTTCAAAAAGTTCAAGAGTTAAAAAAGTTCTGCAGACATTATCTCGCATTCTTTCAGATTATCAACAATTGTGAACGCAGAACGTATCATATGCATGGATCACGGTGCTATCGTCGAAGAGGGAACTCACGAAGAACTCATGAAAGCTAAAGGTAAGTAGCTTTTGAAGTGTCGACCTCAGTATTACATTTAGAAACGTGAAGCCTTTTTGTAGAAAATGAATAGCGGTGTGCGGCGAAAGTAATCAGGCGCAATTAAAAATTTTTACGCACACTTGGTTCTAATTTCCAGGTTTTTATCATAAATTGGTAACATCTGGAAATGAAATGAAAGAGCCCGATGTGATAGAGACCTTGCCTGAAGAACTGGATGGCGATGCGGGAGATGACGGCGGCGAACTCAACTTGTCTCCAAGACATGACGTCAAAAGAAGGTCTAACAAAAGACTGCACCGGCACCATTCATTAAAACGAGGTAACGTTCGCACGCATATTTATACCTACTTCAGTCTTATACCTGCGTCACTCCTAAATCGTAAACTCAAACCTTAGAACAGCTTTATTAACTTCGTCGCAATAAGATGTCTTACAAAAGCCGGTACGAGATGTGAAATTCTTAATGATAGATATACATTATAGTGTGTATAATCAAGCAAGTATACTCATATTCAAATTGCTAAAATGGATTTTATTTTAAACAGAATCCCATGACTGGATGACCCCACGTGGCTCGATATCTTCAGTGATGTCCACGGGGCTACAAAACTTCGTGTACCATTCAGATTTTGACGGCGAAGAAGAGAATGATGAAGAGGTGAGGTTTAAGGAAATTTTTATACTTTAAGAATGGATAAAAAATATCCGGCAAGTGCGTATTGCTCCACGAACAGTGTAGAGCTCAGTAGCTATATCTACATATAATGACAACGAAATCAGTAGCTCCTTCTATTATAATAAATATTTTTATAATAGTAGTTGAGAAGTACTACTGACATAATTAATGAGTTTGACTGAATCTTATAAAGACATATCAAAGGAAACAATACGCCTGATGAAGGGACACTTATATTTTCTTAAACGATTAGAAATTGAGATCTTTGTTCAAATTATTTTTATGCCAAATTTCAAAAATTTTGTTCAAAAGGGCAAAAGCTATGACGAATGATCTTAAAAAAGGCTCCTTGTAGGGAAAATAACGGACCCTAATCAATCGATTTAGGCTCTGAATAATTTGCTTTTTTTACAGCAGGAAGCACCTAAAGTGAGCGACTGGGAATTGCTGAAGCTGAATGGTCCAGAATGGCCTCTGTTGCTCGTAGGGTCGATAGCAGCGTTCATCCAGGGAGCCTGCTTTCCTGTTTTCGCTTTACTTTTCGGTTATTCCGGAGGGGTATGATATTACTGCTACTTTACTGGATTACACATTCTATTAATTATTTGCGAACAATAAGGGTATCCCACTAATTAATTTATTACTGGTGGTTAACATTTCAGATATTCATATTAGAAGACTTCGAAGAGGTGAAGTTTTTGGCAGACTTCTACGCCGGTATGTTTGTGGTGGTTGCAGCGGTGGCTGGGCTCTCCATGTGCCTACAGAGTATCACATTCACTAACGCTGGGTTAAAAATGACGTCACGATTGCGCCAGCGGTACTTTTCCAGTTTACTCCGACAGGTATGTAATGCGCCTAATTATGATCTTAAACTGGTACTTTCTTTACTAATAAATAAATTACCAGTGGAAGTTCGAAGAATAATGGACATAGTCACAGTAGAGATCGTACAAAAAATAGTCTCTGAATCATAACTTACGCATTTGTATATCTTCAATGCGCCAAAACTACGGCGTAAAATAATGCGTCGCAGCACGCACCGCGCCGTGATGAAACAACGCAAATACGTTAAAAGAAAGACCCACACTGATTCTGCGTAATCACAATAGTTATTTGTTCAACAAGTGAGCAAAGTTATTTTTTGCTACGAGTGTTGAATTTAAATCACGAACTAGCGAAGTAGTCTAGAATTGAATCACGAGCGTAGCGAGTAGACTACTGAGCACAGTGAGTGATTTAAAGGTACGAGACGTAAAAATAACTTGCTCTCGTGTGAAACATACAACTTTTCACCTCGACCAGAGTAAAAACGTAGTTGATTAAATTCTCTTTGGAGACGATATAGTTTTTTAATTATAATGTTTTTAATTTAGAGGTTGCGTTCAGAAACTGCTTGACATTTTTATGAAAACCTAAGATGAAAACCAAACATGATATTTTTAAGTAAGCGATATTCATATTTACTAGTACATATTTATTTTAAATATTACGTCTTTAAAAATACAATAGCACAATTTATAAACTTAAATTTCATTAAATATCCTTATCACATCAAAAAAAATCATCAAAAAAAATAATAACAGACAACATTTTGTGCTTATGAGTTAAATTGCTAGGCCAAAATGAGTTATTGAACGAACTATCGCCCATATTTTTTTCAGCGCCGCGCAAAAGGTGGTGTTCGAAATTCTTCGAAATTCGAAAAAATATTACAACTTACAAACGTGAATTTGAAATTTTCTAATTTGTGAAATTCAGCTGTACCCATCACTGTGTTGTCAGGAAATAGCGTACTACGACAAGGAAAGCAACACGGTCGGTGCTCTCTGCTCTCGGCTGAGCGGGGACGCGGCGGAGGTGCAGGGCGCCACCGGCCTGCGCATCGGCCTCATCCTGCAGGGGTTCAGCTCCGTCTTCGTGGGCTTCGTCATGGCCATCTGCTACAACTGGAAGCTCACCCTCGTAGGGGCGGCCTTCTTGCCTATTGTTAGTAGACCTAACATATTTTTATGATAACAGAAATATGCTTTTTTAAGTGCAACATTAAACAACTGCTATCTATCCTTTGTGAGAGATACGGCTAAATTATGCCACATGATAAAAAGTGGCTTTTATGTGTGTACTATGTATGTCCAAGATTTTCTCGAAATGTACTGGGCAGATTTGAGTAAGACTTTTTTATTAAAAGCTTGTAAACAGAGAGAGTACCTTAGGTAGGTTAGGTCAATGCAGTTGTTAAAGTTTAGACAGTTATTTTTAACATTTACAGTTTTACGTTAAAAAATATACTTACTAAGAGTTTACATCTCTCGTTGATATCTTTTGTATGGCAGAAACATTTCACTTGGAAAGCGTTCCAAAATGCCGACGGAGAACTGTCAGGCGAGCATTCGGTTACCCTCGGGTTCACTCGGCTCGGTTTTAGAAAGGGTAAAATTCGCATCACCCCGAGTGAAATTTTTGGTTTTCGAACGCAACCTAGATCTATGCTAATACGAATAAAACTTAAAAAGAAGCCTTCATAAACTTTGAAAGAAGACTTCATAGGAAATCGCTGCCTCTACAATCAACATATCAAAAGCTTTTCAGTTTTTGATATTATTACAAAGATATGCGTGATTGAGCCGATTTCCACACTTAAATACTAAACACGAAATGAACACTTAAATACTAAACATGAAATAGTTACGTACGCTCGTGTACCTTGCATACCTATAAAGTCCCGATTTTTAGAGAACACTTCATTAATAGCAACTGTGGTCAATATAAAAGTACTTTATCACTAAATCATCGCGTTATTCAGATGGTTGGAAGCATTTGGATGGAGGGTATCGTGTCTCAGAAGTCCCAGACGAAAGAACGCTCCGCCATGGAGTCTGCCACTGCTATCGCTACAGAAGCAGTAGTCAGCATCAGAACCGTTCAGAGCCTTGGTAAGTTGCCTCACGCTATAACTTAGTGGATCGAAACAAGTGGCGTGCACAAGAAGAGGCCTATACCTATCAGTGTGCTCATGTAGGCAAATTAGATAGAATTATAGTCAACTTCAGATTCAGCCAGGCGAGGATCCAGGATTTCGTTCAGGGGGGGAGGAGGAATTTTTTGTGTACCCTTATTTTTGAAGCGGACGGTGGTATAAACCATTAACATAAAAAGTCGCGAGTAGGGTTTCTGATTTCTCGACCTTTTTTATTTCTCGAGTTTCGAGAATTCTCGAGCCCAAATTCTCGAGTTTTCTCGGGTCTCGAGTCTTTTTATACAAACCATTGGAATATATTAAAATTAATTTAGAAAATCAAATTTTTTTATCTGATAATTTTGTAGTATTTGGTACCTCTTATTTAAGAAAGGAAAGGAATAAAAATTAAAATTTTCTTACATACTAAAACAGATACATAGATAAACTATAAACAAAACACTAAAATCAAAACTTAGCACTAAACTAATAGTCGAGTGGGCCCGATGGAATCCCTCCTATCGTGTTGAAGGTGTGTGCCCCAGAGTTGGCTCCAGTTTTAACGCGCTTTTTTTGGTTTTCCTACTCTTCTGGCGTAGTCCCGAACTCATGGAAGACAGCTTTGGTGCACCCGATCCCTAAAAAAGGTGACCGCTCGAATCCGTCCAACTACAGGCCGATAGCCATAACCTCCTTATTCTCAAAGATAATGGAGTTTATTATCAATAGCCAGCTCCTTCGGTACCCAGAGGACCACCAGCTGCTTAGTGACCGACAGTACGGTTTCCGTAGGGGCCGGTCCGGTGGTGATCTTCTTGTCTACCGTTGGGCACAGGCGATCGAGAAACATTGGCGGTTAGTTTGGACAGAGCGAAGGCCTTCGATCGGGTCTGGCACAATGCTCAGATTCTATGTCTGTGAATGCTGGTGTCCCTCAAGGCTGTCTGCTTTCGCCTACACCGTTCCTTCTGCATATCAATGATATGCTGCAAATCAGCAGCACTCACTGTTATGCGGATGACAGCACAGGTGATGTCGTCTATACCGGCCGTGCCAACATTTCTCGGGAAAATGTCATCGAGACTCGAAACAATTTTGTGTCTGAAATTGAGGCTTCTTTAAAGAAAGTTTCGGAATGGGGTCGACATAATTTGGTCCAATTTAACCCCACCAAGACACAGGTTTGCGCGTTCACCGCCAAGAAAATGCCATTTATCGTATCAACTCGTTTTGAGGACATCCCTAAATGCCTCAGCTATTATCGGAACCCTTGGTGTCGACATTTAGAGTGAAGTCCAATTCCGTGGTTATCTAGAGCAGTGTTTTTCAACCTGTGGGTCGCGACCCCCTGGGGGGTCGCGAAGCCTTTCTCAAGGGGTCGCGGGTACATGAAAATGTAAGTGTTTTATAGGTCCTACACTGGGCCTGTTTATTTTGTATCAATTTTTCAAAACGTGGGTCTATTTTGGAGACGTCGTTGATAAGTAAATCGTTTTCTAATTGACGAAAATTATTAACGTAAATCTCAAATCACTTACATTTTGAATGTTTATGGCCCTAGGGGGGTCGCAAGATTTTTTTAAGTTGTAAAGGGGTCGGGTATTAAAAAAGGTTGAAAAACACTGATCTAAAGGGTAAGGCTAAATTAGCCTTGAAGAAGCTTGGTTTGGTGTGTGTGCTCATAGATCGAGATGGTATTTCACCGCGGCCCATCGCGTGCAACTTTATAAGGCGCAAGTTCGGCCTCATATGGAATAAAGACTGTTCTCATCTCTGGGCAGGGGCACCCCAGTAGCAGCTTCTACCTCTGGACCGCATTCAATAGAGAGCAACCCGAATTGTAAGCTGCCAGCATATTTCAGATCGGCTTGGCCCCTTGGCACTGCGTAGAGATGTAGCCTCGCTCTGCATTCTCTATCGCATATAGTACGGAGAGTGCTTCCAGAAATCATGCTGCTTCTTTTGGCCATCGTTCTACGCGGCAATATTTTCATCTCCATCACTTAGATGGTTAGCTGTCCACAACTGTGCGTTTACGCGACAAAAAAAGACGCACGACGCGCTTGGCGCAATTCACATTCGGAACTCGAGAATTCTCGAGCTCCGGTCATTTTTTTCTCGTCTCGAATGAAGCCAAATTTCTCGAGTTTTCTCGAGTTCGAGAAAGCTCGAGCAGAAACCCTAGTCGCGAGCGTAGCGAGCGCGAAATTTATTGAATAATAATATCTAATAATAATATCTGGGACAAATCACACACGGTCATCTGGCCCCAAACTAGGATTCCCTGTATCTTGAGAACCAGAGACTGATATACATACACATATACTTTTAAATACATACATATATAGATATAATACACCCAGACTCAGAGCAAACAATTCTGCTCATCACAGAAAAGTTTGCCCTGTGTGGGGATCGAACCCACGACTCTCGGATCAGAGGTCAGGATCGCTAACCACTGAGCCACCGAGTCAGTCATGAATAGTTAAGAAATGCCTCTATTTCGGTCAGGCTTCAGGGGGGGGGGCAATTGCACCCATTGCCCCCCCCGCCCTGGATCCGCGCCTGGATTCAGCAGTTTAAAAATGACGAGCAAACATGTATTTTTGTCAAGTTTAGCCTGTAGATGTTTCTCTACTGCATTTTTCTCGGTAAATTGTGTACTTAAAATCACTCGTTTTTAGGTGTTGAAAGAACATTCTTAAAGAAGTTTCAAACGGCGCTCGAGGATTCCTGCGCGGCTGTGGCAAGGAAAACCCGCTTCAGAGGCCTGGTGTTGGGGTTGGGGGTCTACGTACCGTTTCTGTCCTACTGTAGCGCCACAGTCTACGGCGCAGTTTTAATCGCGAGAGAAGGACTGCCGTATAAGACTGTGTTGCTGTGAGTAAAACTTATACACAACTGTTGCAACGTCAAAAGGACTTCCTTTAGTATTACTCGAGTTACCACTTGGTAACCCGAGTAATACTAGTTTTTTTTTAGAAATATACATATATTTGAAATCTTTAAATTTAAAGTTACCTTTTTAAATATCTACTAACTTATTTAAACCATCAGCGTGAACGAGGCGGTGATGTATGGCGCCTACATGCTGGGACAGTCACTGGTGTATGCGCCCAGTTTCAACTCGGCCAAAGCCTGCGGCGCCAGGATCCTGCAGCTGATCAATAGGCAGCCCAAAGTGGACAACGAGCATGGGCTCAGGGACAAGAAGGACTGGGTAAGGTGTTTGTAAAAACTCGAGTACATGTGACATGAAAGGTGCTTCTATAACTGTAACTGTTTAAAAAAACTATCGAAAGTGAATATTGAAACCGAACTTGTTACAGGCTGCTACCGGCAACCTTGGAATCAATAAAGTGGAGTTCAGTTATCCAAACCGGCCGCACCAGAGAGTGCTCCGAGGACTGGACCTGAAGGTGGAGAGCGGTAAGACAGTGGCGCTGGTCGGCGCCTCGGGTTGCGGCAAGTCCACTGCCCTGCAGCTGATGCAGAGGTTCTACGACCCAGACGTCGGCACTATCGTAAGTGAAAGTTCATTTATTGTTTCTGGTTTAAGCATATTAAACATAGAATTTTTCGATAAGAAGAATTATTTTTTACACTTGTGAAATTAATTTTTTTTATTGATTTGCTAGACTCCAGCTCATTATGACTTATTTTTCTCAAATAAGGACTCTAAGGATAAAAAAGACTTTAGTGAGTATAAAAGTTACTCTTTTGAAAACTTTGTTTTTTTTTTAAATATAAATAATATGAATTAAAGACTTACAAAAAGTGTTTGACGTCATCTGCCAAAAATTATATTGAAATAAAGACTTTTTTTTACTCTGAGTCGCAAACAAATATTTATTGAATACTGATAGGGTGGAATAACTAAATTTGCCCGGCATAGCCACAGCCATAATGGGTCAAATCGCCGGTACGGCACTGACGAAGCACCTCGACCTGAATAGTGGGGACAAGCCGACGTTCAAAGCCGACGTCGGCTTTAGCGGACCGAGGAAGGTGCGCGAAAAACCCAAAGCTTCACAAGTCCAGATGTCCTCTGCTCGCATCCCCATGCAGTACAGAGACTACTGCGTGGACGAACTGCTGGAGTACCAAGTTTGTCGTTACAAGGAGTTTCCCTGGGTGGTCAAGTGCCACCACGAGAAACATGCATATCTAAACTGTGAACACGACGACTACGTGCTGAGAATGAAGGAGTTCGAAAGAGAACGCAGGTTGCGGGAAAGAGAGTTGAGAGTAACCGAGGAACCGCCGCCGCCGCCACCAAGCGGTAAAACTGATAATAAAGAGTGCAAGAAAAAACACTAAGCTCTATCAGTTGTCCTGTTAACGTCTTGCGAAGACTATTTGAGATGCAAAACAAGTGATGAGGTCGAAGAAAGTAGTGAAACAGATTTAGCTTCAACAATAAAGTAACTTATCGAATATTTTTTAAACAATACATGTTTGCTTTTTTCTCACTTAATAGTTATAATAGTTTTTTTAGTATCTCTTTTTTTAGCATATTTTTAGAGTTCCGTGCCTCAAAACGTAAAAAGAATCACTTTTAGGTGCAGGGCAGCAGGACAAAGCAGAAAAAACTTTTGCCAACTGTATTATTGTTTTTTACTGTGATTGTTTTTAACTTTGCTTTGCATATGTTTTTATGTGGAATTTTACAAATGTGGAAATTGTACGAATGTGGCGGAAGCCCCTATTATTGTAAACTAATATCATAGATATTTGTTCGAAAAGTTCCTATCTTGAACTCAAACTCAAACTCAAAATGTTTTTTATTTAAGTAGATGCTTTACACATGCTTTTAAATCGTCAATATTTTTTTTCTACCTAGCACAAAGTCCCTACCACGCTCTCTTTCCCCTCACACTACCACGCCTGTTGATCCCAAGAGTGCGGCATCGATCCTGTGGTTAAATGAACAATTCTAATATTATACAAAATTCATAGTCATAGATGTCCATATGATAGGAGATAAAACTTTATTTTGCGCTCGATTCGACGCTCTGTCTCATTTATAGTTAAGTTTGTGGCGACATCTATCGCACCGCCACAAACTAATCCTAGAACGCGATATCAAAAGTTTCTTCGCACTAGGCACGCATATGTACGATTTCCAACCATCAAAGATTGGACCACGGCCGGTCCCCAGGCATACCACCTCGCCTTTTCGCCAAAAAGCTGTCACCCCACAGTTCTTACAGTAGTGACCCCTGACGCTGAACATCATGGCGTAACCTTCGACATCACACTCCTCAACAACCCTCCAGTTGGTAATGCAAGCCACAGCAGCACAGCAGTCCAGTACACCTAAGTTTACCAGGACCAACACAGCCGTTATATCGAGCTTCCTGGCCCTACTACTTCACTCCGAAGCCCCATCAGGTTCGCAACTCGTCGACGCCGCATCGAACACCATGGAACCTGCAAGCTTCTTCAGTCTTCAGGCAGCAAGTTGTCGGCAGCCCACGCTATAGAGTACGCGCTCCACGTCGCCTGCCTCCCTTGCACCGCACGCCTGAACCTCCTCGTCCCGACTCACCGTGGACTCGAGTTGAGCACTTCGGCCTGGCGTTCTCGAGTCACCTCGCCGCTCGCTCGCCTCGCAGACGCCGCATCGCGACGCACATCGTCGCCCCGCCGCACGCACCCGCAACGCTGGACCGCCAACTCAAGACGGATCGACCTCCGGTCTCGGAGGGGGAGTGATGTGGCGACATCTATCGCTCCGCCACAAATTAATCCTAGAACGCGATATCGAAAGTTTCTTCGCACTAGGCACGCATATGTACGACTTCCAACCATCAAAGATTGGACCACGGCCGGTCCCCAGGCATACCACCTCGCCTGGCGGAGGTACCTCCCTTTTCCTCCGAAGAGTGGGAACACGCAGTTCCCATAAGTTTGTTGTTTCTTAAGATTATTTTAAAGGCTTTTAAAAAAGTTTAGATTTTCAACCCCCTTGAACGCAGACTGGAGTTTTAGTTTAATTCACCTTTATAGTTCTAGCCCGAGCTAGTACTGTACTGAAAAGAAGTCACAGTGTATATTGTTTCTTTATCGTGTTTCTCTTTCTTGAATCTTGAAGACCCTAAAAGCCTGGATTGTCGCTATAAGTATTTTTCCTAGAAAATGTGCACAATATATGTCTGCACGGCTTTATTTGAGTGTTTAGAACGCCACTAATGTGAACTCGCTATTTTAACATAGTGGTTTGTAACTAATCCTACCTACGAATATACGTATATCACAAATTCGTCACTACAGCTGAAGACTCCGTGGCGTAACTCTCGGTTTTACTGATGCGATTTAACCGCCTCCGTGGTCCAGTGGCTAGTCCGCTCGCTTCACATCAGGAGGTAATGGATTCGATTCCCGGTGGGGTCCAATTTTGTAGGACTTGGTTTGGTTGGTCGTAGGACATTTTCTGAGTCCGTCTAGCTTGCTACCACCATCTTATCTAAGGCTTGTCGCCAAACATCAATGTTAATAGCATTGATGTGTTCCGGCATGGAGATAAGATAGCCAGTTCTCCACAGCGTTGGGGAATCTTGGTAAGCCTGCTTCCATCTTTGGTATCATCATCTTGACCACCAGGTCGTAGCCAAATATAATAAGTACCAATTCCTTTATGGCAAATACAAAGTTGCAACACAATAATGAAGTGTAATTGTTTACCCTTAATATGATACATATTGTACTGTACACCCATTCTCTGCGAAACCAATGGACGCGCCCCCCTACCCTAGCGCGCCCATACATCTTAAACTCCGCGCCGAGCATGTCGGCTAGGTGTTGTGCCGTTCGCGATCGTTGCGATTTTTGGATGGTTTTATGCCTCATTCAAAGTAACCAAGCAAATTAAAATAACAGTAGTAAATAGTAACAAAAAGGTTTAAGTAATAATAATGTAGGTATACTTTGAATTTGAATATAATAATATTGTTTAAAAAATATATAAATTAATAACTTATGTAAGTAGGTGAAAATAAAGCTAAGTAACAAAATGTATAAAACATGTTTATTAGAATTGTTCGGAGAATAAATAAATGAAAATGGTTTATTTAGTAAAATATTAGGTGTACAAAAAAGTTCTGCCCGTTTCCAAAAGATGTCAACTTCTAAAAGACATTTATGTTTTAGTTAACGATTATTATACTAGAGTATACTGTTACTTGTAATCTACGCACACAATATATTTATTGGAAAATCAGAGCATCCTTAAGTAAAATAAAAATGGAAGTAAAATATTGAGCATATTCGACATTATGAGTACCTACCTACTTTATGAGTTTTACCAAGGACACAGTGATGGTGAAGCTCATAGAACTATATGTTTGACTTACGGTGAAAGTATTATTGACGACAGCATGTGCCGGAAATAGTTTCGAGAATTAAAAAACGGAGATTTCGATAGAAAATAAATCACGCTCTGACCGACTTCAGAAAGTCTTAAACTTAAACTGCAAGAGCTACTGGACCAAGACACTGCACAAACACAACAACAACTTGCAAAGACATTAGATGTAACCCAACAAGCTGTTTCTGAAAGACTATGTGTGTTGGGGAAAATTAAAAGAAAGGGATGATGGGTCCCATTAAAGACTGTGTGTGTGTATGTGTCTTTTCAGTCTTTTCTAATTGCTTTCAAGACTGAAAACAAAGAGTTTTTTTGTGGAAACTATTTACATGGGATGAAAGACAGAGTTACTATGGAAATCCCAAAAGTAAAAAGAAAATTGGTAGATCCAGGACAGACGACAACATCAACACCAAAGCGCAACATTTACAGTGAAAAAGAGTGCTCTGTATTTGATAGGTTGAATGAGGTGTATTGTTTTACAAACATCTTAAATCATATGTAAGTATAACAAGCGAACGTTACGCTGTACAATTACAACCTTTGCTTGAAAAAAATTTATGAAAACTGACCATATTCTAGTCATGGCCGTCGACCAGTGATACTGCAGCATGACAATGCTCGGCCACATAGAAGTTCTGTGGTCACGAAAATTATAAATGAACCGCAATAGGATATTTTACCGCAGCCATCGTACTCGCCTGACATTGCACCACGCGACTACCACCTTTTTAAATCGTTACAAAACTACTTAGCGGAGCAGCAATTGCTAAATGAAGATGAAGGTAGAAAAGAAGTCGATGAATTCATAGCGTCGAAAGAACAAGACTTTTTTCTCGAAGGAATCAATGAGCTGCCTAAACGTTGGCAGAACGTAGTAGAAGCTAATGGTCATTGAATTTAATAAGATTTGTACTTTGTTTCATTTTTATATAAATTTTATTTTGTTCAAAAACGGGTAGAACTTTTTTGTACACCCAATAATGTGAATACGAAGTAAGTGCGGTTAAAATTTGTTATAACGACAACAAAGGGATTACTCATATTTGGTCGTAAAATCCGACAGTCATAACAACCGATAATGTTTTTTAAGGTATAGTCTAGAGACCGAGCTTTTTTTTTTCGTTATATAGAGTTTTCGTTTTTCAATCCGAGATTCAACCCAAGAGTATGTAATATGAAATGAAATAATTTATTCATAACACTTGTACAAGTCAAAGTTTTTAAAATTAAAAATAATTTAACCTTAGGTTCAACCTTAGGTAAATGTACATGTCACACGTGTTCTAACCAAATTAACAATAAAATAAGCAAGGCGGCTGTTTACGACCTCAGGTGTCTTTCTTAGAAATTGCGGCACATGAAAGATTAGTCGGAGCCTTTTGTAAACTTACGTGTATTTTGTTTCTGAGAATCACAATAGACCCTAAACTCGACAGTTTCTTTACTTCTGCGATTTTAATAGCCGTTGATCATTATACTGCACCAGGTGTGACTGTGTCACTTACTTTTTTTATTAATTCAGTTATTACAAAAAACATGGTAATATAATATAAGGGTATTGTTAAACCTTCATAGGTTTGTCTCAATACCGATTTCCAGCCTCATTCATTCATAAACAATAGAATTAACAAACTAAAATGAACGTTGCTAAGAAAGAAAAGATCATTGATAAGTTTAGGTATGATATACTCGGATACTCTTTTGCCGTAAAAATCGTGATACGTGAGTCCTATTCTGAAGCCGCTCCGCGGGGGTCTGGCGGTAGAGAAGAGCAGCCAGTAGACGAAAGCCGCGGCAGGTGTCCTTCGCGCGTTCGGCAGCCCTCGGGCATTCGGCTATCCGAGCGCGGCCACACGATTGCGTGTTGAATGCGAGACGGACAACGACAAGGAAAAAGGATATTACACCTATTCCCTCAAAAATGGCGCAAATACATGGAATTGTTAACGTTTTATTGTGCTGAAATTGTTCAAAACACAGTTGGTATGACCTACGCAGATAAAGGAACAATCTGTGAATGGCAGCGGCTACTTATAGGAGCAGCAGCAAAAAATGTTGTCAAGTGTTAAAAGTGGTAGCCAAAAATTAATTTATTTTGAAAATATTTTAGGAAGTGTATACCTAGAGTGCCGCTAGCGGCTGTTTAGTTTATTCATACGTATAGTAAACTATGTCCCGAGAGCTTAAAAAAAATATAGATTTTTGATGCAAAATGATAGATATTTGACGCAATATGATAGATTTTTGAAAAACCACAAATGAACAGTAGTTACAAAACAGAATTTATCGAATGCTATCAAAATGCTAATCCAGACAGATTTTTTTTTGTTCTCAATACCACGCTGTGCGAGTATAGACAGAGCTAGCGTGTGAACGAGATGTCATGAGACCGGCCGCCATGTTTATAGAGTGTTTCTTTGTTTGTACGGCTTATAATAGATATAATTTTTCGAAACATTTATTCAATGCGGTCCCTTAATCCGGTATGTCATAATAAGCAATGTCTTAAAAAGCAGTGTTCTTTATAAGGCGTCCATATAGCATTCAGTCAGGACCTATGGTTAATCCAGTATGTTGTTACTGCACTCGCTACCATCCAAAGTCATGTACAGAACAATATATTTCCAGGTATCTTGTCGATAAGGCAAGATCAAATCTTTTGTTGCAATACCGCAACTCTAAGACGGAACGCAAAATAAATGGTAGGTATTGATAATAATACAATTTATAACAAATGGTTTTAGATTTGCATGGCTAGGGCCATTGTACCATTTGTACCACCAGTTTTACGGGAAAGGTTTTATACCGTAATTCTACTGTTATTTTGAATATTCCTATCATTACGTCGTTATAATTAAAATAAAACCAAATAGTCATAATTTTCAAACATATCCTTTAAACAGAATAAAAAGAATAGTTGTTAAAAATTATGCATACAACCATCCATAACCAAGATTCACCCGTAAACATACAGTTATAGTTCTTATTTTGTAGACGAAAAGGTTCAAAGTAGTAAAGAAAGTAGCTGAACTTTCGACGTTATTCTTTTGGTGTACATTTTTACTAGACATGTACCGGGTAATGGATTTGCCGGGTACCCGGCGGTCCAATCGGCCGGGTAGCCGGGTACCCGGCAATGAAACACGTCACGATCACGTCTTAGATTACCTAAACTTTGCCAGAGCTCCAAGGGATTATTATTTGGGGGTAAAGGGGTATAAAGGACCAAAGGAGGGCCCTATTGGATCACTGCGACCTGGGTAGATCTATTGTGATCACTGCCCCTGTTATATTATATCCTCAAGGCCAATAGTTCTAATGAACTGTAGGATGCACTTGGGATCGGGTTCTCTAATAACCTGTGGAGTTAACATCGGTCCACCTAGAGATCAGCTTCTGGCTTGGACCAGTGCTCCTCTTCATATGCTATACGAGTGCGACTCGTATAGTATATGAAGAGGAGTTTCCTCTTCCTCGAGGCAAAATCAGCACTTGTCCGTATCTGCTAGCTTCATTTTATTAACGTGTTTATTAAGCTTGCAGTGGCCAGTTAGAGTTCTGACTAGAATCCTAAGTCTAAGTTTATGAAGTCGTAGTGCTCTAGACGTGTATTCTCGCGAAAAACCAGATATGAGCGCTTTCGAATGCTTTTGGCCTGTTGCACTAGCCCAGAGTGTTCTATATACCTACTCTGTTCCTTAGCCCATTCCTGCAGCATTCTTCTTCCGGAGCTCCAAGGGATGCAGATACAGGGTCCTTCTGAAATACCTGAAAGTTTTTTAACAGTGGCTTTTACTCACGAATCTGAACAACTACGATAGGAAGGACCAATATGATACTCAATTCGTAAAAAGATTGTTGGACTTCCCATACAAAATTGTCGGTTCAGTTTATCAATTAGTATGAGGACTCCAAATTTTTTTAGATAATTTAGTATAGGTTCCTTGAGGTAGGTTGTTCGGTTTCATGAGTAGGATCGTGGTCAATAATTTTTCACATATTTCATAACCCTATATATTTAACTGCTGTGCAGAAAATAAAGGTCACAATCCTATACTGCGTAACCTGTCGTCCCGCTACCGTTCCCCACCAAGTAGTTCAGTATTCAGCGAGCGTCTTTTCGAAAGCAGGTAACGTCTACGAAAAAAAAAAGAAGCAGACTAGATCCTGATCGAGCTACAAAACTCGTATTTTTACACCATAACATAACTTACCACCTATAAATGTACAATACTAAATATGATTGAAATATGAACGACAGTTACATAAATGTACCTATACCTTTAACTTCAAAATAACGTGTTTTAATAACTAGGTAATTACCCGGCGGAGCCGGGTACCCGGCGCTATTACCCGGTACCCGGCCGGATCCTTAAAAAAGTGCCGGATCCGCCGGGTACCGGATCCAAACCGGGTACCCGGTACATGTCTAATTTTTACACACCTGTATCGCGCAATGCCGACATGGTTCGTCATGTGATTACAAAGGTATTTTATAAAAAAAATATATAATTATTTTAGTTATTCCATTTCATTTTCCTTTATAATCATTATGCTGTTAATCTTTTAATATGTCCTCATATAATTGTATGTAAAAAATCATAATAATTTTTTACATGGATATGGATATTTTATGGCTTATATTGCAAAAATAATAATTTATATACATAAGAGTCGATAGCGGAAGGCTTCTGGAATACATATCAATTCTAATGTAGCCGAAAAAGGGGTAATTTACGGATTAGGCATTAAATTTCTCATGCCGTGCATCGTCGACATGCGCCGCTCGCGATTGTCGCCGCGTGTCGACGTTGAGCGTCATGCGCAGGGAATGGGTTAACGAATGGTGGCGTTTTCAAAAACCCTAGAATCAGAAAATCTATTTGGGCGTGATTGCTTCCCATTTCGCAATTCTCATTAAGCATTATGTGCTAAAAGCTAATCAGAAAGATGGTCCACCTCTTAAATATACTTACCATTGTCAGGAGCTCGACGATCACGACATCAGGACCGGGCTGACACTGCCGCGCCTGCGCAGGCAGCTGGGCGTGGTCCAACAGGAGCCAGTCCTCTTTGACCGCACGCTTGCCGAGAACATCGCGTATGGAGATAACCACCGCAAGGTCTCCAGCCAGGAGATTGTCGCCGCCGCCAAGGCTGCCAACATACACAGTTTCATTGTCTCCCTGCCTAAGGTGAAATATCAGTATAACATTTTATTTCGTAATCTAAAAGGTAGGTTCAGATTCAGATAAATTACAGGATTCTAATGTTTTAAACAAGACCCTGAACGCTGTCTATCCCAATCGAAATTCACTTAAAGCGTATAATTTTGAAGCACACACTCGCAGTTGTAACATTTCACTGTTTCACCGCATCGTCAATTTTCCTGGCGGGCCACTTTATAGGCGGGGGGGGGAGGGGGCGAGGATATTTAATATTTAACATTTGTTTAATCCGTAATCAGAAACACTTAAAAACGGGATTACGCTTACCTTGCTAGGGCTTATCTTACCTACCTTTTTAAACACGTTGCTCCGCAGGGGTACGACACAAACTTGGGATCGAGCGGCGCGCAGCTCTCCGGCGGTCAGAAACAGCGCGTGTGCATAGCGCGGGCCCTCATTAGGTCGCCGCGCCTGTTGTTGTTGGACGAGGCCACTTCGGCTCTGGACGCCAACAGTGAACGGGTTTGTGCATAAACTATGAAGCATTTGACAACACGAAACTGACATACCTTCTTACCGGGCATATGCAGTAAGGATTCGTGTATGGTTGCTGACGTTAGCTGGATTCGCATAATTTTGTAACATGGCGGTTTGCATTCCATAAGATTGGATAATAAATCTTCGCTATCGCGATTTCCTGTTTTATGATAAAAGGTAATGGTTTAAAAAAACCAGTAATCGTTACGAACAAACTGTATGCCAATAGATTCCTTAGAATGAACTTAATAACCCTACCGAAGTCCCAACCCCCAAATTAATGTGAAATTGGAGCTATAGGGCTGAGAGAGTATACATAAACACTACATTTGCTTGAGATTTTCGTAACTTTAACGGCTTCATGACATTAACATTGGCGGTAAGACTTAGATAAGATTGTGGCACCTGGCTATGCACATAAACACAGTCTTACAAAGTAGGACCCCGCCTGGAATCAAACCCGCGACCTCGTGATCTTTGAACTGTAATGATGTAGACTATACTATTAACAGTAAATACACTAAAAATAATCTCTTCCAGGCAATCTTTTTTATGTGTGTCCTTATTGTGTCATTACAATAACATAAGTGATTTTGGTACTAAAGTTATGAAAATCTCAAGCAGATTCCCCATTGATTTGGATGTTGCGACTTATGTAGGATTATTTAGTTACCTAATGCTAAGGAATCTATTGATATTGGCATACAGTTTGTTCGTATCGATTCTGGGTTTTTTGTCCATACATTGTGGACCTTCTCCTTTCGCGTTTGCTCGTGAAATTACGAGTTACGCGATCTTAAAATCTTAACATTCATCCACAATTATTTCTTTCAGACGGTAGCTGAAGCTCTTGAAAAGGCAGCCAAAGGCCGCACCTGCATCACGATCGCACATCGGCTCTCTACTATCAAAGACGCTGATATAATATGCGTTTTGGACAAAGGTTTGGTTGCGTATAAATTGTTTAATAACTTTAAACCTTTTTCATTGTCTCATAAAACTTTTTATTTCAGGTAAAATTGTGGAACGAGGCACTCACTCGGAACTAATGAACTTGAAGGGCTATTATTTCAAAATGTCAAAAGGGCAACATTTAGCATAAAAAGTACAATAAAATATATTAGTGAAGTTGAGATTGTTATAAGTAAGAATTAATAAAGATTAACAGGACTAAGTAAGAATGAAATCATTTAAATATCTTATTTTGTTTAAGCCCTATTTTTCACTAAAATAAACAGAGCCTCACGAGTGCTAACATATCAGCGAGCGCTACATACTCTTCCGGAAACTTATCATACTGAAAAACTTACACCAAGAAACCACAGTAAATTCTCAAAGAGTTCTTGAACTTTTAACACAAATCGTTCAGGTGATCGGCCAACTTTGTATGGAAAGTCAAAATTTTTTTTGGGATATCAGTATAGCTTCCTTAGGAAAATTTGTTCAGCGTATTCATTATATTGAGTAGAAGCTCCCGTCAAGTTTCCAAGAAATGTATTTTTACACCGTGTTTACGAATATTCGCATAGACATCTGGATATGTCAGAGGGATAGGATGAAGGAGAAATGCTTGGAATATTAAACAATGTTCTGCTGCGTTGCAGCTTATATTGCACTAAATGTTTAATTCAAAAGTTTAAACCATGAAAAAATACTGTCATTTCTGAAAATAATCAAACACCATTATGCCACATCAAACGGTGAAAATAATACTTAATATATTTTTGGTACCACATCTTTTATTTCCAGTTCAGTTTTATATGGCTGTATATACATAAGATACACTAAAACTACTCACAATATCACTTGGAGCAACTTCCACATTTGGCATTACCCTGTATTCATTCATAAAACATGCGATATCGATTTATATATAATGTTAATAGTGATGTTCAGACTAAGTCATAATATTTTTTGGAAATAACAACATTTCAATACAAAATAGGTAGATAATAAGAAAACACCCCATTTTTAAAGAAGGTAATTACTTACATATCTCTCTAGATAATTTTTCTGTTAAGGGTTTTAAAGGCTGTATAGTAAATATAGCATATACATATGCTAACATAAATTATTAAATATTTTAATTCCACCTAAGGCCTAAAGGCTACGCTACGTTCTATACAACATTTAAAACACTTATCGAGACATAAGTAATTAATGAAAAACGAGGGTTTTATTGCCTATACATAAAACACAAGAGTGAGGTAAACATTTGAAAGTTATCAATTAAGGACGTCATTCACTTTTTAAATATGTTGACTTTTAATAAATGGCTGTTGTTATCCTGACTAAAATAAAATAAAATTAAAAATGAAGTAAGTTTTTAGATCTAAAATGCTTGATATCCTATGTATAATTGATTCCATTCAGTCTGTGCACCATATACTCCTAAAAAATCGTTCATAACTATTATTTGTAAATATATTATATGGTAAAAAATATTTGGCATGACGATGGGGCGTCACCATAATATTGCGGACGCTTTGGTACGCAACTAACCAAGCACGAGTGCGGCTTACAAAACTACTGCCGCCGGGGCTGGTTTGCTCAAAGGGTACACGTGTTCCATGAATTCATATGTCGCGAAAAATGCTTCTAAGTCTAAAAATTATATCTATCATTATGGCAAGTAAAACTTTGTAAAAGATGTGTACAGTGTTATTTTTAACTGGGACCAACTACATAAAAATGGGGAAATACGTAACAGACACACACAAGGAAATTTTCTTAGGTAGAATAAGTGTTTTTTATGAAATTAATTTCGCACTTTTAGCGTAAAGTACTGAAAACGTCTTTTTTGTAGATTTCAGTAAAGATAAAAATACCTTATAGATATTCGTTACGTTGTATACCTAATTCTATTACAGCTATAAAATTATATTTAAATCAGAAAACCAACGAACGACTCAGTTTAAAAAAGACCTAAACTCATTTAAGAAAATTTCCCTATATCTGTCATGGAAACAGATTTCCCTATACAGTCCCAGTTACTCCGTATATACCATTAAATTGACACCACATTGATATCTGTTTCTAGTTAGAAAAATTTAATAAATTTTACGCATGCGATGTAAATCAAATTCATGAATGTTGAACCCACAATTATTTGTATCTAAGAGGTATTATATCTGAATTTCTACAGGGTGTTAAAAAAAGTGCGTTTGAAATTTTAAGGGGTTACTCAATCAAGAATCAAGAATCCCTTAAAATGAGTAACCCCTTAAAATTTCAAACGCACTTTTTTAACATCCTGTATAAAGTATACAAATATCAATGCAAATATCCGCCATCTCAGAGGACGCTTACAAAAAGTGGTAAATTTTAGTATTTGAGTTGAATTTCTTTATTATTCTAGCAAGCAAAAAAAGCAATTGTAGACATAATTTGAAAATATAAGAATATTTTTTTGTATTAAAATAAAAAATATAATGATATTATCTTGCGACATATTATGTTGCGATTTTTATAAGCAACCTTTTATTTTTGCTCACCAGTTGTTTTTGTCATTGATCGATACACTTAAAAAACATGAGCTAAATAAACCTTTACATAAATATATGTATGTCTAATATATTACATTTTAATGTAAAAAAGTCGTCATGAAATTAGTGCTCAGGTATAAGATACAATATTTCAGACCTTGTCGGCCTCAGAATTACTAATCTTACCGCTCCTTCTAAGAAGAGCGTTGACAATCATACTTATTAGAATGCACTTACACTAAACATTGACTGGTAACATCGAGAAAATGTACTGTACTCATTATACAACTACTATTTATATTTTCGTTCGAAAAGAATCCGTTCCAGTCTGTTTTTATATTACAGGAGACTCGAAAAGCAACGTCAAATTCGCATCAAGAGAATACATTTTGGTTGCGTTTTTAAATTTGAGATCTGTCTGATCTGATCTTACCTGATAGAAAGTGAAGATGTAGTTAAGGATGATACACGCCAATTCAAATAATACATATTTTTATTGTCCTTAAAACCCCTAACTCATAAGTTCGGAAAAAACTGACGCTGGAAGAGTTCCACCCGTTTGCTGTCCACATGATGAATGAGTATGTCAAACGCTTCGTGCGGATAGGCGGAACGTAAACAACGTAAGGATGGAAACCCTGCCTGTTTTGTGCAGGTGGATTGGAGATAGTGCAAAGACAGTTCAATAACTAACGCTGCTCGATATCGAATAACGCTACTCGCAGCTATCTGCCTGAAATCTTTAGCCAGTTTATTTAAGAAGACATCAATTTAAAAACTATTTCGAATTTTAACGCTTTACCAAAACACTTTAAAAAATATTTGAGGTGCATCTTAACATTTAATAAACATGCAAGGTTTTATTGTAACACCATAATAACTTCTAATTTAAATATATTAACATTCATACATACGGTCGAAAGTACAAAATGTTAAACCTTATGATTACTTAGTCGTAGATGGATAAGAATTGTGCGGACTATCAAAATCAGTGGCAACCAATAAATAAATATGAAATGAGTTTTTATAACAAGGGTACTTTTTATAAAATAAATAACGTTTTGTATAAGAATAATAATAAAATCTTGAAATGTTAAGTACTAAATAAAATTAGTCGCCGCAAAGAGCAAATTAAAATATAAATTATATATAAATATTTGCACATAACAAATAAAAATGCAAGGTATATAAGGTCTAATAAAATCAGCAGAAACTGGGGCTTTTACACGCTAAACTGAACAACTTTCTCCAAGGAATCCATGGTCAATTTGGGAAAAAACAATGTTTTTTTCTAACAAGTTGATCAGCTAGTCGGCCTACTAATAAAGGAAAGTGAAAAAACATTGCCTCAGTTAAATAGTTTTAATTGATTATGTTAGACCTTACAGATACAAGGTGTAACAAAATTTATCTGTCATGCTGAACGACTTTGCTGAAACAGCAAAAACTTTTGTCGAAAATAACTGACGAGGGTCTGAGATGCGTTAGTATGGGCGACATAAATATAAACCTTCTAGAGAAGTCCCAAATAAGAAAACGACTCCTGGATGCGTTACGTGCAAATAACTTCATGCAGTATGCAGATTTTCCAACTCGTATCGAGGGTGATAGCGCGACGTTGCTCGACCACGCTTATTCGAACATCCTTGACGGCCGTGTGTCCGCCGCGGCAGTGGTGACGCACCTAAGTGACCACACCGCACAGAGACTTCGCATTCCCTTGCTTGCGCGCGCGTCTCGGCCAATGACAATAACTAAGCGATTTTTCGGAAAAAACAATATGTTAAGCTTTCGCTTAGCCATCGAATCTGTTGATTGGCCAGACGTTGTGGCCAAATATCAGGATGACTGCCAGGCGTTCGCACAGTCGGTAATTAATATATTGACAAACCGAGCCCTAACCTAACTTTCCGATAAAAACGATTAAAGTCCCGCAGTCTGAATGTCCTTGGATAGACGCAGAGGTTATTAATTTAAAATTATTAATATTTGACTTTTATAAATTTAAATCTGTAGATGTAGATGATATTGATATTCCCATTAATATTTCCAGAATCTCCGATAATTTATTGAAAAAATATAACATGACATTGAAAAAGAAACGTTTTGACTATTATAACACATTAATTAACAATAATACGAAAAAATAAAATGTATGTGGAATGTTGTAAATAGAGAGCTAGGACGGAAATGTCGCGACAACATTGACTTCACTGACCTGATCCTGGACGCAAGCGGTTCTCCGTACGCGTCCAAGCCACTTTTAGTGGACGCCTTAAACAATGAATTTATATCCGCGGCGCGGCGGCTGCGTGCGGAGCGCCTGCCTCCAACCCAGGCCAGTGCGTTGCCAACATGCTCGCGAGGAGCTTGAATGCAAGCGATAAGTCACTGCGTTTCGCAATGTTTACACCAGCTGAGGTCCATTTTATATTTAAAACGTGTATCGCACCAAAAAATAGCACCGACATTTATGGCATGTCACCCAATCTGCTTAAGTCTGTGTGCAATCCTCTATGTTTTGTACTAGCTTACCTCTTTAACAGTTGTCTGCGTCAAGGGAGTTACCCTGAATCATTAAAGAAAGTAAAAATTTCCCCGTTATATAAGGGTAAAGGTCAAAAGTCCGAAATGAAATCTTACCGCCCGATTTCTTTAGTGCCCTGTATTAGTAAGGTACTCGAGGTGGGAATAAATCAAAGACTCTTGCGTTTTTGGAACAACGAAAACGTTATGTCTGACAGGCAGTACGCGTACTGCCGCGGACGGTCTACGACTGATCTGGTGCGAGAGGTAGTGCGAAACGTGCTGTGTGCGCGCGAGGCGGGCCGGCACGTAGCTATGGTGTGCTGCGACCTCTCGCGCGCTTTCGATACAGCAGACCATGATCTTCTAGCCAATAAACTTGACCACTACGGCATCCGTGGTCCAGCGCTCTCTTTACTAAGATCGTTTATGTCAAACAGGGCCCAGGTTGTCGTCGGCAATATGGGACGCACGACCTCATCTCAGCTCTGTAACTTAATGGGAGTCCCACAAGGTTCTTGCCTTTCGAACTCTTTATTTAGTATATTACTAAACGACCTGCCGTAAGCTGTGGATGGGGTCGAGGTCTATATGTATGCTGACAACGTGCAGATCAGGTGCAGACACTCTAAAGTTATTTTACAATATCTAACCACTATAGTTGTATAAGAAATCTTGTAAATGTGTTTTTTGGTAAATAAACTTATTTTTATTATTATTATTATTAGACAGTGCAGCGGCTGAATCAGTGGTTCCAGTCAAATGGTTTGGCACTCAATAGGCAAAAAACTTGCGTTATGCATTTTAGCCTAAACGGCCATAGCTCTCGTCGTATGAGCGTGTACGCAGGCGACACCCTTATCGAGCAAGTATCAGTCGCAAAACTGTTAGGTTTCCAAATCGACAGCGCTTTGGTGTGGGAGACCCACATCGATGAGGTGTGCGCTAAACTGGGAAAGTCCTGTTTCGCGCTGCGCCGCCTGGCGCGCACCGCAGCCACCAGCACCGTGCGGTCGTGCTATTTCGCGACCGTGCACTCGCAGCTGTGCTACGGCACCGAGCTGTGGGCGCGCGCCGCCGACTGGCGTCGCGCCTTTTTTATGCAGAAGCGAGTTGTGCGTGCGATGGCCGGCGTGCCGGACGACGTCTCAGCCCGCGCATATTTTTCGGAATTTAAAATACTACCGCTACCGAGCCTGTATATTTATCAGATAGCTATTTTCACCCGTGAACATTTAGACCTGTTCAAACGTAAGGGCGTTAGCGAGTACAATCTTCGCAGTAACAAACATAAAGATCGTCTCGTAGTAGAACCACACAGGCTGTCGAAATCTGAAAAATCGGTATATGTAATCGGTCCGGACATATACAATCGACTGCCCGAATATATTAAAAGTGCAGCTTCCACTGTGATTTTTAAAAATAAATTGAAAGACTGGCTGTTAGATCATTTGTTCTACAGCTACGAAGAGTTTTTCGAAATACCTTGTAATTAGGTTTTTATTTTATTTTATATAATATTATGTACGATTTGTGTACTACGCTACCTTTTTCTTTGTATTGACCTGTAACTATTGTTATTAAATAAAGAATTCAATTCAATTCAATTCAGCAAAAAAGTGTGCCAAATTTTTTTTGCTGATTCAGCAAAGCTGTAGAACAAAAGTTGTTTAGTATGATGAGTAGACGTCCCAATTAACGGGTAGTACACCATTTTCTTTACACCCTGTATATGTATGTACCTAACATACGAATACGATACAACATATTACATATAAACTTTTTAATAATAATAATCTTAAGATATTTTTTAATGAAGTCATTATTTTATGATTGGTAAGAACATAGTTTTATTTATTGACCAAAATGGCGAAAACATAAGCATAACATAATATTCATATCTTTAAAATTTCAGGTAGGTTTAAGTTTGATTCTTTAAGTAAAAAGATCCAAAATTTTATAATAATAGTTTTCCTAAAATTCGATTTTATGCTAAAAATATTTAGTGGCATAATAGATACTTATTGTCTGAGTTATTGATAATTCTGTTATATATTTTCTTTTGTAAACAATTATATAACAAATATTTTATTTTTGTTTCGTACTTATTTTTGGGCATCAATCAATATATAATATTAATACTACCCATTAAATTAAGATCATTCGAACTTCTCTATCTTATGAAATACTCTTGACTTAGATACCTATATTTTTTTACAAATTATATTTTCTAATGTCCAAACAAAACACGCACACGATGCACACCTCAAATATTAATAACAGGTACGATAGATAAAAAAGGAGATAAATATACAATTAAACAAACATCAAATCTAAAGAAACACATTGCGACGTTACAGTTTTCTTTAAATAAGGAATTTCACAAAAAAAATTCAAATACATAGGTACTTACTTCGAATTATGTAAATGTGAACCGAAATAGTGAAAATCAACAAATTAATGGCACGAACACTCTTCGAACATATCTCATGATTACAAATAAAAATAACTAAAATATATTTTACTAGCTTTCCACCCGCGGCTTCGCCCGCGTTGACATCGTTTATGGTGGTTTATATTTTTGTTACGCCCGGCCAAAGGTTAATCCACGGGAAACGTGCATAAACAGAAGACTTATTTCATTTGATTTGGATTTGACTGAACACTAATTACCTTATTTCAGCAATATTTCCAAGTATATTTAAAGAAAAAAGGCAAGCTCCATACTATTTTAACTTTCTTATACCATATTTCAACTCCTTTAGGGGATGAATTTTCAAAAATCCTTTCTAAGTGAGTGAGAGTGAGCAAAAGTATTTATAGTGTTTGATAACGACTTATTCCTAATGTCATCAATACCAGGCATCACAGCATCAAGTTCCGCATCAAGCTTGAGTCGTATGTCTGAATCGTGAGCTAGTTTGGTACGGATCTCTTCCCATATCTCGGGAAGTTTAGGCCATACTCCACACACAGGGGCCGAGTCCGGAATGATGGGGGTTGTAGGCTCAATGGCCAACCCAGTGTCAGAAGTTTCACTGAATCACGACCAACGGCTTAACTACTATTCGAAGCACGGAAACGGTCAAGAGAAATGCTACTAACAGTCCAACCCATCCCGGTCTTGACCGTGTCTGTAGTCAATTAACCTGCATGATCGATGCAACCACGCAAGCCCACTTGCGGAGCACGATAACGGTCGAGATAAATACCACTAACAGTCAAACCCATCCGGGTTATGGCCGTGTCTGTAGTCAGTTAAACTGCATGATCGACTTGACCACGCGAGCCCACTAAGCAGAGACCGTTTTTACATTTACAGTGTAGTTTTTTTTTTATTGAAAACATATTCTAACTATTTACAATTTACAATGTGTTAACAACTCATATCGTCCCCACTGCAGGGGCACGGGTCTCTTCCCATAACTCGGAAATGAAGGCCATACTTCACACACGAATCACCAAAATTGTCGACATAAATGTACAAATAGTTAAACCCATCCAAGTTATAACCATGTCTGTAGTCAGTTAAACTGCGTGATCGACGCGACCACGCAAGCCGCACTGAGCCACGACCGTTGCTGCTATAGTTCTTGTTTATAAACAACATTTTTCATTTTGTTATCTGGGGTACCAACATATTTTTCCGAATTCTCTACTCGAGATCAAGCTATGTACATATAGCTGACCGTGAGAAAAGCAAGGAGTCTTTCTTCCAGAACATTCCACAACATTAGTGTTCCCTTGTGTGCACCTCCCACCTTACCCCATGCCTCCACCCCGCACCATTCATTTTCGCAACAAAAAGTAGCATATGTCCTTCCCCAAGGTCCTCTCTATCTCTGTACCAAAATTCATCAAAATCGGTTCAGCGGTTTAGGCGTGAAAGCGTAACAGACAGACAGAGAGACTTTCGCATTTATAATATTATAATAGTATGGATGGTAAAATAGGTAGGTACTCAATGAAAGCAAATTATACCTACAACTAGTACAAAATTATAAAATAATCAAGAAAGGATTAATATGCTATAATCGCACTTAAAGAAATGTTAATAATTGAACAATAACCATAAAGTCATTAAGTTTCAAAAAATCGCACAGCCTTCAAATAAAAAACAATATAGCACGAAGTAATATTACAAATTTTCAGCACACAAATAATATCTTCGTTTTGTAACTTATGCAAAAAATTCATAAAACATCGAAGAACTACATAAACCGAGTTCAACTTAACGTCGCTTACCAAATGATACCTTACTTTCACAGAATTTAGTTAACTAACATTAAGTAATTAATGAGCGTTTTTCCGTGGTTATTTCATAGCCTGTGACGTATTTTAGCAGAAACTACATTTTTATAACGTTCCTAACAGTCCATTTGTTATTAATTAAAAATAAGTAAGTATACTTCGCGTCAAGTAAAAAGTTCGCTGGTGACGTAACTGCGCAGTAAACAATTTACCGGTCAAATTGGTGGTGAGGTGCGACGAGGGGAATAGTTTGTTCCGTGTCGCTATTGGTTCGTCAGTTGTCATTTGCTTCCCGCGCTGAGACACGTCACGACAACGTCACTGTCGGCATACTACGATACAGTCGCGCGGAAAACTTTTTTGTACGATGGTATTACATTCGAAAAGAAAGGAAAATAATTTATTGCTTCCTGAAGAGAGAAGCTGACAGCGGTGCAGTAAATAATATAAAACAATGTATCAAAAGAACTGCAGAAGCAACTAAAACTCCCAATATTTTAATTCCAACCTATTCTAAATTAGCTACAAAAATACCTGCTAATGTATTATTTTATTCTGCAACAGTAAATATTACCACAGATCCACAGATTACTTAATATTACACAACATCATAAAATAATAGCCTGGTATATTATATAACTTTGGTGCGCGACTGTACACATGCGCAAAAACATCCCCACCACTGTCGCCCAGCGCTCTTTTTACGTGACGCGACCTGTAAAGAGTACATTGATGATGCGCATTGAACTGCTAATGAACAGCTCCATTTTAATTCATAGCAGTTGCAGCAAATTATATTTTTAGGAATGTCTTCGTCATTCAGTCGATTTCATTTGGTTTTGAATTTACTAGCATAATTTGACATACATATATCAAATATTGTACAGACATATGCGTAGGTGGTTCAAATATAAACAGGAATTTTCAAATATATTTTTTGTTTATCTCACTAATATTATAAATTGGATGAAGTTTGGTAGGTAGGTAGGTTTGGTAGGTAAATATATATCCTATGGGATAAATCTTATTTGGTAGCCGAGTGCTATAGGATAAATATTTATCCCGGAAAACTTAAGGGTTCCCGGAGGAATGCTTAAAAACTCAAATTGCCACTTCGTTACTAGATGGCGCCCCCTTAATATTTTCTTTCTCTCTGGATCCAATGAAGAATACCACCTATTTTTGTTTTTTATCTTAAAATATACTCTATTAAAAATAAAAAAAATATGGTGAAAAAAATTTTTGATACGTTTGATAGTTTCCGAGATACTGAATTATTTAGGTAGGCAAGTGACGCGGGGTCGCCGCACGCTGCTGTGACGTCACTCTGCAACGGTCGCTCAGTGCGCGCACCGCTCCCTACCTCTATGTATGAAGTTTGCGTTGAAAATTTTAAAAATGACGAATCCAAAATCTAGAAAATCGTGCTCGTGTCAAAGTGCTTAAATATAACTACCAATATACCCGAAAAGTTATTTTTTACTGTTATATTTTTGAACCTTAAAGTCAAAAGAAATACATGAAAAGTATGATCCACCCAGACCCAAAGCCAAAAGTTGTGTCTATCACCTTCTCCTTATCTGATAACTTTTGCATAAACAGTAACGTCGTCGCCGTAGCTATTTCTAGCCAATCTAAAATAAAATAAATATGAGTTAACCGATACACATAAAAAATAAAAACCGGACAAGTGCGAGTCTGACTCTCGCGCAGAGGGCTTTGTCCACACCTACAAACAAACAATATTTTAAATTTTATCAACTTATTTTAAGATTTATAGATAACTTCTTAGAGATTTTCAAGTAATTTATAAGCGAAGATCTATTTTCTGTATATATATTTGTTTAAATTTTATGCCCAGTTTTCGGAAATAAGGAATGAGGAGCATGGTAAAGGTGATGGTGTCAAAATCACTTATGTCATCAACTGTAATATAATGACACAATAACGGCACTTAAGCGGTCATGGCACAGCGCTGCTTATGTGATCGCATCGATCACGCAAGTTAACTGACTACAGACACGGTCACAACTTGGATGGGCTTAAATATCAGTAACTATCACTAGATGGCAGTCGCCAAGCTATGTCGGAGGCGTTATAGGCAGCTTGGATGGACTGCTAGTCAAGTCCATCCAACGTGGATCTTACTGCTTACGTGATCGACGCGACCACGTAAGCAGCGCTGAGCCATGACCGCTTCAGTGTCGTTATTGTGTCATTATATTACAGTTGATGACATAAGTGATTTTGACACCATCACTTTTACCTTGCCCCTCACTCCTTATTTCCGAAATATCAAGTTCATAAATATCATTATTACCTAAATTTTTCAATACTAGTAATGAAAAATAGGTATGTAGGTATATATGTATAGGTATCTTATAAGGATCAACAGATTTGTGATAAGAAAGAAAAAAAAAAGTTGTAAGTACTTTTGCATTTTTAATCATTGTCTCGGCGGCCGCGGTAAAGAAATCGGAGTTATTTGAGAAATAGTAGCTTAACTCGTCTATTTAAGGAATAATTCGATTTTTCAATCAATTTTTAAAACTGTCATCGATTATACTTGTAACACTACTGTAACACCGATTCACATAAAAAAAACTACAGTTAGAAATGTTATTGTGGGCGAACGTAGGGACCATCCGATAGCAATGTATGAAGAACACAGTACGGTGAGAGCGGCGAGTTGCGGTATGACGTCACGCGCGCTTGGCGCGCCCGAACGAAGTATTTGAAAAAGGCGGAAACTAAAATTATCGTAACTTCAAAACTACTCGCTTGATTTAAATGAAACAAAAACAAGTGTATTTCTAGACATTTAGTCTACAAGGTCATAAAGTTTCAAGTGATTTAACGGACCCATTAACATTCTTCATTCTAAAGTCCACGCAGACGAAGTCGCGGTCGGAAGCTCGTTAGAAATATGAGCTAAATAACAGACTATTTTTCTACACAGTCCTACTCGTACTCCTACTCGTAGTATTACGTATACTCTACGTTTCATTACAAGTGAATATAGAATTCAAAATCTTATCTATCTCTTTTTTACCGTGGGAGAGCCATTCTTCGGCACGAATGGGCCGGCTCGACCGGAGTGATACCACGGCCTCACAGAAAAGCGGCGTGAAGCAACGCTTGCGTTGTGTTTCGCCGAGTGAGTGAGGGTACCGGAGGCTCAACCTCCCCCCCCCCCCTAAATTCCCTCTATCCCCCATCCCATTTCAAAGGTCGGCAACGCACTTGTGACTCCTCTGGTGTTGCGGGTGTATATGGGCGGCGGTAATCGCTTATCATCAGGTGATCCGTCTGCTCGTTTGCCACCTATCACATAAAAAAAATGTTTCAGAAGTTGAGTTTCAGAAACCAATCCTGATTTCTCGTGTTTGGGTTTCACAAGATGAGGAACACACCAAGCGTAAACGTTTTAAATTATTTATGGTCTTGTCTGCACTCCCAATACTTGTTTTTGATTTTCTGCTATTTCTTTAACAGTTTTATTCGTCAAATTTTGCTTGCAACTTGTCTTCATTGACTGAAATTCTTGGCCGACGAGCGAGCGTATCTTTTTAACACTTCCTGAGTCTCTATAAACAATTTGCACCATTCATATATCCTGGACTGACTAAGATACTAATCTCCAAACTGTTAACTAAGCATTGCAAAAATATCACATGGAAATACTCCTTCATTTAAAATAAATTTTGTAATTTCGCGCTGTGCAACATTACTGTGTACTGTTTGCTTAGACAAGAAGAAATTGTACAGAAGCGGGAATAAACAAACAACGACGCCGGTAAAAAGTTCAGAGATGCAACTCTGTCTTTCTAATAATGTATTATTATTATTATCGACCACGCATAATTATCTGCCTACAGTAAACGTAGAACATGAAAATTCCTGTTTATATTTGAACCACCTACGTACATACGAGTATGGAGTATAACGTGATAAGACTTTGATAATTAAATGTACTTTTACTTTGAATTGTTTATGCAACATATTTGATATGTAGATGTAACACGTCATAACCATTAAGAATGGTGGGTGTAATGTTTAAGGCTTAAACATCCACCAACAACGCACAATATGTAGATAGAACGACTGTATATAACGTACACAGGGCCTTTCTGAAATAGTTTTAAAAGACTAGGATTACTGAACATTTCTCAAATTATCTCGCATAAAAATGATGATTTCTTGATCAATATACCAGATACCTACCTGAACATTATACGGAAACTCTTTAAATATTCTGCGAAAACTCAATCTTTTCCTAGCACAGTTTTAGAAGCCCTAGTTTTTGTCAAATATTTCAGGAGAACCTCACTTAACTGCTAAACACAATAATCCTATAACATTCACGAGCGATGTAGCAAAAATACTCATAAACCCCTAATCTGATGCTCTGTCAATATACGGCGTTTACTTGTCATTTAAGTGGCAATAATGCAAATATACATTTTGAGCTTGCCACAATGTCCGGGGTCTATGGTGATTGTAACATTTGCAAAGCTACACGCCGTACCTTCAACATGAAATTCATCATAATTTGACCTGTTGGCAAATGACCTATGTAACTTGATGTGAACTGCTATGGACGCCTCAGTGTGTCAACAGGTGAGGTTGGCTGAGTCAAATACAACATTAAACGTATGTTACCACGTTCACGGCGGTCCCATTTCACTGAGGCATGTGCTGATGGTGGTCGGTGGGATGGGGCAAGTGCTGCGGGTACCCGCCGATCGCTGTCAGCTGCTGCGGACTTTCGTATTGGATTTGTGCGGCGACGCGATGGTTCTGCTGAATTTCTTCAGGATTTATATATGGGTTTTGAACCTGTTAAGTGCCCAATGAAACAACCTTTGAAATAAATTAATAAGAAAATCACGAAACACCAATAACCGAGCCGATCTTAAAGTTACTAAATTTATCAAAAAAATATATGAAGCTCTGCTCAAACTGTAACAGTGAGGCAGTGTTCTTTTATCCTGAGGAATAGACAGACTGTTTTTGAATCAGATCAGTTTTCCAGTCCGCGTTTGCAAGTAGAGTTCCTTTTTTTCATACATACATGGGCTGCCCAACACCAATTCATTTTTTTGTAAGGCGAGGGGTAGCCGCCTGCAGTTGATTCATCCACCAAGTAAAAATGAACTAAGCTAATAAAAAGAACCTTATTTAGATGCCACTACGAGTAAACCTTATTGATTTTATGTGACACTTAAAACGTCTTATCTGTTTCACAACCTGGACGGCAACCACGGCACTTATGAAATAAGGACTCTTTAGTCTGAGCACGGCATGTTTACATGACAAATCATATATATTATTTTGTCATATCCATGTCAAGTGCTTCGTGCTTTATGGTGTGTCGATGACCAATTGAACTGGCTTCCCTACCCTGGGATATGTGCGAGTGACAAAGTAACTGACAAAGGTCACAGAATCGCTAAACTGAAGTGGCATAGTGGGCGGGGCACATAGCTCGTAGATTAGATGGCCGTTGGGACATTAATGTTCTCAAGTTGCGTCCACGCACCGGAAGACGTAGTATAGGCAGGCCTCCCACTCGGTGGACGATAGCCTAGTGAAGGTTGCGGGAAGACGCTGGATGCGGGCAGCGCAGGACCAGTCGGTGTAGAAATTCTTGGAGGAGGATTTTGTCCGACAGTGGCCGTCTTTCGGCTGATGATGTTTGCGGTACTCACGCCTATCAGCGGCTGCAGCATGCCGAGGCGCGCCAGAAGCAGCTGCTCCTTCACCTGGCGCAGCTCCTCCTGCTGGCGCACGATCATCTGCTGCAGCTGCTCGTGCTTGCGCTGCAGCTGCTCGGGAAAACACGCCACCGTTACTTCACTTGCAACAGATGTTCGCATGGCAAATTATACAGGGTGTGCAAAAAGTGAAGGATAATCCTTCACCTGCAGATTGGTCGAATCGTTTCCTACTACATACCAAAAAATTTTTCTAGTAAAAGTCCCACCATTTTTGTGATATCGGTATTTTTAGTTTTTTTCCAAAAAAATTGACTTTCTTCAGTTTAATGCATGCCATTCCTACAAATTAAGACATTTTTAAGTCCTGGTTTGTTTCAAATACTCGTGGATACTTAATTCATCAAACAGAATGGTGAATTATTTATTAAAGTGCTGGCAAATCCTGTAAAAAAAATAAGTTTTGCAAATTTTTAACAAAAAAATTTTCGAATAGTTAACTTCGATAGCCTGTGGTGTAAAAAAAAATACTAAGCTGATCATGCCAACAACTTTAAAAAAATTCTTAGTTATTGACAATTCCAAAATGGTATAATTGTTTGACATTACATTAAAAACATTTTTTTTTATGATAATTCTAATGCACCACGCACGGTATTTCACGGCGGCGCATCGCCTGCAACTTTATAAGGCGCAGGTTCGGCCTCATATGGAATACTGTTCTCATCTCTGGGCAGGGGCACCTCAGTACCAGCTTTTCCCTCTGGACCGCATTCAACGGAGAGCGGCTCGAATCGTCGGCTGCCAGGATATTTCAGATCGGCTTGACTGCTTGGCACTGCGTAGAGATGTAGCCTCGCTCTGCATTCTCTATCGCATGTACAATGGGGAGTGCTCCGAGGAATTGTTCGGATTGATCCCTACCGCCTCCTTTCGCCATCGTTCTACGCGACAACAATTTCATCCCCATCACTTAGATGGTTAAAAAAATGTAGAGCACGCATAAGGGCTAATGGCGGAAATTTTGAACATTTATTATAAAAAAAAAGATATTTTTTATCCATACTGTCTTTTATTTTTATCCATTGTATTCTGGCGTAACGTGTTAGTTCGTTATTCAAATGAACAAACCAACCAAAGTCTTACTTTGTTACTTTATGTCGATAGAATTTTAGTATAGCAAAACTCAAAAAATTCGACCTTAGTGCATTAGAATTATTATAAAAAAAATGTTTTTAATGTAATGTCAAACAATTATACTATTTTAGAATTGTCAATAACTAAGCAATTTTTTAAAGTTGTTGGCATGATCAGCTTAGTAATTTTTTTTACACCACAGGCTATCCAAGTTAACTATTCGAAAAAGTTTTTGTAAAAAAATTGCAAAACTTATTTTTTTACAGGATTTGCCAGCACTTTAATAAATTATTCACCATTGTGTTTGATGAATTATGTTAGGAATGGCATGCATTAAACGTAAGAAGGTCAATTTTTTTGAAAAAAAACTAAAAATACCGATATCACAAAAATGGTGGGACTTTCACTAGAAAAAAATTTTGGTATGTAGTAGGAAATGATTCGACCAATCCGCAGGTGAAGGATTATCCTTCACTTTTTGGACACCCTGTATAGGGATTGTTGACTTACTTAGTGTTATAGCCGGTTGTCGTGGCTTCGATTCCCAACGACAAACATCTTATTTCATTATCTCGTTTACACGCGTGCAGTATATTTACTAGTTATTGAGTGCCTTAGTACAAGCCAGGACATATTGTATGATTTGAACATAACTATCTTAAAACAGGGAACACGGTTATAACTGTAGGGAAGCCGTGACACAGATAACGTATTAAGAGTAAAGGGCCTACCTGCATCTGCGCCTGTTCGGGCGACATGATGACGGGCAGCGAGGGCAGTGGCAGCGGCAGCATGCCGGGCACGCCCACCGCGCCCACTGCGCCCACCGCGCCCACGTAGGGCGCCGGTTCCAGGTACTGCGCGCCCATGCCGTGCTGCGGCACCAGTGTCGGCTCCACCGGCTTACTCGCCTGCGGGAACATCATCATGTTACCATGACGAAGTTCACTCATGTCCCTGCGCGCGGCGTGCGAAATATGCTCCAGCTACCGGATAAAAGTTATATCTAGTATAAAGAAGATCTAAACGCTCAACTACAAAGCGGTATCCCGTTCTGAGAGGATATGGGTTTAAAATCTTTTGCTCCTCAGTTCTCGATTACACGGCAGATTCGTACCGATATATGTATAGGATACACAAGACTTCTTCTTTTCTCTTTGGTATTCCACAACAATAAAGAGTGATTTTGGTAATGTCAAGTGAAAAGAGATAGGCGAATATTTGGGAGAATTAGAATCTTCAATAAAATAATGGCGAAACACCAATGTCAAGTGAATGTCACGGCTCTAAGGGTGATTAGGTACGAGACGTTAATCCACCAACTGTTCTGCGACGACATACGAAATTAAAAGATTGTACCAGGGATTAAGAAGTGCCCCAGTTTGATTTAGTAGGTCGTATCTCAGAGAAAAGCCTTGACCTCCCCCCCCCCCCCCCCCGCCCACTCAAACTTACGTCTCTGGAGTTGTTCCGCTGCGACTGCCACGACTCGCTCGACATGGAGGTGTCGGATCCGTCCTTGTAGCGCACGTGCGCAGCGCGAGGCCACGAGGCGCCGGCGGTGGCGACCGTACCGATGGTCACCGCCGTGCCCGACGTCGAGCACGCCGACACAGACTTCACCGACGCCGGCTACGATGAGAAAATACCAGTAAAACACCGCTTTCGCTCACGTCGTTTACACAATCGATACATCATGATACAAAATGTAAAAAAGTAACTGAAAAAATATAATAAGATGAATGTTTGTTTAACAATAATGATAAAAAAATACTATTGGAGTATTGGATACTTCTGCCTCCGTATTTTAAACCGACAAATCATTCTATAAAAACTACCAATTCGATTACTCCGTCCGCGTTTTTTAAACAACACTAGTTAGAGGGGTTCACTATAGGGCATTAGATATTATGTTATTAACACAGTCCTCCACTTTAATCGATATCAAGTTTATGAGTAAAGTACAAGCCGAGACTAGAAACAAATTATGTGTTACCCTTGAAAACGTTTGGTATGGAGTGCCGAAGGTTTCACTAGTCTTCGAAACGTAAGATGGTGACATGGTGGCCAGGGTTTCGTCCGGAATTTGGTCTTTCATGATATCTAGGTTTACATCCGCCTCGTTAATGTTCTCCTCGTTTCCAGTCTTACTGCTCTTAGCAATGTCCGCATTACTGAAATGTTTATAATACTGAATGAAACACCCCATGGAATCACTGTAAATACAGCGTATGATTATACAATAGCGCACGTTGACTTCCAAACAACAATTACAGAATTTCGTGTAATAAATATGTCACCGTAGTTGCATTAGGGACACTACTGACTAATTGCCATTAATTGTGGCTATTATGTGTTTAAACACAACAAACGTTAATGTATCTTGAGAAGACTTTAATGAGAAAATTCATGGCATTTAACGTTAGTGTGGCCGCGTCATCAAGGAAAGAGAACGCTGTTTGAATAAATTCAATACTATAATAAAGTAAATTATCTCAAGAGGGTTATCTCAAAGTTTCTCCTATTATGGTCTTTAATATTAGATTCAAATTGAGCTGGCTACATAGTTATCTAGAAAATAGATCACAGTATGTTGAAATAGTTCAAATAGACTCTAAGAATATAGTGCAAACATACAGATCGAACTTCATGCAGAACAATTCTGGGGTACCGCAAGGGCATTTTAGGCCCTCTCTTATTTATATTGTATATAAATGACCTGTTAGAATTAACTAATAATAGGAGCATTTTATTTTCAGATTACCTTTCAATTAGAATAAGTACTGATAAGAATCAGACATTAAAACATCATGAAACTGACATAAATAATGAACTAGGCTTAGTTATGACATAGTTAAATAAAAATAATTTGAAATTAATAAAATAAATCAAATTTTATAAATTTCAGTAAAATGACATACTACATATCAGTTATAATGGACAAACCTTAAGACAGGCGAAAAATTTGAAATTTTTCGGAATTATTATTGATCATTTACTGGACTGGAAACTACATGCTTATAGTGTTAATCAAGATATATAGCTTCTCCTTTGCCTTAAACAAATTGACTAAGACAGCTTCTAGACAAATAGCTGTAATAGCATATCAGGCTTACATTGAATCTGTCCTTAGATACGGGCTCATTATCTGGGGTAATGGTAGAGAAACTGGAAGAGTGTTTATTGCGCAAAAAAATGATCCGAGCCATTTTAGGAGCAGTCTCAGATGAACCCTGTAAGGCCTTTATTTAAAATATTAAACCTCCTACCATTACCATGTCTGTATACAATATGAAAAGTGTAAAGAAGTATGGCGAACTGAGACGCACCAAAAAAAAAAAATTAAAGAAGACCCATTCAGTTACGAAATTATTTCCATTATAATATTTAAATACAGGGTGTCCAAAAATCGAAGGATAATCCTTCACCTGCGGATTGGTCAAATCATTTCTTACTACATACCAAAAATTTTTTCTAGTAAATATCCCACCATTTTTGTGATATCGGTATTTTTAGTTTTTTTTTTTTCAAAAAAAACCTTCAGTTTAATGCATGCCATTCCTACAAATAATGACATTTTTAAGTCCTATTTTTTTTTAATACTCGTGGATACATAATTCATCAAACACAATGGTAAATTATTTCTTAAAGTGCTGGCAAATCCTGTAAAAAAAAGTTTTGCAAACTTTTTACAAAAACTTTTTCGAATAGTTAACTTCGATAGCCTATGGTGTAAAAAAAAAATACTTAGCTGATCGTGCCAACAACTTTAAAAAATTGCTTAGTTATGGACAATTGTAAAATGGTATAATTGTTTGACATTACATTAAAAAAAATTTTTTTATGATAATTCTAATGCACCAAGGTCGAATTTTTGGAGTTTTGCTATACTAAAATTCTATCGACATAAAGTAACTAAGTAAGACTTTGGTTGGTTGGTTAATTTGAATAACGAACTAACACGTTACGCCAGAATACAATGGATAAAAATACAAGACAATATGAATAAAAAATATCTTTTTTTTTATAACAAAAGTTCAAAATTCCCGCCATTAGCCCTTATGCATGCTCTACATCTGTTTACAAAGGACCAAGAAAGGACCTATTTAGGCGGCTGGCGTATCCTTCTCTTGAAATTTGTTCTGCAGCTCTGTCTATTTCTTCTTGCAGCTGCGTGATTTTGAAGTCTCCGTTGCATAGACTAAATCTTATAAGCAGCCCCAATAAAAGAAATCCAGGGGATTAAGGTCTGGCGACCTTGCTGGCCATTTCAAGTGCAGCGGGTTCAAACCTTGGAACCTAACGACTACCCATGAAGATCAGAGTTCTGCAGAATAAATTAACGAAGATAATGAGTTTTTTCATAAATTCTATGACGCGACGAGTCTTCGGGCTGCTTAAAAGATTGTCTATACAACGGAGACTTCAAATATCACGCAGCTTCGAGTAGAAATAGACAGAGCTGCAGAACAAATTTCAAGAGAAGCATACGCCCGCCGCCTAAATAGGTCCTTTGTAAAAAGATGTAGAGCATGCATAAGGGCTAATGGCAGGAATTTTGAACATTTATTATAAAAATAAGATATTTTTTATCCATACTGTCTTTTATTTTTATCCATTGTATCCTGGCGTAGCGTGTCAGTTCGTTATTCAAATGAACAAACCAACCAAAGTCTTGCTTAGTTACTTTATGTCGATAGAATTTTAGTATAGCAAAACTCCAAAAATTCGACCTTGGTGCATTAGAATTATCATAAAAAAATGTTTTTAATGTAATGTCAAACAATTACACCATTTTAGAATTATCAACAACTAAGCAATTTTTTAAAGTTGTTGGCACGATCAGCTTGGTAATTTTTTTTTTTACACCACAGGCTATCGAAGTTAACTATTCGAAAAAGTTTTTGTAAAAAGTTTGCAAAACTAATTGTTTTACAGGATTTGCCAGCACTTTAAGAAATAATTTACCATTGTGTTTGATGAATTATGTAACCACGAGTATTTTAAAAAAAATAGGACTTAAAAATGTCATTATTTGTAGGAATAGCATGCATTAAACTGAAGGTAAATTTTTTGAAAAAAAACTAAAAATACCGATATCACAAAAATGGTGGGATTTTTACTGGAAAATTCTTTTGGTATGTAGTAGGAAATGATTCGACCAATCCGCAGGTGAAGGATTATACTTCACTTTTTGGACACCCTGTATATGGGTATGTACAAAAAAAAATTACTCCAGTAGAAGCAGGGAATCAATAGTTTAAAAAAGGCTTGATTCTACACTAATTCAAACAAAAACGCAGCAGTGTACAAAAAAAACGCAACGGTGAACAGACAACAGACTCTGACAGCAACCGTTCACTCTAACAACAGGATAGCATAATATAAATCGCGTAAGGGCGAAAGAGAAGATACAAAACGGTTGCTGTCAAGTGCACCCTCGGAACGCAGCTCAGGAATCAATGTTGCCAGACTTGAGAAGCTGTCATAGTTTTTGGGGATTTTTAAAGTAACAATAATAAGCTAATAATAATACAGTCAGCCATTGTTAAGATTTGAGACTTTCATACATTTTTGTTAGCTGGAGCCAACTTTGCCGGTAGGGGCACGATTTGTCAAAGAGTAGTGTAGCAGTTAATAGGTTAAGCTCGGTCTCCCGGTTATAACCACAAAAAATGTTGAAGGGTCAGTTTCTAACATCGATATTTCAATGTTCTCCCAACTTGTGCAATAAACACACAATTTACTTTTTTGTAATCCAATATTCCAGAAATACCATCTATCATTGAACCACGTTTAAAATATATGTATCTCTCCATCATTCTTTGTCAGAGAGAACCCTGAACTTTTTAGGACTGCCGATTAGGTGTTCCCTAGATGAACAAGACAGCAAAAACGACCAGCTCATGAACATGTACCAAGGACAGCTAGATATAAAAAAAACTGTTATTCTATGTTATCTAACGTACCTAGTGATGTGAAAGAGCCTTACAATCGTTTCGTAAAATCTTTAAAAAACTATTAAAAGAAAACTGTTTTTATTCCATAAAGGATTTCTTAGACACAAATAAATAAAATGTGGGTCTATGTTAGCATGTCTTATTTAAGGCTAAATTTGTATAGAACTATTTATTTTAATGTTACCATCCTATTGTACCACACTTACGGAAATAAATGTTATTCTATTCTATTCAAATTCAATGCTTTGGGGGCATTGTTTCTGCAAATGGAACGCACCTTACAACGCGGTGTGTACAAACAACGAACTCTGGCTTGGAGTTCCACTGATGGTATGTGATGTAGAAGCGCGTTTGCAACCATATCCACTGTTGACCTTTGGTCAGAAAGCGATAGAAACAAGACGTCAACTCGCCTTTCTGCATCACTGAAATGTTAGTCAAATTGACGTAATACAACAGCTTTTGCTTAAAATAAAACAAATTAAAATAGCATTAAGTGAGTGAAAAAATCTTTCCTTTAGGTAATTACTTAAAAAGAGTCAGAATTATGGATAAGATGTTGTACTTACAGGCTTCATGGCACGTTATAACCTTCTCCAAATCGTCAAAGTGATAATAATCGTAACCCGACGTCCCCAACACTTCAAACGGTAAATAACCAATAATAGGTGGCGCGCGATGATCCAGAAACAAGAACTTCCATTCCAAACTGTGTCGTGAAGTAAACTCATTTCTACTTGAATCAACTAGAGAAACATCTCTGATAAGCTGAGTGTATAATCGGCCTATACAAACAAACAGAATCCTGAAAACGAAATGTTTTGATATAATTAAATGTATAAAGGTATCAGAGCCTTTTTACGAGGCTCATAGTAAGCGATTATGTCTCAGTTCAGTACGTCATCACTGGCAACACACACTGGTCAAGATATTGCGGAGCTTTCCAAATGTTGTCCAACGACGCTTGAATTCAAAGATTGATCTCTTTCCCGAAGTTGGACCTACCTAGCAGGACTTTTTGTGTTTATCCCAGATGTACACATTCATCAACAACTTCGAATGTAGTCTCCAACCTTGAGAGGAGTGGTTATGATACGTACAAGTTAACAACCCATAACGTTCCCGCTGCAGGGGCACGGTCTCTTCCCATAACTCGGGAAGGTAAGGCCACAGGTACTCCACACACGGGGGTCAAGTAGGTTGTGGGGCTAATGGCCAACCCCAGTGTCAGAAATTTTCAAGCCGCCTATAAGGCTTCCGACATGGCTTAAACACTGCCATCTAATGATGCATTAACATACATTGCCAAACACGGAAATGGTCGAGATAAGTGCCACTAACAGTCAAACTATCTAAATTATAACTGTGTCTGTAGTCAGTTAACCTGCGTGATCGACGCGACCACGCAAGCCGCACTCAGCCTCGACCGCTTACGTACATTTTACATAATTTATAATTTTCGTCTTGTCAATGTTCGTTTTAAGACCTACTTGGTAAAACTAAGTGCATCGAGCATCGTGCTGTATTAAGCGCAACACACACAGAGGCGGCCGCGGGGCGGTAGCGTTCCGAAGGCGGACCTACGGGAAGCGAACTTAGAGCGCCCGCCCGGTTTTGGTGTGAAGGGTTTCATAGTCATCCGAACATTACAAAAAATACTGCTCCTGGAACGCTTTCGCACCGCCTGTGTCTGTGTTGCACTTTTATGCCTCCTCTTCAGTCAAGAAGTTTGGAGACATCTTCCAGGGAAGCGGTGAATAGTTTCGGAGATATATCTTCCTGTGTCATCCCTCGCTGCAATGAGATAGGTAGGTTGCGAATCCTGATACTGGAGCAGACTGACATGGTAGCGTTTTGGTACAAGCATTTCGCCACTTTGATATATCGAGTCAATTTAGCACCTTTGGAGAGACAACAGTGTTAATATCGCCCTTTTTGTAAAAGAGTACTACCACATTACAACACACACCGTAAGTATTCGGCCCGAACATAATATAATTATACAACTATTCACATACAAAGAAGCTCAGCCCGAACTCTAAAATCGCCCGGCGGTGCTTTATTCTTGAGATCAAGGTCACCCAATGGATGATGGAGTGTGCTGTATTCGGAGTTTAACAACGTGATCGAAACAGAAATGAGAAGATATGTAGAACTAAAGCAATCGAAAGCTCACAGGATCGATAAACCAAAGTAAACCGATGCAAAAAGGTTGCCTGTTAAGGCAGGAGTGGCGTGCACGAGGCGGAGATATAAACTTTACGTAGCACCCGATGCGAGAACACCACTTTGTTGTCTCTTTTGTATTAAGAAAAACAGTACGGTTTGCAAATTTTTCGTTATTAATACATACCTAGACTCATTTTCTTGATACCCATCACTGTCAACCTCCTCCAAGTTTGTTCCTGTAAATTAAGTAATTTATAATAGAAACAACACGAAATAGGTTTAACTGAGCGCAAGGACCTGTACAGTGTACAATGCAACCGACAATGCTGCCCATGTGACGGAGCGCTAGTCCTCAAAAATTAATAAGCCTCCAGGATCCATTCGCTCTCTCTCTCTCTCTCTTATCGTGTGGCACAATTTAACCTTGCTATCCACAAGGTACAGACGAGGCGGTTGCCTGGTGTTGCACTTAACATCACCAGCGGTCACGCGTAGGGCATCGATTCGCTAATAGCATATTTTATTGGTATAAGTAAAAAATACAAGACAAATACAAGTAATAAGAAGAATTAAACTGACAACGAGAATAAACATGTGTAGTTATATTATATTTTCGATACTTACGAAAATGTCCAGTGAATTGTATAAGTTCGTATGTAGTCTCCTCCTTAAAGTCAAGAGATCCACGTCTGAGGTGACACTGGAACCTTATTTCGTTATCTGTAATTAAAAAACGATTATTTTAAAAACACTTCGAGGATCGCATTTCATCGCTCTCTACATAGAATGTTGTTCCTATTTTCATTATTCATTGAGACATGCTATAATACAGAGAATACCTGCATATATTTACATAATATGACACATAATATGACGCAAGTATCCTGCATAACATTAGTAAGTAAACGCCATATTTTGCTTACTAATGTTACGCATGATATTTCGTTTGGTAAATAATTGTCTTTTAAAAGGGAGGTACATATTTAAATAAATGTAAAGCAAGACAGGACAAAATGGGGGATTCTGTTAGCGATACTCTTAATAACTATCTCTGGGCAAAAAATCAGGTCTATTAGTTCGTCCTATGCAACGTGAAAAAAGTTCAAACACATTTTCGTTGTTCCCGTCTTTAAATAAGTATCCTAAGAGAACCATAAAATTTTCCGGGATAAAAACTTAAATTAACAGCCTATATAGGGTGACCCTAAATTAGTTCTTGATACGAAAGTCTATGAATGTGCTCATGATAACAAACAACTTTCCCTAAGAACCCCATAGTCAAATCGCAAAAAAAAATTTTGAGTCTCCATACAAATCGATGAACTGACCGGCCAAATTTGTATGAAGAGTCCAAATTTTTTTTGCGATTTGACTATGGGTTGTGTTCGTTGTTCGTTATCATGAGCACATGCATAGCCTTTCGTATCAAGAACTAATTTAAGGTCACCCTATATATGTGTTAGCATAGTGCTTTATCTATCTACCTACCAAATTTCATCCAAATCCGATCAGTCGTTTCGGCGTGAAAATGGAACAAAAAAAAAGAAACATCCCTTTCGCATTTATAATATTATGAGATGACATTAAATAAAAATTTCTACACCTTTAGCGAGGAAAGCCCAACAGTTTCCTCTATAGACTGCGCTATTGTTTAGGGATGTCAAGAGGACTCTTTGAAAAATAATTTATGGAGCTATAAACTAAAGGAGAATAATTGATAGAGACATCTTCGCATAATTTTACACTTTCGCCAAGCATAGCATCGTATAAATATCTATGTCCTGCAGGTTTTTTGTAATGTTCTTTTATGGTAATTTTCATTTATGGTTGTAAACATAGAATACACATAATATGTCAAGCACAGTCAGACATATTATGTACATCAAACTCGAACTCAAAATATTTTTTATCTATGTAGATCCTTTACACATTCTTTTAAATCGTTTTTTTCTACCTTAGAAAGTCCCTAACACGCGGAACGTGTACACTCAACGTGTACACTCAACGTTTCGGCACCAGATTCAGGTGGGATTTTCAGTTACATAACACTATGTAAACCTTATTATTTTGAACATCCCATTGACCAATAACCAGTAGGGCTTGTTGTCTCTCTATATTTTGTGGCACTCAACTTCAGATTATATAGGGTGTAACAGAAGTGTGTGACAATACTTCAAGGTTGGCTTTTACCCATCAAACTAAACAACTTTTGTTCTACAACTTTGTTGAAATCGCAAAAAAATTTTTGGACTTTTCATACAAACTTGGTTCGCCAGCTGATCGATTTGTATGAAAAGTCCAAAAAAAAATTTGCGATTTCAACAAAGTTGTAGAACAAAAGTTGTTCAGTTTGATGGGTAAAAGCCAACCTTGAAGTATTGTCACACACTTCTGTTACACCCTGTATAAAGATCTTATTTCAATTAAACTCCGTGCAAAGTCAAAAGCAAACAATTCGCAGGAACCTGTTATTCTACTACATTCATTAGCCACGAGCCACATTAGCCACTTTTCGAATGTACTTAATTAGTTAAAATTAATTGCATTATTACAGTTTAACAGCAGTACTTAATGGTCAAAATAAAAAATTTACGCAAAATAAAAATTACGAACGAAATAAATGAATAATAAAATAATGTAATGTTCAGTTTTGGATATACCTTCTATTGAAAATATGCAAATTTTAAGTCTGTACCTCATCCTGTTTACGAGCTGGAGGCCCGTGGCATACCGACGCGACGGCGGACTGACAGTACTAAAAAAACAGTGTTCTCCGCAAAAAATTATGTTTGCACTCAAATAAATAAGAAATTATAATTACATAACAAAGACCAATCGACTCCTATGGTTCTCATATTATGAAACCAACTTTCATATTATGAAACCAACTTCGTATTTAAGCAATATTAATAACTAGATTTTGTCCGCGGCTCCGCCAGCAAGGATGTCGCTTTATGACTTCTCTGAGGGAACGCAGTGCGTCAGCCGCAAGTGGAACAAAAAAACAAACAAAGAAAAATCCCTTTCGCATTTATGATATGAGATTAAATAAAAATTACTACACCTTTAGCGAGGGAAAGCCCAACAGTTTCCTCTATAGACTACGCTATTGTTTAGGGATGTCAAGAGGAGACTGAAAAATAATTTATAGAGCTATAAACTAAAGGAGAATAACTGATAGAGACATCTTCGCATAATTTTACACTTTCGCCAAGCATAGCATCGTAAAAATGCAGGTTTTTGTATTTGCAGCAGCAAACAGCGCATAATTTTCATTTATGGTTGTAAACATAGAATCTGACTGTGCTTGACATCAAACTCGAACTCAAACACAAAATGTTTTTTATCTATGTAGATGCTTTACACATTCTTTTAAATCGTTTTTTTTTTCTACCTTACAAAGTCCCTACCACGCGGAACGTGTATACTCAAGTTTCGGCACCAGATTCAGTTGGGATTTTCAGATAAATGACACTATGTAAACCTTATTATTTTGAACATCCCATTGTCCCATAACCAGTAGGGTTTGTTGTCTTTCTATATTTTGTGGCACTCAACTTCAGATTATATAAATATCTTATTTCAATCAAACTCCATGCAAAGCAAAAAGCAAACAATTCGCAGGAATCTGTTATTCTACTACATTAGCCACTTTTCAAAATAACTGAATGAATTCGACTGGAGCTTTGAGTTACAAATAAGTATTCATCAAAAAAAAAACGATGGCAGTCAAGTCAATATTGCTCCAAACTGCATTTTCAGTAACTCTAGAACCTTGGTCTTGACTCTTTAGAAATCTATAATACTTAATTGAAATTGTTTGTCAAAATCGCAACTGCGTTACATAACGATATCTAAAATACTATATGATGTATTTTTTTGGTATACACATATCTGTTACTATTTACTGCATGTCCACTAAGATTGTTAGGTTTCCGATACACACATCATAGCAAAAAATAAAAAAGAGTTCGCGATTGCCAAAATTTTAAATCATTCTATTCATATATTTTTATAATAAGTAAGTACCTACTAACAAATTCAAACCAGATGTGGGAAAATAAGAAAGCTTACAACTACGCACACAGGTTAAACAAACATTAAACACAACTGCAACAACATGTTATAAAACCACATTTACACACAGCACTGATTACACATGTCAAAAGGGGGTTTCAATTACCTTTTGAAGCATCTGGCACAGTCGGATCTAATACTGATGTAGGGTTTTGCAGAATATTATACAAATTAGCCCTATCATCTTCAAATGCAAGCTCTATGATGCTCTTATTTATAACATCCCCCTGCAAAAAGAGATTTTATCTTAGTCTGAAATTTAAGAAGATCGAACATACATTGCAACATACATATCGTCCCTCGCACGACTAACTCTCCTATCTCATAACCTTGATTATTTGAGTTTGGACTTCATCTAATTGAAATAGGGTTGTTGTTAAAAACTTACGAAAAATGAGATAGGAGAGTTAGTCGTGCGAGGGACGATATGGGTTAAAATCAGAAACACTAACCGGAGCATGCCCCAAAAGTGAAGAGATGCTCTCAGACACGTAGTGAATCTTGCCTTTAGAAGAAAACACCATCACAAATCCTTCTAAAGCTTCAAGTATTAAGTAAGTGAATTCCTCATTAGACAAAAAAGTAGGCTTCCAGTCTTCCTGGACATCATGTGCTCGGGATCTGACTGTTATCTCTGAAACAATCACTACAATCAGTGTCTACATTTTATACATTTAATATTTGTTTTATAAATTGCTAGGAATCCATTTATTTTATTTTCCGTCGTAACTTATTATGTCATAGTAAGATAGTAAGATTAATTAGCATACCATTATGATTCCTAAGAAAAGATATTGTAGATTTCAGGACAGTGGATTTGTCCATTTTCCTATTATTTGTAGAGACCATGGAGCTGAGCTCGTTCACCAACATGTTGAATTGGTCTCTCCGCTTCTTCTCGCTTAAGTTACGTGTCCTCCTGAATAAAATAATGACAACTACATTTTCAAATAAATTAAGTACTTATAATACTTTCCAAAACATATTTACTACAAACCGGGCGACCTACACATTCCTCACCCTAAAAAATAATTGTTCACACTAAAATCAATAAGTATATAATATGTACAAAGAGCATTCGACTCTTATATATGGTTCTCATATGAAACAGATAAGACAGCTCTAAGACGAAATTTGTCAAAGGGCATCATTTAAACAGTTAGCAAAATATTCGTATTTTTGTGAGCAGTAAAATGTATTCGGTCAGCCAAAATAACTAGTTGGTTGGCAACTTATGGCTAGCAGCCTGACAAAGATTTAAGATTCGATCAGCAGTTAATGTCATACTAGTCTACTCAAAAAAAATTGGACAGCCAATTAAATATATTGACTGCATTGAGTGAGCCACATTTAATCAAATTTTGGTTAGCAGAAATTTTATTTTGTTTCAGCAAATAAACTTCACTTATCAAGCACAAAATGGGCTCAACTGGGGGGAAGCGGTCATAACTCAGTGCGGCTTGCGCGGTCGCGTCGATCACGTAGGTTAACTGACTACAGACACGGTTATAACCTGGATGGGTAAGACTGTTTATCTCAACCGTTTCCGTGCTTCGCAAGGTAACCTACTGCTCATGTCACGCGACAGCCTTTCGCTCTACCTACTTTAACGAAAACCGTACGAAAACTGCCGATTTTTCAATACAAACGCAACTCAGTTATTTATGTAGACTACCTACCAATTAATAAATATGCGTACCTATTAAATAAACTGCCTACAGACATGTTTTCTCTGCTGGCCAATTATAAAATCTTGCCAACCATTTTCAGCGCGAGTGTTAATTGAGCAGACACATAATATTAGGTCCTTACCAATGAAATTGGCGTTTCAGTTTTGAAAGTTCAACAGAATAATATTACCCCAAAAATGAATTTACATCCATTAAATTATATATCATTTTCTAGCTACATTCAAGGTCTTTCATGAATTAGTGATGTCATGTCTCTTATGTAAAAACTGACTGAGTAGGATTCCATTAAATACTGTATTGGAGTTTTCTTAGAGGTCAATTGGGTCAATTTTTTCTACCAAAAAAATAATCGAAATTATCTAAAAATATTATGCGCAATGTGTTCAAAAATACATATGGTAACGAATAACACGTTGGGATAAGTGTAGCCTTCAAAAATAAAATAAAATTATTTTTTTAACGAAAAAATGGCGATTTTCAGTGACGAAAAAATCCATTTTCTCAGTTTCTACACCACTGTGCTCTCAAAATATTCAGACAACGTGCATTAAACAAGCATTATTTTATTTCTAAATGTCCAATAGTACTTTGAAAATAATTCGTTGTTTTAAAACCTTAATTATTTTATATTAATTTTGTCTTTGAACTTTTTAACTAAATGTCAATTTCATAGGTAAGCACGTCAATTACAAGCTGACTGCATACTGGTTAAATTGTATTAAGATTTTTTTTCAGATCAAGGGTTGCAGTCATGTTTTTGTTTGTTTCTCTTTATTGCAAATTATCTCTTTATTTTTATTTATTGCAAACCAAAAATATTTTTTTGCTGTCCCAATGATTAAACAGCAGATTTTTGTTGCTTACCAAATTAAATAACGGCAAACCATTTAATTACTTCTCTTTGTCAAGTAAATGAAGCATAATTCTTTCTAAAAACATATTTACTACAAACCAAAGGTGACCAACACATTTAAAAATGACGATGGAATTTCTCAGTACATTATGTTACTTTCTCCAATTAATGCAGTGTTATCAGTATCTGATTTAGTAAATAACAAATTTCCTATTGTAATAAGCAAGTCCCATAGTGGGATTTGGAAATAAAACAAAAAGAGCAACCTCATACATTCACACCTTCTTTTTAATCCTAACAGTTTCAGGTCTTTTTACCCACGATGGAACGGAGAAGGTGTAAGCGTTTTGGGTGAGAGGTTGTTTGTTCTAAATAAATCTATAAAACTCATAATAATCAAACATTTATAGATAGACTCATTCTATGCTTCCATTTTTTAAATAAAAAACACTTTTTTTCTTTTATAAAGAATTAGTGTTTTTTTCAAAAAAGTCAATAAAACTAATAACTAAGTAAGTAGTTCTCAAAAAATCAAAATTAAAAAAGTTACACCTTTAATTTCTTTTGCATCACGGCAGCACACTAAATGTTTTATTTCTCTGCCATAACTCGATAGATTCTGGCTTGCTAGCTTCCTAATGTATGCCATTTTAAGACAGAGACAGTGCGCTTTTAGCTTGTAATGCAGTTCAATGAGAAGAAAGAGAGGAAAAGGTAAGCCATGCAAAATAATCTGCCTTCAGCTTCACTTTGTTGCGCAGGTGTTTTTAATCAAACAGTTTTACTGTTTCAGTGTTTTTAATATTTGTTATGATATTAAATCCACACTAGTTTTTTACAGATTTATATTATTGTGATTTTACTGGTATTGTTTTATATCTGTGTTATACATGAGATAAAAAAACTTTAGCAAAATAATTATTACCGGATTTCAAAAGGTAAGTCAATAGGAATTGTGTTGTATGGACCCTTCGCCACTGATATAGATATACAATTAATAAGTAATTTTCAAAATAAATCAATATAAGGCTATATTATTTCTCGAAAATTCAACATCATTATTCAGAAAAAAAATATGAATAGGTATTTTCTGATGTTTTGATATTTTGAGAAAAATATAGTAAATCTTTATGAAAGAAAAAAGGTTTATTTTTATTTAAATGACTATTAAGAGTTTTTTACAAACCACCCTTTCCCGTTTTGTTATAGTAGTAGAAGTAGTAGTAGTAGTAGTAGTAGTAATAGTAGTAGTAGTAGTAGTAGTTGTAGTAGTAGTCTTGTAGATTTATTTAGTGAAAAATTATGTTTTTAACATTAGGATTTTTTAAGTACTGGGCTCAATCAATACTTATAGTTTGAGGCAATGCTGAGACATTATTTGTAAAGAATAATGGCAAGATCATACCTAACTAAGTAGAATGTATAAAATATATACGAAAACAAAAATAAGTTAAATATTTACTCTTGTTTTTTAAATAAATCAGTATAGTTATTGCAATCGGAGAAAATTGATTATTTTTGGAAGTTTACTTGACTAACTGTTCCCGTAGGGTGTTCCGAGGGTATGTTCTGACAGCACCGGTTCACTCTGACAACAGGATAGCCTGTTGCTGTCAGGGTGTACCCACTGAACGCGGCCCTGTGCAGAACATCATTGTTGCGGTTTTAGTATTGCCATTCACTAGTCACTTCACAATTATTGTAGAAGATTATTTCTTGTTTCATATTAGTGTAAGGAAATTATTCTCTTTAATTTTTTTTCTCTGGTTCAGAGAGTCTTCATTGTTTGTTTGAACACCTGAATAGTTTTTTGTATTCTTTAATTTTTATACTTTAACAAATTTAATCCAGGTAGGTAAATATGGGCGTTTGCCATTGTTTTTTCTCATTTGTACTTTGGTTAATGCTTCAAAGAAGTTTCATATTCACTGAAGCAAATATTCAGGAAAGGATATTTAGAGAAAAGGACGGTTGCGGTGCATGTAAGAGGGCTGTCTTATAGTACTTAAGAGTTTATGCAATTTTTTTTGTTTTTCACACTCATACATATATTTTTTATAAGGCAGCCTGCCCTCTTAAGTGCACTCCAACCAAAAGCAGATAATGAGCTGACAATGAGATTTAATGGAAATGCAGTGGAATGAACATAAGAATTACACAAAATGCCTACATTAACCATCCATGACCACAATGAAAATTAATTTGCTCGCGAACCTTTTGGTGTCATCTTTGTCGTCTCCGTCGTCATCCATGATGCTGGTTTTTTAAACACGGATTCTAAGGATATACAACGAGAAAAGTCTTTTTCATCGCAGCTACCAAAACACTTACGACGCCACACCTGATTTCGAGTATTTCCAAAACAATAATTTAATCACTGTAAACCTGTGTTCAGTACTTCTCGCACAATCACAATATGAAAATAATGATTGCTTACGACACAGGCGCAATCAAATCACTACTAAAACAAGAAAAATGGACACTGCACTTCGTATGATTTTATCCACAAATTATTTCATTTTCATATTTTCTACTAATACCTCTGTGTTGGAAAATAATCACAAAATGTCGAATCGCAAAAACAATTATATTGACCGTCATCAATAATCGTTGACATTTACAACAAATTCAACTTTATTACAACTACGTAGAGATTTATCTTACGCCCAGTCCCGAGATATTTCAATATACGCCAAGGATTGTGCAAACCAAAGACATTTATTTGTTTTATTTTACCCCGAGATGGGGAAGGCAAAGGATCAGAGTCATACAGCCTAGTCTGTTGAAAATCTTCAATCGTATTTACAGGCCAAAAGCCATTTCTTCCGTATTTCCAGGTATTCATAGAAAAATTAAATTAAGGCCAAAGCCATTTTTCAGTCTTTAAACCTATTCTTCAGCAAAATGATAGCACTTTTGATGAAGATTTCATAGACTTCTTGAGAGCACTCGAAACACAGCCTACACACTTTTATTTCATTATCCTACATAATAGACACTTAAATGGCACTTCATTGAGCAAGACCCAATATTATGCATTAAAAACCACGATATCTATTTTTTCGGATAATAAAAGAAAACTGACAAACTCTTGCTACGAGTTCCCGCCAAAAAGTCCGCAAACCAAAGACATTTTTTTTTTGTTTTAATTTACCCCGAGCGAGATGGGGAAATTTTATTTTCATAAGGAGAGGTACCTATAGGTTACATCCTTGTCTCGTGTATACAGTATTCACTTCATTAAAAATGTCTATAGTAAGTCTGTCGTTTATAGTTCGACTACGATATTTTGTCTCCAGTTTGGTTTTCTATAAGCTTCTTGGCCTAGATGTGGCCACAAAATAGACACAGAAGGTACGCTCAATACAAATCACTAAAATCGTAAGCATATACATGCTTATAGAAATATACGGTCGTTCGAGGCAAGGTCACGATCGCACAGTACGTGATTTTACCAACAACGACCGTATACGTCTATAAGCATGTATATGCTTAGGATTTTTGTGAGCGAATTGAGCGGACCTTCTGTATCTATGTGTTTTGTGATGTGGCCTAGATACTCACACACACATTAACACATGCACAGACACGAAGATGTGTCCTATGTAGAATGTCAGATAAACGTTAGAGCGTTTTTCAACCACCCACCCAACTAATGGTTGGGAAGTTGTAACCGACGCGACGCCGGCGGAGGTATGGAACCTTATGGAGTAGGTTGTGTTACTGAACGTTTGACACGGACAGTGTTGCCGGCACAGAAAATGAAAAAAGTCCGAAACCACTCGTGAAAAGTTCCGTTTTGAATTGGAAAGTTCCGTTCATAGGCCACAGTAAAACTTTTTCGCCACAGCGTGCGTACGTCGCCGTCGTCACAACGTTATTCGCAACTAGGTCTAGTATCAGACCCCACTATTACCGGCTCAGAGATATTTCAAATTGATATCTGTCGGACATGGTCCGATGTGGAGGTGGAGGGAAGGCCACGTAAGCAGCAGGCAGGCCACGTAAGGCAGCGTGTAGAAGAACCAGTTAATGCCGCTGGTCTCCTCGAGGCTGCCGAGGTACCGCTGCACAATGTGGTACTGCTGGCGCAGCGACGAGTGTCGCGGCGGCGGCAGCCGCGGCGGCGGCAGCGGACCCGGCACGATAGCAGCGCTGGCAGGGGGCAGCGCCGCATAAGTGGCCTGGAGAGGCGGCGTGGCGGTGGTGCTGACGAAGCCAGGAGTCGTGGGTACCGTGCTGGGCCCCGGCTTCACCAGATGCTCGAGATCTTGGCGAAATGTCGGGGCACAGATGGAGGCGACTGGGTGGTTGGTGTCGGTAGGGCGACCGAAGGAGCCGGTGCGGCTAGCTACGGTGGTTTCCGCTGGCGCAGGCGCGGGTCACGTTGCTGTAGCGGTCCCGCGGCCGGGGGCGAGAAGCAGGTAGGGTCTCTTCTCCGGGGCGTAGCGGGGTGGTTACCGGCGCTCAACGAGCGGCGGATCCCCTCGCATAGTTTCCTCGGTAGCTGAGGACTCATAGCAGGGAGGGGGGCGGGCCTCAAGAAGTAGCTTCAAGCAAAAGAGCTTGGCCGCGATCACGTCTCGTCTCCCTCCTCGTCGCGCTTTCATCGTGTGCGGAGGAGTGGCAGGGAGCAATGTGACTGGGCCGCACAAACATATTATTAACACGCTACCCGACGAGATGACACTCGACGCGATAACACGCATTATCAAATCCATACAAATTCTATGGCTCTAAACATACTACCAACACCTGAAAACACGTGGCGTCGTCGGGTGTTGGTGTTTCTAGCCATAGAATGGGGAAGAAAATAAATAAATATAAAAAACCAGTACCTTACAAAACACTAACATTGACCCCACACTAGGCAGTGCCTGTATCGTGGAAGTCTAAGTTTATTGGCTACCATGAAAATATTAACGCGGCTGAGTCTGTGATAACAATTATGTATTATGAAAAATAATAGAGGTTGACAATATTTATATTCTAAGGATATTAGTTTAGAAGTAATAACTAAACATAAAAATAATTGGTGTGTTTGAACATTTGTGTGTGTGTGTGTGTGTGTGTGTGTGTGTGTGTGTGTGTGTGTGTGTGTGTGTGTGTGTGTGTGTGTGTGTGTGTGTGTGTGTGTGTGTGTGTGTGTGTGTGTGTGTGAGTGTGTGTGTGTGTGCTTGTTTGTTGTGTGGTGTTGGCGATTTTTCATGATAAAATTTTAAACAAATTCTCGATTTCCAGGAAGGTTTTCTCTCTGAAAACTGTCAAAACTCGCCGATAGAGGCACTGATATCGCTTAACTCATAACAATCATCACAAACTGTCAAAACGTATAGAAAATATTGTTTACGTGAACTAAACATAAGATTTATTTAAAAATTGCTGCGTTGTGTGGGGATTGGTTGCAATAATAATGGAAATCATTCATTTCCTAAAGATTCTCGGATAAAAAAGGCGTAGGAAAAGTTACGTTTTCAATTATGTACTTTTCAACTTCGCCTTTAATTGAGGAACAGTCCAAGTCGCATACATTTTCCATTTAACAATTTTACAGAAAAAATAATATTTTATAACACCTCGATAATAAAAAACGTGGAACTAACTGAAAGTTGTTATGAGTCAAGCGTCCGTAGCGCCATCTGCAAATAGCTTTGCGTTTTCTTCCCCATTTGTATGGATTTGATATGCATGTTGTCGCGTCGGGGGTAGTCCGTCACGTCGGGTGGCGTGTTAATAATATGTTTGCGCCTTGATTAGCGCCCATAATAGGGTACTTTACTCTATACAAGAAAAAATCGAAAACTGCTTATTTACTGTGGTATTTGTAATACGTAATCGATTTAATATGATTTCTATACAATAAAATGAGAAAAAACATTTTATTTTTGATTTACAAAAATCAAGTTTTGTAATCTGTTATTCAAATGTCTGAAACAACAGCCGCCATGCTGGTTGTCAGGTGACGTCACAATAGTGGTAAACAATGACATTTTGTACGCGTTATGTGTCAAAATTTTAGTACAGAGCTGTTTTGTTTACTCCTGAAATGACGTCGCGACCTAAGCATCATGGTGGCTATCGTTTTCGCGCGCTTATTGGCAATGATAATTTAAAATGTACTTTTGGGGTACTAATAGGTTTAAAAAAAAAATTAAAAAAATATTTTTTACTTTTTCCCACCTAATGATCAATTTGAGATACTTTTCAAAAAATGGTGAAAAACCCTATGTATTTTGTTTGAGTGAACGGTTGTGCTTGAATGTACCCTCGGAACGCACCCCACCGAGGGCGACGACGCGACGACGGTTTACCGCTATAATCCGACTGCGATCGTTCTTTTTTGGCGTGTGGTGAAAAGCCAGAACTAGCGCCGCCATGTTGAAAAATGACATTATTTGTATGAAATACATGTCAGATTTGCGGAGGATTTGCGATAAAAGCGCCCCCGTGTCAATGTCATCCACACGCCAAAAGATCGTAGTCAGACTTAGAGATGTGTAAGTCCGGCCGGAACTGAATCCGCGGACCCGCATCCTTTGCGGATGTGGTGGATGTAACTCCGACTGCAAGTCGGAACCGGTTCCTCCGGAACTGATTCAGCAACGAAGCGCGTTCGCGTACCTATATGTTTCGATCGGAGTTGGATGCAAACGAACCCGGAATTGATACCGCTGACACTGGTATAGGAATCTTTGCACGTTCCGATACGCGTCAGTAAAAATTAATGTCAATTTTAAATAAAAAAGGTACAAATGAATTGAAGAATAGTTTTGTTTAAACTTGAATTATGACTCTTGTACAGAGGTACCTAAATAAATAAAATCGTGTTATTTTGGTCGTGTTAGGTTATTTTTTCTATCTATCTAGCTTTCGACACAATGATCCGCAACACAATTGTGTATTCAAGTTCGGTCGCCCCACTGAATCCTTTCCTCTAAGGACTCTGACCCATATAGGTGCAGCGGAGCTGATACGAGAAAGCAGGTCCGCTGATCGCGTCACTCCATCCACTCTGCTAAGGACTCGGACCTAGGGATGGGTAAGGCAGTAAAAACTGAGTCAGAGTAAATACTGAGTTTGAGTAAATACTGAGTATTTACTATATTAACTGAGTTTTTACTCTCTAGAGACAGTAAAAACTTTTTATCGGATATTTTTGCATGACATGGTAATCATGGTATACATTTAATAAAATCAAGACCAGTGCAATGTGAAGAAACATATTTATTAAAAAAACATGCGAAATTCATTTTTTTGGTCTTCGTGTTGGAGTTTATGTTAACCTTTCGCTTGTCATCAATATTTGAATATCGCTTCAAAGCATCTTGTGCGCATTCATGGTTGGATATGTTTAAATTCTTCAACCACTAACTGGGCATTTTTTTTTCTTCTTGAGACCCGTCAAGCTGTGCGGCATCAATCTCCGAGGTATCTGTCAGGCAATGGAATATTACATCCCGTTCTCTGACATTCCTCTTGAGAATCAAGCTCGCCCGTGGTTCAATGCCGAATACTCAGCTGCCGAGACAGTAAAACATTCGGCGTACCAAGCTTGGGCTGATGCTCGCAGTCGCAAAGCTCCGGGTACGCGAGATAAGAAAAGAGCCTTTAATAGAGCCGCAAAGTCCTACAAAAAGACGCTACGCAGGGCACGACTCGACCACATACGCCGCATCGGATCAAAACTTGCCTCCTATCTCTCTGGGAGTAAGGCTTTTTGGTCGCTGGCTAAATCGGTCGAGGCGAATTTCTGTCGTGCCGTCTCTGCCTCCACTGCTGAAACCTGATGGAGCACTGGCTCACATAGCAACTGATAAGGCAAACTTGTTTGCCTCTCTGTTTGCTGAAAATATGCGCGTTTGGATTCTACGAATAGTACATCACCCCACTTACCTCCTTGCGGTACTACAATGCCTATATAAATTCCGAGGGCGGACAGTTTATCGATCAAAAATTTATGAAAGTGAAAGAACTTCATAAACCTTTTAATATGATTTTTTTAACTTATCCAACAACATGAAGTAATCAGCTCATACATTTTGGAAAGTCATATTGCAAATGAGTATGTCCTTGAGGAAATTATTCTCAGTTTTACCTGCTACGTACCACTATGTAGGTATTTAGAAATGTAGGTACAAAATAATCTGTTAAAATCTCCATAATCGTCACGTATTTTGTCAAAATAAAAAAGATACCGTGTAAATACATTCCATATCGATACCGTTGTTCCTATATTTTTTTGTTAGTATATTGATATTGTAAGTAATTTATTGAAAATAAATGTGTGATAAAATATACATGACAAAAATGGCTCATACATTAAATATTAGCAAAATCTTAAAGTCATTGTTTATAAATAAAGGATTATTTGTTGTTTTTATCAAAATATGTGATACCGTTGTCCCTATATCTTTTTGTTAGTATATTGATATTGTAAGTAATTTATTGAAAATAAATGTGTGATAAAATATACATAACAAAAATGGCTCATACATTAAATATTAGCAAAATCTTAAAGTCATTGTTTATAAATAAAGGATTATTTGTTGTTTTTATCAAAATATGTGATGATTATGAAGATGTTTACAGATTGATTAGAAATGCCATTTTATTTATTTAGTTGAAATCGAATTATCTAGTTTTTAATATGTCCTTGAGGAAATTATTATCAGTTTCACCTGCTACTTACCACTATTTAGGTATTTCGAAATGTAAGTACAAAATAATCTGTTAAAATCTCCATAATCGTCACGTATTTTGTCAAAATAAAAAAGAAACCGTGTAAATATATTCCATATTGATACCGTTGTCCCTATATTTTTTTGTTAGTATATTGATATTGTAAGTAATTTATTGAAAATAAATGTGTGATAAATAAAATATACATTACAAAAATGGCTAATACATTAAATATTAGCAAAATCTTAAAGTCATTGTTTATAAATAAAGGATTGTTTGTTGTTTTTATCAAAATATGTGATGATTATGAAGATGTTTACAGATTGTTTTGAAATGCCATTTTCTTTATTTAATTACGCCTTCACTGGTACTGCAGATGTGCTGTTCTTGGAATATTTCCGAAAGACTATAATTATGTCGCAGTCTTTTTAAAGACAGACGTGAATATAAAATGACAGACTTTTACAATATACATTTTCAATGAAGACAAGGCTGTATGGACATAGAAGCCTTTACGTCATTCCGAGGGTGCACTCTGACAGCAACCGTTTTGTACCTTCTCTTTCACACTTAAGCGATTTATATTATGCTATCCTGTTGTCAAAGTGAACGGTTGCTGTCAGATCGTACCCTCGGAACGCACACCACAAATAAATGTCTTTAGTTTGTCAACCCTTGACTATTAGGTCACACATCGGTCACACAGGGGGGGTGAGGTCGCCTTCAGAGAGCGGCAGGGAGTGTCCCTACTGTATAATATCTATATACTGTGATACCACCTATTCGCACGAAGCGATATGCTTCTGCATTTATTATGCGAACTGCGCGGGACTGGAACTCCTTACCTGCGTCTGTGTTTCCCGAATTCTACAATCTGGGAGTCTTCAAAGCCTTATTTGAGTTTGCGTGTACCATCCTCGACTAAGAAGTCGTTCCAAAACCAAGGTAGGGTGAGGTAGAATTTAACTCGGAGAAATGAAAAAGACGTAGCTATTTTGAGAAAGAGAAAAAAATACGATTTTGGAACGCTTGCGAGTGATTCCAGAGTGACAGGGTTAACAAACGTCATCGAAAATAATTCAGAAAGGTTTCTAGCTTTTTTGGGTAGTGTTCTGTCTTATTTATGGCTTTAACCCTTTCGCGGACACTCCCTGGACCTTGTTTGACACTGGCATTTTGTATGGGATGCTTGAGCAGTCGTGTCACCAGCGAAAGCAATAGGACCATATACAGTGACGCAGACTGATATAGCAGTTGACGTCTATAGCCAGTCTGTCACATTTCATTGCACCTAACCTAATGAATGCGACATCGCTTCTATAGCATGCACCGGCCATAGACGTTATGTCACATTACTATTGTTGTAACACATATAATAGGTCAGGACGGCCTGGGACGTCGACGGCTATACCAGATATACCAGCTCCAAAACCCCGAAAGCTTTCAGCTAGAGTTGCAGAACCACTTCGAATGCCTAGAAGAATGTGAAAACGTGGACTATTACAATGACAGGTTCGTGAAAATTGTCCAAACGGCTGGGAATAAGGCATTCAAAACCAGCCGTTCAAAAAGAATATCTTGGATCTCGAATCTCACCAGCAAGCTCAAAGAGGAAGGACGGAGCCTGACTCGGAAATCCTCTGAAGATGCTTGTCAGTATCGGCGACTAACAGACAGATCTCCAAGTCCTTGACTCGCGTCATCGCCGATGTAATCCAAATCATATTAAAGAGGCTGTCGAGCGCAATAAAGTGTTAAAAGTATTCGCAAGTGATCTGCCTGTTGGTCAAAGCCAACTGAGAGAGCTGAAGACTGAGTTTTTAGAAGAGGTTGACAAGTTCTACGGACAATTATACACGACCACACGCTTACCTGTCAGAAAGGCTAAAAAGCCGAGAGCCAAATTGACCCGACACTATACTGAAGATATCTCCGACGTCAGCCTGTGCGAGATTAGAATGGCTCTCAAACAGTTTAAAAACAACAAGGCACCGGGTGATGATGAAATTACGGCTGGAAAACCGGTACGTCAAGCTCTTCAGAAGCTGTTTAATTCCGTCATGCTTGGGGGAAAATGCCTAAAGCATGGCACAGGAGTATGGTGGTGCTTTTAAAAAGTCCCAGCTGAAGATCTATAGACTCATCTCAATTCTGAGCCATGTCTATAAGCTGTTTTCGAGAGTCATTACGAATCATCTCGCACGCAGGTTTGACGACTTCCAGCGTCTGGAACAAGCCGGTTTCCGAAAAGGCTTCAGTATCATTGACCACATAAATACGCTACGGTAGATTATATGACAGAAGACCGAGGAATATAATCGGCTAAGCAAGACGTTTTACCTCCAAACCGTTCATCACTGCCCTGAAGAGGTTTCAAGCATCTGGTCAGGACAGGGCCCGGCATTAACATTAACTCACCTTCGATTCGCTGACGATATCGTGATCATGACCTTAGGAGTCTTAGACATAATGCTCGATGGACCCAGTAAAACCTCTCAACAAGTGGGTCTTAAAATGAACACGGACAAGACGAATATTATGTCTATAATGAACTAAAACGGCAAAATAATGTTTGCTTTTGAGCCTAAACAGATAAACCTACAGTAGTTCCATGGTATATCCGGGGCTATCCTGGTTACATCGTCGAGTCAGAAGTCTAAGATTCTTACTTTATCATCAAATCACCATAAGTGTGCAAAATTTCGAAGTTGTACGAAACCTATCAGCTTATAAAAATTGCTTGAGCAGATTTGATTCATATAGCAATTTACATATTCTTTGAAAAGGAAAACAATAGGTTGTATTAAGCTTTTTAGAGCTCAAAAAACCGCAGACTAATCTTTTGTATTGTTATTTTGGTATAGTTATTGATAAAACGAATTCATTTAGTAAAACCAAGATTTTTTTCGTGCTTACATTTCCGTTAAATTTTGTGCTAAAAGCGTAACTCCATAGCCCTCGCCCTGGCGCACTTTGATTGTGACTAAAGAACGCTTCATACAACAACGACTGCTATAGCCGGCGTGACACCCCAGCGAAGGAGTTGGGGCGCGGGGGAAGGTGTTTTGTGCGAGTAATTAAACCATTAAATGTGACACCTACGGAGTTGTGAACATCACAGGAGTGACACTATATGTTGTAGTCTAACATATTTGTTCGGGGAGAGGAGGGCTCAAGCCGTTTCGCCCGTAGAGCAAATCAAATGAAGACGTGTAAAGCAGTCCTGTCACTCTGCATTCTCCACATATGACGGTCATAGTCTGCGCGTCCGCGAAAGGGTTAACACCTTAGCAGATACAAACAATCGTATTTCAAAACAATTCCGAAGATAAAATGTTTGTTTGTCTGTTTGACATTGACTACGAACTTCCCGCCGAATAAACTGTCAGGCGAATTTTAACGGTAATCAAACAGCGTTAAAAATCGCACTTGTCAGAGTGAAAATCGCATTCACGAAGGCGTTCCAAAATCCCGACGGAGAACTGTCAGGCGATCATTCGGTTACCCTCGGTTTCACTCGGCTCGGTTTTGGAACGATTTAGGGTAAAATTCGCATCACCCCGAGTGAAATCTTTGGTATTGGAACGCAACCTTAGTCGTCACTTTCCATTCCATAAAAAAATATATCCACATAGTGCCAATACTCACCGAGTAAAATGGCTGTGATGGACGGACGGACAGGGCGAAATTATACGGGTTCCTTTTTTGCCATTTTGGCTACGGAACCCTAAAAACAAAACAAGTTACACGCATTAGTGGTACATAAAAGTTTCCCGTGTGCGTGGAGCCTAACGTGTTTTTTTTTAGTTGGTAACACTACGAATAACAACTCTATAGTTCATTCCAATCAAAAAAAAGCAAAACGTAAACAATCGTTTGACACTGACACTTGTGATCGGCCATGACACTAGATTAGAGATGTGCAAGTTTACATATGAATGAGTGAATGAATGGATGAACGAACGAGGAGTTTAAATAAAATTTAGTTATTTGATACTATGTTTTCAGAGTTCAGAACCACCAATGAGATCAAATAGATATAAAATAAATTTCACAATTTTCGGTTACAAAATGGCGGATGTGCACTTATAGAAAAATATTGTTATGGGTGTCATTTTTGACGATTTTCGTGATGCTAACTAGGAAAAGCTTATTAAGTCCCGGGATCGAGATCACTAGATGAAGTACTCATTTCGAACCACTGTAAATTAATAAAAATAACTTCAGTCATGTAGTCAGGTGATTCTGTTAGAATCAAATAAGGATTTTAAAAACTTATCCAATGAGGAGTCGCACGTAGTCAACACAAATCCAATCGTGAGCAATATCAAAGTCCTTAATGCGCAGCGGTTAATCGTCAGTTCCAAGAAAAATCACAATCCAAATCGCAAAGTTAACAGTGTACTTATATCAAAAGCCAAGTCGTTAATATCCAAACACAGAAGAACACACGTACGCATGACAAGGAATCGAAGCAACGAATGAGCAGACCGGTATGTCGAACGAAATTCAGTGTTGCCAGTGCCTGACAGAGTCGAAGCAAGAAATGAGCGTACCGGTACGAACGAACGAAATTCAGTGTTACCAGTTCATTGTCTAATGACTAATGACGAACGTACTAACGGATATTATTTGCAGTTTCTAACGGCAAACAATGTGAACATAGTGGTAGGAACTGGAACTAAATGTTGATTAATATCTAAAAATATCGATATCGTTGTCGACATCTCACACGGAGCATGAGTGAAATACAAATGTATTGCATGCAGATTTTTTTTCTACGTTCTTATTTTTTTTTATGTTACGTTACGGTCCTACCATGCGAAATTTTAAATTCAGTGTTGCTAGTACAATATAGCATGTATGTATGTATATAGTATGTATCTTGGATTTAAAAAGTTACGGATATTTAAATTAAATACATTTAAAATACAGAACAAGAAAACGTTACTGAACGCCTAAAAAGTTATACCACCACCAATGATAGCCCAAAATATAAAAAACAGGCCACACACAACCGTCAGACACTTATCACTTAACACTCATTCACTCATTCATCCACTAGTTCGTTCAAAGTATTGACACAACCTCATCACTATTTTCTACAGATAACAGTAACGTCTTGTCACTGAAACATAACCTAACAATCTGAGGTTAGACTGGAAATATTGTATTTTCATGCCAGTTTCGTATCATAATTTAGTGAAATCTATTAGAAAAGGCAATAATTGTTACAACCTACGATTAGTATGTGTCAGTGTTAGCAGAAAATGTGTGATTCTTGAGGAATTTGACGAAATCGGTGGATGTTTCGTTTGTTTACCTTTTGCTTTTTTTTGATTGGAATGAGGTATATTGATAAAGATTTTAAGGGGAATCCCCTAAATAAAATGTTAATAATGTTATATCGTCAGACTACTTAGAACTTAGAAAACTTAAAGAACTTAGAAAAACTTTAAAAAGTGTCATACAGATAAATATTAGATAAAAAACAATAGCTTATTAAGTTTTTGTTAGTAAAACATATATACTCAGTAAAAAGTAAAAAAATAGTACTTATAATAGTTTTTACTGAGTATTTACTCTGGCATGAGTAAATACTGCAGTACTTACCCATCCCTACTCGGACCTATACAGGTCCGGCGGAACTGGTACCTGTAAGCAGATCCGCAGAGCTGGATGTATATCCGGACCCGCATCCTTTAAAAACTCGGACCTACCCATCTCTAGTCTGACTGTAGGTACCTACTTTGAATAGTACGTCCATGTTTACTCTAAATCAGTGTGACCATTTGTGGCAGATTTCTGCCATTTGGGCAGATTTGGGTACTATATTTTAGCTCTGGAAGATTAAGCTGACGATTTAAAAATATGGCAGAATTTGGCAGATTTCAAGGAAATCCTTATTATTTTTTAAATACAAATAAAAGCTTATAATTATTATAATTTATCTCAAACTTATAATTTTCTAACTTATTATTTAATTTATTTTTTATGACTAATTAGTTACTCACTGGTGGACTCACTGAGAGAATATTCTCCCAAGTAAACTTGAATAAAACAAAAATAAGGAACAAACGCATGTATGCGCATTAATCACAACAAAAGAAGACTGTATTTCCTTTAAACTAATTAAAGAAATAATTAAAAAGATGTCGTTAAAATCAATGTGTAATGAAAATGAACAAAATGAAGAATTTGAACCAAATGTTGACACATAGTAATAGTACAATACCCACATATTAAGTGACAAAAATACCTGTTATAAGTAATAAAAATATTTTAGATTAAATGGCCGTAGTTATGCCATAAAAATCCAACTGATTTAAAGTAAGCAAAAGTATACCTTACTTTAAATCTGTTGAATCGTTATGGCATAACTATGACCAAATAAATAAAGTATTCAAAATCAATGTATACAATACTTTTTTTTTTATTATTTTTTATTACATATCGCAGAGTTTCATATTCTTAAATTACTAAAGACTGCGAAGCCAGATGATTGACTTATTCGCAGTAAGTGAGTTCGAACAAAATATAAGAATTTTTCTATTAAACATTAAACATAACAATGTTTGAACATCAGTAATGTTTTTTAAGTTTTATTTTTACTTTAAAATGCATATACATATTTTACTTATTCATTTCCATCCCCATGGAGGCAATAATATGATTGGCATAGTTTTGGCAGTTTCTGGAGTCGAGTTTGGCAGATTTTGGCAGATTTTTTGCCAGTGTCGGGCAGATTTCCCAGTTTTGAGATGGTCACCCTGCTCTAGATCACCACCACACCACCAGCACCAGTGCAAATTTTGTAGTGTAACGTGTAGGTTGTGTGGCTAGATTATTTTTGTTGATTAGTGTTGTTTTGTTTACTATTTCTATGAATGACATTTAAACATCAAGAAAATAAGATAATATGTTTGCAGAGGCAACTCTAATTTCTGTCGGCTGACTTATGGTGTCGTTAAAAGTTCAGGTATTTATCACTAACTCGCGCATTACCGTGCCGGTAAACTGAACGTAGATTTATTTTTATTTCTATAAGCCATGTTTTAAATTGGTAAACTACGTATTATTTAGAGTCGACTGGGCCTCCTGATAGGTGGCGGATTGTATTGATATCCTGGCCATGCGAAGGTTACGTAATACTCATAAATTATGTAAGGATGCTTATAACCAAAACTGTAGTATCATAGACGCGCCAAAGTGATGTAAGCTAAAGAATAAACTAACTCATGGGTTAGGAATTTCATTTATTTTAAGTGAATCTCTCAGAAGTACATTCTGACCGTTAAATGTACAGATTTGTTCGATTATACGAATTGACTAATTGATACCTAAACTTTTGTTGCATAATGTAAGTTATATAAAGTGATGATTTTCAATTAACTATTTGTAATTTTACAATAACAAAGTAGCTAGAAAAGATTAAGCTTATTGAACCTATATAAATTTTTATGAGTTCCAAGTGGTAGGAATTTTGTATTAGGTAGACTAACATATGACCCTAGAGAAGTGTACAATTCTAGTATGAATAAACATATTTTGATTTAAGGTACCTTAAATACCTAATCTACAGGGTGTCCAAAAAGTGAAGGATAATCCTTCACCTGCGGATTGGTCGAATCATTTCCTACTACATTCCAAAAATTTTTTCTAGTAAAAGTCCCACAATTTTTGTGATATCGGTATTTTTAGTTTTTTTACAAAAAAATTGACCTTCTTCAGTTTAATGCATGCCATTCCTACAAATTATGACATTTTGAAGTCCTGTTTTTTTTTATACTCGTGGATACATAATTCATCAAACACAATGGTAAATTATTTCTTAAAATGCTGGCAAATCCTGTAAAAAAATAAATTTTGCAAATTTTTTACAAAAACTTTTTCGAATAGTTAACTTCGATAGCATAAGGTGTAAAAAAAAATTACTAAGCTGATCGTGCCAACAACTTTAAAAAATTGCTTAGTTGTTGATAATTCTAAAATGGTGTAATTGTTTGACATTACATTAAAAACAATTTTTTTATGATAATTCTAATGCACCAAGGTCGAATTTTTGGAGTTTTGCTATACTAAAATTCTATCGACATAAAGTAACTAAGCAAGACTTTGGTTGGTTTGTTCATTTGAATAACGAATTGACACGCTACGCCAGGATACAATGAATAAAAATAAAAGACGGTATGGATAAAAAATATCTTATTTTTTTTAATAAATGTTCAAAATTCCCGCCATTAGCCCTTGTGCATGCTCTACATCTTTTTACAAAGGACCTATTTAGGCAGCGAGCGTATCTTTCTCTTGAAATTTGTTCTGCAGCTCTGTCTATTTCTTCTTGCAGCTGCGTGATTTTGAAGTCTCCGTTGCATAGACTAAATCTTATAAGCAGCCCCAATAAAAGAAATCCAGGGGATTAAGGTCTCACGACCTTGCTGGCCATTTCAAGTGCAGCAAGTTCAAACCTTGGAACCTAACGACTACCCATGAATATCAGAGTTCTGCAGGGTAAATTAACGAAGATAATGAGTTTTTTCATAAAATTCTATGACGCGACGAGTCTTCGGGCTGCTTAAAAGATTTAGTGGATACAACGGAGACTTCAAATATCACGCAGCTGCGAGAAGAAATAGACAGAGCTGTAAAACAAATTTCAAGAAAAGGATACGCTCGCTACCTAAATAGGTCCTTTGTAAAAAGATGTAGAGCATGCATAAGGGCTAATGGCGGGAATTTTGAACATTTATTATAAAAAAAAAGATTTTTTTTTATCCATACTGTCTTTTATTTTTATCCATTGTATCCTGGCGTAGCGTGTCAGTTCAAATGAACGAACCAACCAAAGTCTTGCTTAATTACTTTATGTCGATAGAATTTTAGTATAGAAAACTCCAAAAATTCGACCTTGGTGCATTAGAATTATCATAAAAAAAAATTAATATAATGTCAAACAATTATACTATTTTAGAATTGTCAATAACTAAACAATTTTTTAAAGTTTTTGGCATGATCAGCTTAGTAATTTTTTTTTACACCACAGGCTATCGAAGTTAACTATTCGAAAAAGTTTTTGTAAAAAATTTGCAAAACTTATTTTTTTACTGGATTTGCCAGCACTTTAAGAAATAATTTACCATTGTGTTTGATGAATTATGTATTCACGAGTATTTAAAAAAAAATAGGACTTAAAAATGTCATAATTTGTAGGAATGGCATGCATTAAACTGAAGAAGGTAATTTTTTTTGAAAAAAATACATAAAATACCCATATCACAAAAATAGTGAGACTTTTACTAGAAAAATTTTTTGGTATATAGTAGGAAATGATTCGACCAATCCGCAGGTGAAGGATTATCCTTCACTTTTTGGACACCCTGTATACTGTTAACAACCCATATCATATCCCGCACTCCTGATGTGAGGCTCTCTTCTAATACCTTAGATGCCTTAGAAAAGTTAGGCCTTATTCCACAACGGAGGTTGTAGAGCTGGTGACCAATCCCAGGGTCATCTCAAGTATTTACTCATTGAGAGGTACAATGCAGACATAGACAGACATAAACTTCAAATTAATAACACTCCTGTCTTTGTACTGGGAGTTTTAAAGAGTCTTGTTGATGTCTTAAGTGACATCAGCACTGTTTAGATTTAGAAATATTAAATAGATTTATTTTATTGAAGTCAATTTTTATAAACTTAAAGGGAAGTCAGTTTTTATAAACTTAAAGGGCTGGGTAGATTTGTGGCCTATGACCTGGCAAATTTTCACAAAAGCAGTTTGAAACCTACTTAAATTTATAGAGGATACCTAAATGATCATAAAATATAATAGGTCATTTGTAACATCGCTATTTGCAGAGATACAATTGATTTTTATGATCCCTTCATATGGTAAAGAAATCTCTGTCATGAAATAACTTTGACACTGGTGGTTTAAACACAAAAGAACTTATTATATTTTTTCATCGTCTGAATGTTCCCTAGTGATTTATAAAGGATTGAAGGTGCGACAGCGACTTTGGAAAAAAATGCCGGCCATAGGCCACCTTCCATAGTAAAATCTTACATCTCCTTTGAAAACTTAGCTCCTGCTACAAACTTCCTATTAAAAATATATTTCACCATAATCAGTTCAATAGCTTTTAATGCAATCACAGATATCATATGGATATCGATAATTCTAACTGATGTTCATAATTTTATAGCTATCCAAAATCAATGAAACACCAAAAATAATACTTGGAAACCCTTGAGGGAGTGTCCATTAATTACGTGAGTCATTTAGGGGGGGAAGGGGGATTGAGCCAAATCGAACCCAATCTCACGTGGGGAAGAGGGGATGTACCAGCAAATGTCACGTATTTTTTTTGCGCAAGAAACAGTGCAAAATATTGCGAGAAAACTGGGTTAAATTAAGTAAAACACATTTCTCCACTAAAATATGGCTAAATCTACACAATAATATTTATTTCCGTTATGCGAACGCAATTAGCACACAGTAGCCCCTGGATTGTTTAGCCGCCACCGGCCATCGTGACTCGACGAACGAGCCGGGTGCCAGCGACAGGCAGACAAGCACCAACGCAATCAAGCACACATTAACTTATCTACACAAACAATACGCAATTTAAAAAATGTCACATGAGATTAGGGCAAGAGTAAGGGTGTCGTGCCAATTCAGGACATCTCACTCTCAAGAGAGGAAGTGGCGGAGGGGGGGGGGGGTCCAAAAATCTCCAAAATCAACTCACGTAATTAATGGACGCCCTCTTAAGTATAAAGAAAAAATATTCTGTTTCCAGGTGAGAAATATGTATTTAAGTAGGTATGCCTGCGATTTTCTTAAATATTAATTGATGGAATGGAGTGAAACTTTTTTTTTAAACTCAGAGGTTTTCCCTGAGGTCTACAGTATGAAATTCGCCAAGAAGTGATTGAACAGGGTTTTTGAATGTTCGGCAAAGCATTGATAGAACCCCTGGCTTAGCAAATGCACTTATGCTGCAGTAGCCACTTTCCATCAGGTGGGCCGCAAGGCTTTTTGCTACCCAATACAATAAAATGAAAAATTAAAGCTTGTAGTTTTTAGCTCTAATATTTTCGGTATTACTATTAGAAAATACTGCTAAGAGTGAAACATGTCCCATTGAGCGTTTTTTCCACCTCCTTCATTTCCAGTCATTTCATGATCTAGCCATTTGATATGATGTGGCCACGACATAGTATAATAGATAGGTTACTAATTTTTTACAAGGTAATTCTATACTGCAGGCATAGAACATAGAAACCTTACACCAGTTACACCCTGTGGTGTTCGAAGGTAAACAACCGAAAATGGGTGAAACTATCCTAGCTCTATACATAGCAACCTGCATATATTTTTTCGTGACAGTTCGGGTCTGATAAGTAGGTAGATAGATGAAATTTAAACTAAATCAATAACTTGCAAATACAAATTTATAATAGGAATTGTACAAACTTTGACCGACATAGTAAACCAACCTACTGATCTGTAAACCTACCAGTTAGGCAATAGCCAATCCACGGCTGACTGTTCGGAACCTCTTAATACGGTTACAATGCCGCAAACGTAAGTAGTTAGTGCAAGCGCAAATAGCGCAATGCTGTGCAGAGTCAGTGTGCCAGTGGGTCGCGTTATGTAAAGCGCCGCTTACTTGGCTTTGCGTAAGCATTGCTGCTTGCTGCTGGTAAGAAATGCCCTACCAACCGATGCCAGCCACAGTGATTCAGTATGCTCTATGGCCCTATGTGGAGTTGTGGAGCAGCGGTTTAGAGAGCAAATCTAGTGAGTGTTTAGGCTACGAATTAACGAGTAATTATTGTGACTTATGCTCTTAAATCACTTATTAAAGGCAACGGTTAGGATACTATTTTTCATCGTTATATCTGTGACTATCAATTTGAAGCTTTTGCTAATTTTAGCGAACTATCAATTTGAGCTGTCAATAGGCGTAGTGATAGACTAAAGCGCAACACAGACACAAGCGGTGCGGAAGCGTCACGGGAGCGGTATTTTTTGTAATGTTCGGATTACTATGAAACCCTTCACACCAAAACCGGACGGGATTCGCTAAGTTCGCTTCCCGCAAGTCCGCCTTCGGAACGCAACCGGCCCGCGGCTGCCTCTGTGTGTGTTGCGCTTCAACCTTGTAATGGGACCTTCAGAACAACGGTTTGTTATTGTCTAAATAGCTGACGCAACAGTTTGCGGTCGCCCGCGCCGGCCGCCCTCGCCGACCAATCGTCGCGAATCACTTGCGAAACTGTTAAAAGACGTTTTTTTTTTTAAATACATTTTTCACAATATTATCATAGATCTTACTTGCGTATTCCCTGTGTATATGTGGTGTCCCTTTTTATCAGTTCATTAGAATAACCCAAATTGTACCTATTGTATTTTGGTAATGTTTTTACCATTTTTTTTTATTTAAAAGCGTAGCGTTTGCGAGAATATTGTACTTGTACATTGAAAAATATTTACGTAAACAAGCAAGTTAAATATTTCTGAACTTTCATAAAACCTTGAAAAAACACAATTTTTATTAAGTTTTTAACTTTTTCAAACTTTGTTTTAAATTTTTATTTTGATGAAATATTAACGTGACCTGGTTTGATAAATGAAAAGTTGTTTTGCTAGGGTTTCTCAAATTTTCAATAAAGTGAAAATTCATTCTTCTGTGCTGAGCTTGAGAGACAGTTTGAGTTTAGTTCTGTATTTTAGTAATACTACGTCATCGATATTTAGTAACTTATTGAAGCCTTTTTTGTCTACAGATACAAAGGATTTCTGTGGATTAACGTGCACCAAAGTTTCGGCATTAAAAAGATTTGAATGTATGAGACATTAATGTTTTTTATCATTCATACATAGCAAAGAAATAAACAAGAAAAATACACGTATAATTAAAAATTCTATATGTACATACGCAAGTTTGCCAGTAATTCAAGAACCGACATTTAATCGAAACTACAGAAAGTCAAATGGCACCGCCACATTGGAGCCGTCGTAGTAAACAAAAACATCCGCTGTGGCAACTAGAGCACACATCAGCGTTTGGTTCCAACCCTCTGACACAAGGAGACGACCGTTGCCGCACGCGCAGCTGCTGCGGTCCGGCGCCGGCATCGCTCACTTCGGTGTTGACAGAACCGGTCGCCCAATCAAGGTTTCGTCATTCCTCACCAATCAATGCTAACGTGCCAGATTTGATCCACTCTTCGCCAGCGACGACTATTTTGACGTCTCATAATTCAAATTATGATCTTTCTGCAACGGACTCTAACATAACTAGTAGTACCGCGAAATTAACACGCGATGTGCGGACATTGCATGTTTCTCAATCTTTGTCTGAAATGAGATTTGACCTTAGGAGCCCGAATAAGGACGAGTTATCGGGAGATGTTTCCAGCTGTTTGTCATCGTTGTGTGTAAACATGCTCACTGGGAGAGCGAGCCGGTCGTCGTCACTTGCGCACGCGCGGCAAGTCGCTAATCGGCTGATCCGACATTCGCGGTACAACAAGACCTTGAGCGAGAGTTCGCTGTGCTGCCTCTCGTGCGGCCTGATCCCCGTGCAGCCCGTCACCGGCTCCTGTGGTCACACCAGATGCACTAAGTACGTCCCAGTTCTCGAATTTCTTCTTCTACGCCTCTAAGTTTTTCACTGTTTCTAATTACTTCAATCTTTCAGGTGTACTCTAGAACGAGATGTTTGTCCGTGTGGCACTCCAGCACCTGAAAATGTACACGTGAATACCATAATTCAGGGTATAATTAGAAAATTCATTCCTACAACTTCATCAACTAGGTAAATCTATACGGTGCATCTAGGTATACTGGTATATTTTTTATTATCTTCATAAACAAATGTATGACATTGAGTTTTTGCTTGCAACAGGAAACTGGCAAATTGGTCGTCTGTGGGCGTAAAGAGCAGCGTTGTTACCAAGCTGTCTGTGTCGCTTCCACCACCAGGTCAGTGCTTTACATGTACTAGCCAACAACGAAATATATGCCCAACTTAAATAGTAAATGAAGAGATAAAAAAACTTAGCTATTGCGAATGTTTTGGCTTTGTTTTAGTGTGTATACAACTCTTTAATTTCCGTTATATACATCTCTTGACAAAAGACTTATTTAAATTTATATTATTATTAAAAAAAAACATCTGACTTGTGCAGAGTTCCTTGGCCCAAAAAGATTAAAATGTAGAACCGCAGATTTTATCTAAGTTGATGATGGAAAAAATGCCACATACCGTGAATGGCCTAAGCTTAGTGTTTTGAATTGTATTCAAAAGGGGTTCCAGATTAATGTGATAAGATAAACTACACTATGTAATTTATAGTACAATTACCCTTTATTATACGATACCATTAATAAAATAAAAGTATTGTGCTCATATTTTTATGCATCGTACATTATGATACCTATACTGTTTTTAATTCAAATCAACGAAATAACTGTTGTGTTTACTGTTAATTAAAAAACTATATTGTTTTTAATAGTTAATAATGACTAGTAACATGACTATCCACCCGTAGCTTTTGTATTATCTCAGAGGAAGGATACCTCAGGCATTATAAAATACTATACGGTTTGTCAGTGCACACATTCATCTTCAGTTTATTTCATTGATTTTTAACCGAAGTCAAAAAAGGAGGCGGTTCTTAATTCGTCAGAATCTTTTTTATTTTTTTATTCTGTATTTTTGTTTTCTTATATCATTGTTTTCCTTTGTATACGAGTGTTTTCTCATATTGTGTCGCCTAATTGCTTCGCTATAATAATTTATTTAGCTACTGCGATCATCTTTTCGTCGTTTGATTATTTAAACTTGCTGTCACTTCTTTAACACTTCGAAGGCCGTTGAACGCCACTAAAATCCCCTCGTCCACCGTTAACCCCATTCTATTCAGAGTTAAAACCAAGGTTTTAACACTAAACAGAAAAATATTAAATCTTGATTTACATATTACCGATATCATGATTTTCCTACAGACAACTTGTTCTATAAATAAACATTTGATATGAGAAAAAGTACGGTCTCAAGGTTGTGAGGTCGATCAACTATGACTATGAGATTCAAAGTCAACTGCTTACGTGATAGATAATGAAGTTCTAAAATAATAAAATTGTGTAAATATAATCACAAAATGGCCGAGTCCATTGCACCTAGAACCACCAAGAAACTTAAAAATGCAATATGTATAACTCTATTAGCACTCTTTATCCTTGACCTTAACATTATAAAGTGCATAAGAGTGCTAGAAAAAAATACAGGGTTTCTAGGCAAAATATGCAAAATATCATTTGATAATAAGTTTTAACATACCAGCTTAGTATTTCGACATATTGTAGGATTATGGCAACATATTTGGACGTAAAATATGAAATTAGACCATGTGTCAACATGCTTTTGCGCATTTTTTATAAGGCAAAAAAATTTTTTGTAACCTGAATCTGTTTACCACTACTTTGGAAAATGTGTTCAAGGTTTTTAACTGGAACTGATTTAGTATGAAAATATTCATTTTTTTTCGCCATTCGGCGAATACAATCGGAGTGTCTTATATCATCTTAAAGAATTATTTGGCATCAGTATTAATGTGGACTATCACCGTTGAAAAGGGGTGCTGTCGTCGAATTACTAATATCCTGAATCACAACCCTAGGTATGTTTGTTTTGACAGTGACAGTACAACCAGTATTAATTAATTTATAGATTACTTTTAGGTTGTTGTACCCATGCCGTCGATGCATGTTTGATATTGTTGATATTTCATATTATTATGACTAATGCAAGCGCGGGCAACCGCTTTGACAGCGACCAAGCGACCGACGCGACGCAGCGGGGCGGCAGCGCGGCGCGTGAGATAGTCCTCGCAAGCGTCCGCTCGTCGCTTCGCTCGCTCTCGCGACCGCTACAATAATCGAGAGCCGACAACGATATTATGTAAATTGTTCGTTTGTTACAACGCACCGATTATATAAGCGCATTGTTGGCAACAGCAATGCAATGGTCCACGTTACACCGGGTCGCAGGTTACGCTATATTCGCTAATATTGCTAATTTGCTCCATATTAGCGTAAGCGTTAAATAATGCGGTCACATTCTACTTATTAAATAACTTTGTTACTTTGGATTACTGCTCTGCACAATAATAACGATACAACAAGTTTGTAGAAAACCACTACTTATTGTATGACGTAGACTTTACTTACACAGCTGTATCTGCGCAAGAGTTCTAATTAACGTAACATCTAACTAACCTTTCACATTTCCATCCCTGGAAATTAAATTTTTCGTGGCTGTTTATTCGTGTGTTCCATTCGCCAAGCAATAGGTTTACCTATTATAATAGTGTACCTACCTATCTATTTACTACAATAAAATAATTGGATTAACTATTCCCGTAACAAGTATCTTATATCGGGAGAACTTTGTCAAATTTTGCTCAGTAATCATTTTGGCAAAGAAGACTACCCGCTTCTGAAGGCCAAGTATGTTGGTGCGAACTTGAAAGATCCATCTGTGATGACGTCGCGACGCAACCCACACGAAACATAAGCGGTTAGCGGTTTATACAGCGCGTTTCGCTGCTTTTACATAACTATTTTTATTATCAATTTATTGTTACAAATAATATTGATATACATACTCGTACATACGAGTACAAATAGGAGTAGAAAAAATGCAAAAATTTGTTAAAAAGTGATTTTAGCTTTTAGTCGCGTCCATACTAAACATGACTTTTTTAGTCTGAGATACTAAAACTATATGTATTAGTATCTCTTTTACGCCTATCAGATCTGACAGAGACACATTAAATAAATAAATAATGCCTTATTGAAATATTTTGTAAATCGCTTCATAGATGGAGATAGATTATAGTCACACACAGTCACATTTGAACACGCACGAGGGGCAATTATTGAAAATATTTCTATGTCTCAAGACAAAAAAGATGTAACACGCTTTTTCTTCTTAATAAATTCAGCCACCCTAGGTACCCGTAGTACGGGCCTCTCACATTCACTTTCCTGTGGCAACCCTTCAATAATCCGAGATAAACAAAATAAAATGTCTCATCATCATCAGCAAAAATACGTCCACTGCTGAACAAAGGCGTCCTCCAAGGATTTCCACGTCGCGGTCTTGCGTTTCTCGCACCCAACGACGTCAATGCATACAATGTCTAGTCGTGGTATAAATGAATAAATAAAACGAATACAAAATATTATCAAGTATTGATGCATAAAGAAATTAAGTTTTCTACTGTGTTTTCGGGAACCCTCGACTTTTAAAGTTTTTGTTTTGACCGAAGAAAAATTGCTGGTGTCTATAGCGATAGACCACTGAGCGACTGCTCCTCACTTGGATAATGGCGTTATGTAACGATCGCAATACGCAGTCTCTATTAGAGTTATGCAACAGCTTTACGTGGCTGGCGTGGCGGACAAATGTCACCCGTGTAGTAGGTACAATTGTTGGTTATCGTCTAAGTGATTTTGTTATAATTATTGTTTTTTTTTGTTGGTTCTGGGTACACATAATATATGTGTTGCTCCTAATCAATATGAGGTATTCGGTGCCCCTCAAATAAGTACAATAAAGACAAGCAAGTAAAGTATGAAATATAGAGACAAAGTAGGTAATGCGAACTTTTCAATTAATTGAAACAAATCTATTCCCACTCAGAGCAAACATACGAGTGACGGCCCAGTATATTTGCTCTTCGTCTGAGCGTTTATTATCTTTCAAAGTATGTATAATGTCTGGTTCTGATACTACACGAATCCTGGCCTGAACCTTATCTGACTTGCCAATGGTTTTGTTTGACTGCCATTTCCGTATCTAGCGTCTATTATTAGTTGTTTCTTGATGTTGACTTGGACTACACTAGTCCATCCAACAAGCTTTCAGAAGCACAGAAATCGGTAATATTCACAGGCATCGAGGAGTGCCCTCGGTCATCGAGAATTTGTTGAAACATAGCATGTGGAATATATTATAAATTGCTGCTTATTCATGGGTAAATCTGTCCTGTGACAAGTTATTATAAATAAGCTGTTGGTTTATGAAATGATAACTCGTATTGTCTAAACATTTCCGAGTTGCTCGATCCTCGTGCGAGACAGATCCGCCGCGACGTGCACGCTCTGTGCACGTAGACTTCTTCGCTCTCATTGAAGTGTGTATGGTTCATTCCAATCAAAAAAAAGCAAAATGTAAACAAACATAGTATGCAGATGACATTGACATGTGTCAGTTCCATAGTAAGTTTGTTTACGTTTTGCTTTTTTTTGATTGGAATGAAGTATAGGTGTCAGAGACATATCTATAATATTTTTATTTTTTAATAGTAATTACTTTATGGAAACCCTGCCTCTACTCTGGCCTCATGGCTGCCGTCTAGTTGTAAAAATTGTGCTCCTGTTGGTTTTTCCCCAAATATCTACAGTCCATAAAAGAAGGTTTTCACTCAAGCCCAAACTTCCTCAGTAGGTAGTCCCGACCCGGCATTACTGGTTATGAAGCTATATTGTTTACTTAGCTGTTACGCCACCCCGGGTCTATGTAAATCGTTACCTATCTAAGCTGGCCCCGTATGTATGTAAAATAACCTTGGCTTATATGTATCTGCGAACATTGATATTTAGCGGCAAAACTTACAGATAGATAAGATGGTGGTAACTAGCTAGGCGGGTTTGGAAAATGGTCTACCACCAACCAAACGAAGTGAATAAATGAACTGAATTAAAACCGAGTCCTCAAAGTTGGATGTCGGAAGTTGAACTCGCAATTCGCAACGTCCTGACGAGCGGAATAGCTATACTAGGCCACGGAGGCGGTTAAAATGACATTGATGGCCATCTTAAACAATATTGGATCCGATATTTTTTGCATAAAGCTGATTGTAGCTTACCTAATACGCTACCTGCATTTTTAGGGTGCCGTACCTGAAAATGAAAAAAGGAACCGTTATAGGATCACTCATATGTCTGTTCTCTGTCTGTCTGTTACAGCCAGGGATGGAAGATATACATCGATGTACTGTAAACACTCGATGTATAGTAACGATGCATTGTATTGAACGAAGTATTGATATAAATATTTCAACATCGAATATATCGACGTTTATTATTCGATGCATCAAATACGCAAACTATAACACTGACTGCCACGTATCGTGAATGGGAACGTAATAATCAGTTCAGTTAACATCTGTCTAATCAGAAAGACTTTTCCCAGACAGGGCTAGTTTTGACTGAGCAAAGAAACCGAGTGAAGGGAAAAAGATTAAGTAAACTTTTGTTTGTACATAGCAATAAAAAATATATTGGGATTCGCAAACAAAATAAAGTTATGTATGGTTCATTCCAATCAAAAAAAAGCAAAAGGTAAACAAACATAGTATGCAGATGACATTGACATGTGTCAGTTCCATAGTAAGTTTGTTTACGTTTTGCTTTTTTTTGATTGGAATGAAGTATAAATGTGATTTTTTTATAAATAATGTTTTCTTGTACCTAGTTTTATTTTAGTTTCGGCTTCGGAATATCTTACCATTCTCGTGTCAGAGTTTTTAAACCACCTTAAGGCCTAAACATGTTTTGGAAACATCGATGTATTTTTCAATACATCGTATTAACATCGATGCAACCGAGCGATGTATTACATCGAAAAAAAAGTGTCTATATCTAGTGTGATCTAAGTTCAGTTTCATGAGTAATATAATGAGTAGTATAATGGTTTGATTAGTATCAGTAGCTTTAAAACACCCTACATTAAAGCACTATCTGAACGGTGGGCGGCAATAATTATATAAAACGATTCATTGTTCAAGAAGGTCGAGGTCACAGTAGTAGCGTAGTAGCCTTCGAGACATTGAACGACTCGTCATCGAGAAAGGATGTTCTTAAAAACCTGCAATAATAATTACCTTCCGTACATGTACCACCGCAAATATGGGTGACTTTTTATTTGCGGCAAACTTAGATGCTTCTCATGAAACACTATTTTTTCCCCTGAGGAGCAATAGCAGCATTTTTTTGAGTTACCATACAACTTATTCATATCGATAATACTCAATTATATACATCAGGAGGAAGGAATTCTATTTTCTCCAATTCTATGGAGTCCTTAGAGAATTTTGTTTAGTTTGATAAGTTGCATATCTGCCATTAGTCGCTTGGTAGCAAATAAATAGTCCACCCTTACCCTGTATACAGATCCTTTACGTAATGCACAGCATACGTCGGTATTCTGTAAACGCTTTGTTAAAATTAATGCTTTAAACAACTATTACATAACCACCGCCCTGGGTACTTACTGCCACTTATGATATTTATGATTATGAATCTCGGTATACACTATAAATAACTCGTTAAATATAGGCAAAAAACTCCCCTTTTCTTAAAATTGAAAAAGAAAGAAAAGGTACCCTTTTTATTTTGTAAATTTCTACACGGTTCTGTTTTCATTATCGTTTTTGTTTTGTCTTTGTCTGCTAGAATCTTGGAGACGGTCAAGGTGGCGGGGCAGCGGTGTGCGTGCTTGCTGGCGGGAGTATCGACGTTCTACTATACGTCTTACGGCTGCTTTGTCGGAAACCGGCCCTCTGCAATGCGTGATATCATCGAAGGTATGTATGTAATACATACCCTATTGACTTGCTATCCACGGGTTGACCACTCCGTCGAAGTCTCCTTTTTAAGAGAAGAATCTAAAGCTCGTTTGCAACAAAAAAGTTACGTTAACTAGAGGTCAGAAACTAATGGTGTACCAGTTATGGCCATTTACTATTGTGATTTTTGTATTTAAAAGTTAATAATATATCCTATTTATTTAATAACCGGTTTACAATAGATCGCCCTGTCGAATAACAAATAGTCGAGCCATTGGCAATCATGTTAAAAAGCAAGGTAGCCAAAAAACTACATACTGTTGGCGAGCGTTACCGGCCACGATACGATTATAAACTTGAATTTCTTAACGAAAGCACAAAAATATATTGAAAATACTTTTATTAAGAAATTCAAAATTATATGGCTGTCTTGGTGGCCTGTAACTATTCCCAAATAACTTTTTTCTACCTACTATTTCTCAATTAAATTGTTTCCAAAGCTGTGTTAATTAGTGATCATCATCATAAGCTAAATTTAGTCCTGCTACTCAAACGTTACTTGGGAAATATCCTCCCTCTTGACTTTAGTGTCGTGGGGTTTTGTATAGGGTTCGTTTTGTTTCTCCCGGAGCAAAACTACGAGTATTCGGTAGAACAAAGCACCGGTGCCTACCGATACGGCGCACGAGTCGCTTGGAACTTGTGTTAGAATTATGAAGAAACGTTTTTCTGGTGGAAATTTGTTTCAAGTTGTAAGATGGCGAAATTGGAATAGAACGAAAATGTACATTAATTTATACGTTATTTTTTGTGTACTACACAACAGTAGAAAATTTATTGCACAGCAGAGAATTGCCACATTGATTGCCATATTACCTGATTAGTTAGGCTTAGTTTAGTTTGAGCAAATATATGTTTGTACTACCAGCTGAAGGGATGATCGGTAGCAAGCCCCTGGAAACATGTCTCGGAATCGTGCAAGTAAAAATCTATCGGAGAGTCCCGTCTTCCGGTCTCATCGGATCAGATGATGATGTTAAATGTTGTAAATACTATGGTTTTCTGTGTGAGTTGTAATGTTAATGTTAGATTAATTTGTATTTTGGTTGTTGTAGAATCGTGTGGAGTGCAGTCGCAGGCTGCTGGCGTCGCGGCGGCACTCGCAGGCGGCGCCGCGCCTGGCTAGGCTGGCGGCCTTCTCCGAGCCGCTGGCGCGGTTGGCGCGGGCTCTTCTCGTTCAGGTATTATCTAGTTTCATTAATAGGAGTCCATTGTGATTACTATTGAGTAATAGCCGTTTTGCAATCGCAGATTGAGGGGACGTGTAAACATTACGGTACAAAATTAAATGGCTAATATAATATGTTGCTTAAAAATGAAAGGTAATATGCTTCATTCACGTCATTTTTCCACAGACCATATCGGAACTAAGCCAAGGGCACGATCCGCGGCGGTTGACGCGGGACCTGTATCGTGTGGTCCGCCAACAGGCCGCCTCCAATTGGCTCAAGCCTTCAGAGCTGGAGTGTGCTTTGTGCTACCATCCCTTCACCCGGCCTGTGACCACGCCCTGTGGCCATACGTACTGCCGGACCTGCATAGAGCGATCCATGGACTATAGAAAAACCTGCGCGCTGTGTCAGCGGGGCTTGGACGATTTCAATCTTACCACAGTAAGTCAATGAGTTTTTTCATTACTAGACTGATCAAACTATAGAAATGTTCGCTTTAAAAGCAATCGAGACAATTGCCTAGTTTTGATTTGACAGGCTTCCACCATTTTTTAACTATGTGACCAGCAAATTATTAATGTACTTTTCGAACAATAGAAAGCCACGTTAAGGGTTTTCTCCAAACCCCCGCGCCTTAAGTTAAGCCTGCCCAGCCGAAGGAACTCTTAGAAATAAAGTCTCCAAAGTAAACTTTGGAGTTATTATGAGCTGCCCAAAGAATGTTTAATACAATAGCTAAAGTTTATGTTTAGATTCACGCTATGGCCTTGTGTCTTTTGTCGAACTTTGCAATTTATTGTTCGGGTTATCGGGTCACCTTGCATCCTTTGTATATTTATTGATCAGATTGACACGTGATGCGATGCTAAATGATAGACATTTTTGCCAAGCATACTGAATTGTAAGCTTAAAAATACCTTTTCCCATTTCAGACTCGAGACACATTGTTTATATGTGCAGCGCTAGCTTCCATAGACGCCACGACCCCACCGCTGCCTCCTGATCCTGACATAATACCGATATTCGTCTGTACCGTCGCCTACCCCGCGTAAGTTTGCTAATACTGTTAAAATTTTGGCCAAAAAGTGACTTAATATCCGATCAAAATACGCAAAGGACTTTTTTGTAAAGTTTGATGCTAGTACAACTAATCTTCGTCGTTATAAAATTCTGTAAATAGATCAAATTTGCCAAAAAATGTTCTCATGGATACACGCAACTATTGTCATTCATATGGTGAGTTATGAAGTAATCGATTAGTTCCTATTGTTTTGTGGTTAGTTTGAGTTGGTAAGCCTTATCGGTGGCTTGGTCGTAACTACACAATATGTGTACCTATGTAGGTAGGTACGGATTTGAGTTACGGTATCGTTTGTAAAATTGGAGCCATGCGTAAGACCGAATAACGTATTACTTTGACTACCTTTAAAAATTTATATACACTTTCTAGTTTTGTAGTATATAAGTGGTTTTATATAATATAATTTGACTTCTGAGAGACTTTAGGACCGAATGGTAGCGAAAAAATCCAAGTTGAGATTTTGATGAAATGATTAATTGTCTTCCACTAATAGTTTAAAAATACTATAAAATAAAACCGATTTGTGTCCCTCCGGCGCTATTCATAAAATTTGAAGTGAAGCAATTTTTCCTTTTTTTAGAGTTACCACCACAGAACGGCATCGGGTAAGAAATGTGGCGTTATTGTTGCAGGATCCCGTGCCCGCTGTTGATATTCGATCCCCGCTACTGGCTGATGATCCGGCGAGTGCTGGAGTCAGGCTCACGCAGATTCGGCATGGTCGCCTATGAGCGCGACCGGACCTACTCCGACCACGGCACGGTGAGCGCACTCTATACATATGTACAGTTGTAATCATCAAAATTCCAATTTCAAATTTTGGTGTTCCGGAGATCCTGGAGTTGCCTGCATTAAAAAATAAATACATACAATAGGGAGTTTTCAGATGACGTATGTTACACCGTTCATAAGATTCTCAATAGATGGCGTTTCTAAGCTTTGGAAATGTGTTTCGTAGAAATTAGGTAGCAAAATAGATTTAATATTGTTGAAAATATATAAAAAGTCACGTGAAAATAGGTTTTTATTATTTGAATTAACAGAAACGATAAATTTCCCACTTGGTCAAGTATGGATGACCTGAGTGCGTTCTGGTTTCTCTGTTATATGTAATTTCTTCTTCCGAACCACACATAAATAGATTTTAATGCATTTTTATGATTTAAATGCAATTTATAACTCGGGATCATGATATAATCCTTTAGGAAAATTTTTGCATAAAAAATTATGGAAATTTTTTTTTGCATCCAAATCCAAAAAAATTATTCAATAAAAAGTAATCTTCGAAAGGTATTCATCATTATTATGATATTAGTCAGTAATATCAGTCAGTTTTGACGATTTCTTAAAGATTTTCTTATTTCAAATGTTGATCAACGCCATCTAGTTATGTCTAGAGAAAGCCGTGGAAAACTCCCTATTCCATAGTGGGGGAGTAAATTTTCTTTTTTTGATTGATATGTAACCCGTACGCCACGCCATCCACGACGTATGGTTCGTCTTGCTCGGAGGATCAGTGTTAATGAAGACTTTGCCCCTTAAAACTAAAATAATTTAAAATAAATAGATGTATTCTAATCAGAAATTGTAGAAGTAGATTAAGTATTCTATTACGTAGCGAGTTTAATCAATCCGGGAGTTTACTGCATCAAAAATTAATTAACATGAGTACACTAAATAGCTCCTTCATTGAAATTGCAAAAAAATACTTCTTTGGATTTTCATTACACTTAGAATTTTTAAATTATTAAAATATAGAACAATAAGGCCAACGTACACAATTTCAAATATTTTTAGGACAAATTAGTTTTTGACATTTGATTAAACTTACTCGGATGACTAGCAGTGAACTACCGGATCGTTATTCTTTCCTTCCTTTTTTATTTAGCATTCCACATTAGTGATTTTGCCAATGACTAGTGAAATATGAGGGATTGTTATTTTGTCATTTTATTGACTGTGGAGTTTGTTTTCTACGTTCCTGTCGCTTGCGTAAGAGACTATGTTTTTCAGGAAGCTGTGTCTGTCTTTATTATTAACATTTACGTTGTGGTTGTTATCTTAAAATTAAACTTTACTGTGTCGTTTTACGTATTAGAAATTGTGTTTAAGATTTTAATTAAGTTAATATTTTAATAAATACCAGTGCAGTCCTGGTCATTTGTGATGTTGTCGATAAGTACATATTTCTTAATAAAAATAGTCCAATGTAAAAAAAAAATGCAGTGCAATAGTAAGACACAAAATAATGAAATCGGAAACAGTGACATACATATATTTAATTCATTACCAAAGTATTTTTACAATGACCCTTCGTTTTATTTACAGTGTGTCATTTTAAATCCGATCTGTAGTTAACTGTTTGTAAAAAAATAGATAAATAATAATTTGTTTCGTTTCAGGTACTGGAGGTATGTGATTGCGTGCACTTGGAAGATGGCCGGTCCATTCTGTCCACAGTTGGAGTTTCAAGATTCAAAGTGATAGAGAGGGATGTGATTGATGGGTTGGTTCTGTTTGTTTATTTTTAAGTGTTTATTTCGCTACTTAATTCGTCTGGTTCTTTGTTAGGTAATCTTACGGTTGTTTACCAAAATTGACCGTGATAGTGCTTGGTTTCTAATGTGTCCAATTGGTTTGTTGATTTACGTCAAAACGTTTTTCTGTGCCCCTTATATCCTGTGTACATATAATTAAATATAATTAAATCATTCCAGTTGCGATGTGGCGCGCATTGAGCCTCTGACCGATATCGCACCCACCGAGGACTTCCTCACCTGGGACCTGCGGTTGATGGCCTCCCAGATTTCGTACAAGGCGCTGCTGTGGCTCAACGGCATGGACCGGGCGGTCCGCGCCGAGATCGAGACGGCTTTCGGCGGGTTGCCGCGCTTCGAGCCGCGCGATGACTGGTGGCGCAGCCCCGACGGGCCCGCCTGGCTTTGGTGGCTGATTGCTATTCTGCCGCTCAGATCTGAAATTAAGGTAGCGTATTACTAGGATTATACAAATTGTCTTCAAAAATAAGATTGACAGAGGTCAAAGTTAATACTGTGATCCCACCCTATTTTATTATCACTCTTCGACATTCCATCGCTGTTGTATTTTTTTAAATTTCGATTCTATCTACATATTTTGATATGACTTTATACATGATTGCTTTTATCTATTGCAGGTGCTTATACTGTCGACAAAGAGCCTACTGAAGCGTATGATGGCGGTCGCGCGCACGTTGGAGGCAATCGACCAGATCGCACTGAACGCAGCTTCCTCGGACTGCGCCTTGCAGAGTGCCTTCACCCACGCCGACTGGACGGACGCCGACTCACATTCGTAAACACACAGCCATTCAATTATTTCCGATTTGATAACAAATGCGGAGCTTGAGAGTCCATATTTCTTTATCCAACTCGCGAACGCGCTCACAACCATTTTGTCATGTGTGAAACGCAGAATGGAGTCCTCTGATTGGTTGCCCAAGCCAAGCGACATCGATCGATACGTTTTTGTAGGCACTCCAAGCAAAAATATAAATAAATAAACACGTCACATTTTGTAGACGTAATGTTGCCGAAATCTTATTTTTAATGATTAAATAAATAAAGAGTGATCGCGAATTAGACTTTCCTATTATCACACCTTTGCTACAACTTTGACCATAGCGGTTATTCCTATTTAAATTACCGAATGATAATGATGAGCACTCGAAAAAAATTTTTCACGTACCGTATATATAGGGTGACTTTTAATTAGTTCTTGATACGAAAGTCTATGAATGTACTCATGATAACAAACAACTTTCCCTAAGAAACCCATATTCAAATCACAAAAAAATTTTTGACTCTCCATACAAATCGATGAACTGACCGGCCAAATTAGTATGAAGAGTCCAAAATTTTTTTTGCGATTTGACTATGGGTTTCTTAGGGAAAGTTGTTCGTTATCATGAGCATATGCATAGCCTTTCGTATCAAGAACTAATTTAAAGTCACCCTATATATATATTTTAATTGTTTAAAACTGAGATTGGAACCCTAAAAAATTCTGAAACAACGCCAAAAGATAGAACACCAGTAAAGCTTAGATAATTTTTATCAGAAATATTTTAATGCACTCTAAAATCAATGTAAATACCTACAATAAAAATTGACGAGGCGCCATTAAAAATAATAAACCTATAAAGATGCTCTCCGTAAAAAAATTGTTTTCACCATAAAAATTAAATTAACGTTTGCACTATAATCAATAAAAAAGTGTATATACTAAAGAAGCAGTTCTCATATCAAACTTTTCAATCAAGATCCTAAGTTATCCGTATCGGGGTGTTCCGATATTTCTGTTTTCTTAGTGTCTTATTAGCGCGGTTAAATTGTGCACACAATAAGAAGAAGTATGCCAGAAATACAGAAGGTGACGGAAAACGACGGAACTCCTATAAAAAAAATATTTTGCTTTAATTTTAATGAACATGTAGAAAATTGGTAATGGTTAAATTAAAGTGCAAACTATTGATTTTAAAGTTCATTTATATATATTCCTAAAATTAAAACTGTAAAGCTTGGGTGCAGATGCGAATATCCGCAACATCTCTGGTTTACAGAAAAAAAAATATAATCTCGGCCAAGTGCTTCTGCGATGCTCTTTTAGTGACTTTTTTAGATCACTGTCTAAACTTTGACAACCATAAATCTTCCTCCGGCTATAACATTTCTATCAAATAAATTTCACTTCAATCCGTCCAGTAGTTTCGACAAAATTGTGGACATACAAACATAAAATGTTCTTAACGACCGACCGGATATAAAAACTACATTTAGTTTTTATAAATCCTAAATATACCTGTTGCTAAGAAAACCCGTGTCCAACTCTTTGTGGCTCACACTTCGCTTTGAAGCTAAAATGTATTTGTAACCTCTCTACATCCCTGTGTGAAAGTTTACTATAAGTACATAAGATAATACATAAGATAATTATGTGCTACACGTGGATAACTGCCAGCACCCACACAAACCTTATTGTTTAATCCATTGACCGCTTCGCTACTCTTTGACAAATCGTGCCACCACCGCCAGTCTGCTTCAGCCGACAAAAATATAAATATAATATATGTATATAATAATAAATATAATGGAAACCGGTTGTCGGCCCTAGTAGACTGTGGCGCTCAAAGAAAATGGACGTATAAAAATTATAAACTGTTTTCGATTGTATTCTTTTGTATATTAAATAAAATTGAAATAAAAAGTAAGAAAATGATGTATTAGATAAAATGGTAGAGAAAACTAAACTCTTCGTATATGCCGCCTTCCCTATTTTGTACGTGTATAATGTATATGGTGTATGTGTCGTGGCCAAATTAATTCGTGATTTATTCATTGAACTGGCCAGACCATATCACGATGTGATATGGTCACATCATGAAGTGATCAATTCTATGATCTGGCCACGATATATATATAGCAAGTAGATATTCTCCTGTTTCCTTAGATTTGGATATTTATACTTAACACTTTAGGCAGTCCAAGTATTTGCAGGGTCCTTATAGTGATGTTGTAATTATTTTTAATATAACGCTGAGCACTTATAGATCCTAGGGACCGAATTTATATTTAAGGTTCCCTGGAGAACATTACTATCTAGCAATAAGGCTGCCTATTTATTGTCTTAGTACTTTGTTATTGTCTACTTGTGCGATGAAAATAGTAGTCAATCTGTATGTAATTCGAATTATAATAAGAGTATTATGACGGATTTTCGATGCGAGATTGTATTTTCACTTATAATAAATATTAGGTGTATTGCATTCAAGGTCTTAAGAACCGTGAAAATGTTGCTATTTAAAAAACTTACTAAGCAGAATAATTAATGAAAGTTTGCTCAATTAAATGCCTAGAAATAGCAACTATTTTTAAAGCAAATTTTTCACAAACGCCATCTATTTATAAGTAGATATTTAAAATCATGGTTAGTAAGATTTTTTCTAGTATCAGCATTTTCACAGGTTTTGAGGCTTTATATGTCTGGAGACTTAATGCTAAATGATTATACCTGTAGCTGGGCAATATTGCTCCTATATTAGCATTTATGCCTATCCTGTACCATGTCACAGGTTACTGTAAACTGTGGACCATTTAGAAATTTTGAGCTATCTGTTTTATACCCTGATTTAAGAGGAGATTTGTAATCTTTAGCAGACTCTAGTTGCCTTCAGCGAAGGTGGTATTGTTAGTGATTTTAAATCATGATTACAATCCGCTATATCCAAATTATTTTACACAAATGATAGTTGTTATTTACTAAGCGACCGGTTTGAAATTTAATGGTACCGTAGGTAATATCTTTTTAAACCTTAATACCCGGTAATAAACAAGTCACATTTATCCAGATCGTTTTATAGTTTTATACGATAAAGCCTGCTTCGAATAATCTCTTGCAATACCGTTTGGTGACTGGTACAAAGGTACAAACATGTAAACCTCTTGACTGGTGACTGTGCTCGTGTGAGTAAAGAACTTTCGTACAACTTTGCTAAAATAGTAAAAAAACTGGATCTTTCATAGAAACTTAGCTCAACAAGATTTTTGTTCAATTTGAGTATACTTAATGTACCTGTCATCCATTTAATAATTATATTTTCAATAAAATAAGGAAAGCAAGATTACGAAACCATTTTGTTGTTGTAAGGGCGCTGCTAATCTGACATTCCATATTTCCCTGTAGTGTCCGTGGTTAGATCACTTTATCAGTCGTCTGTACCTCTACGTGGTGCCTGCAGTGCTGGTTATAATGCATTTAATGCTGTGTGTTATACCAATAGTTAGCTTTCTAATAGTTTGTAAGCATCGTTATCGTAAACTTAAGGAACTACCATAGCGACATACTTTTTGCTGTCTTTAAAGAACTTAGCAAAATGCATGTACCTAAACTACCATAGCAGCGATGACTTTAAAGAACTTAGCAAAATGCATGTATTTAGTTTTTGTATTTTATAATGATTAAATATACCTATTCAATATTGTCAATCGATCTCATTAGATTCAAAATAATAATGTTTACAAATTCGTTTACTGTGTAAATCGTGTTTTGAAATAAATTTTAAGTAACCCAGAAGTTATTTTTTATTTATAACCTTAGTCAGTTTAAGAAAATCATAACATTTTACTTGCCATAAATAAGTACAAAAGGCGTAAATTCACATAAATTAAAAATTATGCTGAGTGAGGCACTTCTTTAAATACGGTTTAAAATTTTCCCACTCGTTTACATTAAACACAAATTTTCCGCGAAAAATATTGCTAAAATAATTAATAACATGCAAAAAGGGAAATCACCGGGTCACGACGGTCTCAGCATCGAGCATCTTAAGTATGCTGGAGTACATCTGCCACGGGTGCTTGCGATGTTCTATTCACTTTGTGTGGGCCACTCGTACCTACCTGAAGCTTTGATGCGCACAGTAGTAGTTCCTATTGTCAAAAATAAAACGGGTGACATAGCAGACAAAGCCAACTACAGACCTATCTCACTCGCAACAATTCTTGCCAAAGTGCTAGACAGCCTACTGAATGAAGAGCTAACGCGAAATTTAACTTTACATGACGCGCAGTTTGGTTTCCGGCCGGGGTTGTCCACTGAAAGTGCCATCCTAGGCCTGAAACATACTGTCAATTACTACACGGCCAGGAAAACACCTGTCTATGCCTGTTTTTTAGACCTTTCCAAGGCCTTCGACCTCGTCGTCTACGATCTTCTTTGGGCCAAACTCAGCAAGGCAGGTGTTTCCGAAGAATGTATCTCCCTCTTTAGGTTTTGGTACAAAAACCAAACTAACCGGGTGAGATGGGCTGGAGTACTTTCTGAGATCTATAATTTAGAATGTGGTGTTAGACAGGGCGGTTTGACTTCACCTATTTTGTTTAATTTGTATGTGAATGATCTGATCGGGGAGCTCAGCAGTACGCATGTTGGATGTTACATTGACGGTACCTGTGTCAACAACATAAGTTATGCGGATGACATGGTACTGCTGAGCCCGTCGATCAGTGCTCTCAGAAAGTTACTGGTTACTTGTGAGCGGTACGCGGAGGGACATGGTCTTAAGTACAACTGTAAAAAGAGTGAGGTTCTAGTCTTCAAAGCCGGCAGATATCGCCCTAGTAATATACCTCCTGTTGTGCTTAATGGCTCGTCCCTCCCCGTGGTGGACCGGTTCAAGTATCTCGGTCATATCGTGACGGAGGACCTCGGGGATGACTCCGATATTGAAAGGGAGCGCAGGGCGTTGGCGGTGCGGAGTAACATGCTGGCTCGCAGGTTTGCTCGATGCACAAAAGATGTTAAAATAACACTATTCAAGGCATACTGCCAATCTTTCTACTCGAGCGGCCTGTGGGTCAAGTATACGCAACGGGCCTACAACGTCCTGCGTGTACAGTATAACAATGCCTTCAGGATGCTGTTGAGGTTGCCACGGTTCTGCAGCGCATCGGGGATGTTTGCGGAGGCGCGCACTGCGGATTTTTATGCAGGCATGCGCAGAAAAGCCTCCTCGTTGCTGCTCAGACTCCGGGGCAGCAGCAACAGCATCCTGAGGATGATAGCTGGCCGGGTGGACTGTCCCATCCAGAACCACTGGATGGAGCGATCCATTGGGCTTATTAAATAATTATCTGCCTGTAATCCTATATGTTTTCTATTTGTTTCTGTATACTAACATAGCTTTAAGTATTTTTGTTTCTACTAACAATTTTATGGGTCACTGACCTGAAATAAATGGTTATTTATTTATTTATTTATTTATTAAGAAATTTACGAAAAACTTTTTTAAAATGCAGTTTTCTCACTTTTGTTAGATACATTTAAAATTAACGCATTTGCTTCGCTCTACTTTTCATATAACATGTACCCAGGATGCAAATTACCAAAAATAATTTGAAACTATATTCGTCATGCATAACTCCCCTTTTAGGATTCCGTAGTCAACAAGCAACCCTTATAGTTTCGCCATGTCCGTCTGTCTGTCTGCGGCTTAGCTCAGAGACTTAATACAAGATAGCTGTAATTTGGCACGGATATGCATATTAATCAGGCCGACAAAGTGGTAAAAATAAAATCTGAAAATCATTTTTTTTCATGGTACTTTCCCTACACGTGAAGTTGGGATGAAATATTTTTTTCTCGATTATCCCATGATGTGGGGTGTCGTTGGATAGGTCTTTCAAAAAGATTTGGGTTTACGAAAACCATTTTTCGATTTAGGGATCCGTTTAAAGTGCATATTGTTAGTCCCTCCCCCCCGCCAGCTAAACGGTTATTTCTAAAAATGTGAAAAATTCACGGCAGTAGTATATATAACCAAGGTAAAAGGAAAACTATCACAGCTAAGTAGGCTTTACGAGTTAACGAGTAGTAGTCAATTTTGTAAGACAGGAGGTTTTCCCCTTGAAGCAGTGTCTGTCGAAGCACTACGGAACCCTACATTGCGCGTGGCCCGACACGAACTTGATCGCTTTTTTTGTAACACGCGCCTAAACTTTAGTGCTCAAGAATAGAATTCATGGACGACATGGATAGCCTAGCCATCGCGTTTGCTGATTTAAGCAAGGTGAAAAATGAACCAGGTTTAGTAAAAATAATAATGTATAATTGCACTTCTGAATAATTAAAAAAATTAACCTACTAACACAGTCGTATCTGAAAGAAATTTATACGGTGGAACCACCAAATTAGAAGGCGCGGGGCCCTTTCGGGCTCTCCCCACGTTGTCGAAGTGGCTCCCGTGGCAGGGGCAGTAAAACCCACCCACAAAGTCTCCTGTGTTCGGTATCGGCACGCATCCCAAGTGAGTGCATATCCCGATCACAATCAACCATTCTAGTTTCTGTACTCTTTCTTCCGGGGCCTGGGGATCCCTCAGAGTCCCTAATGGTGTAGCTGCCTCCACTTCAATGTCGTGCGGCGTCCTGTTTTTTATAAATAATGGTTTCCCTCTCCATTTAACAGACATACAACTCCCTGGAGCTACTTTTGATAAATCCACTTCAATAGACGCCATAGCTAACACATCTGCCGCGGGTGCCATATATGACACCAAATAAATAACGCATGCTTTAGCGGCATAAGCCCCTGCAACCATTCCAAAAAATCCCACCGTATATGTGTATCCATGCTTATTATCGCCTTGGCCCCATGAGGTACTTCTGACATCTTTATATTCATCTTTCCTGTAATCATCAAAACTCGGTGTTTCAATATCGCGGCAGAAGCGAGGGTGTTCTTTGTGGCGTACCTGAGTCCACAAGAAGGGCAGGGAATTCTGGTACGGGTTTGCCATGCAGATTCTACCGCCGCCGGTCAGCGCTCCGGCTCGGCATCCTGCTGGCGTCTTAGGCCTGTGTTGGTACAGGCACGTCACAGACTTGATGATATCATGGCAACACGACGACTGCCATAACTTAATCTTTCCATAATCTAATAAATATCTACTATGTAGAAATAGCATCTTGATCGATGTTACTCGTCGTTACTACTATTTTCACAGCGACGTCATAGCGTAAACGGAACAGAAACAAACATGATAGAAATAACTCTGAAAATGTCAATAGATTGATTTTGATAGCTGTCACGCTAGATATTCTAAATATAAAAGTATCCATAAATATGGAGCCGTTAAGATGTTAATCGAAGAGACAATTCTTTTTGGTCTTAAGATCAGTTGTATAATATAATCCATAATCTACAGATTGCCTTTGTTCACCAACAAGCGACAAACGGTAGATGCTACTCATGAAAATTAACAACTTTTCCCAAGGAAATACAATTGGGACGAAAATCATTTTTGACTATTCAGATAATTTTTGATAATTAGTTAGAACCACAAATGTTTTCTACTCCGATTGTAGGTAATAGGCTCCTTGAAGAAAGTTGTTTAGTTTCATGAGAAGCGAAAAAAATATTTATACATATTGTAATTAATTTAAAACATCATTTATATATTATGTAAGTATCACAGACTTGGAGAAAAGTCTGTATGCTCTACTCTACACTACAGGTAAAATTGTACGATCCATATCAATTCATGAATGCCATCATCATTTGTATGATTTTTCATGCATCTCATCTCACTAATATTATAAATGCGAAAGTGTGGATGTTTGTTTGTTTGTTCCACTTTCACGCCGAAACTACTGAACGGATTTGGATGACGTTTGGTATTCTTAGATATAATTATGTACCTATTAAAAATTGACGCGCATTATTATCAAAAATAAACTATCATTTTTTTAAAGCTATTTCTCGTGACATGCCCATCGAAATTGCTTTAAAAAAAACACGAAGAGTATATTTTTAATTGATTACAGAATTTGGCTGCTTTATACGACTTTTTTTTAATAATGATGAAAATAGAAAGGGGCGGCAAATTTCTGATCGGCCCCGGGCGGCGAAAACCCACGCTACGCCACTGCTTTGCAAGGCACGTTAAACCGTTGGTGCCGGCTGCTATAGTCGTTAAGTCATGTTAGAAGCCTTATAGGCAGCTTAAAAACTTCTGACACTGGGGTTGGCCTTTGGTTGGACTTTGCCTCGTGTGTGGAGTATTTTTTATCCTTAATTAGGAAGCCCTTGGCATCATCTCACCTGATTGTAAGTGATGATGATGCCGAAGATAGAAGTGGGCTTACCAAAATTCCCCAATGCAAGTCATGGGAGGATCTTATCTTCATGCCGGAACGCATCAATGCTGTTATCCACGGCTGTTAACATTGATGTCTGGCGGCAAGGCTTAGATAAGATGGTGGTAACTAGCCAGGCAGGCTCAAAAAATACCCTACCACTAAATAAACCGAGTCCTTCAAAGTTGGACCCCGCCGGGAATCGAACCCGCGACCTCCTGATATAAAGCTAGCGGACTAGCCACTAGGCTACGGAGGCGGTTATGCCATGTTGGAGGCCTTATAGGCAGCTTGAAAACTTCTGATATTGTGGTTATTTTCCACTAGCCCACAATCTCCACCTTTTCGCATTTAGCCCCTGTGTGTGTAGTATGGCCTAACCTTCCTTAGGTATGGGAAGAGACCCGTGCCCCTGCAGTGAGGACGATATGGGTCGTTAACTACCTAGGACTGATCATCCAGTTGGGAAGTTCAACTTCGAGAAATTGATCCATTGAAAAATCTAGGGAACGTTTCCTGCAGTTTGTTACGCGTAGCAAAAAACCCCAGTTCGGTCACAGATTAATAGAACACAATACAAGGTCCATAATATAACGGATTATAATTGCAATGAGATGGTTATTTGCGAGATCAGCACGATTGCCTTGTCAGTTTTCCCTTGAATCGATTGACTTCCACCGAAATCGGAAATAAAATAAATAGCCAGCAAGGGCCAGAGGCCTAAGCGTGTTAGTGCTAGATGCATAAGTAGCAAGTTTTGATCTTCTTCTGAGCAGGTTGATGCATGATAATATAATATTGACGTAACGCTACTCATTTTAAGTTCAGATCAGTGTGGGACCGTCGCGGCGGTTACGTCAAGGCCGAACGCAAAATTCTCGAGATTTCGATGTTTTAATTACTTTTCTTGGCTTACAAATAAGTTAAAAAATCCGTTCAAGGTAAATTGAAGGTATTAAAATGGCCGATTTTTGTGTGTTGGTTTCAACAGAAACAAATATTGTGTTTCTGAGAGAATTTGCAAAATACAGGGTTTACAGGTTTTTTTTCATCAGTTTATGTGATTATTATGATTCTGTTCAAGGCAATTTGTTTTTTATTGTTTCAAGTATGTTATATATTTTTTCCGTGGTGATAGCTTTCACCATTATTTCAAGAATTTGAATTGAATATTGCGATTTGGTGATACTTAACGCCTGTTTTTATCTCAAGCTTGTCGGCGGAACAACCCTTGGAGTAACCGCCATTATTTCCTAATCCTCGCCTTTACTTTGACTTTTACTTGATCGATGTAACTAATTCTCGGCCACACTCTACCTCTTTTTCCTTCTATTTTTCCGTCCATGATGTTCATTATGAAGTCATAAAAAATGTCCAATCATATTTCCTCTTCTGTTCTCAATAGGTTCTATGACGTTTCTTTCACTATATCTAACACTTCTTCGTTTATGAATTTTTCTGTTCAGCTTATACCTTCCATTCGCCTCCAGCACCACATTTCAAATGCTTGCAATTCTTCCTTGTATCTTTTTCTTTTTTTGTCGTTATCCAAATTTCACTCCCTTAAAAGGCTACGCTCCAAATAGGTATAACATTTTATCAAAAGTTTTCTTAACTTTAAACTTCTCGTTTATGATTGTTTCTGTTCAGCTTATACCTTCCATTCGCCTCCAGCACTACATATCAAATGCTTGCAATTCTTCCTTGTATCTTTTTCTTTTTTTGTCATTGTCCAACTTTCACTCCCTTAAAAGCCTTACGCTCCAAATAGGTATAACATTTTTTCAAACGTTTTCTTAACTTTAAACTTCTTACTATTAAATGATGTTTTAGCTATTAAAGTCAATACAGAATGTAGCAAAATACATATTTTTAAGAATCATAAAATGAATAGGAGCTTCTACTTTACATATTGAACAGTTTTCTCATACCACATCAACATATCAGTTGATCTATTTGCATGGGTACTTCTTACACTCTGTATAGTCATTGATGACGTAAACTACTAGTTTAAACTAATCTACATACTTTACGCAACTGTTTTAAATCTATTCAAAACGTTTACTTATTGATCATTTTGTAATGAACAAAAACAATTAGTTGCCTACTTAAAAATTCGCTAAAACAATGAAGTAATAGCCAATAGGTCAGGTATGCTCCCACAACGATGCAGAACTGAGATGTACGCAAAAGGTTCGCAACCCTTGACCTACCATCACAACAATCAATACCTGCCTATTATGCCTAGCTAATAATCATCATTTTTTAAGTCGTAATAGTTTACGTAACTGTAGTACGTATAAGATATTTTTTTGTGTTTTATTATGACACTCTCCTGTGGGGAGCCCTTCAACAACGCGGTATAAATATTTTTATGATTTGTAGGGTAAGGCAGGTACGTAACAACATTTCACTCACTTATACATATAATAATTTACAACGCTGAACACGTTAAAAACAATCGACTTCAGTCGTAACAACTACAATTTTTCTCTATGCTTTTTTTGTATTTGTTGATTTTGTCAAAAACGGGTAAATCGCTGTAATCGGAACGCGTATATTATACGCGCATGCGCATTTGCGCGCATATATGCGCGCGAGCCAAAGGGTTTCGTTAAAATTTTTATGGGACCACTTCTGAAGTATGACCTACCAAACAAAAAAAGAATCATCAAAATCAATTCATAATTGGCGGAATAATCGCGTAACAGATAAACAAAAAACCGGCTAAGTGCGAGTCGGATTCGCGCAAAAAGGGTTGCGTACCATCGTACAAAAACACGTCTCCCGTTTAATTTTTAAATATATATAATTTTTTGTGTCTACCTGTTGGTATTATTAAGATCGAGCACGTTTACGTTTTACTAGGGGAGCTCACTTTAATTTTTAATTTATTTTTATTATTTGTTGTTATAGCAGCAACAGAAATACACACTCTGTGAAAATTTCAACTGTCTACCTATTACGGTTCATGGGAAACAGCCCGTTGACAGACAGACGGACGGACGGACAGCGGAGGTTTGGTAATAGGGTACCGTTGGCCTTTGGGTACAGAACCCTAAAAAAACATACAGTCGAATTGAGAACCTTCGCTGTTTTTGAAGTCAGTTAAAAATCGCGCAGTGTTGATTTTTTAAAATCAGTTGTTTTGTAGTTATTGTCAATCATGTGGGAATCATTAACATTTATAAAAAAAAAACTATCTAATATGTTACTCCAGATTATACAGGCGTTGTTTGGTTGACCAGGCCTTTTCAGGGGCACCATTTTTTTAGACACCTGTTAAACTCAAAATCTTCTCAGACATATGTTCCCGCTAAATAAAAGGAGCCCTTCAATGTAAGTATGTTATGTATTATACAGGGTGTAAGGGACAGGTTTCCGAAAACTTTAAGGGCTTGCTCAGTAGATGAAACTGAACAACTTTCCACAAGAATTTTTTTCAGGAAACGAAAAAAAAAATCGGCTTCTCCATACAAAATTATAAACTTGATTGGACAGTTTGTATGGAGAAGCCGATTTTTTTTCGCTTCCTGAAAAAAAAACTTGTGGAAAGTTGTTCAGTTTCGTCTACTGAGCAATCTCTTAATGTTTTCGGAAACCTGTCCCTTACACCTGTATATGTTACAGTCAAAACTCTTATCCGGTCAAAACTACTTTTGACTGAAATAATATCGGTTAAAATAAAAGTGGTTTTGACTAAGAATGTTAGTCAAAACTACTTTGATACTTATATTATTACTAGTTTGGTTGTTTGTTACTCAATCACGCAAAAACGGCTGACCGGATTTTGATCAAATTTGGCACACAGGTAGATTATTACCTGGATTAACGTATAGAATACTTTTATCCCGGAAAAGTCAAGTGTGCCCTTGCGTCAGGCGGAAATCAAACCTACCTTACTGTTGTCAGTTGTCATTTTACAGGTGTCAGTCTGACAAATCTCAGTTTATCATACGTCAGAGTGACAGATTTCAGTTTGACAGAGGTAACTTTGACAGATGTCATGTCAAACTGACAACTGTCAAACTGATATCTGTGAAACATCTGTCAATCAGATGTATGACAAACTGACATCTGTCAATCCGATAGATCACAAACTGGCATATGTAAAAGCTGGCATTTGTCAAACTAGCCTCTGTCTCTCTGACTTATAACAACCTGGAAATCTGTTGAACTTAAACTGATAACTGTCAATTTGACATCTGTAAACTGCCATCATGAGATCAGTCAAACCAACAACTGTCAAAATGTCTTCTGTCACTCTGACTTATGTCAAACTGATTTGTCAAACTGCCATGTGTCAAACTGCCTTATGTCAAACTGACATGAGTCATTCTAACACACATGTGTCAAAATGTGCCATCTTTCAAAGTTACCTCTGTCAAACTGAAATCGGTCAAAGTGACATCTGACAGACTGACAAATGTCAAACCGGCCTCTGTCAAACATCTGTCACTCAGATATATGACAATCTTATATCTGTCAATCCGACATACCACAACCTGACATATATAATAAAGCTGACATCTTTCAAACTGGCCTCTGTCACTCTGTCTTATGACAAACTGGACATCTGTTGAACTTAAACTGATAACTGTTAAATTGACATCTCTGAACTGCCATCATGAGATCTGTCAAATCAACAACTGTCAAACTGTCATCTATCACTCTGACTTATGACAAACTGGACATCTGATGAACTTAAACTAATAACTGTCAAATTGACATCTGTAAAATGACAACTGACAACAGTAAGGTAGGTTTGATTTCCGCCTGACGCACGGGCACACTTAATTTTTCCGGGATAAAAGTAATCTATACGTTAATCCAGGTAATAATCTACCTGTGTGCCTTTTATTAAAATCCGGTCAGCCGTTTCTGCGTGATTGAGTAACAAACAACCAAACTAGTAATAATATAAGTATCAAAGTAGTTTTGACTAACATTCTTAGTCAAAACCACTTTTAACTAGAGATGCGCCGAGTATAAGTTTTACTGAGTAAACGAGTACCGAGTATTACTCGGTTTAAAGTTTGCCAAACCGAGTACTCGGCCGAATTACTCGGTTCAATATTCTGTTTGATATAATTTGTTGATGTTACTGATAAAACGCTCTGTAGTGAGTACTGTCGAACAAAGTTTTATTGTTTGGAATAGCTACTACCGCATTTCGGTGGCCCATCCTAATATTAATAATGTGTAGTAAACAACATAATTTTATTTAACAAAAATTTTTAATGTAGGTCTCGTTGATATCTTTCACTAGTGACCTTTCGATTTTTTCGCTGCTCATACAAAAGACTTCAACGTGTGACACACAATATACCTATAATATTTTTTACTAAATGCGCTTGATTGTTTTCTGAAGCCGGAAATTTCTATGAAGAAATAAAAAAACGGCTATTAACAAAATATTGCCCTAACCCAAATTTCATCCAAATCCGTCTAGTGATATTGGCACAAAACCACCGAACGGACACACACCCACAGACATTTTTTATTTTCTATTAGTGCATTTCTATTAGTTTTTTGGGTTCTATTAGTGTAGACAATCGATCTCCATTAAATTCTTAAGTTTTTTCTGCCATGACAATATGTACTTCCTTACTCCTTCGAGGCTCGGTCACGCTCGCTTCTCAGTAGCTCAAAAGTAAAAAAGAACAAGACTGTTAGAGAGTCTTGTATTCCTGATCTTAACTTGGCTTTGCTTATTTCAAACATTAATGTCTTAATTGTCGAATCAATACATATATAGCCTTTATAATATTGTATGTGAAATTTCTGTACAAAGCTTCCGCAGCTACATGTACGATGGTCGTATATTGTTTGTTATAGATTCTAAATAATTATAATTCAATTTTAAAATGCTGTTCTCTACATAAATTATAGTTAGCTTAGTTTTCTTTCATAAATGCTCATTTCTTTAATTAATAAACAGGCTGGTTTTCATTTTGTTGTTTTATCTCTAAAACTATATTACTTTATTTCAACCAGGTACTCGAAACTTGAACCGAGTTATTCGGCCGAGTACGAGTATTAATAAAAGTGCCGAATACGGCGAGTACCGAGTGGTGAACGAGTACTCGGCGCAACTCTACTTTTAACCGATATTATTTCATTCAAAAGTAGTTTTGACCGACGCCCTTAGTTAAAACTACTTTTGACTGCAAAAATCTGTCAAAAGTGGTTTTAACCAAGGGCATCTGTCAAAACTACTTTTGACTGATTTTTGCAGTCAAAAGTAGTTTTGACCAGATAAGAGTTTTGAGTGTAACATATAGATAGACTCGTTTCGTACTTACTTGAGTACATTCTATAAACTGTGCAATGATGATTCTTTCTTAGGCAAAGTCGTTGATGTCAGAAGTGAGGCACATTTGGCCATCCTATCACACTGGAGGGAGGTGGAACAAGCAGTAGTAGGTGTTGGACCAAGGCTCAGTGTGTGACGTAAGGTGAAAGCGCGCCTACAGCAGACGAGTCGCGTGCGCACCGCATCCGCGGCCTGGTAAAAATTAACGTCACTTTACCACAAGTTTTTGTAAGATTTCGCTAGAGTTCAAGCTTATTTTTTTCAATGTAAGTACCTTAATATATCTCACTTATTTTTTTTCTCCCACGACCTTCCTACATTTCAACTAATTTAAAAATATATATTTAGTTGCACCTCTTCATAAAAAAAAATATTTTCTAGAGATTCTTATCATTATTAGATAAATAAAGGAAATTTACTAAGTTATACATTCGATAAATATTTGTAGTGCGAAAAACAGTACAATATTTATTAAATCCAAGTAAGTATTATTAAATTATCTATATTCTATAGTTACAATATTTTATAAAATATTATTGTTTAGTTACGTTAGTTATTATAAGTTATATAATAATTTTTATTTAACGTAAAATATGAGGTTTTCAATCGGCAGATTAAAATTACCACTAAAGTTATTTGAAACCTTGTTCTTTATAATTACTTTTGAAAGTAGGTATAGCTAATAAGTAAAGTTGTAGTAAGTTGAAGGTTAATTTAACTATCGATAAAATTAAATTTTAGCAATTACCAAACAATCTTAACAACAGAGATATGCATGCAGAGGGTTTTCCTAGCATAGTTTACTAAATAGCTATTGTAGTACTTTTTGTTTTCCAAATAAAATAAAATAAATAGCTAGATAGCAAAAAGAATATTAATTTTAATTATAATCACGTCCAATCCAAGTGTGTGAAGGTGCGCGCACGTTTCGACGTGACAACAAGGGACACTCAGTACCAAAGAAGTTTTATATCGTCGCTCGGGGAAGCGGGGTGCAAGTCTGTGCTCAATACATTTATCAGATTGACAAAATTGGCACTGTGATAAAATTCACCATTGTTGCACGGTACCGCGACTCGACTTAAGATTTTCGTACCATTGTTGTGTGGATCAAGGCGTTAGGTGCGCATGCTATATAATTTCCTATCAAAAGGATTTATACATTATCTATAGCATTTAATACTAGTCTATCAAGAAAAACAAGAATAGATGGGTAATATTTTTATGGTTTTCTTAAAACATATTGGTAGTTATGCGCCGCCACTGAAAAGTACATCCAAAACTCTACGAAAAGGGTTATTGACGCCATTGCGATCATTATTATTTCCCATTTCACACTTTTGATTATGCACAGTTTCTCAGAGAAAAAACATATCACCGGGAAGCACACTACTGCGATCATTATGAAAACACAGGTAAATACGTATATACACGCGGCGGCATTTACATGAGACTTTCTCTGGGTGCATACAGAGACGAGCAATATCGTACTGGCGACCACGAACACCGCCGAGACGACACACACGACCATCAGGGATATGGTCTTCGGCCTGTTTTCGATGTCAGTGATGTCGAATAGGACGACGGCGGCGATGCCCGCGCCGGCTGTGATTAGTCCCAGCATCGATATTAAGCACGCGCCCCATCTCAGAGGACAGCATTGGCAGCACTTCTTTATTTCAGGAAATTCGTATGCTGGCTGCTCCTCATCTCTTTCACAACCACAACAGAGGAAACACATCGTATATATTAATCTGTGTTATGGGAATATTAGTTTTGTACCTATTAGTTGGATAATACGGAAAAATTTATTTATATTATTTTTATCTTTTGTGTTTAAAAAAAATTAGGGTTCAGGGTCAAATTATAAAAAACTTTGGTTCAAAACGATTTTAGATTCAAAACGGGCTCTGCGCTAATGTTACTGAGATTTAAAAAAGAGTGAGTCTAATGCCCCTTAGTATAAAAATTACTTTATGTAAAATATTACTATTTGTTTTTATGTCACTCTTTATGCGAAAATAAACTATTTTGAAGTAACCGACATAGCTCACAGAATCGCTAAAATGAAGTGGCAGTAGAACAGATGGCCATTGGGGCATTAAAGTTCGCCGAGTAGGCAGGCCTCCCCCAGGCAGGCCTCCCCCACTCGGTGGACCGATGACCTCGTGAAGGTCGGGAAGCCGCTGGATGCGGGCAGCACAGAACCGGTCCGTGTGGAAATCCTTGGGGGAGACCTTTGTCCAGCAGTGGACGTTTTTAGCAGTTACCTATTACTGTATCATGCTTGATACTTATGATATGACTCTACACACTCGAACAATCACCCACTCTACGCAATTTTTTTCTCACGGAACACCTAAAGGACATGGCACAGACAACTCACACTTTGCCGTTTTTTATAAAAAAAGTCCCTATTTATGTAACATAGACATATCTGTAAATCCTGTATCCTAAACCAGAAATCATTTAGATATCAAAAAGCCTTTATATCATCAATGGCAGAAAACCTCGCGTCGTCGTCGTCGCGTCGTGGCTCAAAAACATTGAGTGATTCACAAATTCAGGATCCGGTGCCTCGTTCACAGTGGAAAATCACTTGACGTGTAATAAATACTTTTTCTAGTCCAAGTTTTAAGCGCTAAATTGCCTTTGCTTGCAGTCTAGCTGGCCTGAAAAGTGCTCCAGATGATAAAACAATATCTAGATTCTACTCTGGTTCAACTTAAATTATTTATATTATATATACTATGTGCATTGCGAAAATGTGTGTTACCTATACATATATTGAAGCAAGGAAACCCCAAAATATTGTGAATTACTTGATTTGTCAGTTGCGTTGGTACTGTGTTTTCGATGTCAAGGCATTAGAGTTTACATAATATTTTTCTCGCACATGTTTACTAACAGTGTTCTAAGTATAAATTCCTTGGTTCTAAGTTACTGTGATCAAGAAATCACAGTGCGCAAGTGTAAATGTACAAGACGTTACACACAGCAAACCATAGTCATCATCTCTATCGACTAAAGTCTTGATTTCCTATAGCTTAAGCTATAGTTTAGGCTGATAACACACTGCTCCGGAATACGCTCCGGTGTGCGGTGCGGCGGTTTTTTTACTATGGAAAGTGACAAGTAAAACCGCACACCAGAGCGGATTCCGGAGCAGTGTGTTATCCGCCTTAAGCCTCGTTCTAAATAAGAAGATAATTAAAATGTTTACATTAGTTTTTAAAATATAAAATGTATTTTTGTTATTTTTTGCTACAGGTGTTCATGTTAATATACGTCGGTGGGCCGATAGATCGGTTGAATAATAAAAAAAGAAATATAACAGTTAAACCACTGAACTGTAAACAAATTCGACTTTGTATTCGTACTCGAAAAAGTTTATTAAAAAGCAAACGTACGGATAAAGTACGTAGGAATCAGTTTTCCAGATCTCAGCAAAACGATTTAATAGTTTCAGTACCTATGGAGTAATAAACAGAAGTTCATATGTCCGATTAATTAGCTAACGGGTAGCGTTTTTTTACAGCATGCTTTACCTGTGTGTAATGGTACTCCTGACGACTGGATGTCGGTCGGCGCCGGCGGATGAACCCATTCGCGTGGACCTGCCTGTCTACAACCAGCCCCAGGACCCAAAAGCCGCAGATGTGTACACTGAGCCGCTGGAGGCAGAAAACCACCCTAGTGTGGAAACGAGACGCGATATACCTGGTGTAGGAGGGTTGCTAGCGCATAAACTTCAAGCGGCTAATATATTGACCAACAAAGTAAGAGTACATAGGTACTTATATCAGATTTTACGTAGGACGAAACGAAAGAAACGGAATTTACAGGCGACCGTTCAATTCCGACGACTTTGCACAACATCGTGAATATTAACGACTTACCAACTGGTATTGATGACACTTCTTTGCATCGCTTGGCCCTTCAGCGAATCTTAAACTGTGACTCGGGCTAGACTATCAGACTACATGGTGTGGAGTCGTAACTTCCAACACTTAAGCTTTTTTTATTATACATATAAGCTTTTTAGTACCCTCCGTTTTGCTAGGTAATAGGTCAATTGATGTTATCGTGTGTCAGTTCTCTAGTTTGTTTACCTTTTAGTTAAATTCGATTGAAACAAGCAATAGAATATATTGCTATTTCAAGCAATTTCAACTGGCTAATTCTACCTATGAGTTCTGTGATATTTTAGTTCTATCATTATATCGTAGTAACATAACAAAACAATAAGTTTTTTTATTTACAATTATTTTCAACTGATGGTAAGTGATGATGAAGCCGAAAGATGGAAGCGAGCTTACTAAGATTCGAGAACACAATGGGGAACTGGCTATCTTATCTCCATGCCGGAACACAATTGATGTCTGGCGACAAGATGGTGGTAGCTAACTAGGCGATCTCAGAAATGCTCCAACCAGAGTTCTATAAATCCCTAAACGAGTTCTACAGATCCCGCTGGGAATCGAACCCGCGACATTTTGATGACAAGCGATCGGACTAGCCACTAGACCACGAGGCGGTTATAGGTTATTTTAGTTAGATAAATAGTTAGCAGTTAAAGAATAGGACTCTAATAAGCGTACAGTCTCTATTAAATTGACTTTCTGTCTGAGGTAGAGATGAAAAAAAAACTGTTTTATTCTGAGGTGAAATAAACGTTGAAAAAATACCATGAAAAAAAACCGGCCAAGTGCGAGTCGGACTCGCGCACCGAGGGTTCCGTATAAATTCATAATCACACATGTCTTGAACTTTATATTTGAGTTGATTGAATGAAAGGTAATTTGCGGTTTACGATTTATGATGTATTAAAAAAAAATACTTACTAGATCTCGTTCAAACCAATTTTCGGTGGAAGTTGCATGGTAATGTACATCATATATTTTTTCTAGTTTTATCATTCTCTTATTTTAGAAGTTACAGGGGGGGACACACACATTTTATCACTTTGGAAGTGTCTCTCGCGCAAATTATTCGGTTTAGAAAAAAATGATATTAGAAACCTCAATATCATTTTTGAAGACCTATCCATAGAGACCCCACACGTATAGGTTTGATGAAAAAAAATTTTGAGTTTCAGTTCTAAGTATGGGGAACCCCCAAAATTTATTGTTTTTTTTTTCTATTTTTGTGTGAAAATCTTAATGCGGTTCACAGAATACATCTACTTACCAAGTTTCAACAATATAGTTCTTATAGTTTCGGAAAAAAATGGCTGTGACATACGGACGGACAGACAGGCAGACAGACATGACGAATCCATAAGGGTTCCGTTTTTTGCCATTTGGCTACGGAACCCTAAAAACGGCTATTTTTCTGGCGCATGTTTTTTTTAAGTGTATAAAAATAAAAATATCCTTAGGTTGTTACCGTAATATAACTATTAGTTGATGTCATTGTTTTGTTTGTTAAATTTGGGCATTTATAAGAACTAACGTTTTTTTTTATAATAGCTCAAAGTAGTTGACACTTACTGATGTTTAACTTTTACTGAGGAACAGGATGTTCCTCCAGATGTTTATGGTTTGGTTTAGATATTTTATAAATGTAGAATTTAATTGATTTTATTAATTAAAATTAGAATAAAACAATCACTTTTGATGTTTTATTCCATTTCAGTTGTGTTTTCCGTTATCTTAAAAAAAACACTTGTTTAGAAAAATTACTTTTTTTTTCTATTTACATCACTAGTCTGGGGTGTGTTCGTTCATAACAACTCTGACTAAAAAGTATTTAGATATGCTACTTTTCTTTCCAGGCACATGATGTAAGCTTGGGAGGCATCTTCGCCGCCCCTATATCGACCCGTGAGACAGCTCTGCAGGAGACGGAGGGTTGGGGTAGCAAAACTTTATCTGTTAAGGAAAACCTTCAAAACTTGGTAGCTGGCCTGCTGCAAGTGAGTACTTTTACCAGTGCAGGCTCGGTTATTATCGCATTGCCTCCGTTTGAGGTCTATATACATACAGAGGTGTAACAAAAAGGTGTATAATACGAGTACATTAGATGGGTCTTTATTATGAAACTGAACAACTTTTTTGTATGGTTGTTAAAATGTAATTGTATAATAGGATTGCTAAAATCGCAAAAAAATACATAACGTTCGACTGATTGGCCAAATTTGTATAGGAAGAGCAACTTCAAAAAGCCATAAATAAAACGAAAACTGTTCAGATATTTTATGAGTAGAACCTTGAAACTTCAAAGTATAAGCAGATTTATGTAAAGCATTCAACGTGCTCAAGACCGAGCGGCCTGGAGAGCTGTGGTGGCACGTGCGACCCATGATGGTCACGTCCCTCAGACATGAGGATACGACGAGGAAGAAGAAGAATGTAAAGCCACAGGAGAAAATCAATATACCCGTTGCCATACAACCGACATATCATTTGCCTTAAGATTGCCAGAACTATTTATACAGGGTGTTAAAAAGTGCTTTTGAAATTTTAAGGGGTTACTCAGAATCATGTATCGAATACACAGGAAAAATATTGAAAAAATCCGATCTACATTTTTTCGTGCTTCGGTACGAATGGGCCGGCTCGACCGGAGTGATACCACGGCCTCACAGGAAACCAGCGTGAAGCAACGCTTGCGTTGTGTTTCGCCGAGTTAGTGAGGATACCGGAGGCCCAACCCCCTTCCCTCCCCCCAATGATAGCGCAGTTCCCAAATACGCTACCCTATGAGGGTACCAGCTGCGCGAGCGCTGGAGAATCCCTCTCTGGACGTTCAGGTTCAGAACACAACGTCCAGGCCGCCCCTCGTCTCGGCTCGGCTCTAGCAAGACCGATCATGCGGGGAGATCTGTCCACGGCTTCGCTCTAGCATATGATTTGACACAACTGGTCACTACGCCCACGCGAATCCCAGATGTGGAGAACCATGAACCTTCACTGTTGGACCTTCTGCTGACTTCTCATCCGGACGGCTACCAAGTGTTCGTTGGCGCCTCACTCGGCTCTTCGGATCACGCCTTATCCGTAGTACGATGCCACTTACGTGCCCGCTGCGACCGTGAGTTTCTGGTCGCCGTCGTGTGTGGCACTACAAGTCAGCAGATTGGGATAGGATGCGCGGTCTTTCTTTGCGTCCTACCCTTGGGGGCAGGTTTGCTTCACGCCGGATGATCCCAACTTCGCTGCTGATTCTGTCACTCATGTGGTGCTGCAGGGTATGGAGCTTTTTATCCCATCCTCGGTGGTCCCCATTGGCGTCAAATCCCAGCCTTGGTTTGGTCGGTCCTGCAAAAAGGCTTCTCACCGGAAGCAGGAATTTTACCAAGCCTGGGCAAATGTAGCGAAGGTACGGGATGAAAAGACAAACATATTAAAAAAGGAGTTTAACTTTGCCTCCAGGTCCTTCAAAACAGACATTGCCAGGGCGAAGTCGGCGCACATAGGCAGAATTGGCGAGAGACTAGAGCGTCTTCCTCCGGGAACTCGTGCGTTCTGGTCTCTGGCCAAAGCTGTCCACGGAATTTCTGCACGCCATCATTTCCTCCACTGCACATGAGAAATGATTCATTGGCCCGCGACGCAATGGAGAAAGCCGATCTTCTAGGCAAACTCTTTGCGTCAAACTCGACATTAGATGACGGGGGAAACGAGCCGCCGACCATACCGCGGTGAAAGAGCTGTATGCCGAATATCCGTTTCCACCAACGCTCAGTGCGTAAAGCACTTTTTTCCCTCGACATTCATAAGTCGAGTGGGCCCGATGGAATCCCTCCTATCGTGTTGAAGGTGTGTGCTCCAGAGTTGGCTCCAGTTTTAACGCGCCTTTTTCGGCTTTCCTACTCTTCTGGCGTGGTCCCGAAGTCATGGAAAACAGCTTTGGTGCACCCGATCAGTGGCGGACTAACAGGGGGGCGGAAGGGGCGGCCCGCCCCGGGCCTCCGGTCTTGGGGGGCCCCCAAATGCCTCCGCGTTCCCCTGATCAAATCCTAAACAAGACTTTAAAAATGTGCTTAGTACTATCAACAAAGCCTGTGCCTGACCAATTTCAAAACCTTTTTGCTTGCACAATGCGAACTTAGCTAGCCCCGCCTTTTATTTTTAACCGACTTCAAAAAAAGAAGGAGGTTCTCAATTCGTCGGAATCTTTTTTTTATGTATGTTTACTGATTACTCGAAGACGCCTAAACCGATTTGGAAAATTCTTTTTTTGTTTAAAAGGGTATACTTCACAGGTGGTCCCATATAAATTTTATCTAAATTGATTCAGCGGTTTTTGAGAAAATCAACAAAATTTGAGAAAATAGAATATTTTGAGAAAATAGCAAAATTGGAGTTGTTGCGATTGAAGTCGGTTGTTTTTAACGTATTCAGCGTGGTCAATTAAGTTATTGCGAAAGCGCCCATTGTCGATTTCATTTGCGTCAACACTGTTAATGACTTCCAGATGTTGTTGTATTTATGGTCAGCACTTTCTTACGGATTCCACAAGGATTTTTTTAATTTCTTGAATATTTCACGTCCGTCCGAAGCCAGCGACCGATTCTGGCTTCTATATAAAATTCTGGCTTTCTATACTGGAAGTAAATTTAGTTCAACAATATTTGCAGTCTCCAAAAATGACTCTGGATACAGGAATCACCAAACTAAACGCCTTGAATGAGTATTTAATGACCGAACGAACTACGATTGTAGACTATGCTGTAGTTTTTGGCATAAAAAATGCAATGAAATGGACATCAACATCGAGAAACTAGGAAGAAGGAACGTAAAAAGAACGATGCCGGGTGAATCAGCTCATGATGCTGGATTATCAATTCAAGAAGAAATACGTCGGTCAATGTATGAATGCATAGACTGATTTATACAAGACTTGTCGACACGATACGGGGCCATGAAACAAATAAATAATATTTTCCGAATCATTGAAACAAAGTTTATGCTAGAAGCTTCAGATGATGCTCTGGCTGTAGCAGTTGACAATCTGATACAAATTTATGGTGAATTTGGCAAGGAGCAAGTTTCCCAAAAAAAAAAAAAAGGTACCGCAGGCATGTAAAAGCCTCCGATACGAGTATGGACGTTGCTGCCAAATGGAGAGCCCAAGAAATCCTTCAATTTATAATAAAATGGGACTTTAGTAAATCGTTACCCTGTATATCGCTTATACTTCAATACTTCTTTACCATTTGTATGTCGGTTGCATCATGCGACAGGAGTTTAAACTAATTAAAAATTATCTTCGATCTCCAATGGGTCAAGAGCGACTGGTTAATCTAGCCGTGCTTTCAATAGAAAGAAAAATTTCCAAATAAATTGATTTCACAGAAGTTATTAAGGAGTTCAGTAAATTGAAGGCACGAAAATACATATAACACGCTACAATAAGTAAAAAATTATCTTTGATTTATTTTATCTAATTTTTTTTTTGTCGATGGATTCGTATTTTATTTTCCTCACCCATATCCATTCCATATTGTAGGTATGTATGTTTATTTAGCCTAAATAATTTAATTCGAATTTAAATTTCTATGCCATATTTTAAAGAAATAAACATAAACACTTATTTATACATACAAATGTGAACTGAATAAAAAGCTTGCAAAACTACATTTTTTTAAAGCCTCATTCCACTTTGTCAAAAACAAACGTCATCGAGAGCCGAAACATACTTGTGTCGGAATTTGAGGACTCTTTAAAGAAAGTCTCAGAATGGGGTCGGCTTAACTTGGTCCAATTTAACCCCACTAAGACACAGGTTTGCGCGTTCACTGCCAAGAAAATGCCATTTGTCGTATCACCTCGTTTTGAGGACACTCCCCTTAATGCCTCAGCTAGTATCGGAATCCTTGGTGTCGACATATCGAGTGAAGTCCAGTTCCATGTTCATCTAGAGGGTAAGGCTAAATTAGCCTCGAAGAAGCTTGGTGTGCTCAATAGATCGAGACGGTATTTCACTGCGGCCCATCGCCTGCAACTTTATAAGGCGCAGGTTCGGCCTCACATGGAATACTGTTCTCATCTCTGGGCAGGGGCACCCCAGTACCAGCTTCTCCCTCTGGACCGTATTCAACGGAGAGCAACTCGAATCGTTGGCTGCCAAGATATTTCAGATAGGCTTGACTCCTTGGCGCTGCGTAGAGATGTAGACTCGCTCTGCATTCTCTGTCGCATGTACAATTGGGAGTGCTCCGAGGAATAGTTCGGATTGATCCCTGCCACCTCTTTTCGCCATCGTTCTACGCGACAATATATTCATCCCCATCACATAGAAGTTTCTAGTGAAACGCACAGTTGGCAGTCCACAACTGTGCGTTTCACTAGAAACTTTCTGCCTCGCACAACCAAACTGTGGAATGAATTGTCGCCTGCGGTATTTCCGGACCGATACGACATTCAAACCTTCAAGAAAAGAGCGTACTCCCATATCAAAGGCCGGCAACGCACTTGTGACTCCTCTGGTGTTGCGGGTGTCTATGGGCGGCGGTAATCGCTTACCATCAGGTGATCCGTCTGCTCGTTTGCCACATCTGCCATAAAAAAAAAAAATTGAATATTGAATCAAGAATTTTTATGTAAAACTAATATTTTTCCTGTATTCTATACCTGCTTCTGAGTAACCCCTTAAAATTTCAAACGTACTCTTTTAACACCCTGTATTTTCCTTTCTTCAACTTTACGAAGTTTTCTTTTTGCAGCCCAAGCCAATAGTGGATACGATAAGAGAAGAGGAAAAGTACGGCAACAGCGGCGACAAGTTCTATGCGGCTGGCAGAGCGGTGGTCGGCAGCGCGGAGGGGGTTTCCAACCTGGTCAATACTGTCCTTGAAGTAAGTAACGTCATGGTACCGTTTGTCTGTGGTTGAGAACGAGCGTAACGACTACAGTGCCACCGTTATTTTTGAATTAAATATCTGGGACAAATCACACACGGTCATCTGGCCGCAAACTAGGATTCCCTGTACTATGGGAACCAGAGACTGATAAACATACACATATACATTTAAATACATACATATATAGATATAATACACCCAGACACAGAGCAAACACATCTGCTCGTCACAGAAATGTTAGCCCTGGGTGGGGATCGAACCCACGACTCTCGGATCAGTAGTCAGGAGCGCTAACCACTGAGCCACCGAGTTATCTCTTTAATTTAGATAGATACGAAATAACCAAATACTTTTTAATCTGAAGAAGTTGCGAAAACGTAAACTATTTTTTGATACAAAACGTATACCATACAAGACACCTTGAGCACTACTATCAAACTAACTGACGTTAGTGTCGTATTCTTATCTGTTAATAGTGACAACTGTTTAACGTATACAAGGTGTAACAAAATTGGTGTAGGACCCATTCACTGGGGATTCTACTCATCGTACTGAACAACTTTTGTTCTACAACTTTGTTCAAATCGCAAAAGAAATTTTGGACTCTCCATACAAAAATGGCAAAACATGGCAAAACAGAGGATCAATTTGTATGGAAAGTTCAAATTTTATTTTACGATTTGAACAGTCATAGAACAAAAGTTGTTCAGTATACGATGAGTAGAATCCCCAGTTAACGGGTCCTACACCAATTTTGTTAGACTATGATTTTTACATATTCTCATGGCAAAAAAATCGAACTTAAGATTTTGAAGGGGATCGATTGTCTTGCACTAATAGAGCCCAAAAATTTGCCCTCCCCGTGCTGGACTACTTCCGCGGTCCCTGTCATCTGATGGTCAGTGATGTTGATGCCGAAGATGGAAGCGGACTTACCGAGATGTCCCAACACTATTTTATCTTCATGTCGGAACACATTAATGCTGTTAGCATTGATGTTTGGCGGCAAAACTTGGAACAAGACGGTGGTAGCTAGCCAGATGTGGGCTCAGAAAATTTCCTGCCACCAACCAAACAGAGTCCTACAAATTTGGACCCCGCCGAGAGTCGAACCCGCGACCTACTTATGTGAAACGGGCGGACTAATCACTAGAGCAAGGAGGAAACTAGGCGCTTATCGCTTAAGAGCCACCTCTCACTCTCTCGTGCCTGAAACTGCACTGTCAAATTGTTTTAGTGTCTACGTCTTTTCAGGCATGAAATAAATAATACATTAAAATTGCCTCATATTAGCGGTATTTTTAAGAAAAAAATCATGACAACAACAATAGTATAGCTCAGTGAAAAAGGTGCGATCGTAGCGAGCGCGAAAATTTTAAACTTTTGTGAAGAACTGCATCTACACGAAACAGAAAAGGAAGAGCCATTCAACCTAGCGAATTTTACGTTTACGTGTCATGCGTTGAATATTCCGCGATATTTTTATCCTATGCTAAGGAGCGCCATATACGCCGATGGCGTAGCTGTACAGTTTATTTGTTTATCAAATCCTTCAGCACATGGATTACAATTAGTCTTAGCCTAGCGTACAGTATTTTGCATTGTCGTTCTTAAAGAAAAAATAATGTGATGGCGACGGCGCTACAGAACGAAAAGACTGGAATGAAAGCTTTTAAAGTTTCAAAACCTTGATATGCAGCAGTTATTTTTGTTGAATGTGTATGTTTATGGCATGGCTAGCATGCTCAGCTGCCAATAGAGGAAAATTTAGTCGCTTACAGGGAATAGAAGAACATTGTTAGGACGATTATTTGTTCAGTTGACTGTTCACGGATACGGGAAAAAAACCCACCTGTTCAGTCAACTGAACTAGGACAACTGAACTATTGAGAACAATGTACGAAAAAATAATTCGCAAAGCGATTGACTAAATAGCCATAACATGGAGACATGGAGAATAATTCGCAAGCATTCAAGCGCAACCATTACAAATAATACTTTTGCGTCCTGATACAATTATAAAATATATTTACAGGTCCCAGGGCAAATATTTCGCAAGCTAACACGCGCAGCCACTGAAAAACTGAACCACGTGGGAGGTCGACTGATTGGCCTCAATTAGCCTGTGACAGAACACTCGAGTTTTTGTAGCTTTATTATTAAATATTAAGGTGTAAGTGTAAGTAAATAAAATGATTTTATTTACGTTTTTGTGAGATTTATTTCTTTAAACCAAAAACCGATTTTACACTCTTTATGATATACGTTAATTACAATATAAATATAGTACGTTCATCAGACTGCAACTGAGCCGCGCCAAGTTCCACTACATTAAATATGAATACAATATAATTCTATCTAGCTTATCGTTAAATGCTTTATAATTATTACATAATATGTATGTAGGTAACCTAAATATTTACAAAAAAGATAAAGCAAAACAACTGTATAGGTCATAGGTATAAATAAACATAACAGTATAACATTTACTATGTGGCTAGTTTACAGACAATTGCCATTTATGTGTTTTATCTCGATCTTTCGACGCAAATAGGAAATATTAATAAGGAAAATAATATCAAAAACAAAATAAATTAATTCAACTATTTTTAGTTTCCTTTTAATTTTTCACGGCAATTTTTTCGGAAGTATATAGAGTGCCGCGTACCGTTTATAATGTGAAATAACAGTTTTCTCAAATTATGTTCGATGATAGCGTGTTGGTCATTAACCGAATTCAGTCATTGCAGCTCACGTCTTACCATCGTTTATTTACACAAGGTGCCATATCTGCAAGTCGTAGAACCACCTACACCTATTTTGTATAAGATGTTTACTGTAAAACATTTCAAAAGGAATAATTAATACCACAATATGATTGTCTAGTAAGGTACAGTTCCAAAACCAATACTGCCCTCATAAGATAGAAGGCCGCAAAATATCCTTTTTTATGAGGGCAGAACAAGATTTGCCTGACAAGGGTCGGTCTCCTCCTGTCAGTGTAATAGTTTCTGATGTGTTTTGGAATGTGTTATGCCGAAAATCTTAAGGCATTTTAACTGATGATACTAAAGGGTTTCTAGCTGCACTCTATACAGTTCCTCTTTTTTAGATTTATGCGTGTATTATCTATGTATGGAAAGGACCGTTACATCTTACTGGTTTGGACATTCCGTGAAAAAACATAGCAAAAGTTCTGAAGAAAATCGGTACCATTTGTTAGTCAAAGAGCTGAAGTATTTGTTATGGTACAGGGTGGGCCATGAATTAGTTTACTTTTGAAAATTTTATAAAAATTAAAGCATGTGACCTATTTTAATATATTTTTGTTTACTGTAAAGATAGTTTACGGGAATTATTTTTTAAAAAATAATCTCATCCAAATGGCCGCCGTATCGATTTCGACATTCTTCTAAACAAACACAGAAATTTTCAAAGACTCTTGGAAAGACTGCCAGCAGGGATTCGTTACAGGTGTAGCTAGTGGCTACATCTTACTGCAGCAATGTGTTGTCGACTGTAGCCAGTAAATTTCTCCAAAATTTGGTGCCAAAAATTCCCGTAAAAGTGAGAGTAGAGAAATATAGAGTACACAGTGACCGTACGGCCGAGACAATCCTCGAAAAAATAGGGCCCGATGGTTCCTTGATCTGAAATCACCGCCTATACCGTTACTTTAGGGGAACGAAGGGGCCTTTATGGTTGGCTTTAGGATATTGGCTGCTTCAATATCTGCAGTTCTGTTTATTAACATGCCCTCTAACCGGTTCTACCGGCAATGAAAGGAAGGTCCCCGGGAAAGCTGATTTCTAGGAGAGGAGATATCCCGTATGGCCTCCCAGGAGTCCAAATTTAACGCCAGCAGATTTCTTCTTATGGGGATATTTGAGGTATCGTGTGTATATCCATAAACAAACGATATTGCTTCAATTAAAAGCAAACTTTAGAGAATAGATGTCCGTGCAATATCACGGTCTCTTTGTCGAAGAGTCTTCGAAAATTTATGTGCTCGTTTAGAAGAATGCCTAAATGGAGACAGGAGTCATTTAGATGAAATTTATTTTTTTAAATAAATTCCCGTTTATTATCTTTTCAGTAAAAAAATATTTTTCTAAATAAGTCATATAGTTTTATTTTTATAAAATATTTAAAAGTGAACTAACTCATGGCCCACCCTGTATAATAATCTTCTTCTAAGCATTTGTTAATCCCGCTTGGTGGCAGGGTTACTTGACAACTTCCTTCACTTCGCTCGCTAGAATACGATATAAATCAACATTTCTGTGACGCGACGTGCTAATTGGTCATATTTAAATGAATTTTTCGTGCATTTTCTGATATTTTCATAAATGTCAACTGCAACCTTAGTTACATTTTACTTCATCTCTGATAATCATGCGTACCAATTTTATGTAGCACCATACACGTTGCCATCGTTTTTCAAGGTACGCGAAACCCAACTTTAGATTTGAATTGAATTGAAGAGAATAATCCTGACTGGACTATGAGAAAGCTGCTCCCCCCGCCGCCGCGCTACAAACTCTGCTTTGGCGATTGTGTTACAGTATTGTAGTGTTTAAGTTCCGCGTGATAAGAACTTTGTTCTAGGTATGAAAAAATACCTTTTGCAACAATGTGTAAACCATACCTTTTAAAAAATATGTTGACCAGCGAGCAAATAAGATCTCAACAATTTCAAAAGTGCAATATAAGGGGCCCTGATAATTCTTTGCGTATACATAGCAACATAACATTCGATAACACGTCAAGTAATAAAGTTATAAAATGTATTGAACATACATACGGCTTGTATACGGGACGCCATCTCCAAAAACGTATCCGAGAACTATAAGACTTCAAAAGTCAAATCAATAGATGTGGTTCGGTTGGAAATATTCTGGTGCTGATGCGTATCACTTTTTTCCTAGTTACCTGATTGCTATTGTGTCAATTTCCCAATAAATAATACAGAACAGCGCACGTTCTTTGAACATCATTTAAAACTTGTTAAGGTTTCACACGGTTAGTTTTTCTTACACTGTAATATTTCATGTAAGTATTTGGTTGCATAAAATGCATTTTCAACTTATTAATCGATTTTAATGAAAGAAAACTCCAGTTTAACCGCCCAGTATATCACAAATAAACTAGTATGAGAGATTGCTTACAAAAAAAGAGATCTAGTTCGAAATTAAAATAAACTGTACACTTTTCATACGATTTTTTTTGGATAAATAAGTAAAATAAAACATAATTAGGTAAATAAAAGTAAAAGAAACAATGGCGTTATAAACAAAAATAACATAAGTATATTAAACCAAAATTGAAGTCACGTAAATAAAATTAAACCATTTATTTTTATTGTTGTTATTTTTTACAAGACAAACTCGAGATCCTTTTCATTTTCAACTTTAGTTCTAGGGGATATCAAACTAAACTTTAGTTAATGTGAAATATTAGTCCTTGAAACATAAAAATATATATTATTCTCATACTCGTTTATGTTTGTACGGTAATTAATTACGAAACATTTATTTAATTTAAAAGTCAATACGTTTATTCCTAGAAATGTTAAGTCTTTCAATAAGTTTCATGTCGAAGCCAATCTTCAAAAAGTGACACAAACTAACGTAATTAAAATACTACATAGAATATAGTTTGCACTCATTAAATAGGTACATCTCAACATAAATGTTCTGGGAAAAATCAAACTGGGACCACGAAACTAAAGAGCTTCGAGGAAACCAAACTGGATTCCAAAAAAAAAGTTTTCCTATTATGCGTGTTTAACATTTTTTCCCCATTTTTTCTTTTAATTTATACTAATGACCCATTTCACAAATTCTTTGGGTTCCAAGACTCGAAAAGACCAGGAAAGCTTTTGGGTGAGAGCCAGTTCATTAATACAGTGGTATCCTCATCAATCCATAAACTGTATACAGTATGGCTCGTACGCAACTTATATGGTGTCTGTCTACTGCAATGACTATGTAAACTTTTATTAATGTACCCACATTCCTTTTGCAATACCTTATAAAGAGGTATCACAGCTGAACTTTAACAACTGTTACCATCATAAATGTACCTGTGATTGCAATAAAGAAATATGAAATACTCATGAACTGAACAACTTTTGTTTTACGATTTTGCTGAAACCGTAAACAAATAGATTTTTTATACAAAACGATCAGTTTATGAGCCAAAAAAACTCGCTTTTTGCTGCAAGCGTGAGTAAAAGTGATTCGAATTTAAAACATCACCTTTTAGAATTTCTCAGCGCTGAAAAAAAAAGGTTTGCTACGCTTGTGATTCAATTCTAGACTACTTCGCTAGTTCGTGATTTAAAATCAGCACTTGTTGAAGAAATAACTATTTCACCTCTCCAGCACGAAAAGGGTGTTACGTTTGGTGCGTAAAGCGGACCAGACACTATCAGCAATAATGACAGTATTTTTACATCAGTATATTGACATTCCATCGTTTAGTATGCGTTAGACCATCATTCCAACCACTACACTGTCAGTATATTGTCATTACATGAAAATACTGTCATTATTACTGATAGTGACTTGTCCGCTTAAAAACTCGAAGCAAAATCGCTTTTTGCCGCGAGCGTGAGGAAGTGATTAGAATTTTGGACACCTCTCATATCCTCTTTAAACACCGCCTCTTTAGAATAACTCAGCGTTGAAAAAAAAAACGGGCGATGGTTCGTTCAGAAACTCATTTTTGCCTACGTAGCAATTTAACTCATAGGCACAAAATTATTTTATTTATTGAAATTTAAGTTTATAAATTGTGCTATTGCCTTTTTAAAGACATAATATTTAAAATAAATACTAGTAAATATTAATATCGCTTATTTAAAAATACAGGATGTTAAAAAAGTGCGTTTGAAATTTTAAGGGAATACTCAGAATCTAGTAAATAAAGAATACAGTAGAAATATAGAAAAAATCCGCTTTTCAATTTTTTTTCAGATTTCCATACTAAATCTGAATAGTGAATCAAGGATTTGTATGGAAAACTGAAAAAAAGTTGTAGATCGGATTTTTTCTATATTTTTACTGTATTCTACATATACGTACTTGATGCTGAATAACCCCTTAAAATCTCAAACGCACTTTTTTAATATCCTGTATATAATCTTGTTTGGTTTTCATAAAAATGACAAGCAGCGCAGTTTCCAAACGCAACATCTAAATAAAAAGTATATATTTTTAGTATAACCTATAAACTTTTCTCGCTGGTAGAGGTGAAAAGTTTGTTTCACACGAGAGCAATAGTTATTTTATGCTTTTAAATCACTCACTGTGCTCAGTAGCGAGTGTTATAAACCTACAACTATGTGATGCGCACATTTCCGTTCATCTTGAAAGGAGGGCAAAGTCCATTTCACAACGCTTATTTTTAAATATAAATTCATTCCTTGATATTTCATTTGGCCAAAATATAATAGCTAATATAATATAATGCTGTTAACAAGAACATTAAGTATTATAATTTTGCAATATTTACAATAATTTTAAACTCTGTTGCTAAAAACAGTTACATAATGTTACTGTTATTTTACAAAAAGAAGGATACATATTTTATTGAAAATTAATAGGTATGTTCCAAAGTTAGTGATACGCAGGGTATTGTAACTCTATAGGCATGATGTAAAATCATATAAGAAACCTATTTATGAATACCTACTTACACCTCGCTGCTAATAAGCGCACTGCACGTGCATGCAAGGCAATTTTACTCCAAACGGAAGCTCGGACATATCAACTACGAAAGTGTTTGTTAGCAACAGAGTTCATATATAGAAATCCCTTGTCTACTCCTGCCATTCCTGCGCAACAGCCGCTAGTGGCGAAGCCGACTATATTACTAGCACCCATCTCGTTACCTCTCCTATTAAACAAATCTTAGCCTAAATCTTTTTACACGTTCGCTTTTATTACCCTAAATATTCTTTAAGTCTAAAAAAATAAAGTTTAGTTATGTACCAGTATCGGAAATATCGTACTTCCATACTATGTTTTCGAGAGACATTTCAGACAATATTATAGCTATTGTCCTAACAAGGTTAAGTTTCACTTGAACCTGCTAAGACCTATTGCACATAAATCACAATGTATCGAACTGTTTTGTTGGTCTCTCTCTATATAATCCGTGAGTTCACAATAGGCAAGCCTACAAAATCGAGCACAAACTGACAATTTACTCTGATCCAATGACAGATGGATGAAAGATATGGTAAGAAGAGATCAAATATCTTTCATATTATTAAAAATAAATTAAAAAATATCACAATTTATCTTTTCTTTCTAACGATGCCCTTATTCCAAAATTTGGTAAAGCAGTTCTCAATACTTTTTTAAAATAAAAAAATACATTTTGAAATTGGCAAACTAGTAAAACTGGCGGACAGGAAACTGACTAGAGTGACACACGAACTCTTTCATGTATTGCCTCCTTACTGCCTGCAGTTTTGGTTGTCCTTTTTACCATATCGCAATACGTGGCATTTACACCTTGTTTTTACCACACAACGATCTTCTGTTAGTCCCAAGATATTGTTGTGCCTACTGTGAACTAACCGATAATTATTATGATTATTTCTCAGGACCCAACACGTAAAATGTCAAAAACGTTCACTGATTAGAGTATATAGGTATACTTCAAGGTATTTTGACCTTATTTTGGCCGTTTAATCAAACGTATTATAGATAGATGTATAAAGATTCGGGGTATAAATTATATAAATAATATTACAAGTTTTTAAAGAAAACCTCCTTTGTGTCACTTTTTGATAGCAAAGATAATTCAAAAACCCCTCCTACTCAGAAGTACCTTCGTAATCCAGCACCGAGAAATCGATGAACTTATCCGATCTTAATTGTCATGGACGTGACCGACGCATCTTACGCACTGTATCCACATAATGTTTGTTGTGTGCAATCACCACTTCTTGCAGCTTGGGGGGTAGTTCCTCGAGCGAGGGCGCCGTGCCTTCCTCGATGTCGGTGCGCCTGTAAAACAGGATGTAGGGGGTGCTGGAGCGGTTGAGGCCGTTGAGCTGCGAGTCGTCTGCGAGCGAGACGACGTCGTCGTTGTACATGTGCCACTGGTCGTTGTCCTTCGCGAGCGTGTAGTAGTGGCCGGAGTCGAGCGTGGTGCCGGCGTGGATGACGGCTGCGTACAGCGTGTAGGCCGAGTGGTCGGCCTGCGACCGCACCGTGGGCAGCGTCACCGTGTGGTTGTGGAACATCGAGTGCATCAGCTTGGTTTGTACTTGCAGCTTCGGCTCAAACCTGTTGCCGAATAACAAACGTTTGTATGTCTAATCTAACTTCCAGCATACATATTGACGCAAAAAAGCGTAAACGCTGTAACCCACAAAATGCAACCTTACATCAGAGCAGCAAAGCTTTTGGGATTTCAGAAGAATATAAAATTCCAACGCTGTGCAAAATTTTCTTTTATACTTCATTTGTTTAGGTACTTAAAAAACGTAAACAATCTTGATATGTTTTTTTATTCATATGTGCATGTTTAAATTCTGATATTTCTTGCAAACGTAGGTACTAAGTTTCTTTTGCATTTCTATTACACACGTAATACATTCTACTCGTTTGAGAATTTTAACAAGCAGGTATCAATAAAAAGACATATAAAGATTGTTTACGTTTTTTTAAGTACCTAAACAAATGAAGTATAGTCGTAGAGTTGCGAGACCCGGACCATTGGACGCAGATTTTTTCTGATTAAGAATCTGCAATTCACAATATAAAATGTGGTTTACAGCGCTTATGCTTTATTGCATCGATATCTAACTAAATACAATAAAAACAAACTTACTTGAAATTTTTAAGCACAAGAATGAGATATTTGGGCGTGGTCTCGATGAGCACGCTCCTCTCGGCGTCACGCAACCCTCCGCAATCGCGGCACTCGTACTGGTTGTCCCCCGACAGGCTCTCCTTCGAGCAATAGAACTCGAGAAGGTTCTGGACGCTGTGCTGCCAGCCCTCCGGCTTCTCGGGGAAGGCCAGTTGCAGGTCGCGGAACACGTCGCGGGAGAGCGACGACGAGTGGCACTCGGTGCACTCGACGCGCGTCAGCAGCACGCCGCCAAACATACTGTCGATGAACGAGTCGCGGCGCAAGAACGCCGACTCGTTCATACGCATGCGCTTCTTGGCCGGCGGCAGCGCTTCGTGTTCCGGCGAGGCGCGCTTGTGACCGCTAGAACTGGACCCTGCAACACCATATTATATTCTATGAGCTACGAAAATAAGGTGAAAAAAAATGCATCGCTTAAAGCAAAACCTGCAACATAATAATGTCCTATTAATCACGAAAATCTGGTGAAAAAAATTCAATAACTTAAAAAAAACTAACACTCACCAGCTACAACAGCACTGCTGCCTGGTTTCGGTGAAACAGAACGGCGATTAGGTCCCGGTTCGTGTTCATTATCACTGTAAACAATAACATATATATTTGATTCTATTACAACATATATTCCGGTATATTATACACAACTTGGTGGCGGCTAATTCATCCACGTGGAAGTTGGGATGTCCTTGAACTTTGATTTGTCTTTTAATTATAATCTTATATCAGCAGTTCTTGAGAATGCATTCCATTAATCAAAGCAATTTAGCCGCTACCCTGAAGATATTATGTCGCTATTTTCACAGATGGATCATGAAAGAAACCGCTTATGCTTAATTGGCTTATACACTAAACCACCTCAGCAAGCTTTTTAATGTTACCTATATAAATAAGTACTGAATACATGCAAGTTTCATCTCAGCAGGATAATGTACACTCGGGCACAGCATACAAATGTTGTAATGGTATATTTTCCCTACTGCCCAAGCGAAGTATAATGGTTTTTGTTGTATGTACGAGTATGTTACCTTTATATATATAACAAAAAAGTAATGGTCTCTATGTCTCTATTCTTCATTACAATATTTTCGAAAAATATTTCATGTTACAGTTTCAACATAACGTATCGAAGAGTTTAATATGTAATACCTGGAGGACTGCGAAGGCGACGCCTGCCCCGTGGCGGGCAGCGCAACGGCCCGCATGCGACTGGCCCCGCTCAGCACCGCCGGCCGCGAGTAGTCGAAGTTGCGGTCCGACCCGTGCTCGTATGACTGTAGCAGCTCGAATAGGTACCTGACGGAAAACAACACTGCGTATAACTCAAAGTGATAATCCATCGTAATGGACCCATATAATCTTAAATAGTGGATGGTAGACCCCCCTCCCCCCCACCGTTCCCAATGATATGAGTCTGAGTCAATGTACATATGTCACTGTGTAAGCTCACTAAATTCAAGAAACGTGAGAATGTATTTATATAAGAGTACCACAAATTGTTTATTTTAAAATTTCTTCCTGACTCAATGCTTCTTGCATACTTGTGACGATGAACACCATCAGTGCACAGATGAAATGGACTACTAATGACGTAATTTTCGAGAGATTCTTAACTTATTTTTAATTAAGCTTAAGCTTCGACCAATTCTCAAAATCAGCTTCGGTCTATCAAAACGATTTGGCCTATACGAAGTAGGCTCTCCACGTGCAGAATATTCAGCTACATCATGGGTTGTTAAATTAAAATTACATACTCTAGAATATTACCCCAAAAACTCTGAGCTGTCATGTTGATTATCCCTGGTGAAGAATGGCGGCTTGACGACCGAGAAGATGTCGTCGGGGTTCAACTTGGTGCTGATCGAGTGCATCATCTTCGCGAACAGGATACACATTTTACTCCAGTACGGCACCGCGTTCATTTTCATCACCACGTGGGTACTGAACCTTTGGATACAGAAAACGCATGAAAAATATAGTTTGCGACACATGATCCTACTAATATTAAGTATAAATGTGAAAGTTTGGATGTTTGTTCATCACATAAAAACGGCTTCACGGATTTGGATTAAATTTGGCACACAGATAGTTTATGACCTGGTTTTGTTGTGTCATAAAATACTTTTATCCCAGTAAATTAAAATTTGGAAGTCGGCAGAAGCTAGTAGTTAAAAAAAACATACAAGTTAACTAAACAATACACATTATTTGTCTGCACTCCATCAAACAACATAATGAGAAAGTTTTCATAAGCTACAAGAATTGCGTAGCTAATTTCGCAATTAGACACAGTTGTTTTGCAAAACTCCAATAGCAAAAAATTACGATAATTTAGCGGATTCCCCTAAGATCCCAAGTTCCGAGAGAGAAACATTTATTTATTTATTTTATTTTATTAACATTTACAAACACATTATCTTACAGGTATACACCCAAATCGATAAGGTTACAGATTTTAATTATTACAATTATTTTGTAAAGAATAGGTTTATTCGTGTGAATACAACACTTAAAAATAAATTCGCACATTCGCAGGGCAATCAATATGTATTTAATAAATGAAAAAAATCGCTGTGGCATATGTCATTAAAACTCATTAAAGAGAGGACCTCGCTCTGCTGCTTTGCTTGTTGGGGTAACCGCAACCATATTTATAGTCTTTATATAATCAGCACTAGAATTTAAAACACTGAAAAATATTATATGGAACAGTACGACGTAGTTAAAAATAAACAAATAATACATAACTATCCAGGGACAAAGCAAATTATGGGAACCAACACACACACACACACACACACACAAACACACACACAGAGAGAGAGAGAGAGAGAGACCAAACAACTCTGCTCAGCCAAGAAATATTTGCCCTGAGTGGCAATTGAATCCACGACACTCGGATAAGTAGTCAGGAGCGCTAACTACTGAGCCACCGTGCCAGTCAGTTAAAACAGATGTAGCCGTAGCCGTGTTTACAAAAAGTATCACACAAACATTCAATCTTATAAAACAGGTGTTCTATTTATTAGATTACGCCTTCATGAAATTATAACCGCTGAGTTATTGAAATAATCATTGATTTATCATTGTTTTGTTGCTCGAAACAGAGACGTGCATGTCTGTCTTGTAATGATTTAAATTATTGTACATCAATTCTGTTACCAAGAATTTGTAAACGGCTCTATAAAATATCTGAATATATTCTAAACATAAATTATGCAATTTACAAACGATCCTTTGCTTAGTATAAAATACTAACAGGCCCGACAGATGTTGTACTGCCCGATTGTGAATCTAAACCAAGAGAGACCCCACTCGAACGCACACAAAAAAAAAAAAATATCGGCCCAGCCATTCAGGAGCAGTTCAATGACATACACACGTACATAAGAATTATATACAGGTTGTCCCAAAAGTAATGCAACAAAGTTTGGCTCGTGATAGCTTTGATCAAGACCTATCAAAATAACGAAACATAATATGTTCAGCAAAAGTTTATGTTTTTCGAGTTCTATCGGTGGTTCTATCTATCGTCATAATTAAAGACAGGAAGATCCAAGTCTTCCGATTTGCAGACCCCCCTCGAGATTTTCTGCCCCATCAGATTACATTTCTGCATTTATGATTTGTCCATAGTGACTAGATATAAAGGAAGACTATTTTTAGTCTGAGGTTACTATAGTTTATCTATGTTTCGTTATGAATGTCGGTGAGAAAGAAGTTTTATATCGTCGCTCCGCGGAACGGGGTGCAAGTCTGTGGTCGGTGACTTTAGTTATTCTTTTCTGATTCGCGCACGCAGACACTCCGACAATAGAAAAAAAAAACAATGTCATAGTAATAAAATATGAAATACATAACAAGAACTTCACTATTTCGCAACGCAAAATGCCTCAAAATAATTTTCATATAGCAAAATATTGTCCTTCGGACGTTAAAAGTAGCTTCATTCCTTAAAATTCACCTCGCACACGTAAACAAAATATTGATTTGCCACAGGTCTCACAACGTGCAACAAGGGTAAACAAGAGCAGGAGTTGGGTAAGAGGGAGGTTGAGAGATGGGAGGTTTTGTTTGGGTTTCAAATTTTTATACAGGTTTCATGAAAGTAACTTTCTAAAACAGAAACGTGATTATTAAAAACTGTTCCTTTTGCTGTTCGGTCAACCTTAACGGTTGCGTATTACTCTCTAGGGATTTTTCCACTTTCAAATATAAATTATTATTTAAAAGATTTTTTTTCTTAAGAAATCAGAAAAAAAAATGTTTTACCCCTAATTGGTAAGCCCTTGGATCATCTCACCTGGTGGTAAGTAAAAATGATGCCGAAGATGGAAGCGGGCTTACCAAGATTCCCCAACGCAATGGGAAACTAGCTATCTTATCTTCGGAAACTAGCTATCTTATCTTCGGAAACTAGCTATCTTATCTTCATGCCGGAACACATCAATGCTGTTAAAATTGATGTTTGGCGGCAAGACTTAGATAAGATGGTGGTAGCTAGCCAGGCAGACTTAGAAAATGCCCTACCACCAACCAAACCGAGTCCTACAAAGTTGGACCCCGGCGGGAATCGAACCCGCGACCTCCTGATGTGAAGCGAGCGGACAAGCCACTAGGCCACGGCGGTGAAACTCTTGCTCATTAGTGATGTTAATAACAAATTTTGAATATAATATTTATTAAAAACACAAATTTCGTTTGTCAATTACATTAGGCATGTATGATGTCATATTTGTGGATCACAATTTTTTTTGGAACAAGTGTCTAGTGAAAGACAAAAAAGCCAAGAGCCATATTGACCCGACGCCTCACTCCATACAAATGTCGCGTTATTATTTATTTAAAAAAATATTTAGCACAGGACCGCTCGTTATTGAAATCCTTGTGGCAGTCCTTTTTTCAACAGTGCACGACTTTTATCTGATGATGATGATGAAATAAATTGGACTCACTGCCTAGTGACAAGCAACGCCTGCATGACGCTGTTCATGTAGCAGGTGTTGCCCAGGTTGAGCAGGCCGACCTTGCGCATGGGCGCGTGCGGCGCCGCCGTCGGCAGGCACACGTTGCGCGCGCGCCACGTCGACAGCTGCAGGTAGCGGCAGTCGCGCGACGCCATGTGCCGCTCCAGGCACGAAATCTGAACAAACCATTGGTCAAGCAACCCTGACTGCATTAGACAAACGAGCTTTGATTGCAAACTTTTGGCATTTTCCTTCTTTTTACTTCTTCTTTCTTTCTTATGTAATGGGAAGAAATGGGCTAGTGCTATTTGATGGTTACATCACAGAATACAGGTTACTTAGAACTGCTGGTTAGAGACCTACGTGAGCAGCATGAGGCGTAGAGGAAGCTGCTAGAAGATGTGTGGCACCAAATGAGAGAAAACAGTTTGGTTGCCTCTTTCATTAGATAGCTTTGGTTGGAACTAATATTTATTTGACATTCCGCGTGTTAGCATGGCTATCATAATGGCAGATTACTTATTACGATGTTTAATATCAAGCAAATTAATTGTTTAGTTACGGTTTGTATCCATTTTTATTCACCAATTTATAATTTTCATATCAAAATGCAGATTTAGATTACAGTGCTTCAGCAACATAATTAGCTACCGTAATTGGAGATTCAAGTAAACCCAAGAACTTACCACATCTGCGTATTTATCCCGGAACATTTCCTGCGCCTCTCCCTTGAAGGACTCGACCAGGCGTTGCACCATCGTGGTGAGGATATCCACCACGTTCTGCAATAGGTGTCGGCTCCACTGCCCGCTGTCTGCGGCCAGGTTCACCAGCACCCTTCCCACATGTGGTGAGATCTGGTACAAAAATGTCAACGATTAATCCTTGTTTCCATTTTCAATTGAAGACTGCAGGTGATATTTTATTTTGCGTTTTAAGTACGTATCTGATTGGCAGTAATAGTGATAAAGAAAACTGTGTAAAATAACAGAAAATAAATCATTTGTTTGGTGCCACGATTTGAAATTAGCTTAGCTGAGTTAAATCTCGATTATAAGTCTCGTTGAGACTTGAAGAGTGCTTGTTTATTTTTGTGCTAGGAATATTTACCCTGTCTAAGGCCTCAGTGGACTCTCGCAGTGAAGCCAGGATATGAAAAACGACATCGGCGACTGACTCACGAAGAGCCACGGGGTCATCCATGGCCGAAAACAAAGGACCCAAATTGTCCACAGAAACTTCTATGAGTATGTCAAATCGATCGTTTTCCTGTTAGACAAAACAGAGAAAAGTAAACAGCTGTTGTATAATTGTAATTTGTAACATATCTTCTTCTTCTAACTTTAAATGAAGCTATGGAATTTTCCTCTTTTCCCGCTGCATCTTTCGTACACCTGCCTGTTGAAACTAATAAACTTTCCATTCACTAGCAGCTATCTAAAACCAATTCAAACTATTCAAAGCCTAATACATCTCATACCTCAAGCGCCTTGATATAGGCCATAACCCAGTCCCCGAGCGAGGGCGTGCCGTGCCATTCGTACATCCAGCGGTAGAGGCACGACAACGAGGCTCGCAGACCGGCGCCAGCGGGGCCGTTCTCCCCCTGCTGTACCAGCCACCGCGCGGCCGCCAACGTGGCTTCGGCGTTGGACCCATCCAGTACGATCAACACAATAGACGTAGCGGGACATGCGTCGGATTCTGTGCGATTTAAAAACAAATATTAATGTTGATGGCTTTCTTACTTATGGCCAAAGTTAAGACAAAGCTCACAGCACACAAACAATGTGAGAAAATGTTGTGAAGCTGCTTCCAAAAATTATGCAAAAAGGGGTCCAAAAATTTAAAAACGATATGATGATTATGGCCGTTCTTTGACATCTGCTTATTGCACCTCACTTCATGTGAGGAAGTACTCACGTGGGTCTGATATGAGCGAGTAGAACTTGTCGAGGATGGCGGTGACGATCTCGTGGCGTGCGCTGCGGTGGACGGCGTTCACCACTCGGAGGAAAAACTCCTCGACCGATTGCAGAAGCTCCCATAGTTGCTCTTCGTTGCCGGTCGCGCGCGCTGCGATTTATTATTTTTTAGCTATATATGCAACTACCTTTTTTCCGCGGCTCCGCCCGCGTGGATAACGCTTTGACGTTATAGACGGTGCGCAGTGCGCGAACAGCAAGCGGCTCGCGAGCACGTTTATGTCTTTTACGGGATAAAACTATCCTATGATGTTCCACGCCCTGTACCTAAGCTCTTTGCCAAATTTCAATGAAATCGGTTGAGTAGTTATAAATAGTGTTGCTTTGTTTGCACGTTGCATTATTTTTAAGCTGCCGGTGTGATTCTCGAGATAATAATTTGTATAAGATAACTGACACGTTAAAAAACCGATTTCAATCGTAAGAACTACCATTTTGCAATGATTTTTTAGTTTTTGTTGATTTTTTCAAAAACCATTGAATCAATTTTGATAAAATTTATATGGGACCACCTCTGAAGTGTTCTCTACCAAACAAAAAAAGAATCATATAAATCAATCCATAACTGGCGGAGTAATCGCGTAACATACATATAAAAAACATACAGTCGAATTGAGAACCTCTTCCTTTTTTTAAGTCGGTTAATAAAATGTAGCATATGTGACTTCCCACCCCTTCAACTACCTCTTTGCAAATTATGTCGCTCCGTTACGACGTGAAAAACGGAGAAACAAACAAACTCACTTTCAAATTTATAATGTTAGTAAGGATTGTAAACACTATTAAATTGTTTTATAAAGCAGTAAGTAATGCAGAATAGCTAATTGAAGAACAATATGTGATATATTATAAATAGCGAGCGACCCGCGAATTTGGATCTATTGTAAAATGTTCTTAAACTTAATAAAGGATACTTATGATAAAAACTGACATGACTAAAATGACAACTGTAATAAAATTTATCAGATAAATAAATCTTTAAAACATGTAAAAATTCTGATTTAATTGTTATTTGCCCACACAATCAAATATTCTATGTGTTCTCTTTAAAAATCTTTCAGTCTTTGATTAGTTCATTCCAATCAAAAAAAAGCAAAAGGTAAACAAACGTAGTATGCAGATGACATTGACATGTGTCAGTTCCATAGTAAGTTTGTTTACGTTTTGCTTTTTTTTGATTGAAATGAACCATATATGGTTTTATGGATTTGAATTTTAGAGATCTCTGTCATTCCAGTCATACCAGGTTTGATGATTATAATAGTTTTTATACCGAGACACTTGACAATATCCTGGCAATGTTTGACCAGGTCGTTGGGCGGCGGCAGGTAGTTGGGCTGCTTGTTGATCAGCTCGATGTACTGCGCCAGCGCAGTCAGGTCGAGCTGGCTGCGGTTGTCGTGGACGAGCTCGTGCTTCTTGACAGCCATCTTTCTTTACTAACAGAATAAATGCTCAGTTATGCTCATTTTCACTTTTTACATACATACGCCTTACTCCTATTGGGGTAACCAGAAACTACGGATTACTATTCGCTACTATTGTATTCTGACATACTTCTCTTGTTTGTTCCACACTTCCAGGTACTTCTTACTTGGCTTTTATTCAAAATGTACACCAATTTGGTTAATATAAAGCCTTGGACGTCCTCGACCGACTAGCCTTTTCAATTCCGCTTTATATATGTATTTCTTTCGTTAATCTCCTGTCATCCATCCATCAATATGTCCAATATGTCCAAATTTCTATCACTATATCTTCTCTCAGACCACATCACTCTGTAATCGTCATCATCAGCCAAAAAACGACTACTGCTGGCTGGACCAAGGCCTCCCCCAAGGATTTCCACACTGCCTGGTCCTGCGCTGCCCGCATCCAATGGCTTCAGTTTAGCTCTCTCTAATTAAGCTGTTCCTAATCATGTCATTCAAGTTTACACATCGCTTCGCAACGAACGCATGTCCACAGCGTTTACCGTTACCAACTATCACTGCTATACATAAGAACTGGGGCTAACACGCATTTTTCTCTTATTTTCTCAACATGTATTGTGGCACACAATAGTAAAAAGAAAAGGTGTGGGTATTTTTTTCAGTTTTCTTTTCGTTCTATAATATAATGATAGTTAGGTAACCTAACTTGGTGTATTATATTTATATACGCTTTATCACAAATATGTATACGTTACGTTAAAAACAACCGACTTCAATCGCAACAACTCCAATTTTGCTATGTTTTTGTTCATTTTCTCAAAAACCGCTGAATCGATTTCGATAAAATTTATATGGGACCACCTGTGAAGTATACCCTTTTAAACAAAAAAAGAATTTTCCAAATGAGTTCAGGCGTCTTCGAGTAATCGGTGAACATACATAACAAAAAAAAAAAGATTCCGACGAATTGAGAACCTCCTCCTTTTTTGAATTCGGTTAAAAAGATATTTATAATAAACGAAAGTTGAATTTTCTTAAAACATTTGAACTGAGCATTCTATATTTGCGGTTTTACAAATTGAAAAAAAATAATAACAATATTAACACATTTGCAGTGTTCGTGTTCGGAGACCAACCACACACATAGATATTCAAACTAGAAATATAAAGTTCAAAGATGTATGGCAATTGCGTTGTACACTTATCGGTTGCGTTTTCGACCAACTGATGGTAACCCCTTCAGATTAGAATTGTTTTTTGTTAAAATATGATGTTATGATTATTTATTTTCAAAATTAGAATCAGTAATTACGTACGAAAGAGTATGTAACTAAATTGTTTCTTCTTTACTCTTACAAAATCGTACTATTTATGTAAATGCTGTGTAAGAGGAGTGTAGATACAAAACGGTTCAAGAAATTAAAATCATGTCTACTCTACAATATTTTCTCATATGAAAACATTAAAAATGCATTTTATCATGAAGTTTACATTTAGAATAACAAATGACATGTCATATTTCAGTGAAAAAATTGTGAAAAACATTCATCTAATTTGCTTCAATCTACGACGTTTAGCTTAACCAGTAAAACCGCAAATATGGAATGGAACACTCAGTTCAGAGGTTTTAAGAAAATTCAACTTTAGTTTATTTTTTAGTAGATAGCTTTTGAGCCTTTATGGCTTTTACTGATTCATAAAGGTGCTAAATTACATGATATAAAAGGTATATTTATATATTTCTTCAATCAAACTCGTTTTGTAGATCACTCAGTCCAGAAACATAATGAATTGAGTGATCCAGTTAATCTGTAACGTCAAATTCTAGCGGGTTGGTAATTCCTTAAAAGCTTTTAAAAAATCATTATTAAATTCTAAAAGAAAAATTATTACTTACCATAAAGATTAACTACTTTCTGAGACTGAGTTGAGGCTATGCCAATTTATTCAAGCCTCTGGATTGAATGCTATAATCATAACAGTTTTAACTAAAGTTTTAGAAATTTCTGGACATATGCTTTAAGTTTTTACAATTTTTTAATAAATTCAAGAGTTTAAAAAAAGGACACTCAATGCAGATTCACATTGTCTTATCCTGTTAAATTATCATTTCTTATTTCTTTTTCACTATGAGCTGATGTGAGCATACATACTTGACCACTGCACTAGTGTTATTTTTTTGCTAAACATTTATCAGGTCTATTTTAAGACTGCACACTGTTTTTTTTTTTAGAAATAGCCCTACAAGGTCCATCCCAATTTGATTATCTTTGTAATTCTTAAAGCCTCATTCTGGTTCATCACATACACATGCTTGTTTCTCATGTTATACTTATCTGTTCATCACAATTGGTGAACCGAAATACATTACGTCGTGTATACAATGTGAGTCTTAATAAAGTGCACATACGAAAGGGAGTGAAATAAGAGTCAATTTTATCGCCCAGAAAAATAAAAAATATATTTTGTAGATGTTTATTTTTTTTAAAATAACATCTGCTGTCTCCAAGTAAACAGAACGTTGTAACTTTTAAATTAAGCAAGCTAGAATATTAAAAGAAAAACTGTCGGAGGACTGTCAGTAGGTGGCCGTGCCACAGAAATAAAAAAACACACAAAACTAAGAAAACCCAAAACTAGCATTTAGAGCAACAGTGTAAAAAATAGCGTATCTGGAATACTACTGTTTAATCGCTCATAGCAAACGTTTTGTGTAGGTTATAAACTTAGGGTTTTTATTATTTGAAAGCTAAACTAATGTCAAATATTTTAAAGTAATAAAAAAATAGTGTTAATAGGTGTTATTTTAATTTTTTTTTGCAATTAATCACAAAAAATGAAACATTTTCTGTAAAAAAATGCTTATATATAATTGATGGTGTTTATTTTTTGTGTAATTTTTTTTTCAATGGCACGTCCGACTACTGCCAATCTTCACTTTTTTTGTTTTAACCTTGTAATCTACTTAATTTAAAAGTTACAACGTTTTGTTTACTTGGAGACAGCAGATGCTATTTAAAAAAATAAATGTCCATATTTTTTTTATTTTTAAAAATATTTTTCTGTGCTATAACATTGGCTCTTATTTCACCCCGTTTCATATGTGTACTTTATAAAGACTCACACTGTATAAAGTTTTTATATAAATATACAGAGTATAGATGGGCCGAAAAGATCTAAAGTTTTAAAGAACTGAATAAAGTAGAACTGTGCGTTTGCACATCCATAGTCTAACTTTGCAATTGGGATTCAATATAACAAGTTGTTTATGAAGACAAACAGTTTTTCACAGCTCAGCTGCAGGTTTGATGTTATTAGAAGAGAGAGGTGCGTTCAACATATGTATTATTCTCCTACATGTATGGGAGGTACCCTTTAAACAAAATTATAAATAAACATATTTTTTTCCCAATATTGATATCTACCTAAATCTGAGCTTGCTATGAAAACATCATGCATTTCAGATTTCAGATTTGATGGACATTAAAATAAATAATAATAATGTCGGTGGCTCTGCGGTTCGTGACTCCGTCGTCCTAACCAGAGATCTCGGGTTCAAATCCTGGCCAGTGCACCAATGAGTTTTTCGAAACTTACATGCATTCTCATACCGACTGCTTTAACGGTGAAGAAAAACATTGTGAGGAAACCTGCACATCTGATTTCTAGTTGTGTATGATGGTCGCGTTGCACACGTCCGTAGGTGTAAATCTTAAATGCCCTACACGTGACCAAGGGTGATGATAAGTGCAACAAAAGGCAACCACCGCCTATACCTTGCGGATAGGATGGTTAAATTGTGCCACACGATAAGAGAGAGAGAATAATAATAATAAAAAAATAAGATAACACCTGGTGTACCATCTCATGCTGAAGCCATCTAAGCCCTAGAAACCGCCTTCAAGTGGCTGGAGAGGCAGGATGAATCGGATCATAAACAGCTGCTACAACTTAAACGGATCCCCAACTTAGCTATGATAAAAATATCCAACAGTCCACATCAGAAGGCAAGTCCTAGTTATTTTCAACCCAAGTAATAAATATTAAGCATAAATACATACATCCTTGGGGAAGGCCCTTGTGGACAACTGCTGGAGCAGTGGACGTCTTTCGGCTGATGATAATGACACTTTTATTATACTCTAAGATGGATTATCCAGATTTTCGATTATACGGACTACCCTGGTCCCAATTAAGTCTGGTTAATCGGGGTTCCACTGTATTTTTTTAAAATTCTAATTAAAATAAATAAAAACACGGGACATAGTGCACACCCAACCCATACAATCACAGGTATATTGTGATGTTGCTTTTATCAGGTGACGAAAACATCCTCCAAGAACAATCTAACATCCTGATTAGGACAGATACAAGTTAATGAGAGGTGATGAGAGTAACAAAGATTACGGTGCAGTAACGTACTTACTTGTGTGACGCGTTTTGATAAAATCCTTGACGATAAAAATTCACTACACACGCACTAGTGATTTCTCACCAATAGTTAAATTATACATCGTCTTTTGCACTTGGTGCCTTTTGTATAAAGGCTGGAATCAATAGCATCGTCGTAATTTAGGGGAATATCTATAAACAGTTCATGTCACTTGCGATTGATTATGAGGACACTTCATTTCGTCAACAAATGCGATCAAGTTGTACACATTTTAGGCAGGGCGCAGACCTCGAGGCGCAGACCAACCAGTGGTTGGCAACCACCTAGATTTAGCTAGTTATGCACAAAGAACTTTAGGGATTTTACAAATGATGTAACACCGTCACCTGGGTAGCAATAATATTAATCGCCAGCAATATTCAACGTTATGATTAAATTATTACTTGGTGATATTTTAGTTTATTTAGAGAAAGAAGGGAAGGGCTGGCTTTTGGAGGACAAAGAGAATATAATCACTACGTTTAAGAGTGCGCACTTCATATAACAAAATTTTTTTCGGCCCAACTGTCATCTTCAATTAGATTACCATCTATAGACAATATTTTAAAAAAAAGTACCCAAGATACACAGAGCTACCAACATAACAACGTAAACTGAACAGAGCATAGACTTAGTGAATATGTCTATGGTTTAAGAGATGGTTGGTATATTGTCTATGGAGGCATCTGTCAATATTTAGGGTTGGCTTTAGTCGATAATAGTGCTGTAATTTATCGATAACCACAATATCGACTTTTTCCAGTAGCAGTCATTGAAACAAACTGTCACTGCAAAAAGAAAAATCTGACAAGTGCGAGTTTAACTCGCAGATCGAGGGTTCCATACAAACTGTAGGTATGATATTGTCACGTACTCCTGTGAAATAGAAATGTTGCTTAAAAGACAGACAATCGGACAAAGAAATGATCCTAGAAGGGTTTCTTTTTGCCTTTTGAGGTACGGAACCCTAAATCTAAAAAAAACATTTTACCAAGAAAAAATGCATTTATTTTTACAAAATAAATTATTTTACAAAATTATCTGTATAGTAAAGCTAGCGAATTAACACCGAAGTATGTTTGATTTATATAACAAAGATGCATTTATAGTTCATTCCAATAAATAAAAAAGCAAAAGGTAAACAAACCTACCATGGAAATGACACATGTCAATGTCAAATGCATACTTTCTTTGTTTACCTTTTGCTTTTTTTTGATTGGAATGAACTATAAATAGTACGGGCGAAAATACAACAGCGACGCTGACTTCGGAGGCGCGCGGCGCGCAGCGCTCGTATCCGCGTTGCGGCGGCTAATTTGATGTCCACACGTTCTAGGTCAGACGCTTGTTTTTTTAACAAACCTAGTCGTCAATTCAGTAGATGTTGATTATTTTATATCATTAATAGAGCAACATCCCAATTTATGGGATAAACTAGAGAAGATTTTAAAAATAGGACTCTAAAAGCCGAGAAACGGAGGGAGATATGTGGAGTTTCCTGATTTCGAATAAAATATGGTCACACGCGCGACTCGCGACACCGCTCACCGCAGATATCAGCGTCGTGCCGCAAAACGATTTTACTTGCGTTGTGAATTTTGTTTTTGCGGCACCGCAACGCTGATATCTGCGGCGGAGCAGAACGCGGAATTTGGTGTCGCGGCGCCACACCGCTCTTTTGTTTTCGCCCTACTAACAACTTGAGATTGTGTAGGTCCGACCGGAATTGAATCCGCGGACCCGTATCCTTCGCGGATATGATGGATGTAACTGCGACTCCAAGTCTGAACCATTCCTCTGGAACCGAAACGCGTACGCGACTTGGAGTGGGGATGCAAACGAACCCGGAACTGATACCGCTGTACTGGTACAGGAATGACGGGTGATTGGGGAAGGGACGGGAGGGGCGAGCTAGGTTAGGAATACACCATTACTGACCTACCTTAAGACTAGTTTTCATATATAGTTCATTCCAATCAAAAAAAAGCAAAAGGTAAACGAACTTACTATGCAACTGACATTGACATGTGTCAAATCCATAGTAGTTTTGTTTACCTTGTGCTTTTTTTTGATTGGAATGAACTATATGTATACTAGCTGGGAGCTCAGTATCTATTTCTTTTTTTTTTCTAAAGCTATCTGATCTGATGAAAAATAAAAATTGCTGAAAGTTACGATGAAACCTTCTACATGAATAATTTATGGTTAATGTGATTTTTTTTAATTTATTGATAGATGCATTTCTAGTTCTAGTTTTGATAATTTAATAACTCAAAGATCTAGCTTTCGTGACGTGGGAAAGCGAACGTTTTCAATCATGTATTTTTGAACTTCGCCTTTAATTAAGGAACAAACCAAGTCGCATACATTTTCCATTTAACAATTTTACAGAAAAAAATCTATTTTATTGCACCTCGATAATAAAAAACGCGGAACAAATTGAAAGTTGTTATGAGTCAAGCGTCCGTAGCGCCATCTGCAAATAGCTTTGCGTTTTCTTCCCCATAGAGCCACATCCCGTGTAGATTATGTAAAGACGTCATTTTACCACCGAAATTACCACCTACACAAAAACGACATGAAACACAACTACGATTATGACATGACATTACATAATATCACTAAAAAGATTAAAAAGATAGTGCCACCAACTTACCTGTAGAACGGAAAAAAGCAGAACTACTGACGCCAGTATGAAAACGTCATTTTGTTGTTGTCAGTTTGTATGGAATTTTCGATAGTGGCGCCATCCTGCATTCCACAGATTAGTTGGTGGCACTATATTGTTCCATGTTGAGTGTTAACAGTAATTTCATATCTGACGTTCTCAAAAAATATGCTATTATAGAAATGATATTAAAATATTATTTTTAAAAAGGAAAATTTTTAACCGTTCACCAAAAATCTAAGGGTACACCTTTGTACGGCCTCTCTAAAATATTACTCTAAAACTCTTTAAATTATTTTGCTACAATTAAACTACTCCGCCAACAAAATGCGTTACACAAAACAAGTTCAAAATTATCACCAAGATATAAGACTTTTTTATTCTACTGCGCAGCAAATATTCTAACATAGCTATATTATTCTTTCACAAAAAAATACTGATTGTGCACCAATATTCCAAATTGTTACACAAAATATCTAATACACATCCTGGAACCGGAACCACATTTAAAACGGTTTTGTACAACTTTTATGTTACTCAAATAGTTATTACTGAAGAACAAATAATGCCTTTCCTGCAAAATTACTTCTAAAAAATACATTAATTTTACTGAAAATGTTTTTGACGCACTTGCGGCACGCGGGCTGCTTTTCAACCAGAGATGTGCGAGGAAAATGTGTCGTACGAGGACGTATAGCTGTGCTGTGGAAATGTGTGGGGGTTTCCATCAAACATGTGCAAGGAAAATGTCTCGTAAGAGTATGTGTATTTATCTAGTATTTATCGCAACACATCCCTCGCACACTTTTCTCAGTACAAAAGACCTCGCTTCGCTAAGCCCTTTTCCACCTGAGCTGTGCTAAGCGAGGCTAGGAAAATGAAGCGATTCTATTGGTGGATTTTTCCTCGCACACCGCTCCGCTTCCTCGCATATCTCTGTTGGAAAGGCAGCCAAGGCTTCGTTTTCCTAGCCTCGCTTAGCACAACTCAGGTGGATAACGGCTTAGCGAAGCGAGGTCTATAGTACTGAGAAATGTGCGCGAGGGATGTGTTCCGAGGGATGTGTTGCGAGGGATGTGATTTTATATTGCGCCCATACATTTCACAGCTCCGCAACGCATCCGCGCACCGCACATTAATTCGCATTTTCACAGCTGCGCTACACATCCTCATACGAGTCATTTTCCTCGCACATGTTTGGTGGAAACCCCCACACATTTCCACAGCACAGCTACACATCCTCGAACAAAACATTTAGGTAAGCCTTACATTTTATATTGTACTTAATTTTGATATATAAAACTACATTGGTATTTATTTGGTGTTTGATTAAAATATATTTTGCAGTATATTGTTTGAAGTAACACTAAAAAAAATAAAGCTTCTTTAATAATAAGGTGAATTATTATTTTTACAATTTTGCAACAGTTATTAAATAGGTGCTCATAAGGAAATATTTTAGTGAGCATATTTTGGTGCACAATCAGTATTTTTGGCGGAACAAAGGCAAAATTTGTTGAAGAAAACGGGAATAAATTGAGGTACAGTTAAATACCATCCGATCTATATGACAATTACAAGGACAATGATAAGACAGATTAAATACAAATAAAAAAATGAACCAAAAAAAGATACAATATCTTATAAGAATGCTTGACAGCAAACTGAAATAATAACGCCATAAAAAATACCAAATAAATAAATAAAAATTTACCACAGTGTAACACCGTGTCTCAAGAATAAAGTACCAATGTATGTTTCCAGTGATGGCATATGGATCAGAGACATGGTCGCTTACTATGAGCCTCATAAGAAGGCTCAAAAGGCGAAGTGGCAGTGGGCAGGGCACATAGCTCGTAGAACAGACATTACATCACATAATGTCACAAAACATTCCAAAAACAGAGTTTTATTCCATACTAGCTTCCGCCCGCGACTTTGTCCGCGTGGACTTAAGAATTGTGTCCAGAAAGAAAGAAAATGTCAAGGTAGCGCTATATAGTGACGAAGTGGAAATTTTGAGTTTTTAAGCAACCCTTAAGTTTTCCGGGATAAATAATGTGTTAGCCGACTGCTTATCTATCTGCCTACCAAACATCCAAATCCGTTCAGTAGTCTCGGCGTGAAAGCGGAACAAGCAAACAAACAAACCATACTTCGCATTTATAATATTAGTGAGATGAGATGAGATGAGATGGGGTGTCAACAGAAATGTTACTACCTACGTTACCAGAAAACTTATGACGTTATACATAGGAGGTTCCAATTAAAAAGCTTTTTACGACCATAATTAGGACATAAAAGTGCAGATATTTTTTTCCACCACAATTTTCAACACTTTTTGATAACTTTTTGGTCAGAGCGTGAAATCCCTGACAGTGCATTATGTTTTTCTTAGTCCCTCCACACTCATTTCTTTTTCCTTGGGGTAAGTTCTGTAACACAAAAAAGAATAAACAAATAAGTAAAACACCATGTAAAAATTGAATTAAAACATAATTTATTATATTTAAAAAAAAGTGATCTCTTAAAGGAACAACAGTACTTTCAATTAGAATAATAGTTAAGTTTGATATAATAAAACACTAATGGTCATTTTTAAAACATTTCTGCTGCGAACCAGCGAACGGTAAGGTACAAACGAGAAAAAACATTTTTTTCTCGTGTATCCCAGCTTCATAATAATGGCTAACCTAGAAGAGTTATATTTAGAACTGCTGTGTAATTGTGTATAATATTTACTAGTTGGAGACCGAGCGTCGCTCGTTCAATGAAGTAAGATAACTTGTTTAGTAATAATCGGTAATCGCTTACTATTAGGTGATCCGTCTGCTCGTTTGCCACCTAACACATAAAAAAAAGTAGTAGTTAGTACCTACCTATAAGAATTATTTTCTATGAAACATTTTGCAGGGTGTGTTTAAGTCGATAGTAAGTAATCTTCTATGGGACGAAAGGACAAACAATATTTGTTCTGAAAATATCTATAATATATGTAATATATGTTTTTATAATTTGATTCTATTGAAAAAAAACATTTAAATTCAAATTACCCTTTTATAAAAAAAAAATATAATTAAATAAATTAAAAAATAAAATAAAATAAATCCTATAATAGGGAATTTTCAGATGACGTATGTCACACCATATAAACATAGATTCTTATTAACTGAATTAACAGAAACGATAATTTTCAACCTGATCACGTATGAATGAGCTCGGTGCGTTCTGGTTTCTTTGTTAAATAGGTATGTAATTTCTTCTTCCAAACAAAAAATAAATTATGATTAAAATACAATTAATAACTTGGTATCATGTTAGAATTATTTAAGAAAACACAAAAGCAATACTGACAAGCGCGGTGCAACAACAATTATGAAATGTATTTTTTGGCTAATAATACGTAATAATTTTGGTCGTCGACAGTTTTGTCAATCTTGGATGTTCTTATTTAAATTGTTGATCAGTGCCATCTAGTTTAGAGAAAGCCGTGGAAAATCCCCTATTGCCAGTTACATGGAGCAAGGCAGCACAAAATGTTTTGTTTTATTTTATTTACTTATTTAAGTTCACAAAAAATAAAAAGACAACAAAAAACAATAAAGTCTCGTGGGTTACGAATGCGTTCATATTTTATGTATTCAAAATTCAATATCATTTATTTCTTTACGTAGGTACATTAAGCACCCTTATAAACGTCATATCATTTTGCTGGAGGAATATTCCAAATGTCATTATCATTAAAATAATCTACAGTCTTATAGTATCCTCTTGAACAAATACAGCGTTTTATATGTTTCTTAAATTTACATTCCGGTAGTTCACATACGTCATTCGGAATTTTGTTATAAAAGCGTACACACTGCCCCACAAATGATTTTTTCACCTTACTAAGCCTACTTTCGTTCAAATCTCCCTAAAATGAAAGTTTTCGAAGATAATTCCCTCATAGATCGATTTCTCGTTACTTTTAACCCCTAATTGTAGATTTTCGTCGAAAGGTTTCAAGCTGTTTTTGAAATCGTCGGGACACCTAACTCGTTTAATAGTATAGGATGTTTGAAAAATGAGATTTTACCTTCGTCTTTGGGAAACTTTCTCTTGTCACCTCTGCTTTCGATATCTTGTTTTAAAGCTGTCACACGCTGTGTTTTTAGAGAATTTTCTGAAAAATAAATAGTATTTTTTAAGTAATTTTATTTTTGTTATTGATAATAAAGAAGTTAAAAAGAAATGACAAATTATTATAAGATTAATACTGTCACAGACAAATCGCCCATTTACGGGATTCGGCAAATTCATATTATTACAGAACAGCTATTTAAGTCAAAAGTTTTAACTCAATTTTTGCTACCACAGAAATAAGCGTATGATTCTCATAGAATCTTTGTGCGAGTAGAATACATGTACTGTCACGTTAAAAAAAAATTGAAGTATAATACTGTCCGTGAAAGTGGTAAGTTTTCGTTGAAGGAACACTATCTGAAGAATAACTCTGTTTTAACCACAACACAAATACCCGCTATATCTATAATTTTATGATGAAGTAGAGAAGCGTGTTAAATTATTAAAGAAATCAAATTAAGTAAATACAATGGTAAGAAGTTATACTCATAATCCACTAAACAGATAAATACAAAGCAAGGCAGTGTTTAAAAAAGAACAGAATGTCGTTGTTTTGTTTACGATTACGATTTTACGCCATCCGAAACACGATGCAACAATTTTGGCTCGATGAAAAAAATCAAAGATGGGTCTACCGTTACTTAAAACTTATAACAGTTCCCAGTATGAAAATTGTATAAAAATATAAGTTTCGACGATGCGAAGGAAACTACGCCATTAGTTTTAACACTTTCATTCAGAAAAAAAATATCTAAAACGTAAATAATTCGCGTGGAGTGTGTGAGTTGGACTTGCATTTCATCACTTTCTTTTTACCCTCAATTGATAAGCCCTTGGCATCATCTTACCTGATGGTAAGTGACGATGATGGCGAAAATGGAAGCGGGCTTACCAAGATTCCCCAACGCAATGGGAAACTGGCTCTCTTATCTTCATGCCGGAACACATCAATGCTGTTAACATTGGTGTTTGGCGGCAAGACGTAGATAAGATGGTGGTAGCTAGCCAGGCGGGCTCAGAAAACACCAACCAAACCGAGTCTACAAAGTTGGACCCCGCCGGGAATCGAACCCGCGACCTTCTGATGTAAAGCGAGCAGCAAGCCACTACGCTATGGAGGCGGTCATCATCATCGTCAGCCGAAGGACGTCCACTGCTGGACAAAGGCCTCCTCCAAGGATTTCCACATCGACCGGTGTCTTGCGCTGCCCGCATCCAGCGGCTTCTCGCAACCTTTACCAGGTCATCGGTCCACCGAGTGGGAGGCCTGCCTACACTGCGTTTTCCGGTGCGTGGTCGCCACTCGAGAACTTTAATGCCTCAACGGCCATCTGTTCTACGAGCTATGCATTTAGTACTGCACAATTGTATGGGCGGTAGCTCTGTACTACCTCGCCTTAATGACTTACCGTCGTTCGCCGTAAGCTTTCTTTTGACACCTCTGGATTCCGCATCAACCTTCTTTGATACTGTGATGCGTTCTTTTTTATCTGAAATTAATAATAGAAAACAATAAGAACAGTTTTAATTTGGTAATCATGATTTTTTAAAATATATTTTGAATCTTCTTAATTTATTTGGCAGTAGTATCTTAGTGTAAGTCTACCCGACACAAATTGCATTTGGTGGGTAGATGACAGCTAGTTTGAGTTTAGCTTTGATTAAGGGTTGTTAAGATGAGGGGTATAATTTAAACGAGTAAGTCATCCACCATATCATCTTCAACCAAAAAAGGGTCCACTGCTGAACAAAAGCCTCCTCTAAGGAAGTCAACGATAGCCGGTCTTGCGCTGCGCGCATCGTTCGACGAGTCTTTAAACGTCGAACAACTTCACACGAGTATGTCGCATAAATACATTCATTATTTCCACTGTAATAGGTCAGTTGTCCAATGGTTCTATGTTTATACACACCAGTATGCGAAGTAGATGCGGCTGAGTTTTTTGGAGTCTCGCTGCTCTTTATTTGCAGGCAGGGAAACTGAAATTTAATAAGTTAAATAAATGAGAGTTTCTCTAAAATCAGGGTTCGTAATTATCAAGATAATTATTTTCTTTGATAATTATTATGACAATTATCTGATAATTATCCATGCTGCTTCATAATTGAATGACTTTAATTTTTGACTTACAATAAGTATTTAATTCATCACATTATAATTCTGGTATGTGCAAAAGTTTTTTCGGTTTGTACCTAAAGCCTAAAACATTTGTCAAGTCTGTCAATAATTGTTCTTTGAACTTACATAGGCTCCTACTTGTTTCTAGAAACGTCTATACACGTATAATACGTAGCTATAAAGCGTAGTATCTACAAACGGTGACAATTCGATAAACATGGAAGCGGCCAAATACATATCAGACACTGTCACTTATATGAATTCGATTTAGGAAATAATGCGGCAGATGCACACGGGAAGATATGCAGCATTTACGGTGAGAATGTGATTACCTCCTAATTTGAGAGCTAATGTGAGAAGTTCTCATCTCACACACACACACACAGTATGTAATTGTTATACAGAAATAAATTAATAAAAACGTATACCTAGTTCTTGTAGTGACGCTTGATGCTTTAAGGCAAATTTTTTCGAATAGTTGTGCTCTGCTAGCACATCTGTAGATAAATTTGTATGTTGAATATTGCTGCTTCAAGCCACATGTTTTTGGGTTTCACTCCTGAAATAAAAAGAAGGTTGGGTTAGAAAATGGACTGTATAATCCAAGTACAACAGGTACCTACCATAAACAAGTAGTAACTTACCAGCCCCAGATGGAAGAACCTGCATAATATCCTCTTCTGATTGTTCTGAGACAACAACAGCAGTAGTTTGACCTGAAAATACATTTCTTTTAAAAGTGTGACATACTTCATTAATATTATGTATATTGGCAATAATAAGAATTGTTGTAGTTTATTTTTATTGGCTACTAGTCGCACAACCTCTACCAATCCGTACTTGCCCCTGTGTGTGGAGTATGGCCTAACCTTCCCGAGTAACGGGAAGAGACTCCTGCCCCTGCAGTGGGGATATAATGGGTTGTTTACAATTTTTATTTGGTTTTGTTTTGAATAATTACAGTCTTCTAGCTCAGCTGTAGTTAAATAAGCATTTTGAATACTGCTAGTTTAAGGGAATTGAATCCGCGATCTCTTGGTGTGAACTAGACCACGGAGGCAGTTGGAACTTCCTTTAGGATAATAGTTGAACCTATATTTAATTATTTTCTAGAATGTGAAATAATATGGTTTAGACTTCTGGATTCCAATTAAGTTAATTTATACATATACATATATAGTATACAGCAATTGCTACAAACGTTACTGAAAAAAAATCCACTTATTGCATTATACATACAGGTCACATTGCAGTGTGAAATAATCTGGATTCCGATAGGTATTCCAATTAATTTCTTAGACTTATTGCTACAAACATTACAGAAAATATTGCAAAGGAACTCGCTCGTCTTACTTACTTATTATTCATTTATCATCAGTACAGACAGAATAGGTACCAATGCAGACTATGCATAAAGACGGCACAGCTTTTCTCTATCTTAGTTCGTGGCATCTCTTGTCAGTCATGGGAGTGACACTTCGCTGATGTATGGTTTAACCAAATTTTGAACTACATGGTGAAAAAGATCTACATAAAGAACTTTCATACAATGACCTCTTGATAATAAGGCAATTTATAGTTTGACTTACCGATTTACATCACGAGGGAACTGTGCAAAATATACACTGTCATCATCAGGTTGATGAGTTTCTCGTATGCCACAAATTTCACATTTACGGCGAGCACGCCGTTTAGGTTTAGTACTCATTGTACAATGGAATTTATAGATTTACAAGAAATAAAAACACTATTGTGGAGTCCTGTCTCGATGAAAATATCACTAATTAGAAGAGTCACTGTCTCGAAAGAATTACTAAAGGAGTTTATTTCTCTACTATATTTGCATAAAACCAGATGTGATGGAGGAATATATTACTCATTCAACATTAAAAACACAGTTTTATCGCAATAATTAACGTGGTTTACAAGTTAACAAGACGCCGACAAACCAAACCGTAAGCGTTACCATAGACAGTCTTTGACACAATGACACTTTCTAGGTATTGCCAGTGGAGCAATTAATTTGTAACTTTGTACTTAAACAATAAATGTTTATTTTTAATTTTTTTAATTTTAAAATGGCAACACTGCTCTGGTAAATAACACAGAAAATCGGGATACTTTTCTTGCCATGTATGAGAGTTTCCGCCCACTGTTGGAGGAAAGAATTAATAATTTCCATCCATGTCCATTGTAACAACATACCAATAATAATAATAATCCTTCACTGCCAATGCTAGTGTTGCCAAAATCCAAATATTTGTTCATTATGGCAACAACTACCCAACTACCATAGACTTTTTTTTTTTTTTTTTTTGTTTGGTTCTTTCCTGCTTTTGCAAGGAAAAGGCAAAGACTTCTCTGGCCATACAGCCTATTCTTACGTAGTTTGCTCTTCTCTAAATATTTTTCTATTTCATTTGAGTTCTCATTTATCAATTTCTGTCGTCTTTAACTTTTTCTCTATTCTTCAACAAAATGATAGCACTTTTGATGAAGATTTCATGGACTTCTTGAGAGCACTCGAAACACAGTCTACACACTTTTATTTCATTATCCTACATATTAGACACTTAAATGGCACTTTATTGAACAATACACTATCAATATTATGCATTAAAAACCACGATATCTATTTTTTCGGATAATAAAACAAAAATGACAAACTCTTGCCGCGAGTTCCCGCCAAAAAGTCCTACCATAGACTAGCTGAATATACATGCGTTCAGAACCTGCATTTGACAGCAACTGTTTCGGACCATCTCTTTCACACTTACGCGATTTATATTATGCTATCCTGATGTCAGTGTGAACGGTTGCTGTCAGAGTGCAGGTTCTGATCGCGGTCCATATATTCACTTGTCTAGTCTACAGAGACTAGCTAGACCAAGAAGCCTATTTGGTTTTAAGATTCTTGCAAGAAGCTTATAACCAAACTGGAGAAAACACTCTCTAAGACCGGACTAAAGACCAAAAATATGGCCCTAGTTAGATTGAGACAGCAAGACCCGTCGAGAAAGACACGGCATATTCAAGGCCATATTTTTCGTCTTTACTTGTTTGTTGTAACTGTTTCCTACAGTTTGGTTATAAGATTCTTGGCTTCTTGTTATTTTTCTTGGACTAGACAAAGAAAATAGATATAGTGTGACAGTTCCTTAAGGCGCTGCGCAGACAAGGGTCATTTTCGTGCCCCGGACAAAAACGACGATCGCCTCTGTCCGTCGCGTAAGTTCTCGCGGAGCAATTGACCACGAGTGTCCGTGAGTTCAACGCAGACGGCGGTCAGCGGCAGACAATCTGTGCGTGAATAAGAGGTTTCTTAAGAAAAAAAAGTTGCCAAATCTCTTCAATAGGTGGCGTTGATGAAAAGAGAGGTGTCAAATTAAACAGCTGGCAAACCCGTACTGGGCTTATATTTGTATGTAAACTTTGTATGAAGTAAACATTTTTTTTGCAAAGTTGTGGGACAAAAGTTTTCATTTTGATAAATATTATAGAATCGCTGAATTGCCCCTCAAAATGTTCGTATGTTCTAATACGTTTAACCTATGAAAATATATTCCAAAGTTAGTATAACTCTCACTTTAGTAGCCTTTTACACAACAAATTTTCACTATTTTTTCACTTTTTTTTCACATTTTAGAAAATATAGTGAGCGCGCAATTATTCACTATTATTACGCCATATTATGCAATCACCAGAGATGCCAGTAAACAAATATAACATACTACTAAATTATTTTGAAACACTGTGTCAGTGGTTCATTCAAGAACAAAATAATGTAACGATATTCCGTAATTTTATTGCGTAATACCATATGTGCGAGCGGGACACAGGGCTCTAGTTTGATCCTTTCACTTGACACGTTTTCTCTTCTTGGGCACATTACAAGTATTATGTGATTTAAGTTTAGGGTTAGTGTGGCTATTAGAGTCTGGCAAGCGAAAGCGTAACCTGAGAAAGCGCGGCAAATTCAAAAAATCTTCATGTGGTATCACTACTGATGTGCCGTTACCGGGAATATTCCCTTAGACAGAGACAGCGCTCTATACTGCATATAGCGCCGTCCTTTAGAAAAATTGGGTATATTCCCATGGGAATATTCCCAAGAGACGGCGCTATATGTAATATAGAGCGCTGTCTCTGTCTTGCGGGAATATTCCCGGGCATGGCACATCAGTAGGTATCACCAACCTATAGCAGGAAAAAACATATCCAATACTATTAAACTAGTTACGACGAAATCGTCGGGACAACTAACTCGTTTAATAACAGTTTGAAAAATTTTGACGAAAAACTAGGATTAGGGGTTAAAAATCACCAGAAATCGGTCTATGAAGGAATTATCTTTGAAAAAAATCATTTAAGGGAGATATGAGCGAAATTACATAAAATGAGAACGCATATGATGCTTATTTTAACAATTGACCGCAAGTGCGTCTTGGCCTAGCGGTTGTGGTGCAAGTGGTTTACGTCTTTCTGCTCTTAGGTCCGGATTATTGCTTTTTTGTCTTTTTATTTTTTATTTTGTGTGATCGATCACATAAGTAAATACGTAAATAAAAAGACTTCAAAGCGATAAAAAATTACCTTGCACGCTGGATACGAATGATGTCGAAAATAGTGTACTGAGCATTTTTTTTTAAGTTGTACCTTGTGTTTTTGACGTGTCCGGTGTCTTTACAGCTTATGTTTACACTGTTACTTTTGAAATTCATATTTTTATTTCATAGAAAAAAACCATGGACTCTATAATAATTCATAAATATCCTACCAAAAAGAGTTTTAAAGCATTATTAAATAAAATTTTGTTCGGTAAACCCCTCATTTTTCCTGCATCAAACGTACAAACTACAACTAAATAGTGCATGTTAAGTTATAATATGTTAATTTAAAAAAAATGCTGTTACAGTTTAAATGAGAAACTAAATTTGTACATAAACCTCAAACTAGATTAGAATAATAATTTATATACTTAAAAATACATTTTATTTATATCCAGTGAACCAGAAAAGTGTAATTCCCGTTGCGTTACCGTAGCTATATTTCACGATACAAAAAAAATATCTACCAAATAAAGTTATTATTCAAATCTAGAATCATTTTTCTGTACATAAAAACCACAATATACCATTTTGGATCGTCAGTTGTGCGTTGAATTCGAACAAAGCGAGTTGGGTGAGCGAGGGATGCAAATTCTGTTTCCACCATGCGTTACCAAGATTGTGAGAATTTTGGCTTCATTTCTTTAGTTTTTAAGCAAAACTTATTATCTTCCGTTAACTGACTATCTCAAGACTGGATTTATGTAAACAAACATGTAGATTATCACAAGTAAGTATTTAATTTAGATTTAAAAGAGTTAGAATGTGCTTGTTGCGTTACTTCCATTACGTTTCGAAATCCATGGTAACATATAAAGGGAAGTCGAAATGTAACGAAATTGAAACATAAGGTCGTAAGCATAATGTATATATTGTATTTTATTTTATAGTTTCTGCAAAACATATACTTTTCCGTTGAATCGGATAGAAATTATAAAATTAAATGAAAAAGAGATCTAATCACACAATACTCGATAATTTGACTAATAAAAATAATTTTGAGTTAAAATCTCAAACGCACTTTTTTTCACACCTTGTATACAGGGTGTAACTTAGGGTTTGCATTATCCGTTAAAATTTACTATCCGGATAAAACGGATATTGAATTTTAAAATATCTGGATATCCGGATATAACGGATAATTCGGATAATTTTGAAATACTTTAAGAGTTAATAGTTTTCTTCGTTAAATGTATTTTTAAACAGGGTGTACGGGAATAAAACTTATAAAACACATTTGCCACCCAGATTATTCTATTTCCAACAACGTCAAAATGGAATAAAGTAAGGATTTATTTCAATAACTTCTTAATTATACGGACACTCATTTATTTTCTCCAGTCCAGAAGCTTGAAAACATCTTCCAGGGCATTGGTGAACAGTTTCGGGGAAATACCTATGTAAGTGTCACCCATCACAGCAGCCTAGGTTTAGAATTCTAATCCTGGAGATAGACTGCCATGGTGGCGTTTTCGTACAAGCACTCCAACACTTTGATATATTGATAATCTATTTCAAATCAAATCAAAGTCTTTCTCATAGTCCATTAATGCCAATCATAGTGGCTGATTATACTCTTCAGTCTTCTATTATGTTAAAATATGTGCCGAAAAGTATAATATATGTGGTCTATTATACTGAAACCTTTTCGGAACTGGCTTTTCTGAGTAGCTAAAAATCATCATACCTTCGTGCGAAACGATTTGTAATGACTCTCAAAAACAGTTTGTAAAAAATAGATCTTCTCATTTTCTTGGTCGGTTCACTCTTGAAATAATGGTCGAGGTCATCATGTCGTAGCTTTAGTAGCCCGTCGAATAATACGTCACCATTCCTCTCGCACCGCAGCTCTCCTATGGCATTCATTTAGGGGAACTCCCAGCGCAGAGTTGAACTGATATGCCCAACGCATGGGAGACCTGCGGCGTGTTCTGGTACCTTCGACTTTGCCGTAACCAAACCAAACACTTAATGGATGCATATCTTGTTACAAAATTTTGTAGATTAACGTTTACCTATTTATGTTTCCTGGGATCACCAACAAAACAAAACAGACTGTAGACATGACTCTAGAAATAAGATGGTTCTATAGATCTTCAGCAGGATATTATGAATTAATGCCCTTAATTGAAGAAGATCACCACCACATTTCTATGTCATACCGTTAGCGTTGAGGGACCAAGTATAACGGAATTAAACAACTTCTTAAGAGCTTGTAGTACCGGTTTTACACCTGCTTTCTAAAAGTTCAGCCTTAATCCATCATCAACCGGTGTCATGATGTTCTTAAGCTGTTTAAGATTCTTATTTCATATCATCATCTCGTACAGTTAAGCACAGGAAATACGGACTTCGGTACAGAGCCTCAGATCGATCTGGCTCTTGGGTCTTTAACCACATTTCTGATAGATAGGCTTATTATGCTAGCTTATATAATTATTTATATTATGAACTTTTTAACTTCTTTCAAAAATTCAGCAGATATAAATAAAAAGAATTACGAAATTGGGAGTTGTTCCATGTTGTCTTCTTTATATCCAGAAGCAAATTACTGATAAGTTTTTCCTTAGCTTAGTGAGACAGGGTGGTGAATTTTGTACTTACGATACAGAAAATGGATTAGTGGTGTATTCATACTAAAACAGTCTCTACATAATTTAAATATCTGCCTACTTTTACTAAAAAGTCAGTGTTTTTCTATTAAGACCTACGAAAGAGCATTAGTTGACGTAATTCGATTAAAATATGCTTCTGTAATCTCCTTTTAAACAACTTTTATATTATCCGGATATTCGGATAATTCACTACAAATAATCCGGATAACAACATTGGCGGATATCCGGATAAAATGGATATCCGGATATCCGGATTGCAAACCCTAGGTCTAACAAAAAGGTGTGGTAATACTTCAAGGTGGGTTTCTACTCATTGCACTGATCAACTTTGTTGAAATTGCAAAAAAAAATTCTTTTCATACAAACTTGCGCGCTTTGTACGAAAAGTCCAATTTCAACAAAGTTGATCAGTGTGATGAGTAGAAGCCCACCTTGAAGTATTACCACAACTTTTTGTTACACCCGCTATATACAGTTGTAACAAAATTGGTGTAAATTGTTCAATACGATGAATAGAATCCTCAGTTAACGGGGCCTACGCCAATTTTGTTACATCCTGTATATATATAAATATATATGTATAATAATAATAATTATAGGGTCCTTATGAAATACCTGAAAAAAAAAATTAAGTGGCTTCTACTCATGAAACTGAACAACTTTCCCCAGGGGACCTATATTCATTTCGCAAAAAAATTTTGGATTCCTCATACTAATTGATCAACTGAACCGACAATTTTTTGTGAATTGAGTATAGGTTCCTTGGGGAAAGTTGTTCAGTTTCATGATTATAAGCCATGGTTAAATTTTTTTCAGGTATTTAAGAAGGACTGCCTCAAGATGTGCTGCCTAAAGCTCTGAAAAACTGACCAGTAAACTTATTCAAAAAAAGATTGTACAAATTGCTCTCTGAAAATTGTTTCTATAGCATAAATGACTTTGTTAAATTTAAATTTATTAAATTTATTATTGGTATTATTTAACTCTTGACCTTGAAAAATGAAATATAATTTAACATTTTGTTTTCTCTTTTACTTGACATGTTTTGTTTGTTGTGTTTATCGTTGTCTTTTATTATAAATGATAACTTTAATATTATTTTCATTGTTATTAGATTTTTGGCGAAATTTATTTATTTGTGACTTTTTAAACTATGAAATTACTGTTTTAGATTATTTGTATTTTTTTGCATGCCATACTGTGTGGTTGAATGTACTGAATCCAATATTTCTTGCGAATAAAGATTTGTATTTGCACAGACATGCACCCCGCTCCCCCCCTATAGACTAGCAATACAGGGCATCGGCCGCTCGCCGCAAGGTGGGCAGATGGCCAAGTTAAATTGAAATGTCATTTTTGTTCAATTTTCGTCTTTCAGTCTATTTCTGTCAATGGTCGAGGTAACATCGGACAAAATGTGTGTAAATTTATCGTAAAAATGCCAAGTTGCATCATTGTCTGATACGTAAACCGCACTGGACATCTCAATAAATCAAACGTGCGGGGTTTCATACCAGAAGTAAGCCATATATTGACTAATTTTTATTTAAATAACTTCGTTGCAAAACATATGGTAGTGATGTAGCACTTCATCGACTTTTCGATAGATATAGCAAAAAGTTTAGCAACAAAAAATATCCGACTGCATATTTACATCGTTTTATCCAAAGTAGACATGAAATGTATTTGACTTATTTTTTCTTCTAATTATTTTCAGTTTGCAAAGGAACCCAAATAAAAATTAAACGAGAATTAAGACTATGAGCAGACACGACAGCTGGAAAATTTTCCGCCCAGCTTGGCTATAGATATGTTTTGGAAACTATGATTCGGTTTGATTTTTATTTTTAAAATATATATTTTTTGTTTTAATATGTATTTTTACTGTATTATATTTGTGAATTTGTATTGTTTATGTCTTAAGATAATATGCTTAATTTATTTTGTTATCCTCATTTAAAAAATTATCGTAAGAATTTTCGATATTTGTGATCCTCCTGTTTTACCTCCATCACTAGATATTTCAGTCGTATTTTGAGTTTTGTCATTTTCAAATACTCTATTGCTATTCGACGATTTAAATCCTTAGACAGTTGACATCTTGCGGTGATTGGTCGTAATTCAAACATATGACATTCTTAGATTCAAAAATTCGAACAGTTATGAAGCTTCCCCCTCCCGCACCTCAGATTTTCCCCTCAACTTGGTCCACGCGGTTTCATATTGAAACTGACGTATTAGCGTTCTATAGAGGAGCGGAGCGACGATATAAAACTTCTTTGTGTATTTGTATTTGACCCTATATAAACTGATTATTTCCTATAAAATGTTTACTGTATTATGGCTACTGCCTTATAGTTTATGTAACATCCTGTTAACGTTACTATCCGTTCCATGAACATCGTATTTTCTTAATTTTTCACTTCATTTAAATATTATTTTGCTATATTTTTTTATTTAAAGGTTCCTTTAATTTAATTAGTTTTAAATGTTATCTTGAATCATGTTTAAATTAATTATTTATCCTAGTAACAAAGAAAATAATGTGCCATTTTAACTATGTGGTAACGAATGTACCAGAAAAGTGCCTATATACGATATCTTTAAAAATATATCTTAAGTTGGTTTTTAGGAATAATAATTAGCTTTTGAGCAAAATGAATGCTTTCAGTACCTTTAATTGCATTTATTTTATTTAATATCTTCAAATATATCTGGTAACTTAATGGAATAAAATTTAGGACTTGAGTCCATGTAAAGCGTCGTACGACGAAATTGTTATGATATTAGGCTGAACTTTTACTAAATTTCGACAGAACATGATATTTATAACATCCTAAATGCTTCAAATAATAGATAATTTGATACTGTAAAAAACTCTTCATTTTAAGTCGGGGTCCCGTTAAGAAAAAAATGATTTGAAAAATGAATGAGCAATTTTTCCCAACCTACTTACTTTTAGTCAGACGAGACAATTATGGTAATTTAGTTATTTAGTGTGAATTTGCAATATCTTGTATTTACGTGTGTGCGTTTTGGAACATTTTAAATCGGGCGCTGCAGTGTGAATGGCGTAGGTACCTTTTTACCTATTTTATCAAAGTAGGTATTCTTAAAAAAAAAACGAAGCGCACTGCATTATCAAGTTTTCATATAAAAGACGTCAAAGAGTGCTACAATGTTTATGTTTCGAATTTACTGTGTATTACATTTGTTTTTTTTTTTAATCTTTGTCGAAAATGATTCTAACAATAATAATTCTATCGATCTATGGTTAGTTGTTTTGGATCTGTGAGGGTCTAAACCTAAACTTATCCTAAAAAAAAGGAATTTACTTTGATAGTAGGTAATTTGTTTTGAGTGTTAATATATTTCACTAATGGCGCCATCAGTGAATTAAATTACTTGGAGCCCTTTGTTGCTAACATTGACTTTTAAAGCACCGTCTGCGCTACTCGACAACAGATGGCGTGCAGTTCTTGAAGGAATGAGCACAGGAATGATAACATTCACTGATATGTTCGAGTATTTTTCTGCCATTTTTGGCGTGTTTCATCTGGATATGTCGTCTCCAGTTTTTTTTTGTATTAAGGGAATTCGTTTATAAACCTCCGATTGAAAGTGCGAAGCTTGGTCACCCAGCTAGTTTAATACTTGTGTGATAAATCTTCATTATAATATATCTATACTAGCTATAATTACAATTTAAAATAAGCTATTTACAATTTTATTGACTCCTTGTCCATCTTGTTTATCTATAAACATAAAAACAGTCTACTTCATAAACTGATTTTGATAATCTGCAGTTTATTTTAGCACTGAAACATCTGAAATTACCATAAAATCTATCATTTATGAATGGCCATTATAAATAATATCATTATATCATTTCTTACGCTCAACAATACAATAAATAATAAATATGAATATTCAGCCAACAAGTATCAATAATTAGCAGTCATAGTAACATTCAACAGTGATAGCCTCTGACCTGACAGCTTCTTTTTGTTGCCATGTAAAAACTTTTAATAAAATTCCAGGTTACACTTTCGTTTGCCAGACTTCTAAGTCCATGACTCGCGGACAAATTGTCCGCTTTGCCGTTGTCCGTCGTCTGCTCAGCGCCTTAAAAAAGTACAGATGACAGCTCCTGCATCTTTTTCATTCTTTCCTTTCATCCATTCCATTCCATTCTTCCGCTTTGTCCGTTCGTCAACAAACATGTGAAAAGAAAACATGAATAAATTCATTAAAAAATATAGTGTTTGTGTGTTACAGATACATAGATGGAAGCTATTAAGTGACCCCATTGTAATAAATAAAATTAATTATAAGTAATCTCCGTACTACGTAGTATTTACGTAACAAGTTTATGCAAACGAATTACTTACCCCTAAATTGTAGGTAATGGATGCTTCGGCATCAACAGAAGTAAATAATTCCATATTTAACGAAGTTTGTGGTTTATACTTCAACGCTGATAATGTTATTTTGCCAACATCGTTGAACAGGGATAAAAAAGTGGTAAAATATACTAAACTGCCAGAATTTGACTTCGATTCTAAAGGTTAGTCAAATATTCTGCCACCATAGTGCTGTCTTAGCACTTTTAGTGGCGATGATTAAATTGACGACATTGCGAATGTTGGCCAAAGGTTTTTAAGAATCATTACACGAATAAATGTTTGTCAGTGGTTTTTCCTTTTCTCTAATCTTGAATTAAAATGAAGCCATTGTAGTCTTGTAGAAAAATGTAGAGAGAGAGATTACCAGGTTTGTTTTGCTTGTAAAATAATAAAAATGTTTTCTATAAATTCCAGCAACATGGTCAAGACACAGTTACACACTGCCACCAAGACTCCGTCGTATAATTGCTATTGATGACCAAGATATATTACTTTCTAGTCGTTCCCTACAGCATGAACAAAAGCCACAACAAAGATTCATATCGGCTATCTCAAAAAGAAAAATTGTTACAATTAATGAGGATGATGAAAATGAAATACGCTCTGTGTATCGTATGTTATCCTTTTAAATATGATTAATAATAAATGAGGTTTTGATTAGTTTTGAATAGCTCCATTCAATACATTTATTGAAAACCAAATTCTTACAGCTAAACAGATAATGTCTGTCCGAAAAGAAACCCAGGCAAACAGAGCAGTGACAGCAACTCTAAGTCCAACGAAAATCTCCTCCTGTGTAACTTCTCCAAGATGTATGTGTTTTTATTCTAAAGGCCTGTGAAATTATTTTTCCATACACTACACTAGTGGTTGGACCTTATTATGCAAGGTCTGACTGAGTGGGTACCACTTACTCTATACCTGCCGCCTAGTAGCGTGCTTGTGTTCTGGGGGCTGGGGCGAGTTGGCTAGCGTAATAACCGGCATACAAGATATTCCTTTCATTTTAATCCTCCAGGATCAGCAAGGCACTGATAAACCGACAGCACTCCTCTTTCTTTAGTTGGGCCGTCAGTTATTACTACTACACACAATAAAAAAAGTTAAAAATATATAGAAAATATAACCAATGTTCCTATTTAGAGAATAATGCCCATGCTCATTGACAACATACTTATTAACCTCATGTTTTGTTTTCATTTTTGTAAGCTGTTAAAATATATAAAGAAAAACTTGTCTTGATTTTGGTGTTGGGTTTATACTTCTATAAAGTTTTAATAATAATTTTCTTAACAAATACTTTTAAGCGCTGCGAAATAAATTCCAAGTATAAATAACTTGGTGTAACTAAGTATTGTGTTCCATTATCCTGTTTGAACTTATCAGTCAATAATCTTTTTATAAAAACTAAATTGTAAACTTCATACAATTTTAAGTAATGCTTATCTATTTATAGGTTCACTAGAATCAGTTTAATCACTTTCAAGAAATTTGAATTTAATGTTGTATGGAAGATGACATTTTGTAGGGACTCTAGTTCTTGAGTGATAAACTAGTAGATAGAATTGACCATTCAGGTATTTTTATTATATATATATATATATATAAATACCTGAATATATATATATATTTTTTTAATCAGATTCAAGATCCAGTAGAAGTGTGAAAACTGCGAGTTTGAGTCCAACAAAAAATTTGAATTCTAAAGTTACTCCAAGAGCTAGTAATGCATCTAAAACTCAGAGCGCTCAAAATAATAACATAAAAGTTCGCAGTGTTACAGAAAAAGGTATTTTTCTTATTTGTTTTCACCTCATTAGCTTATATGTGTGCCTATGTTGCTAAAGTTTTAAATTTAGTATGCTGCCAATGCAAACTATTTTTAACTCTTTACTTTTTGTGTATATATTGTTTTTCTTAGATCTTGTAGTTTGTATTTATTCACTAATAGTGAGATGATACTTTGTATAATGTATATGTCACATAAGGCCAAAGTTATTTATTTCTTAAGCTTTTAAATCCCATATTAACCTCAAGATTCAGGAGGACTTCAAATCCTTCTCTTGCTCGTGGTTCAAACAAAAGTCAACATTACTCTACTTTAGCACATTGTTTTGTATGCATTATTGGGAAATCGGGATTGGGAAAACAAAATTACACGATATATAAATACCATTAAAATCCTATTTTTGTGGCCATTTCAGATACCACATATTCAAATCATAGTTTAAAGTATATGTCCAAAGTTACTGACAAACGGAATAAATTTGTTCCAAAAGAAAAACCTACTGGTAATATTATGAGAAATAAATTATCTGAACAGCCTAGTGTAGGCAAAACTACTCTGAAGACTCCAGCACAGACACCCAAATCATTGAAACTTCCAACAAGCTCCAAACTTGAAGTTACATTGTTCAAAGAAATTAAAGCTCATAATCGGCATCATGATGTTGTGAAAGAAATACATGTACCTGTTGTGGAGAAGTATGAATCCAAAAATGTTGAAACTATGATGACGCATATCATTGTCGAACCTATAGAAAAAGAAAGTACTATGAATTTAAAAGTGGATAAATATACTGAAATAGATGAAACGGCTAATGTGGACATAAATGTGGGAACTGATTCTCCATATGAATTGGTTGACAAGTCGACTGAAATGGATAAGTCAGAATTAAAACTAACGTTTGTTGATGCGGCGCTGGAAGCGCCAGCGAATAATTTTGATAGTCTTAATATACCAAATGTTACGTTAATAAAAGATAGAAGTGATATTCCCAAAGAAGATGCAGTCAGAAATGATAGTCAGTCTTTACCGAATTTAGATGTACCAGCTACTTATTTACAAATACCCAAGGGAGCTATTCCTATCAGCTCAGAAGAGGATAGCGAAAAGAAAATTACTAAAAGCACGTCCTTTATAATTAGTCGAGCGACATTGACCTATACAACTAAACAAAAAATCAATTTCCATGTAGTTGGAAACAAAAGTCATAGTGCTACTGAATTTTATTCTAGTCCCTTAACTTACCCTATGAATGTTGTATCAGTTTATAAGAAGGAAATTAAGAAGCAGGATTTAAAAGATGTGACAGAAGCTGACAACAACACACAGAAAAAGAAGGATCAGTTAAAAATTGAAAATATTAACCTGTGGAAAGGAATAAACTCAGATAATTGCTCAAAGGTCTTTGATACCAGTAAATTAGTCAAGCCGTCAGAAGTAATTACTACAATAGGAGTTAATGGCGACTTCTTACAAAACGACTACATTTGTGAGCAGTTCCAGAGAGAACTTAATTTTATAGACTCATTTTTTGAATCATTACAGTACTTAGAAAGTTGCTCATTGTCTAATAAATGTTTCGATGATGACAGAGTTGAAAAATGGGTCACCAAGTCAGGTTTTGACGTCACCAACCATAAGTACGACTCACTTTTTTCAAAGTTTGATAATGACGGGAATAACGAAGACACCGAAACAATAGCATCCAAGAGTCTTTGTCTGGTAAGTGTTATTCTTTAATTAGTAAACATAGTGGTATTGAGTGCGCGAGTATGATAGCAAATGCCTTTATTCGTTTCAATGAGTCTTCCTTAGTGTGTTGTGTTAATGTGGCGAAAGCTACTGTAGTAGTACTGTAGTGTTTGTTTTATATCACTATAACTATTTTGATTTTAAATAAATAACTTACTCCTGAACTTTCAAATATGAAATATTTACTGTGTGCACTTTTTGCAGCTCAACTTACTTATTCGCGATGAGCGACGAAGAGCCAAGAATCTCCTATTTGTGTTGAAGATGAGAGAGGATGCTTTGAAAGATTTTACAAAATCTCAGATACTTTGGTTAGAAAACAAAAAGAAACAAGAGAATACAGATATTTCTACATTGAAAAAGAAACAAAGAGGTGCACTATTAAAATTACAACACGAGTGTGGGGAAATGCAACGAATGCGTAAAGCTTTACTTGCGCTTTCTGAAAAAAGGAAGGTGGCTCTTATGAAGACTAAGAAAAACATAGAACTTAAGCTGAATAACAATGTAAATGTTGATCAAATAGTTTTGGGAAAAAAGAAGATAAAACGAAACACTGCTGATCGTAACATCGCACCACTGAAGTGTTTCGATTTGTCAAGTAGTGGATGCGATGAAAGTATTCTACACCAGTTGATGAGACCAAAATCTGATTCAGCGTTATTAGCGGAGTCTATCGTGTCAAGCGCAGAGAAGAGCATTCAAACCAGCGACTGCGTCCCGGCGACGTCGGCGACGCCGGAACCGCAGCCGCAGCCACAGCCGCCGCCGCCGCCGCCGCCGCCGCCGCTCGTCGACCAGGCCACAAGCACGGCCGCCGAACACTACGTCGTGGTCGACGGAGGATACCTCAACATACTGTTCCAGAACTTGTCTTTACCACTCATTTTCAGCGCTGGAAAACAATATGAAGTGAATGAAGAAGCATTAAAAAATATAGTCAGTTCTACGAATGCTCATAATACCAATTTGAACGATAGTGATTTGGTTGGGAAATTCATGGATCAGATCAAAAGTCGCGATCTGGATAAGTCGAGTTCTCCATCGACAGCTCGAAGTCTTGTTGAGGAATTTGACCAATATTACAATGGGCTTGTTGAAGCAGAAAATTCACAAACTGATTCTGAAGGATCTGAGTTCAAGGCCAGTTCGGATCCTTTTCCAAACCACACATACGTTGTGGATAATGAGAGCATAAGCTCACAGGAACACTTTAAGACTCCTTTCTTTACCAGCGTCAGCTCTTCTACAGTAACGGTACCGCATGATGGAAACATTATGTCAAGTAAACCAAACGATAATGGGAATGTTGAACTGTGCTCGCCTTTCGACGACTATATGGGTGATACTGAGAAGCAGTCGGAAGAGATAAAGGCCCACGGCGATGCCACCAGCGCGGCGCTAGAAACTGGCCCGCTGCCGCTGCCGGCGGGGTCGCCCGCGCCCGTCGACTCCGCACCGCCGGACGTGCCGGCTGAGACCGGCAAAAAACCTTCACCATCACTGTTAAGTGCAGGTAACTATTTTATTTTAATTTGGTATGCTTTAATGATATCAGTCCTCTTTATTCCTGGTTTCTAAGATCAACTGCTATAAAGAAGGCATGTTGAAATAGTTTTGCATATCAATGATTAATCCGGGGTTAACGACTTAGTTGTTATAATAACATAGTCTTCTTCTTTACTTTCCATCGTAGCCTAAGGTTGTTAAATATACTTTAGGTATCGTACCTATGTGAGTAAATGATGTTCCTACCGAGAAGTCTGTGAATGTCCCAGGGGACTTTTGTTTCTGGAAGGAGCTGGGTTGGCTGTACTAGTCAACCACGCCACGTATAAATAACCAAATAGTACTCTAATAAATAGGAGTCCAATAAAATACAAGAAGGTGTGCATTCAGTTGCAGAGGACAGCGCGAGCAGCCCCTCGTCGTGTGGCAGCGTGTCGTCGGTGACGTACTCGCCGCCCACCATGAGCGAGGCCGAGGAGCTGCGCCGCCAGCAGCTCGCCATCGAGAGGGAGGTTGGTACACCTATAGTACCTATACCACAGTATATACGTTAATACCGTCTATGTGGGTTAATCCCTGAGAGCCCCGATCCCCAAGGCACCCGTCCCGGAGGACCCCGAATACGATAAACTTAAAATGTAATGTAGTTACTCGTATTCAGGGTCCTGTCCTTTTTCCATCACACGGAAAAGAGTTGGATTTTTTTGTGCCGAGAGATCCTGATGTCTAGGATTTGTTTCATACTGCAGAAATAAATAAAATGAAAGCAATCGTTTTTACTGTGGTAGACATTCCTACTTTTTTCTCGATGTCCGTAGTGGTCGACAAAAGGTGGTGGACAACGGGAATAGACGGTTAGTACTGTCCTACAGTAGGGACAGGCAGCTGGGGTGAGGGAAGACCTCACCCCAGCTGCGGATAAGATCCGGCGACAGTTGCTTAGCGCAAGCCACACAACAATCACATTAACGCATGTACATATTTACGCGTGTAAAAACGTCATATTTTCATATGGTAGTAGTAGGTTATTATAAAACGACAGTGTGTTGGAGTGTCTAGGGTATGCCTACACCTGTCAGACGGCGTTTCGCTGATTTAATGCTTTAACAGGGAGTGCACATTGGGAATGTTTGTTTCTTTTTTACCTTCTCTTTTTCACCCTTATTAAATCAGCGAAGAAGGTGAACCTTCTTGTATGTAAATAAATAGTGTAAAACAGGTGCAGCCATGGCATAGCCATGAAACTTTTATTGATAATATAACCTTTTTATTAAACATAATCCAAACCAAATATCATATTTCATTGATATATATTTTTACATTTCAGATAAAAGCATTAGAACAGCAACAAATTCTAGTCGTTCGTGAGATACCTGATAAGCCTCCTCCACCCTACACCCCGCCGACGGAGTCTCGTAGTCAAAAGTCTTTGCGCATCTTCGCCGTCGACGAGACAGTCGAACAGAAGATCGCAAGTTATATCACGAACCCCGACGAGGTGCCCGACGACCCGCGGGACTCAATGGACGTGTACATTAATGAGTTCTGTCTAGAAAAACTTGAGAAACATAAATTAGAGGATAGCGATAAGCCTTGGGTCGCGTGCAATTTGCTACCACAGAAACCACAACTCGATATTGACAAGTTAGTGGAGAGAGCCACAGCGGAAATGAAGGAAATTCTGGCTGGTGTACATCCAACTGCTGTGACAGGTACGGTGATACTTTGTTATTGAAACACAATTAAAATTTTAAACCTATTTGCAAATGAGACAGACAGATGCAGATAAATATTTTTAATCTAGCGCTTTCTTTTGGACTATTCGTTCTGAAAATGCGAAAACAAATTAAATTGTCTTCAGACTGGAATTCATGATTAAACAGATGTCTGTCTGTCTACTTACTTGGCAGGTACTCTCCGAATGTAAATACCGCTCGCATTCACGAACCTTTAGCTTCAATGTGCTCCACGACGCAAATCTGGAGTCGCTACTGTCCTAAAGCTCATAAGGATGATGTCTCCACGGTTTAAGGAAGTGTTTTGTTGTCAGGTGTGGGCGCGCGCCGCTCGGACCACATCGACGACATCCTGTTCGCGGAGTGGCGCCGCGTCGAGCCCGAGTGGACCGCTCTACACACCGAGGAGGCCAGTGTCAAAAATCAAATATTTGAGAGCATTTTCCAGAAAATACTATCCGAATCTGTAGACGAATATAAAAAGAACGTTCTTAACGCAAATTTCGGTGTTAGCGACGGACAAAGTGGTGGATAAACAAAAACACTTAGTGAAATTAGTTAGGTAAATTATTATGTGCTAAATGTTCAGTGTCAGTTATAGTTATATGTTAGGAAATATAGCTAGCATTGAGAATTGTTTCTCACTTATACTCGAGGACTAATATGTACTTAATGTTCCTTAGATCAAAGGTAGTGTGCCCATTATATACTCTAATTAATGTTTTTGGATGGAAACAGGAGTGACGTCGGTATAACTTAAAAAATAAATGGAGTATTAAATTATTATTTATTTAGTAATAAAAATACATTTGTCATTAAAAATATCACATATACTTACATCGACTATATAAAATTTATAAATACAAAATTGCAGAAGTATACTTTCGTTATAAATGTGCTCATTAACATTACTGATGTGTGATTCGTATGTTTACTGCATATTTAATCCTGCGAAAGCTACTTGAGTATCAGCTGATCAGCTGATCCTGGTAAATTCTAAAATATAACCACAGTACATCATAAATAACATCAATACAACAGTAAATACATTTACATAAATACAATGTTCCGTGGTTTTCAACAATGCCAACAGTTACTTAAGAGATTTAAATTATTGTACATACAAATAAAACAAAGTAATACTTTGTTTCATTTTCCAGATAAATTATTACATTCGCTTATATTTGTAACATAGTCCTAAAAGTCAGCACAAAATTAGTAACTATTACAGTAAGTGTCTACTACTATTTTGTAAATCCATGTTATACATAACAAATCAGTATAGATATAAACACATAATTATATGAATACATTTGTTGCTAATTCAATATGTTTCCTTGTAACATGGCACCTGTGTCGTCAAATCCATAACCTCATCGCTAAGTATATAGAAAATAGTTTCATTTGTAATGATGTCATACGTATAGTATTCTGTAGACCGCAGCGGTCGATGCGCTCACGAATCCCAGAATCGCTTTAAAAAAAACCTTCCCCATCACTATTACTTGAAAACGCATATTCTGAAATTCGCTAAATGTACACTGTACAAGGTTTAGTTTGAATAAAGTAAAATTAAAATCCAAATTTTAGTCTCGCTATGCATATTTTCTTGCGAAACATAGATTATTATTGTTGAACTCAAATCATCAATAAACAATTATAATAAATAGCAAAAACTAGGGTAAGTAATCAAGTATAAAATAATAGCTTGTAGTAATTTATACAATTCAGATAAACCTACGTATGTACGTTATGTATATAGTAAGTGTTATTCATAACCCCAGTGTTGGGATTGCGGTAGTCGGGTAAAATAACTGTACATTATGGGTACTTACACATATCTGATTTGTGGTAGTAACACTACATTCGAAAAACTTGATTCGACATAACTCAGCGACAGTCATAAAATATCTAACGTCGTATTTAGACTTATTTCTGTAATTAAAGACTAGAGATAGTCTACATTATGCTAAAGTTCTAAAACATACACGGCAACAAAAAACTTAAAAAAAGTCTGATTCAGATTAGTCAGTTGACAACATTCATATTTTGAACCAATTTGATGAGTATTTTATGTCATCATCATCATCAGCCAAAAAACGTCCACTGCTGGACAAAGTAGTAGTTTTTTATGTATGTAGAATATGCAAATATAAAACACCCGCATTTTTAATAGTGAGATATTTCTCGAGATTTTTACTATTTCTCCGTTAGGCCGTATATTGTAAGAAGCTTTCCATCAGGTCGAAACAATTAACTTATAGGATATATGAAACTGATAAAAGTCTTTGGGTCTTGTTCACGACTTTTGTTAAATTAGTTATCACCAAGTTTGTCATCCAGTTGATACAGGCACCGTACGATCATACAGCCGTTGAAACCCTAACTGAGACAAATAAAAAATTCGAGAAATATTTCATTATTAAAAAAGAATGTGGGTGCTTTATTATTGTCTTTTCTCCGTGAAACACACGTAAAAATCAGGTCTCAAAAATTTTAAATGTTCTCTATTAAAAACCAAAATACAAAATCTATTGCGTCGTGCCGTTTACTACCAACACTCATTAAATATTATAATTTTATTATAACAGTTACTGTAGATTTTTGTTCCATCTCAATTTTCAAACATAATTTTACCTATATACGATAAATTATCAGATAGCAGACAACAAATATAGATATTTATTATATCATTGTATACTTTTATCATCCATTAGTTTGCTTACTTAGCAACTTGTAATACTTGTCATATCACTGGCAGCTTGGCATGGCCATCAAGAGTCCTCAGCAAAGTTGCACATTTTACCTCTAATCGTCAGCTTTAAGTATAGACTCTAATGGGTTTGGGCCTCTTCTTCTCGAATTCGTTGGAGATTTGGTTGTTTCAGCTGAAAAGAAAACAGACAGTTAGATAATATATTTATTAAATATACAACAAATTAAACCACAGTTAACAGAAAATTAAATAAAAAAACGCAATGAAAAAACATATTTTATTTACAACTTTGTTTATTTTGATGTGTTCAAATAAACAAAGTTGTAAATAAAATATATATTTTTTAATTTTCTTCCGGTTCCAGACTCTGCAATGCCATAGGTATAAAATAATGCTTACTAAAATGTTTTGCTATTTTCGCAGTAAGATGAATGGTATTATTGATATTTGTATCTTTCTATTTTTATATTCAGTATTTATTACCAACTACCAACATCAGTAAAATGGGGTGACCGCACGTTCGTCCTCTTGGATTTCGGATGTAAACCTTTGGTAAAGTTACCTTACTCTTTGATGTAAACAGCCCTCGTTGATATGACTTTGATTACGTAATTGCCAAAAGTAAAAGAGTGAAAGACGTTATTGTGAAGTACGATCCTGCCAGTTTTTTATTACTCATTGTATAAAATATCATATTCATATAATTTTTAAATTTAATAAATATAATACACATTTATATCTTACATTATCATTATCATCATCTCTTCTCATTATCTTATCTTACTTATCTTATTTATATCTTATATTATCAGTTAGTATGAGAAGATGCAAAAAAGATAACAAATTTATTTTTTTCGCACTGTTCTAAGTAATAATAATAATATGTAACTGAAGGTACCACATTTATGCTCTACAAGATCTGCAAGATCTGAGAAACCCCGCCAAATATAGGCTAATTACTTGCCTACAAACAATATATAAAATTATCACAGGTTGCCTGGCTCAAATCATCTACACACACATAGACACCAACAATGGTGAACAACAAAAAGTAAATTTAGTCAAGGATGCAAGGAACAATTCTGTATTGATTCAGTAATTTTGCAACAAGTTCAACAGAAGAAAAAAGATCTTTTTACAATATATGTTGACTACAAGAAGGCTTTCGACTCCGTCCCGCACACCTGGTTAATAAAAATACTAGAAATCTACAAGATTCACCCACAAATTGTCACTTTCCTTCAAACCACAATGAAAAAATGGAGTACACGCTTAAGACTTACGGCAATTAACAATACAATAGAAACTGATGCAATCAAAATACAGCGTGGTATTTTTCAGGATGATGCGTTAAGTCCTTTATGGTTTTGTCTCGCCCTCAACCTCCTATCGAATCGATTAAATTCAACAAAATATAGGTTACAAACAAACTGGAATGCAAAAACAATGACAGCAATATATTAAATAACGCAAGTAAAATATGTCTAACCCATCTTATGTACATGGATGATATTAAACTTTATGCTACCACTGAACAAGATTTGACTGACTTAGCTAGTATAACAGAAGAGTATTCTAAAGATATCCGAATGGAATTTGGCATCGACAAATGTAAAATCAATTCGGTAATAGCAGGAAATCCCCATAGTCACTTTTACGAGATGCAATCAGGAGATAAAATAGAATATTTAGATGAAAATGAAACCTATAAATACCTAGGGTACCACCACCACCACCACCAGTATCAAAAACTCCATGATAAAGAAACAAAATCCTCTTTAACACAAAAATTCAAGCATAGACTTAACGCAATATTAAGGACACATCTGTTCTCCAGGAATATAGTAAAAGTAGTTAACACATATGCAGTCCTCATACTAACTTATTCTTTCGGCATTATTAAATGGACTAAAACAGAACTGAAAGGACTACAACGACTACAACAATGAGGAAACATCACCCCAGATCCTGTATCCAACGGCTTACGCTACCTAGAAGAGATGGAGGCAGAGGACTCATGGATATAGTTAACTTACATAATAAACAGATAAATACACTTAGAACATACTTTCACAATAAATCATCATTATCCCCTTCCATAAAGCAATAGCAGAAAACGATCGCAAACTTACACCATTAAACTTACAGGACAGAACAATGCAGCGTAACGAAACTAGTTGACAGGCAAAGTAAAATTGCAGATTGGGCCCGGAAGTCTCTGCACGGAAGACATCACCACGATTTGTGCCAAACAAACGTCAATAAAGCAGCGTCGAACGAGTGGCTCAGACGTGGAGAACTATTTACAGAGACTGAATGGTTCATACTAGCTATACAGGATCAAGTAATTGAGACTAGAAATTACCAGACATACATAATCAAGGCCCGAGATACCATTGATATTTGCAGGAAGTGCAATAGCGCATCCGAGACTATCCAACACATTACTGGATAGTCCAAACAGATCAATAGTCCAAACAGATTACAAACATAGACATGATCAAGTTGCCAACATCATTCATCAAATCCTAGCACACAAGTCCAAATTAACATCTGAACCAACTGTTCCGTATTACAAATATAAACCAGAAACTATTCTCGATAATAGGACCCACAAACTCTACTTTGACAGAGCAATACTAACGGACAGAACAGTACATTACAATAGACCTGATATTCAGGGGCGGATCGTGAATTTGTGGGGCCCTGGGCTAATACTACTTAGGGGCCTACCTAATAAGTAATTACACACTCAACTAATTGCCATTTTGTAAAAAAAACTGTTTTCTATAGTGATATAGAGAAAAAAAGACAATTAAATATTAAATTTTTATTAAGACTGAAAAACAAAAGATTATAGATCGTATTTTTTCAGTATTTTCCCTTCACTTCTCTGTTGCTGTTGTAGTAAAAAAAAGCCGCGAGCGAAGCGAGCGCGGCAATTTTTAATATGTTTAAAATCATCTCTTTACCAGAATTTGCGCATGTGTACCCAGTATATCGTTCAATCAATAAAAGAACCTCCGGCCCTGTTCATACAAAAAGCCGCGAGCGGAGCGAGCGCAAAAAAATAAGCTGGTAGGCTATTATTTATTATTCGTAAAAACATTCGTGAATTATCTATAGGTATTTATATAGAAGGTTTGGTGATATGACGTGCATGACAACGACGTGACTTTCGGACCGCGTCTGAGGCTGGGGGCCTTTGTATCCCCGGGGCCCTGGGCTGCAGCCCAAAAAGCCTATAGGGAGATCCGCCCCTGCTGATATTACACTAATAGATAAAGAAAATAAAATAGCATATATCATAGATATCGCAATCCCTAACACTCATAACCTACAGATAACAATATCAGAAAAAAACACAAAATAACAGATCTAAAAGACAAAATAACGCGAATGTGGAACCTACGTAGAGTTACAGTAGTCCCAATAGTATTGTCTACGACTGGTGTGATTCCTGTTCCCCTTCATAACTCCATTCAATCTCTTAAATTACCCCAATACATATACACCCAAATGCAGAAAGTCACGATCCTCAACACATGCAGGATAGTGAGGAAATTCCTAGGGAATGAACCTGACCCACTGACCACGCACAGAGATCAACAGAACTCTCTTGCCACGCTTGGTTAAGGTTAGAAATACCCCTTTGTCAAAAAAAGGGAGAAACTATGAAGTTAAATATAATAATTATAATATCCGGGACAAATCACACACGGTCATCTGGCCCCAAACTAGGATTCCCTGTATCTTGGGAACCAGAGACTGATATACATAGACATATATATTTAAATACATACATATATGTATAGATATTATACACCCAGACTCAGACCAAACAATTCTGCTCATCACAGAAAAGTTTGCCCTGTGTGGGGATCGAACCCACGACTCTCGGATCAGAGGTCAGGATCGCTAACTACTTAGCCACCGAGTCAGTCTACACTAATACACTCTTTTACCGGTAGAATTCACGTAATCAACTCTTTCATACAAACTTTAATACCCCATCACAGCTTCTCTACATTTTCCTCTATACGCCCTAATAATCCCATGTTTCCCACTGATGGGGCATGGATCTTTTACCGTACTCAGGCTTCACTCCAACAGGGGTTGGCGAGGGCTACCCTAATCTCAGTTTCATCTATGAGGCCTTTGACATGGCTGAACCTCTGCTATCTGGTATTAGCAACCGCCACCAACAACTTGAAGGGGCTTGCGAAGAACGGAAACGGTCGAGATAAATGCTACTGACATTCAAACCCATTCAGGCTATGACCGTGTCTGTCGTCAGTTTAACCTCACGCAAGTCGTACTGAACCAAGACCGCTATTTATTTTCAGTAGTTTAAACTGTGTGCTCTTTAGAAGTGTTTTATTAAAAGATGAGAGAATATTGAATCTTCTCAAGATAACAACAATATTCTTACTGGCAGATCCTAGCGAGGCTTGCGTGACTTCCAAACAGGCCATCCACTCGGTGATGCTGATTTTGGTGTCGTGGTTGACGTCGCAGTAGCGCGGCAGCTTGCGCCCGCACCGTCGCAGCGACTCCACGTTGTTGATGAGCTGGTGGAACGCTTTCCACTCCCTCCGGTCCAATGCCTTGTTCTTATCTTTGTCTAGCATTACGTAGGTCCAGGTAGCCGCTTGCTCTTCTTGCGAAGCGCCCCATTTCACCATTTCTCTGGAATTATCAATTTCACCATGGGAGATCGCCATATTTTTAATGAGAATTCTTAATTACGATATTTTTGATCAGTTTTTTTATTGCGTAATATTATAGAATCAGACTAATATTTTGTCTAATAAATAAGTTCTAACGGTATGGATTTTTTAATTTTCATGTTTCGTGAATAGTTGATCGAAATCTTTATTTATGAATCCCTGATCAATACAAACAAACTTTTGGTGTCAAATAAATCAGAGTTCACATCGAATGATTTTTTACATGATGATTTTATCCAAGTCCAATAAATAATGAAGTCGTTCGAAGGTCCTCACCCTGGAGCAGTGCCATTTGATGACGCCGTCATCTTGCTTATAAAGAAGGTCATTAAATCCCGCAGAAAGTGAGACTTAATTGGTTCAGGGCAACCTGAAATCATAATACCTATTTATTTATTTCCTCTGTCTCTCACTTGTTTCGTATTATACCGATACATAAAATCTGCTTTCACAACGTGTTTTGAATGTTTTTTACTCGACTGACCAAGCGGAGGCTACTGTTTTTTTCTGAAGTATGTATGTGTATGTTTCATTCATTGTTATTGTTATAGTAGGGAGAATGGGTAAATTTCGAGAATGTGTTAATTTGGAGTTCTTGGTGTCGTTAGAGATTCGCACTGAGGAATCAATCTAGGGAGATTGACATAAAATACGTTTTATGACGCACACTTGTAGAACAGATGGCCGTTGGGCAGTAAAATTCTCGAGTGGCGACCGCGCACCGAAAGACGCGGTGCGGGCAGGCCTCCGACTCGGTGGACCGATGACCTGGTGAAGGTTGCGGGAAGCCGCTGGATGCGAATTGCGAGCCGCACAGGAGTAATCGGTGTGGAAATCCTTGGGGGAGGCCTTTGTCCAGCAGTGGGCGTCTTTCGGCTGATGCTGATGATAACGTTTTATGACGTCGAATTTTCATTTAAGTTAAATTGGTTATTATTCAAGAAAATATTTAATACTTTTAAAATTTCAATCATTTCACCTGATTCACTAGCTCACCTCTCATGGGGCTGGCGTGTTGCGGCGCTGAATCGCAATCTGGTCTACGATCCTTCACAGAGGAGCCCGGTATGGGCTTCCCCGTGTCCTGGTGGACGCACCAGCAGTAGCCGGTGGTCTTGTAGCACTGCGCCCGCGCATACCGTCCGTCGCCGGTGCACTCCGGCACGTATAGCACAGCCCCTCCAGCTTTCTGTGGTAAGGCGGGACTATTGTTTTAGTATGCCCAATATAATGAAACGACCTACCGAAATAATTTTCAAGAAACATTAAATTTATATTTATGTACCTTACGTTCCCGTTATATAATATCTTTTTTATATAAGATTATTTGTATACAGTATTAATTGAGATGCAATCATGCCCATTGTCCACTTTCTGTGTTTTGGCTATTTGAATGACTTCACCACAAAGAGGCGTTTCTTCTCCGTAAAGCCGGCCAGCAGTTGACTGTACCCTACTCTCAGTCAGATCATGGTCGCTTCGTTTCTCACTTAAAGTTTTCAAGTTTCTCACACAAAATAATGTAAAACAAACCTGTTCATCCAAAACGGCTTGTCTGTCGGTAAGGCAATCGTTAGATTCGTCTTCGCGTCGATTGTCGGATCCCTCCGGCGCAAAGGAGTTTCTCATTACTGTTATTACTGCAAGGAAATGGCGATGATCGTAAAATAAAAATGATGCCAAATATGTTATCCACTTGACTGAGTAATTAGTAAAATACCCGATTAGTAGTCATGCGGCGATGATTGCGACGTGCATATGCAATGCAAATGTGCAACGTATATTAAGATTATCCTTTCTTTTTAACCGATTTTCAAAAACGGAGCTTCTCGACTATACTATTTGTTTCTATGTTACGGATATCTTAGCCGACTGTAAATCGGTTTAATTGATTCTTTTTTATTCGATAGAGTATGACTCCGTGATGTCCCATATAAACTCTATTAAAATCGGTTCAGTACTTTTAGAAAATTAACAAAAATAAAATAAAATAGTTTTTATGATTATATGACATGTACATTTAAAAAATCAAATGTGACGCTCTCTTCAAGTTAATTTTTAGCTTTCGCTATGTCGGAAAACTCCCCACCTAACAGATGATGAGCCTTGCAACTGATTTACTTAGTGGGCCAGTTGTGTACATAAACAGACAATTTCTTATTTACTTAGGAAAGCATTATTTTATGCCCTTTCTAGTTATTTTTCATAGATCCATTAATAGAACATGTCAGTGGGAAGGAAGGAATGTGTCACGTGAAACTCAACTAAACTAACTAAAAGTTTGAACGCTATTTGTGATATTCACCTGCGCTGGGCTCCAGCGGGGGTTCCTCCTCGTTATAGTCGGGTTCTGCAGGTTCAGGCCCGCTGTCATCATCTGCGTTCAACGACATGAAGAAACGGAGAGAGACTGTATATTATTATTACGTTTGCACATTCATTTGCATTTGTACTAAGTACCTACAAAGTCAATTCAAATCCTGACAGGGTTGTTCACGTTTGGACAAAGATGACACCGAACTCGTACAACTATAATTCTAGTACCAATCTACTCATAATTTTAAATTATGTACCTGCATTATATCAAAGTCAAAAATAGATAGGATTTTGTGAGAGGAAACAGTCAAAATAATTGTCATACACCCAGTTGCAGAAACGATCATTATCTTCTAAAGTAAGTCTCCTTTACTAATGTCTCATTAAACTGTTGCAAACTACTTTAAATATGATTTTAAAGCTCCATTAAAATTTAACTAATGAAACGTAAAACAACCACATTAGGGCCGTTTTTCGTTGCACAAAGCATCATTATCTTTTAATGTAACATTATTTTGACTTTTAAGCTTTTAATTTTAATGGGCCAAAAAGAGCCCATTAAATTATTTAATGAACACATTTCAGAGTTGATTTTGTGTTTTTTTCAATGAAATATATTTTTCCTGGCTTTTTCAACATCAGTCATACATATTCCAGACAAATCACAATGTACAGGGTGACCTGTAAATACAGTAATATGCTATACCGGGTGATTATAAAATGTTTGTTAATATTTTAACTTTGGCTTCTACTCATTAAACTGAACAACTTTCCTGAGCAAAAAAGAAATTGGACTTTCCATACAAAGTTCATCAAACAGCTGACGGATTTGTATGAAGAGTTCAATTTTTTTTTCTTTTTGAGTACGAGTTTCATGGGGAAAGTTGTTCAGTTTGATGAGTAGAAATCACAGTTAAAATATTGGCAGACCTTTTATAATCACCCTGTAGTATGTTATAAAAAAGTGAAAAATCCGGCCGACTTTTTATTTCAGTTTCCCATACTAGTAAATCAAAAAAGTTGTCGATAGGATTTATTTTTTATTTTTTATAGTTGATTCTGAGTAACCCCTTAAAATATCAAATGTACTTTTTTTTAACATTCTGTGTATTTCAATTCACATCTTTGCCTTTTCTTTTAATTTTTTGTGATTTTTGTTATTTTCGTATTCATCTCATCCATTAAAATAAAACATCAAAATGACATTATTGTTTTGTTTTTCAAAAGTGCGCCCATTGCGCATGTCTAGTGAAGAAAAAGAATGAAACCATTCACTCATTTCCAGTCTTTTTACTTTTCATTTTGGCAATATTGTTTCTTTAACTAATGAACAGATTATTTGACTTAAAACTACTTTATGCAACGGCATTAAACATAATGTTTCATTAGCGATAATGCTCCATTAGCTAAAGTTGATTTAAAGGAGACCTTTCTGCAACTGGGTGATAGACAAGCGATTTAGGTTCTCGCAAGAATATGTCGTATTTCCTGTGTTCAAGTAACTACTCGCCATTCAAAACCAATAAAATAAACCTATAAAATCAGCAGTGTTGTTATTCAAGAACTTTACATCAGCTTCAAAAAGGTTGTTTAGTCAAATTTGGATTGGCATTCTGAAAATAAATAAGGAACCGAAGATATAATTGACAACACATTTCGAATTTTTACTCCCTATATGTATATGAAAGTGTTATAATTGTAAAAAGGCTTATAATAAGATACAAACAATTTAAAAATAATGACATATTACTCGAGATAATGTTCTTTTTCTGGTGCAGGGTTTTAATGGGTGTATGAAAGTGAGATGCCTGTGTAAGTTTGGAAATGACGTAAAAAGGAAAATGCTCCATATTCTATACAATTTTTTAGTACTTACGGAGGAAAAAAATATTGTACTTGAGCAATATCTAAGTAATTATAAAAAATGTGAATTGTTTCTTTCTTCTGTACATTATCGATATCCATATAGTTATTCGAATTATTTTTCTATTACACTATCAGCCATATCTGGCTCAACGTTCCGACTGGATTCGACTGAACTTCTAGTCCATGTGCGTGGCACATAAGACTCATTGGAGGACCTGTTATTCCAGTGCCACTTTGGGGTGCAAATGTTAAGGTGGGTGAGTATTCATAGCACATAGCGTCAACCTGAGATGAGCGGTAAGGTACTTACAGTCCGGCGCGGGCGGCTCTGGGTGTGCGAGCAGGCATGCGACCCACTCGGCGCGCGCGATCACGCCGTCCGTGTCGCCATCGCAGCCCCGCGCCCAGGCGCGTGCGCATCTCTTCGGCTTCACCACCTATTGTTATGGTCAAGAAGTTTTATTTCGTCGCTCTGTCTCTTTTACGTTTATCTCATTGGTAGGATTTGGTTTCCCGTAGATATACACATTGTTAGACAAGAGGGACATTATATTTATTTAAAACATAATTCCATAGTTCCATATATGGACGTCTTTCGGCTGTTGATGATATAGATAAACAACGCACCTTCTTTATAAGTCTTCTAAGTCCCCTATACTCGGACTTCTGCAGTGCGCCATTCTTATCCCGGTCCAGTTCGCGAAATTTCCACTCTGCGACTCCTCGAGGCTCCAGAACGGCCCCCCCGGGGTCGGCCCTCGCGCGCTCAAACTCGCTGCTGAAGATCTTGATCAGATTCCCGTTGAACTGCACCCGGTCTGACCTTGTGCAGCCTACACGTAGGAAATGGTTCTTTCATCATGATTTATGTCTACTGATAAATGTCCTTTTTTCTCTTACTTCTTTCGACACTTGGAAAATATAATATGCATGTCTTATTACTAAAATCACACTCACTTCTTTTATTTCGCTGACCACGTGCCGAGGAGCGTCTCCTTGTATGCGACTTACCTGCAAAATATATTATTAAGTATCATAATTCTATATGGATTCCTACTAAAATGTAAAGGCGAACATATGACATATACATTATTAAAAGGAAACCAACTAATACCATACGAATAAAACAATAAACTTTTAGAACAGATGAAAATAAATTGTACAGCCATGCTGTGCATACTTTCTCGCGAATCCCATAAATATCATCTGGCATATGCTAGATTGACATCGTTCAACTTAAATCAGCAATAAATAACTCATAATTATAGTAGCAAGTGATAGACTTCACAAATTAACAATGTTATTTTGTATGGGAGGTACCTTTTTTCGATATTGCCTGGAATAATGAATTACCTAGTGTATAAAGCAGTATAAAGTTGTAGAAACATACAAAGTTTAATTGAAATAGTGACAGTCATTTCTGAGAAAAAGTAACAAAGAACTTTGGTTTGTATGGAAGGTATCAGAATCCGATTTTTCCCAGAGTAACCAACTATCATGTGTACTAGGTTGTATAGAAATATGGTATTGTACAAAGTTTCATCAAAATCTTTAGAGCCATTTTTGAGCAAAAAAATTAAGTGTTTTTTTACTATGGTGGCAACCCTAAAAAATTACGATATGAAAAAAATTAAAAAAAACGGCTGGAGATATTAACATTAAAAGTGTTTTTTTATTATGGTGGCAACCATAAAAAATTACGATATGAAAAAAATAAAAAAAACGGCTGGAGATATTAACAAAATATTGGTCTAAACCAAATTTCATCCAAATCCGACCTGTGATCTTGGCGCTAGAGCCCGGGACGGACAACAAACACACACACACACATACATTTTGTATTTTTATGTTTTTTGGGTTCTATAAGTGCAAGAGAATCGATCCCCATCAAAATCTCAAGTACGTTTTTATTTGCCATGACAATACCTTCTTAATAAAGTAAAAAAATTAAAAAAGGAGAAATTTTATTTATTTGCGGTGTAAACGGATTTAACAGCCTAAACACATTTTGACGCAAATGAATCAACAATCGCTACAAATTGTAGTTTCATACAAAAGACATCAACGAGCGCTACAAATTGTTTTTTTTTTAATGTGATAGGTGGCAAACGAGCAGACGGATCACCTGATGGTAAGCGATTAACGCCGCCTAAAGATACCCGCAACACTAGAGGAGTCACAATTGCGTTGCCGACCTTATTTTCATACAAAAGACATCAACGAGCGCTACAGTTTGTAGCTTGGTACAAAAGATAATTATAAACGATCGATTCATATTTAGCCTAAAATCCGAAATGATATGATAATCATGAACTAAGATACCTGGCAATTTCTGGACATAGAATTCAAAGAAGATGGACTGGACTTTCATCATTGTCGTAAATAGCTTCGGTTCTGAGAAGTTGATATTTTGATGAAGATCGATTGTCTTATAGAGTTAAAAAAATATATCTCTTGTGTGAGTGTTCTCTAGTACTATGGCTTGGATAAAATTGGTCTACTATAGGTTAATATTATTTAGTCGTTTTTCCTAATGCAGTTTTTATGGCGCTGAATTCAAATTTTCCATTCATAGCAAATAATTCTAATCTAGGTATATGTCGATTTATGGTAGTACTTAATTCTATCTACGAAATAAACATTTGTATGAGGTAAGTTTTGACGGACATATTTTACACAGTACACAACAAATAATGTTCTTTGTCATGCTTGTTTTTTCCGCATTACTATTTCTATTTTTAACTAATCATTTTTTTACAAAGGCACTGTCAATAGTCCTACTACAACAATATATTTTATAGTATTAACAATATAATGGTGCAACCGATAGGGCATCAAATAGTAATCCAGCACTAACTACCTTCTGTTCGGTCATGCTATCCTGGTACTTTTATACGCCAAATATCATGGCAAAACCTTGTTCCAATTGCTATTGAGATTGCTTTGTAAATATACAATTTTGAATTAATAATCATACTACCTACTAAAGTCTAGAAGCCCAAAGAAAGTCTAGAATTCTATTATATACATATATTCGCGGATTCAATGTGGCACGGGTGATAAACATACGAATAGACGATAATAAATAACTGAAGGATTTTACCACACACAGTGGTAAAAAATCAGTTGCATTGAGTCACAGTGTAACTTATCGGTATTTTTTTTTACCGTTGATCAACAGTGTGACACATAATGGTGTGACACAATGGGAATATAGGATTTTGACGGAGGTACGCTACTTACTTAATTCTAAGAATAAATGTTTCTTTACACGGGCTGACTAATTTAGAGTGTAATGGTCATTCTTATATGTATACACACACTCTCAAAAATAACTAATGGGTTTAATGAAATAACGTACCTACTCGTAATATCCCTTGTAGGTAATAAAGCAAGGTATCACACGATAATAAGAAGAATGAGATAGTGCGGTACATTTTTATACAACTACATTGTAGATTAGGTAGTTTCGGGATAATTTATTAAGTACATATCCACCATCCATGCAAACCGAAAGTTTAGTAGGTATTTGGTTCTCCAAAAGGGTTCTAACCTAACGATTTTGGGGGTTTAGTTATTGGTTCCTAAAAATGGTTCTAACGATTTTAATTAATATTTGTACCAGGTTGAATCAAAAAGTTCTTAGAAGCGCATATACAGGATGTAACAGAAAGGTGGGATAATACTTCAAGGTGGGCTTTTACCCATCAAACTGAACAACTTTTTTCTACAACTTTGTTCAAATCGTAAAATTTTTTTTGGACTTTTCATACAAATCGATGAGCTGGCGAACTAAGTTTGTATGAAAAATCCGAAAATTTTTTTGCGATTTCAACAAAGTTGTAGAACAAAAGTTGTTCAGTTTGATGGGTAAAAGCCCACCTTGAAGTATTATCCCACCTTTCTGTTACTCCTGTATATATAAAACCTTTTTGGGGATAGTTCGATATTGGTTTTAAAAAGTGTCAATCACACATTGACTATGCGTAGACTTTTTGGCGGGAACTCGCGGCAAGAGTTGTCACTTTTGTTTTAATATCCGAAAAAATAGATATCGTGGTTTTTTATGCATTATATTGATAGTGCATTGTTCAATAAAGTGTCATTTAAGTGTCTAATATGTAGGATAATGAAATAAAAGTGTGTAGACTCGTGTTTCGAGTGCTCTCAAAAAGTCCATGAAATCTTCATCAAAAGTGCTATCATTTTGCTGAAGAATAGGAAATTTAAATACGAAAGAAATGGCTTTGGCCTTAATTCAATTTTTCTATGAAGACGAAGAAATACAGAAGAAATGGCTTTCGGCCTTTAAATGCGACAGAAGATTTTCAACAGACTAGGCTGTATGGCTCTGATCCTTTGCTTTCCCCATCTCGGGGTAAAAAAAATACCCCCTGTCTATGCCAAGCCAAGAGTCACTTGATTTTATTATTTCTTTCGCGCGCAAATAATTATTTTTAACAAAATTATGGAGAAAAGTGAGTGCGGTGATAAAGTATCTCTGCCTGTATAAAATGTCCACGAAGGAAATTTTTTCGGATATTCAGAAGATATTAGGGGATGATGCTGTACCCTATTCTACGGTTGTGTACTGGGCAGCTGAATTTAAAAGAGGTAGATTAAGCTGTAAAGATGACCCGCTTTCCGTCCGTCCTCCGTTACGGAAGAAAATGTCAAAAAGGTTGAGAAGCTGGTTCTGAAAGACAGAAAAATAACCATAAAACATTTAGCTGAGATCCTAAAAATATCATTTGGTAGCATACAATCAATTTTAATTGATTCATTGGGATTCAGAAAAGTGTCGGCAAGATGGGTGCCACGAATGTTAACCGACGAAAACAAGTAGCGACGTTTAGAAATTTCTAAGCGTAATCTCGAAATGTTCCAGCGTGATCCGGATAAATTTTGCCATGGTGTTGTCACCATGGATTAAACGTGGGTCCACCATTTTGACCCTGAAACTAAGAGACAAAGCATGACTTGGAAACGACCTCGTCTCCATCCATAAAGAAATTTCGAGTTGCTCCTACCGCTGGTAAAGTTATGGCCTCAGTGTTCTGTGATAATAAAGGTATCCATTTTATTGACTACATGCCAAAAGGCCAGACAATTACTGGACCTTATTATGCATATTTAATTCCGAAAGTGCGTGAAGAAATTAAAAAAACGTGGAAAACTGTCGTTGGGCGTGTTGTTTCTTCACGATAACGCTCCTGCTCATCGATCGGCAGTTGCGCTCAATGCAATCCGCTGTGCTGGCTTCAATCTCCTGACCACCCACCATATTCTCTGAACTTAGCCCCTAGTGTTTTTCACATATTCCTAAAATTAAAAGAGCATAGGTATTCATGGAACTAAATATCACGATGACGACGCGGTTATGGCTGCCGTAGAGGAGATTTTCGATACTCGAGAAAAATATTTTTTTTTTGCAAGGAATAAGAAAATTAGAAAGCCGTTATTCTAAATGTATTGTATTAGGGGAGATAACGTAGAAAAATAAAATATTTTTGTTACATTTTTTGCATTTTTTTATATTGATTCCAAGAACTTTTTGATTCACCCTCGTATGTTACTATGACTTTATAGCTAGTATAAGATCGTCAATTTCATATTTCATAAATGTTTTATAACTTCGTATGTATTTATTTAATTAACGTAAATTGCAAAGAACAATCTGATTGTACTCAATTAATCTATATCGATGTACTTATACTCTACAAAGGTTAATTTATACGCTGTAAAGTGAGACCATTTCGAGAGTATGCCCAGTTCCAATGGCGAGCGGTCGAACAAGCCCTGGCTTTGTTTGGTCCTCGGCTGGCATAAAAAAACTAGTTAAAAGTGAATCCAAACCGGGTTTTGTGGCCGCCAGACACACCGGCGCCGGACGAGGAACCGTCACAAAGAAGTCAGCGTTAAGTTAAACGTAGTAACATGAATTAAAGGTATCAAATAGACAATGCAAGTGACAACCAAAGGTGTTATGGGTAGTTTACACGTATTAAGTAGCGAAGTAATCAAGTTAATTTTAACTTAAAAGTAAGTTAATTTTAAGTGGTCAAGCGTTTACACGTAATAAGTAGTAAGTAGATAAATAGTAACTTAATTTTAACTTGTATGTAGCGTTTTCACGTTAAAAGTCTACACTTGCTTGCCATTTAGTAGCAGGCCACGCCCACCGGGGAGAGCGCGCGGTGCGGGGGGCTCGGCAACTTATTCGAAAAATAGATTCAATTCTATTCTACTTGTGCACTTGTCTACTAAATCGTTAACTTATTACTTATGACTTAATAGCTGATAAGTGACTTTTTACACACAGAAATTCACTTAAAATTTAGTTAAAATTAAGTTAATTACTTCGCTACTTAATACGTGTAAACTACCCATTTTATTGAAGAATTTTGAATATAGACAGTACACGTGAGAATGTTATCTAAGAAATAGTCTGTCTAACTAACCTATTCTACAGTAAGGTACATAAAGATAAAATAAATGCCTTTAATCGTTACACATAAAATATTTACTGACCCTAAATTATTGACAATATCTCCGCAATTGTTTTAATTTGAAATGATGAGTTTCTTCGTATAAGCCTGCACTCTTTAAGTGTCAAATTTCATCAAACATTAAAGATTAACAAACATCGAAAGTTTTGCATTAGTAATATTAGTTGGGGTATCCAAAGCGCTAGCAAAGCGAGTCAACAATACGACTTGTAAATGATGTCTGGAGATATTTTTTTTCCATCGCCTTTATTCGAGACGGGTTCCTATGGCTTCCTTTATTAGGGACAAAAACTGGGCTCCTTTGTGAACTGGCGACGAGCAGTCTGAGGTACACCGTTGGTTCTAAGAAATGTACATCTTATCTTCGATTCATATCGTATACTATCTAAACTTTGTATGTAAACCGTGATGATTTATCTCCTTTTTTATTGTGCAAGTTATTGATATTAAATTTTGTATAAATACATATCATAGGTATTGACGGTGTAGGTATGTGTTATCCGAAGAGAGATAAGAAAAGGTTCTATCTTTTCCTCAATTTATACCTAGCTAGTCATTTAAAACACAAAAATGTGTCTCCCGTGTTTCCTCATTAATTTAGACACTGGATTTATGTGAAGTGCGCCTGATGCTGCGTCAAGAAGCTAGTTGTTCTCACAAAAAGTCATAATGCACGACGCTGCGCAGCGCGACACCACGCCCCTGTTTGAACGTTTTCACGACATTAAAAAGTGCGCTTCGGTTCACGTCATGTGTCATCTCAATGTGACACGACCAAAGACAAAAAACCCAAAAAACTTTAATCTTCTTCTTCTCTTGTATTTTTATTTGTTTTAAATATTAGAACGTATTCAGCTGCGTCACGTTAGTATTCGGTTTTAAATTCGGTATTCGGACGAGCGAGACATCAAGTTATGGGAGTAATTAAATCACGAGAGTACCACAGCAGCTGACTGCAGCTGACATAAGTGGTAGCGTGGTAGGTAATACATAAATGTTTAATTGATCGTCTGTGCTGCGCGCAGGCGCCAGCAACTAATAGAACAGACTGGCATTAGTAATTGGCGAATAACTCGCGTATGGGTACCGGAATAGCCACTACTACAGCGATCCTGATGGTGTCGACTCAACTAACATATTTCGCCAGATTCGATAAAATACTTGGAGTCGAAAGGAGATGGTCATATCTACTTTAATCGTCTTGCGTTACGCTTGAGTATGAAATAGCTATAGTAGGACCACACATATATTTGAATCCAACTAGCGACATTAAAGACAGTCATTAGCATGTGTCTGTAATTAGTTTTCGTAATTAATGTTGCTTTGGAATAACCCTTTGAAATGAGATATTTCTAAAGTGGAGTTCCTTCTCGCATCTTAGGAACACACTTATTTATTTCGTTGGATTTTCTTAATAGATTTTTATTACTTCTAAATCAAGAACGATTCATCCAATTTTAAAATACAGCTGGCAGATTTCTATGTGGCCAATTTCAATGTTCGTTCCGTGATAGTTGAGAAACATGGAATACTCGTAGAAACCAAATAATAAAATAATGTTCCCCAATCCCAGTACTTCTTACAGAAGACTTCAATCGTTTTAGTGTGATGTCATTGAATTAAAACATTCGAATATTTAAACATCCTTTCTTTCTTCTTTTTATATAAATTATAAACTGTACTATTGAAATTGCCTTTATGAAAAATATATTCTAATCACCGTTTTAAAATAAAGTGGATCTATTGACTCATTTGTACCTGGGTTTATTTTTATAACAAGAAGGACGTTGCATTTTTATTTTTTATTGTCAAAAGGTGAACCTGAGCCATTCTAAATTGGAACCGATGGGAGAGGGATTTTCACTAATATTTTCCCCTTTATAATTAAATAATTTCCTCACAACATTTTGTATTTACTTAAATAGGTATATCAAGTGCGGTTAAGTAAATAGCTTTAGATGAGTGAGGTCAAAAGTTCAGGATTTACAATGAGGAGTTCTCATATGTATCAATAATAAGCATTAGGTTTGACTCCTAAAGTGCCGTGAGGTAAATATAATGTCTAGGAAAGCACTCCTGATTAAGACTACGATGAAGGTGATAAGACAGTGGAGTCACTAAAGGACTAGAGGAAGTTGGCGATTAGGAGTAACAGGCGAAGCGCAGACGCCGCCGCCGCCGCCGCTGCCGGCGGGCGATGCCCTGCGTGGGTGTTATACTAAACAAAGGGATCTCCGATCAAAAGTATGTTGTATTAATCTTCCAAGTTTGGTAGAACACCTCCTTATTAGGTCAGGAGACGGCAATAGTTAAGTCCATTTTGACTGTGAACAGTTATCGATAAGTAGCTAAGAACCTATTTTTTATGTTTAAGCAGGCGTTGGTAGTGCATGCGTGGTCTGTTTTCAGTGTGACGTAAAACATCTATTGATTTTAACGGCGGGTGAGAATATATTCAGGTTATTAATTAACTATTATACGTATTCTTTTATTGCAGGTATCAGTTTTCAAATAAATAACCGATCGAAGATAGATGTATGTGAAAAGGAGTCCAAAAACGTTGTCGTCTAAAAATTGATAGAAGGTAGAACCAAAGTTTTATTATTTGACCTTATGAATAGCCTGGATATTGTCACATTCGCCATTAAATATCACCTTGTATTGCATGAGCATAATACTTTCATGTATTACGCATTCATCATTTATCAATGCCTGCTTAAAAATGAATATGTTATAAGCTATTATAGCAGTAGAATTTAATATTTTGAAAATTGTGCAAGGTAAATGTTTGTATTTGCTGATGGTTCAAACCGGACCAATTTATTTTAATATTACGTACGTTGCACATTGTATAGTAGATACTTGGGAGAGCACTATATACGATAATATACCTGTCTAGTAAACAAGGCCGAATTGCTGTCTTCCGTTTCTTCGGGCCCCAATCCACATATTTAGCCATGATTTCTATCTATCTATTACATCTTCAATGATATAAATAACATGAGTAATGCGCAATATTTTACAATTTGTACCAAAAAGCTTTTGAGTTTCAGATGCATATGTAAATCTCAATTATTTATTGATTGTTTTCACAGTATAGCTAAAGGCTGTATTTGATCTATTTTTATTTTCACTTATACACCGTACTCGCTCATACACTATGTTTTCAGTTAAGGCTAAAAAGAGTATTCTTTTCTCTCCGGTTTTTTTCTATGCCAGAATAGGCTCTTATGAATTATTTAATATAGGTAGTTATTGTTTGATTTAAATTATTCTAAGATTTTCTCGTTACAAACCAATTGTCGCTTTTAGTACATACAGGTCATTTTATTTTCGTGACAAATACCGAACCATATAAGATTTGTATGAAAGCAGCCTATATTTTTTTTCTCGCAGTGAGGAGTTGTGGGTTTGTTATAAATCTATCATCAAAGTGCTCTGCTCTTGATCAGCGCCCATTCGGCATAAACACTAGGTGCAAAATATTTTTACGTTGGGAGTTGAAAGACGCTGCGCAAAAGTGTTCGCGCCCGCCTGTTTGAGCCCGCGAGTAAACAGGCAAATAATACAAATCTTAAACTTTTTCTTTTATTCATACTCGTAAAATAGAAGTAATGTTCTCAGAATTTTAGTCTGTATCTTCGTGATTTTGGCAGGTAAGTTGTACATGGTGTATTCGGGATAGCTAGATACAAAGAGCGATTATATGCAGTGATTTATAGCCGCCGGATAAAAGTTGCGTATTGTTATTTTATCTCCAGACGATTAGGATCATAATTATCAAAGCAATTACTCGATCGCCTAGCTTCTAACGACAAGCCGAGGAGATAAACGTGTTATTTATTCAACACATGTTCGTGAGTTTTACGCATCATGGTTTTATTGCACTCGCCTTGCCAAATATGAATAGTTCTTATTCATTTTGATAGCTGACTAAATGTTTATATAAAAAAAATATGGTATTTTTGGAACATCTCGCATAGCAGGAACTTTCCTGAAAACGCTTAAGTCTAGTAAGTGTATTATTTATAAGTGTACTTTCGAAAAATTGTCAACAACCCATTACGTCCCCACTGCAGGGGCACGGGTCTCTTCCCATACATCGGGAAGGTTAGGCCATACTCCACCACGGGGGCCAAGTCCGGATTGGTGGAGGTTGTGGGGCTAGTGGCCAACCCTAGTGTCAGAAGTTTTCAAGCCGCCTATAGGGCCTCCGACATGGCTTAACGACTGCCATCTAGCGATAGCAGCCGGCACCAACGGCTTAACGTGCCTTGCGAAGCACGGAAACGGTCGAGATAAATGCCACTAACAGTCAAACCCATCCAGGTTATGACCGTGTCTGTAGTCAGTTAACCTGCATGATCAGCGCGACCACGCAAGCCGCACTGAGCCACGACCGCTCCAAAACTTAATTATAGTGTTTAAAGTTTTTATTTATTAAATAGTTAAGTATTTATTAATTAAGTAATTTTAAAAATAAGCATTTGAATAAAACGTACACTGACTAGAATTTTGTGTTTTGCTTACGTGTATAAACTTTCATTAGAGTTTTGATAATTTTCAAGAAATTGAAATCATTGGAGTAGACTTCTTACAGTACCTTACCAGTACCCTTAATGAAAGACATACCGGTCCTCGTGCACTCTGGCCTGCCGTTCCTGACGGCGGTGTCAGGCAGTGGCTTGCCGTTGGGCGTGACGCACCAGCAGCTAGGCGCGGACCCGCCGGCGCCTGCGCCGCACTGCACTGCGGCGTAGGTGCCGTCAGCGCGGCACCGCGGCACGAACGCGGCTCGTCTGCCGCCTTGCGCGTTCAGCGCATACCTCAGCGCGTTCAGGCATGACTGGCCCTCTGTGGGAAATACAATTCATAACATTGCTATTTTTGACCCCCAATTGGTATGAGTATTATGTAGGATATGAAAAAATAAAACACTCACATATTCTTTTTAATAATGAAATATTTCTCGAGATAAATATTATTTACTCCATTAGACTTCATAGGGTATAAAGCCTTTCCATCACGGATCGCGTTCACAGTTTTTTAAATTATATAATATTGTCACCCAGTTGGCATAGGCACCTTTGGGTCATGCAGTCGTTGAAATCCTAACGGAGAAAATATTGATTTCTCGAGAAATACGTAATTATTACGTAATTGGGAGCCGGGTCGTTCCCTTCCCTCAAATATGTATGGTTGAGGGGAGCGATGGCTGACTCTCGCGTTATACTCGTGATCGGGTGCTGTCCGTGTGAACTGGCCTGCTCTTGTCATTGGTTTTTGTAATTGTTAGTCATTAGCTACAAATATCTTTTAAATCCTTTCTCTTTTTTATTCTTTTTATTTTTATTTACAGTCATGACATTATATAAATCATTTCTTGACCTAGAATTAAGATGTAATAGAATATAAGACATTTTCAAAAAATGTGTTGGAGGAAGTTTCTTTATGGCCCGTCGTTTCTTCTCACTCCACAAACACTTCCCGAAACGGCGGGTATACGAGTTCTGAGTGGTATTCCTACTACTACGAGGTTCCCCTCGTATTAGGTAGATAAAAGAATGACGTTCGAAAGGTGTAAACTGCTACCTACTTCGAATAAAATATTTTCATTTTCATTATTAAGAAAAATAAAAAATAAGGGGTTTCTTATTGTCCATTCCTCTTTAAATACATGACAAATTGCGGGTTAATTGAAATGTTGTCAATTGCAGTTGTAACTGAAAGGAAAGCAATGTCATTAATCTAGAGTAAAAAGGGTTATAACTACGGCTTGAAAAGGCTTGTGTCTTTCATTACCATTAGGTAACATGGTTGTTTTGCTTACCTTTGAAATAGCCGAATGGTAATTTTTTTTGAAAACAAGGTATTAAATTAATTCTCAAAGTGGCATTAAAACAAAACCTTTGTATAAAATAATAATAAAAAAATCATTCGAATACTGAAAGATGGCAATACTGTAAAAATATGGCTAGATTGTAATCCAGCATAAATTAGTAAAGATAGATAGAAAGCAGATACGTGGAAAAATCAAGTAGTACATAGTACTGTGTCTAAACAAACATGAAGAGTAAAAATTCAGACATCCTCACTAATGTAACTAATGAAGTTATGAACATGTTACTTAGTTTGTCTGTCTATTGTTATTCATTCGTGTAAGTAGGCCTTAGCAATGAATAAATAGTAAAAACACGGGTTTGGTTGGATGATAGGCCCATAAGTTATTGTGCTGCTTATGGATTTTGAAGAGTCCGCTATCAAAGAAATCAGTGGGATTATTGACAGTACACGCGTCACTGACACGTTTGAATGATTTTGAGAGCATGACGCCGAAGGAGTAGATTTTATAAAAACGCGTGTACCTATATCCTTTAAAATAGACATTTATTCAAATAATTGTAAAAAGATAGGTAATTAGAGTTACCGTAGCGGGTGCTTCGCTGCCACTTGCATTTTTGGAGTCTCACATCATGTTTCATTTCATTACTTTTAGAAGATTAAAAAAGATAATGGATAAATGGCTTCATTAGACGTTGAAGGAAAAGCTGCCGTTGTATGCAAATAGGCCCACTTATACATATAAAGTCTTCAGTTATTTACCATCTCGAAAACCTTAAATGTCTGATTCATTAATAAATTCACAATTGCTTTATTATTGTGATTTTTTGAGTATTGGTAACTTCGGTAATCAGGAGGGCATGATATTTTTGTTGACTCTACAAATATTTGGAAGTATAAATATCGTAAAATAAAAATGTATTCTGTATTGTGCATTCTGAGGTCGTATGACACCTTGACCTATACCTTTAAATGTTGAAACCTTTTTTATTAACTTCTATTTTCAATTTACGGCAAATATTTTTCAATATACATGTATATTTTTATATATTATATATTTCAATTAACATGGAGGCTTTTTCTCGTCAGTGGGACAATGTTGGCTAGAACAAAATTAATACGTTCTACAATCGAAGGGACTTTAACTTCGTAGACTGGGGGAAACACTTGAGTGAGAGGAACACATTTTTTACGCTATTTTTTGATGTCATATTTCTCTGAAAAACTTAACGAGTTCAACATAAATTAGTTACAAGTTGAGCTTATACTAGATGTTACTTATGATGAAATAAGTTACGAAATAGAGTTTTAGAGTCTATTATCGAAAAGGGAAAGAGAAGGATGTGCAATGTAAAAAAAATGAACCTATTAAAGATAAATTTCATTGGTAAGCACTGAAAGTACCAACCGGGGGGACCATGGGCGGCGGTAATCGCTTACCATCAGGTGATCCGTCTGCTCGTTTGCCACCTGTCACATAAAAAAAAACCTACTAGCCAGTTCTGAAGTGGATTCGCAAACGTAGCGTGGCAACGTAGGACGCAGCACTCCTAAGTAGATGAAGCGATGATTTCAGTTGCTTGGTGCGAGGCTTTTGTTTAACAGTAGATGGGTTGATGATGATTAATACCGACCTACACATGGTCCTCTCCTTGCCAAGGTGACGAGTTCGCCAGAACACTGCGTTTTCATCATATCGCACCGGCTGGGGTAGGTCCTTCCGTCCGTCCCGCAGACGGGCCGTCTCGCTCCTGCTTGCTGCAGACAACTCGCCACACGCGCCAGGCAACTCTCCGTAGTCTGCCCCTGCTAGTACCAGTTTCATTATCCAATGTACCCATACCGTTCTCATCTCACTGAGGGTGGCGATATTATCCTACTAAGGTAAAGTTAACTAAACCCGATAGGCCTCAGCTTGGGTGCCTTAGTTTTGCATGATTGCAAAAAAAATAACACGAAAAATCTTCTCTTTTATCAGGTAGAGGTAATGCATTGCGTGAATACCTAAGGGGACGGTCATCAACTGGTTCGATATCGACCCATATTGACTTACCTGCGTGTGTATTAATCTAAAGACTAAACCGGCGGCTTTTTCGATTCCTGTTTGACTTATTTGCTTATCCTCCATTTGATTGGCTAAAGCTATTATTATAACAGAACAGGCATTTATTGTGTTCAGTATAATCGTATCGATAGATGCAATGAATGGATAGCATTAATGTCTCAATAAACAGGCCAAAGCGAGATGAGTAGCTCTTCTCTCCGCTTGGCAACACCTCGCAACAGTAGACTGTTATAGATTCTTTTCGTAACTGCATTTTTCCTCATGTCTGCCCGATTGTATTATAATATAAATCAGCGATTGGCATGCAGCACGCGGTGGCTTCGAGTGGGAATGTAAGGATAGCCGGGCTGGCCTAGCCACATCGAATAATGCCGATTTTCATTGGAATGCAAATAATGTACGAATTTTAAGTAGATACACCTATTTTTAAAATAATAAAAATGATGTTTTAACATTTAATGTCTTTAATTTATTCCTCAGGTGAAACAACGATTTTTAGTGTACCTAATTAATGTTAATTCAAACCGAATAGCTATTGACAAAAAAGAAATTATGTAGATCTTGAAATCCTTTTAAATCAAAGGAGTAAAATGTTCCTAGCTTATTTTTTCTTTAGTAAGTGCCTAACTAGTTAATAACAAACAATACCTAATAAATAATAAAGTGTTACACATCACTATTCAATTACCAAATATTAATTAATTTTCTAAAACTTAAACAACACCTCGAATATTCGGCGAAACACAATGATCTTTAGTGCTATTTATTATTATAATTATAACTATACTTATTTCATACCAACAATTTTTTGTTAAATACAATAAACATTACAACTCACCTTTTCATTGGGTGTTCCTCCGTCCACACAATAAATAACGTTAAAGAAAATTAATTGGATCACTATAATGTTTATATCCATATTGACACAAATCAAACGACTGTCGTTAAGCTTTGAAGTTAACAGTTACCGGTCGTCCCTAGCAAACAGAACTGTACTTTTACTGTACAGGGCAAGAGGAACAATGTTTTTAGTGTCATGTTGACATAATAACTCGGTAATTACTACTATAATAGTGATTTCGGGCCTGTGAAGCTTTGTTGCGCTCTAGCAGCGTGGGACAGACGTTCGCCGGGAGAGAGAGCTAAGAGCAGAATAATATACAATGTGGATAGACAGTTTCCGTCCCGTGGCGGAGCGTGCGCCGCGCCCGCGCCCGCGCCGCCGCCGCCGCGCCGGGCCAGTCGCGGCAAAAAGCGCCGACCGCTCGCCGCCCACCGCTTAGCTTATCGTTTCGCTCACTGCGTGCGATGCGCCTGCGCCATTATGGTGCTAAAACCGGTGCCAAAGCCAAAGCAACATCTACAGACGCTATTGGCCGCTTTGACCATATTCTATCTTATGTCACCCCGAGTCAGGAATGCCTGCTAGACTTTTGGAATATTACTATCTACAACTTAGGAAAGTTCACATATAGGTACCACTAGCTCTCTAGCTTAGGTTAATAACAACAATTAATAAGCAATTAAGAAGTTAAGGTGCTCTAAGAATGCTTGTCATCTGCCTATTGTTGAGGCTTTTTTGTAATAAAACATTTATTTATTTACTAGCTGGTGCCCGCGACTTCGTACGCGTTAGTGTTGGGGTTTTCACAATACTAATACTAATTTCTTTAGAAATAGGAAAATAACAAAATTAAGTAAACAATAAAACGAATCAAAGAAAAAGATAAAAGAAAAAAAGAAAAAGATAAAAGGAAAAGAAAAAAGAAAATATAATTGCATAGAATTTATGTTCATAACTAACACTACTGGGGCATGGATCTCTTCTTATAGCTAGGGAAGATTAGGTCATCCCCACACACAGGGTCCAAGTTTGGATAGTGGTGAGATGTGAGGCTAATGGCCAACTCCAGCTTAAGAAGTTTCTCATCCGCCTATATTTGGTACTTAAAGAAAAAGTTGAAGAACAGGTCCAGAATAATGCCTACGCCATTATATCACCCTGTATATCACCACTTAATAAATATTGTCCTACACTTAAATAGTTGGGCACGAAATAAAAATACCATTTACAAACGCAGTTTGCTTAGCTTATTTCAGCTTCACTACGTTATACGTATATTTTCGGTATTCTACAGCTACCTACACCGTAAAACTCTATAGACATATCTCATCTAAAAAGAGGATCCCGTCAGTTCCCTCGGGACAGCCCTTGACAATTCCGGGTCAAGAATGTTAACTGAATATACCTTTGATTCGCCTAATCTAAGAGTGAAGGTTTCACCTTAATACTTAGATACAGTTTCCAGCTTTTTCCTCGGGATCCCTTTGAATTTCCAGGACCAATAGTACGAATGATACGAAAGCACCGTAATCGACACGCCTTTTTAAAAAGTTAAGGTTTTAGCATTTTTTATCTTAATAAATTGAGAGATACGGTGTTATCATTTTCCTGTGGGAACCCTTCATGAAACCGAGATAAAAAAGTTTAGATGTTTAGTAGTAATGATAAAGTATCATTATGCCAAATTACAATAAAATCAGCTTCGTAGTTTTTGAGTAATAAGGCTTTTAAGAATGAAAGTTTTCATGCATTCCTACGGGAACCCTTGAACTTCTCGGGATAAAAAGTATCTAATGTGTTACTCCGGCTTACTTAGTATAATCATACAAAGTTTTAGCAAAATCGGCCTAGCCGTTTTTGCGTGATGCGCGGACATACAGACAGACAGACAAACAAAAATTCCAAATTAAATTGTTATGGTCTCTATATCGATAGACATGGCCCCCTACCGTTATTATTTTCAAAAAATATTCCATGTACAGAATCGACCGACCCCGTTACAATTTTATTAGTATGATGATGAAAGACGCTATGTTAAACACTGTTTTTGTAATGTTTTACTTTCCCGCGGGAACCCGTCACTTTTATGGGATTTATAAATTTTATAATACACATTGTTTGACCGGCAATATAAGGTATCAGCATGCCAAATTTTACTCAGTTAGGTGCATAAGTTCTTGTGTACTAAGCTGTATAAGTTACTATAGTTTTTTAACTATCCCACGGGAACTCTTTGATTATCCGGAATGAAATGTATCTAAGATATTGACCGGGGATATAATGCAAAATTTTATTTAAATCGGTCCAGCAGTTTTGGAGATTAGCCCGTACAAACAGACAAACAGATAAACAGACAAACAGACAGAGAAATAAAAAAATTGAAAAATTCTGGATTTGTTCTATTGCTCTTCTTACATCCCCCTGACTCGGTTTTTAGCATTTTTTTTCTATGTACAGACATTCGACCTCTACATTTTTATTATATGTATATAGATTAAACTTATCTAGTTCATTTGAGTACCTAATTAGGTAGTTTACTAAATACGTTTTTTCGCGTTTTTCAGGAAGAGATAGGTTAAATAACCTATGCAATGGTCAGGTCTTTTAATAACTGATGTGATGGTAACATGTAAAGTTAGACGAAATATCGGGCAAACTACAATGTACAGCTGTACACGTACTTACTTAAGTAAGTAAGTGGAGTGAAGACCAACATAAGACACTTTTATCCCGAAAGAATTAGTTACGGAGGATCTGATCAGAATTATTTTCAAAACATAATTCATGCAGAGGCACGTCCCCGTTACAGTTTTATTTATCGGGAGCCAATCTATGACCCACATGACATAGAGAATGTAAAGATGAAAATTGGTTTAAAGATCTGATTGTCTACGAATATCTCTATACAAACTTTTAAGTTTCTTCAAAACTATTAAGCCGATTCTCAAGAAACTCAACACGAGTAAGTAAAACTCAAAATTTATTGATAAAATTGATAACATATTAAGGTGTTTCATTTTAAAAAAAGCACAGTCTCTTAAAATCTAAAGTATTACGTGAGAACTAAATTTTATCAAAAAAGTAAGTTGTGTACTTACTGAAATGCGTGTTTTGCTTACGTATTATAAACTAACTGTCAACTAAAAAAAAACTTACTTTGGGTATTTTTAAATTACAAAGTATTGGAAACGAGTTTGAGTAGAAAACTTTAAACAGTTTATTTTTTTCACAGTCTAATTTTCCTTCAATAAGTGGAGACAAAATCAACTGATAAAGAATCGGACAAGTCTACAATAAATAAAAAAATGTTAGTAAGTAAAGTTTCTACGGTAGTATTTTGGTACGTAGAGTTTTAGTATTCTGTTATATGCGGACTCTATCATTATTCATCACTCCGTTCGGCGTCACTCAGTAAAGGGGCCGTCCATTAATCACTTGATGTTTTTTAGCAACTTTTTAGACCCCCCCCCCCGTCCCCCCTGGTGATACGTGGTGAGGTTTTAGACTACCCCCCCACCCCCTACCCAAAATCACGTGTATTTTTTGCTACAAAATATTATCTTTAAATACAGGTATAATGTAATTTAATTCTGGAAAATTAAGCACAGTGATAAAAATTTCCAGACAGAAATTAAGGTTGCAGGTCGTTTCTGACTGCCTGCAGCCGTTTCGAACCTTGGGAAGGGTTAAAAACAACATAACTTCAACAGTCCGACGTTTGGAAATTACTAGAAAGCGCGCATTCAACGAAAAAATAAATACACGTGATATCTCAGTAAACCCCCCCTCACCCCTTGTAATATTTCGTGATTTTTTCGAAACCTCCTCCCCCCCTTTTGAGCCTCACGTGATTAATGGACGACCCCAAAGGGTCAAAGAGAAATTTTCCAATGGCACGGCGCCACCGTACCGGCCCGGTTAACAGAAATGTGTGAAAATATATGTTACAAAGTAGGTGTAAGTATATGCTGTTGTAATAGCTCCAGTTTGCTTTTACACATCATACTGAACAAACAGGGTAAATGTTTCTTTTTACTGACCGGCAAAGGGGACGTTAGGTGATTACCTCCGCCAGTGCCGGTACCGTGCCGGCCAGTGGAAAACGCTTAATGAGAAATTAACATTGCTTTATATGGGGCATGGCAGTGCTTCCATCAAGATGTCTAGCAAAGCAAACGAGAGGGCGAAGCCGTACCATTCTTTTGTCGAAGCAACTCACGTCACTTTTAGGCCCCCTGGTTGTGAGTAAAGGAAGAACTAAACATTTAAGTTATATGTCACCAAAATTACCTACTACGTAAATCTGGATTATCCATACAACTTGGGCATTTATTTTCGATTTCAGCTAAATCTTTAATGAAAGTCATGAGTAAAAGTGCAAATTAAAGTATTATGCCATGAAAATAAAAAAATTGTTACAAGGTATTGATTGCCACACCTTTTCGTTACATCATTTATACGTGAAACGTAACGTAGCAATCATGTTCATGTCTTCTCGATTATTCTGTATAAGGCGTAGCATGTAAACGCATAAGCACATTGACACATTCTGTGCTTTGACAGTTTCGGTAAGTTTACGATGTCTTTTCTTTGATAATGAAACCTAGCTTGTTGCTCTTACCGATATCTTTGCTATTACTGTTTAGTTAGGAGTAATATGTTGTTCAGGTTGATGTCTTACTTATTACTGTTTAGGTTTAAATAACCCATAAAATGACTCAAGAACGGTCTCTATTTTATGTAGATACGAAGATTCAATTGCCCGCTATTATGGATACCTTCTAACTTATCTACGGCACGTGTGTTCATAAAAAGTAGTAGTTATTAATAGTAGTATAAATATATACCTACACTTATAACCTTGCACTTATAGTTATCTTTTTCTTATAAAAGTAATCGGAGTCTTACAACTTTTGTTTGTGCCAGTTATCGATTCCTACAGTTTATCCATTGCTGGCCACTATTTTGAAAAAAAAAACAAATTTGCGGACAGTAGGTAGGCCAGCCTTCATACTAAAATATTCAAAGCCTTTCGAATTATTATTTATTTAATTTACTAAACTAGTTGAATGCTTCGCCGTCGAGCGGTATGCAAGTGGTAAGCTTCATGGAGTGCTGCATGGTGTTGTTTGGCGGCGTGATGCAGTTCGTGGCGCACTCCTCGCGCGTGTGGAAGTTGTTCTGGTTGCCGCCGCACCCCGAGTACAGCCGCCGCCTGCATGACCTGGAATATGTGCACTCTATGTCCAGTCTTATGGCTGATGATGACGATGATATCCATTCAGACGTCTTTATGCATGGCGACTTCTTTAGCAAGATTTGGTTCTGCGTCTGAATACGACTAATAGGTATGGTACAGCCCAGTGTCTTTCAATCTTATATACCCGACCCCTTTACAAGTAAAAAAAGTTCTTGCGACCACCCAGGGCCATATAAAAATACAAAATGTTAGTGATTTGAAAGACTACTACGTTTATAATTTTCTTTCTTATGGGATCTATATTGATTAAAAAGCAAGTACACTCTGAAGACACTCTGTAACTTTACAAACACTTGCCTTTTTCTTTTACCAGCGACCACCCCTCAAGAAACGCTTCGCGACCCCTTTGGGAGTCTCGACCCACACGTTGATATTCATATTTTATTTAATCCACGTAAGGGAGTAAGTATTCTAATAGAATCTATTAATACAAGATATAATACCCTACGAACTTTCATATAATTTTCTTAAATATGTTGTTAAAACATGAGATATAAAAAGCCAGGTAAAATATAAAGAGATTGAGTAGTTAAACTGACTTCTATCTAACAGAGCTACTGCGCATTCATTTGCGCAGTAATAAACTCAAGACCCACCAACCAACACATATTTAAGTTTGAAGTTATTTTTTCTGAATGAAAGTGTTCAAACCAATGGCGTAGTGTCCTTCATATCGTTAAAACTAATATTGTCACACAATTTCAATTTTTTCTTTAGATACTGGGAACTGTTTTAAGTAGTAACAGAAGACCTATCTTTGGATTCTTTTTCTATCGAGCCGAATTGTTCAATCGTGTTTCGGATGGCGTACGATCGTAGGAAATATATATTCAAAAATGTAATTTTTTTTCAGACTTGAAATTTCTATAGTTTTACGTCATTACTTTAAAAAAAAAATGGAATTTTGGTATAAGAGCGCCTTAAGAATGGAAGCAATGAGCTAAGTAAGTAAGCGTACGGGCTCTATAGGTACACTATTTTTGTAGACTACGTACTTACTTCAACAAATTATCGAAGCCCCATCTGTAGTAATGTCCAAAACATGTGCCATAATCAAAAGGCAATGAGCAAAAGTTAGGTATTCTTTCTGAAAACACAAAAAAAGTTTACGTGATTATCAATAATTTCTTGAAATGCAGCGTTCCTTCACATGCGCGACATGTAATGGGGCTATGCATTTCAACCGACGGTATCTCTCGTGGCAGTTATTATTGACGCGATGATATCAATTGTTTTCTTACTAGGTACATAAGTGTCGTTGAGATAGCAATACTCTCTGCACTCCTGCCTGGTTTCGAACCTATTGCCGTTTCCCTGGCAACCACCCCAGAAGAATCTGTAGCACTTGGACTTCTTGACGTCGAAGTACCATTGGACGATGTCAGCTCGGCATGGGCCCGTATCAGGGCGAAGGAAGCAAGCCTTATGCCGTCCTAGAAATGAAATATACTGTTAATAACATTACTTTATAGTTTACTTTATAATAACATGTTAACTATTACAATTACATCAAAATTAATTACATTAAGACTTCGTTATATGATTATGTAAAATATCTTAAGGTTATTTCTGATTGTTGCTTCGAGGATATTTTGGTTCTAAAGATTTTCTCTAGTGGAATCGATGTTTGATAAGTTTGATATTAGTGTGAGTTAAATTAAATGTATAAAATGCAGTCACCTCTGAGCGTATGGGCGATAGATAAGCAAAACTTTTTTGTCATTACTTTTTGATTCTTGTCCTGTTTCGATAAATTTACGAACAACACTATTAACAGCAGTAATACACACAGCATCCACAAATATTTGCCATTGATTTGAAGGTATAAAATATTTTTCCGTAACATAATTCGCATTGAAATTTTGTTCAACTCTCACAATCGCAAGCATTGTAAAAAATATTAGCTTTCCTGTTTTATGTTGTGAGTGAATTTACGAGTTCACAGTAATATATACCTACCTAATATTGCCTTCGTTACGTAAGCTAGTGTGTGAAATGTAAACTTTCGTTTTTAAGTAAGGATGTAATTCTCAATTTTATTTCTTACTTATTCACTACATAATAAACAAATGCAGCTATCTATAACGAGCAGCCACTTAATTTTTTAGTAGACTTTTTTCTGAAAATCATAGAATTTTTGATTGATTGACAAGGTAATAAGCATCAGAATCATCAGCATCAGAATTCATTTCGAGGTACAACTGGGGCTTGTCTCTTTATACTGAACAACTTTTATTCTACGACTATGTAGAAAAATGTCAAAAAAATACTCCAAACAAACCGATCAGCTGCAAAAGGTAGCCCGTTAGCAAATGTCGAATACCATCCTCTCCCCCATTAAGGCTATTCGGTATCTCTAAATCAAAATGACCGGTATATGTTTTTGCACAAACTTTTAAATATATTTAAACAGGTTTTCGGTATAGTAAAATAAAATTGAGAGAGCTCAATAAAATTTAAAAAATCCCTTTCCCCTTCCCATCTTTCATCCTCTTCCTTCTAACATGACGTCCCTGCCTCACCTACTCTCACCCTCACTCTTTCAAACTTTTAACCAGGTTTATCAGAAACAACTACAAAAAAGTTAAATAGGTACGTATTTAATTTACAGTATAATAATAAATTGTTGTTCCCGTTTTAATTTTGTACTTATTTGTAAGAGAAACTAGCTTTTTAAAAAGGCAGGTTTAAATGTTTAGGTACATGACGGCTATTACATTTAGGCCCGTCGATATCCCACCAAAAAACGATACAGACTCTTGACGTTTTTAACAGATAAATGAAAGATAATTTTGAATTAATTTAGTGTTTTATTCTTATATCATATTTAGGGTGTTAAAAAGGTGCGTTTTGAGATTTTAAGAGGTTACTCAGACTCAAGTATCGATTACAGGAATATAAAAATCATTTTTCCAGTTTTCCATACAAATTCTTGATTCACATTAAGTATGATAATCTGAAAAAAAATTAAGAGCGGATTTTTTCAATATTTTTCCTGTATTCTATACTCAATTCTGAATAACCCCTTAAAATTTCGAACGCACTTTTTTGACACTCTGTCTGTATATTCCGTGCAGGTTGGCGTCTTGCACAACAGTACACTACTCTTCTGCGTACTTTAAAAACAACTTAAATTAAATATGTAGTAAGAACATTAAATACCAAAAGATTTCTATCGCGAGCAGTGTGAAGTACGAAATCATATTATCTTTTAATATGAGAAAAGAAAAAAAAAATTTTGCTACTTTGGTATTTTCAACTAAAACTTACGCATCGAAACCGTCACCGTAAGAAACATTCGATTAATTTTACGGTTTTTCATTTAATTACTCGTATATTTATGAAATTATGGATTTCGCTATTTTACGGTGACATATAAATTTGACACAAACCTATTTATTTTCTTTCTACTGATAAAATAATGCGTGTGAAATGTGAATAAGTGAAGAATGCGACTAGAATAATCTGCTGTATTAAATATACATATACGTCTGTGCGTTACTATCATAAGCAAGAATTTATGTAAGAAATAATAAAGTGCAGATTGTTATTAACAGTACACGTCAATTATTTTAAATATTATGTTATTACTTCTTCTATGGTATTTCAAAATTTTACTTAACTTCCTTTTTTTTAATTGTGTCACGATGCCCTTATTATTGTGTACTTCCAAATATCTTACCATTAAATATCTGACCGCAAGAACTCGACAACGAGGAACATTTGAATTATAATCGTTGAAGTATAATGAGCGCAAGAGGTCCATAGCGTGCCGAAGCTTTAGGATCCTGGAAAGACAAATTTGTAGTAAGTACCTGCTTTTATTTTGACTTGTTATGTTGCTTATTACTTAGCTTTCCAGAAGTAGTAAGCAGCCGCTAACTAGATGGAAAGTGTGGTACACCTAAATAATCGGCCAGTAAATAGTTGTCATTGTTCCTAAAATTTGTAAATAAGCATAAGTTTTCTCAATTGATATAAGTGTTGCTTTTAAATGAAAGAAGTTGAAGCTTATTTTTTACGAACAGACAAATATAATTCTCTTCATACGTGTTCATGTATGGCGCTGTTTAGGATGATCGATCTGCCATTATCATAGAGATCAATGATAATCTAAGATCTGTGTCTAAAGCGCTTTTAATGTTTTCTTCATCTCTTTCGCCGTATTTACTTTGTTTAAAGCCCAGGTTTGGGGATGCATCCAAGTTGTTAATGAGGAATTCCATATTCAACCACTTACGTGGAACACCATGACGCAGAGAAACACGTCGGAGGATTGCAGAAAAAGGCGGAGCAGAGGTACCCAGCTCAGGTACCGGCTGAAAACGAAGACGAAGCAGGAACCTCAAATTTAGTGGATTTAATCCAAGGGGTCGACGTGGTAGACAGCTGACTCGTAAGTCGCAATTTTGACCATTTTCAGCGTTGAAAGCGCCGGATATACTAGTGTTGTACAGCGGAATCAAATGTACCAATACATCGATTTGTATAAAAAGTCTAAATATCATTCAAATTAATTTGTAAAACAACAGTTGTTTAGTATTTCAACAGTAAAAATCTTATAGTACCTCATATCTATCTTACACACACACACACGCACACACACACACACACACACACGCACATACACACACACACACACACACACACACACGCACACACACACACACACACACACACACATGCACGCACGTACGCACGACTAAGTTTTATTGATTAGTTTAATAATGAATTTAAAAAATAAAAGTTGTTTAATTGTTTGTTGATTTTAAAAAAAATAATGATCCCCTAGCGTTGATTTTTTTCACATACAGGTTGGTAAAAAAAGGACCTTTACAATATTAGATGTTATTCAAATTCTAGTATAGAAAACAGGAAAATAATTGAAAAGTGTGTCCATAAAAAAAATTGATTCACTAGTCAGATTAAGTTTAAAAACTTAAAACTACTTCGAAGTTAGATTTTTTCAATATTTCTTCTTGATACTGAATAACCTTTTACAATTTCAATCTTTTTTAACATCCTATATCCTATATATATATATAAGGTGCTACTTTATTAGTGCCCGATATTTTAGTCAGTGCTTCTACTCCTGATTCTGATCAACTTTCCCCAAGAAACCCATAGTCAAATCGCAAAAAATTTTTTGGGCTCTTCATACTAATTTGGCCGCTCGGCTGATGGATTTGTATGAAGAGTCCAACAATTTTTTTTCGATTTGACTATGGGTTTCTTGGGGAAAGTTGATCAGAATCAGGAGTAGAAGCACTGACTAAAATATCGGGCACTAATAAAGTAGCACCTTATATACAAATAAATACTTAATACCTGAACTGTGGCTTCTACTCGTGAAACTGCGAGCTTTTCAGTGACTTATCTCGCAATTTTTTTATGAATTTTGTATAGAAAGGTACCTAATTATTGCTTTCGTTGCAATCGTTGTGTCGCACCAGCGTTGTGTCGCACTAGCGTTATGTCGCACAAGTGTCGAACTAGTGTCGCACAACCGTTTATCGCACTAGAGTTGGGTCGATTTACAGTTTGTCGCACTAGCGTGCATTCGCACGAGAGTGATTCGCAGAATCGTTCTGTCGCACGAGCATTCATCGCACATCCGTTTGTCGCACTTAAGTAGGGCACTCCATCTGGAGCTTTAAAGCCTAATCTCCTAAACCACTGGATGGCTTTGGATAAAATTTTAGCTACAGCAGTTTGGTGTAATACACATTGGGACTGTAAAATTTACTAATTTTGTAGACCTAAAATTTGATAGTCTATAAAATATCGCCTTGTGAATAGGTCGGTTAAATGTGCCACACTATAAGAGAGATATCGCCATGGCAAAAATTGAACTTAAAATTCTTATGGGGATCAATTGCGCCTAATAAAGTCCAAAAAACAATAAATTAAAAACGTGTAAAAATATACACAATGTACTATTTGAATACCAGAAATAAAAAAAACGGCCAAAAGCGAGTCGAACTCTCACACCGACGAGGGTTCCGTATAAATTCATAATCACACATGTCTTGAACTCTTTATTTTTTATATTTGAGTTGATTGAATGAAAGGTAATTTGCGGTTTACGATTTATGACGTATTAAAAAAACTACTTACTAGATCTCGTTCAAACCAATTTTCGGTGGAAGTTTGCATGGTAATGTACATTATATATTTTTTCTAGTTTTATCATTCTCTTATTTTAGAAGTTACAGGGGGGGGGGGACACACATTTTACCACTTTGGAAGTGTCTCTCGCGCAAACTATTCGGTTTAGAAAAAAATGATATTAGAAACCTCAATATCATTTTTGAAGACCTTTCCATAGATACCCCACACGTATAGGTTTGATGAAAAAAAATTTTAGAGTTTCAGTTCTAAGTATGGGGAACCCCCAAAATTTATTGTTTTTTTCTATTTTTGTGTGAAAATCTTAATGCGGTTCACAGAATACATCTACTTACCAAGTTTCAACAGTATAGTTCTTATAGTTTCGGAAAAAAGTGGCTGTGACATACGGACGGACAGACAGACAGACATGACGAATCCATAAGGGTTCCGTTTTTTGCCATTTGGCTACGGAACCCTAAAAAGGCTCTAAGTACCAAACACTAAAAAGTGGAGGAATTTATGTTTCAAATAAACGAGAACGCTCAACGCTCCTTAGCGCTGTAAATACCAAGCAAGTAATAACGCTAGTTGCTTAGACCCTATTTTTAGGTTATTGGCGAGGGGAACATACTAATTTTTTTTTATGCTAGAGGTGGCAAACGAGCACACGGATCACCTGATGGTAAGCGATTACCGCCGCCTAGACACCCGCAACACCAAAGGAATCACAAGTGCGTTGCCGGCCTTTGATATGGGAGTACGCTCTTTTCTTGAAGGTTTGAATGTCGTATCGGTTCAGAAATACCGCAGGTGACAATTCATTCCACAGTTTGGTTGTGCGAGGCAGAAAGTTTCTGAAACGCACAGTTGTGGACTGCCAACCATCTAAGTGATGGGGATGAATATATTGTCGCTTTGAACGATGGCGAAAAGTGGCGGCAGGGATCAATCCGAAAAAATCCTCGGAGCACTCCCCATTGTACATGCGATAGAGAATGCAGAGCGAGGCTACATCTCTACGCAGTGCCAAGGAGTCAAGCCGATCTGAAATATCCTGGCAGCCGACGATTCGAGTTGCTCTCCGTTGAATACGGTTCAGAGGGAGAAGCTGGTACTGAGGTGCCCCTGCCCAGAGACATGATAAATAAATAAAAACGAAACGAGAATATTGGCACTAAGATCCTTTTTTATTTCTAGTATTCATTTATTTATATTCTAGACTGTAAAATTGATCGTAGTTTCGAGGAGATACTACAAAGTCGATCTCAGTAAATTACCTATGGAGGAAGTTTTAAATCTGTAGGCTACAATAGTTAAATCCGATAAGTTTAAGTAATCTATCTATAAATCTTTAAGAATTTATTGTATGTAACTTTAGGTTCTGAAACAAGTCAAATTTTTTTATAGTTTACTTCATATTGAATTCGATTTACTTTTATGTTTATTGTAGTTTGTTACAAAGACGCAGTTTGAACTTAAATCGAATTCTGATCTGCATTAGCAAACCGAAATCAAACCCAAAACATGAATATATCTCAAAATTTTCTGTTTATTTGCGTCTTTGTGACCATATTTATTATCTACTGGTCTCATGCTGTAAGTAAATAAACTTCGCAGTTATACCAACTTAGTAAGTAGTACCTAGTAGACTGATTTTTAGAGTTCTGTACCCAATTTTCTAAGCCTAGGTCGCAGGTATGTTCATCCGTAATACTTTTATCTAGCTGAAAATTTTTAATTGCTATAGATAGTACATTGAAGTTTTACAAAATATGTGTTAATTATATCTCCTGATATACTAGAAAATTATAATAAAAACAAAAAGAAAAATAATGATTATTTCGCTCTATAGTAAAAACATAATTTACGCACTTGAAACTTTGTTATTATTTTATTTTATAACTATATAATATACATATATAGTGCAAACTCTAAATTCAATATACAAATGAAAACAGGCCACGTGTGAGTCGGATTATAACACTCACAGTCCCGAATTACATGTTTTTTGTTTTTGTAAATACATAATAGGGTGAGATTTTCATCATCGACCAGCGGCAAATGGTAGATAATACTCATGAAACTGAAGAACTTTTGGAATTATGTACAATCGGAAAAAATACTTTCCATATTTTCCATACGCTTTATATTAGATTAAATTTGTAAACTTATATGAAAAGTCTTGTTTAGATTGTAATGGTTCTTAGGGAAATTTGATCAGTTTTATGTAAAGCATTTGCTATTTGTCGCTTGCTGACTAACAAAAAGTCCCCCTGTATAACTGTGTGGTAGGGAACACTCGGTGCGCGAGTTCGACTCGACCAGGTGTTCCTGTTGGACTATTTGTCTAACAGTGTCAACGGGAATGAGTTTCTCAAAACCTTCCTGTTAGCACAACTAAATGACTCGACTTGGTCTGTTTTTAATCAGGATAAACATTTTTAAAACTGTGTTTCTTGTTGTCTAGGCACCGTGCCGTAGAGCAATATTTCCCGGACGCCAAAAGATGGTAGTTTCTTTCCGTAGCTATTAAATAACTAATAAGAATTAATAAAATCCATCACGATAAGTCAGTGGCTTCGGTAGACATATAAGCTACAGACACACTCAGAATATGGCTAGGCGAGTAGAATGCTGGAACAAAACATAGCATAGCCATCGGTTCATGCGTTACTGCAGTTGATACATTTTTTCAGTGCTCAGTTTGTCCCGCCCACGGCCCGCACGAGGACCCAGTCGAACAATTGTTAAAAGTGCCTGTACCAAAGAAGAAATTCATATTTCGCTTGAAAAATACCACCTCCCCGTACTGAATTTCGGACTCAGTTACATTTATTTTTATAAAAATTATAGCAACTAAATTCTAAGGGTTTGAGCATACAATATTGTAGTAACATAGCACACGTACTAAAAGGCTGTTATCTGACAGGCGAATCGCAAATCGTTGCACAATAAGATAGTCATGGAGAAAAAGGAAACCACATTGGCGCCGCAGATTCGGAAAGTTATGTCCCAGCTGGAGGAGAGCAAGATGTCCCTGAAGAAAGCTGATTACAAGAGCTTGTTGAGTCAGCTGAAGGACATATTCCACACCCCAAAACCCACGATTTGTGCTAGGTGCAGGCAGAAACAATAACTGACTTACTGAATTTGAGATAAAATATATTCCATCTGTTTAATACACCAGAACGTTTGTTCGTTTAAATCAATGCATTTTGTTTTAATTCATTTAAGCTAATAAAGAGCATATCTATCCATCTATTAATATTCTGATTTCTTGAAAAAGATAATCTTTATTATCCCTTAATGTCCCAACTACCATATGCCCAGCACCAAAGCAAATCTGTACCAAAACAAATGAACTTTTATGTAGGTAGTCAGAACTTATAAAAAATGTCTGGCAATATGTGGTTTTACTCATCAAACTGAACAACTTTCGCCATGAAACTCATACTCAAAAAGCAAAAAAATTTTGGGCTCTTTTCTACTAATTCATCAGCTAGTTAATGAACTTTGTATAGGAAGTCCAAATTTTTTTTCTTTTTGACTATGAGTTACTAAAAGGAAAAGTTGTTCAGGTTGATGAGTATAAGCCACTGTTAAATTATTGCCAGTCATTTTTTATCGCCTGTATGTAAGGTGTATAAAATATATAAAGTATACCTCTATAAAATGTTCTTTCACCAAAACCACGAAATGCCGGCCATGGCCATTTCAGCCGGGAAGAATTCAGTATAAGAATTCAACACGGAATTCATATTATTAATTCAGAAAACACCTATTGGCACATACAACTGAATTCAAAACGCGAGACATGGCATGCATAGTATACTTATAACTTAAAAAACGTAGGATTTTAAATATGAGTGAGCTCCTTACGTTAACCTAGTAATCTTATCCAATAGCCCGCGCCCGTCCGATGTTAGTGTTTTTTTTCCAATTTATTTTCCAATCATCTGGATTTTTGCAATGATACACACAAACCAAAACGTTTACAACCAAAGATTACACGTTTTTTACTTATGGCCGGCCCATAGTCACGTAAAGATCATTAAATAGATCTTAGTTGTCTGTGTACTGAACCAACAAATTATGTGAGCGCCGAATATGAAGATTTGTCAAACTAGTTTATAAACATTTCTTATTTTATAAAAAAAACATATAAAATTATACAAAAATAATTTACAATGGAATCATCAAATGATTTCCGTCCCTATTTTATTTTGATTAGAAAAGAAGAAGAAAAAGGTGACAAATATGCAAAAATCAATATGGAGGTGAAACACAAAGCCATATCGGAACCGCTGAACCCATTCGTGAAAAAAAACACTCACACCCAAACATACCCGACGACGCTGGTGCCGGCTGCGCCGCGGAAAGCCTGCTGCTTCTACTGCTCGTGACTCAAGCCCCTGCTGTGATCTACTATGCAAAAACGTGGCTCGACAAACCCAGCCCCTGCGTCGACAGACAATGCCTTTAGGAAAAGACCACTTCTGTACTTGATATGTTTTTTATGGAGCAGATGCCTCGGAAATATCCTAGGAACGTACGTGAGGCTTTTGACTTGTCACAAAATGTCTTCTAACGTATATTTATTTGCAATGAAAACGTTCAAAATTTTTGCGGAGCATCTCAGTATTGAAATAGTAGATTTACCTGAAACGCCAAAAAAATTTAAGGTGGACAGCTTTGTAAATTTTTCAAAATAAATGAAGAGTACTGCGTTTTTCGGTGTTTTGTATTTATTGGTTGGAGTAAAGCATAGGGGCACTGAGGAAAAAGACTTAGATTTTTTTTGCAAAACCGACGGGCAGGAGTTCATGTGGTGGATCAAAGGATCAAGGGGGATCTTTTTTTAAAAGAAATACAGAATTGTCGGCTGCCTACCAAACGTAGTACCAGTTGCAGTAGAGGAGTTTAATTAAAGCAGGACATTTTTTTAAAATTAATTAATCACTATATGTTATTTGAATATTTTAGATAACGGTTCTTTTAATATTTGAATATTTTGGGAAATGGATAATTTGAGAAACAGATCTTATGGGCTGAAATGTAATTGATTGTACCCAAAAGTACGTCAGTGTCTTGGTACTTATATGCAGAGAATTATAACAAAAACTATAGAAACGAATAAGATGAACCTAATAAACTAATAACTAATTTAACCTACCACTTAAAATGTGACTGCTTATATTGTATGTCTAATGCTTTGTTTCTTTTTTGCTTTACTGTCTTATTATTAAAAAACTGTCTTTTCACCCATCTTTCATGTTTTCTTTAATTCTCTTAATATTAATTAAAATACAGACCACTTATATGTAAATATGGGACTCAAGTGGAATCTAACAACACCGCTAATTCGCGAATTTCGCCTGTCGGCTGGGAAAAACTAATTGTACCCGTCAGTGGGACCCATCTGGTAAAAACTATTTAAAATGTAAAATATGCCTCATTAACCGACTTAAAAAAAGGGGAGGTTCTCAATTCGACTGTATGATTTTTTAATGTTTGTTACGCGATTATACTCCGCCAATTACGAATTGATTTTGTTGATTCTTTTTTGTTTGGTAGGTCATACTTTAGAAGTGGTCCTATATAAATTTTATCGACTTGATTCAGGACTTTTTGAAAAAAATAACTACAACAAAAATATATGTATACACAAATGACGTTTTGGTTTGTGTTATTTTTTGTGTATTATGTTACACAATATTTTCGTTAATTGTGAACCGATTGTCATGATTAAAAAAATAAACGTTATAAGTAGGGATGCAACGATTACGAAGCGGTGCATCGTTATGCATCTGTAATCGTAATTTTTACGATTAATAACGATGCAGTGCACCGTAGTAAAAATGTTTACGATTACGATTATTAAAAAAAACTACATATATACAATTTGGCTCTAGAACAACAATAAAAGGTTTGACCACTTTTCAAGGCCCCTTTACAAAACGGGTTAGATTTTAATTGTCAGAAGTCTGCAGTGCTGTCTCATGTTATACATTACACGGATCACGAAGTCGTTTTGCAACGCAGCCTAAGTGTGTAATAAAACGTATCCTACTATAATCACAACTATAATATAATAAATCTGAAAGTTTGTATGTTTATTATAAACAAAAACGATTGAATGGCTTTAGATGAAGTTTAGCACACAGATAATTAACTACCTGGATTAACACAAAGGATACTTTTTATCCCAGTAAATAACAATTCGGAAGTCCACGCAGACAGAGTCGAATGCAGAAGCTAGAACTATAATTTTTGTAATTTATGTTATCGTCATCATCAGTCGAAAGACGTTCACTGCTGGACAAAGGCTTCCCCCAAGGATTTCCACACCGACCGATCCTGCGCTGGGCACATCCAGAGGCTTCTTGCAACCTTTACTAGGTTAACGGTCCACCGAGTGGGAGGCCTGCCTACTCTGCGTCTTCCAGTGCGCGGGCGCCACTCGAGAACTTTAATGCCCCAACGGCCATCTGCTCTACGAGTTATGAGCTCCACCCTCTGCCATTTCTTTCAATTTAACGATTCTCTGAGCCGTGTCAGTTACTTTGGTTTTTCTGCGTATCTCCTTATTTCTGATTCGATTACGTAGGATAACTCCAAGCACAGCACGCTCCTTCGCCTTTTAGGTGACCTTGAGCCTTCTTATGAGGCCCATAGTAAGCAACTAGGTCTCAGTTCCATATGTCATCACTGGTCAAAGACCTTAGTCTTGAGATACTGCGGTATTTTAGACGCGAAGATATTGCGGAGCTTCCCGAACTCTGCCCAGCCGAATCGGATTGATCTCTTTTTCGAATTTGGACCTACCTAGCAGGACTGTTTCTACCAGGTTCTCAAACCTTCAGAGGAGTAGGTGTAACACAGACATTTTACATAATTTTCATTTCCATATACTTTATTGCATTGGAACCAATTTTCGTCTTGTCCATGTTCATTTTAATACCCACTTATTGGGAAGCTCTACTGAGTCAATTGAGCATTGCGCCTAGGTCTTTCAAGGTCTCAATCGTGACCACGATATCGTCAGCGAATCGAAGGTGAGTGATGTACTCGCCGTTGATATTAATGCTGAGTCCTCTGCAGTCCAGAAGTTTGAAAACTTCTTACAGGGCAGCGGTGAACAGTTTCAGAAATATAGCGTATCCCTGTCTCACCCCATGCTACAGCCGGATAGGTTTCGAATTCTGATACTGGAGGCAGGCCGTCTGGCGGACCGATTTGGCACCGTTGGAGAGACTGTATACAGCCCATGTCACGAATGAATTAGAGGCTTTCTCATAGTCCACAAACGCCAAGCATTGTGGCCGATTATAGTCTTCGGTCTTCAGTATAATCTGCGGCAGCGAATGTATGTGGTCTAATGGTACTGAGGCCTTTTCGGAAACCAGCTTTTCCGGGAGGCTGGAAGTCGTGAAACCTACGTGCGAGACGATTCGAAATGTCTTTCGAAAACAGCTTGTAGACATGGCTCAGAAGTGAGTTGGGTCTATAGTTTTTAGCAGGGTCTTATCGCCCTTTTTGAAGAAGAAAATCACTACTGTAGGCGATTGTCCGTCGAGCATGAAGGAATTAAACAGCTTCTAAAGAGCTTGAAGTACCGGTTTTCCACCTGCTTTCAGAAGCTCAGCCGTAATTCCATCATCATCCGGTGCCTTGTTGTTCTTAAACTGTTTTAGAACCATTTTAATCTCGCACAGGCTGACGTCTGGGATATCTTCAGTATATTGTCCGGGCAAGTTGGCTCTCGGGTCTTTAGCCAAATTACTGACAGGTAAGCGTGTGGTCGTGCCGGTAGAACATCTAGACCTCTTCCAATAGCTTAGGTTTGGACGAAACGGTTCTGCCATCCTGTCTTCAGCTTGGTCAGAGTTGGCTTTGATCAATAGACAGATCCCTTTCGAATACTTTTGAGCCCTTATTTCGCTGTATATCGTCTCTTTAATACGATTTGTATAAAAGAGGCGTGAAGTCTCGACTGAGGGACTTATAGATCTGTCTATTTAGTCGCCGATACTGAATAGCATCTTCCGAGGACTGCCAAGTTCCTAATTATATTTATGCCTAATAATGCCAAAACGACAAGATTTGTGATTTAATACATTTTGAATCTTTTTTTAAGTTTTCTTGGATAATCGTAATGCATCGGCTATCGTAATAAATAACGATTCGAATCGTTATCGTAATCGTAATGGCCGAATCGTTGCATCCCTAGTTATAAGTTTAAACAAAATTACATATATTCATTTATTACTATTGCAGTCGGTTGTTTTAACGTGTTCAGTTGTCAATTATTTTTATTATAAATCTAAAAAAATTCTCCCGCTTGTTTGGATATGGATTAAACGTGTGAAATTAACGTCCTACTAAGGACGCGTTACATAGAGTGTTTACTGGCCGTCAAGCAACTGTTTTATCCAAAATTATTGTAAGTTATTGGTTCTGATTTTTCGAGGCATCCGACTGAATTTTAATCCGAGCGCGTGCCCTGGGTAATTGCAGCGCGTGACCTAGAACGAATGACGGAGGCCTGGTAATACAGCCTACAATGTGCGATAACCGATAACATAATCATGGTTAAATATCGCCCGCTATCGCACATGCCGCGTTGCACTGCTTTTATCTAGGCTATGAAACTATTCTAAAATGTTGTTTGTGACTAAGTAGAGTCTAATATTGCAATTGAAATGGAGGGAGCAGAAATATCACCGGAAAACAATGCAGGAATTCATAGTTCTCTTCTGCAAAAAACCAAGGAATCCAAGGTGAGTTCTATGACAGTAATATATTTTTTATGATAACAAGGGATAAATAGGTGGCGGAAACGTTGCTTGGTTAAATTGTGCATGCGATAAGAAAGAGGAAGATTTAATTTTGTCTACAAAAGTAGAATTAACTGTATAGCTTTATGTGGGATTCTCTTAAAAAATAGGTTTCCGAGTTCGAGGGAGAGTGTAGGCGCGGTTTTTATATCAACCTGTTTATTTATAGCTATGCTATTTGTCAAAAATGTTAGCACGCTGTGAGCTATGATGAGAACAAGTCTCACAGTTTCAAAAGTTGATTTGAGACTCCTATACCTATAATTCCTATACCTAGAACAGATGGCCGTTGGGGCAGTAAAGTTCTCGAGTGACGACCGCGCACTGGGAGACGTAGTGTGGGCAGGCCTCCGACTCGGTAGACCGACGACCTGGTGAAGGTTGCGGGAAGCCGCTGGATGCGAATTGCGAGCAGCACAGGACCGGTCGGTGTGGAAATCCTTGGGGGAGTTCTTTGTCCAGCAGAGGACGTCTTTCGGCTGATAGAAAAATATATATAATTAAGGTCTGTGATTTTTGCCTTATGCTCTATTACTTGAAATTCATAAATGTATGGATTTCTTGAAAACCATAAACTTGGCTTTTTGACGCGTATTCAATAAACGTCTTACATTCCTAATCCGTAGTCACTCACACCAAGGTTGGTGGGTCAGTCTAGAAAAAAATACGCCAAAACCAACATGTAATTTGAGCGGATTTGTTTGATCTGTGTCTGGGTGTATTATATCTATGTATATATGTATGTATTTAAATGTATATGTGTATGTACATATCAGTCTCTGGTTCCCATAGTAAGTACAAGGAATCCTAGTTTGGGGCCAGATGACCGTGTGTGATTTGTCCCGGATATTATTATTAAAGTTTATAATTTCATCCGGCGGCTAAATAAAAATTTGACCAATAATTAAAATTGCACAGTTCTGAAACACGTGTACCGTGTGCCCTTAAAATGAAGTGTCGAAATTGCTCGATGGATTTTAACGAAATTAACAGAGTTATTTATACTAAAAATGCAAACTTTATTCAAAATGTAGCAAGTATGAAAAGCAAGTGTTCATAATTTAACTAAAACATTGTATTCTTGATAGAATTCACAAAAAAATAATTGCAGTTGTAGCTTCGACTAGGTACAATTACCCCGATTTCTTCTCATGTAAAATATAGATATATAAAAGATCTATATTAGATTGTCATACAATTACTTGCATTAAAAACGTTTAGAACGTGTGCATAAATAAGTACATATAATATTTAATTTTTTACCCGACTAGCTTTTAATAAACGTTTTTCCGAAAATATGGAAGAAGTCCAACTTTCCTGTCATGTGTCACGTTTTGAGCTAATTTGTATATTTTTTTCACCAGTATGATAAGTGATTGCTTCACCTGACTTAATTTTGAGTTCGCACCACTTTCTTAAAAGTTTGTAAGTTTGACCAGCAGTGTTATAAAAAATGTATGGACCCTATTGAATTTGGGTTTGGAGAACCCGGCGTAACGAGTATTTTGTTCGTATAAAACATCGTAGGTATTATAAAAAATTTCGTGGCAACCGTTACAACCATTTTTAAAAGTTTTTACATTACAATTCACAATATTTAAAAAATGCACCAAATTTTTTTGTGTAATTAACTAATAATGGAGGTGTAAAGCACGAAAACATTAAAAAATGTCCACCTAAAAAAACTGCTTTGTTGTGTCTGGTGAAAATAAAAAAATCTAGCGACTGAATCCAACTCTCAAGGTAAGAACGCACTCTGTGGCAGCGGAACTGCGCGACGCGACGCGGCCAAGTATTTTCTATGAAACTCTATGAAATTATTCTATATTCTATATTTTCTATGAAAATCTAGCAGACAGAAGCATAAAGGTCGTAGTCGACGGTGCATGCTCAGACTCTATGTCTGTGAATGCTGTGTGCTTTCGCCTACGCTGTCAATGATATGCTGCAAATCAGCAGCACTCATTGTTATGCGGATGACAGCACAGGTGATGCCTTCTATACCGGCCGTGCCAACATTTCTCAGGAAAACGTCATCGAGAGCCGAAACAAACTTGTGTCTGTAATTGAGGCTTCTTTAAAGAAAGTCTCAGAATGGGGTCGACTTAATTTGGTCCAATTTAACCGCACCAAGACACAGGTTTGCGCGTTCACCGCCAAGAAAATGCCGTTTGTAGTATCACCTCGTTTTGAGGACACTCCCCTAAATGCCTCAGCTATTATCGGAATCCTTGGTGTCGACATATCGAGTGAAGTCCAGTTCCGTAGTTATGTAGAGGGTAAGGCTAAATTTGCCTCGAAGAAGCTTGGTGTGCTCAATAGATCGAGACGGTATTTCACTGCAGCCCATCGCCTGCAACTTTATGAGGCGCAGGTTTGGCCTCATATGGAATACTGTTCTCATCTCAGGGCAGAGGCACCCCAGTACCAGCTTCTCCCTCTGGACCGCATTCAACGAAGTGCAACTCGAATCATCGGCTGCCAGGATATTTCAGATCGGCTTGACCACTTGGCGCTTGCGTAGAGATGTAGCCTCGCTCTGCATTCTCTACCGCATTTTCAAATATATAGTACTAAGGGGAATGCTCCGAGGAATTATTCGGATTGATCCCTGCCGCTTCTTTTCACCATCGTTCCACGCGACAGTGCGTTTCACTAAAAACTTTCTGCCCCGCACAACCAAACTGTGGAATGAATTGTCACCTGCGATATTTCCGGACCGATACGACTTACAAACCAGGGTTCGTAATTATCAAAATAATTATTTTCTTTGATAATTATCATGATAATTATCGGAAAATTATCTGATATTTATCCGATAATTATCCGTGCTGATTCATAATTTTATGACTTTAATTTTTGACTTACAGATTATAAGTCAAAAATTTCATCACATTAAATCTGTTACCTCGTTAATTACCTAAAAAACATAGTTGCGCCAATGTTTGCTACTAAGATAAGACCACTAACACATAATTCCTGTTTGTTTTATAATTTCTTATTTTAAATTTTCTTAAATAAGATATTTTGAGCAATTTACCCAAATTTTCTCGACCCTACTATTTATATGACCCCCCAAAGATTTTGGCTGCGACCGCGCTTGATTAAAACAGTAATAAAACTGAACACAAATAAAAAAACAAAAAACTTTCTGCCCCGCACAACCAAACTGTGGAATTAATTGTCGCCTGCGGTATTTCCGGACGTGCATTTCAAAGGCACGCATCGCACTTGTGACTCCTCTGGTGTCTTTGGGTGGCGGTAATCGCTTACCATCAGGTGATCCGTCTGCTCGCTTGCCCCCTGTCCCATAAAAAAAACTGCATTGTCGCGTCGCGCAGTTCCGCTGCCGCGCAGCGTGGTATAGCTCATATGATTTCATAGAAAGAATACTTGGAACTGCACGACGCGACACTGCAGTTTCATAGAAAATACATGGCCGCGTCGTGTCGTGCAGTTCCGCTGCAGCGTAGTGCGATCGTACCTTTATCTTAATGCCGTCTTCTATCGTGTCGTGTATGGTGTCGGTCGGGTCAGTGCGCGAGCGGTGCACGATTAGTTATCCGAGAGTCCTGTAGTGTCGAAGAGCCGGCGAACGCGTTTGACAGATAGCCAAGCTAGTCAGTCGGTCGGTCGATCCGTCTGTCTGTAGTGTAGTGACTGTCGCCTCGCCAGTGCCAGTAGGTAGTCAGTAGCGTGCGCAGACGCAGAGGCATAACGCGCGCCCACCATTCAGTCTCACGCGCAGCGCCTCAAAAACAACATTCGCGCAATTATAAAGCAACAAACAGCTTAACAGTGAAAGTTTATTAAGACTTATGTAATTTATTATAAATATAAACTTACCACCATGGCCACTGACACCAAATCAGCAACGGTTAGTATAATATGTAATATTATTTTATTAAGCACCTATTCAAAAATACTGCTTTGCGAAAAAGTGTTGCGAATCATAACGTTGTATACAGGGTGTAAGGGACAGGTTTCCGAAAACTTTAATGGCTTGCTCAGTAGACGAAAGTGAACAAATTTCCACAAGAAAATTTTTCAGGAAACGAAAAGAAATCGGCTTCTCCATACAAAATTATAAACTTGATTGGACAGATTGTATGGAGAAGCCGATTTCTTTTTCGTTTCCTGAAAAAAAATCTTGTGGAAAGTTGTCCAGTTTCGTGTACTGAGCAAACCCTTAAAGATTTCGGAAACCGGTCCCTTACACCCTGTATAGGTATAATGTTTTTAAGAATCCTTACAAAGTTCGTCTCACATACTACAAACTTCATACGTTTAAACAATAATGGTACATGCAAAATTTACTTTTTCGAAAAATAATGTTGTGACTTAAGTAGGTAAAGTGTTTTTTTATTTATTTTGTATAGTAATTTTCAAATATATAGTAATATTTATCAAAATATTATATAATAAATATTTCATTTCCTGTGTATAGAGTGTTAATAAAATGGACTCACTTATTTTCAAGAACCTATCGTTTTTGTATGGAAGATTACCTTGTGTACGGACTCTTTTATTTACGATTGTAATTTAAAAAGTAAATATTTATACAAAATTTTCATTTATCGAAATCAAACGAAGGTAGGCATACAAACAAACGTACATTTCACATTTGTACTTCTAATTACTTATTTAGACAATTAATTACTTGAAGAGACACCGATATATCGTAATGAGTTATGTACACATTTGTTTAAGTCCAGGCCTCAAAATGCGATCACAAGTTTGGCAAGCAATCATAATCCTTGCATTATTATAATAATGTAGGTTTGTACCTTGCGGTACAAATGAAGTATCTACCTACATTATTTTACTCACTGTTCTGGAAACTGATGAAACTAAACAACTTTCTCTGAGAAATATAAAGACAATTCCAAAAAGAAAGTTTGTGGGCTCCTCTTAAAAGCCACTTCATTTGGCATCTATAATTTAAAAATATATGAACTGACAACAGGTTCCCTGCCTATTATTGTTCGGTTTCATGAAACTACTATTTGCCGCTTTCCTTTGAATAAAAAGTCACCCTGTTTTTGTATGTACCATGTTGGCAACGTTTTTAGGGATCCATATTACATTATATTGCTATTTATCGTAACATAACCTAATTAGATATATGGTAAATCATAAAACAGATAGTATTGCGAAATTCCCAAGTCAGTTCAATTGTCAATCTTAAGATTATCTCGGATTTACAGTACGTACAGTAGAGTAGGTAGGTATGTCTCAATCATAAACAATCTTACTTTTCACGGAATAATGAAATACGATTACATTAGTACTCGCAGTAGTAGTAGATGCACTAGAAAGTAAAAAATCAGACTTCTCAAAAATAGTACACCCGATTTAATTGTAAATTTGATAAAACTCTGTCATTAAATATTCGCAATCGGTCTCTCTGTCCGTCTGATTTTCAATAAGTAAAAAATAAAGGGGTTAAAACGGTAAAACATACAAGCCTATAAGCTTCCAACTAATATTGTGTAGTACGGAACCAACGGGGCACGAGTCCCACTCGCACTTGATCGGTAGTTATAGCCGTGACAATACTTCTTTTCTCTTCTTTCGCTCGCAAGTAAAAATTATGTGTGCACCAAATCTAATAACCGAAATAATCTAAATCGAGTTCAGTTGATTAGAAACAGTATTCGATAACAGCTATTCTTCTCTTTATAAATAACTAGTTGTACATAATACTGTTATGAGAAAATCTGATCTTTTGCTCATATATTGCATTTACGATCAGGTACTTCGATCTGTAAATCGCATCTAATAATGGTACTTCATCTACTTATCGAGAGAACTGCGTTATAATCGTGCATTAATCCTCTCGGTACTTAGAAGGTAGCTAATATTAATTAGATGCGATTTATAGATCAGTAGAAAAAATATTGGTATACATGCTCATAAATATATTACATAAGCAAATGTAAACACATTTTAAATATCACAACAATACGCAATAAGCAAGATTTATAATTGTGTCAAGTATAGAAAAATGCGACCTACGTTTTAAATATTTATAGATAATGTAAACGTGGTATTGTTGCTAGTAATGTCAAGAAAGCGATTTCTTAAGAAACTATATAAATACGTTGTTAAGTTCTCCTATATGTAATAAGAAGAGACGTAAACACGACTGCCACGAAAAAAAGTGGACTAAAAAGTTAAAAACAAACCTAGCCTACGAGTATGTTACTCGGGCTGTCACAAGGATTCTTATACATAATATTAGATTGTCCGGAGCAAATCCCCCGCTCTTTAATGACAAGTTTATACAAGTTTGTAAGATTTTATGCTTGTGATACTAGTGCATTGTGTAGTATAGTTAATTTATTACTAAGTGCTGCATGTATCGTCACGTAATGGATCAATGTGAAGATTTAAAATAAAAAAACAAAGTTTTGACCTGTACGACCAACGACTCGTCATCAAGTTTTTTGTTTGCTCAGGGACATTTTGCAACTGAAGCCCATCGAAATCTGCACAAAGTGACAGGATATAACTGGCTCGATGATTCTGCAGTTCAAACTTGATATTGGGTTGGTTGCCGGGACTCTGTACCGTGCACACGTCTGCTGAGTTATTTTTTAATTATTTCCGATTTAGAGTAGTTTCAACGTTATTTTTGTGATGGGGAAATATCTGTGATTCCGATTCAGTGATAAGTGGTAAGAGCAAGTTGACTCGTGGTCCGAAGGTGCCATAAAAACCAACTATGATAACACCGAACATTGCTGAAAATATGAATTGGACTGAAGGACAGATTCAACTTTTTTTCCTATACATCGATATAGGTCACGGTCAATTTTCCAACTGTATAAATGTATAGTTTTGTGCGCACAATGTGGAAAGATGCACCAGTTTATTTTAAGACCACAGACTATTTTATAGGTTTTCCTGTAATCTATAAGTAAATAACTATTTTTAGTTTCGGAGATAAGGACAATTTTCTTCTATTTTCTTACATATTTTTAAACTTTTTATTTTATAAATGTAAAAACATATTTGAGATCCTTACAATAAGATATGCACACGGTACAATTTGCAAAACTTTTTAGAAAATAATTTTCTGATTTGCCCCCCGAAAGTGCCCACACTGAAAATTCATTTATTACTCGTCCGTATTTAAGTCACGAAAATCTATATGTATGTGTCCTAAGTTCTAACTTAATCGGTACAGTAGATTCCGAGCAAATTGGCTGTTACCTGAAACAGACGGACAGAAAGACAGACAAGTGATCTTTTATGTAAGGATTCCTTTTTTCCTATTGAAGTACGGAACCCTAAAAATGGCTAAAGTATCTACGTACATGTTAAAAAGGTTAAAATACATTGCGAAAATTATGCACTTTTGTGTTACAATACATACACAATACATTTAAAGAGGTTACGATACGAACATTTGACCTTCTCTATCCTCCTACATACGTGATCGAATACGAAACGAGGAAATTCGTAGAAGAACTAGTCACCGATGCAACTCATAGAATTAGCAAGCAGAATGGAAATGGGCAGCCGTATAGCCTGTGCCGTATATCGTGTGTCTGTCCATCTGTCACGGCTATAGCCAATTTGTTCCCAATGATCTATTTAGGCTTGCAGGCAGCCGCTGGATGCATGCGGCTGAGACCCATGCTAAGTGTAAGTCTTTGGGGGAGACATCATCACCTGTGAAATTATTCAATGTGACTGTAAATTTTTATTTAAATCTATGAAAGAATTAGTATACAATTGGACAGGTAAAAATTTTGTTTCGATTGGTCAGGCGACAAATCACGTAATCATTTAGTAGCGACTAGTCAGGCCTATAATTAGTAGCGATTTGTCAGGTCTGCTGTTGTTTTGTCTCGTTAGGTCTCATTTTGTTTCAGTTCGTCAGGCCTTCGAAACGTTTAAACTGGTCAGGAGGTAAAAATCTCATTTTATTTTGGTTAATTAGAGAGCATACTACATATTTATAAACAAAATCAAAATAAAACACTATCTAATCTCTAAATCATATTTATTTACTCAAATAGTTACACATAAAATTTGTATCGTCTAAAAATTTGCGTCATTATATGTGGCAAGAAATCCGTGCGGTCAATCAGCAAACAAAAAAGGCTCATTTTCATACAACATTTGCTAAAACGATAAATTATTTTCAAAAGTTTTTACCAGCTTTATGACGCAACCATACATAAAAGACAGAGCCTGGATTTTTTTGCAACTAGTATGCGACGTCAACAACTTCGAGTGTAGAGTCTCCAACCTTCAGAGGAGTGGGTGTAACACGGACGTTTGACATGATTTTCGTCTTATCCACTAACTAAAGTTACCGACATAGCTCTCAGAATCGCTAGACTTAAGTGGCAGTGGGCAGGGCACATAGCTCGTAGAACAGATGGCCGTTGGGGCAGTAAAGTTCTCGAATGGCGACCGCGCACCGGAAGGCGCAGTGTGGGCAGGCCCCCGACTCGGTGGACCGACGACCTGGTAAAGGTTGCAGGAAGCCGCTGGATGCGAGCCGCACAGGACCGGTCGGTGTGGAAATCCTTGGGGGAGGCCTTTGTCCAGCAGTGGACGTCTTTCGGCTGATAGATAGATAGATAGTATGCGACGCTCATATGTGTTTATGACTTAACATAAAACGCACAGGTTATCTATAAGTAGGCATGTGGTTATATAACAATAAGGACAATTTCGACATTACTCGGTTCATTGGTGTAAGTTTCCACGTATTATACATCTCTACTATGGATATAAGATAAGTGACCACAGAATTATTTAATTTAAGACTAACAAACAACAACGATGTTGTTAATACATTTTTATTGAAAAAATAATTTCATAATATAAAAAAATATACAAAATATAAAAAAATATATACAGGGTAAACTATACAGGATGTAACAGAAAGGTGTGATAATACTTCTAGGTTGGCTTTTACCCATCAAACTGAACAACTTTTGTTCTACAACTTTGTTAAAATCGCAAAGAAATCGGACTTTTCATACAAACTTGGTTCACCAGCTGATCAATTTGTATAAAAGTTCAAAAAAAATTTTGCGATTTGAACAAAGTTGTAGAACAAAAGTTGCTCAGTTTGATGTTTGCCAACCTTGAAGTATTATCACACCTTTCTGTTACACCCTGTATAGGGTCCTTATGAAATACCTGAAAAAAAATTAACCACGGCTTCTACTCATGAAACTGAACAACTTTCTCTAAGGAATTCTAAATTCGACAAAAAATTTTTGAATTCATCCTACTAAGTGATCAACTGAACCGCCAATTTTGTATGGGAAGTCCAAATTTTTTTTTTGCGAATTGAGTAAAAGGTTGTAAAATATTTGTCAGCTATTTTAGAAGGACCTATATACTGGACTTTTGATAGAAACCGATAAGCTCAAACTTGCAGACAAAAAGTTGTTCAGTTTCATAAGAAGACTCAGACATGTTTACGTTTATATGGGAGACTTGTTTTTGTAAGGAATTATAAAGGAATGCCTCAATAATCGATTATTATACAAAGTGATTTTTTTATGGCCGATATGAACATATTCAGAAAAAGTACAAGAACCAAAGTTGTCACATTTTACCCAAATAGAAACCTGGATAATATGTATTTTCATAAAAACATGAATTTCAGATAGAATGTTACGATAAGGTATCAAAACTTAAAATTATTACAATACGTATTTATCTTATTTCAGTAGTGGACAGTAAAAAGTTGAGTTAATTAAAAACCCTTGTTAAAAACAGACATTTTTTTTCTGATGATAGCTTTGCAAGAAAGAAAAAATTCTCTACTGAAAGTTATTACAATCTATTTTTTTCGAATCACAATCTATGCAAATTAATTTTGCAACCATTTTTTTGCGACTAAATATTAGGATGGTATCCTACTGTAATTTTCCTGTCCTATATTTTTCCTGTATTCTATACCTGATTCTGAGTAATTCAAACGCACTTTTTGAGCATCCTGTATATACCTTTACATATATACAAAACGTATAAAATAAACAAAATCGTGATAATAGCAATAGGCAGAAACATGAACTACGAACTTACTATAAATAATTACGTATTTTTATACTAGATTTAAAAAGGAGGACATACACTATTCCGTATCTTTTGAGCTCTGTCAATGGTAATTATTACGTATGTATTTATTTATTTACACTTTTGAGTACACAAAACAGATAAACGTACATCAATAGATTTTGACTGGTTGAAGAAACTGACTGATGTTTGATTAATATGGAAAGCGTACATAAAATGGGCGAGGCTAGCAATGGACAGTCACTCGGACAGCGCGCGGTAACCGCATAGTTGACAATTATCAGACCGTTGCACGCCGCCGCCGCCGCCGCTGCACTGTCCCGTCGCGTTCACCAAAGAACTCATTATTCGGACATCAATCACTACGTTGTTCTACATATAGTATCCAAGTAATGATTAAACGCATTTTGCAAGTTTATGAAAACAAATGCATGCAAAGTGGTGCTGAGTGCTTCAGTTGTACCAGGTATATACGAGAGGTAGATGTTTATGTTCCCGAATGTTTTTTCCCAAATTATGAAAAAAAAGTACGTTTAATCATCTGATACCCAATTCCACTCGCGTGTCCCACCAAATCGGGAGCATGCAGTGATTACGTTGTGTTGTCCAAATTATACAGAATCATCGATTCCGTTAGCTGCACACAAAAACTTGTCACGTAAGACTGAAGAATGCGAAAACAATCCTTCGAAACCATTGATTTTGTTTCGGAACCTAACAGTTAACGTTTGCTGGTTGGCGCGATTTTATTTAAGTATAGTAGAACAGTATTCAGTGTCTTGATTTAAGATTACAAGTAGATATAAATAATCGGATAATACATATTAGGAAACTTAAAAACGTACAAGATTATGTCCACCATTCATCCAATAGTATCGACTAAGAAAGTAACCATTATGAAAGCTAGATATCATGTACATATATGTAAGGAATTAAAAACTTTCTATAGGAGCTACGTTGTCCTTGCTTGCATGCACGCATTGCTATTGGTTCTCCTTAAAATTCATCTTGTTAGTTTGATATCAATCGGGGCACTGAGAAAACTGCTAAAGATCTGTGAATCCTATGCGGTGGCCCATGGGCTCAATACAACGTAAAGAAGAGCGAGTTACTGGTATTTAAGGCTGGCACCAAAATTTACAACTCTATACCACCGGTTACACTTAATGGGTCTCCTTTGAACCGTGTTGAGCGTTTTAATTATTTGGGCCACTGGGTCAACGAGGATTTATATGATAATATGGATATTGAAAGGGAACGCAGGTCGTTGGCTGTCCGATGCAATATGTTGGCTCGCAGGTTTGCACGGTGTACTAAACAAGTGAAGGTTACGCTTTTTAAAGCATTTTGTCAATCTTTTTACACGTGCAGCCTGTGGTGTCGATTTACGCAAAGGGCATACAATGACCTGCGAATCCAGTACAATAATGCGTTCAGGGTGCTGATGGGGCTGCCACGGTTCTGCAGTGCATCCGGCATGTTCGCAGAGGCTCATACCGACGGCTGCGCGTCACTGCTGGGGCGCGTTCGAGCTAGCACCAACAGCAACCTGAGCGTATTTTCAGGTTGGATTCGCAACTGCTGAGTCGCTGGGTTCAATTGCATGGAGCCAGCGCGCAAACTCTATTTTAAAATGATTTGTATACTTATGTGTGTTGTTTTTGTACAATTTGACTCGGTGGCTAAGTGGTTAGCGATCCTGACCTCTGATCCGAGAGTCGTGGGTTCGATCCCCACACAGGGCAAACTTTTCTGTGATGAGCAGAAGTGTTTGCTCTGAGTCTGGGTGTATTATATCTATATATGTATGTATTTAAAAAAGTATATGTGTATGTATATCAGTCTCTGGTTCCCAAGATACAGGATATCCTAGTTTGGGGCCAGATGACCGTGTGTGATTTGTCCCAGATATTATTATATTATTAAAAAAAAACAAGAGAATGAGTCTTCGAAATTGAATAGACACTAACAATACTGCGACAAATTAAAAACGTTGATAAGAAGACGATCGTGATTTTTTATCTAAACCAGGTTATGTCTGTACTTCACCATTAAGAAATCTAAGTTTAATTAGTGCTGAGTATTTTATAATTTTTTATCTTACCAGTATTCCAAAAAACATAATTTGTCAAAATAAGCAAGGGTGCAAGCTTTAATATTTCCTGAACCAGAAAGGTCCAGTGACTGGCGATGATTGATGAAAATATCATCGAAGAATCTCAATACACGAAATAGCTTTGCAAATTTCTTAGGCAAGTTGTGATATTCTGTTTTTTGATGAGCGGTTAACTATTGCAGTTATCTAGTTATCTGCCGTCACATTTGTCAATTTTGTAGATTACTGTATATGTAAGAGCATAAATAAGATTATTTATTGGAAAATGTAAACGCTCGATATGGGTTGCCACAGCACTTGAAATAAGTAACTATTTTTTACAAAGATGATAGGTACATTTTAAAAGAACTTCCAGAGTAGTTACCTACACGCGTTAAAGTTAATACTTATTGTCAGAGATCGTGAGACCTTATCGTAACAGATAATAGACACTTTAAACGCTTAGATATGTCTACTTAACCTGAAAATAACTTTCAAACAAACTCTTGAAAGATAATACTGATTATTTGTCTTATCATTTAGAAATGAACCTATCTTGAGGAGACAAAAAAGCACCTTAAGTTTATTATGCAAGCGGAACTAAAGAAATATATGTATCATGGATAAACTGGGTAACATAAAGATGGGGATATACTGACAAGGGAGCGGATTAATTTGCACTTCTGCGCCAAGAGTTGAGGGTACGATTACCTTCCAAAGCATATATTTGGGTGACGAACAGATTTGTTTGTTCTGTGTTTGGGTGCTTAATATCTATGTATGTATATACAATTAAAGGACCCAACTCACTCAAACGCGCACAATTTTTTTTATAAAAATCGGCCGAGCTTTTTAGGAGGAGTTCAGTGACATACACACATAAAAGTTATGGTCAATAAATAATTATTAATTTACACACGTACAGAAGAATTATTATACATATAATAATACCTTTTTAATATACTAGAAGAATTATTATATATTATACATATAATCATTCTTCTGGTATATTAAAAAGGTAGACAAGACAGGCAAATGCGAGTCAGACATTTAAACACTTTTTTATTAAACACGTTTGTTTCAAGGTACTGCCTTGTATTAATTTATTGTATTTATTTATTCAGTTATTACAAAAACATGGTAATACAATATAAGGTATTGTTAAACCTTCATAGGTTTGTCTCAATACCGATTTCCAGCCTCATTCATTTAAACTATATACATACATATAAACTTATAAATGGTCACGTCACTTTTACTCAAATAAAATAGACAAAGTATTTTTTTCTAATTACGAAGCGGAGATATAAATGCGCAGACTTATAACTCTGTAGACACAAAGTCAAATCGTATTGTCTTAATAGGCGTAATCTTGCTCTGCTTATTGTGACTGGAAATTCTTTACCTATTCGTTTTATTACACATTACGTCGGAAATTTCTAGTAGAGTTCCGGCGATTTCGCTTCTAAACAGCCCGTAAAATCCGTAGTAAATTCGGTTACGGTTAGGTTTGCCAATTAATTGTATAACTTTACAAGTAATGCCCCATCACAGCCTCTTTAGAGATGTTTTTTCAAAAGCAAATTTTAAATTTATTTTTACTTTTCATCATTAATTTACCTATAGGGTATATAAGGAAAATTTACTCAAAATTTCATAACTTAGGGTCCACCGGTTTAAGCTATGCGTTGTCTGTAAATCACGATACTGTTTTATAACGGTATAATAGATAAATAAATATCTTATATTAATATCTTTATTTTGATTGTTATTATTGTGCTTGCATGCAAAAAGATTCATGGTCTTTGAGGCAGAAGCGCCGCACACTGGTACCAATATGAAAGAAACTGAGAATAGGGTCGAAAGTTGGAGGACTGCCCCCAAAATTTTTATATAGATAGTTCATTTGATTTCAAACAACATTTTCAAATACAATTTTTTGATAAAATAACTCCTTTGCACTTAAAAAAAACACTGAAGTTTTTTTTGTATGGAGAAAAATTGTTTTTTTATGTACATTTTCACAAAACCAAAAGTGTAAAGATGAGACCCCATACATATTGTAGAGGACATGTACCTCGATGTTTTCTCCAAAGTAACTATGTGCGTATCGGTGCGTCCACGGGAGCCAGAGGCCCCTAAAGGTTGTAACTTTGACATAGCTATATTGTTTAAATTTATTGCATTTATCTCTCAAAATTAAAGTTAAATAGAGTAAAAAGACTTATTATAATATTACAAATGGTCAAAGGCCATCAAAGATTACGAAATCGGACTTAAGTTATTTTTCTTTAATTCCTAAGTAAAAGGCATTTGCTATGCCTACTTGTATACTAAACTTTAATGGAAGTACTTTTAGAATGCCCACACACCTATTTTACACTAATTCCGCATGTACAGTCAGTGGATGAAACCTGCTATAACTATGACTCATGCGTACCTCACAGAGTTCCACGAATACCCTGCGTAACAACAAGGGTACTGTTGTTGTTGCGCAGAATAATTGTTCAATTGCACGTGGTATTTTTTAAATCAATTACTTTGAATTATGACTATGTTCCGTAAGTAAGTATGTATGTATTTAGCAAAATAAAACAGATAATATTTTAACTGAAGGTCTACTTTTTTTTTCAATTCAATCCATATAATTTACATTAGCAAAAATTCATTAATTTACATTTACAAATAAGACATCTTAGACAGGCTCTATAATGCTTATTAATAATAATGGAAAAATTAAGCATACCTATATTAACTATCATGTCACATCAGTCTAAAATTAAGATAAGAAAAGTATTTCACAACAAAACAGCTCATAATACTAAATAAAGTGAAATTGCACACATGTCTACTATATAGCCAGTGGATGAAACCTATGACTCATGCGTAACTTTCGTTGTTGCCATTGTTATCCATACTATTGTTAAGTTTTTGTCCTTGTCTAACCTCTTGCTTTTGCAGAGGTTGCACAATACAACCCCCAATTAGGGCTATATAAACAAGCAGGTTACCGGTAAAGATTAGTCGTAAGTGCGCTATTGGCGAAAGTATTACTGTGATTTGCTGTTATAATGTCGGGTTTCGTTACTAATTTGGATATGTTCATGGCACTGAAGGCTTTTGGTGGTATAAAAAACAGTACTTAATTATACCAAAAACTCAGTGAATATCTTCCTGCAGAAATGTCCGAAGAAGACCGTAGCACCTTCAAAGTGTTTGTGAAAACATACGTGAACAATTTGTACAAAAAATGGTCCAATGTGAGTAGAAATCAGAGAAGGTTTTTTAATAAAAACCTTGATTGGTTAGAAACTGAAATTAAGTGGCCCGAGTGCGAGTCTATTAACCTATCGTCCATATTCATCCGGGAGAGTGAGAATGAAGTTGAAGAGGACCTGAATTTATCTATTGATATCGTGGAAGTCAGGCCATCGTCAGCAAATGCTGCCACCAACACGCCTAGCCCAAGAAAATCATTTCAAGACCTAACTAATCAACAGAAAAAAAGGCGTTCCGGCTCACTGTTAGAAAATTCGGAGGAAGAGTTGGTTTTTGCTCTAGTGATGAAGTTAAAAGAAAGTGGTAACTCTGAATTAGCTCGCATTATTGAATACCTTTCAAAAAGTCCCGAAAAAACTCAAGAAGTAACTGATTATTTATTTGATTCGTCGTACGTTAAGAAGTCTAAGATTTCTAATGAGAAGACTTTATCACTCGTGACAGCATTGAGTTTATCTAAGTGGCAATATTTTACTATGAAGTCATTTTTTCGTGAGCTACCATCATACCAAAATTTACTGGTGGCTAGAAAAGCGTGTTATCCTCCAGAAGATGCTATCACAATAAATGAAAATGGAGCTAATATTGAGCTACAAGCCCTTCTTGATTTAACAACAGAAAAGATTATTCAAGTTGTTGATTTAGAATCAAATGCTTCTTGTCTTAAGCTCATAAGCAAATGGGGCTTTGACGGAGCTTCTTCGCAGAGCATATATAAACAAAAGACAAGTTCAAATTTTTCGGATTCATCGGTCTTCATGACGAGTCTTGTTCCATTACGTCTAATGAATGGTGACGAATTGGTATGGGAAAACCCTCGCCCGTCATCTACTAACTATTGTAGGCCAAAGAAGTTCGAGTTTGTAAAGGAAACAAAAGAGTACATACAGCAACAAGCAGCTTTAATGGAAGAAGAAATAGCAAACTTGGTTCCAACAATGATAGGTAAGTCTTTTTTTAAACGCTTTTATTTGACTTTCCCTGTTCGGATATTTGTATTACGTGTTTACGTTAGCGTTTTAAATCCTTTTATCCGATCCAACTCTATATTATGAATTATGATTACTATCCGATACAGATATAACATATTATGTATGCTGAAATCTGCCCCGCATACTAGAATTATCTGTACTGTGGGAACTACAAACTGATAAAGGCATAGATAAGAGATAATTAACATTCAATGAATGTGTATTTTCATTATACTTTAATAATTTCTTAATCTGTTCTTTTTTTATTGCAGGTGGTGTGGAAATCTGTCATGATTTGCATATGACAATGATTGATGGAAAAGTTTCATCAGCTTTGTCAGAGACACCTTCATGTGCGAGCTGTACCATATGCAAAGCTACACCCAAAGAAATGAACAATTTAAGCCTTGTTTACAGTAAGCCTATCAATACAGAGATGTACCGATACGGCTTATCTTCTTTACACGTGTGGATCAGATGTATGGAATGCATTCTACACATTTCATATAACTTAGATTTTCAAAAGTGGGCAGCTAGGGGGCAAGACAAACTATTGCAAAAGTCCAGGAAAGAAATGACGCAAAACGAGCTATTTGCACAAACAGGACTATTGGTGGATATTGTTAAGCAAGGGTATGGTACCACCAACGATGGGTATTCCCATCGTTGGTGACGGTTTGCAAGACGGTTGGCAAGACGGTTTTTCCGAAATTACGAAAAGTCTGCAGAAATCACTGGAGTAAATGAGACATTGATAAAGAGGTTCGCTGTGATTTTGCAGACCATATCATCTGGAAGAAAAATAAACATTCCAAATTTCAGAGAATATTGCAAGGAAACTGCCGAACTATATGTCCATCTATATGAATTTTATTACATGCCAGCAAGTGTCCATAAGCTTCTGATACATGGTGCGGACATCTGCGAGCATTTTTCTTTCATGCCTATTGGTATGATGTCGGAGGAAGCATCTGAAGCTCGCAACAAGGACTTCAGAAACATTCGAGAGAGACATTCTCGAAGGACTGGAAGGATCCAAACTAACGAAGATCTCATTCATAACTTCCTAATTAGTTCGGATCCCTACATTTCACACATAAAACCGAAGTTTCTGAGGTCCCAAAAACTTCAGCTGTTTCCCGAGGCAGAAAGTCTACTTGCAGATGAAATCCTTGATCAGGATGTACCATTTGGGCTCGAGGAAGATGAGGTCTTCATTGATTTAGAAAACTGTCCTCCTCCAGACCCACTAGCTTAAGTTGAGTTATTGTTGTATATTATGTGTGAAAATGTATGAATATAGTACTTTTAAGTTCATAATCATTTTATATTTAAAAAACCTTGTGTTTGTCTTATAAATGTAAATATATTGAATTTTTACTATATTTGTATTAAGTTAATTAATAAGCACTGTATAGAAATTTAAATAAATTTTGAGTACCTATATATTTGTTTGTAAATGTAAATTGATTGTATATAGTTGTTATAAATATTTATTTTTAATTTAAGTATATGGATTTTACTGTAAACAGTAAACCTTCAATACAAATATTATCTGTTTTATTTTACTAAATTCATACATACTTACTTACGGAACATAGTCATAATTCAAAGTAATTGATTTAAAAAAATACCACGTGTAATTGAACAATTATTCTGCGCAACAACAACAGTACCCTTGTTGTTACGCAGGGTATTCGTGGAACTCTGTGAGGTACGCATGAGTCATAGTTATAGCAGGTTTCATCCACTGACTGTACATGCGGAATTAGTGTAAAATAGGTGTGTGGGCATTCTAAAAGTACTTCCATTAAAGTTTAGTATACAAGTAGGCATAGCAAATGCCTTTTACTTAGGAATTAAAGAAAAATAACTTAAGTCCGATTTCGTAATCTTTGATGGCCTTTGACCATTTGTAATATTATAATAAGTCTTTTTACTCTATTTAACTTTAATTTTGAGAGATAAATGCAATAAATTTAAACAATATAGCTATGTCAAAGTTACAACCTTTAGGGGCCTCTGGCTCCCGTGGACGCACCGATACGCACATAGTTACTTTGGAGAAAACATCGAGGTACATGTCCTCTACAATATGTATGGGGTCTCATCTTTACACTTTTGGTTTTGTGAAAATGTACATAAAAAAACAATTTTTCTCCATACAAAAAAAACTTCAGTGTTTTTTTTAAGTGCAAAGGAGTTATTTTATCAAAAAATTGTATTTGAAAATGTTGTTTGAAATCAAATGAACTATCTATATAAAAATTTTGGGGGCAGTCCTCCAACTTTCGACTCTATTCTCAGTTTCTTTCATATTGGTACCAGTGTGCGCCGTGGCCCGTGCCGTGCGGCAATCACCTTCGAAACCGACTCCTGCGCATCACCTTGACACGGCTACTGGACCGCGAACTACCTACTTCAACGTACACTTGGCTGACCTAACTGTGTCGATTCAAATGTAATGTTCGAAGTTTATCTTGTCCCTATATGGTGTAGTGTTAAGATAAATATTCTTAAGATTGAGATTCTATTAATCTTTTAGGATTACATTTCTAGGATTATAAAACAACAAAACAGCAATGAAATGAAGAGAACATACAATACATTGGGTATTTTTGATTCTGCTAGTGTTTCCCGGCACTTCTCTTCAAATCAACTTAGTTGTACAATGGTGTCGATTCGGTGTTTACGATTAAACTTATTTGACAGGACTAAACTAAATTTAAGCGTCCTGTCCTTGTCTTCTCGATATAGAAAGAAAAAGACAGAACACTGAAATTAAGTTTAATCCTGTCAAATAAGTTTAATCGTGAAAACCGAATTGACACCATTGTGCATTGTACGAGAATGTAGCGGAATAAAATATGTCATCAATTGGGTCTCACGTTATCCATTTTTTTATCATTAATTCATGCTGAAGCCCACCCAAATGACCGCTTATGAGTACTCTTTAACGTAACAACCGATTGAAGGAACGACTAATTGTTTAGCGGCTTCAGCAACGATTCAATCCGGCTCGTTCCAGTTCCACCACTCGGTCGGCAGACAACTAATGTATGGTAAAAGAGGAATGCCGAATAAGATAGGCGGACCCCAGTTAACTCTCATTAACCCTTTTTGCGATTTTCGCCATTTAATTGGCTAGGACTAATTTAAATTAACTACGAACATACCAATCTATATTTAGCTGTATCTATGTCGCAGGAATATGATAAAATCAGAGATTTGATCAAATCCCTCAGCCATTTGATCAAATTCCGAGGATGTTAAAATAATAACACGATTTTGTCATTTCTCTAAACAAATATACTGATTTGATCAAATCCCTAAATTGATTTCGTGAAATGATAAAAATAATTATTCTTAGTATTGAAAAGGTTTATTTGGTACAACATTCATTAAATTACACTAAAATCTTAAAACTACTATCTAAACTAAAATCTTAACTTAGTTTGTACTGAATGACCAAAAACATTTTAAAAATACACACACACAGATACACAAAAATATTGTTGTCATAAAAACGTTAGGTAACGTACTGTATAAGATTTTAGTGTAATTTAATGTATGTTGTACCAAATAAACCTGTTAAATACTACAGAATAATTATTTTTATCATTTCAATAAATCAGTTTAGGGATTTGATCAAATCACTAGATTTGTTTAGGGAATTGACAAAATAGTGTTATTTAATATAACTCATAAAAAATGGGGTGAATGATTTAAAATGTTGTCAATATCAAGTTTATAACTTAGTTATTTTTGAAATGATTATAAAGCAAATGTACGCCAATTTGTCACTCATTTACTCGTCATCAGAACTAGTACGTCTCTATAAAGATGACATATGGCATGGGGGTTGAGTTTAGTACTCGTACAAGTGAAAAATAAAAAAAATCATAAAAATTGACTGTTGTAACGAACAAAAATTACTTAAGCTTTAAAACTAAACTTTCACTTTCAAAACTAATGTTAACTACCCTCTTGCCCCCTTTTATCTGGTGAGGAACTTCAGCCAAAGTATCTATTAGTGATATGGAAATGACACCGATTTCTGTTGATGTCTCAAGATCGAAGATACCTGATGTGTACTCAGCTGAAAACGAGTACAACTATCAACAAGTTATTTATTTTCTCATTAATATTAATGTGTGTGTAGCTTTTCTGGCAGCAAGCAAACTTGTTTTGCATAGTCTACAGGGTGACTTGTATGTACCCGCAAACCTCTTCAACTGATGACTTTACTCATAGATATTTTTTTTCATAACTAACATCTGTCCGATTTTTTCAAGGAGGCATTTGGAAATATACGTATATTTATTTTGCATTTTCAGTTATCTCCTTGAATCTGAATCGAACGAAATGTTTTGTATTGCCCCCGTACAAAACATTTCGTTCGATTAAGATTTTTTTAGATTTATTGCAATATGCATAAAAAATAAAACACCTACCCCTCGTAATAATATAATTATTTTAAATCAATTATCTGGCAGTAAATATCTATAAGTTAATCCATGAATTAGACCACCTAAAACTTGGTATTCTCTGTGCTATGAGATACCATTTTCTTTTAAGGCGCTTCTTGTGGGGTACCTGTTTTTGTCATTACGAGTACTCAAACTATACCCATACCATTGTACTTGTGCTGACTACTAACCGACCTTAGCGGCGGCGCGCGGCGGCGCGGCGGCGGCGCGGCTGAGGCGGCGGCGGAGGCGACGACGCACCACAGAATAAGTGTGCGTTTTTATTGATTTGGGTCGGCTGATTCAGACAAACTGATCTTGTGAACCGCGGCTGGTTTAAAACTGCCGACACAGTACGGTAGTTAACAGAAATAGCCACAATATACCCACACAAAATGTATGTCAACGCTCCCAATGTCACTAAAAATAAAACAGTTTTTGAAACTGAGCACCAATTTTTGTTTTATTTTTCTATTGCTATCTAATTATGTAGGATGTGACAAAAAGGTGTGAAAAATCTTAAAAGCTACTTTTTTTTACAAATCAGTCAGCTGACTAGATAAATTTGTATGGGAAGTTCACATTTATTTTTTGTGATTTCTGCAAAGTCGTTGAAAAATGTTGTCAAGTTTCATGAATCTCACCTTAAAATGCGTTATTTACTACAGTTCATTCCAATAAAAAAAAGGTAAACAAACTTACTATGCAAACTGACGTTGACATGTGTCATTTCCATAGTAAGTTTGTTTACCTTTTGCTTTTTTTGATTGGAAAATTATTTATATACTACACCTTTTTATTACATTCCGTATATGAGTTTTTATTCGCCGACAAGTGTTATTTATGTAAATATTCTGATGTAAATGTAGTTATGTAAACAATGATACTTATGTACCTAAATGTTAACAACTTTCCCAAGGCGAATATTTCTCCCATATGGGTCATATAATTAGAACGAAAATAATAATTTAATTTTAATATATTTACCTATCAAGTCTACAAAAAGACTGGTCACTTATTAACACAAATATGTGGTATGGGAAGAAAATTTCGATTACCAACTTGTAAGCGAACAAAAAGTCACCTGTATACCTACGCTAAGCATAAATTGATTTAAATTTGTTTTATTTTTCAGAAACTCCCATATCCCAAAGCAGTTGGCTTCATAATTTCAAATGAATTTTGCGAAAGATTTTCCTACTATGGAATGCGAAGTAAGTAATATTATTTTAACTTGTAACATTAGTCTCAGAGCTGTGTTATCGTTGAGTTGATGAAGTTTGTTAACAAAAATCAAACACTCGTAACTTGAATTCGAGTTTATTACCAAAAAAGAAACATTTATTTATACCTAATCCAGTAAAATCAATTAAACAACAGTTATGTTTTCCTATTTGTATAATTTTATCTTAATAGCTAATTGGTGGTTGTTTATGCAAGATGCACAAATCTAGGTAGTCAACACAAATTTTATTAATATTTACTTACTGATGTTGTCTACTTATACAGGATGTTAAAAAAGTGCATTTGAAATTTTAAGGGGTTACTCAGAATCAAGTACAGAACCCAGGAAAAATATTGAAAAAATCCGCTCTACAATAATTTTTTTCAGATTCTCATACTAAATCTAAATAGTGAATCGAGAATTTGTATGAAAAACTGCAAAAAAAAATTGAAGAGCGAATTTTTTCAATATTTTTCCTGGATTCTATACTTGAATCTGAGTAACCCCTTAAAATTTCAAACGCATTTTTTTAACACTCTGTATATAATATCTTATATTATTTCAAATCGTCCGATTTTTGTTTGAAATCATGCAAAAACATAATTTTGAATTCGACACCTTCAAACATGAGACTCTCAGATAACAAATGGAAACAAAAAATAAATTAATAAAAAATACTAGGTATTACGGGGCCCATTATTATAGTTATCTTCGAGATCGGTTACATGTATATTTATAGGTAGGTACGTGTTGCAGTCACGTGAGCTAATTGTGTCATTGTACGAGTATAAGGAAAAAAACCTTATTTCAATTTTGATTACCCCATAGGTACGCATTCTTATTAATCTACGTCTTGCCGCAGTTAATAAATTAACTTCGTTTATGGAGTATTATGCTAAAGAAATAAATAAGAACGAAGTTATCCGTTGTTCGTTTTAATGAAAGTTAAATTATGTTGCTTCGTAAAATGCTATAAAAGAGTGCTTCCCATATTTTAAGTGTCCTTCTGTATTTTGTTTAAAAAATTACTCATTTTATACTTTCATTATAACGGAGTTTATGTCGTTAATTAAACACTGTTGTGCGTACGTTTTACCAGAGTGGTTTTACTACGTATTAGGTACTAAGTACATGATTATGACTGACTAAGACGTGATTGAGACTCACAAAAACTTTGTATAGGTAGTTAACTTTAAGCAGATTCGTTTATCAGATTATTTTGTTTTGGATGAAACGGTTATCCGAAGCACCCCGAGCTTGGCCCTCGTTTGTGAACGGAGTCCGACATTCACAAACACGTAGAAACTGGGAAACGAAATATGGCTCATTGGAATACTATAAACAAAATTGCAGATCCAACATTCAATGTTTTCTAAAAAGAAATCTTTTGAAGTTCGCTATTACGCAGTCGGGTCTTTTATTTATTAATAAAAAAATGTATCTATTGTCTGTAAACTTTCAGCAATTTTGGCGCTTTACCTCCGCGACAAGCTGGGTTTCGGGGACAACAACGCCACCATCGTGTACCACGTGTTCACAATGTTCGCCTACTTTTTCCCGCTCATAGGAGCCATGATCGCCGACGGGTGGCTCGGCAGGTTTAGGTAAATATTATACTTATCAACCGCGTTTTGGTGTGCTCGCTGCAATAATGGTATTTAATTATTTTCAGGACTATATTTTACCTGTCCCTAGTCTACGCCTCGGGAAGCATCCTCATATCACTGACGGCAATGCCTCCAGTGAAGATACCGCAATTGTAAGTCTACGTTAAACGAAAATATACTTTTATTTGAACTAAGTATCTATTAATGGAACTTTATATACTTTTAGTGAAATAAGCCTTTCTTTTCTCTATTACGGAATTATTAAGGTGGGTATAAAATAAAATAAATTATGTCATTCATAAAATAAGATACTCTTGAACTTGTACTAACGTTAAAGCTGCTTAACTTCTATGCACTAAATGGTAAATTCTTTTCAGAGAATTTTCTCTGATTGCGCTGCTTTTGATCGCGTTTGGCACGGGCGGAATCAAACCCTGCGTGTCGGCATTTGGCGGCGACCAGTTCAAATTGCCCGAACAGGAGAAATACTTGGGGTATTTCTTCTCACTCTTCTACTTCGCTATCAACGCTGGAAGCCTCATTTCCACTTTTATTACACCCATACTGAGGGCAGATGTCCACTGTTTCGGTGAAAACGACTGTTATTCGTTGGCATTCGGTGTGCCAGGCGTTCTGATGATCGTATCTATTTGTAAGTTTAATTAAAATTTTAATCATGTACAATCTTTTAGGTATAGATATTATGACTTGATTGATTAGGCCAGAAAATCAATCTACGTTAAGAAAATATTGACAACTGGGTTTCAGAAAAACTAAATAAATACGATTGTCAATTTGAAATATTCCTGTATGTAGGAATATACACTGCCCAAAAATTCACTGTAATTTTTGTACGTCGTTTCAGTGTTCTTCATAGCAGGAAAAAAGCTGTACATAATCAAAAATCCTGCAGGGAATGTGTTCGGAAAAGTGGCAACGTGTGTCGGAGTAAGTATCTGTTGGATATGTTTTACTTGTTAACAACTATCTCTTTGGTTTTAGCCAGAGATTTGAGGTTGTTTGATAAAAACAGCAAAGTACAGAGTTAATCAAACTAAAAGTACTTTAAGTAAACAATCAAGGAAGAGCAATGAACTCACAAAATTCTAAAATAAATTGATTTGATTAAGTTGCTTACGTTATGGAAACTAGCATAACGTAAAAATATGATACCCGACTGCATAAAATAAACCTTATGTTAGACTCGGGAATAAGACAAAGCTAACAACCAAAATCGCATCGCATCCAAAATCTTATAAGAACAGCTCTTAGCTCAGTATTATCTTCATGATCTAATAACGTTAGAAATATGACAGCTATGTTTGTAGATACAGAGAAGATAAAATTTTATTGCGAAAACGACTTTCATAACAAATTGCCATCAACAATTTATATGAAGCTGTATTTAGATGTAAATTAAACCCACTTTAATAACCAACAGCAGGCACAAGGACAGTGAAAGTCCAAACCTAATGCAGGTCATATCGAATTCTTTTGATGTTACTCTTTTGATCTTTGCTTGCAAATGGGTACAAATGTGTATATGTTGTGGCCAGATCATAGAATTGATCACTTCATGATGTGGCCGACCATTTCATGAAATGGTCGTATTTCATGAAATGGAAAATATCCGCTGATCACATCATGATATGGTCTGGTCAGATCAATGAATACGTTAACGTTTGACGATATACAGCTAAACGCACGGCTATTTCATGAAATGGTCAAGCATTAGTGATCATATCATAAAATAGTTACAGTATCCACCGTTAGGGGCGCTGATATCCTTTTGTTTTTGTGATGCATCATGGCGGCGTACAATTAATAATGAAAAAAAAGGCTATTTATAATGCCCAAATTGAAGATAAAATAGAAGTTAAATGTCGTTACGACACTAAACTACAATAATTTTTCGAAAGTCAATCAAAAAACGAGTCCAACGGTGCAGTTTCTTGCTTTCTTCCTTCCGAGCAAAACCTTGAAGTTTGGAAAGTATTTCATAGGTTAGTAGATATCAGTCTTAAAATCTAAGTATTAAAAATGTATAATTTATCTGTTAACCAAGATTTCTCAGATTTAAAGAATGCCAGTAACTTTTCAACGTATTTTCAATTTTTATTAAACCTTTGACATCATGGAAACCCTACATTAATGATATGGCCAAACGTGGATGGACGTATCATTAAACGTTGACGTTTAAAAGATATGGTCAGTTTTAGCTGGCCATTTCATGAAATACGATCATTTCATGAAATGGTCGGCCACATCATGAAATTATCAATTCTATGATCTGGCCACGACGTATACACCACTAAAAGATGTGTGCTTTTTGAATACGAGTACAACATACATTTAAATATTTCAAAACGTGTTTCTTTTGCGTCTTCTCAGCATGCACTAGTGAATTCATGCAAGTCAAAGACTAAGCGCGATCACTGGCTCGATCACGCCGACGACAAGTTCGACTCCGCCCTTATTGAGGACATCAAGTCACTGATGCGAGTTCTGCTTCTGTTCATACCCTTACCAGTCTTCTGGGCTCTGTTTGACCAGCAGGTAAACTCTTTCACTAAAAACACTGATGGTAACATTATGTACACGACTAAGTAGCACTCTTTATATGTATAGCAACTAAGCATTCTGCCTGTTGCGTAATTAAGTGCTATTTTCTTCAGTCATTGAAAGTCTTTAAATACTTTAAAATTTTATTTAGCTTTAAAAAATTACAGTTGGCGCTAAATTTGTAATCACATATTTTTTATAGATTAAAATAGATCAACAAACTTCTCTGGCAATGAATTAACTAAGCTTCTATCTATGGTATGCCTGTCTAAAAACAATACAAAGGCTTGTTTTTGCTGTACATGTATTATTATTTTTTAACTATATTGTCTTGTCGCGTCGTATTCAATGATTTCGGCAACTACTCGTTACACCGAAAATATGGCTGGAGGGAAAGTACTCTAAATACTGGAGATGGCAAATTTTACTAAAAGGAAACATTACTTTATGTATTTTAAAAAAGAAGCAAAACTACATTCCAAGATTTTTGAAAATTCCCTTGTCACACCCAGGAATCGAACCGGTTAAAACCCGAAAAAATAACATCCTGTACTTTTATGGCACTAATCGATGGGGTCCATTATAAGGATCAAATCTCTCTAACAAACATAGTAAGTGAAATGCTTTTAGTGTTTGAGTTAAAGTGTCTCATTGAATTTATAAATTAAGTTTTCATGGCTTACCTTTCATTTAACTTACCATGATTGTTAGAGAGATTTGATCCTTAATACTGGCCTTATCGATTAATGCCAAAAAATAGCATCCTGTACTTTTATGGATGTACAGGTGTTATTTTTTCGGATTTTAGCCGGTTCGATTCCTGGGTGACAAGGGTATTTTCAAAAATCTTTGAATGTAGTTTTGCTTCTTTTTAAAAATAAAGGAATGTTTTCTTTGAGTAAAATTTGCTATCTCCAGTATTTAGAGTACTTTCTCTCCAGGTGGGGTTCCAACATTCCAGCCTGTTTAGCGTATGCCTCGATATACAATCTTTGTGATTGTGCCATCTAATAATGCTTGTTGGTACTACTCGAAAACGCTTACTATGAATTTCCATTATAAAAAGTACTTATGCACTGTATAGAGACTGTAACTTATAGCAATATTTTGTTGCCCCTCTTCTCACACTTACCGTCTAATCTAACTCCTTGTTTAGGGATCCAGGTGGACCTTTCAAGCTGATAGGATGGAGCAAGATATTGGTGGTTGGACGCTGAAAGCTGACCAGATGCAAGTCATAAATCCATTGCTTATTTTGGCCTTCATACCTATATTTGAAGTTGTAAGTGTAATGAAACTCACGATGACCTTTTTTATTATACAGAGTGAAATTGAAATCGTGGCTATCAAGGTCATCGATTTCTATGAAGAGTCCAAATTTTTTTGTATGAAGAGTCCGAATTGGTTTCTTAGACAAAGTTGTTCAGTTCAATGGGCAGAAACCATAGTTAAAATTTTCCCACGATTTCAATTTCATCCTGTATATTATATTAATAATATTTCGTAAACTTGTTTTTTCATAATACAAACTTATTTTGGTTTTAGGCCATTTATCCATTTTTGACGTGGTGCAAATTAGTGAGGAAACCGTTGCATAAAATGATTTGGGGAGGTCTTCTTGCTGCCGGATCTTTTGTTATTTCTGGAATAGTAGAGCTGAATCTGCTGGTAAGCAAATAATATACGTGTCCTACTTATTTAAGCGTAAAGACGCGTGAAAATGTATTTGTGTTTGTAATTTTTAGCAAACATATGGAACCCCTGTATCAGCAGGATTGGCACAGCTGAGGATATACAATGGATTCAACTGTACATTCAATCTTAACACCATGCAGATAGGCAATACATCAGAAGCTGTCTTTATAGAACCTTTATCAGCTTATGAAAATCTGAATATTGAAGCGTACGGATACGTGGATCTGCCATATTCGTTGAGCGGACATGGCAACTCTTCGTGTGCTGGTATATCCTACAATGGAAACTTCCATCTAAAAGAAAAAACTGCTAACTCTTACTTCATAAATAACGAAGGTTTATACGATTTCACCGATAACAACGATAAGGCAATCGATGGTGTCGCCGTGAGGTAAGATACGTGATAATACTGTCACAGTCCACATTATAATTCATCATGGTTTATCTCGCTCTTACAATTTTCACTTGAGTAATATTTGTCATAAATACCGTTCCAGAAACATAACATGTTATCTTCAATTTTATTACCGGTCATTTTGTTTCTTTTTCCGAACAGCATAATGTTGTGTTTCGTTTCTGTCATTGGACGCCACAGGACCCCACCGGTATGAGGCACCTGCGGCTGATTGGGATCGCCGGTTTTCACAAAATTTGACCAGTACCGAGAAATCTCCAGTATAAATTTTCTATCACTGTTGTCGGTGCCATTGGCGGCCTGTACGTAGGTCTCCCACATCGGCTCGCATTTGAGCAGGTAGCAGAGCTCGTCACCAGCTGCGGCACCGCGAACAAGTCCTCGCATACCCGCCACTGAAGTCCACTTTACAGCATTAAATTTTCCCACATAATTAAATTTATAAACATACATCTTGTTTTCATTACCTTTCAGATAAGTTTTAATGAATTTGTATGTAGGATATTTACGAATATCTGAAACATACCTAAGAAAGTCATCCAAAGACTTCTCAGAAATACCTTGTTTAAAATAATGTCTCTTTATCTTCTCTGCTATGACTTTATACGTTTCTGAGTTATATTCGTACCTGCAGCCATCGGCGAAAGGCACCATAAACTTGAAGAAACTAGAAAAGGTATTTAAATATAGTGGGTTATGTATAAATGGTATAGCTTCCGAAATACTCTCTTGGCTATTGAATCCTATTAATATAGGTAACTGCAAACTTTGTAGAGTTTCAATAACGTCTTCAGGTTTTTTCATAATCAACGATTTATTTGAAGGTTCTTCTATGACTGGAGAAAATGGTACTAAGGACTTTTGAAAATTTATGACTTCTTTGTTACTATAAATTTTGGATGCAGCTTGTAAAATATCCTTTGGTGGAGCTTTTGCCAATGCCTCATGAGAAAGTTTCTTGAGTTCTTTTTCCAGCCTTATGCGTTCTATTTTATGATCTACTTGAAATATAGACGGGGATATTATAGATCCACTCTGTAAAATTAATTTTGAAAACAACTTCCTATATTTGGTAGCAAGCAAGAGAGATACGAACGTCGCCGAGGAGTCCGAGCACATCACTGTGACCTTTTTATTATCGCCGCCGAATCTCTTAATGTTTTTCTTCACCCACTTAAGAGCCATTACGATATCCTTTAAACCCATATTAGCATTTGTGTCACTCTCGTTAATTTTAAGAAATCCGAACACACCTAGCCGATAAGTGGCACTAACAAATATTATTTCGTTGTCTATGAAGAAATCTGCACTGTATATATGGCTAAAGCTCGAGGTGAACGCATATCCATGAATCCAAACGACAACAGGTTTCAAATTTATCGGCTCTCCCTCGAGGAGACGTGGCGTATAAATGTTCAAATGAAGGCAGTCTTCGTTTCCATAAACGCCGTGTTTATGAACTATATGCGCTTGCGCACAAGCACCGCGGAACTCCGTAGTAGCATCGTACGGCGTCTTCAATTTCTTCGGCGGCAAAGGATCCTTGAATCTCAGTTTTCCAACTGGTGCTTGAGCGTATGGCACAGCGTAAAATGCATAAAACAGTTTACGAGCGAACACAGTAGATTCCGTTGTACCGATGAATGTGCCTTGTTTCAATGACACTTTTATTATACGCGTGTCGATCTGAACAACTGATAAAAGCAGGAGGTAACATGCTTCTCGAGACATAACTCATTCTGTTACGAACATCAACTGACTAGTGAGGACTACTGTTGGAAATTTTATCATAATGTACATGTACTCTTACAAAAATTAATTTCACTCAAGTGTTAATTGTTTTGGTTCGCCTGAGAAATATTACGATAGAATATACTAACTTCCACTTCCATGAATGTATACTTTCAAACAAATACATAAACACCTAGAAATTATTAATATGTTTTAGAGTCCGATAATGTAACTCATGTATTATTTTTTACAGATTTTTAGTCAATTCACCAAATGTAGTACCAATAGTATTACGAGATAAAAAGAATCGAACAAAACTAAGCATTCAGAGTAACTACAAAGAACAAAGCAAGATTGAAAAGGGAAACTACGATGTTCTGATCGATAATGATGTTGTTTTAGGAGGTTTTTCTTTCAAATCCGGCGCAGTCTACACAATAAATGTATATGAAGACAGCAGAGGACTGTACGTAAGTGTTATAATTTCATCGCATCAGCGAATCATGTAATAGCGAATCACAAAGCAATTAAGTGGAACAGATATAAAGGCACTAAGTTGAAGTCACAAATGTTTATGAGTGCATTAAAATTCACACATATTCATATACACGCGGGCTCAAGCTTCGTATCAATATTGTCCACCGTCCTCTCTATAAATCTCTATTATCTAAATACATTCACATTTCTTTTTTCAGTCGGCACATGCAGTTATGATCACGCCAGCGAACACAGTTCATATCCTATGGCAGATTCCACAATACGTGGTGCTGACCATGGGAGAGGTCATGTTCTCCGTCACAGGCCTGGAATTCTCCTTCACCCAGGCTCCTGCGTCTATGAAGTCGGTACTGCAGTCGATATGGCTGCTAACGGTCGCCTTCGGAAACGTCATTGTGGTGCTAATAGTGGAGGGAAACTTTATGGACGCCCAGGTAAGGAATCTTGGCGACTAAGACAATCCAAATTTTACGTTACTGAGTTTTATTCAAGGTTTATTTATTCGAGTGAATGTTGTTAAATTACAATTTACAAAACATCTTCTTTGTGTTCTTCTATTATAAATGATTTACCTTCATTTGCTCTACTTGTTTATTTTGATTATTTAAATTATTATTCAATTTAATTTGATTGATTATTTTTTGTTTAGAAGAGAACTGAAGTCAGGAGTGGTGTAGGTAAACTATTTTCTTATATTTTTGCAGTGGAAGGAGTTCTTTTTGTTCGCTGGTCTGATGGTGCTCGACATGATGATCTTCACCTGGATGGCGCTCCGGTATAAATATGCCAAACTGCAATCCAGCTCCGAAGATCTGGCCGTCGAGGAAATTAAACTGCCCGAAAAACCCCCTCAAGAATAGACTAAACAAAAGACTTATATGTATTCATGTTAATAATAGGATAATAAAATGTTTGTTAATCCAATGTTGTTTTTTTATATCTCCTAGAAGTTATATCTTACAGTTTCCTTAGTATTGTTAGAGAAAAATCACACAGAAATGGGAATTCGCTGACAGTCTTATAAATAACAAAAACAAATAATATTTTAGGACTATTTCGGGCGTGCTCATTCGTGTAAGATTACTTAGATTTCGAAAAACTTATACTTATTTTAAACACCAATCAGCTAACCTGCTCCATTCTTTATAAATTATTCACACTAACATCAAACCTATGCAACCTTACCTACAGAAATTGTAGAAGCCTGCTTTCATTCTCAGACAACGAGAGGCAAACGGGAGAACTGAAATTGATTTAGGGGAATCATTAATCTAACATAACTTTATTGTGAATATATCTTAATCACATTTAGGTTACCACATACTTCAAATATATAATACGTACTAGTTTTATATGTAATAAGTAGTACTTATAGCACAGATAACGTATAAGTTAGGTACCTAACTACACTACCTAAGTACAATCGTTCTCGTTCAAAATAATGAAGATAGAGAGATTAAACACACACGAAAGAACAGTATTTGAAGTAAGTATAACAACTTACATAAGAAATGCATACCCACCAAACTTACCAAAATGAGGAACAGAATGAATCAATAAAAGAGAAAGTGAAAAAATAAATTTACCTAAACGAAGTAGATGGTGCGATAAAGATATTTTTTAACTGATAATTAGTCATTTAGAAAAAAACTTGACGAAAAAACATGACTGGTTCTTTAATGTCGTCAATCTGTTTAACTAAATGGCGTGAACACATTACACAATTGGTTTTGGATAATTTGTGTGTTATTCCCACAGGAGCGGAGGACTGCGTGGCGGTGCGCCGGCGCAGCGTTGCGTGCGCTAAGGGCGGGATGAGCCGACATCGGTTAACCCTCAAGCGTGCTTATCTTGTGGGGTGCAATTGACAATAGCGAGATTCCCAAACTTTTTACAAACGGACCAATAATTTAATTTTGTCGTTGTTTTCTTTTTCAGTTTTTCATATGTAGAGTTGTTTTTTTAGTGTTTCAATTTACTAGAAACCGACATAAAATGATAAAATGGTTAATTAAATTAAATTAACATGTACATAAAATTTACATTATGTCTAGCAATGGAGTAGCTCAACACTAGGGCAAAATACGATCAATGTATTTAAGAGATTTTTAAGCCGCATATCTTTTAATCGGCGTTTTAACAAAAGCAGCAGTGGAGGAAAGTTTGAAAGCCGCTACCTCCGCTTGCAGTACGCCTGCAGACGACTCTTTAGAACCGCAACTCAAATAGAAAGACAAATGCGGGCCTCAATAAAAGAATCCATTGTCAGTGTTGATAATGAGGATGTGTATTTTATTTTAATTTACGTTTATACTTCTACAAAATTATAGTGATGCTAGTCAATTATTTATTTTAATATCCAATTCTATACTTAAATGTAGATTAGTAATTGATATTGAGCGAAGTACTGGTTGAAGTCAAATTTTTTTGTAACCTTTATTAATGTTAGGATGCTGAATATTTTACGCGTAAAATTACAATTCATAAGGATTAAAAAAACAGAATAACGCAACACAAACTAAAAACAAAATGTTTTAAGCCGATCCGGGTGGAAATACTTAAACAACATTTAAAAATTATAACTCTTAAACGTCGAAAAATCAGGTGATTTACATGGCGCAAGTAACTATTTTTCGCTCTACGCTCTACTTCTACTTAAGGTTCGATATTTGACTAATCCTTTGTGAGTGCTCTTCAACATTCTACACCCTTTAAATAACGTATGCTTCAATAGAGTAAGTACCTATCTTCAATAGTTTAGTGTTGCGTTGTATGTCAGACATTCAGTAAGTCAGTCTTCCATGTCACGGTATTTGTTATACACCAAATTACGACCGATAGTGAGTGAGTGTCTCTAATGATGGTTATTACTAACTAATTACTAATAAGTATTTTTACGTATACTTTGGTGGAATGGAAAGCATAATATTTTAGATGATGGGTGCAGTTTAATTACCTAGCTTTAATAAATACTAAGCTTAATCCACAACAGGGTTCATTAAAAACAAAAAACCAATAAATTTCCTTTTTACTATACAATCACAACACTTAAATACAGTTTTGCAAAATATAAGTTGAGTGTTGCGAATTAGTTATTTAGTTATTTTTCTGACTGTACTCGGCGTAACGGGAATCACCGCAAAGAGAATCACCGCAAAGGGAATCACTGCAGAGGGAAGTCACCGCAACAGGAAATCGATGCTAAGGAAACAACTCGTCTAAAGTACTGTGTCAAGCTAAAGTACAGAGCACAGTGCACATGCAAACACCCTCAAATAGCTCCTACCCAACAATTTCACGTTCGGTGTTCATAACTAGTTCACGACATGGATTAATTAAGTGCAGTCAGCGGCATGTTGGCGGAGGCGTCAGCACATGTTCCGGGCACTTTGAGAGGCGCGTGGCACACGGGCCCGCCACGTGGCGGCGCGTGCGCCGGGCACTGCGCTCGGCACCACCGGCGGTACAAAGGACCAGCAATGCACGTGCGTTCAGTCACAGGATAATCCAACCAGGACCGAGCACACACAAATAAATAAATTAACTAAAACCAACAGCAACCCAAATCCGGGTTGAGGGCCACCACTTTTCAGTTGCGTTTATTAAGACTCATGTGAAAATTAATTTCAGACGAAATAAGGGTAGATTAACTTATTCGCTCAAATGCAAATATTGGATTAACTTTGGAATGATGGGATTGGTGGGAAACACGTTCTATTCGTAGCAAATAGATACATAGAGAAACGTAGCGCCACTTAACTTACTTAATGTTAATCTAAAATATTTTCCTACTACTTATTTCATATAAACCAAATTTCGGGGCGGCTACATGCTGTAATATAACATAATATATCTGGGACAAATCACACTCGGTCATCTGGCACCAAACTAGGATTCCCTGTATCTTGGGAACCAGAGACTGGTGTACATACACATATACTTTTTAAATACATACATATACAGGTGACATTAAATTAGTTCTTGATACCAAAGGCTATGAATGTGCTCATGATAACAAACAACTTTCCCTAAATAACCCATAGTCAAATAGCAAAAAAAATTTTTGACTCTTCATACTAATTTGGCCGCTCGGCTGATCGATTTGTCTGAAGAGACCAACATTTTTTTTGCGATTTGGCTATGGGTTCCTTAGGGAAAGTTGTTTGTTTTCATGAGCACATGCATAGCCTTTCGTATCAAGAACTAATTTAAACTCACCCTGTATAGATAATACACCCAGACTCAGAGCAAACAATTCTACTCATCACAGAAAAGTTTGCCCTGTGTGGGGATCGAATCCACGATCTCGGATCAGAGGTCAGGATCGCTAACCACTTAGCCACCGAGTCAGTCGTAAAGTTTCAAGTTACTAGTAATTTATTATTATACATATTATATAATATAGCTTACATTTGTTCCCCATGTAGATAAGATTATTAACAAAGCTTATAAAAAGCTGGGGTTTATCTTGAGAATTGCAAAAACATTTAAATCATCCTTCACATATACATATAAGCTTTTATACTATTGTCACGTCCGTAGTCACTTGGAATTTGCAAGTAGCGTCTGGTGTCCCTTCTACAAAGTTCATATCGATAGGATTGAAAAAATACAAAAAAGTTTGTGAAAGCTCTGGATTATAGAATGGGTTACTTTTACCAGAATTATGAGCACTCAATTGCTCGGTATCGAATCGAGCTCTTAAGTGATCGTCGCGACTATATGGACACTGTGTTCCTCTTCAAAATTATCAATAATCTCATCACTGAACCTTCTTTATTAATTGTTCGATCCCCACACAGGGCAAACTTTTCTGTGATGAGCAGAATTGTTTGCTCTGAGTCTGGGTGTATTATATCTATATATGTATGTATTTAAAAAAGTATATGTGTATGTATATCAGTCTCTGGTTCCCAAGATACAGGGAATCCTAGTTTGGGGCCAGATGACCGTGTGTGATTTGTCCCAGATATTATTATTATTATTCTTTATTAAACAATATATCGTTCCGAGTATCACGCAGACGAGAGAGAAGTTGCCGTATGGTACTATTTACAGTACCAACTAGTTCAAGGTGTTATACTAACAATAGTTTCGTTCGGCGAGCCTGTAGAACCTATAATAATAAGTTCCTAAATATTGATAGTTTTTCAAATTCACTAGCTCAGTTAAAAACTAAACTGAAGTTGATTATAATGCGTGATTCGTGATTGTCTACATGTTTATGTGTTTGTATGCATGATGTGTGTTCGCACATGTTATGTATATTATATACCTATGTATAATATAATGTGTCCTTCAAGTGTATACTTGCTATTTAAATCTGCTGTATATTTATTAATAGTGTTCCTCGATAGCTTTGTTTCTTGAAGTTCATTTCTTGCTAGTGTGTTGGGTTCGGGATCCTCCTCCAGCATTCGGCAAGATTTGAACTCGAAAAACTTATATTTTGTTATTTAGCGTAATAAATATAGGAAACTATAGGTCTATATTTTGCATAGTTATTTGTTATAACATTAAAAATACTATTTGTTTCTGTCACAATAAAATAAATAAATAAATAAAAATAAAATATATTATATAAGTAACACCAATGCGGGTACATAAGAAAGTAAGTTTGTTTGTAAGTTTGTCCTTTCTTTCCATTCAAAGGAAAGACGACGTGATAGGGATGGGATGGGAATTTATATATAAGGCTACGTAAAAAACAATGTTCTGTGATGCTGAAGTCTTTCAATAGATTTTTCAACATAGATAACTCTTGTCAGGAAAAATGCATAGTTTGGCTCTTTTACAATACATGCTATTATAGCAGAATTGTGGGGATACTTTTATGTAAAGATAAAATCAAGCCGATCTATCCAAACCCCTATCGAACAGGCATCAAACAACCCGTAAACATTAAATGCACGTCTGTAAACAACTTGGACTTCAAAAACACTTGAGATCAACATCACTGAACCCCCGCAAAAGGTACAAGCGATCTCACGCGAAAAACTATCAAACATATTTGCGAGGGGCGTGGTCGCGCGTGGCTGCCTCGTGCGCGAGCGCTGGGGTCGCGCCGCCGCGACAAATCAATTACAGGGTCCACTTGAACCCTCCTTACTTCCAGTGCGAATTAGCACCAAATTACAGTCGTTATAAAAATTACTTGTTTATGTTATGGTGATTTGCTAATTTGGATGTGAAGGAATAGTTTTTATGTTGAACGGTAACAAGAGTAGTTTTAGTCGATATCATAAAAGTTGCTTGGTTTTCCAAATAAAACAAAGTTGCGTGCTTGTACATGGGGACTAGATCTAGATATTAGTACTGTTTATATTAACTATTGTACTAAGTATACTTCTATTCTATTTGGCATTCAAGTCAAGTGAAAGACGCGGCTCTAAGGGTGATGGACACTTAAAGACGCTCCACGTGGTGGTTTGCTGCTGGAACTTGGAAAACGGCGCTGTCTCCCGGGTTAATACCCTCTTTTTATGACCGCTTATCACTGAATCGGAATAATACAGCTGTTTCCCCATCACAAAAATAACGTTGAGACGGAAATAATTAAAAAAAAGTGGCCAAGTGCGAGTCGGACTCGCCCATGAAGGGTTCCGTAGGAGCAAGTACCATAATATAAAAGTTCTTGTGGTTCGTTGTAGGTAAATTGCGGTTAACGCCTTATGACATATTAAAAAAAAAACTACTTACTAGATCTCGTTCAAACCGTGTAATACATTATATATTTTTTATAGTTTTATCATTCTCTTATTTTAGAAGTTACAGGGGGGGAGGGGACCCACATTTTACCACTTTGGAAGTGCCTCTCGCGCAAACTATTCAGTTTAGAAAAAAAATATATTAGAAACCTCAATATCATTTTGAAGACCTATCCATAGATACCCTACACGTATGGGTTTCATGAAAAAAAATTTTTGAGTTTCAGTTCTAAGTATGTGGAGCCCCCAAAATTTATTGTTTTGTGTGAAATCTTAATGCTGTTCACAGAATACATCTACTTACCAAGTTTCAACAGTATAGTTCTTGTAGTTTCGGAGAAAAGTGGCTGTGACATACGGATGGACAGACAGACAGGCATGACGAATCCATAAGGGTTCCGTTTTTTGCCATTTAGCTACGGAACCCTAATTAACTCAGCAGACGTGTGCTCGGTACAAGTCCTGGCAACAAACCTACTTAGTACTTACCTTATTAATATTAGTATATACTTGAAACTGATTAAGAAAACGGTACTTTGCTGCAATATTTTTTAGATAATTACGTATTTACTGTCAATAGTTTTCCTCTTAGAATAGAACAGAAGCCCGTTCTATACGTATATATTGTATACATCATACACATATACATAGCTAGACGGCATAATGCCTGCGAGCCTGCATTTTACGAGAGCTGTCAGCCGCACGCCGCCGCGCCGCCGCCCGCCCACCGAACTCAAGAGACGATCGATACCACTGAGCTGACACTCCCATCGCATTCAAAGGAAAAGCCCCATAGAAACTCACAGATAGAACATTTAAAAACATACTTGTTTCCCAAGTTTACCGAAATTTTAAGCCATAAAACAATAAATATTTAAAATACACAAACATAACCATCTTCAGCTCTATGACAACAAACTGATGACTTACAACAGGATAACGAAGAATTATCGTGTCATAATATTATGATATCTATAATTTTATTAGATTTATCCCGAAACTGATTAATTAATTCTTATTATTAACAAGCAGACATCATTCAACAGAAGATCAAGGAGTTACGTTACTGTAATTTTTTTTTAAGGCTCTTCTACAGTTTTTTAGTTCTTATGCACTACATTTACAGTTTCTATTACTCTGTAAATTTAATTACAGATCATTTTGTTTTGAGCGAAGTCCTCCCCTCCACGCCGAAGCTCCGCCTCCATCGGTCCCAGATTTCGGAAGCACCGCCCGCCGGCGGGGGTAGTTTCCGTGGCGCTTTTCGCAAAACATATCACCCCAAAACAAACTAAACTTTATTTCCTTCTACATACGAACCACGAGTATTTTAAAACATCCGAGAATAATGAACCCAGACGGACGTACCCCATGTTTTGTAGAAATAATTTTGCGATTTATTTGAGAGCTCAGTTGGATTTGGAGCGTGGGCGTAATCTGGCGGTGAAAAAGTTTTGTTGTGTTACAGCTCAGTTACTGACGTGATGACGACAACTCGGACAATGGCTGATTCCTCTACATCTCCCTCTTTGAGGTAAATTAAGTGTACATTAAAATAATATGTATAATTTATTTGGTATACATAAAAAGTAGTATTTCCGTGTCTTTTTTTTTTAAGTTTGTTACGCGATTACTTCGCCAGTTATGGATTGATTCTGATGATTTTTTTTTGTTTGGTAGGAAATACTTCAGAGGTGGTCCCATATAAATTTTATCAAAATTTATTTAGTGCTTTTTAAAAAAAATAATTAAACACTAAAAAATCATTGCAAAATGGTAGTTGTTACGATTGAAGTAGGTTTTTTAACGGGTTCAGCGTTGTCAATTATTAGTTTAAGTATCTCGTCACGTATAAGAGGCCTCGTTATTTGTCACATTTTTACGACTATGCCAAAATAACTAGTAAACGAAGTGGATTGTATTTTGTGGAGCTGCACCGCATATACCGGAGGTCTATCTCCAGACTATCAAGTAAAACCCTGAATGTGAACCGACTGATTCGACCGACATAATACCGATTATAGAAAACATCTCGACCTCGTTCCAACCAAATATTACCAACTTTTCAGCGATCGTCGGCTAGATTACTCTGGACTGAAGTTCGGCAGCATGGATGGCTCTGACGACGAGGGTCCGTCGCTGGGCGGTGAGCTGCCCTCTTGCGTGTACGCGGCGGCCAGGGGTCGCCTGCAGCTGCCGCTGGCTGCATACGTCCACCAGCACACCAGACAGTTGCACTCAGGTTTGTATCTCATGTTCAAATAATTCTTCTACTGATTTCCAAACACGACGCGTTCATACGGATTGCAGAATGCGCTGTTTTACAAAACCGTTAGTGATTTTACAAAACAGTTTGTAGGAACACCTACATATTATAATTATTCAGCTACCAGCAGACATGTGTTTTTATGTTTTCATAACTTAGTATTCCACCAATTGTGATATTAAAATATTATATATTAGACAAGCAGGCAAACTCAATAAACGTTGGATACTGTACCACGGTACTATCAGAAGAAAGAACCTCTTTCATTTTACCACTCCACCGATCGCTTTTGATCTCTATTGAATCGACCCATACGTCCAATAAGCTTAACGGAGTTTAGCTGGTTTGCCATGGCGCTACGTTTAACAAACCTGCTAACCAACGTTTAGACGTAATGCAGAATGGCTCATCTGCAGTCACAATAAGCGTTTGGTGTAAGGCGACCATGACGAAATAAAAAGTGAGTAGGTAAATGATTACTATTACAAACAAATATTAGGGTCATTTTCACTCATATTACTTGTTTCGTTTATTAATTTAAGCAAATCAATTTCTGTTTCGAACGCCATTATTGTTGTTATGGCACACCGACCCACGAATGATTTTAGAAATAAAATTTACAAACTAATGCTTAATCTCACGCCGTTTTACATAACCTCTAATCGTTGACCTGCTGCACTGATGAACGCAAAACATTTATGGAATTCTGCGTATTAAAGTCCAGTTATTATGAAAAACCGCTAAACGTCGTTCAGCTGTTTTACAAAACGAAGCTGTTTTGTAAAATGACTAACGGTTTTGTAAAACAGCGAATTCTGCAATCCATCTGCGAAATAACGAAAAAAAATTATAAATGATCCTTGTCACTTTGAAGACGCTTATTTTATTACTGACTGAAAAGTTGACTCGATTTTTTTTTACTTAGGGCTTGTACACAAAACTTCGATGCGACAGTCGCATCGCAGAAATCTGCGAACTTGTATATACAGTAACACAGATTTACCCATACAGATTTGTGTTGCGAATTCGCATCGCGACGATTCGCTCTTTTGTGTACACATGCTTACACTATGTTATTATGCATATTCTTTTGTTTTAAATCATCTAGATCAGCTCAAAAATATATTTTATAATCTCGCTTATAAGAAATGTTTTACACAGTTTTGCGAAATTATTAGTTACCGAAATTGTAATTGCATTACACGAACTATCTTTTATTGTTTATTTATGGACGCAAAATTTTTACATTTACCTATAAAACTAATGTTTCACGGTACTCCGTCACTGACAAAGAACGTAATGAAAACCCAAGTCTAAGCCAGCCTAAACCATTAATTACCATTAGTTCATTAAAGAATGTAGGTAAAGCAGAACTATGAACAGATTTTTCAGATATCAATCCTTAGTGAGTCAAATAGAGAGTTATTTGCTTGGAAAAATATTCAACTTGTCATACGAAAACAAGTTTTTTTTTCTATCAAAGGAATTAATATGCTTATTATAGCACACCCCGTACACTTCATACAAATTTCGTGCCATTGTTTACTGCATAGACATTCATATTTTTACACATGTAAATGTGTGCGTGATGTACTAGGGTTGAATCGAGATTCAATAATTAGCCCTCATTGTCTTTATTGTTAGCTAGACTTTTACAAATAAAGTGAAGGCTGTATACACCAGACAAGGCTGTATAGCCTTTGAAGCCTTTAACTGTCTCCTTAAAAACATTGTCTTTGGTTATTATACTGTGCTTTGTGGTTTGCCAACCCCTTGACAAATGGTCACACATCCATCACATCGGTCACACATGGGGGTGAGGTAGCATTCAGAGAGCGGCAGGGAGTGTCCATACGTATAATGTCCTTATACTGTGTTATTATAGGACAAAATAATGATAATTCTCTTGTGCTCAACGTTATCTCCGCCTCAGAGAAACCGTAACGAAAATAGGTAATCTTTGATCCATCAGCTTCAATTTAATTAAAATATTGTTTCTCTCTATGCAGATAGCTTGTTGGACGGGTCAGCGGAGACCGAATACCAGTGCGGCGGTTCCCCCTACCGCGTGCAGCGGGCGGCTGCCAACGTGCGCGAGCGCCGTCGGATGCTGAGGTCCGGACCCAATGGGTACCCCATGTTTTTCAGCTTCATTCTTAGCTTCAAAAAGATTACTGTCACAGCAGGAGCCGATGTAGCCGAGCGCCGATAAGTGCTAAGATAGTGACAGGTACTTCCTGTCACTATCTTAGCACTTACATTGGCAGCCGCGGCAGGTTTCAACAAGTAACAAAAAACGTACGTATGTTATTTAGCACTTAGCGAAAAGTTGTAGAATTATACGATTTACGCTTCAGCAGGAATAAAGAGTGCCTTCTTGTTGTAATGTGTATAAGTTTTGGCAATGTGCGTCCACGCGTTTTTTAAATATCGTCAAAAACAATTTCAATGTAGAAGGCCGGACGAGCTTGGGAGCTTGGAGAGTATATACTCACCACAGACACTGGGAGTCTATCAGAATCTTCAAGCTGATTTGCGGTTAGCTCACGAGGAACAAAGTAGCACTAATAATATAATCGTGTAAGCAAAGGAACCGGTAAACCAAGTGCCCCCCCCCCCCCCCCTTCTCAACTTCAAGTAGATTCTTCAGCCACGTCAGGAAAACGGGAATGCATGATTATTCGTAGTGTCAGCAACGGCAGTTGGAGAAGTCCAAACCTAACGGGGTACGTCCTTCAAGTCGTTGGAAGTCTGGGTGAAATACGGATACAATTTTTTATTTTTTATGGCAGAGGTTGCAAACGAGCAGACGGATCACCTGATGGTAAGCGATTACCGCCGCCCATAGACACCCACAACACCAGAGGAATCACAAGTGCGTTGCCGGCCTTTGATATGGGAGTACGCTCTTTCTTGAAGGTTTGAATGTCGTATCGGTCCGGAAATACCGCAGGCGACAATTCATTCCACAGTTTGGTTGTGCGAGGCAGAAAGTTTCTAGTGAAACGCACAGTTGTGACTACAATACTTGTACCCTGGCATTATGATTTGTAATTTTATATCTATAATAATAAGAACTTTGGTTCTATACTGTACCATCAGACGTTAGTTATTTATAATAAAACCAAATAAACCAGGCGTTAATAATTTTTTTTACCAACGATATCTCTGAGGACGCCTATACCAGTATACTTAACTCGGTTAAACGACATATAAACCGTCCAGCTTAATGGCCCTGCTATAATGTTTTTGTGGCGTTTTGATTTTAGCAGTATAAACTCGGCGTTCGACGAGCTGAGGGTGCACGTGCCGACGTTTCCATACGAAAAGCGCCTCAGCAAGATCGACACTCTGCGGCTGGCCATCGCATACATCGCGCTTCTTAGAGAGGTAAACTAACAAATGAGTGTGATTTGTCCCGGATATTATATTATTGTATGTATGTAGGTAGAATTTATTACCACCTTCGCAAAGAACTTTGTATATTTATCGTATCGTACCCAGAATTTATTGGCGCATGTTAATATTGACAAGGTAAAGCAGTAGGTACTTGTTATTTATGAAGTTCATTATTTGTATTCAAAGTTTATATCGAAGAATTTTGACAGTAATATTAAAATGAAAAACATCGCTCGTTGATGTCTATTGTAAAGAGAAAATCTCTTACCGACCATTTGAATAGTACCTCAACAATAAAATAAAGCTTTAACTTTCTAAAAGTTTTTAAACTTTTAAAAGAGAAAATGCAGTTTAAAGTGGGTGGTCTAAGTCTAAGTATGTTCTTAGGTGTTAATCTGAAAAGTGCAAACCCAAAAAAATACAAGCCCTTAGGTAACTTTGTAATCTATATAAAAATAGAATAAATAAGCAACAATAATTATTTTTCTATGTAGGTACTGGATGCAGATTACGACCCTCTTACGTATGTCGAAAAATGTCTTCGGGGAGAAATCAAAGCAGATCGCGCTCACTGGAACACAAGTGGTAAGTTCTTGAAAAGCGTCAAGATCTGGATTTGTTTGTATAATCTGGATTGATGAAGGACCTGGAAATTCTTGGTTCAATAGTGGACATTTTCGAGAAGAAATGATGATGATAAAGTGCTTTTTAAAGTTAGACCATTAAGTTTATGTTTCTTTCTAGATTTGACTGCCCGACTGTCGTGGATCAACTGGGAAAATTTGGGCGTAAACCCGCAGCGTCGCAGCGTACTCACGTCTCTTGCGCTTAGCTCCGATAACTTGCAGTACACCCATTAACTAGACCATGATTATCTCTACTGTGGTTGAAGCTTGTCACATGTGGTTGATGATCGAAGAGATGAAATACAACTTTAATACGAACATTAGATTTTCTGTGGAGAGTATTAAATTAAATAGTTCTGACCATTAATTTTGACGGGGATAGCTTTTTTTTTAAAAGTAATTTTGTCAAAATGGTAAAATCCTTTTATATTTTTTATACTGCCCTGCTGCTATGTGTTGCTGTTATAATATTCGTCCATATTCCAAAACTGTTCCAAAGTGTAACTATTGCCAAACTGAAACTTTCTCCGAGGAGCATACTCGTATACTCATATCGCAAACATTTTGTCTTTCGGTAGTTTATTACAGTATGATTATATTTTGTTTTAGACTATGGGTCAATTTTAAGTTGTATAGGTGAAAAAAATGTATAATAAAAAAATAAAAATTCTGTTGCGAATATGTAAACTAATAAATTGAGCTATTTTTTAAGTATGTAATAGCAGTTTTGTCAATGTTTCATATTGTCAGTTTTGCCTCATTATGTTGAAAACGCGATAACTGATAGAGCAAGATTTTTAGATATTTCAGAAGAGTTATTGTTTTTTGAATTTAGTAAGTACCTAATTTATTTTTGATTCACCTGTGGAGTCATCCATTAAATATTTAACTTGTATTTTAGTATAATGTTCAAAAGGTGAAGTGCAATATAGGTATTTATTTATTAATAAGTTTAGTAAAAATTTATGATTGTAAAATACGAGTGTTAGTAAATAATTTATTTTACAAGACATACGTAATAAAAATTTGGGGGAAGATTAATATTATCATTATTTATTTACGAGCCATTAACGGTAAAATCAAATCAAAATGTTTTTTATTTAAGAACATAGAGATGCTTCTTTAAGCTTATAACGTCAGTAGAATCGTAAATAAAAAATTCTAATAGGAAAGGAAGTACCATTTTATTTTTTTGGACTAGGCAGTTATAGTTGTACAACAACAACAACAAAAAAACAATAAATAACTAAATTCATTAAAAACTTAATAATAGCAAGCTTACAAATCTAAAAGTTTAAGCTTATTATTGACGTGAAAAGGAATGTACTCAAAAATATAAAACTGGATTGTTTCTTAACAATAAATTAGATTTCAAACTACGACATTTCTATAGTACATTGTTCAACAAGGCGAGAAAGTAACCGATTACCAACGATAGATGTAACACTCGAGTTTCTTCCGAGTGATGCATAGTGCTTTATACTACACCTACGAGGAAAATAAAAAACACATGTTCTTTTTTCAAAATAATGTTTGGAAAAAGCTAGTGGCCAGTATCATTTTGCGAACTTGGAGAAAAAAAACTTTTTGGCATTTTACATTTAGTTTACCGACATAGTCTTACCCAAAATAAAAAAAAGCACGTTAGTAATGAATTTTCATACACTTTTCCCTCCCATACTCAGCGCGTTTTCTTCCCGCATATTTGTACGATAGTAATGACGTACATTCTGCCTCAAATTCGATAAGTATTAAGGTACTTTCTAAGTAGGTGTAGTTTAAAATCTTTTTACTAAGTTAATATGAGTATATTGGTTTTATTCATGGCCAGTCTTCGAGGACATTGTGAACCGTGTGCCAGGTCAGGCCGGTGCCAGCCGGCGCGTGAGCTGACGGCAGCAATACATGTCTCAAAAATGTCCTCCCTTGTGTTAAACCTAAAAACAATTTCCAATTTTTTCTTCTCCCAAAATCGTAGGGGTTTCTAAACGATTCTTTTAATGTTTTCTTTAGTTTTGCGTTGATGTGCGCTTCGACGCTGGTCTCACCTCTGCATATATTCTTTCCGTGCATGATGGTTAACGTTCCCAAAGCAAACAGTACAGCCACACACGTCACTGCCATGAACACGACACACTTCCGTTTCCAAGGGTGGGCAGTTATGCGGTGGACTTCAGTGACTGTGGGCACAGGCAGCACGTGTTCGCGAGGGAAATTACGGGCGTCATCGTATTCGTCAATGTCTTTCACCGGCACCAAAGCACCAGTTTTGTTTAGGCGAACAGGATGACCTATGAGATCAGGGTCGTTGTGAGGAATGATGCCACCTGGAAAAATGTACAACATTCATTTCGAAAACCTTTTGTCGATATTTTTGATCTCGTTTCTTTTTTTTTCGTTTCTTTTTCTTCTTTGTTCTTTAATAAAAACCTAAACGAATTATTTAGCATAGTTTATGAAATATTTATACGTAAATATTAAGAATAAATATATATAGGGTGACTTTAAATTAGTTCTTGATACGAAAGGGTATGCATGTGCTCATGATAACAAACAACTTTCCCTAAGAAACCCATAGTCAAATCGCAAAAAAATTTTTGGACTCTTCATACTAATTTGGCCGGTCAGTTGCTCGATTTGTATGGAGACTCCAAAATTTTTTTTTGCGATTTGACTATGGGTTCCTTAGGGAAAGTTGTTTGTTATCATGAGCACATGCATACCCTTTCGTATCAAGAACTAATTTAAAGTCACCCTGTATATTTTCATTATTTATTAAGAGTATAAAATGTCTTTACAAAGGTCGAGTCAACGACTTTTTTGCAGCAGCAGAATATATAAATATTTATTACACTATTTGTACACTATTTCCGTGAGTGTAAAAAGCCAATAAAAGAAACTGGCTCTTTCTATTGTACTTACCAGAATCGTTCACCCACAACACTTGATATCCTATATCTAAGCCGGCAATAATGATAAACAGGACTCCAGCAACCATGTAAGCCATGTAAAGGTAGAAATGCCTCGCATTGAAGTAGCCCACGCAGTTGTTGAGCCAAGGGCAGTGATGGTCCATGGCCAGAATGCAGCGGTCGCAGACAGAACAGTGGTGCGTGCGGGGCGGCTTCGGCGATATACACTTCTTGCAGATACTAGCGGCTTCTGATATCAATGTACCCTGCAAAGAGTAGAGTAGAAACTAGAAATGGCTTAATCGAGAAATTATCAAGTGTCTTTGATATTGTTCTTGTAAGAAGATTTAAAAAAAACGTATAATACATGCAAAGAAAATAGACGAAATTAATGTTACGGTTATTGCTTAGTCATAAAATATACTTACCGTTAATTTCTCTTGTAATTTATGTTATTATTTAAACTTAAGCCTAAAATATCTTGATTCTTGTGAAATTCATTTATATAAAAACTTAGTCTTTCTACAATATAAATCTCTAGAACGGGCTTCCAGAGCAACTCTGTATGCAAAATATGCATTGTATGTATGTACGAGGAGGGATCAAAAAGTAGTGAGAATGAAATAGAATATAATGACTATTGATATCTTAATAATTTATTTTTCTACATAGTCTCCGAGTCTCTCTACACACCGAGTCCAGCGCTTTTCCAAGGCTTCAATCCCTTTCAAAAAAAAAGTTTTGTCTTGGTCCATCACCTCGTTATCGTCTTCATACCTATTTCCCCTTAAGTATTCTTTCAATTTGGGTAACAGATAAAAATTGCTAGGCGCCAGATCTGGTGAATAAGGGGGGTGGTCAACCAATTCGAAGCCAGCTTGTTGAATGGCAGCCATCGCAACTGCCGAGCTGTGCGCGGGTGCGTTGTCGTGATGAAACAGCACGCCCTTTCGAAGTTTCCCTCTCCTTTTCTCTTTGATGGTATTCCTCAACTTGGGAATTAATCCTGCATAATATTGGCCTGTAATAGTGGTTCCACGTTCCAGGTAATCAATCAACAATATCCTTTCTGAGTCCCAAAATATTGAGGCCATAACCTTGCCAGCCGATGCCACGGCACGAAACTTCTTCGGGGTCGGTGATGATGGCCGTTTCCATTGTGAAGATTGCTGTTTTGTCTCAGGATCAAAATGATGGACCCATGTTTCGTCCATTGTTACAAAACGAGACAAAAAGTTTTCAGAATCTTCTTGAAACTTGTCCAACAATGTCCTCGAAATGTCAAGTCGATTTTGTTTCTGACTGTCGTTAACATTCTCGGCACCCATCTTGCGGAGACTTTTCTCATATTCAAAGATTGTTTCAATATGGATTGAATACTTCCATATGAAATGCCCGTTTCTTGAACTAAGTAACGGATAGTAACTCTTCGATCCCTCAATACAATTTTCTCGACTTTAACAACATTTTCTTGGGTGACTGACGTCGATGGGCGGCCGCAACGATGTTCGTCTTCCGTGCTCGTTCTCCCTACTCGAAATTGAGAAGCCCACCTTGCGACAGTGGAATACGGCGGAGCAGACTCTCCTAATGTTGCCTCCAAATCGCAGTGAATCTCTTGCGTCGTTAACTTTTTTAAACAGAGGTATTTAATAACGGCTCGCACTTCGTTTTTCTCCAATTTTCGAGCACAATGTCTGACACGAAGTAAACAAATGACTACATTCAGAAAAAAACAAAAGAGAATCGAAAACTTTTTCTTTATTAATATTACAAATATCTGAGCTATGCCTGCCAGTATTCATTTTTTTTCTTACCAAGGAGTATATATATCGTTCTCACTACTTTTTGATCACTCCTCGTATTATAGAGTCTGGCAAACGAAAGCGTAATCTGGAATTTTATTAAAACTTTTTTACATGGCAACATAAAGAAGTTGTCAAGAGGCTGTCACTGTTGAATGTTAGTATGACTGTTAATTATTGATACTTGTTGACTGAATATTCATATTTATTATTTATTGTATTATTGAGCGTAAGCTATGATATAATGATATTATTTGTAATAACCATTCGTAAATGATAGATTTTATGGTGATTTCAGATTTATCAGTGCAGAAATTAACTGCAGATTATCAAAATCAGTTTATGAAGTAGACTGTTTTTATAGATAAATAAGATGTACAAGGAGTCAATCAAATTGTGAAAAGCGAATTGTACTCGTAAATTGTAATTTCAGCTAGTAAAAATATAGGGTGACTTTAAATTAGTTCTTGATACGAAAGGCTATGAATGTGCTCATGATAACAAACAACTTTCCCTAAGGAACCCATAGTCAAATCGCAAAAAAAAAATTTGGACTCTCCATACTAATTTGGCCGGTCAGTTGCTCGATTTGTAAAGACTTCAAATTTTTTTTTTGCGATTTGACTATGGGTTCCTTAGGGAAAGTTGTTTGTTATCATGAGCACATTCATAGCCTTTCGTATCAAGAACTAATTTAAAGTCACCCTATACAGGGTGTTGTTTTGGTCGACAACGGCCTTCTAAGGGATGAAAGTATAAAAAATACTTGTTCTGAAAATACCTATAATATTTTTTTTTATAAATTGATTCTACTGAAAAAATTACCTACAAATTTTCCTAAAATTATCAAAACGCATGTTCGCGCAGTCAGTCAATGACGGCCGGCTCATTCACGAATTTTCTTACAAAAAGGTCAATGACACTTACATGAACCTGTCGGGAGAAGTATTCCAAGATAGCTTCTTCCTTGAACTCTTGTCTACTTTGGGCTCTATCTCGAGCATGGGATGTCTTTTTCGGTAGAACACGATTTGCGGAGTTTGTAAATAATGTTTTTATTGCGTAACACATTACGGCGGCGCGACGTCACTCCAAATAACTCCAAATCTCACAAACTCGACTTGATTTACACCACACGAAAAACATTTCGATAGTCGTGAACTGAGCGATGTATTAACAACTACATCGCTCAGTTCACGACTATTGAATAAAGACTTGTTCCTGATCATAGCCGTAGCTAAGTTCACGCGCAGAGGCGCTTGCTCTCGCTGAGAAAAAGAAACGCGGGTTCGGCGCGGAGGCATGCAGCAGACTGCCCGCGCCGCCCGCGGCGGCGCTGCCGCAGTCGGGACCCCTCGCGCACCCCCGCACACCTCGCCTCGTTGCTAGGCAACCATTCATTGTTAAAATACGTTACGCACGGAAACAAGGATACCATAATTAATTATTTTCTAAGATTTACTTATGAAAATTTAAGGTGCCATTTTTATATTTTTTTGGCATCAGTGTCGTGTATACTATCACCCCTGAAAAGCTCGTTGTCGACCAAAACAACACCCTGTATATTATAATAAAGATTTATCACACAAGTATTAAATATATTTTTTCCTGCTATAGGTTGGTGATACCGCATGAAGATTTTTTGAATTTGCCGCGCTTTCTCAGGTTACGCTTTCGTCTGCATTACATTTTCGAAAATATTCACCCTTTCAATAGTTGTGTGTATGTAGAGTTTAAAGGACAAATAAAGGTTAAAGTAAGTAATATAACTACTTACTGGTGGTGGATAACCCGGTGGTTTTATTACTCCCATGACGTAGTGGAATATTATGTTGACTAGTAACCAGTTTCCAAAGATGATCAGAAGAATTGATGTGTTTGGACTTCGCTCCCACCAATAGGGAAGACCAACCCAATATGCGATGAAAACCACAGCTGTTGTTAAAACACTAACACAGAAGACGAAAACCTGGAATATAAAACAGTTGGAAATTTTAGAAAGAAATAGTATTAATAAAAATTTTTCACTTCACTAGTCTAAAAAGTAGCGCCTTCGTTGCCTGAACGCATCCGTGCACTTAAAAAGTGTCTTGATTTAAGAATACTGCCGTTGTATTTTTTGTATAGTAATTTGTACTAGCTTTTATCCGCGGATATGGCTTGGATATCGTTTTCGCTAATTTCAATATATTGGTTCAGTAGTTGAGGGTGTACACTGCGCGAGCGAGCGCGAACCAATATATAGAAATTTTGTGGCTCGCGTTTACAGATATGAGTTCTTCGGGATAAAACTCTAATCTAATCTCTTAGCTAAATTTCAATAAATTGGTTCAGTAGTATAGCAATAAATAACGTTGCTTTATCAAATTTCATAATTTTTACTTAGTAATTCCCGAAAAAATAAATTAAAAAAACGTAGCCTATGTCACCCCGTCAACTATCTCTGTTAACAAAATCTCGATCTATTGCTCCGTTGCGACGAGAAAGAAGGACAAGTAAGGATTGATTAATGTAACTACATTATAGTGAGGTGAAGTGTTGTGCTACACTAGAGCAAAGAGATTTGTTTCTTATGGCTTTTAATGCCTCAATTCTGACTCCCCGCTTGCTCGGGACTGAATTTCAACACTCGTAACGAAAACGAACTTTGCTCTCTTGTTGCACAAACCACTAATTCCCCCTTAGCAAATAGTGTAATCTACCTTTCCTAAGCAGTGTGCAAAGTTATCGACAAACCAAAAGACTGGTTCCAACAATATATCAACCGCATAACTTTGGCTCATATGCTCATTGTAGGTAAGGGAGCGAAAAGTCAATTTCGCCTGTGAAATTTTCCATTCCAGGTACCCTCTGAAAAAAATTAAGCAATCTTTACAATGTTTATTGAAACAGCTTCTTTTCTACAAAAATAACTTGCACTGAATTATAAAAATACTGTCTGTTCGTGTTCATGATCATTGTAGTGGAAGAAACATACCTTAGGTCATCGCACATTTATCGTCTCTACACCAGAAGAACACTGACTAAACTCTCGTCGTTTAACGAGCGGTCAGCTAGCTCGGCATCCACTAAGCGGTCGGTCCGTTGTCCACTAGTTAAATGCGCGACGTCAATGAGTGGACAGCGCGTCGTCAGTAAGTGGACAGCGCACCGAGTTCTAGGTTACAAATAGCTGTCAACGAATACAGGCCACACCTACTACTATATGGGCACAGGGGCGGATCTTCCTATAGGCTTTTTGGGCTGCAGCCCAGGGCCCCGGGGATACAAAGGCCCCCAGCCTCAGGCGCGGTCCGAAAGTCACGTCGTTGTCATGCACGTCATATCACCAAACCTTCCATATAAATACCTATAGATAATTCACGAATGTTTTAACGAATAATAAATAATAGTCTACCAGCTTATTTTTTTGCGCTCGCTCCGCTCGCGGCTTTTTGTATGAACAGGGCCGGAGGTTCTTTTATTGATTGAACGATATACTGGGTGCACATGCGCAAATTCTGGTAAACTGAGATTTTATACATATTAAAAATTGCCGCGCTCGCTACGCTCGCGGCTTTTTTTTTACTACAACAGTAACAGAGAAGTGAAGGGAAAATATTGAAAAAATACGATATATAATCATTTTTTTTCAGTCTGTATAAAAAATTAATATTTAATTGTCTTTTTTTCTCTATATCACTATAAAAAACTGTTTTTTTTTTTTACAAAATGGCAATTAGTTGAGTGTGTATTACTTATTAGGTAGGCCCCTAAGTAGTATTAGCCCAGGGCCCCACAAATTCACGATCCGCCCCTGTATGGGCAGTAGGTGTTGATACAGGCCATATTACACACTAAATCCCAACGTTTATTCTTTGGGACAGGTAGCGTGCGAGCCACCCGTCAACGACGCATCGCAAGCGCACGATCAAAGCGTGGTCGGCAGAGAGTGGCAACTGGCAACTAGACCACGGGCTGCTATCAAAGCGCAGTTGGTCCCGCGTGAAGCGCGCGCAGGCAACTAGTGGACCACGCGTTGTACACAGTGCAATACTGCAATTTTAGTTTTAAATTGTGTTGCGTACCTACATAAAATTTTTCAACTTAAAATGAAAGTAGTGTACAAAGCGTCGACCACGAGTTGCCCGGGCTTTGTCCAAGCGGGCCCAATGGCCCTTTGTCGTCAACCCGCGGTCCACTTTTGGACACCCAGAGTATGTTTGGCATGGAAGTAGTACGAACTGATATCGTTGACGAGCTGTTATCGACGAGCTGTAGCCTAGTAGTCGGTGCACAGTTCACTCGCTGACGATGCGTTGTCCACTAATTGCCGCTTGCCGCGTCAACTAGTTGACTATAGACCGACCGCTTAGCTCCTCACTTAGCTGGATGCTGAGTGACGAGTTCGTTGATGAAGAGAATTGAATCGGTGTCGATTTGGAAGTGTGCGATGACCTATTCAAGTAATTCATTGAGTAACCAACCCAACCGACTCCAAGGTTGGCACAACTCAGCGTTACACACAAAAAAGAGAATGAATAAACATATTATACTGGGTTTGTTTGGTAATACCTGGTAATAAGTACTTATGTACCTTATTTACATTCTGGCAGAATAATTAACTATCCAGGGTAGTATAAGGTGTATAAAATTATAAGCTCAAAAGAGTTAAATGAAATTATTATAATTAATTTGTGTAAATTAAGGGTAATGTATATGTTATTTAAAATCAGGATTTGAAAATATCCAATATTTATAATAAATATCAAAATATCCGATATTTATTTCCATTTTTGATATACTCGTAGTATATCAATAAATCTGACTAATCCTTGTAAATACATCGTAAATTTTAATTCAGGAGTCATATTTTTGGTGTAAAAAATATAATTGGAATGAAAATTATATAAAAAACCATTTATCATATGAAATACTGATTATGTGTTAAATAAAAAAATATTTCTTTTTTTTTACTCGAGTCATCATCACTCACTAAAACACTGTCACTGATAGCTGGCTCATTAAGTTTCAGTCAACATAGTCAGCATTTCGCAAAATATGAGCAAAAACCAAGTTTTTGTATTTGTAAAATAAATCAGTGTATCATTGATATATATATATTTTTACCATCTGCCATCATGCCTTTTTGGCTTTTATCAGCTTTTGTGTGGGGGAAAGTCTTTTGGAGGGCTCACATACATTGATGTGTCACTCTATTGGAGACTTCATAGTGAAGCGAGTCGAGGTCTTTTGAGCCTGTAATGCGACTCAGATGTGTCTGTCAATTTTGTCGCCAGTATATTTTGATGATTTTCGAGTCGTTTTCTGTATTTTTCACAGGATTTTTCAATTTCCTTTTTTTACAGTGGGCATTTCGAGATACTCATGCACTTCTTAATTTCGTGTAAAGCAAGGGGCGTTCGTTATCATTTTCAGGGTAATGTTTTGGAATCGCTGCAGTATTTCTGTGTTAGAATGACTAGCAGATCCCCAGAGCTGGATGCCATAATATGTCCATATAGGCTTGATGACAATTTTGTAGATGAGGAGTTTATTCTCTAAACTGAGTGTTGATTGTCTACCTATTAGCCAATACATGTCTCTGACCTTTTGATTTGCTCGGTCTCTCTTACTCTTTATATGGAATTTCCATGTGAGTCTTATGTTCAGGTGCATTCCCAGGTTTGTGGGGCAGTGATGATGATGATGATGATGATGTCCTCCCAGACGTATCCGTCGACGGCGACACCCTGTCAGTTTGGATCAGTTTTTCGCGAATGTGCTCGGATATGACTTGCAAAGCCGAATTTGGTTTTAAATATCCGGTTGCAAATAGCACAGTGAAGTTGCCCGCAGCTGTTGTCTATGCTATAGCGGGACAGTTCACGGGCTATCAGAGCTGTTTTAAGTGGCCTAAACAAAGCTCGTCTCATCTCTTCCCCAGGCGGTTAGCCGCGGTCGTCTGGTCACCATCTAAATGCGGTCGAAAGTGGGGCAGTGCTACGCCATCGAGGTTCACTGGTGGACAATCTCCTTTCTTAAGTGAAAAGGTGATGTGGTTTGATTTTGCAGGACTAACTTTGATCCTCCATGTTTTGAGCCATTGACTAATCTTGTTCAGATGTATTTGTAGTTGCTCTGAAGCTATTTCTGGGTCGCTGTTGCTTACTAGCACAGCTGTGTCATCTGCATAGGTGGCGGTAAGAACTTCAGTGCTCAGCGGTAGACTATAGACTATATAGACTGTGTATAATATCGGTCCAAGAACTGAACCCTGAGATACGCCGGCTACAATTTTTTTGAAACAGGATAGCTCATCCTCGAATTGTACTTGGAACATTCTATTCTGAACGTAAGACTTTAGTAGCATAAAAGCGTTGTTGGGTACATACATTTTCATTTTATAGAGCATCCCTTTATGCCAGACTCTGTCGAACGCTTGTTGAACATCCAAGAAAACCACAGAGCAATATTCTTTCTTTTCAAGTGATTGTCTCACTTTATGGGCTACCCTATGTATTTGTTCAATGGTAGCGTTTTGTGCTCTGAATCCAAATTGATGATCTGGGATTATCTTTTGATCACTCAACATTGGCAATAAGCGTGCTAGAAACCGTTTTTCTAAAAGCTTTGATAGCACAGGCAAAAGACTTATTGGTCGGTAAGATGATACTTCATTAGGGGGCTTCCCTGGTTTTGATATCATGTTTATGATGGACACTTCCCACAACTCAGGGAAATACTGCAACCTAAGTATTGCATTGAAGAGAATAGTGACAAAAATGACTCCTTTTCTAGGCAATTGCTTTAAAATCTCTGCTGTGATTAGGTCACAGCCTGGTGCTTGTTTTGGTTTTAGCTGGGTGATGTGTCTTAATACTTCTTTAGGAGCGACTGGTTTTAGAGGTAATGACATTTGTTGATCACTATTAACAATCTGGTCAATTTCATCTTCAGATTGGTTTGCATCTTCATCGTTGGGCTTAAAGACTTTGCTTAGGAAGTCTGCAAAAATATTTGTCTTTTCTTTAGGAGTTCTGGCCCATCCACCGTCGTCAAGTTTTAGGGGTGGTACTTGTTGTTTTGGCCGTTTGAATGTTTTAGTCTTCCCTTTTATCTGCTGAAAGTATTTGAATTTTTTATTTAGAGCGGTTTTATCTGAAGAAATTCTTGCTTGTGTGCCATCTGCGGTGTAGTCTCCTTTTTTCTGCAATCATTTCTTGAACCACTACAGTATAATTATTGCATTTTGGATTACAGATAATATATGGCGTTGACATCCATGCACCTGTTTGGATGAGGTTAGTAAAATGGAGCGCGGCTTCTTCAATCTGGAGGTCTGTTTTAAGTGGTATGCTAAGTTCTATGTGTTTGTCGAGGTAGTTCCGAAAGGCATGCCAGTCAGTCTTGTAGTTATAGAGAATATCTTTCGGTTCTTTGTATATGTCACCGGCAATCTGTATAATTCAGGTATTCTATACAATACCCAGGCAATGTATAGAATACCTGGAGCATTCAGGCAATGTATGAAATATTATGAATATTTTTGATCATTACATACTTTACCTAGGTAATTTATACAATGCCCAGGTATTGTATAGAATACCTGCTGGTCTGCCGGTAATGTGTAAAATAAATAGACTGTATTTATCGATTTTTTGTGAGTACCTACCTACCTATAAAATGACGGAATAGAAAAGCACTTTACGTTGGCTCAAAATCAACTTTATTAAAATTAACAATTACGGTACCTATGAGAGACTCGTTGGTTGGCCGCCATTTCTAAATAAATTCACTCAGGAAACAGAAGAAAAATATTACTCAGTTACGCAATGAGCTCACTGTACAACGCGCGCGTCCTCCCCACCTACATCGCACGCAGCTTACTGCCTGCTCGCACGTCTCCCTCTTCCCCGCTCTCTTATTTTGCACACATTGCCGGCTGCGCATTAGGTATTGCATAGAATACCTAGGCAAAGTATAAAATAAATAATATTTCATACATTGCCTGGATGCTCCAGGTATTCTATACATTGCCTAGGTATTGTATAGAATACCGGATTATACAGATTGCCGGTAACATATATAAAGGAAGAGCTGAGAGTACATATTACCGGCGAGTGATCGGAAGCTCCATCTAAGTTTGATTCAAGTTTCACATATACTCTAGAGATTTCCTTTGGCAACAAAGAAGTCTATGAGGTTTGGTATTTTCCGAGGATCTGTAGGCCAGTACGTAGGTTCACCTGTAGAGAGTGCTTCGAGTTTCATAGTGTCTACTGCCTTTTTCAGCTCTCGTTCTCTAGTAGTACAAAGTCGTGACCCCCAGAAAGTATGTTTGGAGTTCCAGTCACCTCCAGCAATAAACTTCCCACCAAGAGTGTCACCACTACCAAAGAATTCCCGGAATAGATCCATGTCAATGCGGTGACGGGGTGGGCAATATACAGCCGCGACATTAATTGTGACCTGCCAATCATTTATTGCCACTACAGCGGCCTGGATGTGGTTGTATCGATAGCTATTTAGCGGGTAATGTTTGATATTTTCTCTTATGATTACAGCAGCTCCAGCATGTGCCGTTCCATCAGGGTGGTTACAGTAGTATATTTTGTATCCAGAAATGCATACCACTTTCTGGTCAGTCATATGTGTTTCAGATACTAGAACTACATCTATTTTATTATGATTCAGAAAAAGCTCAACATCCGACTTATTTGGAGTCAAACCATTTGTGTTCTAGGTAGCTATTCTGAGAAACTTTACTTTGGGAGAAAGGCAATCAGACTCGTTAAAAGTCCCACTAGGTTTCCTATATGTTGAATGAGGGTGTCCATTTTTTTGGTTTGTTGGATTATCATTTGTTCTAAAATATCCTTGATATATATGCAAGAATAAATATCATGATATGTATCGTGATATAAATCATGGAACCCTGTTTAAAATTTCAACATAATAATGAACGAGTTACATTTACATTGCTTAGGAGAAAATAAAAGAAACCCGATTACTTCAACATTGCAGTTTTTTTTTATTTACTCAGATTAATAATATAATAATAATATCTGGGATAAATCACACACGGTCATCTGGCCCCAAACTAGAATTCCCTGTATGTATTATAGCAACCAGAGACTAGACATGTACCGGGTACCCGGTTTGGATCCGGTACGCGGCGGATCCGGCACTTTTTTAAGGATCCGGCCGGGTACCAGGTAATAGCGCCGGGTAACCGGTTCCGCCGGGTAATTACCTACTTATTAAAACACGTTATTTTGAAGTTAAAAGTATAGGTACATTTATGTAACTGTCATTCATATTTCAATCTTATTTAATACTGTAGGATTATGGCTGCCAGGTTACGCAGTATAGGATTGTGACCTCTATTTTCTGCCCAACACATAAATATATAGGGTTATGAAATATATGAAAATTTTTTGACCACGGTTCTACTCATGAAACTGAACAACTTACCCCAAGAAACCTATATTAAATTAGTAAAAAAATATTTGGAGTTCTTATACTAATTGATCACCTGAATCAACAGTTTTGTATGGTAAGTCCAACAATATTTTTATGAATTGAGTATTGTGTAGGTTCCTTGGCAAAAGTTGTTCAGATTCATGAGTAGAAGCCACTGTTAAAAATTTTTCAGGTATTTCAGAAGGACCCTATATCCCTTAGAGCTCCGGAAGAAGAATGCTGCAGGAATGGGATAAGGAACAGAGTAGAACACTCTGGGATAGTGCACCAGGTCAAAAGTTTTTTCCGGGAATACACGTCTAGTGCACTACAACTTCATAAGCCTGGACTTAGGATTCTAGTCAGAACTCTAACTGGCCACTGCAAGCTTAATAAACACCTTAATAAAATGAAGCTTGCAGATACGGACGAGTGCCGCTTTTGCCTCGAGAAAGAGGAAAGTCCTCTTCATATACTCTGCGAGTGCGAGGTGCTGGTCCAAGCCAAAAGCCGATCTCTAGGTGGACCAATGGTAACTCCAGAGATCATTAGGGAAATCGATCCCAAGTGCATCCTACAGTTCATTAGAACTATTGGCCTTGAGGATATAATATAACAGGGGCAGTGATCACAATAGATCTACCCAGGTCACAGTGATCCAATAGGGCCCTCCTTTGTTGGTCCTATAGCCCTTTACCCCCAAAGTAATAATAATAATAATCCCTTAGAGCTCTGGCAAAGTTAGGTAATGATCTAAGATGTAATTGTGACGTCTTTCATTGCCTATTGGCGGCCGATTGGACCGCCGGGTACCCGGCAAATCCATTACCCAGTACATGTCTACCAGAGACTGATATACATACACATATATGTTTAAATACATACATATATAGATATAATATACTCAGACACAGTGTAAACAAATCTGCTATCACAGAAATGTTTGCCCTGGGTGGGGATCGAACCCACGGCTCTCGGATCAGTAATCAGGAGAGCTAACCACTGAGTCTGTCTTTGAGATTATCTTAGTATGATGAACTTAATGGACCCTCAGTTTTCGGAAACCTGTCCCTTACACCCTGTAAATTATGCACCAAAAGGTTAGCTAAAACCTTGCATTGGTTTCCTGTTTCTTACTGAGTTTCCAAGTTACGATACTTTGAATGACAGCCCTAGTTACGCTCTTTTTTAAAGTATCTCAAGGTCGAAGCAGAGTACTGCGGTGAAACTTAGACGTTACAAACAGTCAAACAGTATTTATTGTTTGATTTAAATGAATTTTTCTTTCTATCTATCTATCAGCCGAAAGACGTCCACTGCTGGACAAAGGCCTCCCCCAAGGATTTTCACACCGACCGGTCCTGTGCGGCTCGCATCCAGCGGCTTCCTGCAACCTTTACCAGGTCGTCGGTCCACCGAGTCGGGGGCCTGCCCACACTGCGCCTTCCGGTGCGCGGTCGCCATTCGAGAACTTTACTGCCCCAACGGCCATCTGTTCTACGAGCTATGTGCCCTGCCCACTGCCACTTAAGTCTAGCGATTCTGAGAGCTATGTCGGTAACTTTAGTTCTCCTACGTATCTCCTCATTTCTGATTCGATCACGTAGGGAAACACCAAGCATAGCACGCTCCATCGCCCTTTGGGTGACTTTGAGCCTTCTTATAAGGCCCATAGTAAGCGACCATGTCTCGGATCCATATGTCATCACTGGCAACACACACTGGTCAAAGACTTTAGTCTTGAGGGACTGCGGTATTTTGGACGTAAAGATATTGCGAAGCTTCCCGAACGCTGCCCAGCCGAGTTGGATTCGACGATTGATCTCTTTCTCGAAGTTGGACCGACCTAACTGGACTGTTTGTCCCAGGTATACATATTCGTCAACAACTTCGAGTGTAGAGTCTCCAACCTTCAGAGGAGTGGGTGTAACACGGACGTTTGACATGATTTTCGTCTTATCCATGTTCATTTTAAGACCCACTTGTTGGGAGACTCTACTAAGTCCTTCGAGCATTGCGCCTAGGTCTTCCAAGGTCTCAGCCATGATCACGATATCGTCAGCAAATCGAAGGTGAGTGATGTACTCGCCATTGATGTTAATGCCGAGTCCTCTCCAGTCCAGAAGCTTGAAAACGTCTTCCAGTGCAGCGGTGAACAGTTTTGGAGATATAACGTCTCCCTGTCTCCTGTCTGAATTTTTCTTTATCTGATGTCTATTCATTGTTTTTACCCTGTTATTTACCAAGCGCCATTTGTAAAATATGTAATTTTTAAAACTTAACTACAATCAAGACCACAATATAAACAATAAAATACACATAAATGATATATGCATATAGAATTATGATTGTTTTTTTTTCAAGTCATTTCTATTGTTTCAATTAATATAGGGGGTTTTTAAATATATTGCCACGATTGAAACTATAGGACGTCTACTCATGAAACGGACTACCTTGAGCTATTTACTGCTCTGTACGATGCATACCTGATTCTTCGGAAGATATGTTTCCACTTCAGTTGCCACTTTATAACCGCCATGACGCAGTATTAGATATACTTTTTATTTGCTTGCACCAGCTCTCATACTTTTAGTGCAACTTTTGGGGTTTTTTCATACATAATGATTTATGAAAACTAAAATATAATTTACTCGTCTCAGTTCGTTGTATCTTCATCAAGGAATATTGAATATACATTTTTTTTTTGTTTGGTTCTTTCCTGCTTTTGCAAGGAAAAGGCAAAGGCTTCTCTGGCCATACGGCCTATTCTTACGTAGTTTGCTCTTCTCTAAATATTTTTCTATTTCATTTGAGTTCTCATTTATCAATTTCTGTCGTCTTTAACTTTTTCTCTATTCTCCAACAAAATGATAGCACTTTTGATGAAGATTTCATGGACTTCTTGAGAGCACTCGAAACACAGTCTACACACTTTTATTTCATTATCCTACATATTAGACGTTTAAATGGCACTTTATTGAACAATACACTATCAATAGTATGCATTAAAAACCACGATATCTATTTTTTCGGATAATAAAACAAAAATGACCAACTCTTGCCGCGAGTTTCCGCCAAAAAGTCATTGAATATACTATGACAACAAAATACAGTCCGACTACGATCTTTTGGCAGGTGGTGAAAAGTTGGAACTAACATTGATCTTAAAAAATTACACAATTTATATGAAATAAAAATGTCAGATTTGCGACAAAAGCGTCCTCCTGTAAATGTCATCCACCTACAATAAGATCGTAGTCGGACTATAAGGCGCTTAGCAGACGGGGGACAACGGAGTGCCCGCGAGAATATAGAATGAACGAGTGGAAATCTTATGCAGTAACGTATGGTTCATCCCAATCAAAAAAAAGCAAAACGTAAACAAACTTACTATGGAACTGACACATGTCAATGTCATCTGCATACTACGTTTGTTTACCTTTTGCTTTTTTTTGATTGGAATGAACTATAAACGAAGGTCAACGTGACTGGCGGACAAAAAAGTCCGCCCGCACAGAGTTAACAGAGAGACCGCTTAATACAAACCACTAAAATCCTAAGCATATACATGCTTATAGACGTCTACGGTCGTTCAATCCAAGGTCACGACCGCACAGTAGCGATAATTGTCACAAACTTGACTGAATCGATACGTCTGTTGTAAGCGCTCTTGATTACTGATCCGAGGGTCGTGGGTTCGATTCTCATTTATAAGCAGTAGACTTTATACAGGGTGTTAAAAAGTGCATTTGAGATTTTAAGGGGTCACTTAGAATTAAATAGAGAATACAGGAAAAATATTGAAAAAATCCGAATTCCATATTTTAATTAATTCAGATTTAGTGAAGAAAACTGAAAAAAAGTTATATATCGGAATTTTTGAATATTTTTCCTGTATTCTACAGGGTGTTACAGAACTACCCCTAATGGTTGAAACGGCATGGACTGTAAATCATTTTAATATTTGGGTACTTTTTCTTTTTGCTGCATCAGTTCACGTTTCGGAGAAATCATTTATCGATGTTTTTCAAAAATATCGATATGATATTTAAGATTTTCCAGCTCTAGCGATCATCTGGTCGTGGTCATGACCCCGCGCGCAAACGCGCCAATCATAGCGCAGCGGCATATGAACGTAGGCTATCATAGCGCGGATATCTGTACACCTATTATGAACTGACAGGTGAATATAATAGTGCTGTAACATAGTCGATAATCTTATTTATGACAAAAAATAATTAGTTTTCGCAATTTTTTTATTTAACGTTTTGTTAAAAAAAAATACTACAGTGGACTGCTTACATGACATACTTTAACGCCCTTAATTTATTAGGGGGAGTTTTGTAACACCCTGTATACTTGTTTCCGAGTAACCCGTAAAATTTCAAACGCACTTTTTTATCACCCTCCTGTATACCTAACTAGCTGGAGTGCCCGGCTTCGCTCAGGGAGTTGATATGATATCGTCTGGTAGTTGGAATAATTAAAATAACTTTTTTTATTGAAACAATAATTTTCGTTTCCATGGTACCTATATACAGGGCGTTGTTTTGGTCGACAACGGCCTTATAAGGGATGAAAGTATAAAAAATACTTGTTCTGAAAATACCTATAATATTTTTTTTTATAAATTGATTCTACTGAAAAAATGACCTACAAATTCTACTGAAAAAATTATCAAAACGCATGTTCGCGCAGTCAGTCAATGAAGGCCGGCTCATTCACGAATTTTCCTACAAAAAGGTCAATGACACTTACATGAACCTGTCGGGAGAATTATTCCAAGATAGCTTCTTCCTTGAACTCTTGTCTACTTTGGGCTCTATCTCGAGCATGGGATGTTTTTTCGGTAGAATACGATTTGCGGAGTTGTAAATAATGTTTTTATTGCGTAACACATTACAGCGGCGCGGCGCCACTCCAAATAACTCCAAATCTCACACACTCGACTTGATTTACACCACACGAAAAACATTTCGATAGTCGTGAACTGAGCGATGTATTAACAACTACATCGCTCAGTTCACGACTATTGAATAAAGACTTGTTTGAAATTGAAGAGAAAAAGGAACGCGTGTTCGGCGCGGAGGCATGCAGCAGACTGCCCACGCCGCCGCCCGCGGCGCTGCCGCAGTCGGGACCCCTCGCGCACCCCCGCACACCTCGCCTCGTTGCTAGGCAACCATTCATTGTTAAAATACGTTACGCACGGAAACAAGGATACCATAATTAATTATTTTCTAAGATTTACTTATGAAAATTTAAGGTGCCATTTTTATATTTTTTTGGCATCAGTATCATGTATACTGTATCATGTATACTATCACCCCTGAACAGCTCGTTGTCGACCAAAACAACACCCTGTATATAAAAAAAATCGAATTCCCTCCTCAAGCGAGAACAAACTACATTAGCTGACCGTGATAAAAGCAGGAGGCTCCACGCGCTCCCACCCGCGCCTCACCGACCCGCACCCCGTGCCTCACCCCCTGCACCCTGCTCCTCACCCTCCCGCACCCCACTCCTCGCCCCCCCCTCCCCCCACCCGCACCCCCCGATCGGGTCGGTGTCGGTAGGTATTCTAGGAATAATCAAAGGCGCGAATGGCGAGGCGAGTGTTCACACATTGCCATTCGCTTCAGTCGAAGACTAGCTCTTGACCAGGTATGAAGCTCTGAAATGTGCGTAAATCGCCGAGAATTGCTAGAATTCATTAAGTTATATCATGGTTAACCAGTTATTTGGAGCCCGACACATGCACCATCATAAAAACAAGTAAAAAGTGCATGACAACTGGACCCCCATTATTAAAAAATTAAATTAATTTTATATCGAACACAGGTTTCATAAGACATTTAACATTACATTACAGAACAGAACATAACATAAAATTACGTTATGACTGTTATGGGTAAACCAGTGGAGGAATTAAAAACTAAAATAAAACCATTAGGTATTTATTAGTTCATTATTTAAATAAATAGAAAAAATAATCATATCAATATCGTTTCTTATTTAATAAGAGTTATATTATTGTAATTGTTTAGCCAGTTCGCAAAAGTCAAAAAAGTTATTTTAAAGTATTTTTCATAAAAAAGCTAATACATGTTGACGACTATTCACCGCCGCGAAACGCGCGCTGCGCTGTTAAAACTCGTATCACAGATGTCCGTGTCAAGCGTGCGCTGTTGAAACGCGCGCTGTTCAACAGTGCTGCCGAAGCGCGGATCTCTGAAACCAGCCATGGAAATAGGTACAGAGAATTCGAGTTGGTGTGATGAGTGAGACAGCCGCGGTCAGTCCTGTCCCAGTACCCGGCGGTCTTTTTTGTCCGCCAGTCACGTTGACCCTCGTTTGCATTACTGCATAGATTTCCATACGTTCTATTCTCGCGGACAAATTGTTCGCGCCTCCGTCTGCTGATCGCCTAAAAGGTCCCTTTATACTGGAAACCATTCCACAAATCAAGAACCGTTGACCTTTCGCTATAAGACCACCAAATGCTGGAATTATTTACCACTGCGGAAGCCACTCTCTGACTAAAGCAAGGTTTCTCTTCTTACCCTTTTTGTTTTCTAAAGTTCAATATGTTTGTGACTCAGACTAAAAAAGTACGTACAATTATTTTGTCTATAAAAGTTTTTGACAAGAAATCATGACATGAATGTATTGAAATTTTATTTGAAGGTGTTTAAAAACTTTATTGTTCCATTGGGAGTTATAATCTTTTCCTTGACGCTATCGATTCTATGGCCAAAAATGTAATGATATTACTCCATTTCGATTTGTAATGTTTATTATTTTTGCAGGGCAATGTCCGATGTTGACAATTGCACCTCCCGAGCGTCCATTTAAATAATGTTAGGTAGGCTAACCATGGATCCCCCGCACTTATAACATGGACTCCTGAGAGAACTGATCTGGAAACTGAACTGATGAAACCCTGCTTTAAAGAGACTGTTAAACGGAATTACAAGGAATGGCATTTGAATGAACAAGAACTGGTCTAGCAGAACTGTTCTGCTAGACCACTTCTTGTTCATTCAAATGCCTAGCAGAACTGTTCTGCTAGACCAGTTCTTGTTCATGCAATGCCGTTTAACCATCTCTTTAAAGCAGGGTTCCATCAGTTCAGTTTCCAGATCAGTTCTATCAGGAGTCTATCTGGTGCCAGTAAGTGCCGGGGATCCATTAATTAGTCAGTAAATGATCTACAAACTAAGAGAGAAACAGAACTCAAAGTAGAGACTTTTTTAGCCTGAGTCTGAACTCGATTCTTAATTATTTATATGAAAATTGCTTTGTGTAACGCCATGAAAAATAATGAATTTAGTATCGAAAAAGCTCCAGTAGTTAAAGCTCATTTAAAGGAGATTTTTGTGTAACTAGGTGTAAAGTGGTTTGTTTGTAAAAAAGTACAGACGATTACAAAGGCTAACAATTTAAGGTAACAATTTGCTTTCTTTTTGGTCTTCCTCTTCCTTTTCTTCCCTCTATCTTTCCTTGTCAAGATGCTAGCTTAAGCTGAGGACAGGAACAGTTGGAGATTGATTCAACGTTAAAACATATTTTTAAAAATCTTTTTTTAAAACTCCTTAAAATTTTCTAATTTAACGTTTTTTGCAGTCATCATAAAATAGAACCTAGTGATTAGAATCCCAATTTTAGAAACAAGAACTAAGCAAGTCCATACGATAATAATAATAGTAGCGGATTTCTTTTAAAAATAGTGTGGATACGATTGTTCGTACAAAAAACATCGTAATAATTTTTCCTTGTCCCTGTTCGGTGATACACTTTCTTTACTCTTTTTTTCTTTTGTAGTCGCAGTTGATGTTCTAGAGCTTCTTTCTGGATCTAATAATTCAATTGTTTTCTTAATAAGCAACAATTCTTGTTCTTTATATGTCAACTGCTCTGGTGCTTCGTTTGGTTCCCATTTAAACTTGTGTTGATTTTCTATTTTATTTTTTAATTTCATATTGTGAGTATTTAAAATGTTTTCTATACCACCTTGAACTTTATATTCATTTGGCGCTGGAGTTGGATATTTCTTCTCAGCGAAACGACGAGCGCGGTAGAGAGGACCACACCGGACTGCTGGTAAACATTTTGGTTTTTCTAGGTTATATTGGCATGGCCCTGGTGTTTGTAATTTTCCATGAACAGGTAGCCAATTGTTCCAAGGACGAAATCTTCCCTCTGACGAAGAAAAAGGAGCTGCCTGCTGAAGATAAAAAGATCTGGATTGTATTGTATTTTGTTGTGGAAAGTCAGCTGGACTTGGTGAATTGAGTTGTTTTATAAGTGGTTTAGTTCTAAGGGTTCTGGATCTGAATATCCAAGTAAGAGGTGGACAGATCTTAACATTATCCTTTTCTTCTTCTACAATATAATCAAAATCATCGTAATCATCATCATAATCGATGATTGGTTTATCTATAAACCTCTTAGCCGAACAACCAAATGGAGATTTTGAACAGTTAAGAAAACTTCCTATTTTTATTTTTGGTGAATATGTTGCTGGGCCTGGAGTCTCCACAAAAGAGCGCTTAAATCTTTGAGCTTTAGTACCGAAAACAGCAGGAACGGGTAACTTTGCATGACATATGCCTTCTGGTGCTTCAGGCAAGTCGAAGGCCCTTTTTATATTGTAAGTCATAGGACTTGGGCAAACTTCATGTTGAGAAACGCAAAATCTTGCAGCTTTGGGTCCTAAAAATTGTAAATCTGTGCCTTTAGGCAATTCGGGAGAGTATGATGCTGGTCCGGGTAGATTTTCGATAATATGCCTTCTTTGAACCATTTCTATGTAACGTAATTGTTTAGATGTTTTTCTTTTGTTTTCTCTGAACTTTTCCATGCAAATTTCGTAATCTGTAGGTTTTTTCTCAAAATCGTAATCAGCTGGGCCTGGTTTTACTTCTAGAGAGTCTAGAGTTCGCTTTGATTTCCAGTGACTCCATTTCCATCCATGATAAAAAGCAGTGGCTTCATTCACTCTAGCATCATAAAAAGGTGGACATTCTTCACCAATTTCTTCTAATATTTGTTTCGCAGAACCATCGGGCATAATATCAAAGCCACGATGTCTCTTCGAAGGTGCTGAAATTCCCACACCGAGGGTGGAATGAGGAGGAGCTCCTTTAAATAACCGTCTTCTTATATTTCCTTGACATACAATTTCTTGTTCTTCCTCTTCTTCAGTGCTACATTCACAAATACTTGGAAATCCACAGCGACACAAAAACTCCTCTAAATCTTTTTCACTAAAAGATTCATATGGAAATCTTGGAGTTTTCGATTTCAGTGAAGCACATCCTGGTATGGTTGGTGGGATAGCAGAATTGTAGATTGAGTGAGTCCATATCGTAGCCGCTGTCGCTGTTTTTCTAGGGCTTTTCGATAGGAATGGAGCTTTGTTAGGTTTCACTGCGTTTCTAGGATATTGGTACGACCCAGGATCTAAAAGAGTATTACATTCAGATGGTTTTTGAAATCGGTTAGCTAATGAATAAGCCATTATAATAGAACCCAATTAAAGAAAAAAAAATTTAAACTCATGTAAATATTTTATAAAACTTTAATACAAAAACAAGTCACAAATAAAATCTCATTCATAAACAAGCTTCGTTTACAATTTTTTAGACATAAATCAGAAGTCATGGTCTTATTGATTTTAAATTTTACTAAATATCAAGGAGCTTTTAACTCACCTACATGGAGGACAAATATAATAAACGAAGACTTTAGTTGAGGAATTCAGGATGCATATTAAAAGTTAGGGGTGAGTTTTACAAAGCACACCAAGGGCTTTGTTTAATTTTTAGGGTTCCGTATCCAAAGGCCAACGGGATCCTATTACAAAGCCTCCGTTGCCCGTCCGTCCGTCTGTCTGTGTCTATGACATAAGAATTTTGTTTAATTTTTGGTGCTGTCAGTTGACATTTTCACTGCTTTTATCAAAGAGGTTTATATACAAGAGCCGCAATCACCTATAACGCTTCCATGACAACGTGGAGTAAAGTAACAAAAACTAGGACGTAGCTTTGAAACATGAACTTATGTGAAAGTGACACTATATTTGTCTCACTCTTACTAAGCGAATCTATACAACTAAACGTCAAGTAAGAAAAAGAAGGCTATATGTTTTTAATGACACTTGAACAATGTTGCCAGTAGTAGTATCATATTCCCCCAATGAATGAATGAACGAATGAATGATAGATCGATATTTTTGTAACTGTAATGTAACACCGAGTGGATAATATCGTATTATCTAATTACTAGTAATAATTTAAAAGCAAAAGTGAATAGGTGTAATGAAGCTTACAAAGGTTTTTAAATTAATAGAAACTTATAAAAATATTTATTCAGTCAGAGTGTAATAAAATGTTAGTGATAAAACAATAACAATTAATTGTAATTGGCAATTATTGGCATTTTAACAATTAATTGTAATGAGAGGTTTTAAGAAAAAAAAGTTGCCGAATCTCTTTAATAGGTGGCGTTGATGGAAAGTTAGGTATTAAATTAAACAGCTGGCAACCCGTACTCGGCCTATATTTCCATGGGAACTTTGTATGGAGTACACAATTTTTTTACAAAGATGTGGGACAAAAGTTTTTCAGTTTAATAAATATTAAAGAATCTCTAAATCGCCCCTCAAAAAGTACCTAGTTCTAATTTTCTTAATACTCTGTATAAGGCTGCCGACCATTTTAATTGTATGAATATGTGCGTGTTGTATTTAATAATCTTCTTTAAATGTCCAATAAAGAATTGTAATTACCTATAAAAAGAATTACGTACAAACATGAAATCTCATAATTATTTACGACATTAACGCTCGACTTCGGTGCAGCGCCATCTATTTTCACTGTTGAAAATCACTAAATTGCTTGAAAATGAAAACCCCTTATTGTTACGTTTACTGAAATGATTTAACAATTACTATTTCAACTTTTTAGTCAAATACTTGTTAATAAAACATTCAGATGTGACTTCCGAAAGACTTTTCTCGATAGCAGGATTAATAAAAACTGAAAAACGAAAGAAAACCTAAAGAGCTGTTTTTTTAATTTTTAATGTTAAACGACATAAATCATATAACTTTTAGGTTTGACAGGTCATTTTGTGTCGTGTTTGAGAACTCGTAATTTAATTTTTAATTGATAGTCTTTTAAAAATCCAGGAACTTTTATTAAAATTATCAGAACTCACTCGTAAATATTATCAGAACCAATTTTAAATTCAATTATTAGGTTGTTCCAAAATAAAACACTGAATATGGCTATTTCACAAAAAAGGACTCTCTTACATTTGAATTTACTGCATACGATGTCACCTTAGCGGAGATTTATTTTTCGATAGCTTGTAAAAGAATCAGGCTTCTGAGCTACCGAAAAAAGGCAATAAAGTATTTTGAAAGTTTTAAGGCTAAGGATTTTCTTTCAAATTTTGCTAATATAAAATTATCGAAATGGCGTTTTCAGTATTTTATTTTGGAACAGCCGAATTGTAATTGTAATCAGCATTTACTTCAAGCAATAACTGTAATTAATATAAAATACGAGAATTTAGTTTTATCAACTATTGTATTTATTGTCACGAGCTTTCGCCCGCGACTTTTATTATTTATTACTATTTTTTTCTCCTCACGGGATCTTTGCGAATCCTAGTTTACGTTTTAAATTAATATAAAATACAAATATAGGGTAACATTTTTATTTATTGTTTCTTCTCTCTCTCTCTCTCTCTTATCGTTTATTTATAGTAGGTGTTAAAAAAGTGCGTTTTGGGGTTACTCAGAATCAAGTACAGAATACGGGAAAAAATATTGAATAAGTCCACAATATATTTTTTTCAGTTTCTAATACTGAATCTGAATAATTAATTAAGAATTTGTGTGGAAAACTACAAAAAAGTTGTATATTGGATTTATTAAATATTTTTTCCTGTATTCTATACTTGATTCTGAATAACCCTTTAAAATTTCATGCGCGTTTTTTTAACACCCTGTATTTATTTTATACAAAAAATATACAGTTACAGTAATTTTACAATTTAAACAGTTATCGATAGACACACGTAATACGTCCTCATCATTCATTCATTTAAATTCCCCCAAATTAGGGTATTTAGTATTTTTATTTTTAAGCAACACTGAACGATGGAAAATGGCGACAATTTGTGATGAATTTTTACGAAGTTATTTTTATTCAAAATCTTAACATAATACTTAATGACCTGTGAAATGTGATACCGGTGTTCTTGTTATCTCTGGCGGAATGAGATTTACACGATTTTACTACGCAATTCGGCATGTTTTTGTGTAACAAGGAGTGAGTACGGAGGACACGTTGTCGTGACCGTAGCTTGATACAGACTGAGTAACTCATAAGACTTTTAGCCATATATGCCGTTGGGGCATGTTTGCGATATAGTGTTCTGGAGATATGACATTTCACTGGCTTTTATTGTTTCAGAAATGAATTGACTATCCTTACCATAAGTTATCCGAAAATAATATCACATTTGCCCCAGTACCTCATCAAGTTATATTTTACCAAATCAAAATCTCGGGATCCATAATTAAACAATAAGGCTGTTACTGTTTATAAGCCTTTGCCTTATCCTTGCTGAGAAGAGCGGGGCTGCGTTCCGAGGGTGCACTCTGACAGCAACCGTTTTGTTCTTTCTCTATCTCTCTTTCACACTTACGCGATTTATATTATGCTATCCTGTTGTCAGAGTGAACGGTTGCTGTCAGCAGTGCGTTTTGAGTTGACAGAGCCACGTTCAGAACCTGCACTTGACAGCAACCGTTTTGAACCCTCTCTTTCACACTTACGCGATTTATATTATGCTATCCTGTTGTCAGAGTGAACGGTTGCTGTCAAGTTTAGCTTCTGAACGTGACTCAGCATACCCTTTCGCATGTGTGAAATTCTGTTATTCTGCGAGTGCGACGTTCTGTTTGCATCGCTTCGTCGTAAACGTCATGTCTGGCTGGTACCTATTAAGAAAATATAAAAGGAATCTTAATCTTTAATTGGTATTAATTACCAGGAAGCATTGTAGAATGTTGGGCAACTACTAATGAAACATTGCAGACCACAATTTCAGTTGGCTTTGCTGTGGCCTGTGGCTCACTCCAAGTCCACTCTGAGTGCGTGCGCGCATTGATGTGGAGATAGTCTTGAAGCACTTTGAAGTGTGTAACGTTTTCAAAATGTTTGTTTTTTTTAGAAAACTATAGAATGAAAGTGCACAAGATAACATAGAGAATATAGTGATAGCAAATAATGCAATCTGTGCTTTTAGCCTAAAGGATGCAAAAAGTCTACAAATAATTGTTTCACAATGGGTAAATTAAATAATTCTTTTTTATGGGGCATTATATTTGCTTCAGCCACTTGGAGTATTTCTTTGTATCTTTATTGGCTTCTGAATATGACCAGTAAGTTATTTAGTTTACATAATATAATGAATACTTATTTATTATTAATCTGCTTTTATCTTAATTCATCAAATATTTTAGGTGAAAATGGTCTTAGTAAGACTGACAACAAGCTTCATTATCGGCTAATGAACTCGGATGAGAAAAACCGTATAAAAAATAATGATAAATCTATAGCAGCTTTAGAAGGCAAGAATTTACTTTATGATAATCCCCAAGCTGGAAATGATAAGTACATTGGCAATGCTTGGAAGTATCACAAAAGTCACTCTGATTACAAGCAAAAGATGATGTTAAAGGAGAAATTTGCCAAACAGTTTAGCATAAAAATGTCTGCACAGCCTGATAAAAGCTTTGGTAAGTCTTGTGTTTAAGCACTGTCCAAGTTAACAGTTCTGTTATCAATTATATTGATGGCTAATTTAAACAATTAAATAACCCACTGTAAGTTTCATAAAACATAGCTTAATACAAATAGCCTTGGCTCCTTAATATTAAAATGGCTGTATAGACTGAACCCGAATGTTAAGTGATATGTTTAATCCTTGGAGCGCCACAGTCGGCTAGGACCAACAACCGGTTTCACAGGTGCCAGTATTTGAGATTTTCATATATTTTTGTCCACTGGAGCTAACGTTGGCGGTGGGTGCACGACTTGTCAAATAATAATGATACTGTTAATGGGTTAATGATGTTTATATTATGAGCTTAAAGTTGGTTAGTCTTGAACATGTAACATTGAGCTTTTTTGGTTGACTTTAGAACCCAGCATTTTAAGCAATAAGTGTGAAGCAAAGCCATTAACTTAGTATTTGGCCTTGTATGTTTTTATTACTACATTCACATAGTCCTTATATACCTTAAAGTCTAATATTGGTTCCATGCAGTTTTGTACATCAATGACACATTAAAATAAACTAAAACTGATATTGTTACTTGTGCCTTTGTTTCAGGGTGATAGGTTTTATGGCATGTGATTACTGTTATTCGTTATTGGGTTAATTATTTCATAACGTTACTGTAAGTATTTAGTGTCTCAGTGGTTAACATAGAGGATTACGAGATTCCCTTTCACGTGAGGGCCATGGTTTCAAAGCTCTCATTTATTTTTCTTTCCCATTTTCTATTTATATTTTTACTATATTAGTATCATATATTATACTCAGTTGATGACAACTATCAACAAACTATTTACTTGTTTAATTCTGACATTGTGTGAGTGTATTTTTTGCCACAGGCTAACTTGGTTTGGATATAAAGTAACTTTCTGGTATCATATCTTCGAAGTTTGAGCTAATTTAGAGGTATTAATGGTCCTTAAATGAGAATATCTACATATTAAAAAGCTTTTATGGGCCTTTTATGGGCTGAAAGGAGTGTGAAATATGTGTATGAATAATTCTTTAACACATGAAATATGGTGTCCAGTAGGTTTCTAAGTATATTTATACTAAGCAAATTAATATGGGCGAAAGTAACAATGAATATAAATTTAAACCCGAAAGGTATTAAACCAGCAAATAGTCATCATCAGCCGAAAGATATCCACTGCTGGACATAGGCCAAGGATTTCCACACCGACCGGTCCTGTGCGGCTCGCCTCCAGCGACTTCCCGCAACCTTCACCAGGTCGTCGGTCCACCGAGTCTGAGGCCTGCCCACGCTGCGTCTTCCGGTGCGCGGTCGCCACTCGAAAACTTTACTGCCCAACGGCCATTTGTTCTACAAGTTATGTGCCCTGTCCACTGCCACTTAAGTCTAGCGATTCTGAGAGCTATGTCAGTAACTTTAGTTCTCCTACATATCTCCTCATTTCTGATTCGATCACGTAGGGAAACACCAAGCAGAGCACGTTCCATCGCCCTTTGGGTAAATAGTAGCAAATAGAATTAACAAGTATATCAGAGTTTCCATTTAATTGTGTATAATTTGCAGACGATCAGTTTGGTGTTATAAGGAATGCTGAGGATGTTAGAAAACGTGAAAAGGGCTATAATCTACATGCATTTAACACCCTTATATCTGAAAGAGTTGGTAACCATAGAGGGCTACCTGATACCAGAAATAAATTGTTAGTATACAAATACAAGTGGTACTTGTAGATTTTATTTGTTATGCATATATGTTAATTTGCATATGATAACATGAAATTGTTATAGGTGCCGTTCACAAAAATATCCAGTGAAGCTACCAAAGGCCTCAATAGTGATATGCTTTTACAATGAACACTTTGAGACACTTATGCGGTCAGTTCATTCCATCTTGGACCGAACAGAGCAGAAACATTTAAAGGAGATCATACTTGTTGATGACTTCAGTGATATACCAGGACTACATGATAACGTTCGGCTAGCTGTCAATGCACTCAATGGAGCAATGCGCAAAGAAGAGGAAATGATAGAAACAAACAACATTGATGTCGAAAATGAAGTTGATTATATTAATGATGACAATAATGTTGCTGACAAGAAAACTACTGAAAAATCAAAGTTATCTAAAAAGGGACTAAATATTAGATTATTACGGACTAGTAAACGTGAAGGATTAATTCGTGCTAGATTGTATGGAGCAGATAATAGTGTAGGGGATGTGAGTATATTATATGTAGATTTTATTGAACAGGGCTTTTTATGAATAGGTTTCATTTAAATGGTTAGCAAAATATTCTTAATTTTATGAGGTCTTTGGAAAAAATTCTTTGATCAGCCAAAATAAATAACTAGCTGGTCGCAGCAACTTATGGCCAGCAAACATTTCAGATTTGATCAGCAGTTAATGTCATACTGGACTACGGAAATTTTTTTTTGGACAGCCAATTAAATAAATATATTGGCTGCATTGAGTGAGTCACATTTAATAAAATTTTGGTAAGCACTCAGACGGTTAGCAGAAATTTCATTTTGTTCAGAAAATGAACTTTACTGGTCAAGCACAAAATAGGCGCAACTATTAATTTAATTTTCAATAAGAGTTGCACCCAAGGCAGAGATTATTACTATTTTTGTTTGAATGTGTGTAATAAGGTGATAAAGTCGTAAGCGGTCGTAGCTCAGTGCGGCTTGCGTGGTCGATCACGCAGGTTAACTGACTACAGACACGGTTATAACCTGGATGGATTTGACTGTAAGTGGCATTTATTTCGACCGTTTCCGTGCTTCGCATGTACCACTGTAATATACCCCTCGTGTCACGCGACAGCCTTTCGCTTTGCTTTCGATTTTCTTCGCGTACACAAATTAAATAACGGCAAACCATTTAATTACTTCTCTTTATGAATTAGACAATCTAGAAGGCTATATGCAAAAAAGAATCCATTTTGGGGATTTCTCATTTCATTTTATACCTAGTTTTATTTATGAAAAGCACATGACCTATTAAAGCAAATGTTGAAAAGACCATGTCAAACTGAAATGTGTTTAGAAAGATCTATGAGTTGCTGGAATAATTCCAAAGATTTTTAGATAATTAGCTGTAATTTGTACAGATTCTAGTGTTTCTGGACTCGCACATCGAGGTGAACGTGGACTGGCTGCCGCCGCTGCTGGCGCGGCTGTCCGACGGCGTCGACGGCGTCACGGTGCGGTGGTCCCCGCGGGCGGCCATTCCCGTCATCGACATCATTAATGCAGACACCTTTGACTACACAGCTAGTCCATTAGTCAGGGGTGGCTTCAATTGGGGTCTGCATTTCAAGTGGGATAATTTGCCTAAAGGAACGTTAAAGAGTAAGTTCTGTCGATTATCTTGTTTCGACTATTCCTGCCCTTATTGTAGACTGTTTATTATAAATATATTGTTACAGCTGATGATGATTTTGTGAAACCAATCAAATCTCCAACAATGGCCGGTGGCTTGTTTGCCATATATCGCGAATATTTTAATTATATTGGCAAATACGATGCTGGCATGAATGTGTGGGGAGGAGAAAACCTGGAAATATCATTTAGGGTATGTATATATTGTTATTACACTTACACATTGAAGTTTTATAGACTAGTGATTGAGCGGAATAAAGGCTTCTAAAAATGTTTTGTCTTCTGGACAGAGCCAGCTGACTTGTCTGAAAGCCGTTAGTATCATCCTAAATTCATCAGTGTTTGAAGACAAAAGTCTATAATCAATGTGTTATCACTAATAAACTTAAAAAAAGGATATATGTGAGTATGTAAAACTTTATTAATTATTGGCCTTATTCACAAGCTCAAAGTTGCTCAACAAGCTATGAAGAGTCCGACGAGTGCGGGTTGTTTACGTTATGGAATCGGAAACGAGGAAATCCCCAGAAAACTGACGTTGCCGATACAGCTTTTAGAATTAGCAAGTTGTGGTGTCAATGTTGTGATGTGATGAAATATTCTATTTTAGAGAAATTGGACCTAAAACTGTTGTTAAAACTTTTAAGTCGCTTAAAGTGAAACAAACTGAAGACTTGTGGGGTTTATCAGTTAAATTAATTAGTAATGTAATTAACGAATTAGCACCACATTTAGCATACCTTTTCAATATTAGTATAGAAAGTGGTGACTTTCCAGATCTCATGAAGTGTAGTAAAATTATACCTCTTTATAAATCAGGTTCCAAAACTGATGCGGGAAATTACATACCTGTTTCTGTATTACCCGTCCTTAGTAAAGTCTTTGAAAAAATTATGCTCAACCAAATGCTACAACACTTCACTTTAAACAAACTTCTGCATAACCAACAATTTGGCTTCACGAAAGGTCGATCAACTACCGATGCAGGAGTAGCACTTATACGAAACATCTATGATGCTTTTGAGAAATCACAAGATGCAATAGGAGTGTTTTGTGATTTATCTAAAGCATTTGATTGTGTGGAACATCAAACTTTACTTCTTAAACTAAAGCATTACGGTGTGGAGGATAGGGCTCTCAGTCTTCTCAATTCTTACCTTAACAATAGGTTACAAACAGTCCAAGTAAATGGCACAAATTCTCTCGGCTCTACAGTAAAAATAGGCGTTCCCCAGGGATCTATTTTAGGCCCCTTTCTCTTCCTTGTTTATATAAATGACTAACCATTTATGGTGCAACGTCTCTCAAATATTGTGTTGTTTGCAGATGACACATCTCTTATTTTTAAGGTAGACAGGAAAGAAAGCAAAATTGACGAAGTAAACAACACACTTTCAGAGATACATAAATGGTTTACTGTTAATAACTTGCTATTAAATGCCACAAAGACAAAAGTAATAAAATTCAGATTACCAAATGTCAAGCAAACTCACGATAGTTTAATATTAGATAGTAATATTTTAGAGTTCGTAAATAGCACTGTTTTTCTTGGTATTACTTTAGATGCTTCCTTACAATGGGGACCACATATAGAAACCTTAGCAGGAAAGCTTAGTTCAGCTGCCTACGCCGTCAAGAAAATAAGGCAACTAACAGATGTAGATACTGCAAGACTAGTGTATTTTAGCTATTTTCATAGTATAATGTCTTACGGCATCTTAATTTGGGGACATGCGGCTGACATAGAAACTATTTTCATACTGCAAAAAAGAGCCATTCGCGCTATCTATCAGATGCGATCTCGAGAGTCATTGAGGAACAAGTTTAAAGAAATAAATATTTTAACTGTTGCCAGTCAATTCATATATGAAAACATCATGTATGTTCGTAAGAATTTAGATTTATTTCCAAGTGACAGGCAACAGTGACAGGCATAATTTTAATCTTAGAAATAGAAATAATATCGAAGTTGCTTATTCGAGACTGAGTAAGGTAAAGAAGTCGTTCATGGGGCAGTGTATAAAATCTATACTATAATAAAACAGTAGAAACCGCGTGTCTGTACATTGAATATTTTTACCAAAAATAGTAATGAGGTGATAAAATAAGAGTAATAGAACACAAATAAACAAATTTAAAATTTTTTGTCTGTCTGTCTGTCTGTCTGTCTGTCTGTCTGTCTGTCTGTCTGTCTGTTCACGCTAATCTCCGAAATTACTGGACGGATTTTCATGCGGTTTTCTCGAGTAGATTAAGCTTAGTTTGGAGCATTATATAGTCTTTGTTTCATCGAAATCCAATGTCAAGAAAAAAAGTTGTCGTCCTTTAAAGATAATTTTAAATTCACCGCCTGCCAAAAATTACATAGCAAATGGGTCAAAAGAATGTTCGGAAGCTTAATTCATGTAGGCAATCGATTATAATTTTAATTTTAACATTTTTACATAAAACAATAAAACATCTAATTATTTAAGGTTCCGACCCTTCTTTCGACCTATTTACTATGTAATAGTATAGATGTAATTTTGGGCACACGAGCGGCGAATTTATTACTATGTTGGTAAAAATATGTAACATCTATACATATAATAAAACTGTAACGGGGCCAATCCTGTACATGGAATTTTTTTGAAAATAATACCTGGAGGGGACATGTCTATCTATATAGAGACGAAAACAATTTAATTTGGAATTTTTGTCTGTCTGTCTGTCTGTCCGCGCATCACGCAAATACGGCTGGGCCGATTTTGATGAAACTTCGTACTATTATACTACGTACCCCGAAAACCATCTTAGATAATTTTTGTCCCGGGAAATTCAAGGGTTCCCGAAGGAATGCATAAAAACTTTAATTCTTAAAAGCCTTATTACTCATAAACTACGAAGCCGATTTTATTGTAATTTGGCACAATGATACTTTATCATAACTACTAAACATCCAAACCTTTTCATCTAGGTTTCATGAAGGGTTCCCACAGTAAACGACAACACCGTATCTCCACAATAACTCAGTTTATTAAGATAAAACCTTAACTTTTTGAAAAGGCGTGTCGATTACGGTATTTTCGTATCATTCGATACATACTATTGGTCCTAGAAATTCAAAGGGATTCCGAGGGAAAAGCTGGAAACTGTATCTAAGTATTAAGGTGAAACATTCACTCTTAGATTAGACGAATCAGAGGTATAATTAGTTAACATTCTTGACCCGGAATTGTCAAGGATGTCCCGAGGGAACTGACGGAATCCTCTGTTTCGATGAGATTTATGTTTACATTGTTTTACGGTGTAGGTAGCTGTAGAATATCGAAAATATACGTATAACGTAGTGTAATAAGCAAAGCAAACTACATTTGTAAATGGTATTTTTATTTCGTATCCAACTATTCAAGTGTACGGCAATATTTATCAAGTGGTGGTATACAGGATGTTATAAATGCGTAGGCTGTATATTTGATTGCGTAGGCGTAGGATGTATATTTTGATTCTGAGTAACCCCTTAAAATCTCAAACGCACTTTTTAACACCCTGTATTAGGTAGTTAAAGAAAAAAATTAAGAACAGGTCCAGTAGAATGCCTACGCCTTTATAACATCCTGTATACCACCACTTGATAAATATTGCCGTACACTTGAATAGTTGGATACGAAATAAAAATACCATTTACAAATGTAGTTTGCTTTGCTTATTTCACTTCGTTATACGTATATTTTCGATATTCTACAGCTACCTACACCGTAAAACAATGTAAACATATCTCATCGAAACAGAGGATTCCGTCAGTTCCCTCGGGACACCCTTGACAATTCCGGGTCAAGAATGTTAACTAATTATACCTAACATCTATAACCTAACATCATTACATCTTACCACTATCCAAACTTGGACCCTGTGTCCTAACCTTCCCTAGCTATTAGAAGAGATCCATGCCCCAGTAGTATTGATTGTGAATATAAATCCAATGCATTTTCATTTTCTTTCTCTCTTTGTTCTTATTTTTTATTGTTCTTTTTCCTTTTCTTCTTTTTTATTTTTTCTTTTACATTTTCTTTTTTCTTTTTCTTTCAGTCGTTTTATTGTTTACTTAATTTTGTTATTTTCTTATTTCTAAAGAATAATTTAGCAAAACATATGAACTATTGGGAAAACCCTAACACTAACGCGTACGAAGTCGCGGGCACCAGCTAGTTCTACAATAAAATACCTGAAAATGTTATTACTTTATCCGAAAATAAGTTTAAGACTTATGTAAAGAAATGCCTGTGTTCAAGAGGATATTGTAAAACCCAAGACTATGTTAATGACAATGATGTATGGACATGTATAGATCTTCCAGCTCATAGCTTTAGTAATGACATCAATTGTAATAGATATTAAGTATTTATTTCAAAAAATGTGTGGGGGTGAGTTTCTTTTGGGCTCGACGTTTCTTCTCGCTCCGCTAACACTTCCCGAAACGTTGAGTGTACAAGTTCCGCGTGGTAGGAACTTTGTACTAGGTAGAAGAAAAGACGATTTAAAAGTATGCGTACAGCATCTACTTAAATAAAAAAAAAATAAAAAAAATGGCTTTCCTATAGATCGCAGAACTGATAACCGATGGGGAAGAATGGATCTCGAGTGGCGAGCACAGATTGGTGTTCTAGTGCAGAAATCCGTTAGAAGGCTCAGGGTTAATAGTGGATAAAATATCTTCCAGCTTATAATAAATACTGCTGATTATTCCAGATATGGATGTGTGGCGGAACTCTGGAACTGATTCCTTGCAGTCGTGTTGGACACGTGTTCCGTAAGAGGCGTCCTTACGGCTTCGGAGAAAAGGAGGATTACATGCTCCACAACTCCATGAGAATGGCTCTAGTGTGGATGGATGAATATGTGGTAAGTCTGACAATCTTTATTTGTTTTTATGGCTCAGAAATCCATAGTAAATTTTGGCTTTCGACATTTCAAGGCCACATGCTAGGTACCGTTTGTAAGTTATGTGCAATTAATTACTTATATTGTTATTTTTATTAATAAAATATATTTTTTTCTAGAATAAAGTAATAGAACGCAATCCTTCAGCGGCTCACGTATCTATAGGCGATGTATCAGATCGCAAAGAGTTACGCCAGAATCTAGGATGCAAGACATTCAAGTGGTACTTGGAAAATGTATACCCGGAGCTGGAGACAGGCGAAGATACCGCAGCCAAGAGAAGAATGGCCGCGCTGAATGACCCCGAGAAAAACAAATTTCAGCCATGGCATTCTAGGTAATATTATGCCCAGTTACCATTAAAGCTAATCTGTTTTATTGTTGTATAAACTAAAGAGTGTAACCACTTTGTTTTATAAATAACTATTTCCCATAACAAATAATCTCAACAACTCTAATTTTCAGAAAACGCAACTATATAGACTCATACCAAATAAGACTCAAAAATACTTCTTTGTGCATACAGAGTGCTAAAGATATTAAAAGCAAAGGAAGTGGTTTAATACTCGCTAACTGCATCCGAATACTAAATCAGGTAAGATTACACAATAAGTATAAAGCTTGAAATAAACAATATTGAATAGAATTGAATAAGTAATGCAGTTTTAAAATGTTAACTCAAAAAGCTATGCGAATCTAGTATATTGCTAAGTATTTGCTAAGTGCGTAAGCGAATTTCGTTATCGACGCATACATATCTGTATTATTTTTATAATAAATGCAAAGCGATACTAAACCACACGACGTAGTATTGCATGTACCTGTGCCGTGTCGATTCAAATTCTATTGAAACGAGCAGGATGCAATAATTGGCCTTGAGAGCGCTAAGTTCAATCTGGGTATACTATATTATGTCTTTGAAAGTCATGATGAATCAATGCGATGTCACAATAGGCAATACATATCTTTGTTACAGTCTTGTTCACTTTTCTGTGGTGAAATTAAAATTTGAAATAAGTAATATCTTCTTTCGCCGCAAATAAATAAATAAACTCATATAAATTATCTAAAAGATTGCATAATAACGCCAAACATGATGACAGTGGCTAGACCCAATTATAATATTTTACTTACCATGGACAAGATTTGATAATGAGATAAGCTCGCCATGTATTAAATGAAACTGACACTGATAAAAAAGCTGCCGGCTGCACGGATTGGAAAGTTGGTCAGGGGCTTGGATGGATGTCCCAGTTAGATTATATGTACGGGCTGTTCCGAAAGTTTTTAGCTGAAAAAAAACTACTCAGTATTTTGATATTATTTTTTTATTGTTTTTCAAAATATTCCCCCCCCAGCATCAATACACTTTTTCATTCGTTCAAACCAGTCATGAAAACATTTTAAAAATTCTTCTTGCGGCAGGTCAAAAAAGTGCGTTCGGAATGCTTCTACAGCTTCTTCCGAATTCCTAAAAGTGCGCCCACGAAGCATTTTTTTCACTGTAGGAAACAGAAAGAAATCGCAAGGTGCCAGGTCTGGACTGTAAGGAGCATGAGACACTAGTTGGACACCAGAATTGTTCAGAAAATCCATTGTTCTGGCAGCAGTGTGAGCAGGCGCGTTGTCCTGGTGAAAAAAAATCCCACGGGTACCACTTTTGGGCCGGTCCTCACCAAGTTGTTCAAATGCCTGTGGCAGACAGGTTTCGGTATACCACAGACTAGTAACTGTCCTTTGATCTTCTAGTGGTATGACAGCTACAGGGCCACTACGACGGAAGAAAACAGCAATCATTTTTTTATTGACGCTCCGGCCACGAACAACTTTTGTAGGCAAACTGTCTTCTTCGAACACCCACTGAGCCGATTGTTGCTTCGTAAGTGGATCATAACAATATATCCACGATTCATCAGTAGTTAAGATATACGACACAGCTTGCGAACTCCCTCCATCGAATTTTTCCATCATAAATTGACACCAATCGACGCGACGGGCTTTTTGGTCGTCGGTGAGTAAATGTGGTATCCAACGAGAAGCGACCTTCCTGACCTTAAGGTGGTCGTGTAAAATTGTTGCTACTGCCTGGGATCTAATGTGAAGTTTATCCTGAATCTCACGGTGGGTTATGTTTCTTTGTTCCTTAATCAGCCACTCCACTCTGATGACATTCTCATGAGTAACTGCTGTAGGTGGTCTTCCTGGTCGAGGTTCGTCTTTGACACTATCTCTGCCTCGTTTAAACTCACGATACCAGTATGTAACCGTGGCCAGTGATGGAGCAGAGTCACTAAATGCACTCTTCAAATTTTCGTACGATTCGTGAAACGTTATCCCTCTTTTATAATCATAGTAGATCATAGCCCGGAATGACTCGCGCGACAGCTCCATGGCGGAATGCAAGCTACCAAGTGATACGTTAGTACAAAAAATCATAAAAAAATAAGTAGTTGACGGTAGGTTACGAAATTACGTACACAAGTTAACAGTTAAATTACCCTCATATTGGCATAGAAACTAAATCTGTAGGAAGTATATTTTAGGTACAGCTAAAAATTTTCGGAACATACATTCAGTTGTCTGTATTTATTCAAGAAAAATATGTGTGTTGCGTATGAAAAAAACTAATTAAAATGCCAAGTATTGTAAATGCAAGATTTCGTGGCAATGGTGAATGTGCTTTGCGAAGTTGAATATTTTGTACCGTTTGAGATTAAAACCTTCTTTATTGACATACATACCTATATAAACCTACATACACATAATATGCCTATGCGCGTTATATGGACTACTTATAGAGGTACTTATACATCTTGTAGAAAGTTGTTCAGTTTCAGGAGTAAAAGCTCCAGTAAATATATTTTTCAGCTTTTCCTATGCTTTTGATGGTTTGTTATTTATTTACACTGAATAGTAATTTAAGCAAAGATATATTTTGCCAACTGAGCTCCATTACAAAGCAGGCACTTGTTTTATAGTAAAGCTTCAAAACTGCACAACAAATGTATTTTGAATCAAGGGGAAAAACTGTGACAAGCAATAAAGAAATTGAATTGAATCTATAAGTTATTAATCTTTTAATATTCATATATGTCGTCTAGTAAATCTATTGCGAAATATAATGCTACAACTGCGTAACCTATCTATTCTTAAACCCGAATACTTAGTGGTAATGGGCAGGTCATTGAATTGATAACCGACGGGGAAGAAAGGTAATCGGAAGACGTAGACAAGACTGATGATCTAGTTAGGCTTGAACGGAGTCGCTGAACGTGTCACAGAACAGTCCTGCCTTAGAAAGGAAGAAAAGCTTCCTTCAGTCACATGGTCCAGTTGAGAGAAAATAAATGAAATTAACTGTTTTATAATCTTCTTCTATTTAAGAGCAAAGCTCTTGTCGGTGGAGCAATCTCTAACTGTTCCTGTCCTCAGCTATCATCTTGAGCTCCCAATACGACACTACAGCGACCTTCTCCTTTATGTGTTCCATACATAGAAATATAAGTTCCATGTAATTTCATCTTGGTCTTACTCTTCCTCTTCTTCCCTCTATCTTTCCTTCTATTATGTTTTTTAGGAAGCTAGCGTGTCTTATTAGGTGTCCCATCATATTTATAATAGTTTGTAAAAAATATTTTGAGTAGCTTCTGGCTTGAATGTCGTTTAAGGATTGTTATATAAAAAAAAATATAATAAAAAATGATGAATCTCAAAAAGTGGCTCTAACGATTTTGACGAAACATTCCAAGAAGTATATATATGTGCTATTTGTGTTCCACAGCTCTTTGCGTTTTTCCTTATAAATCAATTTACAAAAGAAATAAGATTCAAGATAAACAATAGCATTGCGAAACGGCCTTAATTTTAGTTGTCAATTAATGTGTATACAGGGTGAAATTGAAATCGCGGAACTTTGAATCGTGGTTTCTGCTCATGGAACTGAACAACTTTCTCTAAGAAATCCATTCAATCGGAGCAAAAAAATATATTTGATTCTTCATATAAATCGAAGACCTAGAGTAGCCAACTTTGTATGGAGAGTCCAATTTTTTTTGCTCCGATTGAATAAGTTCCTTAGAGAAAGTTGTTCAGTTTCATGACTGGAAGCCACAATTAAAATTTGGTCCGCGATTTCAATTTCACCTGTATACGCGTTCCAAGTAGCAGGAGCTTCGTATTAGGTAGTGACAGCTATTTCGAATAAATATTATTTTTATTTGATTTTGTATATTTGCAATGTGGTATGGCCGAAGAATAACAGCACCCCACCTCTTCCTGAGGGTGTCGTAGCAGGCGACTAAGGGATCTTAAAACTGAAGGATGTGCAGCAGTGCAATCGTCAATTCGGGTGCCAAGCGTGACAAAATCCACCAATGATTATGGAAAGACACAATCTTTGTTCAGCAGTGGTCATCTTTTTTGTTTGATGTGCGGTTGATTGTATATTTTTAATTACGAAAATCTTCAGTGCAGCTGTAAAAATTGTCTTATTATGCTTCAGTCGTATTTTTTCATATTTAAAATGATTGATTTTTATCAAAATTAAAATATTTATTTGTAGTTTTGCCTAATTCTGCGGCGTATGATTTCTGCATTTGGATATAGATAGCGTGCGAATTGTCTAGTATAATTATGCGATATTTTGTGACGTTTAGTCACGAGCTGTTTCGACAGGTCGTTGGAAAGGCTTATCCGTATGAATCAGTACATGATTTGTTCATTTTTGTCACTAAAAGTATGAAGTGCAAAGCCTTATCCGTATGAATCAGTACATGATTTGTTCATTTTTGTCACTAAAAGTATGAAGTGCAAAGCCTTATCCGTATGAATCAGTACATGATTTGTTCATTTTTGTCACTAAAAGTATGAAGTGCAAAGTTAGGAGTGGTCAGGAGAACAGTTCACTTTTTACCCGATTGCCTAAGCGGAGGTTAATTGTTTTTTGGGTGTATGTCAGGATTGATGGATTTGAAATGAATGTGTCGTTAGATTCTTCTTAATGCTCGAATAATATAGGATTGTTTAACCGCCTCCGTGGTCTAGTGGCTAGTCTGCTTGCTTCACATCAGGAGGTCGCGGGTTCGATTCCCGGCGGGGTCCAACTTTGGTTGGTGGTGGTAAATTTTCGGAGCCCGCCTGGCTACCACCATCTTATCTGAGTCTTGCCGCCAAACATCAATGTTAATAACATTGATGTGTTCCGGTTTGGAGATGAGATAGCCAGTTCCCCATTGCGTTGGGAACCCGTGAGCCTATGTTTCCATCTTCGGCATCAGCATCAATTACTCTTATCAAATAGCCGAATTAAGTTTAAAATAACTAAATAATATAATACAACATGTATTACCAAAAAAATTAATAATTTTATAGTCACTATATAAATCATGAAACTTTCCATCGTTATTTCAATGTGCCTCAAATAAACTTGCAGATGTGGTTCGAGACAGCTCGCGAGGAGCTGGTACTGGGCCGCACGCTGTGTCTCGACGCAGCCAACAACGTGGCGCCGGTTCTCGGCAAGTGCCACGAGCTGGGTGGATCGCAAGAGTGGAAGCACAAGGGCACAGTGAGTGACACTATAGATCTGCCCTCATTAGAAAAGAGGCGGTTAAGTATACGGACACTGTATGACACTACATATACTAAGCCGCCATCTTTCTTATAAGGGAAAAGGTTATTCATTCGGAAAAGTTATGTTTGTCATTATGTCCAGAGTGTTAAAAGTTCTGTCTTTTAAATAGCTATGTTGGCTACGCTAGATAAGATAAAAGAAATGAAACAGTCAAACAGAATACAAAGATTCCTATTTCATACATAATATATATATAATATCTGGGACAAATCACACAGTCATCTGGCTCCAAACTAGGATTCCTTGTATCCTGGGAACCAAAGACTTATATACATACACATACTTTTAAATACATACATATACAGTGTGTCCCAAAAACCAACGATAATCCTTGAAGTGCTGATAGGCCAGGTCCTGACTAGCCAGAAAATGTACGTATATTTCACTTTAGTAAAGGTGTCATAGTTTTCGAGATATTGGCACTTTTATGAAATACTTGAAATTGCCTACCTTAGGACAAAATTACCAATGCCACGTCTACAAATTGAGGTATAATTTTATTCTGTTTTTTCTAGGTATTACAGAAGAATAAAGCTATTGACAGGAATGAAATTTATTTTTTAAATCACTACGGTTTGCTCATAAAATAAAATTTTAAAAATAATTTACGCTTTTCTATTTTTAATCCCTTCACTTTGAACTTATACGGTACAAAAAAAAAAAACTAAGGAATAGTGGCATGTTTCTTAAAAATATGTGCATCAAGTGAAGTTTTTAAAATAATAAAAGTTTTATCAAAATTTGCTTTACAAAAAAACCGGCCAAGTGCGAGTCGGACTCGCGCACCGAGGGTTCCGTATAAATAATCACACATGTATATTTTATATATTTGAGTTGATTGAATGAAAGGTAATTTGCGGTTTATGATTCCCCCTTAAATGGCTTCTATAGCTCTTAACCTAGAAAATGAAATTGATGAAAGCTTTTCTATCGAATGTCGGACTTTGAATCAATTAGAACAGTGCAAACTTGAAATCACCTCTAAATATAAATTTAAACTATTAAGCCTAAATATACGGAGCCTAAATCATAACTTTGATTCATTCTGTGTAGCCCTGAAACGACTTGACATACAAATAGATGTCATTATACTGACAGAATGCTGGTTAGATTGTGGTGCACCGGTGAAAATGCTACCTGGCTATAACGCCTTCTCTACTGTAACAAATTTTAATCAAAATGGTGGTGTCGTGGCTTATGTCAGGGATAATATTAGTGCAACCGTATCAGAACCAGCCTGTGATGTCGCGGAATGTCTCCAACTTGATATCTCTAATTCTTTTACTGTTCTCGGAATCTATCGATCGCCTTCACGAAATAAAGACCAATTCAACAGTTTCTTAGCAAAAACACTAACCTCAACAAGTAGTAAAGCCTCAGTTATATTAGCAGGAGACATAAACATTAATATTTTGGATATGGCTGATACCGCAAACTCCAATTACGTCTGTCTTATGGCGGAACACGGTTTTATCCCAGCCATCACTAAACCCACACGTAACGAATCTTGTTTGGATCACATATTTGTGAAATCAAAATCCAGAACTGTCCTAGGCACAGTATTAGATTCATCTATCACAGACCACAATATCGTGATGCTTGGTTTTTCGCCTCTAGGGAATGATAGTAGTAATAGACATAGCCGTTTGAAACTTATAAAAAAAGTTGATTTTACCGGTGTGGCTAATGAGTTGCGCCACATTGACTGGTCCGATATGATAAGTACCACAGACGTTAATAAAGCGGTAACGCTGTTTGATGAAATATTATCCTCGGCGGTTGAGAAGAATACGACAGAAAAGCGTATAAGTTCTAAGGTTTACGTTATCAAACCTTGGATAACTCCGGGTCTTGTGCGTTGTATGAGACACCGAGACGCACTTCACGCTGATGTTAGGAAACACCCCAAAGATCAACAAAAGAAACACATTTATTTAAGATACAAAAATTTCTGCAATGACCTACTGCACAGATTAAAAGTAGCTCATGAAAAAAGTGAACTAGAAAAGAACAAAGACAACCCCAAAGCACTATGGAAAACTATAAAATGCATTGGTGAAATGTCAAATCCGAGAGGATCGTCAACTGAATTGTGTAAAATTGAATCAAGAGCTCAAGAGTCAGTTAACAAATGTAATGAATACTTCTCAAACGTGGGAAATAAGCTAGCAAATAAACTTCTAGAGTCACAACAAGAAACACAACATTCACTTCTAAGAAAGTATAAGCCTTTTTTGACCACTACCAAATCCTTTTTCATGCATCCAACCGATCCGTGCGAAGTTAAGAAACTTATTCTGGAATTAAAAAGCGAAAGTGCTCCGGGATCTGACGGATTTAAACCCACTCTTATTAAAGCCATAAGAAAAGAAATAATTACCCCACTTACACATATATTTAATCTTAGTATCACAAATGGCGTATTTCCAACAGTGTGGAAAAAGGCTCTGGTAATACCAATATTCAAAAACGGTCCTAAACGAAACCCTGAAAATTACAGGCCTATTTCACTCCTTTCAGTTTTTTCGAAGATGCTAGAGAAGATAGTAAATAAGAGGTTAATGAATTACCTCGAATCATCCAACTTTATATCGGATAATCAGTTTGGATTTAGGCAGGGAAAATCCACCGAAGATGCGGTACTTTCCTTCGTTGACCGAGTGTCTAAATACCTTGATAGAGGCCAAAAGTGTGTCGGAGTGTTCTTAGACCTTGCCAAGGCCTTCGACACCGTTTCGACTCAGCTTCTGTTAAGAAAACTGGAAACTTACGGAGTCCGTGGATTGCCCCTGTTATGGTTCCAAAGCTACCTAACAGGAAGACACCAAAGTGTAAGAGTAGCTGATTATGTAAGCGATGAACTTCCAATTGAATTTGGTGTCCCTCAGGGAAGTGTACTGGGTCCAACACTTTTTATATTGTACATGAACGATATAACACGGGCTGTCCCAGAAGATGTAGACATAATCTCATACGCTGATGACACTGTGGGCGATATTTAAAGAAAATACCTGGGATGAGACCATAAGATCAGCCGAAAACGGAATGCTGGCATTGAAAAAATGCCTAGACATCAATTTGTTAACCCTTAATGTGAGTAAAACCAAATACCTTTGCTTTCACAAAACTCTAGCATCCAGACCATACTCGCTACCACTGATCAATCTGCACACATCATGTAACTCTGTTGTCCCTTGTAGTTGCGATACCTTGGAGCAGGCAGATAGCATTAAGTACCTCGGTGTTGTCCTTGACGACAAACTTTCTTTTAAACTCCATATAACTACCCTCTCTAAACGAGTAAGGAAATTTATATTTATTATGAAACTTTTACGTAACTGTGTTGATGTTAAAACTCTGAAGCTGGTTTATTTCTCTTTGTGCGAATCCTTATTGCGCTACTGCATCACAGTTTGGGGAGCCATCGGCACCACTACCATGATTGAACTGGAAAGAGCCCAAAGAGCCGTACTTAAGGTAATGTTAAGGAAACATTTCCAGTTTTCCACAGACTTGCTTTACTCCGAAGTACAAGTTCTCAACGTAAGGCAAACTTACCTTCTCGCAGCTTCAATACGTGCGCATCGGAATGTAATTGTATCCCCAGAATACCCCCAACTGATTCTTAGGCGTATTTTCCTCTTGCCCTTGCCACAATTAAAGTCATCTTTCGCCCAAAGATTTCCAATATTCATGTTTCCATACATATACAACAAATTAGATAAATTATGCAACTTTCATCTCTGTACAGTGTCACAAGCTAAACATAAAATACGTAAATATCTACTTGGTCTTTCCTACTCTGAAACGGAGAACCTACTAAGGAGAATTAAGTAATCACAACGACACCAACACACACTCTCACAAACACACACTCTCATACACACATACACACACACACACACACACACTTACACTCACCTACTCACACACACACACACACACAGCTAGCCAGAATACCCACTTAAATACCGGCAACCTGTGCGACTAATTTAACCTCTTAATTAATCTGTAAGTTAACTTCCCAATACATGTTGAAACTGAATGTCTAAAAGCCCGTTCCGAGACCAGTAAGTAATTAATAAGTATGGCCCTCACGACACAGGCTCGGCCTAGTGTGAGGACCATCAGCAATATTATTATTGGGTACAAACATAAAAATATCAAAAAAATTGTTTTTACTACTTGAAATTAATACCTTTATTTTCTTTATTGACTCAGCAGTGTACTATCTTACGAGCAATAACCAACTTTTTATACTAAGAAATAATGTTATATTATCATATTAGATTTAGATAAACCTGTACCTTAAACTTATGGTAAATAAACTATTTCTATTTCTATTCTATTTCTATTTATGACGTATTAAAAAAAACTACTTACTAGATCTCGTTCAAACCAATTTTCGGTGGAAGTTTGCATGGTAATGTACATCATATATTTTTTCTAGTTTTATCATTCTCTTATTTTAGAAGTTACAGGGGGGGACGGACACATTTTACCACTTTGGAAGTGTCTCTCGCGCAAACTATTCGGTTTAGAAAAAAATGATATCAGAAACCTCAATATCATTTTTGAAGACCTATCCATAGATACCCCACACGTATAGGTTTGATGAAAAAAATTTTTTTGAGTTTCAGTTCTAAGTATAGGGAAACCCCCAAAATTTATTGCTTTTTTTTCTATTTTTGTGTGAAAATCTTAATGCGGTTCACAGAATACATCTACTTATGGTTCATTCCAATCAAAAAAAAGCAAAAGGTAAACAAACATAGTATGCAGATGACAATGACATGTGTCAGTTCCATAGTAAGTTTGTTAACGTTTTGCTTTTTTTTGATTGGAATGAAGTATACCAAGTTTCAACAGTATAGTTCTTATAGTTTCAGAATAAAGTGGCTGTGACATACGGACGGACAGACAGACAGACATGACGAATCCATAAGGGTTCCGTTTTTTGCCATTTGGCTACGGAACCCTAAAAAGTAGGTACAATAATACAAGCCTTAATTCAGAAAATAATAATAATAATAAAAGAAAATAATAATCTAGACATGGATAAAATACCTTTATACATAGTGTACTAAGCATAGTAGTTAAGACCTTCCTGTACTACGTATTAATTTGTAATCGACTTCAAAAAAAAGCGGCCAAGTGCAAGTCGGACTCGCCCATAAAGGGTTCCGTAGCAGCAAATAACATAATATAAAAACTAGCTGGGTGACCGAGCTTCGCACGTTCAATCGGAGCGTTTGTAAAAAAAACTGAAAACGACATATCCAGATGAACCACGCCAAAAATGGCAGAAAAATACTCGAACATATCAGTGCATGTTGTCATTCCTCTGTTCATTCCTTCAGAACTGCACGCCATCTGTTGTCGAGTAGCGCGGTCAATGTTAGCAACAAAGGGCTCCAAGGCCTCCCAAGTAATGTAATTCACTGGTAATTCACCTACTCGACAAAAGATGGCGCCATTAGTGAAATAAATTTACAAAACAAAAAACCAACTATCAAAATAAATTCCTTATTTGTAAGGATAAGTTTAGGTTTAGACCCTCATAGATCCCTTGTAGATCCGAAACAACTAACCATAGATCGATAGAATTATTTTTGTTAGAATCGTTTTCGACAAAAATAAAAACAAAATTTAATGCACAGTAAATTCGAAACATAAACATTGTAGCAGTCGTTGATGTCTTTTATATAAAACTTGATAAATCAGCGCACGTCGATTTTTTTTTTAAATACTGTCTTCGATAAAATAGGTAAAAAATGTACCTACGTCATTCACGCTGCAGCACCCGATTTGAAATGTTCCAAATCCATTTTTGGTGATTTTTAACCCCTAATCCTAAATTTTCTTCAAAAAGTTTCATGCCGTTTTCGATATCCTCGGGACACCTAACTCGTTTAATAGTATAGGAATAATAATAATAACACAAATAAAAAGACAAAAAACAATAAAGTCTCGCGGGATTCGAATCCGAACCTACATGAAAAAAAGCCAGCACCGAACCTTTAGGCCAGTTCGCGCTTGTAGGTGGTGTTAAAAATAAACATCATATGTGTAGTCATATTATGTAATTTCGCTCATATCTCCCTTAAATGAGTTTTTCGAAGATAATTCCACCATAGATCGATTTCTGGCGAGTTTTAACCCCTAATTCTAGGTTTTCGTCACAAGGTTTCAAGCCGTTTTCAAAATCGTCGGGACACTTAACTATAGGATTCTTGTAGTTCGTTGTAGGTAAATTGCGGTTTACGATTTATGACGTATTAAAAAAAAAAACTACTTACTAGATCTCGTTCAAACCAATTTTCGGTGGAAGTTTGCATGGTAATTTACATCATATATTTTTTTTAGTTTTATCATTCTCTTATTTTAGAAGTTACAGGGGGGGGGGGTCACATTTTACCACTTTGGAAGTGTCTCTCGCGCAAACTGTTCAGTTTAGAAAAAAATGATATTAGAAACCTCAATGTCATTTTTGAAAACCTATCCATAGATACCCCACACGTATGGGTTTGATGAAAAATTTTTTTTTGAGTTTCAGTTCTAAGTATGGGGAACCCCCAAAATTTATTGTTTTTTTTCTATTTTTGTATGAAAATCTTAATGCGGTTCACAGACTACATCTACTTACCAAGTTTCAACAGTATAGTTCTTATAGTTTCGGAAAAAAGTGGCTGTGACATACAGCCGGACAGACAGACAGACAGACAGACAGACAGACAGACAGACAGACATGACGAATCTATAAGGGTTCCGTTTTTTGCCATTAGGCTACGGAACCCTAAAAAATATATTACACTTTAAGTGCAAAATGAGCTCATTCCAACTGTACCAATAATTAGGAGTTTTAATGAAAATACTTTCAAAATATTGAAATATGTTTTTCTTAGTTATTTAATTTAAATCAAATGGCATGTAGGCAATACATCATGCCCGGTGTTCTGAAAGGAGTTAATGAACAAGAATGTCGGGACAAACCCGCACCGCCACCACCGCTGCATCCCTCCCAGAAAGTGCTCCTGCAAGCCCTAGGACTATTGTAGCAGTCGCTCGGCCTGGACGGAGCCACTGTTGTGGGCCAGGTGCTCACCCCGAGGACCCGCTCATGGTGATGGGCGTCTGAAACTTCCACGCCAGGGGACCCGTACCGAAAACGTCTACCCCAAGCAATTTGATTATTTGATTTAAATTAAATACTAAAAAACACCATATTTCTATCTTTTGATAGTATTTTCATTAAAACTCCTAATTATTGGTACAGTTTGAAATGAGCACATTTTGCACTTAAAGTGTAATATCTTTTTTGTAAAACAAATTTTGGTAAAACTTTTATTATTTTAAAAACTGCACTTGATGCGCATATTTTTAAGAAAACATGCCACTATACCCTAGTTTTTTTTTGTACCGTAAAGGTTCAAAGTTAAGGGATTAAAAATAGAAAAGCGTAAATTATTATTTTTTATTTTATTTTATGAGCAAACCGTAGCGATTTTTAAAAAAAATATTCTTATCGATAGCTTTACTCCCCTGTAATACTTAGAAAATATCAGAATAAAATAATACCTAAATTTGTAGACGTCGCATTGGTAATTTTGTCCTAAGGTAGGCATTTAAAAGTATTTCATAAAAGTGTCAATATCTTGAAATCTATGACACTTTTACTAAAACATAATATGCATTTTCTGGCTAGTCGGGACCTGGCCTATCAGCACTCCAAGGATTATCGTTGGTTTTTGGGACACCCTGTATAGATATAATACATCCAGACTCAGAGCAAACAATTCTGTTCATCACAGAAAAGTTTGCCCTGTGTGGGGATCGAACCCACGACTCTCGGATCAGAGGTCAGGATCGCTAACCACTTAGCCACCGAGTCAGTCATATATGGGTACATACGTATACACGTATAATGCATCCTTATTCAGCATCGGCATTTATAAAATCAATACTTTTCTACAGTAGTCCTATAGTTATTGAGAAACACTTTTGTATAAAGAATAGGTAAAAGGAGTTGTAATTCAACATAGCACTTAGTAGTTAAAACCATATTTAAAAAATATCGATTGTTGTCACTAGGTTTGAGATAACCTTTTTGTGCGTTTATAATAGCTGTTTAGTTAGTCCGCGTTCTAAAAAAAAAGAATGCCTACATTCCAATGAAACTGCAATTGTGGCAATTTTCAACAACCTCTGTGGCTCCGAAAATAATGTAGGCCGGTAGTTTCATTTTACTATAAGGTTTGGTAAGTCCCATGGCTTTTCCGAACCTGCTTGGCTAACTATCAACATCATAAAGTTTTGATTTGTCGAAGTTAAGATAGCCAGTTCGCTTTTGCGTTGGGAATTATTTGTAAGTCTGCTGTCTCCATCAACATCATGACTTACTTCCAGGTGAAAACTGGTGACAGGGTTATAAATGGTGGATCATAAATGATGGATAAAAAAAGGTCATGGCCAATTGTTCGACTTAAGAAATAATTTTATTTACTCAAAAACACCTAAAGGCATAATTATTTTGGGAGATATAAAATGTACATTTTTATCCACTATCCATAGATATCGGTCCGTTTATTTTTTGTGAGATATAGGCGGCTTGGAAACTTCTGACACTGGGGTTGGCCACTAGCCCCACAACCTCCACCAATCCGGACTTGGCCCCGTGTGTGGAGTATGACCTTACCGAGGTAGTGGAAGAGACCCGTGCCCCTGTAGTGGAGACGATATGGGTTGTTAACAGGTCCATTTCAAACGCTGTGATACGCAATAAACAAGAGGCGGATATGGTAAACGACTGACGTTTATTTAAGAACAATATTTGGCATTTATGTGTTCCGGCATGGAGATAACATAGCCAGTTCCCTGTTGCATTGGGGAAACTTGGTAAGCCCGCCTCCATTTTCGGCATCATCATCACTTACCACCAGGTGAGATGATGTCATGGGCTTACCAACTGTAGATTTAAAAAAAAACTTATTCAGTTTTCTCTTTGTCCTCACTCTGCAGGCCGGCAGTCCGATCTACAACACGGCGGCGGGCATGTGTCTCGGGGTGGAACGCGCCTTCCGCAACGAGCCAGTCCTCATGGTGATCTGCAACAACCAGGAGACTAACCACTGGGACTTTGTCAGGTCGTAAGCTTCATGGAAGCTTCGTTTTACCCAATCGATTGAGAAAAAATACGGTACGAAACGAAAGGGATATGAAATCGTCTTATCGATATGTGGAATCCCTCTTGCTTCACTTTGTCTTCTCAATTTTTTCTGAAAGTACATTTATGTTCGGATGAGTAATCCTAGGTTTTGCACGAACGGACCTTCGGCTTGGTAAAGTAGCTGTGTATTATTTACACGCAATTGTTCAATGCTTCTTTTAGTTCTCTTTTTAAGAAGATTATTGCATCAATTATGACTATTTCAGAAAGATCTAAGATCTGGTTGTTTATCTTACCTTTAAATGGGTACAACCATTATTTTGATAATCTCAGAATATATTTTTTGATGGCGGATATACATACAAATGATAATAGAGTCTCATTACGTATAAGAAACCTATTTTTTAATCGCTCTCGTAACAACTGTAAAAATACAAGCGGTAATATGACTTGATGTGATTATAGTGCAAACTGTAATAGTAAAAAAACGGCCATGTGTGTGTACCACTAATGATTGTGAACTAATATAGGAAATCTCATGATTTTGAAAACTACATAACACAAACGTATTGTGTGGTACGGAAACATCGACGAGCGAGTTCAATTCGCACTTGGTCGATTTTATTTAGTAAATAAAGAATTATTTTATCATATCATAGCAGCAATCTCAAGTGATTAGAAAAAAATAAACAGGGTAGAATTTTTGAGATGGGCAGTCAAGTGTACCATAGTAGTATGAAATGTATGAAAATGTTACATACAATAATATGTGTGTCATGCAGTACAGCCAGACTTTAAATACTTATTGCAAAGTCATCGATCTGGTTTCGGATCATGTATAAGTACAAACCTAGGTTACTTTGTGAAACTCCTTGTATTTGAACATGGTTTCCCCAATACCCAGATTGTTTGTCAAGCAGAGGAGGAAAAAAATCTATTTTCGATCATTTTCACTGGGTTTTAATATCCATATAATATTCACGGACAAAGAATGTTGGAGATCCGACATCTTAGAATTAAAGTATATCATCAGAATCACGATGTTTTGACGAAGACCGAAAAGAAGTCTTCAAGGTTAATTTCAGTGACTCATAGAAGCTTCTACCACTGGAGGTGTCGAGTTGGTCGGAGCGTAGGATCCGATTACAGTGATATTTTCTACTCTCGAGATTCTGTTGCGTCAGGTTTTCTTTTTACTTTGGCCTAACAGCAATTCGGCCGACGTCATACTTCCAAGGAGCATTCTCGTCTACTTTTTGGTTGTTTAAATACTTCACTAAATCCATTACATATCGTTTCGCCTTATCCTAGCCGTTAAGGAACAATAGTTGAAGATCTCCACATCGAAAGATTTGGGAACGACGCATTCCACTTTATATAAAGGTTTAGTATAGATTTGATTTAGGAATGTGTAGTTGATTGTCCTACAGCATTCCGATCATGGGATAATGAAGCACTGAAATCGTTGAATCCCCTGAGGATGTTTACTTTGCGCAGACCCGTATAAAAGACTTCGTGTAGCTGTAAGATTTTGGGGATTGCGTCTTCTGTCCTATCTTCTCTGTATATATAGTTATTTTTTATGCAAATTTAAAAGAAATAAAAATTAAAAAGTATTTTAGATATAAGATAGCATAAAAAAGAAATCGTTAATATGGCACTCATTAATTAGAGCACATGATATCCGTAAATTTTAATATGCTAGCCGCCGCTATGGTTAGCCGTTCATATTAAAATTTTTGTATTGTGACCATAGAACAAACGAAAAAACATTTGTTTTCAAAGAATTAATCGATTAATCAAAGTTATGTAATGTGATCTGAAACCGTCCTCTTTTTTCTTATTCATCTATTTATAATTTTGAATAATAATGAAACTATTGTTTTACTACAGGTGATTAATTGTAGTGCTAAAAGCTAATTAAACGTAATATTGCTTTTGGTTTTAGATTACACACCTTCCAGATAGACTGCTATAAGTTATACAATATGTAGTGTTTTTATTCAGTGGGACAGTATGGGGATATCAAATATAAGATGCATGAAAACTTCCTATGGTATAATAAATATGATATAATAATTATATCATAAAATTATTTTTACATTGAACTTTTTGTTAATATTCTTATTTTCTGTGGATAACTTCAAAAAAAAAAACAAATGCACAAATTTAATATTTTTATAGAAAATGTATACCTTATGTTACAGGAAGTTTCGTTGTGGTTTTGGACTTCTTCATATTATCCTACCTTTGTTAATATTAATGTAAGTAGGTAGCATAAGCAAATATCATGTAATTGTCTATACGTGAATAGAAACACGAGCTTAGATACGACATATTTCTATAGATTTTGTGTTTTTCAATTTTGCATATTTTTGGACAAGAAAAGTTAACCTAAAACTATAATTTGTATGGGAAGTCCAAATCCTTTGCGAATTAACAACAAAAGTTGTTCAGTTTCATAAGTAAACGTGTGTGTGTGAATTGAATGATCTTTTCAAAAACCTTGTTCAATACCTACCAAAATTTGGGAGGATTTAGTAAATAATTGTGAAAACTTCATAGTAAAGTATAAAATTTGTGAAACCTGAATCAAGAAAGTGTTATAGTTAATTAACTGGATCACTCAATCCGGACACCTGAAGAAAAAGCCATAACGCGCATCTGAGAATATACTGCATGTATTTTTCTAATTTTAGTATGGAAAATTAGTGAAAAATTAGTGAAAGCTTTTTACAAATTTTCAATTTGTTTGAAAGCCACGTTAAAAAGTTATAACCGTTTATGTGGATCACTCAATCCGTTCTATGCGCCGTCTGAGTGATCTTATAAATAACCGTCTTATACTGAATAAGTATGTAATATTCCCGGTGTACACTATAATGTTGCCTCTGGCAGAATTCGTGACGCAAAAATCGTGACCGAAATCTTACTGGTTCATGAGAAAATGAAAAAAATGATTTTCATTGAACGTCCCAAATAAGTGATCCTTATTTTCGTCTATATTTTATAAACCCAAGCTTGTAGAGAGAAGGAGGCTATGTATATCAGAAATTGTGAAAAAAAAAGTTTATTATGCGTCAGACCTGCATTCCAATACTGTCAGTATATTGTCAATATAATGTTATTACTTGAAAATACTGTCATTATTACTGATAGTGTCTGGTCCGTTTTTTTTTTTATGTCAGAGGTGGCAAACGAGCAGACGGATCACCTGATGGTAAGCGATTACCGCCGCCCATAGACACCCACAACACCAGAGGAGTCACAAGTGCGTTGCCGGCCTTTGATATGGGAGTACGCTCTTTTCTTGAAGGTTTGAATGTCGTAAGCTTTAGGGAAGCCGAGAATATTCAGTAATTAAAACAATTTTTTTGTTCTTTAACGGTTTATATTCTGGTTTAAAAAACAACTAAAATTGCGAATCAAGGACTCACTGAACTTACATTTTTACATTCTGTTCAAAAATAAAACTGAAAACTTGTTCCTTTATTTAAATCTGGAGAAAAAAGGATTCTTAGTAAACTAGACTGATACATAATTAATTACACTTAGGTACAGTAAGCCGAGAAAATTTTTGACAAACCATCCGCCGTTGTAAGCGTTATACTTTAATTAAAATACTTCATTTTTTACATTCCTTAAGGAAAACGTTGTGTAGGGTGGATATATTTTTGGTTTTGTCAAAAAAACCTAAACTACCGGTATCCGGCATTTATTTGCTATCCGGCCGGATACCGGATAACAAAATACAAAAATTTTGTGCATGGGCAGAATTAACGGCGTAGTTGAGACAGTATAAGTCTCCTCTACATTTGCTGAGCCGAGACCTTTTATGGTAATGTGGCTTAAAAATATAGCTTATTTTTAATTAGATTTTAAATATGATTTTTATAATAACCTACATTTTATGTATTGTTTTATTGTTTTGTAGCCGGTTGGCGTATGTTTTTCTATTGTTTCAGTTATTTTAGTTGTTAACCGTTAAAGAATAAAAAAATAGTTTTGATTATTGAATGTTCTCGGCTTTCCTAAAGCAGACCAGACACTATCAGTAATAATTACAGTATTTTCAAGTAATAACAGTATATTGACAATATACTGACAGTGTAGTGGTTGGAATGCAGGTCTGACGCATAATAAACGATGGAATGACAATATACTAATGTAAAAATATTGTCAGTATTATAACGCTCTCAGGGTGCTGTTGAGGCTACCACGTAACTGCAGCGCTTCTAAGATGTTTGCAGAGGCGCGAGTAGACTGCTTTCAAGCAGTAATGCGTAAACGTGTGGCGTCCATGCGTGGCAGAGTGCGGGGGAGTAGCAACAGCATCCTGGCTGCCATTGCAGCGAGGTTTGACTCGCCGGTAATGAAGCTCTGGGTAGGGCTCCTAAAGGGTGTTTAGGAGTATATCATGTGAAATTTTGTATTTGATTTTATTAATTAATTAATTAAATTATTATTCAATGTACTAACATAGTCTTAAGTCTTACTACTAACAAAAATGGATCTTGTTATCTGGTAAAATAAATAAATAAAAATTATTGATAGTGTCTGGTCCGCTTACTGAACCTAGTTTACTTTTCCATTTTTTTTTACTCCCAGTATATGGTCACCCTACACAATGTTTTCCTTAAGGAATGTAACAATTGTGCTATCTTTTAAAGTATAACGCTTACAAGAGCGGATGGTTTGTCAAATTTTATTACAAATTTGGCAAATCAGGCATAATCAGTTGTACTAACTGCCTGCCTGCTAAGCTATAATAATAATAATAATAAATTTTTACACAATTTCTGATATAGCCTCATTTTCTCTACAAGCTCGGGTTTATAAAATATAGACGAAAAAAGGATCACTCAGTAGGGACGTTCAATGAAAATATTTTTTTCATTTTCTCATGAACCAGTAAGATTTCGGTCACGATTTTTTATTAGAAAGATACATGCAGTATATTCTCAGATACGCGTTATGGCTTTTTCTTCAGGTGTCCGGATTGAGGACAAATCCCTAATCTAAGATTAAGGCGTAGTCAGCGTAGCCAGATATTCTATATGCCCGTGTGTAGGACCAATATACTTAAGTACGCACCGATTACTACGGCACTAAGAATATTAAATGAAATATCTAAAAACGTGGATTTATTTCATTGCTCACTGGCGGAATTCGCAGAAATAGCTTTAAGGACACTCTGTTATGATGAAAGTTTGTAACATTATCGATTTGGGTGTAAACCTGTAAGGTAATGTGTTGTAAATGTTAATAAATAAATAAATAAAATAAATAAATAAATAAATAAACTTTCTTGATTCAAGTTTCACAATTTTTATTCTTTACTATGAAGTTTTCACAATTATTCACTCAATCCTCCCAAATTTTAATAGGGATTGAACAACGTTTTTGAAAAGATCACTCAATCCACACACAAAGTAAACGCCACTGTATAGGTTATTCGGGGTGTGCAAAGCCGCACTAGTTTAGTAATAACCAGAAGTATATATCACCACGCCGACAGTGACTATGGGTCAGTCCACATTAATAGGTGTATTTTAATTTAGCATTTAATATTTTTAAAATATTAAATGTAATATTTAAGGTAATGCTTTGGTGTTGCCGCAAAATTCTTTGTCGAGTTTTTCGTGATTTACGCCTCCGTCTTATTTATTATGTCAGATCTATTATTTTACGAGAATCTTATATTATTTCGTACCTAATTAAATGTAATGTCCCTGTTATATTATACTAGTTACATATAAGACAAAAAGTCATAGATTTTCGATGACAAGTTGTAGTTGATAAATTACTTGAAAAAGTATTGTAAAAATATTGTAAGATATTCCGCAAAATAGATCTAACATAATTAATCTTCTTTCATATTTATATTTTTACTATTTATTAAGAAATATCAGTGGTGTGTTTTGGATCAGTATCGATTAAAGTTAATTAGAAATATTTGACATTTTTCCATACGTTTTCGGAAAACTGAAGATAGGTATTCAAATACTTAAATGTTCCTTTTTTAACCGACTTCAAAAAAAGGAGGAGGTTCTCAATTCGTCGGAATCTTTTTTTTATGAATGTTCACCGATTACTCGAAGACGCCTGAACCGATTTGGAAAATTCTTTTTTTGTTTAAAAGGGTATACTTCACAGGTGGTCCCATATAAATTTTATCGAAATCGATTCAGCGGTTTTTGAGAAAATCAACAAAAACATAGCAAAATTGGAGTTGTTGCGATTGAAGTCGGTTGTTTTTAACGTATTCAGCGTGGTTAATTATAAGTATCTGTGTCCTGGTATCGATCACCGTGGACTGACCCTAATGTATTTTTGAATTTATTCATCTTATAGTGGAATATATACAATTTATAATGAGTATATGTTGAAGGGGTTGTTTAAAATAAAATATTCGTATTTTGATATGTTAATCAACATTTATTTTAACATTTAAAATTACATAAAAAGAAGGCGTTGGGCCTTAAAAGTCTTAATCTTTATTATATTCCTACAGAATCAATTCCATTTATAGAGTAACGCAACTGAGTTCAGCAAGGGTAGATATTATGTTAAAGCACATTTTTAGTTTATATTTTAAATGATTTTGAAATGTATATTGAATAATGAAATATTTTTTACGCTCAATTAAAAATGTTTTTGAATAAACACAAAGTGTTGTGTCCTTTGTAATAGACTTATCACTTATTTGATATTTTTAAGTTTTGTAGATAACTTATTCGTTTGTGAACAACTTTACTGATAAATTACACTTCGTAATTTAGAAAATTATTTTACCTTTTGTATGGATTTACACGAAGAGGTCGTGGCTCAGTGCTGCTTGCGTGGTCGCGTCGATCATGCAGGTTAACTGACTACAGAAACGGTCATAACCAGGATGGGTTTGGCTTTTATTAAACCAGCATTAATTATATCGAACTACATTATCATAAAATAATGTTATAAATACACGCTGAGTTAAAAAAAATCTAAAGTGATATGATATTTTGATAAAATAGGTTTTTAATTCAACCTCGGAAGTACTCTCAAAGACCCATTATTGTATTCAAAACTGTCTAACCTTCAGTACATTATCTACCTTCATTATACTAGGGTTGAATGACTGATTTGGTCCTAGATTAATTCCCCGGAAGATTACAAACAGATCAGTTACAAGTCTCGCTAAATTGCAATAAAAACGAACTTATCCATATAAGTCAGTAGTTGACTGCTTTTTATCTGAGTTACTTTATCAAATGTCAAAAACTAGATTTGGGTTAAAAAAATGAAATTTATTTCTATGGCGTTATTGATCAATATAGTTTGCATACCAATAACGAAATTTCTATTGATTATTTGTACATGCAATGGTAATCCAAGCGGGCAAGTTTACTGCAATTTCAATAAAAGAGCTATTTAGCAAATAATATTTCATTTTTTTTGATACAGTCAACATTTGCATCAATAGTATGTATCTTTAAAACATTTAGTTATAAATACATTTCAAAACAAGTGTCACATCAGGGACGGAACTTAATTGCTGATCACTTGATCAGGGATATCTCTTGTTAGATATTATTCATTTGACCTGATGCGTAGCGAATGTCGTAATTTAAAATAGAAATTGCGTTGTTTTGGAGGCCATGACGTAAAAAGGAACCTATCTTATGTAATTTTAAACATATAATATTAATGCTAAATTAACACTGAACATTTAATACAACACATCGTCGATCTTTCTCCTGTAAACGTCTGAAAACTGACAAAATGTTGGCAATTTAACATAAAATAACTATTGGTCTACCTACTGTAAAACGTTGGAGGGATACCGGTGCAGTGCCCGTTTGTCTGTCAGTTCTGATTTCAAACGTTACAAGTCTTATCGAAGGATCGAACTAACTCTTACACAGTATAACATTCGTTGTGCTTAACCCACAGTTATATTTGTTTGGATAGACGTAGGCATTAAAATACGACAAATATATTTTAAAAATTTTAACTCTAATAAATGAAATGTATTCTTGCAGGATCGACTTAATCTAACTTTTCCTAAGCTTACCTGTTTTCTTTTAATACATTTTTATACGTAGGGACCATCTTGAGCTAGTGGTGACAAAATTGATCTTTGTTAGCAATTTATGCGACCAGACTGCGATTAGTAGTAATATGATTGGTTGTTCACACCAAACGTGTGATACGAAAATAAATTGTATCGTTTATAATAAACTGAACTAATAAAGTCATGCTATATGAAAAAGCTTACTCCTCAACATTAAGAGTCCGTTGACTAATTCAATCAGTTGTTTCCCTATGATCACCTTCTCAACTTTATTTTTTAAAAGGTTATTTCTCAATCTTGTCATCTTGTGATCGGAATAGGTAGACTGTATTTACCTAAACTTCGAGGAACAGAGCGGAGACTTCCTTACAACAATTTTTTTTTTCCGCGTCAATTGTCCCGGGTTTCCGGACATCACATAAATACATCACGAATTAATATTATTTGAAAATAGCTTTCTGCCTGCGACTTCGTCTGCGTGTCGATTATATTGCGTTTTCATAAAATAAAAATATAATTAATAACTCGATTTCTAGGCGACGACGTGTCAAGATAAGAAATGCACCAGATTTAAAGTAGAAAGTAAATTTACAGAAATACACTGTGAAACTGCATAAAATTTCACGCAGTAGATTTTGGAAAAAATATGTTTAAAAAGTCCCCGAAAGAAGTATCTTTTCTCTGGCGAAGTTTAGATAAATACAGTCTACCTATTCCGATCACTGCTTATTACTTATACATTATATTGGCTTTACACTTGGTTGGTTACCTAACCTTGCAATATATTTGTTTTGCAGCCTAACCAATTTAGAGCTTGCAAAATATTGCACGAAATCTGTTTACGAAAAATATGTCACGAAATTTCACCAAACAGTTGGTGTGAACAACGCAATATTATGTGACCGAACCGACCGAACCAATAACCGAATATGACCTAAGTTAAAATTAAACTACATATGTGCTAACTACATCTGATTTGATGACAAGGGCTTACCAATTGTGGATTTAAAAAAAAGAAAAACATCAAAGGAAAAAGGAAACAACAATATCATGAGCATGAAATAAATATTTCACATGGGTACTAATTTAAATGAGCTAGCTACCAGGCAGTTATATTATAATACAATTTAACAATTTATTTTTATTACTGTACAATGAATACTTTAATTAATAATGTATGTGGCTCTGACTAAATTTGTCTGTAGGCAAGCAAAGCTGCATAAAATAGAATGTCGAACGTTTAGTGCTATTGCCACTAACAAAAATTTTAAGGAATTTGCACCGATATTTTTTTATAGTTGCCATTATAAAAAAAATCTATATATATATATATATATATATAACTTTGCAGACAGTTTTGGACTGCAGTTGGTGCTTTTTAGGGTTCCGTAGTCAACAAGGAACCCTTATAGTTTCGCCATGTCCGTCTGTCTGTCCGCTGCTTAGCTAAGAGACTATTAGTAATAGAGAGCTGTAATTTGGCACGGCTATACATATTAATCACGCCGACAAAGTGGTAAAATAAAATCTTGAAAATAAATTTTTTAGGGTACCTTTAGCTTTAAAGTTGTTAAAGTCATGTATTCCCCCTCCTTCCAGCTAAACGGTTGTTTCTAGAAATGTGCGAAAATTCACGGCATTAGCATATACAACGAAATTAAAAGGGAAATTATCACAGCTAAGTAGGCTTTACAAGTTAACGAGTAGTAGTCGATCGATAAATTTATCAAAGGCAAATTTCGTACCTACTTCATAATTCCATTGAAAATTACTTTGATGAAGTTGTATTACGGAACTCTACACTGCGCATGGCCCAACACGCACTTGACCGCTTTTTATACTATATTTCTTTATATAGCGCGCCATAAATGATGTCCTCAGAGCAGGGCTTTGACGCCTGCATCATGAATTCTACAGTTATATCAAGACCTTTAAGACATGCAAAGAAAAATGTAAGACGACGAAGCAAATAAATTTTATGAACTGCGATTTATGCATTATCAGCGTTTCTTATTGACTCTATATCCTATATATATATATATATATATATATGTATTGCTTGGCAGTATTTTAGCTAACAATAGACTAGTTCACAGTTATTCTTTATTAATTTGTTAACTATTAGGTAGTTTATTCCTTTTCCAATTTGATTGTGTTATGTCAATCTAATACCCTCGAAAAAAGCCATTCTGATCAGATGAGCGTTCACTCTTTATGTATCTGCTGGCTTAACGACTGCCATCTGATACAAAAAACGATCAAAGAGCAGATTGTCCTAAAATCAAATTATTATTATTTCTAGTCAATAGTGTCAAAAATATTCCTTAATATTGTTTAATGAAAAATGTCATGAAAACAAATATTCCCTGATTCATATATCGTATTTGATACTATGGGTGCCACTTTTTACTTCTATGATGTTGTGTATTGCGATCGTTTGGTAACACGACCATTTTGGTTTGAAATTAGCATACCTTATAAATTGCGGACGTTTTGCTCTAATGGCGGTCATTTAGCTAACAAAGACATTTACCGTTGAAGCCCATCTGATCCGAAATGTTAATAAACAGAATAACTTGCTTACTAGGCTATTCAAACAATGATAATATGATGGTTGAATGTATTCCATGATGATTTAAATATTAATAAAATTCTAAGTGAGAAATCAAATAGACAAAAAGAAACTTCAAAATGTATGAACCAAAACACAAAAATCGCTTCATAATCGATACATTCAATATGTATTGCAATAGATCCCTAAAAGTGAACTAAACTACCCTTCCTAAAGATCATACCGCAAATATATGGGGAATCGAAGCTAAAAGCAGACAGTATACAGAAAAAAAAAACAACATTATCCACTTGTGATTTTCATAACTAGTGTCTAAAACAGTTATTGAAACATTGATGATACTATACATACACGTATACAGATACTTCTTCACTGTCTCCTTTTATTCATCATCATTATAATTCTTCCTCTTAACCTAAGTTTTTACCGTAGTTACTATACATATTTAATTAGGTGAGTATGACACTAAAGTTTTGAAAATATAAAGTGGATATTGGTTTTTTACATACTTATTTGCCTAAAACTTTGAGATTTCATTTATTTGGAGTTTGTGACTTGGGTAGAGTTGTTTCGTTCATTCTGATTAATCTACGGCCAGTTTATTCGTATCGATACTCAAACATGAATAAACAAAAGTGACAAAAAGTTAATCTAAAAATAATTAAAACAAATATGAGTGGGTCTTCTGGCTTTTAGAAAGCCAGTATGTTATCCAAATAATCATGACACTTATTCACAGTGAACATTTACTTAATATAATACAATGGTACCTTCCTAAAGTACTGATTGCAGCTAACTAACACATACAAGTAAACAGAACAAAAAATACAGTAATATATGATTTGGACATTGGGGTTATTAATATAAAGTTATTATGGGTTTACAGCTACAAGGGAACTCAACAGTATATGGACGTTTTATATGGACTATTTATATCTATTCAGGTGATAAAAAGTGCGTTTGAAAATTTAAGGGGTTACTTAGAATCAAGTATAGAATACAGGAAAAATACACCATTGCATACATAATTGGTTAGCCCCACCTCATGGTAAGTGATGGTGATGCCGAAAGACTTATGACTTTGACCGTATTTAGTTATTTTACATGTAACAATATACATATTTCTATAAGGTTCTATACTAATTACTGTATTGTTTGTCTTGTTTAAAACACATAAAGACTACAGTATTCACAACTACTTGTCTGTATTGCTTTCTACGAGAATAACACGTATCGTTCTTGTAGTAACTTATATATATATAATATTTAACTAAAATTTATCTTATTAACAACACATACATATAAAGCATGGATCTATTTACTAAGGAATTGAATGTAGTGAAGGGAATGCAGAACAGACAGTTGTTAAAGAAATATTTAAGCAGCAAATATATACTTAAGCATAACAATGATTAAAAAATAGGTATATATAATATAAGCAGAACCTAAGAGTTTCTATAATAGCCTACAAATAAAACAATGCTGGTACTGTTTGTTTTATATATTTAGAAATTTATGTTTTTTTTTCAAATTACATGTTGCAATAAAAATGTATGGAGCGGTTAACTGAAGAAAATTAACAAGTTTCTCCATATTGAGTTATGGCCTCCCATAAGGAATTATCACAACATGTGTGAAAAAGCTGCAGTGGTGAAAAATGCTGCTAACAACATTTCATTCTATTGTCGCACCTTTATAAATAAACTTTAAAAAAATCACCTTTATTAATTGTCGCAATCTTTATTTTTTCTGATCATATTATTGTGTCAGTCGACCACTAGCTCAGGATAACATGGACAGGGCTCTTACTCGTACACATTTAACCGTGACGTGAGGATCAGCAAGCGCACCTAATCGCGTATTATCAACGTGAAATATCAAAAAGTTGAAAGTAATTTCATTATTTACGCATAACCAGTTTTGTGCAAGTAACATAAATATTATAAATATTTGTGACATTCATTAAAGTGCGTCTCGCATGGTGAAGATATAAAATGTGTACGACGGTCAGTTCGTGAAAACGTATCTTTCTTTTTTTTTTCAAAGAACCCGGTTAATTTTATAAGTAATTCCAACTGAAATGGTAAATGGATTATTTAGGTATAAATATGTCTGCACTACTCGTCCACTTGGCGTTAAGCGCTATTCTTATACTAGTGTTTACTGTTATAGCGAGAAATATTTTGATCTTAAGCTCAACTATTATGACTTCTTCGTGCTGTGAGACGCACTTAAAATGTTTTTGTCTTTCAGGTTTTACAAAAGTGATTTACGTATATAAAATAAATATCGAATGGCGGTTGTATTGAGTGAGGTGCTGTTTGCTGAAGGGGCGAGGGTGTGTGACGGGGATCTGTAGATCTTACATTACTGTGACATCAATACACCGTGACAATGAACATCCAAGTATAGTGTATCCTTAAAAACAATTGTATTATTATGTGATTTCGTACCTACATTCCAGTGACTTGATTAACACAAGTAATTCGGCTGTTTTCAACCTGTGATTGTAGAGATTCCACGCATATCGATATCAATTATTAGAAAAATCACATCTTGTTTACATTGGCCCTCCACTACGATCTAAAACCGATCGTAATTACTTAAATTAATTCTCTCGTAATTTTCGTATCATGTTATCGATATTGGTGGAAATCTTCGTATAGGAATGTGTGTGTTCGAAGAAAACAAGAAGCACAGGGGGCAATAGTTGCCCTTGAGGTCATTTAACCTACCGAAGTATACCAACCTTAACATTTAAAACAGGTTAAAAAAATAGGAGTTAGACTTTGGATATAGTAAAGCTTATAGGCATGCCGTACAATGTAACAAGTTTAACATGTAACAAGTTCTTAAAAATCTTAACGCTTTTATACTTTAAAATAGACAGTTGTAAATAGCCATATTTCTTAAAAGTCAATGATCGTCGTGCTTATATTTATGATAAAAAGCATTCAAATAAAAATTTACTCTGTACGACAGGCCTATGCATCAAAAGAACACTGATGGAATAAACGATTTGCTGATAATGCTGAAGTTTTGTTAAGATTCTTCTCCTATAGCTTATAAACGATCGGCACATTTTAAATCGTTTGTTCGAACATTGTTCTCTTTATTGAAGGAATTTGCCGTTAAGGCATAGTGGAAGATCGTGGGAGCGCTAGGCGAAGGGCGCCGGGGATAGCTGAGCAGCCTACCGACGACGATGCGCTTGCTACCTTATGTTTGGCAACCATAAAATTACACGCAACATCGTCATCTTTTAAATCCCGATATCTAAATTGCAACCTGCAATTCTTAATTTTCGAAACTATCTACCTTATTATGCGAACTGTACATCCATTGTGAGCACTAACTACATACCTATTGAGAAGTTGCGATTTAGAAATCCAGACTATTTTAAAAAATCGACAGTCATTTGTAAAATGATCACATCGAACTTTTGTTTATGTTATACATATAGGTTATTGTGTTTTCTCAAGAAGTTAGCTGTTCAGTGCACTGCTAATCGCCGCCAAAGTTGTGAAGTGCTTAGCTGGTGCACGGAACTTAGCGAAGCAGAGTTTGAATTAATCTTATTTACTATCTAATTGAAATGTTCTCAATTCTTAATACTGCAATAATACTGTTTGTAAATGAACCAAATAAAGGAGCTGTCATTTATTGTCAACAGATTGTCGACACTACATAAAGGTATAAAGTACCATTCGCAGTTTAACAATACACGTGAAGTGATTCGAAATATTTAAAACTATCAATCCAGTGTCTATTCTAGGAAACACAAGAGATAATTGTAAGGTCCAACAATCAGTCTAGAGGCAGTTCACCTACTTCGAAGTAAGGTCAAATGTGAGTTTATATTAGGAAGGTTGATTAGGATTAAGGATAAGCTCTCCAGGTAATGTGACAGACGTGTGACAGCCAATAATATATGACTTCAGGATGCCCAATTACTGAGTTTGTAACTATTTATTTGATTTCCCAGTTGCAAAAAAGTCAGAGCCGCGCGTTTGGTTCGTCTGTCGGCTAACGTTACTAGCACTCGTCAAGCTAGTAATCTCAAGACGAAAGCGGTTGACTAGCAACGGTAGTGTTACTGCTTCAGAAAAGGAAGCAAGAGTCCGTAATTGCATTTGTGACGTATTTTAGTTTTACTGTGTATGTGGTGGCTTATAGCCGTGTGTCATGCGCTCCAAGTAGCGGTGAAGGTCATGGAAGCGTGGCCTCTGCGTCGGCTCGCGCCGCCAGCATTCGTGCATGAGGTCGTAAAGTTCTCGGCGACATCGCGGCGGCGGTGCAGCGGGTACGCGGGCGCCTCGTCCGCCGCAACGCCACTCGCTCGCGTTTGATACTACCTGTGCACAAAACGAATTAAATCAAAGCAAAAAAAAAAAAAATTAATGCCATCCTTATTTAGTAGTTTCATAACTGTATAAAGCGTATCCACTTCAGCCTTAAGTCTGAATAATATGCCAAGGTTATTGCGACTACCGCTGCCTCTTGGAGGGGGAGTTGGGTGCTACTACGATTGCTCCACTAAGTACTTACTTGATCATCGTTCATCTCTTCAAAAGGCTTGGCTATACAGTAGGTGAGGACTTCCCACACTGTGACTCCGAACGACCACACGTCGCTTGCTGGCGAATACATCCCCTGAAATCATTGTTTTAATATACATACAAAAGACACCAACGGAATTATTGAAAATCAGTTGTAGGTAGGTACCAACAGAACATACACCATGCAATTTTTTGAATGTAAAGTGAGCATTTATTTACATTATTAAGCTTTTAGTTTTGCTTTATATTTTTTTGTCATGGCCCTTTAGGCTTGAAAATTACTATTTATTTTAAGTATTGTAATCTGAATTTGTTAATAGGACTGTGTACCTATAAAACTACATCAAAGTCCAACGTTGTTTTAAGTTTAAAATTTAACCAAGTGATCACTATTGTTCATAAGTTTTTAATAAATTACTACGGGTATGTCTGATAACAAAATGTAAAGTTTATTTGCGCGCCGATAAAACCGGTGTCCTAGATGAGACCACTCGGTCTTGGTGTTGCTGATTTGGAGATACTTGTCTGTAGCTCAGTGTTAAAAAATCTTGTGGGTGCTTACTATACTCATATACATTTGATAAGTCATTTTGAAAGAACTTAGTGCGAGAAGATAAATGCATGAATAACATCCGCGTCCAGCCAGAAGAACCGAAAATTCTCGTGAGTGCTCAGCACCTACTGTGTAAGCATGTGTAAGTCTCGTGGGTGCCCGAATCCCCGAGCGCCTACGTACGTAATCGGCCTTCTGTAGCCATTTTATGTTTTGGCTCTCCCATCCGTTTCAGATCTTCTAGGGGCGCGGGCGGGTCAATGCATTTTGTTACCATGAGCAGACTCTCCCAGGCCATCCAGCGCAGCGGCAGCCGACCGCCGTCCGCCATCACATGGTAGTCGCCGACGAACTCTTCGCAAAACATCGCGTAATCCGACACCTTCACACTCAAGTCGTCAGTCACAGTCACGTTGCTGCAAGCAAAATAACAAGCCGTGTGTGTATAAAACATCAACACAAATATAGCCATGTAAGTTAAAGGTTCCTATTATGTTACTATTCATTTAATAATAATACTTACCGTGTTCGTTTGTAAATAAGTAGGTAAGTAATATTTATTCCAGTAATAAGTACCAATAAAAAGTATTAACCAACTCTTGGCTCTTGTAAAATATGTATAAAATTTCTGTATTTCTTTGAATAGTTATGTGCTCTAAATATATAGCTTGAAAACTTACCGAGCAGCAAGATCTCGATGTACTAACTCGAACGATTCCAGGTACTTCATGCCGGCTGCAATCTGGCAGCATACGTGAATCAGACTTGAATAACTGCGAAGAAAATAATGTACCATGTTAATAGCCAGTTAAGTGATCAAGATACCACCCAAGTAGCACAAGTAGCATTATAAGAGACCACTTTCCGTATACACGGAATCTAAGAGCTGTATAAGACAGTGTTAAAATAGTGTTGACAGCACTATCAATTCTGATATCTCTTAATTGGGTACAAATTATTCAACTTTTGGTTCTAATCTAGTTCACACATTTCTACTTAAAAGCATTATAGTAGCACTATATTGGAATTATTATGGTTCACAAGGCTGTTTATCAGCTGCTTAACAGAATATGATTGTCCTGTTATAAAGACTAAGTGCTAGGATTGGGTGACTGAGGTTCTTTATTATTCTTCGATCACTAGAAAACTTTATTTGTCAGAGCTGCTTTTAATAGCATTATAGCGGTGCCGATAATTTCCCAGAGTGTGATTAATGGTGAAGGGAATGTTATAATTGAGAATTTTTGGTCACTTAGGTATAAGTACACTTTTATAATGTTATTAGCAAGTGAAAAAAGTTCACTGTGAATGTTTATATGGTTTTAAAGCAAAAATTTTACGCGTCTCGAAAATATCTCGTTTTTAATTAGAACCATATTGACTGTTTATTAATTCCTTAAGTTCCGAGTTATACCAAACGTGATCATTTGTAATGCTACTTGTGCTACTTGGGCATAGGCAGGTTGCGAATATATCGCCCCTCACTTAAACCAAGGATCGTGTAGTGATAAATACAGCTCGGAATAAAAGTTATAAAATGCCCGAACATGGGTATCGCCAAGACAAGGACAGCCACTGCGTCACATAGGCGGACAATGTCCGAAGTTACAAGTTTACCTCAATTTCCTGTCCAGTCTCAAGATCGTAGGCAAGGGTGCGGCATCGCCGCGATCGAGTGCCGCGCAGGGGGGCTCCAGGAGACTCAGCCCCAGCACCCTGGCAAGTTGAGGGTGCTTCAGCCCAGCGCCCCAGGTCGCCTCCCGGGCAAAAGCCGCCCTGCGCAGAAATATCAACCAAATGCATTAGAATCACATCGCGTTATGTATACATTAGGAGGATATACAAGCTGTTTTTTTATTAATCAAAAAGCGGGAAACTGAAAATCTGTTTCCATGGAATGAATACAATTTAAGCTTAAACCCTTCAAATTATTTGATGTACAGGTACTGACTTGACGTCGTTATGGCAGCCGCGCCATAGCGTCTTCACAACCACAAGCCGGCGCCGGCGGCCAGGCGGTGATTCCTCGTCGCTCAGTTCCTCGATGCCGTCCGTCTCGCATATCTGCAGCTGTTAAAAACATGAATCGTGCTCTAGTTATAATATACCATAAATAAAGTCACCTAGAATGTCCACGTGGGAAATGCCTTAAGGTAAAGCTTTTCGGTTCAGTCCCTCCCACTCAGATCAGGTTTATAACTGGTTACATTATACATATTAAATGCGTGACAGTGACAAAAGTATTATATCATTGGCAGTTTAAAACCTAGAAGATGTGTTTTGTTTGCAGCTTAATATACTACCCGCCTATCAACTGAGCGCTAGCCACCCTCATATTTTCACATTTTATATTGTATTTGAAACATTACATCGAAAATATCCAAACCAAAACATTATTCACTCAAACTATATATAATGAGTTTAGATAATTTTAAAAACCAAGGTATTGGTAGAATACATTTTAAGAAACTGGCGCTGCATCGTTGAACAAATTAGCTAATACGGCCATACATGTATTTGGCGATTAGAAGATTAATGTTAATTTAACAAAACAAATCATCATCATCATCAGCCGAAAGACGTCCACTGCTGGACAAAGGCCTCCCCCAAGGATTTCCACACCGACCGGTCCTGTGCTGCCTGCATCCAGCGGCTTCCCGCAAGCTTCACTAGGTCATCGGTCTATCGAGTGGTAGGCCTGACTACACTGCCTCTTTCGGTGCGTGGTCGCCACTCGAGAACTTTAATGCCCCAACGGCCACCTGTTCTACGAGCTATGTGCCCCGCCCACTGCCATTTCAGTTTAGCGATTCTATGAGCTATGTCGGTTTTGTTCTCCTACGTATATCCTCATTTCTGAATCGATCACGTAGGGAAACTCAAAGCATAGCACGCTCCATCGCCCTTTGGGTATTCTTATGAGGCCCATAGTAAGCAACAAAACAAATATAAACAAGCAATTAAAATAGTCGAGGGAAAGTTACACAATTTACTCATATTCCCGTGACACGGCAGCTTGGGAGAGCATTACGTTTGGGCTAAGCCTACTTTAGCCCAGTTTCTCTCGGCGCGGCTAACTCTTCTACTGCTGAGGGATTTGAAAGATTTTCTCTTATATTTTACTTCTGAACTTTACAATATTGTAGCTATTAGACTATGGAGGAAACTAATACATTGAAAAAAATTATTGACTTCTACGGCGATGACGGAAAATGTAACACAAAGTGATACTACTAAGTATTATCCTTATTCTGAGTAAGAAAGCGTTCCAATGTCTTGTTTCTTTTACTGCAATGGTCGGCCCGTGGGCATGTATCCCGGATATTTTATTTAAATAAATTCTTCCAGAAACTGAACTAAAAGATTAGAAACGACGAAATATTTACTGTATAGGGCCCTCTTAAAATACCTGAATAACATAAACAAAAGCTTCTAGTCATGACACTAAACAACTTATATCCGAAAATTTGTATGGTAAGTAAAAAAAAATTTGTGAATTGTGTATTAGTAGCGGAGTTTTTTATATACATTTTTATATATGTACATTGCATCGGGATCTATTCATCTGCTATAATAATTCCACCCGTTCGGGTAACAATCAAGCAATAGTTAAACAAAATATTATATTTATGTTTATAGTATCTTTCCAGACGGGTATCTCCGGCGGTTTTCTATCTTTTCATCCCAAGGTAACATAATACTCAAAGAGGGCCCCGATATAATGGCTTTTGTTATGATTCAGCTCACATCGACGCGTGTGATATTCGATGACTGCTCCAGCTTGGAAAGTTCTGCTATTATAAAACTCATCTATGTATTAGGTTTTTCATATACTTACTCCATTTCTGGACTTTAAAGTGGCGTTCTTGTGTGGAGTGTGGAGTTTTTATTATATGAAGTGAGCGTTTTTATTTATAAGAAAAAAGACACATCCGATATTTAAACCTACTGAATACGCCGCAAGCAGCAACAAACAATATTGTATCTTTTTTTCATAATTCAGGGTTTCGTACCTCAAAAGGTAAAAAGGAACCCTTATAGGATTACTTCGTTGTCAGTCTGTTTGTCAAGACCCTTCTTCTCATGAAAGCGGCCGTGGAGGTATCAAGTTGAAATCAATATCAAATATTCATGTCTGCAATCTTTTGGAGCAGTGAAAAAATCAAATTCCTAAGCCAACGCAATCAAAAGATACGGCCGCATGGAAAAAAAGAGTTGCAATTTTTTGCGCCAGGCTAAGAGATTTTGATGTCTTGGATTTGTTTCTTACTGCAGAAAAAATATTTTTCGACTCTCACATTAAAAATATGACATTCTTGATATCTTTCAAGAAAACTGTCATGAAAAAATATTTCACGGTTCATATGAAACTATATTTTCTTGAATGAAATAAATCGTTTTTACCGTGCGTTTATACCGCCTATATGCCCTATATTTTTGAAATTTGCAAGGGAATCAAACCTATATTATTATTATTATAATTTGGCAAGAAGTCTTATAGCACAAGTAAAGGGAAAAATCCGAAATTTGTAGTTACATTACAAAAAAAAATCGATTTGCAGTTGATAAACTGACCGCGATCTATGTCGATGTATGGGGATAACAGTATTCCAACGGCAAAGTTAAGTTTGTCCTTGTATTCCAAGCTTGTACGGAACTCTCCGTGCACAAATCCGACTCACACTTTCCCGGTTTTTTTATTTTGGTATTTTTTTGCCCACTTGTCTACCTTGAATGAACTTAATAAAGGTAGGTCGGTTATAGGTTCTTTGGTCACTCAATATCAGGGTTCGAAAATATCCGATATTTATAATAAATATCAAAATATCAGATATTTTTGATATATATCCGATATTTTCGATATTTTTGATATTTTTGATATTTATCAAAATTACATACTAATTTCAATTTCTTACTTTAATACATGATTTTCGAAATAGCTTAATTTAAAATGTAGGTATATGTTTGATAATTTGAAGATTTTTATTAAAATAACATTCAAATTTTATACTCTGATATGTTTTTTCGAAATAACTGAATCTAAAATGTATATTTTATTTTTGCAAATTTGAAGATGGTTAATTAAACTAACCTCATTTATTTATTATTGTGATAATCATATCTTTATTCTTTGCATTTGGCACATTCATTCGTAATAAGCAGCTCTTAGAAGCTATAGGAAAATATAAATATCAATATTGATATATATCAAGCTTAAATATCAATTGATATATATCATGATATATATCCGATATATATCAATTGATATATATCATGCGAACCCTGCTCAATATACTATAAATTTTAGTAATTTAATTCCGCGTACAATTTAGAAATTGAATTAGACGATTCCGCATAGATGAAGTCCGACAAGAAGTTGCACAACTAGATCTGGGTACGTTCACTCTACCCTTTTTCCGACCGGCTACAAAGGCTACGAAGTTAAACTCATTTTTTTACTTTATTTTATTTTTATTGTATTTATTTGGTGCTCAAACAAGATACAATTCTTAGTGCTACAAAATATCATTACAATATATAGATAGATCTAGATTGAATCTCAATTATATGAGCACACAGCATGAGAATTATATTTTTAGACATTGTACACATTGTAAGATATGCATGGTATACGATGAACTTATACATAACAGACTTAGATAACTTAGTAACATCTTAAGTAAGATTTTTTTATTAGGTTTTAGATTTATTGCGGAAATCTTTAGTCGATCTAGCAATGAAACTCAATATTTGATTACCCAGCTTAATAATATGCTCATATTGAGACTTAAAAGTTAATTTTAATTTACTAAATACTTTAAATAACAAAATTTTCAGTCACTTAAAAACACAGACACTCATGCATACACACACTTTCATGTCTGCCTCGGTATACATTTTATTTAAAAAATTGTGAATTTAGCCTACAATATTGTATTCTTAATAGAAAAAAAAGCGGCCAAGTGCGAGTCGGACTCGCCCATGAAGGGTTCCGTAGCAGCAAGTAACATAATATAAAAGTTCTTGTAGTTGTTATTATTCTCTTATTTTAGAAGTTACAGCGGGGGGACACACATTTTACCACTTTGGAAGTGTTTCTCGCGCAAACTATTCAGTTTAGAAAAAAATGATATTATTGTAGAAACCTCAATATCATTTTTGAAGACCTATCCATAGATACCCGACACGTATGGGTTTATTGTTTATTTTCTATTTTTGTGTGAAAATCTTAATGCGGTTCACAGAATACATCTACTTACCAAGTTTCAACAGTATACTTAGTTCTTATAGTTTCGGAAAAAAGTGGCTGTGACATACGGACGGATAGACAGACAGACATGACGAATCCATAAGGGTTCCGTTTTTTGAGAAGTAATTAAATGGTTTGCCGTTATTTAATTTGGTTGGCAACAAAAATCTGCTATTTAATCATTTGATCAGCAAACAAATATTTTGTATGCAATAACTAAAAATCTGGCTGCAACCCTTGGTCTGCAAAAAAACTTAATATTGTCGGCAATTTAACCAGTATGCAGTCAGCTTGTAATCTATTGTGTCTGCTCAATAAACACTCGCGCTGCTATAATACGCGCGCGCTGATAATAATTACTTGGTCGGCAAGATTTAATATTGGTCGGCAGAGAATACATGTCTGTAGGCAGTTTATCTAATAGGTACGCATATTAAAAAAATGGTTAGCTATACAGGATGTTGTTTTGGTCGACAACGGCCTTCTAAGGGATGAAAGTATAAAAAATACTTGTTATGAAAATACCTATAATATATTTTTTTATAAATTGATTCTACTGAAAAAATGACCTACAAATTTTCCTAAAATTATCAAAACGCATGTTCGCGCAGTCAGTCAATGACGGCCGGCTCATTCACGAATTTTCCTACAAAAAGGTCAATGACACTTACATGAACCTGTCGGGAGAAGTATTCCAAGATAGCTTCTTCCTTGAACTCTTGTCTACTTTGGGCTCTATCTCGAGCATGGGATGTTATTTCGGTAGAACACGATTTGCGGAGTTTGTAAATAATGTTTTTATTGCGTAACACATTACGACGTCACTCCAAATAACTCCAAATCTCACACACTAGACTTGATTTACACCACACAAGAAACATTTCGATAGTCGTGAACTGAGCGATGTATTAACAACTACATCGCTCAGTTCACGACTATTGAATAAAGACTTGTTCCTGATCATAGCCGTAGCATAAGTTCTCGCGCAGAGGCGCTTGCTCTCGCTGAGAAAAAGGAACGCAGGTTCGGCGCGGAGGCATGCAGCAGACTGCCCGCGCCGCCCGCGGCGCCGCCGCAGTCGGGCCTCTCGCGCACCCCCGCACACCTCGCTTCGTTGCTAGGCAACCATTCAATGTTAAAATACGTTACGCACGGAAACAAGGATACCATAATTCATTATTTTCTAAGATTTACTTATGAAAATTTAAGGTGCCATTTTTATATTTTTTTTGCCATCAGTATCATGTATACTATCACCCCTGAAAAGCTCGTTGTCGACCAAAACAACACCCTGTATAAATAATTGAGTTGCGTTTGTATTGAAAAATCGGCAGTTTTCGTTAAAGTAGGCGGAGTGAAAACAGTCACGTGACACGATTAGCTACAGAGCGTGCCAAAGAAATATAGACGAAATTATGGAATACGTCCCTAATATGAAACACCATAATGTTTCTTAAACTAAGCGCTATGAATATTCTAGACGTATGTCATGTTACCCGCGTTCGACGGCCAGTGCGCGTGTGGCGTTTGGCAGCACTAACCGCGAGTAAGAGTGCGCGACACTGTTGACGAAACATCCATTGGATATTTAAGTAAGTTTTACGTATACAGGGTGTAATAGAAAGGTGTGATAATACTTCAAGGTTGGCTTTTACCCATCGATTAATATTTCGATATAAGTTGGTAAGTATCTAATCGAAGTATGTAGTTTTTAAATGGTATTGTTATTTTATGAATATTTAATAATAATAAAAAGTTACATTTATTTTCCTCCCGCCATCATATTGTTCGTAATATGGAATATCATTAAGTTCCTAATATGGAATACTATTCCATATTAGATGTCAACGCAACCTCAAGGTAAGTAAGTTTTTAATGTGGTGACTAATTACTATTTCTCTCTTTTACGGAATGTTGATCCTAAATATATCTATATTTATGATCAATATGGATCCGCCAGTAAGGCTGCATGCATATACACGAGCAGCACGCAGCCGATGGCAGAGACAACGGCAACCGTTGCTACCTGTCGGTGGCAGCCATCACCGCGTCGGCGGCAGCCGTCACCGCGTCGGCGGCAGCCGTCACCGCGTCGGCGGCAGCCGTCACCGCGTCGGCGGCAGCCGTCACCGCGTCGGCGGCTGCAGTCGCCACGTCGACGGCTGCCGCCGGAAGGTGGCGACAGCAGCCGCTGACACGGTGACGGCTGCCGGCGACAGATAGCGACGGCTGCTGTTGACTCTGCCGTCGGCTGCATACCGCTCGTATATATACAGCCTAAGAAAACGAAAAGTCTGTAACAAAACTAATATTAAAAATGCTAAAAAATGGGTTACAAGAGAGCTGCACAAGTCTTTAATGTACCTCGGACTACTCTCTTTCGGTTTTGCCATACCCACGAACCAAATATAGACTGCCGCCTTGGCAGTAACACAGTTTTGGGACCTGACATTGAACATATGTTAGTATGGAATACCCTATTCCATAATAAGAGCACATTTTTGAGAAGCATATTTTTGGTTGATTTATTTTAGTTAATAATATTACGGAAAGTGTTTATTATTTGTTGATTTAATTATTACTTTTCAAGAGTGATTACGACTGCATTTAACTGTAACCCATGAGACTGTTTAAAATAAAACTATTGTACTGATTTTTTTAAGAATTTGTTTAAGTCTATGGAAAAAAGAATATACTCTGTGAAGGAGCTCAGTTATACAACAAACTTCCAAACGACATAAAAGAAATTCAGTCTTCTAACTTGTAAAGAAGGACTTTGAAACACCACATCTTGAAAGATTTTTCTAGATTTTAATACTGTAATTCTCTCATATACTTAATATATATAATATTTAATGTGTTTATATTTCTAAAATTTGCTTAAGCTTGCTTAAATGTATTATTGTATCTAGCTTTTGGTTATACCCAACCATAGTAATATGGTTCCTATCAATTGCTTTCATAAAACAAGTCATGTAATGGAGCAGATGTATATTCCAATGTACCGACAGATTATTTGTTTATGATGTACATAATACTTTTCTCTACCGTCCTTCCGACGCTCACGATAAATAGTTTTAAGCACTTATATTGTATTCTCAAGTTAAGTGAATTTGTAATTCTTATTGAGAAATAAATATCTTAAACCGTAGTATTCCATATTCGGTACTTTATCTCTACTTACATACGTACGCCGCAGTCGGGTAAAAAACATAAGCCTCCTTCTGGGCCAGTCGGGTAAAAACATAACCCTTTTTCTGGCGCAATCGGGTAAAAACATAACACTCCTTCTGGCGCAGTCGGATAAAAAACTTATACTGAGCTAACTAGCGCCGCCATCAGTGTTTTCTTAATTGCTGTTTTCACAGACAGAATTTTAAAAAAAGTGGTCAGCAAACATTTCAGATTCAGTCAGCAGTTAATGTCATACTGGACTACTCAAAATTTTTTTGGTTAGCCAATTAAGGGGCTATACGTTTTTGCCGGCCAGTCGTTTTTGCCGACCAAATACATTTTTTTGCTCACCAAAATACGAATATTTTGCTAACCGTTTAAATGATACCCAAAAAAAACCCATTTGAGTTCGATTACCATATAGAAAGCTAAAGTGAAAGATGCTCTATCCTTGTAAAGAAATAGACACGCAATGAATGATGTTATAGCTATAATATTACATATTTGGTGAGCAAGAAACAGAGTAAGTAGACAGAAAGGTTTTGTATTTTTCCAAAAAGTCTCGTAGTTGGTTCTACAAGTGTTAAAAGTACAGATAGTGCGCTAGCCAGTCCACTAATGGAATTAAAGCTGTGTTTACTCAGGTGTAGGCGGCTCAGCGTGCTCTGGCCGGTCCAGCGCTGGTAAACACCCGCTCAGAAAAGTTTCGCTCCAGCTCCGGGATACGAATCGCTTCGACTAATGTTACTCTTTCATCAGCTCGCAAATTACTTGAAAATATACGAAGGCGAGTTCTTTGTCGGAAGCAAAAATATATAATTTCTTGCTCGGTAGGCGAAGATACAGGGTTATAATATATTGTAGATAGATATATTGTGAATTCATTTTTAGTAACGTCGTCTGTCTTTTTTCCTTCTGTTGTACATCTACGATAATATTTTCTAATTTTTGAATAATTTTCTAAAGTTTGACATTATAGTATTGTGGCATTCGTAATAATAAAAAAATAAGTAAAACAATGAAGGAGTCCGTGTAAGATAAGTGTTATATTTTCAAAGTTTGTTTTTGTTTTGCTTTATACTATAGAGTAATATAATGCACAAACTTCAAACTTGGCGCGACTACAGTGTAATTGAAGTTTGGATTTCATGAAGGCTAAATACATATTTGTGATAGTTTGTTTTTGTAGTTTAGATTTTTAAGTGTTAAAAATGGAATGGAACACGCTTCTTTGGTTTTTTAGAGAATATATTAATATTTTAAATAATACGTATATTAAATTGTCTGGGAAAACTGTCCGATATAAAATATTTTTAAAATTTTTGTTATTGAATATTACATAATTACAGGTAATGCCTTTCTGTATTATTGTAATACAGTGCTGTCAGCGCTCTAGCAATTTGCTAACAGTAAGATAAAATTCAAAATCATTTATTTATTTACGTAGGTACATTAAGCACTCTTATTAATAATAATAATAATAATAATATCTGGGGCAAATCACACACGGTCATCTGGCCCCAAACTAGGATTCCCTGTATCTTGGGAGCCAGAGACTGATATGCATACACATATACTTTTAAATACATACATATATAGATATTATACACCCAGACTCAGAGCAAACAATTCTGCTCATCACAGAAAAGTTTGCCCTGTGTGGGGATCGAACCCACGACTCTCGGATCAGAGGTCAGGATCGCTAACCACTTAGCCACCGAGTCAGCCAATGCCAATTAACGTCATATCATTTAGCTGGAGGAATATTCCAAATGTAATTATCATTAAAATAATCTACAGTCTTATAGTACACTTACTTCTTTGTAGTCTTTGTGCACTTGTCGATGAGCTTTAGCTGCAGAATGTCCCTGAGCAAACAAAAACCTGATGACGACCCTTTGGTCATACAGGTCAAAAAAACTGTTTTATTCTAAATCTTCACATTGAGTCATTACGGGACGATGCGTACAGCGCGTAGTAATGTAATAAATGAACTACTATACATAATGCACTAATGTCATACGCACAAAATCTAACAAACACGTATTAAAGACCGGACAGTTATCTCCGGACAACCCATTAAAACAAATTCGCAAACAGGTTCCAAAAATACAATAAAACAGTCCATTACATTCATTTTTAAATATTCTCTGTTAATGGAATCCATTAACAATAAAAAGAGGTGAATATGGCGGTAACTGCTAAAGTGGATTCCGCGAACCATAACCAGTACGCATACTCGTATCTGTCTCCCATTACAAAAATCTACTACGACGCTATAGACAGATAGACAGACGCTTAATACATGTAACACCCTTCCTTTTGCTAGGCATTAAAAATAAACACCTTGTGAGCCATTAAAGGGGCCCCGGAAGCGTAGGGTGCTGGCGACGCCTCTCGACTAGAAGTGAGCAGATTGCATTTTTCTTCTACGGACCGTAATCAATTTTTATGTGCATATTTTCTGGACCAACACTCCGGCTGTGGCCGGGTGGGAGCGGGGGGAGGGGGGCGCACTTTGTCGCCGTGGTTATGCCGTGGTGGAAGAGCCTCAACGATTACGGGAAAAGCATCTCACTAATGAGTGATATCTAAAATACATAAACATTCCCAGAAATTCAGTTACATGGCGTGAAAAATATTCAAAAAATATAGATTCCTTACATCGCTTGTTGCTATAAATGAGGTAATAAACACATACAAACGAAATGAGAAATTATCGATGTTTTGGTAGGGTTTTGGCTTGGTTTTAGTTTGCTAAGACTATTCTTATACATATAAAAATGTTTTATATTTCAGATACGACAGTTAAGATTAGAATGTCTAATAGTTATTTATGGTCTAAGTGACTTCTCAAAATAAAAGACAGAATTAACTGAAACCTGACAGACTGACTCGGTAGCGCAGTGGTTAGTGATCCTGACTACTGATCCGAGAGTCATGGGTTCGATCCCCAACTCAGGGCAAACATTTCTGTGATGAACAGATTTGTTTGCTCTGTGTCTAGGTGTATTATATCTATATATGTATGTATTTAAATGTAAAGGTGTATGTATATCAGTCTCTGCTTCCCAAGATACAGGGAATCCTAGTTTGGGGTCAGGTGACCGTGTGTGATTTATCCCGCAATATTATTATTATTACCTTAAGCTTGGAATGAATTTGTCGGAGGCAGCTTGCTGAGTCCTATATTGTGTACCTGATATAGTCTACAATACGAGTAAAGAATAAACACAAATAATAAATTGTAGAGCAAATAATCTTAATAGTCAACGGCGCGTCAAATACTAACAATGATAGTATATTTTTTAATTGCGTAGACTAGCAATGTGAAGCGGATGGATCACAAGAATAACAAACAATAACCCACAGACATACACCCCGCTCCCCCCCCCCCCCATAAAACTTCTTTGCAATAACCAATACTGATTAATAAATAGTACATTAATTATTGTTACTACTTGAAAACTTTTATTAAAAACAGTGAGAGTCGTATTTGAAGATTTACGAGTTTTTTTCCCCTTAATTGCTGCACTCTATTTGTTAACAAATGGCCTATGAAAACTTATTTCAAAAACTGGTTTAACCATTGAGAAAAGCGTGATTGGCGGTCGTTTTCCACAAACATAGTATTGACACAAAACGCACTCGGTTGTTCAAGTAAAAAATATATAATATAAAAGTCTATAAAAAGTCAAAGGAATTTTGGGCTCACAAGTTAGGGTGGCTGGGATAGATATAATATGTTGTGACTTGTATTGCTGTTTTTTTAATGTAATTGTTTTAATTGAAAACAGGTTTTTTTTTTGTTTTCTTCGATTTTATACATGAGCAAATATCAAGTAAAATGAGTTAGCCGTACAAAAGACATCAACGAGTGATGCAATATAAGCACTTTATAAATAATATAAAAACAACATCTGTCTTAACTTCGAGAATGTAGCCAATTATCCAGCAGTTTATTGGAAAATAGTGCAAATATTTAGTTAACCGCCTCCGTGGTCTAGTAGCTAGTCCGCTCGCTTCACACCAGGAGGCCGCGGGTCCGATTCCCGGCGGGGTTCTACATGTAGGACTCGGTTTGGTTGGTGGTAGGGCATTTTCTTAGCAAACCTGGCTAGCTACCACCATTTTATCTAAGTCTTGCCGCTAAACATCAGCGTAAGTAAATGTCGACGACAATGCCTGGCATTCAGCCAATGTTAACAGCATTAATGTATTCCGGTATGAAGATAAGATAGCCAAGTTTATCATCATCACTTCAATATCAATATATTCGATATCAATATTTTCGATTTTCGATTCATAATCTTATAGATAAAATTACATTAGAATCATCCATTTTTTTTTCGTGAAATTGGATTTATAAGTTTACATTGGAGAAAAATCTTGTGTGGACTCTATGTGGACTCTTATAATAAGCGTTACCATACTTTTCGTTGTGCATAGAACCATTATAATTATTCACATACTCCTTATAATTTCGTTGATTTAATTAAAGACTTTTTTAGTCCACGATTTTATTTTCACTTTGACACATTGAGAGATTGAACAAAAAGGTTAAACATTTTTTTGGATATATTCATGTTTTAAATGTAAAATAATATAAGTAAATATCGATGACAATGCCTGGAATTCAGCCAATATTTGGTATCAAGTAAACATCTGTTTAATTAAACAGAAATATCTCAATCCTCTGGTAAAGCAACACAAAAGTATGGCGAATTTATTTAAAAACATTAAGGAATCAGTCACTGGTTATTGGAAAAGTAAATATATCATTCTATCTCTATATACCATGTTACCAGTAATGACAATTTGGCAAATAAAGATATTCTTTTAATATGCTACTTTATTCTTTCAAAAGACATCAACGCGAGCAATATCCTTCCCCTAGAGAAACTATAGTAAAAAAATAACAAGAAAAAAATTGCAACTATAACCGTGGTATCGAGAGTTGAATTTGCCGTTAAGAACATGCCAAGCACTCGTCCCTATAGGATTCATTACATATACTTTCGTCCCCTTTGCGGTTGAGGCGAGCGGCGCATGGTGTGCGGAGGCTGGGAAGTTTGTTGGGAACTGGGTCGGCTTCTGATCAACAATAGTGGAGTCCTCCGCTCCGGATCGTACCTGGTGCAGTGCATCTCGCTGGCGATACAGCGAGGCAACGCTGCCAGCGTTATGGGCACATTTGCATCAGGGGCGCTTCGGGGCGGGCTTTTTGAAGGTTCAGGCTTTTATAGTGCCTAAGTTGTATTTTAATATTTAAGACTGATGTGTTATTTATTTGTATTTAAGATTAATAAAGGGATCATTTGCTTATAATATTTAAAATGTGTTTTTTTCAGCCGGCCGCACTAGTGACGAGGAAGGTTCTTCCCCTGACCAAGTTGTTCCATACGTCAATCAGCTTCAGTTAACGCTCGAGAAGATGAAGGTTGACGACATCATAGATTCGGAAGATATATCAAAGGTGAGCGCGTCGGCGATACCACCCCCGCCTCCCAAGCTCACTATTTCTGGGTCCACTGCCAAAGCTTCCCAGCCCCCATCGGCACCATCACAGTCACCAACACCCCCGCGCAGCCCCAGCTTCAAAAAGTCTGAGGAAACCCCCAAACCAGGTCCGGAAGAAAATACTGATGAGTATCCATTTATAAATAAGGATGATGTGCTGATTTTAGATTAATTTGATTAAAGTTACAACTGCAGTATACAGCAAAAGTATATCTTACAGTTTACATCTTTCTATCTCTGTTTTTTTCGATTGGGTAAAGATGAAAAAAGGTCAAGAATATATTTTATTCGAAGTAGGTAGGTGGCAACGTAAACTTTTCGAACGTATTTTTTGTGTCTACTTGATACGAGGTTTCTTCCACTTGAATAGAACCCGCTTTCGGGAAGTGTTTGCGGATTAAGAAGAAAAGTCGGGCCGAAAGAAACAACCTCTAGCACAATTTTTTTGGAAAAAGGTCTTACACGGCACCGGTAGGTATTGCATGCGGTACCTTCTTGCACTAAAATGTTTCATTTTTTAGTTCCATAGTTAACTTCTAGAACAAGTATTTTAACAATATGGAGCCCTAAAAAAGTAAGAAGTAGTTTCCTTTTTTTTTGCAAATTATGGTATACCTAAAGCGTTATATAAGATTTAATTAACTTGTTTATTTTAGGATTCCGTACCCACGGGTAAATCGTAGCCCTATTGCTTTCACTCCACTGTCTGCCCATCCGCATGTTACAAATCTCTAACGTGTAAACGGAATGAGTTACGACTCGCCCAAATATTGTGTGTGAATGTTGCCCAAAACTGCACAACATTAAATTAGAAATTCAATTTATGTGATAATATACTACTGTAGTATTATTTATATTCCGGTCAATGAGAAAGTTTCCTTTATAGTTTATTAATTCAACATATACACGGAACCCTAATGAGTGAAGCCCGATTCGCTAGTCACTGTTGAGACATACCTACAGCTTCAGTGTGCAAGTACAGGCAACTCGCGTCTATCTTCTTTGAAGGCAAGGTTAAATTATGCCACACGATAAGAAGAAGATGAGCAAGTGTGGTACTCACAGTTCCATGTGGCCCCTCTCCAAGGAAGGTGACAGGTCGCATGCGCCCCCGCGGGAAGTCCAGCAGGGGCGCCACTCCATTTGGGGGCTCCGCCTCGGGCAGCTTGATGGAGGTGAAGAGACCGGGCGCCGGCCGCTCGCGCCGGCATCCGCGCTCCTCAGGATACGTCTGTTAATGTGTAATTCAGACTATTGGAGGTTTTGTTGAATAAGGCGAGAAAAGGTTGACAGCCCACCCGATGAAAGTGGCTACCGCCGCCTATGGGCATCTATATCCCCAATAAGAGTATCAGCGTCTTTTCGTTTCTAGAGCGCTCCGATGGAATGCCTCTAATGTCGGTAATTACGTTGGCAATCTCGCCTCGCCCGCTGCAACACAGCGCTTTGTTTGGTGGTAGATATAGTGCGACCAGTGGTATGTACTATATCAGTGCCCTACCGCTATTAAACATATATTGTCGCTTTCTCTCCATAGGTATGTTAGGCTGTCTAGTAAAAGTTCAAATCAAATACTCTTATACAGGGTGTAACAGAAGTGTGTGACAATACTTCAAAGATGGCTTTTACCCATCAAACTGAACAACTTTTGTTCTACAACTTTGTTGAAATCGCAAAAAAATTTTTGGACTTTTCATACAAATTTGGTTCGCCAGCTGATCGATTTGTATGAAAAGTCAAAAAAAAAAAACGTTGTAGAACAAAAGTTGTTCAGTTTGATGGGTAAAAGCCAATCTTTAAGTATTGTCACACACTTCTGTTACACCCTGTATAATTCAGTATTGCAGCATTTTGTAAGGCCAGATATTTCACTTGATTTACGTCAACAAATTCAACCTAAAATAAAGGGTTAAAAAAAAAAAACAAGATTCCTCCAAATATTGGCGCTACAAACTTCGCTTCTAATATTTATTTTGTGTTTTCATTGAAATTATAGCAATTCGATCGTAGCTTACACTCTCATGTAATAAGTGAGCTCGCGTTTAATCTGCGTCTGTGTTGTGTTATCGAAGCGTGTATGAAATTTAATTAAAGAAACTAAGGCGAATAATGTCTCAAGGCTTCAAGAGGCAACAATCCGCTTTGTCACCCGGTAACAAAGTAGCGTCTCACAGGAAAACTTATATCTACATGGTGCTATACTAATGATTTGACCCTCGGAGATGGAGATTTCGAACTTGTCAAAAGAAAAGCTTTTTATTTAAAACATCGTCAGCAGACTCCAGATGTAGATTTCTAGAAACATGATTGGACAAACTTTGCTCGATAAGTAAATAATCCTTTTTTCTCCGAATTCTGCCTGTTCAATACATCTTAAACATGGAGTAACCTGAATAGAATTTTGTGATAGTATGTAAATATACTTAGATTATGGTTATGATTTTAGGAAAATAATGATACAAACCTATCATTTAAAGGGCATTTTGAACAGTTTTGTCTAGTTTGGGAAACTTTGATAACATTGTCACTGTACTATTAATAAAGATAAATAATTAAAATTAAGTATTGTTTTGGAAACACTAACGATATTCAAGGGTTGTTGGGTGTGCCCGAGCATAAAAAATTCAACGAGTAAAATCAATATCTTTGCGGTGAAGTGGACTAGATTCAGTCGTTATACAAAATATTTTACATATAAGTTTCTTTTACGTAGGGATCAAATAATATTATAAACTTCTTGCTGAATTTAGCAAATAATAAATAAGTTAATAACATTGATTATTAATAGTAACTATAATTTTGCTGATGGTAAAACTGATCAGTCAATTCGCGGCGAATCGATAATACAAATTTATTTTGGAATTGGGTTTCCTAAATAAATAATCTCAGTATAATAAGTGTGTCTAGTATAAATATAGACATAAAAGCCCTGTTAGTACTAGAGGAGACAAGATTGCCTATAAATAACTACTATCCAATCATTACATTATTGTGTTTTTACGTGTGTAAATAATGAGGTAAGTAAGGTTTACATCGTTTTTCTATATAATATAGTATGAATAATTTAATACAAAGTTTTTTTACAAATACTCACATAAAACTGCCGTATATGGTGTGTTAAAAAATAAACAAGAGAGAAGAGAACATAGGTAATCGGTACTTGCACATAGCTAGGTGGGGGCGGGCGAGAGCGGGCCCAGGTGTATTGCGCCCGCCGCCATTTCTCAAAGTGAATCCACGGCTGCCCGTATTTTAATGACACCAGGAGTTTGCTCGAACGACGTATGCTCGTTGCCCACTCAAGGATTACCTTTAGGGCTGCACTTTTATGACTGGGAGGCCAAAGGCTCAACTTTGGGAAGGTCTCAAAAAGTCCCTTGTAATTTATATACAGGCTTTACAAAATATTTGTAGGATTGCAGAACATGGGACTTTAACTTGAGATACTGACCCTGATACTATTTTTGATGAATTCACTGAAAATAATGAGGTCTCTTTATTTAAACTGATCATCAGTTTGGCCACCTTTGTAAGGGATTTCCAAAGTTTTGTTGCGATATCAGCAAATCGTAGAACAACAGTTGTTCAGTGTAATGAGTACAAGCCCCAGTTATCGGGTCCTATTCCTAGTTTGTTGCACCTGTAATAAGCGTTGACAGAAAAATGTTGAGCAGTGAATTCAAAAATAAATTTTACAGAAAAATGTTGAGCAGTGAATTCAAAAATATTTTTTTTGTAGTGTTGTATCAACTTTATTAATTATGTAGAAAGCCAAGTACATCGAAAGGGCGAGCATCATAGCTATAATTATGTACAAAACTATGTTATTCTCAAATAGTGGAAAAATATCGCGTGAGATTTGCACCTATTAATGTTAGAACGGTAGTTGCAATGGAAATTACGTTTAGTTTCTCATTCCGTCGAATTTCAGAGAGTAAACTATATACAATAAATAAAATACTTATAATGACTTGTACATTTTTGATATGAATCCGTGATACGTTTTAGGGCAGTTCGTACAATACTATTTCGTGTCAATCAATCAAATATCTACCACTGCTCGTAAAAGCTTATACATATGTATTAGTATCGTAAAACTCAAATGCATATGTGATGACTGCTGTAATAATGAAATACCTATATAATTTTCTATTTTACTGTATAAGTTTTTTGGAATTAATTCGTACAATGTTATGCCAATCTCATTTCGTAGAGCTGCGTGTTACCAAGAAACTTGTCAGAAATCTATTTAAACCAAATATATTTTACGTATAGACCACGAGTTACTTAAAAGTAATGAAATTAACCCCTTCCGTGGTCTAGTGGCCAGTCTGCTTGCTTCACATCAAGAGGTCGCGGGTTAAATTCCCGGCGGGGTTCAAGTCTTTAGGACTCGGTTTGGTTGTTGGTAGGGCATTTGCTGAACCTGCCTGGCTATCTACTACCATTATTTAATTATTGCCGCCAAACATCAATATTAATAGCATTGATGGTATCAGACGTACAGATACCCTAGTAGTAGGCATCCCGCTACGAAATATTTCGGTAAGCCTTTCATCTTCGGTGTCATCATCACTTATAACCAGGTGACATAATGCGAATGGCTTACCAATTGTCTAAAGCTCAGGCTGTCTTGGCATCTCTACTATTTGGTCATGCTCATCTCCTACTTTTGACTAAAATCTTCTGTACAATCTACTTGTTATTGACCGCGGTTTTCTCTTTGTGGGGTCATTTTTTGTGACTATCATTGCTAGGCGCACAGCAGCCCTGAAGTTGCCACATAGGCATTCCGCAGAAATATACCTATGAAAGTAAGGTTTCCGAGTGGCGACCGCGGGCCATAGACATAGTGTTGAACGATAACTCAAGGTGGGCTTATGACCTAGTCACAGGGTTGCAGGAAGTCAGTTGGATGCATGTAGCTCAAAACTGAAGTCTATTGTGGTTTACGCTTAACAGTGGACGTATTCCGGCTAATATGATAATGATGATGATATTGTTTTACTAAATAGGAAACTTTTGTATATTCGCCAGTGTTATCTGATGATACAGTTGATACTGTGAACAATAGAATCGTCGTTACTCTGCAAAAAGGAGGGGTTAAAATTAACCTCAGCTTAGTATAATTAGGTATCTTTCATCATTTATTTTCCATTACAGTTGTTTTCTTTCGCTAGACAAACATCTAAACATTTTTAAGCTGTCGTTTTTTCTTAGAAGCCATTTGGTAGAATAGAAGACACAAAAGTTATTATAAACCTACTAACTCCTAAATAGGTTTACATAAATGTAAGAGGACTGTGTTGCCTGGATAAAATTAATACGTTTGGTCTTCTGAAACTAACTTAGCGCATCGCTGTTAGGTATACCTCTTGTTACGTCTTATAACTCACTCTTAAAATATAACTACGACTACATTAGAATTAATATAAATCTTTTATTGGTTCAAAGCGTTATTAAAAAATACCTGTGGTAGTAAAAACTGTGTTACAATCGATAATACTTTCCCCGAGTGGACACGACACGATACAAAATTCATCTTCAACTGATTAAGTAAATAGTAACCCCACATTCATTTAGAATTCAGTATGAGTATGTATTAACTATAGATAGTATCTATTTAATTAAGAGCGCGTTGAATATCAAAAATTATTCGCAGTCTTGAAATCCAAACTAATAATATAAACACGGAAGTAACTCTGGCTCTCCGTCTCTTACGTTTTCACTTCTAAACCACTGAACTAATTTTGATAAATTTTGGTATGGAGATACACGAGATCTTGGAGAACATAGGCTGTTTTTTGTCGCTAAAATAAAACTTTAAGGCGTTAAGTATCGCCAAATCGCAATATTCAATTTAAATTCTTGAAATAATGGTTAAAGCTATCACCATGGAAAAATATATAACATACTTGAAACAATAACAAACAAATTGCCTTGAACAGAATCATAAAAATCACAAAAACTTTGATAAAAAAATATCCTGTAAACCCATTAATTGCATTAATTGCAAATTGCATTAATTGCATTAATTGCAAATTATCTCGGAAAGACAATATTTGTTTATGTTGAAACCAACACACAAAAATCGGCCATTTTAATACCTTCAATTTACCTTGAACATATTTTTTTTAACTTATTTGAAAGCCAAGAAAAGTAATAAAAACATCGAAATCTCGTCAATTTTGCGTTCGGCCTTGACGTAACCGCCGCGACGGTACCCACACGTACCTGGTATTTTTCTCTGGATAAAGCCTGTAGAACGCAACCCCGTTATAATCTAACTAACGCAATCACCAGCATTCGTTTAGCAGCGTGAAGTTCAGTAGCTACTACTGCTTCAGGTATCTCCTTTTCATAAAGGTACTGGCGCTGCTGGTCACGTCGGGGTGCAGTGTACAACGAAACCATATCTCACCCAGAGCCAGAGTCCGTTTAATGAGGTCAGGAAGCTTCTGCAGCTCTCGTAAGTTCTCTTTACATGCTAAAATACGATGTTCTGGTGATAATTCATGAGGTACGTATTTTCCCATAATTTTCTTCATTTTCAATTCTTCCTTCAAATATTTTTGCACTGTAGTTTTGGAACACCTACTAACCGGGAAAGTTCCTTCGTGTACCAGTGTCTTGAAATATCCATGAGTTATTTAATTTTCTCCACTCTATCCTGTTTTATTTCAGGGTCACTTCGGTCACCTCCGCGGTGTTCAGAAACATCATACTGGCCGTTCCTTATCTTGCGGCACCATAATTCCACCGTTGACTTGGAGTAGGCACGATTCTTTAATAATTTAGCTAGTTCAGCATGAATAAGTCCAGCACTTTTATTTTGCAATACACCAAACTGAATGTATTTAAAAAGTTTTGTTCTCCAGCCATTATAAGAAATTACAAAACCGCGTGCATATTCTTGTTGTTTACGAGATGCACTAATCAACTACAGAGCAACAAACCACTGACAGTCGCAAACATGCACGAACATGTTCATCAAAGTCCCTTACGTTCGCCGCGACCAAACTAATAATTGCGCGTATTTCACCCCCTTAAAGTTTTATTTTAGCGACAAAAAGCAGTTTATGTTCTCTAAGATCTAGAGTTTCTCCATACCAAAATTTATCAATATTCGTTCAGTGGTTTAGAAGTGAATACGTAACAAATGGACAGCCAGAGTTACTTCCGCGTTTATATTATTAGTTTGGATTTCAAGACTGCGAATAATTTTTGATATTCAACGCGCTCTTAATTAAATAGATACTATTTATAGTTAATACATACTCATACTTGGTTTGTCATACGAGGAACGGCCTCCTGCGCCGACTGGTTTCTTCGAAATGGGGAGCTTTGCCTGATGTTCTGCGGACCACTGGACTGGCGCTCTCCTTCTCTGCAGGCGAATATGCAAGCCCAGTCTGGAGACGCTCAGCCCATGCAAAGTTAGTAGATACAGCACTAAACGAAACCTACCGGATTATTACTGGTTGCCTAAAACCGACCCCGGTACGAATGCTGTATCCGCTAGCTGGAATAGCGCCCCCTGAGATCCGCAGAGCCGTAGCGAGCTCCTCCGAAAAAACCACTATGCTAGGTGACACACGGCACCCACTTCACAATTACCATCCTGTGCCACAAAGGCTGAAAGCCGCAAGAATTTTGCAAAGTGTGTGTCCCCTCTCCCCGATGAAGACCGTTCAAAGGAGAGATGCAGAATATGTAAGGAGAGTGCCGTTATCCCTCGTCCTTTCGTCCCACTGTCTGAGAGTCCTCCACCTGGACATGAGTTACCATGGCTTACCTGGAAGTCTTTAAATAGACTTCGGACGCAGGTCGGCCGCAGCAAGGAGAACCTGTTGCCGTTCTCCCTCGTCCTTTCGTCCCACTGTCTGAGAGTCCTCCACCTGGACATGAGTTACCATGGCTTACCTGGAAGTCTTTAAATAGACTTCGGACGCAGGTCGGCCGCAGCAAGGAGAACCTGTTCGGGTGGGGATTCTCAGACGGTTCCAACTTGGAGTGCAAGTGTGGGGTAGTTCCCCAAACAATGGAGCATTTAAGATCGTGCCCTGCGTGCCCAAACAACTGCACGCAGGAAGATCTAATGTGTGCTACGGACAGTGCGATTCGCGTGGCTGAGTTTTGGGCCGAGACTATATAAGCAGGTTTGTTATCGACTCGAAAAGAAGAAGAACATACTCATACTGAATTCTAAATGAATGTGAGGTTACTATTTACTTAATCAGTTGAAGATGAATTTTGTATCGTGTCCACTCGGGGAAGGTATTATCGATTGTAACACAGTTTTTACTACCACTGGTATTTTTTAATAACGCTTTGAACCAATAAAAGATTTATATTAATTCTAATGTATGTAGTCGTAGTTATATTTTAAGAGTGAGTTATAAGACGTAACAAGAGGTATACCTAACAGCGATGCGCTAAGTTAGTTTCAGAAGACCAAACGTATTAATTTTATCCAGGCAACACAGTCCTCTTACATTTATGTAAACCTATTTACGAGTTAGTAGGTTTATAATGATTTTTGTGTCTTCTATTCTACCAAATGGCTTCTAAGAAAAAAGGACAGCTTAAAAATGTTTAGATGTTTGTCTAGCAAAAGAAAACAACTGTAATGGAAAATAAATGATGAAAGATACCTTATTATACTAAGCTGAGGTTAATTTTAACCCCTCCTTTTTGCAGTGTAACGACGATTCTATTGTTCACAGTATCAACTGTATCATCAGATAACACTGGCGAATATACAAAAGTTTCCTATTTAGTAAAACAATATCATCATCATTATCATATTAGCCGGAATACGTCCACTGTTAAGCGTAAACCACAATAGACTTCAGTTTTGAGCTACATGCATCCAACTGACTTCCTGCAACCCTGTGACTAGGTCATAAGCTCACCTTGAGTTATCGTTTAACACTATGTCTATGGCCCGCGGTCGCCACTTGGAAACCTTACTTTCATAGGTATATTTCTGCCGAATGCCTATGTGGCAACTTCAGGGCTGCTGTGCGCTTAGCAATGATAGTCCCAAAAAATGACCCCACAAAGAGAAAACAGCAAAAATTCTTGTGGAAAATTGTTCAGATTCGTTTGAGCAAGCCCTTAAAGTTTTCCGAAACCTGTCCCTTACACCCTGTATATTAAACGAGTTATCTTGTAAGCGTAGACGATTCCGAAAACGGCTTGAAACCTTTTGACGACAATCTAGGATTAGGGGTTAAAAATCACCAGAAATCGATCTATGAGGGAATTCAAAAACTTCAAAAACATTCAGTTTATGGAGATTTGAGCGAAAATACTTAAAATATGAACGCATGATGCTTATTTTACCCTGCAAAATGTTTCATAGAAAATATATCTTATATTGTACTACTAAACAAGTTATCTTAGTTTATAAATACTCCGATTGAACGAGCGACGCTCGGTCTCCCAGCTAGTTATTTATAATTACTAATATAGTATTGTGATCATAGACCCAGACAATAAAGATTTATTGACAGAAATAAACCCTTTTCTTTGCTAAACGATGTCAGCGCTGGAGAAGCCGCGGCAGAAAGCTACATAAAATATAAAATCAATTTGATCTTCTCTTTGTTTTATATTGAAAATAAGCTATAACCTTTATTAGTATTGCAAGGATTTTTTTCGAAACAAGTTTAATTATTATTATCAAATTTTAACTTATTATTATTATCAAATTTGACATTATATAATCATTTTATTTGATATGACATTCATTTATTTTATATTTATTTTGACATGGTATTATTATTAATTTAATTACTGAATGACATTTGTATTTAGATACATAATATAACTTATTTTATACTAACATAGGCTAAGTTTACTAACAAAATGGATCACAGTTGTCTGAGAAAATAAATGAATTGAATTGAATTAATCGTATGAATCGACCTCACTGAGCTTGCTTTAGCGTAAAATACTGTTTTTTTTTCGATTAATCGTTTCAGTAAAGTTTTTTAAAATAAGGCGTTCCCGGCACAAATATACCTAACTCGTTATTATAGGTAGAACATAATTTAAAAAGGAGCCGGTTAGTGTATTAAAAGTTCAGGGCCGTCTTAACACTGTTTTGTAGCATAATTTACGTTTAGCTATGGCGTAGTCAGCACATGTGACTACACTCCTCGCCGCGTCGCGTCGTAGCTGTGTAGGTAATAAATGTCTTACACAGAAAAATTGTGGTGTCGTACGGTACCTATATAAAATTATCCTACAAGGAACCAATATGGTATTTACTCTATACAAGAAAAAAAATCTAAAAACGCCTATTTACGGTAGTATTGTAATATCGTAGTAATGGAAAATTATGGTTTTCCTGTTTATAAAAGTGTAATTTGTAATTCTAATTTCTTACCACATATAATATTGAACTAATGAAGTTCAACATAAAAGTTCAAGTTTGACGTTTTTATAATAAATGCCGAACTGCTAAAATATATTTTTTATTTTATTTTAAATATGGTTTTATTTGTTACATAAATTCCTGTAAAATTCCAAAAAGCTTAGGATATCGGTACATGATTAAATATTATGAAAAATAAAAATATTTTCTTGTTTTAAATAGCTGTCAACAACAATTGCACCACTATTATAAAAACTGCCTTTTTGTATTTATTCCGTTATTTTATACCGTAGGTTGTTATTTACTTACCTTAATTCTTTACAAAACAAAAGTGATAGGGAAAAATACACTGAAAATGTCGATTAATAAAAATCTTCCTGTCACAGACTTGACAGCTGTCAATCCTGTCACAGATTTGACAGCTGTCAATGTAATCACCTGGATATACTTATTTTTGTCTTACTTACTTCGAGTTTACCAATTAAGTATTAAGCACCACAGAATACGCTGAGACGCGACGGGCTTGTTAGAGTTTTATCAACGATTTTTACTAATTTATTTTGTTAAACAACACCTGAGGCGCGTGTTAATATTTAATTAATGTAGAGCACACGTGGCGCGCGGGTCCGGCTTTATGTGCTGTGCCGTGCTTAATGAATAAGCTTTTAGCTAAGAGCCTGGAACGCGAGCTGTAAGCCTCTTTAGTTGCTCAAATTTTTATAATTATAAACTAGGATTTATTAATCTGTGTTTTTGCTCTTATTTTTTATTAATTGTATGTGTTGTTACAATGAATTATACTAAATTGATTAAATTATTATGAGCTAGAGAGATCGTTAAGGCGGGTACGCATTGAGCTCAAAAATATTTATAAAAAAGTGAGATGATGCGTCCTACTTTGTGTTCTTCTTCTTCTTATTGTTTGTTTTTGTGTTTGTAGTTTTTTATGATTTATTTATAGTGGCACAGTGCGCTGCATACAACGAAAAGCGCGTATGTTAATCTATAATTCATAAATAAAATCATATCTTATCTACCTTATTGGAATATGAGGCAATGCATACAAAACTAAAAGTTCAGAACTATAAATACTTCAAAACAAGATAATCAAGGTACTCTCATTCACACTTACCCAAGTAAAACATGTGTCTAAATGCAGCATGAGACGAGAAAGTTATATAGTGCTACCAAAGACGAAAACTGCTGACTCACGAGGCTGCACAACTTTATAATAAATTACCCTCAACTATAAAAAAGAGTGAATCATTTAATAAATTCAAAATAAATCTAATGCAACACATTCTTCAGAAAGGCAGATTACTCGCTTCATAGACTTTATTTACTGGTACGACGACTGTTTACGTATTAACCTTGTATTTTTTTTTCTTATGCAAGTAAGTGGCTTATGTCTTTAATGAGGAATAAAGTGTCTTTAACCTAACCTAACCCTCAATTATCGGAGCTCATATTTCCTGGTATAGATTTAGCATTTTGAATACAGCATATAAATATAAACGGCCTGCATTCTCCACATGATGCACTATCAAGCACGATGATAATAACTTCTCATGAGAAGATGCAGACTTATTATTATTATTATTATTATTGTACAAATATTTCGTGGTAAGTTCACCCTCCTCTGTATCCCGGGAGATATTCTTATTACGACGAAGCTTCGTATGCTTGCCGTCTTGTTAAAACTTACATCGTACTTTTGGTACAGTATCCTTCCAGACTTGGCAAATTAAGGTAACCACTACACACGGTGACTTTTTATTCAAGAGTAGCGGAAAATCTAGAATACTACTAATGAAAGTGAACAACTATTACCAAAGAAACGTATACATACAGTAGGAGCAAATAATTGACAACGCTAACCACGTTAAAATAACGAATTTTAATCGAAATACCTACAATTCGGCATTGTTTTTTGGTTTTAATAATTTGCTAAAAAGTACTGAAGCGAGTTTAATACACTCTATACGGAACCACACTGTATAGTATAAGGGTATTGCGTGTAATTAGAACGCGCAGTTTGTTATTCTCATAGTTGACAACATTCATAATAACATTATATTACCGAAATGATTTAGTGGAGGATGCCGAAGAATGTAATCGTCGTAGTGGTGAAATGAAAGTGTTCTGTGTGGCGATATAATTCTCCAACTATGTTGATTTTCGAAACTCAAGTAATATCGTATTATAAACTCGTAAACTTCGAGTTGGTCCTTTAACTTTCAAATTCATTAAGACAACGGTTTCAATGAATTTGTTAAACATTCGATAAAGATCTCTTCATTATATTTGATTTGGAACAAGTTCGAACAATTTGATACCAACTTTCTAGCTGAGCAGTATTACAAATTGATAATGTTTTTTGCTACAAAAACGAATACTAAGACGCAACTTGAAGATTATGACGTTTACATCATATTAGCTCAGTTTTCCTCTTGTCGCCTCCCGTTTTCCACACTCCATTAGGAGCAGTAGACGGCACATGTAGCCGACGTTGCCGCAACTCTGTAAGTACCCCCGGGTGTCGCGTGAATATGTCACAGTACCGGTACCCAGTACCCGACACCCCTCCCCCGAGTTGACCCTGGGTGAATTAAATAATGGATTGGTGTACAGGGGTATTGCGCCGCGCCGGTTTTCGGCATGTAATTCTGTTCATTTAATGTAATGTGTCAGTAATATTAATATGTCAAAACATTTACTGAAATAGTAGTTTTGAATAATTGCTTTATTAACGGTCCTCGGTGTTATGTTTTGTTCGACTTATACACAAAGACAATCTTATTTTATACAGAAAGTAACAAAATAATAATTAAAACTAATTAAGTTTACTTTTACGATTTTGCTAAACTCGCAAAAATTGATTTCAAATACAACATTATACCAAGTGTTTTTTTGTATAAGAGTTAATTTATTTTACTTTAAAAAGTTGATCAATGTCATGAGAAGTCCTACAACGCCTCTACGCCTTACACAAAACTTTATTTTTTAAATTCACCCTAAACAAAATATTGAAAATAACAAAATCTTTTCATTATATGGTTGGTTGTTATAGTTGTACACGGAGTATTGTTGCTGCTCTGTGGTAGGTACAAATAATTTATTTTATTTTATTCTCCTTCATTTTTAATTTAACTACATTTGTACGGTATCTATATCAAACTCCTGGCTGAATACTTGATACTGTCTTATTTAGCCTTAGATACCGTCGTTGTATTGTGAAGAGAAGGCGCGGAGTTTGTATTATTAATGGTACTGCCTAAGGTATGCTTGGATTTTACTCATTAGGGGTATTATGCGGCTGTTTGCGATATGATTAATGAGTACGGAGCGTTACTAGTACTGAATCGACTTGTGGACCGCTGTCGGCTATTTTGGCAACGTTTTACTCAATCCGAGAGTTGCCTGCATCAAAAACAAAATAAATATGAAATATTGTTCACTTGAATTAACATCTTTTATTGAAATTTCAGAAAATATACTAGATTTAATAATGACGTCATCGTTCACAATTTTAAATATTTTTAGAACATGCCGTTTAAATATTTCAAAAAAAAGTAACTCAGATTCCTAGCAGTCAACTACCGTACGAAATGGATACCTGAACCTGTATATTATCAAAATATTACATTGTGTTCGTACTTAATATGTGTATATGCCTTTTCAATTAAAATGTTCATCAACATTTATTAATGATACGCAGAACGGCAACTAAATAAATGTAAATATTTTATATCAGACATTAAAAGGTGTTATAAAGAGTAACGCACAAGCATATATTTATGTACACACACATACAAAGTTACACAGCAAACAAAATACATGGATTTTTAAATAGGTTAAAGTTTCACATGTTATATTCTAGTCATTTCTCGTAAGTTCATTGCGTATAAATTCCAGTAATTTGTTATTATTATTTACTGTAATCGGACTTTGTGAAGGAGCCACTTGCTACGAGAGGCCGTAATAGCTGCACCACGGCACACCTATATCGTTACTATATCGGTACTATATCGTTTGTACTGTAGCTACCATAAATTATACGAGCACAATCTTGGAGGGGAATAGCAATTAAGCTTGGAACCTGCGTTATTTACTGACACGTATAAAATATACTGTCCGTTATTATTAACGATTATACCTCGTAACGTCACAACAAAAACGGATCGCTGCTCGCTCTTGATTATACCTCGCCTATAGTCCACTCTAATTAACTAATGGAGGCTTATGGCATGCGGCGAATCCTATTTATCACCAACCGATTAAACAAACATATTACCATTGTTCTACGACGGTATCTTGTATATTGTAATGTGACCTGTATTTTGTATGTTCAATTAACAACATTTCAAACTTTTTATTACTCACAATTTTTATGTTTGTTTCATGGAGAATGTGTATGTTTTAATATTGCCTAATATTAAAACACACATATTTCCATCTTTTAAATACCTTATACATTTCCTACATTTCCATATACCTTATATATTTCTTGAGAAAATATTCTTTTCCCCATTCTGTTTATGTATACAGATGCATGTATGGTGCCTATTATTTTAAAATAGTTACGAAGTAATTAATTTAAAAAGTTGTGAACTAGAGCTGACGAAAAGGCTTCATAAGTTAAACAACATAACAAAGAAAGTAATTATCTCAAGAAATATCAAACTAAAAGGAAAGTAAGGTGTTTTGTTTTTGTCTGTTTTATATAAAACATTCATAAAATCGAGGGAATAAAAATTTGAATGATCTCAATCCTGTTTCTATTCTGAGAATACTTTAATTGCTTCTGTAAAAGTGCTTTTGTCTATTGATACAAAGAGCCTTTATATGTGATTCGTTCAATAATGATCAATTGAGATAGAAAATAATCTCCTAAGTGGGTAGCTGGTAACGTCTCTCAGTCCATGTCAACATTTAAGTGTCCTCTACAAGATACAAGATACTCGAGTAAATCAGCTTCCCCTACTCTTAAACTTCTGTTTGCTAAGACTGTTTTTGCTCCAATCCCAACTAGCAAAATGTAGTCCTATAATTATCTCAAGACTACTTTTTTTTACTCTTATTTCACTCCTATATCCTCTTAAAAGGCTGGGTATGGGCACTCCTTAGTTTAGTTTTAAATCCAATCTATACCAGTCTTACTGAATGCCGTTCATACTGATAGTAATTATCCGAAAGTAACTTAAATGCGTAAATAGGCTTTTATTGGTTATACGTAAGTAACTTATAAGCCTGTATAGGCTTATATTGATCATACGTAAGAAACTTATAAGCCTAAATGATCTTATTATGGTTTTACTTAAGATCAAACGTGCTTACTATGCGCTTAGTAATGCTTTTGTGGGTCTAAAATGTATCTAAAACAATAATGCAAGTGTTGTGCACATAAAGTGGAAAACAATATGAAAATAAGATAAGTTCTATGTCGTATTATTCATTAGTCACATAAATGTATGTTTATAGTGTTTATAATAAAAAATTGTATAACCCCATATGTAGCTAAAATTTTGATGCGCCTTACTAAATATGAGTATAAAGTATTCATGTTTCATTATTTATTAGCTAAAACAGTACTGACGCCGCCATTTTTAAAAATCATCATTTTGCAAGCGCTTTGTCAAACTATTGTAAAACCATTTTGTCTTATATCAGCGATCAAAAAGACTAGCGCAAGCGCCATGTTAAAAATATTAGCGCCATGTTACTAATATATTAAAATACGAAAGTCTGTCGGTTTGTTACGTTTTCACACCCACGCAACCAATTTTGAAGAGTTTTGGTGTGGAGATAGATGGTACCTTGGAGCACATAGGCTTAATTTTGTTGCAAAAATAAAATATTATATATGTCATAAAATAAAATATAGGAGGTAAAAATTAGTATGAAGAACTAATTATTTCTCAAGTTAGGTATACAAAAAGATCATATTTATACTTAACATACTTTTACTGATATTAACAACCACTAAGGGTGATTTTTGAAAGTTCAACCCCCAAGGAATTAAAATGGGGATTGGTTGAAATGTAGCAATATATGATAGTCGGTATAGAGCTAGCCTTTTCCATCGGTCGATTTACTTGTAAATTGGAATAAATGTTCATCCGTTAAAATTATTATAAATACACGTGTTTCTGTATTTTTGAAGTCAGAAATTCAGAAATTTTTGCTAAGCCTTCTGTATATACTCACCTTACCCGTGGGTTAACCTACCGCGGTGTAACTTGGAAGTCATTCCATAACCAAGTTAAGATTCACCTGACAAGAGTTTGTCCCTTTCACACTTACACAAAATATAATAGGCTATCCTGCTGTCACAGTAAAAATTACTCTAACGAAACTAATTTGGAACGCTTTTATAAATAATTCACGCGCCAAGCACCATAAACGATGTTAACGCGAGCGGAGCCGCGGTGGAAAGCGGGTAAGTAATAGAATCTATAAACACAAAAGATATATAATTTAGAAGATATACAAACCAAACATATAGTTTTCTTAAATATAACGATTGTCAGATATAATTAACTCTAGATATAATTTTAAAAAGAATCATTTCATAAGGTAATTTTTAAATACTTGTGGTTACATAATTCATCAAACACAATGGTAAATTATTTCTTGAAGTGCTGGCAAATCCTGTAAAAAAATAAGTTTTGCAAATTTTTTACAAAAACTTTTTCGAATAGTTAACTTCGGTAGCCTGTGGTGTAAAAAAAATACTAAGCTGATCGTGCCAATAACTTTAAAAAATTGCTTAGTTATTGACAATTGTAAAATGGTATAATTGTTTGACATTACATTAAAAACATTTTTTTATGATAATTCTAATGCACCAAGGTCGAATTTTTGGAGTTTTGCTATACTAAAATTCTATCGACATAAAGTAACTAAGCAAGACTTTGGTTGGTTTGTTCATTTGAATAACAAACTGACACGCTACGCCAGGATACAATGGATAAAAATAAAAGACAGTATGGATAAAAAATTACTTATTTTTATAATAAATGTTCAAAATTCCCGCCATTAGCCCTTATGCATGCTCTACATATTTTTACAAAGGACCTATTTAGGCGGCGGGCGTATCCTTATCTTGAAATTTGTTCTGCAGCTCTGTCTATTTCTTCTCGCAGCTGCGTGATATTTGAAGTCTCCGTTGTATAGACAATCTTTTAAGCAGCCCGAAGACTCGTGGCGTCATAGAATTTATGAAAAAACTCATTATCTTCGTTAATTTATTCTGCAGAACTCTGATCTTCATGGATAGTCGTTAGGTTCCAAGGTTTGAACCCGCTGCACGTGAAATGGCCAGCAAGGTCGCCAGACCTTAATCCCCTGGATTTCTTTTATTGGGGCTGCTTATAAGATTTAGTCTATGCAACGGAGACTTCAAAATCACACAGCTGCAAGAAGAAATAGACAGAGCTGCAGAACAAATTTCAAGAGAAGGATACCTTTGTAAAAAGATGTAGAGCATATAAGGGCTAATGGCGGGAATTTTGAACTTTTGTTATAAAAAAAAAGATATTTTTTATTCATACTGTCTTGTATTTTTATCCATTGTATTCTGGCGTAACGTGTTAGTTCGTTATTCAAATTAACCAACCAACCAAAGTCTTAGTTAGTTACCTTATGTCGATAGAATTTTAGTATAGCAAAACTCCAAAAATTCGACCTTGGTGCATTAGAATTATCATAAATTTTTTTTTAATGTAATGTCAAACAATTATACCATTTTACAATTGTCCATAACTAAGCAATTTTTTAAAGTTGTTGACACGATCAGCTTAGTAATTTTTTTTACACAACAGGCTATCGAAGTTAACTATTCGAAAAAGTTTTTGTAAAAAGTTTGCAAAACTTTTTTTTTTACAAGATTTGCCAGCACTTTAAGAAATAATTTACCATTGTGTTTGATGAATTATGTATCCACGAGTATTTAAAAAAACAGGACTTAAAAATGTCATTATTTGTAGGAATGGCATGCATTAAACTGAAGAAGGTATTTTTTTTTAAATACCGATATCACAAAAATGGTGGGACTTTTACAAGAAAATTTTTTTGGTATATAGTAAGAAATGATTTGACCAATCCGCAGGTGAAGGATTATCCTTCACTTTTTGGACACCCTGTATAATAAAAATACAATATAACAATTATATGATATAATTGAAAACATATAACATATATTACATATAAATTTAAAAGATATAACAATGGAGATGACGAAACTAAACGCCTGTTAAAATTTGACCTCTTGATAAAATATATTTTGGGTACTAAATTAATTGAATTTTATTTGTCTAGCATAAAAGCACTAGATGCAAACAAGCACGTAAACAAGTATGCAACCAAGCATGCAAGCAAGCAGTCGATCTGTGATTATTTTATCAATCAAACCTAACACGGCGACTGTCTCCGAACCTAAATCATCCGAGTCCGGGTGCTCGGAATTCCCGAGCTCGCTTCGCTCGCTCCCGCATCCTATTTAGAATCCGTGAGAATTTTGTACGTATTCTGAATAGTAGAATTTTCCTAGGCAAAAAAACCAGTAGAAAATAAAACCCTGGTAATTTCTCTGCATTATACCTAAAGTTTACTATATCTTATGAGCATTATATCTCGAGAATGTTATACAATAATAATGATATGTATTATAAATGTTATATCAAACGATTTTATATAATGTAATCATTAGAGCTTTTAATTGTTATATTTAATAAAATTATATCATTTGTTGGTATATCTCATGACAATTATAGCATTTGAGCGTTATTGAAATGAAATTATATCTCTCGTTCTTATATAAAATAAGACGCACCCGTGGAAAGCTAGTATTTTAATGTTTTAACCTTGTCCTTTTATTGTATTCCCAAGATGAATACAAGATAAAACACACTTAAAATTATCCCGCTTTATTATCTTGTAAGTATGCTTATCCTACATCGCTCATATATCTGTCTGACTTATTGCTGTTCATCCTGCAAATGTCTTGAATAAGATTACAAATGCTCATTATTATAGTACTCTTACGTTATGTTTATATAAAACTAACATATTTGCAGTAGCATGAGTAAGCCTATTATGAAACCAAACGAACTTATAAAATGTGGATATAGGATTTACAACATGCTATTATAGAACACTTTACTTACAACAGTTTTATAAAATTATCCTAAAAGCGTATAAGGCTAAGCAATGAGACTAAACGTTTTTGAGTCTATTCTGGCTTATCTATTACTTTAATAGGAGCGATGGCATGTTTCAAAACTCTTATAGGAGCTTTGTAAGTGTATTACTCCTATAAGGTGCGCGTTTTGAGACTACTTTGCTAGTTGTGGGATGTTTTCGTTTGTTACAATTTAGGGCGAAATATTATATTTAAGCTGAACCTGGGCGATACTAACAGATGAATTCGAAGTTTACACGAGTACTTATTTGTTACAATATAATGATAAGGATAATATAAGATGATAAGTAGGTACATAACATTACCTATATAGGCAGTCAATAGCTACCATTTAGAATGTTTTCATGTTTCCACCCTAAAATCGTTGAAGCTCGAGATTCGTTTTAACGTAACGTGCAAATTTCCTAGTCTCTGCGGTTTATTAACTGTCCCTCGTAGGTATGTATATGTAACCGTAGGCTGTTGCCGTTGTCGGAGCGAGATGCGTTTACATCGGCCGATAAATCGGCCACGATACAAAAACAACAAGTGCAATGTGCATAAATTAAAACGAGACTGCATAAGTATTTATAATTATAAATTATACAGCGAGCTAATTGAATTTGTTAGCAAAGTCAAAATCGATTGAATGAAATTATTAAGGTCTGAGCATGTGGATCGGTGTAGTTTGTAAACCAATTTCCATGCCGAGAGTCAGTACCGGAATGTGCGGAGTGCGCCGCGCCGCGCCGGCACGGCATCGGCAGCGTGCGTAGGTACCGCGTAGGTACCGAGCGACCGCGGCCGGTGAGCAGGCAATATAAATTCCACTAATATCGACCTGTACCATATTCTGTTTTACGGCTGCGCCAATAACTTTCAGTCGCTACCGACGTTACAAGTTTGGGGAACACTGGCCGCTTTTGCTTTGGACGGTTCGGAAATTAGTGGTTGGGAATGCCTGCTTGGGGTGTAATGGAAGTTATTTAACCTCCACAGACCGACATAAAATCTAGCCTAACGTCATTGTTTATTTTGAAAACACATTGTTGTATAAGTTTTTACCGGTCTTTCGTTAATATCGTACTCGAAACCAAAATATTGTGTGGGATAACGGTTGATCACATTAACGGATCCTAAACTCATTTAATTGAATAATACTCGCTTCATATGATCTACGAGATCAAGCAAATTCGCAAAAAAGAAAAAAAAAATTTTTCTATGAGTTTACTTGATTGAAAACAGATTTTTTTTACTGAAAATACATATTGAAGCTTTACAGAATTCTAAATGTAGAGTTGTGTACGAATATTCGGTTACGCACCGTGCGTTTTTAAAGGATGGATTGCGCTATACTGCGGTGCCAGTAGATACCTATCTAGTATCTACGTCAATACGTGATGCTTGCACAATGCCAGCCCGCAATACCGGCCAGCGATTGAACCACCGAACAAGTTAATAATATAATATAATAATATAATATCTGGGACAAATCACACACGGTCATCTGGCCCCAAACTAGGATTCCCTGTATCTTGGGAACCAGAGACTGATATACATACATATATACTTTTAAATACATACATATATAGATATAATACACCCAGACTCAGAGCAAACAATTCTGCTCATCACAGAAAAGTTTGCCCTGTGTGGAGATCGAACCCACGACTCTCGGATCAGAGGTCAGGATCGCTAACCACTTAGCCACCGAGTCAGACACGTACTTTATCGGCTATCTGGCTATTATTGAAGTATCTTGCATCAAACTGGGTCGAAACTTGAAATGTATTAAACAAAAATAAAACGTTGAGATAAGCGTAGGTATCATATTTTTTGCAATAAGTTGTTGTTTTTGTATATTTTTCGAGATTTTCTTAATTAACGTTATTATGTATTAGGTGCCTACCTATGAAATTGCCGTTTCAGTTTTGAAAGTTCAACAGAATAATTTTACTCCAAAAATTAATATCATACCTATTCTGACTACATTCAAGGTCTTTCATGAATTAGTAGTGTCATGACTCTCATGTAAAAATTGACTGAGTAAGGTTCCATGAATTGGCGTATTATTCCAGGTATTGGCGTTTTCTTAGAGGTCCATTGGTTAAATTTTTTTATCCATACAAAATTGCTGAAATTATCTGAAAATCATGAAATATTATGCGAAATATGTTCAGAAATACATAAGGTAAAGAAGAACGCACAAGTGTAGCCTTCAAAAATCAAAAATATATATTTTTTCCCTGAAAAAATTGTAATTTTTTGTGACAAAAAACATTAATTTTAATCTACACCACATATTCAGAAAACGCGCATTTAGCAAGCATTATTTAATTCTTTTTTTATGTGATAGGTGGCAAACGAGTAGACCGATCACCTGATGGTAAGCGATTACCGCCGCCCATAGATACCCGCAACACCAGAGGAGTCACAAGTAATAATAATAATATCTGGGACAAATCACACACGGTCATCTGGCCCCAAACTAGGATTCCCTGTATCTTGGGAACCAGAGACTGATATACATACACATATACTTTTTAAATACATATATAGATATAATACATCCAGACTCAGAGCAAACAATTCTGCTCATCACAGAAAAGTTTGCCCTGTGTGGGGATCGAACCCACGACTCTCTGATCAGAGGTCAGGCTCGCTAACCACTTAGCCACCGAGTCAGTAGTGCGTTGCCGACCTTTGAAATGGGAATTTCAAAGGCCGGAAAATAAATTTCCTTTGAATTTCTACATGTCCAATGGTACTTTGGAAATAGTTAATTGTTTTGAAACCTTAATTGTTTTATATTAATTTTCTCTTTGAACTTTTTAAGTAGGTAATCGGCATATTCATTCATAGGTAAGCACCTAATATAACGAGAAGCTATACAGATTTTTCTATGATTTACATAGAAGTTTTAGATTTGTTTATCTCACATTTCTCAAAATAACAGATCAATACTAATTGTAAGTTCAAAATTAATTCAGAGTTTCAGCTAGAAAACAAATAAGATGACCATATTTTTTCGTAAAACTACTTTGGATTCGTAATAATTCGCTGTTTTTTTATACATTTCTTGTGATTTTCTTAATTAACATTATTAGGTATACCTAATAACACAGACATGTACCCCACTTCCCCCTAAGCGGAGCGACGATATAAAACTTCTTTGCCTAATACATTCTCGTTATAAGAAGAAACTAGAACAAAAGTTTTTTTCAGTTGTTTACACAGAAATTTTAAATAGATAGATTAGAAATAATCACGTCTCTCAAAATAACAGATCAATACTAACTTCAAAATTAATTCTGTGACATACTTACTGATTCAATTAAAAAACAAGTAAGATGATGTTTTTTAATATTTTTAAAATTTGAACTAAAATATATTTTTTCCACGATCGATTTTAAAGTCGAATTATTTCACAAACTGTCCGATTTTTTTAAAATATGATATCTGATTTTATAAATAGTAGCGAATTCAAGAAAAGCTCTTTAATCGATAAATCAGTTTTAGCTTGATTCCCGCTGTACCCTCAGACAAAAAGCAGCAGCAAACAGTTTAAGTACCTGGGCCACATCGTAACGGAGGATCTGAAAGATGATAAAAATATTGACCGGGAGCGTATTTAGGGCGTAGGCGGTCAGAAGCAACGTGCTCGCGCGCAGGTTTACTCGTTGTACACAGAACAGGTAAAGATAACCTTATTTAAAGCGTTTTGTCAATCATTTTATACGAGTAGCTAGTGGGTGCTATACACACAGAAGACCTACAACGCCCTGCGAGTACAATAATGCCTTCAGGGTGCTGCTTAGGCTGCCGCGTTTCTGCAGCGCGTCCGGTATATTTGCCGATGCACGCACAGAGTATGCGCAAAAAAGTGGCCGCTCTATGATGAGCAGAGCGCGCGGAGGCACCAACGGCATACTGAACGTGATCTGCGGTAAGCATGAGTGCCCCATGCTTGCCACTGGACGGCTATCTTAACATTAATTTTGTAATTGTTAATATATTTAATATGAATATTTTTTTTTATTTTGACATTATTATTACGATACTGTTGACATTAATTATTTGTTTATTTTCTTTTTGAAAAATGTTTTGATAAACATTGACTCGTTACACACTCATTATTATCAGAAATAAATATTTTGAATTGAACTGAATTGAAAAAAGCTTTATATCTTGTACAGAAGTGCTAAACAGAAAGACGGTCCAAGACCCATAGCAAGCAACCTGTAAAATATGGGGTAAGGTGATATGTTACTTCTTTTAATCACTCAGTGGTAAGCCGTTTTACCAAGTCGAGGGGTTAAATGCTAGGGATTAAATATTAACTATTGTTTGTATACATTTATGTTCATATATCTGTATACGTATAGTAGACTCCTTCTAGAAGTGGTCGTGACTCAGTGCGGTTTGCGTGGTTGTGTCGTCACGCTATTAACTGACTACATACAGGGTCATAACCTGCATGGGTTTGGCTGTTAGTGGCATGTATCACGGCAAGGCACGTTAAGCCATTAGTGCCGGTTGCTATTACTAGATGGCAGTCGTTAAGCCAAGTTGGCCGCGAGCCCCACAAACTCCACCAATCCGGACTTGGCCCTCGTATGTGGAGTATGACCTAAGCTGAGGTATTGGAACAGACCCGTGTCCCTGCAGTGGGGACGACCCATATAGGGGGTTATTCCTGTTTGTCCCCACGAGCCTCTCCCCGAATGGGGACAAACAGAACTTTTCGTTTTGTTTGTCCCCGAATCTTTATGTGGGGACAGACAGGAATTTGTCCCCGAAAATTATTTTTATCAAGAATTCAACGCTTTGAACAGTTATTAACACAGGGTCCTTTTGAACTACCTCAAAATATTTAAATATGGCTTCTACTCATAAAGTTTAACAACTTTCCATAAGGAACCAATATTCCATTCACAAAAACTTTTTTGGACTTTTTTTAAACTGCTCATTCTACTTGATCACCTGATTCTTGATCTTATTAGAAGAAGTTTTTTGGTGTAATCAGAATAGATTTATTTAGGGACAGTAATTCATATTTATAACTTGAAGATAAATGTAGGTACGAAGTTATGATTTTACGTGATTTCCTCCACCCAAAGGTTGTCTGGAAGAGATCACTCTTTAACGATAAGACCGCTTACCTGTATAACTTTTTATCACTTATATTGTTTATGTTTTACTATTTACGTTGTGTAATAATGTGGTTTTATTCATTCATTTTGTTGGTAATGCAATAAAGAGTAGATATTTTAACTTGATTTGAGAAGCCCCCACATGGAACTTAACAGTTGGAAAGTTATTCATATATCACTGGTCGTATGAAGTAAAGCCGTGACAGATAAGGTAAACATCGAGACTGGTAATGATGACGTGCAATTTTATACCCCTTTGTGCCTCAAAGGTCACTATTAACCTTCGCCTCTCTGTTGTTAACTTACGGCGGAAGTAGAGTATTTTTTTTACTCTCTTACACAACATGAGCGTCTACGTTTTACAAGGAAAAAATGTATTATGTAAAAGGTAAACCAAAGGGGACAGGACCGGCGGTAGGTATACACACTACAATGGGCTAGCATATTTCTATTCATGGATATATATTCTTTTTGCAGAAAGAGAAGATTACGATGAAGATTTTATTTTTTGATTTGAATCCAACTTGGAGTATTTAAGAGTATTTTGCTATTTCTACAGTGGCTGATGCCATCTAGTTTGTTTTGATCTAGATACCTAATTGTAAGTAGATTTTTTAATTTTCATTTACGTATTAAAATAAGGGTATGTAGAAACAGTCAGTTTTAATGCCTATATTGTTTTTGTTACTAAACTAGGTTGGTCTTAATATTTTTAAATCTATAGGAAGATGTCCACTGTGGACCATAGGTCTGCCACAGAATTCCTTTTATCAAGTTTCTGAACCACATACAATATCAAAAGTATTCCTGCAAGTCTGACTCTCTAGCAACAAATCCGAACCACAAACTCTTAGTACTGAATAATAATTTATGTAGATCTTTACAGCAATTAAGTTTTCATTAAGTTTATCATAATCCTAATCCTAATGAGTATATATTTGAAAAAGTATTTCAACTGACCTGGTGATATTACTTCGATTAGGTGTCTATTTAGCTGTCCTAGAGTATTATAAGTTTTTAATGTCTTCTTTGAATTTACTGTGTTTTTATGTAGTAAAAGAACGGCCAAGTGTGAGTCGGACTCGCGCACCGAGGATTCCGTATAAATTCATAATCACACATGTCTTGAACTCTATATCTTTTATATTTGAGTTGATTGAATGAAAGGTAATTTGCGGTTTACGATTTATGACGTATTAAAAAAAACTACTTACTAGATCTCGTTCAAACCAATTTTCGGTGGAAGTTTGCATGGTAATGTACATCATATATTTTTTATAGTTTTATCATTCTCTTATTTTAGAAGTTACAGGGGGGGGACACATTTTACCACTTTGGAAGTGTCTCTCGCGAAACTATTCGGTTTAGAAAAAAATGATATTAGAAACCTCAATATCATTTTTGAAGACCTATTCATAGATGCCCCACACGTATAGGTAGGTTTGATGAAAAAAAAATTATTGAGTTTCAGTTCTAAGTATGGGGAAGCCCCAAAATTTATTGTTAGGGTTCCGTAGCCAAATGGCAAAAAACGGAACCCTTATGGATTCGTCATGTCTGTCTGTCTGTCTGTCTGTCCGTATGTCACAGCCACTTTTTTTCCGAAACTATAAGAATTATATTGTTGAAACTTGGTAAGTAGATGTATTTTGTGAACCGCATTAAGATTTTCACACAAAAATAGAAAAAAAACAATAAATTTTGGGGGCTCCCCATACTTAGAACTGAAACTCAAAAAAATTTTTTTCATTAAACCCATACGTGTGGGGTATCTATGGATAGGTCTTTAAAAATAATATTGAGGTTTCTAATATCATTTTCTTCTAAACTGAATATTTTGCGCGAGAGACACTTCCAAAGTTGTAAAATGTGTGCCCCCCCCCCCCCGTAACTTCTAAAATAAGAGAATGATAAAACTAAAAAAATATATGATGTACATTATCATGCAAACTTCCACCGAAAATTGGTTTGAACGATATCTAGTAAGTAGTTTTTTTTTAATACGTCATAAATCGTAAACCGCAATTTACCTTTCATTCAAGTTACAACGAACTACAAAAACTTTTATATTATGTTACTTGCTGCTACGGAACCCTTCATGGGCGAGTCCGACTCGCACTTGGCCGCTTTTTTTTTTTCTACTTTTGTGTGAAAATCTTAATGCGGTTCACAGAATACATCTACTTACCAAGTTTCAACAGTATAGTTCTTATAGTTTCGGAAAAAGTGGCTGTGACATACGGACGGACAGACAGACAGACAGACATGACGAATCCATAAGGGTTCCATTTTTTGCCATTTGGCTACGGAACCCTAAAAATGAAGAATATTAAACAAGACAAGAGATGAACGACCTATGCTAAACGTTGCTGGGTTGTAGCTCAAGTGTAGCAGTCTGTAGACAGAACTAATTATTATTTCATTTGCGTCTCCCAGCGCTGCTGATGTACTTCAACTAAAATAAATGTTCTCTCAAAAGCAAGACTTAATTTATTTCTTTAAAGGTGGTTTTTGAAAAAAATATGACATTTAAAACATATTTTATCATTGATAACCGCAAAACACTACGATTATGTCTAAGTTTCACATTTACTTTATTTTTAAATATTGCAAAAAATAAATAATCCTGTAATATTTTGTTATTGTATTAATAGACTCTAATAACAAACTTGTGCACCCATACCCAGCGGGTGACCATATCCGCTACGAAAACTAACATACCTACTAATTAATTAGTTCTATATTAGTTCTATAAAAAAGTGCAATTTGTAATTAGTTCCGCCATATATTAAAAAAATATTGGCATTTAATCAAAACCTCCAGTCAGCGGAATATTTCCAAATAACTAAGTCTAGGAACCAAAGTCCCATACTAGGTTTTAGTTCTATGTTAGTTCTATGAACTTACAGTTTTAACATTTAACTATTTTGAAAGCGGCTTGCGATCTCTTATGTCTAACTAGAATGAGTCTCATGCTCATCATAATATGAATATGAGACATGTTGTAGGACCTTAAATTTTCTGGACAGCGCCGCTGCTTACTTTCGGCATATCATCCATAAATAATAAAACAATAAAGGCCAGGTGCAGACAGTCACAAAAAACAGGTAAAGTGTGAGTGAGTAGTGAGTCGGGCGGGACGCGGCGCGGGCGCGGGTCGCATCCCCGTGAATCCCGTGATTTCCCCCGGGGGCGCCGGCGCCTGCTCTAACGCCGATTGATCGTTAATTCATAATGAGACCTCTCCCCACCTCACTTTACGAGCTCCATCGACTTTTTCATTACAAAACTATCCGTAACCTCTCTATAGTTCTGCTAGGGAAAGTTGTTAATGACGATGACGAAAGTTAAAAGCTGTATTAGTTTTTCAGGTGTTACGGTGAATGAACTATTTTCTGTGTTATTTGTAAAATTATGAATTGACAACAGAGTATTTCATTCATGGATATACAGGTACAGGTGTATTGTAAAATATGGTTACTCGTTAACTGCTTCTAATACTGAGCAATATTTTTTCTAAGACTTAGTTGAAATCGCAAAGATATACTTATTTTGAACTCCAAGTAAAATTGGACAAACAACTGATAGATGTAGTAAAAAAAAAATGTTTTGTTTGTGAAATGAAAACTGTTTACATCAGTGGAAAGGTATGTATACTGTAGTCTTGAGTTGAATGTTTGAGTAATAATAATGTAGGCGAAGCTTTATTAAAAATATTATTACTGACGTATCTTTGTATAAATTTAAGATTGTTCTTCAACAAATTTGTTAAATATGTATATAGTAAAAAATAATTGCATTCATAACAAATCACATTTTAAAATACCCACATCTTTATACAGGGTGTTAAAAAGTGCGTTTGGAATTTTAAGGGGTTGCACAGAAACACGTATAGAATACAGGAAAATTATTTAAAAACCGATTTTCAGTTTTCCATAGTAAATCTGAACAGTGAATCAATAATTTGTATGGGAACTGAAAAAACATTTTTGTAGATCAATTTTTTTTTTTATGCGATAGGTGGCAAATGTTTTCCTGTATTCTATACCTACTTGATTCTGAGTAACCCCTTAAAATTTCAAACGTACTTTTTTAACCCTTGTATATGTACCGGTCGGTGTGGAAGTTCTTGAGGAAGGCCTTTGTCCAGCAGTGGACGTCTTCTAGCTGATGATGAAGCTTAAAACCATTTACTATGTCGGCTCGAACTTATATCACAATGTTTTGTTGAATGACACAATGCTTCAAAGTAAAAGAATTTGGCGTGAACGTGTCACAGCCAACTAAAAGGCACATCGAGGTTGGTTGCCGGGACTTGTTCCGAGCACACGTCTGTTAAGTTAATTTTACAATTATTACCGTTTTAGAATAGTTTCAACGTTATTTTTGTGATGGAGAAATAGCTGTGATCCCGATTTGAGATAAGCGATAATAAGAAGAGGATTAACTCAGGAGACAGCTCCGTTTTCCGAGTTCCAGCAGCAAACCACCACGTGGAGCGTCTTTAAGTGCCCATCACCCTTAGAGTCGTCACTTTCACTTGACATTGGCGTTTCGCCATTTTTTTTATTGAAGATTCTCCCATTTTTCACTAGACATTGGCAAAATCACGCTCGGAATGAGATGTGGAATGCCAAATAGAAAAATAGAATAGAATAAAAGGCACATCGATTTTTTTTCTCATTCTTGTTACTGTCTGTCGCCAAATGGCTTGATGGAGTTTGTTTGTAACGTGAGATATCATTAGATTCGTCTAGATTCTCAGCTGACATTGACATAGGATACATTTTATAAAATTCCCGACTTCATTTTTAATTTTTACCTAACTGCCAAAATGGGTCAGTTCAAAACGGCTTGATGGATTTTCGATTGCGAGATGACGTTAAATTCGTTTTGACATATGACGAAGGACACATTTTAAGAAGTCGGGTTCAGATTTTTTTGTTAATTCATATATTATTTTTAATTTCTATGATTTTTATACACTTTAAAAAGTACTAATTACCTTCTTACAGTAACACACATACCTATGGTTACATTACAGCTGGGAAATGGAGATAACAAAGCAACAGTGAATAGCTATACATGTCCAATCAAGATGATCAAAGCAATTTCCGAGTGTCCGGTGCATCGGAACATTGGCGTAGTTATCTCATCTACCTTTGTAGTCCCTTGATTAGACATTAGTTAGGTACCTAAAACGATCGTAAGATCATTTCCAAATACATTTAACTTTGTTTATAATAGACTGAAAGTTTTAGAGAGAAATTGGGTTCATCAATTGGTCGAGTAACTATAAGCAGAGAAAATATTTTGTCAACAATAGACGGCTCAAACAGTTATTTGATTATTGATTTTAAAGTCCAAAAATCATAATTTTTGTGACTGATTCACTGACATATAGATCAAAAACGTAACCCACTTCCAAATGACCTAGAAAGTCCAAATTTGGTATCCAGCTAGGTAATTGCGTGTATGTAAAGGAAAAAATCAGAAAACAATGAATTTCTAAGATTTAAATCCTCTCCAATCCCCCTTAAAACAATTAAGGGAATATCATTTCCTTGGAAAAGTGATTATTTTCTCCTGCTTGGTGAGCATTATAATTCCTGAGCGCAAACATTGGCTGACAAACAGGAGTGCCTCGAACCAACATTTGCAGAGATCGCCACGCCAAAGCCGCTGCCGCCGCCGCCGCGCCACGGGCCGCACGCAACTGGCTCTACAGGGTGTTAAAAAAGTGCGTTTGAGATTTTAAGCGGTTACTCAGAATCAAGAATAGAACACAGGAAAAATATTTAAATTTCAAACGCACTTTTTTAACACCATGTATAAACAATTACTCACTGCGTGCGATGATGCGGAACCGACTACAGACTGCTCCACTTAATGCACCTAATTCGACACAGCTACAGCCAGCCCGCATTCACCCATCACAAGATCATATACGATTATTATACAGAGTGTAACAAAATAGGTGTAGGACTCGTTAACTAGGGATTCTGCTCATCGTACTGAACAACTTTTGTTCTACGACTTTGCTCAAATAAAACAAAAGTTGTTCAGTACGATGAGTAGAATCCCCAGTTAACGGTTCCTACACCAATTTTGTTACAACCTGTATATATACTCGTACTTACCAATAGTTATACGTAACATACTAGCTGGTGTGCCCCGGCTTTGCTCAGGGAGTTGGTATGAGATCTGTGGTAGTTTGAATAAAAGGAGAAAGCTTATCATCTAAGAGGTATTTTTTTATTGAAAATATATTCAAAATATTTACAATGTGTTAACAACCCACATGGTCCCAGCTGCAGGGGCACGGGTCTCTTTCCATACCTCGGAAATGTTAGGCCATACTTCATAAAGGAAGCACGCAAACGGTCGAGATAAATGCCACTAATAGTCAAACCCATCCAGGTTATGACCATATCTGTAGTCAGTTAACCAGCGTGATCGACGCGACCACGCAAGCCGCACTGAGCGACGACCGTTTCTGCTACAGTACTTGTTTATAAATAACATTTTTCATTTTGTTATCCGGGGTACATATTTTTCGAATTCCCCTACTGGAGAGCAAGCTACGTATAGGTGACGGTGAGAAAAGCAGGAGTCTTCATTCCAGAACTTTCCACAACATTTCCCTTCCCTTGTGTGCACCTGCCCCTTATCCCTACCCCTCTATCCCCTCCCCCGCACCCCCCCCCCCCACCGCAGCCCTCGAACAGATCTTTTGCCAACCACATCCTCCCACCGATACCAAACCAACCAACCAAGGGATATCTACCACTACAATCACGAGTGGTTGAGTGGTTGGCACAGTGGATGGTTTTAGAGAAAAAGTTGGACATACCCACACACACACTAGATTTTTATAATATATATTGATTAAAGTTAGTCACTGTATTAAATGAACTTCATTAACTCATCTAATTGGGTACAGGTAAATGTTATGCATTGGTGGAATATCTATTAAGATATTCACCAAATGATTATAGTTTCTACTACGTTTGAACAGTTAGTTGCTTACATCCGGCTACTGCAGTTAAAAAACCTCACTGTAATGTTTTACCGACTAAAGTCCTGCCCAACTCAGGCAACTGAATGCTTTGGACACAACCAATTTGCTTCGGGCCATTCAAAGGGCAACCGATCATTCTGCCCTGTCCATACTAAAACACAGTAATAGTAACTCACCCTTCCGAGAAAAACTTTCTTAAAATTCTTATTTTTTCTGATGTAGGAATACTCAAGAATATTATACAATACAATTTATATTAAAGTTTTACTGTCATATTTTTTATCGGTAAAACAGTCGCCTGCGTCTCGTCGTTCAAACCTCTGTAACTGATATGCTACGTGGGGAGTCGTTGCTTACAGTGTATCTTAGTATGCGCAGTAACTGGCTACTGTACTACTCGTATACATACATGGTAAAGTCATCCGAGTTACTTTCAAAACGACAATTTGTTCTAAAATGATTGAAATAGCAACCTATGAAGTCATGATTTATTAAAGTCGGTTCCATACTTATTAAGAGATTTTTTTAATAAAACATTGCACATGTTATTAAAATTCAAGCCAGTAAGCTTTTGTACTGTATAATTAAAAGAGCTATTCATTGAAAATAAAAATATTATTGACTCCGCGCAATCAAGCAGCAGCCAACCAAAACCTCCACCAATCCGGACTTGGCTCCTCTGTGAGGAGTGTGGCCTAACCTTCCCGCGCTATGGGAAGACACCCATGCCCCTGCAGTGGGGACGCTATTGGCTTTTTGTTTGCTATTTTGTTTATGTAAGTATCTATTGTTTACCTACGATATAAAATAAATAAAGTTTTAGTAAGTTTCGGATCTGCACCGATGATTTAATCAGGATATCCATCCTATAGTATATATTTACGCGGGAAAGTATGTGTTTGTGTATCTAGTTTTGCTGTTAAATATATTTCTTACCACTTATCCGTTGCATCGTCGATAACTTTGTTTTCTACGTAGTATAATTTATTACATGTTGTTAAAAAAAGTGCGTTTGAAATTATAAGGGGTTACTCAGAATCAAGTATACAATACAGACAAAATATTGAAAAAATTCCGGTCTACGAATTTATTTTAGTTTTCCATACAAATTCTTGATTCACTATTTCAATTTAATATGGGAATCTGAAAAAAATATTTGAAGAGGCTTTTTTTTCAATATTTTTCCTATATACTTGATTCTGAGTAACCCCTTAAAATTTTAAACTTACTTTTTTGTCATATCGTTATCGTATATCGTCCTCACTACAAGCACTCTTAAGTTTCTTCTACTCGTCGTCACCAACGTCACATAAAAATATGTATGATTACCTATCGCACTGTTAATAAAACAACGACCTAATTTAAAATTTTGGCAAAATGACTTTTGATAAAAAACCGACCTAAAAGAGCAGTCCACATAGTCTCGGTAAAAAAAACACCTTTATTTCTTAAGCAATAATGTAAAAAAATATTTGCGTCTTTATTCGTCCCCCCCACACACGTGAGTGTCTCTCTTTTAGGTCGGTTTTTATCAAAACGCATTTTGCCAAATTTTGAATTCGGTCGTTGTTTTATTAAGAGTGCGCTATATATACGCACTCTTAATAAAATAACGACCTAATTCAAAATTTTGGCAAAATGACTTTTGGTAAAAAACCGACCTAAAAGAGCAGTCCACACAGTCTCGGTAAAAAAAAACCGGCCAAGTGCGAGTCGGACTCGCGCACCCAGGGTTCCGTATAAATTCATAATCACACATGTCTTGAACTCTATATTTTTTTTATTTGAGTTTATTGAACGAAAGGTAATTTGCGGTTTACGATTTATGACGTATTAAAAAAAAACTACTTATTAGATCTCGTTCAAACCAATTTTCGGTGGAAGTTTGCATAGTAATGTACATCATATATTTTTTCTAGTTTTATCATTCTCTTAATTTAGAAGTTACGGGGGGGGGGTAGGGGGGCGGACACACACATTTTACCACTTTGGAAGTGTCTCTCGCGGAAACTAGTCGGTTTAGAAAAAAATCTTGAAATCTTAAAATCTTAATGCGGTTCACAGAATACATCTACTTACCAAGTTTCAACAGTATAGGTGTTATAGTTTCGGAAAAAAGTGGCTGTGACATATGGACGGACAGACAGACAGACAGACAGAGAGACAGACAGACAGACATGACGAATCCATAAGGGTTTCGTTTTTTGCCATTTGGCTACGGAACCCTAAAAAACACCTCTATTTCTTAAGCGATAATGTAAAAAAATATTTGCGTCTTTATTCGTCCCCCCCACACACGTGAGTGTCTCTCTTTTACATCGGTTTTTTATCAAAACTCATTTTGCCAAATTTTGAATTCGGTCGTTGTTTTATTAAGAGTGCGCTATATATATCGTTAAATCTAACTGAACAGGTTTTTGATTTTCATTCAAAAATACAAGTGTTTTAATTGTATAAGTACATAAAAGACAATCGAATTACCATAGTAGATATACACAGTACTTTCCATATACCTATTTAAACTACTTATTAAATAGATAATTAGTCTATTGCAGCTTACAAAGCAAGATAACGTGATGGGCAATAATTGTCAACGTGCCTATACAGAATATAACTAGTGTAATTGGCCATTGGTGCAGTACCCATAGTTTGGTCCAACGATTACAAGGTATTTGCGAAATTATATTTGAATCCTTGTACAAATACGTTCTGATTTAAGACAAACGCAGCGGTCCGCTTTAATACCGCAACTAACTGAAATGTTGTAACTAGTTTTGTAGCAGTCGATACAACAAGACCTGCCCTGACTTGTGCGATTTAGTTCTAGTTGACTCTGCTATAACTGCATATGAGCTGCATGCTAGCTCTGTATCTGCAGTTGTGCGGTCTGTTATTGTTTTTGGTTACGCTAATTTTGATGAATTATGTATGTATGATACTGATTGGTACTCTGTCATCATAGTTCATTGACAGATTCTGACTGCCACGCTCGCATCGCATTCTATTTGGGTATTCAATATTCTGAATTAACCATTAAAGCTAAATGAGTTTAGATAGGTTTAAATAATTTAAACCGAAGCTTCCACTCATGAAACTGAACAACTTCATCTTGAGGTCGTAATACTTTTTTTCTAACAAAAATGTATGTATACTGGCCGTATTTAATAATCTGTAAGCCTTAAAAGGTGGATTCTACTTATGAATAATATACAAACTTATCAACTCGATTAGTGTAGGTTCTTTTGCTTCCGCTTTTGCGAAACTTTGCTAATTCTGTGTGGGTTCTTTGGGGAAAGCCGAACAGTTTCATGAATAGAGCTAACTATCAAAAATATCCCTGAATAAGCTCTTATAATATGTACTTACATGATGTATAATATCTGTGGCTGCGTAGAAACTCTCGTGAGGGTCTGGTCTCTTCATCAAATACGGCCTGGGAAATTCGGGGTCTTCGCAGATTTCTGTTGGCAAAAATAGAAAAGTTGATATTCTGTCACAAGCAGAATGCACCTTAGACGTAAGACAACTTTTTTATTTTGTTAGTAGGAAAAAAATGTATATTTTCTGAGTCGGAATCCCATTATTTGGGCTTAAGGACGCATCACCTCTTTAATATGGCGAGTGAACAATGGCTGTCTTTCCTCCTACCGGCTCCCAGCACCGAGCGGCGAATTACGCGGTCTGTCATTCGTTCACAGACAAACAAACAAACCCACCTACATCTTGACATGACTTCAAAGAATTTTTTTTTCAATTCATTCGAAATTTAAAAAGTAAAATGACAGGTGACAGTTTGCTTTTATTTATTTTCGCAGTAGATCTCTAAAAAAATATGCGTGGTCATACATAAAAAAAAATATACGCGTCGACTTGAGAACCTCCTCCGTTTTGTATTCACATTGTTAGATTTTATCTTTCGTCTTGGAATATTCATTCACTACCTTTGTCTTTTTCACGTATTTTTTATGACGTGAACCAAGTAATTTTTAAGTTAACCGGATTACATGTCTCACAAAATCATTAGATTGCCTTCCAAACTTATCGACTCTTTTGTTTTCTTTTTATTGTATTCATCAAACGTATCAAACGTTGTGAAGGCAGTTTGTGGGCTTAAGAAGCTTGGCAGTCAGCTACGCTGAGTAGCAAGGTTGTAACAATTAGCTGGGTTACGGAGGGCGCTCGAAAACTAACGAGGCCGGCGGGTGAGCCGCGAGTAGCTCGAGCTAACTAGCCTTGGTCGGAAAAAATACTGAAACTCCCCTAAGCTAAGTCACTAAGATTCGAGACGTGCCATAAGTTATAAGAGCTTTGATATTTGCATATAAAAATGTTTTATGTAATGAATAGCCATGTAATCGTAACGAATATTGCGTGTCAAATCTTTTCATGACATTTAAAGATAAATTGATTTACCCGAAACGGGCCCAAAAAGGTAAAACGAAAATGTTTTGTCAATAATGTATATCGTTTTTGGATTTTTTTTCTTGTAACCTGAGTGATATAAGAATGTTCCTTTATATACTCGTATGCGAGCCATGTAATCAACAAATTTACGTATATAAATTGATAACCGATTGATTTAACGTCAAAGGATGATATCGTGAGGAAAACATACACATCTTATTACTAAATGTGTATAAAGCAGGGTTAAATACGTTCGTAGGTGGGAGTAAATCTAAAATGTCCTATACGCACGCGGCTACTGCTAATAGCTACAGCAGGCACCCACCTGAAATCGAAACTCATGGAAACAAGATGCGGTTAACATAGATACATTTTCCCGCTAAAGTTCAACAATTAAACCTGATAGAAAAATTTAACTTTAACTTGTTTATAGAAGAAAAAATTGCCCTCAGTAGTTTGTTCATTTGTCAGAGTAGTATTGTTTACATTCGGCTCAGCCATGGCTCAGATTACAACCCTAGTATTACCTTACTAACCCTTTATTATAGTTTTGAAGTTTCCTCTCCGTTATTTGTTTTAACTTTTTAAATGGTATAGTTTTGTAGAATACTATGAAACTAATTTCTACTAATACATACATAATTTGTATGTACGTATTAGTATACTATAAATGGCGCTCTTAAACGTAAATCGTACATTTCTTTCAGAAACGTAAACATCAATTTGATATGTATTTGTACGTGCTAACGTGCGCAAGCAAACATCACTCGTTAATCCAGGCACAACAAATAACAAGCAGTGCCATTAATTAGCCGCTTTACAATCTACCTATGTGTACGTATGTATAAAGTTGCAAAACATAGTAGGTACCTGCATATTTACCATTATACTCGTTCTGGTCGTGGGAGTCCCGCTTGTCCCGGCGGCCCAGCGTTTCCCGCCAGATGTTGTACGGCTCTCTGTAATCCTCATCCACCACCGCAGGCCTGTAAACAAAGTTTTTTTACAACACAAACGAAAAAACCTTTTTGAGTCGGTCTTTCGTGGCTTGTCCGCAGGCAGGTATTTGCAGAGCAGGGGGGACGAGGGCCGAACAACAGTGTTTAATTTGTTAACGTTATACGTTTATGTACTTAATCAACTTTTGTGCGCCGACGTTTTTTATTAAGTTTTGTAACAGTGTATTTTGTATTTGAAATTTCGCTTTAAAGTAAGTAGTAACTATAACATATATTATAACACGTATCACACTGCTGACTCAGCTTATGCTGCCCAGAGATTTTCTCCTTTGAGCGCTGATTTTCAGCAGTGGCTTTAGTAAGTACTTTCTTCCGATATCTGGTAAAAGGTACGCACCTCAACATGTGAATCGGCGGACAGTTAGCCAGGGCCAGTGCGAGTCGTGGAGCGCGGCGGTTGTTCCTGGAGCCAGAGTTCTGTCTCAGAGAGGGACAGAATGGTTTCTTCAGCATGTTGGGAATCCTTCGGCGTGCGCGTTTAGTAAGCAGTATAGCCGTAGCTGCTATAAATGCCCCTCCGCCCACCAAGGCGCCGCAGGCTAGTCCGACGGATACACGCAGGGAAGAGTTACGCTTTTTTCTCGATGATGGTGGGGTGTCGGTTCTGTAGTATTCTTCTAGAAACTCACTGGATGTGTTTACGACTGTCGGTTCTGCGAACAAAAAGTATGGATCAGTTATATAGGAATAAATAAAAGTACGCTCTGGTTCGCAAAGGTTTTAAACGGCCACTTAAAATTCTCGTTGTACATATAAGACAGACAGACAGAACGCTAAAGATGATAAAGAATAGGCAGGTGTTTGAACGTCAGCGCAGTGGGAGCCAATAATCCGACGTATTGAGTCAGGACAACAGCGCTGACTCAGAGAAAACAATGCCGTGCCGCCAAATGAATAGGTGTCGCCTGCAGAGCTAATTGTTAGCTTACAAAGGAAGGGAATGGAAATAAGATAGGTTCCGGTCTGGTATTTAGCATCCCAGCTCCCAGCGGTGGGCGTGGGCTAGACGAGAGGTGAGTTATTGTTGTTTGACTTTCCGGTATTGTCTTCGCTCATTCAGGTTGCGTTCGTGTGTGAGATGGGATGTTTTCGTGTCGGTGGGCTTTGTCAGCGTTTACAAGTTGGTTCTGTTCTGTTTGTAAAACAATCATTTTAGTTCAATTGGTTGTTAAGGGACGGTGGGTATGAAAGAACTTACCAAATATCGATAATAATAGCTAGGACATGCGACTTTGTATGCGAAGAGGTTTTGTTTATTCGCTTACATTTTCGAAATAAATAAAGAACTAATGATCAAAGTCGTTAACCTATATCAGAGGTTTTATAGGTAGTTTGAAAACTTCTGAGAGTGGGGTTGGCTATTTACCCCATAACCTCCACCAATCCGCATTGTGACCCATATTAAAAAAAAGCTCTGTAGCCAGGTAAGAAGGATTTCAAGCAAGTATTATCCCATTAAATTTTCATGGTATATTGTTTGAAATAAAATGATGTAGACTTTTGAAACCTTTGAAATCTGAGTCTGATGAGAGCTCAGTCCACCTCTGCCGCACTGTAAAAAAGTTCGGCATTGGGTGGTTGCGACCCCAACCGCAAGCGAAAAGTTCTTTGAAATCGTCCCGCAGTGAGCAAAGGTTTTGTATATCTCTGGTATTTCATAAAACTAGGCTTGTTTACCACGTAGATACCAAAGATAATCAGCTGAAAGCAAACGTACTTTATCAAATATGGGCGTTCCGAATGCTCTACTGACGTGTACCAGTATCATGTTGCAATCTGCCATATTATTCAATTTGTTTCAATTACGCTGGTGACACGTCAGTATTGAATTTTCACTCTGCTTCAATCAGCAGAGGCAGGTAAACAGTTCTACATACAAATAAATAATTATCACTACGTGAACTTATTGGAAGCAACAATTTGTTTAAAAGATGATTTAGATGAAAGTCACTATACAGGGTTATTTTTGGACCCTCCACCAAAAGTTCACAGTGGCTTCTGTTCATGAAACTAAAGTTTTCCTAAGAAAGATCCCAATTAGCAAAAATTTTTTTGGATTTCATACTAATTTGATCACATGATCGGCCTACCTTGTATGGAGATGCCACAAATTGTTTTGCGAATTGACCATTGGTTATTGGGGAAAGTTGCTCAGTTTCAAAAGTAGAGGCCGCTGTGAAGTTTTGGTTGGGGGTCTAAAAATAGCCCCGTATAAACTACACTACGCCCAATACTTCTAGAAATTTAATATTTATACAGGGTTAATTAATTTTAGAGTGTTTTTTATTTACTGACAAGCGGCAATTGTCTGGATGGAATGGCCACTGAGCTAGTAAAGTTCCTTAGAGAAAGTTGTGCAGTTTCATGAGTAGCATTTATCATTTGCTACTTAATTTGCTACAATATAATTAAATTAATTTAATTGTTTCAACGCGAGAGGATGAAATCGATACCTCAGGATTGAACGCGACAAGCTGCCTCAGCTAATAATCAGTTTCGCTGTTATTTACAATATGTTTCAAAACATTAATAACAATTATCTGCCCATACATTTCATCTAAAAATGTAGTAACTGTACTCAATGATAGTCGAGTAAAATACTAAGAATACTATCAGTAGATGCATTGACACAACATGGCACTATCAGTAGATGTATCGACACAACAGCGTATTGCCCCTACATTTTACCTCAGTTCAATTCCTAGTAAGTAATCTCGGCCATCATAGCTATTATACCTACGATGTAGTGATGTAGTGACGTATCGTATGATAAAGACGGCGTGTTTGGTGGCCGAGGATGATCCCGTAAGCCGCAGTAAGCACTACGGGGGTCGTCGACCCGGGGTCAAGGGGGCGATTATTAAGGTGAAAGCGTTCGACTGTCGACTGACAGAGGAGGCAAATGATGGAAAGTATTGCTTACAGAGGTATATTTACATAATTCGAATATGTAAATTAAAAATATACACTAAGAAGGAAATCGGGTTTTGCTGTAATTTCATTGATAGCCTTAAAGATAGATTTAAAGATGGTGAATTCAGAATGATCTTTCATTTGGTGAAAACCGCAAATATTAAATGCTGTTTTTTTTTTTATTTGCAGCTTCATTGCGAATACGATTAGCAATAAATGCTTTGACTTTATGAGTTTAGATTAAAGCGAATTTTCCACCGCTCGCTCATCCTCGAGCACTGTCGCCCTAAAATTTTATCTTTGGGTAGAGTTCGTAGCTTATGTCATAATGTATCTATCAACTGTTGCTATAACACGAATTTTCACTCACACGGAAGACCCGTTTTGAAATCGGAGTCTTGAGACAGAGTTATCTTGATCCTGCTGCTAAGTTTTTCATTTCTGATTCATTTTTGGATTGGGACTACTCTACATAGATATCGGAATACCTTTTCTCTGGTGTACCTACCTCTTGTAATACCTACCTCTTCTCCGTATGGTGTTATTATTTCTAACTTATAACTAGCTATGAAAGTCTGTTGATAGATGTGAGTGCTAAAGTAAACAATATACCTACAGTTTAGTACAGTGGGGTGAATAAATACGCCTTGTAGGTTACGGTAATAAGATACCCACTTATTATCAAACTAGTACGGTTTCTTTAATTGGACAGGAGCTGATGGTCAGTAATAATAGATGACTGCTGAAGTGAATTGAGCTGCGCAAACTACTTCGCTTTGCCTAGTGCCAAAGGTGCAAAGCAGAAAATTTTTATATTTAAAAATAGTAATAAAATTGACAGACCACACATTAATGCTAGTAACAATTTCATAGCGCAGTTAATAACTGAATTGTTTAAGGGCGAATTAAATATTTGGTATCGTTACAAAGTTAATATTTATACATAAATTATATCAACAAAAATAGAAAGTACTTACGAAATTGGATTGGATGTTGGGTGAATATTGAATAATAAATAAACGTTATTGTTGTTAAGGTTATAGTCATTTTGGCCAGCTTTAAATCACCGACTTTGTCAGACTGCCTTCGCTTGAAAGATACGATAAAAAAACTTTATTTTCTTTATTTGTATCTTCGCAATGTTTTTCTATTGACAAAAGAATATTCTAATCGTGTTTTGGGATTAACTGCACGTACAAGAATATAATGAAGATTATCCTCTTTGTTACTTCAAAACGTAATGATGTTTTCTTCATGAAAATACGCGTACCTTCTTGACAATCAGATAATCGGGTTCGACTATCATCTGTATTAAAGATTAAATGGAATGAAACCAGTATTTTGGCATCTCTGAGGTAACAGCGGTCACCTTCAAATAAACTCACATTATACGATTAACTCGGTCTTAAATAAAATGTTCATTTTCATGATAACATGGTCTGCACAGCACGTATCTCTGCATTTCTATAGATAGCGCAATAAAGCATAGATTACGCGATCATCCGGTTTTTTATGATGATTAATTATATTCTGGCAGCCACAGACTTCATAATTATGAAGGGTTCCAAATAATACAGAAAAATGTTCTTTAATGATGAGTTCTTCATTAAGTGCTGGGTAATTTATCACTTAATTAGCGATTTCCTACAAAATACTAAAGACAGATAAAATTTGTAAAATATCCGGGGGTTTGCGAGTACCAACACAGATAAGGCGCTATGAGGAGTGATGGGTCTGTGTGTATTAGCAGTCTGCAGCGGACCCGCTTCTACTGCCCTCCGCTCAGAGAATTTTAACCGACTTCAAAAAAAGGAAGAGGTTCTCAATTCGTCGAAATCTTTTTTTTTATGTATGTTCGCCGATTACTCGAAGAAGACGCCTGAACCGATTTGGAAAATTCTTTTTTTGTTTAAAAGGGTATATTTTACAGGTAGTCCCATATAAATTTTATCGAAATCGATTTAGCGGTTTTTGAGAAAATCAACAAAAAGATAGCAAAATTGGAGTTGTTGCGATTGAAGTCGGTTGTTTTTAACGTGTTCAACGTGGTCAATTATTATTTTATCGAAAAATCACACAATTAAACTTGTGGATCTTTCTCATTCACGTTTTTCCCTAAAATTTGTTCGAGTGATTTGTTTGTATTGAGAATTGAATAGGGAAACGGTAAACTGTCACTTAAAAGTCTGAGTTCTTATTCATACTGAGCCAAAGAGCTTTGATTGATTAATACTTCCAGAATTATGGCACTTCGTATGGCGGTGATGAAATATTTTAGTTGTAGGTTACAAAGGGTAGGTGAAATAAGAGACAGAATGAGATTTATTTTGAGTTATTGAGTAGACAGTGTTTGGGAACTTGATTAGTTCCAAATAGTAATAAAATTACGTTCAACTATTACTTCGTTTCTTGATTTATGTGACTATTTTTCGCAAGCCGTGTCCAGGACCTGACATTTCTGCAGTGGTCCATATAATTTTCACTTTTTTTATCCTCAATCGGTAAGCCCTTATCCAGATTTTGTGATTGTGATGATGCTAGGTTTATAATTAAAACGTACCTGATTTGAAGGTGATCTCGCTGATAAGGATCCACTCGTGCTGGAAACGCAGCTTGACCATCAAGTGCTTGGCGGTGCGGTTGTACAGTTGCACGTGCACGACGCGCGCGTGCTCCGATACGCGGTCTTGTTTCGGTTCGTGTGAGACGAAATCCTCTTGCCAGCGCTCGCCCTCCAGAGAGAAGTAGACTTCAGCCTCTTTGAACAGCTGTGATAAAGACGATATGGTTAGCCTTCGATATAAAGGATTTTCGTCATACCAAATTATATATTTAGTGTTAATATTTTGTAATAATTGTATTGTTTTTACTTTATCTAAAATAATAGGTACAAGTATAAGCTTACTTATGTGTATGTTAATCCAATAAGAACGTAGCAACAAAACATTTCTTGTTGAACTAAACCCGTCCTTAACTTTACTGTGACTTCGCATTTATAGTATCAAAAGGGTTCTATTCGGTATTATTTAAATGTATTATGTTTCTGTTATATTATTAATTAGCCATTCTGAGAGTACAATATTTGTATGTTAATTCAAAGTGAGTCTTGCTAATAGGCTTTCCCAAGTAATACCAAATTTATTTTTATACCTATTAATAGTAATAAATAGTATAATTAACATAATATTATTCTTTTATAGACCGTGTTGGTTACAAAATGTTGATTACTATCGTTAAAAGCCACACATTTAATAAAGAAAACTAAATCGGGAAAGAGTTTGGAAATATACGTCAAGTGCCAATTATTGCCACGATCGATCGCTCAATTGTTAAACTAGCAAAAGTTCGATAAAAATGTCAATTGCCTATAAAATTTACCGATGCTGTCTGGCGGAATTGCGGCGTTTTCGGCCTAAATACAAAACAAATATTCGAGGTTTTACCTGAACGTCCTTTGTAAACATGTTGTTGGTGTGAATGTCGAGGTGCTGGAACACGCGCGGTGCTGTGAAGTTGAAGGTGAGCTCTACCTCGTCGTTCAGGAGCATGGACCTGTTCCAGCCCACCCAGCGCGTGCCTGCGAACGTGGCGCATGATTAGCCTTCTCACCCATTAACCGGGACACACATAAGTCTTAACGCTTACCTCTTAGAGAGTAACATAAACAAATGTGAATGGTGATTTCCTCTGGGAAATTATCCACAAGCTCGCACTGACTGTCACAAAAATCTCACATATTTTCGTTTATTTAATAGACATTTTAATTACCTCTTGTGTCCAGAGGGTCTGGTAATTCAAAGTCATTGGGTCCAACCAAGGAGTCGGTCATCTGCCCTAGACCGTCATTCAGTTTGCCGTCGCGCACTACACCATCGTACGAGAGATCTTCAAACTTTGCTCCTCCAGTCATCGCTTGCATGTCACCGCCTTTCGGGGCGGAGTATGTTATAAGCGCCTCTGCAGAAATAGATTAAAAGATTATATTACCGCACGAGGCGGTTAGATGTTTAGCTGTTAGAAAAATTTGGCACATTTTATAGTAATGTCACAGAAGTCGCAAAGGCTTATGTTTCTTCGCATAGGCAGAGGGTCCCGGGACTACGCAAGCTTAGTAAAATGTCCTGAGCACGTACGTTTCCATCGGCACCCGTATAGTTCGACGCGCATGCACGCCGTGCGCGGATGCGCAGCGTAAGGGAAAAAACGAACTTTTGATGCCACGAATGGAGCTTCCAGAGTTGTCTTTTTTGGTGTATATGTATTTACATTTCCGGGAATCAACTGGAATAGAAAAACATTGTAAGAGATATTTTATTATAACGAAAGATATGCGAACATATTTTACGTTTGTGGTTGTGGAAAGTTGTACCTATAGTGTGTGTACTCGTATGTTAAGTGTTGTGAAGTACCTATTTAAGCCTATGCCTATGGGCATACCATGATATGGGTCAAGTTGTCGCATAACCATATGTGGCACGTTAGAGCGCATGTGATGCACAGTGATGTGGAGTCGCGTTTCGCCGCTGGGGGATTAATTTAGCGCCAGACCGTCTCTTCGTCCTTGCAACTCGACCTCTGATGGGTATTAGTGTAGGTAGAGTAGTATGAGAAAGTTTTATGTTAGTGAAATTTTTACTTACTTTACTGCCGTTGAAATCTTTGTATTTGACCCATCGATTGACTGAGGAACGCCAGTACTCGACCGAGTAACTTTCAACGAATTCCACTCCGACAGAGTTTGCAAATCTTCCCTGCGACTCGGTCGCCGTAATGAGGTACTCGTATTGGAGGTCTATCTCTAGGTATTGTCTGCTGTTTGGTAGGATCAGGCCGTTGGGGCACCACGCGCCTCCCCGGATTTCAGTTCGTATCCTGGCAGATTATTTATAATTTGATTTAGTATTGCATTTATGATACAAAAATAATCAACACAGGTTATTTAATACAAATACGTAGGGTATAAATACAAAGATAGAACAGATGCTTTTTGGTTATATACCTACTAAGTATTTTTATCATTTATCAAATCAAAAGGCGTTTTGGTATTTATAATACAGATTGTTTCTAGCTTCAAAATATTTAAAGGTTTATGAATTAAAGATTTCTACCAGTGATAGCTAATCGAAGAGAACAAAGTGTTAGCGCATAGGCAAACAAAATTAGCATGATAGATATAAAGGCGTATTTAAGGCAAATAGCTTGCGAGGTTTAGCGTTTCGTTTGTCAACAGCGAGTCTCGGAGCGGCGGGCGCCGGCGGCGGCGGCTATTTCATTTGAATATCGCGCTGAGATCTCATCAGCAAGCTCGCAGAACAAAGAGCGCTAAACGCTAAATTAATGTGGCATTTGTTAAATCGCCTCTGACCCTATGTAAAGTGGCTCAGATGATAAGGCTTCTGCACATCCGCCCCTACTTACATCTTGTTATCTTTGGGGAGTCAAGCAAGTCCCGAAAGGCTTTTGTAGGATCATGGTCGCTCCAAATTCATATGAAAATTTAATTTTCTGTTAGTAAATTTCTCAAACGAGCGTTGAGTTTCATCTTCCATTGTCTTCGTGAGGCTTATGCGGGCGGGCGGCGGGAGGCGCGAAGCCTCCTTAATTGTTTAAGCTAAGCACGAGCGTTTTGCGGTTACGAGATTCACAATTATTATTGTAACAATTTGGCCGTATCATGAATGCTCGCTGTTGTTTAACAATGACTGTGAAATCGCTTTAGGTGCCAGCCATAAAGTTTTTGAGACTGGATCGGTTTTCTTTCTGGTTTCCTTATTTTAGTAGGTATTTATTTATATGTATATATTTGATAAGAGATAAGCCTCGACGAGATAAACAACTATTAGTAATATAATACCATTGTCAGATAACAATGTAGCTATCTATATGGTCTTTCTTTTGAATTTGTTTACTTATTTTTGGGCTTTTAGTCCTATTTGTCAACACTGCCTTATTGTATTCTACTAATGCTCGCGCCCACACGATGGAAAACAGGCTTGTTTTGACCTTGACTGACTCGGTGGCTCAGTGGTAAGCGCTCCTGACTACTGATCCGAGGGTCATGGGTTCGTTTCCCACCCAGGCCAACATTTCTGTGATGAGCAGATTTGTTTGCTCTGTGTCTGGGTGTATTACAATTATCTATACATTGTATTTATTGAAATGTATCGATGTATGTATATCAGTCTCTGGTTCCCATAATATAGGGAATCCTAGTTTGGGGCCCGAGACCGTGTGTGATTTGTCCCGGATATTTATTTATTATATTATAGGATATGTTAAAAAATATTCGAAGATATTTAAAAAAGTTTGTTTAGCAGCAAAATCTAACTTTCTATCTAGGAAAATTAAAAACTCTGAAAATAAAATTAAAGCTGTGTGGAACGTTATCAATAAAGAAACGGGAAAAACAAAGCCGCGTAAGGAAGACTATATTCTTCAAACAGATCGCGGCTTAATATCAAAAATACCGGATGTAACAGAAGAATTTGAAACTTTTTTTACTGATATTCCCATTAAAACAACGGAAAGCCTTGACTCGTCGCCGGTACTTGCCCATCGTTTACTGACTGAAAATGTAGATCTGTGTAAAGAATGTTTTCAATTTAGAAAAATTTACCCTTATACAGTTGTAAAAACCTTTAAGTCACTTAAACTTAAAAACACTGAAGATTTATAGGGCATGTTTGTTAATTTGTTAAAGTCGGTTATTGATACTATAGCCCCTTATCTTGCTTCTCTTTTTAATATATGCATAGATAGTGGTGTATTCCCGGATCTTATGAAATTTAGTAAAGTTGTTCCCTTATTCAAATCCGGAGAAAAAACTAACCCTAGTAATTACAGACCTGTCTCGGCACTGCCAGTACTTAGTAAGATCTTTGAAAAAAAATTCTTACTCAAATGTTAAGTCACTTCGATAATCATAAAGTGCTTCATAATCTACAGTTTGGCTTCACTAAAGGGCGTTCGACAACCGACGCAGGAGTCGAACTGATAAGAAACATATACGATGCGTTCGAAAAATCGCAAAATGATATAGGAGTCTTCTGCGATTTGTCCAAAGCATTTGATTGCGTCGAACATAAAACCTTACTTTTAAAGCTAGAACATTACGGGGTCAATAATAAGGCTTTGAATTTGTTAGAGTCATACTTAGTTAATAGAACTCAAAAGGTACATATAAATGGTACAAATTCGTCAGGCTCACGCGTTAAAATAGGTGTGCCTCAAGGGTCTGTTTTGGGACCATTCCTGTTTTTGTTTTACATCAACGACCTACCTTTTATGGTTGAATCGCTGTCTAAAATTGTGTTGTTTGCGGATGATACATCTCTAGTTTTTAAAATTGACAGACAAACTGATATGATTAACGAAGTAAATGACACTCTTTGTAAAGTACACAATTGGTTCACCGTGAACAACCTAGTCCTTAATGCAAAAAAAACTAAATGCATAAATTTCACCTTACCGAATGTTAAAAACATAACCCAAAACGTGTCATTAGCTAGTAGTGTTTTAGAATTCGTACCAAAAACAGTTTTCTTAGGTATAACCGTAGATTCAAAACTTCAATGGGGTCCTCACATAGAAACTTTAGCAGGCAGGCTTAGTTCAGCTGCCTATGCTGTTAAAAAAATTAGGCTCCTAATAGATATAGAAACAGCGAGACTAGTATATTTCAGCTATTTCCACAGTATTATGTCTTACGGTATACTTTTATGGGGGCATGCAGCTGATATAAATACTATTTTTGTACTACAAAAAAGGGCTGCTCGCGCGATTTACGGAATGCGATCTCGAGATTCACTTAGAGAAAAATTTAAAGAAATCTGTATTTTAACGTTTCCTTGTCAATATATTTGTCGTAGATTTCTAAATGAAATTATAATAAATCACTGTATTGATCATAAAATAGTGGCGGGTGAATGGATCCGTGACGTCACGGTGGTGTGATTGTCGCGTGCGACGAAATCGTGGAGTGGGGATGAGCGCAGCTGTCGGTAGTCCGTTAATTTTTTAGTCAGTTACTTGTCAGACGTCGAGCTGTGCAGACCTACACTACGGGATCGTTAGTCCATTCGACTTAGCAACGATACCTGTTGTAAAAGTGCTCCTGAAAATAATAACTGTGATGTGTGCTATAACTACTTCGTTTTCTTGCCCGATAACCTACGCCATGGATCCTAAACAACCAAATGATCATAAAACCAACCTGACATCGAGTTACAACGGCCGCCGTCACCTATCCAGTTATCGCCGCCGCCATCATCAGAAGTGGGATCACCTCGGGCAAAACAAACTGCAGCTTCTACCGAAAACCACTGGAAAATGTTTGACTTCAGCATCGGAATGTGATGCAGTTAATCGAAGCTGTAAAATCACCGCAGCTGTCTGTGATTAAGTTACCAGAGTTCAACCCTGACGTAAATGACGCTGATCCTCGCGCTTGGAACACAACTGTCGACATTTTGTTTGGCCGAACGACCATTGGAAGAAGGAGTTCTGATCATCGCTCTCAGCAAATCACTCAAAGGGGCATATAGCCTCTCGCTGCACGAAACGTGGCGCAAGTACCAGTGGCAGCGTGGACGCGACTGGTGTACCTCCGGTGACAACACGACGTGTGGGCAGTTACGAGATTCGAGAAGTCCCTGGGCATTTGGCGAAATCCGGTGAGTCGTAGCCATTTTCTTTTAATTCTGGTACCGTATGTTCTCTCACTGAAGCTAATAGATCACGTGAATTTACCGGGACGCATTTTAATGCGACAATCAACATAACGGAAATAAGGAATTCGAATGTAAATTGCACGAAACAGATACTGAGTAATATAACGATTGATGGAAATAACAGTAACTGGGTCAATTTAATTTCATGTTTTACCCAACAACTTTTTAAAATATGACGTGATTATAGGGCGCGAAAAGGTTCCGCCAGAATCCTTTGGAGAACGTTCAGTAAGTATTAAATTGCTTAGTAAATTGAGTTGCAAAATCAAGTCCGTTAGAGCTTCCCATTGGCAAAGTTGACAGACCTTTTTTTACTGCTGAAACGATAAAAAAAACTATTGTTAATATTGTTGAAGTGAGAGAGCATGTGGTGCGGAATATTGATTTGGAGTGCTAAATATCAGAAATTACGATATGACAAAAATAAACAAAAATTTGTGAAGATCAGTGTAGGAGATTTTGTTTTGATTTTAAAAAATGAGGATCGAAACCAAGTTAAGTTGGACCCCAAATTAAAATAAATTGAGTTACTAGAAGGTGATGCCTCAGAGTCGGGTTCCTAGCAAATTAGAAATCTGTAATGTTGAAGTTAAAGAAGCGGATGAAGGTGCATCCGCCACTAATTAAGAACATGGCTATTTGGCCGCACTGCATCTCAGTCGTAGTTGTAACTGCGTCCACCTGGTGGGCGTTCAGGGCGCAATGGGCGACGTGAGGTGTGGCGGGGGCCCGGGTCTCGTTGAGACTAGAGTGGAAGGCTTTATCGTTTGGTACGATTTTGCCCAGAATAGTATGCTTAAAGCTGCAGGAGGCAGCCGGGCCATGTGTCTTAAGATTGTTTTACATAGTCTGATAGTGATTAACTTATTGGCAGGGAACCTTACTTTGTGGTATACTTTCAATGCGATTTATTAAACGAAGGTGTGGTCAGGGAGGCCGAGCCATAGATATGCTACAGTAGTTTTTTTGTTTGTTTCAGGTAACCAAACACACGAGGACGTGTGATTGTCAGTTCTGGCCGTGTCGTAGATTTCTAAATGAAATTATAATAAATCACTGTATTGATCATAAAATAGTGGCGGGTGAATGGATCCGTGACGTCACGGTGGTGTGATTGTCGCGTGCGACGAAATCGTGGAGTGGGGATGAGCGCAGCTGTCGGTAGTCCGTTAATTTTTTAGTCAGTTACTTGTCAGACGTCGAGCTGTGCAGACCTACACTACGGGATCGTTAGTCCATTCGACTTAGCAACGATACCTGTTGTAAAAGTGCTCCTGAAAATAATAACTGTGATGTGTGCTATAACTACTTCGTTTTCTTGCCCGATAACCTACGCCATGGATCCTAAACAACCAAATGATCATAAAACCAACCTGACATCGAGTTACAACGGCCGCCGTCACCTATCCAGTTATCGCCGCCGCCATCATATTTATGAAAATATAATGTATGTGCGAAAAAACTTAAATCATTTTACACTGAATTCTGACAGACATACTCGTAATCTCAGGAATATCAGTAAGCTTCAGCTTGTATCTACTAGGCTCAGTAAGGTTAGTAAGTCGTTTGTGGGACAGTGCATACGAATGTATAATAAAATACCAGAAGATATTGTAAACCTAACAGAGAATAAATTCAAAAGTTATGTAAAAAAGACACTATGTAATAAAGCTTACTATAAGACATGTGAATACTTAGATGATAGAAATGCTTGGACGGTAAGTGTTTCTCCAACCAACACAGCAACATTTTCATGACATATTGTGAGACAATAAAGATGCAAACTCTATTGTGAAAGAACTGAAGGGATTCGGTAAGACTTTTCCTTTTCCTTTTTCTTTGTCCATTGATCGGAGTGGTGCATGCTCGCTTAAATGTTCGTGCGGATGGTGGCGTATCGGGAGCCGGGTCGTTTCAAATATGGTTGAGGGGAGCGATGGCTGACTCTCGCGTTATACTCGTGATCGGGTGCTGTCCGTGTGAACTGGCCTGCTCTTGTCATTGGTTTTTGGAATTGTTAGTCATAAGCTACAAATCATTTATACTTTTATCTCTTTTGAATCCTTTCTTTCTTTATTCTTCTTATTTTATTCTTATTTTTGTATATTTTATTTACAGACATGACATTGTATAATTCATTTATTGATCTAGCATTAAGATTAAAAAAAATGTGTTGGAGTTAGTTTCTTTAGGGCCCGCCGTTTCTTCTCACTCCGCAAACACTTCCCGAAACGGTGGGTATACGAGTTCCGAGTGGTAGGAACCTCGTATTAGGTAGATAAAAGAATGACGTTCGAAAAGTGTACACTGCTACCTACTTCGAATAAAATATTTTCATTTTTTTCATTCACTTTATAAAATCCATCCATACTTTATTGAATCACTATTGAAACACTTTATTGAAACACTTGGGGTGTTCAGATCAGATGGTGTTGTCCTTTTTGGCCCCCCAGCAATTCTTATCAATGAATTAAAGATGGACTTTCTGATAGCCCTTGGTTAACTAAAACGTTTTTAGTTAATGTCGTTCATTACCTGGAACTAAGCGGGGAGACACTCTGGTCATAACTGGAGCTGGCCGAGAGCGATTCGTTGGAGATCAGTCCGCTCTCCATGCCCAGTGGAACCTCGCAGGTGCCAACATCCGCTGAAAAAAAAGTGATTAAATCTTTGAAAACGAAAAATAAATTATGTAATTAAGATCGTCTTACAGCAGGCTATTTTTTACACAGGGTGTTTTTTCGCTGATAGGTTGCAAATGGTAGGCGCTACTCATGAAACTGACCAACTTTCACCAAGAAACTTATGCAATTGTTTTTAATTTTTGCTCGTTGGGTATATTCAGTAATATGAGACGTAGTTTTTTCAAGTTAGTTTTCTAAGGATTTCTGATGAAAAGATTTTGATTAAATTGAAGACACTGCAGTGAATTTTTCAATACTTTATTTTTGACGTGGAGGATATTGACTTTACGTACGTAGGTAATCATGCTTAAAGAGATTGAATTATTTGAGAGTCTTTAAATAAAACTACTATTTACCACTATTTAGGAATTTATATTAAAGGAAAATAAGGGAATTGTTTCATTATTGGGAGTCTTTGTAATCTGCATTGGAAAAAACTTTAGGCACAAATACTTGACGAATTTCATCGTTTGTGGTACCTGACTGAAGTTAAAGCTGGTAGTGGGCAAATAAAATGTCAAACTTGAACTTAATATATCGGTAATTTTGAGAAATATGATATTAACAAACCTAAAATTTGGGCAAATATATAAAAACGAAATTGTTTTCGTAGAGCAACAAATTCTTAAGTCTGTTACAACTTAAGAACTCAATACTGAATTAAAATGCGGGTGTCGTCGAAAATATTCTGGAATCAAGTGTGTCTAGACTTCATTGAGTAGATTAAGCATTCTGTTTTTAATTTTAAATAAAATAAATGCAGGGCCGTCATAGGCCATACATATTTGATACCTTTGGGTTCTATCTCTATTAAGATTGGTAAGTATTTAAGGTGCCTATTTATGAATACTGAAAACGATGAGTCATAATTTAGTTTCATCTTGCGAACAAATAAGTTTTACTAGTAAGTAAAGCTTTGATAAGCCACGACAACTTAGCGATTCTTAACTTAGACGTTTTCTTTGAACGCACTGTTTATTTATAGTTTTCTTTTCATATAATCAAAGCCATTTACTTCTTACAGTATAAACACTCAACAGAGAACAGACAGGTAAGGCGTATGTGGCCTTTTATTTTCCTTATTTTAATAAAACGTAAACACAATACCCCTCGTTTCAGAGACACAAAGGAAAAGTACCTAAATTCTGTTTTGTGAACCGCATTATTTTCAGATGTATGTCATTATTGTTTGTTTCTCTCCGATTTTCGTAATTTTGTTTAGATTTTCTTTTGAGTGTTTTTTTGGATGTTTATTCATCTGCTTAGAAAAGTGTGGTTTTCATTCTATAGGTGCCTATTGAATGTGGCTTATCAATTTTGAAATGCAAATTTTTTCTATTGTTCGCTTCAGAGTCTGCGAGCTGAGAGTTTGTTCAGTCATTAATTTGAATATGAATTAGAATTTCAATGAAAATATATTTGTAAATAAAATTTTATCTATCTTAAAAAAACTATAATTAAAACTGGAGTTTCTACTCATGCATCTGATTTTTGTAACAAGTTAATTAGTTGATAACATTTTTTTTCGCGAATTGATTATGGATTTCTTGGGGAAAGTTATTCTGTTTCACAAACAGAAATTAATAATTTAAATAAATAAATATCCGGGACAAATCACATACGGTCATCTGGTCCCAAACTAGGATTCCCTGTGCTATGGGAACCAGAGACTGATATTCATACACATATACGTTTAAATACATACATATATAGATATGATACACCCAGACACAGAACAAACAAATTTGCTCATCACAGAAATGTTTGCCCCGGGTGGGGATCGAACCCACGACACTCGGATCAGTAGTCAGGAGCACTAACCACTAAGCCACCGAGTCAGTCAAATAGTTCCAGCTGATTTAGTTGGACCTTGTATATCTTCTGTGTATTTGGTATGATATTGATTTTTATTGTCACCTGCGGCGGGTGTAACTGAAATTTGTGAGTGGCAGGCAGAGAAGGCAAAGTGAGCGATGCTTGCCACCGAAATTGCCGCGATGACGTGACGTTACAGGCGAGGATTGTTACATTCAGTGAATTTTATGCCCCCAAAACGTATGCATAACACTTGTAAAACGACACCCACATCACATTCAGTCGATACAAATTCACCCCTGGATAGCCTGGATAGCATGTGTAGGTATAGAATAAATTTTTGCTTGCTAACATGCAACAATGTACAAGCGGTTGTAACTTAGTGCGGGTTGCGTGGTCGCGTCGATCACGCAGTTTTCCTGACTACAGACATGGTCATAACCTGGATGGGTTTGACTGTTAGTGCATTTATTTCGACAGTTCTCGTGCTTCGTAAGGCACGTTAAGCAGTTGGTGCCGGCTGCTGTCACTAGATAGCAGTTGTTAAGCCATATCGGAGGCCTTATTGGCGGCTTGAAAACTTCTGACACTGGTATTAGCCACGAGCCCTGAAACCTTCACCAATCTGGACTTGGCCCACTTGTATGGCCTAACCTACATGAGGTATGGGAAGAGACCCCTGCCCCTGCAGTGGCGACTATATGAGTTGTTAACGATAACATGGCAAAAATAGATTAGTTAGATAGCATCTCAGGTTAAGTGTTCAAAAATCTTGTAATCTTTGTTTAACACTTGAATATATTATGTATGCATACTTTGTATTGTAAAACGGATACAATATATCGAAACTGGTAAAACAGGAATGTGGTATTCGTCATCTATATGACTTACATTTTGCACGTTGGACAATCGCATCCGTTCCGGCGCGACGGGTGACAAATTACACGCGAACAAATTACGTGGACTGGCTTGAGAAAAACAAACAATATATTACGAAGACAAACGAGCGGCCGTTGCCACGGATTGATTTTAATTAACACGTACGATATCAAATCTGTGGTGGGCAAGGACTGACCGCTGCGATCCATCAAGCGAGCTCGGAGAACAATGTGTAACAAAATGTGTAATTTCCCTATTTTCTCCTTATTTGTTAGCAGCTCTCTATTGATTTTAAATGCAAGTTACAGTAACAGATGTTACTTACGTTAACTTAGCAAGGGCTAATATCAATACAATAGAGATAATATTTAGTAGACGGAGTAGACAGAAAGCCCGTATCTTGATCATATACTTAGCCTAATTGATTATACCATTACATGCTAAACTACTTCTGAGTTAATACATGAAAATTAAATTGCGAAATATTATTGACGAAATAGCTTTTTAATTGAAATTATTGAAAAACTTATTCAATTTAGTTTTCATTGCATTTTAAATTTTTCTTCTTCTTCTACTTAGCGTTATCCCGACTGGAGCCAGAGTCCGTTTTCACACTTAATCTACTCCACTTTGCCCGATCTTCAACATCCTCTTCAGTGAGGTCATTTTCAATTTTTAATTTATAAAAATTACCTCATAAGTATGCAAACTACTACTTTGTACAATGACGTCATCGTACAAATTTTTAAACATTTTTAGAACTAATGCCGTTTTTGACATTTGATAAAAAGTAACTCATATGACTAGCAGTCAATTATCGGATTAATATTTGTTATTATTACATGTAATATAGGCCTGTATTGTATTAAAATACTTGAATAAAACAAATATAAAATATAATACTTCAAGGAATATTTCGATGCAGCATTTGCGAGCAGTACTCAACATAAACTCCAATTTGTACAATAATATAGTGGCTTCAGAACGACGGAAGTAGCGTTACATTGACGGTCCTAGCAGAGAATAACTATTAAAAATTCATTATTTTCAGTTTTGTTCCAAGTTTGCTGAGATGGAATTATCAATATTTAAAGCAGTGGAGGCTTGGCTCACGTTTTAATTTAAAATTCTTACGAAACTTAAGTTATTTGAACGGGCCATTTCCCCTAGGAAACTTACGAGAAATAAGAACACGACCTAAGTGACGTCCGTTTTAGATGTGTTTAATAGAATGCGGTGCGGGAATAAATAGCATGGCGGGAGCATGCGGTCGCGAGACGCAATGGAGCTTGCGCGAGGCGCGAGGCGCGTCGCTCGCTGCCGTTGCGAGTTGCGGGTCTCTCACGGTCGGCGGTACATAAATTTTCCGTCGGTACCGCATCGGAACCGCAGTAGCTAGACTAGAACGACCTCCGTACCTCGTACGTGTTGCGCTGCCACATAAAATGTTGAACGACCATATGTACGTATCCAACATTACATAGGTTCCGTTCGTTCGTTCAACTCTTTATTAAATGTTCTTAGGTAGTGATTTTTCTCTGTTTTTGGAGAAAAAGTATTTAATTTGAAATTATTCATGTCAGAAGTAACACATCCGCTTTTGTGTTTTGTCGTTTGTTATTCTTATTCGAATCCTTATTTATACAGTTTCCTGTTACTACTACTTGGTGAATAAAATATCATATTTTTGAGTAAAGTTGCAAGGAAAACACAAGGTATAAAATAATTTGAAGCGTTATTTTACTGACAGTTTTATATAAATCGGTTAGAAAAAATTGTTTGTATCTGAAGGACTGTTTTGACAATTCTGCGTGGCTTTAGTTAAGTTGTTAAGCCGTATTTTTTTCTTTTTGTATCTACCCTTAATAGGGGGAGGTTAACTTTGGTTTAATTGTTAGATTCTTCGAAAATACATTTTAAATTGTAACTAACAATTAATAATCATTATTAATATGAATCACCTTAAGTGTGTAATAATTTTTATTATGAAAATATAAATAAATGAATTTTACATTTTCCTAAGCTTATTTGCTGCGTGATTTAGGGGGAGAGTGTCTCAAGCAGTCCATATCTCAGCCACCTAAAACCATGTAGGTAGGATGATATTAACAGGGTGCAGTCAACCGGAGACGCGGCTTGTTTAGTGCGGAACAAACAGGGACTCAACGCAAATCCGGAACTGATACAGGGCGAACCCGTATTTAAATTGTCCAAACTCGTCACCTTACCCTTAGTATGGAAACATGGATGATTTTGATGTAATAATTTTAATAAAACTTTTATGAAGATTTATTTTAGTTACTGCGTAAGAGTAACTGTGCCAAACTTGTTATGCTGCATGCAATTATGGCATTTTTGCATACGGTAGACCCCAAATATTTTAACAAATGTCAATGTCAATAATGTGAATGTTGCTCTTTGATTAAATGTACATGGAATACCACCCTATACTAAGGAGGTACAAAGTTTTGTTGGCGTAACATTCTTTGAAATATGATTGCTACTTATAACTTTAGTGCTCGAGAAACTGCTTTACATAATCCAGGTCTGTGAGGCTTAGGAAAATTGAATTTTGACATAAAAAAAATAACCATTTGTAACTAAATATAAATTTATTTAATATATGACATAAAAATTACTTCAATTTATTCGAACTTCACCATTAGAGTACTCATTGATGTCTGTTGTATATGTCGCAGATGGATTGCATAGTCCGCTGTTTTACAAAACCGCTAGTGATTTTACAAAACAGCGCCGTTTTGTAAAACAGCTGAATGACGTTCAGATCGATTGCTATTGCGCTACGTTTAAAACTGCTAACCACGTTTAGACGTATTGTAAAATGGCTACAAATTACAAATATAAGTACTTTTATTTAATAAAGTTAAACTATAAATTTAACCATGTTATACATATTAATAAATCAACAGCTTACTACAAAAGTCTTTTTCATATCTTAATTACTTAAATATTAATTTCAGTTATATATTTTTCTTAAAAAACTGATAACTTTTTATTAAAACTGTTCCTAAAATAACTGTTTTCACTTAGGTTAGGATCATTTTCAACCGACTTCAAAAAAAGGAGGAGGTTCTCAATTCATCGGAATCTTTTTTATTTTATTTTTTTATTTTTATGTATGTTCACCGATTACTCGAAGACGCCTGAACCGATTTCAAAAATTCTTTTTTTGTTTGAAAGGGTATACTTCACAGGTGGTCCCATATAAATTTTATCGAAATCGATTCAGCGGTTTTTGAGAAAATCAACAAAACATAGCAAAATTGGAGTTGTTGCGATTGAAGCCGGTTGTTTTTAACGTATTCAGCGTGGTCAATTATCACTCATATTACTCGATTTATTTATTAATTTCGGCAAAAGATTTTCTGTTTCGGACGCCATTATTGTTGTTATAACACACAGAGACACTAGTGACAAAGTTAAGAACTAAAATCTACAATCTGACGTTTTAATTCACGCTGTTTTACAAAACCTCTAATGGTTGACCCGCTGCATTGATGAACGCAAAACCTTTATGCAATTCTGAGTATTAAAGCTCAGTTATTATATTATAAAAAACAGCTAAAGGTCGGTCAGCTGTTTTACAAAACGGCGCTGTTTTGTAAAATCACTAATGGTTTTGTAAAACAGCGGATTCTGCAATCCATTTGCGATATATATACAGATAAAAAGTTTAACGCGACTTTAATTGAAGTCACGGTTAGTACAACGTAACTATCCAAGCGACGAAAACTTTGAGGTCACGCATTCCTTAAAAGAAAATCGCTTTTCAATTGTTCTTTGATTATTTGTATTTTATGTTTCGATTAAACATACCATCATCATTTAGTTCAAGCTGTGTAACAATTGTTGCAAGATTAACAAAATATCGTTATTTGTTTGTAGCGCTAATGCTTGGCTAGACTAAAACTGTTTCTTAAAAGTGTGCTAAAACACCTCATTGTGGGTGCTGGATGCTTTTAATGGAGGGGCACGGAAGGGGGATGTTGGATCGGATGTTTCTCATATAGCAGGATAACTTATAATATTATATGTATATATATATATATATATATATATATATATATATTATATTAATATATATGTCAATGTCCTTCAAATGTTAGAAATGACAATCGAATATTAAACTTGAAATGAATTTTAGAATAGAAAAAATATTATAAATAATGGGCGGGCGGCCGTAATCGCTTACCACCAGGTGATCCGTCTGCTCGTTTGCCATCTATGACATAAAAAAATATTGATTTTAGAATAAATATTAAAATAATAATATTCATTATTTTAATCAGTGATTTTAATGGAATACATTAAATGTTTTTCAAGCAAAGCCCAACGACGCATTTATCGCACCTATTTGATTTGTGGAAGTGGGTGGTAAAAAAATATGTTGTGGCCTACGGGGGGAGGAGGGGGGGTGAGGGGGGTACACACGAGGGAACACTCGAATGCTCTGGAATGTTCTGGAACAAAGACTTCTGCTTTTCTCACGGTCAGCTATACGTATACGTAGCTTGCTCTCGAGTAGGGAATTCAATTTTTTTTACATAATATACCCCGGATCATAAACTGAAAAAGGTTGTATATACAACAGTATATAATATTACTCAGAACAGTAAATATATAATACAAAAGCAGTAACTTAATCCATTTCATTATTTAATAATCTAAAAACGAATAAATAAGACATATAAATGATAACGCAGTATAAAAATACTGAATCTGAGCTACACATTTCAAAAGTCGTATTTAAAATAATCTAAGGAAACAATTCGCAAAATGCAAAAATGTGACGAAAACTCGAGACTTACTGCTCTTATCGTAAGCACGGCAGAAATATTGTAGCAGAAGCGTCGATCATGCAGGTTAACTGACTGCAGACACGGTCATAGCCTGGATAGGTTTGACTGTTAGTGGTATTTATCTCGAACATTTCCGTGCTTTGCAAGGTACGTTAAGCCGTTGGTGCCAACTGCTATTGCTAGATGGCAGTCGTTAAGCCATATCCTAGCCCTACAACCTCCACCAATCCGGACATGGACCCCGTGTGTGAAGTATTGCCTAACCTTCCCGAGGTATGGGAAGAGACCCGTGCCCCTGCAGTGGGGACGATATGGTTTGTTAACAGTTAGGTTGTTGGTAGTTAGAATACGTTTTCAGTAAAAATACCACTTAGATTTTAAGCTTTTTTCTTGTATTCCAACTACAACAAGATACACTACACCAGCTAGTATGTTAATAAATATTAAATTTTACAAATCTATTGTATAGACGTACTTATTATTTTAATTGAAAAGTTATAAAGTGTAAAGCTGTTTGTCGTCCATGTGTAATGTAATTTTGAACGTTGAACAAAAGGAGCGACAGCCGCATCGAGATTATCGTGTTGTTTGCGTTCACAGGGTGTAGCATAGTGCAGCGCCGACACTACGGGGTGCCCGTGTTCACACAGAATGTGGTCGGTAGGTCGGGAGTTTCAGACATAACGCCCGAATTAATGATGTGGCACCGAGCGCCTCGGCGGACTCCAGCCTCCAGGTTCATTACCCCTTCCTCTTTATGCCTAATAGTCGCAGCCGGCGAGGGGATAAACAAGATACGACTAGCGGAAAGCATCTTGTTCTCAATCCATTGTGTTAATCCTGAATATACATAATTATTATAAAGTCATCGCGTCGCATTTAGTTTAGGTATAAATGTGCAGTGTGCGTAGGTTTATATCTAACAGAGTCGATACTTAAGCAGCAAAAAACATCTCCTATATCGGTAACTTGAAAACTTTTGAGACAAAGGCGAGGGCCTCATTAAAATAGATGTTCTGACTGAATAAAGAGGGCATGTCTCAGATCCTATTAAAGCTGCGTTGTATTTTTTGCTATTACAGTTTCGTTCGCATACCTACTTTTCGTTACCCGTATTGTAATATATGAGTACCAGTATTTAAAAAAAACTTACGAGATGTTAAACAGTATTTGTTAGTATAAATGTTTCCTATTTCTTCCATATCCTGGACTCGCCAATTAATATAAATAACATGTATAAATTTTACATAAAAAATGACGTTTTTACATTAGTAAATGTGTATTTTTTTGTGGCTTATGCTAAACAACTGACACCAAAACATCTGCTATTTGCAATGTCTTTACAGAGGGGTAGAAACGGTATGGAGTGGTCATACTGTGCACGTTTTACTAATATAAATTATATTCTACCATTGTAGCTCCGTCAGGTCATTGCTACGATATACTTATGATGTAGCAAGTATTCTCAACATCTTACGTAAGGTACTTAAAGATCTTTATGTTGTTCTTATAAGTTCGTTGAATGTACTACACGTAGCATTAGGATCCAAGTCAGTTCTTTTCTTTCGATGTAACCTAAACGATAACGGAGGGGTAACATTTTGTGTTTTCTTCTACTACGCTGCAGTAGCGACACATAAGGGCAATATTTGGGGCAGTGAATTGGTTTACCGAGGTAGATATGGCAGACTGCATTTCGAAAAGTAGAGCACCATCAATTTATGAGCAAGTCATAGTAGCGAACCGTATAATTTTCGGATAAGGATTAACTTAAAAGTAAATAATTGAAGATAATAAAACTTTTTTTACTTAAAATTATGAATTTCCGTACATTAATACTTAAAAATATTAAACAAAGTATTTGGTAGAAACACGAGCATTTGGAACAGTTCAAGAAGTCCCTGAACATTTAGCAATGCAATTAGAAAGAATGAATATTTAATCTGGTCTCGTAATTGAAAACTTAACTTTAGAATTAAAATTAATGCCGGTCTTAGTCGTAAGAAGGAAAATCAAAAATGTCCGCTAATCCGCCATCTTTAGCCGCTCCCTAATCCGTACAAAGTTCTCAGTAATTTATTGTTAAAGAGTCAAATTACTTGAGGATGGAAGGAATAGCTTAGTCGCAAATTGTCGGAGTCGCAAAATTTTTCGCATAAGCAGAACGCCTGAATCCTGTACTTATACTTAATAATCTTACGTTGGATTTATAGACGTTTATTTAAAAAAATGCCAAGTTTGCAAAGTATTCAATTGATTTTTAAACTGACTTGACTTATTATACTTTTATACTATCAATAACAACTGCAGGCAGGCATGAAAAGTATGCTTAAACCTTATTTGTTGCGTTATGAGAGTTCCATTTGGAATTTGTACAATGAGCTCATACATACCTACATTTTACCAGTCGGATCATCTGCATCAGCTTGATAATTGAACTTTTGTAGAGTAATGCGCCCTTCGTAGGAGGGTAATAGCTTTTATTTACGGCCGTTCCCGTATTGCGACAGTTAAAGTTAATCGCTATGTCGTAGGTACTTCAAGACAAGTGCCCATGCCTGATGGTCTAGTTTGACATTACAGTTCAGTGGTGTGAAAGAAAATGGGTGTGAAGTGTTGGGGATGAAGAGGAGTACTATAATTTGTTTCACTATGTTAATGTAGCGTGTTTGTTACGTTGATATATTTTCTATGATTGTGATGTTTGGGTATAAAAAAATCTGCTCGCGTTGATATATTTTCTATTAGTTTTTAGTCGAACTATTATATTCCGAGGATATACTGTGTGTGTTTATTTAGATTTGTTACAGATCTTTTATGGTTAGGTCTTTGTGGCGAGAACTCGTAGCAACAGTTTGTCAGTTTTCTTTTATTATCCGAAAAAAAAGATATCGTGGTTTTTAATGCATAATATTGATAGTGTATTATTCAATAAAGTGCCATTTAAGTGTCTTATATGTAGGATAATGAAATAAAAGTGTATAGACTGTGTTTCGAGTGCTCTCAAGAAGTCCGTGTAATCTTCATCAAATTTCTATCATTTTGTTGAAGAATAGAAAAATTTAAAGACGAAAGAAATGGCTTTGGCCTTAATTCAATTTTTCTATGAAGATGAAGAAATACGGAAGAAATGGCTTTTGGCCTTTAAATAAGACAGAAGATTTTCAACAGACTAGGCTGTATGGCTCTGATCCTTTGCCTTCCCCATCTCGGGGTAAAATAAAACAAACAAAAAAAAAGTTTATGGTTATTAAAGGCTCTGTCCAAAAAGCAATTATGGGATTCATAAAAGAGACTTTATTTACTTTTTCGAAGATTAATTTAATTCATATAGAACGTTTCAACAAATAGTTCCTATGCCGTTATGTTGGCTCCTCTGTCTATCAACGACATCAACACGCGAAGACTCTTCTATCCATTTTGTTAGTGTGTGTCTGCATTCTATGTAGTGTGTGTCTGAATTCTATGTAGTGCGCGTGAAAAACATTGCTGCCAACATAACGGCATAGGAACTATTTGTTGAAACGCTCTATACATATAAAAGCTGCATTAAACTTGCCCAACTGCTACTCGTTTTCCTATTATAGGTACATAATTTAATATAGTGAAGGATAAAACTTAATAGTGTTAAAAACATTTTTCGGTGTCATTCAGAGTGGGAGGTATAAAAAAAATCAGTTCTTTCATGTTGCTACACTTTGTACCTATTTACTTTTTAAAAAATGTAAATATTCTATCACTTTCTATACAGTTCATTTTTATATCCTTCAGTACACGTCCGCACTTGTATGACTTATCTTCTGTGCAATCTTATTCGAAGTAAGGTACAGTCGGATCGATTTCAACTCTCCAAAACAGGAAAATATTCAGCTACAATTATTCGAGTACTAGCACATTTAGTACTTTTCTAGGCTCATAGAGAAAAGGACGAAGGATATTCTCGACGGTTGGTTAGAACGAATGGGAGACACTTACCTCTCGCGGGAACAATTTGTCACTGTCTCAGCCAATTTCCTCTTGTAACTAGTTTTTTTTTGCGCCACGTAAATTTAATTTCAGCTCTTTGTTAAACCAGTTTGGATCCATTTCGACCGACTGATATGAACGGGTACAATATTTTTTATGTCTTCTATTTTCGTTTCTTCAGTATGATATTTCTACACGCTTTACGTGGTTGAATAACTCAGATTGGCTACCCTGCTATTGTTTGTAAAGTATTATAAAATATGTGGCTATATTGATAATCATTGAATTGATGTTTAATATGTTATAGTCATTAGTCTACTAGTCTCACATCAAGATGGTTCGAGTCGGAGTCCAGTTTTGTCCAGAAGTCCTTTGGTTGTAAGCCAAGTTCTAGAAAGTTTAAGTTCACCATTCATCACAACTTTATCGACCACTTGACTCCTTAGTCTTAGTTTTATAAATTTATAATTTATAATTATACGGTTAAACACAAATTCATAAAAAACAATTACTTGGTTATTTTTGTGCTTGTCTCCAATAAAGGTAACATTGCTTATCAGTTATGGACATTTTATTAATAAAAAAATTAAATATCTCCCCCACAGATTGGGTGCGGTTTGGGGAAGCGTGAAAAAAGGCCGAACCGTCATTTCACGGGTGTTGCCCCGACCACATCTTCCGTTATCCTTTCGAAAACCTTGTAAAGCCCTCATAAACACAGGCCCCGCCTGGTAACATTTTTTTATATTTTGCACGCTTTTATTATCTTACGCCCATAATTATTTTTGAAATTTTTAAACTTTGTAGGTATTACGCTTGGCTTTGACCGCGTCCTCAAAGTAAACAGTGTTAAGCCGCATACGGGAAGCTCTAAGTAACTCTAAGTCTCGTACCATGTAGGTATATCCCGATTATTTTAACGAATAGTCTGCTTATCAACGATGAGGGGAAGATTAATAAAGGCTGTAAAGAAATGGTTAATTGGCTGAGTGGTTGACAGGCAACCTTTGCTCGTATTTTACTGTACCACAGGTAAGATAAACTTTTAATATGACGCCCCCACAAGATTATCCTGCGTGGGTTGCTCCATATGCCCACGCCGTGGACTCAAACATAGACAATAAAGCTGAAACAACTTTTAGTGACAGAGTACTAAGTGCGAGTCGGACCTCGCTCTTTTAGGGTTCCGTTTGTACCATATTACTGATAATGTAATAATAAAATAATCTCTTCACTCACTAGCTTAAAAACTAAATTTGAATAAATCGGTGGTTTCAGTTTTCATTTTTATTTGTTGTTTCAATATGGAATGTGTGTGTGTGTGTGTGTGTATGTGTGTGTGTATTATATAAGTAGTATGTAAGTAAATAATGTTTCAAAAATTCCAAATTCTTTACTAGTTTAGCTTTTGAGATAGACTCCGTAACAATTTCTTTTTTAAATAAATAAGGAAATATATACTTTACTCCAGTAAGTCAACGAAGCGACACCTCACATGTAAGACTATTGAAATATCTTTCAGGCACTTTTTGTAAATTAACAGAATTCGATATTCAATTTGTGTGCACAAAATATTAAAAGCTGTCAAACTCACTCTGTTTACGAGATAGAGACTAAAAGCGAGCCATGAACGTGATGCGGACGGACAGACCGACAATTTAGCCCCTAAGGTACGAAACAATAGGGAACTAACTATTAGGTACCCGTTTAAAATGTGTTCTTACAAGCTGAAAATAATAATTAATAATATGCATTATATCTATATAGTTTTTGATACGCATACATATGCTTAGATAATTCACACAGTTATTTTTTCACATATGTACAAGTACAACCAACCGAACATAAGAGTAGAAAACTATTATCTGTTATTATGATAATGTTACTTTGGCATAATGTAAGCGACGTCGAAATGGTGGAGAGAATAACATTTATCGTTGTTAAGTACAGTTTACTAAAAAAATGTGGAAAACAATGATTGGTTCAGTAAGTACAGTTTTTGTATCGTAGCCTATTTGATGCTATTGTAACGATCTGTGTGGTGTGTAACTACCTAAGTAGAGTCGAGGATTATTGTGTATTTACTTATCTTGCACTATTGTTTATTTATTGCTTTTTTATTTGTTCATTATACAATCTCTGTTTTATATATAATTATGTACTGTTGTGGTGAGAAAATAAAGAATAAATGATGAACAACTTTCTAATATTACGTATCATTGAATATTTTTCTATTTTTTTATCAAAAAAAAGGATAATTTGCATGTATTTAAAAAAAAAAAAATTATAAAAAAATCTTATAGATATTTTCAGAACAAATGTTGCTGTCCGTTCGTCCCTTAGAAGGCCACTACCAACTAAAACAACACCTTGCCAAATTTTTCATAGATAATATATCTTATATGTCGACGGGGAAGTGCCAACAACTCCTAACTTACAAAGTTTAAAAAACTTAGAATATATTTTCAGCCAAAATTAATCAGGTTATGATGGTACTTAAAACATAAAAACCATTTATGTAGTACTAGCTATAATAATAACATACTGTATTTCTGTATGGGGTGGAGCTCCCAAAATGAAGTTCTTAGAAGTAGAAAGGGCACAAACAACAATAAATCTGATGAAGACAGCTTTTGCTCAACGCCAGTATACGTATACATATCGTCATACAATATGTATAATAAAATAAATAAATTAATTTGCATCTACCCGTTGAACACGTATGATTGTAAAAATGAGTTGATAAAGTGGTTGAGTACCTTAACGCACGACGAGGTTGAAGGTCTCCTGATGCATATTTACTAAAACTAAAAGTGAATGTCATACAAACTAAAAAAACAGAGACACACACAAAACCAAACACATGCACACACACACACGCACACGCACACGCACACGCACGCGCCCACACACACATACATACAAATCACAATAGTAATAAGATATTATTAAGTAAGCTGAAAGTTTATTTTTGTATTCTTTGTATTTTTAGTAAGAAAAATCTCAAATATTTACTGTAATTTATGGAAGAGCGGATTTTTCTGTCACAAGTATTATATTATTGAAAAAAGATTCCTGATACATGTATTAATAAGTAAATTGAGATAATGCAATAAAACATTTATTATTATTATTATATTATTATTATTACTTAATATAGGAGATATTTCCTCGGTACCTAGCTACATCAATTTTGCGAATTTAAACTTAATTCATATACCAGTAGACGCGCAAATTCATTCTCCTTCGAACTGCATTTATAAGTCGTTTTCGTAAAGAAATTAAGTTACGAGTTGTTAGCACTTCCCCGTCGATGTACTACTAAACAAGTTATCTTAGTTTATAAAAACTCCGATTGAACGAGCGACGCTCGGTCTCCCAGCTAGTAATATATTAGGTGCTTACCTATGAAATTGCCGATTAGTTAAAAAAGTTCAAAGACAAAATTAATATAAAATAATTAAGGTTTAACAACTAACTATTTTCAAAGTACCATTGGACATTTAGAAATAAAATAATGCTTGCTAAATGCACGTTGTCTGAATATTTTGAGAGCACAGTGGTGTAGAAACTATGAAAATGGATTTTTTCGTCACTGAAAATCGCCATTTTTTCGTTAAAAATACACTTTTTTTTATTTTTGAAGGCTACACTTATCCCATCGTGTTATTCCTTACCATATGTATTTTTAAACATATTGCGCATAATATTTCACGATTTTCAGATAATTTTTACTGTTTTTTTTGTAGAAAAAATTGACCCAGTTGACCTCTAAGAAAACGCCAATACAGTATTTAATGGAACCCTACTCAGTCAGTTTTTACATGAGAGACATGACATCACTAATTCATGAAAGACCTTAAATGTAGCTAAAAATGATATATAATTTAATGGAAGTAAATTCATTTTTGGGGTAATATTATTCTGTTGAACTTTCAAAACTGAAACGCCAATTTCATAGGTAAGCACCTTATATTACATAACATGTTAGAGATTACAGAATTACGCACAGCTGGCACATTTATTAAACTACATAATTTTTGGTTATGGAGAAAATTACGTTTTAGTCACATTTTTTGTACTCCATCTTTTTCATGTTCAAACAAAATATTTTTCGTGCGACTGTACTTAGTTCTTAGTTCAAACTTCGAATGGCACCAGGCCAAAAGTGGGGGATAATATGTAGACATAAATAAAATTGAAGTGTCTGTGATATTAAAAATAAAACCCTAGGTCAGTTTCTTTGTTTTCTTACCTATTTACTTGTTCTAGTTGTGTTTTTCAATATAGATTTGCACTTATTTTCTAGTTTACAACTTTAATACAGGTAATAGAAATTTATCGAGTTTATTATATGATTTAGTTTTCGTTCTTACGTCTTTTTAGTAAAAAGTATTTTTTTTTTATAAAATGTTAACCTAATATATAGATAACGATTTAAATCACCCGAATAAGATTGACTTAGTGTGATAAAATTGGTACCTACCTAAACTTTTCCTCATAACAACAACACCGAAAAGATAATACATAAAATCGTTTTTTCACGCCGACCCATCTAATAAACCTAATATTGGTTCGATACGCGCTCAAGAGGCGTGAAATGACGACCCTCTCCCACCTAAGGCGGGCGGTAATCCAGTCAAGCTCGACCCGTGCTGCTTGTTTTATTCCCCAAAGAAAAAATCTCTAACAGCAAAACTGCACTGGGCCCAGAGACCAAGATATACCGGTTTTAAGTAACTGCATCTTCCTTGTAGTTGTGATGCAATTAATAACGTATAGATATGGCAAACGGCAGAAGATTTATCTATTTAAAAGACAAGAAGAATTTGATAGCTCACAACGTTCAGTTTGTCTACTAAAAGGCTGGATTAATAGAAAGTATTATTACCCAACTACATGACAGCAAAAAGAAGCTACCTAATGTTTTTCATTTTAACCCTTTGCCTTGCAGTAGTAGCACTATATTATGGAATAAATATGTAGATTTGTGAAGTATATGTGGAATATTCGTAGCTTTAGGTATGTTTTAGAAAATTAACTTTCTGGTTTTTTAACGTACATATTGGGAAACTTTTATATTGTGTAATTTTGAGCGTTGTTTTATTTCAGTGCGCGTTTACGGGCCGCATTCCGCTGCCCGGACGTAAGGTTACTCTCTCAAATTCTCAGCTACAACGACAATATAGTGTGCATGTCTCAGTGTCGCTGCCTAAGGCATTCCTTGGCTCCCCCTCGGCTGCTACCCCCTGACGTATCCAGGGAGTTTCAGTGGGGGCATTCAGACCCCCTGGATACCGGGATATTAAGGATGCCGTTTTCGCGACGTACTATTGCAAATTAACAGGAAAATTCTGAGTAATGCAGGCAACATTTTTAAGTTATGATTTAAAAGCTCTTTTATAATTAAAAATGTACAACAAAAATATTTTCTTAGAATTGCGTACGCGATACCTTTAGGCGTTCCTTGTAGGGACTACAAACGTTAATTTTTGTTTTGTTTTGAGATGGCTTAAGAGAAGGAACAATAAGATAAACAGTGTTTATCCTCACACAAAGCTGTGACCGCAACCTTATCAGAGATATTTTCGCAACAAGACGCCTTGGGAGCGTTCTGTTAATGAGTCGGCCACGTACAAGCTAACGAGCTAATTACACCATGATTTATTGCAGCGAACAGGTTACCTCGCAGTTACAAAGCTCGCGTTCAAATGATTAAATGAATTAGATTTAAAAAATATATGTTTATTAGTCTACAACTCGTTTTGTTTCCGGGAATTGGAGAGGACGATTTGGAATCTCTGAGCTAAAAGATAAGACAAATTAATTTCTAACATAAATAAAACTTACTGTGATCCAAACTCCTGGGGTCTACCGTCGTCGTGGTAGAGATAGTTGTGTGATCAACGTCATCCTCGTCGGGTTCTACCGTGGTTGTGGTGGTGGTGCGTCGGCGTGTCTTCTGGCGTCTCTCGGGGCGCGGACGCACCGTGGCCGGAGGAGCAGTCGCCGTGGCCGCCCGTGCTGTGGCACCCCTCACCGGAGTTACGCCCGGTGTCTCCGCAAACACGATCGGCGCCACCAGTGACACGGCGAGCATCCCTATCACCAGTGGCGCTTTCGGTCGCATTGTGCCTGTGGGACCACCACAAGGTTTTCGTTAATTACCTAATTGTATGATTAAATCATCAATGGAGCTAACTTATTCTGCTAATTAAAGAGAAAAAACTATTCTTCTTTCGTATTTCGTCGAAGCTTATAAAAATAAGTTTCAAAGTATACTTTTAGTTTAAAACTCAAATAAACAAGTTCAGGTAAACAAAATAAATTAGAAATATGTTCCGAGAATCATCTCGGCTCTAACTAAACAATACGGCTGCCCGTCAAACTGTCACGTTGTCTCTCCCCATCAATAAATCGGCATTCGAAGAACGAATTTGGATACTCGTAAAGTTGAAGTTCTCGCAAGAATTATTGAGCTGCCACGAAGTTGAGCCAAAAAGTAATAAATTTTTAAAGCGAAGCGACCAAAACAACTGCTTTCACAAGGACACAAGCTAAGTGCTCTAAAAGCAGAGTACCTAATAAACTTTTTTTATTCATAATTGGTCAGCACTTGACATCATCCCACTTGATTGCAAGTGATGATCATGCCGAAGATGGAATCTGGCTTAACATAAACTTTGGTCTACAAAGTTGGACCTTGATGTGAACTGAACCCGTGACCACCTGATATGTTACGTATATAGCGAGTGCTACGCCACAGAGACGGTAGCGGTTTTTAAAATACATTTGCTGTATATAACAACATACATCTGGGTGTTTCTTAAAACAATACTGTGTTAGGTTTTCGAATCTTGTAGAGGGTTTCTAAAGTACTTGCAATATTATTATTTTGGACAAAAACTATTTTCCTTTTACGGTCGAGCGTTGCGTGTGTGGCTGGCAAATTGTCTCCTCGGTCAGACCACGCTAGACCCTCTGATCGGCAGTGCGCTTTGAAACTTGATTATAAAACCTTTGCCCTCTGTTACTTTTACCTTTCGCACCATCAGGCGGAGAAAAACGTCCCTTTGTGTCCTTTGTGTTGGAGACAGTTCAGCAGTGCCTATTTTTCTTTTAGCACCTTATATTTTTACCTACTTATTGTAAATATGTTGATGTCAACTCACTGGAGAATTATTATTATATTCTATAGATATTTTAGACTTCTCAAGATCTTATCAAAACTATTAAGTGTACTTTTTCTTGCGAAATCATTATAACCCCAGCAGCGAAGATTGTATAATTAGAAAGAACGATCACAATCTACTCTTGTTTGACCTTTTTATGTCGAGTGTCTTAATTATTTTTGTCCAATCAGGACAAAATTTATTAAGATTTCAGTTCATGTAATTAATTTGAAATTTATTTAATAAAATTTTGACAAAAGGCTGATGATTATTTTATATTTTTATTAAAATTAAAACCAGTTTTAAAAACTGCTTTCGCTACGTAGAATTTGCACCCCTAACATGGGGTTTCACTGTACGAGTATGCACGCGACTTTGGAGCAGCTGCTATAATATATCAATAATTCCGTCGTAGGCTGTTTAAAAGCATTTTTGTGTTATTACACGAAAAAGTTTTAAGGAAATATGCGATTGGACGTAGAGTGAGATACCTCGATCAGCCGAGCGGGTGACAGGGGTCAGCCTGTTGTAATTCCCTACATCAAGACAATAATAACGGGAAAATGATTCTGATCCCTTACTTACGATTATTATTTTATTGTTGTATGATTCGTGTCGTATAATTATTGCCTAATAATGCACCTGCTTACCTATGAAATTTCCGATAAGTTTATAGAGAAAAGTAATATAAAAAATAACGTATTGAAATTAACGTTTTAATTATTGAAAAGTATCAAAGTATCTTTTGATTTGTAGAAATAAAATCATGCTTGCTAAATGCCTGTTGTCTGAATATTTTGATACCAGAGTCGCTTGTAGAAGCCATGAAAACGGTTTTTCGTCACTGAAAATCACAATTATTTCAGGAAAAAAATGTTTTCTTTAATTTTTAAGGACAAGAAGAGTTGCTTCAGAGCGTTTATCGCTATACCACGTGCATTTTTGAATATATTTCGTTGTATATTTTATGATTTTCTGAATATTTGTTATTATAGTAGAAAATATTAACGTATTTGACATCTATGAAAGCGCCAATACAGAATTCGATGAACCTTACTCCGTGAGTTTTTACATGAGAGACATCACGCTACTTACTCATGAAAGACATGGATATATTGGATATATTAGTCAATATGATATATAATTTGAAGGAGATAAATTACTTTTGGGATAAAACTATTTGGTTAAACTTTCAAAACTGAAACTTCAATTTCATAGATACGCCTTTCATAGGTGTAATACGTATATCTATTGACACTTTATATTATTATATCAAATGACGGGTTTAGATATTATATAAATATAGAAAAGTAAATAGAGGCAACAGTAATTTGTAGAGAATAGGCAATAATAAAATACTCATGTTTTTTGTTTTCTAAATATCTATTATTTTTGAGATAATGTTTTTCCTACGAATGATGTAAGATGTGAACTCGAATATTTCGAACACCAACCGAGAAAAAATATATTATCTCAAGATAAAAATGTGGGTATTTTATGTGTTTGTTGTAAACAACAAATAATAATTATAATGGAAAATAGAAAAGTAAAACAAAACCTTAATGATTTTTTTACCTAAAAAGACACAATAATAGATACATAATTAGAAGTCCAAAAAAAAATACCAATTTTGTCAATTGACATTTCTGTGCCCGTAAAACGGTCGCCCACCTAAACAATCTTGAGGTCAATAAACAAACATATACACAACAAACAATAATATGCTAGTTGTATTTACGCCTCACACCTACATCTGGACACGAGACCTGGGAAGCCTCCTTCAGTTCACTTCCATATTTCGGTCACTGTAAAGGAAACGGGGCACTGAGGGATGATATTTACTTATCACTTCCGTTCTAGGAATAGGAAATCTCAACATTTTATTATACCGTTACGAAGAGCATTTGGTTACTAAGTGCCCCAAGAAACATAATTTTAACGAATGAAAAATATGATTGATTTTGAAAAAAAAACATAAAATGAAGTAAAAGTGCTGTATGAAATTAAATACCACAAATTATAATTTATTTTTCAACACACTTGCTCATAAAGTGGCTCTATGGTCACCGCAATTAGGCACAGAATGACACCCATAATCAAACTGTGACTTTTTCATTGCTATAACTCACTAGTGAGTTATAGATTTTTTAATAGTACATTATGGTACTAGTGTGTAACGTTGGCGATTACCGTCGAGGCGTCATTGAGACCCGAGCCGTAGGCGAGGGTCTTAAGAGAGCCAAGGACGGTAATCATCAATACACACGAGTATCATACGACGTTTTTCAACACACTTGTGAATAAAATAACAATAAAAACTCATTTTATTTCAACAGTGAAAACGAGTTGTGAAAAATGTTTCGCTATGGCGGGAAAAATTAATCAGTTTTCCTATGCGCGCGCATTGCGATCGGCCACAGACTAAAGGGATGAGGTTTTTTTTTATTTTCGGCGCATAGGATTTGCGCCTATTCTGCCACGTACAAAATGGGGAATTTAAAGTTTTCTTTTATTACAGAGAAAACAAAAGTTATATTTGAGTGAAAGTTTTATTTATTAAACACGTACGAGTTAAAATTATCTATTTAAATAAGAAGTTGCATGAAATGAGCAAGCAATAGGAACATTAATTTATTTGTTCTATTGAACACGATCTTTTTTTTTGAATAAAAACTTTTTTAAGAACAAATCAACTCAACCAATAAAATTTTTACAACACACTTGCTCATAAAGTGGCTCTATGGTCACCGCAATTAGACACAGAATGACACCCATAATCAAACTGTGACTTTTTCATTACTATAACTCACTAGTAAGTTATAGATTTTTTTTTAAATTTTATTGGTTGAGTTGCTTTGTTCTTAAAAAAGTTTTTATTCAAAAAAAAAGATCGTGTTCAATAGAACAAATAAATTAATGTTACACACTAGTACCATAATGTACTATAACTCACTACCTATTCGTAAAGCCTTGTAAAAGCTAACGCTCTAAAAAGGTGGTTTAATTATATGGCAATCCATAATTTTATTTTATAAACCGTTTTCGCTCCTGGCTTACGTTCAATTCGTTCAGCTATCTTCCAATTTAAAAATAAACAGAAGCTTACATCCTAATCCCATCTCCTCGGACAGATAGCAAGCATCTATCGGATCCTCGCGCAGATATCAATCATTTTTGCCGTCCGATCGCCCAAAATAACCTCACGTTGCAGATGCCAGCCAACAGATTGTTTTTACCACACCCTTGTGTCGGATCCGTAAATTATAGGAGAAAATGTTACGATTGATTTCGAGATGAGTGATTGATTTCCTAGTTGCCATTATCTTTTCTTGCGAAACATTTTAGTTAATTGTCACTATTGGGGATACGCAATAAGGTAACAGTGAAGAATTAATTAGGAATTGAAATAATACGAATGAAATAGAATTCCATTTTGATTTTAGTATATTTAGTGGTATTTTCCATTATTAGATATTCAAAGTCGTATGTAAAGTGATGATACAAAACTTACTTCATATGAATTCCATATGCTCCCACATCGTCTATGCGGCGGTATTCCGTAAACTCCAGACCTAGCCTAGCCACATCAATGTCACCATTTGCATTTTATTGGCAAAGTTTCTGGCCGCAGAACGCCTATTTTTATGGTAAACTTATTCAAATACCACGACGTCATAACGGGAAGGAAAGGGGTGCCTCGTGCCTGGCACGGCAAACTTCGACCACCTCTGCCGGAGAGGCTTTCATTGCATAAACCTCGTGTCAGTAAGGCACCAAGCGGCATCTGAAAACTTTTGGTTGAGGTGAAATTATAACAATTTTCTCACATGTAAAAAGTAAGTAAGTTTTTAGATTTCGGCTCCATTTTATTATATGGATTACAATGGTACAAGTAGGAAAATAGGAAAGTACAAACTGATATTCCTTTTATCTATGGGTTGTATTACCTTATGTTAGCTCGGTCGCCTTGTAGACTTAATTTTATCGTACTTGTCGAGCCCACAAAGTAAAGTGATAAAAAAAGTCATCAGTATCAAAATAAAAGATTTATTTTACTATTACTAAGAAAAAAATCTTCGTCTTTAAAAGAGTTGGTCTCTTGTCGGTGTAGCTCACACCATTCACTCCTATTCAGGGCCTCCCCTTTGACTTCTTTGTACGATATCACATCAACTTTCTTCTTAATTTGCTTCGTATAATTTATCCTAGGTACGCATACAACTGCATAAGGAATCATTAGAATAAGGGCCGTATTTTCGCTTTGTTCATCGGAGTAGTGATAGAGCGTAGTCAGTGAACATTTTGACCATAGATTCATTCATCGGCGGTTCGAGACTTAGCTATGTGGAGTGCTTAGTTAACTTTTTATTTAACAATATGGAGACGAGAAAGAAGCAAGGAATTGTAGCTAAGTTAAAGAAATGTCTGGTGGTTTGATTTTTTCTATAGTATAGTATATAAATAATAAATGATCACAAAACTAAAATATTTGTTTGTAAACAAGTCTTCGCCTCTCCTCAGTTATTTTTACTAAGTTAATAATATTTCAAACTGGTTAATAATGTGACGTGTCGTTAAAGTGACACAGGGACGCGTTACTGTAGTAGGAACAATAAGTGTCAAAGTTACTTGTGCACATCGGCGGACTGGTTATAACTGTCGAACTTATTATTGCTCGCTCGCCTTCTGCTCGCTGCTTCCGCTTCTCAGTGGCGCGCTCAGAGCTCGCCGATTTATTATCCGCGGGAAATTCGGGATTCGCTCCATCAACTTTATCATGATAGCGATCGATGTTGCAGTTACCTAATGATAAAGTGATATAAACTGGGATTTTTAGGTCATTAAAATAATGTTAACAACCTATATCGTCCTCACTGCACGAGTCTCTTCTCATGCCTCGGGAAGGTTAGGCCATATTTCTCACATGGGGGCCAAGTCCGGATGGGTGGAGGTTGTGGGGCTAGTGGCCAACCCCAGTGTCAAAAGTTTTCAAGCCGCTTGTAAGGCCCCCGACGTGGCATAGCGACTGCCATCTAGCAATAGCAGCCGGCACCAACGGCTTAACGTGCCTTGCAAAGCACGGAAATAGTCGAGATAAATGTCACAAATAGTCAAACCCATCCAGGTTATGACCGTGTCTATAGTCAGTTAACTTGCGTGATCGACGCGACCACCGCTTCTATTCATGTAGTTACAGTCCAAATCATGTTTCTAGGTTAAGTAGCAATTAGTCAGGATTCGTTTTTTTAATGTATGTCTTATAATGATGAAAATAAATGTCCGTTTCTGATATCATCCAATAAATAAAATCATATATAAATATGTGTGTATATAACATAGTTATATATTATATAGCTTTTCTTAGTGGTAATCAACAAACACATTAGACAAATAAAGAAGTTAGCGAAATTAATATGTAATCCATCTAAATGACTTTACTATATTGTTTAACAACAGTTTCGGAGAAATATTTACTTAGATAATAAATAGCTGGAATAGCATTCCCTAAAATTACAGGTGGCTGTGTTCAAGTTGATCAATGTCTCCCCCGGGGCAGGAAAAATGTTGCCGTCGGTAGCGCCGGGGCGGAGGGGAGTGAAGTGAAGTAATTAGCTGGAAGCGACACAGGTAGGCTTCAAAGCTCACTACCCACCATTCACCAAGCAGTCACAAAGAATGAAACGATAATTAATTTTTAAAAGCCTATGAAGGACTTAACTTGTGTATTAAAGATTTGACCCTCACAGGAGATGAAGATTTCTCATTAATTAAAAAAGCTCAATATTTGAAATTTGATGAACAGTTTGTTCAGGATCCAATACCTTTTCAATTCTTTGTCTTCTTAAATGTCTAATTTGACTACTACGTTTAGGTAGTTGACTGCATGAAAAATAAGTGGTAAATCGCAGAAAAAGTAGCTCATTTTTTTCCATTTAAAATTATTCAACTCAATTACAACGGCTTTAATCTATTACAGTAACTGATATTGTTTTTAAAAAAATCTATGTCGACTACATACATATAATTTTATGATGTAGGTAAGCAATTTTTAAATTTCGACTTTATTATGACGTCTTAGTTTCATTTTTAAAATAATGAGAATAAAATGTCGTTTTGACATTTGATTAAACTAACCCAGATGACTTGCAAAGTACCTTTTGTTCAGGTGAATCTCGTATGTATTGGATGAATGAAGAACACTTTTGGTTATCTGAATTTTCATTTTATTTTATTTTATTAGTTATTAGTAAGGTCAATGTCACGCACGGGTCTGTTTTCATACCTCAGAGATACGGCATACTCCATACTCGGGGCCAAGTTCAGATTGGTGGAGGTGGCCAAACCCAGTGTCAGAAGTATTTAAAGCCTCTGATGTGGCTTAAAGGCTGTAATTAATAGATCAATATTAATAATAATAATAATAATAATAGTAATTAATAGATCAATATTAACTGCCACCTCGTCGTCATAGTATCTTGTTGACTTGGAACAGTTTTCTTAAGGTCACAGAAAGTTGTCTATTCAAACTTGTTATTCAAATTGCTTGAAAACCACTAAGTAGGCAAATTCTAATCAAACTTTTGAATACTCAGGAAAAAACACGAAATTAAAATTTGTGTATAATTCTAGACAGGTATTTACATTATTCTATAAGAGAATGTAGGTATTGCAGTATAATACCATATCGTCTTGGTGTTGAAATATCGAGTGAACTGCAGTTCCATGGCCATCTAGAGGGTAAGGCTAAATTAGCCTCGAAGAAGCTTGGTGTGCTCAATAGATCGAGACGGTATTTCACTGCGGCCCATCGCCTGCAACTTTATAAGGCGCAGGTTCGGCCTCATATGGAATACTGTTCTCATCTCTGGGCAGGGGCACCCCAGTACCAGCTTCTCACTCGAGATCGCATTCACCGGAGAGGACATTTCAGATCGGCTTGACTCCTTGGCGCTGCGTAGAGATGTAGCCTCGCCATGTATTCTCTATCACTTGTACAATGGGGAGTGCTCCGAGAAATTGTTCGGGTTGACCCCTGCCGCCTCTTTCCGCCATTGTTCTACGCGACAACAATTTCGTCCCCATCACTTAGATGGTTGGCAGTCCACAACTGTGCGTTTCACTAGAAACTTTCTGCCTCGCACAACCAAACTGTGGAATGAATTGTCGCCTGCGGTATTTCTGGACCAATACGACATTCAAACCTTTAAGAAAAGAGCGTACTCCCATATTAAAGGCCGGCAACGCACTTGTAACTCCTCTGGTGTTGCGGGTGTCTATGGGCGGTGGTAATAGCTTACCATCAGGTGATCCGTCTGCTCGTTTGCCACCTCTGCCATAAAAAAAAACTGTATGCCAAATTACAGTCACTCAGTAGTTCAACGTCTACAAGAATGACAATGAGGTTTCTCCAAGCCCTTGGGAACTGTTTTTTATGGTAAGTATAAAATATATCTTCTATTTTGGGATAAAAGCATATCTGTTGTTTTTAGTTTTTTATTATAGGTATAATTTAGTAATTTATAAGGTAGTTTCTGTAAAATTTAGCAAAATTGATTGTGTAGTTTTAACATGAAAAAATATTACATTATTAAGTTGCATATTTATACGAACTGGATGGAATTTAAGTATTTTAAAGGAATAAAAATTAAACTAGGTCATTACCTAGTACCAGTCCTATCCCTATCTCAGTGCATTAAATTACGTCCATCCTTGGCTTCTGTGTAGACTCAGTAAAGAAACTAAACAAACACACTTTAACGCGTAAACTGATCTGTCATAGATACCTATGTAAATTGTACATATATCCACCCTGTTGTAACATGAAACCCAAACACCTCGACAATGCTTATCCGCAACATTTATTATGCTGTTTCAGTACTTAATACTGAGCTGTACAAAAACGGGTTGTGCTGAACAAAGGTTGGCCGAACGCAACGTCAGTCACATGCCATCCGGAGCTCACGCTCTACCCAGTGTGACGTTTAGCAGCGAACCTTCTGTTACAAATGCTGGTACAAAATAAAAATAAAATAGAACCTGTCCTAACAGATCTTTGTATATCAAAGGGTTAACCCTATTTCATAATCCAAGAAGATCTTTTGATGGTTTCAATAAATAATAAGGGCAATAAATTTTTACTATGGAAGTTACAAAACAATTACAAGGTTGTTAAAATATTGTGAAAGTACTAGAAATTGTTTCTTACCTAAATAATTTACGAACATGACGTAAATCTCTTTTAATTTTGTGGCACTTATAATCCAGGAATTTATATGAAGTACATAAAATAAATTATGCTTGCCAATGTCATGTAAGAATGATAAATCTTCATGTCACCCGTCATATGGATTTGACAGCTGCCATTCTTATCATTCAGATAAACTTCATTATAAGATCTTGTTATCCATAACCAATTAAGGCCCCAAACAAAACTATATTTGGACGGATTGTTAACTGATTTAATACAACGGATATCTTGTAATAATTCGAGTTTGGATTTCTACTTCGTCTTATCGTGTCGATGAATTCAGATAACTTTGGCTCACTGTGTTGCTAGTTCAGCGTATATTTATTTTGGGTTTATGCCACAATACAGGCTTTTCTTACAACGATTTGTTAAATTAATTTATAACTACGTTATGATTAATGTTAGATTGGATATGTTGACAGCATAATAATGTGTTGTTTGATTCAAATGCTTTAAGTCCATTGTTTGAGTGCGCCAATCTGTTCTTTGAAGTTAGAAACATATTCATTCATTATTCAACAAGGTTAGCAAGACAAAGAACATAGGGACATAAAATAAGACCCTCAGTCTCGTTCTTGTTGACAAGCGAGAAACTTGTGGTGGTCTTTGTAAGGTAAACCCGAAAGGGCCGACCAGCAGTTTACGGGGTTACTTGTGGCCTTGTGGGTTGTTTGACTAGAATAATAATATTAAAGTAAAGGGCTGGTTGGTGCAGCAAAGCGATTCTTCGTCCTCTGCACAGAAATTTATAAAAAAAAACTACAAAACAATGAAAAGATATATTTTTAATGATTATAAAAATCATAAAATTTTCTTTATTCAATAGTATTATAAAAATGTTGAAGACACTGTTGGTTGGTATACATAATTTGACAAAAAGATATTGTAATATGTTCAAGGGGCTTTTTTTTAGCGTGAAACGGAATTCATTTGACGACGATCAGCTGAATGGTCATTTTTGTATGGTAAGCCCAATCATATTTTTCGTGATTTCAGTAAAGTGCAATAACAAAGTTGGTAACGCACTTTAAAGAACACCCTTTAAAAAGGGATACGATAATATTTTCTTACTTTGTGGGTCAGAATGATTGCGTTCATCCTTCTCATTGTAAGGAGTATTTACTCGTAGGACTACTTGCCTCGTACCGTCAACTCTGACGTGGGTTCAAAGGCGACGCCAACCAAGTTCTCAAAGTACTTATGTAAACTTTTTAGCGACAATCAGCATTTCCAAATATGTGTTCTTCATTAAGTATAATATGTGTGCGAGTGACATTTAAATTACCTAGAAGGACTTCCAAATATATTACTTGTTAAAATTGAAAATCCAGAGAGTTCTAGCATTCATTTTTCTTTTAGCCGGAAAGGTGAGAAAAAAGTTATCTATCGACAAAAATATACATTTGAATTTCAGTCCCCAATATCTTCTAAATCCAGCAGCCCATTCGTCGTCGCGTTGGATTCTGAAGAGTTATCTTTGAAATTGGAACGAGATATCAGAATTTTAGTAGGAACCAGTGCGCGGAATGGCGCTAACCCAATTTCTGGCGGGAGACAGCGCCCGCGCCGCCGTCGCTCCACCGCCCCGTCGCCGCCCCGCCGCCCGCCGTGTCGCTCACCGATTAGATTCCAAAGGAAATAGAAAATTTGTTGTTCGAATAACCCACAATCTGGGCGATGTCGCAAAGGACATTTTACCTTAACACGTGAAAACTCGATTTTGTTACACCATACTGACACAACTTTTAATAACTCGTTAAAAAAATTCTAAAAACAGTATTTATATTTCTCAACAATTTCTTAAGACGGGTATTGTATTTTTTTACGCAGCTGGAATGAAAACGAATGTATGTTATTTTCTGTTTTTCCGATGGCACAAAATAAGTACGCTGAATCGCTACGAGTTACGCTACGCTTCCGTAAGTTTCGTAGTAACCTAATGAATTGCTACGCGCTTTCGTATAAGATCGAGAATATATTCAGAAATTAGGTTTAAAAATTAAGTTTAATTCATTTTAAAATCATCCAACTTTATTTCCAGTTGTTTGAGTTTGCCTGCATGCATTGGATATTGATAACTACTGAGTTTCTCAGTTGGTTCTAATGGTGCTACTTGATTATTTATAAATCAATCTACATCCCTCTACATCTTAAAATGCATCGCGCGAGGAAGTAAAGGAAGTGAATTCGACAGGTACCCACGGGTAGGGGCTTTCCATATTTTATAAGAGATATGGCGCTTGCCACCCTCCCCGCTCCCCCAATGGCGCTCGCATGGGACGCAGGAACACGGTTTTGAACTTATCGCGCGTTACGGTGGCCAGTCGCTACTTGCATTTTCCCCGCTACTCAGCTTGTTTCTGGCTCCGATCCTTTTCGCTCCTACTCGCTTGACGTGCTACCTTCGAGCGAGCCGCAGGTACCTGTAGGAGTAGCTCCGAATAGTGGTAAGTTGGAAATGAGAGTAAAGCTTAGCTTTCGGCGGCGACTGCGATCGAACTAGTAGATTAAATGCGAAAATTTCACCTATTTTCCCCACACCTTCTATCGTGGAGAAAATCTCGTAGGTTATTATTAGCTTCTTCCATTTCATCCACCGAAAGCAGCATGTGTCCTGAATTGACTGGGTAGGTAGTGAATTGCAGTATAAGAAAGCAAAGATTAAATAATTTTTATTTATAAGTACATAATATTATGTTTAATCTAAATGTTCACTTTTTATTTTTAATTTTTATTTATATTTTAAGGTGTAATGTAATTTCTAGCACAATTTATATCGTTTTATGGAATAAATAAATGAAATGATATAAAAAGATGATATAGGTATAGGGATCATATTAGACTTAAGACTAGGTACTGCCTGGGGCAATATCGTTTTTTTAACTATCGTTAAGATGGCGCAGGTAAAGCAATCACTCGTGAGCTCAGGTTTTCGGGATTAAACTATCCTAGGTTGTTCTCCGCCCTCTGTTAAGCTCTTTGTTAAAGGTTGGAGGTCCATAAAGGGGTTTCCTGGCCTTAAAATTAGGAAAAAGTAACGTTGATCGTGCGTATGAATTATTAGCATTTTATTGTTTTAGAACATAAGTTTCATTTATTAGTATTATTCTAGTAATTATTTACTCTGCAGGGGCTCAACGTTTCCCGAATTTGCAGATTAGGCCAAAATTGCACCGTTTTAGGAGATTTTATTTCTTCTTTTTATATGAGTGCGATGATATCACGCAATAATTTTATGCTCATGTATAGTTTGTGTCACATTGTATTTCATAATATATTTCAATTAGAAGGTGTTGCGGCCTGGCGCTCATATAAAAAAGCAATGAAATCTCTTAAATGGTAAAATTTTGGTCAAAACTGCAAAATTGGGAACCTGGGCCTCTGCCCTGGGAAGTTAACAATTAGTAGAATAATACAAATAATTTTAATTAAAACTTAAAAAACATATGTTCTAAAATAATAAAATGCAAAAATTTCATACGCGCAATTTGCAATTTAATTTTTTCCTAATTTTTAGGGCCAGTAATGTACTTATGTTATGTACCTCCATCTTTTTAATGAAATCGTTTAGGTATTTATTATAACAATAAATAGCGTTGCTTTGTCATGTAATATTTGCGTTGGGTCCCGGTGTAAATTCTTGAGGTAATTCAATATTTTTGCAGGATAAAATGTAGCCATGCCACTTTGCACTTCGTCAACTAACTCAGTATGAAAAATCCCGTCGATCCGCTGCTCCGTTGCCATGTGAAAGAAGGACAACCAAATAAACAAATTTACTTTCGCATTTGTAAGATTAGCCGACCTGAAACGTTTTTTTTGTAAACAAGATTTTCATTCATTGTTTATATTATGTGATATAAAAAAGACAATGCGCAATCTTACGGTAACTTATACATACATACTAACTTCATATCTATTAATTTATATGTATACAGGGTGTTAAAAAAGTGCGTTTGAAATTTTAAGGGGTTACTCAGAATCGAGTATAAAACCCAGGAAAAATATTGAAAAAATCCGCTCTTCAATTATTTTTTTCAGATTCTCATACTAAATCTGAATAGTGAATATCAAAAGTTTGTATTAAAAACTGAAAAAAGACGGAGAAAAAAAAACAAGGATTCCTTATCTCTGGCATTATACAGGGTATTAAAAAAAGTTCGTTTGAAATTTTAAGGGATTACTCAGAATCAAGTATAGGCCCAGGAAAAATATTGAAAAATCCGCTCTTCAATTATTTTTTTCAGATTCTCATACTAAATCTGAATAGTGAATCAAGAGTTTGTATGAAAAACTGAAAAAAAATTGAAGAGCGGATTTTTTAAATATTTTTCCTGGGTTCTATATTTGATTTTGAGTAACTCCGTAAAATTTCAAACGAATTTTTTTTAATACCGTGTATAATGCCAGAGATAAGAAATCCTTGTTTCTAATAATAATAATAATACTGCTGCGAAAATGAAACCCACCCACAAATTGAGCCCGTCATTTCTGTCAGAGATTCCAAACCAAAGCCAAGATATCCAATCGTTGCAGTAGCGTGCAGTATTATAATTAATTTAGAAGGCATCTTCGATCCTCAGACTCACTGAGCTCGATTTGCATCTGTGTTGCGCTGCGGTTCCGGCTCGGGGCGGCTGTGTTGCGTCTCGTTCCGTTCCCGCGGCGTGCAGCGAGCGAGCTCTCGTAATCTGATTAAGCAATTTTAAACTGGCGAATTGAGTTGGTACTCGCGTACGCAGCATCGACTTTTGTCGAGCGCCAGACCTGCGTTATTGGCATAACGTTAATCTAGTTTACAAGAGGGTTCACATACTCCCGCTGTAGTGCATCTCAGATTGAAATTGTTTGGATTTAGCAAGAATTTATATTGAGTAGATACTTTGGTTGAACTTCCTAACCTGATTAATTTTCTGTTCCAGAATGTGACAGAAGTTCAAACAGGTAAAAAATAATTCGAAATAAGGTTATACCGTGGTGGGTATATCGGAGTTATTGAACGTGTTACAAGGTGTTTTTTACGATTTTCACAGCAGCCGACGTATGAGTACGCAGAGTTAAATTTGATAAAAAAAAATGTGATAGAGGCACCCGACGCTTCTTATCTCTCCCCAAAAACTTCCCGAAACGTTGGGTGTACGAGTTCCATGTAGTAGGAACTTTGTACCTATTAGGTAGATTAAAATATGATCTTCGAAAAGTGTTCAGTGCTACCTACTTCGGATAAACTATTTTTGAATTAGAATTCTGAATTTGAATTTTGAACATATTACTTACTTTATTCTACGTACTCCGGTATTTACATAGGTTCAAAACTAATATATTCCTTAAATATACAAATAAAAAAGGTGACTTTTTGTTTGCCGATAAGCGGCAAAGGTTCTACTCGTGAAACTGAATAATTTTCTATAAGGAACCTAAATGATTGGAGCAGAAACAATTTAGGAGTTTCAAACAATTTGCAAAGTTTAAAAAGATTAATCTGTTTTTTTTTGCACATATTGTATAATTTTTATTAAAGGCGAGTTTTTCAGTTTTATTATTAACATTTATACCATTTTCCGTAGATTGGTGAGTAAAAAGTAGTTATTTTTAAATATTAAGATTTTATTAAAGCACTTATACAGTGTGTAACAAAACATTCGCTCCTTTAGTGTAACATCGACGTAATTACACTTTTTGTCAAAGGTGACTTTAGTATACCAAACGATGTGCATATTGAGGTTTGTTACGTTGGGAGAAAAATCGACACAATTGTTTGAAGGTTACGCCATCTAGCTGACTTTATGGAAATGCAATTGCGTCGAGGCTTCGACTTAACATACTCAACACTTTTGTTCTTCGACTGCTGAAATGAAAAACAAATTAAAAATAATTTCTTTTCTTTCTCCCCTTAAGTAAGCCATGTAAACTGTATATGTATATAGATATAGTATTGATCTGAGAGTCGTGGGTTCGATCCCCACCTAAGGCAAACATTTCTGTGATGAGTAGATATATAGTGTTTCAAAATGTTTACTATATATTTGTTTTGTAGGTCTGTTCTGCCATTTTACTACAACTTTCAATGTCTAAGGTCTGCTGGAAGAAATTTCTTATATAAATAAGCTGTACTTTTTAAGTGTTCTTTCCTTATTAATGTCTGTCTTTGTCTGTTTTCTGTGTACAATAAAGTATTTTCGACTCTCCATATAAAATTAGTCCATATAAAAGTCGTAGAAGAAAGGATGCTCAGTGCTATGAGTAGAAGCCCAAGCACAGAAATTGAAATTGAGATCTCTATGAGCCCAAGTTACCGCGGTCTACTTCCCCGCCTGTGTCTCGTAGGCATCCCATCCAATAATACCCTACAGATATTTTGTTACACCCCGTCTATGAATAGGAATGAGGTATGAAATAATGAGTATATTAAAATGACTGCACCGCGAATGGCTAATGCACACCAATCTTTTTATTTCTAATCCATATGAACTAAAATATCAACGTCGTAATATCAAGGTAATTTAGTCAGTAATAAAAGTTTTTTATTGTCTTAGTTTTACAAAAAGGAAATAAATAATTACTGCATTACATGTGTAGATTGTGTAACTGGCGTGCATGCACTGAACGACAGAGCATTTATAGTCGCGACAGGCAGAACCGTCGCGCGTCGCTATGACGCTGCGTTTATCATTTGACTCGCGCCGGGCCTGCTCGCGGCTCTGTGCAGTGTGCAATGTGTATGCACCTGCAAATGCATATTTAGCTGTACCCTGCAGCTGCGGTGTCACAGCGTTTAGCATTGCGATGTTATTAGCACTGAAAATATACTGCATCATTTATACTATGCTACACATAATAGCAGCAAAAATATTGTTGCTCGAAATTCTGTGTATTTTAGTTTCATTATAAAAGAAGGTACAAAACACACACGCGTACTATTGTCTATGGAGAGGTACCTTTGTTGATTAATTAGTCATCAGCGTGTCAGCTTATTATTACCGCTGTTTACTTTGAACTTACAAAGAAGCGCTGCAGCCTAAATAGATATAAATAAATTAAACGGCTCTCTCCTTTCAAGAAAGAAATTTTAATTAAAGAAATGAACAATAACTTTTATTTATATTAATTAATTTACTTACAAAAGGATTTAAATGAAGAGACAAATCATCTGACCATATTAATGTTAGCTTCAGTACTAGAGGAGCGCGAGTCGCGATTTTCAGAACCACTATGGCAACCGATAATTATTGTTCTGTCAGGGCCAACTGTATTACATAAAATGTAAATAAGGGTAGGCGCAACTGTTAGGTTTAGTATCCACGCTACGAGGTCAACTGAAAAATCCAAGTCTCAAAATAAACTTAAAACCACAGACTATAAAAAGTTGCATTATCTATGTAGTTTTTTACGTTACTTCAAAAAGTTATGCACGATGTATCGATGAGGGAAATAAATCGATTTCAGTAAAGTTTTTTTAAAAAACTACCATGGTACCGGTAGGTAAATAAACCTTATCCGATTACAGTTATAAAATTATAACAAAATAAGCCGGTAAGTTTCTTAAAAATTCACAGACTAACTTTTTATGATTTAATGTTATCGCGTAAAAAAGAATCGGTGTCGTGACATTCCGGAATTTCGTGAAATTACACGTTTATTTATGAAGTAACGGAAACACAATATAACGGTGATGCATACGTAAAAAGCGTGTGGTATTCATAAGCATTCCCTTGTGTGTTGGCATTGCCGTAGTCGAGTAATAAGTTAAAACTGTAATTAAAACTGCGAGGCTTTTGGTAACTAAACTTTGAAATTTATTTCGGTAGTGAAATTGGTCCACTCTGATATTGCAGAGTGTGTTGAAAACTGCAATTTCCAACTCGACTTTTCATAATGAAGTTTGACGTAATAACTGCTGGATATTTTGGAACATTTACTGCAAGTTAATCAACAATAAGCCTCGAACGGTAGCCATTTGTGGTTTGTTATAAAAAACTCACTGAAGGATCTAAAAATATACACATATTCATTACCTACCATTCGTACCTATTCATTCTCTTTGTTAAAGTACGATCTGGAAATGAACTGATTCGTAACAGATACACTTGAGTAGCGCCTTTTAGAATTTATTGCTGTAATAGTACGTGACTACGCATTGCGCGAGGTGGTGCCGGTAGGGAAGCCTCCGTGGGTACGACGCTCGCGCGTGTGTGGCCACGTAAACGATTCTCAGAATATTCTAGGCGTGTACTTATAGAGTTCAGGTGTGTTTACGCATCCCTACAGCATATTATATTTATGTGTATACACAAACACAGATTAAACCTACACCACACCAGGGGTTTCATATTTTTACTTGAATGGAATAAACAGCCAAATGTAGCGTGTGACTCCTAACACCTGCACCTACAACCATAACAAGCTGAATGCAAGTTGAGAAGGGAGGCAACGAAAAAAGAATAATGTAAAGAAATTTAATTTCACGCAAGCCCTTCGCCTATTCAGAGATGAGACACAATAAGTGAAAGGGTTCCTTTTCAGGCACATCGACTCTAAAAAATTGAGGTAATAGAACGTGAATAACAATTCGGCCGTCGTCGCCATCACGAGGCGAGTCGGAAGGTGGGCAGGGGGGATTGATGGTGCCCGTTTGTAGCATCTGTTGTTTAAGTGAGCATCGATTATAGTACATACCTCGCCGTTTCTTTGTTCAGCAAGCGGCGTTTGACTCGGCCCATCAGTCACGTCTACTCAGGGGATTAATTTCACAATGTAAACAAATGACATGCTGATATTTCCCCCTTTAGAAAGAGAGAGAGCCAGATGTCGCGAAAGGCAGAAAAAGCCTTTCCGATTACCACGAGATACGAAGCTTTTATTAATTGTAGAGCCTTCCGAATATTGATAAATGGGACGACTTCGACTATTCACCGTCCCGAGAGGGAGACCCAAGAATAATTGAAGTCATTTTACAAATAAATATATATAGTATTTAATTTTATAAGTCCAGCATGGAGGTAAGTGTTGCAGCGTGAAAAATCAATTTGTGTTAATGTATTTTGAAAAATAGGTTAATGAGTTTACAGAATTGCGAGCAATAAAAAATGTCGAATGTTTTAGTAAAACGACGGCAGGTGATTTTGTCCAGTGCAGTGTCCAGAGAGCCCATCGGTACCATCGAGCACCGGCGAGGCCGCCGACCGGTACCTAACTATTACAAATAGCTTTGTTTGCCCGCTACTGTGAGATAAAATGATAAAATATTGCCAATTCCACCGACGGATGGATCTTTGGAGTGTTGCAGTATAGCCGATACACTTGCAGTCTGTTTAATTATGATGAAAATAGGCTATATTAAGATGCGTTAGACGACATTTGCGCATAGAATACAAAGTATTTTACACTCCATAAATTAAATTTAAATTATATTTTTTTAAGAGACAACTTTAAATTAGCATAGGACGTGATATATAATAATACCTATATATACTCATCAATTGCACTACCATAGGTAGAAAATACTACAATATCTCGCAAGTGTTCTCAATGTAATCAAATTTCTATGGGAGATTCATTTCTTCACTTCAAGACTTTCAAGTAAATAAAGGTACTGCCAAAATACTAAATATGTATGTATTATTTACCTAGAAATGCGCTGCCTTGTGGATGGTAACGTCAGTTTATATTATCCAGTCAAATAACCACAATACGTGTTAGTTCACCTTAGGCTGACGTAACTTCAAAATTTACTATTCCTATATTGTTTGTTTTTCTAGTTTATCTTTCTTGTGTATGTAAGTTTATATTTTTTTGTGCGATTATAGTAATTCAGTTTTGGAAATACTCCTGCGACTTTTACACGGCAGATTTGAGCGGTGCCTCCCACGCTTCCGAGAGTGTGAGCTTTCCACTACGGCAAAGGTATTCCTATTCAACTACTGATATGTATTTACAATCTTCGCGAACCTCAATCCTATTCCTCACTCCTCAGCGCTCACCACTGCAAGGGGATTATACTTTACTAGCTTCCGCCCGCGACTTCGTCTGCGTGGACTTTAGAATTGGATGCAGAGAGAAAGAAAATGTTAGGGCCATCTAGTGACGAAATGGAAATTTTGAATTTTTAAGTATTTGAGTATTCCCTCGGGATCCCTTAAGTTTTCCGGGATGAAAAGTATCCTATGGGTTAGTCGAGTGTTTTATCTATCTACCTACCAAATTTTATCCAAATCCATTCAGTAGTTTCGGCGTGAACATCTGTCAAAACAACAATTGTCAAAGTGGCAACTGTCAAACTGACAACTGTCAAAATGTCAACTGTCAAAATGACAACTGTCAAAATGACAACTGTCAAAACGATAACTGTCAAAATAATAACTGTCACAATTACAACTGTCTAAGTGACACCTGTCAAAAGATAACTGTCAAAATGACAACTGTCAAAATGACAACTTTCAAAATGACAACTGTCAAAATTGCAACTGTTATAATGGCAACTGTTAAAATGACCGCTGTCAAAATGACAACCATCAAAATGACATCTGTCAAAATGACAACTGTCAAACAGACATTATCAAAATCAGGTTTGATTTCCGCCTGATACATGGAAACCCTCGAGCTTTCCGGGATGAAAAGTATCCTATGTGTTAATCCAGGTATTAAACTATCTGTGTGCCAAATTTTATCCGAATCTCTTGAGCCGTTTTTGCGTGATTGAGTAACAAACATCCATCCAATCATACAAACTTACAAACATCCAAACTTTCACATTTATAATATTATATTATATTATAATAAGTAGGATATAACAATACACCACAAACGATACGTAAGCGTACTTACGATACTTCTTCTATATCATCTACTTGTATTTTGATCGAAGGCAACTTTATAAGGTGTTAACAAATTAGCTGTCATTACTTAAACTGGGGCTAATCTGACAACTTTCCCAAAGTAACCCATAGTGAATTCGAAAAAAAATTTGGACTTCCCATACTAAGTGGGCCGATCAGGTGACCGACTTGTTATAAAAGTACAAAAATTTTTTCGCGAATTGATTATGGGTTCCTTTGGAAAAGTTGTTCAGTTTCACTAGTAGAGCCCCCAGATTAAGTAATGATCACTAATTTCTGAACACCTTATATAACGTATGTATGCTGTAAGAAGTTGTGGTGGTTTTATGCTGCTTAGCCAAATCGGAATTGAGTTTTCACGAAAAAATCTCGAAGTTATTTTTGTAAGGTACACATAAAGTAGTTAGAACTTTTTAACTGATTTTAGATGATATTGTATCATTCTATTAATCAGAAAGCTTGTTATATTGTCATTAGTTATCACAATCATGATTATGTACCTGCACAGAATGTTACTTTACACGGTTCTTTACAAAAATTGTATGTCATAAGTTATAGAGCTAGAGGTATGTTTTACAATATTAATTATATTATTAATAATTAATCATCACATTCAATTATATTCACGGTGGAATTTGTACTGCACCAAAGTCTATAAAGAAACTGGAAAATCTTTTGCTCTACGGCTTTGCTGAAATCAAAACAATAACCCAAACTTCTCACTACAAATTGGCCAATCAGTTTGTCATTTTTTATAAAAGAGTATGTTGTAGAAATTAAAATGTTCAGTTGCTTTAGAAGAGTTTGATCTTAAGGTTTGGTGTGCAACTACAATTTCAATATGTAAATATATCCTACCATATCGTTACTTATTCTAATATATTCTTTCCTATATGTTTTATAACATGTAAGATCGAAACCGGAAAGCCACCAAATTAGCTTTATTGAACGAGATAATTGACCACGCTGAATACGTTAAAAACAACCGACTCAATCGCAACAACTCCAATTTTGCTATGTTTTTGTTGATTTTCTCAAAAACCGCTGAATCGATTTCGATAAAATTTATATGGGACCACCTGTGAAGTATACCCTTTCAAACAAAAAAAAAATTTCGAAATCGGTTCCGGCGTCTTCGAGTAATCGGTGAACATACATAAAAAAAAAAAAAGATTCCGACGAATTGAGAACCTCCTCCTTTTTTTGAAGTCGGTTGAAAACGGCAGAAAAAAGTTCCCGCCAGCTTAACTATTCACCAAAACATGAAAACCATATAAATAAATAAACATACCCTTATAAAGTAGAACACATAAAGCATATAATAAGTAAAGTTAATTTGTAAGGAAATGATAATATATTTCCGTTTTCATGTAGGACATAGGAAGTGGGTTTAAATAATAGTTTGAAAATTCTATAATTTGATCATAAAAGTAACGTTTAAGTACCTAGCGACTTTGTAAACAAACGTGTTATGAATTGATAATCACATGAGCATAACAGACTAGAATACCACATCGAGGGAGACAGCGTGGAATTTCACATACACGAAACGAACAAACACCACCACGATGGCTATAGGAGTAGGTAGGTATAAAGTACTACGTACTACGTTGTGAAATATTTAATTGGTTCAAAGCAACTCCGTTAAACTAACAAGTTGAAAATTAATTAAAGTTTGGCTCATCTCTTCTTTCTTGCGAGTATCTATAGGAATTAGGGTTTCACTCTCAGGTGAAACCTATTGTTCCAAGTCGTTGGATGCCTTGCTGGGATTTGCGCGATACCGAGAGTAGATCATTATTTGATTTAATTACAGGTCAAGCTTAATTTTTAAAATAATTTTTAGATACTACCCTCTCTCCCTACAAAAATATTCGATTGAAAAATAGATTTGAATGATGAGTTCAAAAATTCATGACGTTTATTAAAAAAATAGTAAATATAAAGTTGGCACAATAATGTGATCTTATTTATAACATAGATATGTTTACACCCGGCATTAAAAATCATTCTTATAAAAAGAAAAAAACTGTGGCTTTTACGCATGAAATTGAAAATGTTTCGCCCAGCAAATCAATTCGCAATTCGCACAACAAATAATTTTCTCTTGATCAGCATTTTCGTGAAATTCGTATAGTTTGGGGAGTAGATTTTTTAGGTTCTTTGTGGAAAGTTGTTCAGAATTTACCCTAAGATATAACCGTATATATTATACTGTAATATAGCTTAAGTTAGATAGATAGATGTTTTTGAAAAATTTTATAAAATTCTGCTAGTAAATTGGAAAGTTTCTGGTTGACCAAACATTTTTATAAGGGTTTCCTTTAAATACAGAATTCTAAAAATACAGCAGATTCTTTCTTCTCTGAACTGATTGTCTCCTGCATTTTTGATAGAGCGAAAAGAAACGAGGAGGAAAAAACAGATTCTATTCCCATTCTTACTTAAACGAACAAACTTGACGGAAACTAATTAGAGTGGTGTCTTCTATATTTTGTCCGACAATTTAAGATAAAAGCTGTGAGTGTAAGAATCTATATAGTGAATTGCATAACATTTCTAAACAATTGAACAAGACGTTTCATTAATTTGTTTATGGTTTTTTCGTAGTTGTTTTCACTTTAAGCCGTTAGTGCTGATTGTATGCACTAGATGGCAGCTGATAAGCTAATTTTAAACTTCTGACAAGTCTATGACAAGTCTTCTGACACCTCTATGACCAATACAAACCTGGCCCTGTAGCGGGAAGGCTATAGATTGTTAAAGTGTAGAAAGTACCTATATATGAGAAAATAATTCCTTATATTTTAAGTCCCCTGTTTGCTTGGTTTAATTTGATACAAAATGGATACAAAGACACAATTATTACCTTTTAATATATCAGGAGATACTTCATCGCCTCCAGGTACGCGTTTAATTTAAATATTAAGAACAGAATTCAGCGTAACAGAATAATACCGTAATTAGGGGGGCTGTATCGCCCCGGGCCGGGCGAACACGACGGCAACTAAATAACAGCCTGTATAGACTGTTACCTGCTACGCTGCAAGTAGACGGACGCCCCTATCTAATAGAATATTAAAAGTTTAATTAAATTATGGATTTAAGTTGGTCGTGGAATATTTTCTTTTTAACTATAAAAGGTGAGGGGAAATACAAAACGAGTGAGATTGTTTAGATTAGAACTTTTAATATTATTGACTACGATAAATAGACGATTTTAATTTACAAATAGTGTGCACTGTACATTATGCAACCTAGGTGAAATTAGGTGAGGAAAGTGATGATTTATTTACTACATATTGTCTCTTCCCATAATTCGGGAAGGTTAGGCCATCATACTCCACTCACGGGGGCCAAGTCCGGATTGGTGGAGGTTGTGGGGCTAGTGGCCAACCCCAGTGTCAGAAGTTTTCAAGCCGCCTATAAGACCTCCGACATGGCTTAACGACTGCCATCTAGCGATAGCAGCCGGCACCAACGGCTTAACATGCCTTGCGAAGCACGGAAACGGCCGAGATAAATGCCACTAACAGTCAAACCCATAGAGGTTATGACCGTGTCGGTAGTCAGTTAACATGAGTGATCGACACGACCACGCAAGCCGCACTGAGCATTAAACATATTTCAAATTCAATATACAGATTATAAACTATGTCAATAGTGAAGTAAAAACTGATGATTGACAAGGAAATTAAGATTCTAGAGGCGCCTGCAGACAACAAGACGATTTGTTGGACAAACATCTGTCATCAATCCAGATGGACTGAAGTCAGACTTAAGACAGAACTTTGTGAAAAAAATGTGCATGAAAATTTACACGACGTTACAGAGAAAAGGTACTCGAAAAGAAAATGTTAGACATAACTCGGACCACAAATATGAACGTGTCAATAACACAATATTTCATTTTGTAATGTAAATAGGCTTAAACAAACATTTTATTTCGTTTTAGCTAAAAATTTAATTCATCAGTAAATTTTAATAACGTGGGAAAATTAAGAGTCGATTCCCCTTTTGTACAATATTTTGTAAAATTCTGTGAATCACAGAATCAGGCTCGCAGTTTTAACGTACTTACTACAGGTGATTTCCATTACAGCGTAGGCGCGAAAAACTCTTTGTTGATTTATTTAAAAAAATACATTTCATGAGCCAAACCATCACGAACACAAAGTCAATGTCATTATAATTAATATACTAACTGTGATATGAAATTAAGGTGCCGTAGAAAGTTTATTTGTTCGATTTTACTTACCCATAGAAATTATAAAAGTTTATAAAACTAAATGAAAACGATAAAATATGAGAATAAAAACGAAAAAGACAATAAATCGAATTTTAGTTTGACATCTCTAAAAATGACAGATAAATGGCTGTTCCGAATAGCATGAATACGTTAAAAACAACCGACTTCAATCGCAATAACTCCAATTTTGGTATGTTTTTGTTGATTTTCTCAAAAACCGCTGAATCGATTTCAATAAAATATATATGGGAACACCTGTGAAGTATACCCTTTTAAACAAAAAAAGAATTTTCCAAATCGGTTAAGGCGTCTTCGAGTAATCGGTAAACATACATAAAAAAAAAAGATTCCGACGAATTGAGAACCTCCTCCTTTTTTTGAAGTCGGTTCAAAATGAAGAAACAAAAGATCAGCCAAAAGTGAGTCCAGGCTATATGTATAAAGAAATACATTTTTGGAGTATCAAAGTACGATTTGTTCCGGATTCGTCGTCTTCCTGATTGGTCGTATATTATTCTAAATTCGCCGTATTCAAAAATAACATCAGTGTAATAACGTCTAAAAAGGTGATATTTTCAATATTAAGTATTAAAACGTTTATATTATAAATTAAACGTTTACATTATAATATAAACGTCGACGTCTTTACTGGTAAGATTTATTTTAGGAAAGAGCTATTAAAAGAAACCTATTAAAAGGAAAGGCTACAATCTCATTAAAAGAAATATGTCTACTGCATACCGTGTTTTAGATCGATTCCAATTAAGTTTTTCAAAAAAGTAATGGCCAATCGGATGCAGTTATAAAATTATTTTAATAAATAAAAAAACGGGCCTAGTGCGAGTCAGAATGAGATAAACTTAGCTGTTGGAAAACTGTTGTTCCCATCCATCAACATAGGTCGCGTCGCATAATTTTTTTCAGTACTGACCAGCGATAAACCACGTTTTCTACTTACTTAATATCGTACAGTGGTATCAGAAAACATAGTTTCAACGATCTGAATTGGCTTCTATAATATTTCTGTGGAGGCAACAAATACATGACTTAGGTGATTTATTTTCTATTAATATTCGTTCTGTCCAAATTCCATTTAGTAGAGCGATATTTGAGACCAAATCTTACAGTTACAAAGGAACGAAATTACGTGGCGCTGCGGGTATGAAGAAAACCATTCATTTCTGCTACGATCCCTTCTCTAACCTCGAAAAACAGGCAAACCACGCGATCCGGAAAAGCTGTTCCCGTGACGTTTATTTTTTTAGCATACATGTTGTTTGAGTTATTAAGTATCTATTTTTAATTCGATAACTTTGTTTGTAACGTTATTTTTGTAACATACCTACATATTTTCATTTAATGGCTCGTCATAATAGCCGAAAATGAATCTAATCTCTTCACAACAAGAGAAAAGTAGGATGAATTTATTTTCATTTAATACACCAAGACATTTTGATTCCAATATTCAAACAAGAACTCTTTATGAAGAAAATAACCTATAAAATCTTTTTAATTCTATCTCTTCTACGTGTAAAGCGGGGATGTTTTTTTTGCCTTCGTGCCTCGTCGTGAACGTGATAAAGGCACAAAATTATTTATGATTTTAAATTCGTTTTTTTTTTGATAAATTTATCCATTTTTGAAATACTGATATATTATACTATGTTCCAGTTTCCTATGCAAGAATTTGAAAACTATTTAGGTACATGTAGAGCTTATAATGATTACATTCAACTTCGGAACTAATCTGGAACCACGTATTAGGTAGACAAAAAATGACATTCGAAAAGTGTACACTGCTGCTACCTCTACTTCAGATAAAAATATTTTTATCTCATTTCATTCTTATGTAAATAGGGGTTGCAAACGCAAAGTAACAACATTTGTTTTTAATTCACATTTCCAAGGTTTGTTACAAGATTTCTTTGTATTTATCTTTCTCTATGTATTATGTAAATCGAGAAATAACAGGTTACAAAAACAGTATCCTCTAACCAATATATTCTCTTAATATATTCAAGAGAAATTTTTCGTCCAACAGATATTTTAATTTAGGATGGTAGTAGGTACGTTTTCTTGGTTCTACTATTGTGGATTTAAGCATAAATTATAGAGCTACGCTATGCATACTTTCTCTCGGAACCTTTTAAAGTCTGTGCATATACACATCACTACCATTGCTCAACACAATTCAGCATTTTATGTCTAGTCAAAAGCAAGCAACTAATGCAATCATACGTAAATAAATTGGAATATTCATTAATCTTAAATTTCAGTAAAAGCAAATTAACCAATCAATCAAATCAAATCAAATACTCTTTATTGTCATACAAGAAACATACTAACATACAATAACAAAATAAAAGAAACAAGTCGACAATCTGGGTGGTCTTATTAAGTAAGCGATTTCTTCCAGACAACCCGTGAAATGAATATGAGTAACTGATTAGATATCCAAATAAATTTTACACCCACGCTGTGCATACTTTCTCAAGAATCCTTTTACCATCTGGTATACATAGAGTTGTTGTTTATAAATACAATCAACAATATTAATTAAGAAAAATGAATGGGGTTTGTATTCAGGTTTGAGAAACATTATCTACCAATTTTGTTCCTTAGGGAAAGTTGTTCAGTTTCATGAATAGAAGCCACTGTTTTTTTTTTTAGGTATTTTAGAAGAAGCCTATACATTGTCTATGGGTAGTGTAATACACTAGGAGCAATAAGTGGAAAGCTTCTCCTTGCCCTACTGGTGCTTATTATTTATTTAACTACTAATTCGCATGGCAGTAACGCATCGTCACGTTCGTCCGTCCGTCGCGTGACTACGCGCTAGCAACCGAGGGTTGGGACCCGCGAATGTCGATACTTTTCGTTATCGAGCATGGTACGGTAATATTTTTTAAGGAACGCATTTTTTAATACTTTTTTTTTATTAAGTTTTACTGAACTTTTAGTAGTTCACACGAGTAGTAAAGATCGTGTTATTATTAGATATTGGAAAATCCTGAGTTCTAAGTAATTACTTATTACATTTCAGGGAAACAGCTAGCTACTCTCCAGACTCAGAGACAAATATATGGATTCAATAATATTAAGTGGTTCAGTTTTGCCAATATTAATTTATTCATACTTTTACCAAACTAGGATATTTATGAGTGGAAATTATCTACGATGTTCTCGTACCTGCTCATAAGTACATCGATACTTTTATTCCATATTACATCCCTTCACTACATCTAAGGGGCAAGGGACAAACAGGGAGGGGCGGGGAGGAGAGAAATATTTTTATTTCCTCGTCTAGTGGTTAATAGGCCCATTATAGGCTTCATTGCTTTGTTTATCTTCCCTGGACGGACACAAAACCACTTCGATTTGTGGAAATACATGGGCTGGTACGTTGCCTTTCTTTTTTAATTTTATTTGAACGTGTGAAAAAAAAAATTGTACTCTTTATTATTTTTTCATTGAAAATATATGTCTGAAAAAACATTTTAAAAAGGGAAAGTAAAGGACACGTGTGTTTATTATATGAGTCTTTATTGAGTAACACAATTTAACCGTGCTGTTACAAGGATTAGACGGCGTTTGCCTGGTACTATTGCACGCATCACCTACGGCTACGTGTAGGGCACTTTAGATTGACACCTACATCCGCAACGCGACCTTCATACACTCTAGTAAGTAGATATGCAGGTTCATCATGATACATATCTTCCTTGACCGTCAAAGCAATTGGTATTAAAATGTACGTAAGTTTCGAAAAGTTCATTGGTACAAACAAAACAAATATTGGAAAGGATTTGAACCTGGGACTTCTGTTAAGAGCCACAGACTATATATCATTTTTATATGTCTTTACATTCGAAACGAACAACTTTAGTATAGTGACTAAAAATGTTTGAAAAGCCACCCAGGGGTTTGCGAGGCGTAAAACATGGGAACACACATTTTGATAAAGAATGGCGTATGTATAGTATAGGCGAAAACAAGGGAACACACATTTTGATAAAGGATGGTGTATGTATATTATATCGTGTCCAGATCTTACGAATAGGTCAGATCATGAAATGACTGGTCATATATAGTCGAGGAGCTAGCTCCGACAAAACAGAGTTTACACGGTAACACCAGTAACCTAACCTAACCTAGAGTTTTTCGGAGCTTTTCCATTGATGTAGTAGTAATTTTATGATCTGACCAATTATATGATCTGGTCATAACGTATACATACATAAGGAAAAGATAAAACAAAGTTCAAGACATCTATAATTATCGAAATTAAGAGCAGAATATACAAATATTATTAAAAAAAAATATTTCCTCATATTTCCTCATCAAGATTTATTAAGAAACCTCAACAGAACTCCAAAAGAAATTAGACCTATCCCATACAAAAATTTTAAATAAATGGTACACAAAATATAGCAAAATAGTACAGCAATACTTTACTCAAAAAGCCCACAACTTTTTTATCATTTTAAATTAAAAATGTTAGGACTCCTTTTAGTAATAAAATTTTATGTAAAATGTGCAACTAATTATAATAATGCAGGGTGGGTGGAATTGAAACTACTGCCGCTATTATTTTTCGTGAATTCTGAATGATGTTTTTGTTTTTCAAAGTAAATCAAAAATTCGCCGCTAGTGGATTTTGATCTAAGCCCAATGATATTCAATACCTATAATATCTTCTACTTCTCAAGACCTACCTAAAATTTTTCCTAAGGAATTTATGGTCTACCAAAATATATCGAATTAAGTTTGCCGGATCAGATAAGGTCCTCAAGGTCGTTCATTTTGCTGATGGTCTACGATCGTTATCGTTAGTTTCCGAGATATAGCCGGTTTTATTGTAGTTTGACAGCTGTCAGATTAATGTACCTCTAGATCTAATGAACGCATATACAAAACATAGATTGGTCTCGATGTTTTGTATTTTCAACCTACTTCTTAAAAGTAGGAGTGACTTTATAATTGTGCAAAAATTGTCAATTTAACCTTCGATTTGTATTCGACTCTCGTCCAATGTTTTTTAGATTTATTTAAATTTTAAATAATAAAGGTTATCACATTTGACTCCATTAGACATGGTTAGCTTGGAATTTAAATACATATGCACTTTTTTATTTGAATAAATTCTTAAGAGTAAGGAAACGTCAATACGAAATTATAACGTCATAGTTTATCGTTTTTGACATTTGATCTACTATTTTTACAAAATGTTTTGGGAAGTGTTTGGAAACTCTTTGCTTTTATGTATTTAAATAAATCTTACTCATATTTATTTTAACAATAGTAATGTCACTAATTGACATTAATAGTATTTTCGACTAAATCTGACTTTTCTAGAGATATAAAGACTCATTGTCTGAACCAAACCTAAGATGTTTATCTCATCGAATTCTCATCAAAACGATGATATACCTGTAATCCGATCAAGTATCTCTAAGTCGATGCCGTAATAATTATCTGTTATTTTCTGAGACCCATTTGTAGTCTGCAGAAAGAAAAAAATGGCTTCTATTTTTTCTTTCTGCACCGCTTGGTTGTGGATCAAACATAGTACTATATTTTGTATGAAAAGTCAAGATTTACTTTAAGTGTGCATCTTTAAAGTCAAATCAGTCACTGTAAAACCCAACTTTGTGCTACTACTTTTACAGAACCATTTTTTTTCCTTTAGCTTGGATCGCTTAGTTTTTTGAAGTTATCTAATTTCAAAATGTACCGAATTTTTTCAACACTTCGATTTATATTTTGTATGGAGTAAAAAACAATTGAAACATAGCAGGAAGAAGTGCTTGGCCAAAAGCAAGCCAATAGCCCCACAACCAATCCGTACTTGGTCCTCGTGTGCGGAGTATGGTCTAATCTTCCGTAGGTTTCCTTCAAGAGACCCGTGCCCCAGCGGTTGGGACGATATGGTCGATACGGATAATTATTCGGTATTTCACTCTGAAACGAGTCACGTTAAGACAGTTTTTTCGAAAAACAATATAAATCTGTGTTCAATGATACAAAGAAAAATTGAAATTGCTTTTAGGGAAGTCAGCTCAAAGAAGGCAAAGCGGGAATGCTTATAGACATTTTAGATGATAACGCGGCGTTACATTTCCGTCGCCCAGCCAAGCCCTCGCCACGTTCCTTATGTCGCCTGCTGTTTGCCGACATTCACCTGCTTACAGTTCCTGTGCAAATTTTACGTTTTATTTAAAAAATGCAAGATATGTTCAACCTGCTAAGAAATAATCAAGCTATACTTTTGTAATATGTAGGTATATGTAATTATTTGCGCATTATTCATTAAATTTGACATACGAGTAGTGTAAAAATAACTGCAGGAGGCAAAGTTGCTAGTGACACTTGTATTAATCCTGACTTGTAACTGATATAATGTTAACATGGTCATTATATAAAAGAGTAGGCGCTAAGAAACATGCGAATGAATTTGGTCACATTTTTGTTTAAAACTTGTCATAAATAATGAGTGTAAAACTATTATGCGGTAACATTGAATACTAAAAAATAATAATAAATAAACGATTTTCTAATATAGTTTAACAATAATTCATTTAATATACATTATATATTGCATTTAAAATCAAAAAATGATATTTTTTTGAAATGGCAAATTTTAATTTATAATTTCTATCATACAAATTTCTATCAAGATTTTTTTATGGCAAACTAAAAAAATAATTTTAGATCGGACTTTTTCAATATTTTTCTGTATTCTATACTTGATTTTGAGTAACCTCTTAAAAATTCAAACGTACTTTTTAGGGTTCCGTACCCAAAGGCCAACTGCTGTTGTCCGTCCGTCCATCCGTCCATGAACCATAATAGGTAGATCAGTGTTTTTCAGCCTTTTTAAATACCCGACTCCTTTAAGTTAAAAAAATCATGCGACCCCCTTGGGCCATAAACATACAAAATGTTATTGATTTGAAAGACTACGTTTATAATTTTCTTCAATTACACATAGAACCACGTTTTGACAAATTGTTAAAAAATAAACAGGACCAGCCTTCTCACTGAAATCGTAAGTATTTTTTAATTGCAGCGTAGGACCTATAACCACTTACTTTTTCTTTTCCCGCGACCCCTTTAGAAAAGCTTCACACCCCCCCAGGGGCTCGCGACCCACAGGTTGAAAAACACTGAGGTAGACAGTTGAAATTTTCACAGAGTGTGTATTTCTGCTGCCGGTATAACAACAAACAATTCGTTGTTCGTTGTTCGTAAAAGCTTACAAAATAGAAAGGTCGTCAAATTAATCCCGAAATTGTAAATAATTAGTAAGCTTATAGCGACAAGGTGCGCAAAGCACGCCACCGCGCCGCCGCCGCGCCGCCGGCGGACGGCAAATCGGCGGTAATCGCGCCGCGGCGTGGATATCGTTTGCATATTCATGGCGGAACCCTTCGTTTAATGACGGACGCGGAATGATCGTTAAAACTCACCAAAACTGACATGTCATCGTTATTTAGCCTTTTCCTCTTTTACCCAAATGGGCATTTTTTATTTATTTAAGCGACGAAATAAAGCTTTTGCTTTTATTATTTTTCTCAGATTTTTTATGGAATTACACTGGAAAATGTTTGTACGTTTGTATGTTTATAGAAAGACCGCAAAGTCGGCATGTCTGATGCGCATCAGTGTTTTGCCGATTTGTGCCGAAGTCTCGCAAACGCAAATAACAGTAACCATGTCAGATGCAATAATCAGCAACCAGTTAAGTTAAAATACGCTTATTTCAGTATCGAAGGTTATGAAAATGAAAAATAAAAGTTGGAAACCGTGGGTTGCGTGACCTTACGAGATAACATGGCTGCTGTGATTGATGTGTTCCCCTGTCCTGAACCACCACGTCATTCTCGAGATTTAAATATAATTAGCGCGGCCAGATTTGTTTATGAAAAGCACATACCTAACATGTACCAAAAACACCAACCCGTAAACTTTTAACCAACTTTCGAAAGGGACGACGTATAGAAGTCGTCTGTGTATTTTTACAGTTTATAATTCACTGATTGCCTGACTTACGAAGTAGTCCCAATCAAATTTATTAAGGATTTGATTATGGGCTTGTTTATGAAATAGAAAACTTTTCAATAAGTCTCTTTCGTGCGTTGTAGAAGTACCTAGATATTACGCCATCCATTAAGTAGGTATTCGTAATAACTATGTTTAGAGGTGGTAATTGGAGATCATATTGCATTGAATAACAATCTCATAATGAAACTTTGAAAGAAACCGCACAAATTTGTTTACAACAAATTGTTAATCTTGTTAGTATTGTAAATAACATCGACTTCGAAATTTGAAAATTGTAATTATGTTTATCGAACTAAAATGAAACGTTAGATATTTTTGTACGTATATTTCGTTTATTAAGCGATGTTTTGCATAAAATTTGACTTATTTTTCTTTTCAATATCCAGTCATGATATTATGAAAAAAATTTGCCATAGGTTTTATTTTTGTTAAATGGTTTTATATTTTTATACGTGGTAGTGAGACTGTGCTAGGTTGAAAGAAGAAACCGAATTATTAGATCATTTGAATCGTTTTCTTTCACAAAAGTGCCATTTTCAACCCACTTTTATCCCTTGCTGATGCACAGAGAATGATGTCTTATAAGTCTGGAGCCTTAGAATTTCTGAGTTTCTGTAACAGTTACCTAGGTCCTAGATGATTTAAAAATCCATACCATGTTAATTAACTTTTCTCATTAGCACAACTATATCAAAGCTTTTACCGAGACCATTTAACTCGTTTCGAGACACGCATACCACCTATGCGTGTCTCGAGTATTGCGAGTATAACGTATAACAGAGCTTTAAATTTCAATAACATGATATTAGATTTATATGTGATATTATTTATTTATAAAATAATAAACTTATAAAGACATGTGGATTGAGAAATAAAGTACTTGAATCACTAAACAGAAGACAATAACTCTGTTCGATATGTGCTTGGGTAAAGTGGTTCTATCGGGAATCCCGTGGAACTCCTCCGGTACGTGAGTGGCATGGCGCATGAGTCATGGAGGAAACGACGCTGCTGGCTTGAGCCGCATGCACATACACCTATCATCGGAAGCGCTTCTAACAGCTGCTTTTTGGGAGTGATAATTTAATCTTTTATGTTCACTATGTAGAACGGTTGGTATCGAAACTTGGAAAAGGAGTCGTAAGTCTGCTGGATCGACAGGTGTTTTTTTAATGTTTGTATTTCTTTCTATGATCCTAAAACAAAGAAGCCACGACGCATTGCGACGTTCAATTGAAAGACTGTATCTAATACTAACTATGTTCTATCAAAGAAACCAGTTCCTGGTAATATTTTTAATGAAAAGTTTTGATTTACAATATTTTGTAAATATTTTGCGATTTTCCGACTAGTTCACTTCGCTTTCATAATGTATACGAGTTGCGATAAGTAGCGTGAGAGTCATAGTATTCTTCATCTGAGGTCGGAGTCTGTAATCTTTAATCTTTGCTTTTACATTGGCAAATTAAATACGCGTCGAAGTAGTCTGTCAGTGCGTCTGAGAAACCAGCCTCGCCTATCGCTGTCTTCGCAAACATCCAATCAGGCTGTTGACAATATCAAATAGTGTTACACCGCACCGCTTGAATGCTAACAGTCGTGATGTGACTTTGCCCCGGTGGCCGGCCGTGGTCTGATCAAATGGCTTTGCGAAACGTTTATCTGAGAGGTGTGATGTTTCTCGTAGAAACAATGTTCTTCAAATAAAAACTGCGAACTTTAAGAGAGATTTACTAAGAGAAGATTTTTAATATTATAATAAGTTTATGATTTAACCAGTTTTTTCTATAAACTTTAATACAGATTCTGAAATTTTCAAGTAAAAACTTAAATGTAATCAAGTAGGTTCTGGAAAAATGTGCAAAAAAAATTTAGGTAAATATTAAATTGCGTGAAATTTTCATAATTTTCAATTTTATTATTTTGATTAAAATATAGTCAAAAATTACAAATCAGATAGTCACAGACATGGAGTGCACATCTCCTTCACTACCCCGCCCGCCCGGCGGCGCAGGCCTACGCCCCGGGCTGCTGAGAAGCTGCCACGAGGCCGGACCAGACGAACAAAGGTAACAAACGAAATTCCGCTACAGTGGAATGAACAGAGCGTCTGTGCCATTAAAGGGCCATCTGAACCTTGTCTCGGGCCTTGCGGCTCTTATATAGTAAGTGCTGTGAGATGATAAATTTATCGATAGCATTTTACCGCAATTTAATCGAAATCTCATATATCATTCATATCATTCTTAGTAATAAAAAAAATACTTAAATGTAAATTTTTATATAATTATATTTAAAAAATAATAAAATTAAGGAAATTAGCAAGTGAGGTGTTGACGATATTTTTTTCTATTCATATAGGCATATTCTTATTACACATTGTCTTAGACATGTCATATAGTTATGTTTTGCAGCACTGTATCCTACAATTATTGGTCATTTCAGATAGTTCAAAGTATTAAAAGTCAATAAGGAAATTGTTTGCTACTGGATACAACCCTACTCGGCTGCCCTGTTTAACTGAACTGTAATTATTAAAATACACAGAGTACAATGAATCGCCCGATGTTGTCGGCGCAGTTATTGACGGGCAACCAGCCCCCGATGGAGCCCTAGCCATTACGAAGGCCCAAGAAGCCTTGTGGACGTTTTGCTTAATTATACTGTTACAGTAAACGATTTTCATTATGAGAAAATTTAATTAAGTCTTACTTTGATTACATGTAATGTTATTGATTTAATCTAACTTAATCTAAGTTTGAAACTGCAATTGTAAGTAATTTGGTTTTCTAAAAAACTAACGAAACATGTTCAGTGTTTTTCTTCCATGTATACAAGATCAAAAATTACATTCGATTCACGCACTGGCAATGCTCGTAAAGGTACCTCACTTCCCACAAGCACTCCCCATGCCCGGAGTCCCCCTCAACTCCCCCTTCCACCAGGAGTTGCTATGAATCGACCCTCCAGCAAGGAGACTTGTAAAATATTTAATAGATTTTAATAATAGCGTTCGTTCGTTTACTGTGAAACCTGTTAAATAAAATCAGGCTAAGGAACAACGGTTTCATAAAGGTAAAGTTAAATAGGGGCCGTCCCTTAATCACGTGATGCTTTTTAGCAACTTTTTAGACCCCCCCCTCCCCCCTGGTGATATGTGGTGAGGTTTTAGACTACAAAAAATCACGTGTATTTTTTTGGTACAAAATATTATCTTTAACACAGGTATAATGTAATTTAATTCTGGAAAATTAAGCGCCGTGATAAAAAAAATCCAGACAAATAAGGTAGCAGGTTGTTTCTGACTGCCTGAAGCCATTTCGAACGTTGAGAAGAGTTAACATAACAACAACAGTCCGACGCTTGGAAATTAATCTAGAAATCGCGCGTTCATCGAAAAAATAAATACACGTGATATCTCAGTACACCCCCCCCCCACCCCCCTTGTGATATTTCGTGATTTTTTCCGAACCCCCTCCCCCCCTTTTGAGCCTCACGTGATTAATGGACGACCCCATACTTATGTTGATATGTGGCTTTCTGAATAAATTTTAATTGGGTACTTACATAGGTTAGGTACGTTTTGCTGCTCTCCAAATAAATAATTTAAGTACACAGTTCCATTTAAATAACGTAGTTTCAGCAGATCAGAATTCCGAGAAATAATTTATTTTATTGACTTTTATAACCGAAACTAACATTTATTAAATATTTGATAAATATTAATAAAGTACAACTCTTAAATACCTGAAATTTATTCTTTTATACCTTTCTTTTTAAATACGAAAAACAGCAAGCATTTCTGTTCATGTACATCAGTAATTAACACTGGAAAGTCAATAAGCCGGGCATTGTTATATCGGGGCAAAATAAAGCAACTGGTCAGCACGGCTTTGTTCGGCGGGAGCGCAGAGCAAAACTGCTGCCGGCCGCGAAACTTTGGACAATATTGCGGAGCCGAGCGCTGGCTACTCCCTCATAAATCATACAAGTTACCATTGCGATTCCTGTACGGAAATATATAAGTTATGTTGAGCAAACATACAAGTATCCGTAACCGAATATTAAGAGACCGTAGCAAGTTTGCCCTAACAATGGAGATAATCGTAATCAAATCTCGAGCTAGGATTCGGGCCCAGATTTCTTTGATTACAAACACGTCACTGCTAGGTGAGATCAAACAAAAAACGTTATACTAGTAATAGGCAGACGATATACTCACTTTTCCGCACTCTACTAAAACTGAACGTTCGAAGAGCCTGTGCCCGGGGCTTTATTTGAATTTCAGGAAAAACAATTGCAGCGAAGTTAGGAAGGAGCGCAGGAAAGCATTCATTCTGATACACGGGACTACATTTTCTGCAACATTTTGCCCTGTTACCTTTTTTATACAGCACAATACACTGTTCATATGATAACGGAAAACACTGAAACGGCGCAATGTTGCTGAGCCTAAGATTTTTATTTTTACGAGAATAAAAAAGGTGAAATTCCTGGTACTATATGGTTGATATACTCGTAAGTCTTTGTTATGGTTGAGTTTGGTTGGAGTTTTCTTTTTTTGTGCAAGCTGTTGGGGCACAAATTTCGATTAATCATAATATTCATAATATAGAAGAATTAAACGTTTTATCGCTCTGCCACGAACCCTAATAATTAGGGTTGTGGTATTTATTAGCAAGGCTACATTACTTATCATACTAACAGACTCTGAATAAAAGTTATACAATGTTACCCTTATTGTTCTCGCAAACAGGAAGCTTCATCGTAAAACTACTTCAACGAATGAAAAATGTGAATTTTGCACGTATGCACTTTCCTAAATATAGCATGTTTAGACATTTAATGTATTTATTGTATAGTAATCTGTCTTTATTTTCTAAGTAGCTAATTCAAAAAAGACAGAATTGTACTTTCATAAGGTTTAATGTGCATACTCGTATCTTGAAACTCTAAGAACGAAATCTCTACAATCTCCCTTAACCACGCACATCAAGCGTCCGTCCCCGTTTCTCATTACGTGAAAGATCCCAAAAATAAAAGTCATAAAAACAAAGGACAACTCCATCAGACTCTTCAATATATTCAATAACTTCAATTTGGCCTCATCAAAGGCAAATGACGGGTGATTCAGTAAGCCACAGCTTAGCTGGCAACGTAAAAGCACTTCGCGTCAAATCCGCGTCAAGTGGCGCGGTCCCCCTGCCGCATGCCGCCGCGGCCCCTATGATAAATGTAGGGAAAATTGAAATCACGTTTCATTTTCCGCAATAATTCTGTGGGACTAGCGTCAAGGTATGAATGGCTGCTTTGTGATACGAAATATCAATACATGACGATGTATTACCTCAAAAGGGACGAAGTACATAAAAGTGGCGTGTGGGGTTGCTGTTTGAAAGAAACGCTGGACCTTTTGGGACGATTTAGTAATGCCATTAAGGCTGCGACCGGAGAAACTAGCGGTTCAGGTTTCAATAAGCGAAACGGACAATTATTTATATCCATCATTTTATTGAGTGGCGGCGTTTTCTCGTTTTGTAGCGAAAACTCACTACTTTCAGCGAACGCACTAGGTGCTTTATTTATAAGCTATACTTCATAATCCGGGTGCGATATTCATAATACATTACATACTTACTCAAACTTACTGCATACACCGAACGAACTGGGTGAGACAAAGTTAGAACTGTGTTAGGAGAAAGTTAATCTGATCATTGATTTAAATAAAAAGATTTAAAAAATCTCATTTAATTTTAATACATTTTATTCATTGTCAAATTGATAAGGATTAAAATCTTAATAACTCATTGCGAATCTGTTTATCATGAAATTGATTTAAATAAAACCAGTAATTTTATTTTGATAATATTTAGTTTTTATCCGCGGCATTGCCCTATATTTTTTTTTGTGAAAACGATCAATATGTTGGTAGGAACATGATTTAAACTGCTTCGGAAATGATTGAAACGATACGTTACGTTAGCATCCATTTTGGCGCCAATTTCAAAGATTTCAAGACAGTAGTGGTACAGTCTCGTGCACCTAAAAGTATACCCCCAAGTAGCGCCATCTAGCAAATCAGTTACTAATAAATACGACACAGGAGCTGCTGAAGTGGCAGTGCAGGCGATGCATGCACCTGAGACTAGCAAACGGTGAATAATTAAATCATACTTGGTCGATTGCCTACATCATCATGTAGTTTGTAGGTCTATCATAATTTAACCACAATACCTAAGCTTCAAAACGGTTCAGGTGGATAAGACTGCGATCATAAATCCGGCGGCAACGGGTTTCAAGTCTTCTATGACTGTAACTTTTAAAGTTTTATCGTTTTACTCCTTATTAGTTTATTATAATATGTATTTAATTTAAAAAGGGTAAGAAAAAACTCAGAGTAATACTTATAAATACCTTTTATCATACATTTTTATCATTTGTGATTGAAATAAAATAATGTTAACAATATACTCTGTTCCCTTTAGCTTAAAGTGGGCGTGTTGCGAATAAACATGTTAGCTAGTCAATTATTTCTAACTAATAACAATAACATCACTTTAAATAGCTACTTTAAGCTTTACATAAACGGGCAGAATAACTTTAGGTTATAATTCAGAAATAACAATAATAACATAACAATATAAAAATAATTTTGATAACGTGATAGAAATAACAATAAATAAAAATAATTTAACACCGCAACGCTCGGTATCATTACGTTTTGTGTTTCTAATTATAATTTTCACTATTGAGACAACAACCTAGTTCCATTATTTCACCGGGGCCCATTGAAGACATTCATCCGCACTCCCCAGTGTCCTAAAGTTATTCTGCCACAAGTTTAATTTGTTAATATGCACAGATCACATTTTTTTCTCCACGCCTCCGCAATAGCACCTTTTGTCCATCTGCGTCCAGTCTCGTCTGACTTAAAAGATTTTTCACCGAAACTTATATCTTCAGCCAAAAGACGTCCGCTGCTGGACAATATGTATATACTCTTCAGCAATTCCAACTTCGCACAGTTTTCACGGGTATACCGTCTGCACTAGCATTCGTCTCGTATTGGTCTCTTACAAGTGTTCTTTGGTCTCTAAGAAAGGATAAGCCGTGTGACTGCCCACGCTCTCCCGCTGACGTGCAGACTGAGCGGTAAACATCACTCGGGCTGGGCATGGTTATATGGGCTGTAAATCTCTAGTGTCTTCATAACGCATGATCCATAATCTAATGGTTTCTGTCTGGGAAAAAATAGATAATGTTAATTTTTATAAATATAATAAACTCATCAACTCAACTTATTGTGAATTATTGACAAAAATATGCTTAAAATACTTACAGTTAAATAAACATCTCGGCGTCACTTATAGTTTTATTCTGTTCTAATAAAACAGATTATTATCGCTTTCAATACACTTGATACGAGTAACTACGGCATTATTGACAATAATAAATAAGTGCAGGTAAATCCACACATGACATAATAGTTACACGTAAATCATAGTTGACATAACAACAGCCAATATGAAAGTGAAGTTGCTAGGAGTTAAGAAAATATCACAGTTATTTTTGTCTACCCACAAATTCAAAGTAACACAAAATTCAGTGGATCCAGTTTGTCATAATCGCTGCAAAGTATTTTTTGGGCAATCGGGATCGCTGTTGTCGATGTCGATGTCAGCGATATTGAAAGTCTATTAAAAAAAAAATAGATATCTTAATATCTAAATTTTGTTACGACTCTTAAGTCGTAACAAAATTTGATAAGAATTATCTTCATGCTACCAAGGAAAAACAATTCTCCTTTTACGTTGTAAAAAAGTAACTAATACCATACTAGTTATGATCCTGTTATTTAAGTAACAGCCCTAGTAAAAATGCTGTCTCATATGACCTTGCATGAACGGCATTCACCGCAGGGAGTTGTTGCTAGTTTTCAAATTATTTTATGTTGTTTAAATTTTTAAGCTCTCAAGTGTTATGTATGTGTATAATTATAATAAGTATTATTAAACTTTTAAAGTTTAGGTACCTTTTCAATATTTGATTAACATCGACATTATTTAGTCGCCGTTACAAAGTCACGTCATCCGACACGACCTCATCTGTCAAATCACGGAGCTATGTTGTACGCCCTATAGTCAATCTAAAAAATGAAAATAAAACTTGCTTATATTATTACGAGGGATTTGAACCCGCTTTTTCCGTGCGATTGCCCGACCGCCACAGCCACTAGACCAAGACAGCCATGGCAGTGACTGACAAATTTAAACTATAGTTGCTCGTATATGCCTGGATACTTATCAGGAAAGGTTCGCTAGATGGCACTACTTAGGGGTATACTTTTAGGTGCACGTGACTGTACTTTACAAGAGATAGTTCGATTTACCGGACACGTAACACCTCTCAGATTGACTTAATTACACGACTGCGAAAGGCACAAGAGCGAAAAATGTTACTGCGAAAGACATTAAAACAATATCCTACTTTTGTGTAAAATATATGTAGGTTTATTGCATAACGTTGTTTAGTTTTAAAATTCGTGTGCCCTGTGCCTCATTTTAGCATGAAATTTTCAGAATGCAAAATGACGGTATTTAAATTTATGTAAGTCCTTTCTTTATTTATTGTGTATCTTAAGGCTCTAATCGTGGAACTGAACCACTTGAGTTTTAGAAGTTTTTTTGAATGTTTAAAAATTTTGACACACGGACAGGCCACCACCACATACCATCTAAAAAAACGCAGTAACGTACATTCGCGGCAACTTATAGTTAAACTTAGCTATCTGAAATTATTATCTAAATCAGATAGATGAGATTCGTAGGCTCATACGTAGCATAGCTGGTAAACAATTGAATTCCTCCGACTGCAATTGTTTATCATATTTGATTAGATTATTTTTACAGAAATATTTTAAATGGCAGGCTCAAGGCGGATAATAACAACAAGTATTTTAATTACAGGCAATATTTTATAATTTATAATTTTAATAAATTAATATTTAATATTTATATTTAATATTTTAATATTTATTTATTTTATTTTAATTCATTAAATTGTATTTCTACTGCATCTTTTTAGTTAGCATTTTACGCATTTCGGTTTTTGTTCTTTTTTTTATTTACTTTTTTAGTTTTTTGTTATCAATATATTGGACGACGAAAAAGTCGAGATAAATGCCAATAGCAATCAAAGCCATCCAGGGTGTGACCATGTCCGTAGTCAGTAAACCTACATGATCAATACGACCACACGAGCCACACTGAATATACATCACTTTACAGTACTATTTAACACCTTAGTAGTTACGCCACTGTGTTAGAATCTTTGAAACAAAGTGTGTTAGCAAACAGTGGAAAACCTTAACTGTCAGTTTACGTAATTCTTAAAATAGTCTAGGAAACAATGACATCATCTTGATATTGCAAGTTTTCAGTGGTATGCCACTTGATATGGTATTCTAACTGTTATTGTCTCCATCGCCATTTTTTATCCCACAAGGGCCTTTTACTAGATTGTCCTTGTGATAAGGAGGGTTTGTAAGTTCCTAAGATCAAGACGAATATAATAGTGACACCTCGTTTGTATGTATTTAGGTTTTGCTAGTACGTTTATTCCTTTACAAACCTAATAAGCGCATGAAATCCTTAACCCTTCCCGATGGCTCTACCGTAGTCAGTTAGTTAAAAATAAATAAAATGCATTTACGTTTAAATCTTCAGTTGACTTAGCTTTTGTTACAAGTGCACTACGATTTTTTTACCTGTCAGTTAGTACGAAATAATGGATTGATTATTTGTACCTTTAAATGTTCTATGTAAATAATATGCGTAAACAAAATATCTGTTTATTTGTGCATCAATCAACTGGTAATGGAGCACGGAAACAAAACAAAACTCGCCAAGGGCTAGCTGCGGTTGAGGGAGAGTTAATTGATATGCCATGCTCTACGCGAAGTATCGCATCGGTGTTGATTTGTTCAGCCGATGCTGCGAGTACCTACCTACTTTGTTCTATCTAATTCCAGCTACCTTCAGCATATCATGTTTATTTATAATGTAAATAACTACGTAAGTAAAACACACCGCTTAAGATAAATATAGGAAAATAAAGGCCAATTAGAAGTTTATTGAGAGGCGCAGCATATATTCAGATCTCAACAACATCGGTACTAATTGGCTCTCTTTTCTCGCATCTGTGGGTTGGCTACCTCATATTAACCACTCGTATTAACCACAATTATACTACCTTAGTATGGGAAATATGAAAACTAACTGTGTATAATGCTTCTCAAAATAATCTGCTTTAACTACTTAGCAGGAAGGGTCACTGCATTAAGTTTAAACTTAGGGAAACTTGGTATAGTGTGACCAGCCTGGGGGCCAGCTAAGTCGCAGCAAACGCTTCGGTGTAAGTGAGATAGCAATACTAATAAAGTTATAAATTCTCTCCCTGGAAATTGGTGGAAATTCTATTAAATTCGATTCTGTTAGAGCCTAAATTTGCTTGTGCTTTTCGCAACCCTGTCGAACCTTTGTCATTTTAATCATGCTTCCGATCTTCAAAATAATGTTATTGAAATATGTTCAATTTCCTTTTCATGCGTCAAAGGGGATATTTAGCTTTTGATTTTCGAAGTTTTGCTCTGATCCCGTTTATCTAAATATCCCAAATTAATATAATGCAATAACTAGTCGCTGGTTGTGGGCCTTGTCAGCTTCAAAGTAGGGGTGCTTCAAAATTTGTAATTAATTTCAGTGGGAAAATATATTTTCTCTAATATTAAAATTGATAGAAGATATGTCGTTCAGTAGATGTTGTGTAAGTGGAGGTAATTGTTGCATAGCATTAAGTAAGCAAACATTCTCATTGAAGATCGATTTTTATTTTTCATTATTTTTGTTCAGTATCAGTAAGCTTTTAGCAGCATCTCACTAAATGCTAAGTGATGTCGATGCTGAAGATGGAACCAGATTTATCGAAATTTCACTACACAATAAAAATTCATCACAAAATTTTCAGGATACTTTTATAAACCTACAAGGAATAGAGAGAGGGTGACTGTAAAGATTTTTATAACGATTCCAAATATCGTTCATACTGAGAGGTAATAAAAATACCTCGTGTCAAATCTGCTCCGCAATTATTCATTCGCAATGCCATTTGGCTGTACCCGGGTGCCGGGGCCTACGAGGGCCCTGAGGTTCGCTCCCCCTAGCCGCCACCCTGCTAAAATTATTCTCTCAGGTGACCTACACGGGAAATTCATATTTTATTACTAAAATGAAAAATTGAATTAAATATTGTCGCTAAAGTGTTTCCCATTACAGATTAGAGGTGTGCTGTGGTAGGTACGCCACTTATGAGTTTGTTGTAATATTACGCTATTCATAAACAGGTGATGAGTAAGATGCGGGTGCGGATGCTCTGGTTATCAAATTGACAATTATTGCTATTAGTTTATTATCGCCATTGCGCGTATTATTAGTGATGAGAGTGCCGATTAATTTGAATGAAAAGTCCTTTTATGTTTCCATAGCAAAATTTGTTCATTTTCAAGGATAGAACACACTGTTAAAGTATCCGGAAGTAATCTTTTTAGATACATCCTATAAATCGTGAGAATACGCAATTTGAATATACTATTGAATTAAACACTAATTTTAGACCCTAAAACTTACGAAATTAACTGTGATAGAACCATCTTTACCCCGAAAATAAATCATTATAAAACACATCGCATTATTCTATCACTAAATAACAACAAGAGTCCTGGATATGATGGAATTCGTGCCAGTGATATAAAATACCTGTCTGATAAGATGGTTCCCCTTATAACTCACTTAATTAACTGTTGCTTAGAATCTTCCATCTATCCTGACTTGCTTAAGGTAGGGGTCATAAGACCTATCTATAAAAAAGGTAATCACTGTGATTATAATAATTACCGCCCAATAAACATATTATCATGCCTTGATAAAATAATGGAGCGTTATATTGGGGACAACTTACATAATTATCTATCAAAAAATAATATTATCAATAGTAAACAATATGGATTTCAAAAAAACAAGAGTACCACACAGCTCCTGCGTAACTTTACTAATGAAATAAATACTCATTTGAATAATAAACTACAAGTTCTAGTAATATTTATAGATTTTAGCAAAGCATTTGATCTTCTACTTTATGACAAACTATATAGTAAATTATCACAAAACGGTATACAGGGACCTATTCTTAAACTTCTTCAAGATTATCATAAAAACCGTTTCACAACTGTCAAAATCTCAGAACAGTGTAGCAAACTGATTCCTACCGTTAAAGGCACAGCTCAAGGATCAATGATCGGACCAACCGAATACTTAATTTATGTGAACGATATGTGTAATTTAATTAAAAATGGCTCGGTTTATCAATTCGCAGACGACACTTGCCTGTTGGTGGCTCATAAAATTTAGAGCAAGCTCAAAAGACCTTACAGCTCAACTTTGACTTGCTAAGCAAATGGGCCCACGATATGGGTCTTGTTATCAATGCAGATAAAACAAAATTGTTACATATTCACTCATCCCATAATGTAGTATTCGCAAAGCCCATCATCGTGGCTCATAGCCATAGCTGCCTACATAACCCTCAAACAATGTGCTCATGCCGCCTTATTGAAAATGTAAACAAACATATGTACGTCGGTCTAGTTATTGATAACAGATTCAACTGGGGACCCCATAAAGACCACGTCTGTACTAAAGTAAGATCAGTACTAAGTAAATTGGCGGTATTAAAGTACAAAATGCCTTATAGCACACTCAGACTGCTATATCTCTCTCTAGCTGATTCTGTTATTGGTTACGGGCTGACTAGTTATGGTAGAACGTTCAAAACGTACCTACAGGACATATATGTGTTACAAAGAAAAATTCTCAAAACAATTGTTCCGAAACATATAAAAAAAAACTGTAAAAATAATGATTTAATGCTGTTTCAACATTGTGAGGTAATAAATGCATTCGATAAAATTAAATTTGCCCTGCTCACAGAGGAAAATGAACCAACATACTTATCTGCTCGCAATAGACCAGTGCATTTGAGACAGCTTACTCCTGTTAATAGATACCACTTACCTAAAGTGACAAACTTATATGGAACTCGAATATCAAATTATCTGATACCATATTATGTGAATGAGATACCAACAGAATTACAAGAAATGTACTCAGAATCCACGAAATACAAAAGCGCTTGCAAACAGTACTTTTTAAAAAATCCGCACCTCATTGTTATGAAATAATTGTGTAATTGAAATATCCAGCACTCACTACTCATATATATGTATTGACTCCATTACACAGATAAATCTTCATAGGTTTTTAGTGTAATGATAGATGTATTGTAATATGTAATTTGTGATTATTTTGAATAAATAACTAAAAAAAAAAAAAATTGAAAATGAGTCTCGCAAGGACAAAAAAGGTACGTGTACTTAAAACAACTTCTAAGACTTTGTAGTCAACCCTGGAATACATAATATTTCTTTTAATTGCATGTGATTTGATTATATTAGGTAGCGCTGTCAATCAGCGCAGTCTTCATAATTAATTACTTATTATAATAACTCAATATGAAAGCTCTTAAACCTAATAAGTATCAAATCAGTAGATCGGTAATTTAGCGATATTTTTTGGGTGTCTTTGTACTTATACGTAATTAAGAGAAGCACCCAACTTCATTATTATCTTCATAGGACATTTTTTTTAAATTAAATATTTGAGCGCGTTTTACTACATCTCACCTGATGGAAAGTGATGATGCAGTCGACGATGGTACACGCAAACTCTAACAATGCCTATTAAAGTAAATTGTACAGATATATAGGTATTATAAACATTATGTATAAAATTAATACCTACCCAAACGTCAACGTAGTACAAATACCATTCCTAACATGACGTTTTTAGTCTGAGATTTCTAAGAAAATATCAACGTCTTTTATGTTCCACACGTACCTACACAATACAATGCGAAATAGCACACAATATGTCAGTGATTCGAGGTTAAAACGGAATCGAATAGCGAATAATCGTGTAATTCAGACATTGAATCGCGTTTTGCGTTGCCCACAAACGTCAAGCCACGTCAAAACGTCACTCTATGGAACACATGACACGGTGGAGCACGCTACCATGATGTCCAAATAAATAACCACCAGAACGCTGGCGTGGAATTGAAAAAGCCATTTTATTTGCGATCCAAATCAATATTGAAAGGGCATGAAACCAAACTAACTAAATTTTCGGAATGTACCATCAGAACGTTGGTGTGGAATCGAACAAGCTATTTTATTTGCGATCCAAATTAATATTGAAAGGGCAGGGTACCAAACAAACTGTATTATCGGAATGTGTGACGCTGAAAACTAGATTACTATAGGTATAATGCGTGGCGTGTTATTCCTACCAGTAAAAGTGGTTAAACCCATAAAGTATATGCGTAAAGTTTTAAATCTTATTATAAAAAATGTACATACATTAACATCAAAATTAATATAAACCGTGTGATATTTTGAATAGGTAATCAATATAAGTGAATAGCAAAACTTTCGTATAGAGATTTATATAATCTGGATGCTTTTTTGTTTTGGGTTCCGTACCCCAAAAGAAAAAAGAAACCTTTATATGATCTCGTTTGTCTGTCTGTTTGTCCGTCTGTCTCAGCCAATTTACTCCGAATCTAATTAAGTTGAAACTTAGTACCCATGTAGATGGTGAATGAATTTTGAATGTGGTGGGGGGCAAATCAAAAATTGAAAAAGTCTTGCATATCAGATGAAACGGCTTATTTCATGGATCTATCTTTTATAATTTTAAAACAATCAGTTTAAAAATTGACAATTGCCCTTATCTCTGAAAATACCGTATGTAAAATTTTTAAAAATAGATAATAGCAAAACCTACAAGAAGTCTATGGTCTTAAAATCAGATGGTAAATTCCCAATATTGTTTGTGTTATGGAACCCTTAGTGCGCGTGCACTTGTCCATTTTTTTATATTTTTTTAAATTTTGCCATAAGTATAAACTTATTATACCTATAATACAGATCATTCATTGTTTAAGAAATAAAAATAAAAACAATTACGTTAGTATGTAACTTTCATAAAAGGAATTGAACAGAAAAATATACAGGGTGTAAGGGACCGGTTTCCGAGAACTTTAAGGACTTGCTCAGTAAACGAAACTGAACAACTTTCCACAAGAAATTTTTCAGGAAACGAAAAAAAATCGGTTTCTCCATACAAAATTATAAACTTGATTGGACAGTTTGTATGGAGAAGCCGATTTTTTTTTCGTTTCCTGAAAAACATTCTTGTGGAAAGTTGTTCAGTTTCGTCTACTGAGCAAGCCCTTAAAGTTTTCGGAAACCTGTCCCTTACACCCTGTATTATACAGGAAATATTATTTTATCAGAAATTATGTGCCTACCATATCATGAAAATTAAGCATACTTTTCTTGTGCACAGTTTTAAGTATATTATAATGAATAATTGGTCCAATTAATGCCCTTAATTTTTATCTGGCTCGTTTAATATACCTATTCGATTTACGACGTTCATATTCTCATAACCGAATGACACAAGTCTCGATACGAAGTCAGATGCCCTATCTGTAATGTGTGAAATATCAATATTACAAGTAGGTACATTCTTTAAAAAGACTCATACTCGTACAAAAGACATAAACACAAAACAGATTTCTAATAGAATATTATGCGCCTTCCTTCATCTATTCACAATATGGGGGTCATGTCTTGAGTTGTAACCCACAATTCTCAACATATAATTGACCACGCTGAATACGTTAAAAACAACCGACTTCAATCGCAACAACTCCAATTTTGCTATGTTTTGTTGATTTTCTTAAAAACCGCTGAATCGATTTCGATAAATTTATATGGGACCACCTGTGAAGTATACCCTTTCAATATCTATCTATCTATCTATCAGCCGAAAGACGTCCACTGCTGGACAAAGGCCTCCCCCAAGGATTTCCACACCGACCGGTCCTGTGCGGCTCGCATCCAGCGGCTTCCTGCAACCTTTACCAGGTCGTCGGTCATCATGTTTGGGGGGTAGTTGCCATAATCGCCACGCTTGGCATGCGGGTTGGCGACCCTTTCAAACAAAAAAAGAATTTTCGAAATCGGTTCAGGCGTCTTCGAGTAATCGGTGAACATACATAAAAAAAAAAAGATTCCGACGAATTGAGAACCTCCTCCTTTTTTTGAAGTCGGTTGAAAATGCTGGAGCGCACATATTAGAGTTAGTCTTGGAGTTAAAAGTCGATCAATACCTATGGAGTAAATGGCGCAAGTTTGCGTAACTTTTTATAGTGAGACATTAAAGTAGACATTCGGGGAATATTTTAACTTATAAATTTAGTATTATGTCAAAATCTTTGTGGATAGATATAAATACAAAAGGATCACACCTCCAAAAATCGTTTTGTAAACAGGTACAATAAATAAAAAAACAAATAAACGTTTATATCAGAACACAGACAATATCAAGCACTGAACATAAAATTATACATACTTAAAATAATTTCATGTAGAGATTTTATTTTCTTATTGTTAAGTATGGCAAAAGGCCGACGGCCCACCTGATGAAAAGTGGTTACCTCCGCCTATGGGTGTTTGCAACACCATCTCTGCCGAACCATCAAAAACTCTTCAATCTCTTCTTGAATAGTCACATATTGTACACCTCAGGAAAAACCTCGGGTGGAAGCTCATTCCACAGCTTGAGGGTTCTAGGGAAGACATCTCTGGATCCTTACGGTTCGAGACCAATTTGGCTTTAGCTGGTGGGGATGAATTCCACTCCGATGGCAAGTGGTGCGGTGATAAAACTGTACCGTAACATCATGTCGAACAGTTCTTCAGAAAACATGCCGTTGTATAAGCGGTAGAACACATAGAGAGAGCTGAAGTCTGTTCGAAAGATGAGAGGTTCTAGACGGCTTCTGAGCTCTAGGTCATCGAAAATTCCGATCGCGCGTCGCTGGATGTAGTTGGATGGATTCGTCTAATACTGGGTGCTCCTGCTCAGATATGTAATCAGTACTCTACTACGTCGACACCTAAGATTACGATGCTCGTAGCAATAGAATTGAGGCTCTACAGTAAATATGACTTTTTGACGATGAACACGTAGACTTGCGTCTTTGTGGGGTTTCGGCAGACTGTATAAGTTTAGTCTACTCTTTCAGGTAAATATACAGAAGCGGCGGTGGCTTTACGGTAATGAATTCGACCTTCTAATCTGTAGATGTGAACGAAAGTCGCGTTGCGCACATTTTTTTTGCGAGCGTTGATTTAGACCGACAAATATATAAATGGACAACTAAAAACACACATGACCGCGGTGGTGCTAAGTGCAACACCAGGCAATCGCCGGCTATCTTTTATGTATACTGTTAAATTGTGCCACACGATAAGAAGAACAACTATAAATACATTAATAAAACAAACTTAATTTAAACAGAAAAACTTGTAAAAACCAAGAACTTAAAATAAGATGCTATAAAAAAAGTACTATTAAAGACATCTCAAACTTATTGGCAAACAATTATCCGCTTCGCCGCCACGACTGTTACACGCCATCTTTAAGATAGCAATCCACAAAGTCAACAATGCATGAGTACAGGGGGTCGGCTGGTGAAAACTAGACGCAGATGGCACTAAAATTCGAGTGGATCGAGCTCCATTTGTATAGGTTAGGGATACATAAACTTTTTTAGAAAACTAAAATGGCTATTACGATTTGGTTTGATTTAGGATAAAGCCATGCCGATGCGTGCCGATGCTCAATAAAGTAATGGCATGGCCAAAGAACTTTTTTATAAAAGACCATTTTGGCAGTCACCAAGCCTATTTAATGTAATGTCTCATCTGTATGTTAAACTCCCAAATATAGTATACTATGTTTAGGCATATCTACGAGATCCTGGAGCCTACACATTATACTGAACGAGTTTCACTTTGAGACTCGTAGACAATTAGCAAAAAAGCGGCCAAGTGCGAGTTGGACTCGCCCATGAAGGGTTCTGTAGCAGCAAGTAACATAATATAAAAGTTCTTGTAGTTCGTTGTGTTTATGAATTAAATGTTCTTTTTTATTTTTATATTTGAGTTGATTGAATGAAAGGTAAATTGCGGTTTACAATTTATGACGTATTAAAAAAAAAACTACTTACTAGATCTCGTTCAAAACCAATTTTCGGTGGAAGTTTGCATGGTAATGTACATCGTATATATTTTTTAGTTTTATCATACTCTTATTTTAGAAGTTACGTGGGGGGGGGGGGACACATTTTACCACTTTGAAGTGTCTCTCGCGCAAACTATTCAGTTTAGAAAAAAAAAATATTAGAAACCTCAATATCATTTTTGAAGACCTATCCATAGATACCCCACACGTATGGGTTTAATGAAAAAAAAGTTTTTGAGTTTCAGTTCTAAGTATGGGGAACCCCCAAAATTTATTGTTTTTTTTTCTATTTTTGTGTGAAAATCTTAATGCGGTTCACAGAATACATCTACTAACCAAGTTTCAACAGTATAGTTGTTATAGTTTCGGAAAAAAGTGGCTGTGACATACGGACGGACAGACAGACAGACATGACGAATCCACGAGGGTTCCGTTTTTTGCCATTTGGCTACGGAACCCTAAAAAGGAACTCTTCCAACAAATTGATCAACTTGGCCAAATTGGATTGCAAGGCCCAAAGTACATTTTTTATTATTACAGCAATATCGTCGAATAAAAGTGGTTCAGTATTAGAAATAGAAGCTCCAGTTAACGAGTTTTTCCTTAAATGTAAACCTATTTGTTTTATAATATAGATTTCAGTCGTGAATTTATTTGTAGGTGAGGTGCAGTCTAACCTTGTTTGTGGCTGGTGATTAATGTAAAATGCCGTGTTCAGCCTAATTTCAAATGAATGTTATATTATTTTCTAGCCTACACTGGAACTGTTTTTGATTGTTCAGTAGCTTTCTACTCATCATATTGAACAACTTCCCTATGAGAGGAATGGTCAGTTCTTTTATTTGACCTAGCTTTTGCAATATAAATATTTCCTCAGCTTCTGTTTTGGATTTAGTCCAACATGGTTAATTTTTGGCACTAAATTATGTCTCCAACCTGGATATTCACGAGAATCTTAAAGCGAGTCCTCAACTGATCATACAACCGGTTTACAGAGCTAGGAACCTCAAAAGGAGCGCGTTGCGTTAAATATATCATTATTTTCACACATTCTCGCTTATCTACAGAGATTCACTTCTACGGTGGTTAAATTTATTTAATGGTACTATTAAAGTTTGAAAGTTATTAACGTTTCAAAGATGACCCAAAACGGGAATACGCAAGTGTTGTAATAAAAGTTTTCATTTTCAAAATCTACTTGCACTATTCCGATAATAGTAGTTAAAACCTGTTCTGGAAAACCGTTCAAACTAAAGTTCATTTAACAAATTAATATATATTTTTTTCCGTAGGAATTAGATTTATCACATCACTTCATAAATCTTGGTATTTATACATCCCTTGGACCTTGAGTTATCGTATAATAGTATACTTTACGGTACAAGGTATGTAAAGGTGGTAATTACTTGTTTTGTTAATTTTATGCCAGATGTGTGTTTGTTATTAAATGGAAAAGATTGATCACGCAATTAAAATGATAAATCTACAAGGTGAAACGTGGAAGTAAAACTGAATCGATATCTTAAAGGCGAATCTGGACGTGTCGAGATCACCTTAAATCTACGAGTACCTAGTTCTTTAACCCTTTGACCGCCACAGTTAGCTATAGCCGACTACGCTTTTTCGTGCCACACACACAAGGATTTGAGATTTTCATACATTTTCGTTGCACAATTTTTCATAACGTAGCGTGGCAAAAATGGAAACTGATGTACCTTACTCTGCCCAGTCTACAGTTCTCACTGAAGACTGATCACCTCATGATGATCTCGATTCCCAATCCTTGGGCTTACGACATGAAAGAAGAAGAAGCGTGGCGGTCAAAGGGTTAAATCTTTGGGAATCAATGAGCTGTTAGCCTAATTTTTATAAGACTCCATTATGCAACTTATTGCGATTTAATCCTAGAACAAAAGTTATTCACTATGATGTTTAGAAGTCCCTGTAAACGGGTCCTACATCTATTTTGCTACATCTTGTAATATAAAAGTAATGTTATACCTGCAGGCATGACTTTAAAATGTAGTTCATCAACCTATAATATATGATTTACAGTGATGTTGTCCTTGATCCTCAGAGCTGGTTGCCGAGTGCCACCGGAAATTGCGTCATGATCACGACATTGTCTCTGGATTATATTGTCGATTCCACGTCATTTCCGTTCTCAGTAAATATCCGGTAATTATTATTCGCTTTTGAATGTAACAGCGACAGTTGTTTAAATGTTTTGCCGAAGGAATAGGTAGGCAGGAGATTCTACTTTAGAAATATCCGGTAGTTGACGCAGTCATCTGAATTACTGAAGTAACTTTTTATCATGTCAAAATATATAAATTTAATTCCAGAAATGTTTGGAAATGTGAATAATGACATCATAGTTTAATATTGTTGTTTGCTTATTAGGTAGGTAATTAATTTATACAATTTCATAATTACATTTTCAAATCAGTAAGTTTCTCTGCAAATTGAATAAAATACCTACCTAGGTATTTATTAAACAATATTCCATAATTTATTTCATTGCAGTCAACTCCCGGTTAGACCTTTAAAGTACTTATGTGCATTTACAAGTATTACAAAATTCTTTTCACTTCTTCAGCACGAAAAAGGTGCTTTTGGTGCTTAGAAACAAAAACAAAGCGTGACAAAAAGTGATTCAAATTTCGAACACCACCTTTGGACGATGTTTTGTTCAGAAACTCATTTTCGTCTAGCGATTTAAGTCATAGGCACAAAATGTTGTATGATATTAATTTAAATTTAATATTATAAATAGTGCTATTGCCTTTCTAAAGACGTAATATTTAGAATAAATATGTACGAGTAAACAGTAATATCGCTTACATAAAAATATCACGTTTCAGGCAGGCAATGTCAAACAGGGGCAGTTAAAATATTGTGTCCGAAGAGAATTTAATCATCTACGTTAATTTTTCCTATAACCTATAAAACTTTTCTCATTGGTAGAGGTGAAAAGTTGTATGTTTCACACGAGAGCAACAGTTATTTTTATGTCTCGTGCCTTAAATTACTCATTGTGCTTAGTAGTCTATATTAGAATCACTCGCTACGCTCGTAATTCAGTTCTAGACCGGGTTCCCTACGACTTCGCTAGTTCATAATTTAAAGTCAGCACTTGCAGTAAAAAAACCGGCCAAGTGCGAGTCGGACTCGCGCACCGAGGTTTTCGTATAAATTTATATTCACACATGTCTTGAACTCTATATCAAATACTTAGGCCTGCAATCCCTTGAAGCTGTGAAAAAATCTAACTTCTATGCCAATGCAATCAAGAGATACGGCCGTTTATGCCGCATATTTGGACACTCGCATGGGAATCAAAACCTATAGGGTACTTCCCGTATTCCTAGAATCATAAAATTTGGCAACGAGCAATGCTTATAGCATAGCACAAGTAAAGGAAAAAGTCCGAAAACCAAAAAATTTTAGTTACATCACAAAAAAATTGTGAGTGAGTATATGATATAAAATTCAACTTGATACGTCTACGCATTCCTGAGAGAAAGGGTTGTGACAGACAGATAGACAGACAGACGTATGGACAACGAAGTGATCCTATAAGGGTTCCTTTTTTCTTTTGAGGTACGGAACCCTAAAAAATAACTTTGCTCACTTTTTGAACAAATAACTATTGTAATACGGTCTACCGCCAATTAAGAGACTTCATAATTCGTTTGACGCTAGCTTTGTTATACATAAACAAAACAAAACTACAGTTTTCTTTATCAATTAAATGATAAAACCCATTTGTTATGATTAATTTACTATGACAAAATAAGTAAAAAAAGAGGTTAATTCATAAAAAGACCGATACGAGATTTATCATAATTGTATGTGGTTTGGAAAAGTGAAGCGCCCGGATAGCTGGAATTTTTAAATACAAAAATAAAAACATGGTCGCATAAAGAGGCCGGGGACTTAAGACCTCTGAAAAACGAGACGACATTATTTATTCGTGGGGCCTCGGTTTTAATTCGGATTTATGTATGAACATTAAAGAAAGAGGCTTATATCCTCCCATTCTGTGACATGACCGTTTTTATGTGTTTCCTTTCCTACCTGTTCCTACATAGAATAGCCTACATGTGCAATACACGTGTTGCTATGATACATCTAAGACTAACTTGTGTCTTATTAACATTTCTACAATACAATAAATGAGGTGTACGTCTGACAACATTTAAAATTTTAGATCTCCCATTATTATTATAATTTTATGTAGAATATTCAAAAATAAATTACCTACATTTTTTTAAAGTTGTTTTTTTAAAGTTTTGCTATATAGGCTAGGAAGCCTTTCCATCAGGTCGAGTTAGATACTTTATTAAATTAGGGCCCGTTTAGACGATGCGATAACTTTCTTGCGGCCGCCGCGCGCTAGCCGCGTGCTGGCCGCGCCTTGGCCGCGCGTTGGCCGCGTACTTGTTTTCATTCATAACAAATTAAACTTTATTGACTAGTCCACACCGTACAAATTCTAGGAGTTACCTAACCGCGCGGCGAACGCTCGGCGGACGCGCGTCGTTCGCGCGGTTAGGTAACTGCTAAGAATTTGTAAGTTGTAGACTAGCCAATAAAGTTTAATTTGCTATGAATTAAATCAAGTTACGCAGCCAACACGTGGCTGACGCGCGGCGGCCGCAAGGAGTTATCGTGTCGTCTAAACGGGCCCTTAGTTGTCACCCATTTGGCATAGGCACCATGCATATGCATACCTACAGTTAAGGAATGTGAAGTTATAAAAGCTTATGTAGCTTATATATTATAATTTTTTTGAGTTATAAAAAATATGAAAAGTAAGAGTATTTTAATATTGCCTTTTCATCGGGAAACACATAAAAATTGGGGATCTATAATTTGAAATTCGGCCTACTTACACAAAGATCCACAAAAATTGAAGCTGCATAAGCATATAACAATTACGTTAGCATTCATTCGTATTTGTCATCAAATAAGGTATTTGGTCGTTGGATACGTTAGAAACTTGTTTAAATAGAAGTTTGTATTTTGAAGCACTCTGCAGTTTGGCACACGTTCTATTTGAAACGGTCGCCGTATTCAGACTAAATTGCGTTGAATGGATTTTTCAAGGAGCAATTTTTAATGTACCTACCCTTCGTTTGGTAGGTTGGGAGAGGCAGGTAGGAGCGAGGAGAGAGAGCAGTGAGCAGAAAGCACGGGTAGTATCGCGATCGATCCCGGCGCCCCGCAAAGCAATGCACTTCTTAATTAGTACCTGATGGTTATTGGGCCGATACAATGTCGGCACGATCTGTCTGTTCACAGTTTGTGCGATGTGACTCTACCTTTTATCATATAATTTGCTGCTGACTGCCATTCAATTTGAGTACATGATCTTCTACAGATACGTTGAACATGTAAAATTTATTACAATATATAGGGTGACTTTAAATTAGTTCTTGATACGAAAGGCGATGAATTTACTCATGATAACAAACAACTTTCCCTAAGGAACCCGTAGTCAAATCGCAAAAAAAATTTTGGTCTCTCCATACTAATTTGGCCAGTCAGTTGATCGATTTGTATGGAGAGACCAACATTTTTTTTTGCGATTTCACTATGGGTTCCTTAGGGAAAGTTGTTTGTTATCATGAGCAAATTCATCGCCTTTCGTATCAAGAACTAATTTAAAGTCACCCTATATAGATTCTGGTTTCGATGCCTCTAGTTTGTTCATTCTTTACAATAATAGGAACTAAGGTGAAGTGGTGCGTTGCAGTAATGTAATGCGATTGTACTAAAAACTACTATTTACAACTTTTCTGTGTTTCTGTACCGTTTCATGTCAGCGAAAATTATAAAAATATACTTAGTTACAATAAATCATCAACTGCAATCGCAATCTTATTTACGTATTTTACTGTGAGAGATAAGGGCAATTTAAGCACTTATTCACATCTACATAATTTCAAATGAAAATGGAAATTAAATACATTTATAAAGGAGATGAAAATTTATCAAAAATTTTATAAGTATCTAGATCCGATTCCTGGATACGAATTGCCAAAAAATACGATGGAGGCCGAAACGCGTGCATTGGCATATTTTCTGTCTACGAATTAACTGAATGTTAAAGTGATTTTATTTAACGTTCTTTGAGATTATTGCTAGCGATAGACAATGTTTTGTCTAATATAAAGATTTCAAATAATTTTAAGCAAATGAGAGCCCCAAAAAGGCTGCGTGTCGACGCAAAATATTTAATGTATTATAAAGCTTCTTTATATTGATAATAATGTGAAGATTAATTTTGTTGTGGAGAGCATTGTTTTCATAACGCAAACCATTACCAGAGAATATGTACCAGAGAATATCTATCCTTCAAGTACTAAAACGATAGTGTCTTATTGTTGTAATGATTTCCATTAATTTTAAAGTGCATTTAAATACATCCACGTAAGTGGGGCCGCGGGCAAATCCATAAAATTGTATAAAAGTAGCACTCATTCGAAAAATCTATTAGGCTTTTGAGGAATTACAAAATGCAATAGGAGTATATTGTGTTTCATCTAAAACATTTGATTGTGTTGAACATCAAAGTTTATTTGTCAAATTAAACCATTATTGTGTCGAGGATGGGACTCTCAGTCTTCTCAATATTCTTAACTGAACTCACAAATAGTTCAAGTAAATTATTTTGGCTCTAAATTAAAAATAGGTAACACCTATTTTCTGGGTAAACCCAGGTATCTTTTTTGGGCCCTTTTCTTCTCCTTCTTTATTTTGATGACTTACTATGTATGGTGCAACATTTCTCAAATACTGTGTCGTTTTCAGAAGACACTTCTCTTAATAATATCTATCTATAATATAATAATAATATTTGGGACAAATCACACACGGTCATCTGGCCCCAAACTAGGATTCCCTGTATCTTGGGAACCAGAGACAGATATACATACACATATACTTTTTAAATACATACTTATTAATATAATACACCCAGACTTAGAGAAAACAATTCTGCTCACCCCAGAAAAAATTGCCCTGTATGGGGATCGAACCCACGACTCTCGGATCAGAGTTTAGGATCGCTAACCATTTAGCCACCGAGTCAGTCGCTTAGTCGCTCTTATTTTTAAGGTTGATAGGAAAGACTCCAAAATTGACGAAGTAAACGAAACTCTTTCTGATATACATAACAAAATAAGAAAATTCTATTTGCAAAATATTAAACATGTTTCTTTTGGACTCGACGATTCTTCTCGTTCCACTTACACTTCTCGAAACGTTGAGTGTTCCACCCACACTTGACCGATTTATATAAAGTTTAAAAACTATTTGCTATTTCAGTGGAATCATAGTTAGGTTTCATCATAATTAAGCTGGAAGTGCATGAGGAAATTGAAATTATTGGCCGAACAGAAAACCTATAAGAAAATTACAACTAGATGTGTTTAAAAACTGGCCGTTCTGTTGATATATTTTATAATTCAAAATTCAAAATCATTTATTTCTTTACGTAGGTACATTAAGCACTCTTATAAACGTCATATCATTTTTCTGGAGGAATATTACAAATGTCATTATCATTAAAATAATCTACAGTCTTATAGTATCCTCTTGAACAAATACAGCGTTTTATATGTTTCTTAAATTTACATTCTGGTAGTTCACACACGTCATTCGGAATTTTGTTATAAAAGCGTACACACTGCCCCACAAATGATTTTTTCACCTAACTAAGTCTCAAGAAAGCTATGTTAAGATTATTTTTACTTCTCAAATTACGTGTATGTCTGTCACTATTTTTGAAGAACAAGTTTAGATTTTTACGAACGTACATGATATTTTCGTAAATAAACTGACCGGCAACTGTTAGAATACTTATTTCTTTAAATCTATCTCGAAGTGATTCTCGGGATCGTAGTTGGTATATAGCTCGGACTGCTCTTTTTTGTAGAATGAAAATGGTTTCAATGTCTGCTGCGTGTCCCCACAGTAAAATGCCATAAGACATTATACCGTGAAAGTAACTGAAATATACTAATCTGGCAGTTGTTACATCCGTCAATTGCCTTATTTCTTGACGGCGTAGGCAGCCGAACTAAGCCTCCCCGCTAGAGTTGCAATATGTGGGCCCCACAGTAACGTGCTATCTATAGTTATGCCGAGAAAAACTGTACTAGGAACAAAATCTAATTCGTTACCATTTAATATTACTTTATTATGAGTATGTTTAACATTTGGCAAAGAAAGCTTGATGCATTTTGTTTTTTTCGCATTTAGTAACAGATTATTAGCAGTAAACCAGTCTAGTAACTTAGAGAGAGTGTTGTTCACTTCGTCAATTTCGATTGTCTTTCTACTTACCTTAAAAAGAAGGGAAGTATCATCAGCAAAAAGCACAATATTTGAAAGGTTTTGCACCATGAATGGCAAGTCATTGATGCAGAAAAAGGAAAGGGCCTAAAATAGATCCTTGTGGCACGCCCATTTTCAAAGTGGACCCAGAAGAATTAACGTCCTTGACTTGTACCATTTGCATTCTATTATCAAGATAAGACTTAAGGAGACCGAGTGCCCTACCTCTCACGCCGTAATGCTCCAATTTTATGAGTAAAGTTTGATGTTCTACGCAGTCAAAAGCCTTAGATAGATCACAAAATACCCCTATTGCATTTTGTGATTCCTCAAATGCCTCATAAATATTGCGTACTAAAGCAACTCCTGCATCTGTTGTTGAACGCCCTTTGATAAAACCAAATTGTTAATTATGCAGGAGATTGTTCATGTTGAAATGCTGAACCATTTGATTTAACATAATTTTTTCAAAAACTTTACTAAGTACAGGAAGCACTGAGACAGGCCTGTAGTTTCCCGGTTCAGTTTTTTTGCCAGATTTATATAAAGGTAGTACTTTAGTGTATTTCATAAGATCGGGGAATACACCACTATTAACGCTGGTATTATACAGGCAAGCCAAATATGGTGCTAAAATATGTATTACATTACTGATTAAACTAACTGATAATCCCCAAAGTTCTTCTATATTTTTTAATTTTAAAGATTTAAAAGTCTTTACAACAACATTTGGCTCAATTTCTTTAAAAGTAAATACTGAAGAACATGCCCTAACGTTTTCCTCTAATAAAATTTGAGCTTGTACCGACGAAGAATTAAGGGCTTCAGTCGTTGTTACGGGTATGTTAGTGAATTTTTTTTCAAATTCTTTAGCTATTACAGAATGATCTGTAATTTTACCATGATCTGTGTCTAGTGCATAATCTTGTTCGCGACTTTTTATTTTTCCTGTTTCTCTATTAATAATATTCCACACAGTTTTTACTTTATTTGTAGATAATTTTATTTTTCTAGCTATATGATTAGATTTAGCAGTTAAACATACCCTCTTAAACATTTTTGAATAATTCTTAACGTAGTTAATACAATTCTCATCAAACACGCAAGTTTTTTTGTCATAAAGTTCAAATAGATTTTCTCTGCTTTTGCGAATTCCAACAGTTGCCCAGTCACAAAATTTAAATTTTTGGTTAATCGTTATAGATTTTTGTTTAAAAATGTTTTTGAATTCCCTATCTATAATGGTAAAAATATCGTTATAAAATCGATTTACTTCTAATGTACATGTGTCTGGTATTGGCAAGTTTTCGTCAAGTTTATCTCTAAATCTCTCTATTCTACTAGCTGTGACAGGCCTTGTTTGCAATTTAATTACTTCTTTTAGTTTTTGTACAGGAAAACTAACTATTTGACCACTGTGATCCGACTTTAAACAATTTAAAACTTTTTTATCATAAAAATTGCAATTACAGAAAACGTTATCAATACATGTAGCGCTAGACTCCGTTATCCTAGTTGGTTCTAAGAAAATGTACTGTAAATCAAAAGATTTGAAGAGGCAAATTAACCTATGTAGTTGAAAGAGATTTCTTTTCAAGCAAATCTACGTTGAAATCACCACAGATGATAATTTTTTTCAGTAACAAAATATCTGAGCCAGAAAGCCAGAAAGTTGATTGATTTTTTCCTTCGCTCGACATAGAACTCGTTTTCTACTGAACTTTCAGTTTAAGTTGCAAGCGTACTTTTTCAGTTACCTTTTTTCCTTTTAGATTCGGTAGGTGTAAGTACTACCTAACGACGACTCCCCCGTCACTTGCGCACATTAGGGCCGGGCCTGGAAAGGAACCACCGATGCGAGAGTGTAAAAACGGAACGATTGGGACGGAACTCGCAGCTTACACGGAACTTGTTTAATCCCCCAAAGCCTTTAATGGACGTTCGGAAATGCTGTCTAAAAGGTGTAACTGCTCACAGTGGATTTAGTTCCAATACAGGCTAATACGTAAATGTTTGTTTTCCATTAATATTTAATGAATGTATGTAGCACAGCTGTTAGTGATGTTTTGGGTAATCCGATTTTAATGATATGGGTTGTTTTGTATTATTTTTGATCTTCTAGTTCGTTTCTTGTTTATGAGGATTTTTTAAAAATAAATACAATAATAATAAGAGAGATAATTCAAAATTCATTTTTTTTTAATAGATTTATATATACTCGTACTTTTAAAGTCTCAATATATTAATACTATAATAACTTGGCGAGTGATATGGAACGATAAAGCATCTCTTAACTCGTTGTAACGCCAGGCTGGTGAAATTTCGTTCTTTCTAGCCGCAGTTTTGCCGCGTCACAAACAGCGCAGCGCTGGAGCGCTCGTGGCCCGTGGTGCCAATAAGCGGATGCACTAAACCTGAGAACCTACCGACTACTTCTAACTATCCCAAGGAAACTGAATAACATTCTCCTAAGCAGGTACTGTAATCGATCTGGATCGTAGTTCACCTTCATAGGTAGCGTTATGATTATTGACAAACTCGCTGACTCAGTGGTTAGTGCTCCTGACTACTGATCCGAGAGTCGTGTGTTCGATCCTCTCCAGACAAACATTTCTGTGATGAGCAGATTTGTTTGCTCTGTGTCTGGATGTATGTATTATATTATATTTATAAATTGATTTAAACGTATATGTGTACATATGTTATCAGTCTCTGGTTCCCATAATACAGGTTATCTTATTTGGTGCCAGATGATCGTGTGTAATTTATTACAGATATTTATTGGACATTTATTTATTATTTGTGTTTGTAAAAATTTTGCTGCACTCGACGCACCTATTTGTTTGGGAGGGATTCTTTATAAGAACCCTTTACTACCTTAAAATCAATTTAAACATTTAAAAAAAAACCTTAAAATAAAGTTTCCGTTCAAGCTGCAGGTGCATTAATGTCGCAGATGCGGTTGTGTTACCGCTGCCGTGCCGCCGTATAAATATATTGGTGGGGCAACTAGGGCACGTTTCGTAATAGTAGTTTCATTTAAAATACTCGACTTCTATTAGGTAGATTTTTATAATAAATGCCACTGAAAAACGATTCAGAATACCACAAATATTAACCATTAGAAAGTTTTTGGCATATTGATTTATTAGGGATTCAGTAACATGAGTTCATTTCTGAAGGTATAGTGTATTGTATAATGAAAAAATAAATAATAATAAGCTTTTTAATAAAAGTGATAGTCGAACTAGTACATATGAAAAAGCTTAGTTATGAAATGACCGTGTCATTTATAAGATTCCTTTTTAGGGTTCCGTACTTCATAACGAAAAAAACCGGCCAAGTGCGAGTCGGATTCGCGCACCGAGGGTTCCGTATAAATTCATAATAACACATGTCTTGAAGTCTATATTTTTTATATTTGAGTTGATTGAATGAAAGGTAATTTGCGGTTTACGATTTATGACGTATTAAAAAAAACTACTTACTAGATTTCATTCAAACTAATTTTCGGTGGAAGTTTGCATGGTAATGTACATCATATATTTTTTCTAGTTTTATCATTATCTTATTTTAGAAGTTACAGGGGGGGGGGACACATTTTACCACTTTGGAAGTGTCTTTCGCGCAAACTATTCGGTTTAGAAAAAAAAAATTTGAAACCTCAATATCATTTTTGAAGACCTATCCATAGATATCCCACACGTATGGGTTTGATGAAAATTTTTGAGTTTCAGTTCTAAGTATGGGGAACCCCCAAAATTTGTTTTTTTTTTCTATTTTTGTCTGAAAATCTTAATGCGGTTCACAGAATACATCTACTTACGAAGTTTCAACAGTATAGTTCTTATAGTTTCGGAAAAAAGTGGCTGTGATGTACGGATGGACAGACAGACAGACAGACATGACGAATCCATAAGGGTTCCTTTTTTTGCCATTTGGCTACGAAACCCTAAAAACCCTTATAAGATCACTCGTATGTCTGTCTGTCTGTCCATCTTGTATAACCAATTTGCTCCAAATCTACTGAAATCAAATAAAAGGCTAAAATGCATAATATTTAAGATAACATACAGAAATTTACCATTATCATACCAAAAAATACAGGAAACAGTTCTATACTTATACATTACAGGAAAACCTGTACTAAATATGTGGTATTAAAATAACCTGTACCAGGTTTCGAAATCATGCGGACAAACTTACATTTGTAATTAGAGAATTGGGAGAAAAAAATTTCGATTGCAAAGTTAAGTTTGTTTTACAATCCGACTTATCTTTTCGCTAGAGCAATGTTTGGTGCTTACATAGTTTGTTTATACAGAACGCATATTTCATTTCATGGGTAATCACGCTCAAATTTTCAGATCTTAGAGGAAGTGTTAAAGGAAATTAGAAATGTTCTTCTGTCTGGTGCGCGGCACTCACTAAACGCTATTCATGATCAAAATATGTTGTCAAAATATATGCTGTCGGAATTTAAAATATAGCTGATAATGATTTGCATAAAAAATGAATGAATGAATAAATAAAAACACTTTATTTTGTAGCTTCACTTGAGTAGTGGAAGGCACAGTCCAAAATATCTAAAACCACTATTCGATTTGCAGAAGTCTATTGTTACTTTGAGAACGAATTCTAAATTATAGACATACTGAAATCAGACCTACGAGTACTTGGAAATTGACTACGTTTGAATCTCTCCGTAATTATTCAGTTTATTCAAACATATTTTTAACCGACTTCACAAAAAAGGAGGAGGTTCTCAATTCGTCACAATCTTTTTTTTTATATGTTCACCGATTACTCGAAGACGCCTGAACCGATTTGGAAAATTCTTTTTTTTGTTTTAAAGGGTATACTTCCCAGGTGGTCTTATAGTCACCAGGTCAGGATCTGATGATGGAAAGCTGGATAATTCGAGGGAAGTCTTCATATTTTATAGGCACAGTTATCATACGTAGGTAGACCTAGTAGTTACAATAAAAAGTATGGTCGTCTCAAAACACCGAATAGTACCACACCTATAAGACTATTATGAATAAAAAATATTATATACCTAGACTGATATACATACATATATAAGTTTAAATACATACATAGATATAATACACCCAGACACAGAGCAAACAAAACTGTTCATCACAGAAATGTTTGCTCTGGGTAGGGATCGAACTCACGACTCTCAGATCAGTAGTCAGGAGCGCTAACCACTGAGCCACCGAGTCAGTTTAAAGTTATAGAAATACGTGCTCTAAAATATCACAGTCGAGATGACGAAGCAATCAGCTACATCGTTAGTGAAAAATGTCATGCACTGATTGATACTCATTCACATAACACTAGTCAAGTTGTAAATTCTTTTGTGTTTCTCTACCTACATAGCTCTTATACCAGTATAATGTTGTTATAGATAGGTGAGTTGCCCAGTGAGACGTCCGATGGCGAACAATGATATAAATCACATCCGCCGAAGAACAGAGTGGCGTAATTGAATGACATTGATATTCATTCGTTACATCGCCAATTTTATGAGCAAGCGCCGCAACGGCGAAATGTGCGGAATCAAATCAGTTCACTTGATTAATTTCGTGGAGTTACTCCGTTTTGTGATGAGATGACTATTACTGAATAACAGAGTATTCTGATAAACCTTAGCTTTAGTGGTAATGACGTTTACCCTTTTGCTTCAAGTAAGTAATGGAATATCATGTCACAGTTTTAGGGTAATCTTGAATAAATATCTATTAATAGAGAATAAATAATATAAGCTCATTCATAATAAACCCACTCGGAATTGAGACTTCAAACCATCACTCATTTATTTCTTCCACTGATGATACCTACTCTAACTAACGAATCCGAATAACAGTATTACAGTAATGAATGATGAAATAAACTTAAGTAATTCGAAAGTATCATCAAAACCATCAAAGATTTGTAAATTTTCTCACGTAATATATAGAAAATTATGTAAAAGAGACGCTTTGTTTTTCGTAACCGTTAAGATTTAATGGAAACCAAGAAAGATGTTTCATGGTTTTTTACTATTGGCGCCGGCGTTGCCGCGCTTATTTTTGGAGGTAAAGGACAAAACTGATTGCCGCTTCAACGTGCAGCTGGATCGGCTAAAGTGTTGGTACACCGCTAACATATTCGTCGTCACGGCTCGTGTTATCTGTCGCAGGCAGCCGCGGCCGCGCCGCACGCCGCTGCCACCGCTCCGTGCCACCCGCTCTACCACCAGCCCTCAGCCCTACGCCCTAAGCACAAGCTCTCGTGTCAATTGTTTAAACTGCCACCGGTTACTTATCCTTACAAATGTAAATAAGATGATGTGCGCCAGAGCTGGTAGCGGAAAAAAGATAAATGCTCTTTTGATTTATTTATTGTGCTTGTTCCGTAGATAAAGGGCCGCTTTTCCATTTTATTTGCTTATTGTATTTGAAGGCTTGATAAGAGTCAAATAATCACGACAGATTCTGGTCTGTCATTTGCAGCTACCAGTACTTTGAAATGAAGATTCATTAACGGGGGTTTAAATTTTCATATAATCAGTAGGGTCCGGTGTTTTGTGTCAGTCCTTTTGTAAACTTTCGTGTCTTTAATTATCAAGGTTAATAATTAAGTCAAATTAATGGAGAAAAAACGGAGAATATTAGTGCAGTTGATAATAATGTCAAATGTCTCACGTCAATATTATTTTCATTATCCATAATACTGTACTACATACTGTACTAAATTTTTGGCGTTCCTATTCTAATTACATTTAGAAAAAAAAAATGTACGTTTGTAACATAAGTGTTAATATTCTTTAGGGATTCTTTATCTATGATAAGCGTCATTCGACTAAGTTACAAGTCATCTAGTTTCTCAATATAGCCACTTTCACATAACGACTGGTTTCCCAAAATGACCACTTTATCAAAATGACCAATTTTTCAAAACTATTTAAATAAGGGTTCACTACCAAAAAGTATACATCCACATAGGGGTCGTCAATTAATCACGTAAGTCTCAAAATGGGGGGGGGAGGGGGTCCGGAAAAATCACGAAACATCACAAGGGGGGAGGGGGAGTGTATTGAGATTCGTTGAACGCGCGATTTCTAGAGTAAGTAAGTTCCAAAGGTCGGAGTGTGGTTGTTAATTAGATTTTATAGTTGTGCAAATTAGATTATATCTGTATTTAAAGATAATAATTATTCTAAAAACTTTTAAGATACTTTGTACCAAAAAAATACACGTGATTTTGGGTAGGGGGGGGGGGGGGATAATCTAAAACCTCACTACGTATCACCAGGGGGAGGGGGGTTAAAAAGTGCCTAAAAACATCGTCTATCAAGGGCAGGCGAAAAATGTATTTTTCTTCTATTCATCTACTTTAAGTACACCCAATGTGTAATTTATCTATTTATATTTTATTACGCTCAGGTCCCAACTGAACTCATTTATCATATCTATTATCAGTCGAAAAACAACTTGCCCAAATAAAATACGAGTCAAACAAATCTCGGCTCGTTTCGGGGCACTCCATCAATAACGAGAACGTTCACGAAATGTGTCGGGTATTCTGGGACTCTTTTCAGCGGTTAAGAAATGACCTCGCGAGTAGCATGTTGGACGCCGAGGTGCAAACTCAATACTGATAGCCGATAGGCGATAGCCCTTTATGACCCATTTACCAATGTCAGTGAAAAAGCACCCGGACAGACCCCACAACCCCGGGGCCCGGACTCCAGCATCCGGTGACGGCGTATCGGAATTCCGACGACGACGGCCATTTAAAATTCACACCGCCTGTGAATCGTAACTTGTTTATTCAAAAGTTTACAGTGTGATTAGTTCCTTTGTTTTTGATTTTAAGTACTTACAGCATTCCAATTTTAAAGGGTTATTAATCTCACAGACTGTTGTCTGTGCGTGTTAGCGTATTAACTCGTGGAGCTTAAAATGCAAACCCAATAAAAATAATCTATAATAAGATCTGGATCTGGACATATATTTATAAAATAAAAAGAAGATAGGTAAGTAGTTAGAAGTGAAAAAATATCCACCTTTTTTGTACCTACAGCAGTATCCACTTATTTAAATTTAAGTTTACCTTTCTATCCTGTAATTTTTTTTGGTATTACAGGATTTTTAAGTGTAGGTATTAATTAACACAGTTCAAAAATGTGTCTTACATTAAACGTGTAACTTAGTAGCATCTGTAATTGTTTTTGTTCTATCTGAGAGTTCGCGCATCATGCACCTATCCCTGTTGAGAGAAATTCTATTCGATTTTAGTACCATATACGATATTACAACTCAAAGTAATCTCAGAAGTTTTTACGCTGGAAAGAAATGCCAAACACTTGACTTCCTAACTGCATTAATGCTCAAAAACTACTTAACTATAGTAAGACTAGTCCCAGTCCTATAATGCCCAGATAATCAAAAGTTTTTTTTACAGAAATAACAATGGCAAAATTTTACTTGACCTATTTTTGCGCCGTAAAATGTATGAGCGCTCACCATAGCTCTCCGTTTTGTCACTGGCCGGTACAGCACTAGTACTGGCGGAGGTCAACGCCTGCCATCGTCTTTGTCTATCAGTGGAAAAACGATCCATATATTTTCATACATTTTTGCTTCTGCAATTGTATGTATGACAGGTGCCAGTGCCATGCCGGCCAGTGGAAAAACGCTCAATGCGAGAAACCCGTATGTCTGGAATGATTAATTTGGATTTTTATTTTTAGACAAAGTGTTTTAAATTAATAATCGTTTGACATAATTATAGTTCCGAAAAATCTTAAAGAACCTTCAGGATACAAATTTGTTAAGTTTAGAATAATTTAATATAACCATATGATACTTTCAGTTAAAAAAATTGCATGTGGATTTTTCCTATCATACAATATACATCCTTTACCCCAGATAATAGAAGGGATCCGTAGGAAAAGGGAGATTTTTTGATATTTTTTATCAATTATAAGTTACTACTTTGGTGTAAATATACCGTACATACTTCCTAGTAGAGTTTATTGGCCAAACCCAGCCTAGAGTATCCCGACGTACCTCAAAGTGTACAATTGACTTGACCATAGGTTAAACTCCTGAAATTTTGATTCTGATTCATTAAATTAGCTAACTTCATGTATTTTTTTTTATTTTTGTTAATTTTTCTCAACATGTTTTTAATTTTTATTTATTAGGGTAAGTGAATTAATATCAAGTCGAGGGCACTCTACCTCTACGAGGAAGAAGTCGCGAGCACTTGCTAACTAGTACACACAGAAATAATAATAACGCAACTTATAGGCATTGTATGTTTGTTTCAATCAAAAGATCGTCTGCTTACAATTTCCCTTGATTTAATACCTGAATAGGTGTCGACTCATAAAACAAATTGAAATTTATCCATGGATAAAGACTCGCGGCGGCCGCGCGGTCGAACCTCAGCTTTGACGATAAATCAACTCGACGCTTTTTTATGTATAAAAAAGAGAAAAAGACTGGAAAAGTCGTTTATTTGTTTCCAAACTACATTCGAACGGTTCCCAAGCTTCAATACTTTAATAAAAATCTTGCTGTGGAATTGAAATTTCACATTTCGTCGCACTGGGCACAGCGTTGAAATGGGGAAGTTTGAATGCTGGGAAAAATGGATAACGGTAAAACTTTTCCAGTTCCAAGCTCCAATTAGGTAGAGAGTACTCTGTTAGCTGAAATTATGTAAGTAAATACATGTGCGGATACGTAGAGGAAAATAACCGAAATAGAAACATTCAATATATTGTATTTATACTGAAAATGTTGACCCGAAGTATTCCCGATTGTGTGGAACCGAGCCTTATTACACATGTTGTGACTAACTTAGTTAAATAAAAAGAAACAAACCTGTAACTTCCAGAACTATCAAATTAATCAATTAATCTGAATCTGAATGTAAATTATAATCCTAGATCGAGTGTCCCTGTAAGAAATTCAATCCAAATTGTAATATTGTGAGACGTATGTTACAGACGTAGGCTATAAAATGTGTTAGGTTAGGCTATAAAGTGAGTTTCTTTTGGCCTCGACGTTACTTGCTAACACTTTCTGAAAAGTTAACTGTACAAGTACTGAGTGGTAGAAACTTTGTACTAAGTAGAAAAAAATTACCAGTTTTCAATAAAAGCAAGTAATTAATTTTTTTTTTTATTATATCTACTTATTTTAGCTCGCGTGTATGAAAACATCTGCCAGCTTTAGCCGAAGAACCGCTTTTCTTGTCCTACGTCCTATATTTCAAGGGCGCGGAACTATTAAAAAAAGTTATATACGAGATTTGGTCTAAATTAAACATTGGAAGAATGATTTACCTATGTCTGGCTGTTCATAAAATGATCATTCGCACAGCTGCGTATCAAATAAGTAAAAAGTAAAATTAAATCATTTTTTTGCAAAGCATCTTTTGTATAATATCTTCTTGTAGATGGAGCTTATTCTAAATCCCTAATAGTCGCCACGAAGCGAAAAACCTTCACGAAGCGAGTTGTCGCTACGATTTAGCGAATGCTGGGACCATTGATATGAGAAGCCTACTAGATGTTTCTTTGTAAAGCAAGAAGTGATAGTGGATTTGTTTATCCCCTGTGCCGAAAGGAAAATGAGCTAAACCAAACATTTACATTATTACATTACATTTACATATAGCTAGACATTTGAAAGGACTATGGGTAAGAGCGTAAACACAAAGTGAATTGTAGCATTATGAACTATGTCAGTATGAGTTTGCGTAATGGCGTTAATTGCCCTAATAGCGCTTGTCTAAATTCACTTGGAGAAAAAACCTAGTTTTTCGTACATTCCTGGAAAAAAATATTTAATTATTAGGAAAATCTGTTTATCTTTCAACAAACATATTTTTTCTCCGAGTGAATTAAGGCATACTGCCTTAGGATAAATTAAAGTACTCCATAAGGGCAACAAAGAACAACATAGTTCGGTTTCGACGCATTTGACCAGATTCGCACTTGACCAATCATTCATAATGTTACAGTGCATTGGGTAAGGTGTCCATATAAAATTACCCATTCTCCTTTGACTAAACATAATTAGATATATGCTTCATCCTCTCGGAAGGCGAAAACAGTGCTTTTGTATGACAAACCTATTTTTTTTTTATATCTAGCACCCAGTGGCTAAGGGCTATGTATATACAAGTATATATTATTTTAAATTGGTTAACTGTCTCATCTTGCATCTTGGCGTCACCTTTAGGTAATTAAATTAAGCTTCCGTACCCAATCGTACCAATTGTGCCATAATACAAAGTTTATCTGTCCATCTGCCCTAACTTTAGATGCCCTATCTTTTGCACCGCAATAAGAAGCAAGTTATTTTTTAAAATAAGGGTACTATTGTATTATGGTAGTTGAGTATAAAACAAAAATAGTTGAGGAGATCCCCATACAAAAAAACATGTTGTTTCCAGAATTTTTTGTTTTTGCTTTATTATAATGCAAAGAGAATGAAGAAAAAGATAATTTCTTAGCTTACATAAACAACAAAGATGTATCTATGCAAATATATTTCAATTTTTTTGTAAAACTTATATTGTGGTGTGTGGTACGGCACCCTCAGTGCACGAGTCTGACTCGTACTTGACTTATTTTTCATTTACTCACGCTACCCCCTCCCCCTTAATCCCTCCCCCCGCAGCGATGAAACAAAACTTTTTACTACATATTTTTAAAATAGTACAAATTACTCACTGAAAATGTTGCGGCTTAGCGCTCCCGACTTGTACACTTAGAGTAGCGAGTTCAATCTGCACCCAGGGAAAACATTTGTGGGACGAGCAGGTTTGTTTGCTCCGTGTCTGGGTATTTTATAACTCTACGTCGTGTAACAAATATAAATTGTAACACCTTATGGTGGATTAATTAATTAAAAAGTTAAAAAAAACAATATAATTATTCGGCTATAACTGGATAAAGTACGAAAGGCCAGTTTTTTGCTAAATCAACTAAAGAAGACTATACTTTGTTAAATCCTGTATAGATATTAACCTATATCCTATATCTTAAGAATTCCATCTCGCTCTAAAACTGAATTTGCTACTTTAACACAATTTTCTATCAAACAAAAGGCTCAGGTCAGCTAATGGACATATAAATAAATAAATATGGCCCCAAACTAGGATTCCCTGTGTTATGGGGACCAGAGACATACACATATACGTTTAAATACATACATACTGTTAACAACCCATATCGTCCCCACTGCAGGGGCACGGGTCTCTCTCACATACATCACGAAGGTTAGGCCATACTCCACACACGGGGGCCAACCCCGGATTGGTGCAGGTTGTGCGGCTAGTGGCCAACCCCAATGTTAGAAGTTTCCGAAGGCCTCCGAAATGACTCCCTCCATGCCTCCAACGACAGGCCTCCAACGAGCCATCTAGTAATAGCAGCCGGCAACAACGGCTTAACGTCGAGATAAATGCTACTAACAGTCAAACCTATCCAGGTTACGACCGTGTCTGTAGTCAGTTAACCTGCGTGATCGACGTTACCCCGCAAGCCACACTGAGCTACGAAAGCTTCATACATATATAGTAAATATAATACATCCAGACAAAGAATAAACAAAGCTCATCACAGAAATGTTTGCCCTGGATGAGGATCGAATCCATGACTCTCGGATCACTAGTCAGGAGCAATAACCACTGAGCCACCGAGTCAGTCAGCCACATAATATGTAAATCCTGGGAAACTGCGCATGCAGCCTTCATTAAAAAATAGTAACCGTTTCATTTAATATCATGTAATAAGTATTTAAACAATAGGAATAATCCATCTCCCGCACCCTCAATACTTGGTAATTATTTTTATAATCTCCTCAGATTAAGTATTCATTCGGTAGTCGTTTTATCTCCTATTTTGTCTTTTTAGTAAAATTACAGACCACTATTATTCAGGCAATTACAGTTTTAAGAATATTTTTCCATAATCAGAATTATTTCCATTAATCAGATTAAAACTTCCATGAACACAAACTTTTAGGGTTTTTTTCATAACAGTTTCATCTCAAACATAATACTGAGATGCGAAGCTTTTAGATACGCTACCTTAGTCTAGGTACGAGTAGCAGGTGCGATGCTTTAATATTCTTAATCCCATTTTCTTCGGTACCGCAGCGCCGCCGTCGCACTGTTATTGTTGGCTATCAAAAGAAGGGATCCTCCTGTACATTTGTACGGCGATCGCATTACTTACCTGTAATAATTTTGCGAGCATCCCGCAAGCATCCGCATTACACCCCCGGCGCGGGGCTCATAATCGTAACTCTATAAATTGACAATAAAATCTTACCTTTCAAGTCCGGCACGACACACAAACACGCCACTTAACAGTCATGTTCACTTAAAGTCATTATCATTCGATTAAAGGTCAATGCACTGAGCGCTAGGGTTGTTCCAATGTTTGATTTAAATAAACGAGGTACACATTCTCGACGTCGCTAGGAGACGGTGCGGTGGAGGCGACAGTGGTGGTGGCGGCGGCGGCGGCGGCGGCGGCGGCGGCGACGCGGGATCGAGTGCCGGCGCGAGGCGAGGATGTGAGGTCCAAACAGAGCTGCCGGCCCATTTATGCGAGTTGGGGTGGAAACGCGCAGGCGTCCAGCACCCTGTTGCTTCATAATGACGTACCTCGTCCTGCAACTTATCGACAAAGTTTGACGACTATGTCGTTTAATGTTCCATTAAAAACTTTTTTTTCCGAGACATTATATGCCACCGCTTTGTCCAAAACGTGCAGAGCTAGGATTTTATTGCCTGCCTAATATCAAATAATTTATCTTGTTTTATCATAAGCTTGTCCTGTATTATACACTATAATTATTATTCTTAGTAACGGGCGTCCTTCTTAGGTAAGTAAATACTATTACCTACTCATGTTTTTGTTTATTTTTTCTTAAGCAATAAAGATATTTTCTTTAACCAAAAATTAATTTTGTTTATATATTTTTTGCAACTAAAGCTAAGCACCCCAGACTGTGTAAGCTTAGAGTCGATATAGCATTGCGGCGAATCGCAGTCGCATCCCTAGTCGCGACCTCCTCTCACACCCATGCAACCTGTAACACCCCCGCCCCATCGCTTAAACACTGACTTATCAAAAAACTTATGGTTTAACCAACGACAGATTAGATTGGTCTAACAGACAGGTCGGGTGAAAACTTTACGTAAGCTTATTACAACAAAATCGATATACCAGCGTTTCCATTTTTCATTACCTACTTACTTACCCAAAACTTATTTAATTTCAATTAAAACACATATGTATTTGACATTTACGATAATTATCTGAAGCGGATGTTGTTAAATAATTGATTTATGTTCGATATGAGAAGGTAAAGTGGTGTTATTTTAATTATTTAGGACATATCTGTCAATCAAGTCTGTCAATCAGATTTTGGTTTTAAATGCAAGGACTTGAATGAGACGGATATATCGAAATCGAAATCGGATTAAAACTTTATTTGTAAAATATACATACACGATAAAAATATACATATAGACGTGTTGTACCCTCCTTATTGAAAGTCTGTCAAAATATTGTGGCTCAGTGGTTAGTGATACTGCCTACTGGTCCAAGAGTCGTGGGTTCGACAACGGACAAACATTTCTGTGATCAGCAGATTTGGTTGTTCTGTGTCTGTGTGTGAATATTATACCAGTATTTGTGTGTATTTAAACGTATATATGTATGTTTGGGGCCAGATGACCGTGTGTGATTTGTCCCGGATATTTATTTATGTTATTATCGTGTTTTATTTTAGATGTGTATTGATATAAAACAAGGTCAGGCGTAAGTTTGATATAAAAAAAAACATTGAACTGCATATCCAAGACTGAGTTAGATTGATGTCCATTCATGGAGATGGGGCAATTTATAAATAAGTATTATTGAGTAAAAGTTCCTGAGATTGTAGCTAGGTGTGCCAGAAAAATAAAATTAAAAGTCATGTTAAGAAATGTATATCTCGTTAAAACAATAAAACACTGGCACTCCAGCCATGTCGGAGGCCTTATAGGCGGCTTGAAAACTTCTGACACTGGGGTTGGCCGTAGTCCCACAACCTTCACCAATCCAGACTTGCCCCCCTTGTGTGGGGTATGACCTTACCTTCCCGAGTTATGGGAAGAGACCCGTCCCCCTGCAGTGGGGACGTAATGGGTTGTTAACAAACTGTCATTATCATCATCAATATTATAGCCTTAAGATCAAGTGAACATAATATAGCATGAAGTATCCCTCAAGACTGAGCCACGTGCTTCTAGCGGCTTCCTGCTGCATGCCTGTCAACAGTCCGCCCGGAATCGGCTCGCGGTCGCCACTCGAAACTCTTTTATCCCCATCGGTTATATTCTATCAGTCCTGCGAGCTATATGGCCTACACATTCCCACTTCAACTTGTTTATTATATGAGCTTTTTCTGCGAGAAGTTCCTTGTCTCGAATTTGATCACGTATAGAATTCTCAATCGTAACTATCTCCATGATAAGGTCAATTATATCTGCCAATAGTTAGCGGCCACGTCTATGTTAATTGTTAATGATAAAAAATGTAGTCACAGTAAGTGTAGTCATAATATAAATAAACTGTAATCACTACATCATGGACAGATCCCAGCCAGTAGGATGCAGACAGTGTTGGGGCCATCCGTCTTCAACAAACTCTCAACAAGACTCAAATTACTCAAGCTCCCTCAATAGAGAGTTTTAAAAGGAAGCTCAGACGCTGGATTATTGAGCTAACAATCTATAATGTACAACATTTTTTAGACTAACAATTGTTTGTAATGATTCCTATTTTGTTTCGATTTAATGTATTATCAATTATTATTGAAAATGTATTAAAATATTTTATTATGTATTTTTTATTATTATTTGTAAATGCGTCGAATTCAACTCGGTTACTTAATATCTTTCGCGTCCAAAATGCTGCAGTGTTGATACTGGTCGTTGATCAGTATATGTTGCCAGTGATAACATATGAAACTGAGACATGGTTGCTTTACTAATAATGGGCCAAATAAGAAGGCTCACCAAAGGTCACCCAAAGGGCGATAGAGTGTACTATATACTCGGAGTTTCCCTACGTGATCGAATAAAAAATTATGAGATACGTAGACGAACTTGAGACGAAAGAATTAGAATCACAAATCTGAAGAAGCAGTAGGTGGGCAGGAAAGTCCTAGGCAGGCCTCTCACTCGGTGAACTGCTAACTTGGTAAAGATCGCGGGAAGCCGCTGGATGCGACCAGCTCAAGACCGGTCATGAAAGTCCTAAGTTTAACAGTTGACAATGGACATCTTTTAGCTTGATGTTGTTTTGCAAATAAGTATGATTCTGCATATTATTATCTTTTTTTTTCAGAATTCAAGTAAACTTTGACACTAAATAGGACACTAAATTATTTCAGCAATTTTTCACTTCTCATGACGCTCAATAAGTGAAATAGGATTTTTTTAAGATATTCAGGAATTTAACACCCGCTAACTGGCGTTTCGCTCATCTACAATTTTTTTCTTAAGACTTCACTAATATCCTAAAACATTTTTGGACTTCATCATACACAATGAGCTAAAAAAATTTATGGAAACCAAATAAATATATTTTGCGATTTCCAAGTGCTGTAACAAAATATGTTAAGTATGATGAGAGAAGCTCCCTTTTACGTGTCGTAAAGCTATTTGTTATAACCCTGTATGGTCAAACTGCAGTCTACATGCCCTTCGGCCGTCTTCGAAATCGGAGCTTCGTAACTAGTTATACAAATTAAGTTTCGGAGGTAACTGGTTACGAAGCTCCGGTTTCGTAGTCGGCCGAAGGGTCTGCATGTACGCCACGGCAAATACTTTTGAGGTGTGGAAATTTGTTTAGCCTGTTTTAGGTGTATTGTATATAAATGTCGAAGCTAAATTAAAGAAACTTTACAAACGAGTTTAGTTTTTTAATGGTTAGCCGTTACGGAATGCGGCGAGTTTTACAATTTGGTGTACCTATGTATTTTGGGCTCTGGTTTCATAAGTGATTTCCCTGGATAGAGAGAGATAAATCCGAAATTACTGTCGAACAAACGTGGAACTACTCTAATACAATTTTCTACCCGTCGCGCCAACCAGTGTCAGTATTATCAAATTTTCTCAAACTTTAATGGACAGGCCTTGCCCGGAGTGGAAATATCACTACTTTCTACTAGAAGTGCATGAATTTTTGAGGCCGCGCCTTTTATTGGATATACCGTACCCGTCCAACACCAGACAATACCTTGGAATCTGGAGTCAGCGCACGAAGTAAGTATAGAATTCACTTGACAGTCGCGCGTATTCCTGTATAAGAATCTTTACGTCGGCACCTGTGGTCTATAGTTAGTTAATAGAATTGGTTAATATCCCTACAGGTAGATATTACAAACTTTTGATTTCAAAATGACATAACCTCGAGAAAAAATATTCTATAGGAATGGTAACGAATGGAGACTTAATATATTCATAGTGCGGTAGTACTTAAATATCGTGGAACAATGGAATTATTTTCCATTTGTCAAGTTGTCATACTCGTATTATCGAGTCTCTCTACAGTTAGTCTTTGCACGTCGAGTAGCTACTCACTACTATATTTATAATATACGTATAAATCTATTTACAATGAGATAAATAAAGTGAGCAAAATGTGATGTATGCATTGAAATTCTGGATTTGCTTCGGAATCAAAGTTATAATTTCAAACGTCTTTTTTATTATCCTGCTAACTATGCAGGATAACGATGCGTTTCTTCTTAATTTCAAAGTATTATTTTTAAATGTGAGTACATAAAATAATTGCAGTTTTTTTAACAAACCAAGATGCTTAAATTAGAAATAAACTATATATAAATGTAAATAAAACATATTTGCTTGACTTTACTTGATGAACCAGACTTGACGTGGAGAGACTAATTAAAGTATGAAGCGAAGTTTGATTTACCGAGACGCACTCTAAAGAGAGTCGACGTAAAGAGACGCCATGCAAGAAAAATGGTGGTTGGTTTTTGGTGATCATTATTGTTAAAAAAACACGTCTTAGCGAAGTGTGCAAGCCGAAACAACAAAAAACATACTAAAAGTTATTTGTTGGTTTCCTATAAATTACTTTTAAGTTAAGAAGTTGCACAAACTTTTAAATCTTAAAGTAAACCATCTTCTCAATATATTTAGTAAACATCAAGTAACCTAGATACCGAAATCTTACATAGAAGGTATACCAGTTTTTCTATACGTTTATTTAAAACGCACATAAATATAATATGAAAAATGTTTACTTCAAGTGGGCAGTTATTTTTATCGCATGTAAAATATTTTTGCCAGGTATTTTTTAAAAACGTTGTCGAGCCCAAAAAGAAACTCCCTCCAGCGCATTTTTTCAAATTAGTCTTACATGCTATTGCATCATAATTTTCAAACATATTCTTGAGAGCAGTTAATCAACATGCCTATCATCATCAACATTCCTATTAACGAACGTAAAGGGATTAACAAAAATAAATTATTATTTTGTTAAGCTCTTGGCATTATCTTACCTGGTGTTAGTTAAGTGATAACAAGAAATAGTAAGTAAATAGGCAATTCATCTTCTTATCATTTAGCAGTTTAAGTTTATACCTTCCGTAGGTATTGAGTATCACTCTGGAATTAGATGTGACGGATTCGTCACGATGTTTTTCTGAAGTATATTTCAGGAAAGAGAAAAGGTTGGTTCCAAATACGCCATCATCCGCACTTTAAGAGGTGAAGTATAAAACAAAGCCTCAAGAAAGTACACTATTTACGGAAATATATGTATATGCCAGTACTATTTTTTAGCGGGCTTACCAAGATTCCCCAACGCAATGGGGAACTCCTCAATGGATTCCTCAACTTAAAACGATTGATCTATTAGATAATCAACGTTTTGAGTCACATCTTGTAGGGTTTAAAATTAAACGCTTTCTTAATCCTATTTAAAACTGCGTACTTATAAGACAATAAATTTTGAAGTCTGCGCTTCGAGCGGGCTAGCTCCGAAGAGGAACTTTTCTAATATATTAAAAAAATTCCGCACAAACATGCTGCATGAAAGTCGAAAGGCATCTGGCAACTTGTTTATGTACCTACCTTATGCTTACGAACTGCGAATAAACATTTTTTGCGGCCTTTTAGCTCAAAAATACGACCGTACGCTTTACAAACTTTATCTGCTTTCTTCGTTCCGAGAAAACAAAGAAGAGGCTGTCAGATAATAATTTCAAAGACTTCAGCAGCGGCTTTTGTTGATAGTAATATAAAATATCAATTTCAATGAATCTGGCGTAGCGTATTCAAAGTTTTAAAAAGTAAATTATCAAAAGGCTTTTTTTTGTATTTTGAAACCTCCACAAATATTGACATTAACGAAATTACACGATAACTTAATCATATAAAAACTACGTCTGAGCTATTAATGCCTAAATTTAAAAAGATTCAAACGTTAGACATTATATATGAGTGTAACAAAATTGGTGTAGGTCCCGTTAACTAAACTAACTACATAATACTGTATAATACTTATCTACATCTAAATATATGTATTTTGGAATTAATTTTTACGACTGTTATTTAAATATTCGGGAAGTTATTATGATCAGTTGAAAAAATAAACGGGCAGTTATTTAATTTTTCGGTGGTTGGAAAATTAGTGTGACTGCAAAACATGGACAGTAATAAAATCAAAATTGGTCGGTTATTTTATCCTACTATGGTCAGTACAAAAAATAATATGGTCAGTAAAATAATGAAATGAGCAGAACCAGGTGAGCGGTAAAATCAGAGCACCAGTGTAATTGAAAAGGGCGGAAAACTGCTATTGAAGTGGGCAGGAAGGGGAATAAAATTATAAATAAAATGGCATTTATACAAAAAAAAAATTTTTGGCATTTTTTGCTCCACAAAATTATAACGAAAATAAAAAAAGTTTAAAATTAAAGCGGGCCTCATACAATAAATTTTGTTCTTGCTCGATTCCAATAATAAATAGTCTTGTATGATGATATTTTTATAGTCATATTCATTCATATTATATTTTTTACCTTTGGCTGTTTTTTTACATTTCATACTAAAATATACAATAGATTTATTTTTTCCACTTCATAGTTTTTAGAACTGCTTAGAATAAGATTTCTTACCGACCAATTCCAATTTATTTACTGACCACACGTAACAGCTCAGTTCAGTTATTTTACCGCTCAATTCATTTATTAAGTTACCCACTCAAATTTTTGTTAGTCTCAATTTTTAAATAGTTTACTGCTCAGTTTTTACGGCCGAACTTCTTAATAAATATACGTTTTGTAATTTTTAACTTACCAAAAGTACAATATATAACTGCCGCTTTAAATCAGTGCCTATTTATTTTTCCAATTTGTTAAAGGAAGGTCGGTTATTGCTTTTTTTTCAAAATAGGTACATTGTATATATAAAATAATACTTTCATTATTTTAATTGAGTTACTGTGTCAGCTGGACATTTTTAGATTTTCCAACTTTATCATTTTCTTTAATCTAGTGTACGTATTTTATTCCTACAGATAATAGTCTTTCGAGCACAGGCATTTCCATTTTCATATAATTTTGCTATTACTTTATTATAAACGTAGAAAGTTGTTAATTTATTTGTATTTCCTTGAGATTTCTATAAGGGTCACATCACAAAAGTCGTAATTTATCTAAATACCTTGTTTGTACATAAATATTTCGCAATAAGAAGACATACTCAGTAGATATATATACTACCGGCCATATCCGATTTTAGGCCATACTAGTTTTTCCTAGGCCAAACCAGTTCATTCTATATGCGATAGGATAAACGGATTTGAAGCTAAGAAGCCGGACTTGGTTCCACACTGTTTCAAATTCATATGATAACGGTACCGTAAATACTAAAGTACTAAGTGGTGCATGCAGTAAAGCGGTCGTGGTTCAGAGCGGCTTGCGTGATCACGCAGATTAACTGACTGCAAACATGGCCATAGCCAGGAAAGATTTGATTTTTTTGTCGCTTTTCTATAGACCGTTTCCGTGAACATTCATAGAAATGTATTACCTTCTTCAAATCAGTATTTCAAAAATTCAAAAAAATTCAAAATTCAAAATTCAAAATGTTTTTTATTTAAGTAGATGTTTTGCACATACTTTTAAATCATCTTTTTTTTCTACCTAGTACAAAGTTCCTACCACGCGGAACTTGTACACTCAACGTTTCGGGAAGTGTTTCTGAAGCGAGAAGAAACGTCGAGCCCAAAAGAAACTCGCTTCAACACATTTTTTAAAATAATACTTAATTACTAATACAACGTTTGTTATCAACAATACAGTTATCAGGAAGAGCAATACATTTCCAAATGTATTTGTCATCCACATAATCTATTATCTTATAATAACCTTTTGAGCACAGTCATTTTTTTACATGCGTTTTGAATTTGTTTTCAGGCAGATTTGTTACATGTTCTGGTATTTTATTATAGAATCATACACATTGCCCCACAAACGACGTTTTAACTTTGCTCAGTCTCGAATAGGCAATATCAATGTTATTTACATTCCTTAGGTTTAAATCATGCCTGTCACTGTTTTTACGAAACAAAATGCAGATTCTTGCGGACGTACATAATGTTCTCATATATTTATAGCAGATACCAATAACAAATATATTCATTAAACATATCTAAAAGACGACAGTAAAATAGTAAATAATAAAAATAACCTGATTACGTGAAAAGCATTGCTTTATATCGTTTCCATCTTTTTCGTTCGCCTTTTACGTCAGGATATTGATTTTTTTACTTACCTTTTTATAGTTTCACCATAAGTAGTCACCTAACGATAACGTTGGAAATATTTAGTATCCTCTTCAGGAAACTTCTTCGATCCTGTATGTAGAGAGCACATTCCTGCCCGAATTCCTTACGCGATCAACTCGAGCGCACTTCTGCACGATTTGCCGCTGATTACCTCCTGGATCAAATGAATTCCTAGCAGGAAAAAGGGAAAACAAATCGTTACGGGTCTCGCCTTGACGCGTACATTTTGAACCTTTGAATTTTTATTGCTGTTTGTTTTGGACGCGATCTGCGACGACCTATCAAGGCAACCAAAGCCAGATTCAAAATTGGTACAAAAGGTCATAGTCCAACTCAGACTAAAAATAGTTATTTGTTCAACTAGTGAGCAAAATTATTTTTTGCTACGAGTGCAGACTTTAAATCACGAACTAGCGAAGTAGTCTAGAATTGGATCACGAGCGTAGCGAGTGATTTTAATATGGACTACTGAGCACAGTGAGTGATTTAAAGGCACGCGATATAAAAATAACTTGCTCTCGTGTTAAACTTACAACTTTTCACCTCGACCAGCGAGAAAAGTTAAAACGTAGTTGATTAAATTCTCTTTGGAGATAATATAGTTTTTTTATTATAATGTTTTTAATCTAGAGGTTGCGTTCGGAAACTACGCTGCTTGTAATTTTTATGAAAACCAAACATGATATTTTTAAGAAAGCGATATAATATATACACTCGGCTTCAAAAAAATCGCACGTCCGTAAAAATAGGCTTCAAGCACTGTTAATCCTTAAGACAAGCAGTTATTCGTAGCAATATTGGTATCATTTGAGAGCCCTATAAAAACTCTTTAAAAAAATATCCATTTCATTTGATTAAAGAAAAAGCTTGACACTTTAAGTCACTGTGAATGACAATGGAACTGATTCTCCTCTTCAAATTTTGTTTGTATTGTTTTGTTTTTTGGGTATAAAAGGGTCGATACAGCTTATCGGGGGATAAATTTGCTACCAACAGTCGAAGAAGACACAGAAGAATATCTTTCATCAGAAAAACGTCCTTGAAGATGGACACTACTGCTGCTGAAGCCGCCCAAGTTATCGCACTACTGCAATCAGGACTACGTCAGTGTGATGTTGCTCGGCAATTGCACTTGAGTCGCTTTTCTGTTCGAAGAGTGTACCAGCGGTTCCTGCAGACCGGTGGCTTTGTCCGAAGGCGTGGGTCTGGTAGAAATCGCTGCACTTCTGCGAGAGATGACCGATTCGTCGTATCGAAGTCTTTGAGAAATCGGTTCTCTAATGCTGTTGAGTTGCAACAGCAGCTTCAAGCAGTTCGTAGAAGGGCCGTGAGTGTCTCTACAGTTAGAAGAAGACTAAAGGAGATAAATATTGTGGCTAGAAGAGCTGCCACGGGTCCAAAATTAACCGCAGCGCATCGGCGAGCACGCCTGCAATTTGCTCGCGCCCACGTCAATTGGACCCTGGACCAATGGAGAGCCGTTCTCTTCTCAGACGAAACGAGAGTGTGCCTTTTCTGCAACGATAGACGCAAAAGAGTATACAGAAGACAATGGGAACGTTTTGCCCAAGCCTGCATCCAAGAGACGGTAGAATACGGGGGCGGTTCCTGCATGTTCTGGGGCGGCATATCTGCCGACGGCAAAACTGAACTTTCTTGCGTCTCTCGGACCGGCGGTGCTCGCGGGCAAGGGTCGATGACTGCTCACCGGTACATCACAGAGATCCTGGAAGAACATGTGGTCCCCTATGCTGGATTTATTGGCGACGGGTTCACATTAATGCACGATAACGCTCGCGCGCACACAGCTGGAATTGTGCAGGGCTACCTTCAAGAGGTTGGGATCCCTGTCATGCAGTGGCCAGCGAGAAGTCCAGATCTGAACCCGATAGAGCACCTCTGGGACCAGCTGAAACGCAAGGTTAGATCCCGTGATCCCGCTCCCGCGACTCTTCAGGAGCTCCAAGACGCCGTTATTGAGGAATGGGACAGAATCCCTCAAGAAGAGGTCCTAAAGTTGGTGCGATCCATGAGGGAGCGCATGGAAGACGTCATTAGGGCTAGGGGGGGTAACACTAGGTTTTAGGTTAGTTTTAAGCAACTTTGTTTTGAAAAATTAATCAGATTTCATTTGGGTTTTTTAAGGATTTTTATTGTTTTGTAAATTTTTCTCAGTTCCAATAAAAAACATTGAATGAATTATTGTTTTTGCATTCTCTGTTTCCTTACCTTTCAAATGATACCGAACATTACCAATATTTCATAATACAAATACGATTGAAAGATGTTTAAAATAGATTTCTTAAAAGGTGCGATTTTTTTGAAGTCGAGTGTATATATATATAGATAAAAATGCAATAGCAAAATTTATAAACTTAAATTTCATTAAATAATAGACAACATTTTGTGCCTATGAGTTAAATCGCTAGGCCAAAATGAGTTTCTGAAGGAACTATCGCCCATATTTTTTTCAGCGCCGCGCAAAAGATGGTGTTCCGAATTCGAATCACTTTTTCTCACGCTCGCAGCAAAAACCGTTTTTGCTTTGAGTTTTTAGGGATCAAAGGCACCCTTTTCGTGCTGGAGAGGTGAAAAAGTATTTATTTCATAACTTATATCTGTGTAGATCAATCTCCTTGCACTTTATGAAATAAAGACTCTTTAATCTGAGCGCTTGCATCTCGCTTGTGACATTTATGAATGATGCATTGACAGACCTTTTTTAAAAAAGTCTTCTTATTATCTTTTGGCGGGAACTCGCAGCAAGGTTTTTTTAATTATGGTTTTATTATCCGATAAATAGATATCGTGGTTTTTAATTCATAATATTTATTGATAGTGTATTATTCAGTAAAGTGCCATTATGTAGGATAATCAAATAAAAGTGTGTAGCAGTGTTTCGAGTGCTCTTAAAAAGTCCATGCAATCTTCATCAAAAGCGCTATCATTTCGCTGAAGAACTGACTGATACATAACGACTATTAACGACAGACATTAACTGACTTTTGACGACAGACAAATATAAAATTACAGACTTTAATTATGCCTGTATACACCCGACAAGGCTATATGGCCATAGAAGCCTCTGCCTTTTCCTTGCGATAGCAGGTAAGAATATTAAAAATATAGATATGTTTGGGTTGTTGTGATCTATAACTGCTGGTTTAAATAAGATGGGTTCTCAGGCTAATAATAAAATTAAAAATTAAATATATGCAGTACAAAAACGCCAGCACTAAAGAATATAAAAAATGCACTGTGTATGTTACAGTAATTTGGATTTCGCTTACTTTTAATTCAAATATATTAAAAGGATACAATGACCCGCCAGCACGCTGCAGGGCTGGCAGTCAGACTCCGTGGTTTACAGTGACAGGTGTAACAAGGTTTCATTTCATTTTTCTCGAAACAATTCTGGCAGTTAATATTAATTAAATCAGACATTGGTAAGCCTTTAAATTTTGTATCGTATTATCTTTAATGTCATATGAAGGTTAATGAAGTTGGTAATAAAGATGAAAGTGGGCTCACCAAAATTCTCCATCGCAAAGGGGAACTGGCTATCTTTGTGCTAAAACACATCAATGCTATTAACATTGATGTTTGGCGGCAAGACTTAAGATGCTTGTAACTAGCCAGGCGGGATTTGAAAATGCCCTACAACCAAACGAAAAAGATTGAAATTTGTCATGAACAACGTCATTTTACTGTGTCTACCAATTTATATGATATATTAATTTGATAATGTTCTCTTTATTTTTTAGCTTTTGGTATGGAACTAGGCATTTATATTAAATATTTATAGTTCAGTGATAATTTTCATTAAAAATGTTACCTAATCTGATCGGAAGGCGAGGCTTGCGTCGCTGTAATCGTTTAAGACTTCGAGCGTCGTTCATTCGTTCATTTATTACTAGGGTTGTTTTTAAATTTCCTTTGCAAAGTAACAAATCATCTCATATTACAGATACATATTAAGATTAAAACATTTTATGACGTATATACAGGGTGAGTTTCGTGAAGGGTAGATGTTAATTGTAAAGCCGATCTTTCTCTAAGGAATACAAATAGAGGCAAAAAAAATATTTCATATATTAATTGTTAATAATTACTCAGTCGATTTATAAACATTCCATTGAATTTCAATTTTTCATAAGTACGTTTTATTAGAAAAAAATAGCGTTGTGACCTAGTCCTTGAGTCTCTAAATAACCTCCCCTAAAACTCTAAATTTCCACAAGTATAGAGTATCATATGCAAAAAATATAGTATATTTGATACTGTCCAGACAACGTCAACCTAAAAAGAAACTGTAACGCAAAAAATAATATCCGCAAATTCTTATTTTATTTAGGTATGCAAGGTACCATATATCACTATTTCCATTGCTTTCCTCCGATAAATTGGCTTACCACTTAAAATTTTAATTGAATTTGTGAACAAAAAAACATCAGGGGACACGTGCAGCATTTCGCGAGGGTTCGCACAATAGTAAATACAACTGTGTAATAGCGTCACGAGTAATAAAAATGTATTATTGATTCGCTGACCGATACTTTAATCCAGCATAATATAATGCCGTCTCAGAGCCAAACATATTGCTTACACCCAGCTTGGGGAGAAAGCGGCGGCGGCGGCTGGGGAGGGCGTTGTTTGTTTTACATTTTATTGTATTAGCTCGCGGTTTGTGTTTCTTTGTTACTTACATTTTGTTACCCCCACGCATTTGTCGTACACAGGTATAACTGTCACAAACCGCAAAATGGCAGTTTAGCAACTAGATGGGTAATTACGATTTTTTTTATAGATTTGTGGGTACCTATCGATACTAATTTATGAAGTACTTATAGATACTCACCTAATTGAAAAACGGTACGCTTAAAGCATCATATTTTTCTGTACATACTCATAAGTAATTACAAAAATCTATGATAACCCGTACAATAGTATACCGTATAAACAAATAAAAAAGCTAGTAATATTTTAGGGAGAGCAGCGCTTCGCGCTTAGCTCCCCAATCATTGATGGCTCACCCCGCGCCCCGCCGCCGCCGCCGCTCTCTGGGCTGGGGTAGCAATATTTAATGTTTTATTTCGCAATAAAGGCGCACAGTGCAGCTGTGTTGCATTAGCTATGCTAGTTGTAGTTATAATAAATCTATAGGTGCAACGTTTGTACCTATCTACAATTGCGTTCGTTTAACAAAACAAACATTTCCTTGGGCATTGTTTCAGTGGTTAATTTGTGAAAAACTGAACAGTGTCAGTGTTTTTAAATAAAACAACCTCACAAAGGGACCGTTTAATCAAAACAATGGTGAGTAGTTGATTTCTAAATGACGCATAAGATAACAATAATTTGGATTCTCGTTTCATGTAATAAAGAAGACTGAATATTATTAATAAATATTTTAGTACAGCAAAACTATAATTTGTACGAGAATTTCCCACATTCTGCTGTACGGTTAGAAGTCCTTTAGCAGGGATGGGGTAGCTTGCGGTGTTTCGCTAAGTGTTATTATTTGATGCGGTAATGTAGAGCTCGGGAGGCGCACACGGGCGGGCCGGCGCGGGTGGTCGCTAGGGACCGCCGGGGATGCTGTGGGGACGCATAAAAGGGTACGAAGTGCGCTTGTGGAAATAGTAGCATATTTTTCAATTTAATATTTTCCTTTCTTTAGTTATAGTAGGATTAGCTAGATTATCAGAAATCTTTATAGAAACTACCTTTTTATCCACAATTGATAAGCCCTTGGCATCATCTCACCTGGTGGTAAGTGATGATTATGCCGAAGATGAAAAAGGGCTTCCCAAGATTCCCCATTGCAATGGGGAACTGGCTATTTTATATCCATGCCATCACATCAATCCAATTCAGTTCATTGCATATACTGTATTGTAATAAATAACACATAACTATTAACTATGCTATTAACATTGATGTCCGGCGGCAAGATTTAGATAAGATGTTGATAGCTAGCCAGGCTGACTTAGAAATCGTCCTTCCACCAACCAAACCGAAGTCTTACGAAGTTGGACCCTGCCGGGAATAGAACTCACGACCTCCTCATGCGAAGCAAGCAGACTAGCCACTGAAACACAGAGGCGCTTGTTAAAGCTAATATATATGACGCACTAAAGGAAGGTTAGGAGAAGGTGTTCCCTTACAGTAGCTATGGTAACTGGGATTACATCAGTATGGAAGTTGAGGTTCACTCAGAACTTTGTTTGTTCTCTGACCTGCTTACCTGAAGTTAGCTGATTAAAATTTTTGTTGGTTTCAAGAGTTTAACGTACGGCAGGGTACTTCACTTCAAGAAGTAGACGTATGTAACGAGAGCTTTTTAATGTCGCAGTATAATTATAAAAACCATATGATTGCTAAAGCTCCAGAGGATTGCAAAATACTTTAGAAAAAGGGAACATTGCACAGACGGTTAAGTTAGGTCTGGTTAAATTGTTTGCTGTCATCTTAAAGCCATCCTACTTGGTATTATTGTAGTTTTTTTTACACACTATTTTTCAATCATTTTGCAATTATATAGAATATATCAGTAGACATGTACAAATCGTCTACAATAATGTGTGCATAAAATACGTTTAATGCGTACGTGAAAATATTTGTTGGTCAAATTCATTACATAAATATTGAAAATAGCCAAAACAGATTGAAAATCTGTCAACTCTATGACTTAATTTAAAAAAGCCAAAATATTATCAGTATAATTCTTCTTCCAATATATTAGGTTTAATGTCGTCTAAAATAGACACTTATATTCTTAATAATTGCCTCGTAGTCGTAATTTACTGTTTATTTATTTTATTAATAACAGTACCTATTATATTTGTAGTAGCAGCCCACGTTGATTGCACAAGTGCCGCCTGATAGAAATATAAATAAAAGAATGTGTAAAGCATCAACTTAGAAAAAGAAAACACATTTTGATTTCTTTTTGCAACTATATTCTTTTATTTCATATACTTGTAAAATGAGACGAACGATGCGGATGGCAGACGCGCGGTCACTGTGGCATCATCGCACCTCTGATCGGCCGCGCGGGAAATCAGCCGCACCTTGTCCTCTAACCACTGCGCGCTCCGCTGCCGGCTGCCACCACGCAGCCACTCTGCGCCCCTTAGCACAGCAGCAGCTTTAATTTGTTCAATTAAAATTCATAGCTAAAATAAAATTAAAATCTATTTACTACAAAAAATATTTATTATTAAACCAATCAAATTAATATACCAAGGTACCTAGTGAATCTCGTCGCGATTCATCATCCAACAAATTAATAATACGATAGTATATTTCGTCCGGAGCATCTTCAGCCCATACGAAATCTGTGTGGGTAAACTTGTCTCTCTCTACGACGTGGTGGCCGATGAAATTCGGTAAATTGGCTATCAAGTTCTCAGTGTCAATTGTAGTCGAGAGTAGATCGTCTCGAGAGCTGAATATGACGACTGGTATGGTGACGTCGTTGAGGCGGTAAGGGGGTGGAGCGCGCGTGCCGTAACGCATTGCGTTGGCGCTGCCGCCCAGGTCGAAGCGCTGGAACTGCCCGCTGCGCACCAGCTGCGTATAGTGCACGATCGTCTTGGTGGACCCTCCAGCTGGCACGTGCTCTAAAATTATTTTCTCAAGAGTCTTGTTTTTCATATTTAACCCTCCGTTTGCTATAAGCAACCATGGATTCAAACAAGAAATCTTATCTCCTTTGCAGTATAATTTTGTTACTTTATTGGGGAATGCTCGAGAAGGCATAAATTCAGTTTCACCAAGAAAATATAAAGACTTGTATCCTTTCTTCGTTTGATATTCTGACAAAAGCCGTAGCAAACCCTGAGATCTATACATGTAAGCTAGCGGAGCGAGCAAGATTGCGGATCTTAAAAGAAAATTGTATTGAGGATACGTCGATAGAAGCACTAAGAGCGCAGTAGCTCCCATTGAATGTCCGATGAAATCTATTCGGGTACTTCCCTTAGTTTTTAACCTTATGTGATCTATAACAGCAGACAAATCATACAGGCCGATCTCATGAAAAGAGAAGTTCCAATAATCGGATACATTAAGTCGCTTGTTAGAAGGAGAGTAAGAATATTTATTTCCCCTTGCGTTTGTTAGCCATACATCGTATCCGATATCTGTCAACAGATATGGCAATGCCTTGTTCGGGCCGAGAAGTACCCAGTCGTCTGCGCTTCCGAGTAAGCCATGATGTAACAGAGCTATTCTGTTTCTTCGTTTAATAATGGGCCTGAATTTGTGACGTGGCAATATTCTGTGCACGGTAAGCATATATCCATCCACGGTTTCAATGTGATGCAATGCTACTCTGTAACCATGCGAAAATACTAATGGTCGCTTCATTAAAAGACTGACAGGCTTAAGAGGACGTGTTGTTGATGTAATTGATGTTTCAGTTGAAGTTTTATTCTCTTTCGAATATAAATTAATAAACTTTAAGAAGACTTTCAAAGCCGATGCAACTGTTGATTGTTCAATTTGCGTAGGCACAGTTGATTTTAATTGCAGTTTTGGTAGAATCGTTGTAGACTTCAACGTTTTCTTGTTTATCAATAATTTGGAAACAGCTCCGATCCTCTCTGCCTGCAAGTTGGTGACGTTGCTTTCGATAGCTGGGCCATTGTACCCTGTGAAGAGGTCCACACTGCGACTGGTGGTCTTTATTGTAGAGAAAATCATGGGTATGGCGCTCGAGTCAGTTTGTGAACTTTGATCAATTTTTGTGTAACTGTTACTTTTTGAAATTTTCTTGATAAAGTATTGAAAAACCTTCGGTGTGGGCTTAAATTTCGGATGAAATTCTGTTGTTGGCATAGAGTACCTTGGAGAAACTTGCACGATTTCTTCTTCATACTGAGGAGTGCTGTTCTCGTTATCTAAGTATTTTTGATTGAAATAATGAATAACATCTTTAATAAGTTCCGTTTTTTGGTCCAGGAAATGCCGTTTATCATTTTTTACTTTTTGCTTCAAGTTATGTTCGGTATCCGTTTTGTTGTTCATTTTAACTTCAATAAAATTAGCAACGTCTTCAAGTATATTTTCGAAACAGTCATGGAATATCTGTTGTATATATTTTGTTTTTTCTTGCTTGTTATGTGATTTATTATTTGTCAAGTCAATCATGTTATACGGTATTGTAGTGGATTCGAAGCGTTTAAAAGGAGGATTAGCTATTTCGCTATCAATAGTTTCGTTGTGGTTATCTTGCAAATATGTTATAATCGAGCTTATGACTGACATAAACGTACATTTATTTTGTTTTTTGGGCACGATCTTGCCTGTGCTTAGCGGTGCTATAATATCTGGTTTCACGACTTGATTTGCAGTTACTTTAGAATTATCATAAGGATTTGAAATGGTCAAAATAGGTTGTTTTGTATTAGTTATATCTTTACTTGTTATGTTCCCATTATTATAAGCCGAGTGTTTTTCAATGTATTGTAGAAAATCGTCTAGGGTTGGTTCAGATGACTCCATTTTAGTTTCTTCTAATGATACTTCCTCATGTGCTGAAACTTCCATACAGTTCGCCAGATATCGCTTAACATTAAATTTATCAGCACCAGGTAAGAGCTCACTACGCATAGTTGTTGATAATTTTGCAGAATTCATGAGGCTTTCATCACTTTGAATATCTTTAACCAGATTACGCAATATGTTTTTAAATTTTATACGTTTATTGTCTATATCTGAAGCAACAGAATTGAAAAAATATCTCATATTTGCAGCAAAGCTTCTGATTGGTTCTAATATATTGCTGCTTACCTCGTTTGCTGGTGCTGGTTCTGCATAGCATTTTCCTTTAGTGGTAGTCACAATTGTAATTATAAGTATTATCTTTATCAAAAATATCATTTCAACTGGTGGTAGTGGATCATCACGAGTCACGGCACTGGTTCAAATAAATTTGACACCACATAGATACCTAGGCAGGTACATTGTTTTTTCCTGAGCCCATCACAATGGTGTGTTTGTATACAGATGCAGGTTAGAACCACAACAACTCTATGAGAAAATAAAGCGGCGTGCATAGCAACCGTAGCGGCTGGCGTGGCGTCAGGACAAAGCGTTATTTAATAACTTACATTTGCTTACAGTATCAGCCGTTAAACAATTAGGTACGCACATTATAAATAGCATTGTTTTGCTCAATAATTGGGTTAAGGCATGGTTATATCTTGTTCAGGTTTTGTTATAATATATATTTATTTATTTTTTGTCAATTTTGGCATTACAACGATTGTTACTGACATCGACTCTTATCGTCCCCACTACACGGGTCTCTACCCGTACCTCGCGAAGGTTAGACCGTACTCCATACACGGGGACAAAGGTTGTTAGGGCTAGTGTCCAACCCCAGTGTCGGAAGTTATAATGATTTACTCTTTATCATATTTTTATGTTCTTATTTGCCTCAATGTTTTTATGATTTTCGTGTAAAAAAATAATACTTAAAAGTGGCTGTGAAAAATTTGTGTTATTTCAAATATAAATAATGGCCATAAAATACAAACTTTAATTGGTATTTCCAAGGTACTCTATGATCTTGAATTTATATAAAAGGCCCCATGACAAAGAACGAAATATTCGTCGGAGATTATTTTTTTACTTACGGCGCGGCGGCGTCTCTCAGACCTTCTGAAGCCTACGCAGACGAAGTCGTGGGCGGGAGGAGCATTTAATAAGAATCGTTTTTTCGAACATTTTTACTTTTCCGGAGCGTATAGCTGTGTATAGAATAAAAGTTGTAGAAAAGGAGATTGCCCGATTTCGTACCACGTTGCGTCTTAACCAGACATTTGTCAAAAATCGTAATTAAAATTAAGCACACTTAATTTTTTCTAGACCTATTCGAACTGCAGGAAAGAAATATATGAAAAAAGATTTTAATTTGATATATCCCCTACATTTTGTACACTCTGACAGCAAACGTTCACTCTAACAACAGGATAGGATAATATAAATTGCCTAAGTGTGAAAGAGAGGGTACAAAGAAGTTGCTGTCAAGTGCACCCTCGGAACGCGGCCCTGGATTCATAAAATGTGTTCCGAAACTACACTATGGTTGTATCGAGATTTTTATGCTTCATCTACATATTTCTTCTTCTTAATCTAAGAGATGTCTTCGCATTACACCACCATTTTCCTATACCCGCGCCATCTTCTTCAATTCCTGGTAAGATTGACTATCAGACGATGTTTTATAGATTTGATTCTTAATCACATTGGTGCGTCCCAGGGTTGCCAGACGTACAAGAATTTTTGTTTGGACGTAACGTAGGGCCATAGTCACGTTGCGGAGCGGCATTTTTTTTAATCCATATATGCCACACAGTACGTTGCAAATCGGCATCGCACACACGCCCCGTTACGTCATGTTACGCTGCTGCACTTTACGATATTTAAAAAAGTATACCTAGTATAGTATAGTTTCATTGTTTTGTCAAGTTTCAAGCAGTATTAATCACAAATTACAGTCTGACTACGATCTTTTGGCAGGTGGATGACATTGACAGGACAGCTTTTGTCGCAAATCTGACATTTTTTTCATACAAATCGTCGGCTTATTGCAAGAAGTCATTACCTGCAAGAAGTCATTATCTGCGTTAGATACAGTATCGTGTTTGCCGCGCTGAGCTCTATAAGGGTCAAAAATCATTATTTTCCTAGCATGTTTGGTTCGGAAGATACGAAACCACGAGAAATCATTAACTCTATTTTTCGAATATATTGTATGGTATAAAATCATTTAATATCCAAGACTAGATTTTTTGAGTATGTCATTTTAGTGAAACTAATATATTCACTTTTATGATATTTCACCAAAATACCTAGAATATCGTAACGATCAATCATGTTATTAGATAAACTAATATTAACAATATAATGTTTTTTGCTTAATTGGCTACCATGTAGACCTGTACCTTTAAAACTGATAGAGTGTTTTGATGACTTTTTGCAAACTATGCATACGTATGTATGCTGAAGTAGAAGTCATTAAACACATATAATGAATTCTTACAAAACGTATTTCACGAAATAGAAAAAACAAAGCAATGCATTAAATCATTATGATCAATAAATTAATTATATCTAATGATATATTAAAAGTAAAAATAATTAAAAACCTATTATGTGTTTTACCTAAATTATATTTTGAAGATAAACCAATGAAAGTATAACAATGAATTCTTCCAAAACATACTGCAGTAGCAAGTTAAGTAATGTGTGACAACGGAAAGACATTTTAAGTACATAGTGTTATTTTTATTAATTAACTTTTTAGGTTAAAGTAAATAAATTAAGTTTGTATTTTCTACCTATGTTACATTTTGTTCGATTAGTGTACTTATATTACTATAGTTAATATTTCTTTTCTACCGTTTAGACATTTGAATCATAAATGAGAACATTATGAAGAATTTAAAAAAATATTGTTACACGAAATACGATTATAATCATTTTTGCATATTTTACAAAAAATATCGTTGCCAGGACAAGTTGAAACAAGCTCATATTCGTTCCGCCCGCGCCGCGCGTATGCGTTCTGTTTGTGACCTCGCTCATTTCGCACCTGACTGTTGTGAGTGCAACACTTACGGGAGACAGATAATGACTTTCTGAAAAATGCATCGAAAATACGACTATCAACCAAAAAGAAGTACGAGAAAGCAAAAGAAATGTGTAAACAAAAAAAATAATGTACCATTGTTCAACAAGAATGTAAGTATCATCTGTATTTATATTTATTTTAGGCATTTTATCTAAATAAACCGTTGATTTGGAAGTTTAAGTATGTTTTGAGAAGACTTGACTGTTCATTTGTTTCCTAGCCAAGTAAGCAACCTACCTATATTATGTTTTTACTTTTTAGATCGACACAGAGGTGGGTGTGATGATAGATATAAGTCTCAAGCCACCAAATAAAGAGCTTATACTGTTACAAAATAGTCTTAACGTACAAACCACTGAGTCAACCAATTATGAACATGGTATTCATGTAAGTATTTATTTTCTATCCACTTTGTTTAACAAATAGATAGGTTGGTAGATAATAGGTATTCGCGAGCCACGAATGTAGGTACATCAGGCCGGGTTGACTATGGAACCGTAAAAATAGGTATTTATATCAACGATCGACTGCATAATAGGTATAGTGGTATCATTTTTTTATAATAAGGGGGTACCAAGGTTTTCACTTATACACACAACATAAGTGTCTAGGGATCAGGTATGTTTTGAAGTAGGTATGGCAGCTGTTAGTGTGGTTTATTTTATAGTATTTTTTCTGAAGTTTTATTAAATATTTTATATTTTTAATGCAGTTTGCTGGTCAAACAAAATAGTTGAATTAAGTATAATTGATCAATGTCATAGACCTCAATAGATTTTGTGTTATTAATTTACTTGTTCCCTAAACACCTTTAAGGTAGAGTGTAGGTAGGTAAAATCTATTGCAAAATTAAGCTCCCTAGCGTACCTAAATTAAGACTACTACTTTCAACCATATTTGTTTCAGAATACTTCGCCTAATCGAAATGACAAACACAAAGAAACAGTTCCTCCTATTTTTTTATTCAGTAAATCTGAAATAGTTTCACAGTTACCTTCTAGTTATCTAACTACTGGCAATTTCGAGCTTTACGAAAATAATTTTCAAGCGCGTTATTCATTTTCCAAGCCAGAAATTGTTGAAACTGTATGCGAAAATTCTACTGGGAGTAGAGTCTCAAGTGTTTCGTCAAATGTCATAGAATGTACTCCACCAGAATCGTTAAACAATAATAATTTACTTTCGAATTGCTCAACATTATTGAAACGTTGTGAAAAAGATACTCACACCAGAAACTCTGTTAATCTGGAAGATATGAGAGTTCAGGTTAGTATAATAAAATAACTCTATTCATAACTCGTATCCATTTACTATTATCATTTATACAGGGTGAAATATGAATAGTAACCAATACGTTAGGTAGTATTGGTCGTAATTTGTGAAATTTATTAGAGGTTTTTTTGTCCGTAAGATTATTAACCATGTCATTTTAAGGTATTGGCAGAAAAATAAATTCAAGGATGATTTTTATAAGTTATTCACAATTATTTCAGAATAATTTGGCAGTTTTGTATGCTGGTCAAGAAAATCAAAACTCTAGCGAAGACTGTTCAAAGAAGAAAAAGTATGATCGAAAATCGTCTCCTCCAACATTGATAAATATTATACTCTCAAAACAACATTTATTACTACAAGAGAATAAGAAGAACCCACCAACTATTGATTATTATAAAGATTTTGATTTTCAGGTCAGTAATAAGGATGATTTTATAATTTAATAGTCGTTTTATTAATAATTTATATAATGATTTATAATTTAATAGTTTCAGTTAATAGATAAGATATTAGATAAATAAACTAGTTGGTGTGATAATTATAAGTTAAAAGTGTGGATCCGTGTCTGTGGCATCGTAGCTCTTAGATGGATATGAACTGATTTGAGTGTGGATTTTTTAACTGTACTTATCACCAATAACTTAAAATAATTTATTGTAATTAAATATATTTATTACAGGATTCCTCAACTTCAAATGAGAAAGAAAATACTCCATCGAGGCTAATAAATGAAAGAAAACGAAACAGGTTATCTAGCGAAGAAGATACTCCACCAAAGTTGTTAAAACCAAGAACATACTTACCATCCAGCGAAGAAGTTTCACCTTCAAAAGACTATGAAAATGAAATTACCTTTTACGACGAGCAAAATCCGTCTGTCATTGAGAATTTTGACGCTGTTCAGCCTTCAACTAGTGGTCTAGCTCCTTCAAATGTAAACCTTGAAAAAGATTTGTACCTCTCGAGTGTGAGTGTTTAGCTTATTTCGAATAGCTTTATAGCGGTTGTTAATAATATTTTATTGCATATTTTTTGTGATCAAAATGATGTATATCTTTTGTAGGATGACTCCGTTGCAGACCCAGATTGGAAACATCCTGAGGAAACCAGAAAACATACTAATGAAGATTCTACGAGTGAGACTGAATCAGTTAGTGAAAAAATACCAAAAAAGATTAAGACTGCAAGATGGCATAAACGACATGAGGAGAAATATCATCGAAACTTACAGACAGAGTTGCGTTCAAAATGTTTACCTTATAAAGACTATAAAAAGCGGCTGCAACCTCCAAAGGCACCTAAGCCAATAGACTGTAAATGTAAGTTTAATTGTACTAATAAAGTGCAACCTGAAGATCGGACTGAAATATGTAAAATTTACTGGGGTTTGCAAGACTACAAGCGTCAAAAAGACTTCATATTGAAAAATGTTCAAGCTCATGCTCCAGAAAGGCGTTTAGTAGCTGCAAAACGACCAAAAACTACAACACGTATCTATTATTTACCCAGTGGAGAAACAAAAATTAGAGTATGTGAAAAGTTTTTCAAGGCCACTCTTTGCATTTCCAACGGCCCAATCAACAAAGCATTTTCCGGTGTGGGTAATTCAGGAGTATATGAAGTAGAAGACCGACGCGGAAAAAGTGCTCCGCCAAACAAAACTAGCCAAGATGATGAAGACTATGTAAAAAAACACATAGAATCATTTCCAACTATGGAGTCGCATTATTGCAGAAAAAGTTCATCAAAAGTTTATTTGGAGAGCAACTTGTCGATCTCTAAAATGTACGAATTATATAATGAAAAATGCAATAAAGATGCAAGAGCTCCAGTGTCTATAAACGTTTATAGAAAAATATTTGCGACTGAATATAACATGGACTTTCACAAACCTAAGAAAGACCAGTGTCTTCTTTGTAATAAGTACCGAACGGCAAAAGCAGAGAATTCACCAGATTTGCAATTATGGAAAACAAAATATGACATGCATATGACTTTAAAAGATCAAAGTACAAAGGCCAAAGAAGATGACAAAGAACGTGCCAATAAAGACAAATCCTTTCACTCCATTACCTTGGACTTACAGAAAGTATTGCACATACCGAACAGCAACGTCTCTCTTCTTTACTACTTGCGTAAAGTCAATGTTTATAATGCTACAATATACGAAGCAAGATCTCCAAATGATGCGTACTGCTTTCTATGGAACGAAATGAATGGAAAAAAAGGAAGTGATGAAATTGGTACTGTTCTTTATTTTTGGATCAAACGACTACCTGAAATTGTTAAAGAGATATCAATTTTTACTGACACGTGCGGTGGTCAAAATAGGAACCAGTATCTCATGACTTTGCTTCTATATTTGGTACAGACAACTGGTCTTGAAGTGATTGAACAAAAGTATCTAGAGTCCGGCCATACCCATATGGAGGTTGATAGCATGCACAGTGCCAACTTAAATCAGTTCCTGTGTTTTCGATGAATGATTATTGCAACATAATCAGACTTGCACGTTCTAACAGGAAAGTGAAAAAAGGAGCTGAAAAGAAAAAACCTTATGAGCCGGTGGTGCTGAACTTTTCAGATATATTAGACCTGAAGGATCTAAATAACAAACTAATGAAAAATCGCTTAGTAACCAGTGACGGTCAGAAACTAGAATGGTTGAAAGTGAAATGTTTCAGGTTCGAAAAAGAAAGACCAAATATCGTGATGTTTAGATATGACTTTGAATCAGACTACAAAGAATTGCAAGTGACAGAGGAAAAACGGCAGAAGCCAAAGGGAAAATCCCTAAGGAAACGCTCAAAAGCTCAAACTGAGGAAGAATTTTCATACACTGAATACGAACTCAAAAGAGCTTATAGCTCGATGCTTCCTATAACCAAAGCAAAAAAGAAGGATTTAATAAAAATGTGCACGGAAAAAATAATACCTATTGAACTGCACCCCTGGTATCAAAGTTTACCTGATAAAGAAGGGGCAGATTATCTTCCAGAAAGTGAAGAAGATAATGATACTGAATAGTAACAAGAGCCACATTTTCTATTCTATTTAGATTTATATTGATTTCAATACTTTAATTAAAAGTACAAAATTAGATAAGAAATGTTGTGATTTTTTTTAGTTTGTTCGTGAAAGATTTGTCTAATAGCTTTTTTATAAAGTAAAATTATTACATTAATGTTTCGTGATAATTGTGTGTGATAATGATAATTTAAGGTACTTACTTAACAGCATTGTGATACGCGCAAACTTGATCTCTCTAGATATTAAATAAAGTACTAATGATTCATAATAGTTTGTTTACTTGCTAAAGTCCGATTTGACAACTGCCTCAATGTTCCTTTAATCTCTAATCTCTAATGTTCCTTATGCCAACGCATAAGGTTCATATTCCTCTGTTGATATCTTTTCTAGTATGGATCTTACAGCTGTCAAATCGGAGCTATTATCCTAGCCTTAGATTGGGTTATTAAAATTCATTCGAAAGTCAATTTTTAAATAAAAAATAAGTATGAAACGATCATGTTTATGTGCTCAAATATCATTAACTTCAAAATTTACGATTTCTGTAAGGGTAGAAATCATTATCTACAAAAAAAATGGTTTTAAAAAAAAACTTAATATTTGAGTGTTTGATTATGTATGCAACTATTTAAATAAAATAAATCTATATGCATATCTGTTTTTACTTTAACAAACAAACCGATACTTACCGATTTATTAAGGAAAGAATTTTTTTTTTTAATTGCGTGTCCTGTAAAATTTGGGTGATGTTAGATAATTACTTCTTGCAATAAGCCGACGAAATAGTGTATGCCGCCACATCCCCCCTCCTCCCCACCCTCACGGAAAGGAATACAGTGTAGCTGTATGATAGAATAAAATACAAGACACTATAAACTAGAGAACATGAAATAATAATTTTAAAAAATATATTAAAACTAGGTCACAAATTTAAAATATCCTTAAATCTAACCCTGACCTGATCGTGTGACGGTGGGAGGATTTGATGCAGAGTGAGCTGTTGTTGGGGCAGACGTAGGACCTGGACATGTGGTTGCATTGCGAGGCCGGGGGCGTTGCGGGCGCCTGTGCGCTCGGTGAGACCGCGCCTCGCTCGGGGTCTGCAGCGATGTGTGCAGGCTTCCATTCGATCCAATCGACGCTCACCTGTACCTTATTACGTGAAACATCTAAGGTAAGTGTCTTCAGAGAATGACTGAGGACTTTATAGGGGCCCGTGTACAGTGTTCGTCGCGAAGGAAAATGTGAGATGCGTCTGCCAGGTCCTTAAAAGCGAACGACTTCGGGACGCATATCGGTAATGGCCAGGTGTGCCACGAAGTCCTCACTTACATTTTGTGTGAAAGCGCTAGGTACCAGGAGCTCCCCTGTAAGCATACAGGAGGTCTGCAGCAGAGCATTTGAGGTCCTCCTTGAGAGCCAATCTGATACCAAGAAGCACAAGAGGTAGGGCTCTGTGGCAGGTTTCTCGGTGGCACATGAGTGCAGCCTTCAGATAGCGGTCGAAGCACTCCACCATGTCATTCGTTTGTGGGTGGTAGCTGGTAGTTCGTACGCATTTGATAGCGCCTAGGTCGAGGAATCAGTTGAATAGCGCTGACTCAAACTGGCGGCCTTGATCGACGGTGACCGTGATGGGCACGACAAATCGCGCGATCCAGCTGCGTACGAAGGTATCGCCAACATCCTCGGCGGTGATGGATGACGTGAGCCACGCTTCGGGCCATCTCGAGAACCGGTCTATTGCCGGGAGACAATAGGTGTAGCCCTCAGGGTGCGGCAGGGGGCTGACGATTTCGAGGTGGACATGGCTGAATCTCCCAGATGGGAGGGAAAATTCACCGAGCGGTGCGGTCTCGTGGCGTATCACCTTGCGTCGCTGGCAGTGGAGGCAGTGACAGCCCAGGTTCGACAGTCACGCGCCACGCCGGAGCGCACGTTACAGGTCAGCGACGAAGTGCGTGGAGGCGCGGCCGCCGAGGTCGCTCAGCGCGTGCAGGCGCGTGTGTGCGGCGCACAGCAGTGCCGCCGGCAGGTTCGGCCGCGGCCGCCCCGTCGACACGTTGCACGCGATGGTAATATTCGTGCCTGGAATTAGCGTCGGTTCCAATTTGAGAGAAGAACCGAAATCGACTCGACGTGGGAAATCGCATCCGCGATGATGTGGTCTTCGCCTTTGACGTACTCGATCTCCGTAGTAAACTGCGAGATGATCGTCAGTTGGTTCAGCTGTGCGGGAGGCAACTTTTAGCGACGTTGTGAGAACGCGTACAGTAGTGGTTTGTGGTCGGTATATATGATGAAGTGTTGCGCCTCCAATATATACCGAAAATGTACACGGCCAACAACTCCCTGTAGTAGGCGGGCCAGGTGGTTTGGCTGGGCTTAAGTCTTCTACTGAAATATGCCAGCGGTTGCTAGCCCTGTTCGTTTTATTCGTCGACTGCACTTCATCATTACAATATACATAGGTACAGTGCCGCGTTCGGTTTGTGGTGCTCCTTTATATTACTCGTTAGCAACACTGAACCATAATTAACTAAAACTAGCTATCAAATGATTGGTTAAAACTAAGAATTTCGTGTACGCCTGAGCGTAGATAAAGTACTTAAAAATAACCTCAAAACATAAAATGAAAGTGAAAAAGCTCTGGAGTTACAGTAGCTATGATAGTAATTAAATATGTTATCCCCTATCCAATTCAGAAGGTTTTTTCAAGACGCCATATGGTACGAGCGTTTCATACTTCCGTGGCATTCTCCTTTAATGAGCTTTCATTTGGTAGTAAATACTTTTTCCATACGACGCAGCATTTTTTAAACATTTACATCCGCTAGTGTTTTATTGGCTGTATGGCATATGTAAGCGAGGTATCTTTGCGAACTGGGTGGCAACTACACTGGTGGACTAAAAAATCGACTCAAAGTTTGTTTCCCGACTATAGAAAAAGTAACTCAGTCTACAAAACTACTAAAGACAAAAAACCAAAAACTAGAAAACCACCAAACTTAATCATAAAGAGTAACCACGCAGTTTTTTAACTTGTGGTTTAGTGTTTATTTTGTTAGATTGACTTATTTTTTCAAAAGTCGTGCAACAAACCTTGAGTCTATTTTTTGTCCATGAGTATATTTAAAAACATGTGACCTTGACCTGACGGAAAGGCTTCGTACCCTATACAACCTAACAAAAAAAAATATTTTTTTTCAAGAAAAAAAAATACGGGTATTTCATTTTGTAGGGATAAAACATTAATTATTGTCATTGGCCTAGTATGGGGCCAGATAATCGTGTGTTATTTGTCCAGGATATTATTGTCTATTTTAGAGCTGAGATAACAGTAGGTACCATTTATATAAAAAAAAAAACAATAACCCTTTACAATGTTTTTTTACAAATAGCTGTAGCAGTGGCTATACAAATGGCTATAAATAATTAAAAAATATACTACCATATTTTGTAGAAATAGCTTCTAGATATAGTTATGGTACCGTCATTCTTCTTCGCCTCTTTAAGTCTTCTTCTATTTTCTCTTCTTTATCAGCTAGGCTCTTGTAGGTGGAATAATTGCCATTATTTTCTACTCCTCGCCAACTCCTTGACTTCCTGATACGATACCTCATTGAGTTTGGCCTTCACTTGATCGATGTAACTTATTCACGGCCTCCCTCTACCTCTCTTTCCTTCTTTCTTTCCCTTCATGATGTTCATTATGAAGTCGTCGTGTCGTAATAATTGTCCAATCATATTTCCTATTCTGTTCTCAATAGTTTCTATGATGTTTCTTTTACCTTTCACTCTACCCAACTTCTTCGTTTGTGTCTTTTTCTGTCCAACTTATACCTACCATTCGCCTTCAGCACCACATTTCAAATGCTCTTTCTTTATCTCCTTCTGTCATTGTCCAGCTTTCTCTCCCATATAATGCTACGCTCCAAATATAACATTTTATTAAACGTTTCCTTAATTTTATACATATTTTCTTCTTCTTCTTCTTACTATTAAATGATGTTTTAGCTATTGCGATTCTTGTGATTATATTCTGAGTACATATAGTCTTCGTTGATATTGCTTCCAAAATACCTAAAATACTTTACTTGTTGCGTGCCCATTTAGTGTAATCGGTGTAATATTTGGAGTTGTTTTAGCCTCTTCATTAAGTCCTCTATTTTAATTCAAGGGTGGCCTGGAAGAAATCTCTTTAAGGGATAAGTCTGCCTTTGTACTTTATTATTTTCTTTTGTATTATAGGGTTTTTATCTCTCTTGTTAATATTTACCTTTGCTAGTTTTAATCATATACCTATTCCTTTTATTCCTTTATGTGCGTAGGTTTTTAAGTTAGCGTTTCTTATTAACTTTATCTCGAAATTCTTGTATTTCCTCAAATATTGTTTATTTTCGGCGCAACTTCAATTCAATGTTTTAAATTTGACATCTTATAGTTTCTATAGGAAACTCATTTTCTTCTTAAGGAGTTTGCATTAGTTGTATAGTATTAAGAGATTAATTGAGAATTATGGTCTTTTTGGTTTAACGCATATATTTTCTGATTTCCTAGCTAGTGAGAATAGCCAGAACTGATGATTAATAATGTCAAATTTGAAATTCAAATGAATAATATTATTCTCCGTATATTTCTTTAATAGGGCAGCGGGCTGAGATTTCATTCTATCGCCGGACTTCGAATAGTCAAGATCCTTGGAACGGAAGCCCGGGACCTCTCTCCTTCAAGTGTTCCTTCCGCTAGTCCCGGGCACTCGTGCTGCCGACCCACCAGACTTAGGAGTCTGGTTGCTGCCGCTCCAGCCGCTCTACCCGTCGCCGTCGCAGCGCGCCGCTCCAGCCGCCCGACGTGCTGAGCCGGTGCCCTCCATACAGTGCTGCGTGCCGCTGTCGTCGCCGTCGGAGCGAGCCCCTCCGGCCGCCCGACGTATCAAGCCGCCCGCCGCCTTACGTGATGTGTTTCTTTTCTCTTTTCTTGTGTAAATAGTGTTTAGTGATCATTGAACTGTGGACATTAGGGACGTTTTTTAGAAAAGGTTTAGTATAGGTTTTCTTTTTATTTTATTAAATATTGTAATCCCGGATAACCCCCTCTTTTCTTTTGTAACATAACATTCATTAAGTATAGTAAAGGATTAATGAAAAAAAGAAAACGATTTGACTGGTAAAACTATTGATATTTATTACTACATACTACTTATTACTCTATAGAAAACTTATAGACATCATAGCCCAAAAAATTTTTATCGAAATCTCCGGCTGTAATATACAGCACTTTAACTTGTCTCCTCTAGTTTCTATAAGTTTTTTGTTTAAATATAATTTACCGTCGTGAGTTATTTAAAACTCAAAATCAAGTGTGTCGACCCTCAGTTAGTAATTATTATAAAATAAATCTAGGACAAATCACCGATTCGGATACACACGGTCATCTGGCCCCAATCTAGTATTCCCTGTATGATGTGAACTAAAGATTGATATACATACAAGGATCAATCAAATCTGCTCATTACAGAAATGTTTGTCCTGTTGGGGAATCGAACTTATGACACTCATATCAGTGATCAGGAGCGCTAATCACTGAACCACCAAGTCAATCAAGAGTTAATGATAAAAAACAATGAAAACAAAATTTTATATAACGTTAGGTACAATATTTTATTCAACAACATGTTATAGGTGTAGTTGTATTCTTATAACTTTAATACAAAAATAGAAATCATAAAAATAAATGCATTATACGTTTTAAAAATTTAACAAGAGTTTGTCCCTTTCACACTTATATATTTTATATTACAATGTAGCTTAAAGTACATAAAATAGTTTTTATTAAAAAACAAATTCACAACTTTATTGCTACAAACTACAAAAATCTAGCCATGTGTTCCTTAAGGAAAGTTATTGAAAGATAGTATGGAATCCACAGTTTGAGTTTTGACCGGTATTTTAAGAGCACCTTTAAGTATATTCGGTTCGGAAAATATACGGTTTACTACAATAATATAAAGTACACCTAGGTACTACGTAATAAATGCATTATACGTTTTAAAAATTTAACAAGAGTTTGTCCCTTTCACACTTATATATTTTATATTACAATGTAGCTTAAAGTACATAAAATAGTTTTTATTAAAAAAACAAATTCACAACTTTATTGCTACAAACTACAAAAATCTAGCCATGTGTTCCTTAAGGAAAGTTATTGAAAGATAGTATGGAATCCACAGTTTGAGTTTTGACCGGTATTTTAAGAGCACCTTTAAGTATATTCGGTTCGGAAAATATACGGTTTACTACAGGTACTACGTAATCAACTAGCTAGATCATTCTATCTACTACTGGCAGCAATACAGAAATGTAAGTAAATTTTCCTACCAATCAATTTTTATATAAAAGTTCCCAATTTTATTTTGGACGAATGGAATTGTTGATTATTTTGATGAAAAGTCGAATTTTATTTTATTAACATATTTGATTTTGAAGGGCTGTTCAGCAGCTCTACTATTTTGTTATGTACATATTTGTTACTTGTGGATCCCCATACAAATTCAGTATGACTTACGTTTTTACCGCGTATAATCTCATGCTCGACGAGATTAGTAATATTATTCAAAAGCTTATTTATATCTGGAGTGGTAGCTAACCAATCGTCTTCTGAACTTATTATTGCTATAGGCAATGTTATATTCGTAAGGGGATAATCTAACGATTCATTATCAAATTTATGGAATTTTTGATTTCGTACTAATTGCGAATAATGCAAAACAGTTTTGAGCGACCCTCCGCTCGGGACTTGTTTCAGCACCCGATCGATAAAGCTACTGTTGGTTGTATTGCTTTGCGACAAACCACCACTTAAAAAGAATAAAGGATTATTGCAAAAAACTCCTTGTTTCTTACAGTACTTATCTCTTACAAATCTAGGGACCTCTCTGGATGGAAGGAATTCTCCGTGCACGCCTAAACTTTGTAGTACAATATCTAACTCTGATGCTGAAAGTAACTTGAAAGGACCCTGACTGTTACCCATGAAAGCAAGAGGTGCTATTAGTATACCGATGTCCAGGTAATTATTATATTCAGGTAAAGTGGACATCAACACGAGAAGTGCAGAAGCCCCCATGGAATGCCCAACGAAACTGAGAAGAGTGTTGTTTTTTAGTTTCCTTATGTAGTTGATAGTGGCAGGTAAATCATATTCACCTACTTCATGCCAACTGAAATTCCAAAATTCTTCTGAGTTTACTTTAAAAGTGACATGTTTCCGTGAATGATAATTTCCTCTTGCATTCGACAACCACACGTCGTAGCCAGACTTCGATAAAATATAAGGGAGTGATTTATTAGGTCCAAGGAGTATCCAGTCGGCAGAGCTCCCGAGAAGACCGTGATGCAACAAGACTGCCTTAGAAATCACATTCGGCGTGCCATTTTCAGGTTTTATATGATGTAAGGTTAGCAAGTAGCCGTCTTTTGTCTGCACATAGTGTGATTCCACATTCTTTCCGTGATATTCAGCCAATTTTGGCATAGAAATAAATTCTTCTGTTATATTTATAACCGAGTGCTGCATAGGAACAAAGTGTCCAGTTTCATTTATGGACACTCCCGAGTTATTAACACGGTTCTCAGTAACATTATTGCTAACGGACAACTTTGGCATATAAATATTTTTTTTTGTTATGTTTATAACCGACTGCTGCATAGGAACGAAGTTTTCAGTTCCATTTATGGATACTCCCGAGTTATTAACAGGGTTTTCAGTAACATTATTGCTAACGGACAACTTTGGCATAGAAATAAAATATTTTGTTACGTTTATAACCGACTGCTGCATACGAACGAAGTTTTCAGTTCCATTTATGGACACTCTCGAGTTATTAACAGGGTTTTCAGTAACATTATTGCTAACGGACAACGTCGAAGGAGAAACATCAGTGACATTATTGACCAGCTCTGGCATAGGAGTGCGGTTGACTGTCTTATTAATCAACTTTTTTTGACTTGCATTTTTCTTTTGATCGAAAGTTGTATCTAAGAAGTAGGGCTTCAAAATATTTCCATTGATTTTAAAAATTAACTCATTAATAGCTCGTTGATTTGCAGATTCAAAAGGTGAGTCAATCCATTCGTTTGAATCGATTATTTGATCTGTACTGACGCTTGTGATCATAGAACTTGTGGTTGACAGGACCTCGCTCCCGTTGTTGCACTTAAAACAGCGCGAGTTGCGGTGTGGGTAGTGCGACGTAGCCGGTGTCGAGGGCGCGGCCGGCGCAGGCGGAGCAGGCGGCGGTCTCGCCGGGCGGCGCGCGCGTGCCGCCAAGAACATGTTCCCCAGCCTGTCCTTCACTTGGATCACCGTGTCAACCACGTCTATCACGAAATCGACTAACTTGTCCATCAAGTAATCGATAGGCGTATACAACGTAACAACATTTTGGTACTGATAAAATAAAATGAAGACTATTAATATTTTCTGCATGTTAATATACCCTTACTAGACTTGGTTCACAGAACGAATGACCTTTTTTAATCATCAAAGGATATAAATAGATTCGACGAGTCTTGTTATTTCAGGATATTTATAAACAATGAACAATGTGACACATAATCATGGTGGATTGATTACATTAAAACATTAAGTAGTTAGTATAACAAAGTTTCTGTGAATGTTTAAATATATTTTTAATGAGAAGATTCAAATTTGATAACATTTAAACACTGTACCACGTATGTTTGCATTTACTGCCTCCTCCAACCCTCTCTATAAGTATTACAGAATTCCTGTTAGGCGAAAGAGAAAAAATATATTTTCAAAGTAAATAATTTTGTAATAAAAGGCCACGCCACAACTCTGCGTAGAACTTTCTCGGCTCTCGCCAAATGTTGGGCCAACTTTCTTAACGACATAAACAATTTAAATCTAATGCAATATGCAGACGAACCTGCGTCGCCCGAATTGCCGATTTCCCCTGGCTCCGTCCACCTACTTCTTATTATATGAGTTTATAAATAATACAATAATTACTTGACCTTTTCCAAACGTTTTTACCTACTTGGATTTAAACAAAAAAACGGAATCACTGTTAATTACAGGTCAAACCTCCAAACATGTCCAATAAAACCTCGATCTATGGATGACATTTTATTCGCTATTAGCGGCATACAGTAGATGTTACTGATTAAACTTAAAATTTCCCCCAAGGAAATAAGGCTCATGAGCACCAGAAACATATAAAAACATTAGGTTCTTTGACTCTGTTAAATACATAGCCATAAAACCTCGACGATTCATTTGGAACGACAACACTTTCTTACTCCTTCGTCTGTCCCTGCGGCTCGATCCTCAATCACTCTAAAGTAAATTCTTTCAGTAAAACTTTATTCTTGAGTTAGGCCAGTAATCATGACATGTACCTTAAACCGAGTAGAGTCCAGTTTGTTTACAAGTCAAACAATCCTTGCACGAGCGAGGTAGCGTCCCCGGGGCCAGGATAATTGGTCCAGAATTATTAATAAATGGCGAAACAGGCGAGTAAAGGTACTAAAGGTGCACGCAGCATTTTATATAAGTTGAATGTTGGTAGCTAAGTTTTCCACCAGTCTCCCGTCTTCTAAAATATTAAGAGGTAAAAGAAAGTTCGTAGAAAGACGTCTTTAAAATAAAAGAGCACTTCTGTCTTTATTTTGTACCTGTTCAAAAAATTAAGTATTGATGAATAATAAATGTAATTATTCCTCATCAATACTTAATTTGCTTAACAGGTGCAGGATAATTTTTTCAGTGACATGCGACTAATTATTAAATCTTACTCATGAAACTAAAAAACTTTACTCAAGAAACCTTTAAAGCCGAAGCAAAAAAAGGCTTTCCAATATTTTTATTACAATTTTATGCGGCTTACAACAGGTAGTTACTTGTTTCGGAAAAATCTAAATGATAATAATAATATAATAATAGGTAAATCATTTATTTCAGATTCATAAAATCCATAATACAAAATCCATAATATAATTTTAAATACAAATGAGATTAAAATAAATAATCCGTCTCAGTAAAAATAGTAAAAATAATAAAATCAAAATCAAATCTAAATTTAATAATAATTCAAAACAAAATGAAATATAAAAATAAAATAAAATTAATACTCAATATAAATTACAAATAATATTAAAAAACAATTTAATTATATATTAATTATGCGATGTCAATTGTAGCTACTTACTTTTGAATATTAGGTACTACGTGAATTTTACAACAATGGTTCACGTAGACACAGTCCAGTCTATCTGATATCATCTTCAGGAGGCTGTTGGAGCTGGACCGCACTCTGCGCACCAGCGAAGCGCATCTTTTTCGCATAGTTGCATTAAAAAAATCGACGTGAGCTTGCGCGAACATTCCTGAGGCACTGCAAGACTGCGGCAGTCCCAACAGCACCCTGAATGCGTTATTGTATTCTCTTTACTTACTTACTTATTTTTTATTTATTTTTAAAGTTGATAGAAAATTAAACAAAACTGATGAAACAATACTCTTTCAAAGATACATTAACTGGTTCACTGTAAACAATCTACTTTTAAATGCTAAAAAACTAAATGTACCTATATAAAATTCGCATTACCAAACGTTAGAAATATTGACGCTAGTGTAATCATAGATAGTAATGAATTGTAATTTGTTAATAGTACTGTTTTCCTCGGTTTAGATGCTACATTGCAATGTGGTACACATATAGAAACTTTAGCGGGAAAGCTTAGTTCAGCTGCCTATGCCGTCAATAGAATTAGGCAGTTAACAGATGTAGACACTGCACGGCTAGTATATTTTAGTTATTTCCATATGGAATTTTACTTTGGGGACATGCAGCTGATATCGAAACTATTTTCGTTTTAAAAAAAAGGGCAATCCGCGCAATCTATCAGATGCGATCTCGCGAGTCGTTGAGGGATAAGTTTAAGGAAATTAATATTTTAACGGTTGCTATTATGTACGTCCGCAAGAATCTGCATTTGTTTCGTAAAAACAGTGACAGGCATGATTTAAACCTAAGGAATATAAATAACTTGTATTGTAACATTGATATTGCCTATTCGAGACTGAGCAAAGTTAAAAAGTCGTTTGTGGGGTAATGTGTACAATTCTATAATAAAATACCAGAAAATGTAACAAATCTGCCTGAAAACAAATTCAAAACGCATGTAAAAAAAGCGGCCAAGTGCGAGTCGGACTCGCCCATGAAGGGTTCCGTAGCAGCAAGTAACATTATATAAAATTTCTTGTAGTTCGTTGTGATTATGAAATTTTTTTTTATATTTGAGTTGATTGAATGAAAGGTAAATTGCGGTTTACGATTTATGAGGTATTAAAAAAAACTGCTTACTAGATCTCGTTCAAGCCAATTTTCGGTGGAAGTTTCCATGGTAGTATACATCATAAATATTTTTTAATTTTATCATTCTCTTATTTTAGAAGTTACGGGGGGGGGGGGCTGTCGTGAAAAGCGAAAACACTGTATTTCTTGAAAAATGGTTTTGAGTAATCGCGCAAAAACGTATTATTTTGTTTTTTACAAGTTTTAACCACTATTTCTTTTGATAAAATCTTGAATTTAACACTAAAATAAAGGTATTTCTTTATTCTACGTAGCCATTTAAAAATATTTGCAAAATGTTTGAAATAATGTAGATAATCTTATAAACGTGTTTTACTTTGACAGCGCCTGACTAATGATTCAAATAAATCATGGCATTACACTGTATAACACAGTTCACAATGTTTCGGCATAGCAATTTCAGTAGGATTACTAAGTAAATATGTAGATTGCGTACAGTAACATTATTGTAATAATAGATAACTATTTAACGTCACTGAAAAGAAAAAGTAATGGTATCACAGATTAAATTTAATTACTCTTGATATAAAATTAAAATATTAAAAATAATACAGAAATAAAAATATCATAATCAATTTATTCTCGCAGATCCAAAACTTCACTGCTTTCAACGAGATTATTGTAAAAGTTAACTTAAAAAATATTGTTCAGATCAAATTAAAATATTAAAAATAACACAAAAATTTAAATATCAGAATCAACATATTCCTTCAGATCCAAAAATTCACTGCTTTCAACTTGATTATTGTAAAAATCGATGAAGGTATGGATTCGCCCAACTTCACTATCAGCTTTCTTCAGTTTGTTGATTCCTCTTGGTGTGTCTTCAGTTAGTAAGCTATCTATAAGATTCCTTTCTTGGTTTCCCTCGTTAAGTTATCTATGTTTGCCAAAATAATTACGATGTTCTGAAGAAAAAAGTAAAAAAAGAATTACAAGAAATTATAAATCAAGGAAGGAAGATAGCTAACCAACTGAAGACGCACCAAGAGGAATCAACAAATTGAAGAAAGCTGATAATGAAGTTGTGCGAATCCATGCCTTCAACGCGAAGAGATTATTACAATAATCATGTTGAAAGCAGTGGATTTTTGGATCTGAAGGAATATGTTAATTCTGATAATATCAGAATTGAATTGATTCTGATAATATTGAATTGAATCGCGTTGAAGGCATGGATTCCATTTAAAATAAAAAATTTTCAGATAAAATTACAATATTAAAAATAACACGAAAGTTTAAATAATATTTAATTGAAGATGCACCAAGAGGAATCAACAAATTGAAGAAAGCTGATAATGAAGTTGTGCGAATCCATACCTTCAACGCGAAGAGTTTCTTACAATAATCTTGTTGAAAGCAGTGAAGTTTTGGATCTGGGAGTTACGTTGATTCTGTTTTTTTTTGTGTTAAGTATTTTTAATATTTTAATTTAATCTGAAGAATAATTTTTTAAGTTAGTTTTTACAATAATCTCGTTGAAAGCAGTTAAACCCTGTCGTCGAAACCCTGTGTTTATGAAAATCTGCATTTCTTCCGCGCAACTTATCTCTCCAACACGATGAGTGCTCCATAAGTGAGAGAGAGATAGAAAAATTGTACCATCACGCGTGCCGATCGGCCGGTCAGCCGCCCGCACTCACGTCCTGTGACCAAACACTGTACTTAAGCAGGAGTGAACGTAGTATCAAGCCAATAAACGGTAAAATGGATTGCAGTGTTATGCCTTGACAACAACCCTGAATTTATAAAGTACAGTGTTTAGCTCCTTCTTGTATATTGATAAAGAAACATTGTAGAATAAAAAGTGCAGTATTATGGTGTGACAGACCTCGAGACGAGACAAATAAATGCTATAAACCCATAACACTGTATTCGAGTTTACAGTGTTTTGGCTTGACACGACAGGGGGGGGACACACATTTTACCACTTTGGAAGTGTCTCTAGCGCAAACTATTCGGTTAAGAAAAAAATGATATTAACAACCTCAATATCATTTTTGGAGACCTATCCACACGTATGTATGGGTTTGATGAAAAAAAAATTATTGAGTTTCAGTTCTAAGGCTGCGGCCTGGACGCAAGCGACGGCGACAGCGACAGCGACGGCGACAGCGACACGAGCGACTTGATCATTTCCATAGATTTGTATGGAGCTGTTTTGGACAACAGCGACACGCGCGTAGAAAGTTTGAGTAGAAAAAATAGTTCCAGATAATAAAATGATAAAGTTTGATACTAGCTGGAGTGCCCGGCTTCGCACAGGGAGTTTATATCCCCCCGCACCCTGCGCCTCACCCCCCTCACCCCTCACCTTACCCCCGACTCACCCTCCCCCGCACCCCGCACCTCGCCCTTCCGCACCTCGCCACTCACCCTCCCTCGCACCCTGCTCCTCCTCCTCCAGCAACCCGCGCCTCCCCCATCCCTCTCCTCTCCCCCGCAACCCATGCCTTACCTCCGCAACCCCCGCCCCCCCGCCCCCCGCTCCTCTCCCCCGCAACCCGTGCCCCAACCCCGCAACCCACTCCTTCCCCCGCAACCCGCTCCTCCCCCCCCACGCCTCCCCCCGCACCCCTTTCCTCCACCACCCACACCCCACGTCTCCCCTCACAAACCGCGCCTCAACCCCGTAACCCGCGCCTCACCCTCCGCAACCCCACATACCTCGCTCCTCCTCACGCACCCCGCGACTCACCCTCCTCCGCACCCCACTCCTCCCCCACCCTCACCCCGCGCCTCCCCCCACCCGCACTCCGCGCCTCCCCCTACCCGCACTCCGCGCCTCCCCCTACCCGCTCCTCTCCCCCCGCAACCCACACCTCACTCCCCGCACCCCGCTCATCGCCTTTTTGTTTTGTTTGTTGTATAAATCTACGTCCTCTTTAGCAAATTTGTATAGTAATATTAAAAAAACAGAAATATTTGCCCTGGGATCGAACCCACGACTCTCGAATCAATAGTCAGGAGCGCAAACCTCTGAGTCAGTGTTAAATGTTATTATATTAGTAAGAATAATTATGAAAATATCGAAATATCGACATCGCGACAGACAGACATCGACAGAGTCACGTCACTACATCGCCGCAAACCCAGTGACCTTGTCGCTTGCGTCGTGAACAGTTGTCGCTGTCGCTGTCGCTGTTGCTGTCGCTGTCACTGTCGCCGTCGCTGTCGCTGTCGCAGTCGCAGTCGCTTGCGTCCAGGCCGCGGCCTAAGTATGGGGAACCCTCAAAATTTATTGTTTTTTTTCTATTTTTGTGTGAAAATCTTAATGCGGTTCACAGAATACATCTACTTACCAAGTTTCAACAGTATAGTTCTTATAGTTTCGTAAAAAAGTGGATGTGACATACGGACGGACAGACAGACAGACATGGCGAATCCATAAGGGTTCCATTTTTTGCCATTTGGCTACGGAACCCCCTAAAAATGTCTGTGCTCAAAAGGTTATTATAAGATAATAGATTATGTGAATGACAAAGACATTTGAAAATGTATTGCTCTTCCTGATAACTGTATAGTCGATAACATACATTGTATTAGTAATTAAGTATTATTTTACAAAATGTGTTGAAGCGAGTTTCTTTTGGGCTTAACGTTTCTTCTCGCTTCGGAAACACTTCCCGAAACGTTGAGTGTACAAGTTCCGCGTGGTAGGAACTTTGTACTAGTTAGAAAAAAAGACGATTTAAAAGTATGTGCAAAACATCTACTTAAATAAAAAACATTTTGATTTTGATTTTATTGCACCCGGAGAGCGTTGTAAGCCCGGTGCGTATAGTCAGCCCGTCCTCGTGTAGAAACATGTACAGTATGCTCTAAAAAGAGTAATTTTCACTTCATATGAACAACGAGCGAATCTACGAGCTATCATATTCACCCTGACTGACAGCGCCCTCAGCTCCCTTTCGATGTCTTTATTGTATTTTAAGTCAGTGGTTAACCAATGGCCAAAATACTTAAACTTGTAGGTTCTTGCAAGAGGCACGTTACAAAGTTTTATTGGCGGTACTTTCTCAGGATATTTTCCACTTGCCTATATATTCCATAAGCCATGATCATTCGCATATACTTTACATATGTGTAACAATTTTCTTAGGCCACATACAGAGGCGGTCGGCACAACCATATCGTCGGCATAGCTGATGTTATTAAGGCTTAAACCGTCAATGTGACAGCCGACGTGGGAACTGCTGAGCTCCTCTATAAGGGCATTCACGTACAGGTTGAAGAGCGTTGGCGAGCTAAGTCCCCCCTGCCTCACCCCGCACTCCAACGTGTACGGTTCCGACAACGAGGCATCCCATCTTACATGATTAGTCTGTGTACCGTACCATTGTTTAAATATATTAATAATCTCGGTAGGTATTTTATAGTTTTCAATTTTTTTCCATAATTTATCAAAAGATAAATACTAAATCAAAGGCCCTGTTTTTCAAAGTCTGAGTTGTACATATTTTTCTAGACAATATTTTTTAACCTTATTTTACGTCACAGAATGAATATTTGTAAGATTTTTTAAAGTTTTACCCTATTCTTTTTACTGTCTTTTTACATATATGTTAAATTGTTAATGTTTAATTTTTTACGGACTCTGTCTGAGATAAAACCATTTTTTTATTTATTTATGTAATGCCTGATCTGTGTTGAAATATGGCAGCAATATGGTTTATGTGACCTGTCACTGAAACCTGTACCTGAAACCTGAACCTAGCCAGATTAACCTAAAAGGTTACTCTTGAAAGTTGCATAGTTTGGCTGTATGAGGTTTTGAGCCTCATTGTCATGCATCCAGCCACTGCCTGCAGACCTTAGGTACTAATAATTCGTCAGTCCACCTGATGGGTGATCGACACCGTCTATTCAACACTATTTTGGCTATATTGTAAAATATATTTTTCAACACACTTGCTCATAAAGTGGCTCTATGGTCACCGCAATTAGGCACAGAATGACACCCATAATCAAACTGTGACTTTTTCATTGCTATAACTCACTAGTGAGTTATAGATTTTTTAAAATTTTTATTGGTTGAGTTGCTTTGTTCTTAAAAAAGTTTTTATTCAAAAAAAAAAAGATCGTGTTCAATAGAACAAATAAATTAATGTTCCTATTGCTTGCTCATTTAATGCAACTTCTTATTTAAATAGATAATTTTAACTCGTACGTGTTTAATAAATAAAACTTTCACTCAAATATAACTTTTGTTTTCTCTGTAATAAAAGAAAACTTTAAATTCCCCATTTTGTACGTGGTAGAATAGGCACAAATCCTATGCGCCGAAAATAAAAAAAAACCTCATCCCTTTAGTCTGTGGCCGATCGCAATGCGCGCGCATAGGAAAACTGATTAATTTTTCCCAACTCGTTTTCACTGTTGAAATGAGTTTTTATTGTTATTTTATTCACAAGTGTGTTGAAAAACGTCGTATGATACTCGTGTGTATTGATGATTACCGTCCTTGGCTCTCTTAAGACCCTCGCCTACGGCTCGGGTCTCAATGGCGCCTCGACGGTAATCGCCAATGTTACACACTAGTACCATAATGTACTATTATTTCTCATCGTCTCTTGGGTGAAAAAAGTATAATTATTACGTCATGCTCCCTGGCAGCACATGTAACGATTTTTTTATTTTTAGTCATAAGGAATAATTGTACTCAATTGGTACTCAATTAGTACTTGTCTGAAAAAAATAATACCTCTGCAGTTTAAGAGTACAATTAGATTAAAAGTTGTGCTGCTGTAGAGCATGCTCCCCAGCAGCACATATGAATATCTACGATTCTACGCCTAGTAGGTACAAATTAATAGTATCAAAAAAATGTACTCGATTAAAGTAGTTGATTTTATAACATATTATTTAAATATAACCATGAAATAAGTAGATATAAGCAGTTTAAATTAAAGTACGTAAAAGCGCCTACGCAATTCATTTTCTAACGATTTTTTTAATTTCAGTTATAAGGAATAATAGGAATAATTGTATTCAAATTGTACTCAATTAGTACTTCTTTAAAAAAAAACTCTGTGGTTTTAGAGTGCAATTAGATTGAAATGAGTTTGCTCTAACTAAGTATACTCCCCAGCAAGCACATATGAAATCTACGATTCTACCCATAGTAGATACAAATTAATAGTATCAAAAAATGTACTCGACAAAACAAGTTAATTTTATGACAAATTATTTAAAAATAAACTTGAAATAATTAGACATAAGCAGTTTAAAATAAAGTACGTAAAAGCACCTGAAGTAACGTTTTTTAGCAAAATTCTATTAAGTGTTTCATCTATACTATTCACGTAGGCACTATTTACTTTTACCCCACAGTACAGCAAAGCCAAAGTGGGGTTATGAATATAGTATAGTACGCTATCGTGCTTAAACAAACTAATCAGCTGATCCCAAAACATTGCTGGAATAGTGTCGATAATTCATATAGCATACAGTAATGTGGCATCCCTTGAATAGCCAGTTAAATAAAAATAAATATGATCTGATTTCACCGTAATGCGTTTGCATCAAAAAAATATTGTTGATTTGTTGATGACAATAAAAATGACTTAAGTATAGTTTGTATTTATTTTATTATATTAGGAATTATAAGTGTAAAAAAAAAACTTTCAAAATAATTGAAAAATAAAATAAACATAAATCTCTTAATGGTTCTCTACAGAGATGAGAAAATGGCAGCTAGAATTATGAATAATCCATAAAAGATTAATTTTGTTTTAAGTACATTAATAAGTGCGATTGTATATTTTTTCTCAAATTTGAAGAGGAAGAGTTTTCAGTATCAAAAATTAAAAATATTTATTATATAGTAGTCGTGTGACTTGCGTGATTGCGTCGATCTTAAAGGATTGATATTTTTTTTTGTTAGACACAAACATATTTTAAACATTAGCAAAGCTAAGCAACGACCAAATACTGTAACAATAAAACGTATTTGCTAAAATACTTTGCGCAGTCGCTTTAACATACTTTAATTTAAAGATTTTATCTCAAAAGATTTCTTTTTTTTTTTATTAAAATATATTTTAAAAATTAGCAAGCATAGTTCAGTATAAGCAATGACCAAATACTATTACAATAAAACGTATTTGAGAGAATACTTTGCGTAGGCGCTTTTACGTTAATTTAAACTGCTTATATACTTATTTCATGTTTATTTATATTTAAATAATTTGTTTTAAAATCAACTACTTTTGCCGAGAATATTAACTATTAATTAATACCTACTATGCGTAGATTTTTATATGTGCTTGCTTTACAGCAGGACTCCTTTTAATCTAATTGCACTCTTAAACTACAGAGATATTTTTTTTTTTCAAAGAAGTACTAATTGAGTACAATTTGAACACAATTATTCCTTATAACTGAAAATAAAAAAATCGTTAGAAAATAAATTTCGTAGGCGCTTTTACGTACTTTAATTTAAACTGCTTATATCTACTTATTTCATGGTTATATTTAAATAATATGTTATAAAATCAACTACTTTAATCGAGTACATTTTTTTGATACTATTAATTTGTACCTACTAGGCATAGAATCGTAGATATTCATATGTGCTGCTGGGGAGCATGCTCTACAGCAGCACAACTTTTAATCTAATTGTACTCTTAAACTACAGAGGTACTATTTTTTTCAGACAAGTACTAATTGAGTACCAATTGAGTACAATTATTCCTTATGACTAAAAATTAAAAAATCGTTACATGTACTGCCAGGGAGCATGACGTTAATTATTTCGCCTGTACTAAACATATAAGTAATACTGATAAATGCATATACTATAGTAAACATGTCGTTGTACAGCTACGGTGAAAGTATTTTAGGTAATTTTTTTTGTAATTATGATTCTGTATTCTGTATGTTGTTATGTTTCCTCACTATCCGATTTCAAATAACGTGCGGAACAAAACTTGTTTACTTGTTTTTACTCGTTCATTCCAATCAAAAAAGCAAAAGGTAAACAAACTTAGTACGCAACTGACGTTGACATGTATCAGTTCCATAGTTTTGTTTACCTTTTGATTGGAATTGGAATGAACTATAACTTGACGAATACTCGTCAATATAGCCTCTTGTTGAACAAAAAGATCAAGCCGTGGAAAATCTAAGATTTGTTGTTGTTCACATGCAGCACGTAATAGCCGAGCACACCCGCCATTAAAATCGTCGTAGGCTATGTTTACGTTGCTTAGTTCGCTTCTTGGCCACCAGGCCAAGTACCGTAGAAAACAGCGGCGGCCTTAGGGGGTGGCGAACAGGGCAATCGCCCGGGGTCTCGCTCTTGTAGGGGCCTCGCGCTACAACCCAAGCAAATTTGAAAAAATATAGATTTTTTAAACTATATTTTTTTCATTTAAAACTTTTGATTTTAATCCTTAATTATTTATTAAGGTTCTGCCATCCTAGGTTTGAGGCACTTAAACATCATGAGAGCATATTTGATTTCATGTAAAATATAAAAAGATTAAAGGAAAATTAGTGATAGTGAACTTTGAAGCAATGCAGCGACTTGCAAATAACTATGACAGCAGGAGAATCATGTTAGCAGGAGCAGGAGATATTGACGGACATGAATTGTACGAAGAACTGAGTATGTTCATCCGTGTCTATGAAGGAAACGACGACATTATCTCGGTGCTGAAATAAATAATAGAAAAAAAATACTGAAGTTTACCCCACTATCGAAATAGTTCTGAAAATTATTGCCACCACACCTGTTACGGTTGCGTCTGCTGAAAGGAGTTTTTCGAGGCTTAAAATTATTAAAACATATTTGAGGAATTCGATGACACAAGATCGGCTTTCAGCCCTTGTGCTATTCTTTCAATCGAAAATGACGTAGCTCATTCGTTAGATTATTGTGCCGCAAACATCAATTTTAAAATTTATCATCTCTGTATTTGTTGATTTTTTAAATCTTTCAACGTAAAATATTTTAAAACTTATTTATTTGTATAACTTTAGCATTTCTGGTCAAACATGACAAATACCTAAACCAAAGGGCAGCGGCGCGCGGCGGCGGCTTCGGCGGATTTAGACTACAAATAAAAATGACAACTTCTAGAAACGACCACTTCTGGAAATGACCATTACTTAAGTGACCATTTCAATATCAATGTTTGGACCGCTTCAGCGGATTTGGACTACAAATAAGCGCTTGGGCACTAAGGGCCAGGGACTTAAAAAAAATTCGACGAAGTTTTTTTTGTTTGCAACCCCCCCCCCCCCTTTTTATTGTTGTATCGAGTAGGGGTCACTTAGGGAAGCACTTTTGATCATATGAAGTTTTTTCGTAGAATAAACCGTTTTCGAGAAAAACGGGTCATTACTAGAAGTGGTAATTTCCAGAAGTGGTCATTTACGTAGTGATCATTTCCAGAAGTGGTCGTTTCTAGAAGTTGTCCTTTTTATTTGTAGTCCAAATCCGCCGAAGCGAACCAAACAACCAGACCTACTTTCGCATCACATACTTTTCACCAAGGACAAAGGGCCTCGCAAAAACCTGCCGCCCGGAGCCTCGCAAAGAGTAAGGCAGCCGCTGGTAGAAAATAATTGATCTATGGGTCCTACACCTATTATATTAAAATCTATATAAGCGTAGTTTGATAACCTCAGTCATAAAAGTAATATAATTTATTTTAATTAATTACAAGGTATCTTCTGATCCTCCATAGGCAACTTTATTGCAATTAAAACAATCTAGCTTCTTCATCTAAAGAAACTTGGTATAATAGTGCAAAGTATCAAGCAACTTGCACTGTTTGTGCTTCCTAGCTGAACTTTTGAGTTTTCCAAAACTTTGATTGAAATAGAGGGTTATTTTGAGTTCTCTGAAACGTAAGTAAAGTTACTCACAGTCCTCGCTGAGTTGAAATCATATTTACGAAGCTAATGAAAGTTAGGTGTGATTTGCAATGCATGCCGAAATCAGGGGTGAATATCTAAATATTTCGGGGAGTATTTAAAAATAAAAGAGGGCCTTCATTAACACACAATTGTTATTGGAATGAGGAACATAATGTTTTTTTTTTTAAATATGAATAGCATTATTAAGATCTTGATGAAACTGGTATAATAAATTTAATTTTTAGATAACTTGTACAATATCCTACAACATCGTCATGTATCGAATATTTAATAAAACCTGCTTTGTAATTATCGAAAACAATAAACATAAAACTCCTTCTTTTGTTGTCAAAATACTTTATGTCATAACTGTCTTATGGTTTTATTGTTGCTGTCCCTATGCTTTGGTTGGGCTATCATATCTATCTGTAGCTTAAAAAACAAATTTTTGTTTATACTTTACACAACTTTATAAACGCCACAATCATGCCACTGAGGAGAATTATGAAAAGCCAGCCCTCGGAGCTGCTAGCGGCGAAGGGCCTGCTGCATCAGGACTGGGACGCACTAACCTCTTGCCAAAGAGAGTGCACCACCAGGTTGGGGATGGCCATCCAAGTTGAGCAGGAGGCCTATCTCACGCAACACCCCGAGGTAAACAGCTCAATGTTTGTGTGGTCAAGAAGAGCCACACCTCACACGAGCTGGCTGGTGTCTGGTGTGCAATAAAGAGTATTTTTTTACTTACCAAGGCACAGAGATAACACCTTTAAACGGAACGAGAAGTATTTCATCTCGTGCAAACTAATGTCTTTTCATACAGAAACTTTTGAGTCGATATTATTTAAATTTCAAAAATATATTTTTTTGTTATAGTTGAGTGGTCGAAAAGAACGCGAAGTAGTGAACAAACACACGTATTTGGCAAATAGCTAGTATAGAGATTTTTTCTAATCTAGGAACATGCATACTTTTAGAGATATCCTCCATTTGCCATTTGCAGCTTACGCTTAACATGGAACACACTGGAATTCTACTTGGCCCATTAATAAGTTGAATAAGTTCGTAAATTCCTGCGCACTTTCTTTGATGCTAAGTCACTGAATGGCGATGGAGCGTGCTTCGCTTGGAATTTCCCACCTTAATCGAATCAAAAATGAGGAGCACTATGAGTGAAACTGTAGTGATTGACACAGCTCACAGAATAGCTTAGCTCATGTGGTAGCTGGCGAGGCAAATACCTCGTAGAACCGAAAACCATTAGGGGATGACGGAAGACCGCACACCGGAAGACAAGGCACGAACTTGGTGAAACGATGATCTAGTGAATGTCGCGGGAAGCCACTGGATACGACCAGCACAGTACTCGTGCAATGTGGAAATCCTAGGGGGATGCGTTTGTTCGACAAATTGTGGATTTCTTTCGTCTGATATATGCATAAAAATTGTTTACACTTCGGTTTTTTAAGACCTAACTATTCCTCGTCTGTCTTATTCAGTTGCGGGCAGTAGTTGCACTGTACATCAGCAAAATGACCTCGACCATGAGAAAGAAGTCAGATATCCTAAAGGAAACGTCAGAGTTTTTCTTGAGAGATCCAGCAGAAGTTGAAAGTGAAATAAGGAACGTTCTTGGAATACCACCAAATGTACCATTTACTGAGGTGAATATAGCAAATATTCACCTGGCCAGACATATGTTTGTGGAACGTACACGTTATCGTATTAGCAAAAGGAAATATTTTTCTTAAATTTTAAATTATCGTAGTTTTTCCTTTATTTGTACTTTTTCACTTATTAATTAAAATATGTAAATGCTAATTAATTGACAATAATGAACAAAATGGAAATAAAACACCTTTACGTCTGCGACTCAAGTAAGTAAAAGTCACTTGATTTTTCTCATAAACAGGGAGGAAGTTATTTATTTATTTAGAGCAATAATAATTTTCAATGCATGTTCTATTGAGTTTTAATAACTACCGTATCGTTTCAATCTCTTTCACCGTCCAGAATGGCAAACCAGTGTTCGACTACTTCGACCGCGACCTGGAGCGCGACCTGCTGCAGATCACCAACAAGCACTTCGCGCCGCCGCCGTGGCGCATTCCCACCCCCGAGGTGTACACCCCTGACACGCTGTCTTCCTCGTTCATCTCCATCCTCACCTCTGATACTACATTGCCCACTCCAGGTGATGTATAGACATATACACACACGTATACACACACGTATACACACACGTATACACACACGTATGCACACACGTATACACGTCTAGTTTCTTAGAAACTTTAGGCACAACAGATAAAAGCATTATGAACATATACTAATCATCATCATCAGCCAAAAGACTTCCACTGCTGAATAAAGGCCTTCTCCAAGGATTTCCACGCCACCCGGTCCTGCGCTGCCTACATCCCGCGGCTTCTCGCAACCTTCACAGGTCATCGGTCCACCGAGTGAGCGGCCTGCCCACGCCACGTTTCCGGTGCGCGGTTGCCACGCGAGATATAATACCATTATTTAATCTATCACTAAATATATATCAAAGTAATTTCAAATCTCGTTTCAATTGCATCATCATAAATCTGTGATTGAATCGTTGTGACGTACAATGGAACTAACATACGATGAGTTCTTCTGGTCATTTCATATAATATATTTTTTTAATTATTTGTCAGCGTATCTATAAAACAATACCACACTTTGAAATTGTGATAAAATTAATACAAACAAAATGGAAATAAACCAGCTTATTACCGATACAGGAGGCATTCCAGATTCCATCTAGGGCCGACAAATGATAACTTTTCTAGATTTAAAAAAATCCGTTTTGCATGCATTGATGATGAAAGCATCAAAACCATATTAATTAGCCCCGATGGTAGTAGTCAAATAACTTGACATGCACTGAATGTATTTTCATCAAACATATAATTATCGCAATGAATTCTGGTTTGAAATAAAATACGGTCCACCTTTTTGGAACCTATGAAGCTACATACAATAGACGCACAAGCACAAAAATAAATATCTTCAAAAATTTACATCGAGGATTAGAAATTAATTATGATCACCTCTGGCAGAGCCCATCCCTACGCCCACGCCCACCGTGTCCGAGATCATGTTCAAGATGGTCTCCGCAACCGTGGACAAAGCTATATTCGCGCGAGTGGATGAACAGCTGATCCTGTATGATACCGCTTACGTGGAGTTGAGTAAAGCTGTCGAGACAGCTATGGAGATACCGGTGACAGAGATAAAGGAGGATATAGTCAACCTCTTCTTAGAAGCTTATAATAAATTCGAAAATAATATCATAGAGAAAGAGCGTATTGGTGAGTGGTCTAGGATTCTTTTTTTGTAACATTCTATTAAATAATATTTCCAATGGTCTTCATGGAAGGGGATGGATAGATGTAAAATTGTGTGTAGGAATGAAACCATTGAAGTCTTCTTCTGACACGAAGAGAAGAAAAACGGCACTGGCCTGTTTACATTCGAAATCAACGCCGTGCCGCGGTTAAAATAATAAGAACCAGAACTCCACAAGTTTTCGTTGCCTATAGTTGATACTTGCATACGTTAATAATCCATATTGTTCCCACTGCTGGGGCATGGGTTCTTCGCATACCTCGGGAAGGTTAGACCATACTCCAGACCCGGAGGCAAAGTCCGGATTGATACTTGATGTGTCAATACAAATGTGAAACCACATTTATCACTCGTCTATGGGACAGCCAACAGGAAGGGTAATGAATTTCGGAAGAACATTTTGGGGTATATATAAACTTAAAAATTAGCTGTATCACCCTATTTTTACTTATTTTATCATAGTTTATTGTATTACTGAAACCACTGTTTCCTTTTTATTGACATCATTGAATTGGGGACTGTTTAATTTCTGACGCGTGCACTGGATTGTTTTGACCATTGCATTTTCGAATACATAATAATTAATAATTTCTTTTGAAATATTCATTAAAAGCTTCTTGCACAGAATAAAAACATTTTTCAGTATGTTACTCAGTTATGTGTTTTTTCTTAAATCGATTAGTATTATACTTCATTCCAATCAAAAAAAAGCAAAACGTAAACAAACTTACTATGGAACTGACACATGTCAATGTCATCTGCATACTATGTTTGTTTACCTTTTGCTTTTTTTTGATTGGAATGAACCATACGTCTAAATCAATAGCGTTGATTTTTTACTTTCATTTTCTTTTTTGGTTTTTTAATCTAAAAATAAATCTAATAAAATGTTTCAGCCGCTGAAATAGCCTGGGAGAAACGAATGAGAAAGAAAATGAAGAGGACAATCCGTCGCGAGGAAAACTTCAAGGGTAAGTTGACTTTGATTAACGAACGCGACTTCTAAAGAAGTGTTATAATAGTGTACCCAGAATTGTACCGAGGCTCTGTGCCTTATTAAATGCACTTCGTTTACTGAAGACCTTTTTCACAGGTTCATTCTGTATATAGCTAGCTATAGAAAACTTATACTTAATTGAATTAATACTTGATATAATCAGGGACCTGTCTTTCCACTCTGACCAATTAAACCGATCAACTAAAACGGATCAACTATTTTTCTTTCCTAACGGTACAACTATTTGGTTAGTCAGAAAGGAAAGGGACGAATTACATCTCCCATCTTTATGATCACTCACTGGCTTTTCTGTATATGGAAACCAGAGAATAATATTACGTACCTTCACATATATACATAGACCACTAAGTCAGTTTCCTAGCAAAAAAAACTTTAAAATTTAGCTGGCGACGCATCGCCCTTGATGATTGTCATCTAGTGACAGCCGCTTAACATAGTTTGCGAAGCATAGAAACTGAAGATATAAATACCTGTAACAATCAAATCCATACAAGTCATAACTAGTCAGTCAGTCTGCGTGGTCGACGCGACCAAGCTGAACAAACCGGTCCTTTTCAGGCTACGTTACTCCACCAACTCCCAAGAGTGAAATTTCATCGCATGAAAGCTACCGCAGGCCTCCACCCAGACCTTGCAAGTGTCACCCACAGATACGGTACAACAGGTATACTAAGGTAATCAAAGGTTTCGTTCCAAATCACATTAGATTTGTAGATTTGGATCTTCTAAAGAACTATAGCTATTTATGAAGTTTTTTTTTTGCTACAGGATCGCTTCGGAATTTATTTACCCGTGGGAGAATACCCTGGCAACAATGTGACTGTGACTCCAGTTCTTTCCATCGATTCCGAAGAATCTGATGAAGAAGAGGAAGAAGGCCCCACTGATACGAAATCAGCATTCTCTGGCAAAAGCTCGTTCTCTACTAAGAGTGGGCTATCCGGGAAAAGTAAAAAAAGTTCAGGAAAAAATGTTAAAAGTAAAATCACAATGATATATTTTACGCAAAATCAGATCAAGTGTAAGTCGGACTCGCTCACCGACCCACTGGTTCCGTACCACCAAGTATTTATTACCAAAATAAGATTATTTATTATTTCCATTCAATTCGGGATCTTTATCACCACTTTGACGTACACTTGGCCCGTTCTTATTATTTGTTTGCAAGTATAACCACATTAAGTTACCATTTTTACGATACAGCTCTTTTGTATTTTACCCCCTATTATCCTTCATAATAAAACATATTGCCATATCAACTTCGAAATATACAGTAATTCAAAGGTGGGATACATAGACGGAATTTAAATATATTAGGGTCTTAACAAAGCTAAAAAGTTGAGATACTATCATGAAACAAAAACTTTTCTTAAAAACCAACTTGGTCAGAATTGATGTTTTTCATATTTTATCAATTATTCATAGTTGATAGGTGGTTGATAGATAAACTATTACCTCTTCGTTAGTATATTTTAATATTAAACAATTTAGATATACTTACTAAAAAGGTTGTTTCCCCTTTTTTTACAGCTGAAGGAAACTTATTGGCTATGGATTCTTCGGCAACTGCATTACACTCGGGCCGTGGTGGCAAACCCACTGTCCGCAACGAAGACATATGATTTACAACATCGTTTTGCGTAGCCTGACAAGAAGGTTTAACTTTTTCACCGCCCATAGTGTATCGGCGTATTAAGGCGGCTTTATTTCAGGATCCAAAACGCATGCGTGGAATGATGTGAAACAAAGGGCGGTTAACAGGTTGACCCTGACAATGACCTCTAATACTAATTTAAAAATCGATGTTGTTATTAAACTATTTTATTCCAAATAAAAATTATGATTAAACATAACTGAGCATTTCTGCTTCATACTCTAATAAATGGATGAAATACTGGTTACAACTAAAGGTTATGTTCCCTTCTGGGGCGCAGCGACTGGTTTTTCATCCTTAGCGTCGCCGTGAATTATATCACTGAAGTTAAAAGGCATGAACTTGTGTCCAGTGCCTGTGTAAAATTTGCTCATAAACTCCACCCTACAAAACAAAGCAGTATGTAAACGTGTGTACTTAGTACACTTAACTTATAAACATATAGCATTCGTTTACTAAGTGTACTAAGTACACACGTTTTTATACTTTTGCATATTTTGCAAAACTTGTGAATTCTATTCCAAACTATATCAGTGAATTTTATAATACCAATGCAGGCGGAGTGTGTGCAGGAACGCGGAGAGACCTTCCATTAGGACCAGGATCGAGAGCGAGAAAAGTGCCCATGCGCCGAATATCACGAAAACCATCAGTGAGTGCCACAGCTCGTGCTTCTGCAGCGCATTCTTGGACAGTATCATAGTCCACAGCATGTCAGATAGTTCTGAAAATAGCGTGTGTATATACTAAGTGTATAATAATAGATGTGGGATCCTTTAGCAGGGGCTTCTAAACTACGTACTGAACAACTTTAGCTAGCTCCAACTTTGCAGAAAAACTATTTCAGTTACGTCCAGTTAACGGGTCTTGTACCAAATTTGTAACAGTTTGTAAAAGAGAGGAGGCAACTCTTGCGCAGGAAATATACATGATAATCAGAAGGATTCTTATAGCATATTTTTGACAAGTTATACGAAGGCTAATATACAGAGTGTAAGGGACAGGTTAAGTTTTAAAGTAAACTTTAAGGGCTTGCTCCGTAGACGAAACTGAACAACTTTCCACAAGATTTTTTTTCAGGAAACGAAAAAAAAAATCTGCTTCTCCATACAAAATTATAAACTTGATTGAACAGTTTCTACGGAGAAGCCGATTTTTTTTTATTAACTAACTTTTAGCATTGGTCTTTAAGTCTATTTATTGCCGCATGGACATTTACTGCCTCGCAAACTGTTAGGAACCAAAGATTTTAACATAAAACGTATCTAAAATATTTTAAACTAACAATTGGCGAGTGTCTTACGAACAGACAATCCAAGACTGTCTGTCTTGGCGCCTTAAAACGAGGAGGGTCAACCCCCAAATAAAGAGATAAGGCACTAAAGAAGAAGAAATTTGTTGCAGTGATGTGGTTTTTACTCACGAGCATGGGCCAAGGATAGCGCCCACAGACGGAGATAGGAAGCCGTGTGCGAGATGGTGCTCAGCACAAACTCGATGGTGTGCACCGACTGGTGGATCATCAGCTCGCCAAAGCCTTCATCGTGTTCTTCATCTTCTTCCACTTTCTGAACAGAAATAAATATTAATTTCTGTAATATTTGTGACCATTTTGTACATACAAGAACACTTGAGTATTTTTGGAAAGTTTGTGCTCTATTAATAGAATTGTAACGATGTAGGTAATTTAGCCTTGTTTTCAATTAGACTGTATATTTGTGAAGCACTGTCAGACTTCACGTGCAAACTGCAGTTTTCAAAAGATACGTCGCTCACTCGGTGAATCTTTACAGTTTTAAGTTGTCACCACTAAGTAACCCGATATTATGTTCCTTCCTGACAGCACGGTTAAATTGTGCCACATAAGAAGAAGAACCCAGTACGATGATAAAATTGTTGCTTATTGCTATGAGGTTATTCTTGATACTTTTATTTTACTTACCTTGACAGGCTTCTTTGTAGGCTTATTTTTACGTCGACGCTTATGAATGACAAAATGGATATAAAGTGGCGAGCCAAAGAGCAGAATGGGCACACTGGCGAGTCCAATTGCCATAAGGACCATTTGTATAAGACGTTGGCTTGCGAACATGTACGGGTCGCAGTTTTTGTCCTCTACCACCGTCTCACGCATAAGTGCCATGTCGATAAACAGAATTAGTATCAGTGGTGCACATCCTGGTCTTATTTTTATAGATGCTGAAATATTTTAAAGTAAAAGTGCTGATTACTATAACTGCTAGCTCATCATACTTATCTAGGGTTCGACATAGACCGACTTCTCTATGTCGAACCCTGACGTGATACGGAATAATATCACGTCATTCTGTTATGTACTGTAGTGCTATACAATATGAGTTCAAGCCGCTCGCTTGCGTAACCCTCTAGAAGCAGCAGTTCGGTTGACCAAAGTATTGAAACTATTCGGTAACCAGTAACCACCGTTAGAAAAACGTTTCAGTTGCCGCTTACTCCTCTGCCGTCAAGAGAACATTAACTATGTGACCACAATGAAAGTGCACAGGTAAGAACTACGTATAATAAAGTAATACTAACGATCTTTTGCACTGTATTTAAACCATTTGAAAAATATCATAAACACCAGCCAAACGAAAAGGCACGCCAGGAAAACCACTTGAGGAATAAACTCCAGAACTATAGCGTAGTAGCGTTTGAAATAGCTGTAATGATAATAATAACATTATCTACATAAGATTTATGCACACTTACTTATCGCTACAGTGATGGGTACATTACTTACATAAAATAAATTTCGCTAAAATTAAATCCAATCTGAAAAAATGTTACCTTAAAATCCACCTAATTAATATTTTAATTTACGTCCACGCTGTATATGGGAAAAGTGTATCTATCACACTAACTAAATCGTCTGTCATAGACGTGAAAAGGCAATGATGATTATATTTGATGACAAAGGCAGTTTACTCACGTTATGTGGTAATTTAATTACTGAAACGACGACTGTTTCCTTATTACTTTTTTCTCTCTCATGTAACTAGCTTATGTCTTTAATAAGAATAAAGTATCTTTAAAACTAATTAATATTTTAACTTTATGCTAATGTGTATAATTAATGAAAAATCGTGAGGAACCCTCCACCTCTGATTTCTAGATGTGTATGATGATCGCGTTGCACACGTCCTTAGGTGTAAATCTAAGTGCCCTACACGTGACCGCGGGTGATGCCAAGTGCAACACTAGGCAACAGCCGTCTATACCTTGTGGATAGAATGATTAAATGTGCCACACGATAAGAAGAAGAAGAATGAAGTGTTTCTGTTTATCTTACATATGATTAAATAGACTTATCCACAATCCAAACATCATATGAATAACTCCCAGTATTATAGACATTTTCATTTTGAGTGAGTTATCAAACATTATCTTGTTTTTAGCTAGCTGAAATATTAAAAAATATATATATAAATCTCCATAATATACTCGTTTTTAGATCAATAATTTGTTCATAATATACTTGACGACTAACGTATGCACATAATAAAAATTATTAATTAATACAAATTAACCCATATGAGTTGAAAGTGGTAAAAAATTACAATTAATAAAAACACTACTATTTAATCTTAGAAAAAAAACTTTGTGTGTCTATGAATGACGGTTGGAAAAGTGTACTAAATGATCTTACGAGAAATTCTTACTTCGGGCAGGAAACCTAATAAAATACGCATTTTTCTCATAAACAATGCACAGGTACTTCAATTTTTCACCTATCAACACAAAATAATTAAAAATAATGAAATGATATTTACTCCCCACATTGGATCCAATCCAAACGGATACGGACTGCGAGTTTTGAGGGCTGGGTCCAACTCGAAAAACTCTTTACCTTCCATATCTTTCACAGAGAACGTATTGACCCAATACGACTTAGTTAATCGAAACTGTTTCGCAAATATGTCATTGTACATAAACCCAGTGAAGAGTGTAAATGATCCCATTAATAATATTATATAACGACCTGAAACATGGAAACAGTCAACGTTAATAGGTTCAATACACAATGTAAATCCCGACAGTGTAAATGCATCTGCTAAAATAAAACAGAACACAACACAAGTAAATAATATGCCCGTATATACATAAAAACTGCTGAACAAAGACCGCCACTCAATTTCACCACACATAGAAATGTTGGTATGGAGAGACACGTCTAATCCAGGCGGATAGGGCTATCCACTTTGGTCAGCTGTATTTATTTCTATGTCTTTCTGCCATACTTTGTGGCAATCTGTGCCTGTGTGTTTTTGCCCAATCCCAATAGAATTTTGCCAGTTTCCCCCGACATCTTTAATGTGTGTCGTTAAACGCAGTATCGTGTTTCGGATTTTAATACCAAAATGTATAGTATAATAGTATACCTCCAAAAAATATATTCCAAATTTCATTATCAGAGATCTGGTTCATGTACTTCTTTTCCATGACAACCATCCAGACGGCGAAGCTGAGCATGATGACACCGTGGCCGATGTCACCGAACATCACCGCGAACAGGAAAGGAAACGTGATGATGGTGTACAGTCCTAACAAGTGTTAAGAGACACGTAGGTATTTAAATAAGTTAGTATTTTTGTAAACTTTTTCATTATGAAAATATTATATAAACAGAGTGTCTCTTAATAAAGTACACAAATTAGAGATGAAATTGGAACGATTTTATCGAAAAATAATAATAAGAAAATAAAAATAAAAATCTGCAATATTAAAAAAGTACGTAAGGATTTACATACACCTAGTCGTTCAAATATAATATGTCATTTCTTCATTAGATAATTTAAAAAAAACTGTTTTCATCTCTCCAGCACGAAAAGGGTGCCTTTGGTCCCTAAAAACTCAAAGCAAAAACGGTTTTTGCTGCGAGCGTAAGAAAAAGTGATTTGAATTTCGAACACCATTTTTTGCGCGGCGCTGAAAGACATAGTTCCTTCAGAAACTCATTTTGGCCTAGCGATTTAACTCATAGGCAAAATGTTGTCTGTTATTTAATGAAATTTAAGTTTATAAATTTTGTTATTGCATTTTAAAAGACCTAATGTTTATAATAAATATGTAGGTACTTGTAAACATGAATATCGCTTACTTAAAAATGTCATGTTTGGTTAAGTTTCATAAAAATGACAAGCAGCGCAGTTTCCGAATGCAACCAACCTATATTGTCTCTAAAGAGAATATAATCAACTACGTTTTAACTTTTCTCGCTGGTCGAGGTGAAAACTTGTATGTTTAACACGAGAGCAAGTTATTTTTATATGTCGTGCCTTTAAATCACTCACTGTGCTCAGTAGTCTATATAAGAATCTAATAATATCTATACTCGCTACGCTCGTGATTCAATTCTAGACTACTTCGCTAGTTCGTGATTTAAAGTCGGCACTCGAAGCAAACAATAACTATGCTCACTAATTGACAAATAACTATTTTTTTGGCGATTAAATTCGTTCTAACTACTTACATACCTTGTTTATGCACTTTATCAAGGAACACCCAGTCTTTTATACGTAACCTGGATTAATTTCTCTATATGTGGAATCGCCGTAGGCAGATATGAGCGCCTGGAAGCCGTTTGTGAACCTATTCGTGCGGTGGTATGTAGGTGGCACCTCCTTGCACGGCGACTTCGTTATAAATGACGCCACCCGCGAGCCTACTGCCGTCTAAATAAACATGTACGTATTTAGATTTAATGTTCAATAATACCCTATTTACTTTATAAAGTTCAGATAATCCGAAAGTTGACTGCATCAAACATCAATAATGAAAATGTTGACTAAAAAGATATTTTATTGAAATTGCAAAAAAAATGGGGTGGGTCGAAGTGGAGCTTCTACCGCTAGTTTTCGTGATTTCGATAATATATATACTCTGTGCGTAATTTTTTATTATTTTCTATTATATTTAAGATAAACTACCTGATAACCAGATCACCGTTGATAATCTAAGAAAAAATGGTCTTAGATCATATTAAGGTTTTTGCCTAATTTTGGTAAAAAAAAATATTTATTAATTAATTTATTCAATGAATGAATCTACGAATGGCTTCGGTACTTAAAATATTATTCATAAAGCTGCACTAACCGAACACTCTTTGAATATCTGTTTAACTCGGGGTAGGTCATGGTCTGGCACCCAACATTGGCCAATCAGCAATTTCCTGGTGATGTCCACGTTAAAATGGTTCATTATATGGTAGATGGCCTTGGACTTCTTGACCTGAATGTCCCACGTGCGCCACTCCCTCCCCACGGCACGGAGAGCCTTGCAGCGGTGATACTTCGTTTTCTTCAGAACCTGTGATCACTTTTATTTAAGAGATGTCAACTGAAAATCTAAATAAACTCAACAGATTTAGAATAAAATGGCTGATATACTGAATTAAAGAATTACATAATTACAAAAACTGGATAATTTCTGACTATGTGACATTATGTTTACAGATTTTGGATAACACAGCTTGCCTACCTAGTCATAATGAAACTTACTACACAGACAGTTATCCAAAAGCTGTAATTATCCTCAATTTTGTTTTCCTGTCAAAACAGTACTATAATACCTGTTCCAAATCCGCCAAACATGTTTGCAATTTGGATATCATTTCAGCTCTCTCTTTGGCCGTTCTTGGGCATGGGTATGTGTTGACTCGGAACCCATTGCAGATCTTCTCGAGGCGAGTATCCATCGACTCACCCTGGTAGATAAGTATGAACGCCACCTTCCGCAACTCAGTGCCCTGAACATTTACCAAATCATCACTACCAGGTGGAGTTAAATCAGTTCTTAGCCGTATATTCTGTATATCAACTATGTAAAAAAAAAAAAACTGTACAATTAAAAATTCCATAAGGTACGAGTACTTAATATACACGGTGAACATTAAATCAAGTCTCTTAAAGTTTTGTAGCTTAGAGTCAAAAGAAACTTAGTTTAGACGGGAGGTATGTAAAAGTCACTTTTGTAGTTCCTTCCTTTAACGAATATTTAACGAATTTCCTTTGACTTATAAATATTAAAAATTTCCAGATGTGCATAAGTGATCTCCCCAACACGTGTACGTGTACAGATAAGTGCAAAATCAGGTCGGCCTATTAAAGGTTATTTTAGAACACAGTCAATATTGTTTGAATCCTCCAGGGATATGTGAGACGGTAATTTGTAATTTTCCAAAGGTTGTTATAGGGACGATGTCAGGTCCGAATAAATGCAAAACAAACTTTCAGAACAGCACACGTTACGGAAGATTGATTACTAACAGTGAAAGGATCGACAAAAACTTTGTCTTCGGAAGCGGTTCGGTAGTAGACGTTGCCGAGTGAGATGCGCCAGAGCATCGTTTCGAAGGGGTAGCTCTTGGAGCGTAGCACTACGCCAGTTTTGACGAACAGCCGGCCCGAGAATGAAGGCTCGCCGGACCCGTCTTTGGCTGACCTGGTAGATGTGGGCAGTGATAATCTATTAATACAGCATTAATATTTTATCACTCCTGCAAACTTCGCAGTGGCTTCATAGCGGCTTCTGCACCGGGCTACCTGTTATCCGCAGTCGAGAAAGGACCAAAGGGGGAGAGGAGTACCGGTATTGCGAAGCGCCACTCTCCCTACCCTCTACGAATGCGATGGGGTCGTACCATCGTTGCGGTATTGGCGGGACCACGGGAGATGGGAAAGCACATTCATTTCCCCGCACACTCATCTTCGCGCAGTCGGCGGCGAAGCCTAACATCTCATCTGCCGCTAGGGGTCGGAAATCTATGAAGTCGGACTTCTCCGATCCCGTTGCTCCTAGAGATTAGACTGGGAGGGTCCACTGCAAGGAAGCAGCGATGGAAGGTGCGCTCAAAAACCAAGTGAAGGGACAGAATTGACGAATAATTTACGATTTCACGAGCTGATTAGCCAACTTTTTTTTTTGTATAGGTAATATGACAGCTTACTTCATTAGGGACTCCCTGCGAAGCTCCAGGTCCCCCAAGACCGGCCCCATGTGTGTCAACACATAGTTCATCTCTTTTAGCTGTGCGTTGTTCTTCATCAATCGCACGTGGTTTTCTTCCATTTCACGTATATCGTTCTCTAGTTTTTCAAGTCTGTTCTGTACACATTTATTAAAAGATATAGAAATACCAAATTTTATGATGTGTAAAAAATGACACAGATTTATAAAAAATCTAAGACAAACTTTCTCTTGTTTATGAAACGAATGAACTATAAAAATATTATATTACAACACGGCTAAACCAAATCTGAGTGGCTTAACACTTACCTCCTATTCGTCCTCGATTCTTAAGAAATTCATAACTAAAAAACTATTTTTGAAATCCGATAACTACCTCTTGTAGGTTGACCTCACTTGGCTGTAGTGGCGGGGGCATCACCGTCAATTCTGGTATGTAGATCCCGTCCTTGCCCATTTCACCTTTCATGTAGCGCAGACGTCTATCCAGCTCAATACAACGGCGCATTTCAGCAACGAACGGCCTCTGGAACGCGTTCACTTCGGGCGTCATCTGAAAAACAAGCTCTATAAAGTCTAACAAAATTGGTTGTAATTATATTATTTTACCTGGAGCGAACTTTCCCCAAGGAACTCATTGTTAATGAATAAAAAACATCCCAAACTTGGTTGGCTGATCGACTTGTAAGAAAAATATATAGAATAAGCAAGTCTAAGCAATAGTAGGTAGATCACAATATAACAAGCTTTATAACTGATAAGGAAGATAGTATCGAGTGGTGACACGACAGACCTAGTGAAACTTATAGGAAGTCAGCGGATGAAAGCAACTCAGAATCATTGTTGATGTATGTTCAAAAGTCAAATCGTAGTTTAACCGAAATTCTCTTAAATACAACCAGGTGTTTCTTGTATTTGAAATTTGTTAGAATCTGAAATTAATTCAAGTGTTTTGTGTAGTTGATGTTGAAGATACCAACGTCCTTGAATTGGACACAGCCAAACTCCCCAAGCTCAGCCAGGACATCAAATGCTGTTTCGGGCTGCAGATACATGTCACAAAGAGTCATCATGTCACTTCTTAGCATCTCCCCCATGTTGAGATTTAACACTAGTTAGACTATGGCAAGTAAATTTAACTATTATAATATTATATTTAGAAGACTAAATAATAACGATAATAATTAGGTTAGATTCGATGTCTTGGAATACAGAAACATTATTTTTCGAAACACCTCAACTTTATTGACAAATCGCAATCATAGAGAATATCCAAGGAACTTACATATACATACTATTTTTACGTTTTTTGAGACTATCACCAAGTTATAATATACAAGTTCTTTGACTATCACAGTGTAATAACAGTCTACTATTATGGTCTACATAGATGTTTAGAGCTCAGACCTCAGCTAAAAAAGTCTTTATTTGTAAAGATATTCGGATTCGGATTGCACAATTTAACATATAGCCAATAAATACAACAAGTAACCAACTATGTACTACCTATACATACTTATTTAATAAAGCTCTTTTTATTGCCTTTTTAACCGACTTCAAAAAAAGAAGGAGGTTCTCAATTCGTCGGTATTTTTTTTTATGTATGTTCACCGATTACTCAAAGACGCCTAAACCGATTTGGGAAATTCTTTTTTTGTTTAAAAGGGTATACTTCACAGGTGGTCCCATAAAAATGTTATCGAAATCGATTTAGCGGTTTTAGAGAAAACCAACAAAAACATAGCAAACTGGAGTTGTTGCGAATGAAGTCGGTTGTTTTTAACGTATTCAGCGTGGTCAATTATCACAAAGTAAAAACAGAATTTTATGCCAAGAATTTGCCAACAAAGTGATTGTCTTCCAATCAGCATTTATTGTTCATCTACCAGATGAAGTTCTCTAAGATTATTCATTGTGCAATCGAGTAGGAAACACGTTAAAATGTGCTTGCATTTTGGGTGTTTGAAATTTAATTAATACGGGTATGTCCCTTTAGAGAGCTCGGTTCGCTTAAAATTACTTTCCTCTCGATATCTAACTTTGCTGCGAGCAAAATTAAATCGTACACGAATATGCATGCGGCCTCCGGCTAATACTTAGGTTGCTCACTTTAACTGGTATGATACACATCCACCTTTCTACCAAAGGATATCAAAATAGTAAAATAATAACCTAAAGTCAGTATGAGACCCACTTGAGTATAGCCCAGGACTGTAGTAAAATTCTTACTAATATTATACACGCAAAAGTGAGTATATAATATTAGATTTTTTGTCCTTCTTTTACGTAGCAAAGGAGCATTGATGTGACATTTTTTTTGCATAAAAATATTAACGGGGTGGGAAGTGTGAAAATATCGAAATCCCTCAAAAAATGGTAAAAGAGCAAAACGTTAAAAGCGCAAAATGGTAAAAGCTAAAAACGGTAAAAGCGCAGAATGGTAAAAGCGCACAACGTTAAAAGAGCAAAATGGTAAAAGCGCACAACGATAAGTCTTTAATTGTATAGCAAACTGACATGATAACATTATGTTAATTTATAACATTACGATTTCTTTGCCTCTAATTTTTATGAGTGGTTATTAAAGATGAGGGTAAAATATATTCATTTTTATTTTATATAATTCTATTTTTAATTTAATATTTACTTTTTTAAATGATTATTTCATTTAGAAAATAAAAACCGGCCAAGTGCGAGTCAGACTCACGCACCGAGGGTTCCGTATAAATTCATAATCACACATGTCTTGAACTCTATATTTTATACATATATTTGAGTTGATTGAATGAAAGGTAATTTGCGGTTTACGATTTATGACGTATTAAAAAAACTACTCACTAGATCTCGTTCAAACCAATTTTCGGTGGAAGTTTGCATGGTAATGTATATCATATATTTTTTCTAGTTTTATCATTCTCTTATTTTAGAAGTTACAGGGGGGGGCACACATTTTACCACTTTGGAAGTATCTCTCGCGCAAACTATTCGGTTTAGAAAAAATGATATTAAAAACCTCAATATCATTTTTGAAGACCTATCCATAGATAGTACCCCACACGTATAGGTTTGATGAAAAAAATGTTTTTGAGTTTCAGTTCTAAGTATGGGGAGCCCACAAAATTTATTGTTTTTTTTTTGTGTGAAAATCTTAATGCGGTTCACAGAATACATCTACTTACCAAGTTTCAACAATATAGTTCTTATAGTTTCGGAAAAAAGTGGCTGTGACATACGGACAGACAGGCAGGCAGACAGACAGACATGACGAATCCATAAGGGTTCCGTTTTTTGCCATTTGGCTACGGCACCCTAAAAATGATCTAAGGTTTCTATAAACAAGTGTTGTTTTATTAATATTTTATTTCTGTGAGACTTTTATTGAGTCAGAACTCCCATCTAAGCAATTTCCATCAGCTAGACCGTCAACTTTTTGCTACCTTTTATAATAAAAATAATAATAAAGAAAATGAAAAAAATGAATATTTTACCCTCATCTTTAATTACCACTCATAAAAATTTGAGATAAATAACATCGCAATGTTATAAATTAACAATGTTATCATGTCAGTTTCGTTTATCGTTTTGTGCTTTTACCATTTTGATCTTTTAACGTTGTGCGCTTTTACCATTATGCGCCTAAACGCTCTCAAAGACCCCACGCGACGACTCGCGTGATTAAAAAAAATTATTTTAGTTTTCTAAGTTTTGTTGGTTATTTTTGTTTTATTTTTAGAGAAAAATTTAGTTTTTTTTTTAATTCGTGAATGCCAACAATAGCTTGCCTATCAATGGTTAGACGAACGTGGCAAAGAATATTGGATGATACGGAGTATTAAGACAGAAAATTGAGGTATTGCCCTTTTGAACAATTAATCTCAATAAAGAAATATATTTATTTTCCCATAAGATTGCACAATAAATTTGGAATGATTTGCCTCTTTTACAAGCGTTTCATATGATATATTTGGCTTACACTACATCAATGTGTGCCGACGGAACTGAAACTGTAAATTTTTGTAACTTTCAAATTATAAAATAATATGTTTAATATGGTTGATCTCTTACAGTTTTGTAGTTTATGAGTTACATAGCTCAATATCATCATTGAAATAAATAAAAATTAGAATGTTTCTTTGTAATTTCCATAGAAAAAAAGAATTTCGTATAGATGGCTGATTCAATAAAATTAAAAAAGTTCTTTGACGGAATTAATATTCTTTTTTATATAATTTATATTAAACATTCAATAAATATTTTAAATTATTACACATTGCTTAACAAATTACAGTATAAAAAATAATAACGAATTAAAAATTCACAAAATAGGAAATACAGAGATTTTAATATGTTGGGGTCTTTAAAGACCCACGCGACGAACCACGTATGCAGAAAGTACGCGACTAACCGAGGGTTAAGGGCTTGCTCACTAGACGAAACTGAACAACTTTCCACAAGACATTTTTTCATGAAACGAAAAAAAAATCGGCTTCTCCATACAAAATTATAAACTTGATTGGACACTTTGTATAGAGAAACCGATTTTTTTTTGTTTTCTTAAAAAAATCTTGTGGAAAGATGTTCAGTTTCGTCTACTGAGCAAGCCGTTAAAGTTGTCCGAAACCTGTCCCTTACACCCTGTATATATAAAAATATATAGTTAGACACTCTCAATCTTTTATTTCATCTAAGAAATGCTTGTACTATATCCATTAATTACAGTAAACTCCAAATAATCATATTAAGTGAGCACGTACTCACCTAAATCCTTATAACACCCCCATACAATTTAAAATGAACAAAACTGCAGTATATTTTAAACATTTGTCATTTTGTGACTGACGCTCTACAAGTCTAATAAATATTGCCATAAGCCATATGGTGTGGACGCTAATCGAAAAATAATAATATTGTTTGGTAGAATAACGTATCATTCTTATTTTGAGCAAAAAACTATTTGTTCTGTTTGTTCATTCACTGGGTTCGTTCATTTACTAGTGCACCCACCCTAAATCTGAATAGTGAACCAAAAATTTGTATGGGAAACTGTAAAAAAAACTGCACATTGAATTGTAGATTTTTTCGATATTTTTCCTGTATTCTATACTTAATTCTGAGTAACCCCTTAAAATTTCAAACGCACTTTTTTAACACTGTATACACTATTGAGAAAATACCCAATGTTTAGAAATAATAAACTTAAAACATTTCGAGACTTGTAACTAGTTAAAAGTTACTCCTTCAGCAGGGAAGTGTCATTGGAAATTTTCTTAATTCAGGCATTTCCGGAGCATTTCATAATCGTTTACTTGGTAAGTAGATGTATTCTGTGAACCGCATTAAGATTTTCACACAAAAATAGAAAAAAAACAATAAATTTTGGGAGTTCCCCATACTTAGAACTGAAACTCAACAAAATTTTTTTCATCAAATCTATACGTGTGGGGTATATATGGATAGGTCTCAAAAAATGATATTGAGGTTTTTAATATATATTTTTTTCTAAACCGAATAGTTTGCGCGAGAGACACTTCCAAAGTGGTAAAATGTGTGTCCCCCCCCCCTGTAACTTCTAAAATAAGAGAATGATAAAACTAGAAAAAATATATGATGTACATTACCATGCAAACTTCCACCGATAATTGACCACGCCGAATACGTTAAAAACAACCGACTTCAATCGCAACAACTTTAATTTTGCTATGTTTTTGTTGATTTTCTCAAAAACCGCTGAATCAATTTCGATAAAATTTATATGGGACCACCTGTGAAGTATACCCGTTTAAACAAAAAAATAATTTTCCAAATCGGTTCAGGCGTCTTCGAGTAATCGGTGAACATACATAAAAAACAAATAAAAAAAAAAGATTCCGACGAATTGAAAACCTCCTCCTTTTTTTGAAGTCGGTTAAAAATTGGTTTGAACGAGATCTAGTAAGTCATACGTATAGTCTAGTAATACGTCATAAATCGTAAACCGCAAATTACCTTTCATTCAATCAACTCAAATATAAAAAAAACCGGCCAAGTGCGAGTCGGACCCACGCACTGAGGGTTCCGTATAAATTCATAATCACACATGTCTTGAACTCTATATTTTTTACAATATCAAAATTATTGGGCCTGTTTGACTCCAGGGTCTCCAGAAACACCTCTATATCTCCCTGAATCCGACCCCTGCACGCAGCCTGGATATGTTGAAAGACATCCGCCTTTGTAGTCTTCTATACTTCTATCCAGGCGGGAGATGTATACTAGTGTGATCGGCGCAGCAGCAAACAGCGAAGAACTTGATGCTGGGGCTGTGCCTCTCAGGTTGCGGCTACGACCACCTCGATTCTTCCGAGCTTTCACCAGGGTAAAGCCGTCTTTGTCCACTACTGTTCCGAGAGGCTGTTCCGTAGTTGGCATCGTCTTCATCGCAACAGACTGCGTTCTCTCAGAGGTGGCTGAAGGTGCAGTACGCGGTCGACGACGACGACGCGGGCTACGCTTCGGTGGTCCTGACAACTGCTCAAGGGGACGAGATGTTGCAGTCCCGAGTGCAGGGAACGGCACTGGCGGTGCACTGGCTGTGCTATATAAGTCCAGTCACAGGGGTCCCGTACGTAGAAGCGAATGACGCTGTGGCGAAATACGCTGTGGCGAAAAAATTTCAATGTGTTACGCTGGAGCGCAAGGCCATTGGAGCGAATGACGCAGAAGCGAATGTCGCTGCAGCGAATGAAGCTGTGGCGAAAAAAATCAAAATTGTAGACTAATTTGAAAACTTATAGGTAAGGTATAAATAATGATAGGACGCGGACACAAAATATGTAAAAAAACATTTCGTCTTTGAAATCTTTGAATTAAACATATACAGTGTGAGTCTTTATAAAATGCACATATGAAAGGGGGTGACATAACACCCAATTTTAACGCCCAAAAAAATAAAAATAAAATAAAAAGTAAAAAAAAATGTAGACGTTTACTTTTTTATATAGCATCTGCTGTCCCCATGTAAACAAAACGGTGTAACGGTTTAACGGTGTAACTAAATAAAGACTCACATTGTATGTATTTTGTGATTGTTCAGTTTCACGAGATTCTAACATCTTTTGCTACTTTCAGTATAAAGTTAACAAAATCTGCTGTAACTACCTTCTAAGCGGAAACTAAACAACTTTCCACAACCAACCCCAGTCAAGTGAAGTAAAAAATTCCACAAAACTAACAAACTTGAAGTTTGTCAATCAAAAACGCGGATAAGGAAAAAATATTTATTATAGGTCTACCGTCATTTAAAGACAACTTTCTTTATAGAACATCTTTATTTAGGGAAAACAACGTACTTACTTCCCATACTAAATTGACAAGAAATTCTTGACTGGGGTTGGTTATGGAAAGTTGTTTAGTTCCTGATTTTGTTAACTTTATATTGAAAGTAGCAAAAGATGTTAGAATCTCGTGAAACTGAACAATCACAAAATACATACAGTGTGAATCTTTATTTAGTCTTAGTTTTGAGTAAATTTTTATTTCAATGGCACGGCCATCTACTGGCAATCCTTACTTTTTTTGTTTTAACATTCTAGCCTGCTTAATTTAAAAGTTAGACCGTTTTATTTACTTTGGGACAGCAGATGCTATATAAAAAAAGTAAATGTCTACAATTTTTTTAACCTTTTTTTAAATATTTTTCTAGGCGTTAAAATTGGGTGTTTGTTCACCCCCTTTAATATGTGCATTTTATAAAGTCTCACACTGTATATGTTTAATTCAAAGATTTCAAAGATTTGTTAGTCTGAGGTTTAATCAAGTATATAAAATGTTTTTTACATATTTTGTGTCCGCGTCCTATCATTATTTTTACCTTACCTGTAAGTTTTCAAATTAGTGTACAATTTAAATTTTTTTCGCCACAGCGTCATTCGCTGCAGCGACATTCGCTCCAATGGCTTTTCGCTCCAGCGTACCACATTGAATTTTTTTCGCCACAGCGTGTTTCGCCACAGCGTCATTCGCTTCTACGTACGGGACCCGTCCACCAGACCTGGTTCAACACTACGACTTCCGGCCCGCTGCCATAATACAAATACTTGCGCCTTGTTCTCATTTAATTGGTGTAGGAAGAAATCATAGATTGCTTCGCTCCCGTTATGACATCACTACTACTCTTGCTTCTTTTCTTTCATGCATGTTCGTCGGTTCCAGGTACTTATTATTTGTGATTATTTCAATATTACACCCACAATTTGGTTTGATATAAGTTTCGAGTGCAAGATAAGTTCTACATACTCAACGGTCTCGCCCTTTCACTTTCGCTATATAAATTCTTTCGAGAATCTCATATCATTTTGAAATGTCCGAAAAACAATGAAATGTTAAGATATTTTTTTACCTATTAAAAACTGAATATGGAGTTTGAAATAGAAGAACATTTTTAAAAGTATTATTCCAGTGACCCTAAACAAAATTAAAAAATATGAGCATCCCAACACTTCGGCTTCGGCTCGATGAATTTATTCTAATATTACCTTACCGTATCGCTCTATTTCCTTATAAAGTGCACATTTTCCGTAGAGTATGTTATTGAACGTACATTGTACGTTTTAGCATTATGCAGAATTCCTAGCCAATGCGACCACATATTTTTCACACATTGACTGTTTTAATAATTATTTAGAATACGGTGGGGATTATACAGATTGACGAATTAAACAGATTGCTAGTAACATAATACATAAGTAAACAAGTTGAGCTTTAGGCTACATCGGAGAAGCTTGTTTACTTTATCACCTTCCTGTTTGCTCACGCGCTGCTGTTCGGTAAGCTTATCCCCATCTACAGGTAAACTCTACTCCATTCTTAGCCCCAACTCGCGGATCCCCAACCGTCCAAGGAGTAGGTGTTACTCACAGGAAATTGAGTAATCTAACTTCACGCTTCACCCTAAATATTTTAAATGATTTCAATCTTGTTTGGAAATTAAATAACTTGTGACGCGAATTGTTTGCGTTTCAGTATTGTGATGGATACTAGAGGTGTAAAATTGAATTTGTATTCTGCTTTGAAATATGATGAAACATTTATCAATAGGATTTAAATATTAAAACATCTGAAAATTCTTGTTGTTGTAATAAACAAAACGATATCCATTCTTATTAACAGACAATACAAATAATGCACAATATTATTAATTTCAAACATTACTTATTGTGCAATAATGTTGTTATTTTATACAGGGAGTTAAAAAGTGCGTTTGAAATTTTAAGGGGTTACTCAGAATCAAGTACCGAATACAGGAAAAATATTGAAATAATTCAATCTACAATTTTTATTTTTAGTTTTCCATACAAATTCTTGATTTACTTCTTTCAGATTTAGTATGGGAAACTGAACAAAAATTGTAGATAGGATGTTTTCAATATTTTTTCTGTATTGTATACTTGGTTCTGAGTAACCCCTTAAAATTTCAAATGCACTTTTTTAACACTCTGTATATTCTGGCATTCATGGATTTTTATCATCACTAGGTATCTCTCATAATTTCAGCGGCTAGTGTCTACCGTGTGTTCTTTTGTCCTTTTTCGTTATTTCGTTTAAATCATAAGCATTGACAATATCCAATAATTAGTGACAAGTGTTAGCGAATAAATAAATTCATATCAAAGACTTTTACTACATCTGTGATTGATAATATTGACAAACAATCTGTTCCACCAGATTTGTTTCTCGGCCAATAAAAATAATGGTCTTAATACGTAGCAAGGTGTGAGTTTTCCCGCTAGTAAAGCTTTCGGAACAAGTGTTAGTGTATTTCTGTATGGCTCACGGTTAAACATAGGCTCGCCCACACCGCTGCGGCGCCCGCGCGGCCGCTCCTGGCCAGTCCCGCTTGCCTCTCCGAACTCTCTACACGCTCCAGGTCAGTACCAAACCAACTTTATACATCATTTGATCCGGTACAATAGCGCTCTGTTAGCGAATTCTTATAACGTTCCTATCTAACCTCTCATTTTAATAGCTGTGCGATTAAATATTATTTCTCTTTATAAGTAACCTCACATTCCCTTCTTGTTTTCATAGACTCAAAATGGTTTGTTTACATAAACGGATTCCGATAACGTCGATCGTATTTCTGAACATCAAATATTTGCAAGCTGTATATTTCCTTGGTATCGAATTTGTATTTTTAGCAGTGTCGTAAGTACATCGACAAAATGCATGCGTTACAATACCTTGCGTCGTCGGACATAAAGAAACCCGGTTTTCGTTACTATAAATATCCCGTACTGAATCTATTTTTAATTACATCATTGTTCAAAGTTGGTAATGAAATTTTTTTGTTTACTTTGTACTAGCCTGTACTGTGAGCTCATTGCTAATTTGATATGGTTATAACTTTTTAATTCATTCGTTTCATTGAAAAAATATTGAATTTGATGCCAAGAATTTGTATTTTACAACGTGTGTGTGTGTGTTGGTATTACGTCAAACAAAACGAGCACGCGTCTTTTCGGAAATAAATAAAACTACTAAATCTATTTTGAATGATTTCGCATAGTTTACGAGAAAATAATACATATAATATGTTGGCGGTCAAATACCGCTTTTGTTTTGGGCGTTCGGTTGCTTTCATTAAAATAGTCCTCACTAATTTTTCTCAAAGAGAAAAGTGGAAATAGCTTACAATTAATTTATCGATGTTTATCAAAACATTTTTTGAGGTCAATTCTTTTACTCAACAAAAAGTCGGACAGACAGGCTTACTAATAAATAAATATTTCCGAGTATAATAACATAATAATATGTAATACGGAGATGCTTTGCTGAACCAGTGCAAGTAGGTATATTTTATAGAAGATGTATGAATTTTATAGGTAGGCAAATACAGACATAATTGGTAAACAGAAAAATAAGTAATGTTACGGTTCAGTTCACTTCCGTATGAAAAAGAATACTTTAGAAAGAAAAGTACCTATTACCGTTACTGCAAAAAATTCTCTAGCTGTGATGTGACATAAAAGCTCATTTCTGATTCAAAGACACTCTTTGCAATCAATTATTATCACAAACTTATTTACAAGTAGCAGCTAAATCAGTAATAAGAATTTATTCATTTATTTTAAAAGGGGGAGGTGATTTTATCGGGCAGTGGAGGGATTTTGACTGATGATGGTGATGTAATTATATAGTAGGATTTGTGTACAAAATTATGGATTCGGTTTTTTACATTTCAACTTTTTGTTTACCATAGTGTATCCTTGCTTATGGTCGTTTATATGATGGCTTTCCTGTGCAGACACATAGATTCCACTGAATACTTATTCAAGAATTTTCTTAGAGGTCAAGTGAAACCCACTTTTTCGAATATTTTTTATGTAATTTTACTCAATTGAGTTGTGACAAATAAAAATAGAAATGAATCTTTGAAAAAGGTATTGTTAGCGAAAACCATACCTACTCTATTGATTTAAACATTTAAAAAATGTGTATATCCTGAAAGAAGGGGGTTCTATATTTGCATGGATAGACTCAACACTATATCGGGTCCTCAAAATATTTAGTCAACAGGGATATAGTAACCACCATTTAAGTGTTATAAAAAATGATACTTACAATTAATTTTAATTCACTTCGTAAATTTGTATACTACTTTTTTATGTATTTTTTTGTTTAATAGGGTATCGTTCTTCATTATTTGCTCTTAGAGACATTGTCTAATTGATAATATTGTATTAAATAAGTTTAAAAAAACACACTTCTCAAGAAAAGTTATTCATCCAGAGGCCATGCTTATTTAATAAAATGGGCTATAGGCTAATAAACCCATTTATTTTTTTGATTAGCAGCTAGAACGATAGTTGGTATAAATAAAGTAATAAATAAGTTTTATTATTCAATCATATATCCGACCTATTCATACTAATAATAATAAAAAAATAGTTTAAAAACTAAAACCCGACTACGGAAAAATCTATCTCTAAAAAGTATAAAACAAGAAAATAATATATACCTGATGATATTCAGATGATAGCCGTGGTCGTAAGCCACCTAATCCTAAGGGTTGCTTATACAATTATATATTTTATAAAAGTTTAACCGATCCTTAGGGTCATACGACTATGGCTATCATCTGAACATCATCAGGTACATAATATTTTCTTGTTTTATATTTTTAGAGAGAGATTTGTTAATAATTTCCGTAGTCGGGTTTTAGTTTTTAAACTTTTTTTTTATGATACCTTTTTTGCCGGGTTATGATAAATAGTTTAGAAATTATGCGGGAACAGATGAACATATATATATAAGGGTATAAATAAAAACACACAAAAGTCACTGAAATAGATTAAATATGTACAATAGCCTTAAGTACAAAAAAGCGCAGTCGGTTTATCCAGCATTCGCCTACTGAAAACATCATTACATTGTGCAGTAAAAATCAGAACAAATCCACTGTAGTCGCAGCAAAGCAGTTCATTTCACAGATGATATTAATTAACAAAATTAATTCACAGAAAGCTCTCTAGTTCCAAGTTTTCATTTCGGACATTGGACTTATTACAGTAATAGCTTTCGGCGCGTACATATATACATAGGCTACCGGGAACCTACTTGCATAATATCCGCGGCTTTTTATTCACTAATATACAGCGGAATTCAAAAGAGTTACCCGTATTTACTTGTAATATTTACTTGTAATATTTTCCGCAACATTGAAGTTCAACGATTGAAGTAATTATAAAAAAACAGCTTCTTTATAAATCGATCAGCTGATTAGTCATGTATGATAAGCATATTTTCATAAAAGCTTGATATCCATATATAGAATTTTTTCTTGAATAGCGTAAATTTGCAAACAAAATACATACAGGAAGAGACCCTTGCCCCTGTAGTGGGGACGATATGGACTGTTAACATAACAACATACATGAGATAATACTGACGTTTTTTTTTTAAGTTGTGTTTTAACCGTACCATCCTTTACTACCTTATTCTGCCATACCGTATCCATTGTAATCTCGTCAAAACTGCAAACGTGTAGGGCTAAGTGTTTGTTATCAATGAGATGAACTAGGTTCGGTTCTATTCTAGCTAATTTCTGTCTGTCGGTGCGAATATCGTGATCCTGCCGAAACTGTAATTATCAGAAATGTACATTTTGATCCTCTGTAATTATTTTAATTTCTTTATAAACCCATTTGAATCAATCCGTCGTTGGTATTGATAACTGCTGCAAATTGAATACAGTCTCTTGGACGCCACTTTTATGGTGATTGGATAAACCACAGATGGGATAAACCGATGCGAGAGCGGCACACTCGCCCGCAGGCCTCAATGGAAAATTTGCGGGAGTTGGTCTTCCCTAAGGCTCTTTTCTCTTTTGTTAGAGTGTATTTACAACATCAGAGTAAGAACTAGGTACACTTTGTCATACAGTAACTATCCTATCCTCGGCAATTCATTTACGTAATTCGGGTCTGTTACCTGTTAGCCGCTCCCAGGCCTGATTATGTATAATCAAAGGTAGATGAGTGATATGGCTTTAGCGCAATCCTTAAAACCTATATTTTATTCATTGTTAAACTGAGTATAATTTAAGACCTGAAGTCACCCTAATTAACTGAAACAATGCCGTCCACAGACCACTGAACCAGAGAACCAGAGAAACCATGAGTCGTGTCGGAAGGACCCGACGCACGCGCGTCTACGACTGCAACTACAACAAGGGCGAGAGCTACTACCGGCCGGTGCTGGACCGGCTCGACGGCAAGCTGCCGGCCGCGCGAGAGCCGGAGCGCGAGCGCATCCGCGCGGACGTGGAGGCGCGCGTGCGCAGCGCCCTTGATGACATCGAGTCGCCGCACGATGAGCTGTTCGACGTACGGGGTGCCCGGGCTCAGCGCGGCCGTCCGCTGGCATCCGCTTTCGATGAGGATGACTTTGGAGAAGATGTGAGTAGCTAATAACTTAGTAATAGAGTAGTAACATTTCATCCGAATGTCCCAAAAATGAAACAGTCGTGGCTTAGTGCGGCTTGCGTGGTCGCATCGATCACGCAGGTTAACTGACTATAGACATGGTCATAACCTGGATGGGTTTAACTGGTTTTGGGTTTTCACATTAAGCCGTAGGTGTCGGCCGCTATCGCTAGATGGCAGTCGTTAAGCCATGTCGGCGGCCTAGCTTACTTGTAAACTTCTACTAGGGTTCTACTTAGATACTAGGGTTGGCCACTAGCTCCACAGCCTCCACCAATCCGAACTTGCCCCCCCCCCTTTGGGAAGAGACCCGTGCCCCTGCAGTGGGTACGATATGGGTTGTTAACGAAGTCCCAGAAATAGCACTAATCTATTCATGTTCAAATGCACTACAATATATTTAAGAAGTCAACACAAAAGTAAAATTACCTATACAGAGTGTTAAAAATTTTAGATTTTAAAGGGTTACTCAGTAAAGAATACAGGAAAAGTATTGAAAAAATCCGATCTACAACTTTTTTTCAGTTTCCCGTACTTAATCTGAATAGTGAATCAAGAATGTATATGGGAAACTGAAAAAAAAATTGTAGATGCGATTTTTTCATTCCTGTATTCTATACTTGATTCCGAGTACCTAACTCCTGAAAACCTCAAATACACTTTTATTAACAATCTGTACTGTATACTTAACAATGGCAGATTATGACGATGAGAAATTAATATTTCTTTATAGAACTGACTCATAATTAAATTTACACGTCCCTTCGATCGTGATGCGAAGAGCACCACGTAAGTAACTATTTTCATTTCAATGACACCAATGAACATCGGACTGAGACTAAGACGAAAGCTTATGTCATGATATTAATGTTGTCCCTACTGAAAAATGTTGATACGTATACGTACATACCTAAATTAGAACCTAAACTCATCGGTGACTGTTTCACACCCAAAATACTTACTTACACGGTAGGTGCTTACATTCTGATGACATCTACGTCTTAGCATCAATCATATTTATAAATAAACAAATATATGACGCTGGCACCTACGTAACATCTAGGAGTATGAATGACGCTCCTATCTAAATGTGAATTTTGCACTGACTGTGAATTCGCAATCTAAATTAGTGCAAAAACTTGACAGAGCGGTTTGGAATTTCGTGAAAAAGTCAGACTCGGTTCATCTTTTCAAAATCAATTTGGGCGGCGGCAGTACGCATGCACAATATTGAAGTCCTGAATCGTATGTGATGGTCAGTGCCATTTTTAAATACAATCTATCTGAATCTATTTGAATTTCCATATTTGGTTTACATGAAATATCCTCTAAATTCATTGTGGAATCTTCATCAAAAGATTTGGGTCATGTTGGTTATACTATATGAAAGGTTAGGTATGTATGTACACATTCCAAATCCATTGTTATTTGTACGCTGCGAAGTTTTTGTATAATGAACAAAAAATACCATAGCCCTCCTGAAGCAATTAAGTAAAAATAATTTTTAATTTACGAGACGAAAGCGAAATTTTATAATTTCCCACAAACAGACCAATAATTAAAACATATGTAGGTATATAAATTATAAATAAACTGATTATACACGCTGCCAAAAGAAGTTTAACCCTCTATTACATACGAAGCTTTAGCTTATATTTATATGGCCTTGAATAAAATTTATTTTTTTATGCGGGTACTTTAAGAATTTTAATTTATATACACTACTCACACCTAACGAGACGCGGCTTGTATTTTCTTGAATCTGAGTTTATATCGGAAGTGAAATGATTGACCATTCAATTGTCACATACACGTGCTCCTGCAATTTGTGGTATTACTGTGTATTACGACCGTTGAAAAGAATAGTGAAAGGGGAGAGAAACTCAAACTAAAATATAATCAACATTGATTTGACATTCTTTTACATAATGTTGATTTCTCATATTTCAGAAATGTAGGTTTAACTAGGTAATTAGTTCATGGTATTTCACGGCTATTTTTAATGATATTGCAGACATAAATTACATAATTTCATACATTTTGAGAAAATAATGAGTTGTAACTTTTACGATGGACAGATAATACCAAAAATATTAGACATGTACCGGGTAATGGATTTGCCGGGTATCCGGTGGTCCAATCGGCCGGGTAGCCGGGTACCCGGCGCTGAGTACCCGGCAATAAAACACGTCACGATCATGTCTTAGATCATTACTTAGACTTTGCCAGAGCTCCAAGGGATTAATATTATTTGGGGGTAAAGGGGTATAGGACCAAATGAGGGCCCTATTGGATCACTATAACCTGCGTAGATCTATTGTGATCACTGCCCCTGTTATATAATATCCTCAAGGCCAATAGTTCTAATGAACTGCAGGATGCACTTAGGATCGAGTTCCCTAAAGAACTCTAGAGTTACCATCGGTCCACCTAGAGATCGGCTTCTGGCTTGGACGAGTGCCTCGCACTCGCAGAGTATATGAAGAGGAGTTTCCTCTTCTTCGAGGCAGAATCGGCACTCGTCGTATCTGCCAGCTTCATTTTATTAACGTGGTTATTAAGCTTGCAGTGGCCAGTTAGAGTTCTGACTAGAATCCTAAGTCCAGGCTTATGAAGTAGTGCTCTAGACATGTATTCCCGCGAAAAACCAGATATGAGTGCTTTCGAATGCTTTTGGCCTGGTGCACTAGCCCAGAGTGTTCTACTCTGTTCCTTAGCCCATTCCTGCAGCATTATTCTTCCGGAGCTCGAAGGGATGCAGATATAGGGTCCTTCTAAAATACCTGAAAAAAATTTAACAGTGGCATCTACTCATGAATCAGTACAACATTCCCAATCAATCCGTAAAAAGATTTTTGGACTTCCCATACAAAGGAAGGGTATCGATAAGGCCTTATTTTCGCCCCATCCCCGACCTTAATTCTTATATGTGCATTAGGTTTACATGAATAGTAATATGGAATGAGTAATATGCCAGAATATTTTCATTTAACATATATTTTGCAGTTCATATTATTATTATAGGAAGGTTTTATGAAAAGGTGAAATCGTGAATTTAATCAACTTTATTTGGGTAATTTCGAAACTTTTCAACTTTTTTAATCCTACACTCCCCATTTAGTCTTCATTCTCGTCACTCCCACGTCTTTCAACATCTGCATCCATCAAATAATAAATTGTAGTCGCACGGGACTCTTTGGGTACTACTGAGGGTACTACCATCTTGATATCTGCAGTTACTTAAATACCAGATTACGGATACGGAGCCAATATCAGCGCAACAACCAACAAGTCTTGCCCTTACTTTGCATTGACAGTACTAAGAGTATTTTAGTGGTGAATGGAACTGTATTGTATCCAAAGAGAGTATATTTTAGAAGCTGTATGCCTAGATTGAATTTATATTCTCAAAATATCACTCGATTCTTTATGTAAAACTATTTTCTCTGTCACTCCTGCACGTCACCGTCAAAACAACGAAACGACATTAAGCTTGTGCCGTGGTGGCACTTCAATTTTATTTTATGTATTTATAAGATGATCATTTTTTTCACTTTAAAATCATTTCATTTTCATTTATCTATGAGCGCAGGGTGGAAGCAATGTAATTTTTAAATATATTGTACAGTAACATAAGAACATTAAAATAACATAAAAAAGAAAGTGCTTCTTACATGCGCTCTGTATAGAAAAAAGGTGGTTGAATTTTTTTAAATTGTAAAATCGTTTCATTTGTATTTATCTATGAGCGCAGGGTGGAAGCAATGTTATTTTTAAATATATTGTACAGTAACATAAGAGCATTACAATAATATTAAAAAGAAAGTGCTTCTCACATGCGGTCTGTATTAAAAAAATGGAAAATTATTGAATCTTTTAAATTGTAAAATGGTTTCATTTGTATTTGTCTATGAGCGCAGGGTGGAAGCAATGTAATTTTTAAATATATTGTACAGTAACATAAGAGCATTAAAATAATATAAAAAAGAAAGTGCTTCTCACATGCGCTCTATATAAAAAAAATTGAAATGTTATTGAAAATGTATCATTTTTAACGAAAATCACGGTTAGACCGAAGTTTAGCGTCCCACAGCTAATATTAATTGTAGGGTTTTTTCTTTAATATACATATTTTCTTATCATATATACAGTCTACTTTTTGGATGTATAAAAACATCAAATCATGATCAAATCGTATACATCTTTTGTTTTTCGTTATTTTGGGGCGAAAATAAGGCCTTATCGATACCCTACCATTGTCGGTTCAGTTGATCAATTAGTATTAGGACTCCAAAAATTGTTTGCCAATTTAGTATAGGTTCCTTGGGTAAGTTGTTCAGTTTCTTGAGTAGAATTGTGGTCAAAAATTTTTCAAATATTTCATTACCCTATATATTTAAGTGGTGTGCAGAAAATAAAGGTCACAATCCTATACTGCGTAACCTGGCGGCCCGCTACCTTTCCCTACCAAGTAGCTCAGTACATAGCGAGCGTCTTTTCGAAAGCAGGTAACGTCTACGAAAAAAAAGAAGCCGACTAGATCCTGATCCAATTTAAATTCTCGTATTTTTATACCATAACTTACCAACTATAAACCTACAATACTAAATAAGATTGAAATATGAACGACAGTTACATTAATGTACCTATACTTTTAACTTCAAAATAACATGTTTTTAATAACTAGGTAATTGCCCGGCGGAGCCGGGTACCCGGCGCTATTACCCGGTACCCGGCCGGATCCTTAAAAAAGTGCCGGATCCGCCGGGTACCGGATCCAAACCCGGGTACCCGGTACATGTCTAAAAAATATAGTGTGTGTTTGTATAGTTTTGACCCAGGTTTTGTATGAAATGGGGTGACTGACGTTTAACCTTAATACATAATACAGCCGAGTCCAAATATTTTTAATTTTTTTGCTTGTCCGCCAATTTGTATTATGTTGTAGATCATTGGTATCGTAACTCAACAAAAATTATTTGGACTCGGCTGTATATTACTGTCTGTTATATTTTTTTAGTATGTACTTGTAGTGACTTGGAATATTCTGTTAGACTACAATATTGCAAAAAAAAGGTTGCATCTTTATATGCCTATGGGTAGGCTTTTTAACCAGTTTCGTTATAGATACCTAACCACCATTTCTCCAACTCCATCAATAAATAAAATGACGCAGCGTTTAACTAAATATTAAGCAAACTGAGTGTTAAATTTTTTTCTGTATTTTTTTTGTATTTTTTTACCCTCAATTGGTAAGCCCTTGGCATCACCTCACCTGATGCTAAGCGATGATGACGCCGAAGATGGAAGCGGGCTTACCAAGATTCCCCAACGCAATGGGGAACTGGCTATTTTATCTTCATGCCGGAACACATCAATGCTGTTAACATCGATGTTTGGCGGCAAGACTTTGATGGTAGTTAGCCAGACGAGCTCAGAAAATGCCCTACCACCGACCAAACCGAGTCATACAAACTTGGATCCCGTCGGGAATCGAACCCGCGACCTCCTGATGTTAAGCGAGCGGACAAGCCACTGGGCTACGGAGGCAGTTTACACAAGTCTGTTGATGTAATATGACACATGAAAACTTGACGACTCGGTGGCTCAGTGGTTTGCGCACCTGACTACTGATCCAAGAGTCGTGGGTTCAATCCCCACCCAGGGCAAACATTTCTGTGATGAGCAGATTTGTTTGCTCTGTCTGGGTGTATCATATCTGTATTTATGTATTTAAACGTATATACGTATGTATATCACTCTCTGGTTCCCATAATACAGGGAATCCTAGTTTGGGACCAGATGACCGTGTGTGATTTGTCCCAGACATTAAATATTTATTATTATGCATTTATTTCTTAGCAGCATTAAAGACAGGTAGATATATTATGTCGTGAGTTTTGTCAAGAAAAAAATAGGTACAAAATGGGTACGATGCACGAACATTGATTATTTTCACGCGAGAAACACGTCATTGGGCGAATTGAAAAGTACATTCTTTCCGATTACAAAAATTGAAAGTTTTGATCACAAGTTTGTATTTTAATTTTAGTTCTGTTCGAGTGAAGCTCTGCCATGCACCCATTTTTTCACGTGTTTTATACGTTTGTATGATCAAGACAGTGTCTCTAAATTTAGAAACTCACCAAAAAGCTCGTATGAATACGCCGAAGATCTCGCTGCCCCCCTCAGCAAACATCAAAGAGTGAATACCTTGGCATGATAATACAGATACTGCATGCACTACATCCGTCCCCTCAGACTCAGATAACCGGAGTAAACATTTCTGAATGGTTACCACGCGTAAATGATGCTCAATATTCTCAAACAGTGAGGTATATAGGTATAGGTAGGTCTCGCATATAATTTCTAAATTAATACGTTTTTAAATGCACTAGAAACCGTCAGTCTGTCGTGCGGGTTTATACAGACAGAGTACCACGGGGTTTAGGCTTCTACGAATATAACGTTTGCAGAAGGAATTTCAAGTTCATGGGTATTTGATAAGTGAACAGAACAGAGATCAATCTATGTTGGAAAACCAGGGCTATGTGTGATACATATTGAAATAAAAATACATACATACATATTTTATTGAAGTTTGTTCAATAAAATGTTGAACTCAATATCCTTTTGTTGGAGATTTTATTAGACCTCGACGCAAAAGAGAGGTTTTATAAGTTTGAAACGTATTTGTGTATCTGAGTCTGAGTATCTGAATGTAACTCTCTGACTATTTAACGGGTAGGTCGATTAAAGTGAGGTATTTATTTGAAATCAGGTTTCATACTGTGTTCTTTAGCTAGCTATACTTAAAGAAAAATTGGTTTAGTTTTTTAAATTATTCTAATTAAGGTTCGGAAAAGTAATTGAATCAAATATTTATTTTGAGAAAATTACAGTTATTGAATGCTTGTTTATTTATAAAAGGTTTTTTAACACGTTAATCCAAGTATTCTTAATTAAAACTACAAATAGACTCCTGAACTGATTGGAAGAAACCATAGTTTTTGGTGAATATTACATAATACAAATATTTTGTGTTTTTTTATAAGTTTATAAATGTTTCTGTCAACTTGACTCTGGACACGAAGGTACGGAAGGACGCTAGAGCGAATGGTAACTGCTGACAGTTACATAAGATATGCTTGGAAAGCGACCCTAAAATTTTTGGACAAAGCAACCAGCGACTTTTTTTGTTAATTATTTCCTAATTGTCGCAGAAATTAAACTGCTTCTATGGCTATACATACTTATCTGATGTATAAAACCTTCCTTAAAATAAGCATTTTAAGCATATAAATGTGAAAAATATAGTTAGTCGTATTATATTTATGTCGTTATGTCGTTAAAAAGACGCAATAATTATTTATCGCCATAATCCGTAAAATGGTTCTTTTAGAGTTCTTCATATATCTGTTGATAGTTTTTTAATTACCTGGATAATTTTTAAATGCTGGGGGTGGCACTTTTTGGATGACTGGCAGCCAGTATCTTTAAAACAGTACATACATACAAATTCAAAAAATTTACGTCTGGAATATTAAAGCAATTGTGAGAGTTATTCCTAAAATTTAATTTTATTACTTAGTAATGATATCAGTATTGAATCTACATTTGTGGCAAATTTAATGGAATCCCTTCCTAAAACGTAAAATATGACTCTGTAACTGTCTGTAACGTACAACACTACAGACGGACAAAACTGTCTTATATAGGGTCCTTGTAGAGACAAGAAACCCCAAAATCATTAATACAACTCCGAGTTTCGCTTACATGTACAAAATTTCCTTTAACTCGGCCCATCAAAATCCAAGTCATATGAATTATTAGTTTATATCATAGATTAATTCCTGTAGGCCTCTAAAGTGCTACGAAAACTGTAGCGTAGTGGGTAGGCAGCGCGTAGCACCTTGTCTCTATAAAAATGTTAAGAATACCTTCGTGTGTTTGAAGTACGCCTGACCGTAATTCTTTTGCGTAACTTAAATAATGCAAGTTTAAATGACTTAGACCATTAGTGACATTTATCTCGATCGTTTCCGTATTTCGTAATGGTGCTGGTTGCTATCACTAAGATGGCAGTCGTTAAGCAGCTCGCATCCCCCACAATTTCCACCAATCCGTACGTGACCCCTGTGTACGGAGTATGACCCAAGCTTTCTGAGGTATAAGAAGAGACTTGTGCTCCAGCAGTAGGAAAGTTATTTTTTGGGAAAATGTATATTATAAAAAAATAAGTGCAAGCCACTCTTTGAGGTTTCTTTAAACTTGTTTCTGGTCTCATCGTTTATTCCTTTGTTCATCTCCCACATATTTCCAGCTATGAACAAGAGCATGTTCAACTTTGATGTTCCACAATGTAATGAAAAGTCGTAACAATTGGACGTTAAATTTAACTGTCGGTCCCTAGACACCGTTACCCACATGTCTATCGGTTTGAGTCCAACGGCAGACCGAAATAGCTGCGCCTATCAAACCACTACAAGAGATAGGGACGCCAATCCACGCGACATACCGGCTCGAATCGAAATAGATTTTATACCTGCCAAAGCATTTCACCTCTTTTTGTTCAGCATTTGTCCCACAATGTTTACTTTATAAGATGTTACAGTTTGATATGCAATCTGTTACCGTTCCGAAATCAATTCAATGAAAATGTGTAACTTGGTGGTTGTAATTAGCGTTCTTGACTTCTGCGATGGAGTCATGGGCATCGAAGCCCATCCAGGTGAAACATTTATGTTATGGACCAAAGCAGAGTGACGAAGAGTACGTGAATATTGTCAAGGCAAAAAATAATCTAACTTATATTTTAGGGATCAATTCAATAATAAAGCCCAAAAAGTAGAAAATAAAAATGTGTGTCTTTGCGGCGGTTCGGTGCTTTAGTGTCTAGACCACTAGAGTAATTTGGACGAGGGAACGGACAGTATTTTTATAATATCTCCAGCCATTTTATATATTTTCATATCGCAGTTTTTAGGCCAAAAACTTATCATTTGTTTCTCAAAAATGACTGTAACGATTTTGATAAAACTTTCAATTTGAATTATTCTGGGGTATCTCGTATGTGTGATTCCTTAAAAAAGTCGATGTTTATTTTACGACATCGACAAGATAAAAGTTGTCTATAACATAACACTCCGTCAAATCTCTATGCAAAATAATATCGACGAGAGGATCGACCATTCCTCCGTTGCGACGACGTGAAGGAAGGACAAACAAACTCACTTTCATATTTGTCCTTACTAATAGAATTAGGATAGTATAAATTACTTGACGTTTCACATATTAATTGTATTTATTTCTCTATTTCCAGGTCACAGAATCTCTAAAACGTCTGCGCGCCGGTAAGAAGACATCTCGTTTCGCAGAAGACATAGATTTTGAAAACAGCCTATCAAATCTCGAAAATCGCGTTAGGATTTCAGACAAAATCCTCGAGACGGTCGGCATCGGATCGTCCGACTTCACCGGAGCCAGGCGGGCTCTGCAGGACAATGAGGAGCGCACCGAAAAGCGTATCGCACGCCGCCTGAACGAGGACAATTCGCTGACCAAATGGACGGCGCTTAAAAACGGTGACGAGGAGAGCGCGGCCATGCAGCGCGCAAAAGCGACGCGTGCGCGTCTCAGCGACTTGGAAGACGAGATGTCCGAGCTGAACGAGCGCTCGGCCATGCGCGAAAAGCGCGCCGCCCGCCTGCGCGCACTGGTGGCCGACAACGAATGCTCCGACTCCTCCATTTCCACCACCAAGGTCTCAGTCAGATCGGAAAAGGAAAAGAAACAAGTTACCTTCTAAAAATCAACGAACACGGCCTATCTTTGAGTGTTGAAACGAATGTATTCACTCCGAACTCTAAGCGTTTAGAAGTTCACGAGCTCAACATGTTTCGGAGATAGTAAAGTCTGTATCGTGTGCTCTCCTGCATTTGTCTTGTAATAAACATGAACGATTTGGTGTCTTTTTATACTTGTTGGATAGAATAAAGAGCTATGTATTTGCCTGTTTTTATTTATTAACTTAATAAATTATTTATAAACCTATAATATTATTTGTTGACGAAACTTTATAAAACACCTTTCATTTTTAACCAACTTCAAAAAAGGAAGAGGTTCTCAATTTTACTGTATGTTGTTTTTTTTGTATGTATGTTACGCGATTACTCCGCCAGTATCGATTTTGATGATTCATTTTTTGTTTGGTAGGTAATACCTAAGAGGTAAAAAAAATAATTAAATAAATAAATTAATTAATTAATTAAGTAAATTTTATCCAAATTGATTCAGCACTTTAAAAAATCAACAAAAACAAAAAACAGCAAAATTGTAGCTGTTACGATTGAAGTCGATTTTTTAACGTGTTCAGCGTTGTCGATTATTATCAGATTTTTTATTAAAGAAGGACCTATTTTTATTTAAGAAAATGTAAGTCTGTAAGTACTGTACTCTGCTTCCCTGATCGCCTTGCGTGGCCAATGTTCCGGTGTGAGGCCAGTCCCAGTTGAACAATTCTATTGGCACGTGTTTACGAGAAAATGCATCAAATCTATACATGTTGGCATTTCTATCTTGCCGTAATGCTGCAGCACTTCACCTGGGTTGGTAGTGACTCCAATAGCTAGGTATTAATACCTATACGTCTGTTATGCTTCAAGAGAATATTTAATCGTGCTGCGAATTAAATTACAAAAAAGGCAAGTAGATAACCGATTGCTAGAAAGATAAGTTCAGCCGCATTTTTTGCAGCGTTGAAAGTAAGTTGCAAATAGAAAACGCTTCAAAACCTCAATATTACCTACTAATGATTGATCAATAATAATTTTCTACGTTTACTAATAGCTAACGCCATCTATCGTAAATCATATTACGTACCTATTCTATACATTATAAATTCTTAAAATACACAACAAATACACTGGCTACAGTTTTTTTGTCATACTATATCCGAGTTCCAAGTGGCAAGAATCTCGTATATCGGATTAGATAGAAAAATACTATACAGTTATAATGTTAAAAAGTGGGTTTGACATTTTAATTTAATTTTAATTTTTCCTGTCTTCTTTACTTGAGTGTGAGTAACCCCTTAAAATTTTAAACACACTTTTTAATACCTGTATATTCGAAAACCTACCTAAATCTAATAAAATGCTGTATTTGAATTTTATTTCAGTCAGTAATCGGAATAGGTAGTCTATATTTACGTAAACTTCGAGGAACAGAGCAGAGAATTCCTTACGGCAACATTTTTACCGCGGTAATTGTCCCGCGGTCGGGCGGGACATCACATAAGTGTATTACGAATTAATGTTAGTTGAAACTAGCTTTCCGCCTGCGACTTCATCTGCGTGAAATTTCCATTATATTGCATTTTCATAAAACAAAAATATTATTAGTAACTCGAGTCAAGATGAAAAATGTACCAGATTTTAAGTTTATTACAGCAATACACTGTGAAAACCGCATACAATTTCGCGCAGTATAGATTTTGCGTGATGCGAACAATACAGAAACAAGCAAAAATTCTAAAGACAATTATTTTGACTTCCATTGCTGAAGACGACACCATAACATAGAGTTATGTCGAAAACGGGTATCGATAAGAAAAGTGACCCCAATATGACAAAAAGTTATTAAATTACACCAACTAGGCTATTATTGTTTTTACCGATACTAATTTACGCGAGCATATATTTTGATATTGTGAGTCATTGTCAAGGAGTTTAAACTTTTTTGTCTTTATTTAACGCACTTCAAGTTTCCGAAATTTAAACAAAAGGCTTTACGATCTCTAACAACGTAAATAAATCTACCTATCACTGAAAATGACTGACACCCACATACATAAAGATACTGTGAATCGTAATTGAAAGATTTTTTTAACTTTATACGGACTAGTTAGCATCCGCTACCTCGTCAGCGTGGAATTTCTAATGTCCTCAGAACTAAATTTTTACTCTTACTTACTTTCTTTCTTAAATCTACTGAGCCGGTCTCATGATTACCTTTGCTTAAGATTTTTGGCCTACAAAAACACAAAAAAAAATATCGTTTACAAAAAGTAGTGAAGTTGAACAGAAACAAGAGACATCGACGTTACGCTCACTGTCGGTATTTTCGAATTTGTTTTATATACCACGTATCGGCACGACTCAAACAATCGATGTAAAACAAGGAATCCCCTTAGTTCCCTTAGAGTCCCTTCAATTGTCGAAAATCAAAATTATTAGAGAGGAGGAGCGAAGAGTTTCAACATAGCTCATCAAAGTTTCATCTTACATTAAATCATTCCAGCCAGATATATACAATTTATTTTCTCTTCCTTCGGGATCCCTTCGATTTTCCGTGGCCAAAATATAATGTTGAATGATAAATATAACGGTATTGTATTTGATATGCCTCACTCACGCAATTAAATAATTTTATTTGGTGTGTCACAAGCTGGATCAGCCAACTAACTATACAGAATTGCTAAACCACGATTTACTTGCAAAAAAAAATGTTGAGAGATTATTCAAACTTTTCACCTTTTACTGATCACAGTTTACTATCAAGTAAAGCTGGTTTCTAAACTCCATTTCCGAAACAGATTATTTCAAATCGAATCAAAATATGTTTATGTTTATTCGAAGTAGGTATTAACAGAAGCGGTCGTGGCTCAGTGCGGCCTACAGACACGGTCATAACCTGGATGGGTTTGACTGTTAATGGCATTTATCTCGACCGTTTTCGTGCTTCGCAAGGCACGTTAAACCTCAAACCCTTTGTACCGTTTACCATAAAATTTGCAAAAATGTACTTCAGTCGTAAAGAAGAACAAACCAGTACAAATGTGTTAATTGGCTCTTCATGAGAAGTTGTAGCACTTGAGTTGGCTGCCTCTTCCACTAATCGTGTCAAGATTTGTGTTCCAGTAGTGCAGTGCAGTGCAGCAGTTCCAGTGTAAGTAAATAATGTAGTATTATATAATCTGTATCTGTAACCGTAGTCAGACATTCCACGTTGTCATCATGTTCAGATGGAATTGTGAAAAGTGCTGATGTGTGCAAAAAAGGCCAGAGGTAGAAAAAATGGAGGCAATGGGGGGGGGGGGGGACAAAAATACAAAAAAAAATCCTTGTTAGTTAGTGAAGTCTTTCCCATTAATTTTAATTACTGACATTTAAAATTTATTGTGAAGATAAATAGCCTCATTAGTTCCTTCATTTTATTACAATGGAAGTAAATACAATTTGAATGCGCTATTAAATACTTGTTTGTATATAGTAATTTACACTGGTGACGTAAAGATTCTCATCACAAGGTCGACTTGTGACTAATTAGGTCGAGCGTTTCGTAAACTGAGAACGAGTCACATACAGGGTGATATAGTTATTTGTTCAACTAGTGAGCAAAGTTATTTTTTGCTACGAGTGCGGACTTTAAATCACGAACTAGCGAAGTAGTCTAGAATTGAATCACGAGCGTAGCGATCAAAATGAGTTTCTGAAGGAACTATCGCCCATATTTTTTTCAGCGCCGCGCAAAAGATGATGTTCGAAATTCGAATCACTTTTTCTCACGCTCGCAGTAAAAACCGTTTTTGCTTTGAGTTTTTAGGGACCCTTTTCGTGCTGGACAGATGAAAACTTTATTGTCACTGACTGAATTGTCGATAGCTACGAAAATATCATTTCCAATTTCCAAAACCAATAGGTTAGATAGGTACCAACGCTAATTGATTGTTTACATTGTATACCTATGTCACTGGCTGAACAATTTTCAACATCAGCCTGTAGATTGGCATCGATGCCGTAGGTCACAGATCGATCGGAGCCAAATAATCTCCGAATGGACACTCAACACATGAACACACTGTATACTATCCGAGAGTACAGTGAAAACTACCGTGTGGCATGATGTCCATTGCTCTCGGAGTTCGTGCAAACTTACCCTCGATAGTACAGAGCAAGCAATAGCTTAGCAACGAATGGTTTTTTTATACTTCGTAATAGTTAGGCCATATACACATTGATGACTGCCGGTACCGGGTGGTGGAGAGATCATAATTTTCGCATTATCTCACCTGATGATAAGTGATGAATGTCAAAGATGATAGCGGGCTTACCAAGATTCTCCAACGCAATGGGGAACTGGCTTATCTTATGTATCTTCAGACCGAAACACATCAATGCTGTCAACATTGATATTTGGCGACAAAACTTAGATAAGATGATGGTAGCTAGTCAGGCGAGCTCAGAAAATGTCCTACTACCAACCAACCAAACCAAGTCCTACAATGTAACCGGGAAACCAACCCGCGACCTCTTCTTGTGAAACAAGGATTAGATTACTAACTCATTGCGCATGCACTAGCACAAAATAAAGACTTTTTATATATACATATAAATAACAGTGCTAGTGCTCAGACTATACAGTCTGAGCACTAGCACGATTATCCGCGTTCATCTGTTACATTCATTAAGAGTCAAAACAATAGGTCGATGACGCCGAGTGTATTTACTTACACAAAATACAGGTCTTTTCTAATGGCGGAAGTGAACATCGATTTGTATCGAGAGACGGGTAAAACGGGTTAGGGGTCGTCCATTAATCACGTGAGGCTCAAAAGGGGGGGAGGGGGTTCAGAAAAAATCACGACATATCACAAGGGTGGAGGGGGGGTGTACTGAGATATCACGTGTATTTATTTTTCGTTGAACGCGCGATTTCTAGAGTAATTTCCAAACGTCGGACTGATGTTGTTATGTTGTTTTTAACTCTTCTCAAAGTTCAAAATGGCTTCAGGCAGTCAGAAACAACCTGCAACCTTAATGTCTGGAAATTTTTATCACGGTGCTTAATTTTCCAGAATTAAATTATACATTACACCTGTATTTAAATATAATATTTTGTACCAAAAAAATACACGTGATTTTGGGTAGGGGGTGGGGGGGGTTAGTCTAAAATCTCATCACGTATCACCAGAGGGGTGGGGGGGGGTCTTAAAAAGTTGCTAAAAACATCAGGTGATTAATGGACGGCCCCTTAGTCCCTGAGGACCCCGATCCCGAGGCACCCGTCTCGGAGAAATCCGAATACGATAAATATCAATAATTATTATTTTTCTAAGTAATTTTTTCTATTGATTTGAGGTTTATTTAAATAGCGGTATTTACAACAACAATTGTCATATATTGCAACCGATTCATAACACAGTTAAGTGATATTTAAAAAATCACTTGTATAATTTTGTTAGGTACATTTTCGGGAGACTCAACGAAAAATAAACTAAACTAAATATAGAGTCTCGTTTATCTGTGAAGGGAAGATAAATACAATATATTCGAAACTACGTATTTGTATCTATATTTATTGAATGTATCTATATGTAGATTGTACGTATAGATCATACATTCTCATGACCATGTGTCTCCTTATTTGGTCAAACGTCGTTTTGATTTGTTATTTTTAAAGATCTATTTTTATCATAGTTACATACGATACAATAAATTATTTTAATAATAAATACGAAGTTTTTTCGGTACTCTGCCAGCTGAACATTTATTATATACCGACATTAGATCTATTAATTACCTGACAAAAATAAATATGTTAATTAATCTATTATCAGTTGACAGCTAGAACACTTTAAAAAACTATTATAAATGTTTTCGATGTACGATCCATAATACTAACTGTATTATTACAGGATTTAAAAGTTTCTACTTTACAATTTTCCCAAGGAACTAGGGGCTTGTCAAGGTCGCATGCGACGTCGCATCGCAGTTTTGTGCACAAGCTATAAGTCTTTCACACAAAAATGATTGTTTTTTGTGTGCAATAAAGTATGTTTATCCTATCTAAAATCTAAGCCTGATTTCATCCCAGGCATCATTATCCACCACCACCTGCCCTTAGGTAAGACGACGCCAAGTGCTGTAACCAGTTGTGTATAATTTTATGAAAAGCTGGTAGATTATTTATAGGAATAATGAGTATAATAGGTACTTGAGCTTACTGAGAACTCTTACTTTTTAGCCACATATTTAAATATTTATATAATACTGACAACGCCTTAATATTGAATAAAAAAATTCCTTTTCTACACAATAACGACAATTTGTATTGAAGTTGCCTATCGATACTGTGTTTACTATTGGTTTCCATAAACCAATGACTCTAACACTTTTCGAAGAAATAACAAGTTCATTCGGAAAAAGTTTATAACTATATCCAACAATATTTTTCTTTATCATTTTTGTGATTTACCGCATGTACTTAGGTATTTTTTGCAGTGTATGAATGTAACTATGTTTGTAATCGTAGGTAGGTACCTGTAGCCAAAACAACGTGTTCTATTGAAATTTTGTCCTGTCCTGATTGTTTTGGTAAAATTTTATTTGGTAATTATTATAAAAAGAAATCATTGCTTTTATTTTGGTGATATTTAATACTAAGTTATAAGTACTTTTTATTGCTGCCGCTATTCTACAGATATGCACAGTTTAAGAATATAAATTGCGCTGCATTCGAAACTGGAACCTGGGACTGTTAATTAACTAATGAGTCCATCTGTCTGTAGCTACGTATTTCCCTGCTGTGCGCGCCGTAGCTCGCGACTGTTCCGCAGACTTCCCAACAAAACTCTTTCCGAAAGTTGGGCCAAAGGAAAGTTGGTCTGCACGTTCCGTGGCTCGACAACAGATATTAGATATATTCATGTCATTGAGAAAGTAGTGAGATTTCATCGCAAACATTCACTTGGAACTCATGAATATAGGAAGTGTTACAGAAAGACAGGATAGTTAGGCTTACCTATATTTATTTTGGACACGTTTGCTTTGCGTGAAATTTGTTTTCAACGATCTATATCGCAAATAAAGGGTTGAGGTAGTGTAAAATTTTCTTTGGGTATGTTTCAAACGTGAAATTATATTATGTAGTGTTAGACCATTTGTAAAATTATAAATAGAAATACTATCATTATATTTTTGCTTCAAGCAGCTCCAAAAAAATCTGGCGCATTTCCACAAAACTCTTTTGTCTGATGGTCATCTCAGGTCTCTGAGCATCATTAATTATTCTTGTAGTTTTAAATATCTAGTTAGCAAAATTGAAAGTACTCAGCAGCGTGCATTTTAATAGCTTCTCTTTAAAAAAAAATTGGTCACTACATCTGACTTTCTCGGTGGCTCTGTCTACTAGCCCAAGGTCGGTAGTTCGATCGATTCCCACCCAAGACACGAGTCTGAGTGTATTTTATCTATTTAGTATAATTGTATATTATTTAACAACCTTTGACCTTTATGAATTTAAATGAATTAATAAACATAATAATTTAATATATGTGAATTCTATGATTCCTTAATACTATAGGAATTCTAGTTTGAGGCCTGTATAACTGAGGAATAAAGTTTTTCTGTAGGAAACCTTATAAGTTTTACTTACAAGTTCTGTACCTACTGTAGGGTTATTTTATGTATTACTGGTTATTACATATATTTGATTTCTTTACCTAAGGTTGTCTGAAAGAGGTCGCTTTTAGCGATAAGACCGCCTTTGTACACGTAATCTAACATTTCTGTTTTGTAGTGTTTTATTTGTGTACAATAAGGTGTTTATACATATTCATACTTAAATCAAGTAAAAAGGAAACATAAGCAACTTAAAAAATGTGTTTCTTCACATCTGTCAACATGTCCGAGACGTTAAGTAAAAATGCGATATTTGGCACAGAGTTTGCAAACATCGAGGAATTCGCTGGTCGGATGCGCGGCCGCGGCCGCCGCATCGACGTATCATTGGCAGCCCCGTCAAGAGCGCCGCTTGCGACACGCTGGGGTCGAAGGGAGATATATCGGGAGGCTGCGCGCCCGGGGTCGCACCGCAGTCGCAGACGAACGATCAACCGCTCCACACTACTCTCCAATCCCAGTTAGGTGCGTGGAGTGTTTCCTGAGTGCATGATACAAGTTCAAGTGCAGTGCCGGAATAATTTCAACTTAGTGCTTGTTTTTTAGACCACCCCCTTTCACCATGTGGGATGACGTGATAGAGGAGGACAACCCAACGCCCGACGTGCCGCCGGAGGAGGCGCCAGCGGAGGCGCCCGCCGAGGCCGCGACCGAGGAGGCCGAGCCGCCAGGGCCCGAGCAGGTCGTCAAAGGCACAGATCCCAAGAAACTCATATTCAGGCACTGGGTCAGGTAAGAAGTACTCGTTGACTGTAGTACACTTATAACATGTTAGATATACTTAAAACAAATCTGAGAAATCCTTACCCCTGGTTTTTTATTCTTCAGTGGATTTTTATTTAATAAACTACAATTAAGACTGATAAATTGTACTAAGCTGACACAAGTAAACGCTTATCTAATTAGCTGTTTAATTTCGTATCAAACAATGAAAGACTACTCCAATCTGACATCACACTAACTGACTACCAGTTAATAAGACCGTCCATTATAATTCGATTAATTAGATTTATCGCTCGACAGGCCGAAGTTCCTCCAATACACGTACCTGTACGACTACCAGCACAACTACTACGACGACGTGATCTCCTACCTGGACAGAAGAAACAGGGGGCTGAACGTGGAGAAGCCGCGCGCGCAGACGTGGGCGGAGCGCGCGCTGCGCACCTACCTGGCCAAGTGCCCCTCGAGCGCCGCCGGCCGGCACGGCGGCCGCGACGGCGCGCTGCTGCGGGCGGTCTCCACCGGCGCGCGCTTCCACCGCTACCACAGCAAATCCCTGATCTCGAGGAAGTATTCCACGCTTGGGTTTAACACCGTGTCGATCTAGCTTCGCTCTAACACCCTCGCTTGACCTCGCTAGCGGACCCGCCCCGGCTCCGGCGTGACCTAGTGTGCGTGTTACAGGATTACGTTGGCATGACGCCTCCAGCCTCCACTAGCACCCCCAGCCCGGGGGTAGCACGCCGAACAAGCACTACCGGAAGCCGTCCGCATTCCTATTTTAATGTCATTTAATTGGGTAAGCCAATAAACGTTTAAGCTTAAACTATACTGTGGTTTTAATTCACTCTTTGCTAGCGTTATTTCTTTTACTAACATTGTCATTGATATGAATTTTTCTAATGATTTTATTTAGAATGAAACGTTAATTATATATCTTCTTACGAAACCATTAAACTCGAATCTACAGTACATGCTAAGCGAGATAAACATTTAATGCGAGGCGATGACCTGAGGCACTCCTAAATACGAGTACGTTGTAAGTAATTTGAAAAACTCTTTTACTTTACATAAACTCTACAGTCCTCTCAGCTGGTGATTTTATTGACAAAAATGATGTATTACTGTTTATTCCTAAACCTGCACCAGCAATAGAAATTAACGATCCATTTAAAATCGATATTTCTGAGGATACAAAAAAAATGGGATTTCAGAAAACTAGAACAAAAGTTGTTTAATTATTTGAGCAGAATCATCAGATCTGACAGTAATTGTAAGACTAGTTAAATTGTTAGTTAAGCCTTTATTAGGCCTGTTATGACAGATACTCAGCATTCCTTAACAACCATTGCTGGGCCTTCCATGAGTCCTTCCCATACCTCGGGAAGGTAAGGCCATAATCCACACGCTAAAAACGATTCAAGTTCTTTCTAGTTTCGTATATGCACCATGAAAGTTTTTATTTTTTCACAAAACTGCAGCCTCTGCACCTTCAAATCAATTAAAGACAATTTCAATACACTCCCAAAACTGTAAAAGGCTTAATGACAATAGTATTTGTAAATGTGACTCTATTGAAAGAGTAGCCAATATAAAATATTTGGGTATAGTTATCGATGATAAACTATCCTTCATGAATCATGCTGTGACATTATCGGGAAGAATCAGGAAAATAATGCATGTGATGAGGATATTAAGGGATATTGCAAACCAAAGAGTTTTGAAAATGGTTTACTTGGCTCTGTGCCAATCTATCATCAATTACTGCATCCTTGCATGGGGTGGAGCATGTACTACTGTGCTTATTTCAATTGAGAGAGCTCAAAGGGCAGTCCTTAAAGTAGCACTAAGAAAGCCTCGTCGGTACTCTACTACCTCCTTATACGAAATAGCCGAAGTCCTTAGTGTCAGGAAACTGTTTGTACTAAGGCTATGCCTCCTCACTCACTCTAGTATAACTCGGAATCCCAATTACAAAACATTATCTGCAAAAAGAGTTTTCAAACTTGATACTCCCATTCTAAAGACAACCTTCGCTAAACGCTTCAGTCGATTCCTGTCACCTTTTCTTTACAATAAAATCGCCAACATTTGCAATATTAAAGACTACTCAATGAGCGAAACTAAGAGTAAAATAGAACAACTTTTACTAAAACTATCATACCATGAAGTGGAGAACTTGTTCAAAATAGTTTGCTAACACTAACACACACACACACACACGCACACATACACTTACGCACACACACGCACGCGCGCGCACACACACACACACACACACACACACACACACACACACACACACACACACACACACACACACACACACACAAACACACACACAAACACACACACAATCACACACTTGTTTCAGTCAATGTTTTCTTTTGTGATATTACTTAATTTGTTCAAATCAAGTTTTAAAATTTATTATTGTTTTTAAATAATTCTTGTGTTAAGTACGTTCTATCTGATATCTTAAAGTTTTATCGTATGTATTAGCCGCATTAACATAACCGGAAATCATAAACCAACCACCACGATACAGGCAAGTTGCCTAGTGTGGGGTTATTGTCAATATTGTAACTCTGTAATGTTCTATATTCGGGAAATAAAAAATTTACTTACTTACTTACTAAATATTTTTTTAATAGAGAGTATTTAGTTTCTTGAAAATCTAAGGTAACTTCTTTCGATTAAAGTATATTACTTCTTCCTGTTAAAAAAAAGTTTTTTTCAAAAAAAAAATTTTTTTTGAAGACCTCTGTCCTCAAGAATATCATATTTTTATTGTGAAAGTCGAAACTTACGTTCTTAAAAGGAATTATTTCTGCAGTAAGAAACAAATCCAAGACATCAGAATCTCTTGGCGCAAAAAATCTAACTCTTTTCTTCAGGTACTTTATGCTCAGAGATAATTGATACCTAATTAATGTTTTTTTAACTGGAATAAAATTACGTTCGTGCTAGATCATTTAATTAATAACTGTCATTTAATTAATTAACCGCTTGGCACATTACAAACAATGAATAAACGCGCTACAGCTAATTAAAGGATGACTTTGTAAGAGGATATAAATGATACAGAGTGTCTAAAAACATATAATTAAATTGGATTATTGGACGATGGGAAATATCATCATTAAATGGTAGAAGTTAAGTCATGTCGGAGGCCTTTCAGGCGGCTTGAAAACTTTTCAGACTGGGGTTGGCCACTAGCCCCACAACCTCCACCTATCCGGACTTGGCCCTCGTGTGTAGAATATGGCCTAACCTTCCCGAATTATGGAAAGAGACCCGTGTCCCTCCGTAACGTTATGGGTTGTTAATGAATAATGGGAAAACATGACTGGCAAAAACTGAACAAAAAACAAAAATTAAATTAGTTAAGAATCGAAACAACTTTGTGAAAAAAGATTGATTGTGCATAGTGATGCGCTATCAATACACGGAGAAAAGGAGATACCTACATAACAAACATAAGTATGTATTGTAGAGTTTGGGTCATTGAGACGAACACGAATGTTTTCTTTGTTATTTGGATTTTACCAGTCGAGGGGGTCATATAGAGCTCATGTATTTTTATAGTGAGACAGTATTTTGCTCAAAGAGCTATACTCTGACTAGTCAAAAATTCAGATATATTGAATTGTATGCTGAAAAGTTAAAATTTTAAGTCGTAATAAAGTTTAAATTATTTAAGTGACTGAGCCTGTAAAATGCATACATACATCTTGAATTAATAGCGCATTTATATGCGCAGCGCACCAAAGCATTTTTCGACTCGATTTTCTTAAAAATAAATAGTTATGCAATCAACATAAATATTGTTACAAAACTCACAGTTTGCAAAAAGTCGATAAAATCCAAATCTTTCGATTTCACCATACACGTATGTATGTCTGGATTTTTTTTGTTAAGAACCGGTAAGTAAAATCAATAATATTATAAGTTAAGTTGTGGAAATATATTCGAATAACAGACAAACGTCATACAATTCTGTTAAAAGAAATCTATATTGTAAATAAAGAATCTGATCACCTAACTGAGAATTTAAAACCAAACCCAAGGTTTCTTGCTTCAGACTAATTCAGACCTTCGAATTCCAAACTCGAGTTTCTTACTGCACAGGGACTGAGATCCTGATATTATGACCATGGTCATTTTCAGTCCTCAAAATTGTGGGTTTAATTATCTTATATTTATTCCTAAACCCGAAGCTTCTATCTGTAATGGTATCCAAACTCCCGTCATCAAGCATGAAAAGAGTGGAATATCCTGGTTATATCCCTGAACCATTCCACTTAACCTAGCCTAGGCATACTATATTACTATCTTAATCGGTTCAACTATTAAGAAGTTACGCTGGAAAAAAAACTCATAAACATAATACGTACATAGTTAAAATTCATACATGAATCCCAAAAACATTACACTCCTTTTTTGGGGCAGTCGTTATAATACCACAAGAAAAACGAAATACATATTTAGGCTTGTTCCTAATGCAGGACATAAACCAAACAGATGTATACGATAAAACGTCATAAAACAGATTAATAGTAGATCACTCAATAAATACTTTTGTATTATAAGTATAAATCAATACTATTGATTGTATTTATAATAATGATACTGTGCTCAAGAGAATTACCAATTTAAATGAAACACGAAATAACTAATTAATTTTGATAAAATTTGGAAGTAGGTATCTATTACATGTTCTACTCCTCAAATGAGTAAATAGATAGATAATTATCCTTATCCCGGGTCCACAATATATGATTTAAAAAAATCTTTTTATTCAGTTGTATGACCAAAACGGTGTACTTACTTACGAGTATATATCTTATAATTGTACCCAGAATATGTATCTGAAGTGTTCTCGCTACACACTGTAGCTGATAACACGAGCTGAAAGTTTTCCCATCGAACCTTCTTGTACGAATCGATCAATTGATATGTATGTGTGGGATTCCCAAAACTTTTTGCGGTTGACCAAGCGACGACGTTTAGCATACTTTTTAACCGACTTGAAAAAAAAGGAGGAGGTTCTCAATTCGTCGGATCCTTTTTTTTTATGTGTTCACCGATTACTCGAAGACGCCTGAACCGATTTGGAAAATTCTTTTTTTGTTTAAAAGGGTATACTTCACAAATTAACTACAATGGTCTAAGTTTTTCTTCGAAAATTTTATATTACTGTTATAAAATCAATTAAAAGGTGTTAGTTAATTTTCACGAGTAAAATTTAGTATCAGCAAATCACAGTAATGAAAACTTGGAAATCACAATAAAAATAGCACAATAAATCTGCATTTACACTAAACTTCAACTTTTTATGCAACTTTGTTGAAATCATTAAAATAATTCTCATATAAATCAACCAACTAATCAGCCTGCTTTGTAAGGAAGTATAATTATTATTCTTTAGTTAAAAGCCCCCTCAACATGTGGGGCATATCATACTTTGCATATCACCCTGTATTCGTTACCAACCCATATCGTCCCCACTACTGGATCACCTGTATATTTATCTGAAATTTCACTGGGGATCTAATTCAGTTTTTTAGAATCCGTCACACTAGGCATATGTGACATGCACGACTCATGACATCAGCTCAAAATTTCAATGTCGCGATTATCTAAAATAACTTATCTTTGACAGACCGGTTGAATGTATTCATTTGGAGTAAAGCCAAAACGCTAGGCTACCTCGCAGGTAAGCAGGCAGGCGGCCAAACTGAAGATAATTAAATATTACATTGAACAAGCGAGCCTAGACTTCGATAGAGTGGTACAAGCTTAAGAATAGATATTGAATTGGAATTGTGTGTTGCTGTTGAGCAATTATTATATTATTTAATGTTTAGCGTGATCTTACATTGAATTATTTAAAATTAAGTGATGGTATGTAAAACAATTGACTTATTTTGTATTAAATAAAGCAGGATTTTGAGGAATAAATATCTGAAACCGTAAATAAAGCAATCTAGACCAAGGAAGACAAGTTATTTTCTTTCTCTGTAAATTGCCCTGACAGATTAATTGATATTCTTTCATCCATGGCCAGTCTTAACTATTATTACTCTCGCCAATTGGAAACACACAAGTTTTTGTGACATTTAATAAATGAATACTAGAATGAGTAGGACAGCGCGGCAGTGCCACTTGAGAATAGACTGTAGCCATACTACATGCCTTAACGTCACAGAGATAAATATATTTTATGAACTCATCGAGACTTTTTTCCGATTATTATTGGTAATGTTGTTTTTCAATTGAATATATCGATTGTAAACAAGGTAGGTACTAAGTAAGATAATGTATGTATTATGTATTTTTTCCAAAAAGTAAAAATCTACCCTACACCCATTATATATAATATTTATATAGGTAACTGTGTAAGGAGGGTAATTTTTTCAGTAGCAAAATCGGCTTGACGGATTTTAGAATGCGAGGTGTCGTTTTAGATTATTTCTTCTTAATCACTAAATTGTTACAGAATGTATTTTATGCAGTCCGGTTTGATATTGTTTTTACTTTATTTTTTGCTTGTTTTTGTGATAATTTTTAGAACGTTATTTTGGAATCCATAAATACAATAGAGACGGAACATTGCATACTACTTAGCTCTATATACTTTAACAATTGAATCTGCCCTCTAATCACATGCAGATAGGTCGATACTACATTATTTTATATCAAACCTATAGTTCGTTATTTTAGGATTAGACAAAAGTAAAAAAAGGTCTCTTACATGTACACTTTCTCAACTAACATAACGAACTGTTAACGAATAATCAGGCGCAGTCCGAGAGGGGGACCACGGGGGTCATGACCCCTCTCAAAACCATGCATATCAAATCGACAAACCTTCTAAACACGCTTCGTGCTTTCTTATAAGTATGTTTAAACAAGGAAAATTAATTGCACTATCTCATATATTACTTTACTGGAGGGACATGCAACGGAGGGCGTAAAATTGATCAAACTTCTTAAAAATGCAGGTCAACCGAGGTTTAAAAATTAAAATTAAATAAATATAAATTACAATATAAAAAAAAATCCCCTCAACATATTAATTATGTAATATTCTATTTCAGCTTTATAACTTTACTCACATACTCTGTTTACATGACAGTAATGTATTCCAACTGAAATAATCACAAAATAGTGATTCTGTTCTTTATAAAAACCCTGTTTAAGTAAATTTATTATTATTATTATTTATTTATTTAGGCAACCGCCGCCTATACTTAGTGGATAGAACGGTAAAATTGTGCCACACGATAACAGAGAGAGTAAATTTATTAAAAATGTGGACCATAAAATACTTCAAGAAGATGTAGTGTAAAGTATTTGGCTTGCAGTTTGAAGGAATATTTTATTAAATCAAATCATAGCAAATCTTTTCAGTCAATGTATTTTCAAGAATTTAAAATTATGATTAAAAATACTGACGCAAATGTCAAATATATAAAACGTCATGGTACGAGAAAAGTGTAAGTTGTGCGAATACGATTTTTAATTCGTTTGCGTGAAATTTTCAGAGCTGTTTTGTAATCCAATAAAATATTTTTAGGGTTCCGCACCTCAAAAGGTAAAAAGAAACCCTTATAGGATCACTTCGTTATCCATTTGTCTGTCTGTCTGTCAACATCCTTTTTCTCAGGACCGCGTAGATGTATCAAGTTGAAAATACTCAGGCCTGCAATCCCTTGAAGCTGTAAAAAAATCTAACTTCTATGCCAACGCAATCCAGAGATACGGCCGTTTATGCTGCATATTTGGGTACTCGCACGGGAATCAAAACCTATAGGGTACCAGTTGACCTAGAATCATGAAATTTGGCAAGAGCATCGCTTACAGCACAAGTCAATTTATAGTTTTCGGAGTTTTTCCTTGACTTGTGTTATAAGCACAAGGTTGTTACCCTATAGGTGTTGATTCCCATGCAAGTGTTCAAATATACGCCATAAACGGTCATACTCTTGATTCCGTTGGCATGGAAGTTTGATTTTTTCACAGCTTCAAGGGATTGCAGGCCTGTGAATTTGATATAAGAGTTCAAGACATGTGTGATTATGAATTTTACGGAACTACTCGACTCTCTAGTCCGACTCGCACTTGGCCGGTTTTTTTGTTGTTGGTATTTTGTCGTTATTTGTATGCATTGTTGACTTGTCATTCCGCAGTATGTATTCGTTTCTTCTCGCTTTGCTAACACTTCCATACACGTTTAGTGTACGAGTTCGGCGTGGTAGGTAATTTGTACAAGGTAGAATAAAAATACGATAAAAAGATGTGTAAACCATCTACTTGAATAAACATTTTGAGTTTGTTTTTATTTTTTACCCAATTTACAAATAAATTAGTTATACTTGCAAGACTTAATGATGATATTAGTAAGTAGTCGAGAGTGCTTAACTGTAAATATTATTAATATTGTGCTTGTAAGGGAAGCCATTTTTTCCATTGACTATCAGGTTTTTGGAGAAAGTTGCAGTATGATGAGACGAAATTTAAGTTTAATTTTAGAGGGATAAAAAGTAACCCATGGTTTGTGGTGTGGCCCTAAAATAGTATCATCCTATTTCTACCTATCAGAGTCATAAGAAGTAAAATAAGAATGAAAGAAGAAGTAAAAAGAAGGAAAGTGCCAAAAGTTTGCATCTACAGCCCGTTTGTTTACCTTTTGTCTAATTCTAAAAAAAAATAAGGTATAGAACATAAACAGATTTACTTATTGCTACTCAAAAATTCAGTCTATTGGATACTTATTGCACAATAAATAAAATTCGTAAAAAAATATATTACGCTGAACATGGTTGTGAAACGTAATAAAATTAAGGAGAAGCTATAAAGTTTTCGTTTCAGAATAAAATAAAACCTTGTTCATGTTATCGACATTTCCTTGCAAAAAGTGACAAGTTAGAACTACGTAGTTTTAATATTTATGTTTTAATACAAAAGAAAACGAGTTATCTTTAAACAAATTAGATAAAAGGTGAATAAGGACGTGAATACTGATTTTTACTACAATGAGCAAGGCATTATTTGAGATAATCGTTGTTTTTAGTTGTTTATCTGTGACAAGGGCCAGTGGACTGGTGGCCGCCGATTTTTTGCAGTTCACAAAAGATGCCACAGATGGGGCCAAATACGTTAAGAGAATTTTCCTTGGACAAAGTAAGTAAAGATTTACTGTTTCTAAATAAATCACAAAGGTTTCCAATGTATCTAACTTTCAATTTCTTTAGTTTTATTTAAATTCGAGACAATTATATTTTAGAAGTACCTGCAAAACCTGGATTAATAATGTTTACGGCACCGTACAGGCTTTGTGAGGGAGGATGCGATGGCGAGGAGAAAAATAACTTTGTTATGCAGTTTCCTATGTACATCGGGAAGAAAGCGAAGGATATGTACAAAAGAATGTATCCAAGAGATTATAGTCGCATATCTCACATGCCAAATGTACCATTTAAAACAACTACAACTAAGCCGACTACTACGCCGTGTTTGAAAGTAAATATGAAGCTTGAATACAAAATAAAAGTACTTAGAATGAGTACTGAGTCGCCACCGACAACAAGCACAACTACGCCAAGCCCAACCACAGAGCTACAGACGGAGTCGACTACTGAACCACCCACGGAACCACACACAGAACCACCCACGGAATCGCTCACCGAAACACCAACTGAACCACCAACTGAACCACCAACTGAACTACCAACGGAGCCACCCACTGAACCACCCACGGAACCACCAACTGTGCCACCCACGGAACCACCAACGGAACCACCCACTGAACAGCCCACGGAGCCACCCACTGAACCACCCACAGAACCCCCTACAGAGCCTCCTACTGAACTACCTTCTGAACCGCCCACGGAACCACCTACGGAACCAACCACTGAACCACCCACGGAGCCACCAACACCACCAACTGAACCACCTACGGAACCACCCACAGAGCCTCCCACTGAACCACCAACTGAACCACCCACGGAGCCACCCACTGAATCACCGACACCACCATCTAAGGAGCCACCAACTGAACCACTCACGAAACCACTAACTTACCCACCCACGGAGCCTCCCACTGAACCACCCACGAAGCCACCAAGACCACCACCCCCGGAGCCACCAACTAAACCACAAACAACAAGAGAGCCTGAGACAGAAACAGGCCACGGACCAGAGAGAAAGATGGAGACTGATACTCCTACAACCACAACCACGACCACTACGACCACAACTCCATCCACAACAACTATGACCACTCCAACCACCACAACCACTTCAACCACTACGACCACTCCGACCACTATGACCATACCATTCACATGTCCAGTAATAACTTGTCCACCAGAAGATCCATGCCCTAAAGTTCCTGACGGATTTTGTCTAAAAAAAATTAAAAGTTATCCACAAGCAGTAGCACAAAAAAAAATGAAGCTCTTTAAAAGTGGTGTGGTAGAGATAACTGAAGGTTTCAGAAGAAAAATGCCAATGTTCTCTATAGTGTGGGAATATTTAGTGTCCACGACAACAAAGCAAGCCGATTATGAAGGGAACGGCGAGCACGACCGCCGTTAACAGTCTTTACATCAACAACGGCAACATGATTTTGCTAACAACATGATTTACTATACTTTGCCAATTATATAATAATATACTGTATCGGAAAGACTGCAACGAATTATAGCTCTACTAAATTTCGACCACTGCATTTAAAAAAATACACAGTGAAACTTGAAAAGAAATTTCAGTATCTACCAAATACAACGTAGCATAATATACTTTATCGTTACCCTAATATTCCTAATTTCATAGACCTTAACATTCACCAAGACTAACTGCTTCTGACAATTTATAATCATTATAATGAAAGTTTTCATCAAGGTCTAAAGTTGGTAGGTAGTGAAATTGTTCTAATATATAGTATATAAGGCGACTTTAAATTAGTTCTTGTTACCAAAGGATAGGCATGTACTTGTACTTATGATAACGAACAACTTTCCCTAAGGGACTATAATAATAGTCAAATCATAAAAAAAATTGACTCTTAATACTAAGACCGGTCAGTTGATCGATTTGTATGGAAAGTCGGTATTTTTTTTGTGATTTGACTATGGGTTCCTTAGGGAAAGTTGTTCGTTAACATCAGCATTAACATCATTAAGTCTTTCGTAATCAAGAACTAATTTAAAGTCACCCTATATATGTGACAACAATAAATTTTCAATATGTAATATTCCAATTTCGCAGATATTAATGTTGTTGATATTGTTATCAATAATACCAAGTGGGGGGCCAACATCAAGGGAAAAAACACATTCTACAAATACGACTACAATCGTACATAAAAATACTACAACGACACTAAAAATAACCTCAAAAACTACCAAAGTCACCAGCGAGACATCGAAAGTTACGAGCAAGACTCCGAAAACTTCTAAAGTCACCAACACAACTCCAAAAATTACTAAGGTCATCACCAAGACTCCGAAACTTACTAAAGTCACCAGAAAGACTCCAAAAATTACTAAAATCACCAGCAAAACTCCGAAAATTACTAAAGTCATCAGAAAAACTCCGAAAATTACTAGAGTCACCAATGAGACTCCGAAAGTTACTAAAATCATCACGAAAGCTCTTAAAAAATCTTCAATGGTTACATTAAATTTGACCACCACTCCAGGTACATGTCCCACTGCTCCAATAGACGCATGCATCAGAATACCAGAAGGATATTGTTTAAAGAAAATCAAAAATAAACGCACGAAAGATTTTCAAACGTATTAAACAAGTGGTGAGTTTGTTATAACGAAAGGTTTTGGTCAAGGTAACCCGCAGGGCGCGCTGGTTTCCCTGCCACGTAGGCATCACAGAAGGAGGAAGCTGCTAAAATACTTTGTTACCATGTCTATGGGACTCTGTGGACACCATCAAATTCGACAACGTCATCGGCCGAACTATCGACGTCGTCATAGGAAAAACAAAGCCCCTAAAGCTTGGAACAAACGGTTTCGGCGATATAGAAAATTCAAATTGGTTCATAAAAGTGCTGTTTCATAATGTTAGAGTAAAATAAATAGTTCTGGCGTGTATTTCATATTAATATAATATTTTTAAATTATTAATACCATTTATACCTAACCTTGATTGAATATTTATAAAATTATATTGGGAATAATTGACTAAAATGTTTTTTTTTATTGTATCTAGAAATTCGTACGGCATCGGAAGCGCAAGTTGACAGGAGGCCAACGTCATAAGTTCTTATTAATGTTTCTCACATTACGATTTCACAGATTTCGATGTTGTTGCTATTGTTATCAATAGCTGATCTCGGACTGGCGGAGATGCCCTGGGACAAGTGGTCTTGGTCCATGCCCCAGCAACCCATCGAGTACTTCTTCAGGAGACACGACGATATGCCCGTAAAGTCACCATCGTTTCAATGTGAATGCCCACCGTATAAAGGTTGTTTTTATTATATTCGTAAATATGTGAACTAAAGATTGTCAAAACAATAATCTTGTACCGAAATTCTAGACTAGGTTTAAAACGAATACTTTGAGTTTATCTTTATACAAGTGCAATTCCTGAAGTCGATGTAGAGGCAAGCAGAGCTTTTTAACACACATACTCGTATACTTGATGCCAAAACAATGATACTGACCAAAATATGTTTCCGTAGTGGGATCATTTTTTTTGTTTTCTTAAGAAAATGGCATCGTACACTAGTAGTTATCTGGATTTTTCAGAAGCACTTATAATGCTATAGGGTAATAAAGTGAAGATCCATAGGATGGTAAGATAACTAAGTTGTATACCCGTCATCTTAGAAAATCGGTAAATATTCTTTTCTATCTTTCCTGATGAAGTCGTATTCTATTTTTTTTTTAAAGTTGCTTATTTCACATGTAAAATTTTATTAAGAAACCAGAATAACGCAGACTATTAAATTGTAATTTTGTACTAGGTGGAAAAGCTTTGTAATAGGAACTTTATACTAGTAGTCCGGCTTCTTAGCTTCAAATCCTATCCCATCCGGCAGAAATCATGAAACTTGGTATGCATGTAGCTTTTACAGGTGCAATATAAAATGAAAGTAGGAACGAGTCGTATTCCTTAAGCTATCCATTCAAAACTACCTAAGGAACACCTATGCCAAGTTTAAACCCTTGATCAAAAATCACACTAACAGCTAGGATTGTTTTTTCGTGAAAAGTTAAAAACTAACGGAAGAAACGTAAGCATAATCTGAAAACTATAATACCTATCAACATACTTCCAAGACGATTCTTGTAGATAATTTAATGAAGACTATTTCATTATTTTCCAGTTTTGTTGTATGTGTCACCGTTTTCACAAAAATATTGAAAAACTGGGATTTGGGACACAAAAGAGGAGGGAGGGAGCAAAAAATCACTTTACGACTTGTTACCACTTCCATTTTTTATTGTACCTGTAAAATCTACTTGTATGCCAAGCTTCAGGATTTCTGCCGGATGGGACCAGAATTGATTTTTTTTTGAGCTAACAAGCCGTACTATAGGCTGAAAATAGGATTTAAAAGCATCGACTTCAATAAAAAACTGTTTGAGTTTAAATTTCAGAATGCGTTGTGGATTACAAAGTGAACGAGGCTGTGGCGGACTTCCTTAATCTGCGCGGGGTTATAAATGAAGAAGAAACCAGGAAATTTAACGAAGATTTACAAGCTCTGAAAGAAGAACAGAAAATGATTAGCGTACCTCAAGTAGAGAAACATAAAGCGAAGCGAAGGAGCGCCAGCAACGCGCCAACTGAGGAAGAATGCTGCTGTCCTCCTAGGAACCTCATGATGCCCACATTCATCACTGATAATAAATTCGATAAAACGGTCAACAGAATTAGTGAAATGAAAAAGGAATTTGGTCAATAAATAATTGTGTATTCACATGAAAGCAGCATTTTATTTATAAGTGCTAATCTTAAACCTCTCACTTAGAATTACATCTAGCTTCCATTGCATCCTAATTAGTCAGTGCACCACGCACTGTAGACACACCTTTAAAATAATTAACAAACACCATCAAATACACAGTTTAGTTAAAAATTGTTAAATCCTTTAATATTCGGATTAAGTTAACCGTCGTCGCCGTAGTAGTGGGTAGTCCACTCGCTTCTGAACGTTAGGTCAAGACTAGGTGTGGGCGATGGTAAGGCATTTTCTGAGCACGCCTGGCTAGCTACCCCCATGTTATCTAAGTGTTGCTGCCAAACATCAATGTTAATATCATAGATATGTTTCAGCATGGAGGTAGAATCCCTATTGGGGAATCTTATTGTTAGTATGCCAACAGTAAAAAAAAATACTCAAACTAAACATATTTTTAGGTAACTTTTAAAACTTATAATGTAATCTCTCTCATATGTACTTCTTTATTTCTCCCATCAAGAAACCCACGGCGAAATTTCAATAGATTATTGGGTGTTCTTATAACTTGGAAAATATTCTTACCGATTCCTACAAAACGTACATATACGTGTCAAGACCAAATGAAATGGCGCTTCACAAAATTTACAGCAGTACTTCATCATTACCTCTGTCTTGTTATTTTATATTCTTACCCAAGAGATTTTAGATGTCATTTTTCTTAAAATTATCAACATAAATTTTTCATTAGAAACAATTAGAATTTATTACTTAGGCTATTGGAAGTGAGAGCTGTGTTTGACTCCAAAATTTGTGTTTCAAATTAACAATTCTTAAAAGACTACAAAAACGAATAGCTACAAATTATTTCATCTTCGTACTATGTGACGTCTTTTTAGGATTCCTTACCCAAAAGGTACCAGTACAGAGAGACTAAGCCTATATTTTTAGTTGTGTCTGTTTTTCCAACTTATACTAAGCAACGTTATAATCCGTGATCGGTTTTTATTTTATTTGAAGGATAGCATGGCCAAGAGCGAAATCTCAAACCCGTTTTCAAGTTTCTCTCGTTTTTAGGGTTCCGTTGTCAATAAGGAACCGTTATAGTTTCGCCATGTTTCGCCATTAGCCCAGAGACTATTAGTACTGGAGACCTGTAATTTGTCACGGATATACATATTAATCACGCCGACAAAGTGGTAAAATAAAATCTTGAAAAGAAAATGTTTGTCCGTGTGGGGTACACGAAAAAAAATTCTTGTGAAGTGGGGATGGTTTTTTCTCGACTATCCCATGGTGCGGGGTGTCGTTCCTGTTCCTTTATGGCATTAATCGATAGAGCCAGTAATAAGGATCAAATCTCTCTAACAAACATGGTAAGTTAAATGAAAGGAAGACCATGAAAACTTAACTTATAAATTCAATGAGACACTTATACTTAACCACAAAAGCACTTTTTATTCAAGGGTTCATCGAATTACTTAAGTTAAATCAAAAATTCACGATTCATAACACAAGATTTCATGGTTTTCCTTTCATTTAATTTACCATTTTTTACCACCGAGATTTGATCCTTATGATTGATCCTATCGATTAATGCCATAAAAGTACAGGATGTTATTTTTTCGGATTTAGCCGGTTCGATTCCTGGGTGTGACAAGGGTATTTAAAAAAATCTTTGAATATAGTTTTTTTTTAATTAAAGGCATGTTTCCTTTAGTTAAAATCTCCGGTATTTAGAGTACTTGCCCTCCAGGTGGCGTTTCAACATTCCACCCTGTATATAACGAAGTTAAAAGGAAAATTACAGCTTATTAGGCTTTACAAGATAACGAGAAGTACTACGGAACCATACAATGCGCGTGGACCGACACGCACTTGACCAGTTTTTTATTGCTTCAGTTTCAGTTTAATAGTAAAAAGTTATTTGTATTTGAAAACTTAATACTTAATTTATTTACTAACGCAACGTTTACCTATAAGGTAGAAACGTGGCTGGATATGTATGATTTTAATCACAAACAACGCGAGCGTTTGAAGCAAGCGACTCTGTCAAGTCCACAGAATCTATAGGAAAATGAAAGTTTTTTTTATAATACTTATTTGCTTTTTCCTGCACGGTTTCTTATGCGAAGACACAGCTTCAAAAAAAACTGGTACAATTTCAAATTAGTTTTGAGTACATTTTACGATATGTTCAGCGGGTTGTTAATTTGCTTGTAAATTTACGATTTTTTTAATATTTTTCCAGTGTTGTGTGGGGACAGACCACCTTTGGTAGTATTACCTGTAATCATAAAACTATTTAGGTACCCCAGTCGTCGTAATACTGATTCTTCTATTAACACGAAAAAGTAAATTCGTTCATGCCCTACACACAAGCTTATTTGCAAGGTAAGTATCGTTTATTTTTCTAGGACAGATAGTGATTTAAACTTCCACCTACGTTTCTTAAGAAAAAAATGTTGATGAAAAACGACTGAAATCATTCAATAATCAGGTATTAATAATAATATCTGTGACAAATCACACACGGTCATCTGGCCTCAAACTAGGATTCCCTGTATCTTGGGAACCAGAGACTGATATACATACACATATACTTTTAAATACATACATATATAGATATAATACACCCAGACTCAGAGCAAACAATTCTGCTCATCACAGAAAAGTTTGCCCCGTGTGGGGATAACAATATAACAATATATGTATATAATATGTTAACAATATATATAATATATTTTTTATTCAATGAGAAGCGGTCGTGACTCTGTGCGGCTTACGGTTATAACATAGATGGGTTTGACTGTTAGTGCCATTTATCTCAATACTCAAAGCATTTTGATAAATATTGAAGAATTTTTACAGGTTTATTTTATATAACACATTAAGCAAAGTGAAGTGTGTACAGGAAACGGTTATGTAATTTTAATTTGCATAACCACGCAGCTGGCCATTGTACAAGCAATAGTGTTAGTGCTTTCCACTAAAAGCAAACCTTACATTCAGCTAAATCTAGACCAGTAATATGACGGTAAGTCGAATCACAATGCGCATAAGAAGGTCACAATAATAAAAAAATATAATGCTAAACATAAAAACAGTAGGTTACCAAAATTTTTATTTTACTACTTATATTTAATCATTTGAATTACCTGGATGCGTGAACAAAATTAATGATATTCATTACTTGTTTAATTAGCAAGAACATCATGCGTGCAGTCTAATGAACACAAATTATGTTATTCGAACTGTCATTTCTACTCGTAAAACTGACACAATTTTGCTCAAACCTAATGAAATATTATTTTCGTTTTCAGTTCTTATGGAATGTAATAACAGTTATATTAAGTGAATATGTTAAATGGAGCGATCAATCGATAGCGGGCGTGACGTACATGGATAATTTTGACTTCGAGTACCGGTACAGAGACCTCCCCGAGTGCGACCCTCTCTACTGGCACCCGCTGCACTTGCCGGAGGACTGCGTGCAGTTGTACGAGAAGTTGATCAGATCTCGCGTGGCGGGCAAGCGTCCATTCAGGGTCGTCAAGGAAAGAGACGAAGCCCCCGTACACTACGGCTATCCATCTGACGAGCGATCAAGTTCCAGTTCCACATCTTGTTCGAGCGAAGAGTCAGATACAAATTCAGGATCATGCGAAGACAGTGACAGTAATAAACATCGAAGAAGACACAGAAATAGGGGTCATATACATAAAAAAACACACCGAGGTCGACATTATAACCAAGGTGGATACGAATCGCCGCAAGACTACGGACCGACTCTTTTCTACAAAACAAACTTTCGCAATCCTTGGCTTTCTCCTTATGAACAAATGTTAAACCACATACGAACAGATGTAGAAAATGAACCACGGGCGCCGAAAATCGAAGTAATCCCTAATTTGGGTCCAGCTGCGGTCTACCGTCAGCCTATTTCCAAAATCAGTGAAATGGCCATCAAAAAGATTGCAAAGGCGCATAAACCCCTTCAGTCAGATGAAGACGATGACGAGTACGAGATAAGTTTGACGAAAGACGGTAAAGATATGTTGCAGAAACCTAAAAGTAATAAAAAACCTGAGGATCCTAAGTATTTCAGAAAAATAATACAAAAAGATAACATGATTGCAGCAATCGAAGAGAGGAAAATGAGCTAAAATAAATAGGACTTGGTATTATAATAATTTTTTATTATATTTTTCACGTGAATATTTAAGAAAACTGTTGTTATTAATTTAAATTCTTAGTTTACCTTATTTGGGTCTTATTTATCGGTAGGAAAATGAACAACTTTCATCAATAATGTTAATTTTTACATAATAACGAGAAGTTCATTTTTTTGTAGTTATCATACTTGAGTTGTTCATTCTGATAAGCAGATGCCATTATGTATTGTTTATATTTTAGAAGTAACCTACTATTAATTTAATTCGATATTAATTTCAATTTGAAGTGACGTGGAGCGTATTTCACTTTGGTACAATACTTGGAAAATATTTTTGTTTTTACTGAATATAGGGGGCAAAATTTCAAACGGAAAGATTATGAAAACTATAGCTAAAAGGAATTTATACGCACAGTTTAAAAAATTCTAAAAATATTCTCACTTTTTTCTTCAGAATTTATTGTACCGGAACTTCCATGAAGAAAACATTGGACAGCCTTGTATTTCTTATGTACACATGTAATTCAGTCATGCTTCATTTAATTTTCGGAGTATTTTTAATGTTGGGGGTCAGTTACTTTATTGTCTGCTCTGAAAGAGCCAAAATTGAATTGATTGAAAAAAATTTCTGATTTTCGAGATGTAGAGGAAAAATCAAAGAATTTATGAAAATTTAGACCTTCTATACAGGTAACGTGAGCCTTATTTTCTTTCACCAACTAATCAAAAAACAATTTACAATGTAAAAATAAATCTACGAAAAGACCATTTACATTTCCAGGCCGATTTTTTCAAAAATAACTTATTATATTGAGTAGTTATGTAATATAATATAAATATCAGGTCCAAAGAAAATACGCTCCACGGCAATATACCTCGAGTAACTCGGTCACAGCCTCTTTGTATGTTTTTTGTGGCTACAATCAAGCACTGTCCTTAATAATGGATTACTTAGATATAATTTTTAAGTAAGTGGATTATCCAACCTTGAGTCTAGTAAAGTAAGTGTTGATAAGGACTCTGGGTGTTAAACCAAAAATAAATACATAAAACTGCTATTGTTCTATTGTTTCTCGCTCATTGTTAGCTTCTCATTTGAAAATGAAGGTATGGTAATGAAAGTTTGTCACTTGTGACCACACAGTCAAACCATAACATTCATTGAACTGGATTACAAAATGGAGATATTTCTGAAGGTAAAATACGTACCTATCATATTATTTATTGAATTTAAACAGGTTGATAGGTACATTAACATGCTTACATTTTCAGGTATTTGTAGTTTCGTTATCCGTCACCAGAACGTCATGTTCTGTAGATGGATTAAGTTACATGGATCCTATCAATCAGCGATTTTTACAAAACGATGCTAGGCGGAATGAAATTGAGAATGGCTGCCACCCTCTGTACTGGTACCCAAGGGCAGTTCCAGAGCATTGCAATCAAAAGTTCACACCACCAAGTAGTCCGAAGGACGCTTTGACTACGCCCTCGCCGATACGAGTGCCTATACCAGTGCCAAGTCAACCTGTTCCTTATCCGGTGCCTTTTGTTCCACCACCGATACCTATGCCTTATCCTATACCACCTTATCCTGTACCACCTTATCCTGTACCACCTTATCCTGTACCACCTTATCCTGTACCACCTTATCCTATACCACCTTATCCTATGCTACCTCCACCACCACCGCCACCTCCAGCGATGTTTGGAATGCCGTATGGCATGCCCATTATGCCATCCGGTCCTGTGATGCAGGGGGGAGCTCTGCCCTTGCCCCCCATGGCGCCTTTCCCGGGCATGTTTCCTCCACAGTTTCCGCCGCCGCCAGCTGCTTTGCGGCCCCAAGCGGGGCTGGTGCCTGCCATCCGCGGACTGGTGTCATCTGACGGTGGCATCAACATCATGCCGTTCACTGATGTGTACTCTAACATGTTGGAAAAGCACAAACATAAAATGATAAAGCAACATATGGAATATGCTCAAAAAAAGTATGGAAAACTTAAGAATTACGATAGGAGCAAAAAGAGAAGGAAATCTCGGCGTTCGTAATATTCACTACTGACGCCATCATAACATATACTAAGTATAAAAGTAATTTAAAATGGTTCATTGGGGGTTTTCCATCCCACAAGACTGTAAGAAATCTCAGGAATGGGTCTATTAATTAAGATGACATTTTAGTTGAGGCGTATCAAGTACAAATACCTTCTTGAAAAACAAACACCCGAAGGAAAGATACGAAACTGTATCTATGGAATTTCTCAGTGTAAGATGAAACAATCACAGGAATCACATTGTTTTAATATAGCATCATTCTCTGGTCCATTTTTTATGGGACGCGGACGTGTGGATTCCGTTATGCGGTGTGCATATACTGGGTGTAACAAAATTGGTGTAGGACCCGTTTTTTTTTTGCGATTTGAGCAAAGTCGTAGAACAAAAGTTGTTCAGTACGATGAGTAGAATCCCCAATTAACGGGTCCTACACCAATTTTGTTACAGCCTGTATTGTATAGGGCTTGTAGTGGGTGGGGTCATACTGGTCACTGACATAATAATACATGCTTGATAATGCATGATTTCAAGCTTCTTTTTATTTATATCTTTAAGCTTCTTTTATTTTCTATTTTCTATGTTGCTTGTGCTTTTCTTATTCTTCAAGATGTTTTCGCTTATTAGCCTATTTCTGTTTTAATTATTTTACCTATACAAGAAAACTTCTTTACGTGTTTTATTCCACCAGCATATATGTCTAGTATAAAATTGTAAACCTGTAGGTAAATCTCATTTAATAAAACTGTACAATACATTTTCATAAATTCTGAGAATATTTATTGTGAAAGACTGATAAATAGTAACAAATGAGTAAGTAGGTCATAAATTCATAATAAAGTTAACGTCACATACATCTGTCACAAAAACAACCACTCCCAAATGAATTCTTACAAAATGATTTTAAATCGTCGGTATGTTTCATCTCCAGAATGTACTTAATCTAGTCTGGAATATCATCTGACGTTACGTGTACAATAGTATTATAGAACATAGAATCTTAAATAATATTACAGTTTTTATTCTTATATAGTTTTATTACTTTTATCCTTAACTAATGGACGGATTTCCTGAAGGCTCAACGTTTTACTTTCTTTTATTTTTATTTTATTTATACATATATCTAACTACATCATTCAAATAATACTTATAATAATTAAGACTTCATTAATACACGACATTACTACCAGAGCTTTTCTACATTACAGAATTTTAAATAATTTCCCCCAAACAATTAACCTAACCATAACAAAATAAATTGGCCAGAGAACTTTATTTTATGACATTTGTTACTATGAGAAATTAGATCGATATCATAGAGAACGCTTTTATTAAAATATCGCTTAAATAGTTACTTACTCGTAATTTATAAGTAAAAACATATGTTCGTTAATTAAGTGATTACTTCCTACCACATTTTATTTTTTAAGTACATACTGCCGCCAGAATAGTAAACCTAACTAGCAAGGTATCAGTTTGTTATAAATCATAAAATCTATGATTGTTTATAATTATGTTTAATATCTAATATTAATTATTTTAAATATTGCTACAGACATGAAGAGCTTCCATGAAATATAATAAGTAAATATTAGTAATATGCATTCTGTGGGGGAGTAATTTTCATGCGATTGATATGAAAAACGTACAATAGCAAAAATCATGCAGAGTAAAATGAAATAATAATGATAATGAAATAATGCGAGAAATACGTATAATATAGTTAGTACACATTGTACATTTATCTTGTTTTCTGTATGTATTATTAAAACCTTTGCGGGGGTAATAATATTATGACATAACGATAGTACATATTTAAAATGTATTTTCATTCTGCTCAATTCGGACAGGCAGAGAAACAAAATAAAGCTTAGGTACGCACGTTGTGTACCTAACGCTAGGATATTATTCGCGAAATTTTGATGGTTTTGACGGAATATTTGTGGCGCCCGCTACGGACGGACCATGTAACGTGATTTTGAAAAACAATCACCACTTGATAAGTCATTACTGGAACTTGTTCACGGTTTACATTTCTATGGACAAGTTGATGACACTGTTTAATCTTGGTTTGTTCCATATTCTGTACAGAATGTGTTCCACTTTTGGGTGTGTGTTGAATTTTGTGGTGTTACAAGTTTGAAATCTCTTATTATTTGAAAGCTGGTTTCATTGTGCTGATGGAGATAGATATAGACAAGCTGATTCGTAGTCCTGAGTTTTTTAAAATAAACATACAATTTTAAATGTTCTTTGTTTCGACAACTTAAAGATTTTATACCATATGAAACGAACTCTGAGAACATGACTCATGTAAGCGCAAAATGCTGCAGAATAATCGATTTAAGTTTAGTTTTTCAAAAAAGTTACACAGTAACGACATAGATCTGTAATAATATCACTTTAAAAACAGTTAGTTTTTTCACTTAGTTTCTTAAACCTTGAAAGATTAGGTTTTCACGAACAACAAGACCCCCATTTTTGTTATTCGACTTTGCCGGTCAGGTAAGGTTAGGTTATAAAGTTCATAATATTATTATTAGTTTGTCAAGCCCAAGAATCAAAAACCGGAAGAAAAATCAATTCTGTTTTAGCGATCAAATTGTCTGTTCATAAAAATATTACAAAAATTAATAGAATAAAAGATGTAATTAAAATGTATTGGAGTCCACTATTTAATTATCAATGTTTTTTTAAATACTGAACTTTTAATGTCTTTACTTGCATGTACGCGCGTCTTATATATTAGCTGCTAATAATACGTGATCTTATATTTAAATTATTGTAAAATAAACAATACTTACGCAAATACAATACTTATACATAGTATTAATATGGAATGTTTCGTATGGACGGTTATACATTATAATTAATTAATAGTATTTAACCACTCACCAAAAAAGCAAGGTTTTTTAAAACCTCAGTTTACTAAATTAAAACTTGTGGGAAGTATTTGAATAGTGGACAAAATTGTATACATATTTATTTATTAAGTTTTCTGGTGTGCAGTTAAATATTTTCCATAATTAAAAACCTTCAAGTATTTTTTTTAAATACATTAATGATATAAAATTGTACATAGTATACAAAAAAGTATTTTGATCCTGACCTTAAATATAAATAGCTACTTACAGGACTCGGACACAGGTAAAACATATTGGATTTTCCTAGTAATTGGCATTCCAAGCTCGAATTCTTTGATGAGCTCACTCATAGACACAGAGCGCAGCGCACATAAATCGTCGACTTGAGTAAAATTATCATTCCAAAGTATAAAGTAATAGAGATTGTTCGGGCAGGCAGGTAGGCGGGGCGCGTTATTATTTACTACAACTAGACTGGAAACCTTGAAAATGCCTTCCTTTTGTGATAACTTCTAATTAACAAAAACAAACTATTTTCTCTGTCTGAAGCTCCCACAACTATTATTACTTCGCTTACAGTGATTCTAGAAAGTCTGAGATGATTTTGTGAATAGGGATTGCGTGGCTACCTGCAGAGAAGCGTTTTTTTATTCTAATCAATCGCTTTTAATTTCACTATTTGAAATAGACCAAATAAAACTGAAATGAAACTTGACTGACTCGGTGGCTAAGTGGTTAGTGATTCTGACCTCTGATCCAAGAGTCGTGGGTTGGATCCCCACACAGGGCAAACTTTTCTGTGATGAGCAGAATTGTTTGCCGAGTCAGAGCAGAGTCCGGGTGTATTATATCTATATATGTATGTATTTAAAAGTATATGTGTATGTATATCAGTCTCTGGTTCCCAAGATACAGGGAATCCTAGTTTGGGGCCAGATGACCGTGTGTGATTTGTCCCAGATATAACAATAAAAAAAAATCTATAACAAAGACCTATTTAAGAAGCGAGAAATTTAATTGTACCTAACTCGCTATATTAGATTAGAAGCTTTTTTAATTAAGTGTCTGGCCCATATTTATAGAAGCTTTATTTTGGCAGACTTCACCTCTTTATGTCAACTAGTCCATCACAAGATGCCTATACGCAGAAGTTTCATATGTTTGGAGAAATCCAGACGAAACAATTGGAGATAATTAATTGACTTAGTGGGTTCTCGTTCTTAATACGCGTAATGTTTAATTGACGGAAAGGCTTTAAAATTATAGGTTTTACAAATATACTGATGTATGTATGTAATTTGACCAACACTTATATACCTACTCCAGATGAGTTTTAACAAATTGATATAATTTCAAACAAGTTTAAGAATTATTGATTGAGCTTAAAAATATTGATAAAGATCATATCCAATTTTGTTAACAGTTAAAAACGTTAGCTAGTTCCGGAAGATGGAATACTTGAATGTATGCTGTAAGTTTTATTTATCTTTATTAAAATAAATGACTAACTAAAATTACATATTTTAGTATCAATGTAAAACTTTAACATTCGAAAGGTTTCAATGGGTACGGTTAATCAAGCGCCCTGTAATTAATTCGTTGATGTTTTTCCCGCGGCCGTTTTATTTATAAATCAACGACCTTAAATACGTTGCGTCGGCGCCCGTGATTCAAACCGAAAAGCAATTACGAAGAAAGGCCACCTCATTTCTTCAACCCGATTATGTTTCCGTTAATAGGTACCTACTTACTAAGGGTGATTTTTTAGAAGCGGCAAATGTTGGATATGAATCCGAACTTTTCCCAAGGACACAAATGTTTACCAATTGATTGAACTAATTAATGGAAATCGATTTTTTGTCTTCGATTTTATTTATACAGGGTGTAACAAAATTGGTGTAGGACCCGTTAACTGGGAATCCTACTCATCGTACTGAACAACTTTTGTTCTACGACTTTGCTCAAATTGCAAAAAAAATTTTGGACTCTCCATACAAATTGATCATCTGTTTAGCCATTTCTTTGCCATTTTTGTATGGAGAGTTCAATTTTTTTTGCGATTTGAGCAAAGTTGTAGAACAAAAGTTGTTCAGTACGATGCGTAGAATCCCCAATTAACGGGTCCTACACCAATTTTGTTACACCTGTATATAATTCTGGGAAAATTGTTCAATTTCATGAGTAGCATCTTCTGTTTGCCCCTTTTCAGTTAATAAATAGTCACATCTATTAGTATTTGTTGCAATTTTATGCAATCATTAAAAGACTAGTTGCAAATTGCAAGAAATCGCACTAATTCATAAGTATTCAATGCAAATTGCACATTTTTGTTAAGTGAAAAACTTAAGAAGATACCTATATAATATAGATATAGTTAGTGCACAGGGCTATTCATAATCAAGTCTCAAAGAAACGTTATGGCTATCATACGATATTTTAAAAAACTGAACTACTTGTTATACTGCTAGAAAATAATTAACTCTCCATAGAAACTTCAACATTCAGGAGACTGATCTGTACGAAATGTCATTAAGTCAAAATAATATACTGTGTTACTTACCAAATTAATACCTCATACTAAATATCATGTATTAATATTTTTATATTTATTCGTAGCCTAAAATAAAATTCGTTTGCTTTACGCGTAACTGTTGCCTTTAATTACAAATACCCCTGTTGCCCTAGATTATCAGTTAGCTATCTGAAGGATACAGGTGAAGTATAAAAGGTGTAGCTAAGTTAATGTTTAAGGTGGGTCTCTACTCATAAAACTCAATAACTTTTATAATACTACTATGCTGAAATCGTACCTTTTATACAAATGGTTCAGCTGACTGGGTAAAATAGAAAAAGTTGTTTAGTCGCATGAGTAGAAGCGCACTTAAAACCTTTTTGTTTTAACCTGTAGTTTAACACGACTGCTTGCTGACAAACATTCATTATTATATATATATATATATATATATATATATATATATATATATATATATATATTCACACAAACAATGAAGCAACAAATATACAAATAGCAAATAGTACATACGTATCGCCACATATACAAAGAGAAGACGACAACCATTATACTTGCCCATAACAATGTACACGCACATAATATTGCATTATTACACTTAAAATAAAACTTTACCCTCAGCCAAGCTAAAATGTTTATTTTAACCCGAGTCGAACTCGATAACATTTATACAGCTAGGTAATAATGTATTTTAGTTAATAGTTACATAATAATTATTAGTTATATAATATACGATTTTTACTCAAACTACATCCTAAGTATTCCATTAAAAATCATAACACTTTGAACATAAATAATTTAAATTCCCGCAATGTACGAAGAGATCGGTTCCCCAGCTACCGCTAATGGATGTGAAACATGGATCCAAAATACAGAGTAGAGATGAGTAGCTATGAATTCTTTATAATAAATTTTCATAACCTCAACAAAACTAATTGTGTGTTTTGAAACGTAGTTTAAGATTTTTTTTAATTAAGTGACCTTAGGAATAATTTGCCGTTACTTAAGTTACACATTTTGACCATTTAATTAGTTGATAACTGAGTAAATACTAATAAAATTGTCTCAATAGCTAAACTTGATCACGAAAGTATCTATTACTTTGAGAGTCTACTGCATTTTGTTTCTCTCCTCCACATGCAGTATGCATGCAAGTGTAATTTTGATACAATAAATTATATCATATATCGTTTGTGCGTAATCTACGATTTTATTATAGTATAATTTATTCCATTATTGTGATTAAATTTTTGTGATAGATTGAAGTACCCACTATTTAAATAAGAGCTTCTTTTCAAGAAACTGCCGATGAAATCCAAAGTCAATTCGCATAAAAACGGTAGAGTTCTCAAACAACTACATCAGCTGATTGCCTAATATGGGCTGATATTTAAATATCTTCTAGGAATCAAAATGGCATTTACTGTACAAATCTTAATAACTTTGACTTTTAACTAACGCAAAAATAATTTGGACTCTTCAAACTAAATTGGCCGATCAGCTGCGAAGAGTTCAAATATTTTTTTGCAAATTGACTCTGTGTTCATTAGCGGAAGTGGTTCAGATTCATGCGTAAAAACGCCAGATTGACCTCCAGAAAATATTTTAAGAATACCATTAAAGACGCCCCAGATTAGAGCCCATATAATATAGGATGAATAAAAAGGTATAGCAACACTTTCTACTTGTCAAATGAATTACTTATATTCCACGATCTATAGAAATTGGGAAGAGAAAATTTGGTCTTTCCATACCGTACAAAGTTCGCATATATATAAAAAAGAATATTGAAAGTTGTTCAGTTTGATGAATAGATGTTGAATACCTTAAAGTATTGCTACACTTTTTGTATATTCTTCTATATAACCTGAAAAAATATTAACTGTTACTTCTGCTCGTGAAACTGAACAACTTACCCCAAAAATTTTTAACAAATTTATGAAGTTGGTGAATCACTTTCATTGCGAAGTACATTTGTATTGGCATATTCGGTTTTGACTACTTGAGGAAAGTTGTTCACTTTACTTGTACAAGCCACAGTATCAGTTTTTCAGATATTTCAGGAGAACTTGATATTGTTTATAACTACCTACAACAAATAATTAATTATGACTACCTTGAAACTAGGCTTATCTATAAATAATAACAAAAATGTTATCTTTTTAAATTCTATTTCAAATACTTAAGTACATCGATTTGAGCTACTCTACTCTTCTCGTTCAAATATAAGTCCACAAATTCATATCAAAATCTCAAAATATACAAAACAATGTTACACTTGTTAAGTAGGTACTTGAATAACTACGTCATATATATCTATCTATGTAAATTCAATAGATTAAAAATATCCTTAATTAAGCATATTCTACTTCTTACCACAAAAACACCAGATATTGTCGTATCGGCATTTAATTGCGAAAGGTACCATATCGAGGACGGATTTAAGAGCACATACGTTTTCTTTACAAGAAAATGCATTTAAAAAGTTCATCACCTAAGCCATCACGCGAGATCGTTTCTGGCAAAGTTCTGAAGTTTAGAACCTATGGGAGACCGCTGGCTGCTCGGGCGGCGTCACGTTCATAGCCATGTTATCATAGGAGAAGTCGAGGGTGGTGTCTTCAGCCGGGTGGCGGTTACTAAGCGCGGTGCTGATAGTCTTCGGTGTGGTCGCGCCCTGGCTCTTCTCTGTGTGTGAGGTTCTAGCGTCCAGGTCTCGCACGTTCAGTGGCTGGTGCCGCTTTGGTGGTTCAGGGTTGCGGATCTCCAGCTTCAGCTCGGGCTTAGGCTTCGCCATCTCAGCATGAGGGTTGTGATGCGTGAGGTCGGCAGGGTACTGCTTCACCCGGTTCTGAAACAGACGAAGGAGATGAGAATACGAGTATACACTTGCGAGCAATAAATTGGAATCACTTCGATGCGGGATGATCAAGACTATTTTTCCTTATTTTTATGCAAGGAACTATACATTGTGGTATAGGAAAGGTAATCTTGTTAACAACCCATTACGTCCCCACTGCAGGGGCACGGGTCTCTTCCCATAACTCGGGAAGGTTTAGGCCATACTCCACACACGGGGGCTAAGTCCGGATTGGTGGAGTTTGTGGAAAGGTAATCTTATTAGCTTTCAACCGCTTCTAATATCATGGAGAAAAAATATTAATTTTATGTCACAAAACGTAAAAACAAAATACATTAATTTTGAAAACAAAAATATAATATGTTTCAAGTGTCCTGAAACCCTATAAAAAGCGAACTTTTACGAAATTGGTCTTCAGTCCTAAATTTCTCGTCACTGGAAATACTGAAGCTCTAAGAAAATGGAAACCACGCCTGCAGATACCACTCAAATCGTTATGATTATTCGGCAAGGCTTGTCTCAGCGTGCCATCGGTCAACAACTTCATTTGAGCCAGTCTAATATCTCCAAGGTATATAAGAGGTTCAGGGAGACTGGTAACTTTGTTCGAAGACCAGGATCAGGACGACAAAGATGCACTTCACTTGCGAGATGACCGATTTATTGTCACCACTTCTCTGCGAAATCGACACCTGACCGGCGTGGACGTCCAGAAACAGCTCAGAGAAGTTCGAGGGAGGGCTGTTAGCGAGTGGACAGTAAGACGACGACTTAAAGAAGCAAACTTGACCCCAAAAAGGCCAGCCACTAGGCCCAGATTGTTCCCAGCTCACCGACAAGCCCGGTTACAATTTGCTCGCGATCACTTAAATTGGGATATGGAGCAATGGAGCCGAATCCTGTTCTCGGACGAAACCAGAATGTGTCTGCATGGTAGCGACCATCGACGAAGAGTCTACAGGAGACCGGCGGAGCGATTTGCATAATGCTGTATTACAGAAACAGTGGCATATGGGGGTGGTTCCTGTATGATGTGGGCGGGCATTTTTGTTGCAGCAAAAACGGAGCTGGTATTCATACCTGGTGGAGGTCGGGGAGGGGGGCTAACTGCAGAAAGATACATCAACGACATTCTGCTAAGCCATGTGCTCCCCTACGCCGGGTTTATTGACGAAAATTTCATGTTAATGCATGATAATGCTCGCTGCCACTCCGCTGCCGTCACTAGGCAGTACATGGAACAAGTTGGGATAGCCGCAATAGACTGGCCAGCCCATAGTCCCGACTTGAATCCTATAGAACATTTGTGGGACGAGCTGAAAAGGCGGGTACGAGGAAGGCGTCCAGCCCCGGCATCGATAGAAGAACTGAAAAGTGCTTTAATCGAAGAGTGGCAAGAAATCCCACAAGATTCCATCAGGAAACTCATTCGGTCAATGAAAAACCGATTACAAGCAGTAATTAGGGCCCGAGGGGGGTAACACAAAATACTGAGGGAAAATAAAGGATATTTTTTTAATGTTTTATTATGATTTTCGTTTTATTTAGAGGTCAACATTTCGACCTATTGCAGTAAATTCAAGAATTTTGATAGAAAACTGACATTAATTTTAAATCGTTTGATACCATTGAAAATTTCACAAAATTACCTTTCAAATTATATACCATAATGTACAGTTCCTTGCATAAAAATAAGGAAAAATAGTTTTGAGCACTCGCAACGAAGTGATTCCAGTTTATTGCTCGCAATTGTATATGTAGATGAAAACGTATGTTTTAGAATCTAAAACGATGAAAGGAATAAATATTTGAGATGTGAATTTATGTAAGTTTGTTTTAGGATCTCAAATTATCACATAACTATCTTTAAGACTAGTCCGCCCGCGTGAATATCGTTTTTACGATTGTCGACGTCGATAAAGGTGCAAAGTGTGAGTGCCGCGTGCACCTCGAGGGCTAGGAAATTAGCTTTCCGGGATGTTGTTCCCCGCCCTTTTTCTAAGCTCTTCAATAAATTTCAAATCGCTTGATTACTTTGCATAGAAAATGTAACGAAATAAAAAATATATACATATGAAGTAACTTTTGCTCCGTGCTGTGCTAATGACCAGATCGTAGAGGTCGTAGATCCTTATTATAATATTATAAATGCGAAAGCGAGTTTTTTTGTTTGTTTTTCCTTCATTCACGATATAACTTTGTGTACAGAGGTAGTTGACGGGGTGGGTGGGAAGTGATATAGGCTACATTTTATCCTGTAAAAATATCGAGTTTGGAATTATACCGGGGTCCCAAAAATAATGCGATTTGATAAATGTTTTATGTATATCGAGCAAAAAAACTAACAAACTTAGAGGTAACTATCAGGTAAACTAGTCTGGCCGTAACTTTATGAGGTACAATTTAATGGTTTTCTTTCCGAGATATGCAAAGATTCCTGTGGTCCTATAGTGGCAGTGCCCATGGCCTCCTTGATTACCTAAAAATTTAAAACTCACCAAAGTAGCTATTAAGTATGTTCTTGTCACTTTACCGTACTAACAATCTATATTTATTTATTTCAGGTCATTGGCGGCGGAATCTTATAAAATAAATACTCCTTAAAATATCCACTACCATATATTAACTTATTTAAAGGTTAATATAAATTGCCAGTTAACAGTCGATTAAACAATCATTATTACAATAAAGTTGTGAAATGAGTTTATTATTTCTGAACCTGAACGGCATCATGCAATAAGTTCCTATTAGTGGTATTCTGATAGTGATTGTTAATTCCATATTATACGAGTATTAACACAGAATATGAACACCAATAAAATAATAACAGTTGTAATTAATAATTATTATTAATAATAGTTGTGGCGATTTTGTTAAAACAAGAAAGCAATGATTCCGCCGCCAACACAACTTCACCTGGGATCCACGCCTCGCCGACTGACCTTGGTGGGCTGGAATTTCTGCTTGATGTATCGCCACGAGAACTTGGAGCGGCACACGATGACGACGACGAGGATTAGCAGCGCCAGCGAAACGCCGCTCACGATTAGCGCCGTCAGTGCTTGCTGCCGAGAACTATTCACCAACCTTTCGAGTGCTGGAAATAAATGCTCTGGTATTGCATTTTGAATTAAACAAAGGCACAAGAACCTAGAAGTAATCATCTCCTTTCTATGCGAAAACATATAACTGGTTTATTTTTATTATGTTTAGTCATTCAAATAGGTAAATAATAACCGGTTGTTTTCTAAACAAAAATAAAATCATATAGTAGCTTTTTTTTATACACAGGCCGATTCTAATAAATCTTTACACGAGTAAGCAAAACTCTTAAGTCTATTATAATATGATTTATTTTTATTAAAAATATTTCTTTTAAAGTTATTGCTAATAAAACAAAATCTTTACAATACATTCCCAGTACGTCGGGGTCAGCGATGCGTGTACGCCTTCCGTTCGGGATGAATTTTGTCATTTCAGTATCACGCAATATCCATTTTCAGAACGTTTTGAGATCTCTATGGTTGGAGACGATTACGTGTACTGTGCAACCCTTAAAACGTAACACGTAACACACTGGGTTCATGTGTGATGTCGTCATACTTTAATTACAATATTATTGTAGATATAACTAGATAAATAGGATTATATACACAATCTGCTTCTGTATAATTCGCAAAGGTATTCTGACTATTATATATTGGTAATGAATTTCCTTGAAATACTTAATGATGACTAACAATTAGATTTTCCCAGTCTTAAAGTCGATGATTCATGAATGCAAAGGATGATTATAATCAAGATATAAATATTATACAAAATAAGTAAGATAGAGTAGCAACGCTCAATAGCTAGAAACCCATTAAACTACGATAAGATGCAATGAGGTCTTCTAACACCTAATACCTAATTGCCATCATTAGTAAAAAATATATAATTTAAAAAAAACCGGCAAGTGCCAACTGTGCCTTGCATTGTAACGGTTCTATACAATATAAAATGATTTTATTATATGTATAAGAGTTTAAAAAATACAAAATAAGATAATGATGACGTAAAAGTGATGCATGCAGGAAAATCTTTATAGGAATTACAACTGCGAAATTTTATGAAGTAAAAGGTTTAAGACATTAAAAATATCAGTAGATTTTATGAAGGTTATAGAAGGTTATGCTAAAATTAGAACAGGTATCACTTAAAAATGTATGGCAATAACAACTGTATACAGATCCGGTTGACCAATGATGACCATGATTATTTACAATACAAGGACTTTAAATGTAAATGTTGGAACTCTTGGAAAAAACGGAAAAATGGCATGTCGTAGTACTATCGGAAGTGAGGAGAAAAGGAAAGGCTTCCCTTCGGAGATCTTCGGAGATCGGATTGACATGGAGTACTATACTTGAATAAAATCTTACAACAAAGCTAACTACTAAACATGAAACTGATTTCTAGTGTTAAAAGCAAGACGAGTTATTAGTCATTACGTTAAAGGTAATAAACAATTCGCAAGAAGCAGGGACTTAGGTATCACATTTTGCAGAGGATATTAGTAAATTTTGTATAAGGTTAAAATTATCTCATCTGAAACTATTTCAAATGCCACTCATGAAACTGAGTAATTTTCCCCAAATAATCTAGAGTCGAATTGTGAATCAGTTGTTAGACCTTTTATGTATAACAATACCACAGAATTGTAAATAATAGAGTTGTGTTAAATAACCCTGCATTCAATAGGTACCTATAATATAAAGGTTGGGACATCTACAACACTTTTAAGATGAATGTATATTTAAGACTGAAAAATGCAGTTTACCTCCGAAAAAAATACTATCTAAACTGGCCAGGTAATCAGGGATCGTTACGCGAGCATGTTTCACGTTCTTTAGACTACCGACATCTACTCAAACAAACTAAGTCATGTCAGTTGAGAAACTTGCAATATACTTGCCATTAATCCTATTACATTACATCGCCTTCGGGCATCTTGGATATAGACTACCTACTTCGAGACGATATCTTCGATATTCAATAACAAGTATCAAACTCAATGCATTCATAGCATCTGACATCAGAACGACAAACTTTCTAAACTAGCAAGAGAATGAAAAACAATTTTAAGCACCTTTTTGAAAAAATCTGTTTTCAAATTCAGTTGAGCGTGATGTGATGTACCACAGTAAAATGTTTTCTACCAATTTATCTATGTAGATAGATTATTAGTTATTATACAGAAGCATTCGCAAAGCCACGCCAGCAATATTATGCGATAATCGAATATTAGACGTACCTATGTACCAAAAATATTCAGTAGGTAACAATCCGCGTCGCTTTGTATAGGTGAAAGGTATAGAAGATATAAAATGTATTTATTTAATAAGAAAGAAAAAAACATTCTTACCATTTAAATCGGTAGATGACGATGTGGCAGCTTCTGATCTTCGCAAGTATCTTAGATCTAGTAAGTACCCTGAAATAAACATGTACTATTACATTATGTGTTGTGATAGATAATTAATAATAATTAACTACAGTTTTAAAATTATTATTTATCTTGTCATGTAGGTACCTAATATTATAACCATGGTCTATAATCTATATTTTTGAATAAGAATTTACCATTTGGGCCGTTATTCTAGGTAGAGATGCGCCGAATGTTCGGCCGAATATTCGTATTCAGATATTCGGGGATTTTTTAAAGGAGACGTTTCACGGGACTATGGCGCTTGGACCTGGTCTGTGTACTAAACATCATAAATAAGTAATTAGAAACATAGTCTTTTCTAATTGTACATTTCCTTCGATTTACCTTCGTTACGAGGTTCATCTAGTTTCTCAGATTTAACAATCGCAACACATAAATCACCCAACATGGCGAAGCGAGCGCAATTTTGAGCATTTTACGTTCAGAAACTAGATTTTGTACATACCATTGAAATTAATAATTTAGTTGTCCGACAAGTAACTCGAAAACCAGCTGTTATGCCTATAAAAGAGGCAAGGCATATCCGCAGATTTTAAAAATAGTACACCAATGTCAGACTCAGAAGTCAGAACAGAACAGAAACCTGTTCAGTCAGTCAGAGTCAGAGAAAGTATCTGAGGAATATGTGAACGAAGCCGTAATTTCTGAACGTGACCTACTATTGCAAGCTTCAGTGTTACCATTTATATTGTAAAAAGTGCTGACAAAACATTATGCTTGAACCACGCAAGTTTGCTTCTAATATTTTTTTCATTATTTTTCCTAGAAAGCCTATATTTTTCTATATTTTTCGTACTACGTACATGTCCAGGCACAAAATGAAACGTGTCCTTTTCGTATTTGGCCGAATATTCGGTTAAGTTGCCGAATAATTACCGAATATTAAAACAGTATTATTTTGATATTACGTACCTATATTAAAAAGACATATTCTGAGAAACGTACATAAGAATTTCTAAATGAAACAAACATAATGTGAACATATCCTTGTGTTGTTGCGTTTTAGTGTCCACAAAATAAACACATAGGTTTATAGCCAGATCTCAATTGCGTTGAGGAACCTTGCAAAGGCATCATCATTACTTACCACCAGGATTAAAAAACCATGATTCAAGACAACAATCTTTAAATTAAATTTACCAGTAGCTAAAATCAAGAAGTTTTGTAATGTATTTATTTTACTTTTAATTATACGTATACCTAAATAAGAAAATTCTGGCTTAAATAGGAATCTGTGAAATCTGAGATACAACAATGTGGCCAGTGTATAGTATGTGTCCTCCTGAATGTTTGAAAATCTGTGCTTTCGTTTGCATTGCAACACTCTTAAAAAGTACAACAAAATTACAAGCAAATTGCAGAATTTTAGTATAATTATACCTACCTACTAAATATTAATAATATGTTACTTGTTATAATCTAATATGACAGTCAATATTTAAACGAGCATTTCCAGTACAGTTGTGCACAAAAGGTTATAAAATCATCCTTAATGTATCCAGATTGCATCTTAACGCGTTCTCAAAACAACGCAACGTGAAGAATCGCATATTGACTTGTACGGTTTATAAACAAGGAGCCACCTGTAACCTGCATAGTGCTTGCACTCGTGAGCGTCGTAAAATGTGCATACAGATAAAAGTTTTGTTTGTAAAGATAAACAATACATCTGTGTGCGTTTGTTGGGTACCTGCCTGAGTCCAAGTACCTGCCTAACGTAGTGCCGCGCACTGGCGCACTACTCCGCAGTCAGCGGAGCGTTGCGTCCACTCTGTCAGCGCTCGCGCACTCATACCATACGACACGACACCATATAAGATGATGAAGAGCTCGATTCAGTCGCTACACTTTTGTTGACTTTGACTCGACACCTACATTTACAGGGATGATAAGTTTCTAAAGTTCTAAGTGTCCATTTTATCGGTGGGACTACATTTTGTATCGTCGTGCACTCTCGCTGCACAGATATTTCACAGAACGACACTATATTTGGCAGCATTATATCTGTCGAAAGTGTCGTTTAGTTATCGATACTTATAAAGTATGAACATGTTTATCTATGGATAATCTACATCTCCATCCACTGACAACTTACTAATATAATATATTTATTACCTGGTTTAAGTAAACTAATATATCTTTCATAATGTGCTATCCAGTAGAAGTAATTACGCTTCAAGATAGATTTAATTTATCGGTATCTACGACATCCCCTACAGAATTGAATGACGTCATTTTTACCGGCCCGACTACGTATGTCGTAGGTACTTATCGTGTCGGATTAGTGCGCGAGCGCTGTGCAGCTGGTAACAACGGCAGATGTATTGTTAACGTACTATTATCGTACAAAAACCACTAATCCGTAACATAAAACTAAGATACAACTTTTTTTAAATACCTATAAACAGACACAGATCTGTCAGGTCCATATTGTACACCATACAGGATTACCTACCTATGGTTTTGAATCTCGGTTTCTAGGAAGGTTCAATAGGTAGACAGGTATATGTCTTGAATAGAGAAAATAACACGTTTCTAGAATCTTTCTATCTTTTCAGTCTTTAGCTAAAGCCTGGACCAGAGTTATCACTTGACAATGGTGGACAAAGAACATCGGTAAGTAAGTGTAAACTGTCTTGTAATACATATACCTACTTTTTTCAAAAACATAGACGGCTTATGTACCTATGCATTATGCAAAAACATGTTTGTTTTCTATACCAGCCTCGAACTTCAAACTGCTACTTTAGGATAGTAGGTAGGATTTGACTGATATTTAAGGACAAAAAACATTATAAAGTTTATCGACCAAAGTAATTACCAACAACGAAAAGTTCATTTCGACATGCAAATTCTAAAATGTCCGTTAGTATATATTCCTTGGCTTCAATACATTCTTTTAAGCTAGACCATTTCGTATTTTCTCATGTGACTGGTTCGAAACTAAGAGAGATGCACTTATAGCTTCTGTCAGTGTGTGCGAAAGAGACGAAGAATGGCATGAACAAACAGGCCCAGGAGGCAGTTGCGGTCACGAAACTGGTTTCACAAGTTGACTCCTAAGTAAAGATAAAAGACTCTATAACCATAACAGTTAATAGTATTTTTCATTAACAAATGAATGAGACACTAGCATCACCCATTTTGGTAGTAATAGTCAAGCTGCCATTCAGTACACTCGCAAACACAAGATTACAAACTGCTCATCGAAATCCTACATCAACGAAGTCTTCAGAGACGAATGCTATTGTCCGAAAAATTATGTCAGTAGTTTTATTTTTGTCATTATATGAAGGTTTAAGAAGAAACTACAGCTTGTTTACGAGTGGTAAGCAAACTGTAGTTTCTTTATTGAATAATGTCAAAAATTGAAACGAAAAGGTCAATCAGTTTTTGCACTTGTCATACAAACAGATCGGTTGATTTGATCAACATTATATGAGAACTCACTGATCCGTGTTATACTAGGTATATAGCCTGTATAGGTACTTGAACTTGGAGCTCAGCACAGGTTAGAATGATATTTAATTGTATTGTAAATAACAATAGAAAGTTATGCCGTATATGTAGGTAGTATTTGCAGTTTTTATTCATATAACAAACTTTAGTATTATATTTAATACGTAATATAATCGTGAAAATGTTTAATTTGTTTGTTTGATTTCTCTTGATCTTCAATGCCACAACCTATCTTGACATTTGCAATCCACGTAGCCTGTGACTTGGAAATGGACAATAGGCTATTTCTCCCTACTCCTCTAGTGAGATATCAATCATTTTCTTGCGAGGGAAGCCGCGTGCAGAAAGCTAACAATAAATAAGATGATGGCTTACCTTGACACTCTTTAATGCATAGCCCAGGGTCGTAGTTGTGGTGGGTGCTATTGCACACTCCACTGCAGGGTGCACATCGGTTGGTCTCCGGAGAGCAGTACTCCTCGAGCTGACAGGTCAATTGGCCGCAGCGGACGCCACTCAAGGTGAGCTGGGCTGAGGCTGCCCCGGCCGCCGCCACCACCATCACCAACCGCCACATTTTTCTCCTGCAAAGTGTTTATTGTGGTTCCGTAAATACTGTGACAGAAGTGCGGTAAGCCTGGATGCGGGCAGCGCAGAAGCGGTCGGTGTGGACATCCTTGGGCGACGGAGGCCATCGTCCAGTAGTGAACGCCTTCTGGCTGATGATTATGATGAGGAAATACTGTTTTTAACTAATTCGAATGCCCGATTACCAACCTCCTTCCCGAAATTTTCAAAGTAACGGTTACATTTTAGTAACAACCTGCATTATTTACTTGATGTTTTTATTGTATTTTACCTGACTACTAATGTAAGAATTATGTCGTTAAGATATATAACTAGTTTTTGATATAACAACCAACATTGTGTACCGAGAATATTAACTTTTTAATATTATTAACATTTTGTATATTAACCATTTTGTAATCGTAGGAAAACGGTAGCTGTTATAATAACACAACCTTCAGTTTGAGATATTAAAAGCTTATGAATTCAGCTAAAATGACACATAATACTTATACAGTGATCTGAATGTTCTGGCTCTTGAATTACAGCTCATTGCGTGGAGGTATCCCCGCGTGTACTGAACTTTAGTGGCCTAACCACATAGAGAGTAACAAAACTGGTATAGGTGTGATTATTTTACTGGAGCTTATACTCATCACACTGAACTACTTTTCTTAGCTGTTTTCCATTCAAAATTAGTGAAGTAGATGATCTGGAGTAGAAGGCCGGTTTCTTTTTAAATTAGGGTAAGATACTCTATTATTACTTTTTTCAATAATTATATACCTATTTCTAGAGAAAATTTTATTTTGCTATGCTTAGGTTTTATAGGCTGATTGCATTAATTAAAAAAAAGTTGTAAACTCGACCTGACCGGAAAGGCTTCACTCATACTCATACCCTATTGAAATGTTTCAATTAAATAGTTTTTTTTTATGTGTATATTCTTCGTGACAATCTTTTAATTGATTTAAAATAATTAAAAAAATTAACTAACCTACATTTTTTTTTATTAAATACATTACATATTATTTTAGCGTATAGAATTAAGCGTTGTCATTTATTCAAATTCTTGTTTATTTAGTTACGTTATCATTTTATGAATATTAATTTAAACATTCTAGTTTGCCTTCTCAGTTTACTTAGTCAGAGAGGCAGGTAAGGTAAACGCTGCGCTGCGTCGTCCGCGATGACTCATCACATCACACTACAGAGCCCTCATGTCCATGTCGTGTCGGTGCTGTAACGTGCTGTACCAGTGCGATGGGTGCGATGGTCGGTGGTAAAATAATACGTAAGGCGTAGGGTGAAGATAGACAAGCAAGTTACTTTGTACGTGTAACTTATAATTTTGCTGTATTTTTTTTTTCTTTAAAAGACAAAAATATATACGTATCATAAATTCATACGCAGCATTCAGTTGCTTTCGCTGTACGTACATCTTAAGTAATTAACTGACTCATTTTTAAAAAAATATACATTTTAACTCCTTTCCAAATCCTCAGTATTTGAAAAATATCTTAGATATATTAAGATATTTTTCAATAACTACATAGTACTTAAAAGCACAATAACACAGACACGGACACACATAAATGACGTAGAGCTGATTATAAATTTTTTTTTAACATGAAAACCTCGTAATTCGCTTGTTATTTAATTGAAAGTATGTAACTAAAAACTTTATTATGTTGTGACATTTAGGGACCTAATAAGAAATAGGTATGCCTATCAAAAATTGAGGTTGACTGCACACTTTCACAAATCGAGAGCCAGGAGTGAGTCAGAGCCCAGAGCCCATGCATAGCTCAAACTCAAGGCGAGGAGACATCCACGTCGCGTTTGTGTGCCACTTAGCCTACAGACTACGAATACATAAGTAGATACGTATTGAAGCTCGGTTATTAAAAATCATAATTTAATAAGGAACGCAACGATAAGTCCTAGCTTTCAGTTATTCGTCGGTAGTCTGATTATGGTCTGATAGTCTAGGTATATAAGCAGAGGAAAACCAACATTTCGACATTTTAAAAAAGGCTGTGGTGAAAATAATGATGCATTTTCATTGGTCTCATATAATTAGTACTTTTGAAATCTACTTACCACCAAGTTGCCCTTGTGAAATATCATGAACGATTTTTTAAACTATTATTTTTAATTATATTGTACTTATTCACGGAGGAAACAATGGATCAAACTGAACGGCCTTATTGGCCATGTTTGTAGCGCAAAGCATGTCTAAAGAATATCCAGAAGATACAGGTCACTATAATACTGTTCACAATGCCTGTGTGAGATTGAGTTTTCATTACAGTTGCTAGGCAACGTGGGGGCAGGACATGAGCAACGGAGTGGTTCAGGCAGAATTATAAGGAATGACTCTTATTTTGAAATGGACTAAATAACTTTATACGTACAATGGAAGTTGCAGCCAATAGACGCTGTTTCTACACTTATATGTTTAATAACTTTGTGTGGTGTATTTTATTTTGTAGAGTTCGCTAGTCTGTCTTTTTCGTGATCGTTTTTTAAATAAACTAGCGTAGTTTGTTAACTAATATAACTTACTGTCCAGTAACAGTAACGTCATACGTTCGTTATACAGAAAATAATTATGCCAGTATTTATTTGTTTAAAAATTTTGGGAATAATTATTTAGATATTTAAAGAACCGTTTAAAGGAGACTATGATGTAGATAAATTAAAATATCTACTCTCAGCGTCTAATCCTAAACGTGATGTAGGGTCGGCATGCGCAGTGAAGTAACTGATCGATCACCTTGAAAGCGAGGCTCTGCGCGCACGTTCTTGACGGTAACATCACGAAGGCAGAGCGGCCCGGCGCGTGCGCTATGATGCGCGCGGATCTGTTTTCATTTTAATAGTGACTATAAGTAGGTACTCACTTATAATTAGTTTATAACCTATCTACTAAATAGAAATATTTCTAATTGGTCATAGATTATGCCAATTAATAAAGATGCTAAATATGCCTAGATAAGTAAATTTAAGGCGTGGTAAAATTATTGTTACATATTTGGTAAGTTTAGCTATCCCTGTACCTTATAGTTTACTTTTCAACTTCTTTAGTACATTAATTTTATCCTGCAACAGACCGTTACCGTCCTCGCCTATTCTAAGAGTTAAAATTTCTCGGGATGATGAACGATTTTGCAGGCAACCAGACAATGAAGAACATGAAGGTGTATAAATAATATTTACATTAAAACTGATCAGACAATATGAATCATCACGCCCAAACATCCACGAAAGCCCCGAGGAAGATAGTCACAGTAACAGCACTCGCGCACTCGACCGACACGGCACGACAAGACAACGACCGTGGCGTGGATGTTGGATCGGTAAAGATTTGTCGTCCATCTGTAGCTCCGCATCTAGCCTAATAAAATACGGAACGGACAAAAACACCGTTCACCAAAGCGCCTCAGCCTGGGCCACGACAAAGTTAGTAGGTACGTGATTTCCCGTTCCGCAGCTCTTAGAATAATATAATACCTAATCTTCTGACAGTGACAAAGCCGTAACTATATTTTAGCAATAAAATAAAGGCATATTTATATTACATAGCTGATGTCTACGAGAGAGCCAGATCAGAGCCAGTTCCTTGGGAATTTCAATACCTATGCACAAACTGTGATTGCTCATTAACATAAACATAAACAGTAGATTTTCAAAAGATCCAAAAAAATGAATTTAGGCAAAATGTAGATCGGACAACGATATCTATACTATTAGTAATGTCTGGTCTGTGTGCAAGTACACAAAAATATTATAGCGCGAATTGAGCCGCGACGTCATCTTCTGGAAGTCGAGCCGTATCGGGTCAGTGCACGATAGCTGTAAGGGAGGCTAATGCTTATATTATTGTTTTTCTGTAATTTGTATGCAAGAATCGTGTGTTGGGTCACTTGAAGCCGGTACGTTTTTGTACGTAGGTATACACACGTACATATATGTATATTGGACCTATGAGAAATAATAGCAGTAAGTTACACGAACATCATCAATCCTTCTCCGTTCTGTTGTGGGTAAAAATACAATGATAAATAAAATATAGCATAAACTATTTAGGTTGTATGAATTTTACATCGAACCTCCAGTGGGAATAAGTAAGTATTGTAACTGATACCAAAATTAAAGAAGAATTATTTTATTTTAGTAGGTACATTAGTTAGGCTTTCCCATTTTCTACTAGCATTTCATTAACATCGATTGATTACTGTCAAAATGGACGTAAGATTACTTAGCCAAACGTGACCCACAGACTTGCACCGGAACGACGATCTAAAACTTCTTTGACGTGACCCTTCGTGAAAATCTGAACTGTGAACGGTATGTAAGTGTATTTCCATAAATCCTTTCCAGGCTGACAGAAAGAAAATCAGGAATCGATCGTTGCACCGGGCACCACCCGTCGTTGCATTGCGGTGCATTCAATTTGTCCGAGCGAGCGGATATGACTAGGGCACTACATTGTGAGCTCCCGGATATTGCGACGTTCTGTCTGCAGCTATAATATTAGCCGAATGTATAACCTACCATCATCAATTTTTGTGTTAAGTACCTTTCATCTAATACCAATACATACACATGGTGCAAATTTTGGAATAGAATTGGTGTCTTCAAGAACGTACTTATTGAGTTTCAGAAGTGTTACTTGAGCTTTGACCGTTACTCCTAAATCTCTACAATAGATGTGGAAAATGTGTGATCTTATGTGATTGAAACGTTTTAATCACATAAGGTCAAATTTTTCAAGTATGTAGATCTCTGCTTTCAATAATCTGCCTTAAGCTTAATTGTCTTCTGCTTTCGCAATGTAAGTATTAAAATTTAATTAAGTAGAGCATTGTGTGAATTTAAATTTCACGTTCTATGTCACAGTGACTTTCAACTACCTCCCTAGTCTAAGAGAGGCATCTATCTCATTAAATACCTATTTCACCTAATAAACGCATAGGTACTTAAGAGTGTTTTTGTTATCTTCGTTAGCCGAGTAGGTAATTAGGCACTGAACAGTGAACAGGTAATCATCTTTTAATAGTCCCTGATGACGACACCTTGCATAAGTAGTTAACTTTTAATAACAACTAGTTTTCACAGAAAGATTTCCTAAAAATCAATTTTCATGAGATGTTATTTTTGAGATAATGCAAGTAATGTACCTATGTATGTATGTAATGTATTTAATGTACCTATTTAAGTTTGAGAGGCGTGTTAAATAAAGCTGAAAATATAATGTTGTATTAAATATTAATTACAACGTATTTATCACTGCCAGCTATTTAACTATCCATCAGACAAAAAAATTTAAAGGTAATTACTAGGTGCGAGTTATATTTGACGATCACGTGACAAGAAAACTTGAACCGGAAAATCGCACAGCCTCCATTTTGCACCTTATCGCACTAACTGGCCGTTTTCCAACAAAGAGATAAGCAAATTTTAAAATTATAGAATACAAAAAAATATGTACTCACCTCAAAATAACAACATTTTTACGTACAAATGCCAACACTCACTACCACAAGTTGGTTCAAACTAAAATTGGAATGCCTTCACAGGCTCGCAGGCGATCGCGAAGGTGGGTGACGGAATGCGACTCTTGCGCAGGCAGGTAGGTAGAGTCATAGTACGCTCGCCTGTGTTCGTGCGTTTGGTGGCTCGTTCCTTTATGTGTGTGTGTGTGTATGTGTGTGTATATGTATGTGGGCACTATGACACTCAGTAACTCAGGCTCATTGTGTTGTGATTTTGTGATACAAAGTTTATAGTAACTGTTTCTGTTTGCGCGTGCGACAAAAGCTAGACTAAGTCTGGATTACAGTATAGTAGAGCAAAAATATTTTTATTTTTGAAAACCTGTTTATTTGTCATGGTTATTTTTAATATGAAGTAGTTTTTTATTTATTATTTCTTTTTAATATTCTTTTCTCTTCTTAGGTCTACTTTTGATTTTGGAGATGCCTAGATGTAAACGAGCCTAGCTAGCTCGAATAGGTACGAGTGACTTTACAACTACATAGTGTCCGACCGAAACCGAACCTTCGGCCTCAGTCTCAGTTTCGGCCGAAACCGAAACTCATTCAAACATGCAAATAACAGTCAAAATCTGTATTGCGTGATATTAAATTCGTGTTAAATAAAACAAAAAAACTGCAATTAAAGCTTTTTCTTATAGTATAGTAGTAGTAACAGTTGTAAGAGGTACTGTATTTAAAATGTCACGCTCACTTCTGTACCTAATTCCTATCTAAAATAAATAAAAGGTAAACAATCTTACTAGGGAATGAGGAAGAAAACTGACAAAGCTAGCGACAAAGAGCGCCGATCGGCGCCGACTGACAAATATCGCGCTGATATTGCTCGACTCATACTAACTGTCAAAACGTATAGAAAAAATTGTTTACGTGAACTAAACATAAGATTATTAAAAAAATGCCGCGTTGTGGCGACTGGTTGCAATAATAATGGAAATCATTAATTTCCTAAATATTCTCGGATGAAGAAGACGTGGGAAAAGTTACGTTTTCAATTATATACTTTTCAACTTCGCCTTTAATTAAGGAACAGTCCAAGTCACATACATTTTCCATTTAACAATTTTACAGAAAAGATAATTTATAACACCTCGATAATAAAAAACGCGGAACTAATGAGGAAGAAAACGCAAAGCTATTTGCAGATGGCGCTACGGACGCTTGACTCATAACAACTTTCAATTAGTTCCGCGTTTTTTAATATCGAGGTGTAATAACATAGTTTTTTTTCTGTAAAATTGATAAATGGAAAATGTATGCAACTTGGACTGTTCCTTAATTAAAGGCGAAGTTCAAAAATATATAATTGAAAACGTAAGTTTTCCCACGTCTTCTTCATCCGAGAATATTTAGGAAATTAATGATTTCCATTATTATTGCAACCAATCGCCACACAACGCGGCATTTTTTTAATAAATCTTATGTTTAGTTCACGTAAACAGTTTTTCTATACGTTTTGACAGTTAGTGATGATTGTTATGAGTCAAGCTATATCAGCGCCTCTATCGGTGAGTTCTGGCAGTTTTCTTCCCCATTGAAAGTTGTTATGAGTCAAGCGTCCGTAGCGCCATCTGCAAATAGCTTTGCGTTTTCTTCCCCATTGATACATGAAAACTTCAATGGGGAAAACGCAAAGCTATTTGCAGCTCTTTAAGAAATTAATGATTTCCATTATTATTGCAACCAATCGCCACACAACGCGCCATTTTTTTAATAAATCTTATGTTTAGTTCACGTAAACAGTTTTTCTATACGTTTTGACAGTTAGGGATGAGTGTTATGAGTCAAGCGATATCAGCGCCTATATCGGCGAGTTCTGTCAGTTTTCTTCCCCATTGAAAACGTAACTTTTCCCACGTCTTCTTCATCCGAGAATCTTTAGGAAATTAATGATTTCCATTATTATTGCAACCAATCTCCACACAACACAGCATTTTTTAAATAAATCTTATGTTTATTTCACGTAAACAATATTTTCTATAAGTTTTGACAGTTAGTGATGATTGTTATGAGTCAAGCTATATCAGCGCTTCTATCGGCGAGTTTTGTCAGTTTTCTTCCCTATTGCCTTATAAGTTGGATTACCTTTTGTATATTTTGGATTGATACATAGTTTACTGGCGACCACGAGCCACGAATTCACCCGAACGAGACGCGAAAATTCACGAACACTGAATTTCGGCACTGTTTTTTGGCTAAAACCGAAACTAGATCTTTGCTATAATAGGTCTTCTTAGGCAAATCGCACCAGTATAGAGTGAGGCCAAAGCTGGCTACCCAATAGGTTATGCTTTACCGAGGATTCTGTACCACTGTACAATGGTGTTCTATTCCGGGTCACACTTGGGCAGTATTTAATTTTACTTTTCTATGTTAGACTGTTAAGTCTAAAATCAAACTATGTGTGTAAATATCAGCGTTTTTACGACAGAGCAAACCCGTGGAAAAAGCGCGTTTCAAATTTTACTCTTTTTTTCATAATTATATTTTTTACCCCCAATTTATATAGGTAAGGATTATAAACTTCTTTTTTCCAATTCATAAGACTGTATCAAGGTAACATACCTTTTCAAACTGGGCATTAACTAGTCTTGTTATTCGACCTTAGGCTAAGGTTTTACACCTTTTACAGCCTGAAACACTGACTTTAAGACAGTAATGAGAAAAATGTCACGAGAAATATGACATTTTAAAAAGGGGCATTTATTATAGCCCATTTATATTAAACACTCGTAAAAACCAAATTCTCTATAATATCATCCTAAATAATAAAAATAAAATATAACACCTTTCTTCTCAGTATTAAGCGCAATTCACACCGCGAGCGGGCGGCGGGCTGGCTAGCGGGCTGGCGAGCAAGCGGGCTAGCAAGCTGGGGCGGGCGGGCGAAGCTATGTGGGTTCACACCGAAAACTAAGCTAAGCGGTGGTACGGACCACAGTATGAATATTATAAAGTATGGACACTCCCTGCCGCTCTCTGAAGGTACCACACTAAGTGACCAGTTGTCAGAAATTAGCTAACCAAAGAGGGGTGAGGGGTGAAGTCCGGGGTGTGGGCAGGGGGTGAGATGCGGGGTGCGGGGTGCGAGGAGAGATGTGCCTAGTGAATGAGAGTGTCTAGGGATCATAAAAGAAAAATCTTGAACCTTCTAAAATGTTGTGGAAATCTCTCGAATATTCTGGAGTAATTAAATTTCCGACAGGTAGCGCTAGTGCATCTCCACCTGTTCACGAAATGACTCCCTACTGCAAACGAAAACATAGACGTACCCACGTCAAACGTCACACGTGCACCCACTGTGTACTTATTATACTGTGCCGCAAGCGCCTATTTCACTATCGATGCAATAATAATTAGCGTTAGGTAAATATGGGTAAGTAAGTAGACAATCTGTATTAAAATCGATATATCTCTTTATTTCCATTCTTTTCTTTTTTAAATAAGTAGCATTAAATAACACAGAAACTTTTTATTTTTAATAATAATTATTTTTAAGGAATGGTATAAAGCCGGAAAAGACACGTACGTTTTAAAACAAGACGTACATATTTTACATAGGTTTTTATTTTGTTGGATATATACATTATTTTGTTCAGGTTCGTTCTGAAACAACCATAATACACTTGGGTTAGAAAAATAAATTTAGAAATCTGTAACCGTCAGGGAGAAATATAACATGATCATTCAAATGGGAACTACGAAAATATTAGGTCGTTAACTATGAAATTGGCGTTTCAGTTTTCAAAGTTCAACAGAATAATATTACCCCAAAAATGAATTTACTTCCATTGAATTATATATCATTTTCTAGCTACGTTCAAGGTCTTTCATGAATTAGTGATGTCATGTCTCTTATGTAAAAACTAACTGAGTAGGGTTCCATTAAATACTGTATTGGAGTTTTCTTAGAGGTCAATTGGGTCAATTTTTTCTAACAAAAAAAATCGAAATTATCTGAAAATCGTGAAATATTATGCGCAATATGTTCAAAAATACATATGGTAACGAACACGCTGGGATAAGTGTAGCCTTCAAAAATAAAAAATAAAGTTTTTTTTAACGCAAAATTGCGATTTTCAGTGACGAAAAAATCCATTTTCACAGTTTCTACACCACTGTGCTCTCAAAATATTCAGACAAAGTGCATTTAGCAAGCATTATTTTATTTCTAAATGTCCAATGGTACTTTGAAAATAATTAGTTGTTTTAAAACCTTAATTATTTTATATTAATTTTGTCTTTGAACTTTTTTAACTAAACGTCAATTTCATAGGTAATCACCTAATATCTACAATATTTAACAACTACCAACCATATATATATATTTCCAATAATTTGAGAAATATAATGAATTTATAATAATATTTAAGTATAATATTTAACATAACTACATAAAAGTTTAATTACTTAAAAACAATATATATTTTTTAAACTATATGTAATAATATGTATATGTAATATGTAATAAATATGATATAGCTATTTTTTTACTTTCATCTTAAACATGTAGTTGTGATTACAACTGAAAACCATATAATTACTAGAAAATTCCTAACAATGATATTACTAAATTAGAACGCGTAAGCACAATTTTAGTCTGTGACGAGACTGAGAAACACAGAATTCGAAGGCGCAGCATCACTAAACAACATATTCTCAACATTGCAGTTCGATAGTTAAATATCTTGATATTTGATATGAAAAAAAAATTGATATGATGAAATGACAAGTAGATATTATAATATTAGTTCCCTTATACGTCACGACGAAAGTAACGAGTCTCTCCGCACAGAATAGAGTAGGGACGCTATAGCCATCTAAATAATATTTTATTAAACATATAGGGACCTGTAGGTCTACTTCAGTTCCCATTCAGCCACTGAATAAGTCTGATAACAGTCTGATAATATATTAGGTAATAGGTCTTGGTACATAAATTGTATGAGAGGTCCAGTTTTACATCGAGTATTGGTAATTTAAGAAAATTGTTTGGTTGTATGAATAGAAGCCGTAGTTTGATTTTATTTTATTTCAGTTACGTTTCAGGATCCATACTAATTAATTAAGATCAAATCAAGTCACTAGAGACTAAATTATCAATTAATTACCTCAATATCTTATCACACACTTATTAACTTTTTGTAGGGCCACTGGCATTTTCTTAATCGTTTCGGACCTTATACCATTAAGTTTACAAGAAAAACAATAAATATATTAATTAACTAAAAGAAAGATAAAGATGAATAAAAAACTAAACAAATAATAACGATTATAGTAAGCTTACACTAATTATTGATTTACTTAAGGGACTAAGACTTAAATAAAACTATCAATACATGCAGCTGTAAAAAACGTTCACACGAGAATCACAAATAGAACTAGTTACTGTAAAGTCTTATGAGCGTGACCTCACGCCCGCAGTACCAAAACGTACTGCGAGTGCAGGACTACGAGAAGACGGGCCCGTCTTCGGCGGCATCCTCCTCGGAGGAGGCAGGGGGCAGCGGCGCATCTTCCTCGTACACCATCACCAGCTTGCTATACTCGCGCTTACGCCGCACCGTCTGTGGGAGAAATAAATGGTCAATACAAAATAATAACCATAAAATCACAAGTCAAACTATTCATTATTTTTAGGGTTCCGTAGCCAAATGGCAAAAAACGGAACCCTTATGGATTCGTCATGTCTGTCTGTCTCTGTCTGTCTGTCCGTCCGTATGTCACAGCCACTTTTTTCCGAAACTATAAGAACTATACTGTTGAAACTTGGTAAGTAAATGTATTCTGTGAACCGCATTAAGACTTTCACACAAAAATAGAAAAAAAAACAATAAGTTTTGGGGGTTCCCCATACTTAGAACTGAAACTCAAAAATTTTTTATTTAATTAACCTATACGTGTGGGGTATCTATGGATAGGTCTTGAAAAATGATATTGAGGTTTCTAATATCATTTTTTTCTAAACCGAATAGTTTGCGCGAGAGACACTTCCAAAGTGGTAAAATGTGTGTGTCAAATGATAAAACTAGAAAAAATATATGATGTACATTACCATGCAAACTTACACCGAAAATTGGTTTGAACGAGATCTAGTAAGTAGTTTTTTTTTAATACGTCATAAATCGTAAACCGCAAATTACCATTCATTTAATCAACTCAAATATAAAAAATATAGAGTTCAAGACATGTGTGATTATGAATTTATACGGAACCCTCGGTGCGCGAGTCCAACTCGCACTTGGCCGGTTTTTTTGAAATTAAGATTGTTTAGGATAATAAACGAAAAAACAGGACCAGTGCGAGACCGGAAATGTCCGTGTTTCGGTCACAGAAATCTGTAATATGTATGCTAAGTTTGAACTTAATCGAACTTGTACATTCGGAGTAAATTGGCTGCGACAGAAGGTCGGATCGACAGACGTCTGTGATCCTATAAGGGTTCCTTTTGAGGTACGGAATCCTAAAAACGCATATCAGGCCTCCTTCACTCGTCCCTAGCGAGAGTGCAACCTACACTAAACTTTATCGCCACGAAGCGAGAGTAGCTATTTAAGTGTAACGTGACAGATCTGTACGTAAGCACAATCAATATATCTGAGTTTGGTACAAATAGGACATCTAGCTCTGAACGTAGGGCCTCGATAATCTTCTTTATATAACTACTTTAGATGGGAAACGGACAAGGTGTGAACACCTGTATTAACCCCGTATTTACCTGTGACATCCTGTAAAAACGCGTAGCGGCTCAAATAAAGGTGACCTATGAGTTTTTTCTTAGCTTAAGGTGTTGTGTTCAGCAAGAAGTTAGTCGTCTAACCAACCAAACCAACGATTTTAATCGTCAAAATAGAGAATACTGCATTGAGAAAAAAAAAGCAAAACAAATCATTAAGCAAACAGTCATGTGGATTTTTAATGGAAACTCTTGAATCGTTGTTAAAGAAGTAAAGCGAAACAGTAAACACTGAAATATAATGTATAAAATCTTTTATGTATAACTAAATATAACTAAAATAACAGACTATGAATTGAAAACAAACCTTGTCATTGTTATTGGTAGACTCTTCACCAGAGCTGCTGGAGCTGGTGATGCCCTCTTCCAGCGTCAGTCTGGAGGCCACGCCTTCCAACTGGAGATCGAGGTATAACTGGTCGAGTTGTTCATTCACCAGAGAAGGCTGCCGAAATAAATAAATACATAAAGGTTATGCTATACGTTTAGGCAAATAAGAACAATGAAAAAAACAACGTAAGGAATGAGTGCTTTCTATTATTAAATCATAATTTCCCATTAGGGGTGACTTTTAACTGTTATATTATCAATAAACAGAAGAGAAGGTATAACTTCGTACCTGTTCCATGTTGGATATTTTCTGTTTATCCGCAGTTAGAACCTCTTCCAAGCTTTTGGTGATTATTTGATACTTATAAATTAATTCTGACGTTACGCAGACCTGAAATGTAAAAAATAAGTTTAAACTCAATTTGCAGAATTTAATTACGGTTTGAGCCTGGATAATCGGAATATCTATTCCCACGCTACATAATTTTATAAAGATATAAAGATCCAGTTACCCCCCCCCCCCCCCCCCCGACTTGTATATTAATATCAGCGACACGCACTAAGATTTAAAGAACATTCTTATCAAAAGTTTGCCATAGTGATTGCAAGAGAACTCAGTACATTTACGCAAATGCTAGGTGATTATTCTATACCTGTTCCGTCCATGGTGGTTCCATTTTTCTCCTTAAAATTTTCTTCACTGGCTGTGGAACTCTAGGTGTGTTATCGGTTGGGTTCTAGGAAAAACATTAGAATATAATTAAGTTACTGACAGTATATGCAAGCAAATCAGATTAGAATGTATTTACTACAGCGTTCACTATTACTGATTATCTTCATCATATCAACCGAAAAATGTCCACTATTCAACATAGACCTACCCCAAAGAGACGCACTTAGCGCGATTCTGAGCCATCCAATGGCTTCCTATAAGCTTCTATCTAGGGACAATAATTTCATCAGTCCACTTGGTGTGGGTCGACACCGACACTTTTCTTCACCTAAGTGAAGAAAACATGACCTGCTACTTCGACTTGGTGATTCTGTGAGTTATGTTGTTGACTCTTGTTCTTTTACAAATATATTTGTTTCTAAATCGATCACACAAAGAAACTTTGAAGCATACGTAGCATTAATTTACTTTTTGGAAAAATAAAATGTCAATTACCTTTACTGATATCATAGTAATTTAAAAACATCCATTTCAACAAATATACAGATACCGTGTAAACCTTTTAGCTGGAGTATATCCTCATAAAACTGAACTACTTTTGTTGTCCAACTTTGCTGAAATTGCAATAAAAATTTTGAGCCTCTAATACAAATCGTTCGGCTTTACTCCAAAGTTTGTATGAAAAGCTCAACATTGTTTTTACGGTTTCAGCAAAATTGTAGAACAAACGATGTGCAAAAATTTCATGAATAGACTTACTAGTTACTAGGTTGACGAGTATGTATTAAGCACCCTATTATACAGTATTTCGAAGAAGTAAATTCCCACTAATACTGTCTTACTTGTCTTACGTATATTAGATACGTACACTACAACAAAATGTATTACAATAACTCACCTGAGGCTTATCAACTTGTCCACGCTTCTTGAGATCGACGCTTTCCTCGGCGCTGCCGGAGTCAGTCTTGAAGAAGGATGAGTAGAACGAGGAGTAGCTAGATTCCTCGTCAGTCTTGTCTACTATCTCGTCGCCGCGACCTGTCTTGGGGACCCGTAACATATTCTGGCCTGGCGGGCCGTCACTGCTCTGTGGACGTACACAAAAAAAACATTTGATAGTTTTTGATGTGAAGTTAAGTACTGGAACTACCAAAAGCAAAACAACAGCAAAAGATTTCCAACACAAAAAATAGTTCGCACTATGGTCTATCTATAATAAAGATTATATGAATTGTTATAACAAGGAAGACTAGGGTGTAGGAAGAGGACGAAATTTGAACTTTCGCACTAGACGACCTGTTCTTATATTGCTAACATCATATTTATGAACTATATTGTATACAAAGAGATAAAAAAGTGCGTTTGAAATTTTAGGCGGTTACTCAGAATCAATTTAGAATACAGGAAAAATATTTAAAAATCCGATCTACAATTATTTTTTCAGTTTCTTATCCAAATTCTTCATTCACTATTCAAATTTAGTATCGAAATTAAAAAAAAGTTGTTCACCGAATTTTTCAATACTTGATTCTGAGTAACCCCTTAAAAGGAGTATGCCACGGAAGTATGAAACGCTCGTACCATATTGCGTCTTGAAAAAACCTTCTGAATTGGATAGGGGATAACATATTTAATTATTATACGAAAAATTACTCTCATAGCTACTGTAACTCCAGAGCTTTTTCACTTTGATTTTATGTTTTGAGGTTATTTTTAAGTACTTTATCTACGCTCAGGCGTACACGAAATTCTTAGTTTTAACCAATCATTTGATAGCTAGTTTTAGTTAATTATGGTATGGTTCAGTGATGCTAACGAGTAATATAAAGGAGCACCACTAGTATGTATATTGTAATGATGAAGTGCAGTCAACGAATAAAACGAAGTGCTTTAATATAGAAGAACGCTCACGCAAAAGCATCACTCACGCCTCGCACTCGTGCATGCAATTCCTAACGCATGCTTGGGCCTCCACACGTACGCCTCAAGCAAACTCGTAGGCGCCTGTATCCAGCAGTGGACAGAGCAGGGCTAGCAACCGCTGGCATATTTCAGTAGAAGACTCAAGCCCAGCCAAACCACCTGGCCCGCCTACTACAGGGAGTTGTTGGCCGTGTACATGTTCGGCATATATTGGAGGCGCAACACTTCATCATATATACCGACCACAAACCACTACTGTACGCGTTCTCACAACGTCGCTAAAAGTTGCCTCCCGTTGCCACAGCTGAACCAACTGACGATCATCTCGCAGTTTATTACGGAGATCGAGTACGTCAAAGGCGAAGACAACATCGTCGCGGACGCGATTTCCCACGTCGAGTCGATTTCGGTTCTTCTCTCAAATTGGAACCGACGCTAATTCCAGGCACGAATATTACCATCGCGTGCAACGTGTTGACGGGGCGGCCGCTGCCGAACCTGCTGGCGGCGCTGCTACGCGCCGCGCACGCGCGCCTGCACGCGCTGAGCGACCCCGGCTGCCGCGCCTCCACGCACTTCGTCGCTGACCGTTACGTGCGCTCCGACGTGGCGCGCGACTGTCGAACCTGGGCTGTCACTGCCTCCACTGCCAGCGACGCAAGGTGATGCGCCACGTGACCGCACCGCTCGGTGAATTTTCCTTCCCATCTGGGAGATTCAGCCATGTCCACCTCGAAATCGTCAGCCCCCTGCCGCAGTCTGAGGGCTACACCTATTGTCTCCCGGCAATAGACCGGTTCTCGAGATGGCCCGAAGCGTGGCTCACGTCATCCATCACCGCCGAGGATGTTGGCGATACCTTCGTACGCGGCTGGATCGCGCGATTCGTCGTGCCCATCACGGTCACCGTCGATGAAGGCCGCCAGTTTGAGTCAGCGCTATTCAACTGATTCCTCGACCTAGGCGCTACCAAATGCGTACGAACTACCAGCTACCACCCGCAAGCGAATGGCATGGTGGAGCGCTTCGACCGCCATCTGAAGGCTGCACTCATGTGCCATCGAGAAACCTGCCACAGAGCCCTACCTCTTGTGCTTCTTGGTATCAGATTGGCTCTCAAGGAGGACCTCAAATGCTCTGCTGCAGACCTCCTGTATGCTTACAGGGGAGCTCCTGGTACCTAGCGCTTTCACACAAAATGTAAGTGAGGACTTCGTGGCACACCTGGCCATGACCGACATGTGTCCCGAAGTCGTTCGCTTTTAAGGACCCGGCAGACGCATCTCACGTTTTCCTTCGCGACGAACACTATACACCGGCCCCTATAAAGTCCTCAGTCATTCTCTGAAGACACTTACCTTAGATGTTTCACGTAATAAGGTACAGGTGAGCGTCGATTGGATCGAATGGAAGCCTGCACACATCGCTGCAGACCCCGAGCGAGGCGCGGTCTCACCGAGCGCACAGGCGCCCGCGACGCCCCCGGCCTCGCAATGCAACCACATGTCCAGGTCCTACGTCTGCCCCACCAACAGCTCACTCTGCACCAAATCCTCCCACCGTCACACGATCAGGTCAGGGTTAGATTTAAGGATATTTTAGATTTGTGACCTAGTTTTAATATATTTTTTAAAATTATTATTTCGTGTTCTCTAGTTTATAGTGTCTTGTATTTTATTCTATCATACAGCTACACTGTATTCCTTTCCGTGAGGGTGGGGAGGAGGGGGGATGTGGCGGCATACACTATTTGTATGAAAAAAATGACAGATTTGTGACAAAAGCTGTCCTGTCAATATCATCAACCTACCAAAAGATCGTAGTCAGACTGTAATTTGTGATTAACACTGCTTGAAACTTGACAAAACAATGAAACTATACTATACTAGGTATACTTTTTTAAATATCGTAAAGTGCAGCGGCGTAACATGACGTAACGAGGCGTGTGTGCGATGCTGATTTGCAACGTACTGTGTGGCATATGTGGATTTAAAAAATGCCGCTCCGCAACGTGACTATGGCCCTACGTTACGTCCAAACAAAAATTCTTGTACGTCTGGCAACTCTGGGACGCACCAATGTGATCAAGAATCAAATCTATAAAACATCGTCTGATAGTCAATCTTACCAGGAGTTGAAAAAGAGGGCGCGGGTATAGGAAAATGGTGGTGTAATGCGAAGACATCTCTTAGATTAAGAAGAAGAAATATGTGGATGAAGCATAAAATCTCGATACAACCATAATGTAGTTTCGGAACACATTTTATGAATCCAGGGCCGCGTTCCGAGGGTGCACTTGACAGCAACCGCTTTGTACCCTCTCTTTCACACTTAGGCAATTTATATTATGCTATCCTGTTGTCAGGGTGAACGTTTGCTGTCAGAGTGTACAAAATGTAGGGGATATATCAAATTAAAATCTTTTTTCATACATTTCTTTCCTGCAGTTCGAATAGGTCTAGAAAAAATTAAGTGTGCTTAATAAATTTAATTACGATTTTTGACAAATGTCTGGTTAAGACGCAACATGGTACGAAATCGGGCAATCTCCTTTCAAACGCACTTTTTAACACCCTGTATATGTAATTTTTAAGACAAATATGTAAAGAAATATAATAATTGTGATTCGAGAACAACTGTATTTGAGTAATAGAGTCCATAGGTAACACTACAAATAAATGCCACACATAACTCTAGACATAAATATTTCAGAGTGTTTTGCCGGAAAAAACTACATAGTGTAAAAGGCCATATAAAAATAAATTTGTATTATACAATATTTTATTAAAATCTTTCATACAATAAGCGTTTTTCTGCTATGGTAGGTAGACCAACGAACTGAGATCAAATTTATACACCATATAATTACGAATATACGATATAATACTGTAATATACCCACCTCGAAGGCGTGGGTGGCTCCACAGTAGGATTTCGATATAGGAGATCCAGGGTTCAAATCCTGACCGACGCACCAATGAGTTTTTCGGAACTTATGTACATTTTCATACTGACTGCATTTGATTTTTTAAAATTTACTTATCTATCGTCATTTTTAAATTTATTTATTATTAGTTCCCGTCTATCAATATCGGTAAGGTCAGATTTCTATCTAAGTAGACGTGTCTTGCAAAACACAGAAACGGTCACGATAAATGCCATTAAAAATCAAACCCATCCAGGTTATGACCATGTCTGTTGTCTGTAGTCAGTTAACCTGCGTAATCACCGTGACCACGCCAGCTGCAATGAGCCACGACTCATTCATCACACCATAGTTAACAACCCATATCGTCTCCACTGCAGGGGAATGGGTGCACAGTGTGCCAAAAACCCTTCGGACCGGACAATTTAAGCTAAGCTTAGAGATTGATGCCTTTCGATATTCTAAATACCAGACAAAAACTCCCGAGTGGCAATTATTTATAGTTTTTGAGAAAACTTTCTCCAATGTTGGTTGATATGTTTTATTTAGAAAATAAAAAAAAATATTTTTTTCCGGAATAAACTATGCGTCCGTGAAGCTATTTACGTCAAATTATTGAGCGTTTAAAATAACATTTGTTGATATTTACCGCTAATCGAAACGCAAGCGTAACGAGAAAAAAGTATTTTTTTTTTAACGGTTTTATTTTTTTGTATATAATAGTTAAAGTTAGTAGCACCCAAAAGTCTACTTAGGATGTAAGTAGGCACCAACGGCTTAACGTGCCTTGCTAAGCACGGAAACTGTCGAGATAAATTCCACCAACTGCCGAACCCATCCCGGTTATGACCGTGTTGGTAGTCAGCTATCGACGCGACCACGCAAGCTGCACTGAGCCACGACCGCTTCACCAGTTAGCACCTTGTTATTTTGCTGGTGTAAATACTGTATAAGACCACTGATATGTAAGAATATTTTTAAAGAAAATGTGTGGAGCGGTGGGGAATTAACTATCTCATAATTCTTAAACGGAGCTTATAGCTGTAAAATACTCAGTAATAGTTAATAACATCATCTTAATTTTGAAAGACCTATTCTAAAACATTGATAAGTACTTAATATGGTGCGCATTTTTTTTTTCATCGCAAACGTCATTTTTTATTTTGCGGCCACCATTTTGGTTTACGAAACTAAACCTAGCCTGTAAACCATCGCACAGTTTAGACGAATTTAAGTACGTTGTAAACAATTAGTATTTCTACTGGTATTTGTACACAAGGTGACAGATCAAGTCCCACCCCTAAATAATCGTAATAACTACGTACAATAAAAATAATTGTAGTAAAGGGACAACGTGCACACTTAATAGCGTACGACGAAAAAGAAAAAATTTTCGCACTATTCACAATATTCAGCTTTATTATCGAGGGTTCACGGGCGACTTGTATTAAGCGACATTTTTGGAAACACAGGTAACCTCTACTTTAAAAATTTATTTCTTACAAAATACCTCACAAAAAATAACTTCTAAATAATATTTTAAATATTAAGAATATCGAGAATCTATATAATACTAAGAAGTTAAGTTTTGATTATTTTTCTAAGAAATATTTTTTTAAATCAGTCTCCTGAACATTTCTAAAAATGTCGCTTAATACAAGTCGCCCGTGAACCCTCGTTATAATAGTTGAAGACCAAACAGGGGGTGGATTGAGATGTCGCACTGTATAACCATTTCGCATGTGAGTGGTGTCAAACAAACACAACAGACAAAATCAAACCTTCTTTTTAAACGTGTTTGAACTTGACACGTTATCGGAGTTCTCGCTGACCTCCTGAGTACCGCTTTGTTTCTCCCCAGTATCCTACAAGTCATTATTTCGTTAATGTCAAACTTTTTATATATTATTTAGTCTAAATATCCCTTCTATCGCTCTTATCATATAGCAGTAATATCCGGTGTATCCGCAAGGGATAGTTATAATTATTATTGTATAGAAAGAATCTAATAAGCAAAACAAAAGCACGAGGGAAGCGGGCCCGAAGTTTTGATTTTACTTAGCTTAGGATCAGCAGTAGTTGACTGCTAGTTATCTGAATTACTTTTAATTAAATGTCAAAACCGAAATTATGGTAAAATGTTTCGAATTTCGAATGATGACGTTATTATTGTTCAATATACATAGTTGTTTACATAATTTAAAAAAAAACGTACAAGAAAAAAAAATTGGGCGAGTAAGTTTTTCTGCGATTTCAATAAAATAGCATTTTGATGCAGTCAACTCCCTTGATATAATTACTTGAAAAGAATCAAGCCGATTCAAAAAAGCAAAAATGAATATTGTAGCATTTACGTGAATACTGTGCACTTTTTTTATAAACATACTGGTATAGGTATATTTTAAATAACAATGAAAAGCTTAAAAACACTAGTGACGATATTTTTTTTCCTTTTATGGTATGGGTACAAAAAATATGTTCTTAGAAAATAAATGATAACCTACAAGCTGATGCACTACAAAATAAAAAAAATATCCTCGTTTACATTTATAACTACTATCACTTAAAATATAAGTACATACTTACATGTTTTAAAATCCAAAACTGAAATCTTTATTACTATTTTATGCCAAACATGCAGTTCGGTTAAAAATGTTAAGTTATGATGCTGTCTGTCTGTGACGAACAGATACACAGATAGACGGAAAGAATAAGGATCCCTTGTAACGGAAACGTAAAATATATATACAAACTACGTATATCTCTTACTTTTTAAAAGTCAGTCAAAAAACATCGAATATGTATGAATTGCATACCTGGTCCATAACGCTAATCTGGGGCTGGCTCTCGCTGCTATCGATATCTTTGACCGAGGCGGAGGAGCTTGCGGTCGCCTCCTTGCGCATCTTGTCTCTCCATGTATTGTTCTGCTTCATCTTCAGCGCCGTATTTGATTTAGTTGCCTATATGAAGTCATTAACAAATTTAAGTTCCGAGTTTTGCGTTTGCCTCTGGAGTCCGACTTTCCTAGTGTGAGTCGTAAGAAATCGATTTGGGTGTGATTACTAATCTAATATGGCTTTGTGGTAAAACACGAAAACATTAAAGTTTCTTGTGTTGTACTAGTTTTTTACTTGTTTATTTTAGGCTTCCATATTTTCACATTTTGACCACATTTTGACGCAGAGCAACAAGCACTTACGCATAAAATTTGTATTAATGGTATTCCACAAAGAAAATGATAATCGGTTACTGAAATCCATCAAGCTGAACTATCGCTTTAGTTAAATAAGATTACTAGATTGTAGTTAAGCGTGAAACCTCTTTATAATCGTGTTAATCGTAAGTTACCGTGGTCGGTTTGGGACTCCTCGTTTGATTGTTGTTCCGAAAGTGCAAGGAATTGGAGAACTGCAGTGTTTGCGCCATGAGGTTTTCCTGGAGCGAGTAGGGCTGCTGTGGGGGGTGGCTCATCGGCGAGTACATGAACGGCGACCCGCAGATCGCTCCCCCGTACATCACGCATTGCACTACGAATTTAAAAGTTGATGAATCTCAGATGTACACGATATAATTTCCTAGTCACTATAAGCAAAAGCGGCCTATGTTACGCCACGTTTACGGCCAGGGAACTTCATCTGGGAAATGAGCTGGAAAGTGGGCAGCGCGAGTGCGTGCACACACTGCCACTGCTCGTCTTATCCACTGCCCGGCAGTTGTCACTGCCGATTTTTATACACAGAATGTAAAAGGGCGGCACCGTGAGCGCAAAAGACAACAAATACATTAAGTATATGTTATATAAAGCCGTAAGAAAATGAAGGCTCAACATAAACAAAATATTTGACTTTTCCATACTAATACGAATATACATCGCAAAGTCTATGAGTAAACAGATGATTTTTTTGCTCTAAATGCTTGGAGCAAGTTTTTCAGTTTCATGAATAATGAAAGTACTTATATTAAAAATCGAAATTAGAATCTATGTAATAGACACAATACTGAATTTCCCAGACAATAAATGCAGAAAAACTAAGGTGAAAAATAAATATGACTTCTTCATAAACTAACTCATAGGCTGATGGAACTGTTGTGAAGTCTCGTTGGTACTCATTTCGGGGGTTGATATGGGATCGGGATTCATGCCTCTGTGCATCCGACCAGGCGCGTAGTACAAGGGAAATATACCTGGTGACAATTTAAATACACAAACGCTACAGAAAAATTTAAATCTTAGATCAAATTGTAAGCTAAAATACAAAGTTATAAAGATTTAGAGTTGTAAAAATAAAGACGAACACGTAACTAATAACAGTCTGAGATCAGATAGTAGCTACCAAGTAGCTGTTCAACAATCTTCTTCTTCTTGCTCGGTCTCTCAATGCTGAGGATCGCGACTTCAAATAAGGTCTTTCCATTGACTGCGGTTGTAGGTGCTATGAACCTCCGAATGTTTTCTCCTAAGGGTTTCTTCACCACCAGGAAGGTGCTCTACCCCTGACTCGTTTGCCATCAATCTGACCCAGAATATTGTGCTTCTCCAATAACGTTAATTGATAACTTAGTTGTTCAATAATACACTGGTAGACTAAAAAATCGACTCAAGATTTGTTGCTCGAATTTCGAAAAAATAACTCAGTCTACAAAACTGCTAAACACTAAAAGCAAAAAACTAGAAAACCATCAAACTAAAATCATAAACAGTAAACACACAGTTTTTGAACTTTTGGTTTAGTTTTATTTGCTAGATTGAGTTAATTTTCCAAAAGTCGTGCATGAAACTTTGAGTAGATTTTTTTGTCCATGAGTATATAATTATTAATTTACCAGGCATTGATGACACTGGAGTCATGATTGACATCTGCTTTGGGTGTGGGAACCCAAATCCAAGAAGGAATCCGTTCATTCCGTCAGCATGATTTGATGTCCAGTTGGCTAAAGCTGAATGGGACAGGAACACATTAGTATAATACCATACCGAGGTAGTCCACATTAAAAAGGTGCTCCTTAATTTTATTAGATTCTATTGAAAAGTTTTGAAATTTTGATACTTCGTTTTTTTAAATTACTATAAGTAATTCTACTGAACACTTTCTACTACTACGCCAATTTAAGCCACATTAGGCCAATTTCGGAAAACTATTAAGATTAGAAAGCAAAGTAAGCACCTCATATTGTAATATGAGAGCTATAGAACCCAATTGGTACCAAGTACTACTTTTAAGATTATATTTATGTGCTCTTAATCCGCTATAATACTTGCGACAACTGACCAGGTGTTTGAGCATCAGTGGTGGCTAGTGTGGAGGTCATTGCCCCCGGCTCGGCGGCTGTCGGATGTCGGCGGCGGCTGTGGCGCTGGGTCGGGCAGTGGTGCTTGCGCGGTACGCCTTCCACCTCTGGCGGCTTCGACGCTCGCTTCACACCATGCATTGCCTATTGAAGGATAGCAAAGGAGATTAAATGTGTATGTTTAATTATGGATACTGAAGACTAGTTAATGAGTAAAATCCGTTTATTTTCAGCGAAGGATTTGTCTAGTTTTAAAATAGTCATGTAAGGTTTTTTATATTTAATTTTGAAAAGAATAGCTTTGTATTCAGAACAAATATTGTGTTAAGGTCATGGACATGACATAGTAATGTTTCAATTGTAACAGCAAACGCAGAAGTCTTGTACCTGGTTTTCACTAGCACGAAGCACATGAGAGACCTGGAATGGCGTGTTGCACCGTGCAAGGTGCTCTTTCTTCTTTTGTCTCGTCTCAGATGCCTTCTCTCTTCCACCCTTACTGCTGCAACGATTAACTCTATGCATCTGCATCAACTCCTTTTCCATTTCCGCGTTGTGCCTGTAACATTGATTATTTGTAACAAATATGTATGAACATTAGATAGTGTTTCATTATTTACATATTGATTTGTAAGTTCAATAGAAGATAAATCATTAATTAGCCAGGTAGCCTACTTATTTATAGAGAGAGCCTATAGAGAGTGTATTTTATGTGTATAAAGTTCTCCAAAGTTGTATAGGGAAGATCTAAATATTTAAGAACATTAGTGCTTAAAATGTTAAAAAATAAAGGCCACTTAAACTTTATTTTAGTTTATATTTATTTCTACATAATTTTTGGTAAAATAGTTACGAAATAACAAATAAAACGGACTGTATTTATAAACACCAATCAGCTTCTAGTGACATCACTCCGGTTATGACAACGTAAGTTTCGTTTCAAAACACTTCCTAGAGTAAATTATTAGTCAGTGATGACAGCAGAATAGCCTATTATAAATCACTTAAGTGTGAAAGGGACAGACTCTTTTAATGTACATATTAGCTGATTTTGAAACGCTTTCGAAGTGAAAAATTTTTATGACAGACAGGAGTGACGACATTGAACCCGTGGGCCCGTTTTGGCACGCACATTTAAACTGTCAGTTAAACACTGCAATTTTTGAAGGTTTCTCTTAGAAATCTAAAACGAAACCAAAAAGCACGCATGTTCCCTATTGGTGAGTAGAGACTACACTAATATTATACTGACTTGTTGAGAAGAGTCTCTGTGAGGCGCAGCGCTTGGATGTCACTGGCGGAAGCAGCGGCGGCGCCGGCGCCGGCCCCGGCGGAGCTGGCGCTGCCACTCATACCAATGGACTCACACACGCTCTGTTCACCGGAGTCCACGGCAGATTGCTGCGCCATGGGGGATATGCAAGCCCTATCACAGACAAAACTGGTATTAGTTAACGGTTCTTCGCGAATAAACAGTTTGAAAATTCGGCGATATCGAAATTAAGATTTCGATTTATTTGAAGCTACTTTGCCGACAGTTCATTTTGCCGACTAGTCAGCTCTAAAATCGTCAGATAGTCGGCTGTGCCTATCATTACTTTTCGCCTACAATAACTATATCTCTTCTTTGAATCGTGTGAGTTTTTCTTTTTCCTTAAGTACTCTTAGCACTGGCCAAAGTCGTTATTTCTTTCAATTACTCTCTAGAATAGATAGGTTTTTTTATCAACAAATTATGTACCTTGGACCAATCGGTTTCAGATCTTTTAACCCTAGAATATTTTCTCCGGTAACTGTGTGGTAATCTTCATAAGAAAAAGGCTGGTGACTATCAAAATATCTGTAAACAAAATAAAACGTAAAAGTTAGCAGACTGGACCTACTCACAATACTTAACAAATAATTACAACTCTCCATAGGAACTTCTCAGCCGCTTTGCCAATTTTAAGGAGTCTAAATTTGTGTTTTCGACAGAGTCGTAAAATAAAAGCTATTCAGTATGGCGAGTAGAAGGTATTGGTCCTACACTGAAATAGCTGTAACACAAGTAAATAGTTACGTCCTGTGTAAAAAAGAATGTATAAAAAATTAAGAAAGGCTTTACCTTTGTAGGTTATCATTGTAATTGAGCTGGGTATAGCTGAGGGGGGTTTCCGTGCTGGACTTGCTGTCGTTGTGGTCATGGTGCGGGGAAATGCCGCCTAACATCACTGAGTCCCTTTCCTGGAAATCGCACATGTAAATTAGTATATTTCCTCCCATACCTACATACACTTATAAGTGTCCGGATTGCAGCGTAGTTCCTGGGTAATAGGCTTTTTATCCATTTGTAGTCCCGTGCTTGTATGTTTTCGAAGTAGCTAAATTTGTAAAGGAACACATGCGCCTCTTTATGCAGGCGAAAGATAAGTTCCCCAGAAACACAAGAGCACCAAATAGGTTAGTTCTAGATGTTACACCCAGAACAACTTGTTTTCAAAAAAACTGCTATGCAATGTGTATTGCTATTTACAACAAAATCCCACAAGACATAAAAGTGTTACCAATTAACAAATTTAAATCTACATTGTTTAACTGGCTACTTAACAAATGCAAATGCAAATACGCGAAGCAATATGCTTCCTCATTTATTATGCAAACTGCGCCTTTGTGGGACTCCTTGCCTGCGTCTGTGTTTCCCGTTTCCTAAAATGTGTGGATCTTCAATTCGAGTATTATTCGAGTTTGCGTGTACCATCCTCGACTATAACATGACTTTCCATCAAGTGAGACGTAGTCAAACGCATTAAAATTATTATTTAAAAAAAACTAATAGGGCCTCACCGTCTCTTTACAACCAAACTTTTAAAACTTTTAAAGGCTATAGTTATAGCAGAAACTCACATAGTAACTTTGATCTGGGTCGTGTATGTCTAGTCGGAGCTCTCTTTCCACCTTGGGGAGAGTCTCTTCTTCCTCAATCAAGCTCTCCATGAAGGAAGCGACATCTTGACATCTCTTTGACATATGATTTTTGGCGGCTTCTGCCGGTTTTGTTAGTACCTAAGTAAAGGACATTTTCAAATTAGTGTTGAATTAGAAAACATTTATAGAAACATAACTGATATTAATCAATTTTCAAAATTAATTTAATAAAAATTAAGTTTACCTCATTCATTATCCTAACTATTGTGTCACGAAACTCTTGCACTTTAGTTTTTTCTTCCTCGCTAACTGGGGCCAATATTTTAGGGGCTCGAAACACGTCTGGAGTAGTAGGGCCCTAATAAAAATGTAAAACTAAGATTAGTAATCTAACGAGTTATTTTTTTCTCTATAGGCGCCATCAAATCAAAGCTAGTCAGAAATATTGTTTTAAAACTAGATGGTGTCAGGTAATTTCAGAGCGATTCAAACGAAATATTTAGTTTTTTTGCTTAAAAGTACATTATTTTTCCTTAAAACTAATATACATATATTTGTTTATCAAGATTCAAGATCAAGCTTAAATATCATTAAAACTTTAGTCACGCAAGTTACTATATCAGCTTTCTCGTAAATGGCCTTTGGCGCCATTTGTTAATCAGTTTAACTAATTACCTCTACGACGTGGTGTTTACCAATGACGAACTCTAGTTTCTTCGACCACGGATTTACGAACGAAGACCATTCTGTTTCCACCTTTAGATAATCGCCATTTTGCGTCAACATCCTAGAAAGCAAGAGAACACTCAAAGATTGCCGATTCCATTTAGCAGGCAGAATGCCAGGATTTTCTCATCTGATCTGTTATGACAGCGCTAATATAATGAAAAGATGCACAGTTAATACAGTACGGTGCGATTGCCTTCGTGCCGTGATATACTGCAACTTGTTGCATTAACTGACATACCTGACAAAATTCTTGGAACCTATATTTATAAATTTAGTTTTAATTGGTTTCGTGTTAAACGGAAACTGGAAATACAATTCGCCTGTTACTGAAACGAAGTGATGAAACTTTTCAATATTTACCTGTAAGGGTTAGAGCGAGCAACACCGCCCTCCTTGACTATAGTCTCATACACCTGCCGTAGGTAAGTGAGGTCGTCGCTGTGGTATAAATTCAACGCATCTTGGTCAGCAAGGTCTTGAGGCAAGTAGCCTAGGTACGGCACCGCCTCCGGGTCTATGTACTCCAGAGTACCATTCGCCGAGTGACGGATTACAAACGGCACTGCATTCGTTATTATTTCATTGGGCACTAAAATTAATGAATTATTAATTAATATAAGACTTCGGTAGATTCCACGACAAAGCATAGTTAGAAATAGTCAACAACTGAAAAAACTATTAAGGTACTATTAATACGTATATGTATAACTTTATAGAAATAATATTGTTGGTTATAATATTATCTACATATACCTTATACAGAGTGTAACAAAATTGGTATAGGACCCGTTAACTGGGGATTCTACTCATCGTACTGAACAACTTTTGTTCTACGATTTTGCTCAAATCACAAAAAAAATATACATAACCATACCTGTATATTCTTAACCATTTCCTCAAAAAATCCCCGCTTCGGTTTTTACTTATTGGATTCGTGATAGTTAATATTAATTCCACAAAAGAATTTACCAATACATTAAATTGCAAGGGACCTATTTTTGTTGGTTAGTTAAAGGAGTTCCAGAGAATAGGTCGGAGACACAGAAGCTTCTTAAAATTATTTTAATTTTATAAGATACACAAACCTTTGAAAGCAGAAGTAAACTGGGTCGCTTGTATGACCAAGTACGTAACCTTCCCCTCTTCATCGGTTATGTTTTTGAACGATAACTTGAGTAGGAATGGCACGAAGGTTACCGACCGCTCCTTGACTCCGAAACTACTCGTCAGTCCTCTGTATTTCCGAATACGGCACACCATTGCGGAGACAGAATTTCCTATCGCCGGAGCTAAATTAAAAAAATATACTTTCTATATTAAAAATAATATGAGTATTTCCAAAAGCAATATTCTAAAAATGCAATTCATATTAATTGATTTAAGGAGATGAAAAAGATACCGAATAGCTGACACTCACCTTGTTTTATTTATGGGATTAGTTCAAAACTCTGTTCTACTTACCTAAGTAAGTATCTTAATGAATTATGTGAGTAAATTCATTCGAGAAACGAATAAATATACTATACAGAATCGATCATTATATTCTGCCGTGAGATAACACGATCACATCAGGCGACAAATGGCCCATGATCTCCTAATTAATAATGGCGAGAACCATTCGGACCGGCTATGTATTCTATACCTATGCCACCCATCCATGTGCCAAACAAAAGATAACTTTAAAAGCGCATGTCAATGAGTTTTATAGTTGTAGTACTAAAATAAGTAGTAGGTATACAAGATGCTCTTAAAATTTTAAAAAGTTGTTAAATATTTTTAAAGCATCCTATATACAGGGGATGACCTTTAATTCGCTAACAAGAGGCATATGGCAGGTAGATGGTACTTATGAAGCTGAACCATTTTTCCCATTGTATAGGTGCCTTAGGAAAAGTTGTTCAGTTTCATTAGTATATCTACCAATTTCTGCTTGACTGCGATTAAAATCACCCCGTAAATGTAAACGTTCCCTACGTGTTTTTCAAGAAGTATTATTTCCCTACAAATCTTGTAGAGGGATTTTTATAAAATTAATTATGTATCGTTTATTTGAGCATCGCAAAACTTTATTGCGTTTTAACCCTTAATTACGCATAGGGTATATTTTACCCCACACCATGTTTGAAAGCTCGCAATACCTTCATTTTTAAAGATACCTACACCGCGTTCCTAGTAGCTGCCCAACTGCCTAACCCCCCACCATGATTCAGTAGCCTGCGCCGCTCTGTGTACTTTGGTTGTGTCAGGAGACCGTGTCTGGAGTATATATTTCCCCACGTGAGCATTAGTGCAACTTTTTCTGACTGTAATTCTGTAATTATTATAACATTTTGTTAACTATTTACTTAATGTTCTTTTAAATCATTTTTTGTTTACTTAATTTATGTGCCCAAAATAAGGTTTTCCTGTGCTAAGTACCACCAGAACGTCTGTCATGACTAGTGATCGGAAATTCGGATGCAATTTCGTTTTTAGAAAGAATAGTATGGATATGTCTTACCCAATAAATTTATAGATTTTCATAAAAAAATATCCCGGGATACCGGGATCGTAAAAAGAGTTGGAATTCTTAATTGTAATGATCTGACTGTAGTGAATGTTGATATTATTGAAAATTGTATGTATGCTATTATGTGTTTATATCCACAACTTATTTTATATACACAGGGTTACCGGTAATCCTTGTAGGAGGTGATAGGGGGGCTAAAATGTGAAAATTTTAACACTACATATCTATGGCCAATAGTTTCCAATTCTATTCAATACGGCATGTCCATATTATGCTAGCTCTCCAATTTTAGGTATAATTGCATCCGAATTTCCGATCACTAGTCATGACCATTCCACCATGATATGTAATGAATGTATTTATTAAAATATTCCTAGATATATCGGTTGATCTCATAATTTTAACCAAAATTGTTCAATAATTATAATATTATCCGTTAATGCGATTTTCACTTTTTCAGATTAAATAATAAAAATAAAATAAAGTAGTAAATAATGTATTTTATTTTACATTGAAAATTGAGGTTAAATTTTCCGCACGCGAGCATTAATATAACTTTATTGACGCGAGTAATTAAGGGTTAATAATCAAACTGCATGCTGATGCTGGATAGTAAAAAAATAATAAAAACGAGCTACAAGAAGAGAGGCAAAGAATTTTATCCATCTCGCGTATTATAAGGTGATTGAAATAAATACTAAATGGCCACTAATAATAATTGAGTAAAAGAGCAGAGGTTAGTACATCTGAGATTTTACGTCATTTAGATACTTAACATCTGGCAATGTTACGTAAGCTGCTATAAAAATGAAAAGTATAAAAATAGATATCCTGTTTTTTTTTTGAGTACACGGTCGATTTCACGCATTCGTACTGAATAACGTCCGAAAAATACCTAGGGTATTTAGAATACACGTAGGGAACACTAATACTACATATTACTTATTTTTGTGGCAACCTTAACGATGTCACTAGTAAGTGTTAAACGATCTGTTGTTGACTACTATACAGAATGTAACTAAAGCGCTTTAGGAGCCGTTAACTGTTACTTTTAAAAGTAAACAACATTTTGTTCTAGGACTTTAGTTAGCAATCTATCTATTCATATTAGTCGAATAAATTGTCCATCGATCCTGTGTAGTGTGTATACTTTTTCGTTATTACTCAATAAAAACTCAAAATCAGAAATAAAGAATACGGTTATTGAAATACCCTAAGAACGAAAAAAAACGGCTGAAGATATTTAAAAAAATATTGCCTTAGCTAAAATTTCATCCAAATTCGTCCTGTGATAAATGTGCTAGAACACTAGACGGACTCACACACAGAGAGAGAGTCATTTTATTTTTTTAGTTTTTCGGGCTCTATTAGCTCTAACTACAAAGCAATCGATCCGTATCGAAATCACAAATTTGATTTTTTGCCTCGACAATGTTTCCTAACTCTTCGCCGCTCAAAAGTAAAAAGTGCGCGCAGCAAAGTGATCCAGTATGATGACTAGAAGTCCCAGTTAATGCATCCTACGCCTATTTCGTTACATCCGGTATATACAGGGTGTAACAGAAAGGTGTGATAATACTTCAAGGTTGGCTTTTACCCATCAAACTGAACAACTTTTGTTCTACAACTTTGTTGAAATCGCAAAGAAATTTTCAGACTTTTCATACAAACTTGGTTCGCCAGCTGATCGATTTGTATGAAAAATCAAAAAAAAAAATTGCGATTTCAACAAAGTTGTAGAACAAAAGTTGTTCAGTTTGATGGGTAAAAGCCAACCTTGAAGTATTATCACACCTTTCTGTTACACCCTGTATATGTAGTAAGCCGAAATGTCAAAAACTTTTGTACATTCTGCACATAAACAGAAAAATATGTTTATACCTGACAGAGGTTGCGTAGCTTTCATCATTACTGCTGCACTTATTACGTTATAATTAAAATTCAGTTTTTTGTTATAAACTCTTCTAGGGTATTTTAATGAACATTAAATACTCGTATTTCGAACATTAAATATGTGTATTTAAGGGAACATTCAACTACCCATCCATGCGTAGCAAGACGCACAACCGGCAGGCAAGGTGGTGACTTCCACGGATCACGACTAACTGGCTGGCACAATGGTTGAATGAAATATAAAAGAGATTTACCTTTTTCTTGCATACCATTTTTTGGTACCGCCAAACCTCTGGTGATTTGCGATGCGAACGTGCTGCGGTCCTGTGAATAAGTATACCCTTGTCATAAAATGAACATCGTCGACATATAAAAAAAACACCATATAAAGTACGAATGACTGAAAATACCATACCAAAATACCATTTTAACGATTTGCAATATTATGTATATTTATTATAAGACAAATATTCAAGATAAATAAGTAGGTTTAGTATATTTGTGTTCACCTTTCTCTGTTATATTTACACCTCATTTTATTCAAATAACAGTTCACTGTGAATAAAAGATCTGCACATTTTAAATAAAATATCGTATGTAATGTAATGTTGTGACTCAAATATAAACTCAACCCCTAAAACATTATCATGCTGCTCGTTTCCAATAAATAGTAACTCTAATTAGGGTTTATTTACCACCGTTTATTAGAATTTATTGTCGCTCATGGTCAGTCGCACACTAAGTATTTTTATTGTCAATCATTACATTATATTAGAACCCTCGAATATGAATTCTCACTCGTTTAAAGACTTTCCTTTAATTACTAAGATTATTAATGCTCTGTTCTTCCATTTTAAATAGTACGCATTCAAGACTCACCCGAGGATGGACGAAGTCTATGAAGGATCTGCCGATCCACAGATGCTTAGGAAAACCCAGCGACGACGTCAACGAAGATGTTGTGTATATGACCACGCCATCGTGCATTGATATAACGCACGAAAAACCATCCTGCAAGAAAATGTTTCGACTGTCGTTTTTATCAGTATTTCCCTACAGCTAAAAGTATTACAGATGTCATGTGCAACACTAACTTATTTTGCTATACATAAATTTATTCCACACGATGTAGCGGCGCGACGCAAAACGGTACTAGTAATTTCTTAATATCTTCAATATTGTAGTGAGTGCGCATCAATAGTTCTTTCAGTAATAATATCGAAATCATACATGGACATGGTGGCATTCCAGTGCCAAGAAAAATTTAAAATACAGATTGGAAGTCCTAACTCCCGATTTACGTCAATTTAAGAATTTTCATATTAAAGAGGCAACTGAGCGCAACAGAGGCTCAAAGTATTCGTGAAGATCAAAGTTTGACCAAGCTACAGACTGCGGATGGTAGAATAATAATAATAATGTGTGCGTGTTTGCGGGTGCGCGTGTTCGTGTTCGTGTGCGTGTGCGGGTGCGTGTGCGTGTGCGTGTGCATGTGCGGGTGCGTATGCGTGTGCGTTTGCGTGTGCGTGTGCGTGTGCGTGTGCGTGCGTGCGTGCGTGCGTGCGTGCGTGCGTGCGTGCGTGTGTGTGTACGTGTGTGTGTGTGTGTGTGAAATCGTCAGTTTCCATAATGCTTTCAGTGTCATCGTAAGACAGAGTTTAGAGTCATTTTGTACATTTCATTTTACATTCACGAAGCGATAAGGGGACTTAAGGGATAAATATTCAGTTCACCATTTATTTTATTGTACACTTTGGGACTTAGGTAGTAGTAATGATGACTTGCCACGGCCAGTCGACAATGAATGATTTTGCAAACCTTATCCTTACTACGCTTATTTTTAATTGAGATCGTATGGAAGTTGTGTGTGTTTGGGTAGAATAAGTTGCAGGATAAAGAGTTGTCTAACTGTAAGGACATTACAGAATCGTATCTTTAAGCCTGAGTTGTGGTTGAGTTTTACGGACAAATATACACAACTTGCTAAAGACTCCAAAGGCCACTATACAAAATATTACCCGGAGGTCAGCCTGTAAGAAATCAGAATGGCTCCCAATGGCTTGTAAACGAAAGTAAGTCACCGTGAGATGATAGAATTACCGCTGGCACAGAGGCACAGAGGTGTAGTTGTGCTCTTCCTCACAAAATATCGTAATTTACGGAAGTGAGACATTTTCGCTTACTATCGGTTCGACCATCGGGTCAAGTCTCAGCGTTTACGAAAACAAACAAACTGTGTGATAGGGATGAGTACCTTGAGCTGCTTTTTGTAAACGTATACTTACACAGAAGTAAGGTGTAGTACGAGAGTTAGGATTGGTGCGGGAGCAGGATACCAAGTTCGCTGAGCTGCTGGCGGGATTGGTCTTCACCAAATTTGGCTGGAAATGTTATTAGAGTTAGAATTTATATGACACTATTAGACAAATTTTCCTTAAGGTACACATAAGGTCAGTGGTTCACGATCACATATACCATTGTGTGAACTCGTTTAAAAGAAGCCGTACATGTTCTCATGAAGAATATCTGTGACTTCGTGGCGTGGAAGTTGGGATGCCGATCAGAATTTTTTTTATCTTTCCTACTTAACCTTTCAAATCGTAAAACTGGCCAAGAAAAGTCGAACTCGCACAGGTTTCTATAGCACCACATATTAGTGTATGTATTTACCAAAAAATATGTTATATTTCATTCAGTTCCAAATCTTTCACTTTACTTATAATGCCATTAAAACAATTCTACTTGACAACAACAAGAGTTTTATGTGTCAGCCAGTTTTAATACAATCCTTGGTATTCGTTATACGCCACCCTAGAGTGCCAAATAAACCACATAGAAAATAACGCACATAGTCTGTCTTTATGTAAACAGACTGACTCTCATCTATCTTAACACCTAACGTTTACAGAAAATTACGTAGGCAGTTTTTTTTTTATTTACTATCGGTTGGCGCATTGGGGCTCTCGGGACTTTGGCTTTATTACTACTTTCCTGAATACCCATGTGTAAAGGGGGGTTTAACCTATGGTCAGGTTGAGGAGATACCTAAGTAGGAGAAATAAAGTAACATAGCTCACAGAATAGCTAAACTGAAGTGGCAGTGGGAGGGGAGCACGTAGCTCCTGATAGCTGTTGGACCATTAAAGATCTCGAGTGGCCACCGCGCACCTAAAGAAGTAGCGTAGGCAGGCCACCCACTCAGTGGACTGGGTATATGGTGGAGATTTCGAGAAGCCACTGGATGCAGCGCAAGACCGGTCGGCTTGGAAATCCTTGGGAGAGGCCTATGTCCAGCAGATGACGTCTTTTGGCTGATAATGACGATGATGATGACGGGTTCTATGATTACGAAGTACCTCGGCAAGTAAAGGCATATCGAAGTACTCACACTTGCCAAAAAAACAGTCCATAAACATAGTGGTTTTATTCTATCAAGCATCCATCTGCTACCTCCATAGATATTAACACTGAAAAACGGTATCAAATATTTTTGGAGGAGGTCAATCAATAAAAATATACAACACTTACTTCATCTTTGGAGCTCATCCGACCCCCAACTAAAGTGTCCATGTTCTTGTCGGCTTCGGCGGTTTGCGCCACCGCAGGGGACTTTGGCGGCATAGCTGCACAACAAATAACCAGACGGAAGATAATCATGCAATAACAAACGGACTAACAGTTTTACACTACCATTAAATTGTAAAAACAAGCAAGTTAAATAAGTCGTACAATGCTATTCCGTCCGTCCAGTACGATTAGTTCTTTAATATTTTAAAGGAATTCGAGGTGAGTTTAGATCCAAATCTCCCAAGTCCCAAGACCATTAATATAAAATTGACGAAACGGCTGATCAATTTATATAAAAAGTCCGTTTTTATACAAATTGATCAGCCGTTTCGTCAATTTTATATAACAAGCAAGTTAAATAAGTCGTACAATGCTATTCCGTCCGTCCAGTATGATTAGTTCTTTAATATTTTAAAGGAATTCGAGGTGAGTTTAGATCCAAATCTCCCAAGTCCCAAGACCATTAATATAAAATTGACGAAACGGCTGATCAATTTGTATAAAAAGTCCGTTTTTTTAGCAATTTCTACAAACTCGTGTAGCAAAAGTTGATGAGTAGAATCCCCAATTAAGGGGCCTTACTAACCAAAACTAATCTAAACATTTTATTTGTTATATACAGTATGTTAAAAAAGTGCGTTTGAAATTTAAAGAGGTTACAACAATTATTTTTTCAGTTTCCTGTATAAAATTTGAATAGTGAAGCAAAAATTTGTATGGGAAACTGAAAAAAAATGTGAATCGGATTTTTTCAATATTTTTCCTGTGTTCTATACTTGATTCTGAGTAACCCCTTTAAATTTCATACGCACTTTTTTCTAACACCTGTATAGCCTGAGAAGTAAACAGTCAAACTTTTATTCATCAACTATTTTACTTACAAGGTGGGTGCGTCCAGCAATGATCTCGACAAAAATAAACAACTAATGTAAAGTAACATAAAATTACTAACTAGGTCGGTACCGAGAAGTATTAACTTCCAAAACTTTATTTGCTATTCTATGACTACATAAAAAGCGATCAAGTGCGTGTCGGGCCACGCGCAGTGTAGGGTTCCGTAATGTTTCTCGTTAACTTGTAAAGCCTACTTAGCTGTGATAGTTTTCCTTTTAACTTCGTTATATGAATATATAAGTAAACAAAGGTAAAAGGTATACAAACTTAGTATACAACTGACGTTGACATGTGTAAATTCCATAGTAGTTTTGTTTACCCTTTACTTTTTTTGATTGGAATGAACTGTATACTACTGCCTTGTTTTTTTTTCTCATTTCTAGAAACAACCGTTTAGCTGGCAGAGGGACACATGACTTTAACAAAAATTAGCACTTTAAAGCTTAATAGTTCAAAAACGGATCCCTGACTCGAAAAATGATTTTCACAAACCCGCAATATTTTTGAAAGACCTATCCAACGACACCCACACCATGGGATGTCGAGAAAAAAAAATCATCTCCACTTCACGTGTAGGGAAGGTACACGGTTTTTTTTTTTCAAGATTTTATTTTACCACTTTGTCGATGTGAATAATATCTACATCCGTGCCAACTTAGAGCTCTCTAGTACTACTAGTCTCTGAGCTAAGCCGCGGACAGACAGACAGACCTGGCGAAACTATAAGGGATCCTCAGTGACTACGGAACCCCTTAAAAAAAGAACAGAAGGTCATCTCCGTACGAGTACCTGCGTGACATAAGGACGGACGGACAAACGCATTTATAGATACCGTTCGAAATAAGTAAACCAAAGTATAAACAATGTGAAAAGGCTTGCTCTTTTATTGAATACTAGCTTTTGCCCGCGGCTCCGCCCGCGTAGATGTCGCTTTTTGACTGTATCTAAGGTATCCTACGGGAACTATGCATTTTGTCGGATCAAAAAGTAGCCTATGTGTTAATCCAGTATTTGATCTATCTACCTACCGAATTTCATCCAAATCCGTCCAGTGGTTTCGACGTGAAAGCGGAACAAACAAACAAATAAACAAACAAACAAACAAATAAACAAACAAACATCCATACTTTCGCATTTATAATATTATATTATATTATTTATTTATTATATTATTGAATAAGGTGCGAGTACCTACACATACAGTTTCTATAGAGCCTAGACAAACTTCAATAAGCGCTGTAGCATACCTTGTACAGAGTAAGATTCCCGTACCTTACCTTTTAAAAGTGTCTAGCATACCCAAGTTGTTACTGTATAGAGCGGTACCTCACGTTACGTGACTGGAGACAGTCACGTTTCTTTGTACAATACTTACGTGTAATTTGCGCGAATCCATAACACATCGTAAAACGTTCCCATACTACGTAAGACTTTAGGGGAATTAAGCTACATGCTTGGTTTCGGGGGAGAAGGGGTTTATCTATGTTGCTTACTTCGAAAATTTTCGTACGGAAAGTACGGAAAGATGTAGCTTATTATAATAATTAAAAATTAATAATATTATAAGTGGTTTTTTATATTGAAGAGAACCTACGTATTTCGTTTTTGTTTACATGTAGTAGATACATGGTTCAATATAGCTTTCATTTTGAATATAATTTGCAATCTTCACCTATATTCACATATATTCAAAATGTATCATCACAAGAAAAAAAAAACCACTACCTTAAATGATTATAAAAAAACTATAACGCCACAACTCGTAAACATTTCAAATCAAAATGTGATAATGAGGTCTACAACAGTCAAATGGTGATTTCAAAGGGATTCCGAAAAACTTATCAGCCGAACTCGCGCAAGGGCAATAAGTAAGTAACGACATAAAAAGTTTAAGATTAAATTATTAAGTATCATGATTATATACACATAAAGCGCGATATAAAAACAGTGCTTGTGAATGACTATGTTGACTTCGAAACGAGGTATGGTAATTGCGAATATACAGGAAATGCTTAAGTAAATAAACAATATGTCTATGAACTGAAAACTAGCACCCACCATCAACTTTTGTCTCTGCGACGCTCTGGCTCTCTGGCACATCTTCAGTATCCGCGACATTTGATTCATTATTCACTTCAACTGTAGATTCCAAATGGGTTATGGTCTTCTTTTTCTTACTATCTTTATCTTTGCTTCTTTTCTCAGTTTGTTGCCCTAGATTGTTTGTGCTAGAAATCAATCGAAGTTTTTAATGTGGAGCAGAACTATTAAACTTTATTCTTTGTTGCGTTTTAGAAGCATATTGTACATGTTAATCTTGTAAATATTATGAACTAATAATCGATTGATAACTGATTCCTGCTCAAACGAAAATAAGGACCAGCAGGATTTTTTGTTATATCATTAAAATAATAAAAGCAATATTATAAGGTGCTACTTTATTAGTGCCCGATATTTTAGTCAGTGCTTCTACTCCTGATTCTGATCAACTTTCCCCAAGGAACCCATAGTCAAATCGCAAAAAATTTTTTAAGCTGTTCATACTAATTTGGCCGCTCGGCTGATCGATTTGTATGAAGAGTCCAAAAATTTTTTTTCGATTTGACTATGGGTTTCTTGGGGAAAGTTAATCAGAATCAGGAGTAGAAGCACTGACTAAAATATTGGGCACTAATAAAGTAGCACCTTATATATTTTTTTACGTTTTAATAAAATATCTACGTTTTAATTAAATAATGCTATTGTTTACAATTAATGTAAAGTTTCAAATAATGCTCAGTAGGGGTCTAACAATACAAGTAAAATAATAAAACCTGCTGGCCTTTATTTTCTTTTCAGCAGTATATTCGTATATGCAAATTGATTCGTATATCTATAATATTTCACTTACCTAGAGCCAGAAGTGGACGGTTTTCCTCCATAACCACTGCTTCCACTAGAATGACTATGACTACCAGAATGTGTTGACTTTGAACTGTGACTGAAAAATCAAAATAAATTAAGTAACTGTATCTGCTAAGTTCGTTCTTCAGTACCTTTAATTTTAACAATTGATTGAATACGAAAGATGTCTGAGTTCCAATCCAGCTAAACTGAAGCATCAGTGGCGTAGCGTGACGGGGGCCGGGGGGGCCATGGGCCCAGGCAGCACATGGACAGGGGCGGCACATGGAGGGCGGCGAGTGCCGCATTTTTTTTTTGCAACAGTGTTATTAGGTGTCGATGAACTGGACTAAGATCACGCTCCTTAAGATATTGTAAGAGTTCAAAGTTGAGCGTGTACGTTTTTGGGCTTCTGTAGCTGCAACAGACCCAAACTTAGCTGTGAGAGAAGCTTCTCTAAACTGCAGTTAATTAAAAATTATCTTACGTTGACTATATGCAGACCGGCCGCAAGCGGGCGTGCAAGGCGTGAATAGCACGCGGGTGGTACAACCAGGGGGGAACGGCAGATTGAGCGAACGAAATATATGATAAAAATATTCAAAGTTATATGACCCAGCTAAAACGTCATGAAAACAAATGTTATCGTATGAAGAATTAAACCCGTACAGCAACGGCGCAGTTACTATTTTACACAGGGCCAGCCTTTGTGCACAGACACAGAGCGTCGAGTTCATGGGGGCCAAGCACCCTAGTAGTTGGTGTACCTATACCTACCCTAACTAAAACTGCGCTAAGCGCTCCAAGTAAAAGGGATTTTGTTGGTTTAACAAATATTCTTAGATATAATTACGAGTATGTATTAAAAATTTTCGCGCTCGCTTCGCTCGCGCATTATTACCGAAAATAAGCTATCAAACGTGACATGCACATCGAAATTGCTTTGAAAAAAAACACAAAGAGTACATTTTTAATTGATTACAGAATTTGGCTGCTTTATTTGACTTTTTTTTCTCTAATGATGAAAATAGAAAGGGGCGGCAAATTTCCGATCGGTCCCGGGCGGCGAAAACCCACGCTACGCCACTGTGAAGCATGCATGTTCACCTCTGAAAGAGTAGTATTGGTAAAATACTGAATATTACTTGCCACAGCGCAAAAATAGCCCATAATGCCCACTTTAAATACCTGGGTATCAACCTGAATAGGTATGGCAGATACTGAGAAAACTGTCACAACTTAAGATCAAAAATGTGTGCTAGAAACACATCTTGCAAAGCCCAACTAGAACCCATTGGGGAGTCGCAACACATCTTGTTGTTCGCACAAGCTGTCTAGCTCTTTGCCACTCAGCCGGTGAGTAGGCGGGCATGCCTCATCTGCCAGCATCAGTGGCACGTTCGATCCATGCGAGTCCTGCCGTACACTAACAGATACGCTGAACCTACCCTGCTTACTAGGCCAACTGGCCAACTATATCAACCTAGCGGGAATCGCTCCACCTTGTCTAAATAGTGAGGTGGCATGTTGCCTCAAACGCCTAAAACAGGCAAAATACAACAGACATCCCCTCTATAATTTCTGCCCCTACATTACGCCCTAAGAGTAAGCACAATTTTATGGTGCACTCCACACCCCCTACATAAAGACAGATCAAAAACAAATATAGTTCTGTGCGAAGAGCTACCCTCCTCCAAACTCTGAAACCCCATTCGCTGAAAAGCTTGTCCCAGGACAGAGGTGTTGTGTTGTCCTTCAAAAGGCAATGTGAAAGACTCTTGTAAGAGAAAGAGATGGCGTTTTGCTAATACTGAGGAAATGTGTTTGCCATCTATATAAACGATGACACATCTACACTCATGTCCCACAACCTAGTCTCATGCAGGTTGGTAGTTCTCACTGAAGCTAATCAAATAGCCGTTCGAATAGCAACACATTGGGCCAAAGTTCACTAAGTATTAGTATATTTTGCAAACGTGCTATAATTTTAAGAAGGTAAAATAAAGCTTATAGGACTGATCAAAGTTTACACAGCCGATGAAATGGCTATCCAAAAGTAATTGAATACTGAGACATGACTTCTGTCACTTTTCCTAACTTCTAACAGCCCATGGTAACCGGTCTAAGTGCAATATGAGTAGTAGTAGTAGTATAGCCTAGATTAATTTTAAAGACACTAGATTGTTACCGAATAATAATTTTTCCAGAACATTATCTAAGATGGACTATAATTTTGGGGCACCTGTAGGAAAACGTGAAAACAGTAAGAACACCAACGTGATGTCCCAAGAGTGTTCGCAGTGAAAAATCTTACCTTCTTCTGGACTGACTGTTGCTACAGCTGTTAGAGTATGCTGAGTCAGACACTTTTGCATTGGTCTCGACATCATCAAGATTGTCCATAATTAGATCAGAATTATATATTTCTCTGTAAAAAAAACGTTATTTTTGTGTATATTCGTAAATATAGGTACTGGGGCGGATCCAAAATTTTCTCTGGGAAGGGCACACAAGGGTCGTGTCATAATTAATATTACACTTTACCAGGGATGTCATATTTAATGACAAATTAAATATGTGTCTATCTAAAATTTCTTATAAAAACCTGAAAATGCTTTTAAATTCTGTAAGTCACTTCTTATGACCAATAAAAATGTTATATTAGGTCAGTATAAACAAAGTCAATCTAAACGAATGTGATATTTTTTGGGTATAGTGTGAACAAGCGGGGTAATGTTGGTTAAGAACAAAAACAAAAATCTGAAAGCCTGGCAATGCCAATTTATTTATTTTAAATTCACATCTCATCAAAGTGTCTTTTATTGCTCACTACTGTCAATGTCGGGCTTGGCGAGCAAACCAACCAACGCCATAATTTTGAATTCCAGAATAAGTTAAGACTATATTCAGTTATTTAGTATGTTAAATCTATTCTGTTTATTAAAGGTAAATTTTTTCGCAATAATCACATTGTCACGTGTAAGATTAGTGGAGAAATTAAACTTCGATTAAGTAACTCCATTGAAAGAAAGATGTCGGAGTTACCATACTACGATTAAAAGTTTTTCGGAAGTTCAAAACAACTGTGAATAACAAAAATGACGAATTAAAATGTGGAGAAACAAAATAAAATGAACAGTAAGAGAAACAAAAAAATAATGAATGTAAAACATACTGGGCAAAATTAAGAATTGGATATCATAATTTCGGAATTACTTGCACCCCGCCAGCAGAGCGACGATATGAAAGTTCTTTGGCTTCACCTTTCCAAATAAGAAAAATGGGTATAGTCGCGTATAGGACTCCGTTTTTTGCAGAAAGTCGCGTATTTCATAAAATTTTAGTATAAGCTAAAATGGATCGCACAAACTCTATTATTACATGCGGTCTTACGGCCCAAACGATTGACATGCCTGCATCACATCTTTGAAGTTAGCAGTAAAATAAGGAACTAATTAATCTCTGTATTTTGAATAGTAAGTAAGTAGGTAGGTAGCCTCCATAACCCCCCAACCACCTTTCCTCCTCAAATCCGCTATGTATGTAATGTATGCGAACAAAGGAATTAGTCACAATGGACTTTTTTCGCTTAGCAACACATTCAAACTAACTTTAGTTGGTTTATGATATCAAATAAAACGGTCTTAGCTCGATGCGGCTTGCATGGTCACGTCGATCACGCAGGTTAAATGAATAGAGACTCTGTCATTACCTAGATAAGTTTGACCCTTATTAGTGGCATTTATATCGAACGTTTCCTCGCTTTGCAAGTCGTTGGTGCCAGTTACCATCATTATGTGGCAGTTGTTAAGTCATCCCTTTTAGGCATCCCAACATCAATGTAATATGCGGAATAAGGCCTAACCTCCCCAAAGAAGAGACCCGTGCCCCAGCAGTGGTGACGATATGGATTATAAACAATCAAATTAAGGGTCGTATTTTAATCACGTGAGTTTCGAGGGGGGTAAAACCATCACAAAATATCACCATAGGGTATAACGTGAAAATTACGTGTTTTTGTGCAGCAAAAACATATACCTAATTAAATGTGTGACGTGTACAATATTTCTGTTTTTTTTTCTACCTCAGTGCCTCTCAGTTTGCAATCTTCATGTCAGCCTCGAAAAGTTTATCGTAGTGCTTAAATCTTCAAGTGCTGTACTAAATTCTCCATTTTATTAATATTCTCATTTCAGAATACATGTACTTAAATTTTGTTTTAATTTTAGAAAACAGATTCTGAAAATGTCTCATATTTTCAATAAAAAATACACGTGATGCTAGGAGGGTGTGCGGGGGGGGGGGGTGGAGTCTTAAACCTCACGACGTATCACCAAGGAGGACAGCCCCATTAAGTGTAGATAAGTTTTCTGTTTTTGAAGTCATGTGTCTAGGAACATTATTATAAAATTATTAACTGCGCGGTATATACTGAAAATCTTTTTAGGGTTCCGTAGCCAAATGGCAAAAAACGGAACCCTTATGGATTCGTCATGTCTGTCTGTCTGTCTGTCTGTCTGTCTGTCTGTCTGTCTGTCTGTCCGTCCGTATGTCACAGCCACTTTTTTCCGAAACTATAAGAACTGTACTGTTGAAACTTGGTAAATAGATGTATTCTGGGAACCGCATTAAGATTTTTATACAAAAATAGAAAAAAAACAATAACTTTTGGGGGTTCCCCATACTTAGAACTGAAACTCAAAAATTTTTTTTTGATCAAACCTATACGTGTGGGGTATCTATGGATAGGTCTTCAAAAATGATATTGAGGTTTCTAATATATTTTTTTTCTAAACCGAATAGTTTGCGCGAGAGACACTTTCAAAGTGGTAAAATGCGTGTCCACCCCCCCTGTAACTTCTAAAATAAGAGAATGATAAAACTAGAAAACATATATGATGTACATTACCATGCAAACTTCCACCGAAAATTGGTTTGAACGAGATCTAGTAAGTAATTTTTTTTAATACGTCATAAATCGTAAGCAGCAAATTACCTTTCATTCAATCAACTCAAATATAAGAAATATAGAGTTCAAGACATGTGTGATTATGAATTTATACGGAACCCTCGGTGCGCGAGTCCGACTCGCACTTGGCCGGTTTTTTTACTAACTTGACTGAGCAGCTCATCAAACATTGTTAAAGAATTTGGCGAATATGGGTTTCTTGGAGAAACTCTATTTAATAATGTCAGTACCTTTAAAAGCATCCTATATTACGTTAGGTATGGTATTCATAGCAGTACCCATTTGACTTTAAAAACGTGAAAAGACTGGACTGGAAAATCAATGATGCATTTGAAGGAGCTATATTTCTGTACTTAGAATTGTAAATAATACCTCGGTTGCTTATAAAAATGTTAAATTATTCTTTTATAGATGGTAATGTCAAAAGGGCAGTATTTTATTTCAAAAACTTAATATACTTATGTATGGAAATCTATATTCTATCACATATTCACAAGGACTTCTTCAAATTTAAAAATTATATTTAAGACATTTATTCTCTCTATAAATGCCTGTAATATTAAAGAGAGAATAATGTTGAAATTATACTATATTTTTATCTGACTACGGCGAAACAAAAAGGAGGGTTATGATTTTAACCCTTATGTATGTATGTATGTATGTTTCCGCATAACTTCTAAACTACTTATCATAATCTGACAAATCAGGTAGGTATCATTAGAAGCATCTTGATTGTCCGCTGGTTATAGGCTATGTGACGTCACTCTAAATTCAATATGGCGCCCTCCAGAGGACATAAAAGTCATGACCAAATATTTTTTTCTTAAAAGGTACCGTGTTTGGTATGAAATGAAAGGGCTTAACGAGCACATTCCAAAAATATATACATTACTAGCTGTTGCTCAATGCTTTGCTTGCATTTGCTCGATAATTGTGAGCCAAACTCAAAAATAATTTTAAAATAAATAAGTTTAAAAACCAAAACCCTACTACGGAAAAGAACTCTCTGTAAAGAACAAAACAAGTAAATATTATAGTTTCCACTACAAAGTTTGTAACTCCAAAATGCATAGTTTCGGCAATCGCCAAAAAACAAAAAAAAAACAAAAATATTTTTAACAACTTTTTTTGTTTTTAAAGTTATAAAAATTTTGTTCCAATGGTTCTTGAATTATTTAGGCCTTTAAAAGTTCTTTTAGTATTTTTTAGTTTTTTGGCTATTACCAAAACTATGCATTTTGGAGTTACAACCTTTGTAGCGGAAACCATAGATATAGTGATGTTCAGAAAAGAAAAAAAGTATCTCAAAGAAGGCCAGAAGGCCACCTTGCCCTAAGAAGAAGTTACTAGTTACTACCATTATACTATAAAATATATTGTTGTTTAAACAACCCTTAAGGATAAGGTGGCATACGACCACGGCTATCTTCTGAACATCACTATATAATATTTTTTGTTTTGTACTTTCATGAGTTTTTCCAAAGTCAGGTTTTAGTTTTTAAACTTATTTTATACTTCATATATTTTTAAACAAACTTTTTTGACATCTACTATGTATATGATGCATATTGTTTGTGAAAAACATATTAGGGAGAACATAAAGAACAAGATTTAAAAAATGGTAGAATTTTGCCCTACTGCACTACAGTACTACTACTACAGTAAAACAATGAAACAATTGTATGCTTTGAGCTGCCACATTACCTAAATAAGAATAAAGGCACTACAGTAGTGTTAATTCGGTGTTTATGATTAAAGTTATTTGACAGGATTAAACTAAAAAGCATCCTATCTTATCTTTTCAATACAAAAAAAAAAACAAAACACTTAAATTAAGTTTAGTTCTGTCAAATAAGTTTAATAGTGAAAACTAAATCGACACCAGTGGCTATTTAAATAGTACCTAACATTTGTGGTAGTCATAACAAAATCTATCCTGGATGTAATTAAGCCATATGCATAGACACAGACAAAAAAATATACTGCACCACTTTATGGAGACAAATTAGATTTCTTAAACTGCATAGGTACCTACTTGCTGAATGACCACAATCCAAAAATTCGGGAAATGGTTTAACAATTTATAACTATAGTCAACAGATTTTGATTGGTCCGTAGCCTCTGAATTGACACAGTATATGACAGCTCTTAAACCAGGCTACTTATTAATAGGGTTTTTCACCATTTTTTGAAAAGTATCTCAAATTGATCATTAGGTGAGAAAAAGTAAAAAATATATTTTTTAAATTTTTTTGAAACCTATAAGTACCCCAAAAATACATTTTAAATTACCATTTCCAATTAGCGCGCGAAAACGATAGCCGCCATGATGCTTAGGTTGTGACGTCATTTCAAGAGTAAACAAAATAGCTCTGTACTAAAATTTTGACACATATCGCAAACAAAATGTCATTGTTTACAGCATGGCGGCTGTCGTTTCAGACATTTGAATAACAGATTAAAAAACTTGATTTTAGTAAATCAAAAAAAAAATATTTTTTCTCATTTTATTGTATAGAAATCATATTAAATTGATTACGTATTACAAATACCACAGTAAATAAGCAGTTTTAGACGTTTTCTTGTATAGAGTAAAATACCCTATTCGACCACCACTTTTTCTGTTCTAAAAATAAATCAGTGGCTTGCTTGGGGTGTTCTATACATTCGCATAGCCAGTATGCACTCTGCGTATAAGTACTTAATAAATTGTTGATAAAGCTTTTTTGAGCAAAATTATAGCCTAGCTGCTCCTCATGATGATCTTTTAATTAAGTTTTTCATCAAATACGACCATAAGTGCCACATGTATCAAAAGATACAAAATAAATTTTGGATAAAATTGGTGTATTTACCTCATTCTACATTTATATTAAGTAGAAATAAGCAAAAAGCTATTCTTATAACCAAAACAAAGTCAAAAGTAAAATAAATTTAGTCGCCCAGCAACTCAACAAAAACAGTAAAACAGCTCCTAAATATATTAAAAACTTACCCAAGTATGAATTCTACTCTACTTTTAAGCCATATTGTTGCGTGACAATTCGCAAAAACAAATGAAGAATCGCACCTTCAATGAAACTTCCTTTAACACTTATAGTTTTTGTTTCAAAACAATTGCACGTTATTAGTGACTTGAATAAAAATTTAATAAACATTAACAAGTTGCAACATTTTTGCCGGTCGCAAATCGCAACGATGTTTTCTCCTTCGGTTTGTCAATTTGTTTGATCGCTTTAGTGATGGGACACGGTATAGATACGATCGGCTGCTACCGATTCCGAATAATTCCACAAAAGGAAGACCGAATCGATTCTAACAATAAGTTTATGTACTGCAATATAAGTAAGTAGGTAGTTATCTTGTAAGCGCAGACGATTTTAAAAACGGTTTGAAACCTTTGGACGAAAATCTAGGGTTAGGGGTTAAAAATCACCAGAAGTCGATCTATGAGGGAATTATCTTCAAAAACTAAATCTTCATAATAACTTCTTCTACTCATGAAACTGAGCAACTTAATCTAAATAACCAATGGTCAATTCGCTAAACAATTTTGGGCATCTCCATACTAAATAGGCCGATCGATTAGTATGAAAGGTCCAAAAATTTTTTGCGAATTCATCATTGGTTCCTTGGGGAAAGTTGCTCAGTTTCATGAGTAGAAGCCACTGTGAAGTTTCAGTGGGGGGTCCAAAAATAACTCCGAAGTAAATGAGTGCCAAGCCCCAAAAAAACTGACAAAACTGTCCATTTTCCCAAAAAACTGACTTTTACTGACCGGTTTACAAAAAACGGAATTTTACTGATTTTACTGATTTTTCACGGCTTTCACTAAACTCAACTAGATGGCGCTGATCATCATTTGCAATAAGAAATCTCTAAAAAGTCGCCAAAACTGATTGATATTACTGACTATTATCATAATAATATCATAATAAATATTATAGATATTTTCAGAACAAATATTGTTTGTTTTTTCGTCCCTTACAAGGCCACAATCGACTAAAACAACACCCTGCAAAATATTTCATAAAAAATATATCTTATAGGTACTACTAAACAAGTTACCTTAGTTAATAAACGATTAATTGAACGAACGACGCTCGGCCTCCCAGCTAGTGAGAACTTATACAAATACATCACAAGTGACAAACGTATTTATTAAAGTTGCTTTAGTAAGAACACAAGTAAACATTTTTGTAAAACCTAACGGCGGGCTCTGCTAGTAAGAGGCATTCGTTACATTGCGGATTTGAGGTTGGATCGAGAATCTTTTGGAACGCCGCCGTGCCATGTATTTAAGCAGCAGAAGATCAAGGTAATTATTTTGCACACATTATCTTGTAAGCACCAACGATCTCGTAAAAGGCTTTAAACCTTTCCACTATAATTTAGGGTAAGGGTTCAAAAAGTCCAGAAATCGATCTGTTAGGGATTTATCTTCGGAAACTTTTGCAAGGGCTTACCAACAGTGGACAAAAAAAAGTCACTACTCGCTAACAGATGGCACATTTTACTTTGTCACTTAGTGCTTCAAAAAAATATATATTCTATCAACGCCAGCTAAATTATATGTGTTTCATTTAAAAGACATTAAAGCGAGTTGCAATAATAGGTTTTCATAAAGATATCCATGCGAGCTACAATTACTTATTTTCACTTACAGGTTTCCTTATAAAAGGCATTAACGCGAGCTGCACAAGTTTTCATATCAAAGACATCACGAGTCTTCGTCGAAAACGGCTCCATGGAGTAAGGGGTTTTTGGGTCTATAATCACGATCTGTGAGGGACTTATCCTAGAAACTTTTTTTCCTAGGAAATCCTAGGAATTAAGTTTATATTTAGAAACCTTTGTATATTAATCGTTTTTACAAAATAATTAATATAAAAAAAATAGAATAATCTTTTAGGGACACGATAGGATTGATTTGTTATTTTTCACTTATGGTGCCATTGTTGGTCGAAATGAAATGAAATATTCTTTATTTGCGTATATTCGAGTAAGTGAATGAGTTAGAGCTCTTGGCAACATGACCACACCTGAATTTTGAAAAAAGTTCTAGAAAGTAAACAGAGGACTACATAATAAGACTACTCGATGACAGATGGCGTGCATTTCTTGGAGTTATAAGGCCACGGTCTAAACGCTAAGGCTCGATTTATATGTGTAGGCTTATTCGTCCAAGTATTCAGGGATATTACTTATTTTAACATTATATTAGTTTAAAAAAATACCAATAAATCGATTATTTTGTTCGGAATAATTTTATTACCTACAAATGGCACACCGCACAACACTATTCTACTATCACGCATCCAAACACGTGAACTCCCACTCCCGCCGCTGGTGCGGAGAGCGGTTCCTTGTCGTCGTCCGTTTGTCGTCACTACAGAGCACGTGGAAATAGAAAGAGAGAGCGATGCGAACTTTTCTGAATTACGAAAGGGATGAAGGATAGTCACGTTTGTTTGAGCCGCGTGCGGCAAGTTTTCCACAGTACCTACAAAATGCTTCACTCAAATACATACTTATCTATCTAGTAGATACATAACTAAATATGTTTACCGAAAAAGAGGCTTCACCGAGTTTGCTTTGTTCGGTTTGATGCTAACAATAAGTAAACGACTACATACCTACGTACAGGTGTAACAGAAAGGTGTGATAATACTTCAAGGTTGGCTTTTACCCATCAAACTGAACAACTTTTGTTCTACAACTTTGTTAAAATCGCAAAGAAATTTTTGGATTTTTCATACAAACTTGGTTCGCCAGCTGATCGATTTGTATGAAAAGTCCAAAAAAAAGAACAAATTTGTAGAACAAAAGTTGTTCAGTTTGATAGGTTATCTTGAAGTATTAGGTATCACACCTTTCTGTTACATCCTGTATATACCTACCTATAATAGGTAGTATAGAGCGGATTAAGTAGAGCTGATTAAAATAGTAGGTAGGTACCTAGTAAATAAAAAACATTCTGGTAGGTATCCCTGACGATTTTAGCCTTACTTGTATTAATGTACGTCATTTTACGTTCAACTTGTTACGTTTATCGTAATTAGTTCCTGGACTTCTGTAGATGTTCACAGTTAGCGAGGACGTCATTGCTCGCTACAATCAAGTAGGCAGGTACTCGGGTCACGTGTAGGGTTGCCAGGTGTCCGGCTTTTTACAGTCGTGTCCGGCCAAATCTAAGCAAGTCCGGCCTGTCCGGCTTTTGTTAGGCTTTTCGTCAACCCCGCCCCGCCAAAATATGTCAAACGAAAGCGCAAGTAACTCACGCGGACACCATGAATCGCGATATCTCGCAGGACCTAGGACCTACCTATAATTTATTTACAAATGATAAGGCTGAATATTGATTGTTTTAGTGACTTCAATGTAAAGAAGTTACAAATTACTTTAGTAAGAACAAAATGTGATTCTTTTTTAGGGTTCCATAGTCAACAAGGAACCCTTATAGTTTCGCCATGTCCGTCTGTCTGTCTGTTTGTCCACGGCTTAGCTCAGAGACTGTTAGTACTAGAGAGCTATAATTTGGCACGGATATACATATTAATTACGCCGACAAAGTGGTAAAATAAAATGTTGAAAAAAAAAATTGGGGGACTTCCCCGTGAAGTGGGGATGAATTTTTTTCTAGACAATCCCATGGTGTGGAATGTCGTTGGATAGGTCTTTCAAAAATATTGTGGGTTTGCCAAAACTATTTTTCGGTTCAGGGATCTGTTTTCGTCCCCCCCCCCCCCGTCAGCTAAACGGTTGTTCCTAGAAATGTTGAAAAAATCACGGCAGTACCATATACAACGAAGTTAAAAGGAAAACTATCACAGCTATGTAGGTTTTACAAGTTAACGAGTAGTAGTCAATTTTGTAAGACGGGAGTTCTTTCCCCTTGAAGCAGTGTCTGTCGAAGTTAGAACCCTACCTGCGCATAGCCCAACATGCACTTGACCGTTTTTTTTTAACTAGTGTGTCAGGCTTTCAGGGCAAAATGTCCGGCTAAATATGGATCTGTGTCCGGCTTTTCTATTTTTGGGCCTGGCAACCCTAGTCGCGTGAGGAAATAGGTAGGTACTTGGAGGACTTATTCCTCCAAGGGTAGCTAGTTGGTCAGTTTTCGCGTTCGGTGATTGATTATTATTGATTATATGTAAGGAATTTTTTTATTATTTTTATGTGATAAGGAAGGCAAACGAGCAAGTGGGTCACCTGATGGTAAGTGATCACCACTGCCCATAGACACCTGCAACCCCGGAGGGGATTGCAGATGTGTTGCCAACCTAGAGGGCTAAGATGAAATGCCTCTTGTGCCTGTAATTTCCTCGGCTGTCTTACTCTCCACACCGGAACACAACAGTGCAAGCACTGCTGCTTAGCGGCAGGATTAGCGAGTAAGATGGTGGTAGCGATCCGGACGGACCTCGCACAAGGTCCTACCACCCGCCGAATTGTTTGGTTTAGTTACTTTAATGAGTTTCACCCCCAAATAAATTTGTAGAGCTAGACTGTACACTTTCTCGCGTAGGTATGTCGTCTGGCATACCTACCTACTCGGAGTAAGCCATTGTCATGGTTCACAGAGTCATCAAAGAATTTGGGGCGTAGGCTACGCCTCTGTTTGATGACTGACTCCTACGCCCCGTAGGTAAGGTAATATGGTTTGAGATGAAATCACCAATAATTTGGGTAGCAGGTAGGTATAATTTTCCTCGAAACAATGAACTACCTAGGTACTAAGTTATAAAAACGTATGTACCTTTAACGAACAAAGTTTTACTAAAATAATTATACTTATTACCATCGACTTATAGGTACTTACCTATTTTTGAGAATAAAATCCTTGCTTTGTATGGGGTAGGATATTTTTTTTCTTCTTACGTATTATGTATGTATACATCGCACTATTAGCACTCTTAATAAAACAACGACCGAATTTAAAATTTTGGCAAAATTAAAAAACCGACCTAAGGCCGTGGCCTGGACGCAAGCGACGGCAACGGCGACAGCGACAGCGACAGCGACAGCTGTTCACGACGCAAGCGACAAGGTCACTGGGTTTGCGGCGATGTAGTGACGTGACTCTGTCGATGTCTGTCTGTCGCGATGTCGATATTTCGATATTTTCATAATTATTCTTACTAATACAGGCTGTTGTTTTGGTCGACAACGAGCTTTTCAGGGGTGATAGTATACACGATACTGATTCCAAAAGAAATATAAAAATGGCAACTTAAATTTTCATAAGTAAATCTTAGAAAATAATTAATTAAGGTAAGTATCCTTGTTTCCGTGCGTAACGTATTTTAACAATAAATGGTTGCTACGGCAACGAGGCGAGGTGTGCGGGGGTGCGCGAGGGGCCCCCACTGCGGCATCGCCGCGGGCGCGGGCAGTTTGCTGCATGCCTCCGCGCCAAACCTGCGATCCTTTTTCTCAGCGAGAGCAAGCGCCTCTGTGCGTGAACTTACGCTACGGCTATGATCAGGAACAAGTCTTTATTCAATAGTCGTGAACTGAGCGATGTAATTAAATAAATAAATAAATTTAAATAAATTTTTATTTGGGTCACCAACAGTTAATAACTTTATAATTGATACAATATAAAGTAAGAACTTATAAACCAATTACAGGTGTCCACTAATGGGAATACTTGAAGCTTGCATAGAACAATTACATACTTGAAATAGGAGGTAGGTATTTAATATTTAGTAACTAGAGAACAACATTTAAGTGCGGTTTATATAGTTTGTTAGAACTAGTTTTTTATATTGAGTTAGAGAAAGAGCGAAAATATCAATATCATTGTAGTTTTTATTGTACGTACATGTAGATCTATAGAAGAATTCATTTTGGGAATAGTTTGTACCAACTGAAGGCTGAGCAAATACTGGTTTTTTTCTTAAGGATCTATTACATACATAGAAGCATATACAGTTAAGTAAATCAGGGCAATCTAATAGGTTTCTAATTATTTTAAAGAGAAATGTCTGATCAGCAATTTCACGTCTGGAAGAGAGTGACAGTAGTTTATGATACGAAGCAGCTTCATTATAGTTAGTAAAATACGTATGAGATCTATAGTTGAGGTATTTAATAAACTTGTGTTGCACTTTTTCAATTTGTGAGGAGTAGGTTATATAGCGGGGATTCCATACCTGACTGGCATATTCCAATTTACTGCGGACGTAAGTGAAGTAAAGTAATTTAATAGCATCTAAATTAAGGATTTTTTTTGTATATCGTATTATGAAGCCCAGAGTTTTAAATGATTTATTCACTATGTGGTTAACGTGTTGGTCCAATAATAACTTACTATCGAGGTACACTCCTAGGTCCTTGGCAACGCTGGTTCTTTCCAGGACTTGATTAAGCAGACTATATGGATATTCAAAAAAAGATACTTTGCGTGTAAATGTTATAGTAAAACACTTTTTGACATTAAGATGTAAACGATTTAAAAGGCAGAAGTGGGAGAATCTGTCAAGATCAGATTGTAACTTAAAAGAGTCTTGGGGATTCCTAATATTTAAAAATATCTTTAAGTCATCAGCAAAGAGTAAGATGTTAGCATGATGGAAACAGTCAATTATATCATTTATTAAAATATTAAAAATGATAGGCCCAGCCACCGACCCTTGTGGTACCCCTGAGGTAGGTGAATACCAGTCAGATTTGTATCCCCCAACCACCACAGCTTGGTTCCGATTGCGTACATATGAAATTATCCATCGCAGGAGGTTGCCATGCACACCGATGTGTTCCAGCTTTCGTTGTAAGACGAAAAAATCGACTTTGTCGAAAGCTTTACTAAAATCGGTGTACACAGCATCCGTACTCAGCCCATTCTCCATACTCTTTATTAAAAAATTACTATATGAGACTAAGTTAGTTACCGTGGAACGGCCGCGCACAAAGCCGTGCTGTTTAGGATTTATGTACATACTAATAGACGCCATCAGTTGATCACACACAATTTTTTCAAATAACTTAGCATAACTTAGCAATTATTAATACATCGCTCAGTTCACAACTACTGAAATGTTTTTCGTGTGGTGTAAGTCAAGTCGAATGTGTGAGATTTGGAGTTATTTGGAGTGACGTCGCGCCGCCATAATGTGTTAAGCAATAAAAACATTATTTACAAACTTCGCAAATCGTGTTCTACCGAAAAAACATCCCATGCTCGAGATAGAGCCCAAAGTAAATAAGAGTTCAAGGAAGAAGCTATCTTGGAATACTTCTCCCGACAGCCACGTTCATGTAAGTGTCATTGACCTTTTTGTAGGAAAATTCGTGAATGAACCGGCCGTCATTGACTGACTGCTCGAACATGCGTTTTGATAATTTTAGGAAAATTTGTAGGTCATTTTTTCAGTAGAATCAATTTATAAAAAAATAATATTATAGGTATTTTCAGAACAAGTATTTTTTAAACTTTCATCCCTTAGAAGGCCGTTGTCAACCAAAACAACACCCTGTATAATAACACTTAACACTGACTCAGAGGTTTGCAATCCTGACTATTGACCCGAGAGTCGTGGGTTCGATCCCCACCCAGGGCAAATATTTCTGTTTTTTTTATATATAACTTGCTAAAGAAGACGTAGATTTAGAGAAAACAAAAAGGCGATTTCGGCAACTACTGAAGAATTATGAAGATCAAAGTCGAAATCCGAAAGTTTATATTACAAAAGGATGACTGTGGAAATTTTCGATTATATTCTATCGTACATAATCAATATTATAAAAGAAAGTGTACAAATGTTTGTGCCGATAAAACTCTGAAACGAATCCAGATACGATCAAGGGAGTTATATGGTGCGGTAGCCCTCTGTCCCCCATCCATGAAGAAGGTTTCGGCTTTTCTTAAAGGGCGTGCTTTTGAAGATATAAGGGTTGTAATTTCACCCTTAAGAATTTTCTAGAATAGAACAGTCCAGAATATTCGAGAGTATTTGAGAGCACTCTACAGCAGTCCCGGAACAGCAGGGTGCGGGGGTGAGGACCGGTCTGCGGGGGGAAGGTGCGGGGTGTGGCGGGGTTGATAAGTGGTGTGCGGGGAGTGAGGCGCGGGTTGCGGGGGAGAGGAGCGTGGTGCGGGGCAGGGTGAGGAGCGGGTGTGAGGGTGAGATGCGGGGTGCGGGGGGAGGCGCGAGGTGCGGGGGTGCGGGTAGGGGAGGAGAGGTGTGCGGGGGAGGGTGAGTCGTGGAGTGCAGGGGGAGGAGCTGGCTGCAGGGGATGAGGCGCAGGTTGCGGTGGAGGGTGAGTCGCGGGATGCGGGGCGAGGAACGGGGTGCGGGGGGAGGAGTGGGGTGCGGGGTTGAAGCGCGGGTTTCGGGGGAGAGGAGCGGGGTGCGGGGGGTCGGGGGTGGAGTGAGGGGTGTGGGAGGAGCGGGGGGAGCAGGGGGGAGCGGGTGCGGAGATGAGGCGCGGTTTGCGGGGGGAGAGGAGAGGGGTGGGGGGAGGCGCGGGGTGCGGGAGGGGGAGGAGCAGGGTGCGAGGGAGGGTAAGTCGCGGGGTGCGGAAGGGCGAGGTGCGGGGTGCGGGGGAGGGTGAGTCGGGGGTGAGGTAAGGGGTGAGGGGGGGTGAGGCACAGGGTGCGGGGGGATATCAACTCCCTGAGCGAAGCCGGGCACTCCAGCTAGTATCAAACTTTATCATTTTATTATCTGAATCTTTTTTTCCTACTCAAACTATCGATAGTTTAAACTGGTTTATCGATTAAAGAAGAACGTCCCTAAACGAGCGACGTCCTTGTCGCTAGTCGTTCGTGTGTCGCCGCGCGTGTCGCTGTCGTCCAAAACAGCTCCATACAAATCTATGGAAATTATCAAGTCGCTCGTGTCGCTGTCGCCGTCGCTTGCGTCCAGGCCGCAGCCTAAAAGAGTAAGCCACACAAGTTTTTTTTTCTATTTTTGTGTGAATATCTTAATGCGGTTCACAGAATACATCTACTTACCAAGTTTCAACAGTATAGTTCTTATAGTTTCGTAAAAAAGGGGCAATGACATACGGACAGACAGACAGACAGACAGACATGACGAATCCATAAGGGTTCCGTTTTTTGCCATTTGGCTACGGAACCCTAAAAACCGGCCAAGTGCGAGTCGGACTCGCACACCGAGGGTTCCGTATAAATTCATAATCACACATGTCTTGAACTCTATATTTTTTATATTTGAGTTGATTGAATGAAAGGTAATTTGCGGTTTACAATTTATGACGTATTAAAAAAAATTACTTTCTAGATCTCGTTCAAACCAATTTCCGGTGGAAGTTTGCATGGAAATGTACATCATATATTTTTTCTAGTTTTATCATTCTCTTATTTTAAAAGTTACAGGGGGGGGGGGGGACACACATTTTACCACTTTGGAAGTGTATCTCGCGCAAACTATTCGGTTTAAAAAAAAAATATATCATTTTTGAAGACCTATCCACACGTATAGGTTTGATGAAAAAAAAATTTTTGAGTTTCAGTTCTAAGTATGGGGAACCCCCAAAATTTATTGTTTTTTTCTATTTTTGTGTAAAAATCTTAATGCGGTTCACAGAATACATCTACTTACCAAGTTTTAACAGTATAGTTCTTATAGTTTCGGAAAAAAGTAGCTGTGACATACGGACAGACAGACAGACATGATGAATCCATAAGGGTTCCGTTTTTTGCCATTTGGCTACGAAACCCTAAAAAAAGACTAGCTAATTCGTTAGCTTCAGGCGCGTATCCAGGATTTCATTCAGGGGGGACAAATTTTCAGTATACCTTTATTTATGAAGCGGCGCGAGCGCAGCGAGCGCGAAATTTTTTGAATAGTTAAAGCGGACCAGACACTATCAGTAATTTCCGTCATTCCGTCATTCCATCGTTTAGTATACGTCAGACCATCATTTCAACCACTACACTGTCAGTAAAATGTCAGTATATTGTCATTACTTGAAATCATCATTATACGAGGAGTGATCAAAGAGTAGTGAGAACGATATATATACTCCTTGGTAAGAAAAAAATGAATACTGGCAGGCATAGCTCAGATATTTGTAATATTAATAAAGAAAAAGTTTTCGATTCTCTTTTGTTTTTTTTCTGAATGTAGTCATTTGTTTGCTTCGTGTCAGGACGTGTTCTCGAAAATGGAGAAAAACGAAGTGCGAGCCGTTATTAACTTATTAAATACCTCTGTTTAAAAAAGTTAACGACGCAAGAGATTCACTGCGATTTGGAGGCAACGTTAGGAGAGTCTGCTCCGCCGTATTCCACTGTCGCAAGGTGGGCTTCTCAGTTTCGAGTAGGGAGAACGAGCTCGGAAGACGAACATCGTTGCGGCCGCCCATCGACGTCAGCCACCCAAGAAAATGTTGTTAAAGTCGAGAAAATTGTTTTGAGCGATCGAAGAGTTACCATCCGTTACTTAGTTCAAGAAACGGGCATTTCATATGGAAGTATTCAATCCATATTGAAACAATCTTTGAATATGAGAAAAGTCTCCGCAAGATGGGTGCCGAGAATGTTAACAGACAGTCAGAAACAAAATCGACTTGACATTTTGAAGACATTGGACAAGTTTCAAGAAGATTCTGAAAACTTTTTGTCTCGTTTTGTAACAATGGATGAAACATGGATCCATCATTTTGATCCCGAGACAAAACAGCAATCTTCACAATGGAAACGGCCATCATCACCGACCCCGAAGAAGTTTCGTGCCGTGGCATCGGCTGGCAAGGTTATGGCCTCAATATTTTGGGACTCAGAAAGGATATTGTTGATTGATTACCTGGAACGTGGAACCACTATTACAGGCCAATATTATGCAGGATTAATTCCCAAGTTGAGGAATACCATCAAAGAGAAAAGGAGAGGGAAACTTCGAAAGGGCGTGCTGTTTCATCACGACAACGCACCCGCGCACAGCTCGGCAGTTGCGATGGCTGCCATTCAACAAGCTGGCTTCGAATTGGTTGACCACCCCCCTTATTGACCAGGTCTGGCGCCTAGCGATTTTTATCTGTTCCCCAAATTGAAAGAATACTTAAGCGGAAACAGGTACGAAGACGATAACGAGGTGATGCATGCCGTGGAGAGCTTTTTGCAGGACCAAGACAAAACTTTTTTTTTGAAAGGCCTTGGAAAAGCGCTGGAAAAGGACTGGTGTGTAGAGAGACTCGGAGACTATGTAAAAAAATAAATTATTAAGATATCAATAGTCATTATATTCTATCTCATTCTCACTACTTTTTGATCCCTGCTCGTACTATCCAAAAAACAGTGACAGGCATAATTTTAATCTTTGAAATAAAAATAATATCGAAGTTGCTTATTCGAGACTGAGTAAGGTAAAGAAGTCGTTCTTGGGGCAGTTTATAAAATTTTACAATAAAATACCTGAAAATGTAATTAGTTTATCCGAAAATAAGTTTAAGACTTATGTAAAGAAATGCCTGTGTTCAAGAAGATATTATAAAACCCAAGACTATGTTAACGACAGTGATGTATGCATATGTATAGATCCTCCAGCTCATAGCTTTAGTAATGACATCAATTGTAATAGATATTAAGTATTTATTTCAAAAAATGTGTTAAGGCGAGTTTCTTTTGGGCTCGACGTTTCTTCTCGCTCCGCTAACACTTCCCGAAACGTTGAGTGTACAAGTTCCGAGTGGTAGGAACTTTGTACTAGGTAGAAAAAAAAGAAGATTTAAAAGTATGCGTACAGCATCTACTTAAATAAAAAATATTTTGAATTGAATTGAATTGAAGTGCGATATAATGTTTTATAGTAGGCCATATATGTAAAAGTATGCTATTACGTAACTTACTTTAGGTCCTAAACATAAAAGCGTCGCGTCGTCGGTGCACTCCGACCTCAAAACATCGTGAGGAAACCATCACATCTGATGACTAAATGTGTATGAAGGTCGCGATGCACACGTTCGTAGGTGAAAATTTAAAAAGCGGCCAAGTGCGTGTCGGGCTACGTGCAGTGTAGAATTCCGTAGTACTAATACGACAGACACTGCTTCACGGGGAAAACCTTCCGTCTTACAAAATTGACTACTACCTACTCGTTAACTTGTAAAGCCTACTTAGCTGTGATGGTTTTCTTTTTAACTTCAGAGTTAAGAAATTAGTTGTCATTACTTAAACTGGGGCTTAATGACAACGAATTTGTTAACACCTTTTAAGTATATTACTGCCGTGAACTTTTTCACATTTCTAGAAACAACCGTTTAGCTGGCACACACATGACTTGAACACACGAATTTAACAAAAAAGTGCACTTTAAAGCTTGATATTTCGAAAAAGGATTCCTGAATCGTAAAATGGTTTTCGCAAACCCACAATATTTTTGAAAGACCTATCCAATAGCACCACACACCATGGAATAGTCGAGAAAAAAATTTATCCCCACTTCATCTGTAGAGGAGGTACCCCGAAAAACTTTTTTTTTTCAAGATTTTGTTTTATCACTTTGTCGGCGTGTTTAATATGTATATCCGTGCCAAATTACAGCTCTCTAGTACTAATAGTATACGAGCTAAGCCACGGACAGATAGACAGACAGATGGACATGGCGAAACTATAAGCGTGCCTTGTTGACTACAGAACGCTAAAAATGGATGTGACCGAGGCTAAAATGTGTCACACGATAAGAAAGAAAGAAGATCTAAAGCATATTTCTGTTAAAATCCTTTAAGACATTTTATTAAAAATCTTGTAAACGAAAAATAAGTGTTTATTTTTTTTTACTTTCGAGCTACTGAGGAATGAGTGGTAGCGAGCGATGAAGAAGTAAGGAAGTATTGTCATCTCACAAAAAAACTAACTCGTGATTTTAATGGGGATCGATTGTCTCACACTAACAGAGCCCAAAAAGCTATCAAATGAAAAACCGGACAAGTGCGAAATCTTCGCATCGAATCGAAAACGGAAAAGTTATTACTCTGAAACTGTTCACCGCTGCCCTTGAAGATGTATAGCTTTCACATGGGTGGTGTCCGGAGGTCCAAAAATATAAAAAAAGCGGTCAAGTGCGTGTCGGGCCACGCGCAGTGTAGGGTTCCGTAGTACTTCGACAGACACTGCTTCAAGGAAAAAACCTCCCGTCTTACAAAATTGACTACTACTCATTAACTTATAAAGCCTACTTAAGCTGTGATAGTTTTCCTTTTAATTTCGTTATATAAGTATACTACTTCCGTGAATTTTTTCAAGAATTTTTTTCTAGAAACAACCGTTTAGCTGGCAGGGGAGAGGGGGACACATGACTTTAACAAAAATTTACACTTTAAAGCTTAATATTCGATGGTTTTCGCAAAACCACAATAATTTTTAAAGACCTATCCAACGACACCCCCCCCCCCTTGGGATAGTCGAGAAAAAAATTCATCCCCTCTTCACGTGTTAAAAAAATGTTTTTTAAGATTTTATTTTACAACTTTGTTAGCGTGATTAATATGCATATCCGTGCCAAATTACAGCTTTCTAGTACTAATAGTCTCTGAGCTAAGCCGCGGACAGATAGACAGACAGACGGACATAGCAAAACTACCTATAAGGGTCTTGTTGATTACGGAACCCCAAAAAACCGGACAAATGCAAGTCTGACTCGCGCATTAAGGGTTCTGTTCAAACAAATAATACTGAGAGTTTAACCGTCTTTTTAGAATTCCGTAACCAAAGGACAAGGGGATCCTATTACTAAGCCTCCACTGTCCGTCCGTCCGTCCGTCTGTCTGTCAGCGGGCTGTATCTCATGAACCGTAATAGGTAGACAGTTGAAATTTTCACAGAGTATGTATTTTTATTGCCGCTATAACAACAAGTAATAAAAATATAAATAAATTAATAATTAAAAGGTGCTCTCCTACTAGAAATGTGTTTTTTTTTTGTGTTTTTTGCTCGATCTTAATAATGGCAACAGGTAGATGCTGGAAATACTCACAGAGATTATACAATCTATTGTTATAGTCGCAAAAAAAATATAATAAAATAAAATACTTAATTTTTAAAAATGAAAGGGGTCTCCATACAAGAGACGTGTTTCTTGGAGTTTCTTGTACGATGGTAGGGAACTTTCATGCGCGAGTCCGACTCGCACTTAACCGGTTTATTAATTTCTGATTTGCCCCACAATAGTGCCCTTCACACTCAAAATTACTTAATTTAGGTTACACGTGTGTCGTGTTTGGTGTGTCTTGTCCTCATTGACTCTAAAGAGAGCACGAATTCATCAAACGCAAGGCTCTGTGGGATATAAGGTGGATTACAACAACAATAATACTTTTTATATTAAGTAGTTATGTACATGAAATCAAATCAAATCAAAAATATTTATTCAAAGTAGGTAGCACTGTACACTTTTCGAAGGTTTTTTTTTCTACTTAATACGAAGTTCCTATCACTTGGAACTCGTATACCTATCACTTGAAACTCGAATACTCGTACCCAACATTTCAGGAAGTGTTTGCGGAGAGAGAAGAAAGTACTTAAAATTAAAAATGGAAAAGCCCCTGGAGAGGATGGAATAACTTCTGAGCTATTGAAAGCAGGCGGTAAGTCTTCAGAATCTATTCAATGTCGCTCTACAAAACGGGAGAACTCCAAAGGCGTGGAACAAAAGCATCGTGGTCCTCTTCTTTAAGAAGGGTGACTAAACTATTGACCGATGTCGCTTCTAACGCCACGTCTATAAGCTGTTCTCACAAACGAACTCACACGTAGGCTTGATAAATTCTAACTACGAAACATATACTACTAAACATATCTAACTAATAAACATATATGTCGAAGAATTGTCAACCCCCGGTAAAGAGTTCTAGAGTGGAGACCGCGTTTGGGCAAATGTAGCGTGGGACGCCCCCCGGCTAGGTGGAGCGATGATTTGCGCAGGGTTGCAGATAAGAGCTGGATACGCATGGCCGAAGACCTAATAAGTGTCGTATCTTGGAAAAGATCTATGTCCAACAGTGGACTAATACAGGCTGATGATGATTTTTGCGGGATTGGATACCTACCCTAGTAGGTACCTCCCATTCTTACAAATTAATTGTAATTTTTTCTGAAGTCTTTTTTTTGCTATGATTATGAATGTTTATTGCTGATTTGTATTGCACCAGTGACAACCCTGTGTTTGCTATACGGTAGAAGAATTCGCGAAAAAGTATGCACAGCGTGGTTAAACAATTTATTTACTGTGATCGCATCCCAAAAATGGTGTTAAAAACCATTGAATATATTCATAGTCCAGATTTTGGCGAAATGCGTTCACATTCAGTGGTTTAGTTAGACGCTAGATTTATTGCTCTGAACCTTTAAACAAATGAGGTTCGAACTTGGGGGAGGGGGCCAGAAAAACAATGTGAAAATCATGTGTATTTTATCGCGCGACAGGAAATAAATTAATTTGTGACTTGTACAATATTGTTTACCAATTGAATTGAGTTATGCGAGCACTTGAAAACCAGGGCGAGCAAATTGTGTCTAAAAACAACCTAAAAAACAAGCACTTTTGGGGGGCAAATAAGAAAATTTTAAAAAGAAGTTTTGCAAACTGTACCGTGAGATATATATCAATATAAGCCTTTGTTGTATCTCAGTTTTTTTTTATAATTCTAAAACAAAAAGTATAACATTTATTTTAGACAAAACAATAAAAAGCCAAAAAAAATCTTTTTTAACAGAAAACAGTTTTTTACTTAAAGATTGCAGGAAAATCTATAAGAAATCTGTGGTCTTAAACTAACCTGGTACATCTTTCAACCAGATACAAACTTACTTTGCGTTGGAGAATTAACCGTGACGTCGTAGTTATGTAGCCTTTTCCGGTCCGGTTTTTTCTTACACCTCTCACATTTCCTAATCAATAATAATAGGTACATACATACTAAAAATAAATTTATTAAGTTGTGATTTTATAAATATAAAAGTATAAATATTTTTGTTTAAACCATAGTTCGTAAAAGGACGGCTAAGGCATCGCCGCTCTCGCTACGCACCACCATCTGCGCAGACACTTGTTCGTGTGTCTGGATCAAGCGGCTGCGCATCATCACCTGCGCTCCTGTGCGAAATACACCTTCGCCACGAATGTCCACTGCTTTTCGTGCACCTTCTGCTGATGCACAAACAGTAGGTAAACCGAAATGATCACATATCATTTTGGCACCTTCATTTATGTCCATTTGCCCTAAAATATACGTTTCGCAGGATTCATTCTCGACGGAGAATTTATCCCATTTCAAATTCCAATCGACACCAGGCTCTTTCATCTTGAACTGGTCACAGCATAGGATTATAAGTTGCTCTAATTCGTATGAATCCTCGTAGCCTTTCTCTGCGATCGGTAAACTTGTTTCTGGATCACACATTTTAACTATGAATTCCAATGAGAGTTCGAACACGCCTATACACTCATCGCCACATGCTGGGAAAGATAAAAGATAATACATATTTCCTTTTTCGTTATATGACAACTTTTCACATGAAATTTCTTCTAAAATCCTGAACCCAGTAGACAGATTTATGAGAATTTTCACTTTTTCGAGGATTTGATCACGAAGCGTGTTCAAACAATCAAACTGCAAAAGTAAATGTTTGGGGTATATATGTTTTACACAACAAACTCGATATTCCGTACCTGGTTCTGTTAAATTGGTTGCTTTAACGCTCTTGAATAAAGGACCAATTTTTTCTAAGCCTGAAATCACGTTTAATTGACTGGCATCATTTTCATGAAAAGATAAAAATGGATCATTATAATCACTTGTTCCTTTCGATTCTGTCATATCATTCCCAGCATGTGAAGTATTTGGATAATTAAAGAGCTCATATGAAGTACCCTCAAGATAATGTGCTAGTAAGTTTTCCATCTCGGTTACATGCGTTACGTTTAAAATGCAGTAATTAATGAGTAAGCTATCATTAGAGTTCAATATTGCATTAAGAAGTACTGCCCGGTCACGGACTTCGTCATCATCGTCCAGTAGGCATCTCTCCAGGAGGCACTGTACGGTGGACAGCAGAGAGGGGCGGGCGGCTGCGATCCGCGCCAATGCCGCTACCGTCGCCGCCCTCACCGGCACTGCATCCAGTCCAACCCTATTGTAAATTATTCTTATGTACTTCAGTGGTTGGTTACTTTTTGGTGCTTCTTGACCCAGAACATTCAAAATTTTTATACTAAGCGAAGTATACTCACAATCCTCTAAGTATTCGCAGAGGGTGTCTAACCCTGTCTCTTTTGCATAGGGATTATTTTTTATTAAACAATAAATCGCATCAAATATAGCTGTCTTGTACTGCATCCCACCGTAATCCTTCAGACATTTTGCCAAAAAATCTATGAGCAACACACATTTCAGAGGATACTTCAAACAAACTGATTTCGTAACTTGCACTATTTTAATCTTGAATTCATCAGATATTTCCGACATGAAATTGGTCACACGCTTCATAATTTTGTCGATTGAATTTGCAGTTCCTATTGTAAGCAAGATTGTTACAGCTAAAGTTGCAACAGCCTCATTAGAGTCAGAAATTAAGTTTTCCAAGTCACTTGTACATGAAATTACGGCATTTGGATTTTTTTTCGCTAATTTTTCTAACGTTCGTGTAGCAGCTAAGCGCACGACTGAATTGTGGGAACTACAAAAACCCTGAAGTATATAAACTGCTTGGGGAAGCTCTTTTGAGGGTTTTTCTAAGCATACGATTGCATGCGCTGCCTCGTATGCTACAATTTCTGTCTGGTTATGCAAACATGACTCAACAAAGGTAATAAATTGTTCAGGGTTTGTAATCTCGTCATCCTCCGCGAGCCTGGCAGCGATCCGTATGATGAGGCATGACGCATAGGGCGATCGCTCCACCTGCCGTTTGACTTTACCCACGAACTTTGCCGTGGACAGTATATTATCTCGTCGTATTTCGAAGACTAGTGCCAGTGCATGGTATGATACCATAGCATTACTGGCGTAAATGGCTTCCTGTAAAGAAAATATATCTATCGATTATCATCATTATTATCGTTGGGATTTTTTGCGTCTCTGTCGCGGGTACTTGTCGGTGTTTGGTGACTGATGTTATCGGGGCGGTACAGCCCTCGCGTGAATCAAGTCTCATGCCCACATTTATAACGCATCACCTTAGACACAACACAATAGGGCAGTTTAGTACATCAATAATTATAAATAATGAAACATTTAGAAATTCATTAGGTACAATGTGCAATTTTTTATTAATAGAAATTTCGTAATGGGTATAAAAACAACGACACAGTACTAAATTATCGATATCACAGATTACTACTTCACACATTTTTAGTATAAACTTTAAAATAGCTAAAACTACCTACGGTATTAAGGAAACGAAGGACAGTCCAGGGCTTGCGGCACCCTGTCGGCCTTATTGGCTAAGGTAAGTGGCTCAAATAAGGCCGACCTTATTTTTATCTTGACGTAATTAGTAGGTTTTTAATAAAAACTCACTCATCTTTCGAAATATTAATTTTTATTGATTAAACTTTAAAATAAATATAGTTGAAACGTTAAAAAAACAAAAATCAGACTTCTGTGAATCAGAATATTAAAAAAGTCCTTTAGGCCTTATTGGGAGACCCATGCCGCAATAAGGCCTTTCATACTAAAAGAAAGAAAAAACAATCATTAAACTTCAGTTACTAAAACATATGAACGTAATATTATTTCAATTTAGTAAGATCTTTTAGTAATCATATTTGGGTGTTATAATCAGTCTTGATAATCGTCTCAACATATTATCCTTCCTTTCTTCATTTTCTTCAAGCAATCTCCTGAACAGTAATTTTTTTTATCAGCAGGGTTTAAGCCAACACACAGCTCATGATACCTACTAGATATTACAAGCAAGGCATTACCGCATGTCATCCATTCGATATTTTTTGCACTTATATTATTTTGTTAGGCCTTATTTGGACCTGTCGTATGTGTAAGAAAAAAAATATTACAGACAATACATTGAAAAAATTGCGTATATTTATACGCAATTTTTTCAATGTATTGTCTATAATATTTTTTTCATAAGCATTTGCTTATGAAGGGGTTACTAAACTTTTAAACTAAATAACACACAAAAAAAACTCGGCATGCGTGCAAAAATAACAAAATACTTCATTACCTGTAGAAGTTGTACTCTTTTATTGGGTCTCTTACCTTATATCAACTGATCAGAAAGATAGAGACTGCATGCCGGATTAGATTTAGAGGTTTTTCTTTCCCAGACGGGTTACAGGTCTATGATACGCTAACGAGTGCACCCCCTGACAAGTTTCGTTTTATGAATAAATATTTATTCATAAAACGAAACTTGTCAGGGTATGGACTCGAGAGAAAAGAACAGGTCTTACCTGTACTTCATTTATCCATCGTCGAGTAAGCTCAGGGTTGGTTGTGGTTAAATGCAGTGCGGAAACCAGTGCCGCCGACTGAACTACCGGTTCCTTATCCGCAATCGCTTGCTTCACGTAACGGCCGAAGTTAGGAAGCAGGGTGCTATCGGTGATGCTGCAAAGCGCGCGGATTGCCGCCGCGCGGTGCTTCCCTTCCAGTTGAATAACGTCTTTCGTCAAGGAAGAAGTTACAATAATAACATCCTGTGCTACTGTACTCAATTCATTCAAACTCAAGTATAACAGTCGACGTAACGTAGCACTTTGCGACTGAAAAAGCTTTGTAATACAGAAAAATATTTCAGTAGCCTCCATAGTAGTAAACGACATATTATCCTGATAGAGTAAATAAATTATTCTCGTCAGTATTCTCATGCTCTTCTTGGGATCCACTGGAGTGTAATTAAATGATCTCGCCTCTTGTATGATATTGACTTTATCTAAGTTGGATAATATTTCAAAACAACTGTTCTCCTCCCAGTTTGTTATATTGCGGAAACGATCCATCGCTTGTTGCTGACACTAATTCTTTAAAAAAAAAAGGTGATGGATAAATGTATATTTTGTTTATAATATTTTTGGTAGGTACTGTAATTTCAAATAATATCGAAATCACAAAGAAAATAAAACTAAAAACATCCAAAAGAATCGCATGACATTTCGCAATGGTGACGAGACGACTTACAGCGGTAGATTCGTGATAAACAAAGTTAAAGACTTTTTATTCCGAGACCACAGACTTGTAGAAAAGGCACGTCTAAGGTAATAAATAAGGACTTTTTGGTCTAAGGATATAACGTTGATCATCAGCTCAGTAGGTACGTATTGAATGCGAACGCCAACACAGAGCGACGCGACGGTTACATTTTACAAACCTTTGTTGGTCTTAGGGATTCAGAAACTTGTCATTCGGGTGAGATAGCGCTGAGAGCTTGGAGGGGTTGGCTGACTACGTAAGTTCGGGTTATTCCTGTTGTCCCCACGAGCCTGTCCCCGAATGGCGACAAACAGGAATTTGTCCCCGAAAAATATTTTTATCAAGAATTCAACGCTTTGAACATTTCTTATTCTAAGTAATATTATATTAAAACTGTCATTAAATAATTATCATGAACATTTATTAGAATCAAAACTAAAATTTCTGTTAAAACAGGCTCGTGGGGACAAACAGGAATAACCCGTAAGTTCACTGATGCGGCCGCTGTGTCGGTGCTGCAGTCTGGTCTTCAGTCTCGAATCTATGCACTATGCAGCCATTCATAGATTCTATTATCCATCCTAAACAGAATCAGTTATTGTGACAACCGACATCTTTACCTTGGGAATGATACGATAAGAAGAAGAAGATTGTGGTATGATCCGATCAATAATATCTTTGGTCTTTGCGAACCAAACTTCAAAGCAAGGAGCTTGTAACCAAATCTAAGTATAAAGTTTAAGACATAAAAGAAATACGCTTTTTTATTATTTATATTAGTTTATTACTTCAATTTGTATTTTGTTACGTTTCCTCCCTACCCACCCTTAAAACACTCGTCTTTCAGATCATGGAAACGACACATAATAATAGTGAATCCGGAAACCCATAAACATCATTAAAGCCGTGAGTGAGACTAGTCTGTCCGCTTATATTTGTTAGGGACATCTTTACAATAAACAGGCCGATACTCGAAAAATATCTCGAATAGACTACATAGAATTACTTACATTAACTGGAAAAAACTTTTCGAAAGTTACAATTTTAATGGATATCTAAATGTCCATTCATTACAACATATTTAATGTTAGTCATTATAACATTTTACATCACTAAAAATCTTCAAGTACCTATTTTGGGACCATTTAAAATTTTTGACAACACGTTTTTTACACTTCTTTGTTCATTAGGCTGTAAAGGGTATGAAGCCTTTTTATTAAATCGAGTTCACAACTTTTTTTTATTAAAATACTTATCACCCATTTCGCATAAGGACTTAGCCCTTAGCATACAGTCTAGCTGTTGAAACATCGGAGAAACTTTTATTCTATATAGGTAAATAAATGTAATTACTTATCTATTAAAAAATTAACAATGTTGGTGTTTTTTTATTTATTGTTTGCATTTTCTTCGTAACACACACGTAAAAATTGGGAAGCCAAAAATTTTAAATGTTATCTATTACTTAGATATACATATATTAAGCTTTTAATATAATATAATCAGTAATAATTAGATACGGTAACGTTAACATTTTCCAAAGTACAAACTTTTAGTCATACAGTCATAATAAATCTAAACAATTTATAAGGATTGAAGTCCTTCGTAGATAATTTTATTCACAACATCCGAATTTATGTAGATTTTCTTAAAGTTTTTTTGTGGCATACCTACATGGTCAACTATATTTTTTTGCGGTACACATCGGGCTGTATATTGACTTCCATTCATCCAATTACCGAAAATCTTTGGGATTTTATTTAATAATATACAATAGCATATATTTTAATTAATATATACAGGGTGACTGGTACAAACCTGAAAACCTCTTAACTGATGGCTCTACTCATAGAAAATGATAAAATTATTGCTAAAATCCTAAAAATAATGATGTAAACTCTGCTTACACGATAAGCAATTGGTACAAAAAAATCAAAAGTCCAAATCATCTGAAATTACAATCATGAAATTAAACAAATGTCAAGAAACCCACAATTAAACCGTGAAAATGTTTTTGTATTCCCATAATAAGTTGGGTGATCAACTAATCGCATGTTAGAAAACTAAAAGAAAACTGCAAATCGAGTAGCAGCGCAAAACGCGTAAACGTTTGAAAAAATGAATGTGAATGCAAGACAAAGTGCCCACTGGACCTGACAGAAAGATAAACGAACTTTTGTCTATTATTCCTTATTAGTAATTTAACCACATAGAACACTACAAGATACAGTAAAAACTAATATTTAATTAATACTAAAATATTACTGAAATAACACACTATAGATTTTTTCTGATAAGTAATGATAAAATTCTAACAAACTGCAAATATGAAATAACCTATTGCGACGACTAGCTCTGCTGGGTTTTATCATAACTTGTTATTTAGAAGGCGTTTAATTTACCTACAGATATAACCAATACATACATTAATCAACTGCCAAGCAGTAGTAACTAAGAACTTACAAAATAATTTAAATTAAATATCACAATCACAAAACGTACTTTCAATCCTATCCAAAGGATAAATATATTTTGGAACAACCCAGGTAACTTGTGGGAAACCAAGACATACTAACTTTGCTAATTTATTACTATCAAATATTCAAAACACCGGTTTGACTTTCATATAAATTACGATATTTCACTTAAGTATAGCTACGTATTATCAAATGTATAAATGAATTTTTAGCTTCCGCTTTTAACTGCTTAGCCTTAAACTTGTTGGTTTAGACTATAATTTTATGGCTTTGATTTTTTTAACAGCAGCTGCGTCGTTTGCATCCAAACTAGATGGCTTTCTAAAGATAAGAAGAGAAACAGCTAACGCAGAACTAACCAAATTATTAATAAATTTAGCTAAGACAATTTATTCGATCTATTCGAGTTCCATGTTCGATGTCACAGCTCTAGTAAATAAACACTAAGTACTAAAAGAGTAATCAATTAAATAATAACAGACACTATTACTTTTGATTTTTAACACAATACAAAATTACAATATTTTGTCAATGAGCGCCAGCACACTCGTAGGAGAGCTGAATAAGTATTTTACTAATTTGATTACTTATTCTCGTATCAACTAAACTTTGGCAATTTATTTACATATTTAAGTTACCTTTTTGAATTTACTGTACAAATATATTAGTTGGTAGATTGATAATAACAAATATAATATCATTCTACTATTTTTTAAATACCTACTCACTTTGTACAAATATTGCGCCACAGAATAAAGATTTGCAAGTAGCCTTTGTTTTATTTGAAATTTCACATGAAGCAACACCTGATATTTCTTTTAATAGCGCCGATAAAAATTAATGAATTTCATTCACATGTATTTTATTTTTTATATCTACATTTTTTTCAATTTTAAATAGAGATCAAAGTACTTTTTTATATGCAGTGCTTAGATATCTAGTATACATGAAAATTATCGTAATACAAATACACTTTTTACCCAAGCAACAACACAACAACAGCTATTCAATACTATATGTATTGTATAGATACCTAATAAGCTAAGCGATTTTTTCAAACAGTATTGTTATCATATTATGTCATATCGTGACAAAATATAACGATGACATGTGTGTCCTCTATTGATTGGTCTTGTAGTAAATTGTGCGAGTTTCTCCCTTCAGTGAATGGTCCCCGGTCGATTTTTTAAAACAAGGATTAAAATATATCTCACTAGTATTATAAATGCAAGAGTATGGATGTTGTTTGTTTATTTGTTCACACCGAAACTAATGAATGGATTTGGATAAAATTTGGTAAGTAGATGAATAAAGCACTCGGCTAACACATAGGATACTTTTTATCTCGGAAAATTTAAGGGTTCCCGGAGGAATGCTTAAAACTCAAAATTTTCACTTAGTCACTAGATGGCGCCACCTTAACATTTTCTTTCTCTCTGGACTCAATTCTGAAGTCCACGCAGACGAATTCGCGGGCGGTAGTTATAGTTTTATATAACTTATGTGGCAGTCGTTAAAATACTCTCAATGTTGTGTTAGTTACTTGCGGTTTCCGGACTTTCCCTAAAATATTGCATAAACACGAGTAACCTTAATGCTAATTTTTAAAATATATTTAATTAATACTGTCACTTTGGCACTTTACGCTTTACAGGTGTGTAAAATGGACTTGTTTCTGCCATCAACATCCTTATGTTTACTGAGCGCAGCAAAATACGATTAATTGATATAAATTAAACGATAAAAAGTGTGTTAATAAAATAAACTGGATTCCCTGCGTACCTTCCAAATCAACGGAAAAGACTATTTGTTTGAAAATGTAGGTTTATGTTATGCTCCTATATTTACTAGTAGCTCTGTTATTCCTTGGGTCTAATTTTTGTAATTTTATTATTCGGGTCCACTGTGGCAAAATTTGATCTATAACTTTTAAATAATCGTCAGTTTTTAGACTGTTCATAAAAGAATATTGACTTATTTTGTCAAAAAAAGCAGCGATTTCAGCACAGACGTCCAAAAATATTTGTTCAGTAATAAATAAATAAATGAGTCGAAGCCTCAGTTACTGGGTCCTACGCCTATTTTGATACACCCTGTATACAATACGGTGGATCCAATGTATAGCAAAATACAAAATCCTTCATTTTCAAATACAAAAATGTGACTGTGACTGTTTTATATTTACTCAAAATATGAAATGGGCATAAAATATCAAATTCAGGTAGGCACCCTAATAAGCTTCACAATAATATAACTAATTAACGTCGCTACAATTAGCATATCACTTGCATTACCTCTTGTAAGTATATGGTATCAACTCTAATGTAATTGTACGTAAGTACGTATGACATTTATTCTGTAGACGAATGTTTTTCAACTGACGCAAAAATATTTTACTATTTATTTATCAGACACTAACTACTTATAATAAATTAATCAGCCACTATATTCTCCTGTCATAAATGTGAAAAAGCGTTCCCCTTTGTGGCTACCAAAAAGGAAATGTGTTAAAATTTACTAAAATATGACGCACTTTTATTTAGAAATTATTGGTACCGACTTTAACCTGACTTGTAATTTCAAATAACGAAAATACCTATTTATATTCGTATATGAAGGAGGTTTTAAACTCTGCAAGTTATGAAAATGTTACCGAGGGAAACCTGTAGAAACCTAACAGTTCAAATTTAAAGATATTTCACAAGGACCATACATATAGTCTACTTTTTTACTGTAGCTTAACCCATACTGTCCCGGTAAAAAGAAATACTATTTATAATCAAGTATTATCTTTCGGGTAGATTTACTGAGATGTTCCTGAGCTTTTATTTCTGAACCGATAGTTTATCTAATCTTTGGCATCGATGATAAATTAACAATGCAATAAGGTTCTTAGGCTACTCACAACTCATTGTTGCCTTTCTACGATATTAATAACACAGGCATCCTTTTAACTTATGTATTTACACCAATTGATCTAACCAAACCATTCTTACTTAAACAAAGGGGCCATTTATTGTTCTTGTAACTTATAAGATTCCTAAGTTACGAATCCTAACATAAGCTTTTAAATTTTACAGGTTCTACACATTACTAACAAATCAACTACCTAATTATTTACAATTTAGGTCATTACGAAGACTATTGTGATGTGATTTTGTTGTTTTTGTTTGTATCGTTAATTTCTAAACTTGTGTCAACATTATTTCGCTTATCAAAACAAACGTTAAGTTTATCACCGCTGTTTTTTATATTTCTTTCGTGGAAATTTACGATAATAACACATAAGTAAATATAATAATTGATCTATTATTAAAACAATCATAAAAAAAATTGCATATCGATAGTTTCATAAATTCGTAAACGATTTTGTACTAAAACAAATTATATAACTAAAACAAATAATCACCTAAAACTTAATACTCGAGCTGTTTGTATTTTCATGTTAACATTTTGTTATCATTGGCACTATTATGACGACAGTTTGGTTTATTCGGTAACTGTCCATACGGTAATACGCCAAATGTCACTTCAACATTTATACGTAACAAAACGATACGTTATCTATGGTATACACCAAATGCTGTTTTTTCGTCGGTTTTGGAAAACAGGAAGTAAAGCTGCTAGGTGCTATCGGTAATATCTTCTCTTTTTTTGTTGTTTTAGAAATTTACAGCAGTGGTTGTGTGTCGGATAATCACAGAGTTTATGAAATAGTTTGCGGTCGTGCTATAGCCTGCTAGCTTTTCATTAAATTTGTACTGATTCAGTATAATTTGAGAGTTGAGAAAAGTCTTACATGCAGGCCAATCAACCCAAGCTGGAGTTAACGGGTCTATTAATTTTTAAGATCCAGGTTTATGTAGTCCACTTTAAAAACTACGTCGTTTTAACACTTTTCACCTTTTGTCTATTTTGTTTACGACTACAAGTAAATCCGACCCCATAATATTTTATTTGCTGGGATTCCGGGAGTGCTCAGTCAGCTCCACTGGCTGGCGGCTGGACGCTGATTCGGACCTGACCCGTAGAGTCCACCATAATTTTCACCTAAAAAAATAACGATAAGTAAGTTTTGTGTCAGTAATAACACTATTATGGCCGTCGTCGTCCAAGATCTGAAGGAAGTGACCTACGCGTAGTGTGCTCCTCTCCTATGCAAAACTGATTGCAGTACCCCATACGAGCTGAGAACATAGAAGTAGGAGTCTAACCTACTTTGACTGGTAGCGCCCACTCTCGGTCACGTAACGTGCAAACCAGAGACAAGTTTTCCTTTTCTCTGGTGTAAACCACTGTTTCGAGTGGGCAAATATTGCGAACATACTTATGGCCCGTCATCATAAACTCAGCTAATTTGCATAAAAAAAAAATGTTACCTAGTCCCCGCGTCAAACATTCATTGCGTAGTAGACGGGGTTGGGGGGCGGCGCCACCGGAGAGGTGGCAGTGGGCGCTGCCACCCCCGCGGGCGCCCCCTCAGGCGCCCCACGCGCTGATCTGGACGGCGACCCTGGAGCCGGCTGGTAGAGTGGAGCTGCTACCTGATGATGTCATATCAGAAAAGTTTAGGATTTTTCAGACATTGAACAGAGGGGTTGGTAGGCATCTCGCACATGAAATTTCTTCCACACGTGCGAGTTAGACATGGGATGGGTCTTATCTACTTACTTATTTACTACCAAATACTGAAGAGAACAAGTCGCACACATAGGTGTGCGACTTGTTCTCTTCAGTACTGACTGACCGACAGACTGACCGCACATATTAAATCAAGTTTTAAGGCCTACAATGAGTGCATAGATTTCGTAGTTAGAAGGTATTCTAATTACTTTATGACAAATTTGATCTCACCTAAGTATTTTATGTTAAAATGTTCTAATTACTTTTAAGTATTCTCACGTTATAATTGATTAAATGTTATTTTGATCAAAATGCATTTTTTTACAACATAAATTTTCCTTTTCTACACTAAATTTCAATCTCCTAACAATTTTCCTTTTTACTATAACATATCCTTTTAATTTGTGTATATTTTTAAATAATCATAAATTTTTACTTACTAGCTACTGCCTAATCAGCTGTCAAACTCATTTTTTTTAATAATGCTGTTATATACAGGTTTATTTTTGTAAAAGTTCTCTCATCTTTGCGTAATGTTGCTGCGGCAGTTTCATTTTACTTACTTTTATTTATATAAATTGGGTAGACGAGTAATAAAATTAATTCTATTGAATCGTAAATGAAGTAAATAAAGACAGAAAAGGAATTTGTAATTTTAAATGCAAATGTCTCAAGTAGTTCGTGGCTCGAATCTCAAATACCCAAGAAACGTAAAGAACAGACTCAGTATTGATGTTTTGTGTTCCTACTTAGGTAGTAAGCGAACTGACAAATAGTCTTTACTCCGAACACGTAGTGCCCTTTAACAAAGACTGGAAAATTACCTTCAACCAAGGTCGTTCCATCTCAAAAACTTAATACAATACAATAATAGAAAAAAATTCTTGCCCATGACTTACTGGCTCTGTTTTGCATCTGTTTGATGCCGTTATATTATGCAACAAATTTTACGTTTCCTTATTTGTTTTTTATTCGTGGAATTTAAATATAGATAGTTCAGGCTCTAATTTACATAACTTCATTACTATATGCTGCTGCTTCTGTTTTTGATCCAGCGCTTTCCCTCGAGAGAAAAAACAACTTTTGTTCTATGACTTTGCTTACATTACAAAAAAAATGTGCTCTCCATACAAAAATGGATAATATTAATAAATTGTATGAAAATTATAAAAATTTATATGCGATTTGAGCAGTCGTAGAACTAAAGTTGGCCAGAATGATGACTAAAATCCCCAGTTAAAGGCCCTACATCCATTTTTTTAGAAGGTCTAACAAAATCAGCTTAAAACAATTAAAACTAGTGCTTCTATTCTACTAATGAAATCGAACAACTTTCTCCAAGGCAACAGTACAGTATTTAACAATAGTAAATGCACAAAAAAAGATTTGTTTTTATTGAAATTCTATTACCTATGTTAGAAAAGTTAAAACCTTTTTTCGTGATTTTGTTTAGGCCAAAGTAGTTTTATATCGTCGCTCCGCTTAGGGGGGGGGGGGTGCATGTCTGTGGTTTAGGCTATTTGACGAATGTTGTTCAGTTTCATGAGAAGAAGCCTCAGTTTAAATGTTTTCAGCTCCTAATACAAAGGGAGCGCCAAAAGTTCTCGAACTAAGTAAGAAAAAGAAAAGCGATACAACTGAAAATTATTTATGTTTCTATCTACTTAATCCTTTCAATTACTTAATCTTTCAAATAATTTCAATACACATAGTCAAACAAATAATAAACATATCAATCCTTTTAAAAGATAACTAGATTCGTCACAAACTTTAGTAGGTATTAGAGTTTTCAACTTATTGTAAGTGTAGAAACTGCGTGCATTTTAGGTAGAGAAGTACAAAATAGATAGGGAGAGCTATAAAGCGACTGTAGAATACATGATCAAGTTGCTGGAAGCCAAGATCCCCGATCGCCATATTTTTGAAAAGCTCCTCCGTGGCACACACGTATTGTCGTGCAATAGATGTGCACCTTAACGATTATCCCGAGATATTTCTTCTGTATTTTCAGGCTGACAGTATTTAAAATGGTAGCATAATATGTCGCGTCCACAACAGTGTTAAGTTCTTCAAAATTCGTCAACAGTATGTCCTTTGAAATTTCAAATTTCTGGTGTGGTCGAATCGCCAAGCCGCCCCAGTGCCCTTCATGTTTAAAAAATTCACACCCGAAATGAAACTTGTTCACCAACTCCTATATGCCTGAATGGTCAAGCCTTCCCGTACACATAACAATATTACCTGTTCATAAATTCTTTTGACTTTCCCCTTATTTTGATAAAACACACGTGACGTACACGCTACACCTTGACCTTATGATATTTGATTTATGATATTGTTGACGTATTCGAGTGTTTACTTCTACAGTAAATAAATAAAAAAATACTGATCTCATTTACTGCATCCATCAGTGCCAAATTTAAGTCTTACACTTTACAGATATATGGCTTAAGTCATCGTTATACAACTTTAAATCAGTCAGGCCGAGAACTTTTTGCGCTCCCTACGTACAACACAGATACAGCAATGGAATCAAGTACCACTAACCTTCTCTGAAAAGCATATCATTTGTTTCCCACCCCCAGGCTGCGGCGCCGGCACCGTCCTATACCTCGCCGGCGCTGCACATAATGTCTGTAAATCGATGATCAAATTACCTTTATATTTCTATCTTACAAGCGTTAATCGAACTGTCACTTGTTAGTCTGTAAGTTTGCAAGGTGGTTTTTCCAACCAATACTATTTTATTTAACAATTTATTGTACAAAGAGGTAAGAGCATACCAAAAGGTACAGCTTATTTCTATAACAAATTTCTTCCAGCAGACCTTGGACAGTTAAAGTGATAAACGGCAGAAAGGACGTGTACAAAACAAAGATACAACAATTATGTACGAACTAATGTCCGATGTTGTATTCCGGCTCCTTAGTGAGTAGAACCCCACATATTCGAGATTGAGGTCCTGTGATTAGGCTTAATGAGTAGTTTGGGCGTGTACGTGTCCAGTACATGAGGCATGGCATCCAGGATCTGATGGATTCGGAAAATGGTCACTTAAACTCTATAATGGCAAGGGCATGCCTGCAGAATTATATATTTTGATAACAAATCTTATTAGAAAGCTTATCATTCAAAAACTTTTAAAAATATATTTTGTGATTCGGTTACTCTTGGCAGGCTCGAGTGCATTCCAAAATGTTTATTGCTAACTCGTAATTATCGAATTTCAGTCTCCTCTCACCGCACCGGAACTCTCACGAGCAGTTACCTGGTATGTCCACCACACTGAGGACTTACAAACTCAAACTTTTCATCGTTAATTTGTTTATATTTCAAACTTAAAGGTATCACCAGAAAACCATACTGAAGATTTCAGTTTTCTCATAAATGCTGTAGCTACCATCTAGATATAATTTTTTTAACATACTTGAAGGTGCAAAGCCTGGGTATAGTGGGCTCTCTGCGGCTGCGCGGGCGCCGGCTGGGGGGTGCTCGCGCCGCTACGGATTTGCTGTTGTTGGTAGTACATCCGGGCGTCTGAGCATCAAACACCATTCTCTCATTAGTTGGTTTAAATTGGTGTACATACATTATACCTATTTTACATTACTGTTTACTAATTCCTTCTTCCTTTCATTTCAGATTACCTAAACTAGTTCCGTGTATTCTACTATAGAGGATAAGGAAGACCTAGTGCTGATAAATCAAAATCAATATAATATGAAACATTTTCGTAACATCTATGATATGAAGAATCACAAAACGCAATAGGAGTGTTCTTTGATTTATCTAAAGCATTTGATTGCGTTGAACATCATACATTACTTATAAAGTTAAAGCATTACGGTGTCGAGGACGGGGCCCTCAGTCTTCTAAATTCGTACTTAAGCAACAGAACGCAAAAAGTCCAAGTAAATGGCACAAGTTCATCCAGCTCTAAGGTTAAAATGGGTGTGCCCCAAGGATCTATATTAGGCCCTTTTCTTTTTCTTACATAGAGGGTGTAAGGGACAGGTTCCCGAAAACTTTAAGGGCTTGCTCAGTAGACGAAACTGAACAACTTCCCACAATATATTTTTTCAGGAAACGAAAAAAAAATCGGCCTCTCCATACAAAATTATAAACTTGATTGGCCAGTTTGTATGGAGAAGCCAATTTTTTTCTTCGTTTCCTGAAAAAAAAATTCTTGTGGAATTTTTTTCAGTTTCGTCTACTGAGCAAGCCCTTCAGGTTTTCAGAAACCTGTCCCTTACACCCTGTATATAAATGACTTGCCATATATGGTGCAAAATTTGTCAAACATTGTGTTGTTTGGTGATGATACTTCTCTTATTTTTAGTAAACAACACTCTTTCAGAGATTTTAAAGTAGTTCACTGTAAACAATCTACTCTTAAATGCAAAAAAAAAACAAAATGCATAAAATTCTCATTACCAAATATAAAGAAAATTGATATATATATATATATATATATATATATATATATATATATATATATAAGATCACGCCTCTTTCCCGGAGGGGTAGGCAGAGACCACATTCTTCCACTTACTACGATCTTGACATACTTCTCTTGCTTCCTCTACATTCATCAATCTTTTCATGCAAGCTCGTCGGTTTTGTGTACTCTTGACCTGACATTTTTTCAAAACGTCTTCGACTTGGTCGCGATACGTTCGTCTAGGTCTACCCCTTCCAGTATTACCATTCACACTCGCCTTGTAAATCTGCTTCGTTAATCTTCCATCATTCATCCTTTCTACATGCCCGAACCATCTGAGCATACCTTTCTCAATAAGTGTCACTACATCTTCTTTCACACCACACCGTTCCCTTATCACACTATTCTTGATCTTATCAGTTAGTTTCACACCAATCATACTTCTCAATGCTCTCATTTCAACTGCATTTACTCTACTCTTATGCTTCTTCTGCCATACCCAACTTTCACTTCCGTAAACCAAACTAGGAACGAGAACTCCTCTGTGCACAGCCAGCCGGGCCTTTTTGGAAACTTTTTGGCTACTCATAAAGGCGTGCAGTGCACCATTTACCATATTTCCAGCAGTCACCCTCCTTTCAATATCACTCTCACACAGTCCATCTCTTGTGAACATTGATCCCAGATACACAAACTCTTTCACTTGCTCCACTTTTTCTCCTCCAATCATAATATCACACTTGGTCATTTGTTCATCTCTTTCCAAAACCATGACTTTCGTCTTACTTACATTCACTTTCATTCCTTTTCTCTCCAACGCTTTGTACATAACTGTTACCATCTCCTGTAACTCTTTAGCCGACGACGCAACAATCACCTGGTCGTCAGCATATAGAAGACACTTGACGAGTAACTCATTCATTCTTAGCCCACATTCCTTATCTTTCAAATCTGTCAAGCAACTATCCATGAATAGGTTGAACAGCCATGGTGACGCAACACATCCCTGCCTGACACCTTTATTGATATCAAACCATTCAGTGTACGCCCCGTTAATCCTGACACAAGCCCTGGAATTCTTATATAGGGATTTCAGGGCTCGGATTAGTTCGCTGCTCACCCCATGCGCAGATAGGGCTGACCACAACTCATTCCTCACAACTCGGTCATAGGCCTTTTCCAAATCCACGAATGCGCAATAGACTTTTTGGCTTTTAGCCTAAGAAAATTGAAAACAGTGTAATTGTAGATAATAATGTATTGGACTTTGTAAATAAGACCGTTTTTTAGGTATAACTTTAGATGCTACACTGCAATGGGGCCCACACATAGAAACCTTAGCGGGACGGCTTAGTTCAGCTGCATATGCTGTTAAGAAAATAAGACAGTTGACAGATGTAGGTACTGCGAAATTAGTGTATTTTAATTATTTTCACAGTATAATGTCTTACGGAATCTTACTCTGGGGACATGCGGCTGATACTGAAACAATTTTCATTTTGCAAAAAAGGGCAATTCGCGCAATCTACTAGATGTCATCCCGCGAGTCGTTAAGGAATATGTTTAAATAAATTAATATTCTTACTGTTGCTAGTCAATTCATATACGAAAATATCATGTATGTACGTAAAAATTTTCACTTGTTTCGTAAAAACAGTGACAGACAATTTTAATTTAAGAAATATTAATAACATTGATGTTGCCTATTCGAGACTGAGTAAAGTTAAGAAGTCATTTATAGGGTAGTGTGTAAGATTCTATAACAAAATGTAACCGAAACGTAACTAGTTTGCCAGAAAACAAATTCAAATTGCATGTGAAAAATTGTTTATACTATAAAGGGTATTACAAAATACTAAATTATGTAAATGACAATGATATATGGACATGTATAGATCCTCCAGCTCATAATTGTATTGTTGACATGAATTGTAATATAATTTAAGATTTATTTAAAAAATGTGTTGAATCGAGTTTCTTTTGGGCTCGACCTTTCTTCTCGCTTCGCAAACACTTCCCGAAACGTTGAGTGTACAAGTCCCGCGTGGTAGGGACTTTGTACTAAGTAGGTGGAAAACAAAAAAATTTGACGATTTAAAAGCATGTGTAAAGCATCTACTTAAACAAAAAATATTTTGAGTTTGAGTTTACAAAGTGCTATTGCAGTTACCGCCTTAATGAAACATAGTATTATAGACAGTCATGAAAAATAATTAGGTAATTGTATGTATTCATCATCAGCTCGCATTAGTCAATAACTACTAAATAAATTGATAAACTGCTTACTAAAAGAAGCTTCTATCCAGGGTTTAACCAATTCAGGTTAAGCAAAGTAATTATCGAGATGAAAGGTGTTGTAGTCTCAAGTACTGGAGTCTCATGTGTTTCCTAATTTTGACTAACTAGCTCTAACTTGTAAGTAGCACTTTAACAGATCACAAAGTATATTAATCGATATCTTACAATCACCGGAAGTCCACTGCTGTCCGTAATCTTGCTGATAATGATAGTGGGCAGTGTAGGGCACGTATAGGAGCTGATGATGTGACCGGATGGGTGGAGGCGACTCTGGTCTCCGACATCGCGAGGAGGACCGCACTGGTGACGTCTGCTCTGAGCTGGTCTGTGAACTGTATAGCTCTTGACTGCTATCCGAACACCTGAAAATTATATCGTATATAAATATCATCATCAGCCAAAAGAAGTTCACTGCTAAACAAAGGATTTCCACGCCGACCAGTCTTGCGTTAGCCGCAGACAGCGGTTTCCCGCGACCTTCACTAGGTAATCGGTCCACCGAGTGAGAGGCTCACCCACGCAGCGTCTTCCGTATAAACATAATTATAAAATAAAATGACAAATATAGATTGTAATAAGTCATTAAATCATTGGAAAGCACGCCTCGGCGACGCTTTTAATAATGTATTTGAATCTATATTGAAAAATAAACTGTCAGGAGGATTTTCCATTAATTATAAAGTTCACTCTATCTAATACAGAATCTTACCCAACATTAGCATAAAGGGTTCCGCAATTTCTGTACAAGTCCTGCTGAGGCCGCTGCTGGTAGTGCGCTTGCGCATAGGACCCCATATTTTGTGTGTGCATGTAGCACGAGTCGCCGTGTTGAGGCATCGCCGTGGCTGCGCACTGCCGCGCTGTTACATAGTCTGACGATTTGGACCTGAGGAATAAATCACGAAATATCACAAGGGGGGAGGGGGGGGTGTAGTGAGATATCACGTGTATTTATCTTTTCGTTGAACGCGCAATTTCTAGAGTAAGTTCCAAAGGTCGGAGTGTAGGTTGTTAATTAGATTATATAGTTGTGTAAATAAGAATATAAGTGTATTTAAAAAAAATATTCTGAAAAATGTTAAGATACTTTGTACCAAAAAAATATACCCGTAATTTTGGGTAGGGGGTGGGTGGGTAATCGAAAACCTCAACACAAATCACCAGCGGGGAGGGGGGTTAAAAAGTTGCTAAAAAACATCACGTGATTTATTGATGATCCCTTACCAGTTAGAGCTGGCACTGGCTCTGCTGTGTGGCCTTGAATTCGGGTTAGCCTCGGAATAATAAGGCCAGGAGTAGCCAACGGTAGCCCGATGGCACGAGTGAGGTGGCGCTTGCGACGGCGTTGGCGAAGGCTGCAACTCGTTTTGCATCTGCTGAAGAATTTCGTCTGAAGCACCTAACTGTTGCTTCACTGCTATGCCTCTTACTGCTGGACGCCGGTGGAAACCTGTGAGATAAGTGTTTAGACGGTTAATCCTTGAATCCTTTTTAATCCCCAAAATTACAAATGTATAAATATTGATTACGATACCATAGTCATCGTGCTCGTCGTCACTGCTAACCGGCTGCGACTCCTGACTGTAGCGCTGTCGGAGCCTGTCAGTCCTCGGTGCAGCCGCGCGAGCGAACGCCGCTAACCCATCGTCTCCTTCTCCTGCACCTGAAAATGTACTTCAAATTAACTTCAATATCTATACTCTACAATATGGTAGTAACGCCATAAAGTAACATGAGACAGTAGTCTCGTTACACGACTGCTGGGATATGGCAACAATGTCAGCCACGATTCACAGACAACCTATAGGTACAAACCTGGGGTGCCAGCTACAACATCAGGTGCAGGCGCGTCGCTATGCTCTTGCAGTTCTACTGGTGTAGCTGAGGCAGCCGAAGTCCTGTCTCCAGGAGGCACGTAGTAGAAACCCTCATGATGCGCCGCGCTACCGACACACGCCGTCAGAGGCGCTAGAGTCGACAGGAATTGGCGACGGGATTCTGCCCTCGACTGCGGAAGGGATATCAATATCATCATGTAGGTAATGCATGTAGGTAGGTATTAAGTAGCTTGTAATTGTCTATGAGCTGACTATTTCCTTCATTATTTTCAAGAGTGCCTGTAGGCACGAAGACTTCTTGTAAGAAGTGATTCAATTGAATTACGTAAGCATCTCACTCCTGAGCCATGTCTACAAGCTGTTTTCAAGAGTCATTACGAATCGTCTCGCACGCAGGTTTGACGACTTCCAGCCGAAAGACTTCAGTACCATAGACCACATACATACGCTGCGGCAGATTATACAGAAGACCTAAGAGTATAATCGGCCACTATGCTTGGCGTTTGTGGACTATGAGAAAGCCTTTGATTCGATCGAGACCTGGGTCAGGTGAGACAGTCTCTCCAACGGTGCCAAATTGATTATCGGTACATCGAAGTATTAAAGTGTTTGTATGAAAACGCCACCATGTCAGTCCACCTCCAGGATCAGAATTCGAAACCTATCCGGCTGCAGCGTGGGGTGAGACAGGGAGACGTCATATCTCCGAAACTGTTCACCGCTGTATGGAAGACGTTTTCAAGCTTTTGGTCTGGAGAGGACTCGGCATCAACATCAATGGCGAGTACATCACCCACCTTCGATTTGCTGACGATATCGTGATCATGGCTGAGTCCTTGGAGGACCTAGGCGCAATGCTTGATGGACCCAGTAGAGTCTCCCAGTCCCAACAAGTGGGTCTTAAAATAAACTGGATAAGACGAAAATCATGTCGAACCTCCGTGTTACATCCACTCCTCTGAAGGTTGGAGACTCTACACTCGAAGTTGTTGACGAATATGTGCACCTGAGACAAATCCAACCAACGGATTTGACTTTCGAATCCAACTCGTCTGGGCAGCGTTCGGGAAGCTCCGCAATATCTTCACGTCCAAAATACCGCAGTGTCTCAAAACTAAAGTCTTTGACCAGTGTGTGTTGCCAGTGATGACATATGGATCCGAGACATGGTCGCTTAATATGGGCCTCGTAAGAAGGCTCAAGGTCACCGAAAGGGCGATGGAGCGTGCTATGCTTAGTGTTTCCCTACGTGATTGAATCAGAAATGATGAGATACGTAGGAGAACTAAAGTTAACGGTATAGCTCTCAGAATCGCTAGACTTAAGTGGTAGTGGGCCGGGCACATAGCTCGTAGAACAGATGGCCGTTGGGGCAGTAAAGTTCTCGAGTGGCGACCGCGCACCGTAATCGTAAGACGCAGTGTAGGCAGGCCTTCGACTCAGTGGACCGACGACCTGGTGAAGGTTGCGGGAAGCCGCTGGGTGCAAGCCGCACAGGATCGGTCGGTGTGGAAATCCTTGGGGGAGGCCTTTGTCCAGCAGTGGACGTCTTTCGGCTGATAGATAGACAGATAGACGTAAGCAAAACGCAAAATTATAGGTATAGGGGAAAAAAATGACGATTCAAAAGAATGTGTACAGCATCTACTTAAAAAGAAAACATTTTGAATTTTAAATATTATTTGTACCTATGTACTTTTTCGAAAGAAGTGTCATACCTATATTATATAAAATACACTTTTCTAAAAATAAGCCTGCATAAATAATTTAAAAATTTTTATTCCAACGCACCGTCATTTTGCGGTTTGCTTACGTGTAAGATTTATTTATTCCCCTAAGATATAGTATGTCCTTCCCAATAAAAATGGAGAGTAAAAAACCGACCAAGTGCAAGTCGGAATCGCACATGAAGGCAAGAAACTTCATAATTTTATTTTGCTTTTTTTTAGCGACCATAGTAATACAAACTCAGCATTTCAAACGTCTAACTGTGGCCATTATCAATATAATAATAATAATATCCGGGACAAATCACACTCGGTCATCTGGCCCCAAACTAGAATTCCCTGTACAATGGGAACCAGAGACTGATATACATACACATATACATTTAAATATATACATATATAGATATAATACACCCAGACACGGAGCAAACAAATCTGCTCATTACAGAAATGTTTGCCCTGTGTTAGGATCGAACCCACGACTCTCGTATCAGTTTCAAATTCGAGCAAAAAACGCCAAAATAACACGTTTCTAGTAAAAAAAATATTATTTGTTGTTATAGCGGCAACAGAAATACACACTCTGTGAAAATTTCAACTGTCTATCTATTGCGGTTCGTGAGATACGGCCCGCTGACAGACGGACGGACGGACAGCGGAAGCTCAGTAATAGTTGGCTTCTGATTGTATACCTTCTGATTTTCGTGGTGCACATCACCCAAGTCCGGAGGCTGCTGTCTTGAAGGCACGGGGGCCGGCGCCGATATAGTCGAGGAGGAGGAACTTGAGGAAGCGCTTCCGAAGGCTTTCTCGCTGCTCTTATCAACACTGCTGAAAGACTTGTCGCTGCCGATAGAAGCCTTGTCGGGGGCGCCAGTGGCCGGTGGTCGCGTTTCCTCGACCTCCTCTTCCATATCACAAGTGAGCAGGCGGATTCGCTCCGCCAGAGACGTTGTCTCTTGTTGCTGTTGACGTTAGAAAATTGTTTAGTAATGTTAGACCAAGAACTTTATATTTTCTCGATTTTGTACCGTTTAATATAAAATTGTTTACCTTTGGTTGTTGCTTTTTGCGGACTTCGCTGCGAAGTAGTGAACACCTGAGTGCATTTCTTTCTGCAACTCTTCGGACCGCCGCTTCCTCACTCTTCGGTCTGATGCCTGCGTCCCAGGCCCTGTAGAAACAGTTTGGTTGTAAGTAAATTTAATTAGAAACAGAAATCCTTTTTGACTACGATCTTTTCGGTCAGTTCGTTCCTATAAAATTTTCACTAAAAATAAATAAGAATAGTAAGTTCGATCAAGGATGGCCTGAACAAGTTATAAAGTTAATAAATAAGCTTGCTTTATTGTCTTTACCTTAGAGTTTCTGAAGTGACTAGCTGAGGCTCGATAGCGGGTGGCGGCGGTCTCGCGCTGTTGAACAGCTGCTGAACGGCCGAATTCGTCTTCGGTGGCTGCGCCGTCAATATCAAGGGCGTGTCTAACCTGTAGTACATAAATAATAAAGTTAATAAATAAATAATCCAGAACAAGTTACACACGGTCACCTGGCCCCAAACTAGGATTTCTTGTATTATGGGAACCAGAGACTGATATACAAACACTTATACGTTTTATATACATACATATATAGATATAATACACCAAAACACAGAGCAAACAAATCTGTTCATCACAGAAATTTTTGCCCTGAGTGGGGATCGAACCCACGACTCTCGGATTAGTAGTCAGGAGCACTAATCACAGAGCTACCGAGTCAGTTACATCTTACACATTTGAGACGATAATAGAAAAATACAAAAGGGCGCGGCGGAGGGTGCGTTACACAACGTGACAGGCGCTACATGGTTGTTCTGCAATCGTGTTTTTATATCTAATGCAAATGGTTAATTCAAATGTTTAGTCACATTACCAAAGGACAAAAATCTTTTAAAGCAATTTGAGTACAACTGAGTATCTTTGTTTTCTGAAAGTTATATTTTGTGATACCTCAAATAGTAGTCCTAAATATTATTACATTTATGTTTAATTATGCTATTAACTTATTTATCTAGGTATCTGCCGTCTGAGATATCTAATATCTCCGTTGGATACTCTAAAGCTCTAGAGCAAATAATATGCCCTTAAGGATTCTGAAGGATGTATTTTAGCCAATGGAAATCAATTTATAGTGAGGGTAGAGAATAATCAAACGGACGCTAATCAAACAATATGAAGACCTAGAATATATGTATGTCTCGGAACAGACATATGCAAGCAGAATATACATATAATATTTTAATACCTTTAAGACGCCGCATCAGCAAGCGTTATTTGCAGCAGAAGTTGCACGCAAAGTAGGTTAATAATTAGTTTAGCCCGTATGCACGAAGTTTCTTAAGCTTCGGATTATACCTTAGTTTATGAACATATTTGTTATTAAATATAAATATCATATATCAATAAATATTATGTTACCACTGACAAAAGATTTCAAATAACTCGAAAACTACTGAACAGATTTTTACCAAAATAGCTAAGAACCAACGCGATGAAGTTTACTTTCTAGTGAAACAACAAAACACAGAAACTCTCGCTGCGGCTGCGGCTGCTGAGAGCTACGTCAGCACAAGACACATAAAGCCTTCAAACTTATAACAATAACATCCCCCTTTTGCGTAGGGGTTAAAAATGTGACTGGCTTGACTATAAACTATTTTCCAATTCTCTGCGTGGGTCTTAGGCATCTGGTAAATTTAGGTACTATAGTCCAGAGTACCTAACTACACCGAAAACCTGAAGAATTCACAGTTAAGCACTCCATCCAGATGGATCCATTTGCACTGATTTGATTAAAACCACAGAGACCTAAAACCTATTCTGGTAATGTAAAACTACTTCGTTTGCTTACCTATGTTGGGGAATTGTAAATTCCTTTTGCAATGAATCGTTTTCCGGGGTCTGAGGCTGCTGCTCTGTCTTCTGGGGTTCGTCATTGGAGTCCTTGGGACGGTCTAGGAACCGCACGGAGCGTGGCGTGACGGAGCCGTCCTCATCGCTCGCCGTCGTCGTGGAGCGCTGGTCATCGTTCTGTCGACATACCAAAATATGTTTGATTTTAGAAACTAGGGTCCCCTTCCGAGCCGGGCAATATTTACTTGAGAATAATCTGTGTCTTTTAAGTTAAATAGATTTAGTATAGGCTTTCCTGTTATCCGGGTAATAATTACTCTCTCAGAACAGTTTTTTGAACGAAACCTTACCCGGAGATTTTTTTCATTATCTGTAATCGGTAGGAAAACTGCTGGCCAAAAAAGACCACTATGAGGTTGGTTATCATCTTCACATGATGAAGAACACGTTATGTATAATGTTTATGTCATTATGTATGTAAGTACCATTAACAATTTCAGAACAAAATATACATAGCATTCGACAAATCATAGAGAGTAACTAATTTGTCTACATAAGTGGTAAATACCTAATTTATATCTTTCGTTCCTCGAAATAATACAGGTGGTAGCTTGAAAGTTCATAATATTATAATTAGTGTTCGTATTTTCGTATAACTAACTTATTTGCCTATATAAGTGGAAAATTCCTAATTGACGTCTTTCGTATCTCGAAATAATAAAGCTTGAAAGTTCGTAATATAATTATAATTAGGGTTCGTATTTTGGTATTATAATTAACCTGTTCGTTGTTCTCTTTGTCAATGTCTAGCGACTTCCACAGACGGCCGCCTTTGAGGATTCCACCGCGACGCTGCCGGTGCGGGGATCCCTCAGCTGACAACCTCCCATCCTGGTCTCCTGCGTCGCTCTCTTCTTCGCCTGTGCAGTAGGAGGAATCATAGCAAAGAAAATCTTTACAAAATGTTAATTGATTTAATAAAGATCTTTTTGTAAGAAAGCTAGGCCATTCAGTTAGATACCATGGGGTGCAAATTGTTGTAATTGTTTAATTATGGTTAGAGAAAACGTTACCATAATTAGATTACACATATATACAATATAATTAAAACCACAAATAAAAAAGTGGTAAACCACAAACATACCCAGAGACGTAAAATATTTTTAGGAAGAACATGTTTTTACTAATGTAAAAAATAAATAATACACCTACATAATGCAAGCTCCAACACGTCCATATCTTACTTTTTCTGCCTAAAATGTATAGGATCCTTATGAAATACCAGTGTTTTTTTAACAACGGCTTCTACTCATAAACCTGGATAAGTTTCCACAAGAATTCTCGTATCAATTGGCAAAAAAATTTTTGGAGTTCTCATACTACCTATGGTTCATTCCAATCAAAAAAAAGCAAAACGTAAACAAACTTACTATGGAACTGACACATGTCAATGTCATCTGCATACTACGTTTGTTTACCTTTTGCTTTTTTTTGATTGGAATGAACTATAATTGATCAACTGCTCCGCCAATTTTGTATGGGAAGTCCAACAATTTTTTTGCGAATTGAGTATAGGTTCCTTGGGGAATTATTTAACTTCATGATTAGAAGCTACTTTTTCATTTTTTCAGGTATTTTAGAAAGGTATTCTTGAGTTTCATTTAGTTTTGTGTGTTTCGTTGATGTCTTTTGAATGAAATTATTTCATTCATATAAAAGACTTCAACGAGTCTGGCAGCAAAAAAAAAACTCATAAACCTTGTACGCACAGACAACAAAGAAGTAATTTATTTTCCCAGCAAACTGTTACATAAATTGGTGATCTTTGTTTATAAAATGATTTCATTTGAGAAAATAACATAAAAAAACCGGCCAAGTGCGAGTCGGACTCACGCACCGAGGGTTCCGTATAAATTCATAATCACACATGTCTTGAACTCTATATTTTTTATATTTGAGTTGATTGAATGAAAGGTAATTTGCGGTTAACGATTTATGACGTATTAAAAAAAACTACTTACTAGATCTCGTTCAAACCAATTTTCGGTGGAAGTTTGCATGGTAATGTACATCATATATTTTTTCTAGTTTTATCATTCTCTTATTTTAGAAGTTACAGGGGGGACACACATTTTTCCACTTTGGAAGTGTTTCTCGCGCAAACTATTCGGTTTAGAAAAAAATGATATGAGAAACCTCAACATCATTTTTGAAGACCTATCCATAGATATCCCACACGTATAGGTTTGATGAAAAAAAAAATTTGAGTTTTAGTTCTAAGTATGGGGAACCCCTAAAATTTATTGTTTTTTTTTTCTATTTTTGTGTGAAAATCTTAATGCGGTTCACAGAATACGTCTACTTACCAAGTTTCAACAGTATAGTTCTTATAGTTTCGGAAAAAAGTGGCTGTGACGGACGGACGGACGGACAGACAGACATGACGAATCCATAAGGGTTCCGTTCTAAGTATGGGGAGCCCCCAAAATTTATTGTTTTTTTTTCTATTTTTGTGTGAAAATCTTAATGCGGTTCACAGAATACATCTGCTTACCAAGTTGCAACAGTATAGTTCTTATAGTTTCGGAAAAAAGTGGATGTGACATACGAACGGACAGACAGACAGACAGACAGACAGACATGACGAATCCATAAGGGTTCCGTTTTTTGTCATTTGGCTACGGAACCCTAAAAAGTAGACTAAGGCGGAAAGCATTAGAAAGGTTTTTTGTCCACAATAGTTAAGCTTTGGCATTATCTGATCTAATAATGCTAACTGAAGAGTGATGCCGAGAAGCGGGATTACGAAGGTTCCCCAAGCCAAACAATGGGGACCTAGCTACCGTATCTTGTACATAAGGAAAAAATAATAATATCTGGGACAAATCACACACGGTCATCTGGCCCCAAACTAGGATTCCCTGTATTTTGGGAACCAGAGACTGATATACATACACATATACTTTTAAATACATACATATATAGATATATGTAATACATCAACACTCAGAGCAAACAATTCTGCTCATCACAGAAAAGTTTGCCCTGTGTGGGGATCAAACCCACGACTCTCGGATCAGAGGCCAGGATCGCTAACCACTTAGCCACCGAGTCAGTCATTGTACCTATTTATTAATACTTACTAGTCAATGGTGCTACTTGTATTTTATTTGAGGTGTTTTCGATGCATATATCTGAGGGACATTCTGAAACAAAATGATAGAGTTAGCCTTTGAATCACATTTATCTATAATAAAGGTGAAAAGAATCTGTTATTTTCGATAAAGCTCTAAACCTTGTCAATGTACTAAAATACTTATCAGTTATTTTATCATCGTGCTATATATACGTCAAGCAAAATCTGAGTAAGTTAATCTAAAAACGTTGAAGCTAAGCTCGCTTTGATAACGTCAGGATCTGCGAGTACAAACAGACATATTGACAGTACTCGACGTGGCTTAGGGGGGGGCGGGGGCGGGGCGGGGGCGGGCGCTCCAATATCATCGCACGAGGATCCAGCGCCATGAGTGCAAACACTTTGCTGCGAATGCGACGACGACGTCGAGACGACGCTTTCACAGCGCCTCTACTGTACTATGCGCTTTTGTAGTCTGTACGTAGTTCTTTCCCGAACGTATCGCAGTTTTATTTTTTTTGTATGGCAGAGGTGGCAAACGAGCAGACGGATCAACTAATGGTAAGCAATTACCGCCGCCCATAGACACCCGCAACACCAGAGGAGTCACAAGTGCAAAAAAAGGCTTTCAGAAAGGTTCCGATTAGTTCAAATAAATGGCCTGTTTAGTCATCATATTATGTGTGTGCATGTCGGACCACGCATGGTGTAGGTCTCTGTAGTCATAGGGTGTAACAAAATAGGTGTAGGAGCTGAACTGAGGTGGGATTCCTGACATCATACTGAACAACTTTTGTTCTAACAGTTTGCTGAATTCGTAAAAAAAAATTTACTCTCCATACAAAATTCGCCAAATAGCTGATCGATTTGTATGTAGAGATTTTTTTTTTATTGCGGATTCAACAAAGACGTGATCAAAAGTTTTTCATTATGATGAGTAGAAGCAACATCTGCTTTTTTTGAACGTGTATATTATTATTTTTTATCTCTTTAAGTTGTAAAAACCGTTAATCATACAATAGGACTCGAAAAAATTGTGCGAGTTTTTATCAAGCCCCTTTAAAAATAAGTAATTTCAACAACAGTTTAAAAATGGTGTCGATTCAGTGTTTACGATTAAACTTATTTGACAGGACTAAACATAATTTAAGCGCCCTGTCCTTGTCTTTTCCATATAGATAGAAAAAGACAGAGCACTTAAATTAAGTTTAATCCTGTCAAATAAGTCAAATAAGTGAAAACCGAATCGACACCATTGTCTGCTACTTTTGATTAAAAAAAACCTTTAAAAATAATACTACAAAGGGTCCTAACCTAAATCAAGGATGAAAGGTTTACTGGAAAACTATTGATAATCCCATACATGTATTTCTGAAATGTTTTTTATTCGAACTATTTTTAAGCCAAACTCAACCCATTCTAATATATTCAAAAGCTTTGAGGGTGTGAATTTTATATAATAGTTTGTGGTTACATTTATAGTTTTTTTTTTCACAGAATAGGTAATAGTTTGAACCAATACAAAATATTACAAAACAAATTGACTTGAACAAAATCATAGAAATATACGTTTGATAAAAAGAAAGTAGGTTGAACCAGCTATGGCAACTACTGACACAAACCTGAACCTAGAAATGTAGAATAAATCATACGTATGCGATAAGTAAAATTGCTGAATAAATCGATATCACTTCGTATCCCGCGTGCATGGTATTTTTATATCGCTCTTAAGTCTTTTAATTTACTTAATATTTACTTAAGTTCACCCAAATTAAAAAATAAAAAGGATGAAAACTAAAGTGGCGTGGGATCCGAATCCGGACCTAAAAAGTAAGCGGCTTGCACCAAAACCGATGGGTTACTAAGCACTTAAATGCATTGGTAAAAATAAGCATCATATAAGTTCATATTTTATGAATATTTCGCTCAAATCTCCGTAAAATGAATGTTTTTGAAGATGTTTCCTTCATAGATCGATTTCTGGTGATTTTTAATCCCTAACCCTAGATTTTCATTGAAAGGTTTCAAGCCGTTTTCGAAATCATCTACGCTTACAAGATAACTCGTTTAATATATAGGATCGGATAGGATAAGATAGGATGGGATGGGATGGGATGGGAGCTCGAGGCGTGGGTGCTCACCAGAGTGTACGAGTGGACGGCGACGCGGAGAGCGCTCAGGGAGCGCCCGGCCCAGGGAGAGCGGGAGGCCGGACCTCTCGCTTCCCAGCGTGGTCGATGCCATGTTGGGGTGCGAAAGGGCATGGGAGGCAGTCACCTCCTTCTGTGAAGACGTTATGTCAGAGAAGGAGGCGGCGGAGCGCGCGCGGGAGGATGACCCTCTTGCGGCGCCGCTCCGCAGGCGGAGAAGGGGAAGGAGAAGGCGGTTGCACGACCGCCTTCACCCTCCCGGTGGTGGGGAGCGGGCGACAAGCGCGGGGGCGCTTCCACCCGCATTACACTACTCACCACTCTAGCCGGGCGGGGATGACCGAGCACTCACGGTCGTTCCCGGACCCCTCCCTATGCGGAGGGGTGTGAAGGGCCCGCCATAAAGGCAGGCTTCGCCGGCAGGGGACTGGACGTAAAGGCTCTGCCGGTTTCCCAGTCTCCTGCCACTAAGGCGATGCGGGAGTGCCGCTGGGATGTTAAGTGAGTATACCGGAAACTCGTTTCCTAGGAGTCCCACATAACCCGCTCTGCCCCCCGGTGGGTATGCGTAATGCATTTTACCCAGCGTCAAAAAAAAGGGATAGGATAGGATCCCTCCCGTCGTGCTGCCACCTTTTCGTTGGTGGGGGGGGGGGGGCTTGCGTGTCCTTATGACCTTCAATGCCGGATATTAGGGTTACCCATACCGAACAGGCTTGAAGCGAGGGACCAGACGAAGCGCAGCACAGGAGGGGGCGCTTGAGGCTATGCTTCGGGATATGCCTCGCGCCACCGCGGAGGAGCTCTGCAAATTAATTGGACCCTTGGACCCAGCAAGGGTCCAAGGGTCCAATTAATTTTATCGATGCCCCAGGGGTGTGCCACCAGAGATTTCATCTCTGCGTGGCGTTGGTTGGCGGCGGAGCCTACCATCTTATCCGCCGCAGGGGATCGGGTTTCCTGGCCCCCATCGCTTCCAGACAGTAGACCGGGGGGTCTGCTGTCTACTGTAAGGAAGTAGTTGGAGGGTGCGCTCTGCGTCCGGCGCGCCCTACAAAAGCGGGTGGGCAGATTTTCTGCCCTTCACGCAGCCGGGCCGCCTTCGGGTGGCAGTCGCCGGTGGGGGACTGGAGGTAAAGGCTATGCCGATTTCCCAGGCCCCTGCCATACGGCGAAGCGGGAATGCCGTTGAGTTTTAGCCGGTAGGAGTCCGGCATAACCCGGTTGCTACCCCCGCATGAAATTACAACTACGACATCTATTCTACACTCTAAAATACAAAAATTACTCAATTTGCAAAAAACAACAATCGTTTCGCATATTAATTACTCAACCTATAAAGTCTACATTTTCATCGTATTAGGTGCCTGAAAATCAAGTATGAAATAGGAATAAATAGTACGTTGACTCTACATAGTTCTTTATCTCTCGACAATCCAAAACTGTTTGAACTCAAATTATTGTAGTTTCGATAATTATGGTGATTCGTATGAATGGTGTTAAGTAAGTGGAGTAGATTTAATGTATTAACACGCTGGTTGTATTCTACTCGTGTTCTCTATCTGAATGTGATATAGAAACCGACGATTTAGATTTTTTTAACAATTAATAATATTCCAAATCTTTGACCACCAGTTTTATGAGAGTTTTATTCAGAAAATACAAAATAAAATACCCGTACTCGTTTTTTTATTTAAGTAATTGTTAGATATTTCTCGAGACAATTACTTTTTCTTCGTTAGGATGTATAAGGTATGAAGCCTTTCCGTTTGGTTGAGTTCAGAACTTTCTTTTATATTAGAGACCACTCAGTCGTCACTGGCATCTCTTTTAAGCATACTGCCTAATATAGGAAAAAATCGATAAATATGTAAATAATTTAAAACAATAAAAATGTGGGTATTTTATTATTGTATTTTATACATAAAATAATCACTCAGGGCACAGTAAAATGTTGACAATTCAAATAATTAAACTAAATTGATTCTTCGCGAAAGAATGCCTAGAAAGCCGCTACGCGTTGCAAACGGACTACGAGAGCGTAGCCAACGATAAAATAAAAGTACCAGCAATATTATTTTCCACTTCCCCCAATCAATATCATAACAAAGTATAAATAACCCTGGAAATTCGATCCCATGCAATGAATTTTTCAACACCACCACTAACTTTACGTAAGTACATGACTTTTTCTTTATTATTTTCTTTCTTACTTTACCTCATTTTTCCCGTTCGTTTGTAACGTGTGTTTGGGCTTAAGAAAAGGGCTGCATCTTGGCCTGCCGCCAACCTCTTTCATCATTCATATAATGAAGCAGGCGCAAAGGACGCTCACCTAGTGCAGTTATTAAAAATGCAAATCTTGAAATGAGGATAATATCTACAACTGTAGGTACCTAGAGTTTTAATATGACTAGAACTGGCAAGTCTATATAAATCTTTTAACTCATAATATTGGATAGGCTACACCTAATCGAAAGGGAATTGCACTTGAAAAAAAACAACGAAAAACTGGATAACGTAACGTAATGTAATCAACACTTTTCAAATATAACGGGACTAAATATAATTACCAAAAAACAATAAACTGAAATATAAGCTCTCTTACCAAAAAAAAACCGGCCAAGTGCGAGTCGGACTCGCGCACCGAGGGTTCCGTATAAATTCATAATCACACGTGTCTTGAACTCTATATTTTTAGGGTTCCGTAGCCAAATGGCAAAAAACGGAACCCTTATGGATTCGTCATGTCTGTCTGTCTGTCTGTCCGTCCGTACGTCACAGCCACTTTTTTCCGAAACTATTAGAACTATACTGTTGAAACTTGGTAAGTAGATGTATTCTGTGAACCGCATTAAGATTTTTACACAAAAATAGAAAAAAAAAACAATAAATTTTGGGGGTTTCCTATAGTTAGAACTGAAACTCAAAATTTTTTTTTCATCAAACCTATACGTGTGGGGTATCTATGGATAGGCCTTCAAAAATGATATTGAGGTTTCTGATATCATTTTTTTCTAAACCGAACAGTTTGCGCGAGAGACACTTCCAAAGTGGTAAAATGTGTGTCCCCCCCCCCCCACCCTGTAACTTCTAAAATAAGATGATGATAAAACTAGAAAAAATATATGATGTGCATTACCATGCAAACTTCCACCGAAAATTGGTTTGAACGAGATCTAGTAAGTAGTTTTTTTTATACGTCATAAATCGTAAACCGCAAATTACCTTTCATTCAATCAACTCAAATATAAAAAATATAGAGTTCAAGACATGTGTGATTATGAATTTATACGGAACCCTCGGTGCGCGAGTCCGACTCGCACTTGGCCGGTTTTTTTATATTTGAGTTGATTGGATGAAAGGTAATTTGCGGTTTACGATTTATGACGTATAAAAAAAAATACTAGATCTCGTTCAAACCAATTTTCGGTGGAAGTTTGCATGGTAATGTACATCATATATTTTTTCTAGTTTTACACATTTTACCACTTTGGAAGTGTCTCGCGCAAACTATTCGGTTTAGAAAAAAAAATGATATTAGAAACCTCAATATCATTTTTAAAGACCTATCCATAGATACTCCACACGTATAGGTTTGATAAAAAAAACAATTTGAGTTTCAGTTCTAAGTATGGGGAACCCCCAAAATTTATTGTTTTTTTTTTCTATTTTTGTGTGAAAAACTTAATGCGGTTCACAGAATACATCTACTTACCAAGTTTCAACAGTATAGTTCTTATAGTTTCGGAAAAAGTAGATGTGACATACGGACGGACGGACGGACAGACAGACAGACATGACGAATCCATAATGGTTCCGTTTTTGCCATTTGGCTACGGAACCCTAAAAATACTAAACACCAAAAACGAATCAGTTATTCAAGAAAGGGAATAAGTCAAATGCCTTCTGGTTCTTACAGGCAAAAGTTACGAAATAGTTAAGAAATGGAACACGTAAAAACATTCGTCTGAATCTTATATGAAGCGTCAAGCTTACCTTCACAAGAAACAGAACATTTTAGAAAACAGAAATCCGTTTTTTTCATCTCCTAAAAAGTAAGGTCATTTTGACATGTTCCCTTTCTTAAATAACCGATTCAAACAAAAACGAAACATATACCAAAACAAGAAAATCTTGTCTAAAATAATAATGGTTCTAGCTGTTTTTATTATGACTGCACTTTAAATTGTATTCAAATACCAAATGATTACCTTTGAGCGAGTAAATTAATGCACTATTACTACCTAAATAAATCACTATGCTCAATTGTTCATTTATTTAATCGTATGGCACAACGTCGCTTAAGATTTCACATACATACATTATGTATTCTATAATCGTATGTCTAAGTTCTTAACCCATTGGGCTGTGTCTTCATTATAGGAGAGAAAAAGTCCAGGGGATTTTCAGAGTACTTCCGTTTTAGATTATCGTAGATGATATGATGGACGGACTGGACAGGTGCTTCGCAGTCACATGCCGGTGTATCTCGCCACCTACACTTAAACCTGTAATAGTCCGTGCAGAGTTCGGAGTCTGTTCAACTGACACCATTCCCGTCGTGGGGCTGAAAAGCCCTGGGGTGAGTGGGGTTATAGTACATTATGGTACTAGTGTGTAACATTGGTGATTACCGTCGAGGCGCCATTGAGACCCGAGCCGTAGGCGAGGGTCTTAAGAGAGCCAAGGACGGTAATCATCAATACACACGAGTATCATACGACGTTTTTCAACACACTTGTGAATAAAATAACAATAAAAACTCATTTTATTTCAACAGTGAAAACGAGTTGTGAAAAATGTTTCGCTATGGCGGGAAAAATTAATCAGTTTTCCTATGCGCGCGCATTGCGATCGGCCACAGACTAAAGGGATGAGGTTTTTATTTTTATTTTTGGCGCATAGGATTTGCACCTATTCTGCCACGTACAAAATGGGGAATTTAAAGTTTTCTTTTATTACAGAGAAAACAAAAGTTATATTTGAGTGAAAGTTTTATTTATTAAACACGTACGAGTTAAAATTATCTATTTAAATAAGAAGTTGCATGAAATATAATTTATTTGTTCTATTGAACACGATCTTTTTTTTTTGAAATAAAAACTTTTTTAAGAACAAAGCAACTCAACCAATAAAATTTTAAAAAAATCTATAACTCACTAGTGAGTTATAGCAATGAAAAAGTCACAGTTTGATTATGGGTGTCATTCTGTGCCTGATTGCGGTGACCATAGAGCCACTTTATGAGCAAGTGTGTTGAAAAAGTTCTTTTCGTTTCTTGGTGGGTTTGACTTCCATTCATTCTGCCATCTTCTGTTTATGTGGAATGGTTGTTCCACTAGGCTCTTCGCTGTCTGGTAAGGCGGGTGTCTAGATTTCGGGCGAATTTTAACAGAATTTCTTGATGGGCTGGCAGGTCTGTATTGTTTGTTATTTTATTTGCTTCCTTTAACGGGGTTTATTGTAGGAGATACTTAGGATGCGGGTTTGTAACTGAAGAATTCATCATCAAAGCTTGACATTCGGGCTGTATGTGGCCAGTCTTTTCTTCAGGTGGAAATTCGATACTTTAGTTTTGCTGGCATTTTGGTACTAGTGGCCACATTTTTAGATAGCTGTTAAGCATCTTTAGGTTTTTGGTGAGTAGCGCCTCTGATAACTTACAGGTTGTGTGCTGGTGGGCAAAGGCAATGTCGTCGGCATACACACACTTCCTGGAGGCTGTATCCGGCAGATTGTCGGTATACAGGGGCGCCAATGTCAATCCCTTCGGAAGCCCGTTCTGTACTTTTCTAACGCGGCTTTGCTTTTCTCCCAGGTGCACAACGAACTCTCGATTCTTGATTATAATATAATAAAAATATAGATAGATAAGAAGAATCAGGCCTTGTACTTATACAAGGCTTGATCTTCTTATGATTTTAAAATTATAAGTAAAGACTGATTCTTTTGTAAGGTTTTAAAATGATTATTATTAGTTACCTAGAGGATTAACTTTTTAAGTTTGTACAAATTTTAATGACCAGATTATTGAAATTGTATTATAAGTTTTATTTTATAACCTAATAGGCAGTTGGTTGAATAAACGCTGAAGAAAAAATATGTTTCTTTTCGGTCAACCTTTTAGAAGTTTATTTACTTTGTTTGAGTAAATAGGGTAAATAATGATTTTTCTACAGTTGCTTTTTAAGAATAATGAGATGTTAAATATTTGAATGGCAATTTAAATTAAAATGTGGTTTGAGTTTTGGTGGACATTATTAGTTGGGAGTTATTTGCTATGAATATTGTAGTAAGATGTGTTTTAAATAATCTGCGTTACCGTGCAACTCGATAATTACCAGAACAAATGTTAACTTTAATGAATTCATTTATTTTTAAGATTTGCACAGTAAATCCATAAATTTCTGTTTTATAATTTTTTTGTTCATGTTTTAATGTTTTGGCCTGAATAGGATTATAAGAGAACAAAATACTTATTTTGTATGATTTTACGTGTCTTGCGAAAGTTTTCTCAAACTAGTCTCTGGAATCAAATTTTTTGATGATCGCTAATTGCCCAAATCAGTTCACACGGTTTCTAATAACTTAATTTGAATAATCATTCGCTATCCGAACTTGGCCCATGTGTGGAGCATGGCCTAACCTTCCCAATATAGGTATGAGAAGGAACCCGTGCTCCTCCAGTGGGGACGATATGGGTTGTTATTAACATGTAAACATTTGAATGGTTCCCAGAATTGCAGGTGGCAAAGACTTTTCTAGTCTGAGGCTGGTTGGCTAGTATCCGACACTGAATTACAATTTGTCGAATTAACAAATGTTCAAGCTGCACACTTGACAGCCAAATACGTCCGGGATCATAGGTTTGACTAACAGTAGTACTACTTAGCACGTCCCGCTTCTCAGTCCGGATAACTAGGTCAAGGGCGGGCCTCTCGCCCTCCGCCCTTACGGTTCGCTCGAACCAGACGTAGCTTTAGATTAAATACGATAAAAACCTTCATAAAACGGCCGACTCCTTATGATATTCCTGGTTGAGCTGACGCAAGTACATAGTACATACAAGAGGTTTTTACTAATTGCTGTAGAATTTGACGTGAAACTAGGCTAGCCGGTTTAACTAAGGTTTATTTTCACGCTTTTCTCAAAACTCTCTCTCAATTTCGTTCGCTCAAAGCAGACTCACGTCTTTATTCCTTTCCAAGTTCTATAATATTTATTCTGTGTCGTATAAATTGCTTTGATATTAGTTCCCATGATACAAATTAGGATTTCTCAGAACCAGTTCTGTAAGTTCTATATGCGCATATATAACGCAAGATCTTAGTACTTTATTTGTAATTATTGCATTATAGTAGATAGAGAAACGTTTTTTTGTTGTTTGTATATTATCTATATTCAGTATAAACTTTGTGTCGGATACTAGCCAACGTGGGTTAAAATCCTGGCCAGTGCACCAATGAGTTTTTCGAAACTTAAGTGCATTTTCATACCGACTGCTTTAACGGCATTTAACGGTGAAGGAAAACATCGGAGGAAACCTGCACACGTCCGTAGGTGTAAATCTAAAATGCCCTACACGTGACCGCGGGTGATGCTAAGTGCAACACTAGGCAACTGCCGTCTACACCTTGTGGATAGAACGGTCAAATGTGAAACGATAAGAAGAAGAATATATAACTTTGTTATGTCACCACATAAACACTTGTCAACCGTTTATCGCCAAAGTATCCACGAGTCACCCACGGTTGGCGCGATTTTTATTAAAGTTATTTTTATCCCAGAACATAATTTGGCTTCCCGAGGGATCGAAAACCTTGTCGTCACTATTTTATGATAAAACGTATTTACCGATGTTATTTTGTTGTTCGGGTATATTATGTAGCTAAAATGAAGGCCTGGAGACAAAATAGTAGAACACAGTTTATGGGAAATCTGGAGATAACAATTCAAGGATAGTAATGAAATGGTTTTCCACGCGGGCGAAACCACGGGGAACAGCCGGTATCTAATAAGTGTATAAATAAAATACATATTGTATTTAAATAAAAGGGATAAGGGTTCGGACTGATCACTTACGAGTGTGACAGAATTGGAACAGCAAGCGGAGGCAGGTACTATTTTTTACGAATACACATACAGAGTGAGCCCAAAAAACAATTAAAGATATTTAAGCTGAGCTTCCCCGAATCATGAAAAATAAATGTTCTTCGACCTTGATGAATCATGCAAATTTGTTTGGACGTTTCATACAAATTTTACATCATCGTCATCAGGCGAAAGACGTCCACTGCTGGACAAAGGCCTCCCCCAAGGGTTTCCACACCGACCGGTCCTGCGCTATACTTAACATACATAATTACATTTTTTATTTCGAATTTACCATCAGTTCCTTGTAGATAGTTGTTCAGTATCACCATTAAAATTGCAACTTAAAATATCTCATACTTTTTTATTCCAGCTTGTAGGTATATGTTTAGATCTAAATAAATAACGATCTCATTTTTGCGGATTCTCGTAAAAAAACAATTTGGCAAATTCGTTGTTCAGAGCTTTGTTATTTAATTCAAAAGAGAATTCAGCCACGAGTAAGCATAACTTTAAATTTAGCTCCGTGCTTTGAATGTTTAGAACATTCAAATAACATCTCAGTTTTATGACACAGTGAATGACATCCTCATAGAGACATTATATCATCAGATGTTATCATATCATAGTTAGAATTGATGCGGGCTGCTGGGAAATGTTAGAGAAGAGCTTAAACGTTTCAAATCTTTAGTAATTTATGATATGACTATATTATATTAGGTTATTTATGATATGACTATATTATATTAGGCAAGGTTCTGCCCACACGCGTACATATAGTGCGGTAGCGCGAAGGTGGGCTGTATGGATTTGGAAGACCTTTGCGACTCTACTTTGCGACGTTACTTTGTGCAGTGTTTTTAGGTCCCCGGTATAATTCCTAAGAGCATTTCTGTATTTTAGAGAAATAAAATAACATATGTAACTTCCCACCGCATCAACTCGTGGTGAGTAATATCTGTGAAAATAATCACGACGTGGGTCCGTTGTAACGTGTAGGAAGGCTAAACAAACTAAAATGACTTTCGCATCAGTAAATTACTAGGTTCACCCTCGTGTTTATCGTTATTACGATTGTATAATTAAGCTATGGATCTGAATGGTCTGAAATAAAAGATTTTATTTTTTATTTTTTTGTTTATTAGGATTGTGATTGCTCAGCTCGATTATGAACCACATACAGTACTGTAGAGACGGTAAATCTTGTACATCTCGAAGATAATGTTTTCCCATAAATATAATAACGATTAAAATTATTTTTTGTTTTGGAATTCGATTGACTAATGTTTGTTTTGTACATTCGTTCGAGGATCGCTAAACAGTTAAGATCATTGTAGACCGTTTAAAATAAGATTAACCAGAAAAAATATAGCAAGTGCTCAATTTAGTAGAAAACGTCCAGTTGAGGTGACATGGAGCCACAGTATACATACTCCCTGCAAATCTTCTTGCAAAAAACTGATCATTTATCCATCTGGCGGGACCATCCAATACGACGTCTTCCGGCCTATGCATACCACTCAAGAACTTATCGGCACTTCAAATTAGTTAGTTACGTATTCCACTGATCTCGTTTAGGACGCAACGCAATCACGTAAAGACACCGAGCATTAAATAAGCAATATCAAACTAAAAAACACGCTTAAAGTGACGTCAGTTTATTTTTCGTATTCTTTTCAGCAAACCCTTTTATTTGATACCCATATCATGGGAGTGCATAAAAAATAAGTAGTCCGCCATCTTTTGGAGTCGATTTAGAATGATGTCACTTACCTAACCCTGCGTTTTCATCCAAACTAAGCGTAGCCGATATCCTCCAAGAACAGTCAAGAGTGAATCGGTGGACCCACGAGTAAACAGTCAATTACTCGTCGACCCACCAGTGGGTCAACGCGGTGGGACCACGAGTCGGTAGCCAAAATTTCAGCTCAATCGAAAACCGGGAAGTAGATCAAATTTAACTTCCAATCGTTTTTTAGATAATATGTTACAGGTGAAGCTAATAAAAACGTGTTAAAAATTACCTTAACCTGTTGAGCGAGTACGAGGTTCTAGATAAGAACAATAGGTAGTGTGTAATCATGTCAAAATATTTTCTTTTTGAAAAAATAAATCAAACTTAAACATCTGTGAAAGTCGTTTTTGTTACCACTTCACTAAGATATTGCAGTTTAAAAAGAATGTCGCTTCATATAAAAGTAGCGTTGTAGGTATGCAATGACGCCACTGCATCAACTATTATTTTAATCCACAGTTAGTTTAAGCTCTTAACATTATGATGACATTATCCCATCTAGTGGTAAATGATGATGCTGAAGATATGGAAGCGGGCTTACCAAGATTCGCTAATGCAATGGAGAACTAAGTAGCCAAGTTATCTTCGCAACATTCCAGAACTTTCGGCATCTAAGAAAAAGTATTATACTCGTAATTAAGAGAAATCTCTTTTTTTTGTTATTTGTTGTTGACATCTGTGATGTGATTTACTTTTTTTTAATTTTATTTTTTATGTGATAGGTGGCAAACGAGCAGACGGATCACCTGATGGTAAGCGATTACCGCCGCCCATGGACACCCGCAAAACCGGAGGAGTCACAAGTGCGTTGCCAACCTTTGAAATGGGATGGGGGATGGGGGAATGGGGAGGGGGAGGGGGGGGGGTTGGGCCTCCGGTACCCTCTCTCACTCGGCGAAACACAACAAACGTTGCTTCACGCCGGTTTTCTGTGAGGCCGTGGTATCACTCCGGTCGAGCCGGCCCATTCGTGCCGAAGCATAGCTCTCCCACGTCTACTTTTATTCAAATCTAAAAGTTATGCCAGAGTCTAATTAATCACCAATGTTATGGTGTCCCCAATCCTGAGATAGGCACCAAGCGAACCAGGGGTAAGTTTTTCTTGGTTTTTACTTACTTTTTACCAATACAAAGCACCTATATAGTTAATTAATAGCGTCGCTGTCCCTCTCGGCAGTTGGAGTTGAAAGACAAACGAAACGAACATATTATTTTATCGTTTATATGGCCTTCAGAACTATTACTGAAAAATAAAGAGTGAAGAGTTGTGCCCTCGCACACAATATTGCTTTGTGTTACACAATTCCAAGAACATTCTGATTGCTTCCCATTTACAGTGACATAGCATTGCATATTGTTAGAGAAGTCGGATCATTCTAAGATATTGCTCCTTGCATCCCTATTTCGCTAGCAACAACAATAAAGGTAAAAGTCCGGGACTGAACTCGCAGAGATAACATAGGCATTGCGAGACTAACCGCAACCGGGTAAGGAGCGGGGTGCGGGGGGTGACGCATGGCGTGCGGGGGGTGAGACGCAGGGTGCGGAGGGCGAGGCGCATAGTGCGGGGGTGAGACAAGGCATGCGGGGGGTGAGGCGCGAGAGCGGGGGGTGAAGTGCAGGGTGCGGGGGGTGAGGAGCGGGGTGTAGGAGATGAGGCGTGGGGTGCGGGTGGTGAGAATCGTGGTGCGGGGGATGAGGCACGGGGTCCGGAGGGATTGAGGAGCGGGGTGCGGGGGTGAGGAGCGGTGTGCGGGGGTGAGGCGCGGGGTGCGCGGGGTGCAGGGGATGAGGCGCGGGGTGCAGGAGAGTGAGGAGCCGGGTGCGGGGGGGTGAGGCGCGGGGTGCGGGGATGAGGCGCAGGGTGCGGGAGGGTGAGGCGCGGGTGGGAGCGCGTGGAGCCTCCTGTTTTTATCACGGTCAGCTATATGTAGTTTGCTCTCGCTCGAGGAAGGAATTCGATTTTTTATTATATAGGTACCATGAAAATGAAAATTATTGTTTCAATAAAAAAAAAGATTTAAAATTTTATCCTTTTACTCCAACTACTAGACGATATCATATCAACTCCCTGAGTGAAGTCGGGCACTGCAGCTAGTTAGGTATACAGGAGGGTGTTCTTCTTTTTATCGTGTGGTATATTTAACCGTTCTATCCACAAGGTATAGACGGCAGTTGCCTAGTGTTGCACTTAGCATCACCCGCTGTCACGTGTAGGGCATTTAGATTTACACCTACGGACGTGTACAACGCGACCATCATACACATCTAGAAATCAGATGTGCAGGTTTCCTCACGATGTTAAAAAAAGGAGGGTGTTAAAAAAGTGCTTTTGAAATTTTACGGGTTACTCGGAAACAAGTATAGAATACAGGAAAAATATTAAAAAATTCCGATCTACAAAATTGTTTTCAGTTTTCCTCACTAAATCTGAATAACTAATCAAGAATTTGTATGGGAAACTGAAAAAAATTGGAATTCGGATTTTGTCAATATTTTTCCTGTCTTCTCTTTTTAATTCTGAGTAACCCCTTAAAATCTCAAAGGCACTTTTTTAACACCCTGTATTTTAGGAGCGCTAACAACTGACGTACATTTAGCGTAAAATTACTCTGAAGAAGATTGAAGTTATAGCTCTAGACACGCTGATTACCAGTTATGCTTCTCTTTTCTATGGTAATTATTCCACTAACCTTCAGTGGGTGTAGTCTGCTGGCTGGAATTGATGCGCGGGCGCTCCTCGCCAGCCGCTATGTGCTTCGCCGTGCGCCGGGCCACCGGGCGCAGCTCGCGGTCGCCGTCACTCGTCTCCTCTTCCTCATAGTGGTACTCCAGGTCTGTGGCAGAGAAAATGATTAAAAACTACTAAAAAATACTGTGACTTTTCTGTACGCACGAACTAACCACCTGGTTGGAAAGAAGCGTTGGTTGGTCGCGAAGATTGCAACAAATTAGCGAATCATGTTAAGCTCACGACTCACGCACGACACGAGTAAAAGAGAGGGCGGCACCGTGCAGGATATATATGGAAAAAAAAGCGGCAAAGTGCGAGTCGGACTCGCCAATGAAGGGTTCCGTAACAGCAAGTAACATAATATAAAAGTTCTTGTAGTTCGTTGTAGGTAAATTGCGTTTTACGATTTATGACGTATTAAAAAAACTACTTACTAGATCTCGTTCAAACCAATTTTCGGTGGATGTTTGCATGGTAATGTACATCATATATTTTTTAGTTTTATCATTCTCTTATTTTAGAAGTTACAGGGGGGGGGACACATTTTACCACTTTGGAAGTGTCTCTCGCGTAAACTATTCAGTTTAGAAAAAAATTATATTAGAAACTTCAATATCATTTTTGAAGACCTATCCATAGATATGCCACACGTATGGGTTTGATGAAAAAAAATTTTTTGAGTTTCAGTTCTAAGTATGGGGAACCCCCAAAATTTATTGTTTTTTTCTATTCTTGTGTGAAAATCTTAATGCGGTTCACAGAATACATCTACTTACCAAGTTTCAACAGTATAAGATAAGATAAATATACTTTATTGCACACCAAAAGAGTACAAATAACAACGAAAACACATAAAAAATTTGAAACATTGATATAGTTAGTTGAGTTAGTTATGATATGATATAGTATAGTTGATATAGTATAGTATAGTTCTTATAGTTTCGGAAAAAAGTGGCTGTGACATACGGACGGACGGACGGACAGACAGACAGACAGGCAGACAGACAAACAGACATGACGAATCCATAAGGGTTCCGTTTTTTGCCATTTGGCTACGGAACCCTAAAAATGTGTTACTTGTTTGGTTTATTGAAATTTTTTTTTCGATCCCGTGCAAAGTTGGTAACATTTGTACCATTTTAGAAAGCTTATGAAACAAGGACCTTTTGTCATTAATTTGTACGCCAAGTTCACTACATTTTTTTCTAGTAATACTCAATTACTTATAGAAAAATTATACAAAATAATATTTTTATGCAACTTAAGGTTAAACGTCAGTCACCCTATTTCATACAAATTTACCTGGCTATTAACTACACAAATAACCACTATATTTTCGATTTTATCTGTCCAACGTAAACTTTGCAACCTTTTATTTTCTCCAAATGTATATAATTATATTATTTATTTCTGTAATATCATTAAAAACTGCAGTAAAATACCATAAATTTTACGCATGTAGTGGTGTATAATTCAGCACCACCTTTCTGATATTACAGTAACTACAATCTCAATTGGTCTGTTAAGCTTTGTTTAGCCCAGGATTTCGTTTTTAGCGCCATCTTGCATTTTGCTTGAGCATTACCAAAGTAGCAAATTTATTATAAAGACTTTTTAGTCTGAGTAATTAATGCTGGCAAACTTTTTTTATATTCAGAAAAAAAGACGCTGTCAGTCTCACGTCAGGGACATCTGAAAGACGAAAATATTGTTCACCCAACAAGGTCTAGTTGTGAGTTTCAGCTCGATATTTGTGATATACAGGCTGATATTTTTACTTATACAGTATGTAAAAAGATCACTCCTGGAAATTTAAATTATGGGATCCACTCATGAAACTGAACAACTTTTCCGAATGAACCTTAAGAATGCTGAATACTTAAGACAATTTTTGGACACACCATACAAAATTGGTCGGTTATCTTACCATATTATATGAAAACTTCATTTTTATGCGAATTTAGTATGGGTTGGTATGTTAAAGTTTCCGGAAGTTACAGCCTGTATAAGGTGCATTCAAAAATTTTTAGACTCATACCATGCCCAATTTCAAATTTTAACCGCCTCCGCTTGTCCGCTCGCTTCACATCAGGAGGTCGCGGGTTCGATTCCCGGCCGGGTGTAACTTTCTGGATTCGGTTTGGTTGGTGGTAGGGCATTTTCTGAGCCTGCCTGGCATATGCCACCATCTTATCTAAGTCTTGCCGCCAAACATCAACGTTAACAGCATTGATGTGTTCCGGCATGAAGGTAAGATAACCAGTTCCCCACTGCGTTGGGGAATCTTGGTAAGCCCGCTTTCGTATTCGGCATCATCGTCACTTACCATCAGGTGAGATGATGCCAAGGGCTTACCAATTGAGGGTAAAAAAAAAGATGATAGCTAACCATGCAGGCTCCGAGAATGCTCTACCACCGACCAAACGGAGTCTTACATATTATAGTTAGACTCTGCCGGGAATCGAACCCGCAACCTCCTGATGTGAAGCGAGCGACTAGACAACGGAGGCGGTTTTCCGGGTGTATTATTATTGTCTCGTTTGACAAAAAGTAAGTAGTTACCAGCAACCACGTGATACAACCCGAACCTTAGATATGTAGATTTTCATACACGGAAAGTAAAATCCCGACAAAAACATTCACATATCAAGTAAAAAGTCTTACACGTCAATATTTATAGACTCGACTGTAAAAAGTAATGAATTCCCGCCATGTAGCACCAAGTTTCAGGTTATAGAATAATTTATTTCTCACAAAAGGATAAACAGTTATTCACTTACACAATAATTTTTGTCACCAAAATATATTCCTAAACGTAATCGTCTATGTACAAAACCTCGTTTTATTCAAACTCACTTGTCAAACATGGTTATGATAATTTTTTCCAAAGTATTTTGGCGCTTTTAATGTCTCCACAAGACAGGAATTCCAGGTTTCGAACGCGGTTTTCTTTTCTCTTCAATTAAAGGCTAAAAAACAGTATCACTCCCTATCAGAGCATGAAGTATGGGCAGCATTGTTGCTTTTTATGTTCTTAAAATTGTGTCAAAATCGCAGCATGTTAAGGTTTTATTTTAAATTAGTTACCTATACGAAAATTTTATTGCACACCAAAAGAGTACAAATAACAACGAAAACACATAAAATATTTAAACATTGATATGCAAAGGCGGTCTTATCGCTATCAAAAATAGCAGGTTCGATTTTTGTAAATTTTAATTTTTATGTCTGACATGGTACAAAATCAATCCAAAACTGAAGGCTGCGTCCTCGGTTCATCCGAAAACTACACCAAATTCAAGATTATTGCCCAATATAATAGTTAACTGAAGCGCGGCAGATTAAAACGCTCACGCATGCCTTGCGCCGTGCAACGTTCAAAATTTATTTCTGAAGCTTTTTATTTAGTAATTGCAGTTAGTGTTTCTGTTTTTTTTTATTTTTGATTAGTTTGGTTTTCTACAAAAAAAAATTGTTTATGCCATTAGTGCACATTTTTTAAACTATAGCATCTTGTTGGTTTTTTTTATTTTTATTTTATTAGATTTTTTCACAATAAGAGTAATAGATTGAACAAAAGTAATACAAAAAATGAAAGCTCCATTCTCGGTTTATTCGAAAACGATACCAAGTTCAAGATAATAGGTCAAATAGACCTGCCAGGGGGTGTGGGGTGGCTACCGGGCTAAATCAGCTTCTATTTATGTATCATATACGTGTGCCAAGTGGTTTTCTTTAATCATAAAATTTGACCTCGGATACATATAAGCTTACACTATTCAGGTGCCAACAGTGAAGGAAGATTTTTTAAAACAAAATAATTATTTGTGCTATGTTAGGTACCTTGTATTTTTGTATTTTATCCTGTACAGAGAAAATAAATGAATTATGAATTATAGAATATTCATATCCGCCATTAAAAAAAATACCTTGTGTACCCAGAATTCAAATAAAATTAAATGTATTTCAGAACAGAAGTTACAAATGGCACATTTAAAACACATTTTTTATCATCAGTACAATAAAAAAACCGGCCAAGTGCGAGTCGGACTCGCGTACCGAGGGTTCCGTATAAATTCATAATCACACATGTCTTGAACTCTATATTTTTTTTATTTGAGTTGATTGAATGAAAAGTAATTTTGATTTATGACGTATTAAAAAAAAACTACTTACTAAAGCTCGTTCAAACCAATTTTCGGTGGAAGTTTGCATGGTAATGTACATCATATATTTTTTCTACTTTTATCATTCTCTTATTTTAGAAGTTAAAGGGGGGACACACACATTTTACCACTTTGGAAGTGTCTCTCGTGCAAACTATTCAGTTTGGAAAAAAATGATATTAGAAACCTCAATATCATTTTTGAAGACCTATCCATACCATACACGTACATGTTTGATGAAAAAAAAATTTTGAGTTTCAGTTCTAAGTATGGGCAACCCCCAAAATTTATTGTTATTTTTTTTTCTATTTTTGTGTGAAAATCTTAATGCGGTTCACAGAATACATCTACTTACCAAGTTTCAACAGTATAGTTCTTATAGTTTCGGAAAAGAGTGGCTGTGACATACGGACAGACAGACAGACATGACGAATCCATATGGGTTCCGCTTTTTGCTATTTGGCTACGGAACCCTAAATAACTAGATGCTTTATCCTATACTATTAAACGAGTTAAGTGTCCCGACGATTTCGAAAACGGCTTGAAACCTTTTGATGAAAATCTAGGATTAGGGGTTAAAAATCACCATAAATCCAGATCTATGAGGGAATTATGTTCGAAAAGATTCATTTAAGGGAGAATTCATTTAATGATCGAAATTACATAGAAGGAGAACGCATATGATGCTTAAATTTAACCATCGCTTATAGGTACATTGGTAGACTAGCGGTTTTGGTGCGAGCCACTTACGTTTTGCTGCTTTTAGGTCCGGATTCGAATACCACCCATGAGACTTTATAGTTCTTTGTTTTTTAATTTTTTTATTTTGTGTGAACTTATGTAAATATTATGAAAATAAATAAAAAGACTTAAGAACGATAAAAAAATATATTTTAACCTCTGTATTTTAGAGACAAATAGCGCCATCTTTGGCCATATAAGTTAATTACATACCTGGTGATTGTGCCGCTCTGTCCCGTGTTTGAAAATAGGAAATTTTCCACGGTTTTCTCTAAACTTAACCAGATGGCGCTGATAACCTTTGCAATAAGAAAATCTCTAAAAAGTCGCCAAAACTGATTGATATTACTGACTTATAAACGATGAACAACTTTCTAATATTACGTATCATAAAATATTTTTCTATTTTTTTTTATCAAAAAAAAAGGATGATTTGCATGTATTTTTTTCAATAGAATCAAATTATAAAAAAAAAATTATAGATATTTTCAGAACAAATATTGCTTGTCCTTTCGTCCCTTAGAAGGCCACTACCGACTAAAACCACACCCTGCAAAATGTTTCATAGAAAATATATCTTATATGTTCTACTAAACAAGTTATCTTAGTTTATAAAAACTCCGATTGAACGAGCGACGCTCGGTCTCCCAGCTAGTTCAATATAATAAGAAAATTATCAGTATCATTATTTATATTACAATGAATTATTTTAAAATTATAAAACCCATTTAAATTCAGTCACTGGGACGATATTGGGTTGTTAACTAAGTAACTATGATGGTTATCATCCCAGCGAATGTGTTATTGTCAATCAATCTGATGAGACCGTGAGAGTGAGTGACTGAATTTAAATGTATATTGGAGTAATTTATTATTCTTTAAATGATTATACTGATAATAATGTTATTTTAATTAACAAAACATCAACTTTTCTTAATCAATTTTATCAATTGAAAAACTTTCATCTGTATGGATAAAATAAATTGAAAAAATTAATAAAAAGATGAATCTATTTTTCTCGACAATGAAAACGAATTTCATGCTGCCACTTCACGGATGTACTGAGAAAAAAATACGTATTCGGGCTACGTAATTTACATAGCAAAACAGTACAGCATGACAGTTGTAGCCAGAACCGTGTCGCATACGTAGCTAGTATTAAGTAGGCGGTGCCATGAAGTTTGTCATCAACCGGCATACGTAAATTACTGCTGTGTTGTTTTGCTACATATGTAAGTAGCTGGTAGAATGGTGTTTACTACGTACATAGGAAGATCTATACAGGCGTAGGCTCCGTAAGGCATGGAATTTCCTACTCATGTACTGGTGATGGATGCGTACAATACTGGTAAGGTATCCGTAAAGCATTGTGGTGCCTACGTATGAAAGGTTGTTGCACAGGTTCTTCACTGGGCTAAGCTCTGTAGAACATTGTGTAGCCTACGTATGAAATGTTGGTTCACAGGTTCTATACTGGACTAGGCTCCTTAAAGCTTGGAGTCTCCTACTACACTGACACACCTCATTAATCTCTCACTCTCCACTGGCGTAGTACCGTCCTCCATGAAAATTGCACATATCTGTCCCATCCATAAGGCAGGTGATAAATGTGATGTCTCTAATTATCGTCCCATCTCACTGTTAAACTCTGTCTCAAAAATCCTTGAAAAGGTGGTTAACAAGAGGCTACTTAACTTTCTTGAACGGGAATCACTTCTGTCCCATAACCAATTTGGTTTTCGTCGTGCAAAGTCTACGGAAGATGCTGTTGCTTCACTGACCAATTATATCTCCAAAAAACTAGATTCTGGACAACATTGCATCGGCGTCTTCCTGGACCTTGCCAAGGCGTTCGACACTGTGTCTAGACCCATCCTCCTAAAGAAAATGGAAGCCTATGGCATCCGCGGCGTAGCCTTTGATTGGTTCCAATCATATCTAACCGATAGGAGACAGAAAGTACGAGTGGATGACTATATTAGTGAGGATGAAACTGTTCTTTTTGGAGTACCCCAAGGCAGTGTGCTTGGTCCTACGTTATTTTTAATTTATTTAAATGATTTATGTCAACTCAAACTATTTCATGCCAAAACTCTTGCTTTTGCAGACGATACGGCAATAATATTCCATGCTGACACCTGGAATGCTACAGTGGCAATTGCTGAAAGAGGCATGCGGCTAGTAGCTGATTGGTTGCAAAGAAATCTCCTTACCTTAAATGCAAATAAAACAAAATACCTAGCTTTTCAAATTTCGACACGCACAGCTCCTGAAACTAACCTTAGCTTAAAAATACATCACTGTATATCAAATCAAATAGTATGCAATTGTACAACCATTGAACAAGTCAAATTTCTAAAATATCTTGGTGTGATAATTGATGAATCATTAACGTGGGAAAAACAAACGGAGGCAGTACGTGCACGTGTCCGCAAGCTACTTCATATATTTAAACGCCTAAGGCATATTGCTGATACAAGCATAGTTAAAATTGTTTATGACGCACTGTGTCATTCAGTTCTAACGTATTGTATAGCAGTCTGGGGAGGTGCATGTACAACACGCTTACTACCAGTTGAGCGTGCACAGAGGGCAATTCTAAAAGTTGCATATAAAAAACCTTTCATGTATCCCACAGAAAAATTATATATAGACTGTAAACAAATGACTGTTAGGCAATCGTATGTACTGTCGGTTCTCTTAAATTTTCATAAAATCGCTCTTTTCTCCCAAACAAGTGTCATTAGGTCTAGAAGAAAACCGCTATGGCCAACCCATCTTACTAAATCAACTTTTGCTACTCGTTTCCTGTCGTATCGGGGGCCTTTCTTGTATACCAAAGCGGAAAAAGAAATCCAGATAATGAACTGTTCTAGATACGTGTGCAAGAAAAAAATAAAATCATGGCTAGCAGACATGGATTACTATACTACAGAGACTCTTCTGCTCCCCCTGGAGTAGAAAATTGGCAGAAACTCTCACGCACACTAATACATACGCGCACGCACACACACACACACACACACACACACACACACACACACACACACACACACACACACACACACACACACACACACACACACACACACACACACACACACACACACACATACATTTACACACACCCACACATACACATATACATACTTATATTAACTTATATTAATTTAAATTCATAAATAACTTTAATAAAACTTATATAATAAATAAACAATATGTGTCATAAGGTACAATACGATAATAGGTAATTACCTCTCTTGCAAATATGTAACGATATTGATTTAACTAATCTATGATCCTCGAAGTACGAATGATGAATAGAACCCATTGTATTCTTTGTTTGCCCGGCATAGCACGGGACTTTCACGGTTGCGCAATGTACGCAACGGTGAGGATCCCGCGCACTGCCGCGACAGTGCCTTGATAATTTTAAGTAGTATGTCATTCATAATTTCCTAGTACAATAATCTAATCTTTGTAACCTACAATTGTTAACCTAATACTTTTTTTAATTTAGTCTTTGGAATGAGTCTTTGTAAAATATTCTTACTATGATGTTACCGGGAAGAGACTAATCCTCCCGACACAGGGAATCCTAGTGGGAGGGTTAGTGTGTTGTTTAAAATGTAAATGTCATTACTTTGTATCAAATAAATAATTTATTATTATTATTATTATTATTATTATTATTATTATTATGTACTGATGATGGATGCGTAGAATACTGGCACGGGATCCGTAAAGCATTGTGCAGTCTACGTATGAAATGTTGTTGCACAGGTTCTATACTGTACTAAGCTCCGTAAGGCATGGAGTGTCCTACTTATGCACTGGTGATGTATGCGTACAGTAATGCCACGGGATCCGTAAAGCATTGTGTAGCCTACGTATGAAATGATGCTGCACTGATTCTATACTGGGCTAGGCTACGTAAGGCAAGGAGTCTCCTACTTATGTACTGATGATGAATGCGTACAACACTGGCACGGCATCCGTAAAGCATTGTGTAGCCTACGTATGAATTGCTGCTGCAGGCTCTGTAAACACATTTTACCCTGTATGATTCCGCAATGATTTTATCTGTTAATTACGGATTTAACCTTATCTCGCAATTAATTAATAAGATCGTTGCAGAATCATACAGTGTAAAATGTGTTTACAGACCCTGCAGCATCAATTCATACGTAGCTATACAATGCTTTACGGATCCTGTGCTAGTATTCTACGCATCCATCATCAGTACATAAGTAGGAGACTCAAAGCCCTACGGCGCGACGCTTAGCCCAGTATAGAACCTGTGAAGCAACAATACATACGTAGTAAACTCAATGCTTTAGCGGTCCCGTGCCAGTATTGTAGGAATTACATCACCTGTAAATAAACAGCATATAATAAACATGTGTTTTTTGTATTAACAGATAAGGATGAAAAATTAATAATCATACATTATAGAATATTGAATCAAATTTATTAAAAAAAATGCATGTAACAGACTGAAATATGTAACATTATATTTATTCAAATTAATGTTATTTATTATATTACAATGTCATTAATAATAGATATCTATTATTTCCGCAAACAACAAATATGTCGATTCCGAAATATCTTATAAAATTGTTAATAATTATTTTATACCATGATGCTGAGTTACAATAATCATCACAAATATCTTCAGATTGGAAATTTAACCTAACACTGTTAACTGTATATTTTTGTAAACCACATCATTTAATATAAACTGATTACGTTTAGTATTCTGTATACCTGAAACAGAAAATAACAAGTCAATTAAAAGTGGCCAAGTGCGTGCGTGTTCAAAGTTGGGTTCCATAGTTTTTTCAAAAAATTTAATGTATATTTTAAAAAACAAAATTATTTTTGCAGTTAGAAACATTTTGTATGAAAACCTTGAACTTTTAAAAATCCAACTACATATGCAAGACAAAGGGTTCCTTGTTGACTTTCGAACCTTAAAAACATACATATTATTATGTACTCACACTATCTTTGTTGTCAGTTCCAGCTACGGGTAAAGATGACATAGATTCTGTCTCCTTTCCTGTATAATGTCAGATCCAGCTATGGGTAATGATGGCAAAGCTTCTACATTGTTCTTCTCTGTTTTTGAAGCAAGGAAATCAGGATCCAGGAGCTGAAATTTATCCAAAATACATTATATAAGGGAAACCTAAGAAATAAAGATCGACCGCCTTTACATCTTCGTTTAAAAAGAAAGAAAGAAAGAAAAAAGTTTATTCAGCAACAAAACAAAGAAAATAGAACAAAACATAAATCAAAAGATAATAAGTAAGTGCTTCAGTATGAATGAATGGGCTCATATTATAGATCTTAACACACTAAATCATGTAAGCAAGAAGCTATTATAAGTAAATGAAATAAAGAAGCTAACTTACCGAATTTGTAATATACTATCTTGGAGTTGTTTTTAATGTATTATTGGATTTTCACCCAGTCCCCAATTTTGGGTACAAATTTTTGTAAATCCTCAGTCTCCAGTAAAAGCAAGAGCTCAATGTTGTTTTCTGAAAAAGGCAATTTTCTTTGTATTTAATTAAAAACAAAGTAAGAACAGGAAGTGAATTCGCGCGTTTTGCAATGCGACGTCGATCGATCGAGCGATGCGATCATGAATTTAGATACTAATATTTATTTTACGTACCACAAACAAATAACTTCTTTCAATCCGGGCCTTACATTTTCACAGTTAGTTAAAAACTCTGCCATTCTTCCATTTTCCAGGCTTTCTTTTTGTAGTAAGGTTCTCTGTGAACGCACGCGGCGGCGGCGCGGGCGCGCGGAACAACAATGCCGGCCACTAAAACAGTGTTGCCCGGTCTGATTTTCATTTCACCCCGTGGCCTCGTCTCAATTTACCCTAGATTTTACATATTTCGTAGTTCTTTGAAAATAGTGGTCTATCTTTGAATATTTGTATAAAATAAATTTAAACAAAAATTGTAAAATTTTACTTTTTTGTGATTGCATAGCGGTAAGTCATGGTAAAAAATAAATATCGCCATGTCTTGTGTTTTATGAAAACTTATAACTGGTGTTCTATTGAGTCAATAGGCGTTTTTTCAGAGTTTTCATAAAACACAACAACAAAAAACGCCTATTGACTCAATAGGCGTTTTTTAAGAGTTTTCATAAAACAAGACATGGCGATATTTATTTTTTTACCATGACTTACCACTATGGGCAGTGGGTTTTAACGCATTCATTCCATTTGGATTAAAACCGGGTTTTTTGGGTTTTAACCCAGTTATAACCCATTATCGCTTATTTTAGTGGGTGAAAACGTGGGAAAGGAATGAGATGACTTAAAATGATTCGGGAAGCTCCAATATCTTCACGTTCAAAATATCGCAAGATCTCAAGACTAAAGTCTTTGACTAGTGTGTGTTGCCAGTGATGACATATGGAACCAATACATGGTCGCTTACCTACTATGGACCTAATAAGAAGGCTCAAGGTTACCCAAAGGACGATGGAGCGTAATATGTTTGGTGTTTTCCTACGTGATCAAATCAGAAATGAGGAGATACGTAGGAGAACTAAAGTAACCGACATAGCTCACAGAATCGCTAAACTTAAGTGGCAGTAGGCGGGGCACATTTGCGGGAAGCCGTTGGATGCGAGCAGCACAGGACCAGTCGGTGTGGAAATCCTTGTGCGAGGCCTTTGTCCAGCAGTGGATGTCTTTCGGCTGATGATGATGATGACATTGAAAAGCCTTAAAAACAACACCCATATTGAAATGTTTTGAGAAATACATATCCGACATCTCGGATTTCGGAAAAAAGTATCGTTTTTGTGAGCACCCTGAAAAATATCGAATATGCCACCCATTCAATACTTGTTTTAAAAATATCCACCATCTTGAGTTTAAAAACAAAGATCATTTTCGTAATCAGCACCCTGCTAAAACTCAAAAATGACGCCCATGGCGATATTTTTTGACAAATGCATGGTCGCCTTCTTAGATTCAAAAATGGGTGTCATTTTCGTAATCAGCACCTCGAAAAATCTTTAAAATGATACCCATATCGATTTATAAAAATGCATGTCCGCCATCTTGGCTTCAAAAGTAGATGCTATTTTTGTTCTCATCTCCTCAAAAATTACACCTATATCAATGCTTTTCGAGAAACGCATACCTAGTCATAGGTTTCGCCTTTTAAGACAATGCAAAAATCCACTGTCGCCCTCACTAAGCATTACTAATATACAGAATATATTTATATACCCATCTTTTTACAAATACGGACTAAATCCAATCAATCTGACGTATGGCTTTTAACCTACTCATTCCTGAAGCATAATTTCGTTTGTAACTCTGAAAAAAATTACTTCGACGTACTAACAGGTTTTTATATAAGTAAAATATATATTTGGTTTGTCCTCTATGTTAAACTTTTTTTGTATCTAGTTCCAACGCATTGCAATAATTTTTATTTAAAAGATCGCCAGGTTAAGCCCCACGGAAAATGTCCCCTATAGGGGACGTGAGGATCGAGGAGGATAAATAATATAATATAATAATACATTATTATATCAATCGTTAATCGTTTTACTATTTTTCTTTTTTCTTTCTTTCCTTCTATAATCAGATTAAGATTGTAGAGAACTTAAATTAATCGATTCATTTTTAAATCTTGATTACATTTTCAATCGATTGATATGATTAAAGAAATTAATGTATTAATGCTAAATTGCCAACATTGGTTGATAATTAGTTTACTTAAATCTTACATACAAAGAAAGAACAAAGATGAATTCAAAATCATTCAGGTACTTTTTATTTATTTGTTTCAACAAAAAGATCGTCAGTAATCAGTTTGTTTTATATCTAACTGCCCTCATTATCACTTGACGTTGTCGATGCAAGCGGAAAAAATAAAATTTGTGACTGACTGACGTCATTGGTTTTGGGCTACAGACGGTTTAAGGACATACATACACGCATACATAATAAACGTATGTATATTTTATACATAATATACATACCATATACATATACTTGAAAAAAATTACCCTCCACTAAGCAGTTTGTTTTCACCCACCCTAACGGGTTAAAACTGGGTGATAACTGGGTTTTTACTGGGTTATAAGCCATCAGTGGGTTAAAACCCGGGTCATTACCCATCTCTACTATTGACTTCAATAGGACCACACCATCAAATTTTTTAAGAGTAGTTTTCTTTTTTTTTAGTAGAGAGCACATTATTTACAGGGAAGGTATAGGTTATTATTAATTGTGAAAAGTCGTTGATCTGTGAAGAAAGAAAAAATTATAGGTCCCAATACGGTTAACTGTACTTAATAAAAAAAAACACTGTTTCTTTTCTTTGGTATACTTATTTCTTCGACCTTAAATTTTTGGTATACTTAGTCTCAATACGGTTAACTGTACTTAATAAAAAAAACACTGTTTACTTACTACTTTAAATACTTAAAAAATAAAATACTTTAAATACTTATTTTTTCGACGTTAAATTTTCGCTTGCGCATTAACTCTAGCATAAAAAAATGAAGAAAATCGTTTTCATATGAACGCTTTTGCCCCATTAAAAATTGTGCAGTATTTTGAGTACAGTGGTAGTATACTCTTTAAATTTTTGCTTGAATTTTAATAATATCTCAAAAGGTATGAAAGTAGCCCCGATTTTAGGTACAAAAGGAAGCGAAATTTTGATTTCATTTTAAATATTATTAAACACTGTGTATTTTTAACTTATAATAGAAGACCAATAAATAACATGTTTTAGTTTTTAACACTCCATCACTTTTGGTTTACGAATACTCCTGTTTGAAAAATTACGTTTTTAGTGAGGAATACTTCTCAAAGATATGCGGAACACGAGGCGCAAGCGGCCAAAGATAACCTTAGACAACATTGCCAAAACTACCTTTAAACATTATTCTAAGCTAAATAAACCTTAAATAATGTGACCAAAGATACTTAGATAGCTTTCCATAAAAAATCCCTCAAGTAAGTCATTACGCTAAAGGTATTCTTATAAATGTATAAAATACTAAACCTAAAATTAACCGCTTGTTTAATTTTTCCCGTAAATTCAGGGTAAATCACCCTAAGTTGATAACACTCTGAGAGCGTTTGTGTGTACGTATGCGGTATAATTAAACACCGGAGCCAAATACGTACTGTAATGCCCGGACTACTTCCCAAAGATATACCACTTCTTGTTCAAATGTATGTTGCCTACAGACGTAATGGTGTGGGCTACGTATAATACGTAGCTTTAAACTTGTTAAAAGTATGATGCTTACAAACGTGATGCCATGGCTAACGTAAAATATGTAGCTTTAAACTGGTTGAAAGTATGATGTTTACAAACGTAATGCCATCGGCTACGTAAGTAGTGAGGCAGCTCAATCGATTACGAGATTAGCCTTCAATTTAATTAAACCTGGGTTCGATTCTCGGCGGAAGCGTGAAATCCTTATGATGTTGTTATTTTATTTTTGAGTTAATTTTGTTAAATAAAAATAATGAAAGTGTTATTTTCACACAAAAATATTATAGGCTGTCTACTTAAAGTAATATAGCTGTCCACCTTAAATAAGCAGCCGGCTTACTTAATAACAGCAAGATATCGGCTACTTATTGTACGTAGGTAGCCACAAGCTGTAATTATGCCGGCATGCTGACCAAGTAGGCTCACTAGGTATAACTTACTGATGTTGCCTAATTTCGTACGGATTGTCTGCTGATTCATTATTGTCATGATGAAACATAATTACTACGTATGATACATACGTTTCTGTAATACCATTATTGAAAATTGGGTTTCATACTTTCACGTCAGTATGATGTTCCATTGGTAAGGAAGCGCCACAATTATTACGTGTGTTACTCACGTAGTAAGTAGTAAATTGCAAGCACATTACAAAATTGCGTTCTGTAAGGAGCTTTTTTTTCTCAGTGTAATAAGGGGGCTATTCCCTATGACATATACATAAAAATTATCTGTGATTCCTAAGTTTGATACTCTCCTTAGCTTGCGGAGGCACAACCGTGACTCCAAATAGCGTAAGACTTGGCTTGCAAAGGCTTGCAAGGCCGTGCCTCCACAAATTTTCGACATCACTTCGTATCTCCTTGCATGATACGTATCTCCTTGCAGGCTATTGCTAGGCAACGTTGTTATTCAATAAATGTTATGTGACTGAACAGATATTTTATGTTTTTAATATTGGCGACGAGGCCAATTCAATGGATTTAAAGAAATTAAAACGTACAAGAAGCTCAGTACAGTTTATTAACGCGCACAGAAAATGTGCTCGACACTCAACCCAAGTAAGTATATAGCCCCGCTTGGAGTCACTCGACAAAACAATAAAGAAATTTCACGAAATACAGAACAACATAGAACTAGAAACCGAAGATGAACATCTTGAGGAAGAAACCTTCTACAGATTCGAGTTTGAGGAGTTGTGTATAGCACTGAAAACTACATTACGAAAACTAAGTACCTATTACTTCACCACTCATGGGGAGACCTCAGTCCGCTTGAGGCAGACAGAAACTCCAAGAGGGACTCCCTACCTACTGATGTTTGGAAAAGAGTTTAGAACTAAGCTACATGCCATGGTAGTCCCATACCTAGACCGGAGCCACGTAGTCAGAGGACAAGGAGAGGACATTTCTCTCCTGGAGACAAGGTGGCCAGGAGTTACTCCTCTCTTGCCCAGAAGTTTGAATTCGGCACAATAACCCGACGTCTGGGTGGAGTACATTATGAAGTCAGAACCGATGGGGGACTCCTGTGGATCCGTCACCTCGACCAGCTGCTACTGTTTTCCCTGGTGTCCTGATTCGCGGGGGAGACGTGATACATATCTCCTTGCAGGCCAATGCTATGAATGATTGCTATGCGACATTGTTATTCAATAAATGATTTTTTTCTTTTAAAAAATCTTTTCTTTTATCGCTCTTGGGTCTTGTTATTTACATATTTATTTATGTTCATACTAAATAAAAAAAATTAAAAGACAAAAACAATAAAGTCTCGTAGGATACGAACCCGGACCTAAAAGCAATAACATAAAAAGGTTCGTACAAAATTTGCCGCTTGCACCTCTGGGTTACGGACTACTTATAGAGGTAAGTCAAAAATAAGCATCATATACGTAAAAAAATTATGTATGTGTGCGTAATTCGAGCCCTTATTCATACAAGATAAACGCAAAACTATAATTGTAAGGGGACAAATATATCGAAATCCTTATTTAATTAACATTATTATGGTTTATTAGCGTACATTGATCTTGTAACTGCTCGCTGTTTTACGTAGTATGGTTTAGGGTTATTTATACTATTTTTAAATCGAGAAACCAAGTTATAGTCAGATTAACGCCATCTAACGGATTTTTTCAACCAGGGAGCACTAACGTTTAACCTTAAGATCGTTTATTTTTGAAACTGTGAGTTTTGGGCAGGGATTTTTTTTCAAAGCAAGCGCTCATTACTCAGCTTTTAAAAAAGTATGTATCAATTTAATGTAAACGGTGTAATGGTTTTTTCATAATTAATTGTTTTTGGTAATAAAGTAGAAAATATCAAAAAAATCTAAAAACACGAATATCTCAGTAACCATACATTTTTGACCCCTGGTTAACTGGGCTTAATTTATTGCAAATGACCTCTAGTATAACCCCTTTGAAGGATCACGTCGAATTACCAATCACCCTGTATATCCTGATATATATCAATTGATATTTATATTTTCCTAGCTTCTAAGAGCTGATTCTTAAGAATGAATGTGTGAAATCCAAAGAATAAAGATATGAATAACAATAATAAATAAATGAGATTAATTTAATTAACTATATTTAAATTAGCAAAAATAAAATATACATTTTAGATTAGTTATTTCGAAAAACATATCAGAGTATAAAATTTGAATGTTATTTTAATAAACATCTTCAAATTATCAAACATATACCTACATTTTAAATTCAGCTATTTCGACAAAAAATATGTATTAGAGTAAGAAATTGAAATTAGTATGTAATTTTGATAAATATCAAAAATATCGGATATATAAGGTGCTACTTTATTAGTGCCCGATATTTTAGTCAGTGCTCCTACTCCTGATTCTGATCAACTTTCCTCAAGGAACCCATAGTCAAATCGCAAAAAAATTTTTGGGCTCTTCATACTAATTTGGCCGCTCGGCTGATCGATTTGTATGAAGAGTCCAAAAATTTTTTTCGATTTGACTATGGGTTTCTTGGGGAAAGTTGATCAGAATCCGGAGTAGAAGCACTGAATAAAATATCGGGCACTAATAAAGTAGCACCTTATATATCAAAATTATCTGATATTTTGATATTTATTATAAATATCGGATATTTACGAACCCTGATCAAGACCCTTTTTCTCACGAACGCGTGGACGTATTAAGTTGAAATTAATATCAAATACTCAGATCTGCAATCCCTTGGATTTGCAAAAAATCAAACTTCTAAGTCAACACACAGTCAAATGATATTGCCGCTTATGCCGCATATTTTGACGCTCGCAAGGGAATCAAAACCTATGGGGTACTTCCCCTTGATCTAGAATTATGAAATTTGGCAAGAAACAATGTCTTATAGCACAAGTAAAGTAAAAAATATTACCGTAACTTTGTAGTTACTTCACAATTATATTTTTTGCGGTTACTAAACTGACCGCGACCTATTTCGATGTATGTATGTTGAGGGACAATAGTTTTCGAACGGCAAAGTTGGAAAGGTTTGTCCCTGAATCCCAAATTTTTGTACGGAACCCTCAGTGCGCGAATCCGACTCGCACTAGGCTAGTTTTTTTAGTTTATGTAGGGTTTTTCGCAATTTGTATGAAATAAAATGAAATTTAAATTAATCGACTAAATTACTTATTAATGCAGACAAGGAGACTAGAAGCAACAATACATTAAAACGTGGCTAAAATACAAAAGTTCTAGGTTACCTATTTATTTTTAAAACTACATTGAACTGTTCTCTTTACATACATACCAAAATTATAACAATTAATTACCATAAGCTATAGGGTTTTTTATCTCTCTTGTAAATATTTACCTTTGTTAGTTTTATTCATGTATTCCTTTATGTTCGTAGGTTCTTAGGTTAGCGTTTCTTATTATCTTTATTTCGAAATTCTTGTATTTCCTCAAATATTGTTTATTTTCGGTGCAACTTCAATTCAATGTTTTTATGTTTCACATCTTATAGTTTCTATAGGAAAGTCATTTTATTCTTAAAGAATTTGCATCAGTTGTATATTACTAAGAGATTAATTAAGAATACGGTTTTTTTGGTTTAACGCATATATTTCCTGGCTAGTGAGAATAGCCAGGACTGATAACGGAGAATGTCAAAATGGAAAATTGAAATGAACATGATCATTCTCCTGATATTTCTTGATTAGGAGCGGGCGGAGATTTCTTCCAATGCCGGACTGCGAATATACAACGGAACGGAAGGAAATGGAGGGATTAAAGGGGAACAAGCGAGGGTTCAAGGGGGATTGAGGGATCAAGGAAGGGATTAAGGCAGGGATCAAGGGGTGTCAAGGGAGAGATCAAATCATCATCATCATCAAGGGGTGGGATGAAGGGAGAGAACAACTGTGGGATTAAGGGGAAACAAGGTATGGATCAAGGGGATCAAAGGGGATTTAGGGGGAATAGGGCTTCAAGGGGGATCAAGGAGTTATAATCATATCCATCTTTATTCTTTGGATTTGACACATTCATTCTTAAGAATCAGCTGTTAGAAGCTAGGAAAATATAAATATTAATATTGATATATATCAAGCATAAATATCAATTGATATATATTATGATATATATCCGATATACAGGGTGTAAGGGACAGATTTCCGAAACCTTTAAGGGCTTGCTCAGGAGACGAAACTGAACAACTTTCCACAATAATTTTTTTCAGAAAACGAAAAAAAATCGGCTTCTCCATACAAAATTATAAACTTGATTGGACAGTTTGTATGGATAAGCCGATTTTGTTTTCTTTTCCTGAAAAAAAAATTGTGGACAATTGTTCAGTTTCGTCTACTGAGCAAGCCCTTAAAGTTTTCGGAAACTTGTCCCTTACACTCTGTATATCAATTGATATATATCATGCGAACCCAGGTCTTGACAGACAGACAGACGGACAACAAAGTGATCCTATAAGGCTCCCTTTCTTCCTTTTGAGGTACGGAACCCTAGAAACCACAAAATTGCAAAATTGACGATAAGTCAAAATCTAAAACACTTGGCCCTAAGACATGTAGATTAAAAATCCTCTGACCAACTGAGTTTCTTTATAATATCTTAAAATGCCTATCGTTTGCCCTTAGACCCTGTATACCGATAGCTAGAGAAAGGTACTTGATGGTTTTTTTATGCTCTTGAGATGGACACTTTTTGTTAAATAATAAAATTGGCGGGTGCTACACGGTCGCCGTTTCCAGCCGTGCAGACAGCAAAATTTGGTCACCTACCACGGTCTACACGGTTGGAAACAACTAATGTCACTTTGGTTGGGGTGCTTGTTGGCGACCGTGTAGCATGCTGATGTCGAATAAATATAATTTTATTCAAACAACCTTTAATGATTTTCATTCCATTCGAAGTTACTATATCCCCGCCGAATACAAAAAATGATTTTACTGTAACAGCGCGCTACAAGCCTACTTTAATATTTATTAGGTAAACTTTTTACCAATTTTTTTTTTTACCCACAATTGTTATTAACCCTAAATCAAGCCAGTTTCCCAATCCAGCACAGTGGTCTAGGGGTGCGTCGTTTTAGGTTGTCGGAGATTTAGCTTATTTGGCTTCTTGTTGCAAAACTGCGGATCTGGTCGGTCCGCCCGATCCTGAGAATCACTTTCAGATAAATTTAAGGAAATAAATATGTTAACAGTTGCCGATCAAAGTATTGACGAATCATAATATCATGATACGTTCGTAAAAAAATTAAAGAAGTTTAAAAAAATAGTTGATAGACATAACCGTAATTTGAGAAGTTAAAATAATCTTGACACTGCTTTCTCGAGGCTTAACAAGGTGAATAAATCATATGCTTTAATAACAAATGATGTGAATTGTGTGAACTGCCAGACAAAATGTTAATTTAATAAACATATAAAACACTATATGTTCGAGAGGATACTATAAGATTATTTAAATCTGTCAAGATGTAAAAAGCCTAATTATGTAATAAGTAATCGAATAAATATTATTTATACATAATAAAATAAGAAATATTTTTATTTAAATTTACAAAAATCAAGTATTATTAAAAAATATTATTGTTTTTTTTTCCACCTAATGATCAATTTGAGATAATTTTCAAAAAATGATGTAAACCCCTAATGGTGGTGTAAACCCCTCAGTGCACAAGATTTTTCTTCGTTAAGTTAATGTTAGGTAAGTATTGGTTAGACACTCAGTAAGTATTACATACGATTATTCTAGATAGAATGATGTTAATATAAAAGTTCATTTAAATTCTACAACAGCTACAGAATTCTTATAAAATATAGATTTCTATGAGCACCGTAGATATTATTCTCGTGAATACATTCCGTCAAGGTCATCAAATACCTTCTAAAATTGGCAGTAAATTTTATAGCGAAGGCAAGCAATAAGAAATGGATTAATTCATAAAAAATCAAACAAATATTGCCAATTTACTGGACCTGTCTGCCTTTGACAAATTTTAACGAGTATCTGTTGTTGGAGCATCATCCATGTTCGTTATCATTATGAGTACACTTTATACAATTTGTTTAGGAAAATCTTATGGATTTATCAATTTTTATTAAGATTACACTGTGTTCTGTGTGTTTCCTACGTAAAAGTTGTAAAGTATGATGAGCAAAGAAGCTTATTAAAAGTTTCCTTTGAAGGTATTATTATTCTTTAGTCATCATTGTGCTTTTAACACCATAATTTAATTTACGAATTAGTTTTTTATTATATAAATGGCAACTACATAGCGAACTCAATAACTCTAATAGAAAATCCAAAGTGAAACAAACTCGACATCAAAAAAGCTTATGTTTTGAAAAATAGCTTCACCTATTTTTGTCTTGGATTCAGTGTGCGCATGCCTCAAAATATCCATCTACTGAATATGGTAACGAGTCTTAACAAGCTATTATTGAAATTATTTAAATTGTGTCACCGTTGGCAGCAACTCGGTGCTAAGTGGAGCGATTAACGATAAATTCATCTCAAGGACATGAAAATCTACGGTATTTGTGCTATCGTCAACTCTAGTGTTTTGATGAGAATATATTAGCAAAAATAGGACAGTTCTTTAATGGTCTCTAGCCCTTAACATTTGTTTACATTTGTGTCTGACTTATATGGGTATGACCGCGAAAATGTGTACAGTTGACATTTGTAACACGCGTACGTACATGTCTGAATGTTACGTATATGACTATTATTAAGTTTCATTCATAAGTCATTCATAACAGTATATAGGGTCCTTCTGAAACACCTGAAAAAAATTAAACAGTGGCTTCTCCTCATGAAACTGAACAACTTTCCCCAAGGAACCTATACTCAATTCGCAAAAAGAATTTTGGGCTTCCCATACAAAATTGGCGGTTTATTTGATGAATTAGTATGAGGACTCCAAAAATTTTTTGCGAATTGAGTATAGGTTTCTTGGGCAAAGTTGTTCAGTTTCATGACTAGAACGCGTGGTTAAATTTTTTCAGGTATTTCATAAGGACCCTATAAAATTAAAAATAATTAATAAGAACTTCTCATCTCATCTCATCTCATCTCATTTCATCTCACTATCTCACTAATATTATAAATGCGAAAGTATGGATGTTTGTTTGTTTGCCGGTTTGTTTGTTTGTTTGTTTGTTTGTTCCGCTTTCACGCGGAAACTACTAACGGAGTTGGATTAAATTTGGTAGGTAGATAGATAAAGCGCTCGGCTAACACATAGGATACTGTTCATCCCGGAAAACTTAAGGGTTCCCGTAGGAATGCTTAAAAACTCAAAATTTCCACTTCGTCACTAGATGGCGCTATGTTATCATTTTCTTTCTTTCTGGACACAATTATGAAGTCCACGCGGACGAAGTCGCAGGCGGAAGCTAGTTATTAATAATCTTTAATCATCGTCAGCAACATCATAATTATGATTTTTCTTCAGTTTCATTATTTTCTTTCATTAGTTTTTTAATTAATTTTCTCTTCAATCCCTGTAAAGTAATAATACATAAATGTACCCTTTGCATTAATATTCATTTCAACTTCATCTCTAGCTACTTTTCATCCAAACCCGTCCAGAAGATTTGAAGTAAAACGGAATAAACGAACAAACAGACAAACATTAATAATAGTGAAATTTTTTATTACACCAGTATAATGTCTGCTTAAGAATTGGTCATGACTGTAACGTTACACATTTTGTAACACATCGTTATATTCATGACAAAAACGCGTGGGACATAACTTTAAATTAAACTTACTTTATTACGAATAGCCACGTACTGCAAAATTGTTTTATTATTTAATGTAATTGTAAACTTGCATTAACACATATAATAGTACGACAAAGTATACATACTTACCTTGCAATTAAGTACACAAAACAAAAATATTTTTGGGTACAAATCTGTCGTACACACAAAACAGCATGTTACTCGAAAAAATACGGCTGTTTTCGTTTTTTAAATGTTGCCATCATGCTCAATGGTGTTATATCATACGAAAAAAATATGTAAGTATTGGTATTATTCTTATACTTTGGGAGTAATAAGCGTTACTTTCATGACGTAACACAACCATCGAAAACGTGGACACTTAAAAAAAATCAACCTTATTTATTATAATCTTCGTTGGAAAAGTATCGCAGAATTCAAACTGAACTTAAAGATACCGGATAGCTGTCAATTTCGTAAGTTAGGTATACGAATTTTTTCATACAAATGTGGAAGGTGGACAAATATTATTTTTTTGTATGGAAGTGAAATTAGAGCTAAAGAAGAAACATTGATAAAAAAGTTGTACAAGAGATAGCTTAAATTTTATGACATTACCTAACACAGAATAAGCATGCCATTCGATATAATAGCCAACAAATCAAATATGTTCTTTTTTTTATGGCAGAGGTGGCAAACGAGCAGACGGATCACCTGATGGTAAGCGACTACCGCCGCCTATAGACACCCGCAACACCAGAGGAGTCACAAGTGCGTTGCCGGCCTTTGATATTTATGCGCTCTTTTCTTGAAGGTTTGAAATGTTAAATAACGTTATTGCCATATTAAATACAAAATAGGGACAAGTTAAAAATATGAAATGTACACTTTTTCGCAGTTATACCCATAGGTTATTTTTAATTCTATGTGTAAATCGTGATTATGAATATGTGTTTAGATTTATATGAAATCTAAGTACGTATAAGTAAGTAAATAAGAAGTGTCATCTTGACCTGATTAAGATACCTACAAAAACAACTGAGTTCAATTTGACATCCTTCACAATGGAAGCTATTATAAGTATTTTAGTAGTATTAGTAGTAGTATAAGGTAGCAATTTAGTAAGCAAACAATACCGTAGCAAACAGGTAAAATGTTCTCATACTAAGTATATAAACGCTATTTATGTAGTGGTGGGCTTTTCTTGGAACTAAAAGAAATATGGTTTGTCAACAGTAAACATGGCAGTATCCTGAAGTCAAAAAGACACGTAACACGCAGTGTTGTGTAGTTACAACGCCACGTTACCACAAAGTTTATTTTGCCTCGAGAGTGCGCTAATAGTGAATAATCAACCAGGCACAAAGCTATCTGTATCGAGTCTTATCTTTTTGTCCAGACTTCATTTAATCTAGATCTAGTTACTATATTTAGAACAGAATAGGTTTCCTTCAAATAAATAGTTAGCAAACGTCATCCAAATAATTAAGATTGTTAAGATATCGCTGAATTGTTCTAAGGATTCCGTTCCTCAAAATGAAAAAAGAAACCCCCTTATAGGATCATTCATGTGTCTGTCTATCTGTTTTTTCCGTATTTCACAGTCAATTTGCTCCAAATCTACTAGACTGATTAAGATGAAATTTAGTACACAAATAGTAGATTTATGCGACCCAAACGGACGTGTAACCTAAAGAGTAAATAAATGAATTTACTTAATTATACTTAATTACATAAATACAAAAAAAACCGCAGAACAAACATCACCAGTGGGTATGTGTGTATCTGTATTTATGTGTGTGTGTGTGTGTGTTTAATAAAATATATGAAAATTTACCCTCCCGTTATTTATAGAGTGAAGGAAAACGTCTATGGACTTAAAATAGGTGGTAGAATTGTCAATATTGCGATAGTTAGGTAGTATATAGGTAGTAAGTAGTGCGATTATAATCCGTATAAAGATTCTAATAATGATGACATTGTGCTATAATGTGTGAAGATATTCAAATAGCTTAGAACTACCCTCATAAGAAAGAAGGCCGCAAACTGTATTGTGTTTCCGTATACTTCGCGGTTACGAAAGCGATCAAAGTGCCTGGCTACCTCAATGTTTGGTAATTGTCAGCTCCGACCGACCTACTGACATAGACTAGGCGTAATACACATTCTATTCACGAACATTACAGGAACGGATTAAGTTACCTACGTTATGCTACGATACGACTAGTAATACATACGTCGTACGTAGGTATATACATATAAAATATGACGCTCAGCTTAACGCACGTATACAGGTTGAACTGAAATAGCTATTCATAATCATACTGAACAAGTTGTATGTCATGATACTTTTTAGACTCTTCAAAACGATAGAATCAACGGCATTTCTTATCACGTGAGTTATGATTATTTTGTCCTTTATAGCGATGCTACGCTACTCGTCGCCAGTAGATATGTAATCCCTGACACTCATATCATAGCCTACAGACAATAATAGCAGAAAAAATCACAAAATATACACATCTAAAAGACGAAATAACGCAAATGTGGAACCTACGTAAAGTTACAATATTATCAATAGTATTGTTTACAACTGGTGTCATTCCTGTTCAACTTCATAACTCCATTCAATCTCTTAAATTACCCCAGTACATATAAACCCAAATTCAGAAAGCCAGCACGATCCTCAACACATGCAGGATAGTGAGGAAATTCATATGGAATAAACCTGACCCACTGACCACGCACAGAGATCAACAGGAACTCTCTTGCTACGCTTGGTTAAGGCCCGAGTAGTAAGAAATACCCCTTTTTCAAGAAAGGGAGAAACTATAAAGTTAAATATAATAATAATAATATTTATTGAATAAAAGTGTACAAATTAATAAAGATTTAAAAACTACAAAAGATATTATGTGCCTGAACTAGGATAAAACTGTGCTTCAGGCGAAAAGAGTAGATAGTTTCTTATGGACTTAAAATATCATTAAAATTACCAATATAATTATAATTAGTGAACAGTTTATAATATCACGTCTCTAAACAAAAATAAATAATTTATTTAATTACCAACAGCATATTTTCAGTGTTTTCATAGCTCAAGCTTTGAGCTCAAGCTTTGTAAAAAAGTTTTACAATTATAAAGGTTATGGTCATATATTGTGTACTTATTGTTTTATTAATTCTGTTGTATAACAAAGGTGCAAGAAATGCAAAAAATCTATTTGTAAAAGCATGTTTAGAGTAGGGCAAACTATATCTTTTCGTCTCTTACATTAATGTCAGGTCTGTACGTTACTGCTTTGTGTTGTTTTAGTACATTTAAGTGCTACTTCCATGATCTCGTCTCTTTTGCCACACAAGGGTTGCATATTTATTGGAAAAAATCTTGTAAGATATCTAGTGCCGCGAAAGGCAAGCACTTCCAACTATACAGGACCTCATTCCTTCTAAGCCTTGGTTTTTTATTTTCCATGACGCCCCTAAACTCTCTACATCTACAGGGTGTAACAGAAGTGTGTGACAATACTTCAAGGTTGGCTTTTACCCATCAAACTGAACAACTTTTGTTCTACAACTTTGTTGAAATCGCAAAATTTTTTTTGGACTTTTCATACAAATCGATCAGCTGGCGAACCAAGTTTGTATTAAAAAGTCCAAAAAATTTTTTGCGATTTCAACAAAGTTGTAGAACAAAAGTTGTTCAGTTTGATGGGTAAAAGCCAACCTTGAAATATTGTCACACACTTCTGTTACACCCTGTATATGCCGCTTGAGAATCCGTCACTGCTGCTCGCCTGTTCATTTGGCCAAAATAAGGGTTAGAGATAACTTCCTCTGTGAATATGGCTTAGACGAAGGATCTTGATCATATTTTCTTTAACAGCCGCAATTTACGCTCTTCTCTTTTAGATGTTTTGCCACTTTCCCTCGATCCCTCCCCCCAGTAACCTTTCGTCTCTCTTGTCACTAGCGTTCTCTCCTTTCATCTACATTATCAGCGATTTTATTTTGACTAATAATATTAAGCTTTGATTAAGTTTTTTTTTCTTACAATATTTCCCGTTATTTATCCTAAGTCTTTAATTTCTAACACTTTTATTATTCCAATCGATCTTCTCGATCCTTCACCTCTATTAGTATAGTCATTGGCGAAATCATAGAAACCGCCATTCTTTTTTTTATAGAAGTAGTTTTTATTTATTTATTTTGGAGCACCCTGCCTGAACCGCATTTTATCCGCAGACGGCTTGGCGGCGACGGCGAGACGTAAAGACATTTTAGTGCATTACCCCTGCTAGCGGTCACCTTTTTGCAAATTGCTGGCGTCACCGTCTGCAAATCCTCTTTGCCAATACCAGCTAATACTCAATTAGTAAGCGCCTACTACCACGTGCAGTAAAGATCCTGAACTAGCTTCCAGTTGACAGTTTTGACGCAGTTATATAGGCTATTAAATATATACTTAGTAAGTCTTCAACATTTGTAAATAAAATGAGTTGGGTACTACATATATGCATAGAAAAATAAAATCGGGCAAGTGCGAGTGTGATTTGCGCACCGATGGTTCCTTACAAACATATAACATTGAGAATTTAACCATCTTATTTAAATAGACTTCTTATCGCTTTCCTGTAATCTATTTTCTTTGTTTTCTTCAAAATTTTTGCCTCAGTAGTTTCGGAGATAAGGGGAGTGGAATGGTAAATTTTCGTATATTTACTTAAAATTTAACTTAAAGGTTTTTTGTGTGCGAGTGTGGGGTTTTTGTGTAAGAGTATTTATCTTATAGTTTTTTTTAAATTATAAAAAAACTTGGGTCGCAAGCTGATTATTTTTTTCTGTAAAGTCCAAACATTTTTTTTTGTATCTGCAAAGTTGTAAAACAAAAGTTTTTCAGTTTAATGGGTAGAAGCCCACCTTGAAGTATTACCACACCTTTTTGTTACACCTGTATATGTAATGTACTAAAATGGGTTATATGTTTTCTCTGATATTTGACACTAATTTACAGTTAGTTTGCACAACTCTTACTATTACTCTTTCTCTTTGATCTCTTTATTAGTGATTATTAGGTTTATTATTAGGATTGTAGGTCAATTGTTTGCATCAAACTACTCAGCAATTCAAAATCTCGTAATAGTTATTTCGTCAACTTCCACGGGTATTCGTACTTAGTTGATCAATCGTGAACAAAATCATGCAAAAAGGCTAAAATTTGTTGAGTGCACTCTCTCGGAGCGCCAATAGGGTGCTCAGCTGATTTGCACGGCACTTACGTCACTTGTTCTAATCACGAACTAAAATGGTCTTAAACATTCTAGTGATTCAGATATAAGGATCGTGTCCATTATCAGCTTTATTTACGCCGTTGGTACGGACATATTTTATAGTATTCTCGCTTCAGCATCGTCAATTAATTACATGGCAAATTCCATATGTGTTAATATTCGCAAAGCGTTAAACATCTGAATACTTAAAAGTACGTATTTTTACTCGTAAAATAACAGTCGCCGTGGCATTGTGGTGTTGAACGCAAAAAAATATGTTGATTAAACTGTTCGTAATGTTTATGTAAATAAACGCAGTAGGTATGAGCACGCAGGTTCGTTAATTCATACTGCAGTGTATAGTCCCTCGTGAGTCAGTGTGTATAAAATAAGGTTTCTGTCAATGGATATCCTTACAATACGTGAGTTAGCCAAGGGGCCACGGATTAGCTGAGGTACATATTATACTATAAGTACATAAGACGATAAAAACAAGAGTAAGAATGTAGAGCAAGGCCATCATCTGTCGGCGTGATGGGTTCGTCCTCGCCAAGGGCAGCGGCAGTGGTGACTCACCGAGCGGGTGCTGGAGTGCGGCGGTGGCGGCGTGCGCGTCGCAGTCGGCACAGACGGTGGAGCGCAGCAAGCGCTCGCGCTGCAGCCGCCGCAGCAGCTGCAGGTGCTGCGGCGTGAACACGGTGCCCGAACGCTCGCCCACCAGCACCACGTCGCCCGCCTCCCACCACGCCTGCTCCCGCAGCGTGCCGTCGCGGTTGAAGAGCCCCATGTCCTTGTACCCCTCCGGCGGGCTGAGCGCCCCGGGCTCCGGCTCCTGGTACCTCTCGCACGCTCCACACCCGGAACACTCCTCGCCTTCGCCTTCGTCCGAGTAACCGCACTCATCGCGCACGACAATAATGTAGTCTGCCTCGAAAAACTCATTAGCGCTCTCGTCGAAGACCACTCGGTTCTTCTTGGGTTTGCTTCCCTTTTTCAGCGAGGACTTGAGGTTCTCGTGGTCCTTGTTATGGCGCGTGTCACGGGCGGCGCGGTCGCCGCGCATCGTCGCGTTGAGTCGCGGCGGGGCCGGTCGCCGGAGTGCCGCGCGGACCGCACGCCAGCCAGTGCGAGGCGGTGCGAGCACGGCCGCGGCGCCCGACTAGCCGCCTGCAGCGCCGTGCTTATTGATCGAGCCGCCGCCACCGCCACCGCCGCCGCCGCGCCGCCGCTCGCTGCCGTCACTTCGCTATGGACATCCACGAATCCACACAACACCCAATTCGATTACATCCTTTATTAAATTTCTCTCGAGACCTAGATTTCGAACAATACAAACTTCAGAAACATCACTTATAAGTGATTCAGGAATTCAATTAAATTGTATAGGTTACGGAATTACGGTTACGGTATTAAATGTATTACCTACGGAAATTACAAGATCTCTAAACTCGCCCGCTATACAACATGTTCATGTTCTCCAGCAAAATTATTCTTTCGAAATAATAAAAAATAATTAAACAAATTAAATAACATTTGCTGCTTATCAAGCTTGCAGGCTTGTCATTGCTCAACACCGACAATAAAAAATTCTAGACAGTTAATGCCAATCAGATGGTTTCTGTGGGAAGAATTTACTTAGGTACTTGTATCGTAACTTTTTTCTTAGATTAGAATTCACACTAGGGTCGTACACAAATGTATGAAAAAAAATAATGTTGTCGAATCTTTTCTCCGCATAACTCTTTTTTGTCTATGATAATATAGTAAGGCCTGTACCAAATTGGAACTCAATAGGTTAAAGTTTACTGGTCGCCCAGAAAGTATATTTTTTGTTCAAAAATCACAAATTTCCCCTTTTAGGTTAGGTTAATCATAATCATATCTATTCGACTTTTTTTGCAACAAGACTTCCTCGTGGTTCGTCGAGTAGTTCAGTTTCACTACTTAGAAGAAGCTAAGGCTTTGCTACAGAATTACAAAGTGACAATAATAATAATAATAATAGTAATAAGGTATCGGAGTGGAATTCATCTCCATCGGCTAAAGCCGTATTGGTCTCGAACCGTAAGGTGCCGTAAGGTTTCAGATGTGTTTCCTATTTAGAACCCTCAAACTGTGGAATAAACTGAGAAATAAACCTTATTATTATTATTTCTCTTAGCGTCACATGAAAAGTGCAGTAAGTGCGATTTCTTAATGATTCTGCTGAACGTGGTAGCAGTCTCATTAAATAATACAACCAATCTAACAAATAACAAAAAAATATGCTATACATAACTAATCTTGTAGTAAATCATAAAAAACTGTTTTCTGAAATATTTAAAGCATCTCTTACTATAACATCATTGCATACTGTTTAATTTCCTACATTTTTCTATTACATTTACTTACCATTGTGGGCTTATTGTGGGCGACCTCTAAATGATGTTCTATTGCATTATTTTATGTACTTATCATTTATGTGTCGTACAATAAAAAAAGCCTTGTGGAGAAACAATATTTGGATCTTAAATTTTTTGGACCATCCTATTACACACTGAAGTACCTAGGCTGTACTTACATGTAAGTAGTATGTACTTAAGTACTGTAAAAGTTTAATTAAAATATGTAGCTTACTGTGCGTGTAGGTACTCATTTCTATTTGGCATTTAATTTGATTTAAGTTCTTATACAATTTTCTTCTTATACTAAAGCATGAAATCAGCTGATTTGCTAAATAAGTTTCCAGAGGTTTGACCCTGTTTAACTTATTGTCACGTCCTTTGATAACGTGTAGAAAGATACTTTTAGAAGTATAATCGATGTAAGTCTCATATAGACATATATCGAGCCGACTAGAGTTATTAATATCCCATCAAAAACATAAATGTCAAAAAAAAGAACGAAGTTCGTAAAAATCTTACAAGATAAGCTCGGATAATAGTTTCGCTACCAAAAGTTATGATATCTTATTAGAACCCGATTTCTTTCTTTCCTTAAAGCTCCTGTCATGTATAACGTTTTTTAGTTTTAAAGTCACTTTTGAGTAGCAAAGAACATCAGAAATCCTTTATAGTAACTAAACATGATAGGAGGTTTGATTTGATTTAAGGAAAGAAAGTATTCGGGATCTAATAAGATATCATATCGTTTAGTAGCGAAACCATTATCCGAGCTAATCTTGTAAGATTTTTACGAACTTGGTTCTTGTTTTTGACATTTATGTTTTTGATGGGATATTGTTATTTTTTGACAAGTTTATATTTTATTTTTCTTTATAAATAACAGTGTCATCCAAACACAACGTACCATTCAATAATAAAACTACAAAGTTATCTCATTCACCAGCTCCATACATAACGTTGGCAAGCAGTCGCAATAATAACTTTGTTTTCTATACCAATCACAAATGTGATGTTTTCAGATTTTTTCCTTTATATACGTCTAATAAGCTATCTCCATACCAATTTTCAACGTCCTAGGTCACCTGGAAGTAGTAAATACATTTGATGAGTGACTGAGTCAGTGATAAAAATTGTGATTTTTGGACATCATTATCCTGTAAACCGTAAGAAGTTTTTCAGCAAAATTTTAGATTTGTTAATAAAAAAAATGTACTTTTCTAACAAGTCGATCACCTGATCGGCCACTTCATATGAGAAGTCCAATTTTTGTTTACATTACAATTTGCTATTTGTAATTTTTTGGGTTTGTTTGCCGTGTTTGGAGTTTCCTATGTGATCGAATTAGAAATAATATAGGTAACAATAATATCCCGGATAAATCATGCACAATCGTCTGGCCCCAAACTAATGGAAACCAGAGACTGATTGATATACATACACATTTACATTTAAATACATTCCGGGGCCCTGCTCATCGAAGAAATGTTAGCCGTAGATGGGGATCAAACCCACGACTCTCTCATCAGTAGTCAAGTGCGCTAACCACTGAGCCACCGAGTCACTTAAATGAGGTCATACACAGGAGAACTACTAGTAACTGCCGAAGCTCATAGAACTGCTAAACTGAAGCAGCAGTAGGCGGAGCACACAGCTTGCAGAACAACCACTCGGTGGTGAACCGATGACCTGATGAAAGGTGAGGGCAGCGCAGGACCAGTCAGAGTGGAAATCCTTAGGGGAAGCCTTTTAGATATATACTCTTTATTGCACACAAAATACAATTTTATTAATAAAAAATAAATAAAAAAGATATGTGGTGGTGCCACCTGGGCGGGCTTATCGCTATCGGCGGGCCTATCGGGAAAGCGATTTCTTCCAGACAACTCGAGGACACGGAGACAAAACAAAGTACAGGTAGGCCTTTGTTTAGCAGTGGACGTAATTATGGACGTACTTTGGCAGTGATGATTATGAAGCAGGGTTCGCATGATATATATCAATTGATATATATCGGAGCAGCAGCAGCTCTTAGAAGCTAGGAAAATATAAATATCAATATTGATATATATCAAGCATAAATATCAATTGATATATATCATGATATATATCCGATATATATCAATTGATATATATCATGCGAACCCTGCTTCTTACGAATGAGTGTGCCAAATGCAAAGAATAAAGATATGATTATCACAATAATAAATAAATGAGTTTAGTTTAATTAACTATCTTCAAATTTGCAAAAATTAAATATACATTTTAGATTCAGTTATTTCGAAAAAACATATCAGAGTATAAAATTTGAATGTTATTTTAATAAAAATCTTCAAATTATCAAACATATACCTACATTTTAAATTAAGCTATTTCGAAAATCATGTATTAAAGTAAGAAATTGAAATTAGTATGTAATTTTGATAAATATCAAAAATATCAAAGATATCGAAAATATCGGATATATATCAAAAATATCTGATATTTTGATATTTATTATAAATATCGGATATTTTCGAACCCTGTTATGAAGTGACCTTCTAAAATGAGCATTTATTTTGCCGGTTGTTACCCTGCTTTGTCCCATCTACCTTGTGGCATCTTTTCAAATATGAGATAAAAATTGAGCTTGATGATTATTAACCACTTCCTTGGCATAGTATCTAAGCCACTTGCTCCTCTTCAAGAGGTCAGGGGTTCGAGTCCCAGCCTATTCGGAATTTTTATTAAATATTTATCAATCTTGTCACAAAAAAACAAATCTTAACAGCATTGTAAGTAAGATAGCTCTAGCTTCGCAGGTCAGATTGTTTCTTTAGAGGCTGTTGGAGTATACACTTAGGGGCGCTATAATACGCCTTGAAACGCATAGAAAACAAAGAAAATTTTTTTTAGGCTTGGGACAAAATTTTCGGCGACATTTTATTTTGTTCGCAACCATCACACCCCCCCCCCTTTTTTTATTATTTTATCGAATAGGGGTCACTTGGGAAACATTTTTGGTCATGTGAAGTTTTTTCGTAGGATCAACCGTTATCGAGAAAAACGGGTCCGAAGTTGTGCGTTTATAAAGGGGCCAGGAAATTTTCGACAAACGGTATTAATGTATTAAGGGGATATTAAGGGGGCGCCCTAGGAGAGCCAAGGGGCCCCGGGGGCGTAAAGGGTATGTTATGGGGGTGCACTAGGAGAGCTAAGGGTGCGCCCCGGGGGTGCAAAGGATATGTTAAGGAGGCGCACTACGAGCTCCAAAGGGGCCCCCGGGGGCGCCATGGGGATGTTAAGGGGGCGCCCTACGAGAGCCAAAGGGGCGCCCCGGCGGCGCAAAGGGAAGGTTAAGGGAGTGCCCTAGAAGTCCCAAGGGGGTGCCATGGGGATGTTAAGGGGGCGCCCTAGGAGCGCCGAGGGGGCGCCCCGCGGGTGCCAAGTGGATGTTAAGGAGGCTCCCTAGGAGCGTTAAGGGGGAGTTAAAGGGGCACCAAGGGAATGTTAAGGGGGGGCCTTAGAAGCGCCAAGGCGATGTTAAGAGGGCGCCCTAGCAGAGCCAAGGGGGCGCCCCGGGGCGCAAAGGGTATGTTAAAGGGGCGCACTAGGAGAGCCAAGGAGGCGCCGCGGGGGCGCAGAAGTGGGTGCAGCGAATACTGTCCTATAGAAACATTACTGCCCAAGCTCCCCTTCATCGCATCCCACCATCAAAGCAGGGGGTTATCATGACACCGCAGCCGATACAGGGGCCCCGGAGTGTGCAGCGTAAATTATTTCCATATCGCGGCGCTTCTAGGGTGCCCCCTTAACATCCCTTTAGCGCCCCCGTGGCGCTCCTAGAGCGCCCCCTTAACATCCCCTTTTGCGCCCCCGGGGCGCCCCCTTGGCTCTCCTAGTGCGCCCATTAACATAGACTTTGCGCCCCCTTGGCTCTCTTAGAGTGCCCCCTTAACATCCCCTTGGCGCCCCTGGGGCGCCTCATTAACTCCCCCTTAACGCCCCCTTGGCGTTCTAGGGCGGCCCCTTAACATCATCTTGGCTGTCCTAGTGCGCCCCTTAACATACCCTTTGAGCCCCGGGGCGCCCCTTGGCTCTCCTAGGGCGCCCCCTTAACATCCTCTTGGCACCCCCTTAACTCCCCTTTGGTGCGCCTAGGGCGCCCCCTTAACATTCCCTTGGCGCTCCCTTAACATCCCCTTTGCGCCCCCGGGGAACCCCCTTGGCGCTCCTTGGCGCTCCCGGGGCGCCCCCTTAACACCCCCTTCATACATTAATACCGTTTGTAGAAATTTTCCCTGGCTCCTTTATAAACGTGCACCTTTGGACCCGTTTTTTCGTAAACGGTTGATCCTACGAAAAAACTTCACATGACCAAAAGTGTTCCCCTAAGTGGGGTCACTTAGGGGATAAGACAATAAAACAATAAAAAGGGAGGGACGCAAACAAAAAAATTCTTCATCGAAAATTTTCTAAGTCCCTGGCCCTTAGTCCCCCTAAGCCTAGGTACTCTTAGAGTTATGAATTTTGGTTGCCGTTTTTCTCGAAAACCTGCACCTTACGAAGAAACTTCACATGACCAAAAATGTTCCCCTTAGTGACCCCTACTCGATAAAAAATAAAAAGGGGGGGTTGCGAACAAAAAAAATCTCGCCGAAATTTTTCTAAGTCCCTGGCCTATAGAGCCCCTAAGGGTACACCCCAATCGCATTGCGTTGGCGCTTTTTTATAAGCTCGCGTACATCCATCCTTGGCATCATCATCACTTATCATCAGTTGAGATGATGCCAAGGGCTAACCAAGTGTGGAAGTGTGTGAATTGTGGATAAAAATACGAAAAAACAAAAGATTTTTCAATGCGTTAGCTCAGCTTCTATACGTAAAAGTTCCTTGGCACTAACTTTTTCAGAAACGTTCGTTTGATAGCGGAAAACACGTTCCCAACGAAACGTTTTTGTTTTTAAACGTTGTCAAAGAAAAGCAAGATACCATAGAATACATACAGTTCGATCGATCGCTACACCAACACATTTTCCGATAAAAATCTAATTCGTTACCGTTAAATTCGTTAGCGCGATACAAAAAGTGCGTAACGTAACGTTTATGGTCGAGGTTTTGTTTTGGTATTTCCGTTTAAAATTAGCGCGATCGGGGCCCTGGCCTGAGCAGTCTGCAGGAAAAACGTGACGACAAAGACGTCCAACTAGAGCCCTACATCTCTTTCTAAGTAGGGTGACCAAACTACTTATGTTGGTTGGCATACTTAAACTTCTAGTGGTCACCCACCCGGGCCCCACTATGGGAAAAATACGAGCGGGGCGGCACGCGCGCCGCGCAACGCTGCGTTTAGCGGTGCGGTGCGGCGCGCCGCCGATTTCAGCGTCGCGGCGCCGCGCCTCTCTGTTGTGTTTTCGCCCTAAGAGTGTTTCTCCTGAAGAGCATCTTTCATTGATCAACAACATTACACATATTGTGTCGAACTTTAATTTTTTAATATAGTATTTTAAAAAGCCAGGAACTTTTTAATTTTTTTATTAGGTTCATCATCAACTATTTACACCAATACTAACATTACAGTATTTCACAATGTATAACTTACATTAGTGTAACAGTCACCACAGATTAAAACGCTATCACTCATAAGTATGATAAAAAACAATTTAAAGGACACGTTTCATTTATTTTGGGCCTGAACGTGTACGGAGTACGAAAAATATAGAAAATATAGGCTTTCTAGGAAAAATAATGAATACAATGGGGAAGAAAACTGACAAAGCTCGCCGTTAGAGGCGCTGATATCGCTTGACTCATACTAACTGTCAAAACGTATAGTTTTTTTTTTACATGAACTTAACATAAGATTATTTAAAAAATACCGCGTTGTGTGGCGATTGGTTGCAATAATAATGGAAATCATTAATTTCTTAAAGATTCTCGAATGAAGAAGACGTGCGAAAATTTACGTTTTCAATTACCTATGTACTTTTCAACTTTGCCTTTAATTGAGGAACAGTCCAAGTCGCGTACATTTTCCATTTAACAATTTTATAGAAAAAAAAACTAATTTATAACACCTCGATAATAAAAAACCCGAAACTAATTAAAAGTTGTTATGAGTCAAGCGTCCGTAGCGCCATCTGCAAATAGCTTTGCGTTTTCTTCCCCATATTAGAAGCAGGGTTGCATGGATGCAAGCGTAATGTTTTGTCAGCACTTTTTACAATATAAATGGTAACACTGAAGCTTTCAATAGTAGGTCACGTTCAGAAATTACAGCGTCGTCGTCCACATATTCCTTCTCTGACTCTGACTGACTGAATACCCTTATGTTCGGCCTTTGACATTGGTGTACGATTTTTAAAATCTGTGGATATGCAATGCCTCTTTCAAGCATAACAGCTGGTTTTCGAGTTACTTGTCGGACAACTAAATTATTAATTTCAATGGTATATGTACAAAATCTAATTTCTGAACGTAAAATGCTCAAAATTGCGCTCGCTTCGCCATGTTGGGTGACTTACGTGCCTCGATCAGTGAAATGTCATATCTCTAGAACACTATTCTATGTGGCAAACATTGCCCCAACGGCAAATATGACTAAAAGTCTTATTAGTTACTCAGTCTGTATCGTGCTACGGTCACAACAACGTGTCCTCCGTATTTACTCCTTGTTACACAAAAACATGCCGAATTGCGTAGTAAAATCGTGTAAATCTCATTCCGCCAGACATAACAAGAGCGCTGGTATCACGTTTCACAGGTCAATAAGTATTTTGTTAAGATTTGAATAAAAATAACTTTATAAAAATTCAACACAAATTGTCGCCATTTTCCATCGTTCAGTGTTACTTAAAAATAAAAATACGAAAAACCCTAATTTGGGGGAATTTTAATGAATGAATGAATGATGAGGACGTATTACGTGTGTTTATCGATAACTGTTTAAATTGTAAAATTACTGTAACTGTATATTTTTTATATAAAACTTAGAGGGTGTAACAAAACTGGTGTCGCGTCCTACACCAGTTTTGTTACATCCTGTATACAGGGTGTTAAAAAAACGCCCTTGATTTTGAAGTGTTATTCAAAATCAAGTATAGAACACAGGAAAAAAATAATTAAAAAATCCGATATACAACTTTTTTTAGCTTTTCATACAAATTCTTAATTCAATACTTAGATTCAATATGAGAAACTGAAAAAAAATATTGTGAAATTTTCAATATTTTTTTCCTGTATTCTGTTTTTTACTTGATTCTGAGTAACCTCTTAAAATTTCAAACGCACTTTGTTAACACCTAGTATAAAGAAACGATAAGAGAGAGAGAGAAAATAATGTAGTAATAAAATGTTCCCCTATATTTGTATTTCATATTAATTTAAAAGATAAACTATCATTTAAATAGGATTCCTAAAGATCACTTGAGGAGAAAAAAATAGTAATAAACAATAAAAGTCGCGGGCGAAAGCTAGTGACAATAAATACAATATTTGATAAAACTAAATTCTTGTGTTGTATATTCTTATTTATTTGTATTTTTTGAATATTTTATACAAAATGGGCTCATCAGTATTTCGATCTGTATGAATAAAACAATGTTTTTTTTGAAAGAACCATCACCAACGTAGCTTTATCTTAATTACAGTAGCCATTGTATAAAAACCATTATGGTAACTAGTACATTTTATAGTGACGAAACAATTACAATATTAATTACAATTATTGCTTGAAATAATTGCCGATTACAATTACAATTCGGCTGTTCCAAAATAAAACACTGAATACGCCATTTCGATATTTTTACATTAGCTGAATAAATATTTTCGTAAGTTTCTGTTAATTAAAAAACTTTAATAAGCTTCATTACGCCTATTCACTTTTGCTTTTAAGTTATTGCTAATAATTAGATAATATTATCCACTCGGTGTTTTATTACAGTTACTAAAATATCGATGTATCATTCATTCATTCAGTGGGGGAATATGATACTATTACTGGCAAGATTATTCAACTGTCATTGAAATATTTGAAAACATATCGCCATCTTTTTCTTATTTGACGTTTAGTTGTATAGATTCGCTTAGTAAGAGTGAGACAAATATAGTGTCACTTTCACATAAGTTCATGTTTCAAAGCTACGTCCTAGTTTTTGTTACTTTACTCCACGTTTTCATGGAAGCGTTGTAGGTGATTGCGGCTCTTATATATAAATCTCTTTGGCCTCGATTGTTAAATTTGAGAATCTAGATGAACCTCGCAACGAAGGTAAATCGAAGGAAATGTATGATTAGAAAAGACTATGACTGTTTAGTAGACAAACCAGGTCCAAGCTCCATAGTCCCGTGAAACGTCTCCTTTAAATAATTGTTATTGTATCAGGAAATATTTCAAGCAATAATTGTAATTGTTTCATCACTATAAAATGTACCAGGGGCGCCGACTTCATAAAAATATTGGGGAGGGGGGATTAGCGTTGAGCGTGCATGGAAATAAAAGCGTTTTTTGGGAATAAAAGTATGCCGAGAAAAAAAACAACACCAGTTATAAAATATTGGGAAGGCTAAGCCCCACTGATAATGTCATTGGCGGGGGGGTGGGGTTCGGGGCACCCCCAGGCCCTATATGGAGTCGGTGCCAGTGAAATGTACTAGTTACCGTTACGGTTTTTTACATGGTTATTGTAATTAAGATAAAACTACTTTGATGGTGGTTATTTCCAAAAAATAAATATTTTATGCGTTTTCGTTGTTATTTGTACTCTTTTGGTGTGCAATAAAGTATATTTGTCTTATTTTATCTTATCGATATGCTGGTGAGCCCTTTTGTATAATTTCATGTGTCTCTTTTTTATAATCTTATTATTTTTACCCATTTTTTATCCTCACGGGATCTCTGGGGATCCTATTTAAATGATAGTGCCGAGTCGGCGCCGCCTCGCGCGCGGCCGACTCGGCCCTGCCGACGGGCCCCATCCGATGCAATGAGTCCAACACCTCGCCCGGTTCCGGTACGCCGTCAGCAGACCAGCAATAATAATAGAACTTTAACTATTTGTCACCAAAATATACGAACAAAACTTATCGACTAGAGGTGCTCTTAGCAAGTGACCTGAGTTGTGACCTAATAGTGATAACTGAACATTGGCTTAAAAAAGAACAACTGCAATGTGTTACATTACATAATTATGACTTGATCTCGCATTTTTGTAGACCGACTATCGCTCACGGCGGAAGTGGCATCTATGCCCGTTCCGGTTTAAAAGTTATCAGCAGACCGGACTACAACGACTTATCCCACGAGCAGGTATTTCACTTATGCGCAGTTCAGTTACTCGACTTAGGCATTCTGGTAATTGGTATATATCATTCCAACCTCACAAATGATTATGAATTTATATCGCTCTTAGATAGTTTACTTACAAAAATTAATGACGAAAATTTAACTGCCTCTGACTGACCCTGAGCCTACTTTTACTCGGCAATTTACTCATACGAATATAAGTAATTTTAGAGCCGCAATAGAGTCCGTTGATTGGTTAAGCGTATTCGAAAGACATTCAGACGATCATAATAAGCTAACTGAATCAATTATTTTTACATTAATTAACAAATTTGATATATGCTTTCCTCAAAAATTATGTCCTCACCGCAAAAACGGCAAGCAGTGGGTGGATAAGCAGATAGCTGACCTAAAACTTTTGCTATTTGACGTTTTGGACTTAAAAATGAGGTATCCTGGTAACGATTGCATTGCGGTAGCTGTTGATAACTTTGTCAAGAAATATAACTAAACGGACTCAATACTTTGACAAGCTAATAAGAAACAATTCTAATGTAAGTAAGTGTATGTGGAGAGTGATCAACTCTGAGACGGGGCGAGCGCGTCGTGATCGCGTAGACTACACTGAACTGATCTTAAAGCATGACGGCCTACCGTTCTTGTCAAAGCAGGATACAGTTAACGCCGTAAATATCGAATTCATGGCGGCTGCGGCAACGTGCGGTGCACCCAACGCGGACGTGCGCGGCTCGGGATACCTCCTCTCCAGTGCACTGCTCGAAAACGACACGTCACTGCGTCTAGTTCCTTTTACAGCAGATGAGATTGTCAGAATATTGAAACTAAGTATATCACCAAAAACCAGTACTGATATATACGGAATATCGCCCAGGCTGCTGAAATCTGTAGCCCCCTCTCTAAGCTGCATATTGTGTGTCCTTTTTAACAAATGCATCAAATTAGGAACATACCCGGACGCTCTCAAGAAAGTGAAAATATCGCCCCTTTATAAAGGCAAGGGAAAAAAATCTTCCGTTAAATCCTATCGGCCAATATCGCTGGTGCCAGGGTTAAGTAAAATACTGGAAGCAGGCTTAAATAACAGAATACTCGCATTTCTATCAACACACAGCATATTGACTGATAGACAATACGCCTACCGCTCCGGAAAATCCACGACGGACCTCGTTCGCGAAGTTGTTTGGTGCGTGCTGCGGGCGCGCGAGGGGCGCCGCCAGGTGGCTCTGGTGTGCTGCGACCTCTCGCGCGCCTTCGACACCGCCGACCACGCGCTGCTCGCACGAAAACTTCACCATTATGGGATACGTGGACCAGCGTCGTCCTTATTACTATCGTTCATGTCAAACCGGTCACAGGTAGTGGTAGGAGACAGGGGCCGCGTTATATCGACGGAGGAAATAAGTAAAATAGGTGTCCCGCAAGGGTCATGCTTATCAAATACCCTGTTCAGCTTACTGCTAAACGACCTCCCAGAAAGCATTAAAGGTGCTGAAATATTTATGTACGCGGACGATGTCGCGGCTGTGGTCACGGCTAAAACCTCCGCCGAATTGGAAACAAACCTTAATATTGTAGTCCGTGAAATAGGAGACTGGTTCAGTTGCAATGGTCTAGCACTAAACTTGGACAAGACTTGTTTCATGCGTTTTGAGGTTAGTAACAAAGCACCACCTCCGATAACAGTGTGCGCAAAGAGCATATTCTTGCAACAAGTCAACTCGACTCGATTACTTGGCTTTGAACTAGACAGCCAACTAAAATGGGACACCCACATAGATGGACTCTGTAATAGACTAGGGCAGGCTTGTTACGCATTAGGGCGTCTAGCGACAACAACAAGTACAGAAGTTGTTAAGAATTGCTATTTCGCAACTGTCCACTCCTTGTTAGTCTATGGAGCAGAAATATGGGCCAACTCGGCCGAAAGACTAAGACCGTTTAGGATGCAGAAAAGAGCAGTGCGCATAATAGCTAGGGTACCGTCTGATACACCTGCCCGGGAGTATTTTATAAAGTATAAAATAATGACCCTGCCTTGCATCTACATATACCAGTTAGCCACCTTCACGCGCGATAACCTGGCCACGTTTCCCGAGCGCAGCGAGGGGCAGCGCCACAATCTGAGGTACAGCAACAGGCTACGCCCTGTCTCGCATAGACTAGCGAAATCAGAAAGCTCCGTCTATGTGCTGGGGCCTTCTGTATACAATAGACTGCCGGAATCGGTAAGAGATGCACCTTCCGCCGCGAGTTTCAAAATTAAATTAAAGAATTGTTTACTTGAAAAACCGTATTACGAACTTAATGAATTTATGAAATTGAAAATTTGTAATAATAAATAAGTTAACAATATCTGTAATATTCAATAAGAATGACGTGTAACAAAGAGTTATCAATAAACATCTGGATCTGTATCTGTATCTGTCATGACCGTGGTACGATGAGACAGTGAGACAGTAAGATGTCTTAAGACATATCTGCCGTGGGGGCATGTTTGCGACATAGAATAGTCTTCTGGAGATCCGAGATATAACATTTCACTGGCAGAGACCAAAGAGGTTTATATACAAGAGCCGCAATCACCTATAACGCTTCCATGACAACGTGGAGTAAAGTAACAAAAACTAGGACGTAGCTTTGAAACATGAACTTATGTGAAAGTGACACTATATTTGTCTCACTCTTACTAAGCGAATCTATACAACTAAACGTCAAGTAAGAAAAAGAGGGCGATATGTTTTCAATGACACTTGAACAATGTTGCCAGTAGTAGTATCATATTCCCCCAATGAATGAATGAACGAATGAATGATAGATCGATATTTTTGTAACTGTAATGTAACACCGAGTGGATAATATCGTATTATCTAATTACTAGTAATAATTTAAAAGCAAAAGTGAATAGGCGTAATGAAGCTTACAAAGGTTTTTAAATTCATAGAAACTTATGAAAATATTTATTCAGTCAGAGTGTAATAAAATGTTAGTGATGAAACAATAACAATTAATTGTAATTGGCAATTATTGGCATTTTAACAATTAATTGTAATGAGAGGTTTTTAAGAAAAAAAAGTTGTCGAATCTCTTCAATAGGTGGCGTTGATGGAAAGTTAGGTATTAAATTAAACAGCTGGCAACCCGTACTCGGCCTATATTTCCATGGGAAATCCAATTTTTTTACAAAGATGTGGGACAAAAGTTTTTCAGTTTGATAAATATTATAGAATCTCTAAATCGCCCCGCAAAAAGTACCTAGTTCTAATTTTATTAATACTCTGTATAAGGCTGCCGACCATTTTAATGGTATGAATATGTGCGTGTTGTATTTAATAATCTTCTTTAAATGTCCAATAAAGAATTGTAATTACCTATAAAAAGAATTACGTACAAACATGAAATCTCATAATTATTTATGACATTAACGCTCGACTTCGGTGCAGCGCCATCTATTGTCACTGTTGAAAATCACTAAATTGCTTGAAAATGAAAACCCCTTATTGTTACGTTTACTGAAATGATTTAACAATAGGGTATTTTACTCTATACAAGAAAAAATCTAAAACTGCTTATTTACTGTGGTATTTGTAATACGTAATCGATTTATTATGATTTCTATACAATAAAATGAGAAAAAACATTTTATTTTTGATTTACAAAAATCAAGTTTTTTAATCTGTTATTCAAATATCTGAAACGACAGCCGCCATGCTGGTTGTCAGGTGACGTCACAATAGTGGTAAACAATGACATTTTGTTCGCGATATGTGTCAAAATTTTAGTACAGAGCTGTTTAGTTTACTCCTGAAATGACGTCACGACCTAAGCATCATGGCGGCTATCGTTTTCGCGCGCTAATTGGGAATGGTAATTTAAAATGTATTTTTGGGGTACTTATAGGTTTCAAAAAGTTTAAAAAAAATTTTTTTTGACTTTTTCCCACCTAACAATCAATTTGAAATACTTTTAAAAAATTTTGAAAACCCCTATTACTATTTCAACTTTTTAGTCAAATACTTGTTAGTAAAACATTCAGATGTGACTTCCGAAAGACTTTCCTCAATAGCAGGATTAATAAAAACTGAAAAATGAAAGAAAACCTAAAGAGCTGTTTTTTTAATTTTTAATGTTAAACGACATAAATCATATAACTTTTAGGTTTGACGGGTCATTTTGTGTCGTGTTTGAGAACTCTTACTTTAATTTTTAATTGATAGTCTTTTAAAAATCAAGGAACTTTTATTAAAATTATCAGAACTCGCTCGTAAATATTATCAGAACCAATTTTAATTTCATTTATTAGGTTGTTCCAAAATAAAACACTGAATATGGCTATTTCACAAAAAAGGACTCTCTTACATTTGAATTTACTGCATACGATGTCACCTTAGCGGAGATTTATTTTTCGATAGCTTGTGAAAGAATCAGGCTTCTGAGCTACCGAAAAAAGGCAATAAAGTATGTTGAAAGTTTTAAGGCTAAGGATTTTCTTTCAAATGTTGCTAATATAAAATTATCGAAATGGCGTATTCAGTATTTTATTTTGGAACAGCCGAATTGTAATTGTAATCGGCATTTACTTCAAGCAATAACTGTAATTAATATAAAATACGAGAATTTAGTTTTATCAACTAATTGTATTTATTGTCACGAGCTTTCGCCCGCGACTTTTATTATTTATTACTATTTTTTTCTCCTCTCGGGATCTTTGCGAATCCTAGTTTACGTTTTAAATTAATATAAAATACAAATATAGGGTAACATTTTTATTTATTGTTTCTTCTCTCTCTCTCGCTCTTATCGTTTATTTATAGTAGGTTTTAAAAAAGTGCGTTTTGGGGTTACTCAGAATCAAGTACAGAATACAGGAAAAAATATTGAATAAGTCCACAATTTTTTTTTTCAGTTTCTAATACTGAATCTGAATAATTAATTAAGGATTTGTGTGGAAAACTACAAAAAAGTTGTATATTGGATTTTTTAAATATTTTTTCCTGTATTCTATACTTGATTCTGAATAACCCTTTAAAATTTCATGCGCGCTTTTTAAACACCCTGTTTATATTTTATACAAAAAATATACAGTTACAGTAATTTTACAATTTAAACAGTCATCGATAGACACACGTAATACGTCCTCATCATTCATTCATTTAAATTCCCCCAAATTAGGGTGTTTAGTATTTTTATTTTTAAGCAACACTGAACGATGGAAAATGGCGACAATTTGTGATGAATTTTTACGAAGTTATTTTTATTCAAAATATTAACAAAATACTTATTGACCTGTGAAATGTGATACCGGTGTACTTGTTATCTCTGGCGGAATGAGATTTACACGATTTTACTACGCAATTCGGCATGTTTTTGTGTAACAAGGAGTGAGTACGGAGGACACATTGTCGTGACCGTAGCTTGATACAGACTGAGTAACTCATAAGACTTTTAGCCATATCGTCCCTCGCACCACTAAGTCACGTATCTCAGTTTTTTGATGATTTGAGTTAGGACTGCCACTGACTTCCTTGGGTCGTTCTCTATGTTTTCCTTTAACTCACGCTTCTGTATGAATAGTGGTTCTCATGATATTGGTATTTACATAGTTAACGTATCTCATAAAAATCCAGGAAAAAATTCAACTAAGTGACGTAACTCACTTAGGGTTTTTAGTCAAAACCTGTTTTAAGACTTTGATATACTTAATATTATATCGTATCTCATATAGGATTTTTAGTGAAATGTTATTTACTTAGGCAATGAGATACGATACGATATTATTATACTGTTCTTTATTTTGGCGAGAGATAGACGGTTGATATGCTGTTAGGCTGCGGGTGCACTCATCTGATCCGGTCAGATCCGTCAGCCTGTCGGTCCTCTTAAAAACTGTTAGATGTACGCGGGTGCACTGGTCCGGTAAACTGTCGGACGGAAACAGTCATTCCACCGTTTTACAGCGCTGCTGCACTGGTCCGATAACTGTCTGATGAAAACAGATATTCCACAGCTCCGCCCGCTCCGCATAGCAAGCGTCGTTGTCGCTTTGAATAGTGTTGCCTATTGTACGATAGAAAATGTGCTCGACTTTTACACCAACTATTATAATATTATGTAATAATTTTTACTCGTATGTTTAGTTATATTTATAGCCCATAGGCATATTGTATGAATCTATACGTAAGTATTTATTTTTCACTATCTTCCGCCCGCGTGGACTTCAGAATTGTGTCCAAAAAGAAAGAAAATATTAAGATAGTGCCATCTAGTGACGAAGTGAAAATTTTGAGTTTTTAAGCATTCCTACGGGAACTCTTAAGTTACCTACCAAATTTCATCCAAATCCGTTTCAGTAGTTTCGGCGTGAAAGCGGAACAAACAAACAAACAAACTGACAAACATACAAACAAATTGACAAACAAACAAACATCCATACTTTCGCATTTATAATATTAGTGAGATGAGATTAGTGAGATTAAAAATGCATTACGCTTAAATACTTGGGTGGTAACAGAACCTAAACAAGTAAATATTAAAAACTGAAAATCTAAATATTTTACATAAGTAGATGCTTTACACATTTTCTTAAATAGTATTTTTCACTTAGTACAAAATACTATAATATATTCATACATACATATGCATTTGCATATTCAATAACTATACATTAAACCTTAACATAGTAAGTAAAAACATGTCGATAAATTATGCACAACACTTCTTTTCGTCCGGTAAGAATGTCAGCATCGGACTGCGTCGGATGAGTGCATCATCGTTCATAGAAAATGTACAGCGACTAGTAAGAGCCGATAAAATAAGAGCCGCTTTGAAAGTCATCGGTCCTGTAAACTGTCGATGTCGGATAAGTGCAGAAGTACTCATACCAAATGTACAGCGACTGAATCAGACTGTGACGTCATCTTCTGTCAGATCTGACCAGATCGGATGAGTGCAGCAGCGCTGTTAGCCACAAAGTAGGTGTCGTCGCGTCGTTGTTATTGAATAGTGTTGTGCCCAGTACATGTGTGCTTTGGGCTTTTAGCCAACACCAATTATTGAAGTTGTTGTTTTTAATACAGCGTAAAAGTATAAGTATACCTATGCTTGATTTATGATGTATTAAAACACTTGGTTACCTAGGTAGGTAACCAAGTGTTTTAATACAACTAAAATTGTGGTTTTCTCATAGAACTTTTCATATTAAAAATACCATATCATTACATGAAACTGCATATCGTCGGTGAGAAAACAACACCGCACAAGTTGATTTTTGCGTTTCCGATATGAGAGCCTTTGGATGCAGGTTTTAAACGCACTCCTATGTACCTATAAGATTTAGGTAAACATATCGGCCGATAAGAAGCCGTTATTAAAAAAAATAACACTACCTAAGTATTTTTTCTGTGCCACCACTAATCAAATAGTTTTTTTGGGTGACTTGTAAAGTAGGTAAAAATGACATACGCGGTGTTGTTTGCTCACCGACGATATTCTAAAAGTGTATGTTAATAGGTCCAAAGATAAAAACGAACCTTTTTTTTTTCTATTAATACAAAATACCATAATAAACATACAAACATATGCATTTGAATATTCTATAAATTTATATTGATTTCTGTAGGTACCTATAAAACATTATCATATTAATATACAGGGTGACTTTAAATTAGTTCTTGATACGAAAGGGTATGCATGTGCTCATGATAACAAACAACTTTCCCTAAGGAACCCATAGTCAAATCACAAAAAAAATTTTGGAGTCTCCATACAAATCGAGCAACTGACCGGCCAAATTAGTATGAAGAGTCCAAAAATTTTTTTGCGATTTGACTATGGGTTTCTTAGGGAAAGTTGTTTGTTATCATGAGCACATGCATACCCTTTCGTATCAAGATCTAATTTAAAGTCACCCTATATATGTAAATCGATAACTAAAATCTAAATGTCGATGAAATATGCATAATACTTCATCTCGTCCTGTAAGGATGTCAGTGTCAGACTGTGTCGGATGAGTGCAGCACATTCATAGAAAATGTACAGTGAATAGTGAGACCGATAAAATAAGATCCGTTTTATAAGTCCGGTAAACTGTCGGAGTCGGATGAGTACACCCGCCCTCATACAAAATGTACAGCGACTGGAACGGACTGTGACTGTGACATCATCTGTCGGATCTGATCGGATTGGATTAGTGCGCCCGCGCTTTTAGGATGTTTGCGGGGGGTGAACGACGGTGGCGCAGGGAAGTTCTGGCTAATTAAACTATAGGACTTGGTGATAAGTAGTTCTTTAATGATTTGTTATATTTTATTTCATATAGGTTGATATATATATATATATATATTATGTAACAAACCTTATATGTCGGAAATTTTCCTATTTTCATAATAAAACTATGATCACTTTGGAGTGTTTATTTTCATAAACTAGTGTAACTGTAGGATCGTAAGTGGAAAATTATTCGGATATTGAAAAACAAAGTTTTCACAAAGTCTCGTATCTGTTTTCAAAAATAAAAAAAAATATTACAAATACAATTAAGTGAGTAGGTAATATATCAAATGAAAGCAGAAACTTTACTCTATATATAGGTATATTAGATTTATTTCAGCATGTCCTTGGAATTAAAATATAATAGAAGTTTGAAATTCCCTAACTGAAAAACGGTTGTTTTGGAGTCTTGTGCGGGCAGTGGTCGAGGGCGGACGCCGCCGACGCCGCGCGGTCCGAGCGGCGCGCTTTTGTTTAGAAATTCCTTTGTTTCGCTTATTGCAGGACCCTTGCGCCCGAGCGCTTGCGCACCCTTATCGTGATGTGACGTGAATTAAGATTGAGTTTGAAAATTAGAAACTTTTAAAAATATTTTCCATAATGTCATATAACAAAACAATTCGCAAACCTGAAAACGCGAAGAATTCGATGGTGTTTCACAAAGGAGGAGATTTAATGCCATATAGCCGAGAACCCGGTGAGACCTTTCTGATTTACAACGCATGACTTGAAGTATAATTATGAGTAGGCGTAGGCCAATGAAAGGTACTGGGCCAATGAAATCAGTAATTTTCGTCAAAGACGATCTATCTTTGTTTCATGTATGTTCTTTAATTGGTAACACAAGTTTCAGGTAATTAATGGTTAATCATATGTATTGTGTGTAATATTAGAAATTCTTTATTTGTGTGACGTGTTCATATTAGTGCGATTGGGTGTTCCGTTATAAGTGAAGAAGACAAAAATCCGCGCTGAATATGAAGCCCACAACATTTTTCAAAAAATATATTTCGTGAACTAACTGTTATGAATTCTTTACACAGAGGAAAATTCTGAGAACCACAAAACTTGAAACTTTAAGAGAAAAAAAATACCTTACGTAATATCATAAGATAAAATTTAGTGTTTTGTGTGCATGTTGTTAAATATAGTGATCGTGAGTGAAGTGTATATTATATGTATATTAGATAATAAAAGTGTCATGTAGTACCAGTGGGCAAAAATTGTGCACCTAATACCTATTATAATACCTACATAAGAATGTAAAATGTGTGTGAGTATTGTCATGAGATTCCCAGGAACACTAAAACGAAGTTATTATCCTCCACCGTTTTTTATGTTCTGCTGTCTCTGATTTTTGTAAAAGTTGCGCCGCGCGCAGCCAGTTTTTAAAAGAATCTCCACATATAGCTTGGATGATAATAAAGCCAAGACTCTAACGAAAACCATTAGAGTGGACAGCCTAGCTACCAGAACAATAGTTTCGGATCGACTGAATATCATAAAAATTATGGAACATTTAACAACGAAGAAAGAACTCTGTAGAAAACTGTAGGGTAAATTATATGTATTTGTAACATGTAACCTTTTTACACAAATAAATGTATTTGTATTTTGTATTTGTATTTGAAATTATAAAAACAACAGCAAAAAAGGAACCGATGCGGACAAAGGACAAACCTTCGTCACGACTGTTGCAATGCAAGATGAGCAACTTTAAACTTTCGAGTTTCGTAAAAAAACCTACGATTAGCTTTCTTACGTAGGAACAAAACATCAACCAGAGATAAACACATCTGGCAACCATAAACTCAAGAAACGGCAGGCAAGCAACAATGAATATTGAGGCTTTGTGATTTTTTTCGGCAAGCATAGTTTTATGACTGCCGTCAATGCTAGGACGTTATTACAAAGTAAGTAATCAAGAAGACCAAGTAAGATAATACGCTATATTCGAAAAATAACACCAAGAGCTTCTACACAACATGATCTACGATGAAAAATAGAGAGAAGAAATCACAACAGCTAGAAACTACTTTAACACATCGGCATCGGCTGCTGAAAACATATTTTCAATTCTTGAAACAACAAAGAGCTGAAAAACTACGAAGCTGACTTGAAAACTGATAACAGAAGATATCGTATAAAGGCAAGAAAGCCGAACATACCATCAACGCTCATCCCGCTAGCAATATCCCCCCTCTCCCTCATTACTATATTGGCGTCAGGCTGCATAGCCCGCTGATTGTGGTCGACTGGTTGCGGCTGGTCGGTCATCCTCTCCCATCCCAGAGCGTGTCTTTCCTTATAAACACTGCGCCCCCTGGTTTATCCGGCTTGCCCGGGTCAGTCGATACCGACTTGCTGGGAGTGGTGCCTATGTTCATGTTCTAGAAGGTTTAGACAGCATCAAAGTTTGGCGATATGAAGCTTCCAGGAACGCAAAGAGGAATCAATAAAAATAAGATGTTAAGTAAAGTACTTACATTAAATAACAACGTATACTACATATAAGTTTTATGAGTGGAAATAGTGTTTTCTGTGAATTGTAAAATATTGTATAATCTCTAGATTGGGAGTGAAGTGTATACAACTATACAGATAATGCAGTGATAGGTGATACCGAATAAATGCACTAAATAATAAATTCATTAATATTGCTGTTATATTGCATTTAGACGAGACATGAGACAATGAAATCTGAAGACACCCTTCTATTGCAACTACTTCAAAACAAGCAGTTATACTTTCCTCCCTGTATATATTACACACCAAGTATAGTATCTATCTTCCCCATACTGGCTACACGATGACCTGAATTCGGGCTGGTTCAATCTCCCATCTCTCCTCATCCTAACTGCGCCGCCCTACACTCCTGTCCTATCTACGCCCCTCTCTGGTTTCTCGGGCCTCCGCGTCCTTGCTGCAGTAATGCTGGCTGGAGGGGGGCTTGAACTGAACTGAACTGAACTGAAAAACGGTTGTTTTGAAGAACTTGCAAAAATGAGATACGTGAGTTAGTGGTGCGAGGGACGATATATGCCGTTGGGGCATGTTTGCGATATAGAATAGTGTTCTGGAGATATGACATTTCACTGGGTAGAGACAGACTGTACCACTTTCTACCAGTTTGCATGCTGGTAACACTGTTTTTAACTGTCAAACACTCATGTCATTCATCAAAGAGAATATGAAGTCGTTCCATAACCAAGTTAAGATTCACCTGACAAGAGTTGGTCCCTTTCACACTTCAAAAAAATATAATATGCTATCCTGCTGTCAGAGTGAAAATTACTCTAACGAAACTAATTTGGAACGCTTTCTATATGTCATTCATTGTCAGCTACCAGAATCCAATCTTTAAATCCCATTTTTTCATTTCGTTGCATTCGTTTCATTCTCTCGCTCATTTTTGTATCTGTTCCGTATGATATTTTATTGTAAAATATTAGAACTCTATGCATTTAGGAAACATAAAATTTTAAATATACCATAACTTATAAAATATATATTTTCATGAAGAAATATGTGTCCTAAATTACGGTGAGTGAAATTACTTGTGTATGAGTCAAGTGAATGCAGATGGCACAATCACTGCATTTCATGTGCATTTCTAGATTAATGTTTACTACAAGAATTACGCTAAAAGTGAATAGACAATATGTTAGCAGCTAATTAATATTGAAGCTGTGGAAAATCGTCCTGCATTCAGTTATTTCTTATATTCTGAGATAGGTATTTATAGTTAGTAAACAAAGATTGTTGTACTTTTACTTTATGTATAATTATCCAGGCACAATATCCAGGTAACTTGGTCAGTACTTCAGTAGCTTGCAATGCATTTATTGAAAACAAGAACTTAAGCAGTCTTTTAGTCAGTCTTTTAGTTATATCTTGTAACACCTATATTCACTTAGTCAGTGACATAAAACTAATAGTCAATTTAAAAAATCGTCAAATTGACTAATAAAATAAATGGCCAATACTTAGTTTTTTTCTACTTTAGTGTGTTTATTTGAAACAAGTTGATAAATAAACCTGACTAGGTCATTTGGAAAATGCATTTTCCAAATCTATTCTAAAGAATGTAAACAACTTCACTGTATTTTAGGGTGAAATATTTGTAACATTTTTTTTTTACATAATAGGTGGCAAACGAGCAGATGGATCACCTGATGGTAAGAGATTACTGCTGCAACTAAAATAGATACCTGCAACACCACAAAATATATTGTATGTTCAACTGATGTGTAAAAAACCTTTTCAATGCAGTTGCCTAATAGTGGCACTTGTTATGTGCCAGTATATATGTTATCAAAGTTTTTATTTAAATTAAACTTATAATTGCAATGCATGATGACCACTTGACTTTATTTTGAATTTTATTAGATTTATTTATTTATTTGAATGTTTTCTTCTTATTTAGATACTTGTTTCTGCCAAATAGTATATAACATGGAGGCAAAGGATAAAGATGTGTCACTGGATAGTAATAGTTGTCTTATTTGAAATTACTTATACATTACTATTTTCTAGTGTAAGCTTAACATATTTTTACTCAACTGGGTGACAGTAAGGATACGGTTATGTTTTCATGTGTATCTGCATATGTATATTTGTAGGATTACTTAAACTCTCGAAGCATCACCATGGCTGGATGGATTTTAATAAACGAGGAGTCTATCAATTTGTCTACAGCAGGGTTTAGGTTACAACACTAGGGTACGCCAGGTGTTCATAGGGGGTAAAAGAAAATATTTATGTAATGGTGGCTAAAAATCAAAGTACGGGGATCAACTAAATCTTGAATCTTAATTAAGATTTAAACTGAGCAAAGAGGATTTAAGATTTTAGTATGGAAGGTGGCCTGTGGCCAGTTGCAATCTTGTTTTTTCCAAAGTCACTGTCACACCTAGAATCCTTTACAGATCGCTAACGAACATACAGACGATGAAAGAATATAATAAGTTATTTTGTGATTAAACAAAATTAAAATTAAATAAATAAAGTTTTGAAGATATTTCATGACAAAGATTTTTTTACCATGTGGAAGGATCATGAAAGTTGATCATTTATGTATCCTGTCAATTTAAGTAGGTTTCAAACTGCGACACCACTTTGTGAAAATTCAAGATGGTGACCAGGTCCATAGGCCACAAATCTTCATAGCCCTTTGCACCTAAAATAGACGTATTCATCATTCTAGTTAAAACGTCTTTGTAAATGTATATTTTAAATAAATACATACCTTTTTTTTTGTTATAGGCAGATTTTGAAAATCTAACAATGGTCTCGGAAATTTTGTAGGGGTACATAGGGCTATAACTGGGAAGGCCTGCTCTAATCCGTGTGATGCGTTAAATATCCACCGTATTTTTTTTATCGTGTAAGATAACAAAAGGCTGACCGGCCCACCTGATGGAAAGTGGCAACCGCTGCCTATGAACATCTATAACCTCAGAAAGATCGCACGATCAGTGCCTTGCCGATACTTGAGGGCTAAGATGGAATGGCCTCTTACGCCGGTAATTAGGTACGCTGGCTATCTCGCGCCACCTGCCGGAACACAGCACGCTGCTTGGCGACAGAGACAGTAAAAAAACTGCATGCCGTATTAAGCAATATATCACTGAAAAGCTTTATCAAAATCAAGATTATGTTTTCTAGATTATTTTACAGCCATAAGCTCTATTTAAGAATTGACACAACCTGACAGTTAAGACTTTTCACTATTTGCTCCACAAACTTTCTTTCAAAATGTTATCATACAATGGCGTTACTATTAAGATTCTTGTGTGGTCGTGTCGTTCACGTAGATTAATTAATTGACTACAGACACGGTCATAACTGAGATGAGTTTGAAAGTTATTGGTATTTATCTCTACTGTTTCCATATCTGACAAGAAACATTAGGAATTCTATAGGCCTCATCAAGACAGTATTTATATACCCAGGCGGAGTAATATCGCATTAGGGTTATACCCTATAATGATAGCTTGAGTAGATGAAAAACTACTATTGTTCACTTGTTCACTATCAATAGTCAGTACTACTATACCGTGATTTCTTCATCTTCGTTACTGTTGCTGTTACCATACCCTTTACAAACTTTGCTATTTTCAGGTAATGGGTACATGTTGGTGCAAAAGGAAGACGACCGAGGACGAGGCTACGTATGCGCCGGCGGCGGGGCCAGCGACGCCCCCGGCGGCCGCCGAGCCGCGCGTCCATGCCGCCAGCCGGATCGCCTGCCGCATGGTCGACCAGCTAGTTTTGGAAACACTGACGCTGATAGCTTCGTTTGTTGACAAGTGACCTATATTTCATCAAATCTTATCATTCATTATAGACCTATTTTATGATAAGAATAACAGTTCTAACAAATTTTGACGGTGGATGTTAAATTGTATTGGATTGGATTGATAAACTACATTAAAAAAATGTTTTGGCGGAAATGCGAGGCCAACTGTTTGGAGGAGGGTTCGTTAGGAGGAGTTGGTCTTAAGGGGAAATGTCACGGAGCTCACTAGTGCTCGAGGTTTTAACTTAAGTCTCATCCGACTCAGGAGGCAACTCATTAGTTTTTGTTTTTATTGTTTTTTATTGTAGATGATATTCTACTTACTCGCAGAGATAGATTATGCGGACTGCAAAGGAGTGACCTGCGTTTCCCGATTTTTATTATCATGGGATGTTCAAGGCAAGAATAAATAGGCATTATTATCCATACTTGTTTTTTACTAACTATAAAAGTATCGATAACTAAACTACATGTATCGATAAAATATGCAACTAACTGTCGTCCCGTAAAATAATATTAATGTCGGGAAAGTGCCAAGTTGTCTGTTATTCATTTTTGTATGATCGTAGGTACATACAAAATATATAGCGGTCAGCGACTGATGCGGGCCGTTTTGAAATCCTGTATAATATCGGATGGTGGCCATATAGAATCAGTGGTGACGTCATCTTCTATCGTGTCATGCTATGTCGGTTTAGTGCGCGAGCGCTGTAAATTGGTATGAAGACTTTTTATCTTTTTCTTAAAGAGCAATCATGTACAACAGTAGAGCTAATAAAACATGTAAAGCTCGCTTCGCTTACTCCATCATAGTTATAATGTAAATATACATTCATAATTACAGTGTAAAAATGTTGTAAATACATCTGTACCTGTATGTCACCACTGATTCTATATGCCCACTGTCCGATATTTTACAGGATTGAAAACTTTCAAAACGGCTCCTATTTTATCGGCCCGCATCAGTTTTATGTACCTGCAATCATACAAAAATAAATAATAGTACAAATTACAATTGGACACTTTACCGACATTAATACGTAGGTGGTTCAAATATGAACAGGAATTTTCATGTTCTACGTTTACTGTAGGCTGATAATTATGCGTGCATTATTGGAAAGACACTTCTGAACTTTTTATCGGCGTCGTTGTTTGGTTATTCCCGTTTCTGTACCATTTATAATCTTCGTGTCTAAGCAAACAGTACACAGTAATTTTGATCAGCGCAAAATTACAAAATTTCTTTTAAATGAAGGAGTATTTCCATGTGAGATTTTTGCAATGCTTAGTTGACAATTTGGAAATTCGTATCTTAGTCAGTCCAGGGTGTATGAATGGCGCAAATTGTTTATAGAGGGTCGGGAAGTGTTAAAAATGAAACGCTCGCTCGTCGGCCTTCAATTTCAGATTAGAACTTCAGTCAATGAAGACAAGGTGAAACAAAATTGACGAATAAAACTGTTAAAGAAATAGCAGAAAATATAAAAACAAGTATTGGGAGTGCAGACAAGACCATAAATAATTTTTAAAGTATGCGCTTGGTGGGTTCTTCATCTTGTGAAACCCAAACACGAGTGGGTCGACATGCAACCAAAATAAAATGTCCCTTTTGGAATTGAGAAGCTTCCCGATCGATGACATAAGTGCAATGCAATAGCATGGGACTGTGTAGAATAATAGTCTATAATTTAGCTCATATTTCTTATAAACAAAAAATATATTTGAAAATTCCTGTTTTTATTTGAACCACCTAGGTACGTATTTTACGGGACGACAGTTAAGGCATATTTTATCGATGCATGTGGTTTTATCGATACTTCTATAGTTAGTAAAAAACAAGTATGGATAATGTAATACTGACTTCTTTCGCCCGCCACTTCATCTACGTGGAATTCAGAATTGGGTCCAGAAATAAAATTAATCTTAATGCAGCACCATCTAGTGACAATGTAAAAATTTCAGTTTAAAGCCATTCCTCTGGGAACCCTCGAGTTTTTCGGAATAAAAAGTATCATTTGTGTTAGCCGAGTGCTTTAGCTATCTACCTACCAAATTTCATCTAAATCCGTTCAGTAGTTACTTTGTATTAAATATGTATCTATCAGCTACTTATATGCTTTAATGTACAAGCTGTTGATTTCCCAAAGAAAATAAAAGCTTCTTAGTAAATTGATGTTGGCACTATATTTATATAATATATATAACGCCATCCGCGTCCGTGGTCTTGTGGCTAGTCGGCTCGCTTCACAGGAAGTCGCGGGTTCGATTCCCGGCGGAGTCCAACTTTGTAGGACTCGGTTTGGTTGAGGCCTCCAATTAAGGGTAAAAAATATAAACAATATTCACTCTCATGAAAAAACATATGGCCCGTCTTATTGCCAAAGTGACAAATTCGCAAAGTTTTCTTGTTTATATTACAATATTATCTATACATATAATAAATACATATAATAAAAATGTAGAGGTCGAATGTCTGTACATAGAAAAAAAATGCTAAAAACTGAGTCAGGGGGATGTAAGAAGAGCAATAGAACAAATCCAGATTTTTTTCAATTTTTTTGTTTGTCTGTCTGTTTGTCTGTTTGTACGGGCTAATCTCCAAAACTGCTGGACCGATTTAAATAAAATTTTGCATTGTTACCACCTTATATCCCCGGTCAATATCTTAGATACATTTCATCCCGGAAAATTAAAGAGTTCCCGTGGGATAGTTAAAAAACTATAGTAACTTATACAGCTTAGTACACAAGAACTTATGCACCTAACTGAGTAAAATTTGGCATGCTGATACCTTATATTGCCGGTCAAACAATGTGTATTATAAAATTTATAAATCCCATAAAAGTGACGGGTTCCCGCGGGAAAGTAAAACATTACAAAAACAGTGTTTAGCATAGCGTCTTTCATCATCATACTAATAAAACTGTAACGGGGTCGATTCTGTACATGGAATATTTTTTGAAAATAATAACGGCCATGTCTATCGATATAGAGACCAAAACAATTTAATTTGGAATTTTTGTTTGTCTGTCTGTCTGTATGTCCGCGCATCACGCAAAAACGGCTAGGCCGATTTTGATAAAACTTTGTACGATTATACTACGTAAGCCGGAGTAACATATTAGATACTTTTTATCCCGAGAAGTTCAAGGGTTCCCGTAGGAATGCATGAAAACTTTCATTCTTAAAAGCCTTATTACTCAAAAACTACGAAGCTGATTTTATTGTAATTTGGCATAATGATACTTTGTCATTACTACTAAACATCCAAACTTTTTCATCTCGGTTTCATGAAGGGTTCCCACAGGAAAATGATAACACCGTATCTCTCAATTTATTAAGATATAAAACCTTAACTTTTTAAAAAGGCGTGTCGATTACGGTACTTTCGTATCATTCGTACTATTGGTCCTGGAAATTCAAAGGGATCCCGAGGAAAAAGCTGGAAACTGTATCTAAGTATTAAGGTGAAACCTTCACTCTTAGATTAGGCGAATCAAAGGTATATTCAGTTAACATTCTTGACCCGGAATTGTCAAGGGCTGTCCCGAGGGAACTGACGGGATCCTCTCTTTAGATGAGATATGTCTATAGAGTTTTACGGTGTAGGTAGCTGTAAAATACCGAAAATATACGTATAACGTAGTGAAGCTGAAATAAGCAAAACAAACTGCGTTTGTTAATGGTATTTTTATTTCGTGCCCAACTATTTAAGTGTAGGACAATATTTATTAAGTGGTGATATACAGGGTGATATAATGGCGTAGGCATTATTCTGGACCTGTTCTTCAACTTTTTCTTTAAGTACCAAATATGGCTGCTGAGAAACTTCTTAAGCTGGAGTTGGCCATTAGCCTCACATCTCACCACTATCCAAACTTGGACCCTGTGTGTAGGGATGACCTAATCTTCCCTAGCTATAAGAAGAGATCCATGCCCCAGTAGTTATGAACATAAATTCTATGCAATTATATTTTCTTTTTTCTTTTTCTTTCTCTTTATCTTCTTATTTTTTTCTTTTTCCTTTATCTTTTTCTTTTCCTTTGATTCGTTTTATTGTTTACTTAATTTTGTTATTTTCCTATCTCTAAAGAATAATTTAGCACAACATATGAACTATTGTGAAAACCCCAACACTAACGCGTACGAAGTCGCGGGCACCAGCTAGTTATATAATAATTAATAATATGTACTTGCGCCAAAGGCACTTACGAGTTTGTTGATGTAAAGCCGCTGTAAGTCTAGTAAATGAAAGGTGTATGTATGTCCCAAAGTAATATCTCATCTCACTAATATTATAAATGCGAAAGTATTGATATTTGTTGGTTTGTTCCATTTTCACGTCGAAACTACTGGACGGATTTGGATGAAATTTGATAGGTAGATGGATACAGTACTAGGCTAATACACTTTTATCCCGGAAAATTGCAAGCATTGCATAGAAATTATTTAAGGCAAGCAAAGTGAAAATATCTTATTCGGAGCAATGGATTGGCGTGTTATTGCATAAAGATAGTTGACAGGATGGCTAATGACAAAGGATACTTTGGATCCCGGAAAAAATCATAGCTCCCGAGGGATCGGAAAAACTTTTTGATTATTTTATGACAAAACTCATAACCGATGTTACTGTAATTCGGCTTATCGTCTCACTTTCTCATTTATTATATAATATATTCTCATATCACTTAAAATTATAAACGCGAAAGTTTAGATGTTTGTTTGTTTGTTCCGCTGAATGGATTTAGATTAAATAAGAAACGTAGATAAAACAAGGACTGGGTTAACATGTAGGAAATGTTAAAAAATTAAGTACTTGCTGCCGTTTCTCCGCGTCTTCCTATATGCAAATCACTTGGAATATTCTTTATGTTTTAGCCGAGTCAAGAATATACATGAAAAGTATAAATAAGTACGTTGACGTTATTTGTCATAGCCAGGAAGAGCGAATTGTTGAGATCGATGCAGGTATCTTTGTCAACAAGGACAACAGTTAGTCATATTCATTTAAACCATCTGGGTACTCGTATTGACTGCTATCCACTTATCTGAAAAATTAAATACTTATGCCCGGTTACCTAAAGGTTAACCATGAAAATCATTCTATTATTGGCTCGCAGTCTGACATCCTGCATTCCTTGATTCAATTTGCGACAATGGTGGTGCGACCTGCCCGCGCGGGCGCAATCTGCAAATAAAGCTGCATCCAATTGACTCCGATGCTCTGTAGCATATTTAGATAAGTACGTATTACTAATTGAATAATAGACTTGCTTACTGCCGTTTTGCACAAGAAAGAAATATCGGAGCAGGAATCTTGTGTTACAATTGTTGTATTCACCTTCTGTATTACTTTAAATTTGTTGCGTTATTGAAAGGTTTTTTATCAGTTTTTTGCAATATGGAAATCTATATCGAGTGTAGTATTTTTATTTAGACTGTTTATTTTTATATTTTGTTTGTTATTAACTAATAGTTAAGGTTAAACGTGTTGCATGCATTTAATAATTCATTTCTTAAAGATGTCTGATGGCAAATGCGTATTTTAGGAGCTAATAAAAGTTTCTCTAGACTTATTAACGAAGATCGGAATTTTCTCTAGACTTATTAACGAAGGTAGAGCGATTTATGTACTTGTGACGAAATGTTAATGTAAATGTAAATATACCTCAACCACTTTTTGCTAATTCTGATTCATTTAAGGATTAATAAAAGCTGATCGTGCGTTATTGTAGGAAATATGTGATTACGTTTTGTTACTGTCATCTATTTAACAATTGAAATCACTACTAGACTAGATCTTAATTTTCGATATTTGAAGGACCCAGTTATACAGGTAATCATTTAACAATCAGGGAAGGTCCATATTGAACATTCAGCGCCGAAATTATCAAAATCGCTCAGGCAAACCATGGGGTTTATGGGGTGCATGTATGTGTCTTTAATATTTTTAATTCTGTTTTAATAGGTTTTTTAATAAGCAGGGTTTGGACCATTCCAAACCCTTCTCTAAAATAATTAAGAGTTCTATGCATATACAGTAATACCCCGCTTAACGCGACCCCTTTTTACGCGGATTCGTTATAGTGCGATTTTGAAAATTCGCGCTAATTTACCCCGCTTTACGCGAATGCGTTGATTGGTTCATTTGCATGCTAAGTGGTGTGATTGCATTGACCAATAGCAAACCGTAACTGCTCATTAATTGAAAAACGATTGACGGTTGACTCGCCGGTAACTCCAAAGATAGGAAAATAGTTTTTAGAATTTTGCAAGAGCGCAAACAAAATGCGACACAAAAAACCTTAGACAGCTATTTTTCTAAAGTGCGAAAAAAAGTGCAAGTGATTAATATTTTGTGACAATTTTCTCTAACAAAAGTACATTGATTTATATTTTAACTCGTTATTTGTTTGTGCCCCGTTATGCGCGAATTTCGCTTAACGCGATTTTGTCTGGAACGCATCACTCGCGTTAAGCGGGGTATTACTGTACATTTTAATTGTATTATTTTATTTATATCTTAAATTGCTTTTGAATTAAATTATTAATTTCTCAATAAATAAAATATTACCTATGACGTAGAAAGGGTGTCTCAGTGGTAAATGTTCTTTTACCTACTGAAGGCGTTAGTAGAATAGGCCAGAATTTTAAGTGGTAATGATTGAGGACTTTTTCTCCGTTTGCGAGAAATCAGGATATAAATTGTATTTTTAATTCCTCCTCCAAACCTTGTTCTCGTTAAAATACTGCTTTTAGCTGGTAAACATGATCTGATTATGAACAGGAATATGGCTATACCACCTAGACTCTTTATGCCTTTCCTAGACTCTGGTAATTACGTTCACTTAGTTTGTTTATACACTCTGATTTTTAATTCCGCGGAATTCTGACGTTTCTTAATGTTGTCACTGTAGAAAATCACTCCCAAAAAGCGGCAAAATAATACACAAGGAAAAAAATATTTTCCTAAAGAACACTTCAGTCAAATATAAACGAATGTGTTATTTAAAAATATTCGTGAACAATAAAATTACATATTATTATTTTAAAACATATACCACTGAGTTATTGTCAGCAAAGGGGAAATTTAAAAAATGTACTGACATCATTCAATAAAGTGGCGGTGGTGGCACTCATTTGGCAGAATTATGAAAATAATAATTTATGATTTTCTGGTATAGGTTTTTCTAAGTATTTAAAAAAAATGTTTAACATTTGTAACTAATTTATAATATTTTTGTTTTTGTGACCAAAACAATAACCAAATAAGTAAAGTGGTCTTTAAAAAAGAAATACCATTTCAATAACCTTATTATTTTCATTAAAGATTATTATATTAATCAATTTAAATAAATGTTATTTATTTATATACCATAATATTTAGTTAGTCTAAAATATTTTTTCATAATCTATGTAGGAGTTTGGTTTGCAACCTCTGCATTCACATTTGTCAAAATCAAAATGACATCTGACAGAATTCCGCCGAATTAAAAATCAAGAGTGTAGCTAATTTCATAATTGCTTGAATTTAATATTTATTTGCTACGCCTACGCCTCACACACGTGGTGGCCGTAAAGGTCGTGTGTTTTTGCGATATATCCACATCCTCGTTTATAAATTGATTATATAATGTAATTATATACACCAATTTCAATACCTATGTACAATACAGGAGAAAAAAATACCACTCCTGGAAACTTTGACAGCGTGTTGAAACTAAACAAGTTTTCCTACGGAGCCTATTCGAACAAAAAACAAAAATACATAATTGGCTGATAGCCATCTGATGATGTCTGATCAATTTGTATGAGAGTCCAATTTTTTTTTCGAATAGATTATAGATTCGTCGGGAAAATTTATTCAAATTCATAAGTAGAACACGCTGGCTGTTAAAACTTTCCGGTAGAGGTTTTTTAACACCCTGTTATTTAGATGATACTATGTTGTAGCGATGAAGAGTCCCCGGTGTCATTGGTCAAACTGCACGTGATAGCTGATAAGGAGGAGGGGTGGCTGCAGGTCGTCTCTTCCATAGTGAACGTGATCCCTCTAGAGGACCCATTCGGGCCTTCAGCGATCACAATACTCCTGGATGACTGTCCATTGCCGTCTAAGGAATCTGTCATCAAAGTAAGTAATTAGTTGTAACTGATAATTATCAGTTAGAAATGTCATTGATTGAAATATCATTTATTAGGGCAAGCATTATTTCGCCGCGAACGAATTTGTAGACCCTTGCTCCAGCAGTGGGAAGGATATAGGTTGATAACATAACGTATTGCACTATCGTACATCAAATACTCGTATATCATTCAAATTATTAAAATAACTAATGCATGAAACATAAACACAAACGTATTTGGTAAATCTCTGAACTATATAATACAGCACTTTTAGAAAAAAATAGAGTAAACTGTAGTATTACTGGCCTCTTTCAGTAACTGCACTCATAATCTTCCTGCCCTTTCCCAATTATTTAGGGTCGGTGCAACATGTCTTCTTCTTCCATTCATCTCTTCTTGCTGTCATCTCAGTGCTCACTCCTTTCATACTCATATCATTTTTCACACAATCCAGCCATCTCTTCCTTGGCCTTCCTCTTCCCACTAATCGATCCACATTCATATTTAACACTCTAGGAGACACATGACTGTCGTAACTGTACTATTGGTGACTTATTGTTTTTGTAATTCACCCTAATTATAACTGTAAAGGATCTGCTCTATCTGCCAGTATTATAAAATAATTAATATTCTTAAAGACTGCCTATGCAATGGTTATAGTTTCCGGGTTGACCGCTTCTCTACTCTACTACTTCGCTACTCTTTGAAAAATCGTGCCGCCAACGTCGGCTCCAGCCGACAAAATTGTATTAAAATCTCAAATCCTGGCGCCTGTGGCACGGAAACCGGTTGTTGGCCTTAGCCGAGTTTGGCGCTCAAAGGGTTTAAAGTCCAGTTACTTGGCAATTTACCATATATAATTCCTTTATTTAAAATCAACTAGGCACCTAATATATAGAATTATTTACTGCATCACTCAGGTAACGCAGCTCTTCGGTTTATCGTCGCATCGCGCTAACATAGGCGATATGAACGTGCGAGTGGAACGGAACATTTGTGTCGTGCTCGGTTGCATCGCTGAGAAGCTGGCTGGCCCCAACAGCGTGGCCGTGCTCACGGAAAACACACTCGAATATCTACTCGCCTTCCTGGTAAGTTGGAGAATGCTCTCCGACGTGTTTATGATGATAGGATTTGTGTTTGGCTTGACTAGAATGCGGCGACTCTACAACGGGGCTGGATTTAACATACAAAGAGATGGTATGTTCGACTGTCTCCTCGCAACCCAACCCTTGAGAGTGTCCAACTACATTCGTAGGTTAGGTTTACTAGGTGATCGATGGTAACTCATTCTTACAGAATTGCCGATCTTACAGAGAACACGCTCCACAGTTCGAGAAGGATACGATGAATACTTACTTTATCCTTACTTCTTTCAAGGGCTCTTAAAAGAGGGCTTCCTTTTACAGCCGTTTATTGAGGCTGAAAATAATTTTCTTTATATAGATAAACCGTCGAGAAGCGTGTGTGGTGCTATTCGCTCTGATAGCACTCGAGAAATTCGCCCATACGACGGAAAACAAGCTTACCATCAAGACACGTCTTGACAAGGAGTCGGAGAATCCTCTGTTGGTGCTAGAGCAAATGGCTGACAGCGCCGACTACACGTGGCGGCAGGTCGGCTTTTGTGCGCAGTGGTCGTTGGACAATATGTGTAAGTTGACCGTAGCTATGGCGAAACAAATCATTGTATTTAAACAAATGTGCAAGTAGGCTTAGTTAGCATTGCTCAAATTACCTTCCACATGGAAATATGTCATGCATTATATATCAGTCTGATGGTGAAACACTGTATTGCAGGAAGTATAAAAAAATTAAGAAATAGATAGACAAAGAATCGTTATTCATTGTTTCGTAAGTAGGGTGAGGGATGCAAGTTTGTAAATAAATATGTACTTTTTTACAGTTGTAGTAGAAAATAGAAAGCTATCATATGAAACAATAGATATGTCAAAGATCAACGTGCTGTTAAACTCTCACGACGTGAGTGAATACCTGAAGATCTCTTGCAATGGCTTGGAAGCGAGGTGCGACTCGCACTCATTCGAATCCGTCCGATGCACCTTCCAAGTGGACGAGGGATGCTGGTACTATGAGTCGGTGATCGTCACGCCAGGCGTGATGCAAATTGGATGGGCCACCAAGAATAGTCACTTCCTGAATCACGTAAGATGTTTTTTCCGTTCCTCAAAGTAAAAATTAAGAATGCGGTGAATGTTAGAAATTGCTTGACAACATTTGTAACTATGACTTATTTCAAGAGTGAATCAGTGAGATCATCTTAGCCTAATGTGAAAAGGTGACTTGATCTGATATTTCGGAATTTAAGAAATCTGTAATCCCACAGGAAGGGTACGGCATCGGCGACGACCTGTACTCTCTGTCGTACGACGGGTGCCGCAAGCTAGTGTGGTACAAGGCCCGACCCATTCCAGTCACAGAGGTGGCGGCTTGGCAACCCGGCGACGTTTTGGGCTGCCTCATAGACCTGGAAGCGAAGGAGGTCGTTTTCTCGCTGAACGGGCGACCACTGAGGCCGAGCACAGAAATCTTTGAAACTACCAGGTAAAACAAGTCTACGCAAAATACTGCCATGTTAATCTATCTACAAACAAGAATGAATCATCTATTATTATATTTATAATAAATAGGAAACTGTCCTCCGGAAAATAACGCAACGACAGATACTTTCAACACAGATATGGATTCTTTGCGGCAGCCAGTTTTATGGCGTTCCAGCAGTGCAAGTTCAATTTCGGCGCAGAACCGTTCCGCTTTCCGCCTACCGACCGCCCGTTCTCCTGCTTCAACCAACACGGACACCTCACCGACGAACAGAAGAAGGTATGTTGACATGTTGCGCCACAAAGCTTGAAACTTCAGCACGAAAACTATACATTATACACAGACTTGTACTCCGCTCCCGGAGCGAAGATATGAAACTTCTTTGCATTATACCCCTGATCTTATAGACGTCACCTCTAGACGTTTGATTAGTTCCCCATCCCTAACTCTTCGTACCAAAATATGTCAATTGGAAGTGGCTTATTTGTTTTCTTGAAATATCTTGATAGAATATAGCTTGTTTTTAAATACTTTCCGATACTGACATAGCCTTATTGTTTGTTTATTATTTACATAACTTTCATTTATATTTTTGTAGGTGGTGCCAAGGAGGATATACTTGGAACAACTTATGAGCACTAGTGTGAAGGAAGACTCTTGCACGCTGTGTTTCGACGACACGGCGTGCTGTGTGCTAGAGCCCTGCGGCCACAGGTGAGTTTTATTCACGGAAACTACAATAGTAATCTGAGTATGCCGATCTCGTATCGCGCTGTACCATGAAATGAAATGAAGTGAACTCCACTCCACGTCAAAATGAGATCCCGAACTGTACTTATCAAGATAATCAAAATCAACTTTTTGCAGTTTCAAAGTAACAAAAAATATATGTCTAATATGTTTGAGTTCGAGGTAACAACTTTTTAACCTTCGACGCATATAGGGATGTTATAAGTTTTGAGCCTTTGAGTGTCCGATGTATGTACCGATTTTTAAGACTCGACCGAGATCTCGGTCTCACCAGTCATTTTCGACTAAAAATCGGGCCGAGATCTCGATCTCGGTCTCGGCAAACAAACACCGAGATTCTCGGCTTGGCCGAGAAATATTTGCGTGGCACAAGTTTTTGTCTGTGCCGCCTACCGGTATTGACAGTGAAGAACGTTTCAGCAACGTTGGGCAGTTGTACGATGAAAGGCGGCTAATTTTAACGCCGAAAATACTACTTTTTAAAATATAACTTTATATAATTTTGATTCTTACTTAAGTATCGAGTTTTTATTTCATATAAGTATTTTTAATACTTAATAAAGTCTCGGTCTCGGCCGAGACCAAAAATCCATGTTCGGTCGGACCTTACAGATTTTATTGTGGTTTGGATTTTCATCACGGTATTCGCTGTGTTTGACTAAAATTTGTTCAGTGTGTTTCGAGTTATTCTACTTTTACTGCCGACGGTGGCAATATTAAGTTACTTATTTAAATTAGGTATCACTTATGACCCAGTTGGCAAAAGTATGTAACCTTTATACAGCCTTAAAACCCTAATGGAGAGTGGGGTTTTATGGGAAATATTTAATCGCCCATCAAAAAGTACTGAATCGCACAGCAAAAATTTCACCGTCTATAGGTTGGGTTAAGTTTGCAATATAGCTAATTTGATGTGCAACTAGTATTTCTCTGATGGGCGATTTAATACTATCCGTTTTTTATTATTGTCTATTCTACACAAAACACTCATAAAAAATTCAATTAATTCTACTTTATTTCCAGGGGCTTCTGCTCACTGTGCACATCCCAACTTCGCGAGTGTCCGATGTGCAGAGCGGCAATAGTGAACGTGCGTCGCGAGGACACATGACACGGGGCGAGGGACTCCGACCGCGAGTCGCCGCGCCCCGGCTCCGCTGCGGAACAGGCAGCCCCGCCGACCGCCGCTGGCAGCCGCAAGCCTAACCCCCCTGACGAGCAAGCCTTCGAACTGCCCTCTCACGAGTTACTCTCCTGCATTCGGTACCACCTAGGTTAGTACCCCCCACATCTACTCACGTAGACAGTAGTTTTGAACTTGCGGATCTATTATTCGTAGTTCATTTAGATGTAACTGCAGTGGGATTATCAGAATGTTGCGCAGAAGGTGTCGCCTTCAGCGGGTAGGACGACCATACAAATCTGTATTATTTTTTACTACGTTTACAATATATTTTGTCATGATTTTTATATCGTTTAATTTGTTTTTTTTTTTTAAGAATTTATCTATTACAAATAGCGGGCACAGAGATTTCTTCTCAAGTTACAGCGTTTTACTTATGACAATCAGTAATCCGGCATTTGTGCTGTATCGTCTTTCAAACCATTCATTTGTGACTTGTTTGCACCATTTCTTGCACTGGATTTTTCTTTTTAATATGTTTATAATGCTGCAACGAAAAATTATATAACCCCGTATTCTAAAATTTGTATAAATAATTTTATGTCGTTTACTGTATTTATGCTTGTCAATTAATATATGAGGAAAGCATTTGAGCACATTGCATCGACATGGAGTTAGTTTTGAATGTCTGTTAATTTCTAATTGTTTGCTCAATTTTACGTACTGTATTATATGATCAAAACATACCCATGCGTGAGTGCCTGATGTAAGTTTGCGTGTCTTTAGAGTGTTGCATATTTATGTGTCCAGAAAAACTAAACCAATTTGTTTTTCTGAATACATAAATATACCAAACAAAAGACTAATAGGGGGTTAGAAATTCTAGTCTAAAAATGTTATTTAGGAAGACATTTTGAGTACATCGAAGATTACAAATATTAAAAAACATAGTTACTGTAAGGTCAATTTTTTCTTAAATGTCTTATGTAGAACACAAATTAATTTTGGATTTTAAGAGAACTTTCAAATAAAATAAACGATTTTTTTATTGAAAGTTTGTGAAGACTTGTAGGTAATTAATTATTTATATCAGTTTAAACAGCAAAGTTTCTTTCTCCATTGTACCCTTCATGTTTATTAAAAAAAAATAACTTCCTTGTTGTTATTCATCTAATATAAAAAATTGAAGTAAATAAATTTTATACATAATTATAATTTTTTTATATATATATTTTGAGTAAAATGTAGGAATAAATTAACTTTTGACCTCTTATTTCAACTTATGTCTATCTCGTTTGAAATAGGATAAAATAATTTAGTATTTATCTGAAGAATAGTACGTTTTTAATTTAATACTTTATTTATATTATAATTTTATTTAAATAATGCAAGGATTCTAACATTTCAACATTCATTTCGTTCATTCACTTAATCCCCTCACTACAACGAGACACTCGTACATATTATACTCGTATTATGTCAGGATGGTATTCCATTCATCAAATATCATTGTCCAATGTATATTTGGACGTAGTTATGGCATAACTACGGCCATTTGATCAAAGAAATTGGATGACAACATCAACTGTAATAGCTTCTTTTGCCGTAGAAGGAATATTTTTGCATAGCATAGTAATTTGATTAAATATTGGACATCGTAACTGGACAAAGATATTTACAGTGGAAAACCACCCTTAGTTTAAGTCTGTGGCAAGCAAGAACCGCTATCGTTATTAGATTTTAGGATAAAACGTGTATCAGAAGAATACATATAATGTACAGGATGAAATTGAAATCGCGGAACAAAGAACTGTGGTTTCTGCTTATGGAACTGATCAACTTCCTCTAAGAAACCAATTTAATCGGAGCAAAAAAATTTGACTTTCCATAAAAAAGTTGGCTAGGTCATCGATTTGTATGAAGAGTCCAAATTTTTTTTTGCTCCGATTGAATTGGTTTCTTAGAGAAAGTTGTTCAGTTCCATGAGCAAAAAGTTCCACGATTTAAATTTTACCCTGTATACATACATTTACATATACAGAGTAACTGGATTATACGCGCAACGGGTGACTAAAAGAAAACTAAAGTTGTAGATCAAAAGTCGTTCAGTTTTTCGTTCAGTAGTCACCATTTAAGATGATCGCAGGTACGTAATAATCACTCTGTATGGTTGTCAGTATTATTAAATATGTCTGTGTTTTTCAAAAAATAAATAACTATAGAATCCGTTAACTGGGGTTTCTGGGGAACCGGTTTCTGGAGGAATTCAGCAAAGTAATAGAACAAAAGATTTTTGGTATAATAAGTAGAATCCCCAGTTACGGGCCCTATATCTATTTTGTTACACTCTGTATAAAGTATGGTGCTCTCCAGTAAAATATTCATGGTATAAGTAGTTTTGTTGTTCGACTAGTTTTTTTCTGCCTAAGACATTTAAAAAAATAAAGATCTTGCTGCTAATGTGATGGAACACATAACTATTGTGCTTGTAGTGTTTGCAACTCTGGAACAATTTCTACTATTTTTGTTACAATATCACACAAACCTTGATCGAGTTTAAGAATTAAAATACGTTCTTTTGTACATATTAGTTTATTAGTAAGGTATATTCATAGTTTTGACAATTGGTAATAAAGTAATGTAAGATCCACCTATTCTTTGTTTTTTGGAGCACATAGTAAACTGTCGTTATCAAAATGTAAAAGATTTGTCTACTTCTCACACCCAGAGAACGCAGTCGGTAAAAAAGGTATTGATCTTTAACACACTACACGATTTTATTATTATCATAAAATATGTTTCTTAAAAATGTTAAAAGCAAACTGACAAAATCTACTTAAAATGAGTAACCATATCTCTCAACAATTTTATAAACAGCACATGTTTCACACTTATCGTCGATAAGTTATCAACGGCAATTAAATCACTATGAAGAATAGAAACTGGCAATACTACAAATGTTCGTTTACTCCGTTCTAAAAAAAAATGTATAATAATCTGCTTCACTCATACGAGTTGATCTAACTTTATCCTGAGTATGTAGTACATAATGTTGTGATTCAGAACACTCTTTTACGTCTTTTCTCTAGAGTTTAGATACATGTTTGTAAGTATGCAAGTGTAGTAATTGTTTCCAAAATTCCTGTGACTGAAATAATATGAGGAATATTATTGGTATTAGCCGTGAATGACTGTATTGAAGACAATACGGTATTATACCAAGTTACGAAGGCAGTAGTGCTGTTAAAAAAATTAGTGGTATTTTAGACACAACTGATCCCAGGTTGGAAGCTGCTCAGTTTTACAAATAAATAATTGATAGCTACCGCTTAGTACGCTTGTCGTAATAATGTTATATTGTTCTTGAATTATCACTTAATACCTATGTCAATGTCCGAGAGTAGTTTGTTGATGACGAGCTGTTTGATCTTACCTACCATTGCACTGTGTTGTCTGAACATTTGGTTTCGGCCACCTTTTCAGTTATATATATAAGGTATAACTGAAAAGGTGGGAATGGAAAGTAAAATGTGTCGAAGGGAGTTTCTTTTGGACCCTACGATTCTTCCTTCTCAACGAACACTTCCCGAAACGTTGGGTATACAAGATTTGCTTTCGCTAAGAATTTGCCAAATGGACGAAAGCACATAATAGAGATTATATCATAAAAAGGTTAATCATTATAATATTATTATTTTGAAACATGAATTTGGGCTACTCTGACCACTTCGCGCTAGGCGAAGTGGCAGGAGCTACTCCAGCAGAAGCACAGATATTATTATTATTATTGTATCTCTCAAGGGTAGTTCACGGGACGAACCCGGTCCTTTAAGGCTTGCGTGGGGATATAAATCCAACACGTAGAGGCCATTAGAGAGAGTTTAATCAAAGAATGTCAAATGGAATACCCAGGCCGGGCCCCACCCCCCCAGTGCACCAGGAGGGCACACTCGGAGGTGATATCCAGCGTGAGCAGAAACTATGGCAGAAAAAGGGAACTTACAAAATTTATACCGGTCTTATTGAGTGCTGTGATATGGATTGGTTGACCGTGCTATGGAGTGAGATGCCGGACACCTGCCATTTCAATATCTCACAATTTGAAAAGTCGGCAGATGGTGACTAGCCGCGCGTTTGATGGGCCCCTCAACGGGCCACCACGAAGGCGGCGAGGCGGCAACATCGGCGAGCGCAGCTACAGGGTGTCGAGAGGTGTGCACTGCTTTCTACCCAGGGCCTCGGCTTGCGCCTAATACCCTTTGCCAACTCGCGACTTAGGCATGTTTCACTTCCACCCTGCGGGCATATAGCCCTGGCTGCCCCACTCTGGACGGCCAATTAAGGCAAGCCAGAGGCGGAGACCGCACGATACGATCCCCAGGAGCCGGTTCGGGCCCGTGGTGACGCCACTCACCATCAGCTCGCCACAAGCTGCCCTGCCGTTAGCGAAGGATGTGGAGAGGTGTGCACCGCTTTCTGCCCAGGGCCTCAACTCGCGTCTAATACCCTATGCCAACTCGCGTCTAATACCCTATGCCAACTCGCGACTTATACATGTTTCACTTCCACCCTCGAGTGAAAACTCTTGCGACTCCACTCCGGCCGGCCGGTTAAGGCAAGCCGGAGGCGAGCCCTTCTAAGAGGAGCCCAGGAGTACTTCGGGTCCGTGGTGGCGCTACTCACCAACAGCTTGCCAAAGCTGCCCTGCGGGTTTATTATTATTATACATTTACATTTGCAGCTTACAGCTAAACCATTACGCTACAAATATCATTTTATGTTACATGTTTATAGAACTAAGTGGCATCCTTCCCTCAATCACTCTCTTACATTCGTTTAACAAACATACCAATCCACTGTCAAATACATCGATATGCACTGTCTCGGCGAGCACGGAGTTGAGCAGATCCAGCGCGCGCGCCACCGGCGCCTGGCTGTGCGCTAGCGTGCGCGCGAGAGGGTCGGCGAACAGTCTACTGCGATTTCGCACGCGCGTGTACTTGTCGGGTACATACAGTCTTAGTGATGCCGATACAAGTGCGTTACAGTCTATCTTACCCCGGAGCAGAAAGATGATAAATCTTGCTAAGGCCAGATGCCTACGCAACTGCAGTGAATCAAACCCTAAACAACCTTGTATATAAAGAGTAGGGTACATGTCCGGATAGTAGGCATGTTCTCTCTTGTACAAATATCTAAGAAATTTCTTTTGTATTTGTTCTAACATAAGAATATGCCTACCATCATGTGGACTCCACACTACTGCATTAGATTCAAGCAAACTGCGCACGAGTGCCATGTATAGTGTCTTCGTTGCTTGGAGCGGGAGAGGGGCCGCGTTTCGGAGAACAAACCCCAGGCGACGCGATGCTGCGTCAGCGACTGCTGAAATATGTGCTCGGAACGATAGGTCTGGCTCGAACAGCACCCCAAGATCACGTACTCTCTTTACTCGCATGGTAGACCCACCGAGTTGGTAGTCATAATCAAGAGGTGACGGAGACCCACGGAAACTGATCACTTCGCACTTGGTTGGGTTGAAACACAGTTTATTTTGCTGCCTCCAACTGAAGACTGTGTTTAACTCACGTTGCAAAGTGTCCTGATCTTCATGAGTGCGAATGCTTTTAATTATTTTGACATCATCTGCGAACAACAGTACTTTTGATGATGTCATAATATCAGGTAGGTCATTAATTAACAAGAAAAACAAATATGTATAACGTATCGAATAATAAATAATAAAATATCGGCTTCTATTCAGTAAAACACGGCACAGTTGTTTTCGAGTTGTTGTCTATCAAATTTTATAAAAAAAATGCATTTCCCATATTTTTCAAAAATAATTTTTAAATAGGAGCCAAATCGTCTTTGCACATAAATATATCGCTCGTATTGATTGATAAGTATTTATGAAGCTTCAATCTGCAAACGGCATTCATTTATAAACTTTTAAAATTAAGCTTATGTTGTATTAAAAGTTATTATTTTTATGTAATTATTGACAACTTTTTATTTTCGTGAAGGATTTCTTTTATTTTCAAAACAATGTAATGTGTGATGAATATGTTACGGTAAATGTGATTAATTAAAAATTATTAATAATTGTCAATCATTATTAATAATTACCAAAATTGAAAGTAAAAGTAATGAATTATTCAGTTTTATCGGTTATTATTAATTATTACATCTTCCGTTTGGTTAATATAATAATTACAGCGTCTGTTTAGTTCAATAGAAGCGAGCGGGAGGCAAGGCAGCAATCATGGTATATCAAGATCGTCTCACAAAATTTGTGCAACTCTGAGCATTTAAATCCAGCGTTCTGGGGAAGTTGCATGTTATTGTATTTACTGGATGTTTTTACAATCTTTGGAGAACCATGTATTTTGCACAGTGACAATGGGCGTGAATATGCTAATAATGTAATTATAAGCCTTTAATTAAGCAATAAATACTAACTAAAGATACGATACGATAGTTTTAGTACGTTTACTGAAGACAGTAGGGAATTATTAATAATTATCGGAAAATGTCATGAATTTCACAGTTTTTATCACATTTACAAAATCGAGGTGATTATTAATAATTACCACATTAATTACATTTACCGTAACAAATATACCAACATGAGCATTTGCTGTAAACTGTGAGGCCTTTCATAGATTTAACATTTGAGTAATTACTGTTAATAAGTGATGTAAAACATCAAAATAAAACATATTTTCAAATCACTTTACCTCAGTGTTTAACTTTGTTAATAAGTAATGTATTTACTTGATATTTAGATATTGTAGATTTTATGGTAAAACATATTTTTTGCGATGTATCTGCAGGTTACATATCCAATATACGAGAAGAATAGGGAACTTGTGTGAATTTTAGAGTCCAAAAGAAGTAAATAAGAGCTGATAAAGCAGATGTCCGACGCTCAGTGTGGATTGTGAGGTCGCGTCGAAGTTGTTGACTTGATGAAACTTGATATATTATGTGCATAAAGATTGTGATAATTGTCGTGATAATATACATTGTATATGCATCAGTTTACGTTTTACGGCATAGAGGCGCCCTCTAGGATTAGTTAGTGTTCAATTGGTGCAAGTGCAAATGCAAGTTCCCTATTGGTTTCGCACAAATACACATTTGGTACCTAGGTCTCAGATTTCTTTTATTTGAGCTCTTGGTATACATATTTATTATTATACTTGTCGACTAAATATCCAATAATAAATGCAGGTGTTTATCAAGCCGTACGTGATTTTGACATCTGTATACTATTACTTATTTACGTATTATTAAGAGAGTTTTATTTAGATAATTACAATTATTAATACCCAAAACTCCATTAAAACACTTTTTTATTCATTGTTATATACTAAGTACTTACTAGTTTCATAATTTTCTAATTCCCGCTATTTTTAGGGTTCTGTACTTCAAAAGAAAAAAGGAACCCTTATACATCCTTATACGATCACTCGTGTCTGTCTGTCTGTCCGTCTGTCACAGCCCATTTGCTCCGAATCTACTGGACAACTTAGTTTACATATAGATTTATGTAACCAAAACACACTGACTTGTAACCTAAATAAATAAATTTTCATCAAGTGTTATTTTTTATAATTTTAAAATAAATAGTTTATAAACGATTTTTAACAAATTAGACGAAAATCCTGAAATTTTGAAAAAAATACAGAAAATAGTTATTTACTTATAGGTTACGGAAAACCTAGAAGAATTGCGTGGTCTTAAAATACGGTGGTAAAACTCTCAATATTGTTTGAGCGTACGGAACCCTCGGTGCGCAAGTCACACTCGCACTTGTGCTGTTTTTTACCGAACGCACACTAGCGCCAACATTACTTTTTATTTTTATTTAAAAACGAATTAGCAAAATGTAGCAAAGCGACGCTTGCATTTTGTGTCATAAATACTTTACCATAATGTCACAATTAATCAGCTTTACGTTTTGAAATTGAAGAAATTATATAAAACGTGATGGCGGCCTGCACCCTCTTAAGTGTATTAACATTACTAAAGAATTTAATGCTTATCTCTCCTTACATTAATTGTTATACAAATTCAATAAATGCCAGTCTAAGGGGAACATTATACGTTACGCATTTTATTGATTAGGAGGGCATTTAAAACAGTTATTGACTCTAAAAAAAGATGCGAGATAAATAACAATCGTACTCAGACAATGTAGTTACTCAGGGTTCAGGCGCAATCACAGCCAAAAACTTTGGGGGGGGGGGGGAGGAGGTCATATAAATAGTAGGGTCGCGAAAATTAGGGTAAATTGCACAAAATATCCTCAGTTTACCTGCAATGTGATGCGAATTTTAACCTAAATCGTTTCAAAATCGAGCCAAGTGAAACCGAGGGTAACCAAATGATCGCCTGACAGTTCTCCGTCGGGATTTTGGAACGCTTTCGTAAATGCGATTTTCACTCTGACAAGTGCGATTTTTAACGCTGTTTGATTTGGTCACCGTTAAAATTCGCCTTACAGTTTATTCGGCGGAAAGTTCGTAGTCAATGTCAAACAGACTAAGACAAACTAACATTTTATCTTCGGAATTATTTTGACATACTGTTGCTTGTATCTGCTAAGTATTAAAACCATAATTAAGACCGAACACTACCAAAAAAAGGTAAAAAGCTTTTTGAATTATTTTCGATGACGTTTGTTACCCTTTCACTCTAGAATCACTTGCAAGCGTTCCAAAATCATATTTCTTTCTGTTTCTCAAAATAGCTACGTCTCTTTCATTTCTCCGAGTTAAATTCTACCTCACCCTACCTTGGTTTTGGATCGACTTCTAAAGTTTTTCAGTTTATCTGCATTTTTAAGAACTTTTTACGCTCTCTTGCGTGTCCCTCTACTATTGTAATGAACAAGGTAGGAGAATCAACCACCCTCCTTGTATAATTTTTTTTTTATTTATTTATCAAATTAAACACTTCAGTTTCCCTTCATTTTTAAGAAGTTTTAGTTTAATGTTACACCCCCGTTTGTTATTGAGCTATTCATAAAAAAGACGCGAGCGAAGCGAGCTCGAAATTTTTGATTTATTCAAACAAAAATCGCAGTTTACCTGTAATTTTAAAAAGTTTTATCAATTTTATGTCCTCCTTTGCATGTCGCTCCAGTAAAATAATGTATGAGGCAGTACAATTAACCTTCATTGTATAAATATAAGAAAGCGCAAGCGAATTCTTTTACAAATTATAAAAGAACCTCTTCTTTGTCGGTTCAATCTTGGCAGAGAGGTCGTGGTCATCATGTCACCTACTGCCCTGAATTTTAAGCAGGAGGTTAATTATTCATTAAATATTCGTGAATTATCTATTTCATAAGGTTTGGCATTTTGATGTGCACGATTTGGGTAGCCACTACACAGAGTGCGCGAATAAAGAAAAAGGAATAAAGTAATTAAATGTATATTTTAATGTGTTACGTAAGAGAATACAGGATGAAGTGACAAGTTCTTATAAAAAATGTTAAACAACAGATTTCTCTACAGATGGCCTATTATAAATCTAAAGGAGTTTCAACAGTTATGACCCCTACAACCCTTCCTCGGACCGCGCCTGTCAGGGTTGTTGATATATTGTAATTTGTTGGGGAGGAAAATACACTTTCAGATATAGCAATAATAGGTTATTAGATATAGAACTAATTGGAAGTTTATTCCGAATGTTAGGTTAATATTTAACCTGTGCCTATGTCCGAGTTCATTTTACATTCAGTGATGTTGTCGTGTGTTGAGTTCGGTTTGTGTAGTCCCGTTGATCACACACGATCAAATTGACTCTAGATGCGGTCATATCCTGGATGGGTTTGAGTATTAGTAGCCTTTATCTCTATGTTGCGTTGCATCGCAAGCCACGTTAAGCTATTGGTGCCGATTGATATCCCTATAAAACCGTCGATAAATCATGTCGGACATGTTATATAGGAAGGATATATCTTTCTGACACTGGGGTTGGCCACTAGGCTTAACATCCTTCGCCAACAGGGGCGAATCTACTTAAAGGCTTTTTGGGCTGCAGCCCATGGCCCTGTGGATACAAAATGCCCCAAGCCTCAGGCGCGGTCGGAGCGTCATCCCCCCAAAATCGTGCACCTCAAATCGCCAAACTTTCTATTTCAATAGCTATAGATCATTTACGAATGTTCTCATGAATAATAAATAATTAACCACCTGCTTAAAATGTTTGCCCTCGCTCCGCTCGCGATTTTTTGCATAAAGAGGACCGTATCTTTATTTTCCGTTCTTTTATTCTTTTATTTTGTGAACGATATTACTGGATGCATATGCGCAAAAGGAGTCGCTTGGGCTTTCTTATATGTATGTATAAATAAGGATGATTAATTGAACTACCTCATATTTATTAGAGGGACGAGGAGGGCGTGAAATTGATAAAACTTTTTAAAAATTCAGGTAAACTGAGGTTTTATAAATTTAAAATTTCCGTGCTCGCTTCGCTCGCGTCTTTTTATAAATAGGGCAGTCAATTCTGCTGCTCTCTCGTAAATTATTATACTGGAATGATATGCAAAGGAGTATGTAAAATTAAACTAAAACTTCCTAGAAATGCAGGGAACTGAGGTGTTTAATTTGATAAATGAAAAATTTTCGCGCTCGCTACTAGTGCCGGCTTTACCTATGGTGCAGGGTGTGCAGCGCACACGAGCGCAGGGTCTAAGGGAGCGCCGAGCGCCACTCGCAACACCTCCAAAGAGTCGGCTGCGTCGCCGGCGGTGTTATCAAAGATCCTGCGCCCGTGCGGCGATAGCAAAGCAAGACGCACCACGAGCGGCTCCTTTAAAAAATATAAATAATTTTGTATAGGGCTGCCATCATAGGTTTCCCTTATTTGCCCTAGTTTGAAGGGCGTCCCGGGGCAGCCTGGGCGGGGTTCACAAAAAGGACGCCTTATGTGTCCGGAGTATACCCTATTAATTAAATTTTATTCAATAAATTAAAACAAATTTTAGTAAAAACATCACTAAACCACATCCACCCACGCATACTTCGGCGCGGCACGTTTTTGTCGTGTAGTCGGGTATGGTATTAAAAATTTTGCGATATTTTACGAGGAATTAGGGTTCGGTTTGGTTTTTGTTAGGGCATTTTCTGAGTCTATCTGGCTAGCTGCAACCATCGTATCCTCGGTCTTGCCACCAAACGTCAATGTAAACTAACAGCATTGATGTGTTCGGACATGAAGATAAAGGCAGTTCCCTATTGCGTTGGGGAATCTTGGAAAACTCCCTTCCATCTTCGACATCATCATCGCTTAACATTAGATGAAATCATGCCAATGCCTTACTGATTGTGAATAAAAAAAAGTTTATAAGTTAAAAAAAGCAAAAAGCTCTAAATAAAAGACATGAAAACGAAAACTGCGTTTTTAGGGTTCCGTAGCCAAATGGCAAAAAACGGAACCCTTATGGATTCGTCATGTCTGTCTGTCCGTCCGTCCGTCCGTCACAGCCACTTTTTTCCGAAACTATAAGAACTATACTGTTGAAACTTGGTAAGTAGACGTATTCTGTGAACCGCATTAAGATTTTCACACAAAAATAGAAAAAAAAACAATAAATTTTAGGGGTTCCCCATACTTAGAACTAAAACTCAAATTTTTTTTTTCATCAAACCTATACATGTGGGGTATCTATGGATAGGTCTTCAAAAATGATATTGAGCGAGAGACACTTCCAAAGTGGTAAAATGTGTGTAACCTCCTGTAACTTCTAAAATAAGAGAATGATAAAACTAGAAAAAATATATGATGTACATTAGCATGCAAACTTCCACCGAAAATTGGTTTGAACGAGATGTAGTAAGTAGTTTTTTTTAATACGTCATAAATCGTAAACCGCAATTTACCTTTCATTCAATCAACTCAAATATAAAAAATACAGAGTTCAAGACATGTGTGATTATGAATTTATACGGAACCCTCGGTGCGTGAGTCCGACTCGCACTGGGCCGGTTTTTTATATTTGTACATAGGCGCAGGGAAGGGGGTGCAATGGAGTGCACTTGCACTCCCCTGCCGTGAAAAAAAATTCAGTAAATATAATATATAAAACCATAAAAACTGTTGATTATTCTATTTTGACCGCGCGCCTACTAGAGGGCGCCAGCGTATCAATTGCACACGGGCGCTCACGGAAGAAAGAGGTAGGGGGAAGGGCCTTATAGACGCGTTTGTACCAGAACCGATGTCGCCGAAATCACACATCAACACCTAGTATATTTACGCACTACTAATGCAAGAAGGCCTTTGATTGGACCATAAATATAGCACGTAAAAATATAAAAAAATTAGCAACATTGAAATCTATTACTTCGTCCATAAAGCTCATACAAAATGAGCAAATAGAGGCGTATTTGATAGTGACATCTAGTGCTGAGTAGCAGAAACTCCAGATGACGGAAAACTCCAAAAGCGCTTCATAAACGTCCTAGCGAAATTAAACTTTCACTGCATATTAATAAAGCACAACTTTATTTACCTATAACTAGTACACGTCATTACTACGTCATTTCCGTTCGCTACTCGATTAGGGATGTAAGTAATCTTCTATCACTGAAATATCGATATCCGGAAATATTTCCCTTGAAACACCCGATGTTTCTGGAAAGGGGTCGTCCATTAATCACGTGATGTTTTTAGCAATTTTTTAGACCCCTCCTCCCCCTGATGATATGTGGTGAGGTTTTAGACTACATCGCCACAACCCCCTACCCAAAATCACATGTATTTTTTGGTACAAAATATTATCTTTAAATACAGGTACAATGTAATTTAATTCTTGAAAATTTAAGCACCGTGATAAAAATGACCAGACAGACATTTGTTTCTGACTGTCTGACGCCGTTTCGAACTTTGGGATGAGTTAAAAATATGAGCGCCACGACGCCTGAGGGTAATGAAAGGCGATGTAAGATTTTACTATGGAAGGTGGCCTATGGCCGACGTTTTTTTCAAAGTTGAATACCCTTGAATCCTTTATAAATCGCTAGTGAACATTTAGATGGTGAAAAAATATGATAAGTCGTTTAGTGTTTCCACCAGTTTCGGACATATTTCGTGACAAAGATGGCCCTACCATATATAGGACAATAAAAATCATTTATATCTCTGCAACCGGTGATGTTACGAAAAAAAGACCTATTACATGTTTCATCATTTAGCTATCCTCTATCGATTTAAGTAGGTTTCAAACTGCGACACAACTTTCGTGAAAATTCGACAGGTCATAGGCCACAAATGTCCCTACCTCTTTTTACGATAGTGTTGCCGCCATGTGTGAGAGCTTGCTACAGTCACACACGACAGCAGCAGATATCGTAAGATGAAATAGCACAGTATAGCGTCCGTGTGATTTTTGAAAAGGTAGAGTATATAATAACGTAATGTAGACAAATTATAAAAAAAAACAAGATTCAGCTTTACTTATCTACTGATACACTCATGGCGTCATTCTTAGTATGCGAGTAATTACAGCTTTAAACTCGCACTCACAGTATAGCGCCTGTGTGTGACGCCCTTTATTTGTAGTGTGGCGAGCTATATTTGATATTACGATGAAATAGCACAGTATAGCGCTCGTATGTGACGCCCTTTAGGCTGTAGAGCGTACCAAAGAATTATTTACATACATACCTACAAAATCCTTCGGTAGTAGGGAATGAACAAAGGTTTGACATTTGCCAATAAAATGTATCTAAAATATACACATTATAAACAACTGGAAGGATAATAAAATCAACTTCTCTTTTTATCGATATCGATAATATATTGTCAAAGATAAATGATTGCACACCACTATTTAGAACACACGAGAATGTTGGTGGACCAGGCTGACTTATGCTACTGACGTATGACTTTTATTACTCTCACATAAAGTTTAAAATTATCTAATTCGTTCGGGATAAAGCTTTGAATTAAATTAAATTCAATTTTAAATCGAAATATAAAATACAACATTTACCGGTGAAATGTAATGCCTTCATTATATGATATTTTGTCTGTGCTTCTATTTCTGCACTCTCAAACAGCACAGTATCGCATGTTTACGTGTTTTTTTATTTTATTTATCCGAGAACATCAGCCGTCCGGTGCCGCATAGTACGCGATTGAGAATGAGTGCGTCCTGTACTGCAGCGCTAATTTATGACACGCGAGATCCGCCTACTTACCATTTCCCCCTACCTCTTTCTTCCGTGCGGGCGCTACATAGGCTAGAGCCGCCTCTGCTCGCTACGCTGGCGGATTTTTATACAGAATGCTAAAAAAAATGCGTTTCAGATTTTAAGGGGTTACTCAGCAGAATCAAGTGAGTCGATACATATCAAATGAGCAAGTCCACCACAGCTATGCGAGTTTTATGCGAACTTGTAATAAACTGACATATATAACCGTTATTTTCCTAGAAAGGCCTGTGACTTATAGACTGTTGAAGTGAGCTGGTAAACTTTAATTCTAAAAGTGAACCTTATAGCAGTGGTGTACTTAAACTCATTTGATATGTATAGACTCAAGTATAGAATACAGAAAAAATATGCTTAATTCTGAATAAGCCCTTAAAATTTCAAACGTACTTTTTTAACATCCTTCTTCTTTTACTTAGCGTTATCCTCGCAAAAAAAATGGATTTTTCATAGTAATTTGGCCTGTCAGTGGATCAATTTGTATTGAGATTCCATTTTTTTTTGCAATCTGACTATGGGTTTCTTAGGGAAAGTTGTTTGTTATCATGACCACATGCATAGCCTTTCGTATCAAGAATTGAATTGTTCGGTGTATGTCGAGTCGTAGTTCGTCGATTCCCATTACGGTACGTCTCTTAACAGTGAGCCTTCTTTACAGCTCACGAAGTACAGATGGCAAATTAATTTAAGGAGTGAAGTTGTATTTTATATTAAAATTATTTAAAAAATAATAAATACACTTTTTCATTATTATTACAAACTTTTATTTAACTTCACTTATGTGTTTGTAGAGTACAAATCTTGCAAACGAATTTTGAACCACTTCCTCTTGATGGATTGACTTGAAAATTGGCAAGACATGTTCAATTCTGATGACAGTTCATTTATTTAGTGTCAATGACCTCATGCTGCAGCGAGGGTCATCTCCTTAAAAATGATTTTTTTTTAAATTCAAGATTTGGGAGCGTTTTTGACTCCAATCTCACCTGATGGTAAGTGACAAACTAACAACTCCTCAACGGTTTACAGCAGACACGCCGCGTTTGGGCTAAATTTTACAGTACATAAGCACACAAATAATGAACCATGAGCTGACCTGATGCTGCAGCCAGGGTCGTCTCCTCAAAATGAAACTCCTCAACGGTTTATAGCAGACACGCTGGGTTTGGGCTAGATTTTACAGTACATAGGCACACAAATAATGAACTATGAGCAGATCTGATGCTGCAGCCAGGGTCGTCTCCTCAAAATGGAACTCCTCAATGGTTTATGGCAGATACGCCGGGTGTGGGCTAGATTTTACAATACATAGGCACAAAAATAATGAACCATGAGCTGATAATTTTAATTTCTAGGTTTAATATTTTTTTATTATTTATAAATTGATCTGTGATTTTTTTACATAACTTGAGAATTTATCTATATTATGATATTTATATTAAATTTTTGTCGATTCGTTGTTTCTTTATATTTTAGTTGTTTCTTTTTGCCACTGACATAAAGTACATTATCACTTACTTACTTTAAAGTCAATTGGAGCGTTATGGCCAATTTTTCAAAATTTCGTATCTATGGGTAGAATAACCCCTATTTGTTATATTTTCTAGTCATATATTATTTTGTTAAGCATAATATTTATTATTGTCTATGGTTCAATACCTACTTAAGTTACATAAAAAAACGTAAGTGAAAGTTTTCTTTGGTTAGGTTCTAGGTTTTGATGATTTTTTAGTAATTTAAAAACGTGATTAACTAAACTGTGAACTTTGTATTCAAAATTCAAAATCATTTATTTCTTTACGTAGGTACATTAAGCATTCTTATAAACGTCATATCATTTTGCTGGAGGAATATTCCAAATGTCATTATCATTAAAATAATCTACAGTCTTATAGTATCCTCTTAAACAAATACAGCGTTTTATATGTTTCTTAAATTTACATTCTGGTAGTTCACACACGTCATTCGGAATGTTGTTATAAAAGCGTACACACTGCCCCACAAATGATTTTTTCACCTAACTAAGCCTCGAGAAAGCTATTTCAAGATTATTTTTACTTCTCAGATTACGGTTATGTCTGTCACTATTTTTGAAGAACAAGTTCAGATTTTTACGAACGTAGAAGATATTTTCGTAAATAAACTGACCGGCAACTGTTAGAATATTTATTTCCTTAAATCTATCTCGAAGTGATTCTCGGGATCGTAGTTGGTATATAGCTCGGACTGCTCTTTTTTGTAGAATGAAAATGTTTTCAATGTCTGCTGCGTGTCCCCACAGTAAAATGCCATAAGACATTATACTGTGAAAGTAACTGAAATATACTAATCTGGCAGTTGTTACATCCGTCAATTGCCTTATTTTCTTGACTGCGTAGGCAGCCGGCAGCATTATTATATTGTACATATATAACATATATATTTAACAAATTAAATCATTTTTGTAATATAAATATTTTATTTTAAAAGTCCACCTGATTTACGGGCAAAACTATACATTTATTTACATAATTTTTGTCTTTTTGATTTTTTATTTAATTGTTCAATTATATGTAATTATGTGTCTGGTAAGGTATTTTATTCACCCTGTCTGAATACTCAACTATTTTGCGAACTATACGTACCGTAACGATAATCACTGTAGTGACAACTCACTGTAAAGCAACGCACCAATGGGAATCGACGTTGAGGCGGCTCCACATAGAGGGAACAATTCAACTTATTTAAAGTCACCATATATAGCGACAAATAATACATATGAAACATATCTGTTATTAGAGCTTTAAGTTATGATATTTACGGTATTTTGTGTAACATTTTGGATTAGATATTTGCCATGTAACTTATCAAAATTTATACAAAATGTGAGAAAATGCGAATATTTAGTACCCTTATCGTAACGCAAGTCCCGTCGTTGCGGAAATCCTGGGAGCAGGCCTGAGTTCAGCAGTGGACGGACGTCTTTCGGCTTATATGATGATGATGAGTCGAAAATTACCTGGCGTACAAGGGAAGCACAAAAGTGGCCAGTGACTGGCGGTTTAAGTGTTAACATTTTCCGGTACCTAATCAATTTCTATAATATGTTACATATCGAGTATACAGGTAACGTCATTGCATTGTTATAATTTTAGCCAACAAATTTATTAAACTGATGACGAATAACTATCTACCTACTTGTTTTTCTTGGCTAAATCAGTAGAAGTTAAATTAAACAACGTGTTTACCACATAAATCTCTTAGGTCCCATTTACACGCACGACGACAAATGAGTCGAACGCTTCACTCGTATGTAAATTGCTGTTCACATGAAACTTTCCCAACCATTCCGTCGTCACCATTTTGTCTCTTTCTACCCTGTCACCACCCTTACCTAGTAATAATAAATATCGTTTACCTAGTCTACGACGCGACGACGACGGTAGAAGCGAAAAGTCTATGGTCAGTCGTAGGTATGCACCTAAACTAAAACGTCGTGTCGGATTAGTGTAAACGCCCAACCTTGGTACGTAGATAGTCAGTCGTGCGACCAGTGAGTCATGTGAATGGGGTCTTACTGCTTCCAGACTGGTCTATATGTATCATGGTATCGCATGATAATATTTATGTGAAACTAGCTGTTGCCCGCGGCCTAGCCCGCTTGCGTGGATATTCTTTTTGTTATGTATGACGTTAGTGAATAAGGAAATGTTTTTCCAGATGTCCCTTAGCCTTTGGCGTTTAAGTAGTTTTTCAACACAAAGTTGTATTTTTTATCTACAATTGTTTGAGTAAGTGATGATTATGATTAATGATGCAAAAGATGTGTGTCGAAGTGTCAAGATGTTTTTCCTATCACTCAAGACCTTTTTTCAGGTTCAGTAAAAGGTATCCTATGTCACTTTGCTTCAATTTGTTTTTTGTGCAGCTAGCCTATCTGGGGTCATACATTAGCTAATGCGAACTAAATGTAGCCCCTTAGTTAATGCGACCAACGTACTTTTGTTTGTATGATGATAAGGATGCCTTTCCGCACGCATAAAATTATTTGTCATAATTTTTCAAGTCATATAACTTTTAGTATTCTTCGTAACTACATATATGTTGTTATACATACTTTTACCTTGGCATAATAGTATTTTGCCATACATATCCCATGTCATAATTTCTACTCAAAAAATCCACAATCCAAAATTGATAATCCACATAAGCTTTATGTCATAAAATCTCATGTCATAACATAATTGGTAATCCTCCTAAAGCTTTTAAAGCATACTTTTTTGTCATAATTATACAAAGTCATAAGTTCTATATTGGATTCTCCTATCTTACTAGAAATTCTATCAAAATCAATATAAGAACCCGGAATTTCGGAATTTCGGAATTTCGGAGCATCTCGACACGGACAATTTAGGTTCGGAGACTGTGAGGTGGAGTCGAGCTTGCTTGCCTCCGCTCACAGTCGTAGTGTTAGGTTTGATATGAGAACCACTGACAGGAGCCCGGTCGAGGCTTCTGTCGATTGATTGATCGTATGCTTGCCTGTTTGCATCCATGCATATGCATTTATGCAAGCTGGCTTTCATGTCAAATGTAATAATAGGAAGTTTTCGAGTTGCCAAGAGATGCAATAGATTGTGCTGTAGGTAGTATAGTAGTATCCCATGTATATAAAAAGTCGTCCCTACTCGTATAATAGAAGCGTCTGTGGCGCAACGGATTACAGACTACTCTCACATAGGTATGTATGTAGTAACCGATTCAAATCTCAATTGTCAGTTTTTTTGTATGTCTGATGCTTATTATGGCTTGCAATAGTTATGACTTAAAAATATTACTAAGAATGTGAAAAGCAAAGTAGCATTATGGCTTATTAGTTTATGGCTAGCCACAGACGCAGGGTGGCTCAGAGAGAAATGCACTTTTGAAAATTCAAGGAAAAAAAACTATAATTTTGTAAAGCTATATTTATTACAATTTAAAGAAAATTAAATTAAATTTATTTTTAAATTTGTTTTTTAAAAATTACATCGTCCAAGTGATTTCTATGACGGTTACAACATTCTTCTAATCAGGCATCAAAATTTTGGAAATCTTTCGCTAGAGTTATCCTCGAAATGGATTCCATTTCTTGCCGAATGTTCAGCTTCAGTTGCTGCAGAGTTGTTGGATTATTAGAGTATACTGTGCTCTTAAGGTAACCCCACAAAAAGAAGTCTGCTATAAGGAAATTATACAGTATGGACACTCCCTGCCGCTCTCTGAAGGCTACCTCACCCCCCCTGTGTGACCGATCTGTGACCATTTGTCAAGAGGTTGGCACAGTTCCAAAGCACAGTATTATAACCAAAGACAATTTTATTTTTTAAGGAAAGAGCTAAGCCTTCTAAGGCTATACAGCCTTGTCTGGTGCATACAGCCTTTACTTTATTTGTGAAAGTCTAGCTAATAATAAAGAACAATGAAGGCTAATTGAATGTTGATTCAACCCTAGTACATCACGCACACATTTACATTTGTACAAACATGAATGTGTTTGTAGTAAACAATGGCGCGAAATTTGTATGAAGTGTTCGGGGTGTGGCTGAAGTGAGATTGGGGCTTCTTGGTGGCCAAACCATTTTGTCAAGCGGTGACCGTCAATTCGGAGCACTATACTGCCATGCTGAGAAGTTTTTTGATTCCAAAGCTGCAAGAATCGCGAGGCTATAACAGGAACACTTGGTTCCAGCAAGATGGGGCTACGTATCATACTTCAAATGAGAGCATCCAGGTGGTAAGAGACACGTTCCCACAAAAAATAATTTCACGCGGGGGGTTTTCTCCTGGCCACCAAGAAGCCCCGATCTCACTCCAGCAGACTTATATTTGTGGGGTTACCTTAAGAGCAGAGTATACTCTAATAATCCAACAACTCTGCAGCAACTGAAGCTGAACATTCGGCAAGAAATGGAATCTATTTCGAGGATAACGCTAATGAAAGTTTTCCAAAATGTTGATGCCAGATTGTAAGAATGCTGTCACCGTCAAGGAAATCACTTGGACGATGTAATTTTTAAAAAGTAAATTTAAAAATAAATTTCATTCAATTTTCTTGTAATAAATAACGTTTTACAAAATTATACAGGTTTTTTTCCTTGGATTTTCAAAAGTGCATTTCTCTCTGGGCCACCCTGTATTTATTATTTTGTCTTTAAAAGATCATTAAGAAAGAAACCATTGTTTGCTCAGCATTTAGTTTATACAAATTACGCACAAAATGAATTAATTTTTTGATTAACTACGTTTTACAATCTAAAATAGGTATCTTCTGTGCCGATCCTTTCTACTTATCTCTAGCACAACATAAAAAGCAAATAAGTCAAAGTATGTTTACCTATTCGAAGTAGGTAGCATTGTAAACTTTTTGCAGGTCATTTTCTAATCTACCTAAAAACGAATAACAATTTTGTATAGAAATTAACATCTGCATCTGCATTGAGTGTTCTTTTTTTGTGCGAAATGAGAGGAGACTAAGAGGGAATTTGTGAAAAATAGTAAAAACTTAAAACATAGGTCCACAAATTTCTAAAACTTTAGATAAAACTGTTGATGATGATCAAAACACTGGAGCACTCAATCCGGACGCTTGAATAAATGGGGAAGAAAACTGACAAAGCTCGCCGATAGAGGCGCTGATATCGCTTGACTCATACTAACTGTCAAAACGTATAGAAAAAATTGTTTACGTAAACTAAACATAAGATTATTAAAAAAATGCCGCGTTTTGTGGCGGTTGGTGCAATAATAATGGAAATCATTAATTTCCTAAAGATTCTCAGATGAAGAAGACGTGGGAAAAGACGTTTTCAATTATGTACTTTTCAACTTCGCCTTTAATTGAGGAACAGTCCAAGTCCCATACATTTTCCATTTAACAATTTAACAGAAAAAAATAATAATTTATAACACCTCGATAATGAAAAACGCGGAACAAATTGAAAGTTGTTATGAGTCAAGCGTCCGTAGCGCCATCTGCAAATAGCTTTGCGTTTTCTTCCCCATTGACAAACTCTAAATCTCCGAAAGTACTATCTTTGTGGTAATAATTTTTGTCTCTGTGCAATAAATAATATTTGATTTGATTTGATTTTAAAATTTAGTAATGATTTTCTAAAAGCTTTTAAAAAATTACCAACTCGCTAGAATGTGACGTTACAGATTTACGGCGGATTAACTGGATCACTCAATTCGTTACCTGTGAACTGAGCGATCTACAAAACATGTGTTTGATTGAAGAAATACATAAATATACCTATTAAATCTTGTAGTTTAGCACTTTTGTGAATTAGTAAAAAAGAAATAATGTCTCAAAAGTTATCCGCTGAAATACACTTGCGAGCAATAAACTGGAATCACTTCGATGCGGGATGATCAAGACTATTTTTCCTTATTTTTATGCAAGGAACTGTACATTGTGGTATATCATTGAAAAGGTAATCTTATCAGCTTTTAACCTCTTCCAATATCATACAGGAAAAGTATTTATTTTATGTCATAAAACGTAAAAACAAAAGACATCAATTTTCAAAACAAAAAGCAAATATTATTCAAGTGTCCTGAAACCCTATAAAAAGCGAACTTTTACGAAATTGGTCTTCAGTCCTAAATTTCTCGTCACTGGAAATACTGAAGCTCTAAGAAAATGGAAACCACGTCTGCAGAAGCCGCTCAAATCGTTTAGCTTATTCGGCAAAGCTTGTCTCAGCGTGCCATCGGTCGACAACTTCATTTGAGCCAGTCTAATATCTCCAAGGTGTACAAGAGGTTCCGGGAGACTGGTAACTTTGTTCGAAGACCAGGATCAGGACGACAAAGATGCACTTCGGTGTGAGATGACCGATTTATTGTCACCACTTCTCTACGAAATCGACACCTGACCGGCGTGGACGTCCAGAAACAGCTCAGAGAAGTTTGAGGGAGGGCTGTTAGCAAATGTACACTAAGACGACGACTTAAAGAAGCAAATTTGACTGGGCCCAGATTGTCTCCAGCTCACCGACAAGCCCGGTTACAGTTTGCTCGCGACCACTTAAATTAGGATATGGAGCAATGGAGCCGAATCCTGTTCTCGGACGAAACTAGAATGTGCCTGCATGGTAGCGACCGTCGAGGAAGAGTCTTCAGGAGACTGGGGTAGCGATTTTCACAATGCTTTACAGAAACAGTGGCATATGGGGCTGGATCCTGTATGATGTGGGCGGGCATTTCTGTTGCAGCAAAAACGGAGCTGGTATTCATACCTGGTGGAGGTAGGGGAGGGGGGCTAACCGCAGAAAGATACATCAACGACATTCTGCTAAGCCATGTGCTCCCCTATGCCGGGTTTTTTGGCGAAAATTTAATGTTAATGCATGATAATGCTCGCTGCCACACCGCTGCCGTCACTAGACAGTACATGTAACAAGTTGGGATAGCCGCAATAGACTGGCCAGCCCACAGTCCCGAATTGAATCCTATAGAACATTTGTGGGTCGAGCTGAAAAGGTGGGTACGAGGAAGGTGTCCAGCCCCGGCATCGACAGAAGAACTGAAAAGTGCTTTAATCGAAGAGTGGCAAGAATCCCACAAGATTCCATCAGGAAACTCATTCGGTCAATGAAAACCGTTCACAAGCTGTAATTAGGGCCCGAGGGGGTAACACAAAATACTGAGGGGAAATAAAGGACATTTTTTTAATGTTTTCTTATGATTTTCGTTTTATTTAGAGGTCAACATTTCGACCTATTGCAGTAAATTCAAGAATTTTGATAGAAAACTGACATTAATTTTAAATCGTTTGATACCATTGGAAAGTTCACAAAATTATCTTTCAAATCATATACCATAATGTACAGTTCCTTGTATAAATATACTAAAAAATTGTCTTGAGCACCCGCAACGAAGTGATTCCAGTTTATTGCTCGCAAGTGTATAAACGAAAGTTGAATTTTCTTAAAACATCTGAACTAAGCGTTCCATATTTGCGGTTTTACTGATTAAGCTAAACAATATTGAAGCAAATCAGTTATTTATATTTTTTTAACTAAAATATGACATGCCATCCGTTATTCTAAATGTAATACTTTATGAGGAAATTCATTTTTAATGTTTTCATATGAGAAAATATTGTAGATAGACATGTTTTTTTAATTTCTTGGACCGTTTTGTATCTACCCTTCTCTTATACGGCTTTTACGTAAAGCGATTATTGCATTTGGTAGGGTGAGTGGGGGGAAGATCGAATGGTTTTTTAGTAAGATGAGCAGTGTTGTGTTCAAAGCTTTGTAAAACAGAATGTAATTGACTTCTGTTGAAACAAAATGTAAGAGGTAAGAAAGCAACAATTTAATTTTGTATTCTGTGTATCATTATGTTAATGCTGTCCCAATTTGTAATAAAAGATCATATAAAATACTTTTATCATAAACAAGAATCAGGGGGAAGATAAAAGGGTGACGGGGTAAGTTTGAAATAGTTTCTTGTATCTAAGATAGATCTAATATAATCCAAGTTATATGAGACGGAGTAAGATTAAAAATCGACCACTTTATATGAGAAACACCACCTGACACAAATTAATTCGTAACACACATCCACGCACTCCTAGTGGTAACTGCCAACTGAGTGGCCAGACGTAACAAAATTGCGGCCTGAACAATGTTGCCAGCACTAAAATTACCATCATGAATTAGGCTAGGGGAGACATTTTGTCTTACCCCGTTTTTCATCTTCCCCCCACTGACCCTACTTGAACTGTCCAATGCTGTTAATAAAATTAAACAAAAAATAAAATAAAACATTAGGTACATATATTTGTTTTTTTATTTGTTCCAATGTGAAATTCTCAGGAAAAGGGACCTTGTTTTACGGTTTAAATTTCCAAGATATTCACAGGTTTATAAAATCATGGATTTCTTAAGCTAGGTAATAAAAAAAGATTTTCTTTAAAGTGACACCAAAAACGGTCATACCTAGATCACACCGAGTTTTGGTTAGGAAATTTATGTAGATTTCACATTTCCCTTAGAACGTCACAAATTATGGTCACCCTACACAATTCGCTTCTATAAAAAACATTGGAAATGCATTTTCTCTATAACATTTATAATAACGGATGACATGTCATATAATATTTCAGTAATAAAAATCGTCAAAAGCATTCATATAATTTGCTTCAATCTACGACGTTTACCCTAATCAGTAAAACCGCAAATATGGAACACTCAATTCAAACGTTTTTTCGAAAATTCAACTTTCGTTTACTTTTTAACGGATAGCTTTTGAGCCATTACTAACTCGGATAGCTTTACTAATTCAGGAAGGTGCTCTACTACGAAATATCTTTCATATCTGGCCCCCTAGGCACAGCTACTAGGCTTAACTGGTTGTGCCATGAACACTTTTGATTCCCTTCAGCACAATTAATTGGACCGCTGGAAAAAAAATATACCTATGGCCCAACTGACAAAAACTCAAATCGCATATATTTATGTATTTCTTCAATCAAACACTTTTGTAGATCACCCAGTTCAGACACTAACGAATTGAGTGATCCAGTTTAACCGCCATCAATCTGTAACGTCACATTCTAGCGAGTTGGCAATTTCTAAAAGCTTTTAGAAAATCATTACTAAATTCTAAAATAAAAATTATTACCACAAAGATAGTACTTTCGGAGGTTTAGGGTTTGTCAATTTATTCAAGCGTCTGAATTGAGTGCTTCAGTGTTTTAATGATGAGTTTTAAGTTTTAAAAATTTATGGACCTATGGTTTAAGTTTCTACTATTTTTTACTAAATTCCCTATAAAGTCTCATTTTATTTCGCAAGGGTTCAATAAAAAGAACACAATGCAGATGCACATGTAATTAACTACTTAACCACTTTTTTACAACTGTGATGTTTTACCTATGTCTATAAGTACCTGCTCATATTTAGCCATTAGCGGACACCTTTCATTGGTCTATTCTATTATGTTACCATGCTATTCTGTAAAATGTATTCTGTTATTGACTGTTGGTGGCCCAAATAAAAATGTATTTATTTATTTAAATGCTACCGAGGTATAGTTAAGAACACATACGTTATGACTTATGACGTAAACTAAAAATATGGCTTTTTATGCCTACGGACATACCACCCGTATGACAAACCTTATCACTTGTTTATCATATCTTTACTATTAGACTACTATTATTGTAATTTCTTGACCATGGTGTAGATGCTCTTACTAAACAACAACCATAAGTACATGTAGATTCATTTAAGGTGGCTTTATGTAATTCGTTTATTGTGCATACTGCCTTCAATGCGTTTGGGCTAGAAAATTAAAACAAGAATGCGTTAAATTATAGGTATTTTGTTTATTTCAATCATCAAATGTTCGCTTTGCATCCTCCTTTTGATTATGTTCTTCTGTTTCGATGTTTTCGACGACGACGATTAGTCCGGCACGAAATCTGAAATTTGAAATCATTTATATTTTTAAGGGCTAAACTTTGGTAAAATACACGGATGAATTTAGTATTGTTATTAAATTAATTCGCATATTTCACAGTGGTTCAAATAAAGGCTCGTACCTATCTTAAAAATGGTATTTTCAATAAATATTTATAATATCATTACTATATATCATAGTTTTCGTGTGGCTGCATTTGTGAGCGAAATTGTTATTAGAGCAAAGATATCTACATACATTAGACAGGTTCCACATTTTACTTGTCCTAAAAGCTAGAACACCTCATAAGAAATTAATAACTAATAAGTTAGAATCGGTCGGTCGGTAAGAATCGGTGGAACAGCTCTTAGTAAGTATAATCAAATCAAATACAATGTAGGACGGTACGCGTAGAAAACTTATAAAGTGGATCGAATTCAGGTAACGAACCTTTTCCTATTTACCCATTTTATGTCACCAAAGGTACAAATAATCAAACCGTAAGTAATGTTGAGTGTACGCAGCATTGAAGTCAACAAAGCTGGCTGTGATATGAAACGAGAACCATGTCACAACCACTTTGTCAGCTCCGTGCTGGAGGTGCCTTCCACGCTGGTGCCTGCGTCGGAGCCGCGCAGCCTGCGTCGGATTGTGCATGCTTGACGCTCATCAAAGCTGGCTGTGATATGGAATAGAAGCACATGACAGCCACTTTGTGAGAGACAAGTCTTTGCACTGGATGGTACGTAAGTATTTCTTCATTAATTGGTACAGTCTGGATCTCGAAGCCAAGTCCTACAGCCCAACTCGTCAAAAATGGCTGTGATATGATCTGTGCTACATTGCACAGCCATTTTTACGAATGGGCCATAGACTTCCAAGTGGTCTGTATATCATTTGAGCGTTGCAGCTGTCTCCGTAAACCGACCACATCAAAGTGGCTGTGATATGAGGACGGAATAGACATTTCACTGCCGCTTTGACAGGCTAGGCCCGAGAAGTCATAAACATAAATAGTCTGAATTAGATAAGTCGTCGCTTCGTCGATTTGAGGCTGTTACGAATGAGACCATGCTCATCAAAGCTGGCTGTGATAGTTGCGCTGTGATCTATAACAAACCGACTTTGATGGCAGGGCCACATTGAATAATCCTGGAAAACGACACAACAAACACAGTCACATCAAATTCCCAAGAAGGCTAGGCACATTGGAAATAAACGCAGGTTGCTTAATTTAAAATAATACATACTTAACACCAATATAGGACAATTTAAGGATGAACAAGAAAACGAAACTGAAAAAAAATCCTTAAGAAACCCATGGTGATATAGCAATAATTATGTTTAACCTCAAACTACAAATCGCTGCGTTCATTAGCTGGGTAGGAAAGAATTATGTAGCCAAAAGTACTGTTCAGTTTCAGAAATTTGTTTAATTTCTTATTCATTTCGTCTTCTTATTCTCATTTGTATAATTATTATAAAACGATTGTTGAGAGGGTGTAACGAAAAGGTGTAACAATACTTCAAGGTGGGCTCATCAAACTGTTTATTATGATCTCGATGAGTAAATACCTACTTTACAATACTGCTATATCTTTTTGTTAATAATCCTGTAGGTAAAAATGATAAATAGTGTTGTGACAGTGGAATTACATAAATATAAGAATATGTAATAGCTTTTTCTATGGATATTTTACTTGTCTGACCAAATAGAATTTTATCATACTAACCAAATAAATAAAATTAAATTGATATGTATTTTTTTTATGTGATAGGTGGCAAACGAGCAGACGGATCACCTGATGGTTAGCGATTACCGCCGCTCATAGGCACCCGCAACACCAGAGGAGTCACAAGTGCGTTGCCGTCCTTTGAAATGGGATGGGGGATGGGGGAATGTGGGGGGAGGTTGGGCCTCCGGTACCCCTCACTCACAATATCCTTAATCCAGAATCAAGACTGTTAAAGGTAAAAGATTGTATCTTTATGTACGTCGAAAGTTAATGTTTAAGTGACTGCATAACGAAATTAAGTATACTTTACGTATAGTTTTGTGTGATATTTATGTCATACCTGTTCAACTTACACATTAGCTAAAATATATTGCGATTTGTTGAGCCCCCGAAACGATATCTCATTCTATCCATTCCCAGCTGGTGTTTATTACATAACTACTTAGCTACAATATAAAAAAAACTTTATTATGCTAAGAGCGAACGTAAACATTATTATTTTTCCTGACCAGTCAATAGTAATCAGTAATGAAGTGAATGCGAGTGAAATGATTGAAATTAATTATCTTTTAACTAGATAAAATATTTTATGTGACAACGTCCTTGCAAGCTTACTTTGCACTTTTGCATAAAAGCTAACTATGCAAGTAATTCCAAGCCGACTATGCAAGTGAAATGTCAGTGGATCCGTACGGCTGTCTGTTGAGGGAATACGGACGGAGGAGTCATTCTGAATGACTCATTTTTTCATTATCATTACGTTTTGTTTCCTATAGTATTGTATCATTTTACGCTGACTGCATTATCGCTTAGTGACTAAATTCCTGAATGTGTTTAGCAAAAACAATATTATTACTTATGAATATACCTGCACAAAATCTGATTTCAATAAAACTAAGCTTTGAAATTGCTTTTATATTTAAAAATATATATAATGTCACTAAATCAGTTTTGCTTAAAATAAAATGTTAATGGCGTCATTACCAAAATGTCTCTTTACGAAATGTATTATTTATTTACCATCCAAAAATAATAAATAGATTCAAATTGGGTTTTCACTATTAGAAACTTATAATTATATTTGTTATTATATAAGGTTTGTTGACACTTATGTTATACATTTAATTTAAATTCAATAACAGGCGAAAACTATAAACCATATCAGCGTTTCATCACATGTTTACAGAAATAAAAACAGAGGACTACGTGACTGGGGTTTTAGTCATATCTAATACTGAACAACTTTTTACGAGAGATGCAAAGACAATTCGCAACAAAAAAATGACAAACCCTTATTGGCTGATCAGCAAAAAAAAAAGACCAGTATGCTAAGGAAAAGCGGCTCGCAGTTAACAATTCATATGATCGTGTAGCGCAAATAACTTACTATATTACTAATTTACAGTCAGTTATTTGATTCAAAGCACAGATGCGTATTTTAAATATGAGTTTTATCTCCGCTCTTAAAAATTTATTTTAATCACTATGGTACATTTTATAGCTACTTAATGTGTGAGTATAAATTTAAAATTAAAGGTTAAAAAAATATGTGACTGTGGATAAGGGAAACTTAAAGTGAGCGACTAGCTTAAATCGATTATAACGCCCGAAAATGGCGACGTATGAATGCTAATTTGTATTATTTACTTCTTATCTAAAACGACCATAATAATATTAAAACACCTGCAATTAATTCGGATGCATTGCATGTCGGAGGAAACTAATGTGTGGTTTCTTCTGACATGTAACCTAACCAAACCTTGTTTAATTAATTATTAAAATTATAACTACCATACTAACATAGTTTTAAGTACCTACTGTTACTAACACATATCATGGACTACTTTGTCTGAAATAAAGAAATTTATTTTTATTATTATTATTTTGAAATATGAATTTGGGCTACTCTGACTACTTCGCGCTAGGCTAGGCAGAAGCACAGTCGGCTGGAGGTCAGTGCGACGAGGAGAAAAAGCGTCGGACAATCCGGGCATTGTCGAGGAGGACTGCCTTTTGCATAGCCGCTATTATCGGTCTGCCTCGAAGTCCCAACCGCCTAAGGTTATGATCCAGGTCACTGAGGATCAAACCATTAACGGACAGGACTACAGGAATTATTATTATTAAGTAATAATAAGATTTGGCAAATATTTTATTCAAACTGAGTGTTTGTTAAACGAAGATCTAATTTTGAAAAAAAAATGAGCTTCCTAGAACTTACACAAAAATATGAAAATAAACGAGTATTGTACAAATATTTTACCGGCAAAAATATTTCAAGCGGTTCATTTATTTTCAGAACTATTGAACTATGAAAAAGACCTCAAAAAAAGAACCTAACTTATAATATTTACTAACGCAGCTTTCAAAACATTGTCAATAGAATATGGTTCTATAGCAAGTTCACGTAAAACTTCGATTAATTAACTTTTATTAAATATAGTCGCTCATGCGGCATTTCTATAGTTTGACACTCTCCTAACATGTTAATACGGATGATGGATATAATTGTTTATCACACTTTGTTGCTCGTTTAAGATATTTTTATTATTGTCCAATATTAGCAGGCAGTTCGATTATTAACATTTAATATTATTGAATTCTGAAGGGCGTCACACACCAGCGCTGTACTGTGCTATAAAATCTGCCACACTCGTGGACAAAGTGGGATGACCGTGAAGTTAGAAGCCTCGTGCTAGAACTGCTATTCATGAGGGTGGCGGATTTTATAGCACAGTATAGCACTAGTGTGTGACGCCCTTAAATTTTATGTGACACTTCTCAAACCAGTTTTTTAGTTTTTTATTCACTCGATTTAAAATACTCTTATTTATAGTACGTAATGATATACTTTATAACCCAGCTAGAGTCGCTGAGAGACAATCGCAACAAAACAGAGAAATAAATATTTATCAGCTCCCTGGCTGCGGTACATGAGGTGGTTTTTAATGGAATAAAATTATTCGCGTGACTAAAATAATACGCACTATATTATACATACACCTATCTATACAACTTCTCTGACTAACTGGCAGACAGCGAACTGTCTAAACCACTGAAGATAGAAACGTGAAATTACGGAGCATACGAGTATGTTCTGTTCTTAGGTGAGGTAAAGCAACAACGCAAAAAATCCTCGGTAACCGAACTATGAAGGAGTTAAGTGAACTGTATTTTTTTTATAGAAAATAGTCATCACAACTGACTGTTCATATTCAAAAACCACGCGGATGAAGTCGTGGGCACCGCACAAGCCAGTTCATAAAGTTCATTGATCCGTCGATTCGCGTCGTGAAAGCTGAACCCCATTCAAGCGCTGCGGTACACGGCCGGCCGTGCGTGCATGTATTTGTTCCATCGAACGACATACAATCGCAGCAATTTAACATTGTTGTGTAAATAGGCTCTTATGTCAAAACATGTGCAATTTTATCATACCCTGTACCCTATCAAGACGACATGTTGGTTTATATCATGTCGCAAACGTCATTGAATATTGTGCTCATCGCATTTTATGCAATAAATGAAAGCTCTCTTGCTGTTCAGCTGATAAGGTCAGCACCTTTTCTTTAACGGTTGTTGATAACGAATCGATAGGGTTAAATTACACCTTCCAATTTCTACCGCTTGATAAAAAGTTCCTCTGTGTTTAACTAGCTTGTTCGCTTTATTCGTTTATTCAGTCAAGTAAATATTATGCGAATTATATAGTACGTCATAAGGCTTACGTCTTTTGATTATTTTAAAACAATTTTTTAACATTTAGAAATGCCTTTGCATCTGAGATTTCACTTATCTTTTTTCGTTATATTTGTCAAAAATATTATTTATTTTTATATACATATTTGTTTATTCAAAAGTATAGTTTATCAACAGCGATACTTATGTAATTAAATTAATTCAAGCAAAAAGTAACAAAACAATACAGACAATACGTATGAACAATAACACTATTATCCTAGAGTATTATTAATACAAGGTGATTTTTTGTTTTATCGTCGGATAGCTTGGATAGACCATTTTTGAATGAAAAGTTAATTTTTTTTTGACAATAATTTTAATTTGTATGGTTATGTTCACATCCGCCTTTAAAAATTACCTTGTATAAAATTATCTTTTGGGCTATTTCCAGTAGTGTATCTTAAATACAGGGGTTAAAAAGTGAGTTTGAAAAAAGAGTTATTCAGATTCCAGGAAAAATAATGAAAAAATCCGTTCAATTTTTTTTTTCACCTATACAAATTCATGATTCACTATTCAGATTTAGTATGGGAAACTAAAAAAACAAGATAGGATTTTTTCAGTATTTCAGTATTCTGAGTAACCCTTTAAAATAAGTGACGAAACAATTACAGGATAACAATTACAATAACAATTACAATTATTTCTTGAATAGTGTTTTAATAAAAGTGCCTGAATTATTAAAAGACTTATATTTTAAATTCAAAGTACCAGACCTCAAACACGAGATAATATGACTTATGTCTATATATTTTATGTCGTTTAACTTAAAAATAAAATAAAACATAGGGTCTTTAGGTTATCAAGCGTCATGCGGTTTCTTTTTTCATTTTGGATTAGTAGACACTTGTAGGTTTGACTGACAAGTATTGGACTAAAGAGTGATTGATAATCATAATCGTTAAAATAATTGTTGTAATCGTGACAATTACAATTAATTGTTAGAATGCTAATAATTGCCAATTAAAATTAATTGTAATTGTTTCATCACTACTTAAAATTTCAAACGCACTTGTTTAATATCCTGTACCTATATATAATAATATATTTACAGTTTGTATTTGTGTGAGATGTAATAATTAGTGAAAACAAAAAGAATAGTAGCGTAATATATAATAAAAACAGCTCGACCTGACATTTGTTTTCACAAAGATGACGTCACGTTAGTAGATGTCACCACAACGGTCGTTTTTGCCGCGAATTGAAGTGTTAAAAAAGTTATGCTATTTATTGGGATCAAATCAAAATGGATTATTTTGCGGGGAAAGTTTGTGATCGGTATTTCAATGGGCACCGAAAGCGAAAAGCTGATTATTGTAAATAATATTACTTTTTTTTTATTCACATACATGAAATTTTTTCACGTGAGTGTTTTAAGTTAATTAAAAATTTTAATGTTAAAAAAATAATTAAACTATGTTTATTATGTAAAAATTATAACGTTGGAAAAATATTTACGCATTATATTGCCTCGTATAGGGCCCTTTTACGAGTAGTAGTAGCAAAGTTATGGGGCCAACTTTATACTTCGCCACTTCGTCTATCCTTCATCAAGTTCATGACAGTATCTTTTGAACGGTAATAGGTAGTAATATCGTTTTTAAATCGCAAGATGATGGTGAACACAGACATTATCACATCGACCTACCCTTTTTGTATTTTGATTTATAAAAATTGGAGCCCGTCGAATCATACGACGTTTGCGTTTTTATTTCGTTGTGCGTTTTAAAGCGAATACGGTGCGTGGCTTAGTATGGTTATACTTTATATGATCTGTCGCCTTGTGTACAAACAAGCTTCAAATTTTGTGGGATTAGAGTGAAAAAAAGATTCATGATGTATGATATTTTTACAATAGGCAATACTACGATCGATTGCTCTAAAGATCTTGTACGAGAACGTCGTCACATCGGCATCGTTTTCAGCCGCCGTCGGTTTGCTTCTTTGTCGCTTAAATGCATCGCTGTGCTGTGGTCCTTGTTGAAAATATGCCCAGTCCTCATGAAAGACAAGGTAGTGAGAATTGTGATGTATGGAACATCTCACTACCCATGTCTTTCACAAGGTAAAGGGCAAGTCCAATTACGTGCCGCAGATTCCCGTTCAGCCAACAACAAACAGATCAAAAGAAGATGGCTCCACTGTCGATATTAGTGTAGAAAATAGCTAGAAACCTGTCTTATTCAAAACGAGTACCAAGCAGGCAAAAAATAACCTTCCTTTCCTATTCAATCTGACAAGTAGGATTCTAATCCTAAATGATACTGAAAATAATGACGCGCGATCTCTATTTATCAGATTTTACAGGGTGTAATAAAATGGGTGTAGGACCCGAAACTGGGATGAACTCATCATATTGAACAACCTTTTATCCACGACTTTGGCCATTTGGCAAAATAAATTTTGAACTCTTGGCACTTTATCAGCTTATTGATTAATTTTGTATGGAGACTCTTTTTGCTGTTTCAGCAAGATGTTGAACATAAGTTGTTCAGCATATTGACGCAGTTAATGGGTCGTACGCGTATTTTATTACACCCCGTTTACTCCTTCACCTATGAGCATGTACAAGCTGATACGTAGAGAAGGCACGTTATAGCAATCCGCCTGCCTAACATGATAAATGGAAATCCATAAAAATAAAAAAATCCTTATATTTAACAATAACATCTTAAATATCTCTTGTTAGTTTAATCATCTAGCATCTTATAAAATTAGTAAATATTGCCAAACTGAAAATAAGCCAGCCTTTACAAAAACGATATAAGATAAGGATTATTTAAGAAAATCACTCTCATCTCATCCCCAAGCTGGGATTCCCCTAAAGAGATGGTAAAACTGTCAGATTACAAATTCTCAATTCAAGTTACCAATAATTATTTAATTTTATATATTATCTTTATAAATGTATACGAAATTTCGCTAGTATATGCTATGAAACCCTAGGAAATGCGACCTTTTCTTTGCTCTCTAAGTATTAAATTTTTTAAAGACTATATAATTTTTTGGATTTTTAATTTGTTACGTAATTTTTAAATATGGTCTTATTAAGTAATGGATTTTTATACCTGAAAAAAATTGAATTAATTTCGCACTCTTAACAAAACAACGACCGAATTCAAAATTTGGCAAAATGAGTTTTGATAAAAAACCGACGTAAAAGAGAGACACTCGCGTGTACGGGGGGACGAATAAAGACGCAAATATTTTGTTACCTTATTGCTTAAGAAACAGAGGTTTTTTTAGGGTTCCGTAGCCAAATTGCAAAAAACGGAACCCTTATGGATTGGTCATGTCTGTCTGTCTGTCTGTCCGTCCGTATGTCACAGCCACTTTTTTCCGAAACCATAAGAACTATACTGTTGAAACTTGGTAAGTAGATGTATTCTGTGAACCGCATTAAGATTTTCGCACAAAAATAGAAAAAAAAACAATAAATATTGGGGGTTCCCATACTTAGAATTGAAACTCAAAAATTGTTTTTTCATCAAACCTATACGTGTTGGGTATCTATGGATAGGTCTTCAAAAATGATATTGAGGTTTCTAATATCTTTTTTTTCTAAACCGAATAGTTTGCGCGAGAGACACTTCCAAAGTGATAAAATGTGTGTGAGTGTGTGTCCCCTGTAACTTCTAAAATAAGAGAATGATAAAACTAGAAAAAATATATAATGTACATTACCATGCAAACTTCCACCGAAAATTGGTTTGAACGAGATCTAGTAAGTAGTTTTTTTTAATACGTCATAAATCGTAAACCGCAAATTACCTTTCATTCAATCAACTCAAATATAAAAATATAGAGTTCAAGACATGTGTGATTATGAATTTATACGGAACCCTCGGTGCGCGAGTCCGACTCGCATTTTTTTTACCGAGACTGCGTGGCTTTCTCTTATAGGTCGGTTTCTTTTATCAAAACTCATTTTGCCAAAATTTTGAATTCGGTCGTTGTTTTATTAAGAGTGCGATTTAGGTATTATGAAAGCAATTTTCGGATACCCTAACAAATTAAGAGGAACGAAAGCGATTACTAGTAATTACATTGTAACAAGATAATCAAAGTATTACCCAGAAATATGTTTGTTATTTATTACGCAAAACTGTATTTTAAATAAATTCTAATCCCTAATAGCAATCGCCGAGCAAAAAAATGGTCTGTGTTAATTGATATAAAGCACAAAAATCTTTAGTCACAGTAAAAATTTCTTAAGCAGTGAATGGTTATAGTAATGGTTATGTTAAACAATTTATCGGCACGTACCTAGAGTCCTTCTAAAGTTCCTAAAAATATTAGGTAATCGCGGTATTTTTCCTTAGGATTTTTCCTTACTTAAAAACGTTGGCCTTACCCATACAATTGGCGAATGAACTTTTTTTACGAATTGAGTTTAGGTTCTGTGCGGAAAGTTGTTCAGTTTGAGTAGAAATTTTACGGTAATTTTTTTTCAGGTATTTTAGAAGAACTCTATGGGTATATTATTTAATAAACCATGATGGATGACTATCGCTAAGCAAACGCAAAACTACTACTAAATAATTCATTTAAAATCTCAAAATACATATGTAGGTACTAACAAAACAGCATTTATGATTTAATAATTAAATTATGCATTAAATTGTAAACATTAAACAAAAAAAATGATATTAATTCTACAGAAAAAATAAATAACAAAAATTTTACATAAAAAAAAATAGTTTACGAATGAACTTGACACTTGCAAAAATTCGCATTGCAAAAATGGGTAAATGTTTTCATTCAGTGGCAGTTAAGTACCTACCTGCAGTCGGTAAGGTAACGGTACTTTTGAACACAGGCATGCGCCCGCGCCGTGCGCAGCCACCACTGCATTGCCGCGCCCCACGCGCTGAGCCAAGGCCGTGCTCCGACTGTCAAATTACGGTGAAATTCATATTCATTCAAACGGCACCAAAACTTTTACTTCAACTCTCATAAATAAAACTCAATCAAAGGTCAAAAAATAGCAGACATCTTACGCACAGCATTTTTTTTACTTTGAACGTTCAACAAGACTATGTTCTAAACAGTTATAAAAATGTAACATAATTCTTTAAAACTACGATTTAATACGAGAACAGAACAACTTTTATAAGAAAACCATTATCAAATCTCAACAAACAATGCAGTAGATTATGTATAAAGATTAAATTGTCTCTAGAAAATGCACCTTTTACATGTGGAACTCCCAGTAATTCAAAGTTGGTTGGCGGTCAGAAGGTAAATACATTTCGAGCAAATATTTTTTCGCATGAGCTGGTTGCAATAAGAATCGCTTTTGCTTAGAAAATAACTTAAAACTTAAACAAGCATCTAATAACTTAATTAAATAATAAATAAAATTAAGTAATTTATCAACCTTTAATATTAAATTATATTAAATTACCTTTAATATTAATCTCTGCTGATGGTAATGATCACCGGTCTTCTATCAAGTTATTCTTGTTTTTCTCTTCATAAATGCATAACATCTGAAAAGATAGAGAACCTGGTCATCAAAACTGTCAAATTAACTTATCATGAAACACACAGCTTACTATATCACGCTCGAAAAAAATCGCATCAACATCTAAAAATATGTTTTTCAGACTTCACGAAGCTCCTAGTTAGGGAATGCTATCTCGAACGTTCGGCTCGTGTTAAAGAGCCGAAAAAGCGAGAAATCACGTTTTCTTTGTGAGAGTCATTGATTAAAAACGAAACGAAACTGTATGAAGCCAATTCCAAGGGAGAAATTTTAGTTTGTAGACAAATTGCGCTGTGTCAGCTGAAAGAGTATTTTCGTAAATATTTATTAAACTAATTATTTTAAGATTTAAAAAATATGTATACTTCAGATCCTAACAATAATTCCTTACATTTGAAATGGCACATGGTAAAGTTTGCAAAACTTTAAAAAAAAATGTTTTGCCCACAAAAGTGCCACCCACACTTAGAATTCATTTATTTAGGTTATATGTCCTTGTTTGGGTTTGGTTTGAAATCTGAATGTATACCAAGATTTACTTGGAAACTTAATCAGGCCAGTAGATTCAGAGCAAATTAACTGTGACAAACAGACAGACACACAAGTGATCCTATAAGAGTTCCTTTTTTCCTTTTGAGATACAGAATCCTAAAAATTCACCAATCTTGCGAGATCTCGTAAACGGCGAGATCTCGCGAGATTGATCTTTTCAGTCTCGCGAGATCTCGGCTTCGCCAAAACCTCGCGAGATTGCATTACCTATTCCTAATATTTACGAAACTTACTGTTGCAGTCGAATTGTCGCGTCGCCTACCGTTGGTCGTTCCTTGCCGTAGGCGCGGGCGGCTCTCGGCTCATCTGTTGAAGACAAAACCACAGATAAGATAAAATAGTACTACGTAAAAAACCTAGTTTAAATACGATACATCTTTATAAACAAAGCATTTTAATATGTATTTATTTCAAAACCTAGCTAATGAAGTAGACAAAAAAGACGATAGTTGAAATATAAATATTAATTACGATATTTTTGTAGATATATCCGCGCGTTTTTTTTTACGACGGTGCTAAAAATGTGAGCCAGCTCCACATTGCCATGCCTCAAAAAATACAAAGCTACGTTTAAGCCTCTTGTGAAACAGAATTAAAGAAAACAAGTGCTTCGATGAATTCTACAACCAAAAATACCGGCCAAGTGCGAGTCGGACTCACGCACCGAGAGTTCCGTATAAATTCATAATCACACAAGTCTTGAACTCTTATTTCTTATATTTCAGTTAAATGAAAGGTAATTTGCGGTTTACGATTTATGACGTATTAAAAAAAAACTACTTACTAGATCTCGTTCAAACCAATTTTCGGTGGAAGTTTGTATGGTAATGTACATCATATATTTTTTCTAGTTTTATCATTCTCTTATTTTAGAAGTTACAGGGGGGGGGGACACATTTTAACACCTTGGGAAGTGTCCCTCGCGCAAACTATTCGGTTCAGAAAAAAATGGTATTAGAAACCTCAATATCATTTTTGAAGACCTATCCATAGATACGCCACACGTATAGGTTTGATGAAAATAAAATTTTTGAGTTTCAGTTCTAAGTATGGGGAACCCCCAAAATTTATTGTTTTTTTTTTCTATTTTTGTGTGAAAATCTTAATGCGGTTCACGAATACATCTACTTACCAAGTTTCAACAGTGTAGTTCTTATAGTTTCGGAAAAAAGTGGCTGTGACATACGGACGGACAGATGGACAGACAGACGGACATGACGAATCCATAAGGGTTCCGTTTTTTGCCATTTGGCTACGGAACCCTAAAAATAACAAGACCACACGCTAACCTTTGCGGCAAAAAATATCACATAATTACGACTTAACAAAACCCTTGCAATCCTTGCTTCGGATGACCGAACGCTAAGTAATTATTGTCATACCAGCCGGTAGAAATAGGTCTCCCCCATAGAATACTGTTGAACTTAGCACCTTTTAATCAGACGTTTCCAGCACCTTCCTGCAAACCTAGCTGGAAGTTATCCGTCCGCCTGACGTAATTTGAAGTCAGGTACGAACCTACCATGGGACAAGGTTCCTCACAATCTTAACGAAGAGGAATTAAGTCACACATCCACTCAAATTCACTTTATACTATGAAATTTCACATCAACTAACCACATTAAAATATGAAGTGCGGTTATATTTTTATTAAATAATGTTTCAAATCTTTTCTTACTGATATGTGTTGTGAAGAAAAGCACAGGAATACACATTCACAAGCCCGACACGTTACGATTTGCAATCTCCCATTACAATTATGATACGAGTACATATCGATTTGATGTTAGTCTAGGAAACGTTAAGAAGCTTCGGCGTCGTTACTAGTAGCAATCCATGAGCACAGTGTTACAGAAATAAGGTTGAACTTATTACTCTACTGCCCTCCGCTGATATTGAAAAAGCTTGTCTTATTTAGAGATCGATTCTATAGCGCATGCGTGGTGGTACTGTTTGTCAGCTCATCGGTACGGCGACGACGGAGCGGAGACGAGGAAACCGCGGCACGCCGCGCCGCCGATGAAATTTACATCTCACTTTGCCTCATCGAAATAATGTACTGCTCCGCCTACCTTTATTACATTATAGTTATAACACTAATGCCATATTATCACTAATTTTATTGATGGGTTGCTTTTTGGATATATTTTTTTTTATATTTAAATTTGCATGACACCCAGTATTGTTTCGGTGGCGACATAAAAAATGAATCACTCATGTACCTACATATAGTAAAGGATTGTTCCGTTATAATTTTCGGTCAATAGACTCTTTCGCTAACCATACCCATTGATGACGATGACGCGAGTAAAAACATAGACGCGACGATAGCAAAAAATATTGATTGTATTTATAGGTATGGACGTAAAACAGTTCCTTCTGCACTTAACTTCTTTTTTTTATGTAGTAGATGCTACTTAGTAAAAGCATTTTTTTACGTTTGCAATCAGTATAGTTTGACAAGGATGAGTTTACGCTTAGTAAATGATTATGGGGTGTGGCAAACTAAGTGTACTGAACGGGTCTAAGGACTACAGAACCCCAACAAGAGGTTGTGAGTAACCCCCGTCAGTAAGAAATCGAGCTTATAATATTTGAGCTTTATGCTCATTTTATTTTCATATCATTGATTTAATACTGTCAGCTCGCTAAAGTCCACTTCTGGTAAATTTCCGCCAAGTTCCATCCAGGCGCTCTACTTATACCGACTGGGCCCTCCCTGAGCATTCTGTTGCCTACAGCAAATATTCGCTCCACCGTTAGGGGGCGTCCCAAGCAAAATTTTCCCAAATATATATAACTTCTGGTGGAATATCAAATAATTTTCTGAGTCCCACTCGCATCCCGTGCTTCAAAAGGATGTAGTACAAGGAAACTTAAGGAATAGCATCCTTCCAAGATAACCCATTTGGACATAAATCCTTTGGATTTCACCTTCTCTTCTCGACGTTTTCCACATCGATTGTTCCTTTGCCCTTGTAGATCACAGGATAAAGCGAAAATAAAGCCAAAATAATAATACCTGCGGTTGGATAAATAACTTCGACATAGAGGGGCCTACTTACTACAATATACTATAAGCGCGTCAAATTGTTTTTCTGTAGTAAGTAGAATGGATTGGCTCCCTGACCTCGCCGAACGTAACGGCGGAACTGCACGCCGGTCATTGGCACGCGGTTTTAACGCTCAAGCGACAAGGCCACTACATAGCGCGTCGGTCGCGTCGCTTCGTCGCCGCAGGCAGGTTCAACTCAATCGGCATGCACCGACCAGGTTAATATTCACAATTGCATCGGCCGGTGCGGCGTGGTTTTAGACGAAGATGCAATAAGTTTTAAAGACAATGGAAGACTTTACTTATGGGTTGTTCGTCACGACCATGTTTGTCTCCTTCTGCGTTAGGTTTCATGTCTGTTGTTTATTCATAATTTAGTTTTTTTAATGAGATACTTCCCATAAATATTCATACTAAAAATGTTTTCGTGTCTCTTGTGATAAACGAGTTATATTTTCAACTAAACAATATAAAAATGGATTTCTACTCATTTGTACTGTTAGATGAAATTAATATCGCTAGGTAATGCGATGTTAGCGATGGACACGTGCACATTACAGTTACAGTGACCGCAAGCCTGCGGGATTGAAACGTCAATCCCACGGATCCGCGGGATTTGCGGGATTACAACAACAATAATACTTAAGTATGTAGTTATGTACATGAAATCAAATCAAATCAAAAATATTTATTCGAATTAGGTAGCACTGTACACTTTTCGAAGGTATTTTTTTTCCTCCCTAATACGAAGTTCCTATATAATAATAATAACTCGTATACCCAACATTTCAGGAAGTTTTGCTGAGAGAGAAGAAAGACAAATAAAAAATGAAAAAGGCCCATTAGAGACTTCCGGACCGATACGACATTCAAACCTTCAAGAAAAGAGCGTACTCCCATATCAAAGGCCGGCAACGCACTTGTGACTCCTCTGATGTTGCTATGGGCGGCGGTAATCGCTTACCATCAGGTGATCTGTCTGCTAGCTTGCCACCTCTGCCATAAAAAAAAGGATGGAATAACTTTTGAGATACTGAAAGCAGGCGATAAGCCTGTAATCAGTAGGCTTCAGAATCTATTCAATGTCGCTCTATAAAAGAATCCCTGCAGCGATACCAAGTTAATTGGCGGTACATTGTCATGAGGCTGATGGTGATGATGAAAATAGTGAATGGACAGGATGTCTTGCTAGATAAAATTTAAAAATCCGTCTCGCTTTTATTAAGCATCAAAATACATCAAAAAAATAAAATTCGCACTACAGTTGTTTTAAAACCTTAAGAAGTTTAACCTTTAGAACCTTAAGTTCCTGGAAACTCCGAATGAAAATCCGTATGCTTTGAGAGTCCGTACCACCTTCTAAATCAGTATAGATGCGGACAAATCCGTATATCTAGCAACACTGCTTTTGTACTTGGTGCACGTCCGGATAAACACACTTTTCACGCACATTGTTTTCGAATTTGGATATTTTAATTCAGTCTCGCAAATCCCGCGAATCCCGCATGTGTAATCCCGCATAACTGGTCCCGCAAAATTCATGCGGGATCCCGCACTTGCGGGATTGGATTCCCTAGTCGCTATGTTGGCTTCATGTTGGCTTGGATATCCAATAGGCGCTGGACGATCGGTAAAGAAAGCGGAAGGGATAGTCAAATGGACTGTTAAGTTCGTCAGCGTATCTGGTGTCGTGTCACCGTAGCATAGAAGGGAAAGCTACTAGAAGATCCAAATCAACAGAAACATTAATGGTAGGTAGACAATGTTGGTACCTATCTATAATGAGTTAATGATTCTGTACGTTAGTACGTTAGTAATCGTATGTAATTCCAAAGGCTTTCTTTTGAGCGACTGTTAACATTTGCGGAAGCCATCGTCAATAATCATGCATCACAAATAATCAATTAATCATGTAATAATATGATTACATATTTTAATCAATTTTATCTTCGGTAGTGGAGGTAGAAATATCTTCACAAGTGTTCAAACAACAGTATTTAAACTGTACATGTTTGTTTTTTCTTATCTCTTCACGCAAAGTACATTTGAATAAACAATAATTAAAATAATTGGCAGTACGTTAAAACAATCGACTTCAATCGCAAAAAATACAAAATAGCTTTTTTATTTGCTAAAAAAGTACTACACCGATTATAATTCAATTTGTGTGGGATTAAGTGTGGAGTCATAATCTGTCGAATAAAATAAAATAAAAAAGTTTGTTTACAATCAGCGAAGTAATCGCGTAACACAAAAATACAGTCGAATAGAGAAACTTCTTTTTTGAAAGTCGTTTAAAAAGAAAGTGATATGTAGATACATATCTAATTCAATATCTTTCCAATGCTTGCTCGTCGGTCCTACTTCTAAATGGGCTAAAATACTGATTAATTTTTTTTAATTAAAACAGCTGCTTTGTGAGCTTATTATTAACACCATCCTGCTAAACAAGACCGTGTAAATAAAAATAATCTTATCTTACTAATATTATAAATGCGAAAGTATGGATGTTTGTTTGTTTGTTTGTCGCTTTCACGTCAAAGCTACTGAACGGATTTAGGGGAAATTTGGTAAGTAGATAGATAGAGTACTGGACTAACACATAGGTTACTTTTTGTAGCATTGCATAGTTCCCGAGAGTTACCTTTAAGACAGTCATAAAGCGACATCCACGCGGGCGAAGCCGCGGGCAAAAGCTAGTTTTAAATATCCAGATTGAATCATAATTAAAAAGAAATGACTTTTTTAAATATGTAAAAGGTAAACTGATAAAAATATTTAACGGTCACGTTTGAGTCTATATTACACTCTCCAAGTCATGTCATAAGTACTGACTAGCAAAAGTGCAATAAAGATATTTTCTTATTAATTAATGTTCTTTAGTCCCTCATTGCGCTCTTATCGCTCATAAAACTTTATTTTTAATGCTAGCTTTGTGCCTATGGCCCTATGGCCAGTGGGCTGTGATGATGATAACAATTTAAGTATTGTTCTCATAAGTACAATATTTGTTAAATCCATAACTGCATTTGTAACTTGCCCTCTATGATGAAAGGGGACATAAAGTTCATCGACAGGCAGCAAGGCTAATAATAAACTATCAAATACAAACAAACTTATATTCGCATAAATAGCGGTAATTCATATGTATAATAATGTAGGTAGGTATGCTACAGTACAAACTTTGTATAAACAAAAACGAATCTACAGCTGTTATGTATGTGAATGTTATGAATAGAAACATACATTAACTACATATTTTTGTAAATATAGTAGACAAATAATAAACATTTGATATACGTACATATTATAAATATGTACGTATATTATTATCGTACATAACTTCGACAGTGACATAGAGTCTTATCACGTCGAGCTTATAAACCATACGAATGCGTTCATAAATTGGCTGCGTGGTGTCATTCCTAATAGAATCATTCAGATAGGTAGTATGTAGTAGTTCATTCATAACTTCTAAAATACCTACTCATATTTTGTTGTTTGTTTTTACACAGAAGAAACAAACTTGTCACGTTTTTTTTATATTACTTGTATAGTGTTTATCTTCCCGCCAAATATATCTATGTATATAATAATGTTTTTTTTGTGGCTCAATTTCTAGACGTACCTTCTATAAATATGAAGTACACTAAGGGTTTATTATTTTTTATTTACTTCACTTAACGGACAATAAAGTACCTTACCTTAAAAGCGGCCAGTGTTCAAAGTTACCGATTTATTTTGTTCAAGTTCAACATTTTGCGCACAAATTAGTGACACCACAGTATACTGTAAGCGGCTGCGTAGATGGAACTGCGCTCATCTCTAAAATTACCAACTGCAAATGTCCCAATTTTTTCAAGGCCTACTATAAACTCACATAACTTTTTTATACATATTGTCTACTACCAGCTACTGTTCTTTCAGCAACAATTTCAAAAACTCCTAAAATCGGACTTTTTCTTGAGCGTGAGCACTCTCATATCTGATAAGCCAAAGAGAGACGCTTCACATCAATAATAATGTACTCGTAGCACCTATTGTTATTATTTAATATTATCCATATATTAATATTATAAATGCGAAAGTAACTCTGTCTGTCTGTTACGTTTTCACGCCTAAACCGCTGAACCGATTTCGATAAATTTTGGTAGAGATAGACACGGATAGAGGGGACCTTGGGAAAGGAAATAGGCTACTTTTTGTTGCGAAAATGAAACTCGGAAGGGGGTTAAATAAGGGATGAAAGTTTGTATGGGGAATCAATCATTTCTCAAGTTAGGGATATAAATATCATCATCTCTGACGGTCTCTGCTTAGTGGGGTTGCGTGGTCGCGTCGATCATGCAGGTTAACTGACTACAGACACGGTCAAGACCCGGATGGGTTGGACTGTTAGTGGTATTTGTCTCGACCGTTTCCTTGCTTGGCAAGGTTAGTAGCGTGGGGGGGGGGGGCATGCAAACCACTAAAATTAAGCATATAAATGCTTATAGAAATATACGGTCGTTCGAGGCAAGGTCACGATCGCACAGTACGTAATCTTGCCAACAACGACCGTATACGTCTATAACCATGTATGTGCTTAGGATTTTAGTGAGCGTATTGAGCGGACCTTCTGTATCTATGTGTTTTGTGATGGCCCCGTGCGGCACATAGAAAGGTGCGGCAAATTTCATTTGGCTTTTTTTACCTACAGTGTTATTAGGCATCGATGAACTGGACTTAGATCACGCTCCTCAAGATATTAATAGAGAAGAGTTCAATCTTAAGCGGGTACATCTTCGGGCTTTAGTAGCTACAACAGACCCAGCCTTAAAAAAAAGAGATTGTTTGGCTCACTGAGCTTACTAAAATATATTATTGAATCTAAACTTCAAGAGGGTTTCCAGGGGGGGCGGCAAACTGAGCGATCGAAATATATGACAAAAAATATTCAAAGTTATATGGCTCAGCTAAAACGTTATGAAAACAAATTTTATCGTATGAAGAATGAAACCCGTACAGCAAGCGCGCACAGGTACTATTTTACACAGACACAGGGAGTCGAGCTCATGAGGGCGCCAAGCACCCTGGTAGTTTGGGTAATACTTATCCTAACTAAAACGGCGCTAAGCGCTCCAAGTAAAAGGGTTTTTGTTGGTTTAAAATAAATATTAAAATATACCAAAAAAATTCGCGCTTGCTTCGCTCCCACTTTTTCTTCATAAATTGCACATATTCATATTATGCACTCGCTTCACATGAGGAGGTGGCATGTTCGATGTCCGGAGGTGTTTAGTTGATATTACGGACATTGACAAGTGTATAAGAGTTGTTTTGAAAAAAAAACACGAAGAGTAAATTTTTAATTGAATACAGAATTTGGCTGCTTTATTTGACTTTTTTTACTAATGATGAAATAGAAAGGGGCGGCAGATTCCCAATCGGCCCCGGGCGGCGAAAACCCACGCTACGCCACTGAGTTACATACCTAAAAGTATAAAATTAGCCACTAAAATAAATCAGTTTAAGCTCAGGACAGATATATTTAATATTCGACTCTTATCGTAATGTGTTTTATAACCGCAAATATTGTAGGTACGATTTTAGTTCGCATATACCTTCCTTTCTTTTTTAGGGTTCCGTGGTCAATAAGGAACCCTTATAGTTTCGCCATATCCGTCTGTTTGTCTGTCCGCAGCTTGGCTCACAGACTTTTAGTACTAGATAGCTGTAATTTGGCACAGATATACATATTAATCACGCTGACAATGTGGTAAAATAAAATCTTGACAATTTTTTTTTCAGTGTACCTCCCTTACACGTGAAGTGGGGATGAATTCTTTTTCTCGACTATACCATGGTGTGGGGTGACGTTTGATAGGTCTTTCAAAAATATTGTTGGTTTGAGAAAACTATTTTTCGATTCAGGGATCCGTTTTCGAAATATTAAACTTTAATTAAAGTCCAAATTTTTGTAAAAGTGATGTGATCCCCGCCAGCTAAACGGTTGTTTCTAGAAATATGAAAAAAATCACGGCAGTAGTATATATAACGAAATTAAAAGGAAAACTATTACAGCTAAGTAGGCTTTACAAACCTGTCAACTAACAAGTAGTAATCAATTTTGTAAGACGGGAGATTTCCCCTTGAAGCAGTGTCTGTCGAAGTATTAAGGAACCCTACATTGCACGTGGCCCGACACGCACTTGACCGCTTTTTATGTTTTTTTAAAAGCGGGGTTCATTTCAAAGATCACATATGAACATGCAAATACTACAAAAATATCGCTTTACTGAGGCAAAGCTTTGTAGTTGATGTTCGACAGTCAATGATCCTTAATTATTACAAGCGAGACGTGACAAGATGAGGTATCAAATAATAAACCTTAGAATCGTGCTCTTGAAGATAGCACTTTCTAGATATTCACAATTCACATTACTAATAATTTGAGAAATGTAAAATGTTTGTTTATCCTGTATATATCGTATTTTTTAATTGTCCACCGCATCGATAAGATAATAGCAGCTACAATGACGTCACTCGCATTTACTCTGGAGTGCTTTGAACTATACTTAATGGATTGTTTGTACATATAAAATAACGACATTTTTATAATACTACGAGTATGATCGATGTAGGTACAACGTTGTTTTGGCTTATTTAAAAACTACCTTTTTGCCCGCGGCTTCGCTCGTGTTGACATCGTTTTTGGTGCTTGGCGCGCGCATCAGTTTATTTGTTAAACTGATGCGCGCGCCAAGTGATGTATTTGTTACGCCCGGCCATAGATTAATCATCAGGAAACGTGAATAAAAAAATATATTTTGATTTGACTGAACGCTAATTACTGTATTTCAGAAATATTTGCAAGTATCGACTAAAGAAAAAGGAGGTCCATGCTATTTTGACTTTCAAATATTCCTTATCCCATATTTCAATTCGTTAGTGGATAAATTTTCATTCAAATCCAATTCAAAATATGAAGGGCTTCCGACATGCCTTACCGACTGTTATTTAATGATAGCGGCCAGCTCCAGTGGCTTAACGTAATCCTTGTGAAACACGCAAACTGTCTCTAGGTTATCTATAAATGCCACTAACACTCAAACTCATCTTGGTCATTACCGCGTCTGTAGTCAGTCAACCTGCATGATCGACGTGACCACGCAAGCCCATTAAGTCACGGCCAACGGCTTAACGTACCTTGCAAAGCACGAAAACGGCCGAAATAAATGCCGATAACAGTCAAACTCATCCAGGTCATGACCGTGTAATGTAAGTCAGTTAACCTGCATGATTGACACTACCACGCAAGCCCACTGAGTCACGACCAACGGCTTAACTATCTTTCGAAGCTCGGAAACGTTTGATATAAACGTCACTACCAGTCAAACCCATCCATGTCATGACCCAGTCTGTAGTCAGTTAACCTGCATAATCGACGCAATCACGCAAGCCCACTAAGTCACGGTCAACCTCCTAGCTACCTTGCGAAGCATGGAAACGGTCGTGATAAATGCCACTAACAGTCAAACCCATCCAGTACAAGACCGTGTCTGTAGTCAGTTAGCCTGCATGATCGATGCGACCACGAAAGCCCACCGCAAGCCGAAACCGTTCTTCAATTTGCAGCATTTACAGTATAAATATGATGATATTTATATCCATAACTTGAAAAATGATCGGTTCTCCATACTAATTTTCATCCCCTATTTCACTTAACTTATGTCCGTAACTTATGTCCTTCCCCAAGATCCCATATACCTCTATACTAAAATTCATCAAAATTCGGTTCAGCGGTTTGGGCGTGAAAACGTAACAGACAGACAGACAGAGTTACTTTCGCATTTATAATATTAGTATGGATATGGATACTAAGTATGGATGCAAATGTCACGTCGGTGACTGGCTCATTTTATGTATGGCGTTTCATCAAGTTTGATGGCTTGAAAGCAACTCTTACTATTAGGGTCTATCTATAGATTGGGTGGAAGAATTACTTATTGATCTGGTCGCTTGGCTGAGATAAAGCACTTCATCGCTTAATTCAAGAGCCGGGACAGGAATAGGACAACCGGTGCATGACCATGGAATCCCCTTTTAAATAATTAAATAAGTTAATACACCTTTATTGCGATGTCTTGGTAATTTTAAAAAAACAATTATATCAGATATATTATATAAATGAACTTTAATACTTCCTACTTTAAACTGCTTAGATCTAAAATTAACAGTAAACCTGCACATCCGATTTTTAGATGTGTGCGATGGTCGCGTTGCACACGTCCGTAAGTGTAAATCTAAAATGACCTACACGTAACCGCGGGTAATTCTAAGTGTAACTAACACTAGGCAACCGCCGTCTATATACCTTGTGGATAGAACGGTTTAAATGTGTAGGGCAAACTGTTAATTTTAGAACTAAACAGTTTAAAGTGGGAAATATTAAAGTTCATTTATATTATATTTCTGAAATAATTGTTTTTTAAAATTAAAGAGACATCGCAATAAAGGTGTTTAAACTTGTTTAATTATTTAAAAGGGAATTCCAGGGTCATGCACTGGTTGTCCTATTCATGTCCCGGCACTTGAATTAAGCGATGAAGTGCTTTATCTCAGCCAAGCGACTAGATCAATACCAGTGTCACTCTTCCACCCAATCTACTGTATTATTCTTCCCCACTAAACTAAATTACACTCTTCTTCTTCTTCTTATCGTGTGGCACATTTAACCGTTCTATCCACAAGGTATATAGACGGCGGTTGCCTAGTGTTACACTTAGCATCACCCGCGGTCACTGTAGGGCAGTGTAGGGCATTTTAGATTTACACCTACGGACGTGTGCAACGCGACAATCGCACACATCTAGAAATCGGATGTGCAGGTTTCCTCTCGATGTTTTCCTTCACCGTTTGCACTCACACCCCGGACACTTCATACAAATTTCGCGCCATTGTTTACTACATAGGCATTCAGTGTGCGTGATGTACTAGGGTTGAATCGAGGTTCAATTAGCCCTCATTATTCTTTATTGTTAGCTAGACTTATAGAAACAAAGTGAAGGCTGTATGCACCAGACAAGGCTGTGTATTAGAAGCCTTTAGCTCTTTCCTTAAAAAAATAACATTGACTTTGGTTAATAAACTATGGTTTGCCAACCCCTTGACAAACGGTCACACATCGGTCACACAGGAGGGGTGAGGTAGCCTGAGAGGGGCAGGGAGTGTACTGTAAAGTCCTTATACTGTGGTTTGCACTATTGCACTATAATTTTATATTATAATAACTTTCAACTTTAAAAAAATAATAGTAGCTGCGACGTAATTTGTTTCCAGTTTTGGAATCCAGTGGCCACCAAAAATGCGGGGGCGAGCGAAGTGAGCTCAGATTTTCGGAACACGTCTTCATACAGGTGGTCAATTTAGGTTAATAATGGAAGCCTCTTCATCATAAACTAAACCATTAACTTTGTAACGAAAAGCATTATTTTTGAAAGTATGTTAAACTGGTAAAAATATGTTATAGGTATATTTTATTTTTTATAGTGCTTTAGACATTTTGGATGTTATTATTTCTATTTATTTTAAAATGTTTTTAAATATAACCTGTCATCACGTGCACTGACAATATGTTTTCAAAACATTAGGCATCTAAATCTAAAGAGATAAAACATTTTTATGCCAAGCATCATCCCAATTTTTTGCAGATCAATGGTCAAACGGCATTCCAATACTTAAATTGTTAAATCACCTAGCTCCCTTCGGCGAAATCTCGTCTTGTTCACAATAAAAATTACTCACTCACAACTTAAAAGCCCTCGATTTTTACAGAATTTCAAAGAACCCATTTATAGAGAGAGGTGTGTCGAGTAAAGATTTGAAAAAAAGGGAAGGATACGACGTCACGGACTACCTGCTAGTTTTGTGCAAAAGAGCAGAGTTTTTAAAAGTCAAACTGAGTTTTAATTTAAAAGTAATCTATTTAAGTTTTCTCACCAGTTAATATCAATTTACCGCAGCTTGTCGATGCTGCGATAGATGGAGGAGATGGCGGGATCAATTGGACTAGATTAGTGGCAAAAAATAAGCCAACATAAAGCTACAACAAGTCCAATAAAATGTAAAAAAAACACTGGTTCTGAACTCAATTTTCGCAGTTGCTTCAGTACAAAGGGCTCTTACATACCTTAGTAAAGTATTATAATATAATATTATTTACTGCTTCCCGTGACCAGAACTGTGGGCTGAGTGTTTTCATGTGTGCCGGTGGTGGTTTTTTGTCGTGCGAGTCGGCCGGCCTCGAAGCGCGCGCGCGGTCACGTTAGCAATGTTAATGTCGTTGCGTGCTGCGACGCTCTAGTACCCGCTAACGGAACGTGTCGTTGCGTGGCGTTGCCAGCTCCTCACTTTTATATGGAAGAAAACTCCTACAACTAGAAGACAGCAAAAGATTATATTAATCAGTTTTTTTGAGTAATCACGTTATTATCTAAATTAATCGGATTAAGTACAATTAAGAAAAAAAGTTTTATAAATCTGCTGCAACGGGTGCAGGCTGGTTCTTGAAGTGTTTCTTTATGTGCCACTTGACTGAAAACCAATAAGCAAATGGCACACGTATTGAACGACAGCTTTGGAATATTATAATTGCTCCATATTATTATTGTACAAAGATTCAGATTAAAAAATATTGTATGTATTTTATGGATTTTGACTCTCTGATTTGGGTAACTGAAGCGATTCAGTCGATGTCGATGTTCGTCATCGACGCTTATCCCTCTGGTCAAATAAACTTGAGCTGAGCTCATTTTTCTGGGCTTCTTTCTCTTTAATCGTTAGGCACGCGATATATTTTTTAAAGTGATTAGTGATTAAACTAATTATAGTCGATTGCAAACGGGATTTATTTTCTTTTTATGTTTAATTTTTCGTCGACATCATCGTCATTTGTATCTGCCGTTATTTTACGGCAGATACGATTACAGCTATACCTACTACTACTTGCCGTAATACAAACAAGCTGGTGCCCTAGACTTCGTAAGGGTGGAAGTTAGTGTGCAAATTTTTGAAATTTCTTCGGTATCCCTTGACTTGACCGGGATAACAGTAATATTATTATCTAAGACGTTCATGCGATACTCTTACAAAGGCAGTTCATATCGGTTCAGCCATTGCGGAGGTTAACGTAGTAATACACTAACGTACCGACACCGAAAGGTATGTATACAATTTTATTGTAACGATATTACATACCTATAATAGAAGTAGGTGATGATTTCAGAGGTTGGAGGTCATTTATACGAAGGTATTATATTATTACTATTTGTCTTCTAAGTTTCCAGGTTTATTTGCACGATGCTCTCGAAAGTAAACATTTTTAATAATTACGCATGTTTTTCTTACGAAAAGATGTATCTAAGTAATTTATCGAATTCGCGTTTTACAACTATGTAACATTACTGTGATACTGAATGTCAAAAACTTGTCCGCGTACAAAAACTGTATAATAGGTACCTATATCATCGAATTTGAAAAAATATAAAACAATTAATCGACAAATCAAACATACATTTATTGAGATATGTAATTAAAATCAAGATAAAGTTTCTTCAAATACCAAGGATCGCGTGCATCTCAGCAGCGGTGCATCGATGCGTTCCACGCCACTGCGTCGCAGGCCCGCGGCTTACGTACGAGACACAAACCAGCAAAACGTTGTTTATCCTTAGTATCAATACAAAGCGTATACGTTTCGCTGTTCTGTTTGCGAAACCAAAGCTATCGATAAACGACTTGACAGTCACTCAAATTATCGCGAAGCAACCAGGGAGGCTGAGTGACATTCGAAACGTATCGAAAAGACACAGAATAAACACCTTGATAATGTAATGCGTTTACGATTAAACGAGTAGGTAGTGAGAATATTGAAGGTCGGAAACAATTTAAACATAGGTATAAATTTAATATAGTATAAATTTACATATAGGTATACGTATCCGTATAGGTACCTACTTTATGCTCTTAAATACATATATCGTATCTGGGCCCTAACTTAAGTATAAAATCTGGACTGGATAGTACATATAATCATCTGATTCTTGTGTTTAACCATCTTTAACTTCCCTCTTGCTAGTGAAGGGTTCTGACTGACTTTTTGCAAGCCTTTTCCTTTTATAAATATGTATCTAGTTGCGTCGCCTCTGTTCATTTATTTAATAATTAAATGAAACTGTTGCATTTTTAAACAGTCCTTTTGATTAATTTACATAGTATGCCTCTGTATGTATTATGTGTCTGTATAATCATAATAACAAAAAATAACTAATTATGTCGTTTCACCCGTTATTAATGTTCTTACGATTAAAACCTAACAGTTTTAGTATGATTATACATATTAGGACTCTAGAGTAAAATGTAAGCACGATCTGCTTCTTAAATGGTCTTGCTCCCATTTTGTTTTTTATTTTGTTTGTTTGACTTTCTAACGGAATCTTATTTAATGTAAAAACATAAAAATTGAGGCAAAATGAATACCTACACATAAATATACAAACATTTAAAAAAACGAACAGCTTTAAATAATGTCCACAGAGATCTTAGTCGCAATAGGTATCTGTATTTTTGACGGCAACGCCCCAAAGACTGCTGACATGATCTCGTTCGCTGCAAACATAATACATTTTATTTCGAGAATAACATGTGAACTGCGTAAAACGAAGCGACCCGCTTGATCGAGAGGCCCGGCGAGGCGCGCTGGTCATTGGCACGGGCAGGGGTCTTCGCCCCACGCCATCTTGCGGCACTGCCTAACTGACCTAGCACTAAGCGCACCTTCGCCGAGGCGAGGGTCGCCTGGGTGCGCCTGCGCCGCGCCGCCGCCGCAGCCGCGCCATGCGCTGCACCTGGCGGCTCGACACTGCCGACCAAGCCCGTTTTTGTGTGAGCTAGGTATCTGTCGGTGGCAGTTTATTTTAATCGAGCCCGCGCAGATGGCGCGAGCGCAGGGGTCACGCACTTGCGTGTCTGAAGGCAATTTTACACCCTAACTATAAACTCATAGGGTGCAGATATCACTGTATCATTTGTTTGGCCGGAGTTGTAAACAAACCGGGTGAGGGCAATGGCTGCCTCCACTCCCCGCGGCCGCGTGCGCTCACTCTCCGACGACGCCATTCAACCGGGAAGTTCACGTTTTATTTTTAGTGTTAGCATCATAGTACCTCCGTAACTTAGAAATTTATTTTAAAGAAAGCTTTACCAATTTTTAAAGGACCACATAAATGGTTATAAGTATTACAATATAATATATAGTTATCTTTCCATATTTTGAGGTGGACGCCACTAATGAGTGTTCAATTCGTTTGAATTACACGGATGGAAGTGGCCGGAAAAAAGAGATTTAAATGAAGCTACCTACGCTTTGTTGAAGGCAAACACGATATTCTTAGATAAATTAACAGCAGCAGATAAGAAACACCAGTAAGTAATTTGTTAAGAAAAAATACAAATATGTACCTATTCGCCCTAAAGAAAAAAATAACGAATAAAAAACACACAGTGAAATTGGGTATTCATTCACTTGACTCTCGTTCGACAGGAAATAAAACGCGATGGGCGTCTATTTTTAGGACATCCGAAAAATAAAAAGAGCGTATGGTAAACGCCACACGTAATTGTATTCAGATACCACTAGTCGCCACGCCACTATCGGCATTGACATTGGAATTGCCGCGAGCCGTTAAAGCCACGAGCGTGGTGCGCCGCCGTTCCGCGCCGCACCGGCACCGCTTCCGAGAATTGTTGTCTTCGGCAGCGTCGTCGGCGGTGCGACGGGCAGCGGCAACGGCGGCGGCTGTCGGGCGCGAGTCAATGACCCGAGGGCAAGGAGGGCGAGGGAGGGTGCGCGCGCACGCAACCGCGCCCCGCCTTTATTTATTACGATACGCGCGCGGCGCGGTCTGCGCGGCCGGCGCCGGCAACGCGCGGGGCGGAGGCCGCATTCCGGACGGCCGGCGCCACACGCTGCGAAAATAACGCGTACTCCGCACCACCTCGCCGAAATGTCGTCACTAACAATTAACACGTTAAAATAAAAGTAATTAAAACTTACTCTGCATTAGGAATACGATGAGAGCACGTGCGCCCACCTCGTGCAGCACTTCAACGTATTTTCTCGGATGATCACCAAAGTCACTGTCTTTCATTGTCCCGTTGAATGTGACTCTCCGCGGGTCCTCTATTCGACGTGCATTCGTTAAAATTATGCACAGTAAAATCAACACAGAAAGTTCACATGGCGCGCGCAAATAATTCGAAGCACCCGAACGTGCGTCAGCCTCCGAGGCGGTATGACGCATTAGTGAGCGCGCGGCGCGGGGCCACGGAGTGCGCGAGCAGGCGGGCCCGGGCGGGCGCGGGGCGCGTCCCGCGCGCGGCTCCGTGCTGCCCTCTGCGGCGGGGTCGGGCTCATCGACCGCGCGCCCTCAACACCGTGGTGCTGCGCTGCTGTCACGCTACTATCGTATAATACCGCAACACGCTCTCAATCCTGCCCGTCCTAACGATGGGACTGGTTGGACAGGATCATCTCGAATGCCTCGCCAGTTGCCGGCCACAACAGGCCTATATTCAAATCACATTAGAACAGGCAGAGCACCTAAATATTGCTGCCACCGAATCAGATTGCAATACCTATCTTCCAATACCTACTTAAGAGTTGGTAGATACCATGAATGTATATGTCAGTCATGGCGTGTAAGTAATTACAATAGGTAGTTAAAAACCCTAAAACCTCTATAAGATCAGTTTACCCCTCGCATACCTAGTTCAAATAGATACCTATGTACTTACTGATTGTAATAAGGTGCCTAACTTGGAAGGAAGGCTCCTACCTACCTTGACCCGATGACGATCTGTCCGGGAAAAATTAAAGAGTTAGAAAAATATAAATGTTTTTTTTTCGATCGACCGACTCTCGATCCATCTCCACCGAACCCAGTAAAATATTACGTGCCGTAGACACAGATATAATATATACCTATCTCCCTGGATGGGCGTTTTCCCATTGGACGATAACGGTAACTACACGATAACTACCCAACTAGCAAAATGTATCCTATATTTATCTCGAGACTACGTTTTTTTACTCTTATTTTACTCCTTTATCCGCTTAAAAGCCTGGGTTTGGGCACCCTTATAAGCGCGTTTAGTTTTAAATCCAATCTATATCAGTCTTACTGAATGCCGTTCATACTGATAGTAATTATCCGAAAGTAACTTAAAAGCGTAAATAGGATTTTATTGGTCATACGTAAGTAACTTTGTAACACCCAACCCTAACTAAACCTAAATAGAAGTACCTAAATGAACCAGTACGAATTACTTTACGTATTCTTTAAATATATGGCCAATAACCGCTAGTAGACAGAACCCTAAGCTGTGATCGTCAATAAAGCAACCCTAATTCTTTTAGAATGATTTTAGACTATAAAAGCTACTGAAAGAATATTCCTAAACTATCTAATCCTAAAAGCCAAATGAGGATTCAAATAAACTAAATCACCGCAGTATTGGGCCCCTCCCCAAAGGGAGAGGGAAAGTTGCCCCCCCCTTAGCTTACTATAATGTTTAAAAGTCTCGCATTATGTTCGTTGTATTAATTCAGCCAAAACGTGCAAAGGTTATTTAATCAGAGAACTGTGCTCTGGACAAATAATTAAGTTAAATTTTGGCGCTCCCGCAACGTTCCATGCACTTCAACCCTCCTAAGTTGGATAGTGCTCTGTCCCCTTAATTTAGTTCATAATCTTTTAAAACTTTATCTGGGATAACTCTTCTGAGTTCGTAACTTACACTGTTGTACACTTAGAAATGTTGAATGAAGCGAGGATGCTTTATTCTCTATGGAGTATTCAAGTTATCTGTACTTTACTCCGTAAACCCAAATCTCTAGACAACTTTGTAGCTTTTCTAGACAAATCTCGAAGAAAGCTTAAATACTCTGTATGACGATTTTGTAGAATTTTCACCGTAGATTGTTGCTAACTAAATTCTACCAAGACTCAGGCCATTAATGTTGTCATAGCGTAATAAATTAAGGTTTCGCAACAACACTAAAGAACCCTAGTATAATGCTTAGGTTTGGAATGAATCTAGCGACGTCAGCGAACAAACATGAAGATATTTAATAGTAAAACTGCAGTTATGAGAACCCAGAGGTTGCTTGCTGTAGATATCTGAGTAGGTTGATCTCATATCAGTATCAACTGTACAGAGTAGTTTCAGCTCTCGACGATATATAAGTTCCATAGAACTAATTAGGAAGAATAAAATATAGTTGTCACACATACTGCGTATAGAGAGGTTTGTATCCAAATAAGCAAAGATGTTTCCGTTTTGAAGTCAAAGCAATAAACTAATAAAAGCACCCAAGCTTCCATAACAAGGAAATATTAGTAAAAGGCCAAATAGGGGGACACCCCAGAACCCAGACCAAATAATACCTTCCAAAAGAAGTAAATTCCTTCTCTCTGATACGAAATTTACTCCTTAAAGTAACCCTTTTGAAGAAGATATCATACTCAAATAGTCCTAACTTTGTAGTCCACTTACTTCAACCTCGGACTTTAAAACAATATATGTGCCTTTCCCACTTGATTTTCCTTAATAACCTCAGTTCAAGAAACTGCTCTCTATGCTTCTGAAACCTTTCCGTCGTACCTTACCTACCTATTACCTTCCTATCAAAACTATTACAAAGCTATTTCTTTTAACATGTCCACGAACCCCCTCGAAAGCAAACAAAACTCTACCTTCAAAGACAAATTGATGACCAACTCTTCCGCTCTCATACTAAACAATGAAACCCCAGCAATCTTTCCCTTTGATACTTGACTGCAGGTCTAAAACATAGTGGAAACTCCATTTATTCACGTTACTTGCTAGCAAATTCAAAACAAATTTAAACTCCAACTTTTCTCTGCGATACTCAGCTGAAGCTAGTGTTTTCTCAAAATTATAAATTTAAAGAAAGAGAAACGAAAGAAGAAAGATCAAAACCAAAGCCTTTCTCTTCGATACTCGGCAATGATTAAAGTCCACAGGTAGAGTTAAAAGTTATTATTAGGTGAGTGGAAGGTATGTGAGTACCTAAACAGAAATGAGGCCCTATCACATCTCCGAAGCCCTACTCATTCAGTTATACAGTGTTTTCTACCCATACATAAGAAGAAAGAAAGAAAGAAAGGTAAAGGTAGAAAGCCGAACATAGTGCTTCACTATACTCTCTGAATGATGAGTACCATGATAGAAAAAGGTTGGGAAGTGCGAGAAGAAGAAGGAGTCCTGAATCCAAATAGAAATCGTCAGTGTTTGGTGCGAAAAGATCCTGCATGTCCAACTCGTGGTCCCCGCCAATGAGGATTTCTAACATGGTCCAGTCAGACTGTTCAGACCCCCATTCCATGGCAAACAAGTTACTCAAAAGTGAAACAAAAGGGAAACATGGAAAGTTGTCTGGTGAACCTCGTCTGAAGGTTTCACTGTTGGCCGCATACGATTTGCACATCCAATCCACTCGGTTGGCACCGTTAGGTGACCGCAAAGGAATAGCAAGCAGCCCCTAATCCGCGCCTAGCCTAGCTATACTATCCGACTGAGATAAACTATTCCTATGCAAAACACTTTTAAATTTACCCCGCAACCCCATTCTGATTAAAAATCAACATACAAGAAGAAACCTCTAGCAGCCAATTTATAACCCGAAATAGATCTGCCTAGCTAAATTGCGCGGAGCCCCTAAAGATGGTCATCTGATGAAATTACTTCTAGAAGAGACATCCGTCTTGGCTGGCGTCATAGAACAACTAACTCCCCCGACAGCAACACATTCAAATTTTGAAATTTTCCTCGAAACCTTCATTTGTATTTAAGGCGATGACTAAACTTCTCAAAACCCAAATTCCATATAAAATGTTCAAACAATACTCAAAAAAATTTTGCCTTAAATAATTTTGAAGTTTCGATGATATCGTTTCAAATCAGTTTATTTTAAATAACGAAGCCCTTAAATTGACTTCCATAAACAAATAATTCCCATACAAGATTTTTATTCGGAAATTTATTAACAAGAAGTCTAAATGTAAAGCCTTTGATCACAAAACCTCCAAAACTTCAAGCAAAAGGTAAAAGTTTTATTAATAATTGCATTTGTGAATATGTAACGTAGTTTGGTCCGTTACAACTTATAAGCCTGTATAGGCTTATATTGATCATACGTAAGAAGCTTCTAAGCCTAAATAATCTTATTATGGTTTTACTTAAGTCAAACTTGCTTACTATACGCTTATGTAATGCTTTTATGGGTCTAAAACATCGACGTTTGCTAGTTGGGTAGGTACACGATATCGTCGGACTGGTAGTTTCATACAATCTGTACTAAACGCTTTCACACTGTGTCGTTGTAGTCAACAATATCGTCGTCGACAGACGATATCGGGTGACGACACAACGCGGGGTGTAGCAGGATCGCGGGGGGAGTGGCATTGGGCAGGCCCAGTGGGTCGAAACGGCTATAAGGGGGACATTATTTTTTTTACAAATTAATTTAAAAAAAATACTCAGCGATAGGCCTCATCATTCTGAGAAATAATTGTCTTTAAAAGTTTTTTTCTAAAATTGATAGTTTGGCAGAAAAAACAATATTTCTTTTGTTGTATGGAATGACATATAAAGTACTCAGTTTCGTCCAGGTCTTGACAGGTCTTGTTGTGAGTTTGGCAGAAAAAAACAATATTTCTTTTGTTGTATGGAATAACATAGAAAGTACTCAGAAAAATTCTTGGACTTTTCATACAAACTTGGTTCGCCAGCTGATCGATTTGTATGAAAAGTCCAAAAAAAATTTGCTATTTCAACAAAGTTGTAGAACAAAAGTTGTTCAGTTTGATGGGTAAAAGCCAACCTTCAAGTATTGTCACACACTTCTGTTACACCCTGTATAACGAAAAACTTCATAGGATACACTTCTTTTGTGTGCCATTCAGTATTTATCTTATCATAGGAGAAAAGGACAATAAACGAATAATTACAGTCTTTTAAGCTATGTCCGATAGTGATTTTTTAATATATTAAATGAGTATAATTTTCAAGTATTTAAAATGTAATTTTTATCGATTTTTTCATTTTTTCTGTTGGATACATGGTGTCGCATACCGATATCGTCGGACGATATCGTTGTCATTTAAGCTGACGATATATCAGAATCGTGTCGTAGTCGTTACCATCGCAGTGTGAAAACAGCCGATCGAACGCCTTTTCGTTGGGCCTCGTGCGTTAAGTATATGTTTACCAGTTAAAACTGATTTTAGGCCAAACCAATTCATCCTAATGCGATAGGGTAAACCGGTATAGACTAGGGCAAACTAGTCCATCCTATGGCCGACAGGAGACCAAGATAATGAGATATCTCTGAGGACTGCAGATGCAGCCACTAAACATTTAATTTTGATTTAATTAATAAATGCATCTTGATTTTATTAGTTCTCGTATTTTATTCTTCCCTATTAGTATAGACTAGGTTATCTTGAGCAAGTGTGGCTTGCTTGGTCACGTCAATCACGCACGTTAACTGACTACAGACACGGTCATAGCCTGGATGGGTTTGACTGTTAGTGGCATTTATCTCGACCGTTTCGGTGCTTCGCAAGGCACGTTAAGCCGTTGTTGCCGGTTGCTATCACTAGATAAATAAAAACTTCTGACACTGGGGTTCGCCACTAGCCCCACAACTTCCACTAATCCGGTATTGGCCCCCGTGAGTGGATGGCTTAATTCACTTTCCCGATGTATAGGAAGAGACCCGTGCCCCTGCAGTGAGGACAATATGGGTTGTTAACTACAAGTATGAATAATATATATTTTTTATCCAATTTTACTAACCTCTATTACTTTCAAGTAGTTAAGTCCCAAAGTACATCATTACACCAAATCCGCATCCGCATTGAATATTACGGATGCAGACGCAAATGGCAAAATCAATTCGCAACATCCCTGAAAAATTTTTGGTTACTCACCATACAAAAACTTCGCTATGTAAACAACTAAGCAAAAAAAAACATCCGGCTGCATAAATGTATCCTTTGTTGCTACGTCACTCTCGGGATCAATACGAATCTTACGGCGCACCTCACACTGTAAAATCTATCAAGCCTTCATTTTCGCTACAGGCAGTGGCGTAGCTATAATTATTATAGGTACCCAAGGGCCCGGTGCAAAAAAAATGGGGCCCTATTCAAACAGATTACGTTTTATCAAGTAAAAATATAAATACAGTGGAATCTCAACTCTAATCTGAAGGAAAATGCAAAAAATTTCGAGTTAACGAGTTTTTGACATAACAAGAATTTCGAGATACCAAGGGTTTTAAATTTCAATTGCTAAAAATTCGACTTAAGAAGGCGCGATTTCTAAGTATATTTTTTGAGTTGAAGAGTCATGGTTAAATAAAAATTCGACTTAAGTTTTATGATACCTACATTTATTAAAACAATACATTTATTAAAACAAATTGTTAGTGAAACGAAAAATAGTGTACGAACAAGTACATAAAATCTAGATGTTCTATCAATTCTTTTTTAGTAAGTTCAAAAAATTAACCGAATAGGTACATGATCCTCGATATTAGTGCATCTTCAACGTAGATTCGTAGTTCGTAGTGTGTTAATTGCTGCCCTGGCTTGTTATATCAACGATTCAAAATCTGCTGGATCAATATCATCAATGTCATTTTTATTAACAGTATCATCATCTACATTTTCATACTTCTTTTTAAGCAGTGAACCTTAAACAAACATAAGGTACACAGATATGTTAATAGAAGTTTTGCATGTGTAAAAAAATAAATAAAATAGAACAAAAGGACCAAATATTTCGTTTGGATTTTATTGCTATATGAGTTCGGGGAATTCCAAGATATCAATGTATTTTACTAATTTCGACTTACGGAGGCTACTTTTTGAAATTCGAGTTATAGAGTATAGCTATATACTCGTACTATCAATACCTCGCAGGGAAATAAAATTTTGTTCGGGTTACAAAGTGTAAATAATTCGAGATACCGCGTATTTCAGGGTTCAGCGGAAGGGAATGGCGTTTTTTTCGTCTTACTGAGGATTACGACTTAACGAGGTTTGAGTTGTATTAAATACTTAAAGCTATCGTACTTTATATCAGCTCTTTATTGTGTACTGCAGGCTACAATTTCTTGTTTATTGCTGATTTATCCAGTGACACTCTTGTGTACGCCAAATGGAAAATCGATTCGCGATACAGCATGCACAACGTGATTGTACAATTTATTTATATAAATTGGAAGTTTCAACTGGTAAGTATGGTTCCTAAATCCGTCAGCCATTAATCCATTCCCTCCTTGACCTAACCTGCAAAATCTGAGAGCCAATCAGTTGAAGACACTGCACAAATAACAGGAAAAATTTTGGAGAATTCCCTATAAACGAATTTCTTTCATCTAAGTTGCCATGATATTATGGTCGTGTTGCAACCTGTATTTTTATATTTTGAAGGTGAGAAAAATTTTTGCAAGTTTAGTTTGAGGACTTCGAGGTTTGCTTGTTAGGTTTCGAGGGCCCCCTGAGCTTGAGGGCCACGGTGCACGGCACCGCCTAGCCCTCCGATTCGATAGCTACGCCACTGGCTACAGCTACACTAGGAAACAAGGCAACGGACAGCACAATGCATCCTGAAAATCCTTGCATGTTTAATGGTGTAACTTTTATGTGATCTGCGGTACAACGCAGATAACAATATGTCCCGAGTGCACTCCCTCAGGTCAGATAATCATTGAATAGGTTTTTAAAATTAAGTCGTGTATTTTACGAACAATTTCGTCGAGTACAACGTTTCAAAGATATTGGACACTAAAATTGTTTAAATGTAAACCTCACTCTCTCTTCCCCCTTGCATCGTTTCTAAACCGTTTGACCTAGGAAATTTTAGTTTAAATACTTTCGCCGATTTCGTTAAGCCTTACTGCGGAACTTATGTTCCTAATTTCCTGATTTTATGACCTAATGTAGATAAAGAGAGTCCTTGACACGCTGCTAGATTGCCAGACAGACGAACGTCGGGCGGCGGTAATGGATGAAATCAAATAGTAATAATCAGTGTCAGGTTGCAATATATTTACAAGTAACTATGTAACTATGTTTTCCCCTTGTAACTATCCAAATTATGCAATATAGGGTTCTAAAATATGCTTTCTAAAATACCTGAAAAAATAAACTGTAGCTACTCATGATACTGAACAACTTTCCCCAAGGAACCTAAGTATACTCAATTCGCAAAAAAGTTTTTGGACTTCCCATCAGTTGATTAATTATTTTTTTGCGAATTGAGTAAGCCATCTGAAGCCATCGATATGGGAGAACATAGAAGCCATGATTTTTTTTTCAGGCATTTCACAAGAACCCTAAATAATTATGTATCCTCTAGGACCTGGGACTTCAACAATAATATAATAGCTACATTGGGATTGCTGATTGTTAAAAGACATTCAAGGATTACTAAGAAGAAATTATCACGTCCACGTATAATATTGTTTTTACAAAAAAAAACACTAGGGAACACAATATAGTGTTACTTTAACCTAGAACGTCAGAATAATGTCAGCAAAAAGTTAATCTTTTGCTACATCTTTGTTAAAACTACATGAAATAAAGGCTTCTTGTAGTCTTTGGACACACTTTTATGTAAGGATCAATTTATTGACTCTGAAGAAGATCAGACGAATATAATCTCGACAGCTAAAGGTAAACAAAGGCTTTTGTGTGGTCAAAGCTAAACAAAAGTCAAAGTAAGTACTACAAAGAAAACAATTCTTAAGTTAAGCCAATTGATCTTTTTTTCTGATACGCACTTGATACGCATCAAAAGTCTACGAGTATGTGAAGCTGAGTGAGGTAAGGCTACTAGAAAACAAAACAATAACTTTCCCTTTAGCAAATTGTATAAGATTCTTTTTTGCAATTCGTGACATTTTATACAAAAACCTAAGTCAGCTCCGTAGTCTTAATCAATATAATTGACCACGCTGAATACGTTAAAAACAACCGACTTCAATCGCAGAAACTCCAATTTTGCTATGTTTTTGTTGATTTTCTCAAAAACCACTGAATCGATTTCGATAAAATTTATATGCGACCACCTGTGAAGTATACCCTTTCAAACAAAAAAAGAATTTTCGAAATCGGTTCAGGCGCCTTCGAGTAATCGGTGAACATACATAAAAAAAAAAAAAAAAGATTCCGACGAATTGAGAACCTCCTCCTTTTTTTGAAGTCGGTTGAAAATTAAAAGTTTATCGAAGCTAACTTAGGCTACTGTATAAAAATATTTCCCATATATTTTGCCAAAGTTAGTGTTAGTTTATTGATTTTGGGATTCCTAGATTTTCAATCGATTTTAGTACTCTTAGGTTTTTGGTAGTCTAGCCTTCGTAGAGACTTCTGATTGTTACAAGAAATAGGATATTTAATCTATACGCATCACGAAATTACGATGGAATTTAATTAGGTATTTCTCAAGAAATGGTTATTTACCGTAGGCATCATGAAATTAGATCTTAATTATTTCTCACGAAATCATTTGCCGTCTGGCTTATTTTATTTTATTTCTATTTTGCCTGCAATTTTTATTAGATTCAGGTATCTAATAGATATAATTAAAAGAGATCCAACTTAAAAAACCACGACTCGTGCTTGTTAAATATAACTTATTATCTCTACTGCGCAATACCTACGATTAGGAATCTAAACTACAATATGGTTAAAATTGTAATTAATTTATTTAGATTAACAGTACACCGCATGGAATGTATGACAAAAAACATGGGAGAATTTTAATTATACAGGATGTTAAAAAAGAGCGTTTGAAATTTTAAGGGGTTACTCAGAATCAAGTATAGAACCCAGGAAAAATATTGAAAAATTTTTCAATATTTTTCCTGGGTTCTATACTTGATTCTGAGTAACCCCTTAAAATTTCAAACGCACTTTTTTAACATCTTGTATATTATATGTTACGTGTTTTGATGGAAACATAATAATTCTCGAAAGGCAATGAAAAAAATAAATATTTTGTAAAAAATCGTCTTAAATGATCTGTTTTGAACGAAAAAAAAGTGTTCACCTCCAGCACGAAAAGGGTGCCTTTGGTGCGTAAAAACTCGGAAATTTTTTTTTTAATAAAAAATTTGAGTGCGTTTGACTACATCTCACCTGATGGAAAGTGATGATGTAGTCGAGGATGGTACACGCAAGCTCAAATAATGCCTATTCAATTCACTCTCGCCTTGAAGATCCCCAGATTGTAGGAGTCCGGAAATACAGACGCAGGCATAAAATCGTTTTTCGCTGCGAGTGTTAGAAAAAGTGATTCGAATTTCGAACACCACCAGAAACTCATTATGGCTAGGCCAAACTCACAGATCACAGGCACAAATGTTGTATGTTATTTATTGAATATTAGGTTTATAAATTGTGCTATTGCCTTTTTAAATACGTACTTAATATTTAAAATAAATATGTACCAGTAAACATTAATATCGCTTAGGTACTTAAAAATATCATGTTTGGTTTGAAAATGACAAGCAGCGTAATTTCCGAACGCAACAGGTCCAAGGATTAGGCAGATATAGGTATAATAGGTATTTTTACATAGGATTGTATTGCCCTTCGAGATTTTTTGTGTCCATCAAAACACATAACATTTATTTTTTTATTAAAATTCAATTATGTTTTTATCATACATTCCATGCGGTGTAAGTAGGTACTTTATAAATCTCCGAACACATCGCACAAAGCTAAAAAAGCGACCCCTGGCGACTGTTCAAACCAAAAACTAACCAGATTACGATCTATTTATAATTTAGGTATAGTTCGTATGAATCTGTGAACTAAACAAAATGGTAGAGGCAGGCAGTGCGCCCACGCACCCACAGAAATAGCCGGCTGCGCGCGCCGCCCGTGACTCAGCGCCGCGCCGCCGCCGCAGACAATGGTCCTGTCTCCGGCTCTAGCGCAGCTTTCGCCAGCCGTCGACAAATCACGTCATCTCTACGATTCCCTATCACTAAAAACTTTATTTCGTAGGATTGCATTATTGTCATTACGAAAATATAGCTAACAGCCGACCGGTCGCCAGCTAAAAATGATGATTTAAAAGAATGTGTACTACTTAAATTAAAAAAACATTTTGATTTGATTTGAAAGCTGTAACTTACGCCATGCACATTATCTACAGTCAGTAAATCTCCTTTATCCAACATAAAATCAAAAACATGTGTGTGTCCGGTGCTCTAACGCCAAGACTACTGGACAGATAAATTTGGATGAAAAGACAATGCCCATTTGTGCCCCAGAGTCATACTTATATTTTCACTAGCTTGTGCACGCGGCTTCGCCCGCGTAAACTAAAAAAAGCGGTTACACTATCTTATTACAATGTATAAAATATTGATATAGTAAGTCTGTTTGATCATCCGGGCGGGATTAAAAACTCAAAAATAACTGCACCGAAGGAGGCTATCTAGGGAGTTGGAGAAGACGTCAAAAAGGGAAGGAAAGAGACTGTCCGCGAAGCGGAGATTAGAAGAGTTTCAGAGCAGAAAGGTTTTGTCGAGAAACTAAGGTGGCATCAGAAAGTGAAGGCTGTTGTCTGGAGACTTTAGACGTTATGTGTTTGACATGCTGGTTTTTGACATATTTACCTTCTCCCGTTTCGTCATTTCGAAATTTTGACGCTGTGATGTTTCGATGACTCGAAGCTTTGACGTTGTGACCCTTCGAGCTGCGACCCTTCGACATTCTGACTGTTTGAAATTTTGGACATTTGACGTTTAGATATTGTGATTTGTGATATTTTGAAAATTGATATTTTGCTATTTTGATTATATTGATATATATTTTTTGTTTGTTTAATATATTCTTGTTTGATATATATGTACAGGGTGTAACAGAAAGGTGGGATAACACTTCAAGGTGGGCTTTTACCCATCAAACTGAACAACTTTTGTTCTACAACTTTGTTCAAATCGCAAAATTGTTTTTGGACTTTTCATACAAATCGATCAGCTGGCGAACCAAGTTTGTATGAAAAGTCCGAAAATTACTTTGCGATTTCAACAAAGTTGTAGAACAAAAGTTGTTCAGTTTGATGGGTAAAAGCCCACCTTGAAGTATTATCCCACCTTTCTGTTTACACCCTGTATATTTATATAATATATATTTTTTTATTTCACGATTCTAGATCCAGGGGTTTGGCCTGTACTTTGCCATACAAACTTCCACCCCCTTTTAACCCCTTCAGAGGGTGAATTTTCAAAAACTCTTCCCTAGTGGACTCTATGCAAAATTTCAAGTTTCTAGACCCAGGGGTATTGCTTGTGCGTTGACCTATATACTTTGGACTCCCGTTTCACCCCCTTAGATGGTGAATTTTGAAAAATTCTTTCTTAGTCCATCCCTACACCTCATAAGGAACCTACTTGCCAAATTTTGAATCTCTAGACCCAGGGGTTTGTCATGTTCGTTGATTTATCTACTTTAGACCCCCGTTTCACCCCCTTAGAGGGTATGTTTTGAAAAATCCTTTCTTAGCACCCCTAGACCTCATAAGGAACCTACTTGCCAAATTTGGAATCTCTACTCCGCGGTTTGGGCTGTGCGTTGATATGTCAGTCAGTCAATCAGTTTCTTTTTTTTTATGTATATGTAGATTAATTTTTTCCGAAGTATTACAAAAATAAGATAAAGTGAATAAAAGTAACACAAATAAATCAATATTTTAGAATTTTCAAAATCTAAAAATCTAAAATTTAGGAGAAAAAGATAAATAAAAAAAATAAGTTCAAAAACTAAAACGACCACGGCTATCCTCTGAACATCACTATTATAATACTTTCTTGTTTCATACTTTTCAGAGAGACATTTTCCGTAGTCAGGTTTTAGTTTTTGAACTTTTTTTTTAATTATTTTGGAGTTTGGCTCACATTTGACACAATTATCGAGCGAATGCAAGCAAAGTAGCAGGTGACAGCTAGTAATATATATATATTATATTACAGGGTGACTTTAAATTAGTTCTTGATATGCAAGGCTATGCATGTGCTCATGATAGCAAACAACTTTCCCTAAGGAACCCATAGTCAAATCTCAAAAAAAAAGTTTTGGACCCTCCATACAAATCGGTCAATGGACCGGCCAAATTAGTATGAATAAATTTTTTTTTGAGATTTAACTATAGGTTTCTTAGGGAAAGTTGTTTGTTATCATGAGCACATGCATATGCTTTGGTATCAAGAACTAATTTAAAGTCGCCCTATATAAGGTGCTACTTTATTAGTGCCCGATATTTTAGTCAGTGCTCCTACTCCTGATTCTGATCAACTTTCCCCAAGAAACCCATAGTCAAATCGAAAAAAAATTTTTGGACTCTTCATACAAATCGATCAGCCGAGCGGCCAAATTAGTATGAAGAGCCCAAAAAAATTTTTGCGATTTGACTATGGGTTCCTTGGGGAAAGTTGATCAGAATCAGGAGTAGGAGCACTGACTAAAATATCGGTATATACAGGGTGTAACAGAAGTGTGTGACAATACTTCAAGGTTGGCTTTTACCCATCTAACTGAACAACTATTTTGCGATTTCAACAAAGTTGTAGAACAAAAGTTGTTCAGTTAGATGGGTAAAAGCCAACCTTGAAGTATTGTCACACACTTCTGTTACATCCTGTATATAGGGTGACTTTAAATTAGTTCTTGATACGAAAGGGTATGCATGTGCTCATGATAACAAACAACTTTCCCTAAGAAACCAATAGTCAAATCGTAAAAAAATTTTTGGACTCTTCATACTAATTTGGCCAGTCAGTTTCTCGATTTGTATGGAGACTCCAAAATTTTTTTGCGATTTGACTATGACTGTATATATATATTTGAGATGCGCCGAGTACAAATTTTACCGAGTAACCGACTACCGAGTATTACTCGGTTTAAAATTTGCCAAACCGAGTACTCGGCCGAGTTACTCGGTTCAGTTAATACATATAATTGATAATTTGTTTTTATATAAAATCTCATTTAATTAGCAAACTAAATTACAATATAACATATAGTCAATTATTAATATAAAAATCCACCATAAGACTTCTTTAGTCGAAGAGTCCACCCTTAGACGTTCCAGACGCAAAGGTGCCCATCACGCAAAATATAGGTCTCCTTGATGTCTTTATCTAGTGACCTTTGCGATTTTTACGCTGCTCATAAAAAAGAGTTCAACGTGTGACACACGATATATAATATTTTTACTAAATGCGAGCGGTTGTTTTCTGAAGCGGGTAATGTCTATGAAGAAATAAAAAACGGTTGGAGATATTAACAAAATATTGCCCTTACCCAAAAATCCAACTTTGTCCAGTGGTTTTGGCGCTACAGTACCGGACAGACATGCACAAACAGACACACATACACAAACACATACACAGTATTTTTTTTGTTTTCTAGTTTTTTGGCCTCTATTAATGTAAGACAATCGATCGCCATCAAAATGTCTAGGTAGATTTTTTTACCATGACAGTACTGCCTTACTCCTTCATAGCTCGCTAATGCTCGCTCCTCAGTCGCTCTTTTTTACTTTCAAAAAGAAAAAGTTGTTAAAGAGTCCTTGTATTCCTGCATTTTAACTTGCCTTTGCTAATTTCAAATATCAATGTCTTAATTGTTGAATCATTTATAATGTTGTTGTATTCTGAAATTTCTGAACGAAGCTTCCACTGCATATATGAATATGATGGTCGTAGATTGTTTGTTATTCATTGTAAATAATAACAGTTCAATTTTAAAATACTGATCTCTACATAAATTATAGTTCCCTTTGTTTTCTTTAATAAAAGCTCATTATTTTATTTAATAAACAGGCTTGTTTTCGTTATATTATCTCTTAAATTATATTACTTTATTTGAACCGAGTACTCGTCATTTGAACCGAGTAATTCGGCCGAGTACGAGTATTAATAAAAGTGCCGAGTACGCCGAGTACCGAGTAGTAAATGAGTACTCGGCGCATCTTTAATATATATATATTTGGAATGTGCTCGTTTCATTTGATACCAAACACGGTACCTTTTGAGAAAAAATTTTTTTTGGGTCGTGACTTTATGTCCTCTAGAGGGCGCTATATTGAATTTTACGTAACGTCACATAGCCTATAACCAGCGGACAATCAAGACGCTTCTAAAAATACCTCATTTGTCAGATTCTAATATGAAGTTTAGAAGAAATGCGGGAAAAGATGAACACACATACATACACATATACATACATACATACGCACGCACGCACGCACGCACACACGCACATAAATTCATCTAAATTGTTAGCTATTTATCAAGAAAAAAATTTCGTTTTTTATTATGGTACAAAAATGCCTCTACAAAAAACAAACACACAGAGATACAAATAGATTTTTAAAAATTACATATTTTGGGCTCATTTAGTGCAAGACAGTCTTTTTTTATGGGACAGAAGTTAGGAAGCAAACGAGCAGACGAATCGACTCGATTACATGATGGTAAGCGATTACCGCCCCCCATAGACACCCGCAACACCAGAGGAGTCACAAGTGCGTTGCCGACCTTTGAAATGGGAGTGAGTACGCTCTTTTTTTGAAGGTTTGTAGGTCGTATCGGTCCGGAAATATGCAGGCGACAATTCATTCGACAGTTTGGTTGTGCGGGGCAAAAAGTTTTTAGTGAAACGCACTGTTGTGGACTGCCAACCATCTAAGAGATGGGGATGAAAATTTTGTCGCGTGGAACGATGGCGAAAGGAAGCGACAGGGATCAATCCGAACAATTCCTCGGAGCAATACCCATAGTACATGCGATAGAGAATGCAGAGCGAGGCTACATCTCTACGCAGCGCCTTGGGGTCAAGCCGATCTGAAATATCCTGGTAGCCGACGATTCGAGTTGCTCTCCGTTGAATGGGGTCCAGAGGGAGAAGCTGGTACTAGGGTGCCTCTGCCTAGAGATGAGAACAGTATTCCATATGAGGCCAAACCTGCGCCTTATAAAGTTGCAGGCGATGGGCCACAGTGAAATACCGTCTCGAGCACACCAAGCTACTTCGGGGCTAATTTAGCCTTACCCTCTAGATCAGTGTTTTTCAACTTGTGGGTCGCAACTCCTGAGGGGTCGCGAAGCCTTTCTGAAGGGGTCGCGGCAAAAGGTAAAAGTAAGTGGTTATAGGTCCCACACTACAATGAAAAAATACGATTTCAGTAAGAACGTTGGTCCTGTTTATTTTTTAACAATTTGTCAAAACGTGGTTCTATTTTGGAAACGTTTATAAGTAAATCATTTTCTAATTCAAGAAAACTATAAACGTAGTCTTTCAAATCACAAATATTTTGTATGTTTATGGCCCTAGGGGGATCGCAATATTTTTTTAACTTGTAAAGGGGTCGGCTATTAAAAAAGGTTGAAAAACACTGCTCGAGCTAGATGACCACGGAACTGGACTTCACTCGATATGTCGACACCAAGGATTCCGATACTAGTCAACACCTATTAAATCTAAAGTGTTTTACCATGACTATACTTCCTTAACTCCTTTGTGGATCGAAAGTAAACTCTTCCGAGAATGTACAACTATGCTACCTACATCAAATAAAATATTTTCATTTTATTCTCATGTCTCCGAGTTATTTCGCTTGTAGGTTGTTGCCTGATGAAAATTCAGTAAACAAGGACCGGTCTCTCGTATAACGACATTCATATGGAAATTGGAAATATCGCGATCGCCTTACAAAAATAAAATACATTACAAAAGATGCGAATTAGGTACTTATATATAGATTTAAAAACGACCGAGACGACGTTATTTCAACTCACCAAGTGCGGTTATTCAAATATTTCTCAGGTGGAGTGCTCACCGTTCAAGCGTGTGTCCCATACTAATGGGTGCTAAGTAATTATCACGCTGGACACATATTTATTTCATTAAGTGCGACTTTAGCGATCCTGCCATAGCTGCAATGTCAAAATGCTGCCAGTCCAAGTAACAAAATCTTGGCTTATAATATAAAGGATTATTAAGTTAAAAATATTAGCTTTATAATATTATTGCCATGGGTACAATCTTATACTTTACAATAAAAGCGTTTCTCTGGCGAATAACCTCGTTTCGGATTCGGTCGCGCAGAGAAAATCCGAGCATAGCTTTCTCCATGGCACGCTGTGTGACTTTGAGCTTGTGGACTAACTGCACTGTTAGTGTCCACGTTTCGGTGCCATAATATGTCATCACGGATAGGACCCACTGGTTGAAGACTTTTGTCTTCAGGCATTGCGTTATTGGCGACTCTCTCAAAGCGAATACGTTAGCTGATTCGAAGAAATCTTCGGCGCTTCAATGCTCTTAATATCGAAGAAGCTATCGAAAAGAATCGAGGAACTAAAGTTTTCGTTCAGCAGCTTGGGAGAAGTCATCTGACTAAACTTACAACATCTGACGGCATAGTCGCTACCTCTAAGCCCGAGATCTTGTCCGAGATCGAAGATTTCTATAGTCAGTTATATGCTTCAAAAGCTTCCAGACCAGATCCCCATAACACAGAAGCCCGAGCTACGTTGACTTGCCATTTCACTGACGAACTTCCTGATATCAGCCACGACGAGATCGAGTTGGCCCTCAGACAGCTTAAAAATGGAAACTTCTGAGCTACTGAAAGCAGGTAGTAAGCCTGTAATCAGTAGGCTTCGCAATCTATTCAATGTCGCTTTACAAAACGGAAGAACTCCAAAGGCGTGGAATAAAAGCATCGTGGTCCTGTTCTTTAAGAAAGGTGACAAAACTCTTCTTAATAGACCGATATCGCTTCTAAGCCACGTCTATAAGCTGTTCTCGAGGGTTATTACAAATCGACTCGCACATAGACTTGATGAATTCCAACCACCAGAGCAGGCTGGGTTTTCGTACATTTAAAAAAAAATCAGACAGTTATAAGAAAATTTATAGAGCAGAAGTTGAAATTTATCAAAAAAGCCCTCAGAAAAACATCAACGTGTGTTCCGTCATGAAGATTGTCTTCAGTGCCCCATTGCGTTGGGAAATTCGTAAGCCCGCTTACATATTCGGCAACATCATTACCTGCCATCACGTGAGATAATTCCAAGGGCTAACCAATTGTGAATAAAAAAACTGCATATAAGAAGTTTCGGGTTAATTACTAACCTTTATAAAGACGTCTTTTAATAGACTACTTATCTAATCTGTGCTACTTACTACCTACACTCAAGTGCTTTGCTAGTCGGGAATGCTTAACGGTCTAGCTCTTCAAAGAAAGGAAACGAAACGTAACAGACCTACATTCCCCTGGCCAAGTCTGCATTGTGATGCGGTTCATTTGAATGAAACTTGCTTACAATTAGCCGTTATACCTACATTACCTAAGTTCCTGCTTTGGTGTACCTAAAATTGAAGCAAGGTTGTCCATATATTTAAAACAGGCACGCATGACCATTCCATATTATTGTAAATATCAAATCAAATTGTTTTCTACTCATTAAAAATATATTAACCTCATTGCATGTAATATTATTTTAGTGATACATAGATACGTCTTGGACTATTTTTCCAGTGTTAACTCAAAAATGACAATAACTAGGCATGCTTATTAAACGCATTGACCAACCATGATTATACGCTTTATATTATTTATTAACTCATTCCAAATAGTTTCCCTCCAAATTAACTTTGACGTCTTTGGAAACAATAAGAAGTAGGTACTAATATCTCATCTCACTTCTCACTGTTACAGAGTGTTACTAAATCTGAATCAAAATTTGTATGAGAAACTGAAAAAAAAAGTTGTAGATCGGATTTTTTCAATATTTTTCCTGTATTCTATACTTGATTCTGAGTAACCCCTTAAAGTTTCAAAGGCACTTTTTAACATTCTGTATTCCTGTAATAATACAGGAATACAGAATGTTAAAAAGTTATTTATAAAAATACGAAAGTATGGATGTTTGTTCCACTTTCACGCCGAAACTACTGAACGGATTTGGATGAAATTTGGTGGGTAGATAGATAAAACACTCGGCTAACAGATATGATACTTTTTAGCCCGAAAAACTCGAAGGTTCCCGGAGGAATGGCTAAAAACTGAAATATTGACTTTGTCACTAGATGGCCTGGCGATATCGATAATTCATTACAGCTGCCAGGGACTGTCAAGTCGCAGGCGGCCTAAAAACTTTTTTTTTTTTTTTATGGCAGAGGTGGCAAACGAGCAGACGGATCACCTGATGGTAAGCGATTACCGCCGCCCATAGACACCCGCAACACCAGAGGAGTCACAAGTGCGTTGCCGGCCTTTGATTTGGGAGTACGCTCTTTTCTTGAAGGTTTGAATGTCGTATCGGTCCGGAAATACCGCAGGCGACAATTCATTCCACAGTTTGGTTGTGCGAGGCAGAAAGTTTCTAGTGAAACGCACAGTTGTGGACTGCCAACCATCTATGTGATGGGGATGAATATGTTGTCGCGTAGAACGATGGCGGAAAGAGGCGGCAGGGATCAATCCGAACAATCCCTCGGAGCACTCCCCATTGTACATGCGATAGAGAATGCAGAGCGAGGCTTCATCTCTACGCAGCGCCAGGGAGTCAAGCCGATCTGAAATATCCTGGCAGTCGACGATTCGAGTTGCCCTTCGTTGAATGCGGTCCAGAGGGAGAAGCTGGTACTGGGGTGCCCCTGCCCAGAGATGAGAACAGTATTCCATATGAGGCCGAACCTACGCCTTATAAAGTTGCAGGCGATGCGCCGCAGTGAAATAACGTCTCGATCTATTGAGCACACCAAGCCTCTTCGAGGCTAATTTAGCCTTACCCTCTAGATGGCCACGGAACTGGACTTCACTCGATATGTCGACACCAAGAATTCCGATACTAGCTGAGGCATTTAGGGGAGTGTCCTCAAAACGAGGTGATACGACAAATGGCATTTTCTTGGCAGTGAACGCGCAAACTTGTGTCTTAGTGGGGTTAAATTGGACCAAATTAAGTCGATCCCATTCTGAGACTTTCTTTAAAGAGGCCTCAATTTCCGACACAAGCCCTACAACCAATTTTTAATTTTTTAATTTCAATTTTTAACAGTGGTGTTAACCACTAGCCCTACAACCTCCACCAATCCGTCCCCGTTTGTGGAGTATGGCCTAACCTCAGACCCGTGCCCATGCAGTAGGGTCGACATGAGTTGTTAATTTAACTTAACTAAATACAGGGTTATTTTTGGACGCCCCCCCCCCCCCCACACCACCAAAACTTCACAGTGGCTTCTACTCATAAAACTGAGCAACTTTCCTCAAATAACCAATGGTCAATTTGTAAAAAAATTTAGGCATCTCCATACAAAATAGGCCGATCTCGCGATCAAATTAGAATGAAAGGTCCAAAAAATTTTTTGCGAATTGACCATAGGTTACTTGGAGAAAGATGCTCAGTTTCATGAGTAGAAGCCACTGTAAAGTTTTGATGGGGGGTCCAAAAATAACACTGTATAATAAAATAAACCATTTTAAATTGGAGTACCTATACCTGTATATTTAATACGTATTACGATCTTCGTCTTGTAGAAAATTATTGCTCATAAACAACGTAGATATTGTAAATACGAGAATTTCTTAAATCTGGAAGTTACAAAAGTCATAATTATAAACAAGAGCCGATAAAAGCTAGTGCGCTGAAGGTAGGTAAGTAAGTAAGTACTCATATGTTTTCGCGCGACCATCGCTGGGACTGGTCCTACGGCATTCTCGGGCTCTGCCCCGCCGCCGCCGTCGTCGTCGGCCGCCGCGGAACGCCTATACTGCTGTACTGTACGCACAGCCCGTACTACCTACTTGGAAAGACGTTGAACCGCCGCGTTCAAAACAACATCCTTTGGATGCTCGGTTATAAGTACATCTATCTAGGTACGGCAGATCGCAACCGGTATGTGCCTTCAGTGTTGTCGTTGAAAAGAATAAATATTTTGTAATGTACTGATGATTTACTACACGCAGAAACAAAACAGGAACTACAATACAATACTGAAAGGTTTATGAAATAATTAATAATAATAGGTAGGTTAAGAAAGTCTGAGATCATTTCGAGATAAAGAAAAATATTGATCTGATTAAAGCGTTCAGAGTTCAGAGCTTGTCGATCACGCAAGTTAACTGACTATAGTCACGTTCATAACCTAGATGGGTCTGACTGTTATTTATCTCTACCATTTCCGTTCTTCGCAAGGCACTTTAAGCTGGTTGTGGTGGTTGCTATCACTAGATTGCAGTCGTTAAGCCATGTGAGAGACCTTATAGGGAGCTTGAAACCTTCTGACACTGGAGTTGGCCACTGGCCCCACAAGCTCTACCAATCCGGACTTAGCCCCTGTGTGTGGAGTAGGGCTTAACTTTCCCGAGCTACATAATATGTGAAGAGAGCTGTTCCTCAGCAGTGGGGAGAAATGGGTTATTAACGTAGTGCCTTAACTATGGACTAAGTACTACAATTAAATCGGAAGTGCTGCTACTTTTGTACTAATGTGGGTTTTATTTGGGAAGACCTTGTTTATGTCTTTACTAAATATAACAGCATGGGTTTGGAGGTAAGCGTTACATCAGCTCGCGTTGATATTTTAATGACCGGACTCTTGTAGGTATTTAAGCGCAGTGTGATGCTCGCGTTGATGTCTTTATTATGACCGAACTGTTTCGCACGGGGTAGCATGATTCTCGCGCTGCTGAGGTATTTTCTATTTATTATTTTTTGTGACGCTTCATAAGATTACGTTGCCTGTATGAATAATTCGTATACTATTCTGTTTATATTATTAGCTGTATCATCTGTGATTCATGGCGTTATGGTGTATCATCTGTATCAATTTCCCATACTAAATCTAAATAGTGAATCAAGAATTTGCATGCAAAAATGAATTTTTTTTTAATATTTTTCCTGTATCTAATATAAGTAGTTACTTGATTCTGAGTAACGTCTTAAAAAAAAATTACAAGTGAATAGGTACCTTGGTCATTCTTCTTTTTTTGCGACAATGGCTATGACTTCCAAATCAATATTTAACATTTACATAAGGTATTAATGATGATTTGTAATACGTTCTATATGTTGTGTGAGGTACCTACCCTTTTTTAGATGGACTACCGTACCATGTAAGATTTAATTTATTAGCAAAACTTTTTGATCAAAATGTACACCTCCGTCAAGGTCCCCAAAAATAGTATTACTGACACCTTCGTCACGCTTTGTAACTTTTTTCGCAAGTTAAACAATGAAGTGAAATAAATACCTACGAGATGACAATACAATTAATTTGCTATTTTATGGTAGATTACGAATAGTTTTGTAGTATTTATATTTTGGCTATATAATTTTAAGTTCATACATTACGGGAGACAAATCATTGTCGATAAAAAAGAAGAATGACCGGTGGGTCATTCTTCTTTTTTATTTTTTATAAACGGAAATGTGACTCAAACGGTAGGTTTGAGTCACATTTCCGTTTATAAAAAGTTATCTGTAAGTATATTAATTTACATAGCATGGTAATGAAACATGTTTTTAGCCAAATCCTGTAGTTAAAACTAACCATCACGAATTCTCCTAACTTGCTCGATGATAAGTAATTACAGTAATAACAAATTGGTATTCTATTTTATTAATTTAATGTACCTATTTTACAAATGCGCAGAATATCTATATTGCCAACTGAAATACAGGGATAAATAATATTTTTTAAATTTTTAACCGCCTCTGTGGTCTAGTGGCTAGTCTGATTGCTTCACAACTTGAGGTCGCGGGTTCGAATCTCGGCAGCGTCCAACTTTGTAGGACTCGGTTTGTAGGACTCGGTTTGGTTGGTGATAGGGCATTTTTGGAGCCCGCCTGGCTAGCTGCCACCATTTTATCAAAGTTTTTCCGCCAAACATCAACGTCAATAGCATTGATGTGTTCCGGCATTGAGATAAGATAGCCAGTTCCCCATTGCGTTGGGAATTTCTTGGTAAGCCCGCTTCCATCTTCGGCATCTTCATAACTTACCACCAGGTGAGATGAATAAAAAAATATCCTTCTAGATAGCAAATACATTAAAGTGCAGTACATTCGCCTTAGATGTCGCACCGAATCAGCTCGGCGGGCGTGGGAACGCTGCGCTGCGCCTGCGCACAACGAGGCTGAACGCGAACCTCCAGGCTATATACTATATGAGGAGCCATAATTTGCGGGAAAAAAGCGGTCCATCTGAACAAGTTCAACGCCACTTTCGAATTAACGGACATCGTGCCCATTTCGCGAACGGCCGAAGGAATGCCAAGGACTGAGCAAGAAAAACAGAAACCTTCTTTATTTAAAAATAATAACGAAAAGCGCTTGGGAGAGGAGGATGCAATAAGTACTTACATTGGAGTTGCGGCGAGAACTAATGTGTTTGTTATGAATTTAATAATTATTCTCAGCTTCTTGGAAAATCAAATTCCTGGAAATTATGGATCAGATCGGTATCTTTGCTTTTGGCAATTTCTTCTCCTGACAAATAAAATAACAGGCACCTTAGGTCATAGAAATTCCAGGGATAACGCAGATGCTTCCTTCGCAGCTTTACCACAAGTTGATGTTTTCCATCACCATTTTGATAATTTAAGAAGATTTAATTCGATTCGCATACTTATTGTGAGATTCAATGAATTTGTTAATACCTATATATTTTTTACATGGTGCTTTTATGTTAACACAGCTTAACAGTAACAAATAAATAAATTTTATTTCAAAATAACTACATGACTACATATTTTTGTTCCATAAAAACGCATACAGCGAAGATTGTTTCGAATATAGACAAAAAACAAGGCTTCAGAGATGCGAATTGCAAGGCGCTTGACCTTGCCTGACGCTGTTTACATCGAGAGCGCATCGGTCGCGCGCGTCACGGCCGCACGTTGCACCCCGCTATACGCGTATGGGGCACAAACATTCCATATAGCTATAACTACGAGGCGCTCGCTGGCTATTGCAGTTCTATCTATAAAGGGAGCTCGAAGCGAATCAGGCATGAAGTAGGCAGGCCACTTTGCCACTACACTACGATGCCGCTTCGCCGCCGCCGCGCCGCCGCCGCCGCCGCCGCCGCCGCCGCCGCGCCCTTGCCGCCCGCGCCTCTATGGCATGGCATCCGGTTAGACGCGTCCCGCACGTTCCGTCCGATCAACCACCGCACACCGCACCGCGCACTTTATGTTATTGGGACCACAACACAGAAAATAAGTAAACTCTTTTGTTAGGATGTTAAAAAAGTGCGTTTGAAATTTTAAGGGGTTACTCAGAATCAAGTAGTTTAGAATACAGGAAAAAAAATTGAAAAAAATTCGAACTACATTTTTTTTCGTTTCCCATACTAAACCTGGCTAAAGAATCAAGAATTTGTATGGGAAATTTAAAAAAATGCAGATCGGATTTTTTCAATTTTTTTTCTGTTTTCTGTACCTGGTTAACATAGACCTCCTCCATAGAATTCCACTTAGCATGTTTCCACATAAACACAGGCATGCAGATTTCCTCCAAACCTGACTAAGTACATCATCAGTTCAACTTGTTGGCGCTCAGCACTACGTCTCCATTATACGAGTATCCTTGGTCCTTTCGTCACCATAGGTGTTACATTAATTTTGTGAGCCGTTTAGGGGGGTCCATTAATTACGTGAGGCGTACGGGAGGGGAGGGCGTCGGTCTGAATCTCACCCAATCTCACGTGGGGGATGGGGGTCTCGGCAAACTTCACGTAATGTTTTCGCACTAGAAACATGTAAAATATTCAAAAAACCTACCGGCTCGTACCAGGGTAGGGAGTGGCAACCCTAGTGGGGCATCATCTCTTGAGGGGTCTCTCGCGCATCGCGGTTGCCTAAGGTTTCAATCGTAAGCCTTATGAGGTAATGACCCACTCAAAATCAGGGTTCTGTTCTCAAAATTTGAAAGGGTTCTACCAGGCTAGGGAATGGCAACCTATTAAAATCCGACGTTACTAAGTGCATATTATCGTTACTTTATAGTCTGATTCTTGATCCTTATGAGGAAAGGGTTTTCTGCAGTGGGAGCTCGGACTATAGCGGTTGGACGAGGGGCTCGAGCCAAATCTTACGAAATCTCACCAACGGGGCATGGGTATCAGAAATCCCCAAAAATGCCTCACGTAATTAATGGACGCTGCCTTATCAGTTCATTTATTTATTTATTCAATAAGAAGCTTTCATTGCTCCACTCTCTTTGATCTTTACTTATTTTTAAGAAAATGTCAACAATACCTATTACGGGACGAGTTTGTTACGTTATGATTTTTTTCATAGATAGGTAAGTAAAGATCAAAGAAGGTGGAGTCGTCAAAGCACAAAAAACCCTCGTGCGTAAGAATAGGTACCATTTAGCTTTCGTTTTGAGGAATATAATTACCTACCTGTTAATAATCAGGCCCACACCCACAGTGTGACTATTTGTGGCAGATTTCTGCCACTTAAAAATTATAAATTAAAAAAGTAGCAGAATTCGGCAGATTTCCAGGTAATCTGCCGAATACTGCAACTTTTTAAATTTATATATACAGGTGTAACAGAAATTTTGGACATTTGACGTTTAGATATTGTGATTTGTGATATTTTGAAAATTGATATTTTGCTATTTTGATTGTTTGATAAATATTTTTTGTTTGTTTGAAATATTCTTGTTTGATATATATATATTTTTTCTTTTAATTTATACTCTGAGAAAAATGCTCCACGGGCTTAATTATAAAATATCATAACAATTTCCTAAGATACGGTGTTTCGTTCTATAATAAAGTTATCATAAGTAAATCTCATAAAATAGTCAAGATGCAAGGGTTCGTTCGCTGATATTATGATGATAATTACAGTCGAAATTGGTCAACGAATATAAAATTAAGGTTTTATTATTTTATGATCCCATTGACAAAAATAACATTACGTAACATAAACGAACCTGTGTCCTAATGTAATTAAAGAATGAAAGGAAAGCGTCATCATTTAATAGTATGACGGATTTATAAGTAAATTTGAGGAATTACTACTGGAAATTACATTAAATCACCATAATGTAGTCGTACTAACCTTAACAACTGCATTACAATCACCTTATTATAAAGATTTTCTCCACATTTTATACTAACTAATTGATATTATAAAATGAAGAACTTAATATTGTTATTCTTTGTCATGTTATTTATATCGTAAGCATTAGTTTGCTTGCAGACTGATTACATTATAATGACATGAATTCGTTATAATATTAGATTACATGCACACAAAAATACAGTGAAATTAATACTATTAGTTTCATACAAAAATGCCATGATAAGTTTAATAATTTCAAGAAAGAGCAGAATAGAATAAAATGATGCATGATGGTATATTGCTCATTGCGTTCGCCACCACAGTACGGTACGCACGTGTTACATCGACAGATTCGCTGGTAAGTAAATTTTTTACCTTCTCAAATGAATCCTGTACCTACTATGATAACTGAGTGATTTGTTTTGTTATGTTTTGATACTTTTTTAACATCTACTCTCATTTTAATTTAGTTTGATTAAAATATAAATTTCATGCAAGTTCCACAGTTCGCTAAATTGTTGTAATTGTTTCAGTTTGGTGTTTCTGCTAGTACATCTTTTATAAACGACGTTCTTTAAAACGACGCAAACGATTAATAGACAGCACTGCAGAACCACAAGAGATACTATAACAAAGGGCAGTACTGCAGAGCCATATTTGGAGGGTACTTGAGATAGCAGTGGTGATAACCAAAATTTCATAGAGCAGTAGCAGCACCTCCCACTGGGTCAGCAGGCATAATTCTGTGAGTAATATTTTGTTTGATTTTTTCTTATGTTTTCCGAAATCGTACTAAAATAAACTTATAAATCGTTCTACTTTGTTTATTATTGGTATTAATTTTATATTTGCTTTCACTCCCTTTTTCTTCCTGAAATTATTTGCTATACACAGATCCGGTTTGTTACAGTATCATTTGTAAATGTATAAATCATCACTAATTTTGTTTCAGATCCGTAAAATTTTGGGATCATCAGTTAACGGGACGGCAAATATTAGACATCGGTCTAAAAGCGGGCGCATAGCCCTCAGCAGTACGCTGGCACTGGTGGAAGCTCCTGCTGGAGAAACTTGTTCCAGTTCTTTATGATGTAGAATCATTCTCAAAGAATTCAAAACAATAATTTCTTAATATTTACTAGGGTGTCCCTTATATGGACAAAAATTTTTTTGGGTTATAGAAACGCATACCCCCTAATTCTTTGTTAAATATTAAGCCTTACATTAATATAAAATTTTAACTCTCTAGGTTAATATTAACCCGTGCCGACAAGGTCCCAATTTTTTTATAAAAGTAGCTATTTTTGAGTTTTCTTCATATGTAACTAGATCGTTGTTAATATGCATATCTTGGGTAAAAATTGACGAAACAAAAAATGTAAGTAATGTTTTTTATTGACAAACAAATAAAATTGTACAAATATTCAGGGTACTTCTTTTTTAAAGTCTCTTTTTTGCAGTCTGGATACAGCTTTCTATGTTCTTGCACACAGCGTAACAAGAATTGTTTTTGTTCCTCTTCTGCGGTAATTAAACCATGAAAGTCTTGCATAAGCTTTACAGCTCTTTCAGCTGTGTCATTTACAGCTTTTAAGCTTAACACCTTCCTCTTAGCTTCGATGAAAGCTGCATTATGGTCCCACGAAGATACGTTTTCTTCAAGAAAACTGGTATCAATTTTTAATCGCGAAAAACATTTTTTGCTTTTAGCTGACACGAAATCGCTCAACGACTTCCCGTAACAATATGATTAGTAGGTATTTCAAGGAAATTAACCAAATTTAGAACAAACAACTCATTTAAAATATTTAAAAAAACTCTTACCATACAAAGAGGCAGACATCTCTTCTTTCGATGCAACATATCGCTTCCCTTCAAGCTTCAAGTCATATGCAGTTTCTCTTTCTAAGTTCGTTATCATATTCGCCTTGGTTTCTTCATCAACATCATCATCAAAGAGTGATAATATCACCACTTCTTCTGATAAATACCACAGGTGTTGACTGAACTTACTCAGAGCCGCTTTGGAAATTACTTTGTCAAAATTTTCATAGTCTTTCAACGTTTTTAAAAAACGCAAATCTTGATTCGGTGCCTTCACTGCCAAACTGCATCCGAGCCAGGGCTTCACATAAATTGCCACAATAAATAAACAAACATCTTGCAATGCTCGTTTGTCTTTAACGCTCATTTTGAATTGAGACTGCAGCAAACATATTTTTAAAGAGTAAATAGCTCTTGCCATCCATCGTGCTTGATGCATTGCGCCAGGAGGACGAATTTTAATTTTACCCTCATTATCTCCTCCCAAGTAAATAATGGATAGCTCGATTAGTTCTCGATAATCGTCCCGTACGATGGATTTCTGCAGTTCATGTTTGAAAAAGGTCAGCAATCCCTTAATGGTCGCATTAGAAAGATGCTGTTTAACGAAATCTATGCATGATTCGACAGCCTCAGGATTAATGTTCTTCCAGCTGTCTCTAAACTTTTGAATAGTGGGATATCGGGACTGCTAGTGACTTGGTGAATCTTTGATTCAAATACACTTTTGAGGACCAATTCATACACATGATGGCGGCAAGCAAACAGTAATAATTCTCTTTCTAATTTTTGTTCCAAAAGCACACAAGCTCCATTTATGCGCCGTGTATTAGATGCTGTTGTATCACAACACATAATTTGAACCTTATCAGTAAGGTTCCAATCATGAAGCGCGTTTGAAACAGCTTTAGCTTGATCTTTACCGGAAGAACTATCTAGTTTTGGTACTGCAAGAAGTTGCTCCTTCTCTCCAAAGGAAATAAGGATCGGCAGGCGTTCCTCTTTAGAACTTCTCACATCTAGGCCGGGTAACAATTATCCATCCCAATCAACTGTAACTACTTCTGGCACGTTATTTTGAAAATCAGATTTTATAGATTCTGCTCTATCCCTTCTTATCTGTGTTCGAATACGTTGAATAGAAGATTTGTTAATTGGATAGTCGTCGCAACAAAGACCTAGTGCTTCTATTACTGCTTGAATTATATAAACTGAATCTCTTATGCTTAGTTGACATTTGTCTAAAGTTGCAACTAACTCAGGTGTGATAAAATCTTTCCTTTCTCTTTTTGTAGTAGTTACCGAACTTTCAGATTGAGACGTGGCAGGCAAAGGTTCCTCCAGGCTTTCTTCAGAGCTGGTAAATTGGCCTTCATGTAGTTCTTGTGGTGGTGTTAAGCTGTGTGAAGTAGAAGATGTCAATGAGCTCGCTGAAGTCATTTGCTGGAGCCTCCTTTTCTCCTCTTCTAGTTTTCTCTGCCTTGCCTTTTCTTCCTTCTCAGCTAACTTTTTGTCTACACCTGCCAAGCAACCAAGGCGCCCTGGCTCTCTTTGCATTTGTAAGAAAATTTTATCTTCTTCAATTTTCATCCTTTTAAGAGCATCAGCGTGGATATCAAATAAATTATCCAAATCCTTTAGAAAATCCTCCTCACGGCGTTTAAAAACATCCTGTGATTTTATGCGGTTTTTTTTGAAGCTCTCGCCAGACTTGATAAAGATCCACAAGCTTCTTCACACAGTTAGGAAGAGCTTTGGTAGGCGAGAACTTGTCGATTAGACGGCAATTTTGCACCCGTTATTTGGTGATGCACCTCACCAACCAAGAAAATACTCTTTTTAGCGCTTCTCAGTTCCACTGACATCTTCGAAATATAAAATATTACGTGTTAGTTACGCGACAATCCGAGAGTAAGTGACAAACCGAGCGCGCCCGCGCGGCACTTGCGTAGGGGCTTGTATGAACATGTTCCCGCTCAAGTGGGCACGGGTTGCAGTGCTCCAAATAAGGTAAAAATTTATTTCCGAGTATTTTAGGGTCAAATACACAAAATTAGAGCCTATGCGTTAAAAAATAATAACTTAGAAAAATAAGGGACACCCTAATATTTACGTGTAGATATAAGGCTATTATTTTATAAGGTATACAAATTAGGTTGTATCTGAAAATATTTTGAGTAATTCATAGAAGTGTATTGAGTATTCATGTTCTATCTTTTCTTTATTAACTGCGCCTCATTGCATTCTCTCATCTATTGCTTATTTTAGTTATTTCGTTTGCTTTTTATTTTTTGTTATTATACAGGGTGACTGGTACAAATCTGCAAATCTCTTAACTCGTGATTACACTCGCGAAACTGAACAACTTTTGTTCTACATCTTTCTTAAAATCGCAAAAAATGGAATTTTCATACAAATCTATTTATTAGTGAGCCAATCTTTTTTTGAGATTTCATCAAAGTTATAGAACAAAAGTTGTTCAGTGTCATGAGTATAATTACCAGTTAAGAGATTTGTACGTATTAGTCACCCTGTATATATCTGGAGGAAATCTTACTTGAATCTTACTTAGTAGGAAATAAACTGAAATAAGAGGATAGCACACAAATTAGTAGGAAAATATCTAAAGATATGAAGAAATAGAAAGAAAATTAGTATGAAAGTACATAAAGTTATGAAGAAATTACATAAACAGTAATCAGAGAACATCCAAAAATATAAGGACTGTCATATTAGTTGTTGTTCTCTCATTAAAATCTTAAGACGCATCACACTGCAGTATGGTTACCGTCACCATAAAAATGTAGTAAGAAGCGTATACTGTTTTATGCTTCCTACTACTCACATGGTGATAGGTCACCATAATATTATTTTGTGAGTAACAGTGATAGCGGTTTCACCATACTTTATTGTGATTTCCGTATGCTCCGCCCTTTACGTGAAATCACCGTTTTATTACATGGTTTCATCAAATTTTAGCCCCTTATTTCTCTCAGTGTAATTTTTACGTGGCTGAAATCTGCTACATATTGGTCACTGTGCACACCCATGTCATTTTTGGCGAAACTGCATAACCTAACCTACAAGTGTACCTACAACCGACAAACCATCTGACTGAGAAATGTGGCGCACTTAATTTTTATAACGGACTATAGGTACGTATGGTACGGGTTGCAAGCAAAGCGTGCATTCGGCACAGCGGGCAGGCAGTGGCGGTGCTGCCGATGCGCCGTGGTCGGGGCGGTCGGTGGTGTAGGAAGAGGCACAGGCAAGACGCGGACGCGGTGAGGCCTGAGGCTGGGGGGCTAGCATTGCTACAGTAGTACGACGACGTACGGCCCGCGCTTCTCGTAAAGGAAGCGACCCTGACGCGGTCATTGCTCGCCGCGGCCGCATTTTTCTCGCTCCCCCCTCTCCCCTCCCATACCCTCCTTCCCACACCCAACCCTCCAGCTCTTGGCCATCAATGAACGGCGCCCGCGCATAAGACCCGCGGTATCGTTTCGTCTCACTCCTCCGTTTACTGTCTGCTCTAGTCTCACGATGACGTCGCATTTGCAAATTTTTCTAACAACAATGTCTCATACCATATAAATCTGAACTGAGATAACAACTTCATGTTTTTTTTACACTACGCACAGTATATTAAAAAAATATTTTTGTAACATGCTGTTTTTATTGCAAACATCAATAGTTTGGATCATTTTAAGCTCTTCAGTAAAACTTCGGCATTGTTACGACATGTAGTTAATTTTTAAAAAATCTCAAAGATGACGTATATTAGGGTAACAAAAATAATAATAAAAAATATTAAAAAAAATGAAGCTGCTTAATTAAGTTGTGATTATTATATGTTATTACATATATAATACCATATTTTAAAACAAAATTTTGTCGTCTTAGGTACTTTAAAAAACTAATAAAATAAAAATTTGTCATTTTTCTTATTTCTTTTTTTTCCACAATAACACCGTATTAGATGATCAGATCATTTATAGACTAAAATATAGGCGAAATCTGCCTTTATGTACATTATTAAAAACACAATCTAATTCCGCGTTATCTAGAAGTTATCAGGTAATTCAGTTATATCCGGATTTTTTTGGTCTAGGGTTGTCACTTCAACCGGTAATAGTAGTTTGATGGTTGATATTTTTGTTTGTTCTGTATTTCAGATTACTTGTTAAGTAATGATATATTCATACAATACTTCGTTAAGTATACACCATGTTACGGTATAGCGACAAATATCCTTACTAAAACATGTTTTTTTGTTAAATGGTTAGTTTTGGATCTTTTGTACACTTATATGAGTTTGTTTATAGGTGAATTTACGCAACGTAATTTGTTTTCTATTTAACCATCTCATATTGCTTTGTAAATAGATTAATTAATGTACATATCATAAAAATTGCATAATTTGTACATTACTTCCTATCGTGTAGCACAATTAAGCGTCTATTAATAAGGTATTGACAGCGGCTACTGATGATGTTCTTTATATCACCCGCGGTCACGTGTGTTATGACTATGAGACTCTCATATACACCTATGCTTTTTTAATTTACATAGTACATAGTACATAATTCGATGAAATAACTAATTGCTAATATTTATGTAGAATAAATACGAAAGCAGATTAAAATGTTTTAAAGTTATGTTTTCATGTCACTGATAAATTCAGTTATCTGAACAAGCGGCGGAATCGCGTAACAAATACTGGTGATTTAATAAGTAACACCATGCCAGAAAATTCAGTCGTGAAACAGCGATGTTTGATTTGTTTTACAGTGCATTGGTTTCATCTGACCCCGTCATATCGGACTTCAAAATAAAACAAAGAAAAAATTTAAGAAAAAAGATGCCATTACCACCGGCCGCAGTATGCCTGCTGAATCCTATCGAGGAACACACTGTGATAAGTGACTATACGTCGTCCCAGTTCCATGAGGATGATGAAAATTTGGTCCTTGAGAATGAACACGAGGATGACAGTTAATTCTATTTTTATAAATATTTTTTTAACATCCGAGTAAAATAAAATAGATATCCGGATTTAAGAAAGTGGCAACCCTGACTAAAATTGAGAAATACCGGATAACATCGACAAAACGCGGAGTTAGATTGTGTTTTTAATAGTGTACATAAAGGCAGATTTTACCTATATTTTAGTCTATAAACGATTATCTAATACGGTGTCATTGTTAAGAAAATAAATAAATAAGAAAAATTACAAAAATATTTGTATTTCATTAGTTTCTTAAAGTATGAAGAAAAATTTTTTTTAAAAAATCTGGTATTTGTATATGTAATTAATTACATACATATAATATCTAATCAAAACTTAATTAAGCAGCTTAGTTCTTTTTTAACTATTTTTTTTTTATTTATGTGACCCGGATATACATCAACTTTGAGTTTTTTTTTATGTCGTATCAATGCCGGAGTTTTACTGTAGAGCTTAAAATGATCCAAACTATTGATTTTTGCAATAAAAACAGCACGTTACAAAATTAGGGTTTTTAACACATTGTGCTACGCTTAGACGTACAGCATCTTGCTATTTGGATTTTCGGTAGGGACGAAGGGTTTTCAGATGCAAAAATATAAGGGGTTTTGAAAATAATTAACAATCGTTCGTAAAACACAGCGAGTAAAAAAATTTATCAGGTAAAAAAGCGAGTAAAAAATTTTAGAAGCTATAAGATGACTATTTATATTACATAATATGTGATTATGATTATGTGTAAAATAAAAATAATTTTACTTCAGAGCTAAATTGTGATTTACTGTGACTTTACATAAATTAAGCGATTTATATAGCAGTTCTATTAGCTATGGAACCCTAACGCAATCATTCTGATGTAGTGCTTCACTAGAAACTCTAACACTCTTAATGTTCGGCAAAATTTATTATGAACTTCGAACTAAACCGGTCAGCTATTTTGATGAATGTGACATAGCTATAACCTAAAAAGTTTAAAAAATGCACTTTCTTTACAAGACTCTTTACAACCAGTAAGACTACAAAGTTGAAATGTCCCGCGATTATAGAAAACGTTGACTCAAATATACCTATACAGATGTTAAAAAAAGTGCGTTTGAAATTTTAAGATGTTACTCAGAATCAAGTATAGAACCCAGGAAAAATATTGAAAAAATCCGCTCTTCAAATATTTTTTTCAGATTCTCATACTAAATCTGAATAGTGAATCAAGAATTTGTATGAAAAACTGAAAAATATTGAGGAGCGGATTTTTGAATTTTTTTTCCTGGATTCTATAACTCCTTAAAACTAAACAAAGAAAAAAACCTGTTAAACAAAGAAAAAAAATTTAAACAATTTTGGATTTTATTATTGAAAAGAGATAAAAATATGTAAAAATATTATGGTCCTGTTTGGTAGCTATCAATTATCTTTGGAGGTGTATTTTGCTCTTCCAGCTTATACGAGTATGTATAAAAATATTGACGACACATACTTGTAATATAAATTATTTGAAAAAACTTGAAGATAATATTTTGGGCTCGAAATTCATCTCACTTCGTTAACACATCCTGAAACGTTTAATAGGTAGGTACCTATATACATACGTTCCGCATCACAAAAAACTATTTAAAAAAGCATCTAGCTATTATAGGTACTTTAATTTAAAAATAAACTGTTTGAACTTTGCTACAGAGTACAACAACAATCCATCAATAATTATTATATAGGGAATTCTTCTCGTCCTACTAAACATTTTTTATTAAGAAATCCCTAGTAAAGAAAATGACATTCGAAAAGCAACTTTATTAAGTTAAGTTAAGTTTTAACGAACACGGGCAAACAAAAAGATACTCCAGGGAAATATACGGCGGAACCATTTTGTTAGTTGCGCGCTGCCGCGACCGGTCCAATCTTCTGAAACCAAACTTAGCTCTTCGATTTTTTTTGCTAATATTGTCACTATTCAATTAATGTCAACAAGGAACTATGATGAAATCCGAAAAGCTAGGATAGGGATATCCCAGTTTGTTTGTTAGATATTTACCGATTACAGGATATTAGACTATACCTAATTTATTTAAAGTTGACGATATCGACTGCTGAAATCTATCACGGCGCGTTGATAATTGCAAAGCTTTTGCTAAAGAATCACACATTCTACTGTTATAAATATGTATATTAAATGTAGGTAGTAGAAAGATAAGGCTCTGGTTTAGATTGAATAATTAAGAACCAAAATTTTTTAGCATTTAAAATAAGCATGGCAATCGTGCCATATTCATCGGTATAGAATATCTAAGATAGAGTTCTAAGTTCTTGTTGAGAATTTTGGTTTGAAGGTTCAATGAATATACAAAAATATTGAAAAACTATTTTCTATATCCAGATTTTTAAAGATGCCTGCATATACAAAAATAACTGATTGATGAGGAAATGAGCTGGCGACTTACTTTGGGCTAGTAAACACAGAGGGAGTGCGGCATATGAGTATGCCCGTTAGGTACTTCGTTTCCGCATTTCAGGTTGTCCTGTCTATCCCAGGGCATAATCGGCATCTACTTAAGCCAAATATTTAATATTATCCTTCTAGCTTTTCCACCGTCATCATATGCGGGAAGACCTCCACTGCTGGACAAAGCCCTTCCTCAATTATTTTCACACCGACCAGTCCTATGCAGGCCGCATCCAGCGGCTTCCCGCAGCCTTCGTCGTCGGTCCACCGAGTCGGAGGCCTGCCTACACTGCGTCTTCCGGTGCACGGTCGCCACTCGTATTGAAAAACAATTTTTCAAACAAACATACTTTCATATATACAGGGTGTTAAAAAAAGTGCGGGAAAAATACACATCAGGTAGTAGTTGAAATACTAAATACAAAATACTCATGAATGATGTATTTAAAATATTAAATACTAAATACTTTTTCTAGATGTATTGAAAATACAAACTACAAAATACTATATTTTAATGACTTTTGTTTGAAATACAAAATACGTTACTGAAATACCGAATTTACTTTTAGAAGCACTAGGGTTTCAAATGTTTCTCCGATAAAATGAATGAAACCTGCTTGAGAAAATAGCCTTTCCACTGGCCTGGTCCCTGGAAGAGCATAGGCTAGTGTTGAATTCGATAAAAAGCTTCTTAATATTTGGGTAAGCATCCAAAGTGCTGTCTTTGCTTCTATCATTTATGAAGCTAATTGGCCATAGTTATGCCATAACGATCCAACTGATTTAAATTAAGCGAGGGATAATGTACTTTATGTCAGTGACATCGTTCATCGTTATGGCATAACTACGACCAATTCTAACTATACTTTTGATGTTTAAGGGCTGATCATATATAAATAATGAAATCATCATCTAAGTCAAAGTCAAAATATCTTTATTCGAAGTAGGCAGCAGTGTACACTTTTAACACGTCTTTTTTTAATCTACCTAATACGAAGTTCCTAGTCCTACCACTCGGAACTCGTATATCCAATGTTTCGGGAAGTGTTTGCGGAGAAATAAGAAAGGTCGGGCCCTAAAGAAACTCCCTCTAACACATTTTTTAAATATAAATCTTACATGCTATTACATAATTCTAGGTTTTAGTTAGTTTAGTTGCATACTATCATAAAAGAATGTGAAAGGATGAACAAAAATATACAGGTACAATGTGCAAACAGGTAAATATTATGACCAAACACCAATGACAAGAGCAGGCCAGTTCACACGGACAGCACCCGATCACGAGTATAACGCGGGAGTCAGCCATCGCTCCCCTCAACCTCAACCATATATTTTGAGGGAAGGGAACGACTCGGCTCCCGATCTTGCGTACTGGTGCTGCTTCTACTTTCTTGAGACATTTCGTTTTTTTTTCAAATAAAATAAAATCCGGATACAAAGTCCAAAAGGACTAATCAATCTTCCTAAATGTTTTTTGGCCCAACAATTTTTTGGCACAGTATTTTGATCGAAATGTATTTTCAACATAAAGTATTTGAAATACTAATTACGAAATACGTTTGAATGGACTAATTAAAATACTAAATACACAATACATTTTAGATGGGTATTTGAAATATAAATGCAAAATACGTATTTGTATTTCAAATACGTATGTCAATTACAAGTAATTCAAATACTGCCCAGCCCTGAACATACCCCATGACTATGTAAAGCTTTAACATGAGTAAAGTTTATGGACAAAAGGGAATATGGCATGGGCCTAGTGGAAGTGAAAAAATATCGAAATAGGCAGATGACCGTACTGCAGGGACATATTCGGACAAATATAATATTATTTATTATATTGGTCATGGTTAGTAAGATGAGGTACCTAGTTGCTAATACTGTCGCAGGGTAAAACCCTTTATTTTATAAAGTGGTAACGAGAGAGGATAACATCTATCAAGCAATCCTATCACTGCACTAAGTAATCTTGTGCCACTGCTCAACAACAGAGTCCTGAATTTAAGATAGCTAATATTAAGAACTATGGCGACCCAACCACCAAACTTAAAAAATAACTGTTTCAGACTACGACTAATAAAGTATTAGCTTAGTATGAAATTATGGGGCTTTTGAAAGATAATTTTATTAATGTATTCGAATGTGTTTACTGTAGTGGTCGGGCGGCAGCGCAGTACACCGCACAAAGGCGCGGCGGCGGCGGCGGCGCGCGCAGGCGCGGTCGGCAGGCTGCGCCGGCGCTGTGCGGTCAACGCTCGGCAAACTGCCGGACTTACTGGTTGGACATGGGCAATGGAATCCATGGGGGACAAAAAGAAACGCGCCCATTCCGCCTGCTGAGCGCCGAAGCCGCATCGAGACTACTAATAAACGACATCCAACTGCCGACTACTACCGATGATGTGTTTGTCTACCCGTGTACGCGCACAACCTAGAACACCAACTGTTCTCAATGGTGAACTGTTAAGGGAAACTTTTATTTATGTACTTAACTGGGTGTTAAAAAAGTGCGTTTGAAATTTTAAGGGGTTACGCAGAATCGCGTATAGAATACAGGAAAAATATTTAAAAAATCCGATCTACAACTATTTTTTTCAGTTTTCCATACAATTTTTTGATTCACTATTCAGATTTAGTATGGGAGAGCAGATTATTTCAATATTTTTCTTGTATTCTGTACTTGATTCTGAGTAACCTCTTAAAATCTCAAACACACTTTTTTAACACCCTGTATTAAACACACGGTTCTGAAACAAAGTTATATCGACAGGATTGATGTGCGCCAAAATTTGGCCGGAGTTTCGTAGAGAATATGCTGCATATGTTAAGAATAGGCATATCCGTTTATTTCACTGCTCTTCCTAACATTTACAACCATTTTTAATTTTCATTATTTGCATTAATTTTACCATTCCACTTAGTAGATAGATGGGTTATCTTATCTACGAGAAAAAAGTCTATCTTCTGAACCATCTCCCTATGGGAAAAATGAACGAATAAACAGCGGATTTTCTCCAATAATATTAATATAACTCTTATTTCCATTAGTATGCTGTGAACGGTTTCAAACTTATTGTTTAAGACTGCACCCTAACCATTCAAGTTATGTTTCGGATTGATGTCATTGACCAATCGACCGCCGCGTCGGAAATAGATATTCCCTCGAGCAGTTCCGGCGTGGCCGCTCTCTGCGCGTGAATTCGACTGGAGTATACTCGGCACCATCCTCTAATGGGAAAACTATTCATAAATAAATGCAATAAATGTATTTAGACTTTATACTTCAGACTTTGAAGTCTAAAATTATGATGCTCCAATTTATTTCATTAATATCAAACATAACCATGTATATTAGGATGGTTTTTATGAACACAATATTTCCTATTTTCATCTGGATTAATCATAAAAATACTTGACAGATTTTCCAAAATAGTACTCAATGTTTTTTGTAATCCGATCTTGGCCCCCGTGTGTGGAGTATGGCCTAACCTTTCACGATGTATGGGAAGAGAAGCGGTGTCAGTGTGTGGTACCCCGCGGTTTTTGTATACAAATCAACATTTTACACTACAAAGTTTAAATCCGCTCCACCGCAATTCGTCGCGGTGAGCGGAGCAATGTGTTTTCCGCCTTACCCTTGCAACGTAAAAACCTGGAGTGCTCAATAAAGCAAAGTGGTTCAGTCAGACCCAGACAGCTCTTGCAGCTATACAAAGCTCAAGTGAGGCCGCATATGGACAACTGCTCATATCTCTGGGCAGGAGCTGGTTGCAACTGTACCCCTTCGGCTCTACCCAGCGACGCACAGTTTTATCACGGCAACACTCGCCATCGGAGTAGAATTCATTGGAGTGGTTTCAGAGGTGCTTAGAGGTACCTGAAACCCTCAAGCTATGGAATGCGAAGTCATGATGTAGATCACTGATAACGTGGAAAAAAATGTTTAAAAGTCTGGGTTAAATATCAGCAAAAACAATGAGATATCAGATTAGAGCATGGATGTTTCCCTCACTAACGATCATTGGGAAAATCTCAAATATCCCAGACTTTTCCTGGTCGCCAGCTCAGTTCCCTGACTTTTCCTGACCACCAAATGCTTCCCTGACTTTTCATTGAGTTCCCTGACTTTTCTAGAAAGTGGACACCCTGGACAATTCATTCCACAGTTTGGTTGTGCGAGGCAGAAAGTTTCTAGTGAAACGCACAGTTGTGGCCTGCCAACCTTCTGATTGATGAGGATGAAAATGTTGTCGTGTAGAATGATGGTGAAAAGAGGCGGCAGAGATCAATCCGAATAGTTTCTCGGAGCACTCCCCATAGTCCATGCGATAGACCAGTGTTTTCCAACCTTTTTCATTACCCGACCCCCTTACAAGTTAAAAAATTCTTGCGACCCCCCCCTAGGCCCATAAACATACAAAATGTCAATGATTTGAAAGACTACGTTTATAATTTTCTTCAAGTAGAAAATTTTAAGTTATCGTCTCCAAAATAGAACCGCGTTTTGGGGAAATGTCGACGACGAAGGTTGGCTTCCAGTCCTGCGAGACTGGCAGCTCATTATAAATAGTTTTTGTACATATTAAAGTAGAAGTAAGCAAATTCAAAATTGCTATGACGTACTTTGGCAGTTCTTTTTCTAGTATAGTAAGTGGTGGTTGTGTTTATATGTATATTTATCTTTTTACGTTTATTATAGCCTAAACCTGAAAACGAGTTTCCTTTAAACCAGCCCCTTTAACCCTATAGTTCACATTTTTTGACAAATTGTTCAAAAATAAACAGGCTCAGCCTTTTCACTAAAATCGTATTTTTTCATTGCAGTATAAGACCTACAAACACTACTTTTTCTTTTACCCGCGACCCCCCTGGGGGTCGCGACCCACAGGTTGAAAAACACTGCGATAGACAATGCAGAGCGAGGCTACATCTCTACGAAGCGTCAAGGAATCAAGCCGATCTGAAATATCCTGGCAGCCGACGATTCGAGTTGCTCTCCGTTAAATGCGGTCCAGAAGGAGAAGCTGGTACTGGGGTGCCCCTGCCCAAGGATGAGAACAGTATTCTATATGAGGCCGAAGCTGCGCCTTATAAAGTTGCAGGCGATGGGCCGCAGTGAAATACTGTCTCGATCTAATGAGCATACTAAGCTTCTGCGAGGCTCATTTAGCCTTATCCTCTAGATGACCACGGAACTAGACTTCACCCGATATGTCGACACCAAGGATTCCGATACTAGCTGAGGCATTTAGGGGAGTGTCGGTTGGTTGCCGGGACTTGTACCGAGCACACGTCTGTTAAGTTAATTTTACAATTATTACCGTTTTAGAATAGTTTTAACATTATTTTTGTGATGGAGAAATAGCTGTGATCCCGATTTGAGATAAGCGATAATAAGAAGAGGATTAACTCAGGAGACAGCTCCGTTTTCCGAGTTCCAGCAGCAAACCACCACGTGGAGCTCTTTAAGTGCCCATCACCCTTAGAGCCGTCACTTTCACTTGACATTGGCGTTTCGCCATTTTTTTATTGAAGATTCTCCCATTTTTCACTAGACATTGGCAAAATCACGCTCGGAATGAGATGTGGAATGCCAAATAGAAAAATAGAATAGAATAGGGGAGTGTCCTCAAAACGAGGTGATAAGCGGACCAGACACTATCAGTAATAATGACAGTATTTTCAAGTATGTCAATATACTGACATTATACTGACAGTGTAGTGGTTGGAATGATGGTCTGACGCATACTTAACGATGGAATGTCAATATAATGCTGTCATTATTACTGATAGGGTCCGCTATACGAGAAATGACATTTTCGTGACAGTGAACGCGCAAACCTGTGTCTTGGTGGGGTTAAATTGGACCAAATTGAGTCGACCCATTCTGAGAGACCCATTCGCATATGACTTCGTTCCGATCGCACTCGAGACGGCCGGTTCGTGGGGCTCTGAAGCGAGTTCTTTCTTGCGCGATGTAAGGTGCCGCATGAGGGAAAGGGGCCTGGACCCGAGGTTAGGCTCTTTTTTGGTCCAACGCATCTCATTGGCCATCCAGCGAGGGAACGCGGCAAGTGTCATGGGCACCTTTCGGCGAGAGGCACTGCGTGGGGGATTATTTGACATGTAGTTTGTATATTGCAATTGTTCTGAGAGTCTCTTTAAAGAAGCCTCAATTTCCAACACAACTTTGTTTCTGACGATGACAATTTCTCTCGATGACGTTTTCCCGAAAAATGTTGGCACGGCCGTACTGCCCTAGCCTAGCTTTAACCATAAAGATATATACACATTATACAGGGTGTAACAGAAGTGTGTGACAATACTTCAAGGTTGGCTTTTACCCATCAAACTGAACAACTTTTGTTCTACAACTTTGTTGAAATCGCAAAATTTTTTTTGGACTTTTCATACAAATCGATCAGCTGGCGAACCAAGTTTGTATGAAAAGTCCAAAAAAAATTTTGCGATTCAACAAAGTTGTAGAACAAAAGTTGTTCAGTTTGATGGGTAAAAGCCAACCTTGAAGTATTGTCACACACTTCTGTTACACCCTGTATAAGTACAGGATGCCTGCACCACGAGACCTAAAGCGGACCAGACACTATCAATAATATTGATAATATTTTCAAGTACTCACGGAATATTTAGTGTAGTGATTGGAATGAACGACTGACGGTAAGTAAACGATGGATTGTCAATATATTGATGTAAAAATATTGTCAATTTTATTGTTAGTGTCTGGTCCGCTTAAGGTGACAGGCGGAGTTTGGAAGGAAATGGGATTGAGGTCAGGGTTTTCTCACTGTCAGTCGGGCAGACTCACCAACGACGACTGATCAGCTGCCTAAGCTGACGGCTAAAGGAGTCTTGGCCACAGTAAGAGGATAGTGGAAAGGATAGATGATGCGTCCTCACGTCGATGTGAAACGGCGTTGAGTCTGGATACCAAGAAAATTTATTTACATCTTACAATCTATTTATACAAAACTTATTTACATGTTGATTAAGATACATACATTTTAGTGGGTTTTAGCTGATAGACTACACAGCCCTTTATTGTAACAGTTTCGGGTCTGGTCATTGCACTGCTGAGTTGCATGTTTACACGAAGTGAACACATCTCTAGTTTTAAAAATTGACAGAAACCCCACATGACCGACGCAGTAAACGAAACTCTTTGTAAAAGATACAACTAGTTCACCGTGAATAACTTGATATTGAATGTTGAAAAAGCGGGCAAGTGCGTATCGGGCCACGCGCAGTATAGGGTTCCATAGTACTTCTCGTTAACTAGTAAAATCTACTTGGCTGTGAAAGTTTTCTTTTTTACTTCGTTTATTTATATTTATATACTACTGCCGTGATTTTTTTCACAATATCTTTGAAAGACCTATTTAACGACACCGCACACCATGGGATAGTCGAGAAAAAAAAAACATCCCCACTTCACGTGTAGGCGTTTGTCGGCGTGATTAATATGTATATCAGTGCCAAATTACAGCTCTATACTACTAATAGTCTCTGGGTTAAGACGCGGACCGACAGACAGACGGACATCGCGAAACTAAGTATAAGAGGAACTTGTTGACTATGGAACCCTAAAAACTGGGAGAATTAAGAAAAAACTGGACAGATACCTGTGGAAGTAGAGAAAAAGAAAAAAATAAGATATCTTAAAGAAAAAGAAGTATAGGTATCTGTATAAAGTCCAAGATGCAGAGAAATAATATTTCTGTATCTTTTGTTGCGAGAAGTATGTCCACAATCTACGTCCGATGGTTAAATTTGTGATTTTTCTAAAGAATTCCTAAAGAGTTCATTCGCAATTATCCCAACTGGTGTCCGCATTTACCGTATGTGCACCGGAGAATTACGGACAGGAAGGTTTTTGTTTTGTCGAAATATTTTACAGTAATAAATAAATTAAGAATACAATATAATGTTGGTTTTGTAAAGTAGTAACCAAAGTTTAATTACTTACGTAAAAGAAGAAACTGTTTAGTACTAATGGTTCAGATTTTATTTGAATAAGTATTTAAGCGTCCACAATTCCCCGTCTTTCCACTACACGAGTGGTTATTTAGCAGCTTCTATTCCTTTTGCGGTCAGCGATGACCGCCATTCTGAGATTGACCAGTGCCTCCCTGAAAGAGCTTTCTTAATTTTACAAACTTTTTAGTTGTTTCACCATCATCATCAATCAATCCGGTTCCGGACCGGATAATATATATATATATTATTCAACCATATTTCAATGATTACTTACTAATTAGTTTGATTCCTCAATGAAGGCTGTCTTAAATAATGAGAAGAATCCGCAATTAAAATATCGAGGAACGTAGGTTTATATCGTGTAGAATAGATGAGTACCTACTACTACGTAAGTATTACCTAGTGTCAAGTTTTCTTCCCTATACCTATAGGTAGGTACTGGGTGTTAAAAAGTGTGTTAATAGATCGGATTTTTTCAATATTTTTCCTGTAATCTATACTTGATTCTGAGTAACCTCTTTTTAGGGTTCCGTAGCCAAATGGCAAAAAACGGAACCCTTATGGATTCGTCATGTCTATCTGTCTGTCTGTTTGTCCGTATGTCACAGCCACTTTTTTCCGAAACTATAAGAGCTTACTGTTGAAACTTGGTAAGTAGGTAGATGTATTCTGTGAACCGCATTAAGATTTTCACACAAAAATAGAAAAAAAAACCAATAAATTTTGGGGGTTCCCCATACCTAGAACTGAAACTCATTTTTAGGGTTCCGTAGCCAAATGGCAAAAAACGGAACCCTTATGGATTCGTCATGTCTGTCCGTCTGTCTGTCTGTCTGTCCGTATGTCACAGCCACTTTTTTTCCGAAACTACAAGAACTATACTGTTGAAACTTGGTAAGTAGATGTATTTTGTGAACCGCATTAAGATTTTCACACAAAAATAGAAAAAAAACAATAAATTTTGGGGGCTCCCCATACTTAGAACTGAAACTCAAAAATTTTTTTGTCATCAAACCCATACGTATGGGGTATCTATAGATAGGTCTTCAAAAATGATATTGAGGTTTCTAATATCATTTTCTTCTAAACTGAATAGTTTGCGCGAGAGACACTTCCAAAGTTGTAAAATGTGTGTCCCCCCCCCCCGTAACTTCTAAAATAAGAGTATGATAAAACTAAAAAAAATATATGATGTACATTATCATGCAAACTTCCACCGAAAATTGGTTTGAACGATATCTAGTAAGTAGTTTTTTTTTAATACGTCATAAATCGTAAACCGCAATTTAACTTTCATTCAAGTTACAACGAACTACAAAAACTTTTATATTATGGTATTTGCTGCTACGGAACCCTTCATGGGCGAGTCCGACTCGCACTTGGCCGCTTTTTTTTTCTCAGCAAACCCATACGTGTGTATGGTAGGTCTTCAAAAATGATATTGAGGTTTCTAATATAATTTTTTTCTAAACCGAATAGTTTGCGCGAGAGACACTTCCAAAGTGGTAAAATGTGTGTGTGTCCCCCTCCCCCCCTGTAACTTCTAAAATAAGGGAATGATAAAACTAAAAAAAATATATGATGTACATTACCATGCAAACTTCCACCGATAATTGGTTTGAACGAGATCTAGTAAGTAGTTCTTTTTTAATACGACATAAATCGTAAACTGCAATTTACCTACAACAAACTATAAGAACTTTTATATTATGTTACTTGCTGCTACGGAACCCTTCATGGGCGAGTCCGACTCGCACTTGGCCGCTTTTTTTCTGTATCGCAACCCTGCGTGTTGTTTATTTACAATACCTACTTTATTAAGTACATCTTTATAGTTTTATTTTGGTATTCTTTACTTTCCTTACATAGCTATAGGGTCAACTTCAGTTTTAGTCGTACACTCAGTAGCGTAGCAAGGCGTGGGCGAAGTGGGCCCTCGCCCACGGCCTCGCGCTCAAGGGGGCCTCGCGCGAGGCCCCCTACCTAAAATGCTAACGTAAGGGGGTCACATTATTTCATAAAATCTTGTAATTAAAGAGGCCGCGCGCGAGGCCCCCTTCAGTGCTTTATGTGGGTATGGCTAAAAATAAAAATGGCAAAACTGTATACAATCAAGTAATAACCATAAAAACATTTGAAATCCAATTGTTCCATTTTATTTATAAAGGAATAATATTTTTACATTACAAATAGAGTCGCGCGAGGCCCCTGTGACTATTAAGTATAGCTAAAAAGTAACTGTGATAACCTATACTCTATGAATAAAACCGCGATGGCTATCATAGTGGGGTCTCGCTCGAGGCCCACTACTAGGGTGCTGACTGCTGACTTACCTTAAAGTTAAATGTCAGTGCTCTGTTAGATGACGTTAATTTGACTATAACTTTAATTGTGTGTATTTGTGTAGTTTTTAGCCAGTTTTTGTATGAAATAGGGTGATAGACGTTTAACCTTAAGTTGTAATATTTTTATATTAAATAAGATCACGCGCAAGGCCCCCTTGAGTGTAAATATAGTTAAATAAGCATAGCTAAAAAAATACTGTAACAACATGAAATATATTCAACCAAAACTACCGATAAACCGTGGAAATCCAGTTGTTTCTTAGACTGCGAGCTAATAAGTGGGAATGTTTTTAAAGTTAAATTGGCTCCGCGCGAGGCCCCTCTTAGTGCTGACCTGAGTATTAAAAAACATTAAAAACTATTTGAGGAATAGCATCTCTTTGCTTTAGCAATACAGGATGTTACCAAAAGTGTGTTTTAAATTTTAAGAGGTTACTCAGAATCAAGTATAGAATACAGGAAAAATATTGAAAAAATCCGCTCATCTTTTTTTTACTGTATTGTCAATCGCAGCAGAGTTGGCTTCAAAAATCGACTACATGTCTATAAGGATATAATACAGGACTTTAGCAAAACGAAGACCCGAAAGCCATTGAATGAATGAATGAAAACACTTTATTGCACAACATTAAGAGGAAAATATTACATGATAAGACAGTTATACATGAAGGCGGTCTTATCGCTAAAGAGTGATCTCTTCCAGACAACCTTTGGGTGGAGGAAATTGCGTAATAACATATTTGAGGGGTGGTGCGCAATAAAAAAAACCATAAAATAACAATTAAAACTAAATACTGAACTTAAGAAACTCCTAATATATACTTATTACTACATACATAAATACATACATACATTATATATAACATGTACTATACTAACATATACATAATCTACAATGTGATACTTAATAACCAAATATGTACAACCAAAGACAATAAGTGACAGCGTAAATAACTTAGAGAGTTAAAAAGTGCTCTTTCACTTGCAACTTGAAGATATTGAGAGAAGGAGAACGGCGAATAAATTCAGGAAGAGAGTTCCACAGTCGGATAGAACGAATAGTGAAAGAATTAGAATAGAAATTTGTGGAATGAGCAATTATTTTTGTAAAATGATTAATATTTTCCAATGCATTCCCACAGATTCCTTCCCGAGCTGCTGTTTATTCTCAGTTAATTTGTTTTGCGTTTTTTATTCAGTTTGTTTTGTGTAATACTCAGTATCGGGCTTGATGAATTAGGTACGAAGTGAAAAAATATTTTTTTGCGTAATAAATTAGAGAAGTAATTAAATGGTTTGCCGTTATTTAATTTGGTTAGCAACAAAAATCTGCTAATTAATCATTGAGACAGCAAACAAATATTTTGTCTGCAACAAATAAAAATCTTGCTGCAAAAAATCTTAATATTGTCAGCAATTTAACTAGTATGCAGACAGCTTGTAATATTATGTGTCTGCTCAATAAACATTCGCGATATTAAATAATTACTCGGTTAGCAAGATTTTATAATTGGTCAGTAGATAAAACATGTACATAAAATAAAAATATATCGTATATAGGCAGTTTATCTGATAGGTACGCATATTTTACAAACGGTAACTTATATGAATAATTAGGTTGCGTTTGTATTGAAAAAAAAAGCAGGATTTTTCGTTAAAGTGGGCGGAGCAAAATGCTGACGCGTGACACGAGCGGTACGTACGTACTGAAAAAAAAAATTATAGTGGCGCCCATTTTGTGCTTGACGAGTAAAGTTTATTTATTTAATGAATTTCTGCTAACAGTCTGAGTGCTTACCATTTGATTAAATGTGGTTCACCCAATGCAGCCAAAATATGTAATTGGTTGTCCAAAAAAATTTCGAGTAGTCCAGTATGACATTAACTGCTGATCGAATCTGAAATGTTTGCTGGTCATAAGTTGCTGACCAACTAGTTATTTTGTCTGACCGAATATATTTTTTTGCTTACAAAATTACGAATATTTTGCTAACCGTTTAAATGATACCCATAAAATTATTCGACACACATTTTAGTTTTTTAGCACTGGAAATAAAACCGTGAAATGACTGACCATCTTATCATACCTATGTAAAAAATTCTGAAAGATAGGGGGCCTCGCTGTGCGATTTCGCCCACGCCTAGATTACACCTTGCTACGCCACTGCGTACACTGGCGCGCACTAAAATGAGACTAATTGCATCGAAAACAACTACAGAGTCCATTACATTTGCTGAATGACATCACCGTTACATGCGGCTGATAAAAGGTACCTACCTAATAGATTTTTGCAACAAGTGCTTGATAATCGCGGAAAGCGTGAATCGATGCGCGTGGTCGCCGGGCGCCTAAAGACGCGCGGGGAAGGCGGAAGGGGCGAGCGCGCGGCGGCAGGGGATGCCGTGCCGGGGGCGCCGCTTCGCGCAAGTCACTGGCGATATCGACCGCCCCGGATGTGCATTGCGATCCGATGCCAGCAACGGCGCGCGGATCAGATGGCCCTCTGCGACAGCTCACCAGCCCGCGGCCTACCTAACATTTACCACATTACCCATATATCGAACGCTCCACTTAATCTCCTACCCGAGATCATTGTCGCATTTTTTTATCAGGAATCAGGAGTGACAGGCCGGAGATCCTTTAACAGTAGTAGGTGTGAAATACCTAACTGCCAAATATTGGCAAGGGAGATAATTTTTGTTTTCATCGTTACAATCAGGGTGTCAAACTACGGTGTTAAACGTATTTTAATATATTTAGTAGTAGCCTTTGCCTATCCCTTGACTATGAGCACCCTACAGCTGGCTGCTGGCTACATGTAACTTTTATAAGCAAATCCGTTAATGATTTTAAACAACGAAAAGACTAGCTCGGTAGCACTCACTTAGTATTTTTAATTATTGTATTGTACCTAGGTTACTTTTTGATGAGAACCAGGTATTTATATTTAACTATATAATCAGCCCACATTAGCCCACTGCTGGGTATAGGCCTCTTCTTATGCACGCCATTTGTCTCGGTCTCTCGCCAGTCTCGCTCAGCAACGTCCAGCAACGATAACCATGTCATCCGAGTCGGATGACTTATTTATCGGATGATCCGACCATCAGCTACTGATCCCCGAACTGATCTTGGTTACCACTCTGTTAAAACTCAAGTTCACCTCCCATCTTCTCTTCTAGCCAAATGCCCTGCACAACTCTATTTAAGTTTCGTACGGCGCTGTCCAACATATCGACAGCGATATAAATTACCTCCTATCTAATAAAAAACAAACTTTATAGGAGGAGAAAAAAAACGGTTTTATTTTTTATTTGTTGCAGCAATGAAAAATTTTTCTTCTGTTATTTCTACATAAATATAAAATTAATTAGAAGCTTGCAATGATTTTACTCTTAGTCAAGCGGTTAGCGAGTTATAGTTGGGAGTTGTAAAAACATTAAATTATGTTGTTGTCATTACGGGAAGGACGCACTGGTTGAAGACTTGTCTCCAGGCATTGCGGTATTGGCGACGTGGATATGTGACGATGACGAAGCTTCCCGAATGCTGCCCATCGTAGCTGGGCTATCCAGCATATCCTGTAGGTCTTGCATTGCAGCGATTCTGCCATTATGATGATATCATCATCAAAACGAAGGTGTGAGATGTGTTCGCCATTGACATTTATGCCACGTCCTTTCCTGTATAATATAATAATAGTCTTGAAAACGTCTTCCAACGGATTTGTGAAAAGTTTCGGGGATATGACATCTCCCTGTCTCACTCCTCGATGTAGTTGGACAGGATTTGATTGACTATTCTGTATTTGGACAGTCATAGTGGCGGCGTCGTAAAGACATCTCAGCACTTCGATGTCTTCTTCTTTGTCTTCTTTGTCAAGTCAAATTTAAGATGCCAATCAACTTGGCATCACTGCAAGGACTCCATTACAGCCCAAGTCTCGATGGAGTCAAAGGCCTTCTCATAGTCCACAAATGCAAGACACAAGGGCTGATTGTACTCCTCCCTCTGTCTTCTGTATAATCTGTGTATGTGGTCTAGAGTGCCAAGCCTCTTCGAAACCCAGCCTGCTCTGGTGGTTGGAACTGAAGCCTACGTACGTGCGAGTCGGTTTGTGATGATCGAGAACAGCTTATAGACGTGGCTTAGAAGCGATATCGGTTTAAAGAATAGTTCTTAAGAAGAGTTTTGTCACCTTTCTTAACACGTTCCCTGCGTCATGACCAGTATAGAGCCATTCGTGACTTCACCTCCGTGCGGCGCCCGAAATCGCAATTCTCACCGTGGTGCGGGGCAGTTTTCTATAAGTATTTCTACTAGTACAAAAGAGACAACTATATATTTATTTTTTCTACATGGGGGTGGGAGGGGATCCAACTTGTTCTTACGAAAGATCACAAAAGTAAGCAAAAAAATTCTAAAAACGCGACAATGATCTCCGTAGCGAGCGACATACGGATTTCGCCGAGGTGCTCTGGAGATTTTCTTGTGTATGCAAAGCATGTTGTGGGCGAGGCTATGGAGAAGCATGGTGAAGTACTCGCTGTATCTCTCGACATCTCGAAGGCTTTTGACAGGGTCTGGCACGCAAGCCTTATTGACAAGCTAACTTCTTACTGATGACGCCCTGTCAGTCTGTGCAACTGGATAGCCGATTTCTTAATCAGTGCACCTTCCGGTGCGCGGTCGCCACTCGAGGACTTAATTGTCCCAACTGCCATCTATTCTATGAGCTATTCTATGTACCTTGCCTACTGTCAATTTAGCGATTCTGTGAGCTATATCGGTTACGTTTGTTCTCCTACGTATCTCCTCATTTCTGATTCGATCACGTAGGAAACTCCAAACATAGCATGCTCCCTCGTTCTTTGAGAGGCCTAGAGCCTTCTTGTGAGGGCCACAGTAAGGGACCATGTCTCGGTTCCATTTGTCATCACTGGCAACTCACCCTTTTCAAAGACCTTAGTCTTGACACACTGCGGTATTTTGGACGCGAGCTTCCTGAATGCTGCCCAGCCGAGTTGGATTCGACGATTGATCTCTCTCTAGAAGTTAGACCTACCTAGCTGAACTGGTTTTCTCATGTAAACATACTTTTTAACAACTTTGAGAGTAGAGTTTCCAACCTTCAGAGGAATAGGTAGATGTAACATGGACATTTGACATAATTTTCGTATATTCTATAGGATTGAGAATATTGTAAGGTATGTTGCCTCTCCAGAGCTGGCAAGCAGGCTAGTAGCCAAAGGATCTGGGTGGGCAACCAGGCGTTCTGTGTGTCACTTTTGTTTTAAAACTTCTTCCTTCGCTGTTAGCACCTAAGGGTGCCTTTGGAGGCACATTATGTTACTGTTACTGAGCACACTCGACAATTTGATGCTGTAGGTCCATATCGGTTATATAATAATATAATATAGCAGGCGCAGCCCAAAGGAGGGGTTCGCAGGGATCATGACCCCCCGCCCCCCTAAAATCGTGCACGTCAAAATGCTAAACCTTATAAAATAGACAATTCACGAATATTTAATAAATACGAGTAATTAACCTCCTGCTTAAAATTTTTGCGCTCGCTTCGCTCGCGCCTTTTTTAATTAAGAGGGCCCCTATTCTACTACGACATGATGACCACGACCACTCTGCCAAGAGTGAACTGACAAAGAAGAATATGTTCTTTTATTTTGTGAAAGAAGTCGCTTGCGCTTTCTTATATGTATATACAAGGAAGATTAATAATACTGCCTCATAAATTATTTTACTGGAGCGACGTAAAATTGATAAAACTTTTTAAAATTGTAGGTAAACTGAGGTTTTGGTTTGAATATAATTTCGCATTCGCTTTGCTCGCGTTTATTTTTGAATAGAACAGTAACATCTGCTCCCTCTTAAATTACTGAAGTGCAAAAGAAGCTGTAAAATTAAACTAAAACTTCCTAAAAATGCATGGAAAATGAAATGTTTCATTTGATAAATTACAAATTTTCGCGCTCGCTACGCTCGCGGCGTTTTATACAAGTAGGGTGTTTAATTCTGCTACCTCGTTAATTACAATAGTAGAGAGACACGCAAAGAAGAGCGTAAAATTTGCATAAAAATTCTTAAAAATGCAGATAATCTGAGACACTTTAAATACAAATACAAATCTTTATTTGCAAGAATGCACGGTTACAGGTCTTCACATAAAATATTGGATTCAGTACATTCAACCACACAGTATGGCATGCAAAAAAATACAAATAATCTAATGTAGTAATTTCATAGTTTAAAAAGTCACAAATAAATAAATTTCGCCAAAAATTAAATAAAAATTAAAATAATATTAAGTCACATAAAAAAAGGTATAAGGATCATTAATAATAAAAGACAACGATAAACACAACAAACAAAATTACATTACTGGAGGGATATGCAAAGAAGGGCGTAAAGTTGATAAAACTTATTAAAATTGGAGGTGAACTGAGCTTTTTAATTTGATAAAGAAAAAAATCCGCGCTCGCTTCGCTCGCGTCTTTTTTATTATAAGGACAATACCTTCTGCTCCCTATTAAATTACTGAAATGCAAAGGAGGGTTTAATATTTAACTAAAACTTTATTTTGATAAATTAATCATTTTCACGCTCGCTGCGCTCGCAGCTTTTTATACATATAGTAGTTGATTCTGTTACCTCGTTAATTACCTAACAAAACAATGTTTGCTATTAAGATAAGACCACTAACACAAAATTCCTATTATATATTTTTTTATTTTAATTTCCTTAAATATTTTGTGCAGCTGCGACTGCGCCTGTAATATAGAGTCGTAGATAGGAAGTTTATAAAAATTTTGATTTGATATTGATATTAAGACAAGGTACATTTTTTTAAATACAAACCAACGCATTTTATTTATTTGCTAATTTTTCTTTGTAATTTTGTTAGAGAATGATCTTACGTAAGATTGAAAGGGTGACGATGCGTGTCGCGATGCGGTGTCTGCGGTGAGTCGAGAACGCCAGGCCGAAGTCCACGGTGAGTCGGGACGAGGAGGTTCAGGCGTGCGGTGCTAGGGAAGCAGGTGACGTGGAGCGCGTGCTCTTCAGCGTGGGCTGCCGACAACTTGCTGCCTGAAGAGTGAAGCGTGCAGGTTCCATGGTATACGATGCGGCGTCGACGGGTTGCCAACCTGATGGTGCTTCGGAGTGAAGTAGCAGGGCCAAGAAGCTCGATATGACGGCTGCGTTGGTCCTGGTCAACTTCGATGTACTGGACTGCTGTGCTGTGCGGCTTGCATTACCAACTGGAGGGTTTTTGCGGAGTATGATGTCGAAGGTTGCGCCATGATGTTCAGCGTCAGGGGTCACCACTGTAGGAACCGTGTGTTCCCACTCTTCGGAGGAAAAGGGAGGTACCTCCGCCAGGCGAGGTGGTATGCCTGGGGACCGGCCATGGTCCAACCGTTGATGGTTGGAAGTCGTATATATGCGTAGTGCGAAGAAACTTTCGATATCGCGTTCTAGGATTAGTTTGTGGCGGTGCGATAGATGTCACCACATGTCGTATGCTGGGAAAATTCAGTAAATTGGGTGCCGCAATTAAGGTACTAAAGAACAGGACCACGATGCTTTTATTCCACGCCTTTGGAGTTCTCCCGTTTTGTAAAGCGACACCCAAGTAGCACAAAACTATGTTATAAGATACCACATAAGGTCCACATCGCCCAGTCAAGCGTTTTTATATACTTAATAGAGTACACTCGAACTGCAGAAGCTGAATTTTACGCTTTAGTCTGTACATTGACTCTATTATCCACCAGTAAGGCACCACTATAATGTTGCGAGCATTATATTAGGTCTAGAAGTCAAAGTTAGTCAGCTTGTAGCAATTTTCAGCACTTTCAGCTTTAAAAAGGGCTTTTTGTGGATACAAATTAAGCTATTTTCTGAATAAAAGGTCACAAGTGTGCCCTTTAAATGCGAGCATTATAGCAGAGAACCCGTGAATTACTTTAATGCAAACAGTATTCTGTGAATTAAATTAACAACGATTTAGTGCCTCAAGCTGTATACAGTTGAAATTTCTCAGCGTCAATCAGTTGTTGTAAGCACTCTTATAACGGCACTATATCAGCCCACATGAACTTATATAATGCAAAATAACAGAAAACTGTCATAAATTTGTTCACATGTAACCCTTGAACCTGACTTGGGCTGATTAATTGTACTTGTCCGCATTTAGTCTGCTATAAAATTCTGACTGAATAGTTGAATACATGTGAACAAATTGACATCTATGGCTGTCTTGTTTGACACAAGAACTACTTGTATCAGCTCGTTGCTGATTTATGTATCACATGTGAACATTTTATAGCCCATAGCATTTGTTTGTGACTTATGCGGTTCACGTTGCTAGTCCGACATTTTCTAATCTATTACCAATATTAAATAATACTTATATTCGATATTTAATTTGTTTTGTCTGAGAAAATAAAAAGAGAAAATTAATAATAAAATTTTAATTAAGATAATATCTTACAATAAAATTCTATGTACAAAATATGCAGATTTTCTATTGTTTTTTATATTTACAACCCATACTATATAAGAATTTTCAAGTAAACATTCATATTTTGAGAGCGCGTAAATTTTTTTGTTTAAATATGTATGGTATTTGACAATAAACTTACTTTCCCAGTAAAAATTCGCGCACGAATACAAAAATCCACAGCATTACTAAGGTACTGCAAATAATGTAATTCCTCCTATCAACACTACAGTGCGTACAACATTGAAAATAATAACTAACAGGTATGGAATGACGTGATTTGCAGACGACGAAGTTATATTATTTCACAATTTCGCCAAAAGTACACTTTCACCTATATAGAAGCCTAAGAAGGTACGTTTTATTGCTTTGTACTAAATAACAGGTAACATACTCCCTAAATCAGCCTATATTCAGCCCTCAGGGTGGCTGTTCCTTTTATTAATGCTTATTTAGGGCTCCCACTCATAACTGCGAATTCGCATCGCATCGTAGAAATCTGCGAACTTGCCCATACAAAGTCTGTGTTATTAGTATGGGCAAGTTCGCGATGCGACGTCGCATCGCAGTTTTGTGTGGGAGCCCTTAATGCTAATATAAAGGAGCTGCCTACGCTGTTATTCAGCAAGCTTATACAGCTAAATTTTCCAACGTGGACGGCATTTCAGCTGATATACAGCACTTTTGTGTTACTTGGGCATTGAATAGACTCTGAAGCATACTGATTACAGGCTTACCACCTGCTGTCAGTAGCTCAGAAGTTATTCCATCCTCTCCAGGAGTTTTTCCATTTTTAAGCTGTCTGAGGGCCAACTCGATCTCGTCCTTGCTGATATTAGAAAGCTCGTCAGTGAAGTGGCGAGTCAACGTGGCTCGGGCTTCTGTTTTATGGGGATCTGGTCTGAAAGCTTTTGAAGCATTTATAACCGACTATAGAAATTTTCGATCTCGGACAAGATCTCGGGCTTAGAGGTAGCGACTCTGCCATCTGATGTTGTACGTTTAGTCAGATAGCTTCTCCCAAGCTGCTGAACGAAAACTTTAGTTCCTCGATTCTTCTTGATAGCTTCTTCATCGAGAGTTTTGTCATCTGACGAACTGGCTGTCCTTTTTTCTCGCCTTTTCCTCATAAGCTCCAAAGTCTCGTCCGAGAGTTTCGATTTCCTGACCCTAAGAAAAAGCAAAAGGTAAACAAGCTTACTATGGAACTGATACATGTCAACTGTTTCACCCTTAGGTACCTAAGACGATATTTTTGTTGACATTATTAGCACAGCAGTTTAGCAGCGGTCAGAGCAGCAGCGGCAACTAGACAAGTAAGGATGCACAAACTATAAGCCATGGGCGTAGCTATAGCTTTTATGTTTCTAACGGTCCAGAAATATGAGAAAGCGTACCAGAATACTTTCGTGGTGTATTTTTTACACAATTTTTACACTTACAGGTACTTAACGATAGCCTATTGTAATAGGTACTAAGGACAGACTCTTGTTAGGTAAATCGTACCTTGGTTCTGGAAATGAGATTGTAACTGTGTTTTTTTACGTTTTTTCGCAATGTTTATGTACAGTAGATTTCATTTATTACGACCTTGGTTGTAGCAACTATTTTGCTATAGCGACGTTAAATCTAAGTCCCTAGCATACTTTAGTACAAAATTCATGTGTCTATAGCGACTTTGGATGTAACGCCAGTTTTTAATTAGCGACAGTTTTTAATTAATGAATAATTTATAACAAATTCCTAGAAATCCCATGCAGATATTGCGTCCGGAGTCGGCCGCCAAAGACATAAAGAGAAAAAAAAAAAAAAAAATTAAAAAATATTTATTTCTTTTTCAAACTTACAACTAAATACATACATGGATGAGACTGAAGAAAATATACAAATTAAACATAATATAAAATACAAAATTAAAATACAAATAGATAACACTGTAAAATGTGTGTGTGTGTGTGTGTGTGTGTGTGTGTGTGTGTGTGTGTGTGTGTGCGTGCGTGCGTGCGTGCGTGCGTGCGTGCGTGCGTGCGTGCGTGCGTGCGTGCGTGCGTGCGTGCGTGCGTGCGTGCGTGCGTGCGTGCGTGCGTGCGTGCGTGCGTGCGTGCGTGCGTGCGTGCGTGCGTGCGTGCGTGCGTGCGTGCGTGCGTGCGTGCGTGCGTGCGTGCGTGCGTGTGTGTGTGTGTGTCTGTGTGTGTGTGTGTGTGTGTGTGTGTGTGTGGGTGTGGGTGTGGGTGTGGGTGTGGGTGTGTGTGTGTGTGTGTCTGTGTGTGTGTGTGTGTGTCTGTGTGTGTGTGTGTGTGTGTGTGTGTGTGTGTGTGTGTGCGCGTGCACGTGTCTGTATCTCTTTACGTTTGCCCGTTACTACTTCCGGATATAACGACGAAATTATGGTGGTCCCTTCATCGTCGTTATACAGTGCTTGCCAGATACCTAACTTTGCACGTGTGTACGTATGGCGCGCATGTCGTTTTCTTTAGTGTTGCCATTAACAGCTGTACTTTTATGCTATGAAATGAGAACAATATTGTGTGTGAAATGTAAATTACGTAAATAGCTTATTTTGCGTGTTCATCAGTAATAAAATGAATGAAAATTTTAAATTCTTAAGAGAGTTAACCAGTTTTTGCTATTAAAAGTATATTACTATATTTTTTTACAATAATTGAGGTCATGTAGAGGTCTAACTCCACTTATTTGTTCGTCCGAACTTTGACCCGAACAATATCCTGGTAATGTTCATATGAATATATCATACATTATATTAAAAGGTTTTTTATATTAAAACAGTTTTTTTGTGAATAATTAATGCATAAATTGGTACTTAAAAATAAAACTATGGCAACTATGGCTACCTGTCAAATTAGTTCCGATTGTGACCACGAGAGTTAGCTGGTGCGAGCTCTACCCGAAATCCACTAGTGTCCACTAGAGTCTGGCAAACGAAAGCGTAACCTGCCTGAGAAAGAGCGGCAAATTCAAAACATCTTCATGTGGTATCACCAACCTATAGCAGGAAAGAAAAAAATTAATACTTGTGTGATAAATCTTTATTACTCGTATAATGTATTTATACTAGCTGCAATTACAATTTACAATTAGCTTCTTACAATTTTATTGGCTCCTTGTACATCTTGTTTATCTATAAACATAAAAACAGTCTACTTCTTTATGTTGCCATGTAAAAACTTTTAATAAAATTCCAGGTTACCCTTTTGTTTGCCAGACTTTATATGTTTTACGCAACTGTAGAAACACAGTAGAGTGCGTCTTCGCGTGTTGATGTCGTTGATAGACCGGGGAGCCAACATAACGGCATAGGAACTATTTGTTGAAACGCACTCTATAAGGCCATTATACAGTATGGAATGGACCCCCCCCCCCCCCCCGTGTGACCGATGTGTGACCATTTGTTAAAAGGTTGGCAAACCAAAGCACAATATAATAATAACCAAAGACATTTTTTTTTTGTTTTAATTTACCCCGAGATGGGGAAGGCAAAGGATCAGAATAACCAAAGACAATTTTTTTTTTTTTTTTTAAGGTTACAGTTACTGCCGCCTAAAGATGAGCAATCTTCCCATACCCTATCTACCCGGGAGGGTATTTATAGGGTAGATTGGTGGGTATTTATGGGAATATACCCAGCTACCTATATCGTTGGGTATACAGGGTGTAAGGGACAGGTTTCCGAAAACTTTAAGGGCTTGCTCAGTAAACGAAACTGAACAACTTTCCACAATTTTTTTTTTTCAGGAAACGAAAAAAAATCGGCTTCTCCATACACACTGTCCAATTAAGTTTATAATTTGTGTTTAAACCTGTCCCTTACACTCTATATAAAATTGATTGTGTTTAAAATTAAAGTCTTAATTTTATATGCTTTTACTTAGTATTTTTGAAATTTTGAAGTAAGTATCAACTACCTTAGTATCGAGAATAAAGCAAAATTGATTATATTTCGAAGATATGTATCATGGTTGAAGCGCAGGAACTGACTTATCGTATCAATACGGGTGTCATTTTCTTAGTTTTGTAGGGTGCCGATCACATTATAAAAAACATGCATTTTCGAAATTACAATTTACAATATAATATAGCTGCAAACCCACTGACTGACTGACATAATTGTTCTCCCAGAAGAAACCATGGGGGGTAAAAATGATATATGGGGGTATATAGGGTGAGTGCTGGTGAGTACGGGAAAACTTCGAAATCTTGGAAATCTGCCACTCATCAGGGAGTGACCCTACTGCCCGCCGAAACTAGGGTACCTCTTGAACAAAAAAATCTCTACACCTCGGTCAAAATTGAGCGGTGGTAAGAAAAAACCAAAATGGCGGAAAACAAGATGGCCCCCATACAACATTCAAAGTGCAACATCTCCAAAAGTATTTGAGATTGATATAGGGTGCTTGAATCAAAGTCATTGAGAATAAAGGGGACCAACTGCCTGACCTAATAAAAATCCAAGATGGCGGATTCAAAATGGCGCTTGAAAATTAAGTTACGCTGATCCAGCTGAAATTAGGCATCCGGGGGTTTTCAGAATCGCTGATGCCGAATAATGAGTAATTTTTTAAATTCCACCATTTTTCAAGATGGCTGCCATACTTAAGCTTTGTGTACGGAAAAGTTTTGTTGGCTCGGACCTAGAATCTGTTAATGTTGTGTAAAGGGAATTTTAGTGATGGGTGGCAATGAATATGGGAAAACCCCCAGATCTTAGAAATCTACTCCTCATCAGGGAGTGACCCTACTGCCCGCCGAAACTATAATACTTAGAGGGGTACCTCTCAAACAAAAATTTATCTACACCATGATCAAAATTGGATAGTGATAAAAAATAAGTAAATAAATAAAATATAAGTATAAGTATATTTGTGCTGTGAGATTTTTTGGATCAAATACATAAATAAATAAATAAATAAAATGGCGGAAAACAAGATGGCCGCCATACAAAATTCAAATTGCAACATCTCCAAAAGTATTTGAGATTGACAGGGAGTGCTGGAGCAAAAGTCATTGAGAATACAGGGGGACAACTGCCTGACGTAATAAAAATCCAAGATGGCGGATTCAAAATGGCAGCTGAAAATTTTGTTGCGCTGATCCAGCTGAAATTTATCATCCAGAGGTATTCACAATCGCTGATGACGAATATTGGGTTGATTTTTCAATTCCGCAATTTTCAAGATGGCCGCCATACTAAAGCTTCTGTACGGATAACTTTTGTTAGCTCGGGTCCAGAATTTGTTAATGTTGTGTATAGGGAATTTGAACGATGGTTGGCAGTGAATATGCTTCTCATCAGGGTGTGACCCTACTGCCCGCCGAAACTATAACATTCAGAGGGGTACCTCTCAAGGCGAGGTGCGTGGTGCGGGGGTGGGGTGAGGCGCGGGGTGCCGGGGGTTTAGGAGCGGGATGAGGGGGGCAAGGCGTGGGTTACGGGGTAGTGAGGTGCGGGGTGTGGGGGGTGAGGCACGGTGTCGGGGGTGAGATGCGGGATGCGAGGGCTGAGGAGTGGGATGCGGGGGGGTGAGGCGCAGCGTGCGAGGTGATGAGGTGTAGAGAGTGAAGCGCGGGGAACGGGGGGTGAGGCGCGGGGTACAGGGTGATGAGTTGCGGGGTGCGGGGGTGAGGCACTGGGTGCGGGGGTGCGGGGAGTGAGGCGAGCGGCTGAGGAGCGGGGTGGGGGGGGATGAAGCACGGCGTACGGGGTGGTCAGGTGTAGGGGTGAGGCGCGGGGAACGGGGGGTGAGGCGTGGGGTGCTCGGGGTTAACCGCGGGTGAGAGCGCGGGGAGCCTTCTGCTTGTCTCAGGGTCAGCTATATGTAGCTTGCTCTCGCTCGAGTAAGGAATTCGAAACAATTTATAAACCCTTAAAACGAAAAATATTGTTTTTAAACCAGTGTAAATTGTTAGAATATGGTTTCGATAAAAAAAAACATTTTTTATTTAAAATTTTATCTTTTTTGCAACTACCGGACGATCTCACATCAATTCCCTGAGCGAAGTCGGGAACTCCAGCTAGTTCAAAATATACTCAAGACATGTTATACAGGATGTGAAAACAAATCACTATTCAGATTAACTATGGGAAACTAAAAAAAATTAGATACGTAAATTTTTCTATACTTTTCCTGTATTACACCTAGTTGGTTTTAATTTCTTCAAAAAAACGTTCTCTTTTAACATCTTGTATAAGTAGTTTAAGTATATATATATATATATATATATATATATATATATATATATATATATTTTAGGCTATTATTAATTATAACAAGTTACTGAATTACATAAGATTCTCTTAACCAACAGTTCTGAAGTGAAATTTAAAACAAAAATCTATAACGCTCTTAAGCTTATATACCCTGATAAATATCCACTGGGAAGGTATCTATGGGTAGATATTGGGAATATTCCCATCCCAATCTACTCGGTACATTGGGTAGATTGCCCATCTATACCGCCGCCCATAGACATTTTTTTTTTGTTTTAATTTACCCCGAGATGGGGAAGGCAAAGGATCAGAGCCATACAGCCTAGTCTGTTGAAAATCTTCTTCAAAGGCCAAAAGCCATTTTTCCCTCAGTTTCTTCAGTCTTTCTTCGTCTTCATGTAAAAAAAAAAAATCAAGGCCAAAGCCATTTCTCTCGTCTCCGCCCATAGACAACCAGAACACCAGAGGAGTCAGAAGTGTGTTGCCGACCTTTGAAATGGGATAGGGGATGGGGGATGGGGGGAATTGTGGGGAAGGAGGTTGGGCCTCCAGTACCCTCACTCAATTAGCGAAACACAACGCAAGCGTCGCTTCACGCCGGTTTTCTGTGAGGCCGTGGTATCACACCGGTCGAGCCGGCCCATTCGTGCCGAAGCATGGCTCTCACACGGTATTCTTATACTATACAGTCAATGAGGGCTAATATTTGAACGATTCTCGATTCAACCCTAGTACATCACGCACACATTTATGTAAAAACATGAATTTCTAATTTTAAGAAATACAAAAACAATACTGATATGCTTTGTGCATCAAAAATAATGAAAATATTTTTTTTTATCAAAATACAAAAAAATATACAATGAAAAGTAATCTTCGAAAGCTATTCATCATAATTATGATATTATTCAGTTTTGCCGATTTTCTTATTAGAGATTTTCTTATTTCCAATGTTGATCAGCGCCATCTAGTTGAGTTTAGAGAAAGCCGTGGAAAATTCCCTATTGAAGAAAATTATAAACGCGTACTCTTTAAAATCACTAACATTTTGTACGTTTATGGCCCTAGGGGGTCGCAAGAATGTTTTAACTTGTAAAAGGGTCGGGGGGGTCGGGTATTAAAAAAGCTGCTGTAGAAATTATGTTTTATTATAAAAAAGCGCAAGCGAAGCGAGCGCAAAAGTTTGTATATCCTCATTGGCTCTAGGCGAGCACGAATTCACCAAACTCAAAAGCTCAACGGGCATATGTTTACTTATTTTATTGGTAAGCAGGTATCATCTCATGTGATGGTAAGTGATGATGATGCCGAAGATGGAAGCGGACTTACCGAGATTTCCCAACGCAATGAGGGAACTATCTTAAATTACGGTGCTTTTCAAATATATGCTAGGCCTAGGGGTCAAACTAGAGTGCTTTAATCTTTCGGTTTGACATTTGTTGCGTGTGGTTGTTTGTTGTATTTTGTAAAATCATATTGCAAAATGCAGTTCACATAATTTCTGATTCTCAGATTGACGTTAACGCCATCTACGAGTACTGAACAGCAACAAGCTGTAAGCTGGTTTAAAAAATCCCCTCGCGTAGGTAGAACTAGCACCTAGCTCTAATAAAATAATAGAACCACATCTTTATTAAGTAAAAGTTTTTTTAAAGCTTGAGCGAGAGTAGCTACCTAAAGCAAAGAAAACGGGATCTTGCAATACTTACAAGATTGTAAGACTCCTCTCCTCTCGTCTCTCGATCTCACAACTTGAAGTAGTCATACAAATTGAGACTTTCATATTTCAAGCATACTTCAAGCGTTGCTCTTTATATACTTTTGCTAACAGTGGAGAGAGGACGTTTCTATAGTTCATTCCAATAAACAAAAGCAAAAGGTAAACAAATAAAGTATGCATCTGACATTGACATGTGTCAGTTCCATAGTAAGTTTGTTTGCATTTTGCTTTTTTTTTATTGGAATGAACTATAGCTATAGCGTCTGCAGACTGAGAGCGTTTCCAGGAACGGAGCAGGTCATGGTGAGCAAAATGTATGAAAAATGCACCTTCCTTAAATTCATTCCAATCAAAAAAAAAGCAAAAGGCAAACAAAGATAGTATGCACCTGGCGTTGACATATGTCAGTTCCATAGTAAGTTTGTTTACCTTTTGCTTTTTAGGGTTCCGTAGCTAAATGGCAAAAAACGGAACCCTTATGGATTCGTCATGTCTGTCTGTATGTCTGTCCGTCCGTATGTCACAGCCACTTTTTTCCGAAACTATAAGAACTATACCGTTGAAACTTGGTAATAGATGTATTCTGTGAACCGCATTAAGATTTTCACACAAAAATAGAAAGAAAAAACAACAAATGGGGGTTCCCCATACTTAGGGGAATCAAACCTATACGTGTGGCGTATCACGTGTCGGGTGGCGTGTTACCGATATGTTTCTGCCCTAATGGAGGTCAGTGCAGGTGTAGTGACTGCCGGGAAGAAAACGCAAAGCTATTTGCAGATGGCGCTACGGACGCTTGACTCATAACAACTTTCAATTTGTTCCGCGTTTTTCATTATCGAGGTGTTATAAATTAGTATTTTTTTCTGTAAAATTGTTAAATGGAAAATGTATGCGACTTGGACTGTTCCTCAATTAAAGGCGAAGTTGAAAAGTACATAAATGAAAACGTAACTTTTCCCACGTCTTCTTCATCCGAGAATGTTTAGGAAATTAATGATTTCCATTATTATTGCAACCAATCGCCACACAACGCGGCATTTTTTAAATTATCTTATATTTAGTTCACGTAAACAATTTTTTCTATACGTTTTGACAGTTAGTATGAGTTAAGCGATATCAGCGCCTCTATCGGTGAGCTTTGTCAGTTTTCTTCGTGTCCATTACTCCAGCGGAATGTTGTAGCTAATAAGAATGTGAGTATAAATTGTGCGCCAGCAGCGGAATTTGTGCGTCTTATAATTTCGGAGATATTCATTAAAAACCGATTCCGCCAGGGTCACGTTCCCCCAGCGGCATGATTTGGAAAAAGACGGTCTAGCTCATAACAAAGTACATGACTGAGTAGCTTTCGTCGTGTAATAAATGTGCGCAAATAGCGGAATTTGTGCATCTTACGGTTTTCGAATTATTCAAGATTCCGCTGCAGTAACGTTTTTGGGATTTCTGTATCTCGAAAACGGCTAATAGAAGAAATTTCGAAAAAAAACCACTAGTACACCTTAATTTGTGCGTAATTTGAGCAATGTTAGTTTTTTGAAAATTATGATATTTTTTTAGTAATTAATTTGTTTAGAAAATCAGGAAATTCTTATTTACAAGGAAACGAGTGAGGTTGCAATCGAATAAAGAGCACTCAAATATTCCTCTAGTAGACCCTAATAATATCTGCAATTGTGGATTGTATTATCCAGTCAATTAGTGAGATATACCATTTAATTACGAAATTAATTTAGCGAAATTTTAAAGATTGAATTCAGTGCTTCTATAAGACTATGAAACATAAAATTTTACATAAAATTAGAGCGTCCTGCTAGCAAGCTTTCCTGTAAGTTTCAGCTTTGAATAACGTTGATTTAAAAAGATTTACCCAAAAGAAGAAAGAACGAACATTTTCCCTATAACCCGACCAAATTAGAATGTATACTCGAAAGCGGCTGCGCCATACAAAAGGATAACCTTCTTAAATGAAAGGTATATTGAAGGAAGCTTTGTAAGTACAGTTGTGTGCAAATGTTTTATTGACGATTGTTTTCTTAGTACCTACGTGCTCGTATAGCGGCCGGGACGAAGTTATTATAAAAGATACTTGTAATAAGATTTCTAGATAGTAAGTATCTTATCTAAGTCTTGCCGCCAAACATAAATGTTAACAGCACGGATGTGTTCCGGCATGAAGATAGCCAGTTCCCCATTGCGTTGGGGATTCTTTGGTAAGCCCGCTTCCATCATCGGCGTCATCATTACTCAGGTGAGATGATGCCAAGGGCTAAAAACAGAGGAATTATCCATAATATCAGGGTTCCACGTAGTGTGGCAGATTTTAGCAGATCTCTTCTTTCTTCTCTCAGAACTCTTCATTGTTTCATTCTTCTTTTTAATTTTTATTTTAACCTTCTCGAACTATTAACCAGTATGCTACAAATTAAACACTACTTAATGTTGATTTTTTTAATCCTCTGTTTTTAGCCCTTGGCATCATCTCACCTGAGTAATGATGACGCCGATGATGGAAGCGGGCTTACCAAAGAATCCCCAACGCAATGGGGAACTGGCTATCTTCATGCCGGAACACATCCGTGCTGTTAACATTTATGTTTGGCGGCAAGACTTAGATAAGATACTTACTATCTAGAAATCTTATTACAAGTATCTTTTATAATAACTTCGTCCCGGCCGCTATACGAGCACGTAGGTACTAAGAAAACAATCGTCAATAAAACATTTGCACACAACTGTACTTACAAAGCTTCCTTCAATATACCTTTCATTTAAGAAGGTTATCCTTTTGTATGGCGCGGCCGCTTTCTCGTATACATTCTAATTTGGTCGGGTTATAGGGAAAATGTTCGTTCTTTCTTCTTTTGGGTAAATCTTTTGAAATCAACGTTATTCAAAGCTGAAACTTACAGGAAAGCTTGCTAGCAGGACGCTCTAATTTTATGTAAAATTTCATGTTTTATAGTCTTATGGGAGCACTAAATTCAATCTTTAAAATTTCGCTAACTTTATTTCGTAATTAAATGGTATATCTCACTAATTGACTGGATAATACAATCCACAATTACAGATATTGTTAGGGTCTACTAGTGGAATATTTGAAAGCACTTTATTCGATTGCAACTTCACTCGTTTCCTTGTAAATCAGAATTTCCTGATTTTCTAAACAAATTAATTACTAAAAAAATATCATAATTTTCAAAAAACTAACATTGCTCAAATTACGCACAAATTAAGGTGTACTAGTGGTTTCTTTTTTAAATTTCTTCTATCAGCCGTTTTCGAGATACAGAAAACCCAAAAACGTTACTGCAGCGGAATCTTGAATAATTCGAAAACCGTAAGATGCACAAATTCCGCTATTTGCGCACATTTATAACACGATGAAAGCTACTCAGTCATGTACTTTGTTATGAGCTAGACCGTCTTTTTCCAAATCATGCCGCTGGGGGAACGTGACCCTGGCGGAATCGGTTTTTAATGAATATCTCCGAAATTATAAAACGCACAAATTCCGCTGCTGGCGCACAATTAGTCCTAATGATGCTCTAATTCCCTATTATACTCACATTCTTCTTAGCTACAACATTCCGCTGGCGTAATGGACACGTTTTCTTCCCCGTTATCTCTCCCTCTACTCAACACAAGGCCGCGTTCAGAACAACCATTTCGGACTCTCTCTTTCACACTTTCGCGATTTATATTATGCTATCCTGTTGTCAGAGCGAACGGTTGCTTTCAGAGTGCAGGTTCTGAACGCGGCCCACCCAACACTCAAATTCAACCATAGATTGGACGATTGGACATAGACTAGAATAAACACCCGCCCGCGCCCGGCCCGCCCCATTATTCTGATAAAGAGCCGAAGCTATAATTTTCAGTAATTTTCTAAAAATAATTTTGTTTTAAGTGATATTTTAGAGAAGTGGTGCTATTTATACAGAGTTTACACATAAATTATGACTTGGGGTTTTGTTACATGTGGACCCAACGAAGCACTTGTAGTATCAGGTAAGTTAATCCAAATAGAAAGACAAATTTTATCACAAACCATTTTAATACTAATATCATTGCGAATATCCGTTTTGAAATACATACGCAAAGCAATTTTAATGGTATTTGAGTATTAAATTTTAACAGCTGTGTAGTTCACTGACTATTGCTTTGCGAATCCCTAGATTTCTGTAAAGTAGATCCGTAAACTTGGTCAGAGAAGTGCCCTAGGACTTGTTATTTATTTACTGAATATACACTGATTTATTTATCAGATCCAACCTCTAATTATAAGAGCGTTATCTATGTATCTATGAGCGTAATATGTGAATACTTAGGTACACGTCACAAACAATAGATAATCCTATATTTTTATAAAGCTTTATACATAAGTACTTATATAAATTTTATCAACAATTGTTATCAATACCCTTTGCATTATCTCACCTGATGGTAAGTGATGATAACCCCAAAAGATGGAAGCAGGCTTACCAATATCTAGTATCCCAAATGCAATGGATTCCCATTTTTCATACCAGGCTGGCGTCACTTATCTAGAATTACTGACTACTTCTTAAAACGGTCTAAGGTCACTGAGCTTTTTTTATACCAACATAGGTTGCCGGAAAGACCATCCTCATTTGTTGTAGAGTTTCTTTGTCTATAAAATAGACTAAGACACATTGATAAGAAATCTGGGCAGCAGTTACTACTTTTATGGGTTGTTTGAGGTTTAAGATATTTTTTTCACTAAATATAAATATTCCTTCCACTGTAACAACTTTGTCTTTAAAAGGTAAAAGCATCCAACCTTTTCCAGACAATTCTGTCTCTTTTCTTGTCCAAAGTTGTTACACTCCCACTACTTACTTGTCCTCTCATCTTCTGAATAGTTGTCCTCATTTTCTCTTTCCCTTATATATTCTTTAAAAGAAGTGATACTGAAGATTTCTCCCTTAGGGTTTCCCCTTTGGTGTTATTCTCTTGCTGTGCTTCTCTTGTGCTGTGTTTTTCCCCACTATTCCCCAACACTTCTGTTGTGGAAAGCTAGGGATTGCTTTGAGGCTGTTCTACTTAAGGCCTATTTGGACACATTAGTCTGCTCGACTCACAAAGCCTAGCAGAGCACAGTTATTGGAATACTACCATGGAAAAATAATGGATATATTGTACGATATCTTGGATTACTACTAAGGGAAACCACCACCCCTCCTGTTCACATATGGAGTATAACTAGTTACAACCCCAACCCATGTTATAATACTTTTGAGAATTCTGTTACATATATAAGTGGTTTTTTATTGCTTTTTTTCCTTGGCTAAAACTAAAAGTATGATATTAGTAGTTGTACTGCTAGTCTTCTAAAAATTGTTGTACTCCAAAAACTTTTGTGAGGATAATTTTTACCTTGACAGTAGGGTAGCTTAATGTAAATCTTTTAACTTTTAAATGTAAGATTCTCTTCAGGTAAACCTTATAATAATAATAATAATAATAATAAAGCCTTTTATTACTGACACTTATGTTAACTTACACATTTAAAATATACTATATACCTAATTATTAAATGTTACTATTTTAATTTAACACATCGGCAACCTTGTCAGTTTGCCTTACGGCATAGGCCTCCCCCAGATTTTGCCAAAGACGTCTATCCAACATTACTTTTTTATAAATAATGTCAAAATTAGTATAAAAAAACTGGTCAAGTGCGAGTCGGACTCGCGCACTGAGGGTTCCGTATAAATTCATATTCACACATGGCTTGAACTCTATATCAAATTCTCAGGCCTGCAATCCCTTGAAGCTGTGAAAAAATCACTTCACAACTTCTATGCCAACATAATCGAGAGATACGGCCGTTTATGCCGCATAATTGGACATATAGGGTACTTCCCGTATACCTAGAATCATGAAATTTAGCAACAAGCAATGCTTATAGCACAAGTAAAGTGAAAAGTCCGAAAACAATTTTTTGTTAAAACAAAATTATATATGTATATCCTTGATATACAGGGTGTCCCAAAAACCAACGATAATCCTTGGAGTGGTGATGGGCCAGGTCCTGACTAGCCAGAAAATGCATATTTCACTTTAGTAAAAGTGTCATAGTTTTCGAGATATTGGCACTTTTATGAAATACTTGAAAATATCTACCTTAGGACAAATTTACCAATGCCACGTCTACAAAGGACATGTTTCATTTTAGGCCTCGGCACTGTACAGAGTACGAAAAATATAAAAAAAAATATAGGCTTTCTGGGAAATAATAAAATAAAAAATATTAGAAGCAGGGTTGCGTGGTAAAAGCGTAATGTTTTGTCAGCACTTTTTACAGTCTATATGGTAACACCGAGCCTTGGAATGGTGAGTCACGTTCAGAAATTACGGCTTCGTCCACATATCCCTCGGATGCTTTCTCTGACTCTTGACTGAACTGAACACTCTCCTGAGTTCTGACATTGGTGTACGATTTTTAAAATCTACGGATATGTATTGCTTCTTTCACAAACATACAGCAGGTCTTCCAAGTTACTTGTCGGACAATTAAATTATTAATTTCGATTAAGGTATGTACAAAATCTAGTTTCTGAACGTAAAATGGTCAAAACTGACATTTCTTCGCCATTTTGGGTGATTTATGTGTGCGATTGTTAAATCTGAGAATCTAGATGTACGTCGCAAAGAAAGTAAATCAAAGGAAATGTACAGTTATAAAAGACTATGATTCTAATGACCTATCTATGGTGTTTCGTACACAGACCAGGCCTAAGTTCCATAGTCCCGTGAAACGTATCCTTTAGTATAATTTGATTCTGTTTTTTTCTAAATATTACAGAGGAATAAGGCTATTGACAACAATATATTTTTTTAAATCATTACGGTCCGCTCATAAAATCAAAGTAAAGAAAAATTTTACGTTTTTAAAATTTTAATCCTTTTTTTAAATTTTTTTAAATTTTAATTTGAACCTTTATGCTACAAAAAAAATTACTACGCTATAGTGGCATGTTTTCTAAAAAATATGCGCATTAAGTGCAGTTTTCAAAATAATAAAAGTTTTATCGAAATTCGCTTTACAAAAAAATAATTTACATTTTAATTGCAAAATGAGCTCATTTTGAACTGTACCAATAATTAGGAGTTTTAATGAAAATACTTTCAAAATATTGAAATTTAATCTTGTTTAGTATTTAATTTCAAACGAATCAAATGAGTGGACCGTAACGATTTAAAAAAATATATTTTATTGTTGTCGATAGCCTTATTCCTCTGTAATATTTAGAAAAAAAACAGAATCAAATTATACCTAAATTTGTAGACGTGGAATTGGTAACTTTGTCCTAAGGTAGACATTTTCAAGTATTTCATAAAAGTGCCAATATCTCGAAAACTATGAAATTTTTACTAAAGTGAAATATACATTTTCTGGCTAGTCAGGACCTGGTCCATCACCACTCCAAGGATTATCGTTGGTTTTTGGGACACCCTTTATATCATTGATATACATACAGGTTGGCCGGGAGAGTGACGTCCAAAGATAAAATTTAGGTGCCTCGTATAGAGGGGTATCCAAACCACCCCCATGTATGTTCCGCGATTTTTCGTAGTTTTCGTACAGTTATTATTTTTTTAAGAATTTTTTGACAATATTGTAATGGCAATTTTTTTTTTGTAGTAAGATTTTGTTGGATTTTTTTTATGTAACTCAATCTTTATGAATTGCACTTTTACTCGTGAAATAATCAGATTCTAACCATTAATGGAAGCTACAAAATGTTGAGTCAAAGTGGAGAATTTACGTTCGAGCAAGTCAGGCTTGAATTTTCATCCTTAAGTGAAAATTCTAAAAAGGCAATTTCATAGTTCCTGGGTAACTTTAAAAACTGCGCCAGACTCTAAGCTTTTATAATAATACAAAAAAGTACTCTTAGTGGGCTATTTTTCGCTGAAATCAGCCTCCAAAGACACTGAGGCGGAAAATTCCTAAAACCACTACTCCCATAAAATGATAAATTATTGCATAATTAATTATTCTTAAGGCTAATTATGATAGAATGAAGTGTATAAACTAACATTCAAACTACTAGAGCTGAGATGCCGAAATTTTCATTTGTAATTAATTTTATAATTTTTTTATTTTTGTGTTTTTTTAGTTTTTTTTGTCGCCATTTTGTCTTTACCATTACACTCCATTGTTATTCAAAGTAAAAATTGATAACGTGCAACTCAATTTTCGAGAATAGACAGCACAAAACATTCATGACAAAATTAAATAAAATTGAAAATTTCGGGACCTTAGCTCTAGTAGTTGGTTTGAATGTTAGTTTACACACTTCATTTTATCACAATTAGCCTTAGGAATATTGAATTATGCAATAATGTACCATTAACCGACTTCAATAAAAGGAGGAGGTTCTCAATTCGTCGGAATCTTTTTTTTAATGTATGTGCACCGATTACTCGAAGACGCCTGAACCGATTTGGAAAATTCTTTTTTTGTTTAAAAGGGTAGGTGGTCCCATATAAATTTTATCGAAATCGATTCAGCGGTTTTTGAGAAAATCAACAAAAACATAGCAAAATTGGAGTTGTTGCGATTGAAGTCGGTTGTTTTTAACGTATTCATCGTGGTCAATTATTTTATGAGAGTAGTGGTTTTAGGAATTTTCCGCGTCAGTGTCTTTGGAGGCTGATTTCAGCGAAAAATAGCCCACTAAGTAGTACTTTTTTTGTATTACTATGAAAGTTAGTCTGGCGCAGTTTTTAAAGATACCCAGGAACTATGAAATTGCCTTTTTAGAATTTTCACTTAAGGATGAAAATTCAAGCCTGACTTGCTCGAACGTAATTCTCCACTTTGACTCAACATTTTGTAGCTTCCATTAATGGCAAGAATCTGATTATTTCACGAGTAAAAGTACAATAGGGTATTTTACTGTATACAAGATAAAATCTAAAACTGCTTATTTACTGTGGTATTTGTAATAAGTAATCAAATTAATATGATTTCTATATAATATAATGAGAAAAAACATTTTATTTTTGATTTACAAAAATCTAGTTTTTTAATCTGTTATGCAAATATCTGAAACAATCTGAAACGACAGCCGCCATACTGGTTGTCATGTGACGTCACAATAGTGGTAAACGATGACATTTTGTTCACAATATGTGTCAAAATTTTAGTACAGAGCTGTTTTGTTTACTCCTAAAATGACGTCACGACGTAAACATCATGGCGGCTAGCGTTTTCGCGCGCTAATTGGGAATGGTAATTTAAAATGTGTTTTTGGGGTACTTATAGGCATAGTATAAATAGTAGGTTATCTTCATACAATAGTACATCGCGCGGCTTGTATGTGTGCGCGCCAGTAGGCACCGCCGTCTACGCACACAAAAGCAGAAAATGCCGAGGTGACCGAGGTGAAACTGTTGGGGCTGCACCGCGGCTGAGTGACGTGACGTGTTAGTCACTTGCCGTCTCTTGACACGGCACGACATCGACGCCATCGCGTGTAAAAAAAATGACTGCATCTACAAAGCGAAAATATTGTTGTGTTTCTAGAATTCAAATCCAGAATTGTCGTTATTCAAGATACCGACTGATATGATATTGAAAAAACAAAATATTAAAGCCACTTATTCCATTCTTTGGTAACTCACGGAGGAACATTTACATTATACCTACAAGTGATTAGTAATACCTGCACATCTCTTAACTGGTGATTCCACTCTTGAAACTGAAAAACTTGTTCTATATAACTTTGGACAAATCACATTTTTTTCTATGCTTTTCATACAAATCGATCAGCTTATTGAGCGTAGTTCATAATAAGAAACCAAAAAGATTATGCAATTTAAGCAAAGTTCTAGAACAAAAGTTGTTCAGTTCATAAGTAAAATCACCAGTTAAGAGGTTAGCATTTGGGTATGTGGCAGTCACCTGTATATTTTTGATCACTATTATCAATTTATCACTGTGTTTAAACTTTTAATTGATGGGCTTTATCGAGGTAATTTTACAATGATTATAGACCAGGAGCCAGGGGGCTTTAATTTTTCATTTAATATAAATACAGTCTGAACTTAAGATTTTTTTATTGCTATCAAATCGCCACTGCGCAATAATAATAATATAATTTAAATACTAGCTCCTTTTAATTGAACCGCTCTTATTCTGATTATTTTCACAAACTTTTTCTAAGCCTGTCGTTCCTATCCTTCGTGCGGTGGTACCGCTCATTATTCTCGGATTTGCTATTTTTGGGTTACCTACCACGTTTCTTTTTCCTGATTTGACCTACAAGTCAATTTTTGTATCATTTATTTAAAAAGTGTTACAACAAAAGTTGTCACGTTAGACCCGACTAATAAATAGCCTTGATATACCTTGTTCCAATCAAGAAAAAGCAAAAGGTAAAAATCAAACTTACTATGGAACTGACACATGTCAACTTCAGTTGCCTACTAAGTTTATTTAGGTACCATTTGATTGAAATGACCTATATCTTTATGTATTTGTATGTATCTGCTGTTTAACAATCAGTTAATTATTATAATGGTTAGTACCATACAAAATACAATACAAATACGCAATGATGTGTGTGACTGATAAAATGCAGTAAGCTCCCGGTCTACATGACGCATCTAGAATCACGCAGACGGCCGCGGGCCGCGCCGCGCATGCGCCGTGTGCCGACCGAGAGCTGCTGCAACGCCGCGCCGCCGCTCAGCTTAGTCACATGAGTATCTGCCGGCCGTACCGCACGCTGTCCGCTGCGACGCCGTCGGCCGCACCAACGACGTCGCGACGACACGATTTCTCGCTTGTTATATTTTACCGTACCTATTTATATGTTATCTATAAGAAATCGTATGAAATACGTTACACGGTAAAAATATTCTATTACTCGGTCTGTCGTAGTTTACTATAGTACTTGTACTATTGGGTATTCTGTGACGATAGTTATTCTCAGAGATCACTGATCTAAGAGCGTTTAGTAAGTTACTAATAAATACACGGCTTCGTAGTTCTCCTTGATACCTATGATGTACCTATGTGATTCAATTTTAATTAGTTATAAGACATAATATAGTGGGTTTCACTTTTGGTCGATAATTATTGTATGAATAAAATAAAATACTATTTTATTCCAGGCATTTTTTTTATATAAACATACATACATATATACACTAATGCGTTTTAAATACCAACGTAAATATTATATCATTAAAATACACCCAGACACAGGGCAAACACATGTGTGCCAAGGTGGGAATCGAACCTACGACCCTCGGATCAACAGAGCGCTAGCCATTGAGTCAGTCAGTTTTTTTTAAATGAAATTACATAATTATTAATAGGTATAAGGTACTAACATTATTAGTAGCCGATATTTTAGTAAGCACTTTTACTTCTGATTTTGAAAATATTGGGCACTAATAAAGTAGCACTTTATGCAGGTATTCTACTCCTAAAACCTTGCCCGATAATAAGCTCATAGTCAAATCCCAAAAAAAATTGCCATCTCATAAAAATTGGTAAGCTGATTAACGAATTTTGTATGGGAAGTGATTTTTTGGTATTTATAGGTGTTTTTAGGGAAATTTCTCTAAATTCATGATTAGAAGCCACAGTTAAAACTTTGTCGGTCATTTTGTATCACCCGGAATAGGTAAGTACATACACTTCTACAGTGAGGCACAACCCTGCGTGTTTGGTCAACAACACCATATACATAAGTATTATAGTCTACTACCGGCGAGCAGATCACCTACTCTCTCTACTCTGTTATAGGTCACACAAAAAAAATTAAAATTTTTTTTTTACTTTTTCCCACCTAATGTTCAATTTGAGATACTTTTCAAAAAATGGTGAAAAACCCTATTCATAAAGATTGAGTGGCATTAAAAAAATCCCACAAAATCTTACTACAAATTTAAAAAATGACATTTTAGGTATTACTTGAATTTTTTCAATTTCTTAAAAAGTCATTACTCGAAAACTACGAAAAATCGCGGAACATATATGGGGGTGATTTGGATACCCCACTACACGAGGCACCTAATTTTTTCTTTGGACGTCACTCTCCCGGCCACCATGTATATCATTGATTCATTTTACAAATACACACATAAAAATTCGTTTTCACTCTTATTTTGCGAAACGCTGACTATGTTGACTGAAACTTACTGAGCCAGCTGTCAGTGACAGTGTTATGTGAGTGATGATGTCTCCAACGAAAATTTTTTCTTTATTCATAATTTTATTTTTTATTAATTCAACAAATATTTTTTTATGGTTTTTTAATGATTTCCATTTCAATTCTATTTTAACACCATAATTTTATGAATCCTGAAATAAAATTTACGAAGTAATTACAAGGATTAGTCAGATTTATTGATATATATCGGATATTTTGATATTTATTATATCGGATATTTTCGAACCCTGCTATAAGACATTGCTTCCTGCCAAATTTCATGATTCTAGGTATATGGGAAGTACCCTATAGGTTTTGATTACCATGCGAGTGTCCAAATATGCGGCAAAAACGGCCGTATCTCTTGAATGCGTTGGCATAGAACTTTGATTTTTTCACAGCTTCAAGGGATTGCAGGCCTGAGAATTTGATTACAACTTGATACGTCTACGCGTTCCTGAGAAAACGGGTCTTGACAGACAGACAGACAGATGGACGGACCACAAAGTGATCCTATAAGGGTTCCTTTTTTCCTTTTGAGGTACGGAACCCTAAAAATTAAATTTTACTAACTGTGAACTAGAGAGTTATAAAAACAAACAGGCCTTAGCATTTCAAAGCAATTCAATTTTATACTGAGTAAATTAATAGAAATTCAAAATCATGCATGTCAATATACATATAGAACTGTAGTGATGAGCTTAAAGTGGTTCAAGTGAAGCTGAAGCAGAAGCACTTCATGGGCTAATAGCATTGCAGGTACAGTAAGTACATCAAACAATAGATATCAACACACGACGACATATCAACCTTTTTTGAATTTTTAACTAATACTCGTATAATTATTTCGACTGACTTGGTGGCTAAGTGGTTAGAGATCCTGACGTCTGATCCGAGAGTCGTGGGTTCGATCTCCACACAGGGCAAACTTTTCTGTGATGAGCAGAATTGTTTGCTCTGAGTCTGGGTGTATAATATCTATATATGTATGTATTTAAATGTATATGTGTATGTATATCAGCCTCTGGTTCCCAAGATACAGCGAATCCTAGTTTGGGGCCAGATGACCGTGTGTGATTTGTCCCGGATATTATTATTATTATTATATTATATTATTATTATTTATATACATATTTAAAAACTGAGCACAATAAATATTTTTTTTTTGTTTTGATTTGATCATTTTTTATAATTTTATGAATAATAGACCACGCTGAATACGTTAAAAACAACCAACTTCAATCGCAACAACTCCAATTTTGCTGCTTTTGTTGATTTTCTCAAAAACCGCTGAATCGATTTCGATGGGACCACCTGTGAAGTATACACTTTTAAACAAAAAAAGAATTTTCTAAATCGGTTCAGGCGTCTTCGAGTAATCGGTGAACATGCATAAAAAAAAAAGATTCTGACGAATTGAGAACCTCCTTCTTTTTTTGAAGTCGGTTAAAAAAGGAGTTGTTGCTACTGTACTGCAAAGTAACCAAAGGGCAAATCATGGTATATTTTAATTTATTTAAGTAATAGCATCATATAGTTTCTTACTTAGATAAAAAAGTGTGCTGTGATAGACATTTTAAAAACATATAAAAAAAATATTAATAGCTAGTTTTACGCTTACTTAAGTCATATTTACAGAGTTTGTTTGATACGATGAAGATTAATCTTGCTATACCGACATCGGATATATTCTAATAAAAAATTTAACAAAGAAGTTGCTTTTCGACATGTTTAAAAAATATATTGAAAAATTGCCATTCAACGCATCAAATTACATTTGGATAATACATTGGACACATAAACAATATGATTGAATTAGAATTTAATTAATTGTATTGTTTTATGATTTTTATTATTATCAAGGTATATTTATCAAAATAATTATCACTTCGAACCCTGGTACTATGCAAACTACACCAAACTTTTGTGTACTTAATAAATTTTTAAACATATTATGTACTTATATAATATAATAATAAAGCCTTTTATTACTGACACTTATGTTAACACATATTTAAAATATACTATATACCTAATTTATTAAATGTAAGTATTTTAATTTAACACATCGGCAACCTTGTCAGTTTGCCTTCTGGCATAAGCCTCCAAGATTTTGCAAGTATATTGGTCTACATATTCAATGGATTTCTCATTCACTTCTACAGAATATTTTTGAGAGTTCGTCATCAGTTTGGTCTTATCCGTATTCATAGATAATCCAACTTCTTCACTTTCTTTTGCAAGTTATTGCAACATGTCCTGTAGGTGTTTAGCATTTTCACTCAATAAAATCAAATCATCTGCAAATCTCAGGTGGTGTAATTTTTCTCCATTTATGTTTATCCCATATGTATCCCAATGAAGTTTCCTGAATATTTGTTCTAATACAGATGAGAATAGCTTGGGGGATATTATTATGATTATGTTCTTAGTTCCTTTTAAATTGCATCTTCAGGATGCTGTTACTCGAAGCCCCTGCTGGTTCCGGGCGGGCGGGCGTTTGTGTGGCCTGCAGTGCAGCGCGTGCAACGGATATCACTCAACACCATGACGCTGCAAGTGGAATCTCCCACCGTCTACACCAGCCAGGGAGTGCCTATCTCTGTTACTGGAATAGCACAGGTGATAAAAATAATGTTTTATTTAATTTAAATTTGTTAGCCTTTTACCTCATCTTCAGTTCAGTCAACTCTAAGCTCTTATTTGCAATGGCACTAGATTTGGAAAACTAATGTAACCTGTTAACAACCCATTACGTCCCCACTGCAGGGGCACGGGTCTCTTCCCATAACTCGGGAAGGTTTAGGCCATACTCCACACACGGGGGCCAAGTCCGGATTGGTGGAGGTTGTGGGGTTAGTAGCCAACCCCCGTGTCAGAAGTTTTCAAGCCGCCTATAAGGCCTCTGACGTGGCTTAACGACTGCTAGCGATAGCAGCCGGCACCAACGGCTTAACGTGCCTTGCGAAGCACGGAAACGGTCGAGATAAATGCCACTAACAGTCAAACCCATCCAGGTTATGACCGTGTCTGTAGTCAGTTAACCTGCGTGATCGATGCGACCACGCAAGCCGCACTGAGCCACGACCGCTTCCATGTAACTATGTAACATGTGTCCTTTAATGTAACCTAACTAGGGCTTTCAACACCGGTACTGGAATGTATGCAACACCGGTTTTATCACTGGTATTGCCTACATTCCAACACCGGTGTTGAATGCCCTAAACATAACCTTTGTCTATAAAATAGTGATAATCCATAAGTTCCTTAACAATTTCAATAAATATGAAAATCCTAACTGCTTAACATACCATAAGGCTCTCAGGAGATCATAAATCTAGTGATACCTTACATAGTCTGTCGACTCGTTTTGAATACAGATGGTAATAATAAAATGTTGGTGAATTCTGATGAGTTATTATGAAAAGTCCAAAACAATTTTGGCGAAATAAGTATGGGTACAGTAGGGAAATTTGTTCAGTTTCATGGGTAGAAGCTATAGTATTTTAGTAGTACCCTATACATACGTACTTATTTATGTAAATAACATACAACTGAAAAACATTTAGCATCCTCTGACAGTGATCCTCTTATCATTTGCGAATTAATATGTTCTAGGTGAAAATTCAAGGGCAGAATGCTGAGATGTTGCTCTCTGCATGTGAACAGTTTCTCGGCAAAAGTGAGCAGGAGATCCAACATATAGCACTGGTGACCCTCGAAGGTCACCAGAGAGCTATCATGGGCTCCATGACGGTCGAAGAGATATACAAAGACAGGAAAATATTCTCAAAAAAGGTGATTACTAAAAGTGTGCAAACATAATATATGTACGAGATTAATATTTAAACTTTTCGGTTATGGGATAAAAGTACATACACAGAATACACTGCTAAAATATTGCACAAACTTTCTTTACAGGTGTTTGAAGTTGCTTCAAGCGATTTGATCAACATGGGCATCACAGTTGTCTCATACACGCTTAAAGATATCAGAGACGAAGAGGTGTGTAATAATGGTTTTTACTCAGTTGCACTGTTGTAGAGTGTTTTCACTGTTTTTATCATAATCTTGAATGCTATCTCCACGAAAAACCTCTTACCCTCATCACATCTCGTCATTTTCATGTTTAGACTTTAGTACGGGCAATTTAATGTTTAGGGTCAAAAAAAACCTAAAGCTGATTTTTTGCACAGTCGTTCCTTGGGACCATAGAAGTACCCGATTGTCCCGAGTGGAAAATTTTGGGGTAAAGCCTTATACCTGTGGCTACCAAGCTTCCATTTGCACTGAACCAGTTGCAGATTCACATCCTGGACACTCCATACTAATCATTTGAGTTATTTACCTACTAAAATTTCCCTATCTAAAATGTAGACGCGAGCGAGAAGTGCGTGACGAGTGTCGACTGGCGACTGTATGGACTGTCACCGGACCTTAGGGGTGGTGGGGTCGCCTTCAGAGAGCAACAGGGATTATTCATACTTAATGTAAATAGTACTATTTGATATAATGTGGCAGGCACTATAAGTCGACACCGTGGTTCATCTCGTAAATAATAAGATAACATAGATATCGATGATCAAAAGGGCGAATAAACATAGTAATTTGTAAATATTAAAGAATCGTATGTTTTATTTTATTTCTATTTTAAGGCTTTTTTGTATCCATGTGACAACTTTATACATAGATAATAACTACAAGTTGTCAGTCACGATGCTTTAGAGTTGAAATTTATATGTAGAAAATTAATCATATTTATGAGCTGAGATGTAATGAACTACAACTTAATTAATTATTTGTAATTTTTTATTAATGTAGTCTCGTTTTGTTGCTAAACATGAAAGGAATAATTTTTACTAACAATGTTTTATAAATACTTTTACAGTTTTCTCAGAAAATCAAGAAATCGGTACAAAATTGGGTATTTTCAATTTTTTTGTCATATATAGACAAGCATATCTCAATAACTAAAACTCCTATTGATATGAAAGTAGTACCGTTTGATAGGTAATTTAATAAGGATTAATTAACTCTTTGACAATTTTCATCTAACGCCTACTGGTTTTGAGTAAAATGAAAAATACTGAAAATCGGGACCTTTTGAGTGGGGGGGGGGGAGAGAGGGGGACGCCGGCACCCTAGGAGTTGGGACTTTTCAGGGTATACTTCTATGGTCCCAAGGAACGACTGTGCAAAAAATCAGCTTTAGGTTTTTTTTTCGACCTCGCCATACTAGCTTTACTTGCCCGTACTACTTCAGTATTATATGGTTTCCATTTTAAGTTATGATATCCATTTTGTGTTACCAGAATAAATAAATTAAACTGAAGCAACTCATTTCCCATACTAGTAGAGAGGCCAATTCGTCGAAAGTGCTTTATTTACGAAGTTCGTAGGACCGAACAGTAGTATAGCGACAACTGGTACCGTTGGAATCAGCGTGATCTACTGATTGTCAAACCACTTTTTGTCGCTTTCTAAAATGGTGGGGTGAGTATCTATGACGTAATCAAGATGGCGGCCGAATGGTTTGGTTTTTCAATATTTTCTCGAGAACCACTAAGCCTTATCCTATGTGTGTGGTATCATTTAAAAGCTATTGAAAAGACTTAGAAAAAAGGTATATGTACGTAACGGTACGCACGGTTTTGTCGTAAATATTCAAATTAGGGAGCTACATTGAAAAAACTGTCTTTTTTAGATAAAACTGTTCAAGTCTTTGTGTTAATTCTTAATATAACTCGGAAAGTAATGGGTTTATCTAAAATTAGGCTATTATCTTTTTCGTAGAGCGGTTCTTAAGGAATTTAAAAATGTTCATGTCAAAGTTATACAATAAGTATTTTTGGATCAAGAGCCAATAACAAGACGCAAGTCGTAAAATCTAAATACGAAATCGGCAGCTTTGTTTACCTATAACTAAACAATGTCTAGAGTATCATTTAAAAACTACTGAAAACCTTCTGGTTTAGTGTGGATTGCATGGTCGCGTCGATCAAGCAGGTTAAGTGACCTTATTCATGGTCAAAAAACATCGAATTATGGGTTTGTAGCATAGTAGTAGCATTTATCTGCGTTTCCGTGAGTTGCGAAGCAAGTTTGGGCGTCGTTGATGCTGGATTTATCACAAAATTCTATCTACCTATTTATTCTGTCACTGTCGGATTTTATCGATTATTGCAAAAAACAGTTTCTACCAACAAGCCGTCAAATACTGTATTATAAGGGTATGTATACTTCTACGCCAGTCACCGTAGATATAAAAATCGCGTTAGGTCGCAATAATAGCAACAGTTCTGGTTTTTGGTAATTTGTTAGGATAAATACTAGACGTAAGTCTATAAGTCTATAAGTAATACGAGTGTAAAACTAATTTTGCGGCTTCGAATGACCTGTGCTAACTGCGAGGTACTCCAAAAACATCGAATTTTTTGGACTTTTTTCAGATATTTGCTTATAATTTCTAAAAGGTGCATCCCACGGAATAAGTTATTACGTACACTTAACATACTACTTAACATAACTACATAAAGAAGACAAAATTTGCTATAATTTGAGCGTAATTGCAATAGAACTCAAGATGAAGCCCTTCAAAAATTGGCTATTTTCCCTAAAAAGTTCGAAATGTAGTTTTAGCCGCCTTCCGAACAGAATATCGGTTATAATACTCATTCTAAGTACGAGGAAAGTCATGGGGAAGAAAGTTGTGGAGCAGTTATGTAGCTTTTATTAAAGCATAAGAGGAACTTTTTAGGACCAATAGTTCCCATGTAATCTGGACAAAGCGAAGAATTCATAAAATATATTTTTTCTAAAATGGGAGCCTAACAAATTGTTAGGCTCCCATTTTTGATTATTATTATTATTATAGATCTTCCCCTGACAAACTTTGCGGAGAGTATAACATTTCAGCCCTGTTCTCTGGCAAGAACATCTTCGTTGTGAGCAGTTCTCATTAACATTATTCATTCAAGAAGAGCTCCCCTGCTATACAGTTTTCTTTCACGCCTTTAGTGGTTGCGACAACACCTCAAGGAGCTACCAGGAATTGAAATCAGTGACCTCAATGAAGAAACCACCGGCGGAAACCCTGCTTAAATTCCTGTCATGCAGGTAAGGTAAGCCATTTGTAGGTCTGTCCTGGGACCGTTTATTTATGAAAATATTTGTAACATGTATTTATGAAATTCCTTTCATGCAGGTACAAGAAATGGTGCGGAATAGCTAAAAAACTGCTCTATAACTTCCTTCCCCATCACTTTTCTAGTAGAGAGAGTATTATAGCCGATATTCTGCGGCTATAACTACAATTTTGAACTTTTTATGGAAAATTTCCAATGTTTAAGTGCTGTATCTTGGGTTCTATTGGATCTACAGAGCTACAATTACACTCAAATTATATAAAAAATTGTCTTCTTTATTAGTGTAGGAACACAATAACTTCTTCCGTGGGATGCAACTTTTAAAAATTATAAGCCATAATCTGAAAAAGTCCGAAAATTTCGATGTTTTTGGAGCACCACGCAGTTAACACAGGTCTTACGAAGCTGCAAAATCAGTTTTACGCTACTGGCATTACTGGTATCTATACTAACAACATGCCAAAAACCTGAACTGTTGCAATTATTGCCACCTAACATGGTTTTTATTTCTACTGGCGTAAAAGTATACCCGTATAATACAGTATTTGACGGTTTGTTTGTAGAAACTGGATATTTTTTACAATAATCCATAAAATCTGACAGTATAATAGAACAGAATAGAAGAAATAGATAGAATTTTGTGATAAATCCGGCATCAACGCCCAAACGTGCTATTTTCAATTCACGGAAACGCTCGAGATAAATGGTACTACTATGATACAAACCCATCCAGGTTATGACCGTGAATAAGGAGAGCTAACATGCTTGGTTGATGCGACCATGCAATCCACACTAAACCAGAAGGTTTTCAGTAGCTTTTAAATGATACCACAGACATAGTATAGTTATAGATAAACAAAGCTTGCCGATCTCGTATTTTGATTTTACGACTTGCGTCTTGTTATTGGCTCTTGGTCCAAAAATACTTATTGTATAACTTTGACATGTACATTTTTAAATTCCTTAAGAACCGCTCTACAAAAAAGATAATAACCTAATTTTAGATAAACCCATTACTTTCCGAGTTATATTAAGAATTAACACAAAGACTTGGACTGTTTTATCGAAAAAAGACAGTTTTTTTCAATGTAGCTCTGTGAATTGAATATTTACGGCACAACGTACACATACCTTTTTTGTAAGTCTTTTTAATAGCTTTCAAATGATACCACACACATAGGATAAGACTTAGTGGTTCTCGAGAAAATATTGAAAAACCAAACCATTCGGCCGCCATATTAATTATGTCATAGATACTCACTCCGCCATTTTAGAAAGCGACAACAAGTGGTTTGACAATCAGTAGACCACGCTGATTCCAACGGTTCCAGTTGTCGCTATAACAGTGTTCGGTCCTACGAAAATTGCCGTTTTTGCAATGGGGAAGAAAACTGACAAAGCTCGCCGATAGAGGCGCTGATATCGCTTGACTCATTCTAACTGTCAAAACGTATAGAAAAAATTGTTTACGTGAACTAAACATGAGATTATTAAAAAAATGCCGCGTTGTGTGGCGATTGGTTGCAATAATAATGGAAATTATAATTTTCTAAAGATTCTCAGATGAAGAAGACGTGGGAAAAGTTAGGTTTTCAATTATGTACTTTTCACCTTCGCCTTTAATTGATGAACAGTCCAAGTCGCATACATTTTCCATTTAACAATTTTACAGAAAAAAAACTAATTTATAACACCTCGATAATAAAAAACGCGGAACTAATTGAAAGTTGTTATGAGTCAAGCGTCCGTAGCGCCATCTGCAAATAGCTTTGCGTGTTCTTCCCCATTGGCCTCTCTACTATACTTATTGTTTATAATTTGTACAGTGGTTTTCAAACAAAGTCAGAAATATTTTTTGCTCCCATTGTATAGATAGATACTTTGGGCAAAGTTTTAAGCTTCATTTGCCGCTCTCCAACAAATAAAAAAAGTGACACTATATAAGACAGAGAAGGACAAAAAATGTGATGTTTAGATTTTCTGTGACCTAGGGGTATTTGAAAGCGCTGGGCATGGCGCGCACAGCCGAAGTAAAACGCGACGCGCGCATCGGCGAGGCGGAGGCGCAGGCCGAAGCGCGCATCAAGGAGGCCATGGCGGAGGAACAGCGCATGGCGGCGCGTTTCCTCAACGACACCGAAATCGCGAAGGCGCAGCGCGACTTCGAGCTTAAGAAGGCGGCTTATGACGTCGAAGTGCAGACTAAAAAGGTTAGTGCATAATTATTTTAAGTTAGCTATGAACATAAAATATACTAAATGAGTTCGCCAAAGACGTTACTCAAATACACTTCAAAATTGTGTATGTAACAAGTAAATTTAGTTTTACGAGTAAATAACTGATTGATTTGACTAGTTGGATTATACGTAAAAGTTCAGGGTATATAAAATGGTAATGACAAATTGCGCCCCAGCTCGCATTTATATCCAAAATTATCCACAATTATTTAAGACTTCAATTTTCTTTTACAATCTACCTCTGATATGTGTCAATAATGACGTTACGTTGCTAAGTTTCATTGTCTGGAAACCTATTTAGTTTGTGTAATTGCCAATTCAACAGAAAGGTTCCAGTGGTGCAGTGTTCTGTTTGTATATTCATCAAAAGTTCTTCAACATGAAACTCGTATGATGCATGCATGAAAATTGTACGTGCATGTGTGATTATAAATGTTAAGCACATATGTAACGTCTCCTGCCTCACTTTTTAGCGTGCAGGTGTAGCATAGTGAGAAGTTTAAGCGTCTTAAGTGATTTGAAAGGTCGTAAACCGTATTGACATGTTTGCAGGCCGAAGCAGAAATGGCTTATGAACTGCAAGCCGCCAAAACAAAACAACGCATCAAGGAGGAACAGATGCAGATCGCGGTCGTCGAGCGCACACAAGAGATAGCTGTCCAAAAGTGGGAGGTGCAGAGAAGGGAGAAAGAATTAGAAGCCACCGTGCGCAGGTAGCTTTGAACCGTAATTTTTTAGCAGTTAGGATACCGAAATTTTGAAGATTCTTAAAATAGCATCCAGATTAATTTGTACTTATGTGTTTATTGGTAAGATAATTAACAGCTGCATGTGCTTGAATATGCAATTTTCGTTACAGGCCCGCTGAAGCCGAGAAGTTCAAGTTAGAAAAGTTGGCAGAGGCACATAGATTGAAGACAGTACTGGAAGCCGAGGCGGAAGCGGAGGCCGTCAAAGTTCGCGGAGAAGTAAGTTTAAGACACAGAGTTTTCTACGATTTTTGGATTGGTTACTATTCCAAGAAGGTTCACAATGTTTTGTTAGTCAGTAACGTAAAAAATATCTTAATTGACCTTGGTTCCCATGACTGCTTTTCGGTCAAAAAATTATGAAAACTATAACGTGTAAGCATTATTTTGCATATTACTATTACGTTTTAGTTTCTCAAGAAGACCATGCGGGTTGCACTAAAACACTTCAGTTTTTTACCTCTAAAAAGTTGATTTGATCATGATGTGCTAATAAATTAATAATTTAGCCTTAATTTAATTTTCTCCTTAGCTGTAAATATTAAAACCCGACGCTTTAAAGTATAACTTGTGCTGTAATTCTTAGGCAGAAGCGTACGCGATCAAAGCGAAGGCGGTGGCGGACGCGGAGCAGATGTCCAAGAAGGCGGAGGCGTGGAAAGAGTACGGATCGGCCGCCATGGTCGACATGATGTTGGAAACATTGCCTAAGGTAACGAAAACGACATCCGATTAATTGGATTTGCTTAAGTTAAACCCGTAAATTTTCGTCTATATACTTAACCTGTTGGTGTTCTTTCTAACTGTGAAATATCCATATTGGAGTCCATGTTGTAGTTTTTTTTTAAATAGCTCAAAAAAAATTGAATACTGAACTTCGAGACGCTAATCGATATACGTTGGCGCTGAATCCGAAAATTACAGTTACCATCCTCGTCTCTCCTCTTTCCTTTTTTCCCTCCGAAGTGGACTTCGGCGTTGTCTTAAAATATTTAATACTCTTTAACACTTTAAGAAACACAAAGGTTCCATTAACACCATTGATGGGTTCAGCTGTTCCAGGTAAAGACAGTTCCAAGAAACATCGATTTTTTGGTGGTAACGTCATAACAATGGCAAAAATACACAAGACTAATAAAACCGGCCAAGTGCGAGTTCGACTCGCGCCTAAAAGGTTCCGTACCATCGTACAAGATTTAAAATTCCGAAAAAAAACCACGTTTCTAGTAGGGGAACTTTTTAATTTATTTTTATTATTTGTTGTTATAGCGGCAACAGCAATACACATTCTGTGAAAACAACTGTCTACCTTTTACGGTTCATGAGATACAGCCCGCTGACAGACAGACGGGCAGACAGCGGAGGCTTAGTAATAGGGTCCCGTTGGCCTCTGGATACGGAACCCTAAAAACAATTAACCTATACAGGTTATAAAATCCTAAATATAAGTGGCCAGGATGTTCATTGTTTACATTATGAACATAGAGTTTGAACAACTTCACGCATTGTGTGGTGTTGGTGGCAGGTGGCGGCGGAGGTGGCGGCGCCGCTGTCGCAGGCGCGCAAGGTGACGATGGTGTCGTGCGGCGGCGGCGAGGTGGGCGCCGCTAAGCTGACGGGCGAAGTGCTCGCCATCGTACAGTGCATCCCCGACCTGGTCAAGACCGTCACCGGCGTCGACATTTCTAAGGTAACCTCGCCGCCCGGTACCCGGCTGTACAGTCTGTACTGTCCTGTACGCCGGTAAGGCAACCTCACCAACCAGTACCCGGCTGTACGGTATGTACTGTCCTGTACGCCGCCGGCTTGATCTTTTGTCTGTTTATCTAATAAGAGATAATTGTCTAGATGGCACTCTTTTTTTTGTTTCAATTTACAGATTCTTTTTTCAGATAGGAACAAACTGTCAATGACGGAGTTTATCAACATTAAATAGCATTTTAATATTTTATATTTAAAATTAAATATTTTATAGTTAAAAGACATGTAAAGACGTCACATTAAATTATCTTAAATTAGGGAAAACTGTTTGTAATTTTTTTATGACATTTGACACTTTGTTATATTCCAATCAACGTTGACACGTAATTTCATATATGGAAAACCGCAGAGCTAACTAACTAAGAGCTGCATCAGTGTTTAAAAATATTTAACTTCTCGGCATAGAGGCGAATACTAATTTGAACCACACTGAGAAGAGACGGGATTCGATTAAAAAAAGGATGTCTGACCAACTGTGCGGTGCGCCGTGCACCGTCGGTTAAAGGAGAAAGTCCACAATGTATGGACCAAAAACCCAGAATCGATACGAACAAACTGTGTGCCGATAGATTAATTAAATAATCTTACAAAGTCGCAACCCCTTAATCAATGGGTAATCGGAGCTATGCGGCTGACAAAGTATGCATAAAGACCCTTTATCTGCTTGAGATTTTCATAACTTTAGTACCAAAATCACGTATGTTATCTTTCGCAATGACACAATAACGACACTACAGATGATATTGACAGTAAATACACTAAAAGTAATATCTTTTAGGCAGGGTTTCTTCTTAAGTGATAACAAACAAAAGTTCGGTTTATTTTTATTTTGGTGCTTAACAACACATAACCGCCTCCATCTAGCGTAGTAGCTAGTCAATAGCTTTACATTAATCAGGCAGTCGCGGGTTTGATTCCAGGCGCGGTCCAGCTTTATAAGACACGGTTTGGTTAGAATTATCAATCAATCTTAGAAAGTCTTGTCGCGAAACATCCATGGGAATCTTGATAATCCATCTTTCGGCATCATCATCACTTACCATCATGTGAGATAATGCCAAGGGATTCCCGATTGTGGATTAAAAAGGATTGTTGCCTGGATGATATTTTTTTAGTGTATTTATTGTTGATAGTTATAGTCTACGTCATTACAATTAATATCACGTGATTTTGGTTTGGTTTGTACTAAAGTTAAAAACATCACGAGGTCGCAAGTTCGATTCCCGGCGGAGTTCAACGGTTGGACGTTGGGCATTTTCTGAGCTTGCCTGGCCAGGTGCCACCATCTTATCTAAGTCTTGCAGCCAATGTTATTATTTCTGTATACTTTCTCAGCTCCATAGCTCCGATTCCCCATTGATTTGGGGGTTGCGACTTCGGTAGGGTTATTAAGTTCATTCTAAGGAATCTATAATAATACAGTTTGTATTGATTACTGGTTTTTTTATACCATCACCTTTGATCTGAAATAGTGCCGCGTCGCCTTGCAAGTGCGATTGGATCTTGACGGTTTAATCTTTGGTTCTCATACCATTAATCTATCGATACTTTTAATACTTTTATCCATCCGAAATAGTTTCTACCCATAACAAATCGAATTAAAAAATAAACTTTCTATGCTAATAGTTGTCTTCACTGGTTATGTCACATTTTGAGTTTATAAGCTCATGCATTGTCTGTTAGTCAGTCACTGTCAGTTGTTTAAGAAATAAGGTAGTTGACATGTGAGTATTTTTTTATCAAATGTCAAAAATCACTATTGTAAAAAATTACTATGCGTTTTAAAATCTTTGAAATAACAGCCTATGACGTCATAAGTTTCTATAGTCATTTATTCATCGTACTTATTGAGGGATTTATAAATAAAAACTTATTTAAATTAGCAAATTAGTAAGTTTTTCTACTGTTTCATTAATTAAGTTAAAAAAAAATCATAAGGAGATATCATATTTGGGCCTGGTCTGTGTACGAAAAACATAGTCTTTTCTAATTGTACATTTACTTTGATTTACCTTGGTTGCGAGGTACATATTTTCATCATTTTGTTGTAGTTTTTTTAATTTATATTATTTATTTCACTATTTAATTTTAATATTTTATATTATGAATTCTGTTTTATAATAACATTTTAATTTACTTTCTGACAATCATGTTACACTTTGACATTTTATTATTATATTTACTGTAATGTAAACATGAAATTGGTGACATGAAATAAACTATCTAATCTAATCATCTAGATTCTCAGATTTAATAATCGGAACACATAAATCACGGCGAAGCGAGCGCAATTTTGACCATTTTACCAGGGTGTCCACTTTCTGGAAAGTCAGGGAAGTCAGGGAAGCATTTGGTGGTCAGGGAAAGTCAGAGAAATGAGCTGGTGACCTGGAAAAGTCAGGGATATTTGAGTTTTTCCCAATAATCGTCAGTGAGGGAAACATCCATGCTCTAATCTGATATCTCATTATTTTTGCTGATATTTAACCCAGATTTTTAAACAATTTTTTTCAAATTATCAGTGATCTACATCATTACTTCGCATTCCATAGCTTGAGGGTTCTAGGTACCTCTAAGCACCTCTGAAACCTTACGGTTCGAGACTTTAATTTGGCTTTAGCTGGTAGGGAAGAATTCCACTCCGATGGCGAGTGTTGCGGTGTAAAACTGTGCCGTAAGCATCATGTCAAACAGTTCTTTAGAACACATGCCGTTAAATAAGCGGTAGCATACAGCACACACAGAGAGAGCTGAAGTCTCCAAAAGCTGAGAGGTTCAAGACCGCTTGTGAGCTCTGGGTCGTCGACAATTTTGACCGCGCGTCGCTTGGCTGAGCCGAAGGAGTTCAGTTGCACCCAGCTCCTGCCCAGAGATATGAGCAGTTCTCCATATGCGGCCTCACTTGAGCTTTGTATAGCTGCAAGCGCTGTTTGGGTCTGACTGAAGTACCACTTTGCTTTATTGAGCACTCCAGGTTTTTACGCTGCAAGGGTAAACTTTCCCTCAAGGTAACCCCGAAGTTAGATGTCGACATCTAGGATCCCGATGCTCGTAGCAGCAGCAAGCGTGCGCACAGTTGCTTCTTTGTGGGGTTAAAACGGACAAGTTTAGTCTATCCCCATTCGGAGACTTGCTCCAGAGTGTCTTCGACTTCAGACACATACCTGGCATGACTCTCCTCCACGTCGGTTCGTGGGATGTGCTCGGCCTGTGTATTGCGCATCACCCGTACTGTAATCCGCATAGCAATGAATACGCATACGTATTTGCAGGAGATTATTGATATGCAGGAAGAATAGAGTCGGCGAGAGTAGAGAACCTTGCGGGTCACCAGCATTAATGTGTTAAGTGTCAAAGGACCAGTTATCGCAAAGGACTTCAATGCTCCTGTCACACAAAACTGGCGCTCCAATTGCACAATCCCACGGGTAGTTCGTATGCTGGTAATTTCGATAGACGTTCCTTATTCCAGACCCTGTCGAAGGCCAGCTACCGCCAGCTGTCGAGCTATATAGCCAGGCTGACCACCAATGCCTCCCCTCGACTTTGAATGGCTTCGGCCCAGCGGTGTGTTAGGTATACTAGATCACCAGCTGACAGGCTATGACGAAATTCGTATCGGCGGTCATTGATAAGTTCGTGATCTTCTAGATAATATGCTAGGGGCTGGGTATTTATTACACGCTCCACTACCTTAAAAAGGAGGGGGATAATAACTATTGGCCTGCAATTCGACGGGTCAGTTCTATCCCCTTTTTTGGGAACTGGTTGCACATATACCAACTTTTCAGGATGTTGGCACATGGCCTGTGGAGTAGGAGAATGTGAAAACTCTACTCGAAACTGAAGTCTGTGGTCGGCATACAGTAAATAGGGCTGTGAGACAGGTCATCAGCATAATGGGTGGGGCATATATTATGAATTGAAATCGATGTTCGAGCTATTCAAAGACAGTCCAGCACGTTGAGCTCTTTACACTATCACTGGAGGCTCTTCGTTTCCACAACACAGAAATTCATCTCAATAAGATGGTTGGAAAATTATCCTTGTCTATCGTGTAAACTGTCCTTGTAAATGAAAGAGCGCTAATAATTTTTGACAAAATGAGCCAATCTGTAATAGATGAAACGGTCCTAGAAAACCACAATAAAAAAAAGAGATTCAATGAAAATCCCTTAGGTTAAAAGCATGTTTAGCTGCTGTGAAGTCAGTTATGGCAGATTGCGAAACCTTTTTGCGTCGTCTCCAGATGAAAATTATGAACAAACCAGCAATGAAATAAAATCCTCCAGAAACGGTTCTAAAATGTATTATAAGGGTCAGAAAAATTTTACAAAATGGTCAGGGAAAGTCAGGGAAGTATTTTGGGAATTTTGAGTGGACACCTGTTTACGTTCAGAAACTAGATTTTGTACATACCTTAATCGAAATTAATGATTTAGTTTTTCGACAAGTAACTCGGAAGACCGGCTGTTCCTTGGGTGAGGCAATGAGGCAATGTATATCCGCAGATTTTGAAAATCGTACTCTGAAGGGTGTTCAGTTCAGTCAAGAGTCAGAGAAAGCATCTGAGGAATATGTGGACGAAGCCGTAATTTCTGAACGTGGCCCACTATTGCAAGCCTCGGGTGTTACCATTTACAATGTAAAAATTGCTGACAAAACATTACGCTTGTACCACGGAACCTATGTTTTTCATTATTTTTCCTGGAATAATATTAAATTGTTTGATCTGTATGTTTCTATATTTATTTTCTAACGTTATAAAAAAGGTTTAGTTAAAAAAGTTTGCATTAAAACATGAACATGGGACCAGTAGGCCAAAAATGTGCTAATTAAAACTAGGAGCGTAGGCCCCACTATTAAAATGGCAGTAGTATTTTGAAATCCTAATGGACCCACCAGTGGAACCAAGCAGTGGAACCAACAGTCCGAAAGGTATTTTTCGTACTCCGTACAGTGTCCAGGCCCAAAATAAAATGTCTCCTTTATTGTTTTTATAGTTGTTATTTGTATTTTATTTATATACAAAAACTTCTAGTCAGTCCTCTGTTTAATGTTAATCATTGTTTACTTTTGATGGATTACAATTTCGATAGGAGACACTTCATTAATTACACAATGCACAGGGTTTTTTTACTTTTCATGATTTGCATCGTGCCAAATATTTCAATAGTAGAAACTTAACTGGGTAAAAATGCATGTAAGTTTCGGATAATGTGTTAGATATACATCATGGTAATGCTAATGTTTAATACTTTTGTAAATAAAACGCTCATTCTTATTTTCTTATCTTAAACCTCTCATGCATATTGATTACACAACATCATTTCATTAGCATAAAGCATAATAAAACGCTTCAACTCACACGTGAAACAATCGATAAAAAAATCTCATAACATGACTTTATTTTACGACATTCTTACGCTTATGATGTTTTAACAATCGCTAACTTGAATGTTTATGTTACACTGTTTCCGTCATTTGTATGGCGTTTTTATGTGCACTACTCGTACTAACGCTTGGGTCATTGGCGCGGGGACAGGGGGTGGCTGAGCAGGCGCCCGCGCCGACGCCCACCGCGCGCGACTCCGCGCGGAAACCGCGATAACTCGTCATCGACACTGCCATCGCCAACACTAATCCGCACGCTCGCAGGTAAGATCGTCGATGCCCTTCCCCAGGCGCCTGGATCTGGGTGCACTGCAGATCAATATGTTGCATGAACGTACTTCCTACTAACTATTAATCGATTTTTGGCAAAGAAATGATCTTTCATTTCAGTTAAATTTATCACAATTCAGAATGAATACGTCATCATCATCAACGATACAGCTTATTCGATCACAGATACTTACAACATTTTTTTCCGTTTACGTCGGCTTCCATTAAGGGCTGCTGCATGATGGTCGGTAGATTTGCCTATTTGGTAGTAATGGCGGAAAGCAATAAAATTACTCTGTGTTAGTAAATAATTATAAAAAAGGATAATTTCTAACTGGAATCTAGAAAAGAAGACGAATAAACAAAAAAAAATACAATTATTTTTTACGATCAATAGACGAATACTCTTAAGGAAGTGATTAAAAAACTCAACTGAACAACGTTCCCCTAGGAATCTGAAGTTAATTCACAGAAACAGTTTTATCTCAAATTATGCTGCTAGTTAACTGAGCGGTTCCTATCATATGATTGATCGTGGGATTCGTGAGTTCCTTGGGGAAAGTTGTAGAACTTAATCTCATTCTGCCCTTTACACTACATTGTCACCATTACACTGCACTGTCACCTTTGCACTTAAGAAATGCTCGCGCTATGCTAGTAAAACCAAAGGTAGAGAATTATAAAAAGTACATGATATTTCATGTTTTCCAAATAAGTTCAGTTTAATTAGTAGAAGCCTTAGTTAACGTTTTGCCTACAGCTGTTTTGTTACATCTCGTATATAAATATTGTTTATTTTCATTAAAGGTTTTATCATCGACAGTAAAAAAAACGCCCATTCTACTTTACATTTTAAGCAGGATACAATACTGTATCCTGCTTAAAACTTAAACAGTAAACCTAAACATGTTATTTTAGGAGTCTATTATTATAATACCTTCCATTCATATAATAAACAGTCTATTTTGTGTTGTACAAGTATAGAAAATCATTGTCAACCCAACATGTTGATGAATTTCATTAGTTTTTAACCGACTTCAAAAAAAAGGAAGAGGTTCTCAATTCGTCGGAATCTTTTTGTTTTTATGTTTGTTCACCGATTACTCGAAGATGCCTGAACCGATTTGGAAAATTCTTCTTTTGTTTAAAAGGGTATACTTCACAGGTGGTCCCATATAAATTTTATCGAAATCGATTCAGCGGTTTTTGAGAAAATCAACAAAAACATAGCAAAATTGGAGTTGTTGCGATTAAAGTCGGTTGTTTTTAACGTATTCAGCGTGGTCAATTATAAGCTGAACAAATATAACCAGGCATATACAAATAGTATTATGATTTTCTTTTTTGTTTCATTAGGGTTAAGGATGTATGAATCAACTGGATCGTAATTATTTTAATAACTAACAAAATTAAAAATGTCCACCACCACCCTCGACAGTAAAAGTTGGATGACTCGAAAGCCGCTGAACTGTTTGAAGTCCCGTTCCAATACCAAATACATAAGTAATATCCTTTGTCGGAAGTATGTGTGTAGGACACCGATATTTGGCAGATTAGCTTGTGCTGTCGCTCTCAGGCATTTATGCGTACGATTATGATAATATAGTGCATCTTCTCTAATTACTTTAGACGTTGGCAGAATTGCCACAAATTTGGCAGATTCCATTATATTGTTTGCTTATATTGTATTGCTTATGCTTATATTGTTGCCACAAATTTGGCAATAGCCATTATAGGCCATTACATCATACAATTTTAAATTACATTAAGGCCAATGCAATTAAATGTAATTTGCTTTGCCATACAAAACCCTAATCGTTTTATCAAACGTATTTTATGCCTTATTACTCTTTACGGTCGTTTTAAAATTATGAAGGTATTATGACCATAATTATAATTTTACCTTTAATTAGAACGTATATTTTATATAGACATGGTATATATATCCGAATCATCAAACTTTGAGGGCTGGTCCATATTTCTTTATAAATTACTAAATTGTTATTATAGTTACGCCATGTTTCTTTTACAGGTGCGCGCTCTGTAAACATCCAAATTTGCAAAACTACCAGAAACTTCGTAGTTTGATTATTTCAAATGTAAAAGTAAAGTTATAAGGTACAACATTATATTGTATTATGTGCTTACGTTATTTTTTATTTATCTACCAAAGTGCCACGGAAAGGGTTATCTTGCGGCAAAAGTATTTACTAAAGATATTAATTTTGAATGGGTACTGTTTAAACGAATGACTATAAATTATTATTTATAAACGTTCCAAAATTTACTAATACTGCTGCCATAAATACTAAGTGAGCGACTATGAGGCCTTTGACGGCGACAGATAAACGTTATTTGAGTTACAATTTATCCAAAACAAGCAGCATGATTTTATTTGAGCGACTGAATTTGAGTAACAAAATGATATACTATATTTTATTCATGATTTGGCTGGCAAATCCTTCATTTACAGCGAACTGCATTTTAGCAAAACTAGTAACAAAGACGCATCAAATACTTTATTTTACAATGGACAGCATACTAATTACAGAAAAACGATAATTACCTAGCTTATAAAATAAATAGCCGGTGCCCGCGACTTCGTCTGCGTAGAATTAGTACTTTGAGTAGCCTGTTGGTGGACTAAAACCTCCATCAAAAGTGTAGATAATAAATTTTGCCGCGAGATGAATTTTTATACCCCTAAATTGAGAAATGTTTGGTTCCCAATACAAACTTTCATCCCCTTCAGGTTTTATTTTCGCGACAAAAAGTAACCCATTCCTTCTCCAAGGTGGGAGATGGCATCTCAGGCATGGCTCAGCGTGGGAGACCATGCTTCAGCACGAATGGGCCGGCTCGACGCTTGCGTTGTGTTTCGCCGAGTGAGTGAGGGTACCGGAGGCCCATCTCACCTTAAAGTTCTCAAGTGGTGACCGCGCACCGGAAGACGCTGTGTAGGCAGGCCTCCCACTCGGTGGACCGATGCCCTGGTGAAGGTTGCGGGAAGCCACTGGATTCGGGCAACGCAGGACCGGTCGGTGTAAAAATCCTTGGAGGAGGCCTTCGTCCAGCAGTGGACGTCTTTCTTTCTTTCTTTGGCAAACTGAAAAAAAAACCTTAAGTGTATGGGATTTTTTCGATATTTTTCCTGTATTCTATATTTGATTCTGAGTTAACCCCTTAAAATTTCAAACGCACGCCAAATGGCAAAAAACAGAACCCTTATGGATTCGTCATGTCTGTCTGTCCGTCCGTATGTCACAGCCACTTTTTTCCGAAACTATAAGAACTATACTGTTGAAATTTGGTAAGTAGATGTATTCTGTGAACCGCATTAAGACTTTCACACAAAAATAAAAAATAAAAATAAAAATTTGGGGGTTCCCCATACTTAGAACTGAAACTCAACAATTTTTTTTCATCAGACCCATACGTGTGGGTTATCTATGGATAGGTCTTCAAAAATGATATTGAGGTTTCTAATGATTGATAAAACAAAAAAATATATATGATGTACATTACCATGCAAACTTCCACCGAAAATTGGTTTGAACGAGATCTAGTAAGTAGTTTTTTTTAATACGTCATAAATCGTAAACCGCAATTTACTTACAACGAACTACAAGAACTTTTATATTATGTTACTTGCTGCTACGGAACCCTTCATGGGCGAGTCCGACTCGCACTTGGCCGCTTTTTTAACATCATTTATAGTCGCGCACTCAATTATGTTCGCTCAGTTAGTATTTATGCGTTCTGATAAAATTCTAATACGGATGGTGATTTTTATTTATTGATCAACCTGCATTAGCTGACAATTTACTTGTTTTGTCGCAAAAAAATTTAAATGTACTGATGTCACGTTTTACGAATCTAATTTTTTGTCAGCAATGTTTTTTTAGTAAATCGATGAAAGTTTCCCATTTCGAATAAATACCTAAAAAATAACTTTTGTTTTAATGTATATTTTATTTTATTTATTTTATTTTAAGATCTTTGAAAAATTTACTACGCTAAGATGCTTTTGCCGCATTGACTATGTATCATAGAAACTTAAGGTACCTGTCACAAAACTGGACCTTTTCCATATATTTGTTTCAAATCTAGCAATATTCAGTCACAAATTAATAGAAGTAAATAAATCTTAGTGTCTACTTTTATGTAAGCTGGCTAGGCCTGGGCGTCTGCTGTGTGTTAGATAGATAGTCTCAATAATCTTACTGTAATCTGTAATGTAAGTAACATTACTTGATTGTGCTATTTGCATTAATAAAACCAATAACAGTGTGAGAGTAATAATCTTATTAAATTGGCAACCAATGATATTGTAAGAAAAATTGTGTATTAATAATCTCTTCAAGGTTGGTTGGTGTCAAGTTGGAATATGTTTTATTTACAACTACGTTAGATTATATGTAATCTCTTAGGACTTATATTTTTTTATATTTTATTTTATTAATATTTTATGCTGATTCGAGTTTAGTCAAAAAGACTCCGTGCCCATACAAACCAGCAATATGTACCCACGACGACAGATCCAGTTCCATCCTGTATACAGGGTGTAACAGAAAGGTGTGATAATACTTCAAGGTTGGCTTTTACCCATCAAACTAAACTTCAACAAAGTTGTAGAACAAACGTTGTTCAGTTTGATGGATAAAAGCCAACCTTGAAGTATTATCACACCTTTCTGTTACACCCTGTATATATATATTTTTTATAATAATAATAATAGTTTATTTTCAAAATGGATTAAGAACACTTAGTAATATCATAATTACAAAATCTGGCTTATTCTAAGTTCTTCAGAAATGCATGCAACACGTACCCATACTAAGTATAGTATTATACTTGTGTCTTATCATATTACTATAATTAAACTGTCATAATCAGATTAAAGAAAATATAAAGAGATGTAACGGACCTACAAAAGAGACGATGCCCCGTACACGCTACCACGACGAAATAAAAATACAGTACATATATATTACTTGACACTCTCCTGCACGATTCGCCACGTTCTACTTTCAGTTTCAAGCAGGAGTCGAAGCAGGACTGGTAGATGTGTCAACGTGTGTACAAGATGCTGTGGTTGTCTTTTGACGGAATGTTTATATTGATACATGTTTTACTCATGTGGCATCTTTAGAATTCATAACAAGTACAAACTGTCATCTTTATAACTTAAGTATGCATTGTTTTAATTAATGTATCTCTTACTAACCATTGACCTTTTGACCGCCAGAGTCTCAATTGCGAGACTGTCACTTTTGTGCCCTTATTACCGCGGTCTCAAATACGGAAAATGATTTTAAAAATTAAAATTAATTACACCTGCTAATTTTAAGTGTAGATAATATAATTTCAGGTTGTCCGCTAGGTTAAAATTATTAAAATAATGAATTATAAACTAAATCATGTCGTAACCACTTTTTAGTTCAGTTTTTGTCAACTTTTCATGAGATTCTATAAAGAGTTTTATGCCCCTAAGTATATCTAATGTTTACATTTTGATGTTTTGTGTGTAAGTTACCAAAAACGACGAAAAAGTGTTTGGAATATATGGCACGTAAGCATATGACAACTCTGGCGGCCAAACGATTAAAACAATGTACCTAAATCAAATTGAAATTTATGACCAATCACTTTGAAAACCAATAAATTAAGAACTTTAAAAGTTAATATTTTATGATGAAAAAGTATATTTTTTTATTTAGCTAAACTGTCTTTAGGGTACTAAACCTTTAGTGTTCAAAAAGCAGATAAAATATACTTAGAGCATCGAAAAAGTACATGTTGGTACTAAATAAATATTTTAGAAAACATTGATTATGGATTTTCAAAAAATAACGCAACAGAATCTTTCATACATTTTTATTTCTTATTGTAGGTAAAACTGACACAAACACTATGCTGTACATAATAGCATTAATATTAACTACTTAGGTATATTTATTTTCAGATAACATGCAATACAATATGTTTTTATTTATGGAATAGATACTACAGTGTACTGTAAGTTGAATTGCGTAGTAGGAACTAAGTTACCTACTTAGATAAGTCCTACGTACTGCAGGCAGACTTTAATTTTATTATGGAAGTGTTGTTTTTATTGAAATAGTCATAGGTGAACATTACATTAATGCGTCGAGAATGTTGAGCTTTTGAGGAAATATCTGACTATTTTTAAGTCTGCAAAGCATTACAATAACTGGTATTACTACTTTTTGTTTTTTCAAGATACAGTGATTTAATTTTTAAGTTTTACTTTGTTTACGCTTTAATAGTTAGGTTTCAACATTGCATTTATGTAGGTATATGACATAACTTTAATAATAGCACATCACTGTATAGGAAATGTAGGCACGGACATTTACTTATGATATTTATGTCGTTATACAATGCATTTTAAGTTTGCTATTTACTTAAACAAATTAAAGTTTATGACAGTACTAGTAAAATTATAAGGAATTGTCCAGTATAGATACACGGAATACAGGAAAACACCCTTAGAATTTTACTGGTCCCCTTTTGACGATCTGTATTTATAATGGATCAATGAAGTTGTCAGCATATTTTGAAATTTAAACAACGTTTTCTAAGATATTTTCGCTAATTGGATAATTATTTTTTGTTGATTCATCATAGATATTTTTCAGTTTAAGCACTGGAAACTTGACAAAGGTAATAGAATATCAGCGAATGTAACTGCACGCACGCGCATGATATACAGGTGTGAAAACACCACTCCGGGAATTTGAAACGGTGGGAATTCACACATGAAACTGAACAACCAAGACAGAGAGTTAACAAACAAATGAACCGTTTTAGTGTGTAAAAAGAGACCACAGACTTGCAACCCGCTCAGCGGAGCGTCGGTATTCATGTAAATAATCAATATTTTATATTAAATTTATTCAGACTAGTGGAAATTATTTTGTATGCAACTGTACATACAAATGGGTCAGCATGATCTGTCAATTTTGTAAAAAGACCAAAAAGTTTGTTTTTTCTTATATATAGGGTGAGTTTAAATTAGTTCTTGATACGAAAGGCTATGCATGTGCTCATGAAAACAAACAAATTTCCCTAAGGAACCCATAGCCAAATCGCAAAAAAAAATTTGGTCTCTTCATACAAATCGATCAGCCGAGCGGCCAAATTAGTATGAAGAGTCAAAAAATTTTTTTGCGATTTGACTATGGGTTATTTAGGGAAAGTTGTTTGTTATCATGAGCACATTCATAGCCTTTGGTATCAAGAACTAATTTAAAGTCACCCTGTATAATTTTAAAGGGGATTGTTTACAAAACAACACCTGTATTTGAGGTTTTTTTTTTCAGTGAGTATTTAGTATGAGTTTCCATCATTTAAACTTTAAGTGGACATAGTTTGAGGACTAATTTCAATCCGGTAGTTTACTGCTAGTCATTTGAGTTACTTTTTATCAAATGTCAAAAACGACATTTTGTTCTAAAATGTTTGCAATTTTGTACGATGACGTCATTGTTCAAAATAGTAGTTTGCATACTTATTAGGATATTCTTATAAATAAAAAATTTAAAAAGTAATGAAAATTAAAGTGATTAAGGTTTTCAACAATTTCGATTAAAGAGCTATTTAGTCAATAATATTTCGTAATTTATTTTTCATGCAGTCGACTCCCGGATTGTTACAAAGTTTGGTCGAAACGGTTTCCTAAAAACATTTTTTATTTGTAAAATTCAATTTATTTTTTCATTATTAGAACATGCCGTTCATGTGTAATGAAACCAAATCCTAATAACTACAGATATTATCACCATTCTGAAAAACAAAAGATAAACGAATTCATTAAACCTCACTTGTTTTAGTAACAATATAATAAATAATATTTGTAACGATTGTTTCTATACCTTGTTATATCATCAAGTATAAAATACATACTTACGTCATCTCCAAGAATTTATAGAACGAGGTTATAGTTTTATGTAAGTACGTATTATGAAACAATGCAAATTTTTTTAGCAAGCACTGTAAAAAAATATCCCATGGACATTAATATCCACCATCGATGTCGCTAAAGATAATAAGGTAACTGGAGGAACAACATTTGATAGCGCGCTGCCTAAAGTATTACGTAAATAAACGCTATCGCTACCTTAAATACCTACATAAGGATATTATTATATGTGAGTACCCTACCGCGCGGCGCGGCGGTTAGCGGTGCACGGCTACTTCTAAACTGTCTTTCTCGAACTCACAAAAAATATTGATGCTGTTATAATCAGCTGACAACAAAGAAGTTAAATAAATACTAAACAGGCATAGCTTTTCATCTTTCATTTTACAGCATAGATGACTGCTGTGTCGCTCCGTCCATGCTGACGACTAAAAATAATAATCGCGACGATGGAAAATCTTATCAATACACCGAAGAATGATTAATCTATAAGGGTACAAGAAAACGCGCTTTTTGTAGTAGTGTTAAATTTGTAGAAATTATAACAATTGATGACACCTATGAACTTATATAGGGTCCTTCTAAAATACCTAAAAAAAAAATTAATTGTGGGTTCTACTCATGAATCTGAACAACTTTCCCCAGGAACCTATACTCAATTAGCAAAAAATTTTTGGACTTCCCATACAAAATTGGCGGATCAGTTGATTGATTAGTATGAGAACGCCAATTTTTTTTGCGAATTGAGTATAGGTTTTTGGGGAAAATGTTTCAGTTTCATGAGTAGAAGCCGTAGTTACATTTTTTTCAGGTATTTCAGATTCAGATTCAGATTTAAATATTTATTCGACACACACACAGAACATAATACAATACAAAATATATAAGGAATAATAACAGAATTACAAAAATTTAAACTTAATAAATACACAAAAAAAAAATTCATATTTCATAAGGACCCTATATAACATCGTGAGGATGGGCAGGCCCAACGGTTGAAAGTGGGACCACTTAGCTTTCGGTGAAGAGGAGCCCTTATACAGGAAGTTGTTTAGATCGAAATCCCCTCTGTGATAGTATGCATTATAATGATGAGTAAAATATAAAAACCTCATTTTTTATTCTTATGAATCTGTCAGTCTAATGAATCTACTTTGTATGTGGTCCTTTTTTATAACATAGTTGATTGAGAGTTCAGTATGAGAACTTTTTGAAGCAAAATGTTCGATCGAAATGATTACAGTTGCTTTTTAGATCTTGATCCCGAGGATCTAACGAGAGTTTGGTTGATGCACCTTTTATGGCCTTGTTGTGTCTTTTGCCAAGTTTCCTCTCTGTGTGAGTTACATTATTGTATGTTCGTGTATTGACGTGATTGTTTATTAAAGTACTGAAATCAATAAAGAAAAAGCAAATTGAGTCATTGTTTTATTCATTACATTACTCCGATGTAAGCAATGTTTATTTAAACGGTGTGTAAAAAAAATTTGGCAGCCTTTACATAGGAACAGCTACAATTCGCGAGTAGCAAGTCCCTATATGATCATTTAATAAAAAGTAAGTTAAAATTGAATCACCCGCTGATTGGCATTATTATGGAAAGACCAAATCAACTCTGTTCCATCCCAGAAACTTGCATGAGAGTTTTACTATTGTAACTTATTAAATAAATAAGTGGTATCCCGGAATGTTTTTTTTTTGATAATATATTTTTTTGTCCGTGAATTTTCATTAGACAACTCTACATAGGTAAGTATGTGATTTCTCAACTAACCACCGAAAATGGAAAAGTTGTTTTTTAACAGGGGCTGCACCACCTGTCATATTTTGAAATAGGAAAGGAAGAGCAAAATTTATGTCAGGTGGTCGGGGCAACTATGTCGGGGAAGTCACTAACTTTTAATAGTATTTCGGTCTGCATTTGTAAAAAGTACACCGAATGAGTTGGTTCCTAACACATGAATATTTTTTAAGAGCTGCTTCAAAACTCGTATAAGATTAATCGTTCTAAGACACTCCTAAAAAAAGAGTAAAACTAACTAGTTTTTATTAAGATAGGAAGGATCGGAGAACTCTTAAGAAATAACATTGAATATGTGAACCGGTAGTATGTAGAGGAAGTGCATCAATTGTGGAATACGCAGCTAAAGTGGAATTCACTATAAAAATAAAACTAGAATGACGCCATCTATGAACATTCAATCAAACTATTACCTATGCATAGACAACACACGGCACTGTCGATAAAAGAGCCTGAAATAGTTGGTATGTTTTTTATTTGACAGTTTGTTTTTTCAATGCAAGCAAAGTTTTTAGAGGAACCTTTCATTTTGTGATTAATCAACGAAAATTGTAAGTAATCAATTATATTTTTATCATGAAATAATATTCATTTAACATAGTTTAGTATAGGGTAATAGTAAATGGGAATACTTTTCCTCAAAAAGTTTTTTCGTAACTTTATTTCAAAAGGTACCTAAGTAGGTTTGTAATGTGGAATACGCTGTGGAAGGTAATGTAGAATATATTCCACATTATCTTACATTGTTGTTACTTTCAGAATAATTGTAATATCTTGCCAATTATGTTAGTATTTTTAGGTGTAGAATGCCGAAAGCAGGAGTAAAGAAGAAGCTCTACGACAAACAAAAAATGTGACAAGCTGTTGAAGCCATTTTATCGAAAAGAATGGGAAGAATTTGAAGTTCCTCGCACATTATTATTTAGATTTGTGAAATAAAAAGAAGAGAAACCTATTAAAGCTATCAATGCTATAATTTCAACTACAGTAGGAAGGAGACTTGTTCTCGTTAATTTTGAAGAAGACCTAGTTACTCTATTAAAGCAAGATTTATTAGGAAAAGAAATGAAATTTTTAAAACAGAAGTCTAATCAGGATCGGGGTAAGAAGTCTAAGGGTATTAACAAAGAAATAGGAAAAAAGCAGCAAAGAAAGCAGATCAAAAGGAAAAATTGAAAGATATAGGAAAGGAGAAAAAAAGAAAGGCAACAGAAAAAGGAAAGAATATTGTGAAAGGGACAGGAAAGGGAAGGAATTTAATAAAATGTTCAAAAAAAGAGAATGTTAAAAGAAGAAGAAAGGAAAACCCTAAAACAGAATCAGAATCATATGAATGGAGTAATGAAGACATCTCACTGGGAGATTCAGATGACGCCTCCGATACTCTTGCAGATGCTCCGGTGCGTGAAGCTTCTACAGATGCACTGTGTATGTATTGCAGTGAACCATTTCTACATGATGTCGCAGGAGTGCCCTGGATTCAATGTGTTGTTTGTCCAAACTGGGCGCACGAATTATGCTCAAACGCAGAATCAGATATTTTTATTTGTGAATTTTGTATTAATTGACTGTTTTGATTAAATATGAGAAAGACGTCTACTACTAATTTAAAACACAGTGTTTTATTTTAATAGATATTATTTTATTATATTTTAATACATTTTTAGGAATATGGAGGTAAAGTGGAATACTATACCACAATACCTGCACTGGTATTCCACATTATATTCACCTAGCAGCTAATGTGGAAATATCTCTCATTTATGTTATTTTAAATTAGATTCAATTCTACAAGTTGGACGTAAAAAACGTCATAAGATCTATAATCTTAATTAAATTGTGTACTGATAACAATTGTAAACTCACAAAATATCTTTGTAGTTTGACTTTAATATGCAAAAATAAAACTAGTATTCCACATTTGCTCCACTTCCTCTACTGTTTGTTGTATCTACCTACCTACCTATAATATGATCGGTTCAGTAGATCACGAGTACAAACTATTAGTTGATGTGCAATATCTTTAAATTTTAATGTTTTTTTTACCATAAACAGTATTCAAATACTTTAACACCTCCGGATAAACGTAGGTGTCATTATCAGGCGGATACGTGCGGTTTTTGAGCCTGCATTCTGGACACCGCGTTGCGTTCGGAAACTGTATCTTGGGGTGTTCAGGGTCTTCGTCCTCGGGTTCGTCATGATGTAGTCGACAGTTAACGACATTGTGAGCTTTCCACAACCAAAGAATAGATTCATTGTTTTCTTTTACGTCCCACAATTTTAGATTTTTTGCCATACTTTTAAAATGTACGGAACATTTATGACAACCAAAGAAGTTTGTGATATACCCATACAATGCTTGTAATATTTTAGGTCCCTCGGTACCAGGCAGTGTGGCAGCATTTTCGAGTAAAGTGTGAAAAAGTGTCCAAATCCCACAAGAAAATCCTCTGTATTTAGGTTCACTTCCTTGGCATGCAACAAAAGAAATATTTTTTGTATAAACAGGAGAATCTGTACTTTCATATGTTTTCACTAAATTATAAACATCGTCCCCGCTCCATTCTTCTTTGGTTCGCAGGATATCACGCAAGTGTTTTAAATAAATTTCAAGGTTACTGTCAGATCTGAACGGATAAGATCCCACTAGAACGTCAAGATAATCTAACAGAGCCTTTAGTGGCGCACTGTTCAATACTTTATGTCTTACAACTTCTAAGTGCAGGGTTGTTCTTATTGTATTCTCTAAATCTCTATAGAAAATGACATCATCTTTTATAGTAGAGTTTGTATTATTTTTTTTGATTGGGTATATATTTACTGGTCGCATTGGCATTTCATAGTGTTTAGAATTTAAGAATTGGTTTATACCCCATAGAAGATGCTTTTTAGTTGGAGGATCATTCACTTTGATTATTTCAGCCACTAATGTAGGAGTAAGTGCTACAACCACGGGACTCACGGTGATTCCTACATGGCGTGCTAATTCGCAATTATCAAAAACCCTCTTAACTTGGATATATCTGTAATCATTTAGATCCAAAGCCAATTCAGAGCCAGTAATCGATTCACTTGGCTCAAATACTAGTATAATAAACAAAATATCTTTAGAAACACCGCTAGCGGCTTCAGCATAAGTTGCAAAAGACGAAATTTCCAAGTTCGGTGCTTTTCTGAGTCGTCCCATTTTTTGTTCTGCTTTGATTTTATCTATAATGTATTTTTTAAGTATGTCAGCGTTTTCAGGCTTATCCACAATGTCTCCTTTATTTTCTTTACCTCTTACGTAATGTTCGTGCAGGTATCGTATAGAAGGGTATTCCTTGACGTCAAACTCTCTGCATTTATCATTGTTGTTCTCTTCAGCGCAATCAATGACAGACAGTCTAATAATATTTTTCCAAGACTGTATTTCTGTAGCAAACCTGCTGATTTGAGGTTGAGATTTTCGGCAGTCACCACAGTACGCGTTATAAAATTGTATCAACCGTGCATATTCTTTGCCGTATACTTTACTGTCAAAATTATGTAAAGTTAGAATTTCTACGTTATCAGACTTATCGTAAAGTCCTTGTGCAATAACGTCTTCATTGTTAGGGTCGACGGCAAAATGAATATTTACTAGAGTACAAATTGAAATACTTATCACTACGAAATTTGAACAAGACATAATTCAAAGTTAGCTGCCCCTCGAAAGGGGAAATTGTAATACTAAGAGCAACTGACTACCCGACTGCGCCAAACCACTCTAAAGACTATTGTGTCCCGCCTCGGCGCAAAGTCTACCAATACCGAAAAACTCTATCAAAACTGTTATTTTATCATAAATTCGTTACAATATGCAGTATCGCCACAGTGTTACAATTAAATACAGTGGTGTAACGAATGTATTTGCTCAGAACAACGGGGAAGTGGCCGGCGCGGGTCGCATCCGGCGAACATGCTTAGTTTGCCGGATCGAACGCTAAAGGATGGAACGTCGCTGTACTATTAATATTGATTCCATTAGAGATCTGGGACTAATATTAGATTCAAAACTCATACTGGATAATCACATAACCAATATTGTAAACAAAGCTTTTCAACTCTTTGGTTTTGTTTCTCGTAGTGCAATAAATTTTAAAAACCAAAATACATATTTATATCTCTATAAGACAATTATAAGGCCAATACTAGAGTATGCAGCCTTCATTTGGGACCCTCACTACAAAGTTTACATAAATGCCCTTGAAAAGGTACAGTACAAGTAGCTTAAATTGGTAAACTGCGGCAAATATGATAAATATCCTGAGCTGCTAAAAACTTTTCACATGACATCCCTTGAAAAACGACATATTCAGCGTGAACCAACTTTCCTTTATAAAATACTAAGTAACCAAATCAACTGTCCTGAGCTAATTAATACTATTAAACGAGTACCTAGTAAAACACTCCGTTCTATGCCCTTGTTCTCAGTAGGTACCTGTGTGCCGCACCAATAGCGGCAAACGCTCCCCCTTATTTCGAATGTGTAATAGATACAACGAGCTGTTTACTGAATTGGACCCTTTTAGCGAAAGCTTACACAAGTATAAATTCAAAGTCAATAATTTATTAAATTAAAAGTAAACAACATCATCATAATCATAACCACAATATAATATCGAGGGTTCACGGGCGACTTGTATTAAGCGACATTTTTGGAAACACAGGTAACCTCTACTTTAAAATTTTATTTCTTACAAAATACCTCACAAAAAATAACTTCTGAATAATATTTAAAATATTAAGAATATCGAGAATCTATATAATACTAAGAAGTTAAGTTTTAATGATTATTTTTCTAAGAAATATTTTTTTAAATCAGTCTCCTGAACATTTCTAAAAATGTCGCTTAATACAAGTCGCCCGTGAACCCTCGATATTATCATTTTTAGATCACCACAAATACAGGCAATGATGTAGTTTTTTGAAGTTCTGACTTTTTCCTCTCTTTTCTTTTTCTTTCTTTATAATGTAGGTTATTCACATTGTCAGGACTCGTTTTTTAGATTTTATATAACTTTTCTGCTAATGTAAAAGCACAATTTCATTTATATGTTATTAACTCATTATTCATTAAGTACCTAACAATAATTGTTCCAAAATTTCCAATAGTGCGGATCCGCTTTTTGTTAGTTAATCACTTGCGGGACACGTTGTTGGGATGTAGGAATCCATTTAGATCTAAATACGTTTTACTATGTATATTCTACATTTCTGTTTGTGTACCTTCTTATGAATAAATAAAATAAAATTGATACGTTCAGCGAATTCGACGATAATCGGTCACATTAAAATGGTGGACACAAACTGTTCTGTGTACAGGTGCTATTCGACATCGAAATACTCGTGACGCATTTTATTTTTCGTTGTACGTAATTTTATTACTTATGTACCTAATACGTACCAACTTACTTACATAAAATCTTTAATATTTGAGCTAGTAAGTAATACATACAATACTGCCTAGGAAATACTAGTAATAATAATAGAATTGAGTTGGTTACGAAACTACGAGATTTTGCTCATCATAGACGTACTCGTATTATAAGTAATATGTACCCTACATATTACATATATAATGCGTCTATTATGAGCAAAATCTCGAAGTTTCGATTCGAAGTTGTAACACCCTCTGACCACCACCAATCACCAATACATAGTTACGCAGTTAAGTAGTGGTCGACCATCGTCGGCAGCTGACTGTTGTATGTAAGTATTAGTAAGTACACTAATGTGTGCCGCGAACGGATTGGCTACGCAGCTGACTCTCGGCGGCCGACTAATCGAAAATTAAATTTCTTCAATAAATAATAAAAACAAAAAAAATGTATTCTATTTGTATGACCGTATATTATGTATTTAAGCTTTACTATTTTTTTTTAAATAAATGATTACGTTGTAATAATAATATTAATATTCATCATATTTTTATTAATAATTTGTGACAACCCTTGTAGGTATATCTGCGAATGACGGCGTGAGTACTTAACTACTTACCCAGGCGGCGCGGCGGCGGCGGCATCGTTCAACATCAAAGGCGTTGCCCCACTGTAGGGAGTTATACTGTAACGCTGTGGTATCGGGGATGCTAGTGATTGCCTTAATTTTACATCATAGTTTGTATTTTATTGTTTTATGTCATCCTTTCGGTGAATTTTGTTTTTCTTTAAAAGGCTGCGTAAAATACAATATAAAGCGAAACATGTTCTAGCTTCCGTTAATTGAAACACAACCCAAATTATATTAATATAAACTTGAAACTAGGAACGGTTTTTTGAAGTCCTTTCTTTTTATGTCATTAATAATTTTCCAGTTTAGTGGAATTTTATATCCTTACTTATATTTTTCGCATCCGCAATATTCAATGTGGATTTTCATGCGGAAGCGGGTGTTGGGCAGCACAGTTATGGATAAACAGATATGCTTAGTTTTATGAATTTAATTTTGTACATTGTATAAGAATTAATTACAAAAAACCGGCCAAGTGCGAGTCGGACTCACGCATGAAGAGTTCCATACCATCGCCATCGTACAAGAAACGCCAAAAAACACGTCACTTGTATGGGGACCCCTTTAATATTAAATATAATTTTATCAATTATTTTAAGCGACTATAGCAATACAAACTCTGTGAGCATTTGAAGAGTCTACCTGTTGCCATTGTTTAAATCGAGCACAAAACGCCAAAAAACACACCCAAGAGCCCTGGGAGCCCTATTTAATTTTTAATGTATTTTTATTATTTGTTGTTACAGCGGCAACAGAAATACACACTTTGTGAAAATTTCAACTGTCTATCTTAATATCTAACCGTAATGGGTTTATGAGATGTATCTCATAATCAAAGTTAGAACGGGCGGGACCCTATTAATAAGCCTCCGCTGTCCGTGCGTCGTCCGTCTATCTGTCAGCGGGCTGTATCTCATGACCCGTAATAGGTAGATACCTAGTTGAAATTTTCACAGAATGTGTATTACTGTTGCCGCTGTAAAAAACAAATAATAAAAATAAATTAAACATTAAAGGGGGCTTCCCTTAGATGATAGATGACAGAAATGCTTGGACGGTTAGTGTTTCTCCAACCAACACAGCAACATTTACATAACATACTGTGAGACACTAAAGATGCAAAATGCATTGTAAAAGAACTGAAGGGATTCGGTAAGACTTTTCCTTCTCCTTTTTCTTTGTCTATTGATCGGAGTGGTGCATGCTCGCTTAAATGTTTGTGCGGATGGTGGCGTATCGGGAGCCGGGTCGTTCCCTTCCCTCAAATATGGTTGAGGTGAGCGATAGTTAACTCTCGCGTTATACTTATTCGTGATCGGCTGCTGTCCGTGTGAACTGTCCTGCTCTTGTCATTGGTTTTTTTTGTATTATCAAAAAAACACGTTTACAATTAATTATAATATACAATATAAGTTCCAGAAACCACCGAGGTTTAATAGGAACGTTTTTCAGCTGGTTATAAAGTATAGAACAGCATTTCGAAATGTGCTTATCATGTAAAAACATTCTTACTACACTCTACCACCACACACAGCAAGGCAACGATACAATAACAAGCGAGAAAGAAACATAGATAGGTACACTTTTTTCCGAAACTATAAGTTCAAACTTGGTAAGTAGATGTATTCTGTGAACCGCACAAAAATAGAAAAATTCCCCATACTTAGAACTGAAACTCAAAATTTTTTTTTCATCAAACCCATACGTGTGGGGTATCTATGTAAAGGTCTTCAAAAATGATATTGAGGTTTCTAACATAATTTTTTTCTAAACTGAATAGTTTGCGGGAGAGGCACTTCCAAAGTGGTAAAATGTGTGTCCACCCCCTGTAATTTCTAAAATAAGAGAATGATAAAACTAAAAAAATATATGATGTACATTAATTACCATGCAAACTTCCACCGAAAATTGGTTTGAACGAGATCTAGTAAGTAGTTAAAGAATTATTTATAACTAAATGCTATTATACGATTAATGAATTTTTAAATGAAAAATGAATATTATTATGACGTTCCCTCTTTCTCCTTTCTCCTTTTGCTGTACCTGAAAAGGGCGACTAAGTTGTAAGTTCCTTTTCGTAACGACCATCTATTTGTACACTTAGTTTCGCAAATAAATACTTTGACTTTTAGTTTTTTTTAATACGTCATAAATCGTAAACCGCAATTTACTTACAACGATCTACAAGAACTTTTATATATTATGTTACTTGCTGCTACGGAACCCTTCATGGGCGAGTCCGACTCGCACTTGGCCGCTTTTTTTGTGTCACAGAGCGCGTTTGCTTGCAGTGCGATTCTTCAGTTTGGATGTCGAGTGTTAAAAAATTGTTAGTCATTAGCTACAAATATCTTTTATATCTTTTGAATCCTTTCTTTTTTTATTTACAGTCATGACATTATATAAATCATTTCTTGAGCTAGAATTAAGATGTAATCTCATCTCACTATAATATTATAAATGCGAAAGTATGGATGTTTGTTTATTTGTTTGTTCCTCTTTCATGCCGAAACTACTGAACGGATTTGGATGGAATTTGGTAGGTCCATAGATAAAGCACTGGGCTAACACATAGGCTACATTTTATCCTGGAAAACTCGAGGGTTCCCGGGGGAATGGCTAAAAACTGAAATGTTTACTTTGTCACTAGATGGCGCTGCCATCACATTTTATTTCTCTCAGGTCCCAATTCTGAAGCCCACGCAGACGAAGTCGCGGGCGGAAGCTAGTAGAATATGCCCGTTTTTCCCCCGAAGGGTAAAAAACGGTTATTTAGGTTTCAGCCGCAAGGCTTGACCCAATGTGAGAATAACGTGTTGAACATCAGCGCCATCCGGTGGTTTTTTACCCTTTTTTATAGGGTTTTTCTCCTAATCTACTGGCAACACAGTTGTGACGTAAGAACAAGGACAAGTCAGCGCGTCTGTCGATTTCAAGTCAGTACCTTTTGTAAATGTGGCACTTATGTGCCGGCTAGTTTTAAAAAATGTTGGGTCAAGCCTTGCGGCCGAAACCTAAATAACCGTTTTTTACCCTTCGGGGGGAAAACGGGCATAGGTATTTAGGTGTTCGAGCCTTCAGGCTTGACCCAATGTGAGACGTGTTTATTATCTGCCGGCGCTGACTTTACTGCCGTACTGTGAAATCAAGAGTCCTGAGTCATATTATCTTTAAGGAGCAGATATTAAATGACGAAAAGAAAATATGATTTACGTATGTTAATCTTAGGTATAGCATTTATTAAACAAAAATAAATCACATAATTATTAAATCTGTTTGTTAAACTGTCGTAAAGCAATCCGATAGAGCGAGACGGGAGCCAGCTTGAGTTTGGGAGCGGATTTCTTTAAAATAGAACTTTAAGAAAGTATTTGCGTTGCGCCAGTTTCCCTTAGAATTTAGGATTTTTTTGAAGCATTTTGAGCTGACCCTGTCCCTCTGTTGGGCTTGTTGTTAGGTTTGAATGGTCCTCCCTTGCCGAGGGATCTAAAGTTATCAGAGTATGACATCTTTCTGCTGCCACCTGTTTTCCATGACCCGGGTTTTGAATAAGATTTTGGCTGTGGCTTTTTTCCGTGTTTCGAATTATCGGCAATAGTGTTTTTTCTAGGAAAAAACTTATATATGCCGCCGTTGTCATTAATGGTTGCCGCCAGTTTATATTCTGTAAACAGGTGTGTTGTAGAGGGTGGAATATCGTGTAGCGCTTCGCTCAGCACCTTGTTTGGTGGCTTGTACACCTCACGCCTGTTCTGTATAATCTCCGATCTTCTCCCGCATGTATATTGCAGCAACGAGTCGGATGTTTTTCTGAAATTGCTGTCCTTTGAGAGGAATTCCTTTATCACAACTTGTTGGACAGAAGACTCCAGCTTCCCACAGATTTCCTGGAAAATTTTTCTTTGCTGCAGAAGACCGTGCGTGATCCCTCCAAGAGTGAGGTCAAATTTATCCAGAAGATTCAAGGTTTGCCAGTTTGGTGTAACACTGGCCAGCTGACTGTTTGTTTTTAGGGAACAAAACACTGTTCCCTAAAAACAAACAGTCAACTGGAGTAGCGTGAAAGGTTTTCTGAACGTCAGCGTATCTCACGTTCTTCCAGCCGTCATCTCCCAGACGTTGGCACTTTGCACCTTGTTCTGCTAATTTAGGGTCTGTTTTGGCGAATTTTGGCTCTGATTCGGCCGTTGTGGGAGCAAAATAGCATACTAGACCATCGATAGAGATGTGAGGTTCTGCAGTTTGCCATTAAAAGACAGATTTCAGATCTGCGAGTCTACGCTGACCGTCGGAAATTTGTTTCCGGAGTAGTTCCTCTTCGTGATCGGGTCCAGTGACAGTCGAAGCTGGCATGGGCAAGTCCAGCGAGGGCGCTCGCCATTCTTCATCTTCTGGTGAAGTACTATCAGGTTCAGACTCAAATGATTGATTTAGGTCTTCATTTTCCGCGTTGTCTGGCTTTTCGGTATTCTGTTCGATAGTCGATAATCGCTTTGAGAGGGCCTCGATGGATTGGTTCTGTGACGCCATCAAGCTCATGAGTTTTTCCAACATCGAAGCCTGAGCTTCGAACACCCCTTTGTTAGTGTTTGTTTTTTGTGGTGTTTCTAACGTAGGTCTTTTGGGAGACTGTGACGGGTTCTCCTCGATGGCTGCTCGTTTGGTTGGAGGGGTTTTCCTATTCACTTGTGGCGAGGAGGACGGTGATGCCGAAGGTCGTACAGAAGTTATTTTAGGCTTGAGTTCTTGTGGATCTTCTCCATAATATTGTGAGGAGAGTACAATAGGGCTCGTCCCAGGGGCCATTGCAGTAGTTTTTTACGCAGCGCTCTGTATTTTCTTTCAGAAAATTTGTCCACCGATAAGCCCAAAATCTCTGCTAGGTCGGCCGTGGGGAGAGCGAATCTGAGTTTAGCTTCGGTTGTAGAGGAGAGCTTTTCTCCAAATATTTCCTTGTAATCGAAGTTATTTACAGGCCATTCCCGCCAATTAGTTGGAAAATGTTTGTCAATTAGGGTTACTACTGCATAAAAGAGGTCGTTGTCATCAGGATCGTCTAGCTGACAGAGGTCTCCCATCGTGACAGACGCCATGATCTGAAAAAACGATTAATTGTGTAAATAAGATGTACACATTATTTGAACGTTTGAACAGTTATAATTTTTACATAGTACAAATCGTTATAGAAGCCGCGTGGCTGAGGTCGCTTTGGATGTCGCATCAAATGTCGCATCGAGTGTCGCATCGAATGTTGTGTCGCATCGATTGTCGCATCGCATGTCGCATGGTAAAAAAAAAAAAAAAGTAAAAGTAAAAGTAAAATAGACAATCCACATGTGCTAAGTGGTCTGCGGCTCTTTGTACCTCAAGGATATACGCGAGTAGGCACCAGGCGGCGCCACCGGCTGTTCGCTGCACTCACTGGCGTGCGCACGCAGCAAGCTAGTAATGCTCCCACAGCGAGAGCTATTACACTTTTAAATGAATTTACAGACCAGGTTCAAAGTGTGGACTTATTTTTTGATAGCCAGAACATAATTTTTAAAGCTATATGGTTATTTATTAACAATAAACTTTGTCTAGAAATAACTTAATCTAACATATCTAATACTAATAAGTTAACATATATATATTTTTTTATCTTGGAAGGCGTCTTAGTGTTAAACTGTAAGCCTTCCAATGAATTGTATAAAATAAATAAATAAATAATAAATAATGGTATGTCGCATCGAATGTCGCATCAGGTGTCGCATCGAATGTCGCCTCGTATCGATTGTCGAATCGTATGAGGCGTCGTATCGTGCGAAGTCAAACGAACGATACGCGTTGTATGGACGTGACTCAACAGGATTACGCATCCTCAGTGGTGTTGTAGTACTCTGAAGAGTACCTATGCCCTTTATTTAAACGGGCCAGTGGAAAAGAGAAGGAATCTCTTCGAATGAGTGCGCGAGCTATGAGCGTCGTGCGGTACACCACTTAATTATTTGGAAGTGATTTCCTTAACAACTAAGGACACTTACTGGTATAACTGAAAAACAATAACTAATTTCAAATCTTACCTTGTAAGGACTAAAGAAAAACTGTTTTATTTAAATTCTATGAAGTACCGGTGACGCCGAGATTCAAAAGCGTACTGACTTGAAATCGACAGCCGCGCTGGCTTGTCCTTGTTCTTACGTCACAACTGTGTTGCCAGTAGATTAGGAGAAAAACCCTATAAAAAAAGGGTAAAAAACCACCGGATGGCGCTGATGTTCAACACGTTATTCTCACATTGGGTCAAGCCTGAAGGCTCGAACACCTAAAAATAAGAAGAATAATTATTGGAGGGAGTTTCTTTAGGGCCCGTCGTTTCTTCTCACACCGCAAACACTTCCCGAAACGGCGGGTATACGAGTTCCGAGTGGTAGGAACCTCGTATTAGGTAGATAAAAGAACGACGTTCGAAAAGTGTACACTGCTAACTACATCGAATAAAATATTTTCATTTTCCCTACTACAAACTTGTTTTTTCCCGTTTTTTGCTCAATCTTAATAATGACAATGCTCACTGAGTTTGTATTGCTATAGTCGCTAAAAAAGCGGTCCCTATACAAGTGACGTGTTTTTTGGAGTTCCTTGTACGACGATGGTACGGTTTTTTATTTATTTATGCGCTCCCATACTTTTTATTAAATCTTAAGATCAACTGATTTAAAAAAATCTGTATCCGCAACATCCCTGTTCTGGACACCGCGATGCGTTCGGAAACTGTATCTTGGGGTGCTCAGGACCTTCGTTCTCGGGTTCTTCACGATGTATTCACTAGTTATGGATACATACTGTGAGCTTTCCACAACCAAAGTACAGACTCACGCTTTTTTTACGTCCCATAATTTTAATTATTCTGCCATATGTTTATAATGTACGGAACATTTATGACAGCCGAAGAAGTTTATGATAGTATACCCATACAGTGCTTGTAATATTTTACGTCCCTCGGCACCAGGCAGGATGGCAGCATTTTCGAGTAAAGTATGAAAGAGTTTCCAAAGAGTTTGGATAGAAAGCAGTAAAGCAGTCGCTCGGTTTATAAAAATAACACATATAAATTCGTCCAATGGCAATGAGTTTGGATAGAAAGCAGTAAAGCAGTCGCTCGGTTTATAAAAAGAACACATATAAATTAATTTTAATAAAGTGGGCTGAAAATGAGTAGTGCTGAAATGAATAAACTAGGTTAAATTTTATATTAGAATAACGATTTCTAATAAATATAAATAAGGTAGGGTATTCTTATTTTTAATCCCGAATAATTAATTCCCGTGCTCACGATTGCGAACCCTCAATGACGAGCGAAAAGCGGTATCCACACGGTCGGAACCACGGCCAAAAGCTAGTTTGAATAACGTTCTATGATTAAAGATATTTTTTTATTTAAAAATATCGCAAAAATGGCAGCTCTCATGGACGTGACCAATTAATTGTCTTGGACAAACATTAATGAGGTACCTAAGATAATTTGCGTTTATTATCTTTGAATAAGTTGAAAATAACCAGTATAAATAAAACGACATATTTATAGTCTAATTTGAAACGGCGGGCCCTAAAGAAACTCCCTCCAACACATTTTTTTAAAAAGTCTTATATTCTATTCTTAATGCTAGATCAATAAATGAATTATACAATGTCATGTCTGTAAATAAAATATGAAAAAATAAGAATAAAGAAAGAAAGGATTCAAAAGAGATAAAAGTAAAAATTATTTGTAGCTAATGACTAACAATTTCAAAAAGCAATGACAAGAGCAGGCCAGTTCACACGGACAGCACCCGATCACGAGTATAACGCGAGAATCAGCCATCGCTCCCCTCAACCATATTTGAGGGAAGGGAACGACCCGGCTCCCGATACGCCACCATCCGCATGAACATTTAAGCGAGCATGCACCACTCCGATCAATGGACAAAGAAAAAGGAGAAGGAAAAGTCTTACCGAATCCCTTCAGCTCTTTCACAATAGAGTTTCAATTAACGAAATATTTTTAATTAACCTTAAAGCAAATGAAATGAAATCAATGACAATACATACAGTTATCAGAAAAGTCCATGTTTTGTTAATTCAAATAACATAAATATCAGTATTATCATTTCAATAATAATTAAATACTTCAATATTACAATACACATTTAATTTAGGTCACTTACTCTCCACGGCCTCGTCATATTGATTGACAATAACACATTCACTGGGATGATAACCATCACAGTTACTTAGTTAACAACTTGAAGCTCAACTCTTAAATTTTTAAATTTTAAAAAAAAATATCATATCGTTATTTCTCGAGAATGAAAACGAAGTGCATTCTGCCACTTCACGCGGAAGTAATGAGGTGGGCTGCCCTACGACATATGTATATTAAAATTACGGTAATCTGTGATTCCCAAGTTTGATACTCTCCTTGTTAGTTCAAAATTGTGTTTAAGAATTGACGACACTTCAAATTTTTGAGCCCAGTTTTATGAGTGTTTTGTACAGAAAATGCAATAATTGAACACAATTTTTACTTTCGAGCGACGAAGAGTAAGGAAGTATTGTCATGGCAAAAAATCGAACTTGAGATATTGATGGGGATCGATTCTGTTGCACTTATAGAGCCCAAAAAATAAAAAATGACTATGTGTGTTTGTGTGTGTGTGTGTGTTTTTGTCCGTCCCGGGCTCTAGCGTCAAGACCACTGCACGGATTTGGATGATAGGGTTAGGGCAAAACTTTGTTAATATCTCCAGCCGTTTTTTTAATTTTTTAATATCGTCATTTTTTAGAGTTGTCACCATAGTAAAAAAACACTTTTTTTTGCTCAAAAATGGCTCTAACGATTTTGATGAAACTTTGTACAATCCCATATACAACCTGGTACATAAGTAAGTTGGTTTGAAACCGAAGTTCTTTGTTACTTTTTCTCAAAGATGACTGGTACTATTTCAATTAAACTTTGTATGTTTCTAACATCGATATAAGCTAAGTACTGTCTACAACTTTATTCTGTCTTATACACTAGGTAATTCATTATTCCAGGCAATATCGAAAAAAGGTACTTCCCATACAAACCATATTATTTGTTAATTTGTCAAGCTCTAGCGCCAAGACCACTGAACTGATTTGGATGAAATTTGGGTTAGGACAATATTTTATTTATATCTGCAGCCGTTGTCTTTTTTTTAATAACGCAATTTTTTATGGTGGCACCATGATAAAAAAACACTTTTGATTTTTTTTTCTCAAAAATGGCTGTAAGAATTTTAATTAAACTTTGTACGAAACAATATTTTTATACAACCTAGTACATTAGATGGTTAGTCTGGGAAAAATCTGGTTTTTCCTTCTATACTAAAATAAGTTTTTTGCTAATTTTGCTCAAAAACGGCTCTAACGATTTTGATGATACTTTGTACAATACCATATTTCTATACAACCTAGTACATAAGGTTACTCTGGGAAAAATCTGGTTTTGATAATTCCAAACAAAAATAAGTTTTTTTGTTGTTTTTCTCAAAAATAGCTATAACGATGTTAAAGAAACTTTGTACCTTTTAATAACTATATGCGACCTACTATACTAGGTCATGAATTATTCCGGGCCATACCAGGATAAGGTACCTCCCATACAAAACAACATTATTAATTTGTGAAGTCTTTCACTTAATTATGAGTGTTTATTGCTGATTTAAGTTGAACGATCTTCTTCTTATCGTGTGCCACATTTAACCGTTCTATCCCAAGAAGGTATAGACGGCGGTTGCCTAGTGTTGCACTAGCATCACCCACTTAGCATTAGTTGAATGATGTCAATCTAGTATATGCCAGATGATATTTATGGGATTCGCGAGAAATTATGCACAGCGTGGCTCTACAATTCATTATATTACATATTTCTTGAGAAATTTATTCTCCGATGTTACACGAGTCAACCAAATTGAAGCAATTTCAGTGAACATTAAACTATATGTCGTGGCCAGATCATAGAATTGATCACTTCATGATGTCGCCGATCATTTCATGAAATGGCCAGCTACTACTACTATTAAAAAAAAAAAATGGCGGTTTCTATGATTTCGCCAATGACAATACTGATAGAGGCAAGGGATCAAGAAGATCGAATATTTATATATGAGATAATAAAAGAGTTAGAAATTAAAGACTTCAAATAAATAAATGGAAGTATTACAAGAAAAATAAGAAGAGGAATTAAAGCTTAATGTTATTTGACAAGATAAAATCACTGATAATGTAGATGAAGGGAGAGAACGCAAGTGACAAGAGAGATGAAAGATTAATGGGACGAGGGATGGAAGGTGGCAAAACATCATAAAGAGAAGACCGTAAATTGCGACAGTTAAAGAAAATATGATCAGGAGATCCTTCGTCTAAGCCACATTCACAGAGGGAGTAAACTGACCATATCGTTTAAACGTCAACGTTTGATGATATGTCAATCTACGTTTGGCCATATCATTAATGTAGAGTTTCCATGATATCAAAGGTTTAATAAAAAAAAAACGTTAAGTTACTGGCATTCGTTCTACTGAGTAATCTTGGTCAATAGATAAATTATAATTTTTTTTGTTTGTTTTTAAGATTGATATGTACTAACATGAGAAATACTTGACGAACTTTAAGGCTTTTTTACGCTGCGCTCGTTTTTTGATTGAGTTTCGTAAAATTCTTGAATTTTTGTGTCGTAGGGACATTTCACTTCACTTTAATCTTCAATTGGCGCATTATTATTACCTTTTTTTTTAATAATTGTACGACGCCGTGATGTAAAAGACCATAAAAACAAAAAGATATTAGCGCCTCTTACGGTGGATAATGTAACTATTTTACAATATGATCACTAATTCTTGACCATTTCATAAAGTAGCCGTGCGTTTAGCTATATCGTCAAACGCTGACTTATTCATTGATCTGGCCAGACCATATCATGATATGATCAGCGGATATTTTCCATGTCATGAAATACAACCATTTCATGAAATGGTCGGCTACACCTGTATATCTTTAGATGTGTCAATGCCATTGAAGCAATTAAACTGAAAACAATATTTAATCAAAATTGAACCGTGTAATATCGGCTTTAAACATAAAAAAGATGTGAGTATTTAGGGATTTATAGGCTGCGTGCATATCGGCTGTTCGAAAATAAAACAATGAATATGCCAATTTTACAAAAAAGGACTTTCTTACATTTGAATTTACCGCATATCTTACCGGATAATTTTTTCGAAAGCTTCTAAAATAACCAAGACACTGAGCTACCAAAACAAGGAAGTCAATAAAGTATTTGAAATTTTTAAGGCTACAAACGGTTGCTCTATTACTACTGGGTGTCAACTTATTTAAAAAAAACGTGAACTCGACCTTACGGAAAAGCTTCGTGCTCTATACCTACAGCCTATAAACAAAAAGTAATCATCTCGTTATATAAGGTGCTACTTTATTAGTGCCCGATATTTTATTCAGTGCTTCTACTCCTGATTCTGATCAACTTTCCCCAAGGAACCCATAATCAAATCGCAAAAAAAATGTTGGACTCTTCATACTAATTTGACCGATCGGCTGATCGATTTGTATGAAGAGTCCAAAAATTTTTTTGCGATTACACTATGCGTTCCTTGGGGAAAGTTGATCAGAGGAGTAGAAGCACTGACTAAAATATCGGGCACTAATAAAGTAGCACCTTATATAATATATTAAAGAACACGGGTATTTTATTTTATTGCATTTTCTACATAAAACACTCATAAAAGCTATGGGTAAAAAATTTGAAATATTGTCAATTGGCCACTTTATTGAGAGAAAGTTGTTCAGTATGATGAAGAAAATTATCTTGAGATATCGTACACTTGAGTTACATGTACAGGATATGTGAATTAAATAACAACAGTTTCATAGTGTTGTGTCGTAATACAATACTTATTTCGACAAGACAGAAAAAATCACGCATTTAACGGTTAAATAAGTAAGTATATATTATTGATAATTCGACGTTGCTTTGAAGGATTCAAAGTGGTCATAAAAGAGGTCATTTGCAACAAATTAAGTCCAGTTAAACAAGGGTCAAAAAATGGTTACTGAGATATTACGTTTTTTTACTCGTGTCGTGCATGACTCGCGAGCTTAACATGATTCGATAATTTCCGGCAATCTTCGCGACAGTTAGTGGATACGAACTCGCACAGTTTCCAAGCAGATGGTGGAGGGCGGCACCGTGCAGGATATGTATAGAAAAAATCTGTTACTTGTTTGGTTTATTGGATTTTTTTTCGATTCCGTGCAAAAGTTGATAACATTTGTACCTTTTTAGAAAGCTTATGAAACAAGGAAGTTATTTCATTAATTTGTACGCCAAGTTCACTACATTTTTTTCTAGTAATACTCAATTACGTATAGAAAATTTATAAAAAATAAAAATTTTATACGACTTAATACGACCGTTTATTTTTGAGACTATGTGAGTTTTGGGCAAGATCTTTTTTTCAAAGTGAGCACTCATTTCTCAGCTTTTAAAAAAGTATCAATTTAATATTAACAGTGTAATGGTTTTTTCATAATTAATTGTTTTTGGTAAGAAGGCAGAAAATTTCAAAAAAATCTAAAAAACGTAATATCTCAGTAACCATAAATTTTTGACCCATGGTTAACTGGACTTAATTTATTGCAAATGACCTCTAGTATAACCCCTTTGAAGGATCACGTCGAATTACCAATCACCCTGTATATGTAAAACTATAATTCAACAATAATTAAAAAAATCGTGATTAAAAAAAAAACAAATTAAAAGGATAGATATGCTATACATGAAAGGTAAAAGGTAAGCGGATTAAAACTTTGTGTAGAAAAGGAACAATTTTATCGTAAAAAAATTTATTTATAGTTATAACATATAAAAACAATAATTACATCGTTAAAATACTCAAAGCTAATTAAAAAAAAACTCTTCTTGATATATCTCCTGACCTGAGGTGAGATCTAATTTGACATCTACTTAATAAAATGGCCTACACATATTATGACACCATTTAAAAGTGAAAATGCGGAATATATCCTTACATAAAATAATACAAAAAAGAAACAACAACTTCCTGTGTTTCCTGTTCACAGTATACCCCTTTCATGACGTAATGCGTTTTTATTGCGTTTTTATATTTTAAAAAACAATAAATGCTATTTATTTTTTTGCATTATAAAGGCATCTGTGCAAGGTACTTCGCTTTGATTATTTATTTACTTTAATAAATATTATTTCTTGCAAACGTGTGGTTGAATTTGGGGCTTTGGAAACGGTGCCTATTGATTTAAAGTTGCCCTTTTTTTAATTTGACACCTTCTCATTGAAATTATGTTTATGTTATATTTCGTTTTAAATTGATCAAACGAGAGGTTTTTAATGTTCTAATTACTTTAAAGTATTTTTTTTTTGGCTTCTACTTTGTAATTTGCCACAGACATTTTAAAAGGTTGGGAAACATCTTACAATATTAGCAAAAAAGGAAAGAAAAAAGTACGGAATTTAAAAAAAAAATCAATGATATTATATCGGATATTTACAAAAATAAAGTATGTATGTACATATTATTATATAGATTATTAAATTTTTAAATTATTTACAAAAATAAATGAAGATAGACATAAAAGGATAGGATAGTTAATATTTGAAAGAAGACAAGAGATATTAGTACGAAAAGGAATGTTTAGGGATACAAGCTGTGAAAAGAAGGAGTCGTGTTTTAAAAGAGGACAAGAAATGAATAAATGATTAACAGCCACCTTGTCAAGCCGAAACTTTGTGAACCACGGTTTCGTAGGAATAGTTGGTTGGATGGAATGATATTGTCTGCCCTTGGTTTGACCAGGACACTCCCAAAGATCCCGCCAAGACTCTTGGAGGATAATCTTCGGAAGGCTAGCCAAATCGTGACAGAAGCTTTTAAAGGGGAATACGTCACCACACTCCACAGCATCCTTTGCAATTATGTCTGCCCTTTCATTACCAGTAATACCGGAATGTCCAGGCAACCACGCGAAACTGACAAGATATCCTCTGTCCAAGCACTTTTTCAAAACATCTCTTATAGCGTAAATTATGGGATAAAGGTTTCTACAGGTAAACGGGAAATTACCGAGGGCGTATAAAGAGCTTAATGAATCTGTAAAAATAACGGTGTTTCTAAGTTTCATTATTAAAATATATTCTACTGCTTTGAAAACTGCATAACATTCACCAGTAAAAACAGAAGATTCAGGTGGTAACTTAATTTTCTGTACAATTCGGTATTGGGAATGAAGTACACCTACACCGACGCATCCGGTAGAAGAGAGTTTTGAGGCATCCGTGTATATCCGGTGCCAAGCATTCCATCTTTCACTGACAGCGTAATTAAACTGGGCATTAGAGGCAACGTGTTTTTTATCAATGCCAATGTTAAAATGAATATCCGGTGAAATAATTAATGCACTGTAAGGACTTTGGAAAATGGGTATTGATGATGAGCGATGTGTACGTGCCTTAACTTTGTTTGTGTACATTTGGAAGCTTTTTACTATTAGCAACTTTTTATGAGTCCAATATGGCGTTGTTGAAGTGAGGCTAGAAAGAATATTTATTTTATCAATGAGAGGATGAGTACTAAACTGTAAACTACGGAAGAAAAACCTGTTGGCAAGGTATTGGCGACGAAGGTCTAGTGGGGCTTCTCCAGATTCAACCTGCATAGCATTAATAGGCGAGGACTTCATAGCACCCAATATTACGCGCAGACACTTATTTTGCATTAAACTTAATTTTTGCAATCCTAAAGAGCTTCCAGTTTCTAAGAAGAAAGATCCATAGTCTAAAATGCTTCTTATAAGGGCATTGTGTAATAATTTTAGTGAAGAGGGATGTGCACCCCACCAAACACCTGAAAGACATCTCAATATATTGATATTTTTTTCACATCTTGAAACTAGGTAAGTAAAGTGAGGTAATCCAGACATTTTTGAGTCCAGAATTACTCCTAAAAATTTCGCTTGATCACTTACAGGGATGGATGTACCATCATACACAACATCAACAAAAGCAGGTAACCGAGCACGTGTAAACAGAACTACTTTACTCTTCGTAACCGAAAGCTTCATGCCATTATCGTCAAGCCATGATTTCAATAGCTGAAGGGAATAAGAAAGAGAAGTGCAGGATTTGGATACAGAGTGTGAATTTATATATAGAAGAAGATCATCAGCATATTGAAGAGTATGGACTGAACCTTTTAAAGCTGTCTCTAAATCGTAAGTATAAATGTTATATAAAATTGGACTAAGTACTGAACCCTGTGGAAGTCCATTCCACACTGTTCTAGACACATTTTTATTGTTATCTAGTTGGATAAATCTTTCAGATAGCATATTAATTATAAAATTTGTGAGCATTTCTGGGAAATTTAACTTTTGTAATTTTGTTTTAAGTATGGGGACCAAAACATTGTCATAAGCTGAACTTAAATCCAAAAATGCAGCTAACACAGATTCATTCTTAGAAAAGACTGTAAAAATATCAGAAGTGAAAATGCCTAAATTATCATAGGTACTTTTACCCCTTCTAAATCCATACTGACTGCTGGACAGTAAACTTTTATTTTCAATGAACCACTTCAAGCGAATTTTTACTAACTGTTCTGCTATTTTAGCTAAAACAGATGACAAAGCTATTGGTCTGTATGAACTAGCCTCTGAGGCGGATTTATTAGGTTTAAGTATTGGAATGAGATTTTGGGACTTCCATGTTTGTGGGACATTGCCTGAAATCATAACTGAATTTATTATTTCTAGATAATACTGTAAAGAATTATCATTTAAATGAGTCAAGAATGAATATAATATACTGTCTTCACCCGGCGATGAATCTTTTACACCAGAGAAAATACCTTTTAGTTCTATTAGTGTAAATGGTGAGTTTAAGTCTGATCTGTTTAAAGCTGCATTTAACGGGCGAGGTATTAAAATATCCTCTGAAACAGAAGGGGGAGCTAGGCGGTCCAAGAAACTTTCAGCAAGGTCTGGGGGAAAGATCTTAGGAGATGATGTATCAGCAAAGGCAGATCTAAACCGTTTAATATTATTCCATACAATAGATGGGTTAACATCAGGGCAAATTGAAGAGCAAAATCTCTTCCATCCTGCAAGCTTTTTTTCCTTTAATAATTTTCGGGTGATATTAGCTATTTCTAAGTAGTTATTAAAATTTTCTGTTGTCATCATATTACAGTAATCTTTCTCAGCTTGTTTTCTTTTTTTAACAGCTACTGTGCAATCTTTATCCCACCAAGGAGGTGAGGGGATCTTTCCTGAAGAACTATTTTTAATGGGAAAAGTTTCATCTGCAACTTCAATAATAATTTTACTAAGAGAGTCAGAGCAATACATACATCAGGAAGGAGAGATATTCTTTCTTCAACCCTTTGAGAGAAAAGATCCCAGTTGGCATCCATTAGCCTATATTTAACACGGGGAGTATGTTTTATATGTATGTGTGAGGGAAGTGGCATGGTGATTATTATAGGGAAGTGATCGCTACCAAATGAACTGAGAAGAGGGCTCCAGGTTAAAGAAGCAGCTAAATCAGGTGTACAGATTGAAAGATCAGGAGCACTCAAGCCCTCATTGGGTGCCGTTCGACGTGTAGGCAGACCAGTATTCAAGAGACAGAGATTGTGAGAATCAAATATTTCTAGTATTCTATCACCATAGTAGTTAGAGTTACTACTACCCCAAGATTGTTGTTGAGCATTGAAATCTCCTAACACTAAGAAAGGTTTGGGAATAGAGGAAAGTAAGTGCTCAAGTTCATTGATAATATTTGAAGAGGGATGAGGGATATAAATAGAAACAAAGCAATTTTTATTTACAATAAGAGCACAGGCAGAGATGCCTGTGCTATGGGAAGGAAGAAAAAAAGAAGAAAAAGGAAGGGAGTTTTTAATGAGTATGGCAACACCGCCATACCCGTCTGGTCTGTCCTCTCTGAGACAGGCATACCCCGGGATATTCAGTGAATAACCCGGCTTCAGCCAAGTCTCAGAGAGGACAGCAATAGAAGGGTCATATTTATTCAACAAGAAAGTCATATCAGACTTCTTGTTTATGAGACTTCGAGTGTTCCACTGGATTATTTTGCTTAAATCCATGTTGTGGAACTAATTGTTTTATTAGATCAAAAATTATGGCAGCGTTGGACGGTGAAATTTGGTTACATTGTGAAAGAGAAGTAATCAAGGCAATTATTATTTCAGCTACAGTCATATTAGAGTTTTCATTTATACTATTTGATTTAGTTAGAGCAACACCATTGGAGGAAGAAGGCATATAATCATATTCAGAGATTAGGGAGTTATGGGCCTCACGATCATATCCCTGGCTAACCTTGGGAGGTGAGCGTGGTTTTAAAAATACAGTTTTTTTGTATGACTGCTTAGGTGACTGAGAGTTTATTACTTGTTTATTTAAAGGTTTATTTTGGTTTTGGAGGGATGCTGTTACAACATCAGCAAATGACTTGGAAACTGGAGGGTGTAGTTTTGATGCCTCAGCATATGAAATACAGTTTTGAGCCATGGATTTCTTAATATATTTTTGCCTTGAAAATTCAAGGCAGGATTTACTGGTTGCATAGTGGTAACCAGAACAAGTCGGTAGTACGTAAAGATGACATGAAAGGGTAAAGATGCCGTGTTTGACGGTATCAATATATGTATTGTCAACTCGTGACCGGCCCCGGCTTCGCACGGGTGAATGCTAATATTATACATGTATTATACAGGGTGTAACAAAAAGGTATGATAATACTTTAAGGTGGGCTTTTACCCATCAAACTGAACAACTTTTGTTCTACAACTTTGTTCAAATCGCAATTTTTTTTTTTACTTTTCATACAAACTTGGTTCGCCAGCTGATCGATTTATATGAAAAGTCCAAAAAAAATTTTGCGATTTGAACAAAGTTGTTCAGTTTGATGGGTAAAAGCCCACCTTGATGTATTATCACACCTTTCTGTTACCCCCTGTATACATATAAACCTTCCTCTTGAATCACTCTATCTAAGATTAAAAAAACAGCATCAAAATCCGTTGCGTAGTTTTAAAGATCTAAGCATACATAGGGACAGACAGACAGCGGGAACCGACTTTGTTTTATACTATGTAGTGATATACTGTCATCACTTGAAAACATTGTCAGTATTATTGAAAGTGTCTGGTCCGCCTAACAATTAGATACATAAAGAAAAAGAATTAAAATCATAGAATGTTTATTATAGCTCGGGGTAGGAGTTTATTTTTCACTCAAACGATAATGTACGCGTCTGTATCTTATTTGTGAGATTATTATACTACACATTTTAAAAGGTAAGCATAATGTACTGCGCGGCCGCTTTTCTGTGACCATCTTAACTTGTCGGGTTACCACGGTCATGCACTTCACAATGTCTCTTTTTCGATTATCTCGTTAATTATTCAATATAGAACGCTGAAATTTTAAAATTACGAAATTGAACTAGGCAACTAATTATTGACATAACATTCAGTTCAAAAAACCACAAGAAACTCTGTCAATCGGCGATCAAACAACTCCACTGCGTATCGTGGCCCCAACTGAATTAAATTTCATCATAACTTATTAATTACTTACAGTATACTTATAAATATTCACAAACATTTGAAGGCAGCTTTAAGCTACAAAATAACGTTTTGAGTGAGTCTTGAGAGCTCTTATTCGTCGTGCTAGGACCTTTTAAAGGAAAATTCTATTTATTTATGTAACTCTTAAACGGTACATTATTGTTGATTTTTTATTGATGAACAAATTAGAACTAATTTATAAGAAGTGGTATACGAAAAATTATAAATGTACGCTTAACCATTTCAGAGATCCAGCAAACCTGCAAACGTTACCCCAGCCGGAATTTGAATAACTTCGCAACCATAAAACGTATCAGTACAAATTAAGTCGCAACATTTACTTCGTCTAGACTACTAATTATTTAGCTAATTTTTATTTTAATATACCCAAAAAATCAAAAATACTCTGGCTGGGGCCAGGGGCGCCGGGTTTCAGAAAACCTCGTGGGTGCTGGGTGCCCACAGTGCCGGCCCTACAAAATGATTAGGTGTTGCGAGATCTAATGGTGGCACCCCCTCCATATATAAAATTGATGCATTTATTTATTTGCTCGTAATTGGGTCGGTACATTTCAAACTGCGCTAAGTCCACTTATAAATATGGCCGAAGTTATGCCAACTGACATAAAGTAAGTTAGGGATAATTGTACTTCATGTCAGTGACCACAGTATAAGGACATTCAAAAAGAACATCAGTTTGTATGGGAGGTACCTTAATTTAATTAGATTACTTTCGAATTAACCAACTTAATAGTAAAATAGATTGTAAAAAAATGCTGTATTTCACAAAGTTTTATGCGAAACCATCAGAGATATTTTTGAGAAGAAAAATATCAGACCATTACAAATTGTGTTAAGAAAAAAATATCAAAAATAACGCTTCTTTACGCATGTCCCTCCAATTATGTAATTCAGGAGGCGGCAGGATTGGTTATCGTGTACATACAAAATTGCGCGAGCGAAGGGAGCGCGAAAATGGTTTTTATAACGAAGACCTCAGAGTAATTATGTTTTTAAGAAGTTTTAAGTTAATTTTACGCCCTTCTTTGCGTAATTCCCGACAATAGTGTTATTTACCAGGCAGTAGAACCGATTGTTGTGTAAAACGCGAATGAAGCGAGCGCAAAAATTTAAATTACCTCAGATTAGTAACAGAATTTTAAGAAATTTTAGGTATATTTTTCGTATACCGCCCCTGGCTGGGGTAACGTTACCGCAGCCAGATATGTTTTTGGCAAATAACTAAAAAACTATCAGCAGAACAAATTCAAAAATATGCGCAACAATTACAGAAGCTGGACAACTAATCTATAACACTCGAATGACGATATTCGACATTTTCTGGCTGGGGCACACAATAATTTTGCAAACTGCCTCTAGGTTAATTAAATAAAATTGTTAATGTCACTGTAAAAGTCTAATTGATTTATCTTATAAAATTGCAGATGTTCACATGTTTATTTATATTTGTAGTAGTAACGCCGTCCTGATTGCCTCGTAAAATAACTGTAGCCATTGAGCGATGGCGGCGATGGCGGGTCAGCCAAGGCTGCATCGCGTGACACGATCGCATCGCTTGGGCGGAGGACGTCCCTGATGTTCTGCGACCCATACATGCTCTGAAGATGATGGAGAACAGCTGGGATATTCCAAACTCCTCCAGCTATAAGGCAGTCCGGACATCGTGACATAATTGGAAATTGTATCTTAGGATAAGCAGGATCTTCAGTGAAATCTCCAGCGAGCCTTCGATTCACTTCATTATGGGAACTCCACAACCACAGAGTAGCGTTAAGGTTATCTTGTACATCAAATAACCTATTTCTTGCAGACATTTGTTGAAAGTGTTGGGAACACTCAGAACAGCCAAAGAAATGTTTGATGTATCCATGCATTGCTCTTAATACTTTTGGCGCCTCATTCCCTGGTTGATTGGCTGCATTTACAGTTAAAGCATGGAAAAGAGTCCACAGTCCACAGGGATATCCTCGGTATTTGGGTTGACTTCCCTTACATGCCACATAATCAATATTATTAGTGTAAACGGGAGCATATCTGACTTCTAAGTTCTTCACCAATTTATAAATTTCGTCTCCACTCCATTCATTTTTTAAATGCAAGGCATAATTTAAGTGTTTTAAATAGATTTGTAGGTTACCATAAGGCCTAAATGGGTAAGTATTTACGAGAACAACGAGATAGTTTAAAAGAGCTTGGAGTGGTTCTTCTTTCAAAACATTGCATCTCACAACCTCTAGATGCAGGCTTGTCCTTAAGGTTTTCTCTAAATCTGCATTGTAAACGATATCATCACTTATAATCTGAACGGGAAAAAATGTATTGTTTATTAGCGTATGCGCATAATTATTTCGTATTGGTACTTGGTAGTTTTTAAAGATCAAATATGAATTGATGCCCCGTAAAAACGCATCTTTGGTTGGATGTCTTACTTGAATAATCTGAGCATCTGTGGAAGTGATAACCGCCACAGCTGGAATCATTGTTAGTCCAGCAGCCTGGGCCAACTCACTAGTATCAGATACCCTTCGCACAGCTACATGTTTGTAATCGTTCAAATCCAAAGCCAGCTCAGATCCAATTGTAGACATTTCATTTTCAAATACTAAGAATGCATACCATGTATCATAAGGCAGCTGTCTAACAGCAGCCGCGTAAGACGTGAAAGAATAAATAAACAAGCTGGGTGCAAACCCCAAGTGTCCCTTCATTTGTTCAGCTTGCATTTTGTATATAATACATTTTTTTAGTATTTCAGCAGTTTTAGGTTTTTTGATCTCTTCTCCATTTTTTCTTCGACTTTTAACGAAATGTTCATGTAAATATCGTAGCGATGGGTATTCTATTATATCGAACTCTCTGCATTTATCATTATTGTCTTCTTCAGAACAATCCAAGACAGCCAGTCTTATAATATTCCTCCACGGCACGATATCTCCGGCCAGTCTACTGTATTCAGGTTGAAACTGTCGACAGTCGCCGCAATAGCTGTTGTAAAATTGCACCAACTGAGCATATTCTTTATCATACACGTCAGCGTCGAAATTTTCCGAAGTCAGAATAACTACGTTATCAGATGAGTCCCTGTGCAATAACACCAGCACCGTAAACAAGCCTGAGAGCATTTTGTTGGCTACAAATAAAATAAGTTATTGCTATAAAAGACCAATAATACATGTTGATAATGTATTAAATATAATCTTGATCGTGACAATGGTAGTTTAGGTCGATCCCAGTTTTGTAAAAGCGAGAATATTATAATATGTATATTTAATTTACTCATTTTACAAAAAATTAAAACATATTATTCACATAATTAATGTAAAAAAAACTAACTACAACTTAGGTCTTAAACGTATAGTGGTGTAAGTATTGAGGATACCTACTACAATAAGGTAAACCAAGGTGCCTTTTAATTTAAATAATAGTAAACTGACCGTGGCGCAAACTAATAACAAGGTCTGTGGTGCCAGAAACGTTTCTTCACTTTGCGCACAATACATGTGGACTGTACACTCGATATTAAATTGACCAATAAACTTATATCGTCAAATTACATGACTTCGCTCATTTGGAGGTACCTAATACATTCCGAGATGTTACTGGATGTCGTCGGGCTTGGGCATTACGTTCACACGGTTAATGGTGTATTTATTTACCCTAGGGCCATGTGGGCTATATCTCGGGAGATAAGGCTTCGAGGGGCAGCGGCGGCGGCGCAAGCCAAGCAAGATTCAAAATAATTAAATAATTTTAGTAATTCTTCGGTAGATGCTATATTGATATTTGAAACTTTCCTTAAGCCTTCCATTCCTTCAAAGCTAGTTTCGCTCCCTGGTTACACGCTTTTTCGTAATGACAGGACAGGCAAAGGTGGCGGCGGCGTAGCTATTTATCTTCGTGCAGACATCACTTGTAGCATCGTCAGTGCCTCTCCCAATCTTTACTCCAAATCTGCCGAACACCTTTTCCTTGAAGTTACTCTTAACTTTAAAAAGATATTGCTGGCTGTGCTCTACAGCCCATCCTGTCATATTGACTACTTTGACTCTCTTGAAAACCTCCTCAGTCACCATTGTCCTTCTTACGACCATACCATACTTCTAGGCGACTTTAACACATGTTTGATCAAAAATGACAGCCGTACTTCTAAATTGCTCTCTCCCTCTTATCCGCTTTTAATCTCAGCTGTCTTCCTCTGCCCGCTACTCATCATTCTCGAAACTGTATCCCTTCTCTTCTTGATCTTGCTATCATTTCTTCTCCAGACGCTGTTGGGACACATGGTCAGCTTGCATCTAGCTTTTCTTACCACGATTTAATTTTCTTGTCCTTTAAAGTTCGTCCTCCTAAACGTAAGGCCAAATTTCTTCGTCTTCGTAGTTTCAAGGGTATTGATTTGGATGCTTTGCGTTATGACGCTAGTATCATTGACTGGGCGCCCATTTTTGAAGCTGATTCTATCGACGATAAGGTCAGCTACTTTAACTCTGCCATACGAAACTTTTTGATCGCCATGCACCTTATAAGCGAGTTAAGGTAAAACATCCACCTGCACCTTGGCTCACACAACCTATCAAAGAGCTCATGGCCAAACGGGATAAAGCCAAAAGGCGGTATAAGCGTTGCCCATCAGACCAGACCTTAGCCCGGTACAAGTTGTTACGCAATCACTGCAGTCGTCTGTGCAGAGATGCTAAAAGACGTCACATACAAGAATCCACTTCTGACTGTCCTCCCGCCCAAATTTGGCGTTTTTTAAAGTCCTTGGGTATTGGTAGCTCCTCAGGTGCTAAAGAGGACATCACTATCGATCTGAACTTGCTCAATAACTTTTTTTCTCAACCTCCGGTTGTACTTAGTGATGCTACTAAGTCTAACACAATCCAATCTTTGTCTTCTTCCCTCTTGTCCTGCCTTTTCTTTATCCCCTATATCTGATGACGACGTCAAGAAGCACATCTTTTCTATATCTTCTACTGCCATGGGCAACGATAACTTGTCTTCCCGTATGATTTCTTTAATTCTTTCCGAGATCCTGCCTATTCTCACACATTTATTCAACTACTCCCTCTTCTCGCAAGTCTTTCCCTCTTCCTGGAAAATGGCGCATGTCACTCCTTTGCCCAAAACACCTAACCCTACTCTTCCCTCTCAATTTCGTCCTATTTCCATCTTACCGTTTCTTTCTAAAGTTCTAGAGCACATTGTCCATAAGCAACTCGCAAATCATTTAACCCAGAATTCTCTTCTCTCCCCTTTTCAATCGGGCTTTAGACCAGGGCATAGTACTACCACTGCATTACTAAACGTCACAGATGATATCCGCCTTGGCATGGAAAATAAGTTGCTTACTATTCTCGTCCTTCTTGACTTTAGTAATGCCTTCAATTCCGTCGATTTCGATGTGCTCCTTGCTGTTCTTCGCTCTTTCAACCTCTCCTCTTTGACTATTACTTGGTTCGACTCTTACCTTAGAGGGCGCTCTCAATGCGTTCGGGTTCATGATTCTTCTTCAGACTGGTGCACTTTATCTGCGGGCGTTCCTCAGGGTGGAGTGCTTTCTCCTCTCCTTTTTTCTATGTTTATCAACACTGCAACTCAGGTTATTTCCTCGAACTACCATCTTTATGCTGACGACTTGCAAATCTATAAACACTTTCCGGCCTCTAATTTCTCTAGTGCTGTTCAGGAGGTTAACAGTGATTTAACACTGTTATCATCCTGGGCGAAGAGCTTTGGTCTGCTGGTGAACCCTAAAAAGTCTCAAGCCTTGGTCATCGGTAGTACATGCACATGCTAAGTACATGTACATGCTAAAACAACTTACGTTTTCACCGGATACATCTGTCACTTATGATAATTCTGTCATTCCCTACTCGAATACAGCGAAAAACTTGGGAATTATTTTTGATTCGAGTTTGACGTGGGCTGCCCATGTCAATGAAATCAGCCGGAAAATGCACTTTTCATTCCACGCTCTAAAGCGCCTACAATATTTTCTACCCTTGAAAACGAAAATTTCTCTGTCGCAGAGTCTTCTTCTCCCTATTCTGGACTACGCCGACAGTTGTCACCTAGATATAACAGAAGAGTTACTTAACAAACTCGAGCGTCTCCAAAATCTTTGTTTACGGTTTATCTTTGGTCTCCGCAAGTTTGACCATGTCTCCCAATATCGTCAACAGCTTAAGTGGCTTCCCATTCGTCTTCGCAGGAACACCCATATCCTCTGTCTCCTTTTCAAAATACTCCATATTCCTTCCTCCCCATCCTATCTGAGGGAGCGTTTCAACTTGCAGCGTCCTCCTGACCATGAATCTCGTGTTCACCTAAAATCTCTTCTTTCCTATCCTCCCCATACCACTGACTTCTATTCCTACTCCTTTTCCGTGCATGCCGTCAGGCTGTGGAACTCGCTTCCACATGAAATACGCGATAGCCAGAGTCTGCACTCATTTAAATACAAATTAAAAGATCATTTTCTTTCTCTCTCACCTTATGTAAGCCATGTAAACTATAAATGTATATATGTATTTTATTTATTATTATTTTTTATATATTTATGTATAGTATTATGTAGGTATTATATAATATATGTATGTATTCTTTTAAAATTAGGTATAAATTTGTATTGTTTCAAAATTGTTTTTATCTTTGTTTTTGTACACGTCTGTTCTGCCATTTTTTTCTGCAACTTTCCTTGTCTTGGTCTGCTGGAAGAAATTTCTTTTAGAAATAAGCTGTACCTTTTGTATGTTCTTTCCTTGTTAATATCTGTTTGTGTCTCTTTTCTGGGTACAATAAAGTGTAAATAAATAAATAAATAAATAATCACAGCACTTGATTTCCTAGATTTCCTAAAAAAACGAATTATTGTACATTTCTAAGTGTCGTCCTTTATGTTGAAAGTACTGGCCACTATTGTTGTCTACTATGTAATCAGAATTCTATTGTCATGTTTGATTTTTTTCACTTCAATATAAACTTCTATACAAGACAGTTCATTATTTACCTTACTTATACTTATTTCTATTATTATCTGAGCCAAAATCCAACAAACGTTATCAGCACGAAGGTAATATAAGTGTTAAGTGGTGGTGGTGAATTTGTGTTGCAGTCAACGACTTATTTTTACAAGAAATAGGTATGTCAGTCGGCGATGTTGTGGGTGAGCCTAGTGGAAATAAATCCTGCCATAGGGGACAAGGTTCGTCGTCCTTACCGACATTTATTTTACGTGATCGTGAAGGGTATAGCTCTTGTAAATTTAGGATGCGAAATTATCTATGTCATGAAGAGTTATGGGAATCAGTAGATGGGTATCCCCATGATGACCCTACCCCTACCTCTATTAGAACTAAACTAGATAGAAAAGCCTAATCCAAAATCTGTCTTACTCTAGATGGATCCTCTATTACGCACGTTAGAAGTGCAAAGACTGCTTCCGAAGCCTGGAAATCACTTCAAAATGCTTACGAGGATAGAGGTATGGGTCGCAGACTATCCCTAGAGAGAAAATTGTATAGACTGAACCTGTGTGACTACGATAGTATAGAAGCCTATATCAATTCCGTGTTATCTACTGCCCTAGATTTGGCGGACATCGGCAAGATTATAGAGGATGCTTCTTTAGCTGCTATTTTGCTTGGAGGTCTTACATCAAAGTATGATCCTCTTATTATGGCTTTAGAAAATAGTAATATTGAGGTCACCACACCACCGAACTAGTCAAATCGAAACTTCTCAACGAAATTTCTAAATGTGACACCTCAGAGACAGCAACAGCTTTCCGGACCAATACTTTGAAGCCAAAAGAGAAGAAACCGATCATATGCTATGACTGCAATGAGCCAGGCCACAAAAGGCCAGATTGTCCTCTAAGAAAGAAGACAATTTTGAAGAAGAAGAAATCTAAGTTTTCTCCTCTCAGTGCTAAGGCACTGAGATTGAGGAGTTGAGGAGTTGATGATTCGAACACAAAGATGTAAAATGGTGCTACAAAACATATGACATCTAGACTAGACTGGTTCCAAAACATCAAAGAACTCGATTCGGCTGGTAAAGTAACAGTTGCTAATGGAACTGAAATCACTGCAAGCGGCATCGGTGATATTTCAATTACAAGAAGTAACTCTGATATAGACAAAATAAGTGAGGTTGTCTATGTTCCTGACCTAAAATCTAACCTTATTTCTGTAAGGAAAGTAGTAGATAAAGATTTTTCAGTTCTTTTTGATAAGAATGGCTGTAACTTGTATAATTCAGATACTTTTTCTTTCACAGGTGATGCTGTTCTACATGGTTCGTCTTGTAGTGGACTGTACACACTGAATGGTACAGTTAATATTCCTCACACTGTATCATATGATGTGCACTCTGACTCCTTAACCAGGTTTGAATTATGGCACAAACGTTTGAGTCATTTATGTCGCTTCGGTATGAATGAACTAAAGAATACTCAAGTAGGTGTAGATTATAAGGATGTAGATAAGAAACCCTGTGTAGCTTGTATCGAAGGAAAACAAGCTCGTAAACCGTTTAAAAGAATTTCGTTTACTAGGGCAACTTCTATATAGGAACTTATTCACACGGATCTTTGTGACCCAATGTCTGAGAACTCTTTTCAGGGGAATAAATATTTGTTATTATTTATTGACGATTTTAGTCGAAAGATATTTCCTTTTTTCATTTCATCCAAAACAGACGTGAAAGATAAGTTTTGCTCTTTCCAATCTTTAGTAGAAAGGCAAACCGGTGCTCAAATCAAGAAAATTAGAAGCGATAACGGAACTGACTTCGTAAATAAGGAATTCTCCAGTTATTTGTCTTCAAGAGGTATAGAACATCAGACGACAGTGGTCTATTGTCCGCAACAGAAAGGCGTTGCAGAACTGACAAATCGTTCTATAGTAGAAAAGGCGCGTTCAATGTTGGCTCATAGCGGTCTACCTAAGACTTACTGGGAAGATGCCGTATGTACCGCGGTGTACCTTAAGAATAGATCGCCACATCGAGCTTTAAATCGGAAGGAAACTCCTTTTGAAAAGTGGCATGGACGTAAACCAGACCTTAGTCATCTGAGAGATTTTCGTTTGTAGAGCTATGATTCAAATACCATCTTGTCACAGAAAGAACTTAGATTTAAAAGCAGAAGAGGCTATATTTGTTGGATATTCATAAGAACCTAATAGTTACCTCTTTTGGGACGTTCGCTATCCGAGAAGATTGCAGAAATGCAGAGATGTCACCTTTTTTGAAGATTGTTGTTCTAGCCTTAAGAATAGGCGCTCTAACATAATTGAAGGTCCTGCTTGTTCACCTGTAATACTGCCATCAAATAATGATTTAAATGGTTGCTGTAATCAACCTGCAGCCAATGAACAAAAATGCATAGTTGAAGCGGAGCAACCTGCAATCCCAATAAATGAAGTAGTAGAAGAAGATGTTCCAGCTTGTGATATAGGTGTTGAAGAGGAAATTAGTGGAGAAGTATTTGATTCTGCAAATGATCTAAGTGATCAAGAGCCTCCAAGGAGGGAAATAGTAGTTCCTGTGTCCATTGAAGTTGAAAGAAGATATCCAATACGAAACAGGAAACCTCCCGATTATCTAACCTATCAAGTTTCTAATGAAATCCACAATGAGCCTAAAAGTTTTAATGAAGCAACACAATCTGAAGATGCGGATAAGTGGCTATTGGCTATGAATAATGAATATAATTCTTTAATTAATTTGAAAACTTGGAAGTTAGTTGAAAGACCTCAAAAGAAAATCGTGTCGTGTAAATGGATCTATAAGTGGAAAAAGGATTCTCATGGAAATGTTATAAAATATAAGGCGAGACTTGTTGCGAAAGGTTTCGAGTAGATTACTACGAAACCTTTGCTCCTGTTGTTCGTCATTCTTCTTTGCGCACCTTGTTTGCTATTGCAGCCAAGGAGAATTTAAAAATGCGTCATTTAGATGTTGATACGGCATTTTTTAACGGAGATCTTCTAGAAGAAGTCTATACTATATGGAACAACCTGAAGGTTTCGTTGAAAAGGGACATGAAAATAAAGTGTGTCTTTTACGGAAATCATTGTATGGGTTGAAGCAAGCTCCCCGTACATGGAATCTAAAGTTGGACGAACCGTTGTCTAAAATCGGTTTTGTCACAACTCCGTCTGAGCCTTGCGTATATACCAAACTTTTTGGAAATGAAAGAGTCTTGTTGGCAGTTTTTGTCGATGATTTAATTGTTTACTATCGAAATGACAAATCTTTTGATACTGTCAAAAATGACTTAACGAAAATTTTCTCCTTGAAAGACTTAGGTGATTTAAAACATTATTTAGGTTTAAATATTACTAGAAAAGAAAATGCAGTGATATTAGACCAGAAAAATTACATTTTAACGATACTTAAGCAGTTCAACATGGAAAATTGTAAAACCTGCGAAACACCATTGAATGAAAAATTTGAGGTTAGTACAAATAAAACTCAACAATATTTGTACCCCTATCAATGTTTAATTGGGAAATAATAAATAATAAATAAAACGCACTGGCTAGTCGCGAAAAGGATCTTACAGTACTTGAAAGGGACTTTAGATTATTCTCTTTGCTATAAAGAAAACTAGTGAGACACTTAAAGGTTATGTTGACGCCGATTGGGCAAATTGCAAATCATAGGTCTTATACAGGATATTGTTTTCAATTGGCAGGTGGTCTTGTCTCTTGGGCGTCGAGAAAACAGGTGACGGTAGCTTTATCTTCCGCCGAAGCGGAATATATGGCGCTTACTGACGCAGCAAAAGAGGCTGTTTACTTAAGACGATTCATAGCCGAAGTCTGCGGTGTCGAAACGTACAGTAAGTTAGTGTCCAGTAGTGTTACACTGCTTAATGATAGTCAGAGTGCACAAAGCTTGGCGCAGAATCCCGTGCACCACAGCAGGACGAAACATATAGATACCCGCTATCACTTTATTAGAGAAAAGGTTGCTGAGAATGTGATAAGTTGAAAGTACACTAAGTCATCAGAGTTGCCAGCTGATATGTTGACAAAGCCTTTACAGCGCACTGCGCATCGTAGGTGTTTGCCCCTATTCGGACATCCTGGTGTAACATAGTATTTATACTTGTGTATTTTATATGTGCTTATATCTTTATTGCGTTTTCGTTTTATATAGAATTTTGATTAAGGGGGCGTGTTGAAAGTACTGGCCACTATTGTTGTCTACTATGTAATCAGAATTCTATTGTCATGTTTGATTTTTTTCACTTCAATATAAACTTCTATACAAGACAGTTCATTATTTACCTTACTTATATCTATTATTATCTGAGCCAAAATCCAACACTTTACTTTATTTCTGACTATTTAGAACCGTACAGCTAATAATAATTAACAGGGAAAAAATGCGGAACGCCTTGCCTGCATTAATTAAAAGTACAGATACTTAACCAAAAAGCTCTTCACGCTTTTTGAATCAGTAGGTATTGTAAGAATATTAAAAAGTGACACCCATCTAGGGTTTGCATTATCCGTTCAAATTTACTATCCGGATAAAACGGATATTAAATTTTAAAATATCCGGATATGCGGCTAAAACGGATAATTTTGAAAATTCTTTAGTTTTCTTCGTTAAATGTATTTTTATATAGGGTCTTTATGTAAAAACCGGACAAGTGCGAGTCGGACTCGCGCACCGCGGCCCGAGGGTTCCGTATAAATTCATATTCACACATGTCTTTAACTCTATATCAAATACTCAGGCCTTTTTGTGATGTAACTAAAAATTTTTGGTTTTCGGACTTTTCCCTTTACTTGTGCTATAAGACATTGCTTCCTGCCAAATTTTATGATTCTAGGTATACGGGAAGTACCCTATAGGTTTTGATTCCCATACGAGTGTCCAAATATGCGGCATAAACGGCCGTATCTCTTGATTGCATTGGCACAGAAGTTTGATTTTTTCACAGCTTCAAGAGATTGCAGGCCTGAGTATTTGATATAAATTTGACTAAGTATTTTAAATCGATTAATTTTGACCTTGAGCTTTGAGCCCTCTGATGATGCCCATAGCATGTCTTAGTTTCCAAGTCTTGTCTTAGGTCCAAGATCTTTATTTTGAGAAACTGCGATATTTTGAACGTGAAGATATTGCGGAGCTTATCAAACAACGCTCTACTGAGTCTATCCACAGTTTGTAAACCCTTCGAATTATATCATCTGGCGATAATTGATGGTGATGCTGAAAGATGGAGATGGTCTTACCAAGATAACCCATCGCATTATGCCTAGATCTACCAAGGTATGACTACGATATCGTCATGACTACGATATCGTCAGTATATAAAATGCCGATTAAATTTTAAACAAGGAAATTGATGTTAATGCTGATTCCTCTCCAGTCCAAAAGCTTGAAGACATGCAGCAGTTTTTCGGAGAAACATCTATATTAGTCTCACCCCTCGCTGCAGCTTAGGCTTTTAATTCTGATCCTGGAGGCTGACTGACATGGTGGCGTTTTGGTACCGTCGGAAATCAAACATTTTTCATAGTCCAAAATGCAAAGCATAGTAACTGACACTATTCAGTCTTCTATTATGTTATCTACCACAGCATACACAGACTGTTAAAAAATGCATTTGAAGAGGTTACTCAGAATCAAGTATTGAACTTTTTCCCCTGTATATGTGATCTACGAATCTACGATACTGAAACCTTTTTTGGAAACTGGCTTGTTTGGGTGGCTGGAAGTCGTCATACCTACGTGTGAAACGATTCGCAATGACTCTCCAAGACAGCTTATAAAAAACAGATCTTCAGATCTTCATCGGTTCACTCTTGACAGATTGCGTTGTCATCATTGTGTAGCTTTAGTGGCCCGTCGAAAAACACGTCGCCATTCCTGTCGCACCGCAGCTGTCATGGGAGAGCAGGTGTGTGCTCTGGTGGCTTCGACTTTGCCCTAACCGTACCAAATGCATAACGGATACATCTCTTGCATGCATAGTAAAAATTGATAGAGTAAAGTTTACTCATGTTTACTGGGATAACAAAAAACAAAACAAAACAGATGTCTACAACATGACTCTAGAAATATAATGGTTTTATAGTTCGCCAGCAGGTTCCTATTGCATTTTATGAAAGAATCTCACCACCACATTTTGTGCCATACCGTAAACGTTCGTCCCTTAAGTATAACAGAATTAAACAACTTCTGAAGAGCTTGTTTGTAGTACCGGTTTTCCACCTGCTTTTAAAAGCTCAGCCGTGATCCATCATCAGCCGGTGCATTGTTGTTCTTCAGCTGTTTTTTCGTTGGTGTTGTAGTTTGTACTTGCTATACACAAAACTGAATAATGGTTTATTCATAGGTAAACTACATTTATTAAATATCTTTTTTATTTGCCTAAAAGACTAAAGTATTGTCTATCAAGACCTCTGAACGAGCGTGAGTAGACGTAATTCGATTAAAAATATGCTTCTGTAATCGCCTTCTAAACAAGTTTTATATTATCCGGATATTTTCCTACAAATAATCCGGATAGTAAAATTGACGGATATCCGGATAAAACGGATATCCGAATTGCAAACCCTACACCCATCATACAATGAAATAAAATATTTTTAAGGGTAATATGCATATCGTAACAAACAAATAAAAGTTAATTTAATTATTTTATAATTTTTCTGAGATAGTCATCCATTTTATTTATTTATTTATTTATTTGCTTTAAATATGGTACAATTAAATGCAATTGAAATTCCAGGTGGTCTGGACATTTGCAGATTCACATATTTAGTCATACACAGACGACATGCAAAATTATTTTACTTATAATCTAAATATTCCTTAACCGAGTAAAAACAGTGCTGTATTAACCATTGGAATAGGCTCGATTTGAATTTATTCAATGGGAGATCCTTTATTTCACTGGGCAATTTATTAAAAATGCTGACACACATAAAATACGCATTTTTTTGAAAAGTTGTGCTCTTAGGCATGATATCAAGAGCCAGTCTATTTACATTTCTTGTACTTCTAGAATACACTTCTTTGGCCGTTTTAAATAAACATTCATTTAACTTAACAAATTTACATATTTCTAAAATGTAAATACATGCTAATGGCAAAACTTTAAGCTCCTTGAACAGAGGTCTACATGATATGTAAGGTGCCACTCCACAGATGGCTCGAATACACTTCTTTTGAGCCAAAAACGCTTGATTCACCTCTGAGCTGTTCCCCCAAATAACAAGGCCATACCTCAGGACCGACTCTACATAAGCATGGTATGCGGTCAGTGCTGTGTTCACACTGGTGACTTTTTTATGTACGTAATAATCTTATACAATGGCATGAGCACTGTCAGGGTATTGCATTTTTATTTTATAAGTAAACTAGGGCTTCGCCCGCGTTAACACGTAAAGAAAACGATTTAGTTTGACAAGTACTAAGTGTTATAGTTTCGGCGGGCTGTAGGGTCACTCCGAGATGAGGAGCAGATTTTCAAGATCTGGAAGTTTTCCCATATTCACTGCCACCCATCGTTTAAATTCCGTATACACAACATTAACCGATTCTAGGTCAGAGCCAACAAAACTTTTCCGTACAGAAAGATTTAGTATGGCGGCTATCTTGAAAAATGGCGGAATTCAAAATCCGATCCAATATTCGTCATCAACGATACTGAAAACCCCCAGATGCCAAATTTAAGCTGGATCAGCGCAACTAAATTTTCAGCCACCATTTTGAATCCACCATCTTGGATTTTTATTTTGGTGTAGAGAAATTTTTGTTTGAGAGGTACCACCCAAGTGTCATAGTTTCAGCGGGCAGTAGGGTCTCTCCCTGATGAGGAGCAGATTTTCAAGATCTCGAGGTTTTCCCGTACTTACCAGTGCTCACCCTCCATACCCCCCATATATCATTTTTACCCCCCCTGGCTCCTTCTGGGACAACAATTATGACGAGTATAAACTCTTCGCCTAGTTTACATAGAGAATAATGGAATCATGGAAACCGCCAATGAACAAAAAAACTTGAAACAATCTTTTTCCTAGCTAAGAAAAACCAAAAGCGAGGTCATAATTACCAAAGAGTTTATATTCGCCTACATAATATAAGAAAACAGCTGAGTTATAAACTTCCTTGCTTTGTTTTGAAACGACGAGGTATAAGATCTCATTGATTGAACCGCCACATTTTTAAAAAGTTTGAACGATATGAGAGCGTTCCGTTATTCTGTAGTGAAAATATTTGACATGCTGTAACTTGATAGAAGGATAGTTTATTGTAATTTATGTAAGTGTGAAAGAGACAAACTATCTTTAGGTAAATCTGAGGGCACAGAGTTTAAGGTGCCGAGGGTAAATCTCGCTGGTTTTGGAACATAGCCGATTGACGTTTGACTGACGTCTTTAATAATGTTGCAACTTATTAGCTCAAATCCCCGACCGTACGGCAGCCGAAACTGTAAGGCATAAAAACAATAGAAACATAAGTAATAAAATATTTCGTTATTACTTAGGGCTAAACAAATATAAATACATAAAAACAAAATGAATAAATACTTTGCCGGAGGAAATTTGTCATCTTATAATTATTTCAATAATCACCAACTTTTTCAATAGTTCATAATACGGCAACATTCCGTGATTTGCTTTTGCATTTTGAACTCTAATGACATGAAGTCGTATGGACTTCATAAAATCTTAATTATTTTAATTTTATTAAATTAAAGTGGCTTTTTTCGGATTTTTCCTCTACTCACTGGAAAAAACCACGAACTTCTGCATTCAAAATCATACCATCCCATCCCCGCAACAGGACAAACAACCATGTCAATCAGTCAGTCAGTGGTAATCGAGCTTTATATAATATAAATAATAATAATAATTACCGTGCATGGACTCTAGACGTCGCACCAAAGTTCATAGATGCATCGATATGAGAGACATTAGATGAGGTTAATACTGCCCGACTGCGTAGTCGCTAATAGTGGTTTGCTCCCCTATGTTGAGTAGCGCCGCCTTTTCGCGCACCATTCGCAATCTGACAAGCGACGAGTAAACATCCCGTATTTAAATGAAAATATGTCTTACAGTGCAGTGAAATGTGCTAAAACAATAAAAAAATAAAGAACAAAACTAACCGCAACATTTCTTATCACTTTTTTCTTGTTATTTTATGAATATTTTGTCATTTTATATTGATGCTACGCTACTCGTCGCTAGATGTCGCTAGTAGAAAACATTAATTAAATACATGCTTCCCTACTCGTCGCTAGATGTCGCTAATAGATAACATTAAATACATAAACCTTAAGCTTATCACACAACGGCGATATTTGTTTAAATACATGCCTCCCTCTTCACCCCGCTTCAGCCCCCGCAAGACGAACACGCTGGTTCAGAAACAAACAGAGCGAGTAACCTTATCTAATGTTTCCCATATCGATGTCATAGATGACACATTCTCACACTAGGCTAGGTGATGACTGATGAAGGACCGTAAAAACGTGTTTTTTAGTTTTTTCAACTGCACACTTATTTTATTCTTTTTAGTCTTAAAATAACTATGTATTTATTAAAGATACAAAATACATTTAAAGTTGGTTTACCTAGCTAGCATTTTTAACGCTTTAGGCTAAGTTTTTTTTTGCATCATCTGACCTTCGTCACTATGTGTAATGTATGTAGTTTGCTATTAGCCATTAAAGAGTTCTATTTTCTATCTTCTCTTCCTTCAGTATGAATCATCAGACCATCGTCGTCGACAAATGTAATGTATTGGAACCAATAAATCAAACCAAATGAGGGAGTTTGAGGGATTTACTAGAAGCCATTGAAGAGTTCCATTATTGATTTCCTGGTTCCATCGCTAGATCAACTTGATGGAACGAAATTATTGTATTATCGTCGGTATTACCTACATACATTTGCAAAGTTTCAAATGGATAAGACCACTATAAGTTAGTTAAATTCGATTTCCAAGATTTGTTTGCAAAGTTAGTTACAGGTGAAGCTAATATAATAATAAAAATGTGTTAATATTCGAGCTCCCTCCGCTTTCTCTGTTTTATACCATGGTAACCGATTATAAAAAAGTGTATTTAAAAGTATATGTGTATATATATCAGTCTCTGGTTCCCAAGATACAGGGAATCCTAGTTTGGGGCCAGATGACCGTGTGTGATTTGTCCCAGATATTATTATTATTATGTTGTGTTAAATTGCGGTGGTTGTCAGCTGAGTGGCTAATATTATACACACGCCGCAGGGGTATTATAAAAAATTCTGGCTCGTTACGCTCGCACTAGAGTAGACAAGCAACACGGTCGGAATTATCGCATGCGCATACTAAAATAACTATTTTAAAAATTGTTAAAACGCAGTGAAGCTAGAGGTTGGTACCACACTCCGTAGAAGATAAATCGAAGAATTCGCGCAGTTTATTCGAGATCCTTCCGATTTTTAGGGAACAAAAGGATGTTGTTATATGACGGAAGTTTCATGTTATTCGACAAGCCCGCCTGATTCAACTGTGATGGATTAATATTACTTACCTAATATTCCTACATTGAGCCATTCCTTAAGATCTTAATTGAGCCATTCCATACAGATATCCTTAGGATATGAAATCCTAACGGCTAGACCCAAAGGAAAAAGGGGAAATTGTACAGTTTCCACCATTTCCTTTAGCATCGTTTAAAGGACACGTTTCATGTTGTGCCTGGACATGTACGTAGTACGAAAAATATAGGCTTTCTAGGAAAAATAATGAAAAAAATATTAGAAGCAGGGTTGCGCGGTTCAAGCATAATGTTTTGTCAGCACTTTTTACAATATAAAAATGGTAACACTACAGCTTGCAATAGTAGGTCACGTTCAGAAATTACGGCTTCATCCACATATTCTTCAGATGCTTTCTCTGACTCTGATTGACTGAACACCCTTCTGTTCTGACTTCTGACATTGGTGTATGATTTTTAAAGGTAAAGGCAAGGCATATCCTTGCCTCTTTTACAGGCATAACAGCTGGTTTTCGAGTTACTTGTCGGACAACTAAATTATTAATTTCAATGGTATGTACAAAATCTAGTTTCTGAACGTAAAATGCTTAAAATTGCGCTCGCTTCGCCATGTTGGGTGATTTATGTGTTGCGATTGTTAAATCTGATAAACTAGATGAACCTCGCAACGAAGGTAAATCGAAGGAAATGTACAGTTAGAAAATACTATGTTTCTAATGACTTATTTATGATGTTTAGTACACAGACCAGGTCCAAACTCCATAGTCCCGTGAAACGTCTCCTTTCTCTGAAGCCCATACCTAATACGACGTCTATTGAATGTACTTAACAGAAGGACAGTAATAATAAATTGCTTTGGAATTATAGAGGCAAAAGTTAAATAACGCTTATTTTAGTTCGATAAAGTACATAAACGGAATGTCAGTAAGAATTTTACGTATCAATCAAAATTTTGATGATAGCACATATCGGCGCTACCGCAGATAGGTACTACCAATGCCAAATCACGTAGACAGCTATACGATACGGATAGTTATTCCCCCTTTGTGCATGCCAATTTACCTATCTAATCAGTTATTTGTCTCGACTTGTAACACTTGTACGTAACACATGCAGGGAGGAAGCAGAAGTTGTTGGTAACTACGTATGTGATGCGACTATATAACAATCGTACTACTTATCTAAGTGGGACTGTAGCTATATTTTAAGTACTGTTGAACATTGCTTGGAGTTTCCCTGCGTCAAATCAGAAATGAGGAGATACGTAGGAGAGCAAAAGTAACCGACAGAATCGCTAAACTAACGTGGCAGTGGGCGGGGCACATGACTCGTAGAACAGATGGCCGTTGGAGCATTAAAGTTCTCGAGTATCGACCGCGCACCGGAATACGCAGTGTAGGCAGGCCTGCCACTCGGTGGACCGATGACCTGGTGAAGGTTGCGGGAAGCCGCTGGATGCGGGCAGTGCAGGGCCGGTCGGCGTGGAAATCCTTGGGGGAGGTCTTTGTCCAGCTATGGAGGTGTTCCAACTTAGCTATATGATGATGAATGAATACATCGTAAGTTTGTTTGAAAGAGATTGCTTATAGCAATAAGACTGCCTAACTGTACATCCCATAATTATTTTATTACTTGAATTGTTTGTACTTAAAAATAGATCTGTTATAGGTACCTACTCTTCTACTTAGTGAGTGTTATGCCGGCTGGAGCCAAGGTCCGATTTCCGACTCCATCTACTCCACTGTGCCCGATCTTAAACATACTGCTCAGTGAGGTTATTTGCCCTTTGTTCGCTCTCACAGCGCCAAGCCAGCGTTTCCTGGGCCTAACAGAGCCAATGCCAATTGGCCAATGCGTCTAAATAATAATAATATGTTATACTAAAAATTGAAAATATATAGGGTGACCCTAAATTAGTTCTTGTTACGAAAGGCTATGCATGTGCTCATGATAACGAACAACTTTCCCTAAAGAACCCATAGTCAAATCGCAAAAAAAATTTGGACTCTTCATACTAATTTGGCCGGTCAGTTCATTGATTTGTATGGAGACTCAAAATTTTTTTTTGCGATTTGACTATGGGTTTCTTAGGGAAAGTTGTTTGTTATCATGAGCACATTCATAGACTTTCGTATCAAGAACTAATTTAGGGTCACCCTATATACTTATTTAACTCTGTAGGTAAATAAATACTCCCACTCAAAATACTTACCTGTAAACGGAACGGTTATTATATTATATTACTTATTCAAAATACTTAAGTACTTTGAAATTATTATTTTTAGTTTGTTAAAAACCGCAAAGTTGGCGATTAACACCTAATATTATAGCAACATTTAACCAGCATAATTTAATATATTATGTTCAACATGGCCACTTACAGCGTTAAAAATTACTAACTATGCACCTAAGCTAACCTCAATTATTAGCACTTTGACGGCTCAATACTACGATAAATCAATCACGATTTCATCGGCGCAGGCATTCGCCGCCTGGCCTGTGGTCGTGTAATAATAGTTATTATATTTAGTTCCAATCTTGCTTCTGGCAAAATTATTAGGACTATATTACTATAAGAAAACGAAAGTCCTCATTTCGATACACACCCAAAGGGCAAAGATTCGGGTGAGCACTCTTATTTCTGTGTCTGGGTTTTACGAAAGTTCTTTTGGTAAGTACCTACCTGTGTACGTTAGATAGGTACGTATGTTACCTATTTTTGAAAATCATAGTCTGATGCCAAATATGGTAGGTAGGTACAGAGAGAGAATCTTATCTCCTCGGATTTATATTGAATATCCATTACAACCGAATAGCTCAGAGAATCGCTAAAAGCAGACTTAAAGTACTTGTTGATAAGAACCACTCGGAAGAGAAAAGAGCATTGCGGACCCACCGTACCCCTGGCCATACCCCTGGTGGTACGGTGGGTCTTTTAAAGTTAAACAATACCACCGTGTCAAAATGACTAGTGCTGTGCTAAGTACAGTAAGATAACTGATAGGTAGGTAAATGCATTATAATTATTTCATTATGTATCGAAGTGACATTAAATACTCATTACATACTGCGTAATGCAATAGTGAAACCTTTTCTACTCGATATAACTTCATCTCTTCCTTTTTAAAAGGTGTTCTTATTTTTAAGTTTTGACAATGTCATTCAACGCAAACAAATTTCCATTTTCAATGCCTCTGAACGTTTTGTGCATCTAAAATTTAATTGAATTTTGCGTCTATTATCCATCGTTAAAAAAAATATAATGGAAGAGAACTCGACAGGGATAGATTTTATACAAATAAATGGTGGATCAGCACTTCTGTGTGGTAAATACCGGTATCATCGACACAAGACCTACACAAATGGCGCCACGTTATGGCGGTGTTCATCTTACAGCAAAATTAAATGTTGTGGCACTGTTACTATTTCAAAGGTATTGAACTGATTCATTGATTCTTACTCTTTCAGAGTTTCTTTTGGGCCCGACATTTCGCAGATACTTCCCGAAACGTTGGGTATACAACTTGCTAGTGGTAGGAACTCTGTATTAGATAGGCAGTAAAAGCTGTCTTTCGATAAATGTAGCGAATACCTATACTGAATAAAAATCTTTTCACTTTCACTTTCTCTTTCTTATCAACCGCCTCCATGGTCTAGCGGCTAGTCGAGTTGCTTCAGATCAAGAGGTCGCGGGTTCGATCCCCGGCGGGGTCCTATTTTGTAGGACTCGGTTTGGTTGAAGGTAGGGCATTTTCTAAGCCCGCCTGGCTAGCGACAACCATCTTATGTAAGCCTTGCTGCCAAACATCAATGCTAATAGCATTGAGTTCCAGCATGGAGATAAGAAAGCCAGTTCCCCATTGCGTTGGAGAATCTTGGTAAGCCCGCTTCCATCTTCGGCAACATCGTCACTTACCACCAGGTGAGATGATGCCAAGGGCTTACCAATTGTGGATAAAAAAATATTTCTTTTAGTTTCTGTTTTACAATAAGTACTTAATACGATTTTTATTTATTTAAGGATAATACGTTTTTATTAAAAGTAAAGACCATACTTGCGAAATAGATCCACTGAGTAATGAAATATTGAAGGAAAAGTGTAATCTGCGAGAAATAGTTGTTTCTTCTGATGAACAATTATACGAAAAGAAAAAGTATGATTTCAAAAACACAGGGATGAATTTTGTAGTTAGTAAATATCCTCGGTATGAAAATGTGAAGCACTTTCTTCAGGACGCTCGAAACAAATCGGCACAAGTTTCAAAAACTGTATCCCGTAATTTGAGAGAAATTGAAGTGCCAATTAAATACCATGATTTTGTTTTGGCAGATTATTACTGTGACGAACCAGACAAACCATTATCGTGTCGTAAAAGACGTATTATGGAAAGACGCATTATCGTTTTTTGCTCGATAGAATCTCGAAAGTTAATTCCAAATTATGGGGAATATTTCTTTGATGGTACTTTTTACTGTTGCCCTAAACCCTTTTCGCAAGTATATAATATCCACTGTGACATAGGGAGTGGTGTGGAAACTACTAAAGTAAAGCCCTTAATATTCGCACTCATGTCAGATCGAACAGAAAAAAGTTATATTATTTTGTTCAACATGATAGTCTCAAATACCGGATTGGAACCCTCGTAAAGTTCACACAGACTACGAAAACGGTGCGATGAATGCAATTTTGAAAGTCTTTCCAAGTATAACATTGCGAGGTTGCTATTATCATTGGACTCGCAACATCTGGAAAAAAGGAAAATCGTTTGGATGTACAAAAAATAAACCAGGACGAAGAATAGTTGCTCTGGCAAGTGCTTTGCCTCTTCTTCCTAAAGAGGATATTCAGCATGGCTTTGAATAAGTAAAATCTGAAGCTGATGGCGTAGCAAAAACGGAAAAGTTTATAAGATATCTGAAAAATTTTTGGTTTAAAGTTCATTCACCTGCCGTAATCAGTGTGCTAGGAGAACGCCACAGAACAACGAATATTTTGGAATCCTTCCATTCTAAAATAAATAAACGCATTAACAAGAATACTGTAACGTTGATGCGATTGCTCAAAGTATTGGAACATATTCATACACTGGAGATGGTTCCAAAAAAAGAAGAAAGGATCAAATTATTAATGATGATTTCATTACAAACGTACAGTTACAAATTATAAATAAAGATATCACAATAGGTTACGGCTTAGAAAAGTTGCGTACTTAAAAAATAAACTATAGATAATGCAATAAGAAATAGTCTTGAGTTTTCATTTACATCTACTGTAGACGTTTGACATCACTATTAGTCAGTGGTATCGTTTAACTTTAAAATACCCACCGTCCCACCAGGGATATGGCCAGGGGTACGGTGGGTCCGCAATGGAAAAGAGGAAACTAATTTCCATTCATCAGTAGAGATAGGTGGAAAAAATTCCACTTATCCCCCCAGGGGGGATACGCTGGTAGGGACAAGTGGAACAGGCGTAAACTGAAGTGGCAGTGAGCGGGGCACGCACTGGTATCGTAGAACAAATGCCCGTTGGGGTATTAAAGTTCTTGAGTGGCGACCGTGAATCGCAAGACGTAGCGTAGCGTAGGCAGGCCTTCCACTCAGTTGACCGATGAGCTGGTGAAGGTCACAGAAAACCGTTTGGTGCCGGCAGCGTAAGACCGGTCATAGCAGAAATCCTTGAGCCCTTTGTTCAGCAGCAGTGGACGTCTGTTGACTGATGATTATAATGATGATGATCTATTTCAAAAGATATCTTGGCCCTGGCGCTGTAGCTTTTATGGCTAAAGTATTCCTGTTGCAGGTGCTGCGATCAATTTAAGTCGCTATTCTACCAATTTTTTATTTTTTGTTGTGTTACAGAAAGATGCGACTACTGTACTGATCGACACTGATTTTAATGATAAAACACTGTCTTAACTTCGTAAACCTAAAACATACCTATAACAGGTATTAAAAAAGTGCGTTTGAAATTTTAAGGGGTTACAGAATCAAGTAATCGAATACAGGAAAAGTATTGAAAAAATCCGATCTGCAATATGTTTTTCCAGTTTCCCATCCAAATTCTTGATTCACTAGGTATTCAGATTTAGTATAGGAAACAGAAAAAAATGTAGATCAGATTTTTTCAGTTGTCGTAAATTCAAAATGACAATTTATTTATTTACTGTATTGTCAATTCTGTTACATTCTTAATCAGTAAGCGGAAAAGTATTTATGTATACCTATAGGAAGAATTAAAACCTTTTTTACCAATAGTATGAAGTTATAGTATGACTACTACTATCATACTGGTATGACAAACTAGTATGACTACGAGGAAACGGGGATATTTTCGTCCAGTATTCTACAGTAAAAAATATTGACGATTTAAAAGCACGTGTAAAGTCATCTACTTAAATAAAAAACGTTTTGAGTTTTGAGTTTTTGAGTTTTGACTTAAAAGAAAACACTGCCTACAAAGTTTAGTATTATGCGGTAATAATTTTAAGTAATTATTACTACGATAGAGATAACAATGGTCAAAGCCAACTGACAAAGCTGAAGACTGAGGATGGCAGAGTCGTGGCGTCCAACTCTGAGCTGTTGGAAGAGGTTGAGAATCATGCTCGAGGGACAAACGTTTACAGCATGGCGCAGGAGTACGGTAGTGCTCTTCTTCAAAAAGGGCGATAAGAACTATAGACCCATCTCACTTCTGAGCCATGTCTACAAGTTGATTTCGAGAGTAACGAATCCTCTCGAACGCAGGTTTGACGACTTCCAGCCTCCCTTTAGTACCATAGACTGCATACATTCGCTGCGGCTGATTATACAGAAGACCGAAGAGTATAATTGGCCACTATGCTTGGTGTTTGTGGACTAAGAGAAAGCCTTTGGATTCGACTGAGACCTGGGCTGTGTTACAGTCTCTCCAACGGTGCCAAATCGACTACCGATATATCGAAGTGTTGAAGTGTTCATATGAATACGCCACTATGCCGGTCCAGGATCAGAATTCGAAACCAATGCGGCTGCAGCGTGGGGTGAGACAGGGAGACGTCATATCTCCGAAACTGTACACCGCTGCCATGGAAGACGTTTTCAAGCTTCTTGACTGGAGAGGACTCGACATTAACATCAACGGCGAGTACATCACTCACTTTTGATTCGCTGACGATATCGTGGTCATGGCTGAGACCTTGGAAGACCTAGGCACAATGCTCGATGGACTCAGTAGAGGCTCCCAACAAGTGGGTCTTAAAATGAACATGGACAAGACGAAAATTATGCCAGATGTCCGTGTTACACTGTTGTTATACCCACTTCTCTGAAGGTTGGAGACTCTGTCTACACTCGAAGTTGTTAACAAATATGTTTACCTGGGACAAACAGTCCAGCTAGGAAGGTCAAATGTTCAAAGTAGTTTTGAGAGGCAACTATAAGCAGTTACCTAAGCTGAAAACCCCTGGAGGATCATGAGGAGAGATGGTACCAATATTTTTATATTCAGTGCGTACGTTATAATCGTTATAATCTGGCTACTAGGAGTAATTATAATACGAATGCTTGCTCAATACCGATTTCAGTTTTATAGCAATAGCTAGTAGACTCGCAAGTTAATGTATTGTAGTTTGGTAGTTTTCTTAGAAAAAATGTTTTTTTGGTAATTTAAAACTTACAGATAATAACAACTATAAACTACATTAACTATAGGGCCAACTTATGATATACTGACAAGTTTAAAGACCAACGAACCTGGTGAAAATGCACCATCGAATCCCCCGTTTCTTGTTGTTACACAGTGTAACCGGGTTATTAGATTAACCTGTTAACTGTAAGTCCAGTGTTTCTAGTAACGAACGTTAATTTGTTTTCTGCAATTCTTGAAAATAATTTACTTTGGAAAAAAAAGCAGGTAAATTAATTTGATCGATTTTGTATATCGTTTTCTTAACTTTAGTGTTTCAGCAAAATGAAGAAAGTTGTTGACTTTGGCGAGGCGAATAACCGATATTCTTCTTTGTGTGATTTGTAAGAATCTGCATATCTGTTCCATGAGAAGATGAAAGACAATATTATTTCTTACGTAAAAATACATTATAACATACTAGCTTCCGCCTGCGACTCCGTCTGCGTGGACTTCAGAATTGGGTCCAGAGAGAAAGAAAATTCAAGGTGACGCCATCTAATTTTGAGCTTTTAAGCATTCCGGAACTCGATTTCCGGGAACTCTTAAATTTTCCGGGATAAAAAGTATCCTATGTGTTAGCCGCTGCTTTATCTAACTACTAAATTTCATCCAAATCCGTTCAGTAGTTTGGGCGTGAAAGTGGTACAAAAAAACAAACATCGATACTTTTGCATTTATAATATTATTGTTATAGTGTGTATTCAAAGGAACTGACGCTATTTAAACCGAGGCTTCTACTATGAAACTGAAAATTTTCCTCAAGAAAATAGTCGAATAGCTGATGAGGCAATTTGGTATGGGGCGCCCCAATTTTTATCCGAGAATTGGTTATGGGTTTCTTTAGGAGTCATAATCTTTCGAGAGTGGAAGCCCTACTTTAAATAGTGTCAGATAGATATACATTGCACATATCTAATTGAATTGTGATAACGCTCATACTATAGGTAATAAATAAAGTGATGCAAAAATAATTTAACAAAAATTGAAGAATGAGTGTTGTAGGTATGCATTTTTATATTCCAAACGAAGAAGGTACAAAATAACTAAGTACATATATGTGGTAATTTTTAAATATTGTATTACCTATGGTTTATTGAATAATAAAATCGTAAAAAATGCAGAAGTGCAATATACAATACCATTATCAGGTAATACAATGCAGGTGTACGTAATATTGTATATAAATAACGAAAATCGGCAGATGTTTATCAGAACAAAAACAAAGAATGTATATAATCATTGTATTATATTCTACAAAAGTATTTAAGTGACAGGAGAAATTTGATCTAATTATTTAACAAGTTCTATAATAAGTATTGTTATTTCCTAGACTAATTTAAAGCATTAGTAATAAAAAATAATTTGGCGCAGAGAAACTCTTGTTCTATGTGATCCCGCCACCATAAAACTAAGCTGACATGTACCTGCAAATGAAATGGAACGTTTTGATCATAAATTAAATAACCATAAATAAGTATGTCCCTAAGGTAACCAAGGTATAAAAAGGCCCGGGAACTGGGGCTTCTATGCAAGCAACTAAACAACTTTTCCAAGGAACCCAGGTACTAAATGAACTTCCGTTAAGTAGAAGCATCGATAAAAGTTTAAAGTATAAGTCAAATAAAATTTACTGATTGAGTTTTCGTGAGTTCACCAAACTTATTGAAGATGTAGTTGTTTCAGTTGATCGATACATCTTCGTTCTAGTGCCTACATTACATGTACATATACATACGTACTCGTATACCACGGTACACGTGTAAATAATATTATAAAAGCATAAAATGTCAAAATGCAAGAACACCAAACACCAACTATACCTACCTGCTTTGGTAAGTATTTCAATTGTTTTATGATTGTGAGTATAATTTATTATTATTGGTTAAATCAATTATGAGTACATAAAACAATGGCAGGCACGAAATAAAAGTCTATCATATTCATAAGTAAGATTCGATACCGCTCACGACGATCCGTCACGCCTAGCCTCTCCGATAATGCATTCAATTTCATTTTACCCAAGTCTTACAAGGTTTAAAATAGGCAAGGCAAACACGAAGCAAAATAAAATATACAAGACTGTTTTTGATGATTACACATTTACGGAAAATGTGCCTATCTATGATACAATAGAATAAAAAGACAGACAGAATATATAAGGGAAAATCTCCTTTCCGAAAAAGGTTTATTTATAACGAGTACAAATAAATCAGAGGAAATAAAAACTCTAAGGAAGGAAGACAACACTAATTGGAATAATATACAGGTGTAACAAAATTGATGTATGACCCGTTAACTAGGGATTCTACACACCATACTGAACAACTTTTGTTCTACGACTTTGGTCAAATCGCAAAAAAAATTGTGCTCTCCATACAAAAATGGCAAAACAGATGATCAAGTTGTATGAAAAGTCAAATTTTTTTTTTGAGATTTGAGTAAAGTTGTACAGCAAAAGTTGTTCAGTACGATAAGTAGAATCCCCAGTTAACGGGTCCTACACCAATTTTGTTACACCCTGTATATTCATACAATTATATTATATTACAATAGAATTATTATAATTATTTTACTCTATGGTTTTTCTAACAACGGAATGGTATAATAATTCATTAATGCATTACGTAAGCTTGTGTTAAAATAGAAATAAATCTCATTCAAGTATTTTTTGGGTTACTATCGAATGCATGGATAATCTAAAAGGGCCTATATACTTTTTTGTTAGTCATAGAAGCAATTGAAAGCAACAAGTTATCTATTATAATGTTAAGATTAGAATATATCTGAAAACAAGCTGGTTCCCGCAACTTCGTCTGCGCAGAGGTTGGAGAGCGAAACAAGACGCCACGTAATAAAGGCATTTTTTATTTAAAAAAATATATATTATATATCTATACTACATATATGATATAACTGTAAATTTCGGGGTGTACCAACAAGCCCAATGAAGAATTCCCTTGGTTCCCTTGGCATCCCCTTGATTGTCCGAGATGATGTCGCAGAATAATGATGAGTTTCAATATACCACACGCCTTATCTTAAATGCAAAAGCTTTCAGTTTCAGGGCTATTTCATAAATGTCTAATACTTGGGTTATTCCTGTCTGTCCCCACGAGCCTATACTGAACTTTTCGTTTAGTTTGTCCCCAAATGCTTATTATTTTATCAATATACAATTATACATCACCTTCGATTTGCTGACGATATCGTGATCATGGCTGAGAACTTGGAGGACCTGGCACGATGCTCGAAGGACTCAGTAAAGCCTCCCAACAAGTGGGTCTTAAAATGAACATGGATAAGACGAAAATCATGTTAAACGTCCGTGTTACACCCACTCCTCTGAAGGTTGGAGACTCTACACTTGAAGTTGTTGACGAGTATGTATACCTGGGACAAACAGTCCAGTTAGGTAGGTCCAACTTCGAGAAAAAGATCAATCTTCGAATCCAACTCGGCTGGGCAGCGTTCGGGAAGCTTCGCAATATCTTCACGTCCAAAATATCGCAGTGTCTCAAGACTAAAGTCTTTGACCAGTGTGTGTTGCCAGTGATGACATATGGATCCGAGACATGGTCGCTTACAGCTATGGGCCTCATAAGAAGGATCAAAGTCACCCAAAGGGCGATGGAGCGTGCTATACTCGGTGTTTCTCTACGTGATCGAATCAGAAATAAGGAGATACGTAGGAGAACTAAAGTTACCGACATAGCTCTCAGAATCGCTAGACTTAAGTGGCAATGGGCAGGGCACATAGCTCGTAGAACAGATGGCCGTTGCATTGGGGCAGTAAAGTTCTCGAGTGGCGACCGCGCACCGGAAGACGCAGTGTGGGCAGGCCTCCGACTCGGTGGACCGACGACCTGGTGAAGGTTGCGGGAAGCCGCTGGATGCGAGCCGCACAGGACCGGTCAGTGTGGAAATCCTTGGGGGAGGCCTTTGTCCAGCAGTGGACGTTTTTCGGCTGATAGATAGATAGACAATTATACATATGTATATTGTTACTTTAGTACTAAGGTTTAATTAAGAGTTGATAAATAATTAAGTAGAGCTGAAATGATTCTAATAAATGTTCATGATAATTATATAATGGCAGTTTTTATATTACATATTTAGAATATAAATTCTTGATAGTAAAAAAAATTCGGGGACAAATTCCAAACTAAAGAAAAGTTCAGTATGTCCCCATTTGGGGACAGGCTCGTGGGGACAGACAGGAATAACCCCCTATACTTTATATCTTTGAGGGAACCATTGATTATTGGTCCAGGATGTTACAATTGTTTGAGATTTTAAGGGGTTACTCAGCACAAGTATAGAATACAGGAAAAATATTGAAGTAATTCCGATCTTTTTTTACATACTAAATCTGAATATTAAATCAAGAATTTGTATGGTAAACTGAAAAAAAATTGTTCGGATTTTTTCAATATCTTTCCCGTATTCTATACTTGATTATAAGTAACCCCTTAATATCGCAAATGAACTTTTTTAACACCTGTATTTTACCAATAAAATAAAAAAACTGTAGTCCATATTTAAATTGCGATTATTTTAATGGCGATGGCGTTTTGATAATATTTTCAAAAAAAGCTTCAAGAAAATGTGAGCACTTCAAAATTGCGATTGGATACAAAAAAATAAGCTAAAAATTTAAATGAAACGATGTTTTTCGAAATACCGTTCTTATACTCGGTACCATTTAGTATCCCACGTATATAAAGCCACACTTTGTAGCTTTGCTCGAGTAAAACATTATATCGACTTCACAGAGAGCGCGTGCGCCAGCCTTGTACCAGCCCATCACCTTCCAGCCACCGACCACCCACGACAAGAACCACATGCACACGTGCACAGTATCTACATACCAATGAAATTAAGTAGGGATTAATTCTTCTACTTAACACGCCGTAGTAGTTATACGCCTCTTAGGACGCGGGAGAGCCAACTGTTAATTGCACGAAAATGATTAGTTCACCACATATTTTACAATTATTGGTAACTATATTTACTGTCTAGATACATTACTTACATAATGTTTACATAAAAATATTATTATATAGGTACAATTTCTTTACGTCACGTCTCATCTCTCGCAATAATTTTCTATAAAATTATGATAAAAATATGTTTAAAAAATTAAGCGACTCGGAGTGTCTATACATGAAAAACATATAGGTTTTGAAAATGATAAGGATGGTGGACATATCTATCAACATAGAGACCAAAATGTTTTTTAGATTTTTGTCCTTCTGTTAGTCTGTTCACGCATCACGCAAAAACAACTGGCCCGATTTAGACGCAACTTCCTTCACTCTTGAATTAGGTGTGTCGAATGTACTTATTTCTTTGTTAAATGAAATCATAGGTACTCTTAATCTCAAGGGGATCCCGAGGGAACTGAAGGATCCTTTATTTTTATTCTATGTGTGGGTGTCAGTATTGTTTCGTGGTATAGGTAGCTACAGTTATACAGGATAAAAAGCGGTCAAGTGCGTGTCGGGCCACGCGCAATGTAGGGTTCCGTAGTACTTCGACAGACACTGCTTCAAGGAGTAAAACTTCACGTCTTACAAAATTGACTGTTACTCGTTAACTTGTAAAGCCTACTTAGCTGTGACAGTTTTTCTTTTAACTTCGTTATATTTACTACTGGGTAATTTTTTCCACATTTCTAGAAACAACCCTTTAGTTGGCAGGGGGGACATATGACTTTAACAAAAATTTTCACTTGAAAGCTTAATATTTCGAAAACGGGGATCCGTTTTCGAAATATCAATCGAAAAATGGTTTTCGCAAACCCGCAATATTTTTAAAAGTCCTATCCAACGACACCCTACACCATAGGACAGTCGAGAAAAAAAAAATTCATCCCCACTTCACGTGGTACCCTGAAGAGTTTTTTTTTCAATATTTTATTTTACCACTTTATCGGCGTGATTAATATGCATATCTGTGCCAAATTACAGCTATCTAAGCTAAGCCGCGGACGGACAGACAGACAGACAGACGGACATGGCGAAACTATAAGGGTTCCTTGTTGACGACGGAACCCTAAAAGTAGACCTATATCGAGCAATTATAATATTACAGAAAACCTTTTAAAAAATAACGTTACAAGGTTGTGAAGGTGAACGAAATGAAGCTTGCTTCAACCTGTAGCAAAAACAGTGTTGACGGATTTTAGTGTTAGATTCGTCTTGTTCTCTAGCTAGATAATGATACATTTAATGCAGTTAGATTTTTTTTGCCAAATTGGTAATATATTAGACTATCCGATATAGGTACGTCTACTTTCCGAAGTATCTGTATACCACAGGTAATCGTAACAATAGGTTAAACTCCTGGAACGTTGGTTCATAGAATAAATAATAATAAAAAAAACTGCTAATTTCATGTCTAATTTTCCCCTTTTTCGTGTTTTAGTTTTTTTTTCTTTTTATGTACTTTTAAACGGTTGTGAAGCAATTACTACAATAAGTAGGTCTGTAATCTAGGAGCTCTAGCTATTTTAATAAAACTGTACGTTACTGTTACTTTTGACGGGTGACGGGCACTTAATTATTCCGGAAAAATTGGAAACACTGTTGTATATGTACCTTCCCTACAAACTGAGATTAATTTGTAAATTCTCAACTGTAATAATGAATGTAAGTTATTGATTTGTGTTGAGCAATGACAATCATGTGTATAAAATGCAAACATTAAAGTTATGCGAGGAAGAATGCACAGCGTGGCTGTAAAAAAATAAGTAGACGGGAAAACAATTGAACTTTTGAAAACACCTTAATTTCTACGCGTACGTCGACTAGTATATCTATAAGTGTAATTCTGTGCAAATACAAATATTTTGTGTATTTAATATTTTCTTTTAAAATAATCGCTACGGTAGGTTTAACATTAATAAAACAAATAATGAAAAAGGTACACATAGTAACTTGATTTTATTTTAACAACCTTTACTATATTATCACATTAACACCTATAATCAATAATAATACTTAATATTATTATCTACACCTATCATTTTTTTTTAGTAGGAGCAAAAAGTGGATTCCTACTTGAAATGGGAGTTGCTGCGCTTTTACAGTTTTTTCGGCTACTGCAACCAAGTCTTATAACATAATATTTAGAATGGAACTATCATATTCCGGTACGTTCTGGTGTCCGACCATATGTATGGTACCTACCAAGGAATGGTACAAAATATCTCACACAACACAATCTTTTTTACCATTTAGTAATCAGATGTGCAGCATTCCTCGCGATGTTTAGTTTAGTTTGAAAGCAATCGATATGAAAATATTGGTATATTGGAGGTCCGAGTCACCGACGCTTTACGTGTTTTTTTTATTAATTGGCGAGATATTTTGTACCTTTTTTGGTACCTACCCTAAATCTGGTCTGACACCATACGTACTACGTTAGGCCTCAGCGGACCAAGTGTTATACAGACTAAAGTTTCTTTTTATTATTTGATAAGAAGTTTTTGTGGTAAATTGATAAGAAGCATTTTCATTTTCAAGTGGTTCACGCTTTACAAAATGACTCCTAGTTGAACAGAACTGCTCCATTATATAGGGTAACTTTAAATTAGTTCTTGATACCAAAGAGTGTGCATGTGCTCGTGATAACAAACAACTTTCCCAAAGGAACCCATAGTCAAATCGCAAAAAAAATATTGGAGTCTTGATACAAATCATTCAACTGACCGGCCAAATTAGTATGAAGAGTCAAAGTTTTTTTTTTGCGATTTGACCATGGGTTCCTTTGAGAAAGTTGTTTGTTATCATGAGCACATGCACACCCTTTGGTATCAAGAACTAATTTAAAGTCACCCTATATTATGAAATAGGGTTTGTTGCATTATATGGATTACCTCGAAAAGTAATTATCAGTGCCATCCATCACGAACATTAATTTACGTTTGTTTGCTTAACTTTTATTCACCGAAATTTTTTTTGTTAAGCTGGGATCACAAGATCAATTCACACTCTGCATGCACGGTTACTTTTTCCTGTCACGAGCCATTCAATTCCACGTCGACCGATTTATGTAACTACTACACTCGGCTTCAAAAAAATCGCACGTCCGTAAAAATACGCTTCAAGCACTGTTAATCCTTAAGACAAGCAGTTATTCGTAGCAATATTGGTATCATTTGAGAGCCCTATAAAACTCTTTAAAAAAATATCCATTTCATTTGATTAAAGAAAAAGCTTGACACTTTAAGTCACTGTGAATGACAATGGAACTGATTCTCCTCTTAAAATTTTGTTTGTATTGTTTTGTTTTTTGGGTATAAAAGGGTCGATACAGCTTATCGGGGGATAAATTTGCTACCAACAGTCGAAGAAGATACAGAAGAATATCTTTCATCAGAAAAACGTCCTTGAAGATGGACACTACTGCTGCTGAAGCCGCCCAAGTTATCGCACTACTGCAATCAGGACTACGTCAGTGTGATGTTGCTCGGCAATTGCACTTGAGTCGCTTTTCTGTTCGAAGAGTGTACCAGCGGTTCCTGCAGACCGGTGGCTTTGTCCGAAGGCGTGGGTCTGGTAGAAATCGCTGCACTTCTGCGAGAGATGACCGATTCGTCGTATCGAAGTCTTTGAGAAATCGGTTCTCTAATGCTGTTGAGTTGCAACAGCAGCTTCAAGCAGTTCGTAGAAGGGCCGTGAGTGTCTCTACAGTTAGAAGAAGACTAAAGGAGAGAAATATTGTGGCTAGAAGACCTGCCACGGGTCCAAAATTAACCGCAGCGCATCGGCGAGCACGCCTGCAATTTGCTCGCGCCCACGTCAATTGGACCCTGGACCAATGGAGAGCTGTTCTCTTCTCAGACGAAACGAGAGTGTGCCTTTTCTGCAACGATAGACGCAAAAGAGTATACAGAAGACAATGGGAACGTTTTGCCCAAGCCTGCATCCAAGAGACGGTAGAATACGGGGGCGGTTCCTGGATGTTCTGAGGCGGCATATCTGCCGACGGCAAAACTGAACTTTCTTGCATCTCTCGGACCGGCGGTGCTCGCGGGCAAGGGTCGATGACTGCTCACCGGTACATCACAGAGATCCTGGAAGAACATGTAGTCCCCTATGCTGGATTTATTGGCGACGGGTTCACATTAATGCACGATAACGCTCGCGCGCACACTGCTGGAATTGTTGAGGGCTGGGCTACCTTCAAGAGGTTGGGATCCCTGTCATGCAGTGGCCAGCGAGAAGTCCAGATCTGAACCCGATAGAGCACCTCTGGGACCAGCTGAAACGCAAGGTTAGATCCCGTGATCCCGCTCCCGCGACTCTTCAGGAGCTCCAAGACGCCGTTATTGAGGAATGGGACAGAATCCCTCAAGAAGAGGTCCTAAAGTTGGTGCGATCCATGAGGGAGCGCATGGAAGACGTCATTAGGGCTAGGGGGGGTAACACTAGGTTTTAGGTTAGTTTTAAGCAACTTTGTTTTGAAAAATTAATCAGATTTCATTTGGGTTTTTTAAGGATTTTTATTGTTTTGTAAATTTTTCTCAGTTCCAATAAAAAACATTGAATGAATTATTGTTTTTGTTTCTCTGTTTCCTTACCTTTCAAATGATACCGAACATTACCAATATTTCATAATACAAATACGATTGAAAGATGTTTAAAATAGATTTCTTAAAAGGTGCGATTTTTTTGAAGCCGAGTGTATTATAACACTGCAGAAACAGCGGAACCTATCCTCACATGTTGTTTGTTAAAAGTGATCCATCACTCAGAGAGAGACTATAACAACTTAATATGTTAGAAATATGTTTTGTTTTAAACACAGTATCTCTAGGCTTCGTGCCAGACCACACGTCATCCCGCAATCACGAAAGAAAAATGAAAACATCTGAAACACATCAGATTCTTATTTCGTTTTGTAATCAAACATACACATCTCACGATTTGTTTTATCATCATTAATTACGTATTATCATTGCAAATAAATGATCTACAAACAATATCTTATAATCAAACCTCTACAACGCACAACGTACATAAATCGCACGTCCACACAAAGACAACAACAAAAAATCGCGAAGCATTTCGTTGCAAAGAAGTATATGCAGAGTGATTATAACATAACCACGCCTGACTGACTGGAATGAGACAAATTTTGCTTTACCACAATTTAAATAAAAGTCAAAATTGTCGAACTCTCAATACAAATCGACTGTAGGAATTCGTATTGACCATTTTTGTATGGAGAGTCAAAAACTTTTGTCATTTTGCATGGAACTAAAGGTGGAAGAAAGCATACATGCTCAAAATCGCAATGAACCCGGAAAAATGTGTGTCATGTTGTATTTATCTTGAGTTAACATTTGATTAAAAAACTCCTGGAACATAATGTTCATGCATTAGGTTTAAGATTTAAAAAACCTTACCAAACGTTTCAAGCGTAATGCGCAAGAAAGTTACATTTAATAATATTTCATCATCATATCACTAAAGATGTCCACTGTTCTACATAAGTCTCTATAGATTTTGAATTAAGTGTAGTGGCTTCCAACACTTCGACTTTATGCAATTCTGCGAGCTATAATACTGCTTGTAAACAACTTGAAGAGCGGCGTCCCATCCCTAAAGCGAAGATACTGGTTTGAATACAACGTGGACGTTTGACAAGATTTTCGTCTTCGCCATTTGCATTTTAAAACCCACTCTTTCGGAAAAACCACCATGATGAGCATTATGTTCAGATCCTTCATGATCTCTGCGATGATTATGGCGACGAATTATTTCGACGGCAAATCGAATATGAGCGATGTGTTCGTCATCGTCATGTAGATGCCAAATCCTTTCCAGTACAGAGCTTGATGACGTGTTCCAACGCAGTGGTGACCAGTTTCGGAAATATACATCACCCTGTTTCACACCTTTCGGCAATTGGATCAGTTTCGTACTCTGCCCCTGGAGTCGGATTAATATAGTGGCCTTGTTGTACAAACGCTTCAATACTTCGATGTACCAATTATTAATGTGGCACCTCCCACATGACACACATCCAATCTCGATTGAATCGAAGACATTTTCATAGTCAACAAACGCTAGGACACAGCGGCTGATTATACTGCTCTGTACAATCTAACGTATTAATGTGATCTAAAAGCTTTTCAGAGAACTGAACCCAGGAGGCTATAAGTTAAACTTACGCTCAAAGTGATTGGTGATACGTGGCTCAAAAGTGAAATAGGGATAGGATGTAAATATCGTTGAAATCGCAATGAAGAGTACGATCGACGGTTGATCTGTATGCATAAGCAAATTAACCGTTTGAAATGTACTAAATAAGTACCTAACCATTAGAAACAGATTTTTATGTGAAAATGTTTATCAATTCATTAGTTTATAAAACCAATCCGAGAAATTATCACACACTACTAAAGTTGTCAGTCACCCAAAATTGATTGCTTGAGTTTTATATACAGAATCGACAAAAAATATTAAAAAAAATGTCAAACAATCAGTTTGCTTAATACTGGTGGTTTAATTTTTTTTAAATACCAAAGACCCCGTTTACTAAAAAGACCATAACTTTTGAACCATTAAATGTATTTGGTTCAAATAAAAACCATAATAAAGGCGAATGATAGATGTTGCTTGGCAAATAAAGAAAGTCCGCCAAAAGAAAATAATTTCAGTAAAAAACACATTTTTTCAAAAATTTGTGTCTATTTTAATAAATTTCGATTTTGCCGGAAAAATACCCCCATAACCATACTTTTTTTATTTCGTTTTATTAATCCTCATCTAATTTCCTATCTAATAAAAAAAACTGCAATGTTCTATCTTCGACACAAGCTTTTCCACATTATGTTAAATGCACGAGAGTTGCTTACCAGCGCTCGGAAAAAGTATTTTTTCAGGTATAGACTCTCAGACGAAAAGGAAATTTAGCATAATTTATGTATTTAGGACAAGGGTTTTTAGGAAAAGTAACAGTTTGAAACAACAAACACTGTCCAAATGTAATACTTATTATTAATTTTAAAAAGTTTCAAATTAATGCATTAAATGCTCAAAGTGGCTACCACGCTGTATAAAACCCTTATCTTAAATACATAAATTATGCTAAATTTACTTTTCATCTGAGAGTCTTTACCTGAAAAAATACTTTTTCGAGCGCTGGTAAGCAACTCTCGTGCATTTAACATAATGTGGAAAAGCTTGTGTCGAAGATAGAACATTGCAGTTTTTCCATTAGATAGGAAATTTGATGAGGATTAATAAAACGAAATAAAAAAAGTATGGTTATGGGGGTATTTTTCCGGCAAAATCGAAATTTATTAAAATAGACACAAATTTTTGAAAAAATGTGTTTTTTACTGAAATTATTTTCTTTTGGCGGACTTTCTTTATTTGCCAAGCAACATCTATTATTCGCCTTTATTATGGTTTTTATTTGAACCAAATACACTTAATGGTTCTAAAGTTATGATTTTTTTAGTAAACGGGTTCTTTGGTAGTTAAAAAAAATAAATTATCAGTATTAAGCAAACTGATTGTTTGTCATTTTTTTAAATTTCTTTTTTTGTCGATAATATTTGGTCTAGTTTCACCGTTTTTGTTTGTACACTTTATCCTGGGACACCCTGTATAATACATAAAATTTACTTCAATAAAGGTATATCTGAAATTTTAATGAAATTGATAACAGTTTTAACTTTTTCTTCCTTCCACTGATTGCTTTGATATTCTAAGCTATTTAAACATGCGTGGTTTGATGTCATATACAGGGGAAAGTTGTTCAGTTTTATGATTAAAAACCAGTCTGTGGAAACAGAACAAATACACTTGTATACTGTATCCGACCTCCTAACAATTCCATTAGCTTAACTTGTAATGTATTATAATTAAAAAGGAAGCAAGTGGCGAGTAAATTGTCTAGTATTTAATTTTAATTTAAGTTTGGAAAATCTTCTATTTTAAAAGTACCCCCTTCTACAAGAGATAAAAATGTTTCAGTCTTATTTCATGCGCCATTTACTAAAATATTAAGCTAAGAATAGTGATTTGGTTAAATTAATCTCAAAATAATTTGAAATAGATGTGAGAGGTATATATTGATGGGGAAGTGCTAACAACTTCTAACTTACATTTTTTACGTAAACAACTTATGAATGCAGTTCGATAGAGAATAAATTTGCGCATCTACTGGTATATGAATTAACTTGAAATTCGCAAAATTGATGTAGCTAGGCACCGAGGAAATATCTCCTGTATTAAGGTCCATCACAACCTGATTAATTTTGGCTGGAAATATATTCTAAGTTTTTTAAACTTTGTAAGTTAGGAGTTGTTAGCACTTCCCCATCAATATAAGAAGTGTTTTATAAATGTTAGTTGTGACTGGAATCTGTTTAAAATAGTCCAACAAGTCATTAGCAACCTATGTTATACTTTACCCCATCCATGCTTATAAAGACGTTTTCTATACAATCGCCTGGTAAAGAAATATTTTATGACTAGAATAAGAATAATAAAAGATAATATGTACAAGAGGCTTAGCATTCCAATGTCCAGGTTGGAGAAAGGGCTTTGCATAGTCGCAGCAGATGAAGACCGGGCCATATCCTTGATGTTCTCCGACCCATAAACAGACTTGAGATACTGGAACACTGCTGGAAGATTCCATGCTCCTCGGGCATCCCTGCATTCTGGACAGTGTGTAGTACTTGGAAATTGGATTTTTGGATGAGCAGGATCTTCAGTAATGTCACCAGCCAACCTTAGATTCACTTCATTGTGAGAAATCCAAAGCCACAAAAGAGCTTTATCATTTTCTTGAACATCAAATAATCTATTTTTAGCAGACATTTGCTGAAAATGTTGTGAACATTCAGTACAACCAAAGAAATTTTTAATATATCCATGCATTGCTCGCAGTACTCTTGGTCCCTCAGTACTGGGCTGAGTGGCTGCATTTACAGTTAATGTATGGAAAAGAGTCCAGAGACCACAGGAATATCCTCTGTAATTTGAAGCACTTCCCTTGCATGCAACAAAATCGACATTAGTTGTATACACAGGTGCATTACTAACTTCAAGTCTCTTAACCATATCATAAACTTCATCTCCATTCCATTCATTTCTACTGCGCAAGGAATCACGCAGTTGCATTAAAAAGACTCTTAGTTTACCCGTACTTCTAAATGGATAATTTATCACAAGTACATCTAAATAATCTATCAGAGCTTGAAGAGGCTCTCCGCTTAAAACTTTGTGCCTTGGAACTTCTGTGTGTAAGCTAGTTTTTATAGTTTTTTCTAAATCACTATAGTAAACAGTATCAGTATTTACAGAAGTTGCTATTTTGTCTCTATCATCTGAGATGAATTCATCTTCTTCAATTTCACGGGCTGGCATTTGGTAATTGTTTGAACGCAGAAATTTGTTGATACTGCGTAAAAATATTGGTTTGGTAGGGTTTTTCACATTGATAGTTGTAGCTTGATAGGAAGAGCTCACAGCTAATACAGCCGGAGTCCGAGTAAGTCCTGCATTAAAGGCTAGGTCACAATTATCATAGACTCTTTTAACTTTTATGTGATTGTAATCATTCATGTCTAATGCCAATTCGGATCCAATAGTGGAATTATCATCCTCAAAAACCAAGAAAGTATACAAAACATCCCTAGGCACATCTTTTAGGGCATCTGCATAAGTTAAATATGAATAAATTTGCAAACTGGGTGCAAGGGCAAGCCATCCTTGTTTTTGGTCTTCCTGCATTTTATGTATTAGAGCAGCTTTTAATTTTTCTGTAGAACCAATGTCTAGTATTTTGTATCCAACATTTGCATTACTTTTCACATAGTGATCATGTAAATATCGGAAGGAAGGATAAGCCATTATTTCAAACTGTCTGCACAATTCATTGTTTTCCTCAACAGAACAATCTAAGACCGCCAATCGTATTATATTTTTCCAGGACTTAACTTCGTTGGCCAGGCTCTTGTATTTTGGTTGAAACTTTCGGCAATGACCGCAGTAACTATTATAAAATTGGACTAAATATGCATAGTCTTGGCCATAAATTTTTCGGTCAAAATTTTTCATGTTTAGAATAACTACGTTATCCGACTTTTTGTACAGACCTTCTTCCAGCACGTCCCCATCATCGGCAATAACGGCACAATTGACTAGTGTAAAAATCGGGACACTTATTACAAAAAAATGCCAATAATTCATTTCCGAATTTTCGAATGCAATTTAGTGGAATGATTGAAAGCAGCAGATCCAGTTCTATCACAGTTTAGCACAATTACACGAGACCTACTACTATTTACTACACACTGTTACACTATCATTGCAACGCAAATATGAGGCAAATATAACACGAGTCACCAGTGGAACTGTCCTGTCCCTGTCAGTTTCGTCCGAGCTCCGTCATGTCATTCAAGATCACAGGTCAATCAAGCCTTATACAGATTATAAGGCCGGAAACATACTAACGACACGCCACCCGACGACGTGAGTCAACACCCGACCCAACAACACGCATATCAAATTCATCGGCGCTGAGCAGACTAGGGACAACGGAGGCGCGGACAATTTGTCCGCGAGAATAGAACGTATGGAAATCTATGCAGTAACGCAAACAAACGAGGGTCAACGTGACTGGCACCGGGTACCGGCGGACACTGGAGGACACTGGCGGACAGGACTGACAGCTTGTCTCACTCATCTCACCAACTCGAATTCTTTGTATTTCCATGATTTCGATACGATACGTGCTCCTTACTAGAAATTCACGCACAGATTGTCCGCCGCTGACCGCGTTGAGCACGCGGACACTCGCGGTCAATTTGTCTGCGTCTGTCCGCGAGAACTGACGGACAGAGACGGTAATTTTTGTCCGGGGGATAAAAATGACCCTCGTCTGGAAACATATTGTTAACACGCCATCTGACGTGATGACACCCCACGCGACAACACGCATATCAAATCCCACGCCCCGGATACTTCAATACACTTGGAGGATATCTAGTGCCGCGAAAGGCAAGCATTATGCTACAATACAGGAACTCATTCCTTCTAAGCCTTGGTTTTTTATTTTCCGTGATGCCCCTAAACTCTCTACATTTATAATATGCCGGTTGAGAATCGGTCACTGCTGTTCGCCTGTTCATTTGACCAAAATAAGGGTTAGAGACAACTCCCTCTGTGAATGTGGCTTAGACGAAGGATCTCCTGATCATATTTTCTTTAACTGTCGCAATTTACGGTCTTCTCTTTATGATGTTTTGCCACCTTCCATCCCTCGTCCCATTAATCTTTCATCTCTCTTGTCACTTGCGTTCTCTCCCTTTATCTACATTATCAGTGATTTTATCTTGTCAAATAACATTAAGCTTTAATTCCTCTTCTTATTTTTCTTGTAATACTTCCATTTATTTATTCGAAGTCTTTAATTTCTAACTCTTTTATTATCTCATATATAAATATTCGATCTTCTTGATCCCTTGCCTCTATCAGTATTGTCATTGGCGAAATCATAGAAACCGCCATTTTTTTTTTTTTTTTTTTTTTTAATAGTAGTAGTAGTAGTATACTTCAATACAAACGCGCCATTGTTTACTACAAAGACATTTATGTTTGTACACATGTAAATGTGTGCGTGATGCACTAGGATTGAAAGGAAATGACCTGTCATTGTTTTTTATTATTAGCCAGACTAAAAAATAATTGAAGATTCTCCCATTTTTCACTAGACATTGGCAAAATCACGCTCGGAATGAGATGTGGAATGCCAAATAGAAAAAAAAAAAAAAAAAAAAAAAAACTAAAGGCTGTATACACCAGACAAGGCTGCATAGCCTTAGAAGGCTTCGCTTTTTAGAAATCGTTTTTTTTTTTGAACGCATTTTGCAAACATGTCCTCTGCCTTTTTATATTTTAAACGAGGTATCGTTTTGTTTTTCTATAAGCATGGGGCCAGATGCCCCTCGGGAAAGTTAGGTTGATATTTTTACCATGATATCAGCTTCTCAAGAGAAACATTTTCCTAAGCTATCAAACCTATGCACGCGCTAGTTTTTAAAATAAAAATAAATAATCGATTTTTGAAAAAAAAAACAATTTTTTCCTTACCACAATTTTTTTGTGATCTTTTTTCAAACGCTAGATATATCAAAGATATATTAAACAAGATACTTTTAAGTCGTCGCAGTGATTTTTGTCTTGAATTTTAAAGAACACTATAACGATTTTTTTATATAAATGACCCTTACTATGTTCTATAACATATATTTTTTTCAACATTTTCGGTAAACAGTGTTAGAAAAAATATACCATATAAAATTACTTTGTCTTTATTTCCTATAGAATTTACCTATTTTTGTAACAATACAAGTACAGGTCTATATAGTTTAGTAACAACACATGTCCCATATAGTTTTAAAAAAACACATGTCCAAAGTTTTTTTAAGGCAATATATTTTTACTGATTTCTTTTTGCATTAAATACATATAACCTGGTTCGTAACAGATGCTTGAAGATATTTTCTGTTAGCTATATTTGCAAGCAACACCTGTTTTAAATAATAATATATTTTTTTTGTATCTACTGAAAAATTATAGCTCCTGCACATATTATGTTGTTTAGTTATAATACTGTGCTTTGGAACCGTTTTGGAACTGTGTCAACCTCTTGACAAATGGTCACAGATCGGTCACACAGGGGGAGTGAAGTACCCTTCAGAGAGCGGAACTAGAGGAAGGGAGTGTCTATACTGTATAATGTCCTTATATTGTGTTCAAATCCACCATACAATCTCTATGGCTAGAAACATACTAACACGCCATCTAGTGTTATAGTAGTTACACCTAATGTGCCTGACACAGACATGCACCCCGCTCCCCCCTATATCGGCCGCTCGCCACAAGGTGGGCAGATGGCCAAGTTAAATTGAAATGTCATTTTTGTTCAATTTTCGTCTTTCAGTCTAGTCAATGGTTGAGGTAACATCGGACAAAATGTGTGTAAATTTATCGTAAAAATGCCAAGTTGCATCGTTGTCTGATGCGGAAACCGCACCGGGCATCTCAATAAATCAAATGTGCAGGGTTTCATACCAGAAGTAAGCCATATATTGACTAATTTTTATTTAAATAACTTCGTTGCAAAACATATGGTAGTGATGTAAACATAACTTCATCGACTTGTCGCAAACTTTTTTATATTCAGAAAAAAAGACGCTGTCATTCTCACGTCAGGGACATCTGAAAGACGAGAAAATATTGTTTACCCAACAAGGTCTAGTTGTGAGTTTCAGCTCGATATGTGTGATACACAGGCTGATATTTTTACTTATACTTACAGGATGTAAAAAGATCACTCCTGGAAATTTTAATTATGGGATCCACTCATGAAACTGAACAACTTTTCCGAATGAACCTTAAGAATGCTGAATACTTAAGACAATTTTTGGACAAACAATACAAAATTGGCTGCTTAGCTGTCCATATTATATGAAAACATCATCTTTATGCGAATTTTGTATGGGTTCTTTAAGATAAGCTTTACAGTTTCATAAATAGAACAGCCTGTTAATGTTTCCGGAAGTTACATCCTGTATAAGGTGCATTCAAACATTTTTAAACTCATACCATGCCCCATTTAAAATTTTAACCGCCTCTACGGAGGCGCTACGGCGCGGCGGCGGCGGCGCACAGTGTTTTTTTTGCCCAAAAAAAGTGACATCTTCTTTTTTTTTCGTTCATTCAATTTGGCTTTTCATAAAAAATGCAAGAGTAAAACTCCCAGGAGTCCATTTTGTGTAGTTTATTTTTAAAAAAATCACAAAGTTTTAGTGACCTTGCTGTTAAAAATACGGAAATTAATTCATAGAAAAATAACTATTCACAATTTAGTATTATTTGTTTGTCAGGTATATAAAGATAGTCTAGGTGCATATTATCCCCCTTTTATTAAATCAAAAATTTTGGGAATTTCCTCAAAAAAAATGTTTTCTAAATTTTAAATTTTATTTTTTTATATTATTTCTAGGTCGAAGTAGAGGTTCTGCCTAGGATAGATATATTCACCATATTTATATGTATCTCCCACAAAATTACCACATTCTACTTCAGCGGAGGTTTGGTAAAATATATTTTTATGTACTAAGGTCAAAATTTTGGATTTATGGTTGACACAATAAGGTCCTTTCCCTTACCTTTTTTTTATATAAAATCAAGTGTATTTAAAAGGTTTTAATTTGAAACATACTTGGATGTAGTAAACTAAGGAACTGAACAACTTTTGCGCATCAACATTGCCAAAATTGCAAAAAAAAAATGGTCTTACAGACTTGCCAATTAACTGATTAAATAGGTATGAAACGCCCAAATATTTTTATTATTTCGGCAAAGTACTAAAACAACAACAACAACCTTATTTATTTTGTTATATCTAAATAGTGAATCAAGAATTTGTATGGGAAACTGAAAAAAAAATATGGATCGGATTATTTCAGTATATTTGCTGTATTCTATCGCTATCTTTTCTTACTTTGTGATTCTATACTTTATTCTAACTAACCTCTCAAAAATTCAAAAGCACTTCTAAGCACAAAGTGTTCAAAATTTCAAGTGTGAAATTAATTTCTAACAAGCTTCTAATTACGATAAAGTCTTCAACAAACCTATATTATACTAAATTAAAAAAATGGATTTCCGATACAAATCGACTTGCTGATTAATAGGAAGTACAAAATATGTTATCCGACAAAATATGATGATGAACTTACGTACGTTAACAGTCAGTCTGTGCAGTTATGCTTGATGACTTTTTATTTGCTGAAATAAAACGGAAAATTGCAGATGGTTCTTATGAAACTGAACAACTTGTCCCTACAAAACAAACAAGGGCAGAAATAAAACAGTTTTACTTCTCACACCAACTGTCAACAACTTAAAGAAAGTAAACGATTGACAAATATTTGTCAGTGATAAAAAAGTCACTTTGTATAATAGAAACAGATTTAACAGACACAAATAAAGGTGAAGTAAGCATTTGATTAATCTTTCAAAAAATAATCATCATCAGCCGAAAGACGTCCACCGAGTCAAAAAATAATACTCACGATATAAATAGAAAGGTCAAATTAGTGACAACCCTAAGAGATATTTTTGAAAATCATTTTTTTTAAACTTCCGCCGAAATAGAGTGTAATAATTTTGTGGGTGATACATATTAGTATTAGGTATATATCTGTCCTAGGCAGAACCTCTACTTCGGCCTAGAAAAATAAAAATAAATAAATTTAAAAAATTAGAATTTTTTTTGGAGGAAATTACCAACATTTTTCACAAACTAAAAAGAGGATAGTATGCGTCTAAAATATCTTTATATATCCGTAAAATAATTAATACTTAGTTGTGAACAGTTTTTTTCCTATGAATTAATTTCCGTATTTTTACCATGAAGGTCACCAAAACTTTGTGATTTTTTTTTAAATAAACTAAACAAATTTGATTCCTGGGAGTTATACTCTTGCGTTTGTTATAAAAAGCTTAACTGAATAAACAAATAAAAAAAAGATGTCACTTTTTTGGAACAAAAAAAACACTGTGCGGTGTTGTGGCTTGTCCGCTCGCTTCACATCAAGAGGTCGCGGGTTCGATTCACGGCAGGGTGTAACTTTGTGGATTCGGTTTGGTTGGTGGTAGGGCATTTTCTCAGCCCGCCTGGCATATGCCTCCATCTTATCTAAGTCTTGCCGCCAAACATCAACGATAACAACATTGATGTGTTTCGGGATGAAGATAAGGTAGCCAGTTCCCCACTGCGTTGGGGAATCTTGGTAAGCCCGCTTTCGTATTCGGCATTATCGTTACTTACCATCAGGTGAGATGATGCCAAGGGCTTACCAATTGAGGGTGAAAAACCGGCCAAGTGCGAGTCGGACTCGCACACCGAGGGTTCCGTATAAATTCATAATCACACATGTCTTGAACTCTATATTTTTTATATTTGAGTTGACTGAATTAAAGGTAATTTGCGGTTTACGATTTATGACGTATTATAAAAAACTACTTACCAGATCTCGTTCAAACCAATTTTCAGTGGAAGTTTGCATGATAATGTACATCATATGTTTTTTCTAGTCTTATCATTCTCTTTTTACACACATTTGACACATTTTACCACTTTGGAAGTGTCTCTCGTGCAAACTATTCGGTTTAGAAAAAAAAAATATTAGAAACCTCAACATCATTTTTGATAGATATAGCAAAAAGTTTAGCAACAAAAAATATTCGACTGCATATTTACATAGTTTTATCCAAAGTAGACATGAAATGTATTTGACTTATTTTTCCTTTTAATTATTTTCAGTTTCCAAAGGAACCCAAATAAAAATTTAACGAGAGTTAAGACTATGAGCAGACACGACAGCTGGAAAATTTTCTCCTAACATTTCCGCCTTTCTTGGCTATAGATATGTTTTGGAAACTATGATTCGGTTTGATTTTTATTTTTAAAATATATTTTTTGTTTTAATATGTACTTTTACTGTATTATATTTGTGAATTTGTATTAGTATTGTTTATGTATTAAGATTTAACAAGGAACAAGATGCTTAATTTATTTTGTTATTCTCATTTAAAAAATTATCGTAAGAATTTTCGATATTTTTGATCCTTTCTATTACCTCCATCACTAGATCTTTCAATCGTATTTTGAGTTTTGTCATTTTCAAATACTCTATTGCTATTCGACGATTTAAATCCTTAGACAGTTGACATCTTGCGGTGATTGGTCGTAATTCAAACATATGACATTCTTAGATTCAAAAATTCGAACAGTGATGAAGCTTCCCCCTCCCGCACCTCAGATTTTCCCCTCAACTTGGTCCACGCGGTTTCATATTGAAACTGACGTATTAGCGTTCTATAGAGGAGCGAGCGGAGCGACGATATAAAACTTCTTTGGTGCCTGATTTACCCTCAGCAATATAAGTCCTGCTTACTATGTGATTTCCATACCGGAAACAGCACTGATTGCTAAGGTACCTAAAAAGAGAGCAAGTGCCCCCTAAAGAAGTTTTCATTTCAGAAAACCCAAACTTTCTAGACACACCTAACGTGGAAACGAAAGGAAATGGTGCGTTTACACGCGTGGCAGGCAGCCCGGCTTTGCACGCGAGCGTATAAACGCACCAGGCAAGCACAGGCACGAGCACGGCGGCGCATACACAAACAGCCTGTTCACATAACGTCGGGTGGCGTTTCAATAATATGTTTCCGCCGTAACCTATTCTGGACCGAGACCGAGGGTGCAGGAGGGTGTGTGCACGTGCACTCTGACGCGGCCTGTGTAATGTCCTGTTCCAGAACAAAAAGTGACATGACCACCAGGATAGCTAATTGCAAATCGTTTAAGTGTGAGAAGGACAGACTCTTGTCAGAAAATACCATTATCTGATTTGGAACAACACTGGCTACGTCTTAAGTTCTGTCACAGGCACAGATCTCAGATATGTAGACTTAAATCGTAAAAAATTCTGATCTCGTTGATTAAAGTGCTTTTAGAAAATACCTATTGTTTTCAGAACTTGTAAAAAAGTCAGGTGAGTTCATATTAATTACTTTTATCTAGCCACAGTGACTTCTATTTGAATAAACTGCCTAGTCATTAAAGGAATAACGATTCGAATGTGGATAGTGTTATTTCTGTACTCCAGTCTGAATTTGTTCGACATCTGCACTTTCAGTTACCTAGTTGGTATAAGCATGGAATGCATAAGGTATGATTCTTAGCTTAGTGTCGAGAAGTTCCATATAGAGCACCAAAGAACATTTGCAAAACAACGCAATATATTTTGAGCCTTGCCATGACAAAAATATAGAATCGGTGGAAATCCAACTAACGCCAGCTGGATATTCAATGGCTTGATATTTAACCATCCATCCCATAAAGATATACATTATCTGGTATTCAGCCAAAACACTATTCATTTCAACTCTGATAGACATCTTTCTATTAATGTGAATTATTATTTTAGGAAAAATGTCTTGTCGTCAAATGAAGAAGCTGTTAGGAGGGAACACCTTACCCTCACCTCCTGATGATTCTGATGAAGATTATGAGCCACTATATGTCAAAAGTTCCCCATCAAAGTTCAAGTACCAGGGGGTAAGTGAATGGTTCTGATTGGTTCTTTGGGTCACTGCAAATTTTTGAAAATAACTCAGACTCTTTTCCTTATTTTGTGTATATTAATAAAGCTTTTATTATTCATACTGATAAATATTTTCTTTATTTCAAATTAATGAATTTTATTTGTTTTTAGGGTTCCGTACCTCAAAAGGAAAAAAGGAACCCTTATAGGATCATTTCATTGTCAAGACCCTTTTTCTCAGGAGTATCAACTTGAAATTAATATCAAATACACAGATCTGGAATCCCTTTAACCTATGAAAAAGTCAAACTTCTAAGTCAAAGCAGTCAAAAGATAGGCTGTTTATGTCATATATTTTGATGCTCAGAATCAAAACCTATGGGGTATTTTCCGTCAATCTAGAATCAAGAAATTTGCAAGAAGCAATATCTTATAGCACAAATAAAGGAAAAATCTAAAAAAAATATTTTTGCAGTTGTTACACTAACCGCAACCAGCGACCTATGTCAATGTATGGGGACAACCAGTCTTGCGCTGCCCACATCCAATATAGAACTTCACTTTTTGCAAATGGTTGGTCTTCCATTTATGATGTCTTAGTTATTATTACCACTGTGTATTTTTTTTCAGTTGGTTTTAAGCTCAAACTCTGAATCTGACCATGAGTCAAATGACACGGCAGAAATAGAATCACATGAACCAGAAAAGCTGCCAAAAAAGAAGAAAAAAAAGAAGAAGCAAAATAAGGTGAAGCAGTCTACTAAGGAATTAAATTATGACCCTGAGGTACCTACTTGCACCATTTTTATTCAGTGAATTATATTTTTTTATTTGATTTTTACTAATTTACGAAAATTGTTTTAAATTGAATTTATATTTATTTTTTATAATACTTGTGTTGATATTCTCTGTTGTCTTTGACAGATGGATGAAATAGATCGATCAGTGATGGAAGTGAATGCAATGCTGGGGTCGCCGCCTCCGCCGGCCTCCACTGTGTATGCCAATGCTGGTCTAGGTGGAGTTATGGCTATTCAACTAAAACACTTGAATTACTCAAATGAGCTCCGTAGAATGTTTGGACCTGAAGAGGATGATGAAAGGAATAGAAGGTATTAAAGGTTTTAACATACTTTAAATTAATGTTTTTTTCCAATCTAGTTTTTAAATGCATAATTAATTGCAGGCGAGTTAGAGTTCCCAGTCTACTGCTTAAAAAGTGGGTGATTGTGCCAATGGGAGACAACAATATGATCAATTATCGTCAATATGGTAAATATTAAGTTTTAACTCCAGTTGAATAAAGTAATTTTCAATTTCATGTGCAGAAAATGATGGAAGTACAACTTAAAATATGTATTTTAAGCAACTTTATGCAGTGTTAAGTTTATGTCTTAGGGGTCGTCCATTTATCACGTGAGGCACAAAAGGGGGTGGGAGGGCTTCGGAAAAAATCACGAAATATCACAAGGGGGGGGGGGGGTAGTGAGATATCACGTGTATATATTTTTTCGTTAAACGTGCTATTTCTAGAGTAAGATCCAAACGTCAGACTGTTGTTATGTTGTTTTTAACGTGAGTTTGGGTAGGGGTGGGGGGGGTAATCTAAAACCTCACCACATATCACCAGGGGGGAGGGGGGATCTAAAAAGATGCTAAAAAACATCACATATTTAATGGACAACCCCTTAAAAGCCCCGAATGACTACTAATAAATAATACTATTACTAAATACTGCTTATTAATATTACATAACTATACTATATGTCTTCCAATTTCCATAAATGTTTTCAACTGTTTAGAAGTATTTGTGTAGCAAACAAAACAAGTATTCAAAGATACTAAAGTTTGATGGGATTGTTAGGTCTGTCTATGTCGGTGAATCGGACCGAGAACGGGTGCACGTACTTCACGTTCGATCATGGGCAAGAGTACCAGAAGGTGCACCGCGCGTTCCTGCGCTACGTGAGCAGCGCCCGCGCCGGCCTCGTGCTGCCGGCCGACGAGGCGCGCCGCTCGCTGCACGTGGACGCATTGCTGCAGGTCAATTATTATATTTTTTAGCTTCATTTTGTTGCCACTCTTTGTTTTCCCTTTTCAATGATTTTCAGTACGGTAGTAGTCATTTGAGTGACTTTTTATCAACTGTCAAAAACGACACGTTGTTCAAAAAATTTTTGATATACAAATTGATTGGTTGGTTGCTGGGACTCTGTACCAAGCTCATATCTGCTGAGTTAATTTTTTAATTATTTCCGTTTAACAGTAGTCTCAACGTTATTTTTGTGATGGGGAAATAGCTGTGATTCCAATTCAGTGACAAGCGGTCATAGGAAGAGAATCAACTCGGGAGACAGCTCCGTTTTCCGAGTTCCAGCAGCAAACCACCAAGTGGAGCGTCTTTAAGTGCCCATCACCCTTAGAGCCGTATCTTTCACTTGATATTGGCGTTTCGCCATTTTTGTAAATTAAGATTCTCCCATTTTTCACTTGACATTTGCAAAATCACTCCTTAAATGAGATGTGGAATGCCAAATAGAAAAATAGAATAGAATAGACTTGATTGACGTCATAGTTATTCAGCGTCATTAATGGACTCATTTTTGTGATTTTTAATAATTAAAAATTACACATGAGATGGATTTCAAAACAAATATGGTTTTATGAAGTTTCAGTAGGAAGGCAATTTTAATGAACTTCAGATTATAATTTATTTTTGTCATCTAACCTTTTGTGTGTCAGTTGTCCATGCAAATTTATTAGACACAACAAATGTTTTTTTTATTTTACAGGGTGTAACAGAAAGGTGTGATAATACTTTAAGGTTGGCTTTTACCCATCAAACTGAACAACTTTTGTTCTACAACTTTGTTGAAATCGCAAAGAAATTTTCGGACTTTTCATACAAACTTGGTTCGCCAGCTGATCGATTTGTATGAAAAGTCGAAAAAAAAATTTGCGATTTGAACAAAGTTGTAGAACAAAAGTTGTTCAGTTTGATGGGTAAAAGCCAACCTTGAAGTATTATCACACCTTTCAGTTACACCCTGTATAGATTGTTGTCATATGAATATGAAAATTGTTTTAACTAACCCATTCTGATTTATTCAGACTGCAGATACGATGTTCCGTTTGGAGGATTACACAGGCGCAAACACTCTAATAGAGCAAGCGATTGCATTTATGCAATCTACTTTCCACCCGTCATTTAATCTGGGTGATGTAAGTACTTTCTGTGATTATTGTAAACAAAGTGTAAATAATTGGAGGACACTAAGATCGACGCGAATGCGTCCTTCCCTAATGGTAGGCCCTTAACTGCACAAGTTAAACACCGTGCCAAATATATTTTATTTTAAATGCTGAAAAACTGAACCTATTTTCTTTTATACATACATAGCTTAACTACAGTTTGTTTAATCACACTTAATTTACATTATAATTTATGGTTTATGTGAATTATTGTTTATATTTTTTCTCATTTTTTATTGCAGAGTAAAGTACGCCTGGAATATAAAGTCCTAGAGAACCGGCCCTTCCACGTTGGGATATTGAAGTACCTACATTTACTGACAAATAGGGCTTGCCACCGCACAGCCCTGGAGCTAGCGAAGCTGCTGCTAAATCTGGACCCTTCGGATCCTCTCGCCGTGCTGTTGGTGATAGACGTACTGGCGCTGCGGGCGCGCGAACATGCTTGGCTGATCGAAGCCATCGACCACTGGACCAAGGAGCGGGACGCCGGATTTTTGTTTAACATGCAATACTCCTATGCTATGGCAAATTTTCATGTCGCGAAAAAATCCAAAGGTATATGAGCTTTATTACTTACAAAAAAAAAAGTTTTCTTGTTATATCTATACTTACAATTTTTCATTTGTTTATAGGTGACCTGTCATATCCTGATGAGTTACTTGAAAAAGCCATCTTAAGGTTCCCGCTGGTGGCCGTCAAGATATTTGAGTACGCTAATGTGAAGACGAGCGATAAAGCCAAATCGAGCGCATTGTTTAATTCTGTGGCCGACTCAGCGTTAGTATAATCTTTTTAATAAGTCAACTTAGCTGAAACCATTTTAAAAAAATAATCTTCAGTTTCAAGAGTAGAATCACTATCATGAAGGTTTCGGTTGAATAAATACAAATTAATCAATCCGGATTTGGCCCCCGCGTGTGGAGTATGGCCTAAACCTTCCCGAGTTATGGGAAGAGACCCGTGCCCCTGCAGTGGGGACATAATGGGTTGTTAACAACAACAACCAACAAATAAAGTGAATGTTCTAGGAGAGGCAGTCGCAAAACTTAATTAGGAAACCCAGAGAAGTTAAAAAATAATAATATATTGTTTTTCAAAATTTAAGATTCAGAAAATCTGCTAATACTTTGTATACTGGGGCTTCTACTCATGAAACTAAACAACTGTGCACAACGAATCCAACGACAATTTGTGAATTTAATTTAATTTTAAAATGATAGTTAAAAAAGATTTCTCCAGTTGGCCGTTAAAGCAAAACAGATGACTCCGAACGATTTTGACACCACCAAGATTATGATATGATGATAAAATTTCTAGGACTACCCATTTGAAGGATTTGATAAACCTGTACGCGAAGTTCGTGTGGTCTAAGTGGCGCGAGCCGGCCGTGATGGAGTGGCTGTCGCGAACCACGGACCGGCTGGCGGAGCGCTACGAGCGGGAGGAGGCGCTGCAGGTAGGAAAACAGATAGATAGATAGATAACACGTATAAATGATAAGTAACTTTCTAAATAAAATAAAAACAATACTTAAGAATATGTGTGTTGCAGTAGTACAAAAGGGCCGTGACTCAGTGTGTGGTTTGCCCTTTCGAGGTAGGTCGCACAGGGTGCTGTTACCGTTTGCCGGCCGCGGCAATAACACGTCGATTTGTTAACATCAAATGACATATAACTTAGCAAATAAAAAAAATAAAAACTTAAGAATATATGTGTTGCAGTAGTACAAAAGGGCTGTGACTCAGTGGTGTGGTTTGCCCTTTCGAGGTAGGTCGCACAGGATGCTGTTACCGTGTGCCGGCCGCGGCAATGAGTGACCTCGCGAATGAATGCTACAGTTCAACTCTGTACTCCTGGTACTTCGTAACAAGCTAAAGCGATGCGAATAACATTGTGTACTACATATATAGTATTAATATGTGTACTCGTATTGTGCTCTTAACAAATGCTCAAAAGTAATTAAACAAAGCTGATGCGAATCTCTTTTGAATTCAAACGATGCTGATGCGAATTCTGATGATATCTCATTTATCTCAGGCGAACGAGCTTTAAACTATTGTTTTAAGAAAAGCTCCGCAGTTAGTTGCGTTTTGGCAGCACACAAATTGACGATTACGCATGAAGTCATTACGCTGAATTCTTAATATGTCTGATTTTGGGAGATTGTTTGTCGATGTTAGCCCTGATGTACACCCACATAAGTACCGTTTTTGTGTAAGGAAGGGCAAGTCAGACTTACCATTCTACTCCCAGCGGAATTCCACCCTAAGAGTACGCTCATTCAGTCAATGCTCAAATATTGGGGATTTTCTAGTACTCTAGTCAAAAAGCATTCGTTGTGAGCATTTCGCACCTTGAGAACCATAACGTCATTATACGAAATTTGGTAAAATCACAAAATTGAGCTTTTACCGCCTTTTATAAAGTTCAAATTTGTGATTTAGCCAAATTTCGTATAATGACGTTACGGTTCTCAAGGTGCGATTTCTTTGACTCCCGCAGTGTATATTGTGTCATATAAAAATGAAGCAGCGTCAAAAGTGCCCCTAATGGCAAAATAATTACAATAAAAACTGCAAGTGAAAGAAGTATGAAGTAAGACAATTTATAGCGACTGCGATTGATAAATGTTTATACCGAACCCCTGATTTTAATCCGTATGTATGTTTTCACTTCCGTTATTGAACTTCAGTATACTTTGTTCTGAGACTTTACTGCCAATATTTAATACGAGTAGGTATGTATACTTCATTCCAATCAAAAAAAAGCAAAAGGTAAACAAACATAGTATGCAGATGACATTGACATGTGTCAGATCAGATCCATAGTAAGTTTGTTTACGTTTTGCTTTTTTTTGATTGGAATGAACCATAGGGTAGGGTACGAGTCGAAGTTTTAAACGACAATAATGCAAAGTTTCTACTTTTACAATTTACTCAAATACTTAAAGTACTCAACAGAATTAAATAATACTTTGCATGAAAGCAGACAACCACGTTATTAAATATCAGGGGCGGGGATAAATTGATTACACACGGTCATCCGGTGCCAAACTAGAAGACATGGAAATCAGAGACTAATATACATTTAAATACATATTGTAAATGCATATAATACATCCAGGCATAGAACACGCAAATCCGCTCATAACAGGAATATTTGCCCTGGATGGTAATCGAATCCATGAGCCGCGGGTCAATAGTCAGGAGCGCTAACCATTAGGGCACTGAATTAGTCGAAACCGTATTACTAAAGTGGTTGACGGATTCTCAATAACATTACATTTCATCATAGCTTGCGTGCGTTAAACTTCGATAAGGTTAAGCGCAAAATTTAATTTGCGATAAGGGCACTTGTTGGCACCAGTGGCGCGCGCGCGTGCGAGTTTATTTTACTTTCAAGCGATGAAGGAGTAAGGAATTTTGTGATGGCAAAATAGTTATTTGTTCAACTAGTGAGCAAAGTTATTTTTGCTACGAGTGCTGACTTTAAATCACGAACTAGCGAAGTAGTCTAGAATTGAATCACGAGCGTAGCGAGTGATTCTAATATAGACCACTGAGCACAGTGAGTGATTTGAAGGCACGAGATATAAAAATAACTTGCTCTCGTGTGAAACGTACAACTTTTCACCTCGACCAGCGAGAAAAGTAAACACGTAGTTGATTAAATTATCTTTGGACACAATATCGTTTTTATTATAATGTTTTTAATTTAGAGGTTGCGTTTGAAAACTGTGCTGCTTGATATTTTTGTGAAAGCCTTAGATGAAAACCAAACATGATATTTTAAATAAGCGATATTCATTTTTACTAGTACATATTTATTTTCAATATTACGTCTTTTATCAGTTAAGTTAAAAATGCAATAGCACAATTTATAAACTTAAATTTCATTAAATATCATACAACATTTTGTGCCTATGAGTTAAATCGCTAGGCCAAAATGAGTTTCTGAACGAACCATCGCCCATATTTTTTCAGCACCGCGCAAAAGGTGGTGTTCGAAATTCGAATCATTTTTTCTCACGCTCGCAGCAAAAAGCATTTTTGCTTTGACTTTTTAGGGACCAAGGCACCCTTGTCGTGCTGGAGAGGTGAAAAAAAAATTAAATTGAGATTAGGCGGATTTCAATATAGTTTAGGCTATGGATAATTAAGAGGATACGGGACTAGAGTAATTTTCATTTATTTAATATTATGTTTAGTCGTTATTTTATTTCCTTAACGAAATACATACATTAGGGGAACCTCATAGAAAAAGCGCTTATCTTTTTTTTCAAAAATAGCTAATGGTTTTAGTGAATCTAATTAAAGTACTTTACTATCACTTTATATGACCTGCCTACACTGATAGATTATTGTTTCGGAAAAAAATAAAGTACTTTCCTTATTTTCTCAAATCTGACTAGTACCCGAAAGATTCGCGTAATCTAAAATATTAGTAACGCTGGGTGTGCTGAAATATCAAAATGATGAAGAAATATCAATAGATATGAACGTGCAGAAACTCTTTATATTTCATTATATTATAACAACTAAAGTGCTCAGTTCTGTAGATTTGATTATTTTTTTAATATAAAATTGTACAAATATTGTTTGATGTGTGATATGAATAGTTTGTATCTCCAATTGTATCTCCAGGAGCAAGTGAAGGTGTGGACCAACGAGCGGCTGAACGTGTTCCAGGGCTGGCCCGAGCAGATCACGCGGCATCTCATGATCATCAAGCCCATGAGCAGTCTGCTCGTTGACGGGGTGACTTGAATATTTACATACTTTCAATTAATTGTATTATGTAAAATGATTTTTCAAATTTAAAAGAACATAATACGGCCCCCACTGTTTATTCAATAATTTTGTTATTTGTAATGCATGCATGAATTTCAAAATACGCAACAAGTAATAATAATAATTATCATTTATTTCGGATAAAAACATCCATAATAATAAAAACTAAAAGATAAATTCAATCCATTAAAATTACATACAATTCATTTATTCATACATTACAATTTATGATTAAAATTTGAAAATAATAAAAATTTAGAATAATAAAATGTCAATGGTAAAGAGTGTAGCGGAATAAGCATGGGCCAGATGCCCCTCGGGAAAGTTAGGTTGATATTTTTACCATGACATCAGCTTCTCAAGAGAAACATTTCCCTAAGCTATCAAACCTCAGCACGCGCTAGTTTATGAAATAAATTTTTTTAATTGATTTTTGAAAAAAATATTTTTTTCCCTTACAACATTTTTTTTTTTGTGATCTTTTTGCAAACGCTAGATACAACAAAGAAGTATTAAACAAAGTACTTTTTAGTGTTCGCAGTGATTTATATATTGAAATACACGAATTTAAAAATTTTCAAAAATTAAAATGTCACGAATTCTGTGCGACACCCTCACGATATATTTTTTATAAATTACTCTTACTGTGCTCTGTAACATATATTTTTTTCAAAATTTTAGTAAGGGTAGAACAGTGTTAGAAAAAATATTATTTCTATCCATATATGAATATTAGAGCAGCGAAGTGAGTAATACTGCTCTGATTTTTAAATGTAATTTTAATAATAATATAGATATAATACACCCAGATACAGAGCGAACAAATCTACTCATCACAGCAATGTTTGCCCTGGGTGCGGACGAACCCCCAACCCTCAGATCAGATCCGTATGTCAAAGCCACTTTTTTCCGAAACTATAAGAAGTATACTGTTGAAACTTGGTAAGTAGATGTATTCTGTGAACCGCATTAAGATTTTCACACAAAAATAAAAACAATAAATTTTGGGGGTTCCCCATACTTAGAACTGAAACTCAAAAATTTTTTTCATCAAACCCATACGTGTTACCCATCTATGGATAGGTCTTCGAAAATGATATTGAGGTTTCTAATATGTTTTTTTTTCTAAACTGAATAGTTTGCGCAAGAGACACTTCCAAAGTGGTAAAATGTGTGTCCCCCCCGTCCCCTTAACTTCTAAAATAAGAGAATGATAAAACTAAAAAAAATATATATGATATAAACTACCATGCAAACTTCCACCGAAAATTGGTTTGAACGAGATCTAGTAAGTCGTTTTTTTAAATTGGTTAGAAATCGTAAACCGGAACGGAACGGAACCCTTCATGGGCGAGTCCGACTCGCACTTGGCCGCTTTTTTATGTGATACGTGGTAAACTAGCTGACGGATCACCTGATGGTAAGCGATTACCGCCGCCCATAGACACCCGCAATACCAGAAGAGTGACAAGTGCGTTGCCGACCTTTGAAATGGGATGGGGGATGGGAGGAATTGGGGGGGAGGGGAGGTTGGACCTCCGATGCCCTCACTCACTGTGAGGCCGTGTTATCACTCCGGTCGAGCCGGCCCATTCGTGCCGAAGCATGGCTCTCCCACGGTTATCGTCTCCACTTCGGGATTTCGACTTAAATCTTCATAATTCTTCAGTAGTTGCCGAAATCGCCTTTTTGTTTTGTTTGTAGTATGGATGTAGGTCTTCTTTAGCCAGTAATAAAAATAAATCATCGCAGAAATATTTGCCCTGGATTGGGATCGAGCCCACCAATCTCGGATCAATAGTCTGGAGTGTAAATCACTGAGTCAGTGATAAGGATTATTAGTAAGAATAACTGTGAAAATGTCGAAGTATCGTCGCGCACACTACACCGCTCGCCGCTGCTGGCGTCAAGAAAGTTCCACATCTATCGCTCGCGCCGCCCCGCCCCGCCGCCGTACGTTCTGGCCGTGTCGCGTATTGGAGCCACAGAGTATTGGAGCGTACGATTAGGTACTCACAGGAAACAAATGTAATCAAACAATTTTTTTTAACTGGTTCGGTGACTTAATGGTGAGCGCTCCTGACTACTGATCTGAGGGTTGGGGGTTCGTCCGCACCCAGGGCAAACATTGCTGTGATGAGTAGATTTGTTCGCTCTGTGTCTGGGTGTATTATATTTATATTATTATTAAAATTACATTTAAAAATCAGAGCAGTATTACTCACTTCGCTGCTCTAATATTCATATATGGATAGAAATAATATTTTTCTAACACTGTTCTACCCTTACTAAAATTTTGAAAAAAATATATGTTATAGAGCACAGTAAGAATAATTTATAAAAAAAATATCGTGAGGTTGTCGCACAGAATTCGTGACATTTTAATTTTTGAAAATTTTTAAATTCGTGTATTTCGATATATAAATCACTGCGAACACTAAAAAGTACTTTGTTTAATACTTCTTTGTTGTATCTAGCGTTTGCAAAAAGATGTCATGGTAAAAATATCAACCTAACTTTCCCGAGGGGCATCTGGCCCATGCTTATTCCGCTACACTCTTTATAAAAGTTTCATAATAAAAATAAAATAAAAGTAAAATGTTATGGTAATAATAAAATAATAAAAAGTCATACATACACACACAAGCACACACACACACAGCGCAGGTAACGCTACACGTACAATAATGGGGATGCACAGGCGGTGCAGCTGCATCCACCTTTTCAGTAGAGGGGAGTCCCACCGCCCGGCCAATACGTTCAGGATGCTGTTGGAGCTGGAGCGCACGCGCGCTAGCAGCGAGGCGCACCGCTTTCGAATAATGGCGTGAAAGCCATCAGTGCGCCTCGGCAAACATCATTGATGCGCTACAAAAACGCGGTTTCCCCAACAGCATCCGGAACGCATTGTTGTATTGGACGCGCAGAGCGCTGTACGCCCGCTGCGTAAAGTAGACCCATAGGCTGCACGTGTAAAAGTAGACCCATAGGCTGCACGTGTAAAAGGTCTGGCAATATGGTTTAAACAAAGTTATCTTTACCTGCTTAGCATAGTGTGCAAACCTACGTGCCAACATTTTGCATCGGACGGACAGCGCCCTACGCTCCCTCTCCAGATCCAAGGTGTCGCAAAGATCGTCGGTGACCCAGTGGCCCAAATACTTAAACTGCTTTACTCTAGCTAATGGTAAGCCACAAAGAGTGATTGTAGGTACAGTCGAATAGCATTTTGTACCTGCTTTAAAGATCATCAATTCACTCTTCTTCGCATTGTATCTGAGCCCATGGGCCGCCGCATACGACTCACATATGCTCTAGAGCTTCCGCAGAGCACCGATCGAAGGGCTCAGCAGCACCATATCATCAGCATAACTTATGTTGTTTATACACACCCCATCTATCGAACAACCTATGTTAGTGCTGCTGAGCTCTCCGATCAGCTGATTCATGTACAGGTTGAAGGGCCGAGGTGAGGTAACCCCCCCCCCCCCCCTGCCTCACCCCGCACTCCAACCTGTACACATCTGAATGCGCATCCGCCCATCTCACACTGTTCAATTGGTGCCCGTACCAGTATCTAAATATGGATATAATCTCGTGTGGTAGGTCTGTTTCATTCTGCAGCTTATGCCAGAGCTTATTGTAAGATACGAGATCGAAAGCCTTGGAGAGGTCTAAGTAACATGCATAGACAGGCGTGTTTCTGACTGTATAGTACTGTAAACCGTTTATTGCCGAATTAGGATAATGCAATAGCTGTAGAGATACACTTATAGCTCTGTCTCTTTTGCACATGTTACTAAAGCAGCGAACGAGGTACAGGTTTTGCCTTACAGTCAATTCTCCGATCACACATTCTTGATTTGAAGTATTATAATTTCCTTTCTACAATTTAAATTTGCCAGCGATTAAAAAACTTTTTGCTATCCACAACTGGTAAGCGCTTAGCATTATCTCACATTTCTGCTTCTTTTGTAAACCTGTACTGCCCTCATACGAAAGAAAACGGCTAAGTATACGGAAACAACATATACTTAGCCGCCTTCTTTCTTATCAGGGCAGTGTATGTAGAAAGAATATAATGTTATAACAGGCGGTGCCGAGCGTGGGCAAACAAGACGACGTCACATGCGACCCGACGCCACCGGCCGACACCGTGAACCGGTACGGCTACCGGCTGCGGACTGCGCCGCCCGCCGCCGCCGCCAACAGCTACTCCGCCTTCGTGCAGCTCTTCCAGTCACTCATGCCGCACTACAACATCATCGTCACCGGGTATGTATGTCAAACAGCACGCGCCGAGGCTCCCAGCCTTTACTGATTCGTATTTATTGTATAGCAAAAAGTTCACTGAATGAGGAACTAAAAGCGGCTGACATGTCCTGAGAGCACGTGAAGTCTACAGCTGGGAACGGATCCGAGTGGATAAGCCTATGTACCCCTAGGTGTTACAGGATTTAAACAAGATTTATTGTATATCCTGCAAATATGTTGATCTTCCCAAAATAAACCGCTTGATTCACGTATATAGTTAGGATTTTTGTCTTAATATTGTACTTTTGTCTTATTCAGACAATATGGTGAAGAAGAAGGTCAAGAAGAACATGACGTTGCTGCGCTGCGAGAAGCCGAAAACATCCGCGAGATGCAACTAGCGGCTGGCATGGGCCTCGATTTCGACAATGATTTAGGTATTGGCGGCGGCGACTCCGAAGACGAGTTTGAACTTCAGTTGGGCGAGGACGAGCCAGGCGGGCCCGCAAACCTCATCATCTCCATCGGGGACCTCACGAACGCCGTCCGCCGCTTCATGACCACCTACGAAACCGGCAACGACCCGGGGGAGGGGCCCAATAACGGCCAGGCCCCGCCTGAGGACCAGCAAAATCAAAACGCGGAAGGTGATAACAATTAATTGTTATCGCGCAAAAAGAAAAAAAAATGACACTTTATTTAAACATAGGTCAGTGAGTGAAACGTTAGGTTTCAACACATAACATTTTCGGTTTTCATACTGGGTGTAATGTTATATTGGTAAATAATTATAAAAATTTAAAATGTCGATAAATTATACCACAAAGTAAAAATGCTGCTAGTAAAACTTGATGTGCTAATTGCATAATAGCACTTGATAGTATGGTTTGCTTTAATTACCTAAAGGTAATTTTCTCAAGTTTGTAGTTTATTGAAATTATATTAAGGAAATCAAATTGATCACAGATTTTGAAGAACATGTACAGCGATTGTATAAATTATTTTATAACTTCGAGTAACTGCGACGCGAATTATACATGCTTTCATGGTATACATTTATAGCTATGTTTTTAACATGTACCAACACATTAATTTTCTCGATAAAAATATAAAAGCGAGTCTTAAAACCTAATGTGTGCAGGCTCGAGTCCTATGAATTATCTATCATTATTATATATTTAGGGTTCCGTACCCAAAGGATGCTAACGGAAACTTATTAGTAAGATTACGTCGTGTATCAATAATTTATTGGTAGACCCTACCTTTTTAATCATAATAGGAAGCCGATTGAAATCCTGGCTAAAATTGACGTTTGTACTAACAATAAAAAAAGGGTGACAATACAAGATAATTTTTTTTGAAACGTTTTTGAATTTGCTATCGTAAAAACGGCGATGCATTTACAAAGTTCAAACTTGGTGTGACTACAGCATGAACTGTAACGAAAACATAAAAAATATAAAACAGGCTAAGTGTGAATCGGACGCGGGATAACAATTGTAATTCTTGTTTGCACTCATGAGTGAGAAATAAAGGTGCTACATAAGAGTTGTTAAAAGATTCTGCAAGGGCCAGGAAAATGGTATTTAGAAATTAATTTTATCAAATACATAGACACAATGGGAACCGAATGAAAGAAAACAAATATTTAATGGTACGAAATCTTAGATGTGCGAGTCCGATTCCCATTTTGCTGGTTTTTCTTCATATGTAAATGAGCGGCAATCTATTCATATATTTATGCTTTCTGCTTGCCGGGCCGGTGCCGGAACCACGCCGTTGCCGGTGCCGTGCCGGCAAGTGGAAAATCGCTCAATATGAAGCAACATACACGAATGTCGTCAAGTTGTTACTTTCAATTTCTTTGCAATGATTTTTGTTTATTGTTTGCCTTTATTTGTCAAAATTGTTACCATTTCAAATTTTCTCAATTTTGTGCATATTTTTTGTAGAATAATCAGAAATAAAACACCTTTAATATATTTTTATTTTTTAATAATTACGTTTTTAACAAAAGACTTAGTTTTTTCTTGGTTAGCGTTTTAAAACATGTATAGGCTATATGGAGCCTTTGCATCAAGTCGAGTTCAGGTAACGGAGAAAAAATATTATCTTGATCAATATGTAATGATTTAGAAATAAAAATATGTGGGCGTTTTAAAACACTAATAAAAATGGCGGTATATCATTTGAAATGTTTTAAACCTACGTACTTTAACATGTATGTATATATGAAACAATAATATCAAATAAATATTGCTACAAACTTTATTTTTATTTTGATATAATTTGATCTTTTACTTTATTTATAGGAATCAGCTTTATTAATAATTTTTGAAGCGGTCGTGGCTCAGTGCGGCCTGCGTGGTCGCGCTGATCACGCAGGTTAACTGACTACAGACACGGTCATAACCTGGATGGGTTTGACTGTTAGTGGCATTTATCTTGACCATTTCCGTGCTTCGCAAGGCACTATAAGCAGTTGGTGCCGGCTTCTATCGCTAGATGGCAGTCGTTAAGCCATGTCGGAGGCCTTATAGGCGACTTGAAATCTTCCGACACTGGGGTTGGCCACTAGCCCCACAACCTCCACCAATCCGGACGATGTGGGTTGTTGACACACAATAATTTTTAATTAAAGCAGTAAAGGGGCGTTTTGAGAATAAAGATAGTGTGGAATGCGCATCGTTTGTGATTATCGTCATGTATGTTGTAGTTTTATTTCTGCGCGAGAAGATTTTATAACACAGATTAGTACTTATACCACCAAAGAGCACTGCTTATAGCGATTACTTCTTGATGATCTGTAGCATATGATGACACTGTCACAGCCTCCTAAATATATCAGTGGTGAATATTTTAAGATAAATATTTATCGCAAATAAAGGGGTAGTTACATGGAAGTTACAATAGATTTAGTAATAAATAAGTATACCTGGGTACGATCTAGAGAAAGAGGACCGAAGAAACAAAAATGATTCTCAGCCACCCAATGTCAATATACTGCATAATTGCCACAGAATTTTGTGAACGATTTTCTTTTTGCGGTTTACGAAGTGCGTACCTTAACTTATCATATTCACCTTCTATTTAATTGTAGTAAAGTAAATATGGTCATGTTAGTTTAGTTTCGAAGAGTTAATGATCACGCAAATTACGTTTGCATAGTTTACAGAGGAAGCAGATTAAAACGCATAATTTGTTAATCAATCTTAGATACTTACACAATTTTAAAACATAGTAGGCAAATACAAAATTAAAGCCATTCTCAAAGCCATACAAGACTAGTTACATAAAATCACTTTCTTAATTTATATATTAGGTTGTCCCGAGCAATTCCCCGACATAAAATAATTTCAAAAAAGTGTATTTATTAAGGTAGGTACTTCATTGACTGTTGGATATTTATAAGCGTTATTGCCCTTATGTATCAATATGCCGCTGCCAGTGCTTTCCTCACTACTTCAATTAGTTTTTTTCAGTTTGATGACTAGTATTATGAGCCCACCTAGATGATTTCGAACGTCATTATTTTTTTCATTGAATTTTCAATACCAAGTGTGAACCGCAGAATTATCGAGCCAGTTATTTTCCTGTCACTTTGTGCAGTTGTCAATGGGCTTCAGTTGCAAAATGTCCCTGAGCAAACAAAAAACTTGATGACGAGCCTTTGGTCATACAAGTCAAAACATTTTTTTTAATTCTTAATCTTCACATTGATCCATTACGTGACGATGCGTGCGGCACTTCGTAATAAATTAACTATATTACACAAATCACTAGTATCACGCGCACAAAAATTTACAAACTTGTATAAACTTGTAATTAAAGAGCGGGGGATTTGCTCCGGACAACCTAATACAATTTCAAATAAGCTCCAAAAAAGTTTGAATGTAACGCGTGGGCCAGCCTGAAGTGACGTCTGCGCGCTAGGTTTCCCTCCCCCGTACCACGTACTTTATCACTCGTAAACTTTAACATATTTCAGCTATATTGTCGCTGTACCTAAGAAACGTTCTTTGCCTTCATGAAAACGCAGCCACTGTGATATATCATATTTTTATTATGATGTGTTACACAATGCCTCTTATGGGAGCTATACTAGCCGACAACTTTTTGGGAAGATATAAGTGAGTATCCACTTGATTACAGGTGACTTTTATCCGTGGTCAATTGGCAGTGTCGATATTACTCATGAAAGTGAACAATAAAAAAAAGAAAATACCCCCGATATTAAACAACAGAACAAAAAATACTACACATAATTTGCAAATCGACTGATCAAATTGATTAAAAGCGGCCAAGTGCGAGTCGGACTCGCCCATGAAGGGTTCCGTAGCAGCAAGTAACATAGTAATATAAAAGTTCTTGTAGTTCGTTATAGGTAAATAGCGGTTTACTATTTATGACGTATTAAAAAAAAAACTACTTACTAGATCTCGTTCAAACCAATTTTCGGTGGAAGATTGCATGGTAATGTAGGATATCATAATTTTTTTTAAGTTTTATCATTCTCTTATTTTAGAAGTTACGGGGGGGGGGGGGGCACACATTTTACTACTTTGGAAGTGTCTTTCGCGCAAACTATTCAGTTTAGAAAAAAATGATATTAGAAACCTTTATATCATTTTTGAAGACCTATCCATAGATACCCCACACGTATGGGTTTGACGAAAAAAAAATTTTTGAGTTTCAGTTCTAACAGTTCTAAGTATGGGGAACCCCCAAAATTTTTTGTTTTTTTTTCTATTTTTGTTGAAAATCTTAATGCGGTTCACAGAATACTTACCAAGTTTCAACAGTATAGTTCTTATAGTTTCGGAAAGAGTGGCTGTGACATACGGACCGACAGACAGACATGACGAATCCATAAGGGTTCCGTCTTTTGCCATTTGGCTACGGCAGTGTTTTTCAACCTGTGGGTCGCGACCCCCCCGGGGGGTCGCGAAGCCTTTCTTAAGGGGTCGCGGGTAAAAGTAAAAATAATGTTATAGGTTTTACACTGCAATGAAAAAATACGATTTCACTGAGAAGGCTGGGCCTGTTTCTTTTTCAACAATTTGTCAAAACGTGGTTCTATTGTAGAGACTTTAATAAGAAACAAATTTTCTAATTAAATAAAAAAAAAATCTAACACTAAAATTTTGTATGTTTATAGCCCTAGGGGGGTCGCAAGAATTTTTGTACCTGTCAAGGGGTCGGGTATTAAAAAAGGTTGAAAAACACTGGGCTACGGAACCCTAATAAAAACTCTTAGGTCCTGGATCCCCGTAAACTCAAAATCTCACATAAAGGAGTAGGTAGGATAAAGTTAGTCATTTACTGCTGTTTATCGGCAAGTCGGACTCCGGAATAGTATTTTTGTTAGATAAGAACGATTTTTTAAATGTAAACTGTAAATGACTACTTTTGTTACAGAGTGATATTGTACTTTTCCGTAATTTACCTAATTGGTGCAACAATGGTCTGCTTTTCGGCGATACCGCCTCTAATGTTGCCACCGACGTGAGTATCTATTGTTATTCTAATATTCAGTGTTGAAAATGAAGGTTGCCATATTGTACGTAAAAAGGGATTCGTTTTTATATTACGGTTATAGTTAAAATGATATTTTTGTGCAGAACCACGTCGATGCTAGGGTTGGTACTGATCGCCATAGGTACAGGCGGTATCAAGCCATGCGTCGCCGCCTTCGGTGGTGACCAGGTAACTATAAATTGATTTTTTTATAGTTATACTAATTAAATTACAATTAATTTGGTTAGTAACTTATTGGCAACAAACATTTTTTTTCATACTTAAGCCGCTCTTCCACTTAACTACGATATCTTAAGCAGCTTTAGTCCTTTGCCCCAAGGGTAAGTGATGTCTGTAGGTATACATTAATGTCCATTAGAAATGTTGCAGTTCCGGCTGCCTGAGGAGAACCACTTGCTGCAGCGGTTCTTCTCCAACTTCTACTGCACCGTGAACCTGGGGGGCTTCATGGGCATGGTGGCGACGCCCGCACTGCGGCGCAGCGTCATGTGCTTCGGCGACGACACCTGCTATGCGCTGGGGTTCGGCTTCCCGGCGCTGCTCGTACTCGTCTCCATTGGTAACACAATACAGGGTGGAATTATGTAACCTCACCTGGAGGGAAAGTACTCTAAATCATCGATATGAGAGACATTAGATAAAGTTACTGGCTCTGTTTATTTCTGAACCAGTGTGTTCGTCTTGCGGGGGCTGAAGCGGGGTGAAGAGGGAGGCATATATTTAAACAAATATCGCCTTTGTGTGACAAGCTTAAGGTTGATGTATTTAATGTTATCTACTAGCGACGCGTAGCGTAGCATCGCTATAAAATGGCAAAATAATCATAAAATAACAAGAAAAAAGTGATAACACGGAAGAAAGAAGGGAGGGGAAGTGGTAAGTAGGCGGATCTCGCGTGTCATAAATTAGCGCTTCAGTACTACTTTGCACTCGGTCTCAATCAAGTACTATGCGAGACCGGACGGTTGACGTTCTCAAATAAATAATGAAAAAGCCACGTAACAATGCCCTACTGTGCTGTTTTAAACTAGAAATAGAAGCACAGACAAAACTTCATATAATGGAGGCTGTAATGCCTGTGAAATGTAAATTTCACCGTTAAGTGTTTTTTTTTAAATATATTTAGTTAAAATGAAATTTATTATAATCCAGAACTTTAAACCGACCGAATTAGATAATTTTAATAAATTTATGCTTTATTAATATGTAGTGAAAGTTTAATTTCGCTAGGACGTTTATGAGGAGCTTCTGGAATTTTACGTCATCTAGAGTTTTTGCTACTCAGCAAAAACCAATCAAAGTCCTTCTTGTATTAGTAGTGCGTTAATATACTGCGTGTTGATGTGTGATTTCGGCGACATTGGTTCTGGTACAAATGAGTATAAGCCCCTTCCCCTCCCTTCTTTCTTCCGTGAGTGATAATGATAAGAAATGTTCCTGTTAGTTCTTTATTTTTTTATTGTTTTTGCGCCTATCCTATCGATTAATGCCATAAAAGTACAGAATGTTATTTTTCCGGATTTTAGCCAGTTCGATTCCTGGGTGTGTTAAGCGTATTTTCAAAAATCTTTGAATGTAGTTTTGCTTTTTTTTTTTAATAAAGGAATGTTTTCTTTGAGTAAAATTTGCTATCTCCATTAAGAGTACCTTCCCTCCAGATAGGTTACAAAATTCCACCCTGTATGTACCTTGGCTACTATCCGTACGTCTAAATTGCCGAGGTAAAGGGACAGATCTCTTTCCAAAGTGAATGCTTATTGGATGATAGGTCTTTGCTATTGCAAAGGGGAAAGGCTTTCGGTCAACATTGGAATGCTAAAAGGAATTAAAATATATGGAAAGGCAAAGGTGTACCTACAAGACAAAAGTTAAAATTACAACATAAACAAAACTAGGTGAAGCTCTTTCCAAAGTGAATGCTTTTCATTACCATCCACGTTCTATTCATTAAACTAACTAGGTCTTTGGCGGTGGTGAAGTGGCGATCAAGTTTTTTTTTTTACTTTGACTTTTAATTTATAGAAATGATTTATGCAGGTATAGTTATATAGGTTTAAAATCGTTTGTGTAGTACAGTGTTTTTCAACCTTTTTTAATACCCGACCCCTTTACAACAGAAAAAAATCTTGCGACCCCCCTAGGGCCATAAACATACAGGGTTATTTTTGGACCCCGACCAAAACTTTAAAGTGGCTTAAGACCGGAACCAAAACTTACAAAAAAAAAATTGGCCATCTCCATACAAAATAGGCCGATCATGTGATCAAATTAGTATGAAAGGTTTACAACTTTTTTTGCAAATTGATCATTTACTTTGGTTACTTGGGTAGAGTTGCTCAGTTTCATGAATAGAAGCCACTGTGAAGTTTGGGAGGTGAGGTCCAAAAATAACCCTTTATAAAAAGGTTAGTGATTTGAAAGACTAGTTTATAATTTCCTTCAATTAGAAAATTATTTACTTATTAAGATCTCCAAAATAGAACCACGTTTTAATAAATTGATAAAAAATTAACAGGCCCAGCCTTCTCATTGAAATCGTATTTTTTCATTGCAATGTATGGTTCATTCCAATCAAAAAAAGCAAAACGTAAACAAACTTACTATGGATCTGACACATGTCAATGTCATCTGCATACTATGTTTGTTTACCTTTTGCTTTTTTTTGATTGGAATGAAGTATAGGACCTATAAACACTTACTTTTTTTTACCCGCGACCTCCTGAGAAAGGCTTCGCGACCCACAGGTTGAAAAACACTGGTGTAGTATATAGGAAGTCAAATCGTTACTGTTCCTTTTGTTTGTATAACAATATTGGTTTTTCTTATTTTCAGTGATTTTCGTCATAGGAAAGCCTTGGTACAGAATAAAGGAACCACGCGACAATGTAACGCTAAAATTCGTGTCCTGCGCTTGGGTAAGTTATTAAGTAGATAGGTCGGCACATTTATGACTGAAGAGTTGATGACCCTTAGTTCTGTACTCCGTGCTTTATCCTCCCAGTATGCGTTCAAAAAGCACATGAGCCACAGCGCGCACCGCGACGCACCGTGCGCTCACTGGCTGGACCACGCGGCCGAGCAGTACGGCGAGCGGCTGGTGGCCGACATGAAGGTCGTCTGCTCCATTCTCTACATGTACCTGCCGATACCCATCTTCTGGTCCTTGTTTGACCAGCAGGTGTGTAGTGTCTGAGTTATTCAATTCGATAGTACTTACTATACTATAACGAAGTGACTTAATGAAAACAAGACCAAGGCACATCTTAACCGTTGTGGTGAGATCAGTTTAATAAAAAGCAACATTACCTACGACCTAAACCCTCAAAGAAGATATAACATGCTATAAGTAGAAGCCCATTATTCCCCGCTCACCTCCTACTAATCTGCTTAGTACATATTGGTATTTTGGTTGTTTCCCAACTAGCAAAGTAGTCTCAAAACGCGCACCTTATAGGAGTAATATATTTACAAACCTCCTATAAAAGTTTTGAAATATGCCATCGCTCCTATAAAAGTAATAGATAAGCCAGAATAGACTCAAAAAAGGTTAGTCTCATTGCTTAGCTTTATACAGGGTGATTGGTAATTCGACGTGATCCTTCAAAGGGGTTATACTAGAGGTCATTTGCAACAAATTAAGTCCAGTTAACCAGGGGTCAAAAATGTATGGTTACTGAGATATTACTGTTTTTGAATTTTTTTGAAATTTTCTACTTTGTTACCAAAAACAAATAATTATGAAAAACCCATTACACCGTTTACATTAAACTGATACTTTTTTAAAAGCTGAGAAATGAGCGCTTGCTTTGAAAAAAAAATCCTTGCCCAAAACTCACATAGTCTCAAAAATAAACGGTCTTAAGTTGCATAAAAATATTATTTTGTATAAATTTTTCATAAGTAATTGAGTATTACTAGAAAAAAATGTAGTGAACTTGGCGTACAAATTAATGACAAAAGTTCCTTGTTTCATAAGCTTTCTAAAAAGGTACAAATGCTACCAACTTTTGCACGGGTTCGAAAAAAAAATCCAAGAAATCAAACAAGTATCACATTTTTTCCATACATATCCCGCACGATGCCGCCCTCTCTTTTATTCGTGTCGTGCGTGACTCGTGAGCTTAACATGATTCGATAATTTGTAGCAATCTTCGCGACAGTTCGAGGACACGAACTCGCACAGTTTCCAACCAGATGGTTAGTTCGTGCGGACAGAAAAGTCACAGTATTCGTTAAATAATAGTTAATGCTAATGTTTAAAAATGGCGGCGTCAGTACTGTATTAGCTAATAAATAATAAACATGAATACTTTATACTCATATTTAGTAAGGCGCATCAAAATTTTAGCTATATATGGGGTTCAATTTACAATAAATAAAAATTACCCATACAATTTTTTATTATAAACACTATAAACAGACATATCACTAATCAATAATACGACATAGAACTTATCTTATTTTCATATTGTTTTCCACTTTATATGCACGACACACGCATTATTATTTTAGCTTTATGCGGGATACATTTTAGACACATAAAAGCATTACTAAGCGCATAGTAAGCAAGTTTGATCTTAAGTAAAACCATAATAAGATCATTTAGGCTTAGAACCTTCTTACATATGATCAATATAAGCCTATACGAGTACAGCCTTATAAGTTACTTACCTATGACCAATGAAAGCCTAAAGCTTTTAAGTTAGTTTCGGATAATGGGGAAGAAAACTGACAAAGCTCGCCGATAGAGGCGCTGATATCGCTTGACTCATACTAACTGTCAAAACGTATAGAAAAAATTGTTTACGTGAACTAAACATAACATTATTTAAAAAATGCCGCGTTGTGTGGCGATTGGTTGCAATAATAATGGAAATCATTAATTTACTAAAGATTCTCGGATGAAGAAGACGTGGGAAAAGTTACGTTTTCAATTATGTACTTTTCAGCTTCGCCTTTAATTGAGGAACAGTCCAAGTTGCATATATAAGGTGCTACTTTATTAGTGCCCGATATTTTAGTCAGTGCTCCTACTCCTAATTCTGATCAACTTTCCCCAAGAAACCCATAGTCAAATCGCAAAATAATTTTGGCCTCTTCATACAAACTGATCAGTAGAGCGGCCAAATTAATATCAAGAGCCCAAAAATTTTTTTGCGATTTGACTATGGGTTCCTTGGGGAAAGATGATCAGAATCAGGAGTAGAAGCACTGACTAAAATATCGGGCACTAATAAAGTAGCACCTTATATTTTCCATTTAACAATTTTACAGAAAGAAAACTAATTTACAGAGTGACAAATGGGAAGTTGCCTTAAGTATATGTATCTCTTTTCCCCTGTTCTGAATTATATAAGGCTGTGTCCACGTAGTTATATTTTAGAATGTTGTCAGTTTTTATTGAGACGTCGTTAACAGCAAAACGTGTACTTTAAAATGAGTAACCTTATGAAAGAAGAAAAGTTGTATCTAAGCGAGTGCTTTTATTCTAGAGGTAAAAACTGTATTGAAGCGTATATAGGTTTTCGTACTAAGTATGGAAGTAAAAGAGTAGCCAGTTAAAATTGCGCGACTAGAAAGTAAAAATGAAAAAATATATACATTACTTTATCGTGTGACCGCACTTTATAATAAAGTTTTATTTTTATTTTTCCTTATTTCTTAGAGTAATTGATAACTTCATAAAATATTATACCCTTGACGATTATCGTCATGATCTACCCAATCCATCGCACACAGTCGCAACAAAAGATAAGGTTGCCAAAGTCAAACTATATTTTAAAAATAAGCCAACATATTTAATAAGAAAAGCTGCAGTAGTTTTTATACTGAATCGAGAGACACTATGAATAGTAAAATAAATCATTAACTTACACACTTACAGAATCACAACTCATCAAATAGAAACGCGGTTTAGCAGAAACTTTTTTATTTTATGCAAGATATCCCAATTTTGCACTCGCAGGTATACATTGGTACCCTTATCAGACTTAAACCCGTGTGATTTCTTCTTATGGGGCTACTTGAAAGATTATTGTTATGCTGAAAAACTCAAGACCAAAAATAATTTGAGAGAAGCTATTACAAAAGGAATTTCTAGTATTTATTCATCTAAAATAGACTAGTGTTTTATAGTTTCCAAAACGGCTCGACTATGGTGCAAATTCAGACTCGGACCACTTTGAAAATATTTTCTATTTATTAGTTATTCGGAAGCGGTCGTGGCTCAGTGCGGCTTGCGTGGTTGCATCGATCACGCAGGTTAACTGACTACAGAAACGGTCATAACCTGGATGGGTTTGACTGTCAGTGGCATTTATCTCGACCGCTTCCGTGCTTCGCAAGGCACGTTAAGCCGTTGGTGCCGGCTGCTATCGCTAGCAGTCGTTAAGCCATGTCAGAGGCCTTATAGGCGGCTTGAAAACTTCTGACACTGGGGTTGGCCACTAGCCCCACAACCTCCACCAATCCGGACTTGGCCCCCGTGTGTGGAGTATGGCCTAAGCCTTCCCGAGTTATGGGAAGAGACCTGTGCCCCTGCAGTGGGGACGTAATGGGTTGTTAACACATTAGTTATTCCCTAGCCAGGTTTTCTCAATTTTTAAAAAACTCAATTTTTATGTGTTGGATATTTTCGAATCAAGTGGAATCAATTTCAAATAAAAATGACGACTTTACTGATTTAATATGTATTTTTATTATTTTTTTCCCAGCATTCATCTCAAAGTTATTAACGATTACTTTAGGCAACTTCCCATTTGTCACCCTGTATAACACCTCGAAAATAAAAAACGCGGAACTAATTGAAAATTGTTATGAGTCAAGCGTCCGTAGCGCCATCTGCAAATAGCTTTGCGTTTTCTTCCCCATTACTATCGGTATAAACGGCATTCAGTAAGACTGATATAGATTGTATTTAAAACTAAACGCGCTTATAAGGAGTGTAATGTATTGTATTAATGCTTTATTGCACACAAGAAATTTACATAACATATAAAATATTGGATTACGTGTACAAAGGCGGTCTTATCGCTAGAAGTGATCTCTTCCAGACAACCCTTGCTTGCCAGAGAGCCCAAACCCAGGCTTTTAAGAAGATATAGGAGTGAAATAAGAGTAAAAAAAGGTAGTCTTGAGATAAATATAGGACTACATTTTGCTAGTTGGGTTGTCTTTTAGTAACTTGCACGTCTAATTAACATTGCATCGGTCAAGTGAAGGCCAAAGTTAACGTCGTGGTGTACCAGGAAGTCAAGGTGTTGGCGAGGGGTAGTTCAAAGTTCAAAACATTCATTGCATGCAATAATATAGGCTACATAGAATAGCACTAGTACAAAGATGAAAATAACATTATAGCGCCCTGTAAGGGCATGGTAATGCATTATAGTCATAAGCTATGTATTTGCATATTTTAAAATTAAATTAGTTAAATAATTAGTAATATTATTATTAGTAGGAGAGAATGGTGGTTGCTCCACCGACAATAGCCTAGCTCTTAAGATAAAAAAGACGAAGAATAGAAGTATAGGTAATGTAACTGTGAAACTCGTAAAGTTCAGTCGAGATGGAGGACTGATTGGCGCATATGATGATGGATGATGATGCCTTCCCAGCCGATTTCGACTTCGGCGACCACTTCAGACTCCGTCCTGATTTTGGCGCATGTGCGCCTTTGTGTGGCCAATTTATGTAGCCAATTTTGTATGTGAATTGCCATAAGCATGTTGAGGTCTTGCTTGCGAAGTTCTCCACTCAGGACGACGCGCCGCCAAAGCTGGCACTTGGCTCATTTAGCTGGCACTGGGATACACAGTCGAAAATCGATTTAAACAGTGGTGCGACTTGATCACAGTGCATTAAGTAATGGGCCTGATGATGATCAGGGCTCAAGATGGACGTTTCAAGCGTCGCGGCTGCGCAGCGAGGTGTTCGGTGTCTCGTTGATGCCGGACCAGCTGCAGGTGATGAACCCGGCGATGGTGCTGGTCATGATCCCAGTTTGCCCCGGGGGCGCTTGGCCACTCTTGCCAGAGCTACCGCCGCTCTACAAAATGTTCATCGGAGGGGTTCTAGCTGCATTGGCGTTTGCATCCGCTGGCATTTTGCAAATAGGCATTGAGGTAAGTTTAACTACCGAACTTTCTTTGCCAATTTCTTAGTAAACATACTTAATCCTTGGAATACTCGTATTTACGTGCAGCGCTCAACTCTGCAAGTGCCGCGGCCACACCAGACGGGGCTGGTATTCATGAACACGCTCGCCTGCGCCGTGGAGGTGAGCGTGTGGGGCGAGGGCATGGCCGAGGTGGAGGCGCATGCCACGGCGCTCATGACGCCGCTGCCGCTCAGGGCGCTGACGGTCAGCGCGCGCTGCGCCACCGACTGCTCGGGCCGCGTCATGCCCGTCAACGAGGTCCGCAACGAACACTTGCAAACCGTCGGTGGAATGGTTAGTGTCTAACTGATGTGGGATTATTGTGACGTCGGTGCGCGGTGTCAGAAGGGGGAGACGGCAGGTTCATTACAGCACTTTGTTATATGACTGACGTTCACTCACTCGCACCTGACCGAGGCGAAACCTTGGCTGTACGTCTCCGAATACATACTATTATTTACTATCAACCTATTCAATGTTTTAGCAAACAAATGTGAATATGTACCTTTGATTAAAATTAACATTACTGTTTCCACAGTTTATACCGATAATAATTGGCCAGAATTCGGATGATCATATAATGTTCTATTTTATGGATCCAAATCCATTCATAAAATCTCTAACTGGGAAACCAAAACTAAAGTAAGTATAACATTTTATATAAATAGTTCGTAACCTAAACTGACGTTGAGACGAATATCGTGGAAATGAGTTCGTTTGTGATGCCAACAGAGTGGTGTATATCGGGGACACGGGGCCCAACAAAAACGTCTCGATCACCATCGAGACGGACAAAACTCTCAGCGACATTTACTACGTGTCCAATGCACCTGTCGACCACATCGGCGAGTCGGCGTATATGTGCTTGCAGCCTGGCAGGTGACTGGTTTACACTTCATAGTGCCTGTGATGGTCTTGTAGATCAAAGAACTAGCTAACAAGACGACGACGTACTAACGAAACTGAAAAGAGTAGGGTGAGGCGATTTTAAAAATAGTAAATAAACTCAATAGAGTTAGAAGTTAGTTTTAGAACTTTACACTTAGCAGAATGTAAAGGATGGATATGAAATGAGAATTCTTGGTACTTAACCAGAAGACAGCACTTTTTAGGGTTCCGTAGCCAAATGGCAAAAAACGGAACCCTTATGGATTCGTCATGTCTGTCTGTCTGTCTGTCTGTCTGTCTGTCGCTATGTCACAGCCACTTTTTTTCAGAAACTATAAGAACTATACTGTTGAAACTTGGTAAGTAGATGTATTTTGTGAACCGCATTAAGATTTTCACACAAAAATAGAAAAAAAAACAATAAATTTTGGGGGCCCATACTTAGAACTGAAACTCAAAAATTTTTTTTTCATCAAATCCATACGTGTGGGGTATCTATGGATAGGTCTTCAAAAATGATATTGAGGTTTCTAATATCATTTTCTTCTAAACTGAATAGTTTGCGCGAGAGACACTTCCAAAGTTGTAAAATGTGTGCCCCCCCCCCCGTAACTTCTAAAATAAGAGAATGATAAAACTAAAAAAAATATATGATGTACATTACCATGCAAACTTCCACCGAAAATTGGTTTGAACGATATCTAGTAAGTAGTTTTTTTTTTAATACGTCATAAATCGTAAACCGCAATTTACCTTTCATTCAAGTTACAACGAACTACAAAAACTTTTATATTATGTTACTTGCTGCTACGGAACCCTTCATGGGCGAGTCCGACTCGCACTTGGCCGCTTTTTTTTTAAATCTTCGTGTATTGCTAGAACTCAAAATCAATTTAGAGATTGGCAAGAGAAAAATTTTTTAAGGTCAAATTGATAACACTGAGTCACAGTTAGACCATCGACGCCGCTAGCAACCACCCCAAACCGTTTATTTTTTATCGATAATGACCTTGCGCCCGCGCTGCATTCACTCAACACTTACGCTCGGATGATTTATGGCCCAGTCTGCAGCGAAAGAAAAATTGAACGGTCGGCCTATTTGACCCTTGCATAAGGTGGGACGTCCAGTAGGAAAGGAACCCACATTTATCGCCTCCACGCGCAACTTCTGCTAGTGCTCTAGCACCTAAAGGCGTCGAACGGGTGTCTTCCGTCGCAGGTTCGAATGGCGTGCCGAGAGCTCGGACGGCGAGGTGGCGGGCGCCGGGTCCGGGGCCGTGCTCACGGGTGGCGTCTACGTGCTGTGCTTGCGCGAGCGGCTGGGCCGGCTCGACGCGGCCGTGCTGCATGCACCCAACCCGCCCAACGAGCTCAACCTTGCCTGGATAGTTCCTCAGTACCTTCTCATATCCATCGCTGAGATCATGTTTGCTGTCTCTGGGCTTGAGTTTTCTTTCACACAGGTTTATCTGATATAGTTACCGTCTTAACATCGCGTGGGGATAACGTTAACTATCGTACCCAATGACGGGGCACGGGTCTCCTCATATCTCGGAAAGGTTATGCCATAATCCACAACGGGGGCCAAGTCCAGATTGGCAGAGGTGGTGTAGCTAGTGGCTTACCCCAGTGATAGAATTTTTCAAAATGCCTGTAAAGCCTCTGACACAACATTTACAATTTAGTGATAGAAACCAGCACCAACGGCTAAACGTGCCTTGTGAGTCTTGTGAGGCAAAGAAACTATCGAAATAAATGCTACCGTTCAATCTTATCCACGTAATGGCAGTATCTGTAGTCAGTTAACTTGCATGACCGACGCAACCACGCACATAGAGAGCAACTGTCTTATTCAAGCTAACTGCTAAGTGAGGTAGCTACCACGCAGCTACGTGTCAAGAGCGGATTGTGATAGCGCCACTCGAAATAGCGGCCTGACTTCTGAATCTCTTCTAAGTATTTTCTGCTCAAATACTAACAACTGATTTAATTTGAAATTTGCTTGCAGGCTCCAAAAAGCATGAAGACTATAACAATAGCGGCTTGGTACGTGTCGGTCGCGTTTGGAAACCTCATAGTGATCCTTGTTGCGCAAGCTAAAATATTCGAATCCAGGGTATGAAACAAGTAATACAGATTTTATACAATTACTTAGAGCGTTGAAGCTCGGGCAAGGAACAGCAGGCCTTCAGACCTTGCTCGGTTTCCTATTAAGTTCATAGTTCACCAAAATAAAGGTGAGTTAATGTTAACAGTCTGTGATTTAATTGGGACGGACACATCGGAATTGCAGACTCCTCTAGATCACGTCCCAGAACCAAGGTATATACTATACGTATAAAAGGGTTGCCCGGTCTGCCTATCTGGCTGTGAGAGTAAAAATTACTCTCAAATTAGTGTTTTGGAACACTTTACAAGTTCTTTTTAGGGTTCCGTAGCCAAATGGCAAAAAACGGAACCCTTATAGATTCGTCATGTCTGTCTGTCTGTCTGTCCGTCCGTATGTCACAGCCACTTTTTTCCGAAACTATAAGAACTATACTGTTGAAACTTGGTAAGTAGATGTATTCTGTGAACCGCATTAAGATTTTCACACAAAAATAGAAAAAAAACAATTTTTGGGGGTTCCCCATACTTAGAACCGAAACTCAAAAATTTTTTTTCATCAAACCTATACGTGTGTGGTATCTATGGATAGGTCTTCAAAAATAATATTGAGGTTTCTAATATCATTTTTTTCTAAACCGAATAGTTTGCGCGACATACACTTCCAAAGTGGTAAAATGTGTGTCCCTGTAACTTCTAAAATAAGAGAATGATAAAACTAGAAAAAATATATGATGTACATTACCATGCAAACTTCCACCGAAAATTGGTTTGAACGAGATCTAGTAAGTAGTTTTTTTTAATACGTCATAAATCGTAAACTGCAAATTACCTTTCATTCAATCAACTCAAATATAAAAAAAATATAGAGTTCAAGACATGTCGTGTGATTATGAATTTATACGGAACCCTCAGTGCGCGAGTCCGACTCGCACTTAGCCGGTTTTTTTCTTAAAGCTTTCAAATGATGCACTGAATAAATAATTGTAAGTGTTGACAGACATATTAGTAGGTAGTTCTTAGGTTCCAAAAACTTAATTACCTGGGATTCTTACTTAGTATTTTGCATTACTGTCAGATTATTTTGCACCTAAACCACTGACGATGTTAACAAATTATTATACTTTTTGACTTATTGTCAGGCGATGGAGTTCTTCGGTTACGCGGGCATGCTGGCGGTAGCTATGATGCTGTTCCTACGCATGGCGCGCGGTTTCCGGTCGCGGAACATGGACGCGGACCTGTCGTCTTCAGAGAGTCATCCTTTGCTTCGATCAAGGGTTACTTATTTTTAATAATAAAGTCCGTTCCCGTAAAAGCTTACAGCGATGGCTAGGAATAGCAACGATGTACATCACTTGATGTCTTACGGCTGATTTTATGCATGAGGGCGAGTTCAGCACTCGCCAAAACTACATCAACAGGATTTACAAAACCATAGTTATTATTAATTAATTTTACAATTAACTGCTTCAAAGTAAATCGCGGCCAAAAGATATGTCTTTTTTGTATATCAGTTGCAATTTATTAGTTTCATCATCAGCCGAAAGACGTCCTGCTGGTCAAAGGCCTCCCCCAAGGATTTCCACATCGACCGGTCCTGCGCTGTCCGCAGCCAGCGGCTTCCCGTAACCTTTACTAGGTCATCGGTCTACCGAGTGGGAGACCTGCCTAACTGCGTTTTCCGATGCGCGGTCGCCACTCGAGAATTCAAAAGCTGCTTTTCCACCGGTGAGGCGAGGAGGGAAGAGAATTTTAAATTGTATGGGAAAAGATACAATAAATTATCTTCTCGCACATCTTCGGTGGAAATAGTCTTCTTCTTAGAGATTTCAATTCTCTTCACTCCACTCCTCGCTTCGCCTCGCCTCGCTGGTGGAATAGCAGCTTAGTACCCCAACAACGGCCATTGTTATAAGAGCTATGTGCCCTTTTATTATTGCAATTTATCAGTTTATATCAAGTGAAATGTCTCGGAGAAGTAGCTTAATAAGTGTATCCTTGTTAGGTTTACAACAGTTTTTTTTCCTGTTACATGAACACGTATGCAGGACCAATAAAATACTGAACGGTTGACTTAACAGTCATCTCCCAAAAATATGTTTGAATTGAAGAACGCATTGTGTGTCTGGTAGGTGATATCCGTGCATTCGCTGTTCGCATCGAGCGCGGGCCACCGGTCGCCGGCGAGCGAGGCGTCGTCATGCCTGGGGCTGGCGGAGCGCACGCCGCCGCCGCCGCCGCCGCCACCCGCGGCGTGGCCGGCGCGCACCCTGGTCACCCTGGCCACGCCCTCCTCCGGCGCGCTCGGTGCCACCACGCTGGCTAAGGACTAAGGCGGTTTTAAACTTCGACTGTAGAATCTCGATTTGTATACAAAAACGGCAGGGTATCACACAATGACACCGCATCTTCAGTCAAAGTTAAAACCGCAACACTGCACACCGGCGCGGTGTCCAGTGCAGTGTGATAACCATCACGTGTCACCTGCCACGGGCCCCATGCCTTATAACCAATGACTTATAAGCTGATATGACAGCTTGTACATGTATGGTAAACATTGCTTACAAAAAGCTGAGCGCAGATGAAATGAAAATAAAGATAAGCACGTGTTTCACATCTAAATAGATTTGATATAAAATGTAACAGACGAAAAGACAAATATAAGGTTATAAGGTTAAAACTATATAGTTTTCACCGTCGTCGTCTTATTCAGTTTGTCAAACCAATTTGCGCGTTGACTATGCCTTGCCACTTGTCACGTTGCAGATTTCCGCGCCACTTTAAAGCAAGTCAAGTTCTAACAGTACGCAAACGAAGGCGAAGTTGGTGTGCATCAACGATGAGCTGGTTTCTTTCGCCTTACTTTGCAAGCGATAGTTTTGGGCCACAAATCATGTGAATATCAGTCAAACAGATTTTTTATCTAAGGAACTTAAGTAAAAGTACTAAGCCATTTCTTTTAATGTAGGATTTTGGATTTTTCTGTATCCGTAACTAACAATATCATAAATAAAAAACAAAGTTTTCTGTTTTGATTTGACTGATAAATGTAGGATATAATTAAATTAGATCTTATGTAACTTAGTGTAATGTTAATGTTGTATTTGTATATGTATCAATATTATAACATTATGATGGAAAATACAATATTATTTATTTTTGTCACCACGTCATCATCAAAACCATGTAGATACGCTGAACGGTCGTTGTCAGTGTCAGAGCTTCATAGATTTATAAATAAAAACTACAGGCAGCCACATAACTATCTCTTAAATTATAACTTGTTAAAAATGTTTAAACTTGTGACAATTATTTTTCGTAAGTATTTTATAAAAATAAAATTCTAATGTTTGTACACAAAATAAAGTGTATCGATTGGTATCATTCAGTTTTAGTGTGCTGTATCTCAGTGTACGCAAGCGAAGATGATGACGATGAGGAAGAAGAAGAATCGGAAACTACAACACACAGATCATTGTTGGCGATTGATGAAGTTATAAAATTCCAGAATACAGCACTTAAGGTTGGAGATTTTCCAGTACTTAACAGAAAGGTATGAGTGAGAAAGTACCATCAAGTATGAAAAGATAAGATTGTAAATTATTATAAGAACAACTTTGGGAAATAACGAACTGTGTTTTTTAATTACGTTAGGTCGACATATTAGTACATAAAAACCTAATTCACAGTCTTGCTATTATTTTTAGGGTTCCGTACCTCAAAAGGAAATATAGGATCACTTCGTTGTCCGTCCTGTTGTCCGTCCGTCTGTATGTCTGTCTGTCTGTCTGTATGTCTGTCAAGACCCTTTTTATCAGGAGCGCGTAGACGTATCAAGTTGTAATTTATTTACTCAGGCCTGCAATCCCTTGAAGCTGTGAAAAAATCAAACTTCTATGCCAACGCAGTTGAGGCCTTAGAATGAATATTTATAATAATCAATAATAATATCTTATACGTAAACTTACATTTCAGTTACTTTTTAAAATATTTCAAAAACTACATACTGTTCTAGATTTTTTTGAAATACCAAGACGTGACATCAAAGTTTCTCAGCGACATTAATAGACTTATTTTGTGATTTTTAATTAATAAAAAAATAAAGATGAGGTGGGAAACAAAACAAAACCGGTTTTTTGCCCTCTAAGCAGGAGAGGAATTCAGTGAACATAATATGGTCATAACATAAATTAGTTTTTATGCAATCATCTACGGTTCTTTTTAAGTATTATTATTATCTACACTAATAAATGGAACGTATAAGATAAAAAAGTAAGTATGTATATATTTTTATAGAAAGTTAAAATTCTATGGTAACACGTTTTTTATATCATATTGTGTGGATAGATTATATTTTCATAAGGAGCCACTTTCGTTGCAGGTTTTTAAAGGCTTACGTAGCTCCGTACAAGAGCACCCGTACGTCGTAAGTATAAGGAGGAATATGGTGCATTTCGTGACTGGAACCATCTTATCCAAAACTGTCATCCTCACCGTAGCGCATGCGATACAAGGGCAAGTATAATATCTAACATTCTCATTCAACATTCATTCTTACTCCGATTCTGTAGAACGTATATGCATTCCCACAAAAACGTTAACAGAAAATGCCTTTTGCTCCTGAATGTTTTGTGTAGCACACAGTTTCTATTCAAATGTGTTGGAGGAGCATCTTTTGGACGCGACGTTTCTTCTTTCTCCGCAAACAGTTCCCGAAACGTTGGGTATACGAGTTCCAAGAGGCAGGATCTTCGTATTAGGTAGATTAAAGAATGACCTGCGAAAAGTGTACAATGCTACCTACTTACTTCGAATAAACATATTTTGACGTTGATTTAGATTTTACACATACGAATTTACATCGAAAATATCTTTTTTTTTTAATCACATACATAATATCTGTCAAATTCAAAGTCCCTATCTATAGAGAAAATGCGGTATTCATTATTATTATTTGTACACATAATGTAGAAATTCTTAGTAGCCCCCTTAATAACCTTTGGGGAGGGAGTGGTTGAAAATCACCGCTCGAAAGAGACTCTGAATAGGAGAAGCTGACTCACTAAGAGTGTGTTATGTGTGGTATATGAAAAGCAATAAAGTTTTTACTTGCTTACATTCAAAGGATCAACATTTCAGGGTGCCCACACACACGCTAGGCGTGGTAGTGGGGGAGAACTACTGCGAACGCGGCACCAGCGTCCTAACAGTCATCATAGTCGTCATACATGAAGATTTCAACCCATACACGTTTCAGAATGACCTTGCTTTAGTCAAGATCTTTGAAAGATTAACATTCCGGTGTGTAAGATACCAAGATTATTTTATGAACTATGTTAGTGTATCGATATGCTGCGACTGACAGATTTTCTCATTTGAGACGCATTATTGGTTGCGGACTGTAAATATGCCAACGTTTAAATACACAATATATTGCTATAAATGTGCTCCTTACATCACGTTCTTGCAGTTTCGCTATGGTCTCACGTTGTAAGAAATCATTCGTACAAAGTGAAACCATTGCAAAATTTTTTCGGTTTGGCTGGTGGTAAGACATTTTTAGAACCCGCCTGGCTAGCTACCACCACCCCATCTAAGTCTTGCCGCCAAAACTTGCCGTCTTCCGGCATGGAAATAAGATAGTCAGTTCCCCATTGCGTTGGTAAATCTTGGTAAAACCGCTTCCATCTTCGGCATTATTTACTTACCACCAGGTGAAAAGATGCCAAGGACTTACCAATCGTAGATTTTAAAAAAATGATATGATATCGTACTCCTTGGACAGAGAAATATGTCCTTAACTGTCCGAAAGTATTTGGTATGCGATCTCAAAGATGACCATCATCCGGGTTCCGTTATGCGTTAAGTGACGTTATGTGATACCCGATTAAAATTATTCAAAACGGTAAGAAATCATGAAGTTGAATATACAATAGGTACTCTGTCTTATCTGGCCGCAACCACCGAAACTATAGTCCCAAGAAGCTTATAACCAAATTGGAGAAAACACTCTCTTAGGTTAAACACCCGGTCTTAGGACCGGACTGAAGACAAAAACTATGGACCTTGAATGCGCTTCTGTCTCATGAGAGAGCTGCTGTCTCATTCTAATTACCCTACTTAGAATGAGACAGCAGCTCTCTGAAGGAAGAAGCCCATTCAAGGTCATATTTTTGGTCTTCAGTCCGGTCTTAAGAGTGTTTTCTCTTTGGTTATAAGCTTCTTGTACAGTCCCCGTGCAGTCCCTAGTCCCAGTGTCAAAGTGAGTGATTCCCCGCACGGAAGAAAGAGGTTTCTTCCGTGATTCCCCGTGTCGAAGTGATTTTTCGTATTTCCGACTTTCAGTACTACCACTAACTAACCCTCGCTAAACCATTCCGACTACATACCTATGTGTTTATCATGATTTCATGATATGTACGAAATTTTGCAATGGATATACATACTATATTATATCCTAATCATGTTTAATTTTTTAGCGTAAATGTGAAACCTGTCATAGGATTACTTAAGAAAGACTATAAGTATAAAGGTGAAAAAGTATTCCTTACCGGATGGGGAAGGTGCGACCTAACGGTAAAGATTTAACAATATTTGTCACGTACGGCTTGAAAATAGCAGGAGGTTATTTAAAGAATGCTTGCTTATAGGGTGAAGAACTTTGCTTCCCCCGCCAATCTGTGTTCACTCTGAATGAAAAACTAGACCCAATGCTGAGGTCTGTGCATTTCAGGACCGATCCTAAAGTACTGGAAGTGGCGTGCTACATTTACAAAAAAATGGTATTACCACAATTTATGTTCTTCTTATCGTGTGGCACAATTTTACCGTCCTATCCCACTAGGTATAGGCGGCGGTTGCCTGGTGTTGCACTTAGCATCACCCGCGGTAACGTGTAGGGCATTTTAGATTTACACCTACGGACAACAATTTATGTTAATATAAATATATTAAACCTCAGAATATAAAATCTATAATACTATAGATAGTTCAAATTATATTATGAGACATAAAACTACTTTCACATTGTTGCTTATAACATGCGAAAACATCGCCAATTTTTTCAAATAGGTGAGCCATGACCGTATGTGCTTCTGATTACGCATATCACGATCACGGGAAAACTACTTAATATTTACACGCTATATAGTTTGGTTGAAATACTAATACTTGACTGATCCGCACCAAGTGAGATGATGATCAACCAAAGTAAAGCCATCGGAAACACCTAGATACTTGTCTCAGAAGGGCAAAATAAAATGACCACAACAATGGTGTGGAAACCTTCGTTTGACGTTTTTCAGCTAAGCTGAAGATGAAACCGCACGGGCAGTCTATTCGCTCTGTTATCTGTTGCAGTACGATATCAATATCATGCCGGGCATGCTCTGCTTGGGCGAGTCGCGGCGACTGTCGGCCTCGATGGCGTGCATGGCCGTGCCGGGCGCGCCCGCGGTCATCGACGGCCGCCTGCTGGGACTCTCCTCCTGGGGCTTCAGTTGCGGCTACGAGAAGGACCTGCCTGTCATATTCACAGACGTCCGATACTATTATAAGTGAGCTCAAACCAATTTATTTTGTAGGTTTGTGTTACTGTCGTCACATGTTAAATTGAACGATTTAAATGAAATCTTTATTTTTAGTTGGATTTACGACAACCTCGAAGTTTTTCATGCAATACCAAAATCAGAGTTGCGTCCATTATATAAAGCTACTGTATGTTACAAATCGAGGAAATGGCTAACGAAGTCGAGAAAAGAATATCCATCTCATGAACACACCGATGAAGAAATTATACCCTCGGTAATGGACAAGAGTCTCGCGCGACTAAAGGGAACCGTTAACGATTTCAGAAATTATTTTTACGGTAGAAAATATGATCACTCTAAAAATGAAATATACGCTGTTTTAAGACACATAATAAATAAAACTGAAGCAATGAATGAAATAATACAACAAATAGACACGCCAGAAACAAAGCCATTTATTACCTACGATAGTGACTACTATTTTGAATCGGAGCAGCCATGAGAATGCCCCATGGTTCATATGAAATAGCTCTCTGGAAAGAACAAGCAACTGATTGACTTTGGCTTGATTACAAAAGTCTGTGTAATTTTCTCCGAATTGCGAATGCACACCAGTTTTTATCTGACTAGTTTCAATTGCTAGTGGTGAAGGAGTTTGAACAATTCTTTGTACTTATTCCTACCTGTCCGTCCCACTGTTACCTCACCACATCCCTCTGAACTCTACTTGGAAAATTGGGATGCCCTGAGAAGTTTGTGCGTATGATCCGGCTCCTACATGACGAAATGGTCTGCTGTGTGTCATATAACGGTGAACAGTCAGAGTTCTTCACCGTGAGCTGCGGCGTCAAGCAGGGTTGTATGCTTGCACCGACGTTGTTTGCGCTCTACTTTGCAGTAGCAGTCGGTGAAGCTCTGAAACATACTTCTGCTGGCATTAGAATACGTTTCCGGATGGATGGAGGAATTTTCAACCTGACTAGACTCAAAGCCCGTACCAAAGTATCCCACGCGGTCATAACGGAGATCACAGGAGCTTCAGGCTCTTATTAAGAACCTTCATGAGGTTTGTTGTCGTTTCGGTCTCAAAATCAGTGTCACTAAGACCGAAGTTATGGCAATGAACTTCCTTGGAGCCACTGAACCTTTAAAGGTATATCTAAACAATAGTGAGCTCAAACAGGTGGAGAAGTTCAAGTACTTAGCACTATCACATCAAAGTGCGACCTTGAAGCTGAGTTAAATCACCGCATCGGAACGGCAGCGGCAGCTTTCGGCAAACTAAGATCCAAGGTGTTGCGGTCACATGACTTGAAGTTGACAACTAAAATCGCCATATACAATGCGATCGTCCTCCCGAATTTGCTGTATTCCTGCGAGACTTGGGTACTATATCGGAAACAAATACGCATGCTCGACAGGTTCCACTTGCAATGTCTACGTGACATTCTCAACATCAAATGGTCGGATCGGGTGAGAAACACCGATGTGCTTCGACGGGCGAATGTCTACGGCATAGAGTCGTACCTGATGAGGCGGCAGCTCCGATGGTGCGGCCATGTCTTGCGGATGTCAGACGATAGAGTGGCAAAACGCATCTTCTTTTCTGAACTCCAGAATGGCAAGCGGAAGCAAGGTGGCCAGTTCCTTCGCTTTAAGGACGTTCAGAAAAGACACATGAAGCGATGCGATGTTGACCCTCTAAAATGGGAGGAGAGAGCGAGTTGTCGACCGGAGTGGAGGCGCTTGGTGCAGAAAAAAGTGAGCGACTTCGAAGAGCGGAGGAGATTGGATCTCGACGACAAACGTGATGCTCTTAAGGCCAGACCACCGGCGGCCATCTTTTATAATTATATTGACGGTGTCCTCACGTGTCGCCAATGTTTGCGCACGTTTTGCAACAAGGTTGGCTACTGTAGTCATATTAGGGCACACGATAGGGCAAATCACCATAGTCCCTCTACCACGGACCAACAGTAGTCACCATAACCGAAATCGGCAAGGGAGTATATACCTCACCACTCATACAAAAGGCCAATATTTTTTTGTGAGAATCATTGGATCAGTGTTTTAACAAATATGTTTCTTATCATAACTGATAGTATCAGGAATGTTAGCGAAGTGAGAAGAATTTTGAAAGACCCAAAGAAAGGCACAATAAGGTCAATTTCAGTTTTTATTAGGTTAAGTATTATATATTTAATAACTTTCAATATTATTTAGAATAATAAAAGGCTCTTAGGTCAAGTAAACAATTTTTTAAATTAGTATCAAAGGAAAATAATTTTGTTAATTTATAATAGTTTTAAACACAGCAATCGATAATGAGTATAACTCGAGGAGAGGAGTTTATCTTCTTATTATTATTAAACCAGCAAATGAATATTCTGGTTTTCATTTAAACCCCTAAATTACGATATTTTACAATAAATATAAAATACTAGACAGAAGATAATAGCTGTCCAAATCTTTTTGACAAACCCTTCGAAACTGAATGGTTTTTGTAACTAAACCTTCTGGTTTAGTGTGGATTGCATGGTCGCGTCGATCAAGCAGGTTAACTGACCTTATTCACCGTCATAACCTGGATGGGTTTGTATCATAGTAGTAGCATTTATCTCGAGAGTTTCCGTGAATCGCAAAGCACGTTTGGGCGTTGATACCGGATTTATCACAACATTCTATCTATTTCTTCTATTCTGTTCTATTACTGTAGGATTTTATGGATTATTTCAAAAAATATCCAGTTTCTACAAACAAGCCGTCAAATACTGTATTATAGACAGCCAGTAGACATAAAAACCGTGTTAGGTGGCAATAATTGCAACAGTTCTGGTTTTTGGAATGTTGTTAGGATAGATACCAGTAGTGCCAGTAGTATAAAACTAATTTTGTAGCCTCGAAAGACCTGTGCTAACTGCGTGGTGCTCCAAAAACATCGAAATTTTCGGACTTTTGTTCAGAATTTCTAAAAGTTGCATCCCACGGAAAAAGTTATTGTGTACCTACTAGTGTAGGTAAAAAGAAGACAATTTTTTCTATAATTTGAGTATAATTGCAGCTCTGTAGATCCAGTAGAACCTAAGATACAGCACTTAAACATTGGAAATGTTCCCAAAAATGTTCAAAATTGTAGTTATAGCCGCCTTCCGAGCAGAATATCGGCTATAATACTCTCTTTACTAGAAAAGTGATGGGGAAGGCAGTTGTAGAGCAGTTATTTAGCTATTCCGCACCATTTCTTGCACGTGCATGACAGGAATTTCATAAATACATGTTACAAATATTTTCATAAATAAACGGTCCCAGGACAGACCTACGAATGGATTACCTTACCTGCATGACAGGAATTGTAGCAGGGTTTCCGCCGGTACAATAGAAAAAAACAATTCAATACAAATATTTATTTTGCATTAAACATGGTAAGTAGTCAGTACAAGGTGTTTGGTTAAAAATAAAGTTTCTCATGTTTAGCCTTTGAATTTAAGCATGCAAAATTTTACCAGAAGTCAAGATATGCGCCAAATTATTAACATTATTTAATTATAATCATACAATAAAAATGTCAAGATTAAATTAGATGTAATAACAATGTCATTTGAAAATAATATTAATAATAATAATAACAGTTTTGTCTACATTTTAAAATTAAAAAATTCTGTCACCGAATAGAATGCCCTTTCATTGAGGTCACTCGTTTCAAATACCTGGTAGCTCCTTGAGCAACCACTAAATGCGTGAAAGAACAACTGTATTCCGGGGGGGGGGGTGGAGGGGGAGGATGAGAGCTCTTCTTGAGTAGTGCCAGTAGTATAAAACTAATTTTGCAGCAAAGACCTGTGGTAACTGCGTGGTGCTCCAAAAACATCGAAATTTTCGGACATTTTTGTTCAGAATTTCTAAAAGTTGCATCCCACGGAAAAAGTTATTGTGTACCTACTAGTGTAGGTAAAAAGAAGACAAATTTTTCTATAATTTGAGTGTAATTGCAGCTCTGTAGATCCAATAGAACCTAAGATACAGCACTTAAACATTGGAAATGTTCCCTAAAATGTTCAAAATTGTAGTTATAGCCGCCTTACGAGCAGAATATCGGCTATAATACTCTCTCTACTGGAAAAGTGATGGGGAAGGAAGTTGTAGAGCAGTTATTTAGCTATTCCGCAGCATTTCTTGCACGTGCATGACAGGAATTTCATAAATACATGTTACAAATGTTTTAATAAATAAACGGTCCCAGGACAACTTACGAATGAATTACCTTACCTGCATGACAGGAATTTTAGCTGGGTTTCCGCCGGTGGTTTTTTCATTGAGGTTACTGGTTTCAATACTTGGTAGCTCCTTGAGGTGTTGTCACAACCACTAAATGCGTGAAAGAACATTTTTTATGTTGAGCCCAATCCATAAAAAAGTACCTACCAGAGGTCAACATCTTCTATTTAATGGAAGGGACCGACACCAGTGACTTCAATGAAGAAACCAGCGGCGGAAACCCTGCTGAAATTCCTGTCATGCAGGTAAGGTAATCGATTCGTAGGTCTGTCCTGGGGCCGTGTATTTATGAAACTATTTGTTATGAAATTCCTGTTATGCAGGTGCAAGAAATGCTGCGGAATAGGAAGATGCTCTTGCCAGAGAACAGGGCTGAAATGTTATACTCTCTGCAAAGTTTGTCAGGCGAAGACCTGCCTCAATACTCCGTCCTTACCCCTAGACTGAGTCGGATAAAGAGGGTGACTTCGAAGGCCCCCCCTTTACCAAAAGCAACAGAGCAGTCTCCAGAGCCACAGGAAGAGCTGTCATACAAACCTGGAAGTTAGAGACGAAAGAGTCGTGTTCTTTTGGAAGGTCACTTATCATAAGGTGAGATGTTGCCAAATCTATAATAAAAAAAGGTCCTTGATTATTAGTTCCCTTGTAATCTGGACAAAGCGAAAAATTAATAAATATAATTTTCCAAAAATTAAGTAATTAATTTCATATAAAAAATATTAATTGACATTTTGTTGTATATTTCTGTCGCAGTTGTCAGCTGAGGTGTCGCCATCACTAAGTGATATAAAATAAGTGTTATAATATCAATATAAATAATTTAACGTCTTTCTTATCCTTTACAGAAGTCCTGCAAAATTGGTCAGGCTCCCTTTTTTGGAAAATTATATTTCATCAATTTTTCGCTTTGTCCAGATTACAAGGGAACTATTGGTCCTAAAAAGTTCCTCTTGTGCTTTGATAAAAGCTACATAACGGCTCCACAACTTTCTTCCCCATGACTTTCCTCTTAGAATGAGTATTATAGCCGATATTCTGCTCGGAAGGCGGCTAAAACTACAGTTTCGATTTTTTTAGGGAAAACGGCCAATGTTTGAAGTGCTCCATCTTGAGTTCTATTGCAATTACGCTCAAATTATAGCAAATTTTGTCTTCTTTATAAGTGTAAGTAATAACCTTTTAGAAATTATATAATCCAAAATCTGAAAATGTCCGAAAATTTCGAAGTTTTTGGAGAACCTCGCAATTAGCACAGGTCTTTCGAAGCCGCAAAATTAGTTTTACACTTCTAGTATCTATCCTAACAACATACTGCAGAACGCAGAACTGTTGCGATTATTGCGACCTAACGCGATTTTTATGTCTACGGTGACTGGCGTAAAAGTATACATACCCGTATTATACAGTATTTGACGGCTTGTTGGTAGAAACTATTTCTTTTTTGCAATATCGATTATTGGATTAAAATCCGACAGTGATAGAATAAACAGAAGATAAATGCTACTTCTATGATACAAACCCATCCAAGTTATGACGGTGAATAAGGTCAGTTAACCTGCTTGATCGACGCAACCATGCAATCCACATTAAACCAGAAGGTTTTCAGTAGCTTTTAAATGATACCCTCCCCAGACATAGTTTAGTTATAGGTAAACAAAGCTTGCCGATTTCGTATTTTGATTTTACGTCTTGCGTCTTGTTATTGGCTCTTGGTCCAAAAATACTTATTGTCATGTACATTTTTGAATTCCTTAAGAACCGCTCTACAAAAATGATAATAACCTTTAAATTTTAGATAAACCCAATACTTTCCGAGTTATACAGGGTGACTGGTTGAACGACGGACGGACGTATTTAAGGAGATGATAGGATAATTTACATACTTTTCAACCATATAAAACAAAAAAATCATACACTCAAAAAACACAAGTTACATATTTTTTTATAAAACGTAACTATTCTTGTGTTTCCTAACTCTATGCCTAGGTACTTACCACTTTCCCACAGCGTGCACCGAGCTGCTCGTGGTCGCTGAGGCCAATCTCTTGGACAGGCTGATAACACACTGATAATGAAAGGATGGAGTTCGTCTTCATGTAGGATACTTTACCCCAACCACTGGGATACCTGGAAATGCCTTCCTGCATTCCGCGTACTTTCACATGGGTAATAATCGAAGTAAATTGCTTTGTGCGGGTTCACTGGATAACGAACGATTCCTTCCTCGTCCTTGATCAGGGTTAGGAACTGGAGGAACGCCAAGTCTCCTAAGAAGTCTATGACGGCAACTTATGTAATTCGTGATACATTGCAATATGACGTTAATTCACGTCTAACAACACTAGCTTACATTACATAGCACCACACCATGTCCCAGTATCCTCATTAGAGTACTGATAAGCCATTATCACTCACTATCAAGGCACCGAAATCCACGCGACAGCTACGTAAGTAAAACCAGAATGTTCGGGACGAACGGGACGCGTGAACGCACGCCACCCCTACGACGACGGCCCGCGGGCGACTGACTAGGGCCGGCGCGGCGCGGCGCAGGGCAGAGACGCGGGAGCAGTCGCTCACGCGCATGCGCAGTATTGCGCAGTGGCGAGTCCGCGCCGCCGCTACTCGGGGTCGTTGCCCGAGGCCGCGTACACGTGACTTGTATTTAGTAAAATGTAGAGGTGAACTTTAAAATTATTTTTTAAATGATGAAAATTAAGGTCATGTTTTTTTTACATATTTGGAATGTGTATCAGCTTCTTATTCACCTCCTTAAATGCGTCCGTTGATTTACCAGTCACCCTGTATTAAGAATTAACACAAAGAGTTGAACAGTTTTATCGAAAAAAGACAGCTTTTTCAATGTAGCTCCTTAAATTGAATATTTACGACAGAACGTACATACACCTTTTTTGTAGGTCTTTTCAATAGTTTCCAAATGATACCACACACATAGGATAAAACTTTGTGGTTCTCGAGAAAATATTGAAAACCCAACCCATTCGGCCGCCATCTTGATTACGTCATAGATACTCCACCATTTTAGAAAGCGACAACAAGTGATTTGGACAATCAGTAGACCATGCTGATTCCAACGGTACCAGTTGTCGCTATACTACTGTTCAGTCCTACGAAATTCGTAAATAAAGCACTTTCGACGAATAGGCCTCTATACTATCATGAGTTATCCTAATTTTTCGAATATGAATTCTAAATTGTGGATATCATTTCGAACTACGGTAATTCCTAATAGTTTAGGTTTATGACGAAAAAGTTCATTTAAACTCGTGTATTTGTAATATTCTCAATTGGCAATACATTTTTCATTAGTTTGGCTATAGAGGTATAAAGTAAAAGACATAGAACATACACCAAAAGGCGCTGTAAAATAAAAATCAACAGCAAGATAACCATTTAGTTTACTAATAAATTATTTCAAGATAAGTATCCATTACATTATGTACAATATAAACATAACAAGTAAGTTAAATTTGATAATCTTTAGGGTCATACAGTTCTGATAACAGTCTGTAAATATACGACGGGGAGCTGCCACCGCTGAGGAAAAAAAATATTGATTTCATTGATAGGTTGGGTTACATTGTTGCAATATTTGAGAAAGACAAATTCAATGAGGATAAATTTTAATAGAGGTAGGCTCTTATAATCAAGGCCCGTCTGGGTAGTAAATAACACTTGCTCGCTCTTTAGCACTCTACCACCCTGCCCTGTTTTTCGGCGGCGGTAGGATCGATAGCCAGCTTACGAGGCATTCTAACTTTGTCTACTAGTATCGGAAAAGCACTGATGTAGGGAATCTGTGGTAGTATAAGCGGCTGTACTTACAGATTAGTAATGAACAGCGTGACGTGATCCGGCGGAATAAAGTCGTACATGGGCGCGAACACATGACTCACGCCGCAGTCGGTATTCCTGAAAAGGGTGCCCATTTCTATTATCGTGTACCCTTCCTATTTGTGTCGCTATAAGGAAGTAAAAGCAGAAAACACTCACTCGTAGGGCAACACCTGGTGTGGAGAGCCGAGTTTGTTGAATTCGTCGCACGCGTACAGCGGCGACAACTTGTACAAAGGCGCCAGGGCTATCACCTGCGGACACACCGACAATGATGGAGAAGATTAAGGAAAGTCTTGACTATATGGCCCAAAGGGCGTTGTTGCGTCCTATGCTTGGAGTTTCGCGGTGGTAGTGGGTGGGGCACATATGTAGCTCGTAGAACAGATGGCCGTTGGAGCATTAAAGTTCTCGAGTGGCGATTGTTCAGCAGTGGATGTCTTTTGGCTTATGATGATGATAAATGATTGTATGATGGAAGTACCTTAATTTACAATTAGAAAAATAAATCACCTGTATGCAATTATATGGTAGCTACATAGAAATCTAAATAAATAGGGGTATAGCTAGCATTACTGCATAAGGGATTGCCTGTCCCTAAGAAACTAAGACTGGCTATGGTAGTGTTGGTCCTGTCAACGCGTGACACTTCTTTCAGTGGAGGAGTTTGTCTGTTGTGCAGCGCCGTCACATGTTCAACTGCGCCATCTGGGGTGCACACCTCTTCCTGAACCACATCATTAGTGGCTTTTCACGTCTCAGAATTAAAGAATTACAGGGCTGCCTAGGCTACCTGCGTCATCCTCTCGGACTTACTGGCATAAACCGCAGGAACAACGCAACGGGGCGACTCGGATTTATTTTAAAGTTTTCGTTTGAGTTGCAGACCAATGCTGACGACAGCCCTCTCCCCAATACTGATACTGAACACCATGGTGCCCTTTATATCCCACCTCGCGAGGACGGAGCCCGCCCGCGACGTGAGCTGCTCAACTCCGCTCAGTACGACGTAGCACTGCAGCACCACTAAACATTCGTGGAATAGAGGATTACCGAGTACATTTCTCATATCCTCATATCCGAGTTCATTGCTCATGAGCGTCGGTGGCTCCACGGTAGTGACTTCGACCTCAAGATGTTTCGGGTTCGAATCCTGGCCAGTGCACCAAAAAGTTTTCGAAATTTACGTGAACTTTCATACCGATTACTTCAACAGTGACGGAAAACATCGTGAGGAAACCTGCACATCTGATTACTAGATGAGTATGATGGTCGCGTTGCACACGTTCGTAGGAGTAAATATATAAAATGCCTTACACGTGACCACGGGTGATGTTTAGTGTAGCAACGGGTAACTGCCGTGTATCCCTTGTGACTGCACGGTGAAATGTTCCATTCAATAAGAAGACGAATCTCATACTTTATCTGTGTCGGGCGAGGCGCACACCGCGGCTACTCACCGGCACGCTGTAGTGCTTGGCGGCGAGCGTGACGGCGTGCATGCCGGCGCCGGCCAGCGCCGCGCCGCCCGCCAGCGCCGCGCGAACTCCCACCACGACCTACCACACAAGTTGGCTCAATTAACAGGGATTGTTTTTAACCCCCGACGCAAAAAGAGGGGTGTTATAAGTTTAACGTGTCTGTGTATCTGTCTGTGGTATCGTAGCTCCCAAACGGATGAACCGATTTTCGTTTTGTTTTTGGCTGATAGATTTAATCATTAATTTCGTAATCTGCCCACGAAATGCTCCACCAGTATAACTTTGATAGCTTATACCTATCTCGGAAAAGTGTCACTTTAGGAAGTTTCTGCGCAACAATTTTCGTTTGTAGCACTGCCAGTTATCGATTCATGCAAGTTTCATGAATGGCCAATATTTCGTCGATCACGCAAATTAAATGACTACAGACACGGTCATAACCTGGATGGTTTGACTGTTAGTGGCATTTGTGTTGACCGTTTCCGTGCTTGGCCCCCGTGTGTAGAGTATGGCCTAACCTTCCCGAGTTAAGGAAAGAGACCTGAGCCCCTGCAGTGGGGACTATATAGGTTGTTAACGAATAAAAAATATGGTTTTCTAACAATTACATATATAATACCTGCCAATGTTATGATACTTAAAAATTATATTTTTTAATTATGATTCATTCTTGATCTTAGATATGTATGGAATTCATATAAACATTAAGGGTTATATTGAGCAGATTCTCAATTTGTTTCGCAGTGCCAGGGTCGCCATCTCTAAAATTAAATTCTTGATATACAAGTAGGTATAATAATACCGACGGTGATAATATATATTTTAACAAATTACTATAAGGTACTAAACATTATTGTATTTATAAAAGGTATCGTTGCTTAAAATGTACTCAGGTCATCGATAAGAAGAAATAAAAACGCCAATCACAAAGCACATGGGGCTAAATTTTTTGCTTCTGCTTTCTATTACAGTACAGATTCCTACGCAATAAATCTTGTTATGAGTTATATTTGTTTGTTCACTATGATCTTTCTTATCTAGTCTCTCAATGCCACTGAACTTGAAGCTAGATGAGTGGGTGTAGAATATGGACTATACAGACGAGCAACTAATAGTTTATTGTATGACTAGCCTTTCCTCCAGGAACCCTCGAGTTTTCCGGTATAAAAAATAGCCTACGTGTTAGCTCAGTGCTTTATCTCTCTTTCTTTCAAAGCCGTTCAGTAGTTTCTGCGTGAAAGTGGAACAAACAAACATCTATACTTTCGCATTTATAAAAGTAATGAGATGAGATGGTCACATTTTCCAAGGATTTCCTGTAAGTACTTACATATGAACACATATAAAGTAGTAAGATATAACTCGCGTTAGGGTATGACATTCGCACTAAGCATGAGCTTTGGAAATTCGCTTTGCTGAGATAATAATTCCACCGCCATGACTAGCTATTCCTCCAGGAACTCTCGAGTTTTGCGGTATAAAAATTATCCTATGTGTTAGCCCAGTACTTTATGTAGCTATCTACTAAATTTCATCCAAATCCGTTCAGTCATTTCGGCGTGAAAGTGGAACAAATGAACAAATATTCATACGTTCGCATTTATAATAGTAGTGAGATGAGATGGTCACATTTTCCAAGGATTTCCTGTAAGTACATACGGCTACATATAAAGTACTACCGACATTATGCATCAGATATAACTCGCATTAGGGTATGACATTTGCACTAAGCATGAGCTTTAGAAATTCGCTTTGCTGAGATAATAATGGCGCCACCATGTACCTAATATATTATGCATGTATTTAACATGTTTTTAATTAATCTGTCACAGACGACAGTTTCCGAACTTTCGCAATAAATGTTATTTTATTTTCTGACAAAAATTATCCACTTATCGACATCATTAGTACTTTTATAACAAATCCATATTTGGCCGATATTTCTTCATTCTGTCAGGTAAATGTTCTAGTATTCTATGATCAGTTAATTTTAATTTTATATGTAAAGCGTACGTTGAATTAAGAGCAGTACAAAAGTGACAAGAGACGAAAACAAGGACGCATGCATGGATTTCAGCAGTCATTTCGTCAATTTCCTCTTCGCACATAGGCTTTAGAATAGAATTCATTTATTGTGTGTGATTGTTACAATATAAAAATATGCAAGTTTACAGTACTCAAATAGTCAAAACAATCTACCTATATCAGGCATTCCACAACTTAATTACGTCAGTTCGACGAATCGATATCGATCAACATTTAAATTTAAAAAATTATGTATGTATAAATAAACAGTCGAAATTCGAATTTTCGCCCAGAACTAATATTTATTAGTACATATTGGGTTCCGCGATATAAAAATTCGCTGTTAGCTAAACAATTTAAAATTAACTGATTGTTTTTTTTTTTTTTAATATGGTCTTATCGAATATCCATCGTTAACAACTCATATGGTCCTATACCCAGGGATAGTTAGGCCTTTCTTCACACACAGAGGTCAACTCCGGATTGGAATGTCCATAAACATGCAAAGCTTTAGAATAATCGGATATCGGAAGGTGGGCAAAATTCGCTTTGCAAGATTTTACACGCGAGCACGAACTTACAGGTAAAGATAACATAAAACTATTTAGCAAGGCACATATCAAACCAACGACGACTATATAGAGGCGGGCCCCTATGTCATTGTCTTCGAAACCTAACCTCTTATCGGCGGCGCATCTTGCGATCAGAAATACCGAGATCCCTTCTCGCTCCCACATTAGTTTATTTAGCTCTGGATTCTTGATTACTCGTATACAAATATAAATAAGGAGCTGGCATTGAAGATTACAGTGAAATTTTAAAGTTATAAGTATTAGAATTAAAGTGAAAATATTGATAAACTTTTAACTTGTAACTTAAAATTTAATATACATACTTTTTTTATTCTTCTTATTCTTGTAAAAAGAACATTACCTTATTGACACGAGACATGACCCCGTACACTGAGGCATTGCTGATGACAGTCACGGGGACTCCCGCAGTGCTCAGTCTGTTCGCCATGGCGTGGCTCTGTTAGAAAGCGAATAGTCAACTTACAAAAACGTATAAATAAATCTGACAAACATAGGATTTTGTGATTTGTCACCATAATCATTTCAGGGTGTTATTAAATTTCAGGGTGTTATTAAAGGGTATTTGAAATTTTAAGGGGTTACTCAGAATTAAGTATAGAATACAGGAAAAATATTGAAAAAATCCGATCTACAATTATTTTTTCATTTTCACATACAAATTCTTGATTCACTGTTCAGATTTAGTATGGGAAACAAAACAAAATTGTAGGTCGTATTTTTTTCATATTTTTCCTGTATTCTATACTTGATTCTGAGTAACCCCTTAAAATTTTGAAACGCGCTTTAAACACCCTGTATTATATTATCATCATTGTATAAAGAATAAACAACTATTAAATAAGAAAAATTTAGGATTAAAGTGACTGTTTTACTTTTTGTAATCAAGATCCACAACATACAGTCATATAAGCTAGTCCAACTAAGGAGCAAACGAAATAGACCTGAGCACCGTTCCATCCAATAGAAATATGATAAATATAAAACACCTCAAAATATCACCGATATACAGTAATAATAGCCAATAGACTTTTTACTTTACTGTGGCTGCATTACTTTGTCAGGAAGTTTGTATTGGGAAGATTTTGACTTTGTTCATAATTAATAATCTCGTGGTTATTATTTTTTTGCTTTGTATAATGTATATGGTAAGGGCCCTAGATCCCACAGAATGTCCAGGAAAGGCTGGCTTGACGTAGTGAGAGCGGACATGAGAGCAAATGTCCTCAATGAGGAGGATATTGAAGATCGGGCAAAGTGGAGTATATTAAGTCGGAAAGCGGATCCTGGCTCTAGACGGGAATTTTAATAAACCATTTCGTCCCCACTGTATGTGCACAGGTCTTTTTCCATACTATAGGAAGGTAAGGCCATACTTAACATACGGGGCCAAGTCCGGATTGGTGAAGGTTTTTGGGGCTAGTGGCCAACGCCGGTGTCAGAAGTTTTCAAGCCGCCTAAGGCCTCGGACATCGCTTAACCACTGCCATTTAGTGATAGCAGCCAGCACCAGCGGCTGAAAGTGCCTTGCGAAGCACAGAAACGGTCGAGATAAATGCCACTAACAGTCAAACCCATCCAGATTATGACCGTGTCTGTGGTCAGTTAACCTGCGTGATCGACGCAAGCCGCACTGAGCCACGACCGCTTCTATCTGGGATAACACTTGATAAATAAAAAAAATAAGATATATGGTAGGGGTCTGACGTGTCTCGGAGCGGGTCCCTCGGCCAGGATGAGCTTGTAGCGGCGCGCCACGCACACGCGCAGGAAGCGCTCTGCCAGCCGACTGGCGCCGTACGTCAGGATCAACTCGTCGGCGTGCACGTTCTCGCGCGCCGTCGAGCAGATCGACAGCGAGCTCGACTCCAGCTCCGCTCGGAGCTGCGCCATGCAAATGGAGTATTGTTATTATGAGAAAATATATGAAAGAAAGAAAGATTCCAGTGTCCCGCATACCTCATTTAAATGCAACTTATTTTTGCCGTCAGCTCTAACTAGACTTAACGTAAACTTTAATAAAATAGTATTAATGAAATGAAATTGATCATTGAAAAAAGAAATAGGTACCTCGGAGATGTGGTCCCGCAAAGGTTCCCGCAAGTCGTGCTCGGCAGGGCCCAGGGTGGCGCGCCGCGACGGCTCGGCAAGCACTAGTCGCTGCAGACTTTCCCCGCCGCCGTCTCCGCCCTAAAAATAAAAACCTTTAAATTAACAGTTATTTATTTTATTATCAGTAATTCTACAGACAGCTTTGCAGACTTTCATGAAACTAAAATTAAAAGTTGCATTGAAATGCACTATATTGAACCTGCCTATTGAAATTGTTTTGTTACGCTAATTAAAAATCCATCTCATGTTCTGTTTGTGAGAGGAAAGATAAACAGTGCTCTGACTGGCTATAAAAAACGAGATGTCACATTTTAAAGTAAGTTGTGTATAAGACCCTGCTGAAGAATTACAGACCCATCTCCCTTCTGAGCCTTGTCTACAAGATGTTTTCGAGAGTCATTACGAATCGTCTCGCACGCAGGTTTGACGAGTTCCAGCCTCCCGAACAAGCCAGTTCAGTACCATAGACCCCATACATAGGCTGCGGCAGATTATACAGAAGACCGAAGAGTACAATCGGCCACTATGCTTCACATATGCACTGTATTATAAATGATAAATCTTTATTGCTTTACATGTGGTAAGTACAGATCTTGTTATTGTAAAGTATCTCACATTAAGTCAACATTTTTGACATGCAACAGTTTTTCTTTTGTTAAATTAAAAATATTCAGTATCTTACGTTTAAAATGTCACAATTAATTCAATATAGATGTCACAAGTTTTTTTTTTTTTTTTAAGGTACAAATTAAAAATGGTAAAAGTTTATTGCAGATTACAAAAGTCAAACTTAAATAAACTAAAAATAAAATAAAATTTTCACATGTCAATGTAATCCACCCAAAGGCTTCGTTAATCGAATAGGCCACCCCTGGAGGCTCTTGATGCAAAGGTGCCCATTATGCTTGCAGCGTTTCCGCGCTGAACAGCAATGGACAACCTTTGCATCAGGAAAGCCCCGGAGCGGGGATCGCCCCCTCTTGATCGCCCCCTCTTTGCCTGATGCGACGACCGGTTTCACGAACGAAGTCTATCGCCTCCGTTCCCCAGCATCCCGTAGTCTCCACAGCAAACGGCACGAAAAAATATGTCTCCTTCAAGGGAGCATACTTCTCGTGCTTATGTTTGGCTGCGCCTTCGGCAGCATAGCAGGCGGTTCTTGTCGTGCCCTTTAGGTGGCTCGGGGCGAAGGTACTGACGCACGTGGCATCCCATAAGAGGCACCTGCCTCTCTGCCAGGGTACTAAGGTCAGACCATCGGGCCTTTTCCCATCGGTGCGACTGAGACCTGGCGGTTCACTTCGGCACGGGATGTTTGCCGAAATCAGCGACCTCCGGATGATATCATTAAGAGCGTGGTGCCGCGGACACCTACCTGAGCATTTCCGACAACTCAACGCATGATGACCGTTAGCTTCCACTCTGGTGCCGCAAATGCATATGTGAGGTTCGCACACATTGCAGCCCAGGCGGAGTGCCACAGCCACCCGCATCGAGTCGTTGTCCAGAAGGGTGCCCAGATGAGGCGACGGTAAAACCTGCAACCACGCTCCGGATTCCGGCCTAGAGCCTGCCTTAAGCCTCGCCAAGTCTACGCCAGACGCCTTATCTATTAGATGGGTAAGCGTCCTTTTAGACCCGGGTTCGTCCCATGACCGCTGGCTTTTAGGATTTTCCGGTGCGTCAGCATTCGCATTAAGGGACGACCAGATTGCCTTAGCATCAGACGCGTATGGGATGTTTAAATTGTCGCTATCTACCGAAAGAATTTTGGCGACTAGTTCCGCGGCCCCATTAACGGACGCCAAGAACGCTGGAACACTGACGTCACGGGCGCGCCTCACTCCCAAGCCCAAGTCACAAGTTAAAAAGTAGTAAAAGAAATAATAAAAAATATAAATTAGTAAAAATAAAATAATAAATTGCATTACAATAATAAAATATAAATTATGAAATACAGTAATTTTGATTAATTAATTCATTCATTAATTAATTGAATAAAATTGTTTTTGTTTCAGCCATTTTACAACTTTGTTTCTAAAAATCTTTACTGGTAACTTTTTTAAATCTTCCGGTAACGCGTTAAATACTTTAACACACATTGCATGACATTGTTTTTGATACAGTGTTAAGTTTGGAATATTATTATAAACAAGTCTATCGGAATTTCTAGTACTTCGAGGAAAAATGTCCTTTGCTTTTTAAGTAATGAGAATTATTTTTTACGAATAAAACTAACTCCAGAATATACATACATGGCAGTGTCATAATATCCAACGACTTAAAGAGCGGTTTGCAGGACTCATGTGGTGGCTTACAACACATTGCTCTTAAACACTTCTTTTGTGCGACAAATAATTTATTTATGTCCGTAGAGTTACCCCACACCAGCAAGCCATACCTGAGCACAGAGGCAATGAACCCATGGTATGCAGCTAGGACAGTTTTTAATGAGGATATCTTGCGTAATCTACTCAGAACATATACGTAACGGTTTAGTTTATCCCTAGTATATTCGATATGTGATTTCCAACCAAGACTATCGTCAGAAATTTTGTTTCAGTGACTTCCTTAATAATCTGGTCATTATATTGAATATTCAGCGTCAATTTGTTTTTTTTACTAGGTCTAAACTGAATGAAATTTGTTTTACTTATATTTACCGTCAAATTGTTTTTATGTAACCAATCAAAAATTAATCGAATTGTATTATTAATGTCAGCTTCATATTCGTCTATTTTATTGCATGTCAAAATAACAGTAATGTCGTCAGCAAACAATATACATTTATGCGTAGTAAAATCAGGCAAGTCATTTATGTAAAGGAAGAGAAGTGGTCCCAAGACACTACCCTGCGGCACGCCATAAGCGTTAACTATGTACGATGAAGTGTCAATTATGAATATATTGAAGTGCCTATTTTGTCAATTTGTACAACTTGCATTCTATTACTAAGATATGAATTTAACCAATTTAGAACTGGTCCTCTGATGCCTCTCCCACGGTGCCAAATCGATTATCGATATTTCAAAGTGTTGAAGTGTTTGTATGAAAAGGCTACCATGTCGGTCTTCCTCCAGGATCAGAATTCGAAACCTATCCGGCTGCAGTGTGGGGTGAGACGGAGAGAAATTGTTCACCGCTTCACTGGAAAACGTTTTCAAGCTTCTGGACTGGAGAGGAGTCGGCATTAACATCAACGTCGAGTAAATCACTCACTTTCGATTCGCTGATATCGTGATCATGGCTGAGACCTTGGAGGACCTAGGCGCAATCAGGCGCGGATCCAGCCCCCAAAAAAGGCTGTGGTCACCACCTACCCGAAAATCGGCCAAAGGAAGCATTGGCGTAACTAGGGATTTTTTATATCAGGCAGCAGCATAGATGAAGTACCTACCACAGGCCTCCGGTACCCTCACTCACTCGGCGAAACACAACGCAAGCATTGCTTCACGCCGGTTTTCTGTGAGGCCGTGGTAACCTCCGGTGAATCCGGCCCATTCGTGCATGTTCCCGCAGTAACGTATAATTAACGAGGCAGTAAAATTAATTGTACTATTTATATATTTTAATTAATGAAATTAAATACATCAGTTTACCTGCATTTTTGAGTAGTTTTTGGCATGTCCCTCTAGAAAAGAAATTATTGGGGCAGCAGAGCAGAAGTTACCGTTCTATATGTATAAGATATAAAATTAACGAGGCAACGAAAATTTTTAATTAACGAAATTAAATACTTAGGCTTATCTTCTTTTTAAAGATGTTAGTTAATTTTTTGACCCTCTTTTGCATATTCCTCCAGTAAAGTAAGTAATAAATTGAACAACTTTTGTTCTACAACTTTGTTGAAATCGCAAATTTTTTTTTGGACTTTTCATACAAATCGATCAGCTGGCGAAACAAGTTTGTATGAAAAGTCCAAAAAAATTTTTGCGATTTCAACAAAGTTGTAGAATAAAAGTTGTTCAGTTTGATGGGTAAAAGCCAACCTTGAAGTATTGTCACACACTTCTGTTACATCCTATATAAAAGACTATGTTCAGTCACGGACGGTTAATTTTTTCTCAATTTTACTGAGGCATTGGATAACAGCCTATCAACCTCAGTTAGGGTTGTGGGCATACCCACCGTGCCCACAACGGCGGTGAATCAGCGCCTGGGCGCAATGCTCGTTGGATTCAGTAGTATCCCAACTAGTTAAAATAAACATGGACAAGACGAAAATTATGTCAAACGTGCGTGTTACACCCACTCCTCTGAAGGTTGGACTCTACACTCGGAAGTTTTTGACGAATATGTATACCTGGGACAAACAGTTCACCTAGGTAGGTCTAACTTCAAGAAAACGATCAATCGTAAAATCCAACTCGGCTGGGCAGCGTTTGGGAAGCTCCGCAATATCTTCACGTCCAAAATAAATACCGCAGTATCTCAAGACTAAAGTCTTCACCAGTGTGTGTTGCCGGTGATGGATGACATTTGTAACCGAGACTTAGTCGCTCACTATGGGCCTCATAAGAAGGCTCAAGGTCACCCAAAGGGCGATGGAGCGTGCAATGTTAGATGTTTTCCTATATGATCGAATCAGAAATGAACAGATACGTAGAAGAGCTAAAGTAACCAACATAGCTCACAGAATCGCTAAACTTAAGTGGCAGTGGCTGGGGCACATTAGCTCGTAGAACAGATGGCCATTGGGGAACTAAAGTACTCGAGTGGCAACCGCGCACCAGAAGATGCAATGTAAACAGGCCACCGACTCGGTGGACCGACGACCTGGTGAAGGTTGCGGGAAGGCGCTGGATGCGAGCAGCACAGGACCGGTCGGTGTGGAAATCCTTGAGGGAGGCCTTTGTTCAGCAGTGGACGTCTTTCCTTTTGAGCCTAAATGCTATACAAGTGACCATGGGTAATGTTAGCACAACACCAGACAACCACTCTTGGTCGTCGCTTATTAACATGGTTAATCTGGGAGTTTACTGCATCAAAAATAAATTATGAAACTGTAGCAAAACTTATTGTTTGCATTTTCTTTACATTTACTATTTTTAATTAATGAAAATTTCAGAATTAGTAAGCAAACTATTATAATGATACTAATGATGTAAATGATGTAATCATTTAGAATTTCAAACCTTTTTATTACAAAATTCCAGTTTTGACATTAATTGATAAAAGTCACTCAGCTGACTACCAGACAACTAGGTACCGGATTGCTGCACACTATAATAGCTCCTCTAAATGATACGCTGGCCCAACAAGATGGCCATACCATGGTTGAAACGCAACTACATGATGGCGACGTCACGTCAGTTGTGATCTCGTCGTTTATCAAGATGGATGTGGAAACTTTAGCTGCTGCGGAAATATATCTTTTCAGTGTGTAAATAAATAATAAATATACAGGACAAATCACACGTTCATCTGACCCCAAACTAGGATTCCCTGTTGTTGGCGCTAGCGCCATCTGTCGGCGTTTCGCAGAAGCAATGAAAGAAGCCTATGAAAGAAGCCTCTGGATCACGCCATTATATTCGAAACTGCCCTTGCATTGCCATTGCGATTTATCAATTATATTATTTTTTTCTTCAATAAACGTTATTTTCTAAAGTTTATTGCAAGTATTTCATCTACACGAAAGCTCATCCCCTACATTGGACCTTCGATACGGATCTTCTGGACTGGGACCGGGAAAAACGACTACGCACCTACGACGTTCCGGACTACGGTCTACCGAGCTACGGTCAGAGGTTTTCATTCCTTCCTATCCCGATTCCTGTACTTTTGGCTGTCGTCTAATACCGTGTTGTGATTTTGGCTTTCCAGTGCAATTGTAACTACCAGTTGATGCAATTTATGGTGCCAGTTTAGCTACGTGTCAACTCAGAACTAAGGTGATATTTGCGTGAGTACCCTTTGTGTTCCTTTTGAGACCCTAAAATGAGTGATACGGAGGAAAATTACGATTCGAGCTTAAAAGTTCCTAAAACTAAATCTCCTGCAAAACAAAAACTAGATCTCAGCGACCTTAAACGACAGCGGGGTGCTGTAAAGTCTAGATTAACTGCATTCGAAAAATACGTGTACAAAAATGAATTGCTCGTTTTTAATCAATCTCAAAGAGTCGAGTTTCAGTTACGGATGAAAACCGCGGCTAGTATTTATGAACTATTTAATGAGATTCAAAGCAAAATTGAGTTTCAAGTTGATGAGTCTGATCTGTATGTCCATTTGGAGTACAGGGAGGAATTTGAGGAAAGGTACTACAAGATTATGGCTATTGCTCAATGTGTTTACGAAAAAGACAAATGTCTAGACGTTTCAATGTGTATGCAACCTACCACGTCAAATGGTGCCTCTATTAAATTGCCTGATATTAAATTACCTACCTTTGATGGCACGTATGATCACTGGCTGGAGTTTCGAAACTCATACATTTCCATGATCCATAAGCGAACTGATCTTGATTTGATACAAAAATTCCATTATTTGCGCTCATCCGTTACTGGTAGTGCCGCTCAGGTAATAAGTGCACTCGAGTTCACAGCCACTAACTACATTCACGCATGGGAGCTTCTCGAGTCTAGATTCCATAATGAAAGACTTTTAGTTCACAATCACGTTAAGTCCTTATTTTCAATGCAAAGCGTAAACAAAGAATCACCTGCGCAAATCAGAAAACTAATAGATACCGTATTACGTAATTTGCGTGCCTTAAAAACGTTAAACGAGCCCACCGAAGCCTGGGATACGTTAATTATTCATTTAATCGTATCTAAACTTGATTCGTCAACAGAACGCGAATGGGAAAATCATAAAGGTTCTATTATTTCTGGTTCGTCAGGTGATCACTCAAAATACAAATTAAAACTTGATGATTTGTTAACTTTTCTCCGAAATCGCGCTGATATGTTGGAAATGATTAGTCAGGGTAATCGTAATTCGTATACGAAGCCCTACATTGAGAACAAAGTTTCGCATGAGCCTAAAAAACACTATTATCAACCGCAAACTAATCATGTCCACAGCTACGTGACGACTAAATCGAATAAAACTAATAAAGACAAGCGAGCCTCATCCCATTGCGTAATGTGTAACGGTAACCATGCCTTGTTTACATGCAGTTATTTTTTAAACTTGCATGTTAAGGACAGGTGCAAGCTAGTTGAAGATAAGAATCTTTGTCGCAATTGTTTACGTACAGGGCACTCGATCGCTGAATGCATATTTGGACCCTGTAAGCAATGCCAACGTAAGCACAATTCTTTACTTCATATGGATAGTAACGAAAACGTTAATCTGTGCTCATCATTAACCACTCGAACGAGTCAGCACGATACTAAGGACCATGTAAACGCGTCATTAGCAAGTACATCGACAACTATGCATTCGATATCAACTCTTCATAGTGTGCAGCCTTATGATTTTGCTGATTCGCACTCACCGGGAGTGCAGCCGGTCATACTCTCCACGGCGTTAGTGGAGGTGGCCGACGATAACAATGAGTTCCATACAGCGCGGGCGCTCCTCGACAACGGCAGCCAGCATTGTTTTGTAACCGAAAAGCTATGTAAACGATTAAATTCAACTTTGATACAGTCCACTGTTCAGATTACGGGTGTAGGACAATCGGTTTCTCACTCTAATCATACATGCGATTTAATTATGCGATCAAAGGTAAACGATTACTGTAAACGATTAAAATGTTTTGTTTTACCGCGTATAACGTCTAGTTTGCCGTCATCAAACATCGATTGCCACTCTATACGCATACCGGATAATATGCCTTTAGCTGATCCCACATATGACGTACCCTCAGAAATCGACCTGCTGTTAGGGGCGGATGTTTTTTGGGAACTGCTAATGGACAATAAGATGCGACTACCACAAGGTCCATACCTACAAAATACGAAGTTAGGTTGGTTAATTTCGGGACCTATTTATGCGAATAAATTACAGTCTAATAAAATTCATTGCAATTTTACTCAAACGATAGATACTCAATTACGTAAGTTTTGGGAATTAGAAGACGTACCTAGGACTGACAATATTTTAACTATAGACGAACAAAAATGCGAGGATATTTTTACTCATTCGACTAAACGCGAGGAGGATGGTAGGTTCTCAGTTCGCATGCCTCTCAAAGAGTCGGCTGATGCCCTCGGTGACTCATTGGCAATGGCAAAAAAGCGATTTATTTTGTTAGAACGTAAATTGGAGCGTTTACCTCAATACAAAAAGATGTATGTAGATTTTATGCGTGAATATCGTGATTTAGGGCACATGACACGGGTTGAAGAATACGGTGAGCCAAACTACTTTCTTCCTCACCACGGTGTATTCCGAGAAAGTAGCACCACAACGAAACTACGCGTAGTGTTTGATGCTAGTGCCGTCACTACGTCAAATAAATCATTAAACGATATACAGCTGATAGGGCCTGCTCTTCAAAATAATATTTTCTCGATCTTACTTCGCTTCAGGCAACATAAATTCGTAGCATGCGCTGACGTCGAAAAAATGTTTCGACAGATTTTAATACAAAAGGATCAAAGAGACCTCCTTTTGATACTTTTTCGTGAAAATCCATCTGATCCGATCGACGTCTACCAGCTGAACACGGTAACGTACGGCACTGCGTCTGCGCCGTACCTTAGCATTCGCTGCATAAACCAATTATCGCAGGAATGTGATGATGACGTCATCGCTAAGGTTATCAAAGATGATTTTTACGTTGACGACCTTATCACTGGCCACGACGACCGTGAGGGTCTCCTAAAAATATGCGAAACGGTATCGCGTATGCTAAGGTCTGGCTGTTTTCCTTTGCGTAAGTGGACGTTCAATTTTGATGTCACTACAGCTACCACGAAGGAGCTGTCCGTCGGCGAGCATACGCAAAGTAAAACGTTAGGTCTAGGCTGGCAAAACGATACTGATGAACTGTATTTTGACACGAAAATCGACAACATTCCATCGAATGTTACTAAGCGAGAGATGCTCTCGATTATCTCTCAAGTTTATGACCCTTTAGGTCTCTTAGCCCCGGCGGTAATAGTCGCTAAAATCATGCTGCAAAAACTATGGTTATGTAAACTCGACTGGGACGATCAGGTACCTCATGACGTCACCCTCTCATGGAACCGATTTATAGATATGTTGCAGTACTTACCCGATATAAGAATACCTCGATTCGTAAGGAGCGTATACACCGGTCACACGGAACTGCACATTTTCACAGATGCATCCCAAGATGCATACGGGGCCTGTGCATACGTACGGACGTATGATGATGACGAGTCTGGGGTCGTTGTTAACCTTTTGTGCGCGAAAAGCAAGGTAGCTCCATTAAAGGCGATTAGTGTTCCGCGTTTGGAGCTCTGTGGAGCCCTGATTGGCGCAAGGTTGTTCAAATCTATTATTGAATCGTCGCGGTTAACATTTAATAAAATCTATTTTTGGACCGATTCCACAATTATAATGGGTTGGTTGAGAATGTCGCCGCACTCATTAAAAACATTCGTGCAAAACCGCGTAACAGAAATTAACGAATTAACGGGCGATTCAGTATGGTTGCACGTAGATAGCAAGAATAACCCAGCCGACTTAGTGTCTAGGGGCCTTTATCTCGATGCGTTAGTTAACAATCACTTGTGGTGGCACGGCCCGGTTTATTTGCGCGACGGGAGTTCTGATTGGAAAATCGCAAACAACCACTCTGAAATCGATCCCAAAAAATTGCCAGAACTGAGAAATAAGGTTATTAGTATGCCCTGTACAAGTTCTGATGTTTTATTTGACTTCGAAAGGTATTCATCTTTTAACAAGTTAAAACGAGTGGGCGCATTTTTACTTCGATTCATAAACAACTGCCGCGCCGGCAGCGGCAGCGCTCCTCACAAACGCACCGGCGGCGCACTAACTGTGGACGAGTTAGCCGCTTCACAGTGTTTACTAACGCGCCTAGCACAAGTTCAGTCGTTTCCCATCGAATATCGACAGTTAATTAATGAAAACAGTGTTAAAAATAAATCTATTTCAGGACTAAACGTGTTCGTTGACGAAAATAAGTTGATACGTGTCGGCGGAAGGCTGAATAACAGTAGCTTTGACTTGAACAAGAAAAATCCAATATTAATGTGTGGTAAGCATCGATTAACTTTGCTATTATTTAGAGACGAACATAAACGATTACTTCATGCGAGCCCTCAGCTCCTCCTGTCTTCCATACGTGAATGTTGGTGGCCGTTAGGTGGTAGAAATCTTGCGAGAAAGATAGTGCATCAATGCACTACTTGTACACGGATAAAAGGTAAAACTATAACACCAATCATGGGTAATTTACCAGCAGAGCGCTTAGAACCCGGTTTTCCTTTTATTCGTGCAGGTGTTGATTACGCGGGGCCAGTGTTCATACTAAACCGTAAAGGCAGAGGAGCTAAGCTTGAGAAAGGCTACATTTGTTTGTTTATATGTTTTACGACGAGATGCATACATTTAGAATTGGTAACTAGCCTTTCCACAAATGACTACATTTTGGCATTAAAAAGATTTATTTCCCGGCGAGGGAAGCCACTCGAAATATTTTCCGACAATGGGAAAAACCTAGTCGGTGCTGAGAAAGAATTCACAATTCTTTTGCAAAATGATTCTCAAAAAATTATTGACGAGACAGCGATGGCTGGTATTAAATTTAGCTTCATTCCACCTTACGCTCCTCATTTTGGTGGTCTCTGGGAGGCAGGGGTTAAGTCATGTAAATATCACCTTAGACGTATTGTAGGTAATGCTCATTTAACTTACGAGGAGTTCAACACGGTATTGACACAAATCGAAGCCGTCCTGAATTCCCGCCCCATGTCTCCTCTTTCCGCAGATCCTGGTGACTTGTCACCTCTCACTCCCGCTCATTTCCTGATCGGGCGCCCTCTGACCACTCCGGCAAGCGAGGACCTCACGGACGTCCCGAGTCATCGTCTCAGTCGCTACGACCGCGTGGAGAAGCTGCGACAAGAGTTTTGGAAGCGCTGGTCCACTGAATACGTTTCCGAGCTTCAGCGCAGGACAAAGTGGAAGACAAATCAACAAACGCTTTCACCAAACACCCTTGTCCTTGTTAAGGAAGAAAATTTACCCCCTCTCAGATGGCGTTTGGGAAGAATCTTACGTGTTTTTCCGGGCAAGGATGGAGTAATCAGGGTTGCAGAGATTCGCACTGCAACAGGAAACGTACGTCGTGCATTTTCAAAAATTTGCCCACTTCCTGTGCTGCACGAAATTACCGAAAATTCATTAGAAGATGGAACTTCCAAGGCGGGCGGTATGTTGGCGCTAGCGCCATCTGTCGGCGTTTCGCAGAAGCAATGAAAGAAGCCTATGAAAGAAGCCTCTGGATCACGCCATTATATTCGAAACTGCCCTTGCATTGCCATTGCGATTTATCAATTATATTATTTTTTTCTTCAATAAACGTTATTTTCTAAAGTTTATTGCAAGTATTTCATCTACACGAAAGCTCATCCCCTACACCTGTATTATGGGAACCATTTACTGATATACATACACACACATACATATGTTTAAACACATACATATTATACAGATATAATTCATATAATACATCCAGATACAGAGCAAACAATTCTGCTCATCACAGAAATGTTTGCCACGGGTGGGGATTGAACCTACGAATGTCGGATCAGTGGTCAGGAGAACTAACCATTGAGCCACCCAGTCACTTAATTATGCTTTTCCCTAGAAAAAAAATCCAAAAACTTTAATACTTCATCATGAGGACAAGCTATCAAAGTTTTTAAGAATTTTCATTAAAGTAAACTATAAAGCGCGAACTTAAGCAAATCACTTAAGACATTTGAGCATGCACTGTGGCCCACTCACAGTGTGTTAGAAACCGTCATTTTGTCTCACCTTGATTTTATTGCAGAGTTCAATAGTTATTACCATTTCAAACATCAGAGTAAAACTCCGAAATCGATACGACTTTTAGTTTTTCAGGAAAAAAAATTCAAAGTTTGCCCATATCCGAGTCATGAAATATTTTTAAAAAATCTTAAAAAAATATATTCAATTAGTTATTTCGATTTCGATTACACCTATTAAATAAACATATAAAACCACATCTTTCTACAAGTTTTTGTACACTTATTGTTATTTTATAACGAGATATGAATTTATTTCTCATTTTCAGTTTTTTTTTTATGCCACTATAACGCCGTATTAGAAGGAGATTTGTATATAAGACGAAAGCTTATATAAGCCTTTATCAACAGTATTAAAACTACAATCTAATTCCGCGTTATACGGAAGTTGCAAGAAATATAAGTTTTATCCGGATTTTTTGCAGCTAGGGTTGTCACTTCAGGTCAGTTATTAATATATCCGGAAACGGATTTTTCAGATGAGATTTGTTTACCCGACTACAGCAAAACGAAAATGGAAGGGCAATGTGTTTGACCTGTATGTGTATATGTATGTATGTATATCCGTTCCTATGTCCCCCCATAACTTCTCAACGGCTGAACCGATTTTGGTATATAATACGTCATTAGATTCGTCTTGATAACGCGAGTGTCACTGGGTACATATCTATCTATCTATCTATCAGCCGAAAGACGTCCACTGCTGGACAAAGGCCTCCCCCAAGGATATCCACACCGACCGGTCCTGTGCAGCTCGCATCCAGCGGCTTCCTGCAACCTTTACCAGGTCGTCCGTCCACCGAGTCGGAGGCCTGCCCACACTGCGTCTTCCGGTGCGCGGTCGCCATTCGAGAACTTTACTGCCTCAAGGGCCATCTGTTCTACGAGCTATGTGCCCTGCCCACTACCACTTAAGTCAAGCGATTTTGAGAGCTATGTCGGTAACTTTAGTTCTCCTACGTATCTTCTCATTTCTGATTCGATCACGTAGGGAAGCACCAAGGATAGCACGCTCCATCGCCCTTAGGGTGATTTTGAGCCTTCTTATGAGGCCTATAGTAAGCAACCATATCTCGGATCCATATGTCATCACTGGCAACACACACTGGTAAAAGACTTTATCCTTAAGACACTGCGGTAGTTTGGACGTGAAGATATTGCGAAGCTTCCCGAACGCTGCCCAGCCGAGTTGGGTTTGACGATTGATCTCTTTCTCGAAGTTGGACCTACCTAACTGGACTGTTTGTCCCAGGTATACATATTCGTCAACAGCTTCGAGTGTAGAGTCTCCAACCTTCAGAGGAGTGGGTGTAACACGGACGTTTGACATGATTTTCGTCTTATCCATGTTCATTTTAAGACCCACTTGTTGGGAGACTCTACCGAGTCCTTCAAGCATTGCGCGTAGGCCTCCAAGGTCTCAGCCATGATCACGATATCGTCAGCAAATCGAAGGTGAGTGATGTACTCGCCATTGATGGGTACATAGGATTCTTTAAAAATCTAAATAGCAGATTTTATGCGTTTTAATGTGTGGGATGAAAAAATATAAGCGTATCATAAGTCAAATGAATAATACTTACTATATTAACTAAAAGTGTAAAATAATAATTTGAAGAATAAAAAATGTGATCTTTGAATAAAAACTGAAAAGAAGGAAATAAGGCTAGTAGTCTAAAATTATGTTAAGTACGGACGGAATAAAGTAACTTTAACAGTGGGGCATATTATTGGGAAGATTGGAGCCGGTCTTGATTTTTAATGAGTCCCGACTGTTAGTTAGTATGTTCCGCACTTAACAGAATTCTAGACTACTGGACTTGTTTCCTTCTTTTCAGTTCTTACTTAAGATCATTTTATGCGCAAGTGGGTTTCTGTTTTTTTAAATTATTATGTTTTTGGTATGTTTCGATGAAATGTTACATGTTACATGGACATCGATGATATTGAAATTTTGTTTTATCTAATGAAGACTAGGCTAAAATAAAAACAATAAAATAAATAAATAAAAATAGAAATGTTTTACTAGTTTTAGGCAATTATCAATGAAATCAATTATAATCAATCATATGTTAATAAATTTAATTGTAAATAAACTATTGTATATACGGATGAAAAATATTCCGGCATCCGGATATAAAAAGTGACAACCCTGAAGAAAATATCCTTTGTATCTTCTGTATAACGCGGAATTAGATTGCGGTTTTAATACTGTTGATAAAGGTTTGTTTAAACTATCGTCCTATATATAAATCTCCTTCTAATACGGCGTTATAGTGGCATAAAAAAAATAAAACTGAAAATGAGAAATAAATTCATATCTCGTTATACAATAAAATTAAGTGTACAAAAACTTGTGAAAAGATGTGGTTTTATATTTTTATTTAATTGGTGTAATTGAAACCGAAGCAACTAATTGAATTTTTTTTAAAGAATTTGGGCATGGCAATATGGCCGGATATGGGCAAACTTTGAATTTTTTTTCCTGAAAAAGTAAAAGTTGTAGCGATTTCGGAGTTTTACTCTGATGTTTGAAATGATACTATTGTATTTTGCAATAAAATCAAGGTGAGACAAAATGACGGTTTCTAACACACTGTGCCACTACCTTTGACGTGCGGCTGCAAAACCGACACTGCGGCCATCCCAACTGCCATCCCACCGCGCCATAAGCCATCCGACACCACTACGCCCTTTATACGCTGGCCCATCCTAGTGGGCCAGCATAATGGCCCATCGTGTGGTGCCAGCATGAGACAGAACAGTGGTGGCACAGGCCGGTCACCTGGTTGGCATGTGCGCGGTACTCGTCGCGGATGGCGCGTAGCACGCGGCGCACCATGTTGGCGGCCACCAGCTCCTGTGGCAGCGCGCGACAGAGGCGCCGCCCCGTCTCCCGTACCACGCTGCATAGCTCGCTGCAACGACACGCTGTTATGAGGTTTTCAAGTTAATTATTGCCTATAATAAATACAATTTGAATTAATTAAGCATTGTGCCTAGCTCTTCTAAAGTCTCAGCCATCTTCAAAATATCGTGTTCTTTAACCAATAAGTACTTACTAAGCAGATGTATTTTTGGAGTCATTTATAATCTGCTCCAGTAGAGTTACAGTACCAACAGCTATGTTATTTGATCCTTCCAACTTTCTGTAATTTGAAAATTAGGTTAGTTTTTCAAGTGTGAGCTAAATATTAAAAAGCTTATGGTGTAGATTTGAAATGTACCAAGGCAAGATAACATTTTAAAACAAAACCATATTATTATAAAGTAATATTTTGTGGAAACTCACCCACTCTTCACATTTGATACAAATTTCACAATTAACTCTACAACCTTTTCATTCAATTCTTTTCTTTGAGTTTCTAACTGTGACATGTTGGTAGGAACTTCTTAATTTGTCATAAATAAATATACGGATACTTGGAAATATCCAAATTAAAGTGAAATGCACCGAAAAATGTAAATTGGCCCCAATGTAAAGTAAATTGATGCAGTGGACCCGTTCATACATGAAGTAAAGTGCGTTTCAACAAATAGTTCCTATGCCGTTATGTTGGCTCCCCTGTCTATCAACGACAAAACACGCGAAGACGCTTCTACCCAGTGAAATGTCATAGCTCCAGAACACTATTATATGTGGCAAACGGCATATATGGCTAAAAGTCTTATGTTATGAGTTACTCAGTCTGTATCGTGCTACGGTTATGACAACGCGTCCTTCGTATTTACTCCTTGTTACACAAAACCATGCCGAATTGCATAGTAAAATCGTGTAAATCTCATTCCGCCAGAGATAACAAGAGCGCTGGTATCACGTTTCACAGGTCAATGAGTATTTTGTTAAGATTTGAATAAAAATAACTTTAAAAAAATTCAACGGTCGTGCGCTTTCAAGAAGCGGTCGTGGCTCAGTGCGGCTTGCGTGGTCGCATCGATCAAGCAGGTTAACTGACAACAGACACGGTCATAACCTGGACGGGTTTGAATGTTAGTGGCATTTATCTCGACCGTTTCCGTGCTTCGCAAGGCACTTTAGGCCGTTGGTGCCGCTAGCAGTCGTTAAGCCATGTCAGAGGCCTTATAGGTGGCTTGAAAACTTCTGACACTGGGGTTGGCCACTAGCCCCACAACCTCCACCAATCCAGACTTGGCCCCCGTGTGTGGAGTATGGCCTAAACCTTCCTGAGTTATGGGAACTTGGGAAGAGACCCGTGCCCCTGCAGTGGGGACGTAATGGGTTGTTAACAACAACTTTATAAAAATTCAACACAAATTGTCGCCATTTTACATCGTTCAGTGTTGCTTAAAAATAAAAACACCGAATACCCTAATTTGGGGGAATTTGAATGAATGAATGAATGATGAGGACGTATTACGTGTGTTTATCGATAACTGTTTAAATTGTAAAATTACTGTAACTGTATGTTTTTTGTATACAATTTAGAGGGTGTAACAAAACTGGTGTAGGACCCATTAACTGGGAATTTAACTCATCGTACTGAACAACTTTTGTTCTACAACTCTGCTCAAACCCAAAAAAAAATTTGGACTCTCCATACAAAAGTGGCAAAATAGGTGATCAATTTTATGCACAATCCAAAAATTTTTTTGCGATTTGAGCAAAGTCGTAGAACAAAAGTTGTTTCGTACGGTGAGTGTAAAAAAAACGCCCTTGATTTTGAAGTGTTATTCAAAATCAAGGGCGTTTTTTTAAACGCGCTTTTTGTTCAGTACGATGAGTTAAATTCCCAGTTAATGGGTCCTACACCAGTTTTGTTACACCCTCTAAATTGTATACAAAAAAAAAGTATAGAATACAGGAAAAAAAATTTAAAAATCCGATACACAACTTTTTTTAGTTTTCCATACAAATTCTTAATTCAATATTCAGATGCAGTGTGAGAAACTGAAAAAAAATATTGTGAATTTTTCAATATTTTTTTCCTGTATTTTATACTTGATTCTGAGCAACCTCTTAAAATTTCAAACGCACTTTGTTAACACCTAGTATAGAGAAACGATAAGAGAGAGAGAGAGAGAGAGAGAGAGAGAGAAGAAACAATAAATAAAATATTACCCTATATTTGTATTTTATATTAATTTAAAATATAAACTATCATTTACATCGACGTAGAAAAAAATGGACTTCGGGTCAGCGCTCAAAAGTGTCCGAACCAAAAGAGTAGTAAAACGCAAAAAGAGTTGTAATTTCGCGCCAGTCTTCATTTGGTCGGCCGGCTGACTGCACGTCCAAAATGGCGTACTGCGTCGTGAAAAGTTGTAAAAACTACTCAAGCAAAGTGAAAAAACAGGGTGGAGTATCATATTTCCGGTTAGTAAACTCTTGCTTTATCATTTTAAAGTATTGTTTTGCTAAGAAACACAGTAGTTTGTTTTAATTTGAATTACGAATTTAGTTTGATTTCCATGAGCGAACAATCGAATATCACAACTTTGGAACAAAAAATTTATAGAGTCGCTTTTAAGTATAAAGCTTTTTATTAAAACATTTTGTTACTTTTATCATTGTTTTTATTACATGAAATATTTTCTTTATTTTAGCTTTCTCCGAGATCCTATACGTTGTGCACTATGGAAAATCACTATAGCCGAATCGAGACGAGAGGAATACTTTGTTCCGAAAAAAAATCCACTTTGTTTGCTCGAATCATTTTCACCCTGTATAATTTATATTTAAGCGTGTTTCTGTGTTTGTTATAAAAAAAATAAACAAGATTCTGCAAATAAAAAATACTTATAAAACATAGCCAACAAAAAAAAACATTATAAATGAAAGCTACTCCATTACTTCTCTGTCGTCACTCGAAGCTGCGTAAGGTGAAGTACGTTCCAGTCGAAGCTACGTATGGTGATGAATTGTTGCAAACAAAAATCAACCGTAATGCAATTACACACGAACTAAATACTCGTACAAATGTGTTGTTTATATGCATATAACTACGTGTGTATAGGTTAACTGCGGACGCTTTTTTCGTGAATTATGTACTAGATCCGTCGTCCATTTGTTTCTACGTTGATGATCATTTAAATAGGATTCCCAAAGATCACGTGAGGAGAAAAAAATAGTAACAATAAAAGTCGCGGGCGAAAGCTAGTGACAATAAATACAATATTTGATAAACTAAATTCTTATACTTTATAATTTTACTTATTTGTATTTTTTGAATATTTTATATACAAAATGGGCTCATCAGTATTTCGATCTGTATGAATAAAACAATTTTTTTGTAAGAACCACCACCACCGTGGCTTTTATCTTAATTACAATAACCATAGTGTAAAACCATTACGGTAACTAGTACATTTTATAGTGACGAAACAATTACAATATTAATTACAATTATTGCTTGAAATGATTGCCGATTACAATTACAATTCGGCTGTTCCAAAATAAAACACTGAATACGCCATTTCGATATTTTTACATTAGCTCAATAAATATTTTCGTAAGTTTCTGTTGATTTAATGAAAACTTTCGTACGCCTATTCACTTTTGCTTTTAAATTATTGCTAATAATTAGATAATATTATCCACTCGGTGTTATATTACAGTTACAAAAATATCGATCTATCATTCTTTCATTCAGTGGGGGAATATGATACTATTACTGGCAACATTATTCAAATGTCATTGAAATATTTGAAAACATATCGCCATCTTTTTCTTATTTGACGTTTAGTTGTATAGATTCGCTTAGTAAGAGTGAGACAAATATAGTGTCACTTTCACATAAAATCATGTTTCAAAGCTACGTCCTAGTTTTTGATACTTTACTCCATGTTTTCATGGAAGCGTTGTAGGTGATTGCGGCTCTTGTATCTCACTAAAATTAATTAATTATCTGGGACAAATCACACACACGGTCATCTAGCCCCAAACTAGGATTCCCTGTATCCTGGGTACCAGAGACTGACTACACATACACATATACTTTTAAATACATAAATATAATACACCCAGACTCAGAGCAAACAATTCTGCTCATCACAGAAAAGTTTGCCCTGTGTGGGAACGAACCCACAACTCTCGGATCAGAGGTCAGGATCGCTAACCACTTAGCCACCGAGTCAGTCAAAATCAAATTAAATCCTAAGCATATACAGCTCGCGTCACGTAAAAAGAGCGCTGACGGGCGTTCCGAGGGCACAACAGTCTACTCTGACAACAGGATAGCATAATAAAAATCGCGTAAGTGTGAAAGAGAGGGTACTAAACAGTTGCTGTCAGGTGCATCCTCGGAACGCCAGCCAGCGCTCTTTTTACGTGACGCGAAGTAGACATGCTTACGGTCGTTGTAAGCAAGGTCACGCACGATACTGTTGTGTGTGATACTTTACCGCGTGACCTTGCCTCGAACGACCGTATATTTCTATAAGCATGTATATGGTGTCCATTACTCCAGCGGAATATTGTAGCTAATAAGAATGTGAGTACTGAGAACGTTACTGTGGCGGAATCGGTTTTTTATGAATATCTCCGAAATTGTAAGACGCACAAATTCCGCTGCTGGCGCACAATTAGTCCTTATGATGCTCTAATTTTCTATTATACTCACATCCTTCTTAGCTATAACATTCCGCTGGCGTAATACACACCCTCGGTACCACCATCTGAGTCGAATTTTATCAAAAGTACTGCAAATTTCACGTCGGACGTTTGTTGGATCTAATTTTTTTCTCCGTCACAAAAGTTTTTTCAAGGAAAACGAGGTCTTCGCTGCCTGGTTTCGAATTTTTTTAGGTTAAGATGTCAAAAGCATTTCCTTGTCTTACCCACCAATACACTTGAATATTTCTTCAGCCGTAGCGGCACAAATGAGCAGAATATGATCATAGGACTTCTTTTAAAAGGCACTAAAGCCTCAAATAATCAAAAAGTCTCTAGGCGTTTGGACAATACGGGGAAATGTACATTCAGAACTGCACTCTGACAGCAACCGTTCTCTCTGACAACAGGATAGTATAATATAAACTGCGTAAGTGTGAAAGAGAAGGTACAAAACGGTTACTGTCAGAGTGCAGTTTCTGACCGCGGCACAGCAATAAATGACAGCGCGAAGTTTATTACCCGCCGGTATATTACACTACTCTTTGATTACCCGCCCATAGTTACATACCTACTTTACCAGTGATGTCATACGTACCATAATTATGGTATACGTACCATTCACAGCCCGGACACTTCATAGAAATTACTACATAGAAATTTGACACTTCTTCATGTCTGTACACGTGTTTATGCATGTGTGAGTGTCTAGGGCTGCCTATTGCCTATATTAAGGCTGCTTGGACATACAGCCTAGTCTTGAGGGATTTGTCTTTGGCAGGATTTTACTTTTTGGATCTGGCCGGATATCCGATAATAAATGGGGAAGAAAACTGACAAAGCTTGCCGATAGAGGCGCTGATATCGCTTGACTCATACTAACTGTCAAAACGTATAGAAAAAATTGTTTACGTGAAGTAAACATAAGATTATTAAAACCATGCCGCGTTGTGTAGCGATTGGTTGCAATAATAATGGAAATCATTAATTTCCTAAAGATTCTCGGATGAAGAAGAAGTGGGAAAAGTTACGTTTTCAATTATGTACTTTTCAACTTCGCCTTTAATTGAGGACCAGTGCAAGTCGCACACATTTTCCATTTAACAATTTTAAAGAAAAAAAAACTAATTTATAACACCTCGATAATAAAAAACGCGGAACTAATTGAAAGTTGTTATGAGTCAAGCGTCCGTAGCGCCATCTGCAAATAGCTTTGCGTTTTCTTCCCCATTAGTTAGTGCCGGATAATTTAGTGGACAGAAATAATAACAAATACCATTGGAAGAAAATGTTTAAGCAAATTAAAGAAAGATTAACTGAATAATTATAATTTTAAAAATGGTAAACTCTGATAAAAAAAAACAGATTTTCTGGCCGATTGGCATCAAGGCCTTTTAATATGATTTTTTTAACTTATCCATTAAGATGAACTAATCAGCTGATACATTTTGGGAAGTCATATTGCAAATGAATATGTCCTTGAGGAAATTATTTTCATATTTACCTGCTACTTACCACTATTTAGGTATTTCGAAATGTAGGTACAAAATAATCTGTTAAAATCCTCATAATCGTCACGTATTTTATGTAAAATAAACAAAACCGTGTAAATATATTCCATATTGATACCGTTGTCCTTAAATTTTTTTGTATATTGATATTGTAATTAATTTATTGAAAAAAAAATGTGTGATAAAATATACATTACAAAAATGGCTAATACATTAAATATTAACAAAATCTTAAAGTCATTATTTATAAATAAAGGATTATTTGTTGTTTTGATCAAGTTATGTGATGATTATGACAATTTTTACAGATTGTTTTGAAATGCCATTTTATTTATCTAGTTGAAATCTAATAGGGAGTTTTCAGATGACGTATGTCACACCGTTCATAAGATTCTCAATAGATGGCGTTTCTAAGCTTTGGCAATATATTCTCTTATATATGTAATTTTTTCTTCCGAACCAAAAATAAATAGATTTCAATACATTTTTATGATTAAAATGCAATTTAAAACTCGGTATCATGTTAGACGTCTTTTAAGAAATACAAAAACAATACTGAATAGCTTTGTGCATCAAACATTATAAAAAGTATTTTTTGGATAAAAAAAAATGAAAAGTAATCTTCGAAAGCTATTCATCATTATTATAATATTAATCAGTAATATCAATCAGTTTTGACGATTTTTGAGAGATTTTCTTATTTCCAATGTTGATCAGCGCCATCTAGTTGAGTTTAGAGAAAGCCGTGGAAAATTCCCTATCATCTAGTATGTAATATGTCGATGAGGAAATTATTCTCAGTTTCACCTGCTACTTACCACTATTTAGGTATTTCGAAATGTAGGTACAAAATAATCTGTTAAAATCTCCATAATCGTCACGTATTTTGTCAAAATAAAAGAAAACCGTGTAAATATATTCCATATTGATACCGTTGTACCTATGTTTTTTTTTGTATTTTCAATAAGCCATTGATATTGTAAGTAATTTATTGAAAACAAATGTGTGATAAAATATACATTACAGAAATGGCTAATACATTAAATATTAGCAAAATCTCAAAGTTATTGTTTATAAATAAAGGATTGTTTGTTATTTTTATCAAAATATGTGATGATTATGAAGATGTTTACAGATTGTTTTGAAATGCCATTTTATTTATCTAGTTACGCCTTCACTGGTACTCCAAATGTGCTGTTCTTGGAATATTTCCAAAAGACTATAATTATATCGCAGTCTTTTTGACAGACGTGAATATAATTTGACAGACTTTTAGAATATACATTTTAAATGAAGACAAGGCTGTATGTACATAGAAGCCTTTACGTCGTTCCAAGGTTGCACTCTGACAGCAATCGTTTTGTACCTTCTCTTTCACACTCAGGCTGCGGCCTGGACGCAAGCGACGGCGACAGCGACAGCGACGGCGACGGCGACAGCGACACGAGCGACTTGATCATTTCCATACATTTGTATGGAGCTGTTTTGGACGACAGCGACACGCGCGGCGACACACGAGCGACGAGCGACATTTCAAGGACATTCTTCTTTTATCGATAAATCAGTATAAACTATTGATACTTTGAGAAGAAAAAATAGTTTTAGATAATAAAATGATAAAGTTTGATACTAGCTGGAGTGCCCGGCTTCGCTCAGGGAGTTGATATCCCCCCGCACCCTGCGCCTCACCCCCCTCACCCCTCACCTCACCCCCCGACTTACCCTCCCCCGCACCCCGCACCTCGCCCTTCCGCACCCCGCGACTCACCCTCCCTCGCACCCTGCTCCTCCCCCTCCCGTACTCCGAGCCTCCCCTCACCCCTCTCCTCTCCCCCCGCAACCCGCGCCTCACCTCTGCACCACACTCCTCCCCCCGCAACCCGCGCCTCCTCCCGCACCCCGCGCCTCCTCCCGTACCCCGCGCCTCCCCCCGTACCCCGCGCCTTCCCCCGCACCCCTCTCCTCACCGTCCCCCGCACCCCGCTCCTCTCCCCCGCAACCCGCGCCTCAACCCCGCACCCCCCGCCGCTCCTCCCCCGCACCCCCCACCGCTCCTCCCCCCGCACCCCCCACCGCTCCTCCCCCCGCACCCCGCACCCCTCACCACCCGCTCCCCCCCCCACACCCCGCTCCTCTCACCCGCAAACTGTGTCTCAAACCCCCCTCCCCCCCTCACCCCACCTCACCCCCCTCCCCTCACCCCCCCTCACCCCCCGCACCTCACTCCTCTCCCCCGCAACCCATGCCTCAGCCCCGCACCCCACTACCCCCCCCGCACACCGCTCCTCCCCCCGCATCCCGCGACTCACCCTCCCCCCGCTCCTCTCCCCCTGCACACCACGCCTCCCCCCGCACCCCGCGTCTCCCCCTCGCAACCCGCTCCTCACACTGCCCCGCACCCCGCTCCTCTCCCCCGCAACCCGCGCCTCACCCCCCGCAGGCCGCTTATCATCCCCGCCACACCCCGCACCTTCCCCCCGCAGATCAGTCCTCACCCTCCGCACCCCCGTTCCCGGACTGCTGTAGAGTGCTCTCAAATACTCTCAAATGTTCTGGACTGTTCTATTCTAGAAAATTCTTAAGGGTGAAATTTCAACCCTTATGTCTTCAAAAGTACGCCCTTTAGGCAAAAACGGAAACCTTCTTCATGGATGGGGGACAAGGGCTACCGCACCATATAACTCCCTTGATCGTATCTGAATTCGTTTCAGAGTTTTATAGGCACAAACATTTTGTACACTTTTATAATATTGATTATGTAGAATATAATCTGTCATCCTTTTGTAATATAAACTTTCGGATTTCGACTTTGATCTTCATAATTCTTCAGTAGTTGCCGAAATCGCCTTTTTGTTTTGTCTAAATCTACGTCTTCTTTAGCAAGTTAGTAGTAATATTAAAAAAAACAGAAATATTTGCCCTGGGTGGGGATCGAACCCACGACTCTCGGATCAATAGTCAGGAGCGCAAACCTCTGAGTCAGTATTAAGTGTTATTATATTAGTAAGAATAATTATGAAAATATCGAAATATCGACATCGCGACAGACAGACATCGACAGAGTCACGTCACTACATCGCCGCAAACCCAGTGACCTTGTCGCTTGCGTCGTGAACAGTTGTCGCTGTCGCTGTCGCTGTCGCTGTCGCTGTCGCTGTCGCCGTCGCTGTCGCTGTCGCTGTCGCCGTCGCTTGCGTCCAGGCCGCAGCCTTAAGCGATTTATATTATGCTATCCTGTTGTCAAAGTGAACGGTTGCGGTCAGACCGTACTCTCGGAACGCACACCACAAATAAATGTCTTTAGTTTGCCAACCGTGTGCCAACCCTTGACTATTAGGTCACACATCGGTCACACAGGGGTATAGATGGGTTTTTGCCCGGGCAGTTTTGAGTAAATGCCCAATAAATGTCCATTTACGCCCAATTTGTATGGCGTAAATGGACGTTTATTGGGCATTTATTCAAAATGCCCGGGCAAGAACCCATCTATACACAGGGGGAGTGAGGTCGCCTTCAGAGAGCGGCAGGGAGTGTCCATACTGTATAAATATCTTTATACTGTGCGTACCATTATTCAGGTCTTCGTACCATGTACCATAGTAGCTCCATTATGGTACGCAAAATTACCATAATTTTCACATCTAGCATTTTATAATTTTCAGATCTTTTTTCTTTGTGGAGCTGGGTGAAACCAAGGGTATAACCCGGAAATATACGATTTGCGAGAGGCTATGTCTCAGTATACATTATTTTTCTTTATTTGGCCGGATGATGCCATCGGTTTTACTCGGCATGATTTCGAAACGTTGCAGTTTTACACTAACAAGGGTAATTTTTAAATTTTTTGGAATGCGCCCCTAATCCGTGGTCTCAAGTGATCTGTGAGTCTGTTGACTATTCTCAGGACATCTGTATCCTTATGTGCCATATCCGAGTACTTATAAAATTTGTGATAATACCTATATCAGACGAAATAATAATTATCCGTGTAAGACAAAGCGTACCATGGTTTTTTCTAAAGTACCTGAATTTTGACAGGCCGGTGTCATAATTTTTGATCCTGTACTTTACTCTTTGTTTGTACCCGCCTACGCGACAGCAAAGATGGGTAGGGTTATGATTTTCACGCGAATCTTGTATTACGTGTATGTAAAATTAATCCTTTCATCGCCAGAAGCGTCGTGGATGGATTTTGATGATTGAGGGTATATAGAATCGTCTAAACCATGTGACGGTTATAGGCTAAACTGAACCTACTTATACTGAAATAGCCAAAAAACTTGGGACTTTTCACACAAATTCAAACTGATTGGCCAATCAATTTTGTATTCCAGAATCCTGACAGTTTCTTGAATTCTAAGAATAGTTGTCCAGTTGAACATGAATGGTTAGAACATCGGTTAAAGTTTCCGAGGATGGTCTTTTAGGGTTCCGTAGCCAAATGGCAAAAAACGGAAACCTTATAGATTCGTCATATCTGTCTGTCTGTCCGTCCGTATGTCACAGCCATTTTTTCCGAAACTATAAGAACTATACTGTTGAAACTTGGTAAGTAGATGTATTCTGTGAACCGCATTAAGATTTTCACTCAAAAATAGAAAAAAAAAACAATAAATTTTGGGGTTCCCCATACTTAGAACTGAATCTCAAAAAATGTTTTTTCATCAAACCTATACGTGTAGGGTATCTATGGATAGGTCTTTAAAAATGATAGTGAGGTTTCTAATATCATTTTTTTATAAACCGAATAGTTTGCGCGAGAGACACTTCCAAAGTGGTAAAATGTGTGTCCCCCCCCCCCCCCCCCGTAACTTATAAAATAAGAGAATAATAAAACTAGAAAAAATATATGATGTACATTACCATGCAAACTTCCACCGAAAATTGGTTTGAACGAGATCTAGTAAGAAGTTTTTTTTTTTTGTCAGTGACCCCAGCAAGCACTTTTTTCCTGGGGCTCCTACGAAAATCCTACCTATCTCAAATTTTAGAGCATAATTACAGCAATCATCATGCCGAGGGAAAAAATTAGAGCAATCATAATTGTCTAAAGGTGTGCTTGCTGGATGGCAGTCCACCCAGCAAGCACAACTGGTGCACAAAAACTACGAAGACTTGGGAAAAAATTTTGATGCACAGATTTAGAGCATCATAAAGTGAGTCGGTCTGCAAAGTTTCATGAATGTCATGTCAATAGTTATCTCGCTAGAACGCAAAACCTGCTTCACGTTCTTTTCATGAATCTTTCTAGCAGTCACATCAGATCTCAGCAATTACAGCATCTTGGTTCAAAATTTTTATGCCAGGATTTAGAGCAACACGAAAAACCTATGCTGCATTATTTTTGAATCCCAAAAATCAGTACTTTTTGTACTATGAGCCAATGTTTTTTCCTTGCTGGGTGGACATAACAAAAGTGACAAAGGTGTATAGCTTTGCAACTAATATGAATACAAGACTGGTTCTTATGCTCAGATTTAGAGCAAAATTACAGCATTCTGCTCAAAAAAAACTAGAATCCCAAACGTTATAGTTACAGCGGTAGACGCTAAAAACTGATTTTTCCCGCCAAGTTTTTGAATAATTACGGCGACTCGCGGCAGATTGCGACGTTGCCGCTCTTATTTATTTCTAGTTCAAGCAATAACTGACTTTGTGCTGTGAGTATAAGGTACATTTCAGTTTCAAACTATCGATTGTAATTTACACTGATAGACAAGAAACAAGCGGGACAAATATAAATGGAAGTGTTGGTGATCTTACAATACGTAAGGGTTCGTTGTTTAGACTTCAGGGATCAGTGTCACAAATTAAACGCATTTAGGGCTTTCACATTTTGTTTAATAATCTGTCTTACGCAGCAAAATATATGTAGAATCTTTTTATTTACCTAATAATTAAACTGTGTGTAAAAAAGTACCATGCCAAACCAACTCCATAATCAGTTAATGTGTCATCAATTCTTTAACCTGTATACTAGTAAAAATATAGATATTAAAAAATATATATTTTAGAAACAGACATCCATGATCAGTTTTTTGTAACTTTTATACACACGAGGGTTTTAGTCAAGCCGAGCTTCTCTTGTTTTGTTTTGTTGCTTATATATTTTTTTTTTATTTCATTCTGTGTGTTACCAACGCAATAAACTAATGACAAATAAATTTTACCCTACATCCACACATTCGGCCAACGCAACGATGAAGACCGATAGTAATAAAAATCGTTCACCACAACCGCAGTTCAGTGTGACTTGCACTCTTGCTTTTTCGCGTCGATAACGTAGGTTAACTGAATAAAAGTTAGATAATTATCTGGATAAGTTTTTCTGTTAGTGACATTTAACTCGACGGTTTTCGCGTTTTTCAAGACACTCTGACACATTCGTGCCAATTAATATCTTTAGATGGAAGTCGTAAAGTTATTTCAGGTGTCTGACAGTGGGGTTCACCACTAGCCCTATAATCACCATACAAATAAAAATATTTTTATTTGAAAAAAAAAACTGACTTTTATGTAGGTACAGTGGTTTTGAACGCGGCACTAGGTATACCTTGTTTCAATCCAATTTAAAAAAGGCCAACAATCTTATTAGGGAACTGACACATGAAAACGTCAAAAATTTCGTACCTGCTTCATATTTTCATTGATTACTTTGATGAAGTTGTACCACGGAATCCTACACTGCGCGTGGCCCAACACGCACTTGACCGCTTTTTATTCAGTCGAATTTATAGGATTTAGTAAGGAATATGAATATGACTAATGTGTTGGTCGAATGTGTGGATGTAGGGCGTTTTGCGTTTTGTTTTTGTACTGCTATATACAAATATTGGAGCATGGCTGAAATCGGAACGATGCCGCCGCCGCCGCCACCACCAGCAAAACGCAAGGATGAACCACAAGCGTTCCGTATTATAGGTATTCCGCTATCGTATGATTTACATGTATTTATTCCCATAGAAATATATAAAATCGTCCTTGTTTCTAGTCTATATCAATGTAAGTGACAATCGATAGTTTGAAACTGAAATGTACCTTATACTCACAGCACAAAGTTAGTTACTGCTTGAACTAAAAAAATTAAGAGCGGCAACGTCGCAATCTGCCGCGAGTCACCGTAATTATTCAAAAAATTGGCGGGAAAAATCAGTTTTTAGCGTCTACCGCTGTAACTATAACGTTTGGGATTCTAGTTTTTTTTTAGCAGAATGCTGTAATTTTGCTCTAAATCTGAGCATAAGAACCAGTCTTGTATTCATATTAGTTGCAAAGGGTCACTGACACTTTTTTTAATACCTACGTCATAAATCGTAAACCGCAAATTACCTTTCATTCAATCAACTCAAATATAAAAAAAAATTGAGTTCAAGACATGTGTGATTATGAATTTATACGGAACCCTCGGTGCGCGAGTCCGACTCGCACTTGGCCGGTTTTTATTTACATTCTGTATTAATCGGCTAAAATGTGTCAACTTTTACCACTACGTACGTAGGGTGTTCAGGAAGTCTTGTCGTGATTTTTGCTAAATAACTTACGGAAGTTATTTAGCAAACGGTAACGGTACCTACTATTAATACCTTTAGTCAAACACACAATCCACTCATTAATCCAACTGTCCCACTTTTTTTAGGAATTAATTTAAGTTTTTTCCTCAAACATACTAACTTACTGCTCTTTTGACAGAAACTTGCGTCTCTTCTTACGACTTTAACAAATCGAAAAAATCGAAGTCACACTACGCAAGTTTAGACTTATAGAAGGATCTTCCAGTATAATACTTTAATGCCGGATATCTGCCAGAAATTGTAAAGTAGCACCGGCGGCGTAATGTGTCGGTGTATTATCGTAATGTAGGAACCACGAACTGGGTCTTGATTTCTTTCCTCGAATATGTAGTTCTGCAATTGATTTAGGTAGATCAATCTCAGTATACCATTGACTAGTAAAGGTCCTGTTTCTTTTAAGTATAACAGTGTTTATTAACCCTTGATTATTAAAATAAAAAATCATCAAATGTTTATCGGTGGTTTTTGATTTTCGATCTTGTGGGTGTGGCTCTTCATCCTCGAAGAACTATTTGTTGCTTTAGAATAAAGTTGGTTGGAAAATCCAATAAATGCATATATCATCACTTGTGTTAATTAAAATTACATTATTTGTCCGGTCATGTTCGAATCGTTTATCACAAATTGCGACCATTCAACACGCACGACGTTGGGTCTGATGCTCTCTGTAAGAGGGGGGTACCCTAGAGTATTTTTTTTTACATTTAAACGCGCCGTCATATTTTTGTGTAAAGAAGATACAGAAATATTTAGGAGTTTCTCTAACTAGCAAAAATTAATTCGTTGATCTTCTCTAAAAAAATTTTCCACTAGAGTTATGCATTTTGACACTATAATTTCCACAGACCTCTCTGGCCTCGAGTTGTCATCTAGCTCATAATCACCACGACTGAACTATAAAAACAATTGTTCCATATTCCTTACAGTACGAGCTTTAATACCAATACAGTAAACATCTCGTGAAAACATTGTTTGTATTGTCGAACCTGGCTTGAAATTGTAGTAGAAAATGACAACATAGTCTCGTTTGCTCAATGTCGTCATCTCAGTAACTTTGAAAATTAATAACTACTCAGACGTAATTTACAGAAAGGTGAAATAAACATTTATAATCCTGTAAGAGACGTTAGCTCAGGACTATTAGGTTTTAAACATAAAATCTTTTATGACTAGCTGATTTTTTGCATACGTACTCAGAATACTGACCAGAATAACGTGCTAAAACTCCCCGCCTCTCCTCCGCTTGCGTTTTGAGATATAGCCCCCCACCCCCTACCCCGTTATTAGTCTAAGGAATTTTGTATAGGATGCGTTTTATTTTGAATAAAGCTCTCAAACTTGGCTCAGTGGTTCCTTAGGTGGTCTTGAGTGCATTCAGACCGAGAGGCATCGGGAGGCACCATGGGGGTGGCGAGGGGAGGCGGGGAAAGTTTGATTCTGTCGCGCTCCCCTTTGAGGCTTATATTTTCAGAGTTATAGGTACTAGGGCAAGTGTAATATAATTTTCGGATAATTCAAAGATGACGGATTCATTTATAGATTTAAAAAAAAAACTTTCGCTGGACAGAAATTTTACTATTTAATAAAATCCGAAACACGTGATTTCTTTTTTCTCATACAAACGTCAATATTTCTTTTACAACGAAAGATATCAGCACGAAAAAATATATGTGAAAGCCACACTTACTAGGGTTATTGATATATAATTTTATTTGAGGGAGGAGCATAGTAAATGTTCACAAAAAAAAAAATTCAGTGCGCGGCAGCGTAGCATAAAATGTGTTGTTCTAACTTTTATCACATATTTTATTCGTAAATAATTTATTTTCTGGTACCTAGGTAATTATTTTTTTTCTGTGGGGAATGTTTAATTATTATTGGAGCAAAATCTTTCCATATATTTATTAAATCAAAATTTTTAATTTACTAAAATTCGCACAACAGGAACAAGATTTATTCACATAATGATCGGTTACTTTTTAACCACTAGAGATATACATTATATATTGCATACATTATATGAAAGCTACACTTACTGGAATCTGAAAAAAAATTAATTTAACAATTCTGTGCTAAATACTGAGCGAAAAAAGAAATACAATTAAATGCGAGACATAAAACGCATAGTTTAACTTTAATCGCTTATTTCTCGACAAATTATTTTTTTACAATGTCAGTATACTATAGGTTATATAGTTCTAGTAGTATTGTTGTTACATTGATGTGTCAGTAATTTATATCAATTTGTATTGACAAAAACGACGGTTGTCGAGGGCAAATTGGTAAACTGCAAGCGACGCAATTTCCCCGCTGCCTGGATTGTTCAAGAAGACTTTCGTCTCGGTTCCCCATTAATGGTTAAAATGGTTTAATAGAGTTAAAGAACTGTACAACATTGACAGTACAGTTAGACACTTCCTCGATGCACGTATGAGGCAAAGGAGTTCGATCCTTAGTCTCTATGATCAGCAGTTATCGAATGCGGCAGACCGGATATGGATAAAGACATGTTAAACCCTAGGCGATTATCTGAGTCCACTTTGGTTTTGCCTATCCCTGGGATAGGCGAAACCATCTGGAAATCATCTGGGAAGGGATTTTAGTTTTAGAGGCCTGCATATGACTCACCTTTTCTACACGAAAGATCCCAAGCTTTATACGAAGAGCTGCTGAAAACTTGTGATTATCATTCCGTACTTATGATCAAAATGGAGCTGGTGTATATAAGTGCGGTATATAGTTTTGAATAATATTTTTTGTCCACTTAAATTCATTCATTATACCAGATTTCAGCTAGTTATAGTCCATTTGGTGTTTTTCATCAAATTTAGACTTATAATCCTGAGTTAAATTTGTCGCCATTATCTTGGCTAATCATGAGAAAATTGTCATGTTATTGTTATACATGACTATGATTGATAATATATATATTTTTTTTATTACAAATCAGTGTTGTTTTAGTCTTCTTTTACTGTTTGAAGTTTCTTTAATAAAGATATCGGTCACAAAAATATTTAAAAATATATATATTTTATATGACCCCAACACCCTTTATATCTCAGGACGCAAGTAGAGGAAGTATTTAATTTTTACATTTTCAGAGCTCGTTTAGTCTTATTTTACCGTCTGAAGTTCCTTTAATAAAGTTTGCGGTGTAAAAAAAATATTTAAAATTTTATTTTTATATAGAACCCAAACACCCTGTATATCTCAGGACGCAAGCGGAGGAGGAATGGGGAGTTTTGAGTAATTATTTACTACCACTTACAGAGTCAGTATACAAAATTTCAGCTAGTCCTGAAACATTTTATGTTTTTGATCAAATTTAGCCTAATACCCCTGAGCTACGTTACTTAATAACAAAAACAAAATCATTCGCATAACTCTCATCGTTTACAAAAAATTTTTTGGACTTTTCATACAAACTTGGTTCGCCAGCTGATCGATTTATATGAAAAGTCCAAAAAATTTTTTGCGATTTCAACAAAGTTGTAGTTGTTGATGGGTAAAAGCCAACCTTGAAGTATTGTCACACCTTTCTGTTACACCCTGTATATAGTATTGCACTGCGAAAAATCTCTTTCACCATGTATGTGTGTGTTTTTTCCCATGATAGTACCTAAATAAATTGCACAGCCACGCTGTGCATACTTTTTCCTCCATTTGGATCCTTTTTACCGTCTGGCACATACATTCATAATCAGTAGCAAAAATAGTCAGGGAAAATTAACAAATAATCTGGAAAAGTATACCTACCTACCTACACAAATAGTTTGTATAAATCTTATTAGACCTTATTATGAACATAAAATTATCCTAAAATAATTATTTGCCTTAATATTTTTAATATAAATAATCCTGGAACACCAAATTTACATGTACCTGGGGTGGGCGTTAATAGCTGTGACACAGTCTCCGACTAATGCAGCTGTTATCGTACACATAAATTTTGTAACAACTGTTTAAGTTCCAATAAAGCATTTTTGAATTTACCTTATTTGTTTTTTTTATTTACGCGGTCGCGAATCTGTTTGAAAAGAAAAAGTTTTATTTTTAGGGAGTTTTAGGATGTTGTATGTTTATGTGAAATTAGGGTCTCCTGTTATAAAATCCATGAAGAAAACTAGGATTTTGTATTTCTTGCTTATACATAAAGTAACTTTATTATACTACAAAATTATAAATTTATACAGACTGAAGAATTAATTGGTGTCACCCACTTCGCAGACTGCAATTATTAGTGGAAAATTCACTACTTATTGTCTATTTCCTGATTTATGATTAAAACATATACAGTAGAAATATTTTATCCGGTTAGGTTATCCGGAGAAGAGAGAGATTTATTTACCTACAGAAAAGTAACCTCCCCCCCCCCCTCCAAGTGTAAAGCTGGGTACGCCCATGGTAAGACGGATTATCCGGATTTTAGATTATACGGACTACTCCTGGTCCCAACTAGTTCAGATAATCGGGGTACTACTGCAACCAACCTTTTGAACTAACAATGTATTTTCGGAGTTCTTATAAATAATAAGCCGACTTTATATTGAGAGTTTTTTATTTTATTCTATTAACTACTACCTTCTTACTATTACATAACTAAATACTAATCATGAAAAATATTGTGAATTTTCCTCTAAATATCTATTGTAGTCTCGTGCAACTAAAAGTATGCAGCCAAGTAGTACTAAAAGTATACTTTTAGGTGCACGGGACTGTACTAATAATGGAATGTTTCTCGTTTTTTAAAGATACTTACTTATATTTTGATTATTTTGTCTCTATTATATAATATAAATAGGGCTTGTTTAAGTGGCCTTACCAAAACGCATCATTCCGTCTCTACTAAACAAAAATTTAAAATACCTTTAAAATGAATTAACCGACTCTAATGAAACTTATTACAAACAGGTTCATGCTGGGATTTTAATAAGAACATTTTCGAATAAAAATAGCAAAATAACAAAAAGAATAACGTATCCTCTGAATCCTTGTAATTTAGTGACAATACCCTTAATTGAGAATATTCTTATTACAAAATACCGTCTTGCGTTACTCAGAAATTTTTCATTAGAATCTACCTATTTATTTTACTACTTTTGTTTTGTTTGCGTGATGAGTTTTGGTAAGACTCCTTTAAGTATTTCCTGCCATTAATTTGTAATAATAAAGTCAGAAAACAATATATATTTTACAATTTTAATGAGCTTGCGGATATTTATCTATTTGCATATTACGTTATAGCGAAAGATAAAATAAAGAACACATACGTCCGATTACGATAAACGTTCTGTTCAATATCCTCATGTCACCTAGCTATGCATACGTATTCTTCATTATTAGGTAGGTATCTAGATGTTTATATGGCCAGATACCTTTCTATACTTATTAAGTTTTTACAAAGCAGATACCTAAACTATTTTTATCAACTTTGCTATAAATATCATCGCTTACTAGTGATATCTTTGGCATAATTCAAACATTAAATTGTTTATTATTATAATAAGTACCTACTTAAGGTGAGCTACACCCTACAGGTCTTTTGATCGACAACTAACTTACACTAACGCGGAATTAAGTGCAGCCCGTTCGACGATACAGTCGCATCTCGCTGCTGGCGACGGCGATCCACTCGTTCCTGGCGGAGTCGAACCAGGTGAGGCCGAGGGTGTACTTGCCGTTGATGTTTACGTGCTGGCAGTGGGAGTACCACCACCCACCCTCGTAGTTGCCGGCGCAGTGCGTGTTCGAGATGTCCCGGTCGCGGTCTACGGCGGAGAACTCCATGTGGTTTTGGTATTCAAAGGCGTCGCTGGCGTTGCCTTTGAAGCCACCCACGTCCAGCACGTAGCCGGAGTCAGGGCCGCTAACTGAGAAGCGCTCGTACTGCGCGTACCAGCTGCCGCCGTAGATGTCCGTCATGTCGATGCGCATCGAGGAACAGTTGTCGGCGGTCAGCTGGTGCATGGCCTCCAGCCCGATCCAGTACTCAGACTTGGCGTCTCCGAAGCCGCGGACGTATTCTACGAATTTTCTGTTGAACTCGACAGTTCCGTTGTACCGCCGCTGCAGCAGCGTGGTGCCGTTGGCGCACCAGGTGTCGACGGGCGCGTGCCCGGGGTGGATGAGGTACGTGCCGGGGGGGCCGGGTATACTCGAGCAGTCCTTGGGCAACTGGTTAATGAGGTCTTCGTATTCACGTTCGACGGGCTGCAGTTGTTTTATTTCTCCCATTAGTTGTGGTAAGGGAATTGTATCGTTTTCAGTTAGTTCATGGTTGTTTGATTCGCTCTAGAACAAAAGAACATAGACTATGAGAAATATGTTATATGATAACTGATGTTAGTTTCATTCATCATAAACTCTATTTGTAAAGGTTATACGTTATGTTATACAGAGCATTTTAACTGGAACAGTACACAGAGAGTATACAGCATACAAGATATAAACTGATACTTATAGGAAAACTTTCTCACGAAATATTAAATCTACATTAGATCTTCTATTCTGAACACAATTTTAGAATTGGGGTCGAGTCAAACTTGACAAAAATATGAAGAAAATTAATAAAACTTTCCTTCGCTTGAATCGGAACTGGATATCGGAAATGGGCAACAAAGTTTCACAAAAGTGTGTATTACTTAATTACCCTCATAGTGAAGTAATATAGATTATATTTCTACGTAATATGGACTAGAACACTGTATCGAGCAATGTAACAGTGTAAGAATGTCTTCATTAATTGTAAAAAGGTCAGAAATAGCCAAAGAATATTTAATTACACAATGAAAAGGTTTTTAGTATGTTATTAGCGATTGTTGGGTTTTCCTATCGAAGGATTCTGTCAAAATATAAGCTATGTTAAACTATTAAACAGTTAAGAGTCCTACTTCGGTTCTATTTACTTCATATATTTTGGTCTATCTATTATTAGCTATGGTGCCACCGATAGACATATTAGATACATATTATATAATATGTACTTTGTTCTAGCTTAACTCATTTAAAGTTTAAATGAGTTAAGCTAGAACAAAGTACATCAATTATTAATTAGGATTTAATATTGAATATAGAAGAGGAGGATTTTTAAACCGCATTTTAAGAGAACGTACGACAGATATACATTTACTTTAATCTTAGCCTTTTAAAATCTCAAAATAAAAACGAATCTTCGTTTTGCGAACTACAAGAACGCTTTGAAGTGAAAATTTTCAATTTGCCTCTTTAAAGATCAAAGACGCTAGTAAATACCACACTCACCAGGGGTTAGTTCGGTTCACATCAAAGTTAGTCTTGTAGGTTTTAGTGAAAACGTTTGAGATTAAACTTTGTCATTGCACCAAGTTTAAAACTTCGCTACAATAAGAAAGCTTACAGCCATTAAAAAAAATGTTTTAGATCCATTGAACTTGAAAGGTGGTATTTGCTGGCCATACAAAACTGTGGCAACTGATAAAATATAAAAATATTTTGAATTGTGTAAAAGCCGGATAACGCAAGATAGACTAAGAATTTTACAATAATACTTTAATTTCAGTACTACGTGTATGTATTTGTATAGTATAATCGCGGCAAAATCACAAATTCGTAGTCTCAGTGGTTGTCCTAACTTCATTTACAAAGTTGCCCTATAGAATAAAAACAAATTGAGAAATTCTTTTAAATATTTTTGTTCCAGATCAACAACAATTTTGCGCACAAGGTAAACCTGAGATGAAATCCTAGAAAATCCAACAAGAAGTTACGTAGCCAGAGCACCGAATAGTAGGTACCTAGTTCTAAAAGTTCAATTTTTTAATGACTTTGTACACATTAAGTTCCATCCGCTGTATATTCATAACTATACGCTAGGTAAAATACTGAGAATAGGGATGTTGACTGCTAGCTCTATAATTTAATGTTTATTTGTGGAATATTGGTGAATTAACAGATGTATAATTTGTATGTAGTGTCCATATGTCCTGCCATAAGAGGCATACAAATATTAGATTAGGTAGGTAATCAAATCTGCTGCTAGTCATCGGAGTTACTTTTTAACAAATGTCAAAAACTACAATTTGTTTTAACAATGTTAGAGATAGCGAACTATGACGTCATAACTTCGTAAAGTTGGTTCAACAAAATTGCTAAAAATTGGACATGTAATGAAATTCCAAGCCAGTGTGTTTTTCTACTGTTGCAATAAAAGTGGTATTTACTGAAAAGTATTTCATAATTCATTGTTGATGCAGTCAATTACCCTATTGTAGGAAAGGAACAGTGCAGTGTTCGCTTCCTAGCACACTCATATGAGTATAGGACGTTTCGTATACCTATACCCCATTTGTTTAGGATAATCAAAACGTAGACAAACTCGACATGTGTCGTTTTATTGAAACGTGCATTTCAAAATTCTAATATTTCTTGCGAATGCAGGTACTACGTTTCTTTTGTATTTTCTTTTAAACACGCAATCAATCCCACTCGTTTGAGAATTTTAACGTGGAGATACCAATACAAACCAAAAAAAGATATTTCAAGATCGTTTATTGTTTATATTTATTTCAATACCAAAAGAAATGGAGGTATAGGTTGATTGATGTGTGGTCGTGTGTATCGTGATCTGATTCCCCGCTTACCTTGAGGATGTGGTCGTTAAGCCGGTAGAAGTGCTGGCGGGCGCGGCCTGCCAACTCAGCCAGGGAGCCGTTGACCCGCTGCAGCGCCAGCCGGTCCACCTCGGCGCGGTCGACGGCGTTGCTGACGCTCACCGCGATCGCCTTCACCGACTGCCGCAGGTTCTCTTGGTCTTCCTTCAGGTAGGACGACTGCGCGTTCAGCTACAACAAGTAGGTGAGCTTTAGGATTCCGCGTCGGGAGGACTATTTTAAACGAGAAACTCTAGTGGCATTACAGTCGTGTTTTTATTTAGTTAACCTGCGTGATCGATCCAGAACTTCATTCGCGTAGACTTGCGATGTAAATAGCCCACTGAACCCGTTGGCAATTGAAATTTCCATTTTAATTCTACCTACTTAGGGACTGATTTCTGAAAAACCTTTTCTTAGTACTCATCTGCCCCCTAATTTTTTTGCAGCTAATAAGCAGATACTCGTACTGTACCAGTACACAAGGCGAAAGATCAATTACTACCCCCTATACAGGGTGTTTAAAAAAGTGCGTTTGAAATTTTAAGAGGTTACTCAGATTTAAGTACAGAACCCAGGAAAAATATTGAAAAAATCCGCTCTTCAATTATTTTTTTCAGATTCTCATACTAAATCTAAATAGTGAATCGAGAATTTGTATGAAAAACTGCAAAAAAAAAATTGAAGAGCGAATTTTTCCAATATTTTTCCTGGATTCTATACTTGATTCTGAGTAACCCCTTAAAATTTCAAACGCACTTTTTTTAACACCCTGTATAACAATAACTATGCTACCTCTTGCAAAATTCTTCACGTTCAACTATTACTACATTGTTTAAGTCCAAATACAGGGCAACATTTAATTAATTTATATTTCATTAAGCTCTCAAAAAAGCGCCATCACCGGCCCGGCAATCGGGGAGTCCTAAATTTATTAAAATACCGTCAATAGCGACGATAAGCGATGATCTTCGCCGGTGCCGTCCGGCCAGTGAAAAAGCACTCACTGGATTATTGGAGGTAAGTATGTAACTATTTTTATTTTTTCCTGGTGAAACTTACTTGAGCAAAGTTGATGTCCAACTTTGATATTTCTTTTCTAAATTCCGGAATCGTTTTGTCAACTTTGTTCTCAATGTTTTCAACATCCTCACGCAGTTCCAACATTGACGCGTGAACTTTGTCTAAGTCTGAGACCTTCTGTGTTAAATTTTGAAGTTCTCCGCGTAATGATTTTGTGTCCAGTTCGAGGAAGTCTATTTTTGTGGATAGAAGGTTCCAGTTGGGCTCCTCGAAGCGGTCCAGTCGGCGCTGCACGTCCAGCATCTGGGTCTGCAGGCCCTGCTGGTACTCGTCCAGTTGCTCCTGGGTGCGGGCTATCCGAGACATTTGTGCTACCACCATTTTGCTATGACGGAATTTGTGGTGAGACCTCGGCTCTTCGATTTTGTCATCCTGGGAGGATAAAACGTCGTTGTAGCTATCAGGATTCAATTCTTGCATTTCTTTGGCTTTCACCTAAAACAAAATTGATATGTTAGGAATTGGAATTCCATTGCTAACTGGGTAGATCATATAGGACGCAGAAATGACAAGTGATAACTGATGCAGAAAAAAGAAAAATTGTCGGCGGATCGGAAGATGTAGTGAACTATCTTATTCTCTCTCTCAACTTGCATCCACGGCACAATTAACCGTGATACCCCCAAAAGACAGAAGGCGTTTGCCTGGTATTACGCTTAGAATTAACCGCCTTCACGTGTGGATATCATACCTATCTAGCATATCAGCGCGTTTAGAACAAAGAGATTTCAAATCATTAACAACTTATGTTATTTATATTATTTGCCGTGAAGTCCTGTAAAGATGATTTTTTTTATTTATTTAATCGTGTTTAAAGTTTGGTACAATTTATTAGCAATCAAGTGAACGTCACACCCATACAAAAGACATCAACGAGTACTGTCATTATGTTATTTGGTACTTTGACAACTTTTGTAGGTCTTAGTTTTGTAGAATTTATTAGCAATCAAGTGAAATGTCACACCCATGCAAAAGACATCAACGAGTAGGTACTGTCATTATGTTTTTGGTACTTTGACAACTTTGTACTTTTTCTAGGTCTCAATCTTCTTGTAGCTACAAAAAAAATTACTCTACATTTAATAAATTTCAAAAACACCTTCATATATACATATAAGAACGTATGTTCAATGAATACAGAAACTCCATTTATGAAGTCGCTTGATAAATAAGCCGAGGATGGAAGCAGATTTCGCCGGTTATAAAATAATCAGCACAAAGGTCTGCACAGGAAGTCAGTAAAGCCGCCCGTTTGTGGTCGAATAAAGAGCCAGCGCTACACAACAATCGCACTGCTTGATGAATGATGGGAATGAAATACATACCTATATTTATTTATACCTTTTACTAAATCATTAGTACATCTACTTCAGCATGCAAATAAAACCGACAGTTTAACGTTTTTTTAGTTATTACAAAAAACACGGTAGTTTTACATTCTTATGGTATTGTTAAACCTTCATAGGTTTGTTTCAATACCTATTTCCAGCCTCATTCATTCATGAACAATAAAATTAACAATAAAATTAAAAATTAAAGTTGCTAACGATAACTAACGTAATAAAATACGGTAAACATAAACAGATAAAATTGTAGAAAAAAGAGTTATTTCGTAATGCATAACATCTTTCGTAAGTCCGAGTCCACCTTAAGGGGTTCGAACTTCGAAGACGATCAAACGGCTTGACTGAAACACGTAGATTTCACTTCAGTCAAGCGTGTTTGATCATTCACAGAGGTTGTTTGACGTTTGAGTCAAGCATTCAACTTGTTATTGTTATGTAATGTTTTAATTAAGTCATTGAAAGCGGTAGTTTCAACGAGTGTACCTATAGTGTACCATACTGAGTATGGAGTAGATCTTCTGGTTTGTTTAAATACTTTAAAGACACTTGTTTAAAGACACTGAAGTTTAACGTAACGTGCGTGGTAACTCTACCCAAACGGGCACGGGACATGTTTTCTTCAGTACCTATCTATATTCTAAGTTTATGTTTACGATACGTCATGTCGGCTTGTTTTCAAGGGCTTCGTAATCATTAAAAAAGTTAAGCAACTTATAGCTTTCAGAACGAAACCGATAAACGAAAGCTGTTTTCATGATACGTTCTTCAAACGCGCGTCCTACGATCGGGAGAGACGTTTTATAATCCGAAAAAATATTACTATTTCCAAGGTTGCCTACAAAAACTTCTTCTTTGTCCTCGCCTTATACTTACGCGGCCGCGGGGTCGGCTTTCTTGATCTTGACTACAAAAGCTTCGAAGTCTAGATAATATAATTATACACATAATAATATTTTAATATACCTAATTTCCTTTATTAAGATACTTATTTCATTTTATTATTTACTCATATCAAAAAATCAGTAAACTGATTCAATAACGCATTTGTCTACTTCAACTTGTTTCACACGCATATAATTTTTAAATATAACAAAGCATAGCTCTCACATAGCCCGTCGAGCGCATTGAGCTTGTGGACAATGATAATGATAATTATTCAGACAGACTTCGGACTCGTGTTGGCCGAAGCAAGGAGAACATGTTCAGGTTCGCGGATGGCTCCAATCTGGGATGCAGGTGCGGTGTCGTTCCGCAAACTATGGAACACTTAATTTCTTGCCCCGCGTGCCCTGTACCCTGCACGCAGGAAGAACTTATGGAAGCTACTGAAAATGCAGTACTCGTAGCTAAAGTCTGGGCCAGCTCGAATTGATTAGATTGTTATCGATTCGATAAGAGGAAGACGATAATTATTACCGACCACATTTTATTAACATAGGTCGCCCCTCATCACTGGCAGGCATCCGAGTAGGAAGAAACGTTCTCTAGTCTGCGGGCCGGAAGACATGATACGGCCCCCCATAAGATGTCGCTGGATGTATGTGGCTCCAAACCGTCTAAGAGTTACAGTAATACACATTTAATAAGGCTTGCCGATCCTGCGCAGTAGACAATATTTTAATTACGCGGGAAACTGATGGTCCAATCAAGTAGCTTCATTGCCACCCGCTCTTACCCGTTCCGAAAATCTCTGCCGCTATTAGCTGATTGATTTCGCGCCTGATTCAATGAAATTGTCAGCTGTCAGAGAGCTGTCACCGTGCGTTGATTGTTTCGGGTGTTTCCGTCGATGTTTTGTTCTTGTCTGCGCGAACGAAGATTACCGACGCGCCTTATTTTTTGTGTACTACTGTACGCCTGTTATGATAATCTCGATAATTAAACCTATTTTTAAATCTTTGAACATTAATTTTGAACATTTTGAATTTGAACATAAATTATCCTAATTATAATACAGTACTAAAGTCTGTGGTGTGGTATAATACAGTACTAAATTTGGCCTGTGGTGTGGCCTTAGAATAGCACCACCCCATCTCTTCCCGTGGGTGTCGTAAAAGGCGACTAAGGGATCCATAAACCGGAGGATGGGCAGCAGCGTCTTTCCCGCGTACCATCTTGGCTCACGCCACACTGCGATCGCCAACCCGCATGCCAAGCGTGGCGATTATGGCAACTACCCCCCAAATATGATTAGGAACCCGAAACAACGGCCCCTAGTCCCCGGCAGCCCCGCTATTCCTGACTCCGGTAGCGGCCACGGTAACGGCGGGGCATGGGGTGCGAAGAATCTCCGGCAGAGGCCAGGCTACCAAAAACAAAAACCTTTGGCCCTGGCAACCTATAACACGCGCACACTGCGAACGGACGAAAGACTCGCTGAACTGGAGGAGGAATTGAGCAGGTTACGATGGGATATTGTGGGATTATGTGAAGTCCGAAGAGAGGGTGAGGACACCATGATCCTTAAGTCCGGAAACCTGCTCTATTTCCGGGAGGGCGACCAACTGTCCCAGGGTGGTGTCGGGTTTATTGTCCACAAGTCCCTTGTCAACAACGTGGTCCAGGTCGAGAGTGTTTCGACGAGGGTAGCGTACCTTATACTCAGAATCACCAAACGGTATTCGCTGAAGGTCATACAGGTATATGCGCCGACCGCGGAACACCCCGACGAAGAGGTGGAGGCTATGTATGAGGATATCTCCAGAGCCATACATAGCTCCAGGACCCATTTCACCGTTGTGATGGGGGACTTCAACGCGAAACTAGGCAAACGAAGGGACAACGAGCTGAGAGTGGGGAAATTTGGATACGGAGAGAGGAATGCGCGGGGTCAGCTGCTGGCTGGCTTTATGGAGAAGGAGGGCCTCTTCATGATGAACTCCTTCTTCAAAAAGTCAAAACACCGCAAGTGGACATGGCTGCATCCCAGTGGCGTAATAAAAAATGAGATTGACTTCATCTTGTCGACAAAAAGGCAAATATTCAATGATGTCTCTGTGATCAACTCGCTGAAGACAGGAAGCGATCACCGAATGGTAAGAGGCACATTGAATCTAAAAACAAAGCTAGAAAGATGTCGACTGATGAAGTCCACGCTCCGACCAGCGCCTATCCAACTCCAAAACCCCGAAAGCTTTCAACTCGAGTTGCACAACCGCTTCGAATGCCTAGGAGAATGCGAAAATGTGGACAATTATAACGACAGGTTCATGGAAATTGTCCAAACGGCTGGGAATAAGGCCTTCAAAACCGGCCGTTTAAAAAGAACATCTCGTATCTCGGACCTCACCAGCGAGCTCATGGAGGAAAGACGAAGCCTGATTCTGAAATCCTCTGAAGATGCTTGTCAGTATCGGCGACTAAACAGACAGATCTCCAAGTCCTTGACCCGTGATATACGCCAATTTAATACCAATCGTATTAAAGAGGCTATCGAGCGCAATAAAGGGTCAAAAGTATTCGCAAGGGATCTGTCTGCTGGTCAAAGCCAACTGACAAAGCTGAAGACCGAGGATGGCAGAGTCGTGTCGTCCAAGCCCGAGCTGTTGGAAGAGGTTGAGAAATTCTACGGACAATTATACATGACTACACGCTTACCTGTCAGCAATCTGGCTGAAGACCCGAGAGCCAGATTGTCCCGACACTATACCGAAGATATCCCAGACGTCAGCCTGTGCGAGATTAGAATGGCTCTCAAACAGCTTAAGAACAACAAGGCACCGGGTGATGATGGAATTACGGCTGAGCTTCTGAAAGCAGGTGGAGAACCGGTACTTATAGCTCTTCAGAAGCTATTTAATTCCGTCATGCTCGAGGGACGAACGCCTACAGCATGGCACAGGAGTGTGGTGGTGCTCTTCTTCAAGAAGGGTGATAAGTCTCTGCTGAAGAATTACAGACCCATCTCACTCCTGAGCCATGTCTACAAGCTGTTTTCGAGAGTCATTACGAATCGTCTCGCACGCAGGTTTGACGACTTCCAGCCTCCCGAACAAGCCGGTTTCCGAAAAGGCTTCAGTACCATAGACCACATACATACGCTGCGGCAGATTATACAGAAGACCGAAGAGTATAATCGGCCACTATGCTTGGCGTTTGTGGACTATGAGAAAGCCATTGATTCGATCGAGACCTGGGCTGTGTTGCAGTCTCTCCAACGGTGAAACTCCAAATTGATTATCGATACATCGAAGTGTTGAAGTGCTTGTATGAAAACGCCACCATGTCGGTCCACCTCCAGGATCAGAATTCGAAACCTATCCGGCTGCAGCGTGGGGTGAGACAGGGAGACGTTATATCTCCGAAACTGTTCACCGCTGCACTGGAAGACGTTTTCAAGCTTCTGGACTGGAGAGGACTCGGCATTAACATCAATGGCGAGTACATCACTCACCTTCGATTTGCTGACGATATCGTGATCATGGCTGAGACCTTGGAAGACCTAGGCGCAATGCTCGAAGGACTTAGTAGAGTCTCCCAACAAGTGGGTCTTAAAATGAACATGGATAAGACGAAAATCATGTCAAACGTCCGTGTTACACCCACTCCTCTGAAGGTTGGAGACTCTACACTCGAAGTTGTTGACGAATATGTATACCTGGGACAAACAGTCCAGTTAGGTAGGTCCAACTTCGAGAAAGAGATCAATCGTCGAATCCAACTCGGCTGGGCAGCGTTCGGGAAGCTTCGCAATATCTTTACGTCCAAAATACCGCAGTCCCTCAAGACTAAAGTCTTTGACCAGTGTGTGTTGCCAGTGATGACATATGGATCCGAGACATGGTCGCTTACTATGGGCCTTATAAGAAGGCTCAAAGTCACCCAAAGGGCGATGGAGCGTGCTATGCTTGGTGTTTCCCTACGTGATCGAATCAGAAATGAGGAGATACGTAGGAGAACTAAAGTTACCGACATAGCTCTCAGAATCGCTAGACTTAAGTGGCAGTGGGCAGGGCACATAGCTCGTAGAACAGATGGCCGTTGGGGCAGTAAAGTTCTCGAATGGCGACCGCGCACCGGAAGGCGCAGTGTGGGCAGGCCCCCGACTCGGTGGACCGACGACCTGGTAAAGGTTGCAGGAAGCCGCTGGATGCGAGCCGCACAGGACCGGTCGGTGTGGAAATCCTTGGGGGAGGCCTTTGTCCAGCAGTGGACGTCTTTCGGCTGATAGATAGATAGATAGATAATACAGTACTACGCAGCTCAGAGCAGACTTCGGATAACTTAAACCTAACATATAAATATCACAATACCAACGGACTACTCAGAAATGCAACCCGCGACTGAAAAGGAAATATTCATGTCTCAGCCTTTGCTGAAACTCTGTGAGCTTTTGGTTCTGCGGCTCGAACAACACTCGACACAAAGGAATAATCAGCGCGATGGCCCCGGCGCTCGCTCCTACGAATGTGTGTTTAGTTATCGTCTGTAATGATTATTCAGGCTCAGCTTAGGGAAGACTCGCGTGCTTCGACGAAGTAAAATGCAGTAGGTAGTCACCTCACCGTCATGCATACTATATGTTTCAATTTCTCAAGACGGCATAGATGTAGAATTGTGTAGGTACAAATATCTAGGTAGATGTATGACAAACAACATACAACATTTGTATATCTAGGTAGATGGATTGTTAAGTTCCGACATTTTTGTTACACCCTATACCTTAGCAAACAATATAGGAGCAAACAGGAAATAATAAAGGTTCCGAAAAATAAATGAACCTCCAGCGATCTGTGGCTGAATATAATACTAAGCTGCGTTAAAATGAATTACCGAAAAATTAACACAAAATATACCTTAAATAAATGTCATAATTAACAAATAAACGCAAACTTGTTCAAATTACTATTCTACGAAAAAAAACTGTATTAGAAAATAAAAAGCTAAACTTCTAACTAAATAAATGTTTTTTACGCTGTATAGAAACCAGTTAAGTTTCTATTATTGGTTTTGGAATAACTTTTTTATTTATGAAAATAACTACGAGTACCTATCTACCTACACCGTTCGACCGTTCGACCGTTCGACCGTTCGATCGGCGGCGGCGCGGTGCGCTCTTCGGAAATCCTAAAGAGGAAGCGGGAGCAAGCGAAGGGCGCTCCGACCCCGACTCGGATAACATTAGGTTCGGAGACTGATGCGGAGGCGAGCTTTAACTCGCCTCCCTTTACAGTCGTAGTGTTAGGTTGATGTGAGAACCACAGATAGGAGCCCCGTAGGCTCCATGCTTGCTTGCATGCTTATCCATAACATTTTTTTTTTAATAAAATCAATTGCCTGCCACACTCACAGCGAACCAAAGCGTGTAGCAAGACAGTTAACTAAATAACAAAAAACAGAATTGCACAAAATTCTTATAAGTAGTATAAAACAAGTAAACGGTTGGGTACTGAGCAAGCAGGGCATTCGTAGGATGATCGCGCGGGCCGTGGCCGGGCGCGTGTCGCGCAGTGGCGGGCGGTGCGCGCGCGGCCGAGCGCGGCCACGCCAGCAGCCGCACGTAGCGCAGGCGGCACATAATAATTAGGTAATAATAGAATAAACTTACAGTTATGTGTGTAAGTAATGAATGTTTAATTTCGCGGGTGGTAGGACCTTGTGCGAGGTCCGTCCGGATCGCTACCACCATCTTACTCGCTAATCCTGCCGCTAAGCAGCAGTGCTTGCACTGTTGTGTTCCGGTGTGGAGAGTAAGACAGCCGAGGAAATTACAGGCACAAGAGGCATTTCATCTTAGCCCTCTAGGTTGGCAACGCATCTGCAATCCCCTCCGGGGTTGCAGGTGTCTATGGGCAGTGGTGATCACTTACCATCAGGTGACCCACTTGCTCGTTTGCCTTCCTTATCACATAAAAAAAAAAATGATAATCTATTACAAGCACATTTAAATATTTCTTAGGAGTTTCTATAATATAATAATAATCATTTATTTTCAGACCATAAGATTCTTTTTTTGTTACAAACTTAGCCTATGTTAGTAGCTCATTCAAAAAAAAGATAAAATTAGATTACAATAACAGGATAAATATATCTGCATTAGAAAATTTGTTTCTAAGCAGACATAATATGGATCCCGTAAGAGACCTACCCAATGCTTCAGTATTGGCCCCTTATACCTATCAGCAATCATCTTCAGGATTCGATTGGTGCTAGCGCGGATCCTGACCACCAGGGAGTTTACTTTTTTACGAATGATCGCATGAAAATCGTCTGTGCACGCGTCAGCAAAGATTCCTGAGGCACTACAGAAGCGCGGCAGCCCCAACAGAACCCTAAAGATGTTGTGTACTGTACGCGCAGGGCGTTGTAGGCGCGCTTGGTGTATGCAGTTCACAGGCTGCTCGTGTAAAATGATTGACAGTACGCCTTAATCGACAACGCTGAATACGTTAAAAAACCGACTTCAGTCGTAACAACTAAAAATTTGCTTTGTTTTTTTTTTGTTTTTGTTTTTTTTTTAAAAAGCGCTGAATGAATTGAGATAACATTTATATAGGACTACCTCTGAAGTATTATCTACCAAATAAAAAAAGAATCATCAAAATCGATTCATAACTGGCGGAATAATCGTGTAACAAACATACAAATAAAAAAACAACATACAGTCGAATTGAGAACCTCCTCCTTTTTTGAAGTCGGTTAAAAAGGGTGATTTTAACATCTTTAGTACAACGAGCAAGTGCAACCTTCGAGACAACATAATATTACTACGTACCGCCATCGCTTTATGCTCCCTTTCTATGTCACAGCCATCGTGAAGATGTTCATTTATAAATATTATGTCCCAGGTATTTAAATTCTCTAACTCTACAGAGGGCAGCACCATTCAGCTCTATGGGAGGAACATAGCTAGGACTCCTAACGCCCGCCTTAAATACCATTTAAACACTTTTTTCTGGTTGTATCGTATACATATTAAACCAAGTTTTTCCGCATAGCTCTCACACACTAGAATTTCCAAAATGTCGCTATAGTTTAATAAGCACCGCAGTTTATGAAATGTATAAGATTGGTTTTTAGTTTATCATAGGTGAGTAACGATTAAAATGAGTAACCATAGTTTTCGGTAAAACGTAATTTTTCAACACACTTGCTCATAAAGTGGCTCTATGGTCACCGCAATTAGGCACAGAATGACACCCATAATCAAACTGTGACTTTTTCATTGCTATAACTCACTAGTGAGTTATAGATTTTTTTTAAATTTTATTGGTTGAGTTGCTTTGTTCTTAAAAAAGTTTTTATTAAAAAAAAAAGATCGTGTTCAATAGAACAAATAAATTAATGTTCCTATTGCTTGCTCATTTCATGCAACTTCTTATTTAAATAGATAATTTTAACTCGTAATAATAAAACTTTCACTCAAATATAACTTTTGTTTTCTCTGTAATAAAAGAAAACTTTAAATTCCCCATTTTGTACGTGGCAGAATAGGCGCAAATCCTATGCGCCGAAAAAAAAAAAAACCTCATCCCTTTAGTCTGTGGCCGATCGCAATGCGCGCGCATAGGAAAACTGATTAATTTTTCCCGCCATAGCGAAACATTTTTCACAACTTGTTTTCACTGTTGAAATAAAATGAGTTTTTATTGTTATTTTATTCACAAGTGTGTTAAAAAACGTCGTATGATACTCGTGTGTATTGATGATTACCGTCCTTGGCTTTCTTAAGACCCTCGCCTACGGCTCGGGTCTCAATGGCGCCTCGACGGTAATCACCAATGTTACACACTAGTACCATAATGTACTATTATCCGGTAGAAAAATATTGCGTCAGCAAATGATGCATTTTTTCGCAGCTTTCAGTATTTCATTCGGTGGTTTCTTTATTTTTATTCGCAAAACAGTTTTCGGAAACTTGGAAAATAAAGCAGTAAAAACCATATTTGGAATAAGCTCATTTTTATAATATTTAGTTTTCGGAGCTTTTACTATGAAGTTGCGTTTTAGTTTTAAAAGTTTCTTTTTATCCTCAATTGGTAAGCCCTTGGCATTATCAAGTTAAACTAAATATTGTTATCCCACAAATGAATTAAACTTCTAAGGTGAGTATGAAAACTTGGGAATCACAGACTACCGTAATTTTAATTTATGTCGTAGGGCAGCTCACCCTCATTACTTCCGTGAAGTGGCAGAATGCACTTCGTTTACATTCTCGAGAAATATAATTTAATTTAATAATTTATTTTTAATTTATTTTATCGATACAGAAGAAAGATTTTTAATTAACGTTAAAGCAAATGAAATGAAATCAATGACAATACAGTTATCAGAAAAGTCCATGTTTTGTTAATTAAAATAATATAAATATCAGTGTTATCATTTAAATAATAATTAAATACTTCAATATTACAATACACATTTAATTTCGGTCAATCACTCTCCACGGCCTCGTCATATTGATTGACAATAACACATTCACTGGGATGATAACCATCACATTACTTAGTTAACAACCCATATCATCCCAGTGACTGAATTTAAATGTGTACTGTAATTTTATAGTAATTAATTATAATTTAATAATGAAACTGATAATATTGTTATTATAATTAATAAAACATCTAGTTCCCTTATTACTGTTACTTTTTTGATTGATTTCTTTTCATTTTCTTGTAGCTCAATTGAACAACTTTCTTCTGAATGGAAAAAATAAATAAAAAATAGCTAAATTCAATTTTTCAAAAAATATTATATCGTTATTTCTCGAGAATGTAAACGAAGTGCAGTCTGCCACTTCACGCGAGTAATGAGGTGGGCTGCCCTACGACATATATTAAAATTACGGTAATCTGTGATTCGCAAGTTTGATACTCTCCTTGGCGAGGCCCCTTTGGCGAGGTAGGGTTCCGCCGATTTGTAGGTCAGTTAGGGTTCCACAGCAAAAAAAATTGGGAAACGCTGCTCTACACCACTGTGTTCTTAAAATATTCAGAAAACAGACATTTAATAAGATTGATTTAATTTCTACGTGTCCAGTGCTACTTTGAAAATAGGTAATTGTTTTAATATCTTAACTTTTACCTAGTTTTCTCTTTGAACTTTTAAAACTAATCGGCAATTTCATAGGTTAAATAGCACCTAATTTATGCATATTGCATAGGATTTGAGCTAAGAAGAAGGAGGGAGTAAAAGCCAGCGTGCAGCGGCTCAACCGTCACGTCGCCAGCGACCGCGGGTCGTGGGTCGCGGGCCCGGGCCGCCGCCGCGCGGCGATGACGGTTGGGCGCACCCAGCGTGAAGAGGGATGCCACCTGCTATTATACCATACCGACCACTATTGCTACGGCACAGGCGTTTTTCATATTAAATTACAATTTCATTTAATTTACATTCCAATGAGCAAAAACAAAATGATTGCAGATGCACTTGGAATCTAGTTATTTTTTTCAAGGGAACTAACAAACCATAGACGTTGCAGAATATGCTATTTTCTTAATTTAAGACAGATAGGAATTAAATAAATATTTAAAAATATTTTCACGTACCTCCTTAACTCGTGTAAAGCTTTCTTGGAATAACATACAACTTTTGAGAAGAAGTTTGAGGTAGTTGAGGCATAAAATTATAAGGACCTCCGAGTGACCTCCAAGAATTCCGATAAATATGTCGGAGACAATATTCCTAGTGCCCCTATTCATTACGATTTAGATTTAATGAAATGTATGTTCAATTATTGTACAAGTTCTAGAATTCCCAAATAATAATAAAAGTGTTCTATTTTGAAATCCGTAACTTTTTATATTCCAGAACCATATAACGGAACAAATTTGTACCCAGCTGCAAGCATATGTTATGTCGTGGCGCTAGTGTTCAACCTCTGTGTCAGAATTTTCAAGCCACCTAAACCGCAACGCAAGCCGCACTGTGCCACGACCGCTTGTAAATATAACTAGGTATATCTTAGGCGTTCCCTCTATTTCTCGAAACTATAATTATCTGGATCTTCGGTTTATATATCTTATATGTACGCTATTCTGTATGAGATTGATTTAAATAAAAGTGTTTTTTTTTAGCTCGCTAACTTCGGAGATAAGTGGTAATGGTATTTTTTTCAGCACCTGTGATCACCAAAAAAATTCACGGTATTAAATAAAGTAAAATTATGTTTTAGAACTATAATAATTTGACTGACCTCTTTGGAGAGCTTGCCGACGTGCGCGCGCAGCTCGGCCACGAGCGCCCTGGTCTGGTGCGCGTCGTGCTTGGCACGCGCCGCCGTGCCGTCCAACTGGTCCAGCCGCGCCTCGTGCGCGCGCGCCATGTGCACCAGGTCCTCCGTCTGCGCAAGCGCCTGCTTCAGCTATATACAAACGAACCTCGATCAATACTTATTCATTACCATTAGAAATTACAATAAATTGTACAGCCATTCGCTAAACTGAAGTGGCAGTGTGCGGGGCACATATAGCTCGTAGAACAGATGGCCGTTGGGGCAGTAAAGTTCTTGAGTGGCGACCGCGCACCGGAAGACGTAGCGTCACAGATTACATTATATGTACTTAGTACTAATAGCGTGGGTAGGGTGGGTGGACCGATGATCTAGTGAAAGTCGCGGGAACCCAAGTAGCAAGAGTTCGTCGTATAACGGTTGTGTTAACGTTTACATAACGCGAAAAGGGTGCAAATTATTCGATTTAAAATCGTGTAAAGGTCTTAATATGGTTGTAATAAAAACAAATTAGTTGTGTAGACGTCTTGTTAATGTAATAAATAGGTACATCCAAGTATTATACGACTAAACTTTTGTATAAAATACTATAACACAATTCTTTGACATCCGAGATACCACTAGATAACCTTTTTTAAACCAAACGTTATTTACATAGTCTCGATATTATATGACAACGTTGCTAGTTGGCAAGCCGTTGGATGCGGGCAGCGCAAGACCGTCGGCGTGGAAATCCTTGGGAGAGGCCTTTGTTCAGCAGTGGATGTCTTTTTGCTGATGATGATGTTGAAATTGTATAGTCACACTGTGCATACTTTCCCGAGAATTCTTTTACACGGGATTGTCATTCGTCAATATAAAATCAGAAATAAACATTCATAAACAGTAGCAAATAACAGGGGTATTATTAATCCGGATTGAGAAAATTATAAACTGGGTTTGTATTGGTGGTACCTTGTTAGATTTTTCCCGGAATAATGAAATAACTACTAATATAGTAAGCCGTGTAAAATTCCATAAAATCTGTTCATTAAAATAACGTACAAAGTTACATTCAAATATGTCGATTCCTTTTAGATAAAAATATAATTTGATTATTATTAGGGAATTTATTGGAAACACGTTATCAGTTAAGGGAACCAACAAATATTGAATGAAGAATACCACCATTTTCTGTTTTTTATCTTAAAATATAATTAATTAATTGTGTTATATTAAAAATGAAAAAATATGGTGAAATTTTTTTTTTGATACGTTTGATAGTTTCCGAGATACTGAATTATTTAGGTAGGCAAGTGACGCGGGGACGCCGCACGCTGCTGTGACGTCACTACACAACGGCGCGCCCCGCTCCCTACCTGTATACGTATGAAGTTTGCGTTGAAAATGTTAAAAATAACGAATCCACAAACTAGAAAATCGTGCTTGTGTCAAAGTGCTTAAATACAACTACCAATATACCGGAAAAGTTACTTTTTACTGTTATATTTGAACCTTAAGTCAAAAGAAATGGATGAAAAGTCTGATGCACCCAGACCCAAAGCCAAAAGTTGTGTCTATCACCTTCTCCTTATCTTATAACTTTTACATAAACAGTAAAGTCGTCGCTATTTCTAGCCGATCTAAAATAAAATAAATATGAGTTAACCTATACACATAAAAAATAAAAACCAGACAAGTGCGAGTCTGAATCTCGCGCAGAGGGCTTTGTCCAAACAAACAATATTTTAAATTTTATCAACTTATTTTAAGATTTATAGATAACTTCTTAGGAAAATATCTATATATATATCAGTTTTATGCCCAGTGCTCGGAAATAAGGAGTGAGGGGCATGGTAAAGGTGATGATGTCAAAAAAAACCAGAATCGATAGGAATAAACTGTATGCTAATAGATCCCTTAGAATGAACTTAATCCCCCTACATAAGTTGTAACCCCCAAATCAATGGGAAATTGGGGCCATGGGGTGACAAAGTATGCATAAAACCTGTTAACTGTATGAGATTTTCAAAACCACTTATGTTATCAACTGTAATATAATGACACAATAACGACACTGAAGTGGTCGTGGCTCAGCGGTGCTTACGTGGTCGTGTCAATCACGTCGGTTAAATGACTACAGACACGGTCATAACTTGGATGGGCTTAAGTATCAGTAACTATCACTAGATGGCAGTCGTCAAGCTATGTCGGAGGCGTTATAGGCAGCTTGGATGGACTGCTAGTCAAGTCCATCCAAGCTGTGATCGTATTTGAAGTCAGTTAACCTACGTGATCGACGCGACCACGTAAGCAGCGCTTAGCATGACTGCTTCAGTGCCGTTAATGTGTCATTAATCGGTCCGGTAGATTCAGACAGTCAGACTGACACACGGGTGATCATAAAAGGGTGCCATTTTTTCTTTTTGGTACGGAACCCTTAAATTAAAAAATACACTTATATTATAACTTAAAAATATAAAATGCATTATATTAAAGAGGAAATAATCTGAAAGGTACACCTGACACATTCCCTCTCATCTTAGCTTAAGTATAATCGCCTACATCCTAATATTAACCTACTTTTGAAAACAATATTTATAGGTTCAGTGTTAAGATTATTTTGCTACAATAGTTTCTTGTTACGTTACGTTTTAAAATACCAAATGTAAGATATACTTAATAAAAACGATGTCGGCACGATAACTCAAACTCAATATTAGATTTAAATTTTAATATGACCTACCCTGTTACAAATACGCATTCTTCGAGTAAATATCATTATTACCTACATTTTTCAATATTAGTAATGAAACATAGGTACCTAGGTTCTTACAGGGATCAACAGATTTGTGATAAGAAAAAAAAAAGTTATAAGAAGTGGTTATAAGTACTTTTACATTTTTAATCATCGCGTCTCGGCGGCCGCGGTAAAGAAATCGGAGTTATTTGAGAAATAGTAGGCTTAGCTTAATTCGTCTATTTAAGGCAAGTTTTCAATATTTTGTTTAAAACTGTCATCTATTATACTTGAAACTCTACTGTAACACCAATTCACATAAAAAAACTTCAGTTAGAAATGTTATTGTGTGCGAACATTGGGACCATCCGATAACAATTTATGAGGGACACAGTACGATGAGAGCGGCGCGTTGTGTCATGACGTCACGCGCGCTTGGCGCGCCCGCGCGAAGTATTTGAAAAAGGCGGAAACTAAAATTATCGTAACTTCAAAACTACTCGCTTGATTTAAATGAAACAAAAAAAAGTGTATTTCTAGACATTTAGGCTACACGGTCATAAGGTTTCAAGTGATTTAACGGACCCATTAACATTCTTCATTAAGCATCGGCTTATATACAGCTACATATTTATTTTGGAATTAAGAGCGTTTCCGTCAGTAAGTAAATAACTTGCACAATTAATGCATACTCGTAGTTTCCCACTGGTGTGTTTGTGGGGCTGGCGCCGCGCCGGTACCGACCTGGTCCTGTATGGAGTGCAGCTGCCGCAGCAGCGCAGAGTTGTTGACAGCTCTGCCGAGCTCGCCCATCTCGAGCCGCAACTGCCGCACGGCCGCCTTCGCCCACCGCAGAGTGGCCTGCTCGTTGCGCTCCAAGTTGTTCGTCGAGTGCTGTGCCGAGTTTTGCCTGTACAGACATATTTGGCTTAAGAGACGGAATGCCACCATCAACGTAAATGGGAAAAATGACGCCAATTCCGATATAGAAAGAAATGATTACATTATTTTTAGTGTTCGTTAAAAAGTTCCTTTCAAAAGGTTTTGTTTCACAACTGTTAAATTCACGTTTAACATTTACGTTTTTGGTTGTTTTTTTTTTAAGGCAGAGGTGGCAAACGAGCAGACGGATCACCTGATGGTAAGCGATTACCGCCGTCCATAGACACCCGCAACACCAGAGTCACAAGTGCGTTGCCGGCCTTTAAAGTTAAACATGACTTATCCAAACAAATTCAAAATTCAAAATCATTTATTTCGTTACGTAGGTACATTAAGCACTCTCATAAACGTCATATCATTTTGCTGGAGGAATATTCCAAATGTCATTATCATTAAAATAATAAATAATGGGACAATTAAAATATTTAAACTAGCCTCGCATACATAAGAGCACACTGAGCGGCTGAATTAACAATTTTGATTAAACATATAATTTGCTGCTTTTTTATCGCTAACCCCTTATGAAGTTATGACCTATCTCATCCATCTGTTTGCCAAATTTGTAGTGACCTGGAACTGGTCTATAATTTACAGAAAAACTAATAACAGATACTGACGTTTGGAAATCAATATCTCAAGGAATGTAAAAAGTTTTCTTAATAAAGTTTGGTAATTTAGGTAATTTGGGGGCTTCGGCAAATTTCGAATAACACAGTTACGTGTAGACTAAACCACACGCTGCTAGTGGGTCGCGAGTTGCGTCGCGTTTCCCAGAGTTGAAAAGATCAACTCCGAACTTTGCTTGCCACGCCACCGTGTGTTTAAGACACATTCAATGATGAGTCTAAAAAACTGTCACACTCACTTACATGTATGGCAGGTTTTTTTTACCCACAAATGGTAAGTCCTTGGCATCATTTCATCTGGTGGTAAGTGATGATGATGCCGAAGATGGAAGCGGGCTTACCGAGATTCCCCAACGCAATGGAGAACTGGCTATCTTATCTCCATGCCGGAAAACATCAATGCTATTAACTGGTGGTAGCTAGCCAAGCGGGCTCCGAAAATGACCTATAACCAACCAAAACGAGGTATCCCAAAATATATATTTTTTTGCCAAATTCCACATTATACAGGATTTTTTTAGGTGTGTTTACAAAACGATCATCGGATTTACAATTTTGTAAAAAGGCAGCAATGAATTTTATACGTAAACGTTCAGGATGCATCGTTATGCGCGGGCGCACCGCAACGCGTACCATATCTCCTGTTCTGCCATTTCCGACCCTTCCGGTGCTTTTATTACTACGCTAACTACTATGCGTATAATAATTAATTGTTACTATCTAATTAACCCTGTACGTACCTGGTAAGTACATACGCGCTGTATATTCTAAAATTCGGAACTATTAATAACTTCCTGGACTTGTAGTCTATATTTTGGTAATTTTATGTAATTAATTTAATTCATCATCATCATCATCATCAGCCGAAAGACGTCCACTGCTGGACAAAGGCCTCCCCCAAGGATTTCCACACCGACCGGTCCTGTGCGGCTCGCATCCAGCGGCTTCCCGCAATCTTCACCAGGTCGTCGGCTCACCGAGTCGATGGCCTGCCCACACTGCGCCTTCCGGTGCGCGGTCGCCACTCGAGAACTTTACGGCCGCAACGGCCACCTGTTCTACGAGCTATGTGCCGCGCCCACTGACTGCCACTTAAGTCTGGCGATTCTGTGAGCTATGTCGGTAACTTTAATTCTCCTACGTATCTCCTCATTTCTGATTCAATCACGTAGGGAAACACCAATCATAGCACGCTGCATCGCCCTTTGGGTGACCTTGAGCCTTCTTATGAGGCCCATAGTAAGCGATCCATATGTCATCGCTGGCAACACACACTGGTCGAAGACTTTAGTCTTGAGATAAATTTAATTACTGCAAGTTTAATTCAAGTTGTGATTACTTATTTATTACACAATGTTTAAATAGATATATTATATTAGTCAAGTTCGTAAACAAACCCATATCGTCCCCACTGCAGGGGCACGGATCTCTTCCCATACCTCGGGAAGGTTACGCCATACTCCATATACGGGGGCCAAATCCGGATTTGTGAAGGTTATGGGGTTAGTTGCCAACCCTAATGTCAGAAGTTTTCAAGCCTCCGACATAGCTTAACGACTGCCATCTAGCGATAGCAGCTGGCACCAACAGCTTAGCGTGCTGGCTTGCAAAGCACGGTAAAGGTAGAGATAGATGCTACTAACAGTCAAACCAATACCTACTATAGTAGTAGGTGTTGGCCAAACCCATCCGTTAGTCGTGGCCATTAGTCAGTACTAAATCAAAAATCATAAAGGTGTTTGTATTATCCATCTATTACCTCATTGATAATATTTGTTATTTTTATAATGATTTTACCAATATTGATGTTTTCTTTCTCGGTTATTACCTATTAATATTAATATACAATTATGTAGGTGTTATGATTGACAAAATAAACAGAAACGACTCGCACCTGACAAGGCGCCCAACTCAACAGACGGGCCTAACTGCCGGAAACTTAGTAGGTATCGTGTAGATAAGCTTTACGCAGGTATTATATTATAGATATAGTATCGGCAACCTTCTGATCTGAATAAAGTACGCCCCGATAAAATATTTGATGGCCTATTTTTATACTTTATTTAAGGTAAATATTGAGTTAACGGCAGGTTATGGCGATAAGGAGACATCAAACTTGAAGTGCAGCATTTGCGCAAACTTTTCTATCACTCACTATTGAGAAAATCACAAAATGGAGAATTTTCAGGTTTTTTAAATAATATATGTGTCCTTTAGCTGTTATTTTTAACTTGCATTCCGCATGGGTTCAGTTTTAGAAACTCCAGTCTTAATTAAGACTGATAGAAAAGTCCCATTAGCGCTCTATCAAATATTTTTGGCGAGTTTTTTGGTAGGTACTCGCCGTGTGCACGCGCGCCATTACCCCGGCCCGGATGTGGGTACATTACCTACTTCCGGTGGGGATATAAATAAACATCACATTAAAGCCAGATGTGCACCCCCATCGCCACTCGCGGCTCGGCGGCGGCGCGGCCTGCTCCGAGTTGGACTGCTTAGAAACCAATAGATGGGATAAGACGCTAATCTTCTCTTTTCAGACCCTATTTTGAGTGCAAATATGTATTTGCAGTATAGTTTGTCTTTTATTTAATACATGAGTGCCAATATGTATTTGCAGTATAGTTTGTCTTTTATTTAATATATTGGAATACGTTTTGCAAATGTAGGAAACCATTTCGCAGTTTTTGCGATACATTGCCATGTAATCTGTGCATTTTTTTTTAAGAATTTTTGCTACGTATTACGTTTTTGTGTCAACGATTTTAATACAAGTTGTGAGATAAATTATTGTTAAAGTTAATATACTTAAGCTTCATTTTCTCCCTTGCCTCCCGTTTACCCCGGTCCCGTAAAAAACCACAGAGAAAAAAAAATAGTAAGAGAATTAAAACTATGACATTGCTCGCTAGCATGTTATAACAAAATCTAAATATAGATCGTGAAACGTTATTAAAACGATTAACAAAACTAAGCTAGCCTCATGCATCTCAGCCATGTGATGAGCACTTACCATAACATCACATATTAAATAAGTTTTGTAACAGACTAAAATAGGTTTTATGCGGTCGCGAGAAGGCACCGCGCCTTGCCGCATATGCGTCAGTCAAGTCCATATAAGCTGGGAGCAGGTGGTGGCCGTGCGATGAGTTTATGAGCATCATTCTTCCAGGTATAGCATGGTCAGGCTAATTAAAATACGTAAAGCACTTCTGCAATTGTAAACTAATAAATAAGAAACACAGCTAGGTACATAAAACACAAAATAATTTGTTTGCGAGTTTCAAAATTTTAAAAACTTGATAGCAAATACTGTCGTCAAAAAATCTAAAGTGGGTTATTATTAGTTGTTGGTAAAGTTTTCAATTAGAAGTTAGTAACTTTTGAAAACTTATTCAATTACTTTATCCACGTAAGGTTGATAAGCTATGTATAATGTTATATAATAATATGATGGACGATTGTATAGGTATTTGGAAGGCTGGAAGAAATTTGTACGGAAAAATCTCTCTCTGAAAAGTATTAAACAAGAAAATATTATATAGTGATGGTTAGAGGGTAGCCGTGGTCGTATGCCTTATCCTTAGGGTTGTTTGTACATCATATTTTATAGTAAAACAATATATGGTTATCATAACCCTCCTTTTTGCTTCGCCGTAGTCGGGTAATAAAACTATTATACCTTTTGTTTATATTTTCTACTAAGCCTGTATTTTATAGTAGTTTTGTACACAATAGACAATACAATAAATCATTTAGTTTCGTTAAATAATATTTATCAAAATTCCAAGAAATGTAAGAAAATTGCTTGGTTTTTATCCGGCTGCCCAAGAAGAGGGTAGGGCGTATTAATATAAGAAGGTACATATAATGTAGGAGATGTACCGACTGAATACATATTGAAAAAGAGTCAATTACACTGTGAAGTTGATACATACTCGTAAACTTATGTAAACAATTCTGTACCTTGATTTTAACAAACTATTTGGATAAATTATAATGAAATTGTATTTTGTGTGCAATAAAGAGTATTTATCTTATATTATCTTATAAATTGTACCAAATTAAAAACTTATCTAACTTTTTCTTAAGGAAAGACGCACCGTCCTTCTTTTTCAGCCCATTTATAACTAACTTAAAATTCGCACGGTTAGACGAAAGGTTAGACCAATAATCGACGCTGCCCGAATGTGTGTTTCATTGTTACGGCCTGTAGCTAAAAATACTTGAAGAGCGAAGCGTCGTAATGTCGTTAGTTAGTATTAATCACGTTCAAGTTGTTCAAGTTATATGTCCATCGTGACCTGGTTCCGTCGAGATCGAGAGTCTCTTCTGTTGTTCCGCGAGTTCATCGAAGCCCTTCCAGGCTAGGGCTTGCCCACACAAACCTGCTGCGATCACGAGCGGGCGATGCGATGCGATGCGATGCGGATAAGCCACCGACAACACTAATTTCGAGAACTTGAAACGAAGATATTGTGTCTTCAGTCTAAGAAACTATACTCAACGATAGCCGTGTTGCAAATCCCTTAACAAGTTTTAGCGATGTATTTGGTGAAGGACATGTTTTAGATCAGTGTTTTTCAACCTGTGGGTCGCGACCCCCAGGGGGTCTTAAATATCGCGAAGCCTTTCTCAAGGGGTCGCGGGTAAAAGAAAAAGACAAGTGTTTGTAGGTTCTACAGTGCTATGAAAAAATACGATTTCAGTGAGAAGGCTGGGCCTGTATCAAATCTTGGTTCTATTTTGGAGACGTTAATAACTAAATCATTTTCTAACTGCAGAAAAATATAAACGTCTTTCAAATCACAAAAATTTGGTAGTTTATAAACCTGGTTGGGGGGGGGGGGGGGTCGCAAGATTTTTTGAAGTTGTAATGGGGTCGGGTATTAAAAAAGGTTGAAAAACACTGTTGTAGATTATAGCCATGGCGATATAGCAACGTATGCTCAGCGTGTTATCGCTATACAATCGTTATACAAGGAGCGAGACTTCAAAGATGCTGAGAATTACGAGTGGTGGCTAACAGAAATACCCGTTGTTGCAGTTGCGACACTTCACCATAACATAAAACGTCTTTTTAGGGATCTATAAACTTGTAAAGGGCAAAAGGAGCCCTGTCGGTCTAACTGTACGTTTATGTCTCTAGGTCGTAAATAAGGGACCTTGGATATAGACTTCCGGATACATATCGGCCCACTTAGCATAGCATTTTAAGTTTTAATGGCATAATATAGCGAAAAATTTTAGATCGAGTATAAAGCTTTTATACAGTTTTGAAGCCGGCACATTAGTAATGTTTTTTATATGCTATTTGTTTCAAATTTTATTTAAACACAGGAACAGCCTATAGTTTATGGCCAACTGCTAGGCTGTAGCGATTTGCTTTGGCGGTCGTTTAGCTAACAAGGGCATTTGGGGGTGAAGCCTACCTGATCCGAAATGATACGTACGTACGTATGCCAATTTTTAAGTAACCCTAATAGAACAAAGTTCGACTCGCACTTGGCCGTTTTTTTAAAAAGCTTTGAACCTCAAGAGCGACCTCTCAGACAGCCCTTAACTTGGTCAAATGGTGAAATTAAAGTGGAAGAGACGGTATCGTTCGTTTTCTCCTACAATTTAACACATTGTATACCAAGTTAAACTCTGAAATAGCTCAAAAAACGTCATCGCTGTCCACCCTCTGGCTATTTATGCATAAACAGGGTGTAAAAATAAAAATATCTCCATATAAAAATTGACCGATTGGTCGATCAATTTGTATGAAAAAAATTTAACGTTGACTCTGTGACAGACTGAGATGGACGCGGACAAGACGCTTATCGCTCTTATAAATAAAAAAGTTTTTCTCAGGTTTATGTAATCCTCCGTAGCCTAGTGGTTTGTCCGCTCGCTTTAAATCAGGAGGTCGCGGGTTCGATTCCCGACGGGGTCCAACTTTGTAGGACTCGGTTTGGTTGGTGGTAGGGCATTTTCTGAGCCCGCCTGGCTAGCTACCACCATCTTATCTAAGTCTTGCCGCCAAACATCAATGTTAACAGCATTGATGTATTCCGGCATGAAGATAAGATAGCCAGTTCCCCATTGCGTTGGGGAATCTTGGTAAGCCCGCTTCCATCTTCGGCATCATTATCGCTTACCATCAGGTGAGATGATGCCAAGGGCTTACCAATTGAGAGTAAAAAATATTCCTAAAAATGGAATGACGGATAAGCTTTGCATATTAGAGATGTTCAAAATTACTATTAAACTTGATAAAAAACCTTTCCGCTCTTAACAATGACATTAAAAACCAAACTTTGTTAAAACTGTTAATTCAAAATATGGAACGATTTCAAAACTATATGTACATAAATTCGCTTGTGCGTCAATCTACAATTAACAATATAGGTACTATCGCTCCTGAAATTCTACGCAAAGCAGGATAACAAATTGTATCTCTCACTGAATTTAAATATTTTATATTAATTTAAGCTATTCGCATAATTAAATACCTACTCCTTGTAATAAAGGACTGCCTGACCACAGATCAGTAGGATCTTAATTTAAATAAGTGAGCCTGGCTGGCTTCTGTTGCGGGTATTTCGTTAAGTGAAAACTATCTCGAGGCTCAAGGGTCTGTTCATTCTTAATCAAATGTTATTGGACTTTAAGTATCTATAAATAACTTAAGTAGGTATTTGGTTCATTATAATATTATGAAATATAATAATTCGGTAAGAAAATATAAAATATTTATAGTTGGACATAACTTACTTCAGCTCTTCAACTTCCCTCTTGAGGCGAGTGACTTCGGTCATGTGCAGAGTCTTCAGGATTTCTACCTGCTCCGCCATGACCTTCAGCTCCTGATTCACGTTCACTTCTTGAGCATCCACCGCAAACAAGAAGGTCATCGTTAAAAGTACACAGTTCCTAAAGCACTTCATTTTCACGTGCGCGGGAATATCGGGATACAAGGCACGCGGAATGCGAACGCGACCAACTCAGCCTGCGGTCGGCATCGAAGTGGGCACCCCGCCGCCTGATTCATAACTTATTATACAGACAGAAGGCTCACACGGTGCGTTAACTCGCAGATGCGTTCAACAGTTGTCCCGTCCCGAAGCCCCAGGCTTTCAAGCCCAACTTGTTTCGTGAAACTTACATACGATTGATAGGACCTCATTATTTACATTATTTTGAGGATGCTAAAGATATTTCAACTTTTAAACAACGCAATATGTTCTACGACTCGTATATCTGAAAACTTACAAATATTATATCGATCCAATATTTCGTAATCTGACGTGTGTTTTGCCACAAACGACGCGGTGGAGGATTATAACGTGGATGGATTTTACTGTTAGTGGTATTATCTTGATCGTCTTCGTGTTTTGTAAGGCAAATTAAATCGTTGGTGCCGGTTGCTGTCGCTAAGCTTTAAGTCAAGTTAATCCAAGTTAGAGACTGAAAAGTTCTGACACTGAGTTGGTGCCTGTGTTTGGAGTATGGCTTAATCTTCCTGAACTATGGGAAACGTTTAGTTTAGTACTTAACGATTTTTATCAAGCCCTGTTAAGAACCGCCGCGCAATTACCAACTTTCATATAAAGGAAACCGCATGAAAATCGGTGAATCGGCCATTGTGAAGATAAATGGTAACAGACATGCAAACACACACACACCTCTTAGGTCAAACGCATAAACCTTCTCCGTTCCGTCGTTTGTAAAAAGTACGGAAGCATTGCATTATATTATAAACTGTTAACTTTTTTTTAAAGTTTACATTGCTGAAAACCACAAAGGGAGTGCATTCCATGATCGGCTAATTTGCTCCAATTTGGAAGCCCTTCAAAATATCGCCACTTTGCCCATATTTTTTTGCGCAAAACGACATATGATCAGCGATACTTTTAATTCGAGAACAAAAACTGACCAAGTCTGAAGTCTACTCGCGCAACCAGGGTTATTCTTTTACGTCAGAGTTTGCACTATTTGAAGTTTATTATAGCATATTATTTACTTTTTAACCTTTTTACAAGAGAGAAAAAAAATGTTAAAGTGAAACTTTTTTACAATGTTTGCATGCCTATTCGTTTATCATGCTCATACAGGTTGAATCTTTAGTCTTTACCCGATGTTTATAGGTTACCCGGATTACTTATGATTCGCGTTAGCGTCACAGTAGGATACGTGGAAAAATCAAAGAGTTAAATAACAAACTCAAAAAAACTACTCGACAGATTTTAATTAAAAGCTCTTACGGGGAACACAACCGCCTCCGCGGCCTAGTGACTAGTCCGCTCGCTTCGCATCCGGAGATCGCGGGTTCGATTCCCGGCGGGGTCCTACTTTGTAGGACTCGGTTTGGTAGGTGGTAGGGCATTTTCTGAGCCCGCCTGGCTAGCTACCACCATCTTATCTAAGTCTTGCCGCCAAACATCAATGTTACCAGCATTTATGTGTTCCGGCATAAAGATAAGATAGCCAGTTCCCCATTGCGTTGGGGAATCTTGGTAAGCCCGCTTCCATCTTCGGCATCATCAACACTTACCATCATGTGAGATGATGCCAAGGGCTTACCAATTGGTCGGCAACGCACTCGTGACTCCTCTGGTGTTGCGGGTATCTATGGGCGGCAGTTATTGCTTACCATCAGGTGATCCGTCTGCTCGTTTGCCACCTATTACATAAAAAAAAACATGCATGATCTTTAGATTTTAAAGCTAATAATAATAAATATGACAGTTGATATAAAAAAAACACACTTTGAGAATAAAAGAGGAGAAAAGGTATCAGTATAAAAAGGGTTTATTAGCATATAATTTTTTTAATAACATAAATCAGTGTTTTTCAACCTTTTTCATTACCCGACCCCCTTACAAGTAAAAAAAAAATTCCGAAACTAGACATAATAGCCCATAAACATACAAAATGTCAGTGATTTGAAAGACTAGGTACGTTTATAATTTTCTTCAACTAGAAAATGATTTAGTTATTATCGTTTCCAAAACCGAACCGCATTTTGACCAATTGTTCAAAAATAAACAGGGTCAGCCTTTTCACTAAAATCGTATTTTTCCATTGCAGTGTAAGACCTACATACAACTTTTTTTATCTGCGACCCCTTGAGAAAGGCTTCGCGACCCCCCTGGGGGTCGCGACCCACAGGTTGAAAAACACTGACATAAATAATTTAAAATGGCGTTGCTGGTGAACAGTCAGCTATTAGATAAGAATAGACGTAGACGTGTGGAAAACGATATTTTCCTATCATTCGACAGTTAGGTTCCGGAACAACAAAGGCATCCCGAATGAAACGAAGCTGTGTCTATAGGTGGTCAATACGAGATAAAGCTCAACGAGATATAGAAAAAGACAGCAACGCACTTGTTACTCTGGTGTTGCGGGTGTCTATGGTCGGCGGTAACCGCTTAAACATCAGGTGATCCGTCTGCTCGTTTGCCACCTATCACATAAAAAAAATAGATATAAACTGGTTGATTGCCGGGACTCTGTGCACGAGCAAAAATCTGTTAATTTACAATTATCATCGTTTTAAAATAGTTTCAACATTATTTTTGTGATGGAGAAATAGCTGTGATTCAGATTCTATGTATGTAGGTGACCTCTTGACATTGGCGTTTAGCCTTTTTTATTGAAGTTTCTCAGAAAGTGAAATACCAAAAAGAAAAGAAGATACCTATTTCTTACATACGACATATGTATATCTATTCCTCTTATTTCCAGATAATTGAGAACTAAGGGGATCTGAGAGGAATTCTCTTCTCCTTTCTCTTCTTCGATTGGACTTGTCGGCACAGGTTCGCAATATAGGATATCGGGATATATACGTAAAACACTTTCGCACTCACAAATATACCGCAGGTATAATACAAAGTAGCGAAGTTGAAAGGGGCGAAGCGTTTTCTGTTATGAAATCAAATACAAGATGTACTACATACATGAGATCTTGAAATTTTTTAGACTTACATTATTACCGAGATTGGGTTATTTTAGATTTCCTGGTTCTCTCTATAGGTTTCTATAGGTTTCTCTATAGGTTTTAGTTACCTGTAGCAATGCTGAAATTCCACAACGCTACAAGATGTATTGAACATGTGCTGAGAATGTACATATGTGCTTAATTAAAAACGTTACAACTGCACACTTAGTACCTACATATCTTTGAGAACATTCAAAACGTGTATACCTATAATACTAAATAGGAAGTTAATCGCGCTGTATGCTACCAATAATGACGCAAAACAACCAATCGATAAACAGCCTCTCTGGCTATCTCGGGAGGAGCAGGTGATGCGCGCGAACCTTGTTTCTGTTTCTAGGATAATTCTGAAAACTGGTTCTTTCTGAGAGCAACCGCACCACAGGTGCCAAACCGACTGGACGTCCTTCAATCTCTTTGCTTAAAACTTAGCATAAGGTACGTACTTAAAATTACTGAGATATGTGCTAGCTAATCCAAACTTATTGAAAAGCTAGATTGTAACTTTAGACACTCGTGTGCTGTAAATTCAAGAAAAGCTTAGTAAAGCTTACGTGTGCAACTTTCATTATGTGGAATGCTTTTATTTGTATTATTAAACGTTTTAAAGAACTCATCGATTGAATACAGAATTACTTATTAAGAAAAAGTAATGAGATAAGATAATAATGAGATTTATCAATTAGAGGAAGACACGGCACTCGACCTTTTTAAGTTTTGATCCGAATTTTCGAATTTTTGCAATTACGGAATCAGTATTTATGTTTTGAAATAAACGAGCAATTTAGGACACGTTCAACATTTACACCTAAAGCTCCGTATACAGGGTATTAAAAAGTGAGTTTGCAAAATATTGGAAAATCCGAACTAAATTATTTTCTTGAATCACTTTTGAGATTTAGTATGGTGAACTGAAAACAAAAATATAGACGGATTTTTTCAATAGATCTTTTTCCTGTACTCTATACTTGATTCTGAGTAACCCCTTAAAATTTCAAACGCACTTTTAACACCTGAAAGTATACCTAAGATAAACTCGCAACAAGAGTTTGCATGGCTAGAAGTCCGGTCGCCTCCAAATTATTCCAAAAGGAGACAGTCCACAATGTATGGACAAAACCCAGAATCGATACGTACAAACTGTATGCCAATAGATAAATAATCCTACATAAGTCGCAACCCCCAAATCAATGGGGAATCGAAGCCATGGGGCTGACATAGTATGCATAAAAACCCTTTATCTGCTTGAGATTTTCGTAACTTTATAATACCAAAATCACTTAATCAATTGCAATGACACAATAACGACACTATAGATGATATTGCCAAGGGATTACCAATTGTGGATAAAAAAGAACAGTTGCCTGGAAGAATTTTTTTTTGTGTATTTACTGTTGATAGTATAGCCTACGTCATTACAATTAATAAAATGTGATTTTGGTACTAAAGTTCAAAACATCACGAGGTCCCGATTCCGATTCCGATTTCCGACGGGGTCCAACTTCGTAGGACTCTTTTGGAGGTAGGGAATTTTCAGAGCTCACCTAGCCAGGTGCCACCATCTTATCTGTCTTGCCGCCAATTTTATTAATATCAAGCTGCTAAAGTTATGAAAATCTCAAGCAAATAACGGGTGTTTCTGTACTTTCTCAGCTCCATAGCCCCGATTCCTCATTGATTTGGGGGTTGCGACTTCAGTAGGTTTATTAAGTTCATTTGAAGGAATCTATTAACATACAGTATGTTCGTATAGATTACTGATTTCTTTGATACCATCACGTTTGTGCTAAAAATACTAAATTTTTTTCTAAGACTTTATATTTAATCAATTAATTTACCTAAATACCTATTTAATTTTCTATAACACAAAGAAAATTTGAAGTGTTGTGAATCGGAGAGTAGAAGATGCAGGCTCTCGCGGGCCGTGTGTCTGCGCCTGCGCCCCACAACACAACCAGTCAGATGCAGTGCATCCCGCGCACGCCCGCCAGGTGCACTGACTCAATTAATTCATATGGAACGCGCGGCTGGCCGGCAATTTACTTTTAATGCGAGGGAAATCAGCAGGGAAGGTATACAAAGCTGATTTCTCCAGAGTTGCTATATCTTACCTATTTATTATCTAACACCTTATAAAAATTCTAAAGTAAATGTACGACGTCTATAATAAAATTTGGGTAGATACAACAACAAAACAATAGTTCTTCAATAAAAAAATATATCCATATAAAACTTTAGACGACTTATAGAGAAAAAGGTTATTCTGAAGATTTGCCAGTAAAAGCTTCCTGATTAAATTACCTATTCGTACTTGTAAACACGTATGCAGTATCTATACATATTGTGCAAGCTCAGACTTAAAATTATTCAAAAAGCACTTTTCTTTTTGGTCAATTTATTGATAAATACAAGCTCTCAAGGTGCGTAAAATTTTGGAGTGTGGGCAGAGCGCAGCTGTTAGGTACAAAAGCAATAAGATTAGAGTGGCGTCTGCCGCTTCGGCCGCGTGGTTCCGAAATTTTGGGCCCAACCAAACACATTGTTAGCCAGGACAGCTGCAAGACACGCTTTTATACAAAAAAAGGAAACGAACATTTCTACCTGAGTTATAATTTAGGCATTATTGCCGCAGAGCACGGGCCAATGATAAAAAAAGCCAAGAAAGTTATATACATATTTAGAACCTTTCATTATTAATCGGGACAATCGTTTTAACTCTATATTGTTTCAGATTTTCAGCTTCATAGATAATTAAAAAAAAGGCACTTTCAAGCTTATCTACATTAAAATACTTTATGGCACAACATAAAACAGAAAACTATTAACTATGAAAAAAAGTTATACAGGTAGGCGGTCTTATCGTTAAAGTGTGATCTCTTCCAAACAACCTTTTGGTAGAGGAAAAGATGAAAAAAGTTTATTTTGTGCGTAATAAAAAAGGAATTTATAGTGAACTTTACGCAAAAATATACGATAAAAGTAATTTTATTGTCTTGTTCCTTCAATACTTAGGTACAAGAAGCAATATATATATAAACTTGTTTTAAAATAATTTAAGTTTATTTTTATTAAGGTTTGACAATGGTCTTGAAAAAAACATTAATTTGCCCTCTCACGCTGAACGACATAGTATGAAGGAAGACCGTATGAGTATTTTTGTAGTGTAGTGTATATAAAGTTCTAGTTGATCGGTGTATTGCATATCTATGTCTTCCTATAATAAAGCATCGCAGAAGGACCAAACGGGCCACATGCCACACCGCGCCGCTTCGCATCTGTCATGCAGTCAGCTCAACTTTACAAAGTAACGCACGAACCTATACTTTACATACAGGTTGGATCAAAATTATTGGCTAAATATAGAAAGTACAATACATTTTGGCGTTTTCTAAAAAATCGAGTCGTAGAACAAAATTGGCTGTTTCGTGATCGTGAGTGCTTATTTTCTTAAGTCTAAGAAATCTGTATCAGTTTGCATCAACATTAGTTATAATAACGAATAACATATTTTTTAGATACAACTAGTCACGGACAGGCCTTTAATAAATACGTATATGTACATATTTGTTTTTTTATTATTGTTTTGAAACTAATGTACGAATACCTTGCGTGATTAGTTATTCCTATTGAGAACAGCAACATCGAATAAAATAAATTCTTCAAACTCAACGAAATCATACGATCGACACCTACACCTATACTTTTCGAGATCAACCTTTACAGGCACTGAGTGCATCGATATCGGCCGAGATCGCGGCGACACACCTGCGCACGCGCACCTGCTCTCCTCTGATTCGCCAAAAACGAACAGTCGGCACGACAGTCGGACACGACACCTGCCCTGCCGCCGCATCGATATTCTTCATACATCCACCATTAAGTAAAATGTGATAGAACCCGCTGGCTTGCGCAAAGAAATCATGTGAAAATCAAATCAAATATTTCACAATAATCGGCCAAAGTCGAGTCTCATATGCAAAGAATAGTTATTTCTTCAACTAGTGAGCAAAGTTATTTTTTGCTACGAGTGCTGACTTTAAATCACGAACTAGCGAAGTAGTCTAGAATACTATAGACTACTGAGCACAGTGAGTGATTTAAAGGCACAAGATATAAAATAACTTGCTCTCGTGTTTTCACGTCGACCAGCGAGAAAAGTTAAAACATAGTTGATTAAATTCTCTTTGGAGACAAATAGTATTTATTATAATGTTTTTAATTTCGAGGTTGCGTTCGGAAACTGCGCTGCTTGTAATTTTTATGAAAACCTAAGATTAAAACCAAACATGATATTTTTAAGTAAGCGTTATTCATGTTTGCTAGCACAGATTTATTTTAAATATTACGTCTTTAAAAATGCAATAGCAAAATTTATAAACTTAAATTTCATTAAATAGCAGACAACATTTTGTGCCTATGAGTTAAATCGCTGGGCCAAAATGAGTTTCTGAAGGAACTATCGCCCATATTTTTTTCAACGTCGCGCAAAAGATGGTGTTCGAAATTCGAATCACTTTTTCTCACGCTCGCACGCTCGCACAAAAACCGTTTTTGTTTTGAGTTTTTAGGGACCAAAGGCACTCTTTTCGTGCTGGAGAGGTGAAAATAATTATATTGCCATTCAAACTCAAACTCAAAATGTTTTTTATTTAAGTAGATGCTTTACACATGCTTTTAAATCGTCAATATTTTTTTTCTACCTAGTACAAAGTCCCATTTCTGCATTCATATTTGCACTTTTTTGCACTACACAGGAGAATCTAATCGCAGGCACTGGCGCCGACTCCGTAGGGCCTGGGGGTGCTCGAGACCCCCCCCCCCCCAATAACATTATGAGCGGGGCTGAGCCCCCCCCCAATATTTCAATATTTTCCCTGTATTCTGATCTTGATTCTGAGTGACCCCTTAAAATTTCAAACGCACTTTTTTAACAACCTGTATTATTACTTACTCGCGAACTGCGGTCTCAACAATAATTACAAAAACGATATCCATGGCCGAAGGCTAGTTAGAAAATATTAGGAAAATAAACAACATTTTTTTTGCCTAGCTCCCGCAATATTTTTATGAAGTCGGCGCCCCTGCGCAGGACTATACTCAAGATTCATTAAAATTTACAGCTTTAGTAAAGATCCGATTGTAAATCCCATTGGGACGCCGTTCCACTTGCTATTGGTATGCTTATGTCCATGATAGATTAATAAACTTAATTGATAAAAAAGCATTACAACTATATCTCCAACTGCAGACTTTGTATTCCTACAAGAAGTATTCTGTACAAAACTTATAATACAATTTTTATAACTAATGTAATTGTAATTTGTGGTATAGGTAGTTCCACTAATCAAGGGCCAACAACGCGCTCCGTGTAAATATTATTGTAATTAGCAAGGTTCGGAACCGGTTAACAAATACCGGTTAATTTCGTTCGAATTTCGGTTAACGATTCCGTTCAGGTTAAAACTGGTTTCCAGCTTAACCGGTAAATTTGAATAAAATATCGGTTAATCAGGAAGCGGTTTTCTAACCGAAATAAGAACTAAATTAACCGGTTAAAACCAAACATAGTCAAGTACAGGCGCGTCGCACGTGTGCCACTGCCCGAGTCTTCTGCTCACTTTCTCGCACGCTTTCAATTGATTGCACGCGGCAAACATAATATGTCTACAAAGTCGCATATTCTTCAAATTAACCGGTTAATTCCGTTCGAACGAAAAAATATCGGTTTTGGTTAAACCGGTTAAATATACCGGTAACCGAAACCTGAACGAAACCTTAACCGAAATTATTTCGATATAGGGGTCAATGACCGAAACCGGTATTTTCAAAAAACCGGTTTCCGAACCCTGGTAATTAGTACTTTATCACACGTGTATGCGGCAGTGTCCCTTTCTTTAAGATCTCACAAAAATTGGGAAGGATTTAGTACTTAACAAAAATTTAAAACATTATGGCGATGGAAAAGTGAAACCTCAAAAAAAAGTTTAAATTAGATACCAAAACCGGTCGGCGCCCCATCTCATCTTACTAATATTATACAGTGTGAGTCTTTATAAAGTGCACATATGAAAGGAGGTGAAATAAGAGCCAATTTTATCGCCCAGAAAAATATTTAAAAAAATAAAAAAGTCAAAATAAACAAATATGGACGTTTATTTTTTTTAATAGCATCCTGCTGCTTCCAAGTAAACAAAATGTTATAGTAGGTTAGAAGGTAAAAACAAAAAAAGTGAGGATTGGTAGTAGATGGCCGTGACACTGGAAAAAAAATTACACAAAAGATAAATACCATCAATTAAATATAAGCATTTTTTACAGATTGATTTATTTAGTTATTTTTTGTTTAATTGTAAAATTAATTTAAACGACACCTATTAATCCTATTTTTTTACTACTTTAAGATATTTGACATTAGTTTAGCTTTTAAATAATAAAAACTCCAAGTTTCTAACCCACACACATCGTTTTCTATGAGCGATTAAACAGTAGTATTCCAGATACGCTATTTTTTACACTATTGCTCTAAATGCTAGTTTTGGGTTTTCTAAGTCTTTAGTTTTGTGTATTTTTTATATCTGTGGCACGGCCATCTACTGCCAGTCCTCACATTTTTTTGTTTAAACATTCTAGCTTGCTTAGTTTAAAAGTTACAACGTTTTGTTTACTTGGGGACAGCAGATATTATTTTAAAAAATAAACGACCACAATTTATTTTTTACTTTTTTATTTTTTTAAATATTTTTCTGGGCGATTAAATAGGCTCTTATTTCACCTCCTTTCATATATATACTTTATAGAGACTCACTGTATAATAAATGCGTTTTTTTTTTGTTCCGCATTCACACCGAAGCTGCTGAACGGATTTGGATTTTGGTAGGTATGTACATCAAGCACTGGATTAACATATTAGGCTAATTTTACCCTATAAAAAACCTGCCAAGTGCGAGTCGGACTCGCGTACCAAGGGTTCCGTATAAATTCATAATCACACATGTCTTGAACTCTATATTTTTTATATTTGAGTTGATTGAATGAAAGGTAATTTGCAGTTTACGATTTATGACGTATTAAAAAAACTACTTACTAGATCTCGTTCAAACCAATTTTCGGTGAAAGTTTGCATGGTAATGTACATCATATATTTTTTCTAGTTTTATCATTCTCTTATTTTAGAAGTTACAGGGGGGGGGGGGACACACATTTTACCACTTTGGAAGTGTCTCTCGCGCAAACTATTCGGTTTAGAAAAAAATGTTATTAGAAACCTCAATATAATTTTTGAAGACCTATCCATAGATACCCCAGACGTATAGGTTTGATGAAAAAAACATTTTTGCGTTTGTTCTAAGTATGGGGAACCCCCAAAATTTATTTTTTTCTATTTTTGTGTGAAAATCTTAATGCGGTTCGGAGAATACATCTACTTACCAAGTTTCAATAGTATAGTTCTTATAGTTTCGGAAAAAAGTGGCTGTGACATACGGACGGACAGACAGACAGACATGACGAATCCATAAGGGTTCCGTTTTTTGCCATTTGGCTACGGAACCCTAAAAATGTATGGTTTCCGTATTCATTTACAAATGAATTGGTTTATTGTCACTGGGAACTTATTAATTTTTGAAAAGAAAAAAGTCGAAGTATTCAGAGATAAACATAATGACGGGTCGCGGCGGTTTGAGTGTCCTAGTTTTTTGACCACAATTTATTATTTAGTTTACTTTCGGGTTTACTTTTTATCATTATACTAATACATATTTGTAGGGACTTCATGATTTTTTATGACACTCAACCTCTTAGACACCTGAATAAACAGATTATGTTAGATTTTTACTGACTAAAACCCCCACGGTGGTCTCTGCCTTTAAAGGAGTTCTGTAATATATCCTGAAGAACGCACCAGTACTCCTTGAGCAGTCTGCTGCCTTATGCAGCCCACCCTCATCCAAGTCACTGGCTCTTTCTACATTTTTATTTTTAAATATCGTGACAAGTGTGGTCACGCCTATCATGATCACGCAGGATAACTTCCTAAGGACCACAGCAACCTGGGTGGGTTTGTACAATATTTATCTCGAACGTTTCCGTGCTTAACATGGAGCACATCCTCACAACCACCAATCGGCCCCTCGTTTGGAGTATGAGTATGGCATAACCATCCCAAAATATTTAAAAATCTTGTACATATGGATCGTTGTTGTTAATTAAACTGTTAATTAAAATGGAAGGATAAATAAAAGACTCATATGTACTTTATAGACACTTCATATTGTTTCCTACTTATTAAAAACATTGGACGGTGGAGGTATCACAATTGTTAAAATTGATTATGACAAAAACAACTTATATTCTAAATGTTTGATTAACTTAAGAGATCATTTTGTGCCTATTATTCTATTGATTAAAAATCTATACTTACAAAAAAATATTTAGATAGAAGTCATCACATCAGTCAAAATATTATTCAAAATTACAATATTTGGACGGAGTTTTTAAACATTTTCTTACTAAAAATTTGCAAATAAAGTCACACAAGTCTATAGTTCAAACATCCAAATTTTGTGCATATACCATGTGTTTCTATTCTAAATAGGATTTCAATACGGCTGCCAAAATACTTAATTATAAAATATTCAGCTATAAGGTATACATATCAAATAAAAAAAATATTTTTTCTACCATATACATATTTTAGCCTTAGTGATTCAAGGCGGTGTATTAAAAATATGTCCAGCATTGGACGTCTTCGGCTGATGAAGATTCAAACCGTTTGAACCGTTTCAATTTGTAAGATTGCATAAATAATCGTATGAAACGAGCAGCTCCAAACATGGCCGATCTTACGAGTTAAGATAGCTTTTTCGTGAAATCAAGCTTTTATTCTAGTTAGGCCTTCACAGTGAAACTATTTAATCTAGCTAGGCCTTTTACTCGTGAAACCAACGTAATCTTTATGAACTTACAGCTGATTGGATTTCCGCTTAAACTGCATAGCTTTCAATTTAATAGTTTGCACTTTAATTTTAATAGAAACAGTTTATAATTGTATGATTTCCAACTTCTTTTTTACAACAGCTGCGTCCTTTCAAACAAGGGATTTAGAAGTCGCATTACACATGTGGGACGGGAACGAGAGGAACGAACTCCGAATTTCGGATCACCCTGATACGGATAACTTAGGTTCAGAAGATTATGATAGAATCAAGGGTCGCTTCTCATGGTCTTCGTTGGTTTGATATGAGAACTACAGAATAGGGGGGAACGGGCTCCATCGATCGTTTTTTTTTGTTATTTATATACTATACAAGTGGAAGGACTTTATTGTAAGGTCCGACGTGTTATCTTTATAGTGCATTACAAATTTTTGTTGTTGTTATTTCCATTATTTTTAAAGTGCGTTTAAATACATCCCAAAAAATTATCGCAGAACTGACTATGGGTTCTTTGGGGAAAGATTTCCAGGATCATGATTAGAATCCCCAGCTTTAATAGTTTCAGCTGATTTTATTAGATCTTATTATATACGAGATATTTAAGAAATTATATTCTTAGGTACAATTTTGTATAGTAAAATGTCTTTGACAAACCGTTGAAGTCACCAGGAGGAAGGGTCAGTGGGACTGGCGGGCGTGGAGGAGCCGTTCGACTCGCCCTCGTCCGCCGGGCGCGCCTCAGCGGCCGGGTGCCGGCAGAACGGGCAGTGGCCCTTCGTCACCAGCTGGACCTCGTAGTCTTCCAAGTAGAATAACTGCCGACGAAAAAGGGTTTCAGTATTGGATCGATAAGCAGTGACACGTCTGAGTGGCAAAACAAATGATCAATTTGTATGGAGTCCAAAATTTTTTTTGCGATTTGAGCAAAGTCGTAGAACAAAAGTTGTTCAGTATGATGAGTAGAATCCCCAGTTAACGGGTCCTACACCAATTTTGTTACACCCTGTATACAGCGCGTGTAAAAAGCACGATAAACAACTTTGATCCATTCTGATTTAGGTGTAGTGGGCCGACTAGATCAATTCCTTATCTCACTAATATTATAAATACGACAGTATTGATGTTTGTTTGTTCCACTTTCACGCCGAAACTACTGAATGGATTTGGATGAAATTTGGTAGGTACATAGATAAAGCACTCGAATAACACATATGATACGTTTTATCTCAGTAAACTTAAAGGTTCCCGGAGGAATGCTTATCAACAAAAAATTCTACTTCGTCACTAGACGGCACCACATTTTCTTTCTCTCTGGACCCAATTCTGAAGCCCACGCAGACAAGTCGCGAGCGCAGGCTAGTGTTTCAGTAGGAGAGAAGTTAAAGGTTAAACACCATAAAATACTGACGATCAATTCTTTAATTAGCCATCACCAATGATCGTTTGAGTCTTTATATTTTTGGACGTTCAAACCACAGACATGCACCCCGCTCCCCCCTATAGACTAGCAATACAGGGCATCGGACGCTCGCCGCAAGGTGGGCAGATGGCCAAGTTAAATTGAAATGTCATTTTTGTTCAATTTTCGTCTTTCAGTCTATTTCTGTCAATGGTCGAGGTAACATCGGACAAAATGTGTGTAAATTAATCGTAAAAATGCCAAGTTGCATCGTTGTCGGATGCGGAAACCGCACTGGGCATCTCAATAAATCAAATGTGCGGGGTTTCATACCAGAAGTAAGCCATATATTGACTAATTTTTATTTAAATAACTTCGTTGCAAAACATATGGTAGTGATGTAACACTTCATAGACTTTTCGATAGACATAGCAAAAAGTTTAGCAACAAAATCCGACTGCATATCTGACTGCATATTTACATAGTTTTATCCAAAGTAGACATGAAATGTATTTGACTTATTTTTTCTTCTAATTATTTTCAGTTTCCAAAGGAACCCAAATAAAAATTAAACGAGAATTAAGACTATGAGCAGACACGACAGCTGGAAAATTTTCTCCTAACATTTCCGCCCATCTTGGCTATAGATATGTTTTAGAAACTATGATTCGTTTTGATTTTTATTCTTAAAATATATATTTTTTGTTTTAATATGTATTTTTACTGTATTATATTTGTGAATTTGTATTAGTATTGTTTATGTATTAAGATTTAACAAGGAACAATATGCTTAATTTATTTTGTTATCCTAATTTTAAAAATTATCGTAAGAATTTTCGATATTTGTGATCCTTTCTATTACCCCATCACTAGATATTTCAGTCGTATTTTGAATTTTGTCATTTTCAAAATACTCTATTGCTATTCGACGATTTAAATCCTTAGACAGTTGACATCTTGCGGTGATTGGTCGTAATTCAAACATATGACATTCTAAGATTCAAAAATTCGAACAGTTATGAAGCTTCCCCCACCTTCCCGCACCTCAGATTTTCCCCTCAACTTGGTCCACGCGGTTTCATATTGAAACTGACGTATTAGCGTTCTATAGAGGAGCGGAGCGACGATATAAAACTTCTTTGGTTCAAACGTTCTATTATAATATTCTAAGCTGGTATTAGGCGCGACTCACGCCGTGGCAGTGCGGGCACGCGGCAACGGGCAGCTCGGGCAGCATGTTGCGGTACAGCAGCGGCCGCAGCCCGCGGCGCGCCGCCACCACGCACCCGGGGCTCAGCTGCAGCAACGCCCCCCGGCTGCAGACTACTACACCGCTCTCTTCGTCCTAGAAACAATAAAAACATACTACTTACATGGCGTGTCCTCTCGAATACTCAATAGGTTTATTGCATTCCATATTGTTTAAAAAGATGGACATAAAATATAGACAGTACAACACGAACCCAGTACCTCAAATATATGACATTATTTTGCTCTAATGCTCTCTTTTTAGGGTTCCGTAGCCAAATGGCAAAAAACGGAACCCTTATGGATTCGTCATGTCTGTCTGTCCGTCCGTATGTCACAGCCACTTTATTCCGAAACTATAAGAACTATCATGGTGTCCACTCAAAATTCCCAAAATACTGACCCTTATAATCCATTTTAGAACCGCTTTCAGAGGATTTTGTTTGATTGCTGGTTTGTTTTAGATTTTCATCTGGAGACTGCGCAAAAATGCTTCACAATCTGCCATGCAGCTAAACGAGCTTTTAACAAAGGGATTTTCATTTAATCTCTTAAAATTGTTGATTGTGGTTTTCTGGGACCGTGTCATCTATTACAAATTGGTTGAACTTGAAAATTTTTTAGTGCTCTTTCGATTTTCCAATGATCTTACTGAGGTGCATTTCTGTGCTGTGGAAATGAAGAGCCTCCAGTGATAGCAGTGTAAAGAGTAAAGAGTTCAACGTGCTGGATTGTCTTTGAATAGCTCGTACATAGATATCAGTACATCACTACATAGCAAAAACAATGTCGCTTCACGCTGTCTGTCTGTCCCTATGTATTGCTTAGATCTTTAAAACTACGCAACGGATTTTGATACGGTTTTTTTAATAGATAGAGTGATTCAAAAGGAAGGTTTATAATAGTACATTGCACCCGTGCGAAGACGGGGCGGGTCGCTAGTCATATAATATGTCCCACCTATTATGCTGATAACCTGTGCTTAGATCTTTAAAACTACGCAACGGATTTTGATACGGTTTTTTTAATAGATAGAGTGATTCAAGAGGAAGATTTATAATAATACATTGCACCCGTGCGAAGCCGGGGCGGGTCGCTAGTCATATACTATGTCCCACCCATTATGCTGATAACCTGTCCCATAGCCCTATTTACATGTCGACCACAGACTTCAGTTTCGAGTAGTTTTCGCGCTCTCCTACTCTAGATGGCAATGACTCTAGATGGCGTGGAAAGGCAAATATGCAAACCAGCAGCTCCCAAAAAGGGGCATAGAACTGACTCGTCGAATTACATCCCAATAGTTACTATCTCCCTTCTTTCAAAGGCGGTGGAGCGTTTTTAATTATTTGTAGCCTAGCATATCTAGATCATCTCATCAATAAAAATACGGGTTCGCCATGGTCTGCTGGTGATCTTCTAGCATGCCTAACACACTGCTGGGCTGAAGCCACTGAAAGTCGTGGGGAGGCATTGGTAGTCAGCTTGAATATAGCTAAGGCGTTCGTCAGGTTCTAGAATAAGGAACTTCTATCGAAATTCCAGCATACGGCCTACCCGTGGGATTGTGCAATTGAATCGCCAGCTTTCTGTGTGACAGGAGCGTTAAAGTCCTTTGCGACAACTGGTCCTCTGACACTAAGCTCATTAATGCTGGTGACACGCAAGGTTCTGTACTCTCGCCATCTCTATTCCTCCTGAAAATATGCGGTATTCATTGCTATACGGATGACAGTATTGATGATGTACAGGCAAAGCAACATCCCACGGATAGTGGTGGAGAACAGTCGTGGCCGTGGCAGGATTGTGTTTAAAGTTGAAGACACTCTGGAGCAAGTCTCCAAATGGGGTTAGACTAAACTTAGTCGGTTTTAACCAAGTCTGCGCGTTCATCGCAAATAAAGTCCCTTTCACTGTGGTAAGCCTCAGTTCCGAAGAACAACGCTTGCTGTTGTTACGAGCATCGGGATCCTAGGTGTCGATATTTCTTGCAACGTCCAACTTCGGGGTCACCTCAAGGGCAAGGTTACCGTTGCAGCGAAAAAACCTGGAGTGCTCAATAGAGCAAAGCGGTACTTCAGACCCAGACAGCGCTTGCAGCTATATAAAGCTCAGGTGAGGACTGAACCCGTTCGACTCCACGCGCGATCAGAATTACCAACGACCCAGAGCTCACACGCGGTCTAGAACCCCTCAGCTTTCGGAGAGAGTTCTCTCTGTGTGTTCTACTGCTTAAACAACGGCTTGTATTCTGACGGCACAGTTTTATCACCGCAACACTCTCCATCGGAGTGAAATTCATCTCCATCAGCCAAATTGGTCTCGCACCGGAAGTATTCAAAGGTGCTTCTTACTTAGAACCCTCAAGCTATGCAATGCGAAGTGTTGATGAAGATCACTGACAACTTGAAAAAAAAATGGTTTAAAAGTCTGGGATAAATTTCAGAAAAGACAAGGAGATATAAGATTAGAGCATGGATGTTTCTCTCACTTAAGACCATCAGGAAAAACTCAAATATCCCTGACTTTTCCAGGTTACCAGGTCATTTCCCTGACTTTCCCTAACCACCAAAAGCTTCCCTGACTTTTCCCTGACTTCCCTGACTTTTCCAGAAAGTGGACACCCTGACTATACTGTTGAAACTTGGTAAGTAAACTCGTTCAAACCAATTTTCGGTGGAAGTTTGCATGGATTTTGGTAGGTATGTACATCAAGCACTGGATTAACGTATTAGGCTAATTTTACCCTATAAAAAACCTGCCAAGTGCGAGTCGGACTCGCGTACCAAGGGTTCCGTATAAATTCATAATCACACATGTCTTGAACTCTATATTTTTTATATTTGAGTTGATTGAATGAAAGGTAATTTGCAGTTTACGATTTATGACGTATTAAAAAAACTACTTACTAGATCTCGTTCAAACCAATTTTCGGTGAAAGTTTGCATGGTAATGTACATCATATATTTTTTCTAGTTTTATCATTCTCTTATTTTAAAAGTTACAGGGGGGGACACACATTTTACCACTTTGAAAGTGTCTTTCCTGCAAACTATTCGGTTTAGAAAAAAAATGATATTAGAAACCTCAATATCATTTTTGAAGACCTATCCATAGGACCTACCCACACGTATAGGTTTGATGAAAAAAAAATTTTGAGTTTCAGTTCTAAGTATGGGGAACACCCAAAATTTATTGCTTTTTTTCTATTTTTGTGTAAAAATCTTAATGCGGTTCACAGAATACATCTACTTACCAAGTTTCAACAGTATAGTTCTTATAGTTTCGGAAAAAAGTGGCTGTGACATACGGACGGACAGACAGACAGACAGACAGACATGACGAATCCATAAGAGTTCCGTTTTTTGCCATTTGGCTACGGAACCCTAAAAATATAGAGTTCAAGACATGTGTGATTATGAATTTATACGGAACCCTCGGTGCGGAAGTCCGACTCGCACTTGGCCGGTTTTTTAATGTTAGGTGGCAAAAGGCCAGTCCAGGCTTTCCAGGCCAGATGGAAAGCTACCGCCGTCTATAAGCATCTGTTACTTCAGATAATAAGAATGATCAGTGCCATGCCGATCCTTGAGGGTTAACAGAGAATTCCTCTTATGCCGTTAATTGCGCTGTCTATCTCGCCCCACCCGCCGGAACACAGAGCGCTGCTTGGCGGCAGGTATAGAGCAAGCAGTGGTACCCACTCAGTTGGACATTGCTAATAAGGTCCTTCCACTGGTAGGTTATCTCGACCGTTTCTGTGCTTCGCTAGGCACGTTAAGCCATTGGTTCCGGCTGCTATCACTAGATGGCAGTCGTAAAGTCATGTCAGAGGCCTAATAAACACCTTGAAAACTAGGCCCACAACCTTCACTAGACTTGGCCCCCGTGTGTGGAGTATGGCCTAACATTCCCGAGAAATGGGAAGAGACCTATGCCCGTGCAGTGGTGACGATATGGGTTGTTGAAGATAAGTTATCAGTGCCATGCCGATCCTTGAAGGCTAAGAAGGAATGCCTCATCTCACTCCACCCACCGGAATACAGCGCGCTGTTTGGCGGCAGGTATACAGCGTAGGTAGGTATAGGTCCTACCACTAGTAGCTACGAACCTCATCAACTCTGTCGAGGAAGGGGTCGCCGGCGTCCAGGTCGCGGTCTATCCGGAGCACCTCGGCGCCGCCGCCATCGGCCGCGTCATCCGAGCGCGGCAGTGGCGTGCGCTCGATTAGCTCCAGCGCCTCCTCAAAAGAGATGCCCTCGGCCGGCTCGAACTGCACGAGCGGCAACACTTCTGTTAAACAATGAATAAACTATTTAATATTTAATGAATGACAGAACTCTTCAATGAGGTCAACTATATTTCCCCCTAGTAGTAAACTCATACACATGCACTGACAATAAATAAACTAAATAGCCTAAATAAATATCTTCCTGTAAACAGTTCAGATATATTTTACATATCTCAGCAGTAATCATGGACTGATTGATATTTACCATCATCCTGCGGATTCGCACCCGGTGCTGAAAATACCAACTTGCAGCCCTTGGGCGTTAAACAAACGTCAAACCCCCTTTAATTTGTCGAGTTGTACCAGACCTGTTTCACTTGGACGCAGCTATATACGTGCGCAAGTACAGATATATCGCCGCGTGGCCTCGAGGGCACAGCTGTAGGGTAACCACTAGAGGCAAACAAGGACAGGAAACATTGGGCGTTCAGCGTAAAAGCAACTTTCGCGCGTTGTGAATAGGTAGTTACATAATGCATAATGTGCGTACGCGTTTATACGATATAAACGTATAATGAGAAGGCACGTAGTGTGTGGGCAAGCAAGATAGGACTTCGTCGTTGTGAGTAGAGTATCTAGAGTATCTTATTAATTTATCATTTCTGCAGAGTGAAACTTCTATAAGTAGGTAATATTATTCTTATTCTACGACTGTGCGACTGACAATAAGGTGCGGCGCTCAATAACCCACCGTAGGAGGCGAGCGAGAGCGCGGGCGCGTGCCGGCAGTGCGGGCAGCGCGCGGCGCCGGCGGGCGGCGCGTGGCGGCGGCAGCGCCAGCACAGCGCCGCCACCTCCTCCTCGCGCTCGCCGCCGCTGCCCGCGCGGCTCTTCAGCGTCAGCACTTCCACGCTTTCCTAACGACACAAACACAAATATTATCATATTTTTTTCTTGTTTTAGACAAAGTAGTCCATGATACGTGTTACAATAGTAATAGTAGTTGTAGTAATACTATTATACTTAAAACCAGAGATGTTGCGAATATCCGCATCCGCTATATACAATGCGGATTTTCATGCGAATGCGGATCTAGGGCAGCATAGCTAATAATTGTAATATTTTGTGTTTAAAGAATTTAACTTTGTACATTGTATTAGAACATTCCAAAATTAATTACAAAAAGTATATGAATAAGATTTTTTTATGATTCAACTTTACCAACCACTATTATTTTCAAGTCATACTATAGTTAAAGTAGAAATCAGTCAATGGTCTAGTTTTAGCTTTGACTACTAAGTATTTATTTATTTAATAAAAAAAATGTGATTACATATCCCTTTGAATATTTATGCGCACCCTTTTCTTTAAAAAATCTTAAGATCCGCATCCGCATTCACATCCGCAGATATGAGCCTTTAATTATATTTTAAAAATCTGCATCCGCAACATCCCTGCTTAAAACTATGCTTGGTGAAATGAACCGTAATGTTTTTTTCCTCTTGAGCATTTCAAATTTGATAACAACCCATATCGTCCCCACTGCAGGGGCACGGGTCGCTTCCCATAACTTGGGAAGGTTCGGTCATACTCCACACACGGGAGCCAATTACGAATTGGTGGAGGTTGTGGGGTTAGTGGCCAATGCCAATGTCAGAAGTTTTCAAGCCGCCTAGAAGGCCTGAGCCACTACCGCCTCACGAGCATTTTAAATATTTCCTATTATAAATACGTTACCTGAAACTTTTGCGGTATTTGAAAGCCTTGAAGTTTATCCAACATTTGTCGCGCTAGAAAGTCTGCATTCATCGCCTTCGCTTGCTTGGCGAGGCACAAATATAAACAGCTAATGTTTATAGTTTAGGAAAATTTATTTGATGTTTTAGTTACATTATTACAATAGTTTGCACATATTTACACTATACAGGTTGGAATGTGGGAACATCACCTGGAGAGAAAGTACTCTAAACACTGGAGATAGTAAATTTAGTCAAAGGAAACATTCCTTTATTTTAAAAAGAAGCAAAATTACATTCAAAGATTTTTTTAAATAGCCTTGTCACACCCAGGAAAAGAACCGGCTAAAATTCGAAAAAATAATATCCTGTACTTTTATGGCATTAATCGATAGGGTCAATCATAAGGATCAAATGTGTTGGAGGGAGTTTCTTTAGGGCCCGCCGTTTCTTCTCACTCCGCAAACACTTCCCGAAACGGTGGGTATACGAGTTCCGAGTGGTAGGAACCTCGTGTTAGGTAGATAAAAGAATAACGTTCGAAAAGTGTACACTGCTACCTACTTCGAATAAAAAATATTTTCATTTTCATCAAATCTCTCTAACAAACGTGGTAAGTTAAATGAAAGGAAAACCATGAAATCTTGTGTTATGCACCATGAATTTTTAATTTAACATACAAGTAATTCGATGAACTCTTGAATAAAAAGTGCTCGAGTAAAAGTGTCTCATTGAATTTATAAGTTAAGTTTTCATGGTTTTCCTTCATTTAACTTACAATGTTTGTTAAAGAGATTTGATCCTTATTACTGGCCTATTTCATTCAATTAATGCCATAAAAGTACAGCATCTTAATTTTTTGGATTTTAGCCGGTTCGATTTCTAGGTGTGACAGGGTATTTTCAAAAATTTTTGAATGTAGTTTTGCTTCTTTTTAAAAATAAAGGAATGTTTCCTTTGAGTAAAATTTGATATCCCCAGTATTTAGAGTACTTTCCCTCTAGGTGACGTTCCAACATTCCAACCTGTACATTGTTTTTTAATGGGGAAGAAAACTGACAGAACTCACCGATAGAGGCGCTGATATCGCTTGACTTATAACAATCATCACTAACTGTCAAAACGTATAGAAAAACTGTTTACGTCAACTAAACATAAGATTTATTTAAAAAATGCCCCGTTGTGTGGCGATTGGTTGCAATAATAATGGAAATCATTAATTTCCAGATTTTCGAATGAAGAAGACGTAGGAAAACTTACGTTTTCAATCATGTATTTTTGACTTCGCCTTTAATTGAGGAACAGTCCAAGTCGCATACATTTTCCATTTAACAATTTTACAGAAAAAAAAAACGATTTTATTACACCTCGATGATAAAAAACGCAGAGCAAATTGAAAGTTGTTATGAGTCAAGCGTCCGTAGCGCCATCTGCAAATAGCTTTGCGTTTTCTTCCCCATTGGGTGATGACGGGGCGTAATATTTATTGCTGATTTGTGTTGAATCACGTGTATGCCAGGCGGTAAAATGTTACAGGAGAAATTACACACAGTACGGCAGCACAGACACAAGATTCCAGGAGTCGACTGCATCAAAAAATAATATAATGGCTCTTTTATTGAAATTGCAGAAAAACTTACTCGTTTGGATTTTCATTACGTGTACAATTTTAATAATAAAAATTTTGGTTATTGCACAATGACGCCACCATTCATCATTAAAAAAACATTTTTAGAACACAACTTCGATTTTGACATTTGATAAAAACTAAGAAGTAACTTCGATGACTAGCAGTCAAATACCTACAGGATCGATTTTAATTTTTAAAAGACTACCTTTCGTAATTTATAATTGTGCTTTTGTTTGTCCTGTGTTGTTGTAGTTAGTTTAAATCGCTTTCGTTTTGTTCTATATAGTTGGCGTTCTTTTTATTCGGAAAAAAAATCTTCAGTACCTAATTCACTAATCATTCTGTGTTATATATTATTTTTTCCCTAAGTTGAAGTTGACGGAATTATTCTTCTTCCTAGCGTGTCGATTCGGCGGTTTCATATTTGTTAGGACCAATATCTCGCCACTGACAAAGCATTACTAGTGGTGTTATAAATAAATAAAGCTCCTCACGTGTGGGCAGAATTATTATGCCAAACACAATAAATACGCCAAAGTGTTGTAAAGGATACAAATATGAAATGCCAGGCGGTGGGGGCGCGGCGGGGTGGCGTTCGTCTAGCAGCGCGAGCAGGAAGCGGGCCGCATTCAGCAGCGCGTCCGGCTGGCCCAGCGAGAAGGGCTCATGCACGCTGCGGTGCACCGCTTCGTAAGCGTGGTACGCGCGCGCCAGCCACCAGCTCTCTTCGAACTGCGATAGGCAAGCCTCACGGTGTCTGAGGCACGCGTACATTTGGATAAAAGGGGGACCGAACTAAAGGTGGGGCCAATTCGATCATTGCGACCTGGGTAGATCTACCACCACTGTCCTTCAGAAATAGTTATTATAATTATTTGGGTAAAGCCGCCGCATGCGGGCAGCGTAGGACCGGTCGGTGTGGAAATCCTTTGGGGGAGGCCTTTGTCCAGCAGTGGACGTCTTTCGGCTGATGATGATTATGTGGGTATAAGGGGATAGGACAAGTCCTATCCCCTTATACCCACATGTGAACCTTATACCCACAAGTGAACCAATAGGGCCCACCTCAAGAGGTGGGCCCTATTGGTTCACGCTCCCCTTTGAAAATAGTTGGTTAAATATTTATTTATTTTTATTCTCTAGAGGAGTCGTGTCGATGAAGGTGGTTTGGGATGAGATTTGTAGCGCACGCAACGGAAAGAAAGCCTTGTCTCAGCATAGCACAAAGTAACATCGAAATAATTCAGAAAACGGTCATTACTTCTTGAATTTTCAAGTAATTAAAACATTATAATAATAAGCTTATGACGGCAAATAATGAAAACGGCAAAGACGTTAATTTTTAAACACTGATATAATAAAATTCTCGTTTCACACAGATAATTAAAATATCTCAAGTAGCAATACTGACGCGCAACCAAGCGAAGTCACTTTCGAGATACTCGTAAGAAGTCAAGCAAATATTTTTGAAAACTGAAAATTAATCTTTCAATCAGGCGCTTGTACAGCCAACACGAATGCAATAACTTTTAAAATACTGTTGGAATTTAAAATTACATAATATTTTGAACTGAGTCAATAACTCATTAAGTCATGAGATACAACTACGTAATGCGTACTTAGTGTCGGTGGCCGCCTCAGCCGTCTCCAGGGACTGCGAGGCCAGCAAGTGGTGCAAGAAGCCCGCGTCGCCGAATCGCTCCTCTGCCACCGCGTTCCCGACCAGGATGCCGAAAACTCGCATCGAAGTCGCCGTTTCGCCCGCCATATGATATGCTGCAAAATTAGGATTGGAAACATTTTTGGACTGAATACTGTAGCAAACACGAAATAAGTTTGTCAAAGACTGTGACGTCACATGCAAACAATTTCAGAACAGAATGTCGTTGTCTGACGAACGACCCACCTGATGGAAAATGGTTACCGCCGCCTATGGGCATTTGCTTTGCCGAACCTTCAAAGACCTTTGCAATCCCTTCTTGAAGAGTCCCATACTGTAGACCTCAGGGAAAACCTCGGCGCTCTTTCCACAGTTTGAGGATTCTAGGTAAGAAGGACCTCTAAAACCTTACGGTTTGAAACCAATTTGGCTTTAGCTGGTGGGGATGAATCTCCCATGAATGCATCCCAACTCTGACCGCGTACGAGCTTCGTTCGCTGAATCAGTTCCAGAGGAACCGGATCCGACTTGCAGTCGGAGTTACATTCATCATATCCGCGAAGGCTACGGGTCCGCTTACTTTTTATTACTTTAGTTATCCTGCATATTTGCTCATTTCTGATTCGATCACGTAGGGAAACTCCAAGTATAGCATGCTCCATCGCCCTTTAAGTGACCTAGAGCCTTTATAATAAATGAATAAGAAAGTTTATATAGAAAACATCCCACCTTTCTGCGCTTCGACGAATTTATTTTCTTGCGCCATGCAGTGCGCGTGCGGCAGGTACACGTCGCGCCGGCACTCGGGGTGCTCGCGGGCCAGGGCGAAGGCGCGCGCCCACTCGCCCGCCTTCACCGCCAGCTGCGCCACCCGTCTGCTGGTCACACTCACACAATACACACTATGTCACTTGACTCCAGGCCAAGAAACTTTACAAAAAAAAAAACATATTATGTCCTTTCACCGCGGTGGCTGCAAAAAAGGTAGTGACTTCGACCTCCTTACCAGAGGTCTCAAGTTCGAATCCTGGCCAGTGCACCAATGAGTTTTTCGAAACATACGTATATTTTCATATCGATTGCGTTCTCCGTTATGAACGAAAACATCGTGATGAAACCTGCACATCTGATTACTAGATGTGTATGATGGTCGCGTTGCACACGTCCGTAGATGTAAAATCTAAAGCCCTACACGTGACCGCAGGTGATGCTAAGTGCAACACTAGGCAACTGCCGTCTATACCTTGTGACAGCATGGTTAAATGTGCCACACAGTTAGATGAAGAAGACCGTCTTTAAATAAGCTGGATAAGGGCAGCGCAAGAGAGAAGGTCAAATGTTTTTCAGGCATGGCATATATACATTTCAGTATGTACATTGTACATTTCTATATCCGCTTCAGTGATTCATTACTGCCTGTAGCCAAATCAACTGGACGGATTTTAGAATGCAAAGTGTCGTTAGATTAGGTCGGCGGGGAAATTCTTCGGGGAGGCTTTTGTTCAGCAGTGGACGTCTTTTGGCTAATGATGATGATGAAATAAGCGGTTGTGGCTAAGAACGGCTTGCATAGTCACGTTAAGCACACTAACTTGGTCATAATCTAGGGTTGAGTTTTATTGGTATTTATCTCAGCGGTTTCCATGTTTCGCCGTTGGTACCAGTTTCTATTAACAGATAGCAGTCGCTAAGTCATGTCGGATGTGTTATGCCTGAGATGGCTACGACTCCAGGGTTGGCTACTAGACTTGACTTTTCAAAAGTAACAATAACTCAGTTGTGTAGTGGTAATGGTAATGTTTGAGTTTTATAAAATCACCATTACTTACTTTACGTATTATGAGCCAAACAACATACAACATTAGAGTAATAACGTAATCCTAGGAACTCGAGTTGTTCGGAACCATGTGAAACGATCCACTGGCTTCGAATCGATCAGACCAGCAGATCTTTAGTGGGTACAGTGGGTGCTCTAAATCATGGTCCCTTGAATTCCTCTCATAGGTGTTCTCACAATGTACGCAGACCAGCAGACGACAGCACGGTCATGTACTGAATAAGCGAGTTCTATTTCTTTCACGAGATTGGCGTTTGAAAGAGACGAGTGCTTTATCGCATAGAAGAAGATAGAAGTGTGCGCTGACCTGTGGTCGCCCAGCCGCTGGTAGACGTCGGCGGCGGCGGCGGCCTCGCCCACGGTCGCGAGCGCCTCCGCCACCAGCCGCAGCGACTCGCTGGAACCTTTGTCCAGTTTGCGCGCCAGCTCTATCAGCCTGACCGAACAAATACAGATTTAGCCTCTTTTTGACTGGTAGCGTTACTAACATAGTGCACCAGAACTGACAGACGGTGGGTGTCTTGTACGTTTTGGTTTTTAACCACGAAGTGTGAAAATTGACTCTGTTGCTGAATCCGATAGTTGACTGCGAGTCATCTAAGTTACTTTTTATTAAATGTCTAAAACGAAATTTTGTTGTAAAAATATTTGAAATTGTAAACAATTCAAAGGTGTCATTTGAAAAATAACGATATAGTAGTCTGATTTTAAATAAAAAAAAATACATGTAATGAACATCCAAGCGAGTAAGTGTTCGTGACATAAGCGCGCGGCTATAATGGCGCGATCTATCTTATTTTTAAGCTTATTCTTAAAGTACAACATTATTTAGTTTACTCATTTTTAGGGTTCTGTAGCCAAATGGCAAAAAACGGAACCCTTATGGATTCGTCATGTCTGTCTGTCTGTCTGTCTGTCTGTCCGTATGTCACAGCCACTTTTTTTCCGAAGCTATAAGAACTATACTGTTGAAACTTGGTAAGTAGATGTATTTTGTGAACCGCATTAAGATTTTCACACAAAAATAGAAAAAAAAAACAATAAATTTTGGGGGCTCCCCATACTTAGAACTGAAACTCAAAAAAATTTTTTTCATCAAACCCATACGTGTGGGGTATCTATGGATAGGTCTTCAAAAATGATATTGAGGTTTCTAATATCATTTTCTTCTAAACTGAATAGTTTGCGCGAGAGACACTTCCAAAGTTGTAAAATGTGTGTCCCCCCCCACGTAACTTCTAAAATAAGAGAATGATAAAACTAAAAAATATATATGATGTACATTACCATGCAAACTTCCACCGAAAATTGGTTTGAACGATATCTAGTAAGTAGTTTTTTTTTTAATACGTCATAAATCGTAAACCGCAATTTACCTTTCATACAAGTTACAACGAACTACAAAAACTTTTATATTATGTTACTTGCTGCTACGGAATCCTTCATGGGCGAGTCCGACTCGCACTTGGCCGCTTTTTGTTATGTTCATTCTTCCAAATTGATATATAAGGCCATGTATTTCATTCTAAGCTCTCTTCTCTTCTCGCCTTGATCGACTTATCAGACCTATTGTAACGCGCGTCTAAGTCCTTAAAAAAAACCAGTACTTATGACAATTTTACAGTCTTATTTTATTTTATATCAAAAGCTAGATTTCCCAAAAGTAATATAGGGCGCTAGCAGTTCAAACAGTAAGTTTTTCAGAAGTTTCAATTTTATAATATGTGCATTCTTACACCGATTGCTTTAACGGTAAAGGAAACCATCGTGAGGAAACCTGCGCATCTAATTAAAATATGTGTATGATGGTCGCGTTGCACACGTCCGTAGGTGTAAATCTAAATGCCCTACACTAGGCAAATGCCGTATATCCCTTGTGATACCACGGTTAAATGTGCCACACGATAAGAAGATATCATAATTAATTTTTAATACAGTCAACTCCCGGATTGAGCAAGACGCAAATATTTTTCATAACAATTTCAGTGCGGCCTCCTTACGAATGCCCGTATGGCGCTCACATGTCAGTCTTGCCGGCGGCGGCCAGCAGCTCGGTGGCGCGGCGCAGGTCGCCGGCCAGCAGGTACATCTCGGCGGCGGCGCGCGGCTCGTGCACGTGGCGCGCCCACTCCGCGCGCCGCCGCGCCAGCGCCTGCGCGCCCTCGCCTTCCGCCACGTACTCCTGCATTCACACCACAATACAGGCAGGCTCCCTCCCACCGCCACACTCGGCTAGGGCCGACGACTGCTTCTTATACCACACACGCCAGGATTTGACATTTTTATACATGTTCGTTGCATGATTGCTCATAGCGTAGCGTAGCGGAAATGGTAATAGAAGTACCTAAGTCGGTTCCAGCCTACGGTTCTCACTGACTTGACTTCATGACGGTCATGATCAAAATAACTCTGAAAAGTCCACTGATGAACAAAGACCTCCCCCTAGGATTTCAACGACGACCGATCTTACGCTGCCCGCATAAGCATAGGTGGTGTTAATTTCCATTTCTTAAATATACGCGGAAATGTCGTGGTCAGATCATGAAATGGCTGGCTATATCGTCAAGGAGCTCTACAGAGACATTTATTTGATAGTTTTAAGGACTTTTCATTGTTAGGGTAAATTTTTATTTTTGGTATGAAAGTATTATGTCATGAGTCATGACTCATGACATAATACTTTCTTACTCCTTCGTCGCTGGAAGTGCGTGCTCCTCGGTAGCTCGAAAGTAACAATGTCTAATTAGAAATGTACAAAGTACAAACCCTGCAAACATGAAAGTTCGGTGGTCACGAATTTAGTGTTTTAACAGCGGATGTACGAGTATAGGCGATTTTCGCTACTATCTAACGAATATCAATATTTGAGAATAATCTAGAATATCAGAGACTGGGTACCTGCGCCTTGTTGAACATGCGCAAGTCGATGTACATGTTGAGCGCGCGGTGCTCGCTGGCGGCGGCCTGGAAGCAGCGCGCCGCCTCCGCGTACCGGCCGCGGTGCGCCAGTATCTCGCCCATTACGACGTCGCGCTTCTCGCCGGCTTCGAAACGCTCCTGTGTGGACAAATACCAATATTCGGAAAAGCCAAAAGAAAGGTTATTCACCTTATAGGATACGCCGAATTGGATATATTCAAAAACCAAACAAACAAGTCTAATTCTTTTTGGGTTTTGGTTGGCTTTGGGTTTGGGTCACATAAATCTATATGTTTAGTAAGTTACAACTTAATCGGTCCGGAAGATTTGGAGCAAATTGGCTGTGACAGACGGACATAAGACACACGAGTGATCCTACAAGGGTTCTTTTTGCCATTTGAGGTATGGAACCTTAATAAAAACGTTGTAAACTAACCTAACCTAGCAAATTGTTCAGTAATCCGGATTTTTTCAGTTTTTTTACGATAATAGATAAGTGGCATTCAAGTAATTAGGCGCCCAGAATGGCATCAAGTTTCAGATACCTGCAGGTGGTCGATGAGGGTGAGGAAGACGACGTTCTCGCTGCGCTGGAAGGCCTTGCGCGCCACCTCGAAAGCCAGCTCCTCCAGCGCGGCCACGCCGAGCCGCTCCCAGTCCAGCGCCGTCACGCCGAGGCACGCCACAGCGTACGCGTCACTTCAACAAACACATGTCTTTATTTTCCCTGTGACATTCGTTACATTTGATTTTAGCTTAATATAGAGTATGGGAAGAAACCCTTGACCCTACAGTGGAACGCTTTGGGTTGTCAAAGAACTTCCACTTTGTAGTGGGTGTTATACGAATATCTACTGTCGTATCATCGAAGGACTGTGCAGTGCATCAATTTATTGCTGCATCTATGGTACTGTATATCTAAATTCATAATATCAACTTGGTCGTAATTCAAACTGGATTGTGTTATGAAAAGATCGCTCGCTATACCGCAAAAAAAAATTATGAAATGAATTATGAATTAAGGTGGCTTAGGCCTTAGCTCACCGTGCTATTACCGTCAGAATGATTAACGCCTCCATGTATTACTTCATATCTTTATTACTTCAGATCTATTTTGCATTAATATAAATTTGTATCATTTCCAAATCGAAAAAAAATAACATAAAAATACGTTTCATTTATGAAACCTCCGTATATTTTGACTTTTTTTTTACCTGCCCCTTACGGTTCAAAAGATATAGCTATTTAAAGGTAAGACGAACGGACGAACGGACAAAAATAGTGTTAGTAATAGGGCCCCGTTAACACCCTTTGATTATAGAACCTCAATAAAATACATGTGACGAGAGCGGATATCGTGTCTTTCTATACTGCAAGTTTCGATATTACGTACTTGTTGATGTGGAGTACCGTAGATGCAGCAACACATTGATGAACAGTGCTCGATGCACAGTCTTTGCAGTTCCACCTACTTGAATTGACAACTCGCACTTGGCCAGCACGGTGAGCTAAGGCCTAAGCCAGCCTAATTCGTAGTTAATTTCATTTCCTTTTTTTGCAATATAGCGATCTTTTTATATAACACAATCCAGTTTGTATTAAGACCAAGTTGATATTATGAATTTCGACATAGAGTACCATAGATGCAGCAACACATTGATGTACTGTCCTTCGATGTTACGACTATAGATATTACGTATGACACTCGAATAAACCAAAGCATCTTCTTACTTCTGATCTTACTACTATTATAATAATAATAAAGTATGGATATGTGTTTGTTTATTTGTTAGTTTGTTCCGCTTTCACGCCGATACTACTGAGTGGATTCATGTGAAATTTGGTAGGTAGATATCTAAAGCACTCTGCATAGGATACTTTTATCTCGATAAACTCTAGGATTCCCGGAGGAATGGCTAAAAACTAAAACTTTTACTTTGCCACTAGATGGCGCTGTGTTAACATTTTATTTCTTGGACACACTTCTGAAGTCCACGCAGACGAAGTCGCGGGCGGAAGCTAGTATTGTCATAAAGTAAAATATATGGTGAAGACTTATCATTAGCAGTTAACGACTTCCGGCTGATATGATGATGTCTTGATCAGCTGCTAACCGCTACTTTTTTACCATTCACGACATAAGACTATCTTCCATGTCTATTTATTTATTTTTATTTTAGGTTTATTGGGACATCAACAGCCTTAGTACATGAAACTTACAAAATTAACACACAAAGTAGAAGGCCAATTACAGACATCCACATCTTATACATTATACTATGTCAAGGACAGAACGCATAATATATATGCATATATTATTATTCTATGAGAAACAAGATAGTGAAAAAACAAAAAAAAAACACTAAAGCCATTGCTGATCTTAGTTAAAAAAAAATTAAGCTTGATTTAATAATAAGTTGAGTTTTCAGTTAATTTTAAGTTGAGTTTTGAATTTTAAATTTTAATTTTAAGTCTTAATAAAAAAAAAAACAAATACTTTAATTTACTTAAAGAAGAAAATAGTAACATTTGTGTTGACATAAAGTTATTGTAATTTAATAGTACATATGGTATTTTGGTATCATATGGTTATGCTATATTTTATAGCTATATTCACATGTAGTAGTTTCTAATAATTACTGGACAAGTAATAGTTAATATAGGTACCTAATAATTTGATATTAGTTACAACACACAATAACTTATAATAAACACATATAAAATGTTTATGTGTATATTTATTACTTCACACTTTATGGTGGTAGTAAAAAAGCAAAAAATATATATACATATACACTCATGAACAAAAAAAAAATCGATGCAAGGCCCGCAGCACGACCCCTGAAAAAATAACTCAATCCAGCAAAAAAAAACACTAAACCAAAAGTTCAAAAACTGTATGATTACTCTTTATGATTTAAGTTTGGTGGTTTTCTTGTTTTGTGTATTTAGTAGTTTTGTAGACTGAGTCATTCTCCCAAAAGTCGAGCAAGAAACCCTGAGTCGATCCTTCAGTCCACCAGTGTATATAGAAATATGAGTTTGGAGCAGAGAATGGCAAAGCATAACGGGTGTGTTTATGAGAACACCTAAGAATAATAAACACACAGATACGAAGGAAAATGTAGGTGAGAACAATATAAACACACAGATACGAAGGAAAATGTAGGTGAGAACAATGGATGTCCGCTTATTTTGTGTGATTTCTGTCATGACATGATGGAACATGAAAGTTTAAAATAAATCCTAATGAGTAAATGTCTCCTTAGGACGCTAGGATCATTTCGAAACTGGTTGCAAAACTCAGTTGCCATAGCGGCCGAAAGGGCTAGGTCCAAATAAAGATGCGTTCAATTAAGTAATAGTTAAGGTGTTACTTACTAGAACATTTTCTGCTGAACATACTGGTGCACGGCGTGCGATAACGGCACGTTGATGGTTTGCATCGAGTTGGCTTGCAGGCAGAACACGCGGCCACCCTGTAATACAACTTCCAACTTCAACATTTCGCGCCATATGACAAATGATCAGAGAGGTTCCGAGTAGTCAGGAACGACGACCATTCGGCACCTTTTATAGTCGGCAACTAATGGACCAATATTGCCGACTAATCGACATATGCGGTCGTTGCCATCTATGTTTTTGTTGTAGTAGATTAAAATCAGCTAGTTTATGGTATTCGTCGGCATGTACTTGTATAGTCGAACAAATTGAATCAACGTACTTTACTGAATTGAAGAGTTTTGCTGGTTAAATGTGAATACTCCCACAAAAATAAGGCCATTCATATTTAATTAGTCCTCCGACCACCGAGTGAACCGAAAGACTAAATGCTTAGCAACTAATGTTATTTACGATGTAATGAAGACGCTGGCAAAAAAAAGCTTGACAAGAACATCTTACTGAAGTCCATTTCAATTACTATTGGGGTTCAAAGAAATTACATTCCAATTCAGTAAACGCTTGATCGATAACAATCCGATAGACTAAGGAGGGTGATAGACAATCAAAGATTTAAAAGGACGAAGTATTAAGTAAGACCATTATTCTGTCACACCAGTGGTGAAAACTTTCAATCCCACGTCGATAGGCTTGCGAATCAATATAAAATATATTATTTTGCCGAACACAATCGCTGCGGTCATTTACTGAGGGGTTTAGTAGATGAGGAGGGAGGGGGGTTTTGCTTAATCATAACCTTAAGGTTTATTAGTTCACCTCTTTCTACTAGCTACATCTATGAAAAAATAAAAGAAAGAATAAACACACTGCATATAAATAAAGTTCACTTTAGTTATTTATATTTTCGACAAGGTAATTTAGTTTAGGCAGCCACAACTAGTCTTACAATGAATGCCAATCTAGTGGTTCTCTCATATCGATGGGCGAGAACATTTATAGCTAAACTATTTGTTGGGAGTACTTTAACCCAGGGAACATGTACTACCTGAAACCCCACAACGGAGCCGGACAGCGGCTGCGTGGCGGGCGGGAAGGCGCCGGCCTTGATGGACAGCAGCCCGCCGCCTGACAGGCTCAGTAGCTCGTCGCACCACGAGTTGAACGATATCGACGACACGTTCTCCTCCTGGAACATACCATCGATATAAAGAGAACTTGAATAGGCTAGATGAGTGCATCAAAAATAAATTATGAGCTGAAGATTGCTCTCCTAAATGAAATGTAAAAAAAACACATTAGCTTATGTTTTTCGTCTCATCTTTAATTTTTAATATATTTCTGATGAATGTTAACAACCCATTACGTCCCCACTGCAGGGGCACGGGTCTCTTCCCATACATCCGTCGTACTTCTGACCAGTGAGCATCTTGTCTCCTAACCAAGTTGGAAATTGTGTCCAATTATGGCAAAATCTACAATCGAAACGTTAGAGAAAGTTATAAAAATGTTCTTACTACCAATAGAAACGAAAATCGAAGGTGTTCATTTAAATATTAGGGAATTAAACGACAAAATAACAATTTTGGAAAAAAAATATGATACGTACTCGGAACGTGACAAGTAAAGTGCAAGCAACTCTACACCTAACGAACCGGAGGCGCCGTGTGTCCGGCACAGTAATCGCAAAGCAACGCCCAGTAATGGACACCCGCCAATGGAGGCAAACAAACATAAGATGAGCTCTGCTAGCGAAGAGGATCCCTGCCCACGGTCACCAGTAACCGAGCCAGCGCAAGCCCCCCGCCGATCGAAAAAGCTTGCGCCAACCGCACCACTTGCTCTCCCTAACGATCCAGCCAACTCACCGCGCATCCACAATCTACCCTCATCGAACGACTATAACGACGAGCCGACGACGCACTCGTATGACGCTGCAGACTTAGAGCCCAACACGGTTGGCGGGAATAATAATGAATGGCAAATTGTAAGTAGCGGCAAACTTCACCGAAGCGAACGTCGTAGAAACGCAGTTATCGGCACAGGGCCGATCGACGATTTACTTCAAAGCACAGAACGGATTAAGAAGATACATTCGTGTTTTTTTAAACATGACACATCGAGCGATGCTATCAAATCATACATGACAAAAATAAACCCAGATACCGACTATATCATTCATAAATTGCAGCTAAAACACCAATATTATGCATCCTTTGTGATATCGGTACCATTTAGTAAGTTAAGCTTCTTTATGGCCGCCGAAAACTGGCCAAAAGGTATCGTAGTGAGCGAGTGGTTTCGTCGGAGCGCCGGGCGTGCGGAGCGCGCGCCTTCTCCCTCTCACAAGCAGCCAGCCGCTGCAGCGCGAGGTCGCTCGAAAACGCCGCCACCGCCGCGCCGCCGAGGCTATTGCTGCCAGTGCAGTGCCGAGCCCGAACCCCACCCTCCCGCTCAGCCGCGTGCCACTCAGTGATGAGCAACGCGCTACACACGGACCTCAAGATCGGGTAAACAACTTATAGTGTGCCATCAGAATATAAGGTGTATTAATAATAAGACAAGAAATCTTGAACTTCTTCTTAGCGGAGAACTTAATTGTGATGTACTGTTGATATCCGAACATTGGCTCAGGGATTTCCAGTTAGTTTCCGTAACCTTAAATAACTTTGACCTCATTCCAAATTATTGTCGACCAAATATTCAACACGGTGGAAGCTGTATCTTTGTAAAGTCCGGCAATCCGAGCAATGGAACGTAAAGATTACACGGATATCTCCCAAGAGCAAATTTTCGACTCCTGCGCTATTCAGTTACTGGATTCCGACATTTTAGTTGTTGCTATCTATCATTCAAATCTAACTAACCATACTGAATACCTTACCATTTTTGAAAAGCTTTTGTGTAAAATTGATTATGAAAGACTGGACGCTATAATTATGGGAGACATAAATATAAACCTTTTAGAAAATTCTAATATTTCAAAAAAACTTTTAGATATCTTAGCCGTAAATCATTTTATACAGCACGTACACTTCCCAACTCGAATAGATGGTAACAGCTTAACACTACTCGACCACGCGTACACTAACATCCCCGACGACCGTGTGTCCGCGTCGCCGGTGACCACGCACCTGAGCGACCACCGCGCGCTGCGGCTCGCCGTGCACCGAGATGCATGCCATGCCCCTCCGTCTCTGCCGGCGCGCATTTTTAGTAATGCAAATAAAATTAATTTTAGGGCAGCACTGGATAGCGTGGACTGGCACAGTATTGTTAGCCCTCAACAAGTGGACTGTAAAATTTTAGCTGACAGAATTATTGCAATATTAGCCAACAAGTTTAAAGACTGCATCCCCGTAAAAAATGTCACAAATAAGTCACAGAGTAAACAATGGATAGACGCGGATTTAATTAATCTTAAATTACTGTTGTTTGACGTATTATTCACTAAAGAAAAATTTACATCATCAGAGGAGGTGGCAGATTTGGCAGTTAAAATAACAAACCAATATCACATTAAACTTAAAAACAATAGATCAGAATATTATTCAAAATTAATCAAAAATAACCCAAACAAATCTATAATAAATGTATGTGGCAGGTTATTAATACCGAATTGGGGCGTAATAGGCGAGACCGCGTAGACTACACAGATATCATAGTAGACAGTTGTGGGCTACCCTTTCCCTCAAAAACACGAGCTGGTGAACGCTTTGAACGAGTTCGTTATGGCAGCAACGCGTTGCGGAGCTCCGCCGGCCGACCTCCCACGTTCAATGACTGCCCTTCGCGATGCCTCACATCCGCTCGATACCTCAGTATGGCTAAAACCGTTATCAGATTACGAAATCATACATATTTTACGTTTTTCCATCGCTTCCAAAAACAGCACTGACATCTACAATATATCAGCCACCATACTAAGGTTTGCCAGTCTGTCAGTCTCTCTTTCATTGGCGCATCTGTCTAACCAATGTTTACGTCAGGGAACCTTTCCTTGAGCCCTTAAAAAAATGAAAATTACACCACTTCATAAAGGAAAAGGCAAGAAATCTCAAATTAAATCCTATCGGCCTATATCACTGGTGCCTGCGATAAGCAAAGTCCTCGAAGTAGGGCTAAATAACAGGCTGCTCTCCTTCTGGTTCAGTCGCGAAATAATGTCTGATAAACAATACGCTTATCGACAGGGGCGGTCAACCACCGACCTAGTGCGAGAAGTGGTGTGGCGCGTGCTGAGCGCTCGCGAGGCGGGCCTCCAGGTGGCGCTCTTGTGCTGCGACCTGTCTTGCGCTTTTGACATCGCCGACCATTCGCTCTTAGTAACCAAGTTAAGTTTCTATGGCATTAGGGGCCCGGCACTGTCACTCTTAGCATCTTTTGTGTCGGATAGACAACAGTTATGCGTGGGAGATAAAGGCCGCCTTCACTCTTCTGAGATGAACAATATTATCGGTGTCCCACAGGGTTCTTGCCTTTCTAATACCCTATTCACCATTTTGCTAAACGACCTCCCGAGTGCTATAGACGGCGTGGAGATTTTCATGTATGCTGATGACGTCATCGCTGTCATTACCGCAAAAACTAACGGTCAACTAGAGTGCGCTCTAAATGACACAGTTCAAAAAATCTACCTATGGTTCCAATCAAACGGTCTTGTTCTAAACAAAGAAAAGACTAGTTTCTTGACGTTCAACCTTAATGGTAAAAGATCACAAAAAATGACGTTAAGAGCGGAAAATACCACTCTGCAGGAAGTATACTCTACGCGTCTATTAGGGTTTTACATAGATAGCGCCTTAACAAGGGAAACGCATATAGATCAGATGTGCTCGCGCCTAGGCCGGGCCTGCTTCGCGCTGCGCCGCCTCGCGAACACCGCGTCCAGAGAAGCTGTCAGGAGTTGCTATTTCGCCACCGTACACTCGTTGCTCTCTTACGGAACGGAACTGTGGGTGCGTGCCGCCGACAGGAACCGAGTATTCGTTATGCAGAAACGAGCTGTGCGGGCCATGGCAGGTGTGCTTGACGATGTGTCTGTGAGCGAATACTTTGCTGAATTTAAAATTCTCACGCTTCACTGCATGTTTATAAAAGACATCGCAATATTCACCCACACTCACTTGCACTTGTTCAAAAGAAATGGCTATATCGTTCAGGTGAACCTCCGTAGCAACTCACATAAGGATAGACTAGTCGCGGAGCCCCACAAGCTCAGCAAGTCGGAGCGATCCGTGTACATACTCGGCCCTGCCATGTACAACAGGCTGCCGGCCTTTATCAGGGATGCACCTTCCACGCAATCTTTCAAAACTCGTCTCAAGGAGTGGCTGCTTGAGAAACAATTCTACGAGTTCTCAGAGTTTCTGCGGTTGCCTTTATTATTGTAAATATTTATATTAGACGACGGTTACCTACAATTAATAATATACAAGAAATAGTTTATTTTAATTTTATTATAAATATTAGAATTCATATGTACGACGTAATATAATTATTTTGTATTAATTTCATTAATTTAATGACTATTTATATTTTTAACTATGACGTCACGTCTACATATTTCAAATGTTTTTAGACCAAAATGTCGTTTTTGACATATGATAAAAAGTAACTCGAACGACTAGTATTCATTTACCTTTTTGTATGATAGTAAGTGGCTTCCGTTGCTATAAAATTCAAAATAATTTGTTCCAACTGCCACGCAGTGCATATTTTCTCGCGCTCGTATGCACGCAGAGAGATCAGAGAGAACAGATTGTTTAGGCTCTATTACACACTTATACAATCGAACTTCATCAAAATATCAAGTTCTATTTTTCTTGCCATGACAACACTGCATGGCTGCGAAACATGAACTATGGCACAAAGAGAGAGAAAGAGAAATTTTGGGGGCATTTGATATGGTAGTGTTGGCGTAGAATAGAATGTATAAATTACAAATAAGGAAGTTTTGAGCAGAGTGAATGAGAAGGGCAGTGAATAAGGGACACTATGAATGACAACTGAAAATAGAAAAGATGATCGGCTATCTCTACGGCATGTCTTTAATAAAAACATTACGGTAGGAAAGATGAAGGGAAGTGTGGAAAGCGAAAACCGAGAATATCTGGTTATATGGACTAAATTAAGATGAAGGTTGACGTGATGACGTACAAATAAGTCCAGAAGGCCTTGAATAGTAATGAATGGTGTGAGCTACACCGACAAGTATCCAGCTCTTAAATTAGAGAAGACAACATCTCCGTCTTCGTTGCTCTTAGGTGTAAATTTGTTACGTTTTGTATTTTCTTTATCGTACCATGTGTGCCGTACATCATAATTTAATTAGTATAATACATTACTGAACAAAGTAAACGACTATCAATCAACAATTAATTATGAAAGATGAAAGAAAAATACATCTAAATATTTTTTTAAGTTTACATTAACATTTACCGAAGAAATGGAATACAGCAGTCAGTTATCGCTGCATACCCACGTACATACCGAGTAGAGCAGCTCCCCGTGCGGCAGCGTGTACACGCGGCACACGGACGCCTCGTCAACGACGGCGAGGCGGCCGCGGGAGGCGCTCACGTCCAAGCAGCGCACGCTCGCCGGCGTCGCCAGCACCAGCCGCGAGCCGCCATTGCCGGGCTCCACTTGCCAGATCTGACACGGTGCCATCAGCCAATGCAATACATGGGTAAGATTCATCGATGAGAAAGCAGCAGATGCGGTTCATATTTGCACGATAACGTAGTCGCTAATAGTGGTTTGCTCCACTATGAACAATTGAGGTTATAATCCCTATGCTATAGTAATTCTTGGGTGATTTTTTAATCATACTTGCAAACTTTGCAAACTTTTCTGTGGTTTGCAGAATTGTTTGCTCTGAGTCTGGGTGTATTATATCTATATATGTATGTATTAAAATGTATGTATGTATATCAGTCTCTGGTTCCCAAGATACAGGAAATCCTAGTTTGGGGCCAGATTGACCGTGTGTCATTTGTCCCGGATATTATTATTATATTATACTACAAGCCGTTAGACGTCAATAATAGATTAAACAAATAAATGCATCAACGTTATGGATATTAATTAAATATAATTTTATATTTAACAAAACTATGTCTCTCCGCTTCACCCGCTTTTTGTACCGCAAGCCGAACACACAGGCTTTGAAACAAACTGAGCGACTAACCATATCTACTGTTTTTCCTTCTATGGATGGTATAGTTATTTTCACCTCTCCAGCACGAAAAGGGTGCCTTTGGTCCCTAAAAACTCAAAGCAAAAACGCTTTTTGCTGCAAGCGTGAGAAAAAGTGATTTGAATTTCGAACACCACCTTTTTCGCGGCGCTGAAAAAATATGGGCAATGGTTCTTTCAGAAACTCATTTTGGCCTAGCGATTTTACTCATAGGCACAAAATGTTGTATGTTATTTAATGAAATTCAAGTTTATAAATCGTGTTATTGCATTTTTAAAGACGTAATATTTAAAAAAATAAATATCGCTTACTTAAAAATATCATGTTTGGTTTTCATCTTAGGTTTTCGTAAAAATGTCAAGCAGCGCAGTTTCCGAACGCAACCTCTAAATTAAAAACATTATAATAAAAACCGGCCAAGTGCGAGTCAGACTCGCGCACCGAGGGTTTCGTATAAATTCATAATCACATATATCTTGAACTCAATATTTTTTTATATTTGAGTTGATTGAATGAAAGGTAATTCATCATCATAATTTATTTCAAAAAGCAGTCTTGCTGTGTGGTTACGTCATAAATCGTAAACAATTTGCGGTTTACGATTTATGACGTATTAAAAAAAACTACTTACTAGATCACGTTCAAACCAATTTTCGGTGGAAGTTTGCATGGTACATCATATATTTTGTATAGTTTTATCATTCTCTTATTTTAGAAGTTACAGGGGGGGGGGGACACACATTTTACCACTTTGGAAGTGTCTCTCGCGCAAACTATTCGGTTTAGAAAAAAATGATAATAGAAACCTCAATATCATTTTTGAAGACCTATCCATAGATACCCCACACGTATAGGATTGATGAAAAAAATTTTTTTGAATTTCAGATCTAAGTATGGGGAACCCCCATTTATTGTTTTTTTTTTCTATTTTTGTGTGAAAATCTTAATGCGGTTCACAGAATACATCTTCTTGCCAAGTTTCAACAGTATAGTTCTTAAAGTTTCAGAAAAAAGTGGCTGTGACATACGGACGGACAGACAGACAGACAGACATAACGAATCCGTAAAGGTTCCGTTTTTTGCCATTTGGCTACGGAACCCTAAAAACTATGTTGTCCCCAAAGAGAATTTAATCAACTACGTTTTTACTTTTCTTGCTGGTGGAGGCGAAAAATTGTAATCGTATGTTTCACACGAGAGCAAGTTATTTTTATATCTCGTGCCTTTAAATCACTCACTATGCTCAGTAGTCTACATCAGAATGAAATCTAGACTACTTCGGTAGTTCGTGATTTAAAGTCAGCACTCGTAGCAAAAAATAACTTTGCTCACCAGTTGAACAAATAACTATTGTTCGCGTAATCAAGTAAGCGATATTCATGTTTACTAGTACATATTTATTTTAAATATTACTTCTTTCAATATGCAATAGCACAATTTAGTAACTCAGCTTTTTGCTGCGAATGTGAGAAAAAGTGATTTTAATTTCGAACACCACCTTTTGCGCGGCGCTGAAAAAATATGGGCAATGGTTCTTTCAGAAACTCATTTTGGCCTAGCGATTTTACTCATAGGCAGAAAATGTTGTATGTTATTTATAAAATTCAAGTTTATAAATCGTGTTATTGCATTTTTAAAGACGTAATATTTAAAATAAATTAAATATCGCTTACTTAAAAATATCATATTTGGTTTTCATCTTAGGTTTTCGTAAAAATGTCAAGCAGCGCACTTTCCGAATGCAACTTTTAAATTAAAAACATTTTGTCCCCAAAGAGAATTTAATCAATTACGTTTTAACTTTTCTTGCTGGTGGAGGTGAAAAGTTGTACTCGTATGTTTCACACGAGAGCAAGTTATTTTTATGTCTCGTGCCTTTAAATCACTCACTTTGCTCAGTAGTCTACATTAGAATCACGCGCTACGCTCGTGATTCAATTCTAGACTACTTCGCTAGTTCGTGATTTAAAGTCAGCACTCGTAGCAAAAAATAACTTTGCTCACTAGTTAAACAAATAACTATTGTTCGCGCAATCAAGTAAGCTATATTCATGTTTACTAGTACATATTTATTTTAAATATTACGCTTTTAAAAATGCAAAAGCAAAATTTATAAACTTAATTTTCATTAATTATCAGACAACATTTTGTGCCTATGAGTTAAATCGCTAGGCCAAAATGAGTTTCTGAAGGAACTATCGCCCATATTTTTTTCAGCGCCGCGGAAAAGATGGTGTTCGATATTCAAATCACTTTTTCTAACACTCGCAGCAAAAACCGTTTTTGCTTTGAGTATTTAGGGACCAAAGGCACCCTTTTCGTGCTGGCGAGGAGAGGTGAAAATAACTATTTCGAACACCATCTTTTGCGCGGCGTCGAAAAAATATGGGCGATGGTTCGTTCAGAAACTCATTTTGGACTAGCGATATAACTCATAGGCACAAAATATTGTATGTAATTTAATGAAATTTAAATTTATAAATTGTGCTATTGCATTTTTAAAGAAGTAATATTTAAAATAAATATGTACTAGTAAACATGAATATCGCTTACTTAAAAATATCATGTTTGGTTTTCATCTTAGGTTTTCACAAAAATGACAAGCAGCGTAGTTTCCGAAAGCAACCTCTAAATTAAAAACATTATAATAAAAAACTATATTGTCTCCAAAGAGAATTTAATCAACTATGTTTTTACTTTTCTCGCTGGCCGAGGTGAAAATTTGTATGTTGTTTGTAAGCCTCGTGCCTTTAAATCACTCACTGTGCTCAGTAGTCAGCACTCGTAGCAAAAAATAACTTTTCTCACTTGTTGAACCAAATAACTATTGTTCAACAAGTGAGCAAAGTTATTTTTTGCTACAAGTGCTGACTTTAAATCATGAACTAGCGAAGTAGTCTAGAATTGAATCACGAGCATAGCGAGTGATTCTAATATAGACTACTGAGCACAGTGAGTGATTTAAAGGCACGAGGCTTACAAACAACATACAACTTTTCACCTCGACCAGCGAGAAAAGTAAAAACATAGTTGATTAAATTCTCTTTGGAGACAATATAGTTTTTTATTATAATATTTTTACCAACCACAAGGTATAGGCGGCGCGGCAATTGCCTGGTGTTGCACTTAGCATCATCCGCAGACACGTGTATGGCATTTAGATTTACACTTACGGAGGTGTGCGACGATACCATCACATCATACATGTTCATCATCATTCATGTGCAATTTCCTCATGATGTTTTCCTTCACCGTTAAAGCACGCACATCGGTATAAAAATGCACGGTATAATGGGTAAGATGAGGCTCAGCGATATCGATAGGGCATTTTTGTAGCTGGATTTCGTAAAATGTATATAGAACACGGTTCAAATTGGAATACCTTATACAAATAAATTTTATATCGTTGCTGGGGGGAGCGGGGTGCAAGTCTGTGACCTTATATTCTATTCAAAAGTTTGGAACATAGAGCTTGAAAGGGACTTTAGTGTATTTATTTTAAATTAATTGATGACGATGGATGTGAAAATCCTTGGGGAGGTATTTGACCAGCAGTGAACGTCCTTCAGCTGATGATGATGATGATGAATTGATGAGGACGTTGATTGTATAAGTTCCGCGTGGTAGGAACTTTGTACTAGGTAGAAAAAAATTACGATTTAAAAGAATGTGCAAAGCATGTAATAAAAAACATTTAGATTTAAAATTTTTGACAAACATAGATTCATATGTATTGGTCAACAGTATCAATATACGAATCTTACCTGTCCATTCAACAGTCCGAGGAGTAGTACCTCCTCGAAGTACAAAGTTGTAACTTTAACGTAACGAATTGGAGCCGGAACTGTCCAAGACTTTGGTAATCTTTTGCCAATCATGGACAATTTGGTATCCTGAAATAAATAAGAAACTTACTTGAAGTTATTCAACGTTGCCTACTTTGTCATTAGTGGTAGAGTGGGTGCACCAGTAAATGAACAAATAGATAGGTTTTGCTCAAATAAGAATTCTACGTAATTCTACAAAAAAAGATTTTTTTTCGATTGGCGTCCGCACCATACGGGTTATGGGAATATTTGTTAGACTTGCAGAGCGTCAATCACAAAATGGCAAATGTTTAAAGTAGACTGCAGTTGTGTTCATTTGAAATGAAGAATACCACCAATTTTTGTTTTTTATCTTAAAATATACTCTAGTAAAAATAAAAAAATATGGTGAAAAAATTTTTTTGATACGTTTGATAGTTTCCGAGATACTGAATTATTTAGGTAGGCAAGAGACGCGGGGTCGCTGCACGCTGCTGTGACGTCACTCTGCAACGGTCGCTTCAGTGCGCGCACCGCTCCCTACCTCTATGTATGAAGTTTGCGTTGAAAATTTTAAAAATGACGAATCCAAAAACTAGAAAATCGTGCTCGTGTCAAAGTGCTTAAATACAACTACCAATATACCCGAAAAGTTATTTTTTACTGTTATATTTTTGAACCTTAAAGTCAAAAGAAATACATGAAAAGTATGATCCACCCAGACCCAAAGCCAAAAGTTGTGTCTATCACCTTCTCCTTATCTGATAACTTTTGCATAAACAGTAACGTCGTCGCCGTAGCTATTTCTAGCCAATCTAAAATAAAATAAATATGAGTTAACCGATACACATAAAAAATAAAAACCGGACAAGTGCGAGTCTGACTCTCGCGCAGAGAGCTTTGTCCACACCTACAAACAAACAATATTTTAATTTTTTTTAACTTATTTTAAGATTTATAGATAACTTCTTAGAGATTTTCAAGTAATTTATAAGCGAAGATCTATTTTCTGTATATATATTTGTTTAAGTTTTATGCCCAGTTTTCGGAAATAAGGAGTGAGGAGCATGGTAAAGGTGATGGTGTCAAAATCACTTATGTCATCAACTGTAATATAATGACACAATAACGGCACTTAAGCGGTCATGGCACAGCGCTGCTTATGTGGTCGCATCGATCACGCAAGTTAACTGACTACAGACACGGTCACAACTTGGATGGGCTTAAATATCAGTAACTATCACTAGATGGCAGTCGCCAAGCTATGTCGGAGGCGTTATAGGCAGCTTGGATGGACTGCTAGTCAAGTCCATCCAAGCTGTGACCGTGTTTATAGTCAGTTAACCTGCGTGATCGACGCGACCACGTAAGCAGCGCTGAGCCATGACCGCTTCAGTGTCGTTATTGTGTCATTATATTACAGTTGATGACATAAGTGATTTTGACACCATCACTTTTACCTTGCCCCTCACTCCTTATTTCCGAAATATCAAGTTCATAAATATCATTATTACCTAAATTTTTCAATACTAGTAATGAAAAATAGGTTTGTAGGTATATATGTATAAGTATCTTATAAGGATCAACAGATTTGTGATGAGAAAGAAAAAAAATAAGTTGTAAGTACTTTTGCATTTTTAATCATTGTCTCGGCGGCCGCGGTAAAGAAATCGGAGTTATTTGAGAAATAGTAGCTTAACTCGTCTATTTAAGGACTCATTCGATTTTTCAATCAATTTTTAAAACTGTCATCCATTATAATTGTAACACTACTGTAACACCGATTCACATAAAAAAAACTACAGTTAGAAATGTTATTGTGGGCGAACGTAGGGACCATCCGATAGCAATGTATGAAGAACACAGTACGGTGAGAGCGGCGAGTTGCGGTATGACGTCACGCGCGCTTGGCGCGCCCGAGCGAAGTATTTGAAAAAGGCGGAAACTAAAATTATCGTAACTTCAAAACTACTCGCTTGATTTAAATGAAACAAAAACAAGTGTATTTCTAGACATTTAGGCTACAAGGTCATAAAGTTTCAAGTGATTTAACGGACCCATTAACATTCTTCATTGTATGGGAGTGTAATAAGAGTTCAGGTGAGTACGTGCTCACTTAATATGATTATCTGGAGTTTACTGTAATTAATTGATATAATAGACGAAAAAAAGATTGTAAGCTTGTAAGCTTTTTGTAGTGACTTTATTTCATTTTATGAATATTTTAGGGCGTTCCAGTACTGGGTAATAAAAAATGTAAAAATCTAGTGAGTAAACATCCCGTTCATTCCAAGGGGAAAAGTACAAAATACGTTTTTGTAATATTTTTCTTTATAGTGCTTGAAATTAGATTTTGATTTCAACAATATGTTTAATTTTCTTTACCCAACAACGAGTCCAGTGTTGGAACAAATGTTTTCATTGATTCTTATCACTGAACTTCGGTTTTAAGCCTAGTTCATTTATTGGATATTTTGATCCAATGAATGAACTTCTATATTTTGTAGTGTTCATTTGCGGGTTCCATAGATTTTGTGGTTGAAAGAAGAGATTTTCAAGGTGACTATTTAGTATTTATTTTTACATCTAAAAGATTCATTTGTTATAGGTATAATAAAGATTGCAGAACAAAGTAAAAAAAAGAAATACGAAAATAAATTTTAATTTCAATTTATTTATTGTATTCATATGGTTTTACAAGATGGATAATAATAATAAAATAAGAGAGCTCATATGACCCCTGAAATACTTTAGCAGGTCCAGATTTTTAGTACTTCTAGCCATTTCTGGCTGTGTTATACAACTAATTATTGCTGGTTTTAAAATAATGTCATATGATGTAGGTTAAATTGCAATGGGCTCAAGTGTTTACTTATCCAGTTTATGTATACTGATGTTCATTATATTTATTGCCCCACTTTAGTATATAATTACACACCCACCTTTATATGAAAGTGCCCTACTTCTGGGGGGAGGGAGGGGGGGGGGGGCATAAATGCAGTCTGTATCGTGTGACAAAACATCTAATGGAAGGGTTTGTTGTAAGGGTCTTAAATGTGATATTTTTGTAATTTTAAAGGTAATATATGAAAATTGACCATTCCCCCACCTGTTATCTCAGAAACTACTGATCCTAAAATTAAAAAAAAAATACAGTAAATAGCTCTTTAGTTATAAACTCCAGGAAAGTTATTGAAAGTCTATGGTATTAAAACAAGATACTGAAATTTTCAATATTGTTTGTGGCGAGTCAGTTTCGCACTTGTCCAGTTTTTTAATTATCCGCCTCGTTGAGAACTTCAAATTATATTTAAAATAATTAAGAAATACTAGAATGTCGCAGACAACAAGATTACAAAAAAAGTATACAAAACACATTGTTTTTCTTTAATTATTTTCAGCTGTTTATTCACTGCGTTCTGTCTGTTCATTCACTAGAAATTGCCGTTCATTCCAAGGGGAACCTTTATTTGCGTATATCTCCAACATTATCAACATTATCTTAACAAAATCAGTTAAAATTATAAACTTAAATAAATTCCGGAGACATTTGAACTAATTTGGTCCCGCTCAGGAAGTGATTTAGGGTCGTAAATAATTTTCAAACTTGTCAACCTTCCTTAACCGTTTATTCATTGTTGCACTTACGCAACCATAGATAACTCTCAACAGTGGTTCAGAAAATTCAGCTTGCAGCGCTCCTTTATACGTAGCACACACAATGATTTTGACTGACTCGGTGGCTAAGTGGTTAGCGATCCTGACCACTGATCCGAGAGTCGTGGGTTCGATCCCCACACAGGGCAAACTTTTCTGTGATGAGCAGAATTGTTTGCTTTGAGTCTGGGTGTATTATATCTATGTATGTATGCATTTAAATGTATATGTGTATGTATATCAGTTTCTGGTCAGTTTCACAGGGACTCCTAGTTTGGGGCCAGATGACCGTGTGTGATTTGTCCCGGATATTATTATTATTAATGATCTTATTAGTGCCTCGTCGTTATTCTTTGGGCACAACACAACAAACCTAACCTTGGTTATTTTGGCATCTTAATTGCACGTCACCTTGATAACAAAATAAGCGAGTAGTTCGGGGGGCTTCCTTTGCTTTTACGTTGGCACCAGTCACACTGAACATAACTAACAAAAAAAACAGTTGGTTGGATATTTGATCTGGTGATATTACGCTACTGGTATGATATAATGGTGCGCGTTTACAACTGGGGCACCCGATAATAACATACGCATCTATACCCACAGTCTAGTTATATCATTTAATCAGAAATATAACAAAATGTTAACTTTAGCTTCCACTCATCATACTAAACTACATTTATTCTACGAAGTTGTTTAAAACGAAAAAAAATTAATTTTATACACAATGATCTGCTGTTTGCCAAGTTTGTATTGAGAGTCCAATATTTTTTTTGTTTGGTGCGCCCATGTACCATCGATACGATTCTCACCTGACAGAGCAGCAAAACGTCACTGGTAGCAACCAGGAGCGAGCACTCTGCCTTCTGCGGAAGCTTCTCTTTCACCCTGTAGAGCATGCCCTCGCTGTCACCCTGCTCGTAGACCACCACCCGCTGTGGTAGTTGCACCTTCACATGAAATAACATACGAATGAATGCTATTATATAAGGTGTTAACAAATTAGCTGGTATTACTTAAACTGGGGTTTCTACTTGTGAAACTGAACAACTTTTCCCAAGGAACCCATAGTCAATTCATTTTTTTTGTACTTTTCTAACAAGTCTGTCACCTGATCGGCCCATTTATTATTTTGACCTGATCAGCCAATTGACTGTGGGTTCCTTTGGGAAAGTTGTTGAGTTTCATGAGTAGAAGCCCCAGTTTAAATAATACCAGCTAATTTTTTAAATAAGAATTTACGAAGAATAGCGACAGTATATCCTATACTATTAAACGAGTTAAATGTCCCGACGATTTCGAAAAAGGCTTGAAACCTTTTGACGAAAATCTAGGATTAGGGGTTAAAAATCACCAGAAATCGATTTATAAAGGGAATTATCTTCGAAAAAATTCATTTAAAAGAAATATGAGCGAAATTACATAAAAGAAGAACGCATATGATGCTTATTTTCAATCATCACTAATAAGTACTTTCGTGGACTAGCGGTTTTGGTGCGAACTATTTACGTTTTGCCGCTTTTAGGTCCGGATTCGAATCCCACCCATGAGACTTTTTTGTCTTTTTATTTTGTGCGAACTTATGTAAATATTATGTAAATAAATAAAAAGACTTAAGAGTGATAAAAAAAAATTAACCTCTTTGTATTTTAGAGACAAATAGCGCAATCTTTCGCCATATAAGTGAATTACATACCTGATGATTGTGCCGTCCTGCCCCGTGTTTGACCATAGGGAATTTTCTACGGCTTTCTCTAAACTCAACTTGATGGCGCTGATAACATTTGCAATAAGAAAATCTCTAAAAAGTCGCCAAAACTGATTGATATTACTGACTAATATCATAATAAATGATGAACAACTACGTTTGATTGAATATTTTTCTGTTTTTTATCAAAAAAAGGATAATTTACATGTATTTTTTTCAATAGAATCAAATTATAAAAAAATATTATAGAAATTTTCAGAACAAATTTTGCTTGTCCTTTCGTCCCTTAGAAGGTCACTATCGACTAAAACAACACCTTGCAAAATGTTTCATAGAAAATGTATCTTATATGTACTACTAAACAAGTTATCTTAGTTTATAAAAACTCCGATTGAACGAGTGACGCTCGTTCTCCCAGCTAGTTTATTATAAACAGTCGACTAAATTGAATCATCAAACGTACTTAGTGCAACATACACGATAGGAAAGAAAATCTTACTATTTTAAGGGTTTGGAATCATCGGAAAAGTGGGTCATGATTCAATTTGGTCGACTGTACAGTTATTAATAAAATGACACATGCCTATAGGCATATATTGTGACAGTTTATTTACCCTACTCCTACAAATCACTGTAGCTTTCTCCTACGTATCGCAGTATAGCGGCTGTGTGCGACGCCTTTAAACATCGCTCATATCTTAAGATCCTCGTACGATAATTTCCGTATCGCGCTTTATCACGCGATGAAAATATATAATATCTTGCCGTCTGTGATGATCCAATGATTTGTATGGCGAGCGATAAATAGTATAATATAGCCGACTTATACAAATTTAAAACAAGCAAATGTTACTCACTGCAAGGCGGTGCTTATAGATGGCGATCTTTTGCACCTTGTCGTGGCACTTGATGCGCACCTTGCTACCGGTGGTGAGGTGCTGGATGATGACGTCCGTCATGTTCTCTCGGTACGCGTACCGCTCGCGGTACAGCCCGTGGACGGTGCTGAACACCACTTGGTAGCACCACAGCGTGCCATCCTGGCATGCTACGGCCTGATAAATCATTATTTATTTTAGGAATAATTGACCACGCTGAATACGTTAAAAACAACCGACTTCAATCGCAACAACTCCAATTTTGCTATGATTTTGTTGATTTTCTCAAAAACCGCTGAATCGATTTCGATAAAATTTATATGGGACCACCTGTGAAGTATACCCTTTTAAACAAAAAATGATTTTTCAAATCGGTTCAGTCGTCTTCGAGTAATCGGTGAACATAAATAAAAAAAAAAGATTCCGACGAATTGAGAACCTCCTCCTTTTTTTGAAGTCGGTTAAAACACATTCAAAAGATATATAAAATACTAATCTAGTACCTTAATATTATTAAGACACATTAATTTGGACACATGAATTTGCACTTTAAAGCTAAATGGTTTTCGCAAACCCACAATATTTTTGAAAGACCTATTCAACGACACCCCACATCATAGGATAGTTGAGAAAAAAAAACATCCCCAATTCACGTGTAGGGGAGGTACCCTGAAAAAAATGTTTTGTCAAGATTTTATTTTACCACTTTGTCGGCGTGATTAAAATGCATATCCATACTAAATTACAGCTCTCTAATACTAATAGTCTTTCAGCTAAGCCGCGGACAGACAGACGGACATGGCGAAACTATAAGGGTTCCTTGTTGACTACGGAACCCTAACAAAAAATCAAGGTTTGTATGGGAGGTACAGATAATCATCATCAAATTGTTGGTGACAAACACAATGCTGATTGCTGACTGTACCTCATTTTCCCAGCATAATGAACTGCCTAGTAAAGTAAGCAGTTTAAATTTATAGTAACATATTTATAATAGTTACCTATAATCTTGATGTTATTATAGTGAAATCTCTAAAGTAAAACAGACCAAATGTGAGTCGGACTTATGTCAAGATTCCAGATCTAATTTTTTGGAAAATTAAATATACAACACAAATATTGTGTTAGTAAGTTATTGGTAACGTGGTTGGGTGTCAAAGTACAACTTGCACTTGGGTGGGTTTTTTAGTCAGATAGAAAATATGCTTACAATGGTACCAAAAGATGGTGATGGCATTATGGACCAAACCCACTCTTGGGGAGTGTTGAGGATTGAGACACCTTCAGCCGTGAGCACTGCCCAGCCACCCACCCCTCCAACAAGTATCAATGCACCCAGAAGAGATATTGATAAGGCAGCAATACCTTAAAAAGTTCAAGTACATTATACATAATAATAAATTTATAATATTAAATGACAGGTAGATAGGTACTATGATTACTAACCAATATTCCTTTCCTTTTGCACCTGTTGACCTTGTAAATTGTAAAAGGAGAGAGTGTCATTCCAGTCAGTAACCAGTAAAGTGGATTTAGAAAAGGTCACCGCCCACACAGCAGCATCTCGAGTGATTCTTTGTATTTCATCACCAGCCTGAAAGATATATTACATAAGAAGCAAAAGGCCGATCATTCATAACAAAACCTATAAATGCATTTTTCTATACCTCTTAAGAATAAGAATCCAAATTATGTATTTATGGAGGGATTTTATTTTTCAGTTTCAATCAATTGAGGTTAGTAAGTTTTTTCACTCATCTGTCCTTACTGTACTTAGGTAACAGGATCTATTCACCTCTTATCCAAATAATAATAATCCACAGACTAGGATCAATAGATGAGGATAGACAAGAATTGTTGAAATCTCACCGGTCTGTTTCCACTTAGAAAGATTAACATGGCTTCAACATATAAGGCTATCTCAAATATTAGAAATATTTCAATATCTGTCATGCAAGTCCCCACCTATGCAGGCCATTACCACCGAATGTATACTAGGATAGAAATACATTTTTCGAACCTATTTTCAATTCAATGGGATGGATTCTATTCCATCCTTGCTTGAGGATGAACCTTGAAAGGAACTTTTATTGGATTCTTGGTTTGTACTGTTTACCTTATCTCTCACAGAAACACCACCGCTTGCTAAACCTATGGCCAGGTGCTGTCCATTAGAAGACCAGGCGCAGCTTGTGATACGGCCAGTGACTCTATACTTCTGGACAGCTTTTACATCAGCTGACCAAAAAGCAAAGTCTGATACTGCACATGAAGCTAAGTGTAAAGTCACTGGATTGTATGCCAAACACTGGATGGCTTCACTATGTCTGAAAAAATATTTACAATATTACATCAATTATTGAAAAGAAGGTATCTTAAATTGATCATTAGGTGGTAAAAACTGCAAACATTTTTTGGAAGCAAGATGTACACTGGTCCATAGAGATATCTGAACCCCTACTAAAGCTATTCATGATACATGGTGTATTTTATTTATTTTTATTTTATTTATTTATTTATTTCATTAAAACTTAAATCTATACAGTATTCTATTATTGTTGTAGTATATGTTTCAAGAAATCCGTCTTCCACACTAGGATACCCTGTGTTGTGGAAGAAGGACAGTTTACACATTCTACATATTTTAGATATACTTAGATAGTTCATGTAACTTAAAGTATAGTATAAAACTAGAAAACCATGTATAATTTATAATAAATGATGCGTTGTATAAAATATAATAAATCACAAACATGCATAAAAAAAGTACCAACAAGTAGCCTTAGTTCATAGAAAGGTTTATAAAATACAGTAACATATTAAGGAAAGGTATTTTATATTATAGTGATAGATTTATACTGTGTATCCGAGGTCCCCTTTCTCCTACGCTAGGATTCCCTGTAATGTAGGAGTCAGGTTTGAGTTCCTATAAAGTGCAGTCAGAGTAATGAATTGTGATTCATTAATTTAATGTAGTGAAGTACCTAATTTGTTTCTTTGAGCATGATAGTGTTGGGATGTAGGTGTGTTTAAGTGCGTGCGCGCGTTTGTGTGTGTGTATGTGCGTATTACAGAGAGGTTCAGATATCTTTATGGCTGTCTGTATCTATCACAAAAGTATCATCATAGTGAGTGAGAAATGCATTATCATAGTTTTTAAAATCCCAAAAATTAAAATACTAAATACATTTTCATAAACAGAATCCACATTTTTTCCATTACAGTAGAATCCGGTTATAACGATGGCCAAGGGACTGGTGATATTACGTCGTACTAATCGGAAGTCGAACTAAACAAACTGACTATTTTTCACGTCTAAATTTTCATTTTTATTTGGCGTTAGTTTATAGAATAATCCAGTTTTGGCTGCATTAAATATGTCGTCGTCACAAAATTTTGGCGCAAATTAGGCCAAACTTTGGTTTGTCACCTGGTCACATCACTCTGTTCAACCGACAAAGACTCTCCAGCAATGTTTCCGGCGATAATATTGTTTCTACTCTTGAAACGGTTAATCCAACTTGGCGAACAATCAAAATTAAGAAATTTTTTTTCTGCTGAAGAGCTAGCAGAAAAAAAAACTCATTTATAGGTATTCTCCGATTATGTTGCAGCTTAAACCATTGTAAAAGTGCCAAGTCATTCAAGTTTGCCAATGCCAAGTTTTAAAACATTCGCATTTTGAACAAAGATTCTGTTTATTTTTCCGTACTTGTGGATATGGTCGAATGACCTACCTTCTTACCTACGATTTATTTGCAAACACGTCAACACACGTCGTCGTTGCAACCGGTCAATTTTGTGTAAAATTCCTTTGTTAAAAGCGTAAGCGGAGCGATCGTTGTAAGCGGAGTCGTAATAAACAGATATACTTTCATAGTAGCTCGTATTAAAACCAAACATATGCTTATACTTACATCGCTAAAAATGATTGGTATATGCGAAGTCATACAAAACGGACTACACTGTACTTATATACCTATAACTAAAAATGCTAATGTAAATAATGATTTTTTAGATTTTTTGTGTATTGAGTAAATAAACCTTAGTTTAACTTGATGATCACAAACAATGATTTACAATAGTTTTAACTCACGCATATTTCAATACACCTTCCATTTTTGAGGTCCAAATTATAACATTCTTGTCTGCGCTACCACTTGCAAACTTTCGCCCGTCTCCGCAGTATGCCACCGCATTGACTGCCCCTTTGTGTGCCTGGAGAAGCTGTACTAGCGCACCATCACGGGGGTCATAAACCATAACTTTTTCCCCAGCCCCTATTACCAGTTGAGTTCCATCTGGGTTGAAACATATTGATTGAACACTGTAAAAATAAAATTGTTATAAGAATTTAAATTTGAAATAGAAAGAAACATTTTTTCCCCAAAACACAAAATAATTTACATAAGAATTAATCAGCTCCTATAGGATTATCCCTCTATTCAATACCATCATCATAACAGGGGGTCATCATGAAACCACAGTAAAATTGCATGCCAGTCACCTTAAAACACCCTGCTGTTTTAAACTTAAAACTTCACCTTAAAACAGCAGGGTACCTAGAGGCCCCAGGAGGCAATAAAAAGAGGGCTTGGTGACACAGACAATCGATTTATTGAGTTTTTTTTTAAGAGGTGACGTGAAAAAGTAAGTATAAGACTTACAATTTATTTATGCTTCAAACTTATTTGGTTTAGCCACTTGGATCAGAAATAAAAACAAAGTTACACGGAAACCAAGAGTCTTTCTTTTTTATACAAAGCCAACAGAAAAACATTTTATAAATACACACAGACTTATCTTACTTTAGTAAAATGTAAAACTGAGTTTTCTTTTCAGAAAGTTCTTCTTACCTGGAGAATTCGAGTTTGTCAGCTTCATGAATCTTGTTCACCCACTTCGGTACAGTCCTCATTGTGATTATAAGACGCCACTCAAGAACGAACGCATTGAAGAATCCTTCACAGTACCTTTGTTTCTAGAATTCTTAAAAATCAGTTTATAGCAAAAGCTTTTCGCTTCAAAGCTTTTGTTGTTGTCGAACGGGCGAGCTGCCGTGCCGGTTGACAACTTGACAACAAACTTTTTCGCTGTTCGTTCCTGAATCTTAACAGTGCAACACCTATTTGATCCGGATTGAAATAAGAAGCTCGGCAACAATAATCAATATGTTTGTGGCCTGTGGCCTGTGGCGTAGATTGCTGCCCTCCATTCTACGGAATATAATAAATAATGCCTTCAAAATTTGTACTTATAAAAATGTTTTCCTTCTTTCTTTTTTTCTTTATACTGATGTGCCATTCCCAAGAATATACCCGTAGACAGAGACATCGCTCTATATTACACTAGCTGGGAGACCGAGCGTCGCTCGTTCAATCGGAGTTTTTATAAACTGAGATAACTTGTTTAGTAATACAATATAAGATACATATATTTTCTATGAAACATTTTGCAGGGTGTTGTTTTAGTCGATAGTGGCCTTCTAAGGGACGAAAGGACAAGCACATTTTAGTTCTGAAAATATCTATTATATTTTTTTGTAATTTGATTCTATTGAAAACAATACATGCAAATTATCCTTTTTTTAATAAAAAAAAAATATTCAATGATACGTAATATTAGAAAGTTATTCATCATTTATTATGATATAAGTCAGTAATATCAATCAGTTTTGGCGACTTTTTAGAGATTTTCTTATTACAAATGTTATCAGCGCCATCTAGGTGTGTTTAGAGAAAGCCGTGCAAAACGACAAACATGGGGTAGGGCGGCACAATCATCAAGTATGTAATTCACTTATACGGCGAAAGATGGCGCTATAGATAAAAAATCGTTCAAATGTCTCTAAAATCCTATCCTATCCTATACTATTAAACGAGTTAAGTGTCACGACGATTTCGAAAACGGCTAGAAACCTTTTGACGAAAATCTAGGATTAGGGGTTAAAAATCACCAGAAATCGATCTGTGAGGGAATTATCTTCGAAAAAATTCATTTAAGGGAGATATGAGCGAAATTACATAAAAGAAGAACGCATATGATGCTTATTTTTAACACTCGCTTGTAAGTACTTTGGTGGACCGATGGGTTAGATGCGAGCCACCTGCGTTTTGCTACTTTGAGGTACGGATTCGAATCCCACCCATGAGACTATATAATTTTTTTGGTCTTTTTATTTTTTATTTTGTGTGAACTTATGTAAATATTATGTAAATGAATAAGAGACTTAAGAGTGATAAAAAATATATTTTAACCTCTGTATATTTTAGAGACAAATAGCGCCATCTTTCGCCATATAAGTGAATACTAGCTGGGTGAACGAGCGTCGCACGCTCAATCGGAGCGTTTATAAACTAATTCACTTAATACAAAAAAAACACTGGAAACGACATATCCAGATGAACCACGCCAAAAATGGCAGAAAAATACTCGAATATATCTGCATGTTGTCATTCCTGTGCTCATTCCTTCAAGAACTGCACGCCATCTGTTGTCGAGTAGCGCGGTCAATGTTAGCAACAAATCAACAAAGGGCTCCAAGGCCTCCCAAGTAATGTAATTCACTGGTAATTCACCTACTCGACAAAAGATGGCGCCATTAGTGAAATATATTTACAAAACAAAAAACCAACTATCAAAATAAATTCCTTATTTGTAAGGATAAGTTTAGGTTTACACCCTCATAGATCCATTGTAGATCTGAAACAACTAACCATAGATCGATAGAATTATTTTTGTTAGAATCATTTTCGACAAAGATAAAAAAAAATTAATGCATAGTAAATTCGAAACATAAACATTGTAGCAGTCGTTGATGTCTTTTATATAAAACTTGATAACTATTAATAAGTCAGCGCGCTTCGAATTTTTTTAAGAATACTATCTTCGATAAAATAGGTAAAAAATGTACCTACGTAATTCACGCTGCAGCACCCGATTTGAAATGTTCCAAATGGATTTTTGGTGATTTTTAACCCCTAATCCTAAATTTTCGTCAAAAAGTTTCAAGCCGTTTTCGAAATCCTCGGGATACCTAACTCGTTTAATAGTATAGGAATAATAATAATAACACAAATAAAAACACAAAAAACAATAAAGTCTCGCGGGATTCGAATCCGAACCTACATAAAAGAAAGCTAGCACCGAACCGTTAGGCCAGTTCACGGTTGAAAGAAGTGTTAACAATAAGCATCATAATATGTGTAGTCATATTATGTAATTTCGCTCATATCTCCCTTAAATGAGTTTTTCGAAGATAATTCCACCATAGATCGATTTCTGGCGATTTTTAACCCCTAATCCTAGATTTTCGTCACAAGGTTTCAAGCCGTTTTCAAAATCGTCGGGACACTTAACTCGTTTAATAGTATAATAGGATATACCTGATGATTGTGCTGCCATGCCTCGTGTTTGACAATGGGAAAGAAAACGCAAAGCTATTTGCAGATGGCGCTACGGACGCTTGACTCATAACAACTTTCAATTTGTTCCGCGTTTTTTATTATCGAGGTGTTATAAATTAGTTTTTTTTTCTGTAAAATTGTTAAATGGAAAATGTATGCGACTTGGACTGTTCCTCAATTAAAGGCGAAGTTGAAAAGTACATAATTGAAAACGTAACTTTTCCCACGTCTTCTTCATCCGAGAATCTTTAGGAAATTAAAGATTTCCATTATTATTGTAACCAATCGCCACACAACGCGGCATTTTTTAAATAATCTTATGTTTAGTTCACGTAAACATTTTTTTCTATACGTTTTGACAGTTAGTATGAATGAGTCAAGTAATATCAGCACCTCTATCGGCGAGCTTTGTCAGTTTTCTTCCCCACGGCTTTCTTTAAACTCAACTAGATGGCGCTGATAACATTTGCATTAAGAAATCTCCAAAAAGTCGCCAAAACTGATCGATATTACTGACTAATATCAGAATAAATGATGACCAACTTTCTTATATTACGTATCATTGAATATTTTTCTGTTTCTTTTATCAAAAAAAGGATAATTTGCATGTATTTTTTTCAATAGAATCAAATTATAAAAAATATTATAGATATTTTAGAACAAATATTGCTTATCCTTTCGTCCCTTAGAAGGCCACTACCGACTAAAACAACACCCTGCCAAATTTTTCATAGAAAATATATGTTATATTATGTACTACCAGGTAATACTAAACAAGTTATCTTAGTTTATAAAAACTCCGATTGAACGAGCGACGCTCGGTCTCCCGGCTAGTAATATTTATTTTTATTTACAGGTCCCGTCAATCTTTAAGATCGCTGAAGGGTACTGAGTGGGGGAAGTGTGCGTTCACTTAGAATCCTCATGCTCGAATTTCGAAGTAGTTCCTTGGTTCCGGAGATGAGGCAGCCGGCGAAACATTCCGCTAGCAGCCTCAGTGAAAAACTCGATTTTCTCTGAAACTACGATATCACATTTTTTTCCTTTGGGCACTATTAGACAATAAATATTGGCATAATCAGAATATCAAAATTCGAGCATGAGGATTCCAAGTGAACGCACACTTCCTCCAGTCAGTACCCTTCAGCGATCTTAAAGATTGACGCGACCTGTACATAAGTTCACACTTGGTTCACACAAAAAAACTATAAAGTCTCGTGTGTGGGATTCGAATCCGGACCTTAAAGCAGCAAACGTAAGCGCCTCGCATCGAGCCCTCCAGGCCATTCAGGACTTACGTATGTTGTGAATAATAACCATCATATGCGTTTATATTTTATGTAAATTTCGCTCAAATCTCTCCTAAAATGAATGTTTTTGAAGATAATTCCCTCATAGATCGATTTCTGGTGATTTTTAAGCCCTAATCCTAGATTTTCGTCGAAAGGATTCAAGCCGTTTTCGAAATCGTCTACGTTTACAAGATAACTCGTTTAATAGTATACGATTTTGTCAAAAAACAGTCGGCATAAAAAACACAACCATCTTATAAATAAATCCTAAAAAAAGAAAATTAAAACATTAGTAGGCATATTACATGAGGAACCCTAATTTACGGAATAATACCCTGGAGGGAGTTTCTTTAGGGCCCGACGTTTCTTCTCTCTCCGCAAACACTTCCCGAAACGTTGGGTATACGTAGGGTTGCCAACCGTCCCGGATTTTCCGGGACGTCCCGCTTCTGGGTCAATTTTGGACCGTCCCGCCGTGACCCCTTGCGGGACGCCTTTTGTCCCGGAAATCAGTGATTATATGATATTAGTATCTATCTCGTACCAACTACCCGACGGTAGTTGGTAGTGGCCAGCCCCAGTGTCAGTGGCCCCAGCAGGGCCAACTGTCCAACCCGACGGTTGGGCAGTTGGCCCGAGTAACTTGTTACACATTATTAAAATTTCTTAATACCTACGCATTGCGTATTTCGTGTGACCTCCTTCAAATGCATCAGCAGGGAGAGTGTTTTCTCTCTATGGAAATGCATGGACAGACAGCACAAATAAGCTGTATGTCGATCACGTTAAGGCTGAACTACAAATTAAAATTAATTTAGACCAAAAATGCAGTGAATTTTATAACTTTGTGTTGCAAAACAAAAACTTATAAATGCGCAAAATCGCAAAATAAGTACAGTTTTAAATGTAAAAAAAATAATTTAATTTAATAATTTAAAATGTTTGTCATACATTTGTATTGTTTTTGTTTTTAATAAAATGATTAAAAATATATATAGTTTTTTGCCTTAACCATTTGAACCTATGTGGTGTGTTGTGTCCCGCATAATATACCCAAGTCCCGGATGTCGAGCTGGGTAATCCCGGAAATGCCTTTTTTGTAGTTGGCAAGCCTAGGTATACGAGTTCCGAGTGGTAGGAACTTCGTATTAGGTAGAAAAATATGACGTTCGAAAAGTGTACAGAGATACCTACTTCGAATAAATATTATTTCATTTCATTTCACGTTAAAATGGAGGCGAGTTATCTTGACTAAAACTGCCAAGAGAAGGAGTCGCCTAAAGGGGACAACATACTGGGCTCTTACTCGTGTTTTCTCTTATTTCATCATAGAGCCAAGAGAAGGAGTCGCCCAAAGGGGACAAACGCTTGAGCTACAGAGCGGCTGAAAAAGACGCTGATCACGGTGGACATGGGGCTGGTCGTCGTGTACGTGACGACTGCGACGGCGCCGGCGCCGGCCGTCGACTGCGCCACGCTGCGGCTGGCCATCGACCGCCACGCCGCCAATATTGGAAACGTGCTCGCAGTCGGGTAATTTGACCCTACATTTTTTTAGATCCGTAATTGGTAAGCCCTTGGCATCATCTCACCTGATGGTAAGTGATGATGATGCCGAAGATGGAAGCAGGCTTACCAAGATCCCCCAACGCAATGGGGAACTAGCTATCTTACCTTCATGCCGGAGCACATAAATGCTGTTAACATTGATGTTAGGCGGCAAGACTTAGATAAGATGGTGGTAGCTAGCCAAGCGGGCTCATAAAATGCCCTATCACTAACCAAACCGAGGCCTTCAAAGTTGGACCCCGCCGGGAAAACCCACTAGACCACAGAGGCGGTTATCAGCCAAAAGACGTCCATTTTTGAACAAAGCGCTACCTTCAAAAGATTTCTAAGTCAACCGGTCTTGCGCTGCTCGCATCCACCGGAAATTTTTTATTTAGATTTTAATAAACCTTTATGTAAGTATGTAGTACATATTGCAGATCTCTATATAGGTAGACCATGGTAACTCCAGGGCTCATTCGGGAACTAAATCCAAGTGTGTTCTACAGTTCGTCGCCTACGCGACTAAAGGGCGAACCTCATTCAAAATATGAAAATTATTTATATTTTATTTACGTATCATTTATTGCCCAACCCTGCAGCATAGTTCTTTTTTATTACCAAAATGTAGTAATGATATTATGGCAAAAAGATTCAACAAATCGGGGCAAGCAAATTGTTTTTTGGCTCTGCTGTAAAATTTTAAATTTGAGGTTCGCCCTTTAGTTGCGTAGGCGACGAGTTGATCAGAACTATCGGGCTTGAGGTAATAATATTATGCGGCAGTGCTGCCCTGTGACGCGTATTCCGTGTAACTTTTTGCACCTTGTTTTAAGAAAAACGCGTTTGAACGTAAAAACCGTTTTTTCTTTCTATTTCTTAAACAAATTATAAATTTAAGTAATAAAAATAGCCAAAAAAGAAAGCATAAATTCTAAAACAAGGCCGTAGTATTTTAAAAAAATATATCTTAATTAGATAATTGCTAAGAGCGATTTGAAATTTTAGCTTTTTTCAATTTCCATACAAATCGTAACATACAACGCGGTCAACGCGTGGGCGTGTATCTAAGTTACACGCGATCCGCGCGACAAGTCGTTTGTCTATTGAAACAAACCTATCAGTTGTAATTGAAACTACACGGAGTAGGCAAAATTTTATGGGTATTAAAATCAATGAAATCATATAGAAAACATAATATAAAATTAAAATGTATAGTTCATTCCAATCAAAAAAAAGCAAAAGGTAAATAAACGTAGTATGCAGATGACATTGACATGTGTCAGTTCCATAGTAAGTTTGTTTACGTTTTGCTTTTTTTTGATTGGAACGAACCATATGTACAGTATATCTGTTATTATTATAAAAAAATCTTTAATTAAATCATAATACCGGATTAGCTATGTCACTAAATCATCAATGAAAAACATGTTTGTAACTAAGAACATCGACGAAGTAGAAATAATACTTGATCAATATATCTATGAAAAATGTAACGGTATCCTGAGATGAATGCTTCCCAAAACTAAAAAAAAATGATCAAAACTAGAATTGCCGTGGTGGAATGAAGAGCTCGCCAAACTTAACCACGACGTCAACACTAAGAAATATTAGATATAGTACGCAGCCCCAGTAAGAAGACAATGCGTGGTAGAGCAATATTTGCAGGCAAAATAAAAGTACCAAAAAAAGCCCTAACATCCAGCTGGAAAGAGTTCTGTGGAAAACAGGACAGGAAAATTATGTGGGATAGTATCTACAGGGTTATAAGGCGCACAACAACTAGACTAGATGTGCCACTAGTCATAGATGGTAAGAAGAGACGTCATCGGCAAGACTGCTCGCCGAAACATTCTACCCAACGGATGAAGCAACAGAAGACATCGCTGACCATAGAGAAATCGAAGAGAAAGCTGAACAGGTGAATGCGTCACAACATGATGAAACATGTGACCCGCCACTCACGAGTTAAGAGCTTGAATAGGCAGTGTCTACCTTGAGTCTGACGTACTATTGGCAGACTTATGTAGAGAGGCCATCCGAGTGAATCCCTGAGTTTTATTGGCAATTATGAACAGTTGCCTAAGAATAACACTCTTCCCAAACCCATGGAAAGAGGCGATATTGGTGATACTGAGGAAACCGGGTAAAGACGATTACTTACAGCCCAAGTATATAGACCGATAGACCTTCTATAAGACATGGGGAAAATGCGAAAAGTAACTTGACATCGTACGGCGAAGTTTTGCGCAGAAGATCTGCAAGTCCTATAGGAGAGTGTCTCTTAACTCGGCATTGTTGCCATCTGGGCTGCTTCCTCTGGACCTCAGGGTACGAGAAGCCCTCTCATATTTAATTAAAAAGGGTGAGCCTAAAGAAATAGTGACGGGCCGAGAGATTGAGCAACGAGTCGCACATACCGAAATGCCATACCCAGCAGTACACATAAAATTCGAGTTTGAATGTCTAGAAAAAGCAGACCACCTAGCAGAAAAAATTAAAATCTACACGGATGGCAATAAAATTCAGTTAAAGTCGAAGCGGCTCTATCTATTTGGACGGATGGTGCTGAAACGAAGGCCCGAAAACTCCTGCTCGATGCATCGTGTACTGTCTACCAAGCCGAACTGCTGGCTTTGTATGAGGCGGCGCACAGTGGTTTGACTGTATGGAGGCGTCGTGACATAGGATTCTTAAAACATTTTTATTCGAAAAAAAATATAAAAAAAATACTATTGTATTCTTTTATAAGACCTTCATTTCGTATAAAAATATTTGGCCAATCGGACTCACACATCACGCGCTAATCCATAAAACGTGTATTTTTTGTATGAAAGTGATTATATTAAATTCTATACCGTCTGAATTTCTCCCGATTTCAGGTTGGGGTTCCAATAATTCGTTTTGAACTACCCTTGGCTACATTTTATCCGAAGACACTAGGTGCCCCAAAAGTGCCGCTTCTGAGATATGGTTGATATAAATTTTCTGAATAAAAGCTATATTCAACCATTACTGTGGGTAGTTTATGAGTTTTAACTTCAGTTAAATTACTAAATAAATATCTTTGTACCTAGCACTAGGTATTTTCGGACATTTAGTGCCCCAAAAGAGTCTTTTCTGCGACATGGTAAATTTTATTTTTTCTGAATAAAAGCTATATTCAACCATCACTGTGGGTAGTTCATGAGTTTTAACTTCAGTTAAATTACTTAATAAATATCTTTGTACCTAGCACTTGTTCAGCATTTGTCTATTGTGCCTATAGGCTTTTTCCAGAAGAAGCTTCCGAAGAAAGGAATAAAGACTTCCGAAAATATAGGGAAAACCACACTCGCAAACACAGCAGCATTGCCACCAAGGAAGATATACTGCAATCTTCTATTATCTTCAGACCCTTTACTGACGAGTGAACACTCGACCAAGAATGGCAAAACAAAATGAAAAATTGTCATCATTTTTGGAACTTAATGTTTTACTTATTATAAAAATGAAATCGAATTCGTCGATGTAGCAGATATACCTGAGGAATTTGAATCAGATACTAATAATGAAGAAGATGAGGATGATGAAGAAGATGATGCAAATAAGAAATGATCTGCGTGAATGTTTTTTTTTTTAATTAATTCTTTTTTTATAAGTAAAAGCGAAACGTTTTTCTTGTAAATTTGTTTATTAAGATCTTAAATATATTTATTGCTATTGATTAGATGTATATTTTAAATAGTAATCACCTTGTATATTATAAATATAACGTTGTTTTTCTATGTAAATTTTAAATTAAGATCATACATTATTTTTAAAGCTATTGTGTACATTGTATATAGTAATTACGTTGTAAATCACAATAAAATATCTAGTAGTTCTATTAATAAACTTGATTTTAATTATTTTTCATTCTACCGTGACGTTCATGACTGTTCTTTAGAAAAAAAACAGATCTCAGAAAGAGCACTTTTGGGGCACTGAATGTCTGAAAATTTAATTTAATTAGTAATTTAATTGAAGTTTAAACTCATTATCTAAGCACAGTAATAGTTCAATATAGCTTTTTTTCATTAAAAAAATACCACCTCGCATAAAGGACACTTTTGGGGCACCAAATGTCCGAAAATTCCTAGTGCTAGGTACAAAGATATTTATTAAGTAATTTAACTGAAGTTAAAACTCATAAACTACCCACAGTGATGGTTGAATATAGCTTTTATTCAGAAAAAATAAAATTTACCATGTCGCAGAAAAGACTCTTTTGGGGCACTAAATGTCCGAAAATACCTAGTGCTAGGTACAAAGATATTTATTTAGTAATTTAACTGAAGTTAAAAAAACTCATAAACTACCCACAGTAATGGTTGAATATAGCTGTTATTCAGAAAATTTATATCAACCATATCTCAGAAGGGGCACTTTTGGGGCACCTAGTGTCTTCGGATAAAATGTAGCCAAGGGTAGTTCAAAACGAATTATTGGAACCCCAACCTGAAATCGGGAGAAATTCAGACGGTATAGAATTTAATATAATCACTTTCATACAAAAAATACACGTTTTATGGATTAGCGCGTGATGTGTGAGTCCGATTGGCCAAATATTTTTATACGAAATGAAGGTCTTATAAAAGAATACAATAGTATTTTTTTTATATTTTTTTTTCGAATAAAAATGTTTTAAGAATCCTATGTCACGACGCCTCCATACAGTCAAACCACTGTGCGACGCAAGAAATCTATGCCCTCAAGATCTGCCCAAGAGTCAATCGCAAACTAAGCTGCCAGCCATCCCATTACCGCTAAAATTAGAAAAAATCTGAAATACACGTATCCTATAGCCAAAATAAACAAATGAGACTATTTTGAATCAAGAATCAAGGCACATGTAGGGATGGCTGGAAACGAACGTGCAGCGTGCAGACGAACTAGCAAAAATTGCTGCGGTAAACAAAAAGACCAGACCCGACTATGATTTGATTCCGGTCTCAAATGCGAAGCGAAAGATTCGTCAACTTTGTTCGTACAGGTTTGTTTCGCCTATATCGTGTATCTATAACTACCCTAGATAAGCGCGTTTAGCCGGCGGCCGGCGCTTACGCCTGTTGTGTATATCTGCGATAACTCAAATTACACGTGGACTGTGTAACGCGTGCTTAAAATTCCAGAGTTACACTAATGTGGCAGGCCTGTTACTGAAAATTTTCAGGAACAAAATTCATTTTTTTAAAAGTGCCCCATATAGAACAGGACTAGACGATCTTAATAAGACCTGTTAAGCTTAATTAGTGTATCTCAACATACACTAATTGCGCCTCACACGGCAGAGTGGTCACAATAGATCTACATAGGTGGCAGTGATTCATTAGGACCAACATCTAGTCCTATTCTCCTATTATTTTATTTTATTATTTTATTTTATTTATTTTAGGAAGACTAACAGCTAAATGTTTACAGTGGTAACATTACACATGAATAGATACAATGCTATTAATAAGTCTCCACCGATAGGATAGGTAACCAGATAAGAGCAAGTGCATATTTGTAAAGATAGTAATTAATTATATAGGGTGACCCTAAATTAGTTCTTCATACGAAAGTCTATGAATGTGCTCATGATAACAAACAACTTTCCCTAAGAAACCCATAGTCAAATCGCAAAAAAAAATTTTGAGTCTCCATACAAATCGATGAACTGACCGGCCAAATTAGTATGAAGAGTCCAATTTTTTTTTGCGATTTGACTATGGGTTCTTTAGGGAAAGTTGTTCGTTATCATGAGCACATGCATAGCCTTTCGTATCAAGAACTAATTTAGGGTCACCCTATATATAAAGAAAAGACTTAGAAACTGTAGTGCCTATTAAGCTAACTTTAAACAAACAAAAATATAAAGTAGGATAAAGAAAAAGTTAAGGATTTACAAAGAAATCTGAACCCAGAACCTTGCGTACTGTTGAGACGCTGGAGCAGAATATGACCTACATCGACGATGAATGGGAAATTTATTTTGTTACTAATTTTATGCCTACATATCTCCTTGAACAGAAAATAAGTTGCGAGTAAACAGAAACGGCTTTTGTATGTTTTTAAGCCTTTTAATATTTTTTAATAGTAATAGGTAAATAATATTATTATAAAGAAGATCAAATATATATATACCAAATATACGTATAAATCTTTAGGTAAAACGTCACTTAATATTTTGTTAAAAATAGTAGATCATTCATTCAATGCTAGATGGGGTATATTAAATTCTATGACCCGCTTTGTATATCTTTAAACAATTCGTGACTTTTATCAGTCTGTGATTTCTTCGATTTCAAAATCGTGTTCTTCATTATCATTTTCTTATTCTTTTTTACTTTCTGAGTGATGCACTAAGGGTAAAAAACAATTTTCGACGGCAGAACCCTCAATTTCTTCATCTCCGTTTGCACTTGACTTACTTCCTAATCTCAAAGAACCGATTCCTGAAGAACCTGGCTTTACTAATTCTGCATAGGTAGGTACCTATCTTTCACTTTTCTTCTGTAACCACCACTCCTTTTAAACCGTTTCCTGTCGCTTTTCCCCAAGATAAATCGTAACAACTGAATCTTGACAAATGGCTAACGTTTACTTATTGATTACGTGATTGATCTATAAATTTTTAAACTATTTTGCAAGGAATTTATATATAGTACCATATACAAGTTATTTGCTATTTTGCTCTTATAATGGTCTTATTAAGTAATATTCGACGTACTTATAAGAATCTTGAACAAGACGTATAGTGGCGTAAACTTGCAGTAATCTCAGCTAAGCATATTTATGTAGGAAACTAGGTTCGATGGGCACACAAAAATAAAGATTATCACATGCAGTGTTTACAACAAAAAAACAAAAGTCAGACCTAGTGTCACTACAAATATTACTAAATTAGGTGCATAAGTTGTTGTGTACTAAACTGTATAAGTTACTGTAGTTTTTTAACTATCCCGCGGGAACTCTTTAATTTTCCGGGATGAAAAGTATCTAAGATATTGACCGGGGATATAAGGTACCACCATGCAAAATTTCATTTAAGGGCCCATTCATATTTTTTTCGAGAAATCGCACTTTTTGAGCTCGTAATTTTCTACTTTCGGAAAGAGTTATACATTTAAAAAAATATGTGTTCAGTAGATTCGTGTTTCTTATTGTAAGTTAATGTTTCATATTTTTAAACATTTGTTCCTTTATTTTATATAAAAAATAACACGCAGTCATGTTTTCGCAAAAAAGGTTCGCACGGTCATTTTCAAGCCCCTAATTTTCTAACTAGAAAACATTTATTGTACCAGAAAAAAATATCTACAAATCACTTAAATAAATTTATTGTTAGTTAATGTTCTCGTTTTTCGATTAAACGTCACAATCTCTAGTAAAAAAAATATTTCTGACATCAATTTCAGCGAAATACGTCTATATTTAACCGCGATTTTTTATAATAAAACCAAAATATTTTTGATTGAAACTGACATCAAATTAAACAGTGTTATTTTCCCAATAAAAATCAATAAATATATCTGCATTAATTAAAAAGGTTTCAAAAATACCATAAATTAAATTGTACCAGAAATCTACGATATATTTCATTGCCTCCGCGTGGACCGATCAGTACGGCGCGAGCACCCGTCGAGGAAGGACCTGTGTCAGTTTTGCCGCGCTCCGATAGTACTAATTATACGCTGCCCCGCAACGTTTTGATCATTGTGAAAATATATGTTTTTTAAATTGATATTCTGAGTGACATCTACTTTAATCATAAAAATGTTAAACATATAGGTACTTTGAATATTATATTTACATAAAAATAACATTGTCATTTTTCCATATTTTCTAGGGTGGTCGCTCTTATTAGATAATATGAAAAAAATTCACTGTCGTTTTCATATGAATATACAAAGTACATACATGCTTATAATTTTTTTATCCTTGAAGTACATGTCAGCCCGTATATTTAACACGGAAGAAAAAAGGAAGAAAGTGTATCTTTCGTGTTATAAATTAGCACTACAGTGCTTACTCGCGTTGATTATCAGTAGCTTGCATACCTGACGTTCTCGAAACAAGAAATAGAATAAGTATGAAAATATGTAGTGTTCTAGGGCGAAAAAAGATGCATGTTTTTACCCTGCTTCGAATGTATGTATTTATGCACCAAAGGGCGCGCTGTACAACCTTAACCGTTTGATGGATTTCCACACATGAAATTTTATTAGATTCTTCTTAGATTGTGGGAGTGATATAGGATATATAAAAAAAAAAACAAGTTTGCTTTATGGTACCTGTTTACAAAGCGGCTAGCCCGTTTCCTAATAGACTAATAGTGCAATAAGGCTACTTTACGTCCATGTCAAAAACCTTTTAATTTACGAAGCTCGCTCCAAGACAGGGTTATTTTTTTTTGTTAAATCTCCTCCTCCGTTTTTTTTTGCCAAAAATGCAAATATCTCGGAAACGGTAAAAAATATCAGAAATCTGACAGAAATTTTGAAAAACTTAACTAAGAACATATAATACATGAGACGCATATTGACTATAAAAAAAATAACCAAACTTATTTTTTTTTCAATTTCCTATACATTCTGACTATCCAGATATCTCGGAAACGGTAAAAGATATCGGAAATCCGACAAAAATTTTGAAAAACTTAATCAAAAGCATACAATACATGAGACGCATATTGACTACAAAAAAATAGCCACACTCAATTTTTTTTTCAGTTTCCCATACAAGCTTTTTACTCACTTTTCACATTTAGTATGCGAAATCCGAAAAAAAATGAGTTAGGCCATTTCTCTCATAGTCAACATGCGTCTCATGTATTATTTGCTTTTACCTAAGCTTTTCAAAATTTCTGTTAGATTTTCGATATCTCTTACCGTTTCAGAGATATTTGCATTTTTTATAAAAAAAAACGGTGGTCGAGATAACTGAAAAGTGAATCAAGAATTTGTAGGGAAAATTTAAAAAAAAAAATAGTTTAGCCATTTTTTTTTCATAGTAAATGTGCGTATCATGTAATACACGCCTTTTGTTAACCTTTTCAAATTTTCTGTTAGATTTTCGATATATTTTACCTTTTCCCAGATATTTGCAGTTTTTGCAAAAAAAAAAAACGTTTTTTTTATAAAAAATGCAAATATTTCTGAAACGGTAAGAGATATCGAAAATCTAACAGATATTTTGAAAAATTTAGATAAAAGACGCATGTTGACTATGAGAGAAATGGCCTAACCCATTTTTTTTTCGGATTTCCCATACTAAATGTGAAAAGTGAGTAAGGAGTTTGTATGGGAAACTGAAAAAAAAATTGAGTTTGGCTATTTTTTATACTCAATATGCGTCTCATGTATCATATGCTTTTACAATTTTTGTTTCAAAATTTCTGTCAGATTTGCGATATCTTTTACCGTTTCCGAGATATTTGCAATTTTTGCAACAAAAAAAAAACGGTGGTCATGATATCTGAATAGTGAGTAAACAATTTGTATGGGAAACTAAAAAATAGTTTAGCTATTTTTTTTATAATCAATACGCGTCTCATGTATTATTTGCTTTTATCTAAGCTTTTCAAAATTTCTGTTACATTTTCGATATCTCTTACCGTTTCAGAGATATTTGCATTTTTTGCATAAAAAAAAACGGTGGTCGAGATATCTGAATAGTGAATCAAGAATTTGTATGGACAACTCATAGTTTCATAGTCAATGTGCGTATTATGTAACACACGCCCTTCGTTTACTTTTTCAATTTTTTTGTCAGATTTTCGATATATTTTACCTTTTCCCAGGTTTTTGCAAAAAGAAACGGAGGTCGAGATCAAATGTAGATCGATTTTTTTTTCAATATTTTTCCTGTATTCTATACTTCATTCTAAGTAGTGATGTAAATAAAATAAAAAAAATCATATTTCATAATCTTGAAAAAAACACAGGTTTCTAAAGGTTCTTTTTTTCTTTCAGAGAACAGAATACACAACTGAAATGTAATAAACATAAAAAGTGATGGGTTTATTCTGATTTACTTAAATTGATAAAATAAATTAAATTCTTCATTTATATAAGATCTAAAACAAACAAGGATTGCAGAAATTCTGTCCCTCAGTAAAAATTAAACATCAGTGAGTGCCAACTATTTCGAGCTATTTAATTAGGGCATGCAAATATTCGAAAATTTTGGTATTCGAATATTCGAATATTATTGCCTGAGATATTCGAATATTCGAATATTATTCGAAAAGTTATAAAGTCAAACAAAATAGAGCTTTATGTGGTAGGACACTATTTTGCAATTAGATAAAATAGACTCATTAAAATTTCTAAAATCAATCATATTTATTTGCGACAACATGTTAAAAAATTATAAAATCAAACAACTACCTACTTCAAATAAAAGAAACAAGGTAATTAGTTTTAACTTAATAAACCCCATCTCTTCCCGTGGGTGTCGTAAAAGGCGACTAAGGGATTCATAAACCGGAAGATGGGCAGCAGCGTCTTTTCCGCATACCATCTCGGCTCACGCCACACTGCGATCGCCAACCCGCATGCCAAGCGTGGCGATTACGGCAACTCCCCCCCATGGATATAAACCAGGGTTCGTAAATATCCGATATTTATAATAAATATCAAAATATCAGATATTTTTGATATATATCCGATATTTTCGATATCTTTGATATTTTTGATATTTATCAAAATTACATACTAATTTCAATTTCTTACTTTAATACATGATTTTCGAAATAGCTTAATTTAAAATGTAGGTATATCTTTGATAATTTGAAGATTTTTATTAAAATAACATTCAAATTTTATACTCTGATATGTTTTTTCGAAATAACTGAATCTAAAATGTATATTTTATTTTTGCAAATTTGAAGATAGTTAATTAAACTAAACTCATTTATTTATTATTGTGATAATCATATCTTTATTCTTTGCATTTGGCACATTCATTCGTAAGAAGCAGCTCTTAGAAGCTAGGAAAATATAAATATCAATATTGATATATATCAAGCATAAATATCGATTGATATATATCATGATATATATCCGATATATATCAATTGATATATATCATGCGAACCCTGATATAAACCCTAAAAAACGGCTCCTAGTCCCCGGCAGCCCCGCTATTCCTGACTCCGGTAGCGGTCACGGTAACGGCGGGGCATGGGGTGTGAAGAATCTCCGGCAGAGGCCAGGCCCTGGAAACATACAACACGCGCACACTGCGAACAGACGAGAAACTCGCTGAACTGGAGGAGGAATTGAGCAGGCTACGGTGGGACATTGTAGGATTATGTGAAGTCCGAAGAGAGGGAGAGGACACCATGATCCTTAAGTCCGGAAACCTGCTCTATTTCCGGGAGGGCGACCATCTGTCCCAGGATGGTGTCGGGTTTATTGTCCACAAGTCTCTCGTTAACAACGTGGTCCAGGTCGAGAGTGTTTCGACGAGGGTAGCGTACCTTATACTCAGCATCACCAAACGGTATTCGCTGAAGGTCATACAGGTATATGCACCGACCGCGGAACACCCCGACGACGAGGTGGAGGCTATGTATGAGGATATCTTCAGAGCCATACATAGCTCCAGGACCCATTACACCGTTGTGATGGGGGACTTCAACGCGAAACTAGGCAAACGAAGTGACAACTGAGAGTGGGGAAATTTGGATACGGAGAAAGGAATGCGCGAAGTCAGCTGCTGGCCAGCTTTATGGAGAAGGAGGGCCTCTTTATGATAAACTCTTTCTATGAAAAGCCAAAACAGGCCAAGTGGACATGACTGCATCCCAATGGTGTAATAAAAAATGAGATTGACTTCATCTTGTAGACAAAAAGGCAAATATTCAATGATGTCTCTGTGATCAACTCGCTGAAGACAGGAAGCGATCACCGAATGGTAAGAGGCACATTGAACCTAAAAACAAAGCTGGAAAGATGTCGACTGATGAAGTCCACGTTCCGACGAGCGCCTATGCAACTCCAAAACCCCGAAAGCTTTCAGCTCGAGTTGCACAACCGCTTCAAATGCCTAGGAGAATGCGAAAATGTGGACAATTACAACGACAAGTTCGTGGAAATTGTCCAAACGGCTGGGAATAAAGCTTTCAAAACCAGACGTTCAAAAAGAACATCTCGTATCTCAAACCCCACCAGCAAGCTCATGGAGGAAAGACGAAGCCTGATTCTAAAATCCTCTGAAGATGCTTGTCAGTATCGGCGACTAAACAGACAGATCCCCAAGTCCTTGACCCGCGATATACATCAATTTAATACAAATCGTATTAAAGAGGCTATCGAGCGTAATAAAGGGTCAAAAGTATTCGCAAGAGATCTGTCTGCTGGTCAAAGCTAACTGACAAAGCTGAAGACCGAGGATGGAAGAGTCGTGTCGTCCAAGCCCGAGCTGTTTGAAGAGGTTGAGAAGTCCTACGGACAATTATAGAGCCAAATTGACCCGACACTATACCGAAGATATCCCTGATGTCAGCCTGTGCGAGATAAGAATGGCTCTCAAACAACTTAAGAACAACAAGGCACCAGGTGATGATGGAATTACAGCTGAGCTTCTGAAAGCAGGTGGAGAACCGGTACTTACAGCTCTTCAGAAGCTATTCAATTCCGTCATGCTCGAGGGACGAACGCCTACAGCATGGCACAGGAGTGTGGTGGTGCTCTTCTTCAAGAAGGGTGATAAGACTCTGCTGAACAATTACAGACCCATCTCACTCATGAGCCATGTCTACAAGCTGTTTTCGAGAGTCATTACGAATCGTCTCGCACGCAGGTTTGATGACTTCCAGCCTCCCGAACAAGCCGGTTTCCGAAAAGGCTTCAGTATCATCACGTTTTACCTGTGACAAATGTGCCAAGAAATGTCGCGCCGCCATCGGCCTATACAATCACAAGCGAAGATATGGTGCTCCAGCAACGAAATGATACCCGTAGCCGCTGCAACAATCATCTGACAAGATGTTGTGGCCAATGATGGCTGAGACCTTGGAGGACCTAGGCGCGATGCTCGAAGGACTCCCAACAAGTGGGTCTTAAAATGAACATGGATAAGACGAAAATCATGTTAAACGTCGGTGTTACACCCACTCCTCTGAAGGTTGGAGACTTTACACTTGAAGTTGTTGACGAGTATGTATACCTGGGACAAACAGTCCAGTTAGGTAGGTCCAACTTCGAGAAAGAGATCAATCGCCGAATCCAACTCCGTCACGTCCAAAATACCGCAGTGTCTCAAGACTAAAGTCTTTGACCAGTGTGTGTTGCCAGTGATGACATATGAATCTGAGACATGGTCGCTTATTATGGGCCTCATAAGAAGGCTCAAAGTCACCCAAAGGGTGATGGAGCGCGCTATGCTTGGTGTTTCTCTACGTGATCGAATCAGAAATGAGGAGATACGTAGGAGAACTAAAGTTACCGACGAAATAGCTCTCAGAATCGCTAGACTTAAGTGGCAGTGGGCAGGGCACACAGCTCGTAGAACAGATGGCCGTTGAAGCAGTAAAGTTCTCGAGTGGCGACCGCGCACCGGAAGACGCAGTGTGGGCAGGCCTCCGACTCGGTGAACCGACGACCTGGTGAAGGTTGCGGGAAGCCGCTGGATGCGAGCCGCACAGGATCGGTCAGTGTGGAAATCCTTGGGGAAGGCCTTTGTCCAGCAGTGGACGTCTTTCGGCTGATAGATAGATAATAAACCTATCATAAATGAGATCATCAATTATCATTGATTATCTAAAATAAAGTAATGAAAACAAAATTAAACAATTTCTGTTAACTTGGCAGTAACCTAAATAGAAACAATCACTTTCTGAGATCACATGCATAAAAATAGTCCTTATTGGAAAATATAACAAATGAAAATACTTTAACAAATTTAATCCAGGTAAATTAATATTAATTAATAATTAATTCCCGAATAACGGCGAGCGCTCACGCAGGAATCGCACGATCCTTCTTTTGGGTGTGTTCACGCAAGATGCGTTCGATGAAATATGTTAAAAACGTTTTTTTGGATTTTTTAAAAAATAATTGTAATACTGTCTTTTAGTATTTAATGTGATGAAATAAATAAACTCGTTACCACTATGGATCAAATATTGTATAAAATTCGTTTACTAATCAGTTCAAATGTCTTTAAAAATAATCGAATATTCGAATATTCGTAAACATTATTCGAATATTAAAATGAGGCGAATATTCGAATTATTCGAATATTCGATTGCAGGCCCTATATTTAATTACTATAAAAACAAATACGTTCGTTTCAAATCTTAAAAATTAATAAACAAAACAATGATACACTTATTTAACGATAACCACCTAAGTATATTTTATTTAATTTTCATACACCTGAAAAAAAACCTGCGCCAGAAAAAAAAATTCGTGTTTTTATAACGTTCTTTTCACCTCAGAAAAAAACGCATGTTTTTATAATCCTGTAAGTATAAGTTGTTAATAAAAAATAAAAAATCTCAATATTTTTTAAGAGCACGTACCTGTATTTTTAACTAATACACATCAATATAGGATGAATATTGGGCGTTAGTTACTAGGTGAGAATAATTTTATAGTCGAAAAGTCAAATCAAAATGTCTTTTTATTTACAATAAATAGATGTTGTACACATACTTTTAAATCTACTAATCATAATATGTAATACTATTTTCATCATTTTGAATTACTTATTTTTATCCCTTAATAACAGATTTAATGTTCAATGTAGCTTAAACATGGAACTAAATTAAAAAAATATATATAACCTAAAAATAACGTCATAGTAAACACGTTCTTGGCAATTACAGTAAACAATACACGCAAAACAATGCAACGGCTGTTTCATTTCACGGCTAGCTTAGAACGAGCGGATAAAAGGATCAAAATCTGTTAGTCCGTCGCGCAATACGTTTGTGTGCATGGAGTAAAGCGATTATACAAACAAGCGTACGTCGATCCGTGTCGATGCCTAAACTTGAGCGCTTGCGTTTCGAGAAAGGCCTCGGTCCAGCAGCAGTTTCGGAGATTAGCCCGTACAAACAGACAAACAGACAGAGAAACAAAAAAATTGAAAAAAATCTGGACTTGTTCTATTGCTCTTCTTACATCCCCCTGACTCGATTTTTAGCATTTTTTTCTGTGTACTGTAATAAATATACCTAAATACCTACCTCTCCTTATAAAAGTGAAGCCATCATTCCCTGAACTAGAACAAGTCACAAATCTGAGACCCTTGGCAGCAACATATGGCCTTAACCCAAGTGTTCTAGCCTAACTCAACAAACTTCATAATCATCACCTAACTAACAATCTCTCCTATGAATCATCATCATCACCTACGCTAAGCTATGTTCCGGATGTGAGATAACCAAGTCGGCTATCCTCCAGCACTCTATGGGCATATGGAGTTTTTCGCACCCTATGGAACACATTCCTACTACCTACTATATTCCTACCAACACTGAACAACTTTCAATCCATAACAAATCTGAATCCTATTCTATAACTTCTAGACAAAATCTAACGATACATACAACACTTCATAGAAAAACTTATCGTGGCCCAAATCTTCAATAATATAGCCAGGAACAGACAAAGTGGAGAGTGGAGAGCCACCACCATTTATGATGCTCAAATGGAAACACTTATATAATTTAGATTATTTTGGTTTATTTAGAATAATACTTATTAAAATATTTATACAGAAGTGGTTATCATGGCGAACCCCTAGAGAATCTCTTGTTCCAAACGATCAAAGTCCGACAGCGAACGATTTAAATACTTATTATTTTTAATAGAAATGTTCCAATGCCGAAAAGATTTTCTTATTGCAAATTTTCATCAGCGCCCTCTAGTTGAATTTAGAGAAATCCATGGAAACATGGGGCAGGGCGACACAGTCACCAGGAGCCCGATCGCGCTAATTTTAAACGGTAACACCAAAACAAAAACTCGACCATAAACGTTACGTTACGCACTTTTTGTATCGCGCTAACAAATTCAACGGTAACGAATTAGCTTTTTATCGGAAAATGTGTTGATGTAGCGATCGATCGAATTGTATGTATTCTATGGTATCGCGCTATTATTTGACAACGTTTAAAAACAAAAACGTTTCGATGGGAACGTGTTTTCCGCTGTCAAACGAACGTTTCTGAAAAAGTTAGTACCAAGGAATTTTTGCGTATAGAAGCTGAGCTAACGCAATGAAAAAACTCTTGTTTTCTCGTATTTTTATCCACACTTCACACACTTCCACACTTGGTTAGCCCTTGGCATCATCTCAACTGATGATAAATGATGATGATGCCAAGGATGGATGGAAGCGAGCTTATAAAAAAGCTTCTACCGTATAAGTGAATTACATATCACTCTTAACTCTTTTTATTTACATATATTACATAAGTTCACACAAAATAAAAAATAAAAAGTAAAATTAAAATTTTAAAAACCCCCCGACACAAAAAATAAACTCAAAAAACTAACAAATAATATTTTAAACCTATTATAATTATTATCGTCACATATATTATGTAAGTTCAAATATTTTTATTTTCCAAGCGTCGTCGCGTCGGGGGACCGCTAAAGTTTATTAAGTATTTTTTCAACAACAGCTAATTAATTATTAAGAATTACATTTAGGTACGAGCGATCTTTAATTTCATGCATAGTCTACGCACACGTAATACCGCGCGCGGCGAGCTAGGTGTGCGGTATGCGGCGCGGGGGAGGCGTCACCAAGTGCGGCGACCCGAACGGGCATACATGTGAGGGCAGACGTCGTTGACGGTTGTGTCGATTTTGCGAATTTTCGGAGTAAATTCTTTTGTTCCAATCTGCGACTACACCTGTTTTTCTCACTTAGCGGTCCCCCGACCGACGCGACGACGCTTGGAAAATAAAAATATTTGAACTTACATAATATATGTGACGATAATAATTATAATAGGTTTAAAATATTATTTGTTAGTTTTTTGAGTTTATTTTTTGTGTCGGGGGGTTTTAAAAATTTTAATTTTACTTTTATTTTGTCCTTTTTAAAGTAGGTATAAATATTAGGAAGATATTTATAATGATTAGTTATTTGAGTTAGTAACGATAGGACATATGGAAGGTAGTCATATCCCCTCACTAACTATTAATAGTCCAGTAAATAAAAGATTTGAGGTCGCATTAAAGACACCTGACAAAAATGGTTTGGAAATAAAACAATTGGTGTTTTACTAAACATTCGTGGTAATTTTGTGATTGTAAGGGCGTTCAACCCTTAGAAATACCTAAAGACGCCTTTTAACTTGTATACGCCAAACAATTAATGCACTTTTGGGGAAAACTGAGATTTATAACTATAGTTACCTTATAAATATGGTACTTAAGTTGTCTCTAGTTTAAAGCAATAAATTCTTAATATTACGATATTTTTTATATTATTGCGTGAAAAATAATACTTACAAAATGGAGCCTTCGGAGATTTTTATGTTTTTTAAGTCTAATTGTAAGGCTTGAACATGTGTTAAGTTTTCACCTAGGTGACTATTTCAGAACCCAGTTAAAAACGATTTTTTAAAGATTTCTGTAGTACACATTAAAGACACTACAAATATTTTCTTGGCTGTGCCGTAACACTAATATTATCTATTGGAAATCATGATCGTCCCTGGTACAAACAAAGAAGTTTCTTCTTAAAACGCATTTTATCTAAAATGTATTAGACATTATAATTATATTTCAAACGCCGAGAAGGTGCGTCAGCTGCCACGTACGCATAGCCAGTGTGCGACAGAGACGGAGCTATTGGGTGCGAAAAAGACAAGTGCGCGCATAGCTAGATGGATAGTGCGAAACGCAAATGTGATAAAATGCACAATATGATAGGTAGGTAGTAGTTATTTAATAATAATTGATTGTGGGCATCCAAACGTGATCATAGTACTACCGTCCTACTGATTTACCACATAGATATACCTACTGTAAATTCAATTCAAAAGAAGAAACTTTGTCCTATTGATTCGCCGAACATTTAACTCCAAAAATTATACATAATTATTATATTGTCATGACATGAGTGTCATCGCTATTTTTCCATGACTTTCTATGAGCCTGCCAAAGCAACCCCACTTCCAATGCCAGTGGGCCTGTTCTTATGAAGTAAAAGTAGGTAGGTATTTACGCTAAATTTCACGAACTAGATGCGACATATCGTCGTTGCGATTTACCGTAATTTTGGATCAAGAATCAAGACCTCAAACTTGGCATAGTTGTTCCTTAGGTGGTCTTAAGTGGAATAAGCCCGGGAGGCATCGGGAGGCATCACGGTGGTGGCGTTATTATACCGCAATAGCTGTCCACTTTGCTTTCGTTTGCCCTTTTGAAGCTCTCAGTAACTGACACGTTTCGTAACCCAGCATACGAGTCACAAGACCACACCAACGTAATTTTCTTCGCTTAAGGTACGCCTCAATTCCGTATACGTTTGCACGGTGTAGAACCTTTGTATATCTTATATGGTTGGACCAGTCGATGTTCATGATATCACGGAGGCACTGCACGTGAAATCTATCGAGGCAGCGTATTTCTTTCCTATTAGACTGGTGGCGAAAATAATAAAAGTGCTCTATTTACCGAGTTTGTTTCTCTGGCTCCTATATAGCTACAACAATTATCAATATTTTCGTCTTGATTCGTAGATCATCAAATAGCCAGTCATAAGAAAGGGGGAGGGGGGCCGATATAGCTATGACGAAACAAACGACCTTACGACAGGCTATTTCGTAATATCTGTACCAAAATGAATCCATCGATCTATACCTGTCATAGCTCTATATAAACACTATGTCTCTCACGAATTGAGGAGGTTTGGAATTACTTTGGACATATACACCAAGATCTTAGTAGCTAATATCATGCGACCGGAAGAATGTAGGTCTACGTTTGACAAAAACTGCTAAAGCTGAACCAATTCCAATGATCTCAGGGTCGAGGTCACATTTGAATGTTATTGCACTTCCCAAATACTTAAACTTCTCCACATGCTTCATGACATTCTAACCGAGATACATTTGGAGTTAGATTGTTCAGTTGTCTCCCAACATACATAACATCGATCTTACTTACACTGTCAGTACTCAATTTTTTTTAATGACTCGTCAAAACTGGTCATCAGTTTTTGCAGAGAAAATAGGGGATTCCGCTGTAAAACATAAGTCGTCCACGTACCTTATTGCTGTAACTATATGGCATAAGACTTTGTTACGTGCCTTGATTCGGTCTAGGTTGAAAAATTTACCGTCAGTTGTTAGTACGGACTACGGAAGTGTATAAAGATACCTTTTGGGATGTTATGTGTGTGGCTCATAAAGTATGTTAACAACCCATTACGTCCCCACTGCAGAGGCACGGATCTCTTCCCATAACTCGGGAAGGTTAGGCCATACTCCACACACGGGGGCCAAGTCCGGATTGGTGGAGGTTGTGGGGCTAGTGGCCAACCCCAGTGTCAGAAAATTTCAAGCCGCCTATAAGGACTCCAACGTGGCTTAACGACTGCCATCTAGCGATAGCAGCCGGCACCAACGGCTTAACGTGCCTTGCGAAGCATGGAATTGGAAACGGTCGAGATAAATACCACTAAGAGTCATACCCATCTAGGTTATGACCGTGTCTGTAGTCAGTTAACCTTCGTGATCGACGCGACCACGCAAGCCGCACTGAGCCACGACCGCTTCTCATATAAAGTATATTTACTAAAATTAACATAAATTTGCTTAAATATATTATTGAACATAGCTTTTGGTCATACCCAATCATGGCAATTTAGTAGATCCTATCCATTGCTTTTATTAAACAAGTCATTTATGGATCAGATTTGTATTCCAAAGTACCGACGGATTATTTGTTTTCGATGTAAATAATATTTTCCTTCACGATTATAAATAATTTAAGCACTTATATTGCATTTCTTAAGTTAAGTGAATTTGTAATTCTTTTTGAGAAATAAATATCTCAAACCGTGTATGGATCTTACAGCTCATAATTTTATTGTTGACACGATATTTAATAGAAATTAAGTGTTAAAAAAATATGTGCTGAAGTGAGTTTCTTCTGGACTCAACGTTTCTTCCCGCTTCGCAAACATTTCCTGAAACGTTGAGTGTACAAATTCCGCGTGGTAAGGACTTTGTGCTAGATAGATAAACTATTTTGTACTAGATAAATAACCATTTTTTTTAAATATGTTGTCCACGTTATTCGGATTTTATGAATTTGTTATATTTTTTTTAGTGAAAGAACTTGAAAGAAGCCTTTATTTAATCAGAAATGAATGAGTCTTCCTTGAATTATTCGAAAATGATATCACACTTGACCTAGTACATAAAGTTATGGACGTATTAGCTCGAAAGAGGAGCGCGACCGAATAAAACTTTCCTTGCCTCTCCTCGCCACTTTTGTGATGCCTCTCGATGCCAATAGTATAAGGAAGACTGTTTTATATGGGGGGATTAGTTAAAAAAGTGTCCAACTGTAAGCAATAAATAATAGTTCAAGAATCCATCAGAGTGGCGCTAATGTAGACAAGGATTATGAAAATAATATATGAAAAAAAAATTCTTATTTTATGTTTTTTTGTTTTAAAGTGCGTTATAACAAAGCTGATTCTTTCCTTGTTTTCGTCTCTGTTTCTAATAACTTTTCTCGCTTTCTTTAAAATTTACCCTTTTTAGGGTTCCGTAGTCAACGAGAAACTCGTATAGTTTCGCCATGTCCGTCTATCTGTCCGCGGCTTAGCTCAGAGACTGTTAGTACTCCAGAGCTGTAATTTGGTACGGATATGCATATTAATCCTTATATACTTCCAGCCTCCCGAACAAGCCGGTTTCCGAAAAGGCTTCAGTACCATAGACCACATACATACGCTTCGGCAGATTATACAGAAGACCGAAGAGTATAATCGACCACTAAGCTTGGCGTTTGTGGACTTTGATTCGATCGAGACCTGGGCTGTATTGCAATCTCTCCTAACGGTGCCAGATCGATTATCGATACATCGAAGTTTTGAAGTGTTTGTATGAAAATGCCAGCATGTTGGTCCACCTCCAGGATCAGAATTCGAAACCTATCCGGCTGCAGCGTGGGGTGAGACAGGGAGACGTTATATCTCCGAAACTGTTCACCGCTGCACTGGAAGATGTTTTGAAGCTTCTGGACTGGAAAGGACTCGGCATTAACATCAATGGCGAGTACATCACTCACCTTCGATTTGCTGACGATATCGTGATCATGGCTGAGACCTTGGAGGATCTAGGCGCAATGCTCAAAGGACAAAGTAGAGTCTCCCAACAAGTGAGTCTTAAAATGATACATGGATAAGACGAAAATCATGTCAAACATTCGTGTTACACCCACTCCTCTGAAGGTTGGAGACTCTACGCTCGAAGTTGTTGACGAATATACAGGGTGTAACAGAAGTGTGTGACAATACTTCAAGGTTGACTTTTACCCATCAAACTGAACAACTTTTGTTCTACAACTTTGTTGAAATCGCAAAAATTTTTTTGGACTTTTCATACAAACTTGGTTCGCCAGCTGATTGATTTGTATGAAAAATCCAAAAAAAATTTTGCGATTTCAACAAAGTTGTAGAACAAAAGTTGTTCAGTTTGATGGGTAAAAGCCAACCTTGAAGTATTGTCACACACTTCTGTTACACCCTGTATATACCTGGGACAAACAGTCCAGTTAGGTAGGTCCAGCTTTGAGAAAGAGATCAGCCGTCGAATCCAACTTGGCTGGGCAGAGTTCGGGAAACTTCGCAATATCTTCACGTCCAAAATACTGCAGTGTCTCAAGACTAAAGTCCATGACCAGTGTGTGTTGCCAGTGATGACATATGGATCCGAGACATGGTCGCTTACTATGGACCTTATAAGAAGGCTTAGATTAGATTAGATTAGATTCATTTATTTCATATTATCAATGTCAACTTACAAAATATACTTATTTAAAAAGATGTCAGAGGATAATATGATCGTCAAAATAAAATAAAGTAATTAAAGTCACTCAAAGGGCGATGGAACGTTACGCTACGCTTGGTGTTTCCCTACGTGATTGAATCAGATATGAGGAGATACGTAGGAGAACTAAAGTTACTAGCTCTTTTTGAATTTTTTTTCCCTCGACTATCCCAGGGTGTGGGGTATCGTTGAATAGGTCTTTCAAAAATATTATTTAAATAAGAGTCATGGATTCGTTTTCGAAATATTAAGCTTTAAAGTGCAATTTTTTGTTAAAGTCATGTGCCCCCCCCCCCCCGACAGCTAAATGGTTATTTCTAGAAATGTGAAAAAATTCACGGCAGTAGTATATTTAACGAAGTTAAAAGGAAAACTATCACAGCTAAGTAGGCTTTACAAGTTAACGAGTAGTAGTCAGTTTTGTAAGACGGGAGGTTTTCCCCTTGAAGCAGTGTTTGTCGAAGTACTAAGAAACCCTACACTGCGCGTGGTCCGACACGCACTTGACCGCTTTTTATACAATAACACCACCCTTACTTAACGCGTTTTGATGGACACTTTTGTACACAGAGACAGATTTCCTTACATGTACCCTCCATAGCCAATTTTTTTCTAGCGATGGAAGCAATTATTTGTTCCAAATGAATTGGTATTCCTTTAATTGTCCGATAATTATCACACTTGCCCCAGTTCATATAGTTATGGAGATATAAGCTCGAAAGAAGAGCGCGGCCGAATCAAACTTTCCCCGTTTTCCCTCGCCACCTTTGTGATGCCTCCCGATGCCTCCTGGGCTAACACTCAAGACCACCTAAAGAACAACTATATACCAAGTTTAAATCCTTGATAACACACACAAAACCCAATAGGTAGACACGTGACCGCGGATGATGCTAAGTGGAACATCAGGCAACTGCCATCTATATCTTGTGAATAGTAAAAAAACGTGCCACATAAAAAGAAAAGAAAGAGAGAGAGAAACATTGATCCAAAATTAAAAACAGTTCTCATACAACATGTTGCACGAAATCCCCAGCTATAGCTTAGCTGAATAAAGAACTCGCGGGGTAGCGCGGGCGCCGCGCATGCCGCATTCCCCCGCCCGCGCCCCCCGCTCAGCCCGCTCGCGAATTATAATTGTTATTAGATTATTACAGAAACTGTGCAACAGTGACCGGGGATTTTTCTTAGTCTTAGTTTAAAAAAAATATTACTATTAGATTTCATGAAAATATTCCTAGTGTCTTTAATGTGCAAGGGTTAAAATCGAATAAAACTTAATAAAAAAATAAATAACGAAGTCACCTTGGAGATAATTCTCATGGTTATTGACAGTGGTTATGTACCCCCTAAGACAAAATATCACTCACCTTGCAGTATTTCTTTTCAAGTTATAAATTTTTAAATATATTATATTCAATATCTACTCAATGTTTTGATCTCGATCGGGGACGATTATAAATATAAATAAAACGTCTTATAAGAAGCCCTCATGTAAAAAATCACCAGTTTTCTATTTTTTGTTCACATTTAAATTTAATTTTGTTTCTTTAGGGGCTAATTACCGAAAAATTATCAAATACTCATAAGAGATTTTCATGAATTTTCATTTTGCAATTATTTAAGTAACATATTCTAAATTTTCACCCAAAGTGCATTAAATGTAACCTACTCCATACAAAAATTCGTAGATTGACTGGACTATAAAGAGCTGATGATCTTCAAACGGCTGATCAGGTCATGGCTACCTTACCATATACTTTCAATATCATTGAAGTAACATGGTACCAAATTTCGAATCGATAGGACATATGGAAGGTAGTCAGATCCCCTCATCAACTATTAAAGAGCTGATGATCTTCAAACGGCTGATCAGGTCATGGTTACCTTACCATATACTTTCAATATCATTGAAGTAACACGGTACCAAATTTCGAATCGATAGGGCATATGGAAAAGGTAGTCAGATCCCCTCATCAACTATTAAAGAACTGATGATCTTCAAACGGCTGACCAGCTCACGCTTGCCTTACCATGTTCTTTAAATATCTTTGAAGTAACACGGTACCAAATTTCGAATCGATCGGACATAAGGAAGTTAGTCAGATCCCCTCATCAACTAGAAAAGAGCTGATGATTTTCAAACGGCTGAACAGATTTTCATAAAACATGGCTAAGAACACTCGGGATAAAATTATCTATGACACAAAAAAAACAAAACGAAAATCGGTTCATCCGTTTGGGAGCTACGATACCACAGACAGATACACAGATACACAGACACGTTAAACTTATAACACCCCTCTTTTTGCGTCGGGGGTTAAAAAGAAAAAAATTAAAGTCTCGTGGGTGGGATACGAATCCGGACGTAAAAGCAGCAAAACGGAAATAGAAATTCTTTGCAATACCGGAAATGTCATTACAAAGTGTAAATAAGGAGATTGGTCATATAGGTTTGTAAAATTCGCGAATAAAAATGATAAACTTTTATTCTTACATTCCTATTTGTTATTGCACATCAAGTACTATAACATATATTTTTTCAGTGATTGTCACGCATTAGGAACACTGATAAATATATATATATTTTAAATTATAATAATTATGTTCATAATTGATTTAAAAATCTTAAAGAAATATATTATATGCATTAAAAGGTTACCTAGAACCTCGCATTGGTTTTAAGTTTCTAACATCAATAGTTTCAAAGTTATCTACTTTGAATGAGAGCCATAGTTACGCTCTTTTTTTAAATATCTCAAGGTCAAAGTGGAGTACTGCGGTGAAACTCATATAAATCGCCTTTGTATATCAAGGCGATACTGATGCACAAGTTTTGAAGAATTAATATGGGAGCATATTCATTATACTTATCCTGCTAGACCCTTTTTAATTTTTTAATTTAACTAATTTAAAACCTTAGTTTACCTAATTTTAAGAAGTTTTATCAATTTTACGTCCTCCTTTGCATACGTACCCGAGTTCAAAAATTGGTGAAATAGGTGAATAGAAGCTGATTTAGCCCGGTAGCCACCCTACACCCCCTGGCAGGTAGGGAGGGGAAGCGTTCAAAATCTCACTTTGCCGAGCTTCGGCAAAAAAATCATATCAGCTCTATCTATTTGACCTATTATCTTAAATATGGTGTCGTTTTCGAATACACCGAGTCTGTAGCTTTCATTTTTGGTATAAAAATTGTTCAATATATTACATTTATAGTAAAAAAAACTAAGAAAATTAAAAAATAATACCCAAAAAATCGTCAAAATTTTGCTTTATTACGCTAGTGTTTAAAAAATATGCACTAGAGGTATAAACAAAAACTATTCGTAGAAAGCCAAACTAATCTAGAATATAAAAACATAAACATTAACGGCATATAGTGCATAAAAATCTTCAGAAAAAAATCTTGAAAGTCGCACGGCGCAAGGCTTCGTGGGCGTTTTACTCTGCCGCGCTTCAGTTAAACAATTACATTGGCTTTATTTTGAGCAATTAGGGACCATCCATAAATTACGTCACATGTTAAGGGGAATGGAGGGGGTCAACGAAGTGTGACATTAAGTGACAAGGGGTAGGGGGGAGTCATAAACGTTGTGACGTCACATAATAAATAAATAAAAATATAGTTTTGGAATTTCTGTTTTCATTTATTCAATTTTGGGCGGAAAATTGCAAAATGTGTGACGTCACGACGTATGTGACGACGTGACCGGGGTGATCCTACAAATGTGACCATCTGTGACAAGGATGGGGGGGGGATCATGAAATTCGTGTGACATAATTTATGGATGGCCCCTCACTATCATGAGTTTGGTGTCGTTTTCGGATAAACCGATCACGCAGACTTCATTTTTGGAATGATATTTGTACCATGTCATAAAAAATAATCGTATCTGCTATTTTTGTTTCAACAGACTGTTTTTTAACAAAAATATATGAACAGACTATAAGTAAAAATGGGTCTAGGAAGCCTTATTAATGTAGAATAAGAAAACTTTGTAGCATTTATAATAAAAAATATGTTAGAAAAATAAATAAGCAGCGCAGCGGGTTTACTAATGTGCATTTGCACCGAATTTGCTCTTAACAAGAGATAGCCTCGAGCAGCCACAGGTTCAGTAGTCCACGTCGGTATCCACTGTTTATCTCTAGCTATTTCCCACCCCCACGAAATGAAAGCCGCTCTCGTCTTCGACAGCGAAATATCCGATCCGTTTGACATGCGTAGAGGTGTACGTCAGGGCTGCGTCTTGACTCCTACCCTGTTTGGTATTTTCTTTTCGCTACTTTTGAAGGTTGCGTTCGGCCGCCGAACTTCGGCGAAGGGTATCCATCTACACACGAGGGCCAACGGAAAGCTTTTTAAGTTCCAGCGAGCTTCAGTGCATTATGGATAAATTTTCTCACCCTGTGCTCTGTTCTCTATGTCCATAAACGCCAAAAAGACTGTAGTGCTAGTTCATGGTTGCGAGAATCCACCAGCTATTTTGCTGAATGGCACACCTTTGGAAACTGTTGAGAGATTTTGCTACCTTGGATCGACCGTGTCGAACAATCTCTCACTTGACGCGGAGATCGATATCCATATCCGTATCGGCAAAGCGGCGACTACGTTCGGGAAGCTAAGTACAAGAGTATGGGACAATAAACACCTTACGGTGAAGACCAAAATGGGTGTTTATCAAGCTTGTGTACTCAGTATACTCTTGTACGGCAATGAAACCTGGACGTCGTACGCAAAACATGAACGCAGACTCAACAGTTTCCGCATGCCCTGCCTACGGATCATTCTAGGCATATCATGGGCCGACAGAGTAACAAATGAGAGGGTACTGAAGATGGCTCAGCTTCCCAGTTCTACGGCCCTGCTGAAACAGCGACGCTTACGATGGCTGGGGCATGTGTACCGAATGGAGCCCACTCGACTACCGCTACGTGTTGTGCTAGGTGAAGTTGCGCACGCGAAGAGAGATATTGGGGGACCACTGTTGAGTTTCAAAGACTGCATTAAGCGCATCATGGCGGCTTTAACCATCGATTTCCGAGGCTGGGAAAAGCTCGCCGTAGACAGGGATGAATAGCGCAAGTGTGTGGGAGATGGTCGCAGGACGTATGATGAGGCCTGGTTTAAGCTGCTGTCAGAGCGAAGAAACCGTAGACATCTAGCCGCTTCTAATCCATCTGTTGGCTACTTTTCCTGTTAGTCCTGCGGTCGACTGTGCCGGTCTCGTATTGGGCTATACTGTCACCAAAAATATTGTACCCGCGACACTGACTGAATCATCTGTCATAGGCGCATTAGGTCAACGATGAGTGGAAAATGTCGTTTTGAGGAATGTGTACTCAGCTAGAAAAAAAGGATTCATTAGTCATGGGGCTTCCGGCCTAACAGAATAGAAGCTTCCCAATTCTCACCTAGTTGTCGTATAAGCCTAGTTTCGGATACGGAGCAAAATATTTAATGAGGTAACGGGAAATGGAACCCGCCGCGCTGCTTAAATTTTTTTATCTAACATATTTTTAATATAAATGCTACCTACAAAGTTTATGTTCTTTTACCCAGTTTTTACTTAAAGTGTTCACTGTTCATGTATGTTTCTCAAGAAACAGTCTGTTGAAACAAAAATAGTAAGTAAGATTTTTTTTTGTATGACATGGTACAAATATCATTCCAAAAATGAAGTCTGCATCCTCGGTTTATGCGAAAACGACACCAAATTCAAGATGATTGCTCAAAACAAAGCCAATATAATTATTTAACTGAAGCGCGGCAGAGTAAAATGCCCACGAATGCCTTGCGCCCGCCGTGCGACTTTCAACATTTTTTCTGAAGATTTTTATTTAGTAAAAGCTATCAATGTTTATGTTTTTATATTCTAGTATAGTTTGGCTTTCTACTCATATTTTTTGTTTATGCCTCTAGGGCATATCTTTTAAACACTAGCAAAATTTGGACGATATTTTGGGAATTATTTTTTATTATTCTTAGATGTTTTTCACAGTAAATAAAATATATTGAACGATTTTTATACCAAAAATGATAGTTACAGTTTCAGTGTATTCGAAAATGATACCATATTTAAGATAATAGTTTAAAAAGAGCTGATATGATTTTTTTCCCGAAGCGCGGCAAAGTAAGTCTTTGAACGTCCCCCCTCCCCACCTGCCAGGGGGTGGGGGGTGGCTACCGGGCTAAATCAGCTTCTATTCACCTATTATACACGGTGTTGTTTTGGTCGACAACGGCCTTCTAAGGGATGAAAGTACAAAAAATACTTGTTCTGAATATACCTATAATATATTTTTAATAAATTGATTCTACTGAAAAAATGACACAAATTTTCCCAAAATTATCAAAACGCATGTTGGCGCAGTCAGTCAATGACGGCCGGCTCATTCACGTATTTTCCTACAAAAAGGTCAATGACACTTACATGAACGTGGCTGTCGGGAGAAGGAGAAACATTCCAAGATTGCTTCTTCCTTGAACTCTTGTCTACTTTAGGCTCTACCTTCAGCATGGGATGTTTTTTGGAAGAACACGATTTGCGGAGTTTGTAAATACAATAATAATGTTTTTATTGTGTAACACGTTACGGCGGCTCAATGTCAATCCAAATCTCACACACTCCACTTGATTTACACCACACGAAATGTAAATCTACATCGCTCAGTTCACGACTATTGAATAACGACTTGTTCCTGATCATAGACGTAGGCCGCAGCGTAAGTTCACGCAAGAGGCGCTTGCTCTCGCTGAGAAAATGAAACGCAGTGTCGGCGTGGAGGCACGCGGCAGACTGCTCGCGCCGCCGCGGCCGCGGCCACTGCCGCAGCCGGGGCCCCTCGCGCACCCCCGCACACCTCACCTCGTTGCTACGCAACCATTCATTGTTAAAATACGTCACGCAAGGAAACAAGGATACCACAAATAGGTAATTATTTTCTAAGATTTTCTTAAGAAAATGTAAGGTACCATTTTTATATTTTTTTCGGCATCAGTATCATGTATTCTATCACCCCTGAAAAGCTCGTTGTCGACCAAAACAACATCCTGTATACGTGTACCAAGTGGTTTCTTTTAATACCAAAATTTGACCTCCCCATACATTGGAATACGTAGGTATAAAACCCCACTAACTCCAGTAAAGTAATTTATGATGTAGTAAGTACAATTAAAATTCCTTGTAATTTGTAAAATCGCTAGTTTAGCTAGCAGTTTTGTAAAACAGCGTAATATACAATCCATCTGCGACATATACGTTACATACGTATAAGAAAACGCGAACTACTTCTTTCACAAAATAGAAGGAACTACGACTTTGTTCATATAGAAAGGCGCGAGCAGAGCGAAATTTTAAGCAAGAGATTTATTATTATTTATTAAAAATTCGTGACTTGTCTAGGTGTTTTAGAAGGTTTGGCAATTTGACGTTCATGATTTGGGGGGGGGGGGTCATGACCCCCTGTGACCTGCCTCCCCCTGCCCTCGGTCCGCACCTGTTATATTTTCTGATATGCCCCTCAGAAGTAGCCCATCCACACTCAAATTTCATTTATTTAGGTTTCACGTCTGTGATTGGGTAACAGAAATCTCTGTATGTTTACTAAGTTTCACCTTAATCGATCCAGGATTCGGAGCAAGTTGGCTGTGACAGACGGACAGATAGACAGACAGACAGACACACGAGCGATCCTATGAGGGTTCCTTTTTTTCCTTTTAAAGTACGGACGGAATCCTAATAATTGACAACGCTGAACACGTTAAAAACAACCGACTTCAATCGAAACAACTACAATTTTGCTATTTTTTTGTTTTTGTAATTTTTTTCAAAAAGCACTGAATCAATTTCGATCTAATTTATATGGGACCACCTGGAAAGTATATCCTTTCAAACAAAAAAATAATTTTTCAAATCGGTTCAAGTGTCTTCGAGTAATTGGGGAACAATCATAAAAAATAAAAAAGATTCTGACGAATTGAGAACCTCCTCCTATTTTGAATTCGGTTAAAAATATTGGTCCTTACCTATGAAATTGGCGTTTCAGTTTTGAAAGTTCAACAGAATAATATTACCCCAAAAATGAATTTACTTCCATTAAATTATATATCATTTTCTAGCTACGTTCAAGGTCTTTCATGAATTAGTGATGTCATGTCTCTTATGTAAAAACTGACTGAGTAGGGTTCCATTAAATACTGTATTAGAGTTTTCTTATAGGTCAATTGGGTCAATTTTTTCTACCAAAAAAAAATCGAAATTATCTGAAAATCGTGAAATATTATGCGCAATATGTTCAAAAATACATATGGTAACGAATAACACGCTGGGATAAGTGCAGCCTTCAAAAATAAAAAAAAAGTATTTTTTTAACGAAAAAATGGCGATTTTCAGTGACGAAAAAATCCATTTTCACAGTTTCTACACCACTGTGCTCTCAAAATATTCAGACAACGTGCATTTAGCAAGCATTATTTTATTTCTAAATGTCCAATGGTACTTTGAAAATAATTAGTTGTTTTAAAACCTTAATTATTTTATATTAATTTTTTCTTTGAATTTTTTTAATTAAACGTCAATTTCATAGGTAAGCACCTAATATATTGAAATATTTAGCTTTTACTAAAAACAGGGCATTAAAAAGGGTGAAAGTTTTCATTAGAATTAACATTATTGCTTAGGTTTTCAGATTGTTTATTAAATCCGTTCAAGTATCGTAAGACACAAGAAATACGGCAAGAGATTGCGCAGTTTGTTAACAAAAAAAGTACAAAAAATTCACGGGTGATATCTTTTGAGTGTCATTCATTATTCCTTGTAAACCGACTTAATATTTTTGGGAAAATTGAATTTTGCTGTCATTTGGTTGTTTTCTTGGTGGTCCGTCTGATAATAACGGAATTTTACTAAGTATCTATTCGTGTCACGTCCCTCATCTCTGGCAACACAATTAGTCCATTTGTAAGTTATCAGCGCCTCCTCCCCCAGTCCTGATGGCCTGGGGCTCAGGGTCGAGGGTTCGGTTGAGCTCAATCTATTAAAATGTAAATCGTGCGATCGTTCTGTGGGTAGCGCAAGTGGTGTGTTCGTTCAGTGGGTTCTGTTTAATTGACTGCAGTGTGTACCAACCAACCCGTACGCGTTGAGTTGTGGGTAGCTTTACTCAGCTAAGTTAATTAAACAGGTAGAGTAAGTAGGTTTGTCTTTTAACTCGCGTTATACTCGTGATCGGATGCTTTCTGTGTGGACTGATATCAGCCGCTTAGTGCCGGGACGTGCCTTGTGAAACACGGAAATGGTCGATATAATAAACACAGTCAAACCCATCTAGGTTATATTATAACCGTGTCTGCAGTCAGTTAACCAACGTGATCGACGCGACCACGCAAGCCGCACTGAGCCACGACCGCTTCCTATATCACCTTATTACACCCACTCAAACAAAGATATTAAATCTGTGTTTGGGTGCAACTTTTACCGAAAATGAAATTTATAATCGCATCCATATTGTGCATGACAAGTAAAGTTTATTTGATAAACAAAATGTTTTTGCTAACAAAATTTAATTAAAAGTAGCTTACCTAATGCAGCCAAAACAATTAATTCGCTGTCCAATAAAATTTTGAGTAATCCAGTAGTTATGACATTAACTGCAGCTGATCGAATCTGAAATGTTTGCTGTCCATAAATTGTCGTTGATTTTTGCTGGCTGAATACATTTTTCTGCTCATCAAAATACGAATATTTTGTTAACCATATAAAGGATACCCAAAGTAAATAATTTAAGATCAACAGTGTTGAAGAATCGGAGAAATTGTTACCCTGTGCATGAGCTACCATTACTACCCCATTCCGGTATTTGTTTATTTTGTATATAAAGTAAACTTCACGGATGTTCTGAACGGATAAAAACATATTTAGCTAGACATTACCTGATAACTTTACAAGCGGTATCCAAGCGGACGAAGCGAAAAGCAAGCAAACTTTCTGATGCATTAGTAATTCATTCGTTTTTCGCCAAACTACTGAAACATGACACATCTTCTACTAATCTTAAAAGGAAGAGACATATAATAAATTTTCGAGACTGAAGTGTCGACGGCCGCACATCCGGGCGATATGGCGACAAGCCGTCTGCCGCTCGGCTTCCAACGGGCTTTACATAAAAACTATTTCAAAAAATCTCCATAGTCGTAACAGTAGCGCCTTTATACGTCAATGGTGATTAATTAGCCGACGACGACGACGGAAGATTTCTTTTGGAATATATTTCGCTCATCTGTAGGGCGCGGCGTTTCGGGCGGCCGTCCCTCAGGGCCGTTACCTGTGCTCTATTTTTGTTTTTTATTGTTGTTAAACGCTAAATTCTAATAAGTATACTTTTTTCGAAATATCATATACAGGCTGTTAATTAAAGGGAAATATTTAATCGCCCATAAAAATACTGAATCGCACAGCAAAAAAAACCGTTTCACCATCTATAGATTGGGCTAGGTTTGCAATTTAGTTAATTTGATGTGCAACTAGTATTTTTCTGATGCGCGATTAAATATATATAAATAAAACTAAACGTTTTTCTCACAACTGTTCAACACGTATGTAATATAATTGCTTACTATCTTAAAACGTATGATTATTTATAACACGACTGTTCAAGCGAAGCGAAGTCCAACTTTTTGCCATTTCTGAAAAGGAGTACCTGGCACAAAATTTTGTCAGTTTCTTAGGTAGAATATACAGATATACATACATACTATACAGATATGTACCAGCCACCCTGTATATTCCCTAACCTTCTAAAATGTTGCCAGAAAATGTTCATGTGCGTTGGTTACGCTGCCGGAAGTGGCTGATCAATACCTGTCGCGCGAGAGCGGGACAGCGCCGAAGGGGCGCACTCGGAGCCCGAAGCACCGCCCCTCTTCCTTCCCTTCTTCCTCCCTCCTCCCATCTCCTAAGTACTTTATACTTTAACCTGAAAACTTCGTATGTGTTAGCAACCCATATATCTTCACTGCAGAGGCACGAGCCTCTTCCCATTTATACCTTTGTACTTATATATTTTTGAATTTAATAATAAGCAGTGGCAAAGTGCTATAAAGTAACAAATATAAAAGAAAGAAAGTAAGGCAATGGCAAAGTGCTATAAAGTAGTCAATTGGAGTAAAAAAAAACTCCTGCAGCCAATTCTGACAGATACCGACCGATCGATCCGGCGGCGATCGTGCGTTCTTGGTCTAATTACAAACGTCATTGAAGAAGAACCAGATCCTACATTGTAACATTTGCCATCAGTCAGTTGTACAATAATATATGGCTTCAATATAGCAGTGTATATAGCGCCTTTAATACCTTGTACGCAACCGCCTCGCCGCCGGGTGGCGCTAAACGAGCAACAAAAGTGATTGCTGTAGTTGGCTTACTCTACTCTGGTTTACTCTGTCATATACTTTCATGGTTAACGCGAGGAAGTGCATTTCGCACTACTCATGCATTTACAAGAAAAGAAGTAAGTACGAAGAGAATAAACGTCAATCACAATGCCAAACCACAAGGCTTGCCCCCACCAATATGCAACTGGTGCCAACTCAAGGTTGCGAACGAGGCACTTAGGAGCACGACATTGGGAGCAGACTTCGTTTCGGTGCCGCCGCTGCACGCTGGAGGGACTTCCCGGCGTCCACTATATTATCCAAGAGTATACCAGCACTACATACCACGGTGATCCGGCATACCAGGAGGTACTAGCAAAGAATACCAACTATTGCACTATCTTAGTGCCGTTATAACAAACTATGTCAAAAGCTCATAGCGTCCTCACTACTTTTCACTGATAAGGCACAGCTTACTTCATCAAGAGGTATGTAAGAAGTTTGTATCCCAACTTCCCAAAATATGTCGTACTCCACAAAAGGGGCCAAGTCTGATTAGTGTACGATAAAATATATTGTAAAGGCAACAAACGAATGTAAAAAATCAAGGAGATCGCAATGAAACCGCGTATTCCAAATGAAACTTTATCGATAACTACAACCAATTATTTTTTATCTACACTATGCATACACACCTGATTATTATTTTACAGCTAAGGAAGCTCATAAATGTTAATTGTTTTATATCAAGTGCGAATGCAAACTGGTTAAATCTATGTAAATTATCGATGTTTTATTTAAAATATGATAGGTTAAATTGATGTGCGATCATTATACAAGCAAAGAAGTTTTATATCGTCGCTACTACGGGGTGGAAGTCTGTGCATAAGAGTACCATCTGTAAAATTAATGCCTTGCCGGTCCCTGAGTGAAAGCTAAGGTTTGTCAAGGTGAAGCTTGAGTGAACAAGGTAATAAATACAGGGTGTCCAAAAAGTGAAGGATAATCCTTCACCTGCGGATTGGTCGAAACATTTCCTACTATATACAAAAAAAAAATTCTAATAAAAGTCTCACCATTTTTGTGATATCTGAATTTTTTGTTTTTTTTTTCAAAAAAAAATGACCTTCTTCAGTTTAATGCATGCCATTCCTACAAATTATTACATTTTTAAGTCCTGTTTTTTTAAATACTCGTGGATACATAATTCATCAAACACAATGGTAAATTATTTCTTAAAGTGCTGGCAAATTCTGTAAAAAAATAAGTGTTGCAAATTTTTTACAAAAACTTTTTCGAATAGTTAACTTCGATAGCCTGTGGTGTAAAAAAAAAAATACTAAGCTGACCGTGCCAAAAACTTTAAAAAAATGCTTAGTTATTGACAATTCTAAAATGGTATAATTGTTTGACATTACATAAAAAAAAAATTTTTTATGATAATTCTAATGCACCAAGGTCGAATTTTTGGAGTTTTCTATACTAAAATTCTATCGACATAAAGTTACTAAGCAAGACTTTGGTTGGTTCATTCATTTGAATACGAACTGACACGCTACGCCAGGATACAATGGATAAAAATAAAAGACAGTATGGATAAAAAAAATTAATAAATAAGTAACATACAACATTTTGTGCCAATGAGTTAAATCGCTAGACCAAAATGAGTTTCTGAACGAACGAAGAATGGCTGACGGATTTAGGAACCATATTTACCAGTCTAAACTGCCGCATGCCGATGTAATTAATAGCTTTAATTATTTATATAGGGTGACTTTAAATTAGTTCGGGATAACAAACAACTTTCCCTAAGGAACCATAGTCAAATCGCAAAATATGTTTTGGACTCTCCATACTACTTTAGCCGGTCAGTTGATCGATTTATATGGAATGTCCAATTTTTTTTGCGATTTGGCTATAGTTTCCTGAGGGAAAGTTGTTTGTTATTATGAGCACATGCATAGCCTTTCGTATTAAGAACTAATTTAAAGTCAACCTATATTTTTACATGATAAAACCTAAGCTGTATAGATAGAGCCCCTATTTTTTTGCACCAGGGCCCTTGGGTACCTAGCTACGCCTCTGGGTGAAAATAACTATTATTGTATATATACTAAGTGGGTCGATCAGGTGACCGACTTGTTAGAAGAGTACAAAAAAAATTCGCGATTTGACTATGGGTTCCTTGGGAAAAGCTGTTCAGTTTCACTAGTAGAAGCCCCAGTTTAAGTAATGACAGCTATTATTTCGTTGTTACATCCTGTATATAAGAAGTTGAGTTGAGCTGTACTGGGTAAAGGATAGTAACAGACTAAAAACAAAACTATAAAAAGGAAACGTCCGTCTATCTGTTTGTCCCAATAAAAAAAGGTAAAATCTATAAAAGGTATACAAATTTATATGTTGCAAAAAGGTTCTGCAACAGCCAGTTTTGTATGGAGAGCATTTATTATATTTATAAACAAAGACATGATTTGTCATATTTGACCCGAGTAATAGCGTAAATATGTTCATATCCGTCACAAAAAAATCACCTCGTAAGTATGTTAGAGAACAGCTGAAACGATTAAGTTAAAACTTTTAGAATAAAAAAATATATTTATAAAATATCTATTAATAATAAATTTATGTTTGCTGTGCACTAATTTAATTTTTTTTAGAACCGCTATGAAGTAGAAAGTAATAAGTACTTATAGCAAATTCTCTCCAATCATCATAACCGCTGCGAAGTAGAAAGTAATAGTATAGCAAATTCTCTTCTATCTTCGTAACCACTGCAGTATAGAATCTAATAAGTACTTATAGCAGCTTCTGTACTTTCATCGTAACTGCTGTGAAGCAGAAAGTAATAATAATTACTTATAGCAAATTCTCTACTATCTTCGTAATCGCTGCAGAATAGAAAGTAATAAGTATAGCAAATTCTCAACTCTCTCATAGCCGCTGCGGAATGGAAAGTAATAAGTTTAGCAAATTCTCAACTCTCTTATAGTCACTGCGGAATATTATAGGGTTTTTTATCTCTCTTGTAAATATTTACCTTTGTTAGTTTTATTCATGTATTCCTTTTATTCCTTTATATGCGTAGGTTCTTAAGTTAGCGTTTCTTATTATCTTTATCTCGAAATTATTGATTTACTCAAATATTGTTTGTTTTCGGTACAACTTCAATTCAATATTTTTTTATGTTTGACATCTTATAGTTTCTATATTTTCTTATTCTTAAGGAGTTTGCATCAGTTTAATATTATTATGGGAGTAATTAAGAACTACGGACTTTTTGGTTTAACACCTATTTTTCCTGGCGAGTGAGAAAATCAAAGATTGATGACGAAGAATGTCAAATTTGAAATTCAAATAAATAATATCATTCTCGATAAATTTCTTTAAGGGGGCAGCGGGCGGATACTTCAGTCTATCGCCGGACTTCGACGAATGAAGACCAAACGGAAGCCCGGGACCTCTCTCCTACAAGTGTTCTTTCTTAGTCCCGGGCCCTCGTGTTGCCGTCTCACCGGACTTAAGGGTCTGGCTGCTGCTGCTCCAGCCGCCCTATCTGTCGCCGTCGGGGCGCGCTGCTCCAGCCGCCCGACGTGCCGAGCCTTCTTGGAGTGCTGCGTGCCGCTGTCGTCGCCGTCGGAGCGAGCCCCTCCAGCAGCCCGACGTATCGAGCCGCCCGCCGCCGCCTTACGTGACGTTTTTCTTTTCCCTCTTTACTTATAAATAGTGCAGTGCTACTTTTTAGTGATCACAGAACTGTGGACTCGGGGTCGAATTTAGAACGATAAGTTGTGTATAGGTTCCTTTTTATTTTATTATTTTATTAAATATTGTAATCCCCCATAACCCCCTCTTTCCTTTTATAACATAACAATATACAGTAATAAGTTTAGCAAATTCTCAACTCTCTTATAGTCACTGCGGAATATACAGTAATAAGTTTAGCAAATTCTCAACTCTCATAGCCGCTGCGGAATAGAAAGAATTAAGTTTAGCAAATTCTCTACTCTCTCATAACCACTTCGGAATAGAAAGTAGTTAGTTTAGCAAATTCTCTACTCTTTCATTACCGCTGTGGAAAAAGTATAGTAATAAATTGAAAGTAATTTTACTTTCTACTCTCTTCTGAAGCTGATGTACTAAAACTCCTTAGGAAGGAAGTTTGACGCATCATAAATTTATGAATGACTCTATCTTATTCGTATTAGTAATGTACAATCTTCAGTTATAGTCAGAAATATCAAAACCCATACTAACAAATGCCTACCCATCGATAACATGTTTCCGAATCGACATAAGTACCTATACCTATAAAAATACAATAATTTTCTTATGTTCATTTGAAAAACAGTTAAAATATATACTTACTTACTATTTATTAGTTAAGGTTTCACTGTGAAAATATCTGCAACGAACTTTGTAGGCTGCAAATCTAATAAAATGGTAAAATATGTTATAATACTGTTTTGGATTTTTAGTAACGGTAAGCTTTTAATTGTTAAGCGATTTAAAAAATGAAATTCTATTTTTTGTGTATTGTTCGCTTTTTTCTTAGAAACTACTGAATGGATTATAAATATATTTTAATCATTCAGTTTCGATTTCCGTTAGGGGATCCAAAAGGTTCTCCACTGGTGACTAACTACCAGAAGACATTCGAACGATCCCTAATCAGATGGACTAATAAGATAAAAGTAGATCTGTATATTTTTTATGAGAAAGAGGACTTTAGTATTGATTGGTTTTCAAGGAAAAGAAACGTACAACATATACATACTGTAGATAAAAAACTTAAAAATGAGGAAGGTTTGTTAACGTTGAGCTGTTAACGATTTTTATTAGGACTAAAACAGGCTCGTGTAATACTTATATGAAAATATTCGACCATTGGCATTAAAATTCAGTTTTTAAGGTCGTTAAATTTATTTTACTAGGCCACATCCTATTTCGTTTTAGCATGAAAAAGACATTTGATTTGTTTTCAACAAAACAAATACCTATGTTATTTTTTTGTTTTCATTTTTCAGAATACATTCAAGAATGTGAGTCCTATGTTATGAAAAACTATACTCAAATACGAATTAAAAGATTATTAATTACGATGAACCGAGAACTTTATATAGATGCTTACAGTAAAGTTAGCATGATAAATTACATTAGAAAGAATTATGAAAATACACCTGCATATCAAGTTGGAGAGACCCTTTACAATATCAGAAGGAAGCAAACAGAAATTTTGCAGAAGTATAAGTCTGCAGTAAACCAGCCCCAGCCATGGAACTTTCAAGATGTTAGTACCTAGCCTAGCTAAGTAGCGCGTATTCGTCATTTCTTGACAAGTTTATGATATAATATTACACGTGTACTTACTCGAAGTTAAAAGAGTGCCGATTTCTTAGAGTTCACGACTATCCAACTCTTGTATCACGAAGTAGTACACGCGAAGTACCGAAGTATCTAAGCCACGTACTCAGTATTGTACTGTTAGTGTCCTGTACCGGATGTAGCAATTCCAGGTGGGCTCTCTCTTTGTAAGAGACGTAAAATAATGCAATTTCAGCCATATCGTAGAGCAAAAGTTGTTCAGTTTGAGGAGAAGAAATCCACCATTAAAACGTTTACAGTGTAACCTATTTACATAAGAAAATTAAAAACCTGATTTCATGGGGAAATCAAAGAAAATATATAACGTTCTTTTAAAATTAATACCAAGTAAAAACAACTTATCTATTGTATAGCTCCCATGGACAAAAATAGTAATTGACAAAAAGGAAAAACTAAATAAAAGCAGGCTTTTTATAAAAATTAAGAAAATTATTGCCCTAGCTAAAAATCCAAATCTGTCGAGTGGCCTTGAGCTCTTGCCGCTAGAGCACCGGACATGTACATAATAATATTGTTTTTACTCTATTAGTTAGTAAGTCAATCTCAAGGTCGTTTTTTTTTGTTTCGCGATAACAATACTAAGTTAAAATATGTCAAGAGCAAAACTTTGAAACGATATGAAAATCTTCAAAAAGCTGTTATTGACACTTTTATGTAATAATTTTAGATTATTTGGATACTGAAAATTAACATAGGGATTATAAAAAGTCTTAATTTCTTAAACAAAATTTTGGTAGATACAAACAATATTAAAGTTATAAACTTAAAGTCAGTCATTACTGAAAATAATCACGATTATTCGGTATTTTTCCGAATAAATATTTTAAACTTTTTGTTGTTTATATAAGTATTTATTTATATTTTATAGCTTCGGTAGGAACTTTGTTCTAGGTAGAAAAAAAATAACGATTTAAAAGCATGTGTAAGGCATCTTCTACTTTAATAAAAAACATTTTGAGTTTGTTTTTTTTAGCTTATATTTCATTATAAGTCTTAAAACCGATTTCACACAACTTACGATTTGAATCCCCGTAAGTGGAGCAGATTGATTCAAAAATTTTTTTTTTACTGAAGACCTATCTTTTTTTTATCCTCAATTGGTAAGCCCTTGGCATCATCTCACCTGATGGTAAGTGACGATGATGCCGAAGATGGAAGCGGGCTTACCAAGATTCCCCAACGCAATGGGGAACTGGGGAACGCAATGGGATCTTTTCGGCAATTTTGAATTGGAAATTGTCGTCATACATATGATATTTTATTTTTTCCCTACTGACTTCCTTTACCTAAGTTTACTCCTACCATTCGTCTATTGAAAGCCAAAATGTTTTCTTATACAGAATGTAAAAAAAGTGAGTTTAAAATTTGAAGGGGTTAGGTACTCAGAATCAAGTATAGAATAGAATACAGGAAAAATATTGAATAACCCCGATCTCCAATTTTTTTTTTAGTTTTCTATACCAATTCTTGATTCATTATTCAGATTTAGTATTGGAAACGGAAAAAATTGTAAAGCGGATTTTTTCAATATTTTTCCTGTATTTCTCTATATTTGACTCTGAGTAACCCCTTAAAATTTCAAACTCACTTTTTTAACACTTTGTATTGTATAGTATTTACTACTTATCTTATACTTTTTAGCAACGAAACTTGTTCGTTGATGTTCATAATATGTACTCCGAAATAGAGTTCATGACGGACACAACTCGAAGATTCGGCGAGATGGACAAAACTACAACAAAAAATCTGCTGGATTCGGAGGAAGAGACCGCGGGCATGATGGGCCGGCGGCAGGCGCGGCGCCCGAGCCGGTCCATGCAGCGCGCCAAGCAGGTGGCGTACGCGGCCAGGGAGAAGATTCTCATGGCTCTGCGAAGCGACAACGGCAATATGCACAAGAATATATTTATGAAGAATGACTATAATATGGAGGACGGATTTTCTTCAGATTTCTTCAGATAAACTGTTATTTGATATTTTTTGTAACTTCTCTAAGCCATTAAATATTAATAAACTAATATGTTTAAGTTTTTTTTAAAATAAAGTTATGTGATTTTCATTAAAAGTAGGAAAATGAATACTTATCCTTATATAAGAAAGGTGCAAGTAAAGAAAAATCGGAAATTTTGCAAGCGTATTTTGCTCCAATGTTAAACTCTTCATTACTAGTCATTTACGAGTATATTGCAAAAGAAAACAGTGAAGGAAAGGCAGAAGGCAATAGAAAACTGCAGTTATTGGGATTCAAATTCGGAGGAATTTCTAAAATTCATTTGTATAACATTGATGTTTCAACCGTTAAAATTACGTCACAATACGCCCCTAAACATTTGTGAACATTTCTCCCGGACTTCCCTAAATATTATGTAACTGATCCATTCTCATGCCGATAGCAAATTCATTATCTTGGAAAGATGTTCCGAAGTCCGTCTTTTGATGTAGCCTGAAGCGACTTGAAAATAATCCTCAACGAGCTCTGTAATTCACGGAGCCTGACGGACTCCGAAGAATATCGCATTATTAATGGAAAGTTGTAGCACGGCCGCCGACACCCAAGCAGGGGCCGCGGCCGGCCGAGAGGCTCAGCCCTCGCGCCTCGGGCGATTCACTTAAGCTTTGAATCGATATCTAATTACCTACACTGAGAGCTTCTTCGTTTCGATTAAAAGTTCTGTTCAAGAATTTAGGTTTTCTGTCTGTCTGTAGGATGTTAACTTCCCAAAAACGGTTGAACCTATTGGAATATATTGTAGTTGTTGATGTGTACAGTCTTTCACTTTAGCTTTTGTATATAATAATAAAAGATGTTTATTTATCTGTTTACACACTAAAATTCGATGTAAATGGCAACAAATAAAACTTTATACAGATAAAAAAAGCCTCAGCTAGTGCTGATTTTCAAACTTAGCCAGCGCAAAATGTCGCAGTGATATTGTCAAACCCATGATATTATAATCTCACTAGTGAAATTATAATTACACGGAGTTTTGTCAATCGCCTCCATTTCTTACAACAATTACTTCTTACTTCTCTTTGTTGTATATTATTGTTATATTTACAGAAAACTAGCTTCCGCCCGCGACTTCGTCTGCGTAAACTTCAGAATTGGGTTCAGAGAGATAAAATGTTAAGGCAGCGCATTCTAGTGGCAAAGAAAAAAAATCTGTTTTTAGCCATTGCTCCGGGAATCTTCGAGCTTTCCGGGATAAAAAGTATCCTATGTGTTAGCCGAGTACTTTATCTATCTACCATATTGTTTATTTAATTAAAAAACATGAGAAACCATAACACACACAAATAATAGAATATAAGAAAAAAAATAACACAATTCTATCTACCTACCAAATTTCAATGATATCCCTTCAGTAGTTTCAGCTTGAAAGCGGAACAAATCCATACTTTCGCATTTATAATTAACTAGCTTGTGCCCGCGGCTTCGCTCGCGTAGACTAAAAAGTGGTTACACTATCCTATTATAATGTATAAAGTATTGAAATAGTAAAGTCTGTTTATTCATCCGGGATTAATCTCAAAAATAACTGAACCGAGAGGCGAGTATGCATCAAAGGGGGCCATCTAGGGAGTTGGAGAAGACGTCAAAAAGGGAAGGAAAGGGACTGTCCGCGGAGCGGATATTAGAAGAATTTCAGAGCAGAAAGGTTTGTCGAAGGGTAGCGATTTGAGAAACTAAGGGGGCATCAGAAAGAGAGCCGGGATGTTTTCTGGAGATTTTAGACGTTATGTAGAAGATTTGACTGTTGACTTTTTAACATATTGACCTTTTCCCATTTTGTTGCGACGGTTCGACATTTTGATATTTTGACTTTTCGATGTTTTACCATTTTGTTCCGTAGGTGTAAATCTTAAATGCCCTACACGTGACCAAGGGTAATGATAAGTGTAACACCAGCAACCGCCGCCTATACCTTGTGGATAGGACGGTTAAATTGTGCCACACGATAAGAGAGTGACCATTTTGTTATTTATTAAAACCACTGGTTCAAGTTTCAAGTTTCTAGACCCATAGGTTTGGACTGCACATTGATATAACCATTTTCAACCCTCAATTTCACCCCCTCATGGGGCAAACTACGAAATATATTCAACTTAAGTTTTATCATTTGTTTTTAATAGTTATGCCAAGTTATAAGTTGATACACACAAAAAAAATTGATTTTCCCATACAAATGTCCACCCCTATTTTAACCCATTTAGGGGGTGACTTTTGCAAAACCCTTAACTTAATGGATATCTCCGTTATATAAGGAACACCTATGCAAAATTTCAAGTGTTTATACCTAGGGGATTGGCCTGTGCGTTGATATAACATATTTCAACCCCCTTTGTCACTCCCTTGGGGGTGAATTTCGAAGAAACCTTTCTTAATGGATGCCTGCGTTATATGAAGAACCTTTTTTAGACCCATAGGTTGGGCCTGTGCATTGACATTACCCATTGCAACCCTCACTTTCACCCCCTCTCGGGGACAACATAAAAATACATTTTACACACGTTTTATCAATTGTTTTTAAGAGCAGTAGTAGAGAGTTTCAAGTTGATACGCGCATAAAATTAGACGTTTCCCATACAAACTTCCACCCCCATTTTAACCCCTTCAAGGAGTGAATTTTGAAAAACCTTTCCTTAGCGGATGCCTCCGTTCTATAAGGAAACTCTGTGCAAACCCCTTCCTTAGTGGATGCCTTCCTTCTATAAGGAAACTCTCTGTAAAAATTTAAGTTTCTAGACCCAGGAGTTTGGCCCGTACTTTCCCATACAAACTGCCATCACCAGAGGGTAAATTTTGTAAACTCCTTCCTTAGTGGCTGCTTCCGTTCTATAAGGAAACTCTGTGCAAAATTTCAAGATTCTAGACCCAGTGGTTGGGCCAGTGCGTTGATCTATCTAATTTAGGCCCCCCGTTTCTACCCCTTAGAGGGTGAATTTTGAAAAATCCTTTCTTAGTGCACCCCTAAACTTTATAAGGAACCTAATTTCCAAATTTGGAATCTCTAGACCCAGGGGTGTGGCCTGTGCGTTGATCTATCTACTTTAGAGCCCTTTTTCACCCCCTCAGAGGGTGAATATTGAAAAATCCTTTCTTAGTGCACCCCTAAACCTCATAAGGAACCTACTTGCCAAATTTGGAATCTTTAGACCCAGGGGTTTGTCCTGTGCGTTGATGTATCTACTTTTAACCCCCGTTTAACCCCCTTAGAGGGTGAGTTTCGAAAAATCCTTTCTTAGTGCAGCGCTAGACCTCATAAGGAACCTACTTGGCAAATATGGAATCTCTAGACCCAGGGGTCTGGCCTGTGCGTTGATTTATTTACTTTGGCCCACGTTTCACGTTTTAGAGGGTGAGTTTTGAAAAATCCTTTCTTGGTGCAGCTCTAGACCTTACAAGGAAGTTACTTGCCAAATGGAATCTCTAGATCCAGGGGTTTGGCCTGTGCGTTGATTTATCTACTTTGGACCCCCGGTTCACCCCCCTAGAGGGTGAATTTTGAAAAACCCTTCCTTAGTGCTCGCCTCCGTCCTATAAGGTAACTCTGTGCAAAATTTCAAGTTCCTAGACCCAGTGGTTTGGGCTGTGCGTTGATATATTAGTCAGTCAGTCAGTTTCCTCTTTTATATATATAGAAGATTAGATAACTTTTGACGTGTATAACTGCACTGTTTTTTACAAATTAAGTATTTCTATTGTAAACAGATAAAATAAATAAATATGTGGGACAAATCACACACGGTCATCTGGCCCCAAACAAGGATTCCCTGTATTATAAGAACCGGGAGACTGATAAACATACATACATACTATTAAGTACGATACATACATATATATTATTAATATTAGGGGAGAGTCCCCCAGTACCGACACCTTAAGGTTCATCAACAATAAAATCGAACTATCTTAGGCTACATGTTTAAAACCTCCCTGATATATGTAAAAGAACTCTTGTGCTGTAAATAAAAATAATAAATTACCGGCATGTTTAGAAATAATTAACTTTATTACTGTAATACGACCACTAGGAAAAATCTGCCTTGAAAAAATTGGCCTCCAGTACCGGCCAGCAAATATATGACCATTTATACCATGCAAAAATCGCAAATATATTGACTTGGTAGCTCTGATAATTTGCATCAGCCTCGTAGACCCAAACCTTGCAATTTTGACACTGTATTTAGTGCTCTTTATGAGATTCAAGTCATTAAGGACAAATTGTCTCTTCCTCAGTCGGTCTGTAGGAGTAAGGCTTTATTTTTAATTTTTCTTGGTTTTCCGGAAACCAAACTCCTACCTTTTTTGCTAATATCTTTTCCTGAAACAAAATTCTTGCCTTGCTTGGCTGATCCAACCCTTCTTTTACCTGCTTTTTTTCTCTTCCGGCATCTACTCTTCTCCATACAAGGAGAACTTTTTACCATATTCTTTCTTTCAGCTTTACGACGTCATGCAGCAGCTCTACTTTTCGAAGTATCTGGATCTGATGAGAGTTCTGTAACAATTGCTTAAAAACTGGCAATGGATTGGCCATTGATAGTTTTTGTTTGAGATTCGGATTGTTGAGACGAGTTAATTTGAGGCTCGGAGTCTACGGCTTTTTGCATGTTCGCAGGATCCCAGCTTTCCTTCTTTTTCTTCGTTTCACCATCGCTTTCACCTCCTGGTATCTATGCGTACTTATAAGCAAATTAAACTTCTTAAAAATGAACTTGAACATTGGCCGGTACTGGAGGACAATGTTGTGGCCGGTACTGTAGGAAACGGAATAAAATATTATGTTCGACCACCAACAAAAACGTATATACGAATGTTGATTTAAAATATATCTAGTAATAGCCATATAAAGAGCCAATACATACCAGGTATGACTCTTTTGAACTTGTCCTCTGAACTCCAAAAATTACCCAGAGAACTTTGACTTTGTATCGTACATCCGCAACGCGCAACACAAATCTTTGCACTGACAGTAAATTGGCTGCGAGAGATCGCTGCCGCGCGGGGCATATATTCTTGGGAGAGCGTATCACTCTAGTGGCGGTAAGTCTCATCGCCATCTATAAAAAGTTACCAGAAATTGCAACTGGCCGGTACTGGATGCCGGCCGGCACTGGGGGACTTTCCCCTAACTATTAATATTATCTACTATTAATATTTTTTATGTTTAGGTTATAAGACTGACTTATAAAATTTTATTTTTATCAATAAATGAATTGAATTGAATTGAACTGAATATAGATACAATACATCCAGAGACAGAAATAATAAAGCTGCTCATCGCAAAAAAGTTTGCTCTGGGTGGGAATCTAACTCACGAATCTCAGATCAGTAGTCAGGAGCGCTAACCACTGAGCTACTGAGTCAATCTAGAGATCAATAGAGAGAGAGAATCAATAATAGAGAGACAAATACTCGTAAACTAGATTTTATATTTGTAAGAATGATTTTTATTGTTTGTTCTTTTGCGTATGTGTACAGATTTTAGAGACATTAATAATGTTTGTAAAATATATACACGTGTCTTGTATGGGGACATAATTTTAGCTATGTGAAAATTATAACTTGCTACCTATAACATTTTAAAAGATACCTAGTTACATCAATTTTAAAATCAGTTACATGAGAAACGACGGGGGCGCGGCGTAGGCTTAATAATAAATAGTTAGTGTTCTTTGGTAATGGGTGCCATTGGCTACCTTTTTCTACGAAACCCTAAAAAATATTTTCTTTTGACTTGCTGAAGAACTGTTGAGATAAATTTAAAATATGAATTTATTATAACAAAGTACCTCAACACATTGTCACTGCAGTGCCTAAGTGCCGTGACTAATCATAAACTTGCCCACCGAATATCGAAGACATTCTTCAATCGCGTCAGGAGGACGTGGACCCTACTCGATCGATTAAACCAATGTTCGTAAAAATCTCCAATAATAAAATTTGAAGTATTTACTTTATATTACTGGTTGATTGTGTCGAGGTCCGTGACGTGGCGGTGACGATCGCCTGCGCAGCCCGCGCGCTGTCGATGACAATGCGCTTTGTCACTCGCTGGTAGGCAGTGTTATTTTATCATCTTGTGGGGACATATGGTGCAGGAAATTGAGTAGCGAATGTTTGGAGAAGCGACCTAGGTGATGGAAAGGAACCACCTTTCGATCCTTGTAGGTAGGCTGTCTTATTAGATTGGTAATAAAATTTTCTGATTCTATAGCATTTGTAGTCAGAATTTTGTATCGACAGCGAATATGTGTGTGCGGTTGTATGCAGAGCAGTAATACGGCGGAACTGAATTACCTGTTTACACTTGCATCTGCCTACGAAAGTGCGGCACATGAGAAACCTCCACATATGCCTTCAGGAAGCCACCAGGCCAGGGCGGCTGGCGCTCGATAACGGTAGCGGTACTGCGCATGCGATAGGCCATAGGCCGCGGTTGGCTGGCCTTACGGTAGCCCCGCCCCGCTTTTCCGAAAAACGGGAGCGACACACAATAAATACCATAAGTAACACAATTGATGCCAATGTTATTCATTAAAGTAATGTCTTATTTTAAATACTCTCTGCTCATCATTTTTACTCTTGTAGTTGAAATTTTCTAATATTGTAGAGTTGTTTACACCAAATATATTTTAAAAAGTTCTGGAAACATTTTAACCTATACTTGAAACAGGCAATGATATTTAATGTCGTTGGAAACAGGACTCAAAATTAAAAAAAGGAATAATATGGTCTATTTATGCTCATTTGATGTATGTATGATGATGTATTTATAAATGCCTAAACAAACAAACATCTATACTATATAAAGTATAGATGTTTGCTTTCACATAAAAAATACTGAACGAATTTGGATGAAATTTGGTAGGTAGATAGACCAAGTACTGGATTAACACACAGGCAAATTTATTCCGGAAGATGTATGGTTCCGTAGGGTACCTACTTAAAGACGGGAAAAACGAAAATGTGTTTGTACCTCTTTCACGTTGTAACGGAGCAACGGATCGACCAGATTTTTTGCACAGAGATAATTGACGGGATGGGAAGTGACATAGGCTACATTTTGTCCTGTAAAAGTATCAAGTTCACTCAAAATAATGCTATTTTAGAAAAACAACAATTTTGTACCATGTAAGTATAACTCTTTACTAAGAAACTTCGCAAAGACGTTAGTTTTTAGGCGAATGTCATAGAATAGTTTTATCTCGAAAACCTCAGTGCCACGCTCGCGAGCGCTCCCTCAGAGACAATCAAAAGAGACATCCACGCGGGCGCAGCCGCGGGCAAAAGCTAGTATGAAATATTTTTATTTGCAACAACCTGCATACACCGCGAAGTTTTTCTATAGTAAATAAAAATTACTCTCTTCTGCAGAGTTCATAGACAATATATTAACGAGCACTGCAATACTTTGCTTCATAGAAAAGACATCAACGAGAACTGCAAGTTCTAAAAAAGGTGATCGAGGTTAGTTATGAGAAATCCCCCAGCTCTGAGAGTCAAGGAGTCTGTTGAAATAGTCCTTGTTCAAATGTAACACTAATTTCGGTAGAAGTTCAAGAAGTTTATATTTTGATTCCAAGATAACTCTATATCTTATGATTATGTGGATTGAAGCGGGATAAATGTTTAGAATAAATTTGTTGAAAAATATCTGTGCTTGAGTAAAGTGGAACCACTACCTAGTGTGATCTCCTCTCTGATCAGTAGCAATAACTCTTCGTCATCGTCCGGCTACAACAGGCGACAACATTCTTAAACCATACAAATTCCGAATTCACTATTCAAATTTAGTATAGGAAACTGAAGAAAAAAAAATTAAAGATCGGATTTTTCAATATTTTTCCTGTATTCTATACTTGATTCTGAGTAACCCCTTAAAACGCACTTTTTCTTACACCCTGTATAATCCATTTTAAATTTAAAAAAAATGCTTGCCTATTTCAAAACAACCCATAGGTCGCAATGAAAATTTGTGAAGCAGGATCAATGAGAATGAAAAATTGATTTGTGATTTGATTGCTTTAAGTAAGTTGCCAGTTTCATTACTAGAATTTATATTTGTGTAATTCAGAACACACCCGGTTCTTAATTATCCAAGGTGACGTAAAAACGTACAAGGTATAAAAAAAAATTAGGACCAGTTAAGAGAAGTTTAAATTATTAAACCTTGCGCCAAGTTACTGGTAACAGCCAGTCGGATGCGCGTGGACGAAGATGGCGTGCCTTGTGGGAGGCCTATGTCCAACAGTGGACTAATACAGGCTGATGATGAAACTATTAAAAATATTATTTCTTTATTTTTGAGAATTGATTGCGAGTTTTTAACAGACTTCAAAAAAGAAGGAGGTTCTTTCGACTTATTTCGATTCTTTCGTTCATTCGACTGTATGTTGTTTTTTTTTGTATGTATGTTACGCGATTACTCCGCCAATTATGAATCGATTTTGATTGATTCTTTTTTTATTTGGTAGGTAATACTTCAGAGGTGGTCACATAAAAAAAGATCTAAATTTATTCAGCGCTTTTTGAAAAAAAAACAAAAAAACAGCAAAATTGTAGCTGTTGCGATTGAAGTCGATTTTTAACGTGTTCAGCGTTGTCGATTATCGTGGAAAAAGAAACAGTATTATGACGGGAAGTAACTATTAACTACATAGTGCTATTTTGTAATTGTATAACCTGTATAAATCGAAACTGAAAACCAAGAAAATCTTACATCCACTTCCATACAAAACGTTCTCTATAGGCTGAGGAAGAAACGAAGCAGGTTGAACAAACATTTTTCTCACCAAAGCAATAAAGTCATTTTAACTTAATCCTCATTGTGGATCGCAGCGCAATAACAGTGAGTTTTAAATTCGTATCCGCCACAATGGGAATTAGAAGTGTGGTCCATTGTCACAAATTGAGCAGCCCCTAGGCCGCGAAATCACCGTGAAGCCATTGACAGCGGGCGTTAATAAAAACATGACAACATGTCAAAACTGACCAGATTTAGTAAGTGACAAGTGAAGCGCTTTGTTCGATGGGCATTCAAATCTGTGTGGCCGCCCACGCCCGACCGCGGCCCGGCCTGACGCGCTGACGGCACGGCGAGCTGCGCCTGCGACGCCCTCGCTATCCTAGATACTGTGTTTGCGCACCGGATAATGCTCGTCGGATAATCGGTCGGCTTAAAATTCGAGCACGCTCTCCATTCACAAAATCACGCAAAAGATCCATTCATTGAAAAATTGATTTCATAGTATCTTCTAGCCAGAAGTTTTAAATTTGATTTCATTTTTGTAAGAATAAGTAATTTTTCACCTAACGATTCCCATCCCTTGGTAAGAAATATTTTTTGGATAGGTCTGTTTCCTTTTATTTTTTTTAATTATTTATTTTGTTTCCGTTTGATTTTTCGATTGCCAGCGTAACAAATGATTGTACCATCATAATACCTACTTGATACCTACAGTGCAACTTACAAGACGTACGTAAGTAGGTCTGTCTATTTTCGTCGTGATTTATAAGACCTTCTTCATAATGTGTTATAGGTTCAGGTTATAGTTAATAATAGTAAATGTTCTTTTTTTCATAGCAATATGTCACGGCAAGATCCCGTAATCCTTTTCAGGGTTCCGTACCCAAAGGTCATCGGGACCATGTTGCCTCCGCTGTCCGTCCGTCGATCTGTCTGTCAGCGGGCTGATCTCATTATCTCAAATATAGTTAATGAACTACATAAGATGTCTCAAATATACCTTTCCATTATTCGATACTCTTAAACTCTTGATAATCAAGGCAACCCCGTAAGGAACTGAGGAAATCCTTTAAGTTTTCTTTGAACATATTGTTCCGCGATTTCGATACTCGTATAAGTACATGATATCCGATACGTTAATATTACGTTCACGTTTATAATACGTATGTGAACATCATCAATAACAAACGTGTTTTAGTATTTCCGATACTCATATTACCTCTACTTCCTGAGATTTCTTTATCATAGGTAAACATAGGAATGGGTTTACGCCTGAAAAATTGCTTTATATAATGCTGATTTTATCTTTCTCTCTGTTTTATTTGTTTTAGTTTTTAGTTTAATGTATTTTGCCTTATTTCGAAAATACAATAAGGTAAGTGAAAACAAGTATACGAGATGCATGCCGAAATTTTACCTAATATAGAATATTCAACTTTTTGAAACAGTTTTGCGATCCACCGGTAGCAGTGGACGATAGAGACCGCAAGTAAATAAACCTTTATTTATTTAAAAACTTAGATAAACAATAAACACGAGCTCTGAAGCCGAGAGAGTCTGACACCAGACTGTTTATGTTGTATTTTAACCGTATCAAGTACAAATATCAGCCAAGACATGTCGTGATTCATGGATCCTTAGGTTGAAAAATATTCCAGCTGGATTTACAAAGTAAATTTAAAGTTCTTTCTTTTTACAAAGATTTTTAATGGCGTTTTGTTTGGATCATTAATTTGACAGAAGTTCAGGTAAAAAGCCGTCTCGTAATCTCTTCCAGATGGAGCATGTCAAATAAAATACCAAAGATAACTAAAGGTTGGGTATCCATAAGGGAGTTTTGTCAACCCTGAGGAATTTCAAGTTCCTAATTTTTTATGTGAATGGTTAGACCACTATAAATATAAATATGATCTAATTAATTTGGATAGTTGAATATAATTACTATGAAATATGTCATAATATTGACAAAGCTATAAGTTTCTGGACAAAGAACACATAGCTTGAAATGATTTTAAATGTATATTTAATGTGACAAAAATGCATATTACGTGGAATCTGATTAAATAGATCCATCTTCATCAATTTCATCACTTCCCATCCCACCCAACTACAGCAAAGCAAAAAGGAGGGTTATGATCAGTAAATAATCAGACAAGTAAGGTATCATTAGAAGCGTTGCTGTTTATGTAACGTTATACTAAATTCAATATGGTGCCCTCTAAGGACATAAAGTCATGACCAAAAACATTTCTTTCTGAAAAGGTACCGTGTTGGGTATCACATGAAAGTGCTTATCGAGCACATTTCAAAAATATATGATTACATATTTTTCCGTAGTCGGGTTTTAGTTTTTAATCAATTTTTTTTTACAACAGCACTTATACAAACTTTTGGAGTATTTTGAAAAAGCCGATTCTTGCTCAAGAATTATTAAATATCACAAGGACTCGCCGGCCACACGCCTTGCAATCGCCTTGTTTTATTCTTTTTCCACAGAAATATTCACTAACAAACTATTTCCAAAACTTAATACAAACATTGAAATTTTCACAACTACTTGTATTGTTTATAAACGCTTGGTGAGTTTTATGAGTTTATTTTAGTAGTTCTATTAAAAATTACCTGTCAACGTAAATATTAACACTTTATTACTTTGTCTCATCTATAAGCTTCTGTTCTATCGTGCAAGTCAAAATTATGCTTTCAGTCGCCGGTCAGTACTCTTTTAACTTTTGTTTTTACCATGAGCGCAATGACGCAATACTTTTATCCTTATGTATAATTTATGTCACTGTTTGCTTCATAATAAATTTCAATTAAAAAGTGTTGCGCCCTTGCGCTCATATAAAAACAAGAGATAAATTCTCTTAAAACGGTGTAATTTTGGCCAAAACTGCAAAACTGGCAATCTTTGGGCCCCTGAGAAGTAAGCAATTACTAGAATAATACAAATAATTTTAATAAAAACTTAAAATACAAATGTTCCATAATAATAAAATGCTAAAATTTCATACGCGCGCTCAATCTTATTTTTTCCTATTTTTAGGGCCAGAAAACCCCCTTCTTTTGCGGTTATGCAGGAAAATGTATTTTCTTTATGTACTCATCAGTTTGCGGTTATTTACGTGGCGGTAATGGATGCGTTTACGTTACCTGATTTTTAAAGTTAAAATAGTCAGTCATAGAATTTTCAAGTCACTTATCATTAAATAAAAGTACTTATTTATTAATGTATTCGAGAAGCTATTTTACTTTTGTTTACTAACTTTAAGTGTCGTACTTTTAACTAATCGCATGACCCAGATAGTTCGTTTGATTATTTATAATTTATCTAATGTGATAAATTGTGGATAGGAAGAAGGGTTCATTAGAGGTTAAACATCGGATTAAACTACACGTGTTTAACACATTGTAATCTGGTTGAAACTTTTTGTCTAGAAATCAATGTTTGTTACAATATGTTTAACCTGATTTAGTTCCTTGTTATCGACATCTCACTGATAGAGAAACCTAGGCAAAGCGCTTAGCCTAGGTAAAGCGAATAACGAATTTTTATAAGGAAACACAATAGATGGTGTTATAAACACCATTCATTTCGATACACAACTAGCGCAGGGATGCCATGACAGTTCATTCTAATTTGTCCGCAGCTTTTGTTTGCTTTAGTGACAATTAATAAAATGATTTTTGGCTGTTGTGTTGTGATTTACCGTTAGTTAACTGTTTCATTATTTTTAATTGGCCTCATACTTTTTGTAAAATGCTTTTTATGATCGTTTGTTTGCTATTTTCAGAATATTTTAAATGAAAAAGTTTTAGATAGTTCGTTAGAAAACTTGATGTGTCGTAGGTACACTGCAGTAAAGCGCTCTAGGCAAAGCGAATAGGGCAAAGTGAATAGGTGAATATTCGCTTAGTAGTGAAAGTGGAAAACAAGCAAGGTAAAATAACTGAAATAGCAGGTCCTAGTGATAACAAAAAGAGAATAAGAACAGCAGCCAGACACAAAAAAAGAAATAACATCGATTTCCTACTTTTGCTTATTTTGTTCTGAAAAATATGAAGATCCTCTAACCAAAGATTGGATTCAGCTCTCACAATACCAAAGATTATGAGAAATGTAGTGCTTACAGAGGGCGTGGCAGTTACTTTTGTGATGATTACTTAGATTAAATTGTATATGGAGCATTATTCGTTTGCACGAGTACGTTATCCGTTTTACCCAGTGGTGCTGGGCAAAAGCGACTTGTTTTTGTTTTTCTTGTAATTATTACGAATTACTGTTGAGTTTTCTGAACTTTACTTTCGTGATGTAAATATGATTAAACGGTAAAAAGAACAACAATAAAACTCAATTCCTACTGGGTATTAACATTTGTGTCCTTATTTTTACGGTTTCCTTAACTTATGCGCTTTGCCCGGACTTCCATATAAAAAGGAACTCGGTATCGGTATTACATAGATAACACTTTCTTCCGTCCCGGTGAACCTCGAAGCCTTAAAATAGGGTTTTGTAATCGTCTACTACCTATTATTATAGTGACGTATTAACTAATCTAATTCTGTTATTTTATTTCAAAGTGAAAAATACCCCTTTTAGAATCACTATTGTTGTCTATCTATCTGTTTGTCATAAAAGTCATTAACACATTCCCTGCGTTGGCGCTAAAACGGAACTTACTGCCAGTGTGGTACGAGATCTATACTGCCCGTATCTATATTGCCTGGTTTGCGTTACGGCTCCTATTTTGCCGTACCAGGACCTGAGTTCCAAGGTCCATGCAGGCGTGAAAACTCATCGTATCATCGTATCGGTTTAAACCAATCGATAGGTTACATCCTCGTGTATACCCACCTGCGGTAGCACGGAGTTCTTTAAGATATATCGAAAGATAAAGGGCTTTTTTCAAAATCATCGTTTACGGCAATATACTTGCCGTGTAGCATAGAAGTGATAAAATGTTAGGGATGGGCTTTACTTGTTAAATAGACAACCAATATTTTTATCAATATTCTTTTAGACACAAAATAATTTTTTTACGGGTTTTTCAACAAGAACTTTGTTTTTTTAATATGGTCACACCGGAACTACATGACAGTTTGACATTTAGTTTTTTGGCATATCTGAAGTAGAAGCTTGGGCAATTATTACAATGAATTCAATTTCACTCGAAAATCGCATTAAAATAATCACTATGAAAATCACTATGAAAATCTGTAACCGTCATAGACGACAACACCATCGCGCAAAGACCAGGCAGACTACGGGCACGCGGGGGGTGCGCCGGGGGTGCGCCGGTGCCCGGCGTCAGACCTAAGACGACAGCCTAACTAGAAAGGAAGAAAAAGAATCGACATCTGTAACCGTGGTCGTGGTGGACATTTATTAGATATCATTTTTCATTCCTAATTGCCAAACCTTACTTTTTTTAATACAATGAAAATTTGAATCATTGTCATCTAAATTCATTGTTTTATTTTGATTTACAAAACAAAATTCTTGTTGAAAAACCCTTCATAAATCAACATAATTCACTTAACAAGCAACATCTATTTTAAAAATATTTAAGTACCTAAAGTAAATAATGGTTTAGATATCAATTTTGCTTGGTTATCTTATAAAGTAGCATCATATTGTGTAGAAGTTACTTTCTTGCTTCTGAGTTTTTTCGTGAAAGTATCATTGCATTTCCGTATTTTACGCAAAAAATAATATCGAGCACAAAACACGTCTCACTTTTGGCCAGCACTATTGCTCATGCAGTGAGGTGCGGGGTTGGGGGGTCCAGTGCGGTACGGCAACTTTTTTGCCGTACCGCACTGGATGAAAATAATTTTCTCACTGTGCGTTACAGCAACTATTTTGCCGCACATTTTTTTGTAGAAAATTATTATATTCATAGCAACAATACTGAGAATATCACTGTCTCTTTTCTACATGATCGGGAACATAGGTACTCGTAAATCACCCCCGAACTGGGCGTAAAACAAGGAAAACGAGCTGCCGCACTGTCTGATACCCAAATACGGCAAAATACTTGCCGTAACGCAAGGAATGTGGTAAGCTTCAGATTACGAAAAATTTGATTTTTAAATTGTTGGTCGAACGTAGAATTTAATTTAATTTTTATTATAATTTTAATTTAACTGAATATATATGTCTATTTGGATTACAATATTAATCCAACGTTCTTTACACTCCAAAACAAAAAAAAAACACTTAGTCGTTTTGGATACTGGCAGTATCAATAAAACGGACATACAAACGAATGTGATCTTCTTAGGAATAGGTATTTGATGCAAATTAATTTTCAACCGACTTCAAAAAAAGGAGGAGGTTCTCAATTCGTCGGAATCTTTTTTTTTTTTTTTTTCTATGTATGTTCACCGATTACTCGAAGACGCCTGAACCGATTCTTTTTTTGTTTGAAAGGGTATACTTCACAGGTGGTCCCATATTAATTTTATCGAAATCGATTTAGCGGTTTTTGAGAAAATCAACAAAAACATAGCAAAATTGGAGTTGCTACGATTGAAGTCGGTTGTTTTTAACGTATTCAGCGTGGTCAATTATATCTTAAACCTCGTTAGGCAAATCCCGACTCTAACTTGGCCGCTTTTTATTTTCACAAATGTTTTGCGCAGAAATATTTTCTATAATATATAGGGTGCTACTTTATTAGTGCCCGATATTTTAGTCAGTGCTTCTACTCCTGATTCTGATCAACTTTCCCCAAGGAACTCATAGTCAAATAGCAAAAATTTTTTTGGAGTCTTCATACAAATTGATCAGCCGAGCGGCTAAATTAGTATGAGGAGTCCAACATTTTTTTTGCGATTTGACTATGGGTTCTTTGGAGAAAGTTGATCAGAATCAGGAGTAGAAGCACTGACTAAAATATCGGGCACTAATAAAGTAGCACCTTATATATAGAAATTGTGACTATAAAAAGATAACTGTACTAATAATTACAAAAAAAAAACGCCTTGTTTCCTTGATAACAGTGTTTTAAATGCCTCGCCGAAGTTAAGTCCCTCTCCACACCACCGCATGCAGCGTGCTCGGCCCGCCGCCGTGTTTAGACAAGGGATATCGGGATGTGTATTTAACGTTAAAATAAGCCTGCCGACCAAAATTAGTGGCGAGGAGTCTTAAATCCGAATTGCAGCTGTTTTAACCGACGACGACTTATGTGGAGGCAATTTAAGTAGATCTCTCTCCATATTAGGTACGTACATACTCTATTATCGAGACGTTTCATCCAATGTTATCGTACCTACACTGTTACATGTTTATAACATACAGCTCTTTTAAGTGCATTAAGTTTGCAATTAATCAGAACGCAACACAATAAAAGGGAGTTGTGGTGTTGTTGTAAATTTTGCGTGATACAGACGTAGCGCGAACTCAGCCAGGCACGGGCAGGCACGGACGACTAACGGCGCGGCGGCTTGCCTGGCGTGTTATTGCAATAAGAAAGACGGTAAATGTGTGGTTCTTTTTTATCAAGAATTGCTTAATTAATCTGGGCGCGGCGCTTTGATGTTTATTATGAGATCTGTGAACGAAGCTTCGACGCCAAGTGTCAACGTGGTGTCAGCGCAATCGCTCGCGCTTCCTTTGAGTTTAGATTGATACGGGATGTTGGTTAGTTTGCCACTCGACTCGCTGACTTCCAAAAACTGGGTATGATAATTGATAATAATTGAATTCTCTGGGACACATCACACACGGTCTTATCTTATACATACCTACATATACATTTAAATAAATACATACATATAATACACTCAGACACAGAGCAAACAAATCTTCTCATAGATAACAGAAATGTTTGCCCTGAGTAGGAATGAAAATCACGACTCTCGGATCTGGAACACTAACCACTAACCACCGAGTCATGAATTATCAATAACAATGTAAAAATGTACAAGTTCTCTTCAGACGTCAGGCAAATTTAAATTTCCAAAATTACCAATAGATCGATACATTTTAAAAAGCCTAAAAATCATAATAGATATAAAAACAGGGTAGATGAGTTTCATTTTTTTTTCGCTTAAATAGGTTTTTCTTTACTTGGTTGATATTCAAAGTGCGACACACGCTGCTCTTGCCATCCGTCGCTGAGCTTTGATATTAAGATATTTGCGATATCCATTTGATCACGTCAACGTATTGACAGATTAATGAGTTCTGCAAAAGAAACCGAGACGATACGCGTACCGCTTCCGGCGGATCAACCTAGTACAGGATGTGGAATTATATAGGTATATACATATGCATATTGAGTGGGTCGATAGAAAATCTATATAAATGTAAGATCATAAAAAAATGAAGTATGGAAATATTTAGCTCACTCTTCATAAAGTTAGGTTTATTGATTCATCACTCATCAGTAAATATAAAAAAAAATAAGTAAATATTTAGATGAGATATTTTTTTTATAAAAAAATTGACATTAAATTAACGAATACTTGCGGTGAATATATAGATAAAGAATTGAATTGAACTTCATTACTCTGAGCTCGCGGTAAAATATGCTGATCCGCCGAAAGTAACAAATTGAAACCGCGTTGAAAATACAGTGAAAAGGGGTTGCGGGCGTGGAGCGGCGCGATAACGCGGCGCCGCCGGCGGTGCGTGAGCGCTGATCCGTTGCATGCGCGGGCACACCGCGGAGCGAACAATGCGAACAAAGTGAACAAACCTGCAGTAATCTCCGCATTGTGTTGTGTCCGGACCGCCGCCGCCGCCGCCGCACCGCGCACCCAATGTTCTACCTCTCTGCCAAATTGAGACTGATCTACCACAAACCGATGCGCCCAATCAAAAGATAAAATAATATTGATTTTAGAAACTGCCTATCATGACAGACATTGAAGAAGGTAATAAAACCGACAACAGCCCATCTTTGTTTACTCTACAAAATGACAATGTTACGAGCCTGAATGGAAACTGTACAAAATTCATTAAGAAATTATGGCACTAAAAAAATCGCTTTGTGTGTGTGAGGGGTAATTTTGGGGAACGTAATATAACACTGAACCCTGTTGCCGTCGGAATAGAGACAGTCACGTAAAAGTCATGTTGTTGTCAGAAAAAACTGGGTCCGGATGGGCGAGATGAATGGTGTCAAAATGACATGTCAGTTTAATTTTTTTCTATGTTTTGGCAGACCCTACAGAGCCCGCTTTAGGGCGTCAGCAGCACCACTTGCCTAATTTATGGCACTAGGTAAAAGGCAAATAACAGCTTTAGTCCAGTCAATCTACGGTTTTTTGTATGAAGCAGGTTGCATTAAATATGCACTTTAATGGAATTCATAAGAATCTCTTCCGAATATTATTTATAATGAATATTATTGATAGTAAAATAACTCATAAAAAATTAAATTAAAGTGTGAATAAAAAAAGTCTTTTTTATGAGGGCTTCTTTTTAAAATATTTTAATTATATTAGTAATAATATAATCCTCGGTGAAGATCGATAAATTGAATATTGGATAGATAATTAGATATTGAATACATGATGTACCAAGATAAGTTATACTTAACTTAAAAGGAAATATTGCAAGGAGAATGGTATTTAATGCAACGTCAAATCTCATTTGTAATATTAATTAATGGAGATTCGTACTTTTAAAATAACATAATAATTATGTAACTCCCTCAGAGTCAACAAAACAAAGACGGTCAAAAATCCTGCTACTCGGATGCAAATTGATAATAAAATATATATTTTCTCAAAATATTTTTCTTTTACTTTCTTTCCACTTTGTGAAGGTTAAATTCTGTGTATATTTGTTGGCCTAATTTAGTCTAGTTTGGCTGAGTTTGGTCTAATTATGACCTCCGCTTATAACAAAAACGTGTACACATCGAAAATCAAACCGTAATTAGTTTACAATAGCTTAAATAATTCGCCTTCTAAAGTTAGCATCACAAACTTAGAAACTATAGGTGCAATCTTTTGAGTCAGGGAAAAACTACTTACACAAATAAAAATATTAAAATAAAACTTCAATATTCTGATCATAGCAGCGATTTCCCTGAATCAGATAAATATTAAGAGAAGAATAATATGTGTGAAATTATCAGATAAAAATTGTAATGTAGATTTTCAAATGAAATACTGAACCGAAGGGTCTCAGATCAAAACCCAATCTAACCTACATCGTAGAAATAAGTAGCCCCAGTAAAAAAGGCATTGTTATTATATTGAATTAAATCGGTAGTTTAAAATGTTACGTCTTTAACTATCTAACAATGCAATTTTAAAACCTTTAAAAAAGTAAGGAATACAACCGTGTCATGCAGTTTTCTGTGAAGTTTTAGCTGTAGATCAAATTGCGCAGCAGTAAGACTTATGATCGAGTACGTTGAATAATCGGACGGCAAAGTAAATTGTGCGAGTGTATTGTATTGTCGGGTTTTGTTGATTGTTCAATTGAATTGTTGTGCGTTAGCGTGACGACGACGGCCCCCGCCCGGGGCCAGGCGGGCGGGACCTCGCCGCCGCCGCCGCGCCGCCCCACGGCTGCTACTGCGTGCGCGGGCCCGAGTCCACCAGGGCAGCACTCAGGAAACTATACAATACTAGAATAACAACGTAAGCTTTTCTACCTATAATATTACAATCATGCCTGCACATGACTTAATAAATAACAACAGCTCAGTTTTAACATGTTTCCATTACGAACGGAATGAGAATGTACTAGCACAGAGTTTTAGGAATAATAGGTAGTACTAGTCAACTTTTGTTACGTCTAGTTAGCAATGGCAACATCGATATAAGAATGGCAACCATCATAGTAAGTATATCTATTAAGTGGTAAATAGCACATATCTACTTGCGTGATTTTGGTTTGTAATACTTTTCGCCTTTCGCCTTAAGTAAAGTTGTGATGTTGCGTCCTGAAATTTTTGATGATATCCGACATTTTGTCCATAACCTGAGTTTATATTCTTACATACTGAAAAGTAGTATGAAACGGCGTGTTTAGTTTAGTATTCATTTATCTTTTCTTTACTTTTTTATTCATTAATTTTGTATCTTAATTTTTATACTGTTCATTATAGATTTTTCTTATTTTGAAATGTGAGAGAACAACGTTCTGAGGACACCCAACATCCACGCGGTTCAATATTTTTATTTATATATTGTACCCGATTTAATATTTTAATCTCTGCAAATTACGAATGGAAGCCAAAAATATATCCTAAAATCTAAATATTACCGAAAATCCGAAATTAAACTCAATCCACGTCGAAACAGGCGACAGGGCTCCTGGGGCAGGACCTGTGCGCTCGCGCTGCCGCACCGCGCTGGAGCAACAATTCGAGAAGAATTACGAAGCGGCGGCCACATTACCCGCGGGTACGGACTGCACACTCTATTCTCAATATCGGCTGATCCGCAGTTGATCCCAACCCAAACTGTAACGCATTCAGATTATTTGTAATAAGAATAAGCCAACTACACTTTATGTATCCACAATAAACGTTTTTATAACAAGATGATGGTAGCATAGGACTTTTTTTAAAAAGAGTATACTAGCTTGGTTCAAAAAGTTAAGCGCTTTTCTCAGCAAACGACATAATTTGGTGTGTACGATTTACGACTTCCAGATTGCATAAAACACAGTTCTATAAGAAACATGAGGAAAGTAAACAAACAGGCGCGCGCAGCCGTCTATAAAGCAAAAGTTATCCGCATTTAATTACGTTCTGGTATTTTGGTAAGTACGGCTGCGACGGCCGCCGACGCGCGCACACCCCTGGTGGCCCGGTCGGAGCCGCAGCTACTGATGCCGCCGCCGCAGCCGCCTTGCACCACGCGCACGCGTCGCGATTACTCGCGATTGCAGCTACATCACTCGCACACCTCCCGTACAAGCGTCAACACTTTGAACATTTATTTCGAGGCATATTAAGGCACCCACTACTAATCGCATCATCATAACTTCATCAGGTGAGAAGACGCCAAATGATTACCATCTGTGGATAAAAAATTGAAAAACAAGTTTATTAAAAAAAAAAATGGTCCGTTTGCGTAACTAACACGATTGTAAAATTAATAAATTATATCGTGTGTCACTTAACTCGTAGATGCCTTGCAGTTAATGTAATATTTCACCGACTCATAACAAAACCACGGAGTAGGGGAAGTTTACATAGAGTTACGTATATAGGGGAGAATGGGCAAACATTGGGCTTTAAACCATTTGGAGAGACCGCCGCTGCCGCCGCGCCACCGCGCCGCCTAGGGCGACAGCAGGCGGCTGAGGGTTGGCGGGAACGGGCAAATATTAGTTCGGAGGGCTGGCCAACATGCGACTAATTGTTCTTTAAATACCTCGAGCCCATCATTCGGTAAACAATTTCAAAATCGATTTGTTGGAGCAAACTCCGTGATGCGTAGGTACCTGTTTATTTATAATGTTTGCTTGGCAACGCAGCTAATGCGCAGCTTAAACGAAAATATATAGGCCGAAAGATAATAATCGTCGATTATTTTATTGACGAAATCAATGACCAAATCAAGGTCCACAAAAGCTTTAACCTAGCACTAGCCATCGGAATGCTGTACGAACAGGTACTTATCCCTATATTTATATATTTTTATATATTACAAATCTGTCTTAAGAAGTTAACAACAACCCATTTGTCTACACACCTTGTTATGCCGAGACTGAACTATGAATCGTAAACTATTTATAATTGAAGATGAAAAATGGATTGGAAACCATTAGGTGGGTGACGCGCGGGCGAAACGCGATCGCAGCAGCAAGGCATGGGTCGGATGGGCCTCGGCGACGGCGGCGGGGCGGCGGCGTGCGCGATCGATGCGTGTCCGTTCGCTGTCAGCGCGGCAGCGTCGCTATTCCCGTCTCGTCTATCTATTTTTCAAACTTGTTGTCCAATTTGTGTTCCGTCTGGGAGATTTATAGCTTTTTGAACAAATCTTTAAATGATTAGCCATACCCCTATTTAACTTGCGTATTTGAAATCTTAATGATCGTGTTACTGATAACAGGTTCAACAGAGGACGGAGTAGAAAGATCTCTATGGACTTTAGCAAATACAAATTTAGTGAAGTCTCTAAATAAATTGAATCGGTTATTTGAGAAACCCTACAAGTAACAATTTTGGCGAAATCGTGTTATGCATGGCAATTTATTCATTAGGAGTAAATACCCAAGTCAGAGAGATTTCATACCAGTTTAACTTCAAACTTACAAAATATGGCAATTTGATTTTAACGTTTAGTTGAGAAGCCCCAAATGTCCACAGACATGTGGAGTTTTATACTACTTGCCCTACTCATAATGCTGTCTGCTCAGTCTGAGGGTGCGTTTCCACTGACGCGGAGCTGGGCGGAGCGGAGCGGACCGTGAATGACCAATTACAGTGCTCGAAATCTCTGCTCAGCGCCAGTGGAAACAGTGTAAGAGGAGCGGAGCGGAGTAAGGCGGAATTTGAAATTAAATATATGGTGACTTTAAATTAGTTCTTGATACAAAAAGTTATGCAGTTCTTGATAAAAAAGCCTTTCGTATCAAGAACTAATTCAAAGTTACCCTATATTATGAACTCGCTGACGCAGAGCTGGGCGGAATGGAGAGGAGCGGACGTTAATTGACCAATTGCAGTGCTCGAAATCTCCGTTCAGCTTCAGTTTTCACACTCCACTGCTCTTCTCTGCTCCGCTCCACCCAGCTCCGCGTCAGTGGAAACGCACCCTAAACAACCTTTATGGCTACCTATTATTGTTTCTGTCAAAAAAATGGTGAATTGATGTTTTTGTGTTTGAATAGTATTTTTTTAATTTGAATTTCTTAAAAAATGTGAATAAATAATATTTTTGTACTTAGTAAACATAGTTTATTCGTGTAATTGAGATACCCCATAAGTCCATTGACTTTAACTAGTTTTTATTATGTGTATATGTACTATTTGAGTTTCAATCCTTTATCATTTAATTAAGAATAGTCCCAATTATACTTTGGTCTAATCAGCTCATTCAGTTTAATAGAAAAAAAATACACTATAATGTTTTTTGTGGCTCTTCTAAAATGAGTTCTCATGGACATGTGGGGTTTCTCAAATTACCGATTCAGTTAATGTGATGAACTTTTAAACTGTATCGACAAACTGTGAGTAGAATTATATTTTTGTTTGTTTCAGTTTTCCCGGTGTTTTCATGAAAACTTGACGTCCTATTTTTTCCACTGCAGTATCTAACTTAAACTTAACACATTAGTTTCATCTATGGATAGAAAAACCTTGTAAAGTAGTGTTATTATATATAATTTTTGACATTTGATAAAAAGCTATATGGGTGTTATTGTAAGTTGTTGTGAATGTAATTACATCCATAGCTTTTTATTAAATGTCAAAAAAACGATGTATTTTATTTATTTTATTAATTATTGGATAATCTCAGTACTATTCTGTAGGTGAATACCTAGTGTCCTGGATCTGAATTGTCTTTTTTTAGTTAGCCCTAATTGATATAACATTAAGGCTCAAACTGTGTGAAGAAAATTTTACAACTTTGAACCAACTACGGACACATGCAATACTTACTTTTCGATTTCCTTTAGGGTTTCTACTACTCATATAGACGAAAATTAATAAGTGTGATGAGAAGAAGTCTCACATTAAATTTAGAAAGTTCCTTTTGGCACTCCGGCCTCGTATAATGCAATTTGCACTATTCCTGAAAACCAGTCAGGAATCTATATTTTTGCTGTGAAATGACGCGCTGAGAGCAATAGTGGTGTAAGCACATTTTTGAAAATCTTGTTCTTGTTTTCTACGGATCGCTGATGATGTCTACTTTCGAGGCCCTTTTTATATCCCTAATTCCTAAATATTCAAGATGTGAAGACAACATTTTTAGTTTTTGCATTCACTGTTTTTCATGACAGTTTTGACGTATGCTAGCTTACACCAGTCTACAATATTGAAATTTTTTGCAAAAATTAAAACCATTATGGCGTATGCCTTATGTGCCATTTGAAACAATTAATTTTAAGAAGTGTATATCCCAATGGAAAAACAATAACAGATGCAAAGAAAAAAAGATTTGCTAGAATTGTTGGCCTACATTCCTTCCGTGTACTATGACTTTTATCAAGATGCACCAAGTAAGAGAAAGTTATTATTATTATGTATATTATCTAAAAAACTGCAAAACAATTATTAAAACAGAAATTAATAAATTTAAATGTACTCAGTGTTTCATTTGGTATAAGTCAAATTACACAGTCCCAAACATGGGGATTGCCAAACTGATGTAAGCCACATTTTGTCCACCTACCTAAATCATAAAGAAAATTACCTATTTTAATGCACCTTGACGTAGTTACTAACATGAATAAACGAATATTTTTTCTAAAAATTTATGATGTATTATACCAATTTTTAGGGTTCCGTAGCCAAATGGCAAAAAACTGAACCCTTATGGATTCGTCTTGTCTGTCTGTCTGTCTGTCCGTCCGTATGTCACAGCCACTTTTTTCCGAAACTATAAGAACTTATACTGTTGAAACTTGGTAAGTAGATGTATTCTGTGAACCGCATTAAGATTTTCCCACAAAAATAGAAAAAAAAACAATAAATTTTGGGGGTTCCCCATACTTAGAACTGAAACTCAAAAAATTTTTTTCATCAAACCCATACGTGTGGCGTAAATACGTAACAACCTATCTATGGATAGGTCTTCAAAAATGATATTGAGTTTCTAATATATTTTTTTCTAAACTGAATAGTTTGAGCGAGAGGCACTTCCAAACGTATACGTATACGATTTTTTTAATACGTCATAAATCGTAAACCGCAATTTACCTTTCATTCAATCAACTCAAATATAAAAATAAATAAAAAAACATTTAATTTCATAAACACAACGAAATAAAATAACTTTTATAATATGTTACTTGCTGCTACGGAGTCCGACTCGCACTTGGCCGATTTTTTTTTTCAAAGTTAGATAAGTATTTCACTTACCTAAGCGAAAATGGGCTTACACCACTCTTGCTCTCAGCGCTTCAAATTAGAGATGTGTAGGTCCGGCCGGAACTGAATCCTCGGACCCGTATCCGTCGCGGATGTGGTGGATGTAACTCCGACTGCAAGTCGGAACCGGTTCCTCTGGAACTGATTCAGTTTCGATCGGAGTTGGATGCAAACGAACCCGGAACTGATACCGCGCTGGCACTGGTACAGGAATGGCGGGTGAGTGAGGTGGGGTCGGGAGGGGCGAATTATACCGTACTGACCTATACTAGAAGACGCCCGGAGTTCAGTATTTTATCTATGCACGTTCGGTCGGTAGGCATAAGTTTACAAAGCTATCTGATCTGATAATAAATGAAGTATTATGAAATTATAAAGGATGTAAGTACTATAAGTATGATTCTAAATAAAATGAAAGATTTTATTATTAAACGAATGATGAAATCTAATGTCAAAACTTTCTTTGTTGATTATATCAAATGGCTGTGATTTTACTACTATCTTGTTAATAAAATATTTTTTGCAAAATTCTTTATAAAAATGCTCCATTTATTCATTTATGAGTTCTGCTTCCGCAACACAATGGTGCAATGCAATCAAGTTTGGTCGCCCTACGCAATCCTTTCCTCTAAGGACTCGGACCCATATAGGTCCGACGGAACTGGTACCTGGAAGCAAATCCGCAGAGCTGGAGTACATCCGGACCCGCATCCTTTAAAAACTCGGACCTACACATCTCTACTTCAAATATACGCAAACTTATTTGTGAGATAAAATTTTTTAGGTTTGCAAACTTTGGAAATAAAGACTTCAGGGTGGGTGAGCTTAATGACACTTTTGGTCAACCTATAGATAACTAACTAAATATCATCTGATTAGCTTTAAGATTTCGCAGTGTTACAAAAAAAAATGTGAGTGTGATTGATGACCTACATCTCAGGACACTTAACCCAAAGTAAAAGCGCCCGTTATAAAATGAAAAAAAGCGGAATACCTATATCTGTCAATTAAAAGTTCAACCGTGAAACCTCGAAGCAAAATTAGACCTGTGAGCCTGCACATACTTATAGGTACATACAAAACTGAGATAAACTAAAATACAATATTTAAAAAAACCACCAAAATGAGATAGATATTCCGGGAGAAAGACTGAATGAACTCACAATAATTTTAACCTAAATCCACGTTGAAAAACAGAAAAGGAAAAATAATAACGTTCAGCATACCACTCGCGTTCGGCCCATATGGGCCATGTCTTGGGGCTACCCTTTCGGGCCACTATTTTTGTAATGACAGTTTGCAGGCGGGCGGCGCGGCGCGGCACGGCTCAGCGGCGTCGTTGGCGGCGCGGCGGCGGCGCTCGGATCGGAACACAATAAAATAAACTGATTCGTAGTCTTACCAAGTATAGGTAATATTTTTTTAAGAAATATATAAGCCATGTCTAACACACAACCTCACAATAGTTAAATCAACTTCGATGGAAACTGAAATCTTACAATACAATGGGATTCTTGTTGCCTATACTTGCCACACGTTTTGTCACAGCTTGCAGCTGTGTATGATGGGGCGCCGAATTTTGATTATGTTTTATTGTTTTATTTTAAGGGAAATACGTTTGTTGTAATTACTGAATTATTTTGTTTATTTAAAATAAAAACAGCAATATAATAACAAAATAACTACATACACGATAATTAAGTCCATTCATACCTAATTTAGTAGAAGTGACAAAACATCTAAACGTAAATATACTGGGTTGGGTAAATTTTATTCGCCTTTTCATAAACGCACTTAGGTAATATTTATTACAAAATAACTAATACAACAACGGTACAACAATTAACTCTTAATTATTAGGTTTAAAACGTCACAACTTTTTGCTTTTATACACTGTTTATAGTTTATAGTTCTGGCCAATGCAAAAATCCTAACGACACTACGTCCGTCTCAGGTGTTTAGAAGTTATTTATAAACACGTTATCCCTAGACACATTACACTCTTTTTAGAGGCAATCGCGTAATAACTGATAGATACGACAAATAATTAAGTTTACTTTAAAGATTTTGTATTTATTTTTTCTCTCAACATGTGCTTGGCTAAAGTAAACCGGCGCGGCGCGCGCCCTGACGTCACACAAAACCGGCAGCCTGTATGTGGCGAAGCACAACTTTACTTAACTAAATCATGGCATGTCAAAAACAAAAGTACACCGCATGGAATGTATGAACGAAAAAACATAGGTGAATTTTAATAAAAAAAATATATGTTACGTGTCTTGATGGACGCATACAAATTCTCGAAGGGCAATACAATCCTATGACTAGTTTTTGAGAAAAAAAAAAATTTGTAAAAAATCATATAGATATTCGGTCCATGTATGGAGAAAAAATTAAAGTGATCTGTTTTTAACGAAAAAAATATGTTTTATTTATCATTTAAATGATCAAGTTCTCCAAAGAAACTGATCTAAACAAGTGTTGGGTTTGGAAGTTATAGCATATCTTATTATTCATTTTTTCATACAAAATTCCCTATTCATTTTTACGAAAATTAATCGGTGATTTTTTACAAAAATTATATATGTTACGTATTTTGATGAAAACTTAAAAATTCCCGAAGAAAAATACAATCCTATGATTAGTTTTTGAGAAAAAAATATTTTGTAAAAATATCATATAGGAATTCGCTCAATACTAAAATGTTTGGACGAAAAATTCAAAGTTGTCGTCTATAACGAAAAATAAATGTGTATTTTTAACCCTGAAAATGATCAAGTTCTCCAAAGAAACTGTTTAAAAACAGGGTTCGGTATGCAAGTTATAGCAACTGTTTTTTGTCACACTATTCCTATTTGTGGCTGAAGAGATGTGTATCTTTTTCTATTACATGTTTTAATATATCAAAGTCCTGTGTTTCGCTTCATAGATCTGAAATCGTTAAAAAAGTTATTTGTATTTTTTGTTTTATTTTTATTTCATTTGGTGAATTATTGTTATTTTTCATATTTTATAACTTATTTATATTTATTGCTGATGATATGATTAAAAGGTTTAAATACATTCGAATAAATACATTATATAATAATAGATAATAAAATCAGTTTATTTAGCTATTTACAATTATACATTACTTGACTACATATTTTTTTTTCGTTAAAAACAAATCACTTTAATTTTTTCTCCATATATTGACTACACTATGGAGCGAATACCTATATGATTTTTTACAAAATATTTTTTTCTCAAAAACTAGTCATAGGATTGTATTGCTCTTCGAGAATTTGTATGCGTCCATCAAGACACGTAACATATATTTTTTTTATTAAAATTCACCGATGTTTTTTTTCATACATTCTATGCGGTGTACTTTATTTTGTGTTTATTTTGTACATTTTTGCTACAAAAAACAAAAACAAAAATATTACGCAATTTTAAAATTAAAACATTCCTTTGATTTTGAAATGGCGGACATAGGTATTTGCCTGCGTCAGAAAATCAACCAGTCAAATCACCCCAAACTTTAATACTTAATATGGTTATTATACTATTGTACAGTAAAATTACAATATAGGTAACTTAATCTAATCCTCACGCTATTCTACGATTCCAGCCTATTTACAAAAATCCGAGCAATTATAATGTCATTTCACTGGTGAGATTATAACGTACCGTAATTTACAACATCACTGCGACGTATGCATTAATTAAATAATAAAGTGTTGTACAGACAGTCACAAAGATATCTGTAAATATCTCTATGGGCCAGTGTGCATTTTGAGCTGAATCACTGAATTGCTTATAAAAATTAAGACAGACCACACGGAGTGCCGCAACTCGATGCCAAAAGTAATGTAAAAGGAGAATTAACGAGATATATCGTAATTTACTTACTTACTAAAACGGATTCTCAGCTGAAATAAATGGAAAACCGTAGACGGCGCGCGGGCGCAGTGCGGTGGCCGTTCCGTGCCAAATTAGACTCGATAAACCAAATATTTATTGAAGTTTCAATATAAACGTAGGAGGTGAGATGCCGTCAATCCAAATTGGTTACGATTACGCCGCACGTGCACCGCGTATAGCATACAGCCATAAAACTATGTTGGTGGCCACAAATTGAGTGGGATTATTCTGTCTGTTCCTCAGTGAACGACATGAGATAGTAAAGCTCTATATTCTGTATGTACTTACAAATTGTGCAAAGTCACACAGTCACAGACGTACACATTACAGATTCTGATCATCTTAGAAACGAAATTTCTAATTTCCAAAATATTTTTAAACTATAATACAATATATATTTTTAAACGGCAGTAGAAATCCCCTATTCCTTAAGATTTCTCCTGGCGTGGCGGCGCCCGTAACTCGTAAGACTGGAGGATTATTTTCTTACTCGTATGATGCATGGGTGTGATCATATGCGGCTTGTTCCGGTGTAGGGCCTATTAGAAGCATTGGATAAACAAAAGATTAAATTCTCGCGCTAAGACGGAGATAATCCCAGCAGATGAGTTGGGTGTTGACCTTCGATCTCCAAGAAAGTGTTACCATAACGTGACTCACATATTCACATTACAATATGGTGGCGGTTAATTCTGAATCAGTTCACGCTGAACTGTACATACCTACATGCATTCTGAAAAGTTATTTCGGTACCAGAATACGTAGTAAGTACCTACCGTGCTCGGTTATCCACTTCGATCCACAGTACAAAGGAGATTTAAACTACAGAAAATTTGATTACCAGTACTTGTGTAGAGATGATTGTGAGAGATGTGATCAAACAAATTGTGAAAATAATTTTAAAATGTTTGTACATCCTACCGATAGCCTTTATATTGTACTGTAACCTAACTACACCCCTATCCAAGATGTCCCAAGGTGCAACAAAGTTACTAATTAACATATAAGTAGATTTACCTAAGATTAACACATAGAAAGTCGAAAAGCAAAATAACAGTGTGTGTTGGTACATACAGAATATGTAGACGTGAAGCGGATGCCTTTTTTATACAGCTCGGTGGCTCAGTTGTTAGTGCTCCTGACTACTGATCTGAGAGTCGTGGGTTCGATCCCCACCCAGGGCCAACATTTCTGTGATGAGCAGATTTTTTTACTCTGAGTCTGGGTGTAGTATGTATGTATTTAAACGTACTTATATGTGTATGTATAACAGTCTCTGGTTCCCATAGTAGGGTAAGGTGCCCCAAGTGTGCGCGGTTTAGAATTAAATTGAAATAAATCAAATAAAAACAGTTACAATGAAATAAAAAATATTTAATTTATTAACCATCTAATGAAATTTAATATACTATAAGAAAAATCAAATTAATTTCATGTCGTTGTTAAATAATAATATAATTGATATCGTGGGTAATTGCGCAGTCTTGATGTTGCAACGCCGCAAGAGTACGCATGATAGAAGTACCTACGCATTCTAGTCTCCAATGAGTGCGCACGCTAGCTAATTCGAACTCAAAAATCGAACTTGTAGGTTCCAACACCAATGTAAGATATGCATTTATCTTGCTACCATTCAGTGCACAACCTGCAATGGATCCAGTCTCCAACAATAGGCTTCTTATAATTGTCTTGGTACAAGGGCATCTCCACATTTTTTAGTCCTTTTGGGGTTGCTTGGTTTTAGTCTTCCGCGATGTTTTTCTGGGATTTTTTCTTAGTAGCTTCTGGTTCTTCCTTTAGTTTTATTTTATATCCTATAAAAAACGCGACCCCCCGGGGACATTAATATAATAACTAAATCATTTTCTAATTGAAGAAAATATAATAATAATATAAATGTAGTCTTTCAAATCACTAACATTTTGCATGTTTATGGCTCTAGGGGGGTCGCAAGAATGTTTTAACTTATACAGAAGTCAGGTATTAAAAAAAGTTGAAAAACACTGCTATAAAAGAACGCATGCGCACTGTTGCTGTGCGCACTCTTGCGGGAAGCCTCGGATCCGAAAAAAAAAACACACAAATGCGGCATCTATTGGAATACGTCGACAACAACTGCACAACCTGCCGGCTATAACATGTTTTATTCATTTTATTATAAGAAACCGCAGTCCCTGTTCACATATACATGCTACACTAGATAAAAAAAAGTATTATTTTACCAAAACACCAAAAAACGAAAACCTTGCCTTTTTTCTCAAAAATTAATTCTTTTAATGCGGAATTTTTGCAGTAGCATCCTACTACAGAGCTGCTCAAAACACAAAAGAAATTGGCATGCTTCGCAGTGAATCGCCGCAAATATCAGATCAGAGTAGGTACTCTTGGGGACCGCGCACACTTGTGGCACCCTACCCTACAGGGAATCCTAGTTTGGGGACAGATGACTGTGTGAGATATGATGACGAAGAGTAATTTTGTAGAAATCATTGCTATCATTTTAATTTATGAGGATTTTCAAATCGTGAAACCGAACTATTGTCCCCTGAAATCCATTAGAATTCTTTTTCACGTTAAGCGTTAAGCCATGTCGGAGGCCTTATAGTATAGGCGGCTTGCAAACTTCTGACACTGGGGTTGGCCACTAGCCCCACAACCTCCACCAATCCGGACTTGGCCCCAGTGTGTGGAGTATGGCCTAACTTTCCCGAGTTATGGGAATAGACCCGTGCCCCTGCAGTGGGGACGTAATGGGTTGTTAACATCAAGAAGTACCCAAGCAGTGCCAACGGACCCTATTTATTATCTTCAATAAGTATAATATTACTAAGTATTAGCTGTTACTGTCACCACTGTTACTAAGCATTTATGCTTTAATAAAGTGTTCAGAACCGCAATAGATATTCAGTTGAATTTTCACATAAAGTATGTTATCTATCACTTATGGCGGTTTTCGTTAAGACTGCGGCCTGCGCGCTTAGTACGTGGGAAACCAAAATGATCAGCTCTCTAAGAGAGTGGGTCGAAGCTTTGCGCTGTGGCGCCTTTCGGCCACTCTGTGCGGCCGGAGATGGTCCGCTCGTGGTACTTTGCGACAGCGCACGCGCTATTGCAGTACCTAAACACTACCCGCCACTTAAAAATACATAATAATAAACCGACCAAGTGTGATTCTGACTTGCGCTAAAAATCCCGAACTAAATAAAAAAGAATACCCTACTTACTTCATCGGATTTCGGCGATCTTACAATTTGATCCAGTAAATTAGTGGAATAAATTGCACATCACGGCAGTGCGAATATTCTCTAGCTAGAGTAAACAGTCTGATAAACAAGGTCGACAAATTATCATTATTATCATACTCATTATATTACAGTTACAAATCAGCAAAGAACATTCCTACACAATTAATTTGTTGAGGGCAACATTGATTTAAATCACAATATTATCTTTTTTTTATACCCTCGAATTAGTAAGCCCTTGGCATCATCTCACCTGATGATAAGTGACGATGAAAAGGTGTCATATTTAAAAGACCTTGTTTTACTTCTGTCTAATACTTTATACCAGTGTTTTTCAACCTTTTTTAATACCCGACCCCTTTACAAGTAAAACAATTCTTGCGACCCCCCTAGGGCCATAAAAAACAAAATGTTAGTGATTTGAAAGACTACGTTTATAATTTTCTTCAATTAGAAAATGATTTACTTATAAACTTCTCCAAAATAGAACCACGTTTTGACAAATTGTTAAAAAATAAACAGGACCAGCCTTCTCACTGAAATCGTATTTTTTCATTGCAGTGCCTACACTGCAATGAAAAGCAGGTCCTAACCTATAACCATTTATTTTTTCTTTTCCCGCGACCCCTTTAGGAAGGCTTCGCGACCCCCCAGGGGGTCGTGACCCACAGGTTGAAAAACACTGCTTTATACCAAAGATAAGGTATAGTGTACCTACTAAAAGACAATAATTGTTCCTCATCAAATACTCAAGTTCTTTTTTTTGCCAAGAGAACACTTGGCTCCTTTGTCGCCCAAAAGAAAAGCTAGGTATATTACCATGCAGTGATAAACTAATACGGCTATTACTTAAGGTTTAAGTAGGTAAGTGTTTGTCTGTATTTATTGTTCTTATTTTTTCAATCTTCTAATTCTGGATCATGTTAGAATGTAACATTGAAGGTCACATAGCTATCATTTAAAGCTAAGAGTAAGGAGAGTCGTATTTGTTTGTTAAAAGACTACACGTAATCCTACCTAGTGTTTACACAAAGTTACGTTTAAACAAATACAATTTTTGCCAATAATAACACTAGTGGAGAAAAACAATAATAAACACCTATCTAGACCACTGGTTCACTGGCCGACTCAATCTTGAATGGTTTGCCAAAATAAGCATCGACCACAATGGATTATTACCTATCATATGACTAATACAGGTAAACGCTCTGTTCGATAATTTGTTAATTCTAATTTTCGTTTATTAAAGAGGAATTAAACCGCAAACTGTAATGTGGTCATGACATATTATAATTTTGATGCTGATACACCATTATTTAAATACAAGAATAAATTATGCAACCATAGCTATACGAAATTTGGAAATTTTGAAGATGGAAATCGAAACCACCCTAGCAGTCGGCTGCAGTCAGCAGAGATATGAACTTTAGGCCACCGATGCCAGATTCGCTCACTGACTATGAATAAAATATGAATGCGAAATAAAAAAAAATACAAAACAGTAATCATATCTCTAGGCTAGAAACTTGATGTTACAAGCACGACATTTATCTCGTCAAGTTCTCAAAATGCAAGCGAATAGAGTCCTTTAAATGGTTCGCCAAATGGAGTCCTTTCAAACTAACTCCGACTTTCCGAAATGATCGGAAATAGGTAAAGTAAATACTAAGATTCATCTTAAACTCCTTAGTAAAATCTCGACGCGTAATCTAAATGGACGAAAGTTGAATCCAAAGCGAAAACTTTTTTCTAACCTAAGGAACATCAAGCCTTCAGTGAGCAGGTTTTCTGGGATTGCGTGTTCCACCTTCGACTCCATCTTCACTTAACATTAAGTGAGATTGGAGTCAGACGCACCTAAGTTTCCAATTAAAATGAAACATATATTCGTAAATAAGTATTTTTGAAATATCGATCAGTAAGTGGGTGAAAGAGCCTGTTAAAGGTCAGCTGTCAAGCTCAGTCTGTAAAAAAGTTATTAACATCAGACGTCTACGGGGATGCAGTCGCTGACGCTTCCTATTATATATTTCTCACTTCAATTTTCCAACAAGATATAGATATTCTCGTGAAAAATTACATGAGAAGAATGCGGGTGGTGAAATGACAAGCAAAAATCTACCATTAAAATGATAAAGAGACCTCTTGAATGACGCCTCTCTAGCACAAACGAACCACTACAGAAAGGTACTGTGACTGCGCATATAATCGTCCCGATAACTATACAAATAAGCTGAGCGGCCCAGCCGTCTCGTCGAGGAGGATCCATTCATCGCGTTGACGACGGTGACCAGCCTCTGCTGCGCCTGCGCTGCTCCCACTTCAAATGACACTTATTTTATTCGAATTTGCCTCGGCATGCCAGGAGAGGACTAAGTCCCTAATTTAAGTGGCTCTACTACTCATCATTCTGTTTAAGTAAGGGTTAGTTCACACCGAACCGCGATGCAGCGGTCAGTGCTTGGAAAAGCTAGCTGTTCTCTCAAGCGATAAAAAATATTTGTAGTCTCATATAAAACTGACTTTTACTCTTCTTTGTTTCATTGAAAAATTGCCTTATACCGATGTCGGTACCGCAACATTCAAAGTGAGTTCCAAATATGAAATATGACTTGTTTTTAGCGAAAAATTTAAAATACTTAATTTCTACAGACTGTTAAAGTCAAAACTAACATGGCACTGACATGGCTCTAATGGCTTAAAAGCGACTTCTTTCACTTCTCGTTTTGCCATAACGAAGAGAAAGAATATAGGACTATATCAATACATTATACAGATATAAAATTAATATAACATTAGTAGTTTATTTACAAAAATATGTCTAACTACAGGATGCACACTTAGCAACCACCGCTTCAAAGTCCTGTCTCAATGTCAGACCCTAAATGTAATAAATATTTAATTAGGACACAGACATAAGACCAGCAAAAAAGTTACCTACAACACCAGTAAACCCAACCTAACCGTGTGGGTTCGATCCCCACACAGGGCAAACTTTTCTGTGATGAGCAGAATTGTTTGCTCTGAGTCTGGGTGTATTATATCTATATATGTATGTATTTAAATGTATATGTGTACGTATATCAGTTTCTGGTTCCCAAGATACAGGGAATCCTAGTTTGGGGCCAGATGACCGTGTGTGATTTGTCCCAGATATTATTATTATTATTAATTTCTTCCTCTTTGCCAAGGTGTAAAGAAATGTGAAAGAGATCGCTTTTAGTGATAAGACCGTCTTTGTAGTCCGTGAGCCCACTCCCAAATTGCCTACGTCATATGACATCACGATAAAATGCATGGCACACTGTCAGAAAAGTTGTGCTGAGCGAGAATCGCACCAAAATTTGGCCGGAAGTTGAAAAAAAAACCCTTCACTTCCGGTGAAAATTTTAAGGATCTATTTACGTTTAACTCCGCCATTGCCGGTCCCAAGCCCGGATGCGAAAGGAGGAGGGTTCGAGGAGACAGAACCACTCACCGGTAAAAAGAGGGTTCGAGGCTACCAGAAGCCTTGGGGACCAAACCCCCACAAAAAGACTGGCTCTGCGAGCACGGACGCAAAGATGGCAGCCCCGTCGCCGTGATCGGAATGCTGTGGGCCAATCACCTGCACATTCTTAAATCAAATCGATTATGAAACCTTTAAAGAGAAGAAAAAACCGGACCCCTTTAACGACGACCTTTGGCGCGAAATTACGGACACGGATTGGATGCTGGAATGTTAGAACTATGGCTAAACCCGAAAGGCTTCCCCAGGTAGCCAAAGCTATGAAGGACTACGGCATACATATCTTAGGATTAAGCGAGACGAGATGGAATGAATTTGGCGAAGTAAATTCTGATTTCGGATCAATCCTGCTATATAGCGGGAAGGAAGATGAACACGCTCCTCGGGAGTACGGCGTTGGACTCCTATTAAGCCGAAGTGCCAAAGATAGCCTGCTGAATTGGAAGCCGATCTCCGATAGGATTGTCGTCGCCCGTTTCTCGTCGAGAGTAAGAAAGATCACTGTAGTTCAGTGATACGCACCGACGAACTCGGCACCCCCGGAAGTCAAGACGATCTTCTACGAGCAAATGGAGTCAACCCTTAAGAGCATAAAGAAACAAGACATCGTGATAGTGATGGGCGACCTAAATGCAAAAATGGGCTCAGATAACGAAGACCGAGAACGCTATATGGGTCTCGAGGGCGCCGCCGGAGAGATAAACGAGAATGGAGAACTATTCGGCGATCTGTGCTCATCACACAACCTGGTAATCGGGGGAACCATATTTAAACACAAGGAGTGTCACAAAATCACTTGGATCTCTCCTGATGGTGTGACCCGGAACCAGATCGACCACATTGCAATAAGCAAAACTTGGAGGTCATCACTTCTAGATGTCAGGAACCGTCGCGGCGCTGATGTGGACAGCGACCATCATCTTGTGGTAGCGGAGATACGACTCAAGATTGCAGCACCCCGTCGCAAAATGCAAAGGACTTCCAAGAAGTTCAATTTACAAAAACTACGGAGCAAGGAAGGAAAGGAAATGTTTAGTACTTGCCTCCGCAACCAGTTTGAACTCCTGGAAGAACTTGAGGACGAGGACATGAATGAGACTTGGGACCGCGTACGTACTGCTTTCACAAAAACTGCTGAAAAAGTCTTGGGCTATACAAGTATCAAACAAGAACCCTGGATGTCTCAAGAATATTGGCTAGCAATTGAAAAAAGGCAATATACTCAGAGAGAACTGCTGGCTTCGGGCGATCCAACCACAATAGCCCAACTAAACGAGCAATACTCTGCGTTGCGACTCCAAATTAAAAAGCTGGCCAGACGAGACAGACGGCAAGCCGCTGATGAACTAGCGGACCGTGCCAACACGGCGGCCAGAACCAAGAACACGAAGGAACTATACGACGTCGCAAAATGCCTGTGCAACAGATCACCTCCTCCAAAAAAGCCGCTTAAGGATGGTGCGGGCCAACTACTGTGCACTACAGAGGAACAGCTACAGCGATGGACCGAACACTTCTCCAACCTGCTGACTCATTACCAAGTCCAACCGACGGCAGTTTCGGTGAACCCAAGATCACTCTTGGATATACCAACCTCGCCACCAACTTTCCAAGAAGTCGAAACCGCCGTCAGGCAACTTAAGTCAGAAAGGGCACCAGGAGCCGACAACATCAACGTGGAGCTTCTGAAAGCAGATCCAGCTAGATCAGCGGACCTACTATATCCCTTGTTGCAACGAGTATGGGAAACAGAACGTGTACCTAACGAGTGGAAACAGGGACTGCTTGTGAAGGTTCCGAAGAAGGGTGATCTGTCACTGTGCGATAACTGGAGGGGCATAACGCTCTTGCCGACAGCGGCCAAAGTTCTGGCCAAAATCCTACTTAACCGCAAGTCCCCAGAGATCGCAAAGACTCTTCGGGAGGAACAAGACGGCTTTCGCCCTGGACGCTCCTGTACCGACCACACGAACACTTTGCGGATACTCATCGAGCAGTGTGTGGAGTGGCGAACCGAACTTTTTCTGGCGTTCGTGGACTTTGAAAAAGCCTTCGACTCGGTTCAATGGAACGCACTGTGGTCGAGTCTCAGGCAAAGAGGTGTACCAAACAAGTACATAAGCATCATCAAGTCCTTATACGAAGGCAGCACCTGCATGGTGGTACACAACCAAGTCTTGGGGGAGCCGATCCAAATGACCACGGGAGTGAAACAGGGTTGCCTTCTCTCTCCGCTGCTCTTTATTATCCTGCTTGACGACGTCATGAGGAAGGTGACAGAGACACCGGGGGGCATCCCGTGGAGTGATGACTCGCAGCTGGTGGACCTCGACTACGCAGACGACATAGTGTTGATTTCGTATACTCTACCCAATCTGCAAGCAAAACTAGAATCCTTGCAAGAGGAAGCTCAAGACAAGGGCCTACGAATCAACGCTAAGAAAACAGTAGAAATGAGAGTTCAGTCGAGTAACAAACGGCCTATTACGCTCCGTGGTGCCACCCTGGAATCCGTCTCGAAATTTCTGTACTTGGGTAGCACTGTGACCATCAGCGGTGGATCTGACGACGACGTTGAGGCCAGGATCAAGAAGGCAAAAGGTGCATTTGCCCAGTTGAAGCCAGTTTGGGACTCCAACGTGCTTACCCGACGGATCAAGATATCCCTCTTCAATTCGATCGTGAAGTCTGTCCTACTGTTTGGCTGTGAGACCTGGAAAGAGACGAAGGCACTGACGAACAAACTTCAAGTGTTTGTCAACAAAAGCCTGAGGTCCATCCTGCGCATCTTCTGGCCGAACACGATCCGTAACGAAGATCTATGGAAGCGATGCCACCAAATTCCCATCAAGCAAGAAATTGCTCAACGCAAGTGGAAGTGGATAGGGCACACATTGCGAAGAGGAGAAGAAAACTCCACCATGGTTGCGTTTACGTGGAAGCCGACCGGAAGTAGGCGGCCGGGCCGGCCGGCTCACACGTGGCAGCGCACTGTCGAAGCTGAGCTACGGGCAGCCGGGCTGAGTTGGAGCGAAGCAGAGCGCGAGGCGCAGAACAGAGGGGGATGGCGTCGACTCACAAAGGCCCTTTGTACCACTGGGGTACCATAGGAAAACAACACATTTACGTCATGTGAGATCATTACGAGACACGTGGCATCATTTAGATCTTTATTCATAGAAAGGGTAAAAATTAGTCTGCCGGTCCTGTAATAGCCGGAAGTACTTGGCAGACCGTGCCAAAAATGGCCATTGGATACGTTTACCTACGTCGTATGACATCTTGACGAAAATTAGTGTAAACTATGTGTAATAATAGTCTATTTAAGAATAAATAAGTCTGCCAAGCCAAATCCGGCCGGAACTCCTTCAAAACAGTTTTTTTAACTATTAGGTAAAACCTGGTAAAACTGAACAAATCATGGTAAATGCGCATGATATAGCCAACCATGATTGATTAACAAGGATTATCGACTCGTCCGTCGTGGTGGGTCAATTTTTACTAAACTGTTAACATATTCATACAGTATAGGGTAACTGAGGATTACAATGTACAAGTCGACGGGCACATTTAATACAATCGCGTCGTATAGGGTGACTTTTAAAATGGTTCTTAATACGAAAGGCTATGAATGTGCTCATGGTATCTTCTAATTATCTGAAACTTGCTAAAGATGTAGTTGTTCCTATAATAACACATTTAGCAAACTTATGCTTCAAAACAGGTGTATTCCCTAATCTTCTCAAATGTGCTATAATCACCCCGGTACATAAGGGTGGGGACAGAGATGACATAAATAACTACCGGCCAATCTCCGTTCTACCTGCAATTTCAAAAATCTTAGAAATATTGTTAAACGTTAGACTAATTAATTACTTGAACTGTTTTAATATTCTTTTTGACTCTCAATTTGGCTTTAGGAAATCTAAATCAACTGAAGACGCTGTAACTGCTCTCAGTACAACTATTACAGAACAGCTAGATAGAGGAAACAAATGCTTTACTGTCTTCTTAGACCTTAAAAAAGCTTTCGATACTGTCTCTGTCCCCATCCTTGTAAAAAAGTTATATAATTATGGCATTAGAGATCCATCCCTGTCACTGTTCAATAGCTATCTCACAAATCGTAAACAAGTGGTTAAAATCGGTTCGTACATTAGTGACGAGACAGATATAGCTTATGGCGTTCCCCAAGGCAGTGTCCTAGGACCAACCCTGTTCTTAATCTACATCAATGATCTCTGTAAAATAAAAATCAAAAATGCACATATCTTCATAATGTAATAGCATATAAGAATTTTATTTTAAAAAATGTGTTGGAGGGAGTTTCTATAGGGCCCGACGTTTCTTCTCTCTCCGCAAACACTTCCCGAATCGTTGGGTATACGAGTTCCGAGTGGTAGGAACTTCGTATTAGGTAGAAAAATATGACGTTCGAAAAGTGTACAGAGATACCTACTTCGAATAAATATTATTTCATTTCATTTCATTTCATTACTTTTTTGTACTTTAAAACTGGAGTAACTATTTTTGTGAAATCTACTTTTATGTAGGTATATTGTTAAAGAAGAGCGGAAACTTCTGACACAAGTAGTTTATACTACTTAAAAGAAGTTTTCAGAAACTGTTTACTTGTTTTTGTAAAGTGGTTTGATGAAATAAACAATTTTATTTATTTATTTATTTATGGTAACAAATAACTTTCTCTAAGAAACCCATAGTCAAATCGCAAAAAAAATATTTGACTCTCCATACAAATCTATGAACTGACCGGCCAAGTTAGTATGAAGAGTCCAATTTTGTTTTGCGATTTGATAATGGGTTCCTTAGAGAAAGTTGATCGTTATCATGAGCACATGCATAGCCTTTCGTATAAAGAACCAATTTAAAAGTCACCCTATACGACGCGATTGTATTAAATGTACTCGTCGACTTGTAAGTACATTGTAATCCTCAGTTACCCTATACTGTGGTATGAAAATGTTAACAGATTAGTAAAAATTGACCCACCACGACAGACGAGTCGATAATCCTTGTTAATCAATCATGGTTGGCTATATCATGCGCATTTACCATGATTTGTTCAGTTTTACCAGGTTTTACATAATAGTTAAAAAAATTGTTTTGAAGGAGTTCCAGCCGGATTTGGCTTGGCAGACTTATTTATTCTTAAAGAGACTATTATTACACATAGTTTACACTAATTTTTCATATAAATATGTTTCGTATAGCGCAGCGTAATACTCAATAATGCCTTTTTATGGTTCCGTTAGTCAATAAGGAACCCCTGTAGTTTCGCCATGTCCGTCTGTCTGTCTGGCTTTCTGTCTGTCCGCGGCTAAGCTCAGAGACTATTAGTACTAAAGAGCTGTAATTTGGTATAGATATGCATTATGGTGTCCCTTATTTTTCTAAGTTATTATTTTTTAACGCATAGGCTCTAATTTTGTGTATTTGACCCTAAAATAAATAAATAATAATCGGAAATAAATTTTTACCTTATTTGGAGCACTGCAACCCGTGCCGACTTGAGCGGGAACATGTTCATACAAGCCCCTACGCAAGTGCCGCGCGGGCGCGCTCGGTTTGTCACTTACTCTCGGATTGTCGCGTAACTAACACGTAATATTTTATATTTCGAAGATGTCAGTGGAACTGAGAAGCGCTAAAAAGAGTATTTTCTTGGTTGGTGAGGTGCATAACGGGTGCAAAATTGCCGTCTAATCGACAAGTTCTCGCAGTTCTATTTTTTAATATTCGCGAAGTGAAACTGACTGTCAATGAAAGCGCAAATCTTGTAATACGGGAGTGTATTATATTCTGGGAAAAGGCTAGAATACCTACCAAAGCTCTTCCTAACTGTGTAAAGAAGCTTGTGGATCTTTATCAAGTCTGGCGAGAGCTTCAAAAAAACCGTAAAATATCACAGGATGTTTTTAAACGCCGTGAGGAGGATTTTCTAAAGGATTTGGATAATTTATTTGATATCGCTCACGCTGATGCTCTTAAAAGGATGAAAATTGAAGAAGATAAAATTTTACTACAAAAGCCAGGAGAGCCAGGGCGCCTTGGTTGCTTGGCATAGGTGTAGACAAAAAGTTAGCTGAGAAGGAAGAAAAGGCAAGGCAGAGAAAACTAGAAGAGGAGAAAAGGAGGCTCCAGCAAATGACTTCAGCGAGCTCATTGACATCTTCTACTTCACACAGCTTAACACCACCACAAGAACTACATGAAGGCCAATTTACCAGCTCTGAAGAAAGCCTGGAGGAACCTTTGCCTGCCACATCTCAATCTGAAAGTTCGGTAACTACTACAAAAAGAGGAAGGAAAGATTTTATCACACCTAAGTTAGTTGCAGCTTTAGACAGATGTCAACTAAGCATAAGAGATTCAGTTTATATAATTCAAGCAGTAATAGAAGCACTAGGTCTTTGTTGCGACGACTATCCAATTAACAAATCTTCTATTCAACGTATTCGAACACAGATAAGAAAGGATAGAGCAGAATCTATAAAATCTGATTTTCAGAATAACGTGCCAGAAGTAGTTACAGTTCATTGGGATGGAAAATTGTTACCCGGCCTAGATGTGAGAAGTTCTAAAGAGGAACGCCTGCCGATCCTTATTTCCTTTGGAGAGAAGGAGCAACTTCTTGCAGTACCAAAACTAGGTAGTTCTTCCGGTAAAGATCAAGCTAAAGCTGTTTCAAACGCGCTTCATGATTGGAACCTTACTGATAAGGTTCAAATTATGTGTTGTGATACAACAGCATCTAATACAGGGCGCATAACGGGAGCTTGTGTGCTTTTGGAACAAAAATTAGCAAGAGATTATTACTGTTTGCTTGCCGCCATCATGTGTATGAATTGGTCCTCCAAAGTGTATTTGAATCAAAGATTCACCAAGTCACTAGCAGTCCCGATATCCCACTATTCAAAAAGTTTAGAGACAGGTGGAAGAACATTAATCCTGAGGCTGTCGAATCATGCATAGATTTCGTTAAACAGCATCTTTCTGATGCGACCATTAAGGGATTGTTGACCTTTTTCAAACATGATTATCGAGAACTAATCGAGCTATCCATTATTTACTTGGGAGGAGATAATGGGGGTAAAATTAAAATTCGTCCTCCTGGTGCAATGCATCAAGCACGATGGATGGCAAGAGCTATTTACTCTTTGAAAATATGTTTGCTGCAGTCTCAATTCAAAATGAGCGTTAAAGACAAACGAGCATTGCAAGATGTTTGTTTATTTATTGTGGCAATTTATGTGAAGCCCTGGCTCGGATGCAGTTTGGCAGTGAAGGCACCGAATCAAGATTTGCGTTTTTTAAAAACGTTGAAAGACTATGAAAATGTTGATAAAGTAATTTCCAAAGCGGCTCTGAGTAAGTTCAGTCAACACCTGTGGTATTTATCAGAAGAAGTGGTGATATTATCACTCTTTGATGATGATGTTGATGAAGAAACCAAGGCCAATATGGTAACGAACTTAGAAAGAGAAACTGCATATGACTTCGGGAAGCGATATGTTGCATCGAAAGAAGAGATGTCTGCCTCTTTGTATGGTAAGAGTTTCTTTTAAATATTTTAACTGAGTTGTTTGTTCTAAATTTGGTTAATTTCCTTGAAATACCTACTAATCATATTGTTACAGGGAAGTCGTTGAGCGATTTCGTGTCAGCTAAAAGCAAAAAATGTTTTTCGCGATTAAAAATTGATACCAGTTTTCTTGAAGAAAACGTATCTTCGTGGGACCATAATGCAGCTTTCATCGAAGCTAAGAGGAAGGTGTTAAGCTTAAAAGCTGTAAATGACACAGCTGAAAGAGCTGTAAAGCTTATGCAAGACTTTCATGGTTTAATTACCGCAGAAGAGGAACAAAAACAATTCTTGTTACGCTGTGTGCAAGAGCATACAAAGCTGTATCCAGACTGCAAAAAAGAGACTTTAAAAAAGAAGTACCCTGAATAATTGTATAATTTTATTTGTTTGTCAATTAAAAGCATTACTTACATTTTTTGTTTCGTCAATTTTTACCCAAGATATGCATATTAACAACGATCTAGCTACATATCAAGAAATACTCAAAAATAGCTACTTTTATAAAAAAGCGGCCAAGTGCGAGTCAGACTCGCCCATGAAGGGTTCCGTAGCAGCAAGTAACATAATATAAAAGTTTTTGTAGTTCTAATAACTTGAATGAAAGGTAAATTGCGGTTTACGATTTATGACGTATTAAAAAAAACTACTTACTAGATATCGTTCAAACCAATTTTCGGTGGAAGTTTGCATGGTAATGTATAACATATATTTTTTTTAGTTTTATCATTCTCTTATTTTAGAAGTTACGGGGGGGGACACACATTTTACAACTTTGGAAGTGTCTCTCGCGCAAACTATTCAGTTTAGAAGAAAATGATATTAGAAACCTCAATATCATTTTTGAAGACCTATCCATAGATACCCCACACGTATGGGTTTGATGAAAAAAAAATTTTTGAGTTTCAGTTCTAAGTATGGGGAGTCCCCAAAATTTATTGTTTTTTTTCTATTTTTGTGTGAAAATCTTAATGCGGTTCACAAAATACATCTACTTACCAATTTTCAACAGTATAGTTCTTATAGTTTCGGAAAAAAAGTGGCTGTGACATACGGACAGACAGACAGACAGACAGACAGACAGACAGACAGACAGACATGACGAATCCATAAGGGTTCCGTTTTTTGCCATTTGGCTACGGAACCCTAAAAAACTGGGACCTTGTCGGCACGGGTTAATATTAACCTAGAGAGTTAAAATTTTATATTTATGTAAGGCTTAATATTTAAACAAAGAATTAGGGGGTATGCGTTTCGATAACCTAAAAAAAAAATTTTCGTCCATATAAGGGACACCCTAATATGCATATTAATCACGCCGACAAAGTGGTAAAATAAAAGCTAGAAAAAAAATTCAGGCTACACGTGAAATGGGATTTTTTTTTCTCGACTATCCCATGGTGTGTGGTGTCGTTGGATAGGTCTTTCAAAAATATTGTGGGTTTGCATTTTTCAATTCAGGGATCCGTTTTCGAAATATTAAGCCTTAAAATGCAATTTTTTGTTAAAGTCATGTGCCCCTGCCAGCTAATTGGTTGTTTGTTTCTACTTTTTGTAGCCGAGTACATATCTCGAGAGTCGCAAATAATAAGCGAATGTTTTAAAATATAAGTAGACGGTGACAATACTTTAATTACTAAAATTACTATACTTAAGATTTACATATGGAAGATACCGATGCCCCAGCCATCAATGTCGTGACGTACAAATAGTACTCCACCTTCTTAAGTTTTTGGTTTTTAGGAATAATAATGTACTTTTGAGCAAAACAAAGCCTTTCAATACCTTAAATTTTATATATTTTATTTTATTTAATATCTTCAAATATATTTCGTGACGATTGACGACATGGAACAAAATTTAGGGGTTGACTTCATTTAAAGCGTCGTACAACGGAATTGTAATGATATTTGGCTGAACTTTTATTAAATTTCGATAGAACATTATATTTATAACATCCTAAATGCTTCAAATCATGGATTATTTGATACTTCAAAAACACTCTTCATTTTAAGTCTGGATCCTGTTTAGAAAAAAAAAGTATATCGATGTTTTATAGCGGCTAAGATAGTATTTTTTAGACGCCCATTGATGGTGGCTGACTTAGCAATTCAGAGGACAGTGTAGATTTTTAGAGGCGAATAATGCTATTAAATAGAAGCTTGTTTCATTAGCACCCGTTATGTATTATTTATGTTATGTTTCACTACATTTTAATCATACTGAGTTATAAAATTAGAAGTCAAATGAATTACTTTTTTGGTGTCATATTTAGAAGTTGACTACTTGAATATGTGTTACAATAGTTGTATTAACCACTGACGTACACAACGTCGACAAAAATATTTAAGGTATATTTTTAAAAGCTTTTCTGGTACATTCGTCACCACATAGTTGAAGTAGCACATTATTTTCTTAACTTAACTTAATTTGTTAACTAGGATAAATAATTAATTTTAACATGACTCAAGATTAAATTTAAAAACAACGAAATTATATGTATCTATAAACAACAAAAAATAGCAAAAAAATCTATAAATGAAGTAAAAATTATGAAAATACGATGTAGATGGAACGTTTACGTTACGAACAGTTACGTTAATAGGAAGGTGACGTAAATTATAAAGCAGTAGCAATAATGCAGTAAACATTTTATAGAAAATCATCAGTTCATAATAGGGTCCTTCTAAAATACTTGAAAAAAATTAACTTGTTCACTGTCAATACTGGTAAGTAGGTAGCGCACACAAAAACTTGTGCCGCGCAGAATTGAATTTCACAGAACTTCACAAAATTGCCAACAAGCGCGGATCCAGGATTTCGTTCAGGGGGGGGAATTTTTTATGTACCCTTATTTATAAAGCGGACGGTGACATTAATCATTAATATAAAAAGTCGCAAGCGTAGCGAGCGCGAAATTTTTTGAAAGTAAGAAATGCCTCTATTTATTTGCATTTTATAGAATTTTTAGTACTTCGGTCAGGCTTCAGGGAGGGGCAATTGCACCCATTGCCCCCCCCCCCCTGGATCCGCGCCTGATCGCCATCGTCGCGATCACCCTCGGTCAAGCCGAGAATATCGGCGTTTCTTTGCCAAGAATGACTGGTGCCGAGACCGAGCCTAACTTGTTACTTACCAAGCGACTTCAACAAATAACAGCTTGAGCTTCGAGCTGCAAAGTATGTAGCACACCCCGGACACTTCATACGAATTTCGCGCCATTGTTTACTCCATAGACATTCATGTTTGTACACATGTAAATGTGTGCGTGATGTACTAGGGTTGAATCGAGATTCAATAATAAGCCCTCATTGTCTTTATTGTTGGCTAAACTTTTACAGTTTAAGTGAAGGCTGTATACACCAGACAAGGCTGTATAGCCTTAGAAGCCTTTAACTCTTTCCTTGAAAAAATGTCTTTGGTTATTATACGGTGCTTTGGTTTGCCAAACCCTTGACAAATGGGGTGAGGTAACATTCAGAGAGCGGCAGGTAGTGTCCATACTGTATAATGTCCTTATACTGTGGTATGTAGGTAGATATGTGTGATTCATAGGGAAAAGACAATAATAAAACACCCACTTTTTTTTAATAACGACATCTCGTTTAAATATATTTTTTCTCTGTTAGGGTTACGACGGCCGTCTGAACTTAATGTGTCTTTCCCATCAGATGACAAGTAATTAAAAGAAGTTGTGAACTCAACCTATCTATCTATCTATCTATCAGCCGAAAGACGTCCACTGCTGGACAAAGGCCTCCCCCAAGGATTTCCACACCGACCGGTCCTGTGCGGCTCGCATCCAGCGGCTTCCTGCAACCTTTACCAGGTCGTCGGTCCACCGAGTCGGGGGCCTGCCCACACTGCGCCTTCCGGTGCGCGGTCGCCATTCGAGAACTTTACTGCCCCAACGGCCATCTGTTCTACGAGCTATATGCCCTGCCCACTGCCACTTAAGTCTAGCGATTCTGAGAGCTATGTCGGTAACTTTAGTTCTCCTACGTATCTCCTCATTTCTGATTCGATCACGTAGGGAAACACCAAGCATAGCACGCTCCATCGCCCTTTGGGTGACTTTGAGCCTTCTTATAAGGCCCATAGTAAGCGACCATGTCTCGGATCCATATGTCATCACTGGCAACACACACTGGTCAAAGACTTTAGTCTTGAGGGACTGCGGTATTTTGGACGTAAAGATATTGCGAAGCTTCCCGAACGCTGCCCAGCCGAGTTGGATTCGACGATTGATCTCTTTCTCGAAGTTGGACCTACCTAACTGGACTGTTTGTCCCAGGTATACATATTCGTCAACAACTTCGAGTGTAGAGTCTCCAACCTTCAGAGGAGTGGGTGTAACACGGACGTTTGACATGATTTTCGTCTTATCCATGTTCATTTTAAGACCCACTTGTTGGGAGACTCTACTAAGTCCTTCGAGCATTGCGCCTAGGTCTTCCAAGGTCTCAGCCATGATCACGATATCGTCAGCAAATCGAAGGTGAGTGATGTACTCGCCATTGATGTTAATGCCGAGTCCTCTCCAGTCCAGAAGCTTGAAAACGTCTTCCAGTGCAGCGGTGAACAGTTTCGGAGATATAACGTCTTCCTGTCTCACCCCACGTTGCAGCCGGATAGGTTTCGAATTCTGATCCTGGAGGTGGACAGACATGGTGGCGTTTTCATACAAGCACTTCAACACTTCGATGTTGAAGTGCTTCGAACTCAACCTAATAAGTGGAAAATCATACCCTATACAACCTAACGGAGAAAATTATATCGAGAAATATCTACCTAAAACACTCATAAAATTGATGGTTAAACTGATAGGAATAATTAATGTTAAAAATATATTTTGTACCTTTGGGTAAGTATTAACGAATATATTTTGTACCTTTGGGTAAGTATTAACGAAATCTAAATTTGGGAAAGTCGGGATATATGGATGGTACATAATATACAAAACACACTTGGATCGATTCTTCTCTAATTTTATTAATACAAATTGCTAATGCTCGTAATTTCTATATTTACAAGGCAGTTGTGCAAAAATGCTGCATCTCTATTTTGCGACCGAAAAACTCGTAGACATAAGACTAGAATATCAGAAGGTGTATGCTTAATTAATATTTCAGTAATGTATTACTACTAAATACACTCGCCGTTGTGCGTTCTTAAATTATCATAGTGCCCTCATAAGAAAGAAGGCCGCTAAGTATGTGGAGTTTCCTTATACTTAACGGCCTTCATTCTTTCTTGTTCTTTCTTCAGCATAGTATTTTAACCTTTGAAAAACACAGTAAATGAGAAATGTAGTTAAAGGACAGGCAAAAAATAAACAATATTTTAGCAGCTAAAAATCTCAAATTCATAAATGTAGATATCTAATACGTAATTATGTAAAATGCAGTTCCATATTATAATTTATATGTATCGTCTATGCCACGAATATTGGTAGGATAAATAAACACATGCACTTAAGTACAATACAGATAGTCTATTTAAATTACCGATATTTATCACTAAACAATACTTATTCCTAGAGAATAAACCTTGGATTAACAATCATATCTTCATTTATAATAAGTAATTATTCATAAGCATATTTATAAACCAATATACACATTTATCTTTATCTTATCTACTTTACTGACATTAAAATAAAAGTCTTATGGCCTTCTGGCATCACTTGTCTACATTCCATTTGGAAGTTTAATTCTAGTTTACTTATAGAGTCAAACACAAATCCACTTATACTAGGGCGTATAGTTTAAGTTACTTTCTTGAACAGACCGAGTATTTCTCCGATCCTTCGGCGACGATGACGCCACAAAATTAGGACAATTTCCTGAACTCTGCACCTCCCGCTTGTATCGCATCTGTAGCTCATTTCTCTGTTACCTAAAACAAAGAAAATAATTTTATTAATCGAGTGTCGTGTCGTCATGCATAAGCTATGGCTGGTTGTTTGCTAAGCGAATACTCATTTAAGACATGAACCTCAATTCTATACAGTTCCTCTTCTATTAAGTTAATGTATTTTAAATTAATGACATTAAATAGGTTTTGTTTACAGGTATTTTATTTTGTGTATTACCTGTCCCTTAAGCTCACAAATTGTAATTATATATAAATAACTGCGATTTGAACACAGAATTAAATAGAAACTCAAAGTGAAATTCGCAATAACGAAACGGACCTAGGATGGATTTTGAGATCATATTGTTTTAAACAGAAACCTTTTTTGTCATGGTTTGTACCGTCACTTGGTCACCAGATGGTCAGCTAACAATTTGACAGACATAAGCCAGCACAAAAACAACAGAACGATCGTTTATGGCTTCCACGAGTTCGCATTGTAAACAAAACTATTATACATAACAAAAGGATTTGTTACTTTGTTGGACTATTACTGATTTCACACCCTCCCTTCTAAATGCGATATTAAATGTTAGGTATTTAATAAAATGTACATGAAACTAAACTCTACAAATACCTAGAGTAAAAAAAAAACACAAGTTAGATAAGTAAGAATATTGGTGAAAAATCGCGGGATTTCAAAGTTATAAAAGAATTATAATAGTGAGGTACGGACGCGGAACCCAATAAAAACATTTAGGGATGTTAGAACTACTACAGTCTTATTTTCGGTTCGTTTTATGTTAATTAAATTAATGTAATATGTATTTAATTATGTTATTGTTCAAACTGTTTTGCTGCAAAAAATAAGTAGGTACCTAATAGGTAGTTATATAATGAAAAACGTACCTATCTGAACTTTTTTTTTTATACGAACTGTATTTAGCGCTGTTCGCAATTTGTCAATTAGCCTAGTTTAGAGTCTAAACTTTAGTTAGACCATTATATCATTATATCGTCTGTGGGTCTGTTCGTTTATCTGTGCATTTTCCATTTGTTTTTTAAACCGAAATAGGTAGCAAGTCAAAATTTCTTAGATTATTTGTTATAGTTGCGGATATATTAAAAAATATTTAAAATAAAATAATTATAGTAGTAAAAATATTTAGCAAGCAAGAAACATATTATTAACTATTCTTGTATTGGCAAGATAAAAAAAATATGAGAACCGACCAAGTGTATGTAAAAAAATAATTTTGGTGTCATACATAATACAAATATTTGCGCTATGGTAAGAGGGCGATGCGTACCCTGAATGCGCGATCGCACTATTGTTTTATTAACGTAATAACTGTTAGGTACATAGATAGTTAGTTACTTTAATACATATACAGATGTAGTAAAAAGCCGTGGTTATACTTTAAAAAATGTGATATGACTAAAAATTTATGGTTTTCGGACTTTTCCCTTTACTTGTGCTATAAGACATTGCTTCTTGCCGAATTTCATGATTGTAGGTCAACGGGAAGTACCCTATAGGTTTTTATTCCCATGCGAGTGTCCAAATATGCGGCATAAACGGCCGTATCTCTTGATTGCGTTGGCATAGAAGTTTGATTTTTTTACAGCTTTAAGGGATTGCAGGCCTGAGTATTTGATATAAACTTCAACTTCCAACCTCAACGCGTCCCTTAGAAAAAGGGTCTTGACAGACAGACAGACGGACAACGAAGTGATCCTATAACGGTTCCTTTTTTCCTTTTGAGGTACGGAACCCTAAAAATGGTAGACGGACTAACGAACACAGCAATCAAAAGGTAGGTTTCCTTTTTAGGGTTCCGTAGTCAACAAGGAACCCTTATAGTTTGTCCATGTCCGCCTGTCTGTCTGTCTGCGCGCGGCTTAGCTTCTGAGCTAAGCCGCGGACATTTAGTAGTAGAGAATTGTAATTTGGGACGGATATACTACCAACAAAGTGGTGAAATAAAATCTTGAAAAACTTTTTTCAGGATACCTCCGCTATACGTGAAGTGGGAATGATTTTTTTTTTCTTCACTATACCATGGTGTGAAGAGTCGATAGGCCTTTCAAAAATACAGTGGCTTTGTGAAAACCATTTTGCCATTCAGGGACCCGTTTTCAAATTTTAAGCTTTAAAGTGCTAATTTTTGTTAAAGTCATGTCCCGCCAGATAAACGGTTGTTTCTACAAAATGTGAAAAAAATCACGACAAGAGCATTGTATGTCACAGGGATATGATAAAATCAGGGATTTGATCAAATTCCTAAGGGATTTGTTCAAATCAAAATCAAACAGTCAAATCAAATTACACTAAAATCTTAAAAATCAACACTAGAACTTTACTTATTTTGTAATGAAATGACATCCCTGCGACATTTATAACGAAGTTAAAAGGAAAACTACAAGGCTTTACAAGTTAATGAGAAGTACTACGGAACCATGCAGTGCGCATGGCCCGAAACGCACTTGACCCATCGACGTAGAAACAAATGTCAGGAATTTGATTATAGTTGCCCCATGAATGACTTAGTTTAAGTAGGTATTTAATTTTGCAGCTTCAATGTTATTCTTATTTCTAAGGTTACAATTATGTCTGCCACCGTTTCTTGAAAACAAATCTAAATTCAAACGAGCATACATGATATTTTCGTATATGAACTGACTGAAGACTGTTAAAATATGTTTTCATTTTTTTTTTAATTAGTTAGGTACTTATTTATTTAATTTAGGTTCGGAATATGTATCTGCACAATATTTTTGGGTTATCCCAACTTATGTAAAATGTTTTATCGATTGTAACTTGACCTTCATTGGCGATTTTCGGAAGGTGCGGAACCGTGCACTTGGCGTTCTTCGCGTGATATGACACGCGCTTTGCCGGTTTATAATACTAAAATCTAAAATTACTTCTAAGTAGCAAATTTATGCACGACCCGCAAACTGGGCCTTCTGCTCATCATACAGACTGAACGTTTTCATTCATGCACACTATCGTAAGATAAGTACCTATGGATTTTCCAACGGGTTCGATGGGCTGTTTATCCGAAGTCCCCACGCGCAAGAAGTCTCCGGCAATCCAACTTATAGGACTACAGTGAGTACCTTCAGTAGTACTAACCTAATGATGTGAGGAGAGCGGAAGACGGCAGGGAGGCCAAGGCAGACCAAGACGCTAACGGCGGCAGCACGATAGGGCAGGCCGTGGGTGGCCGTCGCACCGCGACGCCTTCCTGCCGCGCCATCTCCGGATACTACGTTATACCTACCCGCGAAGGAACGAACGCTAAATCAATTTGATAACGTTTGGTGCAGATCTCCTGTAACAATGGCGTCACAAACACTCCTGACGATACAAACCGATGCCTTACTCCCAATCTTAGAGGTTAGGCATTGGATAATAAAGTTCGCCCAGCTAATTTCGCGAAGCCACAGTACAATAAATAAAATCGACCTACAGTTTTGATCATGATATCGCAATGCTGCAGCTGTAGATGTGCGGGGTTCCCTACGTTTGGTTTGCGATGGAACTCACCTGACAGTATCCTCAATAAGATTTGTGTGCTGGTGCAGGAGCAGCCGCGACGCAAGCTTGGTGGTGGTAGTAGGAAGGAGCCGGCGTGCGGTAGTGGTGGTGCGGCGGGGGCGAGGCTCTGTAGGAGTCCGGCCCCGGCGAACCACTCCGGAAGCCTGCCAGTTGACAGCTCGGTGGTTCAAAGAGATCACGGAATGCGGGCGGTAGCTGCTCAGCCGGTGGCTCCGGCGCAGCGTACCAACCGGATGTTGCGGCGCGAAAATCTTCCGCGGCCAAAGAATAAGGTTGAGGAGAGCAGTATACGGCTGAATGTGGTATTCGAGGTTCACTGAATTCGTCCAGTGTGTCTGTGGGTTTTTCGTATCGCGAACACTCGGCTCCAGGCTCGCGTTTCGGCCGACACTCGAAGATCCTCGGTTTCACGTCGGGTTTGACGTCACGCGTTTGCCCGAGCGCGTCAGCCGCGCTCAGAGCTTCCTGGGCCGCGAGCGCTTCTTGCGCCTGCTGCAGCTGCTGTTGTCGTTTCATCGCTTCCTCTTTTTCTTTAAGGGCATCCTTTTTCTTGAAGCGACGGCGCCGTCGTAAATACGATCCATTGTCGAACATGTTATATGAGTCTGGATCTAGAGTCCAATAACTACCTTTGCCAGGTTTTTTATCGTCACGTGCCACTTTCACAAAACATTCGTTGAGACTTAAATTATGTCTAATTGAGTTTTGCCAGCCTTGTTTATTCTCTCTGTAATATGGAAATCGTTCCATAATAAATTGGTAAATGCCATTCAGCGTGATACGTCGATCTGGGGCATTCTGGATAGCCATAGCAATGAGCGCTATGTAGGAATAAGGCGGTTTGACCATGTCTTTTGGCGCTCCGACATGTTGCTGGTGAGGATGAAGATACGGGGCTCCGTAGCTGTACCGGTACTGCTCGTAGGCGTAAGGGGCCACGCTGGCGGAGTACCCCCCGGCTGCTCCTCCACGGTACGCGTAGGGACTCTGCTCGCTGAACAGCGCGTGCATGGTGGACCGCCTTCACTCGCGCCACATGCTCCGACGGCAACCGACACTTTGACACGTTGCTCCTTCGGCAACAAAACGACGACTGACAGATTTTGTTTAGAATCACAACAAGATACGTTTACATAACGGTCGCTAAGCGAGAAGCGAATGAGGATCGACTCGGGTGCCGCGTACGCGAAAAGGTAGAGCTTTGCCCCGCCCACTGAAGCTTACTCCCTCTTATGCATGTTACGGCGAAGCGGTGGCACTGCTCGCACGCTTCGCGTGGCGTAGGCGCCACTCCTAGGACGGAGGGAGGCGGGGCCGGCGCCGCCAGCCCTCTGTTCTGTGCACAAGGACGAGCTTCTCCCTGTGTTCATTATCTCCCTTCTGACATTATTTCAACTGTTACAAAGCCACTGCACTTGAGATAGTAACATTTGCAAAAGTTTTTATTACAAAGCTGTCAATCTGTCTTTCGAACGGATAGATACCTATAAGGGTTTTTGTTAACAATAAGCATAGGTAGCTAAAAGGGTATAAAATCGTGATGTCTGGGTTCGGGAATGTAGCTGTGCTTTAGCATGAGAAAGAGACTGGAAGGAAAGCCCATAGCATTGCCTCTAGTTTGATTAAATTTGAAATCATAAAGTTGAATACTGTATATCGATACCTCTGGGTTCAAAGGGCGTAAACGCCAAAGTAGAACTTTTCAGGAGAGCCAAAAAAGACTTTTTTATTTAATTTTTTGCATATATTATTTTTGTTTTTCAAGTTACAACAATGATTCCTGTACCAAAAAACTTGTAATCGTAGCATGTGTATTACTGTTTCATAACATTTTAGATAAGTTCAATAGTTTAGAAAATAGATGTGTTATACGCCCCTGTGATTTGAATCTGAATGTCATTTACACCCCTAAATTTTGCTCCTGTACAACAAAATTAGGAAGTAAAGGCCACCTTTCAAAATAGTTACTGCTTTCTTTGCGTTTAGATAGTTATTTTGCGCTTAATAACCGGTCAAGTGCGAGTCGAACTCGCACACCAAAGATGCCGTATCGATTCATAATCACAGAGGCCTTGAAATTTATACCGAATACTCAGCCCTGCAGTCCACTGAAGCTGAAAACTAACAAACTTCTTTGCCAGCGTCAAGTGATGTAACTAAAAATTTACGGTTATCGGACTTTTCCCGTTACTTGTGCTATAAGAAATTGCTTCTTGCCAAACGTGATTCTAGGTCTACGGAAAGTAGGTACCCTGTAGGTTTTGATTCCCATGCGAGTGTCCAAATATGCGGGAAAAACGGCCGTATCTTTTTATTGCGTTGCCATAAAAGTTTATTTTTTTCACAGCTTCAAGGGATTGCAGGCTTGAGTATTTGATATAAGTTTCCAATTTCAATCTCCACGCGATCCTGATTAAAAGTGTCTTGACAGACAGACAGTCGGACCAGACAACAAAGCGATCCTATAAGGGTTCCTTTTGTTCTTTTTGAGGTACGGAACCCAAAAATGAACACAAATAAATTTCAAATTATTTAAGTACTAAAGATGCTTTAAGGACTCCATCCATAGACAATGAATGATAATTTTAAGCTAGTGTCCCTGAAATTTTTATTACTTTCTTTGAGCACAAAAAACTGTGAGCATATTTGAAGCTTGCAAATTTTGAAGTACTTAGTGGAAACTAGATCCTACTTATCTAATAATGTTTACCTTACTTTACTATTCAAAACAAAACGATCACTTGCCTCATATCTGTATCTTTATTAGTTTTTTTTTTTCTTTTTTTTTTTTCTTTATTAGTTATTTTTTTTTTTTCTTTTTTTTTTAGAAATTATGTAAACGTATAGTTGTTTTAATAAATACGTTAATTAAGTGGTTGGTCGGAATCACAGTGTATTGACCGTGAATTTAGCTATGGTAGACTGATTTCTAACTAATTTTTTTATAATATGTGGAACACGCGTTGTTGGAACGTACATACTTACTTGTTTGCTTCATCTATTTTAAGTAAATTATTGTATGTTACCGTTTGTGTTCATCCAATGTTTGTAAAATAAAAATAAAATAAAAAATTAGTAATTCTAATCCAACATAGAAAATCTTACATTTATTTCTTACATCATATTTGGGATTGTTGTGTCTCATCTTATAAGTAGTTACAATGTTCTGAACGTTTTTGTCTTTGTTTTGACACGTTTCTTTGAATCCCTTACAAAAAATCAATACAGCCTTTCGGAGATCAACATCAAATGTTTCAACCAAAATCTAACCATTAATCACAATAATAGAAATAATAACAATACAACCTTCCAGAGATCAAATGTTTCAACTTTTATCTAATAATCACAAGCATTTTTTAAAATTAACTGAATAAGCCCTTTCATAAAATATTTTTGTTTATTCCCACTTAGATAATGTTACTTTTATTATCGTAAACAATCTTTAGAATTAACAATAACCAAACGATCTTTGAGCTCAACGTAATACACTTCAGGTAATAAGTAATAAGTAGAAAACAAAAAGAAGTAAAGAACACAGCCCAGATTAATTACCAGGTAATTTTCAAAAGGCAATATTAATTAGTAATAGCTCAGGTAATAGGAAGAAAAAATACAGACCCTCTAAAATTCACACAATAATATAAAAATGTCTAAAATATATCAAAAAAAGATATCAGATCAACTACAAAATCTGTTTTTAATAGTGTGATATATTAAAAGGAATACTAAGCTAGCGCAAGTCTCCCCGCCCCTTTATCCCCCGCACTCAGTATCTCGCGTTCAAGAAAGAGACAACATAAAATATAGTCGTAGACTACTTAAACAAGGGAAAAAGTTTATAACTTTTAGGTTATATAAGTCAAATTAAAAAGAAATACAGAAGTTTTTATAAGCATAGATGCCAAGTTGTATTTTCGTCGGCGAATACATCAACTTATACCTGTTAAAAAGTTAAATGGCTGGAATGTCTGGTGGTGTAAAAGTCAAGTTGTTGTAGAATGCAGTTACTAATTTGGGTGTAAGTCTTAAATTTCATTTTATAGCAGTTACAACCATTTAATTTGCGAATAATGAAGAAAAGAGTTTTTACCACCAAAAATTCAAAAATATCATATTTATCTTCCCCGATCGAGTAAATAATGTAACTAACATTTTTTTTTAATTTGAGGATTTTAAATATACAGTTCGAAAAAGCACAAAAAACGCATTAAGATGGCATTTATAAGTCATTTTAGCCAAAATGGCGTTTACGCCCTTTGAACCCAGAAGTATCGATATGGATAATTGCAGCTCACAAAATAAGAATAAGCTTCTCTATTCGTCACTTATCAGATTTATACATAGTCACGAATCCATTGTAAATTCTATTAAAACAGAGTATCTAGAACCTGGGTATACTTTAATGGCGGCAGACAGTATACACGCCAATAATAATATTATTATAATAATAATATCCAGGAAAAATCACACATGGTCATCTGGCCCCAAACTAGGATTCCCTGTACAATGGGAACAAGAGACTGATATACATACACATATACTTTTAAATACATACATAAATAGATATAATACACCCAGACTCAGAGCAAACAATTCTGCTCATCACAGAAAAGTTTGCCCTGTGTGGGGATCGAACCCACGACTCTCGGATCAGAGGTCAGGATCGCTAACCACTTAACACATCAAACAGACTTCTATTTAATAGCATTATTCGCTTCCAATAATCTATAATACATAGTCCTCTGAATTACTAATTCAGCTACCAACAAACGGCGTCAAAAAAATACTATCTTAGCCGGTATAAATCTTCGATGTAAGCTTCTGTTAAAACAACTCAGCATGGTAATTATTATTTAGCATCAAAATTTGTAACTCATATTCAAATAGTCAACTTCTAAAATATTTATATATGACACCAAAAAAGTAATTCATTTGACTTCTAATTTTATAACTCAGTACGATTAAAATGTAGTGAAACATAAATAATATTATACATAACTCGTTCTATATTGAGTGATCATCAAAATGTACCTAAAATTATCATTAAATAGTGAATTATGGCCGGGTTGGCCACTAACCTCACACCAACCTCCATCGATCCGGACTTGGCCCCCGTGTGTGGAGTATGGCGTAATCTTCCCGAGGTATGGGCAAACCCGTACCAGTGGGAAGGATTAACGATTTTAAGTAAATTAAAGTATTTTAAAAAAATATTGCGCCAAACAGATCGTGCGGTCGCGAAGATCATGAAGCTTGAACAATATTTTTTGAGGAACACATGTTGAAGCTGTACACGTAAAATATTGGTGAGTTGTAAAATTCGTGGCTGAGTTAGTAAATTAGGTTTTGATGTATGAATCAGTAGGACAAATAAAAATAATTGTTGTTCTTTGCTTGATGCTTTCTTTGGAATATTTAGTTGTGAAGAAGACGAATAAGTTTATTGGAATTCCTGTTGCTTAGTTATGAAATTAGAGGTTGGGTTACGTGGCCAAAAAATATATTTGTGGCTTGACTTATAATTCCCCAAAAAAAAATCAACAAATCTGATGATACCTATGTAGGATTTTAAAGATTTTATTCTAGTAATACAAACGTCACGCAAGAACTTAGTTGAGCAAAAAATGACGCATTGCGACGTTATCCTCTTTAAGGACGAGCTTAAAAAAGTATTTCCAAAGAATATAATAAAAATAATAATAATAATACTTAGCACTGTTAAGCGGGAAGCCATATGGAAAGAGGAAGAGCTGCACGGAAGGTTCTTTAAGGCTCTCTGCAGATCCTTCGTAGATCAGAAGGCTTCCGTGCACTGGCTGCGCTTCGGAGACCTCTTTGCAGAGACCGAGGGTTTTGTCTGTGCAATACAGGATCAGGTTATAAAGACGAACAACTACAGGAGGTTCGTAATGAAAGAGGGTAAATTGGACGTATGTCAGTTATGCCGTGAGCCAGGTGAAACCCGGCTGCGCCAGGTTGTTCGATTCTTCGTAACACTGAGTACCTGCACAGACATAACCAAGCAGCCAGGATCCTTCATCAAGAGATCGCTCTAAAATATGGCTTCATAGCTCGGCGGTTGCCATATTACAAGTACACGCCGGAGTCGGTTCTCGAAAATGACCGCGCTAAGCTCTACTGGGACCGAGACATCATCACGGACAGGTCTGTTGATTATTATAGACCTGATATCGTGTTGATGGATCGGGCGCAGTCAATGGTGTTTTTGGTGGATATCACTATTCCACACGACGAAAACCTTGTGCAAGCTGATGCCGACAAGAGGATGCGGTACCTTAACCTTGCGCACGAGGTTACGGATGTGTGGCAAGTGCAATCCACTGAAATCATTCCTGTAGTCCTGTCCGTAAATGGTTTGATTCCAGCTGACCTGGATCGTAACCTTAGGCGGCTGGGACTTCGAGGCAGACCGATAATAGCGGCTATGCAAAAGGCAGTCCTCCTCGACAATGCCCGGATTGTCCGACGCTTTCTCTCGTCGTCGAACTGACCTCCAGCCGACTGTGCTTCTGCTGGAGTAGCTCCTGTCACTTCGCGTAGCGCGAAGTGCGCAGAGAAACCCATTTTTTTATCCAGAAATAATAATAATTTATTCATCTGTTAAAGGATTCATATACAAAGGTTTCCAATGGTTTGCAATATGAATATTGCAAAGCAAAACACAAAATAATTGAGATCCGAGGAATTTTTAAACTTAGTACTCAATACTTAATATCTTTATTGCATTCCATATTGTTTATAAAGGTGGACACAAAATATAGGCAGTACAACATGGACCCAGTTTGGGCACAGCAATATTGGAAAACTCTACGTCAAGACTCAATATGATCAAGAGAATTACACTGATTCAGTGCTGAATGAATTCAGTGTCACTGAATTGGACAATCTTGGGGTAAAATTAAAGAGAGAACTTGCTAAATCTTTTCACACATTACACTTGCCAAGACAAGAGAAGGAACAAGGTTTCAGTCAATTGTGATCTATCTAAGGCTTTTGACTGCGTAGAAAATCAAACCTTACTCGTAAAATTAGAGCATTACGGCGTGAAGGGTAGGGCACTCGATCTCCTTAAATCTTATCTTGATAATAGAATGCAAATGGTACAAGACAAGGACGTTAATAAAATGGGCGTGCCACAAGGATCTATTTTAGGCCCTTTTCTTTTTCTGACGTACATCAATGACTTTCCATTCATGGTGCAAAACCTTTCAAATATTGTGTTGTTTGCTGATGATACTTCCCTTCTTTTTAAGGTGAGTAGAAAGACAATCGAAATTGACGAAGTGAACAACACTCTCTCTAAGTTACTAGACTGTTTTACTGCTAATAATATATTACTAAAAGCGAAAAAAACAAAATGCATTAAGTTTTCTTTGCCAAATGTTAAACAGACTCATAATAAAGTAATATTAAATGGTAACGAATTAGATTTTGTTCCTAGTACAGTTTTTCTCGGCATAACTATAGATATCACGTTACAGTGGGGCCCAAATATTGCAATTCTAGCGGGGAGGCTTAGCTCGGCTGCCTACGCCGTCAAGATAATAAGGCAATTGATGGATGTAATAACTGCCAGATTAGTATATTTCAGTTACTTTCACAGTATAATGTCTTATGGCATTTTACTGTGGGGACACGCAGCAGACATTGAAACCATTTTCATTCTACAAAAAAGAGCAGTCCGAGATATACAGGGTTACAGGAAAAGTCGTACGGAATATTAAAGGACGTTATTATTAAGGTCATTTCTGATGGATTTTGTCATGTAACATGGTGTCCGAAAATTAACCGTTATGGAGTTATTGAACTTTAAAGATTTTTTATAAAATCCTTATTTATTTTGCTTTTTTATCGTTTTTTTGTGGGATTCGAGCTCTTAGGGCCCGTTTTTTTGATTTATCTAGTTAGAAGACATGTCAATTAATAAAAAATATCAACAAAAACTGAACATACTACTAACAGCTGCATACTACTAACAACTTGTGCGGGAGCTGGGGCGGCGCCTGAATGACAGGTGTGGTGATCCCCGCTCCGGTTCGTACCTGGTGCAACGCATCTCGCTGGCAATACAGCGGGGTAACGCTGCAAGTGTTATGGGCACATTTGCACCAGGGGCGATCCGGGGCGGGATTTTTGACTAAGGCTTAGCCGTAATCGTGTATATATTTAAATAATTGTAAGAAATTTAATACTAACAGCTTAAAAAGACTGGTTAACAACGGTTAGACTTAAAGATTTTTTATAAAGTGTTTCTAACTTTGAAACGCTTTTTCAAAAAAAATATGTATGGAACTTATTCTGCAAATAATATTAAAAACTTCTACGTCTCTTAAGCTATTCAAAAAGGTACAACACTTGCTATTAAATTGGCAAAATTTTGACCAAATACCAGTTAAGGTAGCAGAGGGTACATTTTCAGTTTGAGGTTAAAATAGGTCAAATACGTAAATAAGGAAGAAATATCAAGTTGTTTGATATTATGCCCATCCCACATTTAGACTGAATCTCCTTTGTGACCTTTTTTTTTGGTGTAGCAAATCTGACGTTTATATAATACAAATTGTGTGATTTTTCGAGTTGGCGGCGTTAGTTCTGGCTTTTCACTGATTATTTTCTGTAAAAACGCGAGTTGGCTTGGATTTTTTGGACTGTTTCATCTTCTAACTGTGTGACGTGGCTTGTGACTGGACTTTGATTTGTATTGTGAACATGGCAACATTTTCCAACGAGGAATATGCTGACATCCTAATGTGTTATGGATTTTGCGAAGGAGTGTCGTCGCGTGCACGCAATGAATACATGCTTCGGTATCCTACTCGCCGAGTACCTAATATTGGCGTATTTGACAGAGTTTATCGAAGAATACGAGAAACTGGTTCTATTCTAGTACGACGGACTGACATGGGACGACCTCGTATTCTTGATGATGACGACGACGAAGCAAATGAAATACGACGTCTCTTTGAAGCCGATCCAACCACGTCAACAAATGTTGTCGCCCGACGCCTTGGTATTTCCCAGTGGAAAGTCTGGTTCGTAATGCACACTTCTGGGCAATACCCTTACCATTACACGCCAGTGCAAGAAATTGAAGAAGGGGATCCATTGAGGCGACTAGACTTCTGCAGATTTATGCTGAATGCTGATGTTGAAGATCCGGATTTTTTAAAGAAAATCATGTGGACAGATGAGTCAAAATTTGACAAAGACGGCATCACCAATTATCACAACGCCCATTATTGGGCTCCCAAGGCGCAAGGTAATCCCAAAAAAAAAAGAACAAAAGGGTCTCAAACGAGATTTAGTCTCAATGTGTGGATGGGCATCATATCAAATAACTTGATAGGGCCATACTTCCTGCCCAATAATTTGAATGGCGAGGCATATGAAAACTTTTTGAGGGAGGAGTTACCCTCTTTGATGGAAGACTTGCCTATTGCATTGAGACGAGACATGTTCTTTCAACATGATGGCTGCCCAGCGCACTACAGAACAAGTGTTCGAGCATGGTTAGATGAGAATTACCCAAACCAATGGATTGGAAGAGGCGGACCCATAGCATGGCCGGCGAAGAGCCCCGATTTAACGCCGATGGACTTTTATGTGTGGGGTCATATGAAAAGCCTAGTTTACGATGAAATGACGCCTATCGCAAATGTCGATATTTTGAGACAAAAGATTATTGATGCGGCTGAGGAAATGAGGCGGAACCTGCAAACTTCTGTCGTGAAAAGTAATTTAGTAAAAAGATTGAGAATTTGTGTAAGAAACAGCGGCGGTCATGTCGAACATGAATTATAAAAACATTTCTCAGATTTTTTGTTTTATTTACGTATTTTACCAATTTTAACCTCAAACTGAAAATGTACCCTCTGCTACCTTAACTGGTATTTGGTCAAAATTTTGCCAATTTAATAGCAAGTGTTGTACCTTTTTGAATAGCTTAAGAGACGTAGAAGTTTTTAATATTATTTGCAGAATAAGTTCCATACATATTTTTTTTGAAAAAGCGTTTCAAAGTTAGAAATACTTTATGAAAAATCTTTAAGTTTAACCGTTGTTAAGCAGTCTTTTTAAGCTGTTAGTAGTAGGTTCAGTTTTTGTTGATATTTTTTATTAATTGACATGTCTTCTAACTAGATAAATCAAAAAAACGGGCCCTAGGAGCTCTAATCCCACAAAAAACGATAAAAAAGCAAAAAAAATAAGGATTTTATAAAAAATCTTTAAGTTCAATAACTCCATAACTCGTGGGATGCAACGTGCTATACCCCGTAGCGAGCCTATGAGTGACGATAGCTTTTTTTTTAATATGATTAATGTGTATGTCCCAGGTTAGTCCAGAGTCCATGTTTTAATCCGAGGTATTTTTCTGTATTCTTTTCCAGTATTAGAATGTTATTTATTGTCAGTGGTGTATATTCTGGTATTGGTTTGTTTTTAGCTCTGAAGATAATGTAAGAGGTTTTTTGAACATTAATTGTCAAAAGGCTCTTTTGCATCCAGTCATACAGGGTGTCCAGATCATTTTGCGCTAAGTCAACAATATTTTGGATAGAGGACCCAAAATAGAACAGATATGTATCGTCCGCATAGAGTGTAATGTACCCGTGAAGCCCTAAGTCGTTAATGTTATTTATGTAGATCAGAAAAAGTAATGGGCCTAGCACTGATCCTTGAGGAACTCCGTAGGATATATGTTGGGGTTCACTTTGATACTCATCAATCTTTACTACTTGCTGTCTGTCATTGAGGTACGATTTAAACATATTTAGTGCATTGCCAGTAACACCTATGTTTTCGAGCTTCGTTATTAGTAGTCGATGACTGACTGTATCGAACGCTTTTTTAAGATCTATAAATATACCTAAGGCAATTTTTCGTTTGTCAATGTTTTGTCTGATCTTGGTAATTAAGTCTACTGTTGCAGCTAAGGTATTAACTTTTGGGCCTAAAGCCAAACTGCCGCTCAGAAATGAAATTCAGTGAACTCAAGTAAGTTTCTAGGCGGTTATGCAGAACGTTTTCTAATATCTTTGAAAGTATGGGAAGCACGGAGATTGGCCTATAGTTGCCAGGGTCGGTTTTAGGACCGGATTTATAGATTGGGCTGACTTTTGCAAGTTTGAGTGAGTTTGGAAAACGGCCTTCCAATAATAGTTCGTTAATACATTTAGTAAGATTGGGTATTATTAACGGTTTTATGTATTTGATTGTTTTGGTACTAATACCATCTAGACCAGTACTTGAATTTGGGTCAAGCTTGTCGATAATTTTTGAAATTTCGTCGTCATTTGTGGGTGTAAGGGTCCCAAGCTCTGGAGCGTTATTAGTGTTACTTGGTGGCAGAGTGTCTTTCTGAGTGTTATGATAGTGTGACGGTATTTCATTAGCTAATTTAGCGCCAATGGAGGCAAAATACTGATTGAATGTATTGCAGATATCTGTAGGGTTTGTGATTGTTGTTGTAGTGTTCACTAGCTTAGGAGGAGCACAATTAGCTTTTATTTTGTTACTGGAGAGGCCGTTTATGAGATTCCACATTTTCTTTGGTTTGTTAATACAGGTCATGAATAGGTTGTAATAGTAAGAGTCTTTCGTAGTTTTGATTAAGCCGATTGTTGCTTCTCGTTTTTCCGCGAACATGGTCTCCACAGCAGCATCATTTGGGTTCTTTCGAAGCTCACTCCAAAGTTTGTTTCTCTGATTGACAGCATCAATAACATCTTTGTTTATCCAATCTTCTTGAGGTAGATTCAAAATTTTCGTTATTTCAGCTGTGCTATGTGTTATTAGCAGTGATCGGAGTAGGTAGATTGATTTTTGGTACTTGCATCGTGATTTTATAATATGGACAATCCTTTTTTCCGGAAAGTTCCGGTATTTTCGGATTGAGTTGAGTATTACTAAAGTAAATCTGGTTCAATCAATTGGTTCTGAAGGAAGCAATTTATTTATATGTCGAAAAACAGAAAGAATAATCGTTTTTGTTTGCTTAAAAATTTTTAACTCTCAGAATCCGAGCGGCATGTCCATATTAACATATACGTTTGCGGTCATTGACCCTAAATCAATCTACTTACTCCGATCACTGGTTATTAGCTTCTTAAGTTCGTTCTCCAGTTGTTCGAAGTTCCCTTTGTCGTCGATGTCTGCATTCTCGGTAAGTTGGTATAGCTGTTCGTAGTTCACAGATTTGTAGTAAACACGTTGTTTTGGAGGGGGTTTGTACTTTTTGAGTGTCAGCTAAATCTGTCTATGATCAGAAAGTAATAATTCAATAAGAGCAAGATTATAGTGATCTTTTTTTAACGTAGTACTGATGTGGTCTAAGATAGATTTTTTCGTCGCTGTTCCTCTCGTATTTATTGATTTTGTTCAGTAGTTTGTATCCTGAGGCATTCAGAAGGTTAACATAGGTCTGTTTTTGTTTAATTTCCTTTTTCTTTTCCGGCAGTAAGTTTACGTTAAAATCTCCAAAGATTAGAGATCTTTTTCGTTGCTGAAGTTGCGACTCAAGTGTAACCATGAATTCTTTGAAATCCGCCTCAGCTCCACCTGGATAGTAGATGATAGCAATATCAAGGGAGTATTTTTCAAGTTTTAGCCAGAGGTAGTTGTTGCCTCCAGTATATATGGAATCTGTTAGGCTGTGTTTTATGTCATTGTGGACATAAGCCGATACTCCACCGCCATGCCTATCTGTTCGAATGTTGTAGTAGTGTGTATAGTAAGGAAGATTAAAATGTTGGACGTGTTCCTCCGATTGTATCCATGTTTCGGACAGTAACACTACATGAGTCGGCGGGAATTGCTCTAAGCATACATTTCAACTCGTCAAATTTGTTGCATATGCTTCGTGCATTTAGGTATAGGAAATTCAGGCGAGATTTTGTACTGTTTAAATCGGTATAGTTTGATATAATCTGGAAAGTTAGGTCGTCACTGGTAAATTTGGGTGTCGTATTTAGTTTTTTTGGGTAACTTCAACAATCTTCGGGATCCCCTTGACGTATTTTATAGTTAGGTTTGCCTTTCCATTCTTCTGACGGCGGTCTAATTCGTCCTTTAGGTTTCGCATAAGATTTAGTTGAGATGGGGTTTCATCTGAGTAGATTTTTAGACCGTCTGGTAATTTTAGCTTATTTCGTAATAGTTGTTTGGCATGGTCCGGGTTATCAAAGCAGACCTTTATCCTTCGGTTTTAAGTAGGGCTGTATTTTCCAATTCTAAATACATTACTTGGCTGCGGTAAATCCATAAAATATTCAGTGATAATACGACATACTTCGGCTTTGTCTCTTAATAGTCGTTCTTCACGGTTAAGTGATGTTTGCTCAGCTATTCCGGCTACTATAATATTTTTTTGCATGATATTACGCTCTTGGAGTTCTTGTATCAATTGTTCATTGTTGTAAAGGTTAGGCTCATTGTTCATTGTAGTAGCTTTAAATCCTTCAAGACTATTCTCCAAAAGGCTCAGCTTCCGTTCACCTTGGGTGATCTTCGATTCAAGTTTTGATATTTCAGTCTTGATTTGGTTTTGTTCTGTCGTCAGACAGGACAGCGATGACTTCATATCGGTGATTTGTAGTTTCACGTCACACATATTATTGTTATTAGTAGTGTTCATTGCTTGTTCTTGGGTCGATTTTATGTTTGTGATTTCATTTTTGATATCAGAAATACTATTCTTCATTTATTGCGTGGCCTAATCATTTGAAGCAATGAAGTCTTTAATTAAGGTTGTGATATTAGACATTTCTGGTCGTAAACTTTGGATCTCAGTGACAGCAGGACAATCATGGTCATCGGGGTGTTTTCTTTTCCGAAGAGTTATATTAGACTCGTGCTGTTCTCGAAGTTTGGATAGGTCGGGTTGTGATCCTGTTCCAGGAGGCGAGCGCATCGTACTCATTTTAGGGAAAGTAGTGGGTCAGGTCTAAACGCTCCACAAAGTTGATTTTTGGTGCTTGCATCGTCATTTTATAACATGGACAATACTTTTTTCCGGAAAGTTCCGGTATTTCCGGATTGAGTTGAGTATTATTAAAGTAAATCTGGTTCAATCAATTGGTTCTGAAGGAAGCAATTTATTTATATGTCGAATAACAGAAAGATTAATCGTTTTTGTTCATCGACGTAGAATCAAATGGACGACGGATCTAGTACATAATTCACGAAAAAAGCGTCCGAAGTTAACCTATACACACGTAGTTATATCCATAGCAACAACACATTTGAATTTAGATCGTGTGTCATTGCTTTACGGTTGTTTTTGTTTGCAACAATTTATCACCATACGAAGCATCGACTGGAACGTACTTCACCTTACGCAGCTTCGAGTGAAGACAGAGAAGTAATGGAGTAGCTTTCACTTATAATGTTTTTTGTTGGCTATGTTTTATAAGTATTTTTTATTTTTGCAGAATCTTGTTTATTTTTTTATAACAAACACAGAAACACGCATAAATATGAATTATACAGGAATTATACAGGGTGAAAATGATTCGAGCAAACAAAGTGGATTTTTTTCGAAACTAAGTATTCCTCTCGTCACGATTCGGCTATAATGTTTTTCCATAGTGCACAACGTATAGGATCTCAGGGAAAGCTAAAATAAATAAAATATTTCATGTAAATGTAAAAAAACAATAGAATAAAATTACAAAATATTTTAATAAGAAACTTTATACTTGAAAGCGACTCTATAAAATTTTTCTTCCAAAGTTTTGATGTTCGATTGTTCGCTCATGGAAATCAAACTAAATGCGTAATTCAAATTAAAATAAACTACAGTGTTTCTTAGCAAAACAATACTTAAAAATGATAAAGCAATTGTTTACTTACCGGAAATATTGCAGTACGCCATTTTGGACGCGCAATCAGCCGGCCGACCAAATTAAGACTGGCGCGAAATTAGACCTCTTTTTGCGTTTTACTACTCTTTTGGTTCGGACGCTTTTGAGCGCTGACCCGAAGTCCATTTGTTTCTACGTCGATGTTTTTGTTTAAAAATTTTAAACTCTCAGAATCCGAGCGGCATGTCCATATTAGACATGGGCGCCGACCTTATATTTGCCGGCGGCGGCGCGCCGGTCCAAATTGGTCGGCGTGGCAGCGCCGCGCCTCGGCGTGGCGTAATTTTTTATTTTTGAAATTGGTAATAAGACAGACACAGTTTTCTACGTACATCAATAAATAAACATTTTAATTGCGAATTGAAAAGGTATATAAAAATAACAATTCATCTTCAGCTAAAAAATTCTACAGTTTGATAAAGAACTACCCTAGATATTCATGCCAACCAGTCTTGCAACCTTTACAAGTTGTCACGACGTTCTACCGATTGACAGGTCTACCTATGCTGCGTCTTCCGGTGTGTGGTCACCATTCGAGAACTTTGACAACCTTTCATCATCATTATCAGCCGAAAGACGTCCACTGCTGGACAAAGGCCTCCCCCAAGGATTTTCACACCAACCGGTCCTGTGCTGCAGCGGCTTCCCGCAACCTTCAACAGGTCATCGGTCCACCGAGTTGGAGGCCTGCTCACACTGCGTCTTCCGGTGCGTGGTCGCCACTCGAGAACTTTACTGCCATCTGTTCTACGAGCTATGTACCCCGTCCACTGCCACTTAGGCGGAAAACACATTGAGGCGGAATCCGGACGGGACCGCGGAGTAACGGAATTCGCGCGCGGCAGCGGTCCGCTCCACCGGACGGTTTCCGTCCGAATTTCGCCCGAAGCCGCGGTGCACGACGAAGGCGCGGATTCCGCGCCACCGGGCGGTTTCCGTCCGAAGCCGCGGTGCACGACGATTTTCGTCATGCGTTTATTTAATATTCGAACGTGTATGTATGTAACAAAGATTGTTTTTGTTTGTAACAAGGATCATTTCGTGAACCCCTCACGTGACGCACCCCCCAACCCCGCGCCCTCCCCCTCCCCCCGCGCTGCAGCCCCTCCCCCCGCGCCCTGCAAGGCCCCTCACACCGCACCCCTTCCCCCCGCGACGCAACCCCTCCCCCGCGCCTCACAACACCCTCCCCCCACGCCCAAAAGGCCCCCCGCGCCGCACTCCCCCTTCCCTCCGCGCAGCACTCCTCCTCCCCCCACGCCGAAGCCCCTCCACCCGAGCCCAGCAACACCCTCCCCCCGCGCCCCGCAAGGCCGCCCGCGCCGCAACCCCCTCCCCCCGCGCCTCACAACACCCTCCCTCCGCGCCGCACTCCCCCCTCGCCCCGCGCAGCATTCCCCCTCCCCCCGCGCCGCACTCCCCCTCCGCCGCGTCACAGCCCCTCCCCCCGCACCCCGCAACACCCTCCCCCCGCGCCCCGCAAGGCCCCTCGCGCCACCACCCCCGGCGCTCTGCACCCCCCGCGCTCTGCAACACCGCCACCCCCGCGCGCCGCACCCTTCTCCCCCGCGTCAGGCAACCCCCCCGCTCCCCGTTATGTTGCGAGACTCACGCTTTACCCTGCGAATAGCACCACGCGGGAGCGCGGATCCGTCAAGCGAACCGCGCCTCCGGGCGGAGAAGCGGCGTCAGTGTGGCATACCCTGCGAATCGCACCGCGTCTCCGCGCGGGAGCGCGGATTCGTCGGCGAATCGCGCCTCCGGACGGAGAAGCGGTGTCAGTGTGTGGTACCCGGCGGTTTTTCCATACAAATCAACATTTTACAGTACAAAGTTTAAATCCGCGCCACCGCCATTCGCCGCGGTGAGCGGAGCAGTGTGTTTTCCGCCTTAAGTTTAGCGATTCTGTGAGTTATGTCGGTAGCTTTAGTTCTCCTACGTATCTTCTCATTTTTGATTCGATCACGTAGGGAAACACCAAGTATAGCACGCTCCATAGCGCTTTGGTTGACCTTGAGCCTTCTTATGAGGCCCATAGTAAGCGACCATGTCTCGGATCCATATGTCATCACTGGCAACACATACTGGTCAAAGACTTTAGTCTTGAGCACAGAACACTATTAGGTCTTGAGACACTGCGGTAGGTTGGACGTGAAGATATTTCGGAGCTTCCCGAACGCTACCCAGCCGAGTTGGATTCAACGATTGATCTCTTTCTCGAAGTTGGACCTACCTAGCTGGACTGTTGGTCCCAGGTAAACATATTCGTCAACAACTTCGAGTGTAGAATCTCCAACCTTCAGAGGAGTGGGTGTAACACGGACGTTTGACATAATTTTCGTCTAGTCCATGTTCATTTTAACCCACTTGTTGTAAGACTCTACTGAGTCCATCGAGCATTGCGCCTAGGTCCTCCAATATCTCAACCATGATCACGATATTGTCAGCAAATCGAAGGCGGGTAATGTACTCGCCATTGATGTTAATGCCGAGTCCTCTGCTCTCTCTAACCCTTACAGTCATCTGTTATATAAGTTATGTGTTCTGCCTACTGCACTGCCACTTCAGTTTAGCAATTCTATGAGCTGTGTCGGTTAATTCACCTCTCCTTCGTATCTCTTCATTTCTGATTCGATCACGTATAGAATTTCTGATCATAGCACGCGCCATCGTCATTTGGGTGACCTTGAACTTGAGCCTTCTTATGAGGCTCATAGTAAGCGACTATGTCTCAGTTCCAAATGTTATTTACTGGAAAGACACATTTTGATTAACTTACCGAAAATTTGGCCTTGAAACACTGAAGTATTTCGGGTGTTTCGGACCTGAAGATATTGCAGACCTTCCCAAACGTGGCCTAGCTGAGATGGATTCGATGATTGATATCTTTCTCGAAGTTGGACCTATTCACCGTTGGATTTATCTATGGCTGAGTTTGTCCCAGGAATATATGTTTATTATTATTATTCATTAACAACTTCGAGTGCAGAGTCTCTAACCTTCAGAGAAATGGGTGTGAAACGATATTGATACTGATGTCCACTTATTAAGATGATCTGCTGAGGCCATTGAGATTCCAGCATAGGTCTTCTAAGATATCAGCTTATCGATGCCATGGATGTTGAGTCCTCTCCAGTCCATAAGCTAGGAAACATCTTCCAGGGCACTGGTGAACAGTTTTGTACATATAACGTCTCCCTCACTCCTGGTGTCACTCCTCACTACAGCCATATACTTTTCTAATTCAGATCGTGAAGGCGTACCGACATAGTGGCGTTTTACTAAAACTTCAATAACTTCGTAGTTAATTTGGCACCGTTGGAGAGACTGCAACACAGTCCAATTCTCCATAGAATCAAAGGCTTTATCATAGTCCACTTTCTTCAAACGCGAAGCATAGTGGCCGATTATGCATTTTTTTTTTTTGTGTTGTCTGCTTCAATGTAGAAATGAGGTCTATGGTACTGAAATTGTTTCGGAAACCCTGGAAATTCTTAAAACAAACGTCCAGACGATTCATGATGACTCTCAAAAACTAAAAACAGTCATGTGGGCCTGTAGGATCTCACAATCAGCAGCGCACGACCCAGTCGTTACCAATTTTGAAGAAGTGCACCACCCACCACACTTTTGTGCTATGTGGTAGGCGTTGGAAATCAAGCAACTTCTGAAGAGCTTCAAGTACCGGTTTTCGACTGCTTTAAGAAGCTCAACCGTAACTCCATCATCCATCACCCAATGCCTTATTGATCTTAAGCTGTTTCTTTTTTGGTGGCAAACGAGCAGACGGATCACCCGATGGTAAGCGATCTCAAGCTGTTTAATTTCGTTTAAGCTGACGTTCGAGATATCTTCGTTATAGTGTCGATGTCGGATCGATTTGAATTAAAGTTAACTTTAAAACTAAGTAACTACTACTACTTTGGATTAAAGTAAGTAAGTAACTTTAAGTTATCTTTGAAATCGGGTGATGCCAGGTATCTTCAACATTTTTGTGTAAAATAAGGGCAATTAGAATTTACATACTCGTTAATGCGATCTGAGAAAAGCCACACGAATTGTGTTTTGTATCTCTATGCATGAATCGATTTCATTCTCTGTTTGCATGTGCAATCTGCTCTAAATGATATGAGGTGCCGTACCGTACCGCATGTTGAAAAAAAACTCATTTAATTTAACCAAAATTGCTTGCTGCTTGGTCTGGTCGGCGCGAATTTCGAAAGAGTCGGCGGCGGCGGCGGCGCGAACAGAGCGGCGCGGACGCGCCGCGCCAGCGCGGCGCCCATGTCTAGTCCATATTAACATATATGTTGCGGTTGTCGCGACGCGATGGTATCTTGCTTAAATAGGTGAAGAGGTGTAACCGATTCTGTATATATTAAAATGCACACTACGTTGCCCAACGGTCGCGAGATTATAAACGATTAATTCGTAGGGAAGTGGGGTTTGACTAACCGTAAGATTCCGCTAGGGAGACGTGATGAGGCTCTGGCTTGCGTAGGTCCTGGGACTGCCTCGACCAGCTCGTCCATCGCCTGCGGAAGGGTGACATACTGATTTCAATCGTCCTCGAATTACACCGGTTCGGAATAGGGGTACACCGGTGTGTCTAGATCGAAGGATAGAAGCATTCCATGATGTTGCATGAAAATTTAGGAGAACGAGACCCGTTGAAATGAAACGGCGTCGTCCGCTCTGGGTTAGGATCACAGAAATCTTATAACAGACAACATTAATAGATCTCAAAGCTTGATACAGTCACCAGACCTCTTCTGGTACCGTTCCAAAGGATTCATCGGGTCTTGCACCGACACCCCAGCCCGACCTTCATCATCGGGCCATATGAATGGTTCATCGGGTCTTGCACCGACTTCTGTGTCAGACCATAAAACTCTAGGTACGGTCACCAGACTACTACTGGTACCGTAGCTCACGTTGTGGGCCACCGGTCCTATGACCGGTGCCCATGCCTGAGACTTAGGCGTTACTATTAGTCAGTCGTGAGATCTCATCTGCTGAAAAGAGTCAGGGTTTCGTCATGGTACCTTCTGTAGTCATCCCAAAGACAGCATCCCAGTCTCCCGATCAAACAACTCGTCAAAACCCTTTAGAAATGTCATTGAGATCAGTCATCGTCATAAGGATATAGTCTCATAGAATATGACTACTCATGGGGATGCATATGAGTAGTCATACTTAAATAAATTAACACATTGTAAGTATAAGGAAATGATTCAGTTCTACATAAATGAGGTAATACAAAGACAATGAAATCCCAAGGTACTTAGCTCTCAAACAGGCGGTCGTCCAACGATGATTTCTTCTACAGGTCGACAAAGGACGACATTCGTAGCGTACCACCATTATCCTCACTCGTTTGTATCTGTCAACGGCTAATTTAAATATGGCGGGTTTTCAAATTACCACAGATAAAGGCGACAAATGATCCGTGGAGTGGCGCACTCTGGGTCTGTCTGTGTGTTGCCATTCGTTCAAATTATGTGGGACTTCGTGACTACTGTCGTACGTCACGACAGCGGTCATTGACCCTAAATCAATCTACCTACTCCGATCACTGCACACAAATGCAATTGTACGCATTTAATCTTACTCATCACACACAGTCTTCTATACATAATAAATTACAATAAGTCACACAGTCAAAATTCCGCACACACACACTCACATAAGCTTATAGAAAGAGAGGCAGTTTTTTCACAAAAAGTAAATAACATACTAAACAATGTAACGATTATATCGTATTGTGGAATACATACGAGTAACGTACTACATCTAAACAAAATACATCCCCAATTAGCTAACAACATTGTCACTGGTAGCCCTCACTTCATTGGTAAATTCCAATCCATGTTGATGCCTAGCCTTGTGTTAACAATACTGTCATAACACTATCCAAAACAGTGAAAAATCTGGGTGTCACCATGGACCAAACCCTTTCCTGGACAGCACATATCAATGAAGTGAGTCGAAAGATATTTGCATCCTTTCATGGTCTAAAACGCCTGCAGAATTTTCTTCCTTTTCAAACTAAACTCTTGCTTGCTCGTTCTCTTCTTCTTCCCTTACTAGACTACGGTGACGTCGCTTTTTTTACCCACTTCAAAAAAAGGAGGAGGTTCACAATTCGTCGGAATCTTTTTTTTTTATGTATGTTCACCGATTACTCGAAGACGCCTAAACCGATTTGGAAAATTCTTTTTTTGTTTAAAAGGAATACTTTACAGGTGGTCCTGTGGTTACAAATTTTATCGAAATGGATTCAGCGGTTTTTAAAAAAATCAACAAAACCATATCAAAATTGGAGTTGTTGCGATTGAAGTCGGTTGTTTTTAACGTATTCAGCGTGGTCAATTATTAGATCCCACTGTTGAGTTAGTTCTCAAACTGGAGCGTCTTCAAAATCTGTGTATCCGTTACATATTTGGCCTGCGGAAGTATGACCACGTGTCGGAGTATCGTGTGAAACTCAATTGGCTACCCATCCGCCAGCGCAGGGATACTCATATCTTAACACTTCTTTACAATGTACTGTTTAACCCTGCTGCTCCACGATACCTTTACGAGAGGTTCAGCTTCCGTAGGGCTATGGACTCTAGACTTCGCTCCAGTCATAACCTTTTTCTGGCAATTCCAATCCATAGCACTGATACCTACACTAAGTCGTTCACTGTACACGCCGCTCGCCTCTGGAACGCTCCCCCACCCGACGTCAGGTTGAGTCCCTCTCTCGTAAGCTCTCTCGCCACTTTCAAGTCCTCACTCAAAAAGTTGTTGAGTCCCAACCCTGGCTCCTGAGCTCATTAATCTATTTTATATGTATATTACTGTAAGTATTGTATGTATGTATTGTATATGTCGTAGGATGATTTAATAAATCGAATCTTCGCGAAAATTCTAGGGGTTTTGCGAAAACGCGGATAATTAGACATAGGAGAAAAATTATCAAATCTTACTGGACAAAGTCAGGATTTTTGCGAAAATACTCGTCGTTCTAGTAAGATTTGATGTGCTCAACTCTGATTGGCTACAATTTTGCTGGCTGACTTCTGATTGGTTCCTAGTTTGCCGATGATGAACTTCAAGTATTGTATCATAGAGTTATGAAGGTTTAGAACAGGTGAGAAAGGAAAATCACTAAATTGATTTTTATAAACTTTTTATTGAAAATTTTAGTATGTATGTTGTTTTCTACAGACAATAGGAGATCTCAGTCGTAGTAAAAAAACTGATCCAATTTTAGGGTGTAATCAGATTCGATCAGATCGATCAGATCAGATTTGATCGTACAAATTCTTGATTCGCTATTCCGATTTAGTATGGGAAACTAAAAAAGGGTAGATCAGATTTTAAAAAATGTAAAAACAGTAAAAATCTGTTTAATAAATGTTTATTTTTATAATAAAGAAAAAGTTCGACCCACACTAAAAAATCAGCTGTAAAGCTCAGGGCCATTTTGAGTGATTTAAAGGTCTGAGAAAGCAGAACTTAGTGAGGTGGTCTTGATAGTTTAAAATCCATTTGTAATTGTGGCTAGGAGTTGACTGGAGATCAATTAAATCTACCTGCCCACGTTTGTTAAAGTCTTGAGAAATTATGGGGCGTACAACAATTCCTGTTTTTGGGCAACTTTTTTTATTCAGACAGATCTTACACAAGTTGAGGAACAATATCATAATCGGTACCGGTATCACATATTGTTGCTTTAGGTTATATATCAGTTTGTCGCGTCCTCCATGCCCAGTTGATATGTGCGCCTGCAGAAGAATATTAAAGTACATATCTGTTGAAGGTACTTGTACAACAGGAGAGTTAAGATCCTTTCTTCTCAGTATCAGAAGTTTTTCTTCACCTACACTCATCACGTCGTATTTTTTTGCATTTCTATACTGTTGTTGTGTTTTTGGTTGCTTAAGTACACTCGCAGTGTTAAATTGTTCAATTGAATTTATTACAGCATTTACGCGTTCTTTAGTCCATTCTGGTTTAGTTGTACCGTCAACTCTATTATCGTAAAACTTTCTTAACTCTATGTAAAATTTGTCTTTATCGGAGATAACCTCCAAATTCTCCGATTCTGCTGAAGGTTGAACATCATTCTCTGTCGAATCTGTCATAATTATATGAAAACCAAACCTCCTATTCACACCGTTTTTTAGTTCAAGTCCAATTTTATAGTCCACTTTTAACACAATGACAAACAAAACACCGCTAAACCAATCTCGAAAGCATTGTTGTTGTTGAGTGGTTGACTAAGACTTTTATGATATATGACACTACATCCGTGTAGCACTTTTATTTACCACCTTATTTAAGTCCAAGTAGGTATACTATTTACGATAAAAAACAAAACACTTCTGCAATTTAACTCAGACACAAACGTAAACAAATAACGTGCGGCAACAAATGATTGACTTTTAAGACGTCAACCAATCAGAGACGATCTCTTATTGAACACGCTGACCGACCAATCAGCGTTCTTATTTCATAACAGCCAGCGTTTCGTTTCGCAATATTGCTATAGTAACGAGTATTTTCGCAAAAATCCTGACTTTGTCCAGTAAGATTTGATAATTTTTCGCCTATGTCTAATTATCCGCGTTTTCGCAAAACCCCTAGGATTTTCGCGAAGATTCGAAGTATCAAATTATCCTACGACATATATATATTATGTTTTAGGATATAGTATTTCAAAAGTGTTTATATATTATGTCGTGTTTGTGACTTTGCTCCTACTTTTAAATATAATTCCTTTCAACATATAAGGTTGACAGGAAGAGATCCCGTAAGGGATAAGTCCGCCATTGCGTATTTTTACAGTTACTTTTAAGTTTTATACATTTATTTCTTTTTGCAATAAAGAGTTTACAAACAAAAAATTTCAGTGCCTATGTCTATTATGGATAGCAAAATGAAAATGAAAATCAAAAATCTTTTTTATTTAAGTAGATGCTTTACACATCATTTTAAATCGTCATATTTTTTCTACCTAGTACAAAGTTCCTACCACTCGGAACTTGTACACTCAATGTTTCGGGAAGTGTTCGCGGAGCGAGAAGAAATGTCGAGCCCAAAAGAAACTCGCCCCAACACATTTTATTGAAATAAAAACTTAATTTAAGCTATTTAAGCTAATAAAAGCTATTACAATTGATGTTATTACTAAAGCTATATGAGCTGGAGGATCTATACATGTCCACACATCTTTGTCATTTACATAATCTATGGTTTTATGATATCCTTTTGAACACAGGCATTTCTTTACATAAGTTTTAAACTTATTTTCGGATAAACTTGTTTCAGGTATTTTATTGTAGAATTTTATACACTGCCCCATGAACGACTTATTTACCTTACTCAGTCTCGAATTAGCACTTTAAAAAAACTGCAGGAAATAGATGACCTACATATTGCAAGCTCATGTGAATGTAATATCGAAGACATCTGTAAGCACATAAATATAAAAAGAAAAGACCTAACTATTATTTCACAAAACATACGAAGTATACGAGGAGTGATCAAAAGTAGTGAGAACGATATATATACTCCTTGGTAAGAAAAAAAATGAATACTGGCAGGCATAGCTCAGATATTTGTAATATTAATAAAGAAAAAGTTTTCGATTCTCTTTTGTTTTTTTCTGAATGTAGTCATTTGTTTGCTTCGTGTCAGAACGTTCGAAAATGGAGAAAAACGAAGTGCGAGCCGTTATTAAATACCTCTGTTTAAAAAAGTTAACGACGCAAGAGATTCACTGCGATTTGGAGGCAACATTAGGAGAGTCTGCTCCGCCGTATTCCACTGTCGCAAGGTGGGCTTCTCAATTTCGAGTAGGGAGAACGAGCACGGAAGACGAACATCGTTGCGGCCGCCCATCGACGTCAGTCACCCAAGAAAATGTTGTTAAAGTCGAGAAAATTGTATTGAGCGATCGAAGAGTTACCATCCGTTACTTAGTTCAAGAAACGGGCATTTCATATGGAAGTATTCAATCCATATTGAAACTATCTTTGAATATGAGAAAAGTCTCCGCAAGATGGGTGCCGAGAATGTTAACAGACAGTCAGAAACAAAATCGACTTGACATTTCAAAGAGATTGTTGGACAAGTTTCAAGATATGTATAGATCCTCCAGCTCATATAGCTTTAGTAATAACATCAATTGTAATAGCTTTTATTAGCTTAAATAGCTTAAATTAAGTTTTTATTTCAATAAAATGTGTTCGGGCGAGTTTCTTTGGGGATCGACGTTTCTTCTCGCTCCGCGAACACTTCCCGAAACATTGAGTGTACAAGTTCCGAGTGGTAGGAACTTTGTACTAGGTAGAAAAAATATGACGATTTAAAATGATGTGTAAAGCATCTACTTAAATAAAAAAGATTTTTGATTTTCATTTTCATTTTGCTATCCATAATAGACATAGGCACTGAAATTGTTTGTTTGTAAACTCTTTATTGCAAAAAGAAATAAATGTACAAAACTTAAAAGTAACTGTAAAAATACGCAATGGCGGACTTATCCCTTACGGGATCTCTTCCAGTCAACCTTATATGTTGAAAGGAATTATATTTAAAAGTAGGAGCAAAGTCACAAACACGACATAATATATGTATAAACACTTTTGAAATAAAAATCCTAAAACATAATATATATACAATACATACATACAATACTTACAGTAATATACATATAAAATAGATTAATGAGCTCAGGAGCCAGGGTTGGGACTCAACAACTTTTTGAGTGAGGACTTGAAAGTGGCGAGAGAGCTTACGAGAGAGGGACTCAACCTGACGTCGGGTGGGGGAGCGTTCCAGAGGCGAGCGGCGTGTACAGTGAACGACTTAGTGTAGGTATCAGTGCTATGGATTGGAATCGCCAGAAAAAGGTTATGACTGGAGCGAAGTCTAGAGTCCATAGCCCTACGGAAGCTGAACCTCTCGTAAAGATATCGTGGAGCAGCAGGGTTAAACAGTACATTGTAAAGAAGTGTTAAGATATGAGTATCCCTGCGCTGGCGGATGGGTAGCCAATTGAGTTTCACACGATACTCCGACACGTGGTCATACTTCCGCAGGCCAAATATGTAACGGATACACAGATTTTGAAGACGCTCCAGTTTGAGAACTAACTCAACAGTGGGATCTAATAATTGACCACGCTGAATACGTTAAAAACAACCGACTTCAATCGCAACAACTCCAATTTTGATATGTTTTTGTTGATTTTCTCAAAAACCGCTGAATCCATTTCGATAACATTTGTAACCACAGGACCACCTGTAAAGTATTCCTTTTAAACAAAAAAAGAACAGTGAACGACTTAGTGTAGGTATCAGTGCTATGGATTGGAATTGCCAGAAAAAGGTTATTCAGTGGAAACACTTGCTACTATTCTCTGATTTTCTCCGCCCTACTCAGCCTCGCTCCGCATCAGTGGAAATGCACCCTAAGCCCTTTAGTCTTATTAATCGATGAGAATCTGTAAATTAAAGAATCGATTAACAAGAATTAAGGCCTTAAACAATGTTTTGAGAAGAAAACTGATCTTCGTTTGGAGCTGAAAAGGACTAAAGAGTTGTCAAAAAATGTACCCTTTGCTAACTTAACTGTTATTTGGTCAATATTTTGCCCATTTAATAGTAAGTGTTATACCTTTTTGAATAGCTAAAGAGAGACGGTTAAGTTTCGGACACCATATCATAGAATCAAATCCATTAGAAATTACCATGATATGGTGTCCGAAACTTAACCGTTAAGGAGATATTTAACTTTAAAGATTTTTAAAGAAATTCTCAATTTTTTGGCTTTCTTGTCGATTTTTTTGGGATTAGTGCTTCTGGGGTAGGTTTTTTTGATGTAACTAGTTAGAAAGCATGTCAATTAATAAAAATGATTAACCAAAACTGAACCTACTACTAACAGCTTAAAAATACTGCTTGACAACGGTTAGAATTAAATAATTTTCAATAAGAGTTTTTAAATTTGAAATTCTCTGTTTAAAAAAAAAATGTATGGAACTTATTCTGCAAATAGTTTTAAAAACTTCTACGTCTCTTTAGCTATTCAAAAAAGTATAACACTTACTATTAAATGGGCAAAATATTGACCAAATAACAGTTAAATTAGCAAAGGGTACATTTTTTGACAACTCTAGTCCTTTTCAGCTCCAAACGAAGAGCAGTTTTCTTCTCAAAACTTTGTTTAAGGCCTTAATTCTTGTTAATCGATTCTTTAATTTACAGATTCTCATCGATTAATAAGACTAAAGGCCTTAGGGTGCATTTCCACTGATGCGGCGCGGGGCTAAGCAGGGCGGAGAAGATCAGGGAATAGTAGCAAGTGTTTCCACTGAAGCGGGACGGAGCAGAGTAGAGCAGAGTGGAGCGAAGTAGGGCAGAGTGGAGCGAAGTAGGGCAGAGCAGAGCGGGGCGGAGCTGAGCGGGACGGAGCGAAGCGAAACGAAGCTGAGTGGTCTTGAGCTGCATGTGACCATTTTTTAGGTCTGCTCTGCTCCGCTCCACTCCATTCCGCCCTAATTCGCTCCACTCTGCTCTACTCTGATCCGCCCTGATACAGGTATTTTAGTACCTACTAGGTATGTTAGGTACTACAATGTTTGTAAATCATAGATATTTTTGGTAAAGAAATAAATACTTTTTTTTGAATAATGGAATAAAATATTATACGTATGGCCTAACTCGTTTAATAGTATAGGATTTGTCATCGTACTTAGATAATAATATCAAAATAAAGCAAGTAGGTACTTACCGCAATTGTCGCCGTAACGGCGCGTGTGCACCGGGCGATAAAACAAGAGCCGACAGCCAAGCCACGCCCACCTGTCGTTCCTCTTAAAAACTATAGGATGTACGCGTCATTGTTTCTGAATAGTATTGTGCGCAGTACTATAGAAAATGTGCCCGGCTTTTAGCGTTTTAATTATTGGCGTTATTGTTATAAATACAGCATAAAGTAAAAGCATGGGTAGGTAACCAAGAGTTTTAATACGTCTAAAATGGCGGTTACTTCATAAAACCTACCATATTAAAAATACCATATCCTGATATGAAGTTGCATATTCTAAAAGTGTAAGTATGTAAATTTCTGTAGGTACAACAAATAAAAACGAACGTTGTATTTTTATTAAAAACGCATTACATTAATTTAAGCACTTGGGTGCAGTAGCGTAGCGTGGCTTTTCGCCGCCCGGGGCCCATCGAAAATTTGCCGCCCCTTTCTATTTTCATCATTAGTAAAAAAAAGTCGAATAAAGCAGCCAAATTCTGTAATCAATAAAAAATTTACTCTTCGTGTTTTTTAAACAAATTGTTTTATACTTTCGATGTGAATATCACGCTCGATTGCTAATATAGCTAAATTGGAAATCCGTAATATTAACTAAATCCCGCCGGACATCGAACTTACAACCTCCTGATGTGATGCGACTGCATTATACATATGTATATTTCCGTGGGCGAACGGTCACGAACATATGCAATTTATAAAAGAAAAGCGCGAGCGAAGCGAGCTCGAAAATTTTTAAGATATCTAAGAATATTTATGTTAAAACTCTGGTTAAACCAACAGAAACCCTTTTACTTGGAGCGCCCAGCGCCATCTTAGAGTAGGTACCCCACCCACCAGGGTGCTTGGTGCCCCCATAAGCTTGACGCCCTGTCTGTGTACGGGTGGCACGACCCAAATTCCGGTCCTGTGTAAAATAGTAACTATGCGCTGTCGCTGACTTGCTGTACGGGTTTCATTCTTTATACGATAGAATGAAACCCGTACAGCAAGTCAGCGACAGCGCATAGTTACTATTTTACACAGGACCGGAATTTGGGTCGTGAACACTGCTGCACTCACAGCAGTGTTCATAGAAAATGTACAGCGACTAGTAAGAGCCGATAAAATAAGATCCTTAAGAAGGTTATAAGTCCGCTAAGAATGTTAGTGTCGGATGAGTGCGCACGCGCTCATACAAAATGTACAGCGACTGGATCGGACTGTGACGTCATCATCTGTCGGTTCTTAACGTGTCGTGTCGTGTCGTCTCAGTGCACTCGCAGCGTAACGCAGCAGAAACACAATAAACCCACGCGCATCATACAACAGCTTGTCACGGATTGCCGGGTGGCCGTAGACCTTGACCGTGATGAAATATACCCATTCCCACGTTTTTGTCTACAGATACTCTATTTTTTGCAAACATTTGGTGCCACCATCTCTCAGTTTGATATAGAATAATTTTCATGGTAACGCAGTAGATATTGCTTCTCTCCGAGTATAAGGGGCCAACTTTTAGAAATTTTAATAAAATACATATCTATGTATAAATATTCTTCTGTTGTAATAATTATTAAGCTAATCAATTATACTTTTAGCCACTGTAAGGTTAAAATATACACCAACTTCGTTACGTTATCTTAAAATACCCCTCGTATCAGTAACATAATAAAAATAATACCAGATCCACATGCATTACACTGTGACAAATTGTGCATTGGGATCTGGTATTATTTTTATTATGTTACTGATACGAGGGGTATTCTAAGATAACATTAATGTTTTACATATTGATTCGACGAGGACAAGAAAAGAGTACCTTAAAAGTTGATTTTACCCAGGTACCTACCTTTTTATCGATATTGCCTTGAATAATAAATGAATTACCTAGTTATTGTTATTGGTGACTTTAATTCATATTCCGTTAATACTGATGTAAGAAATAGTAGTGATGAAACAATTACAGGTTAACAATTACAATTATTTCTTGAAATAACTGCCAATTACAATTCCAATTACAATTATTGTACGGAACCGCAACCGTATGCAAAACAGGAGGGTCGACTTAATGTTTTACATGATCTGTATACGTAAGATCGTAGGCATTTCGTGGCAATACATAGTTACCAATATGAGGTCTAAAAAAGGAATGCTTCTTAGCCTAACTGCTTTCCTTGAACAAAAACATGCACTTTATGGTACCTTATCGATTACCACGAAATGTCCTGTTCAGCGCAGTAGCAAATGCAAAATCTACGGAGGTGATTGCTTCGCTTCAAAACTGTGTCAAGCCTCTTCGGCATCATAATCACTTACCACCAAGTGAGACGATGCCAAGGGCTTACCGATTGTAGGTAAAAAAGAGCGGCCAAGTGCGAGTCGAAGGGTTCCGTAGCAGCAAGTAACATAATATAAAAGTTCTTGTAGTTCGTTGTAAGTAAATTACGGTTTACGATTTATGACGTATTAAAAAAAACTACTTACTAGATCTCGTACAAACCAATTTTCGGTGGAAGTTTGCATGGTAATGTACATCATATATTTTTTTTAGTTTTATCATTCTCTTATTTTAGAAGTTACAGGGGGGAAGCACTTTAGTATATGCAACACCGCAGAGGAGGAGGAGGGGGGGTGAGGGGAGTTGGGGGAGGGGGTAACCCTCCCCACCCCTTCCCAAAGTGCAGAGGCGAAAAAAAATTTTTTTGAGGTTATGTCGGTAAAAAACGATCAGTAAACGCGTGGGCTCCGCCAGAAGACTCGCTACGTCGCGTCGCCGCTTTCGCTTCGCTAGCACTCTCGCCCATCGCTCCACTCGAGAGGTCGCCGTTTATTTACGTTCATTGACACTTAACTTTTCATCCGAAATATCATAAACCGCACGTTATGTCACAGTGATGCGTAATTTTGACGTTTACAAATGCATAAAACGAAACGAAACGAATTTTGCTGTCATGGCGTCTTTTTTGCATAGTTTCACCTTAAAATATGTAATTTTAAAAAATTCGTATCTCAAAAACTACTGCGCTCCGCACCGTTAAATTTTGGGAAACGATACATTTAAGTAACCCCTATCTACAAAAAAAAATATCAATCTGTGGTGTTGCATATTCTAAAGCTGAGCCTTGTTTTTTTTCTATTTTTGTGTGAAAATCTTAATGCGGTTCACAGAATACATCTACTTACCAAGTTTCAACAGTATAGTTCTTATAGTTTCGGAAAAAAGTGGCTGTGACATACGGACGGACAGACAGATAGACAGACAGACAGACATGACGAATCCATAAGGGTTCCGTTTTTTGTCATTTGGCTACGGAACCCTACACAGCGAGGATACGGCAGCCTTAAAAAAAACAAAATGACGCAGAGAAATTTGCAGAAAATCTACAAACGTATTCTTACGGAGGGTCAAAGTTATCAGTATATCTGCCGATTATTTTCAGGCTAGCGGACGAGTCTGTCGAACTCGCATTTTTTTTAGTAAAAACTTATAATCAAAAACGTTGCGTCCATCAAGACATTACAGTGAAAAATCTGTAGGTAATAGATAGAAATGCCATTGATTGATTTAAAATACAGAGTGAAAATTTGTTCCGTGATTTCAAATTCACCCTGTATAAAAAACCAGTATCAAAAGTTTTCAAGTCTTCTATAAGGACTCCGACCCTAGAGACAGCAGCTGGCACCAAATAGAGAAATGCCAGTAACATTCAAACCCATCCAAGTTGGGATCATGTCTGTGGTCAGGTAATCAAACAATATAGTGCGTAGAAATAATTTTGCATGAGTAAAATGAAGTCATAGTACATCAATCTCTGTAATGTGACGTTTTAGGACATATTGACCTTTTTTGTTTGTATTAGTGTCCCCAATCGATATGGTATACAGAGTGTAACAAAATTGGTGTAGGACTTATTAACTGGAAATTCTACTCATCGTACTAAACAACTTTTGTTCTACGACTTTGCTCAAATAGCAAAAAAAAATTTGGACTCTCCATACAAAAATGGCAAAACAGATGATCAATTTGTACGACTTGTCCAAATGTCCGCAATTTTGATTAAAAAAAAACTGAATAGCGGCTCGATGGGACCACGAGTCGGGAGCGGCTCGATCACATCAGTGAGCCAAAATCTGCCATAATGCCGTAAAGCAATGGTAAGAATACCTTTTACCATTATTATTTATTATTTGGGGGTAAAGGGGTATAGGACCAGGAGGGCCCTATTGGATCACTGCGACCTGGGTAGATCTATTGTGATCATTGCCCCTGTTAAATTATATCCTCAAGGCCAATAGTTCTAATGAACTGTAGGATGCACTTGGGATCGAGTTCCCTAATGACCTCTGGAGTTACCATCGGTCCACCTAGAGATCGGCTTCTGGCTTGGACCAGTGCCTCGCACTCGCAGAGTATATGAAGAGGAGTTTCCTCTTCCTCGAGGCAGAATCGGCACTCGTCCGTATCTGCAAGCTTCATTTGATAGAGATGTTTGTTAAGCTTGCAGTGGCCAGTTAGAGTTCTGACTAGAATCCTAAGTCCAGGCCTAAGAAGTCGTAGTGCTCTAGACGTGTGTTCCCGCGAAAAACCAGATATGAGCGCTTTCGAATGCTTTTGGCCTGGGGCACTAGCCCAGAGTGTTCTACTCTGTTCCTTAGCCCATTCCTGCAGCATTCTTCTTCCGGTGCAACGAGGCACTCCCACTATTGGTTCGGGTTCAATAGCTGGTGCCTCCGCTCCGTTTCTAGCTAGCTCATCTGCTATTTCGTTCCCCTTGATGCCACTGTGCCCAGGCACCCAACATAAGGTGACTTTGTTGTGCCTTCCTAGCTGATTAAGTGCATTGGCGCACTCAAGGGTAAGTTTTGAATCAATCTCATGTGATTTCAGTGCCATAAGGGCTGCCTGACTATCCGAGCATATGATTATGTTTCTATTTTGATAGGACCTCAGAAGGTTTTCTTGCACGCATCTTATTATTGCGTACATCTCTGCCTGAAATACCGTCGCATGCGAGCCTAGACTGTATGACCGCTTCGTCTCCGAGTCTCCTCCGCATACTCCAGCACCGGCAAAACCCTCTTTTTTGGAACCATCTGTGAACCAGATGAGGTCACCAGATTTGAGAGTTTCGGGAACCGCACAGTTCCACTCGTCCCTACGCGGTACGTGAATCGTGTACAGTTTGTTGAAACTGTACTCCTTTAAGAGGACATCGGATGGCATGGCCAGTGCTGGGTTTACAATGAGTGCATCAAAGAGATCCCTCATTACCACTGATTGCCAGACTGTCCTGCCACCGTCCATAGCACGCAGCATGGCCATCCTGGCCTCCTTCTGTACATGGATGTGCAGCGGTTCGAGGTTTAAAATAGCCTCTAGTGCTGCAGTGGGAGTTGATGAGATAGAGTTTGTAGCCATTCGACAAGGAATTCTCTGTAGGCTGTTAAGTGCAGTGATGCATGTCGATTGTCGGGTCTTACTGTGCCACGCTGCAAATCCGTAGGCAACCATCGGCCGCACTATGAATGTGTAGGCCCACAGCACCGATTTGGGCTGCAGCCCCCACCGGGATCCCACCAGCCGACAGCATGCACCTAGCGCTATCTTAGCCTTCCTTACGATATGGTCAATTTGTTTGTTCCAGGTAAGTTTGTCATCAAGAATTACTCCTAAGTACTTAACTTCCAGTGAAAACGGTATAGTCCTGCCAAAAAGCGTGGGAGGCGTTAAGCCCTCCATTTTCCTTTTCCTGGTGAAGGGGACTATAATTGTTTTCCCTGCATTTACTGAGAGCTGGAATTCGTTACACCACCGTTCTATCCTGAAAAGGGCCTGTTGCAGTTGTTGTTGATTTTAATTTACCTACGGCTGGTATGTCTTACCATACCAGCCGTAGGTAAATTAAAATCTCCAAGCCCCTTTCATAAATGGCTTGCACCAAAACGGCTAAGCCACTAAGCACTTATAAGTGGTTGTTAAAAAAAGCATCATATGCGTTCATATTTTATACAGGGTGTTGTTTTGGTCGACAACGAGCTTTTCAGGGGTGATAGTATACATGATACTGATGCTAAAAAAAATATAAAAATGGCACCTTAAATTTTCATAAGTAAATCTTAGAAAATAATTAATTATGGTATCCTTGTTTCCGTGCGTAACGTATTTTAGCAATGAATGGTTGCCTAGCAACGAGGCGAGGTGTGCGGGGGTGCGCGAGGGCCCCCGACTGCGGCAGCGCCGCGGGTGGCGCGGGCAGTCTGCTGCATGCCTCCGCGCCGAACCCGCGTTCCTTTTTCTCAGCGAGATCAAGCGCCTCTGCGCGTGAACTTACGCTACGGCTATGATCAGGGACAAGTCTTTATTAAATAGTAGTGAACTGAGCGATGTAGTTGTTAATACATCGCTCAGTTCACGACTATCGAAATGTTTTTCGTGTGGTGTAAATCAAGTCGAGTATGTGAGATTTGGAGTTATTTGGAGTGACGTCGCGCCGCCGTAATGTGTTACGCAATAAAAACATTATTTACAAACTACGCAAATCGTGTTCTTCCGAAAAAACATCCCATGCTCGAGATAGAGCCCAAAGTAGACAAGAGTTCAAGAAAGAAGCTATCTTGGAATACTTCTCCCGACAGGTTCATGTAAGTGTCATTGACCTTTTTGTAGGAAAATTCGTGAATGAGCCGGCCGTCATTGACTGACTGCGCGAACATGCGTTTTGATAATTTTAGGAAAATTTCTAGGTCATTTTTCAGTAGAATCAATTTATTAAAAAAAATATTATATTATATTTTCAGAACAAGTATTTTTTATACTTTGATCCCTTAGAAGGCTGTTGTCGACCAAAACAACACCCTGTATATACTTCGCTCAAATCTCCCTAAAATGAATGTTTTCGAAGATATCGCAAAGGAATTTCCTCACATATCGATTTCTGGTGATTCTTAATTCCTAACCCTTTTTCGTCGAAAGGTTTCAAGCCGTTTTCGAAATCGTTGTCACTTACAACATAACTCGTTTAATAGTATAAGATAAGATTTACTTATTACAGTTTACTTTATAATTATTTTTTCTTTTTTGATAATTAAAAGTTAATTATAATATACAGAATGTTAAAAAAGTGAGTTTGAGATTTTAAGATTTTTTTCAGTTTCGCACACAAATTCTTGATTAATTATTCACATTTAGTATGAGAAACTGAAAAAAAGTTGTAGATCAGTCAGATTTTTTAAATATTTTTCCTGTATTGATTTTGAGTAACCCCTTAAAATCTCTAACGCGCTTCTACGAGTATTAAGTGAACGTTAGTTAGACAATCAAATGGTAGGTGGTTACTCCACACCGACAAGAGCCTAGCTCTTAAGATAAAGAAGAAGTGAACCAAATAACATTTATTGAAAGCTGTTTCATCTTACTTCCCTACTTACCAACTTCGTTTGGCCAACCTTCCGCCGAACACCTGTATATTCTGATTAAAATCTAAATATGTACATAAATAGTTTAATAAAATCTCAATGGATGACGCATTTTTTTCTCTACAAATTTTTCCGTCATTGTAATCTCAGGTGGTTGTTTTGTGTTATTAATTTATTGTAATCTTCTCGTACTTTCTTGCATTCACTTTGAAGATCTTCAAACTGGTTCTGTAATTTGTAGTAATATTATTTAGGTATTTAACAAAATTATACAAAAATATCATTAACTCATCACTCATCTAGAAATTACCAACTAAATATAAAAAGGAGAGGCGGTGACGATGTAGATGACGATGATGTGTGGAATATCTTTTTCTTAGTTCTTGATTGTTCTACATGGTTCTACCTATTATAAAGTTACTTCTAAAATTAATATCAACATGTATTTTTCAAACATATCAGAAGGAAAATTAAAAGGGTACAGTAATATTACATATTTTGAAGATAATAAATAATCGGTGTAGATTATTTTTATGAAAGTTAAATTAGTATTAAGGAATGAGTGACGAGGAAACTTCTGTGAGTCTTTGTAAGTAGGTATATGTGTACAGATAAATAGGTAGGTATAGATATTGGTTTTGGATATACTGTACATAGAGGATTTCTTTTCGAAACATTTCCTAAAATCACTATAACAGGGTGTGGAAACATTTTCCGAGAATTGTACAGAATAATTATTCAAAGTACCTACAACTTATTTGTTCCTCACCTGGCACAGTATAGTCTGCTGTTTCATAGCAGTACAACTCTCCATAATATCTTTAAATATTTCTTTGTCAGATTGATGAGCTTTTTGTGACTCTGATAGTAAATTATCTATTCTGTTTTTATACTCTGTGACCACTGAAACAAGAATTGATATAGTAGTATAACTGGTAGCTAATAAATGCATTATTTAAAAACATATCTAAAATAACCTTATGATTTCAACTGTTATTTAGAAACTGAATGTATTAAGGATGCGCTGATCACCAAAAATAGTCTTGCAGTCTTTTTTAAATTACACACAATTTAAATTTTTCTGTTTTATTGAAAATAGATAAGTATAGCCACAAGAATTTTATTTGTAAAAGGATTTATCATAAGAACAGGCTTCGAGAACATGAATTGAATGTTTTAGTGTAAAATTCTGAAAATATTTATTTTCCCTAGCTATTAATCGATTTCGGTTCAGTGTTTCCTTATCATTAAGCGTAACCATTAAAAAATATGCCAGTTACTTTATTAAATATTCAAAGACTACTGCATCTACTGCATCACCGTATATGGCCCATGTATTCTACAAAGATCACATTATCTTATTCAGCGGGTTCAGAATGCATGTGTTCGTTTCATTTTTAACATTCCTGCACGTTCGCATATAACCCTATTTAAATAATAGTAATATTTTTAAAATGAAAGGGCGTTTTAACCTTCATTTTGCTTCACTTCTCTTTGAAATTATTAACACGGGGCGTCCTGAATACCTATATAAAAAGCTTGTATGGCGATATGAAAAGCATAGATTTTCTGCGCGAAAGTGCTCAAATGTTTTTGTAGTACCAGTGCACAGAACATCTATCTTCCGAGGCAGCTTACGGTTTCTGGCCAGCAATTGCTGGAACGACATCCCAGCACCTCTACGCACTGCATTATCGAAGGTTTCATTTAAAAATCAATATCGCTCTCATCTGCTTAATGTGCAGGAGTCAGAATAAGGAATGGTGCTTCAAATAACCAATTCAAAATCATATCCAATGTATTTGTAAAATTAATTACACTTTTTTTTTATGTTACCATTTAAACTGTTAAGTTTTTTCAGCTTTCAACTGTTAAGCGGACCAGACACTATCATCAGTAATAATGACAGTATTTTTACATCAGTATAATGACATTCCATCGTTTAGTATGCGTCAGACCATCATTCCAACCACTACACTGTCAGTATAATGTCAGTATATTGTCATTACTTGAAAATACTGTCATTATTACTGATAGTGTCTGGTCCGCTTTAAAATTTTATTTTTCAATTTTATTTCTTTGTGCTAATTTTATACTTCTACTTTTAAGATGCATGTATTTTCTAGTATCTTCTACTATTTGTACTTAATATTTTTTAACTACAATCTTCATCCCGAGAAATGCGCACACACCTCTAGGTCCTGGCAGAATACCAGCGTTGTGGAATTGTATTTCACAACAAATGCTGAGTCAGAGCCTTTTTGCTGAGTCTGCACAGCTCACCTTATCTCATGTTAATGAATTATATTATTTTAACGTAACTGTTATGCGTGTACTGTATTACTTCTAAAAAAAACTATGTATCTGTGTTTGTGAGTTGTGTTTTGGCTCTGTGAATAAAGTTTTTTCTATTCTATTCTATTCTAAAGACTACTCCAGGTTCACCTTAATGTGCCCTAATCTAATTTCTATGTCTACCAAAGATCAAGACGAAAATACCGAAACCTCACTCTGACATGCATTTTAACGCCCACCACACCGAATGGCTCGGTTCTGGCAAGACCGATCATGCGGGGAGATCTGTTCACGACTTCGCCCTGGCATATGGTTTGACACAACTGGTTACTACGCCCACGCGAATCCCAGATGTGGAGAACCATGACCCTTCACTGTTGGACCTTCTGCCGACTTCTCATCCGGACGGCTACCAAGTATCCGTTGACGCCTCACTCGGCTCTTTGGATCACTGCCTTATCCGGAGTACGGTGCCACTCACGTGCCCGCCGCGACCGCGAGTTACCTGTCGCCGTCGTGTGTGGCATTACAAGTCAGCAGATTGGGATGGGATGCGGTCTTTCTTTGCGTCCTACCCTTGGGGGCAGGTTTGCTTCACGCCGGATGATCCCAACTTCGCTGCCGATTCTGTCGCTGATGTGGTGCTGCAGGGTATGGAGCTTTTTATGTCATCCTCGGTGGTCCCCATTGGCGGCAAATCCTAGCCTTGGTTTGGTCGGTCCTGCAAAAAGGCTTCTCGCCGAAAGCAGGAATGTTACCAAGCCTGGGCAAATGCGGCGAAGGTACGGGATGAAAAGACCAGCGAAATAAAAAAGGAGTTTAACTTTGCCTCCAGGTCCTTCAAAAGAGACATTGTCAGGGCAAAGTCAGCGCACATAGGCAGAATTGGCGGGAGACTAGAGCGTCTTCCTTCGGGAACTCGTGCGTTCTGGTCTCTGGCCAAAGCTGTCCAGGGGAATTTCTGCACGCCATCATTTCCACCACTGCACATGGGAAATGATTCATTGGCCCATGATGCAAAGGAGAAAGCCGATCTTCTAGGCAAACTCTTTGCGTCCAACTCAACGTTGGATGACGGGGGAAACGAGCAGCCGAACGGATATCTGGTTCCACCAACGCTCAGTGCGTAAAGCACTTTTTTCCCTTGACATTCATAAGTCGAGTGGGCCCGACGGGATCCCTCCTATCGTGTTGAAGGTATGTGCTCCAGAGTTGGCTTCAGTTTTAACGCACCTTTTTCGGCTCTCATACTCCACTGGCGTAGTCCCGAAGTCATGGAAGACAGCTTTGGTGCACCCGATCCCTAAAAATGGTGACCGCTCGAATCCGTCCAACTACCGGCCGATAGCCATAACCTCCTTATTCTCAAAGATACTGGAGTCCATTATCAACAGCCAGCTCCTTCGGTATCTAGAGGACCGCCAGCTGCTTAGTGACCGACAGTACGGTTTCCGTAAGGGCCGGTCCGCTGGTGATTTTCTTGTCTACCTGACACATCATTGGGCACAGGCGATCGAGACTAAGGGGGAAGCTTTAGCCGTTAGTTTGGACATAGCGAAGGCCTTCGATCGGGTCTGGCACAAAGCACTTCTTGCGAAGCTTCCTTCTTATGGGCTTCCCGAGGAATTACGCAATTGGGTCACTAGTTTTCATGCAGACAGAAGCATAAAGGTCGTAGTCGACGGTGCATGCTCAGATTCTATGTCTGTGAATGCTGGTGTCCCTCAAGATTGTGTGCTTTCGCCTACACTGTTCCTTCTGCATATCAATGATATGCTGCAAATCAGCAGCACTCATTGTTATGCGGATGACAGCACAGGTGATGCCTTCTATACCGGCCGTGCCAACATTTCTCGGGAAAACGTCATCGAGAGCCGAAACAAACTTGTGTCGGAAATTGAGGCCTCTTTAAAGAAAGTCTCAGAATGGGGTCGACTTAATTTGGTCCAATTTAACCCCACTAAGACACAAGTTTGCGCGTTCACTGCCAAGAAAATGCCATTTGTCGTATCACCTCTTTTTGAGGACACTCCCCTAAATGCCTCAGCTAGTATCGGAATTCTTGTTGTCGACATATCGAGTGAAGTCCAGTTCCGTGGTCATCTAGAGGGTAAGGCTAAATTAGCCTCGAAGAAGCTTGGTGTGCTCAATAGATCGAGACGGTATTTCACTGCGGCGCATCGCCTGCAACTTTATAAGGCGCAGGTTCGGCCTCATATGGAATACTGTTCCCATCTCTGGGCAGGGGCACCCCAGTACCAGTTTCTCCCTCTGGACCGCATTCAACGGAGAGCAACTCGAATCGTCGACTGCCAGGATATTTCAGATCGGCTTGACTCCCTGGCGCTGCGTAGAGATGTAGCCTCGCTCTGCATTCTCTATCGCATGTACAATGCGGAGTGCTCCGAGGAATTGTTTGGATTGATCCCTGCCGCCTCTTTCCGCCATCGTTCTACGCGACAACATATTCATCCCCATCACATAGATGGTTGGCAGTCCACAACTGTGCGTTTCACTAGAAACTGTCTGCCTCGCACAACCAAACTGTGGAATGAATTGTCGCCTGCGGTATTTCCGGACCGATACGACATTCAAACCTTCAAGAAAAGAGCGTACTCCCAAATCAAAGGCAGGCAACGCACTTGTGACTCCTCTGGTGTTGCGGGTGTATATGGGCGGCGGTAATCGCTTACCATCAGGTGATCCGTCTGCTCGTATGCCACCTCTGCCATAAAAAAAATAAAAAAAAAGGTATAAGTAAAATATTAACAATGTATCTTGATGTAAAAATGATGTCAAGAAAATATAGGCTTATTTATTATTTAACCGCAAGGTTCTGTACTCTCGCCAGCTCTATTCCTCCTGCATATCAATGATTTCCTGCAAGTACACGGTATTCATTCCTATGCGGATAACAGTACGGATGATGCACAGTAAACAGGCCGAGCCACAGGCCACGGGACGCGGTGGAGGAGAATCATGCCAGGCTTGTGTCTGAAATCGAAGACAATCTGGAGCAAGTCTCCGAATGGGGGTAGACTAAACTTAGTCCGTTTTAACTTCACGAAGACGCGTGTCTGCGCGTTCACCGCAAGAAAAGTCCCTTTTACTGTGAAGCCTCAGTTCCAAGGAACAACGCTTGCTGTTGCTACGAGCATCGGGATCCTATGTGTCGACATTTCTAACAACATCCAACTTGGGGGTTACCTTGAGGGCAAGATTACCCTTGCAGCGGAAAAACCTGGAGTGCTCAAAAGAGCAAAGCTCAAGAGAGGCCGCATATGAAGAACTGCTCATATACTCCCTCGCCTCCACCCAGTGATGCGCGATCAGAATTGTCGACGACCCAGAGCTCACAAGCGGTCTTGAACCCCTCAGCTTTCGGAGACTTCAGCTCTCTCTGTGTGTTCTACTGTTTATACAATGGCTTGTGTTCTGAGGTACTGTTAAGTATAGCATAGTTTAATCATTGCAACACTCCGCAAAAATTCATCCCCACCAGCTGAAGCTAAATTGGTCTTCGTAAGGTTTCAGAGAATGTTTCAGTGTTACAAAGAATCGAACAACCGGAGGTTATATGGCGTAGGGTTTCACCTGGCTCACGGCACAACCGACATACGTCCAAGGTACCGTCTTTCATTATGAACCTCCTGTAGTTGTTCGTCTTTATAACCTGATCCTGTATTGCACAGACAAAACCCTCGGTCTCTGTAAAGAGGTCTCCAAAGCGTAGCCAGTGCACGGAAGTCTTCTGGTCTTCGGAGGATCTGTAAAAAGCATTAAAGAACCTTCCGTGCAGCTCTTTCACTTTCCGAATGGCTTCCCGCTCAACAATGCTAAGTACAGCCGGCGCTTGCCAGTTCTCTTGGGCCATGGACAAAGGGGTTAGTCCTTTATCACATGCTATGACAACTCTATGCAAATCACTGTCGACTTTCGCCAGGAAATAGCATCGGAGGCTGCATATTTCACGGTTGTGCATTTGTTTTGCACATAGAAGGCCACAACCGCCATTCTTCCGCGGAATATACAGCCTCATCACTGACGACCTCGGATGATGCATCCTGTGGAGTGTCATAGTAGTGCGGACCTTCCGATCCAGGGTATCCAATTCAGTCTGTGTCCATCTGAGTATGTCGAAGGTGTACAGAAGAACGGGGATGACCCAAGCATTGAATGCACGTATCTTGTTAACGCCCGACAAATAGCTATCAAAAACTTTTGTCAGGCGCTTCCAAAACACGTCACATACCGCCTGTTTCACCTCCGTCTCGTTCACACCAATGCGCTCTGCAGCATACCCAGATACCGGTATGTCTCAGTCTCAGAGAGGGTACGAATGTTCATGGAGTCACTATTGACTCCATTCGAATGAATCATCCTACCTCTCTCTACATGAAGGATCGCACACTTATTCTCAACAACTCCTCCAACCGTGTTGCATTTGGAGCGAACAGCTTTAGATCATCCATATACAGAAGGTGGGTCATGCGTAAGCCCCCTCTCTGAAACTGATATCCCGTCCCTGATTTCTCGAGCAGAAAGCTGAGTGGATTCAGAGACAGGCAAAACCAAAGTGGACTCAGACAGTCGCCCTGGAATATACCCCTCTTTATCCAAATCCGGTCTTCCGCGTTCGACAGCCGCTGACCATGGAGACTAAGGGTCGTACTCCATTGCCCCATACATGTACAGAGGAAGTATCTAACTGTACTATCGATCTTGTACAGCTCGAGAACTCTCATTAACCATGAATGGGGAACCGAGTCGAAAGCCTTCTTGTAATCAATCCAGGCAGCGAAGAAATTGCGTCGATTGCGGTTCACCAATTTGCCCACGACCGTGTCAATCAGGAGCAGCTCCGTCGTACCGCGACTCCCGCCCCTACATCCATTCTGAGTTACTGCCATGATGTTATTCGCCTCTATGAAGGCGTCTATCTTGGCCTTCATAATGGATGTTAGTGTCTTATATGTTGTAGAAAAACACGCAATGGGGCGGTACTGGCTAGGGTCAGCGGTATTGCTCGACTTAGGAGCTAAATGAGTGATTCCAGTAGTCAAGAAGTTCGGAACCTGACACTTCTCGAGTGCTTGCTGGAATTGGCTGGCTAAGCAACTCAGCCATCCACCGCTCCTCGTTGTGTTGAACGTGCCCAGACCACAGGTTACGCCAAAAGGCCACCATTCCCTCGTGATCTGGGCTTTCGCCATTATTCAACACAGCAGGTTGGTCCAACTATCTATAGAACTTCTTTTGATCACTCATGAAGAGGCGATTCTGGCGAAACCGGCCTACTCGCACCGAGTATCACCGAATTCGATTTGCCCACGCAGCTATACGTTGCTTCAGGTCATCGATGCGCTCTGCAACTAATCGCATTGCATGGCGCCCTGCAGGATCAAAGTCTGATCCTGCAAATGCGAGCCTAACAAAGCGCATCACGCGGGGCCTGGTGTTGCCCGACCTGAAAGCGATCAGTTTGCCAATGAGGACCCTTGCCTTAGTGATACGACGCTCAATCCTCTTTTGTCAAGCCGGCTTTCCCCGCGGGGCGGACGTGCGAGTTGCATTTTGGCACCTACATACCGACAGACCGCCGTTGCAGCGCCAAAAAGGATTGAGTTTGTATCACCAAGGTCGCTGCTACACGCCAAATATTCTGGCAGCATGCGATTTACGGCCTCAATGATATTATTATTATTTGAGTTTGACTGACTCGGTGGCTAAGTGGTTAGCGATCCTGACCTCTGATCCGAGAGTCGTGGGTTCGATCCCCACACAGGGCAAACTTTTCTATGATGAGCAGAATTGTTTTCTCTGAGTCTGGGTGTATTATATCTATAATATATATGTATGTATTTAAAAGTATATGTGTATGTACATCATCAGTCTCTGGTTCCCAAGATACAGGGAATCCTAGTTTGGGGCCAGGTGACCGTGTGTGATTTGTCCCGGATATTATTATTATTTTAAGCTAAGCTTAGAGATTGATGCGTTTCGATATTCTAAATACCAGACAAAATCTCCCGAGTGGCAATTATTTATAGTTTTTGAGAAAACTTTTCCAAATTTGGTCGATACGTTTTATTTAGAAAATACAAAAAAAATTTATTCCGGAGTAAATTATGTGTCCGTTAAGCTATATACGTCAAATTAATGAGCGTTTAAAACAACATTTATTGATATTCACCGCTAATCGAAAACCCAAGATTCAAGATTCTTTATTTGCATAAAAACAGTTACATTTAAAATAACATAAAAGGGTAGTATTTAATCCGATATCTTTAAATCCCCTTTTTTCGAACAAAATATTCGAAAGTAGCACCAAAAATACTGAATTGCACACTAAATAATATGCACACCAAATAAATAAAATCCAGTACACTGTTTATTAAATGAAGCAACACTAATAAACCGTGTGATCATCTGTTATCTTAAAGTAAAACTAATAATTTTTTGAGTCACAATAAAAAAAAATATCTATTTTATTGAAACCCATCACCTATTAAACTTTTAAGTAAATCTGTTATTTTAAATTAAACACTATTTAATCAGTCATATTTATCTAATTAAGTACACAATAAAATAATTAAGTTTCATCTTATTAAACACTAAACATTGCAGCAAAGTTAGGTAACTAAAATTTTGTTAACAAATAAACTTTTTATTGTATGATCAAGGCAGGTTTTGCTTTAGCTGGACGTCCGCGTTTTCGCTTTATGCCGATTGGAATGTTTTTAGCTTCGGCAGGTGGTGTGGCGTATTTCAACCTAATCGCAAGTCCGATAATATGCTTGCAAATGTAGAATTTAAAAAACTGCGGACAGTTACATTCACCATTTTTCCATTCAGTTTTGTCTATGGGCAATACAACCATCCAATATGCAAAAGCAACTTGTTTGTATTCGTCGAATGAATTCCAGTTTTGTCCGAACTGAATGGTTCCTGCCCTGGAACTTGTGATCAAATAGGTCTTTTTTATACGATCTGCCTTTAAGACCTCTACTTTTCGGTCAGACTTTGCCCATTGGTAACCTAGGGTCCAATCTTTGAGCTCAATCGAAGGAGAATTGGAAAATGATTCCAACTGAAAGGTTTCAGACCATTCTTTCGCCATATCTGTGGCAACAACCAGAAATCTGGACAACGGATAACGTTCACGTAAAGTATGGCAATCTTTTGTAGTTCTATTAAATGAATCAAGCGCATTATTGGTAACAGGAGATCCTTGCGAAGAACCAAGGTATCAGTTTGAGTTTTGACATACCCATTCTTTCTTGAAGTATGTTATGAAATCTCTTTGCTCGGAGTATTTTATTAGAAACGCTGCCAACGCAGAGTTGAACACATCTAGAGATGTGGCAGAATGTAAGACATCAATATCTTGTAGCATAGTTTTCTGCTTATTTTTGCTGACAAGCCTTTCCACGTGACTGTATGTTCTTTTTTGCATGTGCCCAGCACATTTTTATAGTTATTTCCGGACCGTATAAAGAGAGGACAGATAAATTTCAATAAAACAGATGAACAAAAAGGAATTAAGATAAGTGATAAGTTTTTTAGTTGTATGAATAATAAATTTGTGGAATGTAATTTGGTGATAGAAACATACATTATTGTTATGCAATTTTAGAAATCAATTTTAGAATTTCCGTTGTAAGTTTGGATAATTTGGTGTGCAAGTCAGTATTTTAGGTATACAATTATTATTTTAGTATTGAAAACAGTATATCTGATATGTCAGCTAGATGTTAGAGTTGAATTAGATAAAAATGATAATCTTATTTTGAGTAATTTTAAATATTTTGTAGTAGAACATGTTTAGATGTTCAAGTAGATTATTTGTAGTGTAGTCATTTTTCTGGTATGCAGTAGGTTAATTAGTGGACACTTGGTTTGCATAAATTGTAAATAGAGGCACAGTTAAAAATTTCCCAACATAAAATAAGTAAAGTCTCATCTGTTTAGCTAACACTTACTTTAGCATGCAAATTTTACAAATATTATAATTAAAATTTAAAAAGAATGTAAAATGTCATTTTAATTTTCGATACATTATTGCTATGATATAATATATTTTATTATTATTATTACACATATTAATACATTACATTATCTTATTATTTATCACTATCATATTTACATCATTTATTAATACACTACATCATAAAAATTTTGATCTCTTAACCAGTCAAACAATCTTTTTTTAAACAGCGACAGGTGAAGATCTTTAATTGCATTTGGGATCAAATTAAAACATTTTATACACATATAATAGCAATTTTTTTGATAGAGTGTAGTTCTTGGACAATGATCAAGCGCTAATTTATGCTCGTTCCTGGTGCACCTTAGGTAAACATCCTTTGCCGTTTTAAATAGGTACGTATGCCTTTTCACAAACATACATATCTCAAATATGTACAGACACGGCAAATGAGGGTGGACCCCTTCCCATGCCACACCTAGCCCTTTATCGAATTTTATCAGCTAACTTTAATTATCCTATATTATTAAACGAGTTAAGTGTCCCGACGATTTCGAAAACGGCTTGAAACCTTTTGACGGAAATCTAGGATTAGGGGTTAAAAATCACCAGAAATCGATCTATGAGAGAATTATCTTAGAAAAAAATCATTTAAGGGAGATATAAGTGAAATTACATAAAAGAAGAACACATATGATGCTTATTTTTAAACGTTGCTTCTGAGTACAGGTCGCGTCAATCTTTAAGATCGCTGAAGGGTACTGACTGGGGGAAGTGTGCGTTCACTTGGAATCCTCATGCTCGAATTTTGATATTCTGATTATGCCAATATTTATTGTCTAATAGTGCCCAAAGGAAAAAAATGTGCTGTCGTAGTTTCAGAGAAAATCGAGTTTTTCACTGAGGCTGCTAGCGGAATGTTTCGCTGGCAGCCTCATCTCTGGAACCAAGGAACTACTTCGAAATTCGCGGATTCTAAGTGAACGAACACTTCCCCCACTCAGTACCCTTCAGCGATCTTAAAGTTTGACGGGACCTGTACTTTGGGAGAGTAGCGGTTTTGGTGCGAGCCATTTACGTTTTGCAGCTTTTAGGTCCGGATTCGAATCCCATCCATGAGACTTTATAGTTTTTTTGAATTCTTGTTTTTTATTTTGTGTGAACTTATATAAATATTATGTTAATAAATAAAAAGACTAAAGAGTGGTAAAAAATACATATTTGTATTTTAGAGACAAATAGCGCCATCTTTCGCCATATAAGTGAATTATATACCTGATGATTGTGCCGCCCTGCCTCGTATTTGACAATAGGGAATTTTCCACGGCTCTCTCTAAACTCAACTAGATGGAGCTGATAACATTTGCTGAGAAAATCTCTAAAAAGTCGCCAAAACCGATTGATATTACTGACTAATATCATAATAAATGATGAACAACTTTCTAATATTACGTATCATTGAATATTTTTCTGTTTTTTTTATCTAAAAAAAGGATATTTTGCATGTATTTTTTTTTTCAATAGAATCAAATTATAAAAAAATACTATAGATATTTTCAGAACAAATAGTGCTTGTCCTTTCGTCCCTTAGAAGGCCACTACCGACTAAAACAACACCCTGCAAAATTTTTTATAGAAAATATATCTTATATGTACTACTAAGCAAGTTATTTTACAATTAGTCTATAAAAACACCGATTGAACGAGCGACGCTCGGTCTCCCAGCTAGTTATATTAAAAAAAATTAAACCGTTACTAATAATAATAATCATTTATTTCAGATATAAAATATCAATACATTAAAATTACTTAAATCATTCACACATTATCATTTTAAAATTTAAATTTAAATTTGAAAATAATAAAAATAGTAAATTAGTAAAAATGTCATAGTAAAAATATAAAATAAAAATATAAAAATATATAAAAATAAAAATGTCATAATAAAATGTCACACATACACACACACATACAGACAACACCACACAGCACAGCTACTTACAGGTAACATTAAACATACAAAAGTGGGGATGCGCAGGCGTGCAGCTGCATCCACCTTTGTAGTAGAGGGGAGTCCCACCGCTCGGCCAATATAGCAGCGAGGCGCACCGCTTTCGTATGATGGCGTAGAAGTCATCAGTCTGCGCCTCGGCAAACATCATTGATGCGCTACAAAAAGGAGGTTTCCCCAACGGTATCCGGAACGCATTGTTATATTGGACGCGCAGAGCGCCGTACGCCCGCTGCGTAAAGTTGGCCCATAGGCTGCACGTGTAGAAGGACTGGCAATAGGCTTTAAACAGAGTTATCTTTACCTGTTTACTACAGCGTGCAAACCTACTGCCAACATATTGCATCGGACAGACAGCGCCCTACGTTCCCTCTCTAGATCCACGTTGTCGCAAAGGTCGTCGGTAACCCAGTGGCCCAGATACTTAAACTGCTTTACTCTAGCTAATGGTAAACCACAAAGAGTGATTGTAGGAACAGTCGAGTAGCATTTTGTGCCTGCTTTAAATATCATCAATTCACTCTTCGTAGCATTGTATCTGAGCCCATGGGCCGCCGCATACGACTCACATATGCTCAAGAGCTTCCGCAGTGCACCGATCGAAGGGCTCAGCAGCACCATATCATCAGCGTAACTTATGTTGTTTATACACACCCCGTCTATCGAGCAGCCTATGTTAGTGCTGCTGAGCTCTCCGATCAGCTGATTCATGTACAGGTTGAAGAGTCGAGGCGAGGTCAACCCCCCCTGCCTTACCCCGCACTCCAGCCTGTACACGTCCGAGTCCGCCCACTTTACACTATTCAGCTGATGAGCGTACCAGTATTCAAACATAGATACAATCTCGTTTGGTAACTCTGTCTCACTATACAATTTTTGCCATAGTTTGTCGTAGGACACGAGGACGTTAAAAGGAAAATAAAACTTTTTTCACGTTACGCTTGCGTTTTCGACGAGCGGTAAATATCAATAAATGTTGTTTTAAACGCTCAACAATTTGACGTAAATAGCTTCACGGATGCATAGTTTATTCCGGAAAAAATATACTTTTTTTGTATTTTCTAAATAAAACATATCGAACAACTTTGGAAAAAGTTTCTCAAAAACTATAAATAATTGCCATTTGGGAGTTTTTCTCTGGTATTTAGAATATCAAAACGCATCAATCTCTAAGCTTAGCTTAAAATGTCCGGTCCGAGGGGGTTTTGGCACTCTGTGCGATTCGATGGAGACAAAAAAGTTGTGTTGTGTCGCGTCACCCGTGCGTGCATAGCCTAAAAGTGCAAAAGAAGGATGAAGTGTCATACTTCCAGATAGTATATGTTAAGTGTCATACTTCCAGATAGTATATGTTTATGTTAAATTATTGGTCCATTTTTTATATATTTTAAGGCTTTTTATACATTTTTAAATTTAGTTTGTTTATTTTGTCACATGTTTGTCACAATTTGCATAGGTATACGTATTTCACTCTCGTGTGGACCGCTCATCTCACGAGATGACGTAATATGAAATAGAAATTTACGCACTCCGTTTGTAATAAAGCGTTAGGTTGCATTTCGTTTGTTTCCCCGACATTTGAGTATGGGCGCTTTTATTGTCATGCGGATTTCTGCACGCATGCGTGCCGGCCGCCTGCAACATATCGTTTCATTACACGTTTTTAGGGCCCTTTTATTGTCATGCGAGGCATACGCACGCGGGTGGCTTTGGAAACGCCATATGCACGTGCAGAAATCCGCATGACAATAAAAGCGCCCTATCCGTGTTATTGTTAAATAGCTACGTAATGTGGTAATATGTAGTAAGTAAGCACAGACGCGGTGCCAAGGTTGGGAAGGGATTTTGCTTGGAACTGTGCATCTAGGTATATATGATCGAAGCCTGTGGGACAAAACCTTTATTTCTATCTATCAGCCGAAAGACGTCCACTGCTGGACAAAGTCCTTGCCCAAGGATTTCCACACCGACCGGTCCTGTGCGGCTCGCATCCAGCGGCTTCCCGCAACCTTCACCAGGTCGTTAGTCCACCGAGTCGGAGGCCTGCCCACACTGCGTCTTCCGGTGCGCGTTCGCCACTCGAGAACTTTACTGCCCCAACGGCCATCTGTTCTACGAGCCTTGTGCCCTGCCCACTGCCACTTAAGTGTAGCGATTCTGAGAGCTATCACATATGGATCCGAGACATGGTCGCTTACTATGAGCCTCATAAGAAGGCTCAAGGTCACCTAAAGGGCGATGGAGCGTGCTATGCTTGGTGTTTCCCTACGTGATCGAATCGAAATGAGGAGATACGCAGGAGAACTAAACTTACCGACATAGAGTGCATTAGGGTAATTCCGAATTTGGGTTTATTCCGAATAACAGAAAATTCTACTAAACAAAACAATATTTTTATGATGAACACATTTACATACATAGGTGCCATCTTAATATCTCCTGCGGTTTCAATTATCGTTCAGTGACTGGTGGCGTTCGGGGGAGTGTAGTGTCGGTTTTTGTAAAATTGGAGTTCTTCGCGCAATTTTCATCAATTCGGAATAACCCCGACATTGATTTCAAGGAAACAAAATAAGTTAATGTATTGACTGTTTGTTTTTTAGTATGTATTCAAAATAATCCCATGTTACTTTTTATAGTAATTAAAAGTGGCTCTCAACCTTTTAATATTTATCAAAATGTCATTACTTAATAATTCAAATGCAAACGAAAGCGTAACCTGGAATTTTATTAAAAGTTTTTACATAGCAACAAAAAGAAGCTGTCAGAGGCTGTCACTGTTGAATGTTAGTATGACTGTCAATTATTGATACTTGTTGGCTGAATATTCATATTTATTTATTATTTATTGTATTGTTGAGCGTAGGAAATCATATAATGATATTATTTGTAATGGCCATTCGTAAATGATGGATTTTATGGTAATTTAAGATTTTTCAGTGCAGAAATAAACTGCAGATTATCAAAATCAGTTTATGAAGTAGACCGTTTTTATGTTTATAGATAAACAAGATGGACAAGGAGTCAATAAAATTGTAAAAAGCTAATTGTAAATTGTAACTTCAGCTAGTATAAATATATTATCGAGGGTTCACGGGCGACTTGTATTAAGCGACATTTTTGGAAACTTTACTACACAGGTCTACTTTAAAAAAAAAATTCTTACAAAATACCTCACAAAAAATAACTTCTGAATAATATTAAAATATTAAGAATATCGAGAATCTATATAATACTAAGAAGTTAAGTTTTAATGATTATTTTTCTAAGAAATATTTTTTTAAATCAGTCTCCTGAACATTTCTAAAAATGTCGCTTAATACAAGTCGCCCGTGAACCCTCGTTATAATAAAGATTTATCACACAAGTGTTAAATATATATTTCCTGCTATAGGTTGGTGACCCCACATGAAGATTTTTTGAATTTGCCGCACTTTCTCAGGTTATGCTTTCGTTAGCCAGACTACAGTTTCATCTCTCTAATTTCAAAATTTACAACACCTAACATTTATAGCCAAAAGGTTGACAATCGCTTTTACTGCATGACTGACTCGGTAGCCAAGTGGTTAGCGATCCTGACCTCTAATCCGAGAGTCGTGAGTTCAATCCCCACACAGGGCAAACTTTTCTGTGATGAGCAGAATTGTTTGCTCTGAGTCTGGGTGTATTATATCTATATAAGTATGTATTTAAATGTATATATGTATGTATATCAGTCTCTGGTTCCCAAGATACAAGGAATCCTAGTTTGGGGCCAGAAGACCGTGTGTGATTTGTCCCGGATATATGTATTATTATTATTATATGGGGTAATTCCAAAATATGTAATTTGTGAAAACTATGTTGAGTTATAATCCTTAGTAAAATCAGTCACATTTTTATGACCGAGGTTATTTAGGTAGGAAAAGAAATGTGACCTTTGAGTCCTAGATTTATAGAACACATTTTAAGATGAGTTTGAAATAACCCCAATATGTATTGAAATTTCCCCTAGTAAAAGAAAATATATGCCAACTTTTCAAATAATTATATTTAATAAATAAATTGATATATCACTTATCTATATAATGTATACTACAAGATATATTTCTTGAATAAATAGAGTTAAAGCAATTGTAAGAATGAAATAACCCGTTTTTGCAAAACAAATCAAAACAAATACTTCCTCTTACTGAAATTTAACTGTAACTGAAATTTATATCAGAATTGCTCCAAAGCACTCTTGCTCTCAGAATCGCTAGACTTAAGTGGCAGTGGACAAAACATTTATTACAAACGTAATAAAATATTTTCATGTTAATAATGAACCGGATACAAATATACACCCAAAAAGATTCAGCTTCTCGCCTCCAAGGGCAATTGAATCAGTTATTTGAGAAACCCGACAAGTCACAATTTTGGTGAAATAGTGTTATGCATGGCAAATCATTTATTAGGAGTAAAAGAGAATTCATACACAAGTCAGAGAAAATTCATACAAGTTTAACTTCAAACTTACAAAATATGGCAATTTGATTTTTACGTTTAATTGAGTTTCTATACTACTTGCCCTACTGAACCTACTGACTCGCTGTCTGCTCAGTTTGAGGGTGCATTTCCACTGACGCGGAGCGGAGCGGACTGTGAACTGACCAATTAAAGTGCTCGAAATCTCTGCTCAGCGTCAGTGGAAACAGTGTAAGAGGAGCACAGCGGAGTAAGGCAGAATTTCAAATAAAATATAGAGTGACTTTAAATTAGTTCTTGATACAAAAAGTTGTCACAAAAAGGTAATTCAAAGTCACCCTATATTATGAACTCACTGACGCGGAGCTGGGCGGAGTGTAGAAGAGCAGACCATTAATTGACCAACCAATCAATCAATGCTCGAAATCTCCACTCATCTTCAGTGAAAACACTCCACTGCTCTTCTGTGCTCCCCAGTTTCACCCAGCTCCGTGTCAGTGGAAAGAACCTTTATGGCTGTCTATTATAGTTTCTGTCAAAAAAAAATGGTGAATCGGTGTTGTTGTGTTTTAATAGCATTTTTTTTATATTAACTTCTTAAAAAAATTTGAATAAATAATATTTTTTGTACTTAATAATCATAGTTTTATTAGTGTAATTGAGAAACCCCATAAATCCATTAACTTTAACTAGTTTCTTTTATGTGTAGATGTAGTAGGTATTTGAGTTTCAACCCTTCAGTTTAATAGAAAAAAAATATACACTTAATGTTTTTTGTGGCTCCTATAAAATGAAGTCTCATGGACATGTGGGGTTTCTCAAATAACCGATTCAATTAGTACAAAAAACAAATGTCCTTTCTTACCATGCAATTGATACTTTAGAGATTTTAACTCTGACATACATCGTTCGCCAGACCACTGAGAATTTCTTAAGTTATCTTGTAAACTAAATAAATAAAAATAAATTGCAATAAGTAGAATTATGTTTCCTATTACCAATATGAACATTTTATTCTTTGGTTTACTGATCACAAACATTCGTAGAACCATTTTTGTTGTTTATTATTTATAAATAATAAATAATATAAAAAACGTTCCAAATTACTTTTTTTTTTTTTTGTTTGGTTCTTTCCTGCTTTTGCAAGGAAAAGGCAAAGGCTTCTCTGGCCATACAGCCTATTCTTACGTAGTTTGCTCTTCTCTAAATATTTTTCTTCTAAAAATAAAGTATTCTGGGTCAAAAAAGTGTATAAAAATTGTCTGTCGTCTTTTTCTATTCTTCAACAAAATGATAGCATTTTTGATGAAGATTACATGGACTTCTTGAGAGAACTCGAAACACAGTCTACACACTTTTATTTCACTATCCTACATATTAGACACTTAAATGGCACTTTATTGAATAATACACTATCAATATTATGCATTAAAAACCACGATATCTATTTTTTTGGATAATAAAAGAAAACTGACAAACTATTGCTACGAGTTCCCGCCAAAAAGTCCTCCAAATTACTTTCGTCAAAGTAATTTCTACTCTGACAGCAGGATAGCCTGTGACAGTGACATAATAGGGTTGCGTTCCAATACCAAAGATTTCACTCGGGTGATGCGAATTTTACCCTAAATCGTTCCAAAACCAAGCCGAGTGAAACCGAGGGTAACCGAATGATCGCCTGACAGTTCTCCGTCGGGATTTTGGAACGCCTTCGTGAATGCGATTTTCACTCTGACAAGTGCGATTTTTAACGCTGTTTGATTACCGTTAAAATTCGCCTGACAGTTTCTTCGGCGGGAAGTTCGTAGTCAATGTCAAACAGACTAAGACATACAAACATTTTAACTTCGGAATTGTTTTGAAATACGATTGCTTGTATCTGCGAAGGTGTTAAAGCCATAAATAAGACAGAATACTACCCAAAAAAGCTAGAAACCTTTCTGAATTATTTTCGATGACGTTTGTTACCCTGTCACTCTGGAATCACTCGCAAGCGTTCCAAAATCATATTTTTTTCTCTTTCTCAAAATAGCTACGTCTCTTTCATTTCTCCGAGTTAAATTCTACCTCACCCTACCTTGGTTTTGGAACGACTTCTAGGGAGTTTTCAGATGAGGTATGTCACACCGTACATAAGATTCTCAATAGATGGCGTTTCTAAGCTTTGGCAATGTATTTTTAAAAGCAGCGTAGAATTTATAGTAGCAAAATAGATTTCATATTGTTGAAAATATATAAAAAGCCACTTGAACATAGATTCTTATTAGCTGAATTAACAGAAACGATAAATTTCTAACTTGGTCAAGTATGGATGGATGACTTGGATGCGTTCTGGTTTCTCTGTAATATAAAATTTTCGTCTTCCGAACCAAAAATAAATTGATTTTAATACATTTTTATGATTAAAAGCAATTTATAACTCGGTATCATGTCAGAATTATTTTAAGAAACACTAAATCAATACTGATAAGCTCTGTGCATAAAAAAATATGAAAAGTATTTTTGTATCAATATACAAAAATGGATTCAATAAAAGTAATCTTCGAAAGCTATTCATCATATCAATCAGTTTTGACGATTTTTTAGAGATTTTCTTATTTCCAAATTCGATCAACGCCATCTAGTAGAGTTTAGAGAAAGCCGTGGAAAAATCCCTATTTTTTTTAAGTGTGACTGAAAGGGACAAACTCACGTTTTTACTAGAATGCGTTTAAAGACAAATAGTTCCTATGCCGTTATGTTGGCTCCCCTGTCTATCATAGATACGGGCGCCGACCTTACATTTGCCGGCGGCGGCGCGCCGGCCTGCCGACAGTCTACCAAATGAGAGGTCTGCCTTTGCTGCGTCTTCCGGTGTGTGAACTTTGATAAGCTTTAAGGTCATCTGTGTTCTGCCCACTGCACTGCCACTTCAGCTTAGCGATACTATAAGCTGTGTCGGTTAATTTAGCTTTCCTCCGTATCTTTTCATTTCTGATTCGATCACGTATAGAATTTTCGATCATAGCACCCTCCATCACACGCTAAGCGCACTCCACGCACAAGTGATCTAGACTTTCTTATGAGGCTCATAGTAAGCGACTATGTCTCAGTTCCAAATGTTATTCCTTGGAAACGCACACACACACACAAATTTAATCTTGAAACACTGCAGTATTTCGGGTGCTTCGGACCTGAAGATATTGCAGACCTTCCCAAACGTGGCCTAGCCGAGATGGATTCGACGATTGATATCTTTCTCGAAGTTGGACCCATCCAGCTTTGGTTCTATCTATGGTTGACTTTGTCCCAGGAATATATGTATGTACTCGTATATTAATATTTCTTCTTTCTTCAACTTCTGAAGAGCTTCAAGTACCGGTTTTCAACGCTTTCAGAAGCTTAGCCCTAACTCCATCATTCATCACTCAGTGCCTTATTGTTCTTAATTCTAATATTCATTAACAACTTCGAGTGTAGAGTCTCTAATTTTCAGAGAAATGGGTGTGAAACGGATATTGATACTGAAATCCACTTAATAAGATGATCTGCTGAGACCATTGAAAATTCTGCATAGGTCTTCCAAGATATTAGCTTCCAGGGCACTGGTGAACAGTTTTGGATATTTAACGTCTCCCTCACTCCTGGTGTCACTCCTCACTGCAGCCACATATTTTTCTAATTCTGATCCTGGAGGCGGGCCGACATAGTGGCATTTTACTAAAACACTTCAATAACTTCGTAGTTAATTTAGTACCGTTGGAGACACTGTAACACAGTCCAAGTCTCGACTGAATGAGAGGCTTTCTCATAGTCCATATTCAACAAACGCGAAGCATAGTGGCCGATTATGCCTTTCATTTTTTTGTGTTGTCAGCTTCAATGTAGAATTGAGGTCTATGGTACTGAAATCTTTTCGGAAACCCTAGAAATTCCTAAAACAAGCGTCCAGCTGATTTGTGATGATTCTTAGAAACTAAATATAGTGATGTGGGTCTGTAGGGTCTCACAATTAACAGCTCAGCTGGGTCGTTACCATTTTTGAAGAAGTGCACCAACCACCACACTTTTGTGCTATGTGGTAGGCGTTCGTAATGAAGTTAAGCAACTTCTGAAGAGCTTCAAGTACCGGTTTTCGACTGCTTTCAGAAGCTCATTCCTAATTCCATCATCCATCACCCAGTACCTTATTGTTCTTAAGCTGTTTAAAATCCATTCTAATCTCGTTTAAGCGGATGTCCGAGATATCTTTGTTACAGTGTCGATGTCGGATCGATTTGGATTAAAGTTAACTTAATCTTTGAAATCGGGTCATGCCAGGTATCTCCAACATTTTTGTGTAAAATAAGGGCAATTAGAATTGACACACTCGTTGATGCGGTCTGAGAAAAGCCACATGAGTTGTATTTTGTATCAAGGATATACAAAATACAACTCGCATGAATCGATTTCTTTCTATGTTTGCATCTGCAATCTGCTCTAATTGATATGAAGTGTGGTACTGATATGAGGTGTGGTACCGCAGCACATGTTAAAAAAAAACTACATTTAATTTAACCAAAATTACTTGCTGCTTAGTCTAATCGGCGCTTCAATTCAAATTGTCGATGTTACCCGATTTTAGTTAATTTAAATACGACGCCAAATAATAAAACATATTAACATCATATCAAAAATTTTTTGCTTAATTGTCCAATTAGTTCTGGTTGTATGCTACCAATTTAGGAAGGTTATCCTTTTGTATAGCGCGGCCGCTTTCGCGTATACATTCTAATTTGATCGGGTTATAGGGAAAATGTTCGTTCTTTCTTCTTTTGGGTAAATCTTTTTAAATCAACGTTATTCAAAGCTGAAACTTACAGGAAAGCTTGCTAGCAGAACGCTCTAATTTTATGTAAAATTTCATGTTTCATAGTCTTATAGAAGCACTGAATTCAATCTTTAAAATTTCGCTAAATTAATTTCGTAATTAAATGGTATATCTCACTAATTGACTGGATAATACAATCCACAATTGCAGATATTATTAGGGTCTACTAGAGGAATATTTGAATGCTCTTTATTCGATTGCAACTTCACTCGTTTCCTTGTAAATTAGAATTTCCTGATTTTTCTAAACAAATTAATTACTAAAAAAATGTCATAATTTTAAAACTAACATTGCTCAAATTACGCACAAATTAAGGTGTACTAGTGGTTTTCTTCGAAATTTCTTCTATCAGCCGTTTTCGAGATACAGAAAACCCAAAAACGTTACTGCAGCGGAATCTTGAATAATTCGAAAACCGTAAGATGCACAAATTCCGCTATTTGCGCACATTTATAACACGACGAAAGCTACTCAGTCATGTACTTTGTTATGAGCTAGACTGTCTTTTTCCAAATCATGCCGCTGGGGGAACGTGACCCTGGCGGAATCGGTTTTTAATGAATATCTCCGAAATTATAAGACGCACAAATTCCGCTGCTGGCGCACAATTAGTCCTAATGATGCTCTAATTCCCTATTATACTCACATTCTTATTAGCTACAACATTCCGCTGGAGTAATGGACACACATCCGTGTTGGGGTTAATCTATATATTGTGTACTAAGTTTCAATTTATTAAATCAATCCAATAGATTCACAGCAAATTGGCTGTGACAGAGACGGTCGGACAGACAGACCCACGAGTGAAGTGATTCTTTTTCTCTTTTGTGGTACAGAACTCTAAAAGAGTCGCTTTGATAGGACAGAAAAAATGGTTTTCCTGCATCAGTATTTACCGTTTTTAAAATTTTAATTATTTAGTTAATCTTTCTTTAATTTGCTTTAACATTTTCTTCCAATGGTATTTGTTATTATTTCTGTCCACTAAATTATCCGGCACTAAGTATTATCGGGTACCCGGCCGGACCAAAAACGTAAAATCCTGCCAAAGACAAATCCCTCAATACAAGGCTGTATGTCCAAGCAGCCTTAATGTAGGCAATAGGCAGCCCGTGAGGCAGCCCTAGACACTCACACATGCATAAACACGTGTACAGACATGAAGAAGTGTCAAATTTCTATGTAGTAAAAATGGCGCGAAATTTGTATGAAGTGTCCGGGCTGCGGTAATGGCGTTATAGAGCGTTTCAACAAATAGTTCCTATGCCGTTATGTTGGCAGCAATGTTTTCCACGCACACTACATAGAACTCAGAAACACACTAACAAAATGGGTAGAAAAGTCTTCGCGTGTTGATGTCGTTGATAGACAGGCCAGCTAACATAACGGCATAGGAACTATTTGTTACAATGTAGGATTTTATGTATTTTTTGAAATTAAAATTAATAAATGAATCTGCTTAATAAATATCAAAATTAACAACAAACTTTTTTTTTCTATAATACCAGTTATGATAATATAATTAAATATGACACAATTATATAGCTTACCTAACTCTTTAACAAGCTGCGAAAAAAAAACCGTATTAATATCTCTACTACAAAGATTGTTCCCTTCTCCATAAGAAATTCCACAGCTCCCTCAAATGACGATCTCGTTATCTCTGCCCCATGCAAAAATCATGACATGGATAGACATGACGTTATTAAGTTGGAAAGGACCTCTTCTATTAAATATCTCGGGATCGTTTTAGACTGTAACCTCAATTTCAAACCTTACATAGACGTATTAAGTGCCAGGTTAAGAAAACTTATATAAGGTGCTACTTTATTAGTGCCCGATATTTTACTCAGTGCTTCTACTCCTGATTCTGATCAACTTTCCCTAAGGAACTCATAGTCAAATCGCAAAAAAATTTTTGGACTCATACAAATCTATCAGCCGAGCGGCCAAATTAGTATGAAGAGTCCAAAAATTTTTTTACGATTTCACTATGAGTTCCTTGGGGAAAGTTCCCACCCATTAGACTTTATAGTTTTTTTTATCTTTTTATTTTGTGTGAAGTCATGTAAATAAATAAAAAGACTCAATAGTTATAAAAAAAAATATTTTAACCGCTTTGTATTTTAAAGACAAATAACGCCATCTTTCGCCATATAAGTAAATTACATACCTGATGATTGTGCCGCCCTGCCCCGTGTTTGTCAATAGGGAATTTTCCACGGCTTTCTCTAAACTCAACTAGATGGCGCTGATACCATTTGCAATAAGAAAATCTCTAAAAAAGTCGTCAAACTGATTGATATTTATTACTGACTAATATCATAATAAATGATGAACAACTTTCTAATATTACGTATCATTGAACATTTTTCTGTTTTTTATCACAATAAAGGATAATTTGCATGTATTTTTTTCAATAGAATCAAATTATAAAAATATAATATAGATATTTTCAGAACAAATATTGCTTGTCGTTTCGTCTCTTAAAAGGTCACTATCGACTAAAACAACACCCTGCAAAATGTTTCATAGAAAATGTATCTTATATTGTACTACTAAACAAGTTAAGTATCTTAGTTTATAAAAACTCAGATTGAACGAGCGACGCTCGGTCTCCCAGCTAGTATTGATTATGTAGAATATAATCTATTTCCACAGTCATCCTTTTGTAATATAAACTTTCGGATTTCGACTTTGATCTTCATAATTCTTCAGTAGTTGCAGAAATCGCCTTTTTGTTTTGTCTAAATCTATGTCTTCTTTAGCAAGTTAGTAGTAATATTTAAAAAACAGAAATATTTGCCCTGGGTGGGGATCGCACCCACGACTCTCGGATCAATAGTCAGGAGCGCAAACCTCTGAGTCAGTGTTAAGTGTTATTATATTAGTAAGAATAATTATCAAAATATTGAAATATCGACATCACGACAGACAGACATCGACAGAGTCACGTCACTACATCGCCGCAAACCCAGTGACCTTGTCGCTTGCGTCGTGAACAGTTGTCGCCGTCGCTGTCGCTGTCGCCGTCGCTTGCGTCCAGGTCGCAGCCTTAAGCGTTCACCAACTTTTTATCCTATACACAGTGTTACTAGAACACTCACTCACCCCCTATGATAAAAATTCCCTGAGACGAAATCATTTAGTGACAGCTATTCCTAAATTTAATACTTTTTTCAGTCACAGATTTTCATGCATTTTCGGCCCATTTCTCTATAATAAATTTCAAAAGTTGTTCCAAATTCATAATGCTACAGCCTATAACTGTAAAGTCTTACAGATTGGCTCTTGGAGTTGGATTATGAATCAACTGAAAGTGTTCTTCTCCCACTATCCTGAAACCCACCCACATACACCCACGCCCACGCCCACGCGCACGCACACGCACACGCGCACGCGCACGCACTCGCACACGCACACACACACACATACAACACCTTTGCTTGTTATTGTTCATTTCTTATTCATCTTCTTATTTCTTGCACCACAACGTGTAATTATTGTAATGTTCCTGTATTCGTGACCGTTACCCCAGCCAGAAAATGCCGAATTTCGTCATTCGAGTTTAATAGATAATTAGTTGTCCAGCTTCTGTAATTGTTGCGCATATTTTTGAATTTGTTCTACTGATAGTTTTTTAGTTATTTGACAAAAACATATCTGGCTGCGGTAACGTTACCCCAGCTAGACTATTTTTGATTTTTTGGGTATATTAAAATAAAAATTTGCTAAATAATTAGTAGTCTAGACGAAGTAAATGTTGCGACTTAATTTGTGCTGATACGTTTTACGGTTGCGAAGTTATTCAAATTCCGGCTGGGGTAACGTTTGCAGGTTTGCTGGATCTCTGAAATGGTTAAGCGCACATTTATAATTTTTCGTATATCACTTCTTATGAATTAGTTCTAATTTGTTCATCAATAAAAAAAAACAATAATGTACCGTTTAAAAGTTATATAAATAAATAGAATTTACCTTTAAAAGGTCCTAGCACGACGGATAAGAGCTCTCAAGACTCACTCAAAACGTTATTTCGTAGCTTAAAGCTGCCTTCAAATGTTTGTGATTTTTTATAAGTATACTGTAAGTAATTAATAAGTAATGATGAAACTTAATTCAGTTGGGGCCACGATACGCAGTGGAGTTGTTTGATCGCCGATTGACAGAGTTTCTTGTGGTTTTTTGAATTGAATGTTATGTCAACAATTAGTTGCCTAGTTCAATTTCGTAACTTTAAAATTTCAGCGTTCTACATTGAATAATTAACGAGATAATCGAAAAAGAGACATTATGAAGTGCATGACCGCGGTAACCCGACCAAGTTAAGATGGTCACAGAAAAGCGGCCGCGCAGTACATTACTCTAGCATTTTGTAATTAATAGGGTAGTGTTACGAGTTTTATACAGATGTACAGCATCAAAATCCGTTGCGTAGTTTTAAAGATCTAAGTATACATAGGGACAGACAGACAGCGGGAAGCAACTTCGTTTTATACTATGTAGTGATATACTGTCATCACTTGAAAACATTGCCAGTATTATTGAAAGTGTCTGGGCCGCTTAACAATTAGATACATAAAGAAAAAGAATTAAAATCATAGAATGTTTATTATAGCTCGGGGTAGGAGTTTATTTTTCACTCAAATGTACGCGTCTGTATCTTATTTGTGAGATTACTACACATTTTAAAAGGTAAGCATAATGTACTGCGCGGCCGCTTTTCTGTGACCATCTTAACTTGGTCGGGTTACCACGGTCACGCACTTCACAAAAAGTCAAAGTCAAAGTCAAAATATTTTTTATTTAAGTAGATGCTGTACGCATACTTTTAAATCGTCTTTTTTTCCTACCTAGTACAAAGTTCCTACCACGCGGAACTTGTACACTCAACGTTTCGGGAAGTGTTAGCGGAGCGAGAAGAAACGTCGAGCCCAAAAGAAACTCGCCCCAACACATTTTTTGAAATAAATACTTAATATCTATTACAATTGATGTCATTACTAAAGCTATGAGCTGGAAGATCTATACATGTCCATACATCATTGTCATTAACATAGTCTTGGGTTTTATAATATCCTCTTGAACACAGGCATTTCTTTACATAGGTCTTAAACTTATTTTCGGATAAACTAATTACATTTTCAGGTATTTTATTGTAGAATTTTATACACTGCCCCATGAACGACTTCTTTACCTTACTCAGTCTCGAATAAGCAACTTCGATATTATTTCTATTTCTAAGATTAAAATTATGCCTGTCACTGTTTTTTGGAAATAAATCTAAATTCTTACGAACATACATGATGTTTTCATATATGAATTGACTGGCAACAGTTAAAATATTTATTTCTTTAAACTTGTTCCTCAATGACTCTCGAGATCGCATCTGATAGATAGCGCGAACGGCTCTTTTTTGCAGTATGAAAATAGTTTCTATGTCAGCTGCATGTCCCCAAATTAAGATGCCGTAAGACATTATACTATGAAAATAGCTAAAATACACTAGTCTTGCAGTATCTACATCTGTTAGTTGCCTTATTTTCTTGACGGCGTAGGCAGCCGAACTAAGCTTTCCTGCTAAGGTTTCTATATGTGGTCCCCATTGTAAAGAAGCATCTAAAGTAATACCAAGAAAAACAGTGCTATTTACGAACTCTAAAATATTACTATCTAATATTACATTATCGTGAGTTTGCTTGACATTTGGTAATCTGAATTTTATTACCTTTGTCTTTGTGGCATTTAATAGCAAGTTATTAACAGTAAACCATTTATGTATCTCTGAAAGTGTGTTGTTTATTTCGTCAATTTTGCTGTCTTTCCTGTCTACCTTAAAAATAAGAGATGTGTCATCTGCAAACAACACAATATTTGAGAGACGTTGCACCGTAAATGGTAAGTCATTTATATAAACAAGGAAGAGAAAGGGGCCTAAAATAGATCCCTGGGGAACGCCTATTTTTACTGTAGAGCCGAGAGAATTTGTGCCATTTACTTGGACTGTTTGTAACCTATTGTTAAGGTAAGAATTGAGAAGACTGAGAGCCCTATCTTCCACACCGTAATGCTTTAGTTTAGTTTAAGAAGTAAAGTTTGATGTTCCACACAATCAAATGCTTTAGATAAATCACAAAACACTCCTATTGCATCTTGTGATTTCTCAAAAGCATCATAGATGTTTCGTATAAGTGCTACTCCTGCATCGGTAGTTGATCGACCTTTCGTGAAGCCAAATTGTTGGTTATGCAGAAGTTTGTTTAAAGTGAAGTGTTGTAGCATTTGGTTGAGCATAATTTTTTCAAAGACTTTACTAAGGACTGGTAATACAGAAACTGGTCTGTAATTTCCCGCATCAGTTTTGGAACCTGATTTATAAAGAGGTATAATTTTACTACACTTCATGAGATCTGGAAAGTCACCACTTTCTATACTAATATTGAAAAGGTATGCTAAATGTGGTGCTAATACGTCAATTACATTACTAATTAATTTAACTGATAAACCCCACAAGTCCTCAGTTTGTTTCACTTTAAGCGACTTAAAAGTTTTAACAACAGTTTCAGGTCCAATTTCTCTAAAATAGAATATTTCATCACAAGAAATGACATTTTCTTCTAATATTTTTTTAGCATATGTGGGTGATGAGTCCAGGGCCTCAGTTAGCTTAAGTGGAATGTTTGTGAAAAACGTTTCGAATTCCGTAGCTATTTCTGCGTTAGATGTTATTTTGCCTTTATCTGTTTGTAAAACAAAATCTTTATCGTGTTTCTTGAATTTACCGGTTTCTTTATTTATTATATTCCAAACCGTCTTAATTTTATTATCAGATAGTTTTATCTTTCTGGCTAAGTAATTAGATTTGGCTGCGCAGCATACCTTTCTGAATATTTTTGAATAACGTTTTACATAATTTCTGAAATTGTCATCAAATATATAACTTTTTTTCTCATAAAGATCAAATAAGGTTTGACGGCTTTTATAAATTCCTACAGTAGCCCATTCACAAAACTTAAATTTATTATCAATATTTATAGATTTAGTTTTAAAAAATTCCTGAAAATCTCGCTCAATTACTGTAAATAAATCATTGTACATATTGTTGGCTTCTGGTTCATTATCACAATTTGGTATGGGCAGCTTGTCATTTAACGCTTTTTTATACTTTTCTATTCTTTTAACAGTGACAGGCCTCGACTGTATTTTAATTTGTTTTATAATTGACCTGAAAGGAAAGCTAGCCATTAGTCCGCTATAATCAGACCTCAAGCAGTTAATTACTTTTTTCTCTACATGGCTACAGTTACAGAAAATATTATCGATACATGTGGCAGAAGTCTCTGTTTTTCTAGTTGGTTCTAAGAATAAATAATCCAAATCAAACGACTTAAAAAGACAAATAATTCTTGTTGTTAGGGACTTCTTTTCTAATAAATCAACGTTATAGTCACCGCATACGATGACAGATTTTTTACTTTTACTTACTAAATTTAAAGCATCCTCCATTACTGATTCGAAACGAGCAAAGTTATCGTCACATGGGGGCCTATATACACAGATAATGATGTGGTTCTCCAGCTCCACACAAGATAGCTCCACAGTTCTTTCAATCGAAAGACTTACGACGTCTTTCCGTACCTTAGTCTTTAGGGTATTTTTAAGTAATATAGCGGAGCCACCGCGAATCGCAGTCTTTCGATTGAATGCACTGGCCATATTATAATTTTCAAAATTAAAAAGCATTTCATGTTCCTTGAGCCAGTGCTCTGTAATACATAAAATATCTATATTAAATTTTTCCAAAAATAATTCTATTTCGAATTCTTTGCCGAGAAAGCCTTGTATATTTTGGTGTACTAATTTCAAAGAGTTGGGCTTCCTCGTTGTCTCTGAACCTAGTTTAAATCTGGAGTTCGAGACCCGCTACAAGTGCCAGCACCGCAGGGTGCACTGTCTAGTGCAATTATAGGCTGCGCCATACCTGCGGTGCTGACACCGGCGACGGGCTCCTCCGTCGTTACGCAGGTAATTACCGACTGAATACAGTCGGTACGATGTAAAATACTGTAAGCTAACGAATTAGCTAGTCTTTTTTTCTGTACAAATGGTAGATACATTGTATCATTGGTCAATTTAAACTTATTTATAAAACTATTTGTGTCAAAAAACAAAACAAAGTCGCTATGACTGCATGTCAAATTGTATAAATACAAATTCAAATTATGCAATTTTTTATTATAGTCGTGCGCTGCATTAGTACAATAAGGAAACGCACATACTGTTATTTTACATTTCTTCTCCATGCTTAGCTCCACAAGCCGGTCGACAGTTTTCTAATTGTGAGATTTTTTAACATTGTTACTATTACCTAACATTAACACAACTGAGGAGCTGTGATCAAATGAACTACTACAAATTTTATCAACTATTTGTTCTAATGAGGCATCGGGATAACACCTATTTACCACCCTGGAAGATTCAATGCTACTTGAAAACAGCGGCCCGAAACCTATACCTAGTCTATCAGAGAAAATAATGGTTCTTTTCTTAGGATTAAGTGATGTAAATTCGGTGCTCCGTGTAAACACCCGAGGCGAAGTAGGAGCAGCGCTTGGCGACACATCCCGACAGCTTTCCGAAGCTCGGCCTACGCACGGATCTGCGGCCGGCCCCTCGCCGGTGAGAGTTGGCTGGCCGCACGCGCAGTCACACTGATGATTATTTACTAAAGACTCAAATCGCTCTGAATTATATTTACATAGTTCCAATAACTTATCCGTGGCCAAAACATGCTCGTCTATTTGCTTCTCAGATTGTTCGTATTTTTGTGTCATTTCCGTAAGACGGTCCGTTAATCTAATAATCTCCGACTCTAAATTCCGCGAGTGGATGTCATATTTGATTTTATAATTATCTAATTCAACACTATAATTGGATACATTCCAATTGCGCTAATAAGTCCCTACGTTCCGCTCTAAGTTTATCCGATGACCTGCATTTGCTACAATACTTTTTTATCTGAAACGCAGACTTCTTAACTAATCTATTAATTTTGCCATATTTTTTACAAATGTTACGGCTATTACAAATGCCTACAAACGGCCTAGACTTCTGACCAACCAACTCATCATACAGGGTCTGAGTGTCCTTGAGTTGCCGCTGGTGTTTCTCCGCCTCCAGCTGTTCGACGCGGCCCTGCGCCGCGGACAGCTCGCGCTCCAGGTGTCTGACGCGGTCCAGCGCCTCCTCATAGAGTTCATTGCACTGGTCATATGTGGAGACGGTGGTTTGTAGCCAGTCGCGTTGGTCAAGAATGTCGTGGTACCTGATGTCATATTCAGTTAGCTCATTTTTAAGCTCCTTGTTTTTGTTTAAAATCCTTTGGAGCTCCACCTCACTGTCCTCGCGTTCCGCTAGTAGTTTGTCACACAGAGCCCGAGTTGATTTCAGTTGGTCCAGGGCAGAACGCAGTTTGGAGTCCAGCTCAAGTGTCTTGGCCATACTTCTAGTAGTCATTTCTCTGGAATGTTAGGTTTATGCAAATTTAAATCTAGTAAAACCTATATTTAATATAATTAACTATGTGCCTAACTATTTGTTTACTGTAAATGCTAGCTAGTGTGATACAGTCCAGATCGTGCTTATAACTCAGCAATAACTATAACTAAGTATAGCCATGCCAGCCAAGCGACATCCAGTAATGTGCGTTATCTACCTGCTCGTTTAGTACCTATTGCTGCTGCTGAGTGCAGACACGGTAAACAAACACGATTTGTTTCGGAATCGCGGCGTAAAAGAAAGGATTCGTGGACCAACACAAGTTAAAATTGTAGAATGTGTATCTTAGCAGAGATATTTACTTAATTTGTTATGATAAGTGACCGTGTGTAACGTTTATATCATCCAACAGTATTTTAATAGTGATAAACAAAGGGATACTCGTACCAAACGCTCACCCAGTCACAGAAAAAAAAGTGCAATAATATTATTCGAAAAAGGGTTACGATGTGGGTGTCTAAATACCTAAATTAACTGTAAGTACATTTATAATGAAAACAATACTCCCCAGGTTAAATCCAATGTAATTTCGATGCGTTAGGTTTTTTAAATCCTTGTAGGTCGTCCGTTATGAATGGCGGTCTCAGCTGTTTTATTTTACGATGCTTATTTTTTGCTTAAAACCACTCAGAACTTGTGCAAAATACTTTCGTCGTTTGATTATCTTCTGATTATCACAATTTAACTATATTTTAAGATAATTAACCACTTAAATTATAATAAAATTAATTGAAATACGGAGAACGAACTGTCAACCGGCAGTGTTGCCAGATCCTTAGTCCTTTTTCACAATGTCTCTTTATCGATTATCTCGTTAATTATTCAATGTAGAACGTTGAAATTTTAAAGTTACGAAATTGAACTAGGCAACTAATTGTTGACATAACATTCAGTTCAAAAAACCACAAGAAACTCTGTCAATCGGCGATCAAACAACTCCACTGCGTATCGTGGCCCCAACTGAATTAAGTTTCATCATTACTTATTAATTACTTACAGTATACTTATAAAAAATCACAAACATTTGAAGGCAGCTTTAAACTACGAAATAACGTTTTGAGTGAGTCTTGAGAGCTCTTATCCGTCGTGCTAGGACCTTTTAAAGGAAAATTCTATTTATTTATATAACTTTTAAACGGTACATTATTGTTGTTTTTTTATTGATGAACAAATTAGAACTAATTCATAAGAAGTGATATACGAAAAATTATAAATGTGCGCTTAACCATTTCAGAGATCCAGCAAACCTGCAAACGTTACCCCAGTCGGAATTTGAATAACTTCGCAACCGTAAAACGTATCAGCACAAATTAAGTCGCAACATTTACTTCGTCTAGACTACTAATTATTTAGCAAATTTTTATTTTAATATACCCAAAAAGTCAAAAATAGTCTGGCTGGGGTAACGTTACCGCAGCAAGATATGTTTTTGTCAAATAACTAAAAAACTATCAGTAGAACAAATTCAAAAATATGCGCAACAATTACAGAAGCTGGACAACTAATTATCTATTACACTCGAATGACGAAATTCGACATTTTCTGGCTGGGGTAACGCACACCCTTTATTCTACTACTCTATAATTGTATCTTTTAAGAGGCCTGGTAGACTGTAATACAGGTGAAAACCTACCACAGCCACCAGCTCCACAAACTTGTAAGAGTATTTTATTAATAGTTTTTTCCTTTTGTATTCATTGTTAGTTTGTGGACTAAATAAACGATTTATTATTATTATCTCTACTACTTTCGGAGATATCAGACAATGTCCAAAAAAACACAATTTTCGTCACACTGTGCGACGACTACAGCCGACAAAAATGAATGAAAATCCCAAATCGTGGCGCCCGTGTCACGGAAACCGGTTGTCGGTCATAGCCGACTGTGGCGCTCAAAGGGTTAATGACACCCATATCAATTCAATAAAAATATTGAAAAACTAAACAATTGTGTCGGACAGTGGGGAAAAGCTCTAATATCGTACTAAGTATCTGTCTATATGTCGTGGCCAGATCATAGAATTGATCACTTCATGATGTGGCCGACCATTTCATGAAATGGAAAATATCCGCTGATCACATCATGATATGGTCTGGTCAGATCAATGAATACTTCAACGTTTGACGATATACAGCTAAACGCACGGCTATTTCATAAAATGGTCAAGCATTAGTGATCATATCGTAAAATAGTTACAGTATCCACCGTTAGGGGCGCTGATATCCTTTTGTTTTTGATGCATCATGGCGGCGTACAATTACAGGGTGTCCACTCAAAATTACTAAAATACTTCCCTGACTTTCCCCGACCATTTTGTTAAACTTCCCTGACCCTTATAATCCATTTTAGAACCGTTTTTTGGATGTTGTTGGATTTTTTTTATTGATTGCTGGTTTGTTTTAGATTTTCATCTAGAGACGGCGCAAAAATAGTTTGCCATCTGCCATAACTGATTTACGGCAGCTAAACGTGCTTTTAACATAAAAAAGTACTCTTTCAAGACAAGGATAATTTTCCAACCATCTTACTGAGGTGTCTTTCTGTGCTGTGGAAACGAAGAGCATCCAGTGATAGCAGTCTAAAGAGCTCAACATGCTGGACTGTCTTTGAATAGCTGTTATACTTGTACTTTTCACAGCCCTATTTGGTGTATGCAAACCACAGACTTCAATTTCGTAGAGTTTTTGCACTCTCCTACTCCTCAGGCTATGTGCCAACACCCTGGAAAGTTGCAGATGTGCAATCAGTTCCCAGTTCCCAAAAAGGGGGGACAAAATTTACCCATCGAAATACAGGCCAATAGCTATTATCTCCCCACTTTGAAAGGTGGTAGAGCATTAATTAATACATAGCTCCTAGCATATCTAGAAGATCAATCATGACCTTATCAGTGACCGCCAATACGAGTTACGTCAGGCCGGTCAACTGGTGTTCTGCCCTAGTAGCATGGCGACGTATATCGCGCGCGTGTTTTAAAAGTATTTGTTCTGTTCTAACGCTAAGTTAGAGACAAATGAGCTGTTTTCTGAGCATTTGGCGCGACAAACAACTTTGTCTACGCCTCATGCTACCCGTGCTGGTATGCCTAACATACCGCTGGGCCGAAATCATTGAAAGTCAAGGGCAGGCATTGATAGTTAGCCTGGATATAAGCTAAGGCATCCGATAGGGTCTGGATAAATGCACTTCTATCGAAATTATACCTACCCGTGGTATTGTGCAATTAGATTGCCAGCTTTCTGTTTGACAGGAGCATCAAAGTCCTTTGCGAAACTGGTCCTCTGATACTAAACACATTAATGCTGGATGCTGGTAACCCGCTAGGTTCTGTACACTCGCCAACTCTATTCCTCTTGCAAATCAATAATCTCCTGCAAATACGTGGTATTCTATTCTATGCAGATGACAGTATGGATGATGCGTAATACACAGGCCGAGCAACATCCCACGGGCCGAGGTGGAGGAGAGTCGTGACAGGCTTGTGTCTGAAGTCGAAGACACTCTGGAGCAAGTCTCCAAATGGGGTAGACTAAACTTAGTCTGTTTTAACCCCACGAAGACGCAAGTCTGCGAGTTCACTGCCAAAAAAGTCCCTTTAACTGTAGCACATCAGTCCCAAGGAACAACGCTCGCTCTTGGTATGAGCATCGGGTTCCTAGATGCTGACATTTCTAGCAACATCCAACTTCGGGGTCACCTCGAGGGCATAGGTTAACCTTGCAGCGAAAAACTTAGAATAAGCCTCACAAACGGTCTACTCCCTCAGCTTTCGGAGACTTTAGCTATCTCTGTGTGTTCTACCGCTTATACAACGGGTTGTGCTCTGAGGAACTGTTCCACGTAATGCCTACGGCACAGTTTTATCACTGCACCACTTGTCATCGAGTGGAATTCATCCCCACCAGCTAAAGCCATATTGGTCTCGAACTTTAAGGTTTCAGAGGTGCTTCGTACCTAGAACCCTCAAGCTAGGGAATGCTCACTGATAACTTAGAAAAAAGTGGTTCAAAAGTCTGGGTTAAATAAATATCAGCAAAGATAAGCAGATATCAGATTAGAGAATGGATGTTTCCCTCACTAACGGTCATTATCCATGACTTTTCCAGGTCGCCAGGTCATTTCCCTGACTTTCCCTGACCACCAAAAGCTTCCCTGACTTTTCCAGAAAGTGGACACCCTGAATTAATAATGAAAAAAAGGCTATTTATAATGCGCAAATTGAAGATAAAATAGAAGTTAAATGTCGTTACGACACTAAACTACAATAATTTTTCGAAAGTCAATAAAAAAAAGAGCCCAACGTTGCATTTCCTTGCTTTCTTCCTTCCGAACAAAATCTTGAAGTTTGGAAAGTATTTCATAGGTTAGTAGATATCAGTCTTAAAATCTAAGTATTAAAAATGTATAATTTATCTGTTAACCAAGATTACTCAGATTTAAAGAATGCCAGTAACTTTTCAACGTATTTTCAATTTTTATTAAACCTTTGATATCATGGAAACCCTACATTAATGATATGGCCAAACGTGGATGGACATATCATTAAACGTTGACGTTTAAACGAAATGGTCAGTTTTAGCTGGCCATTTCATGAAATTACGATCATTTCATGAAATGGTCGGCCACATAATAAAATGATCAATTCTATGATCTGGCCACGACATATATACAACTTTAACTTTAGATTCATGCAAGTTTCATGGGTGGCCGCTATTTAAAAAAATGCGGACACTAGGTAGGCCAGCCTTTTCATACTTAAATATTCCAAGTCTTTTAGAAATTAGTTACTGTCATACATAGCTGTGACGCTGCTGTGAAAACGTTTAGTTAATACCTGTGCAAGTGAACTTTGCTCCACCTTTTTTTAACATATACTTATACAGTGTTTAAATAACACTCGAGTCATTTTTTTACATAAAAATATATTCCTAGTCTGCATATATAACGTTTGAGCATACATACATAGCTGTGACGCTGCTGTGAAAACGTTTAGTTAATACCTGTGCAAGTGAACTTTGCTCCACCTTTTTTTAACATATACTTATACAGTGTTTAAATAACACTCGAGTCATTTTTTTACATAAAAATATATTCCTAGTCTGCATATATAACGTTTGAGAACCACTAAGTTCTATTTTAAAAATCTTAACATATACTTAGTCTAGATAATTTGCAACTTTTGTAATTGTTACGAATATCAACCGCGTCAAAATCAAAACCCTAGCCCATAGACTTGATTCTATCGTGTTCTTACCTCACAGAGTTGTTTTTTCTTCTCCAAATCGGTCAGTTTAATTTTATTACAGAATTGCAAATAACTTTTTACTACCTTGCAAACGTCCCTAGAGCAGGGATGCACAGACTTATTGGGACCAGGGGCCACACAAACAGATTATGAGCTAAGGGCGGGCCGCAATCAAAAAAATCTACTGAATAATTTTTTTATTTATTTAATAAAGGCTCAAAAAGAGTGACATTATAATTTTAAATTTGAATAAGTTATAAGTAATCTAACTGTTAGATGCATGGAATTACATCGTTCTAACAATTTTTTTAATGTTTGGTTCCAAATTGCTTGTCGCTACACGTAAAACTCCCTTCAAATTGTTGTATGCTAGACCTTTTATTGAGGTTCAAAATCGAAAACAGGTAATCAAAATGATCATAATTCCGCTATTTCTATTAGCTCGCATGCGGGCCGCATTTGTGATCTGTGTATCCTTGCCCTAGAGGATACTTGCATGCTTGTATAAAAATCCAGTTCCAACCATTCCAATCCCGCAATATGAAAATACATAGATTATTTTACATGTACTTCACCTATTCGAAAAATACATTTTTAATACACCCCAGTAAGAGAGAAGAAAGTATCCATTAGTAACCAGGAGGAGCAGAAGAGAAAGAAAAACACTGCAAGGCTGGGCAATGGGGGTACTCTTACATAATAATTTAAGGCCATTTAAAGGCGCTATTGGAACGGATGGTAAAACTGTTGTCCGGGAGGGTACTTCCCCATAGCACTATATTGGTGTACACTTTGTGCAGGCAGTCTGTTCGACGGGTTCATCCGAACGGATCCTTGAGATGCAGAGCTTGTATCTGTGAAGAAATTAAATTATACCTATAAATTTAGAACTAGTGCCGTAATGGAAATGGACAGACTTTTTTCAAGACACATCGTAGTTAATGCAGTGCCTTTACTAGTTTATGCTGATTAAGAAGTCCAACCCAGGTATACAAAAGAAACTGTGGATTCTTACTGGGGCCGTATTGGTGCGGGTAGTAGGAGGGATGTCGGCTGGCGGGCGGCGGCACGCCCGGCTGGTACAGCAGATAACCGCCACTGGTCGCCCCCGCCACCGCCGTTCCGTGGCTGCCCGCCGGTCCCGCCGCACTCGGGTAAGCTTGCGTTGGCGCCTCAGCCAAATTCATGTGCCTATTCGTGGTCAAACCTAATCCACTGGCACCATCACTTTTTTGACCATTGTTTATGTGGAATCCGTTTACGGGTGAACTGGATTTGTTTCCATCAATAATTAGGTTATCTGAGGAGTTTGTTGCTGGAAAAGTTGCAAATAATAATAATATTAATAAGCACATCCTTAAATTCAAAAATAACATCTATCGCTAAGTGTATGGATGTTTAAAAAATACATACTGTTATTTTTTAAAACCTCTAAAACAGCTTGAAGAATCTCCGAGGAAGACGAATTATTGACATTATTTGACCTCCGAGAGTACGAAGATAATGACTGTGTTGGTGATATTGGCTAAAACAAAAACAATAAACCATTTCTTACTGGTTCAGTTTAAATTAAAGCTGGAAAGATGTGAATTAAAAATGTATGGACCAAATCTTCTTCTTATCGTGTGGCATATTTAACCGTTCTATCCACAAGGTATAGACGGCAGTTGCCTAGTGTTGCACTTAGAATCACCTGCGGTCACGTGTAGGGCATTTAGATTTACACCTACGGACGTGTGCAACGCGACCATCATCACATCTAGAAATCAGATGTGCAGGTTTCCTCACGATGTTTTCCTTCACCGTTAAAGTAGTCGGTATGAAAATGCACATAAGTTTCGAAAAACTCATTGGTGCACTGGCCAGGATTTGTACCCACGACCTTTGGTTAGGAGGTCGAAGTCAATACCGCTTAGCCACCGACGCTTTATGGACCAAATAATCAATTCAGACTAACTATGTGCCAACAGATTCTTTGTAACCCCGAATCTATGAGGAATCTGAGTTAGGGGCCATCCATTAATCACAATGTTTTTTAGCAACGTGATTAATGGACGACCCCTTATATCTTCCCTTGCACGACTAACTCTCCTATCTCATAACCTTGATTATTTCAGTTTGGACTTTATCTAATTGAAATAGGGTTGTTTTTAAAAACTTACGAAAAATGAGATACGAGAGTTAGTCGTGCGAGGGACAATATGTGTCGCAGATGAATTGCAGAATCCGCTGTTTTATAAAACCGCTCCTGATTTTACAAAACAGCGCCGTTTTGTAATACGGCTGAACGACCTTTAGCGATTTTTCATAATAAATGAGCTTTAATACGCAGAACTGGAGAACGTTTTGCGTTCATCAATGCAAAAACAGCGTGAAATAAAACGTCAGATTGTAGATTTTAGTTCTAAATTTTGTCACTAGTGGTTCTGTGTGTCATACATCACAACAAAAATAGCGTTCGAAACAGAAAGTCGTTTGCCGAAATTAATAAATAAATCGTGTAATGTGAGTCAAAATGATCCTAACTCAAGTGGAAACAGTGATTTTAGGAACAGTTTTAATAAAAAGTTATCAGAGTTTTATGAATTAATATTCAAGTAATTAAGATACAAAAAAGACTGTTTTCTTTTGTACATAATAAGCTGTTGATTTATTAAGATGTATAACATGGTTAAAATGTTATAGTTTAACTTTATTAAGTATATTTTTAATTTGTAGCCATTCTACAATCGGCGTTCAGCTGTTTTACAATACGGTGCTGTTTTGTAAAATTACTAGCGGTTTATAAAACAGCGGATTATGCAATCCATCTGCGACATATGCATCATCATCATCGACCGAAAGACGTCCACTGCTGGACAAAGGCCTCCCCCCCAAGGATTTCGACACCGACCGGTCTTGCAATGCCCGCATCCAGCAGCTTCCTCACGTAACCTTCACCAGCCCTAGTAGCATGGCGACAAATCTCGTGCGCGACGCGAGCACAAAAGAGATATACACAGAAGGTCCGGTCAATACAAACCACTAAAATCCTAAGCATATACATGCTTAGAGAAGTATACGGTCGTTCGAAGCAAGGTCACGATCGCACAGTATAGTGACCTTGCCTAGTCCAACTGTATACGTCTAAAAGCATGTATATGCTTATGATTTTAGTGAGCGTATTGAGTGGACCTACTGTGTATATCTATTTTGTGACGCGAGTATTAAAAGTATTTGTTCCGTTCTAACGCTAAGCTAATGAGACAGCTGAACTGTTTTCTCGCGTTCGGCGCGACTATGTCTACGTCTCATGGTACCCGTGCTTAGTCATCGGTCCACAGAGTGGGAGGCCTGCCTTGCCTACACTGCGTCTTCCGATGCGCGGAAGAACGCCCCAACGGCAAGGTTCAAAGTGGTAATTATTAGAGATGAAACGGATAGCAGTTTGGCCGGATACCGGATTTCCGGCCAAAACTGAAGCCGGATATCCGGCTGAACATAGCCGATTGGCGCATCCTTTCACGAGAGAACCTTCGTACGAACGATTGGGTGGACTCGGGTAAATTCGTTAATTAGCGAGCGAGCCTTTTCGTTAATTAGCGAAGTTGAGGCGAAGTTAGTGCTTCATTGTCTTTCCGAATTGATAGATTTGATTGATTGATATGAAAACACGTGCTGTTATAGTTGGAGGTGATTTTATAAGTTTTTTTTAATCTGAAGAGATTTAACGACTAAAAACGACATCTATAAAGATACAGAACTGGTTGTATCTCGCGAAGCTCATGATACATTTTTGGGATTGCTTTGATGAGGTAGCGAATGAAGCTGCGGTGCACGACGAAGGCACGGATTTCGGACCATCGGACGATTTTCGTCCGAAGCTGCGGTGCACGACGATTTTTTGTCATGCGTTCATTCAATATTCGAACGTGTATGTATATATGTATTTTTTGACTCGGATACTTCTTGTTTTTGTTTGTAACAAGGGTCATTTCGTAAATCCTCCCGCGCCCTTGCGCCGCTTTCCTACACAAAAATTCGGACGGTACTGCGTAGCAGTGTAGCGTACCCTGCGAACCGCATCGCATCGACGTCCGTGAGCGCGATTTCGTCGTGCGAATAGCACCTTCAGACAAAGATGCGATTTCAGTGTGTGGTACCCGCGATTTTTATATACAAATCAACATTTTACAGTACACAGTTTAAATTCGGACCATCGCATATCGTAGCAGTGTCTTTTCCGCCTTATCTTAAGTTAGTGCGCACTGGTCGTGATCGCGATCCTTATATTTGGTGGTCAGCTACTGCGGTAAAATTCTCAAACTTAGCAAAGTTTGCTAGAATTTATCTTTGAGCGCACTGCAGCAGCGTATATACAGCGAAATACTTTTTTTAGAAGCGGGTCTTTTATATGAAGACAAGCGAAATCGTTTGTTGCCTCTTAATGTAGAGTTTGTATTTATTCATCATAGTTTTCCCTTAGTGCAGTACAAATATTAATTTCCTTTGTTATGTAATAAATATTGCCATTTTACTTTAGTGTGCGTTACTGACTTACTCGACTTAATGTCCTAAGTCCCCTAGGTGGGGTAGAGGGCGTCCGCCATTGCGTTGTCTTGGTCTACGGGTGTAAGAATAATTTATTTGAACCAAAAAAAAAATTTACATGTGTGCGCTACCCCAGCCAGAAAATGTCGAATATCGTCATTCGAGTGTAATAGAGCGCATGCATTATCAGGCCGTTTTCAATATCGGTATTGTACAATATGTAGCGGTGATGATACAATAAGTTAAAAGAAAATAAATATGGTCCGCGCGGGTTTTGTACGATCTTTCTTGATTTGTTACAGAAATGTTACAGGGGCTATAAAGGGTTACGGACTACCTTTTTATTCGCTGTTTAAGAAGTAAATATTTCTTTACTTCGGGTGAACGTTATTGTTGCGGACAGCGAGAAGTAAAAGAGCGTTAGAGCGAGAGAAACTCTTACAAAAGATAATTGACCACGCTGAATACGTTAAAAACAACCGACTTCAATCGCAACAACTCCAGTTTTGCTATGTTTTTGTTGATTTTCTCAAAAACCGCTGAATCGATTTCGATAAAATTTATATAAGACCACCTGTAAAGTATACCCTTTTAAACAAAAAAAAGAATTTTCCAAATCGGTTCAGGCGTCTTCGAGTAATCGTTGAACATACATAAAAAAAAAAGATTCCGACGAATTGAGAACCTCCTCCTTTTTTTTGAAGTCGGTTAAAAAGGGGTAGTCTTTGAAAAGGACAGACTATGTTATAATGTTAGACTTAGTTTCATCAAATTGTAGGTTTTTATTGATTTTTGTTTGTTAATTTTGCAATGAATATTGACCGTACTATCATATATTTAACTAGCTTATTTAACGGCTTCGCTCGCGTAGATTAAAAAAAGCAGTTACTTCTCTTATAATCTATAAAATATTGAAATAGTAAAATTTGTAAAGTCTGTTTATTCGGACTGTTTATCCGATGCAAAACCTTTCAAATATTGTGTTGTTTGCTGATGATACTTCCCTTCTTTTTAATGTGATTAGAAAGACAATCGAAACTGATGAAGTGAACAACACTCTCACTAAGTTACTAGGCTGGTTTACTGCTAATAATCTGTTACTAAATGTGAAAAAAAACAAAATGCATCAAGTTTTCTTTGCCAAATGTTAAACAGACTCATAATAAAGTAATATTAAATGGTAACGAATTAGATTTTGGTCCTAGTACAGTTTTTCTCGCCATAACTATAGATAGCACGTTACAGTGGGGCCCACATATTGCAACTCTAGCGGGGAGGCTTAGCTCGGCTGCCGACGCCGGCGCCGTCAAGAAAATAAGGCAATTGACGGATGTAACAACTGCCAGATTAGTATATTTCTGTTACTTTCACAAAGGGTGACTTAAAATTAGTTCTTGATACGAAAGGCAATGAATGTACTCATGATAACAAACAACTTTCCCTAAGGAACCCATAGTCAAATCGCAAAAAAAATTTGAACTCTTCATACAAATCAATCAACTGACCGGCCAAAGTAATATGAAGAGTCCAAATTTTTTTTTTCGATTTGGATATGGGTTCCTTAGGGAAAGTCCATGAGCCGTCACCCTGGCGATGATGTACGCCGATGACATTGCGCTGATAGACGAGGACAAGCAGAAACTGGAGCATAAGGTGAACTTATGGAAGGGCGCGCTTGAGGGCGGCGGTCTGAAGCTAAATGTCGCGAAGACCGAGTACATGGCCTGTGGTAGTACGGATCCCGAACCCATAAAGGTAGGCGCAGAGTCCGTCGTTAAGACGGACAAGTTTAGATACCTTGGATCTGTCCTACACGAGTCTGGGTTAATCGACCATGACGTTCATGCCCGGATTAGCGCAGCTTGGGCGAAATGGCGGGTAATCGCTTACCATCAGGTGATCCGTCTGCTCGTTTGCCACCTCTGCCATAAAAATAAAAAAAGTCACCGGGGTTATTTGCGACCGCAGGATGCCGGTGAGGTTGAAGGGCCTCGTGTACAAGTGCATCATACGCCCCGTACTACTCTATGGCAGCGAGACGTGGCCAGTCCTTGGAAGACATGTCCAGCAGCTTCACGTCGCGGAGATAAAAAGGTTGCGGTTGGATGTGTGGCGTTACGCGACTCGATCGCATCCGTAACGAGCACATCCGTGGTAGCCTCAGTGTCCGAGACGTAGCGGACAAATTTCAAGAAAGTCGTCTCCGATCGATGGTTTGGTCACGTAAGCCGCAGACCGCCAGAGTACGTCGGTAAAAGATGCCTTGAACTTATCGTTGATGGCCCTAGATGCCGTGGAAAGCCCAGGAAGCCCTGGCTTGACGTTGTGAGAGCGGACATGAGAGAAAATGACCTCACTGAAGAGGATTTTGAAGATCGGGCAAAGTGGAGTAGATTAAGTAGGAAAGCGGAGCCTGGCTCCAGCCGGGATAACGCTAAGTAGAAGAAGAAGGGAAAGTTGTTTGTTATCATGAGTACATGCATAGTCTTTCGTATCATTTCGTTCTCGAAGAAGAGAAACGTATCAAGAATTAATCCGAAAAATAACTGAGCAGAGAAGCGAGTATGTATCGAAGGAGGCCATCTAGGGAGTTGGAGAAGACGTCAAAAAGGGAAGAAAAGGGACTGTCCGCGGAGCGGAGAATACCTAGAAGAGTTTCAGAGCAGAAAGGTTTTGTCGAAGGGTAGTGACTTTAAAAACTTTCTGCAGATTTTAGACGTTATGTTGAAGATTTGAAATATTGACTTTTTGATTTATGGACTTTTCCCCATTTTGTCATTCGATGTTTCGATATTTCGACGTTTCGTCATTTCGAAATTACGGTTCGATGTTTTGCACTTTTGTTATTTATGAAGAACCACTGATTTAAGTTTCAAGTTTCTAGACCCATAGGTTTGGCCTACGCATTGATATTACCCTTTTCAACCCTCACATTCACCCCCTCATGAGACGAACTATAAAATACATTCAACATAAGTATCATCATTTGTTTTTAAGAATAGTTATGCCAAGTTATAAGTTGATAAACGCAAAAAAATTTACATTCCCATACCATAATTTTCACTCCCATTTTAACTCTGTTAGGGGGTGAATTTTGCAAAACCCTCCCTTAATGGATGCCTCCATGATATAAGGAAAGCTTATCCAAAATTTTAAGTGTCTATACCCGGAGGATTGGCCTGTGTGTTGATATACATAATTCAACCCCCGCGTGTCACCCCCTTAGGGAGTCAATTTCGAAGAACCCTTCCTCAATGGATTTTCAAAGGTCTTCTTTACGCTCATCGCTCATAATTACGAAATGCTTTGGAACTCCTTGAAGGACAAGTAAGAAGACAAGAGGACTCTGGCTACCATATACCTGGAGCAGATACTGAATTTCAAAGGCAGCCAAAGTCCATTTGTCAACTCGATGCCTTCATTGACAATTTCTGCTCCGCTCAGTCCGCTCTCAAACAGGTATAGAGGACTGGACAGACTTTATATTAACCCATATTTCTTCTCTATCTTTGTTGGATAAGGAAACTGTCACGCACTTTGAGCAAGCGCACCACGATGTCAAAATTCCGTCCTTAGACTCGCTTATCAAATTTGTCACAGAACAAAGCAAAATTTCTATGTTAAGCAATGCGAGTTAGTCGAAATCTGCGGCAACTCCATACATTAAAACGCAAACTCTAGCTAAACCACCGGTAATCGGTAATGCATGTCCTAATTACCAGTCACCCTGTATAATCGAGGACCGAACTCAATACTCAGTTCGTGAACCCTAAATTACGATAATGCACCGGCACATTGAGCGGTTGCTACTACACAGTTATTTCTGGCAGATATCCGAAATTAAAGTAATGAAAGATCCTTCCATAGCTCTGACCTCGCGTAGTGTGACTTTTATTTTTTTCGTTTTGTTAAAATCGTAAGAAGAGAAGCAAGTTTCTGTCAAAAGAGCAGTAACTTAGTACGTTTAATGAAAAAACTTGAATTAATTCCTAAAGAAAAGTGGGACAGTTGGATTAATCAGTGGATTGTGCGTTTGACTAAATGTATTAATAGTAACGGAGGTTATTTAGAAAAAATATAAATTAATTTAATCACACGTCACGACTTCTTGAACACCCTACGTATAAAATAGTTTCAAATAAATAAAAATGCGCAACTCATCCTCTCGTACCTACTTAACTCACCCGGCCGGTATTCCTGTAACAGCTCAATGAAACCGGTTCCGGGTTCGTTTTATAACTCAGACCATACAATGGCGTCTAGTCACACTTCGTGTGATCCATTTCCTTCATCGGAATCCGTACTCAAGGATCTAGATCCGACTTGCAATCGGAGTTACATCAATCATTTCCATGAAGGATATGGGTCCGCGGATTCGGTCGAAGCTTTGATGGTCCGTCAAACAACTCTTATCTGTTCCTCTGGCACCGCAAATCTCCTGGTGCATTCATTTAGGGGATCTACGTCTTTAGAATCTGTCGAGCGCATGTCTGGCAGAGCACCTGTAGTGTGCTCTGGCTTTTGACTTTGCTCTTCTACACTCTAAATTTATTAAAATGGCGCGCCAGAGAACCAGAGTACACGACAGGTCCCCATGCGCTCGACAGATTCTATAGACGGAGATCCCCCAAATGAATACACCAGCAGATTTGCGATGCCTGAAGAACGGATGAGAGCTGTTCGACTTTGCTCTTCCACTCTCAAAATTCACTAAATTCGTGACGCGCGCCCTCTCCGTTCCTTTTCGGATAAAGTGTTTTTAAGGAAATGGCTTCGCCAGAATCATCAGGTGAGTCAGACACGCACATTTTTTATATAGTTCACTACCCCATCACTAAGTGTTTAGATGTACCCAATTTAACAGTTTCTGCCACCCATTTCTAACAGTCTTCCGGATTTCCCAATCTCTAATAATCAATCGGTTTCTTGGGAAGAGTTGTTCATTTCATGAGCAAAAGCCTCAGTTTAATTATAATATTAGAAGTGTCAACTTGTTTGAACTTCCTTAAATAAGGAACTACTTCATTTGTGCACGATATTTCAGTCAGCATTCCAATCCAACTCCCGATTCCGATCAACTTTCTCGAAGGATTCAGTTAATGTTGTTTCAGGATTCAGTTGGTGGTAAGTAATGATGATGCATAAGATGGAAGCAGGCTTATCGAAATTCTCTCACGCAATACGGAAATGTCTTTCTTATTTCCATGGCACACTTAAATCCTATTAAAATTGATTTTTGGTGGCAAGATTTTAGATAAGATAGTAATAGCTAGCCACGTGAACTCAAAAAATGTCTTACCACCAACCAAACTAAGACCTACAAATTTCACTAGCCACTGGGCCACGGAGGCGCTAATCACTGGCTGGACTACAGAGTCAGTCACCGAGTGAAAAAGATCAGCTGAACGGCCAAAGGCAGTCTTTGAAAAAATAATTACTAATAAAATTACTTCAACAGTTGAATACCACATCTCTTTAAATCAGCATGATTTTTGTCGGGGTCGTAGCGTTGAAACCAATCGATCTCCTGACTTTTACAGATTTAATTGTAAACAAAATTGATTCAGGTTGTCAGATGGATACTGATTTCTCCAAATGCTTAGATAAAATAAATAGTGAGGGTTAATTTCTAAGATACACAGACTCGGTATACACGGTGACCTCTTAATATGGATGAAGTTTTACATAAGTAACAGGAGTCAGGCTCAAGGGCTTCACCTCTAGTTTTCTTCCAGTACCATCCGGTGTCCCACAGAGGTCCCATTTGCTCTTTATTCTGTATATTATCAAATATATAAAAGAAGAAACTGACTGACTGACTGATATATCAACGCACAGCCGAAATCGCTGAGTCTAGAGATTCCAAAGGGCAATGCAACTGATTGGGCCCAAAAAAAGCTTACTGCCCAGAAATTAAACATAGATCTAGTCAACCACAATCTTTTATACTATGGAGTGATCAAAATCTATCCTGGGAGAAAAAAGATATGAACCATTGAAGACGTTATATCTAACGATTACATTGATTCTTGATTTCAGCTACTGATAAACATTTAGCGATTGTTTAAAAATTAATGTTGATTTTCGCCGGAGCCTTTTTACCTAAATTTTTTAATTGAAATGCATTTTAGAAAATGCAATTGTAGATTCAGAAAAAATATAGGTTCTGTAATGAGCCTAGTACAGTGCCCGTTACAGAAGTACAAAGTTGCTCCAAGTATTTCCAGTGAAAATTTTGACATAAAATATGTTCACAAATCTAAGAAATCTATAGCGGACCAGACACTATCAGTAATAATGACAGCATTTTACGTCAATAATACTGTCATTCCATCACTTGGAATGACATTCCAAATCTCCCCACACACTGTCAGTATTTTCTATCAGTATTGTGTCATTACTGCACTGTTCGTCATCGACGATGGACGCATAAATTATTCGGACAATTAACCGAATATTCGGCCGAATACGAAGGGAGTTGAGGCGCGGTGTGCGGGGGAGGAAACGCGGGGGTTGAGGAGCGGGGTGCGGCGGGTGAGGCGAGGGGGGTGAGGAGCGGGGTGCGGCGGGTGCGGCGCGGGGTGCGGGGGGAGGCGCGGGGTGCGAGGTGTGGGGTGCGGGGGGAGGCGTGAAGTGCGGGGAGGGGAGGCGTGGGAGGGGGGTGCGGGCAGAGTGAGGAGCAAATTGGGTACGAAACTAAAAGCTTGATGCAGATGGCGCTCTGTGCGACTGTACCTTGTTTACGCCCAGTGTTTTGTTTACGCCCAAGTGTGTGGTTGGAATTTTCCCTGTTTTATTTGCGAAAACTAATGAAAAATGTACTCGCTATTGACTGTGCGTGAGCTCCAAGTTGAGCTTAAAAAGAGAAATGCATCGGTGGCTGGCAAAAAAGCTGATCTGATAGAAAGGTAAACACCTCGTCATTTTTAGGTTATGTTTCGTATTTTACATTTTTTTCGTAGTTTTATGTTCTAATATGTCGTTATTATTTCAAGGCTGGAGGCTTATTTTTTATTTTATTTTATTCGGAAAACAAACGGTTATTATTAACTAATAAGACGGCTAAACATAATATCAATAAACCACTTATGTTTTCGCATATAAAGATCTTATTATTATTATGATCGGAACCAAAACTTTGGCAGCAGTTTGGACGTTCAAGAAGACAGTTCCTATATATGTCCGCCCTTAGATTCCGAGATATAAACGCCGATTCACCAATTTCAAACATAAGCAAACACAAAATACAAGAATATTTCCAGAGGTATGTTTACTGCCTAGTAGCTTTAAGTACTAAAGTTGAAAATCGAAAAAAAAATATCCAACAACAAAGACATAAATGTGTATTCTTTTTACAGGTTCAATGCTCATCCGAAAGGGCAACTTCTTTATGAATCACGACACCTCGTGACAGCTCGTTACTCCTCTGATGGGACGTACACATATTTAAAAGGACAGTGCAAGGCGACCATGAAGAAAGTTACTTATGTGGTGGATGTAAAAGTCAGCCAACAAGGTACTATTGAGGAGTGTCACTGTGAATGTGCTGCAGGCAGTGGAACGTCAGCAAGCTGCAAGCATGTAGCTGTGTTATTGTTGGGTGCTCATGATATGGCAAACAATAAAAGTATTAACCTCCATCAAGCATGCACGCAGCAGTTAATGATGTTCAAAAAGCCTAAAAAGGTATTTTACAATTCTCCTATTGCTGCTCAAAATTTACCGAGCAAAAGAGTACACTCTTGCAACTACAAGCCCATAAAAAAACAAGACGTTATGGATAATTATAAAGATTATGTGCGAAATCTGGCTATTGGGTATGGTGAGTCCTCAATACCCATATTACAAATATATGAACCTGCCAATCCACATGGAATCGAATCAGATCATTGCTACACAAATGATAACGGACGGGACAAACTATTAGAAAGTTTGTTTTTAAAAAACATAACCGAAGAATAAATTGAGAATATCCAACAAAAAACACAATTACAAAATGCCAGCTCGGAATGGCATGAGTTAAGAACATGCAGGATTACAGCAAGCATGTTTTATGTTGTGAGCCATAGCACTTGGAAAAAATGCATTATTGCAAAAAATTATGTCTCCAAAGCAGATCAACACAAGAGCCATAACTCATGGGAAAGTGTAAGAGGCAGTTGCTATCAGGAAGTATGAAGAGGAGTATGGGATTATTGTACAGCGGTGTGGATTGATAATATCGAAAGAATGACCATTTCTGGCAGCCTCTCCCGATAAGCTTTCCCGATAAGCGGGGAGGAGACAGTGGTCCAAGTTAAGTGCCCATATACCTGCAGATATAGCTTCATAAATGAGGTCACGGTACCATATCTAGAGAACAAAAGTGGAGATTTACAACTCAAAAAGAGACATCCATACTATGCTCAGATCCAGGGGCAACTATACTGCACCGGTAGAAAATACTGTAATTTTATAGTGTACACTTTCAAAGTAATATTTGTGAATAGGGATGATACCATTTGTTAAACCTGTTATCCTTTCTATATGCACACGTTTACTAGCTAGTTCCCTGTCTTTTACTATTGTAAGACCAGGTAATTGCGATTTTCCCTTAAGGAAATTTGGAATCTTAACTGTAATATTTTTATCTGCAAATATATTTTGTACTGTGAATCCTCTGTCATCTAATATCATGTCACCACTTTGACACTTTGTCATAAGATCACTTCGTTCCAGTTTGCCGATCACTTATAGAGCCTGCATATGCTTGAGAACAATAGGACAATAAACCTCCCGGTGTAGCTCCAACTTATACTTTTAAAGTATTCGCATGTTTGTAACTACTCCAAGAAGCTTGCTGAGAAGTAGGATTCATCGGTTTTTGTACAGATATTTCAGTTACATCTAATATCACTCTGATATTTTCATCATACTGTTTAAAATGTTCAAGCATGTAATACTTGACTAACTCTTGACTTGGCCAAATAAAATGTTTAATCTGCTCCACAGTTGATGAATAAAATTCACCCAAGTTATGAAAACATTTGAGACTGTTGTTTCACTAACATTGAAAAACTTACTTAGTTCAAAATTACACTTATTCTGCCTTAGCTTCATTATTGTTAAAAAGAACTGATCCTCTGTTGATAAGTTTATAACACTGCTGCGATAATATCGAATTTTATGTGACATTGGGCTTAGAGTTGCATAGACAAATTGAAATTTCCTATAAGGCTGCGGCCTGGACGCAAGTGACGGCGACAGCGACAACTGTTCACGACGCAAGCGACAAGGTCACTGGGTTTGCGGCGATGTAGTGACGTGACTCTGTCGATGTCTGTCTGTCGCGATGTCGATATTTCGATATTTTCATAATTATCGCTATGCGCTCCTGACTATTGATCCGACAGTCGTGGGTTCGATCCCCACCCAGGGCAAATATTTCTGTTTTTTTAATATTACTACTAACTTGCTAAAGAAGACGTAGATTTTGACAAAACAAAAAGGCGATTTCGGCAACTACTGAAGAATTATGAAGATCAAAGTCGAAATCCGAAAGTTTATACAGGGTGACTGGTAAATCAACGGACGCATTTAAGGAGATGAATAAGAAGCTGATACACATTCCAAATATGTAAAAAAAACATGACCTTAATTTTTATCATTAAAAAAATAATTTTAAAGTTCACCTCTACATTTTACTAAATACTAAGTCACATGTACGCGCCCTCGGGCAACGACCCCGAGTGGCGGCGCGGACTCGCAATACTGCGCATGCGCGTGAGCGACTGCTCCCGCGTCTCTGCCCTGCGCCGCGCCGCGCCGACCCTAGTCAGTCGCCCGCGGGCCGTCGCAGGGGTGGCGTGCGTTACGCGGGCCTCCCGCTCGTTGCCAACATTCTGGTTTTACTTACGTCGCTGTCACGTGGATTGCAGTGCCTTGATAGTGTTAATGGCTTATCAGTACTTTAACGTGGATACTGGGATATGATGTGGTGTTATGTGATGTCAGCTAGTGTTGTTGAACGCGAATTATGTCATATTGCGATGTATTACGAATTACGCAAGTTGCCGTCATAGGATTTTTTTTTTAGGAGACTAAGAGCGTTTGGCCTTTCTCCAGTTCCTAACCCTGATCAAGGACGAGGAAGGAATCCTTCGTTATCCAGTGAAGCAATGATACAAAGCAATTTACTTCGATTACCACCCACGTACGCGGAATGCAGGAAGGCATTTCCAGGTATCCCAGTGGTTGGGGTAACGTATCCTACATGAAGACGGACTCCATCCTTTCATTATCAGTGTGTTATCAGCCTGTCCAAGAGATAGGCCTTAGCGACCACGAGCAGCACGGTGCACGCTGTGGGAAAGTGGTAAGTACCTAGGCATAGAGTTATAAAACACAAGAATAGTTGCGTTTTAAAAAAAAATGTAACTTGTGTTTTTGAATGTATGATTTTTTTGTTTTATACGGTTGAAAAGTATGTAAATTATCCTATCATCTCCTTAAATACGTCCGTCGTTCAACCAGTCACCCTGTATATTACAAAAGGATGACTGTGGAAATAGATTATATTCTACATAATCAATATTATAAAAGAAAGTGTACAAATATTTGTGCCGATAAAACTCTGAAACGAATTCAGATACGATCAAGGGAGTTATATGGTGCGGTAGCCCTTGTCCCCCATCCATGAAGAAGGTTTCCGTTTTTGCCTAAAGGGCGTTCTTTTGAAGATATAAGGGTTGAAATTTCACCCTTAAGAATTTTCTAGAATAGAACAGTCCAGAACATTCGAGAGTATTTGAGAGCACTCTACAGCAGTCCCGGAACAGCGGGGTGCGGGGGGTGAGGACCGGTCTCCGGGGGGAAGGTGCAGGGTGTGGCGGGGATAAGCGGCGTGCGGGGGGTGAAGCGCGGGTTGCGGGGGAGAGGAGCGGGGTGCGGGGCAGGGTGAGGAGCGGGGTGCGAGGGGGAGACGCGGGGTGCGGGTGGAGGCGTGGGGTGCAGGGGAGAGGAGCGGGGGGAGGGTGAGTCGCGGGGGGGGATTTATCGATTAAAGAAGAACGTCCCTAAACGCGCGACGTCCTTGAAATGTCGCTCGTCGCTCGTGTGTCGCCGCGCGTGTCGCTGTCGTCCAAAACAGCTCCATACAAATGTATGGAAATGATCAAGTCGCTCGTGTCGCTGTCGCCGTCGCTTGCGTCCAGGCCCCAGCCTAAGATTCGAAGCCAGTATAGATTTATCATCTTCTGTATACCTTTTTACTGAACCATACATATTCTCATGATCAACTTGAGTGCTTTTAGATGAAAATTGGGACACATTGTTTACCACCGGATCTAAATCTTTTGGCACAGGTTCTGAAACAATTTCTTCTTCGTGACCGGCTACTGGAGTAAAATCACTTATAATTTCTTTGCTAGTTGTAGGCTGTGAAATTGACAGTTGCATATCTTGGTCAAGAAACAGTTTTCTTTGACTTCTTTTTTCTAAACGATGTTGCCGCTCAAGTGCTACTGGATCTTCTGATTTATTCACAGTGAAACAGAATATAGACGGTAAAGCCGTTTTTTTAGAAACCTCACTAATGGCTTCTGAGCTAAAAATAAACAGGCAAATAATAATGTAACAGTCTAATAAGATATTTACTTTCTTATCGTGTTGGAATCAATGCTATGATGCACTGGTGACACAACCTCTTAAAGATAAATTGGGAGCTAACTAGATAGATTAAGGTGATGAATAGGTAGTCATGAAAACATTTCACTCACTTGTGTAATTACTTTTTCCAAAATTTCAAAAATAATCACTTTCTTTAAAATGAACTGCACACAATCGAGCTGCATTACTTGCCTTGAAGTTTTTAATACGCAAAGCTTGTTCCCACTGTTTTCTTCGCTTGGGGTCTTTGGGAAATAAATGAATTCCCCTGATTTATAGTTTAACGCACTGCACTGGGGCATCTTATAAGATTTTTCAATAATTTCCAATTGTTTACAAAAAATAAAATACAATTTGACAGTTCTAATGTCACATGAAGGTACAGTCGCTCATGCTACACCAAGCGGGAGAAAAAGGCAGTTTTGCTCCCAATTAAGTGCGGGGTGCGGGTTGGGATCAGAGAATGCGAGATCCGTCTACGTCCGTCTGTATAGACTCTAGAGCCGAAGACTCGGGCAGTAGTACCCACGCAACGCGCCTGAATTTGACTATAAGTTTGGTTTTAACCGGTTAATTTGGTTCTTATTTCGGTTAGAAAACCGCTTCCTGGTTACTCTAAAATACCGGTTAAGCTGGAAACCGGACTTAACCTGAACGGAATCGTTAAACGAAATTCGAACGAAATTAACCGGTATTTGTTAACCGATTCCGAACGTTGGTGGTGGCAGTGGTAGTGTAGTAGTAGACGTACCCTTACTCGATACGACACTAAAAAGGGGGGTCGCGAACAAAAAAAAAAGTCCCTGGCCCTTTTATAAACGCACAACTTCAGGCCCGTTTTTCCGGAAACGGTTTATCCTACGAAAAAACTTCATATGACCAAAAGTATTCCCCTAAGTGACCCCTACTCGATGCAACAATAAAAAGGGGGCGTTGCGGACCAAAAAAAAATAATTGTAAGTTACGACCTTTTGGTATTGAGTCGGATAAGCAGCGGGTTGTCAACCGCTGTTTAAACGTTATTATCGGCTGTTTTGGATAACTACCTGATATCAACCGCTGTTTTAAAATTATACTACCAACGCAATCGGCTTCTGGCTATAAACTTGTTCTTTTGTAGTTTTTTTTATTTTGTGGACACCAAAACGCAACAACACAAAGTTAATGTTTGTTTCATTTAGAAATGCTTATGTACGTTTCTCAGAATATGTCTTTTTAACATAAGTTAATCTCAAAATAATACTGTTTTAATATTCGGCAACAATTATTATTATTCCGATATTCGGCCGAACATTCGGCGCATATCTAGTTCATATCTTTTTTCTCCCAGGATAGATTTTGATCACTCCATAGTAAAAAAGATAGTGGTTGACTAGATCTATAAACTGGCATATGTTTCACTTTTGGGCAGTGATTTTTTTTTTTGGACCTAGGAGCATTTGGCCGAGTTGCATTGTCCTTTAAGGACCAGTTTTTTATACTGCTACTCCTTTCTGTATCTGTATACTATTAGCTGGCTTTAATACTTAGAGCTATGAATAGCCCAATTTAGGGTAAAATTGGCCAGTTTTCACTTCATTCATTATAAATTCAATTTCGAAAATTAAGTAATCTGTTGGCACAGTTTATTTGCATCACTTCCTCACTTATTACGTTAAAGATAATACTCTCGAGTAATCGATATAGACTATAGTGTAATTCATTGTTTATTTATGATAGCATCATCTTTCAAATAATAAGAAAATAACAATATTGTATGTATTATATAATGTAATACTCACTGGATCCAAGATATTTCTGGGATTGTTGAAGACACATTCCATTAATTTTAAAAGGAACTGCTTGGGTACAGTTGAGGTCCCCTGTAAGTGAAAACATTTTTTGAATATTTTAAAACTTAATAGTTTATTTACTTGGAAAATTGATAAACCTTTAGAAGTTGAAATGTAATACATATGTACATTATGATTTAAAAGAAGTGATTTTTACCTGACAATTCTAATCTGTCAATAAATCTGCCACCTAATTTTGAAAAACTTAAAAACACAACAAACAAAATTAAATGCCATAGTTTTGGTTTCCTTGTTGATCGACTATAGTTAAGTTTGATGCTTCGCTGGGTGATATAAAGACACACACTTACCGAAATGAAGGAATTTTGAAATTGTAATAAAAAATCTTGCATTTGTGGAGGTCCACCCTGCAAAAAGTATGACGACTATAAAACACAATAAACAAAATTTTATAATTTTGCTATGATCAACATACGCTATAAACTTTTGCTTAAATAACTTAACATTTATATGTATATAATACTCAAAACTACCTAAAATTTCCTTTGCTTCTACCACCTTTATATGGCAGATACGCAGATATACGCCCGTATACCGCACGCACCACATATGTGGAAATAATATTTACCTCAATGTATTCGTGTAATATGCGGTAAAGTTCTGGACTAACGAAGGATTCTAGTATATCCTTCCCACTTTCAAATTCATCCAACTTCTTTTTGTACACCAAGCTTTGACACTCCTCCTCAATTTGTAATTTTTCCATTTGTTGCTTGATTAAGTCAATCCTGAGGCAAAAAAACACAGATTGATATACAAAATATAGTGCATGATGCGATGATTTGATCTAGAGTTGAAATTCATATGTAGAAAATTAATCATGTTTACAATTTCATTAATAATTTGTCAATTTTAATAAGCATAGTCCAGTTTTATTGCTTATCACGGAAGGAATAATTTATACTTACAATGTTTAAATGAAATTCATATGTAGAAAATTAATCATGTTTACAATTTCATTAATAATTTGTCAATTTTAATAAGCATAGTCCAGTTTTATTGCTTATCACGGAAGGAATAATTTATACTTACAATGTTTAAATACTCTCATAGTTTTCTCAATAATCAAGAAATTGGTACAAAATTGGGCATTTTGAATATTATTTTTCATATATACACAAGCATATCTCAAAAACTAAAACTATTATATCTACGAAACTAGTACCGTTTGATAAGTAATTTAATAAGGATGAATTGTCTCTTTGACAGTTTTCATGTAACTCAGATTTTGAGTAATTCATTTTACTATCGAAAATTGGGACCTTTCGAGGGGAGGAGGGGGGTGGGGGACGCCGGCACCCTAGGAATTGGGAATTCTCAGGGTATACTTCTATGGTCCTAAGGAACAACTGTGCAAATAAGAGCCCCACGGTACTTCCATAGGCCTAGTCCCTTAACCGTCGTGAAGAAATTCTGATGGCACCATATGATAGTAAACCTCAAGCAAAACCAATGTTTGAACAGGGCCATCCCTCTATTTCTTACAGATTTCAAGTTTAAGGGTCAAATAAGTCTAAAAACAATAGCATCTTTCTCGACTTTTGAAAGAGGTCCAATTATGAGGACTGCGGAACTTAATTCAGAGAGCTGCACAAAAATATTTGTTTCAAGTCTCGACCATCGCAGTATCAATTATTTTTTTTAAGATTACAAAAGAAATACGCCACAAAATCGTGTCTTATTAATGTCATGCGACACCGTAAATATACATGGTACTTGGTGGATGGTCCGACAAACGGCACACGACAAAATTTCTATCTGTTTGTGGTTTTATTTTATAATTCGATTCATGGTATCTAATAGGTATATTTCTTACAAAGATACCTTAATAACAATCATGTTAAAATGGCAGCAGTTTTATAAAAATCTAATACATCTAACAATTACTTATATTACTTAACTTCCTTCTGGATGGAATAATAAACATCTCACAATAACAACTAAGATGAACACTTTTCATATGCGTTTTCTACGTGCCGTCTTGGGCATTACGAGCGCTTTTATAGTCATGCGGATTGCTGCCCGCGTGCGTGTGACAAGTATGACTATAAAAGGGCCCTAAAAATGTAAAAAAAAAATTATCTGATTTTATTTTATAATCAGTTTGATTGGATTAACTTGTATTTGTTTACCAGTATATGTTCTTCAGTATATCTTGTAAATTAATACTATAAGAGATTATTATGAGGACTTTCCTACTTAATAAACATTTTATTATTCTGAAATAGTTATTTTCACCTCTCCAGCACGAAAAGGGTGCCTTTGGTCCCTAAAAACTCAAAGCAAAAACGGTTTTTGCTGCGAGCGCGACAAGAAGTGATTCGAATTTCGAACACCATCTTTTTTTTTTTTTTTTGTTTGGTTCTTTCCTGCTTTTGCAAGGAAAAGGCAAAGGCTTCTCTGGCCATACAGCCTATTCTTACGTAGTTTGCTCTTCTCTAAATATTTTTCTTCTAAAAATAAAGTATTCTGGGTCAAAAAAGTGTATAAAAATTGTCTGTCGTCTTTTTCTATTCTTCAACAAAATGATAGCATTTTTGATGAAGATTACATGGACTTCTTGAGAGAACTCGAAACACAGTCTACACACTTTTATTTCATTATCCTACATATTAGACACTTAAATGGCACTTTATTGAATAATACACTATCAATATTATGCATTAAAAACCACGATATCTATTTTTTTGGATAATAAAAGAAAACTGACAAACTATTGCTACGAGTTCCCGCCAAAAAGCCCCGAACACCATCTTTTGCGCGGCGCTGAAAAAAATATGGGCGCGATAGTTCCTTCAGAAACTCATTTTGGCCAAGCGAATTAACTCATAGGCACAAAATTTTGTCTGTTATTTAATGAAATTTAAGTTTATAAATTTTGCTATTGCATTTTTAAAGACGTAATATTTAAAATAAATATGTACTAGTAAACATGAATATCGCTTACTTAAAAATATCATGTTTGGTTTTCATCTTAGGTTTTCATAAAAATGACAAGCAGCGCAGTTTCCGAACGCAACCTCTAAATTAAAAACATTAAAATAAAAAACTATATTGTCTCCAAAGAGAATTTAATCAAGAAGAAACCAACGTCGGAATTTCTGTCATGCAGGAAAGGGAATCCATTCGTAGGTCTGTCCTGTCGTGTATGTATGAAACTATTTGTAACATGTTTTTATGAAATTCCTGTCATGCAGGTGCAAGAATGGATGCGGAAACGGAAGGTGATCCTGCAAGATAACAGGGTTGAAACTCTCTGCAAAGTTTATCAGGAGGAAGACCTGCCTTGACTGAGTTGAATGAAGAGGACGACTTCGACAACCTCGTCTTTCGCAGTCTCCAGAGCCCCAGGAAGAGCTGTCAGATGAACCTAGACCTTCCAAAAGAACACGATTGTTTCGTCGCTAAGTGCGTAAAGGTAAACCTAATATTACATTCCTGCCCCTTCGTTGTAATTCATTATAATAAATATTAATTGACATTTTGTTCTATATTTCATGTATATTATTATTTCTGTCGTAGGTGTCAGCTGAGCTCCCGCCATCACTAAGTGATATAATTTAAGTTTTATAATATTAGTATAAGTTATTTTACATCGATTTATATCTTTCTTATCCTTTACAGAAGTCCTGCAATTTGTCAGGCTCCCTTTTTTGAAAAATCAGATTTCCTTAATTTTTCGCTTTGTCCAGATTACAAGAGAACTATTGGTCTTACAAACTTCAGTTTGTGCTTAAATTAAAGCTAAATAACTGCTCTATAACTTTCCTTTAAAGACTTCCCTCGTAGAATAGTATTATAGCCGATATTCTGCTCGGAAGGCGGCAAAACTACAATTTCGAACTTTTTAGGAAAAATTGCCAATGTTTGAAGTGCTGTATCTTGGGTTCTATTAGACTTACAGAGCTGCAATTCTTATAAGTGTGTATAAGGACTTTTTTCCGTAAGATGCATCTTTTAGAAGTTATAAGCCAAAATCTGAAAAAAGGGCGAAAATCTCGTAGTTTTTGGAGCACCACGCAGATAGCACAAGTCTTTCGAAGCTGAAAAATTAGTTTTACACTACTGTTATCTTACAACATACCAAAAAATCAGAACTGTTGCAACCAATGCGACCTAACGCGATTTTTATGTCTACGGTGACTGGCGTAGTCATGCAGGTGCAAGAAATGGTGCGGAATAGGAAGATGCTCCAGCCAGAGAACAGGGCAGTACAGCAAGTACTCTCTGCGAAGTTTGTCAGGGGAAGAACTGTTTCAATACTCCGTCCTTAACCCTACCTTACCGACGCCCCCCCCCCCCCTTTACCACAAGCAACAGAGCAGTCTCCAGAGCCTCAGGAAGAGTTGTCAGACGAACCTGGACCTTCCAAAATACCAGAACTGTTGCGATTATTGCAACCTAACGTGATTTTTATGTCAACGGTGACTGGCCTAAAAGTATACCCGTATATAAACAGTATTTGACGGCTTGTTTGTAGAAACAGTTTTTTTTTTTTCAATAATCGATAAAATCCGACAGTGCCCAAACGCCCAAACGTGCTTTGCGATTCACGGAAACGCTGGAGATAAATGCTACTACTATGCTACAAACCCATCCAGGTTATGACCGTGGATATGGCCAGTTAACCTACTTGATCGACGCGACCATGCAATACACACTAAACCAGGTTTTTAGAAGCATTTAAATAATACCACAGACATAGTATAGTGTTATAGGTAAACAAAGCTTGCCGGTTTCGTATTTTGATTTTACGACTTGCGTCTTGTTATTTCCTCTTGGTCCAAAAATACTTAGTGTATAACTTTGTAATGTATATTTTTGGATTTCTTAAGAACCGCTCTCAAAAAAAGATAATAACCAAATTTTAAATAAACCCAATACTTTTCGAGTTATATTAAGACTTAACACAGACTTCAACCGTCTTATCGAAAATAGTCAAGTGTTTTCAATGTAGCTCCGTAAATTGAATATTACTACAAAATATGCGTATACCTTTTTTGTCGGTCTGTTTAATCGACACACATAAAATAAGACTTAGTGGTTTTCGAGACAATATTTAAAAACCAAACAGTTCGGCCGCCATGTTGATTACGTCATAGATACTCACTCCCCACCATTTTAGGAAGCAACAACAAGTGGTTTGACAATCTGTAAACCACGGTGATTCAAACGGTACCAGTTGTCGCTATAATACTGTTCGGTCCTACGAAAATTGCCGTTTTTCCGATTGGCCTCTCTACTATACAGTGCGAGTCTTTATTAAGTGCACATATGAAAGGGGGTGAAATAAGAGCCAATTTTATCGCCCAGAAAAATATTAAAAAAAAAACAAAATAGGAAAAAAAATATGGACGTTTATTTTTATAAATAGCATCTGCTGTCTCCAAATAAACAAAACGTTATAACTTTTAAATTAAGGGGCGAAGTACACTCAATCTGAGCAGGTTTATGCATGACAATATAATATCGACCGTAACGCCCTACTCATTTAAAGTTCAGATCAGTGTGGGTACCATCACGGCGGTTACGTCAAGGCCGAACGCAAAATTCTCGAGATTTCGATGTTTTTATTACTTTTCTTGGCTTCTAAATAAGTAAAAAATAAATCCGTTCAAGATAAATTGAAGGTATGAAAATGGCCGATTTTTGTGTGTTGGTTTCAACATAAACAAATATTGTGTTTCCGAGAGAATTTGCAATTAATGCAAAATACAGGGTCTACAGGATATTTTTTTTCATCAAAGTTTTTGTGATTTTTATGATTCTGTTCAAGACAATTTGGTTTTCATTGTTTGAAGTATGTTATATATTTTTTCCATGGTGATAGCTTTAACCATTATTTCAAGAATTTGAATTGAATATTGCGATTTGGCTATACTTAGCGCCTTAAGTAGGTTACAAGGATAAAACAAAAAAGTGAGGATTGGCAGTCGTGGTGGTCGTGCCACTGCAAAAAAAATATACAAAAAATATAAAACACTATCAATCAAATATAAGCATTTTTATAGTTTTTTATTTTATTTTTTGTGTTTAATTGCAAAAAAAGCACCTATTAACCCTATTTTTTATTACTTTAAGATATTTGACATTAGTTTAGCTTTCAAATAATAAAAACCCCAAGTTTGTAACCTACACATAACGTTTGCTATGAGCGATTAAACAGTAGTATTCCAGATACGTTATTTTTTACACTGTTACGTTTTTGTTTCTGTGGCACGGCCATCTACTGCCGGTCCTCAGTTTTCTTTTGTTTAAACATTCTAGCTCGCTTAATTTAAAAGTTACAACGTTTTGTTTACTTGGGGACAGCAGATGTTATTTAAAATATGAAACGCCTACAATTATTATTTTTACTTCTTTATTTTTTTAAATATTTTACTGGGCGATAAAATTTAGTCTTATTTCATCCCCTTTCATATGTGCACTTTATAAAGACTCACACTGTATGTATGAAGTACAAATAAGTACAAATAAGCCTTAAAATCTAGATAAAGATGAAACATGATTATAAATTATAACGAATTACTTTTGCCCTTTTGATCATTGATAGCAATTGTCTATGTCATCTTATTATTTACTAGCTAGAGTGCCCGGCTTCAGATTTGTAATAAAAAGAAAAAGGGTATTTTTTTAATTCAAAACATTTGTAAAAGTGACGTTCGAATGAACGACAGATCTTGCTTTTATTCCCCCACCACTTGGTTCACAATGTACCAGAAAATTCCACAACATCCTCCCCCCTCTTGTTCTAGAACGTTCAACAACATTCGAGTGATCCCTCGTGTATGCTCCGCATCCCACCCCCTGCATCTTAACCCCCCTACCTCCCCCGCACCTCATCCCTCCCTCCACATCTCACTGCCCCCGCACATCGAATCTGAGCCCCCCGCACCCCAAACTTCACCCGCCCCCGAGCGCCACGTTCCAGACTATTCCCGAGTATTCCACAATGTTACAGAATGTTCCGGGACTGCTGTAGAGTCCTCTTAAATACTCTCGAATATTATGGACTGTATTCTAGAAATTTCTTAAGGGCGAAATTTTAACCCTTATATCTTCAAAAGAACACCCTTTAGGTAAAGACGGAAACCTTCATGGATGTGGGATAGAGGGCTACCGCATCATATAACTCCCTTGATTATACCGGGACTCGTTTCTATTTGTACACTTTCTTTTAAAATAATATACAGTATACAGGGTGAATTTTTGAAACCTCACCTGGAGGGAAAGTAATCTAAACACTGGAGATAGCAAATTTTACTCAAAGAAAACATTCCTTTATTTTTTAAAAAAAGCAAAACGCGTTGATGCGTGCGTTGGTGAAAAAGTTGAATAGTTACTTTCTAGAAAACTACAATCAATGACATATGATGATATGGAATTATATTACTACAATTTACCTAGTTTCAACTCTCAAAATATAAAGGAATCATTACTTGTCGGCCTATATGTATATTAAAATAGTTGTGTGATCAAGACCTAAAAAGTCGCCGTGCCAATACGAACAGCCTAATTAATTAAAATTAGTTAGCATGAAAAAATCTCTTATCGTTTCGCATAGCTCTATTTTAATAAACCAGATAGGGATTCTGCAGAATTACTTTAATAATTAATTCGCAATGTTTTTGAATAATAAGTAATGCCATTAGATCTGACCATATTTAAATTTTAATATTGCAGATAAATACAATAAAAGCAACTGCAAACCTGAATTCCCGTTGAACACAAAGATCACATGAACTGTCGCCAAGTTTGGACTCCTCTCCTTTCCTCATCTTGTTTGGCGAAGCTGAGAACAAAGTTTAACAACGCAAAGCTTCAACACAAGATACAGTTAATTCTTAAAATAACATTAAAGCTATTATTAATAATTGACATGATTTCAGTGGGTTAAATTGTAAAAAAAGATGTTTAAAAATATTTCAATTATTTCAACAATTTATTTTTAACCTTAATTTGAAGAAAACCTAACCTTTAATTTGAAGAAAGATGGTGCACTCCAGGTGCATAATTAAATACGCACAGAAACACGTATATTCAAACAGATAAATTATATTACAAATGTTAATTAAAATGTATTATTTTGTTTTAAAAATTACAGACAATGCGCCTTACAGACATTCGGGCCAGCGCAACGACTTCAAATACAAAGAAGCACAGATTCTTCACGATTTCCCCCTCTCAAGGCGACGTTTTAAAACTTATTGGGTAGAAGCACTAATATACATATCATTAGAGGAGATTGAGCGGTAACATCGTTAACCAGCTTAGGTCCGAAAATAAGATTTACCTGACAAGAGTCTGTCCCTTTCACATTTAGAAGATTAACAATAGAGCCTACTGAATAGGATATTGTGCTGCTGTCAGGGTAAGACATGACGCTTTGACATTCGAATCACGTTGCACAAAATCATAAAAATTGGCCAGGACATTAAATGACTGGAGGAGTCAACAGATAATCATTTCATGATTTGGCCACGACACATACAATATATTATAATTTAAAATTTATCACAGCATAGGTAGAGTGCCTAATTATTTACCCTAACAGCAAGATAGCCCATTGTAAATCTTTGAAGTGTGAAAGGGACAGACTTTTCCAAGTTAATCTCACCGGGGTTCTGAAACGCCAACCATATTTTTGCACCTACTGCACTTTATTATAAATGCAAAAGTGAGTGATCGAAGTCCTTCTTTTAAAAGATAATTGAGGGGGTGACATAGGATACATTTTATCCTGTTAAAATATTGGATTCCATCAGAAATTAAACCAGGAACCCCAAAGATAATACTAATATTCCAGAACAAAATCACACGTGGTCATCCAGCACCAAACTACTATTTCCTGTATAGTATACTATAGTAATAAACCAACCAACCATATACTAAACTAATAAACAAATAAACACACATATGTACGTAAATATGTTTAAATATATACATATATTGATATACACCCAGACACACCGCAAAAAAAATCTGCTCATCACAGAAATGTTTGCCTTGGTGTGAGTCAAACTCATGACCCGGATCAGGCTTAACAATTGTGAATAAAAGAACTTATAATTTAAATAGTAGTATCGACTTTCAGAATTGAAAATTATACCTATTTTGTACCATGTAAAGCTGTATAAATTGTACACTCAACATTTTATCATTTACATAATCAAGCACCTGGGTATTTCCAATGACATGTGTGTTTCTAATTATAATGTGAAATAACGTCATACCCTGGCAGGACATGTAACGATTTTTTATTTTTAGTCATAAGTAATAATTTTACTCAATATGTACTCAATTAATCCTTATTTGAAAAAAATTTACTTCTATAGTTTAAGAGTACAATTAGACCGAAAAAGGTGTCCTGCTGTAGAGCATGCTCCCCAGCAAGCACATATGAATATCTACGATCGTATGCATACTTGATACAAATTAATAGTATCAAAAAAATTTACTCTACAAAACTAGCTGATTTCATGAAAAATTACTTAAATATAAAATTGGAATAAGTAGGTACAAAATCAACTAGTAGTGTTGAGTACATTTTTTGACACCATTAATTTGTATCAAGCATGCGTAGGATGTGCTTGCTGGGGAGCATGCTCTACAGTAGGACACCTTTCAATCTAATTGTACTCTTTAAAGGACAATTTTTTTTCAAAGTAGTACTAATTGAGTAAATGTTGAGTACAATTATTCCTTGTGACTAAAAATAAAGAAATCAGTACATGTCCTGCCATCATAAAGTTATGAAATATAGTGTATGACAAAACTCAAATTAACCCAGCGAGAGCTGCTAGTTTGAGTCATAACTAGGTGGAATATTTTAATTATACTTTAAAAAATATCACTAGATCAATCAAACAAAAATTATGATTAAAATTATTATGATATGACAAGCCAGCGCAGACTCCACAGTCTTTTTGAGTTTTAATATTTCTGTATGTTTTATCAGTTTCATGGATAGATAAAATATGAGAGGTCCAAAATTTACATTTTATATGCATACTTTTCTAACAAAAAATTATGAGCATAATGTTAAATCTGAATAGCCTTCATAAAAATTTGCATTATGGTGAGATTATTATAACATATCAAATAAGAAGCAAAAGAATATTTTTTGGACCTTATTTTATTTTTATATTCGCCCTGGCAATTATTTCTTGCCTTCTGTTATCTACTTCTCAGTCTGACAAAAGTATTTGTAACGCTGAGCTAGTTGTGTTGTACTATAAGTTTCATAACGCAGAGCTAGTTGGATGATACTATTTTTTTCTTATGTTAGTTTGAATTTGCATTTAGAAAACACAAGAACAAATAAAGTATAAAGCTTACTTTCACGGTGCTCCAATCTTCGTTTTCCCATACTTTTTGGCAATGGTGGTGGTGGTCTACTGGCATCAAATCTGAATTGACAAAAAAATAGTCATACAATGAAATTAATTTAAGAATTGATTTAATTACAATTAGGGGCCGTTCAAGTATTACGTAAGCAGATTTTTTGCAATTATTAACCCACCCCTCTCCCTCGTCAGCAAAAGTAAGCAAAGCTCTTACCCCTTCCCCCATGCTTACGTAAACATTGGTACAATGGGGAAGAAAACTGACAAAGCTCGCCGATAGAGGCGCTGATATCGCTTGACTCATACTAACTGTCAAAACGTATAGAAAAAATTGTTTACGTGAACTAAACATAAGATTATTAAAAAAATGCCGCGTTGTGTGGCGATTGGTTGCAATAATAATGGAAATCATTAATTTCCTAAAGGTTCTCGGATGAAGAAGACGTGGGAAAAGTTACGTTTTCAATTATGTATTTTTCAACTTCGCTTTTAATTTAGGAACAGTCCAAGTTGCATACATTTTCCATTTAACAATTTTACAGAAAAAAAACTAATTTATAACATTTCGATAATAAAAAATGCGGAACTAATTGAAAGTTGTTATGAGTCAAGCGTCCGTAACGCCATCTGCAAATAGCTTTGCGTTTTCTTCCCCATTGATTGATTCATGAGCAGCAGTGATAAGTCTAGAAATAAGGATAGGTTTGGAATGGAGGATACTAATAGAAGGTGATGGAGTAGAAACTAGCTCCATATCTCACTTAATTGAGGAGCTATTTGGAAAAAAGTGTCTGGAGATGACTTTTTTCAAAATGATATAACTTTGTTATTTTTAAAGCTAGGAAAATAAAACCAATTCCAGTGTTTATGGTACACTTTATAGTTTATTATATAGCAATTTTCTATGAGCCAAGCCTAAATAAAAATATCAAAAAAATGCAAAAATAGATTTAAAAATTGATTTCTATCAGATCTAATTAAATTACCACTTTGAAAAAAATATATAATAATTGTCTACACCTTGCTTAACTGCATGCCAAGTTTCATTAAAATCCCAAAGGTGCAAACAGTCAAAAAAAAAGTTCAATTAAGTGGACCACCTTACGACCACTACGTTTAAATTGTAATACATTTATAATTTTTCAATATTGGACATGAACAGTTTATAAAAAAATGAAATAATTGGTTCTGATTAACAATTAAAACCAAATTCATTAAAAAAATACTTTTATCAGTTATCATCACTATTGTCGTAAATTATAACGTGATCTCTATTTATCGAAATAAATTGTACAGCCACGCTGTATACACTTTCTCGCAAATCCCTTATATATCATCTGGCAAACTCAAGATGGCTGAGGCTTGGGCTGTACAGTCACCAAAAATATTGTATCCGCGACACTGACTGAATCGTCTGTCATAGACGCGTTAGGCCAATGATGATGATGAAACTCAAGATTGCCATAGCTTAACATAAATCAGCAATAAAAATTAATAATAAGTAGCAAGTGATAGCCTAAAAATTATCAGTGTTGTTTTGTATGGGAGGTACCTTATTCTGTCATGACCCGTAATAATTTATGACCTAGTATAGTAGGTCGTATAAAGTTATTAAAAGGTACAAAGTTTCATTTAAATCGTTACAGCTATATTGAAAAAAAAGAACAAAAAATCTATTTTTTGTATGGAAGGTATCAGAAACAGATTTTTCCTATGGACCTATTTAATATCATAGGTAATATAAAAATATGATACTGTACAAAATTTCACCAAAATCTTTAGTCATTTTTGAGTAAAAAAATTATAAATGTTTTTACCATGGTGGAAAACCTAAAAAATGGTGTTATAAAAAAAAATAGAAATTGGCTGGAGATATTAACAAAACATTGTTGCCCTAATCGAAATTCTATCCAAATCCGTCCAGTGGTTTGGCTCTTATTGAACTTGTTCTACAATTTATTTCGTTAAATAGTGTTCACGTTATAATTTATGAAAATAGTGATGATGACTAATTATCTTTTATGAATTTGATTTTAGAACCTATTATCAAATTTTTTTATAAACTGTTCATACCCAATATTGAAAAAATTAAAATGTATTACAATTTAAAAGCGTTCAACGTAGTGGTCGTAAGGTGATCCACTTAATTTATAATTTTTTTTTAACAGTTTGCACCTCTTGGATTTTAATGAAACCTGGCGTGCAGTTAGGCAAGGTATAGCCAATTATTATATATTTTTTTCAAAGGTCTAATTTAACTAGACCCAATAGAAATAAATTTTGAAATATATTTTTTGCATTTTTTTGATATTTTTATTTAGGCTTGGCTCATAGAAAATTGCTACAAAATTAACTATACGAGGGTTGTTCCGAAAATTGTTAGCCACAGAGTAAATATAGACTCTTTTTTCTTGAAACTATTTTGAACTGACGGTAAATTTCAATACAATTCTCTTTAGTGAAAATCATTGGCCACCTATGTGTAGTTTTTTTTTTTCAATTTTTAATGTTATCTGTCACTCTTCTTTTATTTGCAACGATGGAGGTCTCGCGGGAAGCTTTTCGTGCTATGATTTTCTATGACTATAAACGAGGGTTAGCCTTCAAGGAATCTCACGATAATTTACAAGCTGCTTTTGGGGAGTCTGCCCCTGCGTTAGCAACAGTTACATATTGGTTTCGTATATTTAAACGTGGTCGAGAGAACCTAAACGATGACCCCCGACCAGGCCGACCGCCAACTGCAGTAACTCAAGAGAACGTCATCAGGGTAGAGTGGCTATTGCGAGAGAATAGACACATTACACATCGGGAGATTCAGGCTGAACTGAAGATTGGATCACAGGCTGTTTCCACCATTCTGAATGAACACCTTAAAGTTAGGAAGGTTGCGTCGCGATGGATACCTCATTCTCTCACCCAAGGGCAAAAAACCCGTCAAGTTGATTGGTGCCGATTTATGCTGGAAAAGTTTGAAGGAGGATCTTCGCAAAACGTATCCTACATCCTTACAGCTGACGAATCTTGGGTTTATAGCTACGATCCTCTCACGAAACAGCAATCCATGCAATGGGTGTTTGAAGAGGACGAGTTGCCCACAAAAGTTGTTCGCTGTCGGAGCGTGAATAAAAAAATGATAGCGGGTTTTTTTTCGACGCAGTGGACCAGTAGCAGTAATTCCGCTAGAAGACCGTAGAACAGTTACTAGTGAATGGTACTGCGAAGTTTGTCTGCCTCAAGCTTTCATGGAGTTGAATAGCGAGCGCCCAAGGAGCGGCGTCCGTGGCATTCTTTTTCACCAAGATAACGCGCCTGCTAACACAGCTGCTAGAACCATCGACTATTTGACAACTTCGGGAGTACAAATGTTACCCCATCCTCCGAACAGCCCAGATCTAGCTCCATGCGATTTCTTTCTATTTCCAACAGAAAAAAAAAATGCTTCGTGGACGAAAATTTAACAGGGCAGACGAAGCCGTCGAAGAATTTTGCCGAATATTTTTCGACCTACCGCAAGATACGTTTTTCAAATGTTTTGAAAGCTGCTTCACCCGAATGCATAAGTGCATAGGGGTTGGAGGAGAATATTTTGAAAAACTATAAATAACTTTTTTTCATATTCTAAGTATTTTTCATTTCACTAACTATTTTTGGAACAGCCCTCGTAAAGTGTACCATAAACACTGGAATTGGTTTTATTTTCCTAGCTTTAAAAATAACAAAGTTATATCATTTTGAAAAAAAAAGTCGTCTCCAAACACTTTTTTCAAATAGCTCTTCAATTAAGTGAGATATGGAGCCAGTATCTACTCCATCAACTTATATTAGTATCCTCTAGAATATAGCATAGGTTACGATATAAGTTCCTATTGGGGGCAGTTTTGCTAAGGAAGTTCGGCTAGACCCTTTAGACAAGTGAATAGCGCGCGGATTGTCAAGCATAGACAATGTGTGGGTTGCCATATTTGTAAAAAGTAAATAATTACTGCTGACGTAATCACCATCTAGATATCCCCACCCCCCATGTCATCAAAAATAAGCAAAGCAAAGACCCCCCCCCCCCCCCCCGCCAACTATAGTGCTAACGTATTACTTGAACGGCCACTTAGGGTTTGCAATCCGGATATCCGTCAATTTTACTATCCGAATTATTTGTAGCAAATTATTCGAATATCCGCATAATATAAAACTTGTTTAGAATGCGATTACAGAAGCATATTTTAATCGAATTACGTCTACTAACGCTCGTTAGGGGTCTTGATAGAAGATACTTTAGAATTTTTGTGTAAATGCTATAATCTTGTTAGCTAAATTCTAGGCCATCACGATTTAGTTAGGATTGTTATCGACTCGATAAGAAGAAGAAGACTTTTAGTAATTATAATTATATGTATAGAGAAACAATATTATTTACCTATGAATAAACAACTAATCAGTTCTGTTTATAGATAAAGAAAGTACAAAATACACCAACGAAAAAAACGCATAAAGAAAAACGTATCAGTGATTTTCTTCAGGACACAGAAAACAACATAGATTAACTCCCAATTTCTTCATTATTTTTATTTATTTCTTCTGAGCTATTGAAATAATTTAAGAAGTTCTTAGGACAGTCATAAGCGACCATAAGTCTCTCCGTCAGCAATGTGGCTACTTGTAAAAGTTGTAATCTCGTAAAAACCCAAGAGCCAGATTGACCCGACACTGCACTGTGCCGTAGCCGTCTTTCCCGGGCGTCAAATTGTACGAGGATTAAAATGGCTCTTAAACAGCTGAAGAACAACAATGCGCCAGCTGATGATGGATCACGACTGAGCTTTGAAAGCAGGTACAAAACCGGCACTACAAGCTCTTCAGAAATTGTTTAATTCTGTTATGTTTGAGGGACGAAATAAAATGTAATAAGAACCTGCTGGCAAACTATAACACCATCATATTTCTGCGGTGCGAGAGGAATGGCGACGTATTTTTTGACAGGCCACTAAAGCTACGCAATGTTGACGACGAATACTCTGTCAAGAGTGAACTGATCAAGATAGAAGATCTGTTTTTTATAAGCTGTCTTGGAGAGTCATTGCGAATCCTTTCGCAAGTACGTATGACGACTTCGAACCACCCAAAAAAGCCGGTTTACAAAAAGGTTTCAGTATCGTATATACAGGGACATATACAGGGAAAAAAGTTCAATACTTGATTCTGAGTAATCCCTTCAAATGCACTTTTTTAACAGCATGTATATGCTGTGGCAGATAACATAAAAGATGACTGAAGAGTGTCACTCACTATGCTTGGCATATAGAACTATTCAAAAAAAATATATTTGATCGAGACCTGTGCCAAAACGCCACCATGTCTGTCAGCCTCCAGAATCAGAATCAAAATCCACCAATATCTTCATGTTCAAAATACCGCAGTTTCTCAAATTTATGATCTTGCACCAGTGTGTGTTGTCAGTTATACGGACAGAACCAAGACATGATATGGGCATCATCAGAGGGCTCAAAGCTCAAGGTCAAAATTTATCGATTTAAACTACTAGTCACATGAGAAAATCTATTGAATTATGTAGTGCTCATACTCACTCAGGTGTCTCTTGATGAAGACTTCTAGAACAGAACCTCATGTATGCGTACGCTCTAAGTCACGAATTGCGATATAAATAAAATAAATTGAAACAATTCATTATTTTATTTTTAGGCAGTGTAAGAAATAGTATAAGCTGGGTAGCAGTGTGTTTGTTCATTTTAATCACATTTTTACATAAACACCTATATACAAAAATATATTTAACGAAGAAAATTATCCGAATTATCCAGATACATATTTTAAAATTTAATATCTGTTATATCCGGATAGTAAACTTGAATGGATAATGCAAACCCTAATTACAGTGGATTTCAGATATAACAATGATGAAGCGACCACTGTAATTTCGTCATTTTATCCGGAAATCCTTACAGGCAAAGGTAAAGAGATACAGACACATATGTAATTGTAACTGAACCATACAAAATCCAAAACGCTTACCTACCTACCTAACAAATATCTATAAACAAAAGGTAAAAGTCACCACAGTTGCTGACCAGCTGTGTGATGTAAACGAAAGATAAGAAAGCTCTTGGTGTCTTTGGTGGTGGTGGATTTCGAGGAATTGATTACAAATGATTCATTAAAACAGTCCCTACACCCAAACTCAAGGTTACATCCAAAATTACTATGTCCACAGGAATTTTGTACTAAAGTATGCTTTAAATTAAAGGGACTTCATCACTATAGCTAATGGTCACTACCACCAAGGTCATAATAAAAGAAATCCACTGTATTTAAATTAACATTAGGATGGAATTTTCAAATTTTTTACTTACATAGGTGGCACCGGAGGAGGTGGCTGATTCATGGGATGTATTACTGCCAGTTGTTGAGGCGGGGGAGCTGTAAAAGTAAGTGCCTAGTTATATAAAAACTAAGAGTTAAAATGGCAGTGTTATGTTGACCACTAGGCATGGGCGTAGCTAGGGGGGGCAGGGGGGGGGGGGGCAGGCCCCCCTAGAAATCTCTTGCCCCACCCTAGAAAAACCAACAGTAGGCTAAGACCGTAGTCATTCTTAGGTGGGGGGATTTGAGAGTTGTCTTAATCTATCTGTCTAAGACACTTCATGCGATATTTTCACGATCGCTCCGCTCGCGCTATCTTATGTACCTACTACATCAATGATGCACAGACCGCAGCCCGCTGTAGATGTGCGTGCGGCCCGCTATCGCCAGCGGCTCGGGCGCGATCCGAGAAGGGTGGGGTCAATGGGGTTATGACCCATCTAAAATCGTGCTCTTCAAATTGCCAAACCTAAATAATTTTATATAGATATAACTTAAAATTGCAGCAAAACGGAGGTTTTTAATTTGATAAATCAAAAATTTCCGCACTTGCTTTGCTTGCGTCTTTGGAAGATATTTTTCCTCTTTAATTATCGTAGTGCCAAAGAGGGTGTCAAATTAAACTAAAATTTCTTAAACTGCAAGGAAATTGAGGTGATAAATTTATAATTTTCGCACTCGCTTCGGTTACCTTACAGAAATTACTTGAGTAGTACCTTATAGAAAGACTCTCTCCATAAAAGAGGCATAGAGAGGTATACAAAAATTCTGAAAATGTAAGTAATCTGTGAAATCCTACTTTATTTGATAAAGTTTAAATGCCGCAAGGGCAGCATTTAAACTTGCTGTTGCTTCTGCCCTTTTAAAATGTGCATTATTAAGGGCACATTATTATTATTTGGCACCTATGTACACAGCGTAAAACACTTCTTTGTTTCCATACAAACGCATATTGCTCGCATTGCATTCGCATATTGCTAATCTGAAAATGCATGTGGAACATGTTTTATTGTATTGCTGGGCCCAAATGCTGTGATACTTCTTCTGTGCGCCCCCCCCCCCCCCCCCCTAGAAAAAATCCTGGTGTCAACTCACCTGAAAATAATTGGGGCTGATGAGTGGTAGCAGGTGGTGGTGGTGGCGGTGGCGGTGGTTGCTGAACCGCCGTGAAGCTCGTCAGCGGCTGCGGTTGTGGAGGCGGTGGCGGCGGCGGCGGTGGTAGCGCGGTAGCGCTAGCGGCCATGACAGCTGCCGGTGGCGGCGGTGGCGGCGGAGGGGCCCGCACAAACAATGCCATCTGTGGCATACCCTCAAATTTTGGTGTATTAGGTGGGTCACACATTACTAAATATCTTTCTTGGAGTACCCGTGGTATTTGTCCAGCAGTCAAAAACGAATTCTGCTCTTCACTCGTGGCGTGCAGATAAGAACAGTCTATTCTGGCGCAACCTTGTTTGTTTTGATAGTCGTGACAAAATTTGAGAATCCTTTTCATTTCATCATACATTAGTTCATGGCGAAACTTGCAGAGAGAACTTTTTTCACATATTCCCCACACGTAGTTACGACACACGGGTTTTTGGTGTTCAGATAGATTTTCAATCCGCGGATCTGATGGTGGCGTAATGTTATTCGGCAATGGCGCCTGTCGGCCATTTTGTTCATTAGTGTTTGTACTCATGAACTGGTAAGATGGGATTAATAATTACACAAGTGATATAGAAAACGTCAAATATGTAAGTACCAATGAAACTGAGAACTTTTTGTCACTTACCGTCACTGGCACACAAGCAGAACCAGAATTTTGATATCAACATGAGTCCACGTGCGCAGTTAGGGATAAGTATATAATATCTAGCATCAAGATTTATACTGTGGTCAAGAGATGTAGTTACCTTGTAGGCACCCCGGTAATTTTAAAATTAATGTCCAAGTGCCCGTCACTAAGCTCGCGAAGATAGCGAAGATGCGAAAAACATTGCACACAGGGTGACCATCCCAAAACTGGAGAATCTGCCCGACACTGCGACACTGGCAAAAAATCTGCAAAACTCGACTCCAGAAAATGCCAAAAATATGCCATCATATTATTGCCTCTATGGGGATGAAAATGAATAATTTAAATACGTATATGCATGTTAAAGTAAACAAAAAACTTAAAAAACATTACTTATGTTCAATAGAAAAATTAACATTTTTTGGTCGAACTCACTGACTGCAAATAAGCCAACCATCTGGCTTCGCAGTCTTTAATAATTTAATAATATGAAATTCTACGATATGAAATCTAAACAAATAAATAAAGTATTCAAAATAATTTCTTCCTTTAACCTAAAATATTGTTATTACTTAAAATAGGTATTTTTTTCACTTAATATATGTAGGTACTGTACTATTACTATGTGTCAACATTTGCTTCAAAGGACACGTTTCATTTTGTGCCTGGACATGTACGTAGTACGAAAAATATAGAAAAATATAGGCTTTCTAGGAAAAATAATGAAAAAAATATTAGAAGCAGGTTTGCGTGGTTCAAGCATAATGTTTTGTCAGCACTTTTTACAATATAAATGGTAACACTGTAGCTTGCAATAGTAGGTCACGTTCAGAAATTACGGCTTCATCCACATATTCCTCAGATGCTTTCTCTGACTCTGATTGACTGAACACCCTTCTGTTCTGACTTCTGACATTGGTGTACGATTTTTAAAATCTGCGGATATGCCTTGCCTCTTTTACAGGCATAACAGCTGGTTTTCGAGTTACTTGTCGGACAACTAAATTAATAATTTCAATGGTATGTACAAAATCTAGTTTCTGAACGTAAAATGCTCAAAATTGCGCTTGCTTCGCCATGTTGGGTGATTTATGTGTTGCGATTGTTAAATCTGAGAAACTAGATGAACCTCGCAACGAAGGTAAATCGAAGGAAATGTACGATTAGAAAAGACTATGTTTCTAATGACTTATTTATGATGGTTAGTACACAGACCAGGTCCAAGCTCCATAGTCCCGTGAAACGTCTCCTTCTTCATTTACATACTATTATAATATTTATTTGAAAAGTCTTAAATATTACAAATAAATCTACAGCTTAGGCACAATAAAAGCCTACGCCTTAGTCAAAAAGCCCGCCCCGAAGCGCCCCATGCAAATGTGCCCATAACGCTGGCAGCGTTACCTCGCTGTATCGCCAGCGAGATGCGCTACACCCAATGATATTTTACTAAGGATATTGCACGCTAAAGCAACGCGGCATCGTAGCGCGGCACAAGACACTATACGTAGCTATACATTAATAGTAAACATCGTAGAAACAAATGAAACACAGCCCATCTCTTTTTTACAAATGGAGCGCGTGAATTGCTATTTCATATTACGTAATCTCGCAAGCCGAACGCGTGACTCTTGAGAACATAAAAAGCGTGGAGTAGCATTTGAATTCTATTTTTTTGTATTGGGCATCCTAAAGTAGTGTTTCAAACACTGCCATTCGTAATGTTTTATGAAATATTATACAACTGACTTAATAAGAATTCCAGATACATATAATGGGATTTTTAAATGACGGATATGAATATTTCAGGCTAAATTATTAATCGGGATAAATATGTCAAGTTGTCGACTTTTGTTGTACCGCTTAAAAAAAAGGAAAAGTTTTTTACTCTGTCGACCATTGGGTATGAAAAAATGGTCAATTCAACGATCGATTTGTATGAAGCGTCATTTTTTACATTTATTATGTATGTTTAAGATGTTGTTACATTTGAACCGAACAATGGTGATTTTCAAATTTGCCATTAAAAATTACCTTGTATACAGGTTGTTTAAAAAAGTGCGATTGAAATTTTAAGGTGTTACTCAGAATTAAGTATATAGAGTGTTAAAAAAGTGCGTTTGATTCTATAGGTTATTAATGAAATGGGTTTGAAATTTTAAGGGGTTACTCAGAATCAGAATCAAGTATAAATAACAGAAAAATATTGTAACAATCCGATCTGCAATTTCTTTTTCATTTTTTCATACAAAAGCTGAATAGAGACTCAAGGATTTGTATGAGAAACTAAAATATTAATTGTAGATCGGATTTTTTTATATTTTTCCTGTATTCTATACTTTCTGAGTAATCCCTTAGAAATTTATGTTAAGGCTGATTTTGAAAAAAAAAACAATAACCTAACTATATAAAAAAAGACTGCATTGGAAGCTGAAATTAATCAAACCGCTTAGGCTTCAAAATCTGCCAAAGAAATATACATACATACATCCACTTAAAAACATAACCTTCCTTCTGATGGCGCAGTCAGGTAAACAGACGATATCGACATAAAAAATAGAACTAAATATCCAAACGACAGGATTACACGCCAAAACGATTTAGAAATGAGAAAGGGTTGAAATGTATACGTTAATTGTAAAATAAAACAACTGTCTTGAAATTTTCATTAGAAATTATTCTTATTATTATTTGTATTGATATGAATTACTTGAGCTGCAAAATTATCAAGAGTATTATTGCACAATTCTGATACAAGTAAAATTATGTATGATTACAACCTATTGACTGACTCGGTGGCTAAGTGGTTAGCGATCCTGACCTCTGATCCGAGAGTCGTCGGTTCGATCCCCACACTGACATTTTGAGTCACTGACAACAAAACATAGTTGTGAATGTGGCCGATTCGTTTCTCCGGAATGTCAACCATCAATGCCCAGTAGCGCGGGTGGCGCGGCCGGCCGGGGTGACGTCGCCGGTGCCGCGAGCACCGCGAGTGCGGGCGGCTCGCCGGGGCCGGCTGCGACGTTCCCCCCTGCTCCTCATAAATATTGTAAAACATTTCTTTTTTCTGACGCTCTTGGCACTTGGCTTTATTGTAGGAGACACACTAATGTTATGTACTTGCGCCTTTATAAGATGATCATCTTCATTTTCTTCTCCGACCTAAAATAAAAATCAGCATCTATTTAAAAACATAATAACATTTATACGTACACCCGAAAAATATTATCTTCCGTTTCGGCAGTATGGCTTTTACACTTAAAACATTTAAACAAAAGCGACTCCACTCTTTTGTTTTATGACTATGTTCTTGTCGCGTACTGACGCATATCTCTTTCTGGCGCACGTGAATGAAAAGAATAGGTGTACTCCCTAATAATTTACGATATTTATTGAAATTTCAGTGCTTTTCTACTTTTTTTTTACACATTTTCGCGTGTTATCTTTTATAAATAAAATCAACTTACCGGTGGTAGGTCACACCATCTTTGTTTAGGGTCGTTCGAGTGTTATTTCGACACTTTTTCACGACACACTTCGGCATCCTTACTGCTTTGCGCTCAAAACACGACTAAGGTAAAAAGTGTGCGCACATCGTATTTGAGCACACTTCTGCTGTGCCGTTTACAGCGCGCTGATGCAAAGTCCATGTATAGAATGTCGTTGGCTGCACCAGGTACGATCCGGAGCGGGGGTCCTCACTATTGTTGATTAGGCGCCGACCCAGTTCCCCAACAAACTTCCTAGCCTCCGCACACCATACGCCGCTTGCTTCAACCGCGAAGGGGACGAAAGTATATGTCTCCTTGAGAGGCGAGTACTTGGCATGTTTTTTAATGACAGCCCGCTCGGCGGCAGAACCCGCTGCGCGAGTGGTACAGGCCAAATGGGAGGGTGCGAATGTGCTTACGCACATCGCATCCCACACCAAACAACGCCCTCGCCCCCAAGAAATCAAAGTTAGCCCGTCAAGCCGCTTGCCATCCGAACGGCTTAAGCCGGGCGGCTCCAGGATTCTTCATTTTGTTCATTTTCATTATACAGGGTGACTTTAAATTAGTTCTTGATACCAAAGGCTATGAATGTGCTCATGATAACAAACAACTTTCCCTAAATAACCCATAGTCAAATCGCAAAAAAAAAATTTGACTCTTCATACTAATTTGGCCGCTCAGCTGATCGATTTGTATAGAGAGACCAAAATTTTTTTTGCGATTTGGCTATGGGTTCCTTAGGGAAAGTTGTTTGTTTTCATGAGCACATGCATAGCCTTTCGTATCAAGAACTAATTTAAACTCACCCTATATAATGATTTTAACGACATCGTTTTAATCATTTCTTTAATTGGTTTAAAGGAAATACAGTTTTTTTTTGTTGTGATAAATGCGCGCACCGGAAGACGCAATGTGGGCAGGCCTCTGACTCGGTGGTCCGACGACCTGGTGAAGGTTGCGGGAAGCCGCTGGATATGAGCCGCACAGGACCGGTCGGTCCAGCAGTGGACGTCTTTCGGCTAATAGATAGATAGATAGAATGCGCGTACATGTTTTTTAGGAACCTGTTCCTTATTTTTGTTTTATTCAAGTTCAGTTGAGAGAATATTCTCTCAGTGAGTCCACCAAATAAGTCATGAAAAGAAGAAAGTAAATAATAAGACAGAAAATAAGATTTCTATTTGTATTTCAAAAATAATAAGGATTCGGTTGAAATCTGCCAAATTCTGCCACTTTTTTAAATCGTCAGCTTGAGCTAAAAAATAGTAGCCAAATCTGCCCAAATGGCAGAAATCTGCCACAAATGGTCACACTGATTGCACAACCAACTTCAGGCCCCGGACATTCCCGTATACAGTTGAGAAAGACATATAAGGTAGGTACTTACGACTGGGTTACCATCTGTGTTCACAAAAACTCCCTTTTTACTTATTTTGACGTGGATCTGTTTACATCGTTTTTTTAGGCGCGACGTACACTCAATCTGAGGAGGTTGATGCATGATAATATAATATCGACCGTAACGCCACTCATTTTAAGTTCAGATCAATGTGGGTACCACCGCGGCGGTTACGTCAAGACCGAACGCAAAATTCTCGAGATTTCGATGTTTTTATTACTTTTCTTGGCTTTCAAATAAGTTAAAAAAACCGTTCAAGGTAAATTGAAGGTATTAAAATGGCCGATTTTTGTGTGTTGGTTTCAACATATACAAATATTGTGTTTCCGAGAGAATTTGTAATTAATGCAAAATACAGGGTTTACAGGACTTTTTTTTCATCAAAGTTTTTGTGATTTTTATGATTCTGTTCAAGGCAATTTGTTTTTTATTGTTTCAAGTATGTTATATATTTTTCCAGGGTGATAGTTTTAACCATTATTTCAAGAATTTAAATTGAATATTGCGATTTGGCGATACTTAACGCCTTGAGAGAAACAATAAAGGTTCCGAAAAACAAATGAACTTGCAGCGATCGGTCAGCGGCTGATTATAATACATACTAACTAAGCTGCATTAAAATAAATTATCGAAAAATTAACACAAAATACAGCGAAAACTAATTTCATATTTAACAAACAAGCACAAGTCTGTTCTAATTACAATTCAACGAAAAAAAAACTGCACTTCCAAATAAAATACTAAACTTCCGACAAAATTTTTTAATTTGCGAAAAACATGTTCCGATAATATAAACGTTTTCCTACGCTCTGTAAAAACGATCTTAATTTCTATAGTTGGTTATGGAATAACTTTTTTTACTCTCAATTGTAATAAAAACAACTACCCGCGGCGGCGCACTGTTGGCTGAGATTCGTCTTTCATAGAGATTCAGCATTTTTTCTTACATATATTATATTTATTTTGCTCGAAATGGGCACTATAGATCATGCTTATGCACACTTATATTGAAAAAGTTATATAGTCTTGTTTCCAATTAATAAGATTTTTATTCGAAAAAATTTTATGAAGCTGACATGAAAAATAATGATATCTCCGCTATCGCACATTTCCCCATTATTCTTTTGCAGGTGATTAATCTTTGAATTTTTTTGAATTTTTTGATATACTCTAGTACACGGCCACAGGTACGACCTATTTTTGAAAAATAATTAAAATATAATAAATATTTGAAAATTATTTTTATACAAATGTGTTATTTTATTTGGAAACAATGTTTATAAACACTGTTTTAAAAATGAACCCTACTACTTACTCTCAATAATACCTCAATAATCGTGACATAAGATAGTAAAATAAAAAAGATTGCAATATTGGTAGAGTTTAATTACATTAGTACAAAGGAAACCTGGCCAACCGACTAAGTCTAGAGCGGCTTTTATAATACAATAATGAATGACATAATTATAAACTATTGATTAAGCAGTGCATAAGTACAATTTTGTATTACTTTTCATGATTGGAATAATTCATAATAAACTGCGTTACTTTTATTTACTCACTTACTCCTTACTTTAAAATCAAAGTTAGGTCATCATATAATAGACTAACAGGCATCTGTGTAAGTAATAAAATATATATTAAAAGCAGATTTTCATATTTAATGGAAGTTATTATGGAATAATACAGAATAGTATTTCCATTATTTCGCTATAGTTTAAAAAGCGCCACATTTTATGAAATGTATCAAATTGGTTTTAAATTGATAATAGGTACCTAAATAATAATAAAAATGACTAACCATAGTTTTCGGTTAAACGTAATTTACTCTGGTAGAAAAGTATTACGTCAGCAAATGATGACTTAATTTTTCGCAACTTTCAGTATTTCATTCGCACGTTTCAGTATTTTATTCGTACAAAGTTTTCGGAAACTTGGTAAATAAAGCAGTAAAAATAATATTTTAAATAAGCTAATTTTTTATTTATGTTCGAATTTCAATATTCTGATAATGCCAATAAATACTGACAAATAGTGCCCAAAGGGGAAAAATGTGCTATCGTAGTTTCACAGAAAATCGAATTTTCCACTGAGGCTGCTAGCGGAACGATCCGCTAGCAGCCTCATGTCTGGATCTGGAACAAAGGAACTACTACATCAATTGTATTTAGTTATATGTCAACAATTAGTGCTGAAATAGAGCCTCCTACCCACATGCAAAATTTAAAAATGAATGCTTCAATAACACCCAAAATATAACGGTAGATTGGTTCCAGCTAGAACTTTGAGGCCAAAATGATGTCAAAAAACTCTGCCTAAATGGTGCCTTCCGATATAAAACAATCCAGAACTTTAGAGCTTCTTATTTATTCAGGATCTCAAGTTTAAAATCTACATACATTTGCATTTTGTTATTGCTTAAAATGACGTTGCTGATGCAATAACAAAACGCAAACTTACTGTATATATCTACCGTTATATATGTTTTATTATAACGATGTATGCGACTTACTGTAGAAAGAATCTCATTTAATTTAATCACTTCATTCAAAATGTCTATTATAAGAAATCTGTGGTTCATGTTCATATCTATCGTTAAAAGTTCCACTAATTTCTCAAATATCCATTTCTTAAAACGTTAACACAACAAGAAGTAGTTATTTGTATTAAGTAATCGGGATATTGAAATAACCCACTTTTTAGGGTAAAATATTTTTGCTGTGCTGGTATCCCGAATATCCAATATAACCCGACTTAATTCAAATGGTGCAACTGCTACGTCTCAATGTATGTATCAAGATGACCACCTAATTCGGTCGGATAATTTGTTTGCCCCCTATCAACTGTGGGCAAACAAACAAAATCGCATACGCGCGTAAGGAACAAAAGATGAAGATTGTATCTCGCTCACGCACATTCGTTGAGTAATGACATCATCTCTTTCTTTCGTTATTGTTTTTATTTCATGACCAATCTGTACATAGTACATCTACGACCAACTTACAACCTCTAGATACAAGTATGAAACCATTTTTTTTTTAATGATTTTACGGCTCTGAGTATGTAACCATAGAAGGATCACACACGCAAACAAACAGCGGCGGCGATCCGATTTAGTAGAATGTGAAAAACAGTGAAATGTCATATCTCCAGAACACTATTCTATATCGCAAACATGCCCCAACGGCATATATGGCTAAAAGTCTTATGAGTTACTCAGTCTGTATCAAGCTACGGTCACGACAACGTGTCCTCCGTACTCACTCCTTGTTACACAAAAACATGTCGAATTGCGTAGTAAAATCGTGTAAATCTCATTCCGCCAGAGATAACAAGAACACCGGTATCACATTTCACAGGTCAATAAGTATTATGTTAAGATTTTGAATAAAAATAACTTCGTAAAAATTCATCACAAATTGTCGCCATTTTCCATCGTTCAGTGTTGCTTAAAAATAAAAATACTAAATACCCTAATTTGGGGGAATTTAAATGAATGAATGATGAGGACGTATTACGTGTGTCTATCGATAACTGTTTAAATTGTAAAATTACTGTAACTGTATATTTTTTGTATAAAATAAATACAGGGTGTTAAAAAAACGCGCATGAAATTTTAAAGGGTTATTCAGAATCAAGTATAGAATACAGGAAAAAATATTTAAAAAATCCAATATACAACTTTTTTGTAGTTTTCCACACAAATTCTTAATTAATTATTCAGATTCAGTATTAGAAACTGAAAAAAATATATTTTGGACTTATTCAATATTTTTTCCCGTATTCTGTACTTGATTCTGAGTAACCCCAAAACGCACTTTTTTAACACCTACTATAAATAAACGATAAGAGAGAGAGAGAGAGAGAGAAGATACAATAAATAAAAATGTTACCCTATATTTGTATTTTATATTAATTTAAAACGTAAACTAGGATTCGCAAAGATCCCGTGAGGAGAAAAAAATAGTAATAAATAATAAAAGTCGCGGGCGAAAGCTCGTGACAATAAATACAATAGTTGATAAAACTAAATTATCGTATTTTATATTAATTACAGTTATTGCTTGAAGTAAATGCCGATTACAATTACAATTCGGCTGTTCCAAAATAAAATACTGAAAACGCCATTTCGATAATTTTATATTAGCAAAATTTGAAAGAAAATCCTTAGCCTTAAAACTTTCAAAATACTTTATTGCCTTTTTTCGGTAGCTCAGAAGCCTGATTCTTTCACAAACTATCGAAAAATAAATCTCCGCTAAGGTGACATCGTATGCAGTAAATTCAAATGTAAGAGAGTTCTTTTTTGTGAAATAGCCATATTCAGTGTTTTATTTTGGAACAACCTAATAATTGAATTTAAAATTGGTTCTGATAATATTTACGAGTGAGTTCTGATAATTTTAATAAAAGTTCCTGGATTTTTAAAAGACTATCAATTAAAAATTAAATTAGTTCTCAAACACGACACAAAATGACCTGTCAAACCTAAAAGTTATATGATTTATGTCGTTTAACATTAAAAATTAAAAAAACAGCTCTTTAGGTTTTCTTTCATTTTTCAGTTTTTAATAATCCTGCTATCGAGAAAAGTCTTTCGGAAGTCACATCTGAATGTTTTACTAACAAGTATTTGACTAAAAAGTTGAAATAGTAATTGTTAAATCATTTCAGTAAACGTAACAATAAGGGGTTTTCATTTTCAAGCAATTTAGTGATTTTCAACAGTGAAAATAGATGGCGCTGCACCGAAGTCGAGCGTTAATGTCGTAAATAATTATGAGATTTCATGTTTGTACGTAATTCTTTTTATAGGTAATTACAATTCTTTATTGGACATTTAAAGAAGATTATTAAAAACAACACGCACATATTCATACAATTAAAATGGTCGGCAGCCTTATACAGAGTATTAAGAAAATTAGAACTAAGTACTTTTTGAGGGGCGATTTAGAGATTCTTTAATATTTATCAAACTGAAAAACTTTTGTCCCACATCTTTGTAAAAAAATTGTGTACTCCATACAAAGGACACATACGTTGTCATGGAAGCGTTATAGGTGATTGCGGCTCTTGTATATATATAAACCTCTTTGGGTATTAGCGCGTATAAGCAGCGTAAACGCAACCATTTAGCTCGAAATTCGTTAGCTGAATTGGCCCCCCTGGTCTTTTCCTATGTGCACAGCGCTTGACGCTTCTTCTTATTGTATTGTAAACTCTCTATTGTACAAATAAAATAAAATACATAATACTGGACAAAAAATAAAAAATTGTAATCCTCTCCGCCCGGATATGAACACATGTGACAGAAATGGCAACATCAATCGGATCGGATAGGCACACTTAGTGACAGAAAATGACATGTATTATACTACTAAGTTTAAAAGTGTGTTCCAATAGATTATTTCATTCATTCCTTATGACATTTTTAGTATTCTATGAAAGTTCGATAAATATCCTAAATTTTGACGTATACATAGACAACATTTGTAAATGAAGAATGTTAATGGATCCGTTAAATCACTTGAAACTTTATGAACTTGTAGCATAAATGTCTAGAAATACACCTGTTTTTGTTTCATTTAAATCAAGCGAGTAGTTTTGAAGTTACGATAATTTAAGTTTCCGCCTTTTTCAAATACTTCGCTCGGGCGCGCCAAGCGCGCGTGACGTCATACAACAACTCGCCGCTCTCACCGTACCTACTGTGTTCTTCATACATTGCTATCGGATGGTCCCTATGTTCGCCCACAATAACATTTCTAACTGGAGTTTTTTTTTATGTGAATCGGTGTTACAGTAGTGTTACAAGTATAATCGATGACAGTTTTAAAAAATGATTGAAAAATCTTATGATTCCTTAAATAGACGAGTAAAGCTACTATTTCTAGAATAACTCCGATTTCTATACCGCGGCCGCCGAGACACAATGATAAAAAATGCAAAAGTATTTACAACTTATTTTTTTCTTTCTTATCACTTTGTTGATCCCTATAAGAACCTACATACCTATTTTTTATTACTAATATTGAAAAATGTAGGTAATAATGATATTTATGAACTTGATATTTCGGGAATAAGGAGGGAGGGGCATGGTAAAGGTGATGGTGTCAAAATCACTTATGTCATCAACTGTAATATAATGACACAATAACGACACTCAAGCGGTCATGGCTCAGTGCTCCTTACGTGGTCGCGTCGAACACGCAGGTTAACTGACTCAGACACGGTCACAGTTTGGATGGACTTGACTAGCAGTCCATCCAAGCTGCCTATTACGCCTTCGACATAGCTTGACGACTGCCATCTAGTGATAGTTACTGATATTTAAGCCCATCCAAGTTGTGACTGTGTCTGTAGTCAGTTAACCTGCGAGATCGACGCGACCACGTAAGCAGCGCTGAGCCATGACCGCTTCAGTGTCGTTATTGTGTCATTATATTACAGTTGATGACATAAGTGATTTTGACACCATCACCTTTACCATGCCCCTCACTCCTTATTTCCGAAAACTGGGCATAAAACTCAAACAAATTATACAGAAAATAGATCTTTGCTTATAAATTATAGGAAAATCTCTAAGAAGTTTCTATAAATCTTAAAATAAGTTGATAAAATTTTAAATATTGTTTGTTTGTAGGTATGGACAAAGCCCTCTGCGCGAGAGTCAGACTCGCACTTGTCCGGTTTTTATTTTTTATGTGTATAGGTTAACTCATATTTATTTTATATTAGATTGGCTAGAAATACCTACGGCGACGACGATACTGTTTATGCAAAAGTTATAAGATAAGAAGAAGGTGATAGACACAACTTTTGGCTTTGGGTCTGGGTGGATCATACTTTTTCATCCATTTCTTTTGACTTTAAGGTTCAAAAATATAATAGTAAAAAAAACTTTTCAGGTATATTGGTAGTTGTATTTAAGCACTTTGACACAAGCACGATTTTCTAGTTTGTGGATTCGTCGTTTTTAAAATTTTCAACGCAAACTTCATACATACAGGTAGGGAGCGGTGCGCGCACTGAGCGACCGTTGTGGAGTGACGTCACAGCAGCGTACGGTGACCCCGCGTCACTTGCCTACCTAAATAATTTAGTATCTCGGAAACTATAGAGTATATTTTAAGATAAAAAACCAAAATTGGTGGTATTCTTCATTACGGTTTTGGAAATCGCCATTGTGTTTGCAATGAAGAAGAAGTATGTTCGCGATTTTTGATTCGTGAATATAAAATACTTTGCTTGAAATTGTATAAAACTGTTGATTGATTTGAGTTTCATATACACATCTTAGTTTGTTTTCATAATTAAAAGCCATAAGTGAACTTAGTTTTTCAAAAAAACACGTTGGATTGAGCAGAGGTAGTTTTTCCTTGTTGTTTGTTTTTATCTACAAAAATGAAATAGAACAACAGATGTTTGATATAAGTCTGTGACAGTTCATAGAGAACAGACTTTCAACTTTTTTTTAATTTTTATTTTATGACAGTAGGTACACAACTTCTGGAGTTTTTTTTTTTTGCAAATTAGGTAATTTCGCAAATGGCGCTGCCATGCGAATAAAAAAATTGCGAAATTAACTATTTTTAATCATAAATAAGATTATCGACTATGTAGAACCACAGCAATATTGTATTCACCTGTCATGATAGGAGTACAGATAGCCGTGCTATGATAGGCTGTTTTCATATGCCGCTGCGCTATGATTGGCGCGTTTGCGCGCGGGGTCATGATCACGACCAGATGATCGCTAGAGTTGGAAAATTGAAAATATCATATTGATATTTTTGAAGAAATTCGATAGGTAAACGATTTCTCCGAAACGTGAACCGATGCAGAAAAAAAGTACCCTTTTAAAATGATTCACAGTCCACGCCGTTTCAACTATTAGGGGTCGTTTTGTAACAACCTGTATTTGTGAATTTGTATTAGTATTGTTTATGTATTAAGATTTAACAAGGAACAATATGCTTATTTTTTTGTTTTCCTCATTTTAAAAATTATCGTAAAGATTATCGAAATTTGTGATCCTCCATCATTAGATCTTTCAGTCGTATTTTGAGTTTTGTCACTTTCAAATAGGTACTCTATTGCTATTCGACGATTTAAATCCTAAGATATTTGACATCTTGCGGTGATTGGTCGTAATTCAAACATATTACATTCTTCGATTCAAAAATTCGAACAATTATGAAGCTTCCCCCCTCCCGCACCTCAGATTTTCCCCACAACTTCGTCCACGCGTTTTCATTTTGAAACTGACGTATTAGCGTTCTATAGCGACGATATAAAACTTTTTTGCTCCTAAGGTATTCAAACACAGAACACTACCGAAAAAAGCTAGAAACCTTTCTGAATGGGGAAGAAAACTGACAGAACTCACCGATAGAGGCGCTGATATCACTTGACTCATAACAATCATCACTAACTGTCAAAACGTATAGAAAAACTGTTTACGTGAACTAAACATAAGATTCATTAAAAAGATGCCGCGTTGTGTGGTGATTGGTTGCAATAATAATGGAAATCATTAATTTCCTAAATATTCTCGGATGAAGAAGACGTGTGAAAACTTACGTTTTCAATTATGTATTTTTGAACTTTGCCTTTAATTAAGGAACAGTCCAAGTCGCATACATTTTCTATTTAACAATTTTACAGAAAAAACAACAGCGCCATCTGCAAATAGCTTTGCGTTTTCTTCCCCACCCACGTTTCTTACCCTTTCACTCTGAAATCACTCGCAAGCGATCCATAATCATAGTTTTTCTCTTTCTAAAAATACCTACATTACATACTCTTTCATTTCTCAGAGTTAAATTCTACCTCAGCGACAAAAGCGCCCTCCTGTCATTTTCATCCTTGGCGGGGGGCGGGCGTTAGTTTCGGCTTTTCACCACGTGTCCATTACTCCAGCGGAATGTTGTAGCTAATAAGAATGTGAGTATAATAGGGAATTAGAGCATCATTAGGACTAATTGTGCGCCAGCAGCGGAATTTGTGCGTCTTATAATTTCGGAGATATTCATTAAAAACCGATTCCGCCAGGGTCACGTTCCCCCAGCGGCATGATTTAGAAAAAGACGGTCTAGCTCATAACAAAGTACATGACTGAGTAGCTTTCGTCGTGTTATAAATGTGCGCAAATAGCGGAATTTGTGCTTCTTACGGTTTTCGAATTATTCAAGATTCCGCTGCAGTAACGTTTTTGGGTTTTTTGTATCTCGAAAACGGCTGATAGAAGAAATACAAATACATATAGTACACCTTAATTTGTGCGTTATTTGAGCAATGTTAGTTTTTTGAAAATTATGATATTTTTTTAGTAATTAATTTGTTTAGAAAATCAGGAAATTCTGATTTACAAGGAAACGAGTGAAGTTGCAATCGAATAAAGAGCACTCAAATATTCCTCTAGTAGACCCTAACAATATCTGCAATTGTGGATTGTATTATCCAGTCAATTAGTGAGATATACCATTTAATTACGAAATAAAGTTAGCGAAATTTTAAAGATTGAATTTAGTGCTCCCATAAGACTATAAAACATGAAATTTTACATAAAATTAGAGCGTCCTGCTAGCAAGCTTTCCTGTAAGTTTCAGCTTTGAATAACGTTGATTTAAAAAGATTTACCCAAAAGAAGAAAGAACGAACATTTTCCCTATAACCCGACCAAATTAGAATGTATACGAGAAAGCGGCGGCGCCATACAAAAGGATAACCTTCCTAAATTGGTAGCATACAAACAGAACTAATTGGACAATTAAGCAGAATTTTTTTTGATATGATGTTAATATATATTTTATTATTTGGCGTCGTATTTAAATTAACTAAAATCGGGTAACATCGACAATTTGAACAACAAACTTTTTGATGTATCGGCATAAAACTCAAAATGTTTAAGTAGATGCTTTGCACATGCTTTTAAATCGTCAATATTTTTTTTCTACCTAGTACCATAGAACAAATACCATACCATACCATAGAATAGCATAGAAGTAATTAGTACTTTATTACCTCTATGTGTTGAGGTATATTTCTCGCAAAGCCGCTTCCATCATCGGCGTCATCATTACTCAGGTGAGATGATGCCAAGGGCTTAACAACAGAGGATTAAAAAAATCAACATTAAGTAGTGTTTGATTTGTAGCATACTGATTAATAGTTCGAGAAGGTTAAAACAAAAATTAAAAAGAAGAATGAAACAATGAAGAGTTCTGAGAGAAGAAAGAAGAGATCTGCTAAAATCTGCCACACTACGTGGAACCCTGATATTATGGATAATTATGTATATTGTTCACCTACATAAAAATTAATAAACGGGAAATTCCCGTACTACCTTGCATGAAACAAAAGTTGCTAGCTCAGAACCTAATTAAAATTATTTTCTAGTTAGCAAGTCATAAAAAAAATATATAACTTTTCTATTGCTATTTAAAAAAAGTATTTCGTTGAAAACTGCCAAAAACTTTTTTAAATCGTCAGCTTATTCTGCCTGAGTTAAAATTTAGTAGCCAAATCTGCCCAAATGGCAGAAATCTGCCACATGGACGGGTGCACATCTGGACGGGTTTCAAAAACACGGGAACTCGCGCGACGGGGGGAGCTCATCACCTGTACCCATGCCCCGGGGGCTTCCTGTGTGAGGAGCGCAGCTCAGTTCAAAGCGATAAGATAAACACTTTGATCAGAAATTAACAAAGCATTGATTTGATTATATCTGCTTTCCGAGAAATATACCTCAACACATAGAGGTAATAAAGTACTAATTACTTCTATGCTATTCTATGGTATGGTACTAGGTAGAAAAAAAATATTGACGATTTAAAAGCATGTGCAAAGCATCTACTTAAACATTTTGAGTTTTATGCCGATACATCAAAAAGTTTGTTGTTCAAATTGTCGATGTTACCCGATTTTAGTTAATTTAAATACGACGCCAAATAATAAAACATATATTAACATCATATCAAAAAATTTTCTGCTTAATTGTCCAATTAGTTCTGGTTGTATGCTACCAATTTAGGAAGGTTATCCTTTTGTATGGCGCGGCCACTTTCGCGTATACATTCTAATTTGGTCGGGTTATAGGGAAAATGTTCGTTCTTTCTTCTTTTGGGTAAATCTTTTTAAATCAACGTTATTCAAAGCTGAAACTTACAGGAAAGCTTGCTAGCAGGACACTCTAATTTTATGTAAAATTTCATGTTTCATAGTCTTATAGAAGCACTGAATTCAATCTTTAAAATTTCGCTAAATTAATTTCGTAATTAAATAGTATATCTCACTAATTGACTGGATAATACAATCCACAATTGCAGATATTATTAGGGTCTACTAGAGGAATATTTGAGTACTCTTTATTCGATTGCAACTTCACTCGTTTCCTTGTAAATTAGAATTTCCTGATTTTTCTAAACAAATTAATTACTAAAAAAATATCATAATTTTCAAAAAACTAACATTGCTCAAATTATGCACAAATTAAGGTATACTAGTGGTTTTTTTTCGAAATTTCTTCTATCAGCTGTTTTCGAGATACAGAAAACCCAAAAACGTTACTGCAGCGGAATCTTGAATAATTCGAAAACCGTAAGATGCACAAATTCCGCTATTTGCGCACATTTATAACACGACGAAAGCTACTCAGTCATGTACTTTGTTATGAGCTAGACCGTCTTTTTCCAAATCATGCCGCTGGGGGAACGTGACCCTGGCGGAATCGGTTTTTAATGAATATCTCCGAAATTATAAGACGCACAAATTCCGCTGCTGGCGCACAATTAGTCCTAATGATGCTCTAATTCCCTATTATACTCACATTCTTATTAGCTACAACATTCCGCTGGAGTAATGGACACTTTCACCACCTGTCAAAAGATTGTAGTCGGGCCGGACTGTACCTGGGTTGGTTGGTGGTATGTCTGTGGCATGTCTGTGTGTGGCCTGTGGGCAGTGTTGCCAGATCTCCCGATTTTACAGGAGATTTCCTGTTTTTCTCAAATATCTCCTGTTCTTCTGTTTTTCTACATGAATCTCCTGTTTTTCTTTGAAACTAAAGTAATGGAAAGATGTCGAAAGAAATGGAACCTAAAACACGTCACACGGGGCACCATTGCACAGACTACTTAGAAGCCATTGGCCATTGCACGATATGACCGTGTGTGATTTGTCCCGAGATATTTATTTACTTTCGAGTCCTCTAGTACCTACTAAAGCTAAACTCCTAAAAGACTCATAACATAAGTGTCGGATTGTAAATGGCTGCTACTACCTACTGTTTTATATCGACAATTGTTTACGTTTGTTCTCGGCTGGATTGCGGTTTGTGATTTTGTGTCGTAAACCGCATGTGAACACAATAGTAAAATATATAAATAATATAATCCGTGATTGCAAAAAAATATCTCCTGTTTTTTCCTGCAGCTCGTTCTATACATCTACTGTTTTTTTTCTGTAACGCCTCCTGTTTTTTTTAAATCCGGTCTGGCAACACTGCCTGTGGGTTTTATTATACGTGTGATGGTGAACGTTTCTGAATATTGTATTTAACTTTGTTTTTTATTTTTCTAATATTTTATTTTGCCTTTCAAATTGTACCTGTAACATTATTTAATATCATGTGTTTATCTAAACTAATTAGTAATTCTTGAGGTAACGCGATAAATATTAACTAACCCCGTATCCATTCACGTACAGTTTGGACGTTCATCGGACTTGGACTTCGTCGAAAATTAAGGTGCGATCTTTGTATTTTATGACTACTGGTTACGTTGTCATACCTATAATAAGTTTAGTTGTAACAACTAATGTTATTACCTGAATACCTAAAATTCCGCGTGATTATAGTGACCGTGGCTAAATTCTCTATGTCTATATGCGGCGCAAAAGGTAATAATAATATTTGGTGCGCGATTTTTTTCACAACTAAGGAAATGAGCATATAGGTATCTACGACACCGCGGCGAGTTATTTAGTTAACTCAGCTTTACTGGTAATATTTTTTTACAAGTTAAAATAACGAATCTTTAACGAGTATGTGACGGGCAACGACATCGACAACGCAACGAGACGCGCATTTCACGGGCAGGTTAGACTTTGACACCGCGAGCGCGTTTGCGTGCTGTGCGAAGTTGCGAACATGTATTTATATCCTGTTCTTGGAGAATGAATGTTAATTCTACACTTGTTTTACAATGTTTTTATTCAATGCCTACCTACTTTAATATTTGGTTTAATCGAACTTTTAGAAGTTTTACTCACCATGCTTATTTTACATTATCATAATCAAAGGACAAAATAGCACTTCATATTGCTATCTCTCTGTTGTTTTTCTGTCCGTCTGTCTGTCCTAAGTCAAGGATCTTTTAGCTTATAAATGGATTTTATGCCCACCCCGAATATTTAGTTTGAAAAATAAAAAATCTTTTCAAGGAGTTCCATTGCATGAAGTAGCAATCAAAGTTGTCAATGTATGTAGGTACCTACCCAAATAGCCAAGCAGAAGGCTTTTTTTTGTGTGTTTGTGAAAATGCTTAGTCCCATATTATATTCAATCTCCATTTTGATTCTGCTTGTGGCAAAATTTAACAGCAGAGTATGTGATATTAGATTTATCTTAATCTTTGAGATAGCATATATTTTAGGCAGTCATTTGCTAGTTTAGTTTTTTTTTTTGTTGTGGTCTATCTACTTATTTCAAAAATTTAACTACTTGAAATTTTTATTAATAATGTACCATTGCGGTACTAGTCTAGCTCCTGTGTTTTCTTGTGCATATAGGTACTAAGAATGTAAACAGCCCATAAACCCTCTGCAAATTCAGTTTTCTATTTAACATTATATTTCAAAATGTATGGACTAAAAACAAAAGTAATGACAAACAGGCAACAACATGTAATCACTGTTGAAGGTAAACAAATAGATTATGAAAACAGCTACGTATATCTCGGAAAACAAGTGTCATTTAGTCGAAACAATAACGAAGAGGAAGTAGACAGAAGAGTTAACATAACTTAGAAAAAATTCCGGGCCCAAAAAAATTCTAAAAGGTAATTATGATCTGAGGTTAAAAAGAATAGTCATGGACACTTGCATCTTACCAAGTTTAACATGGATGCCAAACTTGGGTCTATACAAATAAAATTAAAGGGACTAACAACTTGCCAACGTGCAACGGAAAGAAGTCTTCTGAAATTAAGAAAGATCCAAAAAGTGAAAAGTGAAGAAATTAGAAAGAAAACGAAGCTGAAAGATGCCCTAGAACATGCTCTTAAACTAAAGTGGAGATGGGCAGGACACATCTCAAGGTGCTCAGATAAAAGGTGGACTTTTCTTTGAATACACACAGAAAGATCCAACAAATCATTATAATAAAAAAAAAATTAGGTGTATAAAATATAATTTATAAATAACGTGAAATACTAGGTACAATACGAGTATATGGTATGGTATGTGTCAATATATACTAATTATGCACAATTTCAATAACTGTTCTCATAAGTATTATGTGGACTAACGAAAAGACTATAAGAATGGGAGAAGGTAGTTCCAAGCGTTACACAAGGTGAGCGGTACGCCCAGCTTTTTGTTCCTCAAGACAGTACTCGGTAATTTTATGCTTATAACTATGGACCGTCGACGCGCACTCTCTGAGCGGCGGTGGGAGGTTGTTCCAGATTTTACAATTTTATTGTATGTAGATTGTAAAGCTTATAGGATTCTAAATATTTTTAGTGAAGGATGGCGGAAGCACATTCTGCAGTTGCGTTTTCCTTTGCCATCACTCATGATGGCTGGGATGTCAACTTTGACCGTGAGGTGCTGTACCTTGTCTGGGAGTCAGGATTAAGATCATGGAAGAAACGTTTGGCTCGATTCAGAGTAAGTATCTAAATTAAACTACTTTTAAGCATTTTATTATAGTACAGGCCATCAGTTTTTTTTTTTTTTTCAGAATAGTGTCCATAATGGTGTCTACCCTGGACATTTGCAATCTCTTTACGTCCTGTGGACTTTGTTGGTGGCTGCACATTTTGGTGGTTTTATCATACCTTTTGATTTAGTTCAGAAAGCTCTTACTATTTTACCTGGGTGAGTGTTTTTTCTTAAACTCAGCTTTATTATAAGGTTCCTATTTAAAATTATTCTCAAATACATGTGACATGAGAAATAACAGAATGGAAAATGGGATCATTTGACATAATCTCTCATTTTGCATTTTTTGTGGTAGCAACTTTTAATACACATCCCATTGAGACTCTATAAGCACCAATTTCTGTTTTGATTCTTCTCCAGTCAAACTGATTATTCTGGTTCTTAAGAAAAAAATCGCTTAACTTAATCCTTAAATCTAGTCAACTTTAGGAGATCTCTGAAATGAGAGCAATAAGCAGTATAAGTTAAAAAGCAGTAAACTATTTAAAAATGAAATGGGTAACTTTATAAATGAATTGAGCAGTAAAATAACTGAATGAGCGGATACGTGTGGGCAGTAAACAAATTGGAATTGGTCGGTAATAAATATTTTTATAAGCAGTTCCAAAACAATAAGTGGAAAAAAATCTCTTGTATATATCAGTATCAAATGTAAAAAAAAAACCGCCAAATGCAAGTCCGAATCGCAATTGTAAGTCTCCGTACCATCATACAAGGCTATTTATTATTGAAATAATTGAAATAGAGCAAGAACAAAATTTATTGTAGGGGGCCGGCCCACTTTCATTTTAAATTTTTTATTTTCGTTATTCGTTATTATAGCAGTAATAATTATGTAGTAATTTCATGTATCTATCTATTTCAGTAACTGGTAATGTGGAGTAAAATCGCCAATTTTTTTTTGTATAGGTACAGTGGTATTATTTATAATTTTATTCCCCTTCCTGCTCACTTCAATAGCAGTTTTCGGCCCTTTTACCGCTCACCTGATTCTGTTCATTTCATTATTTTACTGCTCATTTCATTATTTTACTGACCATATTATTTTTTGAACTGACCATAGTAGGATAAAATAACCGACCAATTTTGATTTTATTACTGTTCATGTTTTACAGCCACATTAATTTTCCAACCGCCAAAAAATTTAATAACTGCCCGTTTATTTTTTCAACTGATCATAATAACTTCCCTAATATTTAAAAAAAACAGTTGTAAAAATCAATTCCCTTAAAAATGTACAAGATTTTCTATAAATCTGCAAAAATCTTAATTACACATCCTAAATCTCATTATTATCATTGATATGATTTATGTCTGACCTGCTTCCGTATCTTTAACTGGTGATATTGAATGATCATAGTTATTAATTTTATCAGCTAGATTATGTAAATTATAAAATAATTTAATTAAGTGTTAGCAATGTAATTTTATCGTACATCTCTGTAAAACGTGAATGAAAGTTTCTATTACACAACATTAACTGTGCACATAACTTGATTGATGGTTTTTATTATTTAGTCTCACTACTTTTGCAAATATTTTTTTTCTATGATGTAAAATAGGGAGTGTAGGAATACGAAGAAATGTTTTTATTCAGTCATTAAAATAAGGCTGCTTTCATAAAACTATCGCTTTTGTCTCGCAAGATGGATAAGACAGCGGTGGTAAGAACGCGTAACCAAAGGCAATCCATTAGGCTGTAAAGTTGTAAATGCAGACATACAAAGTGGCCTTCTAAAGCATTTTTTATTTCACTTAGAAACACTGCGTTGTGGCAAGTTGTTTCCTGTCTCCTTGCTGCCCTTACGATGTGGCTTTCCGTCATTTTCCTTATGCGGTATTCTCTTAAACTCCTGCTCATGTACAAGGTAAACATTCAATTTATGTATTTAATGTATTTTCTAAAATTCTTTGTGTACTCTTAATAGCTTGTTTAATTCTAGGGATGGATGTACGAGTCTCGTGCACCCGGTGCAAAAATTTCTTTGAAAACTATGCTCTGGGTCAGTGTCGTGAAAGTGCTATCCGGATGGAACAAACCCAAGCTGTATAGTTTTCAGGGATCGCTTCCGCGCCTGCCTCTCCCCTCTGTTAAAGATACCATGAGAAGGGTAAGATAAATGCTATTAATGTCTGTGAGCTTTAATGCTGTCTCTGTATACAAAAAAATAACAAAATTGAAGAACAATTTAATTGCAATATTGCAAAAATATCAAAAATAGTCAGTAATTTGGATTTTATATTTTGTTAAAAAAGGTAGATAGAAACAGTGACTATTGTAGGAACTGACATATACTCCTGAGAAGCGTTTTCTAATTGAATCATGATTGTTTACATATCGTAAGTCATATCAAGACACCCTATATAACGTACATAAAATGGGGAACTTGCGCTACATTACATTGAGAAATTATAATAATAATTCTATAATGATAGTCGTTTCAAGTGCATTATTGAAAGATTTTATTGTAAAATTATATTTTTTTGCGAAATATTTTATATAATCATAAGTTACGTAATTGGAACGTAGGTAATTTGAAAAACCAATGAGCGCAAAGTGACGTCACTCCATAAGTCAGTTCACTCTGACAGCAACCGATCACTCCGAAAAGCGGAATGGCATAATCATCTAGTACGTAATAGTTCCATGGGCATAATATAAATCGCGTCAGTTGAGTGTGAAAGAGACAGTACAAAACGATTGCTGTTAAGAGCGTCACACTAGAGCGTGCGATTTTATCTTAAGATTTTATCCCCATATATGCCCATTGAGTCAAAAACGTATCAATATCTAATCTGCACAGAACTATTTTGGATTTCCAATTGTTGTAAATTTTGAATATGTTTGTGCTAATATGTCTTTATTAACGTTATAACTAGTTTTATGACCGTCGATGTTGGAGAAGTATATTTTTTTTAAGTGTTCGAAAACGAAACATGGGGCAGATCTCATACAATTACTGTGAGTAAATAAACAACGATACTCATAATTATTTTATTCTTAAATAACTCATACACTTGAACATTAACATTTAGGTTAAGTCACAATTAACTCGAAAAATAACTCTAAGAATTCCTTTGGATTTGACCCTTCTGATACGGTCACCACAAATCTTGGAGGCGGTGCAATCCACTCATCGTCTCGGTAAGTCTCGCTCTACGGGTCCACCACTTACAGGTTTTTTAGGTGGCTCTCATCGTGGTGGTGCAGGTACAGCGTGATGATTAGTGATTGCTGCCTACAACCCTATAGGGTTTTTCGATGTACTGTCTTGACTATCCGGTACTTTGAAAGCGGATGATCATCTTCCTTGGATTGGCTTTCGTCAAGCTGGCTGGAGAACCAGTTCAGAAGGTGCCAGAAGTTGTCTATGCAATAACTTCTCAAAATGTAACTACTTTTGTTTCATCGCCCGAATCAGAGTCTGAGACCACTGAGCCTATGCCATCACTATAGATTACATCGTTAGAATCCAGATCGTTGACAATATCGAAGATTCCACTTGTATTTAACGGCCTGCTATATCCTAAATTTAAATTAAATATTTAGTGTCATGTATATGTAGTAAAATATCCAGGTAGACCAAGGTTAACGTATGAAGAACAAATAAGTATATTACTGAAAGAAGGTAACGATAAGAGTACCTTAGTTCTCCGAAGAGCATTATGTGAAAAAGATAAAGAGTTTAGTAGCAGAAGCGAAATTAGTATGTAAGAATCGCCAATGCTGGCGCTATGAAGATACATCCTTTGCCTATATCACAAGAGATGATTGATTCTGTGCACTATAATATATCCTGACTGAGACTTGACTGCTTAATTGGACTTAGAGCTTTAAAGACCTGGTTAGTGATGCAACTCGGTTTTGTCCAAAGTCTGCACGTACGTAGGTGGCTTAAGGAGAGTGGTCGCTTCTGCATTGCATTAGGGTGACAGCGTGGATTCGGCAGCACCGTAAGTGACAAAGCAGCCCTGTTAAGGGAGGCACTGCTTTCCTCGCTGAGCCAAGAAGGGGGCTCGAAAAGGTGCCTAAAAAATTACTCACCCTAACAACACGGGAGGTAGTAGCCGCAGCTGCCTGGCATCCCACTTTATGCGATCGAAGATACAAGAAACAAACTAAAACAGCTGTTATGACTTTTGGTGCGTGGAATGTACGTACTTTACTGGACCGTGACGGAAGCCTATGCCCAGAATGAAAAACTGCCATCGTGGCTCGTGAACTCGGTCGCTACAATGTCGATATAGCCGCGCTCAATGAGACCCAACTAGCAGATGAAGGCGAGCTCGTAGAACATGGTGGTGGATATATATTTATACCGAAAATATACGCATTTTAGACAGATTCCATCTCAGGTGCCTCCGAGATGTAATGAACATAAAATGGTTTGACCGCGTGAGGAACACCGATGTACGACGTCAGGCCAACGTCTGCGGAATAGGGACTTACCTGATGCGACGGCAACTGTGTTGGTGCGGACACGTGTTGCGAATGCCGGAAAAAGAGTGGCAAAACGTATTTTCTTCTCTGAGCTCCAGAACGGCAAGCGGAAATAAGGTGGGCAGTTCCTTCGCTTCAAGGATGTTCAGAAAAGACACATGGTGAGATGTAACATCGTGCCTCCAGATTGGGAGAGATAAGCCAGTCAACGTGCTGATTGGAGGAGATTATTGCAGCAAAATGTACAAGCTTTTGAAGAGCAGCGAAGGTCCGATCTCGACGAGAAGCGAGATGCCTTAAAAGCTAGGCTTCCTACTAATCTCAGGTACAACGACATAAATGGTGTCTTAATGTGCGGTGACTGTGCCCGCACGTTCGTCAACAAAATTGGCTATTGTAGCCACACGAGAGGGCAAATCAGCGAAACCCCCATAACTAAAAGGAGCAGTCGCCGTTGTCGAAACCGGCACGGAACCGATGATAAGAGAGTAAGTAAAGTAATAGAACATAACAGAATAATGAATGCAGCCCATATTCGCGATGTATAGTTTTCGAATCATCAAAGAAATGAGGTAATTTTAGGTATCAAAATAAAACAATTTTCTTTCTGAAATTACACAAACCTTTGATTATTTTAATATGTTATCTAACTTTAATCTAAAATACACAAAACTTCTAAAGTTTAGTAGATTCGTATTATTACTTACTTTTTTTCTGAAGGCGCCTTAATTTTTGCGACTCGAAATTAAGTCTCTCAAGTCTCAACTTGCATTGATTCATTATCGGACAAATAAGTCAGTAACAACACCATATTGAATTTCAAAAAATGGACCTTATTTTTGATAAATATGACGTTAGGAAGCACTTCCCGAAAAAAATGAAATCAAATGGTGACCTAGATAAGCCAGTCATACAAGAAATCGGAGGTCGCATTGGTTGCAATAGTTCTGATTTTTTGGTATGTTATTAGGGTTGATAACAGTAGTGTGCAACTAATTTTGCAGCTTCGAAAGTCTTGTGCTATAATAATAATAATTTCTAAAAGGTGAATCCCACGGAAATAGTTATTATGTACACTTATATAGAAGACAAAATTATATAGAAACAAAATTTTCTATAATTAGAGGGCAACTGCAGCTCTGTAGGTCTAAAAGAACCCAAGATACAGCACTTCAAACATTGGCCATTTTCCCTAAAAAGCTCGAAATTGTAGTTTTAGCCGCCTTCCGAGAAGAATATCGGGTATGATAGACATTCGACGAGGAAAGTCATTAGAAAGAAGTCATTAGAAAAATATATAATTTGAAAGCATATTAAATGCCTAACAACATATGTTTACGGTGTCGCATAACATGAATAAGACATAATTATTTAACACTAAGGTCATTACACTTAAAGCTCTGCTTTCTAAATATTGGTTCGATATGGTTCCCTAACTAATTCGGTAATTTGTTTTTGTTTTCTCTTTTTTTATTTTTTACTGTTTTATGTTTGGCTAGCGTGTACGAGTATGTAGACGTACGTGTACATGGGAAAACATTTAAATGGTAACTAGTTATTAATTAGTTTTTCTAAAAAGTTATGTAATACTGTTTGTTTTACAAATAAAATAAAAATAATTTTATGGAGTTTTAAATTTTTGTGATTTAAAAAAGATGTTGATGCTGCGATTGTCGTGACTTGAAACAAATATTTTTTGTGCAGCTTTTGACTCTTAGTTAAGTTCCGCAGTCATAATAGGGACCCCTTTCCAAAGTCGAGAAAGATGTTGACGAAACGTTGAGTGTACAAGTCCCGTGTGGTAGGGACTTTGTACTAGGTAGAAAAAAATATATTGACGATTTAAAAGCATGTGTAAAGCATCTACTTAAATAAAAAAACATTTTGAGTTTGAGTTTTGATGCTATGATTTTTTAGACCTACTTGACCCTATAGCTCGAAATCTATAAGAAATAGAGGGATGGTGTGTGGAGACATTGATTCTACTTGAGGTGTGCTATCATATGGTGTCATCAGAATCTCTTCATGGAGGTGGGAGGACTTTGCCTATGGAAGTACCGGAGGGCTCTTTGCAGAGAATTTCAGACCTGTTATCTTGCAGGAGTATCTCCTTTTTCCGCACCCTTTTTTGCACCCGCATGACGGGAATTTCATGAAAACATGTTACAAATAGTTTCATAAATACACGGCCCCAGGACAGACCTACGAATGGATTACCTTACCTGCACGACAGAAATTTCAGCAGGGTTTCCAGCGCTGATTTCTTTGTTGAGTCACTAGTATCAGTCCCTACTAGCTCCCTGAGGTGTAGTCGCAACCACTGAATGCGTGACAGAACAACTGTATTCCTGAGGGGGAAGAAAGCTCTTCTTGAATGAATGATGTTGATGAGAACTTCTCGCATCTGGAACTTTCCTGGAAAAAACTTGTTTTTATATTGGAGCCCAATCTATCAGTCTATGCTGGTAAAGAACATCGGAGGTTGACATTCTCTACTTAATAGATTAGGCTCCAACATAATGTTTTTTCCAGGAAAGTGCCAGTTGCGTGAAGTTCTTATCAACATCATTCACACAAGAAGAACTTTCAGGAATACACTTCTTCTTTCACGAATTTTAGGTCTGTCCTGGGGTAGTGTATTTAAACTATTTGTAACATCGTATACTATTAAACGAGTTATCTTGTAACCGTAGACGATTTCGAAAACGACTTGAAACCTTTCGACGAAAATGTAGGATTAGGGGTTAAAAATCACCAGAAATCGCTCTATGAGAGAATTATCTTCGAAAACATTCATTTTAGGGAGATTTGAGCGACATATACATAAAATATGAATGCATGCGATGCTTATTTTTAACAATGCGTTCAATCGCTAAGTGGCGTAGCGGTCCGGTGCCAGCTTTCTTTTATGTAGGTCCGGATTCGAATCCCACGAGACTTTATTGTTTTTGTCTTCATTTTTTATTTTGTGTGAACTTAAGTAAATAAAAAGACTTAAGAGCGATAACAAAAATACCATGCACACGGGATACGAAGTGATGTCGCAAATAGTGTACCTACGTTTAATTCAGCAATTTTACGTATCGCGTAGGTACATAAGTACATAATATGTATAAATAAATCATATTATGATATATTCAACATTTCTAGATTCAGGTTGTATAACGTAGTTGCTATAGTTGGTTCAATCTAGATACTTACTTTTTATCTGAAGAGACAATTGTAATTTTGAACGAAAATCCACGGGCTCCACGACTTAGCAAAACTTATCAAAGAAGTTGACATTGTATTATACCTATAATTTTCGAAAGGTGGCGCTGTATGCGTTTATTGTATTTTATTGCTTTTTTTAATGATACTGCAGACATGAATTTTGTAATTTCATACATTTGGAGAAAACAATAAGTTTAAACTTTTAGATTAGACAGATTAAATCAAAAATGTTTTCTTTTGACCGATTACTTTTGACCCAGTTTTTGTTTGAAATGTAGGGACTGAGCTTTAAGGCGCTAAGTACAGTCAATCTGAGGAGTTTGATGCATGAGAAATTAAATCGACCGTATCAAAGCAGGGACCATCGCGGCGGCTACGTCGAAGCCGAACGCAAAATTCTCGATATTTCGATGTTTTTACTACTTTTCTTGACTTTGAAAGCCAAGAAAGCGAAGGTACCTACATAAGTTAAAAAAAAACCGTTCAAGTTAAACTTAAGGTATTCAAATTGACGATTTTTGTGTGTTGGTTTCAACATAAACGAATGTTTTGTTTCCGAGCGAATTTGCAATTAATACAAATTACAGGTTTACAGGATTTTTTTTTCATCAAGGTTTTTATATGATTCTGTTCAAGTCAATTTGTTTTGTAATGTTTCAGGTATGTTATATATTTTTTCCATGGTTGATAGCTTTAAGTATTATTTCAAGAATTTGAATTGAATATTGCGATTTGACGCTACTTAGTGCCTTTTAAGTTATAAACGCTCCGATTGAACGAGCGAAGGTCGGTCTCCCAGCTAGTCCTATACTATTAAACGAGTTAGGTGTCCCGACGATTTCGAAAACGGCTTGAAACCTTTTGACGAAAATCTAGGATTAGGGGTTAAAAATCACCAGAAATCGATCTATGAGGGAATTATCTTCGAAAAAACTCATTTAAGGGAGATAATATGAGCGAAATTACATAAAAGGAGAACGCATATGATGCTTATTTTTCAACTACCGTTTATAAGTACTTTGGTGAACTAGCGGTTTTGGTGCGAGTCACTCACGTTTTGCTGTTTTTAGGTCCAGATTTGAATCCCACCTATGAGACTTTGTAGTTTTTTTGTCATTTTTTTTGTGTGAACTTATGTAAATATTATGTAAATAAATAAAAAGACTTAAGGGTGAAGGGTGATAAAAAAATATTTCAAAGTAGGGGTTCAGAGATATATGAACCCCTATTAAAGCTATTCGTGATACATGGTGTATTACGGAGAGGTTCAGATATCTTTGTGGCTGTCTGTACTACTAAACAAATTATCTAAGTTTATAAAAACTCCGATTGAACGAGGGACGCTTGGTCTCCCAGCTAGTGTAAATAAAAAGACTTAGAGTGATATGTAAAAAAAATATTTTAGGGACTTTTGAACAAGGTTCGGAACCGGTTAACAAATACCGGTTAATTACGTTCGAATTTCGGTTAACGATTCCGTTCAGGTTAAAACCGGTTTCCAGCTTAACCGGTAAATTTGAATAAAATATCGGTTAATCAGGAAGCGGTTTTCTAACCGAAATAAGAACTAAATTAACCGGTTAAAATCAAACTTAGTCAAGTACAGGCGCGTCGCGCGGGTGCCACTGCCCGAGTCTTCTGCTCACTTTCTCGCACGCTTTCAATTGATTGCACGCGGCAAACATGCCTACAAAGTCGCATATTCTTCAAATTAACCGGTTAATTCCGTTCGAACGAAAAAATATCGGTTTTGGTTAAACCGGTTAAATATACCGGTAACCGAAACCTGAACGAAACCTTAACCGAAATTATTTCGATATAGGGGTCAATGACCGAAACCGGTATTTTCAAAAAACCGGTTTCCGAACCCTGCTTTTGAACGAATTTTTATTTATAGCGCCATCTTTTGTCGTATAAGTGAATTACATACCTGATGATTGTGCCGCCCTGCAGGGAATTTTACACGGCTTTATCTAAACTCAACTAGATGGCGCTGATCAACATTTAGAATAAGAAAATCTAAAAAGTCGCCAAAACTGATTGATATTACTATTATTATAATAAATGATGAATAACTTTCTAATGTTACATATCGTTGAATATTTTTCTGTGCTTTTATCTAAAAAAAAGAATAAATTGCATTTTTTTTTAATTGAATAAAATTATAAAAAATATCATAGATATTTTCAGAACAAATATTGTTTGTCCTTTCGTTCCTTAGAAGGCCACTATCGACTAAAACAACACCCTGCAAAATGTTTTAGTAGAAAACAAAAAAATATATTTTAGGGACTTGAACGAATTTTTATTTATAGCGCCATCTTTTGCCGTATAAGTGAATTACATACCTGATGATTGTGCCGCCCTGCAGGGAATTTTACACGGCTTTCTCTAAACTCAACTTGATGGCGCTGATCAACATTTAGAATAAGAAAATGTAAAAAGTCGCCAAAACTGATTGATATTACTATTATTATAATAAATGATGAATAACTTTCTAATGTTACATATCGTTGAATATTTTTCTGTTTTATCTAAAAAAAAAAGAATATTTTGCATGTATTTTTTTTTATTGAATAAAATTATAAAAAAATATTATACACCGTGCTAATTTAATGGCTGTTTTCCCGCGAATATGTTAATGTATGTAATACCTTATATGCATCTACATAAAAAATAAATTCCTAGATAAGATTAACAAAAACTTAAAAAATAATAATAATAATAGGTAGCCCTACTATGTTCACTTTTACTTGTACTTTCGTGGTTCCCATTCATGCTACTGCTACTCATCGGCAACAACAAGCAAACAAACGCGATCTGTACCTAGTTTACGTAAACACCAATAAAACAAAGTCCACGTGGACTCTCGACCAATTAAGATGCGCGCTCGCGTGACCACCCCCTCCCCTACACAATCACATCACACATCACAAAACAAATCAAAATCAGTCTAATTTTCGTGCATGCACGGGGTACCTGTTGCATAGTTTTCGAGTGACGCGCGCGCGTAAATCGGTAACATGGGTGATCCACATTATGTTTGCTCCAATATCGAGTATTTGCAAATGGTTAGAATGTATGCAATTGCAGGCAATGACATGGCAGAAGCTAGGCGATTGTACGCTGAACAAGAACACCTAGTGCTAGTAAACATGCTGCAGCGTGTAGTGCCTGACTTACTCGACGAAGTGCCAGGGGCATACATATGCCCCTTGCATACTTATCATCACTGCACTACCAGCATGATGGCTGTCCTGCGCACTACCAACTGTCCGTCCGAGCGTACCTAAACTCCGAATTTGATGATCGCTGGATAGGCCGTGGAGGCCCTGTGGCTTGGCCACCAAGGGGGCTGTCCTTACGCCCATGGACTTTTACTTATGGTCGGAAATCAAAGACTAGTGTACAGTGAGGAAGTGCAAAGTTTAAACAAACTCAAAACAACAATTATTGACGCTTTTGAAGTGGTAAAAACTCAAACTGAGACCTTGCAAAAGCTAAAGGGAAGCATTGTTAAACGTTGCCGACTGTGTATTGAGCGTGAGGGTCACCAAATTGAACAATTACTGCAGTATCGTTAGAATAAGGTGAGTTTTTATAATCTGACTAATGAAAATAGTTTTAATACATAAGTAAAAAGTGTCAAAAAGTTGATTCCCATTTTTTTAAATACGCTAAAAATATCAACATACTTATTTTACGTATTTTTTTGCGATTGCCACCTTATCATTAAAATTATCAACGGTCGGTACTAGGGCATGGAACCGGTTTTTCCCGGTTCCGAAAAAACCGGGAAAACCCGGTTCTGTCTAATAAAATAAAAACCGGTTCTACAAGTCATAAGAACCGGTTCTTTCGGTTCTTCAAGATTTGAAGCAGCATATGATCATTTTATGATCATTTCTTTCGCCATTTAGTGTGAAACCGGAAAATAATGCTTTCAAAACCAGCCGTTCAAACAAGAACATCTCGGATCTTGGACTTCACCAGCAAGCTCATGGACGAAAGAGGGAGCCTGATTCTGAAATCCTCTGAAGATGCTTCTCAGTATCGACGACTAAACAGATAGATCTCTCCAAGTCTGTGTCTCGCTATATACGCCAATTTAATACTAATCGTTTAAAAGAGGAGATTCATGTTCAGTAAGGGCTCAAAAGAATTGGCATTGGATCTGATTGCCAACTGACAAAGCTGAAGACTGAGGGTGGCAGAATCGTGTCTTCCAAGCCTGAGCTGTTGGAGGAGGTTGAGAAGTTCTACGGACAATTATACACGACCACACGCTTACCCTTCAGTAATCTGGCTAAAGACTCAAGAGCCAAATCGACTAGACACTAAACCGAAGATATCCCGGACATCAGCTTGTATGAAATTAGAATGGCTCTTAAACAGCTTAAGAACAACAAGGCACCGGGTGAAGATGGAATTACGACTGAGCTTGTACAAGCAGGTGGAAAACCGGTACTTCAAGTTCTTCAGAAGCTTTTAAGTTACGATATGCTCGAGGGACGAACGTCTATGGCATGATACAGGAAAGTGGTGGTGCTCTTCTTCAAAAAGCGTGACAAGAATCTGCTGAAGAAATATAGACCCATCTCACTTCTGAGCCTTTTTTTCAAGCTGTTTTTGAGAGTCATTACAAATCATCTCGCACACAGGTTTGACAAGTTCTGGCCTCCTGAACAAGCTGGATTCCAAAAAGGCTTCAGTACCATAGACCACACTCATACGTTGATACAGATTATACAGAAGACCTAAGAGTATAGTTACAGTCACTCCAACGGTGCCAAATCGACTATCGATATATCGAAGTGCTAAAATATTTGTATGAAAACGCCACCATGTCGGTCCACCTCCAGGAAAAGAATTCGAAACCAATCCGGTTGCAGCGAGGGGTGAGACAGGGAGACGTTATATCTCCGAAACCCTTCACCGCTGGCCTGGAAGATGTTTGGAATGTTATGGACTGGAGAGAAATCGATATTAACATCAACGGCGATTACATCACCTAGCCATCGATTCACTGACGATATCGTGGTTGTGGCAGAGATCTTGGAAGACCTAGACATAATGCTCGATGGACTCTTCCAACAAGTGGGTCCTAAAATGAACATGGACAAGACTAAAATTATGACAAATGTCCGTATCACACCCACTCCTCTGAAGGTTGTAGACTCTACACTTGAAGTTGTTGACAAATATGGGAGAAACAATCCAGCTAGGTAGGTCCAACCTCAAGAAAGAGATCAACCACCGAATCCAACACGGCTGAGTAGCGGCGTTCGGGAAGATCCGCAAAATACCGCAGTATCTCAAGATTAAGGTCTTTGACCTCTATGTGTTTTGCCAGTGATGACATACGGAACTGAGACATGGTCACTTACTATGGGCCTTATAAGAAGGCTCAAGGTCACCCAAAGTCCAAAGGGTAATGGAGCGTGCTGTGCTTGTAGGTTCCCTCCCTACGTGATCGAATCAGAAATGAGGAGATACGTAGGAGAACTAAAGTAACCGACATAGCTCACAGAATCGCTAAACTGAATTGGCACTGGGTGGGGTACATGGCTTTTAGAGTCGTTGGGGCATTAAAGTTCTCAAGTGGCGACCGCGCACCGGAAAAGGTATAGGGTGGGCAGGCCTCTTATTCGGTGGACTGATAACCTAGTAAAGGTCGCGGGAAAGCGTTGAATGCGGGCATTGCAAGACCGGTCAGCGTGGAAATCCTTAGGGGAAGCCTTTGTTCAACAGTGGACGTGATTTGGCTGATGGTGATAATAATAGTTGTTCCAATAAAAAAAGGAAATTATACATATTTTGCGTTTTTTAACCTTCTGTCTCTTACGTAAAATCGTGCCAAAAAAAATCTTAGAAGAACCGAAAGAACCGGGTACCCGGTTCCAAGTAGCTATCGGAACCGAAGAACCGGTTCTTACTAAAGAGGTCCGGTTCTGCACCCCCTAGTCGGTACCTCGAGGTCAATGCTCGGCGGATTTATTTCAAAGATTACGTGATTGATTCAACGACATTCTATACATGGACGTTGCATCAGCGCGCTGTAAACGGCACAGCAAAATTGTGCTCAAATACGATGTGAGCACAATTTTTACCTTAGTCGTGTTTTGAGCGCACAGCAGTGAGGATGCCGAAGTGTGTCGTGAAAAATTGTCAAAATAACACTCGAACGACCCTAAAAAAAGATGGTGTGACCTACCACCGGTAAGTTAATTTTATTTATAAAAGATAACACGCGAAAATGTGTAAAAAAAGTAGAAAATCACTGAAATTTCAATAAATATCGTAAATTATTAAGGAGTATTCCTATTCTTTTCTTTCACGCGCGCCAGAAAGAGACATGCGTCGGTACGCGACAAGAACATAGTCATAAAACAAAAGAGTGGAGTCGCTTTTGTTTAAATGTTTTAAGTGTAAAAGCCATACTGCCGAATCTGAAGATAATATTTTTCGGGTGTATGTATAAATGTTATTATGTATGTGTTATGTATGAAGATGTGTTTCATTATTACCGCCTGTACCCAAGACGGCTTGATGAATTTCGGACTGCGAGGTGTTGTTAGATTCGTTTCGATCCCCAGATATATGAAGGGTATTTACATTTTTATCCAACTACAGCCAATTAAAAGGATTTTATTGGTCAGGTTTTAATTTTTTTTTAATTGGTTAGGTTAGGTTATTTCACATTTATTTGCAACATTTCTTTCATCTTTTAACAAGTATTTAACTGCTTTTTTGGCAGTAAACTTGCAGAGTTAAACATACTATATGTGAATAAGTGTACTTTGTTAATAATATGGATCGCTTTTCTGTGTACAATAAATAATAAAATAAATAAATAAATATTTGAAGTACCTACAAAAGGCGAATATTCTCGAAATTTGTAAAAATATATACTTAGATTCCTTCCTTATCGTGTGGCACAATTAACCATTCTATCACAGGGCTACTTTTAGAATCACTCTTTTCCTTTTTTTTTAAGCGGTACAACAAAAGTCGACAACTTGACATATTTATCCCGATTAATAATTTAGCCTGAAATATTCATATCCGTCATTTAAAAATCCCATTATATATATCTGGAATTCTAATTAAGTCAATTGTATAACATTCCAGAAAACATTACGAATGGCAGTATTTGAAACACTACTTCACGATGCCCAATACAAAAAAATATAATTCAAATGCTACTCCACGCTATCGCTATGTTCTCAAAAGTCACGCGTTCGGCTTGCGAGATGACGTAATATGAAATAGCAATTCACGCGCTCCATTCGTAAGAAAGAGATGGGCTGTGTTTCGTTTGTTTCTACGACGTTTACCATTAATGTATAGCTACGTATAGTGTCTTGTGCCGCGCTACGATGGCGCGTTGCTTTAGCGTGCAATATCCTTAAGTAAAATATCATTGGATTGATTATGTACATTGTCATTTTGCGCGGGAAACTGCGGGTCAGGTTGCATGCGTGCGTACCTTTTTATTATTGTAGTAGCTAAGCTATGTCCGTATTAAGATTCAGTAGGGACACTAGAAGCAGTGTTGTTTTTTAATTTTAAATTATTTATAATTTGTTTTTTTATTAAAGTAACTGTCCCTAAGGCTTAGGAATAATGCATATAGCACTCAGTTTTCAGGAAAACAGCCATTAAATTAGCACGGTGTAGATATTTTCAGAACAAATATTGTTTGCCCTTTCGTCCCTTAGAAGGCCACTATCGACTAAAACAACACCCTGCAAAATGTTTTAGTAGAAAACATATGCTACTGATACTACTAAACAAGTTATTGTAATTTATAAACGCTCCGATTGAACGAGCGACGCTCGGTCTCCCAGCTTCTTCTTCCTAGTCGCATCCTCATGTCTGAGGGACGTGACCATCATGGGTCGCACGTGCCACCACAACTCGGTTTTGAGAACGGTGAATGTTGGCCTGCAGTGTCATCCCGGTGACTTCTTTGATCGCGTCAGTCCATCGCATAGGCATGCGTCCTCTACTCCTCTTTCCTTCCATACAGCCAGTAATAATTAGCTTTTCCAAGCTGTCTGATCTATTTGTGACCGTGTGACCGAAGAATTTTAGAACTCGCTGCATGCAGAATATGGTGGAGAGCCTTGTTTTGATGTTGAGTTCCTTCAGGACAGACTCATTTGTACGTCGCTCAGTCCATGATATTCGGAGCATTCTGCGCCAGCACCACGTTTCGAATGCATCTATCCTGCGACGGGTTCGGGCTTTTATGGTCCAGGTTTCCGAAGCATACAAGAATATTGAGAAGATAAGAGTCCGCATGAGTTTGATCTTGCTTTTGCGGTTGATGCCTCTATTTCTCCATATCTTATCGAGTCTCTTAACCGCTGCCTTGGCCATCTGTGCTCTTCGAATAACCTCCTGGTCACAGTCGCCATCGTCGCTAATTTGTGAGCCTAGGTATACGAACCTGTGCACTACATCAAGGTCACTCAGTTCATTAGTTCGCGCCATGACACCGGTACGATCAACGAACATTAACTTAGTTTTGCTTCTGTTGATAAGAAGCCCATATTCCTTGCTGATGCGTTCAATTCTCCCAGTTAGTGTTTTATTGAATTCCAGTCATGCAGGTGTAAGAAAGGGTGCGGAAAAGGAAGATGCTCCTGCAAGATAACAGGTCTAAAACTCTTTGCAAAGTTTGTCAGGGGAAGATCTGCCTCAATCTTATCCTGCTGTATAGTCTTGATTGAGAAGGATGAAGAGGACACACCACAGACAGAGCAGTCTCCGGAGCCCCAGGAAAAGCTGTCAGACGAATCTAGAACTTCCAAAAGAACACTACTGTTTCGTCGCTAAGTGCGTAAAGGTAATACTAATATTTCATACCTACCCTTGTAATTAATTAAAATAAATAAATATTAATTGAAATTTTGTTGTATATTTCTGGCGCAGGTGTCAGCTGAGGTCCCGCCATCACTAAGCGATATAATATAAGTTTTATAATATCAGTATCACTAATTTTCCACTGATTTATGTATTTCTTATCCTTCAAATCAAATCAAATATTCTTTATTGTCATACAAGAAACATACAAACATATAATAACACAATAAAAAGAAACAAATCGACAATCTGGGCGGTCTTATCGCTAAAAGTGAAAAGGCCTTGTAATTTGTCAGGCTCCCTTTTTTGAAAAATCGGATTTCCTTAATTTTTTGCTTTGTCCTGATTACACTGGAACTATTGGTCTTCCAAAGTTCAATTTGTGCTTCAGTTAAAGCTAAATAACTGCTCTACACTTTTTTCTAATGACTTTCCTCGTCGAATGAGTATCATAGCCGATATTCTTTTCGGAAGGCGGCTAAAACTACAATATCTAGCTTTTTAGGGAAAATGGACAATATTTGAGGTGCTGTATCTTGGGTTCTATTAGACCTACAGAGCTGCAATGGCCCTCTAATTATAGGAAATTTTGTCTTCAATATACGAGGGCGGTTTGATATATAGGTGACTTGATGGAAATAATAAAAGAAATTGAAGTTTGATTATAACTCTTTACTAAGCTGCATACGTTCCTTTTTTGAAATTGGCCCGCAAAAATTTTTTTTACATGCACAAAATTGAGTGATTTCTAAGTAGACGTTTTAGATGGAGAAAAATGAATTTCGAGTTTCAATTAAATACTACATTTTACGTGGAAAAACTATTAAAGAGACTGAATACAAATTCAGAAAATATTATGGAGAATCGGCTCGTTCGCACGGGATGGTTCATAAATTGTTTATTGAATTTCGTGGTGGTCGTAGCACCACAAAAGATGCCTAGATAGGCCGATAAAGGTGACTACTAAGGATGTCGGTGACAAGATACACAATATTGTTTTGGCAGACCGACGAGTGAAGATTCGAGAGATAGTTGACACTGTTCACATTGAACCGAATGAGTTTTTCATATTTTGCATAACATTTTGGGTATGAAAGACCTTCCCGCAAGATGGGTGCTGCGTTTGCTGAAAGTCGACCAAAAACTAAATTGCGTAATATCTTCTGAGGATCCCTTGGCCATGTTTCACCGGAACTTAACTGAATTTTGGCGTCGATACGTAACAGTTGACGAAACGCGGGTCCACTATTACACGCCAGAGACAAAATAAGTCAAAGCAATGAACTCCTACTGGTGAACGTGCTCCAAAGAAGGCAAAAACTGGATTTCTGCCGGTAAAGTGATGACCACTGTCTTTGGGACAGCCAAGGTGTTACATCATCATTTTACATCTATTTTTTGAAGAAAGGTAAAACAGTAACTGGAGATTACTATACTGACTTGTTGGACAGGTGTTAGCAAAGAAGAAACGGAAGCACATAGCCAAGAAAAAGGTGCTGCTTCATCAGAATAATACTCCAGCTCACTCGTCTGCAACTGTCACCTCGAAACTTGTGTAATTACGATACGACTTATTGCCGCACCCCCCCCCCCCCCCCATTCACTGGATCTGACTCCCTGTGACTTTTTTCTATTCCTAAAAATGAAGAAAAGGCTCGGTGGATCAAATACTAATTTTGATATGGGTTTATGAAGTTGGAATGTCGTAGGTCTAAGTGTATTGAGGTAAAAGGAGATTATGTAGAAAAATAAACCAAAAAATCGGAAAGCCCTACTCACTAATCACCTACTTATCAAACCGCCCTCGTAAGTGTACATAATAACTATTTCCGTGGGATGCACCTTTTAGAAATTATTAGCCAAAATCTGAAAAAGTCCGAAAATTTTGATGTTTTTGGAGCACCACGCAGTTAGCATAAGTCTTTCGAAGCTGCAAAATTAGCTTCACACTACTGGTATCAACCCTAACAACATACAAAAATCAGAACTGTTGCAACCAATGCGACCTCACGCGATTTTTATGTCTAGAACAAAATCTCGATTTTTGATATTTTTTTTCGAATCAAATAGCGTTAATGGTACTACTTTTAGACAGAGTTCTGGGCTAAGATAACGCTCATTTGCTGCAACAACGACGTAATTACACGTTTTTGTCAAAATGGACTTCCGTATTTAAAATTATGTATTGAGGCTCATGTATTGAGGCATATCAGAGAAAAATCAACGCAATTGTATGACAGTGACACCATCTAGATCATGTTTATAGAAAAAAAAATTCGTCGACTTTTCTCCAAACTTTACAAACCTCAAGTGGAATACTCAAGTCAGTTTTGACCAAAAGTGTAATTACGTCGTTGTTGCTCCAAATGAGCGATAAAATATAGCTCGCCATAGAAATCAATGGACCATCACACATGGGCGCTATGCTATACATAGGTACTGCTATATCGTAAGATATAACGTGATACCGTGCGATACGGAAATCATAGCGCAGATGTGACCTTGATATGAGCGATGCTTACTTGTTACAAAATTGGTATAGGACCCGTTAACTGGGGATTTTTTTGCCATTTCAGCAAACTTGTAGAACAAAAGTTGTTCATTACGATGGGTAGAATCCCCAGTTAACGGGCCCTACACCAATTTTAATAATAATTATTATTATTTATTTAGACAATTTTTGGTCCATTATATTAGTAAAATTACTTAGAAACTAATGTTAGTATTTAAAGGCTAGACAAAGAAAACATGAAGGCATGACGCCCCTGCCTTACCAGTACACGCATGACAATTTTGTTACATTCTGTATACGATCGTGTCGCCGCCGTGTTTGATAGCTTGCTAGAGTCTGACAAATGAAAGCGTGACCTGGAATTTTCTGTAAAGTTTTTACATGGCAACAGTAAAAAAATTGTCAGTGGCTGTCATTGTTTTTTGCAAAAAAATTAACTACGTAAAATATTTGTTTAATAATGGGCAAAACGATTAAAAGTATGTGAGAAGTATGCTACATACCATGATCAGTAAATTCAGACAAAAACAAGAGGGGTAACAAGTTGTTTTCCAAGAAAAACAACAATGTTTACATTTCTATACTAGTATAACTGATAATATTCATAGTGGTTGGCTTAATATTCATATTTATTATGTAGGTGGATTTTTTTATCCCTGCAGGTCGAATTTTTAGTCACATTTTGAGTATGATAATAAAATGTTTCATGATCTTAGAATATTATGTGGTGATAAATGTGTATATTATGTAATAGAATGGTTCCTATGTTACTGAAAATAAATAAGGTCATGTTATGTAAATAAATACAATCATGTTTTTTTATATATGCCCATAAATCTGTTAATTATATTTATATACTTTATATGTATGTATTTATATGTACACGTGTATGTATATCAGCTTTTTGCCACTTAACACAATCCATACACCAATCGTTTTTAAAGATTTATTACACAAGTATTAAATCTATTTTTCCTGCTATAGGTGGTGATACCACATGAAGATTTTTTGAATTTGCCGCGTTTTCTCAGGTCACGCTTTCATTTGTCAATCTCTATGCTTACTGCAGATATCGTAAGATGAAATAGCACTAGTCGTATCGCTCTAGTGTGTGAAGTCCTTTAGAGTGTACCCTCGGAACGCACTTTTATGGAATGACGTCACTTAATTAAAGCCAGTGAGCGTTTATGCGCGAAATTTGAAATGTAAATTTTTGATTTGCATTAAATAAATTATTTTTGCACATTTTAACTTTTTCGTTTTTGGTATATTCATATAATCCTTAAATCTTTAAGATAGACTAAAAAAATAAAACTATGCAAGGTCCCCATTGAGAATAACAATCTTGAATTGATCCATCATTTTTGCGGCAAAGGAAATGGGAATATACAGCAGTACTTACTTTCATTCTGCCTTTGTATACGTTTCGTCGCTAATCTATTTCTGCTTTACTTATCATAATATTTATCTTTCAGTACCTTAACAGTGTTCGTCCGTTACTTGATGATGAAAATTATAAGAGAGTCGAAAAACTAGCTAAAGAGTTCGAAGAAACAATCGCAGTCAAACTTCAAAGATTCCTCATTTTAAAATCATGGTAAGTTCAAAACTTTGCAAAGGTAAAGGCGCGCAACTCGCGCGCGACGATATTTATTTATAAAAAAGGAAGAGAAAAGAAGAAAAAGAAGAAAAGAAAAAAGAAAAAAACATTATTGACGATTTAAAAGCATCTACTTAAATAAAAAACATTTTGAGTTTGAGTTTGAGTTTAAATACAAATCTTTGGACTTCATACAAATCGATCAGCCGAGCGGCCAAATTAGTATGAAGAGTCCATATGGCGAATGTCTGCGGTATAGAGTCTTACCTAATGAGGCGGAAGCTCCGATAGTGCGGCCATGTCTTGCGGATGTCGGACAATAGAATGGCAAAACGCATCTTTTTTTCTGAACTCGAGGATGGCAAGCGGAAGCAAAGTAGCCAGTTCCTTCGCTTTAAGGATGTTCAGAAGAGACACATGAAGCGATGCGATGTTGACCCTCTAAAGTGGGAGGAGAGAGCGAATTGACGACCGGAGTGGAGGCGCTTAGTGCAGAAAAAAGTGAGCGACTTTGAAAAGCGGAGGAGATTAGATCTCGACGCAAAATTTGAGGCTAGACCACCGGTGGTCATCTTTTATAATTATATTGACGGTGTCCTCACGTGTCGCCAGTGTTTGCGCACGTTTTGCAACAAGATTGGCTACTGTAGTCATATTAGGGCACATGATAGGGCAAATTATCATAGTCCCTCTGTATACTACGGACCAACAGTATTCACCGTAGCCGAAATCGGCAAGGGAGTAAAGTCCATTTTTTTTTGCGATTGACTATGGATTCCTTGGGGAAAGTTGATCAGAATCAGGAGTAGAAGCACTGATTAAAATTTGACGCACAACTAGATTTACATCCTGTATATCAGTCAAGTGGGGTATCGTTGAATACGTATTTAAAAACGAAGAAGTGTTATGTAACAACATATTTTTACCAGGTGCACTGTTTAAAAAATGTGAAACCCTAAAGTACATTGAAAGGTTTGTCCCCTGGCGTTTCTTAACCGTTTGACTAGTGAATTTGAAATTGTCTGTGACAATAAAGTCTTAATGAGAACTCTCAATTATAATTATTTCGAGTATCCTGTGATAAACGTTTTTCGAGTTACGAAGATATAATTGACCACGCTCAATACGTTAAAAACAACCGACTTCAATCGCAACAACTCCAATTTTGATATGTCTTTGTTGATTTTCTCAAAAACCGCTGAATCGATTTCGATAAAATTTATATGGGACCACCTGTGAAGTATACCCAATTAAACAAAAAAGAATTTTCCAAATCGGTTCAGGCGTCTTCGAGTAATCGGTGAACATTCATAACAAAAAAATATAAAAAAAAGATTTCGACGAATTGAGAACCTCCTCCTTTTTTTGAATTCGGTTAAAAACATAAATAAAATTGAAAGTTTAACCTCGTCTGATGCACCCTTAGCTTCCTCTAAACCGTCTGAAACGAATATATTCTATTTACTGGTATCACGGACTAAATTGATAGACTCAAGCAGTTGCGGAAGGCGACTCTTTTTTTTTCGGTCAAAGTTGAGATTTCAATGCCGTGGTGTGCCTTTACCTTAGCTTTTCTTAAACCGTCTAATATTTATATATTCTGTATCCTGGTATCATAAGCCAACATCTAGGACCACAAACGGTAGCGCAAGGCGATCCATTTTTTTTGGGGCCAAAATGGAAACTTTGAGACGCCATATTTTTAAAAGCTTCCAAAACTTTTGGTAAGACGGTTTCTTTCACATACTCTGGAACTTTTACAATAACCTCCAATACACCACTTAGCGCAAGGCGATACATCTAGTTTGAGCTCTCGGCTGAGGGTCTAATAACTACAGCAATGGTATCCTGACATGCCCTAAGTGCAACCGCACTTTCGTGCCAAGCTTGGCTACATCAGCCACACCACATCCGAGCGCATAAGAGGGCGGAGCAACGGGACGCCTGTGCCTGAGTCATAAATTTCTGCGGTCGCTGTAGTCGAAATCGGCTATCATCATCAGGCTATTATTTTTACACTTTTTTACTGAGCACTTCAGCATACTGGCGGTTTGCGTGTTCAAGTTGAAGTATGTGCTTATTCTGCGTTCTAAGTAGATATTTATTGTGCCACTTTAGTGCGTTAGTGCAATATCCCTATAATTAAATATATTTGGTATAATCTGTTACGATTTCCAATCAGTATGCACATGACTTGTACTGTCTTGCTTATTTACGTTGAAGTGAACACTCCTTTTTTTGACCAATTAAACTACTCAAAAAGTCAGTTTGTTAAATAATAATATGTTTTTAGGTGGTCCAGCAATTATGTATCTGATTGGTGGGAAGAGTATGTGTATCTGAGGGGGCGTTCTCCTCTCATGGTGAACTCGAATTTCTACGGTATTGACGCCATCCTGTTGAGACCCACTACCAAGCAAGCCGCTCGCGCCGGCACCGTCATACATCTTTGTCTCCAGTTCAGGAGGCTTATCGACAGACAAGAATTAGAACCGGTACTTGCTATTTATATCTCACTAATAACGTATAAATGCGAAAGTATGGATGTTTGTTTATTTGTTTGTTTGTTCCTCTTTCACGCCGCAACTACTTAACGGATTTGGATGAAATTTGGTAGGTAGGTAGATAAAGCACTCGGCTAACACATATGATAATTTTTATCCCGTAAAAGTTAAGGATTCCCGGAAGAATGCTTAAAAACTCAAAATTGCCACTTCATCACTATATGGCGCCACCTTAATATTTTCTTTCTCTCTAGATCCAATTCTAAAGTCCACGCAGACGAAGCCGCGGGTGGAAGCTAGTGTAATATACAAATGGCTCCTACCGGAAGACGTAGCGTAGGCATGCCTCCCACTCGGTGGAGCGATGAACTGGTGAAGGTAGCAGAAAACCGCTGGATGCACGCAGCGCAAAACCCGGTCGACGTGGAAATCCTTACGGGAGGCTTTTGTCCAGCAGGGGAGTCGATGTCTTCTGGCTGACGATGATGATGGATGACTGTAGAGTAGAGGAGTACTAAGAAAGGATATTTTGTAATATCATCCCTTAAGAGGTGAAAACAGATGGTTTGATTTGAATTTAAAATATGCCGTTTTCTGTGTGATCGATTCGATTCGAAGAGTGATGGTCAATGATGTATACTTGTAATAGTTACAAAGTTGCGACAACGCTCAATGATTAAAGTGAGAATCATTGAGCGTTGTCGCAACTTATTTCCCGACAATGTGGACATAGAGCGGTGAACAAGGAGAATAGATGCGTCGGGATGTTTATATTCGAAGTCTGTGCGTACGAAGTAGCGAGCGCTATGGTAATGATTAACAAAACATTTTACCATGTTTCTTTATTTGCATACAGATAATGCTACAAAATATGGTGCCATTATGCTCATGGCAGTACGAGCGACTTTTTAACACCGTGCGTGTGCCCGGAGTGGAGACAGACAAAATCGTCCACTACCAAGACTCTAACCACATCACTGTTTATCACAAGGGAAAATACTACAAGGTTATAGTCTACTCCAGAGGACGACTGCTCAATCCAGCAGAAATTCAAGTGTAAGATATTTGCCCCTTATTTCGGTTTAGTTAGACAGGTACTTCCTTTAAATGTGATGTCTCCGTCATATCTGATATGAGTTAAACAGCTGCATGGCAAACAATTTTAGTTTAAAAACAACAAACTCAAGTTGTCTAAACTGTTATCTATCCTTTGTGATAGATAGGTTAAATTGTGCCACACGACAAGAAGATTTTAATAATCAGAAACTTTTATAAAAGGGGTTTGAAGATTTTGGCCCACTGATCGAGCTGTCATATATTTTTTTCAAAATCGCATCCCACGATTAAACCTATATACAGGGTGATTGGTAATTCGACGTAATCCTTCAAAGGGGTTATACTATTATTTATTTGCAACAAATTAAGTCCAGTTAACCAGGGGTCAAAATGTATGGTTACTGAGATATTACTGTTTTCAGATTTTTTTGAAGTTTTCTACCTTGTTACCAAAAACAATTAATTATGAAAAAATCATTACACCGTTTACATTAAATTGATACTTTTTTAAAAGCTGAGAAATGAGCGCTTGCTTTGAAAAAAAAAATCCTTGCCCAAAACTCACAAAGTCTCAAAAATAAACGGTCTTAAGTTGCATAAAAATATTATTTTGTATAAATTTTCCATAAGTAATTGAGTATAACTAGAAAAAAATGTAGTGAACTTGGCGTACAAATTAATTAAAAAAGTTCCTTGTTTCATAAGCTTTCTAAAAAGGTACAAATGATACCAACTTTTGCACGGGATCGAAAAAAAAACCAATAAACCAAACAAGTAACACATTTTTCCATACATATCCTGCACGGTGCCGCCCTCCCTTTTATTCGTGTCGTGCGTGACTCGTGAGCTTAACATGATTCGATAATTTGTAGCAATCTTCGCGACAGTTCGTGGACACAAACTCGCACAGTTTCCAACCAGATGGTTAGTTCGCGCGGACAGAAAAGTCACAGTATTCGTTAAATAATATAGTACTGGAGCCAGCAAGGTATATGAGCCTAAACATATAAGAACGCTGGAAGCAGTCTATCTCGAAAGAACTTTTTGTTTTCAATCGTTTGGCTCGAGTCTTACAGTCCAGATCGGTCACTGAAATTTTTTATGACGTTCAGAAAAACTTAAAAAAGTCGTATTTGGGCCTAAACATATAAGAATAGGACTCAAAATGAAATTTGGATATGAAAGTAAGTACATTGGACAACCCCATAACATTTTTTTTTTTCGCTGAAATCGGTCACCGTCCCAAATCAGACAGGGGGGGTCAGAAATCGTAAAAAATCGGTTTTGTAACTAAACATATAAGATGTCTGCAACCAATGTAAATCGATAAAACACACTTCACCTTATACAAAAAGTTCAGTCTTACAACGCGAATCGGTCACAGTTCCAAAATCTGACTACTTTTATAGCTTAGGTTTTTTCGCTGACGATGGGCGATAACTCGATAACCATTAAGGTTAGAAGAGGTATAGTTACTTCGGCAAAAATTAAGTGCATAAAATTTCCAACAAAGAAGGTTATATTAATTTTTATTGTGGGATTAGTAGATAATGAGCAAATTGCAAAACTGTCTCTCATAAACATCGTTTTCGTCTATTTCTCCATAACCTTTAAGATTACAGGTATAGTTACTACGGTAAAAATAAAGTACATAAAATTTGCAACATAAAAGGTCATATTCATTTTCACTGTATAATTAATAGAAAAAGAGTAAATTGAAAAAATAATGTTTATATTTGAAATTTTCATCTATTTGTTTATAAATTAAAGATTAGAGGTATTGCGGCTTTAAAGAAATAAAGTTTATAAATTTTGTAATAAAAAAGGTTCTATTCATTTTTATTGTGGGATTAATTGATAAATAGTAAATTGTAAAATTGTTTCTCATAAATAAAGTTTTTGCCCATTTCTCCATAACCTTTGATATTAGAGACATAGCTACTACGGTAAAAACAAAGTACATAAAATTTTCAACAACAAATATTCATTTTCACTGTATAATTAATAGATAAAAAGTAAATTGAAAACACTTTTTATTTTACAAATTTTCATCTATTTGTTGATAAATTAAAAATTTGAGGTATTGTGACATAAGAAAAAAATTAATACATAAAATATGTAACAAAACTGTTGCATTTTTTCTGTAGGATTAATAGATAAAAGTTAATTGAAAAACTAAGTTGTAATCAAACTGTTTTTATAGAATAATCTTAAGGTACAACAAAAAAGTGAGTAACATTGTTATTTTCATCAATACCAGCATTTATTTATACGTATACTCAATATTAATATTTTATCAATACCCTGTGAAGTATACAAATATTAAAGCATAGAACTTAAATTTCTAAATGTAGACAATTAAATATTGTTTTCTACTTTTATGTAGACAGCGCCAAAAGTTCCCAGCCTGACATATTTAGAGTTGTATAGCGATGATTTAAGCTATATTTTTGAATAGTGTAAGTCGGATAATAGACACTGATGCAATCAACGAGATAAGTAAGTTTTTTATTTATTTACTGTACAAGTAAAACTCTAATAGGTTAGCCGTATCATAAATCGAATATCATGCAGTAGAGTTGTTTTATCAAAATAAGGTGAAAGTCAAAAGAATTTAAGAAGAGTTAATATTGCTATGTGTACCATATCGGAAAACAATGCTCCTGTGGAACAAATTGTTCTAAGTGATCGTTGTATGAGGGTCGAATTAATATATGCAATCTTTGAGCTTTCTAAATCAAGCACCCATATTTTTTTTAATAAACATTTACATGTTAAAAAATAAACCATGCGATCAGTTTCTAAATTTGTTCCCGTAGTTCTACGACAGCAAAATATTTTTTGGCACCATGTTTCGAATACTACGGATGTTTTAAAGTCAAACATAAAAAAAATGAAACAATGATCCTCTACCATGATCTGTTTAAAAAATCGAATCAAATAATTAAAAGATCAAATGAAGGAGCTCCAAAAAAATCAAGGGTAACCGAATCAAAAAAGAAAACACGGTTTTTTTGAAATTGCAAAACACATACTGTTGAAGAATTTATCAGAACTTAACACTACTATAGAAGAGACATATTAGTGTCGATTCGGTTTTCATGATTAAACTTATCTAACAAGATTAAACCTTGTTTAAGTGTTCTGTCTTTTTCCTTCTAAATCGAAAAGACAAGGAAAGGACGCTTAAATTTAGTTTAGTCCTGTCAAATAATATCTAGCTTCCGCCCGCGACTTCGTCTGCGTAAACTTCAGAATTGGGTCCAGGGAGATAAAATGTTAACAGTTTTTAGCCACTTCTCCGTGAGCCTTCGAGGATTCTGGGATAAAAACGTGTTAGCCGAGTGCTTCATCTATCTACCTACCAAATTTCATCCAAATCCATCATTATTTTCAGCGTGAAAGTGGAACAAACAAACAAACATCCATACTTTCACATTCATAATATTAAACACTTCCTTATAATGAGAAAACATATTTACATCACCATTTCATATTATTATTAGGCTCCAGGAATGTGAATAACTTACTTTTTTGTACCTTGAATTTTTAAGTATAGAAAATTATGTACTTACATATGTGTAAGTCTTGAAGTTAAAATTGTTAGTGTTTGTATGGTTTATCGCTGTTTTCGAGAGTCATTACAAATCGTCTCGCACGCAGGTTTGATGACTTCCTGCCTCCCGAACAAGCCGTTTTCCGAAAAGGCTTCAGTGCCATAGATCACATACATACGCTCCGGCAGATTATACAGAAGACCGAAGAGTATAATCGGCCACTGTGCTTGGCGTTTGTGGACTATGAAAAAGCCTTTGATTCGGTTAAGACCTGGGCTGTGCTACAGTCTCTCCAACGGTGCCAAATTGACTATCGATATATCGAAGTGCTGAAGTGTTTGTATGACAACGCCACCATGTCGGTCCACCTCCAGGATCAGAATTCGAAACCTATCCGGTTGCAGCGTGGGGTGAGACAGGGAGACGTCATATCTCCGAAACTGTTCACCGCTGCCCTGGAAGACGTTTTCAAGCTTCTGGACTGGAGAGGACTCGGCATTAACATCAACGGCGAGTACATCTCTCACCTTCGATTCGCTGACGATATCGTGGTCATGGCTGAGACCCTGGAAGACTAAGCACAATGCTCGATGGACTCAGTAGAGCCTCCCAACAAGTGGGTCTTAAAATGAACATGGACAAGACGAAAATCATGCCAAATGTGCGTGTCACACCCACTCCTCTGATGGTTGGAGACTCTACACTTGAAGTTGTTGACAAATATGTATACCTGGGACAAACAGTCCAGCTAGGTAGGTCCAACTTCGAAAAAGAGATCAATCATCGAATCCAACTTGGCTGGGCAGCGTTCGGGAAGCTCCGCAATATCTTCGCGTCCAAAATACCGCAGTGTCTCAAGACTAAGGTCTTTGACCAGTGTGTGTTGCCAGTGATGCCATATGGAATCGAAACATAGTCGCTTACTATGGGCCTCATAAGAAGGCTCAAGGTCACCCAAAAGGCGATGGAACGTGCCATGCTTGGAGTTTCCCTACGTGATCGAATCAGAAATGAGGAGATACGTAGGAGAACCAAAGTCACCGACATAGCTCACAGAATCGCTAAACTGAAGTGGCAGTGGGCGGGGCACATAGATCGTAGAACAGATGGCCGTTGGGGCAGTAAAGTTCTCGAGTAGCGACAGCGCACCGGAAAACACAGTGTAGGCAGGCCTCCCACTCGGTGGACCGATGACCTGTTAAAGGTTGCGGGAAGCCGCTGGATGCGGGCAGCGCAGGACTGGTCGATGTGGAAATCCTTGGGGGAGGCCTTTGTCCAGCAGTGGAGGTCCTTCAGCTAATGATGATGATGACATGGTTTATAGTAAAATTTTATTGAAATGTTGATTTTGTTTGTTTTTGATTTTATCTTATAAATTTTGTTCATAGTATTGTCATAATTTTGAAGTGGTATTTTAGAAAAGTAAGTTATTCACATTCCTGGGGCCTAATGATAAATGATTTATCATAATTACTTACATAATGTCGATTTTAATATAATAATTTGAAAAAGAGCTGTAACTTAAAATAAATTTCTAAACAAAACAAAGAAAAATCTGTTGAAGTAGAAAAGTATGACTAATAGTTAAACTACAGGTGCCAACTGAATTAGTTTACTTTTAAATTTAATATGACGAGTTTTATTAAATAATCTCATCTAAATGACCGTCATCTCGATTTCGACATTCTTCTAAACGAGCACAAAAATTTTCGAAGACTCTTCGAAAAAGAGACCGTGATATTGCACGGACATTTTCTTCTGTAATGTTTGCTTTGACCTTTTTGTGTTGAAAATTTTATGCACTTTATTTTTACCATATTCATGCTATGCCTCTTATCTTAAAAGTTATGGAGAAATGGGCAAAAACTTTATTTATAAGAAACAATTTTACAATTTACTCTTTATCTATTAATCCCATAATAAAAATGAATAGAACCTTTTTTGTTGAAAATATTATAAACTTTGTTTCTTTTAAAGCCACGATACCTCTAATCTTTAATTTATCAACAAATAGATGAAAATTTCAAATATAAAAATATTTTTTTCAATTTACTCTTTTTCTATTAATTATGCAGTGAAAATGAATATGACCTTTTATGTACTTTATTTTTACCGTAGTAACTATACCTGTAATCTTAAAGGTTATGGAGAAATAGACGAAAACGATGTTTATGAGAGACAGTTTTGCAATTTGCTCATTATCTATTAATCCCACAATAAAAATGAATAAAACCTTTTTGTTGGAAATTTTATGCACTTAATTTTTGCCGAAGTAACTATACCTCTAACCTTAATGGTTATCGAGTTATCGCCCATCGTCAGCGAAAAAACCTAAGCTATAAAAGTAGTCAGATTTTGGAACTGTGACCGATTCGCGTTGTAAGACTGAACTTTTTGTATAAGGTGAAGTGTGTTTTATCGATTTACATTGGGTGCAGACAGCTTATATGTTTAGTTCCAAAACCGATTTTTTACGATTTCTGACCCCTGTCTGACTTGGGACGGTGACCGATTTCAGCGAAAAAAAAATGTTATGGGGTTGTCCAATGTACTTACTTTCATATCCAAATTTCATTTTGAGTCTTATATGTTTAGGCCCAAATACGACTTTTATAAGGTTTTCTGAACGTCATAAAAAATTTCAGTGACCAATCTGGACTGTAAGACTCGAGCCAAACGATTGAAAACAAAAAGTTCTTTCGAGATAGACTGCTTCCAGCGTTCTTATATGTTCAGGCCCATACACCTTGCTGGCTCCCGATCTAATAGTTAACATTCTTATTAATGCCTCCGACATGGCTTAACGACTGCCATTTAATGATAGCAGCCGGTGCCAATGCACAGTGGTTTCCCGCCCATAGAGAGGTGCGTCAAAATTCGAAACTTGGTTGTTTAAGGATATTTGCGATTGAAACCAGTGTAGAATTTTGTAAACATGCATTTTTTATTAAATATAAGCAAAGAAAAAAGATGTACATGTTGTAAAAAATCAAAAACTTAACCTAATTAAACGAATAATTTAAAAAGTTTTTACAAGCGAATATTTTCAAATTTTATTAACGAAACATAAATCTTAGGACACAAAAAATGTACTTTTACAGTAAATTTACATACTAACACAAATAATGATCAACTACCCATTAAAATCTTTCTTAAATTTCAAGTAAATCTAACGCGGCTTTAGATAAAAAAGATTTCATTTTTCGGCTAAGTTTACGCATAGAAGAGATAAAGGGATCTAAGCTTAATAGTAGTCTATTCAGGAGATCAGTATTAGTCAGAACACGGGACATTTTACGTGTGTGTTGTTGTCTAAACCGTTTAATATCTTAATATCTTAAATAATATAATAATTCGTATAATTCGCCTATTGATAAAAGTGAGTGTTCAATGACATGAGAGCCATGAATTAGAACTTTATGGACTGAAGCTGGAAGGTTGTACCATGGATAAGTCTGAACCAGTAATTTAGCCGTCTCTAATGCGTAATCTTTAAATTTATCAGAACTAATTTTGTATCCAGACAAAAGTGCCTCTAAGATAACACTGCACCTTGTTATTAAGTTTTTGTCTAAACCTGTGATTTCAGCAGATATTTCAGCATTAGAAAAAAATTGCTCGCAGTATTACCGTCATTAGAAGTCCCACTACCCCCAGCTTTAGACTTATCAATTATCAAACCCAATCGTTCTCTAAATTCCTTTTGAATTCACGTATTTGACTCTGCAAATAGCTGTTTATCGGATTCAGACCTAACCTGCCATTTCCTAATTGATAATCTATAAGAGACATGCAAAAAGTATTCAAAAAATCTAATCCACGAGTGCAGAGGTGACAAACCAAAAGCATACTTATCATCATCAGCTGGTTTTGCTAAGCAGTTATCTATGTCGTTCATTTCTTTTGGGGTTGCTTTACAAATGTAACATCTAAGTGAAGAGCTACCGCTTTAAGGCGTTGCATACTTTACCATCAATCATGGTTAATTGCAACTCATGTCGGATGGTTAAAGTTGTATCATTAAAAGAAACTCGCGTGGGTTGTAAATAATTGATTTTATCTTTGTAATACTGCTCCTCCTGAATAGGCAACTCAGTTGTTTCATTTTTAAATTGTAACCTGATGGGCCTGCAACACCGCGTGGAAAAAGGACGAGGATTTTTCCAAATCAATTTGCTCTCCGTGTGTCCATCACTGTTGATGTGATTTACATACAAGCGAAGAGGGACATAAGAAGTAACAAAAAGGCTACTATCGTCAGTCAGTTGTCCGTCAGTAAAATTTTGTTTGTATTTGCTCTGTCCGGTACTTCTATCGAAACCCCACTTTCCCATCAAAATGAGATTGTCGACAGAAGTACTAGTCAGGGTATCCAAAACAGGTTTTTGTGATTTTATGATACGTGAAGCTGTGTGGTCTAATAAACTTTGCAGTTCAATTTCAGCGCAGCTTTCCGTAACAATCATGGTACTTCAATCGGGGCTACACACCTTTTTTTCTACTTAGAGATTTTTATAACTCGGGAGAGAACTAGCATTTAACATTCATTTATTTACAAAATTTTTAATCAAAATATATTGATGCTTTGTTAGTTTAGCATCCACGAACAGTGAAAGAACCGAGACTGTATCTACATCTGGCAATGATGCAGCATGTGTACTAGATGAGTCATTTAATGCTTGGGCCATCGAGGGATCGTTCTGGGACAACTCAGCTAAACGTCTTTGTTTGGTACGCTTTGAGCTTTCTAAATAATCAACACGTAGTCGACCTCAGCGTTTTTCACTGCCCGTGACTGAAGAAGATGGCTCGGGTGACTCAGACTCAGTCACTACAACCATATCCTTCTCTAACTTAATACATATTTGTTCCTTTATTTCTAACCAATCCCCATATTTACTTAAAAATCTAGTTCTTTTGTACTGTTGCAGGCGCCAATATTTTAAAATTCTATCGCAAATACTATTTATGCTTGCAATTAATTCATCAAAATTATAGTTTTCCTTGTCTAAAATATTGACGCCTGCTAACTCACAAACTTCAGAAACAACCTGCTTTTTTCGATCTTCTTCAGTTTTAGATATACCTGATAGATGAATCAGATAAAATATACATGCAAGAGAACTCGCAAGAGTAACAAGTACCTAAAATAAAGAATTTTTTTTCTATTAATGATTGTCGTAGCTGCTGCTACGAAAACGTCTACGGACACTTTGAAGCAGTGTAAGTGTATGGGTGCCGGACGTTGCTGGACCCAATTTCTATTGTATATGAAAGTTTAAGGCTTACTCTATCAAGTGAATGTAATCTTAAACGGTTGAGCGCGGTTGAACCATTTTGAAAATCTAGTTAAAATAATAGTAACTACGAAAAAAATACTCGAAAAATACTTTGCCGGTAGTAGCCATATATAGCTTTAAATAACAGTATTTAAAAAAAAGTTAAATGCAATAAATAAAGAACATACCTTGGTTTTGTAAATCCATAGCACAGGAATTTGCACAAACAACCAATTCTTGGAAAACCAAGCCCGAACAAGCGACGCTGCACTAATGACTTTCGCTGATAACACAGTTGCGGAATCGGTGCGCGCACTTCGGAGGTCGAAGGAACAATGATTTATGCACATTATGTAAATAATATATATACTTTATGGTAGCTGGAACTTCGTACTACCCCCTCCATATTGTATTTTTCATATTCGTGACAATGATTTTTTCGATTTTTGGCGTATGGGCGGGACCACCGTGCAATGGCTTAACGTGCCTTGCGAAGCACGGAAACGGTCGAAATAAATGCCACTAACAGTAAAAACCCATCCAGGTTTTGACCGTGTCTGCAGTCAGTTAACCTGCGTGATCGATGAGACCAAGCAAGTCACACTGAACCACGACCGCTTCTATGTACGTGCTGATGAAGCGTCCCAAAACCACGCATATCAAAATTAAAAGTGTTTAAGCGTAGTTTTAGTCAATTAACAAGGATATCAACTATTATTTAACAAATACTGTGACTTTTCTGTACGCACGAACTAACCGTCTGGTTTGAAACTGTGCGAGTTCGTATCCATTTTGTACCTTTTTAGAAAGCTTATGAAACAAGGAACTTTTTTCATTAATTAGTACGCCAAGTTCTCTACATTTTTTTCTAGTAATACTCAATTACTTATGAAAAATTTATACAAAATAATATTTTTATGCAACTTAAGACCGTTTATTTTTAGGACTACGTGAGTTATGGGCAAGGTTTTTTTTTCAAAGCAAGCGCTCATTTCTCAGCTTTTATATAAGTATAAAATAATTTAATGTAAACGGTATAATGCTTTTTTTATAATTAATTGGTTTTGGTAACAAGGTAGAAAATTTCAAAAAATCTAAAAACAGTAATATCTCAGTAACCATACATTTTTGTCCTCTGGTCAAGTCCAGTTAGGGCTTAATTTGTTGCAAATGACCTCTAGTATAACCCCTTTGAAGGATCACGTCGAATTACCAATCACCCTGTATACAGGTGTCCCAAAAACCAACGATAATCCTTGGAGTGGTGATGGGCCAAGTCCTGATTAGCCAGTAAATGTATATTTCACTTAGTAAAAGTGTCATAGTTTTCGAGATATTGGCACTTTTATGAAATACTTGAAAATGTCTACTTTAGGACAAAGTTACCAATGCCACGTCTACAAATTTAGATATAATTTGATTCTGTTTTTTTTCTAAATGTTACAGAGGAATAAGGCTATCGACAATAATAAAATATTTTTTTAAATCGTTACGGTCCGCTCATAAAATCAAAGTAAACAATTTTTTTACGTTTTTCAAATTTTAATCCCTTAACTTTGAACCTTTATGTTACAAAAAAAAATTACTGGGCTATAGTGGCATGTTTTCAAAAAAATATGCGCATTAAGTGCAGTTTTCAAAATTGTAAAAATTTTATCGAAATTCGCTTTACAAAAAAAGATATGACATTTTAAGTGCAAAATCAGCTCATTCCGAACTGTACCAATAATTAGAAGTTTTAATGAAAATACCACAGACATGCACCCCGCTCCCCCCCCTAAAACTTCTTTGGAAAATACTTTCAAAATATTGAAATTTGATGTTTTTTAGTATTTATTTAAATCAAATGGCCAAATTGCTTGGGGGAGACGTATTCGAGACGGGTCCCCTAGCGTGGAAGCTTCAGCCGCCCATTACCATGAGCGGGTCCTTGTGGTGGGCACCTGGCCCGTAGCGGTCACTCTGGCTGGGCCGAGCAATTGCTGCAATAGTCCCAGGGCCACCAGAAGCACTAACTGGGACGGACGGGGTGGCGGTAGCGGTTGCCACTCGGCCTCGGCAGGACGGTGACGGGTTGGGTGGCGGAAGCTTCTTCCTCTTGGCCGCTAGAGGTGCCCCACGCCTGCTGGTAGGCAGGTTAGCGGGGGCCATGGACTCACAACGGCTGACCCCTGCGGGGCCGATGGCCGGCTGGGGGCTGGAGGGGATGCACCAGTGGTGGCGGTGCGGGGGACGGTCCCGGCTTTCTTGGTCGAGAACTCCTTTCAGAACACCGGGCATTATGTGTGGTTGTACAAGGTGGCAAGCGATTTGGCCATTTGATTTAAATTAAATACTAAAAAATATCAAATTTCAATATTTAATTTCAATATAAAAGTATTTTCATTAAAACTCCTAATTATTGGTATAGTTCGAAATGAGTTCATTGTGCACTTAAAATGTAATATCTTATTTTGTAAAGCGAATTTCGATAAAACTTTTATTATTTTGAAAACTGCACTTAATGCGCATATTTTTTAGAAAACATGCCACTATGGCCCAGAATTTTTTTTTGTAGCATAAAGGTTCAAAGTTAAGGGATTAAAATTTGAAAAACGTTAATTTTTTTTTTACTTTGATTTTATGAGTGGGCCGTAACGATTTAAAAAACATATTTTATTGTTGTCGATAGCCTTATTCCTCTGTAATGCTTAGAAAAAAAACAGAATCAAATTATACCTAAATTTGTAGACGTGGCATTGGTAACTTTGTCCTAAGGTAGACATTTTCAAGTATTTTATAAAAGTGTCAATATCTCGAAAACTATGAAATTTTTACTAAAGTGAAATATACATTTTCTGTCTAGTCAGGACCTGCACGGGTAGCATGAGGCGAGGCGTAGACGCGAGAAAACAACTCAGTTGTCTTTTTCTTTGGCTTAGCGTTAGAACGGAACAAATGCTTTTAAAACTCTCGTCGCGCGCGAGATATGTCGTCATGCTACCGGTGCTGGTCCATCACCACTCCAAGGATTATCGTTGGTTTTTGGGACACCTGTATATATATATATATACATAGGGTGACATATAGGGTCATATATACAGGGTGACTGGTTGAACGACGGACGTATTTAAGGAGATGATAGGATAATTTACATACTTTTCAACCATATAAAACAAAAAAATCATACACTCAAAAAACACAAGTTACATATTTTTTTATAAAACGTAACTATTCTTGTGTTTTCTAACTCTATGCCTAGGTACTTACCACTTTCCCACAGCGTGCACCGAGCTGCTCGTGGTCGCTAAGGCCAATCTCTTGGACAGGCTGATAACACACTGATAATGAAAGGATAGAGTTCGTCTTCATGTAGGATACTTTACCCCAACCACTGGGATACCTGGAAATGCCTTCCTGCATTCCGCGTACTTTCACATGGGTAATAATCGAAGTAAATTGTTTTGTGCGGGTTCACTGGATAACGAACGATTCCTTCCTCGTCCTTGATCAGGGTTCAGGAAGGCCAAGTCTCCTAAGAAGTCCTATGACGGCAACTTATGTAATTCGTGATACATTGCAATATGACGTTAATTCACGTCTAACAACACTAGCTTACATTACATAGCACCACACCATATCCCAGTATCCTCATTAGAGTACTGATAAGCCATTATCACTCACTATCAAGGCACCGAAATCCACGCGACAGCTACGTAAGTAAAACCAGAACGTTCGGGACGAACGGGACGCGTAAACGCACGCCACCCCTACGACGGCCCGCGGGCGACTGACTAGGGCCGGCGCGGCGCGGCGCAGGGCAGAGACGCGGGAGCAGTCGCTCACGCGCATGCGCTGTATTGCGCAGTGGCGAGTCCGCGCCGCCGCTACTCGGGGTCGTTGCCCGAGGCCGCGTACACGTGACTTAGTATTTAGTAAAATGTAGAGGTGAACTTTAAAATTATTTTTTAAATGATGAAAATTAAGGTCATGTTTTTTTTACATATTTGGAATGTGTATCAGCTTCTTATTCACCTCCTTAAATGCGTCCGTTGATTTACCAGTCACCCTGTATATAAGGTGCTACTTTATTAGTGCCCGATATTTTAGTCAGTGCTCCTACTCCTGATTCTGATCAACTTTCCCCAAGAAACCCATAGTCAAATCGAAAAAAAATTTTTGCACTCTTCATACAAATCGATCAGCCGAGCGGCTAAATTAGTATGAAGAGCCCAAAAAAATTTTTGCGATTTGACCATGGGTTCCTTGGGGAAAGTTGATCAGAATCAGGAGCAGGAGCACTGACTAAATATCGGGCACTAATAAAGTAGCACCTTATATAGGATGACCCTATATATGTATATATAATGACCCTATATATGTATATATAGGGTGACCCTAAATTAGTTCTTGATACGAAAGGCTATGCATGTGCTCATGATAACGAACAACTTTCCCTAAAGAACCCATAGTCAAATCGCAAAAAAAATTTGGACTCTTCATACAAATTTGGCCGGTCAGTTCATCGATTTGTATGGAGACTCAAAATTTTTTTTTGCGATTTGACTATGGGTTTGTTAGGGAAAGTTGTTTGTTATCATGAGCACATTCATAGACTTTCGTATCAAGAACTAATTTAGGGTCACCCTATATATACAGGGTGACTTTAAATTTGTTCTTGATACCAAAGGCTATGAATGTGCTCATGATAACAAACAACTTTCCCTAAATAACCCATAGTCAAATCGCAAAAAAATTTTTTGACTCTTCATACTAATTTGGCCGCTCGGCTGATCGATTTGTATGAAGAGATCAAAATTTTTTTTGCGATTTGGCTATGGGTTCCTTAGGGAAAGTTGTTTGTTTTCATGAGCACATGCATAGCCTTTCGTATCAAGAACTAATTTAAACTCACCCTATATATATAGGGTGCTTCTAAAATCAGAGAAAGTATCATGTATAGTGATCACGAAAATGAGACGTTCATGTCCGGAAACTATTCTTTTTTTTTCCATACAAAAAAATAACAATCATAAAAATAAATTGCTTTACTTTATTAAGCCATCCCGTATTGTGTTGAATGAAACCAGGCGCGCGAAAACAATGATTAAACGCTCCGACGTTGCGGCTAGACATCAAACAAATTCGGCACTTGTGTCATGCTGCAAAAGGCTTTGATCTGTCCGCACCTTTTCGCATACTCACTCGGGAGCGGGGCGGCGCGATCCGGAGGGCGGGGGCGGTTGGCGCCCGCGCGCCCTTGTACAGGTCAGAGGTCAGTTCGCTATGCGCAGCGGTGACGCGCAGGCGTGACGCGAACGTTTTGCACCGCCTGCGCCCCCGTCCGCGAGTGAGATAACCATGTCACCCAAACGTACATACGAATCAAAAGTATCTTTAAATGATACTCTGCTACCGCGATACCCTCTAATCGCGAGTGCAATAAGATCCCTGCGCATGCCGTAAACCTGTATGAGCAAAGTTTTGGTGTAAGAGTCAGCCATTATTGTTGTGTTGTGTCATCATCATCAATCGAAAAACGTCCACTGCTGGACTAAGGCCTCCCCCAAGGATTTCCACACCGACCGGTTCTGTGCGGCTCGCATCCAGCGGCTTCCCGCAACATTCACCAGGTCTTCGTCGGTCCACCAAATCGGGGGCCTGCCCACACTGCGTCTTCCAGTCGGTCGGGGTTGCGCGGTCACCAATCGAGAACTGTACTGTGTTGTGTAAAACTTTGTTGTGTTGTGAAAAAGCTTGTAAATAAGGTAATTGACACTCTGCTACCGCTAGTGCAAATAACATCCCTGCGCATGCCGTAAACCCGTATGAACAGAGGTTTGGTGTGAGTCAGCCAGCCACCAGTGTTGTGTTGTGCAAATCCTTGTAAATAAGGTGATGAACTTAGAAACACGCCAAGTTACTTACTGTAATACCACGTTCTTTTTAATTTTACGCATCTACTCTTGAGTACCTACTTAAAACTTTTTATTAACAGATACTTTTCAGTACGTAATTTAACAGTCCAAAGCCTGTCAAAGTGCGATGGTAAGTTTATCACCTTGTTACGTGAATAAGCCGTTTTAATAACTGGTAACTTTGTTTATTCTGCCCTACATTTAATTTAAAGACAATCAGCTGTTCACTAAATTAACCTGTAAAAAGAGATACGAGCAGCGTGCGTTGCTTTCATTCGGTGAAATGACATCGAGTTCATTCATGACTTCATGAAGGAGCGTACGTACTTGAAGGACCGTGTTGTGCGAAATTGAATCAAAGTAAAAAAAAATGTTTAGTCTCCCAAATCAATTTAACGACTCCGGGGCACGAATTTTTTTTACTATTGTAATCTATATGCATGACTCTTACTCCCATTGCAGCGGTGGCATATATTTTGGAAGCACCTTATATATATATATATATAGTATATACACCCTGTATATCAATTGGGGACACTCATACAAACAAAAAAATACTAATAAGTGAGGTAATAAACATACTTGTATTTTTATAATAATAATAATAAATATCCGGGACAAATCACACACCATCATCCGAATCACGAAAATGAAATGTATCTGTCTATCCTTGAAAAATTGAAGAAATAGAAAACTGTTCAGTGTATGCATACTATCCTAAAGAGCAAGGTTCGGAACCGGTTAACAAATACCGGTTAATTTCGTTCGAATTTCGGTTAACGATTCCGTTCAGGTTAAAACCGGTTTCCAGCTTAACCGGTGAATTTGAATAAAATATCGGTTAATCAGGAAGCGGTTTTCTAACCGAAATAGGAACTAAATTAACCGGTTAAAACCAAACTTAGTCAAGTACAGGCACGTCGTGCGGGTGCCACTGCCCGAGTCTTCTGCTCACTTTCTCGCACGCTTTCAATTTCACGCGGCAAACATGCCTACAAAGTCGCATATTCTTCAAATTAACCGGTTAATTCCGTTCGAACGAAAAAATATCGGTTTTGGTTAAACCGGTTAAATATACCGGTAACCGAAACCTGAACGAAACCTTAACCGAAATTATTTCGATATAGGGGTCAATGACCGAAACCGGTATTTTCAAAAAACCGGTTTCCGAACCCTGCTAAAGAGTTAGGTTTTGGAGTTCAAATATACGCTTATCTCCTTTTGGTTAATAAATGTTAATACACACAGAGGCAGCCGCCGGGCGGTGCGTAAGTGTTCCGGGAGCGGTATAGTTTTGATTTGATAACATTGCCCAGCAAGTGGAAAAAACGCTATCTTGAGCCAATATGACTTGCAGCCATGACTTAGAAAAAAACTTTACAGTAATACCAACGTAAAAACAAAAATAAACAAGAGCAGGCAACAAACACAACAACAATCTTCGAAACAAATCATTTTCTTTCAGTTTACAATAATTATTTCCTATTTTTGGCGGCAAGAAAAATTCAAAGGCTTCTGTGGCCACACAGTCTTGTCAGTTCAGTTCAGTTCAGTTCAAGCCCCCCTCCAGCCAGCATTACTGCTGCAAGGACGCGGAGGCCCAAGACACCAGAGGGGGGCGTAGATAGGACAGGAGTGTAGGGCGGCGCAGTCAGGAGGGGGAGAGATGGGAGTTGGAACCGGCCCGAATACTTGGCATCGTAGCTAGTATGGGGAAGATAGATACTATACTTGGTGTGTAATATATACAGGGTAGGAGAATGACTGCTTCAATGTTCATGTTGAGTCTTGTCTATTCTGGGTTGTTTTCTTCTTCAGATTCCGTGTCGGTTTCCGGTACGTCGTATATTTCTTCAGCCATCTTTTTCATCTCACTTCTGCTCTCCGATATTGCAATCCATTGGCTTTTTGTAAGTTCCGTATAACCTCGGATGTCGTGGCGGAGGGAGTCCATCCAGGTATAAATAGGTCTTCCTATTTTGCGTTTCCTCTCCCTGTAGTTGTAGGCTGCGTGCAGGAGGTGCGGGGCTTCCCGTCTCATGATGTGACCTAAGTAGCTAATTCTGCGTACTTTTATAATCTTTGTGATGGTTTTGCCTTCCAGGATTTCATTTATCTTCTGTTTCGGGTAGTCCTTTGCCATTTGTAGCATACTTCTTAATATGAGTCGTTCGTACCGCCGTAGGCGGGACCTATTATATTTCGTCAGCGCTGTAACGTTAAGTCCGTATGTCATAGCTGGGGAAATCACCATTTTATAGATAAGGCGAACTATTTTCCAATCCATTTTGTTACTTTGAATAAAGTTAAGTAATATTTTGGAATATTTCATGGCCTTATCGCACCTCGATTTTATGGTCGATTTCCGGCTATGACCAGCTGAGATAAAAATTCCTAGTTATTTGATTTCCTTAACCGGCTGGATAGGTGTCCCTCCTACTAACAGTGGTCTAAGTTGATTAGCCGGGGGGCCGAAGGGGTCGCGGACTAGTAGTTTAGACTTGGTTTCATTGAGTATAAGACCGACTGTTTTTAAAAGGGATTTTAATTTCGTAATTATCCTATCGAGCTCGTTTATGTTGCTACCTGCGATGATAAGGTCGTCAGAGAAGGATAGAATAATAGGCAATTTTATATTATGGTCCTGGTCAAGAGTTACGGATGGTTCCTCTTCTTCTAAGGTTCTGAGTACATCGTCCATTAGTATGTAGGAACTGTGTGTTCCCACTCTTCGGAGGAAAAGGGAGGTACCTCCGCCAGGCGAGGTGGTATGCCTGGGGACCGGCCGTGGTCCGACCGTTGATAGTTGGAAGTTGTATATGTAGTTAATCCGAAGAAACTTTCAATAGCGCGTTCTAGGTTTAGTTCGTGGCGGTGCGATAGATGTCGCCACATCACTCCCCCTCCGAGACCGGAGGTCGATCCAACTTGAGCTGGCAGTCCAATGTCGCTAGTGTGACGTCCACGGTAAGTTGGGACGTATGCGTGTGCCGTCGTCCACGGTGAGTCGGGTCGATATGCACGTGCCATGCCGATGTCCACGGTGAGTCGGGATGGAGGCTGGCGTCAGGCGTCATGGCAAGGGAAGCAGAGATGCGCGCTGTGTTAGCGTGTGGGCTGCCGACAACTTGCTGCTGCCTGGAGGTGAAGTGGCAGGCCAGGAAACTCGATCTGTCGGGTTGCGGTGGTCCTGTTGATACTTCAGTGCGATGCGACTGCTCTGTGCTGCTGAGGCTTGCTTTACCGGCTGGAGACTGATGGTGGAGTATACGCGCTGCTGGCTGAAGGTGCGATGATTGTGTTCAGCTCGGGGTCACCACTGTAGGAATTGTGACGACTGCTCTTCGGCGAGAAGGGAGGTACCTCCGCCAGGCGAGGTGGTATGCCTGGGGACCGGCCGTGGTCCGACCGTTGATAGTTGGAAGTTGTATATGTAGTTAATCCGAAGAAACTTTCAATAGCGCGTTCTAGGTTTAGTTCGTGGCGGTGCGATAGATGTCGCCACAAGTATTGTAAAAAGCCTAGGTAGGGCATCCCTGTTTTACTCCTTTTCCTTTGTTAATGATTTCGGATTGTTGTCCACACCATGATATATACGTCTTTTCGTTCATGCATGCATTTATTATTCGGTTAGTAAATGGGATGTCTCGGGTCCGCGTGACTAATATGTCTCTGAGTGCGTGGAGGTCTACCGTGTCAAAGGCTTTCTCTATGTCGAGTGCTATTAGAAAAATTTTATCTCCAGATCTCCAGTGTATGTCTAGAACCCTTCTTAGTGTGAAGATGTGGTCATCCGTAGAACGGTTAACCAGAAATGCTGCTTGGTATGATCCTAGTTCCTGTATTTTTTTGTCTAGTTTTTCTAATAAGTAATTGGCGTACACACGGTATCCTACATTACATATTGAGATTCTTCTGAAATCTCCTATATGTTTGGGGTTTGCTTTTTTTGGTATAGATACCTGCTTGGTTAGTAGCCATTGTTTTGGAATGTTATTGTTTAGCCAGGCGTCCCTCATTATTAGTTCCAATTGGAATATAAATATAGGGGGTGCCGCCTTATAAAGTTCAGGTACGATTTGATCTGTGCCTGGGACGGTGCCGTTTCGTAATCTAGCTATGATGTTTGCTATATCTATTGCTTTCGGACAGTCTTCTTCGGAAATGGTTTGTGTTCCTTCTTTTATAAGCTCTATCCTAGGTCCTTCGCTTTTCTTTAACTCTGAAATCCAATTGGACGTGGGTATGTAGTATTTTGTTTGCGCTCGTTTTACTTTGTTAGTGTATTTACGGTAGAATTTGTACGTAAGCTTCATCCGGATTGCTTTGTGTGCCTTACTAAGACCTTGAAAGAACTTTCGACTAAATTCTTGCTCTTCCGCAACGTGTACCTCACGAACTTTTTTGCGCTTTATTTTAACTAGGTCTTGGAGGTCTTTATCTTTTGGATTTCGATTTTTAAGAAATAGAGCGCGCTGGAATTGGGCTAGCGCAATTCTTTCTTCTCGAGTTACGGCTCCGGATTTTATTAAGAGTTCGTGTGCTGTCTCGCGTAAGACCTCATTAAGATCTTCTACAGATAGGTGGTTTGTTTCAATGGGATTGCCTGTATTGGAATCTAATTGGCTGTAATCAAGTCCATATTTGTTTAGTATATTTTCGATTTCCCTAGTTACACGACTTTGGAACTCCTTAAGAGTTTTGGTGCTTTGTAGGGACTCGTAATCCAGTATTTTGTAATTGTATGAGATTTTGTTTACGGCTTGTGTCGGTTTGTTGTGGTTTATGGTTGTTTTGTTGTTTATTTCGTGCTTTCGTTTATGACTCTTTTTATATAGCAAAATTTTTGGTTTTTGAATCTTTCCCCAAATGAGTTTGTGATCTGATTTAATTGATTTCGCCCACTCGCCTTTAATGTCATCGAAAAAAATGTTCTTTTTCGCGCTAGTTAGAATGTGGTCTATTTGCGAAGTGTTTTGTCCCACTGACCACGTGGTTTTGCACGATCTTCGGCCCCAAGTTGTTTTAATAAGGAGGTCATGTTGATGAGCAAATCCTAGTAGTAGGTTGCCATTTTCGTTGGATTTCGCGTGAAACAAGTTTTTACCTAAAATATTAGGTGGGAAAGATTGGGCCTCTACTGTACCTATGTGGGCGTTAAAGTCACCTACTATTAGGGGGAATGATTGTGTATTTTGTTTAATTAGTTTCCAATTTTCGCGAAACAGGTAGTTGATTTCGGAGGGACGTGGGTATTGATAAAAATGACGTCCACGGGTGTTCCTTGGTCAGTCAGGTCTATTGTTAGGTGAACTGCCATGACATTTGGGTCTATCCTTGTAATTTTTTTATTGTGTGAGGGACGAGTTTGTGAATAAGGATGGCTATACCTCTTTTTTCTTTCGGTTTTTTATTTCCGCAAAGATACCATTCATAGTTTTTTGATGAGTATGTTCCATTGGACATATGTGTTTCTTGAAGTCTGGCTAAGGCTATCTGTCTCTTATCTAATTCGTAGTCTATTCGTCTTTTGTCTCTGAATGACGCGCATCCACGGACGTTCCAAGTAGCTATTCGGAGTGGTCCGCGTTTTTTAAAATCTAAAATAGCATTTGACATTGTAGGCGACTTCCTAAGTAACCTGTGACCTGTAGTGTCTACTATGTCCTCAGGCGAGTTTTGGATACTCGGTGACTGGTAAGTTGCGATTGATTCCCCCTCGCTGTTTGTAGTTGGGAGACTAATTACGTTATCATTGATTGTTTCACATGTCAAGGTGTGGGAATAAGCCGGGTTAGTATTATTTTTTGCGTTTTCCATAGACACTTGTATAGATGTTCTGCTTTCTGAATCTAAGTCGATTACGCTGTCAGATCGATTGGCAAGTATGACACTGTCATAGTGGTTACTCTCGTAGTACAGGTGGATGTTGTGGGGGGTCTGAGTGCCTGTAGGACTATAAATCAAGGGATCTTTGCTAACGCCGTGCACGTACACATTTACCAGGTAGTAATTTGCTGCTGCTGTGATAATATCCTCCCCTCCCCAAAATCCCGGTTTAAATTGTTGATTTAAGTAGTTCTCTATTTGAGTTTTCAGAGGGATATCACGTCCTAGGCTGATGTCGAGTACATTGGTGATGATAATTTGTCGAAGATTTTCATCGTCGCGATTATTGTATACGTAGGTGGCTAGGTCTTTCCTTACTGCCTCTTTAGTAAACGTTAGTCCGAATATTATGTTAATTTGGTGAGCTATTGCACTATAGAGGCAATTACCGTCCTTTGCCTGTCTAACAATTTCCATTGTTGCAGTTTTTATTGTTTCTTGTATTGTTTTGTGTTCTTTGCCGACTTTGCGTTGTTTTTTTAGGCGTGTGCCCGAAAGTATGCCAGATGTGGTCTGTTCCCGCCGCTTTCTAATGTATTCAATTGGTAAATAGTTTTATGAGGACGTTGTTATTTCTGTAGCTTTTGTATTTAGTATTTTAACTTTAAAGGAGTAATTTAGCTTTCTACATCTACGGGATTTCTTTAGCATGCCAGATATTTTATGGCTAAAAGAACTGCGTAAGTTATTTGTTCGGTGCATAAAATTAACAAAGGGTTTTGAAATAAAATGGTTGAGTCGTATATACCAGATGTGGTCTGTTCCCACCGCTTTCTAATGTATTCAATTGGGAAATCGTTTTTTGAGGAAGTTGTTCTTTTTGTAGCTTTTATTTTTAGTATTTTAAGGAATAATTTAGCTTTCTACATCTGCGGGATTTGCTTTGGTGCATAAAAAATAACAAAAGGTTTTGAAGTAAAATGGTCGAGTCTTGTTTCTTGTTAGGGCCTGTGAAGCGAAAAAGTCAGATTATTGAGCTTAGGTTATATTTCGGCATAGGCAGATGAACTTCTACTGCCTACTTAAGTCAATTGCTTTGATACTTGGGTACTTTGTTAACTTCGATAGCAGGTCGCTGCTAAAGCTGCAAAACTAGTACTGTACCTATATGTTTAAGTCGGGTAGGTGTTTAAAGTTCGAGATATCGGGTGATGTAGGCTGAGTGGCTTGGCCCGTTAACAATAATGGGGATGCTGTAGGTAAAAAGCATAAATAATAATAATAAATAAATAAAAACAGAAAGAAAGAAATGAAAAACTCTAAGTTAAGGGACGATCTCACCAAATTAGTCCGGTAGCTGGGGCTGGTCGATGGGACTCTCAGGTTTCTGGAAGCTGTGAAAGCTGAGGGAGGGTAAAGAAGCAAAAGAAAAGAAAAAAATCCCCGAGTTAAGGAACGATCTCACCAAATTAGTCCGGTAGTTGTGGTTGGTCGACGGGACTCTCAGGTTTCTGGAGGCTGTGGGTACGGTGCACTACTCTGCTGGTCACTTTTGAGTTTTTGAAAAACAAATGCGAGTACTTAGAAGACAATCCTGTAGGTACCGTTTACACGAAACTTATGAGAAGTGAGTTTTTTTTTGTAAACAAACACGCGGTACTATGTACGCTTCGCGAATCTTCTGTGGCCACACAGTCTTGTCTGTTGTAAAATTATTTTTTTCTGTCGGTAGTAGGAAAGTCATTGACATATTATCGAAAAATAAAAATGCAATGAATCAGATGGATGGACGCGCGTTAGGTTAGGTTAGACCAGTTAAGTATCTCTGGTGAAGCCGTAAAAATTCGCGGAGAAGTTTCGAATCGGTTAGCCTCTGTAAAATGGGTATTTCTACAATTTGGCAACAACATATATTTTTATAAAAATACGAGCCTATTCATCACCTCACAGAAGCTTCCAACATTTAAAAAAAGCGGCCAAGTGCGAGTCGGACTCGCCCATGAAGGGTTCCGTAGCAGCAAGTAACATAATAAAAAGTTCTTGTAGTTCGTTGCAGGTAAATTGCGGTTTACGATTTATGACGTATTAAAAAAAACTACTTACTAGATCTCGTTCAAACCAATTTTCGGTGGAAGTTTGCATGGTAATGTACATCATATATATTTTTTAGTTTTATCATTCTCATATTTTAGAAGTTACAGGGGGGGGGGGGGAACACACATTTTACCACTTTGGAAGTGTCTCTAGTGGATGATATTAGAAACCTCAATATCAATTTTGAAGACCTATCCATAGATACCATACACGTATGGGTTTGATGAAAAAAAAAATTGAGTTTCAGTTCTAAGTATGGGGAACCCCCAAAATTTCTTGTTTTTTTTCTATTTTTGTGTGAAAATCTTAATGCGGTTCACAGAATACATCTACTTACCAAGTTTCAACAGTATAGTTCTTTAAGTTTCGGAAAAAAGTGGCTGTGACATACGGACGGACAGACAGACAGACATGACGAATCCATAAGGGTTCCGTTTTTTTGCTATTTGGCTACGGAACCCTAATGAGGTAGTAATATTTCGCAGTATTCAGGTATATTTTATTATTTCAGAAACAGAACATTTCAGGGCATTATGTCATGTGACATTTTTTGATCGTGACTTTTACATTTATGTGTACTTTTTTTAGCAAATAATAATAATGTTTGTTACTTTTGATAAGAACACTAAAAACGGAGTTAGGGTTGACTAGGGGGATGATGGTAGCCAATAATTGTATAACCTAACCATATCTTAAAAAAAAACACTGCATTAAAAGGTATCCTATGACAATCTGGGGATCAACACGAATCTAACGACACCTGTCAAAGTAAAATCCATCGAGCTGCTTTGGCTTCAAAGCGTGCCAAAGAAATATAAAGATGTCGCAGATGGATTGCAGAATCTGCTGTTTTACAAAACCGCTAGTGATTTTACAAAATAGCGCCGTTTTGTAAAACAGCTGAACGACCTTTAGCGTTTTTTCATAATAACTGGGCTATACTACGCCCAATTGCATAAACGTTTTGCGTTCATCAAAGCGGGTCAAGGATTTTAGTTCTAAATTTTGTCACTCGTGGCTCTGTGTGTCATAATTACAATAAAAAGTTATCATAGTTTTATAAAAAATATATAAGTGAAATTAATCTTATCTTATACTATTAAACGAGTTAGGTGTCCCGACGATTTCGAAATCGGTTTGAAACCTTACGACGAAAATTTTGGATTAGGGGTTAAAAATCACCAGAAATCGATCTATGAGGGAATTATCTTCGAAAACATTCATTTTAGGGAGATTTAAGCAAAATATACATAAACTATAAACGTATATGATGCTTATTTTTAACATCGCGTTATTAATTGCATTTTAATCGTAATTTATTTTTGGTTTGGAAGAAGAAATTACACTTATAACAGAGAAACCAGAACGCACCCAGGTCATCCATACTTGATCAAGTTGAAATTGGTTTCTGTTAATTCAATTAATAAGAATCTATGTGATTGTGGCTTTTTATAGTATGACATGCGTCATCTGAAAATTCCCTATTATAGGATTTATTTAATTAATTAATTTATTTATATAATTATACTTTTTTTAGTTTTTTTTTTTATAAAAGTGTAATTTGTATGTATTGTGTCAATAGAATCAAATTAAAAAAATATATTATAGTACATTATGGTACTAGTGTGTAACATTGGTGATTACCGTCGAGGCGCCATTGAGAGAGCCAAGGACGGTAATCATCAATACACACGAGTATCATACGACGTTTTTCAACACACTTGTGAATAAAATAACAATAAAAACTCATTTCAACAGTGAAAACGAGTTGTGAAAAATGTTTCGCTATGGCGGGAAAAATTAATCAGTTTTCCTATGCGCGCGCATTGCGATCGGCCACAGACTAAAGGGATGAGGTTTTTTTTTTATTTTCGGCGCATATAGGATTTGCGCCTATTCTGCCACGTACAAAATGGGGAATTTAAAGTTTTCTTTTATTACAGAGAAAACAAAAGTTATATTTGAGTGAAAGTTTTATTTATTAAACACGTACGAGTTAAAATTATCTATTTAAATAAGAAGTTGCATGAAATGAGCAAGCAATAGGAACATTAATTTATTTGTTCTATTGAACACGATCTTTTTTTTTTGAATAAAAACTTTTTTAAGAACAAAGCAACTCAACCAATAAAATTAAAAAAAAATCTATAACTCACTAGTGAGTTATAGCAATGAAAAAGTCACAGTTTGATTATGGGTGTCATTCTGTGCCTAATTGCGGTGACCATAGAGCCACTTTATGAGCAAGTGTGTTGAAAAATATCTTTATTTCTCCAAATAGGTAAGTACACATATTTTTCTGTGGCTGGAGCCTCCTTTTAAGCTGGAAATGCCTGTGTCTTATCTTTACATTCTTTACCAATAATACCTAAGATGACCATACAGAAACAAAAATAATATATACAAAAATAAATAAATAAAAACAAAGTAAACCAATAAAACTAACTAAAAAAACTAAAAAAATTACATTAAAGAAACAATCGCAATTATGGCGCATATGTGCATGTGTGTGTGATTGTGTGTGTGTGTGTATGTGATTGTGTGTGTGTGTGCGTGTGCGTGTGCGTGTGCGTGTGTGTGTGTGTGTGAGTTATAGCTATAGCAATGAAAAAGTCACAGTTTGATTATGGTTGTCATTCTGTGCCTAATTGCGGTGACCATAGAGCCACTTTATGAGCAAGTGTGTTGAAAAATGAATTTAATTTTCCCCGAAAATCCGGACCGAAGAACTTTTTCGAACTAGTCCTAAAGTCTTATAAAAAAAATTAATTGATTGATTCAAAAGATTCAAATCTCCTCGCGTTTAGTGCAACAAATAAACGATTGAACGAATATTTTTATAAGTAATTGGTGTTTTACGTCTCTAGTTTCGCGGATAGTGGCCGTAAGCCTTGCATATCTGTAAATCTATGGAAGAAATGTTTCGAATTTTTGTAATCCGAAGAAAGTGCATTTTTACGGTTGCTTGTAGAAGTACTTACTTCTTTAGATACTTATACATATTTAAAATTTATTTTCTACTTCCTTATTAAATGGATAACTGGAGAGACATATGCAAAGAAGAGAGTAAAATTGACCTTAAACATCTTAAAATGCAAATAAACGGAAATTATTTTAAAAAATCGCACTCGCTTCGCTCGCGTTTTTTTGTATGAATGGTCCAGTGAAGGCTGATTGAACACGATCTTTTTTTTTTAATAAAAACTTTTTGAAGAACAAAGCAACTCAACCAATAAAATTAAAAAAAAATCTATAACTCACTAGTGAGTTATAGCAATGAAAAAGTCACAGTTTGATTATGGGTGTCATTCTGTGCCTAATTGCGGTGACCATAGAGCCACTTTATAAGCAAGTGTGTTGAAAAAGATATTTTCAGAACAAGTATTTTTTGTCATTTCGTCCCATAGAAGGCCACTATCGACTAAAACACACCCTGCAAAATGTTTCATAGAAAATAAATCTTATAGGTAGGTACTACTTAACTACTACAAAACAAGTTATCTTACGTAGTTTATAAACGCTCCGATTGAACGAGCGACGATCGGTCTCCCAGCTAGTATTTAAATTAAGATACGAAAAATACTGTTTTTTGTCATAAGCTGTTGATTTACAATATTAAGATGTTTAACATGGTTAAAATAGTATTATTTATTAAGTATAAGGATATTAGTAATTTACAGCCATTCTACAATACGTCTAAATGTAGTTAGCAGTTTTGTCAAACGTAGCGCAATGGCAATCCATCTGAACGTCATTTAGCTATTTCACAAAACGGCGCTGTTTTGTAAAATCACTAGCGGTTTTGTAAAACAGCGGATTATACAATCCATCTGCGACACATTATTTTTTTTTCTTTTTTTATCCACAATTGGTAAGCCCTTGGCATCATCTCACCTGGTGGTAAGTGACGATGATGCCGAAGATGGAAGCGGGCTTACCAAGATTCCCCAACGCAATGGGGAACTGGCTATCTTATCTTCATGCCGGAACACATCAATGCTGTCAACATTGATGTTTGGCGGCAAGACTTAGATAAGATGGTGGTAGCTAGCCAGGCGGGCTCAGAAAATGCCCTACCACCAACCAAACCGAGTCCTACAAAGTTGGACCCCGCCGGGAATCGAACCCGCGACCTCCTGATGTGAAGCGAGCGGACTAGCCGCTAGGCCACGGAGGCGGTTAAACATACAGTGGAAAAACATAACCCTGCAATGTTTGTCGTGGATAACTGACTAAAAGATGTACTGGGGCTGAGAAGTTAGTTACGATGGTCGGATATAGAATAATACATCAATTAATTATTAACCTAACATCGGTTTACGTAACTAAGTATTGTTTTAGAATATAATGCAAACGCTGTGTAGAGACATCTTAACCTTGTTAAGAGACGTTCGGCTATTTTATGTTGCAGTCAAACTCTAAGTCTCGGCATGCTACAACCATTCTTCTAGCGTAGCCCGGTAAATAGTGTTTTCATTTAATACATAACACCTACATTTTAACTCGTTTGAAAGTCAGTAAAAGTTAGTAGTTTTGGTTTTCTTTATCAGTAAAATCAGTATTTTGAACACTGAGCTTGTTTCGACCCCTGCCAATGTACCAATGAGTTTTTCGAAAATGACGTGCATTTTCATACCGACTGCTTTAACGGTGAAGGTAAACATCGTTTGCTTCTAGATGTTTTTCGAACATTTGATTTCTAGATGTGTATCTGATGGTCGCCTTGTACACGTCCGTAGGTGAAAATCTTAATGCCGGGTATTATTGTTGAATGCATTTTGGACTGGTCGTTGGTGTCGCAGGCAAATCGAGCAGATACTGGCGGACAAGTCGTCGCCGGTGGTGGGCGAGGAACGACTGGCGGCGCTGACGGCCGGCGAGCGGTCGCACTGGGCGCACATCCGCCAGACCATGTTCAACCGCGGCCACAACCGCACCTCTCTGCACTGCGTCGAGCGAGCCGCCTTCAACGTCTGCCTCGGTAAACGTTATGACATTAATATTTATGGTTTCTGCAGTTTCGTCAGCCATATTACTGACGGTAAGAAGGGCTTCTAGTCGTAATCTGTTCTTTGCCGCAATTTCTTTTTTGATATATTAAGCTTTAAAAATTATAGTTTCCAACTTTAAACTGCTTAACTTTAAAATTAATAGCACTATGCTTTTGCGACTTCCAACTTCAATCTTTTAACAGCAGCTGCGTCATTTGCTTCCTAATCAGGAACCCAGAAGTCACAATGAAATTCGGAAGCGAGCGAAATAAGCTCGTAATTTCGGAGCACTCCAATACGAATAATTTAACTGATTTACAAAGAATAATGGCGAGTTCATACCATGATCATACCTAACCTTAGTAGAACGTATAAAATATTGACTAAATTAAATATTTACTTTTGATTTTTCAATAAATCTGTATGGTTATTGCAAGCGGAGGAAATTAATAAATTTTTTTTTGGAAGTTTATTGAGTAACGACATTTTCGATCGAATTAAAGTGATCCCGTAGCGCGTTCCGAGGGTACGTTCTGATAGCAACCGTTCATTCTGACAACAGGATAGCCTAATGTAAATCCGATAAATGCGAAAGGGAAAGTAGGTACAACACAACAACAGTTGCTGTCAAAGTGTACTCATGGCACGCGGCCTTTTAGTGTTTCCATTCGCTAGACACTTCACAATATGCAGAAGTATCGGTCGTTGTAAGTAAGTGAACATTGTTGATTTTACCGTATTGCGCAATCATTACGTAAATGACGATCAGCGTGGGCGTGTTATTAGCTTATTTATTTAAATTAAATTTTAGTGCAGTTTCATTGAATAAAAAGTAATATTAGCAATATTAGTAATATTAATGGAAGAACTCAAAAAGTCGGTCGGTGATCGTAGTGGAGCAACGGTTTTCCTAAAATTTTGTGTTTTGCTTGGTTATTCGGAAGGTGTAGCACAACTTCTCTTGGCGAAAGCAGTTGGTCCAAATGCGTTGAAGAGAACGGCGATACATAATCGAATGACAGCTTTTAAAGAAGGAAGAACAATGGCTGCGGATGTCCCCAGGTCAGGTCGACCTAGGCATGGACGATATACATCGATGTATTGTAAACACTCGATGTATTGTAACGATGCATCGTATTGAACCGATGTATTGTTAATACTTCAACATCGAATATATATCGATGTTTTTTTATTCGATACATCGAATCAATCCAGGCCGATTTCGGCCTCGGCGACTGCAATCATTTATTAGAGCGACGTTCGTGTGCTCTAATGTGACTGACGTAGCCAATTTTAGCTGAGAATGTGCGGCCACACTCACAGCACGTCAGAACTCCTCCGACGAAATTATGTTGTATGGCCGCTGGTGGTCGGACCTTCAACTCGTCGCCCTTAGCGTCGAGCTTCGCACGCCGCTGTGTCTCATAATCAAACACTGTAGTGTTTACAGTATGCCTCCATTGTGCCCGGTCTTCTGCTAGAGTTTCCCAGTGAGATCGGTCTATGCCGCATCTTTTCATGTGCCGCTTCAGCACATCTTTAAACTGCAGGAGTTGACCGCCTTGTTTCCGTTTCGCTTCCTACAATTCAGAATAGAAGATGCGCTTTGCAATCGTCTGACTGGGCAAACTCCTCTCACTCCTCTCCTCCGAAAACCATAAATTTGTAGTTACATCACAATTTTTTTTGTGATGTGACTAAAAATTTATGGTTTTCGGACTTTTTCCTTTACTTGTGCTATAAGCATTGCTCGTTGGCAAATTTCATGTTTTAGGTCAACGGGAAATAGGTTTTGATTCCCATGCGACCGTCTAAATATGCGGCATAAACGGCCGTATCTCTTGATTGCGTTGGCATAGAAGTTTGATTTTTTCACAGCTTTAAGGTATTTCAGGCCTGAGAATTTGATATAAATTTCAACTTAATAAATTTTTTTTATGTGATAGGTGGCAAACGCGTTCCTGAGAAAAATGGTCTTGACAGATAGACAGACGGACGGACAACGAAGTAATCCTTTAATTAAGGGTTCCTTTCTTCCTTTTGAGGTACGGAACCATAAAAAACTACTGTTTTTACATAGCATTGAAAAAATGATCGGGATTTGTAAACAAACAACTTAACATGTCATCTTCTCGTGTGGGCTGTCAGGCCAGTGACCTAACAAACTCTAGTGTTAGAGCTTTTAAACCAACTTAAGGCCTAAACATGTCCATTGCGAAAAACAATCGATGTTTTGGAAATATAGATATATTTCGCAATACATCGTATTAACATCGATGCAACCGAGCGATGTATTACATCGGAAAAACATCGATGTTTATTTCAAATATCCATCCCTAGGTCGTCCAGTCTCTGACGCGTAGAGAAGCCCGTGAGAGAATCCAAGCAGTTCTTTGTGAGCCGCGTAGAGTAAGTGTGAGTGATCTTGCCGCCCGACTGAACATCCCCAGAACCACAGTCTATACGGTACTCACTGAAGATTTAGGCCTCGTCAATAAGCTTGCTACATGGGTGCCTCACAAGCTTTCAGAAGATCAAAAGGAATTTCGCTATGAAATTGCACGGAGTAACTTGTCTTGGTATCAGAAAAAGCCTGGTATATTAAAAAGGCTTGATATGCATAGATGAAAGTTGGGTCAAGTTTTATACTCCGCTCCAAAGACCTCAGTCTGGCTCTTGGCTGGAACCTGGCACTTCCGCTGAGCCACTACCACGGCAAGAGGCTCACGAGCGGAAGATACTACTCGTGGTAGATATGGATGTGCATGGAGTGGCGTTTTGGACAACTTTAAATGAAAATGTTACAGCGAATTCTGAGCGTTACAAGTCGTTCCCGGAAGACAATATCTCAAATTGGGCTGCACAGTGGAACATCAAAACGCCCAATCATTCTTCACGACAATGCCCGACCTCACAAGTAGGGCCTGCAATCGAATATTCGAATATTCGAATAATTCGAATATTCGCCTCATTTTAATATTCGAATAATGTTTACGAATATTCGAATATTCGATTATTTTTAAAGACATTTGAACTGACTAGTAAACGAATTTTATACAATATTTGATCCATAGTGGTAACGAGTTTATTTATTTCATCACATTAAATATTAAAAGACAGTATTACAATTATTTTTAAAAAAATCAAAAAAAAAATTTTTAACATATTTCTTCAAACGCATCTTGCGTGAACACACCCAAAAGAAGGATCGTACGATTCCTGCGTGAGCGCTCGCCGTTATTCGGGAAGAAGAATGGCAAACTGCCATATATTAATTTACCTGGATTAAATTTGTTAAAGTATTTTCATTTGTTATATTTTCCAATAAGGACTATTTTTATGCACGTGATCTCAGAGAGTGATTGTTTCTATTTAGGTTACTGCCAAGTTAGCAGAAATTGTTTAATTTTGTTTTCATTACTTTATTTTAGATAATCAATGATAATTGACGATCACATTTATGATAGGTTTATTATCTATCTATTAGCCGAAAGACGTCCACTGCTGGACAAAGGCCTTCCCCAATCCTCGCATCCAGCGGCTTCCCGCAACCTTCACCAGGTCGTCGGTCCACCGAGTCTAAGTCAGTTGGCTTTGACCAGCAGACAGATCCCTTGCGAATACTTTTGACCCTTTATTACGCTCGATAGCCTCTTTAATACGATTTCTATTAAATTGACGTATATCGCGGGTCAAGGACTTGGGGATCTGTCTGTTTAGTCGCCGATACTGACAAGCATCTTCAGAGGATTTTAGAATCAGGCTTCGTCTTTCCTCCATGAGCTTGCTGGTGGGGTTTGAGATACGAGATGTTCTTTTTGAACGTCTGGTTTTGAAAGCTTTATTCCCAGCCGTTTGGACAATTTCCACGAACTTGTCGTTGTATTTGTTTACACTTTCGCATTCTCCTAGGCATTCGAAGCGGTTGTGCAACTCGAGCTGAAAGCTTTCGGGGTTTTGGAATTGGATAGGCACTGGTCGGAGCGTGGACTTCATCAATCGACATTTTTCCAGCTTTGTTTTTAGGTTCAATGTGCCTCTTACCATTCGGTGATCGCTTCCTGTCTTCAGCGAGTTGATAACAGAGACATCATTTAATATTTGCCTTTTTGTCTACAAGATGAAGTCAATCTCATTTTTTACTACACCATTGGGATGCAGCCATGTCCACTTGGCCTGTTTTGGCTTTTCAAAGAAAGAGTTCATCATAAAGAGGCCCTCCTTCTCCATAAAGCTGGTCAGCAGCTGACCCCGCGCATTCCTTTCTCCGTATCCAAATTTCCCCACTCTCAGCTCGTTGTCACTTCGTTTGCCTAGTTTCGCGTTGAAGTCCCCCATCACAACGGTGTAATGGGTCCTGGAGCTATGTATGGCTCTGGAGATATCCTCATACATAGCCTCCACCTCGTCGTCGGGGTGTTCCGCGGTCGGTGCATATACCTGTATGACCTTCAGCGAATACCGTTTGGTGATTCTGAGTATAAGGTAAGCTACCCTCGTCGAAACACTCTCGACCTGGACCACGTTGTTAACGAGGGACTTGTGGACAATAAACCCGACACCACCCTGGTCGCCCTCCCGGAAATAGAGCAGGTTTCCGGACTTAAGGATCATGGTGTCCTCTCCCTCTATTCGGACTTCACATAATCCTACAATGTCCCACCGTAGCCTGCTCAATTCCTCCTCCAGTTCAGCGAGTTTCTCGTCTGTTCGCAGTGTGCGCGTGTTGTATGTTGCCAGGGCCAAAGGACTTCGTTTTTGGTAGCCTGGCCTCTGCCGGAGATTCTTCGCACCCCATGCCCCGCCGTTACCGTGACCGCTACCGGAGTCAGGAATAGCGGGGCTGCCGGGGACTAGGGGCCGTTTTTTAGGGTTTATATCCATGGGGGGGAGTTGCCGTAATCGCTATGCTTGGCATGCGGGTTGGCGATCGCAGTGTGGCGTGAGCCGAGATGGTATGCGGAAAAGACGCTGCTGCCCCATCTTCCGGTTTATGGATCCCTTAGTCGCCTTTTACGACACCCACGGGAAGAGATGGGGTTTATTAAGTTAAAACTAATTACCTTGTTTCTTTTATTTGAAGTAGGTAGTTGTTTGATTTTATAATTTTTTAACATGTTGTCGCAAATAAATATGATTGATTTTAGAAATTTTAATGAGTCTATTTTATCTAATTGCAAAATAGTGTCCTACCACGTAAAACCCTATTTTATTTGACTTTATAACTTTTCGAATAATATTCGAATATTCGAATATCTCAGGCAAAAATATTCGAATATTCGAATACCAAAATTTTCGAATATTTGCATGCCCTACTCACAAGGCTCAAGTAGTCCGTGAGTTCATTGAAGGAAATGGTTGGGTTGAAATTCCTCATCCAGCGTATTCACCTGATATGAACCCATTTGTTCACGTGAAGAGGGAATTGTCAGGAAAACGTTACACTTCAAGAGAGGAAATTAATCAAAGATTAAAAAACATTATTCCTACTTTAAATGAAAAGGGCACGTTAAGGGGTGTGAATCAACTACCAGAGGTCTGGGAACGTATAATAAAAATGATGGAGGCTATAGTTGATAAACATGTTATTTAATCAATAATACTTAGAATTGAAAAGAAAAGTTCACTTATTTCCCGAATGACCCGATATTATTTCTTGTTTCACTTTTAGTGTAAGGAAATTATTATCTGCTAGAAATGGGCGGTGTGAATTATCTGTTTTTCTCTGGTTCAGAAAGTCTTACTCGTAATTCTTGAAGGAATACGTTATGGAGTAACACCTGAATAGTTTTTCGTCTTTTTTATTTTTATACTTTGATAAATTGAATCCAGGTAAATTGATGTGTGGGAGTTCGCCATTGTTCTCTGCATTCGAGGATTTTTTTTTACATTTTCTGCATGTTTCTGAATGGTAGTACGCAGATTTCCTTATTTACAGATGATCAAGAGTATGGGTACGATGAAAATGATCCAACCAAACTAGATGAGTATGGTAGAATTCTCCTTCACGGCAAAGGATATGACCGCTGGTTTGACAAATCATTCAATCTTTGCTTCAGCACAAACGGATTCGTAAGTTTCTTTACGTAAACTCAAGCAAGAAATCATTATTGTGTAATGAACTGATTAATCATCATGGACTATTGTTTTTATTTGCAGGTTGGCTTCAATGCTGAACACACATGGTGAGTTGTTAAGTATTATATTATAATACATATATTTAAAAACAATTAACAAAAAAAAAACGCCAGACACAGGATTAAAACGATATCTTGTTGTTTCAGGGCCGATGCGCCTGTGATGGGACATTTATGGGAGTACGTAATCGCTTCAGAGCCAGATTTCGGGTGAGTTTAATTTTTTTTGCTGTGTAGTATGAAAACTTTTTTCCTGCCTTTATTTTGTCCATCGAACTTTGCACAGTGTGTAAAATATGTTTTAACATTTTGTGCGTCTAAACTAGCTAGCATGTTTTAAATAAATAGACTCGTGGCAATAGACGGAAAAATAATGACTGATTCGTTGGCTCAGTGGTTAGTGCTCCTGACTACTGATCCGAGAGTCGTGGGTTCGATTTCCGCCCAGGGTAATCATTACTTTGTTCACCAGTTTTGTTTGCTCTGTGTCTGGGCATTACTGATATGCTTAGATACTGGGTGTATTATACACGCTGTTAAAAAAAGTGCGTTTGAAATTTTAGAGATTACTCAGACTCAGGTATAGAATGTAACCTTTATTCCCTAAGGGAAGCTACATAAATAAAAAATAAATTAAGTTTAACAAACTTTTAATTTTAAAGAAAAATTTCTTACAAGAATCACAAAAAAAGTGGGTACGTTGGTGGTCTGGTGGTCACTTATTCTAAACGCGCTTGAACTAATTTATTTATAAGCCACTTCAGCCGAATCGTCGGATGAAAAACGTTGAGAGTCGCCCTTAATGAGGGAACACCTCTAAATTGTCTTAAATAATAGTTAAAATACTGCTTTCAGAATTTATGAGACCCGCTGTGGGAAAGAAGTCAATGGACACAGGTCCAAAAAAACCATTGTTGTAAATCCAAATGGGAACACGGGCCCATTGCCACAACTTAATGTCGCGGTCTAACTAAAATAGATTGAGAACCACCGGAAAACTTTGACAACCTCTATTACTGTATAGTTCTAGTAAAAGAACCGTGTCAAATATTCTAGAAATAGATAAGGACAGAGATATGTACGAATGTGTGAGTAACCTCTAGTACTTTCTAGACCGTAACCGCGGCGTATATAAATAGCAGCTAGTGAGTCGGGTCGGGTGATCAGTTCTGTTTGGACTAGCGGTGAAGACACTTCGAAGCGAACTCCAGGCGATAACAGCGGACATCTTCGACGACCTTGGCGATTCTTTTGGACCTTCGAGAGACCTGCGACTGGACGACCTTTTGACTTTGTGCTGGAAGTTGGTGAATAAATCCTCGGAACCTGTCATTGGTGTTTGACTCCAAATCTTCGAACCCTCGCACGTAACAATTGGTGTGGGATTTGGAAATTCCACTGACTCCGAGGGAGGACATCATCGAGGGTGTCAGGACGAGGTCACAGCGAGCAGCAGAGGCCACGTCTATTGCCCATGAGGCCACGTCTTTGAGGCATTACCAACCTCAGGTAGTAGCTTCTAGGAATTGATGGAAGCACTTGAGTCTAGATACGGAGAGCGCCATCTAGAGCATGTGTTTCAGGCTTAGAGAGTGAATTTTGGAAAATCTTTTCTTAGTGCACCCTTAGACCTCATAAGAAACCTACTCGCAAAATTTGGGATCTGTAGACCCAGGGGTTTGGCCTGTGCGTTGATCTATCTACTTAGGATCCCCGTTTCACCCCCTTAGAGGGTGAATTTGGAAAAATCCTTTCTTAGTGCACCCCTAGACCTCATAAGGAAACTACTTGCAAAATTTGGAATTTCTACACCCAGGGGTTTGGCCTGTGCATTGATCTACTTTGGGCCCCCATTTCACCCCCTTAGAGGGTGAATTTTTAAAAATATTCTTAATGCACCCCTAAAGCTCATAAAAAATCTACTTTCGAAATTTGGAATCTCTAGACCCAGGGGTATGGCCTGTGCGTTGATGTATCTACTTTGGACCCCCGTTTCAAATTTGAAAAATCCTTTCTTAGTTCACCCCTGCATCTTATAAGGAACCCACTTGCCAAATTTTGATTATACCCAGGGGTTTGGCCTGTGCGTTGACCTATCTACTTTGGATCCCCGTTTCACCCCCTTAGAGGGTGAATTTAGAAAAAGCCTTTATTAGTTCACCCCTACACCTCATAAGGAACCTACCTGCCAAATTTGGGATCTCTAGACCCAGGGGTTTGGCCTGTGCGTTGATCTATCTACTTTGAACCCCTGTTTCACCCCCTTAGAGGGTGAATTTCGAAAAATCCTTTCTTAGTGCATCCCTAGACCTCATAAGGAACCTAATTGCCAAATTTGGAATCTGCTATATCGCCATTGGTGATTTTCTCCCGGATGAAATGATATCTCACGTCGATATGTTTGCTCCGAGCATGATATACAGGGTGTTGTTTTAGTCGACAACGAGCTTTTCAGGGGTGATAGTATACATGATACTAAAGCCAAAAAAAATATAAACATGGCACCTTAAATTTTTATAAGTAAATCTTAGAAAATAATTAATTATGGTATCCTTGTTTCCGTGCGTAACGTATTTCAACAATGAATGGTTTCGTAGCAACGAGGCGAGGTGTGCGGGGGTGCGCGAGGGGCCCCGACTGCGGCAGCGCCACAGGCGCGGGCAGTCTGCTGCATGCCTCCGCGCCGAACCTGCGTTCCTTTTTCTCAGCGAGAGCAAGCGCCTCTGCGCGTGAACTTACGCTACGGCTATGATCAGGAACAAGTCTTTATTTAATAGTCGTGAACTGAGCGATGTAATTGTTAATACATCGCTCAGTTTACGTCTATTGAAATGTTTTTCGTGTAGTGAAATCAAGTCGAGTGTGTGAGATTTGGAGTTATTTGGAGTGACGTCGCGCCGCCGTAATGTGTTACGCAATAAAAACATTATTTACAAACTCCGCAAATCGTGTTCTACCAAAAAGACATCCCATGCTCGAGATAGAGCCCAAAGTAGACAAGAGTTCAAGGAAGAACCTATCTTGGAATACTTCTCCCGACAGGTTCATGTAAGTGTCATTGACCTTTTTGAAGGAAAATTCGTGAATGAGCCGGCCGTCATTGACTGACTGCGCGAACATGCGTTTTGATAATTTTAGGAAAACTTGTAGGTTATTTTTTCAGTAGAATCAATTTATAAAAAAAAAGAATTATAGGTATTTTCAGAACAAGTTTTTTTTTATATTTTCATCACTTAGAAGGCCGTTGTCGACCAAAACAACATCCTGTATATCACTCCCTGAAAGTCTAATAGTGCTTTGATTATCACAAAAGACAATTAAAGGCTGAAATGTCTTCTTAGGGCTTAGTTCATCATCCAACTGTTTTAGCCACAAAGCTTCTTGTATGGCTGAAGTGAGAGACATATATTCAGCCTCAGTTGAAGATAGAGCAACAGTTAATTGCCTCTTTGAGCTCCAACTTATAGCAGCACCCTGAAACATAAAGACATTACCCGAACAGGATTTTCTGTCTTCAACATTTGATGCCCAATCTGCATCACAATAGCCCACAATATTTTCCATAATTTTCCTGAAAGTCAGTTTTATATCTATGGTTCCCTTCAAATATCTGATAACTCTTTTAAGTGCAATCCAGTGATCTTTGGTAGTTTGGTTATTAAAACGACTCATAGTATTGACTGCATATGTGATCTCTGGTCGAGTACCCTGTGACAAATATAGCAAGCATCCCACTGCTTCATGATAGGTTATGCCTTTTAAAATATCTTAGTCATTTTTTGCTGGAATTAATTTTACACTGGTATCACATGGTGTATTCACAGGTTTGCAATCTGACATTCCAAATCTTTCCAAAATTTTCTTTATATAGGGTGACCCTAAATTAGTTCTTGATACGAAAGTCTATGAATGTGCTCATGATAACAAACAACTTTCCCTAAGAAACCCATAGTCAAATCGCAAAAAAAAATTTTGAGTCTCCATACAAATCGATGAACTGACCGGCCAAATTAGTATGAAGAGTCCAAATTTTTTTTGCGATTTGACTATGGGTTCTTTAGGGAAAGTTGTTCGTTATCATGAGCACATGCATAGCCTTTCGTATCAAGAACTAATTTAGGGTCACCCTATATACAATGACTGGTCCAATGATATTTCTTCTCCATTTCTAGAAATTTTTAAGCCAATGCAATGTCTTGCTTCTCCAATATCCTTCATTGAAAACAATTTGTTAGTTGATTCTTTACAAAACTCATAGTTTTATCACAAAGATAAAAGCAAAGCAGGTCATCGACGTAAACTGCTATGAAAAATATTTTATTCGGCAAATAATAAATACATGGATCCACTTTACAACGTATCAATCCAATATCCAAAAGTGCTTTATTTAATTTTTTGTTCCACTGCCTGCTGGCTTGCTTGAGACCATAAATCGATTTTTTCAAACGACATAATTTATTACTTTCCTTTTCGTACAATGGTGGCTGGAACATGTGAATTTCTTCCTCAATATCTCCTTGTAAAAATGCAGTTATGGCATCCATTTGATTTATTTTTAAATTGTATTTTGCAGTCAGACCAACTAAATATCTCAGTGATGTATAGCGGATTACTGGTGAAAAAACTTCTTGTTAATCAATATCTTTCCTTTTACCACAAGTCTTGCTTTGTATCTAGTGACGGACCCATTTTCATCTGTTTTTGTTTTATATACCCATTTACACGGTAAGGCAATTTTTCCTTCTGGCAAGTCGGTTAATACCCATGTGTTATTTTTCTGCAGTGATTCATATTCACTATCCATTGCGTCTTTCCATTGTTGAGCTAAATCACTATTCAATGCTTCTTCTGTGTTCTGTGGTTCACTGTCTAACACACTCATAGCGCTTCCATTAGAAAAACACGCCATAGACACTGGTTCTGATTCTTGATTTCTCTGTCTTCGAGTTTTTACTATTGTTTCTGGAATCTCAATCGTTTGATTAGGCAAATATTCAGAATCATCAACATCTACAAATGTGTCACTCGAACTATTTGAAGGCGACAAGGGCTCTTACTCATTTTCTGTTACTATAACATTCAATGGTGAACAAGGTGAATCAAGGTTATCAGTAAATAAGACTTTTATCTTTTTTGGTGTACTATTACTGTTATTTTCTATGTTATGAGAGCTGGGGATGTTGTTTATTTCTTTATTTAATTGTATGTATGTTTTATCAGCCTTGAGTCCATTTTCTGATTCATTTATATTAATTTTAGTTTATGGTATTCTTAAGAAAAAACATCTTTACTCATTACACCACGTCTTGTTTTGGGATCTATGAATCTATAACCTTTTGTTGTATTACTGTAGCCAACAAAAATTAACTCACGTGACTTTGAATCCCATTTATGCCTTTTTTCTTTTGGTATATGTACCATAGCTTTGCAACCAAAGATTTTCATATGACTGATATCAGGTTTTAATCCGGTCCATCGTTCATACGGAGTGACTCCTGACAGCGCACGACTCGGAGAGCGATTTATTATGTATGCTGCAGTTGTTACTGCTTCAGCCCAGTACTCCTTCTGTATTGTATGTATGTTTTATCAGCCTTGAGTCCATTTTCTGATTCATTTATATTAATTTTAGTTTACTTTACGGTATTCTTAAGAAAAAACATCTCTACTCATTACACCACGTCTTGTTTTGGGATCTATGAATCTATAACCTTTTGTTGTATTACTGTAGCCAACAAAAAATAACTCACGTGACTTTGAATCCCATTTATGCCTTTTTTCTTTTGGTATATGTACCATAGTTTTGCGACCAAAGATTTTCATATGACTGATATCAGGTTTTAATCCGGTCCATCGTTCATACGGAGTGACTCCTGACAGCGCACGACTCGGAGAGCGATTTATTATGTATGCTGCAGTTGTTACTGCTTCAGCCCAGTACTCCTTCTGTAAACATGAATTTAAAATCATACATGTAGCTCTTTCTACTAGTGTGCGATTCATGCGTTCAGCAAGTCCATTTTGTTCAGGTGTATAGGGGTTACTAGTTTGATGGATAATACCTGAATCTTTAAGAAATTTACTGAAATTGTAGTTAATATATTCTTTTCCATTATCGGACCGAATAATTTTAAACTTTCTGTTTAATTCATTTTCTACTTGATTTTTAAATTCTATAAATTTATCCAAAGTTTCATTTTTACCACCTAAAATATACACATATACTTTTCTGGAAAAATCATCAACAAATGTCAGAAAATACCTGGCACCTCCGATTGATTTTGTCTCCATCGGTCAACAAATGTCAGTGTGGATGAGCTCTAACAATTCATTAGCACGGAAGCTCTCATGTTTAAAAGGTTGCCTCGTTTTTTTCCTTCCAGACACGAAGTACAAATTATATCTTCCTTCTGTGATATCAATTTTATTCCTTCAGCACACCCTTGCAGTTTATACAAGTCATTAAAATTAATGTGCCCCATTCTTTGATGCCTAACATAATTGCTTGTCACAGGACATTGTAGACAAAGCTTGGCTGTAGTTTGTATTCAGCTTATACGTACCATTCGTGCAATTAGCGATTGCAACTGTCAATCCTTGTTTATTTTTTATACAACAGCCTTCATCACTAAATTCTATCTTCGAACTACTATCAATAATTTTACTGACTGAGAGTAAATTGGTTGCTAATTCAGGTACATACAATTCATTTTTTACCTGTATTTTGTTGAGGGAGCCATCAATATCTTTAACAGTGATAGTCACATTACCGCATGTTTCCACCTTGAGCACCTTATCGTCTGCAATCCGTATGTATTCCGCATGTGGGGAAGTTTCTTCTGACAACCATTCCCGATGCTTTGTCATATGCACTGTAGCGCCAGAATCAATGTACCAATTGTATGCATCATTTACTGAAACTGCTGAAAAAGCTGCCACATAACCAGTTTTAGTATTGCTATAATCAGAGCTTGATTTTTTATTCCTGCAGAACTTACTTAAATGACCATATTTATTACAGTTAAAACACCTTGGGTCCTTTGGTTTGCCTTTACTTTCAGCCTTTTTAAATTTTGAAACATATAATGCTGAAGATTCAGAAGGTTTTATATTACAGATATAGTTATGCCAGAACTCTCTAAGGCCATAAGCATAGGTTTGTATGACTCCGGCAGCCCAGAAAACAATAACGTCCCTAGCCATTCATCATCAATCTTGAAATTTATGTTCCGGAGCTTATGAGCCGTTGACATAATCTTATTTATATAGTCCTCAACGCTATTACTATTTTCCAAAGTAGTAGTTATGAGAGTTTTGAGTAAACCGACTTTTCTAGTAAGGCCAGAATCACTAAAAGCTTTTTCTAAATTTTGCCATACCTGTGCTGCTGTTGTGCATTCCTCAATATGCACATAATTAATGGGGTCCACTAGCAAAATGATTTTGCTTTTTGCCTTCTTTTCCTTCTTCTGAATCACATCCTTAGGGTCCACAGTACCTTCAACATATTCCCATAGTTCTTCATGCTCTAAGTACGTTCGAACAGCAAATTTCAATGTTGTGTAATTCTCGCGCCCGACTAATTTGTCTATTTGTTAAAACTAAAATGTGTCCGATACTTTACGACCTTCCCCTAATTGTCAGTTTCCTGTTTGACTCGGTCCAGGTACACGCCGGAAGGCAACAGCCTAGGCTCGGTAGAGGCGCCGCCGCCCGCGCCGGTACGCCTGCAGTGGGAGCTCGACCACGAGGACCTGCTGAAAGCCATCGACCACTCGTACCAGGTCGCGCTGAAGCTGCTCAACGACGTAGACCTCAGGATACTGATGTACACGCAATATGGAAAGGGTGAGTAAAAAAATAGAGCGAAGGTGAACTGATTAATTTTGTTACAGATTTTGTGTGGACAATTTAGCGTATTATCCATACATTAGGTATATAGACATGGCGGTTGCCTGATGTTGAACTTAGCACCACCCGCGGTCACGTGTAGGGCATTAAGATTTACACCTACGGACGTGTGCAACGCGACCAGTATACATCTATCTATAGGGTGCTACTTTATTAGTGCCCGATATTTCAGCCAATGCTTCTACTCCTGATTCTGATCAACTTTCCCCAAGGAACCCATAGTCAAATCGCAAAAAAAAATTGCACTCTTCATACTAATTTGGCCGCTCGACTGATCGATTTGTATGAATTATTTTGCAATGTGTCTGGGTTCATTGGGAAAGTTGATCAGAATCAGGAGTAAAAGCACTGACTAAAATAACAGGCACTAATAAAGTAGCACCTTATATAACAGGAATAATCCTTGGCTGTAGTCTGGGTCATAAATCATCGGAGCGTTAGTGTTGGGTGAATGCAGCGCGAGCGCAAGTCGTTATCGATAAAAATAAACGAGCCACCTTTTTTATTTTCTTATCATTCATTGTATGAATCGAGACAGAATAGAGAGTTTTTATAAAAATCATATTTCACCTGTTGGAACTAATATTTCGAGTCAGGCTCGTATTGTTAATAGTAACGTGTTAACGTGTTTATCGACTACAACAATGTGAAAGAGAGCCCAATATCACTGTTTCGTAGAGATGATTTAAGACCCAGTCTGCAGAAAAGAATAATCGTACTATAGTCATCAGATGTGTATGTTTCGAAAAACTCATTGGTACAGTGGCGGGGATTTAAACCTGGGAACTGGAACCTCTGGTTAGAAGGTCTGAGTCACTACCCGCGGAGCCACTGACGCCTTTAGTGTAATATTTCCAGGCCTTTATGGGGCAGTCTCTAATAGAAGTAATAAAATGTTAAATTCTTATAACTAATTTTGCCAGAGAAATACGAAATTCATTTTAAATGTCTATGTTCTAATACTATATTTTACGAAATGGCTTTGAAAAATGAACATGCGTAAAGCTCATAAAAAAATTGAAAACATTGAAGTAGTTGTTGTTTTGCTCGAGTTCATTGTTTTAAAAAAACGGACAAGTGCGAGTCGGACTCGCTCACCGAGGGTTCCGTATAAATTCATATTCACACATGTCTTAAATTCTATATCAAATTCTCAGGCCTGCAATCCCTTGAAGCTGTGAAAAAATCAAACTTCTATGCCAACGCAATCAAGAGATTCGGCCGTTCATGCCGCATATTTGGACACTCGCATGGGAATCAAAACCTATAGCGTACTTCCCGTATACCTAACATCATGAAATTTGGCAGGAAGCAATGTCTTATAGCACAAGTAAAGGGAATAGTCCTACAACCAAAAATTTGTTGTTACATCACAATTTGTTTTGGGTTTTAACAAAAAATTTTAGGTTTTGGGACTTTTCCTTTTACTTGTGCTATTGTGTTGTGGTTGCGTGTGTGTGTGTGTGTTGTGCTTGTGTTTAGGTATAGGTATTGCTAGTCTAGGTATACGGGAAGTACCCTATAGGTGTTGATTCCCATGCGAGTGTCCAAATATGCGGCATAAACAACCGTATCTCTTGATTGCGTTGCGTTGGCATAGAAGTTTGATTTTTTCACAGCTTCAAGGGATTGCAGGCTTGAGTATTTGATATAAATTTCAACTTGATACGTCTACGCGTTCCTTAGAAAACGGGTCTTGACAGACAAACAGACGGACGAACAACAAAGTGATCCTATAAGGGTTATTTTTTTCCTTTTGAGGTACGGAACTCTAAAAATGAAGCAAATACGGCAGGTTTACTTCGCTCACTTCCACTAGATAATGTCATATGGCATTATCCTGTGGGGTGACTCGACGGACTCGGATCGCATGTTTGTCCTGCAAAAGAGAGCGATTCGGACATTACTAGGTACAAAATCAAGGGATACTTGTAGGGAGCAGTTTAAAAAGCTACGAATAATGCCACTCTACTCACTGTATCTGTACGAGCTGCTAATGGTCGTCCGCCGAGATATCTCGATTTTCGACCGACGCGCTACTGGAGGTAGACATTTGCGCAATACTGTGAGGTTGCAGGTAGTCCCGCGACGAACAGCTCTCGCCACCAAAAACCCTCGTGTTGTCGGTCCGACATTATATGAGCGACTACCCGCAGTCATCAAAGATGAGGAAAATGACGAAACGTTTAGTCGCCGACTGAGAAACCTTTTGTGGGAAATGCATTTTATTCAGTAAATGAATATAAGGTGCTACTTTATTAGTGCCCGATATTTTAGTCAGTGCTTCTACTCCTGATTCTGATCAACTTTCCCCAAGGAACCCATAGTCAAATCACAAAAAAAATTTGGATTCTTCATACACATCGATCAGCCGAGCGGCCAAATTAGTATGAAGAGTTTTTTTTGCGATTTGACTATGGGTTCCTTGGGGAAAGTTGATCAGAATCAGGAGTAGAAGCACTGACTAAAATATCGGGCACTAATAAAGTAGCACCTTATATATTAATAAAATATTTTAATTTCTTATACGCATTCCTGATCTTTACCAATGTGTAATAGTGTCATTTTTATTTTGTATTTATCCATTGTGATTATTATTATTATTTTTAACATTTACATTGAATTTTATATTAATGATTATTTGTATTATTCAATTTTTAATTTTAATTATTTTGACGATCACATTATACTTTGACATTTTTAACAGGGTGTCCACTTTCTGGAAAAGTCAGGGAAAAGTCAGAGAAGCTTTTGGTGGTCAGGGAAAGTCAGGGAAATGACCTGGTAACCTGGAAAAGTCAGGGATATTTGAGTTTTTCCTAATGGTCGTTAGTGAGGGAAACATCCATGCATCTCCTTGTCTTTTCTGAAATTTATCCCAGACTTTTGAACCATTTTTTTTTTCAAGTTATCAGTGATCTACATCAACACTTCGTATTGTATAGCTTGAGGGTTCTAAGTAAGAAGCACCTTTGAAACCTTCCGGTGCGAGACCAATTTGGCTGATGGGGATGAATTTCACTCCGATGGCGAGTGTTGCGGTTATAAAACTGTGCCGCAGGCATCATGTCGAACAGTTCCTCAGAATACAAGCCGTTGTTTAAGCAGTAGAACACACAGAGAGACCTGATGTCTCTCCGGAAGCTAAGGGGTTCTAAGCCGCGTGTGAGCTCTGGGTCGTTGGTAATTCTGATCGCGCGTGGAGTCGAAGGGGTTCAGTTGATATTTGGGTGCTCCTGCCCAGAGATATGAGCAGTTCTCCATATGCGGCCTCACCTGAGCTTTGTATAGCTGCAAGCGCTGTCTGGGTCTGAACTCCAGGTGTTTTCGCTGCAACGGTAACCTTGCCCTCGAGGTGACCCCGAAGTTGGACGTTGCAATAAATATCGACACCTAGGATACCGATGCTCTTGCAAGCGTTGTTCTTCGGAACTGATGCTTACCACAGTAAAAGGGACTTTATTTGCGATGAACGCGCAGACTTGGTTAAAACAGACTAAGTTTAGTCTAACCCCATTCGGAGACTTGCTCCAGAGTGTCTTCAACTTTAGACATAATCCTGCCACGGCCATGACTGTCCTCCACCACTATCCGTGGGATGTTGCTTTGCCTGTGCATCATCAATACTGGCATCCGTATAGCAATGAATACCGCATATTTTCAGGAGATCATTGATACGTTGGAGGAATAGAGATGGCGAGTATTGGCGAGCGTACAGAACCTTGCGTGTCACCAGCATTAATGTGGTTAGTGTCAGAGCACCAGTTGTCGCAAGGACTTTAACGCTCCTGTCACACAGAAAGCTGGCGATTCAATTGCACAATCCCACGGGTAGGCCGTACGCTGGAATTTCGATAGAAGTTCCTTATTCTAGACCCTGACGAACGCCTTAGCTATTTCCAAGCTGACTACCAATGCCTCCCCACGACTTTCAGTGGCTTCAGCCCACCGGTGTGTTAGGCATGCTAGAAGATCACCAGCAGACCGGCCATGACGAAACCCGTATTTTCATTGATGAGATGATCTTCTAGATATGCTAGGCTACTAATAATTAAAAACGCTCCACCGCCTTTGAAAGAAGGGAGATAATAGCTATTGGGATGTAATTCGACGAGTCAGTTCTATTCATACAGTCTGATCATACACTTATCTTATTTAGCATTTAAGCCCTTTGACTGTAATCTGTTGGTGTGTTAAATTCTAATAAATTCCCCTTTTTGAGAGCTGCTGGTTTGCAAATTTGCCTTGGCATCTAGAGTAGGAGAGCGCGAAAACTCTACTCGAAACTGAAGTCTGTGGTCGACATGTAATTAGGGCTATGGGACAGGTTATCAGCATAATGGGTGGGACATATTATATGACTAGCGACCCGCCCCGGCTTCGCATGGGTGCAATGTATTAATATAAACCTTCCTCTTGAATCACTTGCCTAGTTTTAAAGATCTAACCATACACAGGGACAGACAGACAGCGGGAATCGACTTTGTTTTATACTATGTACTGAAATCTTTGTACGAGCTATTCAAAGACTGTCCAGCACGTTCAACTCTTTACTTACACTGCTATCACTGGAGGCTCTTCATTTCCACAGCACAGAAATGCACCTCAGTGACAGTGGCGTGCAGTCCATAGAGGCAGAAAAGCAGTGCCTACCCTGATAAATCTGCCAGTTTACAAACAAAAAAATTAAAACTTACGTATATTACACGATACTTTAACTTTCATTTACCGTTACTCCCTCCGTTTCAATTTAATTATAACAATATCTACTCAACTCGTAAACAGCGCCACCTACCGATTTTGAGAAAAAACGCAGTACTAAAGTTGGTTAACAGAATCGTCTCATCGCATTATGTGACAGTGCTGCCGACTGGTGTCATAAGCAGACAACATTCTGCCTGTCTTTCGCCATTTTTTCACAAACACAAGTACAGTATTTTATACGGTTACAGTGTAGCCGCTATTTATGTATGTGAATAATTTTGTACTGAAATTGTGCGTGTGTGCGTGATTTGTAGGCACTGCTTGTTTGATTACACGGCCATTTTAAGAAGTCTAATATGAAAGTAGTGCTAACAAGAATTTAGTTGGTATTAACAATTTGCCGTGTATTTTTTAATAGCTGCAAGATGGTTGCAAGACCATGATGCTCTTTGAGTTTACAAATAAGAACCATTTCATTTTATTCTGGTTTTTTGTGAGTCCATTCTTGAAAATTATTTAAAATAATGCCATATTATTTGTTTACTGGTTGCAAGTGTAACGAAGTTTGAAAGAAAATTATTATAAATTAAAATAAACATGTGATTTATTATAAATTAGCTTATTGCGCATTTGTTGATAATTGAAAATAGCTATTTCTTGTTGCTAAATGTTTGAGTAATTCAGGATAATGGATAACTTTAGCTACGAGAACTGTGCTGGAAATGTGTGTTTAGAGCTAAACTAAAAGACGGCGTGTTTTCGAAGTGAGAAATCTCAAATAATAGCTAAAGGAGGGTGTGTGCTAGAGTTTCGTTTATTTCAAATAAATTTATATTAATTAATAACTGGCTCCGCGAATTGTGTACATGGATATACTGTATTGTTTTCCGTGCATTTTATTGTCTAAGCACCTAGAGTCTTGTTTAAAATTTCACATATTTAAAAAGTCGTAGGTAACGAGACCAGTTGAAAAGGCCAGTTAAAGTTAACTGATACACTAATGGTAAGTTTTCCATTTTTATATAAAATTTTATTTCTGCCTACCCTATGTGTAAACTCTGTGCACGCCACTGCTCAGTGAGATCATTGGAAAATCGAAAGAGCACAAAAAAATTGTCAAGTTCAACCAATTTGTAATAGATGACACGGTCCCAGAAAACTACAATCAACAATTGTAAGAGATTAAATGAAAATCCCGTTGTTAAAAGATCGTTTAGCTGATGTGGAGTCTGTGGAGTTATGGCAGATTGCGAAGCATTTTTGCGCAGTCTCCAGATGAAAATCTAAAACAAACCAGCAATCAAACAAAATCCTCAGAAAGCGGTTCTATAATGGATTATAAGGGTCAGGGAAGTTTCAGAAAATGGTCAGGGAAAGTCAGGGAAAAGTCAGGGAAGTATTTTGGGAATTTTGAGTGGACACCCTGTTTAATAAGCTATTATTGTAATTTGAAATTGATAATGTGAAATAAATGAATCTAATCTAATCTACGTACTTTTAAAAAAATCTACGTATTTTTAAAGAATAGTTGGGAGTTTTAATAATATATTGTCAATGCACTTGACAAAAAGTATAAATAGGTACTTTGTCACTGTCATTAAACCGAGGTGCTCTATGCAGGTTTCATGAAGAGCTGCCGGGTGTCCCCGGACGCTTACATCCAGCTTGTGCTGCAGCTGTCTTATTACCGCGACGCGGGTCGCTTCTGCCTCACGTACGAGGCGTCCATGACGCGGCTGTTCCGCGAGGGCCGCACCGAGACCGTGCGCCCCTGCACCATCGAGAGCTCCGCTTGGGTCAAGGCGATGGTCAACCCCGATGTCTCGGTAAGTACCCTATTTCACACGTTCTAATGGAGTAAGCCCTAAATAGGGTAGTTGACTGTTAGTCATTTGAGTTATCAAATGTCAAAAACGACAATTGGTTATAAAAAAAATTGAAATTGTAAACGATGACGTCATTGTGCCATATTTTTTTTATTTATTTACAAAGTACATTGTGTTTGAATTAGAAATAATAAGTACAATAAAATTTAACAATACGAAGAATATAAAAACATAAAAGCATAAAATTCAATAAAAAGTTATATAAATCATCTCAATAAATTAAACTGAAATATGTCACTGTACACAGAAAAATCAAATAATTATTTTCAAAAATAGCAGTTATAGTCATATAGCAGTTATAGTCTGTCAACTTCGTGCGCGATACGCCTGATAGTGGGGTTTTATACGTCTTCCAATGTATGGGGAGGTTAAAATCTTCAGAAAAAGAATTGAAAATCGCACGGCGCAAGGCATTCGTGGGCATTTTACTCTGCCGCGCTTCAGTTAAACAGTTATATTAGCTTTGTTTTGAGCAATTTTCTTGAGTTTGGTGTCGTTTTCGCATAAACCGAGGACGCAGCCTTTATTTTTGGAATGATATTTGTACCATGCTATACAAAAAAAAATCGTACCTGCTATTTTTGTTTCAACAGACTGTTTCTTGAGAAACATACATGAACAGTGAACGCTTAGGAAAAAAAACATAAACTTTGTAGGTAGCATTTATAATAAAAAATATGTTAGAAAAAAAAAATTAAGCAGCGCGGCGGGTTTACTAATAAAGCCTAACTTTCTATTTCCCGTTACCTAATTAAATATTTTGCTCCGTATCCGAAAGTGGGGACGATTCCTTTGTCCAGAATCCAGATGTGTTGCCTTATACGACAACTAGGTGAGAATTGGGAAGCTTCTATTCTGTTAGGCGGGAAGCCCCATGACTGATGAATACGAGTATACTTTTTTCTAGCTGAGTAAACATTCCTCAAAACGACATTTTCCACTCATCGTTGGCCTAATGCGTCTATACAGACGATTCAGTCAGTGACGCGGGTACAATATTTTTGGTGACTGTATAGCCCAATACCAGACCGGCACAGTCGACCGCAGGACTAACAGGGTTGCCAACAGATGGATTAGAAGCAGCTAGATGTCTACGGTTCCTCCGCTCTGATAGCAGCTTAAACCACGCCTCATCATACGCCCTGCGACCATCTCCCACACACTTGCGCCATTCGTCCCTGTCTACGGCGAGCTTTTCCCAGCCTCGGAAATCGATGGTAAAAGCCGCCATGATGCACTTAACGCAGTCTTTGCAACGCAACAGTGGTCTCCCAATATCTCTTCGCGTGCGCAACTGCACCTAGCATAACACGTAGTGGTAGTCGAGTGGGTTCCATTCGGTACACATGCCCCAGCCATCGTAAGCGTCGCTGTTTCAGCAGGGCCGTGAAACTGGGAAGTTGTGCCATCTTATCTTGTTACTCTGTCGGCCCATGATATGCCTAGAATGATCCGTAGGCAGCGCATGTGCAAACTGTTGAGCCTACGTTCATGTTTTGCGTACGACGTCCAGGTTTCAGCGCCGTACAAAAGTATACTGAGTTCACAAGCTTGATAAACACCTATCTTGGTCTTCACCGTAAGGTGTTTATTGTCTCATACTCTTGTACTTAGCTTCCCGAACGTAGTCGCCGCTTTGCCGATATGGATATCGATCTCCGCGTTAAGTGAGAGATTGTTCGACACGGTCGAACCAAGGTAGCAAAATCTCTCAACAGTTTTCAAAGGTACGCCATTCAGCAAAATAGCTGGTAGATTCTCGCAACCATGAACGAGCACTATGGTCTTTTTGGTGTTTGTGGACATAGAGAACAGAGCACAGGGTGAGAAAAGTTATCCTTAATGCACTGAAGCTCGCTGGTAGTGCTCGCAGTAAAAGCCGCGTCATCAGCAAACAGAAGGATGTCGACGAAAATATCCTCGCGGTTTTTCTTAGCTTTGAGTAGGGAGATGCTAAAATGCTTTCCGTTGGCCCTCGTGTGTAGATGGATATACCCTGCTAGTCTTCGCCGAACGCAACCTTCAAAAATACCAAACAGGGTAGGTGTCAGGACGCAGCCCTGACGTACACCTCTGCGCATGTCAAACGGATTGGATGTTTCGCTGTCGAAGACGACAGCACCTTTCATTTCGTGGGGGTGGGAAATAGCCACAGATAAACATTGGATACCGACGTGGACTACTGAACCTGTGGCTGCTCGATGCTATCTCTTGTTGAGAGCGAATTCGGCGCAAATGCACATTAGTAAACCCGCCGCGCTGCTTTTTTTTTCTAACATATTTTTTATTATAAATGCTACAAAGTTTTCTTATTCTACATTAATAAGGCTTTCTAGACCCATTTTTTACTTATGTGTTCATTGTTCATATATTTTTGCTAAGAAACAGTCTTGAAACAAAAATAGCAGGTACGATTATTTTTTTGTGACATGGTACAAATATCATTCCAAAAATGAATTCTGCGACCCCCCTCCCCCCTCGTCCTTGTCACAGATGGTCACATTTGTGGGACCACCCCCCTCCCTAGTGTGACGTCAAATATTTTGCAATTTTTCGCCCAGAATTGAATATTGAATGAAAACAGAAATTCCAAAACTATATATTTTTTATTATGTGACGTCACAACGTTTATGACTCCCCCATACCCCTTGTCACATAATGTCACACTTCGTTGACCCCCTCCCTTCCCCTTAACAAGTGACGTAATTTATGGATGGTCCCTAATTGCTCAAAATAAAGCCAATGTAATTGTTTAATTGAAGCGCGGCAGAGTAAAACGCCCACGAATGCCTTGCGCCGTGCGACTTTCAAGATTTTTTTCTGAAGATTTTTATGTAGTAAATGCTGTTAATGTGTGTTTGTTTTTGATTAGTTTGGCATATTTTGCATATTTTTAAACACTAGTATAATAAAGCAAAATTTAGACGATTTCTTGGGGATTATTTTTTATTTTTCTTAGATTTTTTCACTGACAATGTAATATATTGAACAATTTTATACCAAAAATGAAAGCTACAGTCTCGGTGTATTCGAAAACGACTCCATATTTAAGACAATAGGTCAAATAGAGCTGATATGATTTTTTTTCCGAAGCTCGGCAAAGTGAGATTTTGAACTCTCCCCCTCCCTACCTGCCAGGGGGTGGGGGGTGGCTACCGGGCTTAATCAGCTTCTATTCACCTACTATATACGTGTAAGTAGTTTCCTTTAATAGCAAAATTTGACCTCGGGTACGTTATAAGCTTACACTATCAAGCAGCTGAGGCGGGGTGTGCGGAAAGATCTCCGCGGGGGAGCTTGAGGCTAGTGGGGAAGGACACGAGTACGCTTTCATTCTGTTAGCTCGGCCTCGCCTACCCGCCCGCACCGCAGTCGTCCATTAATCACGTGAGGCTCAAAAGGGGGGAGGGGGGGGGTGTACTTCAGGGTATCCACTTTTTAGAAAAATCAGGGAAGTCAGGAAAGCGTTTGGTGGTCAGGGAAACGACCTGGTGACCTGGAAAAGTCAGGGATATTTGAGTTTTCCCAATAATAGTAAATGAGGGAAACATCCATGCTCTAATCTAATATCTCCTTGCCTTTTCTTATATTTTAACCAGACTTTTGAACAATTTTTTTAAGTTATCAGTGATCTACATCATGACTTCGCATTCCATAGCTTAAGGGTTCTAGGTAAGAAGCACCTAGCTGGTGGAATGAATTCCACTTCGATGGCGAGTGTCGCGGTGATAAAACTGTGCCGTAGACATCATGTCGAACAGTTCCTCAGAACACAAGTCGTTGTATAACCGGTAGAACACACAGAGAGAGCTGAAGTCACCGAAAAGTAAAGGGGTTCTAGACCGCTTGTGAGCTCTGGGTTGTCGACAATGTTGATCGCGCGTCGCTTGGTGGAGCCGAAGGGGTTCAGTTGCATCCAGCTCCTGCTCAGAGATATGAGCAGTTCTCCATATGCGGTCTCTGATGTTGCATATGGGTCTAAAATGTTGTTAAAAAACATAATAGTAAATGAGGGAAACATCCATGCTCTAATCTAATATCTCCTTGCCTTTTCTTATATTTTAACCAGACTTTTGAACAATTTTTTTAAGTTATCAGTGATCTACATCATGACTTCGCATTCCATAGCTTAAGGGTTCTAGGTAAGAAGCACCTAGCTGGTGGAATGAATTCCACTTCGATGGCGAGTGTCGCGGTGATAAAACTGTGCCGTAGACATCATGTCGAACAGTTCCTCAGAACACAAGTCGTTGTATAACCGGTAGAACACACAGAGAGAGCTGAAGTCACCGAAAAGTAAAGGGGTTCTAGACCGCTTGTGAGCTCTGGGTTGTCGACAATGTTGATCGCGCGTCGCTTGGTGGAGCCGAAGGGGTTCAGTTGCATCCAGCTCCTGCTCAGAGATATGAGCAGTTCTCCATATGCGGTCTCTGATGTTGCATATGGGTCTAAAATGTTGTTAAAAAACATAACTTGATTAATGGACGGCCCCTAGTATACTTATTACGAATACAAAAAATTGTTAATGTGATGAATTTTTCTGCAATTTCAATAAAAGATCTATTTAGTGAACAATATTTCATGATTTACTTTTGATGCAGTCAACTATCTTATTGTGGAGCAAACCAGTGTTGTTCAAATCCATCGATGCAGTATTTAGGTAATACATAAATTTTAATTAGGTTGTTGAAAATGCAAAAATTTTAAGGAACACTGTTTACTTTGTCCACATTTTGCCACTTACTATTAACTACAAGGTAGAATATGTATTTCTTTCCTTATTACTGTCTGTCTTTGTCTCTTTCTGTGTACAATAAAGTGTAAGTTCGTCTCACAGGTGGAGGAGAAGATGGACCTGTTCCGGAAGGCGAGCGAGCGCCACCAGCTGGCCTACCAGGACGCCATGGCGGGGCGCGGCATCGACCGCCACCTGTTCTGCCTGTACGTCGTCTCCAAATACCTGGAGTTGGAGTCGCCATTCTTGCAGGAGGTGTTCAACGAGCCCTGGCGGCTCTCCACCAGCCAGACGCCTCACGGTTACTACTCATTTTATTATATTATAGTATACTTTAGATAGAGAAAAGAGATCAAGTCATTATGCGGGATGCGGCAGTTTGAATAATATTGTAGTTTTGTTTGCAACTTTGTTTCTACGGTTCCGTACCTAAAGCACAGAATACTCAATAGTACAAGGTACAGAAGATTAAGCAATAAAGTTCAATTCAGTTCACAACAGCGTCAAATACCTACTTCGATATTTACCTACATTATCGATCTCTTTTGATCGCACACTAACCGATTCTGAATCGGCCGATTATTTATCGGCCTTAGTTAGAACTTAATAAGTTTGAGTTTAAGGATGCACGATTCCCTTCAAACTAAACTATCGGCCGACTGCTTAATCATTATGGCGCTCTTCCACGCACGCACCCTATCCTATTGTTTAGTCGGCCGACTCAGCCGATAGTTGTTTCAGTTCGCTCCGGTACTGCACCCATGATCATTAATGATTAATGATGTGTAATTATTGCTGCTTGATTCGCTGCTTGTCGATTTTCTTTGCATCTATCTATCACCTATCACTCTATCACTGTAGAGGGGATGCACCCAATACTCTCGATTTCTTTTCTTGATCCTTCTCCTCCGTTGTATAAAAGCAACAATAATATTTTTTGTCAGTTTTTAAAATTCATTACACGACTTTCTCCAAGAGCAGCTTAACAACTAACAAAATGTTTAGAGCAGTCGGCCGACTGTTGGCTGGTCTGCGCACTCCCCACCAACCAGACTGTTAAATCGGCTCAGTGTGCGCACTAATCACCCAACCCGATTAAACTATCGGCAGATGGAAAGTCTGTAGTTTGCGGCCAGTCTTATACCTAAAGCGCGGAGTGCGCCAGGCCTGCATAAAGGCCAACGGGACCCTATTACTAAGCCCGTCCGTCCGTCTGTCTGTCAGCGGGCTGTATCTTATGTACCGCAATAGGAATAGACATAGGCTTTTGACCGTGGGAGAGCCATGCTTCGGTATGAATGGGCCGGCTCGACCGGAGTGATACCACGGCCTCACATAAAACCGGCGTGAAGCAACGTTTGTTGTGTTTCGCCGTGTGAGTGAGGGTACCGGAGGTCCAACCACCCCCCCTCCCCATTCCCCCTTCCCCCATCCCATTTCAAAGGTCGGCAACGCACTTGTGACTCCTCCGGTGTTGCGGGTGTCCATGGGCGGCGGTAATCACTTACCACCAGGTGATCCGTCTGCTCGCTTGCCATCTATCCCATAAAAAAAAAAAAAAAAAGACAGTTGAAATTTTTACAGAGTTTGTGTGTTACCGCTATAACAACAAATAATAAAAATAAATTAAAAATCAAGGGGGAGGGGGGCGGGGGTCCCCTGCTAGGAACGTGTTTTTTTTGCTTTTTTTACTCGATCTTAATAATGGCAACAGGTAGACGCTTGAAATGCTTACAGAGTTTGTATTGTTATAGTCGTAAAAAAATCTCACCAATGTTATAAATGTGAAAGTATGGTATGGATATTTATTTGTTGTTTGTTCCACTTTTGAAATTACTGAACGGATTTGGATGAAATTTGATAAGTAGATAAATAAAGCACTGGGTTAACACATAGGATACTTTTTATCCCGGAAAACTTAGGGTTCCCGGAGGAATGCTTAAAAACTCAAAATTTCTACTTCGCCATTAGCTGATGGTGCCACCTTAACATGTTCTTTCTCTCTGAACCCAATTCTGAAGTCCACGCAGAGGAAGTCGCGGGCATAAGCTAGTATATATTTAAAAATGAAATTTCCCCGTACAAGAGACGTGGTTTTTGGAGTTTCTTGTACGATGGTACGGAACCCTTCATGCGCGAGTCCGACTCACACTTGGCCGTTTTTTTTTAAGTTTATATCGTCATAAAACATGTAACCCATATTATTCCTACTACAGAGGCACGGGTCTCTTTATGACCAACATTTTTATGGCATCATTGTGACTAAAAATTTAACTACGAAATTTATGTGTCAAACAAAGGATTGAACTTGTAGCTAGTGAACAACTGGCATCAAAGTATTTACATACCGATTGAATGATTGATATGATTTGCAAAATCAAGAGTAGAGAGAGAATATGACGTTTATAACCAATGTGTTGTCGGCTCGTTATCAACTCTATGAATGTGGAATGGCAGGACAAACCAGCTTATTGAACCTAAAGAAGAATCCGAAGTGCATCAGCGCAGGCGGCGGGTTCGGACCCGTTGCCGACGACGGCTACGGCGTCTCCTACATCATCGTCGGCGAAAACACTATCTTCTTCCACGTGTCCAGCAAGAAGAGCTGCCCAATCACGGTAACTTAACTTTGATGCAAGCGCACTTTCCGCCGCGCTATCTCCAGGCGCGGATCCACCGTTGTGGTCATGCCCAATCCTGATTGAGGTCGATAGGCTAATAATGTATCAAACGCCTCAGTAAAATAAAAATAATAAATAGTACATTATGGTACTAGTGTGTAACATTGGTGATTACCGTCGAGGCGCCATTGAGACCCGAGCCGTAGGCGAGGGTCTTAAGAGAGCCAAGGACGGTAATCATCAATACACACGAGTATCATACGACGTTTTTCAACACACTTGTGAATAAAATAACAATAAAAACTAATTTTATTTCAACAGTGAAAACGAGTTGTGAAAAATGTTTCGCTATGGCGGGAAAAATTAATCAGTTTTCCTATGCGCGCGCATTGCGATCGGCCACAGACTAAAGGGATGAGGTTTTTATTTTTTATTTTCGGCGCATAGGATTTGCGCCTATTCTGCCACGTACAAAATGGGGAATTTAAAGTTTTCTTTTATTACAGAGAAAACAAAAGTTATATTTGAGTGAAAGTTTTATTTATTAAACACGTACGAGTTAAAATTATCTATTTAAATAAGAAGTTGCATGAAATGAGCAAGCAATAGGAACATTAATTTATTTGTTCTATTGAACACGATCTTTTTTTTTGAATAAAAACTTTTTTAAGAACAAAGCAACTCAACCAATAAAATTAAAAAAAAACTATAACTCACTCACTAGTGAGTTATAGCAATGAAAAAGTCACAGTTTGATTATGGGTGTCATTCTGTGCCTAATTGCGGTGACCATAGAGCCACTTTATGAGCAAGTGTGTTGAAAAATATCTTTATTTCTCCAAATAGGTAAGTACACATATTTTGCTGTGGCTGGAGCCTCCTTTTAAGCTGGAAATGCCTGTGTCTTATCTTTACATTCTTTACCAATAATACCTAAGATGACCATACAGAAACAAAAATAATATATACAAAAATAAATAAATAAAAACAAAGTAAACCAATAAAACTAACTAAAAAAACTAAAAAAATTACATTAAAGAAACAATCGCAATTATGGCGCATATGTGCATGTGTGTGTGATTGTGTGTGTGTGTATGTGATTGTGTGTGTGTGTGTGTGCGTGTGCGTGTGCGTGTGTGTGTGTGTGTGTGAGTTATAGCTATAGCAATGAAAAAGTCACAGTTTGATTATGGTTGTCATTCTGTGCCTAATTGCGGTGACCATAGAGCCACTTTATGAGCAAGTGTGTTGAAAAATGAATTTAATTTTCCCCGAAAATCCGGACCGAAGAACTTTTTCGAACTAGTCCTAAAGTCTTATAAAAAAAATTAATTGATTGATTCAAAAGATTCAAATCTCCTCGCGTTTAGTGCAACAAATAAATGATTGAACGAATATTTTTATAAGTAATTGGTGTTTTACGTCTCTAGTTTCGCGGATAGTGGCCGTAAGCCTTGCATATCTGTAAATCTATGGAAGAAATGTTTCGAATCTTTGTAATCCGAAGAAAGTGCATTTTTACGGTTGCTTGTAGAAGTACTTACTTCTTTAGATACTTATACATATTTAAAATTTATTTTCTACTTCCTTATTAAATGGATAACTGGAGAGACATATGCAAAGAAGAGAGTAAAATTGACCTTAAACATCTTAAAATGCAAATAAACGGAAATTATTTTAAAAAATCGCACTCGCTTCGCTCGCGTTTTTTTGTATGAATGGTCCAGTGAAGGCTTAGTGAAGGGTAACCTAAGGTAACCTAAAAAATGATCAAAATGCATATTAGGCAGAGGCATTTCTATTAATTCATTAAAATTTTGAAGCTCGCTTCGATCGAATTTTATATACTTAGTTTATACAGGGTGTAACAGAAAGGTGTGATAATACTTCAAGGTTGGCTTTTACCCATCAAACTGAACAACCTTTGTTCTACAACTTTGTTCAAATCGCAAATTTTTTTTTTGGACTTTTCATACAAAACGATCAGCTGGCGAACCAAGTTTGTATGAAAAGTCCTAATATTTCTTTGCGATTAACAAAGTTGTAGAACAAAAGTTGTTCGGTTTGATGGGCAAAAGCCAACCTTGAAGTATTATCATACCTTTCTGTTACACCCTGTATATAGTCCGATCTATACTACTGCCTTGTTAATAACTGGCTGGAAGGTCATATGCAAAGAAGAGAATAAAATCGACCTACAATTTCTTCAAAATGCAAATAAAAAATTAGGGCTCGCTACCCACGCGTCTTTTTATACAAACAGTCCAATACATTCCACCACCTATATTATAAATTACATTACTGCAGAGATAAAAGACGTCTTCAAAAGCAGGTAATATTAATAATTTGAAATTTTCGCGCTCGCTCCGCTCGCATCTTTAAATGTTAATGAGGACGTTTATACAACTACCTTATTAATTATAACTGGCTGGAGTGGCTGGAGAGACTTAAGCCAAAAATTGTTTATTTATCTAAAACTTCTTTAAAATGCATATAAAAAGAAGTATTTCTTTGCCTTATGATTCGCGCTGGCGTCTATCCTACTGCCTTGCTAATTACAAAATAGGAGAAATATACGCGAAGAATTTTTGCGTATATTTCTCCTATTTTGTCAAATATACCGTGGGATAGCCATGCTTCGGCACGAATGGGCCGGCTCCGACCGGAGTGATACCACGGCCTCACAGAAAACCGGCGTGAAGCAACGCTTGCGTTGTGTTTCGCCGAGTGAGTGAGGATACCGGAGGCCCAACCCCCCCCCCCCCCCCCCATGATAGCGCAGTTACCAAATATGTTACCCCAGGAGGGTACCAGCTGCGCTAGCGCTGGAGAATCCCTCTGGACGTCCATGCTCAGGATACAATGTGCCTGAGCCCCTCGTCGTACTCTGGGGGGGGGGGGGGGGGGGGGCATAACAGCGCTCCATCATCCAGTTGCACAAGGGAAGGGCAAAAACACCTTGGCACCCCCTGCCACGCTGGCCGTGGACTTCTGCAACATCAGGGGCTTACACTCAAACATTAATGCTGTTTACTACCACCTAGAGACAGCAAAGCCGGCCTTGCTCTTCCTGACCGAGACACAGATATCGTCTCCAGCTGACACATCATAACTCTCCTACCCTGGGTATGGACTGGAACGTGTACGTTAGAGACGATATCAGTTCTCGCCGTCTCAGCAACCTTGAAGGTAGGGACCTCTCCACCTTATGGCTCCGTGTAGACAGCGATGACCATCCCCGCGTCTACCTGTGCCTGTATAGGTCCCATACCGGCGATTCTAAAACTGACCGGCTCATCGAGCAGATCCAAATGGCTGCAGATACTGTGCAGCAGCCGATCCCATCCGCCGAAATCGTGGTACTTGGCGATTTCAACGCCCACCACGCCGAATGGCTCGGTTCTGGCAAAACCGATCATGCGGGGAGATCTGTTCACGACTTCGCCTTGGCATATGGTTTGACACAGCTGGTTACTACGCCCACGAGAATCCCAGATGTGGAGAACCATGAACCTTCACTGTTGGACCTTCTGCTGACTTCTGATCCGGACGGCTACCAAGTATCCGTTGGCGCCTCACTTGGCTCTTCGGATCACTGCCTTATCCGGAGTACGGTGCCACTCACGTGCCCGCCGCGACCGCGAGTTGCTTGTCGCCGTCGTGTGTGGCACTACAAGTCAGCAGATTGGGATGGGATGCGATCCTTCTTCGCGTCCTACCCTTGGGGGTAGGATTGCTTCACGCCGGATGATCCCAACTTCGCTGCTGATTCTGTGGCTGATGTGGTGCTGCAGGGTATGGAACTTTTCATTCCATCCTCGGTGGTCCCCATTGGCGGCAAATCCCAGCCTTGGTTTGGTCGGTCCTGCAAAAAGGCTTCTCGTCGGAAGCAGGAATGTTACCATGCCTGGGCAAATGCAGCGAAGTTACGGGACGAAAAGACCAGCGCTTTAAAAAAGGAGTTTAACTTTGCCTCCAGGTCCTTTAAAAGAGACATTGCCAGGGCGAAGTTGGAGCAAATAGGCAGAATTGGCGAGAGTAGAGCGTCTTCCTTCGGGAACTCGTGCGTTCTGGTCTCTGGCCAAATCTGTCCATGGAAACTTCTGCACGCCATCGTTTCCACCACTGCACACGGGTAATGATTCGTTGGCCCACGACGCAAAAGAGAAAGCCGATCTTCTAGGCAAACTCTTTGCGTCGAACTCAACATTGGATGACGAGGGAAACGAGCCGCCGACCATACCGCGGTGCAAGAGCTGTATGCCGGATATCCGGTTCCACCAACGCTCAGTGCGTAAAGCACTTTTTTCCCTCGACATTCATAAGTCGAGTGGGCCCGATGGAATCCCTCCTGTCGTGTTGAATGTGTGTGCTCCAGAGTAGGCTCCAGTTTTAACGCGCCTTTTTCGGCTTTCCTACTCTTCTGGCATAGTCCCAAACTCATGGAAGACAGCTTTAGTCCACCCGATCCCTAAAAAAGGTGACCGCTCAAATCCGTCCAACTACAGGCCGATAGCTATAACCTCCTTATTCTCTAAGATAATGGAGTCCATTATCAACAGCCAGCTCCTTCGGTATCTAGAGGACCGCCAGCTGCTTGGTGACCGACAGTACGGTTTCCGTAAGGGCCGATCCGCTGGTGACCTTCTTGTCTACCTGACACATCTTTGGGCACAGGCAATCGAGACAAGGGGGGAAGCATTGGCAGTTAGTTTGGACATAGCGAAGGCCTTCGATCGGGTCTGGCACAAAGCACTTCTTGCGAAGCTTCCATCTTATGGGCTTCCCGAGGAATTATGCAAATGGGTCACTAGTTTTCTTGCAGACAGAAGCATAAAGGTCGTAGTCGACGGTGCATGCTCAGTTTCTATGTCTGTGAACGCTGGTGTCCCTCAAGGCTGTGTGCTATCGCCTACACTGTTCCTTCTGCATATCAATGATATGCTGCAAATCAGCAGTACTCATTGTTATGCAGATGACAGCACAGGTGATGCCTTCTATACCGGCCGTGCCAATATTTCTCGGGAAAACGTCACCGAGAGCCGAAACAAACTTGTGTCAGAAATTGAGGCTTCTTTAAAGAAGGTTTCAGAATGGGGTCGACTTAATTTGGTCCAGGTTAACCCTAGCAAAACACAGGTTTGCGCGTTCACTGCCAAGAAAATGCCATTTGTCGTATCACCTCGTTTTGAGGACACTCCCCTAAATGCCTCAGCTAGTATTGGAATCCTTGGTGTCGACATATCCAGTAAAGTGCAGTTCCATGGCCATCTAGGGGGTAAGGCTAAATTAGCCTCGAAGAAGCTTGGTGTGCTCAATAGATCGAGACGGTATTTCACTGCGGCCCATCGCCTGCAACTTTATAAGGCGCAGGTTCGGCCTCATATGGAATACTGTTCTCATCTCTGGGCAGGGGCACCTCAGTACCAGCTTCTCCCTCTGGACCGCATTCAACGGAGAGCGGCTCGATTCGTCGGCTGCCAGGATATTTCAGATCGGCTTGACTCCTTGGCACTGCGTAGGGATGTAACCTCGCTCTGCATTCTCTATCGCATGTACAATGGGGAGTGCTTCGAGGAATTGTTCGGATTGGTCCCTACCGCCTCTTTTCGCCATCGTTCTACGCGACAACAATTTCATCCCCATCACTTAGATGTTTGGCAGCCCAAAACTGTGCGTTTCACTAGAAACTTTCTGCCTCGCACAACCAAACTGTGGAATGAATTGTCGCCTGCGGTATTTCCGGACCAATACGACATTCAAACCTTCAAGAAAAGAGCGTACTGCCATATCAAAGGCCGGCAACGCACTTGTGACTCCACTGGTGTTGCGGGTATCTATGGGCGGCGGTAATCGCTTACCATCAGGTGATCCGTCTGCTCGTTTGCTACCTCTGCCATAAAAAAAAGGAAAGGCGTAATTGTCCTAAATTTTCTTTTTATTCATTAAAAATTCTAAAATTACACTGTTGTATATAGATAAAATGCAAGTACAGGTGCAATCGAAAGCCTACTTTATTTGATAAAATTTTAATCTCGAGGACACTCTAAATTCGCAATGTCTCGTTTGGAAGCGAGTCCGACTCGCGTTTGGCCGATTTTCAGGTGGTCGTGACTAGGGCCTGCAATCGAATATTCGAATATTCGAATAATTCGAATATTCGCCTCATTTTAATATTCGAATAATGTTTACGAATATTCGAATATTCGATTATTTTTAAAGACATTTGAACTGACTAGTAAACGAATTTTATACAATATTTGATCCATAGTGGTAACGAGTTTATTTATTTCATCACATTAAATATTAAAAGACAGTATTACAATTATTTTTAAAAAAATCAAAAAAAAAATTTTTAACATATTTCTTCAAACGCATCTTGCGTGAACACACCCAAAAGAAGGATCGTACGATTCCTGCGTGAGCGCTCGCCGTTATTCGGGAAGAAGAATGGCAAACTGCCATATATTAATTTACCTGGATTAAATTTGTTAAAGTATTTTCATTTGTTATATTTTCCAATAAGGACTATTTTTATGCACGTGATCTCAGAGAGTGATTGTTTCTATTTAGGTTACTGCCAAGTTAGCAGAAATTGTTTAATTTTGTTTTCATTACTTTATTTTAGATAATCAATGATAATTGACGATCACATTTATGATAGGTTTATTATCTATCTATTAGCCGAAAGACGTCCACTGCTGGACAAAGGCCTTCCCCAATCCTCGCATCCAGCGGCTTCCCGCAACCTTCACCAGGTCGTCGGTCCACCGAGTCTAAGTCAGTTGGCTTTGACCAGCAGACAGATCCCTTGCGAATACTTTTGACCCTTTATTACGCTCGATAGCCTCTTTAATACGATTTCTATTAAATTGACGTATATCGCGGGTCAAGGACTTGGGGATCTGTCTGTTTAGTCGCCGATACTGACAAGCATCTTCAGAGGATTTTAGAATCAGGCTTCGTCTTTCCTCCATGAGCTTGCTGGTGGGGTTTGAGATACGAGATGTTCTTTTTGAACGTCTGGTTTTGAAAGCTTTATTCCCAGCCGTTTGGACAATTTCCACGAACTTGTCGTTGTATTTGTTTACACTTTCGCATTCTCCTAGGCATTCGAAGCGGTTGTGCAACTCGAGCTGAAAGCTTTCGGGGTTTTGGAATTGGATAGGCACTGGTCGGAGCGTGGACTTCATCAATCGACATTTTTCCAGCTTTGTTTTTAGGTTCAATGTGCCTCTTACCATTCGGTGATCGCTTCCTGTCTTCAGCGAGTTGATAACAGAGACATCATTTAATATTTGCCTTTTTGTCTACAAGATGAAGTCAATCTCATTTTTTACTACACCATTGGGATGCAGCCATGTCCACTTGGCCTGTTTTGGCTTTTCAAAGAAAGAGTTCATCATAAAGAGGCCCTCCTTCTCCATAAAGCTGGTCAGCAGCTGACCCCGCGCATTCCTTTCTCCGTATCCAAATTTCCCCACTCTCAGCTCGTTGTCACTTCGTTTGCCTAGTTTCGCGTTGAAGTCCCCCATCACAACGGTGTAATGGGTCCTGGAGCTATGTATGGCTCTGGAGATATCCTCATACATAGCCTCCACCTCGTCGTCGGGGTGTTCCGCGGTCGGTGCATATACCTGTATGACCTTCAGCGAATACCGTTTGGTGATTCTGAGTATAAGGTAAGCTACCCTCGTCGAAACACTCTCGACCTGGACCACGTTGTTAACGAGGGACTTGTGGACAATAAACCCGACACCACCCTGGTCGCCCTCCCGGAAATAGAGCAGGTTTCCGGACTTAAGGATCATGGTGTCCTCTCCCTCTATTCGGACTTCACATAATCCTACAATGTCCCACCGTAGCCTGCTCAATTCCTCCTCCAGTTCAGCGAGTTTCTCGTCTGTTCGCAGTGTGCGCGTGTTGTATGTTGCCAGGGCCAAAGGACTTCGTTTTTGGTAGCCTGGCCTCTGCCGGAGATTCTTCGCACCCCATGCCCCGCCGTTACCGTGACCGCTACCGGAGTCAGGAATAGCGGGGCTGCCGGGGACTAGGGGCCGTTTTTTAGGGTTTATATCCATGGGGGGGAGTTGCCGTAATCGCTATGCTTGGCATGCGGGTTGGCGATCGCAGTGTGGCGTGAGCCGAGATGGTATGCGGAAAAGACGCTGCTGCCCCATCTTCCGGTTTATGGATCCCTTAGTCGCCTTTTACGACACCCACGGGAAGAGATGGGGTTTATTAAGTTAAAACTAATTACCTTGTTTCTTTTATTTGAAGTAGGTAGTTGTTTGATTTTATAATTTTTTAACATGTTGTCGCAAATAAATATGATTGATTTTAGAAATTTTAATGAGTCTATTTTATCTAATTGCAAAATAGTGTCCTACCACGTAAAACCCTATTTTATTTGACTTTATAACTTTTCGAATAATATTCGAATATTCGAATATCTCAGGCAAAAATATTCGAATATTCGAATACCAAAATTTTCGAATATTTGCATGCCCTAGTCGTGACCACAACCTTTTTTGAGGGCTGGATCCGCGCCTGGCTATCTCAGTCCTCTTGACTCCAAATATAAGCCATAATGACACTGTTTTTTACTTCCAAAGCAAAAGAGGGATGTAGTAGTAAGTTTTAAGCGTATATCTGTTTCTGACTCCGTAGCTCATGAATGGGGTTGATAAGAATGTGGTTTTTTATTTGAAAACAGATTTATTTAATTGAGTTGGTTATCTTAGCAATTTCTGATAATAATGGGTTGAGTGATTAATTGCCATTAATTTTAATGAACATTTACGTGCGAGAGTGGTACAATTTTCAGTATTGTTTATTTCACCCATAGTCTTATTAGTGAATAATTTCTTTTTTTTCTTTTTGTTTTTTCAGAGTTCATCTAATTTCGTGAAACAAATAGAGAGATCACTAAAAGACGTTCAGGACATGGTCAATGAATACAACAAACTACAACGTGGCGTCAAAAATAGTAAATAGTTAAGTGTTAATAGTATAAATAAGTAACACATTATTATGAATCGTTTTAGATAAATATTATTTTTTTGTTGTTGTTACAATGTGTAGTATAAAACATTAGATTGTACATAGGCTTACATATTTTGAAGGTTTTTAAAAGTAAGATCAATCTACAAATATTTTTTAAATGACTAATAATTATATTGATGAATCATTTTATAAGAATAAATGTAATTTATCTGATAAATAGTAAGTTAATATAAGGCGCTGAGAGCAAGAGTGGCGTAAGCCACATTTTTTGAACATCTTCCTGTGGTCCACTTTTTAGCACTTTAGATGATATCTACCTAAATCATAATGAAACTGCCCTATTACAGTGAAACCTGGGTAACTGGGACATCAAGGGACCTGCAAATTTGTCTCACTTAAAGAGGTATCCCACTTACCCAGTGTCTCAGATATCGAGGTATAAATAAATATCTGTCTCATTTAAAAATGATTCCATTAATAGAGGTGAAAATAGAGGTTATTTCAGTTATAGAGGTGCGATTATTAAATAAAAGTCACAAGAAAGTCCCAGTTAGAGAGGTAATAAATTGATGTTATCTCAGTTACAGAGGTTACTACCTATGAAATTCAAAGAAACAATTTAGTAAAAGTATTCTTTAAAATGTAGTACCTATGAAATTCAAAGAAACAATTTAGTAAAAGTATTCTTTAAAATGTAGTCTCAGTAAAAGAGGTAAAATACACTCGCTGTCTCAATTATAGAGGTAATTATTATAAAATCGGAAGAACAAATCCCAGATATAGAGGTTCGTTTTGTCCCACTAACAGAGGTAATTCAGTGCAAAAGTGTCGGGACCTCAGCATGAGTCCCAGCTATGGAGGTTTTTCACTTATCTAGGTCCCACTTAACCAAGTTTTACTGTATAATGCATCTTGATATAGTGACCAACATAAATAATCGAATAGATTTTCTTAAAAATTAATTTTTATTGCAATAAATGATTTCAAAGTAAAATATATCCCTTTAAGCGAAAATGGGGTTACGCCACTCTTGCTCTCAGCGCGTCATATATACCTGAGGAAGATACGCAATTGTATACAAAAATATATAATATTTTATACAAAGGTCAGGTAACTGAACCAAATTTATAATTACTCATAAAATATACATTCTCAAGTAATTGCATTTATTTATTGTTATTATTTGTCTTTGCATATGAACGTAGTGTTTTGCGTGGATCTCCGCCGTAGGAACAAAATGTGTTAACTTGTCGTAGTTGTGATGCATTTTCTGAAGTTTCGCTTTTGTTTTTATACCATTGAACAATCTTTTTATGAAAGTAGTACTTACATTTCATTTTGAAACCTTTTTAAATGGCTTAAGGTTAAACGTTAGTGCTCCCTGGTTGAAAAAATAAAAGTCATAGTAGATGGCGTTAATCTGACTATAACTTGGTTTTTCGATTTAAAAATAGTATAAATAACCCTAAACCATATTACGTAAAACAGCGAGCAGTTACAAGATCAATGTACGCTAATAAACCATAATAATGTTAATTAAATAAGGATTTCGATATATTTGTCCCCTTACAATTATAGTTTTGCGTTTATCTTGTATGAATAAGGGCTCGAATTACGCACACATACATAATTTTTTTACGTATATGATGCTTATTTTTGACTTACCCCTATAAGTAGTCCGTAACCCAGAGGTGCAAGCGGCAAATTTTGTACGAACCTTTTTATGTTATTGCTTTTAGGTCCGGGTTCGTATCCTACGAGACTTTATTGTTTTGTCTTTTAATTTTATTTAGTATGAACATAAATAAATATGTAAATAACAAGACCCAAGAGCGATAAAAGAAAAGATTTTTTAAAAGAAAAAAATCATTTATTGAATAACAATGTCGCATAGCAATAATTCATAGCATTGGCCTGCAAGGAGATATGTATCACGTCGCCCCCGCGAATCAGGACACCAGGGGAGACAGCAGCAGCTGGTCGAGGTGACGGATCCACAGGAGTCCCCCATCGGTTCTGACTTCATAATGTACCTTACCACCACCCAGACGTCGGTTATTGTGCCGAATTCAAACTTCTGGGCAAGAGAGGAGTAACTCCTGGCCACCTTGTCTCCAGGAGAGAAATGTCCTCTCCTTGTCCTCTGACTACGTGGCTCCGGTCTAGGTATGGGACTACCATGGCATGTAGCTTAGTTCTAAACTCTTTTCCAAACATCAGTAGGTAGGGAGTCCCTCTTGGAGTTTCTGTCTGCCTCAAGCGGACTGAGGTCTCCCCATGAGTGGTGAAGTAATACATAGTTTTCGTAATGTAGTTTTCAGTGCTATACACAACTCCTCAAACTCGAATCTGTAGAAGGTTTCTTCCTCAAGATGTTCATCTTCGGTTTCTAGTTCTATGTTGTTTTGTATTTCGTGAAATTTCTTTATTGTTTTGTCGAGTGACTCCAAGCGGGGCTATATACTTACTTGGGTCTTGAGTGTCGAGCACATTTTCTGTGCGCGTTAATAAACTGTACTGAGCTTCTTGTACGTTTTAATTTCTTTAAATCCATTGAATTAGCCTCGTCGCCAATATTAAAACATAAAATATCTGTTCAGTCACATAACATTTATTGAATAACAACGTTGCCTAGCAATAGCCTGCAAGGAGATACGTATCATGCAAGGAGATACGAATTGATGTCGAAAATTTGTGGAGGCACGGCCTTGCAAGCCTTTGCAAGCCAAGTCTTACGCTATTTGGAGTCACGGTTGTGCCTCCGCAAGCTAAGGAGAGTATCAAACTTAGGAATCACAGATTACCATAATTTTTATGTATATGTCATAGGGAATGGCCCCCTTATTACATCCGTGAAGTGGCAGCATGAAATTCGTTTTCATTGTCGAGAAAAATAGATTCATTTTTTTATTCATTTTTTCAATTTATTTTATCCATACAGATGAAAGTTTTTCAATTGATAAAATTGATTAAGAAAATTTGATGTTTTGTTAATTTAAATAACATAATTATCAGTATAATCATTCAAAGAATAATAAATTACTCCAATATACATTTAAATTCAGTCACTCACTCTCACGGTCTCATCAGATTGATTGACAATAACACATTCGCTGGGATGATAACCATCATAGTTACTTAGTTAACAACCCAATATCGTCCCAGTGACTGAATTTAAATGGGTATTATAATTTTAAAATAATTCATTGTAATATAAATAATGATACTGATAATTTTCTTATTATATTGAACTAGCTGGGAGACCGAGCGTCGCTCGTTCAATCGGAGTTTTTATAAACTAAGATAACTTGTTTAGTAGTACATATAAGATATATTTTCTATGAAACATTTTGCAGGGTGTTGTTTTAGTCGGTAGTGGCCTTCTAAGGGACGAAAGGACAAGCAATATTTGTTCTGAAAATATCGATATTTTTTTTTTATAATTTGATTCTATTGAAAAAAATATATGCAAATCATCCTTTTTTTTTGATAAAAAAAATAGAATAATATTTTATGATACGTAATATTAGAAAGTTGTTCATCGTTTATAAGTCAGTAATATCAATCAGTTTTGGCGACTTTTTAGAGATTTTCTTATTGCAAAGGTTATCAGCGCCATCTGGTTGAGTTTAGAGAAAACCGTGGAAAATTTCCTATTTTCAAACACGGGACAGAGCGGCACAATCACCAGGTATGTAATTAACTTATATGGCCAAAGATGGCGCTATTTGTCTCTAAAATACAGAGGTTAAAATATATATTTTTATCACTCTTTAAGTCTTTTTATTTATTTTCATAATATTTACATACGTTCACACAAAAAAAAATATTAAAAAACAAAGAACTATAAAGTCTCATGGGTGGTATTCGAATCCGGACCTAAAAGCAGCAAAACGTAAGTGGCTCGCACCAAAACCGCTAGTCTACCAATGTACCTATAAGCGATGGTTAAATTTAAGCATCATATGCGTTCTCCTTCTATGTAATTTCGATCATTAAATGAATTCTCCCTTAAATGAATCTTTTCGAAGATAATTCCCTCATAGATCTGGATTTATGGTGATTTTTAACCCCTAATCCTAGATTTTCATCAAAAGGTTTCAAGCCGTTTTCGAAATCGTCGGGACACTTAACTCGTTTAATAGTATAGGATAAAGCATCTAGTTATTTAGGGTTCCGTAGCCAAATAGCAAAAAGCGGAACCCATATGGATTCGTCATGTCTGTCTGTCTGTCCGTATGTCACAGCCACTCTTTTCCGAAACTATAAGAACTATACTGTTGAAACTTGGTAAGTAGATGTATTCTGTGAACCGCATTAAGATTTTCACACAAAAATAGAAAAAAAATAACAATAAATTTTGGGGGTTGCCCATACTTAGAACTGAAACTCAAAATTTTTTTTTCATCAAACATGTACGTGTATGGTATGGATAGGTCTTCAAAAATGATATTGAGGTTTCTAATATCATTTTTTTCCAAACTGAATAGTTTGCACGAGAGACACTTCCAAAGTGGTAAAATGTGTGTCCCCCCCCCCTTTAACTTCTAAAATAAGAGAAAGATAAAAGTAGAAAAAATATATGAAGTACATTACCATGCAAACTTCCACCGAAAATTGGTTTGAACGAGCTTTAGTAAGTAGTTTTTTTTTAATACGTCATAAATCAAAATTACTTTTCATTCAATCAACTCAAATAAAAAAATATAGAGTTCAAGACATGTGTGATTATGAATTTATACGGAACCCTCGGTACGCGAGTCCGACTCGCACTTGGCCGGTTTTTTTGTTGTACTGATGATAAAAAATGTGTTTTAAATGTGCCATTTGTAACTTCTGTTCTGAAATACATTTAATTTTATTTGAATTCTGGGTACACAAGGTATTTTTTTAATGGCGGATATGAATATTCTATAATTCATAATAATTCATAATTTATTTATTTTCTCTGTACAGGATAAAATACAAAAATACAAGGTACCTAACATAGCACAAATAATTATTTTGTTTTAAAAAATCTTCCTTCACTGTTGGCACCTGAATAGTGTAAGCTTATATGTATCCGAGGTCAAATTTTATGATTAAAGAAAACCACTTGGCACACGTATATGGTACATAAATAGAAGCTGATTTAGCCGGGTAGCCACCCCACACCCCCTGGCAGGTCTATTTGACCTATTATCTTGAACTTGGTATCGTTTTCGAATAAACCGAGAATGGAGCTTTCATTTTTTGTATTACTTTTGTTCAATCTATTACTCTTATTGGGAAAAAATCTAATAAAATAAAATAAAAAAAAACAACAAGATGCTATAGTTTAAAAAATGTGCACTAATGGCATAAACAAATTTTTTTTGTAGAAAACCAAACTAATCAAAAATAAAAAAACAGAAACACTAACTGCAATTACTAAATAAAAAGCTTCAGAAATAAATTTTGAACGTTGCACGGCGCAAGGCATGCGTGAGCGTTTTAATCTGCCGCGCTTCAGTTAACTATTATATTGGGCAATAATCTTGAATTTGGTGTAGTTTTCGGATGAACCGAGGACGCTACCTTCAGTTTTGGATTGATTTTGTACCATGTCAGACAAAAAAATTAAAATTTACAAAAATCGAACCTGCTATTTTTGATAGCGATAAGACCGCATTTGCATATCAATGTTTAAATATTTTATGTGTTTTCGTTGTTATTTGTACTCTTTTGGTGTGCAATAAAATTTTCGTATAGGTAAGTAATTTAAAATAAAACCTTAACATTCTGCGATTTTGACACAATTTCAAGAACATAAAAAGCAACAACGCTGCCCATACTTCATGCTCTGATAGGGAGTGATACTGTTTTTTTAGTCTTTAATTAAAGAGAAAAGAAAACCGCGTTCGAAACCTGGCATGCCTGTCTTGTGGAGACATTAAAAGCGCCAAAATACTTTGGAAAAAATTATCATAACCATGTTTGACAAGTGAGTTTGAATAAAACGAGGTTTTTGTACATAGACGATTACGTTTAGGAATATATTTTGGTGACAAAAATTATTGTGTAAGTGAATAACTGTTTATCCTTTTGTGAGAAATAAATTATTCTATAACCTGAAACTTGGTGCTACATGGCGGGAATTCATTACTTTTTACAGTCGAGTCTATAAATATTGACGTGTAAGACTTTTTACTTGATATGTGAATGTTTTTGTCGGGATTTTACTTTCCGTGTATGAAAATCTACATATCTAAGGTTCGGGTTGTATCACGTGGTTGCTGGTAACTACTTACTTTTTGTCAAACGAGACAATAATAATACACCCGGAAAACCGCCTCCGTTGTCTAGTCGCTCGCTTCACATCAGGAGGTTGCGGGTTCGATTCCCGGCAGAGTCTAACTATAATATGTAAGACTCCGTTTGGTCGGTGGTAGAGCATTCTCGGAGCCTGCATGGTTAGCTATCATCTTTTTTTTTACCCTCAATTGGTAAGCCCTTGGCATCATCTCACCTGATGGTAAGTGACGATGATGCCGAATACGAAAGCGGGCTTACCAAGATTCCCCAACGCAGTGGGGAACTGGTTATCTTACCTTCATGCCGGAACACATCAATGCTGTTAACGTTGATGTTTGGCGGCAAGACTTAGATAAGATGGTGGCATATGCCAGGCGGGCTCAGAAAATGCCCTACCACCAACCAAACCGAATGCAGAAAGTTACACCCCGCCGGGAATCGAACCCGCGACCTTCTGATGTGAAGCGAGCGGACAAGCGGAGGCGGTTAAAATTTGAAATGGGGCATGGTATGAGTCAAAAAATTTTTGAATGCACCTTATACAGGCTGTAACTTCCGGAAACTTTAACATACCAATCCATACTAAATTCGCATAAAAATGAAGTTTTCATATAATATGGTAAGATAACCGACCAATTTTGTATGGTGTGTCCAAAAATTGTCTTAAGTATTCAGCATTCTTAAGGTTCATTCGGAAAAGTTGTTCAGTTTCATGAGTGGATCCCATAATTTAAATTTCCAGGAGTGATCTTTTTACATCCTGTATAAGTAAAAATATCAGCCTGTATATCACAAATATCGAGCTGAAACTCACAACTAGACCTTGTTGGGTGAACAATATTTTCGTCTTTCAGATGTCCCTGACGTGAGACTGACAGCGTCTTTTTTTCTGAATATAAAAAAAGTTTGCCAGCATTAATTATTCAGACTAAAAAGTATTTATAATAAAGAATTATGGCAAGATCATACCTGACTTTTTAAAACGTATAAAGTAAAGACGAAAACAAAAATAAGTTAAATATTTACTCTTGATTTTTAAATAAATCAGTATAGTTATTGCAACCGGAGGAAATTAATTAATTATTTTTGGAAGTTTAGTTGACTAACTGGTCCCGTAGCGCGTTCCGAGGCTACGTTCTGACAGCAATCGTTCACTCTGACAACAGGATAGCCTGATATAAATCCCGTAAGTGCGAAAGGGAAAGTACAACACAACAACAGATGCTGTCAGGGTGTACCCATTGAACGCGGCCCTGAGCAAAATGTCATTGTTGTGATTTTAGTGTTGCCATTCGCTAGACACTTTACAATTGTAGAAGATTATTTCTTGTTTCACATTTAGTGTAAGGAAATTATTCATTTTATCTTTTTTTTTCTGGTTCAGAGAGTCTTAATTCTCGAAGGAATATGTCGTGGAGTAACACTTGAATAGTTTTATGTATTTTTTATTATTATACTTTAACAAATTTAATCCAGGTAAATTGATATATGGCAGTTTGCCATTGTTCTTTGCTACTTTGGTAATGCTCAAGCAAAATGCAAGATGGCGCTAAAAACGAAATCCTGGGCTAAACAAAGCTTAACAGACCAATTGAGATTGTAGTTACTGTATTATCAGAAAGGTGGTGCTGAATTATACACCACTACATGCGTAAAATTTATGGTATTTTACTGCAGTTTTTAATGATATTACAGAAATAAATAATATAATTATATACATTTGGAGAAAATAAAAGGTTGCAAAGTTTACGTTGGACAGATAAAATCGAAAATATAGTGGTTATTTGTGTAGTTAATAGCCAGGTAAATTTGTATGAAATAGGGTGACTGACGTTTAACCTTAACTTAGTATATGCTATTATACTTAGTATTGCTTAAGCTATTTGGCAATACGGAACGGTACCAATGAATGTGTTGGCAAGGTCGCGGATTGGGTCGTCCACTTCCTAACTCGTCTACTTCCCAACTCGCCCAATTCCCAACTCGTCCACTTACTAACTCGTCCACTTCTCAACTCATCCACTTCCGAACTCCTCCACTTCCTAACTTGTCTGCTTCCCAACTTGTCTACTTCCCAACTCGTCCACTTCCCAACTCGTCCACTTCCTACCTTGTCCACTCTAACTCGCCAACTTCTCAGCTAATCTAAGTCTGCATTCTCTGCCTTTTCCACTTTTGCAATCACCTGTCACATCCAATTCATTCATTTCTTCAAAGCAACAAGCGCTTAATTAGACAATAAATTATATATTTTTCAAAAATGTTTTATCTTAAAAACAAATTCTTCATGATCTTAAACGGTCTCTTACACTTAACAATTGAAAGCTACTTTTATGGTCTCTTACTCTTAAATCTAAATGTAATTTAAATTAAAAACTATTTTTAAATAAAATAAATAGGTAGTTCTTCTAGCAAATTATGTTTAGCGTAAAACGCTAGTTTGATGGTCTCTTACTCTTAATAAATGAAATTTAACTTAAAAACAATTTTATTAAACAGAATAAGTAGGTAGTTCTTCTATCGAGCGTAGAACGCTAATTCGCACAATGAACGAATTATTTGCTGGCTCCGTGGTCTCTCACTAAGAATCGGCCACAATGCGAAATTCATGATGTGGTCCTTGCAAAAAACGCTCGCAACGTGTTTTGACAAGCTCAAAACGATCAGAAACCGAAAGTACACCGCATGGAATGTATGAAAAAAAAAATATCAGTGAATTTTATAAAAAAAATACATGTTACGTGTTTTGATGGGCACATAAAAGTTCTCGAAGAGCAAAACAATCCTATGATTAGATCTTAAGAAAAAAAAACATTTTCTGAAAAATCATCATACTAAAATGTGTGAATTTTTAATCATTAAAATAATCAAGTTCTCCAAATGTTTTTCGTTTTAAACGATAACTTTAATTTTTCCTTTATGTTACACCCTGTATAAACTACTACATGGTTTTATTATTCTCAGAGTGCTAAAAGTTACTATCATAGAACCCCATATTACTTATTTATTTTTTCTCAAATATGGCTCGAACGATTTAAATAAAATGTTGCTATTTGTTTTAAATGTATGTGTCCTAAAGCGAATTGTAAAGTGAACAAAAAAGTGGACCACTTAAGAGTGGACGAGTTGAGAAGTGACCAAATTAAGAAGCGGGCAAGTTAATAATTGGACGACTTAAGAGTGGACGAGTTGGGAAGTAGACGAGTTAGGAAGTGGACGAGTTAGGAAGTGGACGACCCAAGAGTGGACGAGTTGGGAAGTGGTGGATTTAGGAAGTGGACGAGTTAGGAAGTGGACGACCCAATCCGCGACCCTTTATTTGAAGTCTGTTACTATAAACTTTAATTCGTCTTCGTAATTTACCGCAGATTCAGTTTCATAAGATATTTTGATTATTCCCGTTATCCCGAGATTAAAAGGCATATACATGTTATTTTGTAATCAAATCATTAATAATTTTTAAACTACGTATTCATATACGATACAAAGGTAGTGCCCAACGTTGATGATTCGTGATTTATTCCTAGATCTCATCGATCTTATTTAGAGAGGTGACATCATTTATCATAATTTAAAGGTCAATTACATATAGATAAGAAATAAATTCCGGTCCGGCTCTTTTCTTGCCAACGTCGACTGTACTTTTATGTACGCAGGGAGACTGTTCAAGTTTTACCCCCGATATAACTATTACTACTGTGCATACTGAGCATTTGTACATTTGTGAATTGATATGGGTTTAGAATGGTTTAACAAATAATATTAAATGCAGATTAAAGCCATTAAAAACTGACATTAGCCTCGTAAGAGGCCCAAGCAAAACTTTGGCAAGTAGTCATTGCGGCCCAACGACCTAAAAAAATTACCCTAACGCTTAAACTCAAATGTGTTTCAGTCAGAAATGGGGCCAATATTCAAATCGTAATACGGTTTTACATAATTTATATTGTGTTATAAATCCCACGATACCGGGATTTTACAGTGCTATGTCCATATTGATCTACGTTTTCTAATTCCTGATTATACCTTTTTTAAAACATACACAGACTTACTGAAGATAAATTCTCGACCATTAAGGTTAATAAATAACTTTCAATGTATAAATATGTTATATAACTTTCAAAATTAAGTTTCAAGGGCCAGTGACCTCATTTTTATTTCTAGGTAGGCAAGAGTCCAAAGTCAATGATCACAGACATGCACCCCGCTCCCCCCTGAGCGGAGCGACGATATAAAACTTCTTTGTCAATGATCTTCAACTTTAAGCTCACACAGAGGCGGAGAGGCGCGGTGCAGTGTTCTAGCACATAATAGACACAAAAGGTCCGCTCAATACAAACCACTAAAATCGTAAGCATAAACATGCGGGGTCCCTACGTGATTTCGAAACACTTTTTATCGAGTGTCGATACATCGATGACGGTCAATCGAAAAATTATTGCTAATTATAGGAAAAATTATTGATTATTAACATTTTGAGCATTCTACGTTCAGAAACTAGATTTTGTACATACCATTGAAATTAATAATTTTGTTGTCCGACAAGTAACTCGAAAACCATCAGCTGTTATGCCTGTTAAAGAGGCAAGGCATATCCGCAGATTTTAAAAATCGTACACCAATGTCAGAAGTCAGAACAGAAGGGTGTTCAGTCAATCAGAGTCAGAGAAAGCATCTGAGGAATATGTGGACGAAGCCGTAATTTCTGAACGTGACCTACTATTGCAAGCTTCAGTGTTACCATTTATATTGTAAAAAGTACTGACAAAACATTATTCTTGAACCACGCAACCCTGCTTCTAATATTTTTATTCGAATTAACAGAAACGATAAATTTCCAACTTGGTCAAGTATGGATCACCTGGGTGCGTTCGCGTTTCACTGTTATATGTAATTTCTTCTTCCAACCAAAAATAAATTTGATTTTAATGCATTTTCATGATTAAAATGCAATTTATAACTCGGTTTCATGTTAGAATTATTTTAAGAAATACTAAAACAATGGGGAAGAAAACGCAAAGCTATTTGCAGATGGCGCTACGGACGCTTGACTCATAACAACTTTCAATTAGTTCCCGATTTTTATTGTCGAGGTATCGAGGTGTTATAAATTAGTTTTTTTTTTCTGTAAAATGATTAAATGGAAAATGTATGCGACTTGGGCTGTTCCTCAATTAAAGGCGAAGTTGAAAAGTACATAATTGAAAACGTAAATTTTCCCACGTCTTTTTCATCCGAGAATCTTTAGGAAATTAATGATATCCATTATAATTGCAACCAGTCGCCACACAACGCGGCATTTTTTTAATAATCTTATGTTTAGTTCACGTAAACAATTTTTTGTATACGTTTTGACAGTTAGTATGAGTCAAGCGATATCAGCGCCTCTATCGGTGAGTTCTGTCAGTTTTCTTCCCCATAATGACAAGCTTTGTGAATCTTATTTCCAATGTTGTTCAGCCAGCGCCATCTAGTTGAGTTTAGAGAAAGAATTAAGAGAAAGAAAAAAAATCAATTTATTTTTGGTTCGGAAGAAGAAATTACATGTAACAGAGAAACCAGAACGCACCAAGGTTATCCATACTTGACCAAGTTGCAAAATGTTTTTTTTGTCTTACAATTAGTCTGTTTGGCGTTGACTACGAACTTCCCGCCGAATAAACTGTCAGGCGAATTTTAACGGTACCTAAACAAACAAACAGCGTAAGTCAAGAGAAGCTTCTTGCCCCGAGTGAAATCTTTGGTATTGGAACGCAACCTTGATTCACCTGACAATATACGTAGTTTATCCCTTTCACACTTCAAAAAAATATAATAGGCTATCCTGCTGTCAGAGTAAAAATTACTCTTCAGTCAGGAAAGCGTTCCAAATTAGTTTCGTTAGAGTAATTTTCACTCTGACAGCAGGATAGCATATTATATTTTTTTGAAGTGTGAAAGGGACAAACTCTTGTCAGGTGAATCTTAACTTGGTTATGGAACGACTTCCAGTTGATTCTGTTTTTTCACAGCCAAATTAAAAAATAATTATTTTAGTAGGTAGGTACATATATTCCTTGGCACAAATCTAGCGAGTGTATTAATTATTTGCTGTGATTTAGAGTAAAATAAAGAAGACATGTGTCTACTAAATTATTTTACTTCTGTATAAGACCATAGTATTAACGGAGCGCGAGCGCAAATGTTTTTTTGAATGTCTGTTTGAGCATCAAGAGTTATAAAAAATAATGATCGGCAAAATTCACCTAAAATCTAAGGATAGCCTGTGACCCTCATTACTTTTTTGGTTAAACAAAATATGATTAAATTAATCGCTGTGGTGTTAAATCGTTTATGGATATTTTCTTTATTTACATTGTTTGCTTGTATTTTCGTGTTTTGGACCTATGGATTCTTAGCATCAATCGTAGTCTGCATCACGGGTGTTGCAGGTAACTACAATGTAAAATGCAAACTGTTCTGTATGTATTTAAGTACCTGCAACTCCAGGTACTTAAATACATACAGCTTACCTACCTACTATTTATCTAGTAATATAAATTGTTTGTGTGTTTTCAGGGATATTTTACAATGCACAGGATTATTTACTATACTACCCAAATGATCCTCCAGTATCAAGACTATTTGTACCTCAACCCAGTAATTACAAGTTGCCATATGAAAGCATTAAAATAAAAAGTAAAGATGGTTTTAAGATACATATGTTTCTTATCAAACAATCTGATAACAGTGTTACTGAACCTACTTTGATATTTTTTCATGGTAATGCTGGGAATATGGGTCAAAGGTAAGCAGTTTATGTAATTCGGCATTCGTAAAATAATTATTAATATAGGATGGGAATACCTGTGTTACATCGATTTTTTTGTGTAAGGTGGCATATGACCTACCTGAGGCAGGCTTTTTTCCTTAGTCCTCAAATGCTGAGACTGCAGTTAAAGATTTTGTGGAGATCCCTCTGAATGTTGTCACCTCTAGGTTTCTTTAACATATCTTAAATTGAAAAATGTCTTCAAAATTATTGACGATTTGGGGGTTGGGATAATGTTGTTTTGTGGACTAGCATCCTTTGATGGTTTCAATAGTTATTTGGTGACCTGAGTTTCTATTAAATTCTTTTATCAGCTTTTATTTGATAATGTTTAGTTCAGAGATTTTAGTTTGGTCACTTCTCATTTTTAGTTTTCTTACCCTTCAAGCACAAAAAAGTTATCTTAAGTTTCTACTAAAGGTTACTTAGCAAGATACTAAATGATCATGGTCACACAAAGCCATGCCTTGTTGCCATCATTTTTAAAATTTGACTTCTTATGTGATTTTAAATTAATGATCTTTCACACTATAGTATACAGTATTAACAACATAGTAACACATTTTCGAAAGTTATAGCTAAATAACTTGTTTTTTTTTACAGGCTGGCAAATGCAAGCGGTTTTTATGAGAATCTTAAAATAAACATACTTATGGTGGAATATAGAGGATATGGCATGTCAGAGGGGACTCCTTCAGAAGAGGGCTTATATGATGATGCACAGACTGCCCTTGACTATGCGATACACCGAACAGACATCGACCCAACAAAAATAATTGTGTTCGGCCGATCATTAGGTTAGTTTTGCTTAGTTGTATTCAATACCAAAAGGGAGTATGTTATATGCAAAAAAATTTTATTTCGTCGCTCCTCTTGGGAAAGAGAAGAAACATATATAGTTACACATAGTGGTCTCCACTAATTGAGATTAAAAAGTGACAAAATGTATGCTAACTGCTTTTGAATCTGGAACTTGTTGTCCCTAAAACAAGCTTTGCTTCTCAAGATTTATTTTGATTATTGACAATCTTGTGTGTGCCAGATGGTAAAGGGATTCGAGAAAGTATGCAAAACATGGCTGTATGATATTTATGCACTAGTATGTATTGTCCCCTTAGAGGGAAAAGACACTAAATAACACTTTTGGCCAAAATCACTTTAGCGTACTAGGCAAATCATTCTCTACATTCCCATCTTACTCTGGTATTCCTAAGTTACGTAGTTCTTGAGATAAAAAATGGGAATTCTCACTAATAGGGAATTTTCCACTGCTTTCTCTAATCTCAACTAGATGGCGCTGATCAGTATTAGAAATAAAAATATCTTTAAAAAATCTTCAAAACTGATTGATATTACTAAGTAATATCATAATAATGATGAACAGCTTTCGAAGATTACTTTTCATTTAATCTTTTTTTTGTATTTAGATCCAAAAAATACTTTTCATAATTTTTAACGCACAAAGTTTATCAGTATGTTTTAGTATTTCTTTCAAGAATTCTAACATGATACCGAGTTATAAATTGCATTTTAATCATAAAATTTTTATAAAATCAATTTATTTTTGGTTCGGAAGAAGAAATTACATAGAATAGAGAAACCAGAACGCACCCAGGTCATCCATACTTGACCAAGTTGGAAATTTATCGTTTCTGTTAATTCAATCAATAAGAATCTATGTTCACATGGCTTTTTATACATTTTCAACAATATTAAATCTAATTTGCTACCGTAAATTCTACGCTGTTTGTTAAAAATACATTGCCAAAGTTTAAAACGCCATCTATTGAGAATCTTATGAACTGTCTGACATACATCATCTGAAAACTTCTATTGCAAACTTTCAAAATTATCATTTCGGCAATGTTAACTAAAGAACTTTAGTTTTGCTTCGAGTTCCCTAATAGATCCTAATGAATTTTCGTAAAAATTTTCAGTTTCATTTTAATCCTAATAAATCATTAATTATCATTAGTGAATGTTACCATTGTGATTTTTTCTTTTTTTATTACCAAATAGTTACTATAAGTGTTTAGTGACTATTTGTTATACTCCTACTGCCTCACACCTGAAAATAATTATGTAAAACTCACTTTGTTGACTAAGTGGCTTTTGCCGAAACATAAATTCAGATCTGAAATGAATTTCAGTTTCCGGAAGTATACTATGTGACTTTTTCCAAAATACATTATACGAGCTAAGCATATTCCAATTTCCTAAAAAGCATTAAGAACGTTTTTCAAAATTTTATTTCTATTATTTGCAAAGATAACTAAGTTTAGTAGTTGCCTTATCTTTGCCATTTAATAAGTATAAATCGTCCCCTTAGAGGGAAAATTCACTAACCTACAAAAACCAAATACAGTACAGCTGTTCAAAGTTTCGAATTAAAAAATCTTGTTTAATTTGTGAATGTTAGTTTGTATTTTTTAAGAAAAATATGGTAAAATTGTAAAAAAATTGCTCTTTCAGGTGCTTATACTTTCAGAACTCTAGCTTTCATGGAACAAATGTTATAATGCATTAATAACTTTTATCAAAAACGAAATCGTTAAAAAAGACAAGTTTGACAACACGCTTAATGAATTTATTAAGAAACTATTACTATTAAGTGATGGCCATTTTAACTAATTACATACATTGTATTAAACTTTTCTATGAGATTGAGAAAAATAACTTCCAGTGTTTAAGAATTGAAATAAAAAGCATACATTTATAAAAATAGACTTTATTGTTTCAAAAAAATTGCACTTTCAGTAATATGTTGCCTAGTGCAATGCTTTTTTACTATCATAATTAACTTATAATTGTTATTGGCACATTACACATAATTATAGTCTTAATCTCTCATTTGAAAATTACTAGGAAACGGGTTACAAGCACACTTATGTACTAAATTTTAACAGTTGTGTAATCATGATCCATATTATAATATGATCAGTATTAGAATATCCAAAAACATATAGCGTAGACAAAAAAAAGTATTTAAGTACCTAATAAATCATTAACATCTTATAATAACCGATTAATTTAAATCACCGTCTTCGTCGTCATCGGAGGGACCTCCTCAATATCAGGTTCAGCCAATCGGTCTGCCATATCACCACTAGATCTTTGTACCAACCATGCAATTCTGCAGAAATTATGCCTTTTCTGCACAGCTCCATGAGATCCCGTTTCTTCAGATTTAAAATAGGTAGAATAGGCAAGTTACAACCGATGTGCTAGCTCCATCATTTTGTGGTTTACGCTTACCTTTTTGGGAGACTCCTTTGCGGCTTTTTCCTTTTTGATTTGTTTGGTTTACGTCGATCCACATGTAGGGCCCTTCGTGGTCGTATCGAAATTTGATTATACCTGGATTTTCCTTTTCGAATCGGAAGTTTTTAATTTTCAACCAATTTACTTTATCCCCGTTGTTGTCAATGGATTTATTTTTGATTATTTGCTCGTTTAATTTTATTGTATCGATCATTTCATGGAACATTCATTCCTAGACCACATACGGTGGTGCATCTTTTCTATGACTTTTCGAAGACGCTTTTACCATAACGCTTTGCCAATCAATCATGCTGTTTGCTGGGGAGTACTTTTTTTTTTCAATAGCACTATGTCATCTTTGAATGGCCAGAATCAAGATACTTTTGCTCAGTGATTTCTAGATGAATAGTCTCCATCATATAAAAAAAGAAAGCTGCTATGTACTGGTTCCTATTCTGACCAGTACATTTGTCAGAATATAAAACAATTCCCTTGATATGTTGTGGTAACTGACGACACCACCATTCGAGTGCTGTGGCAGTTTCGACGCTTCCTCTTTTGCCATTAATTTCAGTCCACAATATGCATTGTTTGGAGGTTTGGACACATATATTGTGAAGTTTTGGACATTTAACTTTCTAGAATAATAAAGCAGGCCAACATCACTTGTTGGTGGGGTGTAATACTATTTATTTGCATTCTTACAATTATTTAAATATATACACGATTACGGCTAAGCCTTAGTCAAAAATCTCGCCCTGGATCGCCCCTGGTGCAAATGTGCCCATAACACTTGCAGCGTTACCCCGCTGTATTGCCAGCGAGATGCGTTGCACCAGGTACGAACCGGAGCGGGGATCACCACACCTGTCATTCAGGCGCCGCCCCAGCTCCCGCACAAACTTTTTGGCCTCCGCACACCATGCGCCGCTCACCTCCACCGCGAATGGGACGAAAATATATCTTCCCTCGAGAGGCGAGTACTTGGTGTGTTTCTGCACAGCAGCCCACTCCGCTGCCGAACCCGCTGAGCGAGTCGTTCGTGTCAAATGGCACCCTCCCATTTGACACGAAGTACTAACACACGTCGCATCCCAAACCAAGCACCGCCCCCGTTTCCACGAGATTAATGTCAGCCCGTCGGGCCGCTTGCCATCAGCACGGCTCAGACCAGGCGGCTCCAGGGTACTCGGCACGCCAGCGGACACAAGGGCACGGCGAATAAGCTCATTGAGCAAGTGGTGACGCGGACAACGCCCCGCCTACTTGCTGCAGCTCAAACCGTGGTAGCCCCGAGCGTCCGCCAGCGCTCCGCACCTACAGTCGTGAGTCTCACAGACATCACACCCCAGTCTGAGAGCTGCAGCCACCCTCAAAGATCCGTCGTCGAGGGCAGTGCCTAAGTGGGGGGAAGGAAGGGCGTGCAGCCAGGCGCCCGACTCTGGGCAAGAACATGCCTTGAGCCGAGCGACGTCAGCCCCCGATGCCGCCGTCAAAAGTTCGGCAGCTCGACACTTGCAGACTTGGTCATCCCATTGGCGCTGAATGGCCGGGTTTTCGGGGCGATCGGCGGACGGACACAAGGTGGACCAGGCCATAAGGGCCTCCCCCTTGAAAGAGATGTCAAGACAGTCACCCTGTACTTTGAGTATTTTAGCGACAAGTCCAACAACCCCACTGGAGGAGGCCAAAAAAGCTGGAAGGTTTGTGTCTCGTACTCGCCTAACGCCCAGACCCCCGTGGCGGATCGGCAACGATGCTTGGGACTACTGGCTGTCGCTGAGGTGAACGTTGAGGATGAGCTCCAAAGTAGCTTTAATGTCCTCATCCAGTTCGGAAACCTCCTTTGGGTATAGCCACGTTGGAGATGTTCTCAAAATACATGTATACATCAGCTTGGGCACAGAGAGGCAGCAGCGGAAAAGCGTAAGGGCAACATGAGCCGGTAAAACCTGGAGATTTTTCCTCGCACCGGCAAGCAACTCTTTCTTGTGTTGGAGGGCCGCTGTTACTGCATCTTGGAAGATGGGTGACCCTAAAAGGGAAAATGACTGTCGGTCCAGTATCTTTATGTTTGGAAGGATCTCCTGAAACGCCGGAATGCACTCCCTAGCCGCGTCTCCGCAGGGGTAAACTTCACATTTGGCGCTATTAACGCCAAGACCAATGTTGCTCAGCCTAGGAATCAGTGCCTCTAAGTCCCTGTGCAACGACGTCGGGTGCGTGCCGACCTGTGATGCAATTCTGTGGCCGTTGAAATTTAGGTCGCTTGGAGAGGCGTAATTCTGCCATTTCGTCGCGCACTGCACGGCACCCCAGCTTTGCCACCAGGCGGCGTATAACGCTCCCCACAGCAATTGGCCTTATACCCCCGTCCTTTTTGTGCAAAGCACACAGAGACGCCCCATAAAGAAAAGGGCACACCGTGCTGCACAACTTGCCCTCTAAAAGGAAGTTAGTTACACAGATTGCACAACGACTCCAGTAATCGGGGACCATTGTCTCCCGTGGAAACAGCCACCATCTCCTTCAAGTGTTGCGGACGTAGGCCGTCTAACCCTGCCGCAGAGCTAGCGTTAAAAGAGCCTAATGCCTCCGCTACATCTTTGCTGGTCACTGTAAGTCGGCAAGTGGGAGATTCTGGTCCCGTGGGCTGTATGACCGGTCGCATCGGAGCAGGGTGCTTGTCCTGCAGACTAGCAAGGGTGCTGTTATCCGCTGCCGCCAAGCTGCAATCCGACGTGAGCAACCTAACTGGGCCTCTCAGATCCCCGTTGTATACCTTGGATTCAATCATCTTATAAACGGACTGAGACCTTTGAGGTGCTTCACCCCCGGGCATAAACTGGATATTGCCCTCTATGTTTTTCTTGACCCTGCTTTACTAGCAGGAGTCCCTGAGACAAATAACAGTGGGGATTCACTTACTGTGAATCCCCACTGTTATTTGTCTCAGGGACTCAATGCAGTGTATGCGAAGGATAGAAGAGCATACCAGTCATCTACGGTATTACTCTGCAGGCACTTCTCCATAATGGCACTCAATTTCCCGGCGGCTAAATTTCTGGCGCCCTTTGGAATGTGCTTAAGGACTCTGATTGTCGTCCTGTAGCTACCCAAATTTCCTAGAGACGTGTTTGTCGGGGACGTCGCTGTCGCAGTCGGACCGACGGTATTACCCGAGTGCCCCGCAACGTCTGGTCGCGGCCCCTGCGGCAGCGGCTGCGAGAGCGCCGGTCTTGGCTTATGCTTACGGGTGAAGTGGATGGCCAGTCCACGTTTAGTAAAGCGACGCATGGAGCCCGTGGGGCAGTGCGGACAAATAAGAATGGCGTCCGAAGTTACGTTCATTATCATTGTTGGTATTGTTGGTATCTGTAATATGCTTTGTGGTACGTCGACTGTCGCACAAACAAATCTTATCTTATCTGTAGCTGATCTTTCTGTATAATTTTCTTTAGCTTCTTTTGCTTTTTTTTCTTTGTATATGTTTTTCATACTCTTCTTTTAAGGTTTCATTTTTATTTTGTAGATACTTTGTACAGGTCATGCATTGTTCTTTACGTGGTTTGAAAAATAATAATTATATTCCATGCAAAAGATTTTTCTATGAGCTGAGAGGCTAATGGGTAGTTTACACGTATTAAGTAGCGAAGTAATTAACTTAATTTTAACTAAATTTTAAGTAAATTTCTGTGTGTAAACAGTCACTTATCAGCTATTAAGTCATAAGTGGTAAGTTAACGATTTAGTAGACAAGTGCACAAGTAGAATAGAATCGAATCTATTTTTCGAATAAGTTGCCGCGCCCCCCGCACCGCGCGCTCTCCCCGGTGGGCGTGGCCTGCTACTAAATGGCAAGCAAGTGTAGACTTTTAACGTGAAAACGCTACACACAAGTTAAAATTAAGTTACTACTTATCTACTTACTACTTATTACGTGTAAACGTTGACCACTTAAAATTAACTTACTTTTAAGTTAAAATTAACTTGATTACTTGGCTACTTAATACGTGTAAACTACCCATAACAGTAGGTAATTGCCTGCATTTTTGACCAAAGTGTGTTAACTATATAAAACTTTTTGGTTTTCGGACCTTTCCCTTTACTTGTGCTATAAGACATCCAAATTCTGCCAATTGCTTCCTGCCAAATTTCATGATTCTAGGTATACGGGAAGTACCCTATAGGTTTTGATTCCCATGTGAGTGTCCAAATATGCGGCATAAACGGCCGTATCTTTTGAATGCGTTGGCATAGAAGTTTGATTTTTTCACAGATTCAAGGAACTGCAGGCTTGAGTATTTGATATAAATTTCAACTTGATATGTTTACGCGTTCCTGAGAAAAAGGGTTGTGACAGACAGACAGACGGACGGACAACGAAGTGATCTTATAAGGGTTCCTTTTTTCCTTTTGAGGTACGGCACCCTAAAAAGTACTCCCCAGTATACGGCATGATTGATTGGAGAAACATTATGGTAAAAGCGCATTCGAAAAGTCATAGAAAAGTTGCTTGTACGTGGTCAAGGAATTAATGTTCCATGAAATGATCGATACAAGAAAATTAAATGAGCAAATAATCAAAAATAAATCCATTGACAACAACGGGGATAAAGTAAATATTTATTGTCTAATAGTGCCCAAAGGAAAAAAATGAGCTATCGTAGTTTCAGAGAAAATCGAGTTTTTCACTGAGGCTGCTAGCGGAATGTTTCGCTGGCAGCCTCATCTCTGGAACCAAGGAACTACTTCGAAATTCGAGCATGAGGATTCTAAGTGAACGCACACTTCCCCCACTCAGTACCCTTCAGCGATCTTAAAGTTTGACGGGACCTGTAGTTTAGTGAATTTTCTCTTTAAGGGGACGGTATGGACTAGCTACCCGCCAGTATTCATTTTCGTCAATTCTGACAAAAATGTGGTAAAAGTTGCAGGCTAGTAGGTTATTCTGGAGTAAATAATAACAATGGTTCTTATTCCAGGAGGTGCTGTAGCAATTAATTTGGTGTCAAGACCAGAAAATCGGAACAAAGTATGGGCACTCATTGTAGAAAATACTTTTACCAGTATACCAGATATGGCGCAAATAATACTCAAATGGAGATGTTTAATATGGTTGCCATATTTTGTACATAAAAACAAGGTATTTTTTTAATATCATTTCATCATATCATTTGTCAAAACATGCATGCGAATATTTAAGGTTTGTGATGGGCCGTCAATTGATTTTGCTGGCTAGTCCTTTCGAAATATTTATTTTTCCTTGTATTTTTTCTAGAATATCACAATACATAATTACATTTTATCCCTCGGGAAATATGTTTTTTCGGCCTCCGCATCCGCAATAATGTAGGGCCATAGGTCATAAAATTGGCCAGATCATGAAATGACTGGCCATATCGTTGAGGAGCTCCGAAAAAAAACTAGGTTGATTTTTTTATTTATGTTGACTTATAAACAATGTGTTTTTTTTTTCAGTATTTGTCTTTGGATAAAATTTGTTCAGTGTTAATACCTACCCTCATCATTTGTGGAGCCAACGACGCTCTCGTGCCTCCGGCTATGAGCAAAGAACTCTTCCTCAGGTGTGGCGCCATGTGTAAAAAGCTGGTAGTCATTCCTGGTGGGGGTCACGACGATACCTGGACCTGCAGGGAGTATTATGAAAATATCAAACAATTTTTAGAAAATGCCCCTTATGGGTTAGAGAGCGTAGGATTTTTTGATAGTACTAATCGTACTGTGCTTACAGTTTAATTGGTATTGTATTAGATTATATTTTATTTTTGTCATGATATCTGAATATACATAATAATTTATATTAAATTATAAAGTACCTTCTTCATTTTTGTATTCCAGAACCGATCCCAGCAAGTACAAATTATCCTATTGTACGAGAATCCTAACTGTCTTTTATTATTGTTATTTTTTTTAGTCTGAGGTTTTGTGGCATTTTTATAAGAATGAAGAATACCACCAATTTTTGTTTTTTATCTTAAAAGATACTCTATTAAAAATAAAAAAATATGGTGAATTTTTTTTTTGATACGTTTGATAGTTTCCGAGATACTGAATTATTTAAGTAGGCAAGTGACGCGGGGTCACCGCACGCTGCTGTGACGTCACTCCACAACGGTCGCTCAGTGCGCGCACCGCTCCCCTACCTGTATGTATGAAGTTTGCGTTGAAAATTTTAAATTTGACGAATCCAAAAACTAGAAAATCGTGCTCGTGTCAAAGTGCTTAAATACAACTACCAATATACCCGAAAAGTTATTTTTTACTGTTATATTTATGAACCTTAAAGTCAAAAGAAATGGATGAAAAGTATGACCCAAAGCCAAAAGTTGTGTCTCCTTATCTTATAACTTTTGCATAAATAGTAACGTCGTCGCCGACGCCGTAGCTATTTCTAGCCAATCTAAAATAAAATAAATATGAGTTAACCGATACACATAAAAAATAAAAACCGGACAAGTGCGAGTCTGACTCTCGCGCAGAGTGCTTTGTCCACACCTACAAACAAACAATATTTTAAATTTTATCAACTTATTTTAAGATATATAGATAATTTCTTAGAGATTTTCCTGTAATTTATAAGCGAAGATCTATTTTCTGTATATATATTTGTTTAAGTTTTATGCCCAGTTTTCGGAAATAAGGAGTGAGGGGCATGGTAAAGGTGATGGTGTCAAAATCACTTATGTCATCAACTGTAATATAATGACACAATAACGACACTGAAGCGTTCATGGCTCAGCGCTGCTTATGTGGTCGCGTCGATCACGCAAGTTAACTGACTACAGACACGGTCACAACTTGGATGGGCTTAAATATCAGTAACACTAGATGGCAGTCGTCAAACTATGTCGGAGGCAGCTTGGATGGACTGCTAGTCAAGTCCATCCAAGCTGTGACCGTGTTTGTAGTCAGTTAACCTGCGTGATCGACGCGACCACGTAAGCAGCGCTGAGCCATGACCGCTTCAGTGTCGTTATTGTGTCATTATACATATTACAGTTGATGACATAAGTGATTTTGACACCATCACTTATGCCCCTCACTCCTTATTTCCGAAACATCAAGTTCATAAATATCATTATTACCTACATTTTTCAATACTAGTAATGAAAAATAGGTATGTAGGTTCTTTTAGGGATCCACAGATTTGTGATATGAAAGAAAAAAAAAAGGTTGTAAGTACTTTTGCATTTTTAATCATTGTGTCTCTCGGCGGCCGCGGTAAAGAAATCGGAGTTATTTGAGAAATAGTAGCTTAACTCGTCTATTTAAGGAATCATTAGATTTTTCAATCAATTTTTAAAACTGTCATCGATTATACTTGTAACACTACTGTAACACCGATTCACATAAAAAAACTCCAGTTAGAAATGTTAGTGTGGGCGAACGTAGGGACCATCCGATAGCAATGTATGAAGAACACAGTACGGTGAGAGCGGCGGCGCGGCGAGTTGTGGGTGGTATGACGTCACGCGCGCTTGGCGCGCCCGAGCGAAGTATTTGAAAATGGCGGAAACTAAAATTATCGTAACTTCAAAACTACTCGCTTGATTTAAATGAAACAAAAACAAGTGTATTTCTAGACATTTAGGCTACAAGGTCATAAAGTTTCAAGTGATTTAACGGACCCATTAACATTCTTCAACGACACATCCGTATAAATGTGGTTTTGCTTTGGGGACATGCACCCGATATCCTGATAAGTATTTATTTCAAAAAATGTGTTGGGGCGAGTTTCTTTTGGGCTCGACGTTTCTTCTCGCTCCGCTAACACTTCCCGAAACGTTAAGTGTACAAGTTCCGAGTGGTAGGAACTTTGTATTAGGTTAAAAAAAGACGTTTTAAAAGTATGCATCTACATAAATAAAAAATATTTTGAATTTGTCGAAACTATTTTCGTTTTACAAGAAAGGGCAATCCGCGCAAACTATCAGATTGCGATCCTTCAATTCATATATGAGAACATTATGTATAAGAATTGCACTTGTATTGCAAAACAGTGTTAGGCATAATTTAAACCTAAGGAATATAAATAACATTGACATTGCCTATTCGAGACTGAGTGAAGTCTATGGTAAAGTTAACAAGTCATTTATGGGGCAATGTGTACGATTTTATAATAAAAAAAACCGGCCAAGTGCGAGTCGGACTGGCGCACCGAGGGTTCCGTATAAATTCATAATCACAGATGTCTTGCTTGAACTCTATATTTTTATATTTGAGTTGATTGAATGAAAGGTAATTTGCGATTTACGATTTATGACATATTAAAAAAAAAAACTACTTACTAGATCTCGTTCAAACCAATTTTCGGTGGAAGTTTGCATGGTAATGTACATCATATATTTTTTCTAGTTTTATCATTCTCATATTTTAGAAGTTACAGGGGGGGGGGGACACATTTAACCACTTTAGAAGTGTCTCTCGCGCAAACTATTCGGTTTAGAAAAAAAATGATATTAGAAACCTCAATATCATTTTTGAAGACCTATCCATAGATACCCCACACGTATAGGTTTGATGTTTTATTGTTTTTTTTCTATTTTTGTGTGAAAATCTTAATGCGGTTCACAGTATACATCTACTTACCAAGTTTTAACAGTATAGTTCTTGTAGTTTCGGAAAGAAGTGGCTGTGACATACGGACGGAGGCTGCGGCCTTGAGGCTGCGGCCTGGACGCAAGTGACGGCGACAGCGACACGAGCGACTTGATCATTTCCATACATTTGTATGGAGCTGTTTTGGACGACAGCGACACGCGCGGCGACACACGAGCGACGAGCGACATTTCTAGGACGTCGCGCGTTTAGGGACGTTCTTCTTTAATCGATAAATCAGTATAAACTATCGATAGTTTGAGAAGAAAAAATAGTTTCAGATACTAAAATGATAAAGTTTGATACTAGCTGGAGTGCTCGGCTCCGCTCAGGGAGTTGATATCCCCCCGCACCCTGCGCCTCACCCCCCTCACCCCTCACCTCACCCCCCGACTCACCCTCCCCCGCACCCCGCACCTCGCCCTTCCGCACCCCGCGACTTACCCTCCCTCGCACCCTGCTCCTTCCCCTCCCGCATCCTGAGCCTCCCCTCACCCCTCCTCTCCCCCCGCAACCCGCGCCTCACCTCCGCACCACACTCCTCCCCCCGCACTCCGTGCCTCCCCCCGCACCCCACGCCTCCTCCCGCACCCCGCGCCTCCCCCCGCACCCCGCGCCTTCCCCCGCACCCCGCCCAACCCGCACCCCTCTCCTCACCGACCCCCGCACCCCGCGCCTCAACCCCGCACCCCCCACCGCTCCTCCCCCCCCCCTCCCCTGCACCCCGCTCCTCTCCCCCGCAACCCGCGCCTCCCCCCACCCCTCTCTTCTCCAACCCAACCCGCGCCTCACCTCCACACCACACCTCCCCCCGCACTCTGTACCTCCCCCCGCACCCCACGCCTCCTCCCGCACCCCGCGCCTTCCCCCGCACCCCGCGCTTCCCCCCGCACCCCTCTCCTCACCGTCCCCCGCACCCCGCTCCTCTCCCCCGCAACCCGCGCCTCACCCCCGCACCCCCCACCGCTCCTCCCCCCCGCACCCCGCTCCCCGCTCCTCTCACCTCGCACCACGCTCATCGCCTTTTCTACGTCCTCTTTAGTAGTAAATTCGTAGTAGTAGTAAATTAAAAAAACAAATATTTGCCCTGGGTGGGAATCGAACCCACGACTCTCGGATCAATAGTCAGGAGCGCAAACCGCTGAGTCAGTTTTAAGTGTTATTATTTTAGTAAGAATAAGTATGAAAATATCGAAATATCGACATCGCGGCAGACAGACAAACCCAGTGACCTTGTCGCTGTCGCCGTCGCTTGCGTCCAGGCCGCAGCCGGACAGACAGACAGATAGACATGACGAATCCATAAGGGTTCCGTTTTTTGCCACTTGGCTACGGAACCCTTAAAATAGGTACCAGAACTAATTTGCTTGAGAAAGAGTCTTGTTCGGGCAGCGGTGGAGCGGACGCCGCGCCGCGGTCGTCGCGCGGTCCGACCTGCGCCGTTGTTTAGAAACTCCTTTGTTTCGTTTATTGCAGGCAACGCACTTGTGACACAAAACAAATAGATACAGAAGGTCCGCTCAATACGCTCACAAAAATCCTAAGCATATACATGCTTATAAACGGTTACGGTCGTTGTAGGCAAGATCACGTACTATGCGATCGTGACCTAGCCTCGAACGACCGTATATTTCTATAAGCTTGTATATGCTTACAATTTTAGTGGTTTGTATTGAGCGGACCTTCTGTGTCTATTTTGTGCTTGTGACTCCTCTGGTGTTGCAGGTGTCTATGGGCGGCGGTAATCGCTTACCATCAGGTGGTGTCCATTACTCCAGCGGAATGTTGTAGCTAATAAGAATGTGAGTATAATAGGGAATTAGAGCATCATTAGGACTAATTGTGCGCCAGCAGCGGAATTTGTGCGTCTTATAATTTCGGAGATATTCATTAAAAACCGATTCCGCCAGGGTCACGTTCCCCCAGCGGCATGATTTGGAAAAAGACGGTCTAGCTCATAACAAAGTACATGACTGAGTAGCTTTCGTCGTGTTATAAATGTGCGCAAATAGCGGAATTTGTGCATCTTACGGTTTTCGAATTATTCAAGATTCCGCTGCAGTAACGTTTTTGGGTTTTCTGTATCTCGAAAACGGCTGATAGAAGAAATTTCGAAAAAAAACCACTAGTACACCTTAATTTGTGCTTAATTTGAGCAATGTTAGTTTTTTGAAAATTATGATATTTTTTTAGTAATTAATTTGTTTAGAAAAATCAGGAAATTCTAATTTACAAGGAAACGAGTGAAGTTGCAATCGAATAAAGAGCATTCAAATATTCCTCTAGTAGACCCTAATAATATCTGCAATTGTGGATTGTATTATCCAGTCAATTAGTGAGATATACCATTTAATTACGAAATTAATTTAGCGAAATTTTAAAGATTGAATTCAGTGCTTCTATAAGACTATGAAACATGAAATTTTACATAAAATTAGAGCGTCCTGCTAGCAAGCTTTCCTGTAAGTTTCAGCTTTGAATAACGTTGATTTAAAAAGATTTACCCAAAATAAGAAAGAACGAACATTTTCCCTATAACCCGACCAAATTAGAATGTATACGCGAAAGCGGCCGCGCCATACAAAAGGATAACCTTCTTAAATGAAAGGTATATTGAAGGAAGCTTTGTAAGTACAGTTGCGTGCAAATGTTTTATTGACGATTGTTTTCTTAGTACCTACGTGCTCGTATAGCGGCCGGGACGAAGTTATTATAAAAGATACTTGTAATAAGATTTCTACATAGTAAGTATCTTATCTAAGTCTTGCCGCCAAACATAAATGTTAACAGCACGGATGTGTTCCGGCATGTAGATAGCCAGTTCCCCATTGCGTTGGGGATTCTTTGGTAAGCCCGCTTCCATCATCGGCGTCATCATTACTCAGGTGAGATGATGCCAAGGGCTAAAAACAGAGGATTAAAAAAAATCAACATTAAGTAGTGTTTAATTTGTAGCATACTGATTAATAGTTCGAGAAGGTTAAAATAAAAATTAAAAAGAAGAATGAAACAATGAAGAGTTCTGAGAGAAGAAAGAAGAGATCTGCTAAAATCTGCCACACTACGTGGAACCCTGATATTATGGATTATTATGTATATGGTTCACCTACATTAAATTAATAAACGGGAAATTCCCGTACTACTTTGCATGAAACAAAAGTTGCTAGCTCAGAACCTAATTAAAATTATTTTCTAGTTAGCAAGTCATAAAAAAATATATAACTTTTCTATTGCTATTTAAAAAAAGTATTTCCTTGAAAACTGCCAAAAACTTTTTTAAATCGTCAGCTTATTCTGCCTGAGTTAAAATTTAGTAGCCAAATCTGCCCAAATGGCAGAAATCTGCCACATGGACGGGTGCACATCTGGACGGGTTTCAAAAACACGGAAACTCGCGCGACGGGGGGAGCTCATTACCTGTACCCGTGCCCCGGGGGCTACCTGTGTGAGAAGCGCAGCTCAGTTCAAAGCGATAAGCTAAACACTTTGATCAGAAATTAACAAAGCATTGATTTGATTATATCTGCTTTGCGAGAAATATACCTCAACACATAGAGGTAATAAAGTACTAATTACTTCTATGCTATTCTATGGTATGGTATTTGTTCTATGGTACTAGGTAGAAAAAAAAATGACGATTTAAAAGCATGTGCAAAGCATCTACTTAGACATTTTGAGTTTTATGCCGATACATCAAAAAGTTTGTTGTTCAAATTGTCGATGTTACCCGATTTTAGTTAATTTAAATACGACGCCAAATAATAAAACATATATTAACATCAAATCAAGACATTTTCTGCTTAATTGTCCAATTAGTTCTGGTTGTATGCTACCAATTTAGGAAGGTTATCCTTTTGTATGGCGCGGCCGCTTTCTCGTATACATTCTAATTTGGTCGGGTTATAGGGAAAATATTCGTTCTTTCTTCTTTTGGGTAAATCTTTTTAAATCAACGTTATTCAAAGCTGAAACTTACAGAAAAGCTTGCTAGCAGGACGCTCTAATTTTATGTAGAATTTCATGTTTTATAGTCTTATGGGAGCACTAAATTCAATCTTTAAAATTTCGCTAACTTTATTTCGTAATTAAATGGTATATCTCACTAATTGACTGGATAATACAATCCACAATTGCAGATATTATTAGGGTCTACTAGAGGAATATTTGAGTGCTCTTTATTCGATTGCAACTTCACTCGTTTCCTTGTAAATCAGAATTTCCTGATTTTCTAAACAAATTAATTACTAAAAAAATATCATAATTTTCAAAAAACTAACATTGCTCAAATTACGCACAAATTAAGGTCTACTAGTGGTTTTTTTTCGAAATTTCTTCTATCAGCTGTTTTCGAGATACAGAAAACCCAAAAACGTTACTGCAGCGGAATCTTGAATAATTCGAAAACCGTAAGATGCACAAATTCCGCTATTTGCGCACATTTATAACACGACGAAAGCTACTCAGTCATGTACTTTGTTATGAGCTAGACCGTCTTTTTCCAAATCATGCCGCTGGGGGAACGTGACCCTGGCGGAATCGGTTTTTAATGAATATCTCCGAAATTATAAGACGCACAAATTCCGCTGCTGGCGCACAATTAGTCCTAATGATGCTCTAATTCCCTATTATACTCACATTCTTCTTAGCTACAACATTCCGCTGGAATAATGGACACCATCAGGTGATCCGTTTGCTCGTTTGCCACCTCTGCCATAAAAAAAACCCTTGCGCCAGAGCGCTTGCGCATCCTAATCGCGGTGTGACGTAAATTAAGTTCGAGTTGAAAATTAAGATTTGTGATAATATCGTATATAACATGAATTGCACGCCGTCGCACTGCATATGTGAAAAAATCGATGGTGTTTTCTAGAGGAGAAGAAAACAACCATAGAGAACCCGGTGAGATCGTTCTGATTTTGCAATAACTGTACTGACAACTTTTGTGTCAGCGACCCCAGCAAGCACTTTTTTTCCTAGGGCTCCTAGGAGAATCCTACCTATCTCAAATTTTAAAGCATAATTAGAGCAATCATCATGCCAAGGGAAAAAAAAATCAGCAATCATACTTTTCGAGCTTTGATTATTTACTGTCTAGATAGAGCGTCGCCCTGTAATCACTACGACAAAAACGTCCAACTTTTTCAAGCTTGTGTGTGTAACAACCATGTGATAGTCACGTGACAGCTTTGTCTTACGCTCGCGTCATGTCGTTCAATTTGCCTATGTGTGCGTGCATAGGGATAATAGGTAATGCCATATTTTCCCCTAAAATAAGTAACTAAGGAACTTTAAATTGATTATTAGGGTTAGATTAAATTTGTATTTTTAAATAATTTGGTCATCAGTATGTCTGAATGTACTATATAGGATGTTGAAAAAGTGTTGTTGGCAGATTTTTTAAATTGAAATATAACACATTACATTACATAGAGGGGGTGATAAAAAAGGGCGTTTGAAATTTTAAAGGGTTTCTTTAGATCAGGTCTAGAATACAGGAAAAATATTGAAAAAAATAGATCTAATTTTTTTTAAGTTTCCCATTCAAATTCATGATTCACTATTTATATTTGGTATGGCAAACTGTAAAGAAAAATTGAACGAATTTATCATTTATTTTTGTATTCTTGACTTGATTCTGAGTAACCCCTTAAAATTTCGAACGCATGATAGTGTTTTTAGTAGTGATTAAACAATTACAATTAATTGGTATCTAAACAATTAATTGGCCGTAGTTATCCCATAACGATCCAACTGACATAAAGTAAGTTAGAGATAATGTATTTTGTGTCACACATACATTTTCGAGCCTCCAATATGTTTTAATTTGGTACCAGAATTATTATTTTAACTCAAATTTGGAGGAAATTTTGCATTGAAAAACTGGCAACACTAACAAAATGCCAAGTGCGAGTCTTTAAAAATTGGCTGGAAAACGAATTATTTTCTATCAAAATACGATGAATCTGAATTGCTTAGCAATGGTAGGTGACTTTATTTGTTGTTTTCAAACGTTCTTTGTAATTCCTGCACATTTTTATTGCACATTTCGTCATTTTAACCACCTTTTTTTTAATTCGTAACTTGAGCGGACGTGTGCATCCTTTGACGTCAAACTGGACACTAAGGAGCGGGAAGCGGCTTATAGGCCAACAGTTGGCTGATAATTTTTTGGACGCATCTGCGCCACCAGCGCACTATCTAGACAGTAAATAATCAAAGTTTTCGAGATACGAGCTCCTAAAGGTGTGCTTGCTGAATGGCATGCCATCCAGCAAGCACAACTGGTGCACAAAAACTACAAAGAGTTGGGAAAAAATTTTGATGCACAGATTTAGAGCATCATAAAGTGAGTCGGACTGCAAAGTTTCATGAATGTCATGTCTATAGTTTTCTCGCTAGAACGCAAAACCTGCTTCACGTTCTTTTCACGAATCTTTCTAGCAGTCACATCAGATCTCAGCAATTACAGCATCTTGGTTCAAATTTTTTATGCCAGGGTTTAGAGCAACACTAAAAACCTATGCTGATTTATTTTTGAATCCCAAAAATCAGTACTTTTTGTGCTACGAGCCAATGTTTTTTCCTTGCTGGGTGGACATGACAAAAGTGAAAAAGCTGTATAGCTTTGAAACTAATACGAATACAAGACTGGTTCTTATGCTCAGATTTAGAGCAAAATTAGAGCATTCTGCTCAAAAAAAACTAGAATCCCAAACGTTATAGTTACAGCGGTAGACGCTAAAAACTGATTTTTCCCGCCAACTTTTTGAATAATTACGGCGACTCGCGGCAAATTGCGACGTTGCCGCTCTTATTTTTTTCTAGTTCAAGCAATAACTGACTTTGTGCTGTGAGTATAAGGTACATTTGAGTTTCAAACTATCGATTGTCATTTACATTGATAGACAAGAAACAAGCGCGACAAATATAAATGGAAGTTGTTGGTGATCTTACAATACGTAAGGTTTTAATATGACAGGAATTGGTATTAAAATTGTATCAAGCCGGACTACGTACTGCCATTTTAGTTGACAGCATCTATTATATCTTTATATTTTATAGCTTAAAAGACATGTCACGACGTCACTGAGTGTTAATAAAAAAATAACTCTTGAAAAGCCTAAAAGTAAGAGGAAGGGTCTCATCTCTCCCACATCTAATCATCCCACCTAATCTAATCCCACCATGTAGAATCTTTTTATTTACATCATAATTAAATTGTGTGTGAAAAAGTACCATGCCAAATCAACTCTATATTCAGTTAATATGTCATCAATTCTTTAACCTTTATACTAGTAAAAATATAGATATTAAAAAATATATATTTTAGAACTAAGTTAAAAAACTTACACGGAACCCTACACTGCGTGTGGCCCGACACGCATTTAACTGCTTTTTATTCAGTCGAATTTATATGATTTAGTACGGTATATGAATATAATATGTTATATGACTAATGTGTTGGTCGAATGTGTGGATGTAGGGCGTTTTGCGTTTTGTTTTTGTACTGTGCTATATACAAATATTGGAGCATGGCTGAAATCGGAACGATGCCGCCGCCGCCACCACCAGCAAAACGCAATGATGAATCACAAGCGTTCCGTATTATAGGTATTCCGCTATCGTATGATTTACATGTATTTATTTATTTTGACTGACTCGGTGGCTAAGTGGTTAGCGATCCTGACCTCTGATCCGAGAGTCATGGGTTCGATCCCCACACAGGGCAAACTTTTCTGTGATGAGTAGAATTGTTTGCTCTGAGTCTGGGTGTTTTATATCCATATATATGTATGTATTTAAAAGTATATGTGTATAATAATAATAATTCTTTATTTGTTTCTTAAAATTAGATACATATTTTGTGCCGCTCTAGTTCTCCCACTAGGATTCCCTGTGTCGGGAGAACTAGTGTCTTCCATCGGATACAGAAAAAAGAAATGAAAACATTCTATAAATAAGTTTACAGAAACACAATAAGAAATGATAGCAAAAAGAAAAAAAAGGACAATAGACATGTATATCAGTCTCTGGTTCCCAAGATACAGGGAATCCTAGTTTGGGGCTAGATGAACGTGTGTGATTTGTCCCAGTTATTATTATCTATCAGTTTATTTCAGGCACAAGGCCCATAGAAATATATAAAATCGCCCTCGTTTCTAGTCTATATCAATGTAAGTGACAATCGATAGATTGAAACTGAAATGTGCCTTATATTCACAACACAAAGTCAGTTATTGCTTGAACTATAAAAATAAGAGCGGCAACATCGCAATCTGCCGCGACTCGCCGTAATTATTCAAAAAATTGGCGGGAAAAGTCAGTTTTTAGCGTCTACCGCTGTAACTATAATGTTTGGGATTCTAGTTTTTTTTGAGCAGAATGCTCTAATTTTGCTCTAAATCTGAGCATAAGAACCAGTGTTTTAGACAAGACACAACATTGAAGTTTGGCGATGAGATTCCCAGGAACGCAACCAGGATGTAAAAAAATGCTTTTTTATGGGCACCACCTTTACGCCTTTTGTATTGTATACAGGTTGTCCCAAAAAGTATGGTCAAGCGGAAATGTGTGATAATTTCCGCTACCATTCTGCTCAAAACAATCTTTATTAAATTAAAGTATTTTTTTCTTTAAAACTCATTAAATTACTAATTATTTTTGATAACTAGAGACGACAAAAATTAAATAACTTCCTTAGGAAATTTCTACCTTAATAACTTTGACGGCTTATTTCAGGAAAAAAGCCCATCAAGTACTGTCTTTTGAGTATTATTCTGAAAGCTTACAATTCCACACAGTTTTTAAAATTACCGAAGAGAATTGGAAACACCTTTTTGTATTTTTATTTTATGCTGAAAATTTAACTCTGAGTCGCTCAATTTAAAATTCTTTACTTTCTATTATAACTTTTGTTACTTACACTAATGTTACGAAGCTTATTATTTTATGTCTGAAAGTACAATTCATAATGATTATGTGACTTTAAAAAAATACCGGAAAATTGTAATAAATTCTTTTAAAAAATATATTATATCCGATCCGGCCAAAAATTTTAAAAAATTCTAAAAAAATCATAAGTCGGAAACTATCAAAAATCGCTGAACGTAGGTACATGGGGGTGATTTGGGTAGCCCTAGAGTTGTTCTATCTCTTGACTTTCGCTTGACCATACTTTTGGGACACCCTGTATATTGCGCCGCGTGCAATCAGCTTTCAAAAGAATCGCCACATCTGGTCTGGCTTGGACGGCAATAAAGTTAAAATTCTAACAAAAACCCAGAAACCATTAGAGCAGAGTGTTACTACGAGAACAAAGCTTTAGGACCGACTCAATAACATCAAAAATTCTAAAAAACGCGGAACATAGAGATACAACTCCGAAAAAAGAATAAACAGCAAGACACCCCGACGCAAAGAAAAGACAAAGAACAAAGCGTCACGTCGCAACAGATTAAAGAGGAAAGCTTATCCATCCGATAACTTGATACATGAAACATCTCTGCATAAAACGTACCTTGATAAAGCATAAAACCTTAAAAAGACAGTACAATGGAATCTGAAGACACTCTTCTACTGCAACTACTTCAAAACAAGCAGTCATACTCCCCTCCCCTGTTATGTTACACACCAAGTATAGTATCTATCTTCCCCATACTGGCTACGATGCCGAATATGGTTCCAACTCCCATCTTTCCCCCTCCTGACTACGCCGCCCTACACTCCTGTCCTATCTATCTACGCCCCTCTCTGGTGTCTTGGGCCTCCGCGTCCTTGCAGCAGTGATGCTGGCTGGAGGGGGGCTTAACTGAACTGAACTGAACAGAACTAATTTGCTTGAGAAAAAATTCAAAACACATGTAATAAATGACTGTGCTTAAATAATAGATTACTTATACCTATGACAAGGACATTATTTATTTAAAAAATGTGTTGAAGCGAGTTTCTTTTCAGCTCGACGTTTCTTTTCGATTCGCAAACACTTCCCGAAACGTTGAGTGTGCAAGTTCCGCGTGGTAGGAACTTTGTAGTAGGTAGAAAAAAATTACGATTTAAAAGCATGTGTAAAGCATCTGCTTGAATAAAAAACATTTTGAGTTTGAGTTTTGACTGGAAAAGCTGAATTGTTGATAAAAAAAACTGGGACCAACAGGAACAACCCGATTTTGAGGTCTGCCTCAAAGTCCGATTTGTCTGCTACTCTATTTATTTTCAACGATCAGGCTCTGTTACCGGTCAAATCCCAGCTATAAATTGTTTTCATCAACATCGATGTGGGCAGAATTGTTGGCCCTGCCTGTAACTACAAAAAAAAGCCAGAAAACAATGACGTCATAATGGAATATTATTATTTAATAAATTATTTATCTAATCTTATATAGTAATATTCATACGGATTACGTTAGTATTTTACCTCACCATATTAGTATTGTCGCGGTCTAACAGTATCACCGATTTTAAACAAAAGAACTAGGTACAGCAGGGCCTCTTTAATCCAAACCCCTCTATAATCCGAACCACCGCGAATCCTCGCGCATCCGCCGTTTCCCAGTCCCAGTTAAGGGCGTCCGCTGCGTTAAGGCAGACTTCCGATGCTAGCGGCCGATGCGACAGTCGCGCGCATCTGTCGCACGCGACAATACTGAACATAAGAAAATGTATGGCGCCGCCGCCGCTTCCGTACCCCGCGACAGACGCGCGCGGCTCTTCCATACATTTCTGGTGTTTAGTACTGTCGCGTGCGACGCATCGGAAGTCTGCCTTTAGTCCGCTGCGTAGCGGGTGCACGGCGCGGGCGTCCGCTCTGGGTGCTGTTTTATGTGATTTTAGGGCGTCCGCTGCGTTAAGCGGGTGTACGGCGCGGGCGTCCGCTCCGGGTGCTGTTTCATGTCATTTCTAGAGCAGCGCTGCGTGAGGCGGGTCTCCCGTCGCACGCGGCGCGGGCGGCGGAGTACGCCCCGCGGGCGACGGGGTACGCTCATGTGTGCGTGCGAAGGAGCACACGAGCGGAGCTGTTTCAAGAAAATCAGTGAGCGCCGCTGCGTTATCCGTGTCACGGGCGCCCGCGACGGGTCGCGCGTGTGAGTGACCCCAGCAAGCACTTTTTTCCTGGGGCTCCTAGGAGAATCCTACCTATCTCAAATTTTAGAGCATAATTAGAGCAATTATCATGCCAAGGGAAAAATATTTGAGCAATCATACTTTTCGAGATACGAGCGCCTAAAGGTGCACACCTTTTGCTTGCTGGATGGCATTCCACCCAGTGGCTTGAAAAAAAAAAATGATGCACAGATTTAGAGCATCATAAAGTGAGTTGGACTGCAAAGTTTCATGAATGTCATGTCAATAGTTATCTCGCTAGAACGCAAAACCTGCTTCACGTTATTTTCACAAATCTTTCTAGCAGTCACATCAGATCTCAGCTGAGCAATTACAGCATCTCGGTTCAAAATTTTTATGCCAGAATTTAGAGCAACACTAGAAACCAATGCTCAATTATTTTTGAATCCCAAAAATCAGAACTTTTTGTGCCACGAGCCAATGATTTTTCCTTGCTGGGTGGACATGACAAAAGTGACAACGCTGTATAGCTTTGAAACTAATACGAATACAAGACTGGTTCTTATGTTCAGATTTAGAGCAAAATTTGAGCATTATACTAAAAAAAAAATTGAATCCCAAACTATAACGTTTGGGATCAAATTTCAAACTATCGATTGTCACTTACATTGATATAGACTAGAAACAAGGGCGATTTTATATATTTCTATGGGCCTTGTGCCTGAAATAAACTGACAAATAAATACATGTAAATCATACGATAGCGGAATACCTATAATACGGAACGCTTGTAATTCATCGTTGCGTTTTGCTGGCGGTGGCGGCGGCGGCATCGTTCCGATTTCAGCCATGCACCAATATTTGTATATAGCACAGTACAAAAACAAAACGCAAAACGCCCTACATCCACACATTCGACCAACACATTAGTCATACATATTCATATACCGTACTAAATCATATAAATTCGACTGAATAAAAAGCGGTCAAGTGCGTGTCGGGCCACGCGCAGTGTAGGGTTCCGTGGTACAACTACATCAAAGTAATCAATTAAAATATGAAGTAGGTACGAAATTTTTCTTTGACAAGTTGATCGATCCGGTGCGGGGCCGAACTGCTCTGTCGACTAATACTAGTTTACTTGTAAAACCTACTTAGTTGTGATATTTTTCCTTTTAACTTCGTTATATATACTACTGCCGTGATTTTTTTCACACAGTTTTATTATTAGGTAAATAAAAAGATTCTGCATATATTTTGCTGCGTAAGACTGATTATTAAACAAAATTTGAAAGCCCTAAATGCGTTTAATTTGTGACATCAATGAGACCCTTCCTCTTACTTTTAGGCTTTTCAAGAGTTTTTTTTTATTAACACTCAGTGACCTCATGACATGTCTTTCAAGCTATAAAATATATAAAGATATAATATAACCAGTTGTCAACTAAAATGGCAGTACATCGTCTGGCTCGATAAAAGTTTTAATACCAATTCCTATCATATTAAAATCTTACGTATTGTAAAATCACCCACGTTTCCATTTATATTTGTCGCCCTTGTTTCTTGTCTATCAATGTAAATGACAATCGATAGATTGAAACTGAAATGTACCTTATACTCACAGCACAAAGTCAGTTACTGCTTGAACTAAAAAAAAAATAAGAGCGGCAACGTCGCAATCTGCCGCGAGTTGCCGTAATTATTCAAAAAATTGGCGGGAAAAATAAGTTTTTAGCGTCTACCGCTGTAACTATAACGTTTGGGATTCTAGTTTATTTTTGAGCAGAATGCTCAAATTTTGCTCTAAATCTGAGCATAAGAACCAGTCTTATATTCGTATTAGTTTCAAAGCTATACAGAGCGTTATCACTTTTGTCATGTCCACTCAGCAAAGAAAAAAACATTGGCTCGTAGCACAAAAAGTACTGATTTTTGGGATTCAAAAATTGAGCATAGGTTTCTAGTGTTGCTCTAAACCCTGGCATAAAAATTTTGAACCAAGATGCTGTAATTGCTGAGATCTGATGTGACTGCTATAAAGATTTGTGAAAATAACGTGAAGCAGGTTTTGCGTTCTAGCGAGATAACTATTGACATGACATTCATGAAACTTTTCAGTCCGACTCACATCTGTGCATCAAAATTTTTCCCCAAGTCTTCGTAGTTTTTGTGCACCAGTTGTGCTTGCTGGGTGGAATGCCATCCAGCAAGCACACCTTTAGGCGCTCGTATCTCGAAAAGTATGATTGCTCTTATTTTTTCCCTTGGCATGATGATTGCTCTAATTATGCTCTAAAATTTGAGCTAGGTAGGATTCTCCTAGGAGCCCCAGGAAAAAAGTGCTTGCTGGGGTCGCTTACACGACAGTGACACAAACTAAGTTGCGATGTCCACTTAGTGGTGGACAAAAAGTGGGGGACAACGGGAATAGAGGGTAATCAAGTCTCAGGTTTCCATAACATTAGGAATTCTAGTTTCAGGATAAGATTATCGATTTATAGAAATATTGTAACTATAATTATTACTCTAGGTTGTTAGAATATTTTTTATTACATCTCTGGTTTGATAATCATTAGAGACTTACCTACTCGCAGAGTAAAAATAGAGTTGTTAATTTTCCTAAAATACTTATTTATTTCATTGTTCATAGCAAATCTTAACAATCCATGGAATCCATTTTATGTAGTGTCTATTACATTATACATATTCATTACATGATATAGATACTAGAGGTAGGTTATGTTTATTGACACAGGTAGATTGTTTCTCAAATAACTTGAGAAAGGATTAAACAAATACCTTCGTTAATTATGCAAAACACATTTTATTTAATATTTCTTAATTTTAGGTATAAAGTGAATGTAAATAAATAAAATAACAACGAAATTAAAAATACCACATTGTAATCCTGATATACAAAAACTGTAAAAATTTAAAATATTATGATCAACAATTCGTAATTTCCTATATTATTTAATCATTCTTGTAAGTACAAAATATCTGTTAGTAAAAAATAAAATAGCTAGTATATTTTTTTAAATATAAAGATAATCATGCAATCTGATATTTCATGCAATTGCTTAGATAAAAGTAGAAGTACTGCTTATCTACTTAACATTATTATGATTATTTACTGTGTCGTCGTAATGCTTGAGCACGTAAGATGCGCCGTCTCACAATTCTACACACTAGTCTACGTAACAAACCATTTTTCTACAACAATTGTAAGACAAAACATAAATCATATCTGTGATCCAGTCAGAAAAATTGAACATAAAGAAGTTATCTGACAGAATGGGCACGGAGACGTCTTCGTCAATCCGACTGCAATACCGCGAACTAAACTATAAATATAATAATGTCGATACACAAGGAGTGTCAGCGAGTGGTTCAGGGGAACTCGTATATGAGCGTGTAGTCGGTGTTGTCGACGTGCTGCCGCGTGCGATGGCGAGGCGGGCGCGGCTAGCGGCGCGCGCCGAACTCGACGGCGTCGTCCTCGGTGATGTCGCCGTGCCGCCACAGGTTGAGCCGCGAGCTCTTGGCGTGCTCCTGCGCGCTGCGGTACTCCGCCATCAGCGCCGCCAGCCGGTGGTCGCGCGTGCCGTCCATTAGCACCAAGCCCTCCTTTATCAAATTCTGCAGAAAAACACGCGCAACTTTATCATTATTTATAAGCCTATGTATTTATAATATATGTTTGAGGGCTGCTGCAAAGTATTTCTAAAATATACAGGGTGTAACAGAAGTGTGTGACAATACTTCAAGGTTGGCTTTTACCCATCAAACTGAACAACTTTTGTTCTACAACTTTGTTGAAATCGCAAAAAAATTTTTGGACTTTTCATACAAACTTGGTTCGCCAGCTGATCGATTTGCATGAAAAGTCCAAAAAAAATTTTGCGATTTCAACAAAGTTGTAGAACAAAAGTTGTTCAGTTTGATGGGTAAAAGCCAACCTTGAAGTATTGTCACACACTTCTGTTACACCCTGTATAGGTGAAATTGAAATCGCGAACTAAATTGTCTATCTAGTCATGACAACTGAACAAGTTTCTCTTATGAAACCAATTAAATCGAGCAAAAAATGTTGGACTTTCCATACTAAGTTTTGGATACTCAGCTCATCGATTTATTTGTATTTTTTGCTCCGATTGAATTGGTTCCTTAGATATAGTTATACAATTTGTTTTCACTTGAGTGCCTAGTGGGTAACACCAAAATGATAGATAGCTAGAATTAAATAAACTCAGCACTACATCTAACGCTGCGAGTGCACTGACCCGACACGGTAAGAACCGACAGATGATGACGTCACAGTCCGATCCAGTCGCTGTACATTTTGTATGAGCGCGGGTGCACTCATCCGACACTTACACTCTTACCGGACTTATAACTTATAGAATGGATTCTATTTTATCGGCTCTTACTAGTCGTTGTACATTTTCTATGAACGCTGCTGCACTCATCCGACACTAGCATTCTTACCGGACGAAACGAAGTGTTGTGCATAATTTATCGACATATGTATAGTTTAGTTATCGATTTACATACGATAATGTTTAATAGGTAACTACAGAAATCAATATACTTTTATAGAATATTCAAATGCATTGGTATGTGTAGATATATTATGATATTTTGTATTAATTGGAAAAAATATGATTTAAGAAAATGTGTAAGTAAACCATCTACGTAGATAAAAAATACTTTGATTTCAATAATATTTACAGATTTAGATTGTGTACTGTAACCACCCAAGTGCTTTAATTAATGTAATGCGTTTTTAATAAAAATACAACGTTCGTTTTTATTTCTTGTACCTACAGAAATTTACATAGACTTTTAGAATATGCAACTTCATATCATGATATGGTATTTTTAATATGGTAGGTTTTATGATATAACCGACATTTTAGATGTATTAAAACTCTTGGTTACCTACCTATGCTTTTACTTTACGCTGTATTTATAACAATAACGCCAATAATTGGCGTTGGCTAAAAGCCGGGCACATTTTCAATAGTACTGCGAACAACACTATTCAGAAACAATGACGCGACGACGCTTACTATATGCCTCGAGTAGTGGAATGATTAATAATAATAATAATATCTGGGAAAAATCACACACGGTCATCTGGCCCCAAACTAGGATTCTCTGTATCTTGGGAACTAGAGACTGATATACATACACATATACTTTTAAATACATACATATATAGATATAGTGGAATGATTATTTCGGCTCTTATTTTATCGGACCAGTGCACTCGCGTACATCCTAGAGTTTTTAAAGAGGACCGACAGGTGGGCGTGGCTTGGCTATCGGCTTTTATTTTATCGGCCGGTGCACACGCGCCGTAACTGTGAGTGCGGCGCTTTGCAATCAATGACACACTTGCTCTCATGCTCTACCTCTTCAATTTCTTGCATTCGGGAGGACCTTTATGAAGCTAAACAAACGAGCTATTGATACGATACGATAGGTAGCCACGTTTTGCGCTGTTTCTGTAGGTCACCAAAAATTAGCTACTGACACGAAACGAAGAGTGCTACAGCGGTATCGCACGTTTCGGAAGCGCGTTTGAAGAGCGGATTATTTCAATATTTTTTCTGGATTCTATACTTGATTCTGAGTAACCCCTTAACATTTCAAACGCACTTTTTTTAACACCCGGTAGAAGAAAATTTACGTCAGAAAGGTAGATTCGCAGAACAAATAATACTTTGCCCTAAGAGCGAAACAAGGCTCATGTTAATTGGCGTAGATCTATTTTACAAAGATTCAATGGAAAATAGGCGAATGCCCTTTATACCATCGTTTTCAGATGAATAGTCCTGGATTAATTTACAATAGTCGAAGCGGTCGTCATGCGGATCTGCGGATCACGCAGCTTAACTGACTACAGACATGGTCATACATAACCTGGATGGGTTTGATTGTTACTGGCATTTATCTAGAAAGTTTCCGTGTTTCGCAAGGCACGCTAAGCCGTTTAGACTTGGCCCTCGTGTGTGGAGTATAGCCTAACCTTCCCGAAATATGGGAAGAGACCAGTGCCTCTGCAGTGGGGACGATGTAGATTATTAACAATTTACAATAGACAATACATAAATAATTCAAGTACTCGCCTTTCCCAGATCTAGATTCGTATTGGGGTCCACCAAGGTGACTCCAGGAGGCGATCCCCGCGTTTCGACATTCAGGAGCAGTTTTTTATTGAGCGTGTCGAGGGAGAAGGCGCGCACGGCCTCGACGCGGTCGTCGGGGTCGGCGGGGAACTTGACGCCGCACAGCGCGTACTCGCTCGCGTACGGCGGCTCGCCCTCCGTGCCCGCCGGCAGCGGCGCCAGCCGCGTGCTGCTCACCACCTGGGAACGAACACGTCGTTACTGCAACGAGACCTTCCCACGAGCTTAAATAAATAACAACATCTATATCCGTCAAACGTACTTCTCGGTTCCCATAATCGATGTAGAATATGTGAACGGTCTTGTCGTCGGCCACTTTCTCCACCTTTGCTCTGTACCACTGATCGTCCAGGCTGAAGCGAGCTGCGCAAATGTTACCTCTTCTCGGTACGTAGGAGCCAGGCAACGGAGCGTTCGACTTGAACTCTTGGTGAATTTTTTCCATCAGCGATTCGAGCTTGCTCCCCAAATCGACGTTCTGAGCGTAAAAGTTTCCATCGTTTGTCACTTCAGTAACGATTACTTTCTCGTATTTCACAACGCGGTCTTGCACGGGAGCATTTTTTTCTTTTTCAATTTCTTTTTCAACTTCCACATAGTCTTTCCAAATGCCGATGCGTTTTTTGATTGCATTTTCCTCTGCGAGTTTGATTGGTCGGGCAAATTCTGAACTCTCGGCGGTGTGGTGCATCGACGCTAATCCGTGCTCTACCAAAGATACAGACAAGTTCTCGTTGTCCACCCACAACCAACCAATAAAGTTTCCGGCTTTATCCATTTCCTCTATAGTTACAATGACATCGTGTTGTAAAACTTTCTCCTTCGTAAACTGTAATGCCTCTTCACCAAAGGGCTCCGCGTCCTGCATGGGGCCGCCGCCTACAGCGGGCCGGGCGCCGCGCGGGCAGTTGATGCCGGCCAGTAAGAAGGTGACAAGGACGGATTCCTTTGGAATGTATATTCTCATTCGGGATCCACTAGCAACAAATTCAACAATTGCTTCCGTTTTTTGGGCTCTCTTCAGGAAAGGCAAGAATTTCTTGGCCTTAGCAGAGTCTCCACTGGTATCCTGAATGCGATGTGTAGGAATGTCTTTTTTGGCGTGCACGCCAACACCCAATTTCTGAGCCTTTAACTCAGCTTCCAGTAACTTATCGTAGTGAGAACTCCTCTGATCATTGTCGTTCCTGTATCGCACCACTGTCGCAAATCCCTTGTTCACAAGTGCTTCTGCTATGTTCACGCCGCCAGCTGACACAGTGCAACAAATCTTTTCAGGGAAGTTGTCTTTGGCGGGTTGTATGTAGTCAACAACAACATTTGCTCTTTTGCCAATAAGTTTTTTCCTTAAAAATTCACGAGCTTCAAACATCCATGGAATGTCATAGAGGGGCTTGAAACCTTTGGGTCTAGGAGACAGTTTGTTTTCTTCATCACTCCTAAAAACAAAAAACGTTTTAGACCAAAATCTAGAAATATGTATTATATTAATCACTTCAGACAATGTTATTGAAACAGAAAGTACATACTTTTCGCGCGGAGGCCTGACGCTGGCGAGGAATATCTTTTTCTGGGTGTTGTTGGAGAGTTTGACGACGAGTGCGTCTCCGTTGACAATCTCCATCACGACGGCGGAGAACTCCTTGTCCTTGGCGGCGATGACGGGCGCATTGCTCACGAAGTTAGTCCAGATTCGCAGCTTCGCTTCTTTCGCGGCTTTTTCGGCGGCTCTTAAGGTCGATGCACCTATAAAAAAAAAGGAATTATGGTTCTACATTCTAGTGCAAAGTATAAGCAATTTACGACGATTCAGTTTTCTACCTACATGAAAAATTACGAACGTTCAGGGTAAAATAGGCTAGATTCTTTGACAACAATACAATAGCTATCTTCAATAATATTGTTTTATTGAAATTATCTAAACCAATATCCACAATTACCTGATTTCATGACAGCAAGAGACCAATCAACGCATCTAGCAAATCCTTGTCTCAGTAAAGCTTCTGCAATATTGCCTTGTGGGTGCAGTATGGTGCCAACAAAATTGTTGTTATTGACAGATTCTAAGATGACTTCTACATCTTTTTGGAGCAATCTTGATTCAAGGAAGAATCGGGCTTCTTCGGCATAGGGCTCAGAATCACCATCTTGTTTTACTGCAGGACACTGAAAATAATACAGAATTAAACTATGTATATTAAATTTAATAGAACAGAAAATATTTTATTTGTAGTCCTAATTTTAAGTTACATATAAATACAATGTGTGCTAAATACAGTTAACTAGTTACCCTTATGCCGGATAGCATGAGTGTGATTTGGCAGAAGTCAGGCAACAGGCAGAGCCGCACCGTAGATCCGTCACGAACATACTCAATGATGGCCTTGATTGGTTGCCCGTTGTGCTTGTTCACAAAAGCCTTAGGGTTCTCAACACTCCATTTGATATCACGTACATGCTCCTACATATAAATGGTACAGCATTTAATGGCAATTTGAAGAGTGTAAGTAATGTCACGGTAACAAGAACATAATGGCCAAAGTAGAAAATGTTACCTAATGCAACCAAGTGAAATAAAAATATACCTGCAAATCAGTGCCCCAGATGCCCTTCCCTTGTGATTTTGCAACATCTTCAATTTCCACAAGCCTTTTAAGTTGGGGTATGTTCCGTCCCCCTTCCCTAACCCTAGCGAGACCTTCGGCAAGCAATGCCTCGGTGACATTCTCATCCTTGGTGGGGTCCTTGCCTGCCCACACAGAGCCATATTCTCTGGTAGCTGAGTTTGGTGGTTTCTCAGCAGTGAATATCACCTCTTTTCCAACCAATTTCTTTCGCAGAAATTCCCGAGCTTCCCAAGCATACGGTTCATCTTTGCTCTCATTATCACTATAAATTAAAAATTAAATTTAGTCACAAACAAGGTGCATTCAAATTAATTTCCTAGAAAAGTAGAAATAATTCTATAAGAGTTATTATTAAGATAAAAATGTTTTTTGTGCTTCTACATATACTAAAATTATTATTAAGACATTGTTCCAAAACATATCCACAAGAGCAATTATAACTGGGGCAATGGAAGTAAGCCTAGCGGAAGTCCTAGCGTTTCTTTCTTTTAGGTGCTAGGGTTACATGTAAAACTCGGTGCAAGTAAATACAAATTGGTTTTGGAACAAACACTAAATATTGTTGAAAATTTCAAATAACTTAATACCTACCTATGTTTACTATGTTTATACCTTTTTGGGCTATGCATATTGAAATTCAAATGAACATGTAGATTTATGTTAACTTATTTTTATATGTTTATTAGAGACCTGCCCCGGCTTCGCTCAGGTGCAATGTATTATATACATATAAACCTTCCTCTTGAATCACTGTATCTATTAAAAAACGCATCAAAATCCGTTGCGTAGTTTTAAAGATCTAAGCATGCATAGGGACAGACAGACAGCGGAAAGTGACTTTGTTTTATACTATGTAGTGATGATGTTACCTTATCTAAGTAAATCTTAAGTAACTAATATTTCATTCGCTAATACTGAGATACAATTACCTTTTCAATTCTATGTAACAAACAACATTCACTTTCCCTTTGTGAAACATAATGTAATAAGTAAGTACTTACATATGTTCTGTGTATTTAGATAAAAATTATAGATATTTGACAGAGCTAAAAACATATGAAGCTTGTAATTTGATTTAGCACCATTAGCTAAGCATATGTTACCCACTTGTTAGCGGTCCTCTGCCGCGCGAGCTTCGGCGCCGTGATGCCGGACAGCGCTATCACTTTCTCGGGAGGCGGCCCGCCCTGAGGCTGCCTTCGAATAACGATCGTGTCTCCTGATAGCACCTGCAATACAGAAATTACTTTAGTGCTTATAATGAAAATAACCTCTAGCTTGCTACGATGCGGCTGCACCTCTGCGGGGGACACGTTTGAACAAACATCGCGCACGCTCCAAATAGAAATCATATGCCCCTGGTCGAAGAAGTATTTATGCTCGTAATTTCAAATAACAATCATAGATTCAATTTCAAGGAGTAATTTGGTATGCTTGTCTCAATATCTACAACAGGCAATTAAAAAGTAGTCTCGAAGCAGTGCCAACAAGGCACACCATACGTGATGGGCAGGCGAAGTGAAGAAATATAAATCAACTTATACGTAGAATTAATGTATTACCTGCTTTACTATTCCAATCTTGTAAGCAGGTGCGGGAGTTGGAGTACTCATTTTTAATAAATAATAGAGAAATCTTACGTGGTTCACGAATTAGTAACTAAAAATTAATGACGATAAGACAACTGACTGACTGAAGAATGCTGATTGCTGATTGTGTGAATTGAATGGCTGGCGAAACGTGGCGGGTGAACAGTGTTGCTATTTTAAATAAATGCTAGTGATGTATATCGCATTTACATATTATGTACATAATGATCGCACTTCATTCGCCTCTAGCCCTTCTGTTGCGTGTCTGTGAGCGTGAAGTTAGAAGCCTCTTCATAGAATTTAGATATTCAGATAGTGCCCAAAGGGGAAAAAATGTGCTATCGTAGTTTCAAAGAAAAACTATTTTTTCACTGAGGTTCCTGATGTTTCTAGCGTAACGTTACGTATGGTAGCAGCCTCATCTCTGAAACCAAGGAACAGTATAAAGACATTATACAGTATGGACACTCCCTGCCGCTCTCTAAAGGCTACCGCACCCCCACTGTGTGACTTCTAAGTAACCAGTTGTCAAGAGATTGGCAAACCAAAGACAATTTTATTTTCATAAGGAGAGAGGTATTGGCTTCTAAGGCTATATAGCCTTGTCTCGTGTATACAGTATTCACTTCATTAAAAATGTCTGTTGTAAAAGTCTGTCGTTTATGTTCATATCTGTCGTTAAAAGTTCTATTGTTTTCGGAAATATCAATTACTAAAAACGTCAACATAACAAAAATAAGATTAACCTACGAAAGGACGGTATGACCAAGATGCCATAGCCTAAGCAACCCTATGGTTCATTCCAATCAAAAAAAAGCAAAACGTAAACAAACTTACTATGGATCTGACACATGTCAATGTCATCTGCATACTATGTTTGTTTACCTTTTGCTTTTTTTTGATTGGAATGAAGTATAGATACTCTCATACACACCTACATTAACACGTGTGCAGACATAAAGAAGTGTCAAATTTCTATGTAGTAAACAAAAACGCGATATTTGTATGAAATTTACGGGGTATGTGCACGAATGTTACGTCTTATAATATGTATGTCAAAAAAGACTGCTGAAATAATGCCTCTCACATGCAAACAAAATTAATGCTTCAGTAAAATCCAAGACATAACGGCAGTGGCGTGCACAGAGTTTACACATAGGGTAGGCAGAAATAAAATTTTATATAAAAATGGAAAACTTACCATTAGTGTATCAGTTAACTTTAACTGGCCTTTTCAACTGGTCTCGTTACCAACGACTTTTTAAATATGTGAAACTTTAAACAAGACTCTAGGTGCTTTTCACAGAGATTGTGCTACCTATTTTAACGAGGCATTTAAAGCCAGTGTCATTCCAAACTGTTAGACAATAAAATGCACGGAAAACAATACAGTAGGTATATCCGTGTACACAATTCGCGGAGCCAGTTATAAATTAATATTAATTTATTTGAAATTAACGAAACTCTAGCACACACCTTCCTTTAGCTATTATTTGAGATTTCTCACTTCGAAAACACACCGTCTTTTAGTTTAGCTCTAAACACACATTTCCAGTACAGTTCTCGTAGCTAAAGTTATCCATTATCCTGAATTACTCAAACATTTAGCAACAAGAAATAGCTATTTTCAATTATCAACAAATGCGCAATAAGCTAATTTATAATAATTTTCTTTCAAACTTCGTTACACTTGCAACCAGTAAACAAAGAATATGGCATTATTTTAAATAATTTCCAAGAATGGACTCACAAAAAACAAGAATAAAATGAAATGGTTCTTATTTGTAAACTCAAAGAGCATCATTGTCTTGCAACCATCTTGCAGCTATTAAAAAATACACGGCAAATTGTTAATACCAACTAAATTCTTGTTAGCACTACTTTCATATTAGACTTCTTAAAATGGCCGTGTAATCAAACAAGCAGTGCCTACAAATCACGCACACATGCGCAATTTCAGTACAAAATTATTCACATGCCTAAATAGCGGCTACACTGTAACCGTATAAAATACTGTACGTGTGTTTGTGAAAAAATGGCGAAAGACAGGCAGAATGTTGTCTGCTTATGACACCAGTCGGCAGCACTGTCACATAATGCGATGAGACGATTCTGATTAGTACTGCGTTTTTTCTCAAAATCGATAGGTGGCGCTGTTTACGAGTTGAGTAGATATTGTTATAATTAAATGGAAACGGAGGGCGTAACGGTAAATGAAAGTTAAAGTATCGTGTAATATAATACGTAAGTTTTAATTTTTTGTTTGTAAACTGGCAGATTTATCAGGGTAGGCAGTGCTTTTCTGCCTCTATGGACTGCACGCCACTGCATAACGGTAGTTTCCAGCAAAACGACAGCGAATTTCGAAACCAAACTAATGTTAAAAAAACTCTGCCTAAATATTGGCTTCCGATATGCTTCCGATACAAAACAATCTACGAGTATAACTTTATAGCTAACGCGTTCATTTAGCAGCCTCACCAACTTACCGTTATATCTTAGATGTTACTGAAGCATTGGTTTTGAAATTTTGCATCTGGGAGGTAATAATATTAGCACAAATTTTTGACATATAACACATAACAATTGGTGCAATAGTTCCTTGGTTCCAGAGATGAGGCTGCTAGTGAAACGTTCCGCTAGCAGCCTCAGTGATAAACTCGATTGTCTCTGGAACAACCCGAACAACGATAGCACATTTTTTTTTCTTTTAGCACCGATTGGCACTATTTAGGCAGTATTTATTACAATAATCCGAATATCAAAATTTGATCACGAGGATTCTAACTGAACGCTCACCATTTTAAAATGTTGCATGTGGAAGGCACTATTACAGCAGTATTTTTTGATACAATAATACCTAACACATAACATAACCAGTGATCGGAATAGGTAGACTGTATTTACCTAAACTTCGAGGAACAGAGTGGAGACTTCCTTACGACAACATTTTTTCCACGACAATTGTCCTGGGATTTCGGAACATCACAGTACATTATGAATTAATGTTATTCGAAACTAGCTTTCCGCCTGCGACTTCGTCTTTTTTTTTTATTATTTTTTTATGGCAGAGGTGGCAAACGAGCAGACAGATCACCTGATGGTAAGCTATTACCGCCGCCCATAGACACCCGCAACATCAGAGGAGTCACAAGTGCGTTGCCAGCCTTTGATATAGGAGCTCTTTTCTTGAAGGTTTGAATGACGTATCGGTTCGGAAATACCGCAGGCGACAATTCATTCCACAGTTTGGTTGTGCGAGGCAGAAAGTTTCTAGTGAAACGCACAGTTGTGGACTGCCAACCATCTATGTGATGGGGATGAATACATTGTCGCGTAGAACGATGGCGAAAAGAGGCGGCAGGGATCAATCCGAACAATTCCTCGGAGCACTCCCCATTGTACAAGCGATAGAGAATGCAGAGCGAGGCTACATCTCTACGCAGCGTCAAGGAGTCAAGCTGATCTGAAATATCCTGGTAGCCGACGATTCGAGTTGCTCTCCGTTGAATGCGGTCCAGAGGGAGAAGCTGGTACTGGGGTGCCCCTGCCCAGAGATGAGAACAGTATTCCATGTGAGGCCGAACCTGTGCCTTATATTATAAAGTTGCAGGCGATGGGCCGCAGTGAAATACCGTCTCGATCTATTGAGCACACCAAGCTTCTTCGAGGCTAATTTAGCCTTACCCTCTAGATGACCACGGAACTGGACTTCACTCGATATGTCGACATCAAGGATTCCGATACTAGCCGAGGCGTTAAGGGGAGTGTCCTGAAAACGAGGTGATACGACAAATGGCATTTTCTTGGCAGTGAACGCGCAAACCTGTGTCTTAGTGGGGTTAAATTGGACCAAGTTAAGCCGACCCCATTCTGAGACATTCTTTAAAGAGTCCTCAATTTCCGACACAAGTTTGTTTCGGCTCTCGATGACGTTTTCCCGACAAATGTTAGCGCGGCCGGTATAGAAGGCATCACCTGTGCTGTCATCCGCATAACAATGAGTGCTGCTGATTTGCAGCATATCATTGATGTGCAGAAGGAACAGTGTAGGCGAAAGCACACAGCCATGAGGGACACCAACATTCACAGACATAGAATCTGAGCATGCACCGTCGACTATGACCTTTATGCTTCTGTCTGCAAGAAAACTAGTGACCCATTTGCATAATTACTCGGGAAGCCCATAAGAAGGAAGCTTCGCAAGAAGTGCTTTGTGCCAGACCCGATCGAAGGCCTTCGCTATGTCCAAACTAACCGCCAATGCTTCCCCCTTTGTCTCGATCGCCTGTGCCCAACGATGCGTCTGCCCCGGAAAAAATGTTGTAAGGAAGTCTCCGAAAGACGTCTCTGTTCTCTGACGAAGTTTAGGAAAGTACAGTCTACCGTTTAGGAAAGTACCGATCACTGCACATAACAGTTAGTGCAGTACTTCCTTGGTTCCATAGATGAGGCTGCAACCGTAACGTTACGCTAGTAGCCTCAGTGAAAAACTCGGTTTTCTCTGAAACTACGATAGCACTATTTTTTCCCTGGGCACTATTTGGCAGTATTTAAGCAGTATGTATTGGCATACCTAATCAGAAAATATAAATTATATCATAAGGCTTCTAAGTTCACCCTCGCGCGCACGTTAAAAGTGTTTTTTTACTATGGTGGCAACCCTAAAAAATGACGATACCCTAACCCAAATTGAAGGGCCCAGTTGCAGAAGTCCCTAAGTCCACTTAGGGACTTTTTGACCTGATACCACCAACGTGAAAAGCTTGTCAAAAATATCATACTCAATTTTTTCCATTTTACTACAAGTCATTAAGGCCCAAACAACCTATGAGGTGTTTTTAAAAATTTTGGATTTTAATCGCAATCAGTCCCTTAGTCATGAAGAAGTCACTATGTACGTACAGCTTATTTGGGCGAAAAAGTCATTAAATGCTACAAGTAAAGGGAAAAGTCGGAAAACCAATAATGTCCAAACATTTTGTTGCGAGTTTAGCAAAGTCGAAGAACATAAGTTGCACAGTATGATGAGTAAAAGCTCCAGATAACGGTTTCGGATAATCTTTATTAATCTCGTTCTCCTTATTTAATTTTTCTTTTTGTTTATTTTTCTCTTTTTCTGTGTTTTTTTTTTCTTTTTTTTACGTCAGTCTAAAGCCAATCTTGATAACTTTTTCAAACACGACTGTATAAAATTAATAATTAATTAAAAATAATATGTTTTATTATGTTTTCTTCATTTTCGCTTTTAGGGTTACTACTTTGATATAATAAAAAATAACTTTTCCCAAAAATTTATACAGTCGTGTTCACTAGGTAATTTTGATAATTGACATTCCAGGTTATACAATAAAGCATACATGCATTTAATTTTCTTATTTCTAAATAGTAATTAAGCAGAACATATGAACTTATGTAAAAACCACAACATTTACGCGTACGAAGTCGCAGGCACCAGCTAGTTAAGACTAAGTTCAAAGTTCAGAAGTACTGAAGTCCATTATGTTTGTAAGGTTAAGTATTAAGTCCAATAAACAATAAACCAAGGTGCCTAAGTCTGTATAATAGGTGTAAAAAGTAGGTCATTGGGACCTAAGTCCATCATATTTAATGTTGATTTACTGCAAATTGAGTGAACATATTAAGTCGTATCCTGATCTCAAATCGTCGTATCCTACGAATAAAGCCACAATGGCTGATGTGGTTTTTTTTATTTTTATTGCATAATTGAAATCTGCTACCCGTTTTACATCATATTTAATCGGAAATTCACACAAAACCTATCTCTATATACTAAAATATAAGCGTTAAAAATGCCACTATTGCTTTCTCCAGAAGTACCCGCCTAAAACAGCCACAACAGCCACAGTGGCTACTTTCTTTCCTGCGGGGCAGGGCAAGGCCTATATTCCCGTTGTGTCACACCAGTTTCAGTCACACTGTTACACAACGGTAAAAAAATTCCCGGTGAGTCACACGTGTGACTCAACGGTAATTTTTTTTCCCGTTGTGTATCAGTGTTACTCAACGGGCCGAAAATTCCCGTTGAGTCACACGTGTTAATATAGTAGTCTTACCGAATAGTCCTAGTACCAGTTGAATTAGACTTACTACAAAACCAGTAGGAATTTTCTTGCCAATTGGTCTTGGTCTTGGTCTAATCAGTAAAACTAATCAAATCGTTATAAAAGAGCCTGTAATACTTCGTGTTCCAAAGTACCAGGAGAGCATAACCAAACAGAAGGTAGAAAGAGCCGTATTACGATTTGATGCCCTAATATGGGCTTTCTATAATAGAAAATTTTGTTGGTAGCTTTATACCTTTAAGGTTTAAACTAATAGTAGGGGATTGGGGCTTCTTCTGCGACATTGATGGAATAGCCTCAGTGGCCTAGTGGCTGTCCGCTTATCTTGACCGTTTCCGTGCTTTGCAATGCAGTTTAACCGTTTGTCATGACTCAGTGGGCTTGCGTTGATCATACAGGTTAACTGACTAAAGACACGGTCGAGACCTTCGCAAGGTAGTTAAGCCGTTGCTCATGACTTAATGTGCTTCCGTGGTTTATGACCTTTTGGATCATGACGGCACCATAAACGATGTCAATGCAGGCAAAGCCGCTGGCGGAAAGCTAGTGACATAATATAAACATTATTCTGGTGTCCAAATATTACATTATTCAAAAGTACTTACACTCTTCAGGTAAAAATGGGAAACTTCGCACTAATATTACAAATGCGAAAGTATTGATGTTTGTTTGTTTGTTCCACTATCACGCCGATACCACTGAACGGTTGGTAGATAGATAAAGCACTCTGCTAACACAGAATACTTTAATCCCGGAAATCTTGAGGATTTCTGGCTGCTTTACATTTTATTTCTCTCTGAACCTAATTCTGAAGTCCCGTCGACGAAGTCGCGGCCGAAAGCTAGTTATTTAAAAAATATACATACATTGATTAAAAAAGTGGTAGGGTAGACCAAGGCGAATCGGATCACAGTACTTATCGAATCAAAATTAAAAATAAATGTATATTTTAAATACCGCGCTAGACTGACCGTTGTCATAGCAACACATCACTTCGTCCCTCCCCTCCGCATCTGTTGTTATATTAAGTATTTTGATACCTCTCTTATTTTAGTGACTACAGCTCTCGCCCTTGATGCAGAAGTGACGCTACGGCAGTTTTTGCGCCTTTTGTAAAATACGTAATAATGATTACTTGTTATTTTATACCAAGACTTTCTTTTATAGTTAAAATAATTAAATAGTTTGATTAAGTATGGACTTTATTTTGAAAATAAAATAGCTTTTTAATAACTACATATAATATGAATGGTATTCTGATAAAATATTTTTTTACGACCTTAAATATGGGGCGAATGGGATCACGTCCTGCGGGGTGAATTGAATCTGTACTTAAAATCAATGTATCTTATTTTTATTTATTTTTTATGGTTTTTAATAATTCTGATATTTGTTAAAGAATAACCAAGGTCAATATTTTTAAAAAGATGTGAGGAAATTTGAAAATCAAGCCATCTGTAAACAATGGATTGAGGACATGCAGCAATTGTAGCAACGGACTTGTTCGAAAACGTTGGATAATGATTCACTTGACAATAACTTCATAAAATAAGTTATTTTCTCTTCATTAGGGTTTTAAAATAACTGTGATAATGCGAATCACCTCATAAAGTAAGAACAATCTTCATAAAAATAGGCTAACAAACGAGATGTTACTGAATAAATATTGAAAAGGTTTATGAGAATATGAAGGTTAAAAATAAGACTAATGCTTCATATGAAGTAGGACTTGGTCAAGAGTATGGCACTATGTACATTTTCTGTTGAGATTAAATTTTATACCCATCGGAGGACTGAATTCAGCTTTGAGTGTTGAATTCGGTCATTTATAGGATGGTGCCACATAAATGACTATTTATCTGGATTTTCGTGCCAATTACTATATGCCTAATTCATTAATTAATATTTATTTTTTTTGTTTCATTAAAAACCATTTATTAAACGAGTTTTCTATTTAATTACTGTATATATTATGATCCGATTCGCCCCAACAATTGGGGGCGAATCGGATATTTCCCAAGTTTCAGTTTTTCGTTCACAGAAAATTCGATTTCAGTACTATTCAAATTTATGATTATGAATTTCAAACTAGAATAAATACTGATTAAAGCTAAAATAATAAATAAAAAATTCTTCCAACGGAAGTTATTTTTATTTAACCTCAAAGTAAATTTGATCTGATTCGCCCCGGTGTACCCTAGTAGGGTATGGGTTTCGTGCTCGCGTCGATCACACTCATGTTAAGTGACTACGGATACGATCATAATCTGGATACAAGTGTGTACAAGTTCCGAGTGGTAGGAAATTTGTACTAGGTAGAAAAAATATGACGATTTAAAAGTATATGTAAAGCATCTACTTAAATAAAAAAGATTTTTGATTTTGATGGGGTGAATGCTTAATCTCAACCGTTTTCGTACTTCGCAAACCATATTTAAGTGTTGTAACCGGTGCTACCAGGCAGATTTCAGTAAAGCCATGTCAGAAGCCTTAAACTGACTCGGTGGCTCAGTGGTTAGCGCTCCTGACTAATGCTTGGAGAGTCATGGGTTCGATCCCCACCCAAAGCAAACATTTCTGTGATGAGGAGATTGGTTTGCTCAGTGTCTGGATGTATTATATCTTTATATGTATGTATTTAAATTAATATTATTATGTATGTTTATTATATTATAGTCCTACTACAACAATATATTTTATAGTATTAATAATATAATGGTGTAACCGATAGGGCATCAAATAGTAGTTCAGCACTAACTACCTTTTGTTCGGTCATGCTATCCTGGTACTTTTGAACACCAAGTATCACAGGCAAAACCTTGTTCCAATTGCTATTAAGATTGCTTTGTAAATATACAATTTTCAATTAATAATCATACTACTGCTACTAAAGTCTAGAAGCCCGAAGAAAATCTAGAATTCTATTAAATATATTCGCGGATTCAATGTGGCACGGGTGATAAACATACGAATAGACGATAATAAATAACTAAAGGATTACACTGTTACCGAAAGGGAATAATAATTCCCGTTGAGTCACAGTGTAACCGAGTGGTAAAAAATCAGTTGCATTGAGTCACAGTGTAACTTATCGGTAATTTTTTTACCGTTGAGTAACAGTGTGACACATAATGGTGTGACACAACGGGAATATACGGGCACAAGCGCCATTCAGCCCTTTTTCAGCGGACAGTTTTAAACAGTTTTAGTTCACATCCTCGTAGAAAAAAGACACTATTGCATTTGTGGCTATATTCCACGAAATTTTTTCTTGGTATTGGTATAAAAATTGGTGGCCTAAAAGCATTTGTGTCTTTATTCTACGAAAAAATTTTAATTAGTACGTTTTTCGTGTGTTTTACAGTTTGGATCAATAAAATTATTAGTTTTATTGATTTCTATTTCATTAATTATTCAAACAATTTAATAACATTCAGAAAATACATATTTTATGGCTTTTTTAACAGAGTTGTAAAAGGCCCTTGTGGCGGTTGTGGTTTTTTTCATATTATTTTATACGAGTTCCGAGTGGTAGGAAACAAAAAGAATAACCTTCGAAAAGTGTACACTGCTACCAACTTCTTATAAAATAATCATAATTTATAATCAGGCACAATATTTTCTAATAATTTGAATCATGTTTAGGAAAGGAACTCAGGAATTTTGCTGTGCTCCCCTGCTTCATGTTCTTCAAAATTCATGGTGATTTTGAGCGTTGGCCTACAGTGGATAGACCTGCCACAATGCCGTACTGATATTGAGAGACTAGGTCTTCCTGACTGTAGTTGTACTTTCCATGCATTAAGAGCCTCTTCTCAGTCTTGTCGATTTGAAGAGGAGATTATTATGTATCATCGGCGTATAAATATGAAGGTCCATGATGCTTTTTTTCTGAGCTTTTTTAATTAGTTGCTCCAATCGTTTTCTTCTTCGGTCCCTCAATGCTGAGGATCGCGACCACGACCTAGGTCTCTCCATTGGCTGCGGTTGTAGGTGCTATGGACAGTCTGACTGCTCTGAATGTTTCCTCACACAGGTTTCTTCACCACATCGATCCATCGGGAAGGTGCTCTACCCCTGGCTCATTTGTCATTCATCTGACCCAGAATTATTTGCTTCTCCAAACTATGCCTAGGAGAACGCATAATATGTCCGCAGAAGCAGAGGCGGCATATTGCTCGTTGAGATGTGTAGCTGGAGTATGGATTCATTAGTTCTCATGGCGATCTATGGAATTCGGAGAAGCTTTCTCCAACACCACATTTCGAAGGCGTCGATCTTCTTGCTGTCACCGCTCTTGCACCAGGTTTCCGCCCTATAGTTACAAGAAAATTGAAAATACTAAGGCACAAGTCGCACCTTAGTAATCCGGAAAATACCACAAATCTTGTCTAGATTCACCATTACACTTTTGGCCGTCCCGGCTCTTCGGCGTATTTCGTCCGTGTAGCTACCCTCACTCTTTTTTTTTCTTTATTAGTGACCTTAGGTATACAAACTGATTGATGTTTTCATAACCATCGAGTACATCGGTTAGCGGAAGTAAATTCGCTCGGTCCACAACCATTATCATGGTCTTCGAATGGTTGATCTTAAGACCGAGTTAGGCGCTCTCAACTTCTATTTTCTTCAGCCAGATGATGGCCTCTGGATATAACAATCGTTGTATCATCGGCGTACCTAATGTTAGTGAGTTTTAGGCCTCCCACTGTTACGCCTCCGCCCAGCCCTCAATCCCTTTCCTCATAATATATTCGGTGTAGTGACTCCAATACCAATACTAAATTAAAAGGTAATTGACTCAACATTGATGGAGCCCTTCTGTGAGTGGGATAGATTTATACATATTTTTATAGAAGACATGACGACCTCGTATATGTAAGCGATAATGTACATGTAAGTAAATATTTCTCGGGAATATTTCCTTTCCTGAAAGTCCAGGTACTTCGAAGCACACTATCAAATGCAAAATTACTCCCATGTCTAAGAGGAAAGGCAATTAAGGGGTCCGGTTTTCTTCTATGTTCTTCAGAAATCATGGCGATTATGAAATTGGCCTACAGTTACAGACCTTCCACAAACTCGGGTGTCTGGAGAGCGAACCTGTCCTGCTAGGTCGACTACAAATTTCTTACATTCTATATATACTTCATTTTGCACACGATTACTGTTAATTAGAAACGAATATAAGGGCTTATAGATAAGGTCATTATAACATTTAATCCTATAATGTATTATGCAAAAGTGAACCATTTACGAGATAATTAAAATTTAATTTTTGTTTAAATCTCCGGATTGTCACCTTAAAAAACATGAAAAAATAGGTAGTTTAGTCGTGAAAGTGGAACTAACTAACAAATGAAATGAAAATTTATTTTTATAATATAGATACAATTATTACAGTTATGTATTTATACCTAACTTATTCGATGACAAAATAGACATGATGTGATACTTTAACTACATAAAATATTACATTCGTATCCAAACTAGGATAACCTGTGCTATGGAACCAATGTTCACCGTACGAATAGTTGTCAAAAGTAAAAAAAAATGAAGGAAACAACAACAGACCTAATCAGAAAATAATTGCAGCATAAATAAATTGTTAGTAAAGCAGAAACTGTACTTATTTGTGTGTGTACATGCGAGCGACAATATGTCAAGAAAATAAAGAAAGAAAACACGTTTATTGATTATTGTAACACGACACAAATACAAAAAAATATTAAATATGCCTAACTAAAACAATATTTTACATACTTTATGTGGTACTTTATGTTTTTAACCGACTTCAAAAAAAAGAGGAGGTTCTCAATTCCAAATTCCGAAAAAAAATAGGTACCAAAGTGGGGCGGCTATCTTCATGTGAACATAGCCCGCCCCACAGGATAAAAAAAAAGTATAAGTATATAAGTAGTGGCAGTGGGCAGGGCACATATGTAGTTCGTAGAACAGATGGCCGTTGGGGCAGTAAAGTTCTCGAGTGGCGACCGCGCACCGGAAGACGCAGCGTGGGCGGGCCTCTGACTCGGTGGTGGAGAAGTCGATGATGCTGCTTTGTTTCAAGTCAAGACTGTAACATAATTGATTAAATAGGTACTGTACAGTTCACAGATGCACAAACTATAATAAATGAAACACAAGTTTGCTTGGACAACCGCACCCGGTGACAGCTCGATGGCAAGTGTCAACCGTAGTAACGTTCATATAATTTCCAGTATGCTACATCTACCTTTTACAAAAAACATTTTATTTTAAATTGGTTTATTTAAATATTGTGTTTATATAAAAGGTTTATTTAAATATTTTTATCATTAAAAGTTAAGTACCTACTTGTTTACTTCATTTAAAAATTATATTATTTAAGATCTTGTGACAGCGAGTTATTCAATTGATTGTTACATTCAAAAATATATTTCATTTCAATATTTACTTGTAACATCGAGTTATTCAATTAATTGTTTGTTATATTTAAAAATATATTTCATTTCAATATTTACTTATAATACTGAGTTATTCAATTAATTGCTATAAGTATTTTTAAAACGATATATTTCATTTTAACATTTACTCCGTTACTCATTATTTTCTTTTTTTTTTTTTTTATTCCATGATTCTTTTATGCTACCTAATACAAAGTTCATACCACTTGGAACTTGTATACCCAGATGTTTCGGAAAGTGTTAGCGAGGTGAGAAGAAACATCGGGCCTGAAAGAAACTCACCTCAACACACGTTTTTAAAATACATCTATGCATTTAAATTATTATTGTTTCTCGTAAGATAACTAAGTATCTGTTTTTATGGTTGCACAGTTATTTGTGGTTATCATAGTTCTGGCAATAACTATTTGGTATTAACTTTTTCTATATTTGTTACAATACCAATATTTTAGCACAAATACAATACATATTGAAATTTTATTTTTATAATTTGGTCAAAAATAAGTAACACATAATATATATTATATGTTAAACAATTTCAAACCATTCTTTTATAAGTAGTGCCATAAAATATCTAAATGAATTAAGTCAGTCCACTTTTATACACATATATAGTAAAGTTTTATTGACATTCCTTACAATCAAATTATACTTGGTAATTATTATATACCAGTTTTTAGAAACAAATAATGTAAGTAATATTCAAATGAATTTCATCAATCCACTATAATTTTCTCTTATTGAAATTATTTACAGTAATATTTTCCATTATTTTTAGAAAATATATACCAGTTTTTATATACAGACATAAACTGCAAACTTATTGCTGGTACCTATACAAGTTTAATAAAACTAAATCAGATTATATATACGTATCTAGTACAGAATTAATTATTTGCATGTACACACTTAATATAATATTCGTTCAAAGTTAAGTCACACTCGTTATGATTCATCTCGATTTTGAGCAATAACGCTTCTTGAAATTCAAATTACCAGAATTTGGATTACGTTAATTTGAGTAGGCGTGTTTTACTTTCTTTCACTTATACAAACATCTCATGTTCCTAGTGAAACTTCCCTTTTCTTAGATTGATTCTTCTCAAATGTAACAGTTTGTCCGCAACCTCATACTGCACCACAGCCATTATTCCTTTTCTTTCTATTTAGCTTCTCCATTCTGCGTTTCTGGATCATTTTGTGATCACACGCTTCAGTGAAATATCTAACAGGAAATATTTATTGGTCAAGTTACTTTATCTTTCAAACTCTTCAGATTCTCAGTTATAAGTCTTCTAAATTAGAAGAGAAACTGTTTTACTCATTACTTGATTACTTATATGCATATTACTATTAAATTATGTACATTTCGCTAGACGATACATTTTAGTCCATTTATGTATTTACTCACAATCAGTAGCAATCCTGTTATTTATTGTGAATACCATACATACATTTATACTTTATTTTGTTACCTTTTTCCGATAACTTACTGTTGGTGGTTTGTACTTATTTAAAATTAAATATGTAATACAGCATTTTACTTATGTACATATTTGATAGAATATGCTCCATGCAATTAGCTTGCTCTAACGAATATAGTTTACACTTTTAATCGAGTCACAAATCCTCTTTTAAAATGACTTAATTCAACCTACTCCCGAGGCTTATAAAAACTCTTTATTATTTTGGCGTATTACTCTGGCATTATTCTATTATACATTATTTTAAATATAAATATTATGCCTTTGCCATTGTTTATCATAGTTCTTCAATTGCAGTTCGAAATCACAATAACATTGCAATCTACAATTATCTCAATTCCTTCTAGGTACTAGGTACGCTAAACTAGAATTCAAACTTTTCATACTTTTATGTCCTGGGGGCCACGAGCCATATCAATGGTAACGAATACGTGCTATCTACGTCGAAAACGAGATGACCATTTCCAAATAGTCAGCAATAGAATATTAAGTAATATAAGATAATTTAGATTTTACCCAAAAATTTAGATATCATTTAAGACATCTACCTCTTATAGGCTATTTGGCTAAATGGGATCAGTGTGTCATATTTGCTTTCCTTTGAAGGAACAAGCATAATTGTAGGTGCTATTCAGTCTTCTGACCAAATAATTGTAGATACTATTCAGTCTTCTGACCAAATAATTGTAGATACTATTCAGTCTTCTGACCAAATAATTGTAGATGCTATTCAGTCTTCTGACCAAATAATTGTAGATGCTATTCAGTCTTCTGACCAAATAATTGTAGGTGTTATTTAGTCTTTTGACCAAATCAACCATCGTCGCGCTGGCAGCAACTATCTAGGGGCTATTCAGTATTTTAAGTTTCAGCCAAATCAAGCATCGCTATTAGCAACTTTGTTTTTTGCACTAAGGCGCTATACCCATATATTTGACAACAACCTGTAGGTAGGTGATATTCAGCTTTTAGGTAGGAGATATTCGGCTTTTAGCCTTTATTATTTTTAAATTTATTTATTATTTTAATGTCTCATTGAGTAATTATGATTGATATACTTTTTACATTGACATTCTGAATTCAATTCAATTTATTTCGTAAAAATATTTTACTTGTGAAACAGTACAAATATTTTACATAAATGACTATTTGTATTCAAATTTTAATTATTTTGACGATCACATTATATTTTGCACATTTTTGATAAGCTATTATTGTAATTTGAAATTGATAATGTGAACGAAATGCATCTAATCTTACCAATAGTATGCGTAGTTTCAAAACTGTGCTCACTCAATTTTTATATTTTTCATGGTACATATTATATGAAATCGAACGGAATCATGTGAAACATTGCAGGACTTGCAATACCAGTCCTTGTTTCCCTCAAAAGCCAAACTTGTTCTAAACCTCTGACTTCCTTCTGCCCGGCCCGCATATTGTCTAACAGGTACAACTATCGTCGACAGATACAATGTAACATTTACTTTTGTTTATATACCATCTCTCACTACCATAGACTGTCAAGTACAAGCCGACTAAGACTCAATTGCAGTTTAAATCTCATTGGATTTAACACAGCTAAAAAGTCAATTTATTATGTTATATTTATTACATCACGTATTACTTGATTTTACAAAGCTACCACTTTTTATGCAAAGTTAATTATTTTTCAAACTACGTATATGTACCAGTTTTAGGAACACCGCCCAGCATTCGCTAAACCAACACTTTGTATTTTACTTTGCCGTTTGTATGTACACCGTGCAACCATTGCCAAAACATGAATTTATTGGTAAAGTTCAGCATTTGCTAAAGTACCATATTGTATTGTACTTGGTTTGGTACCGTTCAGCATTTGCTAAACTACCATTCGTACTTGGTACCGTTCAACATTTGCTAAACTACCACTTGTATTTGATACCGTTCAGGCGATTGCTAAAATACCACATCGTCCTTTGTTTCCTCCCTCATTTAGCCAAAATCCAGCCAAAGACAGAATCGAATTTTCCAATTAATCCTTTCTACATTGTTTAATTTCGACATTTTGCTCAGTCAGTTCCAGCTTACGCATCCTCAAAACTTTATTTTTTTTAGAAATATATTCACCATCTCTATATACGCTATTACCCCCCAGGACAACTTTCTTATTCCTTTGAACTATGTCAGTGATTATGATTAAGCTACTTCACGCATCTTTTTGTGTTGTATTCGGTTACGTAAAGAAGCCCCTAAGAAGAGCTATCTGCCTAAACCACTACCAATAATCATCATCGCACAATTATAATATTATATATTTATTCGACATTTATGATTTTTATGTTTAGGCACTGAGACCCGCAATCTTATTTCTTTCATTTAAGTAATATTTTTTAAAGATTCAACTATTTTTATAAATATTGTAAATCTAATTTTCTAACAAACAAGAAATATTTCATTCAGTTTCAAACCAACTTCGGTTGTGCATGAAGACTATATACGTTCATACTTTATACATATCATAGTATAGAAACTCCTTTCTTTAAACTTTGTTGTTTATTGAAAACTTTTTCTTCATAATGAAATCTCGGCGATGCACCGCATAACGCATAAAATCTTTTTATTTACTGACTTGACATTAGTCGTCAGAGAAAAAAAGTAATTACAAACATCGCATGGCATGACATTATTTTCTAAAGACGAGGCAAATGAGTATTTTAAATTTAGGTGATGCCATTAAACTTTTATTTTATTATTTACAGTTTATTATATAAAACTAATAAATACGAGCATGCTATAAACTTTTTCTGTAAATAAGACAAATATTCTGTCGGACTTATGAATGCGGTGCACGCTACCCTTTTTCATTTAACATTTGAATGGACTCGTCCATACTTTAAAAGTCCGTGACAAGAAATTTTCTGTTCTGTGAATTTTACAACAAATCATTAAAAATCACTGTAACAGTGTTCTTATTTACGTTATTTTCCTACGTTTATGTACCAAATTACATAAGTTCACATTATTCAACCATTTAGTAACAGTATGGAGATATTTTAGTTGTATTTTTCAAACATTTTCTTGTCTTGATTTTTTCAGATATATATCTCGATATTACCTCTGTTGTGTTTATTTAGTTTGTACTTGCGTCAGAATTGGTTAATCCTGGCTGGGTCGCCACTTGTACAGTTCACAGATGCACAAACTATAATAAATGAAACACAAGTTTGCTTGGACAACCGCACCCGGTGACAGCTCGATGGCAAGTGTCAACCGTAGTAACGTTCATATAATTTCCAGTATGCTACAGGTACCAACTGGATCTACCATTTTGGCAGACAGAGGATTTAAGCATATCGCTTCCATCGTGGAAAGTAAGGGATGTAAGGTAATCACTTTACTTTTACTTTTTTTTAAAATTTTAATTTAATCTGGATTTTACTTATCTAAAAGACTTTTAATATACAAAATATATGAATATGTTTACTTAATACTTCACACACCGCGTTCCATGTACTTACTGTGAGCAACAAACGACGAATCAGTCGAACCAGCCACTAAGCGCTTTACGCCCCACATTGGCCCCACCCGTACCGTTGATCCGGAGAGACTTGTGACGTCATAGAGGAAATGCTCCGCGCGCATTTCAAAAATCGTTTAGGATTCAGTAAAAGTTGACGCATTATGTCATTTTTCAAGTTATGCCTTACTAAAAAAAAAGTTATTGAAAAGATTCTTTCACCATATATTTCTTTGCCTTACAGTTTATACAAGTGTTTTTCATTTTTGGAAAAACAGAAACTTCCTTATTATTGAATCTCGATTCAACCCTAGTACACACGCACACATTTACATGTGTTCAAACATGAATGTCAATGTGTCAATGACGCGAAAAAGTACACCGGAGCCAGATGCCCCTCGGGAAAGTTAGGTTGATATTTTTATCATGACATCAGCTTTTCAAGAGAAACATTTCCCTAAACCTCTGCACGCGCTAGTTTAAAAAAAAAAAACGATGTTTGAAAAAAAATCTTAAAACAACATAATTTTTTTTGTGATCTTTTTGCAAATGCTCGCTAGATAGGTATGTTGTTGTTAACAACACACTACGTTCGTCCCCACTGCAGGGGCACGGGTTTCTGACGACTTTATAAGTTAAAAAATTCTTGCGACCCCCTAGGGCCATCAACACACAAAAATTTAGTTATTTGAAAGACTATGTTTATGATTTTCTTCAGTCAGAAAATTTAAATCTCCAACACAGAACCACGTTTAGACATAAACTGGCCCAGCCTTCTCACTGAAATCGTATTTTTAATTGCAATGGGTAATATATTTGATTAATATATTTAAATCACTTTTGTAACAAATAATGTATGTATGTGTTGTGTCTTTGGAATAAATGGTTTTCTTTCTAAATGGTTTTCTTTCAATGTAGGACCTGACCTACAAAAACTTGCCCCTTTATTTTACCCGCGACCCCCTGAGAACGGCTTCGCGACCCCCCAGGGGGTCGCGACCCACAGGTTGAAAAACACTGCACTATTCTATTATTATAACCTATAAAATATTGAAATAGTAAAGTCTGTTCATCCGGTTTAAATAACTGAGCAGAGAAGCGAGTATGGATCGAAGGAATAGGGAAGGAAAGGGACTGTCCGCGGAGCGAAAATTAGAAGAGTTTAAAAGCAAAAAGGTTTTGTCGAAGGGTAGTGACTTGAGATACTAAGGGGGCATCAGAAAGAGAAGGTTGTTTTCTGGAGATTTTAGACGTTATGTAGAAGATTTGACATGTTGACTTTTTGATGTATTGACCTTTTCCCATTTTCGAAATTTTGTCGCAGTGATGTTTCAACGACACGAAGATTCGACGATATGACGCTTCGAGCTGCTACGGTTCGATATTTCGTAGTTCTCGAATGGCGACCGCGCACCGGGAGACGCAGTGTGGGCAGGCCTCCGTCTCGGTGGACCGACGACCTGGTGAAGGTTGCAGGAAGCCGCTGGATGCGAGCCGCACAGGACCGGTCGGTGTGGAAATCCTTGGGGGAGGCCTTTGTCCAGCAGTGGACGTCTTTCGGCTGATAGATAGATATTTTGATATTTCGATATTTTAACCTATCTACTAGCAGCTTCTTCTAGCGTTCCAGAGGAAGAAACTTCCCCACCCGTCTCCGTCCTGCCGAAGCCGAGTGACACCACTGCCACCGCCCTGTTCCAGAAAGTGCTCCTGCAAGCCCTGGGACTATGTAGCAGTTGCTCGGCCCGGCCAGACCCCAAGGACCCGCTCATGGTGATGGACGGCTGAAGCTTCCACGCCAGGGAACCCGTCCCGAAAACGTCTCCCCCAATCAGTTTGACCATTTGATGTAAATGAAATACTATCGTTCACTTAAAAAAACACCATATTTCAATCTTTTGAAAGTATTTTTATTAAAACTCCTAATTATTGGTACAGTTCCAAACGAGCTCATTTTGGACTTAAAATGTAAAGCGAAAAGCGAAGCGAAAAAAATGTGAAGCGTAATGTAAGCGTGTCTTATGTATCTTTTTTTGTAAAGCGAATTTTGGGAAAACTTTTATCATTTTAAAAACTGCACTTGATGCGCATATTTTTTAGAAAGCTTGCCACTGTAGCTTAGTATTTTTTTTGTAGCATAGAGGTTCAAAGTTAAGGAATAAAAATTTTAAAATCGTAAATTCTTTTTTTAATATGATTTTATGAGCGAACCGTAGTAATTTAAAAAAATAATTTTATTGTTGTCGATAACCTTATTCCTCTGTAACATTCAGAAAAAACAGAATAAAATTTTACCTAAATTTGTTGACGTGGCATTGGTAATTTTGTTCTAAGGTAGACATTTTCAAGCATTTCATAAAAGTGCCAATATCGCGAAAACTAGGACACTTTTACAAAAGTGAAATATACATTTTCTGGCTAGTCAGGACCTGAGCCATCAGCACTCCAAGGATTATCATTGGTTTTTGGGACACCCTGTATAGATATGTGTATATATGTATGTATATCTGTGTTGGTTTTTGGGACACCTTGTATAGATATGTGTATATGTCTATGTATATCTGTCTCTGGTTCCCAAGATACAGGATATCCTAGTTTGGGGCCCGATGACCGTATGTGATTTGTCCCAGATATTATTATTATTATGTATAATAGGTACACCCAGACACAGAGCAAACACATCTGCTCATCACAGAAATGTTTGCCCTGGATAGGGATCGAACCTACGACTCTCAGATCAGTAGTCAGGAGCGCTAACCACTAAGCCACCGAGTCAGTCTAAGTATAAAGATACTTACATTAAATATTATTTTATACTTATCACCAGACATGAGCCGGAGGGGCTTAAAGCTTTTAGTTAATAGCGGATTATGGCCTACAAATAGGACCCTGGGCAGTATATGGCATAAAAAATGACTTCTGACGTTTTAGTCCTACAAGTAGGCCTTTGGGCCTTAGGAGGCAGAAATAAAAAATATTGCTTTAGTCGATTACTGGATAATAAACACACATCTATACCTACTTAACTTTCGCGAGGTACTGAAAATTATCAATGTTTATGTTCAACCATAGAATACTTAAAATACTTAATAGTAGGTACAAGTTTAATATAATAAGAAATAATAACTGAAACGATGGATTTTTTAATTATTCGTTGGAAACCTCCATGGCTAATTTTCAAATCACCTTCATGATATTTTCTGTCATGATCACAACTTTTTTTTTAAATAAAACCTAAACATTTTCGAAAATCGAATAAAATAAATGACAATTGAGTTCTCGACAATTTTCAGCTTACTTTTCAACACACCTATTGTGAAGTATGATTATGTAGTATTTTCCAGTGTGGATAGCCATTGTTGTTTATGTATTTTTTAAAACAGTGAATAACCAATAACAGTTTAAAGTAGAAAAGTATTAAAATGGCTAATGTAGATTTTAGAAAAGATGTGACCATGCCAGTGCGGCCTAGAAGCGTTTACACAGCACATTCGTATAATCAGGTAGGTGTGCCTGGGTAAAACAACCCTGTAGACATTTTTCGGTCATGGATGAAAAGGGGTATGAGTTAGATGATTGTTAGGACCCAAGATGTTGTTTACGTTTCTATTAACACCTAAAAAATGTGGTAATGTTTATTCTCTTACCCTAAGCGGGTTTAGAGCTTACTAATATAATTGTAGTATAGTTCGTCGGTCGGATCACGAAGCGTCGTATCCAACAAATTCTTGAGTTATACCTACATATTAAAGATAAACTTAGGATATATCTAATAATTAAAGGGAGTTAGTTTCTTGTTCTAAAATTTAGAATCTAAATGATAGCCTCGTTAGCTTTAGGCACTAAGTTGGTACAGTTCTTCACAGTAACTTTCAAACTTTTTCTTAAAATCACTGTACTGTACAGTTGTAAAAATTTGCCCCTTCGTGATCCGACCGACGAGCTGTGTGCGATGCTGGATTGGGTTTATTGTATGTAAACTATACATGTATGTATGCGAAAACGTAATACGGATGGTCGAAAGTTATGCGACGAAGCCTGGTTCGAGAGATCTCGCTGCCAAGAGGGAAAAGCGTCACATTGTCAGCATCAGGATATCTACCGCTGACTTTCCTTCTCTGTCATGCCTGCGTGCCTGCGGGCGAGTCTGTCGCGCTCTCATCGGTCTGTTAGTCATCAAAAGCATTGCGCCAAGTCACTGCAGTGAATCGGTCAGAGGGTATTCTTATTGCCTTGTAACAGAAGCAAAAGCCATTCGTTGATATATTTATCCTTGGGGAAGCCTTTGTTCAGCCATGGACGTATTTTTGGATGTTGATATACGTAATGTACTTGACCAAGCACGGCATAAGCATATAATAATACATAAAGCTTTCAATATGTACAGCTTCAAAGCTACTTATGCCGTGGTTTTATGGTGTTACGAACAGAATGCTACTCTGATCCCGATAACTATTATAAATAAAACTTAAACATATATGTTAGCGATTCTTTTTCTACAGTATGACACAGCCCAGGAAGAGTCGAACTTGTCCGCCTTCCAAGACTACAGCAAGTTCCTAGAGGGTGGTTTAGGTCAGGCTGAGCTTGGCGGAGCGGCGGGCTGGCAGCCACCTTGGCGCGCGCCGTTGCAGCGCAAGGCCCCCTTCTACCCTGGGGACGACATTTACCACGCTGACACCTGGCGAGAACTGGAAGTAAGCCCACCGTTTTCAACTTACACTATGCTTATACAGGTTAGTTTTGCCCGTGATCCGCATAGGTATTTTTTTACCTAATCAATCAAACCATACAATAATTTAGGTATTTAATATATTATGTACTAGCTTCCGCCCGCGACTTCGTCTGCGTGGACTTCAAAATTGAAAAAAAAATGTTAAGATAGCGCTAGTAAGTAAGAATTTTGAGTTTTTAAACATTCCTACGGGAACCCTTAAGTTTTCCAGAATAAAAAGTATCCTATGTGTTAGCCGAGTGCATCATCTCTCTACCTACCAAATTTCATCCAAATCCGTTAAGTAGTTTCGGCGTGAAAGCGGAACAAACAAACATCCATACTTTCGCATTTATAATATTAAGTGCTTAGTGAGATGAGATGAGATGACGTTAGCTATTCAGAATTCCATGGACCACTACGAGAACAAATGAATCCATATTGCAAGAACTTAATATCATATAACGAGGCTCTCAGCGTATGTCACTAAAGGTCTGTTTGCTTTTTGGCTAGGCATAGTTTGGAGAAGTACATAATTCTGGGTCAGATAGATGGAAATCGAGCCAGGGGTAGAACACCTTCTCGGTGGATAGATGTTGTGAAGAAATGTGGCACCTACAACCGCAGCCAAGAAGTCGTCCATTAATCACGTGATGTTTTTTTAGCAACTTTTTAACCTTGGGACGAGTTAAAAACAACGTAACAACAACACTCCGACCTCAACAATTCAAAATCGCGAATTCAACGAAAAAATTAATACACATGATATCTCAGTACAACCCCCCTCCCCCCTTGTGATATTTCGTCTTTTTTTCCGAACTCTCTCCCCCCCTTCTTGAGTCTCACGTGATTAATGGTCGACCGCCAATGGAGAGATCTTATTTGTAGTCACGATCTTGGTCGAAAATAAGAATAGATTTGATAAGAGACAAAAAAAACAGTTTAGTACTAAAGTTCTTTATCAATTTTGGTATTTAATATTTAAATGTATTGTTTTCTTTTTCACCAAATTCGATATTTTTGGGAAAATTGTAATATTTTATCGACAATAGCGGATTTTCGATTCCATACCCTATACTTACAACATTAAATAATAAATTATAGGTAACCGATGTGGTGGGCGGTGCTGGCTACAACGCGTCCGTGACTCCGCATGGCACGGTTTGTCTCCGACTGAGGGACAGGGTTAAGTAAGTTTGGTCATAATAAATGACATTTACATTTTTTTACCGGCAATTTTTGTATAAGTCTTATGTAGGATATGCAATAATAAAACACTACACAATTTTTTAAATATCACATATTTTTCGAAATTTATATCACTTTCGTCTGTTAGGGTTTAAGGGCTGTATGAACATAAGACTCTTATGTTGGAACGTGCCAGATGAAATACTAAAATTGTTTTAGGGCTAAGAACCTGAAAGTGTATCCCCCTTTCAAGACTTTCATTCAACTAAAATTCTAGTAGTAATTTTAGGAAGCCACGATTAGTTTCCGACATGTTCTTAAGCTGCTTTTCCACCGGCAGCGAGGCGAGGCGAGGAGTGGAGTGAAGAGAATTGAAATCGCGTCGGTCCATTTACACCGAAGATGTGCGAGAAGAGACTTCATTTTTTCCTATACAATTTAAAATTCTCTTCCCTCCTCGCCTCGCCGGTGGAAATAAGAAACAATTAAAATTCTTGTCCCTCCCATCCTTGCCCATCAGACTATTTCCACCGCAGATATGCGAGAAGAGATTTTTTTTTCCATACAATTTAAAATTCTCTTCCCTCATCGCCTCGTCGATCCAGACTATTTCTACCGAAGATGTGCGACAACAGAATTTATTTTTTCCCATACAATTTCAAATTCTCTTCCCTCCTCGCCTCGCCGGTGGAAATGCAGCTTTACGCTTTGAATACCAAATACTTCAGAGATAAATTTTGAATGATGCGCCTGAAAAAAAGCAAAATATCTTAAGTTTAGCTTCGATACACAGGATGGAATGTTGTACGTCACCTGGAGGGTAACTACTCTAAATACTGGAGATAGCAAATTTTACTCAAAGGAAACATTCCTTTATTTTGAAAAAGAAGCAAAAAAAAATGCACTTTAAAGCTTAATATTTCGAAAACTGATCCCTGAATCGAAAAATGGTTTTTGCAAACCCACAATATTTTTGAAAGACCTATCCAACGACACCCCACACCATGGGCTAGTCGAGAATAAAAATCATCCCCACTTCACGTGTAGGGGAGGTACCCTGTTCTATTTTACCACTTTGTCGTCGTGATTAATATGCATATCTGTGCCAAATTACAGCTCTTCGTACTAATAGTTTCTGAGCTAAGCCGCGGACAGACAGACAGACAGACGGACATGGCGAAACTATAAGGGACCCTACGGAACCCTAAAAAGTGTTTTAGTGCTTGAGTAAAAGTGTCTCATTGAATTTATCAGTTAAGTTTTCATGGTTTTCCTTTCATTTAACTTACCTGTTTTTTTTTTGTCATATAATCTATCGTATATTAATAAAAACAGCCAAAAGCCTTAGTATAAGGCCACCCGACTAATACCTGGCTCAAAAGTGCCCATGATATTGGCGGTGTTACTGCGCTGTATGGCCAGGGATATCTGTTGAGCCAGGTACGAGTCGGCTCGGGGGTCAAATCCGAGGTCCGTCAAGCGCCGAGTTATTTCGCGCACAAAACATTACCTAATTGATTGTTAGACAGATTCGATCCTTATTATTGACCCTATCGATTAATGCCATAAAAGTAAATGATGTTAATTTTCTCGGATTTTAGCCGGTTCGATTCCTGGGTGTGACAAGGGTATTTTCAAAAATATTTAAATGTAAGTAGTTTTGCTTCTTTTTTTAAATAAAGGAATGTTTCCTTTGAGTAAAATTTGCTATCTCCAGTATTAGAGTAGTTTCCCTCCAGGTGAGGTTACAACATTCCATCCCCTGTATATTAAGCCTAAACGATCTACAGGGTGGACATGACGATCGACGGAGCTGTACGCGTGACGAACGCGAAGAACAACATAATCTTGGCTCTGTCGCGGTCTGGCGCCGCCGCTGCCCTCATCCACCCCAACGGGCGCGTGTACCACTACGGGTCGCGCGTCGAGATCCAAGCCCGCCACCAACAGGGAAACAATAAGTAAGTCACTCGTAATGCAGTTGTTAACCCTCGATCCACTTGGCTCCCCTGACTGGATCCACCGGTGGATTGAAAAGCACTCTTGAGTTCACTGCGATCCCTTATTTTAAAATATTGTAAAAGTGGATCTTATAACACGTGGTAGTGAATTTATCGATCCCCAAGAGGTGTTTCCATGGTATCATGACTGCTTGAAATCACTTTACTTAACTCGTGATTTCTGTGAAATTCTTATCTATAATCTTATTATTATTATTAAAAAAGTTATCAGTTCAAAGAGTTATCAAAGAAGCGATCGTGGCTCAGTGCGGCTTGCGTGGTCTCGTCGAACACGCAGGTTAACTGACTACAGACACAGTCATAACCTGGATGGATTTGACTGTTAGTGGTATTTATCTTGACCGTTTCCGTGCATCGCAAGGCACGTTAAGCCGTTGATGCCGGCTACTATCGTTAGATGGCAGTCGTTAAACCATGTCGGAGGCCTTATAGGCGGCTTGAAAACTTCTGACACTGGGGTTGGCTACTAGCCCCACAACCTCCACCAATCCGGACTTGGCCCCCGTGTGTGGAGTATGGCCTAACCTTCCCCATGTACAGGAAGAGACCCGTGCCCCTGCAGTAGGGACGTAATGGGTTGTTAACATATCAAAGAAGTTATATCGGGGCCAGACATTGATGCTATTAAAACTTTTTACAATATACAGGGTGTCCCAAAAACCAACGATAATCCTTGGAGTGATCATGGGCCAGGTCCTGACTAGCCAGAAAATGTATATTTCACTTTAGTAAAAGTGTCCTAAAGTCTTATTTTTAGTCAGACGAAGTGAAATGACAGTAGCTAATGTCACTTTCTGAAATAATGTTGCCATGTTCACTGTAATAGTGCCGTGATACTGTTATTTTCGTTAACATTATCGAGTCGATCATGTTACAGAATCGGTAGTAAAATGACAGTAGCTAATGTCACTTTCTGAAATAATGTTGCTATATTCACTGTAATAGTGCCGGGATACTATTATTTTCGTTAACGTTATCGAATCGATTATGTTACAGAATCGGTAGAATATTTTTTTATTCCGGATCATGAAAAATTCATACACATGAGTCAGTAGGAGTTTGTTAGACTTTATAAAAATATATACCAAATAATATATACGTAAGTAATTTAAAACGAGTTCATTTAATTTGTGAGTATTTTAACAATACCAACAGGTTCTAAAATGGTTAAAAGTTAACAAATCTAACATCGAATCAATCTTTGACGCACATAGATACATCCTATTTAACGTTATCAAATCAGTCAAACCTAATATTTTTTTCACATCACTATTATTTTTTTCTCATTATCTGGTAACCCAGCAAACGTCATTTCACTTCGTCTGATTAAAAATAAGACTTTAGTTTTCGAGATATTGGCACTTTTATGAAGTGCTTCAAAATGTCTACCTTAGAACAAAATTACCAATGCCACGTCAACAAATTTAAGTAAAATGTTATCCTGTTTTTTCTGAGTGTTATAGAAGAATAAGGCTATCGACAACAATAAAAATATTTTTTTAAATCGTTACGGTTCGCTCATAAAATCATATATGATACAAAAAAGCGGCCAAGTGCGAGTCGGGACTCGCCTATGAAGGGTTCCGTAGCAGCAAGTAACATAATATAAAAGTTCTTGTAGTTCGTTGTAACTTGAATGAAAGGTAAATTGCGGTTTACGATTTATGACGTATTAAAAAAAAACTACTTACTAGATATCGTTCAAACCAATTTTCGGTGAAAGTTTGCATGGTAATGTACATCATATATATTTTTTAGTTTTATCATTTTATCATTCTCTTATTTTAAAAGTTACGGGGGGGGACACACATTTTACAGCTTTGGAAGCGTCTCTCGCGCAAACTATTCAGTTTAGAAGAAAATGATATTAGAAACCTCAATATCATTTTTGAAGACCTATCCATAGATTATGGGTTTGATGAAAAAAAATTTTTTGAGTTTCAGTTCTAAGTATGGGGAGCCCCCAAAATTTATTTTTTTCTATTTTTGTGTGAAAATCTTAATGCGGTTCACAGAATACATCTACTTACAATTTCAACAGTACCATGGACTCACAGCGGTTGAACCCTGTGCGGCCGTTGACTGGGTGGGGGGTCCCGTCTTTCTTTTTCCAGAAATACGGAATTCCGGATCCGGAACACCGGGCATGAAGTGTGGTTGTGCAAGGTGACAAGCAATGAAAGTATTGAAAGTAGTTTGAAAGTATTTTCATCAAAACTTTTAATTATTGGTACAGTTTGAAATGAGCTCATTTTGCACTTAAAATGTTATATCTTTTTTTGTAAAGCGAATTTTGGAAAAACTTATCATTTTGAAAACTGCACTTGATGCGCATATTTTTTAGAAAACATGCCACTATAGCCTAGTATTATTTTTAAGTTCAAAGTTAAGGGATAAAAATTTGAAAATCGTAAATAATATTTTCAATATGATTTTACGAGCGAACCGTGTCGATTTAAAAAATATTTTATTATTGTCGATAGCCTTATTCTTCTGTAACGCTCAGAAAAAAATACAGAATAAAATTTTACTTAAATTTGTTGACGTGGCATTGGTAATTTTGTTCTAAGGTAGACATTTTCAAGCACTTCATAAAAGTGCCAATATCTCGAAAACTAGGACACTTTTACTAAAGTGAAATATACATTTTCTGGCTAGTCAGGACCTGAACCATCAGCACTCCAAGGATTATCGTTGGTTTTTGGGACATCCTGTATATTATTATTATGTATATATTTTATTGAGTAATTTGATGATCCCATGGAAACATGTCTTGGGGATCGAAATATACTAGCAAGTGTTACAAGATCCACTGTTACGATATTTCAAAATAAGGGATCGCAATGAACTCAAGAGTGCTTTTCAATCCACCGGTGGATCCAGTCAGGGGAGCCAAGTGGCAAAAATATTTAATAAATTATGGTCCGAACGAGAGAGTTTAATAGTAGTAACGGACAAAAAGTAAGTCAGAACAAATCAATATGAAAAGTCAAATATATACGCAAAGGAAGCTGTAGTGACCAACAGCAGTATCGGCTGTTCCAAAATAAAACACTGAATAATTGAATATGCTATTTCGAAGATTTTACATGATCAAGGTATTTAAAGAAAGTTTGTAACCTTAAAACTTACAAAAGAGTTTATTGACTGCCTTTTTTCGATTGCTTGTATCTTGGTTATTTTAGAAGCTATGCTATCGAGAAGTCTCCGCTTACGTAAGATTGTATGTGGTAAATTCAAATATAAGAAAGTCCTTTTTTTGTAAAGTTGGCATATTAAGTGTTTTATTTGGAGCAGCCCATCGATATAAGAGAACAATTAGATGTGGTTAATACTCCACGACAGCGTAGTCGCTGATAGTGGTTTGCTCCCCTATGTTGAGTAGCGCCGCCTTTTCGCGCACCATTCGCAATCTGACAAGCGACGAGTAAACATCCCGTGTTTAAATGAAAATATGTCTTACAGAGCAGTGAAATGTGCTAAAACAATAAAAAAATAAAGAACAAAACTAACAGCAACATTTCTTATCACTTTATTCTTGTTATTTTAAGAATATTTTGTCATTTTATAGTGATGCTACGCTACTCGTCGCTAGATGTCGCTAGTAGATAACATTAATTAAATACATGCCTCCCTACTCGTCGCTAGATGTCGCTAGTAGATAACATTAAATAGATAAACCTTAAGCTTATCACACAACGGCGATATTTGTTTAAATAAATGCCTCCCTCTTCACCCCGCTTCAGCCCTCGCAAGACGAACACGCTGGTTCAGAAACAAACAGGGCGAGTAACCTTATCTAATGTTTCCCATATCGATGGAGCAGCCGTATTGTCGCACAAAGTTGGAAAACTGTCGGGCTGCCTTCCCAGGACTTGCAATTTTTTTTTATTTAATAAAAAAATAATATCTTTCAATCAATGAACTACATAAATATGTCCGGCTTTGCATGGTGGGTCCATGAAATTGATTTGATTAGGGTTTCCTTTATTACTCGGAAAGACATAAATCTCAGCGCTTATTTTTCCTGCAAAATATACTCAATATTAATGTGATAAAAAGTAGCATTCTAAAAAATGATTTGAAATGTGTACTTATTTATTGCGATCGCGGTCGTAGCTCAGTGCGGCTTGCGTGGTCGCAGTGATCACACAGGTTAACTGACTACAGACATGGTCATAACCTGGATGGGTTTGACTGTTAGTGGCATTTATCTCAACCGTTTCCGTGCTTTGCAAGGCACGTTAAGACGTTGGTGCCGGCTGCTATCGCTAACAGTCGTTAAGCCATGTCAGAGGCCTTATAGGCGGCCTGAAAACTTCTGACACTGGGGTTGGCCACTAGCCCCACAACCTCCACCAATCTGAACTTGGCTCCCGTGTGAGGAGTATGGCCTAAACCTTCCCGAGTTATGGGAAGAGACCTGTGCCCCAGCAGTAGCGACGTAATAGGTTGTTCATACTTATTTATTGACCTATTCATGAAAAATACCCTGGGTCCACTAAGATCCATTGTAAAGATCCATTCTTCCCCCTTATTATTTTATAAAACCTTATTTTATAAAAAACTAAAATATTTTCCATATAGGTATTCTGAGCAAATCTTGGATCTGATCTGATATTGGAATCTGAAAAACAATTTGAGGAGCGGAATTTTTCAATATTTTTCGTGTATTCTGTACTTGATTCTGAGTAACCCCTCAAAATTTGAATTTTTGTGACACCTGTATACTTTAAATTATTCAAATAAAAATAAAAAAATATGGCAGAGGTGGCAAGCGAGCAGGCGGATCACCTGATGGTAAGCGATTACCGCCGCCCATAGACACCCGCAACACCAGAGGAATCACAAGTGCGTTGCCGGCCTTTGATATGGGAGTACGCTCTTTTCTTGAAGGTTGGAATGTCGTATCGGTCCGGAAATACCGCAGGCAACAATTCATTCCACACTTTGGTTGTGCGAGGCAGAAAGTTTCTAGAGAAACGCACAGTTGTGGACTGCCAACTATCTATGTGATGGGGATGAATATATTGTCTCGTAGAACGATGGCGAAAAGAGGCGGCAGGGATTAATCCGAATAATTCCTCGGAGCACTCCCCATTGTACATGCGATAGAGAATGCAGAGCGAGGCCACATCTCTACGCAGCGCCAAGGAGTCAAGCCGATCTGAAATATCTTGGCAGCCAACGATTCGAGTTGCTCTCCGTTGAATATGGTCCAGAGGGAGAAGCTGGTACTGGGGTGCCCCTGCTCAGAGATGAGAACAGTATTCCATGTGAGGCCGAACCTGCGCCTTATAAAGTTGCAGGCAATGGGCCGTAGTGAAATACCGTCTCGATCTATTGAGCACACCAAGCTTCTTCGAGGCTAATTTAGCCTTACCCTCTAGATGACCACGGAACTGGACCACTCGATATGTCGACACCAAGGATTCCGATACTAGCTGAGGCATTAAGGGGAGTGTCCTCAAAACGAGGTGATACGACAAATGGCATTTTCTTGGCAGTGAACGCGCAAACCTGTGTCTTAGTGGGGTTAAATTGGACCAAGTTAAGCCGACCCCATTCTGAGAGTAATTTCGAGCATAACAGAATTTCAACTACATATTTAAAGATTAAAAGTGACAGTAGGTGCGTAGTAGAGATGCTACGCTTTAACGATATATATTTAGTCATAGAAAAGACATCAACGCGAGCATCATTGCTGCGCGTAGCGATCGATGTAGTCTTCCTTGACTAGACAGACGTAAAACAACTATCTGTGGTACGAAACAGCAAATAATCTTCTGTCCAAAAAGGAAACAAATCTAAAGTTCACATTCGTCGATTTAGATTAGACACGAGTCTTTATTTTTTCTGACAAAACAGGAATTTAACAAATCTTTGAGAAGTTTGGTAATCCGATATTTGATTGTTAGTTATTTGAGTTACTTTTTATCTTGTTACCGGCCAAGTAGGAGTCGTACTCGTGCACTGAGGGTTTCTTATAAATTCATAATCGCACATGAAATTCTCAGGCCTGCAATCCCTTGAAGCTGTGAAAAAATCAAACTTCTATGCCAAAGCAATCAAGAGATACGGCCGCACTCGCATGGGAATCAAAACCTATAGAGTACTTCCCGTTTACCTGCATCTGCAATCATGAAATTTGGCCTGAAGCAATGTCTTATAGCACAAGTAAAGGGAAGAAAAATGTTTGGTTTTCGGACTGTTCCCTTTACTTGTGCTATAAGACATTGCTTCTTGCAATTTGTATAATATAGGCATAAAAGGTCGTATCTCTTGATAGTATTGGTTTAGAAGTTTGATGTTTTCACAGCTTCAAGGGATTGCAGGCCTGAGTATTTGATATAAATTTCAACTTCATACGTCTACGCGTTCCTGAGAAAGAGGGTCTTGACAGACACAGACAGACAGATAGACGGACAGACCGACGGACGGACGGACAGACCGACGGACGGACGGACAGACGGACGGACAACGAAGTGATCCTATAAGGGTCCCTTTTTTCTTTTTGAGGTACGGAACCCTAAAAATTGAAATTGGGAACAAACTTTTTTAAATTAAGTGTAAGTAATGCAAACTGCGTATACTTACGAAATTTTCATAAATTAAAAAAAATACATGTCACTGAGAATCCAGCGCAAGTTTTTTTGCAATTTCAATTTAATGTTTTATTATTATTATAATAGAAAGGAGACGTTTCATGGGACTATGGAGCTTGGACCCTGGTCTGTCATAACTCATTAGAAACGTAGTCTTTTCTAACTACATTTCCTTCGATTTACCTTCGTTGCGAGGTTCATCTAGATTCTCAGATTTAACAATCGCAACACATAAATCACCCAACATGGAGAAGCGAGCGTAATTTTGAGCATTTTACGTTCAGAAACTAGATTTTGTACATATTATTGAAATTAATAATTTAGTTGTCCGACAAGTAACTCGAAAACCAGCTGTTATGCTTGTAAAAGAGGTAAGGCATATCCGTAGAGTCAGAGAAAGCATCTGAGGAATATGTGTACGAAGCCGTAATTTCTGAACGTGACCTACTATTGCAAGCTTTAGTATTACCATTTATATTCTAAAAAATGCTGACAAAATATTACGCTTGAACCACGCAACCCTGCTTCTAATCTTTTTTTTATTATTTTTCCTAGAAAGCCTATATTTTTCTATATTTATCGTACTCCGTACATGTCCAGGCACAAGATAAAATTTGTCTTTTAGCTAATTTCAAAATATGGATTGTAAGATTCAATGGTACAGATTTTGATTTCCCTACATTGCAGGTATGCCAAGATGTGGTACAAAGGAGTTTCGTTTACGGCGGAGCAGTGCGCTCTCGTTTATCTGGTGGACGCCGCTGGCACCAGGACCACCACCGACACTTTCCTCGACATGAGCCAGGACTTTACTCTTAATGTTTTCTACAAGTAACTGTTGCTACTGCTCTATTTTATAGTACATTGTTTTGTAATGCAGGCGATTTTACTTTGAAGGACTTGGAAACGTTTCCGCGCATCTGAGCGCATTTTTACTTTCGAACGATTGAGGAGCGAACTGCAGCCAGCGATGCAGTAGTTTCCTTGGTATCATCTCACCTGATGGTGATGATGACGCCGAAGATGGAGGTGATTTATCATGATTGCCCAACGCAATGGAGAACTAACTGGCTATCTTCATCTTCAACAAATCAACGCAACGCTGTTAACATTGATGAAGTATTGTAATGGCAATAAAATAAGATTTTGATGATCTATTGGCTTGTGCTTACTTATTAGATTCTATTTTTCGTATTCCAATGATTTATTTTTAAACAAAAATATTCTGATAATTGTAATGTAAACTAGACTTTGGCTGAACAGGACTTTGGTAAATGGAAGCGGTTGTGGCTCAGTGTGGCTTTCCCCCGTGTATGGAGTGGCCTAACCTTCCCAAAGAATGGGAAGAGACCCGTGCCCCATCACTGGAGACGACATGGGTTGTTAAACGAAACAAGACTTTTGCTTCATCTTTAGTATGTAGTTGGACTTTAGCATCGCGAACACGTGGAGGTAACTTGGTCGTGTCTCGGCAGCGAGTCCCGCCACGGGCCGTCGTACGTGAATGAGGCGCTGTCGCTGCTGCAGGCGGCGCAGTACTGGCTCACGGACGACGGCATCGACAACTGGATCATCAACAACGTGCGCGTCAGCCAGACCGCCGACGGCCTCGTCAGGTTACTGTCATGTCGTTTCTTCGACTAGCGTCAGGATTCTGACAATAAAGCAACAGCTGAATTGGACAGGTTTACAATGGTTATAATATATAATAATAGGGTCATGACCCCTATCCTATATGATGATATAGGATATTGAAGTCTACTTCCGCAGTTCTTAGTAGGGTATTATTTAAAAATAATCATACAGTCACCAAAAAGAAAAATAATGAATTGTTACAAAAAGATTAGGGTTATTCCACACTAAATGTAGGTACTTTAATAAAATATAAATGTCAACTACTTGCTAGTAGGGTGCTAATTCTGCCTATGACACTGTTCAACTTCGTTATAGATGCTCACAGGCGCGGATGCCATTTTTCATCAAGTAGGCCGTCAGTCTTTTGTCATCTTACTGAATAGAAAAAAACTTCATATATGAAATGTGTGGTGTGTGCAGGATCCACCGCTGCAGCCACAAGTACCAGCTGCGCACGAGCCCCAGCAACGGGTCGGCCTCCATCACCAGCCCCTTCCTGCACTGCACCGCCTCGCTGGGCCAGACGCAGCATTTGTTTGTGAGGTGATTTCAGTTCGCAACCTATTCAACTTACCGTAGGTAACAGTTTTTATTTTTTTACAGCATTCAAATTGTTTGGTGGTGGTGTGGTTTATAAAATATTCGGATTTTGTTGTGTGTGGTTTATGAACTAGATGATGCCAAGGGCTTACCAATTGAGGGTAAAAACAATTGTTACTGCCTGTGACCAAAATGGCTTGTATAGATTTTGGAGTGCGAAGCGGTAGGTTCATCTGGGGCGGTAGGGTCAAAATGGGACTAAGAAGTGATATTTTAATAAATTCACAATTATTTCCACCCCCTCATCCTCCCTCTCTTCGCCTGCTTTCATCTCCCGTAAGGTGAATACGGTGATTCTGAAATAAACTGAGCGAGTAATGCTTAATATGTTTCCATATTGATGGGACGAAGGCTACCTATTATCTAGTATCTAGGTTTGGTGTTCTAAGTGGCGTTCAACATTTTTGCTATTACAGACATCAGGGAAGAGCTTGGCATATACCTATAATATTAGCTAATCCACTGATTTGTATGAAAAGATAAAAAATCTGCACTCGTATGAAGTCGATAGATAGTTAGGTTAGGTGAGGCTACAGTTTTTTGTTACACCTGTTGTCAGTCGTCAGTTAGTGGCAGCTCTAAATAGTCACATGTTTGATGCAGACGCGGGGAAAGGCGAATGCACTTCGACGGCAATTCCTTCATCGTGCGCAACGCGGGCCACTCCGCCGGCTTTGACGACAAGAACCAGCTGAAGGTGTACTGAGTCACCTCCCTCGTCCCTAGTTAGCGAATAGTGCTGAGCGATCTCCTTAGTATCTATCATGTAATGTTGTATAGAACATTAACACTTCAATCCCGGTTTAAGCCCTGTACTTCTGCCGTCATTCCTAATACTTATTTTCTTTGAAATTTTTAGAATTATTCGAAACACGGGGACAAGTCGCACTAAAAAAACATCAATTACTTTGTATACTGATATCGATCGATAAACTTAAAGATGTATGTAAAGCTCTTCGGTTTTGGAAGATTTTAATTTTTACAATAGGTGTTTCTGCCAAGCTTAGTATTTTGTTTACCGAACGAACTCGACTGGAGTCTAGCAGTGGTCATAGTAATTAAGATTATAGTATCATGATTAAGTGTTAGATCATCATTGTGTTGTATCTGCGGAAGTGTATACTTTATTAATGAAACATTTATTTTATGATTATTTTATATACATTTTTACAGACTTAACAGTGTCATTTCACCTTCAACCGTTTCAGTGTTCTCTGCCTTATTGAAACAGCCCCCAATGGTCTCGGACGTATAGTTTCAGTATCAACGGATGTTTTTTTAATGTGCCTTTACATTTTATTTAAAAAGTTGATTATCACCTATCTAATCGTAAAAAGTAAGTATTTAAGTTAATATTTAATAGCAAAGCTTTATCCTACTACTAAACAAATAATCCTGGGGTTGCAAACTTAATCATTTTGTTAAATATTTATTTTATGCTTTACATTTTTCACCCGCATAACACTTTAACCTAACCGTATTAATGAATCCAGAAAAAAACTCAGTGTTAAAAACTACGTCTGTTATGTAGTAAAAGCGAGACCTAGTCGATGTGATTGATGAATGCTTGGCAGTGTAAAATATTTTCTTGTACTTTGGCATTTACGACTTGTCCTATTAGTTTCCTTATGTATAAAAAGTCAAGTATGTTATTTAAAAAAATAAATAAAACCAACCATAGATGCTCATTTGAAGTTTTGATTTCGTATCTATTCGTTAAGCTTTTCGTTACTGATCGCAAGTAATCGCAACTGACTCCGCCAGTCTATACACGGTATTACGGGGGGGTACATTATAAGATGAAGTAATTTAGTGTTTTTACCCTAAATGCAAAGTTTACATTTTGTGTGGTTTTTCTCAATTTGTAAGAAATAAAATGAAAACAGTTAATTCGTTCTATCTAGTAAACTTATTAATGCATAATGATAATGCATATAAATGCATACTGGTATTAGGATAAGAAGTGCAAGAGCAACGGAAATGGTATTTTTTCGAAAATAACTGAATTTAATCATTTCAAATTTTTTCGGTGCGACGAGTAGTTGCTGAAACATTTCGCTCCCGACCCGTGGTACAACTGCGATGTCCAACTGGTTGTACTACGGAGAATTTTTTTACCCATGGTTCAATTGGTTGTTCAACTCTGACCCGTGGTGCAACGGTGGAATTATGTCCAACTGGTTGGACCACGGGGATAAGATTATTGTGTAAAACAAATAAACATCTACAAAACAAATGACTTCACTCCCGACCCGTGGTACAACTGCGATGTCAAACTGGTTGTACTACTTCGTTTAGTGATCTGACGATTGTGATTGTAAAAAATGGGTGCAAGCGATTGGTGTAATAAAGGTGTAAATGAAGTGAAATATAAACATTTATTTAATGAAAACATATTTTAAATGGTTACACGTTACACGTTTCTTTATAGGCATGTGCCTAACGCAATTTGTCGATTGCATGCCCAATAGTTATTTGTCCATCCAGTAACTGCAGTTGAACATGTCTTACATAATCATCGTCCATTACATATTGTGCCCTTCTTTTATTACCGACCTTACGCTTCTTCGGCATAGGTCCCTTGGATAAGTTTCCTTTTTCACGAAGTGCATTTAACAATCTGATTAAATTCACATTGTTCTTGTTAACTGCCTTGTTTAAGTCGCCATGGAAGGACTCGGCCACATTATTCGTCCTATGACGTTCTCCGAAGACAGTTATGTACTTTTTGATGTTCTTATTTAACCAAACGCGACTTATGTATTTCAAGAATTTACCCATTTTCAGAAATCCCAATGTTTTTACTTCGTTCTTTATGTATCTCCATGCCTCATTGATTATCCCGGCTGGTATTAAGGGTAAAATAGAACACATCCCGACTACCCTTCTTTCGGGTTTCGACTTTGTATGTCCCAGTACCTTTGCTTTCTTCCAAATATTTTTAGAAAAATGCATGTAACAGCCTTTTATCTCTACGCTTGGGAATACTTCCAACATTGCGTTGATTGCTGCAGTTTCATAGTCGCAATGGTACTTTTTAGGCTCCCATTTTGGCAGTGGCGCTTTGATTATACGAAGCATTGTGACGTATGTCTTCTTTTTTTTGTCCAAGAGTAGGGCATAAATTAGTGGAACAACATTAGTAGTTTTGCTATCACTCCCAATATCACCGTGCAAAGTAAACAGCTGTACGTACGGGTGCGGGCTACATTTGAAAGTGCCATCTCCAAAAAAATCGTCAATGTGGTCAATCATTTCTCTTGCTTGGGATGTACAGAATATAAGTATTCTATTTTCTGTGTCGCGACCCAGCATAAAATCAAGAAACTGGTCAGGCACTTCAACTTCGTCCACAGATGAAAAAGTTGTTCTCGATACTCCCGCTGATTTATGCCTCGCGTTATAAAGGGAGTGCTTTAGATTATCGAAACTCGGTATACTGTCTATTAGATCGTAACCTCTGTCTCTCAACATTGCCTCGTGTCTCTTGTATAATTGTGGCATCGGGACATCTGTGCTTGCTGCCTCATTTTTTAAACTTACAACTTTTTCGGCTATTTCGTTTTTACTGTAGTTAGGTTGGCAAGAGTGCACTTTTTCTTTAATTATTTTCATGTCCTGATAAAAAATAATATAAACAATAATATAACAAAAACTGTAGAACCCAAATGTCTGTACAAAGAAAAAAATGGTAAAAACAGAGTCAGAGGGATGTAAGAAGAGCAATGGAACACATCTGGATTTTTGTGAGTGTTAATAGAGGGTGAGTTTCCACTGACGTGACGTGAAGCTGGGATAAGGAGTGTAGAGAGTGTTTGCATTGAAGCGGAGTGGAGCGGAGCTGAGTTCCACTCTAACTCTAAAATGCAGTGTAACGATATATTTAGTTACATTAATGTGAAACAGAGGGAGATTACGAGCACTATGATTCTCTAATTCACGGTCCACTCCTCACGGGTCGGGAGTCGGCAGTGCACTCCACACAGCTCCGCGTCAGTGGAAACGCACTCTAATACTCATACATACAGTCGTACCTTAACTGTAATGGATCCACAACATTTGAGTTTTTTGTACATAGAGCACCGCCAATATGCGCCACGCGATTCATCTTTAAACGATTTCACTTTGTAAAATTGTCTACCTTCCGATAATAACACATTACCGCCTTTTCTTTCAATTATTGTAATTTCACAATTTTCCGACATTTTACTTTGGTATCGTGTGAAAACTACAAATATTCACGCGTCAATGTCAACGTTTTAATCATCAATAGACAATTAATCAAAAGAGGTAGTAATTGCATTGCACTTCAGCATTGATAGATAACCTGTTTATTACCAGTAGTTGTTCCATAGATACATGAATTTCCCAGTAGTACAACTAGTTGGACCAAAGACAGAACGAGGAAAGAACAACCCACTCGAGTTGAACCATTGGTAAAGATATTTCCCCATAGAGCAACCAATTGAACCATGGGTAAAAAAATTCTCCGTAGTACAACCAGTTGGACATCGCAGTTGTACCACGGGTCGGGAGTGAAACATTTTGATATGTGGTTATATAAAAATAATATGTAGTTTAATTTGGAAACCATAAATATTCGTATTTTGTTTTGTAGCCATAAACATAAATAATTGATTTTAAAAAACTATCCATTAAGAACCCTATCCATTAATTAAAAAGGTGGCCGTTCTGAAAGCAAGGGTTTTACCGCGCGGGTACCGAAGTCAAACTCGATACAATAAATACTACTTACAGAAGTTCATCAAAATATGCTAGTTTCTTTTCTCGATAAAAAAAACAAACAGTACCTAATTATTATATTTTTCATTATGGTGTCGGACTTTTTGGCCGGAACTTGTCATTTTTGTTTTATTATCCGAAAAAATAGATATCGTGGTTTTTAATGCATAATATTGATAGTGTATTGTTCAATAAAGTGCCATATAAGTGTAATATGTAGGATAATGAAATAAAAGTGTATAGACTGTGTTTAGAGTGCTCTCAAGAAGTCCATGAAATTTTCTATCTATGAAAAGTGCTATCATTTTGTTGAAGAATAGGAAATTTAAATACGAAAGAAATGGCTTTGGCCCTAATTGAATTTCCTATAAAGGCGAAGAAATACGGAAGAAATGGCTTTTGGCCTTTAAATACGACAGAATATTTACTATAAAGAATATATACTAGGCTGTATGGCTCTGATCCTTTGCCTTTCCCCATCTCGGGGTAAAAAAAAAAAAAAAAAGAAAACATTATGGTGTCAATTTATAAATATTAGGTGCTTACCTATGAAGTTGGCGTTTGTTTTAAAAGTTCAACAGAATAATATTACCCCAAAAATTAATTTACTTCCATTAAATTCATTTTCTAGCTACATTCAAGGTCTTTGATGAATTAGTGATGTCATGTCTCTCATGTAAAAACTGACTGAGTAGGGTTCCATTAAATACTGTATTGGCGTTTTCTTAGTGGTCTTTTGGGTCAATTTTTTCCCTATATTCCCGTTGTGTCACACCAGTTTCAGTCACACTGTTACACAACGGTAAAAAAATTCCCGGTGAGTCACACGTGTGACTCAACGGTATTTTTTTTTCCCGTTGAGTATCAGTGTTACTCAACGGGCCGAAAATTCCCGTTGAGTCACACGTGTTAATATAGTAGTCTTACCGAATAGTCCTGGTACCAGTTGAATTAGACAGACTTACTACAAAACCAGTAGGAATTTTCTTGCCAATGGTCTTATCAGTAAAACTAATCAAATCATTATAAAAGAGCCTGCAATACTTCGTGTTCCAAAGTACCAGGAGAGCATAACCAAACAGAAGGTAGAAAGAGCCGTATTACGATTTGATGCCCTAGTATGGGCCTTCTATAATAGAAAATTTTGTTGGTACTTTATACCTTTAAGGTTTAAACTAGTAGGGGATTGGGGCTTCTTCTGTGACATTGATGGAATAGCCTCAGTGGCCTAGTGGCTGTCCGCTTATCTTGACCGTTTCCGTGCTTTGCAATGCAGTTTAACCGTTTGTCATGACTCAGTGGGCTTGCGTTGATCATACAGGTTAACTGACTAAAGACACGGTCGAGACCTGGATGAGTTTGACTGTTAGTGGTACTTATCTTGAACGTTTTCGTACTTCGCAAGGTAGTTAAGCCGTTGCTTGTGACTTAATGTGCTCCCGTGGGTTATTTGTTAAAAAATAACCAAGTTCAATATTTTTAATAAGATGTGAGGAAAATAGAATATCAAGCCATCTGTAAACAATAGATTGAGGACATGCAGCAATTGTAGCAACGGACTTGTTCGAAAACGTTGGATAATGATTCACTTGACAATAATTTTCTCTTCATTAGGGTTTAACAATAACTTGTGATAATGCGAATCACCTCATGAAGTAAGAACAATCTTCATAAAAATAGGCTAACAAACGAGATGTTACTGAATAAATATTGAAAAGGTTTATGAGACTATGAAGGTTAAAAATAAGACTAATGCTTCATATGAAGTAGAACTTGGTCAAGAGTATGGCACTATGTACATTTTCTGTTGAGATTAAATTTAATACCCACCATCGGAGGACTGAATTCAGCTTTGAGTGTTGAATTCTGTCATTTATAGGATGGTGCCACATAAATGACTATTTATCTGGATTTTCGTGCCAATTACTATATGCCTAATTCATTAATTAATATGTTTTTTTTTGTTTCATTAAAAACCATTTATTATAAGAGTTCCCTATTTAATTACTGTATATAGGGTGACTTTAAATTAGTTCTTGATACGAAAGGCTATGCATGTGCTCATGATTATAAACAACTTTCCCCGAGGAACCCATAGTCAAATCGCAAAAAAAAATTGGTCTTTCCATACAAATCTAGCAACTGAGCGGCCAAATTAGTATGAAGAGTCCAAAATTTTTTTTTGTGATTTGACTATCGGTTCCTTAGGGAAAGTTGTTTGTTATCATGAGCACATGCATAGCCTTTCGTATCAAGAACTAATTTAAAGTCACCCTATATATTATGATCCGATTCGCCCCAACTATTGGGGGCGAATCGGATATTTCCCAAGTTTCAGTTTTTCGTTCACAGAAATTCGATTTCAGTACTATTCAAATTTATGATTATGAATTTTAAACTAGAATAAATACTGATTAAAGCTAAAATAATAAATAAAAAATCTTCCAACGGAAGTTATTTTTATTTAACCTCAAAGTAAAGTTGATCCGATTCGCCCCGGTGTACCCTAGTAGGGTATGGGTTTCGTGCTCGCGTCGATCACACTCATGTTAAGTGACTACAGACACGATCATAATCTGGATACAAGTGTGTACAAGTTCCGAGTGGTAGAAACTTTGTACTAGATAGAAAAAATATGACGATTTAAAATTATGTGTAAAGCATCTACTTAAATAAAAAAAGATTTTTGATTTTGATTTTTGATTTTGATGGGGTGAATGCTTAATCTCAACCGTTTTCGTACTTCGCAAACCATGTTTAAGTGTTGGAACCGATGCTACCAGGCAGATTTCAGCAAAGCCATGTCAGAAGCCTTAAACTGACTCGGTGGCTCAGTGGTTAGCGCTCCTGACTAATGCTTGGAGAGTCATGGGTTCGATCCCCACCCAACGCAAACATTTCTGTGATGAGGAGATTGGTTGGCTCAGTGTCTGGATGTATTATATCTTTATATGTATGTATTTAAATTAATATTATTATGTATGTTTAGTATATTATAGTCCTACTACAACAATATATTTTATAGTATTAACAATATAATGGTGTAACCGATAGGGCATCAAATAGTAGTCCAACACTAACTACCTTCTGTTCGATCATGCTATCCTGGTACTTTGAACACCAAGTATCACAGGCAAAACCTTCCAATTGCTATTAAGATTGCTTTGTAAATATACAATTTTCAATTAATATTATACTACTGCTACTAAAGTCTAGAAGCCCGAAGAAAGTCTAGAATTCTATTAAATATATTCGCGGATTCAATGTGGCACGGGTGATAAACATACGAATAGACGATAATAAATAACTAAAGGATTACACTGTTACTGAAAGGGAATAATAATTCCCGTTGAGTCACAGTGTAACCCAGTGGTAAAAAATCAGTTGCACTGAGTCACAGTGTAACTTATCGGTAATTTTTTTACCGTTGAGTAACAGTGTGACACATAATGGTGTGACACAACGGGAATATACGATTTTTTCTACAAAAAAATTACGAAATTATCTGAAAATCGTGAAATATTATGCGCAATATGTTCAAAAATACATATGGTAACGAATAACACGCTGGTATAAGTGTAGCCTTCAAAAATAAAAATAAAAGTATTTTTTTAACGAAAAAATGGCGATTTTCAGTGACGAAAAAATCCATTTTTATAGTTTCTACACCACTGTGCTCTCAAAATATTCAGACAACGTGCATTTAGCAAGCATTATTTAATTTATAAATGCCCAATGGTACTTTGAAAATAGTTAGTTGTTTTAAAACCTTAATTATTTTATATTAATTTTGTCTTTGAACTTTTTTAACTAATCGCCAATTTCATAGGTAAGCACCTACGAGTCGAATATTATGCGAGTCTACGTTAGCTCAAAATCTCAGCTCAAAATCCGGCAGAAACCATGAAATTTGGCATGCATGCATGTAGCTTTTGCAGGTATAATAAAACAGACGGGGGGGGGGGGGGGGCAAGTCGTATAGTTATTTTTACCCTCCCCCCCCTCTTTTGTGCTGCGATTTATTACACAAAAGAGGGTGGAGGGGGGAAAATCACTATACGACTTGTTCCACCTTCCATTTTTTATTAGGGTTCCGTAGTCAACAAGGAACCCTTATAGTTTCGCCATGTCCGTATGTCTGTCTGTCCGCGGCTTAGCTCAGAGACTATTTGTACTAGAGAGCTGTAATTTAGCAATGATATGCATATTAAACCCATGGTGTGTGGTGTCGTTGGATAGGTCTTTCAAAAATATTGTGTTAATAAAAATCAATTTTCGATTCAGGAATCCGTTTTCGAAATATTAAGCCTTAAAGTGCAATTTTTTGTTCAAGTCATGTGTCCCCCTCCTCTGCCAGCTAAATGGTTGTTCCTAGACATGTGGAAAAATTCACGGCAGTAGTAGTATATACAGAGTGTAACAGAAGTGTGTGACAATACTTCAAGGTTGGCTTTTACCCATCAAACTAAACAACTTTTGTTCTACAACTTTGTTAAAACCGCAAAAGTTTTTTTGGACTTTTCATACAAATCGATCAGCTGGCGAACCAAGTTTGTATGAAAAGTCCAAAAATTTTTTTGCGATTTCAACAAAGTTGTAGAACAAAAGTTGTTCAGTTTGATGGGTAAAAGCCAACCTTGAAGTATTGTCACACACTTCTGTTACAAACAAAATTGGTGTAGGACCAGCTAACTCTGGATTCTACTCATCGTACTGAATAACAACAAAAGTTGTTTAGTGTGATGAGTAGACCAATTTCGTTACACCCTGTATAACGAAGTTAAAAGGAAAACTATCACAGCTAAAGTAGGCTTTGCAAGTTAACGAGTAGTAGTCAATTTTGTAAGACGGGAGGTTTTCCCCTTGAAGCAATATCTGTCGAAGTATTGCGGAACCCTACACTGCGTGTGGCCCGACACGCACTTGACAGCTTTTTTGTACCTGTAAAAACTACATGCATACCAAGTTTCATGATTTCTGCCAGATAGGACCGGATTTGATATTTTTTTGAGCTAACGAGTATGATACATTCTGGAGCTTTTGGCAATATTTTGTGACACCCGGTATACAAGGGATCCATAGCAACTATTCTCTAATCTGTGTCCATAGTGCTCGTGCTCGTGCTCGTGCTCGTGCTCGTGCTCTTGCTCTTGCTCTTGCTCTTGCTCCATCTTTCTGAGGGAGTAGCAGGGTTGAGTACGAGGCGTGCGCAGCGCAACTGCGCAGCCGACGACGACATACGAATAGGATGTGAGACGGACGGCGGCGTCGCGGCGGCGGCGCGGCGGGCGGCGCGACAGCGAGCGAGTTTATTGATCGGTGGCCAGCGCACCGCACACCACGCCTGTGGCGCCGCGATGCGGCAACCGATATCAGCCTCGTTTGCTAGCTGTGTCGTCGCGACCTCATGCGGCGAGCCAGCTGTCAAAATCGCGTGACGTAACTGCAACCAGCGCAACGCAAACGACTGACCGCCGCCGGTAGCCGTCCGATCAGTAGGTACTTCCGTGTCGCGGCTCGCGCACTTCCATCGGTACTTTGCTTCCGGATAATTGCAAACCCTGTTCTATTACGGAAATTCCAGTGAATTCGCTTCTACATGCGGATCGTCCGTCCTCTCTAAATGCGCCAGACGCCGCCGTATTGATCGCATCCCGTCCCGACCGACCGTGTCATTGTTTATAAACAGCTGGCCGCATCTACGTTCCACCGCGCCGCCGCCGCCGGTGTTCGCCTCTGTTTTGATTGAAATACGAAATTCACGGTTTATTCCGAATGCACCTTTGCCGGCATCGGCTTTACTATCACCATAGCGTTTGTAAGTACTATTTATCTCTTTCAGGTGTCTGTGAATAAAATATTATCATTATCTATAATAATCTATGTCACCAAAAACCTCCAAGGTGAAGAAGGTTGATACCTAGTGATGTGAAGAAGTAAAAGGTTTATGACGTACTACCACAGAGTAACATAAACAGGTGAAATTGAAATCGCGAACCAAATTTGAACTGTGGTTTCTGCTCATGAAACTGAACAACTTTCTCTTCTCTTAGGAACCAAACCAATTTTGACTGGAAAGTCCAAAAATTTTTTTTGCTCCGATTGAATTGGTTCCTAAGACAAAGTTGTTCAGTTTCATGAGCAGAAACCACACTGGAAAAAAGAGTTGGAAATTATTTTGCGCCAAGAGAATCTGATGTCTTGGATTTATTTCTTACTGCAGAAATAATATTTTTTATAACGAAAGTTTCGACTTTTACAATAAAAATATTATATTCTTGAGGGCCGATTCAAAAAACTCATACTCTTCATTGAAAAAAATATTTCATGGTGCATATATGAGACGATATTTTCTTGGATGAAAGAAATTGTTTTTAGCGTGCACAGTTAAAATTTTTACTTTTCATTTTTTACATTTTTCACCCGCATAACACTTCAACCTAACCGTATTATTGAATCCAGAAAAAAGCTCAGTGTTTTGAAGTTTGTTATGTAGTAAAAGCGAGACCTAGTCGATGTGATTGATGAATGCTTGGCTGTGTAAAATATTTTCTTGTACTTTGGCATTTACGACTTGTCCTATTGGTTTCCTTATTTATAAAAACTCAAGTATGTTATTTAAAATAAAAAAAACCAACCATAGATGCTCATTTGAAGTTTTGATTTCGTATCTATTCGTTTAGGTTTTTGTTACTGATCGCAAGTAATCGCAACTGACTCCGCCAGTCTATACACGGTCTTAGGGGGAAGGAGGGTACATTATAAGATGATTAAAGTAATTTAGTGTTTTTTACCCTAAATGCAAAGTTTTTAAATTTTTAGATATTGTATTGTTTTTTATTTTGTGGGGTTTTTCTCAATTTGTAAGAAATAAAATGAAAACACTAGTTTTAACTAGTAAACTTATTAATGCATAATGATAATGCATATAAATGCATACTGGTATTAGGATAAGAAGTGCAAGAGCAACGGAAATGGTATTTTTCCGAAAATAACTGAATTTAATGGTTTCTAATTTTGGTCTAATTATTTGGTCCACGATTTCAATTTCACCTGTAGGTAGGTATATGTATTGTCGCACATACCGAACAGTCTAGTGTGTCCTGTATCAAGCATTGAGGAAGTAGGTACTTATTGGGTGTAGGTATGTTCTCCCCTTTAGTTTCTTAATGCGTAGTTCAACTAATGGGGAAGAAAACGCAAAGCTATTTGCAGATGGCGCTACGGACGTTTGACTCATAACAACTTTCAATTAGTTCCCGATTTTTATTATCGAGGTGTTATAAATTAGTTTTTTTTTTCTGTAAAATTGTTAAATGGAAAATGTATGCGACTTGGACTGTTCCTCAATTAAAGGCGAAGTTGAAAAGTACATAATTGAAAACGTAAATTTTCCCACGTCTTTTTCATCCGAGAATCTTTAGGAAATTAATGATTTCCATTATAATTGCAACCAGTCGCCACACAACGCGGCATTTTTTTAATAATCTTATGTTTAGTTCACGTAAAAAAAAATTTCTATACGTTTTGACAGTTAGTATGAGTCAAGCGATATCAGCGCCTCTATCGGCGAGTTCTGTCAGTTTTCTTCCCCATTATGCTGACTGACTTATTTGATTTTTGGAACAAGTTAAGGAATATTTGTGGTGTACTTTACTTAAGTAATAGTTATGTTATGAATGATTTTTGGAACAAGTTAAGGTTTATTTGTGGTGTACTTTACTTATGTAATAGTTATGTAATATAAAATAAAGTTTCATATTTGCCATATACATAGGTACATAACGGTAAATGATTTTGTTTACTTAAGACATGTTCGATAAAGAAACAAGCAGGATACCGAGCGCGAGGGTACCATCGTTCGAACTAGGATTGAGTATGATAGATAGATAACTTACCGAACAGTAGATAAAACGGTTTACCACTGGTCACTAGTAATATGTTAGCTGAGCTGATACGGTGATACCCCTTAATCTCTGACTGATACCATTATTTAACTAAAACCATATACTAAAACACATTTTGTTTATTTCTCTATTAGTCTGCAAAACACGCTATTCTTTAAAAAAATGAAAATTGATTGGTACCTACGAGTAAGTTCTGCGATATATTTTTTACCTACCAGTAGATAACCTACCGAATAGTAGATAAAACGGTTTACCACTGGTCACTAGTAATATGTTAGCTGAGCTGATACGGTGATACCCCTTAATCTCTGATTGATACCACTATTTAACTACAACCATATACTAAAACACATTTTGTTTATTTCTCTATTAGTCTGCAAAACACGCTATTCTTTAAAAAAATGAAAATGGATTGGTACCTACGAGTAAGTCCTGCGATATATTTTTTACCTACCGTAAGATTTTTTTTCGATAAGAGATATGTATCATGGAACGAACTTGGTGAACATGGCTCCTTTAAGCCTCCTCCGTGGTTTAGTGGCTAATCCACTCACTTCACATCAGGTCGTGGTTAACATTTCCAGCGAGTTCTTCTTTGTTTGTATGACTCGGTTTGGTTGGTGGTTGGGCCTAGAGGTATATTCTGAGCCCGCCTGGTTAGCTACTACCATCTTATCTAATTCGTGCCGCCCAACATCATTGATAATGGTATGGATGTTTCCGGCATCGAAATAACCATGCAGTTCCCCATTGCGTTTAAGAATCTTGGTAAGCCAGCATGTTGCTTGGCAAGTTCAGCATCATCATCATTTACTTATCAGGTGATGCCAAAGGCTTACCAAATGTGGATTAAAAATATAGTAAAATAATGAAAACGTGAACACCCAAAAAAGCCCAATGCCCGGTGCAAAAGAAAGATATCTCAGAGTTTAGTGTATTTTATTAGCAAAAGAAATGTATATGTGTCTTGGCCGCAAGAAGTGGCTAACGTAAAAAAATGCTATCTTATTATTTTCAGGCATAGTTTTAAAGATGTAATATCTTGAACTTTAATTACTGAAGTACATAAAATGTTATAATCTATCGTAAAACATACAAAAGATCGTTATATACTTCGTTTATCTTGTTTGGAAAAAAAATAAAAAAAACACATTGCCCCCCGGCTAAATGGAGCGATGCGATGATTTGCGCAAGGTTGCTGGCAACAGCTGGATACGCGTGGCCGAAGATAGGTATAAGTGGCGTGCCTTGGGGAGGCCTATGCCCAAAAGTGGACTATCGTAGGCTGTTGATGATGAAAAAAAAGAAAGGATATCTTTTTAATATTTATAACTTAAACAATTTATGTATGTCATTGTTGTGTGTTAGTTAAGATACTGTTGTCTCTCTTTCTTATTTTGTACGTGTTTCTCTGCTCCTATTATTAATTATAAGTCTCTTTTATATTTTGAAAGGTTGGATGGAAGAGATCCCTTTCAGAGATAAGCCCGCCTTTGTGCATCCATGTATTTTTTCATAAATTTTTGTTGTATTATTTGGTCGTACAATAAAGAGTATACAAACAAACAAACAAACAAAAAAGGAAAAAAAATGATGCTATAATAATATTATTTTATTCCTGAATCGTGTGCGCCAAAAACAGAAAGCTAGTTTTACAAAACACTTTTTTCCAAAATCTCAAACGCACTTTTTTAACAGCCTGTATATTTTCACTAAAATATATATAAGATCAGTATAATTCTTATAAAAATGTGATTTACTACCGTTTTGAAACATTTTGGAGTCGATATGTTCAATGAAATATAATTTTTAATTTATGCCTGAAAATATTCTAAAAGCATTTTTTTTTATCTTTGCCACTTCTTGCAGCAAACACACCTATCAATAGTTATTTGTTCAACTAGTGAGCAAAGTTATTTTTTGCTACGAGTGCTGACTTTAAATCACGAACTAGCGAAGTAGTCTAGAATTGAATCACGAGCGTAGCGAGACATACAAGTAACTTGTTCTCATGTTAAACATACAACTTTTCACCTCGACCAGCGAGAAAAGTTAAAACGTAAGTAGTTGATTAAATTCTCTTTGGAAACAATGTAGTTTTTTTATTATAATGTTTTTAATTTAGAGGTTGCGTTCGGAAACTGCGCTGCTGTCATTTTTATGAAAACCTAAGATGAAAACCAAACATGATATTTTTAAGTAAGCGATATTCATGTTTACTAGTACATATTTATTTTAAATATTACGTCTTCAAAAATACATACTTTTTTCAGCGCCGCGCAAAAGGTGGTGTTTGAAATTCGAATAACTTTTTCTCGCGCTAGTTAAAAGACTAGACTCACGTAAAGTCTAAAAATATATACTTTATTGAGATTATACAAGTTTACATAATATATGAGCTTACTACTAGCTTACGCTAATGTTAGCAGGCGAATGAATGCTTTTGCCTGAACTGGGCGTCTATTTATATTCCCTCTTTATCGGCACACCCTAATGAGTAAGTCAGTTCTTTGATAGGGGATGCCAATGATATCGTCCTGGAATGTTGCAAGCCTCATATCTAGGAATGTTACATTAGTTGGGATTCCTTGATTATACGGAAGCCGATGATATAGTCCTGGAATGCTGCAAGCCTCATATCTAGGAATGTCATATCTGTAGTGACTAAGGAGTCTCGTTTCCTTGACTCTCCTCCGCCAGCGTTGAGCCTTTTCGTATGTGTTGAAAATGTCGAAAAGCGAGGTAAGCGATGAATACCATGAAGAGTGTGGTTAGGGTAATGAATGTTCCCCAGTTGCTCTGCGTAATTCGGTCACTGGTTAGTTGATGGTGTTGTAGCATCTTTAACTGCTGGTTTACCTCGTTCTGTGTTATTGGTAACATAATCGGGTAGTCGTTGAGAACTGTTTCTTCTGTTATCTTATACAGTTCAAGTTCGAGGGGTTTATCAGTTTGGAGACACTCGGTGTTGTCCTCGAGATATGATCCTTTCATTAGTTTTTCATTGGCTGAACATCTGTCTTGAATTATTTCTTCATTCTGGCGATACTGGTAGTAAACACTATTCGATATCTTGAGTGAATATGTTATAGGACAGTATATTAGTAAAGTTTTACATTGGTTAGTCTGTCTTAACATACTTTGTCTAATACAATTTTCAACATTAGTTACTTTTCATATATCTAACTTACATTCTAACACTTTATACACTTGATCGTTACGGGTGAGATATTGACCATTCATTATGTTAGACTGGTAGCAGTTATCTTGCCTTCTTTCTATAGGAGACAGTAGGTAGTTGAGTTGATACTCTTTGCGGGAGATGATGGGAACAGGGAGGTGGAATATCATCGTATTGGAGTAGATGGTGACATGAGGGGTCATCAAAGCTTCAAGTTTAAGAGGGTCTCGTAGTATATTTATCTTACTGGGTACCTTATTGAGACTGGAAGGTATATGCAGCTGGTCAATGATAGCGGGGTGTAATATATCATGTTGGGCAAAGACGTATGCTTCTGTTATTTGTAAGCACAAGTCTTTAAGGCTTTCTATACCAAACAATAATTCTTCATTAATATTATCTTCGATTTTCTTTTGGTGGTGTTTAGTGATCAAGGTATTAATTTTTACAGATATTTCTTTAAGTTTATTCATACTTCCTAATGCGTTAGTCGCTATACTAAACTTATTTTCTATGTTAATAAGATCTTGGGCGTCGAGATTGCCTGAGATTGCTTTTATTATCGAGCCGATGCCGTTTATTAAGCCTCGTTTTTGTCGCGGAGTTTGCAACCTGCTTATACATTGTTGTAGTGTAAGCGTCGTGAAGTTAATTCTGTGATGAAATAGTGTTTCGTTGGGACTTATGTTCTGCTGTAGTGTCTTTTTTTATAAAACTCAGCGTATAGAGGTTGTAATTTTATTGGGTGTACCAGGGTCCATCCATCCTCTTGGATGTGTGCTTTGCCCTGCTTCAGGTTGGTGATTCCTGCTCCGTTGAGCTGGATAAGTCGCCCTTGGCATCTGGAATGCGCATTGAACTGATATATGTATGTCGTAGTTTATACTTTGATTTATACTGTATTCGGTTACGTGGTAAGACTCCTAATACTGTATAGGGTCCTATGAAACTTTTAATGTGTTTGCCTCGTCTTGTACTTTTTATATAAAATTTCATGCCTACTTTAATTTCGTGGGGTAACGGTTGTCGTGTTTTATTTGCTTGGTGTAAGGCGTAGTCTTTAGTTCGTTGTATTTGATCTTTAATTTGTTTCAGGTAGTCCATGACTATAGTGTCGCGTGTGTGTAGATTGATTTCTCGCAAGAAGTGGAGCTCGTTGGGCGTTTTGTTTGTGGAGCTGTGTATGGTCGAGTTATAACCGAGTATAACTTATCTCTGGACATATTTTTCCGAATGATTGATTCTGCGCTCGAAATCATTCAACTAGTGTTGAGTGTAGTCTTTCTGTATCGCCTTGTGATGTGTGATTACCTGCGGTAGTTACGTGTACGTCAATTCTCAGCATGGTAAGTAGTTGTGAAACTGATTCGCTTAAAAAGATAGCGTCGTTGTCGACGGATATCGATTCAGGGGTTCCTATTAATGAGAATATGCGTGTTAGTTCATCGACTACTTTCAGACTAGTATATTCTTTTAGTGGTGCTATAAATTCCCATTTCGAGAATACATCTATACCTGTCAAGTATTTGTCATGTAAGTACGCGAATGTGTCGGGTTACCATCGTTTCATCGGGGCCTCATACGTTGGTATCTTCTCGAAAGGTTGTTTGATTGGGTGTCTGTCGTATTTGACTTGATTGCAAATGATGCAGTGTTTAAGAAACTTACTAGTATGTTGTTTGATGTTCTCGATATAATATTCACGCGATATTTCTTTTATTAATGCTGGGTTACCTATGTGCCGTCCTAGATGTTCATGAGTGGTTTTTATGACCTTTAGGATTTCCTCCGGACCTGTTATTTCTTTTCGCCAGTTTTTGAACTATGATGGTCAATGAGTTAGGGTTGAAGTATTTGCGGTACATTTCTGAGAGTTGTTGGCCTAAGGCGGTTTCGCATACAATAACGTATCGTGAGTACGCACAGTATTCGATTATGAACTGTTTAAAGTCAAGCGGCTGTGAAAGTTGTACTGTATAGTCTTTAGTTTTATTATTTTTTATTTTCATTTTTACTTCGTATTTAGGTCCTAGTGTAGCGAATATTCCATGCATTCTGTGCGGTGGGTGTTCGTGTTCTATCGGAAAACCTGTCGCTCCGTCGTCGCAGTTGCTATGTACCGTGGCGGCGTTTGAATCGTTGATGTTTAATTCTATCCGCGATAGCGCGTCAGCCACGTAGTTTGTCGTGCCCTTTTTATGTTTGATTTCATAGTCGTATTCTTGCATCATTAGTCGCCATCGCGTTAGTTGGTGGTTAGGTTCTTTGAGTTTAGCTATCCACACGAGTGTTTGGTGGTCGGTTTCTAAGATGAAGTGTCTACCGTATATTATTTATATATACCGTATATTTTTATATCTCTTGCAAATATTTACCTTTGTTAGTTTTATTCATGTATTCCTTTTATTCCTTTATATGCGTAGGTTCTTAAGTTAGCGTTTCTTATTATCTTTATCTCAAAATTATTGTATTTACTCAAACATTGTTTGTTTTCGGTACAACTTCAATTCAATATTTTTTATGTTTGACATCTTATAGTTTCTATATTTTCTTATTCTTAAGGAGTTTGCATCAGTTTAATATTATTAAGGGAGTAATTAAGAACTACGGGCTTTTTGGTTTAACACCTATTTTTCCTGGCGAGTGAGAATAGCGAGGACGGATGACAAGAATGTCAAAAGGACGAAAATTAAAAAAAAACCCGAACACTCTTCGATTTTGCTTGAACAAGAGCGGGCGGAGATTTGTTGAGTTGCGGACTTCTGATTAATCAAGATCCTTGGAACGGAAGCCCGGGACCCCTCTCCTTCATGTGTTCCCTCTTATAGTCCTGGGCCCTCGTGCTGCCGTCTTTGTGAGCCCCCCGTCGCCGTCGGAGCGAGCCCCTCCGGCCGCCCGACGTACCAAGCCGCCCGCCGCCTCATGTGATATTGTTTATTTTATTGTAAATAGTGAGTGATCGTGGACACTGAGGACACTTTTCTAGAATAGGTTGTACAGTTTTATTTTTATTAAATATTGTAAACCCCGGATGACCCGCTCTTCGTTTTTGTAACGTAACAGTTTTGACCCGCTCTTCCTTTTTGTAACCTAACAGTTTTGGCGCCCAACGTTTATTTTCGAACTCACCCCCTTTCTCTAAATTCTAAATTACACTTCCACAAGTGATCGGTTCTTTTTGGCAGTTTATTTTGGCTTTGTATTTTTTGGTCGAATTGCATTTGATCGTACTGCATTTGGTCGATTTTTTTTTGGATCTTGTTCACACTCTCGAACGTACCATAGGTAGGTAGGAATCTAGGTGGGGTTTTACACTACACACTTTACACATCTTAGCGTAGTTAGTTGTAGTTATATTGTAGTTAATTTTATTTTTCAATAATTTGCGTTTATGCGTTTATTTTTATCAGATACGTTTATGCGTCTACTTTTCCGTGTTATCTTTCTCTACCGAACGTTTTTGCGTTTCGCGATTTTGCGTTTTGCTATTTTGCGTTTTTGCGTTTCGCGATTTTGCTTTTTGCGATTTTGCGTTTTGGGTTTCTGCGTTATAAATATTTCTTTTGGTTTGATCATGTTTAATTTTTAACCATCGATTTCGGTGGTGAGAAATAAATAAATATCCCTAATACCATTATTCTATTTTTTTTCTCTACAACATAATGAAATACTTCATCTCTGTTTATACTATTATTATCTTAACTACTTACTTATTATTTCTCTACTATTTTTTAAAACTTTTTACTACTTATCTTAAATTGATTTTGATTTAAATTTCTTATCTTCAAAATTCTAAAACACACTTACTCAAGTGAAACCTTCTTGATCTAATCTTTTATAGCTCTGCCTTATATATTACCTTCTCAATTGCATATTGTACTGTAAATAATGTTTCGGCTGATTAACTTTATTTACATTTGTAGTTATATGAAGTTAAAAACTAGAATGCAAAGTTAAAGTCCGTTTAGAAACTCGAGCTCTACTCTATTACTTCGATCTTTTGGTTTTCATTCGAAGTTCCCTTGAATAACAGGCTCTTAAGCCTCTTATTTAACTTTTCTTTTCTTCTTCTTCTTTTCTTTTTTTTCTCTCTTGGTCCCTTACTATGCTCTCTCAGCTTAGGGATTACTTGTGCTCTACCAGCACAGGTGAATATTTCTCTCTAGATATCTTACTTGGCTCTCTCAGCTTAAAGATTACTTGTGCTCTACCAGCACAGGTGATGATATCTTCCTTTGCTCTCTCAGCTTAGGGTAAGGAACGAGCGGGTTGCGACTCTTTAAATAAGCCTTCGTTTACGAGCGGGTTACGACTCTTTAAATAAGCCTTCGTTTAAGGGTCTTAAGAACGAGCGGGTTACGACTCTTTAAATAAGCCTTCGTTATGGCCAGGTGTTTCGCTTGGAGTGTGCGTCATTGAATGTGAACCACACCCCTACCTCTGAAAGACGAATGAATACGTGATTTTGGGTGAGATGTATGCTATGGAGGGAAGACTACCTTTTTAACCTTCAAAATTTTCTCCGACTAGAAAATTTTCTCGGGGTTAGGGGGAAATATGTAGCATTGCCTACGCCTTTTCATATGCTCCGATTTCTGAGCGGACAAGCTTTATAAATTCAACACTATTTTGGTGAAGGTGCTGGGATCTTCATCTTCCTAAAGTTCAAGCTGCAATAAATAGTGTAGTCAACGCAGTTACTAACTACATTCCAAATTTTTTAATCTTCGGTAGAGAGACGATACCTTGTGGTTCTCTATATAAACACAGGAAGCGATGAAATTTTATTAACTCATTCGTTCACTTCCTCCTTGTTTCACTCTTTTACACTCAACACTCTCTACACTACATATATTGTAGTAATTTTTAGCTTCTCAGCTCTCTTCACGTACGCCTACTCTTCTGGGCGAGACTGGGGAATTCTTATTTCTCTTGAGGGATCTTGTCTCTACAAAATATTTGCATTTTATGGGTTTTAATCAGGAGCAGTTTGACTACTCCATAAATAAGCCTAGGTCTAATGATAAAGATGTGGTTCGCCGAGTAGAAGCCATTGAATGTGAGCTCTACTCTCTGGTTTGTTAGATGATTGGACACATGTTGACGTCTGAGTGCTGGTGAATGCAGATCATTTCTGTGCTATTTATGTATGAATGCTTGCAAGTTGATGGAAGTTGATGAATGAGAGGTTTTAGCATTTGATAGGTGCATAGGATGATACTTTTAAGAATGTGAACCTCCGAAATTTAACATCTTCAAAATTTTTTGTGAGCAAAAAATTTTTCTCGGGTTGTCGGGGAAAATATAGGGTTTTTTATATCTCTTGCAAATATTTACCTTTGTTGGTTTTATTCATGTATTCCTTTATATGCGTAGGTTCTTAAGTTAGCGTTTCTTATTATCTTTATCTCGAAATTATTGTATTTACTCAAACATTGTTTGTTTTCGGTACAACTTCAATTCAATATTTTTTTATGTTTGACATCTTATAGTTTCTATATTTTCTTATTCTTAAGGAGTTTGCATCAGTTTAATATTATTAAGGGAGTAATTAAGAACTAGGGACTTTTTGGTTTAACACCTATTTTTCCTGGCAAGTGAGAATAGCGAGGACGGATGACAAGAATGTCAAAAGGACGAAAATTTAAAAACACGAGCACTCTTCGATTTTGCTTGACCAAGAACGGGCGGAGATTTGTTGAGTTGCGGACTTCTGATTAATTAAGATCCTTGGAACGGAAGCCCGGGACCCCTCTCCTTCGTGTGTTCCCTCTTATAGTCCCGGGCCCTCGTGCTGCCGTCCCAGCCGCTCTACCGGCCGCCGTCGGAGTGAGCCCCCCGTCGCCGTCGGAACGAGCCCCTCCGGCCGCCCGACGTACCAAGCCGCCCGCCGCCTCATGTGATATTGTTTATTTTATTGTAAATAGTGAGTGATCGTGGACACTGAGGACACTTTTCTAGAATAGGTTGTTCAGTTTTATTTTTTTATTTTTATTAAATATTGTAAACCCCGGATGACCCGCTCTTCGTTTTTGTAACGTAACAGTTTTGACCCGCTCTTCCTTTTTGTAACCTAACAATATGTAGGTTCTGAATTGTGTTAACGCGTATATAATACCTAGTAGTTCGCGTTGTGTGGTTGTATTTTTGTTCCGCGTTGTTAAGTGTTCGAGAAGCGAACGCAATAGGATGTCCATCTTGCGATAAGACTGCGCCGAGGGCTATGTCGCTTGCGTCTGTGGTGACTGTAAATGTCTTATCAAAGTCCGGATAAGCTAATACTGGTGGATTCGCGATAAGCTCTTTAGCTCGTTCAAATTCCTGTATGAACTCTTCTGAGTGTATGATTTTTTTACCTTTCCTTGTGCATTCGGTTATGGGTTTGATGATTTTAGATAGATCGGGAATGAACTTGCGATAGTAAGATACCAATCCGTGGAAGGATTGTATTTGTTTAATAGTCTTAGGTATGGGGAACTCTTTAATAGCTTTTATTTTATCTGGGCATGGCTGGATACCTGCTTCTGTGAGTATGTGTCCTAAAAACTTTACTTTAATTTGAAAGAAGCTACATTTTTCTTTGTTTACGCGGAGGTGGTGTTGCCTAAGTGTGTCGAGAATTAAATGAAGTCTTCTGTGATGTTCTTCCTTATTTGGGGCAAACACTATAACATCATCAAGGTATACTAGGCATATGCCTGCTTCTAAGTGTGGTCATAGTACGTTATTCATCATACGTTGGAAAGTGGCTGGTGCTGTTTTCAAACCGAATGGCATACGAGTATACTCATAGTGGCCGTCTGGTGTAGAGAATGCCGTCAAGGGAATGGAGTCAGGGTCCATTTTGATCTGATGGTAGCCTGCTGTCAGGTCAAGTGTGGTGAAGTACTTGGAGTTCTTCAGTCGCGTGAAGATATCTTCGATATTGGGAAGTGGGAACTTATCATCACGAGTTTGTGCGTTAAGTTTTCTGTAGTCGATTACTAATCGCCATTTTTTAGGTGTGCCTGGTTCTGTGGTTTTTTGCAACTAGGTGTACCGGGCTTGACCTTGGTGAATCTGATGGTTGTATTATTTTATTATCTATTTATATATCTATTTCCTTTATTTGTCGCGTAACTTCGCGTCGTTGTATTTCAGGTAAGCGATATGCTCGTTGATATACGGGCTCGTTACTAAGTAGTGTTATTTTATGTTTGACTTTATCGAATGACGTGTTTGCGGCGCGGCGGTGTCCGCGAATATGTCTTCGTATTCTAACAGTATCTGTTCTAGGTTCAAACCGTCAGTTGTATGATACAAAGGGATTTCTTTAGTCATGCTAGTTAGTACGTTTTGTCCTGGCATTATGGACAGTTGAAGTTGGGTCATAGCGTCCCATCCTAACAAATACTGATAGTTGTCTGAGAAGTGAAACAGGTAAAACTCGAGGTTCACGTCGTTAGGTCCAAATACGCTTTGCATGGGTGGTAATATAACTTTACCTACGTGCTTAGTAGTTTGGTGTGTTGTTTGTACTGTAAATGGTTCGGGAATATAGATACCTAAGCCTTGATCGATATATGAATGAGCTACTTCTGGATTTATAAATGATCGGGTACTGCCTGTGTCTAGTAAGATGCGTTCGTTAAAGTCAGGGAGGTTGATATATGGCAAGTGTGTGCCTACATGGTGGAAGTTTATGTGAGTTGTTTGTCTTCCGTAGTAGTCTGAAAATCCTCTAGGGTTTCTGACTGAAGTTCTGGTTCTGGAATTTGAATCATATCTTTGTAATAGTAGATTTTTAATGCCTGACCATGAGAAATCGTGGTTACCGCGGTAAACAGTATTTGCAGCTTCACCCGTTAGTCGTGACAATACTATATTAACCTTAACAGTCTCGTCCCCTGGGTGTGTCAAAAGGAATCGATCACAGGCTCTGATGAAGCCGTTTAGGTCGCGCTCGTTCTCGGAACCATGGAACATAGGGATTGGAATATGGCGAGTGTCGATAGGAACAGTGGGGTTTTCAATCAAGGGATTCATTCTAGATGGTTGAATAAGTGGCCTGCCTGATGGGGTAGTAGTGGTAATGTAATCTCACTTAGTAATGATCAAATGTACTTACAGTTGTGTGATGATGAGTAGCACTATGAGCACTTCACGTCCCATTGGAGATATTGAGAGCCGGTCGGTATGTTCACGTTCCGTACGTCGTATTTATTCCGCTGGACTTCCAAACTGTTGCAAGTCGTCTCTGTTGCTCGTCGGAGTACTATGGCGTCTCGTCTGATGCCTGGAGATGCTGCGTATCAGGGGAAGTCTGCGTCACGTCTTTTGTTGAGTTCGTTGAGCACAATAGTGAATCTTGATACAGGAGTCAGAAGACACTGAATTTATGCCCACCACTTGGGCGCCAGTTAAAAGACTAGACTGACGTAAAGTCTAAAAAAATATACTTTATTGAGATTATACAAGTTTACATAATATATGAGCTTACTACTAGCTTATGCTAATGTTAGCAGGCGAATGAATGCTTTTGCCTGAACTGGGCGTCTATTTATATTCCCTCTTTATCGGCACACCCTAATGAGTAAGTCAGTTCTTTGATGGGAGATGCCAATGATATCGTCCTGGAATGTTGCAAGCCTCGTATCTAGGAATGTTACATTAGTTGGGATTCCTTGATTATACGGAAGCCGATGATATAGTCCTGGAATGCTGCAAGCCTCATATCTAGGAATTTCATATCTGTAGTGACTAAGGAGTCTCGTTTCCTTGACTCGCTCGCAGCAAAAAGCGTTTTTGCTTTGAGTTTTTAGGGACCAAAGGCACCCTTTTCGTGCTGGAGAGGTGAAAAAATATTGTACTTAAAATACACCAATAACTGAAATACTTCTCTTCTGCGCCGGGCCTTGGGTAATTTTTTTTGGAGTTTGGATGTTCTCTTTTATTTAGTTGAAACTTAGTAGGTACACAATTTTAGTATGGAAATCTGAAAAATATATTTTAAAAACAGGTTTTTCATATTTTTCCTATATTCTATACTTGATTCTGAGTAACCCCTTTTTTCAAATGTACTTTTATATCATTTTTTTATATCAATTGTAAATATATGTTTCCTCCAAGTAATAAATACTATTTTTACTCTGAGGTTTCGTCGTATGCTTACCATCCGTACAACATCACGACCAAAAGATCAATAATTAACTGCTCCAAGTAACTACTCTCGTAAGTTAACATTAGTAACATACTTGTTCTGCCCAAGCCATCACATGCACACACACACCAGACCACAACAAATATTAGGTACGATGCATAAGCTTTAATTCAATTCAAATAATTTATTTGTGATTATGAGTTAACAAAAATGGACTTAAAACTTAATAATATGTCATTTGACGTACCAATACTTAATAATGTACTTAATAATTAATTATTAAATTAACATAATAATATGTCAAACCTCTACAAAAAAAAATACAAATGAGGTCAAATAAAATGTTAAGTATTAAAATTCGAGTCATTGAGGAACAAGTTTAAAGAAATAAATATTTTAACTGTTGCCAGTCAATTCATATATGAAAACATCATGTATGTTCGTAAGAATTTAGATTTATTTCCAAAAAACAGTGACAGGCATAATTTTAATCTTAGAAATATAAATAATATCGAAGTTGCTTATTCGAGACTGAGTAAGGTAAAGAAGTCGTTCATGGGGCAGTGTATTAAATTCTACAATAAAATACCTGAAAATGTAATTAGTTTATCCGAAAATAAGTTTAAGACTTATGTAAAGAAATGCCTGTGTTCAAGAGGATATTATAAAACCCAAGACTACGTTAATGACAATGATGTATGGACATGTATAGATCCTCCAGCTCATAGCTTTAGTAAATGACATCAATTGTAATAGATATTAAGTATCTATTTCAAAAAATGTGTTGGGGCGAGTTTCTTTTGGGCTCAACGTTTCTTCTCGCTCCGCTAACACTTCCCGAAACGTTGAGTGTACAAGTTCCGAGTGGTAGGAACTTTGTACTAGGTAGAAAAAAAGATTATTTAAAAGTATGCGTACAGCATCTACTTAAATAAAAAATATTTTGAATTTTGAATTTTTTGAATTTTGAAATAAAAATCCGCGAACTATTAAAAATATCTTTCGGAAAAGTACTTAAATAATTTTATTATTTGCTATTCTTTCTTACATTTTCTCTAATGTAAGTACTACGTGATTTTCTTAAACCTAGTAGACATTCATCATGGTGTTTGGAAGTTCTTTTTACTAAAATATGGTTTTTGTTTTTAAGTAGCGTCACAGGTAATGTGCATGTTATGCCGGTTTAAATTTGACCATTTTATACAGCTAACGTAGAGCATCCTGCGATTAGCACGAGTAGCGCTCGTTGGCGGCTGGAGCAGTGCGAATAACGGTGACGATATAGTCTTGTAAATTTTCAGTTCCAATATACATAATACACACTATAACCATAGTCTGACTACAGTCCTCCTGGCACTATCTTAAAATTTTCGTTTCTATGATTTTTTATTACTGGTAAAAACACAAATGACTGACACTGCTGTGGTTTATGGTAATTTGTTATTCCAGTGTTCTAGCAATGAGCGTGAGGTGATTGAGAAGTCAGAAATCACCATTCTCTTCACCACCTTGCCTTTTCACCATGAAAATTCTTCTTGTAGCACCGCGTAAGAAAAGTTAATGCTCGTCAATAAGTTCACAACACAACTGAGACCTCCCACTTCGCAAGCTTTAATATTGACCGCACCAGAAGGAAAGGCTGTGATGGATGACTTAATTCAATGTATAAAAAACTAAAACTAACCTCTGCATGCGCATCTATAATACTATACTTTTTGTTGTAGTTATTTTTGTGTGTGTAAGTACAATACAGAGTATATATATATATATGTTCTGAGAGGACCCCAACAGGAGGTCACGCCAACACCTATTATAGTTATGCACTAATAAGCAGATTATTGTAATAAGCAGAATATTGTGAAGAAAAAGGAATAAAAATTGAGTATAGCTTGCCCTACAGTCCCCAAATGAATGGAAAAAGTGAGAGGTTAAACAGAACGATATATAAAAAAGCTAGGGCTATTTTAGATGAATCAAACTTATTTAGATACTTATGGGGTCATGCAGTGTTGACTGCCACTTACCTGATCAATCGCTGTCCATCTAGTGCGATTGGTTATGGGATACCTGCTAAGATATTTGAAAGAGAATTTTCTCTAAATAAACTGAAACCTTTTGGCTGCAAAGGATGGATGGTTGTACTGCCTAGACAAGACAAATTTGATCCTAAAGCCAAAGAAGTAAGAATGCTGGGCTACGCGAGGACAGGATATAAAGTGTGGGATCCTGAAACAGATAAAGTTATAATTACAAGAGACATAAGATTTGATGAAAATGACTACAAATACATACCTACCTAAAGAAAAACAGCAGGAAAACTACTATTACTATGAAGAAAATGAAGATGAGAAAGAAAAGAAAGCACAATGAAGTAGAAATTGAAGAAGAACATAAGAAAGAAGAAAGCAAAAGTGTAGAAAGAAATTCAGAGATAAATCAAGAAAAAGATGAAGAAACAGAAGATATAAGAACACAGAATGAACAAAGTGAGAATCAACAAACTACAACAAGAAGTGGAAGAATAATAAACACACCTAAACACCTAAATGAATACGAAGTAAATGAAGCTTATTGTTTAATAATAGAAGATGAAGAAAATCCAAAAGATTTTCAAGAAGCTATGAAGGAAGGTTGGAAAGATGCTATTGACACAGAATTGGAAGCACTTAATAAGATGAATACTTGGACAGAGACAGATTTACCACCCCAGACTCAGAGCAAATAATTCTCCTCATCACAGAAAAGTTTGCCCTGTGTGGGAATCGAACCCACGACTCTCAGACCAGTGGTTAGGAGCGCTAACCACTTAGTCACCGAGTCAGTCAGAAAATGGGGATCACATCGACCTTCATTTCCGAACTGAGCCAGAAGTATACTCCGTCCGTCCGTCCGTCGAACGCCTTATTGAGCGCGTTGTATGTACGCTACCAACGCGCGTCGAACGCAACGCCAAGCGCCCAATGTGTACCCGCTCTTACACACGCAAGCGCACGCTTTTCAACTAGCGCGCGCTAAACTCGCGTTCACATATTTCCTTTCGAACGCGCGTTGCGCGGGCTTTTGCCGCGCGCTTCGCGATACGTGTCCCACCTGTTTCTGTACATTTGATCGAGCGCTTGCGTGTAGAGTATACCCACGTTGACGAAAAAAATAGAGATATCCGGGACAAATCACACACGGTCATCTTGCCCCAAACTAAGATTCCCTGTCCTTTGGGAACCAGAGACTGATATACATACACATATACATTTAAATACATACACATATATAAATAATACACCCAGACTCAGAACAAACAATGCTGCTCATCACAGAAAAGTTTGCCCTGTGTGGGGATCGAACCCACGACTCTCGGATCAGTGGTCAGGAGCGCTAACCACTTAGCCACCGAGTCAGTCAGAAAATGGAGTTCACATCGACCTCCATTTCCGAACTGAGCCAGAAGTATACTCACCCTACTAACGCTCGTTGAACGCCTTGTTGAGCGCGTTGTATGTACGCTACCAACGCGCGTCGAACGCAACGCCAAGCGCCCAATGTGTACCCGCTCTAATAGGACCTCTTGGTTCTTATAGCGCGCGTTACCAAAGCGCGCGCTTGAAAACGCCTAATGTGTACTAGCTCTAAATACGCCTATGGTTGAGTGGACAATAGTGCGCATGCGCCACGTCATCAGCTGGGTGCGCCAAATGACCAGCTTCATTTGTGATGGATGATAGAGTTACCTCTTATTGTACGTCCGCTGGATTGGCCTTTACGACGCTTGTTTCCAGTGTCTATAAATGTTTAGGTAAATCATTAAATCGAACTAGCCAATTTTGTCTAAATAATTGAAGAAACATTATGTTGCGAAATATTATAATTCAAATCTCCAAAACAAATAGAAAAAACTCAGTCACTCAAACCACACTGACGAAAGATGAGCGTTTTTGTATCGTTGTAAGTACTATATAGGTATATTAGTTTAAATATAGTGCCTTGATTTCTAGAATTTCTGTAGGTAGAGTCTCCTCAAGGGCAAACTCTGTTCGTCTTCGCGATCCTTATCTGAGTTTTCCTAACCATATTTAAGTGATCTATACAGAGATGGGACGGATAGTGGTTTGGCCGGATAACCGGATACCGAATATTCGGCCAAGCCACAGGCCGGACAGCCGAATATTCTGTGCTCTGTAGATGGTATGTGCAGCCCGCCAGCGACCCAGGCGCGGTCCGAGAGGGGGAGGGGTCACAGGGGTCATGACTCCCCCCCCCAAAATCTTGCACTTCAAAAGTAAGATTAATTGTACTGCCTCATAAATTACTTTACTGGAGGGATATGCAAAAAAGGGTGTAAAATTTATAAAACTTCTTAAAATTGCAGGTAAACTAAGGTTTTTAATTTAATAAATTAAAAATCGCCGCGCTTGCTTCGCTCGCGTTTTTTTACATTTATGTTTTCTCTTTCGGGTGCACACCCACCTTGTGCCACTGTTGGCATATTGTCGGTGCTTGTAATATTGGTGCCCCTTGTGGAAGAGCACCTCTCCGCCCTTTATTTTAATATTTTTTATGGTTTCTTCGTCCATATTGCTATCCCCAATATATCAAAATATTATACAATACAATATCAATTCAATTCTTTGATAAACAGGAATAGAATACGGAATTAATTTGACACTGAGCTTTGAAACATAAATTATTATGGTAAGTTGCCAGTATTTTTTCGGTACCAGTGGAGAGAAGTATTGATACGTTCCCGCGGTCCCACTGATTTTTGGTAGTGGGGACACAAGCACTTGAAAGTCCTGCTGGCCCCACTAGTGGAGCATAGCAGTGGCAGGCGCGGATCCAGGGGAGCGGCAATGAGTGCAATTGCAGTTTTTAATTTGATAAATAAAAAAAATTTGCGCTCGCTTCTGTTGCGGCTTTTTATACAAGTAAGGTGGTTAATTCTTTTACCTTGTTAATAACAGTAGTGGAGGGACATGCAGAAGAAGGCGTAAAATTCACATAACACTTTTTAAAAATGCAGTTAATCTGAGATACTTGTTGTTTTTTTCAGATTGCGGCCCGCCTTCAGCTCATAATCTGTTCAAGTGGCCCCTGGTCCCAATAAGTCTGTGCATCCCTGACATAATTGTTCCTAGTATAATGAGTATAAGCCCCAGTTAAACTGGGCCAGTTAATTAAAACACCGTTGTTTTCAGTAGTTACTTTATACCTACCTATTTTGTTAACCCTATAAGGATAATAGTAGGTATAAGGACTATAGTTTCCTTGGAAAAGTTGTTCTGTTTCATAAATAGAGCCTTAGGTGCAATAGTTTCCGCTTATTTTTGTTATAATTTATACAGAGCGACAGGCACATAGCTGTACATCGATGACACCTGTATTGTGGACACATTGTAACTATTAATACTACTAATGATATTAAAAACATTACCATTCATTGCTGGTACATACTATAAACTTAAAGTGGCATATCGAGAAGGGTTAATATGGCAATCAAACCTGCGAAACTTATAGAGGAAAATAATGTTCTAGGAACGCTGTCGTCGAGTTTAGAAATGAAACAGAAACAGCATTTATACATATATTTTTTTAAACTTGTAATATACTTGTCGGGAAGCGAAAACCTATTTTATTGACTTTATTTTATGACTTTTGGCGTTTCCGGTCGTATCGATGTCTTGATCGGAGCGTCTTTATTCCTCATGTTTGCTTGAAATTGAAAAAGTCTCAATCAGTCTTACGCCAGTCACCGTAGACACAATGAATACGTTAAAAACAACAGACTTCAATCGCAACAACTCCAAATTTGCTATGTTTTTGTTGATTTTCTCAAAAACCGCTGAATCGATTTCGATAAAAATTTTAAGGGACCACCTGTGAAGTATACCTTTTTAAACAAAAAAAGAATTTTCCAAATCGGCTCAGGCGTCTTCGAGTAATCGGTGAACATACATAAAAAAAAAGATTCCGACGAATTGAGAACCTCCTCCTTTTTTTGAAGTCGGTTAAAAATCGCGTAAGATCGCATTGGATGCAACAGTTCTGATTTTTTGGTATGTTGTTAGGGTTGTTGCCAGTAGTGTGAAACTCATTTTTCACCTTCAAAAGACTTGTGCTAACTGCGTGGTGCTCCAAAAACATCGAAATTTTCGGTCTTTTTTTCAGATTTTGGCTCATAATTTCTAAAAGGTACATCCTACGGCTAAACTTAGTATAAACACTTATATAGAAGACAAAATTTTCTATCATTTGAGTGCAATTGCAGCTCGGTAGCTCTATTAAAACCTAATATACAGCACTTCAAACAGTGGCGATTTTCCCTAAAAAGTTCGAAATTGTAGTTTTAGCCGCGTTCCGAGCAGAAGATCGGCTATAATACTTTTTCTACGCGGAAAGTCATGTATAACAAGGTTTAAAAGCATTTATTTCGCTTTAATTTAAGTGCAAGTGGAACTTTGTAGAACCAATAGTTCCCTTTTAATCTGGTCAAACGTAAAATTAAGGAAACCGGATCTTTCATCAAATGTCAATTGTTATTAATATTGCATAGTTATCTATTTTATTGTTATTAAAATGACATTACATTTAAATAAATTTAATTTATTTACAGTGTATTACAGCTACATATTTATATTAATCGTAGTCTTTATTTTACCACAATTTAACCAATAATAAGAGTTGCACTACATTGAACACAACGCGTAAACGCAGAAACTTTTGACATTGTAAACTAGACCATATTGCGACCTAGCACTGCAATTTTGAATGGTTTGGTTAGACGATAATTGTTGTGTTGGGGGCTGCTATGAGTACAAAAACAGCAGAGTGGCTACGTCGTTATGCAGCTTCAGCGTGTAGCGACATCGCTTTTGAAGAATCGACACTGATCAAAGTGAAACCCGAAACACAAGCAGCGCTTGATCAACTTAATCTGCACTGGACTGAATATACAAGGGATTGAAACGAAGCAAGCCCCAGAAGACGTCAACTGTCTCATTGTTAGGACAGCATTGGAGAAGAGTGCGGAGTATGAGCAAATAATAATCGCTGGATAGTATGTCGACCTCCTGGTGCTCCTTAATGGATTGGGCTCCAACATAAACAATGTTTTGTTCCAGAAAAGTGCCAGGGGAGGAACAGGTTACGAACAGTTTACATCAAATTCAGTTATTCAAAAAGAGCTCTCATTCCCCCCTTGAATACAGTTGTTCCTCCATGCATTCAGTGGTTGTGACACCACTTCTGCACTTTTCTGGCAAGGAAAAACGAAGATGTTGGGCGTTCTTTCAAAACAGCCAGACCTTCTTGAGACGGCTACCACATTTCTCGACCCTAACGCCACTCATGAAGAGATAGCCTCTGCTGGCAACAAGTGTCTCGTGGCACTATATGGTGGGAAAAAAGACGACTCTCTCCACGGCCTGCGTTACAGGATATTTGTCTGATCTGCTGCCAGCGCCAAAGTCCACCTCGATCGTCTACCCCCAACTAAAGAGGCTGCTGCCCAACATTACTACAGAACCTACCACCAGGTGCAGACGTGGTTTGGTGTAAGCAGGGACTGACACCACTGACCTCAATGAAAAAACCAGCGCCGGAAACCCTGCTGAAATTCCTGTCATGCAGTAAGGTAATCCATTCGAAGTTCGGCCCTGGGGACGTGTATTTGTAAAACAAATTGTAACAAGTATATATCAAATTCCTGTCATGCAGGTGCAAGATAGGGTGCGGCAGAGGAATATGCTCCTACCAGAGAGCAGGATTGAAATGCTCTGCTCTCTGCAAAGTTTGTCAGGGGGAGACCTGCCTGAATACTCAGTCCTTAGACTTAACTGAGTCGGATGAAGAGGACGACTTCGACTTCCCGCCTTTACGACAAACAACAGAGCAGTCTCCGGAGTCCCAGGAAGAGGTGTCAGACGAACCTGGACCTTCCAAGAGAACACGCTAAGTGCGTAAAGGTAATCATAAATCACATACCTACCCCTTCGCTGTAATTTATTATAATGAATATTAATTGACATTTTATTGTGTCTTTCTGTCGCAGGTACCAGCTGAGGTCCAGCCTTCACTAAGTGATATAAAATTATTATTAATATAAATTTAATATACATATAAATAATATTACACTGAATTAGATCTTTCTTATCCTTTACAGAAGTCATACAATTTGTCAGGCTCCGTTTTTTGAAAAATCGGATTTCCTTAAATTTACGTTTGACCAGATTACAAAGGAACTTTTGGTCCTACAAAGTTCCGCTTGCACTTAAATTCAAGCTAAATAAATGTTCTACAACTTTCTTGTATGTGACTTTCCTCGTAGAAAAAGTATTATAGCCGATTTTCTGCTCGGAAAGCTGCTGAAGCTACAATTTCGATCTTTTTAGGGAAAATCACCAATGTTTGAAGTGCTGTATTTTGGGTTCTATTGGAGCTACCGAGCTGCAATTCCACACAAATGATAGCATCTTCTTTATAAGTGTCTATACTAAGTTTAGCCGTAAGATGCACTTTTTAGAAATTATAAGCCAAAATCTGAAAAAAGTCCGAAAATTTTGATGTTTTTGGAGCACCACGCAGTTAGCACAAGTCTTTCGAAGCTGAAAAATTAGTTTCACACTACTGGCATTAACCCTAACACCACATCAAAAAATCAGAACTGTTACATCCAATGCGATGTCTTGTATGACTGGCCTATCTGCAAAAAAGCTAATCCGGGAACATCGGCCACGTATACCTATATATTACAGGTTTTATAAGTTTTTGCATTTTACAGAAGGAATTTAGCAAATATGTGAAAAATCCGTTTTCACGAATTTACCGGATTCAAGAAAATTCGTGAATTTGTTCAAGAGAAAATGCAGCTAGCGTTCCGTGCAATCGCGTAGCAAGGTTTCGATTACGCCGTCCGGTTTTTCATACTACGACCATACTTCATACGAACGCGCTACTATACTATATTCGGGATATTTTTGGGTGTATCTTTGGGTTCCAAAATGTTTTACACTACCTCAACACCAACACCAAAAATAAATAATGCTATTTTATTTATTTATATGACCCAATCTTATTAGCGACAAACATCAATATTGGTTTCACAAAGGTCGAAACTTCGAAAGTGAATAGCCGTCCGAGACAATGAAATTTTACGATGTTTGTTTTCTTTCAGATCTCAACTGAGGTGACTTCGGACACGTTGTTTTTAAAAAACTCAGAGAACCTTATAGGAAAATACTTATTTTAAAAGAATAGGTGCCTATTCAGTTCATTTGGCTAGAAGATCAACGAGAATATAAATCCAATGGTGTGAATTAATAAGAAAAGACAGCGATGCTGTCGTATATGGTTCCCGTGGAAGAGAAGCCGCCGCCGGTGCCGGTGCCGGCGAGCAAGGGTCAGCTGGCGCTGCATCTGGCGCCCGCGGGGGCGCCCGCCAGCCCCGAGGCGCCTCCGCGACGTGCGCGACCCAACATCTCCAAGGAATCCTCCACTAGCTCGTTCGCCAGTGATCTCACTATCTCGTCATCTACACCTACAGGCGCTCTTGATAAGCCTAAGCACAAGCTTCTTGCAAATGGAACTAAACCGACATTAAAAAGGTTAGTAGGAATATAGTTAGATTGTTTTATTTATTGATGATTTACAAAAAATAATAATAATAATAGGAACTGTCGGGAGTCGAGACAGGTCACGCACGATGATCGATTTGTCACTTTTGGTTCGTTTTACTACGTAGATAGGTATAATACCTAAGTACCTAGTTTTTCTTAACCACAATGTAGTCCTTGCTTTCCCACGGGTCAGCTAGTCGTATTGGAATTTTCGGTGTCCATGGTTTGTATAGCTCCAATTGACAGTCAGGTCTGGAAAAATAAATGTTAGAAATAATATTTAAAAGCAACTTTTATAAGTTTTAGAACTTTTTATTTTATTTTAAAAGTTTTATTGCAAATTGTTTGGTAAAAATACCCGCCACGCAACATGTGATGTTTTTAACTTAACCGATTTCTAAACAAAAAAAGGACGACGTTCTTAACTCGACTGTATTTTTTTTTGCATATTACGCGTTATCTTCTTTGATTGCGAGTTTATATATCCCTGAACGTATTTTACAAGTTTATGTAAAATCGTATTAAATCGGTTCAGAACTTTTTTCGTTATTTGTTCAACAAGTGAGCAAAGTATTTTTTTGCTACGAGTGCTGACTATAAATCACGAATCAGCGAAGTAGTCTAGAATTGAATCACGAGCATACCGAGTTTCAGCGGCGAGCAAAAGATGGTTCGAAATTTGAATAAATTTTTGTCACGTTCGCAGCAAAAAGCAATTTTGCTTCGAGTTTTCACCCACCAAAGAGGTGGAGAGGTGAACAAATTTTTCGTTGTTACTTGTTACGACTGAAGTCAGTCGTTTTGTTACGTGTTTAGCATTATTTTCGTTTAAGGTTCGGTTACAGCATTCCATGAAAAAAAAATTTGCAAAAGCAATCGTTTTTGATTCTAAGTATTTACTTATTAATAAAATTAATAAAAAAAGAAAAAAAAATTGTAAATAAATATTAATAAAATTAATTTAATATTTATTGCTGCTTCCAATAGGTAGGGTTTGATGAAATGAAATAGATCACTTTTACACGCTCACTTTGATGCCATCCATCCTACAAAGCCGGTGGTTGTGACTGGGACAGGTTTGAGTGATTTCGATGGAGGCGCTTTTACAGCGACCTGCGGGAGTGCCTTTGCAGCCTCTTGGCGGATGGCGCCGGACTCCTCCAGTGCCAACCTAATGAGAGGGTTTCGAACAGTTGGCAAACGATTCAATATAGAAACCTACCTATTAGCGCTGTAGGAAGTATGGCGAATCTATAAGGCTCTAGACAGACGGACTGCATCTCGACTGCACGCCAGCTGCAAATACAGGATGCAGTTTGCGTGCAGTTCAATTGCAGCTGGGCCAACCGCATCGAAACTACCGTCCGACTGCACAGTTCGCGTACAGCTGACGTGCAGTTGTAACAACTGCACACTGGCTGCACGCTAGCTGCGCTGTGTAAAGCAGTCCTAACCTGATGCAGTTGAACCGACTGCAACAGAACTGCATCGCAGCTGCGCAGCAAATTAGCTTGTTTGGTTGCCGCTCTCTCGAATGCTCGGGAATAGTCTGGAACGTGGGGCTCGGGAGCGGGTGAAGTGTGGGTTGCGGGAGGGTGAGATTTGACGTGCAGTGGAAGGACTGAGGTGCGGGGAAGATAGGTGCCCGGGAGGTGGGATGCAGGGCGAGGGGTGAGGTGCGGGCGTTGCTGGGGAGCGCGGGGAGTGGGGTGAGGCTTGGAAGCGGGACGCGGGGGTAAGGAGCGGGTGCGGGGGGAGAGGCGCGGGGCGGGGGTGTGAGGCGTGGGGTACAGGGGTGAGGCGCGGGGAGGGTGCGGCTCGGGGAATGGGATGTGGGGGTGAGACGCGGGGTGCGGGAAGGGAAACACGGGGTGTGAGGAGCTGGGTGCGGGGGGGTTGAGGCGCGGGGTGCGGGAGGATGAGAAGCGGAGTGCGGGGTGAGGCGCGGGGAGCGCGGAGCGTGTGCAATATTACTGGTAAAATTTAGGCAGCCTTATTGCTGAGAGCAATTTCTTCCAGACCACCTGAAGAATGGTAAAACTGTAAAACTAATGCATAAATAGTGGGCTGTGCAAAGTGATTATTTATAATTTTCCTACAATGGGCAATATGTCCAACAGACGACATATGTTTTTTCAAAAAATTGACGTAGAGAGTTTTCAGGTATCCCCAACTTGCATGAAGCTGCGCCATTTGCTGATATGATCTGGAAGTCAATTTTTCATCTATCTATCAGCCGAAATACCTCCACTGCTGGACAAAGGCCTCCCCCAAGGATTTCCACACCGACCGGTCCTGTGTGGCTCGCATCCAGCGGCTTCCTGCAACCTTTACCAAGCCATCGGTCCACCGAGTCGGAGGCCTGCCCACACTGCGTCTTCCGGTGCGCGGTCGCCATTCGAGAACTTTATTGCCCCAACGGCCATCTGTTCTACGAGTTATGTGCCCTGCCCACTGCCACTTAAGTCTAGCGATCCTGAGAGCTATGTCGGTAACTTTAGTTCTCCTACGTATCTCCTCATTTATGATTCGATCACGTAGGGAAACACCAAGCATAGCACGCTCCATCGCCCTTTGGGTGACTTTGAGCCTTCTTATGAGGTCCATAGTAGGCGACCATGTCTCGGATCCATATGTCATCACTGGCAACACACACTGGTCAAAGACTTTAGTCTTGAGACACTGCGGTATTTTGGACGTGAAGATATTGCGAAGCTTCCCGAACGCTGCCCAGCCGAGTTGGATTCGACGATTGATCTCTTTCTCGAAGTTGGACCTACCTAACTGGACTGTTTGTTCCAGGTATACATACTCGTCAACAACTTCGAGTGTAGAGTCGGTGTAGGAGTAGGTGTACTACTCCTCTGAAGGTTGGAGACTCTACACGGACGTTTGACATAATTTTCGTCTTATCCATGTTCATTTTAAGACCTACTTGTTGGGAGACTCTACTGAGTCCTTCGAGCATTGCGCCTAGGTCCTCCAAAGTCTCAGCCATGATCACGATATCGTCAGCAAATCAAAGGTGAGTGATGTACTCGCCATTGATGTTAATGCCGAGTCCTCTCTAGTCCAGAAGCTTGAAAACGTCTTCTAGTGCAGCGGTGAACAGTTTCCGAGATATAATGTCTCCCGGTCTCACCACACGCTGCAGCCGGATAGGTTTCGAATTCTGATCCTGGAGGTGGACCGACATGGTGGCGTTTTCATACAAACACTTCAACACTTCGATGTATCAATAATCAATTTGGCACCGTTGGAGAGACTGCAACACAGCCCAGGTCTCGATCGAATCAAAGGCTTTCTCATAGTCCACAAACGCCAAGCATAGTGGCCGATTATACTCTTCGGTCTTCTGTATAATCTGCCGCAGCGTATTTATGTGGTCTATGGTACTGAAGCCTTTTCGGAAACCGGCTTGTTCGGGAGGCTGGAAGTCGTCAAACCTGCGTGCGAGACGATTCGTAATGACTCTCGAAAACAGCTTGTAGACATGGCTCAGGAGTGAGAATACCTATCTACAATAAGCGCAAAATATTATTAGTAGGTATTTGGTACGTATTTCCAGCGGCTTCTTTAGTTAGGTATGTAACGTCATGCACCTGGCTGGTTACATTATGAACCAATTGAATTTTGGTGAATAATATAATAATAATAATTTCTTTATTCAGTCAGGCAGCAGACCCATAAATGTACAAATAATAGAATAAAGAGACACTTAAAAACAAATAAACTGCAGTAAAATATGTACAAGGTACGTCGAATATTTATAAATTAAAAGTAGGGTTAGGCATACCTATATAAAGAGTAGGTATACTATGAAGTGTCGTCATTACTTCCTGTTCCCACTGCGATGCAGTGCAGGTCCTCGCTCACAGTTCGCAATATAGTGTTGTGAGAGCGCCGCAGGCGATCCTAAAAGGAAGCCACGCGCGTTCTCATAACCGCAAAGAAATCTGGCGCCCGCGCATCGGCGAACATGCTCGACGCGCTGCAATAGCGAGGCAGCCTCATGAGGGCGCGAAAAGCGTTATTGTATTGCACCCTCATGGATCTCCATGAATTTCTGCTATAGTTGCTCTAGAGTTGACAGGTGTAGAAACATTGGCAATATGCACTGAAAAGAGTGCGCTTGACCTCGTCACTACTCCCACCAAATCTGCGCGCGAGCATGTTGCACCTGACGGAAAGCGCCCACCTCTCCCGCTCTATGTCCTTGTCATACCTCCTGTCGTCGGTGAGGACATGCCCTAGGTATTTAAATTGGGCTACAACCCGAACCACTGTACCATTAAGCCTTAATTCCGGCACATTCTCCGGACCTCTCCCTGCCTTAAAGACCATGGCCTCCGTTTTAAACGCATTATATTTCAGTCCGTGAGAATCAGCATAATTCGCACAGATTAAAAGCAACTTCTTCAGGCCTTTCAGGAATGTTCGGTACTTAAGTCGCACTGTAATGGTGGTGGTAGTACGAGGGAAAATAAAGCCTTTGAGACTGTGTTAGATTTGACGTATTCGGGAAAAAACGGAAGTAAGCTCAGTTCTTATTATTTTAATGTATTTTTCATCAGGGTTCGTAAATATCCGATAGTTATAATAAATATCAAAATATCAGATATTTTCGATATTTTTGATATTTATCAAAATTATTCAATTTCTTACTCTAATACGTTTTTTTCCGGAATAGCTGAATTTAAAATGTAGGTAGGTAGGTATATGTTTGATAATTTGAAGATATCAAAATTACATTCAAATTTTATACTCTAATATCTTTTGACTGACTCGGTGGCTAAGGGGTTAGCGATCCTGACCTCTGATCCGAGAGTTGTGGGTTCGATCCCCACACAGGGCAAACTTTTCTGTGATAGCAGAATTGTTTGCTCCGAGTCTGGGTGTATTATATCTATATATGTATGTATTTAAAAGTATATGTGTATGTATATCAGTCTCTGGTTCCCAAGATACAGGGAATCCTAGTTAGGGGCCAGATGACCGTGTGTGATTTGTCCCAGATATTATTATTATAGATATTATAATGTTTTTATGAAATAACTGAACCTAAAATGTATATTTTATTTTTGCTAATTTCAAGATAGTTAATAAAATTAAAGTCATTTATTTATTATTGTTATAATCATTTTTTTTTTCTTTGGTTTGGCACATTCATTCTTAAGAAACAGCTCTTAGAAGCTAGGAAAATATAAATATCAATATTGATGATACCTATATCAAGCATAAATATGAATTGATACCTATATATCATGCGAACCCTGGTTTTCATAGAGGTACCTACCGTCTCTCGTCCAGGAGCCAGCTCCACCGCTCATCCCACATTTTTCGACAAATATCCGCTTTTTTCCATTGAGCTCGCATTTGAAATGCTTCTGTGTTGGGGTCGAATTTCGGCTGGCCCGGCTCTTTTGCCATTGCTCTCTGTTTTATATTAAGTATTAATGTAGATAATTACGAGTATTTTAGAGCCAATAATATTGTCACTGTAAATAAAATAAATTATATCGCACTCTTAATAAAGCAACGTTCGAATTCAAAATAATTCATTAAATTATAATTTATTTTGAGTGCGAAATATCCGATCAGTAGCAAATACATAATCAGGCTTGAGAAAAATGTTATTAAAAATATTTTGAATATGACCGGAATAATGAGATTATAGTACCTACCTATGCCCTGTGATAGGTCTAGGCCGTACTATTTACAGTTTTTACATAAAACGTTAGAAAAACAAAATACAGAATCATAATATAAAAGTTCTTTACACAGAACCTTGGTTTGTAAGGAGAATGGATATTTAAAAAACACGAATACCTAAATTATTTATCTCAAGTATCGCGTTCGATGAGGTACCTAGGTACTTAGTTACCTACCTTTAATATTATAGTTAGAAGTGTTTTGTAAAATTTTATTAGCCTGTGCTACCTATAAAATCACTGTAAATGTAAACAACAATAACATGTCAGTTCTCGGACTTCAAATAGTCTTTCATTCATTTTCAAACTTTATTTTGTTTAAATTCAAGGAGGTTACTACAAAGGAACATTTTAGTAAGGTACAATGGTACCTCCTTTCCTACCTCAAACATTCACATCCACAATTTGTAAAGGAATATGTATCGATCTGCTAATCGATATTTTTTATAGGATTTAGTATCTGCGCGTATCTTCAAACAGGATTTTATGATAATAGTGTTTTTGCAGGGTATCGTTCGGAAGCTCGAAGGGATCGATGGTGGAGACCCTGATCTACGAAAGCCCCTTGCAAGAGGAGCCTGAGTGCAGCCCACCGCCCCCCGCAGCTTACGAGACTGCGTTTCCCTATCCTTTGCCGGAGGATGAGTACGTATTATTTAGTTTTTAACTTCTAGGTTTTTTATCCTCAATTAGTTTGCTCTTCATCATCCCACATAGTGGAAAGTGATGATGATGCCGAAAATGGAAACGAGCTGACCAAGATTCCCCAACGCAATGAGGACTTTGCTAGGTATCTTATCTTCATGCCGGAACACATCAATGCTGTTAACATTGATTATTTGGCGGCAACAATTTTATAAGATGGTGATAGCTAGCCAGGTGGGCTGAGAAAATGCCCCACTACCCGAACAAAACCGAGTCCTACAAAGTCAGACCCTACCGGGAATCGAACCCGCGACATTTAATCTGTGCCGCTAGCGTGTGATTGTAGACCAAGTGGACTATATAGCTGCTAGGCCACGGAGGTGGTTTTAAATCCGCAAAGATTGTCGATCGCTTTTTGTGAATGCCAACACATCGAAAGAACACCATCAAACTAAGTTGTTTGAGTATATTGTGTTTTATTATACTGGGTGGCGCAATAGTCACGACGGGGTATAAAAAATAAATCTGACATTTGCACTGACATTTACTACTCTTTTGTTTTCACAAATTATAAAACACATTTTGGAGATTCAGCATGGATAATTTTACCGTTATTCAACGTACCAAAATCATAGAATTTTATTTTCAGCATCATCAGTCGATAATTCAAACCCAGCGAGCGTATTGCCACCATTTCCATCTGCGTAACTCTCCCTCTGAACACATGATTCGAGGCTTGGTAGCACGTTTTCAGCAGAGAGGTTCAGTAGCGAATCTCCCAAGAACTGGAAGACCACGTTCTGCTCGAAGTGCAGACAATATTCAGCGAGTGCAAGCGAGTGAAGAGTAGAATCCGGAAACTTCAACGCGTAGGCGTTCGTCTCAGCTGGGAATCCAAAGATCACTTCAAAGAATATTGAAACTTGTTGACAGTCCAGAGATGTGGTTCCAACAAAATGAAGCCACAACGCATACGGCTCGAGCCACAATGACCGTCCTAAGAGAGATTTTCGGCAAGCGTTTAATCTCGAGATTTTCAACATTTAACTGGCCCGCTCGTTCCCCTGATTTAACAGCGCCAGATTATTTTCTCTGGGGTTATTTAAAAGACAAAGTGTTCATTAATAAACTCAGGATAATCGAGCAGCTGAAGGCCAACATCCGAGCTGAAATACGGTTGCTAACTCATGTTCTGAGGAGAGTAATGAGAAGTGCTCTGGAAATAGCCCGTTTTTGTGAGGCTGAAAATGGTGGTCATTTACGTGATTTAATTTTTAAAAGCTTACTCATAAATATTTCCATGTTTTTTTATTATCTCATAATATTTAAAATTAATTTTTAAAAAAAGTTGTAACCTATTGCAACGCCGTGGTGACTTTTGCGCTACCCTGTACATATAACTAACTTTTTGCCCGCAACTTTGCCCGCGTTGATATCGTTTTTGGTGCTTGGCGCGCGCATCCTTATATTTTTGTTACGACCGGCCATAGTTTAATCAACAGGAAACGTGAATAAAAAAATTTATATTGATTTGACTGAACGCTAATTATTGTATATTTCAGAAATATTTGCAAGTATATCGACTGAAGAAAAACTGTAACTTTCAAATAATTCTTACCCCATATTTCAACTTGTTAGTGGATGAATTCATTTATCCGTAGGGATTGCCTACGTCAGCAAAATTATTTACAATATCTGTTAACGACTTTAACTAAAATGAACTTCCCCAATGCAGTGGCACGGGTTTCTTTCCATACCTCAGCAAGGTTAGGCCAAACTCCACACACAGGGCCCAAGTCCATCTGGATTGATGGAGCTTGTGGGTCTAAAGCCATACCCAGTATCAGAAGTTTTCAAGCCGCTTATAAGGCCTTCCAACATGCCTTACCGACTGCTATTTAATGATAGCAGCCAGACACAGTGGCTTAACGTACCTTGTGAAGCACGCAAACGGTCTCTAGTTTATCTATAAATGCCACTAACAATCAAACTTATCCTGGTCATTACCGTGTCTGTACTCAGTTAACCTGCATGATCAACGCAACCATGCAAGCCCACTGAGTCACGGGCAACGGCTTAATGTACCTTGCGAAGCACAAAAACGGTCGAGATAATGTAAATGCCGATAACAGTCAAACTCATCCAGGTCATGACCGTGTATGTAGTCAGTTAACCTGCATGATTGACACTACTACGCAAGCCCACTAAGTCACTACCAACGGCTTAACTACCTTGCCACTAACAGTCTAACCCATCGAGGTCAATAATGAAAAATGCATTTTAATATTTTCTGGTTATTACAGAGTGTAACAAAAAAATATGGTTATACTTAGGTTTAGGTTTAAAGAAAATTTATTCTCATAAAGACAAGTTTACAAGTCACTTACATGAGAACAAAACTATTTTAAAAAGTTTAAATATAATCGTTCATATCCTAGAGTTTTATAGTGCTTATTAATTTTACAGTAAGTATAGAATAAGTACATAAAATAAGTTACATTACATTGTAGGTACAATTTAAAGATTAAGAAAGCAGTTATGTAGACTGTAGTGCCTTATCAGTAGTGATCGGAAATTCGGATGAAATTTTGTTTTTAGAAAGAATAGTATGGATATGCCTTTCCCAATAAAATCGATTTTCATTAAAAAAATCCCGGGATATCGGGATCGTAAAAAGCGTTGGGATTCTTAATTGTAATGATCTGATTGTAGTGAATGTTGATATTATTGAAAATTTTATGTATGCTATTATGGGTTTATATCCACAACTTATTTTATATACATAGGGTTACCGGTAATCCTTGTAGGAGGTGATAGGGGACTAAAATGTGAAACATTTAACACTACATAGTCAACGTTTCCAATTCTATTCAAAACCGCATGTCCATATTATGCTAGCTACCCAATTTTAGGTATAATTGCATCCGAATTTCCGATCACTACTTATCAGTGACATCTCCATAACAAAATAACATGGTAAAGTTAAGCTGTGTTAATTATCTTTTACTTAACATTTTAACTTTTGAAACTTATAGTTATTTGTTCAACTAGTGAGCAAAGTTATTTTTTGCTACGAGTGCTGAGTTCGTCGTAACGAAGGTAAATCAAAGGAAATGTACCTAATAATCTATCTATGGTGTTTCGTACACAGACGTCTAAGCTCCATAGTCCCGTGAAACGTCTCCTTTAAAATCAACTAAATTAAATGTATCTATAAATAACAAAAAATATCAAAATAATCTATTAATGAAGTGAACGATTATGAAAATACGATGTTCATGGAATAAACGGTAACGTATAAGAGGAAGGTAACGGAATTATAAGGCAGTAGCCATAAAACAGTAGACATGTTTTAGAGAATAATCACAGTTTTGATCTTTAACATTTTTTTAAAATAAGTACCTACTAGCCGGGAGACCGAGCGTCGCTCGTTCAATCGGAGTTTTTATAAACTAAGATAACTTGTTTAGTATTACCTGGTAGTACATATAAGATATATAGACCGATCTTATCGCAACCTTGGATTCGTAATGCGTACATGTCAGCCCTTTAAGTCTGCCTTAACTCTAAAATTAGTATACTACGCATATGTTCGTAGTATTTTGGAATACGCTAGTCCAGTATGGTCTCCCTCGTACGATGTTCACAAGACTCGTATCGAGCGCATACAAAAAAAGTTCGTGAAGCATCTAAGTTTCAAATGTTTAATTCCTCCTACTAATTACACTGAGAACTGTCGGTCACATGATCTTCTAACACTGGAAGAACGTCGTAGAATGCTGGATATGGGGTTCCTTTATGACGTATTGAACGGACGACTCGACTGCCCCGACCTGGTTTCCAGTATTTCATTTAGAACGCCTTCCCGTCGCACAAGACATACTCCGCTGTTTCATGTTCCCTTTCACCGCACAAATTATGGTAAGAATGCTGTACTCACTAGAATATTACGTGCTTATAACGAAGAATTTTCTGATATTGACCCATTCAACTGTTCTAAACAAACCTTTAAATCTAAAATCAAACAAGTACTGCTGGATTAAAATAAAATATACCTTTCTTCTTCTACTTCTTGTCGATACGAATTACATTAAAGGTAAACTGAAAATAATAAACAAACTGTATATTATTATTATTGATATATTATACACCTTATTAATATATTAAGTTATTTATGTATGTATGTTATTAATATATATTTTTTTATGCCCCAGTATACACGCCTGAGCTGTTTCACCTCACGTCTGCATGTATGTTTCATTATATTTTTATGTGGATAACTGTCATTGGCCTAATGTTAAATTGTAAATGCAGTTTGTAAGTATTTTAATTAAGTTTGGCTGTTGTTATCTGTAATAAATAAAAATATATATATATATATATATATATTTTCTATGAAAAATTAGGCAGGGTGTTGTTTTAGTCGGTAGTGGGCAGTAGTGGCCTTCTAAGGGACGAAAGGATATGCAACATTTGTTCTAAAAATATCTATAATATTTTTTGTAATATGATTCTATTGAAAAAAATACATGCAATGATACGTAATATAAGAAAGTTGGTCATCATTTATTATGATATTAATCAGTAATATCGATCAGTTTTGGCGACTTTTTGGAGATTTCTTATTGCAAATGTTATCAGCGCCATCTAGTTGAGTTTAGAGAAAGCCGTGGGGAAGAAAACTGACAAAGCTCGCCGATAGAGGCGCTGATATCACTTGACTCATACTAACTGTCAAAACGTATAGAAAAAATTGTTTACGTGAACTAAACATAAGATTATTTAAAAAATGCCGCGTTGTGTGGCGATTGGTTACCATAATAATGGAAATCATTAATTTCCTAAAGATTCTCGGATGAAGAAGATGTGGGAAAAGTTACGTTTTCAATTATGTACTTTTCAACTTCGCTTTTAATTGAGGAACAGTCCAAGTCGCGTACATTTTCCATTTAACAATTTTACAGAAAAATAAAACTAATTTATAACACCTCGATAATAAAAAACGCGGAACAAATTGAAAGTTGTTATGAGTCAAGCGTCCGTAGGGCCATCTGCAAATAGCTTTGCGTTTTCTTCCCCATTGTCAAACACGAGGCATGGCGGCACAATCATCAGGTATATAATTCACTTATATGGCGAAAGATGGCGCTATTTGTCTCTAAAATATAAACAGGTTATAATATATTTTTTATCACTCTTAAGTCTCTTATTTATTTACATAATATTTACATAAGTTCACACAAAATAAAAAATAAAAAGACCAAAAAATTATATAGTCTCATGAGTGGGATTCGAATCCGGACCTCAAAGTAGCAAAACGCAGATGGCTCGCATCTAAACCGCCGATCCACCAAAGTACTTATAAGCAAGTGTTAAAAATAAGCTTCATATGCGTTCTTCTTTTATGTAATTTCACTCATATCTCCCTTAATTGAATTTTTTCGAAGATAATTCCCTCACAGATCGATTTCTGGTGATTTATAACCCATAATCCTAGATTTTCGTCAAAAGGTTTCTAGCCGTTTTCGAAATCGTCGGGACACTTAACTCGTTTATTAGTATAGGAGATATTATGTATGTATACTACTATTAAAAATTGTTATTTGACATAAATGATAAAAAGGTGAAATACTTACTTAACTAAATCTGCTTACTATAAGTTAAAAAATATTTTTTTCACCTCCAGCAGGAAAAGGGTGCCTTTGGTCCCTAAAAGCGCTTTTTGATGTGAGCGTGAGAAAAAGTGATTCGAATTTCGAACACCACCTTTTGCGAAACGCTGAAAAAAATTATGGGCGATGGTTCGTTCAGAAACTCATTTTGGCCTAGCGATTTAACTCACAGTCACAAAATGTTGTATGTTATTTAATGAAGTTTAAGTTTATAAATTGTGCTATTGCATTTTTAAAGACGCAATATTTAAAATAAATATGTACTAGTAAACATTAACATCGCTTACTTAAAAATAATATTATGTTTGGTTTTCATCTTAGGTTTTCATAAAAATATAAAGCAGCGCAGTTTCCGAACGCAACCTCTAAATTAAAAACATTATAATAAAAAACATATTGTCTCCAAAGAGAATTCAATCAACTACATTTTTACTTTTCTCGCGTGTCGAGGTGAAAAGTTGTATGTTTCACACGAGAGCAAGTTATTTTTATGTATCGTGCTATCGTGCTCGTTTAAATCACACACTCTGCTCAGTAGTCTATATTAGAATATCTCGCTACGCTCGTGATTCAGTTCTAGACGAAGTATCGCTAGTTTGTGATTTAAAGTCAGCACTCGTAGCAAAAAATAACTTTGCTCACTTGTTGAACAAATAACTATTTTTCATATTTTTGTGTATCATTTTATATTCTCTCATGATACTGTTTTTGTTTTTCTGATGGTGTAAGACTGTGTCTAACTTCTTTAGGCTATGTATAGGGGTATATTTTTGACCAGCCACTTTAGATTTTTAAATATTAACTTATCACAAATATGGAATTAATATTTTAATTTGTAAAATAACAAAAGTTGTTAACAAAAGCAGACCATTGAGATAAAACTACTAAAACTTATAGGCGGCTTGAAAACTTCTTCTTCCTCTGAAAACCTAACCTAACCTTCTCGAGGTATGAGAAGAGAACTGTGCCCTTGCAGTGGTGACGATTTAAATAAATAAATATTTCGAAACCAAATAAATCCCTAGAATAGATATGGGTTGTTAGTGCTATTATTGTTAAATCATTTTAAAAACTATATAGCATGAATTTTCTTAGTAATATTGTGATTAAAATACCCTAACCATATTAATAATAAAAAAACCGACTGTTATATATTATATCAATTTGAGGATCTAACGACACCTCTCAAGCTAAAAACCATCAAGCCTTTTAGGCTACAGAGAAATTAGTGCCCAAGAAATATACATACATACATACACTCAAAAAATATAACCCTTCTGGTGCAGTCAGGTAAAAATTAACGCATTATGCTTACGACTTTATGTTTCCATTCCATTACCTACATTTCGGCTTCCCTTTATACGTTGCCAAGGATTTTGAAATGGAAGTAACGAAACAAGCACATACCAACACTTTAAAATTTAAATTAAATACTTGTAATACATTTTTATTTACAAAGTTAATTAATGGAGGATAATGATTTTTGCTTAAAAACTAAAGAAATTATGCCAATATGTCTCGAAAACTTGGTAACGGATGTTGAAATTTCTATTTGTACCCCCATGCTCACTCAACTCTCTTGGTCGAAGTTAACGCACAACTGACGCACAGTGTTGCCCAGGTTGGACAAACATCAAAATTGCAAATTCCAGGGTAGGCTAAAATTTATTTCACTGACGTATTCTCAAGTAATGTAACCTTCATATAACGTATCAATTTGAGAGTAAATCTTAAACAATATCGAAATATAGAATGTCAAACATTCATCACTTCGACGTTACCGTTACGCGTGATATTAACGTGCTAAATAAGATCTTCTGGGTTTGAAATTTTAATTACAAGATAATTGTTTGTATTTTAAATGAGTTACGTAATGAAGTTCCTAATTGCCGACTGATAATAGTTTACTTCTCCATGAGTTTCCACTGTGAAACTTACGTAGAATAATAAATTAATATGCCTATTTTTAATAACCGTTTTAAAAATTTGCGGATTTTTGCGGATTTTGAACAAACTTTTCGTTTAAAACTTACATAAAATGTTGCGGAAAATACCCGATGTGAATTGGTTGACCTTATTTTCAAGAATCCTATTAAAAATTGGTTTACAAAATAATAGAATTTGTTAGAATAAAAAAATACATATGTTAGCAGATGAAGTGCATTTGGCGAAATATTATCTACAGCATAAAGTAGACGCTTACAAGCTTATGAAATCTTTGCATAATTTTCATCAATAAAATATTATATGGGACGGGACGTTGATAAAGGTAATACAAAGAAATTTGGCAAGCAAAAAACTGTGTTATCCAAGCTAAGACGCTATTACAGTTACGAAGAGAAATGATGTTTAATATTTTTTTTATTTTATTTTTATTCAGGGTTCAAACTTGGGGGGGGGGGGGTGTTCTCTTCATTATATTGAACAACCTTCCCGAAGGAACCAAGAGCCATTTCTCAAAACAAAATTTCGAGCCACCATACAAAAAATGTACAAAATTGGGCCTACGACTGATCGATTTCTATGAGAAGTCAAATTTTGTTTTTGCGAATTTGACTATGGCTTCCTTAACGAATGTTGTTCAGTATGGTGAGTTGAACCCCCTTAACGGGCCCTACACCAATTTTGTTACACCCTAAATATTTGATTGAAGCAAAAAAGAGACAGACTTTTTTAAGAGCGGTTATTAATCGAATAATTGTTTTGTTTTTTTTTTTTTTTTTTTTTTTTTTTTATGGCAGTTTTCCCAACATTAGCTATAGTTTACCAGTTTATTTTTCATAACAAGTATTCAGTTGCGTTTTTGTGAATGCTTTAATTTTTCTAACGCTTTTCAGTATGATTCTAGTACTAAATATTTTTGTCCGACTATTGTTAGGCGGGGCAACACTGTGTGATGATTCGAAATAGAGTGCGTTTCAACAAATAGTTCCTATGCCTTTATGTTGGCTCCCCTGTCTATCAACGATATCAACACGCGAAGTTGCTTCTACCGATTTTGTTAGTGTGTGTCTGTCATGTGTCTGTGTTCTATACAGTGTGTGTGGAAAACATTGCTGCCAACAAAACCGCATAGGAACTATTTGTTGAAAGTTGAAACGCACTCTACCTAGCTTGTTGTGGACGCCACGTAAAGAAAAAATATTCCAGATTTCAGATCTAAATAAGAACTTCGACCATATAGATTTTATTTTATCATATCATGAAATATAGGTAGCATACGGTAAAGTATAGAATTCCACTTTTCTGATTTACGGGACATAAATAAAATGTATTTTTAAGTGTATAAATTACAATTCTAATCTAATTTGGGGGTTTTATTTTATGAATTCAGTTCCTCATTAACACTGTAAAAGCTTTTTTTTTTTAATTAACGTATTAAAACTTTACTTATTAACAGACACTATTTAGTTAGTTGTAGTTTCAACCTTGGGCGCAGGAAAAATTAGAGGGCTTACTGAATGTACCTATGAGTTAAATCGCTAGGCGAAAATGAGGTTCTGAATGAACCATGCATCGCCCAAACAGTGGTGTTCGAAATTCCAATCACTTTTTCTTACGCTCGAAGCAAAAAGCGATTTTGCTGCGATTTTTTACGGGGCCAAAAGCACCCTTTTCGTGCTGGAGAGGTGAAAATATCAGTTGAATGTGGGTTAATCCTTATGAACGAACTAGATGAACGTCTCTCTCGTCCTTCGTTCGCGGTCGAATGAATGAACGATTGATTGAGTTGGTTAGTTGACGAACGAACACTGGTGAAGACAATTTCGAAGAAGCAAAATTATAACGCGATTTCGCGAGGGTTTTGTTAAATTTGTTTGAAATACATTTAATTAAAACAAAATTCGGTACAATCGATAAAGTGAAGAGCGTGCTATAACAACAATCAGTGCGTTCTCAAAAGGTACGTTTTACATTATCGCCATATTTGTGATTCCGACTCGCCGACAGACATTATTTTCAATAACATTTATTTTCTCGTCGATTCAGTCGCATAGTACTAAGAGAATGTATTACTATCCACAAAACACTATTACTGTTCATACTGTCGTGCTGTACGACTCGTTTCTCTACCGGAGCGAATGTTGGCATGACGTCATGGACATTAATTTATAAACATGAGTGTTCCATTTCATCCAGAAGTCGGGAGCACAAGGTCACCACGTAATGGCCGTGAGCAAGCATGCATTGGCAAACATTATTATGGTATTTCTATTTATACGGCTGCTATCAGTACGCTCGTGATTGAGGATCCGCCCTGCTCCAGTCGCCGCCGTGGCCGCGCCCGCGCCCCTCCTCGCGCGCCCCTCTGTCGCCTCTCCTTTCATCTGTTTACGTACCTACTTTTGTGTTAATATATGTAAACCTCTTAATTAAACCCATATTATTTTGATGCATATCTTAGCTAATTATACCATTTGTTATGTAGGTATTTGGGAATTCATACACTAGTGCAGACTTCATTTATTTGGAACTACTTATAAGAGCAGTAGCAGAAGCTACTATCTTATTGTTTATAGCAGCGGTTCCTAAAAGGTGTTCTGCGGAACCTTAGGGTTCCGTGAGAGGGTCATAGGGGTTCCGAGAGGCTGTATGGCCATAACTACATAGGAGACACGCTACCTTTCATAATGCTCAGTTTGGTATATTTTGGTACCGATAAGTAAAACTGTAACAAAAAATTCATTCTTCACATTAAATAGGACAGTAAATATTTTTAAATTAAAATTTACTCTTTCTTTTCAACAGTTAAGTCACAGACTTGCACCCCGCTTCAAGCGGAGCGACTATTATAAAACTTCTTTAAGTGTTACGGGTACGGGCCTTAAAAAATATTGTCAATTCCACTTAGTGAGAAGGGCTCCCCCAAAAAGTGGTAGTTAAATAAGGGTTCCATGGTAAAAAATTGGGAACCGCTGGTTTATAGCACTGTGCAACTGTAATTTGTATTTAGCAAAAATATGATATTATAAACTAGCAGCTATAAAACTTATGCATCTGTTATAGGTACTGTAGTTGTAAGAACAGTGCATTCCTACATACTTCTTATGCTCTCTTGAAAATTTTAAAATTATTGAAAAATTGAAAATTATAATTGTTCATGGATGGAGCACTTTATACTTATAGGTGTCTTTGATTGTTCCATTTGAACAGTAGTGGTTAGAGGTGTTTTTAATAACTTTAGTAGCTTCATAGTTTCAGCAAGAGTCCTGTCAGGTGCCTATATTTCCTGTTCACATATGTCTCATCTCACTCTTTCTTCTTCTTATAATGTGGATAGACGGCAGTTGGCTGGTGTTGCACTTAGCATCACCCGAGGTTATGTGTAGGGTATTTAGTAAATTTACACCAGCAGGTGCAGACGTGTGCAATGTAACCATCATACACATCTAGGAATTAGATGTGCAAGTTTCCTCACAATGATCTCACTCTGTAACCATATATAGACCATTTAATATTTTATACGTCTTGATGAGATCATCATGTTGGATGCACTGTTTGACGAAATTAACATTTAACTCATCCAAATATTGTTTATAAATAATCCTTGTTACAAAAGCTACTTTTGGGGGCTTTTCTTTGCTTAATTGCTCAATAATGACTATATTTAATAACTGCCAAAAAGAATGTGCCTATAGTTACTTAATTCATATTTAATACTCACTGAATTACTTTTGTTCAATCTTTTTTCCTGTTTATGTTGTTTTATTAAATATATTCTGATAGTTGGTATTCTTAAATAGTTGTTGATTATTCAATCTTACTTGCATGGCGAATGTTATTACTAATGTTTTAGATCAATGTACCTAAATGGTTAGCTTTATGTGAAATCTGGGTTGACTAAAACTAGGTTCCTTACAAATATTTTTGGTTTTTATGAGAGCCATTATAATGCAGGTCAGCTCATTACCGAGCCCATGACAAAGACATTGAAACTAATTGCTGCGTCTCACCATAATTGGACATGATATGTTTTTATTGCATGGTTGCTGCAAAGCGAAATGCCGAGTAAAGCTGGGACAGATAACAGTTCTTATTTATAATGAGAAACTGTAAGGAAGCAGATTTTCAGATCTAAGGTTATTTGTAGGTGTTCGTTTCCAACCTATACCAGGTGGACCAAATCTGGATTGATAGAGGTTGTGGGGCTAGTGGAGCCCCAGTGTCAGTTTTCAACCCGCCTATAACGCCTCCGACATGGCTTAACAACTGTCATTTAGATGTAGCAACCAGCACCAATGTTCTTAATGTGTCTTACGAAGCACGAAAATGGTCAAGATAAATGACGCTAACAGTCAAACCTATCCAAATTATGACCATGTCTGTAGTCAGTTAACTTGCATAATCGATGCGACCACGCTATTCACACTGAGCTCGATGACCTCTTCTGACTTTTTACTAATGCTGTATTACTTAAACCAGTCATATAGCTAAATCAACAAACCATTATTCATTCAGTTATACTGTATGAGAAAAGATGGTTTGAAATTTGTGTGGGTGAGCCATAAAAACTGTTCTAAATCAGGAGAAGTCATCACCAAATTACCTTCAAAGTAGGTAGTTAGTCACGTTTGTCGCTGGCATTAGTTATTGTGTAAATAGTCACTACACTACATGCAGGGATGTAGAGCTGTTGGGTACTGCGAACTGCGATGCGAAACACATACTTGTATATGTATAACATGCATGACATGACATAAATTTTCAAGGCTGGCGAATATTTTAAATGAATGAGTTACATTTAAAGATTTCTATTGAATAAAACCTTGAGCAGAGAAGAGTGTGGGCTAAGGATGGAGAAGAAAAGTAGAAAGTAAATAGAAAGGATAGATATGTATATGTCTCGAGGATTGCTGCTTTATTTTCCAATATTTTCTATTATCCTTCCACTCAAAACTATTTTTAAACAGATTTTTTAAATATAGATTACATGTTTAGTTTCTTTTTTCAATAATTACTATTATGTGAAATGGTGGTAGGAGAAGTGATGTAATGTGCGTAATAATCATTTGTCATTATAACAGTCATTGTACCTGTATTCACATTGTTTTATAATATAGTATGCAAGTAAATTAACTATAACCGGGGTTGTTTACCTGAATAATGTAAAATAGCATGTAAGGCTTATATTTAAAAAAAAAAAGTGTAGGACGGAGTTTCTTTTGGGTCCGGCGTTTCTTTTCTCTCCGCAAACACATCCCGAAACGTTGCGTAGGTATACGAGTTCCGAGTGGTAGGAACTTCGTACCTATTAGGTACATTAAAAAAATACCTGCGAAAAGTGTACAATGCTATCTACTTCGAATAAACATATTTTTGACTTTTGAGTCAAAATTTATTAATCTTCTACTATCTACAACTATTGCAGTGAATTCTACATGATGCTACGGTGCGTTGCTATTGTAATGAAAGTATCAATATGACAATCGTTTAAATGTGACAATATGCTATTAGAAGATTTTAGGCATAGCACTCATTACGTTACACACTTAGTCACCATTAAGATTGTAATTGTATATGTAAATAAAATAATAACATGTACACTGTTTTGATATTTCTAGTTCCGAACGTTCGAAGGTGCGCGTATCTTTCTACCAAGGAGCGCGGCCGCAGTGCGTGTCTCCACCACCGCCTACGCAGCAAGACTCGCACAACTTCTACACGGACCTAACCGCAGCCGCCACCATTATGGCTGATCACACTATGTACAACAGACAAGTCAGGTAAATCAATTTTATATGTTAAGTTGTACTTTTAAAGCGGTCGTGGCTCAGAGCAGCTTGCGTGGTCGCGTCGATCATGCAGGTTAACTGACTACAGACACGGTCATAACCTGGATGGGTTTGACTGTTAGTGGTATCTATCTCGACCGTTTCCGTGCTTCGCAAGGCACGTTAAGCCATTCGTGCCGGCTGCTATCGCTAGATGGCAGTCGTTAAGCCATGTCGGAGGCCGTATAGGCGGCTCGAAAACTTCTGACACTGGGGTTGGCCACTAGCCCCACAACCTCCACCAATCCGGACTTGGTCCCCGTGTGTGGAGTATGGCCTAACCTTCCCCATGTATGGGAAGAGACCCGTGCTCCTGCAGTGGGGACGTAATGGGTTGTTAACAAGTTGTACTTTTGACTTATCTTCTTCGTCTTCTTTATCTTAAGAGCTAGGCTCTTGTCGGTGGAGCAACCGCCAAACTTTCCTACTTCTCGCTCGCCAACTCCTTGACTTCTTGGTACGAATCAACGTTGACTTTGGCCTTCACTTGATCGATCTAATTCTCGGCCTCTCTCTACCTCTCTTTCCTTCTATCTTAACATATAACCGATTGGGTATTCTGTGATATGATATAACTGAGAGAATCTATCCATTAAAACAAACACATAGCGTTCGTTCGCGCACTGCGGCATGGCACGTCAGTGTAGAAGATGACGTCACAGCTAGACATGGGCGCCGACCTTATACTTGCCGGCGGCGGCGCGCCGGTCCAAATTGATCGGATTGATATTTTTTATTTTTGACATTGGTAATAAAACAGACACGTTTATCTACTATTGTAATGAAATCCCGGCTATATCTTCGATATCGGATCAATTTGGATTAAAGTTAACTTAATCTTTGAAATCGGGTGATGCCAGGTATCTGCAACATTTTTGTGTAAAATAAGGGCTTAGAATTTACATACTTATTCGTTGATGCGGTTTGAGAAAAGCCACACGAGTTGTGTTTTGTATCTCCATGCATGAATCGATTTCTTTCTCTGTTTGCATCTGCAATCTGCTCTAAATGATATGAGGTGCGGTACCGTACCGCATGTTGAAATAAACTACATTTAATTTAACCAAAATTTGCTTGTTGCTTGGTCTGGTCGGCGCGAATATCGGAGGAGTCGGCGGCGGCGGCGGCGGCGGCGCGAACAAATCGGCGCCCATGTCTAGTCACAGCTCAATTTATGTGCTGTAAATTTTGTTTTTATACCTGTATGTTTTGTTTTTATACCTGTATGTAACAAAATTGATGTAGGACCCGTTAACTGGGGATTCTACTCATCGTACTGAACAACTTTTGTTCCACGACTTTGCTCAAATCGCAAAAAAATTTTTGGACTCCATACAAAAATGGCAAAACAGATTAACCAATTCGTATGAAAAGTCCAAATTTTTTTTGTGATTTGAGCAACATCGTAGAACAAAAGTTGTTCCTCCTACACCAATTTTGTTACACCCTGCATAATATTTTATGTTTTGAGTAAATAAATGAAATTATTTATTTATACTAGTGTGTAATATACAGGGAGGGAAGTATGACTGCTTATTTTGGATTATTTCGAACTGTAATAACGCTGACCATGACTGACCAAAGAACGTGTGGCGACATCTATCACACCGCCACAAACTAAACCTAGAACGCGCTATTGGAAGTTTTTTCGGATTAACTACATATACAACTTCCAACCATCATTAGTTGGACCTCGGCCGGTCCCCAGGCATACCACCTCGCCTGGCGGAGGTACCTCCCTTTTCCTCCGAAGAGTGGGAACACACAGTTCCTACAGGGGTGACCCCGAGCTGAACACAATCATCGCACTTTCAACCAGCAGCGCGTATACTCCACCATCAGTCTCCAGCCGGTAAAGCAAGCCTCAGCAGCACAGCAGTCGCATCGCACTGAAGTATCAACAGGACCACCGCAACCCGACAGATCGAGTTTCCTGGCCTGCTACTTCACCTCCAGGCAGCAGCAAGTTGTCGGCAGCCCACACGCTAACACAGCGCGAATCTCTGCTTCCCTTGCCATGACGCCTGACGCCAGCCCCCATCCCGACTCACCGTGGACATCGGCATGGCACGTGCATATCGACCCGACTCACCGTGGACGACGGCACACGCATACGTTCCAACTTACCGTGGACGTCACACTAGCGACATTGGACTGCCAGCTCAAGTTGGATCGACCTCCGTTCGCGGAGGGGGAGTGATGTGGCGACATCTATCACACCGCCACGAACTGAACCTAGAACGCGCTATTGAAAGTTTCTTCGGATTAACTACATATACAACTTCCAACCATCATTAGTTGGACCTCGGCCGGTCCCCAGGCATACCACCTCGCCTGGCGGAGGTACCTCCCTTTTCCTCCGAAGAGTGGGAACACACAGTTCCTACAAACGTTATGTTTTCTTTGTAGACACTATCGGGCTATCATAAATAATAATAATAATAATAACTGACTACGATCTTTTGGCGTCTGGTCAAAAGCCGGAACTAACGCCGCCATCTTGAAAAATTACACTATTTGTATGAAATATTATGTCAGATTTGCGGCAAAAGCGCCCGGCTCCCCCTGTCAATGTCATCTACACGCCAAAAGATCGTAGTCAGATTATATGTAGAATTGACGCAGACTCAATATTGAACTTGGACTGGATTGATTGGTTACCTGTTTTGAGCAATGACAAAGTAAGGGGTTACGCGAGTTACTTTAGCGACGAGGCAGGGGAAGGAGTATGAAAGTATTGTCGTCTTGAAGAATAAAGGAAAATGAGGTAATAGTAAAAAGCAAAGGACAAAATTAAATCAGATAGTTAGCTTTAACGAGTCTTTTGAAAGATGGCAAAGTTGGAGTACCTAAGCCTGATGTACTCAGATAAAGAATTCCACAGCCGGATAGCTTGAACTGTAAATGAGTTTGAAAGTATAGAGGAAGACTGAGTGGGGGTCTCAAGGATAAGGATTAAAATGCTGGATTTCCGCAGGGTGCGATTAAGGGTAGAGGAACGAAATACAAATCTACTTTTTAGATAAGAAGGAGAAGCGGGATTAAAGACTGTATGGTAATTCGATAGCTAGTGGACTATATTTAAAGAAACAAACACGCACAGTTGAAGAGCCCTTCAAATTACCTCGTATCCAGATGGTCCTAGTCCTTGGTGCTTCTTCCTGGGAGCTCCCTTCTTGCAGGCACACAGTATGGACTAATCTGGATTCACTGGGTCACAAGACTCTTCAAATGGTATTTACACTAGAGAATGATTTATTTAACCGGAGCGCGATATGCACCGTGTTATGCAGTTTAAAAATCTAAGGGGTTCGCAACGTAGTCTCTGTGGTGAACGGATGAACGCGCGAAATTAAAAAATGGAATATACGAATTTATCATACATATCGCCCGCCTTAGAGTAACCCTACTCTAACTACAAAGAAATACACAACTTTGGAATGTAATACTAAGTCTAATCTAAACTTATATTTAACTTATTATATCACTAACAAAAATAGATATAGAGATATAGATTTTTATAAAGAAGATATGTCTGGCAGTGGACAAATCTTCACTACTGAGCGTTTATAAACACCATGTACTGTGGGCACTGTGACCACGCGCACTATACCGTCGTTTCCGGGATGCGTTTCAGTGATTACACCGAGTCGCCATTGTAAGGGAGGCAAGTTGTCATCGCGAATCACAACTACTGAACCGACTTTCACATTATCCTTTGACTTTAACCACTTTGAACGTTGCTGCATGGTGTGTAAATATTCTTTACTCCATCGTTTCCAATAATGTTGGAAGATGTTACTCAGAAGTTGCCATCTTGTAAGTCTATTTGTGTTAACATCGGTGACATCTGGTTCTGGGATAGCCACTAAGGGCTGACCTAAAAATGACCGGGTGTCAGTGCTTGGGGATCACTCGGATCGTTACTAAGAGGACAAATCGGACGGAAATTCAGGATCGACTCGATCTGACACATGATAGTGTAGTCCTCATAAGTGACCTATTACTCGTTTCAAGTGGTTTTTGAAACAGCGAACTTGGATTTCCCAAAATCCAGACATATCTGAAGCATATGGTGGATTAAAATGGAAGTTTATTTTCATGTTAACGCATTCCTTTTGAATCATTTTTTGATTTTGTTCCAACGAAAACAGTTTACAGAAGTCAGCAAAAACCTTATTTGCTTTCACGAAATTCCTCCCGCAATCACAATAAATATCACTGCATAATCCTCGGCGGCTACAGAATCGTTTAAGCGCAGCAATAAACGCCTCTGAAGTCAGATCGGATACTAATTCAAGGTGGATCGCGTGAGTTACTACGCAGACAAACAAACATACATACGCCTTGTATAGTTTAGCGTTGCGTTTCGTACCCATTTTTATCATAAAATGACCGCAGTAATCTAGTCCTACCCGTGAAAAGGCACGACATTGTTCTAATCTAAAACTTGGTAGATTTCCCATTTGAGGCTCAAGGCACGACATTGTTCTAATCTAAAACTTGGTAGATTTCCCATTTGAGGCTCAACATTTCGTGGTGTATTACGAAAACAGGTTACACATCGAAATATCCTACCACGAATAACACTTGCTGGATCTTAGCGCTGCTAAGATCCAGCATTTTTGTTGTAGCAAATACTATACAGTCTGTGCACCAGCATGCAAGTATATTTTATGATAGAAGTCTATAAGCAGGTTTGTGAGTGGACTCTTTTTGGGCAAAATTATCGGATGTTTAGCATCAAACTCTAACTTTGAATTAGGCAATCGCCCGCCAACGCGCAGTACCTCAGATTGATCAATAAACGGTTTCAACCGTTGTAAAGCAACAGAATAACAAGGCTTTTTCTTTGCAAAATTCACAAGTTCCTCACAGAAAGCATCCTTTTGAACTTCTATTATCAAACTTACTAAAGCATTTTCCATTTCATTTACAGTTATAAATTTTGATTTTATTTTTAAATTTGGATTTTGACAGTTACGAGTATGCTTGAATCGCAAAATCCAAGTCACCTTTAAGAGTTGTTAACACAGAGAACTTGTTAATAAGATCGTCAGGTTTATAAGAACAGTGATTGTATGGCGCGTTTCTCACTATTGACAATATCCATATCGCTGTTTTTAACGACAGTCGAACTAGGAGTTATCTGCCACTGATTGTTAGGCAAAGACAATCACTGGGGTCCGTTCCACCACAGTTTGTGATTCACGAGCTGAGATGGCATTAAGCCACGCGAAGCACAGTCTGCAGGGTTTTGTGAAGATGACACATGGCACCAGTTTTCAGGTGAAACGTTAGTTTGACATTCACTGGCGCGATTTGCGATGAAAGTCTTGTACTCGTATGACAATCCTTTGATCCAAGCTAGAGCAATAGTGGAATCACTCCAGGCTATGACACGCTTAATGTCCAATTTGTCTTTCAAAACAGACAAAATATATTTGAGAAGCCTTGACACTAGAACAGCTGCGCAAAGCTCCAACTGAGGTAACGTGATCCTCTTCAAAGGAGCAACACGCGATTTTGACATTAGTATCAATTAGTATGACATTAGTATCGACAAATCCAATATCCATCGGATCTTAAAACGCGCAAGTACACAACGCCTGCAAATCCTTGCTCAGATCTATCACTGAAACCATGAAGTTCGGCTTCAATACAGTCTTCTAAAACGAACCGCTCTATTTTAACATCTGAAAGACATGGGAGTTCATGAATGTATTGTAACGAAGTACTTTGCAAATCCTCAGGAAGTTTATCGTCCCAACCAACACCTCAGGCCCATAACTTCTGCATTAAACACTTTGCAAATAGTGTTACTGGACATAACCAACCCATTGGATCGAAACATTTTGCTATTTGCGACAAAACGTTTCTTTTCGTACATACGGAAGAAGCGGGTGTGATATTATATTGAAATTCATCAGTAGTCGGGTTGCATTTGACACCTAAAACTTTTATCACACCGCCATCATCATTTGAAGAGAAGGGGACACAGGTCTCTTTATCGCAGTCAGGTATATTATCCAGTAAAAGTGGATTATTACTGGTCCACTTGCGTAGCAAAAAACCACCGGCAGCACACAAATCGATCAAGTCGTTTTTTAACTTCTCTGCCGATTCTAAACAAGCTGCACCGCTCACAATGTTATCAACAAACACTTGATTGACCAGAACAGAAGCAGCTTCCGGCCACCTACTTCTCTCATCCGAAGCCAACTACTGCAGTGTCCGTATAGCAAGATACGAAGCTGAGGTCAGGCCATAAGTCACTGTACGCAGTCTATACTCTTGTACAGGTTCGGAGGGATCCTGAGGCCAAAGAATTCTTTGGTAATCCAAATCATCTTCGTGTATCAGAATACCTCGAAACATTTGTTTAATATCGTGCGGTAAAAACTACACCATGCAATCTGAAAAGCAGCAAAATCTTTTCAGTGTCTTGTTGAAGTTTACGACCAGGAAGAAGAGTCTCATTTAAAGAAACTCCATTGCTGGACTTATCTGACCCGTTGAACACCACACGAATAGGAGTTGTAGAACTTGATTCCCTTATAACACAGTGATAGGGAATAAAATATGGTTTAACTTTATGTTCAGACGGATTTTTGATAAGCTCCATGTGACCAGCATCTAAATATTCCATAAGAAAATTACAATATCCTTTGCGTAAGGTTTCATTACTAACGAATCGTTTTTCCATAGAATAAAGACGCGAAAGCGCAATATCACGCGACTCACCAAGTTTAGGACAATCGTCTCTGAAAGGAAGTCGCACAATATATCTGCCACTTTCGTCACGAGAGTGACCTTTTTCAAAAATATCTTCACAACGTTTTTCTTCCGCACTCATCGGAACTAACACAGAAGGCTCAGCTTCAGTCTCCCAAAATTTTTTCAACAGAGTGTCGAGATGCTCTTCAGCTATTAAGGAAGTAAGCGAGACCTTTTCCAATTGCTTGACAGTTTTGTCAGAAACACTACCCATCACAAGCCACCCAAACACGGTGTTGATAGCTGATGGGGAACCATTAGGACCTACGATAATACGTCCATCACGTAAAATGTGGGTAAACATTTCCGCACCTAACAACAAGTCAACACCCGAGGGAACATGAAAACTTGGATCAGCAACTTTCAAATTGTTTAAATGCTCCCATTTGTCACGAGGCAACAATGAAGTTGGCAAGCAGTTTGTCAATTTATTTTAAAACCAAACAAGGTATTGTTAAAGATTTACTATCGTCATCCATTGGTAAAATCTCACACGAAACAACACTCTTAGCCTTACCCACATCAGACATACCGAGACTACAGACCGGCACACACTCGCCGACGCGGTAGTCCTAAACGATTACATAGCTGTGACGTCATGAAGGAAGACATCGACCCAGGATCAAGTAACGAACGAGCGTTCTCGAAACAACCATCACTTCGCCGTACTCGCACTACGGCAGTCGACAACAGAACGCTTAAACTCTCACACACAGAGTTCTTCAGAGACACTACCTCCTGTTGCTCCTCAGTGGGGCCACACAACGCGCCACAGTCAGAGCTATCGTCATCCTGGTCCTTCTAATCACTGACAGCCAAATTCACACACTGAGGTGCGTTCGAATCACTCACACCCTGTGACTCCGTCACGCTGTCACGATAAAAATGTAAAAGACTATTATGTAACTTATAACTCGGAATATCGGACGTGTTTAACAATAATTTACTGTGTCATTTGTTAGAGGAGGAAGATGACGACGAATTGTTGTTATTATATGCAAAAAAAGAAAAGAAATGCGTGTAACCGCTCTGCGGTCGGCCGCATTACTGGGTCCAGAGACTTGCAGTCGCTGCGTGTAGCCGCCGCATGTCGCCGGCCGCGACCGCAGGCGACATGTCGCCGCGCTCGGAATCACTTTCATAGAGATTCATAGAAACCAGTAGTGTAACTTGCGGTCGATAAATGTGGTCTGTCGCCTATCGTGTGTGGTCGGCGACTTGCAGCCGGTCTCGGACTTGTACCTTTATTTTTCACCATACCAATTGGTTTACGCACAGACATACGGGACACTTCACAGTTCACACGCACGCATCTGTTTTTCTAGGAATTCCATGAAATCGGCATAAGTCGGGAATTCTCTGTCATTTACCAAGGATAGTTCAAACCTACGTCTTGTTTCAATATTCAGTTTTCTCAAAATAACATTTAACAACAAAAAGCTCCATTCGTTTGTAGGGAAACCTAACGCTCGCAACGCGCCTAAGTTCTCTACTAAAACGTTCATCATTCTTTTCATACCATCAACATCAGTATCGCTACGTAATGGCGATAAATTCAATAACTCATCGACGTGTTTATTAGCCGCCCGTCTTTTATCGGAATATCTATCCACTAAAGTTTTCCGGGTAACATTAAACTTGTCTTTTGTTAAAGGCAAACACTTAATTATCTGATAAGCCTCACCTTTCACACTCGATCACAAATATTGAAACCGTTCTATATCCGATAACGAATCATTTTCTATTATAGTTGCCGTTAAAAAAATCACAATATCCTTGCCACTCCGAGTACTCCCCGGCAAAAATCTGCATCGGCAGTTTCGGCAAATTGACATTACTAGACTTGGTATTTTTATGATTATGACACGAAGCGCAAGAGTCTGAAGACTTATTATGACTATCATTTGCATCGAATGAATTCCGCTTTTGTAACTGAGTTTACTGAGTGTTCTTCATACGAACAGTAAGTAACTTTTCAAAAAAATCCTCGCGAATTTTTTCTTGTTCTGAGCCATCGAAAGTTTTCTTTGATATCAACAGTTTTTCAATTTCACTTTGAGCGTCATCAAATTGAGATCTAATCAATTCTAAGTCACTAAAACCGGCCTCAAATTCATCGAACCTATCGTTAATCTCGTAATCAATCATTTTATCTAACTGTTTCATAAAAAAATTCCTTTGAAAAGTCAATTGTTGAAGATCCATTCTGTATATATTTGTTTTAAAACAACAAAATATTCAAGTATACATATTAGCAAAACAAACGGTGGTTCAAAGGATAATGCGACTAAATTCGAATGGTCACTTGAGCACTTGATTTTGCTACTAACAAACACGCATTTAAATGTCAACCCAACTTGACCGTATTATACGATGGCGAACCGATTTTTATTTGAAAAATAATAAAACATTCTATTTTTTAAGGTCACAGTACACAAATAAGTTTACTTACTATCGTTTTTATAGCGATATTAAGTATTTTCTTGAGTCTACGATGCTAACTTTGAAAATATATACGAATTTTATCACCAACAAAAGTAAGCCAGACAGACCGGCGCCATTGCTCGCGCGCGTTTCTATGCACTGAGTTCACACAAAGATTATTGAATGTACCAGTTAGAATAGAAGTACCACACTTCGTACTTTTATTCTACACAAACTAAAGTAGGAAATTTACTGTAACAATTTGGTAATTACAACACAAAAGCGATCGAAATAACTACTACGAGTCACACTTCACCCGTACACCATACGTGGTTGCCGCGACGCGATTTTTACCAAATTTAAACATTTTAATGAATTTACCAACTAAAAAACAATCCGGTCGTAGGGACCAAAAATATGTATGGTAATTCGATAGCTAGTGGACTGTATTTAAAGAAACAAACACGCACAGTTGAAGAGCCCTTCGACTTACCTCATATCCAGATGGTCCTAGTCCTTGGTGCTTGTTCCTGGGAGCTCCCTTCTTGCAGGCACACAGTATGGACTAATCTGGACTAATTCACTGGGGATGCTCACAAGACTCTTCAAATGGTATTTACACTAGAGAATGATTATTATTTTAATTAACCGGAGCGCGATATGCACTGTGTTATGCAGTTTTAAAATCTAAGGGGTTCGCAACGTAGTCTCTGTGGTGAACGGATGAACGCGCGAAATTCAAAAATGAAATATACGAATTTATCATACAAAGAGGATATTATAGAGAAGGGACAATATGTATCAATCTCGTCGACGGGAAATAGGTAGCCACTTAAGTTGGTCACGAAGACTTGAACACGGTCATATTTACGGAGGCTGAAAATAAATCGAATACAGAGATTTTTCAAGCGATCGAGTTTATTTGTAAGCTCTACAGTAAGGTCGAGGTAACATATATCAGCATAATCTATAATCGTCAAAATCAGGGACTGTGCAAGGGAAATTTTCGTTCGCGTTGGCAGAAAAAAATTTAAGCGCCTAAGCGAGCCGTACGCAGCAACAATCTTCCTACTCACTTCAGCAACATGTGGTGGTTTCCAAGAAAAACAGCTATCAAATATTATTCCAAGATTGTTCAAAAGAACCAGGGACTGCCAATAATAATGCATTGAATTCTGGCAGGTTTAACATTGAGTCCATAGGATCGACTCCAAATAAGAATACGCTCAAGATCATCATTAATGGTCTTGACTGCAGTTGGGGGATCACGCAATGAGGATTGAGAGTAGATCTGGAGATGGTCTGCTTAAATGTGATAGTTACAGGAGAGAGAAGCTGTTATCGAGGTGATGAAGACATCAAAGAGAAGATGAGAACAGACACCGCCTTGCGGAACACCAGCAGAGATGTTACTTCATGTAGAGACTGTACCTTCAATGAGTATACGCTGGCGACGACCAATTAAATAACTGTGGAACCAACCAATGACTGCAGGAGAGATGTTAAGAGATCGCAGTAGTCCTAACAAGATATCATAGTCGACGGTGTTAAACGCATTGCTAAAATCAAGCAATGTAAGTACAGTGAGCTGCTGTTTATCGATGGCAGCCGTTTGCCGTAGCGAATGTCGTCAGTTATCTTGGGGATCGTCCATTAATCACGTGATGTTTTTTAGCCATTTTTAACCTCCCCCTCCCCCCTGGTAATACGTGGTGAGGTTTTAGACTACCCCCTCCCCCCGCCCCTACCCAAAATCACGTGTATTTTTTTGGTACAAAGTATCGTAAAATTTTTCTGAATATAATTTTTAAATACAGGTATAATCTAATTTACACAACTACCTATATATAAATTTAATTAACAACCACACTCAGAATTTTGAAACTTATAGAAATCGCGCGTTCAACGAAAAGATAAATACACGTGATATCTCACCTCACTACACCCGAACGATCGTAAAGCACGTTAAGCCGTTGGTGCCGGCTGCTATCGCTAGCAGTCGTTAAGCCATGTCAGAAGCCTTATAGGCGGCTTGAAAACTTCTGACACTGGGGTTGGCCACTAGCCCCACAACCTCCACCAATCCAGACTTGGCCCCCGTGTGTGGAGTATGGCCTAAACCTTCCTGAGTTATGAGAAGAGACCCGTGCCCCTGCAGTGGGGCCGTAATGGGTTGTTAACAGGTAACATTGGACCAATGCCCCGCACCGGTGGCGCCTCTAGCGGCAGTAAGAAATATTGCTGGTCTGAGATTTGATCTGTATTAATTGTTGATCTTATGGTTATCGACATAAGTTATCCGTCCTGTCATTTTATTCTTTAAACAAAGTTCTCTTGGTATTACAATACAGTACGGAGAGCGGCTGGGACAACCCGTTCCGACCGGACGGGGACCTGAGTCGCGAGGCGGACGAGATCGTGTCGCTCATTAAGGGCGGCAAGCCCATCACACCGACGCCGCAGGCCGCGCCGCAGCTCGCCGACGAGATCCAGGAGAAGGTTCATGGGAATAATCTACACGTGAGTCTTCTTTTAATTCACTAATGCTTAGATTAAAAAAAAAATATCTAACAATAATTTTACTTGGAAAGTGGCTCGTATTACTAACTTTATGGCTACTGCCTACGTATGTTTATTGCTGATTTGCGTCGAGTAATGACAATCCTGTCCGTGCCAGGTACAAAAAAAAATACACGAAAAAATATATAGTGTGACTGTACAATTTATTTTGTTCGATAGGCAAACGCTCCTTCTTCTCCTCAAGCAAAAATGGCCAGCCCAGTACAGCAGAGTACGCCGAAAGCTATGAATGGCACCAAGAACGGTGGCGCGGGCGCAGAGGCGCACCCCGGCCCCGTGGAGGTGCAGCGCGCGCCGCCGCCGGAGCCGCAGCAGGCTGAGCACGTCACCATCAAGAAGAAACCCAAGTGCAAATGCTGCGTCATCCAGTAACAAGTGACACCTAAACATGTCTGCTTCATACCGGCAATTCGCTATGCTTTGTACTGCCAAGGGTTTCCTAATCAATGTTTTTACTTACTTATAGACCGGTCCCTGATATGAATGAATAAAGGAACATTAATTTAAACCACTTAATTTGGTGAAATGCTCATTCCGGTATTAATGCATTCCATCCATTTAGCCAAGCATTGTAAGTGGTACTATAAAATATCTCTTAATTAATATACTTACCCCTTAGATCATTAATGTCCCGGAAGATATTGTTCTAACATTAGAATAAACCCTGAATGAGCTTTGTTATGTGGTGTATCGTAATGCTCCTTTAAGTTCGAGGACAAATGATTTGAGGACTGGACTATCGGTGCTATTTTATTTTTGACTTCCTTTGACATCTAAACTTGCTGGAACTGATATAATAGCGCAGTTACGTACTGTAAATTAAATGAGAGAGCAAAAAGTCATATTTTGGTTTGCTCTTTACTCTGTCTACATTAATTGTAAATCTTAAAGTATCTACTTTTTTTCTGTGTGTTCTGTGCTTTACACAGTTGTTTTGTTTCCAATGTGAATTACTATCATGTTTGCATTTGATTAATCCACACACGGTGAAATATTAGTGGTTTTTTTAATTGAGTACTCAACATAAAGCATTCATTTTTTTAAGATAAATATTTGATTTACTTAAGTTTCTATTAACACCACTAATATCACACTGTGTAATATTTATAATTATTAAATATGTTAAATATGTTGTTTTTATATTCAACGTTATGATAGAATCTAAGGTACAAATTTTAAAGTATTTATTTTAGCTAGTCTGACGAAATTGTATTATGGCTGCTATAGTATTGCACTAGTAATGCAGATAATATATCTTACTGTCTGCCGCAGACATAGTTCATGCTGTGTTAGTAGTTTTTGAAGAGTGAATCTCAACGTTATCGCTAAGGAGCTTGGAAATAGGTAAGCGCCGTTTAATCAGATACTCACGATTTATGTATTCTAATATTGTATATAAACCAAAGTAATTGTGGTTTTATGTGAATAATTTACACAACTACCACATTACCGATATATATGCACATTTCTTGCATAATATAAATTCTGTTATAGGTAAAACTGTCCTTTAAAAATATACATACATATATATATATATATATATTATGCGACTAATTCTTTATCTTGTCTATCACTTTTTAGCACAAACGAGATTTATGATACAGTCTTCGTTCTAGAAATAATAAGCAGAATACACTTTTCTAGTTGTACGCTTTTATCTACATATAATTGGTATGTAGTTAATCATTTCTGAAACGAAGATATTTATTTGTTTCGGTATAAACATGCTGTGAAGTTTTTATAGCTGTAGCTGCGTTTTTTTTAGTCAGGACTATTCTTAATTGAATACTGTGACCAGTTCGATTCAAAGCAGGTGATAGAAAAGCGATGGCTATTAGAAATCTTCTGTATCATCATATCAGCTGGACGACGTTCTCTTAAACGTGGCCTGCCCCATAGACTTCCACTCAGCACGGTTCCGAGGAGCTTGTCTTTAAAGAAAATCTCATTATATTTTAAAGGAGAGAGCGTTTTTAAAGAAACGTAACCGGCTGTTTTTTAAATTAATTTATCGTTTTATCGGATTACGTATCTTAATTGAAATCTATTAATAACTAGTGGCAAAACATTTTCAAAATTGTATGCTATAAAACGAGTCGTGCAATTTTCGTAAAATCTTTGCGAAAAAAAAATTGTTTCTATATATTTTAATCATCCCAGTGAAAACCGCATCGAAATCAGGTCAGTGGTTCTCTTGAAAATCGCGGACAACGCAAATACATACAGGACAAACTGATAACCATACATTTTGAAGCCGGTTAAATAACCTTACCATTAGTATGTTTTTATTTGCAGCGCAGTGTCATAAATTTTGAGGAGACTAATATTTTTATCAGCACCTGTGATAGTCACTAAAAACTTGCTACACGATGTGAAGAGGTAAAATATTTTTATGGTAATAATAACTGGAGCTCAATTTTTAAATAAAATATAATACATCTAGGGTAATTAAATAATATACGGCAAATTCGTAAATAATGTCATGCTTCTTTAACGCCGTTTTATTTATCTCTGAATCAAGTCACAAATTAAATAGGTATCTGTCGCATTAACCAATAGTAGTTTTTATACAATGACAAATTAGTTGCATAAATCTCGTTGTATATTGTTTTATCCGCCTGTCATATTATTATGCACACACATATTTGTTTAAATCAACAAACACATGCACTGAAAAAGTCTGAGTACTATAGCTTCGTAGAATTGTAAAATATCCCTTTTCCCAACATTCGTGTGTGTGTGTGGATTGAGTAATCTTTTAAAAAACCTTATTCAATCCCTACCAGTTTGGGAGGATTAGTAAATAATTCAGGTTTCACTTTTATATTGGAATAAGTTTCATATACTGTACTATGAAGTTTTCACAATTATTTACTAAATCCTCCCAAATTTTGGTAGGGATTGAATAAGGTTTTTGAAAAGATCACTCAATCCACACACACACACCCAACATTCGTCTAGAGCTGGGACTGGGTGATGGTATTTTCGTGGATTGATGTCAGTCACACCAATCGGCTTACTCTACTATGAAGCGTAATACTATTGTGGAGAGGAATGGGATATGTCTGTAACATTTAACACGTCATGTCTATTTTAGCTATACTTATTATCACTAAGGCTATTCGTGATTTACCTATGTTGGCTACGGGGTTTCTAGTTTTAATTACAGATAGCCCAGTAGATCGGTATGTGTTAACCTAACCTATTGTTACAATACTTCGTCGTTACGAGTATCGGGAACGTACATTACCCAAATATTGGATGATGATGATGATGAGGATTAGGGCGGTCAGGCATCGGGATCCCGAATCGTGACCATTATAATAAATATATGTACATCTTGTATTTACGTAGTACGAGAATATTATTGTCTATTTTTTCAAATTAATTCTAATGTGTGTTCCTTATTAATCTTTTATTATTTGAAGAAAACAATACATGATAATAAGGAACTTTGTAAAATTTATCAGATTTAAGATTTTAGTACTATGTATATGTATATGAATCATTATGTTCTCTGTAAGTATTTAAAACTTATTGACTTATAGGTAATCGGATTATTACAAAATGACACTATATTGTATAAAATATTAATTTTCTATTTATTATGTATATCGATCAGTATGTGTACAAATGAATTACATAGTAATTATTTATATTAAATCTTTAAATGCTGCTATTGGTTGTTTTACATAACTTATTTCAAAATCTCCATTTTCCAGTACATACAAGGAGTTAAGAGTTCAAAAGAGCCGTTACAGTTTTGGGGCTGGTTTCATAGATACGCGCTTGGGCAGCGCTGCCTGGCACGTACGCTCGAAAATGTATGAGGATAGTACTCGCGTTCATACTCGTGCCTAAAGGGGTGAAACGCGCGCTGCCGGGCAGCGCTGCCAAAGTGCGCGCTGTTGAAGCCAAACATCTTCTGGCGGGTGTGTTTTCACTGACGCGGAGCGTAGCGGAGACTAATTGCTCGAAATGAAGTGGAGCGGATATTTTGAGTAATCGGATTAGTCAATTTTGCACGTCTCTGCTCCGCTCCGCGTCAGTGGAAACGCACACTTAACAGGTAATAACACACTTCGCTGCAGCGGAACTGCGCGACACGACGCGGCCAAGTATTTTGTATGAAACTGCAGTGTCGCGTCGCGCAGTTCCGCTGCCGCGCGTTGCGGTATAGCTCGTACGATTTCATAGAAAGAATATTTGGCCGCGCAGCGTCGCGTATAGTGCCGCTGCCGCGTAGTGCGGTCTAACCCTACAGTCTACGATGAATATGACTTCTGGATGAGTGATTGAAGACGTGCGGTCCAAAAGATGTTTGGCGGTTTTTTTTTGTAATGTTCTAGTTTTTACGTACCATTAATATGTTTATCGCCAAACAATTCTGTGTATAGCAGGGTAAGTAGAAACTACAATAGAACTACCTCAACAAATAATTTCCGCCCGCAGGGGATCCCAAAAGCAAAGCCTGAGAGTAAATTGGAGTAAATTCTTAATTCTATTACACAAATAAGAACTAGGTAGAAAAACGAATAAAAACATGTTTGAACAGATTGTTTCTTACTTAATAAGAGCACTACGGCCCTGGATACTGATGCACATGTCTTCCAGTAGGTTGCCATATGAGGACCGATTCGCTATACTTATCCAGATAGACCCTTTTTTTAGGGTTTCGTAGTCAACAAGGAACCCTTATAGTTTCGCCATGTTCGTCTGTCTGTCTGTCCGCGCCTTAGCTCAGAGACTATTAATACTAGAGAGCTGTAATTTGGCAAGGATATGCATATTAATCACGCCCACAAAGTGGTAAAATAAAATCGTGAAAAAAATTTTCGGGGTACCTCCCCTACACGTGAAGTCATCTCCACTTCACGTGTAGGGGAGGTACCCCGAAAATTTTTTTCTTTTTTTTCTCAACTATACCATGGTGTGGGGTGTCGTTAGGTATTTAAATTAATATTTGTTACCAGCAGGAACTCCTACAAAGAGTCGATACAACTTTATTTCTTGGCCTAACAATTAATGTTAAATTGAACTGGAAGGACCAAATACAAAAAGTGTGTAACAAAATAAATCGATTTATCTTTCCCTTATATAAACTAACTAAAGTTGCAAGTAAAAAGGCCGCACTAACTGCATATTTTGCTTATGTTGATTCTGTTATCAGATATGGGTTAATAATTTGGGGGAATAGCACCGATATAAACAAAGTTCTTATCTCCCAAAAAAGTGTATTAGAGCAATTTGCGGGATTGCTCCTGATGTATCTTGTAAACCATTCTTTAAGGCCCTAAACATACTTCCTTTGCCATGTCTGTATATCCTAGAAGCCTCCAAATTTGTAAAGGTAAATCTTAACAAATATTATATCCAAGGCAAAAACACAGAAGGTAGAAATAGAAGATACCCTGAAATATTAATTCACGAAGAGATTCCTAAATCGAAAAGATTTCAGAGCAACTGCTTTTGGATGTGCAAAATTGTCTATAACAAGATACCACAACATATTAAAGATCTTCCCTTCATCAAGTTCAAAATAGCATTGAACAGGTGGCTTCTTCAGCACTTATTTTACTATATCAAAGAATTCCTGGAGTACAAAAGTTGAGTTTTTTTTTGTGGCCTTGTGTGGTTTGGCGATGTTTGTGTCTATATTTTAAGATTTATGTTCCAAATGTTTGCATGCTAAAAAATTCTTAGCTGAATTGGCGATCACTTTGTTAATTTAAGACCATTAATGTATCCATTTCAAAGGCAAATAAATGTTTTATCTTATCTTAAAAAATATTGTGGGTTTGCGAAAACCATTTTTCGATTCAGGGATCCGTTTTTGAAATATTATTAAGCTTTAAAGTGCAAATTTTTGTTAAAGTCATGTGTGTGTGTCCCCCGCCAGCTAAATGGTTGTTTCTAGAAATGTGAAAAAATTCACGGCAGTAGTTTAAATAACGAAGTTAAAAGGACACAGCTAAGTAGGCTTTACAAGTTAACGACTAATAATCAATTTTGTGAGACGGGAGGTTTTACCCTTGAAGCAGTGTCTGTCGAAGTACTACGGAACCCTACATTGCGCGTAGCCCGACAAGCACTTGACCGCTTTTTTTAAAACTCGTCAAAATCCAAGCGAGTAAGTTTTTTAGCAATTTCAATAAAAGAGCTATTCAGTGAACAATATTTCATAATTAAATAACACTAGGCAACACTCAAAATTTCCCGGGGAAACATTCTAGCGTGTTTTGTAGATAATCATGCACCTAATACCAGAAACATATTTTTTTAAACACGTATGGAAAAGAGGATAACATTAAAAAAACACTTTTGAACAATTTATGAGGGTGGCGCAATTTTTTTCTTAGAAACCATCACAATAATATTTTGTAGTCTTTCATTGCTTTTGTATTTATTCTCTGAGTTGATTTTGTTTTATTTCCGATTTATATACGTCAAAATGTCAAAAAACACAGTTGTATTACGCCTCTGATTAAGAAGTGTTATTTTGCATATTTTGGTTTAAACTTTCGTAACCGAGACAAAAACTAGGTGCTGACTTGATAGTGATTGCTTTATTTGTAGGATTACAAACCGGGTACACGAAATTCTGTTGTTTTTTATTTGAGTGGGATAGCCGTGCAAGAGCATTAGGTTGAAAATTTTGGCTACTGAGAACTTCTTATAATCCACCTCAGAAAAAAGAAAAAATACTCGTTTGTAGATTCAAAAACACTTTTGTCGACTTTACACACTAAACTAGGGTTAATTTAAAATTATGTATAACCAATAAATAAAGCTTCGAATTTATAAAGCAAAAATGTTCTGCTTTGAATCATGCTAAATTAAAATATATATTTATTTTCCTGAGCTAAAAAGTTAATAAAAGATCCGTTGTTCAATTCAACCTTAAACACTGGAGAAAATAACCCTTAGTTAGCTTTGTTCAAGCCACGGTATTTTTTTGAAAAATTAACGGTCGCCCCAATATGAAATCCTCATAAATTAACTGTTAAATGATTAAAAAGAATTGGGTTGCAATATTTGGTTAAAGATGCACTTTCTGCACCCGCACCTCGACTTTTTTAAAGAAAATCTAGGTTCAGTAGAGTTATGAGCACGGTAAGCGCTTTCCCTAAGTTATTGCTTCTATAGAAAAGAGATATCAGGGAAAATTACCCCCTGCAACGCTTGCAGACTGCTGTTTGTTTTTGGTTATAGAAACAAACTCTTGTTACAACAGGCAGGAGGCAGAACAAAAACATGTTTATTTTTTATGAGTAAATAACGCATTTTCTTTAAAATAGCCAGAAAAAGATATGAAATTAAAAATAAATTTCTCTTAAAGCCATACGTGACTGAGATGTTTTATTTACTGTTCTGAGTGTGTCAGTGACCCCAGCAAGCACTTTTTTCCTGGGGCTCCTACGAGAATCCTACCTATCTCAAATTTTAGAGCATAATTAGAGCAATCATCATGCCAAGGGAAAAAATTAGAGCAATCATACTTTTCGATATACGAGCGCCTAAAGGTGTGCTTGCTGGATGGCAGTCCACCCAGTAAGCACAACTGGTGCACAAAAACTACGAAGACTTGGGAAAAAATTTTGATGCACAGATTTAGAGCATCATAAAGTGAGTCGGACTGCAAAGTTTCATGAATTTCATGTCAATAGTTATCTCGCTAGAACGCAAAACCTGCTTCACGTTCTTTTCACGAATCTTTCTAGCAGTCACATCAGATCTCAGCAATTACAGCATATAGGTTCAAAATGTTTATGCCAGGATTTAGAGCAACACGAAAAACCTATGCTCAATTATTTTTGAATCCCAAAAATCAGTACTTTTTGTGCTACGAGCCAATGTGTTTTCCTTGCTGGGTGGACATAACAAAAGTGACAAAGGTGTATAGCTTTGCAACTAATATGAATACAAAACTGGTTCTTATGCTCAGATTTAGAGCAAAATTAGAGCATTCTGCTAAAAAAAAAAACTAGAATCCCAAACGTTATAGTTACAGCGGTAGACGCTAAAAACTGATTTTTCCCGCCAATTTTTTGAATAATTACGGTGGCTCGCGGCAGATTGCGACGTTGCCGCTCTTAATTTTTTTAGGTCAAGCAGTAACTGACTTTGTGCTGTGAGTATAAGGAACATTTCAGTTTAAAACTATCGATTGTCACTTACATTGATATAGACTAGAAACAAGGACGATTTTATATATTTCTATGGGAATAAATACATGTAAATCATACAATAGTGGAATACCTATAATACGGAATGCTTGTGGTTCATCATTGCGTCTTGCTGGTGGTGGCGGCGGCGGCATCGTTCCGATTTCAGCCATGCTCCAATATTTGTATATAGCAGTACAAAACCAAAACGCAAAACGCCCTACATCCACACATTCGACCAACACATTAGTCATATTCATATTCCGTACTAAATCCTATAGATTCGACTGAATAATCAATGAAAATATGAAGCAGGTACGAAATTTTTGACGTTTTCATGTGTCAGTTCCCTAATAAGATTGTTTGCCTTTTTTAAATTGGATTGAAACAAGGTATACCTAGTGCCGCGTTCAAAACCACTGTACTTACATAAAAGTCAGTTTTTTTTCAACTAAAAATATATTTTTTTGTATGGTGATTATAGGGCTAGTGGTGAACCCAGTGACGGATTAAGACTACTTGATGCCCTAAGCAATCCACGTCTGTGGGGCCCCCGTATATCCGTATGTCAACTAGAATCGGTCTTTAAACCTTAACCGCCTACAAACATTAGTTTTTTGTAAAATAAGATGATGAGATGTAACGTACCTTAGAAGTGGAGTAGGTGCGACAACAATAAAAAGCGACCAAGTGCGAGTCGGACTCACCCATGAAGGGTTGCGTAGCAGCAAGTAACATAATATAAAAGTTCTTGTAGTTCGTTGAGGTAAATTGCGGTTTACGATTTATGACGTATTAAAAAAAAGCTACTTACTAGATCTCGTTCAAACCAATTTTCGGTGGAAGTTTGCATGGTAATGTACATCATATATATTTTTTATTTTTACACATTTTACCACTTTGGAAGTGTCTCTCGCGCAAACTATTCAGTTTAGAAAAAAATATATTAAAAACCTCAATATCATTTTTGAAGACCTATCCATAGATGATCCATAGATAGACCCCACACGTATGGGTTTGATAAAAAAAAAATATTTGAGTTTCAGTTCTAAGTATGGGGAACCCCCAAAATTTATTGTTTTTTTTTTCTATTTTTGTGTGAAAATCTTAATGCGGTTCACAGAATACATCTACTTACCAAGTTTCAACAGTATAGTTCTTATAGTTTCGGAAAAAGTGGCTGTGACATACGGACGGACAGACAGACAGACAGACAGACAGACATGACGAATCTACAAGGGTTCCGTTTTTTGCCATTTTGCCATTTGACAAAACCAAAGCATAATTTATTTATTTATTAAAATGCGTCTTGCGGCTTTTCCGGGCATTGAATTCACGCAAGATAGTATTAACGCCTAACGTTTTTAACATATCGGACTCTATGACTGTATAATATCGATAAATTATCGAGCCTTTCTTGTATCATCTTTGTCCTTTTTTCATTTTTTTTTATTTTTAATTTTGAAAAAGAACGTTTCGCTGAGCAATTTGTAATCATAAGCGATAAAAATATACGCAGGGCTGTTTCCACATTAGGGAAAACTGATTCAATTTTATCATCATGTATTATTTTATACTTGACTTAATTAGAATTCCAGATATATACATACATATAATGTGATTTTTAAATGGATAACAATGTGTGCCTTCCCGTATAGTAAAAATATGACACGGAGCTATAACAAAAATGTATATGATTTAAATTTGCAGATATGTAACCAGACATGTTGTTATACAGATTTTGTTTTGTATTTTGATACAAACAGTTTTATATATAATTTTAAGACGACTCCAGATACTATGTATCTCTCAATTAAACAAAGAAAACGACTATACTTCATTCTAATAAAAAAAAAACATGACATGTGTCAGTTCCATAGTAAGTTTGTTTACGTTTTGGGTTAATCATATAAAAAGTCGTTAATAATGAAACAGATCTTCATACATAACACATACATAATAACATTTATACATACACCAGAAAAATATTATCTTCCGATTCGGCAGTATGGATTTTACACTTAAAACATTCAAACAAAAGCGACTCCACACTTTTGTTTTATGACTATGTTCTTGTCGCGTACTGACGCATGTCTCTTTCTGGCGCGCATGAAAGAAAAGAATAGAATATTCCTTAATAATTTACGATATTTATTGAAATTTCAGTGCTTTTCAACTTTTTTTACACGCTTCGCGTGTTATCTTTTATAAATAAAATTAACTTACCGGTGGTAGGTCACACCATCTTTTTTTAGGGTCGTTCGAGTGTTATTTCGACACTTTTTCACGACGCACTTCGGCATCCTTACTGCTTTGCGCTCAAAACACGACTAAGGTAAAAAAGTGTGCGCACATCGTATTTGAGCACACTTCTGCTGTGCCGTTTACAGCGCGCTGATGCAAAGTCCATGTATAGAATGTCGTTGGCAGAGATGCGAAAAAGAGGAGAGATATGCAAAGAAACAGCAGACAAATTCTCATTCTTGAATAAAATACCCGATGCCGATAAAATTATGTATCCCGATCAAACTGCAGAATACAGTCAGCACAGTACAAATCTAGTTAACACATATCCAGAAGACCTTAACACCGAATTAATAACAGAAATTCAACAGTTTCATTCATATGTCATAAGTAAAATTAGTTCCAGACCCAGTGATTCGGCTCGCACAAGTTTACACCAAACTGACGCACAATTGTATAAAATAATACGTGATGATAAAATTGAATCGTTTTCCCTAATGTGGAAACAGCCCTGCGTATATTTTTATCGCTTATGATTACAAATTGCTCAGCGGAACGTTCTTTTTCAAAATAAAAAAATGAAAAAAGGACAAAGATGATACAAGAAAGGCTCGATAATTTATCGATATTATACAGTCATAGAGTCCGATATGTTAAAAACGTTAGGCGTTAATACTATCTTGCGTGAATTCAATGCCCGGAAAAGCCGCAAGGCGCATTTTAGTAAATAAATAAATTATGCTTTGGTTTTGTCAAATGGCAAAATGGCAAAAAACGGAACCCTTGTTGTAGCACAAAAAGTACTGATTTTTGGGATTCAAAAATAATTGAGCATAGGTTTTTCGTGTTGCTCTAAATCCTGGCATAAAAATTTTGAACCAAGATGCTGTAATTGCTGAGATCTGATGTGACTGCTAGAAAGATTCGTGAAAAGAACGTGAAGCAGGTTTTGCGTTCTAGCGAGATGACTATTGACATGACATTCATGAAACTTTGCAGTCCGACTCACTTTATGATGCTCTAAATCTGTGCATCAAAATTTTTTCCCAAGTCTTCGTAGTTTTTGTGCACCAGTTGTGCTTGCTGGGTAGACTGCCATCCAGCAAGCACACCTTTAGGCTCTCGTATCTCGAAAAGTATGATTGCTCTAATTTTTTCCCTTGGTATGATGATTGCTCTAATTATGCTCTAAAATTTGAGATAGGTAGGATTATCCTAGGAGCCCCAGGAAAAAAGTGCTTGCTGGGGTCGCTCACACGTTCTGAGTTCTCAGTTCTCAGTAAATCCCGAATCACATAATAAAATCTCGGAGAAAAAAAAGTATTTTTTTGTTATTTTAGATGCAGTCAAATCGTGGATTACAAATTTAAGAGGGCGCACACCGTTTTTAAATTTATACGTCTAGAGGTTAATAGACATGTCTATGAAAAAAGTCAAACCTCTGCCCTCCCAAAACAAAATTCTGGATCAGACAATGGCTGAGGACTTGATAAGCTGGAGGTTACTCCACTAAGAAGAGCTCTGATCGTAAATTTAAGAAATACAATAAATATAATAAAATCCAAGTATTTACTAGCCTGGTACAAGTTCTACGGGTGCTACACGGTCGCCAACAAGCACCCCAACCAAGGTGACATTCGTTGTTTCTAACCGTGTAAACAACGAAATTTGGTCACCAACCATAGTCTACACGGTTGGAAACAACGAATGTCACCTTAGTTGAGGCGCTTGTTAGCAACCGTGTAGCACCCATCTGTTTTGGTAATAAAGCGCAATTCACACCGCGAGCTTCGGTCTGGCTGGCTCACAGTCGATTTTGGAAGCCAAAAAAGTGACATTGTTGAGTTTTTTCTAAAATCTGGTAAAAATATTCATATCTAAGCGACGACGAGAACTCCCACGTGTCAAATATGTGTAGTTTTTATTTTACAGCAATTTTCAAAATAATTTCGCAAATGGGAAACAAAAGAGGAAAATCTTAATCGAAACTTAAAGGTACTAGCAATTAGGCAATCAATAGATTATAGTTGAAGATATAAGAAAAACCTATATTTGAAACCTTGTTTGGTAATTCTATTCAATTTATGTTAAGACTTATTCAACATTTTTCAATTTTTCTTCATATTTTATTTTCTCCGTTGTTCTACCGTTTTGGGATAATTTAAATAAATGGAAATGTAGGCACAATTACGTCCTACATGTACAATTTTTTTTGGTTTCCCAAACGGGTGGAACAGCCGAGAAAAATAGACTTTCCCATCTCTTAAAATAGTTTCCTAAAATTTCCACTCCTAGGGTTGTCACTTTTGAAAACGAAAAATTGATTATTGGTTCCTTTGGGAAAGTGGTTAAGAATCATGAGTAGAAGCTCCAGTTAATACAGTTTCCGCTGACTTTGTTAGAACTTAATATTCTAAAACTTTTTAAAATTAAAAAAAACTCCAAAAATGTTGAATCCTCCATAAATTGTCGGATTGAGCATTTTTGTATGAAGAGTCCAATTTTTTTTGTAATTTATTTACATCGATATAGGAGAACAATTAGATGAGGTTACTCGCACTGTTTGTTTCTGAACCAGCAGTTTGTCTTGCGGGGGCTGAAGCGGGGTAAGAGGGAGACATGTATTTAAACAAATATCACCTTTGTGTGATAAGCGTAAGGTTGATGTATTTAATATAATTTATTAGCAAAATCTAGCAACAAGTAGCATCACTTGGGTAAAACTCACCCAAGAAATTCGTGTTGGGATAGGGATGTTATCGTTTTAAAAAGTTTTATTTATCGATATATATGGTTCAATAAAGATTGACTACTACATAATAAAATTTGTTCCGATAAAGAAAAAGCAAAACGTAAACAAACTTAACTATGTAATTGCCACATGTCAACGTCAGTTGCCTAATACATTTGTTTTAGGTAAAGTATCTTTCAATAGAAACCCGCAATAATGAAACACACCAATTAAACACGATTACTCCGTAGTTACATACATTTTTATATTAGCCCTAATCATACTCACATTTCAATGAACCATGCATTGTTCTTACAATAATTTTGACACGAAATAACTTCTTTAGGATAGTTATTTTAATAAAAATACTTGGACGACGAAAATTTCAATAATTTGTCAAACTGTCATAATCATATTTTACTCATCAAAGTCTGTTTGTCTTTGGAAAGTTACTGTTGTTTATCGTTTTTATTACTCACTCATTTGAATCACTGAGTCAGTTCTAAAAAATAAACGCAGGTATTATATTTAATATGACATTTGACATGACATTTGCCAACTACTACGTGAAATCACGGACTTTGTTTTTGCTTACGATTGGATTTTTTCTCAAGGAACAATCAGGAGGCAACAATGTTTTTAATTTATTATTCCTTTAAAATGTAATAAATAGATACACAGAATCTCTTAGAGATGCTATGGATAAATCCGAGAATAATTATAAAGAATGTGGAAAATGATTCGTGGCTTCGTGGTATTTTTAGGTTATACAAGTGAGCCGCAACCCAGTACATCAGGGTCAGGGATTTCTCACTGATATTAGTATTACATCACTTTTAGATCATTATGAACATAGATAACAAGGTGTCAATGTAAAAAAAAAAGTATTTACATGATTACGGCATTCTATTGAAAGAGACTTTAGTACCCTATATGTTTTGATTCCCATGCGAGTGTCCAAATATGTGGCATAAACGGCCGTATATCTTGTTTGCATAGAAGTTTGATTTTTTCACAGCTTCAAGGGATTGCAGGCCTGAGTATTTGATTTGATACAAATTTTAACTTTATATCTCCACGCGTTCCTGAGAAAAAGGGTCTTGATAGACAGATAGGCGGACGGACAGACGGACGGTCAACGAAGTGATCTTATAAGGTTTCCTTTTTTTCCTTTGAAGTAGGGAACCCTAAAAACTAAAAAAAATATTCACACCATCTGTTATTTGCTGTTGGAACTACAAGAAAATAACACATGATTTTAGTTTAGCTATTTATTGGTAGATGGCGAACGTGATGTGACATACCGATTGATATTTATTTATTTACGATTTGTTTATCGATAATGTTTATGATATCGATATCCCTACTTAAAATATTCTAAATGCGAAATTAACTGTCTGTCTATTACGTTTTCACGCTTAAACTGTTAAACCAATTTTGATGAATTTCGGTATAGAGATAGATGGGACCTTGGACAGGCTACTTTTTGTCGCGAAAATAAAACTTGAAGGAAAGGAGGTAATTTTGTAATAGGGAATTTTGTATAAGGAATTGAACCACTCATTTCTGAAGTTAGGGATATAAATATCATCATATTTCATATCTATACTGTAAATGCTGTAAATGAAATAACAGTCACGGCTCAGTGCAGCTTGCGTGGTCGAGTCGATCATGCAGGTTAACTGACTACAGACACGGTCATAACCCGGATGGGTATGTCATGTGCCAAGCACCATAAACGATGTCAACGCGGACGATGTGGAATAATTTTAAAGCTTTTAAAATTGTATGTTAAATCTCGACCTCCAATTATTTTATTAACAAAAATTGAAATATCTCGAAAACGGTAAAAGATATCGAATATCTGACAGAAAATTTGAAAAGCTTAACTAAAAGCATATAATACATGAGACGAATATTGACTATGAAGAAAATGGCGAAACTCGAAATTTTTTCGTTTTTCCGTACAAATTCGTGATTCGCTATTCAGGGTTAGTATAGGAAACTGAAAAAGAATATTTGTACATCGGATTTTCTCTTTTTTTATATGCTATATTTAACTCTGAGTAGCCCCTTCAAATTTGAAACGTACTTTTTTACCCTATACACGGTATAACAAAATTGGTGTAGGTGTTAACTGGGAATTCTACTCATCGTACTGAATAACTTTGTTCTACGACTTTGCTCAAATCGCAAAAAAAAAATTGGACTTTCCATACAAAAATGGCAAAACGAATTGATCTGTTTGTATGAAATGCCCAATTTTTTTTGTGATTTTAGCAAAGTCGTAGAACAAAAGTTGTTGAGTATGATGAGTAGAATCCCCAGTTAACGGGTCCTACATCAATTTCGTTACACCCTGTATAAGATGTTAGTAAACATTTAAAAAAAAATCTCAAACTATTCAAGGGCGAGTTTGTTGTTTTAGGGTTCCGTAAGAAAAAGTCAACGCGATCCTATTTTTAAACCTCCGCTGTCCGACCGTACGGTCCGTATGTCAGCGGGCTGGATCTCATGAACTGTAATAGGTACACAGTTGAAACAGAGTGTGTATTTCTGTTGCCAGTATAATAACAATTTAAAAATTATAGGGCTCCCCTACTAAAAACGTGTTTTTTTTTGCGTTTTTGCTCTATTTTAATAATGGCAACAGGCAGTCAGCCATCGCTCCTCTCAACCACATTTGAGGAAAATGAACAACCCGGCTGCCGATACGCCACGAACATTTAAGCGAGCACTCATTGCTTTGGTAAATGGAAAAATTACTATTAAAAAAATTGTTACAAACACATTTATTTATTTTATATTTTAATCATGAAGTACTTATCTTTACATCTCTAATAAGTATTTGACTTTAGACGGGTCCTATGTCGAAAGATACTTTCTTAGCTGATCCCCATTATAGCTTGTTTCAATAAAAAAACGCAAAAGTTAGTTAAGTTTGTTTACTTTTTGCTTTTTCTTTATTGGAATAAATTTTATTATGTAGTAGTCAATCTTTATTTAACCATATACAGGGTGTCCAAAAAGTGAAGGATAATCCTTCACCTGCGGGTTGGTCGAATCATTTCCTACTACATATCAAAAAATTTTTCTAGTAAAAGTCCCACCATTTTTGTGATATCGGTATTTTTAGTTTTTTTTTTCAAAAAAATTGACCTTCTTCAGTTTAATGCATGCCATTCCTACAAATTATGACATTTTTAAGTCCTGTTTTTTTTTTAATATTCGTGAATACATAATTCATCAAACACAATGGTAAACTATTTCTTGAAGTGCTGGCAAATCCTGTAAAAAATAAGTTTTGCAAATTTTTTACAAAAACTTTTTCGAATAGTTAACTTCGATAGCCTGTGGTGTAAAAAAAATTACTAAGCTGATCGTGCCAACAACTTTAAAAAAATTGCTTAGTTATTGACAATTCTAAAATGGTATAATTGTTTGACATTACATTAAAAAAATTTTTTTTATGATAATTCTAATGCACCAAGGTCGAATTTTTGGAGTTTTGCTATACTAAAATTCTATCGACATAAAGTAACTAAGCAAGACTTTGGTTAGTTTGTTCATTTGAATAACGAACTGCCACGCTACGCCAGGATACAATGGATAAAAACAAAAGACAGTATGGATAAAAAATATCTTTTTTTTTATAATAAATGTTTAAAATTCCCGCCATTAGCCCTTATGCATGCTCTACATCTTTTTACAAAGGACCTATATAGGCGGCGGGCGTATCCTTCTCTTGAAATTTGTTCTGTAGTTCTGTCTATTTCTTCTTGCAGCTGCGTGATATTTTAAGTCTCCGTTGCACAGACTAAACGTATAAGCAGCCCGAAGACTCGTCGCGTCAGGGAATACGACTTAGTCTATGCAACGGAGACTTAAAATATCACGCAGCTGCAAGAAGAAATAGACAGAACTACAGAACTTTCTATAGTTTTATGCTTTTACGTCATAATAACTGTTAAAAAAAGCGTCAGGCGTGTCAGGCCACGCACAGTGTAGGGTTCCTTCCGTAGCACTTCGACAGACACTGCTTCAAGGAGAAAAACCTCCCGTCTTACAAAATTGACTACTACTCGTTAACTTGTAAAGCCTACTTAGCTGTGATAGATTTCCTTTTAACTTGTACATATATACTGCCGTGATTTTTTTCATGAAACAACCGTTTAGCTGACAGGGGGGGGGGTGATCAACTGAAACTGAAAACGGATCCCTGAATCGAAAAATGGTTTTCGCAAATCTACAATATTTTTGAAAGACCTATCCAACGACACCCCACACCAGTAAAGGTTAGTTGAGAAAAAAAAAAACATCCCTACTTCACGTGTAGCCTGAAAATTTTTCTTTTTAGATTTTATTTACCACTTTGGCGGCGTGATTAATATGCATATCCATGCTAAATTACAGTAATTATGGAACAATTTATTTTTGCGACCACCACTAAAAAGAACAATGGTGTCGATTCGGTTTTTACGATTAAACTTATTTGACAGGATTATACTTAATTGAGGTGTTCTGCCTTTTTCTTTCTACATCGAAAATACAAGGATAGGACGCTTAAATTAAGTTTAGTCCTGTCAAATAAGTTAAATCGTAAACACCGAATTGAAACCAATGAGTACTTTTCATAGAACCTATTTACATCTGGTAACTGTCACAAAAACACAAGAATTGGTGGTACATAAAAGTACGTACAAAAACTAATCGGTAGCTAGTTTTTTTACGACAAAATATAAGTATACCAGTTTGCAAAAAGACTGATTGCACATCAAAATGTCATCAAAGATTTAATTGATGCATTATAGGTATTTTATCACAAACTCAAATACATATCTAATATAAAAATATTGCTTCGAAAATAATGTTCTCCACATTGACCATAATAGTTCGTAATATAAACTAAAAGAGCAGTCCTTAGCAGTCTTCCGAACCTAAATTGGCCGTAGTTATCAATAGTCAGCAAAAGTCATTCCATAAGGTAAGTCTCCATTAGGTTTTTATGTGGTAAACGAGTAGACGGATCACCTGATAAAAAGTAGAACCTAATAGACCTTATGGAATGAGTTTTGCGTTGTTAGTATGCAAACAAATGCTCTAGGTTTTTTTTATGTGATAGGCGGTAAACGAGCAGACGGATCACCCGATAAAAAGTAGAACCTAATAGACCTTATGGAATGACTTTTGCGTTGTTACACTGAGAAAAAAAAGCTCCTTACAGAACGCAATTTTGTAATGTGCTTGCAATTTACTACTTACTACGTAAGTAACACACGTAATAATTGTGGCGCTTCCTTAGCAATGGAACATCATACTGACGTGAAAGTATGAAACCCTATTTTCAATAATGGTATTACAGAAACGTATGTATCATACGTAGTAAATATGTTTCATCATGACAATAATGAATCAGCAGACAATCCGTACGAAATTAGGCAACATCAGTAAGTTATACCTAGTGCGCCTACTTAGTCAGAATGCCGGCATAATTACAGCTTGTGGCTACCTACGTACAATAAGTAGCCGGTATCTTGCTGTTATTAAGTAAGCCGGCTGCTTATTTAAGGTGGACAGCTATATTACTTTAAGTAGGCAGCCTATAATATTTTTGTGTGAAAATAACACTTTCATTATTTTTATTTAACAAAATTAACTCAAAAATAAAATAACAACATCATAAGGATTTCACGCTTCCGCCGAGAATCGAACCCAGGTTTAATTAAATTGAAGGCTAATCTCGTAATCGATTGAGCTGCCTCACTACTTACGTAGCTGATGGCATTACGTTTGTAAACATCATACTTTCAACCAGTTTAAAGCTACATATTTTATGTTACCCATGGCATTACGTTTGTAAGCATCATACTTTTAACAAGTTTAAAGCTACGTATTATACGTAGCCCACACCATTACGTCTGTAGGCAACATACATTTGAACAAGAAGTGGTATATCTTTGGGAAGTAGTCCGGGCATTACAGTACGTATTCGGCTCCGGTGTTTAATTATACCGCATACGTACACACAAACGCTCTCAGAGTGTTATCAACTTAGGGTGATTTACCCTGAATTACGGGAAAAATTAAACAAGCGGTTAATTTTAGGTTTAGTATTTTATTTAAGGTTTATTTAGCTTAGAATAATGTTTAAAGGTAGTTTTGGCAATGTTGTCTAAGGTTATCTTTGGCCGCTTGCGCCTCGTGTTCCGCATACCTTTGAGAAGTATCCCTCACTGAAAACGTAATTTTTCAAACAGGAGTATTCGTAAACCAAAAGTGATGGAGTGTTAAAAACTAAAACATGATATTTATTGGTCTTCTATTATAAGTTAAAAATACACAGTGTTTAATAATATTTAAAATGAAATCAAAATTTCGCTTCCTTTTGTACCTAAAATCGGGGCTACTTTCATACCTTTTGAGATATTATTAAAATTCAAGCAAAAACTGTACTCAAAATACTGCACAATTTTTAATGGGGCAAAAGCGTTCATGTGAAAACGATTTTCTCCATTTTTTTAGGCTAGAGTTAATGCGCAAGCGAAAATTTAACGTCGAAAAAATAAGTAGGTATTTAAAGTATTTTATTTTTTAAGTATTTAAAGTAGTAAGTAAACAGTGTTTTTTTTATTAAGTACAGTTAACCGTATTGAGACTAAGTATACCAAAAATTTAAGGTCGAAGAAATAAGTATACCAAAGAAAAGAAACAGTGTTTTTTTTTATTAAGTACAGTTAACCGTATTGGGACTTATAATTTTTTCTTTCTTCACAGATCAACGACTTTCAAACCGTTCACAATTAATAATAACCTATGCCAATCTTACCTTCCCTGTAAATAATGTGCTCTCTACTAAAAAAAAGAAAACTACTCTTAAAAAATTTGATGGTGTGGTCCTATTGAAGTCAATAGTAGAGATGGGTAATGACCCGGGTTTTAACCCACTGATGGCTTATAACCCAGTATAAACCCAGTTTATGTATATGGTATGTATATTATGTATAAAATATACATACGTTTATTATGTATGCGTGTATGTATGTCCTTAAACCGTCTGTAGCCCAAAAGCAATGACGTCAGTCAGTCACAAATTTTATTTTTTCCGCTTGCATGACAACGTCAAGTGATAATGAGGGCAGTTAGATATAAAAACAAACTGATTACTGACGATCTTTTTGTTGAAACAAATAAATAAAAAGTACCTGAATGATTTTGAATTCATCTTTTTTCTTTCTTTGTATGTAAGATTTAAGTAAACTAATTATCAACCAATGTTGGCAATTTAGCATTAATACATTAATTTCTTTAATCATATCAATCGATTGAAAATGTAATCGAGATTTAAAAATGAATCGATTAATTTAAGTTCTCTACAATCTTAATCTGATTAAAGAAGGAAAGAAAGAAGAAAGAAAAATTGTAAAACGATTAACGATTAATATATTATATATTATATTATTTAAAAGCCATACGTCATATTGATTGGATTTAGTCCGTATTTGTAAAAAGATGGGTATATAAATATATTCTGTATATTAGTAATGCTTAGTGAGGGCGACAGTGGATTTTTGCATTGTCTTAAAAGGCGAAACCTATGAATAGGTATGCGTTTCTCGAAAAGCATTGATATAGGTGTAATTTTTGAGGAGATGAGAACAAAAATAGCATCTACTTTTGAAGCCAAGATGGCGGACATGCATTTTTATAAATCGATATGGGTATCATTTTAAAGATTTTTCGAGGTGCTGATTACGAAAATGACATCCATTTTTGAATCTAAGAAGGCGACCATGCATTTGTCAAAAAATATCGCCATGGGCGTCATTTTCGAGTTTTAGCAGGGTGCTGATTACGAAAATGATCTTTGTTTTTAAACTCAAGATGGTGGATATTTTTAAAACAAGTATTGAATGAGTGGCATATTCGATATTTTTCAGGGTGCTCACAAAAACGATACTTTTTTCCGAAATCCGAGATGTCGGATATGAATTTCTCAAAACATTTCAATATGGGTGTTGTTTTTAAGGCTTTTCAATGTCATCATAATCATCAGCCGAAAGACATCCACTGCTGGACAAAGGCCTCGCACAAGGATTTCCACACCGACTGGTCCTGTGCTGCTCGCATCCAACGGCTTCCCGCAAATGTGCCCCGCCTACTGCCACTTAAGTTTAGCGATTCTGTGAGCTATGTCGGTTACTTTAGTTCTCCTACGTATCTCCTCATTTCTGATTTGATCACGTAGGAAAACACCAAACATATTACGCTCCATCGTCCTTTGGGTAACCTTGAGCCTTCTTATTAGGCCCATAGTAGGTAAGCGACCATGTATTGGTTCCATATGTCATCACTGGCAACACACACTGATCAAAGACTTTAGTCTTGAGACCTTGCGATATTTTGAACGTGAAGATATTGGAGCTTCCCGAATCATTTTAAGTCATCTCATTCCTTTCCCACGTTTTCACCCACTAAAATAAACGATAATGGGTTATAACTGGGTTAAAACCCAAAAAACCCGGTTTTAATCCAAATGGAATGAATGCGTTAAAACCCACTGCCCATAGTGTTAAGTCATGGTAAAAAAATAAATATCGCCATGTCTTGTTTTATGAAAACTCTTAAAAAACGCCTATTGAGTCAATAGGCGTTTTTTGTTGTTGTGTTTTATGAAAACTCTGAAAAAACGCCTATTGACTTAATAGAACACCAGTTATAAGTTTTCATAAAACACAAGACATGGCGATATTTATTTTTTATCATGACTTACCGCTATGCAATCACAAAAAAGTAAAATTTTACAATTTTTGTTTAAATTTATTTTATACAAATATTCAAAGATAGACCACTATTTTCAAAGAACTACGAAATATGTAAAATCTAGGGTAAATTGAGACGAGGCCACGGGGTGAAATGAAAATCAGACCGGGCAACACTGTTTTAGTGGCCGGCATTGTTGTTCCGCGCGCCCGCGCCGCCACCGCGTGCGTTCACAGAGAACCTTACTACAAAAAGAAAGCCTGGAAAATGGAAGAATGGCAGAGTTTTTAACTAACTGTGAAAATGTAAGGCCCGGATTAAAGAAGTTATTTGTTTGTGGTACGTAAAATAAATATTAGTATCTAAATTCATGATGCGACGTCGCATTGCAAAACGCGCGAATTCACTTTCTGTTCTTACTTTGTTTTTAATTAAATACAAAGGAAATTGCCTTTTTCAGAAAACAACATTGAGCTCTTGCTTTTACTGGAGACTGAGGATTTACAAAAATTTGTACCCAAAATTGGGGACTGGGTGAAAATCCAATAATACATTAAAAACAACTCCAAGATAGTATTACAAATTCGGTAAGTTAGCTTCTTTATTTCATTTACTTATAATAGCTTCTTGCTTACATGATTTAGTGTGTTAAGATCTATAATATGAGCCCATTCATTTATACTGAAGCACTTACTTATTATCTTTTGATTTATGTTTTGTTCTATTTTCTTTGTTTTGTTGCTGAATAAACTTTTTTCTTTCTTTCTTTCTTTCTAAACGAAGATGTAAAGGCGGTCGATCTTTATTTCTTAGGTTTCCCTTATATAATGTATTTTGGATAAATTTCAGCTCCTGGATCCTGATTTCCTTGCTTCAAAAACAGAGAAGAACGATGTAGAAGCTTTGCCATCATTACCCATAGCGGGATCTGACATTATACAGGAAAGGAGACAGAATCTATGTCATCTTTACCCGTAGCTGGAACTGACAACAAAGATAGTGTGAGTACATTATAATATGTATGTTTTTAAGGTTCGAAAGTCAACAAGGAACTCTTTGTCATGCATATGTAGTTGGATTTTTAAAAGTTCAAGGTTTTTCATACAAAATGTTCATAACTGCAAAAATAATTTTGTTTTTTAAAATATACATTTCGTCAGTGGAATGGGAAAAATGCTAAAGCACCATTTAGGCTAAAAGGAGTTTAGCGCTTTTCCCTTTCCACTGACGATTTAATTTTTTGAAAAAACTATGGAACCCAACTTTGAACACGCACGCACTTGGGCACTTTTAATTGACTTGTTATTTTCTGTTTCAGGTATACAGAATACTAAACGTAATCAGTTTATATTAAATGATGTGTTTTACAAAAATATACAGTTAACTCCGTTATCATCTGGGACGCAAAAAAATGGTAGCAACGTCTGAGGTATTCAGTGTTAGGTTAAATTTCCAATCTGAAGATATTTGTGATGATTATTGTAACTCAGCATCATAGTATAAAATAATTATTAACAATTTTATAAGATATTTCGGAATCGACATATTTGTTGTTTGCGGAAATAATAGATATCTATTATTAATGACATTGTAATATAATAAATAACATTAATTTGATTAAATATAATGTTACATATTTCAGTCTGTTACATGCATTTTTTTTAATAAATTTGATTCAATATTCTATAATGTATGATTATTAATTTTTCATCCTTATCTGTTAATACAAAAACACATGTTTATTATTTGCTGTTTATTTACAGGTGATGTAATTCCTACAATACTGGCACGGGACCGCTAAAGCATTGAGTTTACTACGTATGTATTGTTGCTTCACAGGTTCTATACTGGGCTAAGCGTCGCGCCGTAGGACTTTGAGTGTCCTACTTATGTACTGATGATGGATGCGTAGAATACTAGCACGGGATCCGTAAAGCATCGTATAGCTACGTATCAATTGATGCTGCAGGGTCTGTAAACACATTTTACCCTGTATGATTCTGCAACGATCTTATTAATTAATTGCGAGATAAAGTTAAATCCGTAATTACCTAACAGATAAAATCATTGCGGAATCATACAGGGTAAAATGTGTTTACAGAGCCTGCAGCATCAATTCATACGTAGGCTACACAATGCTTTACGGATGCCGTGCCAGTGTTGTACGCATTCATCATCAGTACATAAGTAGGAGACTCCTTGCCTTACGTAGCCTAGCCCAGTATAGAATCAGTGCAGCATCATTTCATACGTAGGCTACACAATGCTTTACGGATCCCGTGGCATTACTGTACGCATACATCACCAGTGCATAAGTAGGACACTCCATGCCTTACGGAGCTTAGTACAGTATAGAACCTATGCAACAACATTTCATACGTAGACTGCACAATGCTTTACGGATCCCGTGCCAGTATTCTACGCATCCATCATCAGTACATAAGAAGGAGACTCCAAGCTTTAAGGAGCCTAGTCCAGTATGGAACCTGTGAACCAACATTTCATACGTAGGCTACACAATGTTCTACAGAGCTTAGCCCAGTGAAGAACCTGTGCAACAACCTTTCATACGTAGGCACCACAATGTTTTACGGATACCTTACCAGTATTGTACGCATCCATCACCAGTACATGAGTAGGAAATTCCATGCCTTACGGAGCCTACGCCTGTATAGATCTTCCTATGTACGTAGTAAACACCATTCTACCAGCTACTTACATATGTAGCAAAACAACACAGCAGTAATTTACGTATGCCGGTTAATGACAAACTTCATGGCACCGCCTACTTAATACTAGCTACGTATGCGACACGGTTCCGGCTACAACTGTCATGCTGTACTGTTTTGCTATGTAAATTACGTAGCCCGAATACGTATTTTTTTCTCAGTGTAGTATGCAAACAAATGCTCTAGGTTTTTTTTTATGTGATAGGCGGTAAACGAGCAGACGGATCACCTGATAAAAAGTTTAGTTTATTCTCAAGTTTACATAAGAGCATTTTGTACTTAAACTCCTAATTATAATTACATTACATAATCTAATTAGTCACTAATAAAGTAATACACATACTTTAATCGATGTGCAACAGTATTTTGATGTTTAAACAATAGTCCTGTTAATTTTCTTACCATGTGCCACGATTAACCGTGTTATCCCCAAGGATAGTGTACTAATCTGGTACTTAGTTGTATAGGTAATTCTTTGAGGTACTATTTAAAACTTATAGTTAATAACTATGATTAGTTGACATTACCTATTTTGTTTTCTGATATGCAGTTAACTATTATTTTTTGAAATCTTACAGCCTTAATTTAATTACACAGTAAAAAATAATAAATCATTTAATATAATTTCCTTTCGAAACGAGTACAAGAGGTCTACGCACGCAAACCTTTCCTTTACATAAGTTTTTTTTTTTAATTATTACATATTTACGGTACTATTATTTGTTTTATACTTAAGTTCAATGGAAACAATATGAAATCTCATACTTACAAAACGTATAATATTTATTTTTAACTTTAAACGCCCTTTTGCTCTCTTTTTTACATATTTATATCGCAATTCAATTCAGTTTTTTTTATAAACATAGGTACAAAATAGGTGACAGATAATAGTCATATAAAAAGGTGTAGAGTTTTAATAATAACGCTGAAGTGTGTAGGGACAGACTTGTCAGGTGAATCTTATGTTTGGAACGGGACCTTATCGTTTGCCGACGAAAGATCTGACGAAATAAATAATAAAATAATAATATTGGAAGCAAAAATCACGAAAAAAATAAAATTCGCGCCTTTATCAAAAGTTTCCACCTGAAACGACAGTTGCTATGACGGTTCTGGATGTGACGTCACTAGGATGGCATACCTGGCAAACAGTAAGGTCCCGTTCCAAACCCAAGTTTCAACAACCTTTATACACTTATAGACCTTCAGCCGAGACCTCAAACTGAATGTATCGCCTTGCGCTAAGTGGTGTATTGGAGGTTGTTGGAATAGTTTCAGAGTATGTGAAAGTGCCCGTCTTACCAAAAGTTTTGGACGCTTTTGGAAAATATGGGGCCTCAGTTTCCATTTTGGACCCAAAAAAATGACCGCTACCATTTGTGATGTAAGATGTTGGCTAGGATACAAGGATACAGAATATATACATACCAGACGGTTTATGGGAAGCTAGACAGGAATGACAGACGGCATTGAAAACTCAATTTTTGACCGAAAAAAATGAATCACCTTGCGCAACCACTTGGGGCTGGCATTATAGTCCGTGATACTAGTAAATATAATATTTCTCATATCAGACGGTTTAGAGAAAGCCAAGGGTGAATTAGACAAGGTCAAACAATTAATTTAATTTAAATTTTATTTTTATGACTCGAAAACTGTTTATTATAGAAATAATTTTGATTGAGAGATCTCATTAAGACTATCTTTCACAAATAATTTTCAAATTTCTAGATCAAACGGTTCAGAAACGCCAGATAAACCTTTATAAATAATTTAGGGCCCAATATTTTTTAAACAGTGCATCTGGTAAAATTTTGTTGTTAGAAAACATAACTTCATTTTAAAACATCTATTCAATGATACCCCACACGAGGGGGTAGCTACACAACAAAAATATTTGAACCCTTTTTACATATATGGGAGGCACCCCAATTTTTTTTAAAAATATACATTTTTATTACTTGAGAATTAAAATCTATATTAAAACTCTTTCTGAGCCAAATTTCATGCAATTCATTTCAACAATGATAAATTTATAATGCTATAGCTGTCTGTGATCGTGATAGACGGAAGGTGACCGAACGGACAGACTTTATTTTATAAATCAAATAGACCGAAATAAATGACCTTTCTACAATATAATTAATCGTAGAACACAAATAACTACAATTTATACTGAGCTACATGAAGCTGACATGAAACAGTAAGGCATGGAAATCCAGTTTTACTATAAAATAATTCGGAAAAAGCTAGGGTAAAACTACTCTTATAAGTTGTAGTGCAAGGTAATACATTTTTAGTCGTTAATCTAATGAGTTACTTTATTTTCCTTAGTGTCCTCCGAACTGTTTTATATTAAAATTGGATTTCCATGCTATCTGTTTCATTCCAGCGTCATTGTGTAACCACTTAAACAAAAGAAATGCGAGTTGAATTGAAGGAAGCTAGGGTGAAACAGACTGCATAACATTATTATAAATTTGTTAGAAAGAAAAGTTGCAATTTTTCAGTATAAATTATGAATCTATTTTTTTAAGTCATATGTGGCAAACGAGCAGACGGATCACCTGATGGTAAGCGATAACCGCCGCCCATAGACACCCGCAACACCAGAGGAGTCACGAGTGCGTTGCCGACCAATTGGTAAGCCCAAGCCCTTGGCATCATCTTACCTGATGGTAAGTTGATGATGATGCCGAAGATGGAAGCGGGCTTACCAAGATTCCCCAACGCAATGGGGAACTGGCTATCTAATCTTTATGCCGGAACACATCAATGCTGGTAACATTGTTGTTTGGCGGCAAGACTGAGATAAGATGGTGGTAGCTAGCCAGGCGGGCTCAGAAAATGCCCTACCACTAACCATGTCCGCAAACCGAGTCCTACAAAGTAGGACCCCGCTGGGAATCGAACCCGCGACCTCCTGATCTACCTGACTAGCCACTAGGCTACGGAGGCGGTATCTGACATTACCATGACTCAATACAAAAAAAGGAAGATCATCATCATCATCAGCCTAAGGACGTCCACTGCTGGACAAAGGCAACCCCCAAGGATTTCCACATCGACCGGTCCTGCGCTGCCCGCATCCAGCAGCTTCCCTCAACCTTTACCAGGTCATCGGTCCACCGAGTGGTAGGCCTGCCTACACTGCGTTTTCCGATGTGCGGTCGCCACTCGAGAACTTTAATGCCCCAACGGCCATCTGTTCTACGAGCTATGTGCCTCCCCCACTGCCACTTTAGTTTAGCGATTCTGTGAGCTATGTCGGTGACTTTGGTTCTACGTATCTCCTTATTTCTGATTCGATCACGTAGGGAAACTCCAAGCATAGCACGTTCTAGCGCCCTTTGGGTGACCTTGAGCCTTCTTATGAGGCCCATAGTAAGCGACCATGTTTCGGTTCCTTATGTTATCTCATCACTGGCAACACACACTGGTCCAAAAACCTTAGTCTTGAGACACTGCGGTATTTTGGACGCGAAAATATTGCGGAGCTTTCCGAATGCTGCCCAGCCGAGTTGGATTCGACGATTGATCTCTTTCTTGAAGTTCGATCTACCTAGATGGACTGTTTATCCCATTTGTATATTTATACATATTCGTCAACAACTTTGAGTGTAGAGTCTCCAATCTTCAGAGGAGTGGGTGTGACACCAAAATTGGACATGATTTTCGTCTTGTCCATGTTCATTTTAAGACCCATTTAAGACCCACTTGTTGCGAGGCTCTACTGAGTCCACTATGCCTGTCTTCCAAGGTCTCAGCCATGACAACGATGAGCATTTTTCCTTATCTATAATCGAGTAACTGATCTTCCTGAAATAAAGCGTGTGTTATTTACGGCGGTGCATGAACAGTTATCGTAGGATCACTATGACACCCGCCAACCATTGGTATGGTAAACGCGGCGTACTGAAGTTCTTGGACAATCCGGTTATTTGATATGCTATATCAACAGTGTGGCGAGCACTTAGAGAGATAAAAGTAATAATCTTGAGTGGTGCTGCCTATTGGAGACATGTGGGTGAACCATTTTTAGTTTAAGTGGTTACACAATGAAGCTGAATTGAAACAGTTAGCATGGAAATCCAATACGTTAAGGAAAATCAAGTACGTAACTCATTAGATTTTCGACTAAAAAGTGCACCTTGCAGTACAACTGGTTATACGAGTAGTTTTTCCCTAGCTTTCTCCGAATTATTTTATAGTAAAATTGGATTTCCATGCTTAATGTTTCATGTCAGCTTCATGTAGCTCGAATAAATTGTAGTTATTTGTATTTTACGAATAATTATATTGTAAAAAGGTCGTTTATTTCGGTCTATTTGATCACCGGTTACCTTCCGTCTATCACCATCACAGCCAGTCATAGTGTTATAAATTTCTCATTGTATCTTGTGTTTGTGTGTGTTTCTCATTATTTCTGGGTGTATTATATCTATATATGTATGTATTTTAAAAGTATATCTGTATGTATATCAGTCTCTGGTTCCCAAGATACAGAGAATACTAGTTTGGGGCCAGATGACCGTGTGTGATTTGTCCCAGATATTATTATTATTATTATATTGTGGAACCGAACTGCATAAAATTTGGCTCAGAAAGAGTTTGAATATAGATAGATTTTAATTCTCAAGTAATAAAAGTCTTATATATTAAACGAGTTATCTTGTAAGCGTAGACGATTTCGAAAACAGCTTGAAACCTTTCGACGAAAATCTAGGATTAGGGGTTAAAAATCACCAGAAATCGATCTATGAGGGAATTATCTTCAAAAACATTCCTTTTAGGGAGATTTGAGCGAAAATACATAAAATATGAACGCATATGATGCTTATTTTGAACCCACGTTTATAAGTACTTTGGTAGACTAGCGGTTTAGGTGCGAGCCCCTTCGTTTTGCTGCTTTTAGGTCCGGATGCGAATCCCACCCACGAGACTTTATAGTTTTTTGCCTTTTTATTTTGTGTGAACTTATGTTTTCTCTTTTTTTTTGTGGCAGAGGTGGCAAACGAGCAGACGGAAACGAGCAGTGCGTTGCCGGCCTTTGATATGGGAGTACGCTCTTTTCTTGAAGGATAAATTTCTTGAATGTAAATAAAAATACTTAAGAGTGATAAAAAAAATTATTTTAGAGACATTTGAACGAATTTTTATCTATAGCGCCACGCCATCTTTCGCCGTATAAATGATTTACATACTCGATGATTGTACCGCCCTGCCCTATGTTTGACAATAGGGAATTTTCCACGGCTTTCTCTAAACTCAACTAGATAGCGCTGATAACATTTGCAATAAGAAAATCTCTAAAAAGTTTGTTCGTTTGTTTGTAAATTCTTTATTGTATAATTGACCACGCTGAATACGTTAAAAAGAACCGACTTCAATCGCAACAACTCCAACTTTGCTATGTTTTTGTTGATTTTCTCAAAAACCGCTGAATCGATTTCGATAAAATTTATGAAGTATACTTTTAAACAAAAAAGAATTTTCCAAATCAGTTCAGGCGTCTTCGAGTAATCGGTGAACACACATTAAAAAAAAGATTCCGACGAATTGAGAACCTCCTCCTTTTTTTGAAGTCGGTTAATAAAAAGTCGCCAAAACTAATTGATATTACTGACTAATATCATTGTATATCATAATGATGAATAACTTTCTAATATTACGTATCATTGAATACTTTTCTGGTTTTTTATCAAAAAAAGGATAATTTTCATGTATTTTATTCAATAGAATCAAATTATAAAAATATATTATAGATATTTTCAGAACAAATATTGCTTGTCCTTTCGTCCCTTAGAAGGCCACTATCGACTAAAACAACACCGTGCAAAATTTTTCATAGAAAATATATCTTATATTGTACTACTAAACATTACATTCAGTTTGAGGTCTCGGCTGAAGGTTTATTAGAATGAATGTGCTTCCTTTTCTGAAGTCGGGGTAAAGCTGATATTACACATTTTAGTAAAAACTAAAATATTCAATTTCATTGAAAGGCATGTAACTAATCTGAATGAGTCTAAAAATAAAGAATCTAAAAGGGAAAGGAGGTCTTGGATTGAAACTGCGCAAGCTACTCAAGACCCGTAACTATATACGTATGGCGTTGTTAAATGAAAGATTTGGTAAGCATTATACATTATTTTCAAACAAAAGCTGTGATGTGTCGAGAAGTGTTGGTCCATTATTTCTGCATTTATAACAGTAACCTATAACCCAATTTAAATATAAATAATAATATTGTTGGGAGACAACATACTATAATGAATATCGAGAAGAAGTAATTCTGATAGTTTTATCTACTTGTTGGTTAGTTAAAAATGAGTTTAAAGGGCAACACACACAGAGGCGGCCGCAGGGCGGTGCGAAAGCGTTCCGGGAGCGGTATTTTTTGTAATGTTCCGATTACTATGAAACCCTTCACACCGAAACAGGCCTGGTTACGGAGCCAGCATCTATCTTCGCGCTGTCAACGATAGTGATGAGATCTCAACGTCACCTTTTTTTTATGTGATAGGTGGCAAACGACCAGACGGATCACCTGATAGTAAGCGATTACCGTCGCCCATAGACAGCCGCAGTTGGGCCTCCGGTACCCTCACTCACTCGCTCACCTTGTTTGTGCAAAGGCAAGCGTAGCACCACTCAAGAAGAAAACGATCCCTAGGCTAGAGCTGTGTGCAGCCGTATTGTCAATCTCATGAAGATTGTCACTGATACATACAAACTAGATATAACGATAAAAGATACCTTCGTTTGGACTGATGTGGCATGTGCCTACCGACCAGAATCCAGCTGATATCGCTTCAAGAGGAGCTTTGCTAGAGTCTCTTATCCATAACGAGCTATGGTGGGCGGGCCCACTCTGGTTGAGTGAACCCGAGTCGAACTGGCCAAGAGCATCAAACGAAGTTTTCAACCTTGAATCTGTTCAAGCAGAAGAACGCGCCCTTCTGACTGCTGAAAATCCATGTTTGGTTACTCCTTTGTTGAAAAGACACTCATCGTTGAAAAGAATAATCAACGGGTTAGCGTACTGCATACGTTTTGTGAAACATTGCAGAAACTCAATTCAACATTCTGCATATTCACTTTGTTTGCCGATCAAGGAACGAAACGAAGCCTTGAATTTCATAACAAACACCGTACAAAATAAAGTATTTGCTAGCGAAATCAAGGACTTAAGAAACAAAAGGATGTCACCTAAATCATTCCGGAAGTTAAACGTGTTTTTAGATGAACACGGAATCCTCAGGGTGGGCGGAGCATTTCACGTTCTGGTTTAGAGTTTGAACATAAACCAGCCTTGCTACCCGGCAAGCATCGTTTCACCGAACTGGTAATCAAATCAACTCACGAACAACATCTTCATCCAGGATTAAACACAACTTACTATTTAATATTGCAGAGGTTTTGGATACTCTCAGCCGAATGGGCGATCCGATCATATCTTTCCAAGTGCTTTCAGTGCTTTCAATGCTATAAAACAAATCCCAAACCTCTTGAACCATTCATAAGTGATCTACCCTCTACATGTCTCAAGCCGGTTAAGCCTTTCTCTATCGTAGGTGTAGATTTCGGTGGTCAGTTTTCTATCAAATTAGGTCGACATCGCGGTGCAAAGACAGGTAAGGCTTACCTTTGCCATTTCGCAGAGGCAGCTCTAGCCTATATAGCGCCCGTGTGCAATTGATACCCTGGCGCCCTCTAGTAGGCGCGCGGTCAAAATGGAATTATTAACAGTTTTTATGGTTTTACCGTATAGTTACTGAATATTTTTTCACCCCAAGGGGGGTGGTGCAAATGCACTCCATTGCAGTCCCTTCCCTGCGACTATGTACAAATATACAGGGTGTAACAGAAAGGTGTGACAATACTTCAAGGTTGGCTTTTACCCATCAAACTGAACAACTTTTGTTCTACAACTTTGTTGAAATCGCAAAAAAAGCCAACCTTAAGTATTGTCACACCTTTCTGTTACACCCTGTATAAACGTAGTTTTCGTTTACATTATTTTTATTTACATCTATTTTGCTATTGAAAATGAACTTTTTTTTATCCACAATCGGTAAGCCTTTGGCATCATCTCACCTAATGTTAAGTGATGATATTGACGAAGATGGAAGCGAGCTTACCAATATTCCCCCCACCGCAATAGGGAACTGCCTTTATCTTCATGTCCGTACACATCAATGCTGTTAGTTTAGGTACATTGACGTTTGGTGGCAAGACTGAGATACGATGGTGGTAGCTAGCCAGATGGACTCAGAAAATGCCCTAACAAAAACCAAACTGAGTTCTAATTCCCCGTAAAATATCGCAAAATGTTAATACCATACCCGACTACACAACAAAAACGTGCCGCGCCAAAGTATGCGTGGGTGGATGTGGTTTAGTTAATTTTTAACTAAAATTTAATTTATTAAATAAAATTTTATTAATACGGTGTTCTCCGGATACAAAAGGCGTCCTTTTTGTGAATCCCGCACGGCCCCCGGACGCCCTTTAAAGACAAATCCAGGGAAACCCAGACAGATGACAGCCCTATACTAAACTAAACTAGACTAAACTAATATTTATATTTTTTAAAGGAGCCGCTCGTGGCGCACCTTTCTTTGCTATCGCCACCCGGCGTCGGCCATAACACGGGCGCAGGGTCTTTGAAAGCGACGTATGCTCTTTCGAGGTGTCGCGAGCGGCGCTCGGCGGCGCCTCCTTAGATCCTGGGCCCGTGTGCGCTACACACCCTGCAACATAAGTAAAGCCGGCACTACCATTTCGTGTGCTATGCTTCCAAGATCGTTCACCTGGAAGTGGTCTCTGACCTTTCCACAGAAGCCTTCATCGCTGCCTTACGTCGTTTCGTGCCTCGTCGTAGCAGATGTAATCTTATTCACTCAGACTGCAGAACAATCTTCGTTGGGACTAAGAATCAATTAGCTGAATTGACGCGTACTGCAGCAGAAAGAGACCAAATTGAATTTCGATTCAACCCACCTTCAGCGCCTCACTTTGGCGGGGTATGAGAAATTCAGATTAAGGCAGCTAAGACTCTTGTATAGAGCGGTCGGTTCCCAAACTCTTACGTTCGAAGAACTTGCAACATTGTTTGCGCAAATAGAAGCCACTCTTAATTCGCGACCATTGTGTCCACTGAGTTCCGATCCTAATGATTTCAATGTTCTTTTTTACCGATGAAACCTTTGACAACTTTACTCGATGATCCTCCAGTGCCCGATGCTAAATTATATCGACTAAATCGTTGGCAACTTCTCCAGCAACTTCATCAAGGTTTTTGGAGACATATTGGCGCCACGAATACCTAAATTCGTTAATGCGAAATGGACTACACTGTTCAAACCTTTAAGGCTCGATTCAATTGTTATTATCAGAGAGAATGACAGAATTCCTTTACATAGGCATCTGGCTCGTGTTGTGGAGTTACACACAAGCCCAGATGGTATTGTGAGACAAGCCACGGTTAAAACTTCAAAAGGAAATCTTATCAAGAGACCTTTAGTGAAGTTGTGTCCGTTACCGGATAAGTGTGATTAGTTTCGTTATGTTTAGTGTGGTCAAAAGGTTGACTTTAATTTTTGTTTCTTTAACTTTATTTAACTTTCTCGATCTCAATTCAAACCAGCCAATAGTGTGCGGCATTGTTTCTGGGTCAGAAGCACAATCCAAAGCTCAAACTATCCCATCATCGTACTGTGTGGTTAGTGAAAACCAGCTCCAGAGGCGAACTTTACTTTCATTCCACCAAGATCTGGCAAACAATCTGATATAACACTGTTACGGGCCTTTGCCACATAAGTGTTTGCCGCGTGAAAGCTTTGATAAAGGGAAGCGTGTATTTTATTCATACATTTTATTTACTTTCATCGCTTCGTGTTCTATGTATACGAGCGACGTCTTTTGCAAGGGCACTAATGAAAAAAACTCAATTGTTTATTGTGTTAAGGGCCCGCCGTTTCTTCTCACTCCGCAAACACTTCCCGAAACGGTGGGTATACGAGTTCCGAGTGGTAGGAACCTCGTGTTAGGTAGATAAAAGAATAACGTTCGAAAAGTGTACACTGCTACCTACTTCGAATAAAATATTTTCATTTCATTTCAACTATTTCTGAAGATAAATAATTGAAAACGAATGTGAAGCAAAAATTACAATGGATTATGTGTATTCCGTTACAGGCATTTAACATTGCACGTATTTACCTATTTAGTCGGTAAACCATTAAAATTACATTCAATGTTAATTTCAGCTAGGTTGTCGCGACAAAAACATGTACGTGCGGGAGTTTCGCTAATCTTGCAACTACTTAATAAACGAGTTGAACAAAAAAACGAAAGCCTTGGCCAACTATTACCTAATCTGTGCCTTGGCTTTAATGGGTGCATGTGTGGATTTTGCGAAGCCTGTCCAAAGAAGCCTCAAATTTTAATTGACCGCAGATCTAAATTCATATCATATTTCAAAATAAGACCATTTTCAAATTTAAAAGGCCAGACTTGCGCGTGCGCTATAGGTATTTGGCTGCTGCGCACTGAATTTGACATTCATCGTTCAATTTTCGTGTTTGCATGTTTCAATCGCATTGACCGATGATCAAAATTGAATCAACAGCATTAAAAGTTTTCGAAAAATTTAAGCTTTCAATGAAATGGCGCAATCGCATTAAAATATATTTAGATGACAGCAATGAAAACAATATTGAACGAAAATTAAACTGTGTAATATCGGCTTAACGACGACATCGACAACCTTTATTGTGATACTTAATGGTTAAAAAAAAAGAAAATAACATTTAAATAACCAAGTTTTTTACCCCCAAACAGATATCAATTTGAGTTGAGATAGCTACTTTTAAAAAAATGGTGTACGAGCGTACTGTATTAAAATGTATGTGTGTGGAATATGGCCTAACATTTCCACGAGAGGGACAAAACTCGGGCCCCACCAGCAGTAGGGACGTGATGGCTTGTTAACGTTACCTGTTCGCAATTTCTACTGCTTTGTTAAGTATCAATGACACATCCATTGGCGGGAAATTTTGTAATAATTTTACGTTTGAAGCGAAATCACCACTGAGCAAATTCTCTCGAACTAATCTGTAAACAAAACGTTAAAATTAACTTCAAATGCAACATATACTTACTTGGTTGTTGTTTCTGGGATATTTGAACTTTTGAAAGTTAATTATATAATTATCAAATTTATTATTTATTATCGAAATTATATATTCACTCCTTTCCTCTTTGCAGGCTGCTTCAGTGCTAAGGCAGCATTAGGGTCAGGGCTGTGGAATCCTGATAATAATAATTTGAAACCGTATATACTCGATTCTGACGATTTAGGTCGGTCAATTGCTGCTAGGTTTAACAGTAGTTATATACAGAGAAGCCGCTTAATACAAACACTCAAATTGTACGCACATACAACCGGCTTCCGACGGCTAAGTGAACAGACGATAAATAGGCCTACACAATATGCCACTCGAGCGTTCTCCGCAAATCTCACCATCTAAACGGCCGAATATGGATGAAAATCCTAACCAAAGTGCTATCAAACAGCTTTCTAGTTCACTTACAAATTTAAGTGACAGCTCATATTCACAATCTAGAGCTCCAAAAAGAAAACATAGCGAAGATTTCGACTCCTTTGCTACGAGAATGGAAGACCTTGTCAACCAATGGCAAACGGGCCAAGATAAAAAGTACAATTCACTTATGGAAAATGTAAATGAGATAAAAGTCCAAAACGAACAAATAAAAGCTCTGTTTGAGTATATATCGAAACAATATGACGTTATGTACCAAAAAGTCGAAAGCTATGAAAAGGAAAGGAAAGAAAATCTAGCATACATACATAGTCTTGAAGAAAAAATTGAATCCCTGGAAAGATACACACGAGCTACTAGCCTGGAGATTAGGAACATTCCATACAAAAAAACCGAAACTATGGTGGACCTTACAAATATAATCCTAACAAAGGCAAACACTGTTAAAGTTGAAATGACCCAATCAGATATCAGGAATGTTTTTAGGATCCCAACTAAATCCGCTGATAATAAACCGATAATTGTGGACCTAAACTCTATGGCGTTGAAGGAAAAGCTTTTGACATCAACGAAAACCTTTAGCCAGCAAAAAAACAGCGCCAAAATGACCACCCAGGACCTAAAAATAGAAGGCCCTACCAAACCTATTTTTATTTCAGAAAGTCTCACACCGAGGATGAAAATACTCCATTTCAAAACGAGAGATTTTGCAAAGACGAATGAATACACCTTTTGCTGGACCTCGCATGGCAAAATCTATCTCCGAAAAAAACAGGGAGATCCTGCTATACGCATAAACTCTGAACGCGACCTTGAAAACCTTAGTCAGCCAAAAAAGTGATTTCTTATCCGTTTTTCCAATTTTTTTGTTATTTCATATTAATAGTTACGAACTATATGATTAAAAATACCTATATTATAATTTTGCATGTAAATAGAATGTATTACTTAGTTTAAACGAAATAAAACGCCACTCACATTACGCACAAACAACGCTTATTCACATAAATACCTATTCTGTAATTACAAATATACATACACACACAATTCTCTTATATACTAAACGTCACATTTTAAACATATTTACACAGATACAAATACTCACGTATACACCTAATTGTCATTATTACCTAACTTTTCGTAAAAACGATTACTATGCTATTCCAACTAACTTCTTTCTTTGTTTTTCAAATAATAAGGCTAATGAGATAAATGATGACCTAAGATACTGGCTTAGTGTGCTGGCCACTGTAGTTAGGTACAGACTAAAATTGAAAACGCAACAATACCGATTCGACAAATATTGTTATGATTTATATATTACTATTCACTACGCGTGTCAAATGTTTCCTTTTCATACTTGATCACCTACTATCTGGAGTACCCGGGGACCACAATTTTGTTCAATTTTTCATACAAAGGATGTTTGCAAAATGATAAATTTTTCTCGTTAAAATGCCTACTCAAAGTCAAAGTCAAAATATTTTTTATTTAAGTAGATGCTGTACGCATACTTTTAAATCGTCTTTTTTTCTACCTAGTACAAAGTTCCTACTACGCGGAACTTGTACACTTAACGTTTCGGGAAGTGTTAGCGGAGCGAGAAGAAACGTCGAGCCCATAAGAAACTCGCCCCAACACATTTTTTGAAATAAATACTGAATATCTATTACAATTGATGTCATTACTAAAGCTATGAGCTGAAAGATCTAAACATGTCCATACATCATTGTCATTAACATAGTCTTGGGTTTTATAATATCCTCTTGAACACAGGCATTACATAAGTCTTAAACTTATTTTCGGATAAACTAATTACATTTTCAGGTATTTTATTGTAGAATTTTATACACTGCCCCATGAACGACTTCTTTACCTTACTCAGTCTCGAATAAGCAACTTCGATATTATTTCTATTTCTAAGATTAAAATTATGCCTGTCACTGTTTTTTGGAAATAAATCTAAATTCTTACGAACATACATGATGTTTTCATATATGAATTGACTGGCAACAGTTAAAATATTTATTTCTTTAAACTTGTTCCTCAATGACTCTCGAGATCGCATCTGATAGATAGCGCGAATAGCTCTTTTTTGCAGTATAAAAATGGTTTCTATGTCAGCCGCATGTCCCCAAATTAAGATGCCGTAAGACATTATACTATGAAAATAGCTAAAATACACTAGTCTTGCAGTATCTACATCTGTTAGTTGCCTTATTTTCTTGACGGCGTAGGCAGCTGAACTAAGCTTTCCTGCTAAGGTTTCTATATGTGGTCCCCATTGTAAAGAAGCATCTAAAGTAATACCAAGAAAAACAGTGCTATTTACGAACTCTAAAATATTACTATCTAATATTACATTATCGTGAGTTTGCTTGACATTTGGTAATCTGAATTTTATTACTTTTGTCTTTGTGGCATTTAATAGCAAGTTATTAACAGTAAACCATTTATGTATCTCTGAAAGTGTGTTGTTTACTTCGTCAATTTTGCTGTCTTTCCTGTCTACCTTAAAAATAAGAGATGTGTCATCTGCAAACAACACAATATTTGAGAGACGTTGCACCATAAATGGTAAGTCATTTATATAAACAAGGAAGAGAAAGGGGCCTAAAATAGATCCCTGGGGAACACCTATTTTTACTGTAGAGCCGAGAGAATTTGTGCCATTTACTTGGACTGTTTGTAACCTATTGTTAAGGTACTGAACTACAATGTATACATACCACAAATTAAATCCATAAAGTGCATACACGATCCTTTTGATACAAGGGTACTTGATTCAAAACATACTAACACAAACCACAGGTGCCAAATAACTTCCTATATCCAAGGCTTTTCTTTAAATAATATGCCTACGTATCGTCACTTCACTGCACATGTACAAACCCTTCCGCAAACTAAATCAGACTGTTTTATCCCGCAATCATTTTTTACTCAATGCTCGTCTAAGTGTACCTATTATTATGTAATAAACTCGTTCCGCTGCACTGACCTTTTATATCCTAACTAGCTGATTATGGAATTCATTACAAAAAACATAGATAACTTTAACATATCGGAGATTGCGGAATGCGAACCGGAACAATGCTCCACTTTGCTACCTGATCCGAATAAACAAATATAATACATCAAAATATAAGAAGTATTAACTGTAATTTTAATAATTTTCAAGTTCTATTAAACCGTATAAAAACCATATGTGACGTGATAGTTCTAACGGAATGCTGGTTATCTCGTAATGTCGGCTTACCTACTCTCGACGGATACACAAGTCACAGTACTACACGACATTATAATCAAAATGATGGAGTAGTTGCGTACGTCAGAAAAAAAATATGATATTGAGATAACTGAACCAGCCCTTCAGGAAGCCAATTGTTTAGTATTAAGAATTTCTTCACACACATTAATAATAGCGATATACAGACCACATCACTTTAATAATCCGGAAAACTTCATCACTTCCTTAGATAATTATTTGAAAAGCCTAAAATCACAAAAAAATATAATTATTATAGGTGATATAAATATTAACATTTCCAATAGCAGTAAAGATAAATATGCAGCTGAATACCTGGACAGGTGTACTTTTAATGGATTTTTACCGGCATTTAACAACCCTACTCGATCAAACAGCTGCCTAGACCATGTGTTATTAAGAACCAAATCAAAATCAACTACCCTTATTATCCATTCATCTTTAACTGATCATGATGCTGTACTTTTGAGTATAAACGCGACTAATTCAGAAACTAATAATAAATATATAAATAAATGTAATATAAAAAACTTTGTAAACGAGTTCTTAGCAACAGACTTTTCTGATATATTTAACATTGCTGACCCTAACTTAGCACTTACGAAACTTTATTTCTTCACAAATAGAATTATCCTAGCTAACACACTATCAATTAAAATACCTTGTAGTAAGGTCACCATAAAGCCATGGATGACTGCAGGCTTATTGCGCTGCACGAGAAATAGGGACAGGATGCATAAACGTTTAAAAAAAGAACCTAATAACGAAATATTAAAAGTAACCTTCAAACGGTACAGGAACTTCTGTAACAAAATTATTACGAAAACTAAGCAAAAATATGAAAGAAATTTATTAACAGAAGCAAAATATAAATAATAAATAATAACAAAAAACTATGGGATGAAATTAAAACTATAACAAATTCGAAGAAACAAAGCAACCCCCCCCCCTTTCAATTATTAAATATAGATAAAACACCTCTTCTTTCTGCTAATAGAGTAAACACTTATTTTACTGAAGTTGGTAAAACGCTTGCAGAAAATATCGCCCCACCCATGAATACTAAGGCCTCTTGCCTCAGTGTCCAGCAACATTCCTCAAAGGATTCTTTTGTCCTTATGGAAACTACTAATGAAGAAGTAGAAAAAACTTTAATGAATCTTAAAAATGACTGTGCTGCTGGCTATGATGGACTCAGTGCAACAATGCTAAAAATGGTAAAAGACAAATTAGTTCCTCTACTTACCTATATAATAAACCGCTCGTTCGAAGATGGAATATTCCCTGATGCACTGAAGAAGTCAATAGTCATTCCTATCTTTATGTCAGGGGATAGAAACTGTATTAGCAACTATAGGCCTATTTCAATTTTACCCTCAATTTCAAAAATATTCGAAAAGATTTTGAACAAAAGACTTGTAAATTATTTGGAAATATTTAACCTGTTTTCAGAAAATCAATTTGGATTTCGTGTAGGTAAATCCTCAGAAGAAGCTTTATTGGATTTTACTCTCTATTTAGCTAACAAACTAGATGAAAAGCAAAAATGTATAACTGTTTTCTTAGATCTAGCTAAAGCCTTTGATACAGTTTCTATCCCTAGACTGGTTAACAAGCTGCAATCATTTGGAATCAGAGGTACTCAGCTAAAGTTATTTGAATCTTACCTCACAAATAGGAAACAAATGGTAAAAATTGGAAACGTTCTGAGCAATGAAACTAACGTAGAGTTTGGCGTCCCCCAAGGAAGCATTCTCGGCCCTACCCTATTTTTATGTTATATAAATGACATATGCAGTCTTAACATTCCAAATTGCAAAACCATCGCCTATGCCGATGACACCACATTGACCTTCTATGGACGAACCTGGGATGAAGTCCACAACACAGCTCAGGCAGGTTTTAATACAGTCTGCCACTGGCTATCAAGTAATACGCTTACCTTGAACTCTGAAAAAAACGAAGCTTATGCTCTTTTCGGGAGCCGGGTCGTTCCCTTCCCTCAAATATGGTTGAGGGGAGCGATGGCTGACTCTCGCGTTATACTCGTGATCGGGTGCTGTCCGTGTGAACTGGCCTGCTCTTGTCATTGGTTTTTGAATTGTTAGTCGTTAGCTACAAATAATTTTTACTTTTATCTCTTTTGAATCCTTTCTTTCTTTATTCTTCTTACTTTATTCTTATTTTTGCATATTTTATTTACAGACATGACATTGTATAATTCATTTATTGATCTAGCATTAAGATGTAATAGAATATAACTTTAAAAAAAATGTGTTGGAGGGAGTTTCTTTAGGGCCCGCCGTTTCTTCTCACTCCGCAAACACTTCCCGAAACGGTGGGTATACGAGTTTCGAGTGGTAGGAACCTCGTGTTAGGTAGATAAAAGAATAACGTTCGAAAAGTGTACACTGCTACCTACTTCGAATAAAAATATTCATTTTCATTTTCTTTTGTATCAGAAATCCAACATACAACAGTATTATATCTAAACCTCTCATAGCGCACTCTTGTATATCTCAATCTGGAACCACATGCTCTTGCCCGTCAATAAAAGTCACCAGTAGTCTAAAATATTTAGGTGTCATTATTGATGATAACCTGACTTTTGAGGAACAAACAAAAAATGTGGCTCAAAGAATAAGAAAACTTATGTACATATTCAAGCAACTACGACATGTAGCCGATGGTAATATTTTGAAACAAGTCTATTTGTCATTATGCCAATCGGTGATATCATACGGCATAACGGTCTGGGGCGGCACAAATAAAACATATATCATTAAAATAGAAAGAGCCCAAAGACTGCTACTTAAAATTTGCTTATTTAAACCATATAGATTCCCAACGCAAGAACTTTTCAGATTAAGTGAGGTACTTACGGTGAGACAAATTTGCGTTCTGCTTATTGTTCTTAAACAACATTCCCAAATACAATATCCTTCTGACAACTTGACTATTCAAAAACGCTTATCATACAATGTGTGTCCACTGACGTCTTATAAAACTGCTTTTATGAATAGGTTCTTCTGCTTCCAAGGTGGAAGACTATACAATAAAGCAAACAAATTACTTTCTATACTGGCACTCTATAAAATAGAGTGCAAAAAGGTACTTACAAGTTGGCTTCTTCAATTAACATATGAGGAGACTGAAAGTCTCCTTTCCATCATATCATGACAGTATAAACTAAATAGCAAAACTCCTCGTGGCCCATCCCAAGGCTTCTTTTTACAACATGGTTAAATGAGAAATATTTTTTGTTTAATACTTAAGTCGCTGAATAGAAAATGTTTTTTTTTTTGGAAATATAATATACAATAGCGTACACACACAGAGCCGCACATGCATTGAAACACTCATGCACACACACACACACACACATACACAAACACACACACACACACACACAGAGTGGTGTCTATCGATATCCCACTATGGTTTGCATACTTCCTGTTTTCTACATGATACATTTAATGTTGAATAACTATTTTACTTAATTATTTAATAATAATTGTAATCTTACAGAACAAGTCCAAATTTAACTCTTATTATTATTATCTATCGATAACATGTTACCAGCTCGTTAAAAGAGTTAATGTAATCTAAATCTAATCTAAAAAAAATATGTATATTATATGAGTAAAAGGCAACAATCTAAAATGTAACATAAGAGGAAGGATAAGGCTAAAGAGTCGGAGGGTACGGCTTTCGGAGTCCGTAACACAAGTGCTTTACAGCACTTAGCACGGGCCTCGTCTGCGACCAATGTCATTATAGTCGATGTAAGTGTATTTAGCCCATAGGAATTATTGTAAAGATCTTTTTTGGTAAATAAATTATTATTATTATTATACATGAGTATACAGTCAGTCTCGGGCATTTCGGGTCGGGTAAGCTCAGTCGCGAGTGCCACCCGCAACCGAGAGGATGGTATTTTTTTGAGCGTGATACCACACGACAGATAATAATCTAATTAATTGATGATGTACATTTCTTCGTTTTCTTGTAATATATACTGGTCTTTTTTTTTTTTATGGCAGAGGTGGCAAACGAGCAGACGGATCACCTGATGGTAAGCGATCACCGCCGCCCATAGACACCCGCAACACCAGAGGAGTCACAAGTGCGTTGCCGGCCTTTGATTTTTTTTTTGGGAGTACGCTCTTTTTTTGAAGGTTTGAATGTCGTATCGGTCCGGAAATACCGCAGGCGACAATTCATTCCACAGTTTGGTTGTGCGAGGCAGAAAGTTTCTAGTGAAACTCACAGTTGTGGGCTGCCAACCATCTATGTGATGGGGATGAATATGTTGTCGCGTAGAACGATGGCGGAAAGAGGCAGCAGGGATCAATCCGAACAATTCCTCGGAGCACTCCCCATTGTACATGCGATAGAGAATGCAGAGCGAGGCTACATCTCTACGCAGCGCCAGGGAGTCAAGCCGATCTGAAATATCCTGGCAGGCGACGATTCGAGTTGCTCTTCGTTGAATGCGGTCCAGAGGGAGAAGCTGGTACTGGGGTGCCCCTGCCCAGAGATGAGAACAGTATTCCATATGAGGCCGAACCTGCGCCTTATAAAGTTGCAGGCGATGCGCCGCAGTGAAATACCGTCTCGATCTATTGAGCACACCAAGCTTCTTCGAGGCTAATTTAGCCTTACCCTCTAGATGGCCACGGAACTGGACTTCACTCGATATGTCGACACCAAGAATTCCGATACTAGCTGAGGCATTTAGGGGAGTGTCCTCAAAACGAGGTGATACGACAAATGGCATTTTCTTGGCAGTGAACGCGCAAACTTGTGTCTTAGTGGGGTTAAATTGGACCAAATTAAGTCGACCCCATTCTGAGACTTTCTTTAAAGAGGCCTCAATTTCCGACACAAGTTTGTTTCGGCTCTCGATGACGTTTTCCCGAGAAATGTTGGCACGGCCGGTGTAGAAGGCATCACCTGTGCTGTCATCCGCATAACAATGAGTGCTGCTGATTTGCAGCATATCATTGATATGCAGAAGGAACAGTGTAGGCGAAAGCACACAGCCTTGAGGGACACCAGCATTCACAGACATAGAATCTGAGCATGCACCGTCGACTACGACCTTTATGCTTCTGTCTGCAAGAAAACTAGTGACCCATTTGCATAATTCCTCGGGAAGCCCATAAGAAGGAAGCTTCGCAAGAAGTGCTTTGTGCCAGACCCGATCGAAGGCCTTCGCTATGTCCAAACTAACGGCCAAAGCTTCCCCCTTAGTCTCGATCGCCTGTGCCCAACGATGTGTCAGGTAGACAAGAAGATCACCAGCGGACCGGCCCTTACGGAAACCGTACTGTCGGTCACTAAGCAGCTGGCGGTCCTCTAGGTACCGAAGGAGCTGGCTGTTGATAATGGACTCCATTATCTTTGAGAATAAGGAGGTTATGGCTATTGGCCGGTAGTTGGACGGATTCGAGCGGTCACCTTTTTTAGGGATCGGGTGCACCAAAGCTGTCTTCCATGACTTCGGGACTACGCCAGTGGAGTATGAGAGTCGAAAAAGGCGCGTTAAAACTGGAGCCAACTCTGGAGCACACACCTTCAACACGATAGGAGGGATTCCGTCGGGCCCACTCGACTTATAATTGTCGAGGGAAAAAAGTGCTTTACGCACTGAGCGTTGGTGGAACCGGATATCCGGCATACAGCTCGTGCACCGCGGTATGGTCTAAATCGTAACACATGAAAGGTCTCTCGGTATATACTTACTTCGTGGTATAACGTATGTAATTAAATTATTATTCTATAATACTTACAAAATCATAGCGCAGCAAATATAAATGAGAAAATCGAATCGCTGCGAGTCAGCAAATAATGAATCCCAAATCCTCTCAACATCGGGTAAAGAGAACTCTTGAGAAAGTAATAACGTCAACCATCTGTAAAAATCGTTCAATTTTATTGTACCTACCACAAAATTTTATATCCAAATTTTCATATATATTTTAAGTAGGATATGCAGAAATAAAACACCTACATTTTTAATAAATCTGATATTCCTCGGGATAAATTTTTGTTTCGTTAAGTGTTTTAAAGGCCGCATGTGTGGAGCCTTTGCATCAGAGCGAGTTCACATTTTTTTATTCGTTGTCACCCAGGTCCCAGTTGTTACAGGAATCTTACGCTCATGCAATCGTTAAAACTTAAACCTCAATTAGGAAATCATCATTAACTAGAGAATTATGTAACATAAAAAATATATATATATAGGTGTTTTTTTATTAGTTAATCTCAATACTTCATCATCACAGGCCTTATATGTCTGTTACAGAAGATTTAAGAAATACAACAGTCATAAAAATTGGGGGTAAAAAATCTTAAAGTCCCTTACCTAAAACTGTAATATTGCGGCTGTAGTTCTTGCCTCTCTAACTGGTCCCACACTTCCCGATCGGTGCGTTTCACGCAGTCACTAAGCCTGGTCATCATATAATTAATGCCACTTTCAGTCTCATCAAGAGTTCTTATAAAAAAGTCTCGTATCTCTGCCATTAAGTTTGTGAAGCAAAAAAAGCAATCCGCTTCTGCGTGTACTGGAAAAATCGACACTGCTTTTATACGAATACTTTCACAGATAGGTAATTTTATCAAATCAAGGCTCATTGTATCAGTACTCACGTCTGTACTCCTTGTCAGTGTCGATTGCAAACGTATGATAAATAGGGCCAATAATTTCATTCATGCCTTGCACGTAGCCCTGGCCAGGGTTGAGCTTGGCATACAGGAACAACATCCGCTCCACGACCTCCCAGTGGGCTTCACAACCTTCATTGAGAGGGACGTAGTCCCCACTTGAAAGGCTATCCGAACGCCTAATCTCATTGCTTAGCTAAAAAGTTTAAATATCTCAGGCTCTTATTATAATTTGTGTTTCCTATTCCTAATTTAAACTAAGTAAAAAGCTTGACATTCTCGCATAGATAGCTTCAGACAAATATTAAAAGGTAAAAAAAATAATCGTAGGTACATGAGCTGTTTGTGACAGACTGTACCTAAACTAATTAAGTAATATCTTGTGTAATAAGTCACCTTCAGGCCCTTACTCGGAGAAGATTTTCCAAGAAATTATAAGGGTTAAACAAATAACAAGTTTCAGTGAGATAAGTTAGTCAACAAACCAAGAGATTAAAGTTCGGATTGGCGGAGATTTTACGGTGTAGGATCCGTTTATTGTGGCTTATATTCATTATACTAAACTACTTAAGAGAAGATGAGTTTTTTAAATACAAAACCAGTTTTAATAAAAAAACTACTGCACTTAAAATCTTTAATCCTTAAAAAATGCATGTATGCCGATTATTTACTTAACAGCTATGTACTTTGATTACTTGGTTGGTATTTCGGTGGCCATTTTCAATTACCCTTACGTTATTTATGTAAAAATATAGATAGGTTACCTTTGCAATACCAAGCCCTCTTCTTTCTAAAGTTGAGTAATTCAACAGAGACTGTTCAACTCGCTTGTGAAGCCGCTTTACTCCATTACTGTTCACTATCTGTAAATAAAAACATACACCGATACTTAAACGTGCAGACTGTCATCATCATTAGCGAAAACACGTCTAACTGCTGGACAAAGCTCTCCCCTGAGAATTTCTACGTCAATCGATCCGGCGCTGTCCGCATCCAGTGGCTTCTCGCAACTTTCACTAGATCGGTCCACAGAGTGGCGGCCTGCCTGCGCTACGTATCCGGTGCGCGGTCGCCACTCGAGAACTTCAAACAGCCATCTGTTCTACGAGCTATATGCCCCGCCCACTACCACTTTAGTTTTCATAAGAAAGAGTAAGGCCATCCAAAGCGCCATGGACAGTGTTATGCTCGGAGTGGCCCTACGTGATTAACATTGATATGGTGATCAAGTAAGAAATGAGGAGATACGTAGAACTAGACATAGCTCACAGAATCACTAAATGTGCAAATTAAACTACTCATAAATAACAAAAAAAAACATTTTATAAGGTCCATATTTTACGTAAAACTGTTTAATCATACACTAAGTCAATCACCAATAGGGTAGATAACCGCTAGTCATCTGAGTTACTTTTTATCAATTTACAAAAACGTTTGAAATTGAGTAAAATTACGTCATGATTTAGAATATACAGGGTGTCCAAAAAGTGAAGGATAATCCTTCACCTGCGGATTGGTCGAATCATTTCCTACTACATACAAAATAATTTTTTCTAGTAAAAGTCCCACCATTTTTGTGATATCGGTATTTTTAGTTTTTTTTTCCAAAAAAATTGACCTACTTCAGTTTAATGCATGCCATTCCTACAAATTATGACATTTTTAAGTCCTGTTTTTTTTTAAATACTCGTGGATACATAATTCATCAAACACAATGGTAAATTATTTCTTAAAGTGCTGGCAAATCCTGTGAAAAAATAAGTTATGCAAATTTTTTACAAAAACTTTTTTGAATAGTTAACTTTGATAGCCTGTGGCGTAAAAAAAAAAATACTAAGCTGATCATGCCAACAACTTTAAAAAGTTGCATAGTCATTGACAATTCTAAAAAGGTATAATTGTTTGACATTACATTAAAAACCAAGGTCGAATTTTTGGAGTTTTGCTATACTAAAATTCTATCGACATTAAGTAACTAAGCAAGACTTTGGTTGGTTTGTTCATTTGAATAACGAACTGACACGCTACGCCAGGATACAATGGATAAAAATAAAAGACAGTATGGATAAAAACATCTTATTTTTATAACTAGCTGGTTGACCGAGCTTCGCACGTTCAATCGGAGTGTTTATAAACTAATTCACTTAATGGACAACTAATTCACTTAAAAAACTGGAGACATGAAAAATGGCAGAAAAATACTCGAAAATATCAGTGCATGTTGTCTGTCATTCCTGAGCTCATTATTTCAAGAACTGCACGCCATCTGTTGTCGAGTAGCGCGGAACGTGCTTTAAAAGTCAATGTTAGCAACAAAGGGCTCCAAGTAATGTAATTTACTGGTAATTCACCTACTCGACAAAAGATGGCGCCATTAGTGAAATACATTAGCATTACATTAGTATGTATGTACAAAAATTACGTAGGTACTGTAGAGACTATATAGGTTAGGAGTTAGGTCTGCATAGCAAGGTTCGGAACCGGTTAACAAATACCGGTTAATTTCGTTCGAATTTCGGTTAACGATTCCGTTCAGGTTAAAACCGGTTTCCAGCTTAACCGGTAAATTTGAATAAAATATCGGTTAATCAGGAAGCGGTTTTCTAACCGAAATAAGAACTAAATTAACCGGTTAAAACCAAACTTAGTCAAGTACAGGCGCGTCGCGCGGGTGCCACTGCCCGAGTCTTCTGCTCACTTTCTCGCACGCTTTCAATTGATTGCACGCGGCAACGCTTTCAATTGATTGCACGCGGCAAACATGCCTACAAAGTCGCATATTCTTCAAATTAACCGGTTAATTCCGTTCGAACGAAAAAATATCGGTTTTGGTTAAACCGGTTAAATATACCGGTAACCGAAACCTGAACGAAACCTTAACCGAAATTATTTCGATATAGGGGTCAATGACCGAAACCGGTATTTTCAAAAAACCGGTTTCCGAACCCTGCTGCATAGGTTTGTATAAAAAGTAAATACGACGTTAATTTGAATATGTGAAATGATGGAATAGAAAACAAATGTATTGACAGAGTTCAAGTTGGTACCTCGCCCCGTGTGTATGTTTATGTGAAAACGTATAAAATAAAATATATAAAGAATTCAACGAGTTTCCAAAAATAAAAGATCCCTACATGGTGGAGGCGCCGGGTATTTATTTGAAGTAGACCCTACGTGCGCCTGTTATGGAGCTAGGCGCTACATGGTGAAAGTGAAGCCTTACATAGTGTGGTGAAATACGAAGCTAAGTATTTTATGAAATATTTTTGTGTTGGGTTTTGCATTTAAGATGCGATAAATATAAATATATGAATAAATAAAAAGATGGAAGAGGAATTAATACAGCATTTATACGCGAATAAATATGATGGGTTATCAGGGGGACCCGAGTTATTTTTTAGAAACTTCGAATCACTTGCAGAGATAAAAGGCTGGAGTGATGTTACAAAGAAGCAAGTACTAGCTGCATTCTTAACGGGAGCAGCCCTCTCATTTTATAAAATAATATTTAATAAATATGATAATTATGAGGAAATATCCAATAAGCTCATTCTCGTCCTCATCGGATGTGCAAATGCCGTCTCCTCAACGTGTACAATCGAAGGAAACTTGTGACCCACAAATGCAATGGAATAACACTTTAATTTGTTCAAGGAATGATGACACAGCGTTACAAAATGAGAACATGAAGACAGCAGTCAATTACAGCAGTCCAGGGACCCGAAGAGGACTCACGATTTCAGGGTCTGTTCGTCCCAATTATTTCAATTATCATTAGAAACACTCCTATTAAAGCTTTCATTGACACAGGGTTGACCACATCATTCATATCCGAAGGGCTAGTTAATAAACTGCATTTATCGTGTGAACATTATAGTGGAGCAGTAACTGCAATTAACGGCAAGTCAATAGACGTAGTCGGATCAACCGAATGTTTTTTATTAATTGACTCGATGGCTTTTACGCAACGATTCATCATAATCAGGAACCTAGAGCATGAGGTGGTACTGGGTCAAAACTTCTTGTCACGGGAAAAGGCCACGGTGGACTACGGGGAACAAATTTTAACCTTAAACAGAGGTTGGGTAAAGTTTATTATGCAGGTCGAGGAAAAGGTTGGTACAGCAGATAATTGCATGCAGGCTCAGGAAGTGCAGCAGGCCGTGGAGAAGGAGAATGAAATGGCAACGTATTCCGAAATCACTGAAGATTCCCAGGAGGTAGAACAAAATAATGCAGTCAGGGACTTGCAGGAAAATCTTCCTGACAGTACGAGTTGCTAAGAGAAGGAACTGACGGAAGAGCGCACAGCCGAAGAAATACTGGATGAGGTTGAGGTTAGCTTGGGTTCTCTTGAAATGGAAGACCAGGTCAGAGTTAACGGGAACACAAGAGGAGAGCTGGAGCGGTTGCAGGAAAGTGAGGGATGCCGTGAGGGTTTTGCTAATAATCATTTACCATTGAATGTTATCCTTGAAGATAACAGAGTAGAAGAGAACACTCAAATTGAGGAGACACCTAATTTGATGATTATCTCAAGAGAATATTTCTAAACAACCCAGACTTGTTAATCATATTTATTCCAAAAATATTACTTTCATTATTAATTTATTACTATGCATGTTATGTTCATTTTTAAGAAAATTCGTCTCACAACCTGATTTGAACTTGGACTACGACATAAATAATATTTCGAAAAATAAATTAAACTTTATAAATGCTTATAAAAGTTCACATCAGATAATTCAAAAACGTTTCATCTCACTCTATGAACAACATATTAGACATTTAGTCAAATTAGGACTACCTAGAGTAAAAATCAAAATGCCACTCAGAACAATATTTTGTTACTTGTAATGTATTACTTTATTATTATTTTTCATTGATAGGAAATAGAAATACTTGTATTAGAAATAGTTGTATTGTATTATAATTTCGCTTGTAAAAATAATGTTTCACTTTTTTCATACTGTAGGACATTATAGTTATCACTTGATTTTTGCTTGTATTTTGTATGTTATATTCTCTTTATTTCAGAAATTCTAAATAAATAATTTCTTATCTTTCTTAGGCACAATTTATCATTATGTTATTCATAATATCTGCTGAGAGGAGCTTCTACTACTAATGCTGATAGGCGCTGATTTGGAGAAAATACAATTCTTGAAGCCTGGGGAAGAAAAACAATGAAGATGATGACAATGAAATGAAATAATGAAATTGAAACAGATTTGGGGAGTACATAATAATGCAAAAATCGGGGCTGAGTCCATGTAGGTATAGGTAGGATTGGGTGTGCATAGGTAGGGAAGTAGTGACAGGGCCCGCTTAGGACATATGCATCCAGCAAGTGTGACCACTGTCCAACATTTCGTTAGGAGTCAGGTTAGGTAGGTGAATCAAGGTCCACCCAGGCTATAGTTGCTAGGAGGTGTGACAAGTCTTACCTTTGGTGGTCTAGTAGGGATCCATTCAGGGAGGTAAACCAAAGGTCCATCCAGGCTATAATTGCTTTTTTTTTTGTTTGGTTCTTTCCTGCTTTTGCAAGGAAAAGGCAAAGGCTTCTGGCCATACAGCCTATTCTTACGTAGTTTGCTCTTCTCTAAATCTTTTTCTATTTCATTTGAGTTCTCATTTATCAATTTCCGTTGTCTTTAACTTTTTCTCTATTCTTCAACAAAATCACTTTTGATGAAGATTTCATGGACTTCTTGAAAGCACTCGAAACACAGTCTACACACTTTTATTTAATTATCCTACATATTAGACACTTTTATTGAACAATACACTATCAATATTATGCATTAAAAACCACGATATCTATTTTTTCGGATAATAAAAAAAAAGACAAACTCTTGCCGTAAGTTGCCAAAAAGTCGCTATAATTGCTTTGAGATGTGACAGGTTTTACTTTTTTGAATCTATTTTTTTTTCAAAAGTTAACCTTGATTTTTAATTTCAATTTCAAGTAGGAAAGGAGATTTGGGCACGTAGGTTTGATAGCTTGGTTGGTTCAAAAAAGTTTATACCCAACAAGCTTCTTGAATGCACACTTTTTATGAAAGCTCCTCTTACCAGAGACAGGTATATAATTATAATTCACTAAATAGAATAGATTTTATTTTGCAAAAGAGTAGATATGTTTTAAAGAGTTGAGAAAAGATTTAGACAATTGTGCCCATTCTTTTTAGTTAGGTCACAGATAAGAGAAGTAGGTTTGAGATGATGACGACAACGTGGTGTTTCTTTTGGTGGCGTTTTGATAATGGAATAATTATAATGCATTTACCTACCTATCAGTTATCTTACTGTACTTAGCACAGCACTAGTCATTTTGACACGGTGGTATTGTTTAACTTTAAAAGACCCACCGTACCACCAGGGGTATGGCCAGGGGTACGGTGGGTCCGCAATGCGTTTTCGAGATGCCAAAGTCACTATCAAGCAATTGCACTTTTGTCATTGGCGAGATGATGGAAACCGCCATTTCTTTAACTTGCACTAATTAACGCGAAGCTTGTCAGGGACTATCTGGATAATTTTAACAGCCGGTGTCGTTAGTCATCTGTTGTAATTAATAATGTTCGCCACAAAGGTAGGCTAGCTTTTGTCTTGTGCAGGAAAATTTTGATTGTTTGCTAACTAACATTAACTTAACTCCAAAAATTAACTTACCCAATCAAAATTTTTCTCTATACCGGGGGGGATGTAGAGACTATATAGGTTAGGAGTTAGGTCTGCATAGGTTTGTATAAAAAGTAAATACGATGTTGATTTGAATATGTGAAATGATGGAATAGAAAACAAATGTATTGACAGAGTTCAAGTTGGTACCTCGCCCCGTGTGTATGTTTATGTGAAAACGTATAAAATAAAATATATTAAGAATTCAACGAGTTTCCATAAATTGAAGATCCCTACAGTACTATCAAAATAAATTCATCTTATTTCTAGAATAAGTTTAGGTTTAGACTCTCACAGATTTATTGTAGATCTAAAACAACTAACCATAGATCGATAGAATTATTATTGTTAGAATCGTTTTCGACAAAGATATAAAAAATCAAATGTAATTCACAGTAAATTCGAAACATAAACATTGTAACACTCGTTGATGTCTTTTATATGAAAACTTGTAAATGCAGCTCGCGTTGAAATCTTTTATATGACACGTATAATTTTATTGTAATTTGCGTTCATGTATATAAATTACTGCAAACTTCAATAGATCCGAGTCAGAGTCTTTGAATAAGGTACCTAGAAGCTCAGTCACTGCATTTCAAACTTTACTTGGTTCAAATCAAAACTATACAAATTCACACAGTAAACTTTTTGATTTTATCTGTCCAATCTAAAAGTTAAAACTTATATATTTTCTGTACTTATATATTTTCTGTAATTTCATTCAAAAAACAGTGAAATATCATAAATACATACAGCGCCACCTTTAGTAAATAACAGTTAATACAATGTCAACTTCTTAGATAGTTTTGTTTAGCCGTGGATTTTCATTCAAAATTACGATTGTCTCGTTTGACAAAATGTAAGTACGTTGTACAAGCTATGGCAACTACGCGATACAACCTGTAAATATTATTAAAACCTTAAAATGTAGAATGGTAGAATAAATAAATCCTATGTAAGTACGCGATAAATAAAATTGCTGAATACAACTTACACTATTTTCGACACACTTCGTATCCCGCGTGCATGGTATTTTTTTTATCGCTCTTAAGTCTTTTTATTTACATAATAATAAAAAAATAAAAATTACCCAAAAAAAAGACAAAAAATCAATGAAGTCTCGCGGGATTTGAACCCAGACCTACATAAAACAAAGGTAGCACCGAATCGTTACGCCAGATCGCGCTTGAATGTAGTGTTAAAAATAAGCATCATATGCGTTCTGCTTTTATGTAATTTCGCTCATATCTCCTTTAAATGAAATTTTTCGAAGATAATTCCCCCATAGATCGATTTCTGGTGATTTTTAACCCCTAAGCCTAGATTTTCGTCAAAAGGTTTCAAGCCGTTTTCGAAATCGTCGGGACACTTAACTCGTTTAATAGTATAGGATAAATGTTCAAAATGCCCGCCATTAGCTCTTACGCATGCTCTACATCTTTTTACAAAGGACCTATTTAGGCGGCGGGCGTATCCTTCTCTTGAAATTTGTCCTGCAGCTCTGTCTATTTCTTCTTGCACCTGCGTGATTTTGAAGTCTCCGTTGCATAGACTAAATCTTATAAGCAGCCCCAATAAAAGAAATCCAGGGAATTAAGGTCTGGCGACCTTGCTGGCCATTTCAAGTGCAGCGGGTTCAAACCTTGAAACCTAACGACTACCCATGAAGATCAGAGTTCTGCAGAATAAATTAACGAAGAAAATGAGATTTTTCATAAAATTCTATGACGCGACGAGTCTTCGGTCTGCTTAAAAGATTTAGTCTATACAACGGAGACTTCAAATATCACACAGCTGCGAGAAGAAATAGACAGAGCTACAGAACAAATTTCAAGAGAAGGATACGCCCGCCGCCTAAATAGGTCCTTTGTAAAAATATATAGGGTGACTTTAAATTAGTTCTTGATACGAAAGGCTATGCATGTGCTCATGATAACAAACAACTTTCCCTAAGGAACCCATAGTCAAATCGCAAAAAAACTTTGGCCTCTTCATACTAATTTGGCCGGTCAGTTGCTCGACTTGTATGGAGACTTCAAAATTTTTTTTGCGATCTGACTATGGGTTCCTTAGGGAAAGTTGTTTATTATCATGAGCACATGCATAGCCTTTCGTATCAAGAACTAAAGTCACCCTATATAGAGCATACATAAGGGCTAATGACGGGAATTTTGAACATTTATTATAAAAATAAGATATTTTTTATCCATACTGTCTTTTATTTTTATCCATTGTATCCTGGCGTAGCGTGTCAGTTCGTTGTTCAAATGAACAAACCAACCAAAGTCTTGCTTAGTTACTTAATGTCGATAGAATTTTAGTATAGCAAAACTCCAAAAATTCGAACTTGGTGCATTAGAATTATCATAAAAAAAATGTTTTTAATGTAATGTCAAACAATTATACCTTTTTAGAATTGTCAATAACTAAGCAATTTTTTAAAGTTATTGGCACGATCAGCTTAGTATTTTTTTTTTACACCACAGGCTATCAACGTTAACTATTCGAAAAAGTTTTTGTAAAAAATTTGCAAAACTTATTTTTTTACAGGATTTGCCAGCAGTTTAAGAAATAATTTACCATTGTGTTTGATGAGTTATGTATCCACGAGTATTTAAAAAAAAACAGGACTTAAAAATGTCATAATTTGTAGGAATGGCATGCATTAAACTGAAGGTCAATTTTTTTGAAAAAAATACTAAAAATACCGATATCACAAAAATGGTGTGACTTTCACTAGAAAAATTGTTTGGTATGTAGTAGGAAATGATTCGACCAATCCGCAGGTGAAGGAGTATCCTTCACTTTTTGGACACCCTGTATATAGTTTTCGCTAAAGTAATTTTGAACAGAATAACAAGAAAACCAACCAAGAGAACAGGCAGGATTCAGGAGTGGCTATTCAACCTTGGACCACATTTATGTTGTCAAACAACTTTTTGAAAAAAGTAAGGAATACTTACAATGAGACCTTCTATTGCTGCTTTATTGATTATTCGAAAGCGTTAGATTCACTTCATCACGATAACATCTGGCAAGCACTTAAAAATCAAGGAGTTGATATGGGTAAAGTATATTGAAAAATTTCTATTAGAATAGTACAGCGAAAATCAAATTAAAGAAAGAAGGAGAGGAAATTAAGATAGAAAGCGGAGTACGGCAGGGCAACCCAGTATCCCCAAAACTCTTTACAGTAGTGTTAGAAGAGGTATTCAGGCAGCTTAACTGGGATAAATATGGAATACAGACCAATGGAGAAAACCTATCGCACCTGAGATTCGCGGATACTTTTTTCCCTCGACATTCATAAGTCGAGTGGGCCCGATGGAATCCCTCCTATCGTGTTGAAGGTGTGTGCTCCAGAGTTGGCTCCAGTTTTAACCCGCCTTTTTCGGCTTTCCTACTCTTCTGGCGTAGTCCCGAACTCATGGAAAACAGCTTTGGTGCATCCGATCCCTAAAAAAGGTGACCGCTCGAATCCGTCCAACTACAGGCCGATAGCCATAACCCCTTTATTCTCAAAGATAATGGAGTCCATTATCAACAGCCAGCTCCTTCGGTATCTAGAGGACCGCCAGTTGCTTAGTGACCGACAGTACGGTTTCCGTAAGGGCCGGTCCGCTGGTGATCTTCTTGTCTACCTGACAATGGTCTAAGTGACAATGACATGGGTCACTAGTTTTCTTGCAGACAGAAGCATAAAGATCGTAATCGACGGTGCATGCTCAGATTCTATGTCTGTGAATGCTGGTGTCCCTCAAGGCTGTGTGCTTTCGCCTACACTGTTCCTTCTGCATATCAACGATATGCTGCAAATCAGCAGCACTCACTGTTATGCGGATAACAGCACAGGTGATGCCTTCTATACCGACCGTGCCAATATTTCTCGGGAAACCTTCATCGAGAGCCGAAACAAACTTGTGTCGGAAATTGAGGAGTCTTTAAAGAAAGTCTCAGAAAGGGGTCGGCTTAATTTGGTCCAATTTAACCCCACTAAGACACAGGTTTGCGCGTTCACTGCCAAGAAAATGCCATTTGTCGTATCACCTCGGTTTGAGGACACTCCCCTTAATGCCTCAGCTAGTATCGGAATCCTTGGTGTCGACATATCGAGTGAAGTCCAGTTCGGTGGTCATCTAGAGGGTAAGGCTAAATTAGCTTCAAAGAAGCTTGGTGTGCTCAATAGATCGAGACGGTATTTCACTGCGGCCCATCGCCTGCAACTTTATAAGGCGCAGGTTCGGCCTCATATGGAATACTGTTCTCATCTCTGGGCAGGGGTACCCTAGTACCAGCTTCTCCCTCTGGACCGCATTCAACGGAGAGCCACTCGAATCGTCGGCTGCCAGAATATTTCAGATCGGCTTGACTCCTTGGCGCTGCGTAGAGATGTAGCCTCGCTCTGCATTCTCTATCGCATGTACAATGGGGAGTGCTCCGAGGAATTGTTCGGATTGATCCTGCCGCCTCTTTTCGCAATCGTTCTACGCGACAATATATTCATTCCCATCACTTAGATGGTTGGCAGTCCACAACTGTGCGTTTCACTAGAAACTTTCTGCCTCGCACAACCAAACTGTGGAATGAATTGTCGCCTGCGGATTTCCGGACCGAAACGACATTCAAACCTTCAAGAAAAGAGCGTACTCCTATATCAAAGGCCGGCAACGCACTTGTGACTCCTCTGGTGTTGCAGGTGTCTATGGGCGGCGGTAATCGCTTACCATCAGGTGATCCGTTTGCTCGTTTGCCACCGGTGCCATAAAAAAAAAAACTTTCTCCTTCGAAAGATAACTTACAGACAATGCTTGAAGAACTAGACACAGAAAGTCGCAAGGTGGGATTAGTCATGAACCCCTTCCGTTCCGTTCCAGTAGCACACTGACCAGAAGTTCTTCTGCAAGGGCATTGATATCAGCAGATAAAGAAGGTGATCAAGGATGATGCACCCTATGTTACAGGCATGCCCATCGTGGCGGCACCTGGCATGCAACGGGTCTCTGAGGTATATGCGGTCTGCTACCTCGAATTCCCTTTGTACTGGGTACAGCCGGCGGTGGGCAAGCCGTTCTTGTTCCCCGTTTATCATAACTTTTATATCTGGTACAATAATCTCTTCAACTGACGTAACTAGAAAAGAGATATAAAGACGCATAGAGCCTAAAGGAGATAATGAAAAAACACAGAAATGAGTATGGCATGTCTGTCGAATGAAAACTCTTTTACACCTGTATTTTGCCAGTCCTCACATACGGCTGCCAAACCTGGGCCCTTATCAAAGCTCACACACGAAAATTAGGTTTGTCAAACAAAACGCAATAGAGAGGAGCATTTTAGGGAAGAAAAAATCGGACAGAATAAGAACAACTAGGTACAATATAGGAATACACCAGACTAAAAGATGTCACACTAACAGTAAGGAAGCTAAAGTGGAAATGGACACATAATTAGAGGAACAGACAAATGGAGTAAGACAATTTTTCATTGATATCCAAAAACTAAAATAAGAAAATGAGGCAGACCATCCAAATGCTGGGCCGATAAGATCAAGGCAATGCAAGGCAGGCTGTTTGTGGACTAGGGCAGCTGGGAATAGGATTTTGTGGAAACAGGCCTTTGCCTTGAAGAAGTGGAAGAGGCCTTTGCCAAAGGGCAAACAGTTCATAGTGTAAATACATTAGGTTAAGTAAAAATTGTAAAGAAATTCTGAATAAAGGCTATTATTATTATTATTATTCAAAAACCCATCATTGTCAAATAATGAAAAGCATTTTGAATATCCTTTGTGGTACAGATTTTTCAATATTCAGAACTTATGTGTTAGCAACTGGCATTCTTTATACCTTCGAAGCATCCCAATGGCTAGATGTATTTTAAGGAACAATAAAAAATAACAAGAAGTTAGATGATTACCTCAGGACATGGGAACTCTGTGGCCGATTGAAAGAATGATATATCAGGACATAATCGACGTACATCTTTGTCAATTTGGAGTAAAACTTCATTGTCTTTGAAGAAAGTACTCCACGAGCTGTCTGGACTGATGTTCAAAGGGTGATCACTGGGGCCTCCTGGCGACACTATTATTTCATCTAAACAGAAAAGACTTATTTAATTCTAGTGAGTAGTGGCCAAACATACAAGATTATTCTTATTTTGTTTGGTGTAAATGTTTGTTGCTAAGCTAAATACAAAGAAATAAAGTAGTACTGGTACACAATACAGGTGGAATTCACATCTCTGAGTATTTCTTATCAAGTGGCACAATTAGTTAATCAGTTTATTGATCTCATTTAATTAATTGAATTTAAGTAAACTGGTAATTTTCATATGCTGACTGTTTTATTTTGTCTAAAATCTTTGAATTGAGGTCAAAAGTTAAGGATGGTTTAGTTAGTTATCCTAAATTCCCAAAAATCCACCCTGTATATGAATTGCCTACCAATGAATTGTTTGTAAAGCTGTCTTTTCTTAGTCAGTGTACTCTCTCTTGCATTTTTTTCCTGTGGTATGTAATGTAGTAGGATCTTCCACACTAGGGAACGAAGGCCTTTATCCTCAGGAATTCCTGCCAGTGGACAAACATAATTAATTTGGTTAGGTATTCTCAACTTTTAACAAGTAGTTAGGCATTATGATTTACTGTATGGTATAGTATTGCTACATACTTACCATTAAATGCCAATTTTTGTAGTTGATTAATATCAATTATGTCTTGTGACAGAACTCCCTCAAATGCCTTTACCCTGGAAGACATGCAAAATATGTATCATTTAGTTCAAAATTCATACTATAACGTTTTGAATGAAAACAATAAGCTCTAAAGCGTATTCTTATATGGGTAAAAACCAAAATAATTGTACCTTCTCTCACTGGTTACCTGTAAGTTATGTAACTCACAGGTTTAAAACATTTCTCACAAGTTAGTATAAATAAAGAGGTGATCATATTGGCAAAAAATTTAATGTGTTTTAAAACGAATCTAACGATACCTCTTAGGTAAAAATTTAAAACCTTTCGAGCCGTTTAGGCTGCAGGCTCAGATAAACAAACCATCGTACATACGTACACACGTTAATCATCCAAAACATACTCCTCTTCTCGAGCAGTCGGGTAAAATGTGAGTTACGAACCTGTGAGTTACACTCACCGATATGATCGCACCTTTATGTCAATCGTAACGGGCACATTTCTCACAGGTACCAAAAAAGTGAAAATTTTGACGCTTCTGTCAACATCACCGAAAAACTATACACGTTAGAAACATGTTTATTGTATCTTCAGGATCACAATAACGGTTACTTTCGATTGCACTGCGTGGATTAAGCAATTTCATTTACCTTTGGCAGAAAACAACTGCGTCACTCACAGGTTTTTTTTTGTGTACACCCCGACCGCACGCACCTCGACTTGCATAAAAAATTACAAGTTACAAAACAGCGACATCGAAACAGAAAAAACGGTAGCTGAGTGTCTCCACAACAAATATATCGCATCCAGTGGTAGTGTTATGTATCGAAATTGAAGGTAGTTATGAAAAATCCAGTCTGGTTATGTCAGGTAAGTAACCATATGCTACACTCCTTAATCTCGTTATTTTCGGTGGATATTTTAGTGGCGACGAGCAAAAAAGTGGTTATAAGTGTACATTAGATTGTATTATAGTGGTTTTGCAATAAATTGTGAAAATAAAAGTGCTTTGTGAGTAGGTATAAAGTTCAGTGAATTTGAGGTGACACATGGTTGCTGGGAAAACTACATCACAAGGTTTGGTTATTGCCTACAAGCAAATGAAATTATAGATGATGCAAAGAAAAAGGCGAATCTACTGTCGGTATGTGGCCCTGACTTATTTGAATTGATAATTTCATTGATAGCTCCAAGTAAAATATGTGAGGTATCCTATTCAACTATCAAGTCTTTGTTGGACAATCATTTCCATCCCCGACTAAAAATAAATTTTCAGGTAATGGCCAGAGCTCAAACTGTAATGGTCTTTATGAGGCATCTATAAATAATGTAAGACCTAATAAAGTGGCTGCATTTTTAGTTAACATTTCGATAAATGGGTGTGAGATTGAGATGGAGATAGATTCAGGCTGTGCATTTACTTTAATAAGTGAACCGACTGCCAGACTCATATGGAAAGGAAACTTACCTAAAATGGAGAATGTAGGTATTTCACTAAAAACTTGGACTGATAATAAGTTGCAATTGTTAGGAAAAGTTGATGTCCAAGTTTCATTCAAAGGAATACAAAAGACATTATGTGTTTTTGTAGCTAAAGGGCATGGACCTAGTTTGATTGGTCGTAACTGGTTTAGCAATTAAAAAACCCACTGTATGGAATAAATAGTATGCAAAAGACACTACAGATATTAAAGAGTTACTGGAGAAATATAAAGTTATTTTTCAAGAAGGATTAGACAAATATACAGGGCCTGTGGTGAATATCACACCAAGAGAAGGGGCCACACCAAAGTTTTTGAAATATAGACAAGTGCCATTTGCATTAAGAGAAAGAGTTTACAAAGAAATTGAGCGACTGGTAGACGATGGTGTTTTAGAACCAGTAACACATTCGAACTGGAGCACTCCAGCTGTACCTGTGTTGAAACCAGATGGATCGGTGAGATTGTGCGGTGACTATCGGTCAACTGTAAACTCTGCAATTGATACGGATACTTATCCATTACCTACCCTTGATGAGGCTTTTACTTATCTGCAAGGAGGAAAGATTTTTTCAAAAATTGATCTGGAACGAGAATATACACAATTAGAAGTAGATGAGCCTACTTCATATTTATTGACATTGAATACTCCTAAGGGTCTATATAGAGTAAAACGCCTACCCTTTGGTATAAAATCGTGCCCTGGGATATTTCAAAGACTGATGTCATCACTCTTGGCTGGCATTGCAGGACTGGCCGTTCTATTGGATGATATTGTAGTAGCAGGAAATAATCTTGCAGAGCATAATCAGAGACTTAATTTGGTGCTAAGAAAATTGCAAGAAGCAGGACTACGCGTGAATAAAAAAAAATGTAATTTTGCAGCACGTGTGAACTTTTTAGGATTTATCATTGATGAACAGGGTATCCATCCAAATAAAGATAAAATATATGCTATTTCTTAAACCCCTGCACCTCGCAATGTAAAAGAATTACAGACGTTCTTGGGTGTTTTGAATTTTTATGACCGATTTTGCTGAACTTCTATACAGATTGCTAGACAATAATGTAAAATGGCAGTGGAAATCTTTACAGCAAGAAGCATTTGAAAAATTAAAAAAGATGCTTTCTAGCAAAGATACCCTGGTACATTACGATCTAAAGAAAAAATTGATATTGTGATTTGATGCATCACAATATGGATTAGGTGCTGTATTGGAACATGAAATGCAAGACGGAAGCATAAGACCTATCATGTTTGTGTCGAGAACAATGAATGTTCATGAAAGGAACTATGCGCAAATAGATAAGGAAGCAGCAGCAATCATTTTTGGGTTGAAAAACTTCCATAAGTTTATTTATGGCAGAGCCGTTACAATCAAAACCGATCACAAGCCATTACTGGCGTTATTTAATCCTAAAAAACAGATTCCTAGTAGGTATTATATCTCAAAGGATGTTACGTTGGGCACTACTATTAAATTCATATGATTCGTTAACAACCCATTACGTCCCCACTGCAGGGGCACGGGTCTCTTCCCATAACTCGGGAAGGATTAGGCCATACTCCACACACGGGGGCCAAGTCCGGATTGGTGGAGGTTGTGGGGCTAGTGACCAACCCCAGTGTCAAAAAAGTTTTAAGCCGCCTATAACGTGCCTTGCGAAGCACGGAAACGGTCTAGATAAATGCCACTAACACAGTCAGACCCATCCAGGTTATGACCGTGTCTGTAGTCAGTTAACCTGTGTGATCGATGCGACCACGCAAGCCGCACTGAGCCGCGACCACTTCACGCTTTGTCACGGAAAATTCATATGATTATCAGATAGAATATGTAGAAGGGAAAAAACTTGGAAATGCTGATACTTTAAGTCGATGGCCATCTTCAGAAGAAGAGCAAACAGAAGAATATTCTGGGGTTCTGTTAATTGAAGAGACTCCCGTTGAACTAGAATTTTCGGCTGATGGAGTAGCAAAACTCACGGTGAAGGACCCTAAACTGAGTAAAATTTTATTTTGGATTTGTAATGGTTGGCCAAATAAAGTAGAAGAACAGCATAGAGTGTTCAGTCAGAAAAGAGAAGAATTATCAACATTCAACAATTGCATTTATTGGGCAACAGAGTCTTATTAAGATGCAGGCCAAAGTTTTGGAAGAATTGCACACAAACCATGACGGTATCGTGATTAAAAAAGCAATGGCTAGTAGCTACTTTTGGTGGCCAGCGATTCACAGACAAATCGAAACAATGATAAAGAAGTGTGAAACATGTGCAGAGAATCGCAACATGTTAATTGATGCCTATTCAAAGTGGCCAAAAGTAAAAATTGTTTCAGACATGTGTAGTGCAACCCTGATAAAAACACTTTACTTCTGAAGAATTTCAAAACTATTTAAAATTAAATGGTATTAGACATGTCTTGGTCGCGCCATACCACCCTGCTTCAAATGGACAAGCAGGGCGATCTGTGCAGTCCGTAAAGAATAAACTAAAAAAACAATCAAACGAACCGTGGCACATAAAGATTCCTAAAATATTGTATGGACTGTGTACACCCGAACAGTGTAACGGATAGAACTCCAGCTGAACTTTTGAATAAAAGAAAGTTTAGAACAAAGTTTGATTACTTGAACCCTCTCAGATCTAGACATACCACACACTGAACAGCTGGACAGTAATGAAACCACAAATGTGAGATCTCTGGAGCCTGGTCAAACAGTGTATTTCCGGAACTATAATAGTGGAAATCGTTGGTTAAAGGGTGTGGTAGATAAAAGAATTGGCATTTGTAGGTACTGGATCAAATGGAATGGGAAGTTGTTGAAGAGACACATTAACCAATTATAGAACTTTGGGGGGGGAAATAGGAGACACTGGTGAACTAAAAGAACAAAAGATAAAAAAACTGGAACTGAAAAATGCATACGACGATGATGACGATATCATATTACCTTCATCCTCAAAGTCGGCAGACATAGTTGGAGCATCAGGACCACAAGATGTAGAGGTACATCAAAGTCCGGAAGATGAACCACAAAGACAGAAACGACTTATGTCGGAGTCGCCTACACAACCAGAAAATAAGAAGATAGCTTTGGAAAATGAAGTAGAAACTGCTAAACAAGATTCGTTTGAGTTGGAGGATTCGGAAGAAAATAGGGAATAAGTTAAAGTGTATTGTATGTATAATATTTGTTAGGTTATGTTTGTGTTTGTGAATAATGAAAGTGATAGTGCTAATAAACTTTAAAAAGTGAAAATACTATGAACTAACTTGGGGGAAAGGCATGTTGTGTATCAAAGTTTTTTGGTGGATATTTAAGGTTGATTAGTAAAATATAACAAAAATTATTGTAATGAACTCAGAAATGGTCGTCCTAAGAACAGGCCTTATCAAGAAGTGGTCAAATCCAGAACTGGTCAAATCTAGAAGAAGACATTTTAAGAAGTGTTTTAAGAATCTAGAAGAAGACATTTTAGGCCGATCGCCTAAACAATTTCTCATGGGACACCTATATAAAATAATAATTTAGACGCCCTAGACAGGTAAATAAGATTTAAGAATCATAAAAATTCGCCCATATCTTAAATCTAACAAAATAATTTCATAATTTTGGCGTTTGTTTCGGTGTAGTACGAATTTCATGATGATTTATTACGTTAGGTGTACAAAGGACACTCCTATTTTGTATGGAGATAAAATCGTCATTTTTTGAAAAAGCTACATTTTGGTAACTTTTTCATTGAGACCTTGTCAGTTACTATAAATAAAAAGTCGTGAAATAAACCAAAGTTTCAGTAAAATGTACACATAATCTTTTGACAGCAGAAATCGACTCACAGTCACAATAAAAAGTGCGAGGACATTCTTTTGTGAAAGGTACAATTATTTTGGTTTTTACCTGTTCTACATAAATATTGCCATACAATAAAGTTTACTAGGAAACAAAAAAAACCTCCTCAAAAAGAGAGTATAGGTAAGTAAGTACCTACTTCTGATTAGTACTAACCTATACTGAGATAGCAGACAATCAGAAGTATACTTCATTCCAATCAAAAAAAGCAAAAGGTAAACAAAGGTAGTATGCAGATGACATTGACATGTGTCAGTTCCATAGTAAGTTTGTTTACCTTTTGCTTTTTTTTTATTGGAATGAACTGTACTTCAGATTGTCTGCTACCTCAGCATAGAGAAACCTACCGTTATCAAAATATTGTGACTCAATTACTTTTTGTGCTGTATTTAGATATAAAATAAAGGTCATAATCTCATAATGAATGCAATCTTACTATAAAAACAGGATTTCATTTGGACTTATCTTTTTTTTTCGGTGACTAGTAAAAAGGGGCGTAGAGGTCGCCGACCAATAGTAATACTTACTATTGCTTATACCACTCTATTTAGATACCTAATTTGGTACCTACCTTTCTCAAATTTCTGTGTAGCCTCAAAAGAAATAAATCTAAGTTTTATATACCTACCTAAGAGTTCTTAGGCAAGTACTAGTGCAGAATGACTGGCCTCAAGCAAAATGTTTTAAAAGTCACTAAATGGTCAACAACAAAATAATATTACCTGGCCTTATGTAAACTCATGTTTCGGAAGATTCAGAATTCAGAATGAATTAAATCAACACAATTATCACAGAAAACAAACAAACTAATCGTCGAAAACGACATAAAAACAATCACCAAAGGGAATATAACCACTATAGTGCGTTCAGAACCTACATTAGGAAAGCGTTCCAAATTAGTTTCGTTAGAGTAATTTTCACTCTGACAGCAGGATAGCATATTATATTTTTTTGAAGTGTGAAAGGGACAAACTCTTGTCAGGTGAATCTTAACTTGGTTATGGAACGACTTCTTAAACCTACATTCTACCGTTCACTCTGACACATGGAAGTAGTAAGTACTACCGTACAACAGGAATGTGCACTTACCGAACTTTAGCAAACAAAACCAAACCTTATTACGTAGGCTTAAACCAGGTATTGGTAGTAAAAGGGGCCACGAGCCGACAGAGAGGGCAAGGTCAGAGTCACTGCATCTCCTTCTAACTATTGCCAGGTAATGATTAGATACACTTTAGTAGATTACGTACGAGCAAAGTAGTCATTTAATATAATATAATTTACCATCTTGTAAGATTTTGATTTGTTATACAAATTATTTAACATTATTGTACATGTATTTTTGATGACATATACTTTCCCCATGAAAATTTAAAAATTGGTAGCCTTATGGGTAGTTTCTTGAAATATATTTCATGGCAACACTGAAAATGAAATTGCGTTGTTAATAGGGTGACAATATATTATTTTTTCTTGAGAATTTCCAAAATCCTTGCAAGTCACATTTACATATTTTAGTATTATCACAGGGTTTAGTAGGTTATTTAATTGGTATATGTTATTTAATTCACGTATTCAGTCAAACAAAACATAAGTCATTGTTCACAACCTCAGACTTGACAAAAATTCATAAAGTGTATAAAGGATATAGTACTTTATGCGAGTAAAATCTAAAACTGCTTATTTACGGTCGAATAAATACGATTTTTTATTAAAATGAGAAAAAAATAACAGCTGGATGCACGTGGCCGAAGATAGGTATAAGTGGCGTGGCTTGGGGGAGGCCTATGTCCAACAGTGGAATAATGTAGGCTGATGATGATGAGAAAAAATATTTTGATTTACAAAAATAAAGCTTTTTAATATTTTCTTCAAATGTCTGAAACGCCACCCGCCATGATGTTTAGGTCATGACGTCACTGGGATAGTAAACAATAACATTTTGTTTACAAAAATCGTACGTAGCGCTGTCTTGTTTATTACCCTAGTGACTTCATGACCGAAACATCATGGCAGCTAGCATTTTCATGCGGTATTTGGGAATGGTAATTTAATAGGTATTTTTGGGGTACATGTTTCAAATAAAAATTTTTTTGGCTTTTATTCCACCTTATTATCAATTTGAGATACTTTTCAGAAAATGGTGAAATACCCTATTGCACACAAAATTAAGGTCATACTAATAGAGTGAGACGAAATGACTCTGTGAGAACTATCTCTGTCGGCTCGTTTTTTCCGCACAGTGCACATTCCTGTTGTACGATAGTACTTACTACTTCCATGCTCTGACAACAGGATAGCATAATATAAATCGCGTAAATGTGAAAGAGAGGATACAAAACGGTTACTGTCAGAGTCATGCTGGTCAGAGTGCACCTCAGGAGTGCACCCTCGGAACGCGGCCCTACCGTTTACAACATAGATAAAGGATATACAAGTAGCACTATTATCTAATCTGTGATACTAGGTAGATTCGACATTGGAATAATCGTATCGTATTGTATCGTATACTATTAAATGAGTTATCTTGTAAGCGTAGACGATTTCGAAAACGGCTTGAAAGCTTTCTCCAAAAATTTAAGATTAGGGGTTAAAAATCACCAGAAATCGATCTATGAGGGAATAGGGAGTTTTCAGATGACGTATGTCACACCGTTCATAAGATTCTCAATAGATGGCGTTTTAAGCTTTGGCAATGTATTTTTAAAAGCAGCGTAGAAAGGAGGGGTATCGATAAGGCCTTATTTTCGCCCCATCCCCGATATGAATTCTTATACGAGTATGTGCATTATGTTTACATGAAAGTGAATAGTAATATGGAATGAATAATATGCCAGAATATTTTCATTTAACATTTATTTTGCAGTTCATATTATTATTATAGGAAGGTTTTATGAAAAGGTGAAATCATGAATTTAATCAACTTTATTTGGGTTCATTTTCGTCACTCCCACGTCCTTGAACATTTGCATCCATCAAATAATAAATTGAAGTCGCACGGGACTCTTTGGGTACTATGATCTTGATATCTGCAGTTACTTAAATACCATATTACGGAGCCAATATGAGCGCAATAACCAACAAGTCTTGTCCTTACTTTGCATTGACAGTACTAGAGTATTACAGTGGTGGAACTGTATTGTATCCAAAGAGAGTATATTTTAGAAGCTGTATGCCTAGATTGAATTTATATTCTCAAAATATCACTCGATTCTTTATGTAAAAATATTTTCTCTGTCACTTCTGCACGTCACCGTCGAAACAACGAAACGACATTAAGCTTGTGCCGTGGTGGCAATTCAATTTTATTTTATAATTATATTTATAAGATGATAATTTTTTTCACTTAAAAATCGTTTCATTTTCATTTATCTATGAGCGCAGGGTGGAAGCAATGTAATTTTTAAACATATTTTACAGTAACAAAAGAACATTAAAATAACATAAAAAAGAAAGTGCTTCTTATATGCGCTCTATATAGAAAAAAGGTTATTGAGTTTTTAAAATTGTAAAAATCATTTCATTTGTATTTATCTATGTGCGCAGGGTGTAAGCAACGTAATTTTTAAATATATTGTACAGTAACATAAGAGCATTACAATAATATAAAAAAGAAAGTGCTTCTTACATGTTCTCTGTATTAAAAAATTTAAATATTATTGAATATTTTTAAATTGTAAAATGGTTTCATTTGTATTTATCTATGAGCGCAGGGTGGAAGCAATGTAATTTTTAAACATATTTTACAGTAACAAAAGAACATTAAAATAACATAAAAAAGAAAGTGCTTCTTATATGCGCTCTATATAGAAAAAAGGTTATTATACTATATAAAGCTCGATTACCACTGACTGACTGACTGATTGACATGGTTGTTTGTCCTGTTGCGGGGGTTGGAGGGTATAACTTTGAATGCCAGATTGTGTGCAAGTATCCAGTGAGTAGAGGAAAAGTCCGAAAAAAGCCACTTTCATTTAATAAAATTAAAGTAATTAAGATTTTATGAACTCCATATAACTTCATGTTATTAGAGTACAAAATGCAAAAGCAAATCACAGAATGTTGCCGTATCATGAATTTATTGAAAAAGTTGGTGATTATTGAAATAATTATAAGATGAAAAATGTTCCGCCGCAAAGGTCATATTCGTATTGTTTTTATGTATTTATACATGACTAGCCCTAAGTAATAACAACATGTTTTATTTCCTATGTTATTTTGCTTAATTATAGTTTACAGTTTCGGCTGTCTTGCTGTTGGAAATTTTAGCTAATTAAGTCTAACAACACTGCACGACTTTCATACGACTTTGCATGCATCGTCATAAATAAAGGATACGCCTAACGGAAGCGACAAATGGCACCGTTTTTTGGCCCCAAAATATCAATCATTTCTGTTGTTCGTTTCCTTTATATGATCAGCCAAATGTGTTATATACCGTATACTGTTACTGCGATAAAACTTTTTTTATTTAGTTTCACCTCAAAAGTAGGCCAGGGAGTTTATTCAAAGAATTTTAATATCAGTTTTGGTACCAATAAAATGGTGCCATTTGTCGCTTCTGTAGGGCCTGTCTTATAAACTGATAAGTCGGATGTTTGCACGACTTTTTTTTTCTTAATTCCGGCTCCTGCGTTCCAAAATCAACAATCACCAAGGATTAGAGTTACCTGATAACAGTGTGTCCCTTTCACACTTACACAGATCACAATAAGCTATCCTACTAACAAGTTTAATTTTCAATATTCTCATGACATAGTTCTGGAACGCTGTTTAAGTTTGTTTTGCTATTTTGTTCGTTTCTTCGAACAATAAACAAGGATAAAGTTATTATTTTTTATAGTTAAGTAAGAAAATACGAAATCACTATTACGCATTATTCCTGGACCCGGTCGATTTAAAGTTAGGAACAGTGACCAGACTGCCTTTGAGTGTCAGAAGCCGATACAGTACCGGCGGAGAAGCCGTGCCAGGAGAATCTCTCTCCATCAGGACATGGCAATTCCAATCGGCCTCAGGAGGTTCTTTACGAGTTGAGAATGGATAACGGCCAAGTCTGGAGCCGAGACTGACCAGCTGTTTGTCGCCCACTTGATGCGCTGAGACATCAAGATCAACATCCGTTGCTTGCTTGAGAGTTGAGATATTATCGATAATTTGAAAGTGAGAAGTAGCTAAATTAAAGTGAAAAGTGGATCTATAATATTTTAAAATATTAAATGCACTCATGTTATTTTTTTATGTATAAAACTTTCAGTATTCCCATAAATATTAATCCATGTCAAATTGTGAAAAAATCAGGCTCTACTCTTAGTAATAAGCATCAATATTTTGTATTATATTAATAAATCAGTTGTTTTTATCAATTATTTTTTTATTTATTTTGATAATTCCAATATTAACCAAGCTATTTTTAAAGTAAGCAATAGATTCGTTTTCAACTTTATGTTCCATCTGTTAGAGATAATATTAACATAAAAAAATAGGTAGTTTATTATTTAAAAACCGGACACGATCTAATCCTGCAGTCATAAGAAAGGCTACAAAGTATACCGAAACGTCATATACTTAGCGACCTTCTTTCTTATGAGGGCAGAATCTGACTTCCGAGCCAAGGGTTCATTAGAAACAATGAAGATGAGAATATAACCATCCAATGACATAAATTTCTAATAGCTTTCCTGTAATTTTTAACTGAAGAGTTATGGAAGAGGAACAGGAAATCATCTATTGTATAATATCTATTTTAAAATATTAATTAAAAAATATTGCAGAACCTACTAGCTTCCGCCTGCAACTTCATCTGCATGGACTTCAGAATCAGGTCCAAAGAGAAATAAAATGCTCCATCTAGAGACAAAGTAGAAATATCAGTTTTTAGCATTGCCTCAAGTTTTCTGGGAGAAAAGTATCTTATCCGTGCTAAATGTTAATCCAAGTTTACATACTATCTGTGTGCCAAATATTATCCAATTCCGTTCAGTTAGTTTTGTGTGCTGGACACCAAACTTAAAATTTATGATATTAATAAGTAGGATAGGTATAACACGGTACAATTTAACAGTTAATAAAACTTTTTTATTTTCATGTGTGCCCTCCACACTTGTAAGTCATATATGAAGGTTACACATCCATGTTTAGTTCATGTAAATCTATGGGTGACTTTAAATTAATTCTGTCTAAAAAAGGCTATGAATGTGCTCATGATAACAAACAACTTTCCCTAAGAATCCCATAGTCAAATTGCAAAAAAATAATTGACTCCATACAAATCGATGAACTGATTGGCCAAATTAGTATGAAGAGTCAAACCTTTTGCGATTTGACTATGGGTCATACATACCCTTTCATATCAAGAACTAATTTAAAGTCACCCTATATGTATATGTATGCCAAGTTTTAACTTCATCGGTCCAGATTTAGAGCAAATTGGCTGTGACAGACAGACAGACACACACACAAGTGATCTTATATAATTCGATTTCCTTTTGAAGTACGGGTATAGGTACAGATCATTACATCAGAACAAGGAATGCCATAGAAAGAGGCTTGTTCAAGATTCAATGTAGTAGCCTGCGAAATAGAATTTTATTTCTTTATTTCTCTTGCCCAAGATAAAATATTGGGGCCTGCGCAATAGAACACAATTTGTTTATTTATTTTGTGTCACATAATTACAAACAAACAGTTACAAGTTTTGTTATTTTATTTTGTTCTTAGATTTCTTAGCATCTCTTCTCTACATTCAGAAGACTTTATTTGTTGAAATTGGCAGTTCCACTAGGTTAGGTAATGATTTAAATGCAGACTTTGTTTGGAGTCCAACTATGCCATCTATCTGGATCTGAAAAAAAATTATAAAACATAAGTAACCCTTAAACAGCACTGCTGCATCATACCAAATTATAACCAGACTGCTTAAATGGGTAGGTAACAAATTTCGAGTGAGTTTATGTACAACTGTTTTACTGTCACCTGTAGCCAAACTACAAGAAATACTATAATTTACCAACCCACAGGGACCCTACTGCTGGGGCATTAGACTCTTCCCTAACTTGGGGAGGAATGGACAGGGGCCAAATCCAGTAGTAGTATAAACATTATGCAATTTATTGTGAAAATACTTTTATAAATTTCTTTAAGAAGGTTTAATATGTAGGTAATTACCTGAAACTATCAGTAATGAATCAAAAGCAGTTAGACCTTCCACTTTTTTTTTAGTTAGACCTTTACTTTGGAGCTGCAGAAGGTTCCTGTTCCTGTTTGGATGCACGTTTTCTTCTTCTTAATTCCTGCAAAGATTTTTCATCAGTTGCGATATGAGATGATACCCTGTTATAGGGAAGTGCGATTGAAGGGTCCATGGGCAAATACGTGTATCCTTTCTTAATCGACTCCTTATCGCTTTTCTTCCATATCTTTATCGACTTTCACATCATTTATTTTTTCTCAGACAATAATTCTCTCATGAAAAAGAAACCGCCTCGTAGGTTTTTTTTTTTTTTTTGTTTGGTTCTTTCCTGCTTTTGCAAGGAAAAGGCAAAGGCTTCTCTGGCCATACAGCCTATTCTTACGTAGTTTGCTCTTCTCTAAATATTTTTCTATTTCATTTGAGTTCTCATTTATTATCAATTTCTGTCGTCTTTAACTTTTTCTCTATTCTTCAACAAAATGATAGCACTTTTGATGAAGATTTCATGGACTTCTTGAGAGCACTCGAAACACAGTCTACACACTTTTATTTCATTATCCTACATATTAGACACTTAAATGGCACTTTATTGAACAATACACTATCAATATTATGCATTAAAAACCACGATATCTATTTTTTCGGATAATAAAACAAAAATGACAAACTCTTGCCGCGAGTTCCCGCCAAAAAGTCCCGCCTCGTAGGTATTTCGTAATTTCGAATTCGAAACGACGTTTTTTGTTTTAATTATTCTGCAAGAATAAGGCAAAGGCCTATAGCCATACAGTCTTGTCTGATACATAAAATCTTCGGTTCGTGAGCGTTCAGTTAGAATGCTCATGATCATGATAGAATTTTGATATTCTAATTATTCCAATAAATATTGCGTAATTAGTGCCGAAAGAAAAAAAAACAGTGCTGTCGTAGTTTCAGAGATAATCGAGTTTTTCACTGAGGCTGCTAGCGGAACATAAGTTTAGTTTTGCTGGAACCATGTTAAGGCTGCTAAAAAGAGCGCGTTCATTTAGCAGCCTCACCAACCTACTGTTTTAACTTGGATGTTACTGAAACTCGATTTTCTCTGAATTTACACTCAATTTTTTCCTTTGGCCAGTTTTCAGGCACTATTTATTGGCATAATCAGAATATCAAAATACGATCATGAGGGTTCTAACTGAACGCTCACTTTGGTTGGTTTTAAAAATGGTTTGTTTTCGCGCCACTAGATAGCAGCCCGCCATATACTATGCGGACTCGGTGGTAGTGTGCGACCTTATAGTAGCGTTGTATTTTTTTGTATTACACATGAAAAACATAAGTAAAACACATGAAAAATATGTAAAAAAAGGTTTCCATCAATAAGATTTTATATTATATTGTACAATTAAAGAGCCTATTGTATGATCGAAGGGCTTAAGAAAATGCCAGCAAGGATGTTTTAACTCAACTACTTCGGTTTGTTTTTTTTTAACTTTTTGGTCATATTTCCTACTTATATTCTCAATTTTGAATTTTTTGGATAGGAAAATGTTTGTTTTAATAATGAAATAAAGACTGATCTGAGTTTCAAGAAGTATTTAGTTAATTTACATATCCCAGCTAATAGATGGCAGCCCGCAAGATTCCGCCACACTCCGCGCTAATGTACGACCGTGTTCTTTGTGTGTTATCTTTTTATGAAATTGTATAAAAAAAGCTTCACCGCGAGCTGCATGCAGCTCGCGCACCGAGCGCCCACTAGTTGAGTTTTTAAAATTGTAAAAATCATTTCATTTGTATTTATCTATGAGCGCAGGGTGGAAGCAACGTAATTTTTAAATATATTGTACAGTAACATAAGAAGCATTACAATAATATAAAAAAGAAAGTGCTTCTTACATGTTCTCTGTATTAAAAAATTTAAATATTATTGAATATTTTTAAATTGTAAAATGGTTTCATTTGTATTTACTATGAGCGCACGGTGGAAGCAATGTAATTATTAAATATATTATACAGTAATATAAGAGCATTAAAATAACATAAAAAAGAAAGTGCTTCTCACATGCGCTCTATATAAAAAAAATTGAAATTTTATTGAAAATGTATCATTTTAAACGAAAATCACCATCCCACAGCTAATATTAATTGTAGGGGTTTTTCTTAAATATACATATTTTCTTATCAGGTATACAGTCTACTTTCTGGACGTATAAAGAAAACATCAAATCGTATACATCTTTTTTTTTTCGTTATTTTGGGGCGAAAATAAGGCCTTATCGATACCCTTCCTTTGAATTAACAGAAACGATAAAGGGTCTCACCGGATTTCCTTGTGAAATCTGCACTGGCGTTTTTTTTGACATTGGTGCCTTTATTATATTGCTAGTTGTTGTAAATATTTTTTGGCCAATTCTCAACCCCTAACTTCATTCTGATTTTTACGAATACTATGACAGATATTTGAATAAAAGTAACGCCACATGAAAGGTCCTAATTAGCTTTATATTTCATATTTTTTTATAATTTTCTAAATAACTATAATGCTACAAAAAAAATATTGAAAAAAATAAGGGTGATTTTTAGTGGCTATTTCTTGAGGTACACCGACCAAAAATAACACGTATAATCAGTACATATCCAAATATAATACGTATTAATTACATAGATGTGTGATGAGTGGAACATATTAAAAAAAAACAAATTCGAAGTAGGTAAGCAGGCACGTATTGTATTCTAGCTAATCCAATAAAAGTCACATAAAGGAGACGTTTCACGGGACTATGGAGCTTGGACCTGGTCTGTATACTAAACATCATAAATAAGTCATTAAAAACATAGTCTTTTCTAATTGTACATTTCTTTCGATTTACCTTCATTGCGAGGTTCATCTAAATTCTCAGATTTAACAATCGCAACATATAAATCACCCAACATGGCGAAGCGAGCGCAATTTTGAGCATTTTACGTTCAGAAACTAAAGTTTTGTACATAACATTGAAATTAATAATTTAGTTGTCCGACAAGTAACTCGAAAACCAGCTGTTATGCTTGTAAAAGAGGCAAGGCATATCCGCAGATTTTAAAAATCGTACACCAATGTCAGAAATCAGAACAGAAGGGTGTTCAGTCAGTCAGAGTCAGAGAAAGCATCTGAGGAATATGTGGACGAAGCCGTAATTTCTGAACGTGACCTTCTATTGCAAGCTTCAGTGTTACCATTTATATTGTAAAAGGTGCTGATAAAACATTACGCTTGAACCACGCACGCAACCCTGCTTCTAATATTTTTTTCATAATTTTTCGTAGAAAGCCTATATTTTTCTATATTTTTTGTACTCCGTACATGTCCAGGCACAAAATGAAACGTGTCCTTTAAAGCTTACAGCCTTTTTCGTAAAAAAATAATATCTTTTATTTTACGCATAAACATATTGAAATAATTTAATATTAAAAAGTAATTATTTCGTTTCACTTAAAAAAAATACAATATTTTTTTGCAGAGTTATTTTTATTTGGAAAATTATAAAAAAATATATTATGTAAAGCTAATTAGGAGCTTTCATGTCTTGTAGGTTTCATTCAAATATCGGTCATTCACACTGCAGCGCCCGATTTAAAATGTTCCAAAACGCACACACGTAAATACAAGATATTGCAAATTCACACTAAATAACTAAATTACAAAAATTGTTTCGTTTGACAAAAAGTAAGTAGGTTCTGAAAAATTGCTGTATAAAACGTACCTATTTTCGACATCACTTCGTATCCCGGTGTATGGTATTCTTTTTATCGCTCTTTAATATTTTTATTTACATAATATTTAAAATAAAAAATACACAAAATAAATAGACAAAAATACAATAAAGTCTCGTAGGATTTGAATCCGAACCTACATAAAAGGAAGCTCCCACCGAGACCGCTAGGCCTTTTCGCGCTTGGATATATTGTTAAAAATAAGCATTATATGCGTACATATATTATGTATATTTCGCTCATATCTCCCTAATATGAATGTTTTTGAAGATAATTCCCTCACAGATCGATTTCTGGTGATTTTTAACCCCTAACCCTAGATTTTCGTCGAAAGGTTTCAAGCCGTTTTCGAAATCGTCGGGACACCCAACTCGTTTAATAGTATAGGATTATTTAGTTTTATTAAAATAAAATTGCAGCCTAATTGTTATTTGCAAAATATTAAAAAAATATGTTATATAAAGTTAATTAGGAGCTTTCATGTCGCGTAGGTTTTATTCAAATATCTGTCATAGTTTTGAAATTAGGGGTTGTAGAAAATTATTTGTATTGTATTTTTCTACAAAACCATGACAGATGGAACTGTTGTCCGACGAATTGAGAACCTCCTCCTTTTTTTTGAAGTCGGTTAGAAATATATGTTAAAGATACTACTAAACAAGTTATCGTAGTTTATAAACGCTCCAATTGAATGAGCGACGCTCGGTCTCCCAGCTAGTAATAATAACGAAAGAAAGGGATGATTGCCATTCTCAACTAATGTGCGTGAGTACAATCTCCATCGCTTGTCCCTTTCGTGCGTATGCGACTTTGTTTGTTTGCCCAGAGTTGATTCCGGGCAAACAAATCAGTAGGTCTAGCTAGAGCAATTACGTGAAAAATACGCGAAAGTTTTCATTTTTATAGCATCAAATTTCTTGTGAAGTATTCGGTGAAGCTGAGGAGAAAGTTTGCAATAGTAAATCGCAGTGTTATTGACTGTAAAAGCCGGGATTTGCGAAAAGAGCCCGATATAACATTTCATCGGTAAGTGTGAGCACTTTTACAATTTTTACTAAAATGAAATCAAATTGTTAGCGTCATATTATACTTCTTCTGCTAATGCCATGTGTTCACGCAGTATAAAATTACTTTCTTGTTCCTTTGATTGTGTAAATACCTATTTTGATTCTATAGTTATTTTTCTTGCATGTTTTGTATTTTATTATTTTTCCATTTTCAAACAATATTTCCTATGTAAAACAGCCGTTTAACATAGTTATGTTAATCAGTTATAGACTTCCACGAGACAGGCCTAGACTAGTGTGCAGTCAACGTCAAAATGTATACTGTAATGTTATTTTTGTCAAATAAAAATAATAATTATTATTAGTTAAGAACATAAACGACAGATTTTTATATTGTGGTCTCTAAAATAGGTACCTATTATGAGGTTGAACTCAATTAATTTTAGCATATTAAAAACTTTCAACATTTTATTCTTTACTCGTTGTAATTTACGAAGAGAAGCAAAATGAAAGATGCTCCATGTCAAGTGTCTACATAAAAAAAAAACGAATATTGCGATCAACTCAGAAAAGTATCGGAGATGTTTAAAATTTTACGAAAGCCAGATCTATAAAGTATGTTATAATTCCAATAACACATATTAGACCTTTAGTCATTAAATAAGTGCGATAATCAGTTGAGGCGTAGAATTCGTAGAATATAAGTCCAGCACAAACGGCGTTCAGCAAGATACCGCTGACCAGAAGAGTTTTGCTTACGAACTGATCGGATCTGAAGCGCAGCCCGACTTCGATCAGCATGCCGATCGCCAGGATACTGTACGAGCCGAACACACCCGACATCACGAAATGCATAGCCGTAGTCAAGTCTGTAACCTCCGAATTGCAGAAAAACGCAACACCCATAGTTATGGCTGTTACGCTACGTACAACCATTTTCACAAATGTATAACCCATAACTGTATTTTTGAGCTTTTATGAACTTTAAATTGGCAAAAATGGAAGAGATGAAATTAGCAAAAGATATTATTGCTAAAAATATGTTAAATATTTTGTTCTTTACGATTATAAAAAATAAATGCATAGAGGCCACATAGAAATATTATTCTGTAATAGCATTCATACACGTAGCTATGACATTAGTAAAACCTAAAGAGATTGATTAAATACGGTTCTATGGTACGTAATAATACGTATGGTCAATTAAGGAGTTTATAACTTTATAACGTTTTTGGAGCGAAGAGACTGTCATTATAGCTATTTTTGATACACTTTCAAAATGTATGGCCTTTACTTAATTTTGTTTATATTGGTTCCAGTTTTAATTCAATGCAACAGCATTACTGAAAATTTGCCAAACGTCACTAGTTCGTTACTTGATTACTGCACTCATCCAGACTGTTCTTTGAAAAATCAGCACACGATGTGCGTAGCCAGCAAGAAGCAGAGTCCGCGCCTGTACGCGTCCGGTATGACCACCTGGATGCGCTACCAGCTGCTGCTGCTGCACAACCGGCACCGCGACAACATCGCCATGGGGCTAGAGGCCGGTCAGCCGCCCGCTACCAACATGCGCAAGATGTACTGGGACTACGAGCTGGAGCAGATCGCCGAGGTGTGGGCACGCCAGTGTCAGAAGCGCCACGATGAATGCAGAAACACGATCAGATTCAATGTTCTTCAGAACATGGACGTGAGGTTCGTGGTTCCTCGAGTGACGGAGGCTCAACTGCTAGCGGATGCGGTCGGCGCGTGGTTTTCAGGTTCCAGAGTTTTGCCGCCAGAAAACGTATGGTCGTTCCGCCTCAGCAACTGCAGTTCTGTCGGTGGATGCAACGCGCACTGGTACTCTGCCGCCGCGTGGGCTTCCACCTGGAGACTGGGATGCTCTCAGGCTCTCTGTACGGTCAGAAAACAGTCTTGCTCCCTTTTTCGCCAACGACGTACAGTATCGAGTGATTCAGAAGAAACGAACACTTTCAACAATTCAACAATAAGTTCTTCGAGAGCGAATGTTTTATTGCGACGAAGTATAACTACGACGAGATCTCTCATCTATCAAGAAATTGAAACAACAACAAAAAAGAATATGAATAAAGAGTCTCCTCTACACCGTGGCATCCAGGAAATAACGGACAAAAAAAAGAAAGACCTAAAAATTGTGGCCTATACGTTTTGTAATTACGGTCCGGCGGGGAACATCGAGGGCTTCCCCATCTACGAGGCGGGCACCACGTGCAGCAACTGCCCGCAGGGCACGCAGTGCGGCGACCGCACGCACCGCGCCCTCTGCGCCGTCGCCGGGGACCCCGACCTAATGACGCCCCAGCTTTGAGTGATTTTGTATGCGTTTTAGAAATAATAAACACGATGATTTATTTAATTCTGTATCGATTTTAGTTGGTTAGAAAGGGAAGGATAAAGTTTTATTCTTTATCCTTCCCTTCGCTTCTATTTCTTTAAATATATTTGACCCATGGAGCGTTTCTTTTTGGCTTTTCGGTAGGTGCAGTAGTAACCACATCGCAGTATAGATTAATGACGGTCAAAATGATAATTCAGAGATGATATCGCAAATACCGGATGTTAGGTAAAATAGTGAAGCTATTTTAAGGGCTAGAAGGGGATACATTGATGCAATACATTTATGCTATTTACAAATTTATTTTCGCTTTAATAACTGAGAAAAACGAAGGTTTTATTTTCGGTGTGAAGCGGCTCTAAAGTGCCGTCCTAGCCCGTACAGATCATATACATATATATACAGGATGTCCAAAAAGTGAAGGATAATCCTTCACCTGCGGATTGGTCGAATCATTTCCTACTACATATCAAAAAAAAATTCTAGTAAAAGTCCCACCATTTTTGTGATATCGGTATTTTTAGTTTTTTTTCAAAAAATTGACCTTCTTCAGTTTAATGCATGCCATTCTTACAAATTATAACATTTTTAAGTTCTGTTTTTTTTTAAATATTCGTGAATACATAATTCATCAAACACAATGGTAAATTATTTCTTAAAATGCTGGCAAATCCCGTAAAAAAATAAGTTTTGATTTTTTACAAAAACTTTTTCGAATAGTTAACTTCGATAGCCTGTGGTGTATAAAAAAATTACTAAGCTGATCGTGCCAACAACTTTAAAAAATTGCTTAGTTATTGATAATTCTAAAATGGTATAATTGTTTGACATTACATTAAAAACAATTTTTTTTATGATAATTCTAATGCACCAAGGTCGAATTTTTGGAGTTTTGCTATACTAAAATTCTATCGACATAAAGTAACTAAGCAAGACTTGAATAACGAACTGCCACGCTACGCCAGGATACAATGGATAAAAACAAAAGACAGTATGGATAAAAAATATATATATTTTTTATAATAAATGTTCAAAATTCCTGCCATTAGCCCTTATGCATGCTCTACATCTTTTTACAAAGGACCTATTTAGGCGGCGGGCGTATCCTTCTCTTGAAATTTGTTCTGTAGTTCTGTTTATTTCTTCTTGCAGCTGCTTTTTTTTGATATGTAGTAGGAAATGATTCGACCAATCCGCAGGTGAAGGATTATCCTTCACTTTTTGGACACCCTGTATATATAAAAGTTTTTGAGGGGAAATTTTAATTTAAAAAACCGACCAAGTGCGAGTCGGACTTGCGTACCGAGGGTTCCGTATAAATTCATAATCACATATGTCTTGAACTTTGTATTTTTCATATTTGAGTTGATTGAATGAAAAGTAATTTGCGGTTTACGATTTATGACGTATTAAAAAAAAACTACTTACTAGATCTCGTTCAAACCAATTTTTGGTGGAAGTTTGCATGGTATTGTACATCATATATTTTTTCTAGTTTTATCATTCTTTTATTTTAGAAGTTACAGGGGGCGGGACACACATTTTACCACTTTGAAAGTGTCTCTCGCGCAAACTATTCGGTTTAGAACAAAATTATATTAGAAACATCAATATCATTTTTGAAGACCTATCCATAGATATACACGTATAGGTTTGATGAAAAAAAAAGTTTTTGAGTTTCAGTTCTAAGTATGGGGAACCCCCAAAATTATTTGTTTTTTTTTCTATTTTTGTGTGAAAATCTTAATGCGGTTCACAGAATACATCTACTTACCAAGTTTCAACAGTATAGTTCTTATAGTTTTGGAAAAAAGTGGCTGTGACATACGGACGGACAGACAGACAGACATGACGAATTCATAAGAGTTCCGTTTTTTGCCATTTGGCTACGGAACCCCAAAAAATCTGGGGTTAATTGTGAGCGTTCAGTATGTCTGACTTAATATGAAAAAGTGGGTGCGAATCGGAAATTTGAGAAAAAATTGTGCAACTTTACATCCTTATTTCTCGTAAACTAATGGGAATTTTGACTTCGCTCTTTTTTTATATGTGATAGGTTCTATAGCCCCTACGTGCCATTTAAATATTTGCACTATTTTATCTAACATCCTGTATACACTTTAATAGGTGTGTTTTTTAAAAAGTCTCAGATTGTTGATATTTCAGATTGTCTTTGTGGGGATTGAAAAAAAATTGTCGCTTCTTGGTATAGTTAAGTTCATAAATATATGAGTATTCCCAAGGCTTCAAAATAAATAATTTTACGATGACACTTTGTTGACACTTGTGGTTGTTATTTTTCCACACCATTCTTAAAGTAAACGTTAACAAATATATAAAGTATCAAAAATCATCGCTGCAAATGTCTTGGATGTTTTCTGTAGATAATAATGAACAAAAATCAACGTAACAAAGTAGATAAATACTAACTTCACATTTCAAAATGTTCTATACAAAAGTTGTCTAAGTTGTACCCTAAATAAATAATGGCCCATTTAGATATTTTGATACTTTGATATTTCGACATTTTGATTTTTGGACATTGTGACAGTTCAGATATTTCGGCATTTGATTTTCGATATTTCGCAATTTGGATATTTCGATATTTCGACATTTCGATATTTTTGTCATTTCGATATTAAATATTTCGACATTTCGTCATTTCGACATTATTACATATACTGTTGTTTTAATGTTTTTTGAATTTCGAAGAACCCTTTCTTAATGGATACCTGCGTTATATGAAGAGCCCTTTTAACCCCTTCAGGGATGAATTTTGAAAAGCCTTCCTTAGTGGATGCCTCCGTTCTATAAGGAAACTCTGTGCAAAATTTCAAGTTTCTAGACCAAGGGGTTTGGCCTGTACTTTGCCATACAAACTTCTACCCCCATTTTGACCCTTTCAGGGGGTGCTTTTGAAAAACCGTTACTTAGTTGATGCCTCCGTTTCGTTTTATAAGGAAACTCTGAAGTTTCAAGTGACCCAGGAGTTTGGCCTGTACTTTCCCATACAAACTGCCACCCCCGTTTTAACCCCTTCAGAGGGTGAATTTTGAAAAATCCTTTCTAAGTGGATGCCTCCGTTCTATAAGGAAACTCTGCAAAATTTCAAGTTTCTAGACCCAGGGGTTTGGCCTGTACTTTGCAATACAAACTTCCACTCCCATTTTACCCTTTTCAGGGGGTGATTTTCAAAAACTGTTTCTTAGTGAATGCCTCCGTTCTATAAGAAAACTCTGTGCAAAATTTCAAATTTCTAGACGCAGGGGTTTGGCATGTGCGTTGATCTATCTAATTTGGGCCCCCGTTTCACCCCCTTAGAGAGTGAGTTTTGAAAAATCCTTTTTAGTGCATCCCTACACCTTAAAAGAAACCTACTTGTCAAATTCGGAACCTCTAGATCCAGGGGTTTGGCCTGTGCGTTGATCTATCTACTTTTTTTTTCATGGCAGAGGTGGCAAACGAGCAGACGGATCATCTGATGGTAAGCGATTACCGCTGCCCATACACCCATGCCCAGACACCCGCAATACCAGAGGAGTCACAAGTGCGTTGCTGGCCTTTAATATGGGAGTACGCTCTTTTCTTGAAGGTTTGATTGATTTGATTTTCCGCATTGGTCCGGAAATACCGCAGGCGACAATTCATTCCACAGGTTGGTTGTGAGAGGCAGAAAGTCTCTAGTGAAACGCACAGTTATGGACTGCCAACCATCTAAGTGATGGGGATGAAACTGTTGTCGCGTAGAACGATGGCGGAAAGAGGCGGCAGGGATCAATCCGAATAATTCCTCGGAGCAATCCCCATTGTACAAGCGATAGAGAATGCAGAACGAGGCTACATCTCTACGCAGCGCCAAGGAGTCAAGACGAACTAAAGTATCCTGGCAGCCGCCGATTCGGTACTGGGGTGCCCCTGCCCAGAGACGAGAACAGTATTCCATATGAGGCCGAACCTGCGCCTTATAAAGTTGCAGGCGATGGGCCGCAGTGAAATACCGTCTTGATCTATTGAGCACACCAAGCTTCTTCGAGGCTCATTTAGCCTTAGCCTCTAGATGACCACGGAACTGGACTTCACTCGATATGTCGACACCAAGGATTCCGATACTAGTTGAGGCATTTAGGAGAGTGACCTCAAAATGAGGTGATACGACAAATGGCATTTTCTTGGCAGTGAACGTGCAAACCTGTGTCTTAGTAGGGTTAAACTGGACCAAATTAAATCGACCCCTTTCTGAGACTTTCTTTAAAGAAGCCTCCATTTCCGTCACAAGTTTGTCTCGGCTCTCGATGACGTTTTCCCGGGAAATGTTGGCACGGCCGGTATAGAAGGCATCACCTGTGCTGTCATCTGCGTAACAATGAGTGCTGCTCATTTGCAGCATATCATTGATATGCAGAAGGAACAGCGTAGGTGAAAACTTTGGACCCCCGTTTTACTCCCTAAGAGGGTGAATTTTAAAAAATCCTTTCTTAGTGCACCCCTAGACCTCATAAGAAACCTACTTGCCCTAGACCCAGGGGTTTAGTCTGTGCTTTGATTTATCTTATCTACTTTGGACCCCCTTTTTTTTGAAAAATCCATTCTTAGTGCACCCCTAGACGTCATAAGGAACCTACTTACCAAATTTGGTATCTCTTGACTCAGCGGTTCGGGCTGTGCGTTGATATGTCAGTCAGTCAGTCAGTCAGTCAGTCAGTTTCTTCTTTTGTATATACAGGGTGTTGTTTTGGTCGACAACGAGCTTTTCAGGGGTGATAGTATACATGATACTGATGCCAAAAAAAATATAACAATGGCACATTAAATATTCATAAGTAAATCTTAGAAAATAATTAATTATGGTATCCTTGTTTCCGTGCGTAACGTATTTTAACAATGAATGGTTGCCTAGCAACGAGGCGAGGTGTGCGGGGGTGCGCGAGGGGTCCCGACTGCGGCAGCGCCGCGGGCGGCGCGGGCAGTCTGCTGCATGCCTCCGCGCTGAACCCGCGTTCCTTTTTCTCAGCGAGAGCAAGAGCCTCTGCGCGTGAACTTACGCTACGGCTGTGATCATGAACAAGTCTTTATTCAATAGTCGTGAACTGAGCGATGTAGTTGTTAATCCATCGCTCAGTTCACGACTATCGAAATGTTTTTCGTGTGGTGTAAATCAAGTCGAGTGTGTGAGATTTGGAGTTATTTGGAGTGACGTCGCCGTAATGTGTTACGCAATAAAAACATTATTTACAAACTCCGCAAATCGCGTTCTACCGAAAAAACATCCCATGCTCGAGATAGAGCCCAAAGTAGACAAGAGTTCAAGGAAGAAGCTATCTTGGAATACTTCTCCCGACAGGTTCATGTAAGTGTCATTGACCTTTTTGTAGGAAAATTCGTGAATGAGCCGGCCGTCATTGACTGACTGCGCGAACATGCGTTTTGATAATTTTAGGAAAATTTGTAGGTAATTTTTTCAGTAGAATCAATTTATAAAAAAATATATTATAGGTATTTTCAGAACAAGTATTTTTTATACTTTTATCCCTTAGAATGCCGTTGTCGACCAAAACAACACCCTGTATAGACTAGCTTGTGCCCGCGGCTTCGCCCGCGTAGACTAAAAAAGCGGTTACACTATCCTATTACAATGTAAAAAATTGAAATTGTAAAGTCTATTTGATAATCCGGGATTAATCTCAAAAATAACTGAGCCGAGAAGCATCAAAGGGGGCCATCTAGGGAGTTGGAGAAGAAGTCAAAAAGGAAGGGAAAGGGACTGTCCGCGAAGCGGAGATTAGAAGAGTTTCAGAGCAGAGAGGTTTTGTCGAAGGGTAGTGACTTCAGACTAACTAAGGGGGCATCAGAAAGAGAAGGATGTTGTTTGGAGACTTTAGACGTTATTTAGAAGATTTGAAATATAACATACTGACCTTTTTTCATTTTGTCATAGGTAATAGGTATTGAAATTTTGATGCTGTGTTTCGATGACTCGAAGCTTCGACGTTGTGACGCTTCGAGCTGCGACGCTTCGACATTTTGACACTTTGAAATTTTGGACATTTTGATATTTTAACATTTTGAAATTTTGACATGTTGACATTTTGAGATGTTGACGTTTTGACATGTTGACATGTTAAGATGTTGACATTTTCATATTTTGACATATTGATATTTGATATATTGATATTTGATATTTTGAAATTTTAATAATTTTGATATTTTGATATTATATATTTATTTAATTATTATTTTTTTTTGTTCTTTGTTTTGTTGCTGAATAAACTTTTTTCTTTCTTTCTTTCTATATAATATACTGTGTGAGTCTTTATAAAGTGCACATATGAAAGGGGGTTAAATAAGAACTAATTTTATCGCCCAGAAAAAATAAAAAAAAAATAAAAAAGTAAAAATAAAAATTATATGGACGTTTATTTTTTTAAATAGCATCTGCAGTCTCCAAGTAAACAAAACGTTGTAACTTTTAAATTAAGTATGTTAGAAGGTTAAACAAAAAAGTGAGGATTGCTAGTAGATGGCCGTGCCACTGAAAAGAAAAATTACACAAAAAATAAACACCATCAATTAAATAAAATTTTTCATTTTTTGTGTTAAATTGCAAAACAAAATTAAATAACACCTATTAACCCTATTTTTTATTACTTCAAAATATTTCACATAACTTCAGCTTTCAAACAATAAAAACGCCAAGTCTCTAACCTACAAATAACGTTTGCTATGAGCGATTAAACATTGGTATTCCAGATACGCTATTTTTTACACTGTTGCTCTAAATGCTATTTTTGGGTTTTCTTAGTCGACTCGATTACACGACTGCGAAAATCACTAGTGCAAAAAATGTTACAGCAAAAACGTTACTGCGACGTACGTTACTACGAAAAATGTTACAGCGAAAACGTTACTGCGATGAACGTTCCTGCGAAAAATGTTACTGCGAAGTACGTTACTGCGAAAATGATACAACTTACTTTTGTGTATTTTTTTATTTCGGTGGCACGGCCATCTACTGCTAGTCCTCACTTTTTTTGTTTTAACATTCTAGCAACATTTTAGGGACAACAGAAGTTATTTAGAAAAAAAACGTCCACACTTTAACTTTTTAACTTTCTCATATTTTTCTGGGTGATAAAATTGGGTCTTATTTCACCCCCTTTCATATGTGCAATTTATAAAAACTCACACTGTATATTTAGATATTTCAAGTTTCTAGACCCAGGCGTTTGGCCTATACTTTGCTATACAAATTTCTACCCCCATTTTAATCCGTTCAGGGGGAGAATTTAAAAAATCCCTTCTTATGTGGATGCCTCCGTGCTATAAGGAAACTCTGTGCACCATACAATATTCCACCGCCATTTTAAGGGTGAATTTAAAAAAAACCCTTCATTAGTATGTACATAGATGTCTCCGTTCTATAAGGAAACGCTGTACAATATTTCAAGTTTCTAGACCCAGGGGTTTGGCCTGTGCGTTGATCTATCTACTTTGGACCCCCGTTTCAATCTTTAGAGGGTGAATTTTGAGAAATCCTTTCATAGTGCACCTCTAGACCTTATAAGGAATCTACTTTCCAAATTTGGTATCTCTAGACCCAGAATCTCACTGAATGTGAGTGAATTTTGAAAAATACTTCCATAGTATACCCCTTGACCTCATAAGGAACCTACTTACCAAATTTGGAATCTCTAGACCCAGGGGTTTGGCCAACGATGGTCTATCTACTTTGGACCTCCATTTCACCCCCTTAGAGGGTTAATTTTAAAAATCCTTTCTTAGTGCACCACTAGACCTCACGAGGAACCTACTTGCCAAATTTGGAATCTCTAGACCCAGAGGGTTGGCCTGTGCGTTGATCTATCTACTTTGGAGCCCCATTTCACCCCTTTAGATGGTAAATTTTGAAAATCACTTTCTTAGTACATCCCTCTAGACCTCATTAGGAACCTAATTGCCAAATTTGGAATCTCTAGACCCAGGGGTTTGGCCTGTGTGTTGATTTATCTACTTTGGACCCTCGTTTCACCCCTTTAGAGGGTGACTTTTGAAAAATCCTTTCTTAGTGCATCCCTAGACCTCAAAAGGAGCCTACTTGCCAAATTTGGAATCTCTAGACTTAGAGGTTTAGCCTGTGCGTTGATTTATCGTATCTACTTTGGACCCCCGTTTCACCCCCTTAGAGGGTGAAACAGCGATTTGGGCTGTGCGTTGATAAATCAGTCAGTTTTTTTATATATTTAAGATGTAGGGTACCGAAATGACGCAAATTTACAATTTTCGCACAGCACAGTACATACTAATGAAGGGTTTTTTTTAAAATTCACCCTTAAAATGGGGGTGGAATATTGTATGGTGCACAGAGTTTCCTTATAGCACGGAGGCATCCACATAAGAAGGGATTTTTTAAATTCTCTCCCTGAACGGATTAAAATGGGGGTAGAAATTTGTATAGCAAAGTATAGGCCAAACGCCTGGGTCTAGAAACTTGAAATATCTAAATATACAGTGTGAGTTTTTATAAATTGCACATATGAAAGGGGGTGAAATAAGACCCAATTTTATCACCCAGAAAAATATGAGAAAGTTAAAAAGTTAAAGTGTGGACGTTTTTTTTCTAAATAACTTCTGTTGTCCCTAAAATGTTGCTAGAATGTTAAAACAAAAAAAGTGAGGACTGGCAGTAGATGGCCGTGCCACCGAAATAAAAAAATACACAAAAGTAAGTTGTATCATTTTCGCAGTAACGTACTTCGCAGTAACATTTTTCGCAGGAACGTTCATCGCTGTAACGTTTTCGCTGTAACATTTTTCGTAGTAACGTACATCGCAGTAACGTTTTCGCTGTAACATTTTTCGCACTAGTGATTTTCGCAGTCGTGTAATCGAGTCGACTAAGAAAACCCAAAAATAGCATTTAGAGCAACAGTGTAAAAAATATTACGTATGTTCTTTGGAAATAAAAAAATATTATTTTATTATGCATATTCTATTTAAATCCAAATATAAAAAAAGAGATTAAATGATGGGTATGTATGAAAACTAACGTATCGTAAGATGTCTTGAAATTTAAATAACAGAGTGCACCGGTGGTGCCGTAGTAAAAACATATTTTCACAAATAATCTGTTGCAGTCGGTAAACCCAGTGCTAAGGATAACGGTTGTTAAAATATCTAATTTGAGTCTAGTTACGTTTTTCTTAATCATAACGTTCTGACATCGTTAATGCAATTTTGTTCTTTAACCGAGTAATATCATACTATAAATGTAACACATGAAAATAGTTTGAGCTATGGCGTTAAACTATCAAAAATAAACAATACTCACATTAGTCTCATTGAATCCATTTTCAACCGACTTCAAAAAAAGGAGGAGGTTCTCAATTCGTCGGAATGTTTTTTTTTTTATTTAAATTTGAAAATTCTTTTTTTGTTTGAAAAATTTTTATCGAAATCGATTCAGCGGTTTTTGAGAACATCAACAAAACATAGCAAAATTGGAGTTGTTGCGATTGAAGTCGGTTGTTTTTAACGTATTCAGCGTGGTCAATTATTTTCATTCTCGTCTAAGTGAATCGAAGTTCGGAAAAAGTTTGAAGCGTTGTCGAAGAGATTATGAATAATTTCAGGGAGGAAACATATAGTTAAATTTTGACATAATATGTAGAAAAAAAAAGAAAAGAAAAGAAACGTTACTATTTATAATTTTAAACTAATGATGTACCTACAATATTTATAATAAGTATGTTTTTTTAAAGCATCTAAAAATACGTGCAGATTATCGGTGAAATCGCATGAAAATACATTCGGTATTTTCGGGAATCAATACTAGCATTCTTTTGTATAGATTTATTAAATTTAATCAAAATTAAACGGCAAATCAGAGATATGCTATATTAAAACTGAATATACCATATCTCTAAAAGGTTTGTGTAGGAAAGGCGACATTCTTTCCTTTTCTTGGAATTTAGATTAGAATCGGTGAACCATTGAGATCGTTTATCCGTTGATGGAAGTAATTTACAGTTGTTCAAGTTATAAATTTTCAGTTGTTTAAGTTATAAAACGCATCTACAGATTTCGTATCACCCTTTCAAAAATTATTTTCATTCGCTATAAATATTTGTTTAGATGTGTGGTGAATTGAAACTGAAATAGGAACGAAATGAATTTAAAATTAATTGCGATATGGATAGAAGCGATCCATTAGCAAGGGGAATTGCGATATGGATAGAAGCGATCCATTAGCAAAGGGAATTGTGATATGGATAGAAGCGATCCATTCACAGGGGGAATCAGATAGAAGCGATCTGAATTCCCCTTATTACGACACTTTAAGAAGTAATATGGATAGAAGCGATCCATTTACGGGAGACTAGATAGAAGTGATCTAGATACTTTATAGATAATTATTACAGTATGGAATGGCATGCAAGCAGTTTTGTAATTGTTGACTGAATTATTGACAAAATAAAAATGTCGTGACCAAATCAATTTTCACTATTGTGATTTTATAACTGAATTCTGTTATTGCTTAATGACATCGGTATTTATTTAATATTCATTGTTAATTGTAGAAATACCTAGTTTATTTATTCTCAACACTGTAAACAGACAACCCTGCGAATGGCCTGAACTAGATAACTAAAAAGATTTCACCTGGTCTATAAACATATTCTTGTTAGCTATATTTTTACGAATTATAGACTATTTCACCTAATTGTCACTTTTTGTCTAAAAAGGGGTTAAAATTATTTGGTTGGAAAAATATAGCATATGGCATCATTATTATTATTCTTTGTGATAATTTTGTAAAAGTTTAAGTACAGCATTGAGTTAATCATACAATAAATTGTATCATAGCCCCAACAATGCGAATAACGCAAATAGAGAAATTTGAATTATGTTTTTGGTACTTATTGATCGTGTAAAATAGGTAAATAAAAATAAAATGCTTACAATTTAAAGTATGGAAAAATGTATAAAATTGAGATTTAAAAAAGTTGCACTTACATAAAAGGAGGTCTAGTTCGACATTAATAACCTTACATGGATAACTTAAAGATATTAGTAGCCAGTAGGTAATTTTGATATTGGTTAAATTGTGTCGATAAACCCTGTGTGTATATCAATTAGGTGTATTTCTGTTTAATGTTTTTCTTTTCTGATGCCACACGGGGACGTGTGTATTTTTCGGATGGCCGAGTTGTTGTAGTCGTCATTCATATCTTTATAATAACTTACCAATAGTCCATTTTATTTTACGATTTACTTAAATAATTTAATAATTGTCCAGCCATTTTATTTCACAATAATTTAGTTGAAGTCATGAGTAGAGACAATCGTTTGATAATTCGACTTCCCTTATCATAACGTCGCGTAGATCCCCACCACGAGGTAATAAAATGGCTGAACAGACTTGCGGAGCACATTCTCCGATGTGAACTAGAAGGGTTAAGTCGTAAATGCTGTGTGTCAAGCTGTATCTCTTGAGCAAAGGAAATAAATATAAATTATTTGAAGCTGGAAGTCATGGTTTTACTACAGTAGTAGCTCTGGGCGGCTGGAAAACTTTCGCCTTTTGAACTGCTTCTTAACGTAGGGGAACAAAGAAAAATCGCATAGCACTAAGTCCGGACTATGGGGAGAATGACTAAACAATTTTATTTAGATTCCAGCTCGATGTGCTTGTAGCATTTTCATGGTCCAAGAACTAAATATCAAGTCTTGACTGAGGTCTCAAATTTTTTGAGGCTTCAAAAACTTTTGGGAGACAGTCATCGATGTACCAGAATGCTGTGACACTTCTCTGTATCTCTAAGGGATTGCCAGCCAAAATACACCCTTTTCCGAAAAAATAAATGAGACTATAAGTTTTTACAGATGGAGCTTGATTCACTAATGTTGGTAGTTCCTCGACTTCAAACACCCACAATTTGCGTTGAGATTTAGTAGGGACGTCGTAATTCTAAATATAAATTCTATCACTTTTGATAGCACTAGAGTGATCATTATCAAATTTTTGCAGCATTTATTTCACCATTTTTATCTCTGCAAATTGAATGTGGTACCCAGAGTGAACAATTTTGTGTAAAATTTAATTCGGTGCGCAGAATATGGTGAAAAATTGGAGCATTTATCTTCAGTAAATTTCCTATCTGGCGGTATGATATTCGTCGGTCTTGCGTAATTAGATTTTTGATAGTAAGAATATTTTTATCAGTATTTACTTCAGTCGGCCTACCAGATCTTTACCCATCCTCTTACAATTAGTTAAAATTTCCGCGTTAGAATTGTAAATGCCACTTTTTTATTATCCTTAAAGATGGACAAGTATCATGCAATGCACCACTCATTTCCACAAAGCATTGATGCTTTGTAAGACCATGACGAAAATTATATAACATAAATAAACAAACATCCATACTTTCGCATTTATAATATTAGTGAGATAATAACCAAATCATCACCTCGCGTTAACTCAGCCATCACAGTGGTTTTTTTTTTTTTTTTAAATTAGGAAAGAACAGTAAGGCCCGTATTTATAAACGTTACTCAAGTAAGACTCAAATGGCTACTTGGTTGAGACGAATTTGAGACGCAATCCGGAACTCGAGATAGTTGCTGATTTATAAACAGATTTTGAGACGAACTTGAGTAAATTCAGATTTCAAGTTCGGGTTTTAGCGCCATGTCAAAAAGAGTGAATGACTGAATGAACGAAATGAAACATTTCCATTTCCATCAGATTTTACTTACGAATTTATATATTTTTTTGTTTAAATATGCGTTATTTTAATTAAATAATACGTTTATTAACAAGTTAAATGAAATAACTTAAATATAACCAATTTTAAATATATTTATTTATTATTGTTTGTATTTGAAACTAATAAAAATGTTTACTTCGTGACAAAGACAATGCTCCGGAATAGAACGTAGTTCTGACAGATACAAACAAACAAAATGTTTTTACGCGGTTATTGTTCTGTGTTTTTCTTTGGTTTCATTGTGGAATAATATTATTACCTATAATGAAGAATGTTAATGGGTCCATTAAATCACTTGAAACTTTATGACCTTGTAGCCTAAATGTCTAGAAATACACATGTTTTTGTTTCATTTAAATCAAGCGAGTAGTTTTGAAGTTACGATAATTTTAGTTTCCGCCTTTTTCAAATACTTCGCTCGGGCGCGCCAAGCGCGCGTGACGTCATACCGCAACTCGCCGCTCTCACCGTACTGTGTTCTTCATACATTGCTATCGGATGGTCCCTACGTTCGCCCACAATAACATTTCTAACTGTAGTTTTTTTTATGTGAATCGGTGTTACAGTAGTGTTACAAGTATAATCGATGACAGTTTTAAAAATTGATTGAAAAATCGAATGATTCCTTAAATAGACGAGTTAAGCTACTATTTCTCAAATAACTCCGATTTCTTTACCGCGGCCGCCGAGACAATGATTAAAAATGCAAAAGTACTTACAACTAATTTTTTTTCTTTCTTATCACAAATCTGTTGATCCTTATAAGATACCTATACATATATACCTACATACCTATTTTTCATTACTAGTATTGAAAAATTTAGGTAATAATGATATTTATGAACTTGATATTTCGGAAATAAGGAGTGAGGGGCAAGGTAAAAGTGATGGTGTCAAAATCACTTATGTCATCAACTGTAATATAATGACACAATATCGACACTGAAGCGGTCATGGCTCAGCGCTGCTTACTTGGTCGCGTCGATCACGCAGGTTAACTGACTACAAACACGGTCACAGCTTGGATGGACTTGACTAGCAGTCCATCCAAGCTGCCTATAACGCCTCCGACATAGCTTGGCGACTGCCATCTAGTGATAGTTACTGATTTTTAAGCCTATCCAAGTTGTGACCGTGTCTGTAGTCAGTTAACTTGCGTGATCGATGCGACCACATAAGCAGCGCTGTGCCATGACCGCTTAAGTGCCGTTATTGTGTCATTATATTACAGTTGATGACATAAGTGATTTTGACACCATCACCTTTACCATGCTCCTCACTCCTTATTTCCGAAAACTGGGCATAAAACTTAAACAAATATATATACAGAAAATAGATCTTCGCTTATAAATTACTTGAAAATCTCTAAGAAGTTATCTATAAATCTTAAAATAAGTTGATAAAATTTAAAATATTGTTTGTTTGTAGGTGTGGACAAAGCCCTCTGCGCGAGAGTCAGACTCGCACTTGTCCGGTTTTTATTTTTTATGTGTATCGGTTAACTCATATTTATTTTATTTTAGATTGGCTAGAAATAGCTACGGCGACGACGTTACTGTTTATGCAAAAGTTATCAGATAAGGAGAAGGTGATAGACACAACTTTTGGCTTTGGGTCTGGGTGGATCATACTTTTCATGTATTTCTTTTGACTTTAAGGTTCAAAAATATAACAGTAAAAAATAACTTTTCGGGTATATTGGTAGTTGTATTTAAGCACTTTGACACGAGCACGATTTTCTAGTTTTTGGATTCGTCATTTTTAAAATTTTCAACGCAAACTTCATACATAGAGGTAGGGAGCGGTGCGCGCACTGAGCGACCGTTGCAGAGTGACGTCACAGCAGCGTGCGGCGACCCCGCGTCACTTGCCTACATAAATAATTCAGTATCTCGGAAACTATCAAACGTATCAAAAAAATTTTTGCACCATATTTTTTTATTTTTAATAGAGTATATTTTAAGATAAAAAATAAAAATTGGTGGTATTCTTCATTACAATACTGCGAATGGTAGTCGATTTCTTTCAAATAGTTCAGTTTACATAAGATGTAATCGAAATTTCAAAATTGTAATTTTTCTCAACTGAGTTGCGGATTCCAATCGGGCCCTTAAGTTACATCTATAAATTAATTCAGGTCTTATGTCCGGTTTTGAGATTGGGTTTTAATTTATAGACGTAACTTAAGGGTCGGATTGGAATCCGCAACTGAGTTGAGGAGCTCGCGTATTTATAAACAGAACTCAGATCTCAGATGGCTACTTTGTCCGATTTAAGATTGTCAAAACCCAAGTCAGGGTTGCTAGTGACTTAAGTAACTATTTTACTATGGCGTAATAGCAAATTTCGAAAAAAATACACGCGAATTGATAAATAATTGACACAGTTTCATGGCCTTTTTCAGAGGCCTTTTCATGATCTGGATGCTATGATTCAAGAAAAATACGTAAAAGTGATGAATAGTTATCAATTTATGGAGAAAATATTCCAATTTTAAAATTTTGATTACATCTTATGAAAACTGAAGAGTTAGAAAAGAAATCTACCAAATCGATTAGCAATATGGTTTATATTGATAAATGTTTTAATTTTTAGCATACCGAGAGGCATGGAGTTGAGAAAATATGTCCTGCTAAATTTGACATTTGTTTGTATCTGTCAGAACTACGTTTCATTTCGGAGCATTGTCTTTGTCACGAAGTAAACATTTTTATTAGTTTTAAATACAAACAATAATAATTAAATATAATTAAAATTGGTTATATTTAAGTTATTTCATATTAACTTGTTAATAAACGTATAATTTAATTAAAATAACGCATATTTAAAACGATAAAAAATATAAATTCGTAAATAAAATCTGATGGAAACGGAAATGTTTTAATTCGTTCATTCAGTCATTCATAGAGATGGGTTTTTGCCCGGGCATTTATGGGCATTTTGAGTAAATGTCCAATATACGTCCTTTTACGCCCAATAAATGCCCAAACACAGGGCATTTATTTAAATTGTAAAATATCAAAAAAATATTACATAACTTCGTTTTAATTACTTTTTAGTGTTTTTTTAAGTAATACTATAACTTGAAAGCGCTTGAAGAATAAGAACCTTGTTTTATAAATACCCATTGAGTCATTCTACATAGTACATACCTATTTGGTTTCTACACGTAAAAACTATAACTAGCTGGCTGGAGTGCCCGGCTTCGCTGAGGTAGGTAGTTGAAATGAGATCGTGTGGTAGTTTGAATAAAATGATAAAATTTCAAATCTAAGAGGTGATGTTTTATAGAACCTTATTCTATTTACAAAACTAGTTTAAAAACAAAATTTTTCGTTTTCAGTATATACCAGTATATACATTTGTTCGAATTTCCTACTCAAGAGCAAGCTATGTATGGCTGACCGTGTGAAAAGCAGGAGGTTCCTCGCGCCTCACCTCTCCCCCTCTCCCCACATCCCGCACTTCATTCGCTCAGCCCCCCCGCACCCCGTTCCTCACTCCACGCTCGCCGTGCTCCCACGCACCCGGGTCTCCCCGCGCACCACCCTTCCGCACCCCACTTTTCACCCCCGCCCGGTCCCCCCATCCCTTCGCATCAAAGATTGATGACGAAGAATGTCAAATTTGAAATTCAAATAAATAATATCATTCTCGATAAATTTCTTTAAGGGGGCAGCGGGCGGATACTTGAGTCTATCGCGGGACTTCGACGAATGAAGACCAAACGGAAGCCCGGGACCTCTCTCCTTCAAGTGTTCTTTCTTAGTCCCGGGCCCTCGTGCTGCCGTCTCACCGGACTTAAGGGTCTGGCTGCTGCTGCTCCAGCCGCCCTATCTGTCGCCGTCGGGGCGCGCCGCTCCAGCCGCCCGACGTGCCGAGCCTTCTTGGAGTGCTGCGTGCCGCTCTACCGGCCGCCGTCGGAGCGAGCCCCTCCAGCAGCCCGACGTATCGAGCCGCCCGCCGCCGCCTTACGTGACGTTTTTCTTTTCCCTCTTTACTTATAAATAGTGCAGTGCTACTTTTTAGTGATCGCAAAACTGTGGACTCGGGGTAGAATTTAGAACGATAAGTTGTGTATAGGTTCCTTTTTATTTTATTACTTTATTACATATTGTAATCCCCCATAACCCCCTCTTTCCTTTTGTAACATAACAATGTATATGTATGTATTTAAATGTATATCAGTCTCTGGTTCCCAAGATACAGGGAATCCTAGTTTGGGGCCAGATGACCGTGTGTGATTTGTCCCGGATATATTATTATGGAGTACCTGGCTTCGCTCAAGAAGTTGATATGAAATCGTTTCCCGCTCCTAACCCCGCCGTGAAGCGGTTGTGACTTGCGTGCTCGCGTCGATCACGTGTGTTAACTAACTACAAGCATGGTCATAACCCGGAGGGTGTGGACTGCTAATGACATTTGTCTCAACCGTTTCCGTGCTTTGTGAGGCACGTTATGCCGTTTATGGCGGCTGCTTTCGCTAGACGGCAGCAGCTAAGCCATGTCGGTGGCCTTATAGGCGGCTTAAAAACTTCTGACACTGGGGTTGCCACTAGCGCCACAACCTCCACCAATACGGACTTGGCTCCTGTGTGTTGAGTATGGCCTAACCTTTCCGGGGTATGGGAAGAGACCCGTGCCCCTGCAGTGAACGAACCCCGCCGCACTCCATATTTCATCGCTCCCTTCGCCTCACCCCCGCCTCGCTCACCACCCCCGGCGCACCCCACACGTCGCCCACTACACGCTGTCTATGCCTCACTCTCCCCACGTAACTCGCCAAACAAGTCTTATCTTACTCCAATCAGGCATACGACAAAACTTTCGTAGTGGACTACGTACCTGCATATACCAGTCAGCCACCTTCATGCGCGATAACCTGGTCACGTTCCCCGAGCGCTGCGTCGGGCAGCGTCACAACCTGAGGTACAGCAACAGGCTACGCCTTGTCTCACATAGACTAACGATATTAGAAAGCTCCGTCTATGTGCTGGGACCTTCTGTATACAATAGAATGCCGGAATCGATAAGAGATGCACCTTCCGCCGCCAGTTTCAAAAGTAAATAGAAGAATTGGTTACTAGAAAAACAGTATTACTTAATGAATTTATGAAATAACTTTAACAATAGTTGTAATCCATGACGTGTAACAAATGTTATCAATAAACATCTGTATTTGAATCTGTATCCCGACTGCGAATCCCCTACACTTCTGATCACATCTACGTGGTCACTGGTGTCTTGTCTCGGGTAGATTGTCCGCAAAACGCTTGATCAACAACGGCCCACCACATATCTTCTCAGAGCGTGACTAGTAGGCGACAACGGGAATTTGAGGCAGCAGACCGCTACCACCTCAGAGCAACGTCGCATGCCAGCCACTATCACGCGGGTCACGCTCATAAGATCGGATGGCCCAACCTATAGTTCATTCCAATCAAAAAAAAGCAAAACGTAAACAAACTTACTATGGAACTGACACATGTCAATGTCATCTGCATACTATGTTTGTTTACCTTTTGCTTTTTTTTGATTGGAATGAATTATAGACGGTCCTCTTGTATGCGCTACAAACCCTTGCAGAAGAACTTCTGGTCAGTGCGCCTTCGGAACGGAACGGATAGTAGAATATGATAGTCCAAACAAGGTCCAAACATATGGAATATTTTGAAAACATTTTGTTTTAGGTACTTTTATTCTACAGTATGCTTTGTTCCAAGTGATGGGGTGAGATAGCAAGCTTAATTATTTACCTACCCACATTTGAGGCATTTAATCTTAGTCCTCAAGGATTAGATCAGCGAGGAACTGATAACCCTTTTGTGTTTAAATATGCTCATAGGCGGTGCGGTAACCACTTCCCATTAGGTGGGCAGTCAGTCTTTTGCCACCTCTAAAAGAGACTTGTTTTAGTCTGAAGCCACCTCAAACTATTTTTTTAACTCTTAATTTGAAAGCAAGAAGGTAGATAGGTTGGAAAAAAAAATATAAGTGGTTTACTTATATTTTTTTTTCTCAAAAATATATCTAACGGTTTTAATAAATCTTTGTATAGTACTATATTTTTATACACATTACCTACTAAACTAAATAGTTGGTAAGACTGGGAAAAATCTTATTCTATAAGTAGGTACCTCCCATACAAATCGAAGTTCTTTATTATTTTTCTTAAAAATACTTGAACGACTTGAACGAATGAAATGATGGGTGTCAGTAACCACAAATATCCATTATATTATATATAATATAATGAATAATATCACAGAATCCTATTAATACGTTTTTTTTAATACTAGACCATGTACTCCATGTGTCCACGATAATAATTTTCGTCTTTTATGATTTTTCTAGTTTTTTTCATAAACTGAAATTGGGTATTACTGAGATTTTATAAAAAAAATATAGTTTTAACTTTTTTTTTTATATAGCGCAATCTCCCAACTCCTTTTCTTTTACATATATGATGTAGCATATTGTGAGTAGGGTTTCTGATTTCTCGATTTTTTTTATTTCTCGAGTTTCGAGAATTCTCGAGGACAATTTCTCGAGTTTTCTCGGGTCTCGAGTCTTTTTATATAAACCGTTGAAATTAGTTGAAATTCATTTAAAAAAGCAATAATTTTTATTTGATTTATATTTTTGCACCATAATTATTATTTTATAGTATTTGGGAAGGAAAGGAACAAAAATTAAAATCAAAACTTAGCTCTAAACTAATAGGTTAGGAACTGATAACTATGTTCACGCGACTTAACAACTTTTGGGGGCATAGATATAAATGACGACGGCTAATTTTAGCGTAGGCGTAGCGTGAAAATTAAAATGATACATTTTTAAGAAAGATTTTGCCTCCATCAATCAATCCCCAAAAGCCATGAACACGCGTGCACTTATCTGCAACTACAAACACCAGAAACCAAGAAAAATAGTTTTTTAATGAAAATGACGTGAAAAAGTAATTAAATTAAATACTCTACCGACTTTAGTAACTAGTAGTCTGATTTTCCAGTCTTTTAATCAGTCAGTCATACATACGAGTAGCATAGGTAGAGGCGCCATATGTTATGATATCAGTTAAACGAAAAACGTATTCTCTTGTCTGTGTATGAACACTATACCTATGTACTTTGATTATTGTGAAAATTATAAATACGCATCAGTAAAACAGAGGTGTAGTGTATTTCTAGGGTGAAAATTAATTACCTACTTAAATTTACAGTTAACATTAGCACGGAGAATTTTATTTGGAGTTACAAAAAGGAGTTATTAATTGAAGCATGCTTTATTTTGTTATACTATAATTTACCTTAAATGTAAAACTGAAAAACAACCTTTATAGATCAATAAATTTACCTATTCTTATTATTTTTCTTCAAACACAAAACCGCGCTAATTACTTTTGTTAAGCTAATAGCAGTGTGGCGTCTTCTACGATTTCATCTATGGGATAAGTTTTGTGTAAAGGAACCCTATTACGAAGTGTGCACGAAGCGCGGACGCTGATACATGGCGAAAAATAGTCGCACGGCGCGCTTTGTGCAATTCAAATTCGGAACTCGAGAATTCTCGAGTTCTGGCAATTTTTTTCTCAAAAAACGTATTAAGTTATAAGATTCTGTGATATTATTCATTTTTGCGTGATTTTTCGGGGATATTTGTTAGGTTATGACACCCATCCTTTTGTACGGTACTATAACCTGATACCACCTGATACTAGGTAATAAATTATTCATGGCAATATTGAAATAAGGTCAAAATAATTTTTGAAAGTTTTTTTGCTATGTTTATGAATGAGTATTGTGATTTGTGCCAGACGGTAAAAACGGATTCGAAATAAAATATGCACAGTGTGGCGTACACTTTATTTTAGTCTGAGTACACAGCGAACTTATGGTAGGTATGGCGGCCAAATAGCTTTATGTTATGTTATCATCCTCAGACTGAAAAAAATAATTTCAAGGAGATTTTAGTATAAATAAAAAATAACTCGAATCTCATTGGTTTTCCGTCAAATATGCATACATTACTTTGAAAGAAAATATTTGCATTATTTGTCAAAATATTATTACTATATTATATTTGATATACAGTAACTAAAACTACCATAAAAATGTTGTCAGCAGCGAAAGTCCGAATTCATGGCATGCAAGATGACAATTGGGTGATACGAGATAAGATTAACCAGTATCGTGGCCTTATAAAGTTGTATGGTTTGTATTGCCTTTAACCTATTTTATTCGCCTATTTCTCACCATACAATAAGTTTTGTGCCCATAAATATTTCGGTGCCAACAACGTATAAGATGTAGGTACCGATACTTACCGTTTCAACTGTGTGCCAATAAATTCTTTAGCATTAACTCAAAAATCCTACGTAAGTCGCAACCCCCAAATCAATGGAGAATTTGCTTGAGATTTTCATATCTTTAGTACCAAAATGATGACAAAATACTTTGAATAGCTGGGTTAGTTGATCTGAATCTCCCCTTTTATGCTTTCGAAATTGTAAGAAAACAATAACGACACAATAGATAATCAAAAGAACGATTTCTTGGAAGACATTATTTTCAGTATATTTACTGTGGATAGTATAGTGTACCTACTTCATTACAACTGATAACCATAACGAGCAGATTAAAAAAAAAAAACTGTTACGCAATGGGTATTAAAATCTTTAATAAAATACCTCACATATAAAACAGCTACCTATAACTACTTAGGTTTAATACTGTCTGAGGAAAATGGTTTATAATAAATACATTTTATTTCATTATGGAGTTCATGGAATACAAGGATAAAGACGAAACTCTATAATTTGTGATTTCAATGCATAGTTTTATTTTATTTTTATGTTGATTACTTTTACTAACATTAATTTGATTTTGTATTAAATTGTTAAAAAATGAATTTTAGATTATTATGATTATTTTAAATTTCTGACTGATTTATGGTGTGTTATGAATTTTATGATGTATACCTACTGTTTTACTGAAATTTTGCATGCTATTGACTAGCTAAACAGGCCTGTTCTATTAAATTACCTGTTATCTTATATTTTTTACCCTGTTTATGGCGAATAAAGGAATTTAATTGAATTGAATCTGATTTTGATACTAAAGTTCAAAACGTCACGAGATCGCGGGTTCTATTCTCGGCGGGGTCTACTAACCTTGTAAGACTGTGTTTGGTTGGACGTAGGGCATTTTTTGAGCCTGCCTAGCCAGGTGCCACCATCTTATCTAAGGTTCACTGCCAATCTTAATGTTATAAGGACATGAAAATCTCAAGCAAATGTAGTGTTTCTGTATACTTTCTCAGCCCTATAGCTCCGATTCCCCATTGATTTGGGACTTGCGACTTCTATTAGCATACAGTTTGTTCGTATCGATTACTGGGTCATTTTTGATACCGTCACCTTTTAAGTGGTTGCTGAGAATCAAATATAGAATACGGGAAAAAAATTGGAAAAATTCGGTCGTTTTTTTTTTCATTTATGATAGGTTACTTGTGTTACCATATAAAAGAGACTCTGTTGACTTCGTTTTGTCGGAGCTCTTCAACGATATAGCCAGTCATTTCATGATCTGGCTGGCCAATTGCTATAATCGATCGATCTGGCCACGACATATCGTCCCTTAGAGGGAAAAGTAACTAAATGGCACTTTTGGCCAAAATTACTTTTTTGCACCAGCGTACTAGGCAAATCATTATCTACATTCCCATCTTACTCTGGTATTCCTAAGGTACGTGGTTCTTGAGAAATAATATGAGGAATTTTCACTAATTGCAAACATTCAACATTATCGTTTCGGCAAAGTTAACTAACGAACTTTAGTTTTGCTTCCCGTTCACTAATAGATCTTAATGAATTTTCATAATAATTTTCAGTTTCATTTTAATCCTAATAAATCATCAAATATCATTAGTGAATATAACCATCGTAACTTTTTATTTTTTTATTACAAAATAGCCACTATAAGTGTTTAGTGACTATTTGTCATACTGCGTCAAACCTGAAAATAATTATGTAAAACTCACTTTGTTGACTCAGTGGCTTTTGCCGAAACACACTTTCAGATCTGAAATGAATTTCAGTTCCCTTAATTATACTATGTGACTTTTTCCAAAACACATTATACGAGCTTAGCATATTCCATTTTTTTTAATAAGAGAGTTTAAAAAAATGTAATTACTATTATTTGCCAAGATAACTAAGTTTTGAAATTACCTTTTCTGTGCAAATTAATAAGTATAAAACGTCCCTTTAGAGGGAAAATCCACTAACCTACAAAAACCAAATTTTCAATAGCCGTTTAATGTTTCAAATTAAAAAAAAACTTGTCTAAGTAATTTGTGAATGTTAATTTGTGTTTTTAGAAAAATATGGTAAAATTGAAAAAAAAATTGCTCTTTCGGATGCTTTTACTTTCAGAACTCTAGCTTTCATGGAACAAATGTTATAATGCAATAATTACTTTTACCAAAACGAAATCGTTAAAAAAACTTATAGTTTGTGAATTTTATAACACACTTAATGAATTTTATTAAAAAATTATTACTTTAAAGTGATGGCCATTTTAACTAATTACATACATTTTATTAAAGTTTTCTATGAAATTGAGTAAAATAACTTCCAGTGTTTAAGAATTTAAATAAAAAGCATACATTCATAAAAATCAATTTTATTGTTTCATAAAAATTGCACTTTCAGTAATCTGTTGCTTAGTACAATGCTTATTTACTATCATAATTAACTTTTACTTGTTATTTGCACATTACACATAATTGTAGTCTTAATCTCTCATTTGAAAATTACTAGGCAACAGGTTACAAGCATACTTATGTACTAAATTACAACAGTTGTGTAATCATGATCCATATTATAATATAATCAGTATTAGAATATATAAAAGATATAGCATAGAAAAACAAACTTAAGTACTTAAGTACCTAGTAAATCAGTAACTTCTTATAATAACCGATTAATTTTAATCATTGTCTTCTCCCTTTTTCTCAATATCAGGTTCAGGCAAGTGGTCTGCCATATTACCACAAGGCAGATCTTTGTATCAACCATGCCATTCTGCAGGAATTATGCCCTTTCTGCACAGCTCCATGAGATACCGTTTCTTCAACTTTGAAATAGTTCGAGCACTCGAATAGGCATGTTCCAGGATGATTTCTTGGGTAATTCTGTTGACATCCGATGTGCTACCGCAATCATCTTGTGATTTATGCTTATCCTTTTTTGGAGACTTCTTTGCGGTTTTTTTCGTTTTGATGTGTTTGGTTTGCATCGATCCACATCCTTCGTGGTCGTATTGAAATTTGATTATCCAGGTATAATCAAATTTTAATACGACCACGATAAAAATAAAAATAAAATCCATTGACAACAACGGGTATAAAGTAAATTGGTTGAAAATTAAAAACTTCTGATTCGAAAAGGTAAATCCAGGTATAATGAAATTTCGATACGACCACGAAGAGCCCTACATGTGGATCGACGTAAACCAAAAAAATCAAAAAGGAAAAAGCCTCAAAGGAATCTCCAAAAAAAGGTAAGCGTAAATCACAAAATAATGGTGCTATCGCATCGGATGACAACAGAATTACCCAAGAAATTATCCTGGAGCACTCGATGCTCTACCTATTTCAAAGTTGAAGAAACGGGATCCCATGGAGCTGTGCAGAAAGGGCATAATTCCTGCATAATTGCATGGTTGGTACAAAGATCTGGCACGATCTGCCATGATGATATGGCAGACCGCTGGCCTGAACCTGATATTGAGGAGGAGGGAGAAGACGATGATTATTTATCGGTTATAATAAGATGTTACTGATTTATTAGGTACTTTAGTACTTAAGTTTGTTTCTCTATGCTACATTTTTGGATATTCTAATACTGTTTAATATGGATCATGATTAAACAACTGTTGTAATTTAGTACAGTAATACACATTTAATAAGGCTTGCCAATGTACCTGCGCAGTAGACAATATTTTAATTACGCGGGAAACTGATGGTCCAATCAAGTAGCTTCATAGTCACCCGCTCTTACCCGTTCCGAAAATCTCTGCCGCTATTGGCTGATTAATTTCGCGCCTGATTCAATGAAATTGTCAGCTGTCAGAGAGCTGTCACCGTGCGTTGATTGTTTCGGGTGTTTCCGTCGATGTTTTGTTCTTGTCTGCGCGAACGAAGATTACCGACGCGCCTTATTTTTTGTGTACTACTGTACATAAGTGTGCTTGTAACCTGTTTCCTAGTAATATTCAAATGAGAGATTAAGACTATAATTATGTGTAATATGCAAATAACAAGTAAAAGTTAATTATGATAGTAAATAAGCATTGTACTAAGCAACAGATTACTGAAAGTGCAATTTTTATGAAACAATAAAATAGATTTTTATGAATGTATGCTTTTTATTTCAATTCTTAAACACTGGAAGTTATTTTCCTCAATTTCATAGAAAAATTTAATAAAATGTATGTAATTCGTTAATATGGCCATCACTTTAGAGTAATAATTTCTTAATAAAATTCATTAAGTGTGTTGTAAAATTCACTAACTTGTGTTTTTTTAAACGATTTCGTTTTGGTAAAAGTAATTATTGTATTATAACATTTGTTCCGTGAAAGCTAGAGTTCTGAAAGTAAAAGCATCCGAAAGAGCAATTTTTTTTACAATTTTACCATATTTTTCTTAAAACATACAAACTAACATTCACAAATTAGACAAGTTTTTTTAATTTGAAACTTTGAACGGCTGTACTGTAAAATTTGGTTTTTGTAGGTTAGTGAATTTTCCCTCTAAGGGGACGATATATAAGCAGTTTAAGGGGCGGTGACACCACAAATTAAAGTACCGTACCGTATTGAACCTACCTACTGTTAGTAATGTATGTTGTTGAATACTGTTGAAGAATATTGTCTTCTATTCTATTTCGGTTACAAAGAGATTTCGTTGGGTTAGTTGATCTGAATATATAATAATAATAATCTTTTATTGATAACATTTTGTTACAAGTCAATTTTGTTGTACATTTTTGTTAATACATCGAGTTATATAAACTTAAATTTTATTTTTTTTATTCTATAATGTGAACGCATGGATCAATGCATTGTATAAAAAGCGGCCAAGTGCGAGTCGGACTCGCCCATGAAGGGTTCCGTAACAGCAAGTAACATATATAAAAGTTTTTGTAGTTCGTGCGTTCGTTCGTTCGTTCGTAAATTGCGGTTTACGATTTATGACGTATTAAAAAAAAAAAACTACTTACTAGATCTCGTTCAAACCAATTTTCGGTGGAAGTTTGCATGGTAATGTACATCATATATTTTTTTTTAGTTTTATCATTCTCTTATTTTAGAAGTTACAGGGGGGACACACACATTTTACAACTTTGAAAGTGTCTCTCGCGCAAACTATTCAGTTTAGAAAAAAATGATATGAGAAACCTCAATATCATTTTTGAAGACCTATCCATAGATACCCCACACGTATGGGTTTGATGAAAAAAAAGTTTTTGAGTTTCAGTTTTAAGTATGGGGAACCCCCAAAATTTATTGTTCTTTTTTTATTTTTGTGTGAAAATCTTAATGCGGTTCACAGAATACATCTACTTACCAAGTTTGAACAGTATATTTCTAATAGTTTCGGAAAAAAGTGGCTGTGACATACGGACGGCCAGACAGACAGACAGACATGACGAATCCATAAGGGTTCCGTTTTTTTGCCATTTGGCTACGGAACCCTAAAAATCATCTGCCCCTTTATGCTTTTGAAGATGGCTAGTATAGCCAATCTGGCCTATGGCTGGAATAACGTTAATCAGAAATATAATTCGTTGTTTTTTTCCTTAACGCTTAAACTTTGATCATCTATATCTATATCTATATAGTTACATATAATAAAAATGTAGAGGGCGAATGTCTGTACATAGAAAAAAAAGCTAAAAACCGAGTCAGGGGGATGTAAGAAGAGCAATAGAACAAATCCAGATTTTTTCAATTTTTTTGTTTCTCTGTCTGTTTGTCTGTTTATCTGTTTGTTTGTTTTTTTTTTACCCTCAATTGGTAAGCCCTTGGCATCATCTCACCTGATGGTAAGTGACGATGATGCCGAAGATGGAAGCGGGCTTACCAAGATTCCCCAACGCAATGGGGAACTGGCTATCTTATCTTCATGCCGGAACACATCAATGTTGTTAACATTGATGAAATAAGAATAAATAAATATCCAGAAAAAATCACACATCACTCTCGGATCAATAGCCAAGAGCTCTATCCACTGAGCCACCGAGTCAGTCATTTGTTATGATTGTTTTGTGTGTAGAACGAGACCGCAAGATTCATGAGGGTGACCTGGCGAAGCAGAAGCGGCGCTACTCGCGCGACATCCGGCAGCTGCGCAAGGACATCACCGTCAAGCGGGAAGAGCTCGGCGTGGCGGTATACGGCGACAAGCAGTTCCTCCGCAATGCCTTCCAGGAGCACCGCCGCCTGCAGCTTACCTACATGAACAGTCAGGCCGATGTAAGTGCTCCTGACGGTCACCATCAACACCGCCGCCATACAGCCTGTTGTTGTTGTTGTTGTTGTTGAAAGGCCCATTCAATGTAGCGTTTTCCTTGGCCACTGTAAACCACATATTATGTTAAATTAATGTGCTGCATCGAGCAATTACGAGCCTCCGTTACTTGAACCAAAGCCCAAAGCTATTCATCTCTATGCGTACATTGAACTTAATTTAACATGTATTTATTGGTCGAATCTTATAGCATCTCCACTAAGATTGCCTGTATCGGAGGAACATAGAAAATTGTTTCGTAGTAGGTCACTTTGGCGTTTCGTTAATGGGGGTAAACACGCAAATTTTTTTTAAACAGTCCCGGAAACCACTCCCGGAATCTTTTGAAAGGTTTTCTACTCATGAAACTAAACTGACTTTTTCTATGGAACTTACTGAATTCGTAAAAAAGTAGACTCTAAATACAAATTGATCGGCCTAGCCAATTTTGTATGTAGAGCCCAAAAATAGTTTTGAGAATTCAGTATACCACCATCAAAGTTTCATGAGATTCTGGGAATGGATTTTTACATCCTGAAGGTTTTTAGGGTTCCGTAGTCAACAAGGAACCCTTATAGTTTCGCCATGTCCGTCTGTCTGTCTGTCCGCTACTTACCTCAGACTATTTAGTACTAGAGAGCTGTAATTGACAGGATATGCATATTAATCATGCAGACAAAGCGGTAAAATAGAATCACTCTCCTACACGTGAAGTGGGGATGATTTTTTTTTATTGACTATCCCATGGTGTGGGATGTCGTTGGATAGGTCTTTCAAAAATATTGTGGGTTTGCGAAAACCATTTTTCGATTCAGGGATCCGTTTTCGAAATATTAAGCTTTAAATTGCAAATTTTTGTTAAAGTAATGTGTCCTCCTCCTGCCAGCTAAACGGTTGTTTCTAGAAATGTGGAAAAATTCCCGGTAGTAATATAATATGTAATGAAGTTAAAAGGAAAACTATAGGAAAACACAGCTAAGTAGGCTTTACAAGTTAACGAGTAGTAGGTAGTCAATTTCGTAAGAAGGTAGGTTTGCCCCTTGAAGCAGTGTGTGTCGAAGTACTACGGAACCCTACACTGCGCGTGGCCCGCAATTTACCGCATTTTTTTAACTCACTACTATTTGTTTATGTAAGTACCTATGTACCTATCGATTACTGAGTAAGAAAAATTGGTTCCTGTATATTAATTCAAATTCACCGTGTATTATATGTACTGAAAGCACAACATATTACAGGTTATTATTATGTTTCAAATAAATTGAGTTTACCTTATCCGCTCTTTAAAAAGAATGGTCTATTATACATGACTATATCTTACCCGCTTTTAGAAAAAGAATTGCTCTACCATACAAAGTTGTATTTTTTTTTGTATAAAGAATACAAATGAGAGGTGACTTAATTTTCGGCACTTATTGTTAGATTCAACGAACCTACTCGCCATACTAAATAAGTAAGTATACGATAATACCTCTTCGCTGCCTCTTTCAATTTAATTTTTAAACATTCTCTGATTTATTGAAAATATTTACCATAATATAACAGATATGTATGACGAAGATTTTTTCTTAACGCATTTAAAATATGGTAAATGAGAACTGGTAAATGGTATCTTTGCCTGGTGAATGTTAAAAGTTTGTCATCATTTATTCAACCAGCTATTATTACGACATGTTGCAGAGAGTATTGGAAAGTATCCATCAAGAAAATTTCAGCAAGAGGAAACAACTTGATAGAATAAGATACATCAAGAAAAAGAAAATGGAAAAGTTTCGCCAAATACAGGTAGGTTGATATGGATCGATTTTACAATAAACCTACTTAATTTCGGTGCGGAGAACCGGGTGACGTGACGGCCCGTTCGATGACGATGGCCTTGACCGGAATTTTCTTACTCACATTTCCAGCCCAAATTAGGTAACACTTACCTACTGCTGTAAAATTGCAAGGGTGCCGCTGTTGAAAAATCTGTCTGTATGGCAACGGACAAGGTAAGCTTTCCTTCTTATTGTGTTCCTCTACTATGATAAAAGTCTTACGGTATTTTAAATGCAAAGTGGTACTCAATTATATTCATTTTGTACCTACTCATGATTCATTTATAACACTGAAAATTGTGTAAATTGCAAAACCATTCATGCAAAACCAACTTGAACTTTATAGGTATACTAAAGTAAGACTAAAAAATACTAATTACCTTAATTACAGCTTGACTCAGCTGAAATTCGTGACCGATTGTTGTATGAAGTGGGAGGCACTTTACCAGCGGAGAAAAAAGAACAAGTGGTGGCAAATTGGGTGCAAAGGGCAAATATCAAGAAAAATGCTGCGCTTGCCATAAAAGTCATGTACAAAAAGATCTTGGATATTTTAAAGAAGGTACTGACTCGATTGTTGAACAACGTTCACATAACAACGTAACTACATAGCTTCAATAAGGTGTTTTATAACTATACACCTGCCTTTCACTTGTCTTTACCCGCAACCCTGCAAGTAACTTACGGTTAAGTTGTAAATTTTGCTCAAAACTTTCTAACGTACAAATCAACAGGACTCGTCGTACTTTACGGTGGTGCTAGAGGCGTTGAAGCTGGACTGCCGCGCGCAGGGCAAGTGCCTGATGGGGGCCACAGAGATGGGCCAGCTCGCCATGGAGTACCTCGATGACCGCAAGTTCGAGTTCAACAAGCTGGAGAAGGAGATCAAGGCCAACATGAAGGAGCGCGAGCGCACCCTGAAGCTGGTGCGCCGCGAGGTCGCGTACTTGACCAACTCCTTCCCCAAACTCATAAGAAAGGAGGTTAGTAGGTCCTTCACTTGTTTGCTCGCTAATAATAGCTAAGTAGGTTTATTTTCGTAAAAGTATCCAATATTGTTATAGTTTAATGGGGTTAGGCCAACATTTCCTTGAACCGATAAAGATCTCACTAATATTATAAATGCGAAAGTATGGATGTTTGCTTTTGTTTATTTGTTTGTTCCACTTTCACGCTGAAACTAATGAACCTGAAAATAATTTGGATGAAAGGTAGGTAGATAGATAAAGCACTCGGCTAACACATAGGATACTTTTTATCCCAGAAAACTCGAGGGTTCTCGGAGGAATGGCTAAAAATTAATTTTTTTACTGTTTCACTAGATTGAAGTCCACGCAGACGAAGTCGCGGGCGGAAGCTATTTTATTATAAAAGCTTAGCCGTTAATTATACAACATTTATACAAGGATTGTAGATTCTCGAAAAAGTATCAATTTTGAACAAAGTGTTTTTCTCCAAAATAGCGGCAAGTAATATACCGACGGGATTCTATGTATAACAGTATTTTTGTGTAGTTTATATAAAACCGTATTTGGTGTGTACTTGTCATGCTTAAACTATGTATAAGACTCCCAAGACCAGTGAAATAGTATGTTATTTATTGAACTGATTGCGTTCCCAGGAGGCGACGAACCTGGACGACCTGTACGAGGCGGAGGACGCGCACAGCCACCACTCCGTGCACTGGGAGCTAGAAGAGGTCATGGGAATCTGTAAACGCCTTCAGAGAGCTACCCTTGTGTCATCTTTTGATCAAATTCTTTTAAGGTATTCAGTTTATTACTCATATACAGATGTCAATACAACTGGTGGGGGTTCGTTAACTTGGGGTACTCCTTATCATATTATACTTTAACTGATTCATTCTCAATTCTAAAAAAAAGAACAACAAAATTATTAAAACAGCTGACTAATTTGTATGATGAGATAAAAACAAAAAAAATATTTGCTAATTGAAAAACCCATAGTAACATGTAGAGAATTTTATTAAGGTTGATGAGTAGAAGCCCCAGTAGCGGGCACTAAGTATGTTATTTTGGGGTGTTTTATAATTTATAAATACAAAAGATATTTAGAACAAAGTTTTCTGAAAAAAAAAAAAAAACTGATATCGCAAAAGAAGGTAGAATTCAATTCGGTTTATTTTTCAAAAACATTATTTACATGTCAAATGTATTAAGTCTAATTAACGTTTAGATTGTTCAGTTATTATTTGGTAAACATTGCATTTATTACTATGGCAAGGTCTGTGCAGTTCGCACGCGACAAACCCATCTATTGAATATAATGTTTTTACGGTAAGAAATGTTTTAATTGGGCTTCAAATCTTGAATAGCTCGGGGCCTTTTTTTTCAATTAGGAGTTTATTGTACGTTTTAGGTGCAATTAGTCGTAAAGATTCGTCAGATTTTACTAACTGAGTTGAGGTTAACACAAGCGGTTGAGAGAGCCTTGTGTTGAATTTGTGGTGACGTCTGAGTGAATTTGCATAAGTGCTGCAGAGCGTATAATACTTGGCTACTGCGAGAATATATAGGCTCGTTAGAACGTTAGTATGTATTTTTTAAGTTATGAATGAGTATTTTGCGGCATTAACACTAGTGGCGCGTTCTGCAATCGAAACGGTTTCAACATGGTCTCAGCCTATTGGCTACATCCCCATAGAGGTAAATTCCTAAGTAATTCAATTCAAATTCAATTCAAATAATTTATTTCAGATTTTAAATCCATATAATTTGTTAGTACTAAGACTTAAAACTATGTTAGTAAGTATGCAATCACTAAAAATGTACCGCGTTGCGCGGGCCGTAGCACGGCTAGTAGCGGCGAGGCGGGGCGGCGACGGCGGCGTGCAGCCCCGCCCAGCGCGCCAGCAGCGGCGCGGCGCGTCCCAGCGCTCCGCCAGCGCGCTCAGGATCAGGGGCGCCGGGTCTTAGAAAATCTTGTGGGTGCCCACAGTTGCGGCCCTACAAAATATTTAGGTGGTGCGAGATCTTATGGTGGCGCCTCCGAAGTTGGGTACCCAGATTTCAAAACAAAGGAGTGGGGTCCTTTTTTTTTAATTTTTTAAGGTGTGAGTTTTCGACTAATCGTGTATAGTCAGGTTATATACTTATATGTATAAAAGTATTTTCAATTTATCTTACGAAGCTCCTGAAATGTATTAAATTTTTTAAACATTTTTAGGCGTATTTTGCAACTCCAGTACATATACAAAAAAGTGCGAGCGAAGCGAGCGCGAAAAATTTCGATTTAAGAAGTTAAGGCATCTTCCATCATCCATCTGCTCGTTTGCCACCTATGCCATAAAAAATAACTTTGATCATCAGAAAATGAGAGTTTTTTTGGGTGCTGTTTATGGTGCCCTAAGACGTGATGCCCTAAGCGATTAGTTAATATACTTATAGGCTCATCCAGCACTTGGATTATGATAAATAGTCTGCGTTTTTTATGGAAGGTAGCTTGTTTAATTTTTTCCGAATAATTAATATCCTAGTATACTGCATGCTAGGTACTGCATATAATTTATAGTAACATAAAAAGTTGCATTAAAATCGTTTAAACTATTTTAAGGACAATAAACCAAGAACATCGGTTTGTATGGGAGTTACCTTAATCAGATTATTTTCGAATTAACCAACTGAATAGTAAAATAAGATCTTAAAAAAAAGTATTTTACAACGTTTCATCCAAAACCATCACACAGCCAATTTTGAGAAAAAATAATCAGACTATTACAAATTATGAATGAATGAATGAATGAAAATACTTTATTGCACAACAAAACAGGAAAATAAAAACATAAACATATAAAATAAAGTTATACTGGTAGGCGGTAAATTATGTTAAGAAAAACATATAAAAATTAACGCACCTTTACGTATGTCCCTCCAATTAATAATTCATGAGGCGGCAGGATTTATTATTTTGTGTACATACAAAATTGCGCGAGCGAAGGGAGCGTGAAAATGTTTTATTATGAAAACGAAGACCTTAGAGTAATATACTTTTTTTTTAAGTTTTAAGTTAATTTTACACCCTTATTCGTGTAGTAATATTATTTACCAGATAGTAGAAGTAGAACCGATTGCTGTGTTAAACTTGAAATGACCTCAGATTAGTCAATTTTTGACCTCGTTTTGTTCAGATATTACTGACCAGTCTTATGTCCATTCTCGTGGGTGCTCAGTACCCACTGTTTATGTCTCGTGGGTGCCCAAGCCCCCGAGCACCCACGTACTCGGCGCCCCTGCTCAGGATGCCGTTAGCGCTGGACCGGACACGGCTTAGCAGTGAGGCGCTTCTTTTCCTGATGATCGCGAAAAACCAATCAATCTGCGCTTCAGCAAACATTGTTGACGCTCTGCAATGTCTCGGCAGCCCAAACAACACCCTGAACGCGTTGTTATACTGCACGCGCAGAGCGCTATATGCCCGCTGCGTATAGCTAGCCCATAAACTGCACGTGTAGAATGTTTGACAGTAGGATCTGAACGACGTCATTTTAACCTGTTTACTACAACGTGCAAATCTACGAGCCAACATAATGCAGCGCACACACAGCGCCCTGCGCTCTCTCTCTATATCCTCATCGTCAGACATAGTGTCGGTGACCCAATGGCCCAGGTATTTAAACTTTGACACTCTTTTTAAAGGAGTACCACAAAGCGTCAAAGAGGGCATCTTATAGCTCTTATTGCCTGCTTTAAATAGCATGAGCTCACTCTTTGACGCATTATATCTGAGCCCGTGGGTCACCGCATATGCTAACAAATGCGTAGCAAATTCTGCAGAGCTCCTATCGAGGGGCTCAGCAGCACCATATCATCGGCGTAACTTATGTTGTTGATACACACCCCGTCTAATGACTGGAAGTAGTCGTAATAAGCTTTTATATAGTAAGGACGGAGGCGTGTTAGGGGAACAGAGAGCATATAATATGTATATTTATGTGACGACTATGTTAGACCCGAGTAGATGATAAAACCAACATAATTGACTTGCTCAACCTGCGGCACCTGAACGGCAAACAGTGTTTTTCTAGATAACTAAGTTTTCATTTTATTCTCGTATTCCATAGGCAACCCTTCAATAATTTGAATTCTACACTTATTATCTTGCATACAGAAAAAGCTTGAAGTTCTTCCAGAATGAATGACTGATGATTGATGAATTATATTTGTATAAATTGTGCGTGTTGCAGACTGCAAGAGCAGCGCTACCTGCAGGAGCGGCTGATGATCCAGCTGGCGCTGAACAAGGCCAAACGCGACGCCTTCATCGAGGGCCGCAAGCACGCCGTGCTCATGCTTGACTCGCTCAAGAACGTGGGCCAGGAGCGCACGGCGCAGTGAGTCCACCCCACATCTTGTGCTTAGACTTTACCACGGTATATACGAGTGTGTCGCGGGCCGATCTTCGTTAGTTCTGTTCTGTCGGAACTCCTTGACGATATGGCCAGTCTTTTCTTGATCTGGCCACGATATCAACATTATGTCCTTAGGTAGGATTGTCATACAGTATGGCAACTTATCACCCCGCTCTTTAAATTGACTTCCTTGCGGATGAGATCTGTAGACGGTTGTTTGTTTGCGTCTGGTACGCAAGTCATGCAATACACACATTTAACCGAGTATATATTTTTCTAGTACTACTACTAGGTGATTAACTAATTATAGCGTTAACCTTGTTGTAATTTTAGTAGTAGAAGTTATTCAAACTTGCCATAAGGTATTGAACATTTTTCCACGGCGCGTAGAAAAACGCTCATTCACCAGTGATGATCTCTTTGGTGCAGAAACAGGCTAACTTTGTATTCAATGTTTTCATAACCCATTAAAATAGTACCTATATGCAACTGATAATGTATAAGATATAACTATTCTCGTTCGGTATTTGCTAGGAAGGGTTGGAAGGTTTCTCATATCAACAGATTACTTTAAAATCACTCCTATTTACTGGGGGTACTAAATTGAGGCAGTGTTCAAAGTAATTGCATTTTCAATAAAATCTGTTTCAGAGTAGCACGCGCTAAAATTATTACAATAGTCACTTCGATTACGGCAATAAAGACGAACGAGTATTTATTTCAGTAGGCAGGTAGATCAAGCACTGTACTAACAGATAGGCTATCTTTTTCCCGAAAAATGCATGGTTTCTGTAGAATAGCTCTTATTGGGTAAACAATATTTAAGGACGAGCGAAGTGAAAATGTGCTTTAATGGACAATTGGACATGCACAGAGATAGTTGAAGAGATGGGAAGTTTCACTCTGTAAAATTGATACTGAAGACAGCAACGCTATCTAATTTAGTAGGGAACGACATAGAGTAAGGTATTTTTATTCAGAAAATTCATTTCCATGCTGCTTGCGCACTGTTTACACTCAACAACAGTCATAAAGACGACATCGGAGCTACGTGTAAATTCATAATCAATATTACTGTTGTAGAAAGTAGAATTATGATTTTGAAACGGTAGTAATTTTGATTAAGTGGACCTAATAGTCCGTGAGCCCACTCCCAAATTGCCTACGTCATATGACATCACGATAAGATGCATGGCACACGGTCAGAAAAGTTGTGCTGATCGAGAATCAGAAGATTATCGCACCAAAATTTGGCCGGAAGTTAGAAAAAAACCTTCACTTCCGGTGAAAATTTTAAGGGTCTATTTACGTCATGTGACATCATTACGAGACAAGTGGCATCATTTAGACCTTTATTCATAGAAAGGGTAAATATAAGTCTGCCAGTCCTGTAATGGCCGGAAGTACTTGGCAGACCGTGCCAAAAATGCCCATTAGATACGTTTACCTACGTCATATGACATCTTGACGAAAATTAGTGTAAACTATGTGTAATAATAGTCTCTTTAAGAATAAATAAGTCTGCCAAGCCAAATCCGGCCGGAACTCCTTCAAAACAGTTTTTTTAACTATTAGGTAAAACCTGGTAAAACTGAACAAATCATGGTAAATGCGCATGATATAGCCAACCATGATTGATTAACAAGGATTATCGACTCGTCCGTCGTGGAGGGTCAATTTTTACTAATCTGTTAACTTTTCATACCACAGTATAGGGTAACTGAGGGTAACAATGTACAAGTCGACGGGCACATTTAATACAATCGCGTGGTATAGGGTGACTTTTAAATTGGTTCTTAATACGAAAGGCTATGAATGTGCTCATGATAACAAATAACTTTCTTTAAGAAAACCTTATTCTAATCGCAAAAAAAAAATTTGACTCTCCATACAAATCGATGAACTGACCGGCTAAATTAGTATGAAGAGTCCAAATTTTTTTTTGCGGTTTGACTATGGGTTCCTTGGGGAAAGTTGTTCGTTATCATGAGCACATGCATAAACTTTCGTATCAAGAACTTATTTAAAGTCACCCTATAAATAAGTGCATTTTGTTCGCCGAAGTTTCTTTCATTATTAATGAGCCCATATATTTCTGTAACATTTGATGTGATTCAGTTAAATTTACGCACATTCAAAGAGAAAATACACTTTTAAAACACTTCGTCAGTAAAATCCTTCGTTTTATGTCCCTTAGAACACAAAAAATAAAGCTTCATTGTAATAAACAATTATTTAACTCACCACACACTACTATATTTTAAATTCGTATTTTCAAGTCTAGAAATTCCTGGAAAAAAGTTTCCTGAAAGCACCCCCGTTCAGGACACTGGCATCAACTGGATCTAGCGGAAGAAGGACCTCCGCGAGATTTTGCATACGCGATCCTTTCACAGTGCCGATTACGACACCGATGACTCTTTGGTGGTGACGAGCGTCAGTTTCACTCACAAAAAGATACATTCGTGCAAACCACCCGGCAAGAAGAAAGTTAACTTTTATCATGCTGGGAATGACCCACGGGTCCATAAGTTTGAGGAAATAGTAAGCAGTGAAACGCCACCTGGGACGCGAGCGTATCAGTTACAGAGGAGTGGAACAAAATCAGAAAACTCCTAACAGACACGGGCAGGTATGGCTTTCGGATACCAAGAGAACAGAACTCAGGACTGGTTTGCCGAAAACCTTGAGCATCTACCTATCTACCTCTGCTCGACATAAAACGTAAAGCTGTTCTGAATCACCGCTTGAACCCCGGTCCCGACACGCAGCAAGAGCTCCGAGAGGCCAAAGCAGCTCTTCAGCGAAGCACACGTTACTATGCTAACGCGTTTTGGACTGGGCTTTACCGTAGAATACAGTCGTGTACCTGGAACCTCAGCGGTTTGTATTCAAACATAAAGCGGGCTATAGGACCTGTTCCTAAAAAAACAGCCCCTCTAAAGGAAGCGGATGGTATAGTTAACATTGAAAACCGTCGCAAAATTTAACGCAGGGAAGAGCATTATACCAATCTCTACTCCAATCCAGTAGACAGCCTCCGGGGCTGTCGAAAATATGCCCAAACTGGCTACCTGGATCGAGCTAGATGACTTGCCTATTATTGAGGAACTATAACAGGCTATTGAGCAGCTCAAACGCAGTAAGAGTCCTGGCAGTGACGGCACCCAAGCCGAAATATTAAAACTCAAGTCCGTATTGCCAATCCTGCACAGTCTGCTGTGTAAGTGCTGGGAAGCGGGACACTTGCCTCAGGATATGCGTGACTCTAACATTGTCACACTATACAAAGGAAAAGGTGACCGCGGCGATTGTAACTGTTACCGTGGAATTTCTCTTCTAAGCATACTCGGAAAGTTATTATCTTAGGATGTATTATCTTATTAGGACGTATATCTTAGTTATTATCTTACGTACTATCTTAGGATGGCTCCAAAAGCTTGCTGGACGTTTTTATCCTGAAGCTCAGTGCGGTTTTCGCTCCCAGCGCTCCACAGTAGACATTATTTTCACGCTTCGTCAGCTCCAGGAGAAGTGAAGAGACCAGAAAACCCCGCTGTTCATGGCGTTCGTGGACCTCAACAAGGCCTTTGACGCCGTGAACAGAGAGGGCTTGTATACTGCACTTGAACGCATTGGGTGTCCACCGAAACTCTTGAGCCTTGTGAAATCGTTTCACGAGGAAATGAAAGGCGTTGTTGTCTTTGACGGTAAAACATCTGAGCCGTTCGAAATGCGCAGAGGTGTTCGTCAAGGCTGCGTGTTAGCTCATACCCTGTTTGGCATTTTCTTTTCGCTGCTTCTGAAAACTGCTTCGGTGAAGACCAGCAGGGTATTCACCTACACACGAGGGCCGACGGAAAACTTTTTAACATATCCCTACTCAAATCTAAGAGGTACCGTGAGGATATTTTCGTTGACAGCCTTCTGTTTGCTGACTATGCAGCCTTCACTGCGACTACGGCCAGCGAGCTCCAGTTTATCATGGACAAATTTTCCCAAGCCTGTGCTTAATTCTGCGTGTCTATTAACGCCAAAAAAACGGTAGTGCTTGTTCAAGGCTGTGATCCGCAAGCTATATTGCTGAACACAACACCTTTGGAAACTGTTGACAAGTTTTGCTACCTTGGGTCAACCGTGTCAAACAACCTCTCGCTCGACGCGAAAATTGACATTCATATTGGCAAAGCAGCGACCACGTTCGGGAAGCTGAGTGCAAGAGTATGGGACAACAAACATCTTACAGTTAAGACCAGAATGGGTGCTTACCAGTCTTGCGTACTCAGCATACTCAGCATACGCAAAACAAGAACGCCGACTCAACAGTTTTCACATGCGCTGCGTGCGGAACATCTTAGGCATCTCATAGAAAGACAGAGTTACAAACGAACGCATTCTGGAGATTACACAGCTACCCAGTCTTACAGCCCTGCTGAAACAGCGACGCTTGCGATGGCTGGGGCATGTCCACCGTATGGAACCCACTCGACTGCCGCGACGTGTCATGCTGGGTGCAGTTGCGCACGCGAAAAGAAACGTTGGGAGACCGCTATTGCGCTTCAAGGACTATGTGAAGCGTGACATGTTAACTTTTAATATTGATCACCAAGGCTAGGAAAATCTCGCTGAGGACAGAGACGGATGGCGTAAACGCGTAGGAGATGGTCGTAAGTTGTGCGACGAAGCCTGGTTTGAGGTGTTGACCGACAAGAGGAATCGCAGACATCGGACCGCTGCTAATCCGTCGACTACCACTAAATTCCCCTGCCATAGCTGTAGTAGACTGTGCAAATCTCGTATGAACTAAAAGGATTCTGGCCTCTACTGAATATTATTTTAGTCTGACGGAAGACATGTTAAACTCATGTCAAGATAGAATTTCTGGAATTGAAAATACGAATTTAAAATATTGTAGTGTGTGGTTAGTTAAATAACTGTTTACAACAATGAAGCTTTGTTTTTTGTGTTCTATCTAAGGGACCTTAAACGACGGATTTTACTGACGAAGCGTTTGAAAAGTTTTTTTTTCTCTTTGAATGTGCAAATCTCGTATCGGGCTGTATAGTCACCAAAAGCAGTGCATCCGCAACACTGATTAAATCGTCTGCCATAGACGACACAGGCCAACGATGATGATGATGAACTAAAATAATTCTGGCCTCTACTGAATATTTTTTAATCTGACGGAAGACATGTTAAACTCATGTCAAGATAGAATTTCTGGAATTGAAATTACGAATTTAAAATATTGTAGTGTGTGGTTAGTTAAATAACTGTTTATAACAATGAAGCTTTGTTTTTTGTGTTCTATCTAAGGGACCTTAAACGACGGATTTTACTGACGAAGTGTTTGAAAAGTGTATTTTCTCTTTGAATGTGAGAAAATTTAACGAATTTAAATATAAAGAGCTCCAACTGCTACCTCAAGCCAAGACAGAATATGGCTATTACATTGAATGTTACAGAAATATACAAAACGAAAAATACAAAATGTACTTATTTATAGGGTGACTTTCAATAAGTTCTTGATACGAAAGGCTATGCATGTTCTCATGATAACGAACAACTTTCCCTAAGGAACCCATAGTCAAATTGCAAAAAAAAATTGGACTCTTCATACTAACCTGGCCGGTCAGTTCATCGATTTGTATGGAGAGTCAATTTTTTTTGCGATTAGACTATGGGTTTCTTAGAGAAAGTTATTTGTTATCATGAGCACATTCATAGCCTTTCGTATTAAGAACCAATTTAAAAGTCATCCTATACGACGCGATTGTATTAAATGTGCCCGTCGACTTGTACATTGTTACCCTCAGTTACCCTATACTGTGGTATGAAAAGTTAACAGATTAGTAAAAATTGACCCACCACGACGGACGAGTCGATAATCCTTGTTAATCAATCATGGTTGGCTATATCATGCGCATTTACCATGATTTGTTCTGTTTTACCAGGTTTTACCTAATAGTTAAAAAAACTGTTTTGAAGGAGTTACGGCCGGATTTGGCTTGGCAGACTTATTTATTCTTAAAGAGACTATTATTACACATAGTTTACACTATTTTTCGTCAAGATGTCATATGACGTAGGTAAACGTATCCAATGGGCATTTTTGGCACGGTCTGCCAAGTACTTCCGGCCATTACAGGACTGGCAGACTTATATTTACCCTTTCTATGAATAAAGGTCTAAATGATGCCACTTGTCTCGTAATGATGTCACATGACGTAAATAGACCCTTAAAATTTTCCCCGGAAGTGAAGGTTTTTTTCTAACTTCCGGCCAAATTTTGGTGCGATAATCTTCTGATTCTCGCTCAGCACAACTTTTCTGACCGTGTGCCATGCATCTTATCGTGATGTCATATCGTCCCTCGCACCACTAAGTCACGTATCTCAGTTTTTTGATGATTTGAGTTAGGACTGCCGCTGACTTCATTGTGTCGTTCTCTATGATTTCCTTTAACTCACGCTTCTGTATGAATAGTGGTTCTCATGATATTGGTATTTACATAGTTAACGTATCTCATAAAAATCCAGGAAAAAAATCCACTAAGTGACGTAACTCACTTAGGGTTTTTAGTCAAAACCTGTTTTAAGACTTTGATAAAATATTATATCCTATATCATATAGGATTTTTAGTGAAATGTTATTTACTTAGGTAATGAGATACGATACGATATTATTATACTGTTCTTTAATTTGGCGGGATATAGACGGTTAATATGCTGTTAGGCCGCGGGTGCACTCATCTGATCCGGTCAGATCCTACAGCTTAGCCCCGCCCACCTGTCGGTCCTCTTAAAACTGTCGGATGTACGCGGGTGCACTGGTCCGGTAAATTGTCGGACGGAAACAGTCATGCCACCTTTTTAGCCATAGAGTAAGCGTCGTCGCGTCGTTGTTATTGAATAGTGTTGTGCGCAGTACATGTGTGCCCGGCTTTTAGCCAACGCCAATTAGTGACGTTATTTTTATTAATACAGTGTAGAAGTATAAGCATACCTATGCTTGATTTATGATGTATTAAAACACTTGGTTACCTACCTAGGTAACCAAGTGTTTAATACATCTAAAATTGTGGTTATATCATACAACGTTTCATATTAAAAATACCATATCATTATATGAAACTGCATATTCTAAAAGTGTATGTTAATTTCTATAGGTCCAAAAATAAAAACGAACCTTGTATTTTTTATTAAATCACATTACATTAAAACAAGAAGAGACTTGGGTGGCTACAGTACAGAACCTAAATATGTAAATATTATTGAAAATCAAAGTATTTTTTATCTAAGAAACACATAATTCTGGGTCAGATTGATGGCAAACGAGCCATGAGTAGAGCACCTTCAAGATGAATCGATGTGGTGAAGAAAGCTGTGGGAGAAAACATACAGAGGGCAATCCATAGCACCTACAACCGCAACCAATAGAGAGACCTTGTTTGTAGTCGCGATGCTCAGCATTGAGGGACCGAGGAAGAAAAAGATTGGAGTCACTAATAAAAAAATCTCAGAAAAAAGTATCAAGCCTTCATATTTATATGCCGATGATATATAATCTAGTCGCTTTTCGAAGTTTAGGGTTTGTTTTACGCGAAACGCGGGACTTTAATGGCACAGCTGCAGTCAAAGCGCTCTATAACTCCCTGGTAAGGAGTAAGTTGGAAAGCAGTGCAACCATATGGAACCCATATGAGTTTAAATATGTTCATATGGTTGAAAAAATTCAAAACAAATTCACGTGGTTTCTTTACTGGAAGGAATACGGTGTCTACCCCTTCTTTACGCTTGTGTACCCAACTCTCTTTGTAATAGGGATGGTTGGGTATTATAAGTTGGAAGTAAGGAGAAATTTGGCAATGGTGAAATACGTGTTCTGTGTATTGCGTGGTATTTCTAATAATCCACAAATACTGGAATCATTGGAATTGCTCGTTCCCAACACAAGGTTGCGACGGGAGCCTTGAACGAAAGTTTTTAAGGTTCCAGTGGCTCGCACCAATATTTTAAAATTTGCGCCCACTACCCGGGCGATAATAATATTAAACGCGGTTTCCGAAAAAATAGACAGTTGCTCATTGACGTAATTCGAAAAGGTGACCTTAGGTTACTTGAGTAATATATAACTACATTATTGTATTGGGTTTATCCTGTAAAAATAATGTAAAGTTGAAATAAACAATAAACAATAATATCTCCTCTTCAAATCGACAAGACTGAGAACAGGCTCTTAATGCACGGAAAGTACAACTATAATCATGAAGACCTCAATATAAGTACGGCATTGTTTCTCCACTGTAGGCCAACGCTCAAAATCACCATGAATTTTGAAGAACATAGAGTAGGGGAGCAGAGCAGAATCCTTGAGTTCCTTTTCTAGACATGAAAGAAAATTTTAGAAAATATTGTGGCTAATTATTGAGGAACATTGATAAATAATAATATTTTTATAAGAAGTAGGTAACAGTGTATGTATACTCTTCAAAGGTCATTCTTTTTGTTTCATACCATTCGTAACTCGTATAAAATAAAATCAAAAAAGCCACAACCGCCACAAGGGCCTTTTACAACTCTGTTAATGAAGCCGTAAAATATGTATTTTTCTGTATTTTATTAAACTGTATGAATCCTTAATAAAATGGAAATCATTAAAACTGATAATTTCATTGATATAAACTGTAAAACACACAAGAAACTTACTAAATAAAATTTGTTCGTAGAATAAAGACACAAATGCCATTAGGCCACCCATTATTCATACCGATACCATGAAAAAATTTCGTGGAATATAGCCACAAAAGCAATAGTGTCTTTTTTCTACGAGGATGTGAACTATAACTGTTTAAAACTGTCCGCGGAAAAGAGTGGCGCTTGTGCCCCGCCCCGCCCCCGCGCAGCAGGGAAGAAAATAGCCCCTGTGGCTGTTGTGGCTGTTTTCGGCGGGTATTTCAGGAGAAAGCAATAGTGGCATTTTTTAAATGCTTATTTTCTAGTCGATGGAGATCGCTTTTCTGTGATTTTTTTATTGAATATGATGTAAAATGGGTAACAGATTTTAATTATGCAATAAAAATAAAAAGCCACAACAGCCATTGTGGCTTTATTCGTAGGATACGACGATCTGTCGGATCTGATCGGATTGGATGAGTGCGCCCGCGCCTTTAGGATGTTTGCGGGGGTGAACGACGGTGGCGCAGGGAAGTTCTGAAGTTCTTTAATGATTAGTTATATTTTATTACATATAGGTTGAAAACAATACTGTTGCTCCTACCACATAAGGTTTGATGATGCGTACAAACAAAGTACAAACTAATATTATGTAACAAATCCTTTATGTGGGAAATTTTCATATTTTCATAATAAAACTATGATCAGTTTGGATTGTTTATTTTCATAAACTAGTGTAACTGTAGGATCGTAAGTGGAAAATGATTCGGATATTGAAAAACAAAGTTATCACAAAGTCACGTATCTGTTTTCAAAAATCAAAAAAAATATTACTAATACAATTAAGTGAGTAGGTAATATATCAAATGAAAGCAGAAAGTTTCCTCTATATATAGGTATATTCGTTTTATTTCAGCATGTCCTTGGAATTAAAATATAATTAAAGTTTGAAATTCCCTAACTGAAAAACGGTTGTTTTGAAGAACTTGCAAAAATGAGATACGTGAGTTAGCGGTGCGAGGGACGATATGACGTAGGCAATTTGGGAGTGGGCTCATGGACTATAAGTATGTAGCAGGTCAACAGACTGTTCATGAAGGATCCCCGCTGGCCGCCTAGAGAGCTCTTGCAAAGCTGGTGAGACTTAAGGAAAGAAATAAAGATAATAACTTTTATAAAGAAACACAGGAGTAGACAAAAAATGACTAGTTTTTACGGATTTGTTAGAACATAAATATTTAAGAGGAAACAATAAAACGAAGAAGACCCAACGGAAAAATGTCGTCACTACCTCTCTTTATATTTTGTCGAGTGTAAATCTGTATTCATATCCTCAGCTAGTACAATGCCTTGACAGGTATCTCCAAGAGAAGAAGTCGCTCCAAGCTCAGCTGGACGCTGAGGAGCGACAGGAGAAGGAGCTGACGCGCGCTCTGGACGAGAAAGGCCACCTCATCATCGAAATGAAAACCTCGCTGCAACAGATTGACCAGCTGTTATCCTGTGTGGGTGCGTACAATCACCACTTGTCGATACTTTACCTTTGAGTGTCAGTGGGTCCATATAACTATTAACACCACAGCGGCATACACCTACTTAACCCCTAGATATCAGTTACAAGTAAAATCATTTTTTTTTGCTGCAAGCTTGTCATGCCAACGTCATCATGACTTGCCTTAATGAGATAAAAGTACTATTATTCAACAAAATCTTGGTTTAATGAAGAATGTTAATGGGTCCATTAAATCACTTGATACTTTATGATCTTGTAGCCTAAATGTCTAGAAATACACCTGTTTTTGTTTTATTTAAATCAAGCGAGTAGTTTTGAAGTTACGATAATTTTAGTTTCCGCCTTTTTCAAATACTTCGCTCGGGCGCGCCAAGCGCGCGTGACGTCATACAACAACTCGCCGCTCTCACCGTACTGTGTTCTTCATACATTGCTATTGGATGGTCCCTATGTTCGCCCACAATAACATTTCTAACTGGAGTTTTTTTTATGTGAATCGGTGTTACAGTAGTGTTACAAGTACAATCGATGACAGTTTTAAAAATTGATTGAAAAATCTAATGATTCCTTAAATAGACGAGTTAAGCTACTATTTCTAGAATAACTCCGATTTCTTTACCGCGACCGCCGAGACACAATGATAACAACTTATTTTTTTCTTTCTTATCACAAATTTGTTGATCCCTATAAGAACCTACATACCTATTTTTCATTACTAGTATTGAAAAATGTAGGTAATATTGATATTTCGGAAATAAGGAGTGAGGGGCATGGTAAATGTGGGTGTCAAAATCACTTATGTCATCAACTGTAATATAATGACACAATAACGACACTGAAGCGGTCATGGCTCAGCGCTGCTTACGTGGTCGCGTCGAACACGCAGGTTAACTGACTACAAACACGGTCACAGCTTGGATGGACTTGACTAGCAGTCCATCCAAGCTGCCTATTACGCCTCCGACATAGCTTGACGACTGCCATCTAGTGATAGTTACTGATATTTAAGCCCATCCAAGTTGTGACCGTGTCTGTAGTCAGTTAACCTGCGTGATCGACGCGACCACGTAAGCAGCGCTGAGCCATGACCGCTTCAGTGTCGTTATTGTGTCATTATATTACAGTTGATGACATAAGTGATTTTGACACCATCACCTTTACCATGCCCCTCACTCCTTATTTCCGAAAACTGGGCATAAAACTTAAACAAATTATACAGAAAATAGATTTTTGCTTATAAATTACAGGAAAATCTCTAAGAAGTTTCTATAAATCTTAAAATAAGTTGATAAAATTTAAAATATTGTTTGTTTGTAGGTATGGACAAAGCCCTCTGCGCGAGAGTCAGACTCGCACTTGTCCGGTTTTTATTTTTTATGTGTATAGGTTAACTTATATTTATTTTATTTTAGATTGGCTAGAAATAGCTACGGCGGCGACGACGTTACTGTTTATGCAAAAGTTATAAGATAAGAAGAAGGTGATAGACACAACTTTTGGCTTTGGGTCTGGGTGGATCATACTTTCTCATCAATTTCTTTTGACTTTAAGGTTCAAAAATATAATAGTAAAAAATAACTTTTCGGGTATATTGGTAGTTGTATTTAAGCACTTTGACACGAGCACGATTTTCTAGTTTGTGGAATTGTCATTTTAAAAATTTTCAACGCAAACTTCATACATACAGGTAGGGAGCGGTGCGCGCACTGAGCGACCGTTGTGGAGTGACGTCACAGCAGCGTGCGGCGACCCCGCGTCACTTGCCTACCTAAATAATTCAGTATCTCGGAAACTATCAAACGTATCAAAACATTTTTTTCACCATATTTTTTTATTTTTAATAGAGTATATTTTAAGATAAAAAACAAAAATTGGTGGTATTTTTCATTGCTCCAGTGAAAAAATATGTAATGAATTTATCTCCATAGGAGCTGTGAGCATTCCCCGAACGTATGACGCTCCCCCTGGAATCCAGGACGCGCTGGATGAAATGCTGCAGCCCGTGCCTGAGATCGAAGCAGACTGTAAGACTTAACTTTGTAGATAGTTATCGTGTGCCTTTTCCTTTAAGAAACAAACCAATCCACATAGTACTGAAGGAGGTTTATTTCATTTACAGTTGATAAATTGATCGCAAACGCTAAGCAAAAGCTGAACGTTCTAATTCAAGCCGTTTCCAAGATGGACGTTACGGACGAAGTAAAAAGCCAGGCCAAGATGTTCTACCACAACATCCTAGCCCGGGCGCTGCGCGAGAGCTACAAAGATGACGTGATCGTAGAAGGGGGTGGGTACACCTCTACTATGTCTTGTTTTCCAAAACTTTTATGCAAATTTCCTCTTTAGTTTTGGCTAATTGAAATTCTCTCGGCATTTGACGTTATCAAAGTATACTTTTATAATAATTTTAAGATCATATGCATCAAAGTTGTATCTTCTTCTTGATAAATATTTATGATATTTAAGATTTATTTAAAACTGAAAGGACAAAATCTATAGTTAACTTATAAGTTTTACCGGACTTCTAGCATTTATAAATACTTAAGTAGGTACGACATTAGAGACATGTACTAGGTAAGTAAAAGTTTCACATCGTTCACTCGCATGCTGTTTTGTAAGAGCGACGGTATTATGATGGGCAGGTCTGATCGAGTTCGAGATGGAGGACCCGAACGTGCCCAGCCACGCCATCGTCAAACTACGTAGTAAGCAGCTGTGCGACGCGCAGGTCAGCGAGTTCGACGTGCCTGACGCCGGCAAGAAGTGATCCTCCTCAGGCAGACTATACAGTTTGAAGCACCCACAATCGGAACAGAAAACAAATTTTATACCTTCTGCTTTGATAGGTCTACCGCTTAACTGAGATGTTACTTTAAATATACGTGCAGTACAAGGGGGTCCACACCGCGCGCGTGTTGTCTCTACTACCGCGCGCACAACGCTCTGCCAAAGTCATGTCAATGCTATTATTGTAATCAGGTCCCCACCGTGCACATGGCGCACTATCAACAAAGTCATGTCAGTGCTATTATTGTAATCAGGTCCCCACCGCGCACACGGCGCACTACCAACAAAGTCATGTCAGTGCTATTATTGTAATCAGGTCCCCACCGCGCTCACGGCGCACTACCAACAAAGTCATATCAGTGCTATTATTGTAATCAGGTCCCCACCGCGCACACGGCGCACTACCAACAAAGTCATGTCAGTGCTATTATTGTAATCAGGTCCCCACCGCGCACACGGCGCACTACCAACAAAGTCATGTCAGTGCTATTATTGTAATCAGGTCCCCACCATGCACACGGCGCACTACCAACAAAGTCATGTCAGTGCTATTATTGTAATCAGCTCCCCACCGCGCACACGGCACAGTACCAAAAAAGTCATGTCAGTGCTATTATTGCACCACCGCCGCTCGCACAGTGCACTACCAACCGACGTTCCAGTTGAGCGGTAGTGCTCGTTTAAAGACCTAGAAACCGGTTATTGTTTTTTACCCGACTACGGCCACTCTCTCTTTCAAAGGGATGGGAATCTCAAAGCTTACATAGGCGTGTGTATGTGTCGTGGCCAGATCATAGAATGGATCACGTCATGATGTGGCCGACCATTTCATGAAATGGAAAATATCCGCAGATCACATCATGATATGGTCTGGCCAGATCAATGAATACGTCAGCGTTTGACGATACACAGCTAAACGCACGGCTACTTCATGAAATGGTCAAGCATTAGTAATCATCGTAAAATAGTTACAAACATTCTCCACCGTTAGAGGCGCTGATATATTTATGTTTTTGTGATGTATCATGGCGGCGTACAATTATTCATAAAAAAGGCTATTAATAATGCGCCAAATGAAGATAAAATAGAAGTTAAATGTCGTTACGACACTAAACTACAAAAAATTTTCAAAAGTCAATCAAATAACGAGCGCAACGTAAAAACCTTGAAGTTCGGAAAGTATTTCACAGGTTATATTAGATATCAATCTTAAAAGCTAAGTATTAAAAATGAATTATTTCTCTGTTAACCAAAATTACTCAGATTTAACAAATACTAGTAACTTTTCAACGTATTTTTAATTTTTGCTATACCTTTGATATTATGGGAACCCTAAATTAATGATATGGCCAAACGTGGATGGACGATGGACATATCATTAAACGTTGACGTTTAAACGATATGGTCAGTTTAAGCTGGGCATTTCATAAAATACGACCATTTCATGAAATGGTCGGCCACATCATGATATGATCAATTCTATGATCTGGCCACGACATAATATGTACTAGAATGGGAGAATTCCTAACCTATAACCCTTTCCGGATGAGAAAAAAGATTTTCGATTCTTAAATTGAATTTTGTTAGTAGTATTCTTTTGTCCTATTTACCCTGGGAAAATATCGAAAATAATCATGCCATGACAGATAATTGCAAAAGCTCACTGCACGATCGTGAGTTTCAGGCCTAACTTGTAAATGCACGATCGTGCAAGTTGATGATAAAAGGTGAAAAATGTAAATGAAAGGAGTTTATTTAAAAAATAAGCTATTTTATATTTAGCCCAGACTTGAATTTCTTATATAACATGAATTTATTGTAGAAGAATGGTAACATAAAAATAAACTGTCAGCTACAAAAATATAAAACTTACTCAAAAAATAAATCACAATAGAAATGATTTCTTATTTCACTATAATAATATTCTAGTCTCGTGAGATACACATTGTACTTGATGTACCATTTGACTGCAGCAGCTTTTAAACTGACACGCTCACTTTAGGAGATTTTATATCATCAAACTCCAGAAGGTGACCATAATAATCATGTCTCAGAGAGACATGTGGCCTAGAATCTTTATAAGTACAGCCCTAAAACGTAAAGAAAATAGAGTTAGAACTAAAAACATATATCTAAAACTCTGAAAACAGATTAAATTATCAATACTTCATACAAAACTATATCACGAATTTAGGCCGAATGTACACGATCGTGCATATTCGTTTTTGCGGCGTCATTGTTTGTAATATTTTAGATTTACAACAAAATTTCTACTAATTTATCTCAGTTAACTATTTACCTAGCCAAATTAACCTTCAGTTAACCAATAATTGAACTAAACATTAAGAAAATCGGTACTTACGTACCCCCGTTGCTCCCGCCAAAAAAACCGATACTTTGACACTGTCTCACGCGAAACGGATATCACAGACCGCCCCCAATTTTTTTTCTGGTTGCGCTAGAGTTTGCACGATCGATCGATCTCGTTTTGGTTGCAAAAAATTGATAAGCGCGCGCTCAGGATTTTTTCAAAGCTATTTGCACGATCGTATCGAGCCGTCCGGAAAAGGATAAAAGAGCAAAGATATTTTAGGAACCATCCTTTCGAACGAACCTTATCAATTAAAAGTACCTAAACAGAAATGATGAACAAAGAAATTTCTACATCCATGACTAATTTAAATAGTTCCGATAGTATTCATCAGATAAAATCAGAATTTAAAGGTGAATTATATGGCTAAAATTAGTAAGTACGCCACGTCAGTGTAATCCGTGTGTTGTCGATTTTCATTCTAGTTTCATTCATTAAACAGTAAAGTTGAGTGAATTTTAAAGAACTTTTAAGAAATTAAAACTAAAACAATTACAAGTCCCTTCAGAACGAGTTGACTGACACCTAGATGAATTAACAGTGGTGTCGATTCGATTTTCACGATTAAACTTGACAGAACTAAACTTAATTTAAGTGTGTTGTATTTTTCTCTCTGTATCGAGAAGACACGGATAAGAGGCTTAAATTAATTTTAGTTCTGTCAAATAAGTTTAATCGTAAACGCCGAATCGACACCAGTATAGTCGTGTTTAAGTTTCATAAAAACTATAACTTTGTTCGATATTGAGGTATAAAATGATAAGTCACTGACCTGCATATACGATTAGCAAATAACAGTAACTATTTATATCAGGAAATATTTATGTACCTTTAATTTTAGTATTGCCAATCGAGTTCGTGTTTGTTCATATTCAAATTAATTCGACTGTAAAATCAGTTGTGTATTATATTTTATATGCATTTTGATTTTTTATCTTTGTACGAATAAATCATGTGAGTTATTATTGCCAATTCTTTCTATTTCGCGTTTTAAGTACTTTCAACAATGAGACCTACGTACCTAAATTATTACTCTTACAAACAAAATAGGTATATTGAAATAAAGATAGTTGTAAATCATCGTTAATTTATTAATTAATTATGACACACCGAGCCACAAGTGACAACATTTTGAACTAAAATCGGCAGATGGTAATCTGACGCTTCATTTCACGCTGTTGACTCGCTGCATTGATGAACGCAAAACGTTTATGCAATTCTGTGTATAGTTCATTCCAATCAAAAAAAGCAAAAGGTAAATAAAGATAGTATGCATCTGACGTTGACATGTGTCAGTTCCATAGTAAGTTTGTTTACCTTTTGCTTTTTTTTGATTGGAATGAACCATATGTATTATAGTCCAGTTATTATGAAAAATAGCTAAACGTCGTTCAGCTGTTTTACAAAACGGCGCTGTATTGAACAAATCACTAATGGTTTTGTAAAACAGCGGATTCTGCAATCCATGTGCAACTTTATATGGGTAAAAAATACAGGTGCAGTAGGAGTAGGACGTGGGCTTCTGCTCATCATACTGACGCATTTGTACTTTGTTCTGCGACTTGAAATCCCAAAAAAAGTTGAATAAATGAATGAAAACACTTTATTGCACAACATAAATATAATATATCTAAATGAAGAAAAAACTTATACGGGTAGGCGGTCTTATACATATACGTAGGGTATATTAATGTTTCTGTCGACCACTTTTTTAAAATTCCTGGTGTCGGCGCTAGATAGCTCAGTATAGCCCCTTAAAGGAGACGAGCACTTGAAAGTCCTGCTGGCCCCACTAGTGGAGCATAGCAGTGGGGACACGAATCCTAAAGGGATTTATTAAGCATAGGTAGTTTAACACATTAGTTGCGGAAAATAAATCAGTGACCGCCTGGTGCGCTGGCGGTCGAAAGATGCATCCATGAGACTTTATTACAGTGCGTAACAGTTCTTTTCAACTTGAAACCACTACATAGTATAGAAAGTCCTATCTTAGTGGATACTATGACATCTGAAACTATCTCCTGGGGGTTTTCCTTGGGGAATTTCGTAGAAAACATTTGCACTAAACAAATTTTGTTCGTGCATCAAATATACAACAAAGCCATACACTTTATTATGATATTGAGTCAGCGATTTTCAACGAATGTAGTTCAAACGTAGACTGATCTAATTCCAAATACAAGTATTGTTATTTTTATTATTATATATTTCATTTTATTTAAAAAAGCCTCGTCGCTGGGCAGTGCACGACTGCAGAGATTTATATCTCTTCACCCATCCATTTTAAGCATATGCTTTGATAATGTTGATTTGGCTCGTAGATTCGACAATCAGAAAGTGAGAAACAAGCAAATGAAAATAAATATTCATGAAATGCTTTTTTTAACGTCCGCTTAGCTCGTAGAGTTGACTATCCGAAAATGAAAATGACAAATCGATAAGAACTGACACGGCAAAAAGACTTTTTTATTGTGATTAGACAGATAAAAAGCCGGAAAAGAGCGACGTGAATTGCGCTTTTTTAGGGTGCCGTAGCCAAATGGCAAAAAACGGAACCCTTATGGATTCGTCATGTCTATCTGTCTGTCTCTCTGTCCGTCCGTATGTCACAGCCACTTTTTTCCGAAACTATAAGAACTATACTGTTGAAACTTGGTAAGTAGATGTCTTGGTCTGTGAACCGCATTAAGATTTCACACAAAAATAGAAAAAAAAACAATAAATTTTGGGGGTTCCCCATACTTAGAACTAAAACTCAAAAAATTTTTTTTCATCAAACCTATACGTGTGGGGTATCTATGGATAGGTCTTCAAAAATGATATTGAGATTCCTAATATCATTTTTTTCTAAACCGAATAGTTTGCGCGAGAGACACTTCTAAAGTGGTAAAATGTGTGTGTCCCCCCCCCCCCTGTAACTTCTAAAATAAGAGAATGATAAAACTAGAAAAAATATATGATGTACATTAGCATGCAAACTTCCACCGAAAATTGGTTTGAACGAGATCTAGTAAGTAGTTTTTTTTTAATACGTCATAAATCGTAAACCGCAAATTACCTTTCATTCAATCAACTCAAATATAAAAAATATAGAGTTCAAGACATGTGTGATTATGAATTTATACGGAACCCTCGATGCGCGAGTCCGACTCGCACTTGGCCGGTTTTTTTATTTATTTTCTGATATGCCGCCTGTGTGGGGAGCACACTCAATTTATTTAGGTTTCTCGTCCGTGTTTAGGTCATAGAATTCTATACGTGTACGAACTTAATCGAACCAGTACATTCAGAGCAAATTGGCTGTGACAGACGGACATACAGACAGACAGAGAAAGACACGAGTGATCCTGTAAGGGTTCCTTTTATCCTTATGAGATACGGAACTCTAAAAAATACCGACTCTTCTATAGTCAAATCAGTTAAGTATATTATACTAGTATATTATACTATATGGTATTATTATACTAGCCTGTACCCGCAGCTTCGCCCGCGTACACTAAAAAAGCGGTTACACTATCCTTTTATAATTTAAAATATTGTTTGTTTTTTTACTTTAAAATAAAATAAAATATTGACTTTATTAGTCTGTTTATTCATCCGGGATTAATCTCAAAAATAACTGAGCCGAGAGGCGAGTATGCATCGGGGCCATCTGGGAGTTACAGAAGACGTCAAAAAGGGAAGGAAGGGGACTGTCCGCGGAACGGAGATTAGAAGAGTTTTATAGCAGAAAGGTTTTGTCGAAGGGTAGTGACTTGAGAAAGTAAGGAGGCATCAGAAAAAGAAGCATGTTGTTGTTGCGATTACTTCGATGATTGTACATTTTGACATTTCGACCTTTCGACATTTCGATGTTTTGATGTTTCGATATTTTTACTTTTCGATAATTTGACATTTCGATATTTTGACACTTCGATGATTGGACACTTCGACGTTTCGATATTTCATGGGTGTACCCTTACTTTCATCCCCTTTTAAAAAAACCTAAATACCAAGTTTCATCTTTGTAGACCCAAAGGTTCATCAGTGAGGTCAGTTTCTTCTTTTATATATTTAGACTAGCTTGTGCCCGCGGCTTCACCCGTGTAGACAAAAAAAAGCGGTTACACTATCCTATTATAATCTATATAAAATATGGAAATAGTAAAGTCTGTTTATTTATCCGGGATAAATCTCAAAAATAACTGAGCCGAGAGGCTAGAATGCTTTTCCATACAAACTTTGAAGCCCCGTTTCACCACCTTAGAGGGTGAATTTTGAAATCCCTTCCCTTTGAAATTTTGAAATCCTGCTTGCGTTCGTTCTATAAGAAACCATTATGTAAAATTTCAAGTTTCTAGACGCAGGGATTTGGTCTGTACTTTCCCATACAAAATTTGGACCCCCGTTTTACCCCCTTAGAGGGTGAATTGTGAAAAACCCTTCCTTAGTTCTCGCCTCCGTTCTATAAGGAAACTCTGTGCAAAATGTCAAGTTTCTAGACCCAGCGGTTTTGGGCTGTGCGTTGATCTATCAGTCAGTCAGTTTCTACTGTTATATTATACTAGCTTGTGCCCGCGGCTTCGCCCGCGTAGACTAAAAAAGCGGTTACACTATCCTATTACAATGTATAAAAAATTTTAACAGTGAATTCTGTTTGATCATCCGGGATTAATCTCAAAAATAACTGAGCCGAGAGGCATCGAAGGGGGTCATCTAGGCAGTTGGAGAAGACGTCAAAAAGGGAAGGAAAGGGACTGTCCGCGAAGCGGAGATTAGAAGAGTTTCAGAGCAGAAAGGTTTTGTCGAAGGGTAGTGACTTGAAAACTAAGGGGGCATCAGAAAGAGAAGGATGTTGTTTGGAGACTTTAGACGTTATTTAAAAGATTTGGCATGTTGGCTTTATTTTGTCATAGGTATCGAAATTTTAACGATGTGATGTTTCGATGACTCGAAGCTTGGACGTTGTGACGCTTCGAGCTGCGACGCTTTGATATTTTGACATTTTGAAATTTCGGACATTTTGATATCTTATTTGAATATTTTAACATTTTTAAATAAGTGACTTTCGCAGTATGTTTCTATGACATTTTGATATTTTGACATATTGAGATTATGATATTTTGATACCTATTGTGATATTTTGATATTTTGGTATTTTGATACTTTGATATTGTGATATTTCGATATTTTGATAGTTGATATTTTGATATTTTGACATTTAGACATTTTGATATTCTGACATATTGATATTTTGATATTTCTATATTTTGATATTAAGACATTTTAATATTTAGACATTTTAAAATTTTAATAATGTTGATATTTTGAATGTTTGATATTATATATTTATATAATATCACAGCCCGGACACTTCATACAAATTTCGCGCAATTTTTACTACATAGAAATTTGACACTTCTTCATGTCTGTACACGTGTTTATGCATGTGTGAGTGTCTAGGGCTGCCTCACGTGCTGCCTATTGCCTATATTAAGGCTGCTTGGACATACAGCCTTGTCTTGAGGGATTTGTCTTTGGCAGGATTTTACTTTATGGATCTGGCCGGGTATCCGATAATAAAATAGTTAGTGCCGGATAATTTTGTGGACAGAAATAATAACAAATACCATTGGAAGAAAATGTTTAAGCAAATTAAAGAAAGATTAACTGAATAATAAAAATTTTAAAAACGGTAAACTCTGATGGAAAAAAAGCCAGTTTTTCTGTCCGATTGGCATCAAGGCGATTCTTTCAGAGTTCTGTACCACAAAAAAGTAAAAGGATCACTCGTGGGTCTGTCTGTCCGTCCGTCTCGGTCACAGCCAATTTGCTGTGAATCTATCGGATCGATTGAATAAATTGAAACTTAGTACACAATGAATAGATTAACCCAAAAACGGATGTGTAACATAAATAAATTCAGAGGGCGGGCGGTTTATCGATCAAAGATTTATGGAAATGAAAGAATTTCATAAACCTTTTAATATGATTTTTTTAACTTATCCATGAACATGAACTAATCAGCTGATACATTTTGGAAAGTCATATTGCAAATGAATATGTCCTTGAAGAAATGATTCTCAGTTTCACCTGCTAGTTATCACTATTTAGGTATTTCGAAATGTAGGTACAAAATAATCTGATAAAATCTCCAACAACTGTATAACTATATCGTCACGTATTTTATGTAAAATAAAAAAAAAACCGTGTAAATATATTCTATATTGATACCGTTGTCCCTATATTTTTTGTATATTGATATTGTAATTAATTTATTGAAAAAAAAATGTGTGATAAAATATACATTACAAAAATGGCTAATACATTAAATATTAGCAAAATCTTAAAGTCATTGTTTATAAATAAAGGATTATTTGTTGTTTTAATCAAGTTATGTGATGATTATGAAAATATTTACAGATTGTTTTGAAATGCCATTTGATTTATCTAGTTGAAATCTAATAGGGAGTTTTCAGATGACGTATGTCACACCGTTCATAAGATTCTCAATAGATGGCATTTCTTAGCTTTGGCAATGTATTTTTAAAAGCAGCATAGAATTAACGGTATCAAAATTTTAATATAGTTGAAAATATATAAAAAGCCACATGAACATAGATTCTTATTAAATGAATTAACTGAAACGATAAATTTACAACTTTATCAAGTATGACCTGATGACCTGGATGCATTCCGGTTTCTCTGATATATGTAAATTCTTCTTCCGAACCAAAAATAAATAGATTTCAATACATTTTTATGATTAAAATGCAATTTAGAACTCGGTATCATGTTAGACGTCTTTTAAGAAATACAAAAACAATACTGACAAGCGTGACTTTTCTAAAACCCTACCTTAGTGGATGGATACCTCCGTTCTATAAGAAATTACAAGTTTCTAGACACAGGGGTTTGGCCTGTGCGTTGATCTAGATATACTTTGGATCCACGTTTCAACCGTAAGAGGGAGAATTTTGATAAATCTTAGGTTTTTTTTTATGGCAGAGGTGGCAAACGAGCAGACGGATCACCTGATGGTAAGCGATTACCGCCGCCCATAGACACCCGCAACACCAGAGGAGTCACAAGTGCGTTGCCGGCCTTTGATTTGGGAGTACGCTCTTTTCTTGAAGGTTTGAACCTGTAGTGTACCTCTAGACCTTGTAAGGAACCTACTTGCCAAATTTGGAATCTCTAGACCAGTGTTTTTCAACCTTTTTTAATACCCGACTCCTGTATAAGTTAAAACATTCTTGCGACCCCCCTAGAGCCATAAACATGCAAAATGTTAGTGATTTGAAAGACTACGTTTATATTGGCGCATAATTTTCTTCAATTAAAAAATGATTTAGTTATTATATTAATGTCCCCGGGGGGTCGCGACCCTCAGGTTGAAAAACACTGTTCTAGACCCAGGGGTTTGGCCTGTGCGTTGATCTATCTACTTTGGAACCCTGTTTCACCCCTTTCGATGGTGAATTTTGAAAAATCCTTTCATAGTGCAACCTTAGACCTCATAAGGAACCTACTTGCCAAATTTGGAATCTCTAGACCTAGGGGTTTAATTTCAAGTTTCTAGACACAGGGGTTTGGCCTGTGCGTTGATCTATCTACATTGGATCCCCGTTTCACTCGCTTAGAGGGTGAATTAAAAAAATCCTTTCTTAGTGCACCCCTAGACCTCATAAGGAACCTACTTGACAAATTTGGAATCTTTTGAGCCAGGGGTTTGGCCTGTGCATCGCTCTATCTACTTTGGACCCCCGTTTCACCCTCTTAGAGGGTGAGTTTTGAAAAATCCTTTCTTAGTGAAACCCTAGACCTCATAAGGAACCTACTTGCCAAATTTGGAATCTCTAGACCTAGGCGTTTGTCCAGTGCGTAAATCTATCTAATTTGGACCCCCGTTTCACCCCCTTAGAGGGTGAATTCTGAAAAATCCTTTCTTAGTACACCTCTAGACCTTGAAAGGAACCTAAGTACTTGCTAAATTTGGAATTTCTAGATCCAGGGAGTTGGCCTGGGCGTTGGTCTATCTACTTTAAACCCCCATTTCACCCCCTTAGAGGGTGAATTTTTAAAAATCCTTTTTTAAGTACACCCCTAGACCTCATAACGAACCTTCTTGCCAAATTTGGAATCTCTAGACCCAGCGGTTTGGTATGTGCGTTGATCTATCTATTTTGGACCCCCGTTTCACCACCTTGTAGGGTGAATTTTGAAAAATCCTTTCTTAGTGCACTTCTAAACCTCAAAAGGAACCTACTTGCCAAATTTGGTATCTCTAGATTCAGCGGTTTGGGCTGTGCGTCGATATATCAATCAGTCAGTCAGTCAGTCATTCAGTCAGTCAGTTTCTTCTTTTGAAGATTCTAGTATAGATTACTGCCATATACTTTTTCATTTGCGTCCTACTATTTGAGTACCTAGTCTAAGAAAAGGACGCTGAGAGACCATTCTTGCTCTTGATCATCTAGGTGTGGATAATAGGACCGATGTAGCTACCTAGTCATGTCCTTTTATCATGTTTTATCTAGATAAATAATTGTCCACTGGGCCGCTAGAAAATGTTCCATTGTTATCTAAAAGTAAGTAGGTACCTACCTACGAGTATTCACCACTATTCACCACCTAGACATACTATATCGATTGAAGAGTTTAATGACTGCTTGTTATTATACTGAACTAATAACATACTTGTAAATTGGTAGATAAGGGGTACCTTAAAGTATATGGTAATAAAATATTACTTATCATTATCAGTGATATTTGAATCCCAAAGATATCGTTCCGCGCGATCGTCGCGCGCAGTGCTGTTTCATAACGGTGCGGCGCGGCGTCTTGCTACCTCGCCGCTGGTGCGAAGGTATTTACTTTAGACGTGATGACGTGCTCTCGGTAGTGTACTGATACGGTGACATTGTGCTTCACACACACGCTCATAAATTAGAACACGAAAAATTCAGGTGATGTGTAAACGTACAACCATTGGTTTGTACCTATTGCCGATGGTTTTTCACGTTTTGCGAGAAGGTTTATAGTTGTGCTTAGTTGGCTACGACGCCATGTTATGTACAAGTGTATCGATATGCGCAAGCGCTGATAACAGTTTTTAAATAACAACAGGAATTAAATTAAGTATTTTGCGATCAATAGATTATATTTCGAGTTTAGGTGTGCTTTTGCAATTTTCTGAAATTTTTATCAAAAATGGATCGGTTTCGGCAAAAACATAAAAAAGAGAAACATTTAAAAAATGCGGACAAGGAGAAACCAAATGTGTTTGTCGCTGACGTGAAATCTATAAAAGAAAATCTCAAAATAAAAGAGATTTTGAGAACGGTGAAAATGAACAGCAGCATGCGGCTTAAGGCTCCTCGGGGAAGCAAAGTGATGACCAGCAAGGACTTCAACGATAGCGAAGATTTTGATGATATGCGGAGTAGTGACCATGAACTAAACTTATCTGGAACAGCGAGTGCAACGAACCCAGATGTGGTTTTAAAAAATCCTGACAATTACCAGTTACCTAATGATGAAATATTATCAAAGAATGACACCGTGGATGATTCAGAAATTGAAAAGGTAACGACTGCAGAAACGGCTACCGATATTTTTTCTGAAACGTTCGATGCTGATGTTAAAATAACAGACGCTGAGATAACTAACTCAATGACACGGAGTAGTCCAAATGATTTAAATTTTGTAACGGACGAATCTAACCGGCAGCAGCAGGAGCCACCGGAAGATGCAAGTGCTAAGCTGCGTCATCGGAAGCTTTCTCTAGATCATACCATAATACTAGCGCGACGAGATGGCCTTTCACAGTCTGAGCTAGATCTACATTCAATAGGAAAGTCTCCCCTTGAAAGAAAATCTTCATTCTTTAGGAAAAAGATGGATAGTTTCTTTAAGAACACCACCGAAATATTTAAGAGACAATCTTTAGGGAGCAAGTTGCAAGGTCAAAGAAGAGGGTCGATGTCAGTATCGTTGCAGTCACTGAACGAGAATTCCATTCATCACGAATACTCTCAGGTACGGGTACCTTAAAATATTCAAGGTGTTTTGACTAGTGTTTGTCTGTTCTATCGTCTAACTTTAATGATCCAAGGTAGAGTACATGATCCAAAATCTTTTCTAGTAAAAACATTCTTCTCCCAAGAAAACTGGATAACTTGCTCCAAGGAACCTATACTTACTTACATAATATTATCGGAGTTTTATTGTAACTTTTTATATTTATTGTCAATAATTGATCAATTACTGTGAATTTTGTTTTGCTCCAATTGTATAATATCCTTAGAAAATAGTTGAGTTTTATGAATAGCGTCAACCATTTTCCGATAGTCGGCAAAAAAAAGTCACCTGCATCAGTACATAATATTATGGTTTTCGGTTTTATTCCGAAATAGTTTATTCAAAAAATGTAGCACTCTCTAATAACGAATAATTAATGTTTCTGTTTATTACATTTGTATATGTATTTTATAAGGAATATATCATCTCTACACCTATAATATACTTAGGTAGGTATAAGTAGATAGGGATCGACACAGACACGACAGAGACAGCGTAATAAGCAAAAAAAGCGGCCAAGTGCGAGTCGGATTCGCCCATGAAGGGTTCCGTAGCAGCAAGTAACATAATATAAAAGTTCTTGTAGTTCGTTGTGTTTATGAAATTAAATGTTTTTTTTTTTTATATTTTTATATTTGAGTTGATTGAATGAAAGGTAAATTGCGGTTTACGTTTTATGACGTAGTAAAAAAAACTACTTACTAGATCTCGTTCAAACCAATTTGCATAGTAATGTACATCATACATTTTTTTTAGTTTTATCATTCTCTCATTTTAGAAGTTACAGGGGGTGGGGGGACACATTTTACCACTTTGGAAGTGTCTCTCGCGCAAACTATTCAGTTTAGAAAAAATGATATTAGAAACCTCAATATCATTTATGAAGACCTATCCATAAATACCCTACACGTATGGGTTGAAGAAAAAAAAATTTTGAGTTTCAGTTCTAAGTATGGGGAACCCCCAAAAATTTTTTTTTTCTATTTTTGTGTGAAAATCTTAATGCGGTTCACAGAATACATCTACTTACCAAGTTTCAATAGCATAGTTCTTATAGTTTCGAAAAAAGTGGCTGTGACATGCGGACGGACAGACAGACAGACAAGCATGACGAATCCATAAAGGTTCCGTTTTTTGCCATTTGGCTACGGAACCCTAAAAAGCAGCGTATTTCAGATTTTAAATATCGTTGCAATCGTATAAAGGATTTGCTGCAAAGGAGCGCGACCAGCCTGCGGTCTAGCTCTACGGTGGGCGGCAGCTCTTCCAGCGTGTCGACAGCGACGGCGCGCGCGCCGGCGGGTCCCGGCGACCAGGGCGGCGGCGGCGCGGGCGCCTTGGTGCGCAGCCAGCCGGCCCTGTGCGCCAGCCTGCCGCTTGGTGATGTCGCCTCGAATAGTTCGTACAGTAAGTAAACTTGCACCACTCTTGTATTATATTTCAGTCTAGTTAGTCCAGTCAAGAATCCAACTGACTCCAACATTTAAGTCCTCTCCTTCATCTATATATCATTGAAATCGCTGACGGGGCCGTTTTTGTTCTCTAACCCGACCAACCCTGTAAATGTATGGAGTATGATAAAATTAAATGTGTACATAAGGAATATACGGTTATCCAATGATTTTTCTTCATGGAATTTAAATAAAACAGACATTGAAAAATATATTTTTGTCTAGAAACATATAGTAGATTTTCTCCACAGACACTATATTTAAGGGTTCCGCATTGTGGTGACAAACAAGGGTCTTGTACGTATTGAACAACTTCATGTTCATTATGTACCCATGCAACTGTATAATAAATTTTAGACCGAGGAATTAATGTTGGGGTCTCCATTCAAACGTACTCCTCGTTGACTGGAATAGTTGAACAATAAAGTGGACGGGATAGTATTTTAACAGTTAGATTAAAATAACTTGTTAGTATAAAATTCGTTCAACAGATAAAATTCAGAACTTGTAAAACTTTTACTTTAACTTTATTCTGTCACTATGGGTTTCGTGAAAAAAATTAATAAGTAAAACCTTAGTTCCACTGGATTTTTCAATTATTTTTTATTACATATCTGATTTTCTGGAACAGTGTTGAAAATGTTGAAGCTACTTACGCTGATATCCTTCCTGTCCACCAGTAGCATCCAACGGGCTAACATTGTAACTTTATATTCCCTTATAATTAGTTGTTTTAAAATAAGCTATACTTGTGTTAATAAGAAGTTAGATAAACGCATATCATGATATCAATGATAAGTAGGACTTACCTAATACCACAGTAGTTACCTACTTAGTACAAAATATGTACTTGTAGGAAATACATGACGTATCATATTGGTAAACAGAGCTTTTTGTTATTCATCAAGATTAGAATATACTTAGAGAAAAGAATAAAGGAATTGTACATAAATTAAACATTTGATCTCGAATAATGGTCTTTCCTTTGAGAAGTGAGGCATGATTTTAAGGTTCCGTACCGAAGGATCCTACGCGGGGTTCATTTACTAACTCTACGACATCTGTATGTCCTAATCTTCTGAACCTATACATAATGTACTAGCAGATTATATTAAAATTAAGTAAGAAATTAAGCGAAGTCTTCATATAAGTAATAAGAAACGAGTATTTTTAACTGAACTCCAAAAAAGAAGGAGGTATAATCGTTTGTATATTTTTTTACTTTCGAGCGACGAAGGAGGCAAGGAAGTATTGTCATGGCAAAAAAACGAACTTGAGATTTTGATAGGGATTGATTGTCTTTACTAATAGAGCCCAAAAAAGCAATATATATAAAGATGTCGCTAATCTTAACAAGATATTATTTTAGGTAGCGATAAGCGCCTAGTTTCCTTCTTTAACTGCACTTTTGTAATATGGTAATGAATGAGTTTTGACCGCCTCCTTGCTCTAGTGGTTAGGCCGCTCACTTCACATAAGTATGTCGCGGGTTTGACTCTCAGCGGTGTCCAAATTTGTAAGCTAAGTTTTATGTTAAGCGATGACAATCCTGTGTATGCCAGATGATATATAAGGGATTTGCGAGAAAGTGTGCACAGCGTGGCTGTAGATACAATTTATTTGTGAATGTTATAATATGTGATATCTTCACCGACTGTGAACCAATTATGATGTTTTGTTTTATTCGATAGATAATTACTCAGGTAAGGAACCGTCGTCGGCGTGCACGTACCGAACTGCGCTTAGTCAGGTTTTTAATTAAAAAAAAATTATTAGGTCTCAACGAGGGGTTCGCGACGCCGCCGGCCGAGGCGCCTCTGGGGTCGCGCGCTATCTCAATGAGCTCCGGACTGGACACAGCCTCCGGCCAGCGACGCCGCACTACCTCAAGGTCGAACAGGTACAGCTTTAATTACCAGAAAGGTGACTAGCTTTTTGGAAAACCATTTACTTTCAAGCCTACCTAAAAGACATTGCCGGAAACTGGAATTTCCGCCCACGTAACAAATGATAGCAATAAATTATTCAGAGCCCTATTCATCTCGTCCCGCGCCTGCTCCTGTGCCGCCGGTGCATCATATCGACCTATACTTATTTTCTTCCTATGTGGATTATTAACAGTGATTGGCACTGAGGAGTACCCGGCTATTAGGAATCGACGGCCCATTACTGACGATGCTGCACCTGAAAAAAGCCCATAAAAAGTCGTCTCTAATCATATAAAAAAGGTTTGTAAATGAATAGATTGTGCGGACTACTATTACTTAATTGGTTGTCCGAATTTTTGAGTTTTATGTCGTAAATAATTTTGTTTTTAACAGGGAAGATAATGGAAAACATTGGTTGTTTTGTAAAATTTCTTCAATAATCATAATTAATATTAATAAATAAATAGGCACACTTGTAAGAAACTCGGCACATGATTGTATATGTCGTGGCCAGAATCGTCGAGGAGCTGCGACATGGACCCACTATTTTGTCCCACTGGTGGTTCCACGAGGGAGACTTGTTTCTCGTGGTCCCACTACATTGTATATTGTGAACTAAGTATATCTTAATTGGACAAAGCATGGTGAATACATTTTCCTCATCATATACGTACAATCTCTTTGTACTGATAGTATGAGTTTTCTAACTATTCTGTGTCGTCGTGACACATAATAGATAAATTAATAAATGACAGTAGCATTGTTTTTTTTTCGTGAGATAAAAATACCCACCTGTTCAGTTAACTGAACTTGGACAACTGACCTATTGGGAACAAAGGAAAGATACCGGCTTTCAAAAGCGTACAAACCTCTTTGTACGCGCATCGTAACCGCACTAACTTCAAATAGAAGGAAAAAGTGGAACAATTCATTCTATCACTTGCTAATAATTATGAATGTTTATGGCTGATTTCTGATTTAAAGTGTATTCGTGAAAGTGTGCACAGCGTTGCTGTACATTTTTTTTGTGTATTTGTATATTTTATTCTGATAAGTAGTTTAGAAGTTATGCGGGAACAGCTGAACATACATGCATAGTCATAAGGGTTAAAGCCATAACCCTTCTTTTTGCTTCGCCGAAGTCGGGAAAAAATCCCTCACTTTTACTTTACAAGCAGTTCATTAATTGATATTACAGGTAAACTTGAAAGTTTTTAGTGCAGCAGCCTGGTTATATTTGATACTTCGTGTTCTAAAGTACCAGGAGAGCATGACCGAACAGAAAGTAGTGCCACATTACTATATTTTGACCCCCTAAGCAATGCGCGCCTATGGACCCCTTCTACTAGGCCACGAAGGAGGTCGGGGTTGGAGGGATTTCAGCAATGTCACAGAATATCAGTCCCCTACTATAAGTTTCATCCTATAAGAATATAATGCCACCTAGGTAGGTACTAGGTTTTCTAATAGAGGGCATGTCATTGATTAGGGCATCAACTAGTAATCCGGCACTGTCTACCTTCTGTTCGGTCATGCTCTCCTGGTACTTTAGAACACGATAGGACATGCATGTCCTTGTGCTCCTACCAGTAGGAGAATGTAGTGCGTTAAACGATCATTAGTTAAGTTTTAGTTGTAATTCAATATTGTTTTAATATTCAAAATACAGTTATATTAAAAATAAAATCAGTTATGATTTGTCCATTAATGTCACATAACAAATTGTTATTTTTTGCACCGAACGGAGTAGTGGGACCACGAGAAACAAGTATCCCTCGTGAAACCACCAGTGGGACAAAATAGTGGGTCCACGAGAAAACAGCGGACAAAACAGAATCTCCTTTGACACCAGTTTAACCTAACCTAGAGTTTTTTGGATTTCATGATCTGGCCGCGATATATATGTCGTAGGGATATGATAAAATCAGGGATTTGATCAAATTCCTAAGGGATTTGTTCAAATGCCGGGAAATGTTAAAATAAGAACACGATTTTGTCATTTCCCTAAACAAATCTAGTGATTTGATCAAATCCCTAAATTGATTTAGTGAAATGATGAAAATAATTATTTTGTACTTTTTAAAAGGTTTATTTGGTAAAACATGTACATAGTTTTCTCAATAAGAAGGTATAATGCCGGCAGTTTTTGCCATTTAATAAAATGAAATTTTAAACATGTAAACAGAGTTTTAAATTGTTTTATAGGGAACATGCATAAAAACGTTTTCTTTAATTTAACGTTAGAACAACTTTCACATCTGTAAAAATATTTAACTTTTGATTTGAGCGAAATACACATAAAATATAAACTCATATGATACCTACTTATTTTTAACATCACTTTTAAGTCCTTCGTAGTGCAGCGGTTATGGTGCGAGCCTCTTATTTTTAGGTACGGATTCGTTCCCACGAGACTTTATTTTTTTTTCTTTGTCATTTATTTTTTAATTTGTGTAAACTTATGTAAATAAGTAAACAAAAAGACTTAAGGGTGATAAAAAAATATTTTGTACCTCCTTGCTCCGTGTAATTGGAAATAGGGAATTTTCCACGGCTTTCTCTAAACTCAACTAGATGGCGCTGATCAACAATTGAAATAAGAAAATCTAAGATTGACCAAACAGTCGACGACGGACCAAAAAGTTGATAGTGCGCGGTGGCTGTAGGTGCACTTTATAAAGACTCACACTGTATAATAATAAATGATGATAACTTTCTAATATTACGTATATCATGAATATTTTTCTGTATTTTTATCCAAAAAATACTTTTCATAATTTTTGATGAACAACGCTTGTCAGTATTGTGTTTGTATTTCCTAAAAAAAAATAAAAAAAATAAAAAAAAATTCTAGCATGATACCAAGTTATTAATTGCATTTTAATCATAATTTATTTTTGGTTTGGAAGAAGAAATTACATATAACAGAGAAACCAGAACGCACCTCATCCATACTTGATCAAGTTGAAAATCATTTATACTTCATTCCAATCAAAAAAAAGCAAATCGTAAACAAACTTACTATGGAACTGACACATGTCAATGTCATCTGCATACTAAGTTTGTTTACCTTTTGCTTTTTTTTGATTGGAATGAACCATATGTTAATTCAATGGGGAAGAAAACGCAAAGCTATTTGCAGATGGCGCTACGTACGCTTGACTCATAACAACTTTCAATTTGTTCCGCGTTTTTTATTATCGAGGTGTAATAAAATAGTTTTTTTTCTGTAAAATTGTTAAATGGAAAATGTATACGACTTGGACTGTTCCTCAATTAAAGGCGAAGTTCAAAAATACATAATTGAAAACGTAACTTTTCCCACGTCTTCTTCATCCGAGAATCTTTAGGAAATTAATGATTTCCATTATTATTGCAACCAATCGCCACACAACCCGGCATTTTTTAAATAAATCTTATGTTTAGTTCACGTAAACAGTTTTTATATACGTTTTGACAGTTAATGATGATCGTTATGAGTCAAGCGATATCAGCGCCTCTATCGGCGAGTTTTGTCAGTTTTCTTCCCCATTAATAAGAATCTATGTGTTTGTGGCTTTTTATGGTGTAACATACGTCATCTGAAAATTCCCTATTATAGGATTATTTTATTATATTAATTTTTTAATTTATTTCATATTAGTATACAGTATACAGAGTATACAGGGTGTAACAAAATTGGTGTAGGACCCGTTAACTGGGGATTCTAGTCATGGTACTGAACAACTTTTGTTTTACGACTTTGCTCAAATCACAAAAAAAAATTGGAATTTCATACAAATTGATCATCTGTTTTGCCATTTCTGTACGGAGAGTCTAAAAATTTTTTTGCGATTTGACCAAAGTCGTAGAACAAAAGTTGTTCAGGAGCCGAATCCCCAGTTAACGGGTCCTACACCAATTTTGTTATTTCATAACTTATAATAATTTGGCCTGGCATTGACACCGAACCTTTTCATTTTTTTGCCTGCGTGGATATTGTATTTGTGACGGTTCTTGAGGATGGCATGGAAATGTTTTATCGAGATCCCCCTTAAACTATGTTCTACTATGTTGTTTTCCAGCCTTTACTTAAAAGTATTCTATGTTTTAACCGAGTGCTTTATCTTAGGGACGATCCATAAATTACGTCACACGAATTTAATGATTTTTGACCCCCTCCCCCGTCCTTTTTGCAATATTTCGCCCAGAATTGAATAAATGAGAATAAAATTATATATTTTTTATTATTTATTATGTGACGTAATTTAAAGATGGTCCCCATCTACCTACCAAATTTCATCCCAATCCGTTTAGTAGTTTCAGCGTGAAAGCGAAACAAACAAACAAACATCCATACTTTCGCATTTATAATATTAGTGAGATGAGATGAGATCTACTAAACAAATTTCATCCCAATCCGTGCAGTAGTTTTCATTTCATTTCATTTCATTTATTTTTAATTTGCAATCATGTACAAAGTATTGAAAGGTCTTATATACAAAAACATAATAGTATGGTACATGAGCCCTGTTCTTTCGATCTATCTATCAGCCGAAAGACGTCCACTGCTGGACAAAGGCCTCCCCCAAGGACTTCCACACTGACCGGTCTTGTGTGGCTCGCATCCAGCGGCTTCCCGCAACCTTCACCGGGTCGTCGGTCCACCGAGTCGGAGGCCTGCCCACACTGCGTCTTCCGGTGCGCGGTCGCCACTCGAGAACTTTACTGCCCCAACGGCCATCTGTTCTACGAGCTATGTGCCCTGCCCACTGCCACTTAAGTCTAGCGATTCTGAGAGCTATGTCGGTAACTTTAGTTCTCCTACGTATCTTCTCATTTCTGATTCGATCACGTAGAGAAACGCCGAGCATAGCACGCTCCATCGCCCTTTGGGTGATTTTGAGCCTTCTTATGAGGCCCATAGTAAGCGACCATGTCTCGAATCCATATGTCATCACTGGCAACACACACTGGTCAAAGACTTTAGTATTGAGACATTGCGGTATTTTGGACGTGAAGAAATTGCGAAGCTTCCCGAACGCTGCCCAGCCGAGTTGGATTCGACGATTGATCTCTTTCTCGAAGTTGGACCTACCTAACTGGACTGTTTGTCCCAGGTATACGTACTCGTCAACAACTTTAAGTGTAGAGTCTCCAACCTTCAGAGGAGTGGGTGTAACACGGACTTTTGTCTTATCCATGTTCATTTTAAGACCCACTTTTTGGGAGGCATTACTGAGTCCTTCGAGCATCGCGTCTAGGTCCTCCAAGGTCTCAGCCATGATCACGATATCGTCAGCAAATCGAAGGTGAGTGATGTACTCGCCATGCCGAGTCCTCTCCAGTCCAGAAGCTTGAAAACATCTTCCAGTACAGCGGTGAACAGTTTCGGAGATATAACGTCTCCCTATCTCACCCCACGCTGCAGCCGGATAAGTTTTGAATTCTGATCCGGGATGTGGACCGACATGGTGGCGTTTTTATACAAACACTTCAATATTTCGATGTATCGATAATCGATTTGGCACCGTTGGAGAGACTGCAATACAGCCCAGGACTCGATCGAATCAAAGGCTTTCTTATAGTCCACAAACGCCAAGCATAGTGGCCGATTATACTCTTCGGTCTTCTGTATAATCTGCCGCAGCGTATGTATGTGGTCTAAGGTACTGAAGCCTTTTCGGAAACCGGCTTGTTCGGGAGGCTCGAATTCATCAAACCTGCGTGCGAGACGATTCGTAATGACTCTCGAAAACAGCTTATAGACATGACTCAGGAGTGAGATGGGTCTGTAATTCTTCAGCAGAGTCTTATCACCCTTCTTGAAGAAGAGCACCACCACACTCCTGTGCCATGCTGTAGGCGTTCGTCCCTCGAGCATGACGGAATTGAATAGCTTCTGAAGAGCTATAAGTACCGGTTCTCCACCTGCTTTCAGAAGCTCAGCTGTAATTCCATCATCACCCGGTGACTTGTTGTTCTTAAGTTGTTTGAGAGCCATTCTAATCTCGCACAGGCTGACATCTGGGATATCTTCGGTACAGTGTCGGGTCAATCTGGCTCTCGGGTCTTTAGCCAGATTACTGACAGGTAACCGTGTGGTCGTGTATAATTGTCCGTAGAACTTCTCAACCTCTTCCAACAGCTCGGGCTTGGACGACACTACTCTGCCATCCTCGGTCTTCAGCTTTGTCAGTTGGCTTTGACCAGCAGAAAGATCCCTTGCGAATACTTTTGACCCTTTATTACGCTCGATAGCCTCTTTAATACGATTTGTATTAAATTGGCGTATATCGCGGGTCAAGGACTTGGAGATCTGTCTGTTTAATCGCCGATACTGACAAGCATCTTCAGTGGATTTTAGAATCAGGCTCCGTCTTTCCTCCATGAGCTTGGTGGGGTTTGAGATACGAGATGTTCTTTTTGAATGGCTGGTTTTGAAAGGCTTATTCCCAGCCGTTTGGACAATTTCCACGAACTTGTCGTTGTAATTGTCCACATTTTCGCATTTTCTTAGGCATTCGAGTTGGATAGGCGCGTGTCGGAACGTGGACTTCATCAGTCGACATCTTTCCAGCTTTGTTTTTAGGTTCAATGTGCCTCTTACCATTCGGTGACCGCTTCCTGTCTTCAGCGAGTTGATCTCAGAGACATCATTGAATATTTGCCTTTTTGTCGACAAGATGAAGTCAATCTCATTTTTTACTACGCCATTGGGATGTAGCCATGTCCACTTGCGCTGTTTTGGCTTTTTGAAGAAAGAGTTCATCATAAAGAGGCCCTCCTTCTCCATAAAGCCGGCCAGCAGCTGACCCCGCGCATTCCTCTCTCCGTATCCAAATTTCCCCACTCTCAGCTCGTTGTCACTTCGTTTGGCTAGTTTCGCGTTGGAGTCCCCCATCACAACGGTGTAATGGGTCCTGGAGCTATGTATGGCTCTGGAGATATCCTCATACATAGCGTCCACCTCGTTGTCGGGGTGTTCCGCGGTCGGTGCATATACCTGTATGACCTTCAGCGAATACCGATTGGTGATTCTGAGTATAAGGTACTATAGGGTTTATAAGGGAAAACACTGATGCTTTTAACTATTTCGGTTTATTTCCAATTAAACTTATTAAAAGATTTAGATAGATGTTTACATCATGACGAACCCTTAGAGAATCTTGGTTACAAACTATCAAAATCCGACAGCGAACGATTTAAATCTTTATTATTTTTAATACATAGAAACGTTCTAACGCCGAACAGATCACAATGCGCGGCTGTAGAGATTCCATCACTACAACCACCCACCGCTGAATTGAGGAAAACTCCGTGAAGCGAAGTTTTTCTCAATGATTTACCTAACTTACAATCAAACTCCTACCTACTAACCTAAACTCGCACCCTACCTGAGGTGGAAGTCGAAGGGAGGTCGGACTTTACTAATAGCCTAGTGTTTAGGAAAGACAAACTAGAAAATGAATAAAAAGTTTTAAAGTGTCAGTTAACAACAAATATCAACCATCAAATCGGAAAAACAACTCAATGTCCCAAACGCTTCAGCGTGACAAAACCACAAAAAGTCACACTGTGCCTCAAGCTTAAGAATACTAAGCTAGAGTCCTAACTCTAACTCATTATACAAAGCAAAACTAAAATATTCGGCTTCTATGAATAATTAACCTACCTATCAACCATTGTTATATAAAATAAAAGCAATAACCTATCTAACCTATTAAGTTATAAAATATAAATAAAAGCTTATCTATTATACAACAAACATCAGTGATAAGAAGTTCTGAAAGCTCTTTCAAATACTTTTGACTTTGCAATTTTCGCGCGTAAATTATTCAATGACAATGTCAAAACAAAAATCAGGAAGTATTGTCGAGGCAACTTCCCAAAACAAATAATTGAAAAAGATTATAAGTGCCAAAATGATAAATAGGAACTTTTTCCGAAAATACTGCGCCGAAAGAGTTTTTGCAATCGACCGGGCATAAACAAATTACTTTTACGGAAAGATCGCGAATAAGACTGTTAATGAGCACAAGTAAAATACGCTTTAAAAGAGAATAGAAATGCGATTAACGATTTAAGAGCACCATCGATTTCAAGTTCCTAACCTACACCTTACCTGTCCTGGCATCAACTAGACATATCTGTAAGGATACCAAATAGTTGGGCAATCACACTGGAATAAATATACCTTAATACCTATCTCTCCATATAAAAGTGAAGCCATCATTTTCTGAACTAGAACAAGTCACAAATCTGAGACCCTTGGCAGCAACATATGGCCTTAACCCAAGTGTTCTAGCCTACAACAAACTTCATAATCATCACCTAACTAACGATCTCCTATAAATCATCATTATCTACGCTATGTTCCGGATGTGAGATAACCAAGTCGGCTATCCTCCAGCACTCTATGGGCATATGGAGTTTTTCACACCCTATGGAACACATTCCTACTACCTACTATATTTCTACCAACACTGAACAACTTTCAATCCATAACAAATCCGAATCCTATTCTATAACAATAATAATAATAATAATATCAGGGACAAATCACACACGGTCGTCTGGAACCAAACTAGGACAGACTATAACTTCTAGACGAAATCTAACGATACATACAACACTTCATCGAAAAACTTATCGTGGCCCAAATCTTCAATAATATAGCCAGGAACAGACAAAGTGGAGAGTGGAGAGCCATCTCTCCCTCCCTCTTTGTAGATGCGGTGCTCGGCCGGTCGAATAAGGCGTAACAAAATGATGAGGTTGCCTCGGCACATGTAAACAAAAATGTAGATTAAAGAGTGATAAAGCAAAATTAATTATATACCTACACTATAACTAAGCTATTACGATACTAATTCTTATATACACGGATCTAACAAAATATTTGTTAAACATTTTTAATTTTGACTTTAGGTAACCCTAATTTGGTTACAAGACGGGTATACAAATCTGAGAGCGTAGAAAATGAACTGTGTTTTGAACTGAACCCTCTATTCCTGATATATTTAATCTTCTTCCTATTGCGGTATACGTCCAAATCTTTTTCGCAATTTTCGTGCAAATAAATTTTGTTGATAAAACTGAATAACAATACAGTATAGTACAGTATAGTACAGTAATATGTTAGCGAATGAATTGTAACAATGATTAGCATTAGCGGTGGTATCTCTACAAAATCCAATTCTATAATTATCTAAGTTTTTGGTTGGACTCTAATAAGGTTCCAATTCCTTGATCTCTATCGTAGACATACATTCTCTTCCACCCTGTTGGACTACTGTTAAGCCATTACTAGCTTCATGTACTACGATTTCTATACTATCGACTTTTATGTCAATTGCTTTATCAGTAGACTTACACTCAACAATAACATCACGATATTCAACTACATTTGCCTCGTCTCCAAAACATAACATGTCTGTCTCATTATTACTACATACTATAACATCGATCGCGATTTCTGTGGGGGGTTTAACATTCCAAGAAAACTCTTCACTTATGGGAGTAATCAGTTCAACAGTCTTGGTTACAAGTTCGGAATTTATCTGCTCGTCTGAAACATAATCGTCAACTTTTCCCTGGATTGACGAATCCGAATCTGCGGAGCTATCTGTCACACAATCATCTTTCTCTTCCTGGATCGATGGACCGCAATTGGAATAGATATCTGCGATGTAATTATCTGTCTCATGATAGAATGGAACTTCACATCCGTTAAACTTTATTATATTTCGGCTATAGTCCATTACAGCATTATGTTGAGTCAGAAAATCACAACCAATTATAAGATCCAGTTCAATATTTCTAACTATCACAACATTTATACCAAAAACTACTAACCCGATTTGTACGTAGCATTAGGTGTAGCCAACACATTCGAATTGACCGCCTTCAGGTAATGGATCGAGCCAATAAGAATTTTCGTAAGGCAACTGGAGTTTGCTTGCTAGTATCTCTGAGATGTATGATACATCTAGACCTGTATCTATGTAAGCTCTGCCTGGAAGACTATTAATGTATACTTCAATAAATGGAATGGACAGACCCTGAATTTGTGTGTCTTGTGTTGTCTGTTCCATGAGTTCTGCGTCCAATGGTTCATCATACAGTGTGGAGATTGTAGTCATCTCCGTTGGCATGCAGTCTCTTGGGGTATTAGCTTCAGTTTTTGTTCCAACTTCCTCACAGACCATCGGAGTAGCACAGTTCCATGAAATTGGAAGAGCATTAACCTTTGTTTTGTGTGGGGTTTGCCACATAACGAATCCTTCGATCAGTTCAGCTGCTACTTCCGCGTAAGTTTTGCACGAAGATATGGTACATTTGCAAAAAGTGGAGGCTGAGCCTTCGAAAAATGCAGGTAACACCAATAACTTTGTTTCTTTATCCCATCCCTCGATCTCTGCAACCTTGTCAAATTTTTCAAGAAATCGTGTGTGCTTCCGTGTATGCCATCAAATTTATTATTAAGTAAGTCTTCCATGATTAATTATAAATATAAGATACCTACATAAAATTAACAAATATACACCACAATAATAAATAAAATGTTTGACACTAAAAATAATGGAAAATTGTTGACACTTAGCTTTGTAAACATGTCCATCTCTATAATATAAAATCTTCTTTCACTTTTCTTCAAATTATATTTTAGTTTTTCGCTTGGCTTTTACGAGAATGGGGTTTCTAAGAGCACCTCCACCATTTATAGGGTTCTTTATTAAAAGATACTGATACTTTTAACTATTTCGGTTTATTTCCAATTAAACTTATTAAAACATTTAGATAGATGTTTACATCAGGACGAACCCTTAGAGAATCTTGGTTACAAACTATCAAAATCCGACAGCGAACGATTTAAATCTTTATTATTTTTAATAGAAACGTTCTAACGCCGAACAGATCACAATGCGCGGCTGTAGAGATTCCATCACTACAGTACGCTTCCTTCGTCGAAACACTCTCGACCTGGACCACGTTGTTAAGTTGTTAACGAGGGACTTGTAGACAATAAACCCGACACCACCCTGGGACAGATGGTCGCCCTCCCGGAAATAGAAGCAGGTTTCCGGACTTAAGGATCATGGTGTCCTCTCCCTCTCTTCGGACTTCACATAATCCTACAATGTCCTACCGTAGCCTGCTCAATTCCTCCTCCAGTTCAGCGAGTTTCTCGTCTGTCCGCAGTGTGCGCGTGTTGTATGTTGCCAGGGCCAAAGGTCTTCGTTTTTGGTAGCCTGGCCTCTGCCGGAGATTCTTCGCACCCTGAGCCCTGTTAGGGCATGGCAAATAAACAGATTTGAAAAATTTATTAAAGTAAATTATAATTATGTAAATGAGGAGCGACCAAAAGATAGAAAAAAGTGTCAAATTTTTTAAGACATTTTTAATTTCAATATATATATTTTAATAATTTTGTATTTTATTATTTTATTACCCTTATTATATTATTATTTATTTTGTGTTATATTTTGCTTTTAATTAATTTTAGTTTCAGCGTGAAAGCGGAATAAACACGATGAAGTAAATATTTCACTTTTTTGCCATTCCTCCGGGAACTTTCAAGTTTTCCGGGATAAAAGTATCTAATGTGTTAACCGAGTACTTTATCTATCTACCTACCAAATTTAATCCCAATCCGTTTAGTAGTTTCAGCGTGAAAGCGGAACAAACATGATGAAGTAAAAATTTCAGTTTTAGCCATTCCTCCGGGATCCTTCAAGTTTTCCGGGATAAAAAGTATCCTTTGTGTTAACCAAGTGCTTTATCTTATCTATCTGCCTACCAAATTTCATCCCAATCCGTTCAGCAGTTTCAGCGTGAAAACGGAACAAACAAACAAACAAATATCCATACTTTCGCATTTAGAATATTAATTAAGATAAGATGAGATGAGATCTACTACGATATAACATCTTACCCTTAAAGCACAGGCGAATTTATCACGATTCTATCTGCTTATTTAAAATAATTCATAATATTATTGATTCGCCTGCACTTTTGGCAGAAATCAGCTTTAGGATTCCCCCACGTATATCCTCTCGCACTAAAACAACATTCTCTATTTCTCCCTTTTCGACCAATTCTACAAAATATAGTTTTTTCAGACGTTCGACGCGCTACTACAACAATGATTTCTCAATTGTTGATATATTTAATTTATTCTTGGGTGCTTACAAAAGTGCTATTAGCAAACTTTTGACTAATTTAAATTAGCATGTACAGTGCACAAGTTCTTTCTCAGAGCTCATTTATCTGATGTAATAAAAATATCCTATGGGACTCCAGGTCTGTTGTAATATTATAATTATATGTATGTAATACTACTTATATGACTGTATGTTCCCTGAATAAATAAAATAAATACTTACCAAATTTCATCCCAATCCGTTCTGTAGTTTCAGCGTGAAAGCGGAACAAACATGATGAAGTAAATATTTCGCTTTTTAGGCATTCCTTCGGGAACCTTCAAGGTTTCCGGGATAAAAAGTATCCTATGTGTTAACCGAGTACTTTTTCTATCTACCTACCAAATTTCATCCCAATCCATTCAGTAGTTTCAGCGTGAAAGCGGAACAAACATGATGAAGTAAATATTTCACTTTTCAGCCATTCCTCCGGGAACCATCAAGTTTTCCGGGATAAAAGTATCCTATATGTTAACGGAGTGCTTTATCTATCTACCTACCAAATTTCATCCCAATCCGTTCAGTAGTTTCAGCGTGAAAGCGGAACCAACAAACAAACAAACAAATATCCATACTTTCGCATTTATAATAAGTATTATAATAATATAAAATATAATAATAATAATAATAAAGTTATGATTAGTGATGATGATGATGACATGTCACCTTTTTTGTAAATATTTATGACGAAAAGGTTTGCGGAATATAAACCCGCCAAGAGCATGAAAAATAATAACATGCGTTAAAAAGCGTGAGTAAATAACCAGGAGATAAAAGCTTACAGATCCCAGAGTTTACCACAATGGCATAGTATGATCTACTGAAGACAGACTAGTAAGGTGGCATAAACAGCTCCCAATTAGATGAACATTTTCTGATGTGTTCATACATTTTAACCTTTTTTTTTTTTCTAAATTACGTTATACTTCATCTCTTTGACAGCCAATAAGTACCAATTTTATTTATTTTATAGAGTTAACGGATGCCGACCCTTACATGAACATCCGATACCGGACCGGACGTTCAAAACTGGCTGGATTTCGGATGTTTACCGGATAGTTCGATATTTCAGTGTTCGAGGTCGAAATAACATACATATTTCATATGAGTTATCTTATTTTTACAGAGTCTCGTGGGTAGCAAGTGAGGGACTGACCAACTACTTGCGTCGCGTGGTGCAGGACGAGAAAACAAAGGAGATGCAAGGTGGCAGCTCGTACTCGGACTGCTCGAGCATTCCGGAGAACGCGCTGAGCGCGCCCCACGGCGACTCGAAGGGGCGCCGGCTGTCTTACCAGCGCGCGGTCTCCGGCGAGGACCCGCTGCCGCCGCGCACCGTGGACTCGCTGCGCCGGCGCCGCTACATCCCGGAGCACGCGGAGGTAAGCCCGCACTTACTCATACATCAAACAAGCAACCCAGCCTTTGATTCCAAGGGGCACTGCGCCGCACCGGCTTGCATACTCACTTCATGTCGGAGGATGCGAAGGTGAGCCAACATATTTTACACTCTATGCGTAGGTAGTTCCCTATAAGGTAATCGAAACTTGAGTTTTTAGAATTTGTTTATTCTAATTATATTGCACATATTTTTCAAAATGCCTTTGAAATATAATGTCAAAAAGAGACTATTTACACATTTCTTTGACTATCCATTAAAGGAAACCAGAATAAGTATTCCTAGGGAGGTATGGAAAATTGTTACTTTAGCTTAACCTCCTGGGGCCCAGATCTTTTGATTTTCGAAATGTTTAGTGTAACTTGTATTAAACGAATCAAAGGCCAAAAAAGTAACCGAAAAAAATAGGAAAAAATATATTTCGTGGAAAAATAGCATTTTCTCAATGTCTTATATATGTCGCAGTAAGATAGTCAAAGCCGTAATATAGTTATATCCCTAGAGATATAATTATATACCGGGATTTACTTATAATATGACATAGAAGAATATTAATTAATAATTTGAGAATTTCTAATTAGAGAATTTCTAAAGTGAAAGCCGCAAGTGTTAACTATGTTAATTCATTGATAATTTTAAATAATTAAATAATTTTATCCTCACCAAAATCACAGTTAGCAGACCGAGGCTGTAATTTAAAATGTATGTCCTTACAGCACATATAATCTCCAAACTAAATAAATTACAACTTAATTATCTTATGTTTTAAAACCGGAACTATTAATATAATATAAAAATAATGGATCCCGATAAACAAAAATACAAAATAAACTCACAAATAATAAAAAAATACTTCAAAAATATCATTCTACTTATTTCTTGATTAGTTTTTCTTATGAAAATCTAAAACTTATTTGTTGTCTAAATAGTATTTAAAAATATTTCCATAAACTTTTTTAGTACATAAGTTCTATTAGTGGTATTAACCACCTTCAGCTGGAAAAATAATAATTTTAATGGTGAAAATTTTCCGTTAAAACAGTTTTTTCCTTCCTATAAGAACAAGTGTTCTTAGAACACGGCCCCCTTCATCGAACGAACAGCCCCTTACGAGCACTTCTTTTGCTTCGTGGTTTAGCATAAACTACTTGGCACTGTCATTGTCTGTGACAAAGACAAAACTAAATAAATAAATATGAAAATTAATAACTATTTCAGATAACGGACTCTTTAATCCTTCTCAAAAGGATCAGCCAGCATCATACTTAGTACTGCGGCAGTACTACAGCCATCATTATGAGCTACTAGAGTAACCGCTACAGAATCATCTTCATCAGACAGAAAGTCAGTGTCAGCTAAGACACTGACTTTCTGTAATTTCAGACTGTAATTTCTTCTTCCCTTAAAACTGTGAAAAATAGCCATGTCAGCGAAGCGAAGTGCTCTATGTCGTTCGTACAGGTAAAACATCATACGCACAAGTCACTGGGACCACGTGTAGTATCTGTACGACATACAACTTTTCTCTTTTGTTTCTTAGTAGTCATTATCGTTCTCATGATGATTAACTCATATTTAAAAAAGTAAACTAATATATCACAAAATATTGGTTATACATCGCGTAATTATTTAAATATTTTGCTTAATAAAATTACTTTTTACATGGTGATACCCTGAGGTGATACCCTTGCCGCTAGCGTTCACGTCAAAATCAAGAAAGAATTACTTAATTGTCAGTTGACTGACTAATAGACGTTCAAAATGGCGTATTAATAGTTTGTCTATGAACCTAAAATAACAGTTCGACATTTATTATACAGATGGCGATGCAATATTTATTTTCATCTTATGTATTATATTTACGACGCTAGGCCCCAGGAGGTTAAATATCTCTCAGTTACAACTTACGGCAAAGCTTTGCTTGCAAGGTCGCAAGTCAAGACATAATTTTTCATATAAAGAAAATGAAAAATAAATTGCTTACAAAAATGTCGTTATCACTTTCGTTTTCAGTCGAGCCCGCGTAGCCACTTCGAGTTAGTCTCGAGGCCGCGTAGCTCTCAGTATCGCGCTCTCATTTTTTAATAATACGCTTTAACTCTTTATTTTAATACCCTATTTAGAGAAAAAAAAAAGATTTCATTATAACGCCAACTTTCGCGAAAAAGTTCAGCAAGAAACTATTATAATTAAATCTGATAACATGATGACAGTGGGTACACGGCCGATGGAGACGTTTTGAGCGGGTAGGTCAGTCAGGCTTGGCATTGCCGGCACCCGGTGGCGGCGGCGGCGGCGGCGGCGGTGGCGGCAGCGGCGGTAGTGCACTGAGGGAGCGCGCCACAGCAGTACGCGCGCGTTGCCGCCGCCGCTCTTTTGCTTACATGTAAACACGCGGTTTACAAAGTAACATGGCAGAGTTAGTTGATTTACGTAAAACTTTAAAATCTCATGTTTACTAGGTGTACCTAAAGTTCCAACAAACCAGTCAGCATTTCTATAAATAAGAGGTAGATATTGTGAAGCCAAAACTTTGCGTCAAAACTTTGTAGAAGTACCTACCTATTTGAACAACGCAGTACTAAAATACCCACATATTGGTGTACTTAGTTTCGTAATAAAGATGGGTAAGCTTTCGAGCAGGGTCTCTGTCAGATTGTGAATTATTAGATGAGAAGTTAGCCATTAGTGGTGGGTAAGTCAGTAATTGAAAGTAGAGCGAAGGCAGATTTATTGCAGGTCGCCGCGAGTTTCGCCTCCGCCCGTAGTCACGGAATGTGTTCGCGATAACAATCTACAGTCTAGGTAGGGAAAAGCCGGCCAAAACGAGGAGCTTAAGGTTTGAAGAGTCATAAATCTCAGATTATTGAAGCTTCGAAGTATTTGGTATTTATTACATCAAAAGAGTCTTCAATAATTATTTTTATACTCAATTAGGTATTTACTTACAAACGGACAACAAAACTTCATTCAAGTACTTCTTCCTGATTAAATAAACAAAAAACCGGCCAAATGCGAGTCGGAGTCGCGCACCGATGGTTCCGTATAAATTCATAATCACACATGACTTGAACTCTATATTTTTTATATTTGAGTTGATTGAATGAAAGGTAATTTGCGGTTTACGATTTATGACGTATTAAAAAAAAACTACTTACTAGATCTCATTCAAACCAATTTTCGGTGGAAGTTTGCATGGTACATGGTACATCATATTAGTTTTATCATCCTCTTATTTTAGAAGTTACGGGGGGGGGGGGGTGACACATTTTACCACCTTGGAAGTGTCTCTCGTGCAAACTACTCGGTTTAGAAAAAAATGATATTAGAAACCTCAATATCATTTTTGAAGAACTATCCATAGATACCCCACACGTAAAGGTTTGATGAAAAAAAAAATTTTGAGTTTCAGTTCTAAGTATGGGAAACCCCCAAAATTTATTGTTTTTTTTTTACTATTTTTGTGTGAAAATCTTAATGCGGTTCACAGAATACATCTACTTACCAAGTTTCAACAGTATAGTTATTGTAGTTTCGGAATAAAGTGGCTGTGACATACGGACGGACAGACAGACATGACGAATCCATAAGGGTTCCGTTTTTTGCCGTTTGGCTACAGAACCCTAAAAACCGGCCAAGTGCGAGTCGGACTCACGCACCGAGGGTTCCGTATAAATTCATAATCACACATGTCTTGAACTCTATATTTTTAGGGTTCCGTAGGTTTTTTATATTTGAGTTGATTGAATGAAAGGTCATTTGCGGTTTACGATTTATGACGTATTAAAAAAAAACTAGGGCATGTGGTGTGGAGGGCATGTGGTGTGGCCTTAGAATAGCACCACCCCATCTCTTCCCGTGGGTGTCGTAAAAGGCGACTAAGGGATCCATAAACCGGAAGATGGGCAGCAGCGTCTTTTCCGCATACCATCTCGGCTCACGCCACACTGCGATCGCCAAGCCGCATGCCAAGCGTGGCGATTACGGCAACTCCCCCCCATGGATATAAACCCTAAAAAACGGCCCCTAGTCCCCGGCAGCCCCGCTATTCCTGACTCCGGCAGCGGTCACGGTAACGGCGGGGCATGGGGTGCGAAGAATCTCCGGCAGAGGCCAGGCTACCAAAAACGAAGACCTTTGGCCCTGGCAACATACAACACGCGCACACTGCGGACAGACGAGAAACTCGCTGAACTAGAGGAGGAATTGAGCAGGCTACGGTGGGACATTGTAGGATTATGTGAAATCTGAAGAGAGGGAGAGGACACCATGATCCTTAAGTCCGGAAACCTGCTCTATTTCCGGGAGGGCGACCATCTGTCCCAGGGTGGTGTCGGGTTTATTGTCCACAAGTCCCTCGTTAACAACGTGGTCCAGATCGAGAGTGTTTCGACGAGGGTAGCCTTATACTCAGAATCACCAATCGGTATTCGCTGAAGGTCATACAGGTATATGCACCGACCGCGGAACACCCCGACGACGAGGTGGAGGCTATGTATGAGGATATCTCTAGAGCCATACATAGCTCCAGGACCCATTACACCGTTGTGATGGGGGACTTCAACGCGAAACTAGGCAAACGAAGTGACAACGAGCTGAAAGTGGGGAAATTTGGATACGGAGAGAGGAATGCGCGGGGTCAGCTGCTGGCCGGCTTTATGGAGAAGGAGGGCCTCTTTATGATGAATTCTTTCTTCAAAAAGCCAAAACAGCGCAAGTGGACATGGCTGCATCCCAATGGCGTAGTAAAAAATGAGATTGACTTCATTTTGTCGACAAAAAGGCAAATATTCAAAGATGTCTCTGTGATCAACTCGCTGAAGACAGGTAGCGATCACCGAATGGTAAGAGGCACATTAAACCTAAAAACAAAGCTGGAAAGATGTCAACTGATGAAGTCCACGCTCCGACCAGCGCCTATCCAACTCCAAAACCCCGAAAGCTTTCAGCTCGAATTGCACAACCGCTTCGAATGCCTAGGAGAATGCGAAAATGTGGACAATTACAAAGATAAGTTCGTGGAAATTGTCCAAACGGCTGGGAATAAGGCTTTCAAAACCAGCCGTTCAAAAAGAACATTTCGTATCTCAAACCCCACCAGCAAGCCCATGGAGGAAAGACGGAGCCTGATTCTAAAATCCACTAAAGATGCTTGTCAGTATCGGCGATTAAACAGACAGGTCTCCAAGTCCTTGACCCGCGATATACGCCAATTTAATACAAATCGTATTAAAGAGGCTATCGAGCGTAATAAAGGGTCAAAAGCATTCGCAAGGTATCTGTCTGCTGGTCAAAGCCAACTGACAAAGCTGAAGACCGAGGATGGCAGAGTCGTGTCGTCCAAGCCCGAGCTGTTGAAAGAGGTTGAGAAGTTCTACGGACAATTATACACGACCACACGCTTACCTGTCAGTAATCTGGCTGAAGACCCGAGAGCCAGATTGACCCGACACTATACCAAGGATATCCCAGATGTCAGCCTGTGCGAGATTAGAATGGCTCTCAAACAACTTAAGAACAACAAGGCACCGGGTGATGATGGAATTACAGCTGAGCTTCTGAAAGCAGGTGGAGAACCGGTACTTATAGCTCTTCAGAAGCTATTCAATTCCGTCATGCTCGAGGGACGAACGCCTACAGCATGGCACAGGAGTGTGGTGGTGCTCTTCTTCAAGAAGGGTGATAAGACTCTGCTGAAGAATTACAGACCCATCTCACTCCTGAGTCATGTCTATAAGCTGTTTTCGAGAGTCATTACGAATCGTCTCGCACGCAGGTTTGATGACTTCAAGCCTCCCGAACAAGCTGGTTTCCGAAAAGGCTTCAGTACCATAGACCACATACATACGCTGCGGTAGATTATACAGAAGACCGAAGAGTATAATCAGCCACTATGCTTGGCGTTTGTGGACTATGAGAAAGCCTTTGATTCGATCGAGACCTGGGCGGTGTTGCAGTCTCTCTAACGGTGCCAAATCGATTATCGATACATCGAAGTATTGAAGTATTTGTATGAAAACGCCACCATGTCGGTCCATCTCCAGGATCAGAATTCAAAACCTATCCGGCTGCAGCGTGGGGTGAGACACGGAGACGTTTTATCTCCGAAACTGTTCACACCGCTGCACTGGAAGATGTTTTCAAGCTTCTGAACTGGAGAGGACTCGGCATTAACATCAATGGCGAGTACATCACTCACCTTCAATTTGCTGACGATATCGTGATCATGGCTGAGACCTTGGAGGACCTAGGCGCGATGCTCGAAGGACTCAGTAATGCCTCCCAACAAGTGGGTCTTAAAATGAACATGGGTAAGACGAAAATCATGTTAAATGTCCGTGTTACACCCACTCCTCTGAAGGTTGGAGACTACACTTGAAGTTGTTGACGAGTACGTATACCTGGGACAAACAGTCCAGTTAGGTAGGTCCAACTTCGAGAAAGAGATCAATCGTCGAATCCAACTCGGCTGGGCAGCGTTCGGGAAGCTTCGCAATATCTTCACGTCCAAAATACCGCAATGTCTCAAGACTAAAGTCTTTGACCAGTGTGTGTTGCCAGTGATGACATATGGATCCGAGACATGGTCGCTTACTATGTGCCTCTGAATGCTCAAAATCACCCAAAGGGCGATGGAGCGTGCAATGCTCGGTGTTTCTCTACGTGATCGAATCAGAAATGAGAAGATACGTAGGAGAACTAAAGTTACCGACATAGCTCTCAGAATCGCTAGACTTAAGTGGCAGTGGGCAGGGCACATAGCTCGTAGAACAGATGGCCGTTGGGGCAGTAAAGTTCTCGAGTGGCGACTGCGCACCGGAAGACGCAGTGTGGGCAGGCCTCCGACTCGGTGGACCGACGACCTGGTGAAGGTTGCGGGAAGCCGCTGGATGCGAGCCGCACAGGTCCGGTCAGTGTGGAAATCCTTGGGGGAGGCCTTTGTCCAGCAGTGAACGTCTTTCGGCTGATAGATAAAAAAAAAACTACTTACTAGATCTCGTTCAAACCAATTTTCGGTGGAAGTTTGTAATGGTAATGTACATCATATATTTTTTCTAGTTTTAATTCAATTCAATTCAAATATTCTTTATTGCACAGAGACATACATGATAATATAATATTTAAAACGAATGTAGCTGTACAATTTAGGCGGCCTTATTGCTTAGAGCAATTTCTTCCAGGCAACCTGAAGAATGGAAAAATATAAACATAATAATGGGCTGTGCAAAGCAAAAGCGAATGAAATTAACATTTAAAACTAATATCTATCTAAAAACGAACTTATAAATAAAATAAATAAATAATATACATATACATAATTATATCAGTACTTACATATAAGTAATACAAATACTTAATGATAATATAATATAATAATATAATAATACACTAGCCGGGAGACCGAGCGTCGCTCGTTCAATCGGAGTTTTTATAAACTAAGATAACTTGTAATGATAAGTAGTACATATAAGATATATTTTCTATGAAACATTTTGCAGGGTGTTCTTTTAGTCGGTAGTGGCCTTCTAAGAGATGAAAGGACAAGCAATATTTGTTGTAAAAATATCTACTAATCATATTTTTTTATAATTTGATTCTATTGAAAAAAATACATGCAAATTATCCTTTTTTTGATAAAAAAAAAAAACAGAAAAATGTTCAATGATACGTAATATTAGAAAGTTCTTCATCATTTATTATGATATGTATTAGTTAGTAACATCAATCAAGTTTTATTATTCTCTTATTTTAGAAGTTACAGTGGGGGGGACACACATTTTACCATTTTGGAAGTGTCTCTCGCGCAAACTATTCGGTTTAGAAAAAAATGATATTAGAAACCTTAATATCATTTTTGAAGACTTATCCATAGATACCCCAAACGTATAGGTTTGATGAAAAAAAAAAATTTTGTGTTTCAGTTCTAAGTATGGGGAACCCCCAAAATTTATTGTTTTTTTTTCTATTTGTGTATGAAAATCTTAATGCGGTTCACAGAATACATCTACTTACCAAGTTTCAACGGTATAGTTCTCATAGTTTCGGAAAAAAGTGGCTGTGACATACGGACGGACAGACAGACAGACAGACATGACGAATCCATAAGGGTTCCGTTTTTTGCCATTTGGCTACGGAACCTTAAAAAGGGAAATCTGCCTATCTTGCCCCATTACTGTGTAAAAGATGAGTTATTTCAAGATACAAGAACGACAACTTTTCTCGGCATGACAACTTTTAACGTTCCTCTTCCTAATCAAAATACTTATTACGATCAAAATGCAATGCTCGTTTTCCTAGGTAAGATAAACAAGGTAACATTTACCTGTTCCTTAAATATTCCGCTGTCAGGGTAAAAATACTCTCACAAAAGTGTTTTGGAATGCTTTCTTACTTGGTTCAGCACAGACTGACATGAAGGACTTCATCATAATCATCGTTAACACTTGCGCAGCCCAGTTTCTCCATTTACCGTCGAAGGATTTGCATCCACTCATCATTGTGTGTATTTATAATAAATTCTCTGCAAATGAAGACAGCGGGTTCTTCTTCCTTGTCCTTGTGTACTTTAAATCACAATTTACGAATGTTAATGAATGAATGAAAACTTTAAAATATCTACTACGAACTTGTTTAAAAACTTGTATTTTCAAGTTAGAAGTAGTTTCAAAACCAAGGTAGGATTTAACCCGGAAAAATGAAAGATACGCAGCTATTTCGAGAAAGAAAAAAATATATATTTTGGTTTTGGAACGCTTGCGAGTGATTCTGGAGTGACAGGTGTTTTGAACAACTAAGGGTAACAAACGTCACCGAACATAATTCAGAAAGGTTTCTAGCTTTTTTCGGTAGTGTGCTGCCTTAATTATAGCTTCAATACCTTAACAGACACAACCAATAGTATTTCAGAACAATTCTTAAAATTGACCCGCTGCGCAATTTGTAACAGCAACTCTCAGGTGATTGATGGATCTCATTAGTCATGGCGCTGCAATAAACCTACTTACCTTAAGGTGAAAAAATCATTTGTGGGGCAGTGTGTACGCTTTTATAACAAAATTCCGAATAACCTGTGTGAACTACCAGAATGTAAATTTAAGAAATATATAAAACGCTGTATTTGTTCAAGAGGATACTATAAGACTGTAGATTATTTTAATGATAATGACATTTGGAATATTCCTCCAGCAAAATGATATGACGTTTATTAGAGTGCTTAATGTACCTACGTAAAGAAATAAATGATTTTGAATTTTTGAATTTTTGAATTTTACCTATGATTAAACAATGCCTTAACGAAAGTGATAAATTTGATTGAACCACTTATTTGGCCGGGTACACCGTGTTATCTTCTTCTTGTCATGCCCGGCCTTCCTCTGTTTAACACCATGTTATTGGTTTGGGCCAAGGCGACTTATTACTGCAATTATTAATACTATGAAGCGCTTCATCAGGACGACAACCCTGCCTCAAATCTTGTTAAAGTTTGTGCCACTGAGTACATACACGAATTGGGTCAATTTCACTTGCTATTAATCTTTCAAAATAGTAGGAGATGTAGATTTAAACTTTAAATAATACCTACGAGTATCTAAACTATTGATTTGCGATTTAATACATAAGCATATGTACACATCGAGTAATTGTAGAACAACGTTATTCATGTTGTCATGAAAATACGCGTAATTATTTTCATGGAACACTAGATTTTCGCTTAAGGGATAAATCTCTTAATATTTAGTAATAAATAAATTACACGATTTTGAGGAAACTGTATACTTACTGACGATAAACAGTTTGAAGTCTAGATTATTTAAGTTTCTAGGTCGAACAGCTTAGGGATCGTCCATTAATCACGTGATGTTTTTAAGCAAATTTTAAACCCCCCCTCTCCCCTGGTGATACGTGGTGAGGTCTTAGACTACCCCCCTAACAAAGTATCTTTACACAACTATATAATCTAATTAACAACCACACTCCGACCTTTGTAACTTATAGAAATCGCGCGTTTAACGAAACATAAATACACGTGATATCTCACTACAACCGCCCCCCCCCCCCTTGTGATATTTCGTGATTTTTTCTGAACCCCCTCCCCTCCTTTCTGTGCTTCACGTGATTAATGGACGACCTCTTAGAAACGTCATAACATCTTTCATTTTATCTTAGACTGGCGGCCAATAATATCTTTGAAACGATGTTCTAGACAAAAGTTTTTTCTTAGAAGTACATACTTCATTTTTAAAGACCTATTAAAAATTACAACGATTACAGAAAAAAGGCGATGCCCTCTAAAAGTTGCCAAAACTTAACAGTGGCCAATCATAAAACTGAAGAACTATCCCCAAGGAAACTATGTCTATTCGCAAAAAAGTATGGTCTACTATTTTAAACTCCATTTATTATGATTCTAAAATGCAAAAGTGTAACGGACAGCCGAGCAGTCTGATCTTATTAAGTTGCCTCTTACGAGAGGAACCCTACACGGACAAAAAGAGTTGGTTTTATGCGCCAAGAGATTCTGATGTCTTGGATTTGTTTCTCACTGCAGAAATAATATTTTTATAACGTAAATTTCGACTCTCATAATAAAAATATGACATTCTTTTTTTATTGTATGATGGACCAATAAATGAGGAAGCATCATAATAGTGTCGATTCGGTGTTTACGATTAAACTTATTTGACAGGACTAAACTTTTAAGCGTCCTGTCTTTGTCTTTTCGATAGGTATATAAAGAAAAAGACAGAACACTTAAATTAAGTTTAATCCTGTCAAATAAGTTTAATGGTGAAAACCGAATCGACACCATTATGTATTACAATATAGCCTAAATGCTAATAAGTAATTTAAATTTAACCTAAACTGCTAATTTGATTTACACTAAGAATGTGTCCTATAGCACTTTTCTTATTGTCTCTAGTTAAGGGTAAGACACTTTGTTCTTGTGTTCTTTACTGTAGCACTCACTACACTGCACTAAGCAACATAACTAATTCAAAAGGTTTTGTCCTTTTCAGTCTTCACACTCAGGTCGGTGTTGTAGGAGCTGGATGGCCTAAACATTCAGATGGTGATGAATTCTATGCTCATGAGCTTCGGTGAATTTTTTTATAATATTAACGACAAAACTATGTTAAACAATTTAACAAAAGAACTCAGCAAGGAGATCAAGAAGTTTCAGCATGAGACTATGAATGCCTACCTGAGTACACTAACGAGTGATTATTCAACTGCTTATTTATTATGGAAAGACACAAAAAATCTGAAAAGACCAATCATGCACATATATACCGCCTTTAAAAAATTTGCGGCCAATGGGCAATTAGTAATGAAGAAAAAGCAAAGACATTCGCAAACCACCTAGAACAGATATTCCAACCCACCGTGTTCCAACCTATCGAAGAAAGCTCGCTTATCCTGGCTACCCCACGATTAGCTAGAAATAAAACTCGTTACGCCCAAAGAAGTGCAAAACGAGATCAAGAACTTAAACCAAAGCTCCTGGGTACGACCTTATTACCGGTGAAGTGTCACGTTATCTTCTTCGCAAAGCCTATTGCAACGCATATGTAACGTCAAGTTAACCACCCTCATTAATGCTGTTTTTAGACTAAAGTATGTCCCTGATATGACATTCTTAATATCGTTTTCAAGAAACTCATATTTTCTATTTAAAAAAAATCATGTTGCATATTATTATATCTTCTTCTTCTTCTTACATTTTGTTTTCTTGAAAGAAAGAAATCGTTATTAACGTGTATAAATAACTTTGGATTATGAAAAGATAAAGGGAAATTATTTCTTGAAAAAATCATACAATGATTGCGATTATTTTAGCTACGAGGCTCCATCCCTAGGGTGTATTCAGTTTATTCATTCAGCGGTTAAACCATCCGAAACCGTCTGCACGAAGTCAATTTCTGTTCCTGAAAACCTCTGCAAGTGTCACCTATTGAGCTTTGCAGTGTAGGTCACGATCACAGAAATTGGTTGAAAAAGACTGCCGTTATGCTGATCAAGCGTTCTTTAATATTGAAACTGGATTCAAGGGAACATGTATAATATGTACATGTTATATAGAGGAAGTTCTCAATTCGTCGGAATCTTTTTTTTTATGTATATTCACCGCTTACTCGAAGACGTCTGAACCGGTTTGAAAAATTCTTTTTTTGATTAAAATGGTATACTTCCCAGGTAGTCCCATATATTATTTAATCGAAATCGATGAAGCACTTTTTGAAAAATCCAACAAAAACTAGTAAAATTGGAGTTGTTACGATTTCAGTCGGTTGTTTTTAACGTATTCAGCATTCTCATCTACACTAATATTTATCTACATCTACACTAATCTACATCTACACTTCTACACTAATATGATTAACCGACTTAAAAAAAAGGAGGAGGTTCTCAATTCGTCGGAATCATTTTTTTTATGTATGTTCACCGATTACTCGAAGACGCATGAACCGATTTGGAAAATCCTTTTTTTGTTTAAAAGAGTATACTTCACGGGTGATCCCATATAAATTTTATCGAAATCGATCGAAATCGATTCAGCGTTTTTTGAGAAAATCAACAAAAACATAGCAAAACTGGAGTTGTTGCGATTGAAGTCGGTTGTTTTTAACGTATTCAGCGTGGTCAATTATAAAGAGGAAATATTTGTATTTTTGTATGTTTGTAACGAATAAACTCAAAAATTACTGGACCGATTTCAAAACTTCTTTCACCATTAGAATACTACATTATCCCTGAGTAACATAGGCTATATTATACTATTAAACGAGTTAGGTGTCCCAACGATTTCGAAAACGGCTTGAAACCTTTCGACGAAAATCTAGGATAAGGGGTTAAAAGTCACCAGAAATCGATCTATGAGGGAATTATCTTCCAAAATATTTATTTTAGGGAGATTTAAGCGAAATATACATAAAAGACGAACGCATATGATACTTATTTTTAAATAATAAGAAGCGGTCGTGGCTCAGTGCGGGTTGCGTGGTCGCATCGATCACGCAGGTTAACTGACTACAGACACGGTCATAACCTGGATGGGTTTGACTGTAAGTGGCATTTATCTCGACCGTTTCCGTGCTTCGCATGGCACGTTAAGCCGTTGGTGCCGGCTGTTATCGCTAGCAGTCGTTAAGCTATGTCAGAGGCCTTATAGGCGGCTTGAAAACTTCTGACATTGGGGTTGGCCACTAGCCCCACAATCTCCGCCAATCCGGACTTGGCCCCCGCGTGTGGAGTATGGCCTAAACCTTCCCGAGTTATGGGAAGAGACCCGTCCCCCTGTAGTGGGGACGTAATGGGTTGTTAACACACTTATTTTTAACTTAGGATTGCCGCATTTTCATATGTTATTTTGGCTGGACTCGAAAACACAGCCCGATGAAGTTGCTGAAATAATAGTTGCCGACTGCCTAATAAATACGAAGACCCAGTATTTTCTGTATAGTCACCAAAAAATATGGTACATGGGCCATGTAAGGAAAAAAATGACCACCGTGCATGAAAAATGGCATATGTTCAAAAAAGAATAAAAAACAGTACCTACATAAAACTAAAAAACAATAAGGATACGTTTACTCTACGTTTATCCCAAAATTATTTATAAATATAAATGTCCACCCGTGCGAAGCCTGGGCGGGCCGCTAGTTTGGAATATGAATATGTTTGTCACGCATCATATAAAACGGCTGAGCCGATTAGACTGTACTTTAATGATTGTATTAAATTTTTGTTATATCCTGTACAACCCTGAGTAACATTTTATGAGAAGAATATGAATATCTGAAATGCCTTATTACTCTAAAACCTTATTTTGCATGACGACACCGTTAACGACGAGCCCGACTCAAATACCAAATTCTTAGATCCCGGATAATTGAATGGTTCTCGTAGAAATGTGACAGAAATTTGGCGAAACCTTTGCTTAATTCAATTCAATTCAAAATTTATTCATAATATAAATATAAATAATAATAAAAATAATAATAACTTATAGCTTTTAATATTATCAGTGAGTATCACCGTGGTGTAGGTGTTGGGAAGTAGATGTATACAGAGTGTTGTTTTGGTCGACAACGAGCTTTGCAGGGGTGATAGTATACATGATACAGATGCCAAAAAAAATATAAAACTGGTACCTTACATTTTCTTAATAAAATCTTAGAAAATAATTATTTATGCTATCCTTGTTTCCGCGCGTAACGAATTTTAACAATGAATGGTAGCGTAGCAACGGGGCGAGGTGTGCGGGGGTGCGCGAGGGGCCTCAAAATATGGCGGTGGCGCTTGGCGCGAGCAGTCTGCCGCATGCCTCCGCGTCGAACCTACGTTTATTTTTCTCAGCGAGAGCACGCTAGAGCAAGCGCCTCTACGCGTGAACTTACGCTACGGATATGATCAGAACAAGTCTTTATTCAATAGTCGTGAACTGAGCGATGTAGTGTACCATTTACATTTCGTGTGAGACTTGGAGTTATTTGGAGTGACGTGTTACGCAATAAAAACAATATTTACAAACTCCGCAAATCGTGTTCTTCTGAAAAAAATATCCCATGCTCAAGGTAGAGCCAAAGTAGACAAGAGTTCAAGGAAGAAGCTATCTTGGAATATTTCTCATGATAGCCACGTTCATGTAACTGTCATTGATCTTTTTGTAGGAAAATTCGTGAATGAGCCGACGGTCACTGACTGATTGCGTGCCCATGCGTCTTGGAAATTGTATGTGATTTTTTCAGTAGAATCAAATCATAAAAAAAATATAATAGGTATTTTCAGAACAAGTATTTTTTGTCCTTTCATCCCTTAAAAGGTCGTTGTCGGCCAAAACAACACCCTGTATTAGGCTAAGCTAGATTCAAAAGCGATTTGCTTTTGAAACTAGCTTCACTCTATTTAGCTTCGCTACATAAATTGAAATGAATAGTATTTTTGCCCGAGTGTATGTATGTATGTATATTTCTTTGGCACGCTTTGTAGCCTCAATGGTTTGATGTATTTTAGATTGAGAGGTGTCGTTAGATTTGTCTTGATCCCCAGATTGACATGGGATACATTTTAAAGCAGTCCTTTTTTTAATATAGTTAGGTTATTTGAATGTGTAATAATATGCCCGATGTACGTCTACTACAATCGACGCGGTATGTTAACACAATAGGAAATCATAGGAGTCGGAGACCTATTTCCTCAAAAAACAGTGAACCAGATTAATAAATTGATTTAGGTAAATCAGGTAAAACATGACTAACAAAACACTTTAAAGCTTAATATTTCGAAAACGGATTTCAGAATTAAAAAACGGTTTTCACAAACCCACAATATTTTTGAAAGATCTATCCAATGATCGCCACAACATGGGAAAGTCTAGTAAAAAAATTCATCCCCGGGAGGTCACCTGAAAAAAAATTACATGATAAATAATGTATATCCGTAAAAAAATAATGAACGCAGCCCTGGTTCAGACCCTGCACTCTGACAGCAACCGTTCACTCTGATAACAGGATAGCATAATTTAAATCGCGTAAGTGTGAAAGAGAGAGTACAAAACGGTTGCTGTCAGAGTGCAGGTTCTGAACGCGGCCCAGCTCTACTAATAGTCTCTAAGCTAAGCCGCGGACAGACAGACACACAGACATGGCAAATCTATAAAGGTTCCTTGTTGACTACAGAACCCTAAAAAGGTGCACACAAAGTATGGGTGATGATGGGACCTTTCCGCCACACCTAAACTCAAACTCAACTCAAAATATTTTTTATTTAAGAAGATGCTTATACACATGCTTTTAAATCGTCAATATTTTTTTCTACCTAGTGCAAAGTCCCTACCACGCGGGACTTGTATACTCAACCGTTTTATAAAACTAATATGTACTGACGTTTTGAATTGTTTTCTAATTATCACCTATTCGGTGTCTACTTTTAGTAAAAAATGTGCTTGCTGCCAACGATTCACAAATACTTATTAAGGCGCTAAGTATAACCAAATCGCAATATTCAATTCAAATTCTTGAAATAATGGTTAAAGCTATCACCATGGAAAAAATATATAACATACTTGTAACAATAAAAAACAAATTGTCTTGAACAGAATCATTGAAATCACAAAAACTTTGATGAAACAAAATATCCTGTAAACCCTGTATTTTGCATTAATTGCAAATTCTCTCGGAAACACAATATTTGTTTATGCTGAAACCAACACACAAAAATCGGGCATTTTAATACCTTCAATTTATCTTGAACGGATTTTTTTAACTAATTTGAAAGCCAAGAAAAGTAATAAAAACATCGAAATCTCGAGAATTTTGCGTTCGGCCTTGACGTAACCGCCGCGACGGTACCCACACTGATCTGAACTTAAAATGGTTGGCGTTACGGTCGATATTAAATTATCATGCATCAACCTGCTCAGAATGAGTGTACTTCGCGCCTTAAATATAAAAATTCACAATGAATTAAAGATTCACAATTCAAAATTGTTTATTGGGATTCATGTAACATCTTCTCGTAATATAGGTTGAGTGAGACCTCCTTTTAGATTTTTATAAAACTGTGTCAGGACTCAGGAGGGCTCGCACTTCCACACCAAAAAAGTTTGACGTAAACAATGTAACACACACTTAGAACAAGATAGAATACAGGAAACAGAAAAAGTTAAAAATAAAAATACCTAAGTGTGTGTGTGTGTGTGTGTGTACTATTGTTTTCTTACAGTCAGCGAGTTTCAATGGGTATATATTGAGATTTAAATTACGCTGCCTACTCGGTAGAAATGCGATAGTGGCAGATACCAAATGGACGTGCACGCGAAAACCTTCGGTACCTGCCTGTGCTCAGCCATCCAACCGTAATGTGCGGTATGAATAGGGAAAACAACTGCCAATTTCTTGCAACGCGGCGCTGCATAGCAGATTACTTTAATTAAAAAATTAAATATACATATAAGGTGCTACTTTATTAGTGCCCGATATTTTAGTCAACGCTTCTACTCCTGATTCTGATCAACTTTTCCCAAGGAACCCATAGTCAAATCGCAAAATGTTTTTTTGACTTTTCACACAAATCGATCCCCTGAGCGGCCAAATTAGTATGAAGAGTCCAAAATTTTTTTTTTCTATTTGACTATAGGTTCCTTTGGGAAAGTTGATCAGAATCAGGAGTAGAAGCACTGACTAAAATATCGGGCACTAATAAAGTAGCACCTTATATATTTTTTGATTTTGAAAAACCAATGGAATCAGTTTTATAACAGTAGGCAACAAGGATTATCCAACATGGTACTCTAAAAGCTTGTTAAATATTGTAACAGAAAAAAATGTTATCATAAAGAATGGAAAAGGTTTAGGGCCCTTATTTATAAAAGTTACTCAAGTAAGACTCAAATGGCTACTTGGTTGAGACGAATTTGAGACGCCATCCGGAACTCGAGATGGTTGCTGATTTATAAATCGATTTTAAGACGAACTTGAGTAAGTTCAGATTTCAAGTTCGAGTTTTAGCGCCATTTCAAAAAGAGTGAATGACTGAATGAACGAATTGAAACATTTCCGTTTCCATTAGATTTTATTTACGAATTTATATATTTTTTTCGTTTTAAATATGCGTTATTTTAATTAAATAATACGTTAATTAAAAAGTTTATATGAAATAACTTAAATATAACCAATTTTAATTATACATATTTCATTATTATTGTTTGTATTTAAAACTAATACAAATGTTTACTTCGTGACAATGTTTCGAAATTAAACGTAGTTCTGACAGATACAAACAAACTTCAAAGCAGGACATATTTTCTCATGTCCATGCCTCTCGGTATGCCAAAAATTAACACATTTATCAATAATAAACCATATTGCTAATGGTTTTTGTCGATTTATTTCTAACACTTCAGTTTTCATAAGATGTAATCAATATTTCAAAATTGTAATGTTTTCTCCATAAATTAATAACTATTCATAACTTTTACGTATTTTTCTTGAATCATAGCATCCACATCATGAAAACGCTACTACTGCGCGCGGGCGAACTACTGTGTCAATTATTCATCAATTTTCGTGTATTTTTTTCGAAATTCACTATTACGCCATATCAATTGATAGTAAAATAGTTACTTAAGTCACCAGCAACCTTGACTTGGCTTTTGACAATCTTAAATCGGACATAAGTAGCATAAGCACATAAGTAGTAATAAATACGCGAGCTCCTCAACTCAGTTGCGGATTCCATTCCGACCCTTAAGTTACGTCTATAAATTAAAACCCAATCTCAAAAGCGGACATAAGACCTGAGATAAATTTGAGTAACGTTTATAAATACGGGCCTAAGAATCCACGGGACTATTTTTATTTTATTTTATTTTATTTTATTTTATTTTATTTTATTTTATTTTATTTTATTTTATTTTATTTTATTTTATTTTATTTTATTTTATTTTATTTTATTTTATTTTATTTTATTTTATTTTATTTTATTTTATTTTATTTTATTTTATTTTATTTTATTTTATTTTATTTTATTTTATTTTATTTTATTTTATTTTATTTTATTTTATTTTATTTTATTTTATTTTATTTTATTTTATTTTATTTTATTTTATTTTATTTTATTTTATTTTATTTTATTTTATTTTATTTTATTTTATTTTATTTTATTTTATTTTATTTTATTTTATTTTATTTTATTTTATTTTATTTTATTTTATTTTATTTTATTTTATTTTATTTTATTTTATTTTATTTTATTTTATTTTATTTTATTTTATTTTATTTTATTTTATTTTATTTTATTTTATTTTATTTTATTTTATTTTATTTTATTTTATTTTATTTTATTTTATTTTATTTTATTTTATTTTATTTTATTTTATTTTATTTTATTTTATTTTATTTTATTTTATTTTATTTTATTTTATTTTATTTTATTTTATTTTATTTTATTTTATTTTATTTTATTTTATTTTATTTTATTTTATTTTATTTTATTTTATTTTATTTTATTTTATTTTATTTTATTTTATTTTATTTTATTTTATAAAATCAATTGCCTGCCACACTAACAGCGAACCAATGCGTGTAGCAAGACAGTTAACTAAATAATAAAAAACAGAATTGCACAAAATTCTTAAAAGTATTATGAAACAAGTTAACGGTTGGGTACTGAGCAAGCAGGGCATTCAGTAGGAATTAGGATGCTCGCGCGGGCCGTGGGCGCGTGTCGTGCGGTGGCGGTGCGCGCGCATGAGCACGCCAGCAGCCGCATGCAGCACAGGCGGCACGCGCGCTGCGGTGCAAACAGCATGCACTGGGACAGCGTGTTGCTATCGTCTATACTACCGTTTAACAGTCGGTAGTATTGTATCAACAGGGCGGTTTTGCGTCGCAACTCGAGAGTATTGAGGCCCACCATACCCGCTATGAACAGAGATGGAAACAAAAAAGGGTAGTATCCGTATAATTTCTTATACAGATAACGTGCAAACTTACGCTGAACGCGTTCAAGCATTATCGTATATTTAGCCTCGTGAGGATCCCATATAATAGAACTGTACTCTAACGTACTTCTTACAAAGGCACAATAGAGAACTAAAATAGCATTCCGATTTTGAAAACGCGCAGTTTGCCAAAACCCAGTGATTTAGACGCACGTTTACAAAGGCGTTCAATATGAGGATTAAAGGTGAGTTCTGCATCGTTGTATACCCCCAAGTCTTGCATATGTGTGACGCGTTCCAGAGCGGCACCAGTGATGTTATAGTCATATGTTAGAGGTACCTTTCTTCTAGTGAAAGTCATCACTTTACATTTGGACACGTTAAACTCCAACTGGTTTTTTACGCTCCATTCGACAACAGCATCGATGTCGCGCTGGAGCGCATCACACTCCTTCACGTTAGCTACACTGAGGAAAAGCTTAATATCATCAGCATACATTAAGCATCTGGCAGTTAGAACCACAGAGGGCAGATCATTGATCATCAATAGAAACAACGTCGGCCCTAAGGTCCACCTGTCTTTGGTTATTCATTTCGTTAGTGGCATAGTCGACAAAGTTAACAAGGTTTGTAACCGTAGACTTTCCAAACCGGAACCCGTGTTGGCATTCACTTATTTGGGCTTGTACTTCACTAGTGATATGACGATTTAAAATCGACTCAAATACTTTGGCAAAAACACTTAGGACGGCGATTGGTCTGTAATTCCTGATCTGCGACTTTTCACCATCTTTATGGATAGGTGTAATACGAGAAATTTTCCATACGGTGGATACATACAAGTTGATATTGTCAGATTCAAAATATATAAAAGTGCCTTTTCGAATACTCTGACAGAGTCTTTAACTATAAAAGGGGGTACCCCATCTGGGCCAACTTAAGACTCTTAACTGCCGTAAGAAAATCGGATGCTTCAACGTGATTAACCGCTACGCGCGCCGAGCACAGAAAACCTGCTGTAGTTGCCTGCTGAGCAGCTTCACATGACAGCGTAGGTTGAGAAGGCAAAAAGACAGATTTAAAATATTCCGCAAATGAATTGGCAGTATCGGCACCCGTCACTATATTACCCTCATATTCAAATTCATTAGAATTTTCTTTCATGGACTGTTAACTCTTGACGAAGGATCAGAAACTTTTTGGGTCTTGTATTATGTTTTTCTCAGTCTGCCTAATAAAAGATTTATACGTATGATTAATTAGTTCCTTAGCCTTTTCTCTATTATAATATTTTCCTTGTTGTTTGTATCGTTTTAGATGAAAATATTTATTTTTTATAGTATTTATTATTTCAGGTGTATACCACGATGGATTGGATGGATTGGTATTTTGAATGTGAATTAAAATTTTCGTTTACAGGTATAAACAGAACCTTTATAAATTTTATTGAAACCTTTATAGATTTTATCATAGAAAATTGCCAGAGCTTTATCTACATTATCTGTTAAAAATACATCATCTCATGAAAGAGACAGGAAGTAGGCGTAAAGCGACGGGTAGTCGGCCTTACGGAAATTCCATTTTGGTAAAGAGTGTTGAGTCGTTTCGGGTGGCGGTGGCGGCGGCGGTGGAGCGCGGTGCGCGGGTCGCGGCACCAACAGGCGCACACCCAGAGGCGGGTGCGGCGCGTCCGCGGGCACCAGCGGATCCACATTACCTCCACAAACCGACTGCCCATATTGCGCAGCACCAAATCCAATACATTACCATACATATTTTTTATAACGTTGAATTGTTTTAGTTTACAATAGTTAAGGAAACAATCGAATTGCATATTAACATGTTTAGTAAAAGAGTTCAAATTAAAATCACCTAGGATTAATATATCGGAATTCGAATACTTTTCAATAACATTTTCAAGGACAGATAATGTTCTTAAAAAATAATCATCAGTAGAACTAGGCGCAATATACACTACCCAGCAAATAAGCTTTTTGTATTTTAAGTAAACCGTTGTTAACAGCACTTCAATGTCCTCCGACAACAGCACTTCGATGTCCGAGTACTCACTCGTCGATATCGCGTATGAGCCTGACCGTGTACGGGTGACCCACGGCCAGCAGCACGCCGCCCCAGCCCGCGTCACGGGCGCGATCACGACGCACTACTGAGTACATAGGAGGGAAAAGCTCAGCATCCCTTACGCCGCTTACTAGAAAAGTCTCTGTTAGCGCGATAATATCTGACGTATCATTGAGTAATCCCATTCTTAAGGTGTCCAATTTAGAACGTAATCCTCTAACGTTTTGGTAGAAAATGGAGTAGGACTTCAGTTTCGGGGGTTTATTGTTCACTTTTTCGACGAAAAATTCACCGCCAGGGCTTCACGCAGATGTCCTCTGTCCAGTTTTCGGGGGAGATTACCTTGTCGTAGAATTTCACCGGGATCCCTAGCTTAAACGATGCATAGTTTCCTTTAGCCTTAAGCTCTTCCACTGTACATGCGTCGCTGGAAGAAATAACTTGTAGGTGGGCCTGGACCTGTTCAATTGATGTTCCTTTCTTCACATAAAATAAATGAACATATCTCATACGTTCAGCGGCTTCTAGTCGCGTAGAGCCCGGTATTGCCGTGCCTTGAGTGACTTTCGGGTCACGGGCACCCCTCTTTGCGACTTCTGCCCAGGATTCCGTTCCCTTCGCCGCCGGCTCAAGTGTATTTGCACTGTACTATGATTGAGCACCGGCCTCAGATGCTGTGGGCTCAAAGTGAATATGCCTCAGATGCTCCGATGATGCAGTTGGAGTGGCAGCGAGAGTAGGTAGTAGGCTGCAGTTCTGAAGCCTGCGGATGAATCAACTGCGTAGATGCTTGAGCTTTTGTAGACTAAGCAATCATCATTTCTATGTTGAATAGTTTTTCTTCCAATTCATTAACACGAGCACTCAGCTTTGCGATGGGTTCATTAATTTTTTTGGCAATTTGCTGAGCTATGACATTTCCAAGTAACGTGGATAGCCATTGCCCCTATGACACGTTCTTGATGTTAAGGGGCAGTCCATAAATCATGTGAGGTCTTTAGACGACTTTTATACCCCCCTCCCTCCCCCCTCCCATTATCACGTGTATTTTTTTATTGAAAATATCAGACATTTTTAAAATCTGTTTTAATAAAAAGTTAAAACAAAATTATATTATGAAAACCATAATATTAATAAAATTTAGAATTTAGTAAGTATTACTGCATTTGAAGCTTAGAGCACTGTGATGAGATATTTTAAAAGTTTTAAGTCTAACATGAGGGTTGCAAGTTTGTAAACTTAAAGTTACCCACGAAAAATACACGTGATATCTCAATACCCCCCGCCCCTTGTGATATTTCGTGATTTTTAAGCCCTCCCCCCTTTAAAGCCTCACGTTGGTGTTGTACTGTGTCGTGTAAAACTTTGTTGTGTTGTGAAAAAGCTTGTAAATAAGGTGATTGACACTCTGCTACCGCGAGTGCAAATAACATCCCTGCGCATGCATCACCCGTACAAACAGAGGTTTGGTGTGAGTCAGCCAGCCACCAGTGTTGTGTGCAAATCATTGTAAATAAGGTGATGAACTTAGAAACACGCCAAGTTACTTACTGTAATACACGTTCTTTTTAATTTTACGCATCTACTATTGAGTAGATGGCTTACCTACCTAAAACTTTTTATTAACAGATACTTTTCAGTGCGTAATTTAACAGTCCAAAGCCTGTCAAAGTGCGATGGTAAGTTTATCACCTTGTTACGTGAATAAGCCGTTTTAATAACTGGTAAGTTTGTTTATTCTGCTCTACATTTAATTTAAAGACAATCAGCTGTTCACTAAATTAACCTGTAAAAATAAATACGAGCGTGCGTTGCTTTCATTCAGTGAAATGACATCGAGTTCATTCATGACTTTATGACGGAGCGCACGTACTTGACGGACCGTGTTGTGCGAAATTGAATCAAAGTAAAAAAAAATTGTTTAGTCTCCCAAATTAATTTAACGACTCCGGGGCACGAATTTTTTTTACTATTGTAATCTATATGCATGACTCTTACTCCCATTGCAGCGGTGGCATATATTTTGGAAGCACCTTATATATTTAAGTTTTATGCCCAGTGCTCGGAAATAAGGTGTGAGGGGCATGGTAAAGGTGATGATGTCAAAAAAAAACAGAATCGATACGAATAAACTGTATGCCAATAGATCCCTTAGAATGAACTTAATCCCACTACATAAGTCGTAACCCCCAAATCAATGGGAAATCGGAGCCATGGGGTGACAAAGTATGCATAAAACCTGTTAACTGTATAAGATTTTCAAAACCACTTATGTTATCAACTGTAATATGACACAATAACGACACTGAAGCGGTCATGGCTCAGCGATGCTTACGTGGTCGCGTCGATCACGCAGGTCAACTGACTACAGACACGGTCATAACTTGGATGGGCTTAAATATCAGTAACTATCACTAGATGGCAGTCGTCAAGCTATGTCGGAGGCGTTATAGGCAGCTTGGATGGACTGCTAGTCAAGTCCATCCAAGCTGTGATCGTATTTGAAGTCAGTTAACCTACGTGATCGACGCGACCACGTAAGCAGCGCTGAGCATGACTGCTTCAGTGCCGTTATTGTGTCATTAATCAGTCCGGTAGATTCAGACAGTCAGTGTGACACACGGGTGATCATAAAAGGGTGCCATTTTTCCTTTTTGGTACGGAACTTTTAAATTAAAAAATACACTTATATTATAACTTAAAAATATAAAATGCATTATATTAAAGAGAAAATAATATGAAAGGTACACCTGACACATTCCCTCTCATCTTAGCTTAAGTATAATCGCCTACATCCTAATATTAACCTACTTTTGAAAACAATATTTATATAGGGTGACTGTAAATTAGTTCTTAATACCACATGATATGCATGTGCTCATGATAACAAACAACTTTCCCTAAGGAACCGATAGTCAAATCGCAAAAAAATTTTTGGACTCTTCATACTAATTTGGCCCTTCCGTAGACAGATTTGTATGGAGGGTCCAAAACTTTTTTTGTGATTTGACCATGGGTGCCTTAGGGAAAGTTGTTTGTTATCATAAGCACATGCATATCCTTTGGTATCAAGAACTAATTTAAAATAACCCTATAGGTTCAGTGTTAAGGTTATTTTGCTACAATAGTTTCTTGTTACATTACGTAATAAAATACCAAATGTAAGATATAATAAAAACGATGTCGGCACAATAACTCAAACTCAATATTAGATTTAAATTTTAATATGACCCACCCTGTTACAAATACGCATTCTTCGAGTAAATATCATTATTACCTACATTTTTCAATATTAGTAATGAAAAATAGGTACCTAGGTTCTTATAGGGATCAACAGATTTGTGATAAGAAAGAAAAAAAATAAGTTACAGGCAGTGGTTATAAGTACTTTTATATTTTTAATCATCGCGTCTCGGCGGCCGCGGTAAAGAAATCGGAGTTATTTAAGAAATAGTAGGCTTAGCTTAATCCGTCTATTTAAGGCAAGTTATCAGATTTTTCAATCATTTTTTTAAAACTGTCATCTATTATACTTGAAACACTACTGTAACACCAATTCACATAAAAAAACTTCAGTTAGAAATGTTATTGTGGGCGAACATTGAGACCATCCGATAGCAATGTAAAGGGGGCCACAGCACGATGAGAGTGGCGCGTTGTGTCATGACGTCACGTGCGCTTGGCGCGCCCGCGCGTAGTATTTGAAAAAGGCGGAAACTAAAATTATCGTAACTTCAAAACTACTCGCTTGATTTAAATGAAACAAAAAAAAGTGTATATCTAGACATTTAGGCTACACTTTCATAAGGTTTCAAGTGATTTAACGGACCCATTAACATTCCTCATTCTGAAGAATCTTGCATTCAAAGTCCTGGAACGTCCGCATCAGGACAAACAACCATCTCAATGAGTGAGTGAGTCAATGGTAATCGCCAAAAATAAATTATGATTAAAATGCAATTAATAACTTGGTAAGTATCATGTGTTAGAATTCTTTTAGAAAATAGGTACAAAAACAATACTGACAAGCGCTGTGCATCAAAAATTATGAAAAGTATTTTTTGTATAAAATACAGGAAAATATTTATAATACGTAATATTATAAATTTATCATCATTATGATATAGTCAGTAATATCAATCAGTTTTGGCGACTTTTTAGATTTTCTTATTTCAATTGTTGATCAACGCCATCTAGTTGAGTTTAGAGGAAGCCGTGGAAAATTCCCTTTTGCCAAACATGGGGCAGGGCGGCATAAAATATTTTTTTATCTTTTTATTTATATAAAACTTTCTTAAACTCATAAACTCTTAATCTTTCTCTAAACTCAACTAGATGGCGGCGGCGCTGATAACATTTGCAATAAGAAAATCTCTAAAAAGTCGCCAAAACTGATTGATATTACTTACTGACTAATATCATAATAAATGATGAATAACTTTCTAATATTACGTATCATTGAATATTTTTCTGTTTTTTTTTTATCGAAAAAAAAAGGATAATTTGCATGTATTTTTTTCAATATAATCAAACTATAAAAAAAATTATAGATATTTTCAGAACAAATATTGCTTGTCCTTTCGTCCCTTAGAAGGCCACTATCGACTAAAACAACACGCTACAAAATGTTTATAGAAAATATATTTTATATGTACTACTAAACAAGTTACCTATCTTACAATTAGTTTACAAAAACTCCGATTAAACGAGCGACGCTCGGTCTCCCAGCTAGTTATTTATTTAATTGGTTGTTCTCGTATGTATTGATATGTTTATTATTATTGTTTAATTAGTCATAATAATTATATGAATACGTAATATTTTTACAGCTAGGCTCGACACATATTTGGCCGTGATTTTTACTATTTCGACGTATCAAAATCGAAAAGTATTGCTTCATTTTATAATTGACCACGCTGAATACGTTAAAAACAACCGACTTCAATGGTAACAACTCTAATTTTGCTATGTTTTTGTTGATTTTCTCAAAAACCGCTGAATCGATTTCGATAAAATTTATATGAGACCACCTGTGAAGTATACCCTTTTAAAAAAAATATTTTTTAAATCGGTTCAGGCGTCATCGAGTAATCGGTTAACATACATAAAAAAAAAGATTCCGACGAATTGAGAACCTCCTCCTTTTTTTGAAGTCGGTTAAAAATGGTATGTATACTTGTTTGATTTTGTAAACGCGATCATTAAAAAAAAATACAAGTGAAAAATAATTAAAGTTTTCGTAACAATGAAGACTATTATTTTAACGGTTCAAGATGTGGTTCATTTAATTTTGTTATGTGATCGTTTGGACCAATTTCCCCTGAACTTTTTAACTCCTGAACTACATATAAGGTTTAAATTACCATTAAAATTACTAGATCTACATTTTCCCTAGCTTAAAATGCAATAGAGAAAAAAGTGTTTTAGTTATCCCGGGTCCCCCATATGCCTGCATACCAAACTAAAAGACATTCACTTGATGTAAGTACATAGGTAATTTATTATTCTGTAGGCTCGCAGCGTAATGGTCTGTGAACAGTATCACCTGGAAGACCCTTTCACTTTATATCTTGAAACTTTAAGTGTGATTTTTTTTACGCAGGTCTGAACTGGATAAACAATAAGTACTCGGTCTGGGATGCTTGTCGTGTTGTGCTTGTGCGCAGTGAGTCAATTTTAGTGCGAAAGTGCGAACAATCATGTCCGGCTCCCACTCACCCGTCAGTTTTGTAAGTCATTAATTATTCAATACATCTACTGCACTTTTTCGATGTTGTTTAATTACTGTTGCTAATTAAATGCCACAACCGTTGGGATCGATGCGTAAGTAAATTGTTAGTGAATATGTTACTGTAAAAGCCCGAACTACGGTAAATTCTAAGATTTACGAACTCTTAATGGTAAAAGCCCAACCTATCCTAAAATGTTGGTAAATCCTAAGATTTACTAGTAAAACCTAAGAGTTACCAATATACGGGCTTTTACAGTAATAAATATATTTTATACTACTTACACCTACTTAGAAAGTACTTACCTTAATACTTTCTCGAATTTGAGGCAGAATGTACGTCATTACTATCGTACAAATATGCGGGAAGAAAACGCGCTGAGCGGTAAAGTATATGAAAATCCATTACTAACGTGCTTTTTTTTAAATTTTGGGTAAGAATATGTCGGTGAACTAAATTTAAAATGCCAAAAAGTTTTTATCTCCAAGTTCGCAAAATGATACGGGCCACTAGCTTTTTCCAAACATTATTTTGAAAAAAGAATTGTTTTTTATTTTCCTCGTAGGTGTAGTATAAAGCACTATGTATCGGAAGAAAGTATGATTCCCAACTCGAGTGTATTAAGGCCCTCGGCTGCGCCTTGGGCCTCAAACTACATCTCTACATCTCTCGTTGGTAATCGGTCACTTTCTCGCCTTGATGAACAATGTATTATTGTAGCTATACTTATAGTTGCGTGTCAGTTTGATCGGTTATGTGTATGTTTATTTAACTTACTCGTACTTTAATTTTATTTTAATTATTATTCCATTTACTGTTTTTTACATTTGACATTTGACTTATTTTTAATTAAAATCATTGTTTGACTGTCACATCATTATTGACTATTTATTAATGACGTGACATGTACGACTAGATTTCTGACGTGAAATAAATCAATCTGAATGTGAATATATTATACATTAGATCAAAAAATAGAATCGTAATCATTGTAGGTACTCGTACATAGGGTTTTATTTTTAGATTTTCTAAAGCTTTGTGAACTTCGAAACGAATGTTATAATATAATCAATGTTTCCACTTTAATTAATAAAATAGAATTATTTGATAAAAACCTTTTCAGTTTCTTGATAAAAATTGCGCGTTCAAATACTAAAAACGATCACCCGTACCTTCTGGTAACATAACACCCTTTTTTAATTCTACCCACCTATTCAAATTTGATAGGTTCCCTTCGCTTACGGTTAAGCGCACCTCGTTATTCCCATTTCCCCCAGATATGCAGGAAACATTTCCACTCTTAGAAATTCGGACTACATTATATGTATACAATTACTTACTGAATATTTTAGAAGGGTATTTTTATATTTAAATTTTCACTGGAATCTATAGATGTCTTATTATGTCTTGTTTCAGTTGGAACAAAGCATTGAATGTAAAAATTTTGCAATATCCTTTGTTTGAATTACAAAATATTAATTCAAACGAAAGTGATTTATGCCGGCGCGGCCTCGCGGGTAACCTATAGTCGCTTATAGTCGAGTCGAAATGTGCCAATGAAGAATGCCAATTATAGTTCGTTTAGGTACGAGTATTTACATGTCATTCGTTTTAGTTCCATTCTTAGCTATCATTATTTTCAAATACAACGCGTCGTCTGTTCGTCGTTATTGTATGAACACGTCACATTTCAGTATGCTCCGCATGTTAATCTGCAATATTTTTATCCATTTTATAATAAAAATAAAAATAAACATATGTCAGAAAAACTAAAAAATATAAGTTGATATTTTTTACAAGTTTAGCGTCAATTTATGGTAAAATTGGTCAGCCTTGTAAGGGTAGACACATATTACTTTTTTAGGGTTCCGTTTTTTGCCATTTGGCTACGGATTATGGATTTTTATGGATTCGTCATGTCTGTCTGTCTGTCTGTCTGTCCGTCCGTATGTCACAGCCACTTTTTCCGAAACTTTAAGAACTATACTGTTGAAACTTAGTAAGTACTTAGATGTAATCTGTGAACCGCATTAAGATTTTCACACTAAAATAGAAAAAAAAAACAATAAATTTTGGGGGTTCCCCATACTTAGAACTGAAACTCAAAAATTTTTTTTTCATCAAACTTATACATGTGGGGTATCTATGGATAGGTCTTCAAAAATGATATAATATGATATGATTCTTGATTTTATACACCCATTTACTTTTGATGGTTTTCCTATCTGAAGGTCTGTCAACCAATATCCAAGTACCATGCTTGATCAGAGAGTTTATATTCTGCTCTCATGGTATCCAACCATTGTACCTTATGGATGTCCTGGATTGCTTGTTTGTAGGTTTCTGGTTTTGAATCCAATGAGACCATATATACAAGTACAATCAGGAAATCTTGTAGGCGGTTGATGATTACGAAGAGGGTATCTTCGTTCTTCAATTTCCACATAGTCTGGCTGAATTGCGATAGGACTTGACTGTGCATCCGTGAAAGTCTCAGTCAAAATCAGGCTCAGTTTGTCTTGGTGGTTTTCAAGTTTGGCGTTAAACGATTTCCTCATTAGGTCTAATCTTCTAACTAGACTTGAGTCCGCGTACGTTTCTTGTAATTTGGTTCATATCTCATATGATGTTTTACAAGTGGTAATCAATGAGTGAATACACTCGTTTAAGTTCAAGCATATTTTTGACAGCGCCTTGGAGTATTCTCGTTGGAAATATTTTACTTCCGTCGAATATTCTGTGGGCCGGTGCCAGAGATTGTTGTCGATGTAACATCTTCATCGCGAAACTCCAGGTAATGTAGTTACTTCTTCCTTGAACTTTCGTGATTGTGCTGCTTCCGCTAGTCGTGACGGCAGGATTTTCAAGATCTCCTTCCATTTTTCTATTATTTTTAGACAGATAAGTCCATAACCAGCTATTGCAGGAAAACGCAGAGCTAAGAAATATTGATTTATTTGGTTTGGTGGTAAGATTGTAGTAATAGCAAAAATATAATAATAATAATAATAATATCCGGGACAAATCACACACGGTCATCTGGCCCCAAACTAGGATTCCCTGTATCTTGGGAACCAGAGACTGATATACATACACATATACATTTAAACACATACATATATAGATATTATACACCCAGACTCAGAGCAAACAATTTTGCTCATCACAGAAAAGTTTGCCCTGTGTGGGGATCGAACCCACGACTCTCGGATCAGAGGTCAGGATCGTTAACCACTTAGCCACCGAGTCAGTCGACAGTCGACAGACAAGACTGAAATATAACAAATTATAAAAACCTAAATAGTATAAGTTTCAACGGTAACCAAAAATGTTCGAAATATAACATAATATACCCTTATTTTCGACCCTCCCTTACAAGTTTCCATGCCGAAAATTCTTTGTAAATCACAAATAAAGCGAAGTTTTGAACTTTAATAGTTTTGTGAAAAAAGGAAAGCCAAAAATCTTATAAGTTGACCTTATTGTCTGCTCAAAGAAACTTTGAAAACTTAAGGTGAGGCCCTTTTACATCATACTTAATAAATTTCATTGAGAAACCTACAAATAGATAATAAAAAAACCGGCCAAGTGCTAGTCGGACTCGCACACCGAGGGTTCCGTATAATAATAATCACACATGTCTTGAACTCTATATTTTTTATATTTGAGTTGATTGAATGAAAGGTAATTAGCGGTTTACCGTTAATGACGTATTAAAAAAAACTACTTACTAGATCTCGTTCAAACCAATTTTCGGAGGAAGTTTGTATGTTAATGTACATCATATATTTTTTCTATTTTTATCATTCTCTTATTTTAGAAGTTACGGGGGGGGGGGGGGACACATTTTACCACTTTGGAAGTGTATCCGGTGCAAACTATTCTGTTTAAAAAAAACTGATATTTGAAACCTCAATATCATTTTTAAAGACCTATCCATAGATACCCCACATGTATAGGTTTGATGAAAAAAAATTTTTGGGTTTCAGTTTTAAGTATGGGGAACTCCCAAAATTACGAGTAATACCTCTACTTACCAAGTTTCAACAGTAAAGTTCTTATATTTTCGGAAAAAAGTGGCTGTGACATACGGACGGACAGACAGACAGACAGACATGACGAATCCATAAGGGTTCCGTTTTTTGCCATTTGGCTACGGGACCCTAAAAAGTTGCCAGTGGCTGTCATTGTTTTTTGCAAAAAATTTAACTACGTAAAATATTTGTTTAATAATGGGCAAAAGATTAAAAGTATGTGAGAAGTATGCTACATACCATGATCAGTGAATTCAGACAAAAACAAGAGGGGTAACAAGTTGTTTTCCAGGAAAAACAACAATGTCTCAATGTCAATTTCATTTCTAGACTAGTACAACTGATAATATTGATAGTTGTTGGGTTAATATTCATATTAGGTGATTACCTATGAAATTGTCGTTTCATTTTTGAAAGTTCAACAGAATAATATTACCGCAAAAATTAATTTATTTCCATTAAATTATATATCATTTTCTAGCTACATTCAAGGTGTTTCATGAATTAGTGATGTCATGTCTCTCATGTAAAAAGTGAATAAGTAGGGTTCCAATTAATACTGTATTGGCGTTTTCTTAGAGGTCAATTGGGTAAATTTTTTCTACCAAAAAAATAAACGAAATTATCGGAAAATCGTAAAATTTTATGCGCAATATGTTAAAAAATACATGTGGTAACGAAAAACACTCTTGGGTAAGTGTAGCCTTCAAAAATCAAAAATAAGTATTTTATTAATGAAAAAATGGCGATTTTCACCAAATAAAAAATCCATTTTAATAGCTTCTACACCACTGTACTCTCAAAATATTCAGACAACGTGCATTTAGCAAGCATTATTTTATTTCTAAATGTCCAATGGTACTTTGGAAATAGTTGGTTGTTTTAAAACCTTAATTGTTTCATATTAATTTTCTCGTTGAACTTTTTAAACTAATCGTCAATTTCATAGGTAAGCAATCTGTTAATTATATCTATATACTATATTATGTATGTATTTATATGTACATGTGTATGTATATCAGCTTTTTGCCACTTAAAACAATCCATACACCATCATGATCATAATTAAGAGGGCCTGGCCATCTGTCGTTGCAGCATCCTCCATTTCAGCCTATCTTGTCATCGTCTTAGTTTCTTGATATGTGTGACTACAGCACCATTCGTTCACTTGGGTCATGTATTGTTTCCTGGGGCGCCCTCTGCCTCTTGTCCCTTCGATCTTACCCTCCAGAATGTTTATGTTCAGTTCACCGTGCCTGAGGATGTGGCCTAAGCGTTTAGCTCTTCTGTTTTCAATGGCGGACATTATCTGTCTTTTCTCCTTAGCTCTTTCTAGCACTTCAGAATGGAGGGACTGTAACACAGCCCAGATCTCAATCGAATCAAAGGCTTTATCATAGTCCACAAACGCCTAGCATAGTGGCCGATTGTAGTCTTCGATCTTCTATATAATATTTCGAAGCGTATATATGTGGTCTATGGTATTAAAGCCGGCTTGTTGCAGAGGTTCCAAGTCATCAAACTTGCATGCGAGATGATTTATAATGACTCTCGAAAACATCTTGTACACATCGCTCAGAAGTGAGATGGGTCTACAGATTTTGAGCAGGGTCTTATCGCCCTTTTTGAAGAGAACCACCACAGTTCTGTGCCATGCTGTCGGCATTTGTCCCTCGAGCATGATAGAATTAAAGCGCTTCTGAAGAGCTTGAAGCACCGGTTTTCCACCTGCTTTCAGAAGTTCGGCCGTAACTCTATGATCACCCGCCTTGTTGTTCTTATGCTATTTGAGAGCCATTCTAATCTCGCACAGGCGTCGCCCGGGATATCTTCAGTATAGTGTTGGGTCAATTTGGCTCTTGGATCTTTAGCCAAATTACTGACAGGTAAGCATGGGATCATGAACTTCTCGACATCTTCTAACAGCTAACGGTTTGGACGATACGGTTCTGCCATTCTCAGTCTTCAGCTTGGTCAGTTGGCTTTGACCAATAGATAGATCCCTTGCCAATACTTTTGAGCTCTTATTTCGCTCTATTGCCTTTTTAATACGACTCGTTTATCACGTCATCGGGATGCAGCCATGTCCACTGCGAATTGAGTATAGGTTCCTTAGGGAAAGTTGTTCAGTTTCATGAGTAGAAACTGTGGTTTAAATTTTTTTCAGGTATTTCGTAAGGACCCTGTAAAAGTCGGCTAATAATATGGTAGTTATTTGTTGTGTATAATAAATAACATGCTGTAGATAAACAAAATGATCTTATCCATTTTTATTTAATAGCAAGCATGTATAAGTAGGTAAACCTTACCACTATTTAACGAAAAAGAGTTAATAATTTTGGACTTTAATTAATTATTGTTCCTGCCATCTCAGCTACAATTTCTCCTTAACCCGGGTCTGCTGGAAGAAATTTCTACTAGAAATAAGCTGCACCCTTTGTGTATATTTTATGTTAAGCCTGTGTATTATATCTATTATGTGTACACAATAAATTGTAAAATAAAAATAATTGTTTCTGCCCTGCCACTGGGCATTTATTTGGACGTTTATTCGTTTTAGCCCTATTTGCCCTTTTGTGGGTTTAAACCCTCTGCCCATCTCTAATTCTGAGTCACTCCTTAAAATTTCAAACGCACTTTATTTAACATCCTGTATAGTAAAATACCGTATTTTTGCCCTTTGGGGCCCTTTATGGTACGTGATTTAACTCTACGTACTATAGTATTTATCGTAGCGAATACAAAAACCTCTACAGCTAATCAGAAAATCGATTTAAAGGTGATTACGCCGGTACGCTGATACCTACAGTGTTAACGCTAATCAATCACTAACAAACAACTTTCGCATCAGAATAGGGAACCCTGTTTCCCTTCGTTATTCTTTAAGTGCAGCTTTGCAACTGTTTTGAATGTAAGCTAAAAGGTGTCCATTATTGGCATGAGAACACACCGAGGGCAGTCTGGCGCGCTGCCAACCAACTCGGAGCTTACTACACCTGTTAAAGCGTCGTGCTGCATCGGCGTCTAAATCTTTTCTCCGAGTGCCAGGCACCTGCAATATCTTTGTGTTGACTCCGTATCCGGAAAATAATGTTTTCGTTATTTATGCATTGCACTAACTTCATAAAAAGTAAATAACTTATATTTTGATCTTATTGTCTCACCTGCTATGTCACATAGTAGTAGTAGGTAAAAAAATATTATGAAACGTTTTTTAAATTCATGCTAAATGTATAAAATGAAACTGTTTTTCGCAATCAAGCCACATACTCATATCGCCAAAAAATCCACTGAGAAATATCTCTACTTGTTGATTTGCAAACGTTGTATGTAAGGATTACATACTCTACTCAATTCGGTACGTCCCTTGCATATGTTTGTACTATTTTTGTAACTAAAGTAACTACCATTTAACAGTTTTAGGCAACAAAAAACCTAACGGAAGGCAGTACGGAGTTACTGCTGTATATTTAAATAGTTTTTTTTTCGTTGGGCCATAATCGTTATAATAAATAGGCTCGTCAGGATATGTTGTATGACTGTTTTGCTGACTTTATATGAGCAGACAATTTTTATAGTTTATTTTGTGGATTTCTTAATATTTGTAAACTGTGACGTGACAAAACATCAATTAAAGTTTTAAACGTATCTTTGTGTAAACACTTCGTTTGTTTCGTTTCATTGTTTTCACCACCCATAGTGTTCCCAAAAAAATGGGTCACGGGTCCTTTTGGTCGGTATACATGAACACATACTTAACTCACAGTATTAGTGCATACCTAATCTTTTGAATCCCTTTTCAAACTGCGTTTGCCTCCAAAATCAGTGCTAAATGACAAAAACTTTTCCAATGCCAACTAAGGAAACCAAGAAGTGAAAATAAATTCGCACATTATATTACTATATGGTACATTACATAGTTAATTTCTTTACTCGGTGTATACCGTGAAGGCAAAGTGAATGACACACCACGTCAAAATTATCACATTCACGTTGATACGTTCTGAAGTTTTGAACTACCTTTGTTGTTTCCGAATACAATGAATACTAAATACATGTAAAGAACATTTTAACACCTAGCTAGAAGTAGGCTGAAGCGCTAACGAAGGTGCAGCTGTCGTGTCCCAGATACATGGGTCAACCTATCGGCGGTTAACTTGACGTCAGGTACTTGATCTCTCTTGAAAACTCCTTATCGTTTTTATCCATCGATATGGGAAACATTAGATAAGGTTACTCGCCCTGTTTGTTTCTGAACCAGCGTGTTCGTCTTGCGAGGGCTGAAGCGGGGTGAAGAGGGAGGCATTTATTTAAACAAATATCGCCGTTGTGTGATAAGCTTAAGGTTTATCTATTTAATGTTATCTACTAGCGACATCTAGCGACGAGTAGGGAGGCATGTATTTAATTAATGTTATCTACTAGCGACATCTAGCGACGAGTAGCGTAGCATCACTATAAAATGACAAAATATTCTTAAAATAACAAGAATAAAGTGATAAGAAATGTTGCTGTTAGTTTTGTTCTTTATTTTTTTATTGTTTTAGCACATTTCACTGCTCTGTAAGACATATTTTCATTTAAACACGGGATGTTTACTCGTCGCTTGTCAGATTGCGAATGGTGCGCGAAAAGGCGGCGCTACTCAACATAGGGGAGCAAACCACTATCAGCGACTACGCTGTCGTGGAGTATTAACCACATCTAATTGTTCTCTTATATCGATGTTTTTATCGCACAAAGGGTTTCGAGAGGCATTTGTACACAACAAAATATATCAAAGGACAGTGGCATAGTTGCTTATTATGACAAAACCTTTCTCATTTTTAATAGGTACTCACTTAATTATTTTACCTGCTTACCTATCTCAACGTAGTAACATCTACCACGTGCCTACGAGTACGCGACCGTGCTTAATCAACCCGGCGACATCCCCCTGTTTATGTTCCGCAATGTTGATAAATTGACAGTGACAGCAATCAGTCACCCTCGTAGGTCTACTGGCGCGGTGAATTATTATAACCCCATAGACGGCGAGTGAAATGTCACAGGAAAGGCCAAGCGAAGGTCAACCTTGGTCGTGATCCACCCCGCCGCGCCGCGCCGGGCTGCAGGCCGGTGGCGCGGCGCTCGCGGGAGTTACAGGGCTGCGAACGGGCCTTCTGCCCCTCCACTAACACAACATTAGAAGTTATCACGTAGGTAGGTGATCGGTATTACACAAGTACTCGGTTATCAATTAATTGTTTTAACTTACACTTACGACAATAAATTATAATATCCTCTAACACTTACTCAATAAAGTATTAAAAAACTTTTTACACGATACATATTATGTCTAAGCTATCTAAATATATAGGGTGTAACAGAAAGGTGTGATAATACTTCAAGGTTGGCTTTTACCCATCAAACTGAACAACTTTTGTTCTACAACTTTGTTGAAATCGTAAAGAAATTTTCGGACTTTTCATACAAACTTGGTTTCGCCAGCTGATCGATTTGTATGAAAAGTCCAAAAAAAATTTTGCGATTTGAACAAAGTTGTAGAACAAAAGTTGTTCAGTTTGATGGGTTAAAGCCAACCTTGAAGTATTATCACACCTTTCTGTAACACCCTGTATATTTTTTATTTACAATTGGTAGACCCTTGAATGAATATTTTGACATCCATGAATCTTCTCCCACAGGCAGACCTATAAAGTACCAGAGTACATATGTACCTACATGGTTATTTTTGGACCCCCCACCAAAACTTCACAGTGTCTTCTATTCATGAAACAGAACAACTTTTTCCAAGAACTACTGGTCAATTCGCAAAAAAGAAAACTGGGAATTTCCATTTTGGTGGGGGTCCAAAAATAACCCTGTATAATATCATCACTAAGAACTCAGCATCAGCTTCACCTTCTTATATTAGCCACATATATTCAACGGCATTGGCATTGCAAGTCTATTATATTTTCAGGGATAATATAGATCTAACGGAATCTTAGCAAAAAACATTCACAACATACCTTCTAATAGATCTGCCGTTTAGCAGATTTGGAATGCTTTTGGCATTTGGCAAAGTTAAAACTGTGTAATTTTTCCGCAATTCTCCTGAGATTCTGGTGGATCTTGTGCGACCTTGTCCTTTGTTAAATTATTATTATGAAATTGCAACTCTTTTGAAATGCTTTATTTTATTGTATACTTTATTTGGTATGTAGATATTTCTCTTGTTTATTACTACTGAGCATTAGATAGGTCGCAAAATTTTGTAGATGTATAGGTATGTTGCGTAGATATGCGTACAAATTAGGTGTTTAATATATATTGCTTTTCGGAATCTATTATTATGTAGTAAATACTGATACCATATCAATTTCAGGCTAACTACGAACTGTCCAATCACCTGGCAGAATTCACGAAGAATGGCGTGCCGGCCTTGAAGGGTTTTGTAATAGCTGATATACCGGACGAGGCCTTCGCTCACATGGCGTGGGCCGAACGACCCCAGAACTTGGAAGAGTTTTATGATTGGAAAAGTAAGTGCATATTATAACCGTATAGTATTGAAGACCTTTTGAGACATAAAAATGCCGTTTGATGACTGGCGACGTAGAGCCTGTCAAGTGGTGCTGATCGAATCACGCTTGACACACATTGCGACCAGTTGACAGTTTAAAACCTTCGTTTGCTGTGCATAGTTCTTACCAGTACGTCTCAGCTACAGATCAATTGACACTTAGAAATTTTTCTATTTACTTAAATGATTTTTCGACTGACGACTGAAAGGTATTATATTTTCGATCAAGTACCCATTTTTTTATGTAATCTATTACAATCCACCCTATCAACAATAACACGTTGATCAAGGCCGTTTAAAAAAATTTGGGAGAGTGTCAATAGTTACCAAGACTTAAAATTAATTAATGGTACCTATCTATCGGAACTGTTAAAATATTATACAGGGTGTAACAGAAAGGTGTGATAATACTTCAAGGTTAACTTTTACCCATCAAACTGAACAACTTTTGTTCTACAACTTTGTTCAAATCGCAAAATTTTTTTTGGACTTTTCATACAAATCGATCAGCTGGCGAACCGAGTTTGTATGAAAAGTCTGAAAATTTCTTTGCGATTTCAACAAAGTAGTAGAACAAAAGTTGTTCAGTTTGATGGGTAAAAGCCAACCTTGAAGTATTATCACAACTTTCTGTTACACCCTGTATATTTTTATTCTTACGTGTACAGGAGGGATTTTTTCGAGTATCTTCCTCATTTATATGCTAACTATTATAAAAATGTGGCAAGTGGGAATCTGACTCACGCACCTTGTTCCGTACAAACAAATAATATAGAGAATTTTAGCATCTTATTTTAAAAACTTAGGCTTCTTATAAGCTTTCCTGTAATCTATAATAGTGTAGAATGGTGTGTGACAAAATTTGTGTAGAATCCGTTAACTGGGGATTCTACTCATCGTACTGAACAACTTATGTTGTACGACATTGCTCAAATCTCAAAAAAAATTTTGGACCCTCCATATAAAAATGGCAAAACATATGATCAATTTGTATGAAATGTCCAAAAGTTTCAACTTAGTCGGTCCAGTAGATTCGTTGCAAATTAGTTGTGACAGACAGACAGACAGACAGACACACGAGTGATCCTTTAAGGGTTACAGAACCCTACAAAGATGATAACAGTTGCATTTGCTTCGCCCCGCAGTTCTTATAAGAAACTAACAAATATTTTATATTCTGAATTTCTGACTGTTCTTAAAAGAAGAAGATGTAAGTTAAACAGGGCCTTCATGGGAAGACTGTACGAATAGTGATTGATTACGTAATTTCTCTTGTCACACTAATGGGGTGAAGCTTTTTACTTTCGATCGACGGAGAAGCGGGCGATAGAGTGCTTGTCGGCACACGCAGATCGCACATACATAGGTCAAAATAGTTATTACTTTTACAAGTACGGCGACGCGAAGCACTACGAGTGTTGAGTTATGATGTTTGTTAGTAGTATTCCCTTGTTACTCTTCTAAAATTGCTGTTTATGTCATGACTGGCTTAGTATTCCGCGTGTCTTAAAGCTACGCCTGCCCCGTATAACAAATCCAATATGATAGATGATGGATTTGATTACTGAAATAAATAAGACAAATTGTTTATTTTCAAATAAAATGGTACGGTTATTGCTAAAATAATAAAGACATGCAATATATAGGGTGACTTTAAATTAGTTCTTGATACCAAAGGATATGCATGTGTTCATGATGACAAACGACTTTCCCTAAGGAACCAATGGTCAAATCGCAAAAAAAAATTTGACTCTTCATACTAATTTGGCCGGTTCGTTGACCGATTTATATGGAGGATCCAAAACTTTTTTTGAGATTTGACCATGGGTTCCTTAGGGAAAGTTGTTTGTTATCACGAGCAGATGCATAGGCTTTCGTATCAAGAACTAATTTAAAATCACCTGTATATAAGGTGCTACTTTATTAGTGCCCGATATTTTAGTCAGTGCTCCTACTCCTGATTCTGATCAACTTTCCTCAAGGAACCCATAGTCAAATCGCAAAAAAATTTTGGGCTCTTCATACTAATTTGGCCGCTCGGCTGATCGATTTGTATGAAGAGTCCAAAAAAATTTTTTCGATTTGACTATGGGTTTCTTGGGGAAAGTTGATCAGAATCAGGAGTAGAAGCACTGACTAAAATATCGGGCACTAATATAGTAGCACCTTATATACTTACATATTTTTTATTAGCAAATAAAAGTGACATTGAAAATTCCTGCTACGACCTCTTTATTTACTGATTACCTGAGTCGCACTGAAAGATTTGCGACACTTAGAAATATCACAGCTTATAACTTGTTTAAAAGATGATAATAAAATATCGCTTAGATTCAAAATAAAATTTGGTCTTAGATTAAAGAGGAAAGTTCGGGAAGAACAGTAGAACAATATTTTACTTCTCTTGTTCTAAGCCATGCATTTTAACCTAGTGATTTGATAAATTATAGTATCTGTAGTTAGTTAGTTAATTAGTATCTTTTTTACTTATAACTTTCTAATTGCCAATTTTTTTCGATGGTGTAGATCACATTGGGAGAAAAAAAGCTTTTCATAAATTCACTGATAAATATATAATATATAGTAAACAACTATCTGGATTGCCCGGCTTCGCTCAGGGAGTTGATATTAGATCGTGCGGTAGTATGTAAGAATAAAAGGATAAAATTTCTAATCTAAGAGGTTTTTTTGTTATTGAAACCTTATTCTAACTATTTACAAAACTGGTTTATAAACATTTTTTTTTCTTTATAGGCTATAAATTTTTAGAATTCCCTACTCGAGAGCAAGCTACGCTAGCTGACCGTGAGAAAGGCCGCATTAGCACTCCCATTACAATTATAAACCATACAGAAAATGAATGTTAGCAATATGGTGTGAAGAATACCGATTCGGAATTTTTAAAACTTGAAAACTTCACAGACTTTCAAAGGACGCAAACGAAAATGAGCGTTTATCTTTTTTCTGTGTACAAATTAAAGTAAAGATACCTAATTGTTGACCTTTTTAAGGAAAAGGTTTCGTTTAACATGTGGTATAAGAATGTGCATGGAATGCGTAAGGGATCCGTTAGTGCTTAACAAAAGGGATTTTTGGCCTGCGTATATTATGGTTAAATATCAATAGCTTCAAAACTAACAGATTTAAACTCAAACTTTTGGTGTTATTTTATATAGCTTATCTCAAAAACACTTAATTTAAAACAAACATCCACTACCATCTACCTTTTTTTAAGAAATTAACAATAATGGGTTTTTTCACAAATTTTCACGATTCAGTAAGTTTTTTGAATGAGTTACATATGTTCATTTTATTCATATTCTTGGATGGTATTTAATATAGAATATTGTAACCTATCGAATAAGATCATTAGTTTGTCTAAAGAACCATAACTGAGATATGTGACATTTTTGTGCAGAGGTGAATTAAAAAAAAATTGGTCGACCCGGGGAGCGTGAGAGGGCTGGACCCCATAATGGGGGTGGTTTTAATGTGGAAATGAATTATATTACACGATCCTAAAATATCGCGAATTAAATCTGGGACACACTGTATATTGATTAGTATGGAGTGGAGAGTTCCTTGGGGAAAGTTGTTTATTTTTAGGCGTTGATTTTTTCAAAATTTTTCCTGTATTCTATACTTGATTCCGAGTAATCCCTCAAAATTTCAAACGCACTTACCCTGTATATTATTGACTATAATATTCATTTCTGATTTATACTGAGCAATGACACTCCCGTGTAGTACGCCAGGAAGTGAAAGGGTAACCGAGAACTTATGTACAGTGACGCTGTACGATTTCTACTGCCACTACTAGATACTTCATCATGCTTCCCACAGAATGTAAGATTACAACAACCGGCTCTGCGCTCCTGAATCTAGCGAGTGTCAGTGTGAGCAATCGAACGGCAGAGATCGACAATTTATTACGGAAAACAAATAGACCTTGTTTGATCTTGTCATAACAGTCTTCGAGGTTAACCAAACGACTGGCAGTGGTTTCTTCGTCGAGGATTTGTGGGTTAGTAATAATTCAATATCTAGTGCGCTGCTTGTAATATCCGTAGTAAATTTATTTATTTATTTATTTATTCGTTTATTTCAGACATAGGGCCAATTAAATACTTCATAGATCAACTCTTTACTGTAGAAACAAAACTTATTTGCTACAATACGTATAATATGTAATTAAATAGGCCTGCGCTGAGCTAATTTCAATGGGTTTGAGTGTGGTTGTTTGTTCGTTTTCAGGATTCCGTCCCTCAAAAGCAAATGAGGGACCCTTATAGGATCACTTGTGTGTCTGTCTGTCTGTCTTTCACAGTCAATTTGCTCTGAGTCTACTAGACCGATTAAGTTGAAATTTAGTACGTATAATGATTTCTGTGACCCAAATACGGACAAGTGTTAGATGCATTTTGAGTTTGGGGAACGAATTAGAAAAAAAAGTTTTACAAACTGTACCGTATATCAAATACAAGGCTTGTAAGGATCTCAAAATATGTTTTTCATAATTTTAAAAAATATTTTAGAAAATAGATGACAATTGAAAATACCCCCGCCCCCCCCATTGAGCCTAAAATTTTGAAAAAAATACAGAAAATAGAGATTACAGTAAATGCTATATAAGAAACCTATGTTCTCAAAATAAGATGGTAAAATTCTTAATTATATCGAGCTGGAAACATTACTTTATTTATTATTTATTTAATAGTCACGTTGTAGATATTATTAAATATAGATATCGAACGAGCACAGATTAATGATGAAATCTGTGAACAAATTTTGTTGCGGTATAGTAGACACATAATCAGAGTAATGAGGTGCTTTTATCAATCCTTAACCGTCGTCGTATAAACGAACTGTGCGTTTCACTAGAAACTTTCTGCCTCGCACAACCAAAATCACAATATTTCCGGACCGATACCACATTCAAACCTTCAATAAAAGAGCGTACTCCCATTTCAAAGGCCGGCAACGCACTTGTGACTCCTCTGGTGTTGCAGGTGTATATGGGCGGCGGTAATCGCTTACCATTAGGTGGTCAGTCTGCTCGTTTAACACCTATGCCATAAAAAAAAACTGTTATTGCAGAAAATAACGATGTATAGTTCATAATGCCTACTAAATTCGAGCTGAGTCATGGATAGAAAATAATATTAACACAATATTTTGAATTATCAATACTGTAAACTACAGGGAAAAATCATTTCTGCAACGTGTATGTCCTAGCTACGTAAAGAAGTGAAGATAATAAAAGCGTGTTAAACGTAGCATAATATTTTATAAAAATCTGTTTTAAAGAATTTATATTGTCAAATAACAAGATGTATATGAAGATTACAGTATAAGTAGGAAGCTCAACCTGCGTCCATTTTAGGTAATTTATTATTTTGGCGGGTAGATCGATCACGGCGCGGCGGCCGGCGGTGCCGCAGCCCGCGTCGCACGCGACCGTCCGCCGCGCCGCGCGCACGTCATTCCGCGCGACTCCTCGCTACTGCCACCTCTATAGCTTTTATAAACTGCTTAGTCGCTTTATCGCTCTTGTACCACCCCGATAGGGCACGGATAGGTGTGCCGACATCGTTTATTTCGCGATGAGGTAAAGATAAAAGGCATTATAAAGCTCATATGTCGGCAATGGGGCCACACGCATGCTACCTACGTATAAGTGTAAGTAGGTAACTGAAACCAATACTAGCGACATTGAATTATAGCAATTTATCACAAACATAGCAGTTTATCACTGAAGACATAAGGAGTCGATAAATATGCTTTAAGTTACCGAAATTATAAAAAATATTATCGAAGAAGGTCTTTAGCAACTTAGGTAGTAGTTTAAATAGTTTCATATATTAATTACTTTGAAGTCTCCTACTAGTCTGGATAGTTGGTACCAGGTGCCAGTCACTGACTAACCGCAAAAATAGGCTGAGCGGTCGGTCTTGCTTTTTTTATTAAAACGACAAAATAAACCAAACTCTGTCAGTTAGCTCTCCGAAGTTATCGAACCACTTATATGTCAACAATCCCTTGCCCTTTTTTAAATTGCTGTGTTTTGTACTTTATATTTATGAAATAAATGTAAAAAAAACTACAAAATTTAATGTACTGGCCCGGAAAAAATTGAAGCTGAAGAATCAACTTGCTAAGGAGAAATAGAATGTTTTTTTTCTAATTTTCAACGTAATAGAAGCAAATATCTGTAAATAAATAAACATAAAGACAAAATTCACGTGAAAGAAAATCGAAAATGATATGTGAAAACTTCGTTGCCGACCGATCGGCTGTTTCAGAACTGACTTGGCGGCTCGATTCATATCTTGTCTATATACTTATTAACCAGTTGGAATTAGTCAAAGTAATTATATAAAACCTCCCTGGGTTATTTAATTAGTTCCGTAATAATAATTACTTAATAAATACATATGATATTATTTTTTTGTATAGATGTATAGATAACCAGCTATTAAATTGGCTGTAACATATACATATACGGAGGTCAAACACGTGCAAATTCTTTTTTCTTAGCGCAGTTGCCGGACTTGTAGATAAATCATATTTAGTAAACCAACCTTAGTACTAACTTTTCGCGGCGACTTCACTCGTGTATTGTTTTTATTATGACTGTGTAAGTATTTGTGGCACAAACAGACAAATCTGTATTTGAATAAACGAATGAAACCACTACTGTACAACATAAAACAAAAAAATATACATAGAAAGAACGTTATAAAGTTAAGCGGTCTTTATATTGTAGAATTAGTAATACTTAACATGTTTCTCAAAATTATATTTCCATGATTGGGTCCGTTTATTTACTCGCATAGAGGATATAACAAGATAGGATATGGATACGACCCGTTAACTGTGCGTTCAAGTTATCAAACAGAAGAACTTTTTTCTACGATATTACGGAAATCACAAAAAAATTGGACTCGTCTTACAATTTGATCAGTTTTAGGGTTCCGTAACTCAAAAGGAAAAAGGAAACTTTTATAGGATCACTCGTGTGTATGTCTATCTGACTGCCCGTCTGTCACAGCTAATTTGCTTCGAATCTACAGGGCCGATTAAGTTGAAACTTAGTACAACTATATAAGTAGATTTTTGTGATCCAAACACGGACGTGTAATCTAAAGGAAAAAAAATTGAGTGGGGGGCACTAAATCAAAATCAAAATCAAAATCAAAATGTTTTTTATTTAAGTAGATGTTTTGCACATACTTTTAAATCGTCTTTTTTCTACCTAGTACAAAGTTCCTACCACGCGGAACTTGTACACTCAACAACTTTAGGGGGTAAACCAAAAAACTTAAAAAAAATTTGCTATGTCGTGTGAAATATCAAATAAAAGAGCTTGCTGAAGGATCTCAAACATATAGGGTGACCTTAAATTAGTTCTTGATACCACAGGGTGTGCATGTGCTCATGATAACAAACAACTTTTCCCAAGAAACCCATAGTCAAATCGCAAAAAAATTTTTGGGCTCTTCATACTAATTTGGCACTCAGTTGATGGATTTGTATGGAAAGTCCAAATTTTTTTGTGATTTGACTATAGGTTCCTTAGGGAAAGTTGTTTGTTATCATGAGCACATGCATAGCCTTTCGTATCAAGAACTAATTTAGGGTCACCCTATATATTTTTATAATTTTAAAATAAACAGTTTAAAAATTATTTACGAAAATCGATCATCCCTCCCCTTATCTCTGAAACTACTGAGCCCAAAATTTCGGAAAAAAAATACAGACATAAAAATAAAAATAGTTCTTTACTTATAGGTAGCTTACAGGAAAAATTATAAGAAGTATATGGTCATAAAATAAGATGGTAATATTCTCAATATTGTTTGTTTGTACGGAACCCTCTACAGCTCAGTAGCTTACAGGAAAAACTATAAGAAGTATATGGTCTTAAAATAAGATGGTAATATTCTCAATACTGTTTGTTTGTACGGAAACCTCGGTGCGCGAGTCAGACTCAGAAAAAATGTCCACATTTTTTGCGATTTTACCTAAATCGTAGAACAAACGTTGTTCAGTATGTTATGAACCTCAGATTAATATACCCCTTTTTTGTTACACCCTATATACTTTAAGTAAAGTTTAAGGTATTCATAATTATCTTCTAGGTTTTCGTACCTATCTTCTATTTCTATTACATTTGAAGAAAATCAATAGCACAGCGTGTGGTAGCTCAACAGAATGAAGTTTGCAGGTGTCAGATGCACAATGTATTTATTATTACAGCCGCTTCCACTACATCCTAGTTGTTTATCATCGTGACCTGCTCGTTCATTCAAAACTTCTGTCAAACGACGCCCCTTACTATTAAGGACTGGCGTATCCTTGTCCAGTGGTAGCTACTGGCAAGTGGCGTGCAATGTGCGAGTAAACATATCAGTATAACGGCAGTGAATATTTTTGAAATTAGTTGGTTTAAAGATATCTATCGTTGGAGAAGCTTTACCAACATTGCGTGGCTTTCTTGTTACTATGATATACAAATTACTAGACGATCACATGATTATTCTGTATCACAAAGACGGACATTTTTAACTCAGGCATATGGATCATGTATACAGCAGCACGGCGAGACCGTCACACGCCAGCAGTGGCTTGCTAGTGGTGTCCTTTTCCGATAGAACTTTATAAGGAGTTGTGTCAAGTTAAAATTCAAATTCAATGTAATTTTATTTTTATTTCAGAAGATGCTAATATATTCTTTGAAATTGACATTTTTTCTTTCTATTACAAATTAAGTTCCACTCGGAACCTGTACTTTATACTCAGAGTTTCGGGAAATTTTAGAGAGAAACTCGCTCTATTACATTAACAAAAGTAATATTTATTATAATTGATGTCATCACTAAAATTATAAGCTGAGAAATCTATACAGTCCACCGTACATCTTAGTCACCGTTGCGACCAAGTTATTTGGAATATAATGCTATTAATCATAGAAAGTATAATTAGAAGACTAAACTTTCGTTATTAATGAAGTATAATTTACAATTTGCATTGAATACTGGAATTCTTAAACTTTCAAATATTTGAATTAGTGACTCAGAAGGTCTGTAGGTGTAGCTCGCCCACTTAACAAGTGTGCGGCTGCCCTACGCGGCAGCTGTTCCTCCGCAGCGGCGACGGCGGCGCCCTGCTCTCGAACACCTGCTATTTATCATAGCCACGACACAATGGGTACCGCACAAACATACTTCTCAGCCCTTGAATTAATGTCGATAGGAGCTCAATTTCCTCTTCGTAAGATTGGTTTTATCCTTTTCGGTTTGTTTTTACTTAACTTATATTTTTCCGAACCTTCGCATTGCACACAAATGGTCGCTGTTTTCGCTAAGTGCCCAAGAAAGGTTATTATACTTGACCTACTTTACATACATATAAATGTTATACAACCATTCTTTTTGACCTGACATCCTTTTGCATACGTATTGGTGAGGTCAAAAGTAATAACTTTTGTTGTGGCAATTTTACAATAACAGCCGTACTATTTTCCATACAAAATTAAAAAAAAAAAACTCAAAATTTTTAAACTCGATGTTACACTAATACTCTCTATATTCCCCCTACTATTTGTTTTTATTTCCGATAAATTAATATGATCTATTTACATAGTTTTTCACTAACACAACAAAAGAAAACCATTTTTATAATTCTCAAATTAAAAAAATGTTTTTTTTTTAATTTTACTGGGTAAAATAAAAAAAAACTGCCAATGATTTTTAAATCTGAAGAAACAAACAAGTTCTAGTGAAAATGAATCAGTCGAGTATCAATAGTAATAGGAGTTCCGCATTCACACTCACCGCACACATACATAGTAAAGTAGTTTGCACATTCGTCTATTAATTTTATAGAATTCTTTTTAGGGTTCCGTAGCCAAATGGCAAAAAACGGAACCCTTATGGATTCGTCATGTCTGTCTGTCCGTCCGTATGTCACAGCCACTTTTTTCCGAAACTATAAGAACTATACTGTTGAAACTTGGTAAGTAGATGTATTCTGTGAACCGCATTATGATTTTCACACAAAAATAAAAAAAAACAAAAAATTTTGGGGTTCCCCATACTTAGAACTGAAACTCAAAAATGTTTTTTTCATCAAACCCATACGTGTGGGGTATCTATGGATAGGTCTTCAAAAATTATATTGAGGTTTCTAACATCATTTTTTTCTAAACTGAATACTTTGCGCGAGAGACACTTCCAAAGTGGTAAAATGTGTACCCCCCCCGTGTAACTTCTAAAATAAGAGAATGATAAAACTAAAAAAAATATATGATGTACATTACCATGCAAACTTCCACCGAAAATTGGTTTGAACGAGATCTAGTAAGTAGTTTTTTTTTAATACGTCATAAATCGTAAACCGCAATTTACCTACAACGAACAACTACAAGAACTTTTATATTATGTTACTTGCTGCTACGGAACCCTACATGGGCGAGTCCAACTGGCACTTGGCCGCTTTTTTTAATACGTCATAAATCGTAAACCGCAATTTCCCTACAACGAACTACAAGAACTTTTATATTATGTTACTTGCTGCTACGGAAGCCGTCATGGGCGAGTCCGACTCCCACTTGGCAGGTCAAAATGAATAGCCTTGTATATAAAAATAGTGTTAAGCAAATGTAAATGATAAAGCAACATTTCAGAAAAATCTTCTACGTAGTTAACTGTTGTCGGTTGTTTCGCTCAGTGAAAAATCGTCGTCTATTGAGCATTGTCTTACCTAGTATAAGGATACTTAGACATGCACATATCTCAACTTTACATACACGTAAGGTATTACGGCTCGTATATTTTACGATCGCATTTTTACGACTGTTTCATGAAGTTATATTAATGGAACCATAAAATTAAGCGGATGTTTACTTAACTAACGCTGACAATAAGAAGGCGATGTCAATGTTGAGCTAAATAAATCTCATTAATCAGGTTAAGATCTTTAAGAAATAAAATAAATTATGTCATAAATAACTGTCACAGGTACGATTCATATTACTCGCACTGAAGTAGTTTCATTAGGCTCAAAATACATGAGGGCATACTTATTTAGAGGGCGATGTCATAAAAATATGATTAAGTACAAAATAGTACAAATAATGTACCTAACTATTTTTAAAATATTTAAAAGCCTATTTGTTTGGAAGCGAGTATACAATTCCTATGATTAAAACGTTTTTTTCGTTCCCAATCAATAAACAGATATATCCCATTTATAAAATATGTTTCTAGAACTGGGCCCCAACGAGGAAGCGAGGCAGGCGGTGATCCGCGAGCTGGTGACCACGGAGGCAGACTACATCAGGCACCTCATGGCTATCGTCGAAGTAAATAATCATATCTTACTGTTTGTTTATTTGTTTGTAAACGCTTCATATCATACATAATACTAATAAATAATAAACTTTACAAAACAAAATCCCTTGCAAAAAATAACTTTGCTCACTCAAAATCAAAAAATCAAAATCAAAAATCTTTTTTATTTAAGTAGATGCTTTACACATACTTTTAAATCGTCATATTTTTCTACCTAGTACAAAGTCCCTACCACTCGGAACTTGTACATTCAACGTTTCGATTGTTTCAATTGAACAAATAACTATTTTATTCTTAGGCAAAAATAAACTCCAGCCAATATTACTTAAAATGCTGATAGGACTTTAAAATGTAAGACAAAGGCAAACTTTTAGATGACGAAAGTTACAGAAGCTTAAAATATAACAACTCTAAAATATTAAAATTACGATAGGCACAAATAAACCTATTTATCTTCATTTTTTCTTACTTGTCTTGTTTTTGAAACATTATAGCGTGCCTGCTCATCATTATTGATATTTCATAGAGTTGGAAAAGCTCTTTATTAAGTTTACATAGAGAACTTCATAACAAGGTAAAAAAACTACAAAATGTCAATGGTAATGAGTAGGTTCGCTATAATATTTTTGAAAATAAGGCAAGTAAGGAGAAATGAAGTATAGATAAAATAATTTTACCAACTTGTAATATGTCATATTTAATACATTTGCAAAGTGCAACAAAATGAATATAGGACCAGTTAATTAGGCCTTCAACCCATCATGATGGATCTGAACCACTTTTGTTCTGCAACTCAGCAAAAAATGGTCACTCTTCATACAATTTTATAGTGTATAGGGTCCTTCTAAAATACCTGAAAAAAAGTTAACAGTGGCTTCGACTCATGAAACTAAACAACTTTCCCCAAGGAACCTGTACAGAATTCACAAAAAAAAATTCGGGCTTCCTATACAAAATTGTTGGATCAGTTCTGTTAATTGATTAGTATGAGGAGTCCAAAATTTTTTTGCGAAAGTTCCTTGGGGAAAGTTGTTCAGTTTAAAAATATTAACAAACTCGGCATAGGAACAGACTATATATGTCGATATACATTATTGAATATAGTATATTGCATTTACGTTATCACAAATATCACGTGTTATCCAAATAATAATCACTATTACTAGGCAATGTCGTACTCTCTCGTACAAACTGTAGTACTTACATCTGGATTTGGGGAAATTGTATATTTTTTGATCAGCTCATCGATTTATATAAGATGTCCTAAATGTTTTGCAATTTTAATGGGTATATATTATTTTACGATGTAAGATAAAATATATTATTCCAAAGATTCAACAATTGATAATAGAAAAAAGTTGTTTTTGTCAAATACGAAATAGCATACGCCCCGGTACACGCAATAGGGGATTATCCTTTGAAGAGATATTCCAGTGAAAGCATCCGAAAGTTAATCCTCAAAATTATGAAGGTTCCATACAGATATTACATTTTCATACCTATATCTCTATAAATCAAGTTCCTATCTGAATTCTGCAAAATCCAAACGAATTTTGATAGATCGATAAGAGTCCATGACTTCCCGCGCTCGCGTGCCCTCGGCGGGTCTTAGGGCCGCTCCACCGAGCCCGCTCCCACTCAGCGTCTTAACTATGGACATATAACATTTTAAAAATATAATATTATTTACACTTTGATAAATGTACTATAATTATACTATTTTATGAAGACCAAAACTTTCAATAACGTAACTGTCAAACCACTCGCAAACCCTACGATCGCTACAGCCGTGCGTTACTTTTGTAGCGCGTAGCAATGATTTTGACAAAGGAGGTCTCGAGTTGCTCTGTAGTGCATACGACACGGTCTCTTTCACATTATAAAACACATCACGAAAATCTATTTACGGTTAACATTGCGGCTCAACTCACCTTGCAAAGTACCACTACTACATAAAGTTTCATTTTCACATTCCTACTATCATATTATTCATTATTACATAGCTCACGCACTTTAGGTACTTATATGTGTAGTGGTTCATTCAAAACATATCCAGTTAATACCTTTACACCATAAAAAGTGTGAACAGGCCTTTGCTGAAGGCATTAAGGGGTGCGGAGCTACGACGCATTTATACCTATCTTTGGAGATTACCCACCCATTGTGCCTTACCTGCGCTATGCCATAAACTATCTACCCTTAATTATCCTTATAACCTGATAACTCTTTGAGACTCAAGTGAACAAAAACCATGCAAAGTATTTTTCCGAATTTAGCTACGTTTATTGCTTAGTCATGTTTCTATGTTCATTTATTACATTTCGTACTTTTTAAATCTCCCACAAAGCAGAGATTTCGAAAAGTTCATAATTGATATTTCATGGCATGATTTATTCAACGGAATACGTTTATCACCGAAATTAAATTGTTTTGACGGAAAAAATTTAATAAATGAAACGGCCCACCGCGAGCGGCGGCGGCGCAGCGAGTCCTACTGACTTTTTGCAAAGGCTTTTGTTAAGCCACACAAGAATTTACTTTGAGAGCCGACGAAAAAGTTTTGAATAAATAACTACACACAGATACTACTCAGTGGTAGATTCCAAGTAGGCCTACCTACCAATTACTATAATACAATACATACATAACACAAATAACGGATATAATTTTATGTTGTAATTTATTTAAGCTTAAACTTTTTTTTGTATACACTTTTGCCTTTGCCATATATGTATTTTATCCTTTCAGCATTTTAAAGCTGACTGGAAGAGATCCCGAAAGAGATTAGTCCGCCTTTGCCATACTTTGTTTTGTATATTGTATTTTATGTGTTATGTAGGTATGCAATAAAGAGTTTACAAACAAAAAACAAACTGTTTCTGTTTTAATTTTATCGTAGCAACTTTTTACTAAAGACTTTTTAAGACAATCACTGGAGTATGGTGTTAAAACAATATGTAACCTAATAATACCACATAATGGTAAATTACTATGTTGTTGTAACAGATAAATAAATAAATAAAAACAATGTTACGTTACTGGTAAAAGATGTAACTGTTTTTTTTTTTTTTCAGATAGAACCTTGAAGTCTTAGTTTATTTGGCACATAAAGTTGATCGTAGCGAGGAACTATATCGCCTGGTTCTTAAATTACGTCAATACGTACACTAATTAGAAGAGCTAACTAGAGAAACACTAAACTTGTATTTTATATTGCAGGTTTTCATGGCCGCTGCCCACGCGTTGCAAGACGCCGGCAGGCTTTTAGATATTGACACTGAAAAGCTCTTCTTGAACATACCTGATGTTCTGAACGCAAGTTTGTTCTTTTGGGAAGTCACTATCTACCCGATGCTGAAAGACGCCATCATGAACAACACCGCGTAAATAATATACTTTATTTTGTAAGTACTTAACTTATTTCATATCAGTATCTAACAACAAATTATATCAACTTTTTGCAGCTTCAACACAGAGTTAATGTCTCCGGGGTTTTGTCGTTTTCGTGACATATTTCAACCATATGAAAAGTTTGTCAATGAACAATCGAAAGCTTTGGACTACCTTCGATCTCTCTCCAACCATACCGAATTCATGATGTATTTATCGTGGTGTCACAGCCAGAAATCTTGCAACAGGTGACCACACTTTTAAATATTTATTTTTCTGTATTTGTGAGTAACACAATACACATTGGTGAATATAATTGTAAGTTTTTAAACTGCGAATGGTTAAGAACAGCGCGATATTTCAGGTTGCAGTTGTCAGACATGCTGGTGAAGCCGATGCAGCGGCTCACCAAGTACAGCCTGATTCTGCACAGGATCATTGCCCACACTGAGGCCGAGCCCGAGAGAACCTCCTTATTGGCCATGGTATCACTACTAAATAATTATTATTTATTCGTTTCAAAATATGTCTCTAAAAAGCTTGAAAATAAATAAATCCAAATGTAAATTTCAGGAAACATTCGCTAAGAACTACGTATTGGATTTGAACCGCTCTATCAGGCAAAGGGAAGAACTTGAAAAGTTGGACGCTCTCGCTAACTCCATTGAATCCTACGAAATAGTAAGTTTACGACAGTATTATGCTTGTGAAATTACCTTGTTACAAAATATTTTCGACTCAAAATGTTAAAAGTATGTTGTATGAGTTTGGAGGCTTTAATTATGAGCGTTGTTTGATAACAATAAAGATCTATAAGATTCGTTTATAATTTATTGACAAAAATATCTAACTTATTGCACAAAGGCGTTACTTACTTGGAGCTGTACTGTGAGAGAGCATGAAAGTGTATATTACTTGTATTATAATGTTTGTTAACATTGTTTAGGATTTCAAAGACGACGACATAGACAGGTACTTCCGCATGTACTCGCAGCTGAACCTGCGAGCACCCATGGTGAACTGCCTGCCGAGCCACAGCCGCACCATCATCCACCAGGGAGACCTGCGCTACAAGGATAACCTCAAGGAGGCAAGCCCACGCACAGTCGTCGATCTCTCGCGATACCTTTAAAATACAACACAGGGCTAAAGCTATTAAAAGTACTGATCTTCATCATTCATCATCACCATTCAGCTAATCATCACTACACAGAATCAGTTTTCTCGTTAACATTTAATACCCATTAACATTATTACTTTTATTCACAAATCATAACTATAGGTGCATTTTTAAAATCCTTATAGTTGTACTAAAAGTTTCTTCTACAACAAGAGCCTTCGGGTAGTTGGGCGTCCCTTTAAACGTCTTGATCTTGAGACGCATTTATGAAATAAAGTCGTATACAAAGTCGAGCGCCCCGGGCGCTGCTGATTGCCCACCCAGGGCTCTTGCTATATTGTGTGACGTAGCCGAAAGTAAAGTTAGTAGCCGTTTTAAAAACGGATTTATCCATTTTGTAATCTTTTGTAGAAAATCTCAGTCGAATATATCAGGACTCGAAGAAAATGCCGCTTTGCGAAGCTCCTTTTTATGCTGGCCAGATACATACTTCCGCCTATTGGACTAGGTTTAAATTTTAGTTATTTACCTGTACTTTACAAAACGGCTAGTTTGTGAATAAAACGACTATTCTATATTTTTTCGCTATGACATGCATTATGTTCTAAACTCTTTTATGTGTTAGTCCCAATCGACCCGCTGGCGACGGATGCATCCGTGGATTTTCCGTACGGCCGAAATGTTTTCCACAATAACGCCCAAATATTTCGTTCTCTGTTATTGAAGATAGTTATATGCGCTCGCTTTGAATTCTATTTTAATCAGTTTTGTTTGCGAATTGTGCTATGCGATTGTTTTGATTACTTTATTATTATTTACTTAAACTAAAATTGCTACAATATATTAAAGTATTTCTTTTATTTCAGATGGAGGTCCGAGCGTACTTACTAACTGACATGTTACTGATTTGCAAAAAGCTCTCTAAATCGAATACTTATCCATACAAATTAGTTAGGTATTTATCATTTTTTATACTAAAATGAAATCACAATTTTTTTAAAGTTATGTTTTTTTTTTGACGACAGCAAATGCGCTGGCACGCACCTCGGTTTACGCATGTTAAAAAATGATTGATCAAAAAGCAATGCTAAACAAACTTATTAGAGAATTGACGTTTGAAAACAAAAGTTCCTCGGGCCTTTCCTCGTTCTACTTACTAGTCCAGTCAATAAAGGAGTTGTAGAGTGCGTGAGCAAGGACCTAAGCGATTTCTTCAGAAACGTGTTCAGGGTGCTTAGGAAGTGAACATACTGAAAGTTCTCCCCTCTAGGGGGGAGCCGGAGTGGGGGGACGACATAAAGGTCCCACTTTTGAGGTATTAGCGAAAAACTCAAAAGTGGGACCTTTATGTCCTTCCCCCACTCCGGCTCACCTCCTAGAGGGGGGGACTTTTAGTGTGTTCACTTCCTAAGCACCCTGAACACGTTTCTGAAGAAATCGCTTAAGTCCTTGCTCACGCACCCTACAACTCCTTTATTGACTGGACTTTGAAGTGTCCGGTGTCGTTCGTTAGACTCGTCTTAAAATAAGCTACATTGTGTACAGTCACGTTTTTTATCATAAAAAATAGACTCTCGTATAATCTGTTATACATGAATCTCTTCTATACTCTAGCTTTACAGTACGGATTTAATTACTTTATCGATTTTTTAATTCGCGCTCATGAGTAAACTTCAGTCAGTGAGTATAGAATTAAATCAAGTATCAAATTTAGGGACGAAGATGATACTGCTTTCTTTAAAATAAACCAAGTTTGACTTAGCATGTGTTAGGTATTTGTAGTCGGTATTGAATGGTACAGCACTAATCTTAAAGTCAAACGTAGCTCTAACTACGCATCCTGTTGTCAAATTTAATTTTACGTGGTAGTCGTAAAATAATAATTCACGTTGCGGAGATGAAAATGCTGCGGTGGATGTGTGGCGTTACGCGACTCGATTGCATTCGTAACGAGCACATCCGTGGTAGCCTCAGTGTCCGAGACGTAGCGGACAAATTGCAGGAAAGTCGTCTCCGATGGTTTGGTCACGAAAGCCGCAGACCGCCAGAGTACGTCGGTAAAAGATGCCTTGAACTTATCGTTGATGGCCCTAGATCCCGTGAAAGGCCCAGGAAGCGCTGGCTTGACGTTGTGAGTGCGGACATGAGAGAAAATGACCTCACTGAAGAGGATGTTGAAGATCGGGCAAAGTGGAGTAGATTGAGTAGGAAAGCGGACCCTGGCTCCAGCCGGGATAACGCTAAGTAGAAGAAGAAGAAGTCGTAAAATTATAATTGCTACAGTTGTTACGAATAAAGTCGGTTCAAACAGACTTCAATCGTAACAACTATAATTTTGGTATGTTTTATTTTGTTTTTGTTAATAAAAAAGTGCTGAATCAATTTCGATAAAATTTATACGAGACTAATTCTGAAGTAAAATCTACCGAACAAAAAAATAATCATCAAAATCAATTCATAATTGGCGGAGTAATCGCGTAACAAACATACAGTCGAATTGAATTTTCGAAGTCGGTTAAATAATCATATTAGGCCTCTAGAAGATTCGTGATATTCGTTTCTAATTTAGTTGCTAATATCAGAGGCATGCTACGTGAATATGAGTTTTCATACTCGTACCGACAAAGTATAAATTATTCCAAGACTAATCAGTAATCACAGACTACTAGGTTGAATTCAAATATAATATTGAAATGTGGTTTATTTGTTTATACTACACCTACTTAGAAAGTACCTTAACACTTTATCGAATTTGAGGCAAAACGTACGTCATTACTATCGTACAAATATGCGGGAAGAAAACGCGCTGAGCGGGAGGGAAAAATGTATGAAAATCCATTACTAACGTGCTTTGGTTAAGACTATGTCGGTAAACTAAATGTAAAATGCCAAAACGTTCTTATCTCCAAGTTCGCAAAATGCTTTTTCCAAATATTATTTTGAAAAAAAGAACATGTGTTTTTTATTTTCCTCGTAGGTGTAGTATAAAGCACTATGTATAATTTGGAAGAAAGTGCGATTCCCAAATCGAGTGTATCGAACTACATCTCTCGTTGGTAATCGGTTTCTCGCCTTGATAAACAATAAACAGTTGTTTACGAACGGTAGCAATTTCAGTAAACTCCTAATTTTTGACAGTCAATTTGACTCGTATGAAAAAGCCGAAGAGAAAGTAGCTCTAAGCCAAAATATAAATGGAAACCTAAATTACTCATGGAAACCTTTCAGATCCTCTAAAATAGAATAAACTTTGAAGTACTTAGGTCAGAAATTATCGGATAAATTATTTTTATTTGTACTCTATTGTCTTACGTCATTCTAACGAAGCTTAAGGTTTGTAAAGTCGAATTTAGCAACGTCTTATACTATTAAACGAGTTATGTGTTCCAACGATTTCGAAAACGGCTTGAAACCTTTCGACGAAAATTTAGGATTAAGGGTTAAAAATTACCAGAAATCGATTTATGAGAGAATTGTCTTCGAAAACATTCATTTTAGGGAGATTTGAGCGAAATATACATTAAATATAAACGCATATGATGCTTATTTTTAACAATCTCTTGTAAGTACATTGTGGCCTAGCGGTTTCGGTGCGAGTCACTTACGTTTGTGCTTTTAGGTCCGGATTCGTATCCCACGAGACTTCATTGTTTTTGTCTTTTTATTTTGTGTGAACTTATGTAAATAAAAAGAATTAAGAGTGATAACAAAATATTTTAGGGACATTTGAACGAATTTTTATTTATGGCGCCATCTTTTGCCGTATAGGTAAGTGAATTACATACATACCTGTCCCGTGTAATTGGCAATAGAGAATTTTCGACGGCTTTCTCTAAACTCAACTAGATAGCGCTGATCAACATTTGGAAAAAGAAAATTTCTAAAAAGTCACCAAAACTGATTGATATATACTGACTAATATCATGATAAATGATGAATAGCACGTTTCATTGAATATATTGAATTATCATGGAATATTTTTCTCTATTTTTATTCAAAACATACTTTTCATAACTTTTGATGTACAACGCTTGTCAGTATTGTTTTGTATTTTCTAAAATAATTCTAACATTATACCAAATTATTAATTGCATTTTAATCATAAAAATGTATTAAAGTCAATTTATTTTTAGTTTGGAAGAAGAAATTACATATAACAGAGAAACCAGAATGCACCCAGCTCATCCATACTCGGTCAAGTTGAAAATTTTTCGTTTCTGTTCATTCAGTTTATAAGAATCTATGTTTTTGTGGATTTTTATATATTTTCAACAATATTACATCTATTTTGGTACTATAAATTCTACGCTGCTTTTAAAAATACATTACCAAAGCTTAGAAACGCCATCAATTGAGAATCTTATGAACAGTGTGACACGTCATCTGAAAATTCCCTATTATAATTTATAGGGTTTATTTTATTTTAATTTTATTTCATTATATGTTTTTTTTATATAAAAGGATAATTTGCATATTTTTTTTCAATAGAAACAAATTATATTTAAAAAAATATATTATATTTATTTTCAGAACACATATTATTTGTCCTTTCGTCCCTTAGAAAGCCACTAACGACTAAAACATCCTGCAAAATGTTTCATAAAAAACTAAACTTCGATTGAACGACCGACGCTCGGTCTCCCAGCTAGTATAATATAATATTATAACAATTGATAACAATACAATTCATTAATTTTCCTCCGTAACCTCAGTATAAACTTTATCTTAGTGCTAACAACTACATGAGGATACATTTTCCTAAATTAGAAAATTTCTTTACACTTCAGTTAGTAATTCATTACTAAGTTTCTACATAATGCTTCGGTTATTTTGATTGGACAATTTGTTAATAATGTTTCAAATTCTTTGTAGTGGCTCTTTTATACCACAGTTCGACACAAAGAGCCCTCCGTCCCCCCACCTCAGTGAAGAGATTCTGATGCCACCATATAATAGTACACCTCAAGCAGAACCAATGTCTCAACAGGACCATCCCTCTATTTCTTATAGATTTCGAGCTATAGGGTCAAGTAGGTCCAAAAAACCATAACATCTTTCTCGACTTTGGAAAGAGGTCCAATTATGGGGACTGCGGAACTTAACTAAGAGTCAAAACCTGCACAAAAAATATATTAAATACTAAAACTAATTTAATATGTAATTTATTATAATCTTAAAAAGATAGGTCTAACAAACGATGCTACTTGCATGGCCTGCGGTGTGGATACAAAATGAATGGAGCACCTACTGTGTCACTGTAATATACTGGCTAACAAGCGTATGAGTTTCCTAGGTAACGGTTACCCAACGCCGGACAGCATTCGGAAAGCTCCGAAATATATTCACGTCCAAAATACCGCAGTGTTCCAAGATGAAGTTCTTTGACCAGTGTGTGTTGCCAGTGATGACATATGGCACTGAGATATGGTCGCTTATTATGGGCCTCATAAGAAAGCCCTAAGGTCACAAGGGCGATGAAATGTGCTATGCTTGGAGTTTCCCTACGTGTTCGAATCAGAAAAGAGGATATATGTAGGAGAACTAAAGTAACCGACATAGCTCACAGAATGGCTAAACTGAAGTGGCAGTGGGCGGGGCATATAGCTCGTAGAATAGTTAATAGCCGTAGGGGCATTAAAGTTCTCGAGTGGCGACCGCGCAAAAGAGGACGTAACTCGGTCGACCGATGACCTCGTGAAAGTCGTGGGAAACCGTTGGATGCGGGCAGCGCAAAAACGCTTGGTTCGGAAATCCTTGGAGGCCTTGGTCCAGCGGTGGACGTCTTTCGGCTGATGATGATGATGATGAAATTTAATGTATCTATAATATTATTTGAACAGCAGTAAACGTTGATTTTGTTTAATTTTCTGTTTTATTCTCAGTTTCCAGGTCATATATTTTAAATGGCTATGAAACCGTATTTTTTTAATCTATTAACTGGCCCACTTCACATGGGCTTTAAGACGTTCCATACTTGATTATAAGTTAATTTCCCCAACTAAAATAATAAAAAAATCTTTAACGAAATTCGCCTCATTTTCGTCCCTAGTTTGTAGAATCACCTACCAACCAAACGTCCAAATCCGTTTAGTAGTTTTGGCGTGAAAGTGGGACAAACAAACAAATATCCATACTTTCGCATTTATAATATTAGTGAGATTTCACAGTTTTAAATTTATACTAGTATTGAACTGATCACAGATAATTCAGAAAAAATACCGTTATCAAAATAACTTACTTTCCTGTTTTTTGCTGAATTCTTTTCGATGTTTACTTTCTGAATAATTAAATATCTTATAAAGTATATAAAATTATGCCCACAATTCAAATTACTTTCACATCTCAGAAATGATTTCGTAACAAAATTGTTTTAAAAATAGAATCAGAACTAGACTAGTAGACATTTTCCAGTGTACGTAAATAAAAGGAAAATATTGTAATAATTCACTCTGGAGGTTAACTAAAATATGGTTTACCATCAAAAATACCGATTGTATATCAGTTTAAATAATGTATAAATACTTCCTGTGCATACTTCGATAACACTCTGAACAAATAATTCAAGGCGAGCTTGACTTACATTTAGTTTGATCATGAAAACATAGAGTAAGAGCCCCATAGAGATTTCTTGCTTGCTCGAATGCTTGCATTCTTGTTTTACACTTGCTTGCTTGAACGCTTTAAAAAAAATGATATTTCGTTCCTATAAACTGAAAGTACCTTTTTATAAAATATTAAAAAATATTAAAAATAAAATAAAATATTGTTTATTTCTTTAGAAAAATACACTTTGTATCGCGGCTGATGCCTCCTATTAATCCGAAGCCTGTGCCAGGAGGCACCGCTCTTCCTTATCTAAAGGTTTAAGAGTCTAAGATTAAATAAACTAAAACATAAACAAATCAAAAAGTGACAACATATAAAACTTTTACAAAAATTTAACAAGTACAATATAATTATTATTAGGTATGTTACCAAAAGTTGTGTGGCAGTGTGTGAAAATGCGTAGTGTGTGTGTGTGTGTGTGTGTGTGTGTGTGTGTGTTGGGTGTGTGTGTGTGTGTGTACCAACATCATTCTTGTTTATGTCTGTTCAATAATAATATAGAACAATTTAATACAACAAGAATCAGATCATTTTATGATGCTAAATTAATTTTCCTTTGCACTACGTATTTTGAGGCGCAATTAACGTTTTAGTTGGGGAAAGGGTAGTTAAATATTACTCATTTTATAATAATGTTTATGCATACGCGGGGTAAATTGAAATCGTGAACCAAATTTTAACTGTAGCTTTTATTCATAACGCTGAATAACATTCTCTAAGGAACCAATTAATCGGAGCAATAAAATATTTCGACTCTTCATACAAATCGTTGCGCTGACTAGCCAACATTGTATAGAAAGTTAATTTTGTTGCTTCGATTGAATTGGTTCCGTAGACAAAGTCTTTCAGTATCATGACTAGAAGCCACAGTTAAAATTTGGTCCTTGATTTTAATTTCACTCTGTATACCCCCGGTAACCCCCGGTCCGCGGACCGGATGCGGCTTGCTATGTTAATTGGATAATTGATTTTAGGCCTAAATATATGATCGACAAGATAATCCACTTCCCGAAGTTCAGCACTCGCAACTCCAAGGAGCTGGCGGGCCTGGTGTTCGTCATCGTGGACGAGGTGGGGTCTGCAGCGCACGCGTTCATGCTCTCCGAGCCCTCCAAGGACGCCAATCCACACGCTACACTTAAGGTACAAGACACTTAAAACAAACTAATATTGTATTCTACAGTACGCCAATCCACACACTACCCTTCCTATACACTAAAACGGAACCAATATTGTTTTCTACAATAAGTCAATATTTAAAACATCGTTTGTTAGCAACCTATAACGTCCCCACTGCAGGGGCACTTCCCATGATTCGGAAAGGTTAGTTAGGCCATACTCCACACACGGGGGCCAAATCCGGATTGGTGGAGGTTGTGGGGCTAGTGGTCAACCCCAGTGTCAGAAGTTTTCAAGCCGCTTGTAAGGCTTCCGACTTGGCTTAACGACTGCTATCTAATGATAGCAGCCGGCACCAATGGCTTAACGTACCTTGCGAAGCACGGAAAAGGTTGAGATAAATGCCACTAACAGTCAAATCCATCCAGGTTATGACTGTGTCTGTAGTCAGTTAACCTGCGTGATCGACGCGACCACGCAAGCCGCACTGAGCCACGGCCGATTTTAAACATCATCAGAGACAAACATCACTCTCAATATTAGTTATTACAATGGGACGCATATTGTCGCCGGTGATTACAGTTTTACTATACGATGGTAGTTTGTTTTGGGTTAATTACTTTGCTATAATAACTACTTTAGTTAATAATACAAACACGTTACTGCTGCTATTCAGACGACTATAGAAGTAATTTGTATAGTTTTGATGTACTTTTTACCACAAATTATAGACCTATTCCAATTCACACTTGACACGTTTACATTATTTATTGTTTTATGATAGAGTTTGCTCGAATCACACTGATTTTATAGATAGATATAAAAATTTAAAAAAACAATCTTTCCGTAGGTATGATGTTCTAAAATCGAACTTCTTTTTATTGATTATTATTTATTTTCAGCTATGGGAACAAAAAATCAGGGAAGCAAAACTAACATATGACCTAGGTGTTTGGTTCGCTAGAAATCCATCTCGAGACCTCTCAGAAGTGGAAATGGATTCTTCTTCAGACTACGCAGTGAGCGCAGCTAGTAAACCTGTAAGTTGTTACTGCAGAATTCTTAAATTACGGACACACACCCACCTACCCAATCACCCACAAAAACCACCCACCTACCAACCACCCACCATAATTATTATTTATTCTATCATCGGGAATCGTATTTTTTTACTCCGGCGTGTTTCTAACGGATAAACGCTCTTAAAGCAAAATTCAAGATGGCGCTAAAAACGAAATCCTCAACTAAACAAAGCTTATCAGACTAGTTCAGCTTGTAGTTACTGCAATATAAGAAAGGTGGTGCTGAATTATACACCACTGCATGCGTAAAATTTATGGTATTTTACTGCAGTTTTTAATGATATTATAGAAATAAATAATATAATTATATACATTTGGCGAAAATTAAAGGTTGTAAAGTTTACGTTGGACAGATAAAATAAAAAATATTGTGTGTATTTGTATAGTTTTGACCGAGGTAAATTTGTATGAAATAGGGTGACTGACGTTTAACCTTAAGGACTGCTTGCTTAGATTAAGGCTCCGTGGCCATATCGCCTTGTCTTCAGTTACATATGTTTTTGTTCAGTAAATTCACATCTTCAGTATTTTTCTTCGCTGTTTTCGAAAATTCTTCAGTAGAATGTTTTCAGTGCTAATTATTTGTCTATTCAGAAGGCAGTCAATGTATGACAGTCTTTCAGGGTCTGTCAGCTTTCCTGGACTTCTTGAGGATACTTGAAACGCAGTCTATTTATGACATTATCCTACGCAATAAGCCATTTAATTTTGTTTTTAAATAAATTATTAATTATGCACCAAAAACTACGTAATCTAATTTTTCTAATAAAAAACAAAAGTACTGTTGCGAGTTCCTGCCAAAAAGTCTTACTTATTAGGTATCTATGAAGATTTTATGCACGTTTAAATTAAATTAATTTATTAAAATCGTAATCGAGGTGCGTGGCCTTTTTGTATAATGATTAAATTCTGGTTTGGGAGGACGTTTTGCCTGAGAACTCGCAGCAAGACTTTGTCATTTTTGTTTTATTATCTGAAAAAATTGACATCATCTTTTTTTTTGCATAATATTGATAATATGAAAAAACTAAAGTGTAAAGAGTGATTGCTGGATTGGTTGCCGGGACTTGTACCAAGCACGCGTCTCCTGAGTTATTTTTTTAATTATTTCCGTTTTATAGTAGTCTCAATGTTATTTTTGCTATGGGGAAATGGCTGTGATTCCGATTCAGTGATAAGCGGTCATAAGAAGAGGATTAACTCTGGAGACAGCTCCGTTTTCCGAGTTCCAGCAGCAAACCACGTGGAGCGTCTTTAAGTGTCCATTACCCTTAGAGCCGCGTCTTTCACTTGACATTTGCGTTTCGCCATTTTTTTATTGAAGATTCTCACATTTTTCACATGACATGGGCAAAATCACTCCTTAAATGAGATGTGGAATTCCAAATAGAATAAATAGAATAGAATAATATTGATAATATAATTATTCAACATAGTGGAACGAAAGTAGAGGATAACGAAATAAAAGTATGTAGACTGTGTTTTGAGTGCTCTGAAGAAGTCCATGAAATCCTCATCAAAAGTGCTATAATTTTTCTGAAGAACTGACTAATACATAATAACAGTCATTCACTGACTTCTGACGACAGACATGACCAAAAAATCAGGGATAACATTTTTAATTTTATTGATTTACCCACACACTCAAAATTCATTTATTTTATATTACACGTCCATGTTTGGGTCACATAAATCCATATGCGTTTTAAGTTCAACAAATCGGTTTAGTAGATTTGAAGCAAATTGGCTGTGACAGACGGACAGACAGATAGACAGACACACGAGTGATCCTATAAGGGGTTCTTTATTGCTTTTTGAGGTACGGAACCCTAATGACAGACGTTTACAATAGACATTTTTAATTAAGACTGTATACACCAGACAGAGCTGTGTGGCCATAGCAGCCTTTGCCTTTTCTCCTTATGAAATTAAATCTATTTTCTCCTAAGACTTTCACAGGGGATGAGGTAGCGTTTAGAGAGCGGCAGGGAGTGTGCATACTGTATAATATTTATACTATGACGTAATGAGTGATTCTCATCATTGACTGTTTTATTTATAGATATTAAAACTCTTTTCATTTTAATGAATAATTAATGGATAAAGCTTTTAGCTACCCATTTTAGCTCTTCACTTTTTGTGAAAAATACTGTTTTTTTTTCCTAAAAGATTTTTTTTAAATAGCGGAAGACTTTTTAAGAAATCATTTATGCCTTTTTGATCCCATAATTTACGGAAAATTTGTTGTCTAAATAAGTTGTTTCCGGATACGTTAAACACTCTTTTTTCAATGGACTCAATATCATACAATTGATGTGATTGTGAAATTCCCCAATAGCATAGGAAAGAGCTGCACGTACATCAGAAATACCGTTTTGGTCGATATCAACAACACGAAGTTAGAGTAGTTTATTACTTGTCTCAAATTGTAACAGCGCAGTAAGGTAAAAAATCCTTATACCAAGTCGACGTTGAAGTCTCCACATATATTTTTATTAAAGAAATAATCTAGTAATGGTTTTTTATTTTTCTGAAACATATTGAAATTACTAATTTTAAGATTACTATAATCACAACACAAGTTTAAGTTAGTTTATGTTGTCGTGCACTCCATATATTTCGAAGCATTCAATTTTATCAAGACCTTTCATATTGGTAATTCGCAACAGTATTGATGTGTTCCAACATAATGATATTGAAAGACGTTGTTGAGGAACCTTTGCAAGCCCGCAAAAGCTTACTAATTCAAAATATATATGCATGTCATATTTATCTAAATCTATTTTCAATATTTTGAGAATCATTTAAAACTTCATCTATAAAGATTAAATCCGACAAGGGATTGTGTAGCTAGAGCCAGTCTCCAAAACAAAGTTCATACCGAAGCGAAGCCAATTACAAACACTAAAGATTAAAAGTTAAAACACACATTTATTTTCCATATAAATTATAAACTGTCAACCATGCATTTTACATAATATTTATACTAATTTATAATAATACTTATGGTATACTGAAATCAACAAAACCCTAAATCAAATAATCGATATCATCATGATTACGTACTCTAACTGTTATAATATTTATATTCGAAAGAACATCCCACGTTGACAAAAAAATATTTAACATACTCAAACATTCTTCAGAAATTCCGTAATAATAATTGCGTTTACAATTTTTTATGTATTTAAGTTAATCAGTTAAGTACATAATTAACACTCAATAGTTATCTGTTCATTTAACTAAATTTCACTACATGTGTACAGCGCAGACAAAGGATACATTGTATCACCTTATTAATTATAAACACCAAAGGTATATTGTGTGTCAAATTAATTCGACTTACCTAAGTAAGGATTAGATTACTGGGAACAATGCTTGTACACGAGTCGTTGAGAGAACACGTTTAAGGAGACCAATATCTTAACAATAATCAGGTGATTCATATACGAGAACATTGTACGTAACAGCATTTTTTTTCGTAAAATCTGTGAAAACTTAAACCTTAAAATATAAAGTAAGTACCTAGATAAAAAAGTTAAAAAGTAAATAAATAACATTGATGTTTCCTATTCGAGATTAAGTAAGATTTACAAGTCATGTATTGTTTGATGACGTAAATAATACAAATGAAGTTTTTTTAAAATATAGTGAACCAAGTTTTTTGGCCTCAACGTTTATTCTCGCTTCGATAACACTTTAGAAAAAAGTTTAGTGTGTTTTGCGTGGTTTGGAAGAAAAAAGCCCATAAAACGGAGATAGGTAACTCGCGCTCCGAGGGTTTCCTACAAACAAACTATGAACGAAAATTTGATTGAAGGACGAAGTCTGTAGTGAAAAAATTGACTGATCCTTACAACAAGCCCTTTCATTTGGTATGTTCACGATGTAGTTTGCAAAACTTTTTTTTAATTTTCTGATTTGCCCCCAAAAGTAACCTCCCAAACTCAAAATTCATTATAGCTTACACTTTCGTATTGGGCTCTCATAGAAATCTGAATGTGTACTAATTGTAAGTTTTCCAGTAGGCTTGGAGAAAATTGGCTCTAACAGACAGACAGACACAAGAGTGATCCTATAAGGTTTCCTTTTTCCCTTTGAGGTACGGAAGCCCAATAAATAGGATTTTGAAATTATGAATGAAGTGTTGTGGTGTGGCGGCAGGGGCAGGCGATGAAACAGAGCTCGGACGACGTGAACATAGAGAAGGAAGCGCGCGAGCGGGTGGCCGCCATGTTGCACCGCAGCATGGGCGTCTCCACCGAGTACGACTGCTCGCAGGCATCCATGATGACCGATTCCTTTGACGGTACGTACTTGAATACTGCTTCTTTTACTTGTTTCACTCGTATTTTCGTATAATTTTGTATTTATTTTTGCAACAAAAACACAAAATGTAGGATGTTTTTCGCACTAGCGTGCATTTGCACGATGATGATACGCAGTATACCGTTCTGTCGAACAATCATTCGTCCGTCGCACATCCATTTGACGCACTCAAGTATGTAGTACACTCAGAAGAAGCAACAATACATAACATACATGTGGACAAAGTTGAGAAATGCGGGGGTTCCATCTGATCTGTTACGGGTTCTTCAATTTTGGTACAACAATCAGATGAATCAGGTACGGTGGGGGGGGGGACGCTTTCTGATGAGTACAGGCTGGAGTGCGGGGTGAGACAAGGGGGGTTAACCTCACCCTTGCTCTTCAACGTGTACATAAATGACCTCATCGTTGGTCTCAGCAGCAGGCATGTGGGATGCTATGTTGATGGTATTTGCATGAATAACTTCAGCTATGCGGATGATATGGTGCTGCTGGCACCAGCGGTGGGGGCTCTCAGAGAGCTTCTCCGACTTTATGAGACCTATTCTGCGGAACATGCCTTAATTTATAATGTAAAAAAATCCGAGTACATTGTCTTTAAGGCCGGTGTTAAATGTCCAACTAATGTGCCGCCTATTCTCCTAAACGGGGCACCTCTGCAAAGAGTTGTACAATTTAAATATCTGGGGCATTATGTGACAGATGGCGTTAAGGATAATGTAGGCGTAGAACGGGAACGTAGGGCATTGGCGATCAGGTGCAACATGTTGGTGCGCAGGTTTGCTCGGTGTAGTAACGACGTTAAAATAACGCTATTTCGAGCGTATTGCCAGTCCTTCTACACCAGCAGTCTGTGGACTGATTGCACGCAGAAGTCGCTCAATATCCTACGTGTCCAGTATAATAATGGTTTCAGGATGCTGTTGGGGCTGCCTCGATTCTGCAGCGCGTCGAACATGTTTGCGCAGGCGCGTGTCGATGGCTTTCATGCCATCCTGCGCAAACGGACGGCCTCCTTGCTTAACAGGCTGCGCGCCAGCCCGAACAGCATTCTGAAGGTGGTAGCGGAGAGATATGACTTATAATAATAATATCCGGGACAATATCCGAATAGCTCCGATTAAATACTTTAAATACTAACATTAGTTTCTAAGTAATTTTACTAATATGATGGACCAAAAATTGTCTGAATAAATAAATAAATTATTGATTATTATAACAAAGCTTACTAATTATCGAGTAAGGCTCTCAAGATCAAAGAAAATGATATTTTTTGAAAAAAAAATGTTTTATGGCTATGAAAATACGAATGTTAAAAACATCTTCAAAAATTAAAAAATTATCGAAGGAGGTTTATAGTATTGTACACTTTTCGCAGTTCATTTTTTTTATCTATTGTCTTTACATACATGCTAAAATAATATCAATTTATTACCTCTGATCTATTTTTTTGCGCTAATACACCAACCAACCACTAATCAAAAAAACCAAAGCAACTTCGCACGGCAAAAGCCATTTTTATTCCTTTAGGGGAAGAAAGTATAGTATCGGACAGTATATACTATCGGACAATGTCGATAACATCTCTATGTCACGCACAAGCAAAATATACCATTCTAGACAAGCGATGATCCAGTCTGTGGAAAACTGCCGATGCCCATGCGCGCACCGCATCGATCTGTTTGAGTAAATCAATTTCAACGTAAGGATGTTTTTTATTTTGTTTTGTTTACTATCTGCATAATTTAAGTTATTACAAACAGCACACGTTACAAGTGTATTATAAGTTTATTACAGACTGAATTGATGATACTAAAAAGCAATTAGAAATTGCGTGTTCTTTTTTTATTTTATTTTTTTATAATTTTAGTCGTGTTGTATTGTATCGGACAGGGAAGTTTCGTATAGTATGGAACACGTCCGCGTGTCTATTACTACACGTAATTTAATAATAAATAATTATAGGACTGCCCAAAAATAAATAAAGTAGTACCTAACACTTTTAATAATGACAACTTAGTAGGTTACGTTATGTTATGTTCGTCTTTTACTTAATATCGAAAAATAATACCTAAATAATAATAGTAAAATAATAAGATGTCCGTTACTAACCCAAACTGTCCAATGCCGTTATCCGTTGTGTTCGTCTTTTACTCAATATCGATAAATAATACCTAAATAATAATAGTAAAATAATAAGATGTTCGTTACTAAACCAAACTGTCCGATGCTTAACGAATTAGTTCCTACATTGTATATTTTACTTTCTTCTATATAACTCCCCTGACTTACACGTTTGCAAGGTATTTATTGAAAGTATTTCACCTATTCTAACTTTTATTAATATATATTTTTTGGCCTTTTAAATATATTGTCCGATACTATCTCACGATGTCCGATAGTATACAAAATTTTTATAAAATAATAATTGATATAAATCGGTTACCGATAAAGTAATTTTACCAAAACGGTATACGAATGAACTTCAGTGTACACAATTATTATTATTTAAAATGATTTTATGTCTCCAATTTTGAGACTTATTTGTTAAAACTAAAATGTGTCCGATACTATACTATCTTCCCCTACAGCTGCATTAACACATTGACTGACTAACTAACATAACAGAGAGTGACTAACATTACCTTGATTATTTATATAAAAAGAAACAGTATATCCAGTCCAGGCTGATAGAGATGGTATCACATAATTTTACTACCTTTAGAACTTTTGCGTACAGAAAGATACATACTAGCTGAAACCAAATCATATAGCTATCTTCCTTTCGGCTTTTCATTTTTCTAGTAAAAATAAAGTCTACAAGTCTTACGAAACATTAAACAACCTTTCATAGAAGGTTCAGTATGACGGTCTGGAATTTAATTATGTTTTTTTACAAACATCAACCACAGTAGAAAATAACATTAGTGACTGCAAACAAATATTGCTACAAAAGCTAGCCTCGATAAATCATTAGCTCGACGACGACGGCAAGCATTGAAGTTGAATGATACAGTTAGGAATGAACCAATTTCTAGCGTGGCGTTCTACCTATAGCGACCGAAGGGAATTTATACATACAACAGTAGCTTACGTTCTTCCCGGATATTGAATAGAACGGAAGCTTTAAGCGCGAAGTATGATTCATACATAATTCCGTGTGTGTACACATATATCTACGAAATGATTCAAAATAATTTGAGGTTATGATTTATACTTTACGCGGATATCACACTGAGGCGGAATTCGGACGGGAGCGCGGAGCGACGAAATTCGCATGCGGCAGCGATCCGCTCCACAGGACGGTTTCCGTCGGAATTTCGTCGAAAGCTGCAGTGCACGACGAAGGCGTGGATTCCGCGCCACCGCCGGGCAGTTTCCATCCGAATTTTGTCCGAAGTTGCGGTGCACGACAATTTTCGTTATACGTTTATCTAATATTCGAACGTGTATGTATGTAACAAGGGTTGTTTTTGTTTGTAACAAGCTCAGAACAAAAATAGGTATAGAAACTGAATTCCAAAAAGCAGGGTAGTACTTTATCCTATATATACGTATACATCTTTGTCAACAGAGGTCAACCTTGAATGGTAAGTCGCGATGGTTTCATATAACTAATTTTCTGTCCAGTCTAACTTGACCTATGCGTATGCAAAACCACAGCGTAAAGATTCAATCACGGAAAAACAGCAAGCAAACTCAGTAAATCGAAGCAACAAAATGTATGTTATAGAATAACGAAACGGGTTTGATTAATAAATATAATAATTTCTTAATATTTCTTTGCAAATTATCAGTATTATAAACGAAAATTGCCCGTTTTTTCATGTTAAACAACTTTCGCGTAGCAGGAGTACTTTACTTACTGTTGTCTTTGTGTTCTGTGGCATTCCACGTCACAGCGCAGCGTTTTGATTAGAGCAGAGTTGATAGTGAAGTCGCTTCTACTTCATTTTTTAACGAAAATATTTTTTACTACGGCAAACATTCTTAGAAAAACATCGAAGTGAACTATATCTTCACTAGCTGGAGGGCCCGGCTTCGCTCAGGGAGTTGATGTAAGATCGTCTGGTAGTTGGAACAAAAGATAAAAAAAAATCTAAGAGGTTTTTTTTTTATTGAATCCTTAGTCTAACAATTCACATATCTGGTTCATTAGCAATATTTTTCGTTTTCAGGGTATATTATTATTTTAGAATTCCCTACCTCATCCCCTGCACCCCGAGCCTCACCCCCTCCCGCTCCCCGAGCATTTATTTAATAACACAAGTTACAAGTCAGTGTATATAACATAATATAAATATAACATCATATACCTACTTAGGATTATTATTTCATTATTACATTATTTCGTTACAAATAATAACATTATTGAGTAAATCACATATTATAACATTCATTATGCGATAGTAGGTACCACACACTCTGCCAGTCTCTGGTTCTCATAGTACAAAAAAAAAGTAGAGGCGACTCTATTTGTTGTTCTACCGACCTTGTTCTGAAGCAGTAGTTCTCTTTCGTTTTTGCGCGGATCGCGCGCGAATCGCGCCTCCGGACGGAGAAGCGGCGTCAGTGTGTGGTACCCAGCGAATCTTACCGCGTCGCCATCCGGGAGCGCGGATCCGTCGTGCGAATCGCGCCTCCGGGCGGAGAAGCGGTGCCAGTGTGTGGTACCCCGCGGTTTTTGTATACAAATCAACATTTTACAGTACAAAGTTTAAATCTGCTCCACCGCAATTCGCCGCGGTGAGCGGAGCAGTGTGTTTTCCGCCTTAGTGATCGCGTAGCTCCGACTTGTCGCCCTGCCCCCTGGTATTATATAAACAAACTGCACCCCCAACTATACCCCAACAGGGTGCGCCTTCGAGATCGAAACGTTTATTCACAACGCTTGCAGACGGAAATTGATGCGATGTGTTTCTTATAGACAGGGCCCATCTCCCATTAATATGAGAATATCATATAATTCATATATTGAGGGTCAACCGCGGATAGCGGCGGAGTAACTAACATATTTCATAGGGGTCGGTAATGTATCAAAAAAGTACTTCTTAAATGTCTTATTGATTGTTTATAAGTAGTTCCCCAATCAACCACTACAATAAATTTGCTGCTCATATTTTGGACAATGGACTTGATACAAAGGTGTTTTGTAGGAGAGGCATCCGCCGGGACCAGCGGCGCAGGTCAACGCGCGCCGGGGCTTAGTCTGCGCCACCGCACCTCCACCGGCGGCTCTTCGCGCAACTCACGGCTCTCCAGCTTTCACCACTCGCACAGGTTGGTGGCACAGGGGCTAAACACACGGCATGAGCGGACTGGGGCTACCTGTACTCCGACGCAAGGTCATAGCTTTTTGGTACGAGCGTGCACGCTGGTCATTCGATCCTATTAGTACTAATCTATTTGTGAGATATAGATTTCTGAGATCAACATTTTCACCTAGCTTTACTATGTATTCTTAGTGTATTGTGTTAAATGAGTCATTAAGATTGATGGATAGTTTACGCTTCAAATGAAAACAGATTGATTGTTCCACACAAATAAAAGATAACGGGAACAGATAGGTACTACATTATACTGTAAGTACTGCAAATGGACTTTTGTCTAGAAAATATTTTGCTGCTTTCTGTCTACAACGAAGAGATGCCCTTTTCTGCAGGGTTGTATTAAACACATCTGCAACTTAGGTGGCGAAAACATAAATTTTACGCACGGAAAAAGTATGCCAACTTTCTTATTTTATCAAAGAGTGCCGAACCCCTCGGCCTACAGAGAAGGCTGTAAGTCTGGTTTGATTGCAGCGGAGCGTCCCACGAGGAGCCACTGGCCGGGCCCAGCCAGTACCGCCACAGCTACCGCGCCGGCAGCTCCGTAGAGCACCTCATACCGCCGCTCAACCCGGAAGACAGTTAGTCTCATACTGCCTTTGTATATTAGCGCGACGACCCTCAGATATATGTATATCTGAATACTTCAAAGCTGGACTTACTAAAATTTATAGGTATTAAATATGTCCAGCGAATAAATATCTACGAAAGACTGAATATAGCCATCATCTATTATCTACACGTACGCTATTCTATTAACTGATTCAAAACCACGCCTCAAAGTTATTTCGCACGTGAACGTTTGACCTGCTAATGGCTCGCCTTTCGCAAGTGAGGCATAAACAGAGGGAGAAAATTGTTGTTGGTGCAATAAAGGTTAATGTTTCAGCTGTAACATCGATCACTGTGAATGTGGTGAGCGAGAGCGAGTCGGAGACAATGGTCCCCACGCCGTCGGCTCAGCACCCGGTGAGTTCCAATCGATATCTGCCTGCTGGCGCGCCGCATACCTGGCAGTCCTGCCCTGATTACTCGACTGCAAAATGGAGATTTAGTCGTAGAATAGCAATAAAATAGAACTCCGATCGCAGAAATTTTAATGGGAAATTCCCAGTAAGGAACTGGAAGTCAACATGGGAAGATTTATTTTAAAGCACATACACCTACATATCATTTTTCAAGAATGTTTTATAACTTTGGGGTCGTCCATTAATCTCGCGATGTTTTTCAGCAACTTTTTAGACCTTCGTCCCTTCTGGTGATACGTGGTGAGGTTTTAGACTACCCCCACCCCCACACCCCCTACCCAAAATCACGTGTATTTCTTTGGTACAAAATATTATCTTTAAATACACGTATAATGTAATTTTATTCTGGTAAATTAAGCACCGTGATCAACATTTCCAGACAGACATTAAGATTGTAGGTTGTTTCTAACTGCCTGAAGCCGTTTCGAACTTAAGGATGAGTTAAAAACAACGTAACAACAACAGTCCGACATTTGGAACTTACTCTAGAAATCACGCGTTCAACGAAAAAATAAATACACATGATAGATATCTCACTACACCCTTCTGTGATATTTTGTGATTTTCTCCGAACCCCCTCCCCCCGCCTTTTGAGCCTTGCGTGATTAATGGACGACCCCTTTCAACAGTATTAGTACGCAATATATATACAGGTTGTTAAAAAAAGTGCGTTTGAAATTTTAAGGGGTTATGAAAAATATTGAAAAAATCCGCTCTTGAATTTTTTTTTCAGGTTCCTAGTAAATCTGAATAGTGAATTAAGAATTTGTATGGGAAAAGTGAAAAAAAAATTGAAGAGCGGCTTTTTTCAATATTTTTCCTGTATTCTGTACTTGATTCTGAGTAACCCCTTAAAATTTCAAACGCACTTTTTTAACACTCTGTATATTACATTTAAAATTTTGTTGCGGGTTTATTAATAAAAGTAGTTAAGTATGGTAAGAAAGAATTCTCACTGTTTTAAGTTTCTTTATTCACCTATATAGTGCGATAAGAACTACTAATGTTTTTTACATTTCGTATATTTTTTACAGGTCGTATATTTTTTAAGACTTGCCACCGTAGCAAAAATATATTTATTTTGTCTCAAAAAAAGCTCTATCGATTTTAACACTAGTTTACAAAATTAAAATTTTTGTCTGTCGCCGCGGACTTTATGGTTGATATTTTCAAATCAACCCTCAGAAAAGTCAAAAATTTCTGTGTAGGTCAAATAACTTTATTTTTGATTTCTTGATTTTGATCATTTAAGCATATTTAAAATTCAAAAATTCAAAATTCAAATATTTTATTGCAGGCAAACACGGTATAAAAAGTTACATAAAATAAAATATTAAGTACAAGCGTGCTGCGCCAAAAATGGCATGCAAATCTTATCAAGCTAAAATTGACAAATCTATATAAAAAAACACATTAAATTAAATCAAATAAAGTATACAAATCTATAAAACATCAAATTAAATTAAAACAAATCAGATAATCAATGTCGTAAGATAATAAAAAAATAAAAATCGAATAAAAAATTGAAATAACATAAAATATACAATAAATGTCAAAGGTACAGATGTCAAAATAAAGTAGATGTCATCGAAAGTATAAAATTTATAATTCAAATTAGGGAAAAAATAGATAGCATTAAATTATTTACAATATTTGTCTAATAATAACTTTCGTGTTTCACTTTGTTTAATTTTTAAAGATTAATATTGTAGTTTACGCAACAGAGTACTTCAAGGAGATGTTGTTTAAACAATCCAAATCGTTTTTGCTACATATTTATAGAATATGTGGACGGTAGTGTATACTATAAAAATTGAGTAATTAAACTCTGCCCCTTGAGATTTTTTTGTTACACCTTGGCAAGCAAAATGTAATCAAAGAGTCACTTGTAGCTTGTGAAAAAAATATCCTGCTGCCGTTACATATAAAACTGGGAATTACGAAATAATAGTTCTGGCTGCTGGCCAAAATCTGTAAATATGTGTAAGCGAATTTCACCTTAGCCTCAATGGCAAGGTTTGTATTTTCCCGACTTTCTGCAAAAAGTTCCAGTTCCAGACGACATTAAATTTAAACTTTTGACCATATAGCGTATTTATTGTATGCAGAATACAAATACGTACTACGTAAGTTACGTTACTACGTAAGTTTTGTCATACGCCTGATTGAAGTAAGATAAGACTTGTTTGATGGTAATATTATAAAGTTCAGTTCATTAAGCGGACCAGACACTATCAGTAATAATGACAGTATTTTTACATCAGTATATTGACATTCCATCATTTAGTATGTGTCAGACCATCATTCCAACCACTACACTGTCAGTATAATGTCAGTATATTGTCATTACTTGAATATACTGTCCTTATTACTAATAGTGTCTGGTCCGCTTTAGATTACTACAATTTTTTACTATTAGTTAACATTTGATACTCGTACTGTTCTTCCCTAAATTAAAAAAAAAAAAAAACACTGTGATAGCTGAGTTAACGCGAGGTGATGATTGGGTTATTATGTTATATAATTTTCGTCATGGTCTTACATAGCAACAATGTTTTGTGGAAATGAGTGGTGCAATTACAATTCTAACGTCTAAACTTTAACTAAAAGGACTGTAACTACTGATAAAAATATTCTTACTATCAGAAATCTAATTAAGCAAGACTAACATACCGCCAGATAGGAAATTTAATGAAGATAAATGCACCAACTTTTCACCATATTCTGCGCAACGAATTAAATGTTACACAAAATTGTTCACTCTGGGTACCACATTCAATGGTCGACGCTTTCAGGGAGCAGAGATAAAAATGGTGCAAAGAAATGCTGCAAAAATTCGATGATGGTCACTCTAGTAATCAATGTAATCACTATAAGCGACAAAACTTATATTTATTATTACGACGTCCCTACTAAATCACAGCGCAAATTGTGGGTGTTTGAAGTCGAGGAACTACCAATCTCCATCTGTAAGAAAGTTATAGTATTTTTTTTTTTTAAAGGGGGTATTTCGGCTATCAATCCCTTAGAGATACAGAGAAGTCGAGCGATCTGCTGACCAATCGGTGTTTCATGACACATTTCCCAGAGTTGCTCGTTGGAGAGGTTTTTCTCGGGCCAGAATATTCCGAGTATTTTTCGGAGATACCGGTTGACGAAGACTTGCATCCGCTGCGTGATGTTTTTGGTAACCCTCCACGTCTCGCACCCGTATAGCAGAAAACGCAGAAGAATCACTATGCAGAGTAAATCACTTTCCAATAATTTGTTTCTATTTCTAAACAATTTCGCTTATTATTATTTATTTAATTCTCTTTTTCCTACTTTTCTACTTTGAATACCTCCCTTTTTAACAGTTTTTTGATGACTATACAAACATATCGCGGTTCTAGTAATATGAATGTATTAAGTATTATACCTTATTATAATGCTTCATTTTAATAGTTTGTAATAGTAATGGAACGACTATTGATTTTGCCTACTAATCCGTTATGAAATTGGCGAGTACTCGAGTATTTTGTATGCTTCATTATTGTATAAAGGACCTTCGTGCAATTGGGTGTATATGTTTTATAAATTATTTTATTTATAATTTATTGTACACAGAAAAGACAAAGACATAAATTAAGAAGGAAAGAACATACAAAAGGTGCAGCTTATTTCTATAAGATGTTTTTTTCCAGCAGACCTTGGACAATGAAAGTTGAAGAAAAAGGTAGAAAAAACGTGTACCAAAGAAAGATATAACAATTATAAAATAGTGACAAAGAATACAAACTTATACCTAATTCTTAAAATAATACATAAACATACATTAAATAACAAATATATATAATATATTATAATACCTACATAACACTATATTATATAAATAGACTAAAAACAATATTATATCTATATACATAAATAGTTTACATGGCTTACTTAAGGGGAGAGAGAAAGGAAATGATCTTTCAATTTGTTTTTAAATGAGTGCAGAATCTGGCTATCGCGAATGTCATGCGGAAGCGAGTTCCATAGCCTGACGGCATGCACGGAAAAGGAATAGGAGTAGAAGTCAGTGGAATGGGGAGAATAGGAAAGAAGAGATTTAAGGTGAGCACAAGATTGATGGTAAGGAGGACGCTGCAAATGGAAACGCACCTTCAGATAAGATGGGGAGGAAGGGTTGTGGAGTATTTTAAAAAGGAGACAGAGGATATGAATGTTCCTGCGAAGGCGAATTGGAAGCCACGTAAGCTGTTGACGATATTGGGAGACATGGTCAAACTTGCGGAGACCAAAGATAAAGCGTAAACAGAGATTTTGAAGGCGCTCGAGTTTGTTTAGTAGCTCTTCTGTTGCATCTAAGTAACAACTATCGGCGTAATCCAAAATAAGGACAAGAATGACAGAATTATCATATCATATCATATCATATCATATCATATGACTGCTGTGTTCTGTGAAAATTTAAGCTGATTTAGCATGTACTTACTACCGATGATCAAGGCTTGTGACTTTTTAGGGTTCACCAGTTGACCAAAGCTTTTCGCCCAGGATGATAAGCGTCTTAAATCACTGTTAATCTGAATTGCACTGGAGAAATCAGAGGTAGGAAAGTGTTTATAAATTTGCAAGTCGTCTGCGTAGAGATGGTAAGTTCGAGGAATTAACGTGAGTTAGTGTTAATGAACATTGAAAAAAGGAGAGGTGAAAGCACTCCACCCTGAGGGACGCCAGCAGATAATGTGCACCAGTCTGAAGAAAACGCTTCAACCCTTTATAATAATTATTTATTATATAATATATAATATCCGGGACAAATCACACACGGTCACCTGGCCCCAAACTAGGATTCCTTGTATCTTGGGAACCAGAGACTGATATGCATACACATATACATTTAAATACATACATATATAGAAATAATACACCCAGACTCAGAGCAAACAATTCTGCTCATCACAGAAAAGTTTGCCCTGTGTGGGGATCGAACCCACGACTCTCGGATCAGTGGTCAGGAGCACTAACCACTTAGCCATCGAGTCAGTCTATTACATGGTATTACATGGTAATTTTACATTATAATTTTATACCTTGTTAAATGGCCCATCTTTTCCAACTATATTTTCAGTATAAACTGAAATGTTTTCAATATTGTTTTTCGACACTCGTAGATTTCAACTGTGGCTGGCTTGCAATACCTACATCCATATACGATACATTTATATTGTTTACATTGTAACTTTTATGTAATTCGTGATGAAAACAAAGTACCATACAAAAATTGCTCCCTTCCTTCTTTTATCATTGCAACCACTCGCTCCTCCTACAGTTTTACCTGCAGATTTTTTCCCAAGCAAACTAAGGTCAATAGGGAAATTGGCTGATTTACTTATTGATGAAATGGTCCAACGCTTTTCCTCAACTACATCAATGACCTTTGCAATATGCAAGTTAAAAACGCAAAAATCTTTTCGTTCGCTGATGACACCGCGGTGGTCTTCTATGGTGAGACCTGGGATGAGGTCAAAGCAAGCGCTTAACAAGGATTGAAGTGTATTGGTAAATGGCTTCAATATAATATCCTAACACTTAATACCTCAAAGACCAACTATATCTGTTTTAACATTTATAATGACACACAACCCTGTCAAGATTTTAACATAAAAATACATAAATGTGATAATGAAACAGTGAATTGTTGTTGCCCTATTATACAGAAGGTTGCACAAACCAAATATTTAGGTGTTCTCGTAGACCAGCGACTGTCTTGGTATCCGCATCTTGAGTGCCTACGTCATCAATAGAATAAGAAAACTAATTTGGATTTTTAAATCATTCAGGCATGTGGTGCCGAGAGCGGTTGCTGGTCCGTGGGGCGCTACTAGGGACCTGTTAAAAGAAATCTATGTGGCGCTAGCACAATCCGTTTTGGTATACTGCATTCCTATCTGGGGCGGTGCGGCAAAAACTCATTTCCTCGAAGTAGAGCGAGCACAACGCAGTCTTATCAAAGTCATGTACTTTAAGAAAATTACATTTTCTACTGAAGACCTTTATCACATGTCAGAACTACTTACAGTTAAGCAATTGTACACTAAAGTTGCAGTCCTAAAGAAACACACCACATATTGTATGGTACACACCACAATACCTAGCATTATGAATAAAAGAAGGAAGGATATTGTAGCGCTAGTTCCTAGAACCAACTCTGTATTCGCCAGTAGGCAATATAATAAACACACACACACACACGCACACGCAAGCGCACACGCACACGCACACGCACACGCACACGCACACGCACACGCACACGCACACGCACACACACACACACATGCACATATGCGCCATAATTGCGATTGTTTCTTTAATGTAATTTTTTTAGTTTTTTTAGTTAGTTTTATTGGTTTACTTTGTTTTTATTTATTTATTTTTGTATATATTATTTTTGTTTCTGTATGGTCATCTTAGGTATTATTGGTAAAGAATGTAAAGATAAGACAGGCATTTCCAGCTTAAAAGGAGGCTCCAGCCACAGAAAAAAATGTGTACTTACCTATTTGGAGAAATAAAGATATTTTATTTTATTTATTATTATTTTATTATGAAACCTGGTGTTGAATGAAAGTTTCAGTAAATGCTCCTTAAAAAAATTGCTGTTTCAAGTTGCGTTTATACTAATTAATGGGGCAGTTATTCAAGGCTAGCCGACCGTTTCCGGTCCGATAACAACGGCGACGTCGATGTTCCATTTGAAAAGAAGTAAGAAGTGGTAAAAGCCATACATCCGGGTCACAAACACATAGATATCAGATTGTGTCAAGGGTTACAGATATCCTCTATTCCCACTAGTTCAGTTGTCCAGTTCAGTTGACTGGACAAGTGCTCCGGCGCACGACTAAGAGATATTTAATTTGTAATTTAATTAGGAAAATTTTCTTTTCGAAAAATAAAAATAATTTAATGTTTGTAATTGCTTTACACATTCTTTGAAATAGATAGTTATATTTTTCTTTCGCTCTATCTTTTGTCTTCTCAATTCATAATTTGTGCGCCAGAAAACTTTAAATCCCTAATAGTGCCAAGGTAAATATTCTTACTTACATAAATCATTGCTTCCTAAATATAGTAAGGGCTGCAATCAATGCTAGTAGGGCAGCAGTGTAATTATAGGGATGGTCACTAAAATTCACATGACAAAGAATATACATTTACATATTAAAATACGTATAAGTAATTATAATAAGTATACCTACTTTATATCGGTGACGCGATGATTAGCGATAGCGCGAGCCGCGGTTCCTTGGTTTGATTTGCCCCTTCCCATGATACAGGGTGTCTTATTTTTGAACCAGATGACCGTGTATCATACACCCTGGATCCCTGGATAGTATGTTTGAATATTTTGGCCTACCTGTACACCATTTTTTTTTTGCAAAATAGCGGCCACCCCTGAAACTTGCATGAAGGGCTTTTATTGTCATGCGGGTTTCTGCTCGCCCGCAACATATCGTTTCAGTACATTTTTAGGGTCCTTTTATTGTCATGCGTATCACAGGCACGCGGGTCGCTTTAAAACGCCGCACGCATGCGGGCAGAAACCCGCATGACAATAAAAGCGCCCGAATAGACAGTTGACAGCAATACAAAAAAATATAATAGACAGAAACTTTCTAAAGAGTCACGTCTACGAGATATAAGCTAATATGGCATTAGTGGGCACTAACGGCTCCACCTGCTTCATCTTTGATAGATTATATCTCGGAAACGTGACACAAGTTTCTGTCTAATATATTTTTTTCTTTTTATTGCCGTCAGCTCTCTCTATTCATGCAAGTTTCATGGTTGGCCGCTATTTTTCAAAAACATAATGGTGGACACTAGGTAGGCCAGCCTTCAAACTAAAATATTCCAAGCAAGTCATTTGTGTGCAGACGTCGCTGCGGACGGGGCCGGGGCCGGGCCTGCGCAGCGCCAGCGCGAGCTACAACACGCTGCGCGTGCAGCCTCACAGCGGCGTGCTGGCGCTCGTGCACAGCCTGCCCGACCTCACGCTGGAGCCCTCCACCCACACGCGCCCGCCGCATACGTACGCCTCCTCACACAAAAAATTGTCTTTCTATATCTATATACGGCTCTCATCATCAGCCAAAAGACGTCCACTTGCGGACAAAGGCCTCCCCCAAGGATTTCCACACCGATCAGTTCTGCGCTGCCCGTATTCAGTGGCTTCCCGCAACCTTCACCGGTCACACCGGTTTACAGGTCATCGGTCTTGTCATCATTTGTCTTTTAACCGTGAGAGAGCCATGCTTCGGCACGATTGGGCTGGCTCGACCGGAGTGATACCACGGCCTCACAGAAAACCGGCGTGAAGCAACGCTTGCGTTGTGTTTCGCCGAGTGAGTGAGGGTAGCGGAGGCCCAACCTCCCCCCCCAATTCCCCCCATCCCCCCTCCCATTTCAAAGGTCGGCAACGTACTTGTGAGTCCTCTGGTGTTGAATGAATGAATGAATTAATTTAATTACGTTCTTAATTTTGGGTGATTACAATAGGATCTTAAATATTTTAGCAGTACCTTACAAAATCTGCTTAGGTCTAAGCGTGCAAATATTAAATGATAGTCGATATTTAAATTACATTAACATTATTAAAGTCATCTTTTAAAAATAACATTAAAAATAGAAACATTTTACTCATTTAGGAAAATAATCATAGTAAATTTCAATAGTATATTAATAATAATAGGAGAGTCAACATCACAAATATAATAATTATTTAAGAATAAAACATTATTTTGAGTAATTTATGTCAGCTATTTAAAATGATGATTGTATAACATAACAGAGGAAATAATAATAAATGATAAAGGAGACGTTTCACGGGACTATGGAGCTTGGACCTGGTCTGTGTACTAAACATCATAAATAAGTCATTAGAAACATAGTCTTTTCTAATTATACATTTCCTTCGATTTACCTTCGTTGCGAGGTTCATCTTGTTTCTCAGATTTAACAATCGCAACACATAAATCACCCAACATGGCGAAGCGAGCGCAATTTTGAGCATTTTACGTTCAGAAACTAGATTTTGTACATACCATTGAAATTAATAATTTAGTTGTCCGACAAGTAACTCGAAAACCAGCTGTTATGCCTGTAAAAAAGGCAAGGCATATCCGCAGATTTTAAAAATCGTACACCAATGTCAGAAGTCAGAACAGAAGGGTGCTCAACTGCTCAGTCAATCAGAGTCAGAGAAAGCAACTGAGGAATATGTGGATGAAGCCGTAATTTCTGATCGTGACCTACTATTGCAAGCTTCAGTGTTACCATTTATATTGTAAAAAGTGCTGACAAAACATTATGCTTGAACCACGCTACCCTGCTTCTAATATTTTTTTCATTATTTTTCCTAGAAAGCCTATATTTTTCGTACTACGTACATGTCCAGGCACAAAATGAAACGTGTCCTATAATTAGTAATAATAATAAGAGTATATTGAAATTGAATGTCAACTACACATTATCGAAATATTCTTTGACTGAGTAAAAGCATTTATTGATCAACCAAGTATGTAGCTTTCTTTTGAAATTTCCTCCCGTTAGAGTCCTTATTTCGGCTGGTAGAGCATTAAATATTTTAATTACCATATAATGTACATTTTTCTGAGTTATGGTCAATTTTATACTTGGAATTTTTAGAGTATTGGCTGGTCTGTCTCGAAGTTGTTTTGTCAGTGTCGTTTGCTTCATAGGGAAGTACTCCGGATTTTCTTTAATAAACACGCATAGTTGTTTAATGTAGAGACCCGTTAATGTAAGCAGTTTATATTAAAGAAATAAAGGTCTACAAGAATCAAGGAATTCAGTGCCGCAAACTGATCTCAAACACCTTTTTTGTAGTTTAAATACGGCATCGATATCTGTACAGTTTCCCCATATTATGAGGCCATATTGCAAGACTGAGTTTACGTGGGCATGGTACGCAGTCAAGGCTGTCTCTATTGAAGATATTTGTCGCAAACGTCTCAAAGCATATGAAAATCTGCTTAGTTTTTCACATATACAATCAATGTGCTGTTTCCAACTACAATTTTCGTCAACTATCAGACCCAAGAATTTTATAAACTTTACTTGTTCAATATTTTTTCTCTGGTAATTTATATTTAAATTGAGTTTCTTATTCTTATAGGTTCCGAAATGTATTATTTTTGTTTTCTCAATATTGACACTTAAATTGTTTGAATTCATCCAGTTTATTATTTGTTTATTTGTTAGATTAATGTCATTTTCAAAGTCAGTCGTAGTCATGTTTGAACTTTTGCTAGGAGCCTTTATCAATATCGTTGTGTCATCGGCAAATAGTATCGTTTTGTGTTTAGTTATATTAGGTAGGTCATTTATATACATAGAGAACAGAATTGGTGCTAGTAGAGTTCCCTGTGGTATTCCACATTTATTCAATTTATAATTTGAATTATATATCTCTTTAGTATAGCAATTATTGGACTTTTTCATTATTTTTGTCACCTCTACTACACTTTGATATCGGTCCTGCAAGTAGCTAACGAACCAGTCGTAGGCTCTACCTCTTATGCCATATTTATAAAGTTTTATAGCTAATCTGTGGTGGTCTACAAAATCGAATGCCTTACTCATATCTAAGAATAGACCTATTATCGGAAAGTTTAGGTCTAATTGGTCTATTACAGTTTTGATTAAGTTAAAGTGCGCCGTAGCAGTGTTTTTATTTTTCCTAAAACCAAATTGTTCTTTGCATATAATGTTAAATCTATCATTAAAAGCTGCTAATCGTTTGTGCATGGCTTTTTCTATTATCTTAGCTAGAACTGGGATCAGGGTGATTGGCCTATAATTATTATTAACCCTTAAAAATACATTTAATGCAACCTGCTCCATACAAAAATTCTTGGACTACTTTGTGTAGTCTGTACTGCAGTGCAGTATAAAGAACGTAGTTCGTGCCGTACTTCTCACTTAACATGCATGCATATCTGTTTGGTCACAGATATGTAATTAAAGCATTGATTTATTGAGTTAATGTAGGTACTAAATTGACGAAAAATTTAGAAACATACGCTATTATTCTAACAGTGTCAAAAAAATCTGTGAATTTAAATTTTTTGGTCAAACATCCAATTCAGAACTTAATCATTTAATCTCATTAAACAGCACGTTTATTAGAAACGGAATAAATATAAATGATCTTTCTTAGTTCACTACAATTCAAGTAACATACGTCCGTCCGTCAAGCGAGAGACGATAAAGACGGCTATAGTCCACTTAATTAATAGGCTCTAATGGACAGAACCCTTTTCAATACACGGGCGAGCATTCGGTATTAAGCAAACTATTCAACCTTCATATACAACAATATAAACCACTTCAACTCGTCTGCTTTGTGGTTTAATTCACGTTGGTCTAGTTACAACTTAGGTACACAAGTAATAACTCAATATAACGGTAAACAAATATAACTATATGTAGCGTTAATACATACATGTAGAGTTGTAAAATCAAATGATATAGAGCGTTAAAATGTGTTACACAAGCAGAGCTATCCTGACTACATTCGGTCGTAAATAAATATTTGTAACGTAGGACATTTTTCACTTTAGCGTTTCGGTAGAGTATTTTCACTCTCAAATCGATTTTCCGGTTGAAGATAAAATCGCTACCATTCGTAAACTACAGCGACTATAGCAAAAACATGTGCCTTACTAGAGGGCAAAGATGACAGTTTATACCTGTTTAATTAAACAACTTTCCTTAAGAAACTCATGGTCAAAAAGCAAAAAATTTTTGGGGTCTTCATACAAATCCGTTAGCTGGTTGAGGAATTTTGTATGGGATGTCCAAAAATTTTTTTGCTTTTTAACCATGAGTTTCTTGAGAAAAGTTGTTCAGTTTGATAAGTAGAAGCAACAGTTAAATATTGTTGTACAAATTATTTTCACACAGTATAATTATTGTGTGAAATGAGTTTCTACGCAGTCTCCTTGGAAAAAACCATCTTAATTACGGAGATAAATTAAACTCTAACAACGTAACCTTTTTCTAGATAGATTCCGTCTCACATCAATGACGTAGGAGATAATGGACATGGCATACCTACAGAAAAAGCGTGCATACCTAAACTTGCTGAGAAACGAAAATGGTCGTTCGGCATAGTGCATACCCATTATATGAGATATGGTTTTATCGATATCACCGGCATGCAGAGAATGAGCGTCTATTTTTTTTGTACTCTACTCGTACATAAATCGCAACTGATGGCGAACTTTCGATTATTTTATTATTATTTGACGATAATGGTCAAAATTGACATATCCTCCTAAACTAGAGATGGGCAATAACAGATTAACGAAATGAAACAAGAAATTAATTATATTGGTTTTATCAGTTAATTAGTATGTAAATGGTCTGTAATCACCAATATAATTACTATCTACTGTGTCTTTTACACTTAAACAATAAAAGGCAAAAAGTAGGAGACAGAAGATGTGAAATGAGTGTAGATGGCTCGTGTCTTGCAGCGCTATAGGTGTAGGTATTCAAAATAAAGATAAATATTCGGAACTGTATTTTAATTTACAGCTTGGCCGTAAAGAGTTGAAAAAAAATTAATGATAGCGCTGTTGGATGCGAGCAGCACAGGACCGGTCGGTGTGGAAATCCTTTGGAGAGGCCTTTGTCCAGCAGTTGACTTCTTTCGGCTGATGATGATAATGGCGCCACTATCGCTTACATTCCAACATTTAATACTACAATCTAAATGAATTTAATACTTGCAGGTTTTTAATATAAAATAAAATTACTTTTCATCATTGTATTCAATAGTTTGTTTTCTGCATCCCTATAACTATATGAATGGGAAAATAAACAAGCCTAGGACATTTAAAGAAAATTTATTTAGTTTTATTCACATAAACATTCTGGTCGAAATAAATAACTTGATGATTTACACCTGATATAGCATCAACATTGTCATCTTCAGAATTTGAGCTGCTGTCACTGCTTTCCTTGGTGCCACTGGGTACGAATCCTTTAGCTGTTCCAGGACGTACAATAATACAATGTTTTCCTCTTAAAACATCATGCTTAATGCCTTTCAGATTTTTTCTGTAATCAGAATTTAACATTATATTTAGGAAGAATGCCGTGCCTGACGAAATTGATCAACATTATTAAGTCGCGCTATGTATATGTATCGCGCTTATCCACTTTTTTCCATATTATGTAAACAGAACAACGAAGAGCATTTCGAATCGTCGGCTACCAGGATATTTCAGATCGGCTTGACTCCTTGGCGCTGCGTAGAGATGTAGCCTCATGTAGGGGTGTCTATGGGCGACGGTAATCGTTTACCATCAGGTGATCCATCTGCTCGTTTGCCACCTCTGCCATAAAAAAAATGTAAATAGAAATAACTGAGGGATTATATGACTGACTGTAAATTTGTGAATAAAATTCACCACTGACAACACTCTTAATCATTAAGTACTAACGTGGGTAGGTATACTTACCATTAAAAATCTTAATGGTACAGCTTCATCATGCAATGTTGTTTTGTCCAATGTGCGGTAAACATGATTCATGGAAATGAAGCGAACAGATGTTGATGGCTTTTGATGATGTTTTCTATGCCAATTGCTGCCAACCACTTCTAAAATTCATCATCATCCTACATAAATATCGATGTCTAAAAGAGCCCCGAAGAACAACACTAGCCACGTTAGAGCCGAAAAATATTTTAATAAAATAAAGTTAAAAGACAGACTGAAATTATATTGAAAAGCTACTTTCGGTTATTTATATCGCTTATCTTCTGCATTAAGACAAATACGTAATTTAGTTTGTGAAAATAAGGTATATTTCAACAAGATAACAATACGTACCGGTGCAGTGTAATGTTCGGCCGATTTCGGCTCATTTTGATGCCACATCCTGTAACACTACAATTAGGCATCTTAATTACTGTGTTGTTTCACTTAATTTATTGTTTTCGGATGCTTTGTTTAACCATATTTAACAATTTTCAATTAAAACACTCGCGAGCGAAGGCACTTTGACAGCTTATGTACCAGTGACACCGAGAAACGAGAATGGCGAATCGGCCGCAAATAGGTATTTTGCTGACGTCACGAAAACAAAGTTGCCATTTTGTAAAGGACAAAAATATTGTTGTCCTTTTTTTACTGAGAAGAATTACATAAGTTAGAAAGAAATAAAAGTATATTTTAGAATTCGCTATCAAAATGGCCCATATTTGTATAACTGATTGTTCATATAGACAAATATTTCATGTCCTCTAGTTTCTTTGGTCTGAGTCTCACATGGTATCTAATGTCCTGACTGGCGCGCACAATGGGGAAGAAAACTGACAAAGCTCGCCGATAGAGGCGCTGATATCGCTTGACTCATACTAACTGTCAAAACGTATAGAAAAAATTGTTTGCGTGAACTAAACATAAGATTATTTAAAAAATGCCGCGTTGTGTGGCGATTGGTTGCAATAATAATGGAAATCATTTATTTCCTAAAGATTCTCGGATGAAGAAGACGTGGGAAAAGTTACGTTTTCAATTATATACTTTTCAACTTCGCTTTTAATTGAGGAACAGTCCAAGTCGCATACATTTTCCATTTAACAATTTTACAGAAAAAAAACTAATTTATAACACCTCTATAATAAAAAACGTGGAATTAATTGAAAGTTGTTATGAGTCAAGCGTCTGTAGCGCCATCTGCAAATAGCTTTGCGTTTTCTTCCCCATTATTCATGAACTTGACCAAACCGAATTGAAGTCAATAGGACACAATAAAAACCTTTTTTTTTATATGTTTTTTTTATATCGATTTATATGGTTTTCGTTTGGATAAAAATAGCTTTCAAAAACATAACCCTTTCTATGCTATCGCATAGCCAGGTAAAAATGGAGAGACAATGACTATTATCGGGTATTATCGAATTTTTGCGCAAAGCATCTTTTTGTTCGGCCTTACCCCCACATGAATATATTTTGAAATTTTCTAGATGTAATGTTTCTTAAAATAACCGATCGATTTCTTTCAAACTCAATAAGAATTGCACCTAGATACCACGAAATATGAAACTCGACAAGAGATTTCGTAGTTAGAGCTGCGTTCGTCTCCAAAGTGCTAAAAAAGTGACACCTTCCAAGGTCGACTACAAAAACTATGAAATTAAACAATAGTTTTTTGTTCAACAAGTGAGCAAAGTTATTTTTTACTATGAGTGCTGACTTTAAATCAAGAACTAGCGAAGTAGTCTAGAATTGAATCACGAGCATAGCGAGTGATTCTAATATAGACTACTGAGTACAGTGAGTGATTTAAAGGCACGAGACATAAAAATAACTTGCTCTCGTGTGAAACATACAACTTTTCACCTCGACCAGCAAGAAAAGTAAAAACATAGTTGATTAAATTATCTTTGAAGACAAAATATAGTTTTTTATTATAATGTTTTTAATTTAGAGGTGCGTTCGTAAACTGCGGTGCTTGATATTTTTATGAAAACCTAAGATGAAAACCAAACATGATATTTTTAAGTAAGCGATATTCATATTTACTAGTACATAGTTGTTGTAAATATTACGTCTTTAAAAATGCAATATTTGGCACAATTCATAAACTTAAATTTCATTAAATTACATACAACATTTTGTGTCTATGAGTTAAATCGCTAAGCCAAAATGAGTTTCTGAACCAGGGACGTATTCTCCATAGGGTCTTTCGGGCGAACGATCGGGGCGGCCCGTCCCAAGGGGCAGCCGGCCGTTCTCCATCAACTCTTATTTTTAATTCGTTGACTGCAAAATATTATTGGTAAGTTAGAACTTACACGGGCGCGGGAGTCGGAATTCGTTTCCATGTCCATTTTATGAGCCTTTGTTGGAAGGCACTACTAAGTCCATCAAGCATTGCGCTTAGATCATCCAAGGTCTCAGCCATAATCACGATATCGTCAGCGAATTGAAGGTGTGTCATGTACTCGCCCTTGATGTTATTGTCGAATCCTTTCCAGTCCAGAAGCTTGGAAACGTCTTCCGGACATCGGTGAACAATTTCGGAGATATAACGTCTCCCTGTCTCACCCCACACTGCAGCCGGATAGGTTTCGAATTCAGATCCTGGACGCCGACCGACATGGTGGTGTTTTCATACAAGCACTCCAATACTTCGACACAGATTTTATAATGCTACTTCGATATATCGATAGTCGATTTGGCACCGTTTTTGGAGAGACTATACTGTAACACAGGTCTCAATCGAATAAAATGCTTTCTTATAGTCCAGTTCAGAGTCAAAACACCAAGCATAGTGTCCGAGATTATACTCTTCGGTTTTCTGTATTTCTACCGCAGCGTATGTATGTGGTCTAAAGTACTGGAGCCTTTTCGGAATCCGGCTTGTTGGGGAGGCTGAAAGTCGTCAAACCTGCATGCGCGACGATTCGTAATGACTCTCAAAAACAGCTTGTAGACATGGCTCAGGAGTGAGTGGGTCTGTAATTCTTCAGCAAGGTCTTGTCACTCTTTTTGAAGAAGAGCACCGCCCACTCCTGTGGCATGCTGTAGGCGTTCGTCCCTCAAGCATGACAGAATTAAACAGCCTCTAAAGAGCTATTAGTAGGTACCGGTTCTCTATCTGCTTTCAAAAGCTCAGCCGCAATTCCATCATCACCCGGTGCCCTGTTGTTCTAAAGCTATTTGAGAGCTATTCTAATCTCGCACAGGCTGACGTCTGGGATATCTTCGGTTAAGTCTCGGGTCAATCTGGCTCTCGAGTCTCGAGTCTTCAGCCAGATTACTGACAGGCAAGCGTGTGGTTGTGGCAGGCAGGCAGAATCGGTCGTGGCTCAGTGCGGTCTGCGTGGTCGCGTTGATCACGTTAAGCCGTTGGTGCCGGCTGCTATCGCAAGATGGCAGCCGTTAAGCCATGTCGGATGCTTTATAGGTGGCTTGAAAACTTCTGACACTGGGGTTGGCCACTAACCCCACAACCTCCACTAATCTGGACTTGGCCCCGTGTGTGGAGTATGGCCTAGCCTTCCCGATGTATGGAAAGAGACCCATGCCCCTGCAGAGCGGACGTAATGGGTTGGTCGTGTATAATTGACTGACTCGGTGGCTAAGTGGTTAGCGATCCTGACCACTGATCCGAGAGTCGTGGGTTCGATCCCCACAGCGGGCAAACATTTCTGTGATGAGCAGATTTGTTTGCTCTGAGTCTGGGTGTATTATTTCTATATATGTATGTATTTAAATGTATATGTGTATGTATATCAGTCTCTGGTTCCCATAGCACAGGGAATCCTAGTTTGGGGCCAGATTACCGTGTGTGATTTGTCCCGGAAATTATTATTATTACAATCCAAAATACGTCCCTGTTCTGAACGAACTATCGCCCATATTTTTCAGCGCCGCCGCGCAAAAGTTGGTATTTTTCGAACACCGAATCACTTTTTCTCATGGTTGCAGCAAAAAGCGTTTTTGAGTTTTTAGGGACCAAAAGCACCCTTTTCTTGCTGGAGAGGTGAAAAGAAAGTTATGTAATTATATGTCGCAGGGATAAAATCAAATCAGGGATTTGTTCAAATTCCTAAGGGATTTGATCGAATCCCGGGAAATGTTAAAATAATACACGATTTTGTTATTTCCCTAGTGATTTGATCAAATCCCTAAATTGATTCAGTGAAATAATGAAATTAATTATTCTGTAGTACCTATTTAAAATGTTTATTTGGTACATCAAACATTAAATGGCACTAAAATCTTAAAAATCAACACTAGAACTTATTGTGCTGATACATAAAAACAATGTTGTCATAAAAACGTTAGGTATACATACAGTGCCTAATAAAAAAATGTTTTTGTGTATCTGTGTATGTTTATGAATTTTCAACATGTTTTTGTTCATTTAATACAAAATAAATAAAGTTCTAGTGTTGATTTTTAAGATTTTAGTATAAAACATTTTAAATACTACAGAATAATTATTTTCATCATTTCACTAAATCAATTTAGGGATTTGATCAAATCACTAGGGAAATGACAAAATCGTGTTATTATTTTAACATCACCCGGGATTTGATTAGGGATTTGATCAAATCTCTGATTTTATCATATCCCTGCGACATATTATTATTAATTATTATTGAAACATTTATTTTCAGGTACTAGCCCCATAAAACACAAAACAATAATATACAAAAAAGTCAAGTCAATAAGTTAAATTAAATAATCAAATTCAAAATTAAATACATCAAATAATAATAATCAAATATAAAAATAAATTAAATTAAATTAAAATATCAAATTTAAAAGAATACAATATAATTAAATGTAAAAATAAATTAAATTACAATCAAATTAATTAAAATCAAAATAAAATAAAATCATTTAAATTGCAAATATTACATTAATAATCAAATACAAAAATAAATAAATTACAATCAAGTTAAATAAAAATCAAATAAATTAATAAAAATATAAATAAATATAAATTGACAATGTCATATAACATGCAGATGCACCCCACGAGCCACAAACGGAGAGTCCCATTTGTCAGCGATAGTGTTCAGAATGGTGTTGTGGCTGGCGCGGACCCGCGCGAGCATGGCGGCACAGCGCTTGCGCATGATGGCGTGGAAGCCGTCCACGTGCGCCTCCGCGAACATTCCGGACGCGCTCCAGTACCGCGGCAGCCGCATCAGCACCCTGAACGCATTGTTGTATTGGACACGTAGCGCGTTGTATGCCCTCTGCGTATAACTCACCCACAGACTGCAAGTGTAAAAGGATTGACAGTAGGCTCTAAAGAGCGTAATCTTTACGTGATTTGTACACTTTGCAAATCTGCGGGCGAGCATATTGCATCGGACAGACAACGCTCTACGCTCCCGCTCTATGTCTAGGTCATCCCTTAAATCCTCGGCGACCCAGTGGCCCAGATACTTAAACTTGCTGACTCTATTAAGAGGAGAACCGCATAGTGAGACCGGAGGCACATTAGAATAACATATAATATAAGTATATACATGTAATAATAAACTGTTATCTTTGTATTTAGGTACTGAACTCTTTACGCGTAGTTTACGAAGGGTAATAAATTCAGCAAAACGCTAATGTACGAAAATATGTTTGAGCTTGATTAGTGAAATATAGTAATACTTGATCAATCAGTTATCAAAAAATATTTTCTACAGGCTATCAGCATCTGAGAAACTGTACCAGTCGCATCAGGAGTTGCTGATGCGGAACCGGCTGCTGGCCACCCACCACCAGTACCTGACGCCGGACCACCGCGGCACCAGCTACCCCCCACCCAGCCCCACCAGGTAAGCTCCTCGCTCCTGCACCTAGGTAAGGAAAGTATGTACTCGTAGATACTGTAGAGTCCAGTAAAGCCATATTAAAAAAATTTGTAAGAATCTATTTTTCCTGTGTATTTATTTTAATTTAGAGAAAGCCTGTCACACTCGGACAATACACACTCAGACAATACCTATCGAATTGCATTTATTATATTTTCATCTTCCGAACATGCATAGGTATACTGCATTCATTTTTGGCCAATAATCGTCAATTGTCAAAACATACGCGTCGCGACTACGACGACGTAGAAAAGGAAAATTCATAAAACCTTTTTTGTTACCCTCAATTGGTAAGCCCTTGGCATCTTCTCACCTGATGGTAAGTGATGATGATGCCGAAGATGGAAGCGGGCTTACCAAGATTCCCAACGCAATGGGGATCTGGCTATCTTATCTCATTCCGGAATACATCAATGCTGTTAACATTGATGTTTTGGCGGCAAGACTTAGATAAGAGCTAGCCAGGCGGGCTCAGAAAATAACTTACAAAACCATGTCCTACAAAGTTGAACCCCGCCGGGAATCGAACCCGCGACCTCCTGATGTGAAGCGAGTGGACTAACCACTAGGCTACGGAGGCGGTTAATACGCTTCGACTATAATCTACGCCTGGAGCACTGGCTACGGCAATTTTAAATTCTGTTTTGCTTGTTTATGAGTTTACTTTGCCTTTTTGGGAAAGCGGTACTGGTGAAATAACACTCTCGGTAGGCAGGCGTAGGTACTAATTTGTTACGTAAGTGATTATACCGGCCGGTGACAATGGGTATAGTATATAAATTCGAGCAAACGAATGTCCTTCGTTGAATTCGGACGTGGTTCGAATGAACAACGACAAATCGTTGTAAAACTATTAGTAAGTACCTAGTTACAAAAAAATACTCTTGATTGAGGCTAAGATCTAGAGAACTCCTGTTTTATTGTATAATAAAGTGTCGTTTGCATTGTCGTTGGACGAAAATTAAGATAAAAATGTAGTTGACTTAGATCCTATCCTTAGATCCCAAAACACCGAAAGCTTTCAGCTTTAGTTGCAAAACCGCTTCGAATGCCTAGGAGAATGCGAAAACGGGGACGATTACAATGACAAGTTTGTGGAAATTGTCCAAACGGTTGGGAATAAGACATTCAAAACCAGCCGTTCAAAAAGAACATCTCGGATGGAAAGACGGAGTCTGACTCTGAAATCTTCTGAAGATGCTTGTCAATATCGGCGACTAAACAGACAGATCTCCAAGTCCATGATATACGTCAATTTAATACAGTTCGTATTAAAGAGGCTATCGAGCGCAATAAAGGCTCAAGGTATTCGCAAGAGATCTGTCCATTGGTCAAAGCCAACCGACAAAGCTGAAGACTGAGGATGGCAGAGTCGTCTCGTCTAAGCCGGAACTGGCTGTTGGAAGAGGTTGAGAAGTTCTACGGACAATTATACACTACCACACGCTTACCTCTCAGTAGTTTGGCTAAAGACCCGAGAACTGAATTGACCGGACACTATACCGAAGATATCCCGGACGTCAGCCTGTACGAGATTAGAATGGCTCTCAAACAGCTTAAGAACAACAAGGCACCGGGTGATGATGGAATAACGGCTGAGCATCTAAAAGCAGGTGGAAAACCGGTACTTCAAGCTCTTCAGAAGTTGTTCAATTCCGTCATGCTCGAAGGACTAACGCTTACAGCATGTCACAGGAGTGTAGTGGTGCTCTTCTTTAAAAAGGGCGATAAGACCCTGCTGAAGAACTATAGACCCATCTCAGTTCTGAGCCATGTCTACAAGCCGTTTTCGAGAGTCATAACGAATCATCTCGCACGCAGGTTTGACGACTTCCAGCCTCCCGAACAAGCCGGTTTCCGAAAAGGCTTCAGTACCATAGACCACATAATTACTCTCCGGCAGATTATACAGAAGACCGAAGAGTATAATCGGCCACTGTGCTTGGCGTTTGTGGGCTATGAGAAAGCCTTTGATTCGGTTGAGACCTGGGCTGTGCTACAGTCTCTCCAACGGCGCCAAATCTACTATCGATATATCGAAATGCTGAAGTGTTTGTATGACAACGCTACCATGTCGGTCCGCTTCCAGGATCAGAATTCGAAACCTATGCCGCCTGCCCTGGAAGACGTTTTCAAGCTTCTTGACTTGAGAGGACTCGGCATTAACATCAACGCGAGTACATCTCTCACCTTCGATTCGCTGACGATATCGTGGTCAAGGTAGAGCCTTCCAAGAAGTAGGTCTTAAAATGAACACGGACAAGACGAAAATCATGTCAAATGTCCGTGTCACACCCACTCCTCTGAAGGTTGGAGACTCTACACTCGAAGTTGTTGACAATATTTATACCTGGGACAAACAGTCCAGCTAGGTAGGTCCAACTTCGAGAAAGAGATCAATCGTCGAATCCAACTCGGCTGGGCAGCGTTTGGGAAGCTCCGCAATATCTTCGCGTCCAAAATACCGCAGTGTCTCAAGACTAAGGTCTTTGACAGTGTGTTTTGCCAATGATGACATATAGAACCGAAACATGGTCGCTTACTATGGGCCTCATAAGAAGGCTCAAGGTCACCCAAAGGGCGATGGAACGTGCTATGCTTGGAGTTTCCCTGCGTGATCGAATCAGAAATGAAGAGATACGTAGGAGAACCAAAGTCACCGACATAGCTCACAGAATCGCTAAAACGAAGTGGCTGTGGGCGGGGCACATAGCTCGTATAATAGATGGCCATTGGGGCAGTAAAGTTCTCGAGTGGCGACCGCGCACCAGAAAACGAAGTGTAGGCAGGCCTCCCACTCAGTGGAAAGGTTGCGGGAAGCCACTGGATGCGGGCAGCGCAGGACCGGTCGATGTGGAAATCCTTGGGGGAGGCCTTTGTCCAGCAGTGGACGTCCTTCAGCTGATGATGATGATGACTTAGATCAATTTATATTCTACGTAATGTACTTTACGGATTTGTACGCTGAAAGTCAGTAGGTACTATTTATGATTTCTCTTCGCAGGGCATCTCTAAAACGCGGGCTGGCTTTCTCATACTCATTCAAGAATCCGCCGCTGTCCAAAATGGGCCACGTAAACAGCCAAGCGCAGCTGCCGGCTGAGCACGCGCCATCCTCCGCCTCCGCATCCGCCTCCGCACCCGTCTCCACCTCCGCCGCTGCGCCCGCTGCGCAACCGGGCAAGGTAGAACATTCATTAATATCATTTAACGCGCGCCCTTGTTTATGAAACTACCAGAATAATGTTTATTTGCAGAGCGAGAATACGGAACCTAGCAAATCTGAAAAGAAAAAACATATTAGTACCAGGTGTGTATTATTTTTGATATGTATTATTATGTACTTATTTATTTTCCGTTTCTGAAAGTCCATTAATTCCGTCTTGCACAAAGTTATTATGCCTGAAGTGGGCAGTAGAAGCTTGGTAATAGAATAGGGTAGTTGACTGCATAAAAAGTAAATTATTAAATATTGTTTACCAAATTTTGCCTTTAATTTCACTGTGTACAATTTTTAATAAAAAAAAATCGTAATAAGTATTCTAACTGCTATAAGCACCAGGACGCCACACAGTGTTTTATGAGAACCAATTTAGTGACATGCCTGCTTTATTTTAGAAATATATACCTAGATAAAGTCAGTACAAACAGGAGAGTAAAACTCCCGCGTGCCTAGTTTTTTTATTTATTTTTGATTGAAAATTGAATATATTTTTGATTAATTAAAAAAATCATAACTTACAAAATAGTAATTTAATTATTAATACAGCATAGTCGTTAGATAAAACCATCAACGTCAAACTTTTTAATAAAATTTGTAAACTTCTAAGTTCATTAGTTATGATTTCTTTTACGATTTTGGTTTTAATTTTTTTACATGAATAATCGGCGTATTAGGATGAGATTTTTTACCAAGTGATTGTTTATTATGTTCTTGATAAGCTAAACGACGACTTAATTCCATGGATTATTGAATTTATTACCACTTTATGTTTGGGCACATATTATTGCCACTTTAAGTATGGGATTTTAGTACAAGACATTGACCTATCGAGGGTGGACCTCATCCCATGTCGCACGTATATACTATCAGCGGAATATACAGAGTGTTAAAAAAGAGTGTTTGAAATTTTAAGGGGTTAAATTTAACTATACAGTCCTTAAAACCCCAATATTTTACTTTAAGTAACCCCTTAAAATTTCAAACGCACTTTTTTAACATCCTGTATTACATAGGTTCATCATCAGCCGAAGGACATCCACTGCTGGACAAAGGCCTCCCGCAAGGATTTCCATATCGACCGGTCTTGCGCTGCCCGCATCCAGCGGCTTCCCGCAACCTTGACCAGGTCATCGGTCCCCCGAGTGGGAGGCCTGCCTACACTGCGTTTTCCGGTTCGCGGTCGCCACTCGAGAACCTTAATGGAGGAGCGAGATCTCCTAATACAGGTATTATAATACCTAAAAGGAGTTCTCAACCTAAAATTTTTAAAACTTGATTGAACGAATAAATAAATTTTACGAATTTAAATTTATCTGTTCTACGAGCTATGTGCCCCGCCCACTGCCACTTCAGTTTAGCGATTCTGTGAGCTATGTCGGTGACTTTGGTTCTCCTACGTATCTCCTCCTTTCTGATTAGGGAAAATCCAAGCATAGCACATTCCATCGCCCTTTGAGTAACTTGAGCCTTCTTATGAGGCCCATAGTAAGCGACCATGTTTCGGTTCCATGTGTTATCACTGGCAACACACACTGATCAAAGACCTTAGTCTTGAGACACTGCGGTATTTTGAACGCGAAGATATTGCGGAGCTTCCCGAACGCTGCCCAGCCGAGTTGGATTCGACGATTGATCTCTTTCTCGAAGTTGGACGTACCTAACTGGACTGTTTGTCCCAGGTATACATATTCGTCAACAAGTTCGAGTGTAGAGTCTCCAATCTTCAGAGTGGGTGTGACACGGGCATTTGACATGAGTTTCGTTTGTCCATGTTCATTTTAAGACCCACTTTTTGGGAGGCTCTACTGATTACATAGGTTAAAACCACCGAAATGTAGATAAGAAAAACAAATTATATTGACTTTTTACACCTATATACAAAAAAATAGTGACAACTCTAACGTCGGAAAAATTCTGATATCCGTTTGAAAAATTCGGATATCCGTTTATGTGGGAATTAAGATGTTGTTTTTTTTGTAGTGCATTGAAAACATCTTCAACAATCACTTGGTAAAAAATCTCGTCCTAACACGATTATTCATGATTATTCATGTAAATCCAAAATCATAAAAAAGAAGATTTCATAACTTATGAACTTAGAACTTTACTTTCACTAAAAAGTGTGACGTTGATGGTTACATCAAACGACTATGCTGTATTGATAATTAACGTCTTATTTTGTAAGTTATGTTTTTTTTATCATTCCGATTTTTTTTCAATTTTTAATCAAAAATAAATAAATAAAACTATTTATGTTTAGGCGCGCGGGAGTTTTACTGATAGATACGGAGATATATTTCTGAAATAAAACAGGCATGTCACAAAATTTGCTCTCATAAAACACTATGCGCCATCGTTTACAATTTCAATAAAATTTTGAACAAATTGTCGTATTTGACATTTGATAAAAACTAACTCAGTTGACTAACAATCAACTATCCTATTATATGGCTTTCTTGTGATCCACCTTAACAACCTTTGACGAGAGTTATCTAATCAGTCATCACCAGTTTTGATAGTTTTAGTCTAGCGCTAGTCCAACGACTTCCCGGCTCCTAAATAAACCCATTTCCGAAAAGGCCATTCCCATACAATCCGAAGACCAAAACTATCATCGGCCACGGCCATTGGTGATGTTTATCTACTTTATTAAAGTCACTAATTATACAAGAGAAAGACTTTAATTCCATCGTGACTTCGGCTGTATCCTCCAATGGCGGTGTTTGTACAGTAAGGCCACCGGGTCAATTCTGGCTCCAGCACCAGAGCACGAAATTGATCCAACTATGGAAAGATGTGAGACAAGGTTATCATAGCCTCCCAAAGCAACTACGATAAATACCAGTGAACATGTTGACAACGCCATGAAGTTGTTGACAAGTAAATCTACCTTGGACAGATCATCCAACCAAAAGGCAGGTCCAACTTTCAGAAAAACTCAGAGGGGCAAGTTTGAGAATCTACGTAGTACTTTCTCTGGTAGTACGTAATAATTATGATTCCATCCCAAGTGCCTAAGACAATGTTTGTTGCCCGTGATGTAATATACTTATGTATGAGAACTAACGATAGGCCTCATCCACAAACTAACTAAAAGTCGCTTAGAGGTTTAGAGAAAGTTATGCTTGACGCTTCTTTACGTAATGGAATCAAGAACGAAGGATTCTGTGAATGAAATAAAGTGGCTGACATAGCTCAACTGGAAGATATCATCCATGGTGGAAGGTTCCACGCCAGGAAGCGTAATGATCTAGTAAGGCTTACAGGAAGCCGGATGTGAAGTTGGATGAAGCTAGATGTATGTAGTTCAGAACCGTTCTAAGTGGAAGTCTATGAAGGATGCCTATATTCAACGTGGAGGCCTTTCTCCAGCAGTAGACGTCTTTCGGCTGATGATGATGATGTAAAAATACGGCCAGTTTTATGTGTATTTTGTAGAATACTACAAAATACAACACATTTTCTTTTTTTTTAAATTAAATATTTCTCGAGATAATTACTTGTTTCCCCGGCTGTAAAAGGTATATCGCCTTTCCATCAGGTAGTTTATAACTTTTTTCAAGCTATCCAGTTGATTATAGGCATATTATATTCATGCAGCCTTAAAAGCTTACGGAGAAAAATAACGTAATCTCAAGAAATATATATATTATTAAAACATGTCCATGTCTTTTTACTCTACAGAACACATGTATATAAAAATTGGAAGTAAAAAATTTAAAAAATCCTCATATTAAAACATTATAGAGCAAAATCGGCAAGTCAGAGCCGTGCCGCTGCGGCTTGCCGCAGGTGCAGAGACAGCTAATTAAAAATTGCAATTACAACGCTGGTGGTTTAATTAAATTGATCAATCAGAAGATTCAGGTTCATCACGAATAGCACCTGTAGTGATTGATAGCTGGTGGACATCAGCAACTCCAATAGTATTATAATTAAACTGTTAGATCATCGACAGTGTTTGCACCTGCAGTTAACGCTAGAACATGGTCTAACCTTTCAGTTCATTCTTCAGCTCGAGCGGCTGGCATTCAAAAATGGAAGGATGACACATAAAAGGATGGAGATTAATGACTTTCAAAAGGCAAGATAACGTTCAATTGTCTCAGTAAAGTCGGCGCTCTCTGTTTTTTATCTCCAGTTCTTTTTATACAGATAATTACCTCCAACGTAGCTCATTAGAATGCGTAACGTGTAGAACACTGCATATTTTTTGTAATGTCTGTACCCTGTCCGTTTATTGCTCCAAAAGCTTTTAATATACTCGCACCATTTAATAGGCTATGGTTTAATATATTTTAAGTACCTAGGTAAGGACGTGTCCACTTTGGAATTACATTGCACTAATCATTTAAAACCATTCGAAGTGCCTTATACAACAAAGTTTGTCTCTTTATTAGGGTCAAAATAAGGAATTGAGGTCTGCTCTTTAATAGGCAGTTAGCTTGTTTTATGGTCCCAGTAGCGTAACGGATTATGCCTAGAAGCCTGATGCATAAACGGTAGCAGCTTGCAGTAATAAACAAGATTTAAAGCTTTATTAAACTATGCATAAAGCTATTAAGAGTCTGCATCCCTAAACTGCGTACCCCGGCGCGGCGTCGACGACAGAACTCGAAAAATTATATCGACACGAGTCAAACCGCGGGTAATAGCAATTTTGTTATGCAGGTTGTTAAAAATGCATTTAAAATTTAAGGGGTTACTCAAAAAGTATAGAATACAGAAAAATATTGAAAAAATCCTATCTAACTATATTTCTTTTTTCGTTTCCCGTTACTTACTTTATTCACTTTTCAAATTTAGTATGAGAAACTGAAAAAAATTGTAGATCGGATTTTTTCAATATTTTTATGTATTCTTTACTTGATTCTGAGTAATCCCTTAAATTTTAAACGCAGCTTTTTTAACAGCCTGTATAACTTTGGTGTTCTTTTATCCGAACACCAATGTAGAGAGAGGCAGTGACGAGGAACTGCCGTATATTTCTGAGAACGTCTTTCGGTTGGGCCTCGGTGGATTTATTTACGTTACTTCTCAATATATTATTTATGTACCTACTCTCCTACTTTTTGAACTAATCGATGGAAAAAATGTTTAACCTTATACGTATAGACAATAGATAGAGCAATTTTATTAATTTTAGTTTTCTGTACAGTAATATTAATGAATGAAAAATATTTAGCATGGTTGCTCACTTAAAGCTTTAAAAGTTTATTGAACACGTTGTATTATTACGTTCACTTGGTTTTTCATTTATTTCTCTAAAACCATAAGTTTCGGAAACTTCACTTTATTTTTGCGTTAAAATATATACATATATACGTTAAAATATATACTTTTTTTTTATCTTAGGGACTGCAATCTTCGGAAATGTGTGGTAGAGGGTCACGGTATTTTGACTTGAGCGTCTTTCTGTATTGCGTTTAGTACTTAGATTAATCACGTTCAATCGATTGTCCGATTCAAGTTTGACTTCGTAGAGTAGGTTCTACTTAGCAGTTATTTTGGAGACGAACGAAACTCTAGGTACGCAGTCTCTTGTTGAATTTCATTTTCTCTGTTGTATAAGGTATAAGTGAAGTTTTAAATTAGGCGCAGAATTAAGTTAGATTTGTCTGATCTGATATTTAGAAAATTATGAAACCTACAAACCAACAATTTTGGTAAATATTAGCTAAATAATCGCTCAGACAATACTTCTGTAATTCGCCATGGTCTTAGAACATGTAAGCTAAAATAGATAACAGGATGTTAAAAAAGTGCATTTGAAATTTTAAGGGGCTACTCAGTATTAAGTACTCTATAATAAGTACAGGAAAAATATTAAAAAATCCGATCAAATTTTTTTTTGTTTCCCCATACAAATTCTTGATTATTCAGATTAAGTAAGGGAAAGAAACTGAAAAATAATAATTAGATCGGATTTTTTCAATATTTTTCCTATAGTCTATAAATTATAGTATAAATTTCGTAAGTTGATTTTGTATACTGAAGGTCCGCACAAAATAGGACCGCGGTCCGCCATTTGGTGACCCCTGAAATAGGATCTGAATGAAGGAAAATTTTATAAATGAAAATTATTGTTCATTGATATAAAAGGCCAATGAGAACGCAATCAGAACATACACTGAAAAAAATCATGGCTAACTAAGTTACAATCTTGCTTGATTAAAAAAAAAATGACTGAATCATTCAAGTAAACATCAAACAATAATTAACGGTTTCTTGCCACAATAAAGCTGAAATGATTGAACGTGAAATTGAAAGTGCTGAGTTTAATAAGTTTACTTTATTCATGTCGAGGCATAGTCAGTTCTATCATTAACTTATTTAGATCCATCAAGTTGCTTTATTATTACTACACATTACACTATCCAATAAAATATTATAAAAATGACCACGCTGAAGAAACTTCAATCGCAACAACTCCAATTTTGGTATGTTTTTGTTAATTTTCTCAAAAACCGCTGAATTGATTTCGATAAAATTTTTATGGGACCACCTGTGAAGTAGGTAAAATTTAAACAAAAAAAGAATTTTTCAAATCGGTTCAGGCGTCTTCGAGTAATCGGTGAACATACATAAAAAAAAAAGATTCCGACGAATTGAGAACCTCCTCCTTTTTTTGAAGTCGGTTAAAAATAATGATTAGAATTGATTAAGCCGACAATTACTTATTGGAATGTACTATGTATGCTTGTTTCGTTTCTCAATCTTGATTGATTCCCGGAATCACAAAGCTTTGTGCGCTTGTATATAAACAAGTGACTTGATAATATAAAAAAAAATTTTGATGTATATTAACATTTTTTTTTCAGTGTACCTACAATATGGTACAATAAATCTTTACGCGGTGTAGTTTACGAATCGTAGCTGATTTAAAAACCCTACCATCGCAAAATCGATTAAGCATGATTACCCTTTACTTTAATTGTAGTGAAAGATGTTCCACGACAAAAACGATAGCAAACTTTAATGATTCTAAATAAAATTAGCCCCTGATCGCTTGAGAATGAGATAAGGAATATTATTTAGAAAAATGTATGATTAATAATAATTTATGAGCACATCGGAAAATGCTCAAGAAATTTATTTAAAATGGCTAAACAGCAACAGAAATTTTAATTTATTCGCAAACCAAACACGATAATAACTAATATTATAGCGCATTCTTTTCTTGATTACGTTTTATCTCTTTATTCAGCAGCGATAGAGCAACTTTATTCAGACGCATAAATGTAGACTACCGTTTGTTAACAGAACGCCGAAACCAGTAAGGGGTGCAGATCCTTAAAACTGAATTAACAATGTTCTATCCTTAAAACTGAATTAACAATGTTCTATCAAAATAAAAATGTCTTAATAACTTCAAAAGCCTTGTAAAATAAAATAAGCATGCCAGTGGTCGTTCGCTAAGTAGTAGTATTGTAGATTAGTTTTACTAGAAAGATGTGAAGAACTGTTTTTAATTTGAATGAAATTGCAGGTACAAAGGTAATCCTCGAGGTGGCGGGTCCGGTGCGGGTGGCAGCGGCGGCGTCGGCGGCGGCGGTAGCGGCAGCGGCGCCGGCCCCAGCGGCGGGCAGGACAGCAAAGAGGACAAGGGCGACTGAGACGCCGCTAGGCCGCCGCGCCGCGCCCGCGTCGACGCACTCACGGAAACAGGCGAAATATACGATGGCTTTATACATGGTGCTGGTAGTCTGGCGAAGGCATTTAAAAACGATGACTATATTATGTATACCAGAATAATAACTTTGGTGTGATAGTTAGAAAGATACTATTTATTGTTGTTACCTTTGTAAATATATACTTATAGGTTTAAGGTAGATTCTTTAGAGCTATCTTTTTAAGTAGGAATTAGAGAAGACGTTTGTTGATGTTTGTAAAACATTTTTACGTGCGTATATAAAACAGATTAGTATTGATGGCTTCATTAAAATTTGTGTTTATCTTATTTTATTATTTTAATTTTAAGTAAGCTGCGCCGCGCCGCCCTCGTGGTTCTGGAACCACTCCAAACAATTCCCGAGCGGGGACTAATTCTCAGATGATACCCACCTGAAACGAGTACGCCGCCGCCGCCCACTCGAGTAATTTTCACTTGTGGTGTAATTAAATCTCGTCTTATTGCGAATAACTATTTACGCTACATAATTATAATGAATTAAACGCTCATAGCGTCTATTCAAATTAACTTGAGATCGGCTAAGGGAAAGCGGAAACGTTTATAGTTCTAATCAAAAACAGAGCCAGCCATTGTTTAGGTATAATGAGGTCTCCATAAAAAACCTGTCAGAGATTAACCGTGACTATATAATACCGATGCAGTGATTGTTAAAGTCACTCTACAAGTAGGATGCTTTGTCTTGATGGCCTCTCGAATAACATAAATTACCATCCAAGGTTTGACGATGGGGTTTTATAAGGGTGAAAGTTGGAGCCAAAGATTGATGATGCGAGTCTTTTAAGCTAACTCAACGTTTGTTCCCCTAGGCTCAACTGCGAGGCTCAACTGGTTGAGAATGTAGTAAAATTAGCTTCGAGTTTTGGCTTCCTTGTCTCCATTAGTTCTCCAGGAATAATGAATGCAGGTTTCAGTTTGTAGGAAAATATAAATCAGAATCATACTTTATTAATGAATAAATATTGTAGAATAGTGGATGATGTGAAGATTGATGGGTCACCGAAACTCATTGACATATAATAATCGTTTCGATCTCTTCACTGACATAATCTGCAGTTGTGCCACGGGTAATAAACGTTCTTAACTATTTGGACATAATTGTCTGGTAAGTATGGAAATTACGGGTAATATTGAATGAATGCTGTCTGTGCCCGCAGGATACCGGTAAATTTTGCCGGTAAAGTTTAATGGTTTCGTGTAATACAAGTGCATCATCCAGTAGTCTTGTAGGCCAGCGTGGCAAGTTCTTGAAAAACACATCCAGCACCTTTTCGACATTAATATGTGATACTATAGGATGTGTCATGTTAATGAGCCTTATTGAGTACCAGCCATGTATTCTTTATGTTTAAGCTGCCACAAAATCATTTATAACTTGGTCACATCAGCTAAAGCACATTGGTATCGTAGATGTGTTAGAAGCGAAAGCTTGTCATAATGATGATGAACATGGAATATAATGATCTCACCAGGGAGAATATTCTCCTGAGACCTGTCAGCGTGTAGGTAAATCCTTATGGAAAGCCTTTGTTCAGCAGTGGACGTCTTTTGGCTGATATTGATGATGATGAAGGAGAATATTGAAAAGAAATCGCGTCAAATAATTCTAGGTAGAAGAAGATTTTTTGCTTTATTACTTAGAACTTACGATGTTCGATTTTTAGGATTTAGTAGTTAAGATTTATTGACACAGCTTCTGTAGTTCGGGGCCTCCTAAAGGCAGATATAGATTAACTAGATCATCGCTGAAAGTTTTGCAAGCTTTGTGTTAATAGGAGCATGCATGATTTTAATAGGTATTTTCAATAAAAGGGAACGAATATGAGAGTAGAGGTAAAACCACTTTATGAGAACTTACAAAAATATAATATATTAGCCCGTAGAGCCTGGAGCCTCAGTGTAATGTAAGTACCTATACAATAAAAAAAACATGCTTCAAAATACAATCACTGTTATTAAAAAAATGATTCACATTAAAATTATTCCTAGTCTCAAACCATGACAGTCACGCAGCAGATGTATATTGTTCTAAGCTGGAGACAGAGACAACTGGGTCAGGCTACTTGCAGCGGTCTGAGCAGCACACGCCGGTGGGGGCCACGCGGTACACGCGGTTCCCGCGGTCCTTCGCGTACACCGGCCCTGGCGCGCTGCACAGCCCCTGCTTCACACACGGAGCCCACAGGATCATCAGCAGGATGGCTAGCACCGCGGTCGGCGTCATTTCTCTAGTATGTTACCTCACTAAACCATTGACGTCAGTTTCAAAAGTTGTTTAATAAAACATAGACCAGGGAATTTTCAAGCTTGTCTTATTATAATAACATAATTTATTATGGTATTTTAGCGATTATATCCTCTTTGGATATTTTTGAATCAAAATAATTTAAGAAGCACTGTGAATATGTAGCATCCTGGCGCAGCTCGAGTGGCGTTTTATGGAAGTGTATGAAAACGTGAGCAAAATTTCAAACTTACATTACTGCGTACGTTTCATACATTCAGAAAAATCAATTCCAAATTGACACTGACTGACACTCCCGTCTCTTCAATCGTATTAAAACGTAGTAATTACCTCTCAGACTTAAAAAACGTCTTTATGGATTACCTACTCTTTGTTCGCTCCCCGGAGGCGTATATAGAAATGCTACTCCAGTACGTCCCCCCAGGCAATGACGAGCTGAGCTAGCATTTCTAGACGTTTAACTGCGTTAAATTCGTGTAAAAGCTACTCCAGTACGTCTCCGACGGTGACGTATTCGAGTAGGATTTCCAAGCAATTTTGAACATTTATTACGCGTAAAAGCTACTTCAGTACGTCTCCCACGACGGCGACGTATTCGCATAGGATTTCTAAGCTTACTAAGCGCACTAGGAACCCCTCATGACAGAATGTGCCGAGCACAATATTTTTGAAGTACTAATAATATATTCCTAATTTAAATACTATTTATTTATCAATTGCTAATAACTACCTATATTTTCTTTAAGTTTTTAATAAATCATATAAAAATATATATTTAGTATTGCATTTTAATGTTAAGTTTATTATTTATCTATTAAAGCGTTTGAAAACAGAACCTAGGTACTTTTTATTTATCGCTACTTTTTATTTATTTTATGTATTTATTCATCATATTATCATATAATATTTAATTGGTATAAGTCAAGTACAAGTCAAGATTTTGCTTAGAAAAACATTCTAAGATTAAGTAAAATATAAAATTAATTAACCACAATAAAAATCACAAAGTGTTGTTATTAAAAATGTAGCTAATTTGTTTTTTCATTATTTACATTGATAGTCAAAAGGCCACGTACATATAGCTTTATGGAGATCTTTCTTTCTTACGTAATTTAATGTTACTAAATTCAGGAAAACGTAATCTAAAATGTTAAAAAAAAATAATTCATCTGGCGTAGAATTTGAAGTAAAGAATATAAAAAATCAAGAATATACACGAATATAAATCACCAAAAAAAGAAAATCATATTGTGTTTTCAATATCGTATTTTTTTTAGGATTCCAAGCAGTGCATTCACAATAATTAGTTTTTGAATTTGAAATATCATCGATATGCAAATTTTTAATAGAATGTAGTCGATGTTCATAACAGTAATAAAGTTCAGAAATCCATTGAATTGATATAGGTATAAAAGGATAAGAAATACCTATAACGAAATGGACTACATTTCATTTAAACCCCCAGTTTATATGAATGAATTTATATTTTTATTTTATTTTATTTATTACAATTCATTGGAAGGCTTACAGTTTAACACTAAGACGCCTTCCGAGATAAAAATATATATACATATATATATATGTTAACTTATTAGATATGTTAGATTAAGTTATTTCTAGACAAAGTTTATTGTTAATAAATAACCATATAGCTTTAAAAATTATGTTCTGGCTATCAAAAAATAAGTCCACACTTTGAACCTGGTCTGTAAATTCATTTAAAAGTGTAATAGCTCTCGCTGTGGGAGCATTACTAGCTTGCTGCGTGCGCACGCCAGTGAGTGCAGCGAACAGCCGGTGGCGCCGCCTGGTGCCTACTCGCGTATATCCTTGAGGTACAAAGAGCCGCAGACCACTTAGCACATGTGGATTGTCTATTTTACTGCAGAGGATCTGATAGTAATGCACAAGAAGAGAGGTATAACATTATTATTATTAACATCTGATACTTACTCTTTTTTCATAGTTATAGACATTTCACAGATCACAACAATACATCTATTCAGCTTATGGAGAAAATTAACCTTAAGGAGAAAAAGCTTTTCTCGAGAAATATGGAATTATTGAAGAAAAATATGGGGCTATATTAGTGCATTTTCTTTGCGACATACGAGAATTGGGGGTAAATTTGAAATGTTGTCAATTGTAAAAAATCTTGTGATATTTAAATAACTGATGATGTAAAAGAAATAAAGAAATAAATCAAATTTAAATATTTTTTTATTTGGGCCACCAACAATCAATAACATAATACATATTACACAGTAGTATGGTTACATAACAGGTAGACCAATAAATAGGTGTCCGCTAATGGATACATTTATGAGCAGGTACTTAAAGATTTAAAGGAAATAATAAGTAACAATTACTTACCTATTATTTCCTATTAATAAAATCCTTACACTTGACTCTGATTAATACCTATGCGATTACGTCGCCATCGGAGACGTACTAAAGTAGCTTTTACGCGTTATAATTGTTCAAAATTGCTTGGAAATGCTACTCGAGCACGTCACCGACGGAGACGTACTGGAGCAGCTTTTACGGGAGCTTAATGCAGTTTATCGTCTAAAAATGCTAGCTCAGCTCGTCACCGCCTGGGGGGACGTACTGAAGTAGCATTTCTATATACGCTCCCCGGAGCGACGATATAAAACTTCTTTGTAAATTAGTTTGTTATACAGGTAAATTAGTTTGTTATACAGGATGTCCCAAAACTAATGCGACAAATTTTGGCCGGTGATAGCTTTGATCAAGACCTATCAAAATAATGAAACATATGTTCAGCAAAAGTTTATGGTTTTCGAGGTATACCAGTTTTAAAAAAAAATTGAAAATTACTACCTTGCGATGGATCTTTTGAGTTTTTGTTATAAAAATACACTTAATTTGTATTTTCTTTTGCACTCAAATATTGTTGATTAGTGTCTCTACCCGAATCTACTATTTATTCTGCAAAAAAATTAAAGATGCCATCAGAAATGTATCATCAATTCAAGAAAAATCTTTAAACATATCCTATAATGAAACTTTAAACATCGGCGACGTAAAAAAATATATATTGAATGATTTTGTCTCATATGCTATAAAAAAATCTTGTTTCATGCCCATTTTAGAAATGTATAATATTTGGATATTTTCCTTGCAAACATTGAGTTAAATGCTATTTTTAACCTCAGGGTGCTGATTTTAAAAAAAATCTTTTTTTAAAGGGCATTTCAAATATTTGTTAGATTAATTTAAAATAGAAAGGAGATCATGTGTATATTCTACAAGGTCACCTCACCGTGACTTACTACCTGAGATAAAAAAAGAAAAAACCGGCCAAATGCGAGTTCGATTCGCGCATGAAGGGTTCCGTACCATCGTACAAAAATCTCCAAACTCCAAAAATACGTCTCTTGTATGGTGACCCCCTTTAATTTTTAAATATTATTTTATTTTATTATATTTTTTTAGCGACTATAGTAATACAAACTTTGTGAGCGTTTCAATCAAGCGTCTACCTCTTGCTGTTATTAAAATCGAGCCAAAACCACCCAAAAAATACGTTTTTCCCTTTAATTTATTTTTATCATTTTTTGTTATAGCGACAACATAAATACACACTCTGTAAAATTTCAATCGTCTACCTATTACGGTTCATTAGATACAGCCCGCTGACAGACAGACAGGCGGGCGGACGGACGGACGGACAGCGGAGCCTTAGTACAATAATAGGGTCCCGTTGGCCTTTAAACTTTGAACCCTAAAAAAGAAACATTTTGCCGCCACTTTTCCGTCTTTCTTCCAAAACAACGTCTTCGTCTTGTCTACTTCGGCCAGGCAGTCTGCCAAACAGTAGCTTGGGTGTATTCAAAATCTAATAGTGCAGTTGTCTCCGATTAGGGTACTTTTTAGGCACAATGTCGCCGCTGCTCTGTCACTCTTGCGATTTGAATGAAATGCTCACAGAGTTTGTATTGCTATAGTCGCTAAAAATATAGTAAAACTAAATTATATTTTAAAATTAAAGGGGTCCCCATACAAGAGACGTGTTTTTTGGAGTTTCTTGTACGATGGTATGGAATCCTTCATGCGCGAGTCCGACTCGCACTTGGCTGTTTTTTTTATCTCAGGTAGAAAGTTACGGTGACTTTGTAGAACACACACATGATCTCCTTTCTATTTTAATCAATCTAATTATTTTTATTTGAAAAACCTCGAATATAAGATTTTTTTCAAATCAGCACCCTGAGGATAAAAATAGCATTTAACTCAATGTTTGCAAGGAAAATATCCAAGTATTATACATTTCTAAAATGGGCATGAAACAAGGATTTTTTATAGCATATGAGACAAAATCATTCAATATATTTTTTTACGTCGCCGATGTTTAAAGTTTCATTATAGGATATTTTCTCTAGCCAACGAAACATGACCACGATTTTTTCAAGAAACTAATATGGCAACATTCTAAGACTGTCAGCTTTCATGTGTTGATGTTAAGCTGAAGACTTTTTGAATTTGCCGCCATTTCTTGTGGACAGCTTTCCCTGGTCAGAGTCTAACCAAATATCGTAGTAGCTCAGACTAAAAAAGTGTTTTTAGTGGTTTTACTCAATAGTACCGTTTGAGTTAAAATGCAAAGGAAAATTTTATAGTTTTAAATGTTAATTAAAATCACTGTTACACTGTTAGAATATATTATTAAAGTTAAATCTTTAAATGATTATTAATGTTATGAGCTTTGACTGTTATTCATTTATATTCATCTATAATTATATATTAAGTCCTAAACATAATTGGCCGGGACAAAGTACACTAACCATAAAATAATGTCATGCAGGCTCTACAGTTTTCTTAAAATAAATTAAAGACAAAAGAAATTGTTATTCAGAGTTTACATTATTACAAAAACTATAATTATGTTAAACTTTTGATGCTAAGCGAGCGAAAAGCCAGTGGACCACGGAGGTGGTTGAATACATGAATCGCTCGCATTCCTCCCCTTTCAGGACGGACTCCAAAGGCATCAGTCGCAGCGAAACTGAAAATCTTCTAACCATGATGGCATAACGCGCAACCAGGGACTTATAGCCGAACAACTTTGAAATTGTTACCACCATCACCATGGTCACGAGTTGTAAAACAAAAAGAATTTTAAGATCGAATTACTACAGAAATAAGACTAGCCAGACTCAAACCAAACATAACAACTATACGAAACTACTAAAAAATGTATATCTCATGCCCAGCGAAATAAAAATAGTCGCTACACACTAGAGAGTAAAAAAAAATAAAGCAACTTGGAAGGTCATACAAAACGAGATCTGTAATCCATCTACCTTTAGTTATAAGTATAGATAAAATCAAACTTGGTACTGAGTATGTAAGTGATCCATCTAAAATAGCAAACAGTTTTAACGACTATTATATAGGTATACGTAATAAAATAAATGATAAGACTAAATTTACAAACTCGAAAAATAAACTACAAAATTGTAAAGTTGACAAAAATGAAATACGAAAAGTGGTGTTATCCCTGAACAATGCTAATTCAGAGGGGCATGATGAAATCTGTACCAAGATAATTAAAGAGTGTGTAGATGAGCTTAGTCCGATACTTACATTCCTCATCAATTTATCCTTAGAAAGTGGAATATTTCCGGACAGGCTAAAAATATCACTAGTCAAACCACTCTATAAAAAAGATGATAGGTTGTTAATGGAAAACTATCGCCAAATCACATTAATCCCTATAATTTCAAAAATATTTGAGAAGGTTATGTCCATAAGACTCGTGATTTTTTTTGAAAAATATAAAGTAATAAACATGGATCAGTATGCTTTTCAAAAAAATAAATCAACATCCCTTGCAGCCTTTAACCTTGTAACAGACATCCTTCACAAACTAGATGCGAAACAATACACTACGTTATATTCTGTGACATGTCAAAAGCTTATGATCTTGTTTCCCACAATCTTCTGCTGTCAAATCTTGAGCATAACGGAGTAAGGGGGCCTGCACTAGACTGGTTAAAGTCTTACTTGGAAAAGAGAATCCAATGTGTAGAAATTACTAACATCATAAATCGCAAGTATACTAAAACTTATAGATCAGAATTCAAACCAAATAATTATGGTGTTCCACAAGGCAGCGTTCTTGGTCCGCTCCTATTTTTAGTATATATTAATGATTTACTTGAACTAACTAAGCATAGGAGTATTTTTTGCCGACGACTTATCTATAATAATTAATTCGAAAAAAGCATTGACATTACAATTCCATGAAAATGACATTAATAATGAATTACAATCAATTATGACATTAAATAAAAATAATTTGCAATTGAATATGAAAAATCTAATTTCAATAATTTTAATAATCCGAATGACATATTGAATATTGAATACATATAAGGGACAAATTCTTAGGAAGGCTAAAGATGCGGTATTTTTAGGTTAAGTTATAGAGCAACAGCTTGACTGGAAAAAACAAATTAATAAGGTGTGCAAAAAAGTTAATAGTTCTTATTTTGCTCTGCACAGACTATCTAAAACAAGTCTAGATCGATACCTACAGTAGCGTATCATTCCTTCGTAGAATCAGTGCTCAGATACGGGCTCATAATGTGGGGTAATAGCACCGATGTAAACAGAGCATTCGTTACACAGAAAAAATGCATTCGTACAATTTTCAGAGCAGCGCCAGACGATTCATGTAAACCTCTATTTAAATAATTATTTTATTATTATTATTTTTTATGGCAGAGGTGGCAAACGAGCAGACGGATCACCTGATGGTAAGCGATTACCGCCGCCCATAGACACCCGCAACACCAGAGGAGTCACAAGTGCGTTGCCGGCCTTTGATTTGGGAGTACGCTCTTTTCTTGAAGGTTTGAATGTCGTATCGGTCCGGAAATACTGCAGGCGACAATTCATTCCACAGTTTGGTTGTGCGAGGCAGAAAGTTTCTATTGAAACGCACAGTTGTGGACTGCCAATCATCTATGTGATGGGGATGAATATGTTGTCGCGTAGAACGATGGCGGAAAGAGGCGGCAGGGATCAATCCGAACAATTCCTCGGAGCACTCCCCATTGTACATGCGATAGAGAATGCAGAGCGAGGCTACATCTCTACGCAGCGCCAGGGAGTCAAGCCGATCTGAAATATCCTGGCAGTCGACGATTCGAGTTGCTCTTCGTTGAATGCGGTCCAGAGGGAGAAGCTGGTACTGGGGTGCCCCTGCCCAGAGATGAGAACAGTATTCCATATGAGGCCGAACCTGCGCCTCATAAAGTTGCAGGCGATGCGCCGCAGTGAAATACCGTCTCGATCTATTGAGCACACCAAGCTTCTTCGAGGCTAATTTAGCCTTACCCTCTAGATGGCCACGGAACTGGACTTCACTCGATATGTCGACACCAAGAATTCCGATACTAGCTGAGGCATTTAGGGGAGTGTCCTCAAAACGAGGTGATACGACAAATGGCATTTTCTTGGCAGTGAACGCGCAAACTTGTGTCTTAGTGGGGTTAAATTGGACCAAATTAAGTGGACCCCATTCTGAGACTTTCTTTAAAGAGGCCTCAATTTCCGACACAAGTTTGTTTCGGCTCTCGATGACGTTTTCCCGAGAAATGTTGGTACGGCCGGTATAGAAGGCATCACCTGTGCTGTCATCCGCATAACAATGAGTGCTGCTGATTTGCAGCATATCATTGATATGCAGAAGGAACAGTGTAGGCGAAAGCACACAGCCTTGAGGGACACCAGCATTCACAGACATAGAATCTGAGCATGCACCGTCGACTACGACCTTTATGCTTCTGTCTGCAAGAAAACTAGTGACCCATTTGCATAATTCCTCGGGAAGCCCATAAGAAGGAAGCTTCGCAAGAAGTGCTTTGTGCCAGACCCGATCGAAGGCCTTCGCTATGTCCAAACTAACGGCCAAAGCTTCCCCCTTAGTCTCGATCGCCTGTGCCCAACGATGTGTCAGGTAGACAAGAAGATCACCAGCGGCTTTCCGTACGGAAACCGTACTGTCGGTCACTAAGCAGCTGGATGGCGGTCCTCTAGGTACCGAAGGAGCTGGCTGTTGATAATGGACTCCATTATCTTTGAGAATAAGGAGGTTATGGCTATCGGCCGGTAGTTGGACGGATTCGAGCGGTCACCTTTTTTAGGGATCGGGTGCACCAAAGCTGTCTTCCATGACTTCGGGACTACGCCAAACAACCTCTATTTAAATGTTCTACCGCTGCCATGCCTTTACATTTTTGAAATATGTAAATTTGTAAGAGAACACTCGTCTCTCTTCAAAACAGCGAAAGACATGTTTCCTCGAAACACAAGGAAAGGAAATAGGCTAACCCATGAATTTGTTCCAAGAGCAACAAGATGTCAAAAAAAATGTAATTCCATGTGCATTTATATTTATAATAAACCTGACCAGATCAAGGATCTACCAAATGTTAAATTTTTTAAATGTTTAAAACAAATATTAATTCAAGACTGCTTTTATTCAGTTAAAGAATTTCTAGAAAATAAAATTTTACTTGTTTTTCCTGATTGCATGTCTTTTTTATAAGACTAAATGTGTGAGCTCTATTTTAATTATATATGTAAGACCTTTATTGTATGTAGGTACCATATTATTTAAGCAATTGAATAAATCACACGGGGGGAATATCACAAGGGGGGAGGGAGGTGTACTGAGATATCACGTGTATTTATTTTTTCGTAGAATGCGCGATTTCTAGAGTAATTTCCAAACGTCAGACTTTGTGTTATGTTGTTTTTAACTCTTCCTAAGATTCGAAACGCCTTCAGGCAGCCAGAAACAACCTGCAACCTTAATGTCTGTATGGAAATTATCACAGTGCTTAATTTTCCAGAATTAAATTACATTTTATTTTATTTTATTAAAGATAACCAACAGCTTATAATAAAATGTTGTGGTACAGTACTATTTATGAAAGTTAAACCAATAACAGATTACCCTAGAGTACATAATTCTGAGTGCAGACTATATCTAAATTAAGTACATATATTTGACAAAAAATAAATGATATAAAAATACAATATTAAATACAAATGTAAGTGCGATAATGTCGTAATTATACCTGTATTTAAAGATAATATATTGTACCAAAAAATACACGTGATTTTGGGTAGGGGGTGGGGGGTAGTCTAAAACCCCACCACGTATCACTTATCTAAAAAGTTGCGTACGTATCGTCTAAAAAGTTGCTAAAAAACATCACGTGATTAATGAACGGCCCCTAAGGACGAGGCTGACTTACACACCGAGGGTACAAACAACACATCTATTTTAAGTCCATGGACTTCTTATAGTAGGGGGGGGGGGGGGGTAAATTTGGATCTATTGTTTTAAATAATTTTTAAACTATAAAGGTTGAAAAATAAAAGTGTGCGGCCATGCTTCATTTATTATTATGAGCATAACTCTCAGATGTGAAACTTAAGAAGATAATGTTCATTTTATTTTTTTTAATTAAAAATATTTTTTGCCGAGGTCAGTGCCCACCTGGGGGCCCTTAGGTAGTTGCATCTCTTTGCTTAGACTGAGGAAGTTGAGGAACGCATGTAGACGCTTTCCATAAAAAAAAAACAAAAAAATGTCTTTCCGCTTTTCTCGGGTGGTTGATTGTGTACTGTGCGCTTGCGTTGCTTTATTTTCGATTCCCCTGTTATTTAAAGTTTTGGCTTTTCTTCTTGAGCTTGATTTTACTTTGTGATTTGGATTTTGTGAACTTTTGGATATCGAGGATTCGTGTATCACGTGTTGTATTCTAACGAGTTCTTAAAAATGGAGGTTTTAAACTGTTGTCTTTGCAATACACGCCGCAGAAGAAGACATTACCTATTAACGAGGGAAAGTCTTCGAAGCCAATTCTGCTATTGCGCAATATATATAAATGGAATGGAAGGACAAGTTTTTTTTATGTATGTTCACCGATTACTCGAAGACGCCTGAACCGATTTGGAAAATTCTTTTTTTCTTTCACAGGTGGTCCCATATAAATTTTATCGAAATCGATTCAGCGGTTTTTGAGAAAATCAACAAAAACATAGCAAACTTGGAGTTGTTGCGATTGAAGTCGGTTGTTTTTAACGTATTCAGCCTGGTCAATTATTGCTGCAGCAATTTTAACATCGGCCATCATATGAGTCATGGCACAGTTGAAAAAAATCTTGCCCTAAAATCTTAAAATCCCTTTTAAACCTCCCATTCACCACTTCCACTACCCATCGACTTATGTCGACTTTATAGTCACAAGACATGATTTATTTGCTTGCATTGTTGTGAGTTAAGTTTCTCGTCTTTCGACAGATTCTGGTAACGCAACTTGATAACCACAAGATTGTATATCTGGAATTGAATCTCTGAATCCTCTATCTAAAATCATAAGGTCTTCTTCTCTTAGAATCCAGTGTATGGCAGGGTTCTTCATTATTTAAAATAGCGCTCATGATAGATGCATCTGAAGTTGTGGCAGCATGCGGGCCTGTGACCTCTATTATGTGACCATCACAGGTCACAAACATGAATGGTTTTAAAAAATTGTGATATGATATTTGTGGTGACTGTATGTTTTTGTTTGAAAATAAAAGTTGCTACTTTTTGTATATGGACTTAAGTACCGTCGCATATAATTATAGCTTTTCTCGTGTTATTTCCATAAATGCCACTTGGGACGGTAAGATTCTTTTCAATTATCTCGTCTCTGGTTATATGATCCCAACCTATTTGTTGTGGAACAAAATCTTTTGTCATGCACTCTCGGGTTGTACCATTTTCCGTTCCAAAGTGCGGCGATTTATGTTGAATAGCTGGGCCAAGCAAAATCTCGCACATAAAGGAACATAATAATTAAAATAAATTAAAAATGTTGTCTTCAAGACTTCTGGACTTCGATGACGAGTTTCATTGCGACACCCATAAAAAATAAAACCATTTGCTGTGTTCGGTGGCCGAGCGTAATCAGGGCTAAACAGGTCATTTCCTTGCACGTGTTGCATTGGCAGTTGTACATCTTCACCTTGCTCGGCGTCCTGAATTGGTACCTGAATTTCATCTGGCATCGGTTCTTGAACTGGTACATCAGCTGGCAATTGTTTTCAATTGGCACGGGTACTTCGGCTTGAATCACTCCATCCATGGGAATACCTCCTACCGCTGCAGCCCGTTCAGCCCTTTAGAATAGAATAGAAATCTTTATTTGCTCTGAATTGGGTAATATTGAGGTAGAATTACATAAAGTTAGATCGCCAAATTCAGCCATAAAATATAGCATGCAAATATTAACTATTAAAATTATTATTCATTATCATATCTACTTAAAAACATTTCTTATAATTACATATTTTGTGTATTACATTATATTATCTCAGTACCTATTTGTGTTCAAAAAACTCTTTTATCGAGTAAAAGTTGTACTGAGTTAGCCAACTACATAGGTTATAGGTATATAAACTGAGACAACGGCAAGTCTTTAATACATATATGCTGGGAGTTTATTATAGATCTACTTGCACATCCAATAACAATTTTTTTTTCCTTTGCCAGCAGGGGGGTCTGCATACTCTTCATTATTGAAAAGTATCTGTAAAGAATAACGTTTCATCTGTGTCACTGCCATACATACACACACAAAGCCATTCATGCACCAACACTACACACTATAGGTACATACACCCCTCTTCCACACACACGTACACACTGTCGTACAAGCTAAAACATGACGCATTATCGCTGAAAACTGAGTTCACACTTATCATTATATTTTTTACTCTGTTCTTTGTAAAAAATCTCTTGTATTTTTTCTGATGTTCTTTCTTAAATCTCTTACTAGACTCCACATATGGATGGACACGAATAAAAAATAAATAACTGGTTATAACACTGTTTTTCTTTGATTTTTTAATGTATTTTTAGTGAAACTCAAAATATTAAAAAATTATAACTCTGAAACAATCCACGACAGCGAAGTAAGATTTTTAAAAAATGTAAGTACATAACACTAGCTTTATATAAAGGCTTCTTCCAGAATTGGCCGCCAATTTTTTTTCTTGGTCCAAGCTCCATATATTTTTGCCCACTCTGTCCCAAAATATCTATTCTATTTATAATAAAATATATTTGAGATCCTTACAAGCCCTTTCATTTATAACTTAACCGTTGGCTGTGACAGACAGACAGACACACGAATAAAAGTTAAAAAAAATCCGTTCAAGATAAATTGAAGGTATCAAAATGGCCGATTTTTGTGTGTTTGTTTCAACATAAACAAATATTGTGTTTCCAAGAGAATTTGCAATTAATGCAAAATACAGGGTCTACAGGATATTTTTTTTTATCAAAGTTTTTGTGATTTTTATGATTCTGTTCAATACAATTTGTTTTTTATTGTTTGAAGTATGTTATATATTTTTTCCATGGTGATAGCTTTAACCATTATCTCAAGAATTTGAATTGAATATTGCGATTTGGCTATACTTAGGTTTGTAATAGTGATGGAACGACTATAGTGGGGAATTTAGTGCAGCGCCTATTATGGGAACCGTTTTATTTTGTATCCGGCGCTCAAACTTGGCATAGCTGTTCCCTAGGCCGTTCTGAGTAGATTAAGCCCGGGAGTCACCGGGAGCCATCCCCCGTTTGGCAGGGGAAGGAGGGGAAAGTTTATTTCTGCCGCGCTCCATTTGTGGGCTTATATCTCCAAAACTACTGGTACTAGAGAGATAGCAAGCAAGTGAGATATCATTTTCGTATGATTCAAGGATAAGGAATTCATTTATGTAACAAAAAAAATGACTTTCCCTATATAAAAAAATAAATATTTGATAAAACGTATAAAACATGGCTACATTTTTCCACATATGGGTCGATTATTTTTAATCGTCTTTGATATTAGCATGAAAAAAATATATTTTAAAAGACCGACTTCTTAGGATTACAAAAATTTCATTAGAATAGCATAATAAATACTTAGTGAAAAAAAAAAATTGATGCGCCGTTTTAGTATCTGTTGTTCGTAAGTAAATAAAATGAATCATCTAGCGCCCAAATGACTGGTACAGATGCCGGCAAACTTCTTGAGTAATGACCTTGAATTGCATCTGCGATGAAGATGAGGATGACCACGATGACGATATAATACCGAGCTACAACTCTACTTCCGCCGCTAAACCAATGCCTATCACCAGCTCTGCTTCTGGTTCTTTCGACCTGATGGAAGGAATATCTTTCGTACCTCAAGATTAAATTGTACATTCAGAACTATTGATTTTAATTACTAACAATCTATTCTAAATATATTCGTAGAAATATAAAAATACGCGTTTTTATTTATTTTCAAATTCAAATTCTTTTTATTTATTTTATTTTATAATTTGTTGTACACTATATGATAAAAAAGAAGTTTATAACTGAATTTTTTGATTGTGTACTATTGCAAGTAAGTGTACATGCGCAAACTTTCCCAAACTACGTCACCTATACTTAAGAAGTTTGCCGGCATCTGTAAGTAACATAGTATAAACAGGTACATAATATTATTATTTAAATATTTCTCGCACGCACAAAATATTTGTCACGTAAAACAAAAAATATGTTTTCCTTATAAAACGTATTTGAGAAAATCCGCAAAACGTGACTAACTATTTCTCATACGAATTATGGTGGTTTACTATCTAACTTGTGTTGTATTATTGTGGTCTACTATGTAACTTGCGTGGTCACGTTGATCACCCAGGTAAACTGACTTCAGAAAAGGTCATACATAACCATAATGAATTTGACTCTTATAGGCGCATTCATCTCGTAACCGTTTCCGTGCTTCGCAAGCCACGTCAAATTATTTTCATGACAACTGATAAAGCTTCGACCAGCACAGCTTTCAAGCTCGAGATGCACAACCGCTTCGAATGCCTAGGACAATGTGAAAATGTGGACGAATACAATGACAGGTTTGTGGAAATTGTCCAAACGGCTGGGAATAATAATCAAAACAAGACGTTAAAAAAAAAACATATCGGATCCCAGTCAGCTCATGGAGGAAAAACGGAGCCTGATTCTGAAATCCTCTGAAGATGCTTCTCAATATCGGCGACTAAACAGACAGATCTCCAAGTCCTTGACCCGCGATATACGCCAGTTTAATACCAATCGTATTAAAGAGGCTATCAAGCGCAAAAAAAGGTCAAAAGTATTGGCAAGGGATCTGTATGCTGGTCAAAGTCAACTGACAAAGCTGAAGACCGAGGATGGCAGAATCGTGTCATCCAAGCCCGAGCTGTTGGAAGAGGTTGAGAAGTTCTGTGGACAATTATACACGACTACATTCTTACCTGTAGTGTTATGGAAATCCTAACTTCATCGCACTAAATCCCCGACTATATTGATTTTTCCGACTAGTCGGTTCTGAAATTGGCGAGTACTCGAAGATTTGGTTATTATGTCGAATTTTCGCAATAATCATAATGTAATGTTGCATGGTATTAAAAAAGAACTTATTAAAAGATTATTAATTTTGCAAACAAAGTTCACATCGATTATTCGTTGACTATAAAAGGTGTCGACTGCCTAGTCAACGTCCCCGACTGGGCGTTACATCTCTATACCTAGTACTTAGTTTTTAATGAGTGCCAGGGGTGGCCAGGGCACGGGGGCGTCACGACTCAGCCGGCAGCCGACGACACTGACCAAACCAAGACGTCTATGTAGAAAAGTCACAAACAGCAGTAAATATTTAAATATTGAAAGTTTGACTTTGACAGGTAGCAAAATACAGGTTGTTGTTATGATTGACAAGTCCCTTTTCAGGCGTGACAGTATATGAAATTAATGATAGGTTAAATTAATAATTAAAAATACAGCATTTTTAGTAGGGATTACTCAGTAGTATGTACTTAGATAGGTTTATTTAGTAGTTAACCTCTTTAAAAAAGGGGAAAAATGTGAGTCTAACTCGCGCACCGAGGATTCCGTACAAACAAACAAAAATTTTACTATCTTGCACCTATAGGTATTCCTGTAATCTATATGTAAATAACTAAGTATTTTATATATATTTTCAAAATTTTAGGTTCATTAGTTTCGGAGAAAAGAGGTGATCAATTTTCTCTTAAATAATTTGTTTTAAAATTATAAAAAAAATTGAGGCCCTTCCAGCACGGTACAGTTTGCAAAACTTTTTAAATATATTTATTCACGTCCGTGTTTGGTTCACAGAATCTGTTTGTGTACCTGTACCGACTAAGTTTCAACTTAATCGATCCAGCAGATTCGGAGCAAATTGTGTGTCACAGAAGGACAGACAGACACACGAGTGATCCTATAAGAGTTCCTTTTTTCCTTTTGAGGTACGGAACCCTTAAAACTTGCGTTGAATATATCATACGATTACTTATGAAAAACAGTTTTGAGTATATGGGAGTCAGCAGAGCAACGTAGGTTTTTAAAAACAAATATAACCTTTCTGACTCTGGAGATTAACGATTCTATATGTGGCTGTCAATGATGACGCCTAGATATTTTATATTGTCTGTACGTGTTAACTCAATAGAGTCACATCCTAGATTGGCGCTTGAAGTACTTGCACTTGCACAAATATAACCTTTCTGACTCTGGAGATTAACGATTCTATATGTGGCTGTCAATGATGACGCCTAGATATTTTATATTGTCTGTACGTGTTAACTCAATAGAGTCACATCCTAGATTGGCGCTTGAAGTGCAAGTATGAGGACCTTAATGCCTCAGCTAGTATCGGAATCCTTGGTGTCGACATATCGAGTGAAGTCCAGTTCCGTGGTCATCTAGAAGGTAAGGCTAAATTAGCCTCGAAGAAGCTTGGTGTGATCATAACGGTATTTCACTGCAGCCCATCGCCTGCAACTTTATAAGGCGCAGGTTCGGCCTCATATGGAATACTGTTCTCATCTCTGGGCAGGGGCACCTCAGTACCAGCTTCTCCCTTTGGACCGCATTCAACGAAGAGCAACTCGAATCGTCGGCTGCCAGGATATTTCACATCGGCTTGACTCCTTGGCGCTGCGTAGAGATGTAGTCTCGCTCTACATTCTCTATCGCATATACAATGGGGAGTGCTCCGAAGAATTGTTCGGATTGATCCCTGCCGCCACTTTTCGCCATCGTTCTACGCGACAATATATTCATCCCCATCACATAGATGGTTGGCAGTCCACAACTGTGCGTTTCACTAGAAACTTTCGCCGGACCGATACGACATTCAAACCTTCAAGAAAAGAGCGTACTCCCATATCAAAGGCCGGCAACGCACTTGTGACTCCTCCGGTGTTGCGGGTGTCTATGGGCGGCGGTAGTCGCTTACCATCAGGTGGTCCGTCCGCCCGTTTACCACCTCTGCCATAAAAAAAAATAAAAAAATGTGGAATCCGGGAGCGATGTAACTCTGGGAGAAGAGTATAAACAATGAGGTTTTTTTTTAAATTTAAGGTTAACATTTTGCTACCGAGCACAGCGCTACCTCTGCATATTATTGTGTTTCACACCACGAGTGTGAGCGAGACAGTGTTATCAGCATATGTCAAAATTTTGCAGTTTTAATAGTTTGAGATTACATAAGTTATTAATGTTAATGAAAAACAGTGTGAGTCGAAAACACTGCCTTAAAAAAATAATCGGAGGTCGAGTTTTATCAAAAAATAATAAGCAAAAACGTGTCACACTTGCAATTTCAGATGTTACTTCGCCGTTTTTTAGGGTTCCGTAGTCAACAAGGTACCCTTATATGTAGTTTCGCCATGTCCGTCTGTCAATCTATCTGTCTGTCCGCGACTTAGCTCAGAGACTATTAATATAAGAGAGCTGTAATTTGGCACGGATATGTATATTGATCACGCCGAGAAAGTGGTAAAATAAAATCTTGAAAAAAAAGTTTTTCAGGGTACCTCCCCTACACGTGAAGTGGGTATGATTTTTTTTTTCTCGACTATCCCATGGTGTGGGGTGTCGTTGGATAGGTCTTTTAAAAATATTGGGGGTTTGCGAAAACCATTTTCGATTCAGGGATCCGTTTTCAAAATATTAAGCTTTAAAGTGGAAATTTTTGTTAAAGACATGTGTCCCCACCCCGTGCCTGCTAAACGGTTGTTTCTAGAAATGTGAAAAAATTCAGGGCAGTAGTATATATAACGAAGTTAAAAGGAAAACTATCACAGCTAAGTAGACTTTACAAGTTAACGAGTATTAGTCAATTTTGTAAGACGGGAGGTTTTACCCCTTGAACTCAAAATAGATGTACTTTGTGCCTTGAAACAGTGTTTGTCGAAGTACTACGGAACCCTAAACTTCGCGTGGCCCGACACACACTTGACCGCTTTTTATTTTATTAAAATTGATAATTTTATTTCTGTTACTCAAAAAAACAAATGGCCGTTGGGGCAGTAAAGTTCTCGAATGGCGACCGCGCACCGGAAGACGCAGTGTGGGCAGGCCTCCGTTTCGGTGGACCGACGACCTGGTAAAGGTTGCAGGAAGCCGCTGGATGCGAGCCGCACAGGGCCGGTCGGTGTGGAAATCCTTGGGGGAGGCCTTTGTCCAGCAGTGGACGTCTTTCGGCTGATAGATAGATAGACTCAAAAATATTTGCAGTGTCAAAGTATTTTATTAAGACATCAATTCTTTTCAGCCTATATTCTCCTAACTGCTAATAGCCACTACTACCATTTACCACTTAGTCCTCACCCCACCCGCGAGGGAAAGTTATAGCTTTAGGACCCATACAATATGTGCATAAAGCTGATGAATTTAAAATATGAATTCCTAAAATAGTTCCTAATAAAAAAAAAGCTTTGTGGGATTCTGAGGCATATCCATGTTAAGATAACGGTCACAAAATCCTAGGAATGGCATTACCCACGCCGATCACTAATTATTAAGGCGCGACGTACACTCAATCTGCGCAGGTTGATGCATGACAATATAATATCGACCGTAACCGCGGCGGTTACGTCAAGGCCGAACGCAAAATTCTCGAGATTTCGATGTTTTTATTACTTTTCTTGGCTTGCAAATAAGTAAAAAAAAATCCGTTCAAAATAAATTGAAGCTATTAAAATGGCCGATTTTTGTGTGTTGGTTTCAACATAAACAAATATTGTGTTTTCGAGAGAATTTGCAATTAATGCAAAATACAGGGTCTACAGGATATTTTTTTTTCATCAAAGTTTTTGTGATTTTTATGATTCTGTTCAAGACAATTTGTTTATCATTGTTTGAAGTATGTTATATATTTTTTCCATGGTGATAGCTTTAACCATTATTTCAAGAATTTTAATTGAATATTGCGATTTGGCTATACTTAGCTCCTTAATCACCATTTTTTTGTAAAGCATCAGTGGATATGCACCAAGTTTATTTAAAAGGCGCCAAAGTACTCTGTTCTACCGACAAACAAAAAAGCGCAAACAGATTTGTTATGAACTTTTTCGAAAAACACTAATACCTACAGAGGTTTTTTTTTGTTCAGGGTCAATTATTTATAAAATCAAAACGCATTTCTTTTTAAGCATAATTTTGTACTTCCCGCCATATGGCATAGCCGTGGAACGCCCTACAAGGAATATTTTACATTTTGATTGAAATTGAACCTTGTCCCATGGTGAACCAAACCAGCGAACGTCACCAAAAAACTATAACGACACGACAGTGAAAAAGTAAAAACACTTAAGCGCCATTTTAAAACATTACAGGGTGAAGTTCAAAGTTTTTTGTTACAAAAAAATCATATCTCGTTTTTCATTAGAGATTTTTAATACTTTATACATCATTTTATTAAAAGTTTTGGAAAAGGCGTTTAAGCATTTTTGCCTTTCCACTGTGGATATTTTTAATTGAGGTCTACAAAGTCTTGGCTAATCTAGTTAATCCCTCAGAGGCTAAATAGGTACTCGGCGGGTGCCTGCGTGCTGATGACTACAGAAGGGACGATCTTTTCAGGTAAATCTTACCTTTGTTCTGGAATGGGACTGGATATGAGTTCCGGGCACGTTAAGCCGTTGGTGCCGGCTGCTATCGCTAGCAGTCGTTAAACCATGTCAGAGGCCTTATAAGGCGGCTTGAAAATTTTTGACACTGGGGTGGTCACTAGCCCCACAACCTTCACCAATCCGGACTTGGCCCCCTTGTGTGGAGTATGGCCTAAACCTTCCCGAGTTATATGGGAAGAGGCCCGCGCCCCTGCAGTGGGGACGTAATGGGTTGTTAAGAGAAAAGATGAGTTCCGGGATCAGGTAGGCACAATCCGACTACAGGTCCCGTCAAACTTTAAGATCGCTGAAGGGTACTGAGTGGGGGAAGTGTGCGTTCACTTAGAATCCTCATGCTCGAATTTCGAAGTAGTTCCTTGGTTCCAGAGATGAGGCTGCCAGCGAAACATTCCGCTAGCAGCCTCAGTGAAAAACTCTATTTTCTCTGAAACTACGAAAGCATATTTTTTTCCTTTGGGCACTATTAGACAATAAATATTGGCATAATCAGAATATCAAAATTCGAGCATGAGGATTCCAAGTGAACGCACTCTTCCCCCACTCAGTACCCTTCAGCGATCTTAAAGTTTGGCGCGACCTGTACAATACGCTTTTATATGGCGCGTGGATGACATTGACAGGGGGGCGCTTTTGTCGCAAATCTGACATGTATTTCATACAAATAGTGTCATTTTTGAAGATGACGGCGTTAGTTCCGGCTTTTTATCACACGCCAAAATATCGTTGGATTGTGCCAACATAATACGATACCCTTCAGTAGTCCGACGCCTTTAATGTGGAGTGTGAAGATGATGCCGCCGCTGACGCACGTAAGATACATACATGCAGCAACACACGGCCAGTGTAGGTTGAGCAATCAAGCACTTCAAATGGCGGGTTGCCATCTAATAGCTTACACTGTACGATGACATTGACATTTGCGGATTGACAACTCAGCATGACAAGACGACAAGACACTCATGACACGGGTGAGGGTGACCTTCACTGACTTCAACCAAGAATTTCCATCCATGTCCATTTTTCATTACACAAAACGAATTATCACGCTCGCTCGGTCGCCCAGTTGCAGAACCAGAAAACTTAAGCGTAATATATATAGATTAATTCGTTATTTACGATAGTAATTAATCACTTCAGGCGCAGTGCTATTTTATGTAACCACAAAAATTGTACCTGGTAACTTTTGGAGACAACTTGAAATAACCACCTGACCTTCACCATGACTGAGTAAGTATTTTTTATTCTTCTTATATTTCTTAACATATCTAAGAGAACATAAAGCAGATAAATTATATATTTCCCAAATAATCCGACTTCCACAAAATTATAACCTTTGAGAGCCAAATCCAACTGGTCTTATATTGGTACTAATTACCTAATTAGGGACTAAAGTTAATGAGATCAATTTTATAAAAGCACACATTTTACTAAAGCCCTATGTGACTACATAGGGCTAGTAATTAGATTGGCACAAATGAATTTAAATTTACCTAGTTAGCAAAACAAATACCTAGTTAAAAGTAAATGTTACAAAAGTATACCTACATGAATATTATATTATTTCAATAAAATTGTGTATGATTAAACCAAACTTAGTCAGTTTTTAAATATCCAAAATGATTTTCTCCCTAAAAATTCAACTATAATTCTTTATTACTCTGTATATACATTCAGTTACTCAGTAGCAAATCAAAGGTACTTAGTAAGCATTATCAGTGGTTTTCAGAACTATTAATATATTGTTGTAATAGGAAGTAGGTACTGTATTAGATTATGAGGCACATTTACTTCAAGTAATGCATTAATTAAACAAACGTAAAGCATGTGGAGTAGGCTATCCCAAGGTTATATGAAGGTGAGAAGTTACCTAATGTATAGGTAAGTACAAGGCAGACTGTTGTGTTAAGCATAATGTCACTGATACAACTGTATTATTCTATAACTGTCAATAGTTCATTTTTGATGTTATAGTGTTTATAATTTTTGTTGTTATAAGGTATTATGCTTCAAAAATTTATTTTTCAGAGCTAAAGCTGATATTGCCCTTATAGGGTTGGCTGTAATGGGCCAAAATCTCATATTGAATATGGATTCTCATGGATTTGTAGTTTGTGCTTTCAACAGAACTGTATCCAAGGTATGTTTTTAGAACACATACTACATTTTTTGATGATATATATTATTAGGGTTTCTGCTCGAGCTTTCTCGAACTCGAGAAATTCAGCTTCATTTGAGATGAGAAAAAAATGTCCAACAAAGCATTTTTCAATTAGTTATTCCCTTTTGTAACTTCAAATAAAATTCTCTGTGCTAACGTTAACTGTCAATTCAATTTAGGTACCTAAATAGATAGCTCGTTTATTTGTTACTACAATATTTGTTACTACAAATACAATATTATTAGGTAATTAATTTTCACCCTAGAAATACACTACATCTTTGTTTTACTGATGCATATTTATCATTTTCACAATGATCAAAGTAGGTATATTTTTCATACACAGACAAGAGAACACGTTTTTCGTTTAACTCATAACATAGTGGTGCCTCTACCTATGCTATGTATGACTGACTGACTGAAAAGACTGGAAAATGGGACTACTACACTCGGCTTCAAAAAAATCGCACGTCCGTAAAAATAGGCTTCAAGCACTGTTAATCCTTAAGACAAGCAGTTATTCGTAGCAATATTGGTATCATTAGAGAGCCCTATAAAAACTCTTTAAAAAAATATCCATTTCATTTGATTAAAGAAAAAGCTTGACACTTTAAGTCACTGTGAATGACAATGGAACTGATTCTCCTCTTCAAATTTTGTTTGTATTGTTTTGTTTTTTGGGTATAAAAGGGTCGATACAGCTTATCGGGGGATAAATTTGCTACCAACAGTCGAAGAAGACACAGAAGAATATCTTTCATCAGAAAAACGTCCTTGAAGATGGACACTACTGCTGCTGAAGCCGCCCAAGTTATCGCACTACTGCAATTAGGACTACGTCAGTGTGATGTTGCTCGGCAATTGCACTTGAGTCGCTTTTCTGTTCGAAGAGTGTACCAGCGGTTCCTGCAGACCGGTGGCTTTGTCCGAAGGCGTGGGTCTGGTAGAAATCGCTGCACTTCTGCGAGAGATGACCGATTCGTCGTATCGAAGTCTTTGAGAAATCGGTTCTCTTATGCTGTTGAGTTGCAACAGCAGCTTCAAGCAGTTCGTAGAAGGGCCGTGAGTGTCTCTACAGTTAGAAGAAGACTAAAGGAGAGAAATATTGTAGCTAGAAGACCTGCCACGGGTCCAAAATTAACCGCAGCGCATCGGCGAGCACGCCTGCAATTTGCTCGCGCCCACGTCAATTGGACCCTGGACCAATGGAGAGCTGTTCTCTTCTCAGACGAAACGAGAGTGTGCCTTTTCTGCAACGATAGACGCAAAAGAGTATACAGAAGACAATGGGAACGTTTTGCCCAAGCCTGCATCCAAGAGACGGTAGAATACGGGGGCGGTTCCTGCATGTTCTGGGGCGGTATATCTGCCGACGGCAAAACTGAACTTTCTTGCGTCTCTCGGACCGGCGGTGCTCGCGGGCAAGGGTCGATGACTGCTCACCGGTACATCACAGAGATCCTGGAAGAACATGTGGTCCCCTATACTGGATTTATTGGCGACGGGTTTACATTAATGCACGATAACGCTCGCGCGCACACTGCTGGAATTGTGCAGGGCTACCTTCAAGAGGTTGGGATCCCTGTCATGCAGTGGCCAGCGAGAAGTCCAGATCTGAACCCGATAGAGCACCTCTGGGACCAGCTGAAACGCAAGGTTAGATCCCGTGATCCCGCTCCCGCGACTCTTCAGGAGCTCCAAGACGCCGTTATTGAGGAATGGGACAGAATCCCTCAAGAAGAGGTCCTAAAGTTGGTGCGATCCATGTTGGTGCGATTAGGGCTAGGGGGGGTAACACTAGGTTTTAGGTTAGTTTTAAGCAACTTTGTTTTGAAAAATTAATCAGATTTCATTTGGGTTTTTTAAGGATTTTTATTGTTTTGTAAATTTTTCTCAGTTCCCATAAAAAACATTGAATGAATTATTGTTTTTGCATTCTCTGTTTCCTTACCTTTCAAATGATACCGAACATTACCAATATTTCATAATACAAATACGATTGAAAGATGTTTAAAATAGATTTCTTAAAAGGTGCGATTTTTTTGAAGCTGAGTGTAGTTACTTCAAGCCAGTAGAGTACTTATTTAATTACATTTTCACATCAGTTTCGTTAAAAATATTTTTTCTTTGTTCCTGGTTTTTATAGTTGCAGATAAGTGCACATGTGTTCATATCTTTTGGGTTTGATTAATAGAAGTAAACTATTTCTAAAAATATGTAAAAATATGCTAAAATAAGCCGTAGTCATTTAAGTATATCTATGCCCCCAAAAGTTGTTAAGTCGCGTGCACTTAGTTATCTGTTCCTAACCTATTAGTTTAGTGGCAAGTTTTGATTTTAGTTGTTTTGTTTAGAGTATATCAATCTATTTTATTAAGTAAGAAGATTTACATTTTTGTTCATTTCCTTCCCTAAATAAGAGGTACCTAAGTAGGACCAAATACTACAAAATAATAATCATGCTACAATAAAAAATTATCAGATTAAAAATTTTGCTTTTTTAAATTAATTTCAACGGTTTATATAAAAAGACTCGAGGCCCGAGAAAACTCGAGAAATTGGCCTCGAGAATTCTCGAAACTCGAGAAATAAAAAAGGTCAAGAAATCAGAAACCCTAATATATATAAACTGAATTTGAAAATTGGTTTGATTTCAGGTTGATGAATTCCTTGCTAATGAAGCTAAAGGTACTAAAATTATTGGCGCAAAATCATTGGAAGATATGGTTGCCAAACTGAAAAGGCCACGGAAAGTTATGTTATTGGTGAAAGGTAATCATTTCTTCTTAATTTACTAAATTAGACTGCATCAGTTCTTATACATTGGTAGTAATAACAAATTGTGAAATTGTCCTTTTAGCTGGATTTGCTGTAGATGAATTTGTAAAGAAGTTAATACCCCTATTAGAGAAAGGGGACATAATAATAGATGGAGGGAACTCACAATATACAGATACTCAAAGATGGTGCAAAGAGCTAGAACCCACTGGCATTTACTACATTGGCATGGGTGTAAGTATTTTATTTATTTCCTATAAAACATTCAAATACCTAGTTTTATTTTTCTTAAGTAAGTACATAGTTAGATTTTGTGGATTGTAAGAATTGATGATATCATAGCAAATATTTTATCATGATAAATATACTGCATTGAGAGTCCTGTAGCTTTCTTGTTTTTTTAAGGAATTTAATTGATGATTTTTCAATAATTTATAACAATAGATGAAATGCTATTTGTCCGGCGACCCGTTCGTAAGTCAGCAGAAAAAATTCGTTGCATCCCGCCGACTCAAGCATAGGTACGTCGCGACGCGTCGGGCTTACCGCTTTCGAATGTTTGTATTTAACAGTTATAATTGACCACGCTGAATACGTTAAAAACAACCGACTTCAATCGCAACAACTCCAATTTTGCTATATTTTTGTTGATTTTCTCAAAAACCGCTGAATCGATTTCGATAAAATTTATATGGGACCACCTGTGAAGTATACCCTTTTAAACAAAAAAGAATTTTCCAAACGATTTGAGAACCTCCTCCTTTTTTTGAAGTCGGTTAAAAATGCAATGTACGTTCAAAAGAATGAATGAAAATGAAACACGCTTATAAAACCATTTCATATTTTGCCCCAAAATTCTAAATCAATCGTTCAAAGTTACGCGAGGACCTATTTGTAGGACCCCTTTTCGGGATTTGACGGGTATTGCGACATTGCGCAGCCGGGACGTCAGAGGTTAAGCGACATTTTTGGAAATATTAACAAGATTGTTTTAAAAATATCTTTCTTAGAAAAATAATCATCATTAAAAATAAACTTGTAAGTATTATGTAGATATTTTTTATTCATAATAGGTATTTGTAATATTTTTGTATTATTAAGAAGTTAATTTTTAATGAGTATTTTTATAAGAACATATTTTTGAAAACAACATCTTGAATATTTCCAAAAATGTCACTGAATTCAAACATTAAAATCCATAATTGTTAGTGGCATAACAGTAATATTAATTATAATTGTTAGAGGATACTTTTAGTCAGATATTAAAATAAAATTACAATGTTCATCAAACATTAAATTCAAATTATTTCATTTTATAAATTAAAATATATCATAATATAGCCTTTCACCCATCGAATTAAGATTTCAGATATTTTCACTACAAACAAGTAACTTTCAACCGATTAAAAAAAATATAACAATGCCATTCAAAAAAGATCTATTTATTATGTGGTAAAATTTAATTAAAATTACTTTTTTATGTTGAGGGTGCTTTAAATAAATAATGTGATTTATAATAATGAGATCCATTTTCAGGTGAGCGGCGGAGAGGACGGCGCCCGGTACGGTCCCTCGCTCATGCCAGGCGGCCACCCAGCGGCTTGGCCGCACGTCAAGCCTATCTTCCAGGTCTGTGTATAGTCGTATACAATACAATAATATTATACGGTCTAAAATCATTTTTTTCTGGCTATTAAATAATTATCAAAATATTTCTGACTATCTAATACTTACAGGCTATCTGTGCAAAAGCCAACAATGAACCTTGTTGCGACTGGGTGGGAGAGGACGGCGCAGGTCACTTCGTCAAAATGGTTCACAACGGTATCGAATATGGAGACATGCAACTTATTTGCGAGGCCTACCATCTAATGAGAGATGTGCTTGGTTAGTGAATGCGTAAAATATACATTTAACATGTTTAGTTCTATTTTTACAATATTCTAAGTAAACTTACAATTCACAATCCGTTCAATAGGAATGGAGCAAGGGGAAATGGCACAAGTATTTGATGACTGGAACAAAGGAGAACTCGACTCATTCCTGATTGAGATCACACGCGATATCTTGAAATTCAAGGACACAGATGGTGAGTTTTGTTCTGTTACTTATTATTTAGAAAATGATTTTTTTTCTCCTAACTATGTTATGAACTGCCATTGAAGCTTTTTCAATCAACAATGAGAATGTGTCTTTAACATTTAGAAATATACTTTCATAATATTGTTAGATACCCTGGTTTACTAGCAGGGATATAGATCTTATAAGCTTTTCCCAATAAGCAGTTCTGAGTTAATTTGATAATTACGTGGAATGGTCATCCACAACACATTTAAAATTCCGTGCCTATGATTATCATCATCAGCCAAAAGACGTCCACTGCCTATGCATGTTGTTAATTTATTGCAATACATAACTGAAACAACATTCCTATAATAACTTCATCGTTCTGGCGGATCTGCTCCCACACCCAAATAAGACGTAATCATAACCTTTTGATTTTTCGGTGTAGGTCAGTACCTACTGCCGAAGATCCGCGACGCGGCCGGGCAGAAGGGCACGGGCAAGTGGACCGGCATCAGCGCGCTGGAGTACGGCGTGCCCGTCACGCTCATTGGAGAGGCGGTCTTTGCGCGCTGCCTGTCCGCGCTGAAGGGTATTTACGCTCCTTGTCTCTTAGAGATCTCGCGCACCTCCTGACTACGACCATGACCAATGGCCCCACTCAACTAAACTATACAAACATACGCACGTTGCGCACTTTGCCGCAACTGGTTTCTATAGTTAACATGGTCACTGCGGTCACTGGTCGTGATCGTGGCCGGTTAATGCACAAGATCCCTTAGGACACTTATTTTATAAGTATTTAATTTGTACTATAAACAGAACATGATTTTTTAAACCACTTTTTAAAACAATATGTATTTGGCATATTAAGTAGTAATAAATTCATATTTTTTTAACAGAGGAGCGCGGAAAAGCAAGCAAGGTTCTTCCCGGATCATCCATCAAGTTTACAGGGAACAAAAAAGAGTTCCTCGAACATTTAAAGAATGCTCTTTACGCCAGCAAAATAATTTCGTACGCCCAAGGATTCATGCTTTTGCGTGAAGCTGCCAAGGTAATTAAGAGCTTGTAGGTTCTAAGCAGATTATAGAAGAAAACTAAACTAGAAATTAATACTAATTTTATTAGAGTATATACTGCTTGTCTGCCAGTAAGTAAGTCATTAACTAGGCTATTTGAACTTTCAGGCGAACAAATGGAACCTGAACTATGGAAGCATCGCGCTGATGTGGCGCGGCGGCTGTATCATTAGAAGCGCGTTCCTAGGCAACATTAAGGTAGTATCAGTATAGTATATTTCTTCCCTATTAGTAATACATTATTTGTATTGTAGTTGGGCTATTAATAAAAAGCTCTGTCAAGGTAGTCCATTCTCCGCGTGACCTCTACGGAGCCGCACGTGACCCTTTGCTCCAGATAACTTCAATAACGACCGGCTTATACACGAAAGGTCGATTCAAAAACATTACGCGTCCTCGTTATCAGAATAGTGATTTGTATCACGTTGTTCCTGTTAAGCCATGCCTGGTTGTCATGGTAAGTATAAGCTGTATAAGTAAATATGCTTTACTTACAAGAAAAAAATACACATATAAAACATTAAGTTATACTACATGTCTAAAAGTACCGTGAGGTTCAGAATGAAGAATACCACAAATTTTTGTTTTTTATCTTAAAATATACTCTATAAAAATTAAAAAACATGGTGAAAAAAAAATTTTGATATACGTTTGATAGTTTCCGAGATACTGAATTATTTAGGTAGGCAAGTGACGCGGGGTTGCCGCACGCTGCTGTGACGTCACTAGACAACGCTCGCTCAGTACGCGCCCCGCTGCTTACCTGTATGTATGAAGTTTGCGTTGAAAATTTTAAAAATGACGAATCCACAAACTAGAAAATCGTGCTTGTTTCAAAGTGCTTAAATACAACTACCGATATACCCGAAAATAGTTTTATTACTGTTATATTTGAGCCTTAAAGTCAAAAGAAATGAATGAAAAGTCTGATCCACCCAGACCCAAAGCCAAAAGTGTCTATCACATAAACAGTAACGTCGTCGCCGTAGCTATTTCTAGCCGATCTAAAATACTGAGGAGATACGTAGGAGAACTAAAGTTACCGACATAGCTCTCAATCACTAGATTTAAGTGGCAGTGGGCTGGGCACATAGCTCGTAGAACAGATGGCCGTTGGGGCAGTAAAGTTCTCGAATGGCGACCGCGCACCGGAATACGCAGTGTGGGCAGGCCTCCGACTCGGTGGACCGACGACGCCACTGGATGCGAGCCGCACAGGACCGGTCGATGTGGAAATCCTTGGGGGAGGCCTTTGTCCAGCAGTGGACGTATTTCTGCTGATAGAATAGAAATAAGCGAAGATCTATTTTCTGTATATTATTTTTTAAGTTTTATGCCCAGTTTTCGTAAATAAGGAGTGAGGGGCATGGTAAAAGTGATGGTGTCGAATAAACTGTATGCCAATAGATCTCTTAGAATGAACTTAATACCCCTACATAAGTCGTAACCCCCAAATCAATGGGGAATCGGAGTCATGGGGTGACAAAGTATGCATATTATCTGTTAACTGTATGAAATTTTCATAACCTTAGTACCAAAATCACTTATCAACTGTAATATAATGACACAATAACGACACTGAAGCGGTCGTCGCTCAGCGCTGCTTACGTGGTCGCGTCGATCACGCAGGTTAACTGACTACAGACACGGTCACAGAAAGAAAGAAAGAAAGAAAGAAAGAAAGAAAAAAGTTTATTCAGCAACAAAACAAAGAAAATAGAACAATACACACACAACCTCTTATAGGGATCAACAGATTTGTGATATAAAAAATATATTTATAAGTACTTTTGCATTTTTAATCATCGCGTCTCGGCGACCGCGGTAAAGAAATCGGAGTTATTTGAGAAAAAGTAGGCTTAGCTTAACTCGTCTATTTAAAGCTAGTTATCAGTTTTTTTAATGTTTTTTTTTTTTAAACTGTCATCTATTATAATTATAATTGTAACACTACTGTAACACCGATTCACATAAAAAAACTTCAGTTAGAAATGTTATTGTGGGCGAACATAGGGACCATCCGATAGCAATGTATGAGGGACAGTGGGACACAGTACACAGTATATTTTTCATTCAAAAAGTCTTCATAACGTACTTGTTTTTAAACATTTATTAAGTAAATAGAATAACAACGGTATTTAAGTGTTCATTTACTCGTTCTGGTATCTAGTACCGTGGGCTGGCCCTGTGTCTCGTCGAATACTAATTGATATCTATCTTCGTATGGTATTGATTATTCCTACCACCAAAACATCGGAGATTCAAGCCACCACTGTCGCACAGGAGGCGTACACCAAGAACCCGCAGTTGAGCAACCTCTTGCTCGACCCGTACTTCGGCGCGGCGATCGGCGCGTCGACGCCGTCGCTGCGGCAGGTGGCGGCGCAGGCGGCGCTGGCGGGCGTGCCGGCGCCGGCGCACGCCGCCGCGCTCGCCTTCTACGACGGTTACCGCAGCGACCTGCTGCCTGCCAACTTGTTGCAGGTTTGTAGTACTTTGTAGTGCGATTTAGGTTTGAGAAGTAATTAAATGGTTTACCGTTATTTAATTTGGTTAGCAACAAAAATCTGTATAATCATTGGACAGCAAACTAATATTTGGTTTGCAATAAATAAAAATCTGGCTGTAACCCTTAGTCTGCAAAAAATCTTAATCTGGTCAACAATTTAACCAATATGCAGTCAACGTATAATATTATTGGTCTGCTCAATAAACGCGCTGCAAAATAATTACTCGGTTGGCAAGATTTAATAATTGGTCGGCAGAAAAAACAGTTCTATATGCAGTTTATATGATAGGTAGGCATATTTAAAATATGGTTAGCTATTTTAATAATTGAGTTTCATTTGTATTGAAAAATCGATAGTTTTCGTTAAAGTGGGTGATTTTTGAAGTTTTCAAGCCACCTATAAGGCCTCTGACATGGCTTAATGATTGCCATCCAGTGATATCAGCCTGTTAGTGCCGGTACGTGCTTTGTGAAGCACGGGAACTTATAAACACTAACAGTTCAACCCATCTAAGTTATAACCGTGTCTTCAGTCAGTTAACTAATGTGATCGACGCGATCACACAAGCCGCACTGAGCCACGACCGCTTCCTATATCACCTTATTACACCCACTCAAACAAAGATATTAGTTAATATCTGTGCTTGGGGGCAACTTTAACCGAAAATGAAATTAATAAAGTTTATTTGATAAACAAAATGTTTCTGCTAACAAAATTTGATTAAATGTAGCTCACCTAATGCAGCCAAAATAATTAATTGGCTGTCCAATAAAATTTGGAGTAATCCAGTATGACATTAACTGCTGATCGAATCTGAAATGTTTGCTGGCCGTAAGTTGCCGACCAAATACATTTTTCTGCTCACCAAAATACGAATATTTTGCTAAACGTTTAAATTATACCCTTTAGGTTTGAAGGTAGTCTGCAGTTGAAGATTTCAGATTGACATATTTATTTTACTCAAATTCTCACTACAGAGAAGTGCGTTTGAAATTTTAAGTTTAAGGGGTTACTCAGACTCAGAAACAAGTATAGAATACAGGAAAACCATTGAAAAAATCCGATGTACAAATATTTTTTTCAGTTTCCCATACAAATTTTTGATTCACTATTTGCTATGCGATTTAGTATGCGAAACCGTGACGCTGCAAAATGTTAAATTGGTCAGCAAGATTTCACAATTGGTCAGCAGAGAAAATAATCTGTAAGCAATTTATCTGATAGGGGTGCATATTTAAAAAAAAGAGCTATGTAAATAATTACATTGTATTGAAAACTCCTCGTTCCTCTGATATATATGTCTGATGTACGTGGTCACAGGCGCAGCGCGACTACTTCGGCGCGCACACGTACGAGCTGCTGACGCAGCCGGGCCAGTTCCGGCACACCAACTGGACGGGCCACGGCGGGAACGTCTCCGCCTCCACTTACAACAGCTAGTGGAATCCCACTTGTGCACCTTTCGCCGGAGCCGTTGACGTCGCGTGATGCCGATACGATATGTTTGAGCATTCCAATTTTTTATTATTATGTGTTTGTATTCCATAATAAGATTTTTATTAATTTATGATAGTTGAACGTTCTGGGCTCAAGATCGCATTTTAATTGTTTTAAGTATCTATAAATGTTATAAAAAAACTAATTCTATTCAAATGTTCCTTATAATAGGATGTGTAAATCATAAATCTGTAATAATTGATAACAATTTAAGCGAACTGTGATTTACTGTCGATGTTAAGTATGAGTATTTTTTTTTTAATCCAGCACCGATAGACCGAGTAACATCAATCAATGTAATTCTGTTTTTTTTTGTGAATCTATACCATTGAAAGTGAACTATCACTACATTCCAATAAAGTTTTTTTTACGGTTTTGGTGAAATAAGTGGTCAAACTAATAAAAGATTATTCGATCACCCAGCGAATCTTTACATTCTTTTATACAAATTAAATTATTATAGTTGGTAGGGTCGGTAACCTTGTGTATTTTTAGAAGGTTTTTAAATAAATGCATTTTCATATTACGCAATCTGTTATATTTTTTTCGTTTCCTCTGGTCCATATGAAGTTGCTTGATATGCCCTTGTATTGAGCAATAGTGTGCTGGTGACTGCTGGATGTGCGCATGGCCGACGATATAAGTGACGTGTCTCGGGGAGGGAGACCTTTGTCCAACAGTGTTATACACGCAATATTTATTTTCGGTGCCCTTTATAAAACAAAAAGAGTCAAAATATCACGTTTAATTTCATTTACTTTAATTTTCTCACCACCATACGAGAGCGTTCTGTTCACCATATTGCTTATTATGGTAGACTCTACCCTGAGGCTCTCTCCAGCAACCTACTAAATTTGAATCTGTGAAGCGAGGCGATATAATAGCCTGAAAGTTTTTATTTTGTAAGCGGGCCACCTACTACAAAATGTCCCTTATTTTTTTAAGATTTCCGGAGGCCCGAGGCCATAAGCGGATTCCGAAACTTTAATAATGTACGTATTTATAAGGTAACATTTATGTTCTCCAAAGGTAGGTATCATTAAATAAATAAAAGTAAAAAAAGTTTTTAAAACAAACTTTTATTTACACGTACTAAAATCGGTAAAATATATTTTTTTTTTACTAAAAGACAAATTGATTAGTTTGTAGGACAGGACGTATGGACGGGAAAATGCTAACAAAACTATTATTATAAAAATTAACCATGGAAAAAACATCTTACAGATCTTGACGAGCAGACTTAAAAGCGTGTCGCAAGATAATTTTGACAAGTTCAGTAATGACTTTAATTTAAACATCATTGAATGTTTAAATTAAACTCAAACCTTTAAGTTGCTTGCTCGTCAAGATCTGTAATATGTTTTATTTTTCTATTGGTAATTTTCATAATACTTGCGAGTGTGACCCTACGTGTCGGGCCTCGTCATGGGGTGTAGCATTTCCCGTCCATACGTCTAACAACTTAATTTTTTAGTAAAAATAGTTATTATTTAACCCATTTTAGTGCGTGTAAATAAAAGCTTGTTTGTAAAATTTTTTTTACTCGCATTTATTATTTTTATTTTAGTCACCTGTATTGGAACGTTGCTACAAACAAACAAACAATAGGTACTTTCCAATTTCTGTCTAATTCTCTATAAATTTAAGGCTCCTTATCAGGTAGGTACTACGACCTTTAATTTTAGGACCCAGACATCCATTGAGGAGTTTCATTTTGAGGAAACGACTCTAGGTGCAGCCTTAGGTCATTATTTACCTTAGCATCACACGGAATGCTACCTGCCCATATCCTGCCAACGCGTAATAAAAGATGTCTTGATCATGTAATGCTTAAAACAAGATCTTCTGCCATTACGTTTGTTCTGGACTATCAAATTACGGATCATGCACCTGTCATATTTTGCTGTGAATTGAAAATATCTACAAATCAAATAAAACATTTTCGGAAACAAGTAGACGTAGTAGGGTGTATAACGAATATCGAGAAGACAGATTTTTCCTCAAACAAACAAGACAAATCTCCTTGTGAATCTTGTCTCTGAAATTGTTAAACAATACACAAAAGAAATCTCCATCCCTAGTAAAAAAAAAATCTTTAAACCATGGGTATACTGTACTGGGAACACAACGGGAACAGAGTAAGATCCCTCAAATAATAATAATAATATCTGGGACAAATCACACACGGTCATCTGGCCCCAAACTAGGATTCCCTGTATCTTGGGAACCAGAGACTGATATACATACACATATACTTTTAAATACATACATACATAGATATAATACACCCAGACTCAGAGCAAACCATTCTGTTTATCACAGAAAAGTTTGCCCTGTGTGGGGATCGAACCCACGACTCTCGGATCAGAGGTCAGGATCGCTAACTACTTAGCCACCGAGTCAGTCAAAAAGTCAAATGACTTTTTAAAATTCCGTACGTACGTTATAGAAATTCCTGCAACAATCTGTTAAAAAAAGTTAAAAAGGGATTAATAACGTCACGAATTTAAAAAAGCACAACAAAATCCTAAGAAAGCCTGGCAACTAATTAAAAAAGTTTATTATCCCTTTCCACAAATCCAACCGAATCCTTGAATAAGTTTTTCGCTGATGTTGTTAAAACTTTGGCTTCAAAAAGAAATAGCTCGCCACCCAGGTTATTGCCTTCACAAAATTATTACCCTATACCTATTAACTCTATGGCTATACAAAGTATGGACTGCGAGGAGACCGAAATATTATCCTTAATCTTAAAAAATACTTCAGCCGTATTATATTATTATATTATATTACTTGCAAATATCTCGGGAACGGTAAAAGATATCGAAAATCTGTCAGAAATTTTGAAAAGCTTAATCAAAAGCATGTAATACATGAGGCGCATATTGACTATAAAAAATGGTGAATCTCATTTTTTTTTTCAATTTCCCATACAAATTCTTGATTTACTTTACGGATTTAATACGGGAAACCAAAATTCAAATAAAAGAAAATTGCATTATGTTACATTATGATGTTTACAAAGCGGCTAACCCGTCTGTAAAAAGACTAATTCTGGAATTTGGCAACGTTATAGCTCGCGTCACGTAAAAAGAGCGCTGATGACGGTCTTCCCAGGGCACAACAGTTCACTCTGACAACAGGATAGCATGATATAAATCGCGTAAGTGTGAAAGAGAGGGTACTAAACAGTTGCTGTCAACGTGCATCTTCAGAACGCCAGCCAGCGTTCTTTTTACGTGACGCAAACTATACGTGTATATAAAAAAAACTTTCAATATTGACTAAGAAGAAAATGGCCAATCTCATTTTTATTCAGTTTCCCGTACGAATTCTTGATTCGCTATTCATATTTAGTATGGGAAACTAAAAAAAGGGTAGATCGATTTTTTAAATATTTTTCTTGTCTATACTTGATTCTGTGTAGCCACGACCGCTTGTTCCAGTATATAATACCAAAAATATGGCAAACAGCACCGCGCAGGACGAGCTTATACTGGAAAAGAGTAGTTTGATAAAATGTCGTCGTGCGAACTTAGGATATCTCAGTTTAATTTTATTTAATACAGCAACATTCAGGACAATATTATGTAGACATAATGTAATCCTGCAATGAGTTCTGAGATCCGGGGATTCCCGGGGCATGTCCAAATTGACATCAACATTTGAGGTCATTGATCCCAAATGGCCACAACCTATGCCGATCATTATTAATAATAAATACACAGAGCTACTGTATAATAGAAACATAAAAAGTACATAATATACAAAAACCACAAAAAATAGAAACGGTTAAATTTATTATAAATACATACAAATAACATGAAATATATTTATTACAAATGCGATACGCTTGCGAAACAAATTCACTAAGCTTTGTAGGGTAATATAAAAATATATGAACCTCCTCGGTCGTCTATAGCCGTGTAGGTATATTTCTTTCACTTTATTAGCTGTATCCCTCTGCAAATGACGTTTAATCGAATGAATATTAGACGATGTGATCCTGGTATTGTGAGTGAGTGGTTACCTACTAAAGTTACTAGAAAGTTTATTCATTCTTCATATCACAGAGTCGGGATACAAGTGGGAACCTCACGATCCGTAGTTGGTTTGCATAATCACACACTATTGCATCCTTTAGAGGCAATATCTGTCTAACAAATATGCACCCATCACTCTGACCTGAAACAAGGAATAGTACTATTAATATATCTTTCATTCATAGTTTAGCCATGAAATAAAGACTTTTTTTTATTTTAGTCTGAGGTTTACCTATACAACATAAAAAATCATATAGATATCTGCAAGTTTCTAAAGCTATCAGTGTGCATTGGTTCGTAGGATCCAGAAAGTTTTTAGATATTCTAGGCTTGAGAAGAAGTTCAAAGAAGAAGTTGGATCAAGTACAGAAATGCAGCCTAATAGGGCGTGCAATACCGGTAGTGGAATGTGCTTACATTACCGATAATATTACCGGCACGCCCTACAGCCTAACCATTTTTTTTAAAGCAGCCTACATATACCTATTGATATGAATGACTATAGTGACGTGACGGCGAGAAAACTAAAGCGAACCAGACACTGTCAGTAATAATGACAGTATTTTCAAGTAATGAAATGACGATATACTGACATTATACTGACAGTGTTTTGGTTGGAATGATGGTCTGGCGCATACTAAACGATGGAATGTCAATATACTGATGTAAAAATACTGTCATTATTACTGATAGTGTCTGGTCCGCTTATGAGCGAACAAAGTTCTGACGTAAAATATGCAATAGTTTTGATAAAATCAGTGTTTGAAATTGTGGATACGAGGAATTCCTGATGTCCACCTGAGACCAGGACAATGGGCTTTTGCAAACACAAAACTGATTGAACTCTGTCACAAATCGCAAACAATTATTTGTAATGTTGACGTTAGGTTATCAAAAATCAGTTCCCCGGTATGATCCACCCTGTCCATTAAATATCTCTTTAACTGTAGCGTAGCGGGAAGCTTCGCAATATCTTCACGTGCAAAATACCGCAGTGTCTCAAGACTAAAGTCTTTGACCAGTGTGTGTTGCCAGTGATGACATATGGATCCGAGACATGGTCGCTTACTATGGGCCTCATAAGAAGGCTCAAAGTCACCCAAAGAGCGATGGAGCGTGCTACGTCCTCTACGTGATCGAATCAGAAATGAGGAGATACGTAGGAGAACTAAAGTTACCGACATAGCTCTCAGAATCGCTAGACTTAAGTGGCAGTGGACAGGGCACATATCTCGTAGAACAGATGGCCGTTGGGGCAGTAAAGTCCTCGAGTGGCGACCGCGCACCGGAAGACGCAGTGTGGGCAGGCCTCCGACTCAGTGGACCGACGACCTGGTGAAGGTTGCGAGAAGCCGCTGGATGCGAGCAGCACAGGACCGGTCAGTGTGGAAATCCTTGGGGGAGGCCTTTTTCCAGCAGTGGACGTCTTTTGGCCGATAGATAGCGTGACAAATGTAAAGAGTACGAAAATTAGACGTTTTTGAACGGCACTAATGTCTAGAATAGTCAAAAAAACTTTGAGAAGAGTGTCTGCAAGATATCGCTTTGAGCGAAAAGACCACCCAAGTTGCACCACCACATATCCTAAATTCAAAATTAAAGTGTATTTTTTTGTGTGTAACAAACAGTATTTATCTTCACTTAAACCTTCAGGAGCTTGGATCATACGAAGAAAAACATTCTGATCACTTTAAAAATTTTACTAGACATTACCAAGCATAACGCGCCTGATGACGTCACCGCTGCTGAGGTCGTACACGGTGAGCCCACTGCGGTCGCCCATCACGAGCAGCGAGTGCGTTAGCGGCAGCATGCGACTCATATAGTTCAGACCCTGCCCGAGAAAACTTAATGTTGGTCAACTTGTTTCAGTTACTCTCTCTTAACAACCGCATTCTGCTAACGATCCCACTCCTGCTAAGATCCCACCCCAGTCTCAACAACGATCCCACGCCTACTAAGATCCCACTCTCACTAACGAATCCACTCCTGCTAAGATCTCACTCCTGTTAAGATCCGACTCTCACTCCTGCTAAGATCCCACTCTCGCTTACATTCCCACTCCCGCTAAAGACCCTTTTCCGTTGACGATCCCACATGAGTTAACCCTTAACTAATCCCACCCCACTATTGTAAACTCCTTTCTTATGCGGACGGAAACAAATTCTTAAGTTCCCTTCCACCAGGCGGACTAAATGCGGTAGTGAAGTTGCAATACACCACTACATGATGGTAGTCTGTGAGAGGCAAACGTTTGATAGCAGACCTATTAATGATAAACCTAGTCAGACGCGCGCTGAAATGTAAAAGTCTTATTATAAAATGCTTACGTTTATAGTTCATTCCAATCAAAAAAAAGCAAAAGGTAAACAAACATAGTATGCAGATGACATTGACATGTGCCAGTTCCATAGTAAGTTTGTTTACGTTTTGCTTTTTTTTGATTGGAATGAACCATAACTTCATTCATGATTTTTGCTTTTTCATAGAACAGTGTACATTTTTGATTGAAAGTGAGTCTTACTATGTGTATAGAGTTGAGCATGTGACCCTGGAAACGGTCCCAGATGCAAAGGCGCTCGTCAGCGCCCGCCGAGATGACGTAGGAGGCGGTGTAAGCGAGCGACGTCACGGCGCCGTCGTGCGCTTGCATGCTGTAAAGGCACGCACCTGGAAAGATATGTGAAGATACCATTTTCACCATTCAACCACTTGCTTCAAGCAGTTGCTGTGATTTAATTTATGACTCAATCTCTTGTCACTGGCCTAATCACCATTAGGTCTTCCCTAAGCTTCAAATTACTTCATTCTTCTTATTCTTATCGTGGGGCACAATTAACCGTTCTATCACAAGGTATAGAAGTCGTCTGATGATGCACTTAACATCACCCCAAAATTGAAACAACTTACGCAAACTTCATTAATTAAATCGACCTCCTTTATTCCACGAGGTTTCGTCTTGACCTTCTTCCCTTTTCTCTCAAAAGTATCGACACAAATTATGGGCGACCTATGCTCTGTGAAAAATGCGCAAACAACCGCATTAATCTCACTAGCAGCACTAAAAATAATGAATACTCATGGTTTCTGGTTTGATGTGAAATACTTTTTGTGGACAAAGTATGCAGTCGTCTTTTACTGGTTGTTCAAAATCATTCAAAAATCGAATTGATTAATTATAAAGAAGGACAGGAATTATCCCTGATGGTGGAAAACTGGGCGCAACGTAAATGTTGATACTATCATAAATGTAACAGCAGGCAGGTACGTAGTCGGTCCCATAATGAATTGGCCTGATATAGTTCTACGCGACATTTCGATACATGTTATGTTGCATTGAATAGTACGGTTCTCAGACACTTTATAAACGAACACGCATGGACTTGACGAGCGTAGTTCAGTTTAGCAGTTTGTTTGAACAACAAGTGTCGCGTATTTTTTCAAAATGTCGAAAACCGAGTATCGAAGCGTCATAAAGTTTCTATTTAAAGAAGGCTTATCCCCCGCCCAAATTAAAGAACGATTAGATGGTGTGTATAAGGAGTGTTCTCCCTCTTATAGCACAGTAAAAATTTGGGCGAAAGAGTTTCGCCTCGGGCGAGAAACCGTCGAAGATATCGGCCATGACGGTCGACCGGTAGAAGTGCTCACTCCCGATACTATTGCTCAAATCGAAGAAGAGGTTTTGAGTGACCGCCGTTTGAAGATTAGAGAAATTGCAGCTAGACTTGGGTTCTCTAAAAGTACCGTCCATCGTGCAATCGATGAACATCTTCATATGAAAAAAGTCAGTGCAAGATGGGTCCCGAAACTTCTGTCAGCTGTGCAGAGACGGGAGCGAGTTCGCTGTGCTGCCGAGTTTTTAGATCTTTGTGGAGAAAACCCAAAGAACGTGATCGAGAGACTAGTGACTGGTGATGAAACTATGGTGTTATATTATGATCCAGAAAGCAAGCGCGAGTCAATGGAATGGCGTTATAAGGGTTAAAAGCCGCCTAGAAAGGCAAAGGTGCAACAATCTACCAAAAAAATCATGTGCACAATCTTTTGGGATTTTCAAGGTATTTTGATGGTTGATTTTAAAGAGCGCAATACAGTCGTAAACGGCGAATATTATGCTTCATTAATATATAAACTGCGAGATATTATAAAGGAGAAGCGCAGAGGCAAACTGAGTAAAGGCGTCCTGTTGCTTCACGACAACGCCCCCGTGCACACCGCCGGTGTTTCGAAGGATGCAGTGCGTCAATGCGGGTTCACGGAGCTGGACCATCCACCTTATAGTCCAGACATGGCTCCGTCCGACTATTACTTATTCCCAAATTTAAAGCGGGACTTAAGGGGAAGAAAATTTTCAAGCGATGAAGAGTTGCAGGCGGCCGTCTTCAGTCATTTTGAAGACAAAGATTGCGATTATTTTTATAAAGGATTAGAAATGTTATTTCACCGATGTCAGAAGTGTGTCAGTATTGATGGAGACTATATTGAAAAATAAAAATGATTGCATTTAATTTTCTTTTTTATTTCATAGTTAGGCCAATTCATTATGGGACCGACTACGTATGTTATACTGAATGGTAGTATTACCGGTGTGCAGGTCCCAGGCGCACAGCAGGCCATCCTGCGAACCGCTGCCGCCGATGGTGGGTGTCACGTGGTCGATGAAGCAGCTCGTGATAGGCCCGCAGTGCCCATGCAACGTGAACAGGAGGCTCAGCTCGGCGCTAGTGAACACCTGTCGTAACGCATCAAGAATAGCCCATAGCCAATAATGATGTTAGAGATAAGGAAGTTAAAAAAGTGCCTTTGAAATTTTACGGGGTTACTCAGAATCAAGTATAGAATCTAGGAAAAATAATGAAAAAGTCCGATCTACAATATTTTTTTTCAGTTTCTCATACATATTCTTCATTCACTACACAGATTTAGAGTGGGACACTGAAAAAAAAAATGTAGATCGCATTTTTTTTATTTTTTTTTATGTATTCTATACTTGATTCTGCTGAGTAACTCCTTAATATTTCAAACGCACTTTTTTAACACTGTATAATCGAACAACGTAACACCCCCCCCCCCCCCACTACTGAGACACGGGTATCATCCCATGGATGAAGAGCGGGAAGGCCACACTACACACATGACAGCTAAGTCCGGATTAGTGATGATTGTGGGGCTAGTGGCCGGCCCCAGTGTCTGAAGTTTTCAACCCGCCTATAAGGCCTCTGACATGGCTTAACGTCTGCCCTCTAGTGATAGCAACCAGCTCCAACGGCTTAGAGGGCATCACACACTTACACTATACTGTGCTATAAAATCCGCCACACTCATGGACGGAAGGCGAGTCGAGTGGGGTGACCGTGAAGTTAGAAGCCTCATGGTTGAATATCCGTCCATGAGTGTGGCGGATTTTATAGCACAGTATAGCGCAAGTGTGTGACGCCCTTAGCGTGGCTTGCAAAGCACGGGAACGGTCGAAATAAATGCCAGTTTGTTAAGTTGTGTAATCGAAGCGACCGCGCAGGCCGCACTGAGACACTATCGCTTCGCACAATGTTGTCCAACCTACTGTGTAAAACTGTCGAGTGTACCTTGAGCACGTGGTCCTGCCCGCCGGTGAGGATGCGCCCGCCCTCGGAATGCAGCTCGGTGATGGGTTGCTGATGCGGCCTGCATTGTGCTACGCGCCCGCAGATCACTTCTACATAGAATAATCAATAAATAAATAGTCATTTTTATTGTTTATATAAAATATCGTTTTGTCTCAGTAAATTATTAAATAAGCAGACTGACCATGACCACGCGAATTCTTATTAACTATATAATATATATATTTTTGACGTGAATACGTCTATGTTTTCGTTTGTAATAGGGGTCATTTCGTGAACAGGAGCTAATGCGTGCGTGCGTGCGTGCGTGCGTGCGTGTGTGTGCGTGCGTGCGTGTGTGTGCGTGCGTGTGTGTTCGTGCGTGTGTGCGTGCGCGTGCGTGCGTGCGCGTGCGTGTGTGTGTGTGTGTGTGTATGTATGTGGATGAGTGTGTATATATATAAGATAAGCCCCTGTTTTGTTAACTATACAGCGGGCGTATCCTTCTCTTGAAATTTGTTCTGCAGCTCTGTCTATTTCTTCTCGCAGCTGCGTGATATTTGAAGTCTCCGTTGTATAGACTAAATCTTTTAAGCAGCCTTCTTCCAATCTTTTTAGCAAGCAGGCTAATGGCGGGAATTTTGAACATTTATTATAAAATTAAGATATTTTTTATCCATACTGTCTTTTATTTTTATCCATTGTATCCTGGCGTAGCGTGTCAGTTCGTTATTAAAATGAACAAACCAACCAAAGTCTTGCTTAGTTACTTTATGTCGATAGAATTTTAGTATAGCAAAACTCCAAAAATTCGACCTTGGTGCATTAGAATTATCATAAGAAAAATGTTTTTAATGTAATGTCAAACAATTATACCATTTTAGAATTTTCAGTAACTAAGCAATTTTTTAAAGTTATTGGCATGATCAGACTAGTATTTTTTTTACACCACAGGCTATCGAAGTTAACTATTCGAAAAAGTTTTTGTAAAAAAATTGCAAAACTAATTTTTTTATAGGATTTGCCAGCACTTTAAGGAATAATTTACCACTGTGTTTGATGAATTATGTATCCACGAGTATTTTAAAAAAAACAGGACTTAAAATGTCATAATTTGTAGGAATGGCATGCATTAAACTGAAGAAGGTCAATTTTTTTGAAAAAATCTAAAAATACCGATATCACAAAAATGGTGGGACTTTTACTAGAAAAAACTTGGTATGTAGTAGGAAATGATTCGACCAATCCGCAGGTGAAGGACACCCTGTATATTATTTCTTCGGTATCGTCATAGTTTAGTGTAGGAAGCCATTTTTTTAAAATTCTTTTACAGCTATATCTGCATAGGTCATGTATATTTAAGACTTTTTTGATACGATTATAAAAAAAAGGCGCCATATAAGAGTGGAAACGGCTTGCAAAGTTGGTCCTGGTGTGCGATGCAAGCCATATTGGTTCGTGCCGCCGCCGCCTTGAACTATAGGCCTCTATTGCAAAATGTGGTGCATTTTTATGATATTTGAGCACAGTATTCATTATGTAGAAATGTCGTACTCTTAGAGCCGCACAAAGTTTATACAGTTCGTCTGTGGGGAACCTTATTGGCTTGCGGTATGCCACTTTTAGAATAGAGCGTTGCGCTCGTTCGAGTTTTATCATTGTAGTTTTACAGGTACCGCCCCAGGCGATTATACAATAGCTGAATACGGATTCACACAGAGAATTGTACACTAGTTTTATCGTGTCCTTTCCTGCGACTGCTCTTAATTTACGGAAGATATGAGTAAGTTTCCTTATTCGTGTGCACATCGATGCAATGCACAACGACTCCGAGGTATTTAATATTATGTACTTATGTAATTGTCGTGCACTCGCAACAATCTCTAGTTGTTTGTGTTTGTGTTCCGGAGCATGTGTGCAGTTTAATATTAAATGGGCCCTTTGGTGCTGTGTGGTTTGAGATCCTGAAGTTGACATATTTTGTTTTGGAAGCATTCAGGGTCAGCAAATTGTTTTGTAACCACGAAGCTACTGTCTCAGTCCCTCTTGTGCTACATCAACGACCTGTGTCCACGCTTTTGCGAAAAAGACTATAGCAGTATCATCTGCATATGTAAAAATTTTGGCGTCATTGATATTCAATTTACACAGATCGTTGATATAGATCAAGAAGAGAGTTGGACCCAGTACACTCCCCTGTGGTACTCCGAAATCAACTGCAAGAAAGTCACTGTAATGATTTTCCAGTTTTACTCTTCGGCTTCGATTTGATAGATAAGAAGCAAACCATTTTAGAGCTATACCGCGTGAGATATACTATATCGACAATTCGCTAGGGCGTGGGCTTTTCGTATCATCGACCTATGTGCTTCATAAACTCACGTTTGAAATAAACTCAGTTTGAAACATTTATTCTTATTGTTTTTCCAATCGCCCGAATATCCTCTTATACATAGACGTATCCACGTAAAACTTACAGCTGTTTGAAGGATACTGCCAACTACTTGATAAAAAATTCTTGTACCAATGAAAACTTGATAAATGAGTCGCGATGATATACCTTCCCCATCGCTAAAGTCCGGCTCGAAGAAGCCGCTGTGCGCGCGCGCGTCGTCATCGGGCGCATGCGCATAATGCAGCGAGCCCGCCGACCCGCTGCGTTTATGCGCTGCCAACAACGGACGCGTTAGTTTTAGATGGCAGCCATGCGTTCCTAGCCTACGCTCTGACAGAAACCGTCTGGTCTGATAACAAGATAGCCTATAGTTAATTTCGTAAGGATGGAAATAAAAGGTACAGAGCGGTTGCTCTCAGAGCGTAGCCATGGAATGCCGATTGATATTGGGTATGGACTTTTGAATAATTGCGATAAATACAGTTAATAAAAACCCTAAAGGCACTCGATTAAAGTCAGAACTAACCATATCGGCTGACACTTGTTTACAAGCGATCAGTACCCGTATGACAGAAAATTCTAACAGAGCTATTTAAAGCACTTGATATAGGTCTGAAGTTTTCCTTTGGACGTCACTTCCGCGCCTATTCCGCATAGACTTTTTACTCCACTTATGAGTAGTTTAATTTTAAGATTACTTTTTTAACCTTAACCTTTTGAGCGCCACAGTCGGCTAGGGCTGACAACCAGTTTCCGTGCCACAGGCGCCAAGATTTGAGATTTCATACATTTCTGTCGCCTTGAGCCGACGTTGGTAGTGGGGGCACGATTTGTCAAATAGTAGCGTAGGGGTTAATGGGTTAAGGTATAAAAGATTAACTGTCCACTCTGTTTTCAGAGTACCTATGTGAAATAAATAATATATTCTTTATGCCACTTTCTCATACTGTAACATCCGCTTCGAAAGTATTTTTTTAGATCCATATACACCCGTAACACGAGACCTCCTTTTTTGCTAAAGCGTAGAAGCCATGACTTAGCTACAGCTGACAGATGATACTCACTTCTCCGATGTGCCGTGCTGAACTGCCAGTCGACGTGGGCGCCCGAGGCGGCGTGGTAGGCCTCCAGACGCACCAGCGTGAGGTGTCCGGCGAGCGAGGCGGCCGCCACGCAGCGCCCGCGGCCGCCGCCCACGGCGCGCACGTGCGTCACGCCCAGAGCCTCGCCCGCCGCCGCCGCCCCCTCCACGCTCCACCAAACACACTGTTAAACGTGGCCTTTCAGTCAGGGAAAATACAACGTAACAACCGATATCGTCCCCACTGCAGGGGCACGGGGTCCACGCTTCACCACGGTTCGGTTCAATCAGAGACAAGAGAAAGTGTCATGTTTGAGCCTGACTACCGTCCGTTAATAACGTTTGTCGTCCCCACTGCAGTGCAGGGGCACGGGTCTTTCCATCAGTGATCTGTTATATCTTCCTAAAGCTTATCTTTGAGGGTTTATAGGAGATTGCTACTCTAGAGATTTAAAAGCTCATTGCTTTCTATACCTCGGGAAGGTTAGTGTCATAAATATTTCATAGCAACCTATAATTGGCTCTATGTTTCTATAAAATCTATGTATTATAAGCAGTGATCGGAGTAGGTAGATTGATTTTTGGTACTTGTATCGTGATTTAATAACATGGATAATCCTGTTTTTAAGATAGTTTCGGTATTTCCGAATTGAGTTGAGTATTAGTAAAGTAAATCTGGTTCAATCAAATAATTCTGAAGGAAACAATATATTTATATGTAGAATAACAGAATAAATATTTGTTTTTGTCTTTAAAAAAATGTTGAACTCTCGGAATCCGCGCGGCATTTCAATGTTAACATATACGTTTGCGGTCATTGACCCTAATTCAATCTACCTACTCCGATCACTGATTATAAGTTGTTGGTTTTCCTAATAAAATAAAATAAACCAATATTAAATAGTTAAGTGCGTTGGAAAAAGTTGTCTGAGAGCATCCATCACAGTTAGGCCGTACACGGGGGCCAAATATGGATTAGTTGAGATGTGTCAGAAGTTTTCAAGCCACCTACATGACCTACAAGGTCTCCGATATGGCTTTACGACTGCAATGTAGTGATAGCAGCCGGCATCATTGGCTTAACGTACCTTGTGAAGCACGGAAACGGTCCAGATAAATGCCACTAAGGGCCCTTTTATTGTCATGCAGATTTGCACCCGCGCACCTGGCCTGGCCCGCGCGCGGGCACAAATCCGCATGACAATAAAAGATTCAGGGTTTGACCATGTATATAGTCAGTGAACCCGCGTGATCGACACCACCACGCAACCCGCACTAAGCCATGACTGCTTCATCCTGACTAACAATTAGTGGAATGCAACAAGCAAATACGCTATGTTGATTTTTTTTGTAACTTCATGAAGACTGTGCGCATAAATGTTACGTACCATTAATTTTCCAGAGTTAGCCTCCCAGAACTCAAGCCGGCCGTCCGCGCAGCCAAGTATGATAAGGTCATCACAGAAATCCATGCACCACACTGGCGATTCACTGATAGTCCTGCCTTTCCAGTCACCGGTCAACTGGTCACATTCACTGTTCTCACAACTTTGCGTAATACTTCCATTAGTTAAACAACTCTTACTTCTATTTCGTAAAATATTTACAGACTCATCTATACTAGAACTAAAAACATAAATATTTGTTTCATCACTCTTTTCGCTGTCCTTAAAATTAATTTCACTTATATGTACATTATTGGTATCAACATTTTCTTTAGCCTCATGACTATTGTATAAATATTCTGGTTGATCACTGCAGTAAAGGTCTCTGAAAACAAAAACGAATTGTTAAACTGTATGTATAGGCTCCGTTAAAACTTAAAATTATATCAAAAATGCTTTGTTACCTATAATTTTTAGCAAAGTCGTATTTAGTAGTTTCGGCCACTGAGAGGTGCGCAGGCGACTCGCGCGCTGTTGCGCGAAACCGCAGTCCTTTCAGATGGTTGCTTAGGCCCTTTCGCAACCGCTGCCCAATCTGAAAACAAAAGTAAAATTGCAGTAAAATTTTATCACAAAAGGATTGAAGTTGAATAAACAATGATTTAATAGGTCTCACACCTCACTTGGTTGTGATGTTCTTTCAGGCGAAGGGCACACTGAAACATACGTTTTATCGCTCATTTAATATATATTCGACCAAATATTTATTATGATGTGCAGAAAGCCCTTCAGTAAATACCTTCTTCTGCTTCGTAAGCAGGATATGATTTCTTTGGTTGAACTTTCGTGCAGAGTTCCTTTTGTAAATTGAAATAACTGAAATTAAAAAACAAAGCATCATTTTATATTCATCACCATTATAAAACCAATATGCGTAAAATATAATATAAAGATTTTTGAAAAGAAGATTGAAAATCTTTGTATGGAGAGTGACATAGTCGTATCCGCCATAAGATTTGTATATTTACTTGCAGACGAACAAATAATGTCATAAAGCGTCAAGTTATTGAGATAATTAGATATAAATATTGCAAATATACTGTTACCTACCTTTGGTTATTACACGTTTAGAAATCTTTTTTAAGCGTTTCTTTAGTTGAAAAATTTTGTATAAATCAATAATAACCCAAGTACCTAAGCGACGCAATTTTGAAAAAAAAAAAATGGCGGACTCCGCAATATGCCAGTAGCTTTTACACCTCTTTATGCTCAGTACTTTCAGAGATAAGGTAAGTAATAGTCAACAGACAGACAGACGCAAGAGTGACCCGTTATCGATTCCGATAACTGAACACCTTGAGCTCCTAGGCGTAACTTTAACATCTAACCTAAATTTCGGTCGATACAAATAGTCCAAGGCTAAGTAGCTGCAATGAAGCTATCCTATCTAAGGTGAGACGGTACTTCACATTCTTCTTACATTATATCAAGCACAAGTCCGATCATGTATTAAGTACTGTTCACACCTATGGGATGGCTCTGCCCGCTACCAGCTTGAAGCCTTGGATGCTATCGACCGACGCGCAAGGAGACTTATAGGTGACGATGAGCTTGTTTTAAATAAGCTCCAAAGCCTTGAGCATCGCCGCAAAGTCGCCTCTTTATCGGTTTTTTATCGAATTCATTTCGCAGATGTGCTCAAGAACTTCATGACATAATTCCCCCAGCTCCATTCCACCTTCGGTCAACTAGGCGCAGGGAGGCCTTATATCCCTTTGTAGTTGACATTCCACCTATTCGCACGAAGCGATATGCTTCCTCTTTTATTATGCGAACTGCGAAGGAGTGGAACTCCTTACCTGCGTCCGTGTTTCCCGATTCCTATAATTTGGGGGTCTTCGAGGCGAGAGTGTATAGGCATTATTTGAGTTTGCGTGTACCATCCTCAACTACATCGTCACTTTCCATCAGGTGAGATGTAGTCAAACGCACTCAAATTTTTAATAAATAAAATACCCTACAAGGGCTACTTTTTTCATATGGTCCCTAAAAATGAATAGACCTGATAAAAAAAATAAAAAGAACATTAAAATAATCTACACTGAATTGATTGATAATAACTATAGGCAATAATCAAAGCATATAGAGGACTCACGCGGTGCGATCAATGTTTGTAATGATGTCACCATTCTGCGAGTCCCACACCTTGACGGTGCCCTGGAGGCAGGAGCTGACCACCTTCTCTCCGTCGGTCACCAGGCACTCCACCTCCTGGCTGTGCCCGGCCACCACGATCGGCACGGCTTCCGTCACCAACTGCGTATTTATTATAACAATATGTATGGTTGTTGATTAGGCGTCATATTTAACATAAAGTCGAGTCAGTCAAGTCATAGAAGTACATAGAGGTTATTTAATTATGTATAAATATTTATTACAGGCAGTATTTATTGGTACTGGATATGGTTATTTTGCCACCAATGGTACTATAGAGAGCATCTCAAAATTCACTATTTTGCCTTAAGTAGCTCTGATGACTCAGTATTTTCATGTTAGCACCAGACATACTGAACAGACTTGATTTAACTACTGCTTGAATGAAAGCTGAAACCTTTAAATAGTCATCATTGTAACAGAATGGTTTACTTGGTGACAAAAAATATTTTTCACCTCTCCAGCACGAAAAGGGTGCCTTTGGTCCCTAAAAACTCAAAGCAAAAACGGTTTTTGCTGCGAGCGTGAGAAAAAGTGATTCGAATTTCGAACACTATCTTTTGCGCGGCGTTGAAAAAAATATGGGCGATAGTTCCTTCAGACACTCATTTTGGCCTAGCGATTTAACTCTTAGGCACAAAATGTTGTCTGTTATTTAATGAAATTTAAGTTTATACATTTTGCTATTGTATTTTCTAAGAAGTTATGTTTAAAATAAATATGTACTTGTAAACATGAATATTGCTTACTTAAAAATATCATGTTTGGTTTTCACTTTCATCTTAGATTTTCATAAAAATGACAAGCAGCGCAGTTTCTGAACGCAACCTCTAAATTAAAACCATTATAGTAAAAAACGATATTGTCTCAACTAATTTAATCAACTACGTTTTAACTTTTCCCGCTGGTCGAGGTGAAAAGTTATATGTTTAACACGAGAGCAATGTTTGCAAATGTTTATTTTTATATCTCGTGCCTTTAAATCACTCACTGTGCTCAGTAGTCTATATTAGAATCACTCGCTACGCTCGTGATTCAATTCTAGACTACTTCGCTAATTCATGATTTAAAGTCAGCACTCGTAGCAAAAAATAACTTTGCTGACTAGTTGAACAAACAACTATTTTGTGTTAGTATACTGTTCAGGGTGTCCACTCAAAATTCCCAAAATACTTCCCTGACTTTTCCCTGACTTTCCCTGACCATTTTGTAAAATTTCCCTGACCCTTATAATCCATTTTAGAACCGTTTCTGGAGGATTTTGTTTGATTGCTAGTTTGTTTATAATTTTCATCTGGAGACGACGCAAAAATGTTTCGCAATCTGATAACTGACTTCACAGCAGCTAAACATGCTTTTAACTAAGGTATTTTCATTGAATCTGTTTTTTTTTTATTGTAGTTTTCTAGGACCGTTTTATCTATTACAGATTGGCTTACCTTGTCAAAAAATGTTAGCGCTCTTTCAAGACAAGGATAATTTTCCACCCATCTGAGATGAATTTCTGTGCTGTGGAAACGAAGAGCCTCCAGTGATAGCAGTGTAAAGAGCTCAACGTACTGGACTGTCTTTGAATAGCTCGAACATCGATTTCGATACATCATATATGCCCCACCCATTATGCTGATGACCCGTCTCGCAGCCCTATTTACTGTATGCAGAACACAGACTTCAGTTTAGAGTAGAGTTTTCGCGCTCTCCTACTCCACAGGCCATGTGCCAACATCCTCGAAAGTTGGCATATGTGCAACCAGTTCCCAAAAAAGGGGATAGAACTGACCCGTCGAATTACAGGCCAATAGTTATTATCTCCCTCCTTTTTAAGGTGGTGGAGCGTGTAATAAATACACAGCCCCTAGCATATTATCTAGAAGATCACGAACTTATCAATGACCGCCAATACGAGTTTCGTCATGGCCGGTCAGCTGGTGATCTTCTAGTATGCCTAACACACCGCTGGGCCGAAGCCATTCAAAGTCGAGGGGAGGCATTGGTAGTCAGCCTGGCTATATAGCTCGACAGCTGGCGGTAGCTGGCCTTCGACAGGGTCTGGAATAAGGAACGTCTATCGAAATTACCAGCATACGGCCTACCCGCGGGATTGTGCAATTGGAGCGCCAGTTTTGTGTGACAGGAGCACTGAAGTCCTTTGCGATAACTGGTCCTTTGACACTTAACACATTAATGCTGGTGACCCGCAAGGTTCTATACTCTCGCCAACTCTATTCTTCCTGCATATCAATAATCTCCTGCAAATACGTGGCATTCATTGCTATGCGGATTATAGTACGGGTGATGCGCAATACACAGACCGAGCAACATCCCACGAACCGACGTGAAGAAGAGTCGTGCCAAGTATGTGTCTGAAGTCGAAGACACTCTGGAGCAAGTCTCCGAATGGGGATAGACTAAACTTGTCCGTTTCAACCCCACAAAGAAGCAACTCTGCGCACGCTTGCCGCTGCTACGAGCATCGGGATCCTAGGTGTCGAAATCTAACTTCAGGGTTACCTTGAGGGAAAGTTTACCCTTGCAGCGTAAAAACCTGGAGTGCTCAATAAAGCAAAGTGGTACTTCAGACAGACAGCGCTTGCAGCTATACAAAGCTCAAGTGAGGCCGCATATGGAGAACTGCTCATATCTCTGGGTAGGAGCTGGCTGCAACTGAACCCCTTCGGCTCTACCCAGCGACGCGCGATCAGAATTGTCGACGACCCAGAGCTCACAAGCGGTCTTGAACCCCTGAGCTTTTGGAGACTTCAGCTCTCTCTGTGTGTGCTACCGCTTATATAACGGCATGTGTTCTAAAGAACTGTTCGACATGATGCTTACGGCACAGTTTTATCACCGCAACACTCGCCATCGGAGTGGAATTCTTCCCTACCAGCTAAAGCCAAATTGGTCTCGAACCGTAAGGTTTCAGAGGTGCTTAGAGGTACATAGAAACCCTCAAGCTATGGAATGCGAAGTCACGATGTAGATCACTGATAACTTAAAAAAAAAAATGTTTAAAAGTCTGGGTTAAATATCAGCAAAAACAATGAGATATCAGATTAGAGCATGGATGTTTCCCTCACAAACGATTACTGGGAAAAACTCGAATATCCCTGACTTTTCCAGGTCACCAGCTCATTTCCCTGACTTTCCCTGACCACCAAATGCTTCCCTGACTTCCCTGACTTTTCCAGAAAGTGGACACCCTGCTGTTGTTTGCGATCTTAGCCGCGAAGAGAAAGCTAGTTAGAAATATTTTCCAGACCATCATTACTATACATAAAACTGTAAATCCTACATTTGTAAGGCAAGCAACAACCAAAAACAAAATAATGTCAAGTTACCTGCACGGCAGGCTGCTTTGCTAAAATTTTCCTGTACTCATCGTCCTCGCTCCACGAGGCGCGCCACTCCGCGTAGTGACGCGAACAAATGCACCTATAATGAATTATTTTAAATTATTCTTAATTCTACATATAATATCTAGGTAGCTAGACGCATTCATCTTGAGCCTTGGCTGCCTTGAACATCTTTTTGGTTTTTCGTATTAATTTGCATAGGTCAAGCCAAAAGGTCTCGGATATACAAAATACATCCTAGTTGCCTTGCTCTACGATGAATTAAATTTATACGTAATAAGAAAAGTAATGAAAACCACTATCTAACTTTGAGACCGCAGAATCAACTCCAGCCAAGATTCTTGCTCTAGCTACAAGATTTCTATCAAAAAAGTTCCATTCCAATATGACCAAATTCCGGTGATGAAATCGTATACATACAAACATACATAGCGGCTGAATACAAAAGCTTGTACAAGTAGTACACAAAAAATAAAGCGCGTCGGTAATCTTCGTTCGCGCAGACAACAAAACATCGACGGAAACACCCGAAACAATCAACGCACGGTGACAGCTCTCTGACAGCTGACAATTTCATTGAATCAGGCGCGAAATTAATCAGCCAATAGCGGCAGAGATTTTCGGAACGGGTAAGAGCGGGTGACAATGAAGCTACTTGATTGGACCATCAGTTTCCCGCGTAATTAAAATATTGTCTACTGCGCAGGTACATCGGCAAGCCTTATTAAATGTGTATTACTGTAATCCCCATTTAATACCTATATAAGACAGCCATCATATAGGCTATAACTGCAACGCTAATGGTGCAAAGAATCGCCAGCAGGAGTATCTCCATGGGCGTTGTGGGGTAGATGGGCAGGTCGGTGGCCTTGCCCCACACGTGCGGCGGCGTCTTAATGTCGATCATCTCAAACTCTGCAATAATAATAAATTGCTTTAGATAAGATAAGCTTAAGAGAGAAGATAAGCTTTCCCTTTATATAAGAATATTGAGTAGAAAACACAAACCATTAACTTTGTATCAGCAAACGTATTGCAATATGTATTGTAATGTAATATCAGCCAAATTGTCTTTAGTTCACTGGTTCAAAGGCGCGATTTGAGAGTGACTGAGGTGAAAAATATTTTAACCATCTACCATCATAGAATATGTTATCGCTAATCATGATTACATTATACTTACAAATAATTGTTTGCAATAAATAAAATTTAAATCCGAAATCAAATTTCGAATGCAGCAATGAAATAATGGTACTTTTTAAGGTGTAATTTCATACCCGGCAAGGTATCTATTGGATCCAACGCTGCAGCCAACGCGTGCCATCGCAGCGAGGGTTCCCTTTCCTCCGGATGTCGAGCCGCCGCCGCCGACTCCGGCGCCACCCGATGGCTCAGTAAGATCGGCGGCAGAATAGCCGCATACCGCCCCGCCAACGACTCATTGTACTGCGACAGTATAGCTGACCACTGGTATGGAGATATTCTAAAATAGTAAATGAGCTATGTACAAGCAAAAACTAACGCACATAATGTATTATCTCACTTAAGAAGCTTCCAACATTAATGTTACCTGGTCCAAGGACGAAAATGCGGCGAGTGTTTCAACTGTATAGTATCGTTAGCTTCCGCTACAGTACTCTGCGTTTCACTCACTTCTACAAGAGGCGGAAACACAAGACGGCTGTTGACGTTATTCTCATATGAGTATATTGAATGTTTGGATACTTTGTCAGGATTCTTTTTATGTGTGTCTCTGTGATTGTTCCCTTTCTCTACGTTGGTGATGAAATATTCCACTACACCGGAATTGTAAACTATCATGGATATCCACACAAGCATCCATATCATGAAGGCGCGTTGAAAGAATCTCGTCCTCGCCCACATGTTCACTAATCTGATTCGCTTTGGAACTCGATTGTCTTGGTTGCCGGGGCTGGAATTTCTCTTGGCTATAACATCTGTAGGGCTCGTTTGACTTAAACCATTTAACCTAGGATGAGATTTGGATTTCTTCATTTTTTGGGGCGTGAAATTATTATCCTCCGAATAGTTTTTATTGTAACGCCAATTTAGGGCATTGTTTGCGCTGAAGTATTCTTTGAGATGTAACTTGGTGTGTTGCTCCTGAAACAGTTCCATGCGGTGCACGTCGACTCCGAGAACGGTGGCGAAGAATAGCATTTGCATAAAGTAATCCGACATTAGACTTACAATCATGAATATTGAGAACTCTTGTATAAAAGGGACAAATGTGAAGAAGCTCAGTGTGAAAATTGTTATTTCTGTGAGGAGGTTTTTCGTTATCGACCAACCTTCTTTACTAAGGCCCTGGGCGAGCCGGATCTTCACATCAAGCCGCGTATCGGTAGACGTCACGCTTTTCGTCAGCACCAAGACGTTTTCTAAACCGACGATAATCACCAAATAAGGAAATATCTCTTTGCCTTGCAGACTCAAGGTGAACCCAAAGTAGAAGCAGATGCCCATGGACATGGAGAGGCTGCCCGCTATAGTGAGGACGGAACAGGCCGCCAGTCCCAGCTTAGACTTAATAAACTCTATTTTTCTCACAGAAAAGTAAACATACAGAAAAAGACCCATAAGTGTTATCAACAGTGGTATGAGCTCATGATAGTTCAGTTGCCCTGGATAATATACCAGAGACACTTCATCCAGGTGAGTGTGTTGTGTATCCTGGTGTAAAGGGTACATTTCTGTCAATTTTCTCGTGAGGGAATTCATAAACCTGAAAAAAAATATATATATAATTAAACTACATACATACATGTATGCCACAAAAAAGAGAAGCATACATAAAGCAAATCATTTAAGCTATAAATAAAGCCAGGAAATAGGCTGTTAATTATTCTTAAAACGTGACTAATTTTGACTATAGATTTGATATGTATCAAGGAAATGGCGCACGCCAACTAACCGCTGGTCCGCCTGGCGGTAGAAAACGGTGACGGCGAACTGCAACTGACGGGCGCGCGCGCGCAGCGGGTATCGCTTTACGCCCGTGTCGCGCAGCTGCAGACCGAAAGCCATCTCCGCGATCGACACCTTGCCTTTCTGCAAGCTCTGCGGAGAAGTATGTTACAAATAAATACAAAACAAATTAAATGAATAAGTTGCTCTTTTTTGCGGGATTGGAATTTATTTGTCTTCATTTTGTCTTGGAAATGTGTGTGTGTGTGTGTGTGTGTGTGTGTGTGTGTGTGTGTGTGTGTGTGTGTGTGTGTGTGTGTGTGTGTGTGTGTGTGTGTGTGTGTGTTTAAAGAAGCAAACTGTCTTAAGTCGAAATTTACGAGTATTGCAGGGTTCTAATCCATTTATGTATAATTAACTAGCTTCCGCCCGCAACTTAGTCTGCGTGGACTTCAGAATTAAGTCCAGAGAGAAATAAAATGTTAAGGCAGCGCCATCTAGTGACAAAGTAAAAATTTAAGTTATTGGCCATTACTCCGGGAACCCTCGAGTTTTCCGGGATAAAAAGTATCCTATCTGTTAGCCGATCTATCTACCTACCTTCTACTTAGCGTTATCCCGGCTGGAGCCAGGGTCCGCTTTCCTACTCAATCTACTCCACTTTGCCCGATCTTCAACATCCTCTTCAGTAAGGTCATTTTCTCTCATGTCCGCTCTCACAATGTCAAGCCAACGCTTCCTGGACCTACCACGGGATCTAGGGCCATCAACGATAAGTTCAAGGCATCTTTTACCGACGTACTCTGGCGGTCTACGGCTTACGTGACCAAACCATCGGAGACGACTTTCCTGCAATTTGTCCGCTACGTCTCGGACACTGAGGCTGCCACGGATGTGCTCGTTACGGATGCGATCGAGTCGCGTAACGCCACACATCCACCGCAGCATTTTCATCTCGGCGACGTGAAGCTGCTGGACATGTCTTCCAAGGACTGGCCACGTCTCGCTGCCATAGAGTAGTACGGGGCGTATGATGCACTTGTACACGAGGCCCTTCAACTTCACCGGCATCCTGCGGTCGCAAATAACCCCGGTGACTTCCCGCCATTTCGCCCAAGCTGCGCTAATCCGGGCATGAACGTCATGGTCGATTAACCCAGACTCGTGCAGGACAGATCCAAGTTACCTAAACTTGTCCGTCTTAACAAACGGACTCTGCGCCTACCTTTATGGGTTCGGGATCCGTACTACCACAGGCTCTCAAGCGCGCCCTTCCATAAGTTCACCTTATGCTCCAGTTTCTGCTTGTCCTCCTCTATCAGCGCAATGTCATCGGCGTACATCATGAGCCAGGGTGACGGCTCATGGACTTCTGCCGTGACAACGTCGAGCACTACGCTGAAGAGGAAAGGACTCAGGGCTGAGCCTTGGTGAACACCAACTGTTATTGGGAATGGGCGAGTATCGACAATGGCGGTCCTTACTACGGATACCGAATCACGGTACATGTCTCGAATTATGTCAATGTAGGTTTGCGGCACGCACTTCACCTTTAGGGCCCACCAAATCACCGAGCGTGGAACGCAGTCGAAGGCCTTCTGCAGATCTAGGAAGCCCATGTGTAGGGGCTTTTTCCTTTCCCTGTACGTTTCGGTCAGTATCCTCAAGGCGAAGATAAGGTCCATAGTGCTGCATTCAGGGCGGAACCCAAATTGACAGTCTGAGACAGTGCATTCTTTCCAGAGCCTCGAATCGATTATGCGCTCGAAGAGTTTTATGGTGTGACACATCAGCTTAATACCGTGGTAGCTTCCACAGTCCTGTACGCTACCTTTCCCTTTGTATATTGGAGTGATGATGCTAGATCTCCAGGAGTTTGGCATTTTTCGGCTGATTAGGTGCGGTTAAAAAGGTCAGTAAGAATGGTCACACCGATGAGACCCATCGATTTCCACGCTTCAATCGATATGTCGTCAGGGCCCACGGCTTTTCGGTTCTTCATTGTGCGAAGACACTTACATACTTCGTCTGGTGTTATAGGGGCAATAAGTCCAAGATGGAGGCAGTTCTGGTGGAGTCACATTGGCGTATTACTTATTTAGGTAGAGTTAAACGCAGAGGTACTTTGGAGATATTTTATTTTAGTCAAGTGACTATGACGTAGTAAAGTCATATTTAAAAATAGTATTATATAACAATATAAACGGCCAGGATGTTTCTAGTGAAACCAAAGAGGTTTAACACCCCCCCGCAATAGGAACACCCTGTATATACAAAAAAAATACAGGTATAAAGACATATCAAAGTTAACTGTACACTTAACACATCATATTGACACAAAAAACAATTAACATAAACCTACTTATCACTAATTAAATATAACACACACTATATGCACACATCCTACTAAAAATGAACAAAGAAAATATACAGAATACATTACCTAACCTAAACCTAAATTATTTGTACACTTAGTGTTTCAGTTTCGGCAAAGGTTTGGTGAAAATGTCTGCAATCATGTCATTTGTGGATATGTGTTTAATTTGTAGATTGTGTAGTGAAAGTGAGTTTCGTATAAAATGATGTCTGATGTCAATATGTTTAGTACGTGAGTGGTACGTGTTATTGTGTGCCAGTTTAATAGAACTTTGATTGTCTGTATGTATGACTATGTTATGTGTGACACCAAAGACTTCTATGACGAGTGTTTTTAGGTAAATCGCCTCCTTGCAGGCTTCGCCTAGAGCCATGTATTCAGCTTCGGTAGTGGACAACGCGACAGTACGTTGTTTACGTGCTTCCCAAGATACAGGTGCTCCGCTCACAAACACAAAGCCAGTAAAGGAACGACGGTCGATCAGATTATTACCATAGTCGGCATCTGCATACCCTGTGAGGTACGCCTGATCACTGGTTTTAAACTGAAGCCTTAGATCCTTAGTACCTTTAAGATACCTAAGGACTCTCTTAGCGGCCTTCCAGTGTACCCCCCCGTAATGTGCATTGAACTGAGAGAGATACGAGACCGTGTGAGCAATATCAGGTCGAGTACAGATTGCAAGGTACATTAACGAACCGATAAGCTCTTGATAAGGAGCTTCGAATTGTTCTTGTTCCTTATCCGGAAGTGTTAATTTAAGGCCAGGTTCCAAAGGTGTTGTAACACATATAGTGTACAACTAGGCACAATATATAGGTCAATCAAGGAGGTTAAATCAGAAGCCGTTTTCAATGATATAACCCAGTGGTTTATTCAGGTCAAACATACAAAATCGGTTAGGAGTAGTCCATTCTTAATTATTCGTAACAATAGCGAGTTTTAAAAGACTACCAACGCCATCTATTACATTTTTATAGAAATCAAAACCATGGAGATGTTTACATAGTACACATATGTATTAGGTTACACATACCGCCCACCAAGGACAAGTTGAAATAATTGGCCTTAAAAAGGGTACAAACAAAAATGATGGTTGAAACCCCCCACCATGAAGAATTTTAACGACAATATTAGCTCACTTGGTGGATTTAAAATACACATTTAAAAAAACGCAAGAAGTAAGATTCAAATAATAAAACATATCTTACACAAACTTAAGTTAAAAATAACAATTACTATGTTGTTAACACAATCCTAACTTAAAACATTAATCTTCACAAAAAAGTTACTCATCTGTTACAGGAAGAATACATAATTTAGAAAGCGGCCTTTTAATAGTAGATAGTTTAGTTTTTAGGGTCACAACACGTGTGATATTATCAGGGCCTGGATGTTTAGCTACAATTTTACCATAGAGCCAACGACAAGGAGGAAGACCGTCCTCTTTGACCACAACTATATCACCCAAATTGGGCTCTGATACACGTGATGACCATTTATATCTGAACAAAAATTGTGTCAAATATTCCTGAGACCACTTGCGCCAAAAATCCTGTAGCATTCTTTGTGTTAATTGCCACCTTCTTAAAGAACTTAAATTAAACGACTCGTAGTTTCGGTCAGGAGCCGTTACCAAAGCTTCACCTACTAGGAAGTGCCCAGGAGTGAGGATTTCCATTTGATCTGAATCGCAAGGAAGTCGTGACAGAGGTCTAGAATTTAGGCATGCCTCTATTTGAGCCAGCACTGTCGAGATTTCCTCGTACGTTAGAGTTGAAGCACCTATCACTCTCTTGAGGTGAAATTTTATGGATTTTATCCCAGCCTCCCACAGCCCTCCGAAATTCGGTGAATGAGGTGGAATAAAATGCCAAGAAGTCCCATTAGTGGCTAACGATTCCGCAATTTCCGACAAGATACCTGACTTCTCCGAAGAAAACAGTTTTTGTATTTCAGAAGACGCTCCGACAAAATTCGTACCGTTGTCACTCCACATTTCTTGACAGTGACCGCGTTCTGGATACAAATCTTTTAAATGCCTGCAGAAACCCAGTGGAAGATAAGTCCGTTACAGCTTCCACATGTACTGCACGAGTTGCTATACACACGAATAGGCAAATATAGCCCTTGTGGGATTTATGTCCCCTTCCTTTCGTTGTGCGTATTTGGATTGGACCTGCAAAGTCTACTCCACTTCGCAAGAACGGACGTGAAGGCGTAACTCTAGCCGAAGGCAACTCTCCCATCAACTGGTTCTGCGAAATGGCTGCATTTTTCATGCAGGTAACACAATTTCTTACATGTACTTTCACCAATTGCTTTGCTCCTATGATAAAATATTTGTTTTCCAGATAATTCAGCATCAACTGCGGTCCACCGTGCATCAACTGAAGGTGAGCATTAGATATAAGCAAATTAGTAAAGCTACTATGTTTAGGCATTATTATTGGATGCTTTTTCCCATATCTCAATGTAGTATTGTTCAAGCGACCACCGACTCTTAAAACATTTTTCTCATCTAAAAATGGACTTAAAGCTTTCAATTTACTTTTCCTTTTAATTTCTTTTTTCTGTTTCAGGTTGGCGATCTCCTCTTCAAATTCTTGCTTCTGACACATCCGAATACAAGTTTCCATAGATTCTGTTAATTCACTCATAGTTAGATTTTTAATCATCTTATTTTTCTTTCCAGGTTCGTTTCCTTTCATCTGCAGAAATCTTCTACAGTATGCTATAACCCTCACTAATCGATTCCATGAAGAATATCGATTAAATAAGTCGTTGATCTTTTCCGATTCTACAGCACAATGAACTTTAACCGATTCCAGTTCTGTACTGACATCTATAGGTTTTCTGTATTCTATATTTTCCTTGTTTAAAAACTCCGGACCTTTGAACCACAGAGAATGTTGGTTCAGTTCCGATGGATGAACACATCTCGAAGCACAATCTGCGGGGTTCAGTTTTGTGGGTACGTGAGACCATTGTTGAGGTTCAGTAGACGATAGGATTTCCGAAACCCTATTTGCGACGAATACTTTCCATCTGCTTGGATGACTATTAATCCAGGCTAATACCACAGTGGAATCTGTCCAGGCATGTATATTTTCCTTCTCTATTTTCATTGTCTTAGCGACATTTTCCATCAGCCGTGTCAGCAATACTGCACCACACAATTCCAATCTAGGAATGGAAACTTGTCTCACAGGAGCGACCTTTGTTTTTGCCGTCACTAAGGAGACGTGAATATCATCCTTCGAATCAAGCACACGAACATAAACAACAGCAGCATATGCTAGCTTTGACGCATCGCAGAATCCGTGCAATTCTACTCGGATGTCATCACTCTTAGTTCCAACCCATCTTGGTATGTGAACATTTTCATATCTTTTAATGCCTGACGATAATTATTCCATTCAATTTGTATGGCTTTCGGTACCTCTTCATCCCATTGTACCCCAGCAATCCATAGCTTTTGTATCATTGCTTTGGCTGTTATTATGCATGGTGAAATCCAACCCAACGGATCATAAAGACGTGATATATCGGATATAATCTTCCTTTTAGTTACAGGTGGAGGAACCTTCGGCAGTGTCACTGTGTAGCGGAAGGAGTCTTCGTTCCAATCCCAGGTAAGTCCCACTATTTATCCATTTTCCTTCCTCTTTACTATACATTTCCTCTTCTTTTTTTTGATCTTTTATTATTTTCAGCAATTCATTACTGTTACTGGTCCATTTTTGTAAAATAAATCCAGCTTTATTTAACATCTCATTCATTCCTTCATATAACTTTATCCCATCTTCTATATTTGTACAGCCCGTCATTAAATCATCCATATAGAAATCCGTTATTGTTTTTTCAGCTGCAAGAGGATATTCATTTCCATGGTCATAGGATACCTGCTGTAGAGCTCGAACCGCTAAAAACGGAGCAGAAGCTACTCCGAAAGTCACTCTGAGCAGTCTATAATCTTTCATTTCAGCATCATCTTTTTGCTTCCAAATCAATCGTTGGTAATCAACGTCTTGTTCATTTACCTTGACCTGTAAATACATTTTTACGATATCTGCGGCTAAGCAAATGCTGTGTGTCCTCCATCGCATTACCAGATTTCTCAAATCCGGTTGCAAGGTTGGTCCTACCATAAGAGAATCATTCAGCGATACTCCGTTTTTTCCTTTACAGGATGCATCATATACGACTCTTAACTTTGTTGTTTCTCTTTCTTCCCGCACTACACCGTGATGAGGTAAGTATACCGATTCTTCCCTTTTTCCATCAGGTGTTGGTACTTCTTCTATTATAGCCATTTTGAAATATTCTTCCGTTACTTCTCTGTACTTCTGTTTAAAATTTTGATTCTTTTTAAATTTTGCCTCTAATCCTCTGAATCTTTTTTCAGCTATTCCTCGGGATTCACCGCGCTTACAGTCAGGATCTTCAGTTTTGAATGGTAGCCGAACAATGTACCTGCCGTTTTCATCTCTCGTCGTTGTTGACACAAACAGATTTTCACAAAGTTTTTCTTCATCTGTGAGCATTTTCTCTTTTAACAGTGTGTCATCAGATTCGAGTTCCCAAAACTTTTTCAAAAGATCATTGTCTTCCTGTACTTGGCAATGTAATACAAGTACGTCCGAGTCTCGATTGCAGGGTATGTTGACGACACCAGATATTATCCATCCTAGTGTTGTTGACTGCGCTACAGGAGAACCCAAAGGCCCTTTCTTTACGCCTTCCTGGATTATTTGACTATACACATCAGCTCCTAATAATAAATCTATTTTATTCGGCGTGTGATAATCAGGATCCGCTAACACAAACTCCTTGAGCTCTGGCCATTCCAGTACTTCGACTTTCTTCGAAGGAAGAAAAGTAGTGATTGACTTAAGCACATAAGCCTGTACAGAGAAGGTTACTTCGGGATTTACCCTTGATTTTAATTTTATGTTTACTATACCTTGGGAAATAACATTTTTATTCCCACCCAAACCAGTAATATTTGTTTTAACTGGCTGTTTCTTCAAGCCTAGGTATTGAACCGTTGCTTCATTGACGAAATTTGTTTGCGATCCTTGGTCTAACAAGGCTCGTATAACGTAATTGTTACCATTTTTCGACTCAGCCTCAACTAACGCCGTCGCTAGTAAGACCTGCTTTGATACCGTTCCTGTCGAAAAACAAGCAACTAATGAATCTTTAGGATTTACATTTGTGGAACCTGAACCACTTGAGGATCCTTCACCGACTGAAGAATTTGTTCCTCCTTCATGACCTTTGACGCCAGTGGACTCAACCGAATCTGTTGATCCCCGCGGATGCAACAGAGTGTGATGACGACGTGAACATATTTTACAATTAACTTTTATTAGACAAGTTTTGGCTCCGTGGTTATTGCCCAAACAAATAAAACAAATGTTATTTTGCATGACAAAATCACGACGTGAGTCAACATTTTCCTTTGTAAACTTTTTACATGCATTTAACTTATGTGTCTCCGCGCAAAATGGACACAGCACTTTGGCTACATGTAAAGATTTCAGTTTATTTGTATTTTGTGAGTGCTGTTGATTTACATTGTTATTGTTATTCTGACTTCTGTTGAAACTAGATTTAGTATCCAGGAACTCAAGTGCTTTATAGCGATTAGTTAAGAATTCCTTAAATTGCTGAAACGTGGGCAACTCATCCGAAGTATTGGTAGTGGTTACATTAAACTCCCACTGTTTTCTAGATTCTGAATCCAGCTTCAACGTCAATAAATGTATTATTATAATATCCCAGGATTTGACCTCTATTCCTAGGTTTGACAATGCACAAAGACAGTCATTAGTTGTATCCAGTAATTCTTTTAGGCTGTGAGGAGATTCAAAACTAATGTTTCTTTGACTGAGTAATCTTTTCAATATGTAGTGAGATAAATAACGTTTGTTATTATATCTTTCATTTAATTGCTTCCAACAGTGTTGATAATTCGCTTCCGAAATTGGTACTTGCCTGACAAGCTGTTCAGCTTCTCCCGTTAAATAACTCTTCAAGTAGTGCATTTTTTGCACATCACTCAAAGAAACATTATTATGAATCAAGGATAAGTACAAATCCCTAAATGATATCCACTCAGTATATTTCCCGGAAAAGTTAGGTATCACAATCTTTGGCAGTTCGATTATACTACCACTCGATTTCTGCACTGTTTTACACGGTTCATCTTTGCTAGGCTTTACACAGCAACTTAATACAATTATTAATTGAGTTTTATATTCAATGTAGAGTTCCTCAACTTGATCATATATATCTTTAGTAATATAATCTGTTTCATCTAACTCATCATGATGTTCCGCAACTAAGTTACTATGCAAAGTATTAAAATTAGACCACAATTTTTCTAGTGCGTCTAACCTAACCTGTGCATAACTTTCTGTGATCCGTTCTTTAGGACTTTTCTTATAATTACATTGAGCTTTTATAATTTTACTAAGAGTATCCTCTTGTAATTTTAGTTTGGATTTTAAATTTAATTTTTGAGCCATTTTGCTAACATATGTTTTACAAAACAACTCAGAAATTTTCTATGCAAATTGAAATATTTTTAAAATTTTTACAAGTGTTTGAAAACCCTTTAATTCAGGAAAAAATCGGGCATAGGTTCCCTGTCTCAACCAAATTTCCTTAAAATTAGGCTATGTCTAAATTAAAACTACTCTAAAATATTCTAAGTCCAACTTTTTGAAAATTACAGTAAGTCTCTTTTCACTGAATTTACTTTAAAAAGTTTTAAATAATAAAAACACTCACAGTTCTCCTTGCACTCACTTGACGTTTGACAGATAGAACCGCACCTGTCAGTTGTCAAATCGCTGCTCCTTGTCTTGAATCTGCTTGAATGGTGTTGGTTTCTCCTTGGTCTGCTTCGCCTTCCGCACCTCGCCTGACAGTATCAGCACCGCTGCTGCTACTTGTCGAAGTTCACCGCTGAACTTGGGTACCCCGAGGTATCATTATATTGGCTGGCAATTACTCAGACCAATAGAACCCTCATCACCCCCCTTGGGACAGTTTGTAAAAAGTTCGCCACCACCTGGGCGCCTCCGGACTCAGAACGAGATCCGGCCTCGAAGGACCTTGTACAACTAGGCACAATATATAGGTCAATCAAGGAGGTTAAATCAGAAGCCGTTTTCAATGATATAACCCAGTGGTTTATTCAGGTCAAACATACAAAATCGGTTAGGAGTAGTCCATTCTTAATTATTCGTAACAATAGCGAGTTTTAAAAGACTACCAACGCCATCTATTACATTTTTATAGAAATCAAAACCATGGAGATGTTTACATAGTACACATATGTATTAGGTTACACATATAGCATCACGCATACAAAACTTTTCTAAAAGTTTCTCGATGTATTTGGCCTGATCGAGAGTTATACAGTCTTTGTTTTGTGTGACTCTCATACCTAAACAGTCTTTCAAAGTACCGAGATCTTTCACAGTAAACTTTTGCATCAAATCTTTTTTGAAGTTTGATTTAAGAAGATCGTTGTTGCTAAGTATAAAGAAGTCATCGACAAAAATAGCTACGACTAAAAAATCAGTACCACTTCTTTTATAGTACAGGCAGTGTTCCGTTGATGCCTGAGTCAAAGATAAATCTGACATGGCTTGAGTTACTTTTATGTTCCACTGGCGTGGAGCTTGTTTAAGACCATATAGAGCCTTTTTAAGTAAGCAAACCTTTTCTTTGGGGTTAGTGGAGAAGCCTTCAGGTTGTTCCATGAAGATTTCCTCTTCCAAATCTCCATTTAAAAATGCCGTTTCCACGTCAAGGTGGTTAATTTGAAGACCATGCTGAACTGCAAACGATATCATAAGCCGTACAGAAGACAGTCTTGCAACCGGTGAGAATGTTTCACCATAGTCCACTCCTGCAACTTGAGTGAAACCTTTGGCTACAAGTCTGGCTTTGTACTTTGTAACGTTTCCAGAGGTGTCCTTTTTAATTTTGAAGACCCATTTGCATTTGGTGGTCTTTCTACCAGATAGTCTATCGACGAGAATCCTAGTCCCATGTTTTATTAGGGAATTATATTCTGCTTTCATCGCTTCGAGCCATTTTTCTTTTTGTGGATGTTCTGTAACTTCTCGGTAAGTTTCTGGTTCCAGGTCTGACGTGATGTAGAGTTCCTGCTGAAACCTATCAGGAGGACGCCTGTCTCTAAGAGGGTATCTCCTTTCCGGCTCCGGCTCTGGGTGTGGCTCTACAGGTACGTCTGAAACTATTTGAGGAACTGTGGAAGTTACATGTTCATCCGGTGATGTCAGCTGTTCTGAGGATGGCATCTCTGGCTGAGGTTGAAGTTGTGGTGCAGGATTTGATGGTTCTCCGTCGTCATCAATGGGTATAAAGACTTCAGACATTGGAGGAGGAATTGGGTTTGGACAGTAAGAGGAATCTTGATGAGACTCTTTTAGCACTTTGTCCTCAATGAAGACAACATCTCTGGCGATAATAATCGTCCGAGGATTTTGGGGGTCTATAAGGCGATAGCCCTTGCTTTCTGTTGCATAGCCAACAAAGATGCAAGTTTGAGTTTTTGAATCTAGTTTTAAACGCTTTTCTTTCGGAACTAGAACGTGTGCCTGGCAGCCAAAGACTCTCAAATGAGATAGATCAACTTTATTTCCAGTCCACAGTTCCTCCGGAATCTTGTTTCTCAAGCTTTGCGTTGGAACTCGATTTTTAATATATATCGCCGTATTGACTGCTTCTCCCCAATAAGCTAAAGGTAGCTTTGAGTCCTGTAACATGGATCTAGCTTTTTCTATAATTGTTCTATTGGCGCGTTCGGAAACTCCATTCTGTTGAGCAGTGTACGGAACTGTGGTTTGATGCACAATCCCGTTCTCCTTCAAAAAATTGGACATAGCACTATTGACATATTCGCGACCATTGTCAGAACGCAGAACTTTTATTTTTTCGCCAGTTTGTTTCTCCACTAAATACTTAACAAACTTTGAAAATACCTCTGATTTCGATTTTAAAAGATATCCAAATGTTTTACGACTAAAATCGTCAGTAAAAGTTAGTAAATAAAGAGCTCTGCCCCAAGAATGTGTACTCATTGGTCCACATAGATCTGAATGGATCAGTTGAAGGACTTTACTCGATTTACTATTAGAACTTTTAAAAGGTCTTTTAGATAATTTACCCTGCAAGCAAGGAATACACTTTTTATCGTGTTTCCCGCTATAATTTACACCAACGCATCTATTTTTTAATATATACATACTCTGTGCATTGAGATGACCAAGACGTCTATGCCAGAGCATTGCAGGCTCTTTCGTAGTAGTTTGCAAAACAACCGGACTATTTTGTAAATCTAGTACAAACATACCTTTATGGATTGAGCCTGTAGCGATGACAGAACCTGTCGTTTGACAAGTGCCACCTGCTATAATAGTAGCGCCTTTGGATGTAAATAAAACATCATAACCTTTCTCTACTAACTTACTTACAAATAAAAGGTTTGTGGTAAGGCCAGGGACATATAAAACTCCGCTAATTTTATTTACACTATCGGACACAGTAATATTTACAGTACCTTTACCTCGGCTAAGCATTTGTTCACTGTTGGCAACGTTGATGGGAGTGATATGGGTAGACATGGTGTCGAACCAATCTCTCCTGTTGCTCATATGCGAACTTGCACCTGAATCTATTATCCAGTTTAGGGAACCTGTAGGAGTAGTAGAAAAACAAGATGAAAGTGTAAATTCGGAACTATAATTTGTATGTTTTGCCGAAACTGAAACCTTGTTTTTATTTACAATTTTTCTGCATTGAGATATCACGTGACCAGGTTTCTTACAATACGTGCAGAACAATTTCTTCTTCTCGTTTTTGACCTGTAACGCAGTACTCAGCGGTTCAGAGGTAGTACTTGATGTTGATGGCGCATGTGCATCTTCCTTCAGTAATGCTGCGATCACATTGTCCGATGTTATGTTGGTACGGGAGTGCTCCAAGGCCATTACGAGGGGACGGTAGCGTTCTGGCAGGCCGACAAGCATGATGATTGCCAGGAACTCGTCATCCACCGCGGCTCCGATGCCTTGTAGCTCTTGCTGTACTGACAGAGTTTTATTAACATAGTCTTGCATGTTACCAGAAAATGTTATTTCTAGAAGTTTCTTCATTAGACCTAGTCTTCTCGTAAGGCCGCTATCAGCGTAGGCTTTCTTCAAACAGTTAAATGTTCCATACGCTGTAGTCGCTGACCTGATGACGGGGTAGATCAACTCGTGGCAGGCGAGACAAATCTTTGCACGAGCTTTTGCATCCTTTCGCAAAGCGATAGCGTCTGTGGGGTCAACTTCTACCCTAACCACGTCCCATAGGTCGAGGTCGGTAAGCCAACACTCCACGGCAAATACCCAAGTGTTGTAGTTGCGGCCGTTCAGCTTTGTAATGCTGACACCGCTTCCCGCCGTAGTCATCGAAGAATTCTCCATTCCACTGCTTTAGTGGCTTTAGTGGCCCATAACCACTTATTTAGGTAGAGTTAAACGCAGAGGTACTTTGGAGATATTTTATTTTAGTCAAGTGACTATGACGTAGTAAAGTCATATTTAAAAATAGTATTATATAACAATATAAACGGCCAGGGTGTTTCTAGTGAAACCAAAGAGGTTTAACAGTATTGCGTGTTGAGGAGGTTTTTAAAGTAGCCTCGCTACCTCTCCTTCACCCTAGCGGAGTCACAGACCAAGCTGCCACTGGAGTCCTTAACACAAAGACATTTAGTAATATCTTGTGTCGCCTTCTCCCGCGCCTTTGCCAGACGAAAATAGTCTTTTGGCCCTCTTTGGTCTCCAGAGTGTCATAAAGTGGAGACAGCTTTTCATATCGGGCTTTGGCAACAGCGCGCTTAGTGGTATTTTTGGCTGCTATGTACGTATGTATGTAGAGGTTGGCTTTGTTCCATAGGTTCTTAGGTGGACCACTTACACCCCGATATATCTACCTACCATTTCATCCAAATCCGTTCAGTAGTTTCGGTATGAAAGTGGAACAAACAAACATCCATACTTTCGCACTTATAATATTAGTGAGTCGAGATTTTTTTCTTGGAAATGTGTGTGTTCAAAGAAGCCCGTAAGCTAACTCATAGCTTACAACGGACTTCCTATTAGTAAAATAATGCGTTCAGGGTGTTAATGGCAGGTTCGCAGTGGCGCGTGTCGACTGCTTCTATGCGTAAAAGATGCGTGTCTTTGGTGCGCAAAGTGGCAGTGCATCCTGAGTATGAAAGCAAACCGGTTTCACTACTTTCATGTGGCGCTAAACAAACCTGTCTTTAGATAACTAGTTCTTACATGTCTATCGCGTGTTATTAAGTACTCACACAAATGTTTTCACTTGCCTGTATTATATATGAGCAATTGAGCATTGTCTCTGATATAGGTAACTCCTTGCCTTACGTAAAAAAAGGATTGCGATTTTGAATTTATTGCATACCACTACTAGAAGGTGTGATAGAACAAAAAGGTAACTGAAAGGCCGTCGCGTCAGTCTTTTATGTCCAGTTATTGCTTCTCAATTCGCATATTCACATATTCTTCTTCACTAAATATCAAATTACAATAGGGTATTTCACCATTTTTTGAAAAGTATCTCAAATTGATCATTACGTGGGAAAAAGTCAAACATATTTTTTTATTTTTTTTTTGAAACCTATAAGTACCCCAAAATCACATTTTAAATTACCATTCCCAATTAGCGCGCGAAAACGCTAGCCGCCATGATGTTTATGTCGTGACGTCATTTCAGGAGTAAGCAAAACAGCTCTGTACTAAAATTTTGACACATATTGCGAACAAAATGTCATTGTTTACCACTATTGTGACGTCACATGACAACCAGCATGGCGGCTGTCGTTTCAGATATTTGAATTACAGATTAAAAAACTAGATTTTTGTAAATCAAAAATAAAATATTTTTTCTCATTTTATTATATAGAAATCATATTAATTCGATTACTTATTACAAATACCACAGTAAATAAGCAGTTTTAGATTTTTTCTTGTATAGAGTAAAATACCCTATTACTAACCTGGTAGTTGTGTATGGTGCTTATAATGTTGGAGTCAAGCACGAAGGTCTGCGGGTTCTGGTGCCACAAGTTGGCCGGCGACAGAATAAGACAGCTGTACTCGGGCAGCGCGCCGCCGCCGTCGGCGCCCGCCTTGCCGCCCTCGCGCTGGATGCCTTCCACTTGGTAGCAGTGTTGGCTCAGCGTACTCTTGCTGCCCATATACAATTTAATGACTTTAATAATTTTGTAATGTAGTAATTGTGTCGCTATTCATACACTTTCAGTATACATTTATTTTTAAAATTGTAAATATACATTAAAAATAAGTCTTTAAAATAAATTAATAATAAATTATATGTAATTTATGCGTTATCAAATGTACAATTATGCAAACAAAAGATATAATAGTAAAGATATTTTTATCTGTTCGATTTGCATGCTTATTTCCACAAAAGCTAAACATGTATGAATAATTATGAATAATTCCTTATAAAACTCAAAACTCAAACTTAAAATGTTTTTTTATTTATGTAGATGCTTTACACATTCTTTTAAATCGTCAATATTTGTACTATTAGTATATTACACTTTACAACCTGGAGTTACATCTTAGTTACTGTTTGTCCCGGAATAGCTGTGGGTTCCCGAAGTAACAGAAAACACGGACACCTTAACTTGCACGTGTTTGAGTAGATCAGTTAATACCACATACCTATAATAAAGTCCCATGCAAAATGAAATTCAGAAGCAGAATCATTCGCAAGCAACTAACAATTAAAATAGGAATAAAGCCTTTCATAAAATTACAAGAATCACCTTTTCATTACACATACATTCATTCGACATCTTATTGAATCTAACCATAAGTATCATTATAATCTTTATTATAGCTTAATTATTTTTTGACGAGAATATTTTATTGATAGTATACCTATATTTATATTACTGAGAGTATATTGTTGTTCCCCTAGCCGTATACACTTATTTGATGGGTGAGAATAATAATACCTATTAGCATCTAATGTACCAAGGGGCCGTCCATTAATCACGTGATGTTTTTTAGCAACTTTTTAGACCCCCCCCCCCTCCTTCCTGGTGATACGTGGTGAGGAACACCCCCCACTCAAAATCACGTGTATTTTTTTGGTACAAAATATTATCTATAAAAACAGGTATAATGTAATCTAATTCTGTAAAAATTAAGCACCGTGATAAAATTTCCAGACTGACATTAAGGTTGCAGGTTGTTTCTGACTGCCTGAAGCAGTTTCGAACCTTGGGAAGAGTTAAAAACAACATAACGACAAAACCGACGTTTGGAAATTACTCTAGAAATCGCGCATTCAACGAAAAAATAAATACACGTGATATCTCAGTACACCCCCCCTCCCCCCTGGTGATATTTCGTGATTTTATTCTGAACCTCCTCCCCCCCTTTTGAGCCTCACGTGATTAATGGACGACCCCCAACCTGTTGCAATAAACATATTACTATCAATAAGAATACCTAACTCAATTTTCACTAAGATTATTCAAATGGCATAGAGTAGTACAGATATGGAATGCGTTCAGTGTCAGTTCGCAGCATGTTCGCAGGTACACAGTATAAACAAATAACGAACACAAACACACAACACACATATGCAGATGTCATAATAACAGAGAATGATCCACTAATGACTGAACCTTATCTTTTATAGTGCAATTGGGTCTATTTGACTCCAGACTATTGACAGAAAATATTTATTTATATGTAGTATGTATGGGCACAAATACAATAATTTGCTTTGATCCCAGAATTTACAGTTATTAACTTGTTTAAAAATTAAACTCCAGGTACCAATGGATTATCCAAAATTATTATTCGCAATGGCAGAGATTACATTTTAGTCAGTTCTATATAATAAGCTGTGACAAATAAATACAAAATAAAATTAAATATTCTGTGCTTGTTAGAAAACCTTGATTTGTATTTTAAAAAACCGTTAAACAAAAACATATATCAAAATAAAAAGTATACAGTAGTAGAAAGGTACTACTCTGCAATAATTAGCATTAGTAATAAATCTATCAATTGTTTCGATTTTTATTTTATCATTTTTCACATATTTCAAAAATCCTTTAGGAAAAACTGTTCTGTAGTGTAGGATAAAACAGTGAGAATTAATAAAATTGGACACCATCAAACTTCAAACTAGCAAAGCTGCATTCAAGTGAGGAAATAAAACACAGAGTAAATATTAACTAAGAAATATTAAATTCCACACTAGCTAAGCTGAAGTAAATAGTAAATGTGTTTTGAATGTTTTAATATTGGAAAATTATTAAAACATTCAAAACACATTTACATACCAAAAATATAGTTAAATAAGGAATAACATTCAATGACATGAACAAAGTATTCCACTTCAAATGCTTTTTTAGGGTTTCATACTATCTCAATTTTTAAAACATAATTTTAATTTTGTCCTGGACATCTCCAATAAATATAAAGGGAGAAGAAATATTTTTAGACAACACATGAAGGTATTCTTGAATAGATCTCTTAAAATAAAATAGTTTAAAAATCATTTGTCCTGACTGAGTGATCTACTGATCTATCACATATCGTAGCACCAGATCAACACACAGCTTAAACTACTGGGTCTGTGGGTAGTTTTATATATCAGGTATACCATTTCAACTGGCTGAAAAAGTCATTAAAATGATGTAGTACCCCCTGGCATTCCTAAACTTTTATGTACTTAAAAAGTTTGTGTAAGAGGGGCCTTATTAAGTACGCTTAATGAACATTATTTCTGATATACTGTGATAAAGTTTTTGATTGACGGGCATAAAATAAAAGAGTAAATGACTATGGAACCCTACAACATTCAGGGTCTAACACTCACTTGGCTACTTATATTAAATGTCGATGGCAATGTCATCATCAATGCATTTAAAATTTTAAAAATATTTTTTTAAGTACAACTTTCTTAAATGATAGTGTTGCCAGCTTTTAATAAAGTGTCATACAGTTAGCTCTCTACTTTCCTGCTTTGTAGTCATCAGAACAAAAACTCAGTAAAATGTAATTACAATAAGTGCTAAGTCCTAATAAGTGTTTGAACAGAAAAAAATAAGAATAATAAGTAATATCACATCATGCCACTACAAATAATGTGCATACTGTCTTATCTTATTGAAGAGTGACTTACCTGTCAGGATCTTCATGATTTCTGACAGATTCCAACAGTCGGAACGCTTCCTGCAGGGGCGCTCTAAATGCATCATTTACTTTTAAATTGTTGGTCCATGGGGAAACGCCTAGTGACAAAAATGAACAGATTTATGAAGAAAGTTAAAGTAACAAATAATGTGTTAGTATAGCAACAATTCTTATAATTAATTAATTCTTACCAATTTTCATAATAATTTGCTGAATATAAAGTAATGGTTTTTCTTTAGCCCAAATATATGGTACTTTTAGTGTTTCATTAAAACAAAGTTCAAACTGAGCTGGAGCCTCTGAAACAGAAATTGAATATTAGGGCAATATTCACAGGTTTGTGGTGCACAAATATAATGATTGAACTAAGTTTATATAATAATAATAATATATTTTTTAAATCCATTCCTTCACTGAGATATCTATGTAATATAATAATGTACTTACCTTTCGCATAACATTTATTTGCAGAACAATCTGTTAAAGTTAATAGTTGTGCCCTATTCAGGTCCAAAGGCACTGACACAACGGTTGGGACGTTTCCTGGTAGCGGAATATTGAGCAGTGGATAACTGTAATAAACAAGAAAATTTACTTACAAGTTATATAAAAACAAGTTTGAAGATGTAATGCATGAATGTGCAGTTTTAATGCAATTATGGAACACCAACCAGCATAATAGAACGACGGATAACGCGAGGCTAACCACCGCGATTGGGTACGACGAACAAAACAAGCCATACGTGTAGTATATTTGCGCTACCCTCTCGGGCAGGGTGGACCCAGTCATTTTGGCTGCTTTTTACCACTGAACACCTGCAACTCACGACACCATGGCATGCACTCTGTTGTGGTCGTGTTTACTTCTAATTACGCGGCTCTTGTAGATGATATTGCACTCTGTTTCTGTCACAATTGATCTCATCGCATGTCCTCTTGTAATTTGACCAATTACTTTTTTATTATTCTGCATCATTCACAGATGTACATTGTTCACTATTATTACATCAACTTTTACACCTGGCCTGACACCATGTAAAAAGTTCTTGAAGGATCTTTTTTCGATTCAATCTGAACTGAACATGCATCCAGTTTTGTCCTACTCTCGCTTCTTTTTTCATACATAAGAAAAAGACAGACTGTGAGAACAGCCCCACCAGATCCTCCCCGGCCCCAGCCAAAAGAATGAGCGCGAGCGCGATCGCGAATTCGCGATAGATAACTGCGCAGCAGATTGTCACAAGAATATGGCAACACTCGACAACTGTCAAGCATGTAATTCTGTTTCAAAATGCATGTACATTTCCCCGTATTGTCCAAACGCCTAGAGACTTTTTGATTATTTGAGGCTTTAGTGCATTTTAAAAGAAGTCCTATGATCATATTCTGCTCATTTGTGCCGCTACGGCTGAAGAAATATTCAAGTGTATTGGTGGGCAAGACAAGGAAATGCTTTTGACATCTTAACCTAAAAATTTTCGAAACCAGGCAGCAAAGACCTCGTTTTCCTTGAAAAAACTTTTGTGACGGAGAAAAAAATAAGATCCAACAAACGTCCGACGTGAAATTTGCAGTACTTTTGATAAAATTCGACTCAGATGGTGGTACCGAGGATTTCGTCGGGCCATCGTCGGGCCCACCCGAGATCAGGACAATGCGCCTGTGCAGACACAAACTGATTAGTGGAACACTGTCACAAATCGCAAACGATTATTTGTAATGCATTCGCAACATTTGTGACGCAACAGAAAAAAAGATATAAGCGATCGAATCTTTCGAGGCATTTCCCCGTCTGGCCCACCAATACACCTCAATATCTCCGCAAGTTTGGCGTCACAAACGTAGTGAAGTAGCTCCAGGTGAATGTTTTCTCCGTCACTCAGATCAGAGATAAGCGATAATAAGAAGAGATTAACTTTGGAGACAGCTCTGAGTTCCAGCAGCGAACCACCACGTGAAGTATCTTTATCAGGGATGCTGCGGAAGCAGATTTTTTTAAGCTACGGATGCGAATGCGGATGCGGATCTTAAGATTTGTTTAAGAAAATTTGTATGGATGCGCATAAATATATTAAAACACTGGCCTAGTGCGAGTCGGACTCGCGCTTGAAGAGTTCCGTACCATCGCGCAAGATTTAAAATTCCGCCTAAAAAAACGTTTCTGGCCCCCTTAATTCTTTTAGTTATTTTTATTATTTGTTACTATAGCGGCAAACCTACTCTGCGAAAATTTCAACTATCTACCTATTATGGTTCATGAGATACAGCCCGCCGCTGACAGAAACACGGACGGACAGACGGACCGACGACGTACGGACAGCGGAGGCTTAGTAATAGGGTCCCGTTGACCTTTGGGTACGGAACTCTAAAAAAATATAGTAATCCCTATTGTTTTATTAAAAAATTAAATACTTAGTAATCAAAGTTAAAAACTGGACCATTATATTTGATAAAAAGTAACTTTGCTGCCTTTCGGTGTAATGATGTACTTATGGTACTTACTTGAAAATAATAGTGGTTAGTAAAATTGAATGAAAAAAAATCTTATTCATACACTTTTTGTAATTAATTCTTAATGTACAAAATTAAATTCCTGAAACTAAATATTACTATTATTAGCTATGCTGCCCTAGACCCGAATCCGCATGAAAATCTGCATTGAATGTTGCGGATGCGGATGTCATAATTGATGCGGAAGCTCCGCATTTGCGAATGCGGATGAGGATATTCGCAACATCCCTGGTCTTTATGTGCCTTTTAGGTGCCCATCACCCTAAGAGCCGTGACATTCACTTGACATTGGCGTTTCACCATTATTGTATTGAAGATTCTCTCAAAAATATTCGCTTATCTCTTTTCACTTGACATGAGGAAAATTATAGTGGGATGCCAAAGAGAAAAGAAGAAGAAGAATGCAGGTTACTTCTAGGGTTGCCAACCCTACTATATAATATGTGTCGATACATATAGTATCCTACTATATTAGGGGTCCAAATACTATAATTTTTAATAGAATTTATAGTAGGCGAAACTACTATATTTTATTTCAATTAACAAAATGAACTTGAAGGAAGAAATAATACAAAGGAAATATATGTTTTTTGAATATCAAACAAATATAAGATTTTAAAAAATTGCATCAAGATTTTCCTGATATATTTCTACCAGAGTTAAATTGGTTTGATTATTGAACGAAACAAAAATATACTTCATTTGTTTAGGTACTTAAAAAACGTAAACAATCTTGATATGTCTTTTTAATTATATTATGTGCATGTTTAAATTCTGATATTACAAACGTAGGTACTAAGTTCCTTTCATATTTCTATTAAACACGTAATACATTCTACTCGTTTGAGAATTTTAAGAAGCCGATATCAATAAAAAGACATATCAAGATTGTTAACGTTTTTTTAAGTACCTAATTAAATGAAGTATAGAATATTTCGAATTAAATAAATGAAATTGCTCAGAAACTAAATTTTAAAATAAATTTTAACAACCTATACACGGAAATTGATCTAGTAAATATCTAACATTTTAAACATTGTACTTTCTAAACAAAAGCTCAATCTACTGCAGAAACATTAGAAAAAGTTTTTCTCATAAATGATTAAGTCTTACCCAACATTTCAAAAATATTATTTCTTTTTTCCATTCCATATTTTCTGACATGAACACGAAATAAAGTAACAAAAGCCGAATTAATTTGGTGTTTTTTTTTTAACTTAAAGGATTGCATTCAAAGCGGACCAGACACTATCAGTAATAATGACAGTATTTTTACATCAGTATATTGACATTCCATCGTTTAGTTTGCGTCAGACCATCATTCCAACCACTACACTGTCAGTATAATGTCAGTATATTGTATATTGTATATTTCATTACTTGAAAATACTGTCATTATTTATTACTGATAGTGTCTGGTCCGCTCAAGGATATTACTAGAGTCTGACAAATGAAAGCGTAACCTGGAATTTTATTTAAAGTTTTTACATGGCAACAAAAAGAAGCTGTCAGAGGCTGTCACTGTTGAATGTTAGTATGAATGTCAATTATTAATACTATTTAAACACTATATACAGGTCCAAAAAGTGAAGGATAATCCTTCACCTGCGGATTGGTCGAATCATTTCCTACTACATATCAAAAAAAATTTCTAGTAAAAGTCCCACCATTTTTGTGATATCGGTATTTTTTTTTTCAAAAAAATTGACCTTCTTCAGTTTAATGCATGCCATTCCTACAAATTATGACATTTTTAAGTCCTGTTTTTTTTTAAATATTCGTGAATACATAAGTCATCACATCAAACACAATGGTAAATTATTTCTTAAAGTGCTGGCAAATCCTGTAAAAAATAAGTTTTACAAAAACTTTTTCGAATAGTTGACTTCGAAGTTCAAAAATACATGATTGAAAACGTAAGTCATCCGAGAATTTTTAGGAAATTAATAATTTTCATTATTATTGTAACCAATCGCCGCACAACGCGGCATTTTTTTTTATAAATCTTACGTTTAGTTCACGTAAACAGTTTTTCTATACGTTTTGACAGTTAGGACGAAAACAAAACAGAGCGGCGCGGCGCCGCAACGCTGAAATCGGCGGCACGCGTTGCGCCGCACCGCCGAACGCAGCGTTGCGCGCCACGCGCGCCGCACCGCTCGTATCCGCGTCGCGCACCGCTCTTAGCCGCGGCCCGCAACGCTCGTACCCGCGGCGCGCAACGCTCGTAGCCGCGGCTTGCGCCGCTCATATCCGCGGCGCGCACCGCTCTTATCTGCGGCGCGGCGGCTCATTTGATGTCCACAGTTTCTGTAGGTCGGAAGCTTGTTTTTAGGGTTCCGTAGCCAAATGGCAAAAACGGAACCCTTATGGATTTGTCATGTCTGTCTGTCTGTCTATCCGTCCGTATGTCACAGCCACTTTTTTCTGAAACTATAAGAACTATACTGTTGAAACTTGGTAAGTAGATTGCGGTTTACGATTTATGACGTATTAAAAAAAACTACTTACTAGATCTCGTTCAAACCAATTTTCGGTAGAAGTTTGCATGGTAATGTATATCATATATACAATTTTTTGTTTCATCATTCTCTTATTTTAGAAGTTACAGGGGGGACAGACATTTTATCTCTTTGGAAGTGTCTCACGCGCAAACTATTCAGTTTAGAAAAAAATGATGTTTGAAAAAATTTTTGAGTTTCAGTTCTAAGTATGGGGAACCCCCAAAATTCATTGATTTTTTTTCTATTTTTGTGTGAAAATCTTAATGCGGTTCACAGAATACATCTACTTATCAAGTTTCAACAGTATAGTTCTTATAGTTTCGGAAAAAAGTGGCTGTGACATACGGACGGACAGACAGACAGACAGACATGACGAATCCATAAGGGTTCCGTTTTTGCCATTTGGCTACGGAACCCTAAAAACAAGCGTGCGACCTACAGAAACTGTGGACATCATATGAGCCGCCGCGCCGCAGATACGAGCGGTGCGCGCCGCGGATATGAGCGGCGCATGCCGCGGCTACGAGCGTCGCGCCGCGGAAACGAGCGGTGCGCGCCGCGGCTAGGAGCGGTGTGCGCCGCAGCTACGAGCGGCGCGGCACGCGCGCCGCGCAACGCTGCGTTCGACGGTGCGGCGCAACGCGCGCCGCCGATTTCAGCGTCACGGCGCCGCGCCGCTCTGTTGTGTTTTCGCCCTTAGTGATGATTGTTATGAGTCAAGCGATATCAGCGCCTCTATCGGCGAGTTCTGTCAGTTTTCTTCCCCATTGTGCGCCAGCAGCGGAATTTATACGTCTTACAATTTCGGAGATATTCTTAAAAAACCGATTCCGCCAGGGTAACGTTCTCTCAGCGGCATAATTTTGAAAAAGACGGTCAAGCTCATAACAAAGTACATGACTGAGTAGCTTTCGTCGTGTTATAAAGGTGTGCAAATAGCGGAATTTTTGCATCTTACGGTTTTCGAATTATTCAAGATGCCGCTGGAGTAACGTTTTTGTGTTTTCTGTATCTCGAAAACAGCTGATAGAAGAAATTTAAAAAAAACCACTAGTACTAATTTGAGCAATGTTTGTTTTTTGAAAATTATGATAATTTTATAGTAGTTAATTTGTTTAGAAAATCAGGAAATTCTAATTTACAAGGAAACGAGTGAAGTTGCAATCGAATAAAGAGCACTAAAATATTCCTCTAGTAGACCCTAATAATGTCTGCAATAGGGAATTTTCCACGGGTTTCTCTAAACTCAACTAGATGGCGCTGATCAACATTGAAAAAAAGAAAATCTCTTAAAAATCGTCAAAACTGACTAATATAACCGACTAATATCCTAATAATGATGATTAGCTTTCGAAGATTACTTTTCATTGAATATTTTTTGCAGTTTGATCAAAAAAAAACTTTTCATAATTTTTGATGCACAAAGCTTATCAGTATTGTTTTTGTATTTCTTAAAAGAATTCTAACATGATAGCGAGTTATAAATTGCATTTTAATCATAAGAATTATTGTTTCTGTTAATTCAATTAATAAGAATCTATGTTCAGGTGGTTTTTTATATGTTTTTAACAATACTAAATCTATTTTGCTACCGTAAATTCTACGCTGTTATTAAAAATATATTTCCAAAGTTTAGAAGCGCCATCTATAGAGACATAGACATAGACAAAGACATTTCTTTATTCTTTATTCCATTACCTATACCATTTAATTACGAAATAAAGTTAGCGTTTTAAAGATTGAATTCAGTGCTCCCATAAGACTATGTAACATGACATTTTACATTAAATTAGAGCGTCCTGCTAGCAAGCTTTCCTGTAAGTTTCAGCTTTGAATAACGTTGATTTAAAAAGATTTACCTAAAAGAAGAAAGAACGAACATTTTCCCTATAACCCGACCAAATTAGAATGTATACGAGAAAGCGGCCGCGCCATACAAAAGGATAACCTTCTTAAATGAAAGGTATATTGAAGGAAGCTTTGTTAGGTTGCGTGCAAATGTTTTATTGACGATTGTTTTCTTAGTACCTACGTAGGTACTCGTATAGCGGCCAGTACAAAGCTATTATAAAAGATACTTGTAATAAGATTTTTAGATAGTAGGTATCTTATCTAAGTCTTGCCGCCAAACATAAATGTTAACAGCACGGATGTGTTCCAGCATGAAGATAGCCAGTTTCCCATTGCGTTGGGGATTCTTTGATAAGCCCGTTTCCATCTTCGGCGTCATAATTACTTACCATCAGGTGAGATGATACCAAGGGCTTACCAATAGAGGATAAAAAAATGCAACATTAAGTAGTGTTTAGTTTCTAGCATACTGATTAATAGTTCGAGAAGGTTAATACAATATAAAAATTAAAAAGAAGAATGAAACAATGAAGAGTTCTGAGAGAAGAAAGAAGAGATCTGCTAAAATCTGCCACACTACGTGGAACCCCAATATTATGAATAGGTAATTATTTTAATTATGTATATGGTTTACCTACTTAAAAACTAATAAACGGGAAATTCCCGTACTATCTCGCATGAAACAAAAGTTGCTAGCTCAGTACCTAGGTAATTAAAATAATTTTCTAGCAAGCAAGTCATAAAAAAAATATAACTTTTCTATTGCTATTTTTAAAAAAGTATTTCCTTGAAAACTGCCAAATTCTGACACTTTTTTAAATCGTCAGCTTATTCTGCCAGAGTTAAAAGGGTATAGCAAGTTAAGTATTGAGAATGTGCCCCCAGAGGCAAATGTAATGAATGTCATATTATTAATTACTTTACTCATTGACATTACTATTTATGTAGTTTTTGGCTGCTTATGACCTTGAAAAATAACCTGATAAGAGCAATTTTTTTTAAATCTTCGTTCTCCAAAACTAATAGAGCTAGGAATATGATCCCAACGCCAAACTTTTTTATTCAAACTATTTTATGTATATCTGTATTAATTTTTTTACTAATAATAAATATATTTTTTAATAGAAATATTATTTTCTTGGCTATTATTAGTGAATTCTAACAGAGCGACCACTTTCAAAAAATTCTGAAAAATAATACTCAGTGTGTAGATTTGATTGATATAAGTTTCATCGAAATCGGATGCCTGCAACATATTAAAAAAAAAAAATTTACTACCCAGGTACTCGAAAAACTTCTAATTATAGGAATTCGATTCGAATAATAATACAATAAAATCTGTTTTCAGTTTTTTATCTTTATTTTATTTCAATTATCATCGTTATCTGAATTTATAACAACAGATAGATTGTCGTTGTCAAAAATTTTACTTAAAATCTCGGCTTAAATATACAAGAGAAATATCTAGCATACGATAAATAATAAATTATGGCCGCTATATGCGAGCAACAACCCATCGTTCTATTGCCATTCTCAGACACTCACACGTATAGCGCTTAATGCTAGTATAACTTTTTCCATACGGAATATAATCAATGTAACAACGATACGTTTTACTATTTTTACCTGTTCCTGGGTAAATACCTGGGTTTTTTTTAATATGTTGCAGGCATAGGATTTCTATGAAACTTATATCAATAAAATCTACACACTGAGTGCTATTTTTCAGAATTTTTTGAAAGTGGTCGCTCTGTGAGATTACGGACCGACACGTGGGCGGGGCTCATACAAAGTAACTTTTGTTTCATACAATGCTTTTTTGAGGAAATTTGTTCAGTATGATGAGTAAGTTCTTAACCGCCTCCGTGGTCTAGCGGCTAGTCCGCTCGCTTCACATCAGGAAGTCGCGGGTTCGATCCCCGGCGGGGTCCAATTTTGTAGGACTCGGTTTGGTTGGTGGTAGGGCAAAATAAAATCCTAAAAAAAATCAGGGTATCTCCCCTACAAGTGAAGTGGGGATATATATACAGGGTGTAACAGAAGTGTATGACAATACTTCAAGGTTGGCTTTTACCCATCAAACTGAACAACTTTTGTTCTACAACTTTGTTGAAATCGCAAAATTTTTTTTGGACTTTTCATACAAACTTGGTTCGCCAGCTGATCGATATGTATGAAAAGTCCAAAAAAAATTTTGCGATTTCAACAAAGTTGTAGAACAAAAGTTGTTCAGTTTGATGGGTAAAAGCCAACCTTGAAGTATTGTCACACACTTCTGTTACACCCTGTATATATATTTATACGGCAGTTAGTGTATATAACGAAGTTAAAAGGAAACCTATCACAGCTAAGTAGGTTTTACAAGTTAACGAGTAAGTAGTAGTCAATTTTGTAAGACGGAAGGTTTTCCCCTTGAAGCAGTGTCTGTCGAAGTACTACGGAACCCTACACTGCGCGTGACCCGACACGCACTTCACCGCTTTTTTAATACTATATACTCTTTGACTGTTGGCTCTTTCCTGTCTGTATTACCTCTATTATTATGTATATGTGCCTCTCTGCACTTTCCAAGCCTTTCTACCACAGTATAGTTAAAAAATCCGTATGGTTCGGTGAGCTCTTTTAAATGGTGCTTTGGTGACACTAGGCAACTTAAGTCTTTAGCGAACTTAACGTAACTTACGTGATCATTATCAGTCCGAACGAACGACTATCCGACTCAGTTTTATTCGTAGTTTTACACAGCAGTATATTTTCCAAACATGCAGATTTTTACAATGATGTGTTTTTAGGGTTCCGTACCTCAAAGGAAAAAAGGAACTCTTATAGGATCACTTCGTTGACCGTCCGTCTGTCTGTCTGTCAAAACCCTTTTACTCAGGAACGCGTAAACGCATCAAGTTGAAATTTATATCAAATACTCAGGCCTGCAATCCCTTGAAGCTGTGAAAAAATCAAACTTCTACACCAACGCAATCAAAAGATACGGCCTTTTATGCCGCATATTTGGACACTCGCATGGAATCAAAATCAAAAATTTGATATAGAGTTCAAAACATGTGTGATTATGAATTTATACGGAACCCTCGGTGAGCGAGTCTGACTCGCACTTGGCCGGTTTTTGTTCTAATTATACCGCGACATATGCAAATTTAGTAAACCTAAAAAATAAGTAGACAAGTGTCTATGGACTCAACAATAAAGCGGAGCCCGCTACCTTCCCCTGCAGTCCGCTTGTTGTTGGCAAAATCATTTTGTAACGCTAAGTAAAAACAGTTCAATGAGTCTGACTCGGGACAAATTAGCACTTAGACGGGAATGTCGTTAGAACAACACTTAAGCGTAATATTAAAATCCAAACAGTTTAGCAGTTCTGTGATATCCGAAAGTATTTCGAGATGGGTGGCGGGGGCGTCTTATCGCGAGTGTACTTGCGGAAACGCGACGACCACTCCACAGGATCATCCAAACAGGAGAGCTGTGGAGTAGCGCTCGCTACAACAGACGAAAGATACTTTTAATGGTATTTGGTGTGGACGATAAAATACTGCGACATTTTATTAGTATAGGGAGGGACGAAGTCATTAGGATTTGGAATCATTTTATTAGAAAACCTATTTTATATACCAACAGTGGATAAAAAAGTATGTATATATACATATACTCAGGTATAAAACATGTATTTCTATGAATAGCCAAAGCGACGACACGACATATGTATACAGGTGATTTCGTACAAATCGGACTGATCAAGTTGGACGAAATAATGTTGGCTATTCATTATTATTACATGGAAGGATTGAACATTTTTGTATGGATGGTCCAAAACTGTTTGACGTTTACTTAAAAAGTAGGTAATAGAACGAAAGTTGTCACATTTGACCTGATGGATGGATATGACCACCAGTAAAATTCACCTTAACTATTTTGTCATCTAAATGTTTTACCAATACGTAGGTAATACCTGAATGAAATTCACAGTTTTATTTATAATTTTAGTAAAGCTCTTTCCTGTTTTTTTTTACCCTCAATTGGTAAGCGCTTGGCATCATCTCACCTGGTGGTAAGTGACGATGATGCAGAAGATGGAAGCGAGCTTACCAAAATTCCCCAACGGAATGGGGAACTGGCTATCTTATCTTCATGCCGGAACACATCAATGCTGTTAACATTGATGTTTGGCGGCAAGACTTAGATAAGATGGTGGTAGCTAGCCAGGCGGGCTCAGAAAATGCCCTACCACCAACCAAACTGAGTCCAAGAACTAGCCATGGTCTCAAATCCCGATTTTGTAATGTTTTTTCAAATACCATCATGCGGCAAATACTTCCTTCTTTTGTTCCTAATTACTTACGTGAGTATACTTAATGTGTAAAAAAACAAACATTATTTAAAAAAATACCAGATGTCTTCACAGTTTTCCCAGAACCTCGCTGTTCACTTTTTAACAGCGTTAATAACGGTGGAATTAAAGCGCGAGAGGCCGCCCGCGGACGTTTTAATTAAAGCTAACGAAGATCCCTCTCCCTCGCCCACCTGCCCACTTTTTCATTTAATTTCTCAATGTGCTTTCCAGGTTCCACCGCCGCAGCCGACCATCCAAACAAAAGCAATTGCCCAGACAACGATATGATTGGAAAAATAATTTAATCTCTAATTTACTAATAAGCCAATAATCCTACAATCATGATATTTTTAATGAATGTGGTTTTTATTGTTTGTTATTGGTTTGATTTATTGCCAACTTATGTTGGCTACACATGCCACACATAAAAATTAATTAAAAATATAATAAATAAAGTTGGAACCAAATAAATAGGCCAATTTTCCTGACCGATTTGTTTAAAACGTAACAATAACTAACCACGGCAGTACCTCGTCTCTGTAACAACATCTAAGCACTTTTATGCCCAAAATGAGATCTTAAACTGTTTAGCCGATGACATTTCCGCTACCGGCAACCACGCCGAAGCGGCGGTGGCGGCGGCGGCGGCAGCGGCGAGTGACGTGACCGCACCGCGCAGTGTGTGTGATGCCGCCGGCGGCGGCGGCGGCGTGATGACCAGCCCGATATCCTCGCCCGTTGATCCGAGGTGATTTACGATCCCTAATGCGCAAGCGACAACCGCAAGCATACACGCACCCCTTCTGATGCGATTTTAAATTGGACACTACAAACTACAATTTGTCAAGAAGTTCCTACGCCTTAGTTGTAACTGTAGCTACGTAGCACATAGTACGAAGTACATATAAATCAATAATTAAAAGCGAACTCTTGGTTTGAATCCGAGGAACTGTTTCGCGCGAAATTGAAAACTGTATTCATATATTTTTTTGCAAACTTGTAAGTATTTTTTTACTTTGAAATATTTTTATACACAAAGTGGATTCAAAAGATTTTTAGCTAAATTGCATCAGTATTTTAAGGGCAAAAAAATCTACAGTTTCATTAAGGTGAGACTGTTCATTTGCAAAATGATAAATATGGCATAAATTATTTCATTTATTATTCAGTTCCGTTCTTTCGCCGTTGTTTCGAATAAGTATAGCGAATAACGAGCGACTTCGCCCGACACCCTATTTATTTTTTGCCTCCAACAACGATACTGTTTGCTGGCAGGCTCTTAATTTTGAGTTTAAATATGGGGGAGAGATTTGCCTAAAAGAAATCCTAATACAAATCCCATATCAAACACACGAAATGCACCTGCGAATTCAAATTGCTATTGACTTATTTGTACCGACAAAGCCAAGCAGTGTGGTCATTGTTTTCGTAAATCGTTAATCGGGCGTCTAAATCAAATACCGACTCAAACTAGATTCTTAGATATAAACAAGCTTTAACGACGTTACATACGTTCCTAATATAAGACTGCTCCTACAAATGCTAGATGATACAAAAAATATCTGCAAAAAGTGGCAATAATCACAGCCATTGTACAAATTTCAATTCTTGGAGAACGACATAAAAAGAATAATAACTAACTGCGACTAAATATAAGTAATATGGAAAAATATTTATTTCAGACTTTCTTCAAGCTCTATTAAATCATAATAAATGAAAAACGGTTAATTTTAATTAACTTACTTTTTAACTTTTAAAGGGTTTTATGTAATGTTTGACGCTCAGTTGATATACGAGAAGCGGCAAATGACACTATTACGATTACCTGTGACGTTGATTGACCCTTTGGAATCGCAAGCTGTTCGCGCCACACTGCTATTTTTAAATTAGTAATTCAAATAAGTTTGTACAATCGCGCTTTTTCAAGCGTTGTCCTCGCTCACACCTATATAGCGCACTTCATAGTCTTCATAGATAAGAACAAATAAAGACTCATTAGTCTGAGGCGCACTTAATACTGAAGTTGCCAATTTTATAAATCCTTTTAAATTGGCCACTCATTTTTCCCATCAAATCCATTGTGATTCCTATTTTTTAATAGTGTACAAGATTACTGAACATATTTAAATATATCACAAAAACTCAGTATGTTGGCCTACTTTACATAATATGGTTTTAGTTTAGCGATTGGTGCGTCTTGTTTCTTTGTATCAACATAGCATATGTGTAGTCCTTAAAGGTCTCGATTTGATAGCAAATAAAATGACGCGCTATATATTACCAACGAGATAGGTCCTTAATTCTGGTATGTCATAAATAGGTAGTTTGTGAAATTTACGATGTGTTATATTATAATTTAGAGTCGCGATGCTCGGGAAGATCGGGCTTAAAAGATCAAAGTTTCCGCTGGTGGGGGGGCCGACGGGGTTTCCGACGGGCCGGGCAGCCTTGCTGGCTACTTCAAAAACGATACCTATACGTACATGTTATAGGTACTTAAAAAAAGTATAACTAAATGTGTGTGTACTTGTGTAGCGATAGAATAGTGAAATCTGTATGATTATTTCTAATAAAATCGATAAGTAAACTTATAAGTCTAAACTGTTTTTAACGTTTCACCCCGCGTTACTCTAAAAAGAAAAAGCGACAACAACACTTAGCCCGATTTTTTCCGCCGCAACGAATTTATGAAATTTAAAAAGTTCTCAGTCGAGGAAAAATGTGATTAAATATGTTTTGTTCAAGAGCAAGACATTAAAGCGATGTTAAGGGTGTGATAATGAGGGTGTTGATAAGCGTTTATTAGCCGCCCGCGCGGCCGAGACGCTCCACCGGGCCGCGTTCTCAATAACGCTATCAGAGGGGAGTTAAATCATTTACACAGTTTGCTGCGGGACTTCTTTAAGAAAAATGCGAGGATACTCCGCCTATTTGGCTTTTAAATTGCTTGCTTCGGACATGACACCGCAATAAGTTTTAGGGGGACATCTTTGTTCTTAAAAGTAATGAGATTTTTTACAGTAGACATTTACAGACAATTAAGGGGTGTTGAGTTTGTATTATCAAGCAAGCTGATTCCAAAAATTCATACTTATTAGTGGTATTTTTTATTATTGTGCTTGATATGTGCACACAGTATACCTATGTGTTTGTAACTGTATCAAACGGCAAAAAAAAAAACGTTTACTATGCATACAAGTTACGATATCTGCACTTGTTGAATGACCCACTAACCTTGTACGAGTATACATATAGAGAACACTTGAGAACATTTTAAGTTTTTAATTGTAAATCAGGTAAAAATATGTTGATCCTTTGTCAGAAATCGCAACTTACACCGATCTATTCATAGGTAAATAGATCTGTGTAGAAGTAGTATTAGTGTGTTCTTTGTATGTATTTGTGTAATATTATGAAAGTGATTTATTATGAATGCAGCTTCAAGTGTAGAGAGCCAATCCTTAATGGCGGTCTTTTAATCCTGAAACTGAACAATTACGTATCAGCCTAAAAATGTTATCGATTTCTGAAAAAAAAAAGTCTGATTGTTTGATGATTGTCTGAACAGTTTCACTTTCAAGAGAAAATTTACGATTTGCTGCATCTTTTTGTTACACCAGTATACAACTTCTGAGGTATAAGAAGCTTGAGCTTCTGTAGTATAAGAGGAGTTTTGAAGTTATAGACTAAAGCATCACTGAGGAATGCTTTGTTTTCCTCTCGCACCCTGTATACTTGTATAGGGGTGGACGCAGGTGCGCTGGCAGCGCGGCTTAGCACCTCTGACCGCAGTATTGATGCCTCGCACGCTGTGAGGTGATTTACACCCCGTCTACACTGTGGTGTCGGTACAATGTACATGCACAAACTATTCCTTGTATTACAGCAATAATATTATATATATATATGCACCTTAACTAACCACCAGTTTGTTTTCATTGCCGCATAATGACTAGTCCGAAGGATGTCACTGCGAAAATAAAATCACTATTATTTTAGGAAGGGAAATCGTAATTACTTTTCGTATTTAGTTACGCAAATGTCACTCCTTATAGGATTAGAGTCCTAAAACATGTCGGACGCAATTATAAAGTGTTGTAAAATGAGTATTTGATTGCAGTAATTACACACCGTGGCTCGTGGCACAGTTGCGTCGAAGCGGTTCTAATTTAATATCATTTGCATAGCGATACGTGACCTGCGCTGCTGACTGTAGCAAAACCACTTTTGCTCTCCCATCGCAACCGGTATTGGAAAAGTTTTGCACAAGTTGAAAACAACTATAAATACCTATGTACTTGCCAAATTCTGCAAAGCAGTTGTTTTATTTTAATCGGTATTGCATCAGGCAAATATTATAATTTCTTTATCAAAGTAGGTAAGTATATTAAAGTAAAAATAGAAAACGAAGTATAATAAATTAGTTTGCCTACAACTGGGTACTTTTCAAAGGTACCGAATGTCATTCTGCTATTTTTGTGAAGAATTTTGGAACAAATTAATTGTCTCGCTGGATGTGTGGCGGGTGGGCGCAGGGTGCAGGGTGCAGGGTGCCGCGCGGGGTGCGGGTGGCGCCCCTGTCACGGATACAAATCGCGTGGATTTACGCGCACTCAGCCCCACTGGAATTTATCCGACGCTCCTATTTACGTATCCTTTTATTTGTTTCACTCCTATTAGTCCCGATATAGAATTTTTATGTTTGCATGTCCCCAGCGGCGCCCGCTCCTCCAAAATGGCAACTTGTGAGCCTTTATAGCCGTGTTAACACAATTGTCGATCGAGCGATCTCTTTTTATTGGATTACGGAGCAATAACATATCGCTCTACCTATGCTCCAAGCTCCAACTATTGTAGCGACTATAGAAGCAACATCATGGGTTGATACAGAAACTACCAGCTTGTAGTTAAAACTTTTAAACATTTGCTTTTTTTTATCTATAATTGGTAAACCATTACCAGTTTTAAATTTAATTTGAAAATTCTGAATAAGAATGTGTTAAGTTTTAGGCCTTAATCTCAAAATAACTTTTTCATCGATTTATTACAAGAGTGGATAAAGTTTTAGTTCAATTTTGTCAGAGCCGTAGCTATGTTTGGTTTAACTGGAAGGTCAGTTAAACCAAACATAGCTACGGTTTGGTTTAACTGCTAAGGCTGACCGTCAGCAGCGTTATGTCCGTGAGTAGCGTCGAGCTGTGATCGCAAACGGTTGTTAATGTCCGTGTGTAGTGCCGCTGATCACGGGATTTATTTATGGGTTTAGGGAGCCGGGAGCCGGCGCGCAAACATTTAAATTAATGTAATAAAGAGGCGCGAAACGTACGGCTTGCACAGATCACGGAATTAGCAGCGGCTACAGCGGCGCCGCGCCGGTGCCGCTGTACGTAGTAGAAGTAGCAGCTTGACGTAGCGCGCCGATTTGTATTAGGGATAAAGGTGGGTGGGCTTACTTTTTTCACTAAGCAGGTAAATAATGTTAAAGTAATCTTTAAAGTACATTGCTTAAAACGATTTTTTGCATTAAATTATGATTAAGTATCAAAATAACATATGACTTGTAGAATGACATTGCCAAGAAATTATTTATAATTTATCTATTTGATATACTTATTATCTTTATCTTTGCAATATACATACCTGAAAATTGCTACATCCAAGACCTTAGTCAAATTACATTCGAAGTGTGATTTAGTTTGTCCCAGTGCTCAGCTTGCGCACAGAGGTAACAAGGTGGATCGGTGCAGGTGATCGGTATCGGGAATTGAGGTATAAATCGGGCCGCTGTCGGCGCTAAGCCGCTAAGCCGCCGCTGATAATGGGGTTAGCGCGTCCATGCGGGTCTTAACACTTTCGCCACGGTTGTTTATTACCTTACCACTTGTAATTCGCTGTCGTGTAGGGAGAATGCAAATTATTGTCCACCTTCTATCCTAACAAAATTGTAAGCGTAATACACGTGGTGGAGATTTTTATATTTTATTTCATGGCATGGCATTAATCAATCCACTGATTGCTGAAACTCCTAAGATTGTAAGCTCGTTTTTGACTGAAACTCTGTTATACGTGGTTCGCCATGTTTAATGTGAGTCAGGTCCGTGCCATCTGCCGCCCGCGCCCGTCGCAACTCGCGAGTTAGATGGCACGCCCTTTATTGTGCAACTTTTGGAGGAGTCGCGCCTTACTAATAAATAAACCTTATAAGTTTGATCTTCGAGTAGGTAGGCACATAAGAGCGAACTAGTGAGTATATTTCAACGGGAATCTATTAAGCGATTTTTTTTGTATTCAGAAGATCGTTTTAAAAATTACTTTCTTAGAAAAATACCCATTAAAAACTTTTTAGTAACAACATCAAAAATATCAAGAATCTAAATAATATTAAGAAATTATTATGTTGTTGTATGTGATTTAGTTCGGATGTATGTTACGCGATTACTCTGCCAATTATGAGTTTATTTTGATGATTCTTTTTTGTTTGGTAGGTGATACTTTAGAGGTGGTCCCTTAATTTTTTTAACGAAATCGAATCAGCGCTTTTTGAAAAAATCAACAAAAAACATATGAAAATTGTAGTTGTTACGATTGAAGTCGGTTGTTTTTACCGTGTTCAGCGTTGTCATATTATGACTGACCATCAATCTGACGACTGGGAAAAACTGACACGCACACATTTAGATAACTTCAACGCAACATGCAACAAATGAAATGCTAGAAACATGTAAAAGTCGGAAGTGGTCATTTGTTTTAATCATATTGTCACCTGCCACTAAAATCCACATCAAAAGGAAAAACATACATCATATTGGTTTCATAACATGTTCCAAGGGTCGAATAAAACATTCCAATCACGATGGCTCGCTTGTTTTACAAACCGATCAGACATGGATTTTCTTCGCTAACTCTTAGTTTTAGCTCTTACTATGGGCGGTAGAGAGGCGAGATTCCCTCAATACGGCGTCGTCCACTAGACATGACAATGCAATCAGCGGTGACCGGGCGGGATTTGGTTCATACATGAGCGGATTTGCGGGATGAATAAGTTTCGACCCCACGAAATAACAAAGAGGCCTTACTTATATTGCGCGAGTTTTATAAGGCCGTTTGCAAAATTCCTCTTTTTCAACGGCTGCCAACGATAATGCAACCCATAAAATAAACGCCGCCGCTTCTCATGTGTCAAAATAACCATACCGTCTTTTTATGTTTACATGTATTTACTCATCCATGTAAACAACGACTGAGATTGAATGGTTGTAGGTGATATGTAAGTAATCGTCATAATATGTACAAACCCTTCCGTCGCTCGGCCCGTTCTGTGGATATTTTTGTCCTACAAAAGATGTAAAGTTTATTTTTTTATTATACTGCTTAAGGTATGAAGGTGAACATGGAAGTATACTCATTTTGTAAAATTATAGGCATTTAATCATTTTTGCTGCAAGTGGCCAATTTTCTTCATTATATAGGGTGTAACAAAATTGGTGTAGGACCCGTTAACTGGGGATTCTACTCATCGCGCCGTAGAACAAAAGTTGTTTCCCAGTTAACGCGTCCTACACCAATTTTGTAACACCCTGTGTAGTATAACCCTTGGAACTTTAGAGTATAGGTAAGGTATGTCATTGAAAAAGGTAGCATTTAATATTATAATTTTAATGGAGTGAAGTTTGGGCAATCCTCGTTTATAAGTAAAATATAATGTATAATATTTTGATCAGAAGTCGGGTGATTTGATTTTTTATTAGGACTTCAAACTAAAGCAATAAAATACAAACTATTCCACCTTTTGAATGGCAAAGCACCTAATTCTTCTCTATTGGCTGAGCTACCAACAAAATTAATAAACAGAATAACAGCAGAGACCCTCTCAGATCTGCTGATGAAAATGTTGGTAAACCGCTGCTTTGCTCAGTATAGGGTTTTTGATGGGGTGCGGAAAGGCCGCGGAGACCAGTCGACGGTGGTGGCGGCATCGGCGCGGCGGCGGCGGGTGTCGCCGGCCCCGGGTCGCGGGGACACGCGGCACGCAGCTCTGCGGTGACAGATTAATGCCGACAATCTAATATGCTGTCAGGTGTGGTTGTAGCTCGCTCGCATTCACGAAAACTCTTCGCATGTATATTTTGCATGGACAAGGGATATATTGACTATGTTCTTACCTATAATATTCTACCAAAACTCTATATCCCAAAGCAGTTTCTTACGTTTAGATCTTCCTCGTTCTCTGACGCAGCGACCCGTCACTGCCACATCAAATTTCCTTCGTTCACGCCTCCAATAAATAACATATCTGCGAGGTATGACAGCTGCCACTAATCGCCCCCTCCCCAGCATTAGTAACTCTCGCGAACTAAAATTTTCTCCGTGGAACTTGGCAAACACCATTAAGTCAATCTGCTCGTTTTACAGATGTTATCTTGATATTAACATTGAGTAAAGAGAATTGTCCCGGAGAGAAACCGCTGCTGCGGGCGAGTGACGCATGGACTGAAAAACTTTAGTTGGAAGGAAGGAATAATGATTTAAGTTACCAGAAAACACAGCAGGTACAATTATCTAACTAGAATGACAATTAGTAGATACTAACAAATGGCCGTAGTTATGCCATAATGATCCAATTGATTTAAAGTAAGTTAGGGATAATGTACTTTAACTCATTTACGACTTCTACCAAAATATTCATTTTATCCGCAACGAAAAAGTAAACTTAGAAGTCAGTAAAATAAACATCAGGTATCACATTAGTTAGAATATAAACAATTATGATTTCATAACTTGTTGCTATTTAACCGACTGCTTAAGCAGAGTTTTTTTTCGGGTCTATGTATGTTTCATTGTACTGCCTGAAGGTAAAACGGCGTTATCAAAGAGTGAGGTGTCCCCAGTTTGACATAAATGACGTTTTATGCAGTGGACAGGTTTTCTTTTTTCTTCTTTCCTCTTTAAAGTTTTTCTTCTAGCTAATATTATAGCAATAACACCGATTTTATGTACGAAATACACCCAACTACCCTCTTTGTAGGCTACGCTTTCGGCGATACATGAAACAATGCTACGCGTAGTATGGTAGTATCTCCTCGCAAAATTTTATTAAATATTATTTGCGGGCAACCCTTCCGTTGCCGTTTAATGTGATTTGAGGTATCACGACAAATTAATTGCGGTATGACGCCTGCTGCCCCTGATTTGTGATGGGTTTGAATGGTAATTAAGAATGGCTTTTAATAATTACTAAAACTGTTTTGTGCTTTCACAAATGGGTAAGTATATTACATATAATTTAAGTTTACAAAATAAACTGTAATTAATAGAAACCGCCAAACAAAAAGGTGTGTTGGGTGTAGGTATATTATTTATTTTTCAATTTAACTATACCTAATGCCCAAGGCTACAATAAAGTCCTAATTTAAAATATATGTGATCCTTTCAAACTTACATATTCTTTTTAGCTTTCCTTAACGAATCTATAATTAAATCACAAAAATGTTTTTGCAGTATTCATGCCAATCTTTAACCTGCAGTTGTCAATTTGTATATTTTTTAAATTTTAATATGTGTTCCTTTAGGACAGCTATCCAGAAACGTGAGTATAAGTTCCGTCTGGAAGGAATACCTTTTTTTATCCACAATCGGTAAGCCCTTGCCATTATGTCATCTGATGGTAAGTGATGATGGTGCCGAAGATGGAAGCAAGTTACCAAGATTCCCAAGGCAATGGGGAGCTGGCTATCTTATCTCCATGCCGGAACACATCAATGCTATTAACATTAATGTTTGGCGGCAAGACTTAAATAGATGGTGGTAGCTAGCCAGGCGGGTTTAGAAAATGCCCTACCACATGCCTACCACCAAGCAAGCCGGGTCCTACTTTGGACCCCGGGTGGCATCGAACGCGCGATCTTCTGATGTGAACCGAGGCAGACTAGCCACTAGTCCACGGAGGCGTTTATATCAAATGTGATTTTCATGAGATCCTATAACAAAATAAATTACACGTTGTGAGTTGTGAGTGCGGGCACGTACTTCCGTCGGCTGCCGGCTCTCGTGGCGCTTGCGGCCCGCTCCCGTCACTACATCTCACTTGTTTATGACCGACAGACTCTGTTGGCCATAGAAATATGTATTACAATTTTACCTCAAACTCTCATAAAGACATAAAAAATAAAATATTTAAATGAATGAAAAACTCTTTATTTGTTCTTAAAGAAAATTAATCAGGGTTTTGTGTTTTGAATATTCATCATCTAAATGTGTGACTTGCTTATTGTGACACTCCTCTAATCTGGATCGAAAATTTGCCATGACCGTGTTTGGCCAAAAACTCATATCCATGCCATGACTTTAACTGGCCACCACGCAGTTCAGACTTGACCCCAATGGACTTTTTCCTTTGGGGGTATCTAAAAAGTAAAGTTTTCACCAGCAGCCTAGCGTTTATTAAAGAATTAAAAGAAAACATACGCAATGAAATACAAAACATTTCACTTTTCAGGCGGTCATTTCGATCCAGATTACAGGAGTGTCAGAATAACATTTAGATAATGTTATATTCAGAACATAAAACCCTGATTAATTTACAAATAACGAGTTTTTCGTTCATTTAAATATATTTTTTTAACCATTTTAAATGTTACCGAACTTATGGGACAGCCTGTATAAACAGAATACATAATTTAATTTTATTCATGATTGGACTCTGCTTGTTAAGTTCCACATTAACTTTGACTTGAATTATATAATAATAATGTTGATTTACATCACGTATCACCTACGACACATAGTTCAACTAGATCAACGGCGCATGCGCTACAAAATTTTGTAAAGTTTTAATGGACACAAATATGTTCGCATAAACGCATCACCTAGGAAGTCCTGAAGTATGTCACGGGTATTTGAGTAGTTATTTCACAAAAAAAATCTGTTTCGCAAATACCCGAACGCTATTGCAATGAACGTAAGTTCGAAAAATCAGAAAATCTTTAATAATAACAAGGAAATTTTTTTTTTACGTTTTGATCGAATCGATAACGATAGCTGTAAGATCGATGCGAGGGTAACATGACAATGGTTAATTGAATTTAATAAAAACTTTACAAGCTCAAATAAATAAAATCTTAACTAAAACATCTTAATAAAATACTTTAAATATTTTAAACTATTTTTGTAGCCGCACTCGCTTTCCGCCCGCAGCCGCCGCCGCCGCCGTGTGCGGCCGACGCGGCTCAGCGCAGGCACCAGCTGCGCTCAAATTGCTTACACTCGATAATGGCCTTTTCAATTTGCGAGGATTTGCAACTTGAGCCTTTTCTAGCTGTTTCTGTGCACAATGATTTATGTCGATCATTTTTGTGGCTTTGTAACTTATCATATAATAATAAATTAGTTTTTTGTGTAAATTCGATACGTTACATTATCACTTTGATATTATATTAGCAATTAACACATTCCTTGCGTTACGACAAGTATTTTACCGTATCTGGGTATCAGACAGTGCGGCAGCTCGTTTTGCTTGTTTTACGCTCGGTGCGGGGGCGATTTACCTATATTCCCGTATATGTAGAAAAGACACAGTGATATTCTCAATATTGTTGTTATAATACAGGGTGTAACAGAAAGGTGTGATAATACTTCAAGGTTGGCTTTTACCTATCAAACTGAACAACTTTTGTTTTACAACTTTGTTCAAATCGCAAAATTTTCGATCAGCTGGCGAACCAAGTTTGTATGAAAAGTCCGAAAATTTCTTTGCGATTTCAACAAAGTTGTAGAACAAAAGTTGTTCAGTTTGATGGGTAAAAGCCAATCTTGAAGTATTATTTACCTTTCTGTTACACCCTGTATAATAATTTTCTACAAAAAAAATGTACGGCAAAATAGTTGCCGTACGCACAGTGAGGAAATTATTATTACCCAGTGCGGTACGGCAACTATTTTGCCGTACCTCCCCAACCCCGCACCTCACTGCATGCGCAATAGTGCGGACTATAAGTGAGATGTATTTTGTGCTCGATATTTCTTTTTGCATAAATTACGAAAAAAACAATGGATGTTCACGAAATAAAATAAGCGTGAATGTGCAGAAGGAAGAAAGAAACTTGTTCACATTTTTAATGATTAATTTGTTTGTACAATATGTTACTGCTTCATAAGATAACCAAGGCAAAATCTAAATAAATATATTAAAGAAGAAACTGACTGACTAACTGACTGACATATCAACGCACAGCCTAAACCGCTGAGTCTAGAGACTCCAAATTTGGCTAGTAGGTTTGTTATGAGGTCTAGGGATACACTAAGAAAGATTTTTTTTTAATTCACCCTCTAAGGGGGTGAAACGGGGGTCCAAAGTAGATAGAATAGATCAACGCACAGGCCAAACCCCTGGGTATAGAGAATCCAAATTTGGCAAGTAGGTTCCTTATGATGTCTAGGGGCGCATTAAGAAAGGATTTTTCAAAATTCACCCTCCAAGGGGGTGAAACGGGAGTCCAAAGTAGATAGATCAATGAACAGGCCAAACCCCTGAGTCTAGAGATTCCAAATTTGGCAATTTTTCTCCGTATACTTAGTACTCATATACAAGCTTACAAAGAGTTTTATCATTGTGTGCAAAAATTTAGTTGGTTCATGGAACGCTTCTTAAAAAATATAAATACAAATAATAATAAATCGACTCTTTTTTGGGCAATAATTTATACAATTTTGTATATTTTTTATCACATAAATCTTATAGAATAAAAAATATTTTTTTTTTACCCTCAATTGGTAAGCCCTTGGCATCATCTCACCTGATGGTAAGTGATGATGATGCCGAAGATGGAAGCGGGCTTACCAAGATTCCCTAAAGCAATGGGGAACTGGCTATCTTATCTTCATGCCGGAACACATCAATGCTGTTAACATTGATGTTTGGCGGCAAGACTTTTAAGACTTAGATAAGATGGTGGTAGCTAGCCAGGCGGGCTCAGAAAATGCCCTACCACCAACCAAACCGAGTCCACAAATTGGACCCCGCCGGGAATCGAACCCGCGACCTCCTGATGTGAAGCGAGCGGCAAGCCACTACGCTACGGAGGCGGTTATTTAAGAATAGTCTGAAGTCGAAACTTTTTTTTCGAGTGTGTGATGGGCGAAAAATGTGCCTTATCAACCCTCCTCCTTTTCATGATTATGATGGATTGAAAAAAGAACGTAAATAAAACTCAAGTAGAAGAGTACAACGCCCCGACAAGACCATGACTGACCATGTACTTATGTATAAGACAATGGCTTATGGACAATGAAATATTTTAGTTCTGTAACATGTAGTACATGGTGGAAGCAAAGAAATATCATAAATAATGGCATACGAACTAATTATACATTTACAACTAGCATCATACTTTTTAAACACACAAGTTCATTCCGAGTAAATAAGAATATTAAACGTAAAAGTGAAATCGCTTATGCCTCTCTATTTTTTTTATGTACTGTATCCAAATAAAGGCGCGCAACCCATTTGATCAAAAATGTTCCCGGGTAACGTAGCTTTTCTGTATTAAACTCGCTGCCTCACGTGTAATCTAAGCGTGACATAACAGAGATTGCATTACGCAGTAAGACCGGCTCGAAGGCCGATAACCGCGGGTTAATCCCGCAAGGAGGCGCAGATTTTTTCACACGTCCCCGCGCGGGGGCCCTTCCGGAAAACTAATAAAGAAACCATCTCACAGTCAGCTGAAGCTTGAAATGTATTTTTTATGTAATTTGCCGCGGATTGATTGTGAGACACATCTGAAAGTTTCGCTTTCGTTTCACAATATCTACATATAAATAAAAGGTTTTCAATGCAGATTTTAAAACAGTTTATTCAGAAATGACTCTGATTTAAATTTAAATTTTAAATCGAATTAACTTGAATTTAAATTCCTTGTACAATACCGCTAATAACGTTTTTAGTAACTATGTACTCTAAATAGATATATCAATACTCATATGGGTTTACCAACTGTGATTTAAAATAAGGCGGCCAAGTGCGAGTCGGACTCGCCCATGAAGGGTTCCGTAGCAGCAAGTAACATAATAATATAAAAGTTCTTGTAGTTCGTTGTAGGTAAATTGCGGTTTACGATTTATGACGTATTAAAAAAAAAACTACTTACTAGATCTCGTTCAAACCAATTTTCGGTGGAAGTTTGCATGGTAATGTACAACATATATTTTTTTAGTTTTATCATTCTCTTATTTTAGAAGTTACAGGGGGATGTACTAATTTTTTATTTAACTTATTTTTTTTTAATTAAATAAAAAATTACACACATTTTACCACTTTGGAAGTGTCTCTCAAGTCGCAAACTATTCAGTTTAGAAAAAAATTATATTAGAAACCTCAATATCATTTTTGAAGACCTATCCATAGATACCCCACACGTATGGGTTTGATGAAAAAACATTTTTGAGTTTAATAATAATAATAAATAATATGTGGGACAAATTACACACGGTCTTCTGGCCCAGTTTCAGTTCTAAGTATTGCCTCCCCCTGAAGCCTGACCGAAGTACTAAAACTTCTATAAAATGCAAATTAATAGAGGCATTTCTTAAGTATTCAAAAAATTTCGCGCTCGCTACGCTCGCGACTTTTTATATTAATGGTCTAATATCATCGACCGCTTCATAAATACGGGTACACTGAAAATTTGCCCCCCCCCCCTGTACGAAATCCTGGATCCGCGCCTAGTTCTTATAGTTTCGGAAAAAAGTGGCTGTGACATACGGATGGACAGACAGACAGACAGACATGACGAATCCATAAGGGTTCCGTTTTTTGCCATTTGGCTACGGAACCCTAAAAAGTAGTTAAAACAGAATTTCTTTAAAAATTTGGATCATATCGCTAAGCTAAGTAAATTGTTAAAAAAAAGTATAGTTAGTTTGTAGCGTAGCGTAGCAGATATACTTGCATTTGTGGATTGCAATGGTCAGACACGCGGCGCGGCGCGGCGGTGCGGTGATGACGACGTTGACAGCGCGGTCGGCGCTAATTACAGCCGTCACGTGCTGCCTGCAGCAAAACAAGGTCGCCCCGGTCACCAGCCTGCCGATGCCGCCCCGCGCACCATCAGCGCACTCCACCACCACCTAAAGTTTCCACTGCCTAATTTAAACTGGGAACTGACACATGAAAATGTCAGTTGCCTAATTAGTTTGTTTACCTTTTATTCAAATTGGATTGTAACAAGGTTTGCCTCAAAAGTACGATTATGTCGCAGTATGATTAGATAAACAGTATCATCGCAATTGATTGAATTGGATGATTGATTTTTTTAAACTACGAATATAAAAAAAATTGTCAGAGGGAGAGGTTAACCTAAACTAACCGTTTATTTTAATCCTCCATATTTTTGCAATGATACGTGTTTTCCTAACTATACTGCAGCATACACATCGACAGGGTCCGGAATTTTCAATACTAAAAGAGATACCCAAAAATAATTAGCTTAGCGTTAATATTAATTTTGCTGCTGGGTAAAGGGTACGTCAAGCATGTAAACGGTAAGCGACATGAAGTTAAATTAACATACATTTTGCTAATTAGGTACTTGTACAGTTAAATATTTCTAAATATTGATGCATCGTCAATATGTCATAGAAACTGTAAACCAGGTAGCGTGATGTTTTTTCTCAGAGTACTGTACCAGCTCGCACTTTCTGTATGGATGAATGCCTTTATTTAAAGTTATAAAGCAATAATAAAAAAGGCTGAAGCTAAACTTTTTAAAGTTACTTGGTACTACGCTGCGTGATACGAGTAAAAGCTTCGTAGTTTAGTACCTATGCTACGAACAGTGAACACCCTCTACAAAATTAATACCCATATATGTACTAACATAAGTACCAACGTTTTGTCAAATCACGTTGTTTTAATATCAGCGTATAAGCAAACTAATTGTTAGGTCAGCCTGACGTGTCAGCTCTAGATTGGCAAATAGCGCGGTCTCGGGACCGACGGTGCACAATGGGTCCCACTGTTGGTAACTGAACACCAAAAAAAATTGTTCCTTATGATTATCCAACAAGCATGTACAATATGGCTATATGCTATCTTACAATAGTACTTACGTAAGCAAATATGTAACATACTCATAGTTATGTCGTAATCTGGTGCATTTCATATTTTTAGGAATATTTTGTGATTATTAAGAGGTCTTTCATCATCATCTACATAACAGGTACTACACAGGTATTATTCTTACTTATTCTTACTTACATTGTGTTTTGTGTTTTGTCTGCCAGTTTCAAATAACTGGGAGCAGCGTGCGCTGGTGACCACGGCTGCAAAAAGCTTTGTTTGCAGCACACGCCGCCGCCGGAGGGCTGCCCACCGCTGCCCACTGCCACCGCCGCCTGCACTACTCGACCGCAAACTGTTCCATTCCATAACAGTGCGTGTCTGTAACATGCATGCTAACACAAGCTGAGCGAAGAATTATTTTGTTTCTATGTAACACGAAAGTGCAATCAACTTTATTTTAACTTGACTCTTCGGTAATTCACTGTACTTATTACAATTTTTGAACATTTAATTATAAATATATTTTTTATTTTTAATTAGGTTTTTTAAAAGAGGTTGAAACGATTTTATTTTGCAAATACTTCCCAAAACGTTGAGAGTACAAGTTCTGGGTGGTATAAACTTTGTACTAGGTAGAAATATAAAATGAAAAATTTGTCTCCATAAATATGAAAAAAAATATATTTTGATTTTAGTTTTTATATTTTCCAAGGTTAAACCTTTTTTGATCTTAAGAAATAACGATAAAAAGAACAACAATTTATAATTTTTAAATTGACTTATTTTAAGTTTACGTAAGTGTATTCAAGTTTAGTATGTTATGAAATATAAGTCAAAAGGTATTCTCTCCGAAATTACGAGCATAGGCGGAAATATGGCCATTCGACGAGGTCTCGTCCTGTTGCGGATCTGTGGCGCGGCGCGGGGTGGAAGGGTGCAGCCGGCGCTTTGATACTTACATCAAATTGCATTACAGTTGGCGTGAAACGACCGCCTCAAAGCCTTCCAAGTCGATGGAGCTGCGCCGCCGCTCGCCGTTTTTATTTGATAGCTCTCGAGCAGCAGGTAGGTAATTACATTGAGCTTCCTTTCTGTTCTAGTATCTCTTTCCAGTTGGAGCAGCTACGAGGGAGCGCTAGTCTAGACATAGGTAAGTTGAGTACCGTCGTACTAATAAAAAAACCGGCCAAGTGCGAGTCGGACTCGCGCACCGAGGGTTCCGTATAAATTCATAATCACACATGTCTTGAACTCTATATTTTTTATATTTGAGTTGATTGAATGAAAGGTAATTTGCGGTTTACGATTTATGACGTATTAAAAAAAACTACTTACTAGATCTCGTTAAACCAATTTTCGGTGAAAGTTTGCATGGTAATGTACACCATATATTTTTTCTAGTTTCATCATTCTCTTATTTTAGAAGTTACAGGGGGACGGGACACACATTTTACCACTTTGGAAGTGTCTCTCGCGCAAACTATTCGGTTTAGAAAAAAATGATATTAGAAACCTCAATATCATTTTTGAAAACCTATCCATAGATATAGGTTTGATGAAAAACAATTTTTTGAGTTTCAGTTTCGAAGTATGGGGAACCCCTAAAATTTATTGTTTTTTTTCTATTTTTGTGTGAAAATCTTAATGCGGTTCACAGAATTCATCTACTTACCAAGTTTCAACAGTATATTCTTATAGTTTCGGAATAAAGTGGCTGTGACATACGGACGGACAGACAGACAGACAGACATGAGGAATCCATAAGGGTTCCGTTTTTTGCCATTTGGCTACGGAACCCTAAAAAGGGAATTTGTAAGGTAACACAACATACCTTTTTTACTCGATATTTTTCCCCAATGTTTTAACATTTTAACAACTATACTTATACATACCCTGTAAAAAGAATACTCCCGAACTTTAAACGAAACAACTTGGCCAATCAGCTAAATTTTATTAAGTGAGCCTAATTTTTTCTGAGTATTCTACATGTATGTATATGGCTTCCTTGGAGGTTATTCAGTTTCATGAGTGACCCTCACCGTTAAAGTTTCAGGTAAGGGTATATTCTTACATTCTGTAAAATAAATATACCTCATAATAATTAATTATTTGTCTTTATAATTAGTTGCTATGAGGTAAATACATATACTTATGTATTTACTGATGTAATCTTATTTCACTACAAAAAGAAGAAATAATAATAACTTCATTTTCAATAAGGTACGAATTTCGACCCGTATTGACACAACCGATACATTCAGTAAAAAGAAAAATTACGTCGCGGCGAAAACAAAGTGATGTTTTAGATACTTTGACGATGGCAAAGCTAATTCTTTATGCTATTAATTACGTTACACGATATGTGAACGTCGTGATTGGTTACAAGTGAAATGTATGCGTCCGTCGAAATTAATTTGGGTACAAACGTTTTCCAAACGGAGCATTCCGGGTCGGCTGATTCAATTATGTCACGCTCGTCGTGTACTCGTCCACTCGAAAAGTTGGGGAAAAACGGAAAAAATGTCGGCACGAGATCGTGGCGCGATAAGTGGATGACTTTCCGCGCCGCTGGCGGTCAAAGGGCGGAGGACGAGCGGGTGCGCGGCGGCCTCGCAGCGATGCCGGCGGTGACTCCGCGCCGCTCCCGCCTGCGTCTTCTTTTTAATCTACTTTTTATCTAAATAATTAAATACTGGTGTACCTACGAATACAATTTTTAATTGTACTTTCTTTATTAGCTGGTTAGGTTGTTCGCAACTTCCCTTAACAACTCTTCAACATTATAATTCGATGCATTTTTTTCTGAAAGTTTTATTGTTTATTTAGACTTTACATGGCTTAGAACGTACAGACACTACTGTCTTTTCCAACTTGGCTCCTTTTACACAGCAGTGCACTAAAAATCCACCACATCCCTATGTGGTGTGAAGTGTGAACAACCAATTACCTATGTAGTTGAGACATTCAGGTAGTGTAAACACGAACCACTTAATCTGATATTGAAAATATAAATTAAAACATTTAAAATTAATGCTTTCTCATTTTATTATTCCTGTACTTACATATGTTATTTAATTTATTATAAAAGATCAACTTTAGGGTAAAGAACGTTACGTAAATCCCTTTTAAATTGCATACACTTTCACACACGGGGCGCACCGCCACACATCACTCGCCGATATTTTAAAGAAAGCGTTCGCGACATAAAAGAGATACGAGAGTTAGGACTTAGTATCCATTTGCCGAAATTGGCCTCGTTCGAGATAACAACAAGTTTTCGCACCCTCGCAACTAAATGTGCAATTCATACGTGTGTAAATCTCAGAGTTACGAGACAAATAGGAACTCTGTATGGAGGGCAGTAAGGTGAATATTGGAACGATGGAAACTTTTTTAGCATATGTCATTGCGGGTACGAGGTATCTTATCAGATTTTGTCGGACAACGTAGAGTGAGCCTCGATTCTTTCTCGTTAGTAAAATTTTTGTGTATAAATTGTCGTCACGCCGCCGCCGCCGCCGTTACGCAGGAGAGTTTAATACCTGTGTATTTGTAAACCACGCACTTTACGCTTATCATAACATAATTAAAACTATACACTCTCAGAAGGTATCTATACTGAAATTTATTTTGAATAGATTTTTAGACGAGAGTATAATATATGACTTTCTTTGAGTTTGTATGTACCTATTCGGCAGCATCGCCACATTAGTTGTAAAACTGACCTTTTTAAAATTCTATCGGATCCCTGAGAGTGCAATACTTACCGTGTTTTATTTATGCATGCGATTACATGCTTGACTGAACAAAGAAAACTATGTCTGGATCCCGTAGCCCGTAACATTCTTTATCGGATAGACGACTTTTAATCGAACTCTTACAAATGCCTACATAATGCAAAACCCTCAGTTAGTTACAAAAAACCAATACATACATACGTATAAAATATTCAAATACAGTAACGCTTTGAAAAATTTATGTTACATACAAATAATAATAAAAACATCTAATTCAATAAAACAGAAATATGAAAAATGCCGTGTTACGTAGCATAAACAAGGAGGTCGTAATAAACAAGTTAACAGGATATCTCAAACGTACACTTGCCTTGCACCCTCCTACGACCCTTGGTTGAACCCATTGCTATAACTGTCATCTTGTCAAACTATAGCACGCGGCAAATCCCGCATTTCCATACTGCCATATTTTACGGCTCACCGGAGAAAATAAATTTCAACAATAACATGAGTATGAGGATTTTCCGAACCTTTAAGTCTATAGGTATTTACACATCAACCGCTGACATGGTAATCCTTAGAAAGAGAAAGAAAGAAGGGATAGTACTTATTGTAAAATATACAGAGTTTGACATAAATACCTAGATACAAAATAGTAAATATAGATGTGAAATTATTGTCATGAAAATGCAATATGTTTTTTGTTTCGAAATACACTTGTATGGAATTTAAAAAATATATTAAATAATTAAATTTAAAAGCTACATTACAAGGATTCGGGTCCCCATTCTGATTCGATAGAGTTATTATCTTCTTCTTTTGAAGTAAATTTTCAATTTCTGTTTTATTACTTTTTAAATTTTATTGTGTTTACCATACATAAATAATAAAGTTAGAACACATCCAGCCTGACACAGGATACCCAGCGACAGATATCAGTCAATGAAGTGTTATTAAAAAGATCTGTGATTTATATAAAATTGTTTTGATTGGAATTTAAAATAAATAATATGTGTCATAAATAATTTACAATCTTTGCTCACGTAACCTTTATAGAGCTACAGAGGACTCCTGTGGATTTTGACTCGAATGGTTTCTTTTAATTGTGCAACAGTGTTTAGATTTGTTTTATTTATATATATACCTAACTTATATAATTATACCTTATCGATTTTCAGTATCAGGGACTTAAATCATGTATTTTTTATATAATGTGGGTAAAATAAAATTACCTACCTCAGCATGTAAGCTGCAGGGAGCAAACTCCTAATAGACCCGCAACGCTGTATGTATTTGCCTGTACTCAAAGTGATCGCCGGCCCAAAGAAGCGCCTCGTTCTATAGATAATCTAGAATTCCTAATACTTACGTAATTTTTATCTTTTTTTTTTGCTATAGGTAAAGACTTCCGCTTATACTGTTTTTTGTGCTCCCTGTCATAATTTTACAAGCCATTCTATTTTTCTAGTATCTTTCCGAAAAATATATTTATTACTTGGTACTGCCACCGCTTTGGCCTTCTTTTGTCGTGCCTAACTTATTATTTACACTAAATCATAATTGATCTTAGTAGGTACAGATTAATAGCTGTGATTTGTTTATTCAACATATTCTACTGTTAATTGTTAATAAGCTCGACTGTTAATTGTCTATTTAATTGTTAATAAGCTCGCCAAACACTTAGGTAGATATGTTATTTTTTTATTTTGATATATAATAAACACAATAAATTTATTTATTTTCATTAAATGCTTTTACACATAATTATTTCAAAAGAATTAAGAAAATAGGTTGTATTAATTCAACCGTTACTTAATTATAATCTGATAAAAATTATATAAAAGTTATTTTAAATAAACAAGGCATATAAAATAACAAGTATGTATATGTATTCGTTAACAACCTATCCCCATATCGTTTCGGATTAGTGAAGGTTGTGAGACTAGATGTCGAAGTGTCTGTAGATCCTCTGACATATACAGGATGTTAAAAAGTACGTTTGAGATTTAAGGGGTTACTAAGAATCAAGTAGTCATTTTACGTGGGTGATCGATACAACCACGCAAGCTGCACTGTGACACAACCGCATTAGTAATAAGTATACTTAGAATAAAATCTAAACACCACTAGGACAAACCACGTAGCAATTTCCGTAGCGCGAAGCGTAGTAGATACTACGATTTCTTATTGTGTACTATTGATTGCTTATATGGCATGTGCATTTTTTAGACTATTTAATATTTTTAGACTATTTATTATTATATTATAATGCAGAAATATAAATTTGGGCTACTCTGGCCACTTTGCGCTAGGCGAAGTAGCAGGAGCTACTCCAGCAGAAGCACAGTCGGCTGGAGGTCAGTGCGACGAGGAGAGAAAGCGTCGGACAATCCGGGCATTGTCGAGGAGGACTGCCTTTTGTATAGCCGCTATTATCGGTCTGCCTCGAATTCCCAGCCGCCTAAGGTAACGATCCAGGTCAGCGGGGATCAAACCATTAACGGACAGAACTACAGTAATACCCCGCTTAACGCGAGTGATGCGTTCCAGACAAAATCGCGTTAAGCGAAATTCGCGCATAACGGGGCACAAACAAATAACGAGCTAAAATATAAATCAATGTACTTTTGTTAGAGAAAATTGACACAAAATATTAATCACTTGCACTTTTTTTTCGCACTTTAGAAAAATAGCTGTCTAAGGTTTTTTGTGTCGCATTTTGTTTGCGCTCTTGCAAAATTCTAAAAACTATTTTCCTATCTTTGGAGTTACCGGCGAGTCAACCGTCAATCTTTTTCAATTAATGAGCAGTTACGGGTTGCTATTGGTCAATGAAATCACACCACTTAGCATGCAAATGAACCAATCAACGCATTCGCGTAAAGCGGGGTAAATTAGCGCGAATTTTAAAAATCGCACTATAACGAATCCGCGTAAAAAGGGGTCGCGTTAAGCGGGGTACTACTGTACCAGGAATGATTTCAGTGGATTGCACTTACCACAAATCCGTAACCTCGTGCGCCAGGTTAAGGTACCGTAACCTCTTGTCGGCATCGGCTTACACGAGGTTATTGTATATAGGTTATATATTATTATTATTTTATATAGGTTCTGCGATTTTTCGTAGTTTTCGAGTTATGATTTTTTAAGAAATTTCTGAAAAAAATCAACTGTAACGGCAAAAAAAAATATTTTTTAAATTTGTAGTAAGATTTTGTGTGATTTTTTTAATGAAACTCAATCTCTATGAATTGTATTTTTACTCGTAAAATAATCAGATTCGTAACATTAATGGAAGCTACAAAATGTTGACTCATAGTCGAGAATTTACGTTCGAGCGAGTCAGGCTTGAATTTCATCCTTAAATAAAAATTCTAAGAAGGTGATTTCTTAGTTCCTGGGTAATTTTAAACATGCGCCAGACTCTAAGCTTTCATAATAATAATAAAAAAAGTATTACTTAGAAGGCTATTTTTCGCTAAAATCAGCCCCCAAAGACACTGAGGCGGAAAATTCCTAAAATTCTTTTTAATAAAATGATGAATTATTGCATAATTCATTATTCCTAAGGCTATTAAAAATATCACTAATAAAACCCATTCATAAAAAACTGGAAACCACAAATCCTAATAATTACAGACCAATTGCTCTATTGCCAACCTTTTCAAAAATATTTGAGAAGGCTATGTACAACCGACTCTACAAATTTTTAGAAAAACATAATATACTTGACGATAGCCAAAATGGTTTCAGGAAGTCAAGATCTACAACTTTAGCGGTTTATAAATATATACAAACAGCTCTACAACACATAAATGATAAAAAATATGCATTAGGAATTCTACTTGATATGACCAAGGCCTATGACAAGGTACCATATAATATATTACTGATGAAACTATACGGCTCAGGCATTCGAGGGCCTGCCCACGATTGGTTTAGATCCTATTTACATAATAGGAAACAAATTGTTGAAATCGAATATCATAATAAACGAAACTACACAATTAAATCGATAAGATCTGAAGAACGAAACTTAACCTGTTCTATACCCCAAGGAAGTGTACTAGGTTGCATTCTTTTTCTGATATTTATTAATGATCTTCCAAAAATTTTCAATACAGAAACTACATTACCCATTTTATTTGCAGACGATATATCTATATTGATTAAAAGTGAAAATGTGCATCAATCAAATTCCATATTAAACGATACTCTTAAAAATGTAACAACTTGGCTTCAGGATCATAATCTAGACATTAACCTCAATAAAAGTAAAATTATGCAATTCAAATCTTATAAGCAACAAACATTACCTATTAATATAAATTTTATGAATACCCATATAGAACAAGTTGACACATTTAATTTACTAGGTATACAAATTGACACTCACCTAAATTGGAAGACCCATATTGAGTATATAAAAACAAAATTGTGTAAATTTATTTATGCTTTTCGAATTAAAATGCAGCACAAATACAGAAACAGCAATATCAGCATATTATGCTTATGCATTCTCATGGCTTAAGTATGGAATAATGCTATGGGGAAATAGCACAAATGCAAATGATTTATTTATCCTTCAAAAAAAATGTGTCAGAATCATAGCCCAAATAGATAATTCCCAAAGCTGTAGGCCGTACTTCATTAAATATTATAAATTACTAACACTACCCTTACTATATTTACAAGACATATGCTTATTTGTGTACAAAAACTACCAAATATTTACAACATTCCATGACATTCACGACATAAATACTCGCCACAAAAATAGACTCCATTTACCATACTCTAGAATAAAAATGTTAAACTGTAGCCCCTACTACATGGCAATTAAAATATTTAACAAAATTCCGCTACACATTAAAAATGAACCGAAAATAACAGTTTTTAGTAAAAACTTAAAGAATTCTTTATAACTAAATGCTATTATACGATTAATGAATTTTTAAATGAAAAATGAATATTATTATGACGTTCCCTCTTTCTCCTTTCTTCTTTCTCCTTTCTCCTTTTGCTGTGCCTGAAAAGGGCGACTAAGTTGTAAGTTCCTTTTTGTTACGACCATCTATTTGTACACTTAGTTTCGCAAATAAATACTTTGACTTTGAAAAAAAAAGATCCCGAAATTTTCAACTTTAATTAATTTTACCATTAAAAAAAATATGTCGCAATTTTGTCTCTACCACTACACTCCATTGTTATTCAAGGTAAAAAAGGATAACGTGCAACTCAATTTTCGAGAAAAGACAGTACAAAACATTCATGACAAAATTAAATAAAATGGAAAATTTCGGGATCTTAGCTCTAGTAGTTATTTTTAATGTTAGTTTACACACTTCATTCAATCACAATCAGCCTTAGGAATGATGAAATAGGCAAAAATTTATCTTTTTATTAACAATTTTTTTTTTTTTGAATTTTCAGTGTCTTTGGAGGCTGATTTCAGCAAAAAATAGCCTGCTAAGTAGTACTTCTTGGTATTATTATGCAGACACGGTCGCAGCCAAAAATTGGGGGGGGGGGGGGGGTCATAACTCATATTAATAGGGTCTAGTAGGGTCACATTAATAGTAAATTAAGTCGAGAAAATTAGGGTTTATTACATAAAATTTTTACTTTAGTAAATTAAACACTTCAATTTCCCTGTATGTTTAGTTTAATTTTACACCCTCCTTTGTATTTCAGTAATATATAAGAGATCAGAGGTTACTGACCCATCTATAGAAAGACGCGAGCGAAGCGAGCGCGGAAATTCGTAATTTATCAAAGTAAATTAATCCTATCCTCGGTGGTCCCCATTGGCGGCAAATCCCAGCCTTGGTTTGGTCGGTCCTGCAAAAAGGCTTCTCGCCGGAAGCAGGAATGTTACTAAGCCTGGGCAAATGCGGCGAAGGTACGGGATTAAAAGACCAGCGCATTAAAAAAGGAGTTTAACTTTGCCTCCAGGTCCTTCAAAAGAGACATTGTGCGAAGTCGGCGCACATAGGCAGAATTGGCGGGAGACTAGAGCATCTACCTTCGGGAACTCGTGCGTTCTGGTCTCTGGCCAAAGCTGTCCAGGGGAATTTCTGCACGCCATCATTTCCACCACTGCACATGGGAAATGATTCATTGGCTCACGACGCAAAGGAGAAAGCCGATCTTCTAGGCAAACTCTTTGCGTCCAACTCGACATTGAATGACGGGGGAAACGAGCCGCCGACCATACAGCGGTGCAAGAGCTGTATGCCGGATATCCGGTTCCACCAATGTTCAGTGCGTAAAGCACTTTTTTCCCTTGACATTCATAAGTCGAGTGGGCCCGATGGAATCCCTCCTATCGTGTTGAAGGTGTGTGCTCCGGAGTTGGCTCCAGTTTTAACGCGCCTTTTTCGGCTTTCCTACTCTTCTAGCGTACCGTGACCTGGTGACCGCTCGAATCCGTCCAACTATAGGCCGATAGCTATAACCCCCTTATTCTCAAAGATAATGGAGTCCATTATCAATAGCCAGCTCCTTCGGTATCTAGAGGACCGCCAGCTGCTTAGTGACCGACAGTACGGTTTCCGTAGGGGCCGGTCCACTGGTGATCTTCTTGTCTACCTGACACATCGTTGGGCACAGGCGATTGAGACTAAGGGGGAAGCATTGGCGGTTAGTTTGGACATAGCGAAGGCCTTCGATCGGGTCTAGCACAAAACACTTCTTGCGAAGCTTCCTTCTTATGGGCTTTCCGAGAAATTATGCAAATGGGTCACTAGTTTTCTTGCAGACAGAAGCATAAAGGTCATAGTCGACGAAGCATGCTCAGATTCTATGTCTGTGAATGCTGGTGTCCCTCAAGGCTGTGTGCTTTCGCCTACACTGTTCCTTCTGCATATCAATGATATGCTGCAAATCAGCAGCACTCATTGTTATGCGGATGACAGCACAGGTGATGCCTTCTATACCGGCCGTACTAACATTTCTCGGGAGTCATCGAGAGCCGAAACAAACTTGTGTCGGAAATTGAGGACTTTTTAAAGAAAGTCTCAGAATGGGGTCGACTTAACTTGGTCCAATTTAACCTCTTTTCGCCTCTTTTCGCCATCGTTCTACGCGACAATATATTCATCCCCATCACATAGATGGTTGGCAGTCCACAACTGTGCGTTACTTTCTGCCTCGCACAACCAAACTGTGGAATGAATTGTCGCCTGCGGTATTTCCCGACCGATACGACATTCAAACCTTCAAGAAAAGAGCGTACTCCCATATCAAAGGCCGGCAACGCACTTGTGACTCCTCTGGTGTTGCGGGTGTCTATGGGCGGCGGTAATCGCTTACCATCAGGTGATCCGTCTCTCGCTTGCCACCTCTGCCATAAAAAAAGAACATCAGCTTACCTGCATTTTTCATAAGTTTTTTCAATTTTACGTTCTTTATTGAATGTCCCTCCGGTAAAGTAATTTATGAGGCAGTACAAATAGTCTTCCTTGTATAAGAACCGAGATATGGTCGCTTACTATGGGCCTCATAAGAAGGCTCAAGGTCACCCAAAGGGCAATAGAACGTGACCTGGTAAAGGTTACGGGAAGCCTTGTGGATGCGGACAGCGCAGGATCGGTCGGTGTGGAAATCCTTGGGGGAGGCCTTTGTCCTGCAGTAGACGTCTTTCGGCTGATGATGAAAAGAAGTTGCTCGCGTTTTCTTATACATCATCATACAAGAAAGCGCGAGCAACTTTTTTTGCGCATATGCATCCAGTAATATCGTTCACAAACAAAAGAACCTACGGCCCTGATAGTATAAAAAGGCGCGAGCGAAGCAAGCCCAACAATTTTAAACAAGAGGTTCATAATTTATTAAATATTCGTGGATTTTCTATTTAAAGAAGGTTTGGCAAATTGACGTCCATGATGTTTGGGGTCGTAGAGGTCATGACCCCCCCCCACCCCTACGACCGCGCCTGTTATTATGAAAGCTAAGAGTCTGGCACAGTTTTTAAAGTTACCCAATAATTAAGAAATTCTCTGGGCAGGGGCACCCCAGTACCAGCTTCTCCCTCTGGACCGCATTCAACGGAGAGCCACTCGAATCGTCGGCTGCCAGGATATTTCAGATCGGCTTGACTCCTTGGCGCTGCGTAGAGATGTAGCCTCGCTCTGCATTCTCTATCGCATATACAATGGGAAGTGCTCCGAGGAATTGTTCGGATTGATCCCTGCCGCCTCTTTTCGCAATCGTTCTACGCGACAGTATATTCATCCTCATCACTTAGATGGTTGGCAGTCCACAACTGTGCGTTTCACTAGAAACTTTCTGCCTCGCACAACCAAACTGTCGCCTGCGGTATTTCCGGACCGATACGACATTCAAACCTTCAAGAAAAGAGCGTCCTCCCATATCAAAGGCCGGCAACGCACTTGTGACTCCTCTGGTGTTGCAGGTGTCTATAGGCGGCGGTAATCGCTTACCATCAGGTGATCCGTTTGCTCGTTTGCCACCTCTGCCATAAAAAAAAATTGCCTTTTTAGATTTTTTATTTAAGGATGAACATTCAAGCTTGACTCGCTTGAATGCAAATTCTCGACTTTGAGTCAACATTTTGTAGCTTCCATTAATGTTACGAATCTGATTATTTCACGAGTAAAGTACAATTCATAAAGATTGAGTTACATTAAAAAATCTCACAAAATCTTAAAAAATAAAATTTTTGCCGGTACGATTCATTTTTTTTTAAAGTTTCTTAAAATATTCATAACTCGAAAACTACAAAAAATCGCGGAACATACATGGGGGTTAACCCTCCACACGAGGCACCTAAATTTTATCTTTGGACGTTACTCCCCCGGCCAGAAAAACCCTCGTAACCCTTGTTCACACAATATAATATAATAATTATACTGTGCTCAATTTGAGATTATAAAGAAATAGTTTTTTTAATGAATATTATGTAATTAGAATGTTACACGTCCAAAAGGGGAAAATCTATTGGAACTAAATATTGAGTAACATCTATCGTATACAATAACATTATCTTAACGAAATTTCAAGTCGTTATTTTACACTTTTTACGTCGTTTCAACCCTTACTGAAATACTATAATACATTTCCATTAACAGCACTTTTTAGGGTTCCGTAGCCAAATGGCAAAAAACGGAACCCTTTTATGGATTCGTCATGTCTGTCTGTCTGTCCGTCCGTATGTCCCAGCCACTTTTTTCCGAAACTATAAGAACTATACTGTTGAAACTTGGTAAATAGATGTATTCTGTGAACCGCATTAAGATTTTCATACAAAAATAGAAAAAAAAACAATGAATTTTGGGGGATCCCCATACTTAGTACCCCAGTACCAACCAGTAATACCATAGTATATAATAGTACCAGTAGAACTGAAACTCAAAAAAATTTTTTTCATCAAAGCTATACGTGTGGGGTATCTATGGATAGGTCGTCAAAAATGATATTGAGGTTTCTAATATCATTTTTTTCTAAACCGAATAGTTTGAGCGAGTTTTTCCGAAACTATAAGAACTATACTGTTGAAACTTGGTAAATAGATGTATTCTGTGAACCGCATTAAGATTTTCATACAAAAATAGAAAAAAAAACAATAAATTTTGGGGGATCCCCATACTTAGAACTGAAACTCAAAAAAATTTTTTTCATCAAACCTATCTATGGATAGGTCTTCAAAAATGATATTGAGGTTTCTAAATATCATTTTTTTCTAAACCGAATAGTTTGCGCGAGAGACACTTCCAAAGTGGTAAAATGTGTGTCCCCCCCCCCTTTAACTTCTAAAATAAGAGAATGATAAAACTAGAAGAAATATATGATGTACATTACCATGGAAACTTCCACCGAAAATTGGTTTGAACGAGATCTAGTAAGCAGTTTTTTTAATACGTCATAAATCGTAAACCGCAAATTACCTTTCATTCAATCAACTCAAATATAAAAAATATAGAGTTCAAGACATGTGTGATTATGAATTTATACGGAACCCTTGGTGCGCGAGTCCGACTCGTACTTGGCCGGTTTTTTGTTGCTGCGCGTGTCGCATTTTTCAGTATATTTGTTTATTTATCATTAATTCGTAAATTTCGTAATAAATATTTAATTATTTACGCAACAACAGAGCAGTGTTTGTTTAAATTGCAAATGCCAAGTTAAAATCCCAAGTAAGCGAAGGATTCTGTAATTAAATCAGGAGCATAGCTTATCAAAATTGTTTTAGAAGCTCGTCCTAAAACGGTTAAAATCTATAAGAGAAAGAAGAAAAAAATATCCCTGATCGTAAGGGTTAAAAGGAAAAACATTTTACTATAAACTGATTTCCCAGTGTAACTAAAATTATAGAAAATACATTGTAAGATATAAAACGTTTGTACTGTATAAAGTGTTTCTGGATGTAGCACAGGCTTTTGACAAGATATTGGAAGATATAAATATGTGTAAGACCGAAAACCTAAAAGTTTTAGTTACATCACAAAAAAATTGTGTTGCATCTAAAATTTGATTTTCGGGCTTTTCCCTTTACTTGTGCTATAAGACATTGTTTTTGTGATTCTAGGTCAACGGGAAGTACCCTATGGGATTTGATTCCCACGCGAGTGTCCAAATATGCAGCATAAACGGCCGTATCTCATGATTGCGTTGGCATAGTTTTTTTTTTTCACAGCTTCAAGGTATTACAGGCTTAAGTATTTGGTATAAATTTCATCTCGATACGTCTACGCGTTACTGAGAATAAGGGTCTTGACAGAAAGACAGACGGACGTACAATAAAGTGATTCTATAAGGGTTCCTTTTTCCTTTTGATGTACGGAACCGGAAAAACGGCAAGAGATATTAATAAGTGTAGGACAATCGAGTCCCCTCAAAATCACAAGTTTGATTATTTTTGTGACAATACATCCTTACTCGCTACTCAAAATAAAAAGATTTTTTAATTTTAACGCCGGATACAGAGTTTTGACTGAAGCAGAACTGAAATGGACGGGGCGGGTCGAGTTATTTTCAGCTGGGCGGAGTCTGAAATAAAAGTGCCGCCTTCCTAAGGCCACTCCCATTGCGTCTCGCTTTTCCGTTTTACTTACTTTTCTTTTTACGTGACATAGCTATCATATAATATATGTGGTATCTGTGGCAGTCAGAATGGAGAGCAGATATATCTTTCTAGTGTAGCTCGCTTGTGTATCTTCTCAGCTAGCGACTCAGACTCGGACTGAGCGATGCAATGAAAACAAAAAAGACATACATGTAAATTCAGAACTCTCAAAAAAACACTTTTCACACCAACTTGGCTGATGATTTGTATGAAAATTCAAAAATGGTTTTGAGAATACAGTGAATTCCCTAGAGTAAAGTTTGAAAAAGCAACCGTTAATAAGTTTCCGGGAGATATTTATATTTTTACAACCCTGTAAAAGTACTTCTATATACCTTAGCCTAACATCCCATTGTTTTTCGATATAATTTGACAACATTTCAAAATATTAACCCCAATTTTTGGATAATACACAATTTTAAATACACATAATTTTCATTTTCTTCGCATTTACTTATTTCAAGAGAACATTTTTCTATGTAATCATATTGAAAAGGTTTGTTTATACGTTTAATTTTGTAGTTTGTATTTATTATGTAAACTTAATAATTTACGATTCCTAATTTTTCAATCCGAACCTACCTCTAATCTGGAGATGGGCGTAATCAGCTGCGACACAGTTTAAACGAATGTAGCTGTTTACGACCTAAAATTCACTCTAAAAATCGTTGCTAGTTCAGTAAGTAACTGGTAAAGCGACTTTACGCCCGGTCTTTTAAGTAATGAGTGATCATTGACTGTCTCATTGATGTCTTTTCTAAGGACGTTGCTTTGGCGTAGTACTGTCTCTATGATGGCTTTTCTATAAATGTTGTTTTGTCGTAGTACTAACTGTCTCGTTGATGTCTTTTCTAAGGACGTTGCTTTAGCGTAGTACTGACTGTCTCGTTGATGTCTTTTCTAAGGACGTTGCTTTGGCGTAGTACTGACTGTCTCGTTGATGTCTTTTCTAAGGACGTTGCCTTAGCGTAGTACTGACTGTCTCGTTGATGTCTTTTCTAAGGACGTTGCTTTAGCCTAGTACTGACTGTCTCGTTGATGTCTGTTCTAAGGACGTTGCTTTGGCGTAGTACTGACTGTCTCTTATAAGGGTCTTTTATAAGGGTTGGTCAGTAAGAAAACAAATACCTACACACTTCTTGGAAGTACAATACCCCTATTCCATGATTATAATACACCGCAGTAAGCAAATACGGCTTTTCACCATTTTTTTGAAAAGTATCTCAAATTGATCAGTAGGTGGGAAAAAGTAAAACAAAAATTTGGTCACTATAAAGGAAACGGGGTGCTGAGGAAAAAAGACATAGAAAAATATTATATTTTTTAATAACACTATTTTTTAGGGTTAAAACACTTAGTTTTTTTTTTCTCGAAAATGGGTCTAAGGATTTTGATGAAACTTTGTAAAATACCATATTTTTATACATTCAAGTACATTAAATAGTTGGTTACTCTGAGGAAAATCTGATTCTCATACCTTCCATACAAAAAAAAGTTTTTTGTTAATTTTGTTTAAAAATGGCTCTAACGATTTTTATGAAACTTTGTATAGTTCATTCCAAAGCAAAAAAAAAAAAGCAAAAGGTAAACAAACGTAGTATGCAGATGACATTGACATGTGTCAGTTCCATAGTAAGTTTGTTTACGTTTTGCTTTTTTTTTATTGGAATGAACCATACAATACCATAAAATTATACAACCTCGTACATCAGATAGTTGGTTACTCTGGGAAATTCTGGTTCTGACACCTTCTAAAAAAAGTTTCTTCTAAAAATAAGTTTTTGTTAATTTTTCTCAAAAATAGCTATAACGATTTAAATGAAAGTTTGTACCTTTTAATAACTTAATACGGCTTACTATACTAGGTACTAAATTATTCCGGGCCATACCGATAAGGTGCCTCCCATACAAAACAACATTTTTAATTTGTGAGGCTATCACTTACTACTATAATTATGAATGTTTATTGCTAATTTATGTTAAGCGATGAAAATCCTGTGTATGCCAGATGATATATAAGGAATTTGCGAGAAAGTGTGCACAGCGTGGCTGTACAATTTATTTAAAAAGTATTTTAAAATTGATTATTAGGTGGAAAAAAGTCAAAAAATATATATTTTAAATTTTTTAAAACCTATAAGTACACCAAAAATACATTTTAAATTATCATTCCTAATTACCACGCGAAAACGTTAGCCGCCATGATATTTAGGTCGTGACGTCATTTAAGGAGTAAACAAAACAGCTCTAAACTAAAATTTTGACACTTATTGCGAACAAAATAAACCAGCATGGCGGCTGGCGTATCAGATATTTGAATAACATATAAAAAAACTTGATTTTTGTAAATCAAAAATAAAATATTTTTTCTCATTTCATTATAATATAGAAATCATATTAATTCGATTACTTATTACAAATACCAAAATAAATAAGCAGTTTTAGATTTTTTGTTGTATATAGAGTAAAATACCCTATTAGACACATCTACAATATAAAACATACTGGTACAAAATCATTCACTTTTTACTACCGTCATAAACGACTCTTTGTTCTGAAATAGTTTGTGTTATTAGTCTTTGACGTTATAATCTTTGACGAACTTAATTATCATTAAAATAGAATAAACTTGAAATTGGCAAAATCCTTGGTAAACATTAATTAGGTAGTCATCCATTAATCACGTGAGGCTCAAAAGGGGGAGGGGGTTCAGAAAATGGAGAAGAAAACTGACAAAGCTCGCCGTTAGAGGCGCTGATATCGCTTGACTCATACTAACTGTCAAAACGTATAGAAAAAATTGTTTACGTGAACTAAACATGAGATTATTAAAAAAATGCCGCGTTGTGTGGCGATTGGTTGCAATAATAATGGAAATCATTAATTTCCTAAAGATTCTCGGATGAAGAAGACGTAGGAAAAGTTACGTTTTCAATTATGTACTTTTCAACTTCGCCTTTAATTGAGGAACAGTCCAAGTCGCATATATTTTCCATTTAACAATTTTACAGAAAAAAAAAAACTAATTTATAACACCTCGATAATAAAAAACGCGAAACTAATTGAAAGTTGTTATGAGTCAAGCGTCCGTAGCGCCATCTGCAAATAGCTTTGCGTTTTATTCCCCATTCTACGCTACTTTTAAAAATACATTGCCAAAGCTTAGAAACGCCATCTATTGAGAATCTTGTGAATGGTCTGACATACGTCACCTGAAAACTCAATATTGTTTTTTTTTGTTTTTTTTTTACCCCGAGATGGGGAAGGCAAAGGATCAGAGCCATACAGTCAAGTCTGTTGTAAATATTCTGTCATATTTAAAGGTCAAACGCCATTTCTTCCATATTTCTTCGTTTTTATAGGAAAATTCAATTAAGGCCAAAGCCATTTCTTTCGTATTTGAATTTCCTGATCTTCAGCAAAATGATAGCACTTTTGATGAAGATTTTATGGACTTCTTGAGAGCACTCGAAACACAGTCTACACACTTTTATTTCATTATCCTACATATCAGACACTTAAATGGCACTTTATTGAACAATACACTATCAATATTATGCATTAAAAACCACGATATCTATTTTTTCGGATAATAAAACAAAAATTACAAACTCTTGTCGCGAGTTCCCGCCAAAAAGTCCACTCCCTATTGGGTAGATGACTACACAACAACATTTTAAACATAATGAATGTTTACCAAGGAATTTATAAGTAGTACCTATATACAAGATCTTTGATGTTTACGTACCTACTCTTTGCTTTCGCTGTGCCACAGATTAATAAGAAGAATAAAAATTCCTTACGTTTTTTTTACTTTAAATTAAATAAAGACTTTTTAGTGTACGCGAAGTCATAGATTAAAAAAAAACAAAAACAAAATGCAGAATTCAAAGCATCTATCAAGGAATTTATATTTACAGATATACAAGTTCTCTGGCATCAATTTAATAAAAACTTCGGAAAATAAGTAATGAAATGCATCCTTTTTATTGTTAGTGTGTTTTTACGTCACTAGCATCAGAAATTTAAATCAAATCATCTTTGATAACAGCGAGGCTTTCCCATGGTTTTAGTCATTTGTGTTTTCATATCACAGATTTCCCAAGATTAAAGCTAAAAAAAAAGATTCACTCGAAAGTTTGTAGACAGTTTAAAATGGATACATCATTAGCTTCTTCGATGTATTTGGTACCGCACTGGAAAGCAAGATTATTGGAAGACTATGAAGATGAAAGTAAGTAAACAGACAGTGATCTGACCTCAGGATCTGAGAGTGAGATAAAAACCTACATGTACCTGCATAAAGTTTCAATTTATTTATGTTACAATGTTTGTTTTTCCTAACCTATCATACTACGGGATATTTGTAGTCCAGTATGGCCTAACCTTTCCGAGCTATGGGAAACCCGTGCCCCTGCAGTGGGGACGATATGGGTTGTTAACAACTTGTTAACTAACCTACTGCTATGGCTTCACAAATAACGGTTATAGAGTACCCTTACGGGCTGGAAATACAAAGATGTTCATCTCATTATCATAAGGTGTATCCACACCTTAGTTTTAATGAGGATCGATGGATCTAGGTTCCTTGTTGATGACAGTGGAGAGCGCTGACGGGTGGCCTGTGAAGCTGATAGAGCGCGAGGGTCGCAAGGGCGTATGGGGCATGTGCTCTCTGATGGGTGTGGACACGAATGGCGTGCCTGGCATGGCGTGCCAGCTGCTGGAGCGCTACCTGGCTGCGCACTTCCGAGAGCACGCCTCGAGCGCCGGCGGTCAGTACGAGCGATACATAGATTGAAATATAGGCACACATTCGCACTATTTAATGTAGCAAATTAAGAAGATACAACTTATGAGCTAGAAGATATTAATAAACAAAAACAGGCATCTACTCATCGTAAAGAACAACTTTCACTACATAAGCATTTCTATGACATTGTATGGAAAATAGAAAAATCGTTTTGAAAATTCAGAATGGATTACTCAATAAAAACCATTGTGTAAAATGAGTAGAATTCCTGGAGAGGTATTTTCACACTCTGTATAATTGCTGCAGCAAATGTTGTCAGTGGGGAGACAATTGCGACGACATTTGCCAAGATCACGATAAGGTTACGTTGAAAGGGTTACGATATGAATCTGTCAGAATTAGTGTTTAGGTAACTATCATATAAACATAGCCTAAGCACGTAAACTAAACATATTTTAACAAAAATGTATCGCTAGATTTAATATGAATTCGAATGTGTTTTTTCGTTACATGCCATCACATCTTGTTAGCTTTGAGGTTCATTAAATGCAACTGGCCGCAGTACAAGAAGACTGGGAGGACTACAAGCGTGCGCTGGCGCTGCGCGTACCACTGCTAATGGCGTCGTGCGTCCAGCTGGCCGCCAAGATGAACTGTACCGGCTTCCTGGTGAACCCTAACCTGGTGCGCTCGTGTCTGCTCTGCAAGGGCCTCGACTATTCTTTGGCGGAAGTCAAGAGCTCAGAATTCCAAGTTTTTAGCACATTAGGTTTGTCTATTCGTGAGTCTTATAATTGACCACGCTGAATACATTAAAAACAACCGAATTCAATCGCAACAACTCCAATTTTGCTATGTTTTCGATAAAATTTATATGGGACCACCAGTGAAGTATACCCTTTTAAGCAAAAAAAGAGTTCAGGCGTCTTCGAGTAATCGTTGAACATACATAAAAAAATAATAAAAAAAAGATTCCGACGAATTGAGAACCTCCTCCTTTTTTTGAAGTCGGTTAAAAATATAAAAACGTTAAAAAACACCAGCCAAGTGCCTATTACACCACGCGCAGTGTAGCGTCCGTAGTTATTAATTAATAATATTTTCACCTCTCCAGCACGAAAAGGGTTTAAGTGCGTAAAAACTCGAAACAAAATTATTTTTGCTGCGAACGTGAGAAAACGTGATTCGATTTCGAACACCTCTTATGTCCTCTTTGAACACCACCTTTAAAAAAAACCAGCCATGTGCGAGTCGGACTCGCGCACCGAGGGTTCCGTATAAATTCATAATCACACATGTCTTGAACTCTATATTTTTTATATTTGAGTTAATTGAATGAAAGGTAATTTGCGGTTTACGATTTATGACGTATTAAAAAAAAGTACTTACTAGATCTTGTTTAAACCAATTTTCGGTGGAAGTTTGCATGGTAATGTACATCATATATTTTTTCTAGTTTTATCATTCTCTTATTTTAGAAGTTACAGGGGGGGAGACACATTTTACCACTTTGGAAGTGTCTCTCGCGCAAACTATTCGGTTTAGAAAAAAAAAATATCAGAAACCTCAATATAATTTTTGAAGACCTATACCTATAGATACCTCACACGTATAGGTTTGATGAAAAAAAAAATTTGAGTTTCAGTTCTAAGTATGGGGAACCCCCAAAATTTATTGTTTTTTTTTTCTATTTTTGTGTAAAAATCTTAATGCGATTCACAGAATACATCTATAAAGGTATTGAAGTTATGAACTGGCCAGCAAGAAGCCCAGATATAAACCCAACCCGAGCTCACCAGCCGACTGCACAGACGATGCCGGAACTCAAAACTGCCATAGAAGAGGAATGGGAGATGATACCACAGAAATTCATAGAGAAAATGATTAACTCTATGCCAGTCTAGGCTGTCGTAGATGCCTTTGGAGGCAATACAAGTTACTGAATAAAAAAAATCTGAGACAAAACATTTGTTTTTTTTTCAAAAGTCCAGTGCACGAGTAAACAGTCAATTACTCGTCGACCCACCAGTGGGTCAACGCGGTGGGACCACGAGTCGGGAGCGGTCTTATCCTCCATTAATACACAATGCAATGTAACTCTTATTTTTTTAAGTATTCTGAATTCGAAATGACAAAGACAAATGTGCCAGCTTTAAAACTGCATTAAAACTTTTTGCTCCACCTAACATTTATTTTTGGCTAGAAACAATCCAAGCATAAAATGCAAAATGGGCCGATAGATGTGTCCGGGAGTGTATTTTATATGTCGTGCCTTTAAATCACTCGCATAGAGAAATAACGATTTCTCAAAAATCTTAAATTGCATATCAAACGTGTGCTGCTGTGCCGCGACGACGCCACCATAGTGGATGGAGATTCTTTATATGTTATTATTATGTACTATGGGCGTACATAATGTACCTATGCTGTTATATATTGTTACGTTACTAAAGAAAAGAGGGGGCTTTCTGGGATTACAATATTTAATAAATAAAAGAAAACTATAAAAAAAACCTATTCTAAAAAGGGTCCCCAGTGTTCACGATCACAACGCAATATTTCACTATTTACAATAAAACAAACAACATCACATGGGGCGGCGGGCGGCTAATTCGTCGGGCGGCTGGAGCGGCGCGCCCCGACGGCGACGGGTAGAGCGGCTGAGTTTCCGGTGGGACGGCAACACAAGGGCCCGGGACTATAGGGAGAATCACTTCAAGGAGAGAGGTCCCGGGCTTCCGTTCCAGAGAAGTTCTTGCGGAGTCCGCCGTTGAAAAGCAATCTCCGCCCGCCCTTGTTCGAGAAAATCGGAAGAGTGATCGTGTTCATTTTGAATTTTCCATTTTGACATTTTTCGTCATCAGTCTTGGCTATTCTCACTCGCCAGAAAATATATGAGTTAAACCAAAAAGACCGTAGTTCTTAATTAATCTCTTAATAATATACAATTGATGCAAACTCCTTAAGAATAAAATGAGTTTCCTATAGAAACTATAAGATATCAAACCTAAAAACACTGAATTGAAGTACACCGAAAATAAATAAACAATATTTGAGAAAATACTAGAATTTCGAGATAAAGATAATAAGAACCTACGCACATAAAGGAATACATGAATAAAACTAACAAAGGTAAATATTTACAAGATAGATAAATAATATATAATATATAATAAAAATATAAAATATATAATAGATAAAAAACTGTACTAGTTGACGAGAAAACGGGCATTGTTGGTGGCGTCGCTGCAGAACATATTCTCGAGGCGGCGGCGCCACTCGGAATAAAATCGGTTAAGTGCATATTCACCACGCGTTAAGTTTCGTAGTCATATTTAAAGTTGATTTTAGGCTTTGTCTCCGAATGAACAATCTTCAATCTTAGGGTTTATCGGTGGGACGGAATCCTAGAAACCGAATTTTATCACAAATTTTACTATTCTTTGCTTTTAATTACCAGTTCGATCCTTGAGATTGTGTAAAAAATGCTTTGCTTACAAAGTATTAAGGCGTTTACGAGATAAATTGGAAATATTGGAAAAAATAATTTAACCTTTACCTAAAGTTAATATTTCTGAACAAGTATATCACGTTTTATTCAAAAATAGTCATATTATCAATGGTGAGTGCGAGTACTGAGTAGTGCTACTAGTTTTCTAACAAAGTATTGAGGCGTTTTCGAGCTAAATTTAAAAAAATGAAAAATAAGTTAACCACTACCTAAAGTAAAAATTTTTCGAATCGTACATACATCATACAGCATAGGTACATCACGTTTTACCCAATACAGTCCTGTTATCATTGGTGAGTGGGAGTACTGAGTGGTGCTTCTGGAGTTTTGTAACAAAGTATGTATCAAGGCGCTTTGAGGTAAATTTTATTCACGTTGAAAGTTAACATTCTTCAACTCGTACATATTATACAGCATCTCGTTTTATCCTAAAATAGTCCTTTTATCATCGGTGAGTGCGAATACTGAGTGGTGCTTCTGGAGTTTTCTAACAAAGTATCAAGGTGTTTACGGTATAATTCAATGACTGAAAAAAAAAATATTACTACATAAACTTAAAATTTTTCAATTGATACATATTATACAGTATTGATACATACCTATAGAGTCTGACAAATGAAAGCGTGACCTGGAATTTTCTGAAAAGTTTTTACATGGCATGGTAAAAAAGTTGTCAGTGGCTGTCATTTTTTTTGCAAAAAATTTAACTACGTAAAATATTTGTTTAATAATGGGCAAAACGATGAAAAGTATGTGAGAAGTATACTATATACCATGATCAGTAAATTCCAGACAAAAACAAGAGGGGTAACAAGTTGTTTTCCAACAACAATGTTTACATTTCCAGACTAGTACAACTGATAATATTGATAGTTGTTGGCTTAATATTCATATTTATTATGTAGGTGGTTTTTTCGGGTTCGGGATGGCAAAAACGGAACCCTTATGGATTCATCATGTCTGTCTGTCTGTCTGTCCGTCCGTATGTCACAGCCACTTTTTCCGAAACTATAAGAACTATACTGTTGAAACTTGGTAAGAGATGTGTTCTGTGAACCGCATTAAGATTTTCACACAAAAATAGAAAAAAAACAATAAATTTTGGGGGTTCCCCATACGTAGAACTGAAACTCAAAAAATTTTATGTATGTATGTATATCAGCTTTTTGCCACTTAACACAATCCATACACCAATCGGTTTTAAAGATTTATTACACAAGTATAACACTGAGCTATGGCCCTGTTATATTGTATTGTTTTTTGTTGTATATTTATTAGTGTAATTTTAAGTTACTTTATTTTTGTCTCTTGTATCTGAAGTTTTTATGTCTTTTGTTATTTTTGTAACGTGTGCAATACAATAAACGTATTATCGATCTATCTATTAAATCTATTTTTCCTGCTATAGGTGGTGATACCACATGAAGATTTTTTGAATTTGCCGCGTTTTCTCAGGTCACGCTTTCATTTGTCAGACCCTATTATAGAGTATGAGTACATCACGTGTTACCAAAAAATAGTTGCAATTATTATTGGTGAGTACGAGTTCTGAGTGGCGCCGCTAGAGAGTATGCTCTGCAGCGACGCCACCAACAATGCCCGTTTTCTCGTCACCTAGTACAGGTACATACATTAACAGCATAGGTACATTATGTACGCATATAGTACATAATAATAATATCATATAAAGAATTTCGATCCACTATGGTGGGCCGTCGCAAAGCAGAGCAGCACACTATCAAACGAGAAACATGACCGTCCTTGGTGTTGGCCAGACTCTACATTAATTACTACGGTTAATATTATTATTATTGGGGAATAAATAAATAAAAATTAATACGAGTACACCAAATCCTTTATAAATCACACACGGTCATCTGGCCACAAACTAGGACTTAACCATCAACACTTAAATACATTTATTTGCAAACTCTGTTCTTATTTTCTTTCTTCACCCAGGGTACCGTGTGCCTCTCTGGACGAGCGTGGAAGCGGCTCAGCTGCTGGTGGTGGAGGTGGGGATGCCCGGCTCCATGGCCTCGGGCGTGGCGCTGGTGGTGAACCTGGTGGAGTACCGGCGCGACCATCTCAACGCTCGTGTGCGCGCCATCGCTAACCTCTCCCCAGCGTGCAACGCTGAACTAAGTCATTGTTGTTTTATTTAAATAATAACGTATTTTATTACTAGCTCGAGTTTTTTTTTGTCTATACATATAGGTGGTAAAACTGTAAAATAATATCGATGTTAGACATTTGTGTCCAAGCGTTAACTGAACGGCGGCGTGGACTACGATTCCTTGAGTAAAGCATCTACTACGCCGAAGTAGCGGCATGATTCGTTCAGTAACTGAAATAATTACCAAGTTCTTATGTAGGTAATGTTTATTATTCGAAGATAAAAAATATAACACCAGAAGTCTGATGTTGTTTGTTTGCGTTTTGGGAACACGCTTTCGAATTTTGTTCACAATAACACTCTTGATTACAAAATTCGTGTAACGTACACTGAATACCTCTGTATCCTGTACCTATAATATAGTCTTTATACGCACACACAAGACACTACTTCAGTACTATTACTTCTTTGTCTTTTTACCACAGATAAGAACACAGTGCGCACGCTGCACCTGGTGGCGGGCGCGGTGTTGGCGACGGCGCGCTACCTGGGCTTCAAGGGGCCCGACCCGGCTGCCTGCCTCGCCACCTACACGCGAGCGCCGGTTTACTACATCAAGTGCATCTGTGACGTCATCCTCGCCGACATCATCGTCGACGAAGACGAATACGAGAATCATACGTATGCCAAGAGGCGAAGAAACTGAATGTGTTATGTACTTTTACGCACCCCTTAGGCAAGATCGATGGCTGTTGCGAACCTACCCTTAGAGAAGGCACATTATCTTGATGATGACGCACGTAGTGTATGAGAATCTTGCATAACGCCAAGTAATACTGAGTGTCACTTCATTGCTATTTACGTGATCATTGTAGAAGTCGACGTTCTAATGGCAGCTAGAGTGTATTTGCGATGAAATTCTCACTGAAATTTATAATTCTGTAAGACCATGAAGTTGATGTCGCCCGTGGAAAACTGAAAACTAAGCACCTTCACTTTATGGCACGAATCCTAGTCAGTGATGCTTGGACTTTTTATTTACGTAATTATTAGTTAAATAATTATAAGTTAAGAACATTTACAGAGGTAATACTCAAAACTTAATTGATTAATTCTTATCTAGTTATTTCTTTATTAATAAATGTAATAAACTTTATTAATAAATGTAATAAATTTAATTATACATACTTACTTCTACAGTTATAAAATATTACAGAACCTAGATCAAAAAGTAAGAACATATACATGCTGTAACAGAAAGGTGTAATAATACTTCAAGGTTGACTTTTACCCATCAAACTGAATAACTTTTGTTCTACAACTTTGTTGAAATCGCAAATAAATTTTCGGACTTTTCATACAAACTTGGTTCACCAGCTGATCGATTTGTATGAAAAAGTCCAAAAAAAAATTTGCGATTTGAACAAAGTTGTAGAACAAAAGTTGTTCAGTTTGATGGGTAAAAGCCAACCTTGAAGTATTATCACACCTTTCTGTTACACCCTGTATAGGGCGACTTTAAATTAGTTCTTGATACAAAACGCTATGCATGTGCTTATGATAACAAACAACTTTCCCTAAGGAACCCATAGTGAAATCGCAACAAAAATTTTGGACTCCATACAAATCGATCTACTGACCGGCCTAACTAGTATGAAGATTCCGATTTTTTTTTGTGATTTGTCTATGGAAAATTGTTTGTTATCATGAGCACATGCATAGCCTTTCGTATCAAGAACTAATTTAAAGTCACCCTATACGCACAATAGATCTCTGCTCATAGACGTACCATAATAGCCGAGTTAATCATAGACGGCAGCGGTGACGGTTTCGCCTGTAGGCATTTGTATCACTAAGAAGATAATTTTATCTAAAATTATATAAAAATATGTTTTACTATGATGGCAATCCCAAAAAAAAACAGCCTACGTTTCATCCACATCCGTTTTAAGGTCTTTACGTCAGAACACCGGACAAGCACACAGACAGTATAGTCTGTGTGATCGACGCGACGACGCAAGCCGCACTCCACCATTACCAATTCATATATATATTTTAATGCAATTAGTATTTATAAAGCATTTTAGACTCACAAAACTGTGCTTTTACTATCCAATAATAAATGTAAGCTTTAGCAGAGTGCATAGTTTTATTGCTTTCATGGTATTCGGTGCACGCGCTCTTTGACCGGCGAAGCGCGAAATATGGCTGCATCTCCGCCCTCGCGCGGTTTAATATCGATGCCAATTAGCTATATCAATACACCGCCACGATAACAAACAATATCTCAAGTTATTAATTCTTAAGTACTTAGAATAATCTTTCCCTTTGTGTGCGCCACGGCATAAATAATACTAAGTATCTTCCAATTTAGTTCATAAGAACTACGTACCTACCAACTTTAAATAGTAGGTATTAAAAATGACGTTTTTATAAATCTGATTACGAAGTGATTTTATACATGTACTTGCAGTTTATTTTAATCAAAACCACTTGAGATACACGACTCTTTCTTAGGTAGGTAACATTGGATAAGTATTTTATATCATATTCATAATTGTTGTAGTAAGTATTTTTTTACCCGAGTGCCCAAGCGAAGGGTAATGATTTTCAAGTGATTAGAGGTATTCAGAAGAGCAAGATGTCATTTATTAGATTCGTCTTGCTCACCAGATGGTGATAAGAATGTTTTATTTATCAGGGGTTTAATTTTTTTAAATTATTTATTGATGTCAATGGATCCTGGTGTTATGAAGTAAAGTTGAAAACAGAGCGAATGCTGAACTAATACGAAAATAAAGATGTCGGGTAAGTTATCGTACTATTAAACCATAATAATATATTTTTCACCTCTCCAGCACGAAAAGGGTGCCTTTGGTCCCTAAATACTCAAAGCAAAAACGGTTTTGCTGCGAGTGTGAGAAAAAGTGATTTGAATATCGAACACCATCTTTTTCGCGGCGCTGAAAAAAATATGGGCGATAGTTCCTTCAGAAACTCATTTTGGCCTAGCGATTTAACTCATAGGCACAAAATGTTGTCTGTTATTTAATGAAATTTAAGTTTATTAATTTTGCTATTGCATTTTTAAAGACGTAATATTTAAAATAAACATGTACTAGTAAACATGAATATCGCTTACTTAAAAATATCATGTTTCCGAACGCAAACTCTAAATTAAAATCATTATAATAAAAACTATATTGTCTCCAAAGATAATTTAATCAACTACGTTTTAACTTTTCTCGCTGGTCGAGGTGAAAAGTTGTATGTTTAACACGAGAGCAAGTTATTTTTATATCTCACTGTGCTCAGTAGTCTATATTAGATTCTAGATTACTTCGCTAGTGCGTGATTTAAAGTCAGCACTCGTAGTAAAAACTAACTTTGCTCACTAGTTGAACAAATAACTATTTCACCTCTCCGGCACGTGCCTTTGGTCCCTAAAAACTCAAAGCAAAAGCGCTTTTTGCTGCGAGCGTGAGAAAAAGTGATTCGAATTTCGAACACCATCCGCCGAAAAAAATATGGGCGATAATTCCTTCAGAAACTAATTTTAGCCTAGCGATTTAACTAATAGGCACAAAATGTTGTCTGTTATTTAATGAAATTTAAGTTTATTTTTGCTTTTGCATTTTTTAAGACGTAATATGTATTTAAAATAAATACGTACTAGTAAACATGAATATCGCTTACTTATAAATATCATGTTTGGTTTTCATCTTGGGTTTTCATAAAAATGTCAAGTAGCGCAGTTTCCGAACGCAACCTCTAAATTAAAAACATTATAATAAAATACTATATTGTCTCCAAAGAGAATTAAATCATCTACGTTTTAACTTTTTTCGCTGGTCGAGGTGAAAAGTTGTTTGTTTAACACGAGAGCAAGTTATTTTTATATTTCGTGCCTTTAAATCACTCACTGTGCTCAGTAGTCTATAAGACTACTTCGCTAGTTCGTGATTTAAACTCAGCACTCGTAGTAAAAAATAACTTTGCTCAATTGTTGAACAAATAACTATTTATCATAAGCTATGCCTTTGTTGCCCTAGGTACAACTGCGAGAAGCTCAACTGATCCTGGATTTTGTTAAACTATTTATTTATTTTATTTATTTCCACTTTTTGTACACAAAAAACTAAAAATAATTATAACTAGAACAATTAAAACTAATAATAATTAAAACGGTGTCATTGAGTAATAAAATTGTACACTGTATCCATCGACAATGCACAAAAATAGGTACAAATGCGAGAAGCTCAACTGATCTGATCCGGTGCGGGGCAGTGGTCCAACTGCTCTGTCCATCTACCTGGATTTTATAAAACTATGTCATTGAGTAATAAAATTACACTGCATCCCTCGACAAAGTACAAAAAAGGGGCGAAATTAGCCTTCGATCCACTTGGATCCCTTGGATGGCAGAACGAATTTTATCCACAAGAATATTAAATAATAATAATAATAATATAATAATATCTGGGACAAATCACACACGGTCATCTGGCCCCAAACTAGGATTACTTGTATCTTGGGAACCAGAGACTGATATACATACACATATAAGTACTTTTAAATACATACATATATAGATATAATACACCCAGACTCAGAGCAAACAATTCTGCTCATCACAGAAAAGTTTGCCCTGTGTGGGGATCGAACCCACGACTCTCGGATCAGAGGTCAGGATCGCTAACCACTTAGCCACCGAGCCAGTCTCACTCACATAAAAAGTCTGCAATATTTAAAAAAACACTTACAAATTTTTATTTTCTCGTGTTCATAAGCATATGTCTACTGTAATCATTGCTTACGATTTGCTGTGTAGTCTAACCATTGTTAGCAACCCATTACGTCCCCACTGCAGGGGCACGGGTCTCTTCCCATAATTCGGGAAGGTTAGGCCGTACTCCACACACGGGAGCCAAGTCCGGATAGGTTGTGGGGCTAGTGGCCAACCCCAGTGTCAGAAGTTTAGCGATAGCAGCCGGCACCAACGGCTTAACATGCCTTGCGAAGCACGGAAACAGTCGAGATAAATGCCACTAATAGACAAACCCATTCAGGTTATGACCGTGTCTGTAGTCAATTACTCTGTGTGATCGACGAGACTACGCAAGCCGCACTGAGCCACGACCGCTTCTACTACGAGTCTAACCATTACTGTATAATATTTCTTCATTTTTAGTGTTCTGTACCTCAAAATGAAAAAAGGAATCCATAGGATCACTTCGTTGTCCGTCCATCTGTCAGGAACGCATAGACATATTAAGTTGAAATTAATATCAAATACTCAGATCTGCAATCCTCCTGTGAAAAAATCTAAGTCAACTAAGAAGATACGGCCGTTATGCCGTATATTTTGACGATCGCAAGGAAATCAAAATGTATGGGGTACTTCCCCTTGGCCTAGAATCATGAAATTTGGCAAGAAACAATGTCTTATAGCACAAGTAAAGGGAAAAATCCGAAAACCTCAAATTTGTAGTTTATTTTTTGCGGTTGCTAAACTGACCGCGACCTATGTTGATGTATGGGGACAACAGTTTTCCAACGGCATAGTTAAGTTTGTCCCTCAATCCCAAGTGTATGCACGGAACCAGGGTTCGGAAACCGGTTTTTTGAAAATACCGGTTTCGGTCATTGACCCCTATATCGAAATAATTTCGGTTAAGGTTTCGTTCAGGTTTCGGTTACCGGTATATTTAACCGGTTTAACCAAAACCGATATTTTTTCGTTCGAACGGAATTAACCGGTTAATTTGAAGAATATGCGACTTTGTAGGCATGTTTGCCGCGTGCAATCAATTGAAAGCGTGCGAGAAAGTGAGCAGAAGACTCGGGCAGTGGCACCCGCGCGACGCGCCTGTACTTGACTAAGTTCGGTTTTAACCGGTTAATTTAGTTCTTATTTCGGTTAGAAAACCGCTTCCTGATTAACCGATATTTTATTCAAATTTACCGGTTAAGCTGGAAACCGGTTTTAACCTGAACGGAATCGTTAACCGAAATTCGAACGAAATTAACCGGTATTTGTTAACCGGTTCCGAACCTTGCACGGAACACTCGGTGCGCGAGTCCGACTCGCACTTGTCCGGTTTTTTGTTCAGTAAACCAATTTTGGTTTTGACATGAACTAAAAGCCGTTCTTTTTTGTAAAGGGTTATAAAATACCAAACTTTAATTTTAAATGCGTTGCTCATAAAATATATAAAATGTTGGTAGATAACAATTTAATTAAAGTGGAATCATGGGCAGGCACGACAGCTCCGCCGCCGCCGCCGCGAGTAATTCTCCAAATGTTAACAAGTTATAAAAATTATGAATTAACGTCATCGAGACGAGGGTCCGGGCGGGGTAGACCACAATGGCATGCTTTGGTTGGGGTGCCCAATAAAAACTTGACAAATGGTGTTTCATAATCGCGTCGCATTCCAAGCGTCGTCAACGGGATTTGCTACGTTTTTGCCCTCCGCCCCCTCCCACCTATCATGTATCTTGTCCTTAAATTGCATCGGGTGGTTGTACTTTTGGTGATGTATTTGTGTGTATAGGGTAGGTACAGGTTCAACCGCAAATCTACTGAGGTTGTTCTGTGGTCCCGCAGCTACACATACCTAGCTAGTTGATAACCACCCCTGAATTTTGTCTAAAAACTTGTTCTTATCATGTGATAAAAACGTACTTACATTTTGTTCAGTCCAGGCACACCAACTAAAACGTAGTGATTACATACTGTTTGATACCAGCTTTGCAAAAACAGTAGAGAACTACTGATAACATTTAAAAATATGGCTTGACAGGCCCAAGGAAAACATTTCTAGAGGGTCACGACTTCGGATCATAATGTTATGGTTATAGCTTATTCTCACATAAAATCTCATGTGAGGTCGTAAAGTAAGTAGCGCGGTTACTCTTATTGCCACTAGTCTGGAGTAAAGAATGCCCGTAATAAGGGTCGGTATTAGTGCCGCAAAATATTGTCGTGTCACCGCGCCCTCTCACCCTTGCGCTGTTATTAAAAATAATTTCTCATTTTTATTGCTGCCCCTAAATTAATAGTTGCCATAGTAGGTAGTTGGTGCCATAAATGAAGCCGTAAAAGAAACGATGTTGCAGTTTAGAAAATGTAACATAGTTATGAAATAATAAACGATAAATTTTACATAATTACTTTGAAAGAAATGAATACAGGGACAAAACTATATATGAAAAAACGTGTTTGATTTCCATAATAAAGTTATTAAGCCATATCAAAGGTCTTAAAACTACTGACACTTGGGATGACCACTAGCCCCATTAATAGTTCATGAATCCGGAATTTGCCCCGTGTGTAAAGTATGTAATGATCTTCGTTAAGTATTAGAAGAGACTCGTGTCTAAACAGTGGGGACAATATGAGTTTGTTGACGACGTAAAAAAAATATCTTAGAATTGTAGACCAAGTAAGCACCTACAGCAAGAGTATAGCTCAAATTCCACTAGCTAGAGCTTCGCTAGAGTCCTCTCCGTGGTATACATAAAGATATGATAATAGTAGCTGCTGAAAGTAAACTAAAATAGTCATTAAAATAAACAGAGCGTAAAAATGCGAGTGCTCGGTGGATTCATTATGTTTTTTCTTTCGAGCACTGGGTGTGGCCGCTCCGCCCTGTCTGCCACTTTATGTGGAACTTTTGTTTCAGGATTTTCACACTTTCACAAAAAAAAACATTTTATTTTTTAATTTGAAAAAAAAGGTAAGTATTTGTTAGTTTAATACAGAATCTTACGATATATTTACGTTTTAGAAACACTTTTTTTTCGGTCAGCGAGTTACCCCGAGCACACTGCATGGTCGTTTTTGGTGGAGCACTCACTCGTAGCACAGGCAAATTCCAAATCAAGTTTCCTCTCATTACGACTGGCTGAACGGTAACATGGATGAGAATTTTATCGATAGGTAATGCATCGAGGATTAGGGTGTAAGATAGCGATGTTTTTGGTGTAGAGGCACGAGTGGGCGGGGCGAGCCGACTCGCCGCCCAGCCGCAGCCGCGCCGCACCGCGCCGCACCGCGCGTCAGTCGCCGAAGCTCCGCTGTGAAAACTGGACGCTTTCCGCGCGGAAAAACCGCGGTGCCCGCTCAGTGTGAAAACGCCGACTGACTCTGTAAGTGTAGCGCTGATTTCAAATACGCTTTCATTTAGCAACTTTATGTACAGGAAGATAATAAAATATTAACTGTAAGAAATTTAATAATAAGTATGTATGTATAGTGACCGCATATTTAATACATACGAATATTTATTTATCAACTATTAAAGTTTATTTTATTTTGACTTAGATAATTTTATAATTTAATTTAGTTGTTGAAATATCGTTGTGATGCTTAAAGTTCAGTTTCAAAAACATCCCATTTAATATTAATCTATGTTGCATAGGGAAGTTTTTATAAAGGTAAGGATTTAAACATAATTTAAAACTGGCTACTCAGCTGATTAATTTGAATGAGAAGTCCATATACTTTGTGTTCTTTTTTGTGGATTGCCCATGTAGCTTCTGTATAATTTTTTCTCGAAGAAAAATATTCCTTTCAATTTTTTTTTGAAAAAACACACCATCTCAATAGGACTAACCGCATTTGATTTGTTTTTATTAAACCATTTCAAATTTAAAATTTTTGGCCCCAATTATTATTATGTGTTTCACGGAGAAAAGGCAATATGAAAACACCCACTCAGACTATACGTAAATTTGTCTTGCTGGTAGAGGTAAAAAAGTCATGTTTCACACGAGAGCAATAGTTATTTTATGTCTTGTACCTTTAAATCTTTTAAGCTGTAATAAAAAACAGGCCAAATGCGAGTCGGACTCGCGCATGAAGGGTTCAGTACCATCGTCGTACTAGAAACTCCAAAAAGCATGTCTTTTGTATGGGGACCGCCTTTAATTTGTTTTTTCTTCTATAGCAATACAAACTCTGTGAGCATTTCAAGTGTCTACCTGTTGCCATTATTAAGATCGATCAAAGAACGCCAAAAAAAACGTTTCTAGTAGGGGAGCGCCCTTTCATTTTTATTTTTTTATTTAGGTTTAGCGGCAACAGAAATACACACTCTGTGAAAATTTCAACTGAGTACCTATTACGGTTCATAAGATACAGCCCACTGACAGACAGACGCACGGACGGACAGCGGAGGCTTAGTAATAGTGTCCCGTTGGCCATTGGGTACGGAACCCTAAAAAAAGTTGTGAACTTGACCTGACGGAAAGGCTTTATATCCTATACGGCCTAACAAAAAAATATATATCAAGAAATATTGAAATTGAAATCATTTATTGTCAGATACTATCTAACTTTAAAAAAAAAAAAATGTAGGTGTTTTATTTCTGCATATTCTACATAAAACTCTCATAAAAACTATGGGTCAAAAATTTTAAATGTTCTCAATTGTTTATACTGCGACATATTGTTTTGTATAAATTATTATTCTTGAGGATTAATATCTGGCCCAAAGAGGCGCCTCATTATTTAAGTCCAATAAAAGTTAAAAATACAATAAAAGGTGTAACTTTTAAAGTAAATTAACTTTGAAACATGGTCTGTCAGTTAACTAAGTTAACATACAACAAGGAGCTTATAACAGGTGTCAACTTATTTGAAAGTGAGTTTATTAAAAAAGAGGAAAACGTTTTTATATAATCGTATTTTTCTTAAAAATAAGTGGTTAATTTTTTGCAGAACTTACGACTGGGCGAATTAAGTAAAATGGAGACAACGGAGATTAGAAATAAATGGTAATCATTTTATTCTATCTCAATGCAAGAGCGAATTGGATGGTGCATCTTGTTTCTCAAACAAAGACACTTTAGATATTAGTATCTTTAAGCCATACAACAATATTTTCTGGAAGCTCTGTCTTAGAAAAGTTAGTTGGAACTATATAATTTTCCTTTATTTTTTTCAATAACATTGTAAACCTCTATCCTGCTCGCTATTCAGTAAGCATAAATGAGCAGGTCTAACTAAAGAAATAAAAACGATATTTGGAAAACGGAAAATTTTAAACAAAAATATTGTCTTAAAACGAATAAAATCCTCACCTTCTCTAGTTCAGAGATACATAACAAAACCTTTAAAAAATGCCTTAATTTTATATTAATGTTTAATCAGTAATTTCTTTAAACACAGATTCTTTAAAATTACAAAATGTAACGAGAACAACACATATACATACGTAGAACCGAAAAGCTGCGTCTAAGACAAGCGGGTAATGAGGTAATCTTATTATTTGACGCGAGCTCCAGCGTCGCACTAAATCACAGCGTAGGCAAGTGAACCAAAAAAAGGCATAAAAAGGAGATTTAATTGCATGCCTCAGCCGCACCCGCGCCTACACGCATCGCAATGATTCTTATCAACGAACTTATTGAAAAGGGGCGCATTCCAACCACGCATAAATCTCCAATCGCTGTATTTCTTACCCAGTCTTATAACCGCTGCTCGTTCTTTTTATCGCACGTTTATTGGCTTATTACAGATTGATGCATATCTCATTGTAGAACTTATTTTGATTTATCATTGCCAAAATCGACTTCATAGAAAATAATAGTGAGAGCCTTTTTAGAAGAAAAATTGAAAATAAATTAGAGAGACTAAAAGGCTATACAAATTTTGGTCGCTATAAAAATGGTAACAAAGTGGTACGAAAATATAAAATGTAAAATGGTAAAAATATTTAAAAAAAATGTATGTAATATGCTGTATTGTAAAATATAATATAAAAAAAACTATTTATATAAACAGCAAAGTGATTCTTCGGTAAAATCGGTTTTTTTTTCTAGAAATTTATTAATCGCTGCCTTCAGCCATTATTACGCACATTCAAACAAATAATAAGCACTAGCATGCGCCACAAACGAACAATACAGTATGCGTTGTTTCACAAAGTTTACGTTACCATATTACGCGTATGCGCGTATCAAAGGCATTTCCGGGCCGATTGTTTACAGCGACTGACCGGGGCGCGCGCGGCTGAACTATCTGCGGTGAGACGGCCCACCTGCGCCCGCGTCCCACCCGCCAGTCAACATTAATTCTACAGTTTTATGAGAAAAACCAAATCATGCTCTAAAAAGAAACGCAATTTAAGTATGCAACTAAAAAGGGCATAAGTATACTTATTTATTTTATTTTTATTTTTACATGTTCGGAAAACCAACAGCTATAAAATATCACATTAATAATTTTAACATAAATAGAAAGCCACACAGGTCTTCACTAATAGCGCTTAAGTAAAAATCTAATAACAGTAGTAATATAATAATTATAACTTTAAACATACAGCAACACACTGGTACAAACTACAGCAACAAGAGAGAGAGAATTGTTACAAATTAGGCACTCGCCATATAACTTTAGTTTTAGGTAACAACTCTTGTTCCTCAAATTAAGGCTGACTAAGCATTTTTCTTGCTGTATTATTATGTAGGTATCTTGATAACTAAATCACTAGTTCTTAATAACTGTTTATATGCTTAAGTCAACCAGTTGAAACATCAAATTATTTGAAAAAATGATAAAAATGTTATTTAAAAAAATACATCTCCGCTTTAGCACCCCCAAACATAAAACTGTTTTTAAATAAAACATTTTACCCCTTGGTTTATTGTCATTGTTCAGCAAAAACCGTCAATAAACATTCAGTGCGATAGTAATGAGTCTTAAAAAAAATAACTGGGTTGTTTGGGAGTTTTACCTTCATATAGAGAACAGTTTGACTACGCCGGTCTCGTAGCACGCTATACTACGAGAGCTGGTATCATGAAAAACAATTAATAAGGTCTTATTTCCATTTTCCCGGAAACTCCTCTGTATACTTCTGTAGCTCTGTATACATAGAAATCTTAATAGTCATTTTTGTGCAAAAAAATTATAAGATAATTTTTCTGTTGTTGTTATTCCAAAAAGCAATAATCAAAAATAAGGGTCCATAAATTAAAGAAAATATTGCACTCGTTCAAATCCGTCCAGTGGTGAAGACACTAGAGCACTGGACTGACGCACATAGTTTTTTTTTTATATTAGACACTATTGATGCTAGACAATCGATCCCCATCAAAATTATAAATTAGATTTTTTTTCTAATGACTTCCAACAAATTTTCGGGCTATAATGGCCGTGGCTTACTTTCAAGTCACACAGATTTTTTTTTCTATTAAAATATTTACCTAAGACTCAACGATTGCAGTATTCCTCGTTGAGTCTGTTAATTGTCTTTTACACATAATAGCGAATGTACAGGTTGTAAAAAATTAGTGTCGGACCCGATAACGATCTACTTACTCATCATGCTGAATTCTACGACTTGAACAAATTTTGATTTTGATACAAAAATTTTATACAAATTGAACAGTTTTTTGGACAATTTTTTAGTAACCAGTAGTATAATGGAGAGTCCAAAAATTGTGTAATTTTAAACCAAAGAAGTTTTAAGTTGTCGCTCCGCTTAGGGGGGGAGCGGGGTGCAAGTCTGTGTTTTAAACGTTTCATTCCGAACGTTGCGATCATAAATGCGTTGATACAATCGAACTCATCCCGCCGCCGCGCCGCCGCCTGCCATTCGATGGCCCGTCGATGGCCCAGCCACTAATCTCTTTCCGGACGAGATTTTTTTTTCGAATCTTAAACCGAAATTTTGTTATTGGTGTTCTTTTGGCCTATTAACTCTGAGAAAAATATCAAATAAAATTAGGCCATGACAAATAATTGCAAAAACGAACTGCACGGACTTCCATGTAAATGCGCGATCGTGCAAGTAAATGATAAAAAGTGAAAATTGTATATGAAAGGAGTTTATTTTAAATAAAACTACTTTATTATTAACCCTTTTTGGAATTTCTTACTGATTATAATATCACATGAAATTATAGTGTCAGGACTTACTTGTAAAAAATGCACGATCGTGCAAGTTAATGATAAAAGGTGAAAAATGTAAATGAAAGGAGTTGAAATGATTTCTTATGCTAATCTTTCATGATGCTCTAGCCTTTGCACTTGATCCATCGTGTTTTGGTTCAAATGCAGCAGCTTTTTAACTGACACGTTTGCTCTAGGAGATGTTATATCATCAAACTCCAGAAGGTGACTATAATGATCATATCTCAGAGAGACAGGTGGCATCTTTATAGTACGGTCTTAAACCTAAAAAAAATAGGGTTAGAAATAAAAACATATATCTAAAACTCTGAAAACAAAATAAATGATCAAAACTTCATACAAAACTATATCACGAATTTGGGCTGAATGTACACAATCGTGCAAATTCATTTTTGCCGTGTCAGAGTTTGTAATATTTTAGATTTATCAATTAAGTTAATACTAATTTTTCTCAGTTAACTCATTACCTAGCTAAATTAACCATTATAATAATAATAATCGCTAGACTTAAGTGGCAGTGGGCAGGGCACATAGCTCGTAGAACAGATGGCCGTTGGGGCAGTAAAGTTCTCGAATGGCGACCGCGCACCGGAAGGCGCAGTGTGGGCAGGCCCCCGACTCGGTGGACCGACGACCTGGTAAAGGTTGCAGGAAGCCGCTGGATGCGAGCCGCACAGGACCGGTCGGTGTGGAAATCCTTGGGGGAGGCCTTTGTCCAGCAGTGGACGTCTTTCGGCTGATAGATAGAATAATAATAATAAAGACGAACAACTACAGGAGATTCATAATGAAAGACGGTACCTTGGACGTATGTCGTTGTGCCGTGAGCCAGGTGAAACCCTGCGCCATATAACCTCCGGTTGTTCGATTCTTTGTAACACTGAGTATCTGCACAGACATAACCAAGCAGCCAGGATCCTGCATCAAGAGATCGCTCTAAAATATGGCTTCATAGCTCGCCGGTTGCCGTATTACAAGTACACGCCGGAGTCGGTTCTCGAAAACGACCGCGCCAAGCTCTACTGGGACCGAGACATCATCACGGACAGGTCTATTGATCATAATAGACCTGATATCATATTGATGGATCGGGCGCAGTCAAGGGTGTTTTTGGTGGATATCACTATTCCACACGACGAAAACCTCGTGCAAGCCGATGCCGACAAGAGGTTACGGTACCTCAACCTGGCACACGAGGTTACGGATGTGTGGCAAGTGCAATCCACTGAAATCATTCCTGTAGTCCTGTCCGTTAATGGTTTGATCCCTGCTGACCTGGATCGTAACCTTAGACGGCTGGGACTTCGAGGCAGACCGATAATAGCGGCTATGCAAAAGGCAGTCCTCCTCGATAATGCCCGGATTGTCCGACGCTTTCTCTCCTCGTCGCACTGACCTCCAGCCGACTCTGCTGGAGTAGCTCCTGCCACTTCGCCTAGCGCGAAGTGGTCAGAGTAGCCCAAATTTATATTTCTGCATAATAATAATAATAATAAAAATGTTTATTTCATCTCATTCACAAATGTACAACATTGCAGTTTAACACAGATAGCTTAAAATAAAGTAATATAGCAAAGTTGAATAGCAGAGTGTTTTTTACACAAGAGTGTTTATTATGTAACCAATAATTGAACAAAACATTAAAAAATTGGTACTTAGGTACCTCGTTGCTTCCCCAAAAAAAAGCCGGCTTCCTTGATACTGTCCCACGCGAAACTGATACCACCGACCCACCCCCTATATTTTTTTCTGGTTGCGCTAGAGTTTGCACGATCGATCGATATCGTCCTGGTTGCGAAAATTTGATTAGCGCGCGCTCAGGATTTTCTCTAATTTATTTGCACGATCGTATCGAGCCATCCGGAAAGTGCTAATACCTAGATTTTAAATTCCAATGAAAAATAAATGTACAGGGTGTTAAAAAAATGCGTTTGAAAATTTAAGGAGTTAATATCAAGTATAGAATACAGGTACATTTTTTGAACATATCCGATCTAATTTTTTTTTAAGTTTCCCATAATAAATCTCACAGTATAAGGACATGGTGTCCTTGATAGTATGGACACTCACTGCCGCTCTCTGAAGGCTACCTCACCCCCCCCTGTGTGACTTCTACATGAGTGACCAGTTGTCAAGAGATTGGAAAACCGAAGACAATTTTATTTTCATAACGAGAGAAATAAGGCTTCTAAGGCTATATAGCCCTGTCTCGTGTATACAGTATTCACTTGACTAAAAATGTCTATTGTAAAAGTCTGTCGTTTATATTCATATCTATCGTTAAAAGTCCTACTGTTTCCGAAAAATCAATTACTAAAAACGTCAAGATAACAAAAATAAGTGTAACCTACGACACGGCGGTATGACCAAGAAGTCTTAGCTCAAGCAGACCTAGATACTCACACACACATTAACACGTGTACAGACACGAAGAAGTGTAAAATTTCTATGTAGTAAACAATAGCGCGATATTTGTATGAAGTGTCCGGGGTGTGACTAAATCTGTGAAGTGAATCAAGAATTTGTAAGGGAAATTAAAAAAATAATAATTGCAGATCGGATTTCAATATTTTTCATGTTTTCTATACATGATTCTGAGTAACACCTTAAAATTTCAAACGTGCTTTTTTAACAACCTGTATAAAGAAAACAATATTCGGCAGAAAAGAGAAGCATCCTTTTAAAAAGTTGCATGGCGGTTAAATTAAATATAAAATATGACTCACTCGTATCGTACACCACCTGTGTACCCTTAGGTTTTAAAATCACGCTCTTACATACAATGTTAAATGGCAAATGCAAGATAAACAAACACGTTTGTAATGGGGTTAATCCAGCTATGCGTTACAGTGAGTACTCATTGATCAAACCGTCTTCCCTCAAAGCTGCTGTGTTGACCAGCCCTGCTCGCACTGATTAGACGGCGTACTTGGCCCATTAGCCATTTCACACTAATTGGCAGGACAGCCGTTATGTCTAATGTCGTGAGCCTGTTACATCAAACAGCCACTTTAGCGAGCCAGTACGTAGCTCGTAAACAGCAACAGTTCTGATAGTCCTAGTGACCTGTTATCTTTTTTTTGCACAAGTGTGAGAAAGCTCACTTTACTTAACTTTCACTTTAATATTTAAAGAGGAGAGTTAGGTCCCCTAAATAGTTGGAATAGTTTGTTTCGTCTAGAATCAATATTCAGTAACAATAATGCCACCAGGTCCTGTAGATCACACTTCAACATTATGGTTTTTAACCAAATAATTCTAAATAGTAAACAGATGACTCCACTTATTTATGAGTTGTATTACGTTTGCGTAAAGCTCGCTTTACTTGCATAAATATTTGTGGCATATAGCATGTTAGAACAGTTTTAGAAAAACATACATATACATATAGCTAAGTTCCAAGTTAAAACCTATACCAGGAAAAAGAGGCCATCGCATCGTAAACTTTGTTCTTTCAAATAAAAATGGTACTCTACTGGATACGTTTATTGTTTCAACGGGATGCGCACGCGCCGCGCCCGCCTAGCGGAGCTCCTGCGCACAAAACAAACACTTATAACAGTCATACACCTATTCCGTTGTGGATTTATTTGTTTTACTAGCTGTAATTCAATTTTTTGTTTATTTTCACGTACTAATTTGAAACATTGTTTCCAGAGAAGTGTTTTCAACAAATGTTTCTTATTTTTATACATCTTTAGCCGTGTAGGGTTTTCAATAAATAATTTGTATTTTCGAGTTTACTTTATAACAGAGAAATAGAATCAATTTTCTGTGACCCTTTAGATTTCTTAAAAATACAGGGTGACACTAAATTAGTTCTTGATACGAAAGTCTATGAATGTGCTCATGAAAACAAACAACTTTCCCTAAATAACCCATAGTCAAATCGCAAAAAAAATTTTTGACTCTTCATACTAATTTGGCCGCTCGGCTGATCGATTTGTATGAAGAGACCAAAATTTTTTTTGCGATTTGGCTATGGGTTCCTTAGGGAAAGTTGTTTGTTTTCATGAGCACATGCATAGCCTTTCGTATCAAGAACTAATTTAAACTCACCCTATATTTTTGTGTATTTGTAAAGGACATGGGAAGCTACGTAAACTAATGTTGCAGATCGATAGCCCATTAACGACAATTGATACTCTAGACAAAAACAATAAAATCGATAGGCATACCAATAGCATCGATAGAGACATCAGTGTGGAAACACTATCGCAACATAGCAATACTATCGGTAGAACTGAACACCAATGCCATTTTCCATTTCGATAGTATCGAAACCATTGATTGTATTATTCCTCCTGACTCTTAGTAACACAGTCGATACTACCGATGGTATCGATAGTTATAAACTTTTGATAGTGTCCTATATTTCAATGTATCGGTTGCAGTTTGCAGGTAGTATTATATTTTCTCGGTAGAGTCAACAGTGTACACAATATTCACGCAGGAGCTAATACCATTGATAGTATCGATATTATAGGCTTTCATGAATAACTTTCTGTTTTACTACAGTCGACCGTACCAATACTATTGATATTGTAGGTGATTTTCAAGGTTAACTAACTAGTATAGTTAAACCCGCGTGCAATACTAAACCCAATTTTTCTTACATGTCCTAAATAGTTAAAGAAGCAAAAGGAAAAACAGTGTATAATATTTTCAATATTGTAACATGACCACATGAACAAAGAATTTAAAATAAATAATGAAATGATCATATAAGGTATTTATTTAAATAACAAGATTTTGGCAGCGTCTCAGTTATTATCATCTATGAGTACATACACGTGTTGTTTAGAAACCATAATAAAGCTTTGCGACATCTTACTTGCAAACCTCAGCAGTAACTCCATTCCCTTTATTCAGAGTGTGCCAAGCATCATGGAGGGTTTCCTGCACCATATGGCGCCCCAGTTCCTACACCCGGCGCTGCAGAGCTTCGGATGTGGAGCCTTCCGGCCCATAGGTGGTGCCTTCCACCCTCTCTACCCGGGAAAGGCGTTCGTACGTCACCTGGGCGAGCAGTATGCGCTTGGACAAAGCGTCGGACAAGCCTTGAGGGTAGGTACTTTCTTTAGACTGACAGACGAAAACAATTAATGATAAGATCGGGGCCATGGACGTTTTCAAAGGTGGGCATTATTATAAATAATTGTACATAGTCACAGAAAGGAAACAAAATGGAATTACGTAACAAAATGGATATTGTCACAAAATGTAAACAAAAAGCAACTATTAGGTCTTTTTTACACTATAAACAAAACAACAGGTATTTTAATGTGATATTATTTCGTTTTCGTTTCGTTTCCTTTTCGTCGGTCACTTTTCGGTTTAATTTATGTATTATTTCAGGCTCTGCACGCGGAAAAACTTTTTAATTCACAATACTGACAATGCGCCACGTGCCAATCGCTAATCGCCATTTTATTAATTGAGTTTTTTAAGAGACATATGTGCATATCGTTGGTCGAATCACGAATAGTCACGTATCTGCATGGCCGTAGCTATGCCATAACGATCCCACTGACTTTAAAATAACGCGGATATCACACTGGTGTGGAAATTGGACGGGAGTCTGAAGCGAAGAAATTCACATGCGGCAGCGAAGGCCAGACCACCGGACAGTTTCCATCCGAATTTCGTCCGAAGTTGCGGTGCACGACGGAGGCACGGATTCCAGACCACTGGACGGTTTCCGTTCGAATTTCAACTGATCCATTTTATTGCATCATACGAAAATCCGGAAGATACTGCGGAGCAGTATGGCATACCCTGCGAATCGCACCGCATCTCCGTCCGGGAGCGCAGATCCGTCTTGCAAATCTCACCTCCGGATGGAGATGCGAGGTACCCTATAGTTTTTATATACAAATCAACATTTTACAGTACAAACTTTAAATCCGGACCACCATAATTCATTGCGGTATCCGGAGCAGTGTGTTTTCCACCTAAGAATCGTTATGGCATAGCTGCGGCCGTGCAGATACGACTATTCGTGATTTGACCGACGATATATTCTCGTACTTTTACAGAGATACAGCCGACTCTGTCTCCTATGCTCTACATTTTAAGGAATGTTAGATCGGATATCCGGCAATCTGGCATCAAGTTTGGCCGCATATTCGTTATCCGGTATCTCTAGTATAAAATCACCCTCACTTCCTTTTAGTTACTTCATTTTTGTGACGTCACGAAAATATAACAAACTGCAACAAAAAGGAAATCAATGCACGTGTTGAATATAATCTCAAACGATCATACATTGTAATAATGTTCTTACTTAATCATTAATTACTTTTGATTTTGATGGTAATAATGCTTACAAAGTCAAATAATTGAAAAACTACTTACCGTTTGATAAACAGATCAGTAATCAAAATGACTATTGTAAAATTAAAAAAATTCACCACACTGACATACTGCTGCATTCAGGATAACACATGCCGAACAAAATGGCCAGCTATCACTTAACACGCTACCTGATTGGCTGATCATAACAACGTAGTGTCGCCAATTTAGTATTATAAAAATTTCCATTTTATTGGCGTCACAAAATTGAATAACAAAAATGAATGTAATAATGGACACAATATATATACTGCGTCATTTATCTATATCATTAATTTTAACAAAAATGCAAAATTTAATAGCCTTAACAATACCTAACTTAATTTTTTGGGTTGAATTTAAAAGATACGTATTAAGTAAAAAAATAAAGACAATTTTGTAACACAGCCGCAGCACTCTTCGAGTACACGATTATTTGTGTGGGGAAAAATAAGCTACCTAATCAAAAACACGCAATTTTTTAAATCGTGTGGCTGATGAAGCTGTTAAAACCCTTAAAAGAGATCATACCTTAGGTAAAATATATATTTTTATAATAAAACATACGTTTTATTTGACAAAACTTAGTGTTCACATTTCAGCATGACGAAATGTACAATTATTTTTAATAATACCCAGGTAGTATTGGCGGTATCTCTACGCTAATTGACTTGTGTCCATATCAATCGCATCGTGTCTTCTGCGTCGGATACTTCTCTAAAACGGAACAGGTTTAAGTTTACATTCAAATCGATGCTCGTAACTAAGTTTTGGTGGAAAACCTCATATTTTAGAAACCATACCTTACTTTTTATTATCCCTGAACCAGGGATGTTGCAAATATTCAATGCGGATTTTCATGCGGATATAGGGCAGTATAGCTAATAATTGTAATATTTAGTATCAGGAATTTCATTTTGTACATTGTGTAAGAATTAATTACAAAAAGTATATGAATACTTTTTTTTAATTTAATTTTACTAACCACTATTATTTTCAAGTACCTACTTAAGTACCAAAGTACTTACATCATTACACCAAAATACAGAGAAGTTACTTTTATCAAATATAAAATTTCACTTTGATTACTAAGCATTTAATTTAATTAATAAAAAATAGGGATAAATATCTTTTTTCATTTATCCCATACAAACCTTAAAAAATCTTAAGATCCGCATCCGCAGATATGAGCCTTTAAATATCCGCGGATTTAAAAAATCTGCATCCGCAACATCCCGGCTCTGAACCATGTAACCAATTCAATTTATTAGACCATTTCTTGGTGGTCAGAGTGTCCGCGAAGACAACAGCACGCCGCCGCTGTACCGTCATGCGTACGGTGCGCGCGACGATACCAGCTCGCCGGGGTCGGCCGCCTCCGCCTCCCCCCGCCCCTGCAAGGACGATGAGGCCCCCGCTGCTGCTACTTGCACCGACTCCCATGATTTCTTCTCTCGTAAGCCCTAAAATACACTCAAGTCGCCATGGGCAGAGGTCGGCGACGACATCAGTTCGTCGAATACGACTGTCTGCGTCTTCCTCCCTTACCTGCTAAGATTTTCAAGACTTCTAGTTCGTTGAACTCTTTTAATCAGCTTCGTCTACCGCATGTGTGCGTGGAAGACGAGGCACTCAGCTATCGGCAGCAGTAACCTGCACCGACTCCCATGACCATTTCTCTCGTGAGTTTAAAACAAATTACTCCTGAAAATCTGGACAGTACAACTGTTATATTCAATGAAAAAGGACAGCGAAGCATAACATAACTAAGCATAAGTTTTCAAGCCGCCTATAAGGCCTCCGACATGACTTAACGACTAAGTGATAGCAGCTGGCACCAACGGCTTAACGTGCCTTGCCAAGCACGGAAACGGTCGACATAAACATGACCGTATCTGTAGTCAGTTAACCTGCGTGATAACGGTACGTACATACTCGTAACATAATTCTAGTAATTGTAGCCTTGCTTTTAAATCCATTGGGAAGAAAACTATTTCTACTGGTAAAACTACCTATCCGTTAAGACTACTGGGAATAACAAAAAAGAAGTATGTATTTGCTAGTCTGTTTTATCGAGTAAGAACAAAATCACTATTAGCCGAGACCCCACGTACTCTACAACAAGCTACACTGTATAGCGGATGGCGAGCGCAAATCGTCGTGCGGCGTGTGCGGCGCGCGGCTGGGCCCAGGCGTAGCGCAGGCTCACTTCCTGCAGGAGCTGCAGCACCTGTACAGCCTGTCAGCTCTGCCGAGAGACGCGGGCGCGCCCTCCTCGCACTCCATGCACCACCAGGATGAGGACGCTCGCTGGGAGGTAAACATCGGACTCAAATATATATTTTTTAAACTATACATTTTTCAATCATTTAATTCAGTACACGTAGATCACAGACATGCACCCCGCTCCCGGAGCGACGACATAAAACTTCTTTGACGTAGATATTGCTGGTTTTTAACCGACGAAAAAACGGAGTTGGTTCTTTTAAGTCGACGCGTATTTTTTTTAGGTATGACGACGCATAACTTTTTACAGAGTAGTCCAATATTGATAATTCTTTTTTTATTGGAAAGGGTGTATACCCCGAAATTAGTCCAATATAAATTTGGAAAGAAAATTCCAACCCTAAGGGAAGGAAAACAGGGGATGATTGATTGTGCACTCACTGATTGTAATGTATAACTTATTTCAGAGTAGTCCGATTTTGATGATTCTTTTTTTATTTAATAAGGTATACCTCAAACTTGGTCCCATATAAATTTGGAAAAAAAAATCTACTCTAAGGGTGGGAAAATAGGGGTGATTTATAGCCACAAAAATATAAAATAAAAGTTTTTTAACAAAAAAATTAAACCGCCGTAAAAACTGAAAAGCAAAAAATTATAAACCTTTTTATTTAACCTTAATAAATAGATTCTTAAACTAATGTAAGTATACTATACAAGGTGTAAGGGACAGGTTTCCGAAAACTTTAAGGGCTTGCTCAGTAGACGAAAATGAACAACTTTCCACAAGAATTTTTTTCAGGAAACGAAAAAAAATATCGGCTTCTCCATACAAATGGTCCAATCAAGTTTATATTTTTATATGGAGAAGCCGTTTTTTTTTTCGATTCCTGAAAAGAATTATGGCTCGAAAAAAAGAACTATCGACGAATTTGGTAACGGTAAAATGTTATTTGTTTTGTTCCCTTTAAATGTGACTTCTACTTACAATAAAATTTAACCATACCCGAGGAACCTGTACAAGTCGATCACGTTAATTAGGATACGAACTTCGAAGAGTGCAACTTTTTTCTCTTTGAAAAATTTGTTCTGTTTCATAGCCACAGTTTACAGAAACGAAATGATAAATAACGTTACAGTACCTCTTTACTGCCTCTCTATACGTTTTAGAAAAAAAAGACGTAGGAAAGAAAGGAACACAAAGCTAGGAACAAGAACGAAGGATGCAGTGCTGACGCAAGAAGAAGATCTGTCAAGCTGCTGCGCAGTCTGTCGAGTGCAGCTCCTTAGAGCGTGCTACGTCCATAAAGAATAACCATCTGAGCAAGCTATACACGCTACCGCTACCTGCCCTGCAAGTTTAGTAAATAAACGAAATAAAATATTTCAGACGTACCAACGAATCCGCGCGAACCGACAGCGGCGGTTGAAGTTGCGCACACGCAAGCGCCATCACACAGTGGAGAGCATGCTGGGCTTCGACCTGGAGTCGGAGCGGCGCGAGGAGCGGCCGCGCGAACGCATATTCGACGCTGAGGACGAACCGGTGGACGTCGAGGGCGACTCGCTCGGCTGGCCCGAAGCCACCATTAACGTCGATGGTAAGCATAAGGATGCACATTCTGGTTGGAAAAGGTTGCCCTTTATGAAGGCTCCAAAGCTGTGATTGTTTAACACAATTGATTAGCTTTTCTTGTATCTAATTCTTGAACTCTTTTACAGATAAAGAGACACGCAGCGATACTGATAAATTGCACCTCAATTATGCCGAAGATTTGGAGATTTCCAGCACAAACGATGCCATGCAGTCACCGGAAAGAGTGAGGTGACGATCTCGATTTGTTGTTATTTAGTAAATTATCTACATGACTGTGAAAAACTATATTTCTATTGGACATTGACCTTTGGCAGGATTGAAACTCCGAAGCCCCTGTCTTTAGAATGCACGAAGACGACGGAGACGCCTGAGCGGCTGCCGGAGGTGACGACGTCGGAGCCGTGGGGCGGGGCGGGCGCGGGCGCGGCCGCTGCCGCGGGCGCGCCTGCTAGTGACGCCTGGCCCGCGCTCGCCGCCGAGGCCTACATGCAAGCGACTCGCCACAAGATTGAAGGCGAGAATCTGCCATCCTCGACGGACTCACGAAACTAAAAATCGCAACCAAACGATTAACTAAAAAACTTCAAATCTCTTACTAGTAGGTACTTTTTACTGATTTCCAAAATATATTTTTGAATTTTATTATGTGCTTACCTACTGATAATATAATAACTAAATGCTACCAATATCTATGATCCTACCAGCACGGGTAGCATGAGGCGTAGACAAAGCTGTTTGTCGCGCCAAACGCGAGAAAACAGCTCAGCTCTTTCATTAGCTTAGCGTTAGAACGGAACAAATGCTTTTAAAACTCGCGTCGCGCGCGAGATACGTAGTCATGCTACCGGTGCAGGTCCGAGGAAATTACTATTATATAACGCACGTTGTTATTGCAATTGTACTTTTCAGATTCGATATACTGTACATTTCTTGGCCAAAACTACTCATAATAAAAATAAACAACAACGTTTGGACACTTTATTTGTAAATTGATGTCAAGTAGGAAAAACCCCTGGCAAGTTATACATGATTAACATACAAAATTAACTCTATAAATGACTTGTCCACAATCGGATCCTAATATCTCAAGTTACAGTAAGTTTAACACAATTTCAGTTTACTCATTTTTGTTATTGTGTAGTACCTAGTAGGAGTGGAGAATGTTCAGCCAAATCTATTAAAAAAAACAGTGTACAGTTATTCTTTAGGATAAGTTAAATTCCTAAAATTCTAGTAAGTAGTTACTTTTACATTATAAGTAAATAATTAATCGGGATATTTGTTAATGTTTAAACTTTGTCTTTGTTTTTGTAAATAGTTAGCTAACTTTATCGACATTTATTGAATATGATAACTAAGTATTTTGAAATTTAATAATAAAATTAAAGTTATTGTAAGTAGTTAATTAATTCTAATAAAATACCTAATATATTTTGTTTGATTTATAGCATGTTGGCGCTATCTTTCTACTAATTTTATCAATCACTTTTTGTTGCGTTGGTATATTGTAATTATTTATAAAATAAAAAATATATTATTATTATAAATACTCAATTAGTATTATACGTCCCAATCCCAAAGAGGTTACAGCTTAACGGATTTTTTAAACTTATTGTCAGTATCACCAAGTAAATACCACCACTAAAGGTGCCAGACCAATATCGAGCCACCTCCAAAACATTTTAGGTAGTTCCAGTCAGACTATGTTAGAAAGTTAGAAATAAAAGTCAACGTTGCTTACCTACTACGCTCAGATTAGCCTCATTTATATGGATGTTGTAACATTAGCCTATAGCATACTAACATGCATGCTACGATTACTGGTCAAGTCAAGAGTGAATCGGTGGGACTACAACTACAAGTAAACAGTCAATTACTCGCGACCCACCGGTTTATTCAACATTTGCCAGATTCCGGAAATGTCAGATGAGTAAAAAACGACAGATTCTTTAAATGTCGGATTCTACAAATGACAGATTCTATAAATGACAGATTCTACAAATGGCAGATTGAATGACAGATTATACAAACGAAAGATTTTAATTGAAGCCGGTTATATTAACTTTGGTGACAAATATCATGAGTCCCAGTGAGCGAGTAGATAAATGTTTTGGTACAGCGATGATAGAGTCATGAATGAGCAACAGACGTAATATAGAAGAGCAGTGATAGAGACATGGATAAAATGTAGAGACATGTTTTAGTAGACCGGTGGTAGAGACATGGATAAAATGTAGAGACGTGTTTTAGTAGACCGGTGATAGAGATATGGATAAAATGTAGACAATTGTTTTGATAGAGCGATGATACAGTAATTAATGGAAGAGAACAGACGTGATATGGTAGAGTAGTGATAAAGACACAGATGAAAATGTAGAGGTGTGTTTTGGTAGGATGATGATAGAGACAGGTTGTAATGTAATGTAATGGAGCAAAAAAAATCGATAATTATTCAGCCAATTTCCGAATTTTGTGTGACAGTGATTTTTGCTATTGAATTATTGCTATTCTTTGTCTCATGAGTATCATATGGTATCATACCTTTTGCAACAGCTTATCGGCGAATATAAAATCATGCTGTATAGAGTAGAACTACTCTTTGATTGACATTGGTTGACCTCCTCATGAGGTGAAACTTTTGATAGAGTCCTATAGAATTGTTTTAGTTTAGTTTTAGAAGTGTGTTAGGAGAGAGAAAATCTGAAAACATTGAAATCTGCTTCTCATTGAGGAGTAGAACTATAACCGGCCGAAATTACGTGAAACTTATATTTATCAAATAAAGTTTTACCAACAGCTTTTTCGAAATTGATCAGTGACGAAAAATGAAATGGCGGAAAAAAGATGGCCGCTTTTTGCCTCAATAATAATATCAGTGTTTGTTTCCCCACATAATAATTAACTTTCCTTGAGTCTCCAGATATGGATGTCTACGAAAACTGATTTCGTTTCGCTCGATATTGATGGGGGTGAAAACTCTTTTAGATCCTATTTTAGTTCACACATGTGAAAGGGTGAAATAATACGACTTAGATATGTGAATCTATATATTATGAATATTTACCAAGAACGTTTACCATACATAATACAAATTTGCTTTCGACGTAACAATTAGTATGCTTCAACAATAAATAAATAAAAGAATAATCATTAGACAAACACAAAGCAGCTGTAAACCTTTCCGATTATTGATTTTTAGTTTCTAAGCAAAGGATTGGCAATAAACCTACGAGAATATATAAAACCAGGAACTAGGCACTAGTCTAAGTTTTCTTACCAAGCTAGCCTAGCTATAGTATTATTAAAATATTGGCAATAATGTTGTTGATCAAATATGATCTCATTTCAGGCCGGTGTCATCCCAGAATCGGCCTGCGCCAGACCCACTCCCGGTCCAAAAACACTAAATTTAGAAGGTCGAATGTTTCACGTCACTACCGGCCGCTAGAGATGCGCGTCCCCGAGGTTGAGCTTGAAGGTGGAGTGGCGGTAGTTCTCGCCCGCCGTCGAGGCCGAACCGCGCAGTGTCATCGGCTCGCCGTCGCCCGCCCGGTACTCCTGCATCACCTGTAGTGCAGTCACAATATACTATTTGTGTCCGACCAAAACAAGATTTTCAGCCGAAACCGAACCTTCGGCCTCAGTCTCAGTTTAAACTCATTCAGATATGTAAATAATAGTCAAAATCTCTTAAATCTATTGTGATATTTAATTCGTGTTAAATGAAATAAATAAAAATCAATTCAAGCATTTATTAGTCAGAGTAACAACTGTATAAGAGGTACTGTATTTAAAATGTTACGACCCATTTCTGTACCTTATTCCTGTCTAAAATAAATAAAAGGTTAAAATTACTAGGGAATTGATACATGAAAACATCAATTGCCTAATAAGTTGGATCACTTTTTATTTATTTTGGATTGATACAAGGTTTACTGGCGACCACGAGGCACGAACTCACCCGAACGAAGCGCGACAAATCACGAACACTGAGTTTCGACGCGGCCGAAACATGATTTTTTGGCCGAAACTGGCCGAAACATGATTTTTTGGCCGAAACTGGCCGAAACCGAAACCGAACCTTCGGTCGGTCACTACATATTATATATAATTAGGATTAGAATAGTGACCTTACGAATGTGATCTTCTCTAGCTGTGAGCTCCTTTGCAAGCTCTTCTCTTCGTCGTTCGAGTTCGGGATCGTAGTTTCCGTCCTTCATGTATTTCTCCACTTGCTCGTACTCCCTGTAGAGGCTGGCGTACTCGGCGAGGCTCTGTTTTGCCTCGTGAGCCGCACCGTGACCCTTTGATGTCGCCCCATCGTAGTCGTCACGAGTAGCAAGGCTGTGATTAAGATCGAACGCACTAAGAAACGAGACAAAATACTTAACTAAAATAAAAAAGTTAACATTAGTTTTCATGATCGCAAATATTAGGACAAGATGCTTTTTTTAAGTGTTGTCTGTCTTCGAACTGACAGGATCTAGAAACTGCGCGTTTGCTTAGGGAGTTTACAACTTAACTTAGTAAATGACTTAGAATTCTAAGCAGGTTCGGGCACTTATTGCCCAGAACATCATAGTAATGTCGCAGCGAGGGTTCCGTATAAATTCATAATCACACATGTCTTGAACTCTATATTTTTTATATTTGAATTGATTTAATGAAAGGTAATTTCCGGTTTACGATTTATGACGTATTAAAAAAAACTACTTACTAGATTTCGTTCAAACCTATTTTCGGTGGAAGTTTGCATGGTAATGTACATCATATATTTTTTCTAGTTTTATCATTCTCTTATTTTAGAAGTTACAGGGGGGGACACATATTTTACCACTTTGGAAGTGTCTCTCGCGCAAACTATTCGGTTTAGAAAAAAATGATATTAGAAACCTCAATATCATTTTTGAAGACCTAACCAGAGATACCCCACACGTATAAGTTTGATGAAAAAAAAACTTTTTGAGTTTCAGTTCTAAGTATGGGGAACCCTCAAAATTTATTGTTTTTTTTTCTATTTTTGTGTGAAAATCTTAATGCGGTTCACAGAATACATCTACTTACCAAGTTTCAACAGTATAGTTCTTATAGTTTCGGAAAAAAGTGGCTGTGATATACGGACGGACAGACAGACAGACATGACGAATCCATAAGGATTCCGTGTTTTGCCATTTGGCTACGGAACCCTAAAAAAATTAATCAGTCACACCGACGGATATTTGGACCTCAAGGGTAAGTTTGTCTGGTGCCACCGTACACAGGAGCTCTGCAAAGCTAAGCTCCGTCCAACTCGGTTTAATCCGTAGTTATTTAAACAGCGGTTTTGTAGAACTGCTGCGACAGTAACGCAGTAACGCAACATTAATAAAGTTTTAATAATAAAATGTTCTATGACAGTGAAGTGGAAGAGAGACGCACTTATACATCGAGTTGTATAGGTAGTGCGGTCGGGCCATGGCGCGGAGGAAGCGCGACACCATTCCGTCGCTCTCCCGGTAGAGGCTCAGCAGGCGATTGTAGGACATGTACTTGTAGGACGGCAGCCGCACCATCCGCCCGCCCAGCCGGATCACGTTCATCTCGCGGTGGTCCAGAGACGGTTGCTACCATATTCACAAGCATTTCATTCAAGGTATCTCTATAGGGTAATAGGTACAGTAATTCTAGGCGATTTGATACAGAACTAAATAACAAAATTGAAAAAACTGCTTCCGACGACAATGAAAAGGAAATAACTCGAAAATCACTTAACTGATTTTCGATAAAGATAGGTAAGAACCGCAAGTAAAAACCGCATTACAATCAGCTCGCCCGTTTGAGAACTACCGAGACCGTTGTGTTGCGTGAGTTGCATTTTGCGTTGAATAAGTAAGAAAAAGAAGATGCAATGCGTGTAATTTTAGTATGAAGGCAACGAAATTTATTTCCTTGACATTTATGACACGTATGATATTAAAAACACATACATTTAAAAAAATATATGTCATAGATAAAAATTTCTTAGAAATGAAACAAAAAAATTACGATTTTTATTAAATTTTAATTTGATTTGAATTAAATTAATGGTTTTGAAAATATTTGAAATTTGAACTTATTGATTCCTTCAGTTATTAAAACAAAATAAAAATAACAGAACGGTTTGATTTTTTGTGGAATGTTTCAAAAAATTTCTTGAAAAATATGTGCCTCATATGACGGGGATTTAATGAGTTGAGTTCGCCCCCCCCCCCCCCCATAATTATACGAGCAGCCACCCCGCAGATAAATACATTAAACTAGTGGAAACAAATCAACTTACCGTGTTATTCGTATTTTTGCCGTTATAAGGCAAATGTCCCAAACCTGCAAATATACATTGTATTTATATCTACTTTTGATGATAACGCATTTATTTAACAGGTACATTGTTTTGCTTACCCATATGATGCGCTATAGTGAAGGGTATACCAGACAAAGGCTGCTGTATTTTGATGCCGTTAAGGACCTGTTGTGAAAATATTTTTTGTTACTCATCCTGGATGGATTTATGTATTTACTTATTTTACTTTATTTCTAACTCATTAAGTGTATAATAAGTTAATGTTCGGCAACGGTATGAGTTGTTAATTAAAAGTAAATAAAGTAAAATACAGGATGTAACAAAATTGGTGGCAGACCCAGTAACCAGAACTTCTAGAAGGCAACAAAATTTGACTTTTCAAATTATTCAACTGTTTGGCTAATTTAGTATGGAGACTTAGTTATTAACAATGTTATCTCAAAATCGTAGGACAAAGTTGTTCAGTTTGATGAGCAGAAGACCCAAATACCGGGTCCTACACCAATGCTGTTACATCCTGTCTAACTTTATACGGATCCTGTCTAACTTTATACAGATTTGTGGTAATTTTTATTCATAACAGTGAATTTGTTTATTTCTTTGTAAAATTCTTTATGGTACTTAATATTATTTATTCATGATGGATGGTTTGACGGCGCCAACGTTTCTAACAAGAGAAATCGCCACTGGACGCGTTACCTGCTGAATGTTAACGCCTATGTTGTGTGATGGCGCGGTGCTCTTGCTGACGATGAAGGGGATGTTGCCCTGGTTGTAACTGCCGCAATAGTACCGCGCGCCGGTCTGCTTCATCTGGGAGGACACCGTGGGCAGCTCGTAGCGCCGGCTGCGGTACTTGAGCCGGCGCGGGTGCCGGTGCATCGCCTGCCACGGCGCAAAACATCCGCCACTTGACTAGTCATCTGAGTTACTTTTTATGCGAATTATGATGTCATAATTTCGTATAGTCGTTTCCATACTCATTACGTTATTTTTTAATAACAAACTGCACATAATAAAATTCCAAGCTATCGTATAGTAAGTTTTCTACTGTTTCATAAAAATGTGAAAAATATTTTATAATTATATAACTTTTGTTGCAGTGAACTACCCTATATCCGCCATGAAAGTGGCTCACTTGAAAAGAATATCCCAGTTATAATGAAAATATTTGCAGGAAAAGTAAAAAATTGACTAATCCACATTCTTAACAGATGTAAATCAGTGAATAGTCAGTTATCAAACCTGGAAACACCGAGTTTAGACAGATTATTTTTTAGAACAAAATTATACAACAAAATTTTTGTAACTAACCTTATCTTTCGTGATTTGTGATGTTGAACTTTCTACGGGATTGACTAACTGATCTTCGATCCTTTGGTTTTCAGTAGCTAGTGGGAAAACATTGCAGTAGATTAGATTAGGAATAAAATTGTCGTAAGCTATAATTAAAATCTGATAGTAAAAGTAATAACGACTTTGCATATTTAAAAGAATGTGCAAAGCATGTACTTAAAAACAAACATTTTGATTTTTGATTTGCCAGTAGAATATCAAAAACCATTAAACTGATTTTCAGTCAATAATAGCTAATAACCGTAAAAAAACCTGATTTCAAATAAACAAGCCGCATTCAAATCGGCTCAATGCCGTAAACTTAAACGCCTTTCTTTTTAAGTCTGAACTTAGAAATAAAAATTGACATCGTCCATCGCCATCTCAGCGCAAGACATCCACAGTTGAACATAGGCTTTATTGTCACCCCGCACGAATACATGCCTGCGGCTAGCTGCAAGCCTCGCCAGATCATCGTTCCAAACCATCGTTGGTGTAATTCTAAAACCCACAAACCCGTGATAAGTGCAACAGTTCTCACCCAATAGTAAACTTATAAAATCACATTAACACAAAAGAAAAGTCAGTACCTCTGCAACTAGTCTTATCGAAGGTGCGATCGTCCCGCTGATCACTGCGGCTCTGCGTTTCGCTCTTCTGAGGGGTCTTCTCCTTCGCGAATAGTTCCACTATGGAGCCCCGCTCCAACTTGTACGGTATATCTACGCTCCCCCAATGAAATACATTAGTCAAAAATAACGATATTAATTACTTGTCCCTATTAATACTATTAAGGTCATCTGTAACTTTAAAAGAATATTCTTTCATAGAATAGATAGATGTGATAGATGTGCTGGAGGAGCGCTAATTTCTCGTAGAAAATAAAAATACATCAACGGAAATGATGCTACACACGAATCTATTTTTAAAGTAGCACATGTGTCTAGAGGTACAAATTATAAGTTTGAGCACATTTAGAAAAGAATACTAAATAAGTATCATAGGTGTAGTACTGAAGTACTGTAGTACTGAAACGGCACTCAGCGGGTAAGAAGATCCGGTGACAGTTGCTTAGCGCAAGCCACGCAACACACATAATGACGCGTGTACAAGTGGCCTATTTCTATATCGTAGTAGGTCATTACAACGCGACAGTTGTTTGAGTGTCAACTAGAAGTGATAGAGAATTAATATCAAAGGCCAGGACGGTTAAAATGCATGCAGGTTAAAGTGCATTATTGACCCGAGCGCCTTAAGGTCCTATCCTAAGCAACGACTTTTCGCAACCTGACCGGTCAGCAGTTGCAAACATACGTATTTACCATCAAAACAGAATATTTAAATGGACGCCTCACCGTTACCCGAAGGTTCCTTGCTGGTTCGCTGCTGTCGCCGCGGCCCCTGCATGCTGTTTGTCGGTCGCCAAGTATCCTCTAACGAATCTTTCCACTTCGCCGCTAGCAATATTGAGAGCACACATATTAAAAAATTGAGTCGTGACTGACTGACTCGTTTTTTAATGTTTAGCGTTAATAGCGCTATTGACATGACAGCTAGACCACAGTCTTTGTTCTGCGGCTTGGTTTATCTCAATATAGAAGAAAATTTAATCCTAAACAAAAGACCAGGTGCAGGGGCAAATCACACACAGTCATCTGGCTACAAACTAGTATTCCTTGTGTTATGTACTAGTGCTGGACACTGAAATCTTATAAATTTACAATATAATACTAGTACTTATATAGTTTTAAACATACAAAACCTGTGCATAATACATACAGTTTTATAAAGCGCAAATAAATCTGCCCATCCGAACATTTGCCCTTGGGGAATCGTCGACATCGGCGTAGCAGTCAGTAGCGCTATCCACTACGCCATCGAATCAGCCAATATTTGATAGTATTTTTCCACTGTGTTCCTAAACTATTACTATATTAGGTACTGTACCACATATTTTTTTTCCTGATTCGTACCAATAAATATACAGTTAACATCAGCTTACTAATTAGTTAATTTAGCTACTTATTACAAGGCCGCATTATTCACTACGAACTTGGCTACGACCACGTGCTACACTACACTGAGACAAAGCCCTATGGCTTCCATATACATAATTGTGTTCGAATGCTTCATCATGTTTCGGATACTTAAAACACTATTTTCTATAGTTTGTGTTCTATAGTTAAAGTATTATTTAGAAATTTTCTTGTATCATATCCATATAGAATAATATACAGTACCGTGTCATCATCATCATCATCGGTCAGAAGACGTCTACTGTGTGTTTACTGCACCTTTGGCTTCTAATTACTAAAAAGCGAAAATAAAAATAAAGACACAAACCTTCGCTTTGAGACATATTTCCAACAGGCTTTTTAGAGCTCGTCTTTTGATTATTTTGAAGCCGGGAATTTACTGGTTTTTTGTTGTCCGTTGTTCTGAATCAGAAACAATATAAAAAAGATTCTAGAAGGTTTAATGGTCTAAGCTAAGTACCTACGTCCAACTAAGTTTGTTATAAGTAAATGCCCTGGCTAATATGTACTAAGTCTTACACCAGGCAAAACTAACCCTATTAACATCTGGAGCATCCCTAAAATATATATTGACTTCATCGAGAGGTAGTTTTTGATTTTTTATAGTATTGATGAAATACTAGCTTTAGGTAATAAATATATAATCCAGAAATCGTTTATAAATCAGTAGGCATCTCTAATATACCGAATTATATCTACGCAAGAAGAGACGGTAAATATTAAGACAAAGCCTGAACTTTGCTGATTGACAAGGGTATTCATGTAATTAACAGAATCACAAAATAGGTCACCTTTTGTTTTGACTGCGGTCATAGTTCATATTTACAGGGCCAACGCGGTCATTTTCATCCGCCTCACAAGCCACTTCCTGATGGTGCGATGTTTCTCCCGACATAACTGGAAATGCGATAATTAACGGCTCCTACATCAAGAGCTAAGCAGACAAATTGATCATACATTCATACATAATAATGTCAGTAATATGATGTCTGTCAAAACTTACAGTCGCCGTCAGCACGATCACGACGAAGGCGAGATTTCGCTGGTAGTGGATCTGTTACGGGTTGTTTGTTCTATAAAAATAAGGAGACATGATATGTCATATTTTTAAATATACATACAGAAACAGTTTCAATCAACCAATTTATAACTATCTTAACTAATCTCTAATTTAATATCGCTTGCTGCTGTCATCCGAATTATGAAATAAAACCTCAAATATCCTCCTCCTAGAGTTCTATTTGATACACGTGCTCTTACCGATTTTCTATCTATATTAAGAAATAGATTAGTGTGATTTACACACCCTGGTCCTCTCCTGGTTCGGCTCGCGGTACATCTGACTGGCGCGCACCTGACCGATCATGCGGTGCTGCTCCACCCTAGCAGGGTCCAAGTAGCCTCGCGTCGGATTCTGCGGCATCTCGAGCTGACGCAGCCGCACGGCTTGGTGGGACACCTCTGTAACCAGCAGCCCTAGCGGTTTACTGTAGCTACAGGTGACGCCCCGGTTCGATACGTACCAACTCAATGACAGATAGATGTGTACTTTGATTAATATTCAGTACCTGGTTTGTTTAATTTGCAGGAAGGGTCGTTAGTTTTGAGTAGGTTATAAACGTATTGTATTGTAAAACTATATAAATATGACATGACATGTTGTAAAGACTATACCTATCTATCTTTACTTCGATGCTCAGCTCTTCTTTCTACCATATTATCTCCTCCGTTTTTACAGATTTCACTCGTGTTTATATCGTGTTTCTACAGCTATAGTATATGTACTCACTTTTCTTAGGCTGTGCACGCACCGAAATAAAAGGAACGTCTGGAACAGCCGGGGATTCCGCCAACCGCGTCATACTAAAATAAAACAATTTGTTATAAAAACACTGTTGTTTTTCTTATTACTTAATTACGTACCGATACATGCCACAAACTTTAAGCGTACCTTCGTTTTTTCATTTTTCTTTTCCTTTTCAAACCTTTAACTAAGTCGATTTTTTCCTGTAAGTCGTCGCATCTGGCTTCCGCTAAAGCGAATTGATCATCCACTTCAGGTATAGAAGCTAAAATAAAAAAAGTAAATTTTAAATACTGCATCGGTAAAATCGTATCACTACATTTTTTGGCCCGAGTCACAATAGGACTATATTTTTATTATTGAAAAATGCGAATTCACACATAACTATTAACAGAATTATCAAAATTTGATTTTTAAATGACCGATACTTCAGCGTATGAATATACTCATAAATTGAACTTTCCTCAACGAACCTATGGTCAAAATTTTGGGGATATGTAGTATTAAACATGGACATGGACATGTCAGTTTTGTTAACGAAGTTTAAATAAGTATTTAAATTGACCGTAAGTTGAAGACAGTTGTTTCATTATTCATCCCTCTAGCTAGGTATTTACAAATAAGTCACCCTATACAAAGCAGCCTAGGAAGACTTCACGATGGATATGTACTTTCCTTTTTTCGTGTTATAGCTGTACCTGGGATCTGTGTTAACTTGATCAATAGAATAGGTGAAGATTGAGCCTTGTATAAAATAACAGAAATAAGAATCGATTTTTATAACACGTAGTAGGTATGTTTCGTTGTTACTTTAAACTTAACCACCCTTTCTCATTTACTTCTTTACGATTGCCTAGGCATTGTTTGGACCAGATAGGTACTTTTTTCATTAATTCCCCAAGAAGGCATTCCATTAGATGCCCAAGGATTCTATAAAATGTCTGCATTTTACAGATTGCTAGTGACAAATACAAAAAGCAAACATCTGACCCCTGATATCCAGTTTTCTTTCTGAACGCGTTCCTTCTATCGCAACTCCAGCAAGACTGCTGGAACTCCTATGACGCTTATCTGTAATGTAATATTATTTCAGTTATATCAAACTTGAAAATACTATCAATGACCGTGAACAATAAATTTGAAACATCTATACCTATATATTTCTTGCATTTATATTTCTTTTTTTATGCTTGAATAGTGAATGAGAACCTGAGAAAACTGCACATTAGATCCACCGTAGTAGGTAAATTACCACCTACACGTGATATCGATGATGCAACACCTAACGCTGACAACTAAGACTACAGGAATAGTTTGGGGATGGCACCATGAGATGGTCAGTGAGTAACTTAGCCGATTGAGAAGAAAGTGTAAAAAGGTAAAAGCTCAATATGTAATTATAGATATTTATACTAAGTACGCCATTTTGACAACGGAACTATTGATTCATACAAAATGACCCGTTTAGCAACAGATTGAATAATAAATAAACAACGTAGCTGATGAATTAAATTAACATGCAGTAAATTATGTAGGTTATCATTGTTTCACGGTTCTTAATCTTGTTGTCCAAAATTTTAGACAGCACGTCTAGTAGGTAATGTCGACAAACTAACCTTTAGTTAACTTTAGACCGTCGCCCATTTTAGAACTTGAAATTTTCACATTACACGACTTGAGAGCCTCGTGTTATTTTAAATAAAATGACGACTGAATAAATGTATACGGAACCATAAAAAAGGATATTGTAATAATAAAGCACTACAAAATCATTACGTCAATGTTGTCAAAATAATATCCAGCTAGAAAACAAAAAAGCTTTGTGTCAAACTCCCAACGAAATCTACAAGCCTCAGCATTAGTATGGAGGCTTTACTTTGTCTCAAAAAGTAGTTGTGATAACAGAATATTAATCGATTGCACAGCCAGACTGTGCGTTCTTTCTAAGTCCTTTTAAAGTCTTGCATGCATAGTATTATCATTACTCGATACGAATATAAATCTAAACTAATAATATTATAATATATTTTAATATTATATATATTTTAATATTATAATAAAAAGTGTCGGTGGCACAGTGGGTAATGACTCCGTCCTTCTAACCAGAGGTCGTGGGTTCAAATCCTGGCCAGTGTACCAATGAGTTTTTTGAAACTGCACGTAGCATTTTCACCCAAAGTCACACAAAGGGCGATGGAGCGTGCTATGCTTGGTGTTTCCCTACGTGATCGAATCAGAAATGAGGAGATACGTAGGAGAACTAAAGTTACCGACATAGCTCTCAGAATCGCTAGACTTAAGTGGCAGTGGGCAGGGCACATAGCTCGTAGAACAGAAGGCCGTTAGGACGGTAAAATTCTCGAATGGCGACCGCGCACCGGAAGGCGCAGTGTGGGCAGGCCTCCGACTCGGTGGACCGACGACTTGGTAAAGGTTGCAGGAAGCCGCTGGATGCGAGCCGCACAGGACCGTTTGGTGTGGAAATCCTTGGGGGAGGCCTTTGTCCAGCAGTGAACGTATTTCGGCTGATAGATAGATAGATAGACGTGCATTTTCATACCGACTGCTTTAACAGTGAAGGAAAACATCGTGAGGAAACCTGCACATCTGATTTCTAGATGTGTCATACACATCACGTAGTGTCGTGTTGCACACATCCGTAGGTGTAAATCTAAATACTCTACACGTGACCTCGGGTGATGCTAAGTACAACACTAGGCAACCGCCGTCTAGACCTTGTGGATAGAACGGTTAAATGTGCCACACGATAAGAAGAAGAAGAATATTATAATGTGAAAGTAACTCTGTCTGTCTGTTACGTTTTCACGCCTAAACCGTCGAAAAAATTTAGATTAAATTTGGTACCTATAGAAATAAATGAGACCTTAGAGAAGGACAATAGGTTACTTTTGGCGGCGAAGACAAAACTTGAAGGGGGAGAAATAGGGGATGAAATTTTGTATGAGGAACCAATAACTTCTCAAGTTATGGATATAAAAATTAATCGAATTTTATTCTTATTAAACAGACATCAGCAGGCATCGGCTAGTCATCAATAAACATTCATAATCAGTAGCATAGAAAAGGGCGTTATAATTAGTCAGAGAAGTTAGTACTTTTTATTTCGATTTTACCAGAATTCTGAAATTTTTAGTCGTAGAATGCCGTATTAAGTTATAGTGACGTACAAAATTTCTTTAAAATCGTTAGCCATTTTTGAGGAAACTAATTAAAAAGCCCCTTGGTTTGTATGGGAGGTATCTCAATCAGATTTTTTTATCATAACTTATTTAGTGTAGTATACCGTGTGAAAATATATAGTACTCTTATAAAGTTTCATCAAAACCGTAAGAGCCATTTTTGAGAAAAGTCTAGGTGTTTTTTACAACGGTGGCAACCCTAAAAATTGCGTTAAGAAAACGGTTGGAGATATAAAAAGTAAAAATATAAATTATAGATTTAGCATGGGAAACTGAACAAAAATTGTAAAACGGATTTTCTCAATATTTTTCTTGCATTCTATACTTCATTCCGGATAACTCCTTAAAATTTCAAACGCACTTTTTAACACCTGTATATTGCCGTCCGTCTAGTGGTCTAATCTTTAAATTAAAGACAATGATCCCATTTAAATATTAAGTTCGACTTTTCGAAACAGCCTGTTTGTACTCCGTGTTATTACTTTGAGCGACGAAACAGTAAGAAAGTATTATTATGGCAAAAAAGTCGAACTTAATATTTAAATGGGATCATTGTCTTTAATTTAAAGACTAGACCACGGCAATATACAGGATGTTAAAAAGTGCGTTTGAAGGCGTTTGACGTGGCGTAGCGTGGGGGGGGGGGGGGGGCGCGGGGGCCATGGCCCCGGGCGGCACATGGATAGTGGCGGCGAGCACCGCATTTTTTTACCTAGTGTTATTAGTCGTCGATGAACTGCACTTAGGCCTCGTTTATGGAGACGTGGCGCGTTGCGCGGCGTTCATGAGCGCGCGTTGACGCTTCTACATGAACGCTCTCATAGATTACCATATTTTTAATTTGACCGCGCGACGCGCCGCCGCTTGACGCGCCGCGTTTCCATGAACGTGCCCTTAGATCACGCTCCTCAAGATATTAATAGAGAAGATTTCAAACTTGAGCGTGTACCTACGTCTTCGTACTTTTGTAGCTGCAACAGATCCAGACTTTAAAAAAGAGCTATATAATTATATCTGGCTCACGGGGCTTACTAAAATATATGATAAACTTGAAGAGGGTTTACCAAATGTTATCATAATGTTAAGAATATTTTTAACAGCTGCCATTAGCAATGCCAGTTTTGAAAGAAGCTTCTCTTACTGAAGTTAATTAAACATTAACTAAGGTTGAGGCACGTCCAGGAGGATGGCTTAAGCAATCGAAATATGTATATGATAAAAAATAATCAAAGTTATACAGGGTGTCCCAGAATGGGTGAATCAAATTGCAATGGTAGATACCTTGTCTAACGTCCCACCGGATAGGCTAAAGTTAATAAAAAAAAACTACTTGGTTTTCCGAAAGTCCGACATTTTAAAAAATTTCTCCTCTTAAGTGTCACGTTTAGGGTGAATTTGTACTTTTTTTCAATAGTATTAACAATATGTGATTGCTTTACCTAACTGTATACATCTAACCCAGCTAAAACGTCATGAAAACAAATGTTATCGTATGAAGAATGAAACCCGTACATACAGCAAGTCAGCAACTTCGCAAAGTTACTATTTTGCACAGGGCCGGAATATGGGTCGTGCCACCCGTGCACACACAGGGCATCGAGCTTATGGGGACGCGAAGCACCCTGGTAGGTTGAAAAGGCGCTGAGCGCTCTAAGTATAAGGGTTTTTGTTGGTTTAACATAAATATTCTTAGATATCTAAAACAATGCGCTCGCTTCACATCAGGAGGTTGCAGGTTCGATGTTCGGCGGGGTTTAATTAGTATTACGGATTTCCAATTTAGCTATATTAGCAATTAGCAATCGATTGTATAAAAGATTTAGCTTTAACAAAAACGAAGAGTATATTTTTTATTGATTACAGGATTTGGCTGTTTTATTGTTTTTTTTTACTAATGATGAAAATAGAAAGGGGCGGCAAATTTTCGATGGGCCGCGGGCGGCGAAAACCTACGCTACGCCACTGCAAACAGGAACGTGTTTTTTTACTACCAATCGCGTCTGCTCTAAGTGGGATCGAACCCACGACTCTCGAATCAGAGCACTAATCACTGAGCCATGGAGTCAGTCAAGAGACGCCATTAACTAAAGAGGGAACCGCATACCATGTCACTGTTACTTACATATTTTTGTCTATTTATATTTAAAAAAATCGTAGAAGTGACGAAATTCTTTCGTATAGCATGTTGATTATGAAGGTAAGAAATGAAAACAGTATTTTCTACATCCTAAAAAGCCATCAAATAAATCTAAACAACGGAAACAAAAACGATTGACTAGACCTGTCTCACCATTAATCTAGCCATTGGCTAGATTCTCTATGGAAGAACTGGAAAAATTGCACTTTTTAAGACTAGTGACACCAGCACTTTGTACACAAAAAAACCGTAAAACTTAGTAAAAATATCATCACACTTACCATCAGGTGAGATGATGTCAAAGGATATTAAAAAAAAAATACGCATCGTTTTGAGAAGTGTGACGTCAAATTTGGTATTAGGTCTTTGTCTACCCCAAAAGAAGTTTTATATCGTCGCTCGGGGTGCATGTCTGTGGTCTACCCATACAAGAGTGTCAACATTTGCTACCGATACTTGAACCGTACATGTATATTGAGAGCAAAGAACTTGTATATCTTTTAGGTACTACATATAAATTCCTTGATTGAGAGATTAGATTAATACAGTCAGGGAAACCAAGTGGATCGAGAGGAAGTAACGCATCTTGATCGCTCGCTGATTTCCGAGTGCGCTATCGCTAACCACGGCGGCGGCGACGACGCCGACGACGGCGCGTGCACCCGGTGCCCTGCGGCCTGCCTGCGACCGTCTCGGTGCCAACCACAGCACAATGCTAGTGGAGTCCGCTGCGCTGCGAGCGCCGATAGCACCAGTCCGAATAAATCGTACAGCCACGCTGTGCATACTTCCTCGCGATACCCTCTTTTTACCGTCTCGCATACATAACAGGATTGTTATTTTTCAAGTTAGCAATACCAAAATTCATAACCAGAAGCAAAGGACTGGGATGGGGACTTGACAAATTAACAATGTGGGTTTGTATGGGCGGTATCCTATTCCGATATCTAGAGTAATGGACTACCTAGTATAGCCGTATACAGGTGTAAATCTACAGGTGCGTCAAATTTTAATCAGGGCTTCTACTCCTGATTCTGATCAACTTTCCTCAAGGAACCCATAGTCAAATCGCAAAAAAGGGTATAGCCGGGTTCCATACTGAAAGTTATTATTATTATTATATTAATTTTAAAGGTGCATAGTTATTTATAAGAATTATGTCATATATTTTTTTCAAATTTTTATTTCATTTATAAAGGGCAAAACACAAGATGTTAAATTTTTAGGGGTGGTTTACCATACTTACCCCCGGAGTGACACTAACCAAAAAAATATATTTTATTCGTATATTTTCTAGTAATAACATATAAAAGTTACACAAAGCTCGAATTGTTGGAACATTGATAAAAAAATATAAATCTGTATAGTTACCTACAGTAACGTAATTTCATTCAAATCGTTACAGCCATTTTAAGTAAAAATAACAAAGAACTTGTTTTTTATACAGGAGCCACCTCAATTAGATTTTTCCCAGATCAACTAACTATTTAGTGTAGATAGATAGCCCATATAAAAATATGGTTATCAAAATCGTAAAAGCATTTTTTGGGTATTGCGACGTAAACTCGACGACGTATCTGAACTACGAAAATTTAATAATGTTGTATATTGAATAAACCCGCTAAGTGAGATAGTAGAGGCATCCCGCTACAAAATCGCTACAGCGAACCGGACGGCCACCGACACACACAAATACGGACACAGAAAGGGATTCTTATTTTTATTCTTTATTGGCGTGTACATTATTGTTACTAATTTTAAGTTATCAAATATGTAAAAGCTGTTGGTTTTCTAATAATAAAAAAAAAATATATAATATTTTGGGCTTAGTGCAAGACAATAATTTCCCATCATAATCTCATCACATAAATTATTATCACGCACTCGGTCCTCAGTAGAAACGCTATCACAAATACCTAAGATCACTTTACGACACGACATTCAGATTTTGGTGGAAAATCTGCATATAAGCCTTGTCTTAAATTAAGAAACCGGTCTTTTTATATCGTTTTTTACGGAACGCCAAAACCAGTTTAAAAAAGTGCTACAGATCCTTAATGAGAAATCTTCATCACCTAAAACAGTGAGGATCAAATCATCAATATAGCGCCTTAGGCCTCGGTTATAGAACATTAACTATGGAACCCTATTATAGTACAAAAACAGTATAAATTTTTATTCCAGACACTTGCATCATTATTCAGTCAGAAACATTTTTTTTTCACCGTAGTACTATCAGAGAAAAAACTTACTTTATGAACAAAGAAAGAAAATATAATCTGAAACCGAAATCAGATTAAATAATACCGCAATCACGGCAAGTTAGTAATGGGAATAAAGATTGCGGCTGATATGTATTTTTGACATAAACAGGAATGAAAGGTCAAAGGACTCGAGGATGCAACTTTCCAGGTGTAAACATAGAAAAAAATATAAGATAAGTATATATTTATCTTATAGGGTAAAACAAAATTACACATCATGGAATTACATTAATAATACTAAATAAACACATATGAAAGTAATTAAAATTAAAGATAATTTTCCATTATTTATAAGATGCTTGAAAGTTACATAATAAAATTGAAAATTATGAATCAATCTCGATTGACATAGGCCTACACCTGACATACACCATTCTGTAGAAACTAAAATTAATGGCAATATTTAAAACCAGAATCTCGCATCTCTTACGTTTCGCGTATTTTTATCATTTTGCGTTTAGGACATTTTGCTACGAATGGAAGGAAACTAGCAGTAGATTCAAACAAAAAATTACATTATAATGTTAAAAGTTTTATAAACTGATGCGCAGAATTTGATTTTCAAACATATAAGTTTGACAGTGTCATATTAATATGTTTGGTAAAATATTGCCAATGATTTTTTCACTCAGTATATTATAATACTACTTTATAGTTTAATACTACTTTATAGTTTTGCAGCGCATCCAAAGACTCCAAATAGTATTTTGATTTTAATACCCTTTTAACATACGAATTTATTATGGGCAAGAATAACCTCTGTCTCTCCAATTACCCAGCATAGGTTGGGTAGGTTCTTTTGTAGGATTTAAGGCAAAGAAGCTTTTACAAAAGTTTTTGGCCAATACGGGTAACCATACTTATCTCAGACTAATAAACAAATAAATGCAATATCTAAAGAAATAATGCAATAAATAGTTACTATGTCACGAACAAAGAAGTTTTATATCGTCGCTCCAGGGAGCGGGGTGCATGTCTGTGGTCACGAAGTTGTATTGAAATATTATGTGTTTCATTATGTAAAAACGACTTTTTCTTATTGTGTGTATTGCTCGGTGGGTGGGTCTAGATATGGTCTTTACTCTAGATCGTGGGGATATCTCAGTAAACCGCCGCCCATTCATATAAAAGAATAAGATAGAACTGTGATTCATTTTAGAACTCGAAGTTAAGTCTTTGAATTTCAGAACATTGCCTTCCATTGCAATTAAGAGGTGTCACTCGTCCATAAAGTTAGTAAATTGAAATTGGAGTGTTAGTTGGCTGTCGAATAAGACAGACTCTTCTTCATTAATATAATTTATTTCAATAATATAGGAATTCATAGCAAATATTGTGCTTAAAATTGCTTCATAAATACAAAAACCATAGGTTATCATCCTACAGTTAGTTTTAACGTAATTCATTAATAATGGTCAAATGATAACTTACGCACTTAAGTTTTATAAAAATAAGTTGAATTATTAATTAGTGTTATTAGCAAATTTTATGTCTTGCGTCTATGGGCGGCGACGCGGTGCGGAGCGCGAGGCGCGAGGCGCTCTTTAAGAGGCGGCGGCGAGGTTCTGGCGACGACATGACGGCGCGACGCGAAGCCTCGCTCGGCCCGCACGATGATTAGAGAAGCACGCATTTCCTTCTCTTGACTGGCTCTGGGGGCTCCAAAGCAGCTAGTATGGCCTCATCGAACACATTCTTCAACCCTTTCTGTAAACAAAAACCACATATTTCAATATACATAGGTTTAAAAAATCATCATCATCATCATAAGGTAGTCAATGAGTAAACGTATCATAATCAAGTTGTCAAGAATTTGGATAATAAAGAAAAAAAGAGGGTTCCGAACTTATTTCCTATTACATTGTCTTCACGTCACGTCTCTTCACGACACGGCGCTTGGTATCAATAATCTGCATTTAATTATGGCACAAAGAAGTTTTATATCGTCGCTTTAAAGATAATAATTTCCTCTTTAACAGACCTTTCGCTTTAAACTTTATAATTAGCACTATAATTTCATGACTCTCCACTTTAAAATTTATGGACAGTCGTTATGTCATTTTCTTTCAAACTAGCAATCCAGAAGTCACAATATATGCGGGGAGCGTGCATAGCGAGCTCAGAATTTCGGAGCACTTCAATATGGATAATTTAAGTTTGCAATCTATGATGGTAGTCATCATATTTTTCGTTAGTTTCACATGAGAACCACAGAATTGAACCACTTGATTACTGAAGAAATAAATCTAAATGTAACAGATAGCAAACATTTTAAAGTGGCATATGCTAAATTTTATGATTCACGCGACAAAAATAAGCAGTGTATATTGTTAATATTTCGGGTGAGTATTTTATCTATGTTAAATTAAAATTTAATGATCTATTTACACACCTGTGTGAGGGCAGAGCACTCTACATACTTGACGGCTTTCAGTTCTTTGGCAAGTTTTTCACCCTGCTCAAGTGACACTGGTTTCTGTTTAATCTTTGCCAGTTTTTCTAATGTAGCGGGATCATCTCTCAAATCTATCTGTGTTCCAACCAGTAGAAATGGAGTCTTTTGTTGATGATGTGTTATTTCAGGCACCCACTGAAAAAATCAAGATATAAGCGATCAATATGCATAAAAATGTAACAAAATATATACCTATTTGAAACTCTCCGAAGGTTAACCAACTTACTTTTTCCTTGACATTTTCGAATGAACTGGGACTCACTACACTGAAGCAAACAAGGAAAACATCAGTTTGTGGATAACTCAGTGGCCTCAGTCGGTCGTAGTCTTCTTGACCTGAAAATATATGAGAATCATGTAATCCGTGGCACATGTCACCAGATCAAAGTACTGAGTGAAGGAAGGTAAGTAACCAAAGTATAAAATAAAAAACGTAGAGCCAGAGGCAAAGGCTATGTATGGGCATTGGGCAAGGTACTGCCATACAAACATGTGTTTAATACTTTACTTGTCAGTGCAAAATGGTTTGAATGAAAGTTAATATTGATGCCGTATAAGCATTCTTATATTTTATTTTAGAACTTTATTTGATTGTTTTAATTTAACATGAGGCCAAAAGAAACGAAAGCCTGATAAGCATTAGAAGTTACGCACAATTTCATACGCAGATAATTTAACGTATTTATCATTATCATTATAACGTATTGATCATATTCATTTCAAGGAAGATTTATGATAAGTAAAAGCCCCAGTTAATACGTCGCCTAGAGGGCGCCACCGGATTATACCGTAAAAAAAATTTGGGCAGAAAATTTCTTCAATATTGTTTTCATAGTAAGAGTAACATTTTCATCCAACAAGTATAATCCATCATGTCAACATTTTGTTTATATTATAGCCATGCTAATGCAACCTGGTGAGTGCTGATGGGATAGATCATGATTAATTAGAATATTTAAATTCGTTTTAAGTGTCACTAGTTTTCGAGATATCAGCAGATAGATATACAAGAATGAGAAAAAGGAAACAATTACAAAATACCAACATTTATAGATGTGGCACACAACACACTGACAAAAAGTAAACTGTTAAACAGCAAACTTTGATGACTTAAACTTTGGTGTTTAGGACAACTTGTATATGAAAGTACTTAATCACTAGCTACATTTTAACAACCATAGAACATACTTAGCGTGAAAACCTAAAACATCTAGATGGATATTTTTTAGACTTTAATGCTCAATAATGTTCAATTTCTACATAACACAAAGACAGTGTTTACAAGAGCTATGAATCCTTAATAGTGTGAATACCTGCAGTATCAAAGAGCCCGAGGGTGTATGGCTCTCCACCAATCATTACTGTTACTGCATAGTTGTCAAACACGGTGGGCACATACTCCGACGGAAACTTGTTTGTAGTGTAGCTGATGAGTAGGCACGTCTTGCCCACAGCACCATCGCCCACAACAACACATTTTATAGTTTGCATGGCTGGCTCCCAAATATCCCACTAGGTATTCAGTCTATTAATTTAAACCAAATGATATTAATTTTGATTTATTTTGTTTTCATGCGAATGTGATTAACATAGTAACTTCAACTGGAAACCGTTACCTGTAAAGAAAAAGGATTATTTTGATTTAAAAATACTTTTGAAAAAATTCCAATTGTTTTCTTTACCCCCTTTGACAAAATATTTGGAGCATAAGTTTACAAGTAAAATGGGCACCCTCTTTATTCTCTCTATGGGATAAAATTTTAAATGCTTCATGAGTATCAAGAACATGTTTTCATAATCATTTAGGTACCACATGAACATACACAAACTTTTGTATGTTTATGTGTAGAATATGCAGTATCACAAAGCAGTCAATGTTTAATTAAACAAACAATAAACAATTTACATTTTATTCAATACAGTGGCTCACATAGTGGTACTTTACACACCAATATATGTATCCTGGCAAGCTGAAGCTGTTGTAGCTTTAAAGTTTATAATCTGTGCAGAGTAAGCCATTTCATTGATTTTCTTTTTATTCACCTATGCTCCCACAAATGTATTACAAACATTGTATAATGCATAGGAGTAAAAAATATTTTCAAAATTGTGGCAATCATCTCATTTGCAATTAACTATTTACAAGCTTTGTTTTATGCTACAAATTTCATCATAATTTGAAAATGATTATTATGGTTTCAGTAAATATTAACATGCCAATCTATCAATATACCAATTCGCATGAGCTAGTAATTTGTAATTCAGCCAGTAACATTTTAAAAAGTTTTTATTTAACGAGCATACATATTTTTTCTTCTTCCTATATTTAATTTATAATCCCAAATTCTTAAACATCAGATTCATCAATAAACAGTAGCATCACATTTACCCTATCTTATCTAGTGAGCACTGTAACAGTGTTTTTAACTCTTTAACTGTCAAATTTCTTCTTTCATGTTGTAACTCCTGGGGTTGGGGATCAAGTCCGTGATAACTGTAGACTGGGGCAGAGTTAGCATGTCTGTTACCATTTCCGCCACGATACGGTATGAGGAATTGTGCGACGAAAATGTATGAAAATCTCAAATAGTAGTATATGTGGCATGAAAAACCATTGCCGGCCTTGGCATTCAATGGGTTAAGCAGACTATATGGCAATACACTCATAAGTTTAGGCATAGTAATGATCAATAGAGTACATGCATATTTTTTTGTGACTATTTCTTTGATTGTTTATTAACATTAAGACTTGCCTTTAAAATCTATTTACATTAATAAAAAATAAAAATAAAAATTTTAAGCATTAAAAAAACAGGAAAGTACACTAATAATGAGATAGATACTCAGATGATCATAGACCAGAATATTTTTCAGGAGTGAATATTAGATAGTATTATTAATTTTTATTCTGTCAAGTATGTAGGTACATTAGGGTGTCCCTTATATGGACGAAAAAAAGTTTTTTTGGGTTAGAAACGCATACCCCCTAATTCTTTGTTAAATATTAAGCCTTACATAAATATAAAATTTTAACTCTCTAGGTTTACCCCGTATTAACCCGTGCCGACAAGGTCCCAATTTTTTTATAAAAGTAGCTATTTTTGAGTATTTCTTGTTCAGGGTACTTCTTTTTTAAAGTCTCTTTTTTGCAGTCTGGATACAGCTTTCTATGCTCTTGCACACAGCGTAACAAGAATTGTTTTTGTTCCTCTTCTGCGGTAATTAAACCATGAAAGTCTTGCTTAAGCTTTACAGCTCTTTCAGCTGTGTCATTTACAGCTTTTAAGCTTAACACCTTCCTCTTAGCTTCGATGAAAGCTGCATTATGGTCCCACGAAGATACGTTTTCTTCAAGAAAACTGGTATCAATTTTTAATCGCGAAAAACGTTTTTTGCTTTTAGCTGACACGAAATCGCTCAACGACTTCCCTGTAACAATATGATTAGTAGGTATTTCAAGAAAATTAACCAAATTTAGAACAAACAACTCAGTTAAAATATAAAAAAAAAACTCTTACCATACAAAGAGGCAGACATCTGAAGTAGTAGTCATCATAGTCTTTCAACGTTTTTAAAAAACGCAAATCTTGATTTGGTGCCTTCACTGCCAAACTGCATCCGAGAGCCAGGGCTTCACATAAATTGCCACAATAAATAAACAAACATCTTGCAATGCTCGTTTGTCTTTAACGCTCATTTTGAATTGAGACTGCAGCAAACATATTTTCAAACAGTAAATAGCTCTTGCCATCCATCGTGCTTGATGCATTGCGCCAGGAGGACGAATTTTAATTTTACCCTCATTATGTCCTCCCAAATAAATAATGGATAGCTCGATTAGTTCTAGATAATCGTCCCGTACGATGAATTTCTGCAGTTCATGTTTGAAAAAGGTCAGCAATCCCTTAATGGTCGCATCAGAAAGATGCTGTTTAACGAAATCTATGCATGATTCGACAGCCTCAGAATTAATGTTCTTCCAGCTGTCTCTAAACTTTCTGAATAGTGGGATATCGGGACTGCTAGTGACTTGGTGAATCTTTGATTTAAATACACTTTTGAGGACCAATTCATACACATGATGGCGGCAAGCAAACAGTAATAATTCTCTTTCTAATTTTTGTTCCAAAAGCACACAAGCTCCATTTATGCGCCCTGTATTAGATGCTGTTGTATCACAACACATAATTTGAACCTTATCAGTAAGCTTCCAATCATGAAACGCGTTTGAAACAGCTTTAGCTTGATCTTTACCAGAAGAACTAGATATAGTTTTGGTACTGCAAGAAGTTGCTCCTTCTCTCCAAAGGAAATAAGGATCGGCAGGCGTTCCTCTTTAGAACTTCTCACATCTAGGCTGGGTAACAATTTTCCAACCCAATGAACTGTAACTACTTCTGGCACGTTATTCTGAAAATCGGATTTTATAGATTCTGCTCTATCCTTTCTTATCTGTGTTCGAATACGTTGAATAGAAGATTTGTTAATTGGATAGTCGTCGCAACAAAGACCTAGTGCTTCTATTACTGCTTGAATTATATAAACTGAATCTCTTATGCTTAGTTGACATCTGTCTAAAGCTGCAACTAACTTAGGTGTGATAAAATCTTTCCTTCCTCTTTTTGTAGTAGTTACCGAACTTTCAGATTGAGATGTGGCAGGCAAAGGTTCCTCCAGGCTTTCTTCAGAGCTGGTAAATTGGCCTTCATGTAGTTCTTGTGGTGGTGTTAAGCTGTGTGAAGTAGAAGATGTCAATGAGCTCGCTGAAGTCATTTGCTGGAGCCTCCTTTTCTCCTCTTCTAGTTTTCTGTGCCTTGCCTTTTCTTCCTTCTCAGCTAACTTTTTGTCTACACCTGCCAAGCAACCCTGGCTCTCTTTGCTTTTGTAGGAAAATTTTATCTTCTTCAATTTTCATCCTTTTAAGAGCATCAGCGTGAGCGATATCAAATAAATTATCCAAATCCTTTAGAAAATCCTCCTCATGGCATTTAAAAACATCCTGTGATTTTTTGCGGTTTTTTTGAAGCTCTCGCCAGACTTGATAAAGATCCACAAGCTTCTTCATACAGTTAGGAAGAGCTTTGGTAGGTATTCTAGCCTTTTCCCAGAATATAATACACTCCCGTATTACAAGATTTGCGCTTTTATTGACAGTCAGTTTCACTTCGCGAATATTAAAAAATAGAACTGCGAGAACTTGTCGATTAGACGGCAATTTTGCACCCGTTATTTGGTGATGTACCTCACCAACCAAGAAAATACTCTTTATAGCGCTTCTCAGTTCCACTGACATCTTCGAAATATAAAATATTACGTGTTAGTTACGCGACAATCCGAGAGTAAGTGACAAACCGAGCGCGAGCCGAGAAAATTAGAGCCTATGCATAAAAAAATAATAGCTTAGAAAAATAAGGGACACCCTAAGGTACATCCATTTCGCAAAAGCAACAATAATTACAAAATTCAATAAAACATGAGCTACACAAATTGTTTACGTGAGCACAAGCTAAGACCAAATAAAAATAGTTAATTTTACTGGAATAGAGATACTGCATGAAACTTTGTTAATTAAACACTAATAATTTTGCATCTAATAAGTGTTCATGTTCACAAGATCACGAAATTACTGGCATAAACTATACTATGTATGTATAACAATACAATAACATAGGTAGGTACATCGATGCCACAGTACTTCCTGCAGTAAATGTTCAACAATAATAAATCAGTGATACTTTCATTGAATGAATTGTTAGTATAAAAAGTGAATTTAAATATGGCTCGACATTAAACATACAAGGCATCGTACAGAGGCAGTGGTGCAGGATCTGTGCAGAATATGGATGTGTAGGGTACCTACCATACACCTCTTAGCCGTACGTACGTGACAGTGACAGTCGTGAGTCGATCCATACAAATACAGCTTTTGCAGAGACTACAGCCACATTATTAGCCCCACTAGATCCTATGTTCTAAATTACAAACAACTGAGTGTTGTAACAATATTTATTATTTTTATACATCACGTAACAACACATCTGTGACGTCCATTTTGTGGGGAGTGTGAAACGGGACAATGATCCGCTATTGTAGAATAGAACGTAAAGCATACCTACTGTCTTTTTTATAAGTCCAGTATAACAAATAACAGTCAAAAACGGAACATAGCAATGTAATTGCACGTGAAATTGTTACCTTTGCTAGATTTAGACGAATTTCACAGGCACGTAACGGGCTGGGTCAACGCCATTGACTAAGAACGTTGCCAGTAACAATAAATAACGCAGACAGAAGCGCGTTCCGAGAGCGGACTGACCACCACTTTAGAACCATTGTACCATCTCTTTCACACTTACGCGATTTATATTATGCTATCCTGTTATCAGAGTGAACGGTTGCTGTTAAGCGTACCCTCGGAACGCACTACTGCAGACCACACCCCGGACACTTCATACAAAATATCGTGTTATTGACAAAATATACACAGAAGGTCCGCTCAATACAAACCACTAAAATCATAAGCATATACATACTTATAGAAAATACGGTCGTTCGAAGTAAGTATCGTGACCACGATCGCACAGTATTGTGACCTTGCCTACAACGATCGCATACGTCTATAAGCATGTATACAGGGTGATTGGTAATTCGACGTGATCCTTCAAAGGGGTTATACTAGACTAGAGGTCATATGCAACAAATTAAGTCCAATTAACCGGGGGTCAAAAATGTATGGTTACCGAGATATTACGGTTTTTAGATTTTTTTGAAATTTTCTGCCTTGTTATCAAAAACAATTAATTATGAAAAAACCACTGCACCGTTAACATTAAATTGATACCTTTTTAAAAGCTGAGAAGTGAGCGCTCACTTTGAAAAAAAATCTTTGCTCAAAAATTACATAGTCTCAAAAATAAACGGTCTTAATTTGCATAAAATTATTATTCTTTATAAATTTCCCATAAGTAATTGAGTATTACTAGAAAAAAATATATTGTACTTGGCGTACAAATTAATGACATAAGTTCCTTGTTTCATAAGCTTTCTAGAAAGGTACAAATGTTATCAACTATTGCACAGGATTAAAAAAAACAATACACCAAACAAGTAACAGATTTTTTCCATACATATCCTGCACGGTGCCGCCCTCTCCTTTACTCGTGTCATGCGTGATTGACGAGCTTAATAATAATTAAATAGCTCTTGCCATCCATCGTGCTTGATGCATTACGCCAGGAGGACGAATTTTAATTTCACCCTCATTATCTCCTCCCAAGTAAATAATGGATAGCTCGATTAGTTCTCGATAATCGTCCCGTACGATGGATTTCTGCAGTTCATGTTTGAAAAAAGTCAGCAATCCCTTAATGGTCGCATCAGAAAGATGCTGTTTAACGAAATCTATGCATGATTCGACAGCCTCAGGATTAATGTTCTTCCAGCTGTCTCTAAACTTTTTGAATAGTGGGATATCGAGACTGCTAGTGACTTGGTGAATCTTTGATTCAAATACACTTTTGAGGACCAATTCATACACATGATGGCGGCAAGCAAACAGTAATAATTCTCTTTCTAATTTTTGTTCCAAAAGCTCACAAGCTCCATTTATGCACCCTGTATTAGATGCTGTTGTATCACAACACATAATTTGAACCTTATCAGTAAGCTTCCAATCATGAAGCGCGTTTGAAACAGCTTTAGCTTTATCTTTACCGGAAGAACTATCTAGTTTTGGTACTGCAAGAAGTTGCTCCTTCTCTCCAAAGGAAATAAGGATCGGCAGGCGTTCCTCTTTAGAACTTCTCACATCTAGGCCGGGTAACAATTTTCCATCCCAATGAACTGTAACTACTTCTGGCACGTTATTCTGAAAATCGGATTTTATAGATTCTGCTCTATCCTTTCTTATCTGTGTTCGAATACGTTGAATAGAAGATTTGTTAATTGGATAGTCGTCGCAACAAAGACCTAGTGCTTCTATTACTGCTTGAATTATATAAACTGAATCTCTTATGCTTAGTTGACATCTGTCTAAAGCTGCAACTAACTTAGGTGTGATAAAATCTTTCCTTCCTCTTTTTGTAGTAGTTACCGAACTTTCAGATTGAGATGTGGCAGGCAAAGATTCCTCCAGGCTTTCTTCAGAGCTGGTAAATTGGCCTTCATGTAGTTCTTGTGGTGGTGTTAAGCTGTGTGAAGTAGAAGATGTCAATGAGCTCGCTGAAGTCATTTGCTGGAGCCTCCTTTTCTCCTCTTCTAGTTTTCTGTGCCTTGCCTTTTCTTCCTTCTCAGCTAACTTTTTGTCTACACCTGCCAAGCAACCCTGGCTCTCTTTGCTTTTGTAGGAAAATTTTATCTTCTTCAATTTTCATCCTTTTAAGAGCATCAGCGTGAGCGATATCAAATAAATTATCCATATCCTTTGTACGCCAAGTAAAATATATTTTTTTCTAGTAATACTCAATTACTTATGGAAAATTTATAAAAAATAATAATTTTATGCAACTTAAGACCATTTATTTTTGAGACTATGTTAGTTTTGGGCAAGGATTTTTTTTTCAAAGTGAGCGCTCATTTCTCAGCTTTGAAAAAGGTATCAATTTAATGTTAACGGTGTAATAATTTTTTCATAATTAATTGTTGTGGTAACAAGGCAGTAAATTTAAAAAAAATCTAAAAACCGTAATGTCTCGGTAACTATACATTTTTGACCCCTGGTTAACAGGACTTAATTTGTTCCAAATGACCTGTAGTATAACCCCTTTGAAGGATCACGTCGAATTACCAATCACCTGTATGTTTAGGATTTTAGTGAGTGTATTGAGCGGACCTTCTGTACTGTATTTTGTAATAGAACTTTGACACTTCTTCATGTCTGTACACGTTTCAATGTGTGTACATATGAAAGTATCTAGGGCTGCTACGGGTAAGGGCACGTTCATGGAGACGCGGCGCGTTGCGCGGCGCGTTAGGCGTCGCGTTGCGTGTTTTTTCCGTTCATGGAAAAGCGGTGCGTGAAGCGGCAGGCGGGGCCTGCAGCGTTAAGCGTCAAGACAAACGCATGGCAATGTATAGTTCCGTTCATGTAGACGCGGGGCGTTGTGAGACGCGTTGTGCGGGGCGCTGTGTCGCGTGCTGTGTAGCGCTTTGTGCGGCGCGTGGTGCGGTACTGTTTCCGTCGCAGGCAACTGCTTTTGGCAGTCTTCTTTGAACATCTCACAACGCGGCCATGTCGACAATGGAATACGATTTTATCGATATTATTTGAAGATAATTGTTACTTAAAAAGTGTTTTGTTTACTCCTAGAGGAGAACCAAAATACAGTCTACCTATTCCAATCACTGATTATAATTGTATGATTTTTCTCGTAACTAAGGAATATAATGCAATCTCGCGAGATTTTGGCGACGCGACGCTGAGATTTCGCGAGATTGGTGAATATCTAAAAATGAAAAAAGGGAACACTTACAGGATCACTTGTGTCTGTCTGTCTGTCTGTTCGTCTGTCACAGTCAATTTGCCCCGAATGTACTGGAGCGATTAAGTTGTCAAGTAAATCTTAGTACACATATAGATTTCTGTGATGTGACCCAAACAAAGACAAATAACCTAAATTACCTATTGGACTTTGAGTGTGACCGTTTGTGGAGGCAAGTCAATATTTTTTAATAATTTTGCAAAATGTATCGTGTTTCTAAAATGCCACTGAAAGGACTTATTGTAAAGATCTGAAATATATTTTTTATAATTTGAAATAAATAGTAATCCCATAAGGGATAAGACCGCCCTTGTATGTCTTGTCCTTGTTTTATGTATTGTATTTTGTTCTTTCACAATAAAGAGTTTACAAACAAACAAACAAATAGTTTAAAATTATTTTAGAAAATAATTTTCAGCTTCTACGTTTGGTATATGTAGTTGGTACTACAGGTAGTTGGTAACGGACTACAGAGCGCAAGCAATTATCTGCAAACTTTTGTTTTAATCAGTATCTCAACAAAGCAGACGAAATTTCTCGCTCTTTTAGCTCTTTAACAAAGTCGCGTTAATCTCGTAAATCTCGCGAGGTCTCGTGCAATATTGGATCGAGATTAATCTCGATAAATATGGTCGAGATCTCGCGAGATCGAGATTGTATACCCTACTCGTCACATATTTGTCTCGTAACTTAATTGATTCTCGTAATATTGAAATAGATTTCGATTTTACGAGAATGTAACAATTACCTATTCTATGGTTTTTGAGAAGACAATACATTAGGTTGTCCGGGAAAACTGTCCGCTATAAAATAATTTATAAAAGTTTAGTTATAAGAGACTTTTGAGTATTATATATTACATAATAACAGGTACCTATTTGCCTTTCCTTATTAATACAGCGCTTCCAGCACTCTAGCAATTTGCTAACAACAGGATACTTCCCATTTTAGTTTCCCTGTCGAATCTCAGTAACTATTGCATTACGAAGAGTTTTCACATCTTTGTAGGCCACACCACCAATAGCTCTCTTTAGCGCATGGAAGCAACTGTGGACGCAGCGGCTAAAGTCGAAAGAATAGGCATATTGAAGAAAACGTTCAGTTTGATTTTCTTTGATCCAGGCTATCATAGACGTACTACGATGAGACTGAGCATTTTCGAGAAGCCAAACGGTGTGCTTGCAATCACCATGCCAATATTTCATGAGCTGCTTGAGAAATCGAAGATATCTCTCATAGTGCACAGTTTACACTTTGCTACGTAAGTGTACCGTGCGCAAACTACCCCACCAAAACTATAGAGCGTTTCAACAAATAGTTCCTATGCCGTTATGTTGGCTCCCCTGTCTATCAACGACATCAACACGCGAAAACGCTTTTACCGATTTTGTTAGTGTGTGTCTGCGTTCTATGTAGTGTGTGTCTGAGTTCTATGTAGCGTGTGTGGAAAACATTGCTGCCAACATAACGGCATAGAAACTATTTGTTAAAACGCTCTATATAGAGCGTTTCAACAAATAGTTCCTATTACTATTTAACTAACTAACTATTTGTTAACTAATTATTTGTTAAAACGCTCTATATAGAGCGTTTCAACAAATAGTTCCTATGCCGTTATGTTGGCTCCCCTGTCTATCAACGACATCACACGCGAAGATGCTTCTACCGATTTTATTAGTGTGTATCTGCGTTCTACGTAGTGTGTATCTGCGTTCTACGTAGTGTGTGTCTGCGTTCTATGTAGTGTGTGTGGAAAACATTGCTGCCAACATAACGGCATAGGAACATTTTTTTTTTATGTGATAAGGAAGGCAAACGAGCAAGTGGGTCACCTGATGGTAAGTGATCACCACTGCCCATAGACACCTGCAACCCCGGAGGGGATTGCAGATGCGTTGCCAACCTAGAGGGCTAAGATGAAATGCCTCTTGTGCCTGTAATTTCCTCGGCTGTCTTACTCTCCACACCGGAACACAACAGTGCAAGCACTGCTGCTTAGCGGCAGGATTAGCGAGTAAGATGGTGGTAGCGATCCGGACGGACCTCGCACAAGGTCCTACCACCCGCAAAACTATTTGTTGAAACGCTCTATACTCGAGCGATCTTTAAGTTTGACGCGACCTGTATGAAGTTTTATTAACGTTATCTCCTCGGGCCCATAGCTCAAAGAGGCTTCAGACCTGAAAAAACCCTTTGTACCTGAAAAATGATTTCTTATTTTGACACAACATTTGTACCGCTGTCTGTGAGGAATGATTGACAAAAGAGTTTGGGCCATACGGCGCCATCTTGAAAATTTGTTTTTCCATTTTTTTGATAATTTGGCTTTTCTCCGACCAGATTTGAAGGCCTAACACGCGTTACATATCATTTGTAACGGGGCTGGTGTACTCAGTTTGTTTCTAGATTGTCTAGATTTTCTGTAATTAACCTCCAAGAAAAAGCCCGACGGGCTTTTTTTCCCATGCTAATTACAGAAAAACTAGGTACTCTACATACCAGTTTATTACATCAGCCCCGTTACATATGATATGTAACGCTAGTTAGCCCTTCAAATCTGCTCGGAAAAAGGCCTAATAATAAAAAAAAGGGAATAACATTTTTCAAGCGTTACTCCGTCGGGCCCATAAACTTTCATCGATAACTCCATAACGAGTGCGGTACAAATGATAAGAATGAAGTATTACTGAAATATTTTGCTGGTACAAAGGTTCTATGAACTTATTTTGTTAATATCTGCAGTAATTATGGAGAAATTCAAAGCGAAAGTTTGTATGTAGCTCACGAAATAGGGTGACAATGATTGTTAATGTTATTGGAATAATACTGGTTAGTACTAAAATGTTAGGTAGGTGAAAATTATAACGAAATAATCACAGATAAATCAATCTAGGTACCTGCAGTAACCTTATTACCAAAAAAAATGAAATATTGTATTATAAATAAAATATTATCAAAAAAATATGCATCCATCGAAATTCTTGTTAAGAATTATTGGTTGTTCGACCCAATGGTCATAACAAAAGTTAGATAACGCTTGTTAACATAATGATACATAAATAATACGGTCATTATGTTAAAAAAATAATAGAAAAAAAAAGGTATTTCGGTAACAAAATAAAATGAATGAGCGAAGGATTTGTTAGGTGGGGAACAATTCTAGGTTTTTATTTGAAATTTTTCATAAATGTCCTAGTTTGCAACTATAAATTTTAATGCATTTAATTAAGTTCCTGAGAGATGAAGAGAAATTGGGATTTTTGAAATTGTATTAGGTATTGGTTCACCATTTGTAAAAATAATTTATAAAATAGATGCCTTTACTAACTTATCACAGACTACTGAAAATGCTTGCCTAACTTATTTTTACTCTGGAGTGATTGCTATGGCTATAAATAATCGAAATTATGGTTCAATTTAGTAATGAGGGTCGGAACAGATACTTAACTATTAGTGTAATAAATACCTACTCCGAATCGGAACATCATAAGGTTACCATAGCCAAAATGCCTTAGGATAAACGGGATTATAAGTTTTATGTTTACATAAAACAATATTAAAACTGTACAGAATCTATTTGATGAGAGTCTTTTACTTAAAGTATTTTAAATGGTTTTATTATAAATAAAGTTAAACATAGTGGGGTTTTATACGTAATCCAATGTGTATGGGGAGGTAAAATTTGATGATTAAAGGAAATCACTTGGCACACGTATATGTTAAGTAAATAGAAGCTGATTTAGCCCAGTAGCCACCCCTCACCCCCTGGCAGGTGATGAGGGAGGGCATACAAAGTCTCACTTTGGCGTGACTTAGAAAAAAAACTATCTATTTGACCTATCATCTTGAACTTCGTGTCGTTTTCGAATAAACCGAGAATGAAGCTTTCATTTTTGGCATAATTTTTGTTCAATTTACTACATTTATTGTGAAAAAAAATAAGAAAATGAAAAAACTCTCCAAAAAATCTACTAGATTTTGCTTTAATATGCTATCGTTTAAAAAATATGCACTAGTGGCATAAATAAAAAATATTGGTAACACAAGATATTACAAGACCAAAAAAGAATTAATGTTGTCCATATTCTATGCTCTAACAGGGGGTGATACCATTTCAGCCTCTAATGGAGGAGGAAAGAAAACCGCGTCGTAAGCCTGGAATGTTTCTCCTCCAGCAACTCTCGGTTTTAAAACGATGGGTTGTGGAGACTTTGAAGGGGCCAAAAAAAATTTTGGACAAATTTATCATAACCATGTGCGCCTATGACAAGACAGTTTGAATAAAACGATATTTTTGTATTGTACATAGATTTCTCTGTTTGGGTATAAAATTATTTTAAATTGATTTGTTTTTAATATGTTTAAGATCCAGCTACTGCACCAGCTTAACCCATTGCAGGCGAGAATCATACTCTAAAATATAAGGACAAATTAAAAAAAATCCATCATCGGAAGACAGTTTTCAACAACATCTTCTGAGAGCAGTATACTAGGGTGTCCACGTATGGGATCAGATATTAGTGCCCGTTCAAAATCTCTCACGTCCGGCTCAGTGAAAGTGGGAAATAGCTACAAATAATCAGTAGATGGACTACTGCTGTGGCTGCTACCGCTTGTTTAGAGCTAATTCGGTGCAAATGCAATTCAAACCACATTGTGGCGTTAAATACAACTGTCAAAAAAGACAAATAAACTGCCCCGAATTATGCCTTTGCAGTGAAAAATGTCGTTCTGAGGAATGAGCACTCAGCTAGAACAAAGGTATACTCGTTATTCATTAGTGATGGGGTTTCTGGCCTAATAAAATAGAAGCTTCCCTATTCTCAACTAGTTGTTGTGCAAGTGAGGTACTTATACATCTGGATTCTGGACAAAGGGATCGCCCACCCTTTAGGATACGGAGCAAAATATTTATGAGGGAACAGGAAAAGGACTGCAATATTTTTTTGAAACAAAAATAGCAGGTTCGATTTTTGATATTTTTATTTTTTTTTGTCTGACATATGTAACTAAAAATTTTTGGTTTTTGGACTTTTCACTTTTTGTGCTATAAGTTTTACTTGTTGCCACATTTTATGATTCTAGGTATACGAAAAGTACCCTATATGTTTTGATTCCCATGCGAGTGTCCAGATTTTGCGGCATAAACGGTCGTATCTCTTGATTGACTCGGCACAGAAGTTAGATTTTTTCACATCTTCAAGGGATTGCAGTCCTGAGTATTTGATATAAATTTCAACTTGATAGGTCTACGCGTTCCTGAGAAAAAGGGTCTTGACAGACGGACAGACAGATAGACAGACCGACGGACAGGTTCCTTTTTACCTTTTGAGGTACGTAACCCTAAAAATTAAAGATGCTATCAGAAATACATCGAAAAAATCTTTAGAAAATATCTGATAATGAATGAAACTTAAAACATCGGTGACGTAAAAAAAAATACTGAATGGGTTTGTCTCATATGCTTTAAAAAAATCTTGTTTAATGCCCATTTTAGAAATGTACAATACTTGTACATTTTTCTAGCAAACATTGAGTGAATTACTATTTTTGACATAAAGGTGCTGATTTAAAAAGAAAAACATTATATTCGAGATTTTTCACATAAAATTAATTAGAATGATTAAGGATAGAAAGGAGATCATGTGTGTGTTCTACAAGGGGGTCGTCCATTAATCATGTGATATTTTTTAGCAACTTTTTAGACTCCCCCTCTCCCCTGGTGATACGTGGTGAGGTTTTAGACTACCCTCCCCACGCCTACCCAAAATCACGTGTATTTTTTTTTGATACAAAATATTATCTTTAAATACAGGTGTAATGTAATTTAATTTTGGAAATTAAAGCACTGTGATAAAAAATTAAAACAGACGTTTAGGTTGCAGGTTGTTTCTGACTACCTGAAGCCGTTTCGAACCTTGGGAAGAGTTAAAAACAACATAACAACAACAGTCCGATGCTTAGAAATTACTCTAGAAATCGCGCGTTGAACGAAAAAATAAATACACGTGATATTTAAGTACCCCCCCCCCCCTTGTGATATAAAATAAATAAATAATAGTTTATTATATATTTCAACCTCTTTGTATTTTAGAGACAAATAGCGCCATCTTTCGCCATATATGATGATTGTGCCGTCTTGCCCCTTGTTTGACAATAGGGAATTTTTCACGGCTTTCTCTAAACTCAACTAGATGGCGCTGATAACATTTGCAATAAGAAAATTTCTCAAAAGTCGCCAAAACTAATTGATATTACTGACTAATATCATAATAAATGATGAATAACTTTCTAATATTATGTAATTTGCCGATAGGTGTGTTGCCGATTTCGGGGTCACCAATTTGCCGATATGTGGTAACCAATTTGGCGGTCAAGGTGAGTTGCCAGAGTTGTGAGGTAAATGGAGGTGGAGGCAGCTAGGTAATCATCTCGACGCCTGGTGGCGGAGCGGAGGACAGGATGTAGTGATTACTCCATGATTGCTATTCAGGTACTGCTCGGATACTGCACATTTATTGGTATAAAGTAAGAGTATTTATACAGATTATAACTGACGTCACACATATTAGTATGCTCTTTGCAAGCACGTTTGGAGATGTGATAATATGCAGATTTGTGGAATCTGCAAGGTCGCTACATTACACCCCCCTTGGGAAAAAAAATGAAGTTTTTTTATATAGTTACATAAAACGTATACATAGGTAGTAATTACATCATACACAAAATAATTATTCATTACACTTGACCTAGACACATCGTTGCGATGAAAAATGCAGAAAGTGCAAATTTGATTTACGTTCCGTCGATTGTGTTGTGATATCGGCAGTTTCTTTACGTGCCTTATTATGTATGATCGTTTGTGATCTACGCTTGTTGCGGAAAGCCACATTTATTTGCTCAACGCTTGTCGCGGAGCGCGCGAAACCGTCTCGTGCGGTCGCGATGATATCTTCACAAGTTGCAGTCTGCCAAGCGCCGGTGAGTGTACCGACCAAATAAGTTCCGGCGTGGGCTGCAGTGATTTCTTGTGGATATGTTGTGCCATTGGAAGAGCCTGGAGCGCTTTGAATATTTTGATAAACCACTGTTTATTTTTAGCCAAAGATTGTCGCATTGTCAGCCAACGAATCTTGGATGCTGTAGTGGTATAAATTTTTTATTTGTTCCATGTCTTCAGAAATGCGTGTTCTTCGTCGGGGTCACCAATTTGCCGATAGGTGTGTTGCCGATTTCGGGGTCACCAATTTGCCGATATGTGGTAACCAATTTGGCGGTCAAGGTGAGTTGCCAGAGTTGTGAGGTAAATGGAGGTGGAGGCAGCTAGGTAATCATTTCGACGCCTGGTGGCGGAGCGGAGGACAGGATGTAGTGATTACTCCATGATTGCTATTCAGGTACTGCTCGGATACTGCACATTTATTGGTATAAAGTAAGAGTATTTATACAGATTATAACTGACGTCACACATATTAGTATGCTCTTTGCAAGCACGTTTGGAGATGTGATAATATGCAGATTTGTGGAATCTGCAAGGTCGCTACACGTAACATTGAATATTTTTCTGTTTTTTTTTATCAAAAAAAAAAGGATAATTTGCATGTTTTTTTTTCAATAGAATCAAATTATAAAAAAATAATATAGATATTTTCAGAACAAATATTGCTTGTCCTTTCGTCCCTTAGAAGGCCACTACCGACTCAAACAACACCCTGCAAAATGTTTCATAGAAAATATATCTTATATCCTATACTATTAAACGAGTTAAGTGTCCCGACGATTTGGAAAACGGCTTGAAACCTTTTGACGAAAATCTAGGATTAGGGGTTAAAAGTCATCAGAAATCGATCTATGAGAATTATCTTCGAAAAAATTCATTTAAGAGAGATATGAGTGAAATTACATAAAAGGAGAACGCATATGATGCAAATTTTTAACCATTACTTATAAGTACTTTGGTAGATCAGCGGTTTTTTGGTGCGAGCCACTTACGTTTTGCTGCTTTTAGGTCCGGATTCGAATCTCACCCATGAATCTTTATAGTTTTTTGTCTTTTTATTTTCTGTGAACTTATGTAAATTAGACATGGGCGCCGACCATATATTTGCCGGAGGCGGCGCGCCGGTCCAAATTGGTTGGCGTGGCAGCGACGCGTCGCGGCGTGGCGTAATTTTTAATTTTTGAGATTGGTAATAAGACAGACACATTTTCTACGTACATCAATAAATAAAAATTTTAATTGCGAATTGAAAAGATATATAAAAATAACAATTCATCTTCAGCAAAAAAAACTACAGTTTGATACAGAACTACCCTAGATATTCACGCCAACCAGTCTTGCAAACTTTACAAGTTGTTACGACGGTCTACCGATTGACAGGTCGACCTATGCTGTCTTTCGGTGTGTGGTCACCATTCGAGAACTTTGACAACCCTTCATCATCATTATCAGCCGAAAGACGTCCACTGCTGGACAAAGGCCTCCCCCAAGGATTATCACACCGACCGGTCCTGTGCTGCTCGCATCCAGCGGCTTCCCGCAACCTTGAACAGGTCATCGGTCCACCGAGTTGGAGGCCTGCTCACACTACGTCTTCCGGTGCGTGGTCGCCACTCGAGAAGTTTAGCCATCTGTTCTACGAGGTATGTACCCACCCACTGCCACTTAAGTTTAGCGATTCTGTGAGCTATGTCGGTAGATTTAGTTCTCCTACGTATCTTCTCATTTCTGATTCGATTACGTAGGGAAACACCAAGCATAGCACGCTCCATCGCCCTTTGGTTGACCTTGAGCCGTCTTATGAGGCCCATAGTAAGCAACCATATCTCGGATCCATATGTCATCACTGGCAAAACACACTGGTCAAAGACTTTAGTCTTGAGACACTGCGGTAGGTTGGACGTGAAGATATTGCGGAGCTCTCAGAACGCTACCCAGCCGAGTTGGATTCAACGATTGATCTCTTTCTCGAAATTGGACCTACCTAGGTGGACTGTTTGTCCCAGGTATACATATTCGTCAACAAATTCGAGTGTAGAATCTCCAACCTTCAGAGGAGTGGGTGTAACATGGACGTTTGACATAATTTTCGTCTAGTCCATGGTCATTTTAAGACCCACTTGTTGGGAGACTCTATTGAGTCCATCGAGCATTGCGCCTAGGTCCTCCAAGGTCTCAGCCATGATCACGATATTTTCAGCAAATCGAAGGTGGCTAATGTACTCGCCATTGATGTTAATCCCGAATCCTCTGCTCTCTCTAACCCTTAGTCATCTGTTATATAAGTTAGGTGTTCTGCCTACTGGACTGCCACTTCAGTTTAGCGATTCTATGAACTGTGTCGGTTAATTTAGCTCTCCTTCGTATCTTTTCATTTCTGATTCGATCACGTATAGAATTTCCAATCATAGCTAGCGCCATCGTCATTTGGGTGACCTTGATCTTGAGCCTTCTTATGAGGCTCATAGTAAGCGACTATGTCCAAATGTTATTTACTGGAAACACACTCTGATTAACTTACCGACAATTTGGTCTTGAAACACTGCAGTATTTCGGGTGTTTCGGACCTGAAGATATTGCAGACCTTCCCAAACGTGGCCTAGCCGAGATGGATTCGACGATTAATATCTTTCTCGAAGTTGAACCCATTCACCGTTGGTTTTATCTATGGCTGAGTTTGTCCCAGGACTTCTGAGATATCAGCTTATCAATGGTGGCTAATGTACACCATCCTCTCCAGTCCATAATCTAGGAAACATCTTCCGGGGCACTGGTGAACAATTTTGGATATATAACGTCTCCCTCGCTCCTGGTGTCACTCCTCACTACAGCCATATACTTTTCTAATTCTGATCGTGGAGGCGTACCGACAAAGTGGCGTTTTACTAAAACTTCAATAACTTCGTAGTTAATTTGGCACTGTTGGGAGACTGTAACACAGTCCAATTCTCGATTGAATGAAAGGCTTTCTCATAGTCCACTTTCTTCAAACGCGAAGCGTAGTGGCCGATTATGCCTTAATTTTTTTTGTGTTGTCTGCTTCAATGTAGAAATGAGGTTTATGGTACTGAAATTGTTTCGGAAACCCTGGAAATTCTTAAAACAAGCGGCCAGACGATTCATGATGACTCTCAAAAACTAAAAACAATGATGCGGGTCTGTAGGGTCTCACAATCAGCAGCTCACGACTCAGTCATTACCAATTTTGAAGAATTGCACCACCCACCACACTTTTGTGCTATGTGGTAGGCGTTCCTAATGAAATCAAGCAACTTCTGAAGAGCTTCAAGTACCGGTTTTCAACTGCTTTCAGAAGCTCAGCCCTAACTCCATCATCCATCACCCAGTGCCTTATTGATGTTAAGCTGTCTTTTTTTATGTAATAGGTGGCAAACGAGCAGACGCGTCACCTGATGGTAAGCGATCTCAAACTGTTTAATCTCGTTTAAGCTGACGTCCGAGATATCTTCGTTATAGTGTCGATGTCGGATCGATTTAGATTAAAGTAAGTAAGTAACTTTAAGTTATTTATGAAATCCGGTGATGCCAGGTATCTTCAACATTTTTGTGTAAAATAAGGGCAATTAGAATTTACATACTCGTTGATGCTCTCTCAGAAAAGCCACACGAGTTGTGTTTTGTATCTCTATGCATGAATCTATTTCATTCTCTGTTTGCATGTGCAATCTGCTATAAATGATATGAGGTGCGGTACCGTACCATATGTTGAAAAAAACTCATTTAATTTAACCAAAATTGCTTGCTGCTTGGTCTGGTCGGCGCGAATTTCGAAAGAGTCGGCGGCGGCGGCGGCGCGAACAGAGCGGCGTGGACGCGCCGCGCCGGCGCGGCGCCCATGTCTAATGTAAATATTATGTAAATAAATAAAAATACTTAAAACTAATAAAAAATATGTTTTAACCTCTTTGTATTTGTATTTTAACTATTATGTTTCTGACAATCATATTATACTCTGACATTTTTAATTTTATTATGAATATGACATTGATAATATGAAATAAAATAAATCTAAATCTAAATCTGCAGGGGCTTTTCTTAATGAACTCTTGCTATAAGAAAAAGCCCCAAAGAAGATGGACCTGGAAAAGCCCTGATACTGTGACCAAAAACGAAATAGATTTCATCTTGACTGACAAGAAGCACATATTCAGAGATGTCTCCGTGATCAACAGGTTTAATACCGGCAGCGATCACCGACTTCTCCGTGTCTGAATATCGATTACAAGCTAGAAAGAAGTCGTCTGATGAAATCTTCTCTTCGTCCTGATCAGTTTTAGGTCCTACTTGGTTCCGAGCGATTCCAACTGGAGCTGAAAAATAGCTTCGATGCTCTTACCCCAGAAGTTGGCTTAGACGAGGACCTCAACAACGTGGTAAATACCATGAGGGCTGTGGGAGAAAAGTTCTGTAGAGTCAAGCATAAGGACAGGAAATCAAAACTCTCGGATGAGACTTTGGAGCTTGTGAGGAAAAGGCGAGAAAACACGACAGCCACTTCGGGAGATGACAAAACTCTCTCAAAGCGGATACGTAAGCTGATGCAATGAGATCTTCGTCGTTTCAATGCTCTTCATATCGAAGAAGCTATAGAGAAGAATCGAGGAACTAAAGTTTTCGTTCAGCAGCTTGGGAGAAGTCATCTGACAAAACTTACAACATCCGACGGCAGAGTCGCTACCTCTAAGCCCGAGATCTTGTCCGAGATCGAAGATTTCTATAGTCGGTTATATGCTTCAAAAGCTTCCAGACCAGATCCCCATAACACGGAAGCCCGAGCCACGTTGACTTGCTACTTCACTGACGAGCTTCCCGATATCAGTCACGACGAGATCGAGTTAGTCCTCAGACAGCTTAAAAATGGAAAAGCCCCTGGAGAGGATGGAATAACTTCTGAGCTACTGAAAGCAGGTGGTAAGCCTGTAATCAGTAGGCTTCAGAATATATTCAATGTTGCTTTACAAAACGGGAGAACTCCAAAGGCGTGGAACAGAAGCATCGTGGTCCTGTTCTTTAAGAAAGGTGACAAAACTCTTCTAAAAGACTATAGACCGATATCGCTTTTAAGCCATGTCTACAAGCTGTTCTCGAGGGTCATGACAAACCGACTCGCACGTAGGCTTGATGAATTCCAAACACCAGAGCAAGCTGGGTTTCGAGGAGTTTTTGGCACTCTAGACCACATACACACAGTGAGGCAGATTACACAGAAGACAGAGGAGTATACCGACCGATATCGCTTTTAAGCCATGTCTTCAAGCTGTTCTCGAGGATCATCACAAACCGACTCGCACGTAGGCTTGATGAATTCCAAACACCAGAGCAAGCTGGGTTTCGAGGAGGTTTTGGCACTCTAGACTACATACACACAGTGAGGCAGATTACACAGAAGACAGAGGAGTATAATCAGCCCTTGTGTCTTGCATTTGTGGACTATGAAGGCCGGCCTAAGGAAGGCCTTTGACTCCATCGAGACCTGGGCTGTAATGGAGTCCTTGCAGAGATGCCAAGTTGACTGGCGATACATCGAAGTGCTGAGATGTCTTTACGACGCCGCCACTATGGCCGTCCAAATACAGAATAGTCAATCAAAACCCATCCAATTGCATCGAGGAGTGAGACAGGGGGATGTCATATCCCCAAAACTGTTCACAAATGCGTTGGAAGACGTTTTCAAGACTATAGACTGGAAAGGACGAGGCATAAATGTCAATGGCGAACACATCTCACACCTTCGCTTTGCCGATGATATCGTCATAATGGCAGAATCGGAAAGAAAGGATATGCTGGATAGCCTTAATGCTGCTTCCCGACTGATTGGTCTCGGGATGAACTTGGACAAGACTAAAGTCATGTTCAATAAACATATCGTCCCGAGTCCGGTTATAGTCAAGGGTAAACCTCTCGAAGCTGTTCAAGAATATGTCTACCTCGGGCAAATCATGCAGTTAGGTAGAAACAACTTCGAGAGGGAGGGAGGCCAGTAGAAGAATACAGCTAAGCTGGGCAGCATTCGGCAAGCTTCGTCACATATTCACGTCGCCAATACCACAATGCCTGAAGACAAAAGTCTTCAACCAGTGCGTCCTACCCGTGATGACATATGGCGCCGAAACGTGGACACTAACAGTGCAGTTAGTCCACAAGCTCAAAGTCACACAGCGTGCCATGGAGAGAGCCATGCTCGGAGTTTCTCTGCGCGACCGAATCCGAAATGAATGAATTAGCACACTGAAGTGGCAATGGACCGGACATATATGTCGAAGAACTGACAACCGGTGGACAAACAGAGTGCTACAGTGGAGACCGCGTTTGGGCAAACGTAGCGTGGGACGCCCCCGGCTAGGTGGAGCGATGATCTGCGCAAGGTTGCTGGTAACAGCTGGATGCGCGTGGCCGAAGATAGGTATAAGTTGCGTGCCTTAGGGGAGGCCTATGTCCAACAGTGGACTAATGCAGGCTGACGATGATGATGATGAACACCAGATAGCCGATTCAGCAGCATACTTTCGAACAGCTTGTAGATGTGAAAAAGGAGGGAAATTGGTCGGTAATTTTTAGGGTAATCACAGAATTTCCAAGGTTTTGGGATAGCGATTACTTTTGACTTTCTCCAGAATTTGGATATGTTTGCAGTCTCAAGACACTCGTTGAATAGTTGAAGTAACCACGAGATACCCACAGGGCCAACATGTTTAATTTGCTCAATAGATATTTTATCAAAACCTGAAGCCTTCCCGAGTTTGAGTGATTTAATTTCTGTTACAATATCACTAATACTAAAAGCGTAACATATGGATTCCTGTGACGGTGGGAAAGTAGCTTTGGGGATTTTGTTGAGTCGGTGATTTGGTTTGCCATTAATAAGTAATTGGTGAGCCACTTGGTGAGTCAGTCCAGTCAGTCAGTGACGAAATCGTGAGTTTTGAGACATTAATAAAATCTTAAGTATAATAGCTACGACATTCAAACTTTGTATGTTTAATGATTGTACTGATGGCATTCTATCTTGAAAAATTTAAATACTTAGCATCATCCAAAGCAAATTTATGAGAGTTCAAAAAAACGACGAAGCGTTTCGAGAAAAGGTAGGTAGTGCCCTTGCGCTTCGCCTGGCTCGTCCAAAGCAAAGTTATGAGAGTTTAAAAAAACGACGAAGCGTTTCGAGAAAAGGTAGGTAGTGCCCTTGCGCTTCGCTTGGCTCGTCTTGGCGGGGGTACTTCCGTGCCCCCAGATAAATTAAAAGTTAAAGGGGCTCCCCTACCAGAAATTTTTGGCGTTTTTTGCTCGATCTTAATAATGGCAATAGGTAGACGCTTGAAATGCTCACAGAGTTTGTATTGCTATAGTCACTAATAAAATATAATAAAATGAAATTATATTTAAAAATTAAAGGGGGTCCCCATACAAAAGACGTGTTTTTTGGAGTTTCTTGTTCGATGGTACGGAACCCTTTACGCGCGAGTCCGATTCGCACTTGGCCGGTTTTATTTTCTTTTTTTTATCTCAGGTCACGGTAACCTTATAGAACACTCACATGATCTCCTTTCTATTCTTAGTCATTCTAAATAATTTTGTGTGAAAAAGCTCGAATATAATGTTTTTTTTTAATCAGCACCTTTAAGTCAAAAATAGTAATTCACTCAATGTTTGCTAGGAAAATGTACAAGTATTGTACATTTCTAAAATGGGCATGAAACAAGTTTTTTTTTAAAGCATATGAGACAAAACCATTCAGTATTTGTTTTTTACGTCGCCGATGTTTAAAGTTTCATTCATTATCAGATATTTTCTAAACTTTTATTTCGATGTATTTCTGATAGCATCTTTAATTTTTAGGGTTATATACCTCAAAAGGTAAAAAGGAACCCTTCCGTCGTCCGTCCGTCTGTCCGTCGGTCTGTCTATCTGTCTGTCTGTCTATCTGTCTGTCTGACAAGACCCTTTTTCTCAGGAACGCGTAGACGTATCAAGTTGAAATTTATATCAAATACTCAGGCCTGCAGTCCCTTGAAGATGTGAAAAAATCAAACGTCTGTGCCGAGTCAATCAAGAGATACGACCGTTTATGCCGCATATTTGGACACTCGCATGGGAATCAAAACCTATAAGGTACTTTCCGTATACCTAGAATCATGAAATGTGGCAACAAGCAAAGCTTATAGCACAAAAAAGTGAAAAGTCCAAAAACCAACAATTTTAAGTTACATATTATGTCAGACAAAAAAAAATATCAAAAATCGAACCTGCTATTTTTGTTTCAAATAAATATTGCAGTCCATTTCCTGTTCCCTCATAAATATTTTGCTCCGTATCCTAAAGGGTGGGCGATCCCTTTGTCCAGAATCCAGATGTATAAGTACCTCACTTGCACAACAACTAGTTGAGAATAGGGAAGCTTCTATTTTATTAGGCCGGAAACCCCATCACTAATGAATAACGAGTATACCTTTGTTCTAGCTGAGTGCTCATTCCTCAGAACGACATTTTTCACTGCAAAGGCATAATTCGGGGCAGTTTATTTGTCTTTTTTGACAGTTGTATTTAACGCCACAATGTGGTTTGAATTGCATTTGCACCGAATTAGCTCTAAACAAGCGGTAGCAGCCACAGCAGTAGTCCATCTACTGATTATTTGTAGCTATTTCCCACTTTCACTGAGCCGGACGTGAGAGATTTTGAACGGGCACTAATGTCTGATCCCATACGTGGACACCCTGGTATACTGCTCTCAGAAGATGTTGTTGAAAACTGTCTTCCGATGATGGATTTTTTTTAATTTGTCCTTATCTTTTAGAGTATGATTCTCGCCTGCAATGGGTTAAGCTGGTGCAGTAGCTGGATCTTAAACATATTAAAAACAAATCAATTTAAAATAATTTTATACCCAAACAGAGAAATCTATGTACAATACAAAAATATCGTTTTATTCAAACTGTCTTGTCATAGGCGCACATGGTTATGATAAATTTGTCCAAAATTTTTTTTGGCCCCTTCAAAGTCTCCACAACCCATCGTTTTAAAACCGAGAGTTGCTGGAGGAGAAACATTCCAGGCTTACGACTCGGTTTTCTTTCCTCCTCCATTAGAGGCTGAAATGGTATCACCCCCTGTTAGAGCATAGAATATGGACAACATTAATTCTTTTTTGGTCTTGTAATATCTTGTGTTACCAATATTTTTTATTTATGCCACTGGTGCATATTTTTTAAACGATAGCATATTAAAGCAAAATCTAGTAGATTTTTTGGAGAGTTTTTTCATTTTCTTATTTCACAATAAATGTAGTAAATTGAACAAAAATTATGCCAAAAATGAAAGCTACATTCTCGGTTTATTCGAAAACGACACGAAGTTCAAGATGATAGGTCAAATAGATAGTTTTTTTTCTAAAGCACGCCAAAGTGAGACTTTGTATGCCCTCCCTCATCACCTGCCAGGGGGTGAGGGGTGGCTACTGGGCTAAATCAGCTTCTATTTACTTAACATATACGTGTGCCAAGTGATTTCCTTTAATCATCAAATTTTACCTCCCCATACACATTGGATTACGTATAAAACCCCACTATGTTTAACTTTATTTATAATAAAACCATTTAAAATACTTTAAGTAAAAGACTCTCATCAAATAGATTCTGTACAGTTTTAATATTGTTTTATGTAAACATAAAACTTATAATCCCGTTTATCCTAAGGCATTTTGGCTATGGTAACCTTATGATGTTCCGATTCGGAGTAGGTATTTATTACACTAATAGTTAAGTATCTGTTCCGACCCTCATTACTAAATTGAACCATAATTTCGATTATTTATAGCCATAGCAATCACTCCAGAGTAAAAATAAGTTAGGCAAGCATTTTCAGTAGTCTGTGATAAGTTAGTAAAGGCATCTATTTTATAAATTATTTTTACAAATGGTGAACTAATACCTAATACAATTTCAAAAATCCCAATTTCTCTTCATCTCTCAGGAACTTAATTAAATGCATTAAAATTTATAGTTGCAAACTAGGACATTTATGAAAAATTTCAAATAAAAACCTAAAATTGTTCCCCACCTAACAAATCCTTCGCTCATTCATTTTATTTTGTTACCCAAATAACTTTTTTTTCTCTATTATTTTGTTAACATAATGACCGTATTATTTATGTATCATTATGTTAACAAGCGTTATCTAACTTTTGTTATGACCATTGGGTCGAACAACCAATAATTCTTAACAAGAATTTCGATGGATGCATATTTTTTTGTTAATATTTTATTTATAATACAATATTTCATTTTTTTTGGTAATAAGGTTACTGCAGGTACCTAGATTGATTTATCTGTGATTATTTCGTTATAATTTTTACCTACCTAACATTTTAGTACTAACCAGTATTATTCCAATAACATTAACAATCATTGTCCCCCTATTTCGTGAGCTACATACAAACTTTCGCTTTGAATTTCTCCATAATTACTGCAGATATTAACAAAATAAGTTCATAGAACCTTTGTACCAGCAAAATATTTCAGTAATACTTCATTCTTATCATTTGTACCGCACTCGTTATGGAGTAATCGATGAAAGTTTATGGGCCCGACGGAGTAACGCTTGAAAAATGTTATTCCCTTTTTTTTATTATTAGGCCTTTTTCCGAGCAGATTTGAAGGGCTAACTAGCGTAACATATCATATGTAACGGGGCTGATGTAATAAACTGGTATGTAGAGTACCTAGTTTTTCTGTAATTAGCATGGGAAAAAAAGCCCGTCGGGCTTTTTTTTGGAGGTTAATTACAGAAAATCTAGACAATCTAGAAACAAACTGAGTACACCAGCCCCGTTACAAATGATATGTAACGCGTGTTAGGCCTTCAAATCTGGTCGGAGAAAAGCAAAATTATCAAAAAAATGGAAAAACAAATTTTCAAGATGGCGCCGTATGGCCCAAACTCTTTTGTCAATCATTCCTCACAGACAGCGGTACAAATGTTGTGTCAAAATAAGAAATCATTTTTCAGGTACAAAGGGTTTTTTCAGGTCTGAAGCCTCTTTGAGCTATGGGCCCGAGGAGATAACGTTCATGAAGTTTTAGGAAAGTTGTCAAAATCAGTTGACGTAAAACAACCGCCCTGCCGTTTCAGAGAATCTGCACTCTATCAATAACCGTTCATTCTGACAACAGGATAGCATAATATAAATCGCGTAAGTATAAAAGAGAGGGTCCGAAACGGTTGCTGTCAGAGTGCAGTTTCTGAACGCGGCCGGCTGTGACTGATGTTCTTAGAAGTCGTTCCATTACCAAGTTAAGATTCACCTGACAAGAGTTTGTCCCTTTCACACTTCAAAAAAATATAATATGCTATCCTGCTGTCAGAGTGAAAATTACTCTAACGAAACTAATTTGGAACGCTTTCTTAGACGAAACTAACCTGTCACGAGGAGTGAAGAGATTTTTTTCTTGAAAAAGTTTGTTTACATTTTTGACTGTAGTTCTTTCAGGCTGGCTGATTATTTTCAGAGAATTAACTTGTTTTGAATTCCGAATCCGAACGTGTCAAAACATTATCGTTCTCTCTGTTGACCTGTCGGTACGGTTTACGGTTCTAATATTTTTTCATAAGCAACAAAGAGCAAGGGTATTTTGTTTTCAAGATACAAACCAAAATGGTACTATTGGGCGATGTGTTTCCAAATTTTACTGCAGATTCTACTGATGGAGAAATTGATTTCCATGGGTGGATTAACAAGTCGTAAGTATCTACTTGCAATATAAGTGATGTGACATTGTACTCGTCAATTTTAAACTGTCACCTTTTTTTTAGAGTAATAGTAGTATCGGTACTGGTGTATGATGCCTGATAGGTGCTTCTTGAAAAATCATTATAGACACTCCTTTATGAAATAAAACAGGACCAATTGTCTAAAAGGTAGTTAGCCAACCAGCTGATCAAAGTCTAAGTAGGATGAGTATCATTTATAAAAATGGGAGGCCTTTGCTCAGCAGTGGGACAATGTGGTGGTAATTTAAAAAAGTATAATTTAATTAAATCCCTAATAGATATACTTTGAACAATATCACAACCATTATTTAAAAAAATAAATGTAAGTAGGTACTTATTTAATAATTTAAAATGCCAGGTGGCAATTATTATAATGTAGCTCGTTTTTAGAGTGCTCCTAAGGCCCCTACCCACTTACCTATTATGTGAATATTAAAATATTCCATCACATAAGAGCAGTTTTTGTAAAACATGATTTTAAAAGTTTTAAATACGGATTAAAAGAATTGGTAGTGTTTACAACAGTATGTTTCTTCTGTATATTCTTGTGCTATAATATAATATTGATCTGTTTTTGTTCATAACAATGTGTTTGTCTGTATTAGGTGGTGCATCCTTTTCTCACATCCATCAGACTTTACTCCAGTGTGTACTACAGAGTTGGCACGTATCATCAATTTGATGCCAGAGTTTACCAAGCGTAATGTGAAAGTCATTGGCTTGTCCTGTGACTCAGTTTCGTCTCACCTTGAGTGGTGCAAGGATATTAAAAACTATGCAGGTAAAAGCAAAAATGTATAGCTATGACAAGCAAAAATAAAAACAGCCTTTGAGGATACTCTCTGTTCGAAATACTGATACTGTGAAAAAAAACTGCTCCGTTATCAGTCATGCAAGAAGAGATTAATTGAACATTTACACTAGTTTTTTTCAACCTGTTGGTGTGGAAACCGTTCTTGGGGGGGTCGCGGGTAAAAGAAAAAGGCGAGTGTCCTACACTGCAATACAAAAACATGATTTCAGTGAGAAGGCTGGACCTGTTTATTTTTAACAATTTATGAAAATGTGGTTCTATTTTGAATACCTTAAAATTACATCATTTTCTAATTGAAGAAAATCTTAAACATAGTATTTTAAATCACTAACATTTTGTATGTTTTAACCCAAGGGGGTCGCAAGAATTTTTCAACTTGTAAAGGGGTCGGGTAGGTTAGGTTAGGGCGGGCTGCTTTCCGCAACCAGGCGACCATTGCGCCCATTTTGCGTGATAGGCCGGCATCACTGCCAGCTCAGCTCCTCCAAGAAGTCCAGTAGCGACCTGGGGTTGCTGACAACTTCCTGAAGTGACCTCAGGTCACCGAGGTGCGCGAACCTGTACGATGCTACCTGTCCGCATTTCAGCAGGATATGAACAGCAGTTTCCTCAGCTTCCAAGCATGCTCGGCACAGTGGGCTGTCTGTAACGCCCAAAGTGAACAAGTGTTTGTTGTAGGGTTCATGTCCAGTGATAGCAGCAACAAGCTTGCGGAGCTGATTTCTCTCAAGTCTTAGAAGCTTTCTGGATAGGCCGGGATTTGTTGCTGGTAAAACCAACCTTGTCTGACGGCAGGTCTCTAGGTTCGACCAGTATTTGTTGTGTCTGTTCCTAGTGCGTTGACGGAGTACGGATCTCGGCCAGTTTGATGGAAGTGGGATGATGGGTTCTGGCCCTACCGCCGCTTGTCCCGACCCTCTCCTGGCTAGCTCATCCGCCCCGTCATTGCCACGTGAGTTGCTGTGACCCTTAATCCATTGTAGAGTGATGTCACTGTAGTGACATAGCTCTGACAACTTACGGTGACACTCCAGTATGAGCCCCGACGTAGTTGTGCTACTCTGCAGTGCTTGTAGTACTGCCCTGCTGTCGGAGAGGATACGAATCGGGTAGTCACGTACCTTCCTTGCAGCAATCTCATCCGCCGCCGTAATGATACCCATACATTCAGCTTGGAAGACTGTAGTGTGTTCTCCAAGGGGCTTGGCTATGAAGATGTTTAGGTCCTCAGAGAAGACGCCATATCCGGTGCCTGAGCCTGTTTTGGAGCCGTCGGTGAAGATCCGAAGCTCCTTCAGGTTCTGACTCTCCCATGGGTCCTCGTACAGTTGTATATTGTACATATAACGGGGTCGGGTATTGAAAAAGGTTGAAAAACACTGATTTACACAATGTAACCCGGAAAGCCAATCTATTACTCAGTGAGGAGTTAACTCTACAAAAACTTGTCATTCAGTAGATGTCATTGACGTCAATTTGGTAATCTGAAATAGTGGGATCTCCTTATTTCATAGTCATAAATAGTAAAATCAGTAGGTATTCGTTAAAGTTAGTCCATTTGTATAATGTACGTAGTGTGAAAGTAACAACCCTTTCTGTGTTAACATAACAAAATTCATGTTTTTATTTGTTATCATATCAATCAAAAGTATAATAACAAAGAGGTTCCCATATCAAACCAATGAAGATTATGAAGAGGTCTCTTGCTCTCTCCTGCATTATATAGACCCTCCGTAAGTAGGGTTTCGGGGTTCCCGGGTTATTCTCTTTCCCGGGAATTGGGAATTATTTTGTATTATTTATTGTATTAAGATGCTTTTAATTGTATACGCTGATTAAACAGTCATCCTTATAATAAGTTATTGGTATCCTGTTTATGAATTAAATATGAAAATAATTTTATTTCTTATTTCAATATACATAGTATTCTATTATAAATTGATGTATTGAATTTTTTGTTGTTTTGAATTTCAGTATCATTTGCTAAACTGAATAACAACATTTTTTTTCTTGAGTTCTTCATAACCTTCTTTTGATAATTAAAAAGAAATCTGGGTTGCATCCTTTATCTTTAAATATGTAATTGGTTGTATGCCTATTTTCAACAGTAGATGTCAGGCAATGATAATGAAATGTGTGCATGAAAATTGCTCATTCTCAGCTAAAATTTAGAAACTTTATTTACAGGTTGCAATGAGGACGAAAAGTTCCCTTATCCCATTATTGAGGACAAGAACCGTTCAATTGCTAGTAAACTTGGCATGGTGGACAAGGATGAACTGGGCAATGATGGGATACCCTTAACAGCCCGCTGCGTTTTCATCATTGATCCCAACAAGAAGTTCAGGCTTTCGTTCCTATACCCAGCTACTACAGGAAGGAATTTTGAGTTAGTATAATTTACCTTTGTTACTAGAGAGTGATAATATGTTGTGCGTCTATCAGAATTCGTAATTATCAAGATAATTATTTCCTTTGATATTTATCATCATGATAATTATCGGATAATTATCTGATATTTATCCGATAATTATCCATGCTGATTCATAATTTTATGACTTTAATTTTTGACTTCCAGATTATAGAATAATTTTATCACATTATAATAGTAATAAAACTGTACACAAATACAAATTTTAATAAGTAGGACTGTGTATGTTGAACACAATTTTTGCGACTGATTTTGGAAGTTCTTTTTTTAATTTGTTATTTAACTTATTAAAATATGCTCGGAAGTAGAAAATTACATTTGGATACAAGTAAAGCGACGTAATAGCTTAACCATTTATTAAATTGTATTGTTTTTATGATTTTTATTTTTATCAAGATAATCAAGGTATATTTATCAAGGTATATTTATCAAGGTATATTTATCTTTCTTACTAATGTATTATAAATGCGAAAGTATGGATGTTTGTTTATTTATTTATTTGTTTGTTTGTTCCGCTTTCACGTCGAAACTACTGAACGGATTTGGGTGAAATTTGGTAGGTAGATAGATTAAATACTGGACTGATACCTTATAGACAGTCATAAAGCGACGTCCACGTGGGCGGAGCCACGGGCAAAAGCTAGTCAGTGATAACTATCACTTGGAACCCTGGCGTCTATTATGAAATTAGCATATGTAATATTGGACTTATATGCTGAGTGACAAAACCTTTTATGACGCCCTTATGCTGGCATTTGGGATTAAAAGGAAATAGGATTTAATATTTATTTGGGTTTTCTCTGTTTTTATTTGCTTTTATTTTATTTTTAATATAATTAGTATGTATTTTCGTTTTTGCTATACATATAAGAATATGTCGGAACGCCTCTATAACCAGGGGTGGGCGCTAACTGCAGCGACACAGCGAAAGCTAATGCTGCTGTTATCGAACACACATATCTAAATTTTAAGTTTTTGGTTCCAAATAAATATTTTTCTTTTTTTTTTCAATATTTTTTTTTTTACAGTGAAGTGCTTCGTGTCATAGATTCTCTGCAACTCACTGATGCAGCTAAAGTCGCCACTCCTGTCGATTGGAAGGTTTGTATCATATCATTAATAAATACTCAAAATTATCATTGCTAGTAGCAAATTTGAAAATACAGTACTTGAAAAAGTATCAATGAAACAGGTAAAGCTAGATAATTTAACTTTTCTATAGCAGTGGATGTTATATTATTAGCATTGACTTTTTACTTTCGAGCGATGGAATAAAGTTATTTTAATTTTCCTTTGTTTCCACTAGTTCAGTTGTACAGTTCAGTTAACTGAACATGTGGGATTTTTATCTCATCTTTTTTGTAATATATATATCATTGAGCATCTACATAACTGTACTAATGGGAATTTATTTCTTGATTTTATTTGGCACTACAGGTAGAACCAAGCAGTAGTGCCACGGGTAATAAAGGTCGAATTTATTTATAATGTATGTTTTATTTTATTTAATAGTATTTGGTAGTAAAGGAGAATAATATTTAATTCAATTTTTTATTCCTTCTGCTCCTATCGCAACATATGTATGGTAAAACAAGTTATTTTCACATAGTTAAACACTTCACTTATTCTCTAGTTAAAATTAATTTGCCTCAATATTATCACAATAGATTAAAACTTTACAAGCACTTCAATAAATCTATACATATAATAAAAATGTAGAGGTCGAATGTCTGTACATAGAAAAAAAATGTTAAAAACCGAGTCAGGGGGATGTAAGAAGAGCAATAGAACAAATCCAGATTTTTTCCAATTTTTTTGTTTCTCTGTCTGTTTGTCTGTTTATCTGTTTGTCTGTTTTTAATCTCCAAAACTGCTAGACCGATTTTAATAAAATTTGTCATGGTGGTACCTTATATCCCCGGTCAATATCTTAGATACTTTTCATTCCGGAAAATTTAAGAGTTCCCGTGGGATAGTTAAAAAACTATAGTAACTTATACAGCTTAGTACACAAGAACTTATGTAACTAATTTAGTAAAATTTTGGCATGCTGATACCTTATATTGCCGGTCAAACAATGTGTATTATAAAATTTATAAATCCCATAAAAGTGACGGGTTCCCGCGGGAAAGTAAAACATTACAAAAACAGTGTCTAGCATAGCGTCTTTCATCATCATCATCATACTAATAAAACTGTAACGGGGTCGATTTTGCACATGGAATATTTTTTGAAAATAATAACGGTAGGGGTAGTGTAGGCGGTGTCTATCGATATACAGACCAAAACAATTTAATTTAGAATATTTGTCTGTCTGTCTGTCTGTCTGTTCGCGCATCACTCAGAAACGGCTGGGCCGATTTTGACAAAACTTCGTACGATTATACTACGTAACCCGGAGTAACATTTTAGATAATTTTTATCCCGGAAAAGTCAAGGGTTCACAAAGGAATGGCTAAAAACTGAAATTTTTGAATGCTTCAATACTCAATAACTTTTAGTACGATTTAGCATAATGATACCTTATGTCACGACTAAACACCTAGTAATTTTTATCCCGGTTAAATCGGTAAAAATATTAGTTGAATGAAATTAATAAGATTTCCTAAGGCAAGATTACTATTACTAAGAGGCAGTCGATAGATGGCGCCATGGCTGAAATAAGCAAAGCAAACTGCGTTTGTAAATGGTATTTTTATTTCGTATCCAACTATTTAAGTGTAGGACAATATTTATCAAGTGGTGGTATACAGGGTGTTATAATGGCGTAGGCATTATCCTGGACCTGTTCTTCAACTTTATCTTTAAGTACCTAATATAGGCGGCTGAAAAACTTCTTATTCTTTCTTCTTCTTCTTCTTTCTTTTTATCTTCTTATTTTTAGAAGCACTACATAATCTGGTTGCCTGTGATATTTCGTGTTCAAAAGTACCAGGAGAGCATGACCGACAGGAGATAGACAGTGCCGGATTACTAATTGATCCCCTAAGCAATACACGCCCTACCATCTTAGTGTGGTATGTGGTATCCAAATATTCATTTCCATAATTTGAACTCCGCCGGTAATTAAGCCTGCGACTTCCTGATGTAAAGCAAGCAGAGTAGCCACTAGGCCACGGAGGCGATCGAGGTCGGCGGGATTTCAGTAATGTCGCAGAAGAAGCCTCAAGGGCGTCACATACTAGAGCGATACTGTGCGATTTTATCATAAGATAAAATATCGCTCGCCATACAAATCAATGGACCATCACACACGGGCGCTATGCTATACTGCTATATTGTAAGATATCACGTGATACCGTGCGATAAGGAAATCATAGCGCAGATGTGACCTTGATATGAGCGATGTTTACTTGTTCTCGACGCGCGGGGGCATGGCGCGGCGCGCGGGTGTGTTGGAATATATACGATCGTATGTGATAGCTTGCTATGCTATCTGCAGATATCGTAAGATGAAATAGCACAGTATCGCTCTAGTGTGTGACGCCCTTCAGTCCCCTACTATCAGTTTCAACCTATAAAGATATAAAGTTACCTACTAGGTTTTCTCTAGTTGAGGGGGCCATAGGCGTATATTGCCTAGTTAGGGCATCAAATAGTAATCCGGCGCACTGTTTACCTTATGTTCTATCATGTTCTCCTGGTACTTTTGAACACGAAGTATCACAGGCAAAAACTTGTACCCATTGCTACTGAGATTGCTTAGTAAACATGAGTATGAATGAATCTGAGTATGCTAAAAAGGAACCACACTTTGATAGTATCTTGTTGCTCCCATTTGTACAAGTAAGCATTCCCATTGCAGTAGGAGAATTTAGTAGGAGCATGAGGCCGTAGCGAACTGAACTGTCAACTGAACAAATGAGTAAAATGTTCTCACTAGTTCAGTTGACTGAAGTAATGAGTTTTTTTTTATTTATTTGTTAAGTTAACTGAACATATGGGAAAAATACTCACCTGTTCATTCAACTGAACTAGTGGTTTTTTTTGTATAGTGATCAACTAATCAGGAATATTAAAAATACTACGGCAACAAAAAAAAATATTGGCGCTAAAGATTTGTATTACATTTTTGTCTCAATTACATTTATCAGTTTCTTAGCAGTACACCAAGATGCTCTATAAAGCATATCAATATAAAATATTGGAATTGGAATATATTGTAATATTAAGATTTTAAAACAAGGAATTAATCTGCATTGAACAGATGATTCATTATGTGCTTAGAAGGTTCTGAATGGAGTAAGAAATAATCATTTCTGTTACAGATGGGAGATGATTGTATGGTGTTACCAACCATTCCTGACGACCAAGTAAGCAAGATTTTCCCGCAAGGGGTCACCGTCGTGCCCCTGCCATCTGGCAAGAACTATCTGCGGAAGACTCCCTGTCCTCTAGTACAATAGATTCCAATCTTCCTCGAATATTAGGTGCTGAAAGGTATTTGTTCAAATTTCTAATCCAAAATTTGTTATGATGTTGGTATTAAAAATATTTTTATAATAAATTATTTTAAATGCATAAATTTATTTTTAATTATTTATCATCATTGTTATAGTGAAACAACTGCCTCAGTGACCTAGTGACGAGTCTCCGCTCGCTTTAAATTAGAAGGTGCGATTCAACTTTGATTCCCGGCGGGGTCTTTCGTCGGAGGACTCTGTTTGGCTGGCGGTAGGGCATTTTCTGAGTCGTCTGACTAGCTATTACCGTCTTATCGAGGTCTTGCCGCCAAACATAAATTGATTGATTGATTGATGTGTTCTTAATTCCATGACTTAGCTGAACCTATTTAGATGTTTGTATTATCATTAAAATCCTTGATAGCCCGAGTAACATAGGTTAGGTGACTTTTTAGTTCACTTTTTGACACGGCAGTCACGTTTTTAATTTCGACTGTTATTTCTGCTAACTACGAAGGCTTAATTATTATTAAATATTTTTTATAGTTCAGGCAAATTATATCGCTGAAATGTTCAACTAAAAGGTTTAATTTATTGTTCGGAGTTGTTACGCAATTTCGGTGACGTCACTGATATTATGGAAATGCCGCATAAAAAATGTTTTGAAAAAATTATGCTCAACCAATTACTACAACATTTTAATGAAAATAATCTTCTGCATAAACAACAGTTTGGTTTCACAAAAGGTCGATCTACAACCGATGCAGGAGTATCTCTTATTCGTAACATCTATGATGCTTTTGAAGAATCACAGAATGCAATAGGAGTGTTCTGTGATTTATCTAAAGCATTTGATTGCGTTGAACATCATACATTGCTTATAAAGTTAAAGCATTACGGTGCCGAGGACGGGGCCATCAGTCTTCTTAATTCGTACTTAAGCAACAGAACGCAAAAAGTCCAAGTAAATGGCACAAATTCATCCGGCTCTAAGGTTAAAATGGGTGTGCCTCAGGGATCTATATTAGGCCCTTTTCTTTTTCTTACATATATAAATGACTTGCCATATATGGTGCAAAATTTGTTAAACATTGTGTTGTTTGCTGATGATACTTCTCTTATTTTTAAGATTGACAGGAAAGATAGCAAAATTGACGAAGTAAACAACACTCTTTCAGAGATTCTAAAGTGGTTCACTGTTAACAATCTACTCTTAAATGAAAAAAAAAACAAAATGCATAAAATTATCATTACCAAATGTAAAGAAAATTGAAAACAGTGTAATTGTAGATAATAATGTATTGGACTTTGTAAATAAGACCGTTTTTTCAGGTATAACTTTAGATGCTACACTGCAATGGGGCCCACACATAGAAACCTTAGCGGGACGGCTTAGTTCAGCTGCATATGCTGTTAAGAAAATAAGACAGTTGACAGATGTAGGTACTGCGAGCCTAGTGTATTTTAGTTATTTTCACAGTATAATGTCTTACGGAATCTTACTCTGGGGACATGCCGCTGATATTGAAACGATTTTGATTTTGCAAAAAAGGGCAATTCGCGCAATCTACCAGATGCGATCCCGCGAGTCGTTGAGGAATATGTTTAAAGAAATTAATATTCTTACTGTTGCTAGTCAATTCATATACGAAAATATCATGTATGTACGTAAAAATTTGCACTTGTTTCATAAAAACAGTGACAGACGCAATTTTAATCTAAGAAATATTAATAACATAGATGTTGCCTATTCGAGACTGAGTAAAGTTAAGAAGTCATTTATGGGGCAGTGTGTAAAATTTTATAACAAAATACCCGAAAATGTGACTAGTTTGCCAGAAAACAAATTCAAATTGTATGTGAAAAATTGTTTATGCTCTAGAGGGTATTACAAAATACTAGATTATGTAAATGACAATGATATGTGGATATGTATAGATCCTCCAGCTCACAATTTTATTGTTGACATGAATTGTAATAGAATTTAAGATTTCATTTAAAAAATGTGTTGAAGCGAGTTTCTTTTGGGCTCGACGTTTCTTCTCGCTTCGCAAACACTTCCCGAAACGTTGAGTGTACAAGTCCCGCGTGGTAGGGACTTTGTACTAGGTAGAAAAAAATATTGACGATTTAAAAGCATGTGTAAAGCATCTACTTAAATAAAAAACATTTTGAGTTTGAGTTTGGGATCAACATAGTCTGTACATGTGCGGTAGAAAACTCCATTCCATGAGCTATTTTCAGTCATGAAACTAATGTTATCTGCTGTTTAAATCTGGATGCCCCATCGCTAGGCGAGTTTGCGATAATGTGGTGCGACGGCCGTAGGCTCTAGTGAAAGCCCTTACTTTCATTGGAGTGGGGCAGCGCGCGAAGTGAACGTAGCGGTGGGCATGAAACGGCGCGGTTCGGACAGTCGCTTGCGCGAGATTGCGTCGTTGTGTCGAGCGCGTCGTGCGTCGTGCGTCCCGTGTCTCGTGTCGTGATGTCCAGGTGGTGGCTGGTGGTGCTGGCGGCCGGCCTGGCCTGCGCCGCGGCGGCGGGCCCGCGCCTGCCGCGCACCTCCGCGACCGCCGCGTCTCCCGCGGCGACCCCGCCCTCCCCGCCGCGCCTGCCCCAGAGGAACCTCACTCTTGCTGCGAGGTCCTCAGTTCGGAACAGGTCAGTGCTTAACAGTATACTTGATATGTTCTTGGCCTGTATTAACAGCACCACTTCAACCTGTGATAAAAGTGGATATTCCAAAAATAAAGTAGGATAATAGACTCATGTTGTAATACACTCGGCCATAAGTGGAATGATATATTTTTAGGTACAAATTTAATTTAACGAGACAATCATATTTTCAGTAAGGAAACAATTATAACGAGTCCTTCTGAAAACTGAACAAATGTTTATGACAAGTATTAAAAGAATAAAAATTTTTAAACTCGGCGTTTGGCTTTGAAAAGTTATTTTATAGTTTTGTAAGCCTTCTCATAAACACCCGAAATACTTTGTTTTGTTTGTTTAATTTTATTGACGAAGTGTAAATTAAAAAAGTTCGACGAATGTGGAAGTTCGCTGACCAAACTGTCCAAATGAAACTGTAAACGTGGAAAAACTTTTTTCTTCAATACTTGGAACTGTTTTGCTTCCAACCACTCCGTGTACAGTGTCAATGTATCTCAAAACATCGAAGATACTTTCTCTACTTAGATCCATTAAAGGTTTTATGTTAAGTCTATTCATCGATAAATACATGCTTTGAATAATTACACTGGGTCCTAGTGGAAAAAGAAGTGTTCAATCCATTAATACATCCACCTGATAGTATACGGAAGGCTTGCTATATTTAGTGAAAAATAGAAACTGTACATTGTCTAATAAAAGGAAGTGTCTATGTCTGATCAGAATATCCGGTCAGAATATTATTATTAATATCCAGGACAAATCACACACGGTCATCTGGCCCCAAACTAGGATTCCCTGTATCTTGGAAACCAGAGACTGATATACATAGACATATATAGGTGTAACAGAAAGGTGTGACAATACTTCAAGGTTGGCTTTTACCCATCAAACTGAACAACTTTTGTTCTACAACTTTGTTGAAATCGCAAAAAAAATTTGAAGTATTGTCACACACTTCTGTTATATACAGGGTGTAACAGAAAGGTGTGTAAAAGCCAACCTTGAAGTATTGTCACACACTTCTGTTACACCCTGCATATTTAAATATAGTATATGATATACATAGACATATATAATTATACACCCAGACTCAGAGCAAACATTTCTGCTCATCACAGAAAAGTTTGCCCTGTGTGGGGATCGAACCCACGACTCTCGGATCAGAGGTCAGGATCGCTAACCACTGAGCCACCGAGTCAGTTATATACAGGGTGACTTTAAATTAGTTCTTGATACGAAAGGGTATGCATGTGCTCATGATAACAAACAACTTTCCCTAAGGAACCCATAGTCAAAAAAATTTTGGAGTCTCCATACAAATCGAGCAACTGACCGGCTTAATTAGTATGAAGAGTCCAAAAATTTTTTTGCGATTTGACTATGGGTTTCTTAGGGAAAGTTGTTTGTTATCATGAGCACATGCATACCCTTTCGTATCAAGAACTAATTTAAAGTCACCCTATATAAATAGAGATTCATTTGTTATCTCACCACTCTGTTTCGTTTGCCAATGGTTTTTAGTATACTTTCAGTAAAAATGAATTAAACTTAACTAGTCAGGGCAGCCAAAAACGTAATATAAAATTCAAATATCTCTTTTAGCCGACGTAGAGCTTTGTTTTTGTTACTTGACTGCCCAAGCTGCTGAAGACTGCTGTTTTTTGAATGTACATACAGGGTGTCCAAAAAGTGAAGGATAATCCTTCCCTTCACCTTCGGATTGGTCGAATCATTTCCTATTACATACCAAAAAAAAATTCTAGTAAAAGTCCCACCATTTTTGTGATATCGGTATTTTTAGTTTTTTTTCGAAATAATTACCTTCAGCTTAATGCATGCCATTCTTACAAATTATGAAATTTTAAGTCCTGTTTTTTTAAAATACTCGTGGATACATAATTCATCAAACACAATGGTAAATTATTTCTTAAAAGTGCTGGCAAAAAGTAAAGACCTGTAAAAAATTAGTTTTGCAAATTTTTTACAAAAACTTTTTCGAATTGTTAACTTCGATAGCCTGTGGTGTAAAAACAAATTACTAAGCTGATCATGTTAACAACTTTAAAAAATTGCTTAGTTATTGACAATTCTAAAATGACATTAAAAACATTTTTTTTTAATGCACAAAGGTCGAATTTTTGGAGTTTTGCTATACTAAAATTCTATCGACATAAAGTAACTAAGCAAGACTTTGATTGGTTTGTTTCTTTGAATAACGAATTGACACGCTACGCCAGAATACAATGGATAAAAATAAATAAAAGACAGTATGGATAAAAAATATCTTTTTTTTTTAAATAAATGTTAAAAATTCCCGCCATTAGCCCTTATGCATGCTCTACATCTTTTTACAAAGGACTTTTTTACGGCGGGCGTATCCTTCTCTTGAAATTTGTTCTGCAGCTCTGTCTATTTCTTCTCGCAGCTGCGTGATTTCAAAGTCTCCGTTGCATAGACTAAATCTTATAAGCAGCCCCAATAAAATAAATCTGGCGACCTTGCTGGCCATTATTGACTACCCATGAAGATCAGAGTACTGCAGAATAAAAAACCGGCCAAGTGCGAGTCGGACTCGCGCACCGAGGGTTCCGTATAAATTCATAATCACACATGTCTTGAACTCTATATTTTTTATATTTGAGTTGATTGAATGAAAATTAATTTGCGGTTTACAATTTATGACGTATTAAAAAAACTACTTACTAGATCTGGTTTAAACCAATTTTCGGTGGAAGTTTGCATGGTAATGTACATTATATTTTTTTTCTAGTTTTATCATTCTCTTATTTTAGAAGTTACAGAGGGACACACATTTTACCACTTTGGAAGTGTCTCTCGCGCAAACTATTCGGTATAGAAAAAAATGATATTAGAAACCTCAATATCATTTTTGAAGACCTATCCATAGATACGCCACACGTATAGGTTTGATGAAAAAAAAATTTTTGAGTTTTAGTTCTAAGTATGGGGAACCCCCAAAATTTATTGTCTTTTTTCTATTTTTGTTTGAAAATCTTAATGCGGTTCACAGAATACATCTACTTACCAAGTTTCAATAGTATAGTTTTTATAGTTTCGGAAAAAAGTGGCTGTGACATACGGACGGACGGACAGACAGACAGACATGACGAATCCATAAGGGTTCCGTTTTTTGCCATTTGGCTACGGAACCCTAACGAACGAAGATACATAATGAGTTTTTATAAAATTCTATGATGCGATGAGTCTTCGGGCTGCTTAAAAGATTTAGTCTATGCAGCGGAGACTTCAAAATCACGCAGCTGCGAGAAGAAATAGACAGAGCTGCAGAACAAATTTCAAGAGAAGGTTACGCCCGCCGTAAAAAAGTCCTTTGTAAAAAGATGTAGAGCATGCATAAGGGCTAATGGCGGGAATTTTGAACATTTATTATAAAAAAAGAAATTTTTTATCCATATTGTCTTTTATTTTTATCCATTGTATCCTGGCGTAGCGTGTCAGTTCGTTATTGAAATGAACAAACCAACCAAAGTCTTGCTTAGTTACTTTATGTCGATAGATTTTTAGTATAGCAAAACTCCAAAAATTCGACCTTGGTGCATTAGAATTATCATTTAAAAAAATGTTTATAATGTAATGTCAAACAATTATACTATTTTAGAATTGTCAATAACTAAGCAATTTTTTAAAGTTGTTGGCACGATCAGCTTAGTATTTTTTTTACACCACAGTCTATCAAAGTTAGCTATTCGAAAAAGTCTGTGTAACAATTTTGCAAAAGTTATTTTTTTACAGGTTTTGTCAGCATTTTAAGAGATAATTTACCATTGTGTTTGATGACTTATGTATCCACGAGTATTAAATAAAACAGGACTTAGAAATGTCGTAATTTATAGGAATGGCATGCATTAAACTGAAATAGGACAATTTTTTCGAAAAAAAAAACTAAAAATACACACATGGTTTGCAAGTCTAAATATAGTTTCTTTTAACCTTGGGATTCAATCGAATGTATTATTTCTCGTATTTTTTCTATGCAATGTCATGAGATGTATCTACTCAACTTCAACAATAACGAGATCAAGGTCAGATGCCGCCCAGGTAACAATTACGGGTGCTAATCGACCACCACCGTTTATAAGAACTTGAACAAATTGCTGTTTGTATGACCAACTGGTAATAGCATTGTTTACTGCCCCGTTCCTACGATCAAAAAAAATCGTGTCTTGAAATTTTTCGCGTAACTCTTCGCGCATGATATCTAGCCAAATGTATTTACCCGCAACAGAATTCACCAAAAGTGTATTACATTGTAGATGCAAAAGTGCCCATTGGCGAGGCAGGCGGCCGGTATGACCTTTATGTCTGCACGACACACGTTGGCGGACAAGTGTTTTGTTACTAAATGTCAAAGTCGTCTTTCAGGAAGCACAATCTCTCCTACTTATGTGCACTGTATTTCGTTTTTATGCTCGTCATATCCAGAGCTTATCCATTTGCGTGGGAGCAATCCCCATTAACATGCATTAAACTGAAAATTCACCAAAAGAAAATAAAATGTTCTTGCCTTATTTTCTCATCTATCAGACAATCGACCTTGCCATATATATTTTTTACCAATTTGGAAGCGGGCTTATCAAGGTTATATGCAACTCAATAATAAGTATATTTTCCTACCCTTTTAGCCATACCGCTAGTCAAAGCTTTTCTACATGATATTATACTCATATAAAGCATCTGTTGTGTGCGCTATCAATCGACATAAGGTTGTTAATGTTATACATATATTTAAGCACTGAATTTGTGTCTGCGACATTTACGGGAGCACGGAGCAGCCGGTTTGGCAGTTTCATTCATTATGCAATTTGTATAACGTAGCGCGATTGCTGTGCAGGGCGGAAGGCTTTGCAGCAATCGGACCGCTGCTGCTGTTCTTTTGCGTTAACCGGTTGGCGGTTAGCCCCAATATGGTGAGCTAAGAATCTCGGGTACGACTGAATTTACTGTGTGGCAATTGTTGAAAACGGAATCCTAATAGGACGCTACAAGGCCTTCGCTAATTAATTCCAATAAATGTTTTATTAAGTAGATTCGTTTCGTGTGTGCTTATTGTTTTTGTATCAGTAGCTAATTACCTTCTATTCTGGAGGCTCGCTCGCAATACTACTGCAATAACTGCATTATAAACGTATTTAATCGAATCCGAATAACAATAACGTTCTCGCTAAGCCTTCTATTGTTTACCTCATTTAAGTAATAAATAACTAACCCTGGATAACTACGAGGAAACGAGTAATTCTATTGACGCACTCGGTAGTGCCGGTTATAACTCGAGTAACAAAAGGTAGGCCGCACTTTATCTCCTACTTCACTAACGAACCGTTTTTGCTACTTCGCTAGTAATTGGTTAAGAGTTCTGCGATGCGATTGTTGCTCGTTGTGGTTCATTTATACAATAAATACGAACGATAGTATTCCCACCATGGGGCTAAAAGTTATGACCTATACGAGAACTGTTTTCGTCAGTATTTGTTACCTTTTGATCGTTTAAAATTGTCATTTGTAATAAGTAAGTCACAAAAAATAATTTGGTAAAATTCTTTGTAAAAAATACTTTGCATAATTAAACGTTGGATGGCGTAGTCAATAATACAATTTAGTGTAGTAATTTTTTCCTTCAGATATTTTTATTAAAATAGTTGCTTAAAAAGACGATTTTTTTCTTGTGGAATGCCGACTGCCTAAGCGATGGATAGATACTATCGCAGCCTACGAACACCATGTAACCCTACTTAGCCTTGCCGACCCTAGAGGGCGAAGATAGAATGCCTACGTCTGCTATCTCGCCCCATATAGCGGTACACAGTCTGCTGCATCACAGCAGGTATAGGGAGAACAGTGGTTATCACCAAGTTCGACCTTTAACGATAAAGTCCTTCCATTACATTAGTAATGTCTTGCCGCAAGTAAGAAAACATTGTGTGTGAAATAAAAAATATGAATTTCAGTTTTTATGAAATAAGATTGTATAAAATATTGTCGATAGTGCCCCAGAACATTACATTTACTTATCGATATACCTATTTATCGTGTACATATAATGCGATGCGATAAAATATTTAAATTAGTTAACTTAATTACACAACATCGAAATGAGTGATAGTTTCATCGCGCGATCTGAAGCTTATTTGTAAAGTTTTTTCTTAACAAGTCTAGTGCCGGGTACATAGATATCGTAATTGTATTATTGTATCTAAATCTCCTTTTATTTACAATGATTTGATTTTGCAGCGATCTATTCATAGTATTCTTGTAGATATAAGGCATGCTCTAATGCCTCATAAATAATGCTCGATAAATATCATAACACAGAACATGACACGCTCTTTGAATTAGTTAACGACTTTGCTAAGACTGCTTGCTTTAATCATATGACATAAATCCAAAAGGGGGCGCAAATCCAAACGCAGTAAACTCTGAATTGGCTTTAGGAGGACATACTGTATAGGCAACAAAAATATTTTGGGTTTGTATGAGCGATGAGGTTTTCTTCAAAGATGTATAGCCGTTATTAACAAAGGTTATTATTAATTTTTAGAAACTTTCCTCCCTTGTATACAAGGTGAAATTGAAATCGTGGATCAAATTTTAACTGTGGCTTCTGCTCATGAAACTGAACAACTTTCTCTAAGGAACCAATTCATACAAATCGATGAGCTGATTAGCCTACTTTGTATGGAAAGTCAATTTTTTTTTGCTCCGATTGAATTGGTTCCTTTGAGAAAGTTATTCAGTTCATGAGCAGAAAGCACGGTTGAAATTTGGTCCGCGATTTCAATTGCACACTGTATTCTACTTAACGATAGCTCTACTTTTTACAAATCACACTATAGATATATAGGAGAATAGTATTGAACTGAAATTTTCAAAACTTATTCACTTCGTAGTTAAGTTTTCTAGCGATTTGTGTATTACGTGAATAAGTATTATGAATTTTCACTATTGCTAAGTAAATAACCTCACAAAAAGACAGTCCACGAAAATATACAAGTTCAAAATTATGGTGAAAATATCCCCTTACCAAAAGTAAATTTCATTGTAAAATACGTTTTACTTTCGATTCGAAAAGAGAATGATAAGAGCCAACAGCAGTGCCGCACTTCGCCCGCCGCGCCGTGAAGCCATCCCATGTATATTCTCGGAAAAACGTAATACCATGCTGATTTACACAACTTTTTGAATCATAAATAAGTAGGACGTAGGTATCTATTATAAATCTTCTATTCTAAAATTGGTAACAATAAGCAGATTTTTCGTAACAAAATAGGCTTAGACTTAGTACTTGGTCTCAAACCGGTCACGACGGTGCTTGTTCCCACCAAAAGTTGCGCAGGAGTAACCAGGCAGGCTCATCACGACCGTTGACTTCTTCGGTTGCTTGATTTCTGTTAACAGTTTATAATAACCGCAAAATGGCCTTAATCACAAATCTAACAGAACAAGTGTCTTGTCGCCAGAGACCCGTACTGCCTATGTACGGTACAGACTTCGTAAACTGTAGGCGTATAGCTGTTTCATTACACTTTCTAACGCCATTGCATGTTTCTTGAACCTATATTAATAGAGACTAGCTAGTGCCCGCGACTTCACGTAGAATTTGGGTAGAAACTCAGTTTGTTTCTTGCCTACTTATTGTTTCGAAAAAATTATAAATAAAAATTAGGAAACCAAGACTCAAAAAGAAAATAAAAAATTTAATGTATTTTTGTTAAATATGCGTTTGACTGCATCTAACCTAGATGGAAAGTGATGATACCGTAGCGGAAGTTGAATAATGCTTATTCACTTTCGTAATTTTATTTGCCATTGAATAGGGCAATAAAGATGTTCATTAAATAAAGTCTTATCAGCCACAGACCATGCATGACAAGCAAATAATGTTTATGCAATAAGAAAAACATCTGTTTTTATACTTACATTAAAAATATCTGTTGACTAGAAATCATAAACGAGAGCCTGTCTTTTATACTCAACGATTATCTGTAGAAGACTCCTTTATCTGTAGAAGCAGTTGATTAATGCATTTTTTAAATATTAGAACAATAGTTTAAACACGTGCAGCTCCCTCTATTTTAACACTTTACCTAGTTTGAAAGAGTGACGATATAATTTTAAAAACTTTGTAATTTTGCAATCTCAGATGTTGAGAAAAGTATATTCGAGGTTTTGAATAAAGGTCTAGAGGAGCCCTCAGGGTCAGCAACAATATGCCTCATACACATTTTTATTTTGGCAACACATGATTAATACTAGATAATAAAGATGCCTAAGTTATAAGAATCGGGAAAACCGACGGCCACTATTTGTATCATGAATGAGGACGCGAAATGGATGTTTCTGCTGTATATATTACGGGAAAACTATATGACCTAAAACATAACTTGTTCAACAACAATAGTATGGCTGTATAGGGAATTAATGCTTTCATCACGTCGAGCTCACAAATTAGTTGTCATTCTGTTGGTATAGACACCTGATGTTCATACAGCCAATGAAATTCAAATGGAGAAAAATAGTTTTTACTCGAGAAGTATGTAATTATGCATATTGCACCTCTTTTTACACGTGCAGCTTCTGGACATTGTATAGTGTATACGCAGAAGTCCTACAGCTCCCTTCGCGTCTAGTACAATACCGCGTTCCGGGTGTTGGTGGGGCTGCCCCGCTACTGTAGCGCCTCAGGGATGTTCGCAGAAGCACGCGTAGATTGCTTGTACGCCACAATGCGGGAGAAATGCGCGTTCCCTGTGCACCGCGTGCGGGCCACCCTAACCCCATCCTGAGCTCCGTTGCGAGCCGGCTCGACTGCTGCATCACACCCCGGACACTTCATACAAATATCGCGTTAGTGTTTACTACATAGAAATTTGACACTTCTTCATGTCTGTACACGTGTTAATGTGCAAGTGAGTATCTAGGGCTGCTTAGGCTAAGGCTTCTATGTCATACCTCCTTGTTGTAGGTTACACTTCTTTTTGACGGTTTCAGTAATTGATAGTTCCGAAAACAGAACTTTTGACGACAGATATGAACATAAACGACAGACTTTTACAATAGACATTTTTAATGAAGTGAATACTCTATAGGAGACAAGGCTGTATTGTATAGCTTTAGAAGCTATTACTACTCACTTATGAAAATAAAATTGTCTTTGGTTTGCCAATCTCTTGACAACTGGTCTCTTAGAAGTCACACAAAGGGGTGAGGTAGTCTTCAGAAAGCGGCAGGGAGTATCCATACTGTATGATGTCCTTATACTGTACTCTCCGCCTCTGTGGTGGCCCCGTGAGCGGTGGGAATCGCTTGCGCGACTTGAACAGTTGATTACGATATTGGTGTCGATTCGGTTTTCACGATTAGAATTATTTGACAGGATTAAACTTAATTAAGTGTTTTGTCTTTTTCTTTATATATCGAAAAGACAAGGACAGGACACTTAAATTTAGTTTAGTCCTGTCGAATAAGTTTCATCGTAAACATCGAATCGACACAAATATTGCACTAAAGTTAAATTGTTACTAACATTATAAGTTATTTGGAATGAATAAATGAATTATTATTATTATTTGACAAATGTGAAAATGTAGGTGTATTAGCCTTTTTCCGTGAAACACATAAAAATGTAAAAATTGGGGGCAAAAATTTTAAAATGTTATTAAACTTAAACAACTCGATCGTATACACACTTATTACCTTATAATTACAATTATACACCTATACACTTATACTCTTGTTTATAAAATAATTTATTCTAAATATTTGCAAAGAGGTGCATATTTAGTATAAACTTGCAGCAAACTTTATTTCTTATATGTAATGTAATAATTTTTAATGTCCACTTGGCCTTGTGCAAGTAGAACAAGTGTCGACTGCTCTAATTATATATTAAATCGCTATAGTCACTGGGTCTCTGTAGCTCAGGGTGCAGTGACTCGAACATTCAGGTTTTAAATCGTCTAGAAGGTTTCGTTTCAAAATGAATGTCCAACTATAACAAGTATTATTTAACTATAAAAACATACACACATACAAACAGCAATATAACACTTTTCGTTCCTTAACATATATAGGTACAGCTCTACCGGTTAACTCACGAAATTGCGGTGTAAAATTCAGCAAATGAAGATATGTATTTGTATTTATACAAACCCTTATAGACTTACATATATGTATTCAATCAATTAATGGCATCTGCGTCGTCTTAGGGCAAACCCTTATATTATATTAGAACCATAATTGCAGCCACCCGTTACTTGCTTTTAAAACTATACAATCCTATAAGTTTCCAAGGTTGCCTGGAAGAAATCGCTCAAAGCGATAAGGCCGCCTTTGCACTGTCTGTAAATATTTTTTGATGTCTCTGTACTATTGGTGTGCAATAAAGAATATTTATCTTATCTTATATTAGAACATAAATAATGTACTAGAAATAAACAGCGGAAAATGCACTTTTACTGTCAGCCTTTCTTTCATCCAAACAACCATCTTAATTGTTACATAGAGTAGTTAAAATGTCTTACAAATTCCCAGAGGTATCTCTGCCTATTGTGCGCTGGAAAATTAACTTTCGCTAAGGGGCTATTGTGAATATTTATATGTGTACTAATATATGGTCGAGTTGCACAACATCTGTGTACTACGTCTGCAATTCAGCGGCCAAACGGAGTTTTTATGGCATGACACACAGCAAGCTATCATTCCTGGAAATTATGTGCACACCATAAACCTGTGTAATCATTTCAACTACAATAAAAAATAGTTTGAATGGATCTTTGAAAAATTGCACCTTTTATCCAAGATTGTGGCTAACGATCTATCACGATAAGTTTTCTTAACAGAATTTAGTTTTTTGGGAAATTACAACTCCTTCAACATCATCTTTAACATATCGTCAACATTTATCGTGTTGTACAGATCAATGGGAAGGAAGAGCTAGTACATCTAGTGAGTTGTGTCATGTCATGTCATGGTGCACCAAACCACTCGCTGTAGAAGCGATAGTGTCGGTGTTTGCCAACCTCAGTGGAGTAGTGGTTAGTTGCGCAACCGCCCGGCCGCCGCCGCCGCCTCGGGTGCTCGTGGCCAGTGCCCCGCCGCGCCGCCACCGCATACTCCTCGGCTGTTGCAGGACGAAACCTATAAAAAGTCACGAGAAATCGCAAACCTAATTCTCGGACTATGAAAAATAACCTCGAGCGTCTGGCACCCCCTCTGGAGCGAGACAAATCCAACGATCAACTCATGTATTTTGTATTGGCTTATGAGGCCCCAGATTGCTTTTGAGAATCAATAACCCCGTTCCTGCTTTGCCATAGATCGCCACCCAGCATAAATTTCGTTACAAATCAAGACCATAAATATGTTTTTTTACAATAATGGCAAACCTAAAAAAAATTAACCAAAACTTTTAGTTCAAATTCAATACAAATTCTTAATTCACTATTTAGGTTTAGTATGGAAATCTGAAAAAAAATGTAGATGGGATTTTTTCCCTATTTTTCCTGTATTTATATACTTGATTCTGACTAACATTTTTTTTATATCCTGTTTAACTGATAACTTTTTATTTATTGACAAGCGGCAAATGGTAGATGCTGAACAACTTTCCCTAGGAATCTTTACAACCCGGTCTAAAAATTAACTTATCAATTGTTGATAATTAGTACAGGAAGTCGTTTTATTGTTCCATTTGTAAAGGTTCCTCGAGGAATGTTCAGTTTCATGGGGACAGCTAGCGCAAATAAAAAGTTATTCTGTATAGTTAGTCATGTCGAGTTTTTAATACTTAACCATACGGATTAAAAGATCTATAGAGTGCAAGTACGTTGTGCCGTTGGCGTAGGTTGCCGCAACCGGCCGCAACAGTGAGTGCCGCCGCCGCCGCCGCCGCCACCGCCACCGCAGTGAATCAGAACAAGGCGACCGACTGACTGGGTAAACAAATTCATGCATGTACGATATATGCTCATATAATCCAAATTTGGCCATCAATCATTCTTGAGCTGTCTTGTAATGGATTTGGCTAAAATTCCTTATAATTATTGCTTTGGTAATTCGTTTATATTAGACCAATAATTTCCATGAAATATAGCAATTTAACATTAAAAAAAAACAGTTTTTAAGAATCTAAGTGGACTAAGGTGAGCTACGGGGGAAAAATACTTATAGTCCACCCAGGTATACCAACCAGGTGGACCACGGGCAAGAAGAGCGTGCGAAAGGGGGCAGTGTTAAGAACGCCACATGTTTTGCTTGCTAGTCTTTAAACTTGCCCTATAATTTGAATAGTTAAGAATCTTTCGATCTATAACGTCGACAAAGGGGCTTTATCGTCTACTTTGAAAAACTACTGTAAAGTTGTGAGACTTTTTTACACCGCGAAGTTTTATCGAATAGTTTTAAAAATATCGGCGTACTTGGCAACATGAACACTTTATGCGTTTGCAAAATATTTAATCATTTTAACATTTTTCATTAAATTTTAAAACCTACTTATATAGTTACTTACATAGTTGGTTTAAAATAACCAAATTAACAAGAAAACCGTCACAGCTAAATAATCTCCACAAGTTTACAAGTAGGTAATGATTACCAAATGAGATGTAGACTTGCGAATGAAGTCATCCCTGTTCGTCATTGAAGCCTCATTCTGAAACTCTAGACTGTATAATTAACGGTATATATTGGTAATGCTGAGTCCGTAATAAGCTACTCGACATTATATAGGTAGAAATTTATAGACAGATAATAAATAATGTTCATCCTTGTTGCTAAATTCTGAAACATTACACTGTATTATTGGCATCTAGTGTAAATGTCTATTCTCATTCCTGAATTTACCCTGTTAGGTTAAGGTCCATTAAAAATATTTAATTAAAATAAATAGGTTTAATTTATGGAATTTGCAAGGCATTATAACTTCAGAGACAATTGCCCACAGAAATTGCAACCATTCACCGGCTCACCAGTTTCGGCGGGCCGGGCGGTCAGCCTCGTTATGTTGGTCTTAATAAAAATACCTTCCCCAGTTTTATTTAATATTGCGAAACGTTCACAAAGCACTCTGAAAATAAGGTCTCAACTATAACTTACAGCAAGCACTTTCTTTCAGATTTTGGGTGTGCTGTGTAGCGGGTAACCTATATTGACTAAATGTATGGTTACAAATCCGCAGGACACGACAATTCGACCTCCGCGCGTGAAAGATTAGATCCAACTTCAAATTAAAGGAAATATTATTGGCATAGTAATTCGGTTACCAATTTCAATTGTTTTTTTTTTCATTCTCAGCTAAAGCTTTTGAAGCATTTTATATTCGAGCACATTCAGATTCAAAATTTCAGAATAATTGTTTAGTAATTCAGACGAACAAACTAGTGTTAGATCGGGCCTTGAACTGATCTTCGTATGTTTTTTTTGAGAATTCAGTATGAGTTCATTCGGAAAAATTGTTCAGTTTCATGAGTGGAAATTACCGCTTAAGATTTCTAACGTGTTTTTTTTTTATTTCATACACTGCAAAAGGTGCCCCAGGAATAAATCATGATGACTGATCAATCAGTATAAATGAATGCAATGAGAACCTATCAGTGGAATAACGTTGTATGATACATCCAGGGCAAATAGTGTATGTACTGCATTGACTGTTTTATGTCTGTGCATAATCATTGTCTTTACAAGGTGATGCAATAGATCTGTTTTGACGGAAGATAATTTGTTAAATTATTCCCGGGGTTCGATTTATCCAATGGGGCCGCTATTCTATAAAATATGTTATTTATGTTTAGTAGTCTTAGGATACGAATACGATAAATATTGTATCAGTTGAATTATAATTGTCTCTAAAAAGACCCAACACTAGCTATTGGTGTCGATTCGGATTTCACGATTAAACTTATTTGACAGAACTAAACTTACTTTAAGAGTTTGTCTTTTTCTCTCTATATCGAAAAGACCAGGATAGGATGCTTAAATTTAGTCCTGTCAAATATAGTTTAATCGTAAACACCGAATCAACACCACAGTCGGGTATTATCGTAGGTCATTTTTGTATGGATTTTGTGTTACTCATATAACGTGCGCGACTTTACGCTTGGCAGTGAAAGCGTTAATGAGAGTAAATGAGCGTCGTCGGTTTGTTTGTATTCTGTTTGCAAAGCTAGTGTCACTAAACTGGTTCTACTGGAGTAGTTTTCATCGTAAATAGAACGTTGAACTTTTTAGCCTAGTAATGTGACGTAATCTGCCGACTATTCCATAATTTGCTTTAGTTTTATCCAACTACGTCACGTAATTTGATATTTTTTACAATATTGATTCGATTGTACTTGTGTTTACGACACTGACTAATTAGTCGCCTCTTCTAGACGCGAATAACGATGACGTTGATGATAATAAGTATCTTAGATACTTATTTATACCGTAAAACTCAAAGGTTCCCGGAGAAATGGCAAAATACTTAATTGCTCAAATGGTTCTGTTTATATTTGAAAAAACTATTTGACCGACTTTTTTTATTACGAAGATACCACATGAACTTGAAAGCTCGTTTATCTGAGATAGCTCAATTTGTTGAGATGCAAACGTTACTATTGGATAATGTACATTAAATACGACACTTCTCTATCACTCGACATCTTGCTTTTGTGAGGAAAGGAAGGAAACCGTTTCCTTTAGGATTGCAGAGTTAAATTTGCAAAATGTTGAATTCGTTTTAATTATGTTGAATTCCCGTAATGTTGAATAATTTCGCTTTCCCAAAATCTTGAATTCCCATAATGTGGAATCCAATAGGGTATTTTACTCTATACAAGAAAAAATCTAAAACTGCTTATTTACTGTGGTATTTGTAATACGTAATCGATTTAATATGATTTCTATACAATAAAATGAGAAAAAACATTTTATTTTTGATTTACAAAAATCAAGTTTTTAAATCTGTTATTCAAATGTCTGAAACGACAAGCGCCATGCTGGTTGTCAGGTGACGTCACAATAGTGGTAAACAATGACATTTTGTTCGCGATATGTGTCAAAATTTTAGTATAGAGCTGTTTTGTTTACTCCTGAAATGACGTCACGACCTAAGCATCATGGCGGCTATCGTTTTCGCGCGCTAATTGGCAATGGTAATTTAAAATGTATTTTTGGGGTACTTATAGGTTTCAAAAAAAATTAAAAAATATATTTTTTACTTTTTCTCACCTAATGATCAATTTGAGATACTTTTAAAAAAATGGTGAAAAACCCTATTGATGACTAAAATTAGGCCTGTCGAAGATACTTTGTACCCGACTACGGCGAAGCAAAAAGGAGGGTTATGATTTGAACCCGTATGTATGACTTGTATTTAACTTGACTTGTATTTTTACTTATACCAATAAATATGATATGATATGTATGTTCATCTGTTCTCGCATAATTCTAAACTACTTATCATAATCTGACAAATGAGATATTGCTAAAAAAAAGTTTAAAAACTAAAACCAGACTACGGAAAAATCTCTCTTTGAAGCGTACAGCTCTGGTCATATGCTACCTTGCCCTAAGGATCGGTTACTACCATTATACTATTAAAAATATATTGTTGTACAAACAACCCTTAGGATAAGGTGGCATACAACCACGGCTATCCTCTTAACATCACTATACAGGGTGTAACAAAATTGGTGTAGGACCCGTTAACTGGGGATTCTACTCATCGTACTGAACAACTTTTGTTCTACGACTTTGCTCAAATCGTAAAAATATTTTTGGATTCTCCATACATATTGATCATTTGTTTTGTCATTTTTTGCCACTTTTGTATGGAGAGTCCAAATTTTTTTTTGCGATTTGAGTAAAGTTGTAGAACAAAAGTTGTTCAGTGCGATTAGTATAATATAATATAGTTCAGTATAATATTATCTTGTTTCATACATCTCAGAGAGAGATTTTCCGTAGTCGGGTTTTAGTTTTTTTTATCACATTACGACTTCAGACTTTTTATCTCGAATAATCCAGTGGATCCCGAGGGAACTGTGGGGATTCCTTGATGTTTTCTATTGAACGTTCCGCGATGTTGGTATCTATACCGAAAATTAGAAGAGAATCAAGTTACTAATGTAATACAGCGTAGTAACTTAATATACTGTGCAAATTTTTAGCGTCGTTGCTAACAATCTATATCGCACCAACTGCAGGGCACGGGTCTCTTCCCGTACCTCGGGAAGGTAAGGCCATACTCCACACACGGAGGCAAAATCCGGATTGGTGGAGATTGTGGGGTTAGTGGCCAACCCCAGTGTCAGAAGTTATAAGACCAACGGCTTAAGATGCGTTACGAAATACGGAAACGGTCGAGATAAATGCCACTAAAAATCAAAGCCATCCAGGATATGACCGTGTTTGTAGACAGTTAACTTGCGAGATCGACGTGACCACGCAAGCCGCACTGACCCACGACCGCCTCTAGTTTTGTTAGTCAACATTATTTATAAAAACGTATTCTAGACGAATTTTAGATATTCACGCCCTGGGCGAATACGATCGGGCCGCCCCTCATCCTCTACAGCCAAAAAAAACAACAGTAAAACAGAATAAAATATTAAATAGTGAATCGAATTTATTAGCTGACTACAATGAGCGACGATGCGACATTTGTTCTTCAAAATCAACAATGATGTCATCAAAATTCGTTAAATCAACCTCTATATTGAGGATTGCTAAATAATTAATAATAATAATAATAAGCGCGCTTCGAATCGATCGAGATCTGGGATGTATTATAGTCTCTCTAACGGTGCCAAATCGACTATCGATATATCGAAGTATTGGAGTGCCTGTATGAAAATTCCACCATATCGGTCCGCCTCCAGGATCAGAATTCGAAACTGGCTGCAGCGTGGGGACAGGGAGACGTTATATCTCCGAAATTCTTCACCGCCCCGGAAGACGTTTTCAAGCTTCTGGACTGGAGAGGACTCGGCATTAACATCAACGCCGAGGACATCACTCACCTTCGATTCGCTGACGATATCGTGATCATGGCTGAGACCTGACCTAGGCACAATGCCCGATGGACTAGAGCCTCCCAAGAAGTGGGTCTTAAAATGAACAGGGACAAGGCGATTATGTCAAATATCCGTGTTACACCCATTCCTATGAAGGTGAGAGACTCTACACTCGAAGTTGTTGACGAATATGTATACTTGGGACAAACAGTCCAGCTAGGTAGGTTCAACTTCGAGAAAGAGATCGATGCTCATCGAGACTCCCGAACCCGTGGAAATTCTACATTACCTATAATTTTTCGCAGTCGGCTAATTAAAAAATAAGAGTTGTTGGAGAACTGGGCGGCCTTGGGACGGACCGCCCCGGGCGTTCGCCCGAATGACCCTATGGAAAATACGTCCCTGCCTGGACGGCTGAAAGCTTGGATGTGGGCTAGGGCAAAATTTTTATTTTTCACACTGCAATTTTATCTAGAGTTCATTACTCTCAGAAAAATCTAAATAAGGCACCTACCGTACAAACCCAGATTATTCGTCAATTTTCCCCAAGCCTAATGATTACCCCCTATTCTTTGCTACTGATTACGAATGTTTATTTTTTATTCGTATTGAGCAATGTATAATGGTTATTGTTGATTCGTATTGAGTAATATAAATCCTACGTAAAAAAAGGATTCGCGAGGAAATGTGTACAGTGTTGCTGTATAATATATTTATTTACGTAACCTGTATAGCTTATTTTCAGGATAATTGGGAAGCTCTACTGCTGGAAAGGCATATAGATAAATATAATTACGATAATATAGGAAGACGGCATTTTTCTTGTTTCTTGTAATTTTTTCAAAAAAATTGTTGTCATAAAATAGCGGTTTTGTTCCATATCGCAGGAAATTGAATCATTGACGCTGATGTATACATATTTTTAAATAATTTATGAGTACCTATATCAAGGTATTTGACTTTGATCTTTGGATGCTATGATCCATACTAAAATTACATACTACCTACACTATAATTATGTCTTTTACTCTTTTAAAATAATTATTTGAAAAGATATGTAGTAGAAACACACAACAAGAAGTAAGTATGAAAACAGATACAGTGCAGGAAATACACCATTTTCTACACGGATGAATATATGGGTAACAGCTAGTTGTAGCAATAAATGTTCTGTCAGTGCAGCTAATAAGTAGATAGTGATCGATTCCATCTGAGCGCGAGCGACGACGATTGTGAAACTCGCGCGATCGTACATTACGACGAGCAGTCTGCGCGGGCGCAGCTCCCGCCACCGCCGCCGCCGAGTTGCGTACCCGCACCGACTAGTCTCGCACTAAACCTGGCCACCATCGCCATCGCCATCAATGACACACAACCAGAGCATTACTTAACTGTTTTTTATGAAACACAAGTGCTATCACAGTAACAAGGTATAATAAGATTTCTTGTTCTGATTATACTAACATAATATGTATACGCGTATACTCGTACGTATATTCATCTTGATTTTTTTATCGTATGAATTATGCTTTGGCACTTTTAAGTAGGAGTAATAAGTACGCATCATTGCTTCTCTCACGAAAATCATGACCTCTTTCAGTATATCGTCAAATGACGTTAATCAAAAATCTCTGTATATGAAGTATGGGAAAATCACAACATAAAGTATTAATAAAAATATTTTACTTGCAGTCATAATCATATAGGTACAAAAAAAACAGTTTTTACAACAGACAAATGTGATTTTTTACTTACTATCATAATCATGTAGGTGCAAAAAATTAATAAAGTAACAGTTTTTACAAAAGACAAATGTGATTAATAGACGGACTAACAGACAAGAGCGAGCGTGCCTAGAATATTCGAAACTGTTGCACCATTTGTATTTATTTAAGTCAATCCAGTGGCTAACTCTCTCCTTCTACAAGTCCATATTTAAATTTTACAGGATACGTACTAGTAATTACTAGTTATTTATGGGTGACTTAATTTTATTGCCTCTATCTATATTGGATTATTAATATATCAAGCAGAAGGCAGATTTCAATATCAGAATAAGATTGAGGATGTGACAAATTTATGATACCTATTTATTCATCTCACAGCATGTGTAAATTAGATAACTAAAGATTTTTTATCGAAATGATCGTAAAATCCTTTTTTTATACCTAAGCTTTAAATGTTGTATCCCTTTGAATTAACACTTCTTCTGCTGACGGTACTTTTAAACCAAACTAAATTTTAATTGAGTTTATCAAGATAAAAATAAATCGGGGTCCTCCGGGACGGGTACCTCGGCGATCGGGGACCTCATGGGACTAACCCGTTTCGTTTAGGTTTGTGCTGTAGGTAATAAATGCATCACGCATTTATTACCTTTTCATAGTACTCGTATTTTACATACCTACATACGATTCACCAGTTTAATAATTTTGCTTTGCGACTTACACGATAGTATATATTTTAAGCACTCAAAGTCATAATCTGTGTTCATGGCCACCAGGAATTGAAAATGTTACAATTTTTTTTTATAATACTTAACACAGCGTGTTACACAAATATAATGTATCTACCACTGAATATTGGTTAGAGATCAATTTATTACAAATAAAAATAGTGTGACAAATAATGCATTTTATCTCAAATATCATATACGATAATTTAGCTATAAATTACCAGTCTAATTCGTATTATGGAGCATGCCGGTCATTCGCGTTGTAAAAGACCTCGTACATTTGATAGTGTTGCGCGTCTGGACCGCCTTCGTATGAAATTATATAAAAACAAGCATTAAAATAAGTATACCTTATTTATTTTATACTTTAACCATATGCCTAGAGAGGCCTTCGTGAGATTATCTTCTCATATTTCGGGAATATTGGTCCACATCCCCCAAACGGAGATTAACTCCTGAATGAATGCCTGCAGTATACGCTCGATCGCATCCTATTCTGTTTTCAGGTTCTGTCAAAGTCTGAACAAAAGCTCTCGTTGATACAAGTGGGTGAGCTCTGTAAGAAACGGAGACCTTGCGCGAGCGCATTTGATAAATCACAAACCTCTCGCTTTGACCTCCGAGCGACGGTTCCGTTCGCGCCGCCGCGCCGCCGCGGCTCCACCCACCTGGCTTACCTACATTTGTTTCACGAAAACTAGACTATGCATATGTAACCTGGGAGGAAAAGTCTCGATACAAGAGTTAATAATAATAATAACTTAACTACCCTCGACTATGTCGTCGCTACTACTGCTACTACTCTAAAAAAACTATATCGTCACTTTCTATCAAGTGATGCAAGTGATGATGCACTCAAACTTATAATAATAAAAAAAACTAAAAACAAAAACTTCACTATAATTTTATTTATTTTGCTCAACTACCCGAGCTGATGGTTATGTTATTCGGGTGAATAATAATAATAATTTCAGAATAAAAATGAATTGTGTGTCAATCTATATATAGTAAATCAAATAAATGTAATAAATAACACCTGACTTCTAAAATGCAGTCGTTTCGGCTCAAAGGAGTGCAGTGAAACGAAAACACATACATACACCCGAAAAACAACCATCAGCTCGGGTGGTTGAGTAAAAATATTTAGTCTTTTAATAATAATAATTTGTATTCTGGCTTGGACTAATGCATTTCTTGGTGGCTGTTTAGCGACAATCTTCGAGGTAACTGCGCGCGCGCGTGTCTGCTCCCGGACGGCCTTGTCGCCTCGTTGCGAACATACTCTGCATTCTGCATATAACTACTTGAAGTGATCGGATCATGAAGTTTTAGTTCAATTTAAAGCACAGATTTTATTTAAAGGGTACTGGATTCTTGAAATCAAAGAATCGAATTCATCTAAGATTATGTAACTTAGTTTGTAGATGCTATAAAAACCTATTGTAAGCTGATATGCAGGAAAATATAATTCTAAAACTATAAACGCCAAGACAGCAAAGAAGTATCACTGTACCCAATGATTTGCGGCCGTTGGGCATGTTTCACAATAATGGTCACACCGACACGTCATTAATGTGTTACGCAATAGATCAAAAACTGTCTTTCTCTCAAGTTTTCTCTTTTATTTCGGAGAATGCATTGCTTTTTTATTAATTATTAAACACATATTTGCTTGCGCGTGAAGCTTATAACGTATGACTGGAAGGTTGAGGCACGGTTGAGCTTACACAGATTCCTAATTTTGACTAAATTGACAACATTTCAAAATTTGTAATTAACCTTGTTTCAGTCGAAAATAAATCAAAGGCATAGACTAATATTGTACGTTTTCTTGTGTCAATTCACTGGTAAGTTTATTTACCTTTTATATATTTTGGTTTGGAATATCGTTTTCTAATTTTTATGATTGATTACACTAGTTTACAAAAAAAAAAATCTGTTGCCGCGAACTTTATGATAGATTTAGTTTGCTTAAGACAAATTATTCTCAAACCTACCCTCAGTAATTTTTGTGCAGGTCAAATAACTTTATTTTTGATTTCTTGATTTTGATTATGTAAGCGTATTTGTCCAATTATAACTTTCGTGTTTCATTTGTTAAGATTTATATTGTAGTTTTCGCGACAGAGTAATTAAACAGTACAAGTCATTTTTGCTACATATTTAGAGAATATATGGACGGTAGATCAGAATTTTGTCAAAGAGCCACTTGTAGCTCGTGAAAAAGCTGGGAATTATAAAATAGTTCGTTAAAGCTATCGGTGTAAACATAAAGTGATTTTCCTACATTTGTCAAAAATCGAAAACTCAAAAACCAGAGCTGATCAAAAAAATCTAATTATAGGTACCTATATTTGAACTTAGCATAGAATATGTAGTCAGAAAAAGCAAAAATTTTCCGGGCAACAGATTCAGTGTAAACTAGTGAGAAGATACCTAAATAAAGTACACGTACCTATTTTTTCCATTTTCGTTATATTTCCTTATTTCACTAGATAATTAAATTTTTGTTTCTTGACGTTTGTTGACATGGGTTGAATGATGTGATATTGGCATTTTGTCTGTCATTATCATTAATAATAATCACTACATAGTATATAATTGACCACGCTTATTCAGCGACTTATTCAGCGACAGTTAAAAACAACCGACTTCAATCGCAACAACTCCAATTTTGCTATGTTTTTGTTGATTTTCTCAAAAACAGCTGAATCGATTTCGATAAAATTTATATGGGACCACCTGTGAAGTATACCCTTTTAAACAAAAAAATAATTTTCCAAATCGGTTCAGGCGTCTTCGAGTAATCGGTGAACATACATAAAAAAAAAGATTCCGTCGAATTGAGAACCTCCTCCTTTTTTTGAAGTGGGTTAAAAACAAAGTCCCGCTGCCTGTCTGTCCCTATGTATGCTTAGATCTTTAAAACTACGCAACGGATTTTGATGCGGTTTTTTTAATAGATAGAGTGATTCAAGAGGAAGGTTTACATGTATATAATACATTGCACCCGTGCGAAGTCGGGGCGGGTCGCTTGTAACAAATAATAATAAAAACGTTTATTTCAAGTAACTTTAACATACCTAACAAAATATTTTTGTAACACCTCCTAACTCCTCCACTAGGATCTATTGTGTCGAACGGGTTAGTCTCTTCCTATGAAACAATGATTAAAGACAATAACCTCAACAACATTATAGGGTGCATTACACCTAAAATTGAGTGTGTGTGTGTGTGTGATGTGCGTGATTATGCGAAAAACTATTACTTGGACGTAAGCAAGAGTATCTCTGTTTCCTGATAGTCCAGGTTTTGGATCACCGCTGTGATTTTCTTTTTATAAGTTGATCTGGGGCAGTCAAGTATGTTTATGATTTGGTCTACTTTACGGTAAAGGAATGGACCACGAAAATTTTGGGTTCGCTGCGCAAAGACGGTTTTGATTGTTGGAGCGGACCACATTAATTCACCTATTTCTTGTATTTAGTATGGAAAGAGCCAGTGGATGAAACCTTAAGGCGGAAGAGATTTCGTATACATACCTGACCGTTAACTGTTTACAGTGTTTATACAGGCTGTTAAAAAAGTGCGTTTGAAATTTTAAGGGGTTACTCAGAATGATATAAAGAAAACAGGAAAAATAGTTTTAAAAAATCCGGTCTATAACTTTTTCAGTTTCCTATACAAATTCTTGATTCACCATTCAGATTTAGTATGGGAAACTGAATGTAATAACTGTAGATCGGATTTTTTCAATATTTTTCCTGTATTCTGTAAGTTCTACTTGATTCTGAGTAACCCCTTAAAACTTCAAACGCACTTTTTTAACATCCTGTATTGTGACTTATCTCGTATCGTATCGAATTGTTGTTTTATGTAATATTGTTAAGATCAGTCGCTGAGCGCGCTCAACCGTTAAAATATGTGATTTTGCCAGCTCCTCCTCATGTTTGATTTGTTTTGATTTTTATTTTGCCTTACAATATTTTTGTCCTATGTTATAATTATGTCCTATTTCAAGTTGATTTTACGTGTCTTATCTTACTTCTTACTAATATTATAAATGCGTGAATATGGATATTTGTTTGTTTGTTCCAATTTCACGCCGAAACTACTCAACGGATTTGAATGGAATTTGGTAGGTAGATAAAGCACTCGGCTAACACATAGGATACTTTTTATTCCGGAAAACTTAAGGGTTCCCGGAGGAATGCTTAAAAACTCAAAAATTCCACTTCGTTACTAGATGGCGCCACTTTAACATTTGCTTTCTCTCTGTACCCAATTCTGAAGTCCACGCAGACGAAGTCGCGGGCGGAAGCTAGTAATACATATAAAATAAAAAGCTGTGTCACTAACGCAATGATGAAGACAAGTGATCTCAACAATGCTTTATAAAATCTTACATAAGAAACATATAGAAAAAGAAAAATTATAATGCTTTTGTATTTAATAATCAGTCATAAAAATTGAGAGTAAAAAATTGAAATGTTGTCAATTGTTATATGCTTGCCTCCAAGGCATTGTATATTACGATCTACATCAGACATCAAGGCCAATGATTGCCTTTTACGAGTATTACTGTCAATACGAACCTAATTATTTCTTATAGGATCAGTAAAGTTTCATCAGTGCAAATGTAACATAATATGTTACATATCATAAAAATTAATCATAAAAAAAGACAATTTAGAACAAAATTAGTTAGTATAGTTCATAAATCTGAACTGATTTTTTTTGGTTTGAGTTCACACGTCATTTGATGACACAAACAATTATGTGTATGATCCGTATATTATTATTACTTATTTATTTCAGACAGAGTCCATATTTGTTAGTATACAACACACAACTTAAAATTACTGTTAGTAGATGAACACGAATACAACATACTAAAAATTATCTATTTATTTATTTATTTATATACTTAGCTCGACGGTTAGGGGCCGGGGGGAGTGAAAAATAAATTTTTATGATAGTAGCATCCGTCAAAACTTTTGAAAGTACTAATGTTGTATGCTTGCCTATTTCATGAATGAATGTTTAATTAAAAAAAGGGTTTTGACTATTCAAAAAATATATATTTATTGTCTTATTAATTATGCGTTTATTGTTTAAAAAAATGTAGAGAGAGTCAGTGACGATTCCGTGGAGCGTCTTTTCGTTTGACCTTGATCTTTATGTTACGTTACCTCACAACATTTGTGTGCGTTCTAACAAATCGGTAGAAAAATTGGTCAATCTTGTATGGGTGACCAATATTGTTTATTAGATTTCTGTGTATAAAATTTATTAAGATTGATGAGAAGAAGACACACTTTAAGTTGTGAAAGTTTTATATGCATCGTAAATCATTTTTATATCGGTTTTTTTCTTTATTTCATAGATTCATTTTTTCTGTAAAATATGCACGTATCTCTTAAAGTGGCATTTTTTTTTAAAAAAATCTGCTTGCAAACTTCGGTAGATAAGGTACTTATCGTGATTTTTTTTGAGCTATTGTGTCGCGTACACAACTTAGCAGTGTAAAATCATTTGAATATTGTTTTGGAATGTGCACTTATATAATATTTCTATTATCATGGCATATTTTTCCTTTTAATACGTGGATGCCATTTTTTCAGACACCGTGCCGTTTTTAGTAATTCTAGCCACTCCAACGCTAAGCTGTCACGATTAATTTCATCACAGCTACGCCGTCGCGAGAGCCTGTATCTTTACAATGTCGCGGCCGCCCGCCCGCAAAGATCTGCTTACTATTCGAAAACTATTGTAGCTATAAAAAGAACAAATACTGTCATCGAAAGCTGACAATATGTAGCTCTATTAATAAAAACTAATATTTGAATAGCTATACACAAAATACAGAAAACAGCCTGTGAATTAGCGGAGTACCATAAAACACCCTAACCTTTCATACATAAACGAATAATTGAATCCTATAAATTATCCCTGAAACAAAGACTTTCAATAACTACATTAAATTTAGTTTTTAGGGTTCCGTAGCCAAATGGCAAAAAACGGAACCCTTATGGATTCGTCATGTATGTCTGTCTGTCTGTCTGTCCGTCCGTATGTCACAGCCACTTTTTTCCGAAACTATAAGAACTATACTGTTGAAACTTAGTAAATAGATGTATTCTGTTAACCGCATTAAGATTTTCACACAAAAATAAAAATAAAACAATAAATTTTTGGGGTTCCCCATTCTTAGAGCTGAAACTCAAAAAATTTTTTTCATCAAACCCATACGTGTGGTGTATCTATGGATAGGTCTTCAAAAATTATATTGAGGTTTCTAATATATTTTTTTTCTAAACTGAATAGTTTGCGCGAGATACACTTCCAAAGTGGTAAAATGTGTGCCCCCCCTGTAACTTCTAAAATAACAGAATGATAAAACTAAAAAATATTTATGATGTATATTATCATGCAAACTTCTAAATTGGTTTGAACGAGATCTAAGTATTGTTTTTAATACGTCATAAATCGTAAACCGCAAATTACCTTTCATTCAATCAACTCAAATATAAAAAATATAGAGTTCAAGACATGTGTGATTATGAATTTATACGGAACCCCCGGTGCGCGAGTCCGACTCGCAATTGGCCGGTTTTTTCAGAAATTAGAACCAAATTTGTAACCAACTTCACAAAAAAGAGGAGGTTCTCAATTCGTTGGAATCTTTTTTTTTATGTATGTTCACCTCGTTCACCACAAAATACTCGAAGACGCCTAAACCGATTTAGTAAATCCTTTTTTTGTTTTAAAGGGTATACTTCACAGGTGTACCTATATAAATTTTATCGAAATCGATTCAGCGGTTTTTGAGAAAATCAACAACAACATGGCAAAATTGGAGTTGTTGCGATTGAAGTCGGTTGTTTTTAACGTATTCATAGGTTTGCAGTTATGTCATATTTATCTTATTTTTCAGTACAGTACAGTTGTTCCACATTAATTTTGTGCAAAACAACTACAACCATTTTGTACAAAATTAAGTTAAAGTAATTAGTTCGTAGGACTTCCCTTTCCCGCACGCAATTGGCTAATCGTGTCACGTGACTACCTTTCGCTCGCCCACTTTAATAAAAACGCAGCTCAAATATTTATATAGCTAACCATTTTTTTATATGCGTACCTATCAGATAAACTGCCTACAGATATGTTTTCTCTATCGGCTAATTATTAATCCCGCCGCCCAATTAATTATTTTGCAGTGCGAGTGTTTATTGAGCAGACACAATAGATTAAAAGCTGACTGTATATTGGTTAAATTGCCGATAATATCAAGATTTTTTGCAGACCAAGGTTTGCAGCCATATTTTTATTTATTGCCAAAAAATTATTTATACATATGCTGCCCAAATGATTAAATAGCAGATTTTTGTTGCCAACCAAATTAAATAACGGCAGACCATTTAATTACTTCTCAATTTATTTTAATGCTTCTGCACATGAGTCTCGGCCATACAAAAGATGAAACGCAAGCATCAATAATGTTAATGTGTAAAGATTCGATATTCTGCACATGAGTCTCGCTCATGCAAAATAGTTCAACGCGAATATCAATCATGTGTAAAGACTCGATATTCGGCACATGAGTCTCGCTCATACAAAAAAGTTCAACGCGAGCATCTATCATGTGTGAAGACTCAATATTCGGCACATGAACCTCGCTCATACAAAAGAGTTCAACGCGAGTAACAATCATGTGTAAAGACTCAATATTCCGCACATGAGCCTCGCCCATACAAAAGAGTTCAACGCGAGCATCAATCGTATGAAAATACTTGATATTCTGCACATGAGTCTCGCCCATACAAAAGAGTTCAACGCAAGCATGACTCATACGTAAAGGCTTAATCTTCTGCGCTTCTTTATTTACAATAAACTATTATTTACTTTATTATTTTTATTGACTTTTTGAATTCACGTTTGTTATTTGTTATTTATTTATTTGATTTTATTGTAGTTAAACTACTATAGCATTTCGTTTTATTTATTGTTCATTTTACTGATTTTATTGCTTTTAAATAATATTGCATTTTATTTTATTTAATATTTTTATTTAATATTGTATTTTGACTATCACCTTACTATTGACATAACTTATAATCTATATACCTATATTTTATGAATTTGTGATGTGTAATAAATAAATCTAAATCATGAGTCTCGCCCATATAAAAGAGTTCAACGCGTGCATCAATCATGTGGAAACACTCGATATTCGGCACATGAGTCTCGCCCATACAAAAAAGTTCAACGCGAGCATCAAGCGTATGAAAAGACTTGATATTCTGCACATGAGTCTCGCCCATACAAAAGAGTTCAACGCAACCATGATTCATATGTAAAGGCTTGATCTTCTGCGCATGAGTCTCGCCATATAAAAGAGTTCAACGTGAGCATCAATCTTGTGTAAAAACTCTATATTCGGCACATGAGCCTCGCCCATACAAAAGAGTTCAACGCGATTATCAATCATGTATAAAGACCTGATATGCGGCACATGAGTGTCGCCCATACAAAAGGATGCAACGTGAGCATTAATCATATGTAAAGACTCGATATTCGGCACATTACGTCGGTGAGCAAACAACACCCCACAAGTTGATTTTTGGCGTTTCCGAAATGAGGGCCTTTGGATGCTTCTATCTACCTATAAGATTTAGATAAACAAATCGGCCGATTAGAAGCCGTTATTAAAAAAAAATAACACTATGTAATTATTTTTTCTGAGCAGCACCACTAATCTAATAGTTTTTTGGGTGACTTGTAAAGTAGGTAAAAATGACATACGCGGTGTTGTTTGCTCACCGATGATTAGTCTCTCTCATACAGAAGAGATGAACGCGTGCATCAATCTTGTGGAAAGACTCGATATTCTGCACATGAGTCCTCGCCCATACATATGTTACAACAATGCTATAAAGTTTCGCAAAAAAATTCATCCCGAATTTACCCTGAAAAAAAAATTTTTTTTCAATATTTTATTTTACCACTTTGTCGTCGGCGTGATTAATATGCATATCCGTGCCGAATTACAGCTCTCTAGTACTAATAGTCTCTAAGCTAAGCCGCGGACAGACAGACAGACGGAGATAGCGGAACTATAAGGGTTCTTGTTGACTACGGAACCCTAAAAAAGAATATACGGTAAAACTTGGTTAAGTGGGACCTGGATAAGTGAGAAACCTCCATAGCTGGGACTCATGCTGAGTAGTAGAGAGGCCGATTCGTCGAAAGTGCTTTATTTACGAAGTTCGTAGGACCGAAAATTAGTATAGCGACAACTGGTACCGTTGGAATCAGCGTAGTCTACTGATTGTCAAACCACTTGTTGTGGCTTTCTAAAATGGTGGAGTGAGTATCTATTACGTAATCAAGATGGCGGCCGAACGGTTTGGTTTTTCAATATTTTCTCGAGAACCACTAAGTCTTATCCTATGTGTGTGGTATCATTAGAAAGCTATTCAAAATACCTACAAAAAAGGTAAATATACATTTTGTCATAAATATTCAATTTACGGAGCTATACATTGAAAAAACTGTCTTTTTTCGATAAAACTGTTCAAGTCTTTGTGTTAATTCTTAATATAACTCGGAAAGTAATGGGTTTATCTAAAGTTAGGTCATTATCTTTTTTGTAGAGCGATTTTTAAGGAATTTAAAATTGTACATATCAGAGTTATACAATAAGTATTTTTGGACCAAGAGCCAATAACAAGACGCAAGTCGTAATATCAAAATACGAAATCGGCAAGGTTAACTCGGTGGCTAAGTGGTTAGCGATCCTGACCTCTGATCCGAGAGTCGTGGGTTCGATCCCCACACAGGGCAAACTTTTCTGTGATGAGAGATTTTTTTGCTCTGAGTCTGGGTGTATTATATCTATATATGTATGTATTTAAAAGTATTCAGTTCAGTGTTCAGTTTACATGCTTGATCGACGCGACCATGCAATCCACACTAAATCAGAAGGTTTTCAGTAGCTTTTAAATAATACCCTAGACATAGTTAAGTTTTAGGTAAACAAAGCTTGCCGATTTCGTATTTTGATTTTACGACTTGCGTCTTGTTATTGGCTCTCGGTCCAAAAATACTTATTGTATAACTCTGATATGTACATTTTTGAATTCCTTAAGAACCGCTCTACAAAAAAGATAATGACCTAATTTTAGATTATCCCATTACTTTTCGAGTAGTATTAAGAATTAACACAAGGACTTGAACAGTTTTATCGAAAAAAGACAGTTTTTTCAATGTAGCTCCGTAAATTGAATATTTACGACAAAATGTATATATGCCGTTTTTAGGTCTTTTTAATAGCTTTCAAATGATGCTACACACATAAGATAAGACTTAGTGATTCTCGAGAAAATATTGAAAAACCAAACCGTTCGGCGGCCATCTTGATTACGTCATAGATACTCACTCCACCATTTTAGAAAGCGACAACAAGTGGTTTGACAATCAGTAGACCACGCTGATTCCAACGGTACCAGTTGTCGCTATACTACTGTTCAGTCCTACGAAAATTGCCGAGTCCCGACACTTTTATACTGAATTGCCTCTGTTAGTGGGACAAAACAAATCTCTATACCTGGGATTAGTTCTTTAGACCTAATACCTCTATAATTGAGATAGCGAGTGAATTTTACCTCTTTTACTGAGACTGCACTTTAAAGAATACCTTTTCTAAATTGTTTTTTTTAACTTCATAGGTAAGTAACCTCTGTAACTGAGATAACATCAATTTATTACCTCTCAAACTGGGGCTTTCTTGTGTGTTTTAATAATAATCCCACCTCTACAAATGAAATAACCTCTATTTTTAACCGACTTCAAAAAAAAGAAGGAGGTTCTCATTTCGTCGGAATCCTTTTTTTTATGTATGTTCACCGATTACTCGAAGACGCCTGAACCGATTTGGATTTTTTTTTGTTTAAAAGGGTATACTTCACAGGTGGTCCCATATAAATTTTATCGAAATCGATTCAGCGGTTTTTGAGAAAATCAACAAAAACATATCAAAATTGGAGTTGTTGCGATTGAAGTCGGTTGTTTTTAACGTATTCAGCGTGGTCATTATCGCCTCTATTAATGGAACCCTCTGTAAAGGAGACAGATATTTATTTATACCTGGATATCTGAGACACTGGATAAGTGGGATACCTCTTTAAGTGAGACAATTTGCAGGCCCCTTGATGTCCCAGTTATCCAGGTATCACTATATATCGAAAGCGAGCATCAACGCTATTTTACAGTAGTTTACGCAAAGTGGAAAAATTGTTAGGTAATTTAAAAACAACAGATGTAGGTTATTTCTTGCTCCTGTTTTATAAGAATTTTTGCCCAAAAGTGATCTTTCTGCACTTGATATATACATTGTACGTGTACCTTACATTACTACATTACGTTGGTAGAAACATAAATAAAAATATAATTATTTTTTTTAACTACTTTCAAACATATTAAATGAGTATTAAAAGCTATTGCAGCAAACCCAGATCTCTCACGACGACTTAATACGACTGTAATGTAATGTTCCTAACGAGCACTTGGTCGTGGTGTGTCGTGTCAGATGTAATAAAAAGTCGCGACGCAACGTGTGCTCTAAAAGCGACCTGTGGAATGTTGGTCAATCACCCCTTTACAGTAGTAAATGACCCTCTTTGCTCCGTAATTAGGTTCAGTTCATACCGAGATTATTTAATAAATATTTATTTGATGTTAACATCGAATTTGTGACCTTGATGGCTATTAAATTTCTTTAAAAAAACAGACCAACAGAATATAAAATAAATAAATAAATATATAAGTGTGTCCTTCCACTACTCTAGTGAAGAAACCACGCCGAATTTGGTTAAAAGTAGGGCTAGGGAGGCCTCGTCTTTTGGCTGATGATGATAATGGCTTAGGTAATCTTTAATTAACATCATATTTTTTATCGTAACGCAATATTAAGGTTTCCACTTCCATCATATCAATAAACAACACATATATTTTTCCTCAAAATTAGTTCCCTTTCATCAATAAACCTGTTATCTTTGTCCTTTAATACGGAAGGTAATTAATGACTCTGTGTAGTTTACCAATACGCTCCCGGACACATCTATCGGCCCACTTTGCATTTTATGCTTTGATGGTCTCTAGCCAAAAATAAATGTTAGGTGGAGCAAAAAGTTTTAATGCTGGCACATTTGTCTTTGTATGCTATTGTTATTTTTTAAATTTCGAATACAGGATACATAAAAAAATAAGTTGCATTGCATTGTGCATTAATGAAGGATAAGACATAAACTGGACTTTTGAAGAAAACAAATGTTTTGTCTTAGATTTTTTTATTCAGTAACTTGTATTGCCTCCAAAGGCATCTACGACAGCCCTTATGCGATTAGGCATAGAATTAATCAGTTTCTCTGTGAAATTCTGTGGTATCATCTCTCATTCCTCTTCAATGGCAGTTTTGAGTTCCTGCATCGTCTGTGCAGTCGGCTGGTGAGCTCGCACACGCTTCTTCAGTTCGTCCCATAAGCGTTCGATTGGGTTCATATTTGGGCTTCTTGCTGGCCAGTCCATAACTTCGATACCCACGTCTCGAAGATACAGTGAAATGTTATATCTCCAGAAGACTATTCTATGTCGCAAACGTGCCCCCACGGCAGATATGTCTTAAGACATCTTACTGCCTCAGTCAGTATCGTACCACGGTCATGACAACATGTCCTCACTACACCCCCGTTTTTATACGAAAAAATGCCGAATTGCGCTGTAAAATCGTGCAAATCTGACTCCACCAGGGATAATAAGAGTACCGGTATCACATTTCACAGGAAAATAAGTATTTCGTTAAGATTTGAATAAAAATAACTTTAGGAAAATTCCACACAAATTCGTCGCCATTTTCTATCGTCAGTGTTGCCAAAAAATAAAAAATAAGAAAAACCCTAATTTGGGGAAAATTGAATGAAAGATGAGGACGTATTATTTCTGTTTGTTTATCGATAACTGTATATTTTCTGTATAAAATATATACATTTCAGTGTGTGTCTCTTTTTAATAATCTTATTATTTTTACCATGTTTTTTCTCTTTACGGGATCTTTGGGGATTCTATTTAAATTATATGTAGTGTATGTTTTTAAATCAATATAAAATACAAATACAGGGTAACATTTTATTTATTTTAAGAAATATGAAGGCTCATTTCTTTCTACTAGTGTTGCTTACTTCCTAGCACAACGGTACAGCAACAGTTAAACGTTCACCATAGGGTGGTTCAAGGATAGAAGACACTCAGGCAAGCCCACGAAAACACCAAAGTAACGAGGTATAAACACAATTTAATAACACAAAAACACAATACAAGTTAAGTACCAATGTACTAAACAACACTTCAAGTTAACAAACACAATACACTTTCAAAGAATACACGAAGAAATAATAACACAATCGAGACAATGGAGAAGCTGAACTTTCTATTTGAATTACTACGAATAACACTATTACTTATTTTTACGATCTATACGATATACGTCAAGGTAGTATAACATTTAGAGCAATTATCTAAAAAAACCTAATTTTCATTTTATACCCCTTGGCAATGCTGTAAAGGTGACCCCCAGGCTCTCACTTGGCCTCGGCCTAAAGTTCCCTGTTGAGGTTTCCATTTCCTCTTCATATCTCCTAAACTAGATAGATAGATAGATAGATAGATAATTCATTTATTTCTCTAAAAAAGCAGCACCATACAAATAAAACAAAATAGAAAGAATAACGAAATAAAAAAATAACAAAGATAAATAATTTGGAAACAATTAAAAATATAGAATAATTAACATAAAAGGTAGCTGCCTGGCCAGAGAAAAAGGCCCAGGCTCAGCATATAGTTATGCATGCAAAGAACATGCACAACGCTGTTTTTCAGCCAAGACCAGCGATGGTAGGTGAAATGTACGCACCTCAGTGTATCTAACAAACATACCAGGCAAAAATGAATATCATATAATAGTGTTAATATAGTAAATGAAAATGAAAAAGTGAATGTAGATCAAGTATGAAGTGTATAATAATAATAAGTAGATAGTTATGTAGTAATAAGCCCATAGGTCAATCGTAGATTTTTAGATGTAAGATGTTCTGGTGAGTTGTAATTAGCTGTAAGTAAGCAGGTGAGTGTTGCACGGCCAGTAGCAATTAAACATATATATATATATATATATATATATACATACATACACATATGTGTGTTGTTTTTTTTTTGTTTTTGTTTTCGCTGCAGCATCCGCTACTCGCTTCCTTGCTGTGATAGCAGGTGTTCACGTAATTGTTTCTTAAATAAGAAAAGCGAAGGAAGAACACGAAGTGGCGGGGGGAGATCGTTCCAGCACTTAGAAGCAAAGAAGCGAAAGCTGCCACGAAACAAAGCAGTTTTATGAGTAGGGATAACGAAAACATTTGAACAGAATCGTGCGTCGTAATGATGATTTGCGTAACGCCAATTTAATTTCGTAAACAAGTAATCAGGTTTTTTCGTTTTAAGAATTCCAAAAAGCATTGACATGTAGTATAGCTTTTGTCGACCTTGCATTTTTAGGATATTGGAGGCGTTAAGATAAGGCGTTATGTGAGATCGTGGTGGTATGTTAAAACAAAACCGGGCACACGCATTCTGCACTCTTTGTATTAGACGCTGCGATTTCTGAAATATACAAGGGCCATACACTGTAACGCAATAATTTAATTTTGATAGAATAATACTCTCGCAAAGTTTACACCGTAGATCTACACTAATAAATGGACGAATTCGATATAAAACTTTCAACCGGTAAAAACAGTTACGCACCGTCTCAGCTACATGTTTTTCAAATCGTAAATTTTCATCAAATAGTACCCCTAGATTACGAGCCTCGTTTACTCTTTCGATGGGTTGGTCATTAATTAATACTTTAGGTTGCAAACGAGAAAGTACTTCAATTTGATGCTTGGTACCTACGATGATATATTTGGACTTAATTGGATTAAGTAGTAAGGAGTTGTTTACTGACCACTCATGCACCCTAGTTAAGTCTCCATTAAGATCTTCAATAGCCTGACGGGTATTGTATAAATCAACTTTGGTATAAATTTGAAGGTCGTCTGCGTATATGTGATAGTTACATTTCTGAATGCTGTTAATAATATCAGAGCTATATATTATAAAAAAACTACTCGATACAATACAGTCCAACTTTGCATAACATAAGCTGACAACAATCTCTATCCGTATAAACAATGCTTACTTAGGCTACATACCGCCAACATACTAATAAATTCACAAATACATACAAAAAAAGACATATTTTCGTAAAAATTACACACAAATTTCTAATTATTTCCAAAAGTAACAACTTCTACCTATCAAACTTTATTCCACCTAATAGAATTCCCTGCGTTCTACAATAATACAATACCAAACACAAACATTCATTGTACCCTAAAAACAGTAAAACTAACAATTGTATAAGCAAATTCACGAACAAAGTGAATACCAACAAAACTAGCTATCGCCCGAAACAAAAAACATGTAAATACTGAGGGCGCTAACAAGCTGGACATACATACAAAGTTACATCACTGACATCATCGTAATTACAGAGCTATTCATTAATTTAACATTTTTCCCTGCTAAAGCAGTAATAGCACACAAGATATCTTTTACCCCTTTCTAACGATTAGAGGAGTCCGACAACTGGCGACATATACACTGTCTCACTCTAACGTAAGATATAGTCTAATACATTTTAAACAATTTCAATAAAAATCAAGTGCAAGTCATTAGCTATTGCTTATTGCATACATATAAGTACAATGCTAAGATAATCGGCTACCCGTAACAACCAGGGTGTTAATTAAAATTAAATTGCTTTTGGTTTTCGGACTTTTTCCTTTACTTGTGCTATAAAGCATTGCTTGTTGCCAAATTTCATGGTTTTGATTCCCATACGAGTATCTAAATATGCGGCATAAACGGCCGTATCTCTTGATTGCGTTGGCACAGAAGTTCGATTTTTGACAGCTTCAAGGGATTGAAGGCCTGAGAATTTGATATAGAGTTCAAGACTTGTGTGATAATGATTTTCTACGGAACCCTCGGTGCGTGAGTCCGACTCGCTCTTGGCCGGTTTTTTTTTCACCCTAGCCCCCCTCTGCAATATTTTAATGAAATCGGCGCCCCTGGTACATTTTATAGTCCGAAGCAATTACAATTATTGCTTAAAATAACTGCCGAACCATTACAATTATTGAAATTTAAATAGTTTTTTTATAATATTTATAAATGATAACGTTTTAATAAAAGTTCCTGGCTTTTTAAAAGACTATCTATTAAAAATTAAAGTACGACACAATATGCGCAATGTTGTTGATCAATGAAAGATGGTCTTCGGGAGAAACACTTTTATGTTTTCTAATAAAACAGCTCGTCTTGATAGATGTCCCAAATGCAAATGAACGATTACATATAAGAGAAAATTATTATAAAAGCTGTATGTTTAATGTCGTTTAACTTTAAAGTTTAAAAAAAAGCATAGCGTCTTATGTTGTCAGACGTCATGCTGTTTCTTTTTCATTATGTATTAACCTTGCTGTTGAGAAAAGTCTTTCGGAAGTCACATTTGAATGTTTGACTAACAAGTATTTGACTAAAAAGTGGCAATCGTAATCGTCAAATCATTTTTGTAAACGCGAAAATTACTATTAATTGTTGAAATGCCAATAATTGTCCTTGTTAATTACAGTTAATTGTATTTATTTCATCACTAACATTTTATTATACTCTGACTTAATAAATCTTTTAATTTTTTTCTGTTAATTTAAAACCTTTCGTAAGCTTCATGATATATTAATACGCCTTTTCACTTTTGCTTTTAAATTATTGCTAATAATTAAATAATATCCACTCGGCATTACAGTAATTACAGTTACAAAAATATCGATCTATCATTCGTTCGTTCATTCATTCAGTGGGGGAATATGATACTACTACTAGCAAAATTCTTCAAATGTCATTGAAATATTTGAATGCATATCGCCTCCTTTTTCGTATTTGACGTTTAGTTGTATAGATTCGTTTAGTAAGAGTGAGAAAAGTATATTGTCACTTTCACATAACTTCATGTTTCAAAGCTACGTCCTAGTTTTTGTTACTTGACTCCCTTTTTCATGGAAGCGTTACATAGGTAATTGCGGCTATAGATAATAAAACTCTTTGGATGATATCCACTAAGTTACAAAAAAAATATCGTACTTAGTAATTTATCATTCAGTCGTTCATTCATTCATTGGGGGAATATGATACTACTACTGGCAACACTGTTCAAGTGTCATTAAAACATATCGCCCTCTTTTTCTTACATGACGTTTAGTTGTATAGATTCGCTTAGTAAGAGTGAGACAAAATATAGTGTAACTTTCACATAACTTCATGTTTCAAGGCTACGTCCTAGTTTTTGTTACTTTACTCCACTGTTTCATGGAAGCGTTATAGGTGATTGCTACTCTGGATTATAAACCTCTTTGCGAAGATAACCCCAGACTATGCCAGCCGTATGCGCTCTTGCATTATCATGCATGAAAATTAAATTTGAACCAACATAGTCAGCGTATGGCATTCACGTGAGGTTCTAAGCACTGGCGAATGTACTTGTCACCATATGGCAGTTGTGGTCCCGTAACCACCTCAAGTTCGGTTTTGCCATTTGCGGAAATTCCTCCCCAGACTGTCAATGACCTACCGCCAAAGGCAACCCTCTCTTCAATGCAACACTAAGCAAAACGCCTTCTCCCTGTCTTCGATACACCTTCCTCCCTCCATCATTACCATACAACATTATCTTGGATTCATCGGTGAAGAGTACCCGGCTCCAATGTTGCTGAGCCACTGCAAATGAGTACGCGTAAACTGAAGGCGCGCTCTTCGGTGAGCCGGCGTTATTTTGGGGCCCTTGGCAGGGTTGGGTGGTACCACATCGCGTTCTTTCCACCTTCTTCGAACAGTTCGAGCGCTTACCGATACTCCATGAAAGTCACGAAGTTGGTTTTGAATCTGAACAGAGGTCAGGTGACGATTTCTCAAGCTGTCGTTAAAATGAACTGGTCTTGCCTTTCAGTTGTCACTCAAGATCGTGATCTTCCTGGACGACGAATGAAGCCGCCAGTCTCGAGGTACCTCTGGTTTACCTCTGGTAAACTCTCCGTACAGCAGAACGGCTTAAATTAAGTTGTGCACTGGCGTTTCTACAGGCGTTTCTGCTGGCGTGCTACAACTTGAGTGGCTATTTCTGGTGGATTATCCATTTTTTTTGGTCAAATTTGATCCAAAGTGCTGTCGTAGATGCCTACGGAGGCAATACAAGTTACTGAAAAACAATGAGACAAAAAAAATTGTTTTCTTCAAAAGTCCAGTGCATATCTTATCCTTCATTAATGCACAATACAATGTAAATCTTAGTTTTTAAGTATTCTGTATTCGAAATTTAAAAAAATAACAATAGCATACAAAGACAAATGTACCAGCATTAAAACTGCATTAAAACTTTTTGCTCCACCTAACATTTATTTTTGGCTAGAGACCATCAAAGCATAAAATGCAAAGTGGGCCAATAGATGTGTCCGGAAGTGTATTGGTAAACTACAGAGTCATTAATTACCTTCCGTATTATAGGACAAAGATGACAGGCTTATTATATAAAAAATTATGTGTTGTTTAGTGATATGATGGAAGTGGAAACCTTAATAATGTGCGGCGGCTACTTTTCTTTAAGCTTCTCTGTGCTGTGTCACGTCTCGGTGTGGATTAGCCCTAAGTGATCTTCAATAATACTTGGATAGTTGTGCCACTTTGCTGCCATCGCTTGAACCGTATCTATGTATGATTGTACACAGACACGATTTTACATAGATGATTATCTTTGCGTATCACTAAATATGTACTTAGTCATTAATTGTTAAGCACGTGTTCAGAATGTTGTGTCACAATCTTAACTATTCATATAATCTCAACTAAAATTGGAACGTCTAAAGCCTATTACATACATGCATCTACTCGTTTGTTATTGTTAGGAAACTACACTTACAATACAAATGTATGTGGTGTACCCAAACCGCCGTGTGTGGCGCGATTATCATCTATCGGATGCATTAGAGCATGTTACGGTTGTATAAGAAACAAGTAAAACTATAATCTCTTAGCTGCTCTTGTTAAACCAGTTGTAACTACTGGGAATGTATGAATATGTGGGTATATTATTTGTAAGTGTGTCAAACACTTTTTAATATTTTGGGTCTGGTTATTGACGTTAAAAGGTTATTATGATACGAAGTCTGGTTCGTCGACACGCTGACGAGTCGTTCAAAGTTATAGTTTGTTTATACAGGCTGTTGAAAAAGTGCGTTTGAAATTTTAAGGGGTTACTCAGAATCAAGTACAGGAAAAATATTGAAAAATCCGGTCTACATTTTTTTTTTCAGTTTCAGGAAACTGAAAAAAAATTGTAGCTAACTTGTATAGGACTCCTAAAAAAAGTGCACCTATCGTACAATTCTTATCATACTCCACATGAATTCCCTCCCTCTTCCTTCTTAATTTTTGTTCCGCCTTTGAAACCTACCATCACTACCTAGCTTCAAGTAGACATAATATGAAAGACCGCATAATATGAAGTTAATAAAAATAAAATAAAAAAAGTTTATTACAGAGTATTAACTGTTCCTAAGTTTTATTGACATTATTATTATTATTGATAAATGAATCGAATTTCATCTACTATACAAGCGATAACATCAAGTTCGATTCTCTTTCTAGGACCTAAATCCTCAAAGAGATTTATCGCACTGCTGATACTGTACTTCTGCTATGGTTAAGGGTGGTCTCTAGGCTGGTGATGCCACGCAGACAGATTTCAGCGTTCAGAGAGCGCTGCGCCAAGGTCTATTCAGTACGTTATGAAACCCGCTCAACTGTATAAAGTGGCACGTAGCGACTGCTCGCTACACTTGAGACACTTAAATACTTTTTGTGTTGTAAAGTTATGAAAATCCACTGACATTTTAAAAGGTTCTATAGAGACACTGTAATTTTTTACATCATTTCCTAATAATCATAACCAGTTTCTCATTCATTTCATCTATCTATAGATCTCATCTCTGTTAAATATACGTTTGTATAGGCACCAGGGGCGCTGACTTTAAAAATATTGGGGGAGCTAGGGCGGTTTTTTTTTGTTTTTTTTTCCTAATATTTCCTACCTAGCTTTTGCCCGCGGCTTCGTCTGCGAGAGGCTCGCGAGCACGGAAATGAGTTTTTTTTGGGAGAAAAGTATCCTGTGTTGTTCCTCGCCTTTTGCCTAAGCTTTGTTTGTGTAACGCGCCCCGATGTTACCGATGTTTAAAAACTACGTTTGATATCTATGAATGGACATGTTTTTACAAATTGTAATGTAGAAACCTTTACGTCTATAAGTACCTGCTCATAACTGTAGCCAAACCATACTTTTCGTTTTACGAGTATGTATGTACCGTATTTGAGACTATTGGTGGTGGTGATAAAATATGAATTTATTTATTTATGTAGCCTAGGATACAGACTGTATCAAGACGAAGACACCGAATTAATTTTTATTATGTACTTTGAATCGGTTCAGTGTTTTGGCTGTGCAGAGTAGTAAGTAAAGTACTTTGTAAAGCCCTCCTGTTGGCTTTGGCGTTGGTAAAAATAAGTAAAATGTAGTTTATTACAGTCTAGTACAAGCACATAACCTACTGAAAAAAACATTAAATATTTATTTTATTATATGAGTCACAATAAACAATTAATGCAGTAAATAAATTCCAAACTCGGGAGGCATCAAACACGCAGCGCGTGTGCATCACTAATAGCGCGAAAGTCGCCCAGATAGATCCAGATGCAGATCTGCCATCTGCATGCATGAGTATTCTTTGCGTTTACATAGAAAACTCCCGACCTTAAGTATATAGCTTGTTCTTCTTTAATCATCTAAATGTAAAGCATATGAGCCTATTTCTAAAATTTTAAAACTTCTTACTTTAAATGGACATACGTTTCTCCGACAATGAGATAGCAGTACTATCAATTGCAGCAGAATACCATTATAGCATCGAGTTGTACATCAAAACTATGATTTACTTACTTCGCAAAATATAGGCTTCGCCTTGAAGCGAGGTCCCCAGCGTTGACGATGTTGTGATTCGTGATTAGTGTCTGCTAGTTGGATTGAAAATTACCGGCATCGCCGAAGTAAGAATTTCTGCGAAGCTTGGCAGTGCACGACTGAAACCACGAACATTCTTGTAATTAAATTACATAATACAATAAAAAATTATATAAAAACGTTACCTTCCGCTTGGACGGCTAAAAAGATTTGTAAGATGTGTAATGAATTGTGTCAACTATAGCAATTTATTATTTATAAGACCTATTAAGTATTTTTTTATTATATCGGAAGGCAAAAGGCTGATGGCCCACCTGATGGAAAATGGTTACCGCCGCCTATGGACATTTCCAACTCCAGGGGTACTATCAGTGCTTTGTCGAACCTTCAAAGACCTTTTCAAACCCTTCTGGAAGAGTCCCATACTGTGGACCTCAGGGATAACCTCGGTTGGTTGGTTGAGGGCTCTAGGTAACTTTATTAAGCACCACAGTATATTTATTGTACACAAAATGTACATGTATTTTTTATCTGAATTTTGCCAGTCGAGGGACCTTGATATTAGCGCTCGTGTATTTCTCGGTCTAAAAGTGAGAGAGTGTTTTGTTCATAGAACATGTTTTTATGGGCCCCCAACTATCAAATATTCAGTTAAAAATTGCTATGTTTTTATTTGATACACGTTAATGATAACTGATAACACGTTTTTCTTAAAAAAAGTTATTAAATCAATATATACATTGACTGGTATGTAATTTCTATCATCAACAAAGCTCTAAAATTTTGCAGAAAGTAAAATCCAAACCACTGAGATTTAAATCAAATTCGCTTACAGATATTTCCAAAATTTGGCGGTGTTGCTCGAATTCTAGTAAATATGAATGGAAATTGAATGAATGATCTGTTCCCCTAACTGAAAATTTAAAACTAAACCCTGGAGTTTTGCTATTCTGGGAGCTAAGATTCAGTTTTCATGAAGGTAATCATTATCAGACCTTCAAAATTATGGCTGTGGGATCTTATTATTTATAATTTATTCCCAAACCCGAAAATTCTAGCTGTAATCCTTTATAGGGTGTCCAAAAAGTGAAGGATAATCCTTCACCTGCGGATTGGTCGAATCATTTCCTACTACATACCAAAAAAAATTTCTAGTAAAAGTCCCACCATTTTTGTGATATCGGTATTTTTAGTTTTTTTTCAAAAAAATTGGCCTTCTTCAGTTTAATGCATGTCATTTCCACAAATTATGACATTTTTAAGTCCTGTTTTTTTTTAAACACTCGTGGATACATTATTCATCAAACACAATGGTAAATTATTTCTTAAAGTGCTGGCAAATCCTGTAAAAAATAAGTTTTTAAATTTTTTACAAAAACTTTTTCGAGTAGTTAACTTCGATAGCCTGTGGTGTAAAAAAAAAATACTAAGCTGATCGTGCCAACAACTTTAAAAAATTGCTTAGTTATTGACAATTCTAAAATGGTATAATTGTTTGACACTATATTAAAAACAATTTTTTTTATGATAATTCTAATGCACCAAGGTCGAATTTTTGGAGTTTTGCTATACTAAAATTCTATCGACATAAAGTAACTAAGCAAGACTTTGGTTGGTTTGTTCATTTGAATAACAAACTGACACGCTACGCCAGGATACAATGGATAAAAATAAAAGACAGTATGGATAAAAAATATCTTATTTTTATAATAAATGTTCAAAATTCCCGCCATTAGCCCTTATGCAAGCTCTACATCTTTTTACGAAGGACCTATTTAGGCGGCGGCGGGCGTATCCTTCTCTTGAAATTTGTTCTGCAGCTCTGTCTATTTCTTCTTGCACCTGCGTGATTTTGAAGTCTCCACGAGTGTTTAATAAAAACAGGACTTAAAAATGTCATAATTTGTAGGAATGGCATGCATTAAACTGAAGTAGGTATTTTTTTTTGAAAAAAACTAAAAATACCGATATCACAAAAATGGTGGGACTTTTACTAGAAACATTTTTTGGTATGTAGTAGGAAATGATTCGACTAATCCGCAGGTGAAGGATTATCCTTCACTTTTTGGACACCCTGTATAATGCCTTCAACTATACATCATCCATAAAAGAGATAAATATCCTGCGAACCATTTTCACTTAACCTAGTCTATGTTTATCGGATTATTGCAAGGATTCTAACGACACTACACCTAAACCGGGTTTGTTATGGTGAAATAAAGAATCAACACATACATACTTACATACATGAACCCTAAAAAACATTTCAGTACTTTTTTGGAGCAGTCGTGTAATTGATTTTACTCCAGTATACATGAAAACTATTACGTGTTCGTTAAAGAACGAAAAAATATAATACGCGTTACTTCAAAAATACAAGTGTCCTACTTAATACAAGGGCTTTAATACTGAAAAACCATTTTAACCGGCAAAATAACAGTAATTTTTAGGGATAGAAAAAAATTATAAGTTTAACTCCACCATGCCCTCAAGTGGTAACAGACATTTCAAAATAGTCATATCATACATACATACTTTATATATTTTTTTTAGATTTAAGACTTATTTTTTTACACTTATAGCTAATCGAACATTTCGTATTTAAGACCCTAATAACTAATATGGTAACATTGGCGTTTATGGAAATCCTACAACTCGGCCAACATTATCTCTTTCGTCCAACAATTATTCTGTTGCCGGCCGAAAACTATGAATAAAATTATAATTTCGCTTTATGCTTGCACAAATGAAATCTGCGTGTAAAATGTTACGGACAGCATCGTATGATTATTGCAAAATATTCTCGTATGTAGATATCTAGCACAAAAAGCGGCAACCTAATATTTAAGAAAGAATATAAATAAGCAGGTGATGAAGATATTATCTATCTTTTACACAATACATCGAGAAGTAGTAGTTCCAACAACTGATTCAGAAGCATTTTTAAAAACTAAATTTCGCGTCTATGTCATTCAATGTTGCTCAATTAAATAAAATAAGTACGAGTAGGTACCTCAATCACCCATGCTTAAAGAATATTCGCATGATAAAAACATAATAGTGCCGTTTTACTTGATAGATATAACAAAGCAGTGCGCGGGTTGTGTCAGCAATCGATGCCCCTGCAATACAATGAGCGAGGCCCTGAGCCACATTTGCGTCGTTAGCGCGTGCGCGGTGCGGCCTGCGCCGGAGTCAGCCGCGGCTGCGTGTGCCTGCAGGTATCTCGCCCAGCAAGCTTAACAATGGAGAAAGTGTTCTAACTATACTATAGAGTCACACATGCATTATCAAACAATATTTATTTCAGTTGATTGACTTATATTTTAATACATATCAGGTGCAACTTGCAACACCTCCCCGAAAACTGAAACGGGGCTTCTACTTATCATACTGAAAAACGTTATTTTCCCGGAATAATTTACTATCCAATTAAGAACGTCAAAAATCAAATTCATTTATTTCATATAGAAGGCTGTATAAAAATATATAGTATTGTATAGAGTTAGATCAAAACCGTTATAGCAGTTTTTGAGAAAAGTAGTTTGAAACACAACGAAAAAAAGACTAAAAGCGGATGCAAATATAAAAATAAAATTGCTCTACATTGCACACACAGACAGATATTTTTAATTTTTTTCTAGTTCTATTAGCCCTATTAGTTCTATTAGCTCTATTAGCCCAACAAAATTGATCCTCACACGGAAAAATAAGAGTTGGATTTTTTTGCGCCAAGAGATTCTAATGTCTTGGATGTAACATACGAGATATGCGCAGAAATTATATTTTTTATAACGTAAGTTTTGACTCTCACATTAAAAATATGACAGTCTTGATCTTGAGGGCAGAAATGGCTTTGGTCTTCAGGCAAAAATATATTTTAAAAATTTTCATAGACGAAATTAATTTTTATTTGGAAATTATTATTAGGTTTATTTACCAATAAATATTACTTTAATCGAAAAAAATATTTCCTTAGATTTTTCAAGAAATCATGGTACATATATGAAACGATATTTTCTTGAATAAGAGAAATCGTTTTTACCTTGCATCATAATCAATTTCGTACTGTTTGTTTGTCAATGTGGGACGGATGGCAGTAGGTTTCCTGAAAGTAGATTTGGTTGAAACGAATTCGGGCAGTCCACTCTCCATCTGGATTTGGCCGAACTTTCCCACGATATCAGACCAGACCCCTACGTCAGTAGCGTTGATAATGAGTTCGGCTTTAATCAAAATTTTAATCACTAAAGGTTTGTAATTAAATTTCTAACTACTACTACTAGCGTTATCCATAAGTTTGAACTTACTTTACTCTTTGGTCTCAGCCAAGAAACAATATTTTTTCCAATTTACCCATCTTGAACGTCATCCTTAATGAGATCTTTTGCTCTAGGATCGTCAAACCATCGGCCCCTGAGCCTTCAATGGTCTTACTTATACTATTTGCTTGTATGTATGTATGTAAGTAGTTATATAATATTCTGCGATATTTTGAACGTTACTTTAAATTAAGTAGATAATCATAGATATAAGTGTAGCTTAACTAGACTTTATCTAATAATAATTCTCTATATAATAATTTAACTGTTAATCTTACACAATTTTTACTACTCACTATCCACTTATTCGCGTTAGTACAAAGCTTGTTACATAAGACAACAAAATAGGTACGTACACAGACTCAAACCTACTTGTATAGTTCAAACATGGTTTTGTGAGAATTAGATCATGTCATTCTCATATCACAAAGTAGGCACAAATAACCTACCTATGTTATGAAATAAACATATTGAGTACTTAAAAACTTATCGATCATTGTCTTCCCTCCATTGCTACTTTAAAATCTACGCAATGTCTCTCAAAAGTCTCAATAATATTCGTGTAGATACTGTTCTTTCTAAGTAGCAAACAGGTGTATGCGAAACTTTGATGACGGCGTATTAATGGACGGTTTGTCTCAAGCATAAGGTGACAAAAGCTTAAAAATGATTCAAATGATGGCAAATTAGCCCAGATGTTTTTAAATTGGTGGAATTTTGTAACTTTTAAACATAGTTATTTTAGATAGTTTACCTACCAGTTGAACGTACGGGGTTTAATCAATCCCCATGTGAAAAATACAGGGCGGGCGTCAAAGTAAGCTTTCCAATCGAATGTTCTGTCAATGTAGTGCATCGGACGCAAACAATTTTAGGAAACAAACACTCTTTAGTCTAAAGTCTACTCATATTTACCTACTAATCAATCAAAAAGTCTGATGTAGTCATATGCGCGGGAAATATTTAAGTGCTCAAGTGTGTGCGCAGACACAAGGGCACTCTCTCGTCCTTACGGGGGGTCCGATGGAACAGTAAACCGAGTGGAAGGCTTAGGGCGGCGTTAGAGGGCTTAGAGAGTGCCGGTTAGAAACTGCATCTGTACCGCCTTCTGATTGTACCTACTAATATTATAAACGCGAAAGTGTGTTTGTTTTTTTGTCCTTCTTTCACGTTTTGGCACATTGATAGTTGCCGTGTAGGTAATGACATAAGCAAAATATTTACAGAAAAATGGCAGTCTCTCGGAAATCACACGAAAATAATGCAACTTAAAAATCAACTCTATTTATTGCCATAAATTCACTACAAATTTCATTGAAATTTGGCAAGTGGCAATTGAAATAGAGGACGTGACTCTCAACTCATTCCTCCTCGCGACCCGCTTACATGTCGCACACTGCGCATCCTCATCCTCAACTACAGGCATAAAAACGATATCCTTGCGGGCGGATCCGCGGACAAAAGCTAGTATGCTTATAAATACAATAAACATTAGTTTGGTTGCAGGGTACTGTAACACCGCCCCAGTTACACACGTACTTTACTGTCAGTGTAGTTTGCCGCCAGTTTGCATAACGGTTACTCGGTTATCGCAACCGGGAAACCTGCTGAGTTGACTTCACTCTACAATCACTTTTACTCTTCAAATAACACTATAATGTTTAAGATTAGTGCCAGCTAGTTAGTAATACCTAAGAGTACGTCAATAATAATGTCAGCAACTTTTCTTGCCAGGGGCTCGACAGGCGTTGCCTTCTTCACGGCCAATTTAATTTACAATTAGTTACTGTAAAAATGCTATTTGTCCTTATTCAAGTGAAGACAATGATAATATAAAATTCAAATGCATAAGCATATGGCCTATAGCAACGACACCAATAGACTCAACATTTGTTCACGCAACTATGAAAATGGACGGCGTCGGCGGACATCCCGCGTGGTCCCTAGGTCCCTCAGAGTAAAGTCTTTATTTATTTGCTAGGTCCCTAGTCCCCTTCACATGCGATGTAGCGCACTTGCGCGACAAATCGCACTAAACTAGAATGCAGCATGCGCATGACCGACAACTCGCGAAAACCATTTTACATATTATGTTATGTTGCACGTGTACGCACGTATATTTGAGATTTCTATTTCTCTTGTTACATAATCGAAAATGACAATTTCACTTTTATTTGGTCTGTTATTATGGAGGTTCTATAACTTATGCCTGTTGATATGGATCACGCCGTTTTTCCCAATAATCAATATTAGTTTAGGTTACAAACAAAAACTTACGCCGAAAAAAGTTTTTGACTACAATACAACAAGAACGTACTTATAGTTGTTTAAAAAATAGTTATTCGAACAAAAAACTAGTTATAAGTTATATAATTTTTTGCAGCATGTACTAAGCGATTAGTAATATTTACTTTTTAAATCTAGTTAAAACACAGATTGTAGTGTTTACCACTGCACAGTAAGCATTAATGATGCGATAGCAATGAATACTGGAAAACGGTACTCTTTACAATAAGCTTTGTTGTCATTATAAGCGGATTGTAAGGTGAACATGAAATGTTGTACACATACCGATATGTTCTGTTATATTCACAAATTGATTTAACTAGATTATTACAGTAATGACGACAAAGCGTTTTGTCGTCACAAATAGAACTAGACAATATCGTACGGATAACGAGATTCTAGTTACATGTACCAGAATTTTTTTTCAGTGTAGGTAAAAGTTAAGTGTAACTGAAATCGAAAAAAAAATTATTGCTGAATTTCAACCGTAGGTTCAGTTTACTTAAAAAAATAAAGAAATGATTAAACGAGTAGCACTTATTCAATATCAAGATAGTAGTATAATAATAATCAGGGTTCGGAAACCGGTTTTTTGAAAAAACCGGTTTCGGTCATTGGCCCCGATATCGAAATAATTGTGGTTAAGGTTTCGTTCAGGTTTTGGTTACCGGTATATATAACCGGTTTAACCAGAACCGATATTTTTTCGTTCGAACGGAATTAACCGGTTAATTTGAAGAATATGCGACGTTGTAGGTATGTTTGCCGCGTGCGATCAGTTGAAAGCGTGCGAGAAAGTGAGCAGAAAACTCGGGCAGTGGCACCCGCGCGACGCGCCTGAACTTGACTTAAGTTTGGTTTTAATTTTAACCGGTTAATTTTGTTCTTATTTCGGTTACAAAACCGCTCCCTGATTAACCGATATTTTATTCAAATTTACCGGTTAAGCTGGAAACCGGGTTTAACCTAAACGGAATCGTTAACCGAAATTCGAACGAAATTAACCGGTATTTGTTAACCGGTTCCGAACCTTGATAATAATAATCAATAATTGCAGAGAAAACTTCATGTTCATTGCGCGTAATATGCTGCTGGACTCTCCTTGATTATAAAATAACATATTATTTTAGTCATAGCTGCGTTGTGTACAATTAGTGTCATAAACTAAAATCACAATTCATAAACTATGTGATTGTTGTGTTTGTTACTTCTTTTTGTTTGTTTGTTGCTTTTACCCGATTGCTCAATCTGTTTTCGGAAGTATGTATGTAGGTAGGTTTTGGACAAGTTGATACTTAATATAGTTTTCTCATTCATAGATACCACAGGTACTATTAATTAACTATTTTAGTAAGGTAAATGAAAACAAAAAATAATTTTGCTGTATTATTGTTTCAGGGAGCAGTACATATTTAACGTTTTTGAAGTAATAGTCAGCACGTTGGAAACCAAGCTGCAAAGGATTGAAAATCTAGATAAAGCGGTAGAACATTTGATGAGGAGAGTCGAAGCGTTGGACTCTAGAGTAAATGACAATATACATAAAACAGATGCAATCATATCTAAACTTGGTAGCCTCGATCTGAAGCTGTTCAGCCACATGGAGCAGGAGGGTGCGGCTGCCAGCGCAGACGAAGCGAGCGCGCGCGTCTCCCAGCGCGCCGCTACCGACGTCCAGCTAGACCGCAAACTTGAATCCTTGGATCAAAAAGTTTCCGACATAGATTCAAAACTTGTTGGGCTCAAAAACCAAATAGATAACAATTTCTTACCAGTTGATGATATAAACGCTGAAGCCAGCGAAAAGAAACCTATCAATCTCAACGTCATTGAAATCGCTAAAGGACTAAACTCCGAAGTCGTTAACGAAATTACGAAAGAAGTGGAACAGTTGAAAACGTCGATGTCGACAGTCGATCGTAAATTACAATTCCACATTAATCTCGTTTCTGAAAATTTAGGCAAAGTACTCTATATGATGGCGGACGTTCACGCGGCGATCGTGGAACCCGAGGCAGCTACTATAAATGTTAACAGTCTGTTCAAGAATTCGACGTCAAGTGCCGCGCCCACCAAGTCATCGGCTGCGAAAGCGAGTAAAATTGATACATTAGTCAACAAAATTATTCCAATGATGAGTGTTTCGCAGAAAATGGACGAAGTATGGGACGTGGTCGTAGGAACGAAAAGTTCTGTGGATGATTTGGTACCAAAATCCGATGAACTCCTGACTCACACTCACAGACAAGAGAGAGCCATAGGCCAGATTCACGAAGATTTAAGAGTCAAAACTAATCTCATCATAGAAAATTTGGATATGGTCGAGAAGCGGCTGAAGAAGCAGGAAGACGACGTGGCCACGCTGGCGCAGCGGCCGGTGCCGGCGGAGCTGCTGCTGGACCCGACCATCGACCGCCTGGTGGAGTACGCGCCCAGCCGCTACCGCGTGGACGACGCCCCCGCTTACCCCACCACCACGCCGTCTTCTACCTTTACAAACAGGTTACATATTTCCTAATCAGCATAAACAATGCTACAGCGAATTTCCATATGCGATTATTTCGGAGTTTTGCCATTGCGATTTTTATTTTGTTGAAATGTTCTCGGCGCTGCGACAACGTGTACGAAATGTGTCGATACGAATAATAATAATTTGTGATACGCTATTATGACTAATGATTATGTCGCGCACAGCCCGAGCAACTCGACCCCGAGCCCGACAGTGACGGTGACGCCGAGCGGCGGCGGCGGCACCAGCGCGCGCCCCTCCAGCCGCAAGGGCGGCATCATCTTCCCTAGCGTCAAGAATAAACCCATCATCGGCAACAACACCTTTGCATCCGAGATTGTCGCCAATTATAAAGACGTGAAAGTGAGTCTACCACGCCTACGCCAAACCCAATGTACTTTCTTTCTAATTTCTTGTAATTATTTTCGGATGGTATTTTGAGTACCTACTTATTCCACTATTAGGCAGGTATTTACATCTATCTGACATTTATGTAATGCTGATTACAAAGATGTATCAAACACCCATGATTGATTAATTTTATGTCTTGTAATGAAAATCTAAGGAACTACTTGACAACAGAGCTGTTAAAGATTATGAATACGTTATTTATTTAATCATTTATTATGTAACTACCTACATCGTACATAACATAACGAGTAAAAGAAGTCTGACAATGCAAGCGCCAACTCAACTCGCCTATAATTTTGTATACTTACACTCAGCAATGCGAAATCGTCACTTGTTTCTTGCAAAAAGCGAACGGTAGTATATTTTCCTGTATACCACCTATAAATGGCACATAAATTGGGCATGAAGAATAGTTTTAAGGTGTAAGGGTTTTAAGGTGTAGACAAGTTACCTAGTACATTTGGCGCCTTAATAATATCCGGGACAAATCACTCATAAGATTCCCTCAAAATAATCATAGAATTCCCTGTATCTTGGGAACCAGAGACTGATGTACATACACATAAACATTTAAATACATACATATATAGATATTGTATTATATACCCAGACTCAGAGCAAACAATTCTGCTCATCACAGAAAAGTTTGCCCTGTGTGGGGTCGAACCCACGACTCTTGGATCAGAGGTCAGGATCGCTCACCACTTAGCCAGCGAGTCAGTTATCTGCTCTTCTGTAGTTACGCTTGCTTGATATTGTTGTTCCTATTTCAGTTTTTTAAGGGGGGCCTGGTGGCCTGAAATACAGGTTTTACCTAGTTCGGAGACTAGTCTTACCCAATAAGTTTCAATTATATTCTTACTCATTTATTCTTGTCTGTTCTACTTTTTGGTAGGAAATTAATAATTGATTCATATTAAAACTAGTATCGATGTTACAAAAAAGTAATATGGTTTACCGATAAATTTTTTTAGAACATTTATACATTACGAGGTTTTTATAAATTCATTGTGTCTAACAAAAACTTGGATCGAAATGAATTTTAGATTATAATTATATCAATTCATGTAAAGACATTTATGTGATCAAATATATGTATTTTACTTACTTTATAACATGGGACAGGAATTTATTTAATGTTTAATTATGCATTATCTACGATGATATAGTTATTTGGTTTTTAGTATTACAATAAGTATAGGTAACATGATTACCAGCCGCAGCAAGCCGTATTCATTCCATTATGATTCCATTACACACCAGCAGCTCGCTAGGGCAAGCGCAAAAACCGCCCGCTCACACGCAGAAGCGACAGTTGCCTCTATTACGTGTTATTGTTCTTGTGAATGAGGCTGCGATTCAATCGAACCAAACGCAATCATAATATAGTTCCACATCACGTAAGCTGTGTAAATTTTTGGCTGTTTTTACATAATTAAATTAATTTAAAATAATAGATTAGTAGGCAGATTGTTTTCCCACCATAAATGACTAGAGTTAACCGCTTCAACTCGTTAATGAGGAAATTGGCAAGTCGTGATGTAAAACCAGCGAGCTTTTAGTTCTGCGGTACCGACCCAGGTATGGCAGCAAGCGGCATATTCTTTTGTTTTGTTTATTTTTGAAATAGTAGCGCGTAACTCCTCTTCCCAATGTGACAAAATTTTAAACAGTTCAGTCGACTCAATCACTCAATTGAGTCTAGGGAAGGTTTTTAATACGAATAAAAAGTAACAGTGAAAAAATCTTTCGTGCTTAACGTTCGTTGGGAAATGCGTTTTTACTCGTTTAGGGATCACCGTTTATTTTAGCCAGCCAATATTTTAGCCGCCATTTTACCTAAATTAAAACAATACTGGTAAAAGCTACGCTGTAGGACTTTGAAGAGGTCAACTATTTAACTATTACTCAGGCGCTATTATATTATTGAATAGAGGTGGAAAACAGCGAGTGTTTTATAATACTTCGTGTTTTATGTCCACTGAGTCATTAGTCGCTAGTTACCGCAAGAAAACAGTTACTAGTAGATACTAGTACGTACTTAAACAAAAAGTATCGTCTACTTACTTTAGCAACACCTTCTGTATTTAATAACTACTATTAGGTAATTTGTGAAGCAAATGAAATGCATGCGCTGTGGCCCTTGCGAATTTAGGTATACATATATGGCAAATCAAGTTATTACTATAACTTTATGGTTGTTCATAATAGTATAGGGTCCTTCTAGAATACCTGAAAAAAATTAACGGTAGCTTCTACTCATGAAGCCGAACAAATCTCCCCAAGGAACCTTTACTCAGTTAGCAATCTTATTTTTCTCTCCTCATACTATGTAACTTATTAAACAGATCTGCCAATTTTGTATGGAAAGTCCAAAAATTGACTTCCCATACAAAATTGACAGATCTGTTGAATCAGTTACATAGTAAGTATGAGGAGCCAAAAATTTTCTTTGCGAATTTAGTACAAATTCTTTGGGAAAGTTGTTCATTTCCATGAATACAAGCCGTGGTTATTTTTTTCAGGTATTTCAAGGACCCTATACAAATAAAGTATTGTGTAACTCGTTCGCAGGGGTTTTCCTGCGTGGACCTGCTTAACGCCGGCATGCGCGAGTCTGGCGTTTACTACCTGCAGATCCGCGGCACCACCTACTGGTTCCTGAAAGTGTACTGCGAACAGAATATTGCTGACGGGGGTTGGACTGTAAGTAACTGTCCACTACCAAAAAGCATAGAGGTTCAAATTGGCTGATCCAGACACATAATAATATACCGAAACAGCAGCAGCTGAGCCGATTTGGAATTTGGATATATGTATGTAGTATCTAATGAAATATGAAATAATCATCCCAACCAGCAAAGCTATGTGCTATAAAAGCAGAAACCACGTTGCTGTTTTGCTAATAAGTGCTACAAAACTCGTAATAATAATCGAGTAATAGTTCTTTATACTACAACACCTACTTAGAAAGTACCTTAATACTTTGAGGCAGAATGTACGTCATTACTCAGGCGCGCGGTCGCAGCCAAAAACTTTGGGGGGCGGGGGGGGTCATATAAATAGTAGAATCGAGAAAATTTGGGTAAATTGCACAAAATATTTAAGAAAATTAAAATATAAAAAAATAGCAATTATGTGTTTTAGGTAATTTGTTGTTGTTGTTAGTGGTTTTATCTTAGTAGCCAAAATTGTCGTAACTATGTTTTTTAGGTAATTAACGAGATATTAGAATCAAGCGCCCTACATTTATAAAGAGCCGCGAGCGTAGCGAGCGCGAAAATGTGTAATTTATCAAATTAAATACTTCAGTTTCCCTGCATTTTCAGGAAGTTTTAGTTTAATTTTACACCCTCCTTTGCACTCCAGTAATTTAAGAGGGAGCAGAACGTACTGTCCTAATTATAAAAAAGGCGCGAGCGAAGCGAGCGCGGACATTTTTATTTATCAAATTAAAAACCTCAGTAAACCTGCAATTTTAAGAAGTTTTATCAATTTTATGCCCTTCTTTGCATGTCCCTCCAGTAATGTAATTTAAATTGTCTCAGATTATCTGCATTTTTAAGAACTTTTATGCAAATTTTACGCTCACTTCTACGTGTCCCTTTACTATTGTAATTAACGAGGTAGGAGAAACAGCCACCCTACTTGTAAAAAGCCGCTAGCGTGAATTTTTTTTTGTTTTTTAAATTAGATACTTCCGTTTCCCTGTATTTTTAGGAAGTTTTAGTTTAATTTTACACCCTCTTTTGCACTCGAGTTATTTAAGAGGGAGCAAAGGTTACTGTCCTATTTTTAAAGAGACGCGAGCGAAGCGAGCGTGTAATTTTTAATTTATTCAAACAAAACCCTCAGTTTACTTGCAATTATTTTTTTATTTTTTATATTAAATTTTATCAATTTTACGCCCTCCTTTGCATGTCACTCCAGTAAAATAATTTATGAGGCACTACTATCAATCTTCCTTGTATACATATAAGAGAGCGCAAACGACTTCTTTCACAAAATAGAAGAACCTCATCTTCTTTGTCGGTTCACTCTTGGCAGAGTGGTCGTGGTCATCATGTCGTAGAAGAACCTATGGCCCTTTTAATCTAAAAAATTTAAACAGGAAGTTAATTATTTATTAAATATTTGTGAATTGTCTATAAGGTTTGGCATTTTGACGTGCACGATTTTGGGGGGGTCATGACCCCTAAAACCGCCCCCGCCCACCTCGGACCGCGCCTGTCATTACTATCGTTCAAATATGCGGGAAGAAAACGCGCTGAGCGGGAGGGAAAAGTGTATGAAAATCCATTACTAACGTGCTTTTTTTAATTTTGGGTAAGACTATGTCGGTGAACTAAATGTAAAATGCCAAAAAGTTTTTATCTCCAAGTTTGCAAAATGATACTGGTTACTAGCTTTTTCCAAACATTATTTAGAAAAAAGAACGTGATTTTGGCGTTATTTTTTAATTTTCCTCGTAGGTGTAGTATAAAGCACTATGTATCACTCGGGAGAAAGTGCGATTCCCAACTCGAGTGTATTAAGGCTACACGCTACATCTCTCGTTGGTAATGGTCACTTTCTCGCCTTGATGAACAATGTACTAATAAACGTTTACTCGACGCGAATTGGGCGCAATTTATTTAGACTAGGTTGCTGTAAAAGAAGAGTAAGCGCTGTATAAGAAGCTAAACATTGCTATAAATCTTGAGTTAAAGCGAAAAAATACTATAAGTGCTGTAATAGCAACAAAATGTATTCATACGATTATTTGTTCTATAAAAGATAGCAGTTTGCTATTACCTAGCAAGTGTATTCTATAAAAGTAGCCGAATTGCTTTAATTCGGCTAATATATGCTATAAAAGCTCTTTGATAACAGTTATTCGATATTTTGTGGTAAGTTTTCACATTTTGTCAAGCACGCCGGCTGATATTACACGATAAAAATATTTGAAAAGGAAATATCTATATTATTACTACCTTAAGAACCAATCTGTTCTTATACAGGGTGTTACAAAACAACCCCTAATGGTTGAAACGGCGTGGACTGTGAATCATTTTATTTTGGGTTATTTTTTTTACTGCATCAGTTCACGTTTCGGAGAAATCGTCTATCGAATTTCTTCAAAAATATCGATATGATATTTAAAATTTTCCAGCTCTATCGATCATCTGGTCGCGGTCATGACCCCGCGCGCAAACGCGCCAATCATAGCGCAGCAGCATATGAACGCAGCCTATCATAGCGCGGCTATCTGTTACTCCTATCATGAACTGACAGGTGAATACAATAGTGCTGCGGTTCTACATAGTCGATAATCTTATTTATGATTAAACAATTCGTTTTTGCAAACGTTTTATTTAACGTTTTGTTAAAAAAAAACATATTACAGTGGACTGCTTACATGACACACTTTAACACCCTTAATTCATTAGGGGTAGTTTTGTAACACCCTGTAAAATGTAAAGACTTTATAATAAATAACACAGAACAACATGCGAAAATAAGTTTACTGATAAAACCAGAGGCCCTAATTCATATATATTTGTGCGCCCCCATAATTCCTTAAAATTAAAATAAGAAAATATTTATAAAATAAAAAAACATTAAAGAAAATTACTTTCATGATCCAGTTTCTATAATATCACATTTATCCTATACTATTAAACGAGTTAGGTGTCCCGACGATTTCGAAAACGGCTTGAAACCATTCGACGAAAATCTAAGATTAGGGGCTAAAAATCACCAGAAATAGATCTATGAGGGAATTATCTTCGAAAACTTTCACTTTAGGGAGATTTGAGCAAAAATACATAAAATATGAACGCATACGATGCTTTTTTTAACAATGCACCTAAGTGCTTAGCAGCCCAGTGATTATGGTGCAAGCCACTTACTTTTTGGGTCCGGATTCGTATCCCACGAGACTTTTTTGTTTTTTTGTCTTTTTATTTTTGATTTTGTGTAAACTTATGTAAATAAGTAAATAAAATAAAAAACCATTTTGTGCCGCCTTGCTCCGTGTAAATAGATAATTTTCTACGGCTTTCTCTTAACTCAACTAGATGGCGCTTATCAACAATTGAAATGGGGAAGAAAACTGACAGAACTTGCCGATAGAGGCACTGATATCGCTTGACTCATAACAATCATCACTTACTGTCAAAACGTATAGAAAAACTGTTTACGTGAACTTGGCAATTGGTTGCAATAATAATGGAAATCATTAATTTCCTAAAGATTCTCGGATGAAAAAGACGTGGGAAAACTTACGTTTTCAATCATGTATTTTTGAACTTCGCCTTTAATTAAGGAACAGTCCAAGTAGCATAGATTTTCCATTTAACAATTTTACAGAAAGAAAACTATTTTATTACACCTCGATAATAAAAAACGCGGAACAAATTGAAAGTTGTTATGAGTCAAGCGTCCGTAGCGCCATCTGCAAATAGCTTTGCGTTTTCTTCCCCATAGGTAATACAATCTAAGATTGAGCCAAACTGTCGACGGACCAAAAAGTTGATAGTGCGCGGTGACTGTAAAAAGTCGCCAAAACGGATTGATATTACTGACTAATATTAATAATAAATGATGATAACTTTCTAATATTACGTATCATGAATATTTTTCTGTATTTTTTTCAAAAAATACTTTTCATAATTTTTGATGCACAACGCTTATCAGTATTGTTTTTGTATTTCCCAAAATAATTCTAACATGATACCAAGTTATTAATTGCATTTAAATCATAATTTATTTTTTTGTTTGTAAGAAGAAATTACATATTTAACAGAGAAACCAGAGCGCACCCAGCTCATCCATACTTGATCAAGTTGAAAATCGTTTCTGTTAATTCAGTTAATAAGAATCTATGTAGGTATGTGTTTGTGGATGGTTTGTGGCTTTTTATGGTGTGACATACGTCATTTAAATTTCATTTATTTTAATTAATTTCGTTATTTATTTCATTACTTATATTTTTTTTATAAAAGGGTAATTTGCATGTATTTTATCAATAGAATCAAATTATATAAAAATATTATAGACATTTTCAAAACAAATATTATTTGTCCTTTCGTCCCATAGAAGGCCACTATCGACTTAAACACACCCTGCAAAATGTTTCATAGAAAATAAATCTAATGGGTTAAAATAAACACTAACTACTACAAAACAAGTTATCTTACGTAGTTTATAAACTCCGATTGAACGAGAGCGACGCTCGGTCTTCCAGATAGTACGATTATAACACGTATAAAGGCGTTTAGATTAGGAACCTTTATACTCGTAGCACATGATATAGCCATACCAAATAGATTTCAGGGTTCCTTAAATGGTATAATAATAACCCTCATACTTCATTTTTATAATATTATGATAATGATGTTGGCTTTTTTATAGAACGTCTATCTCCAGTAACAACACTAGTTGATAACTTGGACGTGGATAAATTTACTCAAATCAGATGGCCTTGGTATAACACATTTTAAATGAATGAAAAATGTTTTTATTATTATTATATTTAAATAATTATAAGATCGTATGTTTTTGTAAGGAAAAACTTGAGCCTACGGAACCATTTAAAACATTACTATAGTTTGCACTTGATTCTAAATTTGGCTCATTGAACTTTGTAGAATTTTTCATCTTCTTACACGTTTCATTAACTTTTCTACGAAAAGCACCATTTCCATCTATTTTGTAAATAAAAACAACTAGAAACTTCGCAGAACAATCAATGCTACAAATGGCCGGAGTTGTGCTGTAAATGTTTTTAAAGCTCTGTAAGCTAAGTAAAGGTCGACTAATAACACTCAACACAATGAAAATCCTATAATAGCATTCTGAAACACATGATTCGAGTTATAATATAAGCATGCGGTAGTAAGAATGATAGTGCCTAATGGTGAATAGATTTCTTTTACTCGACTTTTATAGAATCAGAACAGAGTGCCGAGTAAAAGAAGAATAAAATCGCCCCGTTCCGCGATTCAGATATTCTATAGCTGTTATAGAACTATTATAGAACAAATATGCTGAGTGAAAGTGATTTGGTCACTTTCATTCAACATATTCTAAAAGGTAGAGTAAAAATGCTATAGGATAGTGTAGTAAACGTTTATTCGACGTAATTATAGCACAAATTAGTGAAAATACAAAATATTCGGGATAACTATTATGCGACAAGTCAGTGTGTTGGCGACATAAACTCAGCTGTTATTCGACTATAAGCTTTCACATCAATTCTTATTCGACTGTTTTGCTGGTTGGAATTATAATCATCAGCCAAAAGAGGTTCACTGCTGGAAAAAGGCCTCCCCCAAGGTTTTCCACACTGGCCGGTCCTGTGCTTCCCGAACTCAGTGGCTTTCCGCAACCTTCACCAGGTCATCGGTCTACCGAGTTGGCTGCGTGGTTGCCACTCGAAAACTTTAATGCCCCAACGGCCATCCTTTCTACGAGCTATGTGCCTCGCCCACTGCGACTTCAGTTGAGCGATTACGTATCTCCTCATTTCCGAATAGATCAATTTGGGAAACTCCAAGCATAGAAAGGGTTATAACCTCGCATACTTACAATTTCACAAATAAGTATAAAAATACATTTCTTTTAACTTATCAGTATGTACCGCGAACGTTGTAGACATAATATCTATAAGGTGTGTATCTATCGATGCCGGAAATTCTTGCTAAATTGCTCGTAGTTGTCATGACAATATTGGTAAGGAGGTTTGTGATGGTGTGGCTGGCGATACGCTCCTTGGTAATTGAACCTCTCGCAATGCTACTGCGTCTACTACGGTCCTAGTTTCGTGATCAGTCTGCAATGGTTCCTTACGTGGCGGCTTTAATGAAGTCGTTCATCGCGTGCCAACACACTTGCGATGATCAATCTCGCTCGGGGACGTTTTCTGACAGCAGAACCTTGGATTATAAGGCGCTCGATTGAGTTTTTATTTACAGATAAATAATTCTTGCTCCTCAATGTTGAGTTCCTTGATGATGGAAACATTCTCCGTAAAATTCAACGCCAGGTCCACATCATCAAGAGAGTCATTCTCGCTACCTGGTTGTCCAGGTCTTCGCACACCGTATATTATTTCTTACAATTGACATTTCAAGTTTTTGACCCCCAATAGATAGATGTTTGTCGAGGTAACTACTGTTTCCTTTGTTAGGCTGTATAGATTATGAAGCCTTTTCGTCAAGTCAAATTCACTTTTTTTAAATTAGTTGCCACCCAGTTAGCATAGATACCTTACATTTCATACAGCCTTTTAAACCCTAATGAAGAAAAATACAATGTGTGGGTGTTGTTTTGGTCGACAACGGCCTTCTAAGGGATGAAAGTATAAAAAATACTTGCTCTGAAAATACCTATAATATTTTTTTTTATAAATTGATTCTACTGAAAAAATTACCTACAAATTTTCCTAAAATTATCAAAACGCATGTTCGCGCAGTCAGTCAATGGCGGCCGGCTAATTCACGTATTTTCCTACAGAAAGGTCAATGACACTTACATGAACCTGTTTTTATTGCGTAACACATTACGGCGGCGCGACGTCACTCCAAATAACTCCAAATCTCACACACTCTACTTGATTTACACCATACGAAAAACATTTCGATAGTCTTGAACTGAGCGATGTATTAACAACTACATTGCTCAGTTCACGACTATTGAATAAAGACTTGTTCCTGATCATAGCAGTAGCGTAAGTTCACGCGCAGAGGCGCTTGCTCTCGCTGAGAAAAAGGAACGCGGGTTCAGCGCGGAGGCATGCAGTAGACTGCCCGCGCGGCCCGCGCCGCCCGTGGCGCTGCCGCAGTCGGGACCACTCGCGCACCCCCGCACACCTCGCCTCGTTGCTAGGCAACCATTCATTGTTAAAATACGTTACGCACGGAAACAAGGATACCATAATTAATTATTTTCTAAGATTTACTTATGAAAATTTAAGGTGCCATTTTTATATATTTTTTAGCATCAGTATCATGTATACTATCACCCCTGAAAAGCTCGTTGTCGACCAAAACAACACCCTGTACATGCATTTCCTTCATGAAACACACAAAAAACTATTAACTCGTCTAGTTTCCCACCAAAAACATAAATGTAAAAATGGGAGCCAAGTTCAATATTATGATATGGTGTGATTGTCGACTTCATCGACAATAGAACTGAGATCTAAATGGGTGCCAAGTTTTGTAGACAATCTTGAAAAATTCTATTAGATTCTTTTCATAGGTTCTTTTCTTATGGTCATGTTTGTGCTAACTATAAAATGACTCTCCATTAAGCAGAACGCAAGCGCTTCCACTAATTAGACTTACGAGAAATGAAAGTGCATTAGTGTTATGATTCTGGCAAAATTCTGCTAGATTCTTTGTTATAATTTTTGGGTTCTTTTGTTATAATTTTTTTTACTATTAAAATTACTCTCTATTCATCAAAAGCTTGTGTGTTATATTATTTTTAATTAAGTCATTCGATTCAAAGCGCCAGAGATGCAAAAGTTGTTTATAATATAACAGTATATATGTAATCGTAGTAACCGATCCTGAGGGCACGATGGCATACTACCACGGCTATCTTCTGAGCATCACTATTAGAATATTTTCTTGTTTTATACTTTTGAGATTTTTCCGTAGTGCGACATTGCTTTTAAACTTTTTTTAATTATAATTATTTTGGAGTTTGACTCACATCTGACACAAAAAACATTTTTTTTTTATTGTTGTACTGTTTGCTTTATAAAAATATGACTTTTACAATATAGTACAATTTTTTACACAAAGAAAATAACTTACAATCTATTGAACCTCAACATTGAATTGGCTAATCAACGTTATTTATAAAAAAATGTTATTGTTTTTATATTGTGAGGTTATATTCTTCTAAATATTTGATTTTCTGGTAAAAACTAGCCAAGTCAATGTTGAGGTTCAATAGATCATAAGTTATTTGATTTGTGTGTAAATAATTCTACTATTTAAAAAAAGTCATATTTTAATAGCAAATATTTTTGAGCAGTATATACAAAAACAAGAAATTGTGTTTTAAATTTACTTAAGAATGTTATACTTTCTTATAAATAAATTTAATTGTCTACAGAAGTTGACAACCACACCATATCATAATATTGAACTTGGCTCCCATATTCACATTTATATTTTTGGTGGGATATCGTTACTTTTTGGAATTATTTGAAAGTACATTATTATTATTTAAAAGTGATTTAACTATAAAATTATTCTTTTTTCTTATTATTATCCTTTTTTTTAAGTAGGTAAGTAGCAAAATTTTATAAGAATGTATTTTTTCGTACCTATCTTTATTACAATTGTTCGCAATGATGTCAGACCGTTGAGCCGGCGCTGTCAGGAGCAGTTTGTGTTATTATGGTTTTTGTCTAAGTTTTATAAATAATTGGTAAATTCCTATAAAAAACGTTAAAATGCAACCTTTCATCATGGAACTTACTCTCCTACGAAGAAGAAATTATAGCTTTTATAATTGTGAAAGGTGCTAAGTGTTATCTACCTCCTTAATAAAATCGATTAATTGAAAATAAAATTCAAATCTTTGAAATTCACTATTTTCTGTTTTTTTTCCTTTGCATGCACACAATTTCCTAGCTGGATGCCAAATTTGAACTTTCTAGGTCATCTATATGTCTATCTGTTTGATCTATATGTCAGTCATAAAAAAGCAGTCAAGTATGTGTTGGGCCACGTGCAGTGTAGGGTTCCGTAGTACTTCGACAGATACTGCTTCAAGGGGAAAACCTCCCGTCTTAGAAAATTGACTACTACTCGTTAATTTAGATTAGATTAGATTAGATTCATTTATTTCACATTACCTATCAATTTCAAATTACAATAATAGCTTATTAAAAATGTCAAAGTATAATGTGATCGTCAAAATAATTGAAATTAAAAATTGAATAATACAAATAGTTATTAATATAAAATTCAATGTCAATGTTAAAAAATAATAATAATAATCACACAGTGGATAAATACAAAATAAAAAATAAAAATGTCACTATGACACAATGGTAAAGATCAGGAATGTGAAAAATTAAAATATTTTATTAATATATTAATTTACTGAATAAAATTCATTATCGAACAAAAGGTTTCTCAGTCGGCGACTAAACGTTTCGCCATTTTCCTCATTTTTGATGACTGCGGGTAGTCGCTCATAATATAATGTCGGACCGACAACACGAGGGTTTTTGGTGGCGAGAGCTGTTCGTCGCGGGACTACCTGCAACCTCCCAGTGTTGCGCAAATGTCTACTTCCAGTAGTGCGTCGGTCGAAAGTCGATTTATTACGGCGGACGAACATTAGCAACTCGTACAGATACAGTGAGTAGAGTGGCATTATTCGTAGCTTTTTAAACTGCTCCCTACAAGTATCCCTTGATTTGTACAGCCTTCTTAGCTGTGCTAGTTTTCCTTTTAACTTCGTTGTATGTACTACTGCCGTAAATTTTTTCACATTGCTTAAACAACAAACATAGGGAGGGCATATAACATTGGGAGGGCCACATGACTTTAATAAAAACATTCCCTTTAAAGCTTAATATTTCGAAAACGGATCCCTGCAAAATCGTTTTAAATATAACGAAAAAATGGTTTTCACAAACTTACAATATTTTTGAAAGACCTATCCAACGACACCCCACACCATGGGATAGTCGAGAAAAAAGAATTCGTCCCCACTTCACGTGTAGGGGAGGTACCCTGAAAAAAAATTATTTCAAGATTTTATTTTACCACTTTGTCGGCGTAATTAATATGCATATCAGTGCCAGCTCTCTAGTACTAAAAGTCTCTGAGATAAGCTGCGGACAGACAGACAGACAGACAGACGGACATGGCGAAACTATAAGGGTTGTTTATTGACTACGGAACCCTGAAAATTACGATTTTGGACGTTAAAATCTATAATAACCGTTTGAGCTATGTTTATGAAGTTTAGGGTACTAGTTTATCTCATCATCATCATCATTTATCAGCTGAAAGACGTCCGCTGCTTGACAAAGGCCGTGTAATATTACACAGGGTGCTGCACGCCGGTTCTTTTTTCTTGAACTAGGCTTTAAACTCTGAAACTGTATATTGTTCTTATATAACGAATAACGATTACAAACTTAATCCTTATCACAAAAATCTTAATGTACTGTAATTAATTCCTGTCCTGGTAGAAAATAAATGATCATAGCTGTCAAATAAAATGTCAGTAACTGGCTGCTCAACCATGCAGGTGATACACCGTCGAGACGACTTCGGAGTTCCCGCGGAGAACTTCAACCGCGACTGGGGCGACTACAAGAACGGCTTCGGCGACCCCAGCCGGGAATTCTGGCTCGGGAACGAGAACATATACATGCTGACTAACAACGACGACTACATGCTTCGAGTGGAGCTCGAGGATTTCGACGGCAACAAGAGGTAACGCTTCTCGAAACTTTGAGTCGAAGAAGTTTCATATCGTGGCTCGAAGTAACACTTCGCGAAACGTTGAGTCAAAGAAATTTTATATCGTCGCTCCGGGACGGGGGCAGCGGAGTACAAGTCTGTGTACTACGTTCGAGTGGTAGGAATTTTGTACTATAAGGTAAAAAAAAAACCATTTAGAAAAGAATATGTACAACGTCTACTTAAATCAAATAATAGTTATTTGTTCAACAAGTGAGCAAAGTAATTTTTTGCTACGAGTGCTAACTTTAAATCACGAACTAACGAAGTAATCTAGAATTGAATCACGAGCGAAGCAAGTGATTCTAATATAGACTACTGAGCACAGTGAGCGATTTAAAGGCACGAGACATAAAAATAACTTGCTCTCGTGTGAAATATACAACTTTTCACCTCCACCAGCGAGCCCGCCGGGAATGGAACAGGATATAACGCTAACGGACTAGCCACTGAATAGCGGTTGAACTCATTATTAACAAGGAGAATACACCACTTGAAAAATTATCAAGATACGGTCTCTCTTCAGGTATGAGACACTTTAACAAAGTAACTGACATGGATCCTCAGTGCTTTTTACTTAGAAGGTTTTGACAACTGTACGGGGATCAGAAATATATTGGCGAGCACTTACGACGAGTCGAGACTTTCAAATGTCAATATACAGGATGGAATTTTGTAACCTCACCTGGGGGGAAAGTACTCTAACTAAATACTGGAGATAGCAAATTTTACTAAAAGGAAATATTCCTTTATTTTTAACCCTTAATTTGGCAGTGTCCTCGGGGTAGGACATCCCTTTGAAAAAATTCGTGTGTTTAAAGAACTTTACTATTTTAGCTGTTTATTTTTTCAAGAAACTGGAAATACTGTTGTAAATTAGTTGTTTTTTACCCTCGTTTGGTAAGCCCTTGGCACCATCTCAACATCATCAAATTATGTAGATAGTGTAAAAACATGCAGCCGCAACGGCAGCGGGCTCCGCTAGATAATTTTTCTTGTTTTGTTAGTTTGGAGGGGTTGAAAAGATGCAAACCTACATTCAACGATTTATGAAAATACGCTTGTCACACCCAGGAATCGAACCGGCTAAAATCTGAAAAAAATAACATTGTGTACTTTTATGGCATTAATCGATAGAGTCAATCATAAGGATCTAATCTTTGTAAAAAACATGCATAGTTTCAACGAGACACTTTTACTCGCATAAAGCACTTTTACTCAAGGCTCCATCGGATTACTTATGTTAGTAATTAACAATTATCTTTGGCATAGTTTATTTATTGAAAACACGAAGAACTATTTAGATAAGAAAATTGCAATTATCTTTACCCTTGTTTGTAAAGATAATTGCTGTTTTCTTAAAAGAATGTTGTGTATCCAACAAAATGGAGCTCATTTCGTTTAATTAAAATAAGTTTAGATTTCATGGCTTTCCATTCATTTACCTTACCATGTTTGTTAGAGAGATTTGATCCTTATGATTGACTCTATCGATTTTCGGATTTTAGCCGGTTCGATTCCTGGGTGTGACAAGCGTATTTTCAAAAATCTTTGAATGTAGTTTTGCTTCTTTTTACAAATAAAGGAATGTTTCCTTTGAGTAAAATTTGCTATTTCCAGTATTTATAGTACTTTCCCTCCAGGTGAGGTTACAAAATTTCACCACATATATTGAATCCGGAATAAACTGCTATTCATATTTGTAATTAATGAGAAAGATCATTACTAAGTGAAAAATAGCCCTATATCAGGATAGGATACATTCAAAACCCCAGAATTGGTTAATTCGTAAATGGAAGTACTACGCAGAATCCTCCATTCCTCCATTACGTGGTCAAATGTGGATTCAGCTTGTATAAAATCGACATAAATTTGCACTGTTTTAGGATTCTTTTATAGTTTAAACTAATAATCCAATGATATATTTTTCTGGATAGGTACGCTCAGTATTCACACTTCAAAATATATTCTGAAGCAGAGTATTACAAGCTAGAAATCGAGGGCTACGAAGGCAACGCAGGGGACTCCCTCAACGACCCGTGGTACGGATCCAACAACAGTCCGTTTTCGACGTACAACAGGTTAGTACATTGTGACGTCAGCGCAAGGGCTTAATAAAGCTAAGTTATTGATCCATCTTCCCATAAAAAAGGAACTTTGTTATATTTTAATAGGATTTTATAAGGAGACCTCAATTTTTTTTTAATACACTTTATTTATATTTTTTTATTCAGTTATCTGTCTATAGCCTTAACATATCTTTTCGCTTTCCGATGTGTGCTGTTATGTTAACGAAACTGAAAAAATAACATTACTACGTTTGCGATGTTTGTTTGTTTGTTCCGCTTTCACGCTGGAACTACTAAAGGGATTTCGATGTTTGGTAGGTAGATAGACAATGCACTCGGCTAACACATTGGATAGGTACTTTTTATCCCGGAAAACTCGGAAGGTTCTCGGAAGAATAATATATACTTAAAATTATACTTCGCCACTAGGTGGCGCTGCCTTAACATTATCACGAAGACGAAGTCGCGGGCGGAAGCTAGTGTTTGATAAAAGACGTTCGACTTGACACGGTTCCAGGGATAACGACCGGTCTTCGTTGAACTGCGCGTCCATGCTGAAGGGCGGCTGGTGGTGGAAGTCGTGCGGCCGCGGCCTCAACGGCCTCTACCTGCACGATCCACAGGACCTTACGGCCAGGCAAGGTGCGTACTACCTCACAGTATACGTTATAATAATACACCGCGCTACCTAGCAACCAGGTACTACCTCACAACATGTAATATACTGAGCTGCCTAGCAACCAGTGGCTTAGTGCGCCTTGCCTGAGTACACTGTCGTAACCTGGGTGAATTTTGTTGTTATATCTCAACCATTTCCATCTTGCCAAGCCATGTTAAACCGTCTTTGTTAGTTGCTATCGCTACATGACAGTCTTTAAGCGTTATAGGCGGCTTCGAAACTAATGAATGACACTTAGTGTAGTAAGGTTTAGCCCTAGCTAGCTAGCCCCATTCACAAACACTGATACGTACATTGCCTCCATAATACAAAGTGATTTTTAATGGCGCATACGAACAAATGTGTCAACTTTTGTACTGCCACATTTTAAATAAACAACAAAAATTAAATTCGGTCGTCGGATTTAACATTTTGGATAGCATAGATATTTACATTCGCTTTTAAAAAAGTTATATAGGTCATAGAATAACTAATAGTTACTACTATGGCTTAATTTTAAAAGATTAATCAGAATAAAATATAGAATACAGGATAAATATTCTGTATTTTATACTTGATTCTGAGTAACCCCTTAAAATTCAAACGCACTTTTTTAATACCCTGTATAGTTAATAATAATGATTTATTTTCTCACCACAAATCAAATTTTACAAAGAAATTCACAAAAATAATGGAAACATTACAAATCTATGTTTGCGGGAGACCGGTGCCTTAGCTAAGATATAAATATCTTGTGTTTATAGGTCAGGCCCTCACTCGGAGTAACGGGTGTAGCAATAAATAAAAACTTTTTAACGCCGCGCCGACTCAAAATTACTTAGGTATACACTTACATTAGTTTAAGAACTTAGTTATTAAGGTCAAATAAAAAAGGTTATTATTTTTTGCTTTTTTTTCAAAAACTTTCAGCGGTTTAATTGTTTTCTTAAAAAGTTTTTATTTTATATATTTTTGTGGCTATATTTTTTTTCCAAATTTATATGGGACCAACTTCGGGGTATATACTCTTTCCAATAAAAGAAGAATTATGAAAATCGGACTACTCTGTAAAAAGTTATGCGTTGCCATATGTATATAAAAAAATATATACGCGTCGACTTGAGAACCTCCTCCGTTTTTTCGTCGGTTAAAAATACAGAGATGAACAAACAAAACTTTAGAACAAGACTAATATTCGTGAGACAAATTATTATAAATCTATTAAATCATACCTGAGTAAGTACATGGGTGCGTGTCTACAGGATGTAACAGAAAGGTGTGATAATACTTTAAGGTTGGCTTTTACCCATCAAACTGAACAATTTTTGTTCTACAACTTTGTTGAAATCGCAAAGAAATTTTCGGACTTTTCATACAAACTTGGTTCGCCAGCTGATCAATTTGTATGAAAAGTCCAAAAAAAAATTTGCGATTTGAACAAAGTTGTAGAACAAAAGTTATTCAGTTTGATGGGTAAAAGCCAACCTTGAAGTATTATCACACCTTTCTGTTACACACTGTATATGTATGTGTGTATGTGTGGGTGTTTTTGTGTATGATTCTTTGTGTGTGCATTCAGATGTTACTATTGGGAGTCTATCAAACTCAAAATGTTTTTTATTTAAGTAGATGCTTTACACATGCTTTTAAATCGTCAATATTTTTTTTCTACCTAGTACAAAGGCCCTACCACGCTATAGCGGAGGCTTAAGTTTAGCAGCGGACGTCTTCCGGCTGATATGATAATGACGGTGTTAAAATATTTCAGTATCTATTTGCAAAGAGCGAGATACACCATTAGGTCGAACGGGCACGAATACAATCCTACTTATAATTTGTTAACAACCCATCGTCACCTCAGTGCTTATTTGTTCAATGTCCAAAACCAACACTTTATACAACAAGGTTTTTACTGATTATTTCACGTAAATTAAATGATTTCTTACAGATTGCATTTTCAACAGGTAATTATAATATTTTTAATGTTCTTAAGATCTAAATTATAAGAATAAATCTTATGATAACTGCATTTAAAAGTAATTTTCGTTAATATGGTCGATTGGACAAATAAGCACTCAGGTGACGCCATATTGTCCCCACAGGGGACGGGTCTCTTCCCATACCTCAGGAAGGTTAGGCCATACTCCACACACGGGGGCCAAGTCCGGATTGGTGCAGGTCGTGGGGTTAGTACCTAGCCAACCCCAGTGTCAGAAGTTTTCAAGCCACCTATAATCTACTTATAATACCGGTAACTTAATCTGTTAAAGGCATCGTGTGGTTTCGATGGAGAGGCTGGGATTACACGTTGAAGCGGGCTTCCATGATGATCAAGCCCAAGGGGCTGCAGCCCAACACGTGAGCGGCGCCGGCGCAGTTCGTCGCCAACCCCCGCCCGCCGCGCCTTGCCCGCTGTTCACTCGTTACTTGGATTCAATCTCGGTGTATTCCACTTCTTCATACAATGAATCCAGTTAATGATTTCAAAGAACAAGTCAAGCAATAAATCGCTCAAATTGTGTACTTTGTAAATAATTCCTTTGTATTCTTCATTGCATCCATTGTTGTATTGTAAATAGGTGCCACACTATTTTGTCGATGTGCCACATCATGCCCCAATCATTAATTTATTATTTAACTCGATAGATCTATAAATTTTCTCGTTAATTAGGTTTAAATTTTAGTTCATAAGGTCGTTATAAGTTGTACATAATTTATTGATATGCAGTGATAGATAAGTTGCAATAATGTTACCAATTTCATATTTTCAATTGTTTATCTGATTCAAACATTGGTTTAATTTAAAAAATCACGAACGACCAATATCAATAAAAGCACTCTATCGAATAAAAGCTATAAATCACTATGTATGAAATTTTCACCCAACGATGTACCTGATTTTTTTTATTGGTTACAACCAATTATATTGTGTTAAGTTTTTTTTCAAATCGACGATGACTAATGTACAGTAAATACCATTTTTTTAAATTGCTAGTAAAATGGTTACAATCTTGTAGTTTCATTTCTTATTACACTACAAAAAAAATCTACGAGTAGTTCACTGCCCCTGCAGGTGCTCAATAGACTGAACAACTTCCTCCAAGAAACCCATCTTTAATTTAAGTTCGCAAAAATGGCTTAATACAATTGTTCAGTTGAATCATATGAGAATAATAATTTATTTAATCAATGAAAAATGTTCCAAAATTTTAATTTTTATATCAAGTCACGTTCAGCCAAACCATCCTGGATACATTGCAGACTATTGTCGCAAAAAAATTGTGAAATAAATTAGGTATGAATTTGCTCTTGTTTACCGTGGTGCTCAGATAAAACTCGATTTTTTGAGGTTAATATATATATAACAAATAAAGTTTAAGATTTCAAAATTTATTTTTATTTATATTATATTAATACAATAAGCACAATTTTTAATTATTTAGAGGTACTTTCGCATTGCAGCGACGAAGCATCAGCATAAAGGAGACTAGGCTACACTAGTACATCGTTCATCAAGGCGAGAAAGTGACCAATTACCAACGAGAGACAGCCGAGGGCCTTAATACACTCGAGTTGGGAATCGCACTTTCTTCCGGGTGATACATAGTGCTTTATACTACACCTACTTAGAAAGTACCTTAATACTTTATCGAATTGGAGGCAGAATGTACGTCATTACTATCGTACAAATATGCGGGAAGAAAACGCGCTGAGCGGGAGGGAAAAGTGTATGAAAATCCATTACTAATAATAACGTGCTTTTTTTTAAATTTTGGGTAAGACGTGGGTAAGACTGTCGGTAAACTAAATGTAAAATGCCAAAAAGTTTTTATCTCCAAGTTCGCAAAATGATACTGGCCACTAGCACTACTGGCTTCCAAACATTATTTTGAAAAAAGAACATGTAGGTAACATGTGAACATCACTCTGAAGAAAGTGCGATTCCCCAACTCGAGTGTATTAAGGCCCTCGGCTGAGCCTCGGGCCTCAAACTACATCTCTCGTTGATAATCCGTCACTTTCTCGCCTTGATGAACAATGTACTATTATACTACAACAAAATTTTTTTTTTTCAAAAAAATGTTTCGAAAAAGCTAGTGGCAAGTATCATTTTGCGAACTCAAAACTCAAAATGTTTTTTATTTAAGTAGATGCTTTACACATGCTTTTAAATCGTCAATATTTTTTTCATTGGAGATAAAAACTTTTTATCATTTTACATTTAGTTTACCGACATAGTCTTACCCAAAATTAAAATTTTCATACACTTTTCCCTCACGCTCAGCGCATTTTCTTCCCGCATATTTGTACGAAAGTAATGACGTACATTCTGCCTCAAATTCAATAAAGTATAAGGTACTTTCTTAGTAGGTGTAGTATAAATACATATCCCTACGCACAATTAAGAAACAAGGAAATTGTAATATTTGCCTCCAGTAAAGGTCATAAAATTTATATTATCATTCATCACCATCAGATGGACCTAATATGCCATTAATTTCATCGTCAAAATCATTTGGATCGAACATTACATTTTCTATTGTAACTTCTGATTCCACAATCATATTTTGTGCTTCATATTCCACTGCCATATGGTTTTCGGTGGCCATGGCCATGGCTGGCTGCGGTTGCATCTCAACCGCCGCTGTGCCCTGAGTGTCGCCGTGTGTGGAGCTGTTTTGTAGCGGGGAACCAGCTATAGCTTGAGTTCCTGTTCCAGGTGCAGTTTGTGCATTAACCGCATTTATCATACTTTGTGGATGCTCTATTTCGTCAAGTAAGTTTCGTGTTTCTATATCGGTCAATAAATTGTGTGACTCCAGATCGGCCAACAAGCTTTGAGGTTCAATATTACCTAGTAAGTTTTGAGGATCTATATCCACTATCATGTTTTCACTCTCTATTTGAAAAGTATTTTGATTCATGTCATCTGGCTGACAGTTTGTTGCATCTCGCAAAAACCCTGGTGGTTCTATTATTTGAGTGTCGTGGTAAATAGCATCTAAGTCTCCTAATGTACACTGCATATCTTCAGAAGCAGGCAATACGCGTGAGGGGCTGGACTGGGAAACACGGCGAGTAGTAACTCTTTCGCGTTGAACCCTGAGGCCTCCCCAATTCTCGTGTTATACTTTCATTTTCTTGGTGGCCCTTCTGGAGGCTCGCTCTTTAGCTTTTTCTAAGAGAGGCATCAGTTTCTTTTCTTCAGCCAGTATCTTCAACAAAGCTACAATGAATGGTAGATAATTATGTCTTCGCCGCACCATTTCCTGTTGATATCTTAACATTTTCGAATCTTCATCATCTATCAACATTCTTAGTCTGGGCACTTCATTTTCATCTGTCTCCATACCAAGCATTTGAACCTCGCGCAAATGTTCTTCAAGTTGCCTTTCATATATCATTTTGCGGTCAGATACAATCGCCATTAAATTAAAATGAATTTCACCCTCTGTGTATCTGTAAAAATCACAATATATGTAAACAGATGATGAAATCCAAGTCAAACCGTTTTTATTTAAAGTGCTTGATGTAGGTACTTAGTTATTTTTACTTACACATTGATCCTCTTCATTATTATTGGGCGAACAACATCAAGCCAATTTTGGTCAGGATTAACAGGCCCATGGTCAATTGGTCCTTCGCGTAGACCATCCAATTCATATATACGCCCCTCAATGGGCATGTAGCCCACAAAATGATAAGCCTCATTGTCCTGAAAATATTTATGTTAAAATCTATATTCACAACAATATAGTAATAAATTTTTCATTGTATAATCCAACTTGTCATTACCTTCGCAGCCATTTTAGGATCAAATTCAAATAGGGTTTGTGGTGCCATTGAGTTGTGAGCACTTCGGATTGTCTGAGAATTACTCAGAGTCAGACCTCTCATCCTTGGATCGAAAGACATACTGAACTCTTTCAATTTAGTCAGCTCTGGGCCTAGATCTAAATCAGGATGATTGCAGTTCAGTAAGATACTGATAACTGCTTGTGTTGCGCAAGCATTATTTATGACCTGAAACATTAGCAAAGTTAACCATCTCAGAAGAAACTAACTTGTACAATATTTAGGTACAAAGTAATTTCAGACCTGCTTAGCAAAGTAAATCTTATCCAAATGACTATCAGTCACCAGTGAGCCTGATGGCTCCTCATCTTGCATGTACTTGAACAGGAATATTAGGCCATGAACTGGACTGCAAGGAAAGAATATGAGATAGTAAACATTTTCATATTATAACTAATGTAACTAACAGTCATTAGTGACACACCTCAAATTTTCAAATATACTATCATCTATTGTCCACAACTCCTCCACTTGGACACCTTTGACACCTGGAAATTAATTAAAACATGGAAAAAATTAGAGTTAAAATAAAACTATACATGTACTATCATATAAAATATAAAGTAGAGAATAAAAACAAACCAAATTTTCTTATTAATTGAGTGAAAACACCAGGATCACTCTCAATGAGACACCAATCACCAGCTGAATCCATGTCGGAGGCAAAGTATCTCCAATGAGCTGAAAGGTCAGAAGGTGTAAATTGTGAAATTAAGGAAGCAATGTATTTAATGAAAAGTACTAAACACACTTGTGTGGGACTGGAGGGCGGGGATGCAACTGAAATTGACAAATACACGGTGTTAAAAAAAGTGCGTTTGAATTTTAAGGGGTTACTCAGAATCAAGCATAGTATTACCCAGGTAAAATATTGAAAAAAAACTGATCTTCAAATATTTTTTTCAGATTCGCATACTAAATCTGAGTAGTGAATCAAGAATTTGTATGAAAACCTGAAAAAAAAATTGAAGAGTGGATTTTTTCAATATTTTCCTGGATTCTATAGTTGATTCTGAGTAACCCCTTAAAATTTCAAACGCACTTTTTTTAACACTGTATAGGTATTCAAATCAAAATTAAAAAAAACAAAGAATATATAATAAGACAAAAATATATAATATATCTTTGACTATTGTAATTTGTAATACATAAAGATTAAAAGTCACACAGAGAAACATAGAAAGAAGTGTTTCAAAAGTCAGACTAATTGACAAAGTTTCAAAGAAGGTCCTTTGAGAGAAAACAAAAATGTAATAAAAATAGCAAAAAATGGAACTGGGCGGGACATATCTCAACGAACGAAGACAACCGATGGAGTAAATGAATGAACCATCCGACCAATATAGGCAATTTTCGCGGCAAACGCCCGTGCACATTGGGCACGTGAGTACGCCGTCTACATAATAGTACTGAATGGCGGTAGATGGACGGGCTTTCAGCTCATCGCGTTTCGTGTCGAGGTCTGTTTTATGCTGCTCCTCGAAATCGCTTACTTGCCTCTGTACAAGCCTACGCCATTCAAGGCGCTGTGCTGCCAAATCTTCCCATCGAGACGGCTCTATGTTGCACCTTTTCATGTATCGCTTTTGAACATCTTTATATCAGAGGAGTTGTCCACCTTGTTTCCGCTTACCCTCATCTAGTTCAGAGTAAAAGATGCACTTCGCCACTCTTTCTACCGCCATACGTGATACGTATGGCCGAAATTGCTGACGCATTAGATATGCCTCAATGCATCTTACTACAACGTGGTGTCCAAGATATACAAAAAGTGTAAGAGGAAGACCTACAACAAGATGGAGGGATGAAATAGTTGCATTTGCTGGTATAACATGGCCCAGAGATGCAAGATGTAAAGAAACATGGAAAAAGAAGGGGGAGGCCTTTGCGCAGCAGTGGGATGAAATATAATAATAATAAAAGATAAAAAAATGAACTTAAGAACAAAACTATGTAAAATTATTGTATAGGCCGCAATAAATAAAATACATAAAGTGATAGAACTAAGAATGCCCGAGAGCTCTATATTTTTTTATAATGTACTTTTTTTATGAACTTTAATTGTATTTGTAACTTGTAACATAATGGTGTTTACTGTAAAATTACAAAGTTTGCTAAATAAAATTAAAATAACTGATATATTTTCATAACACAAATTCAATTAATAAGACTCAATTCAAGGGTTTCTTCTCTTGCCATAAGTCCCCCATTTGCAACACTGAACATGCAATACTGAACCAAATAATTAGGATATTCTGTAATGAGTAAGAACCAACATTTCCAGACTTTATATTTGCAATTCTGAGCCTCTTTAGGTAATGTGTAAAATTATGTTTCAAAGATTCTTTAAAACATACATTTCCTAGGAAATCTATATATTTCCTAAGAATTGTATACAATTCCGAGATAACACTAGGAAATATATAAATGATGATGAGAAAACATGTGAGCTTCGCCAGAAGACTCGCTACATCTTTTCTGTTAAAAAAAAAAAAACATCTCAAATAAAACAGGGTCAGACAGTTGAGATGTATACTTCATTCCAATCAAAAAAAAGCAAAAGGTAAACAAACGTAGTATGCAGATGACATTGACATGTGTCAGTTCCATAGTAAGTTTGTTTACGTTTTGCTTTTTTTTGATTGGAATGAACCATAGTGCTTGTGTCTTAACATACCTGTTTCCTGAACCTTCTTTTCTCGGGAAATTACACAACAAATACATATCCTTTCCTTCAAAGTCAAAGTCTTTTTTATTTAAGTAGATGATGAACGCATTATTTTAAATCATCAATTTTATTTTCTACCTAGTACAAAGTAACTTATTTGACTACGCTGCGTACGCTGACAAATATGCCTCTGTTGTACTAAAGACGGAAAAGAAAGATTGACGGGCACAGACCTGAAGCCAAAAGGTGCAGCAAAGTGACTGGAAGTTCAAACCGCAGCTGCAGTAGGCGCTCTACGTCCTCTAGACCATGACTGCCACTACTAAGGATAGTGATTGAGGGAAAGACGGATTGGATTAGATAAATACATATTATAGGGATCCAATTATATGAAAGTAAATTATAATCATATTTAAAACAGCACTTACAGTCTCACGTAGGAAAATATGTTAGCGTTCACTTGTGCACGTAATAAATATGTGAAGCTAAGCCCGACTTTATCAATATACTAGTTTTAATACGTTCCGAGAAAAATTACAGGAATGAATTGCCGATTTTCATCCGAAAGCATTCCGCACACACAGGGCATTTTTTTTTTCCGCCCTTGTTGGGCAGGCTAAGGCTCCATGGCCATACCGCCTCGTCTTTAGTTATGTTTTTTCTTTTTAGCTTAAAAGTTTACGTCTTCAGTATTATTTTCTTCATTTTATTTTCAAATTCTTACTCTTTGTTAGTCAAATACCCTATTCTTCAGCAAAATGATAGCACTTTTGATGAAGATTTCATGGACTTCTTGAGAGCACTCGAAACTCAGTCTATGGTTCATTCCAATCAAAAAAAAGCAAAAGGTAAACAAACATAGTATGCAGATGACATTGACATGTGTCAGTTCCATAGTAAATTTGTTTACGTTTTGCTTTTTTTTGATTGGAATGAAGTATACATACTTTTATTTCATTATCCTACATATTAGACACTTAAATGGCACTTTATTGAACAATACACTATCAATATTATGCATTAAAAACCACGATACAGCTCGCGTCACGTAAAAAGAGCGCTGGCGGGCGTTCCGAAGTCACAACAGTTTACTCTGACAACAGGATAGCATAATATAAATCGCTTAAGTGTGAAAGAGAAGGAACTAAACAGTTGCTGTCAGAGTGCATCCTCGGAACGCCAGCCAGCGCTCTTTTTACGTGACGCGAACTATATCTATTTTTTCGGATAATAAAACAAAACTGACAAACCCTTGCTACGAGTTCCCGCCAAAAAGTCACTATACACAGAAGAGTGTCCAAAAAGTGAAGAATTCACCTGCGGATTGGTCGAATCATTTCCTACTACCTACATACCAAAAATGTTTTCTAGTAAAAGTCCCACCATTTTTGTGATATATCGGTATTTTTAGATTTTTTTCAAAAAAATTGACCTTCAGTTTAATGCACGCCATGGCTCAGCTTTAAAATATGCAACACCACAGATTGAGTTAATATTTTTTTTTGTAGATAGGGGTTACTTAGATGTTTCCTTGAGCTTTTTTGGCGCTTGCAATGTCTCCACAAGCCAGCATTTTGAAACCGAGAGTTGCTGGAGAACAAACAGTCCAGGTTTCGAACGCAGTTTTCTTTCCTCCTCCATTAGAGGCTGGAACGGTGTTACACCCTGTTAGAGCAGACCTGTTATTCCTTTTTGGTCTTGTAATAGAATTAAATCATAAGTTTCGTATTTACAAAATGTATCTAAAAATAAAATTTTCGTATAGGTAAGTAATTTAAAATAAAACCTTAAGATGCTGCGATTTTGTCACAATTTCAAGAACATAAAAAGCAACAATGCTGCCCATGCTTCATGCTCTGATAGGGAGTGATACTGTTTTTTAGCCTTTAATTGAAGAGAAAAGAAAACTGCGTTCGAAACCTGGAATGCCTGTCTTGTGGAGACATTGAAAGCGTCAAAATACTTTGGAAAAATTTATCATAACCATGTTTGACAAGTGAGTTTGAATAAAACGAGGTTTTTGTACATAGACGACTATGTTTAGGAATATATTTTGGTGACAAAAAATATTGTATAAATTATTCTATAACCTGAAACTTGGTGCTACATGGCGGGAATTCATTTCTTTTTACAGTCGAGTCTATAAATATTGACGTGTAAGACTTTTTACTTATGTGAATGTTTTTGTCGGGATTTTACTTTCTGTGTATGAAAATCTACATATCTAAGGTTCGGGTTGTATCACGTGGTTGCTGGTAACTACTTACTTTTTGTCAAACAAGACAATAATAATACTCCCGGAAAACCGCCTCCGTTGTCTAGTCGCTCGCTTCACATCAGGAGGTTGCGGGTTCGATTCCTGGCGGAGTCTAACTATAATATGTAAGACTCCGTTTGGTCGGTGGTAGAGCATTCTCGGAGCCTGCCTGGTTAGCTATCATCTTTTTTTTACCCTCAATAGGGTATTTTACTCTATACAAGAAAAAATCTAAAACTGCTTATTTACTGTGGTATTTGTAATACGTAATCGATTTAGTATGATTTCTGTACAATAAAATGAGAAAAAACATTTTATTTTTGATTTACCAAAATCAAGTTTTTTAATCTGTTATTCAAATATCTGAAACGACAGCCGCCATGCTGGTTGTCAGGTGACGTCACAATAGTGGTAAACAATGACATTTTGTTCGCGATATGTGTCAAAATTTTAGTACAGAACTGTTTTGTTTACTCCTGAAATGACGTCACGACCTAAGCATCATGGTGGCTATCGTTTTCGCGCGCTAATTGGGAATGGTAATTTAAAATGTATTTTGGGGTACTTATAGGTTTCAAAAAAAAATTAAAAAAATATTTTTGACTTTTTCCCACCTAATGATCAATTTGAGATACTTTTCAAAAAATGGTGAAAAACCCTATTGGTAAGCCCTTGGCATCATCTCACCTGATGGTAAGTGACGATAATGCCGAATACGAAAACGGGCTTACCAAGATTCCCCAACGCAGTGGGGAACTGGTTATCTTACTTTCATGCCGGAACATATCAATGCTGTTAACGTTGATGTTTGGCGGCAAGACTTAGATAAGATGGTGGCATATGCCAGGCGGGCTCAGAAAATGCCCTACCACCAACCAAACCGAATCCAGAAATTTACACCCCGCCGGGAATCGAACCCGCGACCTCCTGATGTGAAGCGAGCGGACAAGCGGAGGCGGTTAAAATTTTAAATGGGGCATGGTACGAGTCAAAAAATTTTTGAATGCACCTTATACAGAATGTAACTTCCGGAAACTTTAACAGGCTGTTCTATTTATGAAACTGTAAAGCTTATCTTAAGGAACCCATACAAAATTCGCATAAAAATGAAGTTTTCATATAATATGGTAAGCTAACCGACCAATTTTGTATGGTGTGTCCAAAAATTGTCTTAAGTATTCAGCATTCTTAAGGTTCATTCGGAAAAGTTGTTCAGTTTCATGAGTGGATCCCATAATTTAAATTTCCAGGAGTGATCTTTTTACACCCTGTATAAGTAAATATCAGCCTGTGTATCACAAATATCGAGCTGAAACTCACAACTAGACCTTGTTGGGTAAACAATATTTTCGTCTGTCAGATGTCCCTGACGTGAGACTGACAGCGTCTTTTTTTCTAAATATAAAAAAAGCTTGCCAGCATAAATTACTCAGACTAAAAAGTTTTTATAATAAATTTGCTACTTTGGTAATGCTCAAGCAAAATGCAAGATGGCGCTAAAAACGAAATCCTGGGCTAAACAAAGCTTATCAGACTAGTTGAGATTGTAGTTACTGTAATATCAGAAAGGTGGTGCTGAATACATGAACTACATGCGTAAAATTTATGATATTTTACTGCAGTTTTTAATGATATTATAGAAATAAATAATACTATTATATACATTTGGCGAAAATAAAAGGTTGTAAAGTTTACGTTGGACAGATAAAATCAAAAATATTGTGTGTATTTGTATAGTTTTGACCGAGCTAAATTTGTATGAAATAGCGTGACTGACGTTTAACCTTAAGCAGCCCCAATAAATACGCCCGCGGCCTAAATAGGTCCTTTGTAAAAAGATGTAGAGCATGCATAAGGGCTAATGACGGGAATTTTGAACATTTATTATAAAAAACATCGACGTAGAAACAAAAGGACTTCGGGTCAGCGCTCAAAAGTGTCCGAACCAAAAGAGTAGTAAAATGCAAAAAGAGTTGTAATTTCGCGCCAGTCTTCATTTGGTCGGCCGGCTGACTGCGCGTCCAGAATGGCGTACTGCGTCGTAAAAAGTTGTAAAAACTATTCAAGTAAAGTGAAAAAACAGGATGGAGTATCATATTTCCGGTAAGTAAACTCTTAGTTTATCATTTTAAAGTATTGTTTTGCTAAGAAACACAGTAGTTTTTTTTTAAAATTGAAATACGCATTTAGTTTGATTTCCATGAGCGAACAATCGAACATAACAACTTTGGAACAAAAATTTTATAGAGTCGCTTCTAAGTATAAAGTTTTTTATTAAAATATTTTGTTACTTTTTTCTATTGTTTTTATTACATGAAATATTTTATTTATTTTAGCTTTCCCCGAGATCCTATACGTTGTGCACTATGGAAAAACATTATAGCCGAATCGAGACGAGAGGAATACTTTGTTCCGAAAAAAATCCACTTTGTTTGCTCGAATCATTTTCACCCTGTATAAATCATATTTAAGCGTGTTTCTGAGTTTGTTATAAAAAAAAATAAACAAGATTCTGCAAAAATAAAAAATACTTATAAAACATAGCCAACACAGTACATACAGAGAAGAAATGGAGTACCATTACTTCTCTGTCTTCACTCGAAGTTGTGTAAGGTGAAGTACGTTCCAGTCGAAGCTTCGTATGGTGATAAATTGTTGCAAACAAAAATCAACTGTAAAGCTACTGCTTTCAATTATAATGTTTTTTGTTGGCTATGTAATGCAGAGAAGTAATGGTACTCCATTACTTCTCTGTCTTCACTCGAAGTTGCGTAAGGTGAAGTACGTTCCAGTCGAAGCTTCGTATGGTGATAAATTGTTGCAAACAAAAATCAACTGTAATGCAATGACACACGATCTAAATTCAAATGTGTTGTTTCTATGCATATTACTACGTGTGTATAGGTTAACTTCGGACGCTTTTTTCGTGAATTATGTACTAGGCCCGTCGTCCATTTGTTTCTACGTCGATGATAAAAAAAAAAATATTTTTTATCCATACTGTCTTGTATTTTTATCCATTGTATTCTGGCGTAACGTGTTAGTTCGTTATTCAAATTAACCAACCGTTACCAACCAACCAAAGTCTTACTTAGTTACTTTATGTCGATAGAATTTTAGTATAGCAAAACTCCAAAAATTCGACCTTGGTGCATTAGAATTATCATAAAAAAAATGATTTTAATTTAATGTCAAACAATTATACCATTTTAGAATTATCAATAAATAAGCAATTTTTTTTGGTATGTAGTAGGAAATGATTCGACCAATCCGCAGGTGAAGGATTATCCTTTACTTTTTGGACAATCTGTATAAGCATTCCGAAAACGTAACGTGACAACAGGAGTGCGTTCCGAGGATACGAACAGCAACCGTTTACTCTGACAACAGGATAAAAAAATCTAGCTAGTAAGTGTGAAAGAGACGGCACAAAACGGTTGCTATCGTGCACACTAGGGAATTTTCGGGTTGGTTGCCGGGACTTTGTACCGGGAATATGTCTGCTGAGTTAATTTTTCAATTATTTCCGTTTTAGAGTAGTTTCAACGTTATTTTTGTGATGGGGAAATAGCTGTGATTCAGATTCAGAGATAAGCGGTCATAAAAAGAAGATTAACTCGGGAGACAGCTCCGTTTTCCGAGTTCCAACAACAAACCACCACGTGGAGCGTCTTTAAGTACCCATCACCCTTAGGGCCGCCGCGTCTTTCACTTGACGTTGGACTTTCGCCATTTTTTTTATTGAAGATTCTCCCATTTTTCACTTGACATTGGCAAAATCACGCTCGTTATGAGATGTGGAATGCCAAAACAGTCTGAGGGCTCAAAAATATTGTTAACACGCCACCCGACGTGACGACACCTCACGCGACACCACGCATATCAAAAGCTCAAAAGGGGGGAGGGGGTTCAGAAAATATCACAAGGGGGGCGGGGGTGTAAAATCAAAAGGATTTTTATTTAAGTAGATGTTTTGCACATACTTTTAAATCGTCTTTTTTTCTACCTAGTACAAGTTCCTACCACGCGGAACTTGTACACTCAACGTTTCGGGAAGTGTTTCCGAAGCGAGAAGAAACGTCGAGCCCAAAAGAAACTCGCTTCAACACATTTTTTAAAATAATACTTAATTACTAATACAATGTATGTTATCAACAAACAGTTATCAGGAAGAGCAATACATTTCCAAATGTCTTTGTCATTCACATAATCTATTATCTAATAATAAGCTTTTGAGCACAGACATTTTTTTACATACGTTTTGAATTTGTTTTCAGGCAGATTTTTTACATTGTCTGATATTTTATTATCGTAGACATTGCCCCACAAACGACTTTTTAACTTTGCTCAGTCCCGAATAGGCAATATCAATTTTATTTATATTCCTTAGGTTTAAATCATGCCTGTCACTGTTTTTACTTCAAACAAATGCAGATTCTTGCGGACGTAGATAATGTTCTCATATATGAATTGACTAGCAACCGTTAAAATATTAATTTCCTTAAACTTATCCCTCAACGACTCGCGGGATCGCATCTGATAGATTGCGCGGATTGCCCTTTTTTGTAAAACGAAAATAGTTTCGATATCAGCTGCATGTCCCCAAAGTGAAATTCCGTAAGACATAATACTATGGAAATAACTAAAATACACTATCCGTGCAGTGTCTACATCTGTTAACTGCCTAATTTTTTTGACGGCATAAGCAGCTGAACTAAGCTTTCCCGCTAAAGTTTCTATATGTGGACCCCATTGCAATGTAGCATCTAAAGTTATACCGAGGAAAACAGTACTGTTAACAAACTGTACTGAGATATCACTGGTGTACTGAGATATCACGTGTATTTATTTTTTCGTTGAACGCTCGATTTCTAGAGTAATTTCCAAACCTCGGACTGTTGTTCTTATGTTATTTTTATCACGGTGCTTAATTTTCCAGAATTAAATTACATTTTACCTGTATTTTAAGATAATATTTTGTACCAAAAAAATTACACGTGATTTTGTTTAGGGGGTAGGGGGATAATCTAAAACCTAACCACATATCACCAGGGGGAGGGGGGGGATCAAAAAAATTGCTAAAAAACATCACGTGATTAATGGACAGCCCCCTAGGTACAGTCTACATATAGTTCATTCCAATAAAAAAAAGCAAAAGTTAAACAAACGTAGTATGCAGATGACATTGACATGTGTCAGTTCCATAGTAAGTTTCTTTACGTTTTGCTTTTTTTGATTGGAATGAATTATACAATAAATATGACTTCTGGATGAGTGACTGAAGACGTGGTCTCCAGAAGATTGGCGGGATTTTTTGTAATAATTTAGTTTTTACGTATCATTAATATATTTACCGCCACACAATTCTCTATACAGCAGGGTTAGTAGAAACTACAATAGAATAGAACGTTACAAATAATTTCCGCACGGAACGGCTCCGCTGTGTGACTTGAAATTCAAAAATTCAAATATTTTATTGCAGGCAAACACGGTATAAAAAGTTACATAAAATAAAATATTAAGTACAAGCGTGCTGCGCCAAAAATGGCATGCAAATCTTATCAAGCTAAAATTGACAAATCTATATAAAAAATCACATTAAATTAAATCAAATAAAGTATACAAATCTATAAAACATCAAATTAAATTAAAACAAATCAGATAATCAATGTCGTAAGATAATAAAAAAATAAAAATCGAATAAAAAATTGAAATAACATAAAATAAACAATAAATGTCAAAGGTACAGATGTCAAAATAAAGTAGATGTCATCGAAAGTATAAAATTTATAATTCAAATTAGGGAAAAAATTGATAGCATTAAATTATTTACAATATTATATGGCTGGTTTATATTTCTCGTATTCGTCAACGCTGTAAAAGCAGGTTTCAACAAAAAAATTATGTAGAGCCTTCTTAAAAAGTGGCATTTGTAGGTCCTTGAGCTCTTCAGGTAACAAATTAAATAATTTTATAGACATGCTGTAGCTATTTCGCGCATAGCAAGTTGTAGTGCGCGATGGAACGGCCAAGCGATTTGGATATCTTGTCGAGAACGTACAAATGTCACTCTTCTTTTTGAATTTGCCAAAGTTTTTCTTAACGAACAGACATGTTTCGTAGATATACAAAGCAGGTAAGGTCAACAAATTAAGTTTTCTAAATAACGGTCTACATGAGTCCAAGTATCCTGCTCCACATAGTGCTCTTACACATTTCTTTTGTATAAGAAAGACTCGATTCATCTCTACGGAGTTTCCCCACACAACCAATCCATACCTCAGGACGGAACACACATATCCATGATACGCGGTCAAAGCCGTTTTTTGATCGCAAATTTTGGTTAGGCGATATAACGCATAAACGAACCTGTTTATCCTTTGACAGACTTTGTCAATGTGTGTTTTCCAGTCGAGGTGTATGTCAAGGTTAATGCCGAGAAACACCGCAGTAGTTGATTCCCTTATTATGTTGTTATTGTACATTATTGACGCAATAAGACCTAGGCGCAATGCTCGAAGGACTTAGTAGAGTCTCCCAACAAGTGGGTCTTAAAATGAACATGGATAAGACGAAAATCATGTCAAACGTCCGTGTTACACCCACTCCTCTGAAGGTTGGAAACTCTATACTCGAAGTTGTTGACGAATATGTATACCTGGGACAAACAGTTCAGTTAGGTAGGTCCAACTTCGAGAAAGAGATCAATCGTCGAATCCAACTCGGCTGGGCAGCGTTCGGGAAGCTTCGCAATATCTTTACGTCCAAAATACCGCAGTCCCTCAAGACTAAAGTCTTTGACCAGTGTGTGTTGCCAGTGATGACATATGGATCCGAGACATGGTCGCTTACTATGGGCCTTATAAGAAGGCTCAAAGTCACCCAAAGGGCGATGGAGCGTGCTATGCTTGGTGTTTCCCTACGTGATCGAATCAGAAATGAGGAGATACGTAGGAGAACTAAAGTTACCGACATAGCTCTCAGAATCGCTAGACTTAAGTGGCAGTGGGCAGGGCACATAGCTCGTAGAACAGATGGCCGTTGGGGCAGTAAAGTTCTCGAATGGCGACCGCGCACCGGAAGGCGCAGTGTGGGCAGGCCCCCGACTCGGTGGACCGACGACCTGGTAAAGGTTGCAGGAAGCCGCTGGATGCGAGCCGCACAGGACCGGTCGGTGTGGAAATCCTTGGGGGAGGCCTTTGTCCAGCAGTGGACGTCTTTTGGCTGATAGATAGATAGATAGTACATTATTGATAGAGCCTTAGATTTAACATTTTTATTACGAAATTGCAAATGTTTTGTTTTGTTTAAATTAACATAGAGCAATTGAACTTTAGGGATCCCAAAAGTAAAGCGTAAGAGTAAATTGGAGTGGAATTATTAATTATATTACACAAATAATAACTAGGAAGAAAAACTTTAATAAAAACATGTTAGAACAGGTCGATATCTTTTTGTCATATTAATATCACTTCTTTCTTAGTTAAAAGTCGTATATTATTGAAAAAATCTGATTTCACCCAAATGTCCAGGGATTTCCGGCAAGTTCTTCGTCTTTTTCTTCTCCAGCATTAGCAATTTAGGTGACGGCAGCCTTATCTCTAACTTGTTCTTTTTCCATTTTGACCGTGCGCCTACTAGAGGGCGCCATCGCCAGGGTATCGATTGCACACAGGCGCTACATAGGCTAGAGTCTCTGTGTATACCGCAATGAAACGTGAAATTTCACAGATGTCCGCGATCAAGCGCGCGCTGTTGAGACGTGCGCTGTTTAACAGCGTTGCTAGCAGTGGATCTGTGAAACCAGCCATAGATATGCGTGTTGGCGCGTGGGGTATCGTCACGTCGTCGGGTTGCGTGTTAACAACGCAATGACTCGTGGCGTGGGTTGGCGTCAGGTGTTGAGTGTAGACAGTGTGTTTCTAGCCAAAGAATGGGGAAGAAAACTGACAGAACTCGCCGATAGAGGCGCTGATATCGCTTGACTCATAACAATTATCACTAACTGTCAAAACGTATAGAAAAACTGTTTACGTGAACCAGCGTGAACTAAACATAAGATTTATTTAAAAAATGCCGCGTTGTGTGCCGATTGGTTGCAATAATAATGGAAATCATTAATTTCCTAAAGATTCTCGGATGAAGAAGACGTGGGAAAACTTACGTTTTCAATCATGTATTTTTGAACTTCACCTTTAATTAAGGAATAGTCCAAGTCGCATATATTTTCCATTTAACAATTTTACAGAAAAAATACTATTTTATTACACCTCGATACTAAAAAACGCGGAACAAATTCAAAGTTGTTATGAGTCAAGCGTCCGTAGCGCCATCTGCAAATAGCTTTGCGTTTTCTTCCCCATTTGTATGGATTAGATATGCGTGTTGTCGTCGCGTGGGTGTTGCAAAGAGTACCTAATCTAGAAGCTTATAAAGCAAACTGGAGAAAACACACTCTAAGACCGGACTGAAGACAAAAAATATGACCTTGAACATGGTGTCTTTCTCGTCAGGTCTTGCTGTCTCGTCAGGCATTCTGAGTACCCTAGTTAGAATGAGACAGCAAGACCTGTCGAGAAAGAGACAGATACATTCAAGGTCATATTTTTCGGCTTCACTTGTTTGTTCTAACTGTTTCCTCCAGTTTGGTTCACAGTGTAAGGAAATTATACAGTATGGAAACTCCCTGCCACTCTCTGAAGGCTACCTTACCCTCCCCTGTGTGACCGATCTGTGACCATTTGTCAAGAGGTTGGCACAGTTCCAAAACAATTCCCAATCACAGTATTATAACCAAAGTCAATTTTATTTTTTAAGGAAAGAGCTAAGCCTTCTAAGGCTATACAGCCTTGTCTGGTGTATACAGCCTTTACTTTATTTGTGAAAGTCTAGCTAATTATAAAGAACAATGAGGGCTACTTGAATCTTGATTCAACCCTAGTACATCACGCACACATTTACATGTGTACAAACATGAATGTCTTTGTAGTAAACAATGGCGATGAAGTGTCCAGGGTGTGGTTTGGCTATAAACTTCTTGGTTTCTACCCAGAAGGCAGCCCTTTGTAGAGAGAGTTTCAACAAATAGTTCCTATGCCGTTATGTTGGCTCCCCTGTCTATCAACGACATCACACGCGAAGACGATTCTATAGATCGTTTCAACAAATAGTTCCTATGCCGTTATGTTGGCAGCAATGTTTTCCACGCACACTACATAGAACTCAGCCAACTACATAGAATACAGACACACACTAACAAAAGGGTAGAAGAGTCTTCGCGTGTTGATGTCGTTGATAGACAGGGGAGCCAACATAACAGCGTAGGAACTATTTGTTGAAACGCTTTATACCGATTTTGTTAGTGTGTGTCTGCGTTCTATGTAGTGTGTGTCTGAGTTCTATGTATGGTTCATTCCAATCAAAAAAAGCAAAACGTAAACAAACTTACTATGGAACTGTCATCTGCATACTACGTTTGTTTACCTTTTGTTTTTTTTTGATTGGTATGAACTATAGTGTGCGTGGAAAACATTGCTGCCAACATAACCGCATAGGCACTATAGTGCGTTCAGAAGGTGCACTCTGACAGCAATCAGTCACTCTGACAACAGGATAGCATAATATTAATCGCGTAATCGACGTAGAAACAAATGGACTTCGGGTCAGCGCTCAAAAGTGTCCGAACCAAAAGAGTAGTAAAACGCAAAAAGAGTTGTAATTTCGCGCCAGTTTTCATTTGGTCGGCCGGCTAGCTGACTGCGCGTCCAACATATGTAGCTTACTGCGTCGTGAAAAATTGTAAAAACTATTCAAGTAAAGTGAAAAGCAGGATGGAGTATCATATTTCCGATAAGTAAACTCTTGCTTTATCATTTTAAAGTATTATTTTGCTAAGAAACACAGTAGTTTATTTTAATAATAATTTGAATTACGCATTTAGTTTGATTTCCATGAGCGAACAATCGAACATCACAACTTTGGAACAAAAATTTTATAGAGTCGCTTTTAAGTATAAAGTTTTTTATTAAAATATTTTGTTAATTTTTGTATTGTTTTTATTACATGAAATATTTTATTTATTTTAGCTTTCTCCGAGATCCTATACGTTGTGCACTATGGAAAAACATTATAGCCGAATCAAGAAGAGAGGAATATTTTGTTCCAAAAAAGTCCACTTTGTTTGCTCGAGTTATTTTCACCCTGTATAATTCATACTAGCTGGTTGACCGAGCTACGCACGTTCAATCGGAGCGTTTATAAACTAATTCACTTAATGGACAACTAATTCACTTAAAAACTGGAGACATAAAAAATGGCAGAAAAATACACGAAAATATCAGTGCATGTTGTCATTCCTGAGCTCATTCTTTCAAGAACTGCACGCAATCTGTTGTCGAGTAGCGCGGAACGTGCTTTAAAAGTCAATGTTAGCAACAAAGGGCTCCAAGTAATGTAATTCACTGGTAATTCACCTACTCGACAAAAGATGGCGCCATTAGTGAAATACATTAGCATTACATTAGTATGAATGTACAAAAATTACGTAGGTACTATCAAAATAAATTCATCTTATTTCTAGAATAAGTTTAGGTTTAGACTCTCACAGATTTATTGTAGATCTAAAACAACTAACCATAGATCGATAGAATTATTATTGTTAGAATCGTTTTCGACAAAGATATAAAAAAAACGTGTGTAATTCACAGTAAATTCGAAACATAAACATTGTAACACTCGATTTCTTTTATATGAAAACTTGTTAATGCAGCTCGCGTTGAAATCTTTTATATGACACGTATAATTTTATTGTAATTTGCGTTCATGTATACCTATAAATTACTGCAAACTTCAACAGATCCGAGTCAGAGTCTTTGAATAAGGTAGGTACCTAGAAGCTCAGTCACTGCATTTTAAACTTTACTTGGTTCAAATCAAAACTATACAAATTCACACAATAAACTTTTTGATTTTATCTGTCCAATCTGAAAGTTAAAACTTAAATATTTTCTGTAATTTCATTCAAAAAACAGTGAAATATCATAAATACATACAGCGCCACCTTTAGTAAATAACAGTTAATACAATGTCAACTTCTTTGATAGTTTTGTTTAGCCGTGGATTTTCATTCAAAATTACGATTGTCTCGTTTGACAAAATGTAAGGACGTTGTACCAGCCAGCTATGGCAACTACGCGATACAACCTGTAAATATTATTAAAACCTTAAAATGTAGAATGGTAGAATAAATAAATCCTATGTACGCGATAAGTAAAATTGCTGAATAAAACTTACACTATTTTCGACACACTTCGTATCCCGCGTGCATGGTATTTTTTTTTATCGCTCTTAAGTCTTTTTATTTACATAATAATAAAATAATAAAAATTACCCAAAAAAAAAGACAAAAAATCAATGAAGTCACGTGGGATTCGAACCCAGACCTACATAGAAGAAAGGTAGCACTGAACCGTTACGCCAGATCGCGCTTGAATATTATGTTAAAAATAAGCATCATATGCGTTCTGCTTTTATGTAATTTCGCTCATATCTCCCTTAAATGAAATTTTTCGAAGATAATTCCCCCATAGATCGATTTCTGGTGATTTTTAACCCCTAATCCTAGATTTTCGTCGAAAGGTTTCAAGCTGTTTTCGAAATCGTCGGGACACTTAACTCGTTTAATAGTATAGGATTTAAGCGTGTTTCTGTGTTTGTTATAAAAAAATAAACAAGATTCTGCAAAAATAAAAAATACTTATAAAACATAGCCAACAAAAAACATTATAAGTGAAAGCTACTCCATTACTTCTCTCTCTTCACTCGAAGCTGCGTAAGGTAAGGTAAAGTACTTCCAGTCGAAACTTCGTATGGTGATAAATTGTTGCAAACAAAAATCAACCGTAATGCAATAAATATAAATACACACGATCTAAATTCAAATGTGTTGTTTCATTCGAACGTGTGTATAGGTTAACTAAACGTATGATTATACATATTCTCTTTGAGGTCAACTGCGGACGCTTCTTTCTGAATTATGTACTAGACCCGTCGTCCATTTGTTTCTATAGAGCGTTTCAACAAATAGTTCCTATGCCGTTATGTTGGCTCCCCTGTCTATCAACGACATCAACACGCGAAGACGCTTCTACCGATTTTGTTAGTGTGTATCTGCGTTCTATGTAGTGTGTGTCTGAGTTCTATGTAGTGTGTCTGTGTGTGGAAAACATTGCTGCCAACATAACGGCATAGGAACTATTTGTTGAAACGCTCTATACGTCATTTCTACGTCGATGTCGCGTAAGTATGAAAGAGGCTCAGACCAAAGAAACTAGAGGACATGAAATATTTGTCTATATGAACAATCAGTTATACAAATATGGGCCATTTTGATAGCGAATTCTAAAATATACTTTTATTTCTTTCTAACTTATGTAATTCTTCTCAGTAAAAAAAGGACAACAATATTTTTGTCCTTTACAAAATGGCAACGTTGTTTTCGTGACGTCAGCAAAATACCTATTTGCGGCCGATTCGCCATTCTCGTTTCTCGGTGTCACTGGTACATAAGCTGTCAAAGTGCCTTCGCTTGCGAGTGTTTTAATTGAAAATTGTTAAATATGGTTAAACAAAGCATCCGAAAATAATAAATTAAGTGAAACAACACAGTAATTAAGATGCCTAATTGTAGTGTTACAGGATGTGGCATCAAAATGAGCCGAAATCGGCCGAACATTACACTGCACCGGTACGTATTGTTATCTTGTTGAAATATACCTTATTTTCACAAACTAAATTACGTATTTGTCTTAATGCAGAAGATAAGCGATATAAATAACCGAAAGTAGCTTTTCAATATAATTTCAGTCTGTCTTTTAACTTTATTTTATTAAAATATTTTTCGGCTCTAACGTGGCTAGTGTTGTTCTTCGGGACTCTTTTAGACATCGATATTTATGTAGGATGATGATGAATTTTAGAAAAAGTTACTTACATATATTTTTTTTAGGCTTCCCCGAAGTGAATATAGAAAGAAAAAGTGGTTGGCAGCAATTGGCATAGAAAACATCATCAAAAGCCATCAACATCTGTTCGCTTCATTTCCATGAATCATGTTTACCGCACATTGGACAAAACAACATTGCATGATGAAGCTGTACCATTAAGATTTTTAATGGTAAGTATACCTACCCACGTTAGTACTTAATGATTAAGAGTGTTGTCAGTGGTGAATTTTATTCACAAATTTACAGTCAGTCATATAATCCCTCAGTTATTTCTGTTTACATTTTTTTTATGGCAGAGGTGGCAAACGAGCAGATGGATCACCTGATGGTAAACGATTACCAAGGATTCAAGCCGATCTGAAATATCCTGGTAGCCGACGATTCGAAATGCTCTTCCTTGTTCTGTTTACATAATATGGAAAAAAGTGGATAAGCGCGATACATATACATAGCGCGACTTAATAATGTTGATCCATTGTTCAGGCACGGCATTCTTCCTAAATATAATGTTAAATTCTGATTACAGAAAAATCTGAAAGGCATTAAGCATGATGTTTTAAGAGGAAAACATTGTATTATTGTACGTCCTGGAACAGCTAAAGGATTCGTACCCAGTGGCACCAAGGAAAGCAGTGACAGCAGCTCAAATTCTGAAGATGACAATGTTGATGCCATATCAGGTGTAAATCATCAAGTTATTTATTTCGACCAGAATGTTTATGTGAATAAAACTAAATAAATTTTCTTTAAATGTCCTAGGCTTGTTTATTTTCCCATTCATATAGTTATAGGGATGCAGAAAACAAACTATTGAATACAACGATGAAAAGTAATTTTATTTTATATTAAAAACCTGCAAGTATTAAATTCATTTAGATTGTAGTATTAAATGTTGGAATGTAAGCGATAGTGGCGCCATTATCATCATCAGCCGAAAGAAGTCAACTGCTGGACAAAGGCCTCCCCAAAGGATTTCCACACCGACCGGTGCTGCTCGCATCCAACAGCGCTATCATTAATTTTTTTTCAACTCTTTACGGCCAAGCTGTAAATTAAAATACAGTTCCGAATATTTATCTTTATTTTGAATACCTACACCTATAGCGCAGCAAGACACGAGCCATCTACACTCATTTCACATCTTCTGTCTCCTACTTTTTGCCTTTTATTGTTTAAGTGTAAAAGACACAGTAGATAGTAATTATATTGGTGATTACAGACCATTTACATACTAATTAACTGATAAAACCAATATAATTAATTTCTTGTTTCATTTCGTTAATCTGTTATTGCCCATCTCTAGTTTAGGAGGATATGTCAATTTTGACCATTATCGTCAAATAATAATAAAATAATCGAAAGTTCGCCATCAGTTGCGATTTATGTACGAGTAGAGTACAAAAAAAATAGACGCTCATTCTCTGCATGCCGGTGATATCGATAAAACCATATCTCATATAATGGGTATGCACTATGCCGAACGACCATTTTCGTTTCTCAGCAAGTTTAGGTATGCACGCTTTTTCTGTAGGTATGCCATGTCCATTATCTCCTACGTCATTGGAAAGAGGGTACAAAACGGTTGCTGTCAGAGTGCACGAGGTAGGATTTCACCTTCCGAACGCGGCCTCCTGGTGTTGTGTGTTGTGTAGTCGAGTCGTCATCGTCAAATTAATTTAATGCACCAACCAAACGTGTCGTGTACAGTTAACAGTTGAACAAAATACAGGTAGTTTTATTTGTTGATTGCTACTGTGCTGTAAATGCCAATAAAGAAAAATTTGAAGTTGAAAAAAAAAGTAACCCTTCCACAAAATAACAAATAGTGGCACCTACTTTGAAGGCCAAAAATAAAAAGAAATAAGTAACTGTGCCGTAGTCTTAGCACAAAAGAACAAGTGTGTAGGTACCTCCTTTTATTCGTCGACTCTAGGTGCACTGCAGTACTGCCTGAACTTTACGTACCTGTAAGCTTTCATAATAAGTAGTTACTATCTACCACCGACGGGGTTGGAGTGCACAAAAGTACCGCGCGTATTCCGGGCTCAAGGGCTAAGCAGCCGTTTTTAGGTGCACTCCAACCCACAGTATTCATTGTTTTAGGGGTGGAAACTAGCCAGTAAAGTCAGTTAAAGTCAGTTTTTTTGGCTTTGGTCAGGAAAAGTCAGTTTTTTTCAGAAAATGGTCAGTAAAGTCATTATTTCCCAGAAAATTGTCAGTAAATTCAGTATTTCCCAGTTATCTTAAGATTTTTCCACCACAAAAACTCTATTTGTGTGCAAAAAACGATAATAGTACCTAATACTAAATAAATTATTTTTAAAGTAGAAGCAAAACATATTTTTTTAAATATATGCATTACACAAATCCACCCCTGTTGTTTACAACCAAGGTTCGGAACCAGTTAACAAATACCGGTTAATTTCGTTCGAATTTCGGTTAACGATTCCGTTCAGGTTAAACCCGGTTTCCAGCTTAACTGGTAAATTTGAATAAAATATCGGTTAATCAGGGAGCGGTTTTGTAACCGAAATACGAACGAAATTAACTGGTTAAAATTAAAACCAAACTTAAGTCAAGTTCAGGCACGTCGCGCGGGTGCCACTGCCCGAGTTTTCTGCTCACTTTCTCGCACGCTTTCAACTGATCGCACGCGGCAAACATACCTACAACGTCGCATATTCTTCAAATTAACCGGTTAATTACGTTCGAACGAAAAAATATCGGTTCTGGTTAAACCGGTTATATATCTCTTCATACAAATTGATCAGCCGAGCGGCCAAATTAGTATGAAGAGTCAAAAATTTTTTTTGCGATTTGACTATGGGTTATTTAGGGAAAGTGGTTTCTTATCATGAGCACATTCATAGCCTTTGGTATCAAGAATTAATTTAAAGTCACCCTGTATACCGGTAACCAAAACCTGAACGAAACCTTAACCACAATTATTTCAATATCAGGGTCAATGACCGAAACCGGTTTTTTCAAAAAACCGGTTTCCGAACCCTGTTTACAACATAACAGAAACAAGTAAATGTTATATAAGTTGATTCAAAAACTTATTGTTTTAAGTTAAAACTCGTTATTATTTTATTTTATGATTTTTATTTTAGCCATTTTGCCCTAGCCATAGCCCACTACTTTTAATTGGGAACTTTTAAACATTTGGTTTAACATATTTTGTTTTACAGGTTAAAATCAAATCATCATGTGGGGATTCCTCCTATCCATATTAGGAGCAATAGGCCTAAGCCCAGTTCCTTATGTGGCCTCTCTTATTGGAACTACAGAGCCTGCTCTAAACCTTTTAACATCAATACTGATGGGATATCCCTGTGCAGTAGTATATCATAAATATGTAAAAAATAAGTACAAAGAATACAGACACTTGTACTTCCTGTTGGCGGGCTTGGACATGGCATTTTTTAATTTTGGAATTTCTATGTACCACAATGCCATTCCGGCTTTTGTTATCTACATAAGCACAAAAATGCTTGGAGCAAGCAAAGAAAATGCTATAGCTACATTTGTTTTCAACATGGGATACCTTCTCATTGGATATATCATGACTGAATCTGAAGATTATGATATAACCTGGACTATGCCCCATTGTGTGCTAACTTTAAAATTAATAGCTTTATCGTTTGATATGTGGGATGGAGAAAAACTTAAGAAAGGTGAAGAGCTGTCTGTTAACAACAAAAAAACTGCTATTGATACTCCTCCGACACTTATTGAACTATTTGGATTTGTATATTTTCCGGCATGCTTTTTGGTTGGGCCGATATTCTCATTCCGTAGATATAAAGAGTTTGTCATAGACAAGTTCCCCCTCGACTCTAACATTGCTATTTATGAGTCTGAGGCACTCAAAAGGCTTGGCCAAGGTTTACTTTACTTAACAGGATTCCAAATTGGAGGTTGGTATAACTATTCATACAGTTGTTTGATTATCTGTTGTAGTAATAAATTAAAAAAGCATAAAGTTACCCAGAAAGGGCCAACAATTACCATATATTCCTTTTTTAAACTGGTAATGTCTTTTATATTATAATAACCATGCTATCAGGGTTGATTGATTTAAAACAAGTGATTTATTTTATTTTATAAATCAACGATTTAAATCAAAGTTGTTATTTTTTCCAGAAAATTATAAAGTTATTAAATAATATGCATGAAAACTAAATTATGAACCTATAAAAATTAGGAAAGAAAATACTTGTGAGAATTATAAAGTGCATTTTTTATTTTTACTGCTTCAATTTAATCAATCATGTATTTTTACATAATGTTGCCAAATTAAATCTTTCTTTCGTCCAGTCATTATAAACCACGTAAATCACATACAATTCCAAAACATACATCACAACAGAATGGTTTTAAAGGTCACAAGTCAACTTTGCAACACAATAAAATTGTAGATTTGGGGAAATCCCATTATCAAATGCGATATGAGTATTTCTAGAGTAGATAAACAGAAGAAGGAATTTATTAAATTTGCCATCTAATTTAATAAATTCCTTTTTTTTTGTGTTATAAATTATTGTTAACTTATCTTATGGAAGAGCGGGACCTCCTGATACAAGTATTTTTATACTTAAAAGGAAGGTCCCATCCATGTTACTAAAATGTTAAAAAGTTTGTTAATGAAATAAACATTTTTTTTATTTTTTTATTATTGATTTTTGAATGAAGTCAAAACTACCAGTGAACGAAATACATCATGAATTAGTGAAGAATTTAAAAAAATCATGATTTTTGAATTAAAAAAAATAAAAAATTGCCATAAACAAAAAAATACATTATTTTTATCAATCCTGTATGCTATACTTACTTACATGTCTTTTTTTTTTATTAATACACACAATTTTTTCGGTTTCAGTTTCTGTGTTTAGTATGAGCTACATGACATCTGATGAGTTTTGGCAGACATCCATATTTTATCGGCACATATATTGTGGTTTATGGGCTCATTTTGCTTTGTACAAGTATATATCATGTTGGCTACTCACTGAAGGTAATACGAGTCTATCTATATTTAAATAACATATATTAAATCTTACCATTGTATGCTTCAAATTAAGTACCTATGTACATGTACAATATAATGCTTGTTCTGAAGAAATATAACAGTGTTGGTTGCCGGGACTCAGCACCAAGCCCACGTCTGCTGAGTTAATTTTTCAATTATTTCCGTTTTAGAGTAGTTTCAGTTATTTTTGTGATGGGGAAATAGCTGTGATTCAGAATTCAGTGATAAGTGGTCATAAGAAGAGGATTATCTCGGGAGACAGCTCCGTTTGCTGAGACCATGCAGCAAACCACCATGTGGAGCGTCTTAAGTGCCCATCACCCTTAGAGCCGTAATCGCCATTTTTTTAATTTGAAGATACTCCCATTTTTCACTAGACATTGGCAAAATCACTCTTCTTAGATATGGTGTCGTCCATTAATCACGTGAGGCTCAAAAGGGGGAGGAGGGGGTTCGGAAAAAAACACGAAAAATGACAAGGGGGAGGGGGGGGGGGTGTAGTGAGATATCACGTGTATTTATTTTTTCGTTGAACGCGTGATTTATAGAGTAAGTTCTAAGCGTCGGACTGTTGTTGTTACGTTGTTTTTAACTCATCCCAAGGTTCGAAACGGCTTCAGGCAGTCAGAAACAACCTGCAACCTTTATGTCTGTCCAGACATTTTTATCATGGTGCTTAATTTCCCGAATTAAATTACATTATATCAAAGATAATATTTTGTACCAAAAAAATACACGTGATTTTGCTAGGGGGTGTGGGGGGGTAGTCTAAAACCTCTTCACGTATCACCAGGTATCGAAAAATAGAATAGAAATGTAACAATTCTATTATTATAAATTAACAATTATTGTAGCTAACGAATTAATGCTCAATTGTTCAGTTAATTGGATCAGTGTTACATGAATTTAAATATATTTAAATTAATTTAGATTGTTGTTTCAGCGTCTTGCATCAGATTTGGTTTGTCTTACAATGGAAATAAAACGCTGCCAGATGGTCAAGTAGCATCAAAATGGGATGGCTGCAGCAACATCAAGCTGCTTACGTTCGAATGTGCTACAAAGTTCCAACACTACATTGATAGCTTTAACTGCAACACCAACTATTTTGCTGCTGAGTATGTATACAAGCGTCTCAAGTTTTTGAATAACCGAAACCTCAGCCAATTCTTCACTTTACTATTTTTGGCATTGTGGCATGGCACAAGATCTGGTTATTACATGACATTCTTCAACGAATTTATTATAATTCTCATGGAAAAAGATTTAGAGACAATGTTAAAGAAAACTGACATTTATAACAGAATGTGGTCTAATGGTGTTATCAAATATTTCCTTTATGGCGTGCTTAAAATGTATACAATTGTTTTCATGGGTTGGAGTTTAGTTCCGTTTGATGTCAAAGTGTTTTCAAAATGGTGGAGCATATATTCTAGTTTATATTTTTCAGGTTTTATTGTATTCTTGCCATGGTTATTTGTTTACAAGCCAGCCATTTATAAATTATTGAAAAAACTTAATGCTTTTAGTGCAAAAAACCAATAATGATTTTGCACAATACAGTTTTTTGTAGTTTTTTTTTTTGTTAAAATATTAAAGAATGAAGCCCAAAATGTTTTTATAGTTATGTATTTAAATCAATTACAATTGACAACATTTAATTTTTTCCATTTAGTTTTTATGAATGAATGTGATATGTAGTAAAGTCAGTTCAACACATTTTCCCACCTTTACAACTGGATTTGTGCATTTTTAAAAATTTTAATTACATATTTCTCGAGATATTGCTTTTTGCAGCCGTAGTAGCTCAGTGCGGCTTGCGTGGTCGCAGGTCGCAGGTTAACTGACTACAGACACGGTCATAACCTGGGTTTGACTGTTAGTGGCATTTATATCGACCGTTTCTGTGCTTCGCAAGGCACGTTAAGCCATTTGGTGCCGGCTGCTATCACTAGATGGCAGTCCTTGGCACTTTTTTAACAGATTGTATATCTACTCCTCTACAGCATTAAAACCATTATGGAGCAAAAAAATATAATATGCAAATACATAATTACAAAAATACGTATCAGGTTTGTTCTGTATAATACAAAATGTAAAGAAATTAAATGTAGTCAATTATTTGGGCTATAATAGGCACTGATTACAGTAAGGGTTTTGTAGGGATAAATGAACAATTTGTGGTAGGTGGGCCATTATTTATTTAGGGGCCAATAATCTGTCCCTTTCAAAAAAAGGCGATTTTCTTAGCTCAAAATGTAAATTATTAAATGAAATTGCTATCAGTAGCTACCGAAAAAGAAGTATGTTCTAGAAAAACATACTAATTAAATTAAAATATTGTATTTATTTGCAAATTGCGGTAACTCAGTTTTCTTTCTAAGTAACACAGTTGTTTTTCATATAAATTTTGGTTGTCCCTCTGTGCAAGTCACGTGAAATAACCTTAAGTTTTTTTAATTTTTTTCGCGTAACGTATAAATTTTTGTATGGGAAGTCCAAAAATTTTTTTGCGAATTGAGTATAGGTTTTTTGGGGCCATATTTTATATTTAAAAAGTTTTTGTCGGTATATAGTGAGTGAGGTTCAAGTAATGGTGTATATCTTGAATTGAGTATAGGTTCCTCGGGGAAAGTTGTTCAGTTTCATAACTAGAACTCACTCTAAGAATTTTCTAAATAAGTGACGCAGTTGTTATTTTTCTACACCATTCTTAAAGTAAACGTTAACAAATTTATAAAGTATCAAAAATCATCGCTGCAAATGTCTTGGATGTTTAATGTAGATAATAGTAAACAAAAATCAACGTAAAAAAAGTAAATAAATACTAACTTCACTTTCAAAAATTTATGTACAAAAGTTGTCTAAATTGTACCCTAAATAAAATAATGGCCCAGGTACCTGTTTTGCATAGGGAAATTATTATGAAGTACATACCTAATTATGATGTAAGTATGTTGTATAGTTACTTTACTTAGTTACTGCAGATATTATTTTTATGGCTTTAGTAATAAATAGCAACTCGATATTGTACAGTGTAATAGTTGAAATTTAAAATAGTGAAGTATAGTGCACAAAGGAAAAATGTGGAACATAAACCGAAATAGGTACTTATAAAGACAACTATCTTTTAACGTCAGAAACTGAAAGGGACTGTCCTCGGAGTTAAGATGAGTTTCAGGAGAGAGTGGTTTTGTCGGAGGTGGGTGTCTTAAGGAACTTAAGGGGAATAGAGGTTGTCTGGAGACTTTAGACATTATGTCGACGTTTAGACATGTTGAATTTTTGACATGTTGAATTGATATTGACCTTATTACATTTTGTCATTTTAAAACCCAGAAATTTTAGAATTGTTTGACATTTGACATTTTATAATTCAGATATTTGAAAATTTTGAATTCTTGACACTTCGATACTCCGACATTTCGAGACTTTAATACTTTGTTCGTCATTTCGACATATTCTGATTTGGATGATTTGATAATTTGACATTCAAAATGATTAAACATCGAATTATGAGATATTATAGCTGCATTTCCATAAACCATTAAACAATGATAGAAGTCAGTGCTGCCAATGTAATCAGGGAACCAATGGGGAAGAAAACTGACAGAACTCACCGATAGAGGCGCTGATATCGCTTGACTCATATTTTTGCCCGGGCATTTTTGGCCCAATAAACGTCCATTTACGCCATACAAATTGGGCATTTATTGGGCGTAAATGGACGTTTATTGGGCATTTACTCAAAACTGCCCGGGCAAAAACCCATCTCTACTCATAACAATCATCACTAACTGTCAAAACGTATAGAAAAACTGTTTACGTGAACTAAACATAAGATTTATTAAAAAAAATGCCGCGATGTGTGGCGATTAGTTGTAATAATAATGGAAATCATTAATTTCCTAAATATTCTCGGATGAAGAAGACGTGGGAAAACTTACGTTTTGATTATGTATTTTTGAACTTCGCCTTTAATTAAGGAACAGTCCAAGTCCCATACATTTTCCATTTAACAATTTTACAGAAAAAAAAACTATTTTATTACACCTCGATACTAAAAAACGCGGAACAAATTGAAAGTTGTTATGAGTCAAGCGTCCGTAGCGCCATCTGCAAATAGTTTAGCGTTTTCTTCCCCATAGCGATTGTGTCATTGCTTGTTGAAAGCCCAGAGTATACAGAGAGACCGCTCAATACAAACCACTAAAATCCTAAGCATATACATGCTTATAAACGTCTACGGTCGTTTAAGCCAAGGTCACGATCGCACAGTCGCGATTGTCACAAACTTGACTGAATCGATACGTCAGTTGTTAGCGCTCCTGATTTCTGATCCGAGGGTCGTGGGTTCGTTTCTCATTTATGAGCAGTAGACTTTATACAGGATGTTAAAAAAGTGCGTGTGAGATTTTAAGGGGTTTTTCAGTTTCTCATACAAATCTTAAGATAAGATAAGATAAGATAAATATTTATTTGCTCTTGAACTGGGTACATTATGATCTTAAGAAATTTAACAAAGAAAGTCCGCCAAGCTCAGCCATAAATTCATAGCATGCAAACATATTTTAAACATAAAACAGTCACTTTTATTGCCTACTATTTGTGCTCCAGGAATTGTGTCACTGAATAAAAAGAATATTGAAGAAGAAATTTGTGCAATTCAATTTTAAATTTCTTTACCGGTAGTTCCCTGATGTACTGTGGTATTTTATTAAATATTATTATTATCTTGATTAGTTATTCAGATTTAGTGAGGAAAACTGAAAAAAAAAAGTTGTAGATCGGAATTTTAAATATTTTCCCTGTATTCTATACTTGTTTCCGAGTAACCCGTAAAATTTCAAACGCACTTTTTTAACATCCTTCTGTATACCTAACTAGCTGGAGTGTCCGGCTTCGCTTAGGGAGTTGATATGATATCGTCTGGTAGTTGGAATAAAAGGATAAAATTTAAAATCGTTTTTTTTATTGTGTTAGTGCATCTACTGTAATGAGTATACTATGGCTGGACCGCCGCTACCGTATATCGTGGTGCTGTGTGCGGTCGCCTTGGAGACGTTTTGGTTGTTATTTTTCTTCTTACATAAAATACGTGAAAATTATAATTCGTTTGATTTGTAATTATAAAACTATGTTTTCGCATAAACATAGCTTTTTGGACCTAACGAGCCGGATCCATACAATTTCAAAATCCAGCGCCCTTTGACTTGGAACCAGAAAAAGGAAACCTACGCGAGGATACCTACCTGGACCAGGATAGCGGCAATTGGGATAAAGAAAACGCAATAAGCATCAGCACGCGGCTGACCTTTGGTGAAACGATTCAATCAAGTTATTTGGGGGGTTCTTTGGATATAGTGTGAATCCGTACTTTTTTAAAATTACAGCAAACTGTTAAAGTAAATTCAGTGATAGAGGTACTTTAGAATAAAAATGAAACAACTTGTTTTCTACAAATCACATAGCAAATCAATAACAGCGGTTGCTAAGGGTAACAGTCTATTAGAAATAAATACTCTTTTCACACCAGTTACAAGGGAGTATGGTACACGGTCCTAACATCCACCTCTGTTTATGATTCCAGCCAACTTCTTTAGTGTTACTGTTCTGGGCCCATAGATTGGTTTAGTAAGCATATCAGCGATCTGCCTAGCTGCAGGTACGTGACAGATGCTTATGCTTCCATTCTGAATGCACTCTCTTATGAAGAATGATCGAATCCTAATATGTTTAGTTCTTTGGTGGAACTTTGGAGGATTCTTCGCTAACTGGATAGCAGACTCATTATCAACACACAGGGTCGCTTGACATTCTTTACCAGAGATGTCTCTTATGATGTTACTCAACCAAATGATTTCTCTGGCAGTTTCGCTAGCAGCTACGATTTCCGCCTCTGTGGAGGATATGGCGACTGTGTTCTGCCGTTTACTACTCCACGATATAGGGCCTCCGGCATACATGCACAAAATGCCTGAGGTTGACCTTCCGGTTTCCAAGCAACCACCGTGATCAGCGTCACTATAACATTCCAGTTTGAGAACTTCGTCTGGTCTGTAGGCAATGCCTTCATCCAGTGTTCCTTTAAGGTAACGCATTATCCTTTTGACATTAAGGACATCCTCTTTTGTAGGTTTTTCTAAATTGCGAGATGCAACGCTGACTGCATAGGCTATGTCTGGCCTTGTGCCTGTCATCAAGTATGCTAAGGCACCAACTGCTTGTCGGTAAGGGAAGAGCGTCGTAGCGTCGTCTTGGGTTTCTTTGGTTTTGACACTATTTGGTTTCAAAATTGGCGTTGGCACTGGCTTGCATTTTTCCATGCCGAACCTTTCTAACACGCGGGCAGTATATGCTCGCTGATGTAACAAAATGGAACCATCAGACTGCCTTCTTATCTCCATCCCGAGAAAATAACTTGCGGGTTTTATAGTTATCTTAAAGCGCGCTCTCATTTCTTCCAGGAAGCAGTTAGCCTCTATCTCGCTAGTAGATGCAATAAGACCATCGTCGACATACAATGCAAGAACAATCTTTTGCTTCCCTTTTGTCCTCACAAACAGACAAGGATCATAATTACTTTGCTTGAACCCAATCTTCACGATATAGTCTGTGATGCATCTATTCCAGCATAACGGGGCTTGCTTTAGCCCATATAAGCTCTTTTTTAGCTTGAAGACATACTTCTCCTCAGTGTATCCTTCAGGAGGCTTCATATATATTTCTTCATTTAGGGTACCATATAGGAAGGCTGTGGAGACGTCGAACTGTGCTAGCTTCAGCTTCTCTTGAGCAGCAACACCCAAGACTGTTCTTATTGTGCTACTTCTAGCAACGGGACTAAAAGTTTCATGGAAGTCTATATCTTTCTTTTGTGAGTATCCTTTTATGACTAGCCGAGCTTTATATTTATCCACAGTTCCATCTGGATTAGTCTTTATTTTGAATATCCACTTGCAAGGAATAGGTTTCCGACCTTTCGGTAATTCGACAAGCTCCCACGTTTGATTATCTCTTAGCGAGTTAATCTCGCTCTCAATTGCCTTTTGCCATTTGTCTCTGTCTTTACATGACATAGCCTGTTTGAAGGTATTTGGTTCGAACATTTCATCAGTATCTAGAACCATTGCATAGTCGCCGAATCGTAAAGGAGGCTTGAGGTTTGCTCTATCTCTTAGCATCATGCGACTTCCTTCTCTTTCAATTTCTTCTTCAGATAAAATAGGATTATCAGGTTCATTATTTTCATCGACCTCTTCTTCTTCGGAGTGAGCGGAGTCGAACATCGATTCGTCTGGGTTTTCATTGACTCCTTCTGGAATATCACTGATATCTTGATGACTCATTTCTTCATTAGTCTCATAAAGTGGTGTCGACAATAGAGGTTCTTCAATGACCTCATTTCGTTGCTCTCTCTCATCAGAACCTCCCTGTTGGTTCTGTGCTATGTTCTCCCTTTCTTCGTCGCTTTCGTTTTGTTGCTGAAGATTTGGGAAGGCATAGTAGAAGTTCTTCTGGAGAACAGGTACTGGCTTTTCTGGTTTATGCACATCCTCCTTTGATTTTTCCAGTAGTGCTATCTCTTCAAATATCACATCTCTGGATCTAATCAGTTTGAATGATTCTTCATCCCAGATTCTGTAACCTTCGTCTCCTTCATAACCAACAAGTATGCCCTTTTGAGCCTTCTTTTGAAGCTTTTTGCGATTAGCTTTAGGAACGTGGGCGTAACACGTGCATCCCAGGATTCTTAGGTGTTTTATCGCTGGCTTCTTTCCGTACCATAACTCGTGAGGAGACTTACCTGGAACGGTAGTTGGCCCTGTCCGATTTAACACGTAGACAGTTGCATCTACTATCTCTGCCCATAGGCCATCCGAAATTTTCTGATGTGCATGCATGATAGCACGTGCTGCTTCTACCACAGTCCTGTTCTCTCGCTCTACACAACCTGCTTGTTCCGGAGTGTAAGGCATCGTGAACCTTTGTTTAATGCCGCTATTGGTTAAGACATTCTTGAATTCACCGCTGACAAACTCTCCACCATTGTCGCTTAATATCTCTTTGACAATATGTCCCGCAACCTTAGCTTGTTGTAAGAATATCTTCAGCTTTGAAGCTGCTTCAGACTTATGACGTAGAAAATATATGTGACGATAGCGAGTGTAGTCGTCTTTTAATAGGATGTAATATCGTAGCTTATTACCAATTGAATATGGAAACGGTCCGCAAATGTCGGTGTGGATTAGTTCTCCTGGACTAGTGGCTCTAATCCTTGTACCAAATGATTGCTTGTGGGTTTTACCATAAACGCAGCCTTCACAAATATCTGATTGCATATTATCCACTTTTAATCCAAATTCTTGTTCAATTACTTGACGTACATGTCTTTTATTTTGATGAACCAGCCTTTCATGGTACACTTGTAGAGGGTTAGACAGTAGTTGATTAACTTCCACAATTTTAGGCGCTACACATCTTATTCTTAGCTTGTATAATCCACCTTTAATGTCTCTAGTTCCAACTACTTTTACTTCTCCATTTACTTTCAATACGCATTGATTCGGCGTTGATACAAACGTGCTTTTGGACGATTTGTCATGCACAGAAAGGATTGAGAATAGGTTTCTTTTGATTTTTGGAACATACCAAACATCCTTTAGCAATATATGTTCAACTTTTCCGTTGACGTTGGATTCGGCTTGAATATTGCCTATACCAATGGCTTCAATAGTTTGTCCATTCGCGGCAGTCACCGTATGTGAACTTGTGAAGTGCTTAAAGCTTTCGAAGAAGTCACTTCTATTCGTGACATGGCTTGTCGCTCCATTATCGACGTACCAGTTATTCTTGTCTATTGGCAAAACATCCTCTAGGGCTAACACCGTTAAGTTCACATTTTGTTTATTATTATTTGACGCTTTAGGTGGACGTCCATCTTTTATCCATTTTTGGCACTTACGCACACCATGTCCAAATTCACCGCAGTAGTTGCATTTAAAAACTTTCTTCTTTCTCTGTGTTCTGACTGCTAAAACCTCTTCAGCATCTTCCCTTTCTACCTTACTGGCCAAAGCTTTTTCGTAGGCGCTTAGTTGCGATGTGAGGTTCTCTATAGTCCGGTCATTCTTCGTTACTAGAAGCCAACTTGACTTGAAGGCAAAGTAATCTTTCGGTAAAGTGCCAAGTATTTTGCAAATGAGCAATATTTCTGGCAAATTTGTGTTGAGTTGGCAGTTCAAGTCGTGCCAAATATTTTTCAACATAGATACATGCTTCCTAATATCATGGTCGGGGTCCTTTTTGTAATCGAAGAATTGAAGACATAGATCATAGCTTTTGTCTTCGGTACTTCCACTGTAGAGGCGTTCCAGCTCATCCCATACCTCCTTGGCGCTCTTATAACGCATGATTTGGTCAAGAATCTCATCCGTCATATTTGTCGTCATTAGGGTCAGAACGGCACTATCAATAGAACGGAACTGTTGCAAATCCTTTTCGTATTTCGCTTTAGCTGCAGCATAGCTGGCAACGGCGGCATCACCAGCCGCATCAGTTACTGTACTTTCAACAGGTTTGCAACTGATTCCTCCTAGGATTTCTTCAGCTCCGGGAATTGCCCTGCACACTGTTTCTATTCTGTACCTCCAATGTTTATAGTTTTTTCCATCTAGGTGCATTATTTGCACTTTGGAGGCTTCTCCTATAGCCCTTTCCATAGTGACTTCGAATTGCTAGAATCTATGTTTATTCTTTCCTAGAAGGCTTAAAACTTTTGTAAACTTGTAACTTTTTTACTTCAACCACGCTCTGCTACCATGTTAAAGTAAATTCAGTGGTAGAGGTACTTTAGAATATAATTTATTGAAACGGGGCGGATTTATAGTAAAACAAGAAATATGAATTATAAAATGGCGTATATTTTTACTATTACTTTTTCAAGAATTGTCCTTATCTTCTAATATTACAGCTTGACTTTCATCTTCCAGAAAGCTATGAAATTCACCTTCTTCTTCAGGCTCTCTTTCACTTTCATATTTATTTTCTAACTGAACTCTCTCTTCTACTCTAGGAAAAAACTCTTCGTGAATCTGTTTAATATTTTTATTTACAATATCTATATTTACAGTAGGTCCTTTTAAAAATACAACTTCTCTCTTTACCAAAACATCACTTTTCTGAGGAAAATAAACCCGGAAACCCTTAGACGTTTCCCCGTAACCTACGAAAATTCCTACATCAGCTTTACTATCCCATTTTTTCCTCTTCTGATCAGGTATATGTACTGCCACTGATGAGCCAAATACTTTTAACTGCGTAACATCAAATAAGTCCTTTCCGTACCATACTTCATACGGTGTCTTGTCTTTGACTCTGCTTGTACCTGTTCTGTTCAGCACAAAAACTGCAGTATTTACTGCTTCAGCCCACAGAACCTTGTCTAAATTAGCTGATATTAGCATCGACCTAGCTGCCTCATTTATAGTACGAATCTCGCGCTCGGCACGACCGTTTTGTTCTGGCGTGTACGCCACACTAGTTAGATGAATTATTCCCATTTCATCAGTGAGAGCTTTCATTTCCCTATTTACAAATTCTGTACCCCCATCTGACCGAATGAATTCAACTTTATGACCTAGATTCTTTGTAACATATTGCAAAAAACTTTTAACTTTACCTACAGTTTCAGACTTGTGTTTGAGAAAATAAACAGTATTGAACTTAGAATAATCATCCTTGATCAGCAAATAAAATCTCGCTCCACCTAGGGATGTTCCTTCCATTGGTCCACATAGATCAAGATGGAACAACTGACCAGGCCTTTCACTTTTAGTTAAACTCAAGTTAAACGGCTGTTTGTGTAACTTACCCTTAACACACGGCATACAAGTTGAGCTTTCATTGTTGTTACTCTTTTCGAAATCAATGTTGCTCCTTTTTAATATTGACTTCACCTGCTCAATATTTAAGTGACACATTTTACTATGCCATTCCTCTAAGCCACCTACAAGATGACCTACTAGTGCATTGCTTCCTTGATATTTAAACTGCATTACGTATAACTTGTCTTTTCTCACAGCAATAGCACCTACTTGTTCGCAACCCTTTTTAGTAAACTCACATACATCCCTGTTCAAGTTTATTATATACCCTTTGTCTGTTGCCGCACAGACAGAAAACAAATTTAACTGTATGTTTGGAACATGTAACACATTGTACAAAGTAGTATTTATCCATTCTTTACCATTATAAGCGAGCAATTCTACCTCACCTATACCTATGGCCTCAATGACTGAACCGTCACCTATCAAAATCTCCTTTTTATAAGGCCTATAGTTATTAAATAACTCCTTTGAGTGACACATGTGCTCAGTGGCTCCACTGTCCATCACCCACTCAGTTTTTGAAAACTCTTTTGTATTTGGACTTAGCGCTGACAGCACAGAGACACGAAAAGCATTACTTTTTGAACTACTACTACCATTATTTATATGAACGTTTTTCTTGAACCAACAATTTTTAAAATTATGTCCAGACTTTTTACAACATGTACAAAATTCTTTAACTTTACAATCTTTCTTAAAATGTCCTAACTTACCACATTTGAAACACTTCCTATTTTTGTTTACCGCTGCTAAAGCCGAACTAGCGTTTTCGTTTCCACCGTGACGAGCGAGGTAGCGCTGCTCTTCAACAAGTAAACGCGACGACAATTCGCTCATGGTACGCTTATCAACTGGTTATGGGCCCAGGACGCTCTGGCTTGTTGAATTTTATGGGTGGTTTATAGTAAAACAGTCGGCGGTAAAGTCGAAGTAAAAAAAGTGGTGTGATCCGGTTAGCGGCGGTTTCAGTCGTTTCAGGATAAAATTGCGGTAAAGCAAAGTGCGGTAAAGCACACTAAAAATGGAGAGCATAGATAACAATACTGCGAAGTTGGAAGGTAATTCCAATTGGGGCAGTTGGAAGTTCAAACTGCGGGTGCTTTTAAGAGCGGCAGATGTGTATGACGTTGTCGATAGTAGTACACCGCAACCATCAGGTGATGAAAAGGATGTAAAGGAGAACATCAGAAAATGGAATGCCAAGGACGCAAAAGCCCAAGGTATCATAGTGTCAAGGTTGTCTGACAAAGTAATAAGCCAAGTTATTAGTTGCGAAACAGCATCAGAGATATGGAACAAGCTACATACCGTTTTTGAACAGAAAGGTGAACTGTCCGTTCATTTAGTTCAGCAGCAATTTTTCTCGTTGGAGTTCAAGCCTTCAGAAAGTATGTACGAATTCTTAAGTAGAGTTGAAGAAATTTTAGCACGATTGAAAGCCTTAAACTCAGTAGTTCCAGAGAGTATGGCAATCACTAAAATCACAGCAAGCCTTCCAGACCATTACCAGCATTTTATTTCTGCATGGGAGTCGGTGCCAGTTGATAAGCGTACCATGAGCGAATTGTCTTTACTTTTCAGTGCTTCTTCATATGTCTGTGGAGTTAAACTCTCATCATCATCAACAGCAAGACAAGTTATTTCAAAATCTTTGAGCTTTAGTGGTAACTTTCTTTCCCTTTTTGGTCTTTCACTTGTTTCTGGGCATTGCACCTCTTCTTCAGTTTGCTCTTGCATAACTTCATTTTCACTATTTCCTTCTTGTTAAAGTAAATTCAGTGGTAGAGGTACTTTAGAATATAATTTATTGAAACAACTTGTTTTCTACAAATCACATAGCAAATCAATAACAGCGGTTGCTAAGGGTAACAGTCTATTAGAAATAAATACTCTTTTCACACCAGTTACAAAGGAGTATGGTACACGGTCCTAACATCCACCTCTGTTTATGATTCCAGCCAACTTCTTTAGTGTTACTGTTCTGGGCCCATAGATTGGTTTAGTAAGCATATCAGCGATCTGCCTAGCTGCAGGTACGTGACAGATGCTTATGCTTCCATTCTGAATGCACTCTCTTATGAAGAATGATCGAATCCTAATATGTTTAGTTCTTTGGTGGAACTTTGGAGGATTCTTCGCTAACTGGATAGCAGACTCATTATCAACACACAGGGTCGCTTGACATTCTTTACCAGAGATGTCTCTTATGATGTTACTCAACCAAATGATTTCTCTGGCAGTTTCGCTAGCAGCTACGATTTCCGCCTCTGTGGAGGATATGGCGACTGTGTTCTGCCGTTTACTACTCCACGATATAGGGCCTCCGGCATACATGCACAAAATGCCTGAGGTTGACCTTCCGGTTTCCAAGCAACCACCGTGATCAGCGTCACTATAACATTCCAGTTTGAGAACTTCGTCTGGTCTGTAGGCAATGCCTTCATCCAGTGTTCCTTTAAGGTAACGCATTATCCTTTTGACATTAAGGACATCCTCTTTTGTAGGTTTTTCTAAATTGCGAGATGCAACGCTGACTGCATAGGCTATGTCTGGCCTTGTGCCTGTCATCAAGTATGCTAAGGCACCAACTGCTTGTCGGTAAGGGAAGAGCGTCGTAGCGTCGTCTTGGGTTTCTTTGGTTTTGACACTATTTGGTTTCAAAATTGGCGTTGGCACTGGCTTGCATTTTTCCATGCCGAACCTTTCTAACACGCGGGCAGTATATGCTCGCTGATGTAACAAAATGGAACCATCAGACTGCCTTCTTATCTCCATCCCGAGAAAATAACTTGCGGGTTTTATAGTTATCTTAAAGCGCGCTCTCATTTCTTCCAGGAAGCAGTTAGCCTCTATCTCGCTAGTAGATGCAATAAGACCATCGTCGACATACAATGCAAGAACAATCTTTTGCTTCCCTTTTGTCCTCACAAACAGACAAGGATCATTGGTGGTTGCTTGGAAACCGGAAGGTCAACCTCAGGCATTTTGTGCATGTATGCCGGAGGCCCTATATCGTGGAGTAGTAAACGGCAGAACACAGTCGAAGAACTTCTACTATGCCTTCCCAAATCTTCAGCAACAAAACGAAAGCGACGAAGAAAGGGAGAACATAGCACAGAACCAACAGGGAGGTTCTGATGAGAAAGAGCAACGAAATGAGGTCATTGAAGAACCTCCATTGTCGACACCACTTTATGAGACTAATGAAGAAATGAGTCATCAAGATATCAGTGATATTCCAGAAGGAGTCAATGAAAACCCAGACGAATCGATGTTCGACTCCGCTCACTCCGAAGAAGAAGAGGTCGATGAAAATAATGAACCTGATAATCCTATTTTATCTGAAGAAGAAATTGAAAGAGAAGGAAGTCGCATGATGCTAAGAGATAGAGCAAACCTCAAGCCTCCTTTACGATTCGGCGACTATGCAATGGTTCTAGATACTGATGAAATGTTCGAACCAAATACCTTCAAACAGGCTATGTCATGTAAAGACAGAGACAAATGGCAAAAGGCAATTGAGAGCGAGATTAACTCGCTAAGAGATAATCAAACGTGGGAGCTTGTCGAATTACCGAAAGGTCGGAAACCTATTCCTTGCAAGTGGATATTCAAAATAAAGACTAATCCAGATGGAACTGTGGATAAATATAAAGCTCGGCTAGTCATAAAAGGATACTCACAGAAGAAAGATATAGACTTCCATGAGACTTTTAGTCCCGTTGCTAGAAGTAGCACAATAAGAACAGTCTTGGGTGTTGCTGCTCAAGAGAAGCTGAAGCTAGCACAGTTCGACGTCTCCACAGCCTTCCTATATGGTACCCTAAATGAAGAAATATATATGAAGCCTCCTGAAGGATACACTGAGGAGAAGTATGTCTTCAAGCTAAAAAAGAGCTTATATGGGCTAAAGCAAGCCCCGTTATGCTGGAATAGATGCATCACAGACTATATCGTGAAGATTGGGTTCAAGCAAAGTAATTATGATCCTTGTCTGTTTGTGAGGACAAAAGGGAAGCAAAAGATTGTTCTTGCATTGTATGTCGACGATGGTCTTATTGCATCTACTAGCGAGATAGAGGCTAACTGCTTCCTGGAAGAAATGAGAGCGCGCTTTAAGATAACTATAAAACCCGCAAGTTATTTTCTCGGGATGGAGATAAGAAGGCAGTCTGATGGTTCCATTTTGTTACATCAGCGAGCATATACTGCCCGCGTGTTAGAAAGGTTCGGCATGGAAAAATGCAAGCCAGTGCCAACGCCAATTTTGAAACCAAATAGTGTCAAAACCAAAGAAACCCAAGACGACGCTACGACGCTCTTCCCTTACCGACAAGCAGTTGGTGCCTTAGCATACTTGATGACAGGCACAAGGCCAGACATAGCCTATGCAGTCAGCGTTGCATCTCGCAATTTAGAAAAACCTACAAAAGAGGTGTTAAAGTAAATTCAGTGGTAGAGGTACTTTAGAATATAATTTATTGAAACAACTTGTTTTCTACAAATCACATAGCAAATCAATAACAGCGGTTGCTAAGGGTAACAGTCTATTAGAAATAAATACTCTTTTCACACCAGTTACAAAGGAGTATGGTACACGGTCCTAACATCCACCTCTGTTTATGATTCCAGCCAACTTCTTTAGTGTTACTGTTCTGGGCCCATAGATTGGTTTAGTAAGCATATCAGCGATCTGCCTAGCTGCAGGTACGTGACAGATGCTTATGCTTCCATTCTGAATGCACTCTCTTATGAAGAATGATCGAATCCTAATATGTTTAGTTCTTTGGTGGAACTTTGGAGGATTCTTCGCTAACTGGATAGCAGACTCATTATCAACACACAGGGTCGCTTGACATTCTTTACCAGAGATGTCTCTTATGATGTTACTCAACCAAATGATTTCTCTGGCAGTTTCGCTAGCAGCTACGATTTCCGCCTCTGTGGAGGATATGGCGACTGTGTTCTGCCGTTTACTACTCCACGATATAGGGCCTCCGGCATACATGCACAAAATGCCTGAGGTTGACCTTCCGGTTTCCAAGCAACCACCGTGATCAGCGTCACTATAACATTCCAGTTTGAGAACTTCGTCTGGTCTGTAGGCAATGCCTTCATCCAGTGTTCCTTTAAGGTAACGCATTATCCTTTTGACATTAAGGACATCCTCTTTTGTAGGTTTTTCTAAATTGCGAGATGCAACGCTGACTGCATAGGCTATGTCTGGCCTTGTGCCTGTCATCAAGTATGCTAAGGCACCAACTGCTTGTCGGTAAGGGAAGAGCGTCGTAGCGTCGTCTTGGGTTTCTTTGGTTTTGACACTATTTGGTTTCAAAATTGGCGTTGGCACTGGCTTGCATTTTTCCATGCCGAACCTTTCTAACACGCGGGCAGTATATGCTCGCTGATGTAACAAAATGGAACCATCAGACTGCCTTCTTATCTCCATCCCGAGAAAATAACTTGCGGGTTTTATAGTTATCTTAAAGCGCGCTCTCATTTCTTCCAGGAAGCAGTTAGCCTCTATCTCGCTAGTAGATGCAATAAGACCATCGTCGACATACAATGCAAGAACAATCTTTTGCTTCCCTTTTGTCCTCACAAACAGACAAGGATCATAATTACTTTGCTTGAACCCAATCTTCACGATATAGTCTGTGATGCATCTATTCCAGCATAACGGGGCTTGCTTTAGCCCATATAAGCTCTTTTTTAGCTTGAAGACATACTTCTCCTCAGTGTATCCTTCAGGAGGCTTCATATATATTTCTTCATTTAGGGTACCATATAGGAAGGCTGTGGAGACGTCGAACTGTGCTAGCTTCAGCTTCTCTTGAGCAGCAACACCCAAGACTGTTCTTATTGTGCTACTTCTAGCAACGGGACTAAAAGTCTCATGGAAGTCTATATCTTTCTTCTGTGAGTATCCTTTTATGACTAGCCGAGCTTTATATTTATCCACAGTTCCATCTGGATTAGTCTTTATTTTGAATATCCACTTGCAAGGAATAGGTTTCCGACCTTTCGGTAATTCGACAAGCTCCCACGTTTGATTATCTCTTAGCGAGTTAATCTCGCTCTCAATTGCCTTTTGCCATTTGTCTCTGTCTTTACATGACATAGCCTGTTTGAAGGTATTTGGTTCGAACATTTCATCAGTATCTAGAACCATTGCATAGTCGCCGAATCGTAAAGGAGGCTTGAGGTTTGCTCTATCTCTTAGCATCATGCGACTTCCTTCTCTTTCAATTTCTTCTTCAGATAAAATAGGATTATCAGGTTCATTATTTTCATCGACCTCTTCTTCTTCGGAGTGAGCGGAGTCGAACATCGATTCGTCTGGGTTTTCATTGACTCCTTCTGGAATATCACTGATATCTTGATGACTCATTTCTTCATTAGTCTCATAAAGTGGTGTCGACAATGGAGGTTCTTCAATGACCTCATTTCGTTGCTCTTTCTCATCAGAACCTCCCTGTTGGTTCTGTGCTATGTTCTCCCTTTCTTCGTCGCTTTCGTTTTGTTGCTGAAGATTTGGGAAGGCATAGTAGAAGTTCTTCTGGAGAACAGGTACTGGCTCTTCTGGTTTATGCACATCCTCCTTTGATTTTTCCAGTAGTGCTATCTCTTCAAATATCACATCTCTGGATCTAATCAGTTTGAATGATTCTTCATCCCAGATTCTGTAACCTTCGTCTCCTTCATAACCAACAAGTATGCCCTTTTGAGCCTTCTTTTGAAGCTTTTTGCGATTAGCTTTAGGAACGTGGGCGTAACACGTGCATCCCAGGATTCTTAGGTGTTTTATCGCTGGCTTCTTTCCGTACCATAACTCGTGAGGAGACTTACCTGGAACGGTAGTTGGCCCTGTCCGATTTAACACGTAGACAGTTGCATCTACTATCTCTGCCCATAGGCCATCCGAAATTTTCTGATGTGCATGCATGATAGCACGTGCTGCTTCTACCACAGTCCTGTTCTCTCGCTCTACACAACCTGCTTGTTCCGGAGTGTAAGGCATCGTGAACCTTTGTTTAATGCCGCTATTGGTTAAGACATTCTTGAATTCACCGCTGACAAACTCTCCACCATTGTCGCTTAATATCTCTTTGACAATATGTCCCGCAACCTTAGCTTGTTGTAAGAATATCTTCAGCTTTGAAGCTGCTTCAGACTTATGACGTAGAAAATATATGTGACGATAGCGAGTGTAGTCGTCTTTTAATAGGATGTAATATCGTAGCTTATTACCAATTGAATATGGAAACGGTCCGCAAATGTCGGTGTGGATTAGTTCTCCTGGACTAGTGGCTCTAATCCTTGTACCAAATGATTGCTTGTGGGTTTTACCATAAACGCAGCCTTCACAAATATCTGATTGCATATTATCCACTTTTAATCCAAATTCTTGTTCAATTACTTGACGTACATGTCTTTTATTTTGATGAACCAGCCTTTCATGGTACACTTGTAGAGGGTTAGACAGTAGTTGATTAACTTCCACAATTTTAGGCGCTACACATCTTATTCTTAGCTTGTATAATCCACCTTTAATGTCTCTAGTTCCAACTACTTTTACTTCTCCATTTACTTTCAATACGCATTGATTCGGCGTTGATACAAACGTGCTTTTGGACGATTTGTCATGCACAGAAAGGATTGAGAATAGGTTTCTTTTGATTTTTGGAACATACCAAACATCCTTTAGCAATATATGTTCAACTTTTCCGTTGACGTTGGATTCGGCTTGAATATTGCCTATACCAATGGCTTCAATAGTTTGTCCATTCGCGGCAGTCACCGTATGTGAACTTGTGAAGTGCTTAAAGCTTTCGAAGAAGTCACTTCTATTCGTGACATGGCTTGTCGCTCCATTATCGACGTACCAGTTATTCTTGTCTATTGGCAAAACATCCTCTAGGGCTAACACCGTTAAGTTCACATTTGGTTTATTATTATTTGACGCTTTAGGTGGACGTCCATCTTTTATCCATTTTTGGCACTTACGCACACCATGTCCAAATTCACCGCAGTAGTTGCATTGTAAATATTCTTCGCGGAAATCCTGTCCCGCATCGGATGTGGTTGCTGCTGCGTCATCAGCTGGGCTCGTGAGCTTGAGGTACAAACCGTGAGTACTCTTGTCGTTCCTACCAGCTATCAATATGACTAGCGTCGACCCACCGAAAAGTTCACTGGACTTAAAAGATTTAATTCAAAAAAGAGGCAATATTAAGAGGAGGCTAACTTACTTTCAAAAATATATCTGTGCATTTGATGGTAAAACATTGTCTCAAGAAAAAATTGCCGAACTAAAGTTGCGTTTTAAAGGAGCTTCTAATATCTTTAACGATTATAATGAAATTCAGAACAAAATTGAAGAACTAGTTTTGGAAGGGGATTTAGAAAAACATCTTACAGAAAGGAATAATTTTGAAAATGACTATTATAGTATTCTTGCACAAACACAATGCATGATTGATGCTAATTATGACGTAAAACCTGCTGAGCACAACAAATCAGCTACGAATTCTGGTTGCAATATTTTACAGTCTGTCAAATTGCCAACAATTTCATTGCCTACTTTTGACGGTTCGTATGAGCACTGGTTGGAGTTCCGTGATACATTCAGTTCACTAGTTCACAATTCTTATGAGATAGCCAGAATCCAAAAGTTTCACTACCTAAAGTCGTCGCTCAAAGGCAGTGCAGCTTTGGTAATCGATTCGCTTGAGTTTTCGTCCAGTAACTACACGATCGCATGGGAACTACTCCTTAACAGATATAATAACAGCAGGCTATTAGTCCACAATCATGTAAAATCTTTGTTTTCACTTCCGTACGTAAATAGAGAATCGCCGGCGCTGTTACGTAAAATGATTGATATCATTTTAAAAAATCTACGCGCGCTAAAGGTTCTCGGTGAGCCTACAGACAGCTGGGATACTCTAGTTATGTATATGATCGTGTCGAAGTTAGACCCCGTTTCTGAACGCGAATGGGAACAATATAAGGGCACCTTTTATCAAAACAAGTGTGATAGCTCTCCTGAGTCTAGCAAAAAAGATAGTACATGATTGTGTAACTTGTACACGTTTGCGAGGTCGAAGTGTAAACCCTATCATGGGAAACTTGCCTCAAGCTCGGTTAGACCCGGGATTCCCATTCTTAAGATGCGGTGTGGACTATGCTGGTCCAGTGCTCACATTAAATCGCAAAGGCAGAGGTGCTAAGACAATAAAATCATATATTTGTTTATTTATATGTTTCGTAACACGCGCAGTGCATTTAGAATTGGTCAGTGATCTTTCTTCAGATGCTTATCTGTTGGCGCTCAAAAGGTTTATCTCGCGCAGGGGAAAACCAATAGAAATATATAGTGATAATGGGAAAAATTTCGTGGGCTTAATGTATGAGTTTGCAAAATTTTTAACAAATATTTCAGAAGAAATTAAAGAGTATGCAGTCTCTCAACAGATAAAATTTAAAATGAGTCCTCCTTATGCTAGTCATTTTGGTGGTTTGTGGGAGGCAGGAGTAAAGAGCTGCAAGCATCACTTGCGGCGCGTGATAGGTAACGCGCATTTGACGTTTGAGGAGTTTAGTACCGTCCTGACCCAGGTCGAGGCTGTGCTCAACTCTCGACCGCTATCACCTTTGTCCACGGATCCACATGACTATCTTCCACTGAGCCCCGCTCATTTCCTGATTGGTCGTCCGCTGACTTCTCCCGTGTCTGTTGACCTGAACTGTGTGCCCGAGAACAGGCTCACGCGTTATCAACGAGTTGAACAGATTCGTCAGCACTTCTGGCGCCGCTGGTCCAAAGAATATGTATCTGAGCTGCAGGCGAGGAGCAAATGGTCGGAGCACAAGGGTGATCTGCAGGAGAACACGCTGGTTCTAATCAAGCAAGATAACCTACCGCCGCTGAAATGGAGTTTAGGCCGAATAATTCGAACCTTTCCAGGAAAGGATGGCGTCTCAAGGGTAGCTGATATTCAGACATCAACTGGAGTTCTACGGAGGGCCTTCTCAAAAATTTGTCCCCTGCTTCCTAGCGATGGATAACTGACTGAATGCTGCTGATGTTGAAAGCTGAAGCTTTCAAGGCGGGGAGCATGTTAGTGCATCTACTGTAATGAGTATACTATGGCTGGACCGCCGCTACCGTATATCGTGGTGCTGTGTGCGGTCGCCTTGGAGACGTTTTGGTTGTTATTTTTCTTCTTACATAAAATACGTGAAAATTATAATTCGTTTGATTTGTAATTATAAAACTATGTTTTCGCATAAACATATTGAAATAATAATTTTCGTTTTCATGGTACCTATATAAAAAAATTTGGAATTCCCTCCTCGAGCGAGAGCAAACTACATATAGCTAACCGTGATAAAAGCAGGAGCACCCCGTGCCTCATCCCCTCACCCCCCCGCACCCCGCTCCTCACACCCCGCACCCCCCGCATGCCATGTCTCACCCCCGCACTATGCGCCTCGCCCCCCGCACCCCGCGCCTCACCGCCCGCACCCCGGTCCTTATCCGGTTGCGGTTAGTCTCGCAATGCCTATGTTATTTCTAGGAGTTCAGTCTACGTGTTTTTTTTTTAATGTAAATGTTGTGACAACCCTTGCGATGAGTTCAGCAGAAGGTACCTATATGCCGGTACATACATAAGCGGACCTTCTGTATGCCTATTTTGTGTTGAAAGGTTAACTTGCGTTTGTAAAGCGTATTGCGGACATTACTTATGTAAATTAAGAATATTAGGTACTACATCGCGCTCCGCAGTTCCGCACACTGCTTGGCAAGCGACGCCTTTGTTCGTAAACATAGTCGCAGTTCCTTCTACTATTTAATTTATTAATTAATAATAATAAGACATTTACAAAAGAGACTCTGCTAAGTATTAAGAGCGTCCTGTATAACGAAAACTAATTAGGTATTTGCCTTTCATCATGTCTTGCTGTACCTATATTTTAAAATATAAAAGTTGTTTCAAATATTGTTTTGTTTTATTAAAAGTTAAAGTTGTTTTAGTTAAAGTTACCTCAACATAAGTATGAAGGAAATGAACTGGGTGAATATGGCTCGTGTTTACCGTAAAATACGAGTTTTTCCTTCTTGCAATAAATCTGTTTTAGTTGATGTTTTTCAAACCATTATTAAGGTACTCAAAATCAGCCGTGGGATTTCAGAAATCAAATTACGACTATAGCTCAGGGGTATTAGGCTAAAGACCAAAAACATAAAATGTATCGTGTGAGCGACCCCAGCAAGCACTTTTTTCCTGGGGCTCCTAGGATAATCCTACCTATCTCAAAATTTAGAGCATAATTAGAGCAATCATCATGCCAAGGGAAAAAATTAGAGCAATCATACTTTTCGAGATACGAGCGCCTAAAGGTGTGCTTGCTGGATGGCAGTCCACCCAGCAAGCACAACTGGTGCACAAAAACTACGAAGACTTGGGAAAAAATTTTGATGCACAGATTTAGAGCATCATAAAGTGAGTCGGACTGCAAAGTTTCATGAATGTCATGTCAATAGTTATCTCGCTAGAACGCAAAACCTGCTTCACGTTCTTTTCACGAATCTTTCTAGCAGTCACATCAGATCTCGGCAATTACAGCATCTTGGTTCAAAATTTTTATGCCAGGATTTAGAGCAACACGAAAAACCTATGCTGAATTATTTTTGAATTCCAAAAATCAGTACTTTTTGTGCTACGAGCCAATGTTTTTTCCTTGCTGGGTGGACATAACAAAAGTGACAAAGGTGTATAGCTTTGCAACTAATATGAATACCTACAAGACTGGTTCTTATGCTCAGATTTAGAGCAAAATTACAGCATTCTGCTCAAAAAAAAAAACTAGAATCCCAAACGTTATAGTTACAGCGGTAGGCGCTAAAACTGATTTTCCCCGCCAATTTTTTGAATAATTACGGCGACTCGCGGCAGATTGCGACGTTGCCGCTCTTATTTATTTCTAGTTCAAGCAATAACTGACTTTGTTATGTGAGTATAAGGTACATTTGAGTTTCAAACTATCGATTGTCATTTACACTGATAGACAAGAAACAAGCGGGACACATATAAATGGAAGTGTTGGAGATCTTACAATACGTAAGGGTTTAATATAACAGGAATTGGTATTATTGTATCGAGCCGGACGATGTACTGCCGTTTTAGTTGACAGCTGATATTATATCTTTATACACTCGCCTTCAAAAAAATCGCACGTCCGTAAAAATAGGCTTCAAGCACTGTTAATCCTTAAGACAAGCAGTTATTCGTAGCAATATTGGTATCATTTGAGAGCCCTATAAAAACTCTTTAAAAAAATATCCATTTCATTTGATTAAAGAAAAAGCTTGACACTTTAAGTCACTGTGAATGACAATGGAACTGATTCTCCTCTTCAAATTTTGTTTGTATTGTTTTGTTTTTTGGGTATAAAAGGGTCGATACAGCTTATCGGGGGATAAATTTGCTACCAACAGTCGAAGAAGACACAGAAGAATATCTTTCATCAGAAAAACGTCCTTGAAGATGGACACTACTGCTGCTGAAGCCGCCCAAGTTATCGCACTACTGCAATCAGGACTACGTCAGTGTGATGTTGCTCGGCAATTGCACTTGAGTCGCTTTTCTGTTCGAAGAGTGTACCAGCGGTTCCTGCAGACCGGTGGCTTTGTCCGAAGGCGTGGGTCTGGTAGAAATCGCTGCACTTCTGCGAGAGATCACCGATTCGTCGTATCGAAGTCTTTGAGAAATCGGTTCTCTAATGTTGTTGAGTTGCAACAGCAGCTTCAAGCAGTTCGTAGAAGGGCCGTGAGTGTCTCTACAGTTAGAAGAAGACTAAAGGAGAGAAATATTGTGGCTAGAAGACCTGCCACGGGTCCAAAATTAACCGCAGCGCATCGGCGAGCACGCCTGCAATTTGCTCGCGCCCACGTCAATTGGACCCTGGACCAATGGAGAGCTGTTCTCTTCTCAGACGAAACGAGAGTGTGCCTTTTCTGCAACGATAGACGCAAAAGAGTATACAGAAGACAATGGGAACGTTTTGCCCAAGCCTGCATCCAAGAGACGGTAGAATACGGGGGCGGTTCCTGCATGTTCTGGGGCGGCATATCTGCCGACGGCAAAACTGAACTTTCTTGCGTCTCTCGGACCGGCGGTGCTCGCGGGCAAGGGTCGATGACTGCTCACCGGTACATCACAGAGATCCTGGAAGAACATGTGGTCCCCTATGCTGGATTTATTGGCGACGGGTTCACATTAATGCACGATAACGCTCGCGCGCACACTGCTGGAATTGTGCAGGGCTACCTTCAAGAGGTTGGGATCCCTGTCATGCAGTGGCCAGCGAGAAGTCCAGATCTGAACCCGATAGAGCACCTCTGGGACCAGCTGAAACGCAAGGTTAGATCCCGTGATCCCGCTCCCGCGACTCTTCAGGAGCTCCAAGACGCCGTTATTGAGGAATGGGACAGAATCCCTCAAGAAGAGGTCCTAAAGTTGGTGCGATCCATGAGGGAGCGCATGGAAGACGTCATTAGGGCTAGGGGGGGTAACACTAGGTTTTAGGTTAGTTTTAAGCAACTTTGTTTTGAAAAATTAATCAGATTTCATTTGTGTTTTTTAAGGATTTTTATTGTTTTGTAAATTTTTCTCAGTTCCAATAAAAAACATTGAATGAATTATTGTTTTTGCATTCTCTGTTTCCTTACCTTTCAAATGATACCGAACATTACCAATATTTCATAATACAAATACGATTGAAAGATGTTTAAAATAGATTTCTTAAAAGGTGCGATTGTTTTGTAGCCGAGTGTATTTTAAGTATAGCTTAAAAGACATGTCACTAAGTGTTAATAAAAAAATAACTCTTGAAAAGCCTAAAAGTAAGAGGAAGGGTCTCATTGATGTCGGCTATCGTTGTTTAGACTTCAGGGATCAGTGTCACAAATTAAACGCATTTAGGGCTTTCACATTTTGTTTAATAATCAGTCTTACGCAGCAAAATATATGTCCAATTTTAAATGCAACAGAGTCGGAGTCCTGCAGGGAACAGTGTTGGTCCATTATTGTTCCTGTTTTATATTAACGACCTAAGTAATGTGACGAAACATAAATGTATTTTATTTGCGGATGATATTACCATAATTGTGACATGTAAAGATAATGACGTAAACTTGTATGAATTAGAAATTAATAATACTATTAAATCTATTGTTTATTGGTTAAGTGCTAATAATCTGCATGTTAATTTAAATAAGATAAATTTAATTCAATTTAATACTAGAGGACGTACACAAATAAATATTGACATTAAATATATAAATCAATCAATAAATAATGTTGACCACATATCATTCTTAGGAATAGAGTTTGGCAAATATTTGATATGGAATAACCAAGTAGAAAAAGTATGCATCAAGATTAATAGATTTGTATATGTTCTCTCTAGGTTAAGAAAGGTGGTATCGCAAAAAACAGCTTTATTAGCTTATCATGGTTGTGTAGCTTCTGCAATAAGATATGGTCTACTACTTTGGGGAAATAGCTCTAATATGACCAAAGCATTTATAGCCCAAAAGAAATGTGTGCGCGCAATTTGTGGCGCCCATCCTTTAGATAGTTGTAAACCACATTTCTTAAGACTGAAGCTATTAACGTTACCCAGCTTGTATACAGGGTGGCCAGAAGATTGACGTCAAAAAAAAAAAAATTTGGTCCCTCGTATCGTGGGGTATCCGAATCACCCCCATGTATGTTCCGCGATTTTTCACGGTTCTCGAGTTATGATTTTTTTTCTGAAATTTCAACATTTTCGACCTGACGAACTTTAAAAATTTCTAAACAAAAAAGTAGAACCCTTTTCGATAAGATTTTTTTTGAAACTTAATCCTCATAAATTGTACTTTTAAGCATAAAATAATCAGCTACGTAACTTTCATGAATATTAAGTAAATTTTGGTCACAAGAGAAAAAAATACGTTTAGTGAATTATGACTTAGATTTTCAAATTTAAATCAAAAATCTAAACAGATGACTTAGTGGTTCCTGAGTAGGCTTAAAAACTGCACCATTCTCTTAGTTTTCGTAATCATTAAAAAAAAGTAGTACTTAATAAGCTAGTTTTGTTAATATCGGCCTTGAAAGATAGGGAGGTCATAAATTTTTAAAATTAGCTATCTGATGAAAAAAAAAGTTTGGTCATTTTATCATTCCTAAGGTTATTTAAAGATAGAGAATCATTCCTTAGGTTATTTAAAGATAGAGAATGCTAGAAACTAACATGAAAAATGCCGTAGAAGTTGGTTAAAAAATGTTTTAAGTAAAAAGTGGTTTTGTCAATAAATCAAAGATGATAAAGTAAAAACAATATTTATTTTTAACATTTACAACAGGTTTTCAAAGTGCCACCTCCAACAGCAATACACATTCTACACCTACGTAAAAAATTGTCTTTTAATCGTCTAAAGGCTTCCCTGTTCTCTGTCACAACACGTCCGGCTTCTGCAATCTTTTGCCTTAATTCTTGTTCACTCGAACATTCTCGAGCGTATGCTATTTCCTTGTAATAACCCCAAATGAAAAAGTCAATGGGGTTAAGGTCAGGTGAGCGTGGTGGCCACCTAATTGGTCCACTGCGTCCGATCCATCTGTTGGGGTATGTCTCATTTAAGTGATTTCGGACTTGCGTCGCATAGTGACACGGAGCGCCGTCATTTTGAAAAACCATGGTTCGTCGAAGCTGAAGACTCACATCTTCCAGCAATATTGGAAGATCATTTTCTAAAAAGTTTCTGTATGTTGCTCCATCAAGTCTAGATGGCAATTCAAATGGACCAATCAGTTCACCGTTGAGGATACCAGACCACATGTTAACACTAAAACGATGTTGAAACGTTGAATCTCTCGCTTCGTGTGGATTTTCAATCGCCCAGGTGTGATAATTATGGATATTGAATATACCACATCGCTCAAACCGTGACTCATCTGTCCATAAGACTTTATCAAAATATCCAGGATCTTCTTGCTCTTTTCGTAGCATAGTTTGGCAAAATTCCACGCGCAATTGGTGGTCTGTAGGCAGCAAAGCTTGGACACGTTGGATATGGAATGCGTGGTATCCTTCATCGCGAAGTATGGCCTGGATAGAACTTCTTGGGATATCCAGAGCACGAGCCATTTTTCTCGTACTCGTAGACGGATTTCGCTGAACTTCTTCGAGCACCATTTCTCTGCGATCTGGATCAGTTCTAGGGATGCCTTCACGATTACCGCGTTGTCCAGGAATGCGGCCTGACATTAGGGTATTGTGCGTGTTAGTAAAAACACGATGGTCGGGATAATTCTCAGGTTGCGGCCCACCACGTCGTAGAAGTTGTTCGCGATACAATCGTGCTGCTTCAAGGCCGTTTCCTTGTGCAACTCCATAAAAATAATGCATTTCTGCATATTCGCTTAATGTGTAACTCATCACTTACACTTTCACAGTAAACAAAGTCCGAATCAGAATGCAAAACAGTCGAGGAACAGAGCAAAGTAGTCAACAAGTAAGGCGAGCGAATGTATTCAACTAAAATGGCGGCGACGCGTGTAGCAGTAAACACAAAGTGAGTACGACTGAGGCAGGTATTTGTTTCGGGCTGGCTAGAGTGGCGGCCCCTTTCACTACCTAGAGTGAGAGAGATGGCAATAATTCTATCTCTTATCATCGCCGCCTATTGTTATTGCGGGTTTATTCTTTGAATTGCGCCTAAAAGTACTTTTACAACCCGTTATCCACCAGAATTGATCGAAAAGTGAATAAATGAAACCTCAAAATGTTTTTCTGCAGTAATTTTTGGTTAATTAACAGACTAATTTAACCTAAGGAAAGATAAAATGACCAAACTTTTTTTTTCATCAGATAGCTAATTTTAAAAATTTATGACCTCCCTATCTTTCAAGGCCGATATTAACAAAACTAGCTCATTAAGTACTACTTTTTTTTAATGATTACGAAAACTAAGAGAATGGTGCAGTTTTTAAGCCTACTCAGGAACCACTAAGTCATCTGTTTAGATTTTTGATTTAAATTTGAAAATCTAAGTCATAATTCACTAAACGTATTTTTTTCTCTTGTGACCAAAATTTACTTAATATTCATGAAAGTTACGTAGCTGATTATTTTATGCTTAAAAGTACAATTTATGAGGATGAATTAACTATAAATTTCTTACAATTATTTAAATATATACACGATTACGGCTAAGCCTTAGTCAAAAATCCCGCCCCGGATCGCCCCTGGTGCAAATGTGCCCATAACACTTGCAACGTTACCCCGCTGTATTGCCAGCGAGATGCGTTGCACCAGGTACGAACCGGAGCGGGGATCACCACACCTGTCATTCAGGCGCCGCCCCAGCTCCCGCACAAACTTTTTGGCCTCCGCACACCATGCGCCGCTCACCTCCACCGCGAATGGGACGAAAATATATCTTCCCTCGAGAGGCGAGTACTTGGTGTGTTTCTGCACAGCAGCCCACTCCGCTGCCGAACCCGCTGTGCGAGTCGTTCGTGTCAAATGGGAGGGTGCGAAAGTACTAACACACGTCGCATCCCAAACCAAGCACCGCCCCCGTTCCCACGGGATTAATGTCAGCCCGTCGGGCCGCTTGCCATCAGCACGGCTTAGACCAGGCGGCTCCAAGGAACTCGGCACGCCGGCGGACACAAGGGCACGGCGAATGAGCTCATTGAGCAAGTGGTGACGCGGGCAACGCCCCGCCGACTTGCTGCAGCTCAAACCGTGGTAGCCCCGAGCGTCCGCCAGCGCTCCGCACCTACAGTCGTGAGGCTCACAGACATCACACCCCAGTCTGAGAGCAGCAGCCACCCTCAAAGATCCGTCGTCGAGGGCAGTGCCTAAGTGGGGGGAAGGAAGGGCGTGCAGCCAGGCGCCCGACTCTGGGCAAGAACATGCCTTGAGCCGAGCGACGTCAGCCCCCGATGCCGCCGTCAAAAGTTCGGCAGCTCGACACTTGCAGACTTGGTCATCCCATTGGCGCTGAATGGCCGGGTTTTCGGGGCGATCGGCGGACGGACACAAGGTGGACCAGGCCATAAGGGCCTCCCCTTTGAAAGGGATGTCAAGACAGTCACCCTGTACTTTGAGTATTTTAGCGACAAGTCCAACAACCCCACTGGAGGAGGCCAAAAAAGCTGGAAGGTTTGTGTCTCGTACTCGCCTAACGCCCAGACCCCCGTGGCGAATCAGCAACGATGCTTGGGACCACTGGCTCTCGCTGAGGTGAACGTTGAGGATGAGCTCCAAAGTAGCTTTAATGTCCTCATCCAGTTCGGAAACCTCCTTTGGGTATAGCCACGTTGGAGATGTTCTCAAAATATACATCAGCTTGGGCACAGAGAGGCAGCAGCGGAAAAGTGTAAGGGCAACATGAGCCGGTAAAAACTGGAGATTTTTCCTCGCACTGGCAAGCAACTCTTTCTTGTGTTGGAGGGCCGCTGGTACCGCATCTTGAAAGACGGGTGACCCTAAAAGGGAAAATGACTGTCGGTCCAGTATCTTTATGTTTGGGAGGATCTCCTGAAACGCCGGAATGCACTCCCTAGCCGCGTCTCCGCAGGGGTAAAGTTCACATTTGGCGCTATTAACGCTAAGACCAATGTTGCTCAGCCTAGGAATCAGTGCCTCTAAGTCCCTGGCAACGACGTCGGGTGCCCCGCCGATGGTACCGTCATCAAGGTACCAAACATTAAGCGGCGCTTCTAGGTTGGTTATGACGTTGTTGATTGCCAGGCTGAACAATAGAGGCCCGAGCGGGTCGCCTTGCTGCGCGCCGACCTGTGATGCAATTCTGTGGCCGTTGAAATTTAGGTCGCTTGGAGAGGCGTAACACTGGCAGAGGAAAGGGCTTAATGAAGGGACTTTATCCCCTGCCTCAGCCAGCATCACGTCTCTCTCGACACTATTGAAGGCGTTCTTGATGTCTAATTTCAAAATTACATCACCGGTGCGCTTTGGGTCCATTGCAAATAGGCGAGTGGCGTGTATCGCCGCCTCACAGCCCAGTGGGGTGCCGAAGCCAAGCTGGTGCGGTCGCAGTAATTCTGCCATTTCGTCGCGCACGGCACGGCACCCCAGCTTTGCCACCAGGCGGCGTATAACGCTCCCCACAGCAATTGGCCTTATACCCCCGTCCTTTTTGTGCAAAGCACACAGAGACGCCCCATAAAGAAAAGGGCACACCGTGCTGCACAACTTGCCCTCTAAAAGGAAGTTACACAGCTTGCACAACGACTCCAGTAATCGGGGACCATTGTCTCCCGCGGAAACAGCCACCATCTCCTTCAAGTGTTGCGGACGTAGGCCGTCTAACCCTGCCGCAGAGCTAGCGTTAAAAGACCCTAAGGCCTCCGCTACATCTTTGATGGTCACCGTAAGTCGGCAAGTGGGAGATTCTGGTCCCGTGGGCTGTATGACCGGTCGCATCGGAGCAGGGTGCTTGTCCTGCAGACTAGCAAGGGTGCTGTTATCCGCTGCCGCCAAACTGCAATCCGACGTGAGCAACCTAACTGCGCCTCTCAGATCCCCGTCGTATACCTTGGATTCAATCATCTTATAAACGGACTGAGACCTTTGAGGCGCTTCACCCCCGGGCATAAACTGGATATTGCCCTCTATGTTTTTCTTGACCCTGCTAGTAAGTGAATCCCCACTGTTATTTGTCTCAGGGACTCTAAATGCAGTGTATGCGAAGGATAGAAGAGCATACCAGTCATCTACGGTATTACTCTGCAGGCACTTCTCCATAATGGCACTCAATTTCCCGGCGGCTAAATTTCTGGCGCCCTTTGGAATGTGCTTAAGGACTCTGATTGTCGTCCTGTAGCTACCCAAATTTCCTAGAGACGTGTTTGTCGGGGACGTCGCTGTCGCAGACGGACCGACGGTATTACCCGAGTGCCCCGCAACGTCTGGTCGCGGCCCCTGCGGCAGCGGCTGCGAGAGCGCCGGTCTTGGCTTATGCTTACGGGTGAAGTGGATGGCCAGTCCACGTTTAGTAAAGCGACGCATGGAGCCCGTGGGGCAGTGCGGACAAATAAGAATGGCGTCCGAAGTTACGTTCATTATCATTAATTGCTGGAATTATAATTTAATCAAAAACACAATTCAATTTAACAAAAATAACTACTTATTTACTTTGAGGTATGTAAAGGTACCTTGTAACGTTTTTAAAATCAATTACAATACATTAATAAAATAAATTAATAATAAGAAAAAACAGTCAATACTTTCCTAAAAACAGAATCATTAAATAAGTCAAAGATTTAAAATAAAATTAAGAAATTTCAACGTACAATAAATTAAAGGCAGTCATGATAGTAATTACATAAACCTAAAGGCACAAGCACTAATTAGTATAATTTGACGTCAAATGTAGAAGAAGTGAACAGATCGAGCAAACTGCGCGAGCGCTTGGCACTTATCTTGTCAGTCGTTTAGTCATCCAAAATCCGAGGCTCGACCGCTAGAATATGTCTTTCTCTCTTCAGTCCCCCCGAGGGGAGCACCAGACAGCCAGGCAGCGTACGTGAGAACAGGAGAGTCCGATTTGTAAAACCCAACTTGCGGATAGTGAGTGTAAAACCAGTGGCTCTTGAATCGCAGGTTAGGGTATAACTCCGTAAGGCGGGGGTCTAATAAACTGGACGTTTCTCACCGCGGATCCACCGATGTGGCGTAGACTAGGGCGCCTATTTGCTATCACTCTTCAGTCCCCCCGAGGGGAGCACCAAGCGGCCTGCAAGCGTACGTGGGAACGGGATAGCCCGCTATGGAGCACAGACGCTCGCAGAGACTGGCTGATGACTGATGAAACCAGCGACTCTTGAATCGACGAGTAGTGTTTATCTTCGTAAGCCAGGGGTCTGCTTAACTGGACGCGTCTCACAGAGCTGCGTGGACGCGTCCGATCGCTATGCCGGACCCCGCCGGACTCCGGACTTATGAGGATTAAGTTTCCAAAAAAAACTTATCGAAAAGGGTTCTACTTTTTTGTTTAGAAATTTTTAAAGTTGGTCAGGTCGAAAATTTTGAAAATTCAGAAAAAAAATCATAACTCGAGAACCGTGAAAAATCGCGGAACATACATGGGGGTGATTCAGATACCCCACGATACGAGGGACCAAATTTTTTTTTTTTGACGTCAATCTTCTGGCCACCCTGTATATTTGAAGTGTGTATGTTTGTTAAAAAACACAGCTATCTTTTCAAAAAAGCCAAACATATATTCCCAAGGGCCACACGAAATGTCGATCGGTTAGTTTTAGAGCACTGTCCTAGAACTACTCTGTTCAAATCTCTTTTCACGCTGTTTAAATCTCTTTTCGCACTATTTATTTTTATTATATTTTGTGTTTTGTTTTTTTCTGTTGTCATCGTTGACGCATTGTAAAATGTTGCTTAAATAAATTTTAATTATTAAAATATCATGTTTTCATTCATATTTGATTGAACATGATTTGTGGTCCTTCATAATATAGCCTAGGAAGTGTTTCAGTCATATTTTTGTCGTGTGATTTGGCGACTGCCACCTTACCAACACGGGGCAGCTGATACCGGGGCGCGACACAGGTGACAGGTTGGAACACGAGCAGTTCAAAGTCGCCGAGATGGACAAGGAGCTAAAGCGTTTGCATTGTAAGCGTGGCCAGTTGAAGAAGGCAATCACCCGTATTGATTCATTTTTGAACAACGAGGATGCTATGGCCCACGTAACTCAGGAGATGCTCAAGGTTCGTAAGAAAAAATTGTTAACTACATTTGCTGAATACGAAAATGTTAACGTAGACATAATTTTACTGGATGAGGAGGATTTGGAAGACGTATCATTGGTTGAAGCAAAATATTTCCAGTGTCTTTCTTTGCTTGAGAGGTCTATGATGTCTGGACAGAAGAACGAAAATAAAGAACCAAGCGGCACTTCGTTGTCCAAGTTGCCTAATATCGAGCTTTCTTCCTTTGATGGGAAGGATGATATTCAATTCAAGCCGTTCATGGATATGTTTATAGCTGTCATTGATAGGAATAGTTCACTGAGTAATGTACAGAAATAATTTTATTTACGTAAGTATTTGGCTGGTGAGGCATTGTCTCTTATTGTAAATTTACCTTTAGTCAATGAGTCGTACCCGGAGGCATTATTGCTTTTGAAAAAGCGGTATGACAACAAAACACGACTTATAACTAGTCACATTAATGTGTTACTGGATTTACCTCCAATGCAGAAGGGAACGGCTACCGCTATTCGTTCGTTTATCTCAAGCGTTCGGCAGCAGTTGTCTGCTCTAAAAAATTTACAGCGGCCAACAGAAAGCTGGGATATGTTGCTGGTTTCTATCTTAGGGAGGAAATTAGATGTATATACAAATAGAGCGTACCATATTGATAGGACAAATCCAGATGTGTTGCCAACAGTGGAGGAGTTCATTAGCTTTCTCGAACGCCGCGCGATAGCGGTCGAGGATAGTCCTCCTCAGAGGGGCTCTTTTGTTCATGGTGAGACACCATCTGCTAGTAAGTCTAAGGCTACAAATTTTGTCGCTCAGTCCGCTGCTGAGAAGAAATCCTGTTTATATTGTAATAAAACCGATCATCCGATTTATTTGTGTCCGCAGTTTAGAATGGAGCCAGTCGAAAAACGATTGTACTTTGTAAAAGAAAAAGGGTTATGTAAAAGGTGTCTTAATACTCATGTAAAAAAGTGTAATTATAGATACAAATGTAGATATTGTAAAGAAGACCATAATGCCCTTCTGCACGAGGATAAGTCCGAGGACAAATCTGGGGACCAGGTAGCCTTGGCATCTAAGAATAAATCACAGACCAGTGTCTTATTACCCACCGTAAAGGTTAAATTGGTAGACAATTCAGGGAAAGAGGTTGATAAAAGCCCTTCTGGATAGTGGCAGTCAGGCTTCTATTATTAAAAAGTCACTGTCTAGGGAGTTATGTTTAACTTCTTCTTCTCACAAAACCAATATTATTGGGCTTGGCAATAACGAAAATAAGGTTAGCGACTGTGTAAATATTCATTTATTTTCGTGTGTAAATAATACTAGTTTCAGTGTAAAATGTCATGTTGTAGATTCTATCACAACCAAACTTCCACAATGTCAATTTGACATTAGTAAAAATGAAATCCCAAGCAATCTGAGGTTGGCTGATACTGATTTTAATGTGCCTTCTGAAATCGAGTTACTGTTAGGAGCTGATATATATTTTAAATCTCTTTTGGATGGCCATATAAAGATAGGTAATGGCTTTGTTTTACAAAACACTTTGTTTGGGTATATAATTGGAGGAAGTTTTGACTCGACACGATTAAGTAGTGTCGCTGACAAAAGTATAGTGTCTAACTTTGTTATGAAGCAGGGTAGTGAAGGCTCTACCTTAGATACCATAATGGAGCAGTTTTGGCTGTCGGAGAATTCCAGAGGCAACGCCATCTAAATCCAATCCAGAGTTTCAAAAAGCTGAGGAATGTTTTCAGAGTTCTGTACAGTTGGTTGATAAAAGATTTCACGTGGATATGCCTCTAAAACTCCCTCTCGATGAGCTACAAATAGGCGATTCATTTTCTGTCGCACTTCAAAGATTTTATGCTTTGGAGAATAAGTTCAAGTCTAACCCTACCTATTTTGAACAGTACAAGAAGTTCATAGATGAGTACTTAGACTTAGGTCATGCTAAAATTGTAGATATTAGTAATTATGATGTAAATAATGATCCTGTATATTTCCTTTCCCATCACGCTGTGTTTAATGAGGGAAGCAAGACAACAAAGATTAGGGTTGTCTTCAATGGCAGTATGAAATCTAGAAGCAAGGTGTCATTAAATGATGTGATGCTTAATGGACACATTGTCCAAAATGAACTATTTGATATCTTATGCTTATTTAGAACATACCGTTACACTCTTATGTGTGATTCAGAAAAAATGTTCAGGCAAGTATTCATAAATGAGCATCACAAAGGGCTGCAAAACATTCTGTGGCGGGATGACCCTAGCAAACCCATTGTTTGTTTACAGTTACAAATAGGTGTCTTTTGGAGCTAACTCTCTTAAATCACGATAAATATCCTCTTGCTGCTGAGGCTATTATGAAAAATACGTATGTTGACGACGTTATCTGTGGTTATGACGACAAGGATCAGCTTGTTGAGTTAAAAAATCAGCTTATAGATTTGTTTGAGTTAGGCAGTTTAAAGCTGCATAAATGGTGCTCAAACTCAAGTGAGCTTCTTGCCGATTTACCGATAAACCAAAGGTATTTTGAGCAAATAGACTTAAACAAAGATAATGTCGTTAAAACTTTAGGTTTAAAGTATAATGTTCAAGGTGATTCATTTACATTTGCTAGTCCAGTTTCAGACATGCAGGAAATAAATACAAAGCGAAAGATTTTGAGCTATATTGGAAAAATGTTTGATCCTTTGGGATTAATCGGTCCTATAATAGTTACTGCTAAGTTATTTATGCAGGAACTGTGGAACCTTAAGTTAGATTGGGACGTGGCTCTACCTCAAAATAAGTTAGAAAAGTGGACCGTTTTCTTGGAAGAGCTAAAAGCGATGGGCAATATAACGATTCCTAGGGTTCTTTTGAACAGCAAACTTCAACATGTAGAGATCATAGGATACTGTGATGCGTCACTTAAAGCGCTAGGGTGTTGTCTTTATCTTCGCGTAATCTATTTGAATGGAAGTGTTGACACTAACTTGATCTGTTCAAAGTCTAGAGTGGCTCCCATGAACAAGTCTATTACCATTCCCAATCTAGAGCTAAATAGTGCCCTTCTTCTTTCACAATTAGCACACAGTACGCTTAAAGCAAGATTTCCGCTAAAGGTTTTTTTACATACAGACTCCCAAATAGTTTTATGCTGGTTGGAATCTCTTAAGTTAAAAGGAGCTTATGTTTCTAATAGGATCAGAGACATTAAGAAACTAACAAAAGAGTTTTGCTGGTCCTATGTAAAGTCTGCTGATAACCCTGCTGACATGTTGTCAAGGGGAATAGCGCCTCAAAAACTTCAGGCAAATAGGCAATGGTGGCATGGCCCACAATATCTCTCTTGCCCCGACTATGTACATAATATTGTAAAGTGTAAATCTGATCCGCTTGTGGATGCACCAGCGGAGGCACCGTCGGTAAATGTAGGTATTCAGGATATGTCCAAAATGTTTCATAAATATTCGGACATTAATAGATTGATAAGAGTTATCGCTTATGTGTTAAGATTCAGGCATAATTGCACTAAGTCAGATAAGCGTTATGGAAGTTTGACTCCACAGGAGTTGAATAATGCTACGATGCTTATAATTAAGCATGTCCAACAGGAATTTTTTTCTAAAGAAATAAGCATGTTAAAGAATAATAAGCCAATCAAGACAGGTATCGGAAATCTACATCCTTTTCTCGATCAAAACAATATAGTGAGAATAGGCGGCCGGTTGCAAAATGCACCTCATTTGTCGTATGACCAGAAGCACGCAATCATATTGCCCAAAAGTTATGTTATTCGTATGATAATAATGAGGGAACATTTACGTCTCCTTCATGCAGGCCCTAAATTGGTATTAAGTTCACTGCAGCAAAGGTTTTGGTTGTTGGGTGGCATACGTGAGGTTAAAAAGGTTTTATACCCCTGTATCAAATGTTTCCGTGCAAAAGCTGTTGTTGCTAAACAGTTAATGGGCTCCAGGGACGTATTTTAGATTTTCACGCCCTGGGCGAATAGGATCGGACCGCCCCTCACCCTTTACAGTCAAAGGAAACAACAGTAAAACAAAATAAAATAAAATATTAAATATAATAGTTAACAAATTTAAGTATTAGCGATGAGCGAAGTTTCGACATTTGTTCTGCAAAATCATCAATGATGTCAACAAAATCAAGTGACTTCGTTAAATCAGCCTCTATGTTGAGGATTGCTAAATAACTGACTCGCTCCTCACTCATGCGAGAGCACATGTGATCAACTCGGTAAAGACAGGAAGCGATCTCCGAATGGTAAGAGGCACATTGAATCTAAAAACCAAGCTGGAATGCCTAGGAGACTGCGAAAATATGAACGATTACAACGACAGGTTCGTGGAAATTGTCGAAACAGCTGAGAATGAGGCTTTTAAAACCAGCCGTTCAAAAAACATCTCGGATCTCACCAGTAAGCTCATGAAGGAAAGACGGTGCCTGATTCTGAAATCCTCTGAAGATGCTTGTAAACAGACAAAACTTCAAGTTCTTGACTCGCGATATACGCTAATTTAATACTAATCGTATTAAAGAGGCTATCGAGCTCAATAAAGGACCAAAAGTATTCGCAAGAGATCTGCTTGCTAGTTAAAGCCAACTGACAAAGCTGAAGACTGAGTATTGCAGAATCGTGTCGTCCAACTCTGAGCTGTTGGAAAAGGTTGTGAAGTTCTACGGAAAATTATACACGAACACACGCTTACCTGTCAGTAATCTGGCTGAAGACTCAAGAGCCACATTGACCCGACACTTATACTGAAGATATCCCAGACGTCAGCTTGTGCGAGATTAGAATGGCTCTCGAACAGCTGAAGAACAACAAGGCACCGGGTGATGACCGGTGAAGACAACAAGGCACCGAATTACGGCTGAGCTTCTGAAAGCAGGCGGAGATCCGGTTCTTATAGCTCTTCAGAGGCTGTTTAATTCCGCCATGCTCGAGGGATGAACGCTTAAAACATGACACAGGAGTGTGGTGGTGGTTTTCTTCAAAAAAGGTGCAACCAGCTGAAGAATTATAGACCCACCTCACTTCTGAGCCATATCTACAAGCTGTTTTCGAAAGTTATTACGAATCGTCTCGCACGCAGGTTTGACGACTAGGACTTGGAGGACCTAGGCGCAATACTCGATGGACTTAGTACAGCCTTCTAACAAGTGGGTCTTAAAATGAATATGGACAAGACGAAAATTATGTCAAATGCCCGTGTTACACCCTCTTCTCTAAAAGTTTGAGACTCTATACTAGAAGTTTTTGACGAATATGTATACCTGGGACAAACAGTTTAGCTAGGTATGTTCAACTTCGAGAAAGAGATCCTCCCGCGCCCGTGTAAATCTACATTACCTAAGTATAATTTTTCGCAGTCAGCTAATTAAAAAATAAATGTTGTTAGAGAACTGGGCGGGCCGCCCCTTGGGACGGGCCGCCCCGGGCATTCGCCCGAATGACCCTATGGAAAATACGTCCCTGATGGGCTCTCTACCGCCTGAAAGAGTATCGGTCTCTAGGCCGTTCCAGGTTACTGGTGTTGATTTCTGTGGTCCGTTCAGTGTCAAGATCGCTAGAATTAGGAAGCCGCTTATTACAAAAGCTTATGTAGCAGTGTTTGTCTGTTTTACCACCAAGGCCATACACTTAGAGTTGGTAAGCGACTTAACTAATGAGGTTTTTTTAGCATGTTTGCAACGCTTTAATGCAAGGAGAGGAATGCCTTCATATGTTTTTTGTGATAATGCCAAAACATTCAAAGGGGCATCAAATAAAATAAGTAATCTGTGTAAGTTACGTTCCTCAGATTTAGAGAACTTTTGTTCTCTCAATAGCATAAAGTTCAAGTTTATAGAATCAGAATCAGAATCAGAATAATTTTTATTGTCGCTATCAGTAGGCAGTACAGGTGGTATTATACTAATTACATTGTAGTTCATTAATAGCTTTACCAATTTCTGGCATATACCCAGTTATGCACCAGAGTTTGGTGGCCTATGGGAGGCTGGTGTTAAAAGTTTTAAGCACCACTTCAAGCGAGTAGTTGGTGATTTAACTTTGACATTTGAGGAACTGTACACGGTTGTGACTCAAATTGAGGCAATTTTAAATTCCAGACCTTTGCTTCCAATGAGTTCAGATTCGTCCGATTGTAACTATTTAACACCTGGGCATTTTCTAATAGGTACTGCAATGACTTCTCTCCCTGAGTTGGACCTTAAAGACGTTAATGTTAATAGACTTAAATTTTGGAATGTCTGTACCAAATTAAAACAGGACTTTTGGAGGATTTGGTCAAATGATTATTTATGCCAGTTACAAAGTAGGCCAAAATGGAGAGTAGGCTATAGAAATTTGGAAGAAGGTGACTTGGTAATTGTGAAAATTAATAATTCTCCTCCCTTGAGTTGGCCAATGGCACGCATTGTCAAAGTCTATCCTGGGCCGGATGGCAAGGTGAGGGTGGCTGATGTAAAGATGGGCAATTCCGTATATCGTAGGTCATATAATAAACTTTGTCCCCTCCCTTTAAATCATATTTAGACGATAGTTTTAGTTTAAGTTAATTTGGTAGAATCTTCTTAATTGAATTTGTGGTTAAAAAGGTTTTTGTTGTTAATATAATTTTCTGTTGACTCTATTTTGTTATTGAAGTTTAATGATTATTTGATTTTGTTTTTACAGAAATTGAATTATTTTTGGTTCATTTAGGCCTGGGAACGATGTTCAAATCTCTTTTCACGCTGTTTAAATCTCTTTTCGCACCATTTATTTTTATTATATTTTGTGTTTTGTTTTTTTCTGTTGTCATCGTGGACGCATTGTAAAATGTAAATAATTTTTTAATTATTAAAATATCATGTTTTCATTCATATTTGATTGAACATACTCTATACAGTAAAAATGTTTATTTTATGTGCGTAAAAATTTACAACGTAATACCAGACACATTAAAAGATCTACATATACTATTAAAAAAAATTAAACAATTGGCTATTAGAAAAAAAATATTACAATGTTAACGAATTATTTATTTGATAAAGTAAGATGATGTGACTGTAAATTTCATTTATTATATTTGTTTTGTACATATGTATTTTGCATGCTAATTTTAGTATTAGCTGGACAGAAGAGATCTTTATGAATATCAATATCTGTATGTACCTGTTCAATGCAAATAAATATTATTATTATTTCGGAATATAAAATTGGGCTACTCTGCACACTTGGCGCTAGGTCAAATGGCAGGAGCTACTCCAGCAGAAGCACAGTCGGCTGGAGGTCAGTGCGACGAGGAGAGAAAGCGTCGGACAATCCGGGCATTGTCGAGGAGGACTATCCGGGCATTGTCGAGGAGGACTATTATTATCCCATAAACTTATATCTACGATGGGTTACACTCATGAAACTGAACAAGTTTCGCCATGGAATCCATACTGATTCTCAAATAATTTTTGAGACTCTTCTACTAAATTGTCTAATTGGCTGATCAGTTTACATAAAAAGTTTTTTTTTTTTTTTTGCGAATTCGTTATAGGGTGTAACAAATCTTCGGAAAATCTTCAAAATCTTTAACTAGGGATTTTACTTATCATTCTGAATGACTTTGGTGCTACGACTTTGATCAAATCGAAAAAAAAAAAATTGAACTTTTCATACAAATTGATCACTAATTTGGTCATATTTGTATGGAGACTCAAACTTTTTTTTTATGTAAGCAAAGTCATAGAACAAAAGTTTTTCAGAATGATGAACACAATCGCCAGTTAACGTGTCCTAACACCAATTTTGTTACATTCTGTATACATAGGAAAAGTTGTTCAGTTTCATGAGTAGAACACCCAGTTAAAGTTTTCGGGATGTCTTTTTACATCCTGTATAAATACAGTGAACTTTAACAGACTTCAGCGTTACTAACTATTAAAAGCCTTGTGTTAAAATATACTTATTAGTTTAGTAGTGCTAATAAAGAACATTATGTATACCTACTTAAACATAATACACGTAAATATTTAAAAGCACAATTTTATGCTTTCTACCTATGTAACAAGATTTAAAAAATAATTTAAATTACCTTAAGGTTTAACTACCTACTGCCTGTTTTTGATAGTCTATTCAGTGGGCTAGTAAGAGAATCGTAAGTATCTATCTTAAGAGGCACGCGCTATTTTTTTAACAGTCACGTTGTCGAGAGCGCCTGTGCGTCAATTCATCTAAGATAATAAATAAATATTGGTGTTAATGATGAATGTCTAAGTAGGTATCGTTTGTTCTATACCTAATCAGTATTTTATACCAATGAGGCTGTAACTTATTAAATAGAATTTACAATACGTATACTTACAAACTTATTACTTACCTACGAGTAGTTACATACCTATTTGAAGTTAAAAATCTATATCTGTGGAAGTTACAATAGTAATGCGGTCGTGGTGCAGCTTGCGTGGTCGCATCGATCACGTAAGTTAACTGACTAACAGTCACGGTCATAACCAGGATGGGTTTGATTGAGTGACATTTATACAGGTTGTTAAAAAAAGTGCGTTTGAAATTTTAAGGGGTTACTCAGAATCAAGTATAGAATCCAGGAAAAATATTGAAAAAATCCGCAAAGTATACGGAAACTCCATATACTTTGCGGCCTTCTTTCTTATGAGGGCAGTATAGTCCGTTTCCGTGATTCGCATGGCACGTTAAGCCGTTGGCGCTGGTTGCTATCACTAGAAGCCACGTCACTGCACTAGCCCCGCAACCTATACCAATCCGATCTACACCAGCAGTGGGGACGCGCTACGGGCTGTTAACGAAGTTACAAAAACTGTGGCTCGGTAACATAGATATAAAAGATATTACAGCATTTAAAAAAATACAGACTCATTTTTTTTGAGTTTTTCAAAGGAGTTTTAGTTCCCCGCCGCAAGCAAATTTCGAGTTCAATGACCCCCTGCCACCTGCGCCGCCGCCGCCACCATCAACATCCATGGCTTTCGCCAGCAAGATCACGTGGCGGGCTACGAGTTTGCTTAGGTGTATAGTTTGACTACATGATTTTTTGCCTCAGAATATTTCTGCAATATTTTTTTTTTAAGGGAACATTTTTTTATTGGTTTTAGACTATATTCATGATACTGAATCACCAGTTTCAAGGATAACGGTAACACGATTACCCTAACACCCTGTATATAAAGAGTTAGTAAATTTTTCTAACGTTTGTTAGCATTTTACATATTTGTTACATCGCTGACCCGCGCCGCCGACTAAACTGTCCGCCACGATAGATAGCAGAGCCAGAGGATGACAGTCCGACCTGATGGCGACGGCAGAGCCACCTGTGCTGCAGCTAGCAACACCGCAAAACTAAACCTCCACCAATCAGCGTCGTTCCCGCAAATTTCCACTTTTGACGATGTAAACGAGTCATGTTATAAAGAGCCGTAACTGCCTTTTCGGGTCCTTTTTTGGTTCGAGTTCACATATCATATAAGTGGTGTTATTGTGCGCGTACCTGAAATAAGTTAAGTACAAGTGCTATTACGTTGTGCTGCGTAAATTATCGCTGTGTAATATTCTCGGTTGTCGTTGTCGCTTAATTTCGTTAATTTGCTAATTAACCTCTCTGCCCAAGTGTCCAGTAAAGTAATTATAATTACATAGTGCTTCATTGTTGCCAAATTATTGTAATGAGTCGATTTGCTTACAATTATGTACATAGTGCTTGTTTATTGTATATTATGCCCTGAATTATTGTAATAAGTCGATTTACTTACAATTATGTACATAATAAAGAGTTATGAAGATTTATTCGTTGTTCTTATTGTGTTTTACCATCGTCCTAATCTTAGCCCTTAATAGTTTCAGAAGTGGGATCGAGATGAAGAGACACGCAGAACCTGACACGAGTGATGACGATGACTCCGATTACCGCCGCGCGTCAAAGCGAGGACGCATCCCTGCTGGCAAGGGTTCGGTGTCGCCCACGTGTGGAGGCGCTGAAGCTGTCCCGGTTAATGACAAATTGGAGAGATTGGTAAACGAGAAGATTGAAGGTATGATGCACAAATACTTTGAAGTGAGAAAAGGGACTAAATCGGAAAATATTAAAGGTGATGTAATCATTCCACTTTTTGATCCTGATGATAAAGAGAATAATGTTTATGTGTGGTTAAAGAAAATCAATCAGTTGGGTGATATTTACGGATGGGATGATTCAAAACGTGCCTACTACATGCAAGCCAGATTAGATGGCTCGGCTCGCAGATGGTACAATAGATTAGATAACTATGATTTTACGTGGGTACAGTGGCAGGATCTTTTGAAGCGAACATTTCCTAGAATGTTCGAGTATTCAGAAATTTTGGAAGAATTAGTTCGTAGAAGAAAGGAAGTAAATGAACCCATGAGTAAATACTTCTATGATAAGTTAGCGTTGTGTCGTAGGTGTAAATTAGATGATGACTGTGCGGTATCTTGCATTATTCGAGGTCTACCCTCTGAGCTTCAAGCTAGTGCCAAGGCTTTGAAGAGTAAATGTCCCGAAAACCTTTATTGTGAACTTCTAGCATCACTAGAAAATTATCAAAGTCATAGGGGTCCGCGGCGTGAATATGAAGACTCCAAAATCAAACCAAACACTAGTACATCTACCCACCCAAAGAATTCTGAAAGACTTCCTATACCCTCGACGTCTGGGCATATCAAATGTTATCGCTGTAATAACGAGGGTCATACGGTTAGGAACTGTACAAATCCTGATACGCGTGTGTGTAATATCTGTGGAAAAAACGGGCATATAGCAAAGTTTTGTAGAAATACAAATCAGAACAATCAGGTAAAAGATATCAGAATTGTGCAAAATCTTAACGACGCATACTATAAGAATGTCCTACTAAATGGTACACCAGTAACTGCATATATCGATACAGGGGCACAAAGTAACATTATTCCTTTGAGCACTGTCAAGATTTTAGGGTGCGAGATACAACCTTCAAATAAATTACTTAAAGGTTTTACGGGGGTACAAATGCCGGCACTTGGGGAGGTAAAGATTTGCCTTACTGTGGATGGTCTCTCATTTGATACTGATGCATTGATAACTCATGTAGATATGGGACGTATGGGTTTATTAATTAGACAGCCTATCATAAACAGAGATGATGTCTCTCTAGTAGTAAAGGGCAATGATGTACATATTAAGCAAGTAATTGAACCATCTATGGATAAAATCGATGTTGAAATCAGTCATGGACGAATAGATATTTTATGCAAGTCTGATATTAAAATAGGCGCTAACGAAGCAGCCATGATAGAAGTATCCGTCAGAGGCTCTGATAATGCAACTATTTGTACTCAACCTAGATATTTCAACCTCTCAGGGCAAGAGTATATCATCCCAGCCACCGTGCTCCAAGGCTGTGGTGGTGTGCTGAAAGTATACAACCTGGGCACCAATGCTGTGGACTTCGCTGCTGGGCAAGTCCTAGTTAGAGGGCAGAGCTGTGACGAAGTGTTTGGTAAAAAGGAGAATCATCTGGTGAGTCAAGTTTTCCTTTGTCTGTGGTCCAATTTCGATGCTGAAAATAAAGCTGGTTTCGCACCGTGTAATGAGAGTGATTGCTGTGGTTCCGTACCGAATACTGTTGATGCGTTGAAATTGGATCATGGCTCTGTACAGACATGTTTAGCTGTTAGTGATGACGATTTAGCTACAATTATTGACGAACAGATTGGTGGATTGAGACTCAAAGATATTGATGTAGGTGATATTAATCCGTCTGATTTATATAAGTTATATAATATATTGTTGCAATATCGGAGGTCATTCGCATCCACGTCAAATGAGTTAGGGCTTACGAATTTAGCTGAAATGGAGATAAAATTAAATACAGATAAACCGGTTTATCATAGACCCTATAGGTTATCTTTGCCAGAACTTGATGTTGTTCGATCTAAAATCAGAGATCTTCTAGAGGCAGGTATTATTAGGAAATCAAATTCAGATTTTGCTTCCCCAATAGTCCTGGTCAAGAAAAAGAACGGCGATATGCGCCTATGTGTAGATTATAGGGCGTTAAACGCGGTAACTATTAAAGATAGATACCCTCTTCCAATCATTGATGATGAGCTTTCAAAGCTAGCGAATAAAAAGTTCTTCACAAGTCTCGATTTATCCCAATCCTATCATCAAGTGGCCCTCTCTAAAGAGTCGATACCCAAAACTGCATTCATATCCCCAGTAGGACACTATGAATATTTGAGAGTCCCTTTTGGCTTGGCCAATTCTCCAGCTGTATTCCAAAGAATTATGGACAAAGTAGTAGGAAAAGTAAATTCTACCCTAAGGGAAAAAGATCAAGGAGAAATATTGGCTTTTATGGACGATATTCTGATACCCTCTGAGAATGTAGAATGGGGTTTAGATTTATTAAAATTAGTATTAGAAGCTTTGAATAACGCAAACCTAAAACTTAATTTGGAAAAATGCTCCTTCTTGAAAACAGAGTTAAACTACCTAGGACACAGTGTATCGAGTCAGGGAATAAGACCAGGGAACACTAAAATTGAAGCAGTTCGCAATTTTCCAACCCCTAAAAATGTACACCAAGTTAGACAATTCATTGGATTATGCTCATTTTTCCGAAAATTTATTCAGAACTTTGCTCTCATTGCCAAACCTCTTACGGATCTGACGAAAAAGCTATCAAATTTTATATGGCAAGAGAAACAGGAAGAAGCTATTGAACTTCTGAAAACAAAATTAACATCTAAACCCGTGTTAGCGATATACGATAGGAATTTACCTACTGAGCTTCATACCGACGCCAGTAAGATGGGGATCGCAGGTATATTGCTGCAGCAGCAAAAAGATACTACACTTAAGCCCGTGATGTATTTTAGTCGAGTTACTAGCCGTGAAGAACAAAACTATCATAGTTATGAGTTAGAGACCATGGCATTAGTTGAGTCCCTTTTGAGATTTCGGATTTATGTGTTGGGACTAAAGTTGAAGGTAGTAACGGACTGTATAGCAGTGAGATACACTTTTGTTAAAAAGGACTTGATCTCTCGAATAGCTAGGTGGTGGTTGCAAATTCAGGACTTCGATATTGAGATAGTGCATAGGCCTGGAGATAAGATGAGGCATGTTGATGCTTTGAGTCGCAATCCATTAGAGCCGGCTGTTACTATAAATGTTTTGTCCACTGAAGACTGGTTTTTAACCGTACAGATGCAGGATGAAAGGTTGAAAAATATAATCTCTCAACTACAGGGTAATGATCCAAATCCCGATATTGTAAATAATTATAAATTGTTTAATGGTAGATTGTATCGGAAAGCTCTGACTGGGGATCGGTTAGTAGTACCTGATTGTGCGCGATGGAAGTTATTGCAGAAATATCACGACGAAATGGGTCACGTAGGTCTTAAACGTTGCGATGAACTTATTAAAAGAAAGTACTGGTTCTCTAAGATGACTAAATTTATACGAAAATATGTCACTGCATGCTTAGATTGTGCATTCAAAAAGGGACACTATGGCAAATTTGAAGGAAAACTACATCCTATCCCAAAACCAGATATACCCATGAATACTGTTCATATTGACCACCTAGGTCCATTCCCAAAGACTACAAGAAATAATCAATACATCCTGGTTATGACTGATGCCTTTTCAAAATTCCTGATGGCCAGGCCTACACGTAGCTTAAGTTCAGCCGAAACGATTAGGATATTAAAAGACATCTTTAGTATGTTTGGCTACCCATCCATTATTATTTCAGACCGTGGACTTGCTTTTTGTAGCCGTTACTTTAAAGATTTTGCAGCAGAAAAACAAATTAAGCAAATTTTTAACTCGGTTAGTACTCCAAGGGCGAATGGTCAAGTAGAAAGGTTTAATAGGACAATATTAGACGGACTGAGGACATGCAGTGATGATAGCACATGGGATATGAAGTTGCCTGATGTTGTGTTTGGCATCAATAATGCGAGACATGAAACAACTGGACATGCTCCTTTTAATCTTATGTTTAAACACAAAAGCCGTGTTCTAGCTGATTTGGAAAGTAGTGAGCATAACACTGATCTTGACACAAACAGAGCGCAAGCATCTCGTAATATCGAAAGTAAACAATCTAAAATGAAAGAACATTTCGATAAAAGGAGGAAGTCCAGTCATGTCTATAAAAGAGGAGATCTAGTGTTGTGGCGGAGCCCTAAGGCCTGTAGTCAGTCTGGTGTTAACAAGAAGCTGGACCCCTCATTTGCAGGGCCTTATAAAATAGCTAAAGTGTTGGAACATGACCGTTACGTAATTCAGAGTGTTAAGGGTTTCCGAGGGTATAAGCACTTTACCACTGTAGTTGCTGTAGATGCTTTGAGGCCTTACCTAGGAGCTGCTGGTTCAGAAACTGAGGCTGATAACGATAGTGAGCTGGATACTGAAGATCTAATTGATTTGTTAGAAAGTTAACCTAGTGTGATGATTAGCATTTATTCACGTGTGGACACTTCTTTGCAGGATGGCCGAGCTGTTACATCGCTGACCCGCGCCGCCGACTAAACTGTCCGCCACGATAGATAGCAGAGCCAGAGGATGACAGTCCGACCTGATGGCGACGGCAGAGCCACCTGTGCTGCAGCTAGCAACACCGCAAAACTAAACCTCCACCAATCAGCGTCGTTCCCGCAAATTTCCACTTTTGACGATGTAAACGAGTCATGTTATAAAGAGCCGTAACTGCCTTTTCGGGTCCTTTTTTGGTTCGAGTTCACATATCATATAAGTGGTGTTATTGTGCGCGTACCTGAAATAAGTTAAGTACAAGTGCTAAAATTACGTTGTGCTGCGTAAATTATCGCTGTGTAATATTCTCGGTTGTCGTTGTCGCTTAATTTCGTTAATTTGCTAATTAACCTCTCTGCCCAAGTGTCCAGTAAAGTAATTATAATTACATAGTGCTTCATTGTTGCCAAATTATTGTAATGAGTCGATTTGCTTACAATTATGTACATAGTGCTTGTTTATTGTATATTATGCCCTGAATTATTGTAATAAGTCGATTTACTTACAATTATGTACATAATAAAGAGTTATGAAGATTTATTCGTTGTTCTTATTGTGTTTTACCATCGTCCTAATCTTAGCCCTTAATATATTCATTAAATCATACACACAAGGCTTTATTAATATATGGTGCTATTGGTTAAAAATATTCTGCGTTGCATGATAATAGCTTAAACAGAGATCTCCAGGAAGTTGAATGCCAGGTTCAATCAAGGTATCAAAAGTTCATACATGTGTATTTTCATATTTTGTCTGATTGTTTTGTTTTTATTAAAATCTAAGCACATAATCACAAAACATCAAACCAGTTTCACGTTTGACCATGTTTTCATTCCTATTTTTAAATCTCCGTCAAAACCTAGGTGTTTATCTACCACAAACTTTACAGAGATTGAAAGTCCCACTCTTGTTCACGAGAATTTATAGGTACTTCGTGGGAAGAGGCGGGCGCGCGTGGGAAACTGACACGTGCGGCCAATCCTGAGAGCTCACATTTATTGATCGAGTACATACCTACTTACCTACCATGAAAGATAATCTAGTTCTCTGTAGATGATCTTTGCTACTAAGTACTAAATAATAATTTGAAATTGCGTCAACATTTTGACGAGGAATGTCTTGCAGTTTGGATTTGGTATAGAGGGAAAATCGAGCTCAAATTGCATAAGCAGCCGACTCAGTGCAGATATCAGCGTAATTTTTAGAGACGAACGCATCTTTAGCTACGCAATCTTTTGTTGTGTTCATATTGAGTAGTAAAATTAAGAAATAATTAACTGACAGATGAAAAACCAACGAAGCTGTTTACTTGCGAGTGGCAGAACTTTTAACCCCAGTATATTGTAAGATAAACAGCATTGAAAACATTGTGTTTATATTGAAATAGGGCTTTTATAGCCAGGTGTGTTACTCGTACTAAATGCCTTTTTGCTCTTATCTAAATTAGGTTCTTTTAAGCAGCTATTTGTATCGCTATTGACCAAGAGTTTTTAAAAATGTCATCCCCAAAAAATCTAAAAAACTTACTTATTAAGATATTATGTGTTTCAGGATAAATAAAGCGAAGGTCTAGAAAATAGTTTTCAAGAAACATAGTTAAACCAAAAACTTATTATTTGGTAAGTAAGGAGATATTATTATACAGGTGCACAATGAGACCTTTAAAACTTAAAGTAAGTTATTTTAATAAAACCATCTATCCTCTACAAATTACATTTTCAAAATTTTCATGATCGATTTGTGTGAAACGTACAAACCAATAATTAAGAATATTAAGGCCCAACGAAGTTACTGACTCCTACATTTTTCTGGTGGTTAACAGTATACAGTATATTACTTTTCAGTCAATCTTCTCATCATCTCAGCTGGCACACGTCCATTGATGTATGTGACATAAGTTTTGGATGTCATCAAAACGTATTTTTTGTACAGCTGCATTCTGCGTCTTCCCAAGATTTCCTTATCTTACTTATAAATGAGAAAGTATGGATGTTTGTTTGTTCCGTTTAAACGTCGAAACTACTGAACGGATTTGGGTAAAATTTGGTAGGTTCATATATAGATCAAATATTCGATTAACACATAGGCTACTTTTTGTTCCGGCAAATGCATGGTTTCCGTAGGATACCTAAGAGCAAGGTTACACGCTCAGTCTGGCATCAGTCTGGTCTTTCAGTCTTGACTGACGCCAGAATGATGGATGATTTTCACGGTACACGGTTAATCTAGACTGACGGCAGACAGTGGGTTACACGATCATTCTCCGATCATTCATAAACCAGACTGACGCCAGACTGAGCGTATAACCTGGCTCTTAGAGACAGTCATAAAGCTACAATATCCACCACGGAGCCGCGGGCTAAAGCTAGTAGAATACAATGTTTTTGCAAGTTTTAACCTATCTTTTATTTTACGTGGACATGTGCACATTTGTTCTCTATAGAAGAATAAATAATCTGTCAAATAAACCTTGTGTTAATTAAAAATTAGAATATCCACCTAAGAAGTCACGGTGTATCTATCTTATAATATTATCATACACTATCTTAGTTCAACGTTACATGACGTTACTGTATACCTACTATTACGACTTATGTCTTGCATCCAACATCGAAACCTTTATCATAGATATGTATTATGTAATGGTTGTCATCGTCATCTCTAGGAAACTCGAAGACGACCCTGTGCTTCATATGAGGTACCCGTACTTCATGTTTTACTGTATACATATATAATATATCCGCAAACAGTAAAGTACCTATGTGCTTCTATGGATTTTCCTTTTCCCCCTTGGGAAAATGTACACCTGTTTAATACGATACGGAGTACGGGGGCTAAATTCACAGAGCCTCTGTAACTTTCCTTTCAAAATATTTTAAGTCATGGATATAAAACAAACGTTCCAATTTTCATCCTCTACTAATTGTAACTAAAAATTAGTCAAGACGAAATCTAGTATTATTCAGCATCAGTGTTAATAATAAACTGTCATAAGTATAGTAGTTCGTCCCAAACAAAAACTGCCGTTTTATGTGGCCCGTGACGAATTTTGCCAGAATAATTAGTACATTCGATAATACATTAACTAAACGCTTGATAGTGCGTTAATCAATTACTGTTAGCAAGGAAACTTGCACCAAATTCCTGGCAATATTCATTTTTTGTTGTATAAGTTGTTCACAAACCTTCGATTTTTTTCCGTCGTCCCATCAATGGGACGTCCAATGGAACTACGGAAAACAACAGAAACCAATCGTACTATTGGTATACTGGCAAACATATAATTATAATGTTATAACAGGCGCGGTCCCAGGGCGGGGGGGGGGGGGGGTCATAGGGGTCATGACCCTCCAAAATCGTAGAAGTGAAACTGCCAAACCTTCTAAAAATAAAAAAAAACACAAATATTTAATAAATAATGAACCTCCACCTTAATTTTTTTGTAAAAACAAGGCAGGTTCTTCAGTTTTGTGAATGATATTACTGGATGCATATAGCATAATGCGCAAAAGCAGTTGCTCGCGCATTTTCGCGCTCGCTACGCTCGCGCCTTTTTATGCACGGTAGCCCTGTGGTTTCTACTACCTTGTTAATTACAATACTAGAGGAACATGAACAGGATCTTACATAAAACTTCTTAAAAATGAAGGTAATCTGTGATACTATATCTGAAAAATCTTAAATGCCGCAAAGGTGCAAGTAAAATAAAAATATCATCCCCCCCCAATATTTGGCTGCGACCGCGCCTGTGTTATAAGACTGAAAATGTGAAAATACGTATACAAGGCAATTGCAGAATGGTTAAAATCACAGATTCGCACCCCGATGATTCCTTAGATTTAACAAAGTGGGTAGGTATAGGCATTGTCTCCAAGTAACATTATAGTTCACAACCGCCAAAACAATCACCTTGTATAAGCATTATGTGCATGATCAAATGATGCTTTCCGTTTGGTATTGGGTTGTCCAAATAAGTATGAATTAGCCATTTTTTCTAACACTTACTAGAATCGTATAGAATTTTCGAAAAACGCCCATGTCGCGTGTATATAAAGGCAAGCTAAGGACTTTTCGGATCAGTTAGTCTGCGACTTTGATACGTGTAACATTGCTTAAAAATGGATATATCTCGTAGAGACATCCGGCTACTAATGCTGCATGAGTTCCGTCTAGGTCACAAAGCGAGAGAAGCAGTATGTAATATATGCATTTCGATGGGTGAGAACGCGCTTAGTTATGACACCGCTAAGCGTTGGTTCCAACGATTTAATAAAGGCAATTTTGACATTGAAGATGAACCACACCCAAGAAGACCGTCAGTAGTCGATCCAGGTTTTTTTAAAATATAGCGGAAGAGGGCCCACGTTCTACTATACGCGATCTTGCAGATCAGCTCAGATGTTCCCATAGTATAGTGCCTGCCTAACCATCTTCATGAATTAGGAAAAATTTGGAAAAATGGAGTGTGGGTACCACATGAGTTATCACCGTCTCAACGACAACTTAGAGTTGACTTATGCCTACAAAACTTGACTTTACGCAGGAACTTTGATAAGTTTCGCTCTCTCTTTACCGGCGGCGATGAGAAGTGGGTGTGCTACATAACCCATACACGAAATCGCCAATGGCTTAATCCTGGACAAAAACCTGTAGTGACACCAAAACCCAATCTGAACAATAAAAAAATATGTTAAGCGTATGGTGGGGTGTCAGTGGCGTAAGACATTGGAAACATTTACCAACGAATTGTACAGTAACAGTACACTTGTACTGTTCGCAACTCGATCAAGTAGCAGAAAAACTTAAACGGAAACAGGACAAAATTTATTTCTTACATGATAATGCAAGATCACGTTGTCAGAGAAACCAAGAAAAAAATATTAAAGCTTTGGGCTTGTTTCATAAAAAATATTAGTCTGATAATATTATAATACATGCTTACTCATAATATGAGTAAAAATATTAGAATAACTCAATAATATTCCTAATAATATCGGCTCTTCCATAATTATCAGTTATTTTATTACTAATTATATGAGCTAAATGCCAATATTATCAGTATTTTGACGTTGTGTATCATTATGTCATAATAATTTTATCTCATAGTATTAGTTGATTGTTATTAGTTTTGCGAGTACAATAAAATTAAGTGTTTCAACTGCAAATAATAATTTAATTAATGTTAAATCTAAGAATGAATTCCGAGTGAAGTGTCGAAGACTTATTCATTACACGGAGGCCTCGAATTTTCAGAATGAGGTCAAGTTATGCGTTTTTTAGAGACATTCGAATTCAGCGAAAGATTTCGGTTGTCTTATAAAAAGTTTCATTTCATATTGACAAAAATTGAACATATTTTGAAAGTTCCGACACGAAGAAAGGAAGCCCTATCCCCAAAGCAGCAGTTAATGGTCGCTTCAAGTGCTTAGTAGGTAAAGAAGACTAGAAGCTTTGTGACTAATATACCTATATACATACGAACGAAATATCTCATTTGGCCGTAGTTATGCCTTAACGATCCAACTGATTTAAAGTAAGCGAGGGGATAATGTACTTTATCCCTTGCTTTTTTAAAATCAGTTGGATCGTTATGGCATAACTATGGCCATTTCATCTCACTAATCTCATCTCACCTCGTCTCACTAATATTATAAATGCGAAAGTATGCATGTTTGTTTGTTTGTTTGTTTGTTTATTCCACTTTCACGCCGAAACTACTGAACGGATTTTGATTTTTGGTAGGTAGATAGATAAAGCACTAGGATATAGGATACTTCTTATCCCGGAAAACTTAAGGCTTCCCGGAGGAATCGCTAAAAACTCAAAATTTCGACTTCGTTACTAGATTGTTAATTAATAATCCCTTGTAAAATCTTTTTTACCTTACCACAGTTATATCCATCTCTTTTATTATTTCAATCGATCTTCTTGATCCTATTATGTCACTGGTGAAATCATAGAAACCGCCAATAGACGTAGTAAACACTCAAACGTCAACACATGCATGAAAATGAGATCTAATGTTCTCCTAATAAAATTAGAGCTAGTAATATTAGTAATTTAAGTATGTATATGTATAGAGATTTATGAAACAGAATACGACGAACATAATAATATTAGTATTGGAGACAAATATTATTAAGTAATATTATTAGCACTTTTATGAAACAGACCCTGTCCTCCGTATTCGCCATACCTTGTGCCAACGGATTACCACCTGTTTCGATCATTGGCTCATCATTTGGAAGAAAAAAAAAACGATGAAGAAGACCTTAGAATAGAATTGACCAAATTTTTCAGTAAAAAGCCTAAAGAGTTTTACAAGCGTGGCATTCTCACATTGGCTAAGCGTGGCAACAAGTCATAGATTCTGATGGACAGTATATTACTGTCACATAACTGATATTTTCATTTATAAATTATAATAAAAAATATTTTGTGAGATGGCGGATTCATACTTGGACAACTCAATATATATTTTGATTATATTTAAATTTTTCAAAAGCTCCAAACTTTTCACTATTACATAGGTAACTCATAAAGACACCACGTTAAGAAACTGACTAATCGCACCTGGTTTTTGGTCTTAATGCTCTAGCTAACTCTATAGGTGCTCGCTTTCAACATACTCGTCACCTGGCTGTCTCAGAAAGTACTTGTACTTGGGGAAACCAGGTCCGTTTCTTAATAAAGGTGCCCCATAAAGTCACTACCGCCGAGACAAATAACAGAATAATCAACTTCATAACATATCGAATATTATGTAATTGTATAATTATCATAGTTATCTTAATCTTAATAATCGTGACTGATTGTACAACACTAAATGAGATCATTGTTTAAGTAGAATTACCGACACCTAGTTTCATGACGGGGTTTATCTCAACTCTTCTTTGTCGATGACTTCGGTGGTGGTGGAAAACATGCGAGGGTCCTCCGGCACCCATATCTTGGCATGCAGGGTACCGTTGGAAGGCCGCTCTCCCCTCCGAGACCACGACAGCGAGTGAGCTTGATAGTTGCTACCTGAAAATAAAATATTCGTACAACATCGACGTAATGTTATCTATTTGGCGTAACGAGGTATTCTACAAGTACCAACAGTTGTAGAAACTTTGTACCAATGATATTTTTACTAATCCCGCCAATGTAAATTAATGCCATATCAGCGTTCTTTGATGCAGTTGTGATAATTTACAATAGATTAAGCTCTCAAACATCAGAATAATCGGGTCGAAAACCCCCTTGGGTGAACAAGTGTAAATTCAAGCTTTATTTATCTATCATTATTTTGAGGAGAGCATAGAAAAATCCATGGGGATATTTAACTAAACTAATCGCAAATGCGGTATAAATGGCTGGGTGTTATTCTTTTGTATGGGGCGCGAGCGCAAGGGTGGCGGGCGGCGGCGGGCCGAGCGCACGTGCGCGCTGTTACGCGGCCCTTCGCCGCCGCCGCCGCCGCCGCCCCGCAGCCACCGATATGGTTGCGTGATGTGTGCGATAATGTACCTAAATGTTGTTCATACATTCTGTTGTTTCGTTAATTGGTTACTTCTAATGATTTCGAAGTCCAATTCAATAGATTAAATACTCATAATTTGGGATCTCTGATGTTTTCGTTATATCTTTGTACAATACCTACTAGGTAGGTAGGTAATTTAATTATACTTAAATTATTCGTATTTGCTAGAAATATCTGCGAGATGTAAAAATGTTTAGTTTTATTTATTCCGTACTCTTGATATGTATGCTGTGTGATCCTATGTAGAGTATAGGTTTGTTTTTACTCTTTTTTTAATATCTAAAATAGTCGATAGGGCACATGTAGAGCACCCCAAGTCACCCTACCTGTGTCTGTTTTTAATGACAGTTTAGAGAATATGACAATGAAAATAATGAGCATTTCCGGTTATTAGTCCACTTGTCGCCGTATGGGCTACACCACACCACGAGTCCGCAACACTGATAGGGGCGACGACGACGCCGCCGCGCCGGCTCATAACTTACTTCTGGGGCCTGTTTCATAAAAGTGCTAATAATATTACTTAATAATATTTGTCTCGAATACTAATATTGTTATGATCGTCGTATTCTGTTTCATAAATATCTATATACATACATAAATTACTAATATTAGTAGCTCTAATTTTATTAGGAGAACATTAGAACTCATTTTCATGCATTGTGTTGACGTTTGAGTGTTTACTACGTCTATTGGCGGTTTCTATGATTTCACCAGTGACATAGTAGGATCGAGTTGATCTATTGAAATAATAAAAGAGATGGATATAACTGTAGTAAGGTGAAAAAGATTTTACAAGGGATTATTTAACAATCTAGTAACAAAGTGGAAATTTTCAGTTTTTAAGGATTCCTCCGGGAAGCCTTAAGTTTTCCGGGATAAAAAGTATCCTATATGATAGCCTAGTGCTTTATCTATATACCTACCAAAAATCAAAATCCGTTCAGTACTCGTACTTTCGGCGTGAAAGTGGAATAAACAAACAAACAAACATGCATACTTTCGCATTTATACAATAATATTAGTGAGACTAGGTGAGATGAGATTAGTGAGATGAAATGGCCATAGTTATGCCATAACGATCCAACTGATTTTAAAAAGCAAGGTATAAAGTACATTATCCCTCGCTTACTTTAAATCAGTTGGATCGTTAAGGCATAACTACGGCCAAATGAGATATTTCGTTCGTATGTATGTAGGTATATTAGTCTATTGTAATATTATTGTATAAATGCGAAAGAATGCATGTTTGTTTGTTTGTTTATTCCACTTTCACGCCGAAAGTACGAGTACTGAACGGATTTTGATTTTTGGTAGGTATATAGATAAAGCACTAGGCTATCATATAGGATACTTTTTATCCCGGAAAACTTAAGGCTTCCCGGAGGAATCCTTAAAAACTGAAAATTTCCACTTTGTTACTAGATTGTTAAATAATCCCTTGTAAAATCTTTTTCACCTTACTACAGTTATATCCATCTCTTTTATTATTTCAATAGATCAACTCGATCCTACTATGTCACTGGTGAAATCATAGAAACCGCCAATAGACGTAGTAAACACTCAAACGTCAACACAATGCATGAAAATGAGTTCTAATGTTCTCCTAATAAAATTAGAGCTACTAATATTAGTAATTTATGTATGTATATAGATATTTATGAAACAGAATACGACGATCATAATAATATTAGTATTCGAGACAAATATTATTAAGTAATATTATTAGCACTTTTATGAAACAGGCCCCTGATTGGGACTTTTTATCTATTCCTGATAAAACGACAGTTTTATAAAGAATGTTTAGCTTTATAACCTACTTTTTATTATTGTTGTTGTTTGCTTTTACGGCGGTATAGTTTTAGGAGAGTAGACGTTGATCCTGTATGAATTGAGTTTTGCAAATTCCAGATTTTATCTGTCATGTTCTACTTAATATGTTATAATTTTTAGCTTCAAAACAGGCACAGGTGTAAAAGTAAATAAAATGTATACCTAGTCCAAAAATAACAATTTATGAGGGTGTCACGTAATCTGTATTTCAATTATAAAACGAGATTAGATTAGACCGTAAAACCCTTTATCAAATTGTAATACTCTAAGTAGTGGAGGGGTTATCGTGCACGTGTGTTTACAGACCCTCAGCCTACCCTCAGCTCGCGCCAAGCTTCGCCCGTGGGCTTGTTTACCAATCTTAACTTAAATTAGGTACCTATTAAAGTTTAATAGTATAATTATGTACTACTATTATTTTTTTACTTATTTATTTATTTTTACGTTTTTTCAGGCGACTTAGGGCCCATAGATATATACAAACTCGTACAATAAATTAACTTCTTCTCTTCTTACTATAAATATATACCATTTTATTGAATAAAAATAAAAAATAAAGTATTTGCACCAGCTGTCGTAGTGCTGCGTCGGTAGTAGTGGTCGGCAGGCTCCCTCAGAATCTGCGGAACACCACACCCTTCGGCCAAAACTCCTCCTTGGTTAAGAAGTCAAGCTGTTCTGACGGGACTCGCACCACAAAAGACATGAAGTTGACGCTGTGGCGCTACTCCAGCGACATTACCCTCAAGGTATACTTCGACTTCACCTTGATGTACTCCAGACTCAGATCTGAGGAGGTGGCGGAGAAGTGAAGCCGGCACATGTACAACGTGTAGTTGGCACTGCGGCGCGCAGCAGAAACTTGGGCCCAGTCGGTGCCGTACCGCACTTGTTGTTCGGACGAGTTCGTTTCTTCATATATATGCCATATATTCTATCAATGAGTATATGTCTTCTAAATTGACAACTGCTCATTTCTCATAGATAAAATTATTTTGCGCCTTAATTACTTAATTTGTGATTTATGAAAATTTTATGTAAACTGACTTATCATGTAACAAATCTGGTTACTATATGATGAATAAATAAAACTAAACTAAACTAAAACTTCTTCTGGACAGTAACGAACCCGTCATTGTCCACTCTTTTGGTAGCTGTGGAGCGTTCCGTTTCCTTGTCTAGTTTCTTGTTGGAGACAGGTTGCCGAGATGAAGTTCGCTTCACGGCGGAGGAGTAGGCAGCTATAAAAGCGTCGATTTTCGTGGACGCTGACGGGGCTGCCGATGCCGGTATAGGTAATTCTCGCTCCGGGATCGCTAAAGTAATTGTAGTCTTTCTTACAAATCGAGCTGATTTATGATCAGGTGTTATGTTTTTCAGTATTATACAGAATGTTAAAAAGTGCGTTTGAAATTTTAAGGGGTTACTCAGAATCAACAATAGAATCAAGAAAAATATTGAAAAAATCCGCTTTTCAATATATTTTTCAGATTTTCATACTAAATCTGAATAGTGAATCAATAACTTGTATGGAAAACTAAAAAAAAAAATTCGAAGAGGGGATCTTTTCAATATTTTTCCTGAATTCTATACTTGATTCTGAGTAACCCCTTAAAATTTCAAACGCACTTTTGTAACACCTGTATATTTGTTTTTTTTTTTTATAATTACATATTTTTCGAGATCCGTTAGTGCTTTTAACTGTACAATATCTTACGGTCATGTAGCCCTTAAAATCATAACGGAGGAAAATGAAATTATCCCGAGAAGTAGAATTTTGAATTCCACGACATGATTTTAATGAAAAAATACTCCTTGTTTTTTGCCCAAAGACTTTTATAAGCCGGGACGGTCAATAATTGACATTACATTTGAATTACGAATCGAGTATTGAATGATGACAATCAAAGAGTATGTCATCAATCACTACTACGTGATGACAATGACATGACAAAACTCTGGTATATTTTCCCTAAAAATACCTAGTACTAAAAGCAATATACTTTTTGATTAAATAAGTGACTTATTATATTAGAAAAGCCCATTATAACATAATCGTAAACAGTACAAAATGCCGATCAAGTTGTTGATGGCACGTCAAGTGTTCGACTGTACCGCCGTCCCCACAGTGGAGGTGGACATGGTGACGGAGCTCGGCTTGTTCCGCATCGGGGTGCCTTCCCTGGACGCTGTCAGAAAGAGCGCGGAGGCCGTGCAACTCCGCGACAACCACCCGGCTGAAAATCACGGCTTGGGTGTAAATTTGGCTGTCAAGAACATCAATACCATAATAGCACCTGAACTGATCAAACAAAATTTGGAAGTTACCATGCAAAAGGAAATAGATTGTTTTCTGCTTTCACTAGACGGCACCGATAGCAGAGGAAGGTTGGGATCTAATGCTATTTTGGCAGTCTCCCTTGTAATCGCTAAAGCTGGAGCGGCCAAGAAAGGCGTGCCCGTGTACCGGCACGTATCGGACATGGCGGGGCTCACGGCCATCATCCTGCCCGTACCCCACTTCACCGTCCTCACTGGTGGAGCGCTGGCCTCCAACGGCCTGCCCTTCCAAGAGTATAACATCATGCCCACGGGTGCCTCCTCCTTCGCTGAGGCGATGCGTATGGGCACAGAAATCTATGTGTACGTAAAAAATATGATTAAAAGTAAATACCCTTTTGAATGTACTTACGTAAGTGACACTGGAGGTTTTGCAGTCCCCTTGATGAGTCATCGCGATGCCTTACTATTCCTAACTGACGCCATCAAGCAATGCGGTTACATGGGTAAAGCAGAAATATCTATAAACGCTGCCGCTAGTGACTTTTTTAAAGACGGCTCGTATGATTTGGAGTTCAAAAATCCAAATTCTAATCCACAAGACTACATGTCATCGGACAAACTCGCCGAAGTATATCTAGATAACATGAAAGAGTTTCCGGTGTGCTCCGTAGAAGACGCTTTTCACCAGGACGACTGGGCCGCTTGGACGCTATTAACATCGCGTACGACGTTTCAACTAATAGGTAACGATCTGACACAAACAAATTTACGAAGAATAGGGTTAGCGGTTGAGAAAAAAGCCGCTTGCACTTTTGCCCTGCGGATCAATCAGTCTGCCACGTTATCCGAACTGGTCGATGCGTACAAGCACATGAGAGTGAACGGTTTCGCGGCGATAGTGTGCGACCGATGGGGGGACACCGACGACCTCTTCCTGGCCGACCTGGTGGTGGGGCTGTCCGCCGGCCAGGTAAAGTTCGGCGCTCCGGCTCGCGGCGAGCGCGTCGGCAAGTACAACCAGATCATTAGAATTGAGGAAGAATTAGGAGCCTTGTCCAAATATGCTGGCAGAAACTACAGAGGAGTGACAATAAACCAACAGTAATTTAAACCTAATACCGAGGTCGAGGAAGAAGACTAGTACAAAGAAATCTCAGTCTCTCGTGTTGCTTAATATCGGATCTTCGATCGTATACCTACTACCAACATAACTACACTTTTGAGAAGACTTTTTTGAAAATTGATTAATTTAATAATACATGAATTAAAAAATTACTAAATATTTTGCCTTTCCGCACATATTATATAACTATATTATATTGTAATAATGTAGGTATTTGATGCGTATTGACTGGAAGCATCTATCCTAGATATACACGATCTAAAGTCTATCTATAGTTCATTCCAATCAAAAAAAAGCAAAAGGTAAACAAACGTAGTATGCAGATGACATTGACATGTGTCAGTTCCATAGTAAGTTTGTTTACGTTTTGCTTTTTTTTGATTGGAATGAACCATAAGGTAGAGTAACTACACTTCCGGACACATTTATGGACCCACCTAGGATTTAAAGTTTTAATAGCCTGTAGACATTTTTTTTTGTTTTATATTACCCCGAGATGGGGAAGGCAAAGGATCAGAGCCATACAGCCTAATCTGTTGAAAATTTTCTTCAAAGGCCAAAAGCCATTTTTTCTCCCAGTTTCTTCAGTCTTTCTTCGTCTTCATGTAAAAAAAAAACAAGGCCAAAGCCATTTCTCTCGTCTTCAAATTTCTTCATAATTAAAATAATTAGGAAGGCCGAAGCCACTTCTTTAGTAGTCATTTCATTTTGTTTTGTCGTACTAATATAGGATTATTTCATGTCTCCAATAGACGAAATCAAATAATCATAGATATACCTCGCTATAGACCATAGGCTATAAGCTATTCCTGAGTTTGAATTTGGAACTAATGGCATACAAAAAAAGATTGATGTGCCGCCTTCAAACTACATAAAAGCATTTTGCTGGACTTTTTGGCGGGAACTCGCGGCAAGAGTTTGTCATTTTTGTTTTATTATCCGAAAAAATAGATATCGTGGTTTTTAATGCATAATATTGATAGTGTATTGTTCAATAAAGTGCCATTTAAGTGTCTAATATGTAGGATAATGAAATAAAAGTGTGTAGACTGTGTTTCGAGTGCTCTCAAGAAGTCCATTAAATCTTCATCAAAAGTGCTATCATTTTGTTGAAGAATAGAGAAAAAATTAAAGACGACAGAAATTGATAAATGAGAACTCAAATGAAATAGAAAAATATTTAGAGAAGAGCAAACTACGTAAGAATAGGCTGTATGGCCAGAGAAGCCTTTGCCTTTTCCTTGCAAAAGCAGGAAAGAACCAAACAAAAAAAAAAGCATTTTGCTTAACCTAACATTTATATTAAGCTATGGCCATTAAAACTTAAAATGCTGGGTGGGCCGATAGATGTGTCCGGAAGTGTGCGGACTATAAAATTATTGTGGTACCTATAAAATAATTGTTTATTATTTGTAGTACTTCGAGTCACCGTACGATACAATAAAAGATGCAACAAGCATAGGGGTAGCACTCAGACTAAAAGTATTTATTTCATGGGAAGCATTAGCACTTATAAAATGCCCTGCATATATTAATGCTGTGTTTAGATCGACCTCTCAATTTGACATGGCATGGTGTAATTTGTGATGCGACACGCATAACAGGACCCTACGCTGTTTACAGCCCCGCCGCGCCGCGCCGCCGCCATCGTCGCATTGCTCGGCCCGGCTGCTGTACGCGCCCACCCCTACCGCTACACCTCGATGATTAAGTGTCAACAAAGTGCACTCTGTTGCGCAAATACTTGGCAAATACCGTCTCAATTGCAAATTAATGAAGTGCGTTTTTAGTTAAGCTGTTAGTTATTACTTATAACGGGGGCGGGATTTATATACAGGGTGGAATGTTGGAACGCCACCTGGAGGGAGAATACTCTAAATACTGGCGATAGCAAATTTTATTCAAAGCAAACATTCCTTTATTTTTAAAAAGAAGCAAAACTACACAAAGATTTTTGAAAATACCCTTGTCACACCCAGATATCGAACCGGCTAAAATCCGAAAAAATAAAATCCTGTACTTTTATGGCATTAATCGATACGGTCAGTAATAAGGATCAAATCTCTCTAACAAATATGGTAAGTTACTTTTACTCAAGCATGAAAGCACTTTTTATTCAAGGGTTCAGCGAATTACTTAAGTATGTTAAATTAAAATGATTTTTCTTTCATTTAAATTACCATATTTGTTAGAGATTTGATCCTTATGATTGACCCTATCGATTAATGCCATAAAAGTACAGGGTGTTATTTTTTCGGATTTTAGCTGGTTTGATTCCTGGGTGTTACAAGGGTAGTTTAAAAAATCTTTGAATGTAGTTTTGCTTCTTTTTCAAAATAAAGGAATGTTTCCTTTGAATAAAATTTGCTATCTCCAGGATGTAGGTACTTTCCCTCCATGTGGCGTTCCAACATTCCACTGTATAGACATTTTATGTGAAAAAAGTTAAAGATTTACATTTCATCACCGGATGAGACATGTGTTGACTCAAAATATTACAGATGTTTTCTTGTGAAAATTATTACTTAGCATTTTTAAATTGAGGTCTAGTAAATTTAATTATTATGTCACATAAAACAGGATGAAAATACGTTTGAAATTTTTAAAATTTGATATATTAAGGGGTTATTCAGAATCATGTATAGAATACAGGAAAAATATTAAAAAAAACCGCTCTTCATTTTTTTCAGATTCCCATACCAAATCTGAATTGCAAATCAAGAATTTGTATGGAACTGAAAATAAAAATTGTTGATGTTTTCAGTACCTATTTATATACTTACTTGATTCTGAGTAGATCCTTAAAATTTTAAACGCACTTTTTTAACACCCTGTTCGAGTCATTAAGATTAAACAATTGTTTGAGTTGGACCGCGGACTTTCTATGTGAAATGTCTATCACAACAGAACGCAAATGATGAGCATGCGATTCACGTGCTGAGATGTCGTTATAATTATTATTGTTCACAATCCTCGCCATAGTTGCTCACACGCATGTAGAGACAATTGCGAGAGAGATCAATTAATTCGCAGTAGAATTTTTGAAGGGCGCGTTATCATGCGGGAGAGGTATCCCACGGGAGAGGAGAATGCGTTGCATCACGCGATGCGCCGCGCCGTGGGAACATAGGTACGACTCTTTGCCACCTGAATGTTACGACACGTGAGGGTTCCATAATTTTGCATAGGTGCCGAATTTATTGTTAATTGATTTAGCCAACACACACACAAAAATGGATAGTTTGAGATGAGGTCCTGTGTTTCTGCAGAAGTTACGGCAGAAAATAATGACAAAATAAATTAAGACACGGCAACGTTGTCTTTCAGCTAAGGCGACGACGTAGTTTGAACTATATAGGTGGCACGCATACAACAAGAGAAAAAAACCTAAAGACAAAGTAGGAAGTACTTCTAAGTTTTATACAGGGTGTCTTGCGTTTGAATTATAGGGAAAATATTGAAAAAATCCGATCTACAATTATTATTAAGTTTCCCATACAAATTTTTAATTCACTATTCAGATTTAGTAGGGGAAACTGAAAAAAAATTGTTGTCTGTTTGTTTGTTTGTAAACTCTTTATTGATAAAATAAAATATGTACAAAACTAACAGGAGTAATATACAATGGCGGACTTATCCCTTTTTTCAATATTTCCTGAATTCTATACTTGATTTGAGTAATCCCTTATTTCAAACGCACCTTTTTAACATTCTGTATACAAATCGGCAAGTTAATCGGCCAACTCCTTTTTTGTGAGTTTTTTTTGTAAATTGTTAAGGAGCCTATATGAGTAAACCAGTGATTATATTATATTAAATATATTGTAAAAATGTTTCAATGCTTATCAAATGCAACTAAATGAGCATTGGTGCGCCACAAATGAATCTCGCTCATCGAATCTTGCTTCATCGTAAAGTTAGCCCCCCAGGGCCGATGATACTTATCATGTTTCAATTACTAAATCTGTCTTAAAATAGGTCCTAGCTAATATAAAAACAAAAATTTCACGCTCGCGTTTTCCTGCGTGGTTTTCATGCCTGCTTCTTTTTTCTCCCTTATTTAAAACCCCACTGAAAACGTTTTAAAAAGTTTCACCCTTAGAGATTAAGTATACCTATATAAACACAACTACTTTTGATTTCGACACATCTCTAAACAAAACTCGCGCTCGCTAATTCACTGTAGGGCTTAGAATTTAAGCTATAGCCTTGTAACGTTGGATCGACACTAGTGCATTCCTATATTATATGTTATGTAATAACACCTACCCGATTGGCGATACCCAAAAACTGTAGTTATTATATCGATTAGTGCAAGGTGCAAAAACAAAGTGTTGAGTGCAGGGTGCACGGCTGAGGGCAGGGGCCGGCCGCAGGGGTCACCGGCGGCGGCGACCCCGGTGCTCGGGACGATCAGGGCACGGCACCGCACAGTCACGCATCGCCGAGGACTGCGTTTGGAGATGGTAGTGCTAGGGTGCCATCGAAATCATGGGTACAGGGTTGAGGGTATACAATAAGTTATGTGCATCACTTGATGCATCTCCTAGGTATTTATCAAATTATTATGTTTACGCGGAATAAAGAACAAACGTGTTGAAATTAAAAGTGCTGAAGAACGTACATAGGGTTTCTGATTTCTCGATCTTTTTTATTTCTCGAGTTTTGAGAATTCTCGAGCCTAATTTCTCGAGTTTTCTCGGGTCTCGAGCCTTTTTATATAAACCATTGGAATATGTTAAAATAAATTAAAATTTTGTAGTATTTAGTACCTCTTATTTAGAGAAGGAAAAGAACAAAAATTATAGTCTTCTTACATAATAAAACAGATAAATAGATAGATATACTCTAAAAAAACAACTAAAATAAAAACTTTGCACTAAACTAATAGTCGAGTGGGCCCGATGGAATACCTCCTATAGTGTTGAAGGTGTGTGCTCCAAAGTTGGCTTCAGTTTTAACGCTCTTTTTTCGGTTTTCCTACTCTTCTGGCGTAGTTCTGAACTCATGGAAGACAGGTTTGGTCCACCGGATCCCTAAAAAAGGTGACCGCTCGTATCCGTCCAACTATAGGCCGATAGCCATAACCTGCTTATTCTCCAAGATAATGGAGGTAATTATCAACAGCCAGCTCCTTCGGTACCTAGAGGATCACCAGCTGCTTAGTGACCGACAGTTCGGCTTCCGTATACATCGTTAGGCACAGGCGATCGAGACTAAGGGGGAAGCATTGGCGGTTAGTTTGGACATAGCGAAGGCCTTCGATCGGGTCTGACATAAAGCACTTCTTGCGAAGGTTCCTTCTTATGGCCTTTCCGAAAAATTATGCAAATGGGTCACCAGTTTTCTAGTAGACAGAAGCGTAAAGCTCGCAGTCGACGGTGCACGCTCAGACTCTATTCTCCCTATAGCATTCACAGTGCTGGTATCCCTCACTGTGTGCTTTCGCCTACACCGTTCCTTCTGCATATCAATGATATGCTGCAAATCAGCAGCACTCACTGTTTTTTTTTATGTGAAAGGTGACAAACGAGGAGACGGATCACCTGATGGTAAGCGATTACCGCCTCCCATAGACACCCGCAACACCAGAGGAGTCACAAGTGCGTTGCCGACCTTTGAAATGGGATGGGGGATGGGGGGAATGGGGGGGGGAGGTTGGGCATCCGGTACCCTCACTCACTCGGCGAAACACAACGCAAGCGTTGCTTCACGCCGGTTTTGTGTGAGGCCGTGATATCACTCCGTGTTATTCGGATGACAGCACAGGTGCCTCATCTAGTATCGAAATCCTTGGTGTCGACATTTAGAGTGAAGTCCATTTCTGTGGTCATCTAGAGGGTTAGGCTAAATTAGCCTCGAAGAAGCTGGGTGTGGTTTGCTCAATAGATCGAGACGGCATTTCACTGCGGCCCATCGCCTGCAACTTTATGAGGCGCTGTTTCGGCTTCATATGAAATAAAGACTTTTCTCATCTCTAGGCAGGGGCACCCCAGTATCAGCTTCTCCCTCTGGACCGCATTCAACGGAGAGCAACTCGAATCGTAGGCTGCCAGCCTTAGGATTGATCCCTGCCGCTTCTTTTCGCCATCGTTATACGCGACAACATTTTCATCCCCATCACTCAGATGGTTCTCAGTCCACAACTTTGCGTTTACGCGACAAAAAAAGACGCACGACGCGCTTGGCGCAATTCAAATTCGGAACTTGAGAATTCTCGAGTTCCGGTCGTTTTTTTCTCGTCTCGAATGAAGCTAAATTTCTCGAGTTTTCTCGAATTCGAGAAAGCTCGAGCAGAAACCCTAAACGTATAGTATGTATATAGTTTCTACTACCTATTTATACTCTGACAAGGAATACAATTTGATATGGAACTGTTTATAGTTCTTAAGTAGTGACTTGTCACCATGAGAATACATAGGTAAATGCAGGTGTCACCCGTGCTAGATAGCCCTTAGATATTGGTATGGAGTGTAATTTTCAATTCATGCACAACTATTAAGTATTACATACCTCTGACGATAACTTTTTTCTGTTCCTCCTTATTGTGTATATTGCCAACGCCAGAAAGCATTGTTTCGGGACCATTTCTATCTGCTCGAACCTGTTCAAGAAAGAGTCATTGGTCAAAAGTTAATTTCTCCTTGTCTTCAAAGTTGTTTTAAGACCCAATACTCTATACCCATACTTACCAGTTCTCCAAGAAAACTGATGTAACCAATTGCAAGTTTAAGAGTATCTACTTTGGAGAGACGTTTCTCGTAAGGGAGCGTGGGTATGTGCGCGCGCAGGCCTTCGAAGGCGTCGTTGATGGACTGCATGCGGCGGCGCTCGCGCAGGTTGGCGGCCTGCCGCTGCTGGATCTGCTGCTGCGGGCAGCGCGAGCGCCTCTTGTGCAGCCGACGGCAGTCTGACCTGCCAATTCATATGTAAATTAAATCATTTTGATCCATAGTTTCGTATCTACCTATCCAAAAACTTAATAGCTGTTTGCTGCCTATACAAAATACATAAACGAGAAGAAGTAACCCATAGATCGTCAAGTTACATTTTTTACCTAATGTAACTTGCTCACTACATAATATATATAATTCTTCTTTTTTGTTAATCATCTATTTTTAGTCTTTACTTCTTGCTATTATAGTACCTAATAATTATTGTTACCGGGAAGAGACTGACTCCCCCGGCACAGGGTATCCTAGTGGGAGAGTTAGTGCGACATGTCTTTGAAAAAACCTGTTATTTGTTACTAAATAAATGATTTATTTATTATTATTATTATTATCGAATGTGTTAATGTGAAAATTAAAGAATCCATCACTTCAAAGGAACTCCAAGCTAGAAAGGAGTTAAATACTTTTATGCTGTTGTAGGCTGCGACTTCCTTCGAAATATTCGACAGACACTGCTTCAAGGCGAAAACCTCTTACAAAATTGACTACTACTCGATAATTTGTAAAGCCTACTTAGCTGTGATAGTTTTCCTTTTAACTTCGTTATATGTATATACTACTGCAGTGAATTTGTCACATTTCTAGAAACTACCGTTTTGCTGGCAGGCGCGTCACACACACACACACACGACGTTATCAAAAATTTGCAAAACGGAGCCCTGAATCGAAAAATGGTTTTCGCAAACCCGCAATATTTTTGAAAACCTATCCAACGACACCCCACACCATGGGATAGTCGAGAAAAAAAATCATCCCCACTTCACGTGTAAAGGGAGGGACCCTGCAAATTGTTTTTTCAAGATTTTATTTTACCACTTCGTCGGTGTGCTTAATATGCATATCCGTGCCAAATTACCGCTCTCTAATACTAATAGTCTCTGAGCTAAGCCGCGGACAGACAGACAGACAGACGGACGTGGCGAAACTATAAGGGTTACTTGTGGACTACGGAACCTTAAAAAATGAACACGGGTTAACGCATTAGAATATATTGCCTCATAAATTATATTTTTTTATAGTCATACGCAAACGACAAATAAAAGTATTTACCTACCTAAAACTTCTTGAAAATGCAGGTCTTCATTTGATCAATATATATATATTCTATAAATATTGTTTGTTTGTATGGAACCCTCGGCGCGCGAGTCAGACTTGCACTTGTCCGGTTTTTTCTTATTTTACCGGCTACAGGCTGTACCGAAAATATTTAAATTCATTGTCTAGCCTCTGAGAAACAAACCTAACTAGGTATTCTCTTAGGTTATAAAATTTGCCTCGCAAAGCGGTTCAGTCCAATTTTTATACTAAGATAGTTTTCAAGACAATCACGGACACAAAACGGGGAGAATAGTAACAGTAGTAACACCCATTTTGAAGTAACTCAAGTGATGCTAGTTTATATTTTTATTACATCGTATGTATTTTGGGATTGCAGGCCTGAGTACTTATTTGATATAAATTTCAACTTGATACGTCTACGCGTTTTTGAGAAAAAGGGTTGTGACAGACAGACAGACAGGGTATAAGGGTTTCTTTTTTCCTTTTGAGGTACGGAACCCTAAAAATTAAATGTCCAATGCTTTCGGTGTTCGCTCACTATGGGTGGGAATGGTATATCAATCGTCGTATACAGGTGTAACAAAATTGGTGTAGGACAAAAATAAAAAAATAAAATTTGGACATTTCATACAAATTGATCATCTGTTTTGCCATTTTTGTATGGAGAGTCCAACATTTTTTTTGCATTTTTTTTTGTTCTACGGCTCTGCTCAAAGCAGAGCCGTAGAACAAAAGTTATTCAGTACGATGAGTAGAATCCCCAGTTAACGGGTCCTACACCAATTTTGTTACACCATGTATATTTGTCCAAACGTGAAATGATCAAAGAAAGATGACTTCATCAAATGAGTTTCAAAAACCGCAATGTCCACAATGAAAAATATTTAGGATTTTTTTACTTTCATGTTCAGAATAGCCGTGGTTGTATGCTAAGTATGTAATTTAGGGTTGTTTATCCCTAAGGATAAGGTGGCATACGACCAAAGCTATCATAACTATGTAATAAAAAAATAATTTCCTAAATATTTTTCGTTGTGGACATTGCGGTTTTTGAAACGAATAGACTCAAATGTACCTACTAGCAATTTTTGCCATTATTTTGCTCAGCGTAGCAATTTGATCAAATTTTAGACATTGAAATTGGACAAACATATTTATTAACAGTGAAATACAATCCTATGTGATAAATATAAGCTTTTGGGGTAGGTACATTCGCAAAGTAAACAATTTTACGGTTTCATTTCATTTTCATTTGCACATCTTCGCACAGCATTTCCATATAATAATCTCGAAACAGAAAATAAAATAGGGATCGGAACCATAAAATAGATCTAGTTATTATATACTTATATAACGATTTTTGTTGTACAAGCTAGCTGAAATAGCAAAATAAAATGAATAAAATATAAGTTAACATTTGCGAATTCTGCAATGTCGTAGAACACAAATTGTTCTTAAAAATGAAAACCTAGATAACGAGTTCAACATCTATGTTATTTATCATGTCTGTCTGTATACATTTTGATAATGGGTAGACTCGATGGATTCTAGTAGACAATGTCCATACCTTAATTATGATGAGGACCTTATTATATTAGTTAACCTTATTTGATAAGAAAAGTGACTACCAAATCAATCAATCAATCAATCAAATAAAAAAAATCAACCAAATTAATTAGGTACAATTAATTAATTAAGTAAGTTATTATGACTTTTCGTAAAGGCACCCACCTTTTTCTTGGAGTCGAATGGTTTTCCTGGTCACTGGCGTAGAGGCTGCTGTCGGACAGCGATGAGTCGTCATATAAAAAGACGTCAGAGCTATGCGCGGAGTGTGGCGAACCGCTTATGGCCACCGGCACTACGCCCGCTTCCGAGCACTTGATGCCGAGGGCACTGTCCATATCGAACATCACTCTCAGGTACCAACACCACAAGTCCACAAAACAATTTAACCATGTGAACTTTAGCAGCCAGTGAATCGACCTGTTTGTTGCGGAGGGTGTTGAGGGACTGGAAGAGGGTTGAGAGGGCCAGAGGCGTGAATGAAGTAGACCCCGCCCTCTTGTAGCACTCCGCCTACGCAGCTCGGGCACAAAAATACTTGTGCTAGGGTGGGTCGGCTTTCAGTGATCTGTAGTTTGGTTTTCGTAACGATGTTGAAAATTCCGAACTATCTATTTAGGTGCTAGCTGGTGCATCCACTTCGTCTACGTGGAAGTTGGGATGCTCTCAGTACTGCCAACTTACCTATCCCTTCTAAATAAATTGTACAGTCACGCTGTACATATTTTTTCGCGAATGCATAAGGAAAATTATCATTCCTCAATACAAATCATAAATAAACATTCATAAATGGTTGCAGGATTGAGAAAAAACAAAAAAATAATTTGGTGAAATTACTTTATTTCGATTTTTCTCGAAATAATGGTCTACTTAGGCGTTATAAAGTTATAATAACTTACACAGTTTCATTAAAATTAGTAGACCCATTATAGTAAAAAATAGAAAAGAACCTTGGTTTGCATTCGAGGTCTATCTCAGTCAGATTTTTCCCGAACTACCGAGTAACTAACTCTAACTATTTAGTGTATGTATGTTAGTCATATCAAAATATAGTGAATTAGGTGAATTAGTTTCCTACTGTTATGGAGGAAATGTCGACTCCTGAACTGAATTGAATAATAATAATATCATATGAATTAAATCGAATATTGGTAGGTAGTCAAGATCCTTAGTGTTAGTACTATATTGTATAACCATTTTTCTGTAAAATGGAAGAAACTTCACCGTAAGCAACTCTGAAAAAAAAGGTGTTTGGTAACTGGGGCAGTTCCGGATTCTATGGGTCGATTTAGTTAAAATTAGGGATGTTATGATTTTCGGCATGATTTTAGATATCCGTTTCTTTTCCGTTTCCTCATCATTCATAGCGGAAGTATAACGTAGTTGAACTTTTGCTACCTGGTAGTTCGCCGGTTTCCGATTAACTCCACCAAGTTCTGCTAGCTAATGAACCACTTATCAGTAGTAGGTACAGTACTAATTTATGATGAAAAAAGGTTAGTTTTGAGGTGACAGAGCTGCAAAAAGGGTTGGTCCACGGGTAATTTAAATATATGTACCTATCTTATTAGCGAATTGAGTACAGTTGTGCCACGGGTGAGAACATTTTCCTTTGGCACTACTGGTTGTGCTAAACAATTGTGCCACGGGTAATTAAGGAAAACTTTTGCTCCTTAGTATTATAGTTTAATATGACATTCCTTTACTGGATTTCAGTTCATACTTTCATAATATCATACTTACCTACCTTAGTTTTAAAATATCTGGCTTTCGTTTATTTTACCTGCCTGCACCTCAGTTTCATTTCCGCTTCCGCATAAAAACTATAGAATATCCGTTTCTGCTTCTGATACCGTAATGCCATGCCATCTCCGTTTTCTACACTGGTTATCGAGAAGCTGTCGAGAAGTAGGTAATACGACTTGCTTCTAGAGTTATTTCTAGACGCCTTTTTCTAAAATCTTGTGCTGAATACCTATTAATGACGAGTAGCAAGTTGATTGCTATGATCAAAATGAGAGCAAGCTGTGACCAAAAACCTTTAAAACCGGAATAAAACTATTTCAGAGTGAATAATTATGACGTGTACATATCGCACCCTAAGAATCGTACCGTCACTATACAAAAAAAGCTATTTTGAGTAAATTGCATTTAAAGTTGCGAAAATAAAAAAAAATGCAAAATGGTACTATATTTATGCTTTTAAAATTATTTTATTATACATTGAGTTTCTTCTGGCACTCAGTTGTATGTTAATAGTAAGAACGTGTATGATTATCAAATTAAATCAAAGATATTTATAAAATATATTTTTAGTGTCAGTCAGTATTCCTCTTCATTTTCAACATTTTCATTTTGCCACCGCACAGTAATCTGGGGGACAAAAATGACCGCCCTGTCCGTGGGTTCTCGCGGACATACGCGGACAAATTGTTCGCGAGCTCAACGCGGTCAGCGGCGGACAATCTGTGACAGTGGAGTAGCGTGGGTTTTCGCCGCCCGGGGCTGATCGAAAATTTGCCGCCCCTTTCTATTTTGATCATTAGTAAAAAAAAAAGTCAACACACTATAATGCATGCTACGATTACTGGCCAAGAGAGAATCGGTAGGACTACGAGTAAACAGTCAATTACTCGTCGACCCACTAGTGGGACAATGCGGTGGGACCACGAGTCGGGAGCGAAATAAAATTCTGTCTTCAATTAAAAATTATGTACTTTTCCTGGTTTTTGTTTAAACCAAAATCTTTTATACAATCTATGTTATGTCACGTTCGATTGTTAATTCCTAATATAGCGTAATTCTAAATCCGTAATACTAATTGAACCCCATCGGACATCGAACTTGCAACCTCCTGATGTGAAGCGAGCGCATTATATTCTTCTATGGGTTAGCGCTCACGAACATAAATTATATTTATAAAAAGCGCGAGCGAAGCGAGCGCGAAATTTTTTAAGATATCTAAGAATGTTTATGGTAAACCAACAAAAACCCTTTTACTTGGAGCGCTCAGCGCCATTTCGGTTAGGGTACTTGGCGCCCCCATGAGCTCGACGCCCTGTCATGTGTCTGTGCACGGGTGATACGACCCAAAGGTCCTATTTAAAATGTAACTGTGCGCCGCCCGTTGCTGTACGGGTTTCATTCTTCATACGATATCATTTGTTTTCATGACGTTTTATCTGGGTCATGTAACTTTGAATATTTTTTATCATATATTAAGATCGCTCAATTTGCCGCCCCCCTGGACGTGCCTCGACCTTAGGTAATTTTTAATTACCTTCAGTTTAGAGATGCTTCTCTCACAACTGGCACCGCTAAGGCAGCTGTTAAAAATATTCTTATCATTATGATAATATTTGCTAAACACTCTTCAAGTTTATAATATATTTTAATAAGCCCAGTGAGCCAGACATATAATAATTATGTATCTCTTTTTTAAAGTCTGGGTCTGTTGCAGCTACAAAAGTACGAAGAAGTACACGCTCAAGTTTGCACTCTTCACTGTCAGTAAAATCTTGAGGAGCGTGATCTAAGTCCAGTTCATCGACGCCTAATAACACCTAATAACACTAGGTAAAAAAAAATGTGGCGCTCGCCGCCCCTATCCATGTGCCGCTCGCCGCCCCTATCCATGTGCCGCCCGGGGCCATGCCCCCCCCGGCCCCCCCCACGCTACGCCACTGATCTGTGAGTTTCTAGTGAAGAGCAGAGATGCTTGAGACAGCCGTGGTCAGTCCTGTCACATGTCCGCTAGTGTCCGCCGGTACCCGCCGGTGGTCTTTTTTGTCCGCCAGTCACGTTGACCCTCGTTTGCGTTACTGCATAGATTTCCATACGTTCTATTCTCGCGGACAAATAGGGAGTTTTCAGATGACGTATGTCACACCGTTCAAAAGTGTCTCAATAGATGGCGTCTCTAAGCTTTGGCAATGTATTTTTAAAAACAGCGTAGAATTTACGGTAGCAAAATAGATTTAATATTGTTAAAAATATATAGGGTGAGTTTAAATTAGTTCTTGATACGAAAGGCTATGCATGTGCTCATAAAAACAAACAACTTTCCCTAAGGAACCCATAGCCAAATCGCAAAAAAAATTTAGGTCTCTTCATACAAATCGATCAGCCGAGCGGCCAAATTAGTATGAAGAGTCAAAAATTTTTTTTGCGATTTGACTATGGGTTATTTAGGGAAAGTTGTTTGTTATCATGAGCACATTCATAGCCTTTGGTATTAAGAACTAATTTAAAGTCACCCTGTATAAAAAGCCACCCTTATTAATTGAATTAACAGAAACGATAAATTTCCAACTTGGTCAAGTATGGATATGGATAACCTGGGTGCGTTCCAGAACGCGTTTCTCTGTTATAATGTAATTTCTTCTTCCGAACCAAAAATAAATTGATTTTAATACATTATTATGATTAAAATGCAATTTATAACTCGGTATCATGATAGAATTCTTTAAAGAAATACATATGAAAAGAATTTTTTGGATCAAAATGAAAAAAAAAAATATTCAATGAAAGTAATCTTCGAAAGCTATTCATCATTATTATGATATTAGTCGGTAATATCAGTCAGTTTTGAGGATTTTTTAGAGATTTTCTTATTTCCAATGTTGATCAGCGCCATCTAGTTGAGTTTAGAGAAACCCATGGAAAATTCCCTATTGTCGCGGAAAATTTGTGTACAGATAACCCAGTCGTAAGTACCTACCTTATATCTCCCTTTCAACTGCATACGCGAATGTCTGGGGCACAAAATAGGCATAACAGAAGCATGTAAAATTGTATTATGACACCCGTTGCATTCGCGGCATCGCTTGTTAAATGTAGGGCTTGCCATTGTGACTATACAGACAGTTGCAACACAAATTTAGTTTCGCAATTGCTTGGCGTTTTTGTGTCGGCGCTAATTCCAGGAATTGATTGCAGTAGTAAATTCCATGTTCGGTATTTCGGCCTTAAATGCATCTTGTTTTATCGTATCTTGAAAAAATTTGACTGAGTTATAGCCTTGTTGCTAGAATACTGCCTAAAATTGTATGACCTTTCTTGTTTGGTCGAAGTGGATGGTGTCGGCTTTCTTTGATTTTCTTGTTTTCGACGCGCTGATTCCATTGCCGTAAATTTGTTTTCTAGGTAGTTCAAAATCTCACTCAGGCTTAATACTCTCTTGGTTGGGTCAAAGATTCGAGATAATCATTATGGATCTCTGAGTCTAATTTTTGCACCAATATACAGGGTGTTAAAAAAAGTGCGTTTGAGATTTCAGGGAGGCATTCAGTATTGGCTCTAGAACACAGGAAAAATATAAAAAAATCCCAACTAAAAAAAAAACCGTACAAATCCACAATAAAATAACATATGTAACTGCCGCCGTACCGGTCAACGACCGCGCGTCAAAAACCATGGCCATTGTTAAAACTGAACGAATAGCAAAATGTTGCATCTCGCTCGACCCGGCTCATTCGCAAGGTCATGATTTGTTTGACGTGCGGTGGTTGACCGGCACGGTGGGCGCAGTTGAAGGCGGCCGTTTCGTATGTTATTTATTGTGGTTTTGTATGGAAGCAAAAATTTTTTTGAGTTGGAATTTTTTTTTACATTTTTCTTGTGTTCTAGAGCCAATACTGAAGGCCTCCCTGAAATCTCAAACGCACTTTTTTTAACACCCTGTATAGACTAGTATGGGTTCCCATGTGTCAATGTTGATTCCCAAGTTCTTGATAGCGTTCAGACATTCAGTTGTGTCGTTGTGTCACCAGTTATTGGATGGTCATTCGTCATTGCTGATGTCAAGATGTCCATCTTAGGAGCCGATTTTCTCAATCACATTTCTGAAGGTAGTTAAATAATTGAAATATGTAGGTGTCCCTACAACGTCATGATGGCGCTTGATATTGTTAGCGTTGGCTTGCTGTATAGCGGGAAGACTGAATAGGGTGTCCATGTGTGTTGTGAAAATCAATTTTTTGTTATTGCATCGATGATTCAATATTTCCCAACTTGTTAGGTAGTTATCTGTGCTTATTTGTAGGTGCTGAATTAAGCGCTTGCTTTTGAGGAACTGCATTTTTGTGCGTTGGACAATGTGGGGTTGTTGTGTTTAGGCGGAAAACACACTGCTCCGCTCACCGCGGCGAATGGCGGTGGCGCGGATTTAAACTTTGTACTGTAAAATGTTGATTTGTATGGAAAAACCGCCGGGTACCACACACTGACACCGCTTCTCCGTCCGGAGGCGCGATTCGCCGACGAATCCGCGCTCCCGCGCGGAGACGCGGTGTGATTCGCAGGGTATGCCACACTGACGCCGCTTCTCCGCCCGGAGGCGCGGTTCGCTTGACGGATCCGCGCTCCCGCGTGGATATTCGCAGGGTAAAGCGTGAGTCTCGCAACATAACGGGGAGCGGGGGGGTTGCCTGACGCGGGGGAGAAGGGTGCGGCGCGCGGGGGTGGCGGTGTTGCAGAGCGCGGGGGGTGCAGAGCGCCCGGGGTGGTGGCGCGAGGGGCCTTGCGGGGCGCGGGGGGAGGGTGTTGCGGGGTGCGGGCGGAGGGGCTGTGACGCGGGGGAGGGGGAGTGCGGCGCGGGGGGAGGGGGAATGCTACGCGGAGCGAGGGGGGAGTGCGGCGCGGATGGAGGGTGTTGTGAGTCGCGGGGGGAGGGGGGTGCGGCGCGGGCGGCCTTGCGGGGCGCGGGGGGAGGGTGTTGCTGGGCTCGGGTGGAGGGGCTGCGGCGCGGGGGGAGGAGGAGTGCTGCGCGGAGGGAAGGGGGAGTGCGGCGCGGGGGGCCTTTTGGGCGTGGGGGGAGGGTGTTGTGAGGCGCGGGGGAGGGGTTGCGTCGCGGGGGGAGGGGGTGCGGTGTGAGGGGCCTTGCAGGGCGCGGGGGGAGGGGCTGCAGCGCGGGGGGAGGGGGAGGGCGCGGGGTTGGGGGGTGCGTCGCGTGAGGGGTTCACGAAATGATCCTCGTTACAAACAAAAACAATCTTTGTTACATACATACACGTTCGAATATTAAATAAACGCATGACGAAAATCGTCGTGCACCGCGGCTTCGGACGAAATTCGGACGGAAACCGCCCGGTGGCGCGGAATCCGCGCCTTCGTCGTGCACCGCGGCTTCGGGCGAAATTCGGACGGAAACCGTCCGGTGGAGCGGACCGCTGCCGCGCGCGAATTCCGTTACTCCGCGCTCCCGTCCGGATTCCGCCTCAATGTGTTTTCCGCCATAGCTTCACAAAACAGGTCTTTAAATGACACCCACTGTTGATAGTTGCCGTTGAAAACTGGAATGTCGAGTTGCGGGGTTTATTTTTCTCGATGTGAAACTGACCATAACTGGCTATTTATGGCCTTCTTGATAAAATTACATAACAGGCCGCTTTTCTGTGACCATCTTAACTTGGTCAGGTTACCGCGGTCATGCACTTCACAATTTCTCTTTTTCGATTATCTCGTTAATTATTCAATGTAGAACGCTGAAATTTTAAAGTTACGAAATTGAACTAGGCAACTAATTGTTGACATAACATTCAGTTCAAAAAACCACAAGAAACTCTGTCAATCGGCGATCAAACAATTCCACTGCGTATCGTGGCTAGGGATGGGTAAGTACTGCAGTATTTACTCATGCCAGAGTAAATACTCAGTAAAAACTATTATAAGTACTTTTTTTTTACTTTTTACTGAGTATTTATGTTTTACTAACAAAAACTTAATAAGCTATTATTTTTATCTAATATTTATATGTATGACACTTTTTTAAGTTTTTCTAAGTTCTTTAAGTTTTCTAAGTTCTAAGTAGTCTGACGATATAACATTATTAACATTTTATTTAGGGGATTCCCCTTAAAATCTTTATCAATGGGGAAGAAAACTGACAAAACTCACCGATAGAGGCGCTGATATCTCTTGACTCATAACAATCATCACTAACTGTCAAAACGTATAGAAAAACTGTTTACGTGAACTAAACATAAGATTTATTAAAAAAATGCCGCGTTGTGTGGCGATTGGTTGGAATAATAATGGAAATCATTAATTTCCTAAATATTCTCGGATGAAGAAGACGTGGGAAAACTTACGTTTTCAGTTATGTATTTTTGAACTTCGCCTTTAATTAAGGAACAGTCCAAGTCGCATACATTTTCCATTTAACAATTTTATAGAAAAAAAACGATTTTATTACACCTCCTCCTAATTTCCTCAAGGACATATTTAAAACTAGATAACTAGATTTCAACTAGATAAATAAAATGACATTTCAAAACAATCTGTAAATATCTTCATAATCATCACATAACTTGATCAAAACAACAAATAATCCTATATTTATAAACAATGACTTTGAGATTTTGCTAATATTTAATGTATGAGCCATTTTTGTAATGTATATTTTATCACACATTTATTTTCAATAAATTACTTACAATATCAATATACTAACAAAAAAATATAGGGACAACGGTATCAATATGGAATATATTTACACGGTTTCTTTTTTATTTTGACAAAATACGTGACGATTATGGAGATTTTAAAGCAGGGACGTATTCTCCATAGGGTCATTCGGGCGAATGCCCGGGGCGGCCCGTCTCAAGGGGCGGCCCACCCAGTTCTCCAAAAATCTCATTTTTTCATTAGCTGACTGCGAAAAATGTTAGGTAATGTACAATTTACACGGGCGCGGGAGTCTCGATGAGTATTGATATCTTTCTCTAAGTTAACCTAGCTAGCTGAAAAGTTTGTCCCAGGTATACATTCGTCAACTACTTCGAGTGTAGAGTCTCCAACATTCAGAGGAGTGGGCGGATATTTTACATAATTTTTGTCTTGGCCCTGTTCATTTTGAGACCCACTTGTTGGGAGACTAGTCCATCGGGCATTGAATTGTGCCTAAGTCCTCGAAGGTCTTAGCCATGAATCATGATCATATCATCAGAGAATCGAAGGTGAGTTACGTACTCGGCGTTGATATTAATACCGAGTCCTCTCCAGTCCAGAAGCTTGAAAACGTCTTCCAGGACAGCGGTGAAGAGTTTTGGAGATATATGTAATGTCTCCCTGTCTTATCCCACGCTGCACCCAGTTTCGAATTCTGATCCTGGAGGCGGATCAACTTGGTGGCGTTTTCATACAGGCACTCCAATACTTCGATATATCGATAGTCAATTTGGCTCCGTTGGAGAGAGTGTAACCATTTGTCTCTGGTGTAACCAACTCCTGTGCCATACTGTAGGCGTTCGTCCTTCGAGCATGACGCAATTAAACAGCCTCTGAAGACCTATAAGTTCCGGTTCTCCACCTGCTTTCGGAAGCTCAGTCGTAATTCCATCATCACCCGTTGTTCCTTGTTGTTCTTAAACTTTTTGGGAGCCATTCTAATCTCGCACAGGCTGACGTTAGGGATATCTTCTGTATGTTTCAGGTCAGTCTGGCTCTCGGGTCTTCAGCCAGATTACTGACAGGTAAGCGTGTCGTTTTGTATGTGTCCGTAGAAATTCTCGACCTCTTCTAATAGGTCAGGGTTGTACGACACGATTCTCCCATCGTCAGTCTCCAGCTTTGTCAATTGGCTTTGACCAGCAGACAGGTCTCTTGCCAATACTTTTGACCCTTTATTGCGCTCGATAGCCTCTTTAGTACGATTAGTATTAAATTGGCATATATCGCGAGTCAAGGACTTGCGAGACCTGTCTGTTTAGTCACTGATACTGACAAGCATCTTCAGGCTTCATCTTTCCTCTATGAGGTTGCTGATGTGATCAGAGATGTTAATTTTGAACGGCTGGTTTTAAAAGCCTTATTTATTCCCAGTATTTTATACAATTTGCTCGAACCTGTCGTAGTAATCGTCCATATTTTCGCAGTTTCCTAGCCATTCGAAGCGGTTTTACAACTCGAACTGAAAGTTATCGGGATTTTGGAGCTGGATAAGCGCTGGTCGGAGCGTGGGCTTCATTAGTCGACATCTTTCCAGCTTGATTTTTAGATTCAATGTACCTCTTACCATTCGGTGATTGCTTCCTTTCTTCATCGAGTTGATCACAGCTCATTTTCAGTGTTGAAAAGAATTAAAAATTATATGCGCTCTCGCATGAATGAGAAACGACTCAATTATTTCGCAATCCTCAACATTGAGGCTGATTTAACGAACGCAGTTGATTTTGATGATTTTTCAAAACAAATGTCGCATTGTCGCTCATTGTAATCAGCATATAAGCTCGTTTCTGTATTTAATTCTGTTTTACTGTTGTTTTCTTTGGCTATGGAGGGTAAGGGGCGGCCCGATCGTATTTGCCCAGGGCGTAAAAATCTAAAATACGTCCCTGCAGATTATTTTGTACCTATATTTCGAAATACCTAAATAGTGGTAAGTAGCAGGTGAAACTGATAATAATTTCCTCAAGGACATATTTAAAACTAGATAATTAGATTTCAACTAGATAAATAAAATGACATATCAAAACAATCTGTAAATATCTTCATAATCATCACATAACTTGATCAAAACAACAAATAATCCTTTATTTATAAACAATGACTTTAAGATTTTGCTAATATTTAATGTATGAGCCATTTTTGTAATGTATATTTTATCACACATTTATTTTCAATAAATTACTTACAACATCAATATACTAACAAAAAAATATAGGAACAAGGGTATCAATATGGAATATATTTATTTACACGGCTTCTTTTTTATTTTGACAAAATACGTGACGATTATGGAGATTTTAACAGATTATTTTGTACCTACATTTCGAAATACCTAAATAGTGGTAAGTAGCAGGTGAAACTGATAATAATTTCCTCAAGGACATATTAAAAACTAGATAATTAGATTTCAACTAAATAAATAATATGGAATTTCAAAACAATCTGTAAATATCTTCATAATCATCTCATAACTTGATCAAAACAACAAATAATCCTTTATTTATAAACAATGACTTTAAGATTTCTCTAATATTTAATGTATGAGCCATTTTTGTAATGTATATTTTATCACACATTTATTTTCAATAAATTACTTACAATATCAATATACTAACAAAAAAATATAGGGACAACGGTATCAATATGAAATGTATTTACACGGTATCTTTTTTATTTTGACAAAATACGTGACGATTTTGGAGATTTTAACAGATTATTTTGTACCTACATTTCGAAATACCTAAATAGTGGTAAGTAGCAGGTGAAACTGAGAATAATAATGAAATAATTTCCTCAAGGACATATTCATTTGCAAAATGACTTTCCAAAATGTATTAGCTGATTACTTCATGTTGTTGGATAAGTTAAAAAAAATCATATTAAAAGGTTTATGAAGTTCTTTCACTTTCATAAATCTTTGATCGATAAACTGTCCGCCCTCGGAATTTATTTATGTTACACATCCGTGTTGGGGTTAATCTATATATTGTGTACTAAGTTTCAATTTATTTAATCAAACCAATAGATTCATAGCAAATTGGCTGTGACAGAGACGGATGGACAGACAGACCCACGAGTGAAGTGATCCTTTTTCTCTTTTGTGGTACAGAACTCTAAAAGAGTCGCCTTGATCGGACAGAAAAACTGGTTTTCTTGCATCAGTATTTACAGTTTTTAAAAAATTATTTAATCTTTCTTTAATTTGCTTAAACATTTTCTTCCAATGGTATTTGTTATTATTTCTGTCCACTAAATTATCCGGCACTAAGTAGTATATAAAAATGCCCAGTTAGTGGTTGAAGAATTTAAACATATCCAACCATGAATGCGCACAAGATGCTTTGAAGCGATATTCAAATATTGATGTCAAGCGGAAGGTTAACATAAACTCCAACACGAAGACCCAAAAAATGAATTTCGCATGTTTTTTTTAATAAATATGTTTCCTCACATTGCACTGGTCTTGATGTTATTAAATGTATACCATGATTAACCATGTCATGCAAAAATATCCGATAAAAAGTTTTTACTGTCTCTAGAGAGTAAATACTCAGTTAATATAGTAAATACTCAGTATTTACTCTGACTCAGTTTTTACTGCCTTACCCATCCCTAATCGTGGCCCCAACCGAATTAAACATCATAACTTATTAATTACTTACAGTATACCAGTATATAGTTACTCCAGCCGAAAGAATAACTTCGCAACCATAAAACGTATCAGTACAAATTAAGTCGCTACATTTACTTCGTTCATCTAGACTACTAATTATTTAGCTAATTTTTATTTCATTCAATATACCCAAAAAATCAAAAATAGTCTGGCTGGGGTAACGTTACCGCAGCCAGATATGTTTTTGTCAAATAACTAAAAAACTATCAGCAGAACAAATTCAAAAATATGCGCAACAATTACAGAAGCTGGACAACTAATTATTTATTATACTCATCATCATCTTCCTGCCCTGTTCCCAATTATTTGGGGTCGGCGCAACATGTCTTCTTCTTCCATTCCTCTCTTCTTGCCGTCATCTCAGTGCTCACTCCTTTCATACTCATATCATTCTTCACACAATCCAGCCATCTCTTCCTTGGCCTTCCTCTTCCCACTAATCCATCCACTTTCATATTCAATACTCTCCTAGCTACATGACTTTCGTCCCTCCTCATAACATGCCCATACCATGACAAACGATTACTTTGCAACTTTTCTGTCACTGGCGCTACTTTCAGACTTCCTCTTATATACTCATTCCTTATTTTGTCCATTCTTGTCACTCCACACATCCATCTTAGCATTCTCATCTCAGCTGCATGCAGTCGCCTTTCATCAGTCTTCTTACTTGCCCAACATTCAGATCCATACGTTATGACCGGTCTTATGACGGATTTATAGATTTTCCCCTTCACCTTAAGGGGTATTTGGGATCACATGTTATTCCGGTGACCTGTCGCCATTTCAGCCAACCTGCGTTAATTCTATGCCGTACGTCACGGTCGATATCGCCATCACTCTGTAAGAGAGATCCGAGGTACCGGAAGTCTGAGCAGACTGGTAGAGGTACTCCATCTAGGGCTATGGCCGCAAAACTGGAAAGACCACCGAAATCGCAAAACATATACTCAGTTTTAGATCTGCTGATTTTTAAGCCAACACTCTCCAGTTTTTGCTGCCATTCCATCAGTCTGCTCTGGACCTCAAAACCATCCTCACCAACAAGAACAATGTCATCGGCAAACAGCATGCACCAGGGTGCGTCTTCCTGTAGGTTCGACGTCAAAGCGTCCATTATCAACAGGAAGAGGTAGGGGCTTAAAGCCGACCCTTGGTGCAAGCCCACAGCCACATCGAACTTGTCGGTAGAGCCAGCAGCTGACCGGACATGTGTACTGCATCTGCTGTACATAGCTTTAATCTGCTGCACGTACTTTCCAGGCACACCTTTCTTCTTTAGAGCCCACCACAAAACCTGTCGGGGTGCACGATCGTATGCCTTTTCCAGGTCAACGAACACCATGTGCAGGTTCTTATGAGCATGCTTGTATTTTTCGCATAATTGGCGGATTGTAAATATGGCATCCGTTGTTCCGCGACCAGGCATAAACCCGAATTGGTTTTGGGTGATCTCACTTTCCTCTCTCAATCGTCTTTCTATCACTTTCTCCCACACATTCATTATTTATTATTATACTCGAACGACGATATTCGACATTTTCTGGCTGGGGTAACGCACACATGACAATTAGAACTGTCAGCCAGTTCCTGTTCCTAACAATTCAGCAACAACAAAGAGATAACAAATTGTCTAAAGCAATAGTACAGTCTCCTGCATCTAAGTAAGTACCTAAATCATTTATTCATCACAACGATACATAAATATTATAATTTAGAAAATACGAAAGTGATGCGCTTATTCGGATAAAATACGTTGGCAGTTGGTAGAAACGTGTCTTCCAGTATTTTTTCTGACATCTTGTCCTTCCTGCCCTGCCACCTGTTCGAGGGAGGACTAGAACGATGCTGGCCACCGAGAATACTATCCGCGTGGCAGGATTTTGGGAGGAATCTATTTAATTTGCCATCGACTCGAGAAGAAGAAGTATTTGTAATCCATCACTTTCATTCTACCTGTTATTTCTACCCGCTGCCCTGGACCATTTTTACACATCCAGCCCCAAAACCCTATTGTAATACGTCCACTCTAACAATAAGACATCACATTCGGTTCCAGCCAGATATCGTATATTGTCCGGTCTCCATAAACTCATTCTGCCGTTATCGGATGAACAGAAGACCTTTTCATCCATAAATATCACTTTATCGAAACTGTCATTTAAATACCAAGCTGCAAATTGCATCCTCTCAGTTTTGTTCTGCCAGTGAGAGCCGGCTTCCTTGCCGGTACTCTATTTTGTAAGCCACCTTCTTTCAGACGTCTTCGTAGGGTACTGCTCGAGACTTGCTACAAACTTGAAATCTGACTTGTATTGATAAATCTTTCATCCCGAGCTTTGTTTACGATGGCCACGTCTTGACTCCTTATTGTAGAACGCGGAGGGTGCCTTCTTGCTGCCATCTTTCCATTACAGAAGGTCCGCTCATGTATGTACCGGCATATAGGTACCTACTGCTGACCTCACCGCAAGGGTTGTCACAACATTCACATTTAAAAAAACACGTAGACTGAACTCGTAGAGATAACATAGGCATTGCGAGACTAACCGCAACCGGGTAAGGAGCTGGTTGCGGGGGATGACGCATGGCGTGCGGGGGGTGAGGCACGGGGTGCGGGTGGCGAGGCGCATAGTGCGGGGGTGAGACATGGCATGCGGGGGTGAGAAGCGGGGTGCAGGAGATGAGGCGTGGGGTGCGGGGATGAGGATCGGGGTGTGGGGGATGAGACATGTGGTTCGGGGGTTAGGACCGAGGTGCGGGGAGTGAGGCATGGGGTGCGGGGGGTGAGGAGCGGGGTGCGAAGGGTGAGGCGCGGGGTGCGGGGGATGAGGCGCGGGGTGTAGGAGGGTGAGGAGCGGGGTACGGGGGTGAGGCGCGGGGTGCAGGGGATGAGTTGCGGGGTGCGGGAGGGTGAGGCGCGGGTGAGAGCACGTGGAGCCTCCTGTTTTTATCACGGTCAGCTATATGTAGTGAGGAAAACTGAAAAAAAAGTTGTAGATCGGAATTTTTAATTTTCGGAATTTTCGGAATTTTATGGTATGTAATAGAAAGGTGTGATAATACTTCAAGGTTGGCTTTTACCCATTAAACTGAACAACTTTTGTTCTACAACTTAGTTCAAAAATCGCAATTTGGAATTTGGACTTTTCATACAAATCGATCACCTGGCGAACCAAGTTTATATGAAAAGTCCGAAAATTTCTTTGCGATTTCAACAAAGTTGTAGAACAAACATTGTTCAGTTTGATGGGTAAAAGCCAATCTTGAAGTATTATCACACCTTTCTGTTACACCCTGTATAGTTACCATAAAAACGAAAAAAAAAATTAAAAGTTTATCCTTTTATTCCAACTACCAGACGATATCATATCAACTCCCTGAGTAAAGCCGGTCGCTCCAGCTATTTAGGTATACAGGAGGGTGTTAAAAGAGTGCGTTTGAAATTTTACTGTTTACTCGGAAACAAGTATAGAATACAGGAAAAATATTTAAAAATTCCGATCTACAACTTTTTTTTCAGTTTTCCTCACTAAATCTGAATAACTAATCAAGAATTTGTATGGGAAACTGAAAAAATTTGGAATTCGCATTTTTTAAATATTTTTCCTGTATTCTCTATTTAATTCTGAGTAACCCCTTAAAATCTCAAACGCACTTTTTTAACATTTATACAGGATAAATTCTACTGTTCATAAATGAGAATCGCACTCACGACTATCGGATCAGTAATCAGGAGCGCTAACAACTGACGTATCGATTCAGTCAAATTTGTGACAATCGCAACTGTGCGTTCGTGACCTTGCCTTGAACGACCGTAGACGTCTATAAGCATGTATATGCTTAGTATTTTAGTGGTTTGTATTGAGCGGTCTCTCTGTTACTCTGTGCCTGTGGCCTGAGATTTATAAAGGCTAGGGGTCATCCATTGATCACTCACGTGATAGCCTAGCTCAAAGGGTCGGAAAAATCACGAAATATCTCAAAGGGGAGTAGTATGATATCACGTGTATTTATCTTTTCGTTGGACGCGCGATTTCTGAGTAAGTTCCAAAGGTAGGAGTGTGGTAGTTTCATTAGATTACACATATAGTTGTGTAAATTCGATTGTACCTGTATTTAAAGATGATATTCTGAAAATTTTTAAGATACTTCGTTCCAAAAAAATACAAGTGATTTTGGGTAGGGGGTGGGGGATAGTCTAAAACCCAAGAAGCTTATAACCAAACTGGAAGAAACCATTAGAACAAACAAGTGAAGACGAAAAATATGACCTTGAACGTCTCTGTCTCTTTCTCAGCGTAATCAAGGACATATTTTTTGTCTTCAGCCCGGTCTTAGAGAGTGTTTTCTCGTTTTCTCCAGTTTGGTTATAAGCTTCTTGCTAAAACCTCACCACGTACCACCACGGGGGACAGGGGGTTAAAAAGTTGTTAAAGAACGTGATTAATGGACGATCCCCTATCATAAATTGGAGGAGGGTAATATTTTATCCTCTCGAAAGTGATTTGGAACATAACCCTAATCACTTATAATCTAGGCCGCGTTCAGAACCTGCACTCTGACAGCAACCGTTCCACTCTGACAACAGGATAGCACTTAAGTGTGAAAGAGAGGGTCCGAAAAGGTTGCTGTGAGAGTGCGGGTTCTGAACGCGGCCCTACTTGTATTTATACAAAAACTGTATGATAAATCGTTCCGGCGCATTTCTGTTCCGATTTGGAACTTTGAGGCTTCAGCGGAACTTTTGCGAAACTTAATGATCATCGGAACTTTTCGGAACTTTTAGTGATAAATAAAGCTCGCGCTGAAGGAAGCGAAACTTCCAAATTCATTTTATCGGTGTTTGACTTGGCTAAAAACGAGACAACGGACGCTACTTTGAAATTTTTCTTCGGGCTCGCTTCGCTCGCCCTCTTTTAGATTTCAGTGTCTTAGCCCCTTTGTGTCAGGACATTTTTCGCCACGCGCTAGACTCCCTTGCCGTCACTTTCGCCCCCCAGCCAACGGCTCTCTCCGGTAGGAAAGTTCTGCCTGCCAAGGGAGCATCTCCTCAGCCGTTATGAGCATGACTTGGCAAGTCAGACTTGCTCATGACGGCCTAAGAAACATTGATTTCTTGTCGGAGGGAATGCTCCGTTGGATGGCAGCGTACTTGCGCATCCATGAGGAGTGACTCGGCGAGAGAGCCGACCTGTGCGGCCGGAGGAAGTCGCGGCGATCGAGCTGGGGCGGCCCAGTCGCATTGATTCCTGCCACTCCTCCGCACACGATGAAAGCGCGACGAGGAGGGGGACGAGACATGATTGCGGCCAAGCGCTTTTTATTGGAGCTGCTTCATGAGCCCCGTCCCCCTCCCCGCTATGAGTCCTCAGCTGCCGAGGAAACTATGCGAGTGTGTTCCGCCGCTCGTTGAGCGCCGGTGACCGCCCCGCTGCGCCCCGGAGAAGACCTGCTTCTCGCCCCCGGCCGCGGGACCACTACAGAAGCGCGACCCACGCCTGCGCCAGGTCGCCCTACCGACGCCAACCACCCGGTCGCCTCCACCTGTGGCCCGACGCTCCGCCAAGGTCTCGAGCACCTGGCGAAGCCGGGCACAGCACGGCACCCACGCCACCACCATTACCACGCCGCCGTCTCTCTGAGCCACTTATGCGGCCCGGTTAAAGGCGCCGGCCTCTGCCGGCAGCGCTGCCACCGTGCCGTGCCTGGCCTCTCGGCCGCGCTCCACTGCCACCGCGATACTCGTCGCCGCGCCCGCAGCCGCCGCCACCACCCTAAAAGTACCGCATTATTCAGCGGTACATCGGCAGCTTCGAGGAGACCAGAGGCATTAACTGGTTCTTCTGTTCTATTCTATTTTTCTGTTTGGCATTCCACATCTCATTTAAGGAGTGATTTGCCAATGTCAAGTGAAAAATGGGAGAATCTTCAATAAAAAAATGGCGAAACGCCAATGTCAAGTGAAAGACGCGGCTCTAAGGGTGATGGGCACTTAAAAACGCTCCACGTGGTGGTTTGCCGCTGGAACTCGGAAAATGGAGCTGTCTCCCGAGTTAATCCTCTTCTTAATGACTTATGCTTATCACTGAATCGGAATCACAGCTATTTCCCCATCACAAAAATAACGTTGAGACTACTCTAAAATGGCAATAATTCAAAAATTAACTCAGCAGATGTGTGCTCGGTCCAAGTCCTGGCAACCAACCACCAACTGGTTCTTCTACACGCTGCCGGTTGAGAGGCCCCTCAAGGTGGTCTTACGTGGCCTTCCCTCCACGACGGACATGTCTGAGAGATATCAGTTTGAAGTATCTCTGAACCGGTAATAGTGGGGTCTAGTACCTAAGTACCTAGTTACGAATAACGTTGTGGCGACGGCGACGCACGCGCGCTGTGGCGAAAACGTTTTACTGTGGCCTATAAACGGCACTTTCTAAGACAAAACGGAACTTTTCACGAGTGGTTTTGGACTTTCTCATTTTCTGTGCCGGCAACACTGTTCCCCATTGTCACTGTTAACATTAAAATTACATTTATGCATCTGCACATATCTATACGAGAACAATGTTTATCGTCGGTCTAACCGGAGGCTTGGCGACTGGTAAAAGCACTGTCCTCTCGATATTTCGTGAACACGGAATTGCTGTAATAGATGCTGATGAAGTGGCTCGTAAAGGTAACCAAATAAAGAAATCTGCAGATTCCTTGCAGTCCTAAAAATGTCGAAGTGACTAAACAAGTGTAAGCTTTGTAAAACGATTTGTTGGGTAAATGTTCACAACATTGCTTGGCTGGCGTTTGTGTTTTTTTCTGCTTTTGATGATAACATCATACCATCACAATTTCTCTGATATTTGTATTCTGACAATTCCTTGATGAAAAAACCCTTGATAACTCAAGGGTGCTAACGCACTGGAAGATGAAAACATTTAATTGCGTCAACTTAACTTACCTATGCCTATGCTGGTGTGATTCCATTGATCAATGATTTTTAATGAGAGGTATTGATGAACTTGATAGCATTCTTCTTCTTATCTAATAGCATAGGTAATTATATCAATGCAACACTAGGCAACCGCCGTCTATACCTTGTGGATAGGATGGATAAATGTGCCACATAATTTAACCATGACATCGTAGGAAATATGGTGGTTGCCAAGCATGACTTAACACTTGACTCTTATCCTTTTAATTTTATTACTTAGGTTAATACGTAGGTACTAAAAATCCAATGGTGGTGTCTGATAAAGGTCTGTATAACTATTATTAACTACAAAATTGTTAAGTTTTAGAACCAGGTACAAAGGCTTGGAAGGAACTCAAGGAGCACTTTGGTGATGAGGTACTACATGCTGATGGCAAAGTGAACCGAGCCATATTAGGAGAAAAGGTTTTTGACGATATAATTAAAAGGAAAAAATTAAATTCAATAACACACCCAAGAATTCAGAGTGCGATGATGAAAATGGCCATATCATATTTCTTTTCTGGTCACAAATATATAGTCATGGAGGTGCCATTGCTATTTGAAACTGGAAAAATGTTAACATTCATGCACAAAATCATCACTGTTGTCTGGTAATGTTAATATTCTGAGGTGAATGTACACACCCCTCAAGTGTATGACATGATTAGAATGACAAGCTATTATATCCACGGAACTATACATTAGAGATACCATACATATAGGTAATAATTAGTTTTTAGCAGTGTTTCTCATTTGTCTAGAGGATATAGTTAGGATGTGTTTTAGTTTGTTTTTTGGCACACAAAAAAAATCTTTTTAATTACACCTTAATGTTCATCACCAAGTAATGTTGGAGCTGTCATTGTAATCATGTTACTTATAAAAGATTCACTTGAGTATTATAATGACTGTTTTTTTAAAATAAACATAAACTGAAATCTATTTACAGCGAGGACCATCAACAACTGGAAAGGTTGTGCAAGAGAAATGACTTTTCTGAAATAGTAGCCAAAAAAAGGATTAGTTCTCAGATGCCACTAGAGGATAAAGTGGCAAAATCTCACTTTGTTATTGACAACTCTGGTGACATAAAGAACACCAGACATCAAACGGAGGGAATAATAAGGCTGCTCAGAAGATCAAAATTTACATGGTAAGTAAAGTTAGGATACCTATAGGTCTCTTATTAAATAGACTTGTTCACTTTTCTCCTCGCTTTATTGTATGTAACCTTTGAAAGTGAAACAATAAACTCTAATTTTTTTTAAAGAACACATGGTTTATTGTTAATGTTTCTCTTCTTTATATTAAATTTCAGGTACTTCCGCACAATTCTCTTCATTACTCTACTGTCATTGATATTTGGGCTAGTACACTTAGTGACAGTTCGGATATTTTTATAGAAATTTATTTTTGAAGACTCTTTGTGATGGGATATAAACCAGTAAATAATATACAAACATTGAGTTGGTAGTACCTAAGCAATAAAGTATGTAAGTAATATATAGAAGAGGGAAAATTTATGATTTTGATTATTATAATTTATTTGTGAATTATGTATATTGTGTTATGTGCTATGTGGTTTTTTACCCATTAAATTATAAAAGTAAGTATATCTATATGTGTTTTTTTATTACATACGTATACAGGGTGTAAAATTCCACTCCTGGAAACTTAAAGGGTTTCACTCATATAAAACTGAACGACTTTTGCAAAGGAACACATACACGAATTTCAAAAATAAATGTTGGACTTTTCAAACAGAAAACTCCATTTTTTTATTCACAGTTTGTAAAAATTAAAGGCCTTGGAATTATCTTACCTGAAAGAGGAAAGCGAGCTTATAAGCGTTGGGGTCAACGGAATATAGGGCATTGGCTATCTTCTATCTATCAGCCGAAAGACGTCCACTGCTGGACAAAGGCCTCCTCCAAGGATTTCCACACCGACCGGTACTGTGCGGCTCGCATCCAGCGGCTTCCTGCAACCTTTACCAGGTCGTCGGTTCACCGAGTCAAGAGGCCTGCCCACACTGCGCCTTCTGGTGCGCGGTCGCCATTCGAGAACTTTACTGCCCCAACGGCCATCTGTTCTACGAGCTATGTGCCCTGCCCGCTGCCACTTAAGTCTAGCGATTCTGAGAATTATGTCGGTAACATTAGTTCTCCTACGTATCTCCTCATTTCTGGTTCGTTCACGTAGGGAAACACCAAGCATAGCACGCTCCATCGCCCTTTGGGTGACTTTGAGCCTTCTTATGAGGCCCATAGTAAGCGACCATGTCTCGGATCCATATGTCATCACTGGCAACACACACTGGTCAAAGACTTTAGTCTTGAGACACTGCGGTATTTTGGATGTAAAGATATTGCGAAGCTCCCCGAACGCTGCCCAGCCGAGTTGGATTCGATCTCTTTCTCGAAGTTGGACCTACCTAACTGGACTGTTTGTCCAAGGTATACATATTCGTCAACAACTTCGAGTGTAGAGTCTCCAACCTTCAGAGAAGTGGGTGTAACACGGACGTTTGACATGATTTTCGTCTTATCCATATTTATTTTAAGACCCACTTGTTGGGAGACTACTGAGTCCTTCGAGCATTGCGCCTAGGTCTTCCAAGGTCTCAGCCATGATCACGATATCGTCAGCAAATCGAAGGTGAGTGATGTACTTGCCATTGATGTTAATGCCGAGTCCTCTCCAGTCCAGAAGCTTGAAAACGTCTTCCAGTGCAGCGGTGAACAGTTTCAGAGATATAACGTATCCCTGTCTCATCCCACCCTGCAGCATAGGTTTTGAATTCTGATCCTGGAGGTGGACCGACATGGTGGCGTTTTCATACAAACACTTCAACACTTCGATGTATCGATAATCAATTTGGCACCGTTGGAGAGACTGCAACACAGCCCAGGTCTCGATCGAATCAAAGGCTTTCTCATAGTCCACAAACGCCAAGCATAGTGGCCGATTATACTCTTCGGTCTTCTGTATAATCTGCCGCAGCGTAAGTATGTGGTCTATGGTACTGAAGCCTTTTCGGCTATTATAATGTAAATTTTTGGCGGCGAGATTTAAATAAGACGGTGATACCTAGCTAGCCAGGCGTGCTAAGAAAATGCTGAGCATTTAATGCTCTTCTATCAACCAAACAGAGTCTTACGCAGTCGGTCCCCACTACGTAACACAGAGTACTTTTTAGGGTTCCGTAGCCAAATGGCAAAAAACGGAACCCTTATGGATTCGTCATGTCTGTCTGTCTGTCTGTCCGTCCGTATGTCACAGCCACTTTTTTCCAAAACTATAAGGACTATACTGGTGAAACTTAGTAAGTAGATGTATACTGTGAACCGCATTAAGATTTTCACACAAACATAGAAAAAAAAAACAATACATTTTGGGGGTTCCCCATACTTAGAACTGAAACTCAACATTTTTTTTTTGTATCAAACCTATGCGTGTGGGGTATCTATGGATAGGTCTTCAAAAATGATATTGAGGTTTCTAATATCATTTTTTCTAAACCGAATAATTTGCGCGAGAGACACCTCCAAAGTGGTAAAATGTGTGTCCCCCCTGTAACTTCTAAAATAAGAGAATTATAAAAGTAGAAAAAATATATGATGTACATTACCATGCAAACTTCCACCGAAAATTGGTTTGAACGAGATCTAGTAAGAAGTTATTTTTTAATACGTCATAAATCGTAAATCGCAAATTACCTTTCATTCAATCAACTCAAATATAAAAAATATAGAGTTCAAGACATGTGTGATTATGAATTTATACGGAACCCTCGGTGCGCGAGTCCGACTCGCACTTGGCCGGTTTTTTATAAACGGACACCGTAGTTTTGATAGGGATAGGAATCGAACCCACGACTTCTTGATGTAAAGCGAGCGGACTAGCTGCTTTAAGACGGAGGCGGTTTAAGAGAAATTTAGTTGTTTAGTATTGGTTCTATAGGAAAAGGTGTTCAGTTTTATGAAAAAAACACTTAAAGTTTCTTAGGAGTGGTCTTTTTATGCCCTATACATATGTATACTTAAGGATTTGTCTGTCACACTGGATGCGGTTTGCGGTCAGGTTAAAGCGATCGCAGCCCGCATTAAATATAAACAATATCGTCGGTCAGGGCAAGCGGTCAGGTCAGGGCAACCAATCAGCAGTCCGTTCAGCTGCCTGCTGCCCGCGCCCGCCGCCCGCTTGCTCGGTGCATTCTCTGCGTCTTTTTCACGTGATCGTCCAGTCAGATCGCATCTATACAGAAAATATAAAGACCGACGATGTTGTTCATATCTAATGCGGGCTGCGATCGCGTTGACCTGACCGCAGAACGCAATCAGTGTGATAAATCCTTTATAATTTATAATATGCTTTAACTAAATGATAGGTAGGTACTCATGCCTGGTTTTTCTGCATATGTAGGGGAAAGTTGGCTATATTGTACCGGCAATTAAATCGTACCACCCTCATAAATTCTAATATAAGCATTATTTTTCTTATGTGACAACACCAACTTATGCCTTGCAACTCACAATACGCCATGACTGTTTCTCAAGTCTCTCTCTATAAGTGAAACAAAAAACTAACACAAAATATTTTTTTTGTGTTGATTAAGCAATTTTTTTGATAGCTACACTAGTGACAATCTGTTTCAAGGAAAGCTTTGAAATATTTAAAGTTTCATTACTGTGGAGCTACAAGATTATTCTCTGTATTTTAGAAAAGATCTAGCATTTTTTCTTTGAGATTATAAAATGATAATTTTTTTTTCGGAAAATTGAGTTTTGGCGCCAAATCGTACCGGTCGCCGATTTTTAAATCGTACTACTAGAAATAACATATAAATATATGGTTGTGTTTAACAGAGTACCTAGCTACGATACCTATACTTCATTCCAATCAAAAAAAAGCAAAAGGTAAACAAACATAGTATGCAGATGACATTGACATGTGTCAGATCCATAGTAAGTTTGTTTACGTTTTGCTTTTTTTTGATTGGAATGAACCATAGGTGAAAAGCAGTTACTGTCAATAGCTATTTATAACACTTTCCCTTCAAATGTAACGTTTAGAAGATTTATAGTTCAAAAAAGAGCATTGAATTTTCATCAATATATCTATGGATAGCTTCAAAGTACGATTTAGGAACTAAATGGTACGATTTAACGAACGGGCGTCTAAATCGTACTGATGGGAACTTTTTAGAAAAAGTAAATTTGTGAAGAACTGTATAGTCGTTGTTAAAAATTCCGTATGTAACGTTCAAGTTGGATAACCACAGTATACTATAAATGAAAACACGTATTAATATAATTGATAGTTTTCTTATAAATCTTATTCAAATTTAGGTGGTACAATATAGCCAACTTTCCCCTATATTAACTACTTAATAGGAATGACGAATACCCAATTCGTTGGAAACTTCAGAAAACACATCAAAAACTTGTTTCGTGCTTTTGTTGTGTTTTGAAAATACAATAGTGATCTAAATTACAAAATTAAACTACCACATTCCCCGTAAGGATTTTTCTACTTAAGGCGCTTTCTTGCCCATTCATTCTTAACTGCACGCCCAACAAACATTTTAGTGCTTACGGCAACCTTTTTTTAGAGCTCTTAGTATTATTTATGGTATATAAGAACTCCGATAGCAACATTCGACTCTACAGTGGGGTTAGTTATAAATAATCAAACCTTCCAGAGGATTAACAGTAAAAAATAAAAAAAATATAACTTAAGATTAAGCATGGAGTTTATCGAAACCATTGTATAACTTATTCTTATAGCTTTAAGAGGTACAAACCAAAAAAGCAATTGTAAGGTGTCTACTAACACTTATTACAGGCTGATATTCTACTACTGAAGTAGTAAAATGTCTTGTAACACCTTGAGGCTTACCCTAATAGCTTCAAGAAGTAAGTATTAAACGCTGTGAGTGATTTTCAGGTGTGTACTATACTAACACTTACTATCGACTGGTATTATTAAAAAGAGTTAGATAAATACTTTGTACCAACTAACAAGTTTTGTCGAGCCTTAAGGGCGAAAACACAACAGAGCGGCGCGGCGCCGCGACGCTGAAATCGGCGGCGCGCGTTGCGCCGCACCGCCAAACGCAGCGTTGCGCGGCACGCGCGCCGCGCCGCTCGTATCCGCGGCGCGCACCGCTCCTAGCCGCGGCGCGCAACGCTCGTACCCGCGGCGCGCAACGCTCGTAGCCGCTTGTAGCCGATTTCAGCGTTGCGACGCCGCGCCGCTCTGTTGTGTTTTCGTCCTAAGAGTTAGTAAGAAAGCTATAAGCTCTAAGAAGTGTTGATTATAAGTCCTATAGAGCTAGATTCTGCAAGAGTTAGAATCCACCTTTAACTCATTGCAGGCTACATAATGGAATTTTTCGGTCAACCATAAGTAACATTACCGAATGGAGCCCACTCGACTGCCGCGACGTGTTATGCTAGGTGCAGTTGCGCACGCGAAGAGAGATATTGGGAGACCGCTGTTGCGTTTCAAAGACTGCGTTAAGCGTGACATGGCGGCTTTTACCATCGATTCCCGAGGCTGGGAAAAGCTCGCCCTAGACAGGGACGAATGGCGCAGGTGTGTGGGAGATGGTCGCAAGGCGTGTGATGAGGCCTGGTTTAAGCTGCTATCCGAACGGAGGAATCGTAAACATCTAGCCGCTTCTAATCCGTCTGTAGGCAACTTTCCCTGTTGGTCCTGCGGTCGACTGTGCCGGTCTCGTATTGGGCTGTACAGTCACCAAAAATATTGTATCCGCGACACTGACTGAATCGTCTGTCATAGACGCGTTAGGCCAATGATGATGATGATGATAAGTAACATTGTGGTTTTTATAAAAACTTGTATATAGCAGCAAACATTATGTGCAAATTTTATTACTCTTAAATATCACTAAGTTGAGTAATTGGATTTTAGTCACTTAACCTAACCTAACCTCAAAAACTGTAGTTTGTTACGTTTCGGCGTTTACTTGGAAATATTTAATTGTTTCAAAATGAAACCATGGCTAGTTAAAAAACAAACCGCGTAGAACTATTAAACAAGTTAAACCTATAAAATCTTTGTTTTTCACTTTTATAAACAGTTTAGAACTTTTGGTGCCGTGCAAGTGCCTACTTTCAGTCTTTGATTATTTACTGTCTAGATAGTGCGCTGGTGGCGCAGATGCGTCCAAAAAATTATCAGCCAACTGTTGGCCTATAAGCCGCTCGCTTCCCGCTCCTTAGTGTCCAGTTTGACGTCAAAGGATGCACACGCCCGCTCAAGTTACGAATTAAAAAAAAGGTGGTTAAAATGACGAAATGTGCAATAAAAGTGTGCAGGAATTACAAAGAACGTTTGAAAGCAACAAATAAAGTCACCTACCATCGCTAAGCAATTCAGATTCATCGTATATTGATAGAAAATAATTCGTTTTTCAGCCAATTTTTAAAGAATCGCACTTGGCATTTTGTTAGTGTTGCCAGTTTTTCAATGCAAAATTTCCTCCAAATTTGAGTTAAAATAATAATTCTGGTACCAAATTAAAACATATTGGAGGCTCGAAAATGTATGTCAGTGACACAAAGTGCATTATCTCTAACTTACTTTATGTCAGTTGGATCGTTATGGGATAACTACGGCTAATTAATTGTTTAGATACCAATTAATTGTAATTGTTTCATCACTACTAAAAACACTATCATGCGTTCGAAATTTTAAGGGGTTACTCAGAATCAAGTCAAGAATACAAAAATAAATGATAAATTCGTTCAATTTTTCTTTACAGTTTGCCATACCAAATATAAATAGTGAATCATGAATTTGTATGGGAAACTAAAAAAAAATTAGATCTGCTTTTTTCAATATTTTTCCTGTATTCTAGACAGGGTTCGTAAATATCCGATATTTATAATAAATATCAAAATATCAGATGTTTTTGATATATATCCGATATTTTCGATATTTTTGATATTTATGATATTTATCAAAATTACACACTAATTTAAATTTCTTACTGTAATACGTTTTTTTTTTCGAAACAGCTGAATTTAAAATGTAGTTTATGTTTGATAATTTGAAGATGTTTGTCAAAATAACATTCAAATTTTATACTCTGATATGCTTTTTCGAAATAACTGAATCTAAAATTTATATTTTATTTTTGCTAATTTGAAGATAGTTAATTAAATTAAACTAATTTATTTATTATTGTTATAGTCATATCGTTATTCTTTGGATTTGGCACATTCATTCTTAAGAATCAGCTCTTAGAAGCTAGGAAAATATAAATATCAATATTGATATATATCAAGCATAAATATCAATTGATATATATCATGATATATATCCGATATGTATCATTTGATATATATCATGCGAACCCTGATTCTAGACCTGATCTAAAGAAACCCTTTAAAATTTCAAACGCACTTTTTTAACACCCCCTCTATGTAATGAATTGTGTTATATTTCAATTAAAGAATTCTGCCAACTACACTTTTTAAACATCCTATATAGTACATTCAGACATACTAATGACCAAATTATTTAAAAATAAAAATTTAATCTAACCCTAATATATATTTAAAGTTCCTTAGTTACTTATTTTTGGGCAAAATATGGCATTACCTATTATCCCTATGCACGCACACATAGGCAAATTGAACGACATGACGCGAGCGTAAGGACGAAGACACAACAGAGCGGTGCGGCGCCGCAACGCTGAAATCGGCGGCACGCGTTGCGCCGCACCGCCGAACGCAGCGTTGCGCGGCACGCGCGCCGCACCGCTCCTAGCCGCGGCGCGCAACGCTCGTACCCGCGGCGCGCAACGCTCGTAGCCGCGGCATGCAACGCTCATATCCGCGGCGCGCACCGCTCGTATCAGCGGCGCGGCGGCTCCTTTGATGTCCACAGTTTCTGTATGTCGGAAGCTTGTTTTTAGGGTTCCGTAGCCAAATGGCAAAAACGAAACCCTTATGGATTTGTCATGTCTGTCTGTCTGTCTATCCGTCCGTATGTCACAGCCACTTTTTTCTGAAACTATAAGTTGAAACTTGGTAATTAGATGTATTTTGTGAACCGCATTAAGATTTTCACACAAAAATAGAAAAAAAAAACAATAAATTTTGAGGGTTCCGTAGCAGCAAGTAACATAATATAAAAGTTCTTGTAGTTCGTTGTAGGTAAATTGCGGTTTACGATTTATGACGTATTAAAAAAAACTACTTACTAGATCTCGTTCAAACCAATTTTCGGTGGAAGTTTGCATGGTAATGTATATCATATATATTTTTTTGTTTTATCATTCTCTTATTTTAGAAGTTACAGGGGGGACACACATTCTACCACTTTGGAAGTGTCTCTCGCGCAAACTATTCAGTTTAGAAAAAAATGATGTTAGAAAAATTTTTTGAGTTTCAGTTCTAAGTATGGGGAACCCCCAAAATTCATTGTTTGTTTTTCTATTTTTGTGTGAAAATCTTAATGCGGTTTACAGAATACATCTATTTACCAAGTTTCAAGAGTATAGTTCTTATAGTTTCGGAAAAAAGTGGCTGTGACATACGGACGGACAGACAGACAGACAGACATGACGAATCCATAAGGGTTCCGTTATTGCCATTTGGCTACGGAACCCTAAAAACAAGCGTCCGACCTACAGAAACTGTGGACATCATATAAGCCGCCGCGCCGCAGATATGAGCGGTGCGCGCCGCGGATATGAGCGGCGCGTGCCGCGGCTACGAGAGTCGCGCCGCGGGTACGAGCGGTGCGCGCCGCGGATACGAGCGGTGCGGCACGCGCGCCGCGCAACGCTGCGTTCAGCGGTGCGGCGCAACGCGCGCCGCCGATTTTAGCGTCGCGGCGCCGCGCCGCTCTGTTGTGTTTTCGCCCTAAGACAAAGCTGTCACGTGACTATCACATGGTTGTTACACACACAAGCTTGAAAAAGTTGGCCGGTTTTGTCGTAGTGATTACAGGGCGACGCTCTATCTAGACAGTAAATAATCAAAGCTTTCAGTATTTAATCACTACGGGAGGAACAACAGATTTGTCAGGATCCTTAAGTAATTTATACAACTAAGACGCCATTTAATAAAGATAGGTAACCTATAAAAAAATATGAAAGAAAAACTTATTTAAATGTTACTGGTCCACTTATTTACTTACATTGTTCATAATTTACAATTAAAATGTCTAAAGGTGGTAGGTACCAGGAATTGATAAATATGATAAATAAAGAAAAAAAACCGCAGTATTTTTACATCATTTTATCATCAAAAGTAGTTTATTTATTAAGGCGTACCAAAAATGAGATGAAAACTAGTATATATTGTTACCCTAAACTAACCGCCGCATGAGATTTAATACCTATATTATTTTATTAAAATACAACACGCTTTACCACCATGAAATGAATGCGTAGGTACTGAAAAATATCATCACTATTGACTTTAACAAGAACAACAGTTTAAATATTTAGAGCTTTCGGTGATATTTATTGCTACTAAATAAGTCCGATATATTCTTAATGATACATCGCCCGACAGTACGTCCTGCTGGAAGCTCTTCTGGAAGGACTCGTTTGTTTTGGGCAACGTCCTGCCGGAAGATGCCATAAGTCCTGCTGGCAGTACGAGATTTGTATGAAAATGGTTCCGTCCTTCCGGCAGTACGGTGACCTTGAACTGATCGCCCGTGTCATGAACTCTCGCCAGAGGTGGTGAAACTTTGGATAGTGCTTTATAAATAAAACTCCATACTGCGTATTTTAACTAAGCTTTTTAATATAAAACACAACTTTTTAGTACAACTAATTAAATATTCTTAATAATCAGATAAAGCTTAACATTTTCATTTTTAATTGAGAACCCTTTGGAATTATAAATCAGGCACCAAATAATTAAATCAGTCTTCAGGGCGGCATTACTAAACTAAGCATTACAAATTTGTAATGAAAACAATTAAAAGAAAGTTGCAAAACTGAAAAGAAACCTTGATCAAGCTGGAATGCCATGCTGAATATGAAAGGCAAAACAATTTCTTCCAGTTTGTGGTGAACAAAGTACACATCTTTTGCCACAAGCCACACAGTAAAAACTTGCCTTCTGTTGCCTTTTGTGCACCCTTGAACATATAATGCATTTTCTTTGCACTCTTTGACGACTGTCGTCTTTAGACAAGGCTTTCAGTACGTGTTCACCTACAAAAGCTGGCTGCTGATTCGAAGGCTGATTTTCTTTTGATCGATCAGGATGAGCTCTGAAGTTATTATTGATTAGTTGAAAACTCAATTTTTCTGTAAATTCTTTATGAGTAACTTTGTTCTCTTCAGTTTTCAAGAAATAATTGTAAGCCAAGAAGGCATTGGTTTCCATAATACCAAATAAGGAAGCATACATACGATGAACCCAATTCCGGGTTCGCCACACTTCTTCCAACGCCAAACCACCTTGGCGGACATGATTGTTGATATCAATAGCCGGAGCTCCGTCGAAATACTGCTGCACAACCTGCGTTCGAGGTCGTTCTATGAAACTGGTCGCTCCAGTATTGTCATATCGTATTTTGCGCGCTGGCTCTCCTGGCAAAGTTGTCCCACACGTGGCAACAAAGGCGTGGATTTTCCGATCTCTCCATGCAGTAGCAAGTACTTCGACACCTTCTAGTTCTGTCTTTGCTGAAATTGAAGCCCCCTTTTCTTGTGGGCAATACTCATGAAGTTGTTTCATGGGAAACTTTGCGTGGGCTGTTTTCACTATTCCAATAAAAAATAGCCCTACTTTACAGATGCAAACCAGGAGTCACCAACAACGATACGACCAGTGCCATGCAAAGGTTCAGTCAGTCTCAGCGTAGTTGCTGTACCAGCTCCTAGTTGTCTCTGCCATTTTTTGTCAGCCATGCTAGTTTTACCATCATTAATTTCCAGACGCAACATTATCCTGGTGGCACTGTCAGCCAAAGTTTTGACCTCACAGCCAACTCCTTTAGGTTTACGTTTAATTTTTATGACAGCTGGCATCCCGCTGTCAAATTGGTTACCCCGACCGTACCAGGCGAACATCGATTCATCGACCGTGAGTTTATAAGACGGAGTCAATGCACAAAGCCATCGTTCATTTACCATTTCAACGAGAGGACGTACTAAAAACCATCGATCAATATTTTCTCTTTCATGAGTAAATGACAAACTCATTAAAATTTCTTCAAACCGATGCTTACTCATACCAAATCTTGTTCCAAATGCGGGTGCCGGAAAAAGCCCATCATCATTAGTAGACCAATAGTCTCGTCTTTCTGGTAAAACATTTACACACATGGCATATAAAATCCCAAAAAATTTCAAAAGCTCTTGAGCGGTTAAAATACGGCAACTTCGATCAAATTTTGCATTTGCAAAGCGAAGTATATCATCAATTTTGTTTGTAGGGAAGAACAAGAGCCATATGTCCATTTCTCGGGTGTTCAAGTTATTCAAGTCCATATGCAGACGCGGCCTGTAACTTAAATCCTTGTAATTATCAATGTTGACATCTATTTTCATTCGCCAATCCACATTGACACCTCCAGACGTAACTGTCACTATTGGTTCAGAGGCTTCCATTAGAATAGGAGTAACGCTTTCTTCTTCCGATCCTGACTCGGATGAGGATGACGATGAGGAAGCTTCTTGTTGGCTATCGGCGTCTTCAAGCTGTGCCTGAGTTATCTCTTCGCGTCCTGAAAACAATAATTTCATAACTAGTCATAAGTTCTTGGTTTTATTGAAATTCGTAATTTTACGACGTGTTTTATAGGTCGACTCAGTTCAAGTTTTCGATCGGGAAACAAAAAACGCAAAAGTTAAAAGAACTAAAATATTGCAGCGTAAAGATTTTTTTTATATTTTTCCTAGAGTCCATTATCGATACAAAATCATACCGTAAAAGGATCAACGTACTTTTATTTACGTGAAGTTTAGCTGTATAGCACATAATAATGAAAAAATGCAAGTAAAATTGTCTAATATCGTAATTTAATAAATAAATTTAAATAATGATACCGCAAAAACTAGAAGTAGTAAAAGAGAACTTACCAGATTCATCATTGGCGGGGTTGATCATACTAACGTCAATTACTGAACATTGTCCATCGATATCCCATCGCACACGAACTTTATTATTCGCCAAAACTCTTACTACAACACCAAAGATCTCGCACTGATAATAATTGTCACCAAAATGTTGGCGACTCCATGCATTATCAGTACCCGGCGCGTCGAAACACGTCGCCTGGGCACGAACGCGCCGCCCCCGTGTATACTCGTGCGCCATCGCTCGCCGACTGAAGACCAGTATTGCATAACGATAGTTTTCTGTTTTGCAGGAAAGGGACAGAAATACTGAATTTTTCGTGTAATTTTGAACCCTGTACCATATAGTATTAAGAAACTGTGATATAAAAAAGTTGCGTCCTTCCGGAAGGTCTCAAAGTCCTGCTAGCAGGACTCCGGGCGATCTATCATTAAGTTATATATTGGTTACAAGAAGTAACCCATGTGTAACCAAAAAAGTCATTAGAGTGGTTTTTATAACTTGTTTACTACTTTAGCTTGTAGTTATAACCTGTGTATAGCTTATAAAACACTTGAAGTGGTAATCACTGCTGCAATAGCACTGTTCTGACTCTTCTTAATCACTCATTTTATCACTACTCTATAACCATTAATTAAGTCACTTCAAGCTCTAAAATCAACAGGCCCAAACCAGGGATATAAGAGAGATACAGAACGCTTTATCACCCAATCGTTAGTCCTTTACAGAACTTTTGGTTTTCAAAATTCTCTTAAGCAGCTCATGTAGCACTTATTCTAATAACCAAAATGTTAGTTGGGCGGTACCAATTTTTAGAACTATTGTGAAATAACACTTCATGTTATCTATTGCTCACGCCCGCAATAGTTACAAAACTAAATTGGGCAATGTACAAATCAGATGCACCCACTTGAAAACAATCCTACCGAACGGCACCTGCCGGCGCCTATGAGTGCAACGTTCAAATGTCCGTCCGTCTATTTCCGTTGTCGCAACTAAGTTTGTGCCACTGTCCCCTACTCTTTAAATAAATATTACCATTTTACTATCAGAATTATTAATTGATTTTAATTTAAAACACGTCTTTCTTTTTCTGTTTATTAGATAGTAAACATAATACACAATTTCTGATAGTAAAATGGTAATACTTATTTAAAGAGTAGGGGACAGTGGCACAAACTTAGTTGCGATGTCGACCAGTGGGGACATATGATGGGATATATGTTCCCCCACCGGGGAACAACGCAACTTTTTTCCCGTTGTCCAGCAGTGGTGGACAAAAAGTGGGAGACAACGGGAATAGACGCAAATGTCCCGCACATTCTCTATCTTTTCTCAATCTCGTATCATCACGTTTCCTTAACTTCACCCTTGTTTCGGAAAACTTTACTAACACAGTATGTGAGGTTTATTTTATAAGTTATATGTATTGTATATTAGGTATATGTATGTTGAGTACCAATAGGTACGAAACTATATTTTAAGTTTCAGATGCTCTTAAACGTTCTTGGATTGTACATTTATATTATATTATAGCATTTTTTAAATAATGCGTCAGGTTTTGGTAGGAGTCCTTGGCGCGTGCCCACCAGAAAGTGGATTTGGAAGCACCGCGAAGCGCCGTATCCCCTGGGGTCGGGGTTGTTTCCTGGTCACCAGCCGGTGGTTCCGGCGCCGGGGTCGACGGTGTCGGGGCGTCCGGCTCCATCGGCGAATGCGGCGACGATGACTCATCCGTGTTCATTAGCGTCGATTCGTGTCCTCCTTCCTCTGTCTCACCCTTTTTCTTGACGTCGAAACAATTCTTTATCGGGTCATAGGCATGGGATCCAAATATCGCTCTGTAGAATAGATATAATACAAATAAAAATATATTATTCGAAGTAGGTAGCAGTTCGTCTGCTTAATACAAAGTTTCTACCCACCACTTGAAAGTTGTATTTGTGTACTAACAGTACACCGTGCAGGTATTTTGAATTAATCTTAAATAATGCTGAACAAGGAACGGTTATTTTATTACTACCTATGTAGCCAATAGCCTACGTGAACCTACTACAATATTTTATTTATTATACCTTTTAAAATAGCCATTTATTTTGTATCATATCTATAAGTGGATATCATCATCATCAGCCAGAAGACTTCCACTGCTGGACAAAAGGATTTGCTCACCAATCGGTCTCGCGCTGCCCGCATCCATCCAGTGGCTTTCCGCAACCTTCACCGTCCAACTAGCAAAGTTATCATATAATATCGAGATTATCATAACGTTTGGTTTTAAAAATGTTATCTAGTGGTACCTCGGATGTCAAAGAATTGTGTTATAGTATTTTATACGAAAGTTTAGTCATATACCTAATACTTGGATGTATTTATTACATTAACAAGACGTATACACAACTAATTTGTTATTAGTATTATTATTAATAATACAACCATATTAAGACCTTTACACGATTCGCCTGATAATTTGCGCCCTTTTCGCGTTATGTATAAATGTTAAAGCGGACCAGACACTGTCAGTAATAATGACAGTATATTCAAGTAATGACAATATACTGACATTATACTGACAGTGTAGTGGTTGGAATGATGGTCTGACGCATACTAAACGATGGAATGTCAATATACTGATGCAAAAATACTGTCATTATTACTGATAGTGTCTGGTCCGCTTAATACAACCGTTATACGACGAACCTTTGCTACTTGGGCAAGTAAGAGGCCTGCCCACGCTACTCTACAGCCTGACTACGATCTTTTGGCGTGTGGAGAAAAGCCGGAACTATCGCCGCCATTTTCAAAAATGATACTTTATTGTACAAAATAGTATCATTTTGCTACAAAGATTTGCTACAAAAGCGCCCCCTGTCAATGTCAAACACCAGGCGCGATCCGAGGGGGGAGTCGTAGGGGTCATGCCCCCCCCCCCCAAATCGTGCACGTCAAAATGTCAAACCTTATGAAATAGACAATTCACGAGTATTTAATAAATAATTAACTTCCTGCTTAAAATGCCGCTCGCTTCGCTCGCACCTTTTTAGGTTGACAGGGTTTTTTACACAAGTAGGATGGTTGATTGTCCTAACTCGTTTATTACAATAATAGAGGGGCACGCAGAAGGGAGCGTATTTGGATGAAAGTTTTTAAAAATGCAGATAATCTGAGACACTTTAAATTACATTACCTACTGGAGGGGCATGCAAATAAGGGCGTAAAATTGATAGAATTTCTTAAAATTGCAGGTAAACTGAGGTATTTAATTTGATAAATTAAAAATTTCCGCGCTCGCTTCGCTCGCGTCTTTTTTATAATTAGGATAGTAACTTCTGCTCCGTCTTAAATGCAGATAATCTGAGACACTTTAAATTACATTACCTACTGGAGGGGCATGCAAATAAGGGCGTAAAATTGATAGAATTTCTTAAAATTGCAGGTAAACTGAGGTATTTAATTTGATAAATTAAAAATTTCCGCGCTCGCTTCGCTCGCGTCTTTTTTATAATTAGGATAGTAACTTCTGCTCCGTCTTAAATTGCTGGAGTGCAAAGGAAGGTGTATAATTAAACTTAAACTTCCTAAAAATGCTGAGAAACTGAAGTGTTTAATTTGATGAATTAAAAATTTTCGCGTTCGCTGCGCTCGCGTTGATTCTGTTACCTCGTTAATTGCCTAAAAAATCTAAGTTTCGCCAATGTTTGCTACTACAAGACCACTAACACATAATTCCTATTTGGTTTATTTTAATTTCCTTAAATATTTTGTGCAATGTACCCTAATTTTCTCAACTCTACTATATGACCCCCCCCGCCCCAGCTTTTGGCTGCGACCGCGCCTGTCATCCACACGCCAAAAGATCATACCTAGTCAGACTGTAGGTATGTCTTTCGGTGCTTTCGGCAATTGAGAACTTTAATGCCCCCCACGGCCATCTGTTCTGCGAGCTAAGTGCAAAGTTGATAAAATTATTACCTACTATAATTAATAAACTTACGGTTTAAAACCAGCTTCTGCGATGTGCCGATGAAACTCGTCATTTTCGGTGTTGTTCTCATTTCCGAATACACTGATTCTGTGGTAAGAAATATTAAAATTATTATTTGTGGGAAATCGAACAATAAAACAATATGAAAATTCAGAAACGGCAAAAGCGGTAATTTTTTTTTACAGAATAAAATGTAGCCTCCTCACTTCCCACCCCGTCAACTATCTCTGTGCAAAAATCGAACAAATACTTATTAGTAATCCGACAAATCCGGTCCCATCCGGCATAAATCATGAAACTTGGCATGCATGTAGCTTTTACAGGTAGTGAGTACTGACCGGTTTCTGATGTACTAAGTGATTAGGTAAGTACTATTTATTTGTAAACGGTTGTCTATTTCATTTCAGTGGTTAACAGAGAGGATTAGAAGACTGCTATAGGCCTGACGAGCCGTGGTTCAAATCCCTTGACGTCTTTTTAAATTTTTAAAGTATTTTTCTAATGGTTCGTAATTATTTACCATTCAAAAGTAACTATATGACGCAGGTTTATGATAAAATCAGGGTATTGATCAAAAACCTAGCTTTTTGATCAAGAACCGGAAGAAGTCAAAATTATTACTGAATATTATTATAAACCTAAGAAAATTCGGTGTTTTGATCAAAAACCTGAACTCGTTTATTCATAATATAATTTTAGAACTATTTAGACTTTGACTGGCTCGGTGGCTAAGTGGTTAGCGATCCTGACCTCTGATCCGAGAGTCGTGGGTTCGATCCCCACACAGGGCAAACTTTTCTGTGATGAGCAGAATTGTTTGCTCCGAGTCTGGGTGTATTATATCTATATATGTATGTATTTAAAAGTATATGTGTATTGTGTATGTATATCAGTCTCTGGTTCCCAAGATACAGGGAATCCTAGTTTGGGGCCAGATGACCGTGTGTGATTTGTCCCAGATATTATTATATTATTATTATTATTTAGAAAAATACGTGTCTCCAAGAAACAACAATATTTCTTATAATTTTAGAACCATTTAGGAAATAGGTAATTAAAATTGTTCCTCCAACAAATACTTTATACCTTATTCCAAATTGAGACGATCTAATTTGAGAGAAAAATGGTTCTAAAATTATAAGAAATATTGGTGTTTGATATTTGGGTTATTTGGTACGCAGTTTACGATAAATATTCAATCAATATTGAAAAAATTCAAAAGCGTTTCATCAAGTTCTTAAATTTCCGAACAAATAATCTATATAAGTCCTATTACGACAGTTGTAAAACCCACAACTTATTACCACTTGACAAGAGACGCATTCAGCTAGATATGAATTTTTTGTACGATATATTAAATTCAAATTTGGACTGCCCTGAGCTGGTTGCAGCCCTGGGACTGGTGCCCCACGACGGAGACAGCGCCTCTGCAATGCACAATGTGAGATTTGACCTTAGTTGCGGACTCGTTTTGCGGAGTCGAATCCTCGTTTTATGTTCGATTTGAGTAGGTTTAATTATCCTAAACCAAAAAACCAACAAATATTTAAACATTTAAATTGATTTTGGATCTATATTTTTTTTTACTTAAGTCATTGAATTTCATGAAAAACTTTTTTTATACAATACAATACATTTATTCAAAAAACAACACATTACAAAGTTGAGTACACACAAACAAACATGACAAAGGAAAAAAAAAGATAAACATGAAATAAAATAAAATAGAAGAATAACAAGAAAAAGAAAACTCACTTAAATATCCTAGTTACAAATGTGCTGCTTTCCGAACCGGTCCCGACTCAGCATAATGCTGAAGGTAGATAACTACCTACAGCGCTGTTATTCTGCCGGAACCAGGACAGACGTCGTGCGCGCCTACGCGATGCAAGTTTAAAATATGCATGAATATATAAAAGTAGTTAAAGTAATTAATTATAAATTCAGTTAAATTGCAATGTGAAATAGTCATTAACAATGAAATACGATTTAAATATAATATAAATAGTTGATTGAAGAATAAATAATTGAAATGAAGTAGATTCGTTGATAAAATTATATAAATTAAAATATAGGAGGTAAACTGCAGCCTGACTGTTGAGATTTTTGAGTTGCTAAAATACACTCACGAAGTTTAATTTTGAATCCGAATTTGGACGTGATGCTGCGAAGAGGAGGGGGAATATCATTCCAGCACTTGGAAGCTGCATATCTGAAACTACCCCTAAAGGCAGTGGTTTTGTGTTTAGGCAAAACAAACTGCCATGAAGTTGTTCTGGGAGCATAACGATGGCTGGAATACCGCCAGGTGAGTTTTTCGTATAAATACCTAGGTTTTTTGGCCTTGATTACGTCAAACAATAAGGAAGCATAATAAAGTTGCAGGCGGCCCTCCATTTTTAAAATATTGGCGTTATTGAGGTACGGGGTTATGTGGGTTCTGGGTGGAATCGCGAAGCAGAACCTTGCACACGCATTTTGTACACGCTGCACCAAGCGAAACGACCTTTTTAATAAGCAAGGACCGTAGACCGTCAGCCCATGGTTAAGTTTAGAGAGTACTAAGCTATCTACTAGCTTTATGCGGAGATCGGTGCTTATAAGTGGTCTTATTCGATAAAGTACTTTCAGCCGGTATAGGCAACTTCGAAGAAGTTCACTGACATGACATTCAAACTGAAGACGACTGTCCATAAGCAGACCAAGATTACGTGCTACTTTAACATGTGGTATCTGGTCACCAGCGATCGTGACTGCTGGGATTGTGGCTTCTTATAATAATGCTAATTTGGTTTGCAGAACCTAAAACCATAACCTTTGATTTTGCCGGATTTGCCGGAATTTTATTCATTTTTCCCGAGAAAAAGTGAATTTTACCTTTGTAATTTTTTTTTAACTATTTACCAGTTTAAATTGCTTTAAGTTTGAAAATTACAAGAGCCTAAGTGCAGAAGAACTAGAGAAAAAAAATTTTTAATATTTTGAAAAAAAATATTTATAAAATTAACCATATTACAGTCGCATTTTTTTTAACAAAAATACATTAAAGTAATGTTCCTATTACTTCGTAACAAAAATCAATATACCTAGCTAGCGCGATGTTGGAGATATAGAGTTTCTATGTTTTTTTTTTAGATTTCTATGGAAATTCGAACGAAAATAACCAGTGTTTGTTAATCGGTTCCGAACCTTGGACTGTACAATAAAAAATGGAAGAGGGAACAAGTCGTAAAGTGATGTCCCAAAACGTAGTTGTAGAAACTCGCATTAATATATTTCATACTTCGCGACATACTTTTAAAATTTTTCGCAGTAACGTTTTCGGTGTAACATTTTTCGCTCTTGAGTTTTTCGCGGTCATGTAATCGAGTTGAAAATAAATCCTGGCGCCTGTGGCACGGAAACCGGTTGTCTGCCAGAGCTGACTGTGGCGGAGGGTTAACGGGAGCTTCTACTCGTCATACTGAACAAGTTTTGTTTGTTCTACGACCTAAAACGCATTTGCACTCTCCAAGACTTCATACAAAACTAGCCAAACACTTGATCGAGAGATCAATTGTCATTTTAGCAAAGTCAAAGAACAAAAGTGTTCAGTGCGATGATTAGAAACTCCAGTCAACGGGTCCTAGTCCTACGCCTATTTTGTCATACTTACATACTTTATAAGTAACTTTAGTGTTTATTTTATCAGAAACTAAGCAATAATAGAATTTTCAACATATGAAAGTTAAAGACAATACTAATATTATGTAAAAAATCGTCCGATACTTGCACCGAGCAGACGTGCCGTCGAAGTTATCTTTAAACTCGTGAATTAAGTGAATAGGAATTTAACCCGTAGCAAAAAGTAATAGTTGCCAGATTTCCGTGAAGTGCAGTGTGTGTCTTTTAAAATTATTTTAATAAATAATTGCGGATACGAAGACAAGACTGCTTCAAACCATCAAGTTTGCTTCCCTCACCACCTTGAGTAAAGGAAACAGGCTCCAATAATTCATCTCTGTCTGATGTAAGCGGCATGAATCCATACCAAACCCCTCCACCTAAGGCGATTATCACACGGGAGGCGGTTTCCAACCGCGGCGGCTACCGCCGCGGTTGGAAAATGTATAGAAATGTATGTAGCCGCGGCGGCTACCGCCTGGTACGCGGTTGCCCGCCAACCGCGCTAGCCTTGCACACGGGCTAGCGCGGTTTTCATACATTTCTAGTACATTTTCCAACCGCGGCGGCTACCGCCGCGGTCAGAAACCGCCTCAGTGAGCGATTCGCCTAAAGCGCAAGCGGTTGCATCTATCGACAAAGAGACTCATGGATCTAACTCTGACGTCACCGACGACGACAACTTATCAGACAGAGCTAGGAATGATGCGACCCGGCAAATGCGCAAACGCGAAGACAGTAACGCCGAAGTATTGAAATCCATACAAACTATGGTGAAGGGTATACAAAACAAAAACGCGGATCTAAAATTGGGGATCGATTCCATCAATACATCAATAACTGAAATTCGTTCTGACCTAAATGCTGTTAGATCCGATTACCAAAATGCTATGACTATTATCACGGACATTCAAGAAAAGAACATCGTAATAACGAGTGAGCTCAATTCTGTGAAGAAATCCTAGGAATTTCAGTCGTCCCAGCAAGCATCCCTCCAGGATCGGGTTAAAACACTGGAAGAAAATAGCAAAACTATCGAAATATCGACCTCTGAATATAAAAAAACTCAATTCCTTGGTCTCGGACTTAAAGTTTGAAGTGCAACAACAGCAGCAATGGGAGCGATTACTAAATCTTGAACTGTCTGGAGTCCCCGAAACAAAAACCGAAGACTTATGTGATATTTTAATTCGCATCGCAAAGCACGCGGAAGTCGCTCTTAGCTCCGAAGACATCGTCCATGCATCTAGGATACAACCACGCCTAAATATCTCCGGGCGGCCTAGAAATATCGTGGTGAAGTTAAAGAAACGAATTCACAAAGATAATATTATTGCTGGATTGAGAAAAACTAGGGGAGTGACCACTCTAGACATTTCTATAGCCGGCGACTCTCAGCGTATCTACGTGAACGAGCATTTGACGGTCGAAAACAAACAGCTATTCAAGAAATGCCGCGACAGACATCGCAAAATCTAAATCTTACCAGTATATCTGGATAAAAAATTGCAGGATTTACGTGAGGAAGGACGACACCTCGCTATCAATAAATGTGAAACACGAACTCGATCTGTCCAAACTGTAGTTGGAACCACTCTGTTTCATAACATTCTTAATATTAATTTTTAATTATAACTTTTCGTTCTCACGAAGTCTGTACTGGAAACTTGCACGTTACACTAGTTTTGCTTGGATAAATAGAAGTAACACTACTCGCGATAATTATCATAATAATAATTAATTATGGCTCTTTTACATACCTACCTACAATAATATTGTTGTTACGTCAAAATCCATCTCTGCAACTCGACACTACACATTTATTTCTCTTAATTACTCACAAAACAGAACAAAAAGGCACTTAGTTTTAAAATTTTTACCTATTATCATATTTATTCCATATAGCTATTGTTGGCTGGATCCACTTATTCTGATAAACAGATCAATCTTATATCACAATTATACGTAAGTTATTTATATATCATCACTTACTTAACACAACTGTTATTAAAATTGCATATCGAACATTTGCTATCGTCGTAATAAAAGTTTATTGGCACTACCTTTATCTATTATTATTATACTACTTGAAAGTGGCTATGCTTTTTGTTTGTAAACAAAAATGGATCAGTTAAATCTAAGTATTTGTTTTCAAAATGTAGGTACGCGGTTTGCGTACAAAAACGCATGGTTGTTTTCAGAATATTTTAAGTAATAACTATGACATCATAATTATAGTTGAGAGTGAGACGTGGCTTTGTGACGATATTTTTGACCGAGAATTATGTGACGACCGATATGATGTGTTTCGCTGCGACAGAGATTTCACAGCTACCGGTAAGTCGACGGACGGTGGCGTGATGGTGTGCGTGCGGCGCGAACTGAATGCCTACCGATGCTCACTGCCTTTTGTTTGTTCACCTACGGAGTTAATCTGCGTTACAATTCCGGCTAATAGTCTAGATATGCCCTTCAATCTTATTTTTGCAACTTACGTCCGGGGTGAATATTCGACACAACCTACCCTAAAAGACCTAAAATGCCTTTTATCGCTATTTAAAATTATTTAACCGGACAATAACAATGACCACTTTTTAATCACAGGCGATTTTAATATGCCGTTTGTACAATGGATGGATGGCAGTCCTGTCTATTACTCTAAAAATAGTCGGCTGAGACTCGTTTGTTGGGGACTGAATTAATTGAATTTTTATCTCTTCATGGCTTAACTCAGTATAATGAGTTTATCAACTCAACTAACAATATTCTAGATTTAATTTTTTGCAACTTCTCAACGGAACTTTCGATACCGCAGTTTCCTCTAGTAAAAGTCGACAGTTTTCACCCCCCCTTATGCATAAGCGCCTCCGATACTCTTCTCAAACCCTTTAGCCAGTGCGGTGGAGTTAGTTAAAATTTTTTTAAAGGCGGTTATCAGAAGATTAATGACTTTTTAAACACCACTGACTGGGAGAAGGAGTTTGTTAATAAGGATGTTAATGAGTGTGTGGACTTGTTGCATGAATCAATATATATCAGTATTCAGTTGCATGGTCCCATCAAGAAATCGAACCATAACAGACAGCATTTAATAGCAGTATTTAATAAAAATCATACAAGAAAAGGCTAAAGCGCATAGGAACTGGAAAATATTCAATAATCTCAATGACTACCACGAGTTTTCTGTATTAAGATCGCGCTACCATAGGGTTCACGCAGCCTGCTATAGTAAGTTTCTATATAGTATTCAGACTTCTATCTCTAAAAATCTAAAAAAGTTTTGGTCGTTTTTTAAATCCAAGAAGGGTGACAGTTCCTATCCCCAATCATTCACGTCTAATAATACTCCGTTAAATAACGGCACTGATGTTGTTTGTGGATTTAATGAATATTTCTATAATATGTTTTCTCCCCCCGCAGAAAGATATTCCACTTTTAATTTTGTTACTCCTCAAAACGCATCAAATAATAACATTGGTGCTCTAACTGTCCACGAGACTACTGTTGAGGCCCTAATAAGGAAACTAGACATAATTAAAGGTGCTGGTGATGACAACATACCTCCTGTTTTTATTAAAAACTGTATTCATTCCCTTATCACACCTCTGACCCTTATTTTTTAATAAATCTATTAAAGAAGGTAGGAAGGTATTATTTTCCCGATAGACGGAAAACAGCCCGAATCGTTCCTATTCACAAAAAAGGATTAAAAAATAAAATAGGAAATTATAGGCCCATTTCGATATTGAATATTTTCAGTAAAATCTTTGAAAAAGTCGTCTATGAAGCTATTTATCCTGTTATACTTAATGGTATTCCAAATGAACAACACGGGTTTCTTAAAGACCGATCAACTACAACAAACTTGACTCTTTTTAGCAAGTTTGTACGCGAGTCTATGGAAAAGGGCCGCCAGGTTGACGTGATCTACACTGATTTTGAAAAGGCTTTCGATCGCGTGGATCACGTCATCCTTCTTGCGAAAATTAACTCACTAGGCATCCATGGCGACCTGCTTAGGTGGGTAAAATCATACCTGACAAAAAGATCTCAGGCTGTTATCATTGGTGGTTATAAATCTAACTACATAACCATACCGTCAGGTGTCCCACAAGGCTCGCTAATGGATCCCCTTTTCTACAACGCCTATTTGTATGACATCTGGAGCTATGTAACCAATTCAAAATTCTTGATGTACGCTGATGACACCAAAATATTTCTGGATATAGGCACTGAAAATGACACACTAAGACTTCAACAGGACCTTGATCAATTAACACAGTACTATAATCGTAACCGTATTGCAGTTAACACTGGCAAGTGCCAAGTAATAACATTTACAATGAAGCATCGTCCTATATATCATAATTATTATATTTATGGTGCCACATTGCCACATTAGTACGTGTCAACATGGTACGTGATTTAGGCATTCTCTTTGACAATAAACTCTCTCTAAATCACCACATAGATAATATAACCGATAAAGCTTTAAAAATGTTAGGTTTCATTATGCGAACTTGCTCTCCTTTTCGCAATTCTACTAGCATCAAAAATGTATATTTTGCGTATGTACGAAGCGTCCTGGAATATGGATCCGTTATTTGGTACCCAGTTTACGATAAATATTCAATCGATATTGAAAAAATTCAAAAGCGTTTCATCAAGTTCTTAAATTTCCGAACAAATAATCTATATAAGTCCTATTACGACAGTTGTAAAACCCACAACTTATTACCACTTGACAAGAGACGCATTCAGCTAGATATGAATTTTTTGTACGATATATTAAATTCAAATTTGGACTGCCCTGAGCTGGTTGCAGCCCTGGGACTGAGTGCCCCACGACGGAGACAGCGTCTCTGCAATGCACAATGTCAGATTTGACCTTAGTTAGGACATCCTCGTTTTATGTTCGATTTGAGTAGGTTTAGTTATCCTAAACCATAAAAACCAACAAATATTTAAACATTTAAATTGATTTTGGATCTATATTTTTTTTTACTTAAGTCATTGAATTTCATGAAAAACTTTTTTTATTCATTTTTCCCGAGAAAAAGTGAATTTTACCTTTCTAATTTTTTTTTAACTATTTACCAGTTTAAATTGCTTTAAGTTTGAAAATTACAAGACCCTAAGTGCAGAATAACTAGAGAAAAAAAAAATTAATATTTTGAAAAAAATATTTATAAAATTAACCATATTATAGTAAATAAAACTATTTTGTTGGATCTTATCTTATGTTGTTGATGGGGGCTGTCTAAACAGCGACACTTCAACCCAAAGGGATCTTTTGTATCAACCCCTTATAACACCATCATCATATGTGTAAAATGACCATCAAACCGGACATTTTACTTCTCACTGCCAGTCAATAGGACTTGGTATTCTAAGCATGAAATAAAACTCTCACTGTCTATTACATCTAGTTCCATAGTTGTTTCTCTTCAAAGTTGCCCTTTTTATGTTATTCCAGAAACAAAAAAAAAATTCTTGGAAATTAGGAATACCAATTTTATTTTGAACTGACTGTAAGATGAGTCTGTAAAATGTTATTGGAGCGAGCTGCGTAAATTGAAAGATTTTTTATATGCACATAACGTAGCCAAATTGCAGAATTAGTCTTTTTATAGACGGGTTAGCCGCTTTGTAACATCATCATGTACCATAACGCTATTTTTTTAATTAAAATTGTAGTTTCCCGTACTAAATCCGTAAAGTAAATCAAGAATTTGTATGGGAAACTGAAAAAAAATTAAGATTCGCCATTTTTTTCATAGTCAATATGCGCCTTTGGTCAAGCTTTTCAAAATTTCTGTCAGATTTTCAATATCTTTTACCGTTTCCGAGATATTTGCAATTTTTGCTAAAAACATAATCGGAGGTCAAGATTTAACGAAAACTAACCCTTGTCAAAAGCTACTGCAAAGTTTTGGTGGGGGTTCCAAAAATAACCCTGTATAACGTACCCAAATTGCAGAATTAGTCTTTTTACAGACGGGTTAGCCGTTTTGTATACATGTATCACAATGCTATATTTTTAAAATTTTAATTTTAGTTTCCCGTATTAAATCCGTGAAGTGAATTAAGAATTTGTATGGGAAATCGAAAAAAAATTGAGATTCGCCATTTTTTTCATAGTCAATATGCGCCTCATGAATAACATGCCTTTGGTTGAGCTTTTCAAAATTTCTGTCAGATTTTCGATATCTTTTACCGTTTCCGAGATATTTGCATTTTTTGCAACAAAAAAAGCGGAGGTCGAGACTTAACATAAATCTCAATATAATAATGAATTTGTATGGGAAACTGAAAAAATAATGAGTTTCCGCATTTTTTTCATAGTCAATATGCGTCTCATGTATTATATGCTTTCACTTAAGCTTTTCAAAATTTCTGTCAGATTTTCGATATCTTTTACCGTTTCCGAGATATTTGCAATGTTTGCTAAAAAATATTCGGAGGTCGAAATTTATCAAAAAATAATGAGCAAAAACGTGTAAAACTTGTAATTTCAGATGTTACTTCGCCATTTTTTAGAGTTCCGTAGTCAACAAGGAACCCTGATATGTAGTTTCGCCATGTCCATCTGTCTGTCTATCTGGCTGTAATTTGGCACGGATATGTATATTGATCACTCCGATAAAATCTTGAAAAACATTTTTTTTTCAGGGTACCTCCGCTACACGTGAAGTGGGGATTTTTTTTTCTCGACTATCCCATGGTGTGGGGTGTCGTTGGATAGGTTTGCGACAGCCATTTTTCGATTCAAGGATCCGTTTTCGAAATATTAAGCTTTAACGTAGCCCCCTCTGCCAGCTAAACAGTTGTTTCTAGAAATGTGAAAAAATTCAGGGCAGTAGTATATATAACGAAGTTAAAAGGAAAACTATCATAGTATTAGTCAATTTTGTAAGACGGGAAGTTTTACCCCTTGAACTCAAAATATACGTATTTTGTGCCTTGAAGCAGTGTTTGTCGAAGTAATACGGAACCCTACACTGCACGTGGCCCGAAACGCACTTGACCGCTTTTTATTTTATTATAATTGATCATTTTTATTTCTGTTACTCAAAAATATTTGCAGTGTCCAATTATTTTCAGCCTATATTCGCCTAACTGCTAATAGCCACTACTATCATTTACCACTTACTTAATCCTCACCTCACCCGCGAGGGAAAGGTATGCCTTTAGGACCCATACAATATGTGCATATAGCTGAGGAATTTAAAATATTAATACCTAAAATAGTTCCTAATAAAAAAAAACACTTTAATTAAATAAATAAATTTAATTCTTTGCGGGATTCTGAGGATCACGCATTATTACTGCCTTCTTCAACAATAGCTTTGGCAACTACTAGTGGATTATGCGGCCAACTGAAACTTGTTTTCCACAAGATTCAAATGCCTACAGGTCATATGATAAGCAAAGTTTGTTAAAAAATATTGCATGTCGTAAACTGGTAGGCGCTTGTGAGTGGCAGGCAACCCTAAGTTAAAATTTTGAAATTCAATATTTCCGTTATCGTGTGTCTGTCGCATCTGTTTTTTTTATGATAGTAGTTATTAATGTAATTAACATATACGTTCTGAAAAAAAATGCGACCATGTAGAAAATTACGAGAAAAAAAAATAACGAAATCATAGAAAAAGTAACTTTTTGCCTAGAATAGCGAAATATTTTTTAGTTTTTATGGATTTGAAGGTTTATATGGTATACTCACTATCACACCATGAAACATTTAATGAAAAACCAATAAAAACAAAGGAGATAATGGGTTTCTATGGTTTCTATGGAATTTTCTCGATTTTCTGAAATTCTCTAAAACTATGACAGAAACAGCAATGGGAGTTTTAACAGGAGTTTTGTCTAAATATTAGTTTTCAAAATAACACATAAAACTAGGGTGTCCGCAACTAAGGTCAAATCTCACACTGTGCAATGCACGCCTTCTGCACGTTCCCCCGCACCGCACCAACTACGCTAAAAATGAAACCCTGGCACGTATATCAGAAAAAATCCCGGATTGTGACAATTAAGAAAATATTAACCTGCAAGTTTCTATAATCCAACTTATCTATCTTTGTCTTCTCACGTCTGTTTTAGTGCACAATATTGTAATTTCTAGGGTAATCTGTTATTGGCCATACATTTTGACTCTGTACATTTACTTAAGTTATTCTGAAAACGCTGTTGATTACCTTTAAATAAATAAAATAAAAATAAGTAGGTGTAGTAGTGGTCGAGCTACGATAAAAAAAAACTGCAAATCGATGTACAGGACTGCCATTTGGTACAGGGGGAGATAAGACGACCATAATTTTTTAGCATAGATAATACCACAAAACACAATAATAGTACAGCACAGTTCGATAAGTTTCAAGAAATTCTGAATTTCAAACTTTTTAATTTAATGAAGAAAAAAAAAGTAAATGTTAATATTTTTTTAATCGCTTATTTGAGGTTTGATATGAGTATATTAAGAGATATTTGGCGTATGTTTTACAAAAATTTACTAAGCCGTCTCCTACCTGGAGGAGTCCAAACTTGGTATGTTTTGAAAATATAGTCGGAAAGTTATTTGGACGTATTTTCTTAGGACGGCTCCAAAAACTTGCTGGACGTGTTTATCCTGAGGCTCAGTGCGGTTTCCGCCCCCAGCGCTCCACAGTAGACATGATTTTTACGCTTTGTCAGCTCCAGGAGAAGTGTAGAGAGCAGAAAACCTCGCTGTTCATGATGTTCGTGGACCTCAACAAGGCCTTCGACGCCGTGAGCAGAGAGGGCTTTACTGCACTTGAACGCATTGGGTGTATGAAAATGTTAACAGATTAGTAAAAATTGACCCACCACGACGGACGAGTCGATAATCCTTGTTAATCAATCATGGTTGGCTATATAATGCGCATTTACCATGATTTGTTCAGTTTTACCAGGTTTTACCTAATAGTTAAAAAAACTGTCTTGAAGGAGTTCCGGCCGGATTTGGCTTGGCAGACTTATTTATTCCTAAAGAGACTAATAATACACATCTAGTTTACACTAATTTTTGTCAAGATGTCATATGACGTAGGTGAACGTATCCAATGGCCATTTTTGGCACGATCTGCCAAGTACTTCCGGCCATTACAGGACTGGCAGACTTATGTTTACCCTTTCTATGAATAAAGGTCTAAATGATACCACGTGTCTCGTAATGATGTCACATGACGTAAATAGACCCTTAGAATTTTCACCGGAAGTGAAGGTTTTTTCCAACTTCCGGCCAAATTTTGGTGCGATAATCTTTTGATTCTCGCTCAGCACAACTTTCTGACCGTGTGCCATGCATTTTATCGTGATGTCATATGACGTAGGCAATTTGGAAGTGGGCTCACGGACTATTTCTGGAGAAAATAATTTCAAATCCCATACAAAAAATTGATGACGTCTTAACTCCCCGCCTAAGGGGGGATTTTTAAGAACTACCGCTCAAAATGATTGCTTTAACCTAAAGTACCTGTGAACCAAACAACAGTCCTGTACATGGATTTGCGGTTTTTCGATCGAATTGGCATTGTAGGCCATCCACTATAGTAGATATTTTAAAATTGTATATTGTAACACTTACTTGATTAATTGGTTTAGGCCTAAACACAGGGTTATGAAAAGTAACAAAACCATTTTGAATTAATATACCTAAGTATGTAAGCCACGAAGAAATATAATGAAAATCATAAGTGGGTATAACATTTTGTATTGTTGGTTTTATTACCACCTTTAGATTTCTTCGCCATAAATCAGTATTTTATAGATATTGCTTTTAAGCTACTTACAATAAATTATTTTCGTTGGTTATGTGTGCAAACATTTAGAACACGTCCATTACCACGACACTTATCACCAGGCTTTTTATCAATTTATGCGCTAAATAAATACCTACTTATGAGTAAAATAAAATTTCAATTACCTACAATCGTTCATAAAATCTTCCTTCTAAACTTAGGTTTCCAATACAGGTACTTACAGAGTGTTAAAAAAGTGCGATTGAAAGGGTCTCACCGGGTTTCCTTGTGAAATCTGCACTGGCGTCTTTTTTGACATTGGTGCCTTTATTATAATATTGCTAGTTGTTGAAAATAATTTTTGGCCTATTCTCATACCCCTAACTTCATTCATTTTCAAAAATGAATGCAGGAGTTGCAACACCTTAGTTCAAAATGATTTTTCTACGAATGTATGACAGATATTTGAATAAAACCAACGCCACATGAAAGGCCCTAATTAGCTTTATATTTCATATATATTTTTTTAATTTTCCAAATAACTATAATGCTACAAAAAAATATTGAAAAAATAAGTGTGATTTTTAATGGCTATATCATGAGGAAAACCGACCAAAAAAAACACGTATAATCAATACATATCCAACTATAATACGTAATAATTATATAGATGTGTGGGTGGGTGGAACATATTTAAAAAAAAAAACAAATTCGAAGTAAGCAAGCACTTATTGTATTTTAGCTAATCCAATAAAAGTCACATTTTAAAGGTAATAGCCTTTTTCGTAAAAAAATAATATCTTTCATTTTACGCATAAACATATTGAAATAATTTAATATTAAAAAGTAATTATTTCGTTTCACTTAAAAAAACAATGTTTTTTGCAGAGTTACTTTTATTTGGAAAATTATAAAAAAAATATATTATGTAAAGCTTATGCTTCAAATTCAAAAAAATTCAAAATTGTTTATTGGGATTCATGTAACATCGTCTCGTAATATAGGTTGAGACCTCCTTTTAGGTTTTTTATAAACCTGTGTCAGAAGGGCTCGCACTTCCATACCAAAAAAGTTTGACGTATACAATGTAATACACACTTAGAACAAGATAGAATACAGGAAACAGAAAAAGTTAAAAATAGTTAAAAGTAACATTTCTGCGTGTGTGTGTGTGTGTGTGTGTGTGTGTGTGTGTGTGTGCGTGTGCGTGTGTGTGTGTGTGTGTGTGTGTGTGTGTGTGTGTGTGTGTATGTGTGTGTGTGTGTGTGTGTGTGTGTGTGTGTGTGTGCACGTGAGTTCACTTGACAATTTCTAACAAAGACTCAGTTTCATCGTAATTAAGTGACTGTAGCCATGGTACTATTTTTTTTTACAGTCAGCGAGTTTCAATGGGTATATATTGAGAAGTTTGTTTGTTTTATTGTATAGATATGACGATCTGGTTTTGAATTGTTTAGAAGCGAAAGAGGTCTTAATTACTTTGTATTTTAGCAACTAAATACTTGGATCTTTTACTAACAGGGTTAAATTGAAGGGATTTATGCCTCTTGGTAACTACACTAAGTATATATAATTGTCTTACTGTTAGAAGGTTATTTATCATGTAGAGCTGTTTCGTGGGGAATCTGAGGGGTTTAAAATTCATTACTTTTAATAGACCACGTTGTGCCCGTTCTAAATCTAGCAAATGGGTCTTAGAGGATCCACCCCATGCAGGTATGCAGTAGATCAATATCGACTAAGCTAAGGCAATGTAAACTTTATGTAACAGATCAATTTGGGCCACGTGTCGAAGGTTTTTAAATATCCACATTAGTTTGCGTACTCTGCTGGAAACTAGCTCCAAGTAGGTATACCAGTTAAGCCGCTCATCAAGCATTACCCCAAGGTACTTAACAGATGAAACCCTGCTAATGGATGAGCACATTATTTGTCATTAGAGTCACTACAACATCGATGGATTTTTAAACTGAAGTCGTCATTAGGTCGTGTTCTACTACTTATACAGAAACAGATAAAATTTGTTTTAGTCACATTTAGAGTGAGAAGGTTCGTTTCAAGCCATTGGGCTTGGGACAGACTCCCAAGAGTTGCTAGAGAAAACAATTGCGGTGTCATCGGCATACGAGAAAATATCAGAAGCCTTAATATTTAGATCGCAAAGATCATTTATATAAACGAGGAACAAGGTAGGTCCTAGGACACTGCCTTGTGGAACCCCGTAATTGACGTCGACATCATCACTTACTTGCTGGCCAATCTTTGTTTTCTGTCTGCGTTAACTCAAATAGTCCCGAAGAAGAGATAGTGGAACCCCTCTGATACCTATACTCTCCAGTTTAGTTAAAAGGGCAGGGATAGAGACAGTATCAAAGGCTTTTTTCAAATCAAGGAATACAGTTAAGCATTTCTTTGCACCATCAAGGTGGCTAGTGATTTGGGAGCTTAAGGCTAACACTGCATCTTCTGTAGATTGCCCTTGCCTGAACCCGTACTGTTGGTTAGATAAAATATTATATTTATTAAGATAATTATTAAGCCTGTAATTAATCAGTTTTTCTAAGATCTTTGAGATCGCGGGCAAGACAGATATGGGCCTGTAATTGTTTACGTCGTCTCTATCCCCGCTCTTATAGACTGGAGTAATGATAGCTTGTTTAAGTGGGGCAGGAAAAATACCTTTTCTAAAGCATAGATTGGCTAGGTGACAGATAATCGGAACAAGAGTAGTGCTTGCTAGCTTTAGAAATTTTATTGGAATTCCGTCCCACCCTGGAGCACTGTCGGACTTAAGATTCATCAGGACTCTGTGAACCTCTTCATCGTTAGTTTCTAAAAGAACAAATGAGTTGAGCTGTGATTTTGGGGCCGCCGAATAATCAGGGGATGGAATTTTGCTACAGTATATCTCCTTAGCCAGATTTTCCCCTATGCTGGAAAAGTACTTATTTACACTATTTGCCGAATCTTTTGCTGAAGGGGTAATATTTAACAGGTCAAGATTACTGGTTTTATTTATATTTATATGTGTAATGTTTTTTATGCAGTTCCAGAGACTTTTAGGATTAGTTGTCGAAATAGCTAGCTGTTCTCTTTCGTAGCAGCGCTTCAGCTTTTTGATTAATTTTGTACAGAAATTACGGTATCTCTTAAAAGTTATCTTGAGCACTTCATTGAAAGGGTCATTCCGTAGTTGTTTGTGCATCCTATTCCTGTTTTTGATACACTTTAAATTACCAGGTGTAATCCAGGGCCTAATGATTCTTTTACTGCTTGGAACGACTCTGGACGAAGTGTTTTCTTTTAATGATAGTGAGATCTTAGCAATGAGCAGTTTTATTATTTTATCCGGATCATCACAGAGTAGTAAACATTCAATATGCTCGTCGGCTAGAGCCTTCAGTGCTGCTTCGAAGTCAGTAATAGTTTTTATTCTAGAACTATGTTTGTGGATCTGGCTGTGACTGAGACCAAGAAATATCATTTTGTGATCAGTGATGGTGGTATTTAAAACAGCTATCATGGCAGAAATTCTATTTTTATTGAATTTAAGCATGTAATGATCCAGGCAACCTTTTTCCCTAGTTGACAAAGTGTGACCTGCTAACAGTCCATGATTAGCTAGCATATTGAGCATAGCATGTGACTGCTCCGTAGGCTTTGAAATTAGGTTTATGTTAATATCACCAGTGATTACCATGTTATTTCTTTTTTTTATTGTCTCTAAGTGAAGATCAGGTCAAGGTCAGCATTATTGTTTGAGGGTGATCGATATATCCCTAACAGTGTGATATCATGGACTTCAAGCTGAAGACATGAGGCATCTTTAAGCTTAATTTCCTTAACTTTGACTTTTATATTTGATTTAACATATATTACCACTCCATCGTTTTGATTCAGATGATGTGTAGTAACAAAAGCTGAGTAGTTAGGGAGAAATGGGACTTGTTTATTTCGATCGAGTCGACATTCTGTTAGAATTATAAAATCTACGTCATGGCCAATATTGTGGAGGTTACCAGTTAAATCATTAATATTTTTATACACGCTGCGAATATTTTGACAGATAAAAGTAAAATCATTTGCCCTACCATGCGTATATAAATGGAAATCTTCAATATCGCAGGAGATAACTTCTGCTATTTCCGTTGTGTCTATTTCTTTCTGCACTAAAGAAGACCTATCCATAATCAAATGGAATAGAAGGGCTGTGGGGGGGTTATGTATATATGCGTGTGCCTCTTTCATGATAAAATGATTCTCCATAAGTCGGTCTATGATAGTATGGAGGGACCATTATTTATGTATTGGATTGGTGTACATCGGAGCGACAACGTAAAATGACTAACATACTGTGCTGTATATTTTATTTAATTATTTTAGATAACTTTTAATTTTAAATTTAACTGTTTTAAATGTTATTGATGTGATATGGGTGCTATTGCCTGCTAATAAATGATTATTATTATTATTATTATTTTGAAATATGAATTTGGGCTACTCTGACCACTTCGCGTTCGGCGAAGTGGCAGGAGCTACTCCAGCAGAAGCACAGTCGGCTGGAGGTCAGTGCGACGAGGAGAGAAAGCGTCGGACAATCCGGGCATTGTCGAGGAGGACTGCCTTTTGCATAGCCGCTATTATCGGTCTGCCTCGAAGTCCCAACCGCCTAAGGTTACGATCCAGGTCAGTGGGGATCAAACCATTAACGGACAGGACTACAGGAATGATTTCAGTGGATTGCACTTGCCACACATCCGTAACCTCGTGCGCCAGGCTAAGGTACCGTAACCTCTTGTCGGCATCGGCTTGCACGAGGTTTTCGTCGTGTGGAATAGTGATATCCACCAAAAACACCCTTGACTGCGCCCGATCCATCAACACGATATCAGGTCTGTTATGATCAACAGACCTATCCGTGATGATGTCTCGGTCCCAGTAGAGCTTGGCGCGGTCGTTTTCGAGAACCGACTCCGGCGTATACTTGTAATATGCCGCCGCGCTATGAAGCCATGCTTTAGAGCGATCTCTTGATGCAGGATCCTGGCTGCTTGGTTATGTCTGTGCAAATACTCAGTGTTACAAAGAATCGAACAACCGGAGGTTATATGGCGCAGGGTTTCACCTGGCTCACGGCACAACCGACATACGTCCAAGGTACCGTCTTTCATTATGAACCTCCTGTAGTTGTTCGTCTTTATAACCTGATCCTGTATTGCACAGACAAAACCCTCGGTCTCCGCAAAGAGGTCTCCGAAGCGCAACCAGTGCACGGAAGCCTTCTGATCTACGAAGGACTTGTAGAAAGCCTTAAAGAACCTTCCGTGCAGCTCTTTCTCTTTCCAAATGGCTTCTCGCTCAACAGTGCTAAGTACAGCCGGCGCTTGCCAGTTCTCTTGGGCCATGGATAAAGGGGTTAGTCCTTTATCACATACTATGACAACTCTATGCAAATCACTGTCCACTTTCGCCAGGAAATAGCTTATTATTATTATTATAACACTGTAGCTCCACGTACTCGATTGTTTTTCTCCAACATTACGTGAAGAGTCATCGTTTGTAAGGCAACGGTGTATGTGTTTTGTATGTGCATTAAGGAATGAGTCTCTGTCGTGAGGTGATGTGATGTGTAGTGTATTGTAAAGTGAAGTAACAACAAGTAATATTAAAATTATAAGCAGGTAGATCCAAAATATTTTTTCTTTTATTTTCCAAATAAAAATTAGGCTGCAAAAAAATATTTTTTATTTTTTAAATAAAACGAAATAATTACTGTTTAAGGTTAAATTATTTTAATATCTTTATATGTAAAATAAAAGTAGTTAAAATTTTACGAAAAAAGCTGTTACATTTTAATTTATTTGACTATTATTGGATTAGCTAGAATACAATACGTGCCTCGATTTTTTTAATATGTTCCACCCATCACACATCTACGTAATTATTACGTATTATACACTCGGCTTCAAAAAAATCGCACGTCCGTAAAAATAGGCTTCAATCACTGTTAATCCTTAAGCAGTTATTCGTAGCAATATTGGTATCATTTGAGAGCCCTATAAAAACTCTTTAAAAAAATATCCATTTCATTTGATTAAAGAAAAAGCTTGACACTTTAATTCACTGTGAATGACAATGGAACTGATTCTCCTCTTCAAATTTTGTTTGTATTGTTTTGTTTTTTGGGTATAAAAGGGTCGATACAGCTTATCGGGGGATAAATGTGAGCTATAGAGACAATTCTGTGCCTCCTGTGAGAAGACGTGTAACTCGAGTGAGTCAATTTTAATTTTATTATTGATTTGTTGTCTATAAAAAATTCTCTTTCTTTTGGTCTAAGAAACATAGCGCTAAGTGCTTTAGTTCCCGAGATAAAATTGTGTGAAGTATCTTAATTTCAAAAACATAAACGTGTGAACTATCTCAACTTGACTTAGCAACAAGAAAATAACAGGCACATTATTTTAACGCGAGTAAGGTGCTTTTGCACAAAAGGAATTAGTGAAAACCCTTACATGTCAAGTTTTGCCTTTTTTCACTAAAGCGTTTAGTTTCGTGAAAAACATCTTATGTAGAGTTAAGTTTCTAAGCAAAAATTGTGTTAGAAGATAATAATGCCGTATGTGAAGTTAAGACATTTCATTATAAAATACATAATATTTCATCAGAGTTACGCTTTATTGCACGGAAATATCAATCTTTTTATTTAAGGAGTTATGTGTGTTATCACCAAATATTAGGACAAAATAAATTTTTAAGTCTATTCAAATTATTTACCACGGAATATAAACTTATTTAAATTTATCTCGACCATTTTCGTGCATCGCAAGGCACGTTAAGCCGTTGGTGCCGGATGCTATTACTAGATGGCAGTTGTTAAGCCATGTTGGAGGCCTTATAGTTAGCTTGAAAACTTCTGACACTGGGGTTGGCCACTAACTACACAACCTTCACAAATCCGCACTTAGCGCCCGTGTGTGCAGTACGGCCTAACCTTCCCCAGTTATGGGGAGATACCTGTGCCCCTGCAGTGGGGACAATATGGGTTGTTAGCTAATTAAATTTGTTAAGCCTAGTATTATACGAATGAAATAAATAACCTGACTCATAAAACCAGAGAATTGTATGAATTTGAAGCGGATTCTAGAAGTGTTTTCGACCGATAGTATTATACTCGTTCATTAATTTTTTGAGGTTGAGATATTCTACTCGACTACAAGAAGACCATGATGGCCGTTCTAAGTGTAACGGACGGTGGTTGGACAGTCTGGCGATCAATGGTTATGAGGTATCGCTTTGATGTACTCATTGTAAGCACAGTAGTTCTTTCTATATCGGCCAACCTGTGTCTGCAGGCAATTTTAACACCTCTAAATTGAACACGGCAAGTCACTTCCTGGACGGAGGGCATGATCAGTACTAAATTGCCAGCAGACACAGAATGGCCGATATAGAAAGAACTTGTGTCGATGGGGTTTTTGTGAAGAAGGAGAATGCTCTTGTGAATTCATTGAAAAGATTCTATGGAATTATTCGTTTTTTGATATCTTTATTACTTTACGAGATATTAGACATAAGCTATTTTGCACAAAAGAATAATATCAAAAAGAAATAATAAAAATATCTTAAGTCAATTTAAGATATTTTGAACACTATATTTCTACAGTTTTTGTTTATGAAAAAACACAAAAGTCACTTTTAAATGTTATTTATTTATTTATTATTTATTATTTATTTCCTATTTGGAAGATTTACAGCAAAATAAACAAAGTAAATACAAAGCAGTAAATAACAAAATGCCAATTAAAAATAATAATGCTATAATTCTGCTTCTTGTGCTGAAATCCAAAACTGCTTGAACAAACTTATTTATACCATCACAATAGAACTCAAAGGACACGTTTGATTTTGTGCCTGGACATGTACGTAGTACGAAAAATATAGAAAAATATAGGCTTTCTAGGAAAAATAATGAAAAAAATATTTGAAGCAGGGTTGCGTGGTTCAAGCATAATGTTTTGTCATCACTTTTTACAATATAAATGGTAACACTGAAGCTTGCAATAGTAGCGACTTGACAGTCGATGGTAGCTTTGGTTACCGATGCCAAGGTTTTCTTGACAGTCCCGGTAGCTTTAGTTACCAGTTTTCCGCTTCGAACAAAAGATCGATTTTATAATGTTTTACTGAATTATCGATATGGATATCGATTCTGAATTAATCTTGATTTATCATGGTATCACTTAGTATGAAGCTCTCTAATGTGCGAGTTACAAAAAAAATTGAAAAAAATATCAAAAGTTATTCGATGGTTGAGTGTTTGTTTCTAAAGTGTTCTTGTGAGTTTTACAATGCCGTTAATACATATTTCTATAACTATTATGTACCAAAATGATCGTTATAATATCCTTAGTCTTCTTATGTAATAACATGATCACGTTTAAAATGTATTTGTTGTAAAATATTGACGAAACTATCAAGAAGGATAGCGGAGATTATTGTAAAAAATGCATATTAGTTCATTTCTCACTGTATTCTTTTTAATTTTTTTTATACCATTGGAATCCCTATAGATTTAACTTATTATGGTATTTTTTTCATTACCATAGCCCCCGTGGTTTTAGAGTGTCAAGCATTTTTCTAACGCGCGATGATTTGCACACTTTTTGCCGCAAGCTCGGACTGTCAAGAGTATCTTGACTGATGCGCGCGGACTGTCAAGTGGGTCACGTTCAGAAATTACGGCTTCGTCCACATATTCCTCAGATGCTTTCTCTGACTCTGATTGACTGAACACCCTTCTGTTCTGACTTCTGAAATTGGTGTACGATTTTTAAAATCTGCAGATATGCCTTGCCTCTTTTACAGGCATAACAGCTGATGTTTTTCGAGTTACTTGTCGGACAACTAAATTATTAATTTCAATGGTATGTACAAAATCTAGTTTCTGAACGTAGAATGCTTAAAATTGCGCTCGCTTCGCCATGTTGGGTGATTTATGTGTTGTGATTGTTAAATCTGAGAAACTAGATGAACCTCGTAACGAAGGTAAATCGAAGGAAATGTACAATTAGAAAAGACTATGTTTCTAATGACTTATTTATGATGTTTAGTACACAGACCAGGTCCAAGCTCCATAGTCCCGTGAAACGTCTCCTTTGAAACAAATTTAATAAGTTATTTTTAAGTTATTTTTCACGAATCTTTTTAATGAGCTAGAATTGGTGATAAGTATCGTAATTCATGTAAAGTAATCATAATCATAGCGTATTTAAAACTTAGCTGACATTGAGATCGTCAAACTCCCTCTCATTCTTCCCAGCCCAGATCCCGCTGAGTAAGTCGGAAGACTTTTAGCTTTATATGTCGTTTGCCACATAAAATAGTGTTCTGAAGATAGGCATGACATTTCACTGAACTGGCTTAGTAACGTTTAGAATAATGTTTCCTTTTGCGAGAAATAAAAGTACTTTTTTAGTCTGACTTTTTTTTAAGTCGTTTCTTCGCTCACACTAAAGTCTTTAAATTGTTCTTTGTTGTCTTTTGACCGTTTGTAGAGGCTGTAATGCTGGGGCAGATATTTTCGCGGTACAACGAAGTGCGTGCCAGACCTATCTCGATAACGCGAATATTCGCCGAAGCGCGCAGATGTAGCCGTAGCATAATAGGTACAGGTTGGTACAGGTACAGTCTGACTACAATCTTGGTGCCAGTGCCAACAATTTATCTGTAGTCTGTAGAATCAATGATGGCGCCACCATCGAAAATTGTATAAGGCGCTGCGCAGGCGAAGATAATTTTTGTCCCCCGTACATAAATGACCGCCTCTGTCCGACGGTTCTCGCGGACAGACGCGGACAAATTGACCGCGAGTGTCCGCGAGCTCAACGCAGATGGTGGTCAGCAGCGGACAATCTGGGCATGAAATTCTAGTGAGGAGCACGTATCGTATCGAAATCATAAAAATGAAATTTCCGAATGTGCACTTTGACAGCAACCGTTTTGTACCGTCTCTTTCACACTTACGCGATTTATATTATGCTGTCCTGTTGTCAGTCAGAGTGAACGGTTGCTATCAAGTGTACCCTCGGAACGCGGCGCGGCCCTGGTTGAAATGGCAACATTTTGGTCTTTATTGGTATCCAAAACCGTAAAATATTAACAAAAAAAACGATCATCTTCCTCTTCGTCGTTGTTCGTTCGTTCGTACCTAGGTACCTACTTCGTTGATTTATTTTCGTCGTTTTCATTTGTGAAGTGTAATGCAGTAAAATTCTTTGTATCCTTGAACATTATTTATTTCCGTTCGTGCGATTATGTGTAAATATTGTTTTATGTTATAAACTAACTGGCCTTGACTCCTTTTGTTACGGAAATTGTAACAAGCAAATCCTTTGTATTTATTTATGAATTTGGCCAGCCAACATTAATTTCGACGTTTCAATGCGTATTAGGATTATGTTAAAGAGATGCGTGATTAACTAAACTGCGTAGTGTGAAATAAATTTGTTGAGTGTTAGAGAAAATCCACGGGATACAAATGGCTCATTACAATAGACGGGACATCACATACAGGGCACTGAACAATGAATTAATACCTCCACTTGCAAGTCTGGCTGAGGCTGCAAACGCTGCTCCTACTCTGGTCACAGTAGACCATGAGCACGATGATTCCACCAATGTTATTATCCACAAGGTGCCCAAAACCAAAGGTAAACATAATGCTTTCCTATCATGCCTTGCATCCTTTGTTTGAAAGTTCCTTAGATTAGAGATACTGTTTACTTGTCTTTTATTTTGTATATTAAACAGTAAGATCACAGTAATAGTGTCATTTGGCATTATAATACATTTTTTTTATTAATCCGTTATTCTGTTTTGTTTTAGGAGGATGGACGCATATTGAAGACCTTGACTCCTTTTTTACTAGGATGTATAGATATTATGTTCGCGGGGGCTTCTATCCAATGATAATGTCAGACTTTTTCTATTTGCTTCAGTTCATCTTTATTGTGTGGTTCTCTACCTTTTTAGTACATTGTGTGAACTATCCAAAGTTATTTAGAAATGAAGATAGTGTAAATCGAACTGAAAAAATTACTCTAAGTGATGTTATTTATTCATCGTCACAATGTGTAGGTTTCATTAGTTGGAAATGGTAAGTTTTACTTTGTAAGTTAGTAAGGACCTGTAGTATAATTTATGTGTCAATATTTTACTGACTAGAAGGAAAACATTAGTGTAATTAGTGTAACAAAAAGACAATGAGAAAGATTAGTAGGTGGGCCACTGTTCAGATAAAAGTTCAACAATATTTTTGGAAACATTTGTTGACATTATCGAGGGACTGCAACAGATAGAGTGACTCAAGCAGATGAAGTTATAGAACTGTAAAAGGATATATGTTGCTGTAAGATGGTTGAAGCCGTGATATAGTTATATCCCTAGTGATATAATTATATACCGTAACATAGTTGTACATAAGCTGTTTATAGCTATCTTTCTAGGGATATAATTATGTCACGGTAATTCAATAGTAATATAATTATATTACTAGATTAATCTAGTGAAATAATTGTTGAGGGCGCAGATTCTGGACCTTGTCTTAACAAGGAAGATTGAAGGAAGATCAAAGTTCTCTATTACTTGATTGGGTACTTCTTTATTATGTACAACTTTTTTTTAATTTCCTTACTTTTACAGATTATTTTAATTACTACTTATAATATTGTTTGTTTTGGCTGTGAAGATTTCGTAATAAAAAAGTTATTTGATTGGAGCGTTTTACTAAAGATAGTTGTAATAAGATAGTTACTAGATCATGCCATGATATCAGTATATTACGGTATATAGCTATATCCTGAAGGTTATTACTATATCACGTCTTTGACCATCTTACTGGGACATATATGTATAATATATATTTTTATAGTATATTTTTTATAAGAGCCAGCTGCTCCTAGATAAGCAGAGAGGCTATAGTACTTTTATCTCACATCAACTTGCACATGGCTAAATATAAGTAATAATGTAAAGGTTTAAAAATTAAAATCATGATGCTTATACTACTGCAGGAGTTTTTGCATTAGCCTGGGATCAGGATAAGGTCTTTTATGCAAAATTCATCTGCATTTAACTCTGACGTTATATTAGCAACATACAATTATGGTATATACTGATCATCATCACCAAAATGATGTCAACTGCTGGACAAAAGCCTCCTCCAACAATTTCCATGGCGACAGCTGCTTACATCCCAACATAGCTCACATAATTGCTAAACTGAAGTGGCTGTCGGAGGGGCACTAGCTCATAGAACTTTGGGCTGCGGCCGTGGGGCCATAAAAGTTTTCAGTAGAGACTGCGCCCTATAAGAGGTAGCATAGGCAGGTCTCCTACTTAGTGGACCAATGTCCCGGTAAAGGTTGCGAGAGGCCACTAGATAAACTAATATCATGGCAACTATAGTTTACAATATCTTGATAACTATGTACTAAGAAAATATGATATATTGGGTTTTTGCTCACCATTACAGTTTTAAAATAATATCGGAATTATTAATTTACTTGCTTCCTAGTAATTTCAGTGCTGACTCTCCTCAAGTTTATGCACACAGATAGATGTATCTGAACACTTCTCTGCTACAGAGGAGCCTGTTATGTCTTTATTAGATAAAAATGTTTATTTTATTCAGGATAACAACAGCCACTTATTAAAAGTCATCCCAACATAGCTCACATAATTGCTAAACTGAAGTGGCTGTCGGAGGGGCACTAGCTCATAGAACTTTGGGCCGCGGCCGTGGGGCCATAAAAGTTTTCAGTAGAGACTGCGCCCTATAAGAGGTAGCATAGGCAGGTCTCCTACTTAGTGGACCAATGACCCGGTAAAGGTTGCGAGAGGCCACTAGACAAACTGATATCATGGCAACTATAGTTTACAATATCTTGATAACTATGTACTAAGAAAATATGATATATTGGGTTTTTGCTTAACATTACAGTTTTAAAATAATATCGGAATTATTAATTTACTTGCTTCCTAGTAATTTCACTGCTGACTCTACTCAAGTTTATGCACACAGATAGATGTATCTGAACACTTCTCTGCTACAGAGGAGCCTGTTATGTCTTTATTAGATAAAAATGTTTATTTTATTCAGGATAACAACAGCCACTTATTAAAAGTTAACATATTACATTGAGACAAATGACAGTAAGGCCAATAATAGCTATCCACTTGATATCAAAAGTACAAATTAAATTTAAATACATGTGTCGTTAAAGAAGTGAACGGATAACATCTATACTAATAATGTAGATATTATTTATTAACACTATAAAAGTACCTTTGTATAATCAGCTCAAACCTTTTTTTTTGTAGGTGGTGTCTCATCATATTAAGCGGCTTGATTTGGATAATGAGATTAGTAATCTCAATATATCATTTATACTATGCTTATGATACAAAATTATTTTACAACAATGCTTTAAAAATCAAGGAGGTAAGAGTAAAATACTGAATTTGCTGTAATGCATATAATAAGCCTTAACATCAGTAGCGAAGGGTTCATACAACATGATTCCTATCGGCTTCCCTTTTGAAATCCGGAAATAAAATTATACTGAAGTTATTATTATTATCTCATGTATAATGCACATACAAAACGATACCAGTAAAAAGTATTATAAAAACTAGTTTGGATATAATATCATTACAAATATTACAAACCGTGCATAACCATCAAAACGCCTACGGAACAAAATAAAGCAAAGGACATTATCTTGCGTGGCTTACCTTTCCATCTCTTTCTTCTCATTGAATTGTATGACAAGCGAATAGCGCGCCGTCTCTTTCTTACAATGGCATACATTAGGAAGCTAGGAAGCCGGAATCCATCGGCTTATTATAGAGAAAGAAAACATTAAGATTGCTGGTGCGGAAGAAATGAAACAATTTTTTGCAGTTTTTGGTTTTGGCTTTTTAGGGTTCCGTAGCCAAATGGCAAAAAACGGAACCCTCATGGATTCGTCATGTCTGTCTGTCTGTCTGTCTGTCCGTATGTCACAGCCACTTTTTTTCCGAAACTATAAGAACTATACTGTTGAAACTTGGTAAGTAGATGTATTTTGTGAACCGCATTAAGATTTTCACACAAAACTAGAAAAAATACAATAAATTTTGGGGGCTCCCCATACTTAGAACTGAAACTCATAAATTTTTTTTTCATCAAACCCATATTATACGTGTGGGGTATCTATGGATAGGTCTTCAAAAATGATATTGAGGTTTCTAATATCATTTTGTTCTAAACTGAATAGTTTGCGCGAGAGACACTTCCAAAGTTGTAAAATGTGTGTCCCCCCCCCCGTAACTTCTAAAATAAGAGAATGATAAAACTAAAAAAAATATATGATGTACATTACCATGCAAACTTCCACCGAAAATTGGTTTGAACGATATCTAGTAAGTAGTTTTTTTTTTAATACGTCATAAATCGTAAACCGCAATTTACCTTTCATTCAAGTTACAACGGACTACAAAAACTTTTATATTATGTTACTTGCTGCTACGGAACCCTTCATGGGCGAGTCCGACTCGCACTTGGCCGCTTTTTATTTGTTTGTTCGTTTAGTCAGTTCAGTACCCCGCGGGATCCGTGTTTGATTCTTAGCTTTTGTTTTGTAGGTAAAAGGTATCATGCCGTGGTTTTAATTTGTTTATCATGTTTTGTTGTGGTGGTTATGAGATGGTGTTATGTAGAATTCAAATACCAATTAGTGTCAAAAAATAAATCCCGTAGTGAAAAATTGTTTACAAAAAAGGAAGGATTTTTACACTTGCACTTAAATTTCAATAAAATGTACTACGTATTTTCTATGCTTATTGTTTTTGGAATATAAATACGTTTTGAATTAAATTAGAAGTGGGGACACGAATCCTAAAGGGATATTATACCTATCTTTGCGATCATTTTTGTGGGTGTGCATTTTTGTTCTGGCTTCCCTTATCGAAAAATCCACCCTTCGCCACTGCTTAACATAATAAGTATATCTGAACTATTCCCTGTTTAAGAGTGACCTAGCGTGGGTGAGCTGGTCAGCGGTGCAGGAGAGGGTCCGAGAGGCTCAGCCTGAACACCATATGTGTGTACACAAACAAGAAATCAACGAGTTAGACATATATCATAGAATACTCAGGTATTGAAAGTATTTTTTATCATTCTGTGTTTCATATACTGTTAAGTTTAAGACCTAAAGGATGTTAATGACTGTGTTTGTTTACAGGTTTAATAACTACATGGTAGCCATGGTTAACAAAAACTTGCTTCCTTTACAAATACACATCCCTTGTATTGGAGACTTCCATTATTTGTCTAGAGGTTTAAAGTGGAATCTAGAGTTCCTTTTATTTTGTAAGTACTGCTGAATGTCTTCTAACAAAAAATATTTTATTTATTTTAGAAAGACTATCAGATAAATGTTTACATTAGTAACAATACATATAAATAGAAACAATGCTACTTTTAAAATGATCATTATTAATATAAATGTTTTATTTCACAGACAGTCCTTACAGTCCTTGGGAGAACTGTTGGCAGTTGCGCCAATGTTATAAGGACCATTCGAAACGAATGTTATTGGCTCGCCAGCTTGAGAGGCAAATTATGCTACTAGCACTTATAAATTTTCTGCTTGCGCCACTTATACAAGCGTGGCAGATATTATATTTCTTTTTTAATTATGCTGAGGTTAGTATCCCGATAAAAATATGATAATTACCCGAGATTATACCAGCGGCACGGCAGAGCGGCACGCTATGATGGCCATTTTGACGTTTGTCCTCTCAAAAGTTTCGTATAAATCAATAACTACGTTTGAAGGAGCAAATTGCTGTTCTTTCCTGTCAATAATTTTATTCCATACATTTCAGGTCTATTATTATGCTATTGTAATGTGTCAAAACGCCCATCATAGCGTGCCGCAGGTATAGGACTAAAGTACTGATTATTCTACAATGAATTTAGGAAGCCCAACTTCCTGACAAAAGGACAAAGCTTATAAGTTAGAAAGTAGTAAATATGTCTTCATCTAATCAATAATAGTTTTTTTTTCTTTCGTCGGCAAGTCGGGATTGTATTCTTTTTATTTTATTTTACAAACAGTCTTGAAAGTGTAATGACTTAAAAATACATATCATACTGAAAACCTATACTTTCCTATATTATAATATAATACATTAAAGAAGTGCACGGCGAGCAATAGAACCTTCGAAATAAGAATTATACTAGAAAAAAATTCTATTCAGTATTCAAAATTCAGAGATGATTCAGAATAACTTTTTTACCTATGATATTAGAAGGTATACCGTTACATCACCTTAAGCAAAGAAGTTTTATATCGTCGCTCCGCTCCTCTATAGAACGCTAAGGGGTCGGTCCATTAATTACGTGAGGCTCAAAAGGGGGGGGGGGTTCAGAAAAAACACGAAATATCACAAGGGGGGGGGGGTGTATTGAGATGAAATGAATTTCCACTCCGCTTAATTAGTCGATGTCAGTTGACCTGTAGCTAGAACAGCAATATAGCTAAATAGTCATCTGAGTTACTTTTTTATTATTATTCACAGTTGGTAAGTTCTTGGCGTCAAAATATGTCAAAAACGACATCGTTTTCTAAAAATGTTTGAAATTGTGAACGATGACGTCATTGTGCAATGTAGTAGTTTGCATACTTATTACGTTTTTTAAAATAATAATAATTGTAGGTATATTATGTAATGAAATTCATAGTTTTTATGTAGTTTTAATAAAAGAGCTATTTAGTGAAAAATATTTCACAATTTACTTTCGATGCAGTCAACTAGCCTATTGTTGTAGCTTATAAAGCGTTCGCCGGCGTCGCTGGGGCTCCGCACGTGGTCGCTGTACGCGCGCGTCACGCTGCGCCACTTCAACGAGCTCGAGCACGAGCTGCGAGACCGGCTGACGCGCGCGCACAAGCCCGCCACCAAGTACCTCGCGAGCTTCTCATCCCCTATAACCACTGTCATCGCCAAGTGAGTTCAGCGGTCAACATTCGCAGTTGTCAAATCTATAGAATCATTTAACTGATTTTTTCAGTTTTGTCGTTGGCGAGTCTAATGTCATGCCAATGAATTTTTTGTTGCTTCGAAACCTGTAAAGAGCCCTCCGGTACTTCCATGGGATCAATCCCCCTAAAAATTCTGACCGATTTCATGATGTATATTGAATGTATATGTTAAGTCATTTCGAATATTACATTTGATTTGCAAATTACTTGTTAATCGCTTCTCAAGAACGCGGTGATTGGTCAGCTGACTGTCACTAGCCTCTATCAGTCATAAAAGTATCTTTATTCTCGTAAGTTAATTGATAGTCTATCTTAAATATATGTTCTATAACGTTCTTCGTCTCTGTTTGATAGAAATGATCGTTTATCATCATTTACATAAATAATTTAAAATGTGTCAAATATCTATCATGGGTGATCACTTTTGATTCGTTTTTCTACTATGTTCCCCCCCTCTATACGAATAGTGATGAAAAATATATCATTTGAAAGCATATTAAATGCCTAACAAACATATGTTTACGGCGTCGCATGACATGAATAAGACACAATTTTATGGAGTTTTAATTTTTTTGTGATCTAAAAAGATGTTGATGATGCGATTGTTGTGACTTGAAACAAATATTTTTTGTGCAGTATTTGACTCAGTTAAGTTCCGCAGTCCCCATAATTGGACCTCTTTCCAAAGTCGAGAAAGATGCTATGGTTTTTATACCTATTTGGCCCTATAGTGCGGAACCTATAAGAAATTACTCCGCAAACATTTACCGAAATGGCGGTTATACGAATTCCGAGTGGTAGGAACCTCGTATTAGGTAGATAAACGAATGACGTTCGAAAAGTGTACACTGCTACCTACTTCGAATAAAATATAAAATAAATAAATAGAGGGATGGTCCTGTTGAGACATTGGTTATGCTTGAGGTGCTAATCGTATGGTGCCATTAGAATATCTCTTTACGGCGTTGGGGGAACTAGAACTACGCCTATGGAAGTACCGGGGGGCTCTTTCAATTGTTTATCGTATGACATTTAAGTGAAGATATATTTGAAGGTATTTTATTGTTGCACAGTTTTAGATAAAACTTTTATTCTCGACAGCAACTACGGAGTTCGTTTTAATTTTGGTTAAAAAGCCGCTTCACTACTTTTTATTCTATATAAAAAAGTGTTTGTTTGACGAAATCATTACAGTAGCAATACAAACCGATTATTAATAATTTTGTTGAAATTTGTACATCAGTTTTCTCCAACAGGAATGTGGTTTTTGTGTCGGCGAGCATTCTGGGCGTGCTGGTCGTGCTGTCGGTGTACGACGAGGACGTGCTCACCGTAGAGCACGTGCTCACTATCATCACCATACTCGGCTGCGTTCTGGCCGGGGCCAGGTGAGTTCACATACTGTGTCTGCATACTTGCAGTCAGTCTATGGCCTTTGCGTCTATTACAAGCAATTCACAGGTAGTGGTTTGGCGCAACCTCTGATGATAGGAACGTGACAGATTCTTTCCCAGGCCTGGCAGGGTTCGCATACTGTGTCTACTTGCAATTAGTCTGTGTCCTCTGCGGCTGTTACAGACAATTGATTCTTTCCCAGGCCTGGCAGGGTTCGCATACTGTGTCTACTTGCAATTAGTCTGTGTCCTCTGCGGCTGTTACAGACAATTCACTGCAGTAGTTCGGTGCAACCTTTTTGACGATGGGAACGTGACAGACCGCATGCCTGACAGGGAAAGTTAGCGTGTTATGTACAGATGTCAGCCTTGTAATGCTTTTCTTCTTGGCAGCGAGTTCTATCTACATTGCTTTGTAAATAATTCATACTTACAGCCTAACATACATAGCTAATTGAAAACTGATCCTTTACAGACCTCGACTCAGGCGCAGTACCGGGGGGGAGGGGGTGTCATGGACGTCAAATTGCTATGTATATATAAATAAATATAATGAACCTCCTGCTTAAAATTTTTGCGCTCGCTTCGCTCGCCCCTTTTTGTACAAACAGGGCCGTAGGTTCTTCTGTTTTGTAAACGATCTTACTAGATGCATATGCGTAAAAGAAGTTGCTTGCGCTTTCTTATACATCATCAGCATCATCAGCCGAAAGACTGCTGGACAAAGGCCTCCCCCAAGGATTTCCACTTCGACCGGTCCTGCGCTGCCCGCATCCAGCGGCTTCCCGTAATCTTTACCAGGTCACGTTCCATCGCCCTTTGGGTGACTGAGCCGTCTTATGAGGCCCATAGTAAGCGACCATGAGAACCGAGTTCTTATACAAAGAAGATTAATTGTATTGCCTCATAAATTTTACTTTACCGGAGGGACATTCAAAAAAAGAACGTAAAATTGAAAAAAACTTATGAAAAATGCAGGTAAACTGATGTTTTACTTTGATTAATTACGAATTTCCGCGCTCGCTTCGCTCGCGTCTTTTTATAGATGGGACAGTTACCTCTGAGCCTTTGCAAATTACTGAAATACAAAGGAGGTTGTAAAATTAAGCTAAAAATGCAGGGAAACTGAAGTGTTTAATTTACTAAAGTAAAAATTTTCGTGCTCGCTGCGCTCGCGCTTTTTTTATAAATAGGCTGTGACTTCTGCTACCTCGTTCATTATAATACTGGAGGAACATGCAGAGAAAGGCGTGAAATTTCTTAAAAATTCAGGTAATCTGAGATAATTTAACTGATAAATTTTAAATGCGCGTTGATCGCGTTGTATCGCATTTGCCGGGCCCTTAAATCATTGTTATACTCGTACTACAATATACTGCTGCTTGCCCCCTAGAAAAGTCCATAGGTACACCAATATTTGCCACTAAGAGTAGACAACTCCCATTTGTTTTATAGTTTTGTATTTTAATTTCCTTAAAAATTTTGTATAATAAACCCTAATTTTTCTCGACTTATTTTACTATTAATGTGACCCTACTATTATTATTAATATGAGTTATGAAGACTTATGAGCTTATGAACCCCCCCCCCCCCCCAAACTTGCCTGCGACCGCGCCTGCCTCGATTGTGCTCCTACTGTCACAATATATCCTTACTTCCTACAGAGACTGATTTCTTGTCTGAAGGAAGATAAATAATTCATAAATAAGATAATCTGTCTTTTGTGATTTACATTTTGGAAGATGAACTGCTTAAACTATAGTGATACTCCGTAGAGCGTTGATAGGCGACGAGGACCGACTAGCCGGCGTGTGCACTGGCCCCGAGCGCGGCGAGGAGCTGTTTATTCAAGTACTGGGTCACGTGCACTACCTGCCTGCGGCGTGGCGCGGCAGAGCTCACACTAAGGACGTCGCCGCACACTTTCAGCAACTCTTCCAGTTCCGAGCAGTAAGTTTACGATATATCGCCTTTAATGGTCTTACGTCTGGTACATTGAAATCATCTTACTCACTTGATGATAATAAGTAATTAATCGCCCACACACCGGAAGACGTTGTAGCGAGGTGCTTTTTACACCTGAACCAGAAATTTCTGCGGTCACTGTAACCGAAATCGACTAGGACGATCATCATTATCAGGCAGTCCTCCCACTTGGTGGGCCGATGACCTGGTGAAGGTTCCGGAAAGCGGGCAGCGCAGGACCGGTCTGTGTGGAAATCCTTGGGGGAGGCCTTTGTACAGCAGTAAACTTCTTTTGAAAAATGAATATGTTCGTGGATATGTTTTACAGATATATTTTGTTTACACCGCTACGGATTCCTATTTTTGTTTATTGTGTAAGATGACAAAAGGCTGACGGTCCACCTAATGCAAAGCGGCATCCGCCGCATTTATAACCCCAGAAGGATTATCAGTGCCTTGCCGATCTTGAGGGTTATAAGATTGAATGCCTCTTATGACTGTAATTCCGCTGGCAATCTTGCGTCATCCGCCTAACACAGCGCGCTGCTTGGCGGCAGGTATAGAGCGAGCAGTGGTACCCAGCCAGTCAGATCTTGTCACCAGTGTACACCGGTTTCCACGTCTCGTGCAGGTGTACATCCTGTACGAGCTGCTGAGCCCGCTGCTGTGCCCGCTCGTGCTGCTCTCGCTGCGGCGCCGCGCGGTCGACATCGTCGATTTCTACCGCAACTTTACTGTTAGCGTGCTCGGCATCGGCGACGTCTGCTCCTTCGCTCAGGTGTGTTGTGTTGACTTCAAAGTTTTGCAGCGGTTAGATCCGTGTTTTTAAAGGATCCGGATCTATATAGCTGATAACCTGTCGCTGTACAGTAACCGCATCTTATCAAAGACTATTCTTATGAATTAGATAAACGCTGCGATATAGTTTTTGCATTTTTGTGAGTGAGATAATAGTTTACTGTGGTGCACCTTCAGTAGACGATAGCCGATATCGCTGGTGTTTATTCATACATATCAAAAACCAAATCGATTCAAAAATATGATAAATTTCATTTTAAAAAGCAAAATCTTGTAAATATAAGATAATTTTAGACATAATTATCTTTAAATCCAGACTCAATTAGACTTATATGATAAATCACAACAGTCAGGCTTTTACATCGTACAGAAGTACCATCACTAGAAATGTTCCAGTTTCTATTATGCTAATGTATGCTATGCAAATATGAATGATTAAAATTGTACTTCTTCGTCCGAGAACAAACATCTCCAGTGTGGTACTTGTTAGCAGAATTTTAGCTGGAATAAGTTCAAAGGTCTTCCCCTTACGAGAAACAGGATTTTCAGTGGAATACTATACTTTTACGAAGATTAAACTTTCGCATTTCAGTTGGACATCCGACGACACGGTCATCCAGACTGGCAGACGCCAGGGAAATTCAGTGATAAGGCTACAGGTACATTGAGAAAATTTCCTTTAGTTATGTTATGCTGTTATGTTCTGTCAGGTTAAGAGCAATTCCATTGTTTGCTGTAAAGATATAAAGAGACTCGATGTTTATTTAGCAAATGTGTCTAATGGATTTCCTGTTTAAAGTTGACCAATCAGCAGATCTGTTTGTATGGGTAAGTAACTTTTAGCGATTTCAGCAAACTGGCAGAACATAAGTCAATTTCATGGATATAAATCATTGTCACAACTTTTGATAACTCCCTGTTTAAATTCTATCAATAGTTTTTACAGAGATTCCTCCCCCGGAGAGTATACTCTGCTGCTTTAAAAGTAAAATTGGTTATTATGTTTTTTATTTTTATACGTAGATTGTTTTAAAAATAGATACGTAATATATTTTAGCGTTTGGCCCCTTGCCAAGGTGAGATGTGACGTGATACAATAAGTTTCAATGTCACGCGTTTGTTTAGAAAACTGAACCATTGTATGGGTTTAATAAAATGTAAATATCAAGTATGTAAAGATTTCCTTTTACTCAAAGTAGTATAGTTGTTGTGTAATGTATACCTACTTCAAACACATCAAAACATTGTCTCGTATTAAAAGCGTCGGAGGCTTTACGGTAGTGCCTGTGACTTGAAGACTGGTTTCAAATCCTGTCCAATCTACCAATGAGTTTTTTGAAACTTACGCACATTTTCATAGCGATTGCTTTAACATTGAAGGAAAACATCGTGAAGAAATCTGCATATCTGATCCCTAGACGTATATGAAGGTCCGGTGGCACACGTCCGTAGGTGTAAATCTTAATCCCTCACACGTGACGGCGATGCTAATTGCAACACCAGGCAAATGCTGTCTATGTCTATCCCTTGTGATAGCACGGTTAAATTGTGCTACGCAATAATAAGAAGAAGGATATTATGTATAAGTTGTGTTAGAAGATAAGTTAGTGAATTGAAAAATTTTAATTACTCATATCAATGAACTCAGTTTTGCTGAGTTGTCATACGTAACTAAAAAGCGACATCGGTATTGTTTCCCGAATAGGTAACATGCAGTACAACCAGGGCGAGGGAGGCAAGACGGAGCTGTCCCTGGTGGCGTTCTCGTGCCGGCACCCGGGCTGGCAGCCGGCCGAGCCCGCGCAGCGCCACTTCCTGCGCTCGCTGCGGCAGAGCATGCACCACGCGCTGCCCGCCACCACTCACGTGAGTTACTGCTGTCGAGGCGGAGCTGCAGAAGAATATCATCACTCATGGTTGTTGTCTTTTATTGGCGCACTTATTCCTTTTCTTTTACATGTTTCAAGTTTTAGCTGTTTAAGGGTTATAGCACACATATCAGCTCGGAAACGGAACGTAACCGTATCAACACGAGCCATTCAGTATTCTTTGTATGAAACTCCCTACTCCAAAACACACTAATCGGAAACGTAACGTAATCGCCTCTCCTCGGGACAAACTTACGACTCGCGGTGCAGTCCGTGGTCAACTTGCAGTCCCGTCGCTTACGGCTAGTCGTCCCCACGCTTACGTCTCTCCGTAAGCGCGCTTACGTCTATCCGTGCCCGCTCTTACGTCTCTTCGTCCACGCTCGCCCCTGTTGCTCGAAGTCTATATTAGAATCACTCGCTACGCTCGTGATTCAATTCTAGACTACTTCGCTTGTTCGTGATTTAAAGTCAGCACTCTTAGCAAAAAATAACTTTGCTCACTTGTTGAACAAACTATTTCTCCGTTTCTTTTTCCTCTTCATCAAGTGCTATCGATATGATAGCCATCTCACGTATTGTGAACCGGGACTTGACCGTGCGCTACAATTCACGTTAGGCTTCAAACTGACTGAAATGATGCCGCCTAGCCGTCAACCAGTGGTCGGCGATCCGTAAGCGCGGCGTCGCCTAGCCGTAGCCGAGTCGACGTGCCGGAGCTGCTGATCCGCTTTCGTTACGTGCTTACGTTAGGTTGAAGCCTGGTTGAAGGCGATACGGTAACGATCCGTTTCCGAGTTGATATGTGTGCTTAGCACTTGCTAAGCACACATATCAGGTTTTTTAGGGTCATAGCACAGTGTGCTATGCACAATGACCCTAAATTTTTAAGTTATTCTTCCCTTTAAAGTTTTGATTTCAACCTTTTACTAATCAGCTTTCTTCTAAAATTGATACTCATATCACTTAGAACAATTTGTTTTAAAGTCGTGTATTTTCAATTCTACATTTATATTAGGGAAAGAAGTTATTTTAATTAGAATTGGGGATAGAATTTCTATTAGGTGTAATAATTATAAAATATAATTTTAATTTCCAGAACAAAACAATGCTGGGTTCATTCATTCAGACGAGTATATTCGGGGCCAACACACCGATGCCTGCAGTGCTCTCATATTACCAACATCAGCGGGAACCATTTAGGTTACCTGTGAGTGCTTTCACATCACTCAGCCATGTTTCTTTAATCTTATAGTTGCTTTCAATGCGCAGTACCTGGGTAACTTAATACCTTGTTCATGACTGTCGCGTTCAATAAAGTACAATTTGGCAGCAGAAAAGTGTCATTAATTGAAATTGTGGCAATCTGATTCGAAAATGTAAACGCTTAATAATCTTCAAATCATTATTGAACTCACAGGGTCGAAGATCTCTGTAAGGAAAACCTACTTAGGCACCTTTTCAACAATGCCATAAATAACAGCTTCATCTTTATAATACACTAGCTTCCGCCCGCGACTTCGTCTGCGTGGACTTCAGAATTGGGTCCAGTGAGAAAGGAAATGTTAAGGTGGCGCCATCTAGCGATGAAGTGGAAATTTTGAGTTTTTAAGCATTCCTCCGGGTACCCTTAAGTTTTCCTGGATAAAAAGTATCCTTTGTGTAAGCCGAGTGCTTTATCTATCTACCTACTAAATTTCATCCAAATCCGTTCTGTAGTTTCGGTGTGAAAGTGGAACAAACAAACAAACAAATAAACACGCAAACAAATAAACACACAAACAAACATCCATACTTTCGTATTTATTTCATCCAAATCTGTTCAGTAGTTTCGGTGTGAAAGTGGAACAAACAAATAAACACACAAACAAATATCTATACATTCGCGTTTATAATATTAGTAAGATCATCATCAGCCGAAACACGTCCACTGCTGCAATGCTGGACAAAGGATTTCCACACCGACCGGTCCCGTGCTGCCCGCATCTAGCTGCTTCCAGCAACCTTCACCAGGTCCACAGATTTTATAATACTAACGTACAGATGCCTCATTTCATACAACGAAATGCGACTGCCGTAACTCGGGCTATTCTTCGGGCTATTTTTTTCACTCATTGAGAACTACCGCTACTAGCGACATCTAGGGCGCGGGCTATAAATGCAGACATTATGGTTGCTTACCTGTACCTTCATTTGCTTTTGTTGATGTTTTCTGCACATAACCTACCAGTATTATATTATCTGTGATATTACTAAATAAAAATACATAATTTGAAATATGAAAAACAAAACGTAAACAACCTATTACGTTTTTCAATCGTATTGTATCAGCGCCATCTATCAATTCACGCTATAAACTGGTACTCAACTAGTACGTGTCATTACTCAACTCTGACAAGTTAAGACGAAAGTAGTTTCTATATGCATCGCCGTCATCAGATAATTTGTAGTAATTGATAATAAAGTGCATTATCGGCCTTTGTCATACTTTTTGGTTCTTAAAATAATCAAAACACTTATTTTTAGCAACTTAATGGGTTTTTTCTTCGTTTTGCATGAACTTCGATTACCAATTGATACTTGTCGTGCCATCTATTGACATTTTAATGAACTAAGGTTTTCGTTGTATGCAATGAGACCCCGTGACCAGGTCATCGGTCCACCGAGTTAGAAGCTTGCCTACACTCCGTCTTCCGTAGCGCGGTCGCCACTCGAGAACTTTAATGTTCCAACGGCCATCTTTATAATACACCTAAGTGCATATTAATGCATATTTTTTTTACATATTAAGGAAATCAAACAGCTGTTTCTTAAATACTGATACCACAGACATGCACCCCGCTCCCCCCCTAAGCGGAGCGACGATATAAAACTTCTTTGACTGATACATAAGGTAGACAAATTTTACATTGTAAAGCCTTAACAGATTTCCACGTATTTACAGTAAGCTAAGACATCTATTAACTTTTTATTAACTAATGTCAGCTAATGTACACGATATAATGTAAGTATTTTATGCAATGTGTATTCGTTAGTGTGTGTGTGTGTGTGTATGTGTGTGCTTTTGTGTGTGTGTTGTGTGTGTCTGTGTGTAAGTATGTATGTTTTTTTATGTCGGGATAAATGCCTGAAACAGCTTTAATCTATAAGTATTTTTAGAGTTTGAAAAGGGATCACTTTCACAAAATTGTGTATTGTATGTGCGTCTTTGCATAATTCGTTCGATGGTAAGGAATATGGAGTAAGGCAGTATGACGGGTGCGCTTATTAGGGGCACTTTGATAAATCTGCGTAACCAAGGATGGACAGTCAACTCTTGAGTTCAGGAGATCTTATAGAAAAAGCATATCAAGCATGTCGCGGCGTTCTGTTAAAGTTAAAGCTTATGGTAGTGACAACTCTCAGAATAATCCCGAATGTTTGATTTGGTACGATAACTTAAATGTTTAATAAATAATTTTTGAATACGTTCAATTCTTTCATTGTATATTTTGTATTGATAATATGTATTATAAAGATAATTGGCATGTATTTTTCAGTTAAAAGGGATATTATTTTTAATATTATATTTAAATGATCACCTCATTATTGACATAGCTTATAATCTGTATTGTGATGTTTAATAAATAAATTTACATGTAACTATATGTCCAGGATATGGACGAAACGAGCGACGAGGAGGATTCTGCGGGCGGCGCGGGGTCATCGGGGCCGGGTCCGGCGGGACCGGCGGGGCTGGCCGGCGTGGGTAGCGCGCTCGGAGCCAGCTCCCTCGGCCTGGACCCGGGGCGCGCGCCCCCTGCGCCCCCGGACGAGACGCGCGACATGTCCGTCAGCACGCTACACCTGTACGACCTGCATCTGTCGCAGGTTGGTTTAGCAACATTTCATTTATTCTTATTTTATTTTCATTAATATTACGGTATTTGACTACTAGTCATTTGAGTGACTTTTTCAACTGTCAAAAACGACATCTTGTTCTAAATTTGTTTGCGTTATAAACACGTAACGTCACGGTCTTTTCGAACTTAGTTCATGTTTCTAATTAATATAAAATTCTAAATGGATGAAAACATCAATCGGGTAAGTTATTCGTTCCACTCCTTCGCAGTTCGTATAATAAATGATGTAGCATAGCGCTTCGATTTCGCTTTAATTTGCTTATTCGATCACAATGAGTGTCCAATACATATAGCTGTTTGTAATCAATCAGGTGTGGTGTACCGGAACTAAAAGCGCCTTTGAAGAAATGTTTTCAACATCTCCTAGAGAAACAGAAAGCATACCATGTAGGTTTATTATTGGTTAATAATGTCATTTATCTACTGATAAGGAACAATACAAAGCGCAGTCTGTGCGGATAAAAAAAAGTGTCTCTACAGAAGGTACAGAAAGACAATGGAGAAAGATTTATTTTTTATTGTGTGAGATTGCTAAAGGCTGACGGCCCTGACGGCCCACCTGATGGAAAGCGGCATCCGCCGCCTATGAGCATATGTAACCCCAGAAGGGTTATCAGTGCCTTCCCGATCTTGAGGGCTTAGATGGAATGCCTCTTATGCTAATTACGCTGGGTATCTCTCGCCACCCGCCGGAACACAGCGCGCTGCTTGGCGGTATGTATAGAGCGAGCACTGTTACCCACCCAGACTGACCTTGCATAAGGTTTACCACAGATATCACTATTTCGAGTAAAATAACGTTCTCACTGTTATACTTGTAGTTTATTGTATTATGGACGATGTGAAAAAACAAACTCTCAGTGGTAAACTTGAATTGATGAAGAAGTCGAGTGAGATATAGGTCGCGCCAATCTTTAAGATCGCTGAAGGGTACTGACTGGGGGAAGTGTGCGTCCACTTGGAATCCTCATGCTCGAATTTTGATATTCTGATTATGCCAATATTTATTGTCTAATAGTGCCCAAAGGAAAAAAATGTGCTATCGTAGTTTCAGAGAAAATCGAGTTTTTCACTGAGGCTGCTAGCGGAATGTTTCGCTGGCAGCCTCATCTCTGGAACCAAGGAACTACTTCGAAATTCGAGCATGAGGATTCTAAGTGAACGCACACTTCCCCCACTCAGTACCCTTCAGCGATCTTAAAGTTTGACGGGACCTGTAAAGGTAATCAATGTCAAGATCAGGTTATGGAACCAATTCCGTTTGCAAGTGCGGGCTTGATAAAAGCTCTGTTTACTATATTCCTATTTTACTGTCCAAAGTATTTTTTTCCATATTTTGTGAATTTATTGTACAAAATATTTAAAAGTAGCTGTGAAGAGTGGTATTTTATATTGATAACAGAGATATAGTTTATTTAAACTTACTTGCTTCTCAAGTGTCCTTGTCTAGAAACAGTGAATTCTTTTCTTAAGACAGTTACTGTCTGCACAGCGAATGATCTAACAGCGTTGTTAGCAAATAAATTAAAAATTTTTTAAAATAATTAAACTAGCATAGCGAATGTACCCACTTAGCAAAATGCGCCTACTGCTCCATTAAATACGTATCCTATTTTCCAACAAGTACGTGTATTTGCGCTATACGCTTCAATAAAGTTACACATATGAAGAATCCTGACACTAGGATTGCCACCTATTAGCTATACAACATCGTCATCCGGACTTGGCTCCTGTGTGTAGAGTATGGCGTTAACTTTCGGAAATGTAGGAAAAGAACCGGGTCCTATCAGTGGGATTATGGGTTGAACATCCTAAACAAATTATATTCTTATATTAGACAGATAGGCAACTTACCCCTCGATGAGTTCTTTGTTATATCAAGTGATATAAAATATGAAATACCTAAGCAGCACATTGGCTGGATCCGAACCCGAGATCTCTGGTCTCTACTCTGAAGCTACCGACGCTATTTGCTTTAGAGCGGCTGAGGAGTGAGCGGAAAGAGTAAGAAAATATAATCATGGCAAAAAAACGAGTTTGATATTTAAATAAAGAGTTTAGCCATTCTGTAAGGTAAAGGCCATAAATTAACGAAAACAATTTCCTGGTGTATACAGAAATACACATCATATCCATTACATTATATGATGAAATGGTACACCTTTATAACGCTATTACTTGCGAACTGTCAAAAGTTTACATTGCAATAATAGTTTCATTATGTAAATGCGAAGGCTTGATAAAATATAGGAGGTGCACACACGAGGGAACACTCGAATGTTGTGGGAATGTTCTGGAAAAGGACTCCTGCTTTTCTCACACTCAGCTATACGTATTGTAGCTTGCTCTCGAGTAGAGAATTAGAAAAATTTATGCAAACAACATGAAAAATGTTGTTTATAAACAAGTATTGTAGTAGAAGCGGTCGTGGCTCAGTGCGCCTTGCGTGGTCGCGTCGATCACGCAGGTTAACCGACTACAAAGACGGTAACCTGTATGAATAGCCTGTATGAATTTGACTGTTAGTGGCATTTATCTCGACCGTTTCCGTGCATCGCAAGGCACACTAAGCCGTTGGTGCCGGCTGCTATAATGGCGGCTTGAAAAGTTCTGACACTGGGGTTGGCCGCTAGCCCCACAACCTCCAGCAATCTGGGCTTGGCTCCCGTGTGTGGAGTATGGCCTAACCTTCACGAGGTATGAGAAAAGACCCATACTCCTGCAGTGGGGACATATTGTCAACACATTGAATATAGTTAGAATTATGTTTTCAATAAAAAATACCTAAATTTTAAGCTTTTTCCTTTTATTCCAACTACCACACGATCTCATCAATTCCCTGAGCGAAGCCGGGGTACACCAGCTAGTTATTTATAAAAACTTTAGAAACAATTTAATTATAAGTTTGCTGCATGCGAAAGTTGTTTTACAGTTCATATTGCAAACAAATGCTTTGCGAAAATATGAGTTTTCCTTCAATTAAGTTCTTGTGTAGACTCTGGTTATGAGGTTTTAAAAATAAATAGTAGCATTGGCATCTATGAATCAAGCAGTGTTGCTACTGAATATTAAAGTCTACATGTATTATTTTGAGTATTTGATATTGTTTTCTTTTTTCAATTAATCAATTAATCAATCAATCAATTCATGTATTTGCCTGAATACATGGTATAAATGTTGTATGGTCTTAAATTTAAATGTAGTCTCACATGATTCGCTTTAGTAAAAGCATGCAAAATTTTATAACATTACATAAACATAGAATTGTATTATCACTGCTAAGTCACAATAATTATTTCATTATTATTAAGAATTTAAACATGTCAAGATAATAATAATCAATAGCTATTTTTACCCTCAGATGGTAAGCTTTTAAGAATAATTAAAGGAAGTAGGTATCCACATCCGTTTTTAAGCTACTTCAATAAGCCCTTAACATTATCTCACCTGATAGTAAGTTACTTACCAAGATTTCCCAATGCAATAGGGAACTAGCTATTTTATATCGTATGTTTATTTTATATTGTATGTATGGCGGCGAGACTTTGAAGTTTCTTTAACTTTGAAGAACTTTGAATGGTGAACAAGCTAGCCGCTAGGCCATGGAGGTGGTTAAAAGTCCTTTGTTTTTCCGCCGTTATTTATGTATCATGTATGTATGTACGCACTCATCTTGAAAAGTACTTTGAAAGTGACACTAAGCCCGAGGAAGAACCTTGTAATAGTAGTTTATTCTGAAAATACAATAGTATAGTATATTCAATAGAATCAGTGGCGTAGCGTGGGTTTTCGCCGCCCGGGGCCGATCGAAAATTTGCCGCCCTTTTCTATTTTGATCATTAGTAAAAAAAGTCTACATACTGCGTGCTACGATTGCTGGCCAAGAGTGAATCGGTGGGACTACGAGTAAACAGTCAATTACTCGTCGACCCACCAGTGGGACAATGCGGTGGGTCCACGAGTCGGGAGTGAAATAAAACAGCCAAATTCTGTAATCAATTAAAAATTATGTACTTTTCGTGTTTTTTTTAAAGCAAAATCTTTTATACAATCGATATTATATCACGTTCGATTGCTAATTGCTAATATAGCTTAATTCAAAATCCGTAATACTAATTGAACCCCGCTGGACATCGAACTTGCAACCTCCTGATGTGAAGCGAGCGCATAATATTCTTCCGTGGGCGAGCGCTCACGAACATAAATTACTCGTATAATTATAAAAAGCGCGAGCGAAGCGAGCGCGCAATTTTTTAAAGATATCTCAGAATGTTTATGTTAAACCAACAAAAATCCTTTTACTTGGAGCGCTCAGCACCGTTTCAGTAAGGGTAGGTACCCCAACTACCAGGATGCTTGGCGCCCCCATGAGCTCGACGCCCTGTGTCTGTGCACGGGTGACACGACCCATCCTATTTAAAATGTAGGTAACTGTGCGCCGTTGCTGTACGGGTTTCATTCTTCATATGATAACATCTGTTTTCATGATATTTTATCTGGGTCATGTAACTTTGAATACTTTTTATCATATATTTTGATCGCTCAATTTGCCGCCCCCCTGGACGTGCCTCGATAATTACCTTCAGTTTAGAGATGCTTCTCTCACAACTGGCACTGCTAATGGCAGCTGTTAAAAATATTCTTAACATTATGATAATATTTAGTTAACACTCTTCAAGTTTATAATATATTTTAGTAAGCCAGACATAATTATGTATCTCTTTTTAAAGTCTGGGTCTGTTGCAGCTACAAAAGTACGAAGAAGTACACGCTCAAGTTTAAACTCTTCACTATTAGTAATATCTTGAGGAGCGTGATCTAAGTCCAGTTCATCAACGCCTAATAACACTAGGTAAAAAAATGTGGCGCTCGCCGCCCCTATCCATGTACCGCCCGGGGCCATGGCCCCCCCGGCCCGCCCCACGTTACGCCACTGAATAGAATACATAGGTTGTCCTAGAAATGGCACGCCAGAGTGACACTGGACATAGATTGGTTTCAGGTCTATCAGATAACATCATCATGACCCTAGTAAAGGTTCGCTGATTTTCGAGATATCACCACTTTTGTGTATTATTTTTTGTCCTTTTATCGCCTCGGATTGCTAGAAGAACTTCAGAATCTCGTTGTTTTACCTAGGCTGTCTTAAATAGTTGCTTTAGATAATTAAGCAATAATTTCATTGAGAACTAGCGCAAAATCCTTAATAAAAGTTTCTTTCATTTTATGCCAATGTTAAAACGTTAAGTTTGACTAACTGCTGTGAAAAAAATATGTACCGGACCGAATTAACAATAAATGATCTTGAAAACTGATCACTTTCATGCCCTTTTGAAAATGGTATAACAATAGCAGTTTTTGTTTGTTAAAAGCTTAAATACACAAAATTGATCATATCTCGAAAACCAGCGAACTGTTGATGTCATCTGATAGACCTGAAGCCGATCTATCTCCAGTGTCACTCGAGCGTGTCATTTTTGGGAGATCCTGTATACATAGAGTATTTTTTCGTCGAAGTAAGTATAAAAATGCTACGCTTGAAGTTTCCCTACGTGATCGAATCGCTAAACTGAAGTGGTAGTGGGCGGGGCACACAGCTCGTAGAACACACGGCCGTTGGGGCATTAAAGTTCTCATGTGGCGACCGCGCACCGGAAGACGCAGTGTAGGTAGGCCTCCCACTCGGTTGACTGATGACCTGGTGAAGGTTGCGGGAAGCTGCTTGTTGCGGGCAGCACAGGGCCGGTTGGTTTGGAAATCCTTGGGGGAGGCCTTTGGACAGGAGCAGTGGACGTCTGTCGTCTTCCGGCCAACGCAGTTAAGAGATACGGCCTTGTATGCCACATATTTTTACACTCGTATGGGAATCAAAACCTATAGGGTACTTTCCGTTCACCTAGAATCATGAAATTTGGCAAGAAGCAATGTCTTATAGCACAAGTAAAGGGAAAAGTCCGAAAACCTATAATAAATAAGCATTGTCCAAAAAATCCGAAAAAAAAGCATTGCTCGTTGCCAAATTTCATGATTCTAGGTCGACGGCAAGTACCCTATCGGTTTTGATTTCCATACGAGTGTCCAAATATGCGGCATAAACGGCCGTATCTCTTGTCTGCGTTGGCTTTTTGTTTGATTTTGATTTTGCACAGCTTCAAGGGATTGCAGGCCTAAGTATTTGATATAAATTTCAACTTGATACGTCTACGCGTTCCTAAGAAAAAGGGTCTTTACAGACAGACAGACGGACATATGAACGGACAACGAAGTGATCTTATAAGGGTTCCTTTTTTTTCCTTTTGAGGTACGGAACCCTAAAAAGAGCATTAAAGGCTTCGTCACACTGTATGCATTCTGCGGTCTCCGGTCAGGTCAAAGCGATCGCAACCAGCATCATGTATGAACAATATTGTCGGTCTCTATATTTTTTCGATCTGATGCGATCTGACCGGACGATCACGTGAAAGAAACGCGGAGAATGCACCGGGCAAGCGGTCTGGAGCGAAAGACGCTGACCGGTTGCCCTGACCGATGATGCTGCAATCACTTTGACCACAGACCGCAGAACGCATCCAGTGTGTCAAAGCCTTTAACAAAGAAACCGTACTGACATTTCAGTAACGAACATAATGTCAACAGGCTGTCAGTTCCACATAGAGAGTTTACCAATGATATCACTGAATTTCAATATTTTCAGTATTATCTGTATGGCCGAAATATTTGATTCGTTCTGTATTTTCATTTTTACCTATTAGTTTTAAATGTTTAAATGGAAGTGGGTATCTCAGTTGAAGTCAAAGGTAATTTGGATTACTTAACACTACTAACATTTTCTTTTGGTTTTATATTCTGCGAGATATATACAGGGTGTAACAGAAGTGTGTGACAATACTTCAAGGTTGGCTTTTACCCATCAAACTGAACAACTTTTGTTCTACAACTTTGTTGAAATCGCAAAATTTTTTTTGGACTTTTCATACAAATCGATCAGCTGGCGAATCAAGTTTGTATGAAAAGTCCAACAATTTTTTTGCGATTTCAACAAAGATGTAGAACAAAAGTTGTTCAGTTTGATGGGTAAAAGCCAACCTTGAAGTATTGTCACACACTTCTGTTACACTCTGTATAGACAGTAGGGAAGCGGTCGTTGTTCAGTGTGGTTTGCGTGGTCATCTCGACCATGCAGGTTAACTGATTACAGACACGGTCATAACCTGGATGGGTTTGACTGTTATTGGCATTTATCTCAACCGTTTCCGTGCTTCACAAGCTACGTTAAGCCGTTGGTGCCGATTGCTATCACTAGATGGCAGTCGTTAAGCTATGTCGGAGACCTTATAGGCGGCTTAAAACATCTGACACTGGGGTCTCCACCAATCCGGTACTGGCCTCGTGTTCTACACCTAACCTTTCCGAGGTTTGGGAAGAGACCGGTGTCCTTGCAGCGGGGACGATATGGGTTGTTAACGAACAAATAAACTACCATAAGGTTAGATTATTATCACTTAAGAACGACCTACATAGATGAAGTACAGAACGGTCAGTTCGACTAAAGTGATGCTCGAAGAAGGTAGCATAATAATCGACAACGCTGAACACGTTAAAAAAACCGACTTCAATTGTAACAACTACAATTTTGCTATGTTTTTTGTTTTTGTTGATTTTTTCAAAAAGCGCTGATTCAGTTTAGTTACAATTTATATGGGACCACCTCTTGAAGTATTACCTACGAAACAAAATGAGAATCATCAAAATCGATTCATAATTGGCGGAGTAATCGCATAACATGCATACAAAAAAAGCATACAGTTGAATTGAGAACCTCCTCCTTTTGAAGTCGGTTAAAAAGCCGTTAGGTGAATGAAGATCAGAATCACGACCCGGATGTGTTTGACTTTTAGTGGCGTTTATATCGACCGTTTCTGTGCTTCGCAAGCCACGTTAAGCCGTTGGTGCCGGCTGCTATCACTAGATGGCAGTCGTTAAGCTATGTCTTTTAATCTTTAGTATATTTAGTGTTTATAATCCATATGATCCCAATTTTACCCCTTCCCTCTGTAGTCTATATTAAAACAAAATAAATAATAATTGTAATGTTTTTTATTCGTAGGCGGGTCAAAATGCATCTACGTGTTGTTCGAACGACTGCGGATCCCGCGATCGCGACCGGGGGCGCTGGGCTAGTGGCGAGGACACACCGCTTCTTCGCCGACCATAACACCGAGCCACAGCCGCCCGCCGCGCTGCCCCTGCCGCCCCCACTGTCGCTTTCACAGTTCCCAAATCCCCTGTGTGGGTCTAGCTACCGACTCGCAATAACAACCTAGTGTAGTATGTTTCAGAACACCAGTAAGATATTTTCCATCTTTTGTTTAGAAGTATCTATATCCTTCAAGAAATTGCCAGAAATACATTAAACAAATAACCTTATCACACTGTTGATTAGCTATATATTTCCTAGCGAGGTGAAATTCCCCATTGCGAGTTTGCCTTGTTTGGAACACGCTCGCACAATTCTAAGTGTTAAAGTACAATGTAGGAGGTTTAAGATGAGTACTTTTCATTTTTTGGAAGTCTGTGAATATGGTAATTGACAGCCTTAAAATCAATGCGAAATAAAGACGAAACGGCTTTAAAATTCATCAGCAATTTTGTTTTAAAATTTATTTCTTCATTCATATTATTGATATGAACAATGAAATAAACTTAATCGAATCATTTCCATTTAATTTTCAAAAGTTATAAATGTAACTAAGTTACAGATGTAAAGTACATATACTTTATAACTTTAAAAAGGACTTGTTGTACTTATGTCTATGTACGTTTGAAGGATTTATCATATACATAAACGTGAATGGGCGTACCCAGGGAGAGCAGGGACGTCGGTCCTGGATCACTGGTCCGAAAATGCCCACAACAGGTGCGGTCTTAGGGAGGGATGGTCTTCCAGATGGATTCAAATCAAGTCATAGTAACCGAACTCTCTAAAAAAATCGAAGTTGTGTAGATATTCAAATAGATTTTTAGAGTTCGCTTTTTTCACTGTGTAGGAATAAGCACTATACCGTAAGTCTTAGTGATACAGACCGAGCTATTTAAAATGTTCCATAGCGAGCCGAGGTGTTTTTTTTTTTAACTATCCGAATAGTAAGAATAACGAAAACTTTCAAATATATTCAGTAAGCAATTTTGTTATTTAGTAAAAATACGAAAAAAGAATATGTATATTTTTATCATTTAAACACATGGAGAGAAATTATCGAAGCCACGAAAATTTATGACAAAATATAGGTCTTCCTGGCCTCCACAAACCGCAGCGAAATCCCAAATAATATAAGAGCTCAATACTTATAATAATTTTACGTACCTACGTAGGTATCTTTTTATTTAGCTCATTATAGAACTCTTCTCGTGGCCTGAGCTTAAGACAGCTGTAGTCGATAACTCAGAATTTTGAAGTCGAAATAGTGTTAGCGATATTATTGGTATATCCTACTATTTAAGAAGAAAAGAATAAAAGGATACAAATAGTATCCAGTAAAAAAAACGATAAAAGTTTTCATAATGATTAGTGATTCAAGAATGTGTTCCAAATTTATTGTAAGTGATATTTGTAATTTAATTTTAATTGACTTGACTAATGAAACACTATATGTACATATAACTGTAATGTAGTTTTATATATTCTGACTCTTAGATGTACCGTACACAAATTTAGTTTTTTAAACTTCTTTGTACTGGCTGTGCCTTTTTAATTAATTTTATATTTTATTGAAATCCCTTTAATTAATAAAATATAGATACCTCTTTATTTTAATGTACAATTAAAATCTTCATGTTTAAATGGACAAAAATTAAATTACAAGGATTGGATATCAAAGATAACACACTGAGACCAAGTCCAGAAAATGACTGATAATAGCTACTCAGGCAAAATGTGATTCGTCCCAAAAAAAACTTGTTATTATTGGTATAAGCTTTTATCCGTGGCGTCGCACACGTGGCACTGCTTTTATGTGTGTCTTTCAGTGTGTGTGATGCGCGACCCGCAACTGGCTCGCGACCTTGTAAAAAGCTTTTCCTTACCCTACGGGAACTGTACTATTATTTTTGATATTTGACAGTTATCTATCAGTTCCCCCAGCTATCGTCTTTGAGAGCTACCATTATTGTTAACAATTTTCCACCCACCAGATTTGACATATATTACTTTTATAGATATCAGTTTGACAAATGTCAGTTGGACATATGCAAGTTTGACGGAAGTCAGTGGGACGGAAGCCTCCTTGATGAAAATTAATTTGACAATAATCTTCTTCTTCTTTTCTGTTTGGCGTTTACATTTATGAAGAGTAATTTGGCCAATGTTAAGTAAAAAAAAAAGATAAGTATTTGTGAAAGTAAAAACCGGCCAAGTGCGGTTCGGACTCGCGCACCGAGGGTTCCGTACAAACTTGGAACTTTGCTGTTGGAAAACTGTTGTCCCCATGCATCGACGTAGGTCAGTTTACCAACTGCAAATAAGTTTAAATTATCGCAAACACAATTGTGATGTAACTACGAATTTATGGATTTTTCACAGCTCCAAAGGATTGCAGACTTGAGTATTTAATATTAATTTCAACATGATACCGTCACGCGTACCTGAGAAAAATTATATTGACAGACAGACAGACGGACAACGAAGTGATCCTATAAGGGTTAAACCGCACCTGGCCGCACGATATCGCATTTTTCTGTGGCTCACAAACATCGTTCGCTAGAGAAGAGAATAGAATTGATGGGTACTTTTCACTTTATCACTGACTTTGAATAACAGATTTTTCCTCAAAGATATAACGTTGAAACTCTTCTAAAATGGTCTAAAATAGTCAGTTCTACAGTTCTAAGATGTCAGTTTGACGGATGTCAGTTTAACAGATGACAATTTCACAGATACCGCCTTGCTACCAGAAAATGAAAAAAAAAAAAAAAAATTGGTCCAGGTTTCTCAGAAACCATCGATATGGGAAACATTAGATGAGGTTAATACTTCCTGACTGCGTAGTCGCTGATAGTGGTTTGCTCCCCTATGTTGAGTAGCGCCGCCTTTTCGCGCACCATTCGAATCTGACAAGCGACGAGTAAACATCCCGTGTTTAAATGAAAATATGTCTTACAGAGCAGTGAAATGTGTTAATAAAACAATAAAAAAAAAATAAAGAACAAAACTAACAGCAACATTTCTTATCACTTTTTTCTTGTTATTTTATGAATATTTTGTCATTTTATAGTGATGCTACGCTACTCGTCGCTAGATGTCGCTAGTAGATAACATTAATTAAATACATGCCTCCCTATTCGTCGCTAGATGTCGCTAGTAGATAACATTAAATACATAAACCTCTAGCTTATCACACAACGGCGATATTTGTTTAAATACATGCCTCTCTCTTCACCCCGCTTCAGGCCCCGCAAGACGAACACGCTGGTTCAGAAACAAACAGAGCGAGTAACCTTATCTAATGTTTCCCATATCGATGTCAGAAACTATACATTCAGCCCTTTTTTAGGGTTCCGTAGCCAAATGGCAAAAAACGGAACCCTTATGGATTCGTCATGTCTGTCTGTCTGTCTGTCTGTCCGTCCGTATGTCACAACCACTTTTTTCCGAAACTATAAGAACTATACTGTTGAAACTTGGTAAGTAGATGTATTCAATATAGGTCTTCAAAAATGATATTGAGGTTTCTAATATATATTTTTTCTAAACTGAAAAGTTTGCGCGAGAGACACTTCCAAAGTGGTAAAATGTGTGTTCCCCCCCCCCTGTAACTTTTAAAATAAGAGAATGATAAAACTAAAAAAATATATGATGTACATTACCATGCAAACTACCACCGAAAATTGGTTTAAACGAGATCTAGTAAGTAGTTTTTTTTAATACGTCATAAATCGTAAACCGCAATTTACCTACAACGAACTACAAGAACTTTTATATTATGTTACTCGCTGCTTTTTTTGGATCCACGTATGAAATTTCAACGAAGTCCGTTCTATAGTTAAAGCATTAAGTGTTAAATAACATGCAGACAGACACACACACTTTCAGATTTATATTTTAGTTAAGATTTCCTATACTATTTCCTATACCTATTACTACTGCTTTTTATTGTGGCTCGCGATAGCAGTTAAAATAGTACGATTACTCCCGTCCCAAATCCTGTAAAATGCGAACCAGAGAGTTACACTCATATTAGATACGAGTATAACACACAAGCACCAGACACCAACAAAAAAATTACTAATTACAGAAATGTTTGCCATGGGTGGGATACGAACATACCCCTCAGTAGTCACCACTGACTAAGCCACGTAATCAGTCAATCTAACAAGATTTTGACTGACTCACTCAGTGGTTAGTGTTCCTGACTACTGATCCGAGAGTCGTGGGTTCTATCCCTACCCAGAGCAGACGTTTCTGTGATGAGCAGATTTGTTTGCTCTGTGTCTGGGTGTATAATATCTATATATACTGCTCAAAAGAAAATAAGGGCCAGCAGGTTTTTCTAGTATATCATTAAAATAATGAAAGTGATATATTTTTTTATGTACATTTTAATAAAATTATGCTATTGTTTATCATTTAAGCTAATAAATGTTTCAAATAATGCTCAGGAGACCTTTTTATCAAACTTTTTGTTTGAAAAACACAAACAACAAAAAACACTCTTTATTAATTTGCACTTAATTCACCACTTTTTTTGTTTTTTAATAATGGGTATGCCCTCCTCTTTTATCTATGCACTCCTGAAGCCTGGACTGCGTGCTCTCGGTGAAAAGCCTCACGTTTTCCGTTGGAATATCTTTAGGCCCGTTAGGCACTTTTCAAACCGTTAATCAGCTGCTGCTGGTTGTGAAGTTCTTGCTCACTTTCTCTAACCCTTCGTTTCAATTGGTCCTACCTATGCTCTATCGGATTTAAGTCCGGACCGGATTTAATGGGACCACCGAACTGGCAACTTCATTCTTTCATGAAGTTGCCAGTTCGGTGGTCCCATAGTAATAGTTTGGGGCGGAATTAGCTTGCAAGACAAAACTGAGCTTGCCATTTTTAATGAGGGTGCTGTAACTGCCCACCATTATATTGAGTTATCAGGCCTCATGTGATCCCATTTCCGCAGCGAGTGGATTCTGGATTCATACTGATGCAAGATTATGCCTGTGCACACACTCAAGCGACCCAGTCTACTGTGGAAGACTCTCATAATCCAGTGTTACCATGGCCACCAAGCAGTCCGGACTTAACGGTGCACACACTCAAACGACCCAGTCTACTGTGGAAGACTCTCATAATCCAGTGTTACCATGGCCACCAAGCAGTCCGGACTTAAATCCGATAGAGCATAGGTAGGACCAATTGAAACGAAGGGTTAGAGAAAGTGAGCAAGAACTTCACATCCAGCAGCTGCTGATTAACGGTTTGAAAAGTGCCTAACGGGCCTAAAGATATTCCAACGGAAAACGTGAGGCTTTTCACCGAGAGCACGCAGTCCAGGCTTCAGGAGTGCATAGATAAAAGAGGAGGGCATACCCATTATTTAAAAACAAAAAAAGTGGTGAATTAAGTGCAAATTAATAAAGAGTGTTTTTTGTTGTTTGTGTTTTTCAAACAAAAAGTTTGATAAAAAGGTCTCCTGAGCATTATTTGAAACATTTATTAGCTTAAATGATAAACAATAGCATAATTTTATTAAAATGTACATAAAAAAATATATCACTTTTATTATTTTAATGATATACTAGAAAAACCTGCTGGCCCTTATTTTCTTTTGAGCAGTATATATAGATATTATACACCCAGACACAGATCAAACAAATCTGCTCATCACAGAAACGTCTGCTCTGGGTAGGGATAGAACCCACGACTCTCGGATCAGTAGTCAGGAACACTAACCACTGAGTGAGTCAGTCAAAATCTTGTTAGATTGACTGATTACGTGGCTTAGTCAGTGGTGACTACTGAGGGGTATGTTCGTATCCCACCCATGGCAAACATTTCTGTAATTAGTAATTTTTTTGTTGGTGTCTGGTGCTTGTGTATAGCCCGGAATAATTTATAACCTAGTAAAGCAGGCCGTAAAAAGTTATTAAAAGGTACAAAGTTTCATTAAAATCGTTATAGCTATTTTTGAGAAAAATTAACAAAGAACTTATTTTTGTATGGAATTTTCCCAGAGTAACCAACTATCTTAATGTACTAGGTTGTATAAAAATATGGTATTGTACAAAGTTTCATCAAAACAGAGCCATTTTTGAGCAAAATTAACAAAAAACTTATTTTTGTATGGAAGGTATAAGAATCAAATTTTTCCCAGAGTAACCAACTATCTAGCTAGTATACTGGGTTGTAAAAAATATGGTATTATAAAAAGTTTCATCAAAATCCTTAGACATTTTTGAGAAAAAAATATGTGTTTTAGGGTTCCGTAGCCAAATAGCAAAAAACGGAACCCTTATGGATTCGTCATGTCTGTCTGTCTGTCTGTCTGTCTGTCTGTCCGTCCGTATGTTACGGTCACTTTTTTCCGAAACTATAAGAACTATACTGTTGAAACTTGGTAAATAGATGTATTCTGTGAACCGCATTAAGATTTTCACACAAAAATAGAAAAAAACAAAAAAATTTGGGGGTTCCCCATACTTAAAACTGAAACTCAAAAATTTTTTTTCATCAAACCCATACTAAGCTACTAATCTATGGATAGGTCTTCAAAAATGATATTGAGGTTTCTAATATATTTTTTTTCTAAAGTGAAAAGTTTGCGCGAGAGACACTTCCAAAGTGGTAAAATGTGTGTGTCCCCCCCCCCTGTAACTTCTAAAATAAGAGAATGATAAAACTAAAAAAAATATATGATGTGCATTACCATGCAAACTTCCACCGAAAATTGGTTTGAACGAGATCTAGTAAGTAGTTTTTTTTTAATACATCATAAATCGTAAACCGCAATTTACCTACAACGAACTACAAGAACTTTTATATAATATTACTTGCTGCTACGGAACCCTTCATGGGCGAGTCCTACTCGCACTTGGCCGCTTTTATTTTACTATTAGCCATTTTTGAGCAAAAAAATTAAGTGTTTTTTTACTATGGTGGCAACCCTAAAAAAAAGCGGCCAAGTGCGAGTCGGACTTTGGAAGTGTCTCACGCGCAAACTATTAGTTTAGAAAAAAATGATATTTGAAACCTCAATATCATTTTTGAAGACCTATCCATAGATACCCTACACGTATGGGTTTGATGAAAAAAAAAATTTTGTTTCAGTTCTAAGTATGGGTAACCCCCAAAATTTATTGTTTTTTTTCCTATTTATGTGTGAAAATCTTTATGCGGTTCACAGAATACATCTACTTTCCAAGTTTCAACAGTATAGTTCTTATAGTTTCGGAAAAAAAGTGGCTGTGACATACGGGCGGACAGACAGACAGACAGACAGACATGACGAATCTATAAGGGTTCCGTTTTTGTCATTTGGCTACGGAACTCTAAAAATGACGATATTAAAAAATAAGAAAAACGGCTGGAGATATTAACAAAACGTTGCCCTAACCCATATTTCAACCAAATCCGTTTAGTGATGTTGGCGCTAGAGCCCGGGACGGACAAACACACATACACACACAGTAATTTATAATTTTTTTGTTTTTTGGGCTCTATAAGTGCAAGATAATCGATCCCCATCAAAATCTCAAGTTAGATTTTTTTACAATGACAATACTTCCACGAAAGTAAAAAGAGTCCGTTCCGTAAACTTTTTTCTATTTTCCTTGTTATTAACAACCCATTTCGTCCCTACTGCAGTGGCACGGGTCTCTTCCCTTAACTCGGGAAAGTTTAGGCCATACTCCACACACGGGGTCCAAGTCCGGATTGGTGGAGGTTGTGGGGCTAGTGACTAACCCTAGTGTCAGAAGTTTTTAAGCCGTCTTTGTAGAGGCCTTATGGCCTCTGACATAGCTTAACGACTGCTAGCGATAGCAGCCGGCACCAACGGCTTAACGTGCCTTGCGAAGCACGGAAACGGTCGAGATAAATGTCAAACCCATCCAGGTCATGGGTTTGACTGTTAGTGGCATTTATCTCGACCGTGTCTGTAGTTAGTTAACCTGCGTGATCGATGCGACCACGCAAGCCGCACTGAGCCACGACCGCTTCTATTTTACTTATATGAAAGAAATTTTTAATGTTTTTTAATTTCTTTTATTATAACAAGCTTCATAGGCAGCTACATAAGGTGAACATGACAAATATGCCTGCTTGTTTCTTTAAATTCAAAGCCTACATTTTTTTTAACTACAGGCTTTATACAATTTGCATCCAAGAAAAGTAGCGTTGCGAAAATGTGTACTTTCGGTGTCTGGTTTTGATAACACCCGCCAGTCTATAATTTACGTATTTGCTGCCTGTCAGTCAAACATCATCTTCTGCATTTGGTCCGAGGAGGAGAACTGAGAGTGTTGTAAAAGCTTCGTTATTACGAAGTGTGTAGGATACCTAACATTCAAATCACTGGGGCTTCTACTCAATACACTGAACCACTTTTATTCTACGACTTTACTGAAAACGCAATAATATTGTTTTGACAAAAATAGGCATCAGCATCAGATTAACTTGTATGAACAGCCCACTTTTTTGCGATCTCAGCAAGACTTTAAAACAAAATTATTCAGTGTTATGACTAGATGTCTCACTCGATACATATATTTTCTGACATCCTGTTTATTTTTTTTACATTTTGATACTGGAATTGGAAGACATTTTTTAATCAATTCCATCGGTTATGTATACGTGTATTTTCACAAGCGACACGTATTTTCTCTTAATTGTATCATGTAGGTAGTGTACCGCAGTGCCATGCGTGGCGCGTGCGTCAGCGCGCTAACACTTGATGATTTTTTAAACCCAATTCTCATAATAGTTGTCTTTATTATAAAATGTATACTTTATTATTTTTATTTTTACAGTCAAATATTTTTGACTTTATAGTCATAATTTTTTTATAATTGTGATTTGTTTTGAAAAATAAACTTGCAGAATATCGACGAAAGTCATTAGGTGAAGTGTGTTTCTAACATTAAATTTAATGTTTTTAAATGTTCGTCTATATGTATATTTATAAAACGGATTTTATTTATGGGCGATGAACAAATTTGTAAATACGAGAATAAAGTCTAATATTATGTGTCCTGTATCATGTTCTCGCCTGGAGGTTCACTTCTGTTGTTTTTTACCTTCGATTATTGACATCAAATAACTAAATTGTAAATACTAGTTCAATTTTAACGAAATAAGTAGTTGCAAGTAAGTGTATTGTGATATATTTTGTATTTTTGTCAGTACATGTTTTGCTAGATCATAACTAAAATAATAAGATGGCGCCGCTGTTTTAAAAAATTCTCATTTGATTTTTTTTTATTAAAAGTAATTAATTAATAAATACTTACTATGATTACTAAACCTTGCATGCTGTTTGATGATAATATTGGACCATAAATTCATTACTTTTCGTGAAGTAAATGGGGATTTTTAAACAGTACAGAATGTATTTATTTCGTGTGCATTAGTAAAAGGGATACGCTGAATAAACAGGGTGAATTTAAATGAGTAAACAATTTGCTTATGAGGATGCATATACACATAAAACCAAGCAATTTCTTGAAAAAAAAATTTGACGTCTGTACCGTAGAAATCGATTAGCTGACAGTTCAATTTCGTATGCGAAAATCAAATTATATTGTTTCAAATTGACCATGTTGGGGAAAGTTGATAGTTTCATAAGTATATTCATTCAATTTACTATCTGTTCACTAATTTAAAGTCACTCGTCGTAGTCACAAGTTACACAGAAAAGAAAAAATAACTGGGTTCTACCTTATTCAAACTAAACAATTTCTGCCAAAGAATCTTGTATTCAATTCGCAAAAAAATAATTTAACTACAATAGGCAATTTTTTTTGGAGAAAGGTTTTCAGTTTTTGGAAATGAAGCCACTTTTTAGGGTATCTCAAATGAACCTTATGTAAAGGAAATAAAAAGGAGCATTGTAAAATTATATCAAATGTAATACTATTTTAAAATTTAATTTACATACGCAATTTCCATTGAAGTCATGTAATAAAATATTGAAGTAACATTTCTTTTTTATTATTCGTTGCCTTCAAACTTTTTTTCTAATAATAATAGTAATTAATAATCACCGGCTTTGAAGAATCCCAGAATGTAAAGTGCGACAATCTAACGAAGAGGAACAAGTTAGTGTCCTTGACTTTTGGTGCATCCGTACCAGTTCCGTCGCCTTGGCCGACCCTTTATACAGGTGCCACGCCGATGCGATGCAGCGCGGAGACGTCCGAGCTTCAATCTCTCTTTATTTTTATTTAGAAATACACTCTACACTCAAATAATATCCGCGAACATAGTAAGGGTAAATGCTTTACAGGAATTAACTGAATTCTTTTTTTTTGTCCCGTATAAAGTTAGGTTTAATTCATAAATTAAACCTAACTTTTCGTATTATGTAGAATCTACATGTTATATGGTTCCTATGCATATAGGCGATCACAAGTCTCGAACTTTTAGTAGAAAATTCATAGGATGAATAACCGAAATATTTCATCTAAGTTTAAAGGTCAAAAATGTGAGTCAATCTCATTTAAATTTAATATGCCATTTTGTTAAATAAAATGCGTCGTGGAGACGAACTTTCCCTTTTTTATATTTTGTAATTTTCAATAAATTTTAGTCTCATATTTAACAAGGAAGAGGTGGTGAAGAAAAGCAGACTAAGGGTGAGTTGAAGGAGAGACTAGAGATGATGAGCCACGGCGAGTCGTCGGCGGCGGCGGCGCCTGCGCCGGCGGTGGGTGCACGGCTATAAGTAAGAGGTGCGACCGCGCTCGCGAGGTTAGTCGCCGTTCGCGCTTCGCCAACCGACAGTGTCTCTCCCTTTTCTTTCGGTGCGTGCCACCCTTACCACGATCTCTTTCAGCCTCCTTTCTCACTCGACCGGTGATCCACGCTTGCGCAATTTAAAGGTCGCTGCTATTGGCATTTAAATGCTCTCTGACATTAAAGTTGCATTTAAATGTGCGATGCAGCTTCCTCGTTGAGCTTTAGTGTCGCAACTGTGTTGTTTGGGAAAGGCGCGGGTGCTGACGCGAGGTCTCTGTTGCAGCAGCAGCCAGCGCCGAGCAGCGGGCCCCGCGCACGCGCCCTACGCTCCTCCCGCGTGCCCGCCCTGCACCCCACGACAACATGATCGCCAGGACAGCGCTGTAAGTACGGCATCATATATAAAACGGACCCTGTTACAGTAACAGTGTTTTCACAAAAATGTAGTAGATTAACATAAAAATTACACAAGAAACGAAGTTCAGAATTTAATATAATTGCACTTAGGTCAATTTGTTGCGCTTCAGTCCGGTTAAAACTTATCGGGCCTGTCGTTAATTTATTCATTGTAAATTCTCAAGGAATATTATGTCTCCAAGACCGCTTTGTGGATATCAAAATATTTAATTTGTAATGTTCAAATCAGGTTTCCATTACCCAACGACAGTCGACTAACATCACGAATGAGGGCGCGTATTTCTCAATGAACGCTGCGTTGCTTTTAAAATATGCACGACTTAGTGCGTGCACATTGTCTCCGCCACATCCAGCCGGGCTGCGGCGGCGCGGCGGCGTCTGCGCATCCTCTGCCTCGCCACAGTCAGTAAATAAATCTATATAAACAATGATATGAAAGTTTTTAGATCATATTTAATAAAATGGGCGTACTTACACGTATTTTGTCAAAAAATATATACATTACATAATGTAAAAAGTTTTAAGTTTGGACAGATTAACAAATCATCCGCAAACAGAATGTGGTGAAACGTATTGTAATAGTGGTGAATCGTGTATTCTTTTTCGGAGCCCTCGTGACTGATGAGAGTCTCGTAACTACAAGCAATTAACTTGGTTTCTTTAATAATCTTACTCTTCTCTTATAATTGATGAAACTATGGAAACTGCCACCCTTTTTTATAGTGATAGCAGTAGCAGCAGAACTTTGTCGTTGGTCTTAGCCGCTATGAACTAATAGTAAAACAGACTAAGACTTTCCTTTTATATCCCTACAACAATAAATGATTACTATAACTTTATTTGAATATTTATTTGTTACAGTGCAATAGATTTTCTATTACAAATGCACATAAATGCATGAGCCCGCACAACTGTGATGGTTTTCGATGCTTATTTAAGTATTTGCGGCATTATAATATGTTTTCACAACGATCTGTAGATACAACTGTGTACTGAAATCTCAAATTTCGATTTTTACCACAAAGTGGTGTCTCATCGCTCACAGACTTTCTGTGGGTGGCGGCCGGAGATGCGTCTGTGGGTTGACTATTCTACTTCTTCACTAAATTTTCCACGTCCACAGATATTAGAAGGTATTGGTGGCGTGGCGGGGCGGTCAGGATATTTTGTTATATTCTCGCCAAGTCCTTTAGCCACGGCACTAGTGTTTATTTAGTGGTGTTTTTCACAATTCAAATTGGAAAGGCTTGTTGTTTATATTTATTTGTGTATTTATAGTACCTGGATAGTCCTATTATTGATATATTGCCGTACATCGTGAATAATTTAAAAATAGTAGTTTTTTCCATCATGTCCTTTGCTAGTTTTAAAACGTATTTTTTTGACAAATATATTTAAGTAAATATATTTATATTGATGTGTATTTAGAATTAGCAATGGTCATGAAGAAAGCATTAATAGCAGATAAGTATCACGCATTTAAGACGGACCATTTTCAATAGTCTATCCGTTAGGTGTTATGTGGGGTGATTATAGTAAAAAGCCCCATTATTAATTACTTTTATGTTAATAACATTAAAGATTCCTCATCCAGTTTTATAATGGCCGTTTTTAAAGAAATAATTGTGATGTAATTCGCGGAAGCCATGCAGTTAAGGTAAACTTTTAGTGCCTAACCATAATCAAAGTTCACTCAAAAGTGTTTTAAAAAATCCTACGTTTTCTTTATTTAGCACTGTACTGAACTAGTATGAAGGTTGCCGTACCAATAACAGTTCATAAAATGTTTTGGTTAGTTTTGTTCGGTACTTTTTAAAGTTACATCTTTTCGAGAAAGTTCTGGATATTTTTGGTCTGAAGAAGCTTTTGTGATATGAAGAAGCCAAACTGAGTCCTATAAAGTTGAACCCCGCCGGGAATCGAACCCGCGACCTCCTGATGTGAATTACGGAGGCGGTCTCTTCTTAGTAAGAACAGTATTGTTTGGAATTTTAATTAATATTTCCTTAAAAATTATGAAATAGTAATAATACAACTCTGATGTCTACTTTTCCTACATTCACTAAACTGAAGGTTAATTTTTCGCTAACTTTAAACACTATAATTTTGGTTAGTTTCAATATAACATGCAAGCAATAATTCATGCGAAGCAACACAAGCAATCAACGGAGCTTCTTGCTCTCAACTGAATTTCGTATGGTTTGATTTTTGTATGGTTTGAATGTAGAGGTGAGCCAAGGCTAGGCCAGAGTCTCTTCCCCTATCTCGAGAAGGTTATGCCATCTTGAAAATGAAAATAAAATATTTTATTCGAAGTAGGTAGCAGTGTACACTTTTCGAACGTCATTCTTTTATCTACCTAATACGAGGTTCCTACCACTCGGAACTCGTATACCCACCGTTTCGGGAAGTGTTTGCGGAGTGAGAACGGCGGGCCCTAAAGAAACTCCCTCCAACACATTTTTTTTTAAAAAGTCTTATATTCTAATACATCTTAACACTTTCGGTGGTGCAAACGACCTTAACCAGTTTCATAATATGGCACATACATGCTCCATACAAATGGAACCGACGTTTATAAACGTTCAACACTGCTCACATGTACTAACGAAACAGAATTTGACACAACCATCAGTTCACGTCGACGTTAATAAACTTTCATGATGCACGATTATTTTTTATTCATTATACGAAGTAGCAACGGCCTATGACGTCAACAACTATTAACGGTGTGTCATATACTAACACTTCTTTTGTTTTATGATAGAGAACAACGTCTCACGACGTCAAAGTCACTAGAAGTTGCGTCGTGTAATATCAGTTAATTATATTGCAGTTAAGGAACAACGTCTTTTCACGTCGACGTTTATTAACGTTGTTCTATATTGTGTATGTTAATTGTATTAGGATAAAGGGACAACGTGTTACAACGTCGACGTTATTGAACGTTGCGTCGTATTTTGGCTAAATTTTTTGAACATTACGAAACAACGAATTGTGACGTTGACGTATGTAAACGTTGTGTCAGATGGTATGAGTACATATTCTTCTTTAAATGTTGCCGTCTAATAACGTCGACGTACGATCACGTTGTAGCAAACAGTACTGATTCAGTTGCCATACTAAATGACATAACGTATATCAACGTCGACGTCATTACATGTTATCTTAAAGGTTTATTGTGTTAAAACAAGAAAACACGTTTGATTTGGTTTTAATTTAATCACTTTTATCACAACTTTACTTTTAAAGGCACATGGTAAATTAAATATAATTATCACACTGCAGGAAACAACATTTCTTATCAGAAATATTTATCTTACTTAAAGAAAAACAAAAAAATTAAAGTCTTTTATCTCTCTGAGATCAAACAATATTAGACAAATAATAAACGATATTAATCATTTTAGGATAAGTGTTAACTGTAATACCTGTTTTGACCGCAGACCTCTAAGCTTTAGGTGTCCTCTACTCGTACTTGTTACCAAGTTTGTCAGACAACTCTAATGTTAAAACTAAAGCAACTAACGCTAAAGGACTTTGGTGAAATGGGTATTAGTCGTTTAATAAATTGCGTATAAATCAACACGTATAAAAATATCTAATTACATATAATGTAATGATTATTGGCTATGCCATTCTTCGAAGCACACAGCACAGAGAGCCGGCTTCTCCTCACAGCCTTTACATCTCAGACTTGTTTCTCTTCTCAACTTCTTTTTTGCGCACATTTTGCACTTCATGTAGTTGCTCGTTTTTTTGGAGCCAGCGCGTACTGGAATCTTCTCCGGCCAGTGTCCAGTAGTAGGACGCTTTTCTGCGTTTTCAGTTGGCAAGAAATCAGTTCGTTTTTTCATTCTATTGTCGAATCTATTCACTGTTATAAGATTGGACGGTTTGAGGTCCTGTGGCAACTGTATAAGTGACTTTATCAAATCTTCTCTAAATGTCAGAAATTCATACTGAGAAGAGTTGTTTTTGCAATATTTTTTGTATATTAAGAAACTGTTCCATACTGCAAGGTCCATCAAGTGAAAAAAAACTTTTTTGTACCATCTCAATGTCTTTCGGGGTGTTGAATAATACGACACCATCTGATCTGCTCTGTCGATTCCTGACATAAATTTGTTATATGTTGTAACTTCTTCAGGCTTTTGTCGTATTTGCCCACGTCGATTTGAAATTTCTACTAGCTTTGGGTGATTTAATGTCGTCACCATAAGAACAGATCTCTTATCGTGCCATTTGGATACGTAAACCTTATTTTTTCTGACCCACACGTGTTCATTTTTGTTTAATTTTTTAGATATTAAGTGCTTAGGATTACCTCTTCTGTTTTTTCTTAGGGTTCCAGTAGTATGCGTCTTCAAGTCTAATAATTTTTCAGACAGTGAAACAGAATTATAATAATTGTCCATGAAAAGCCAATGTCCTTTTAATAAATAAGGCCTCATTAGTCTCATAACAATTTTTTCCGTCTTTTTTCCTCTTTCGTCTATATCATTGTCTTCCTTTCCGGCGTACATTAGTAAGTTCAAAACGTATCCATCGGATGTTGTCAATTCATAAAATTTTATGCCATAACGGGCTTTTTTTGATTTTATATATTGCCTAAAAGACAAACGGCCTCTAAACAACAGCAATGATTCATCCAACGAGAGTTCTCTTGTAGGTTTGTAACAATCACGGAAATTTTTTGTCATTATGTCAATGAACTTATAAATTTTTTCTTTCCCTTTAGCACCTACGTGAGACACATACAGGCACCTTAATATCTGTTCAAATCTACGAGCTGACATTGTAAAAGGAAATATTGGATGATAGTAAAGACTATCTGAATATGTAAACAGTTTAGATTTTTTTGGAACGTTAACTTGTCCCATTAGTAGACATAATCCGAAAAACTTTTTGATTTCCTCTGGGTCTACATCTTTATAACGGAACCGTCGTGAATTTCTGGTCATTGGTCTGTTTGTGTTACATAATGCTCTTCCGTAATTATTTGTACTTGTAACAATGTAGTCTATAACATGAGGGGGAAACAGTTTGTTGAAAACATTTATGATGGAGGTTGTGGCATCTATTTCAAACTGTGGACCTGTAGAATTATTGTCAAAGTCAAACACTGGTACTTCTACTGTAGAATCCTCCCAATTTTCTGCCGGTGAAGGTGTTCTATTTCTTGGCCGACGCCGCCTTTCAGTCGGAATATCTCGTGTACGACCTCTAGACGAGCGTGATGGGTTGCTCTCATTATTCGCAATAGGCGATGTGGGTAGCCCGGCGCTGATCTCCATCTCTTCCGCCGACAACCGCACTCTCACTGGAGAAACACTCTGATTCCTTTGCCGACGTTGCCTTAATGATCCAGTATTTCGAGTACGACTTCTAGATGAGCGACTGGATGAATTTGCAGCTGCCATTGGACAATGAGTTCGTGCTCTTCTTGCTTGACGGCGCCTCACCACTGCCAGAGATTCTCGAGTACGGCTTCTAGAGGGGCGATATGAACTAGCATGTAATGGTGGACGGTTGCTCTCCATCGCCATAGGAACGGGTGCGGGCGACCCTGGGTTGCTCTCTATCTCTTCAGGAAAAGGCGCAGGTGACCCTGGGTTGCTCTCCATCTCTTCAGGCAACGGCGCAGGCGACCCTGGGTTGCTCTCCATCTCTTCAGGCAAAGGCGCAGGTGACCCTGGGTTGCTCTCCATCTCTTCAGGCAATGGCGGAGGTGACCCTGGGTTGCTCTCCATCTCTTCAGGCAACGGCGCAGGTGACCCTGGGTTGCTTTCCATCTCTTCAGGCAATGGCGCAGGCGACCCTGGGTTGCTCTCCATCTCTTCAGGCAATGGCGCAGGTGACCCTGGGTTACTCTCCATCTCTTCAGGCAACGGCGCAGGCGACCCTGGGTTGCTCTCCGTCTCTTCAGGCAACGGCGCAGGCGACCCTGGGTTGCTCTCCATCTCTTCAGGCAACGGCGCAGGTGACCCTGGGTTGCTCACCATCTCTTCAGAGATCGGCGCCGTTGATGCTGCCAGTAGCACAGGTGAGTAACTAACCAGTCTTTGAGATGACAGTGAGGCGTTACTTTCCCTCGATCGAAGTGACGACGTTGCCAAGGGAAGAGGGTTGTTCTCCCGTTCTGCAAGTGATGGTGACACAGGAAGTACCGAAGATTCAACTGAAATAGTATCCGCGTTTGCAGTGTCATATCCAGTGTTTACTTGTTCCGACGTACGCCTTCTCTTCTTAGGTCGACAGTCAAAAATACTGGCAGAACTGTCAGAATCAGAACTAGACCCAGAATTAGAGTTATCATTGGACTTATTCTCAGCTCGTGAATGAAGAGCATGAGCATTTTCATTACTCACAGTACTATCATCACTGTCACTGGATGGCCCATTCTTCGGATCATAATCTTCATCGCTTCCGTATTCTCCATCATCACTGAAAGGGTCAGGAGTATTTTCCCGCGATGACAAAGCTTCTTCAAAAACTCTGAGTGACCTTTTTCTGCTGCTTCTTGGTTTTTTATCCATCTAAAACAAATAAATGAATAAATATCTCAATATGTGTAATCTTGTTTTACGATAAATTAATCTTTTAACTAATTTAGTTATGGGCTAGTAACTTGTACCTATAATTACTAAACACACAGATATTTTACATTTTATTTGCATATAATCAAGATACAAAAACCCAGATAAAAACACGACAGTTCAAAAGTATGTAACATAATATAATTTCACACATAATAATTAAATCAAAGCTAGATAAATCAAAAGAATCGACGTAGGTATCAATTCAATACTTTTGTGTAGGTAGGTATCGAAAAGTTTATTCACTATCTTTATTCGATGTTTTGGTCCTACTTTACAAGTAATTGTCTCTCAGACAGGATGATTTCACACAAAAAACAATAACATGATTAGTATACTCAGAAATATTTATAATATTATTACTTACTTTCGTTTTGAAGTTGCACTTTTCAAAGCGTCCACGGCCCGCGAGCCTCCCGCTAGCGACACATAGGGCGACTGAGTACGCCGCGGGTTGCACGGGGGGACGTAAATAGAAGTTGTGCATGTGTGCGTAGGTAACAACGTGCGTGTGAGAGCCCTTCACAAATTGACCAACAGAATTTTGTAGTATGGCGGTAGCAATCTATTATTTTTTGGTGATACGGCGCAATGACGTAACTAATCAATAATTATATGAGCCGCTGGCGTTATAAGACGTAGCGCCAGAGAAATATTTTTTAAAGCTGACGTGATTAAACGCTCTGCCACAACGTGTTCATTGATTTTGACGTGCTAAAACGTTGCACCGCCGAAAGTGTTAATGCTAGATCAATAAATGAATTATACAATGTCATGTCTGTAAATAAAATATGAAAAAATAAGAATAAAGAAAGAAAGGATTCAAAAGAGATAAAAGTAAAAAATATTTGTAGCTAATGACTAACAATTCCAAAAACCAATGACAAGAGCAGGCAAGTTCACACGGACAGCACCCGATCACGAGTATAACGCGAGAGTCAGCCATCGCTCCCCTCAACCATATTTGAGGGAAGGGAACGACCCGGCTCCCGATACGCCACCATCCGCACGAACATTTAAGCATCTCCCATACAGCTCCAAGGTGTTCATGCTTAATTTAATTATCCAGGTATAGTCCTGCAATTTTCTCATTCTACTCATACTACCAGGTCAACTGATTCTTGAAGTTTCTATCCAAAAATTATTTTGTGAATATGATTTAGGGTTATTAAGAATATGATTGAGGGCAATATAAAGAACTTTGATATGAGGGTTAAGAAGCTAGCTTTTCGAAGAAATGTTATACAATATTATGTTATCACAAATGAGACGACGGCTTAAAATAAAGCTGTGAAAAGACAGGTTCATAAAAATAAAATCATCTTATCTCAATTATGTGATAAATGAGAAACTATGGACGTATGCTTGTTTGTTAGTTGCGCTTTCACGTCGAAACTGTTGAACGGATTTGGATGAAATTCGGTAGGCAGCTAGATCAAGCACTGGATTATAGGCTATTTTTACCCGAAAAAAGGTTTCCTTTGGATATCTGTTTAAAGACCGGCGAAGCTAAAATTTGTTTTACTTTTTTCACGTTGCAACGGATTGATGTCATATTTTGACAGTTGAGAGAGTAGAAGTGACATAGGATAATTTTTATACGTTGTGATATTATTTTATGTTGAAAGTAATTCCGTGTCCCTCAATAAAAACGATATCCACGCCGGTGGAGTCGCGGGCAAAATCTAATATAAATCAAAGTTATTAGATAAAAAACAAAAGGCTTAGGCTTTTCTATCGTCGAGTTGAAAATACCTTAAAAAGCCAACACCGTCGTCGCGGCCGTCACATCGACATGTCGCGCGTGCGTGCATTATTGTTTCGGTTATACATGAGTTATAATAACATTCTATTCATTTTCTCTATTCCGTAGTGCTTAGGTACTAATTTAATTTATCTTGATTAGTTTAATTAAACAATGCTGGTGTAGTATAATTCCAGTATAAACTTTTGTTCTGACTGTGTTTACTTGACGGTTATAAATTACAACTTTTATTTTTTTATCTTCGGAAGCAAAATGTATGTATGATTTATATTTACTAACATTTTAATAAATTTAATAAAAGTCCGTAAAAGTTTTCTAAGGGACGAAATCAAAGGGGTCATATTAGCCATGTTTTGATATTGGTTCACAAATTTTTAAAGTAATTTTTGTGAATATTATAATTTTTAATTATTTCCATACTTGAAACCCGTTTACGTCAAATCTATCTCGAACGAATTTGTGACAATCGATCATCGCATATTTTAACACTTTACTTAAAAATTACTTTTCAGTCAAATGGGAGGAACTCAATCAGTAGATTTGATTTACACATAAAATCGGAACTGTTTCACTTTCCCTTCCCACGAAAAATATACTTAACATTTCTTACCCGACTTCAAATTCGAAATACTCTCCAGGTAGTGTTATTTGAATACAAATCGGAGTTTACTCAGTGTTTAACATGATACATACTGAAGAATACATAGACAAGTAAAAAAGAAAGTTTAATCGAATTGTGTTCTTATGGTATAATAATATATTTTACTTTTCCTTTCGTTATTTATTTATAAAATAATACTATCATATTTCAATGTAGGAGTAAAGTGCTGACGCTAAAGGCTTACTTTGTAGATAAATACTTGCGTCGTGAGCTTTTTTGATTATTAAATAGATATCAGATAATGAAAAGCTATAATGGAAAAGGTTTCAATTTTTATTTTGCTTCAGTATTTAAATCTCCGATATTTCTAGACGATTTGGAATATTATTCCTACTGGAAATTGAAATGAAATCATTTCGGATAAAATCATTGAAACTGCTTATAGATAAGGTAACGTATTGTTAGATTAGAGGTGTAAACTGCATATGGTCACGGTGAGTGTTGAGTTGTTTTTATTTCGTCTGCGAGGCATTCATACCATGTCACGGGTCACGCCGCGCGCAGCCTTCGCCGCTCCCGCAACTCGTCAGCCCTACAGTCATGATTTCGCCCATAGACTCATAATATGTATTAAAATGTGTTTTAGTACCAAAGCCACACAAGTAGAATAAAAACATTATTGAATGTTTTATGCCGCGGATATCCTTCAGCTGTTGGATTAAATAAAGCATTGCGTATGTTTCGTTAGCATCGATTTACTTTCCGCCGACAGATATTGCCTATTATTTACAAAATGACAGGACATATCCTTCCTCTTCCTGTGTATTTCATTCAGGTAGTACCGTTATTTCTACTGTCGTTCTAGTTTAGAGCGGGCATGCTACGGGGCAATGAGAGCTATAGGAGCAAAGCGGATGTGCAACAACTAAGTAAATGCGTCATCTTGCGTGACCTTTACTTTCGCCATTAACCAGCGGAGCTTGCTCGCATCCACTCCGGTCGTTATTGCTATCTTCTATGTAGTTTATATATGCTTATACCTACAGATCACTCGCAGTCTGACAAGAATTTACATCTGCCTGTCATACGCTGTCTGAAATGGTCTATTTAATTTTCTTACATAAACTGCACAAACTACTCAGCTGTATAAGCATGCTGAATACCTGCCTACTTTCTTTTTGTAAGTTATCTATCGTAACACACGTGCGGCGAATTTGTTGCGTACTCTCCGAAACTTATCGGACACAATCTGTTATATAACCATATCCGTCCCGTGATGGGTCCGGCAGGCCCCAGGCGTGGGCCGGGCGTGGTGCAGATACCGGCCGCTGGACATATCGCGGCGTGCGCGGAGCCAGCTGCGGCGGCGGTGCATGCGTGCCGGTGGCGGGTTGGCCGTCTGTCGCACCGCACGCAGATCGCGTGCGCGGCCACTCTCGCGTCGTTGTCGCGAACGACCTTCACTTTCGCTTTTAACAACGACGTGTAAACTTGTTTGTTAGATTCTCTGTGTTAGTGTTACTTATACATCTTTTGTCTGACAACTTATTGTGGCTATTCTCATCGAGAAGATAGGTATTATTAGATAACTTGTCACTTTGTTAAGGATTGTTGGTTTGGTCGAAGTTCTGAACTTTTACTAATCAGATGCTAAAACTGCATGATTCAGAGATCAGTCCTCATATCATTTTAATGATACTAAGTCCTTCGCAGAACTCGTTAATAAAATAAAACTATTCCTTTACATTAACTTTGATTACCTGACATTATGCTGATAACATGATGAGCACAAATGAAGATATTTGCGTAATACCTGCTAATAGTGATGAGTCGAATGATGTCGGCTAGTTCGTTCTAAATTTGACGACTAGTCGGAAGTACCAATTGTTTTCACCTAAGTACCTATTTCGCTTCGTTTGTCCATGCAAATTGTCGCGTTTAATCTCATAATGAGTTTTTTTAACACCTTTTTATTCTGAGGAATGTGGAAAGGTTTGATTAATTTGTAATTTCTTATAACTTCTTCATTAATTTATAACAAAGTTATTTATAAAATTATATGGACTAGCCGGTACATCTCTAATTATTACGACTTGCTTACTTTCCAATAAATCCGATAATAGGCATCGGTGAGCACAATATGTATTGCGTTTATACATCTATGTCTTAAGCTTTCATTCATCCATCACTCACGCGACGGATGATGGTAATGAACTTACCATTGTTGCGTAACTTGCTGAAGGCGTCCGGCCGCTCCTCTTCTTAAACTGCACTCCGCCTCTTCGCATTTGAATGTAGTCTACATTTTGCCAATAACTGTTTAAATATAGACCTGTACGAACTACCAATTATATTAATCTGCTTAGAATCAGTCGTTTATTTATTTATTTATACATAATATTATTAGGTTGTTTTTGGTTTGAAATAAAAACTGCCTAGAATCTAAACAAGTTTTTTGACGTCGTCGTCGCCTCGTTCGAAGGCTTACTTATAATATTAACTTCCACAACAACTGAACTATGGCCTTCGTCCTTTCACATGTATATATCTATTCCATAAGGTGAATGTTTCGTTCTGTTGTCGATACTCTAACAAATACATTTATCTATAAAAGTTTTTTACATTAGTACTAGCCTTTCTTTCTATGGATAGAAAAGTTATCAATATTTTCTATCCATTGTTAGTAAGACCTTGACATTATCTTCTTACCTGTTAACGGTAAGTGATATTGGTGATGCCGAAGATGGACGAGCTTACCTAGATTATTTACATACTGCAATACATCAATTCTCAATCAACCAATCTCAAAACTTTGTTTTTCGGCAAGGCATAGATCGTGGTAGCTAGCTAGCAGGGTCCACAAAATACCTTACTCCGATTACACAGTTGGACTTCGTCCGGATGTAAACCGAATGGACAGACCGCTACACCACTGATTAAGTCTATTTACCCTAAAGGAGATAATTACATAGCATTTATCTATCTAATAAATGCTATGTAATAATAATCAGCCCACTGCCTACTGCCTTAGGTCTCTTTTTGATGTACAAGTCATTAGTTTATCACCAGTCTCGCCTAGCATCGTCCAGTGATGCCGACCTATGTCTTACTCTTGAAAATAGATGCATAGATAAAACGGTGCTGTTATTTTTCGGGGATGTCCTACTTTAGACGATTTTGACTTTCTATCTAGAGTAGCTATCGATATGTCAAGGACAAAAAACGGCGCCGCCGCGCCACAACCGGCGTTGGCGCGGCGCAGGCGCTCGCAGGTTTGCTCCATTGTCAGAATAGTTCACATCACAGTTCGATATTATAATTGTAGCTAATTACGCGGGTTGTTCATGTTTGTCCCCACAAGCCTGTCCCCATTCGGGGAAGAACAGAACTTTTAGTTTTGTTTGGCCCCGAATTTTTATGTGGAGACAAACAGGAATTTTAAAGTTTCGTTTGTCCCCAATAATATTTGTATCAACATTTGCATCAACAATTTTCAGCTCATTGAACGTTTCTTATTCTAAATAATATTAACCCATTGACCGCTCCGCTACTTTTGATAAATCGTGCCCCCCAACGACCAACGTCGCGTCGGCTCCAGCTGACAAAAATACAGGGTGTTAAAAAAAGTGCGTTTGAAATTTTAAGGGGTTACTCAGAATCAAGTATAGAATCCAGGAAAAATATTGAAAAAATTCGCTCTTCAATTTTTTTTGCAGTTTTTCATACAAATTCTCGATTCACTATTTAGATTTAGTATGAGAATCTGAAAAAAATAATTGAAGAGCGGATTTTTTAACACCCTGTATAATACAATAATAAACTTAATTTGAACAAAATATAATATTTTGTTGCCTGTCTCCCTAACTAGGAGTAAAATGTATGAAAATCTCAAATCCTGGCGCCTGTGGTACGGAAACGGCCCTAGCCTACTATGGCGATCAAAGGGCTGAAACTGCCATATTAATTTTTCGGGGACAAACGAAACTTTAAAATTCCTGTTTGTCCCGATATAAAAATTCGGGGACAAACAAAACTAAAAGGGACAAGCTCGTGGGGACAAACAGGAACAACCCTAATTAGATTAGCTCTGAAAATAGAAACCCCGACATGGGCGCCGCGTGCCGCTCAAGATGCAGTAAGGATTCACATCCGTGTTGCGTACCTACTTAAAAACCTTTACATCTAAAAACCGGACAAAAGCGAGTCTGACTCGCGCACCGAGGGCTCCCTAATTGTCTTAATTCACATAATTCTCTTAATTATCTGATTCAGGGATAGTCATACAGGATAAATATTATTCTTGTAAGCGTCAATTTAGCAAATCCGTTTCGTCCATTCCTAACAATGACGCGGTGCGCTCACCTTTAAGATAATATGGTACCGTGTTGCGGTCTCCTTCATAGATCCTTATTCAAATAAGCTGTTTCTTCTTCGAATTGTAAACTTTAACTCAGAACCCCACTGGTAATGTACAGGTAAAGAACACAGCCAAGCTCTATTTGACGATCCACATATCTGACGCAACTAATAATTATTTCAGTGCGGTCAGGCCTGTAGCGGAAAATTATATAAGCACTTTTCTTCTCGTTTACTTAGTAAACTCTAATGATAAAATCGATACATTATGCAATTTTGTTTCGTTGCATGTTTGAAGAACTTGGCCATCCGTTTTAGCAAATATGAACAAATGGTACTCTGAGTAGGAAATCGCGTGTATGCGGTGCACGCTTTGAATCTTAAACTATTTGGGTCCCTTGTATCCCCAAATTACTTATGTTGTTAATAAAATATGGAAATATGATATCATGATGTCACACAACGAAGGAATGTCATCGTTTGACATTTGTAAAATTAAGAAACTCGTTTTGGGCTTAACTCGCTCTTCGGGTGTGAATGTTTTTCAATGACGAGTTTTTAATATTACTTAACTTTTATTCTATAAAGAAAATGTCTGGTATGTTTCCAATTTATTTGATTATACAGGGTAACTGGTACTTGTCTGTCCTGCAAACCTGTTATATTATTATTATTGTTGATTCTCATTATGAAACTGAAAAACTTGTTCTAAAAATTGTAAAGTTGCATGAGTAGAGTCACCGGTTAAGACGTTTGCAGGTATGTACTAATCATACCGTATAATTTAAAAATCAATAATACACATAATCAATATTTAACACCAAGCCTTAGTGCCAAAAAACTGTTATACCACATCTTACAATTTTCCATACTTTACCTCCATCGTAAATTTATATCAGTTAAGCGAATTCTGATGGATGATGTTGACGTTATAACATTTCTACTTATAGAATTCACCTCAATAGCTCGATGGGAAATATTGTAGAAAATGAAAGACAGCGTTTACTGTGTGAATGTTGAAGGAAGTACTTTATATTTTTTTAATTAAGAGTTGCTACAGCTTGTCGGTGTTACCAACATGCTCACCAGGCACTTAGAGACAAGAAATTACTAAGTACTATCGCTTAAAAAACATAGTTGCTTATGTAAAAATTACAATAAGTTATGATAGGTACTAGCTTTTAAATAAATTTAATTGAAATCAGTTGATGAGTTATACCAACAAATAGCGTATCTTCATTCCAGGTTCCAGAATTTTTGGGGTTCCGAGTGTAATTCCCGAGGGAATTTGATATTTTTACAGAATAAAAGGAACCTTTCCTACCCCTTCAGCTATCTCTGCGCCTAAAATCATGTCGACCCGTTGATCCATTCACGACGTGAAAGAACGAGAAACTAACTAATTTTTGCATTTCTAATATTAGTAACGATTTTTATACTAGGTTCAAATAGCAATTGGAAGGTTTGCCAAAGGCAGATTTTGAATTTCTGCAATGGTACATACCATCTCATGCTTTTGACAGTTTGAAATGTGGACGGTTTCTTCCAAATGCCTTCGATATCTACCGGCCTGGTCCGGGTTCGAGCTCCGACCCTCTTCGCCGGGTCAAACAAAACCAAGAATGTGGATGACATAATTGGTTATTTATATGTATATTTTTCTCAGCGCATCTTTAAACTCACTTTCGGCTTGTACCTGTTTCACTTTCATGTCGATGAACTTTCCGACAATGCACAGGTTGAGTTTTCTGCATGTCAGTTTAATTAATATATTTTTCAAGTATAGGTACGTTAACTAGGACTTTTACAATTTATACAACCTTGCGAAAGGGAAAATTTTTGGACTGTCATAGAAATCGAGCTGATTTGTCATGTTTGTATGAGAAGTCCATAAACAATGTTTTACCCTTCTCAGTAAAGTCTCAGAATAATAGACTAATACTATAATGAGAACATGCCCCAGTACGGATCCTACAGCTATTTTGTTTCAACCTGTATAATTGAATCGCATGTAACTAAAAGGTTAAGAAACCTCCAAGCCAAACCTTTTTAATGGTTTGTTTGCGTACATTTGACGATTGTGTAAACATTTCCAAGACAAATAAAGCGAAGTTACAGACTTCTTGTTTTCGAAAAATAAAGCAAAAACACAAGACCTACCTTATTAATATTATATAGTGTACAAAGAACCTTTCAAAACTTACAGTGAGCGTTCCATTTTCTATTAAACTTTCATTAGGAAACCTGTATAAAGTTGACCGATTTGTATAAAACACACATACGGTATGTATCACTCCACGACACTGACTCTCTTTGGATTTATTGAGAATTTATTTCCTTTCTTTGTTTATAGGTTTTCTGGTACTAGTTAAAGGTATTCTACTTGTTTGAATTAATGGAAAACAAATATTTGTAAAATCTAAGCTTCAAGTGAGAGTTTACACCGTCTTATTTAAGAACGATATTTGCAAATGATTTACTACTTTTCCTCAATTGCCATAATCATTTCAGTTCAATACGGATGAAAAATTGTTCGACCTTAACTGTTATTTTGGATTTTCCATATCCCCATCTTAGGGGAAACATTAAACTCAGACAGATTGCAAGGAGACTACGGAGAGAGATGATAGTATTTAAAAAGCTCAGTGCAAGGGCGTGCCTCCGATCGCAGCCTGTAGCCAAGTACTTACGTGCGCATGAACAGTTCCTGTTTGCGAAACATGTTTTATGAGCTAGCATTGTGGTAAAAGTTGATTTTCTGCTTGGGGAAGCGTATTTATTTGGCAAGTACCTACCTAACCTATTTACATAAGTGGACCTGGATGGAAATTTTGAGATCATTGAGCTATGAAATGTGACTACATTCCGAGTACGCAAGTCACTATCGCATAAACTTTTTAAAACAATGCTTAACGGTGTCGCAGTGTAGAAAATTATTCATTATGTCACTGTGATCTGAAAGCCAAGAGAACGTTAGCATTAGCAGTATGAATCAGAGTGTTTGTTATTCTATCGGAGTAGCGGCAGTAATTCGCGCGACACCACATCACCACATAGCGGATGCAGGCGCACGCAGGCGCGAGCGAGGGCGCGGTCGTGGCGCGCAGGACTGGCTAAGCATTTTGTGCTTTAAATTCTCCTAACTAAAAGTTCCTAATTACTTACCTATTTGTAAAGTGTTGTGAATAAAAATTAAAAGAACAAATAAGACACCTACTTACTTTATTCTCCAAGCATGTGTCTGGTCAAGTCAAACCCTATTACATTCGTGTTGCGTGACCAACATTATTATGCTCTGATTATTTTTTATTCGATAGGTTCAGCATACCGGCAAATTCATTAAGCATGTTAAATTCTTTATATTAAATAAAAAAAGCTTGCATTCACGCAAAGAGTATGTTCGATGTATGTATATGGTGCCAGAGGTGCACCTAGCATACCAAGGTATACTACCTAGTTGATTAGTGAGTACTTCCTTAACTGTTTAGTGGTACAGTCACGATCAAATGGTTAGTGTTAACTGTGCACGTGACTTGTGCTTGTCATTCAGTTCACAAGGGTTGATGAACTTTAAACTGTAAAATATATGTCTTATAATTTCCTAAAGGGCTTTTGAATAATTTCCGTATATTTCAAATATAACGGTATGGTACTAAAAGTATATTCAATGTGTTTTTTGTATATGGCCTCAACATAGAGCTCACCACCCAAAACTTGCAAACCTAATAGTTTTTATAGCAGCAACTATCCACAAAATATAGTTTTTTCTCGTTTGATATTCATTCAGATTAAATAATAATAAATACTATTATATATCACACAAAGTTAACTTCCCACACATTTTCAAATCCAGTTTTTTATACATACATATGTATAAAAAACTGGATTTATATAAAGTATGTATTTTTTTATAATAGATACATATAATAAAATGTTCTGAAAAATATATCGCTTTTTGTTAGTTATAAAGTATCAAGAACGGTTAGGTATCGGTGTACCCTCTAATGAATACCTGATACATTGTTATGTTTAATAACTAAATAAGAATACGTTCACCGCTGACCTCGGCCGGCCAGGCATGACCGCCGATCAGCCTTGCGCCGAGACGCGGCTGCAGTCGGGTGTGCATGCGTGTGACCCTATTGTCATCGGAGACACCTCAACACGCTTCAAGTCGATCACGTGTTTATTACAACTATATTTCTAGTCGAAATCCTTCTAGACAAATAATAACTCGTAAAACTTTTAGAAAACATATTGTTTTAAGAAATTTTGTGATTCCAAAATGCCAACAAAATGGCTGTGAGACCTGCCATGATGTACGGTGCAGAGTGTTGGCCTGTCAAAAAACAGCATGAACAAAATATGCACACAAACGAAAGGAAAATTCTACTATGGGCAGCAGGAGTTACAAGGCTAGATAAAGTTCGAAATAAGTACATCAGAGGGTCTTTCAAGGTAGCGTCCATGTACGTACGGGCATGTGATAAAGGAACGGCGGAACGAAGAATACGTTGTCAAGAAAGCCCTAGCTATCCCGGACAAGATAAGGGGCAGAGGACGTCCACAGGCCACGTGGTGGACAACCGTTGCCAAAGATTTGGAACGGGCACAAGTAAACGAACAGACAATCCAAGACCGACTGTCCTGGCGCCTTAAAGCGAGAAGGGCCGACTCCAAATAAAGGGATAAGGCACTGAAGAAGTAGATTGTTTTAATAAATATAGCGATCGACTAATCTTTTTCGCGTTAGTTTGTCTACTATTTTTCAGCGTGATAGCGAATTACTGATTTTAAGAAGTTTTGCGTGTACTCGTGTAGATGGCATAGGCAAGGCAAGAGAGCCTTTAAAATTGTACAAAGAGTACTGAAACATAATTTTTATATTATACATATATCTTAATTATCTATTCTATCTGTGCTTAAAGTTCCAAGTTCAAATATAGTCTGACTACGATCTTTTGACGTATGGATGATATTGACAGGTGGATGCTTTTGTCGCAAATGTATGTCATACAAATAATGTCATTTTTCAAGATGGCGGCGTTAGTTCCGGCATTTGACCACACGCCGGAAGATCGTAGTCAGACTTTAACAGCATTATCTTAGCAAACAGCGCTTGCTTTGAATGTCTTTCTTATTTGCTTGATTACCACTGCCTAGCCCGTTAACCTCTGATTAATGGCTCTACATGTCTGTCTCTCATGCACACAATGCGTCCGCAAGCGTGGATTCTAAAATTCTAGTTGTAAAATTACGAAACCCATAAAATTATGTAGCAACGTTTCCTAATAAAAGTTAACTTATGTAGCCTTGAACACGACGATCTAAATAATTAACCAAAAATATTATGTTCAATAGAAGCCGATATCTGTCGCCAGATCACGTTTGCAATAGTTAGGTACCATTCATACTTGTAGGCGCTTTTGTTCTGTAAAAATTAAAAGTAGCATGAAGCTGCTTTTCAAACCAAGTATCAAAAATAATCTCTTAGAACAGTGTTTTTCAACCTGTGGGTCGCGACCCCCTGGGGGCTCTCGAAGCCTTTCTAAAAGGGTCGCGGGAAAAGAAAAAGTAAGGGTTTATAGGTCCTACACTGCAATAAAAAATACGATTTCAGTGAGAAGGCTGGTCCTGTTTATTTTTTAACAATTTGTCAAAACGTGGATCTATTTTGGAGACGTTTATAAGTTAATCATTTTCAAATTGAAGAAAATTATAAACGTAGTTACGTATGCTTATGGCCCTAGGGGGGTCGCAAGAATTTTTTAACCTGTAAAGGGGTCGGGTATTAAAAAAAGTTGAAAAGCACTGCCTTAGAATGAACTTAATCCCCCTACATAAGTCGTAACCCCCAAATCAATGGGAAATCGGAGCCATGGGGTGACAAAGTATGCATAAAACCTGTTAACTGTATGAGATTTTCAAAACCACTTATGTTATCAACTGTAGTATAATGACACAATAACGACAATGAAGCGGTCGTGGCTCAGCGGTGCCTAAGTGGTCGCGTCGATCACGCAGGTTAACTGACTACAGACATAGTCATAACTTGGATAGGCTTAAATATCAGTAACTATCACTAGATGTCAGTCGTCAAGCTATGTCGGAGGCGTTATATGCAGCTTGGATGGACTGCTAGTCAAGTCCATCCAAGCTGTGATCGTATTTGAAGTCAGTTAACCTACGTGATCGACGCAACCACGTAAGCAGCGCTGAGCATGACTGCTTCAGTGCCGTTATTGTATCATGAATCGGTCCGGTAGATTCAGACAGTCAGACTGACACACGGGTGATCATAAAAGGGTGCCATTTTTCCTTTTTGGTACGGAACCCTTAAATTAAAAAATACACTTATATTATAACTTGAAAATATAAAATGCATTATATTAAAGAGGAAATAATATGAAAGGTACACCTGACACATTCCCTCTCATCTTAGCTTAAGTATAATCGCCTACATCCTAATATTAACCTACTTTTGAAAACAATATTTATAGGTTCAGTGTTAAGGTTATTTTGCTACAATAGTTTCTTGTTACATTACGTAATAAAATACCAAATGTAAGATATAATAAAAACGATGTCGCCACAATAACTCAAACTCAATATTAGATTTAAATTTTAATATGACCCACCTTGTTACAAATACGCATTCTTCGAGTAAATATCATTATTACCTACATTTTTCAATATTAGTAATGAAAAATAGGTACCTAGGTTCTTATAGGGATCAACAGATTTGTGATAAGAAAGAAAAAAATTAAGTTATAAGCAGTGGTTATAAGTACTTTTACATTTTTAATCATCGCGTCTCGGCGGCCGCGGTAAAGAAATCGGAGTTATTTGAGAAATAGTAGGCTTAGCTTAATTCGTCTATTTAAGGCAAGTTATCAGATTTTTAAATTTTTTTTTTAAAACTGTCATCTATTATACTCGAAACACTACTGTAACACCAATTCACATAAAAAAACTTCAGTCAGAAATGTTATTGTGGGCGAACATAGGGACCATCCGATAGCAATGTATGAGGGACACAGTACGATGAGAGCGGCGCGTTGTGTCATGACGTCACGCGAGCTTGGCGCGCCCGCGCGAAGTATTTGAAAAAGGCGGAAACTAAAATTATCGTAACTTCAAAACTACTCGCTTGATTTAAATGATACAAAAAAAAGTGTATTTCTAGACATTTAGGCTACACGGTCATAAGGTTTCAAGTGATTTAACGGACCCATTAACATTCTTCATTATATGACATTTATAAGACTGGTTGATGTACTTACGTAGGTACATTTTTAATACAGCCAACAACCAAAATCATTTATTTCTTTACGTAGGTAAAGAAATAATAAAAAGAAATACATTTGCGCCAGGGATAAAGCAAAAAAAAAGTAATGCCCAGGTAGTACCTATTTTCAGTTGTGCAAGCTTTTGTGTAACTGCTTAAGACTCATCATACAAACTTGTTATATGCATTTAAAAAGTTGTTTATTATTCTTCCTGTATAATACTAAAGTTTGTAATTTTTTTATAGTGACAGATACTTAGGTAGCTGAAAGATCTCAACTACTAAATTGTATGTCCGTCCGTCCGTCCTATACGTATTCGATTCCAGTTTAAATAAAGTAGTTTTTTAAAAAAAAAACAGCATTACTACTACTGCCATAAAAAAAACCGGCCAAGTGCGAGTCGGACTCGCGCACTGAGGGTTCCGTATAAATTTATATTTGAGTTGATTGAATGAAAGGTAATTTGCGGTTTACGATTTATGACGTATTAAAAAAAACTACTTACTAGACCTCGTTCTAACCAATTTTCGGTGGAAGTTTGCATAGTAATGTACATCATATATTTTTTCTAATTTTATCATTCTCTTATTTTAGAAGTTACAGGGGGGGGCACACATTTTACTACTTTGGAAGTGTCTCTCGCGCAAACTATTCGGTTTAGAAAAAAAATATTTTAGAAACCTCAATATTATTTTTAAAGACCTATACATAGATACCCCACACGTATAGGTTTGATAAAAAAAAAATTTTAAGTTTCAGTTCTAAGTATGGGGAGCCCTCAAAATTTATTGTTTTTTTTTCTATTTTTGTGTGAAAATCTTAATGCGGTTCACGGAATACATCTACTTACCAAGTTTCAACAGTATAGTTCTTATAGTTTCGGAAAAAAGTGGCTGTGACATACGGACGGACAGACAGACAGACAGACAGACATGACGAATCCATAAGGGTTCAGTTTTTTGCCATTTGGCTACGGAACCCTAAAAAGAAATGGCGGTTTCTATGATTTCGCCAATGAAAATACTAATAGGGGTGAAGGATCCCACATCAATGGGGAAGAAAACTGACAAAGCTCGCCGATAGAGGCACTGATATCGCTTGACTCATACTAACTGTCAAAACGTATAGAAAAAATTGTTTAAGTGAACTAAACATAAGATTATTAAAAAAATGCCGCGTTGTGTGGCGATTAGTTGCAATAATAATTTAAATAATTAATTTCCTAAAGATTCTCGGATGAAAAAGACGTGGGAAAAGTTACGTTTTCAATTATTTACTTTTCAACTTCGCCTTTAATTGAGGAACAGTCCAAGTCGCATACATTTTCCATTTAACAATTTTACAGAAAAAAAACTAATTTATAACACCTCGATAATAAAAAAACGCGGAACTAGGTAATTGAAAGTTGTTATGAGTCAAGCGTCCGTAGCGCCATCTGCAAATAGCTTTGCGTTTTCTTCCCCATTGTGCAAAAGAATGCCAAAAATATATTTACGTAATGAAATCAATTAGATGACAAAAATGCGGGAGCCATCATATTTTGTGAATTGCTAACATTAATTATAAACATTTAAATTAAACCAGTCCATTATGTAACAAGTTTCGGATAGAGAAAATAATTTACATGCCTATGTATGTAAGTAATATAAATGGATCCGGCCTATCAACTAGCTACTAAATGCCGCCAGTATTTTTAAATAAATATAAAGGCATTTAAAAAAACTAAACTATGTCCAGAAGTGCTAATCCTTGAAAAGTAATTATGTTATTTATAGATTTGGTCATTCTTACTATGGAGTTGACATACCGCAATAACGAACGGCATTGAAAATTACAGTCTCAGATAGCTTCCTGACATTTAAAATCCTGCACCGCCATGCAATTAAGCCGGTAAACGACATCCACTTTGGGTAGATCTGCCGTGGGTGGACATTAAAGGAATTCATTAATTTGAGTTGGTACCTTGCTTCGAAAATAAATTACTTCTTCGAAACTTGCTTCGAAATACGGCTAAATTGAGTAGATACATATTACCGACATCAAATACACTATTTGTTTTTGGATGATTAGCATAACAGTGCGGTAAAATAACTCACAGGGAAGTAATATTCAGAATCCGAAGATCTAGAGAAGCCTGCATGCGCTAAATTTTGGTTTCTAATAAGATAATATGAAGTCGTAATACGGCAACTAGCGTTTTGATACAAAAAAAAAAGCAGTACTTAATAAAAAAAAAACTGCGTTTCTGCTCTACCAGTGTTTTTCAACACAGTTTTTTTTGTGATGAAACAATTACAATAATTGTAATTATTAGACTATTTAGGTCCATAACGCAGTTATTTTTACTGACCCTTTAATAATTATTAGTGAATCTGTACATTTTGGTAGTTGATTCTCAAACTCCTTAATACGGACAAACTATAAAAAATCATTAAATTATTTAAATGGCTTTTTAAATAATTAGGTATATTGTCAGTTTGGTAAATAAGTAAGTGAGTACTGCTGTACGATATGTATTATCAACATGTTTTTGAGCTTCTACCTTCCTCTCTTTTCACTCTATTAACCTTGAAGAAGTGCTTTTCATAACAACTGTATTTATTGTTATGAAAAGCACTTCTTCTATCCTTACTACCAAGTATGTACAATGTTCAATCTAGCATATATTTTTATATATACATACCTATATTTTTCTATATTGCGTCTCGTGTGGTAACTGACAAAAAGAGCTCTTTTTTTCTATTTACATGTGGAACATGTTGTTGGGTTGTACTCATTTTATGTTAGTTATAGTGTATTTTGTGAATGATTTTGTACATCACCGTTTATGTTCTCCAAATGTTAATAAATAAATAAAAAAATATTAGTGAATCTGTATTTTTTGGTAGGTGATTCTCAAACTCCTTAATACGGACAAACTATAAAAAAACATTAAATTATTCAAATGGCTTTTTAAATAATTAGGTATATTGTCAGTTTGGTAAATAAGTAAGTGAGTACTGCTGCATGTCTTTATCCATTGAATGTGTGAGAAAAATGTAGTCCTTGACCTAGCTGTGCTAGTGGGTACACTCCCACGAATTGCTTCGACTGCTGTTTGAATGGTACCAAATCAAAACAGAAATTAACGGTATTTTTATTCAATATTATACTGTACGCAAGGACCTAAAACTATTCAAAATAAAATATAAATATATATTGATCTAACATTTTGGGTTGGTGATATCATGGTATAACCTTTGAAGACTTTATAGTACCTAAGTACACTTTACGGGTTTATCTGCCGTAAAGCTGTCCCGCCACATATGCGGCTGGGTCAGAAAAAAGTTTTTGCTGTTTTTGACCATAAAAACAAACAGAAAATGTAAGTATATGAAATGCGAAACATTTTCAAAAAAATGCAATTGACAGCAATGCATGGGCGAGGCAACTTTAGCACTTAACAATTTAAAAAAAAAACGGAAGTTATGGTGATTTTTATTGAAAAAAAAAAACTCTCGCTTCCGCAAAAATGCCTAAAGCACTGCAGTATTGCGGCAATCCCAACCGCATCCTGAAATCCCAACAGAATCGTGCTCGTGTAATTGCTTGGCAGTATGATTTGAACAGCAGAACTTTTAATATGGTACAATAGTTCTCACTAGAGATGCTCCGAATATTCTTTTAGTATTTGGTATTCGGCATATTCGGTAGTAAATTTCAGAACGGAATATTTCAGATCAGCTTGACTCCTTGGTGATGCGTAGAGATGTTTCCTCGCTCTGCATTCTCTATCGCATGTACAATGGGGAGTGCTCCGAGGAATTGTTCGGATTGATCCCTGCCGCCTCTTTTCGTCATCGTTCTACGCGACAACAATTTCATCCCCATCACTTAGATGGTTGGCAGTCCACAACTGTGCGTTTTACTAGAAACATTCTGCCTCGCCCAACCAAACTGTGGAATGAATTATCGCCTGCGGTATTTCCGGACCGATACGACATTCAAACCTTCAAGAAAAGAGCGTACTCTCATATCAAAGGCCGGCAACGCACTTGTGACTCCTCTGGTGTTGCGGGTGTCTATAGGCGGCGGTAATCGCTTACCTTCAGGTGATCCGTCTGCTCGTTTGCCACCTCTGCCATAAAAAAGTGAAATCGAATATTTGTATTCGGCCCAATATTAAGTCCTATTGCCGATTATTATTCGATTTAAGACTAGTAATTTCAAGGCTAAGCTGCTGAACTGCTGATTAGTTCAGTTTAAATTTAATTTTTATTAGTCAATAGATCAAACATAAAACAGGAATGAAAGAAAGAAAGTAAGGTATATTTATTTGTCATACCAAAATCAACAATGTTCTGAAATTAAAATTAATGTTATTGTTATTATTTAAATTAACTAATTTAATTTAAATAATAACAATAACCTAATAAAATAAGTTGTGGTGTAGAAAAACCAAGTTTTCGGCTGTATCTGGCTTATTGCGTTTTTCTTCATAAATGTTTCCATTATCTTGTACACAGTTCTATCTAGTGCACTTATGAAAACTCTGGTAAAATAAGCTAAATGTGCATATTTAGATTGGTGCTTCGCCCACCACTCAAAATGGTTGTAGATTTGTACAAAATATACAAACTTGTTCGCGCGCCAAAACTGCAAGTCGCTAAATCGAATAATTCAGCCGAATATTCGGTTTAACAGGGGTAAAACCAAACCGAATAGTAATCGGTTTCGTTATTCGGCAAAAATCACTATTCGGCGCACCTCTATTTTTCACCACTAGCATCCTTACCTCCCCTCTTTATGTCCATCTCGTCACCGAGGTCTTGGGATACAACATGCAGACAGAAGGCACTGTACTAGGTGACTCGTATTTGTGGTGTTTGTTTAAACACCAATAACTCACTCTTCTTTGAGGTGTAAAGCAAATCATGGGAGGCCGCGTGTCTTTCACAAATTCCTAGTTGTGTTCTGAGCGCTTTGATCGACAGGCTCAGCAGCGCCAAATCATCCGCGTAACTAATATTATTGGCTCACACACCATCTATTTGACAGACGATAACTGTGTTTCTGAGCTCGCCAATCAGTCCATCCACGTACAGAATTAAGGGCTTCGGTGAGCTCAGACATCCATATCTCAACTTCCAATCCAACCTTTTCGTTTCCGAGAGGGATCTCGAAGAAGGGATTCTTCTCTCCCGCCTTCACGCCCCGCCATCACATTACTCTGATTCTGATAACCATGGCGGAACAAGTATTTACTGATTTTAGTTCTTCCGGCCGTCCTACATCAAGAAGCTTATTTCAAAGTATTCCGTAGAAAACACGATTAAAGGCTGTCGACAGGTCCAAGAAAATAAGCATATATCAGCATACGCCTACTTGTATAGTATTCGACGGCATGCTTTATGCTCAAAATTGGGTTTAAGTTTAGAGTCCCTCGTTAAAGCAAAATGAGTATCGTGCAGTTATCTCAGGAATCTAATCGAGCATCAATGAACCGCTAATGTGAGCAATGAACAAAGAGTTACAATACAAACAACGATATTGTTAGCTAAGTACGTGTCGCCCGTGCGGCTCTATAGCATTTATATAGTTTTTCTTAAAGTTTTTATTCGTCATCATAGATTCCATGGCCGTTCTTGCACAATGGTACAACAAGCCGTGAAATATCATTCAACCCTCGCTAACATAATTAACTTGGTAGACGGTCAATTTAATTAACAGTGTAATAAGGCAATTTTATTCATTAATGAAGAAGTATGATTAAAATTACTCTAGGCGTGCTGCGGCATTGGTGAAAAGTCTATTAGAAAACCAGCTGTTAAGTGTCCTATATTTGAGACACAAACTACTCTATTAATTAAAGAATGGGTGATGTCAAAAAAATTTTGAAACCACCTATTTGATTCTAATACACACTACATACAACATACACCGTATATACAATGGGGAAGAAAACTGACAGAATTCGCCGATAGAGGCGCTGATATCGCTTGATTCATAAAAATCATCACTAACGTATAGAAAAACTGTTTACGTGAACTAAACATAAGATTTAATAAAAAAAAATGCCGCGTTGTGTGGCGATTGGTTGCAATAATAATGGAAATCATAATTTTCCTAAAGATTCTTGGATAAAGAAGACCTGGGAAAACTTACGTTTTCAATCATGTATTTTTGAGCTTCACTTTTAATTAAGGAACAGTCCAAGTCGCATAAATTTTCCATTTTACAGAAAAAATCTATTTTATTACACCTCGATAATAAAAAACGTGGAACAAATTGAAAGTTGTTATGAGTCAAGCGTCCGAAGCGCCATCTGCAAATAGCTTTGCGTTTTCTTCCCCATTACATCAAGACTTGATTTGTTAACACGTTAGCAGACACGGAGCTATGCCGTTTTCAGAATAGATTTTCTGTAAAATATTTACTAACTTATCTTATACCTACATTAATTTTAGCTTATTATAGAGAAATCGATGTTGTGAAATTGATCCTGCCAATGTACGTAGGTACAAATGAACGGTTTACAACCTTGCTGGGCAAGACTTTCGATGAGTTGTTAGATATTGGAAATGCGCATGCCTGTTTTGTATAAATAGTATGAACGTGAATGTGGAGAGACTTACCCACTGAACTTTCATTCATGCCTAAATGAAATGACCAGACACAAGTGATAAATGAGCTCGTCGCCATAATATGCACAAGTAATCTCTTTCCTATATCCGCGTGTGGTACTCGCGGCGGCGACGCGGCACTTGGCTTAGCAAGAAATTTACGGAAGTATAAGCTTCCGACAAGAGTTTCAATTTCAATTATCGTCCTGTTTACTATTGATGGCAGATGAAAATTTTGCAAACACCGATGCTGATTCCTTGTTTGGCTTCTCCTTAGTTGTTGTAATTTAAGCAAATTGGCATTCACAATCATAAACATTTTGATGGAGATTCGTTTATCTAATAGATGCCAAGTAGTTACAACACGAAAGCAGGCGCGGCGCATGAGAGCGACAAGACGCGAAAGTGATCGTCATATAGTTACTACGTATTGCTTCATCGAACTGTATATTGTGAGGAATCGGCATGCGCCTAAACACCCACGCTCCAATTTTCGTCCGCAACTTCTCACGACCACATCATATTTGCAACGTATTGCAATGTTCATATTGCAATGTTCGACAACACATGTTTTACCTAAAAATTCTCACAATTTCTTTGTTGCACTCTGTGCAAGTCGCGCTATAAATATACCGTCTGTCAATAACAATATGCAATCAGTTACGTAAGTAGGTATACGTCAGAAAAATTGACATAAATACCTAGTTAGAGCAAACATAAATTAAGTCTAGTGTGGGTAGTACATCACACAATGCAACGGCTCTTCTGAAATATCCATTGTGATGCGGCATAATGGGGTTCGCACTTGCCGTGCTGAGTTGTTAACGTGGCAGTGGTAGGAATGTGGTGATGAAACGTACTGATGACTCAGAGTTCCTTGCGCTGCACGCTGCTCGCTGCACGAGTGCCCACCGCATCGGGCCCGCGCGCCGCCGCCGTCGCCGCCGCCGCCGCCGCCGCGCCGCGGCGCGCTGCGCGAGTCGTGGGCGCCGCGGTTCCAGGTGGCGTCTTGCTGACTCATGCAACAGTGACCCCTATCTCACTATCACCACTTTCGTAACTTATTGTCATGAATTATGATAAGATCTTAACTCCCCTTTCCCTTGTTACAGATGTTTGTTAGTTTGTACCGTCTACGGAGCGCGGATCGATGACGCCGACATCATCACAGAACCACGACCCGGAGAAGAATATGTGCTTGTCAGCTCCGGGCGACAGACTCCACTTAGAGATTTTGAATCATCTCACAAAATACCCGAAAAACACCCTAACCACAGAGTTTCTAAGTCGGATGACGATGGTGCTGAGAAATTAACACGAAAGCTTTACAGTGGTAAAGCAAAACATCCCACAGAAGGCGTGGTCGCTATAGAATTAGATAAGAAAGCCATATCCAAAAAGGGACACAAGGGAAAGATTTCAGATTCCATAGAAATTGATGTCCCGGTCTCTAAGTTAGAGGATATTAAAATCAAAGAAAATGTAAAGAACGAAGATACTAATCCCAAAATGGCTGTCGCGCTGGAAGCTATGTCAGAGACTGGGAAGTTGAGCAATAAAGCCAGCTCAACCACGCAGAAACCAGTACTAACCACAGCAGAACCTGTTCCCGCGAAGGAATTCGATTACATTCCTATAAATTTTGATACCATTGATGATATAAATAGTGGTCTATTGTCATCTAATGTTAAGTTGGAAACAGCAGGGTCAGAGCAAAAACAACATTCCCGTATTCAAATTAAGAAAGGGCCAAACGGTCAAGATTATGAATACGAGTATATATATTATTACTACGATGAAGAAGAAGGCAAGAAGGAGGGTAAGGAGAAAGCGTCGTCAACCACAGCGGCTCCCGTCCACAACTCGCATGACGGACCCCAGAAAGCCGAGTCCGATAACCAAATCGTAAAAAACAATAAGCCTAAGAACAAATACAGTACCATAGACAGATCGGGATCAACTAGTACTACACCCACTCCGGAAGTACAAAACGAAGTCCTGCCCACGTCAACTAGAGGTCGGCAGAGAAGCAGGACTGTTGCTCCCGCGCCAGTAGAAGAAGAAATCGAGGAAGACAGGTAAAATTGGCAAACGTAGGCTGCCTATGTATATGTCGCAGTGATATTGTCAAACCCGTGATATTATAATCTCACTAGTAAAATTATAATAACACGATTTTTGTCAATCGCCTGCATTTCTTACAATTTCACGTACTCATCTCAGTGAAATTTAACCAGTAATATTGTAAGGCAGGAATATATTAATAAATTCACTGGATGTGCAATGCCGTAATTTGAGTTTAAATGGTGGGTGACAAGAATCGACCAATTATAACGCACGAGGTTCTCTACCACAAATTGTACTCACATTAATGTAGGGTTATTATAATATCACTATATCGGCCCAGTGGAACTGTAATGATACTGAAAAGAGATCGTGAAATTGTAAGAAATGGAGGCGATTAATTATAATTTCACTAGAGAGATTATAATAATATCACGGGTTTGACAATATCACTCGACATATACACCTTTTGTTTAAAAAAAGAGTTTAGCTAAACCGAGTTTAAAAAAACAGTGTAGCAATGCTTCAAAAATTCAATAATCTGGTAGGTATCCGAAACTTTGACTGATACGCCTTATAATCCCGATGCAAATCAGAGTTGGTTTCATGCATCATTGATGATTCATAGAATCATGGATGTGAAATTAAAGATATAATAAAAATTCAATAATATTTTTTTACTTTTCGCGTGTCTTATTATAATGTTTTACTGACGTACCTACTAGCAGAGGGTAGTTGACTGTTAGTCATCTGAGTTACTTTTTATCAAATTTCAAAAATGACAAATTAAAAAAAAAAAAAAAATGAAATTGTAAACGATGACGTCACGTCATTGTGCAATATAGTAGAGTTATTTTTTTAAGTAATAAAAAATTGAAAATTTATTTAAATTCAAATCGAGTAAGTTTTTCTGCGATTTCAATAAAAGAGCTATAAATTATTGAGCAATATTTCATAAATTACTTTTGATGTAGTCAACCACCCTGTTGGAGTACTATTGTAAACATTAGGTATTATAGAATGGGTTGTTGGTAGGCTGCCGTCGAGCACGCGGTTCCCGCCGCGGGGGCGCACGCTCGCATCCGGCTCCACCACGAACGTGCCCGAAGTGTCGTCGGAGGCCGCCGGCACCCGCCGCGGCCGCCCGCAGCCCGACAGCGTCGCCGACGAGTCCATCGGACAGACACGGAGCCGCACCAGAGCTCACATCAGGTGCGAGTACTTGCGCACCTACTTTGAGATCCTTTATACAACGTGTAAACGAGATAAAACAAACTAAATATTAAATTATACTTTTTATTTCAGACGTCCCAGTTCAGAATTAGTAGATTTAGACAGTTTCAAGACTCACTCGGGAGATATCCCCTCTCAGTACAGAGAACCACCGACGAGATATTCTTCTGACAGCAAAACTACCACTGAACTCCCGGAGGTGTCCTCCACGACCAAAGAAGCCGCCCACGTCAAGGAGTCCGGAAGGGAAGGGCACAGTTTACTTGGAGCTATTCGATTCCAAGAGATCCTCGATGACTCAAAACTTCCCCCTGACTACAAGCAGACTACCACCTTTGCGGAGGAGACGACAGAGTACACGACGATGACGGGAATGGAGAAAGTAGCTCTAGACCTGTACGCCTATCTCGCCGGAGAGAACCTGAACAATGAGATCAATTCGCCGGTGGACTTCGACGGCACGACGACGGAGAACGACGCATGGACGACGGACGGCGCGACCACGACCGAGGAGGCAACCACGACCACGACGACAACAACCACGACCACCACGACCACGACGACGCCGGCGCCCACGACCACCACCACGGCGGCGCCCTCCACCCGCCCCTCGCGGTTCAAGGGGCGCCCCGGCTCCCGCGCGCGAGCTTCCTCCACCTCCGCCGCACCCACCGAGTCCCCTCCGGAGACCTCCACCAGGATTAGAGGTGAGGATTTACATCTTCACAAATTCAATTTTTACGGTTTAAGATTTTATTATATGTACAGCTAAAGTAAAACCTACTTATAATTTGTTTTATTGGTATGCTTTATTTCCACTTATGTGAACGTAATAGATCTATAAATTTCTCGGCGATAGCGTTTAATGAATGACTTTGGTGTTTCAATTGCATAAAACTTTCTTGCTTTGCGAAAGCTTTGGCTATTTCGAAAACCATGTCTTATTGCGAATGTTGGTTAAGTGGTTTGGTAGATAGCCCATATTGCATACAACGTTGTTTATAAAATTCAATTACATTAATAAAATTTTATTTTTATGTTTTGTACGACTTCAGAACTCTTTATGGATGTTGGTTATGAGTATCGACATTTCATATTTCTTTTAAGAAATGAAATTAATGATAAATGATTCTCATTGTGCTTTTTTTATTATTTTAGTTGCTAAGCGAAGAACAAAGCAAATTATTATATTTCACTTGCGAGTAAGCGTATCCTGTCTTATTCAAACTAAAATAAATCTATGTTATCTTTTGTCAACAGGTCGTTTCAGCAAACCAAATGGCGTAGGCAGTCGCAAGACCAGTACAGCGACGCCTACTGAGGCTGCCTCGGCCGCACCCGCCGCGGCCGGGGACAAGACCACCGCCGAGCCTAAGGTTTGTTACGTTTTATTCTCGTGATTGCTGGCAGGTTCAGATCAAGGTGAGGTAGGGCAGGGGCTAATAGTTATGTGGAAAATAATCCTGTCCTTAAAAGTTTTTTACTAAACATTAATTAATACTTATAAACAAAGTTTTAATACGCTTTGATAAAGCTTTTAGTATAGATGCCAGAAACGTCTCTGTTAGTTACTATAAGTTATAAGACGTTATATGATCTACAAGTATTAATTTATGTTTTATAACAGGTAAATTAAATACTAAAATAACGTCGCATTCGCGTAGTTCCTAACGAACTACGACAATGCGGACCTTAGTATCTATTTTACCGTTAGCGGAAAAGCCTGTACCTTATAATCTGAAAGACCATATTAAACTTGCCAGCTTTTCATAATGTTAATACCTAAGTAGTGTATTTAAATGCTTTAGCGATTGCTTGCCAAGCGAGTTTACATTGTGTTATGAACTCTACATGACTTAATAAAGTGAAAGGATTTAAATGCATCGATTGCGATTGTTTTAGCAGTATTATCTTAATTAATTAATAATTTTTGGCAGTATTCTCGCCCAAATGCGCCCAAGTCAAGTGTCAAAGTGAAAATAAATATAAATTGTATTTTATTTATTTGGGCAAATAAATATTATATTAGGTTGGGGAAAAAGTTTCTTCGTATTTATTTTGTATAAAAATTCAAGATTTTCTTCAATTTATGTGCATCTTGAACTTAAAAACTCCCAAACTGGAAACGCTTGAACCGACTTTGTACTACTGTTACTGACGCTGTACTAGGCTCGTACACAGCCTGTTTTGTTTTCTGAAGCTTGAGTCGTATTTTTTTTAATTGAATATTTTCAAAATGTACCGAATTTCTTTAATGCTTCGACTCATTTAAACCATGGTTATAAAACAATTGAAAATACCAGAAAAACAATGAAGTTTTTTTTTAAGTATTAGCCAATGATGGTATTAAAATCAGCCAGATACAAATAGTACAACTAAAAAGTTTCATGACAACTTTACACCTAAAAAATACGAAGAGACTTTCTCCCCGACCTATTATATTGCCAACATCATTATTCACTGATAAAACATGAAAAATGTTTAAAACTTTTTAAAAACTTATTTTAAAATACTTTCAAAAACCAACAAAAACTAGAATCTTACATCGGCAACCGAAATATCAATTTATCTGCATTTATCGAAATTATAGCTTATAGTGACTTGTGACGGATCTATTAACAACTTATTATTTGTACCCTGAAGTTTGTATAATAACCACAACAGAAGAGAAAATAGCCATTTACATGGACAAAGCCAACCAGTGGTGATAAAGCTTGCTTCACTTGAACCCCACGGAATAAAGTGATTCCTCCTCCAGGGCTTCGGTCGCCGCGGACTGTTTGCGGGCCGCACGCGCCCGCCGTCCACCACCGCTGCGCCTGACAGTAGCAGCGCCGCTGCCGGCGACCAACCCGTCACCAGGTAATTACTATTCAATTCAATTCAATTCAGTCAATGTCTTGCTTGAAGACAGTTGCTTGCTTGAAGGTAGTTGACTAGTGTATGCAAAGTCCGACTGGATGGGTATCAATGCTCGCTTCTATACCCGCGCTATGTTCTGGCGGGTGGGGCGAGATAGCAAGCGCAATTATCGGCATTCCATTTTAGCCCTCAAGGATCAGCATGGCACTGATGATTCTTATGTCTGGGGTTACAGTTGATCATAGCTGGCGGTAGCTACCTTGCATCTGGTGGACCGTCAGCCTTTTGTCACCTAACACAATAAAATGAAATAAACTCCAAGCAAAACCAAATAAGTACACAGGGTGTCGTTTCGGTCTACAATTTGATTTTCAGTTGTGATAGCAGGTATTATTATACGTTATAAAAGAAAAGAGGGGGTTATTCGGGATTACAATCTTTATTAATAAATAAAAGAAAACTATACAAAAACCTATTCTAAAAAAAATAAGAAAAATGTCCACAATCACTACGTTATGCTACAAAGGAAAAGAAACAACATTACATAGGGCGGCGGGCGGCTAATGCGTCGGGCGGCTGGAGCGGCGCGCCCCAACGGCGGGACGAGTGTCCGGTGGGACGGCAGCACAAGGGCCTGGGACTAGCGGAAGAAACACTTCAAGGAGAGAGGTCCCAGGCTTCCGTTCCAAGGAAGTTGTATATTCGCAGTCCGGCGTTGGAAGAAATCTCCGCCCGCTCCTATTCAAAAAATATCAGGAGAATGATCATGTTCATTTCCATTTTTCATTTTGACATTCTCCGTCATCAGTCCTGGCTATTCTCACTAGCCAGGAAATATATGCGTTAAACCAAAAATACCGTAGTTCTTATTTAATCTCTTAATAATGTACAACTGATGCAAACTCCTTATGAATAAAATGAGTTTCCTATAGAAACTATAAGATGTCGAACAAAAAACCATTGAATTGAAGTTGCACCGAAAATAAACAATATTTGAGGAAATACAAGAATTTCGGGATAAAGATAATAAGAAACGCTAACCTAAGAACCTACGCACATAAAGGAATTAAAGGAATACATGAATAAAACTAACAAAGGTAATTATTTAAAAGAGAGATAAAAACCCTATAGTATACATAATACTGATGCTTAAACATATGCTACTGCTACGAGCGTGAAAACACTACATGCTGCGTTACCGCGGCTCAATAGAAGTACTCGCATGATATGGTAGTACCTTAATACATGATCGGGCCTCAGGATCCCAATAGCTAAGTAATAATTGATATTTTTGCAATTTCTTGCGATTCCATGTAGATGCACTTTTTAGGGTTCCGTACCCAAACCTTACTAAGTACTTCCGTCTGTTTGTCTGTCAGTGTGCTGTATCTCATGAATCGCAATAGGTAGACAGTTGAGATTTTCACAGAGTGTGTATTTCTGTTGCCGCTGTAACAGCAATTAATAATAAAAATAAATTCATAGTTAAAGAGGGCTCCCCTACTAGAAACGTGTCTTTTATGGCGTTTTTTTGCTTGATCTTAATAATGGCAACAGTTAGAAGCTTAAAATGCTCACAGAGTTTGTATTGCTGTAGTCGATAGAAAAATACAATATTTAAAAATTAAAGGGTGTCCCCCTTAAATTAAAGTGTTTTTAGGTCCGAGGAAGTATGGGCAAAAGAGTAGATCTCTGCAGATCTAACAATTTTTCAGATTAAAAAAGTGAAAGATTAAAAAAAGTACCTTTGACTTTTGAATAATCTTATGGAATTACCTACAAAATAAAAAATGTACTGGGTGGTGGGGCCGGCTGGGGTAAGATAGCCATTGTCATTACCGGCATAAGAGATATACGATCTGAGCCCTTCAGGATCCACAAGGCACTGGAAACCTTTCTAGTATCTCATGTGTTCACAGGCGCCATAGTCACTTAAACTCAACCGTTAGCCTTTTGCCACCTTATATTACGATTAATAAAACCATAAAAAGGTTATCGTAGTCGTAAGGTCCTCTTTGCTTCCCTCTTTCTTAATAAAACAGAAAACTTTACCCTAGACGAAGGAATAAATTTATTCATTTTATGTGCCCCTTTGCCCCTCCAGGCCCCGTCTGCGAGGGATAGGCGCGCGCAAGCCAGGCAGCAGTACCACGACCGCAGCGCCCGAAGGCAGCTCCACCGCTAGCTCCGCCGGTGACGTAGCTGCCGAGACTACGCCGTCCGCTGGAAGAGCCATCGGGTATCACTTTATATTTTCCTTACGAACGTGGTTTTTATATCATAGAATTTCATCATTGATATCTACTCGTTGACCTCATCATCAGCCAAAAGACGTTCACTGCTGGACTAAGGCCGTGCCCCAAGAATTTCCACGCTGACCGGTCTTGCGTTGCCCGCATTTGGTGGCTTCCCGTTAACCTAAACATTTTTTTTTAATCAAAATGATCCTATTTACATTAGTGAAATAAGTATTGACAGCATAGTAGGAGTGAAAGATTGGATTGTTTGCATCATATCTAAACAGTTGTAATATGTCAGTCGCGGCCGGCCAGTGCTGCGGCCCGGGGCCGGAGTGGCACTGCGGCCCGGAGCACGTCTGAACCTGCGAGCTAACCCGCGCCTGCGCCCCGGCCAGGCCGCCACCGAGGCCACCTCCGAGGCCCCGGCGGACGCCTCCTCTGTTTCAAACACTGCGGCGGAATCTGAAGCTGAAGAAGGAGAGGTAAATTACATTTGCAACAATTTTATTCTGGCATCTGACAGAGAGGGTTGTGAATTACAGACGTTTGGTTTATATTGATACTATTTCAGTCCACATAATAAATGATAAACCACAGCGCTTTGTGCGATATAACAATTCAAAAATCGTGCTATTAGCCAGAATAGCTTGCCGTTCTCCATATTGAGGTGCGTGTTTTGTGGTGACAGACATCGTCGCCGACGCCGACGCCCGCGGAGCAGCCGCGCGGGGCGCTGCGGCAGCGGCACCGGCTGCAGGCGGCGCCCTCGCCTAAGCCGCGGGCGCCCGTCACGCAGCCGCCACGGCGCCCCAATCCGCTGCTAAAGAGGAAACTCGCCACCACAGAGGTGACTATCCCTACGCGCACTATAATTGATTTGAAAGATATAAAGTTATGCTCACAATCTCGTTTCCAGAGACGGAAGTGAAGAAAAATATTGCTTTATTATAATCTCTGTTATTATGTTGCCTCTGATAACTCTTAAATTGAATCAGGTTGGACTCACATTCATACATGAACTCAATAATTTAATTATTCCGTTTTTGAGAATAATTCAAAATAAAATTATAATTTTTAATTTAAGACACAATGCGAAAAATTGACACTCACTTTTGCACATGAGTAAGTACGTAGATAGGTATAAATAATATATGATTTCCCCAAGCAATTAGTTGTAGGCGTTCATAATAACTATTTTCGTGTACAAGATTTATTAACAATTTAAAATTGTTCACTTTATGTATCAGGCGACAACAGAGGCAGCTAAGAAATCAACAGAAGTGACAGAAGAGAGTACGACAGAGGAGAAGAGCGAGACGGAAGCGGAGGCGCCCGTGGAGACGACGCCGGCGCCCCCGCTGCGGGGGCTGGACGCGCTGTTCGCGCGGCGCCGCGCCGCCGGCGGCATCGGCGCGCGCCCCGCCCGCCCCGCCCGCGGCGTCAGCCCCAAATAAATACATTCACAGGGTTAGGCTGGCAGCCTGGCAGGCTGAGAACAGAAGTTTGATGAAAAGAGCATTAAACGCAATGCTTGTTATGTATGTGTTGTTACTGGCCACCAATGGTGCATCAAAGCTCTATACCTATTAGCACATATAATAAATGTTAGCCCAGCCTACATAGTAAAATAGCCAATGACATACATGTACTGAGTTTTACTTGAAAAGAAAAGGTCCTGACATTAAAATAAGTTTTGAAAAATTTAAATAAAGCCACCTTGAAAATAGTGTTATCCGATGAATTAAGATATTGTGATATGTTTTGGAATCCGACCTTAGCAATCTGCCATAAATACTGCAGATAAAAAAAACTTATTTCAGAAGTAACATGAACAGTAAACACACACTAAAAACACTTAAAAGCTTCAATGATTATTTTTTATAATAATATCCAGAAGAAATGTCATTTTAATAAACGTAATGCAGTAACTTACGGTCATGCACATAAAAACAATAGATAGTAGTGCCTACATAATAACAAAAGAGAGTAGAGTTTGGGATACTTAATTTTATGTAACCACACACGTGCACTTGGTACGGATTAAGAAAAAACCGGGATACCAAATACGTGCGATGGCGCAAAGAAAATATACATCGTGTGACCCATTCCTGATGGCTTTGCCGCATCGGATATAATTTTTTTTCGATGCCTTTCATTGCATTTGTCATAGCCATACTGTAGAATTAGCCGTTCCATAAACGGGCTAGCCGCTTTCTAAATCCGACTCGTTTCTCACAGTTATTGCACAGTTTGATTCGCCCGTTTATGAAACGGCTAATTTGCAAGTTGGCTACGACATATCTATTGAGATATTTTTTTGTGTGGTCATGATCTTTTACCTTTTTTAGTAAAACTCTTAAGTAATTAAGTGATGATGTCATTAATTTTTAGTCAATTGTAATTTCCCGAACTACATTAAGATACTCTTACATAGCTTAACGTAATTTTATAGGTAGTTCGCCTATGTTTTTTATGTGTAACAAATTGAAGAAGTATGTATCGAGTAGGTATGTGCATGTTTTGATAGATTTCTTCGCTTTTAAGTTAGTGTCTTGGTTTAAATGAATATGAACAAAACAATTGAATACCTTACTGACAACTTGTGTTAAAATTAAAGTATGAACATATAAAATAAACTCAAAATGAGACTAACATAAATTCAGTCACAAAATTGATAAAAAAATCTCACTTTCATCTCATACAATGGACAAGCTTATTTTTAAAATATACAAGGGCAGTTATACAATCTCTACACTTTTTAAAACTACAAACTTAGAACGAACATAGAAGACAGAACATCTGAGTTACTGTGTTTATATATTGCGGTACTTTCGTCAATACAAATATACTCATTTTTACTCTATTTGTAAGATAATTATTATTATATTTATTAGCACTATGTGCCTGTAAGTAATCGATCCCGTCCTTTCCTAAACGAACATGTATATATTAATGCATGTATTTTTGTATTTATCGTCTGCTGAAGCACTGATAGCTAGTGCCATCGTGATATAATTTTGTATCTTTTTTAAGCGTGATAATAAAGTTAAATTAAGATAAATTCGTGTTTGTTTTAATTGTGTTTCAATTATTTTTCTACAAATGCCCAGATAGGTATATCGTATATATCAACAACGATTTTGATTTATCAATCTAATAAAGTTAGGAATAGAGAGTATTTTCTAAACTGGTATCATGAAAAAATATTTTATTGTTTGGTTCATTAATACATGTAACATTTTACATGTTACATGGTACATTTAATAATTGGTAGATAATTGTTGTTACATACATAACACAACAATTATCTACGCATTGTTAAGGAACGACTCCTAAATCATCGAACGATAATTACATCAGATAATGATAACGAATAATTATTTATTTGTATCCGTTGCTTATTTGCAATACCATCTGCATCTTTCAAATTGGAGTGTTTACAACTGATAAAGATGTTTGTCGCGAGGTGACGTAAGGCGGGTCACGCACACCGCGACGCGGCGCCCGCGCCCCTCCCGCCGCATAGCTGCCAACGTGGAGTGTATGCGAAGATGATAACCGGCTCGGTGAGTGAGTTGCTAAAGCGTGTGAGCGCCCGCAGCGCCGGCTCAGTCAGTTTCAGTTGTCCCCGGGAGCCCGACCTGTTCGTACCTACCTCCACGCACGCACTGAACATACCAGTAAGTACTAACTGATAAAACTAAAAAGTTTCTGCAGCATACCCACACTATACGTGGTAAATTACATACACAGATAGGAACATACTAATGCTTGCATATTTATGAGAGGCACCTCTACATTAAAGACAATCTGATACAATTGACGGTGATCGAAAGTTGTTGTCAGTTGAATACGATTGTCATTTACTTGAAAGCAAATTATGTAAAGGGCTATACATTTTTTAATAGTTTTGTACATTAAATATTTCATTTGTATCGTCTTGCGACAGTTCAATATGGGCCTTGACATCAAGTCAGTTTTGGTGGTGGACGGAGTAGGTGCCAACTGCGCTGAGATCCTCAACGCGCACGGCATCCAGGTTACCACCAAGGCTAAGATAACCAAGGAAGAACTTCTCAAAGAGATACCAGTAAGTTACCTGTATTATCTATCTATTATTTACGTACCTTCCATATCTAATATACGTTAATCTTAAGAAACAACCTCCGTATTAGTTCCACTCACTTCAAATCAGAAAGTCGCGGGTTTGATTCCCAAAGTGGTTCATCTTAATAGTAAGTTACTTACTAAGTACTTACTACTTCGTTTGGTTGATGATTTTCTGATCTACCACCATCTTATCTAAGCCTTATTACTGAATATAAATATCATTAGTTTCGATGTTTTCCGTGGGGGAGATAAGATTGCATTGGGCAGGGACTCTTGGAAAGCCCGTTTCAATCTTGCGGCATCCATCTTTTATTACTTAATGTTACTTACTTATCGATTGTAATTATTATCAAGTGAAATGCTCCATTATTGCCAAATTAATTTGATTTATTGCTGGCAAATTAAGTAACGTATGATTATTGTTTGCGAATACTGCGTCTGTTTTAACTTTGACTGTTTAAATGAAGTTGAGATGTTCATGGATTCAGAATTGTCACTCTATTGTATAATGCTTAATTAGCCCATATAAGAGTCTTCTCATTTCTACTTCCAGAACAGTAGGGCTTATAATATGTTCAATACTTGCATATACTGGCTGTTTACACAGTGGTAGTGCACCTATTTACTCCTCTTTAAACTTACTACTTCGAATAAAATGGTAGTGTCTGAGGCTTCTTATGAGGCCCATGGTAAGCGATCATGTCTCAGTTCCATATGTCACCCATCAATGGTCAAAGATCTTAATTTTTAGAAACTGCTGTATTTTGGACGTAAAGATATTGCGGAGCTTCGCGAACGCTGCCTAGCCGAATTGATTTCGACGATTGATCTCTTCCTCGAAGTTAGACCTACCAAGGTGGACTGTTTGTCCCAGGTATATCTGTAGGTATTCGTCAACAACGTCGATAGCTTGAAAACATCTTCCAGGGCAGCGGTAAACTACATTTAAGGAGATATCACGTCCTGTCTCGCTCCACGCTGCCACTGGATAGGTTTCGAATTCTGATCCTGGAGGCGGACCGACATGGTGGTGTTTTCGTACAAGCACTTCAACACTTCGAATTATCGATAGTCGATTGGGCACTGTTGGAGAGACTGTAACACCCCCAGGTCTCGATCGAATCAAAGGCTTTCTCATAGTTCACAAACGCCAAGCAAAGTGGTCGATTATAAGTACTTTTCGGTGTTTTGTATTATCTGCCGCGCTCGCTGTATGTATCTGTAGGTATGTGGGCAGGGCACATAGTTCGTAGAACAGATGGCTGTTGGGGCATTAAAGTTCTCGAGTGGCGACCGTGGCAGGCCTCCCACTCGGTGGACCCATGACCTGGTGATGGTTGCGGGAAGCCGCTGGATACGGGTAGCGCAATACTGCTCGTCGTGATATCCTTGTAAGGCCTTTGTTCAGTGGTTAATGTTAATCCAATTCAATCGGAGCAAAACAAATTGGACTTTCCCATCGACTTATACAAAGGACACACCTAACGTAAGCGACAAATAGCACCGGTTTTTTGGCCCTAGTATATAATTTGTCGCGTCCGTTGGTCGTACCTTATATGACCAGTGAAATGTGTATTTACGTAAACGTACATTGTGATTAAACTTTTTCATTTAGTTTCCTTAAAAAGGCCAGGGAGTTTATTCAAAGAATTCTAATATCAGTTCGCTTCCGTTGGGCGTGTCCTTTATATTAGTCGATGGCCTTTCCATACAAAGTTGGCTGGCTACTTAGCTCGTCGACTTGTGTGAACAGTCCAATATTTTTTTGAATTGGTTCAATGTGATGATTGCTGTCAGAGAAACCTCCTTATTCTACGAAATCATATTATGAATATTTTCTAAATATACATTTATAAATATTGAGCGTAAGTACTAAATAATAATAATAATAATAATCATTTATTTCGGATAAAAACATCCATAATAATAGAAACTAAACTAAACTAAAAGATAAATTCAATACATTAAAATTACATACAATTCATTCATTCATACGTTACAATTTGAAAATAATAAAAATTTTGAATAATAAAAATGTCAATGGTAAATTAATAAAAATAAAAGTAAAATGTCATGGTAATAATAAAATAATAAAAAGTCATACATACACACACAAGCACACACACACAGCGCAGGTAACGCTACACATACAATAATGGGGATGCGCAGGCGTGCAGCTGCATCCACCTTTTCAGTAGAGGGGAGTCCCACCGCTCGGCCAATACGTTCAGGATGCTGTTGGAGCTGGAGCGCACGCGCGCTAGCAGCGAGGCGCACCGCTTTCGAATAATGGCGTAAAAGCCATCAGTCTGCTCCTCGGCAAACATCATACTAAGAGATACTAAGAGAACGCAAGCGCAAATAACTTTTGTGAACGGTATTTTTCCAAGTGTTGTACCTACATACAATATGCGATACCTACCTCCTATAAACATACCTACTTCTACTTTGTTCCCTATTTTACTTCATTTGTATATATTTTTTAATATTTCCTTTTTATTTCGGACACTATACATACCTATATATTTTTTATAAGGTAAAGGTAAATAGGCAAAATAACAAATAAAGGTCTGAGTGAACGCTAGTTCCGATCTTTTAGTCGGATGAGGACACATACATACTCTATGAACAATATGAGGGCAGATACATAAATAAAAGGGAAAATATGATAAATACAAGGTCAGATATATCTAACAATAGACTATCGTAATGCTGGTTTTTTGATGATGATAATAATAATAATATCTGGGACAAATCACACACGGTCATGTGACCCCAAACTAGGATTCCCTGTATCTTGGGAACCAGAGACTGATATACATACACATATACTTTTAAATACATACATATTACATATATAGATATAATACACCCAGACTCTTAGCAAACAATTCTGCTCATCACAGAAAAGTTTGCCCTGTGTGGGGATCGAACCCACGACTCTCGGATCAGAGGTCAGGATCGCTAACCACTTAGCCACCGAGTTAGTCATAATGATGAGTTGTATAGTGTATCATTATTGGTTTCGGCATTTTACCCTCTCACTGACTGTCAATCTACTTATAGAACCACAATGCGCTGGTGGTGCGGTCAGCCACCCAGGTCACCAAGGAGGTGCTGGACGCCGGCAGCAATCTGAAGGTGGTGGGCCGCGCCGGTGCGGGCGTCGACAACATAGACGTCAACGCCGCCAAGAACAAGGGCATCGCCGTCATCAAGTAACTTTATGATTTCCAATAGGATATTATGGCTAATTAGGCTGTTTGACACTGTTTAAACTTATTAACTTTCTCCAGAAACTCCATAGTCAATTTGCGAGTTTTTTTTTTCATTTTTCACTTCTCTAATAAGTCACCAGCTGATCATACAACTTATCAGAAATACCAACTTGTTTTTCGCGAATTGACTATGGGGTTTTTTGGGGAAAGTTGTTTAGTTTTATGAGTAAAAAAGCCCTAGTTTTAATAGTGTCAATACCTTTGAAAACACCCTATATACTTTTCTGGAATAGAGAATGGACTTTTGGATTCCCATTCTAGTTAGAAAAGTCAACAAAAAAATACGAATTGGCTACCATGGGTTCCTCGGGAACAGTTGATCAGTTTTATGAGTAGAAACTCCAGTTTAAATAATTTCAGCAAATTTCTTGTGACCTTATACAGGATTTTTAGAAAGTGCGTTTGAAATTTTAAAGGCTTACTCAGAATCATGTACCTAAGTATAGAATACTGAAAAATATTGAAAACTAACTTCCGCCCGCATCTTCGTCTGCGTGGACTTTAGAATTGGGTCCAGAGAGAAATAAAATGTTAAGGCAGCACCATCTAGCGACAAAGTAAAAATTTTAGTTTTTAGCGATTCCTCCGGGAACCCTCGAGTTTTCCGGGATAAAACGTATTCTATATTGTGTTAGCGCTTTATCTAATTATTACCTACCAAAATATCCAACTCGAATCGTCGACTGCCAGGATATTTCAGATCGGCTTGACTCCCTGGCACTGCGTAGAGATGTAGCCTCGCTCTGCATTCTCTATCGCATGTACAATGGGGAGTGCTCCGAGGAATTGTTTGGATTGATCCCTGCCGCCTCTTTCCGCCATCGTTCTACGCGACAACATATTCATCCCCATCACATAGATGGTTGGCAGTCCACAATTGTGCGTTTCACTAGAAACTTTCTGCCTGGAACCTGCCAAACTGTGGAATGAATTGTCGCCTGCGGTATTTCCGGACCGATACGACATTCAAACCTTCAAGAAAAAAGCGTACTCCCAAATCAAAGGCCGGCAACGCACTTGTGACTCCTCTGGTGTTGCGGGTGTCTATGGGCGGCGGTATCGCTTACGATCAGCGTCTGCTCGTTTGCCACCTCTGCTATAAAAAAAAAACTACCTACCAAATTTCGTCCAAATCCATTCAGTAGTTTCGGCGTGAAAGTGGAACAAACAAACAAACAAACATTCAACTTTCGCATTTATAATTATTGAAAAAATCCGATCTACAATTTTTTTTTCATTTTCCCATACAAATTCTTGAATCACTATTTACATGAAATTTTCAAACGCACTTTTTTAACATCCTGTATTACCCGGTGTGCAGCGCTCCGGGAGCCAACGCGATGAGCGCGTGCGAGCTGACGTGCGGTCTGATGATGGCGCTGGCGCGGCACGTGGTGCCCGCGGCGGCGGCGCTGCGCGCGGGCCGCTGGGAGCGCGCGCAGCACACCGGCTCCGAGCTGCACGGCAAGACCCTCGGCGTACTCGGCCTCGGCCGCGTCGGTCGCGAGGTCGCCGTCAGGATGCACGCTTTTGGGATGAAGGTCTGTTACTGTTGCTGATCTTCACGCTTACATTGTAAGATATTTGTCTTTCAGATCGAAATATCATTCTAAGTACCTTGTACCTTTTCTGTTACAATTTAATACTCCTATTGCTTTCTGAGATAGGGCTGTCCGTTTATCCTTCAAGCCATATTTTGTTTTGTTAAATTAAAAAGATACTCTTTATCGAGAATCTGTGTCAATATCGCTAATTGCATCACTTGCTGTGCAAAATTTCACCATTGAAAATAATCTGGCAGATTGTCGGTTTCGACCCCTTCGTGTCGGCGGAGCAATGCAAGCAGTTCCACACCACGAAGTTGGAGTTGGACGAGATCTGGCCAGTGGTGGACTACATCACTTTGCACACGCCTCTAATCGAGTCTACTAGGAGTGAGTGTCAATTGTTTATTCTTTCTTCTATATCGTAAATTACTGTTATCAGCAGTGTCAGAAGAAAATAGGAGTGTATTCTAAAATCGAGAAAAAAGGAAGCTTTGGAGAAATTATGTACTATTTTTACACCGCCTAGTTATGAAACGTATTTTAGTGATCATATAGTACCTATAAGCCACACGCTTGGGACACGCGTAATAATAAAAATACGCGTAACAGATACTAGGTTACATGTTGATAAAATATACTTTTATCTTGCTTATTATGGATAGACAAAGTCCTGGCTTGATGTAAATATCATTTTGCTAAGGCATCATATTTCAAAAAATACCTCCACGTTACTTTTATCAGGGCTGATCGAAAACAGCTTCAAGTAGTTACTAAAATAACTGGTAGTACCTAATTACTGATATCAATAGATTAATAGAATTATCTGCATTAATGGAACACCCGTCAAAATTTTGTTTTAGGTACCTACTTTATGAGCACATTTTGTTTTTAGATTTCATCAATGCTGACTCGCTGAAGAAGTGCAAAAAAGGAGTGAAAATCATCAATGTTGGCCGAGGAGGTCTTATCCAAGAGAAAGACTTACTTGATGCCCTTAAATCCGGACATGTAAGAAAACTATTTATACTTTGGTTTCCTGATTAAAAAAGCTGTGCTTTCGTTAACAACTGGGCTGCTGAGGCACAGGACTCTCTTCCCATATCTCGGGAAGATTAGTTACTAGTATTGTATTATCTGTGGTTAGTCCTTACTCCACATACGGAGGATAAGAAGAGTTTGTGAGGCTAGTGGCCATGCCTCTGATATAGCTTAGCGACCTGCAATTAAGTGAACAATCAGCAGCAATGGCTTAACGAGCCTTGCGAAGCCCGGAAACGGCCTAGATAAATGCCAGTAGCAGTCAAACCTATCCAGATTATAACCGTGTCTGTAGTAGATAAGACCTGAGCCCACGACTTACTCCAATACAGTTACGTTAACAACCCTAAGGTCCCCACTGCTGGGGCCGGGTCTCTTCCCACACTTCGGGAAGGTTAGGCCATACTCCACTCGCGGGGGCAAATCCGGATTGATAGAGGTTTTGTGGTCATGGCTACTGACCACAGTGTCAGAAGTTTTTAATCCGTGTTTCGGTAAAAAAAATAACAAACACAAAATATTATAAACAAAGCACAAGTGAAACGGTTTTGTACGAGTAGGTAATCTAGAGATACATAATTATAAAAACGTATTTTCGGAATTTTTATATTATTGCTTAAATATACAGGTTGGTGGAGCTGCCCTAGATGTGTTCGAGCAGGAGCCGCCTACTAACCCCTTGACCCTAGAGATCATTCAGCACCCTGCAGTCATCGCCACTCCTCATTTGGGTAAGAACATATTCTGCTGTTGTGATTATAATAAATATTCCCATAACATAATCCGCAACAGCCACTGGGACGCGAGAACACTCAATGTTGCTAATTCCATGGCAAATTCTCACGTGATGGTAAGTGATGATATCTTGATCTTGATAAGGTTAATCAATATTTTCAACGCAATGAGGAAATGTTGTAGACGGTAACACTTAGGTACTTAGATTGGTGGTAGTTATGGTGGGCTCGAAAAATGCTCACCACCAACTAAAACCAGTCACAAAGTTGGACTCCGCACCGTGAATAGAATTCTAACAAAAGTCGGAAATTCGTAAAAACTAAGCAAATAGAAAAAGGCGTGCTGTGTGTTTTGACTTTTTACATAGGTTACATACTTTTGTTGCAACGGTTTTTAACGCAGAGCAACACTTGAGAAATGAACTTTTACCGAAAATCACATTTAACTTTAATTTTTGACGAGACAAATCTGACGAAGCAAAACGAATCCGTAAAGCTTGGTCCTGACAAAGCGAGCCAATTGGACAGCCAGTTGCCGAATACGTAAATTTAATGCACCAAGACTGTGTGCTATGTACTTTGTTATTGTTATCTAATAAACGTATGAATCTGCAGGAGCGTCGACAAAGGAAGCGCAAGTGCGGGTGGGCCAAGAGATCGCCGAGCAACTGGTCAACCTAGTGCATCCGGGGACCTTCGCCACGCCGCTGGCAGAGCTTACCGGACTGCTCAACAAGTAGACCCAAACGACTCCAGAACTATTTGTTTATATATCTTTTCATCACATTTCATCACACATGATGGAATAAGTATTACGCAGCTGATCAGTGATGTAAATCGAAAAAGTTCCATGTGGCTATTGCTTTATCTGTTAAGTTTGTTACAACTTCTTGTAATTATGCGATAATTATTGTTAATTAATTATTTAATTACTTACGTTAAATAAATAAAAAAACAAAATAAAAAAGTAAATTGGTTTTATTAAAAAAACTTAAATGTACATATAATTTACAAATTAATATAATAAGTATTATATAAAAGACCATTTCTTGTTCATCATATCTCACGCATCTCCTAATTTGAGTCGATAAAATTTCGCTTGTTATACATACAATAAAGAAAATATCGACTAGTAAGACTTGCTATTTTTATGCGTTCCGGAAATGTTCACGAACAAAATAGTTAAAATTCTACTGCCAAGGTACACCACTGCAACTGCTAATCAGTTGTTAGTGAAATATTCACTTGTGCCCTATTTTATTTCACTGTACAGACGTAGCTACCTACACAAAAAAGATCTAATTGAGAGGCGCATGAAGTTGGCAGATTCGAAATCACCGGACATAACGGATGAAGTAAGATGGAGGATAACTGCGACAGGTAAGGTAAAGTGAGTGATGCATAACAGCAGTTGCGCTGCTTAGTTGCCGCCTCTCCGGTAAAAGGTCCGGCCCGTCCGCGCAGGCGACGGCGCGGGCGCAGACTCGTTCTGCTCCTCGGGCTCAGCTTCCTGCACCGACCTCGACGACGCTGCGCCAAAAAACCAATACTGTTAATTTCTGACTTGACATTTAAATTCGTAAGTAGTGCATGTATATATTAGATTTTCATTAAAAACCATCGACGTAGAATCAAATGGACGACGGGTCTAGTACATAATTCACGAAAAAAGCGTCCGCAGTTAACCTATACACACGTAGTTATATGCATAGAAACAACACATTTGCATTTAGATCGTGTGTCATTGCATTACGGTTGTTTTTGTTTGCAACAATTTATCACCATACGAAGCTTCGACTGGAACGTTACGTGGAACTTCACCTTACGCAGCTTCGAGTGAAGACAGAGAAGTAATGGAGTAGCTTTCACTTATAATGTTTTTTTGTTGGCTATGTTTTATAAGTATTTTTTATTTTTGCAGAATCTTGTTTATTTTTTTATAACAAACACAGAAACACGCTTAAATATGAATTATACAGGGTGAAAATGATTCGAGCAAACAAAGTAGATTTTTTTCGGAACAAAGTATTCCTCTCGTCACGATTCGGCTATAATGTTTTTCCATAGTGCACAACGTATCGGGGAAAGCTAAAATAAATAAAATATTTCATGTAATAAAAACAATAGTAAAAAGTTACAAAATATTTTAATAAGAAACTTCATACTTGAAAGCGACTATAAAATTTTTCTTCCAAAGTTGTGATGTTCGATTGTTCGCTCATGGAAATCAAACTAAATGCGTAATTCAAATTAAAATAAACTACTGTGTTTCTTAGCAAAACAATACTTTAAAATGATAAAGCAAGAATTTACTTATCGGAAATATGATACTCCATCCTGTTTTTTCACTTTACTTGAATAGTTTTTACAACTTTTCACGGCGCAGTACGCCAATCTGGACGTGCAGTCAGCCGGCCGACCAAAATAAGACTGGCGCGAAATTAGACCTCTTTTTGCGTTTTACTACTCTTTTGGTTCGGACACTTTTGAGCGCTGACCCGAAGTCCATTTGTTTCTACGTCGATGTTAAAAACTTACGCCTTCCAAATCTGCCCCTGGCGGGTTTCACGGGCGCCGGCGCCTCGTCAATGTTGCTCTCCTTGGGAGCATTATTCAGGCGTTTTTTACCTAAAAGTTTTATACGATATTACAATATTTATTTTGTATTAAAATATTGTAAAAGTAAATGCAAGTTTGTGACTTACTATAGCTAGATTTAGCAGGTGCCTCCGTGGGGGCATCTGTTGGCTTGGTTGCTACACTCGAGTGGCCTTGCAGCTTAGCTGATAAAACAATTAATAATTTTAATTAATTTGCACAAAAAATTAACATATCTAGATATGAAAATAAATTTGAGGCCGGATCTTATTTACTAGCACCTAAATGAAGGTTTCAATAACGCTACACTTCAAACGTGCGACTGATACAAAGGTGAAAGTGGAGATGGAATGCTTTGAATTCTAAAGACTGGACTGTAACAAATCAGTTTTTACGCCACTACAACTTTCGTATGGCGAAATCTCTGTCTTGAATTTTACAACGTAAAAGTAAAAATATACAGGGTGTAACAGAACGATGCACCAATACCAAGGTGAGCTTAATTTTTTTTTGAAAATAATGGTCGATAGACAACATCTCTATCACTACAGAAACCAAAACATTTTTATTAATGTTGATCTATACGCAAATCATGCTAAAACGGTTCAACAGATTTGATTAATATGTTGGTCTATTGTACTGTTCAACCCGGTAGAACATCTTCGATACACTAGATACTAAATGTCAAGGGTTACAGGAAGAGTGAAAAGAATATTTTAAATGTCTCAACACTCAATAATTACTTCACCAACTTTTTTGATATTTGGCATAATGACGACCTTGTACCTTGGACAGGCATCTAGGATTATTATAAGGAAAAACTCTAAGGTGTCTCATCACCATCTTTTCTCTTTGGCATTCCACAACAATAGAGTGATTTTGCCAATGTAAAATAAAAAGAAATAAGCGAGTATTTGAGAGAATCTTCAATATATACTACTCAAAAGAAAATAAGGCCCACTTATAAACTTTCTTGGGGCATGGTGTTTTTTACTGATGAGTGTAAAGTCAAATTTTTTAGCGATGATCGACGTGTTAGGGTATGGAGATGACGCGGTGAGCAATTTTCAGAAGCCTGCATCCATGACGTTGATAGTTCGGTGGTCCCAACGTAATGGTTTAGGGCGGGATTAGCTTGCAAGACAAAACTGAGCTTCCCATTTTAAATGAGGGTGCTGTAACTGCTCATTGCTATATTCAGGAAATTATCATGCCTCATGTGATCCCATTTCCGCAACGAGTGGGTTCTGGATTCAATCTGATGCAAGATTATGCCTGTGCTCACACGGCTCAAGCGACCCATTCTATTCTGAAAGACTCTCATATCATATTCCAGTGTTACCATGGCCAGCGAGAAGTCTGGCCTTAAATCCGATAGAGCATATGTGGGATCAATTGAAACGAAGGGTTAGAGAAAGTGAGCAAGAAGTTCACAACCAGCAGCAGCTGATTGACGCTTTGAAAAGTGCCTGGGAAGAGATTATAACAGAAAACGTGACGCTTTTGATCAAACGCATGCAGTCCAGGCTTCAGGAGTGCATACATAAAAGAGGACGGCATACTCATTATTTAAAACAAAAAAAGTGGTAAATTAAGTGCAAAGTTTAAAAAAGAGCGTTTTTTGTTGTTCGTGATTTTCATACAAAACTGTTATGTTTTAATTAAAGATCGATAAAAAGGTCTACTGATCATTATTTAAAACATTTACTAGCTTAAATTGTAAACAATAGCATAATTTTAATAAAACGTACATAAAAATATGTTACTTTTATTATTTTAATGATATACCAGAAAAACCTGCTGGCCCTTATTTTCTTTTAAACAGGTATTGGTAAAACACTAATGTCAAATGAATGTCACGGCTCTAAGGGTGATGGGCACATGAAGACGTTGCACGTGGTGGTTTGCTGCTGGAACTCAGAAAACGGAGCTGTCTCCCGAGTTAATTCTCTTCTTATTATCGCTTATGTCGGAATCTGAAGCACAGCTATTTCTCCATCACAAAAATAATGTTAAAACTATTCTTAAACGGTAATACTTAATTGTAAAATTAACTCTGTGCTCGGTACAGAGTCCCGGCAACCAACCCTAAGGTCTCTATAATAAGCTCATCGGTGACATAGAATTTAACCTCTCAAATAATATTTTTTTTTTTTAGGTAGTAAAGTAGAAACAGAGCTCTTACCTTCAGCTGCTTGCGCGCGCCGTCTCTTGAGCGCTTCGAGCAGATCGGCATTGCTGCGGAAGGGGCGCACGCCACCCGCCACCAGCTTCTTGCCCTCGGTGGAGGCCTGCGGCGCCTCGGTCGACGGCTCCTGAGCCTCGTCCACGTATTCCGCCTCCTCCTCATACTCTGCCTCTTCCTACAGACAACAACGTCTCTGTGAGAGAGAACTTACCTCGTCGAACATTGTGAGACCAAAGTACTCACAGATAAGACAAATAATCGCTTGCAGTGCAGTGTCCGAGTTGACGTTTAATGAAGGTCATCGCTTAGTTTTATTCATTTTCTATACTGTTCTACATGAGAAAGTACAGAGTACTAACCGTATTAGGGAAGTTTAGTGCGATATGGAGTAAGTAATAAAGGTAATGAGAGGGGAGAAAACTTCCTTTATGTATACTCAGCAGCATAAGCTTTTAAAATTTAGTACTTAGATGTATAAATTAAAACCATTACATAGAATGTAAACCTGAAAACTGTACCTGTGGCGCCGGTGTTGTAGTGGTGGTAGTGGTCTGCTTTCCCTTGACCAGGAGGCCCCGCTTCAGCAGGCCCCGGGAGGGCGCCGCGCGGGGCTCCCCATCCTCTTGCCCGCGAGCCCCGCTCTGCCACACGCACACCACCAGCACTATGCTGAAAGAACCATTATTTACATGTGATAAATACGATAAGATACACTAAGCTAAAAGATACATTTCGTATCTAGTTACAGAAAAGTAGTACCAGTATACTACAAATGTTGTGGGGAGTTACTACAAATTACAATTCTTGGGGGGAGGGGAGATATCACAAATTCAGTTCCGGCTAAGTTCTGGTCCTTAATAATTATTTAAAACTGTATATGTACACGCCTAATTCTGAGTCAATTCTGATGGAACACAAATTTGATAGAGGGATTTCAAATTTTATTTTCGAAACTAGTGGGCGCTCGGTGCGTGAGCTGCATGCAGCTAGCGGTGAAATTTTAGAACAATAGGTATAATTCACAAATTATACCGCCATACATTAATGGGAAATCTGGGCGGGTGGCCGCCTAATAGCTCGGAATCAAATAGGCGGGATTTCCAAAATACGTAAATGAACTAAAAACATTTTGAAACAAATCTTTCAAGTGGTGCTCGGTATTTTATTTGACATTTTCATTGACATTATTATTATTTGACATTATATGAAGGCAAAAATTTTAATTTACCTGTCCAAAATTTGCATGCTTATATTTAAAATGAAAACACTGTATTACTTTTTAATCAATAAGTCCTAATGGCTGGCTTAACATGGTCAGTACATATAGAAAAGATAAGAGCTAAGCTTTCCTCACTTCTCGGTTCATTACGCGGCATTGTGCGTTGTTTCCCACGTAGAGTATGCTACATGATCTACTACTCTCTGGTCAAACCCCATTTAGACTACCTTGTTGAAATATGGGGCACTGCCTCTAAAACAACACTTCGAAATCTGCAAATTATTCAAAACAAAATCATAAAAGTACTGTTCCATTATAAATTTCGCACGCCAACATGTAGAATATATTTCGAAACTAATATTATGAATATAGATCAGCTGTACCAGTTCAATACCTGTATCCTAATCCGTAAAATCTTAGATAAAACTATACATTCTGATCTATCATTTTTGACCAACAAACAGAAAGGTAAAAGACCACTCCGAAACGCGAATAATCTAAGTCTCCCAAGACCTCGGACCAATTATGGTAAGAAAAACATACTTTACGAAGGTGCACAGTTGTATAATAAATTAACATCAGAAATAAAAAATGCTGACAACTTTAACATATACAAACATAAATTAAAAACACATATTTCAAAAACTCTGATTCCGGCCTTGCTCTCGTGAACATTTGCAATGCGTGCATTATGCGTGTTTGCGATTACCGTACTATATTCTGCTCTGAATAAACAATGTACGCTTATTTTTAAGTTATACCCACAAATTGTTAACCTTATAAAATGTTTCTTACTGTTATATCAACGCTCGTAACATAACTATATTATAATATGTATTCTCATTAAGTGAAATGTAAATTTCTTTTGAGAAATAAACTTCTTTAACCTCAATAAGTCCTAATCAATAATCCTGTTTTCTGGCAAACAACAGTAGACTGTATAATTTTTTTTTGTTTGAGAGGTACCCCTCTAAGTGTCATAGTTTCAGCGGGCAGAAGGGTCACTCCCTGATAAGGAGCAGATTTCTAAGATCGGGAGGTTTTCCCACCTTGAAGTATTACCACACCTTTTTGTTACAACCTGTATCTCATCTCATCTCAGTAATATTATAAATGCGACAGTATGGATGTTTGTTCCACTTTCACGCCGAAACTACTGAACGGATTTGTATGAAATTTGCTAGGTAGATAGATAAAGCACTCGGCTAACACATAGGATACTTTTTATCTCGGAAAACTCTAGGGTTCCCGGAGGAATGGCTAACAACTGAAATTTTTACTTTATCACTAGATGTCGCTGCCTTAATATTATACGAGTATTTCTCCCTGGATCCAATTGGATCACTCGGACATCCAGCCCTCTATGGACACGTCGTCTCAGAGTGATGGCCACCAAGATCGGAAAAGGGCCTACCTACTTGAGGCAAGAGACCGGAGCATCTTCGGACTCTCCCACAAATAGGTCGAAGAAGAGAAGTCCGCGCAAACGAAGTCGCGGGCGGAAGCTAGTATATTATAATACTCATATGGTCGAATATGCTACGAGTCTAATTCTTGTTTAGTGGTGGTAAATGGATAAATGGTAAAACAAATCTGGTCCGATAAACTAGATTTTAATACTAATTATAGAAAAACCTGACATAGTACTGTAATTAAAAAAATATATAAGTTGCTGCGTCGTAGGTAGGTAACAGTGTCAAGGCCGCGACAGTATAGGATGATAGTCGCTTCACACATCTGCAAATGAGTTCACTATCGATCCAACGAGACCATTCATTAGGCTTCATCAGGCAATTATCTTAAGGATAAAAAGGAGTCTTCAATGTGGATGTAGGAAACCAAACGCCATATGAAGACGAAATATATAGTTCTAGTATTTACATAGTTCAGTTACGAAATTTCGAACGTATACAAAATAAAAATATTTTTTCCGTCTGTCTCGGTGACCTACCTTGTAAAGTTCACGAGGGCAAATCTCTCTCTGAGTTCTGAATATCAGCAAAACGAAATAGTAGGTCAAAGAGTTCAGCAGTGCTAATGTCAAATACTCAGTAGGTAAGTCGAGGTAAGTGAATGTCGAGAGCGAGCGAGTCGGCGGCGCCGGCGCGGGCGGTGCCGCTGTCAGAAGTCATTCTCGCAAAGCTCTTGGAGTGCAAGCAATCGTTTCTGGTGGCGAAGGGCGACATGTCGCGTTCTAGATTGTTGAATAACTGGTCCCCACCCAGGGTCAGGTCAGGTGATCCCAATCAGTTCCGCATCCGCTTCCGATAGAGTGCTGAGCGGCTCGCGATCTGCTTCCCTTAACGCTTTCTCTATTTTATGTAATTCACGCTGGCATACGTTAAACATAGCCGTTTTATTGTATGCTACATCACGAATGTTATTTACATCGCTACTATTAACTGCTAGAATTGACGATTTATTGCATCGCCTAAATAGTGAGCAGACACGAAAGGCATGATGGACGTGCTTGTGAAACGAGAGGTCACTGTTTTATAAGGATGGTTTCATTCCGTATTCTAAACGGGTATCAAGAAAGTTTATACCCATAACGTAAGAACTGGCAATTTGGATCTCAAACCACGTTAGAAAAAGTTAACTTTCTATGTAACTGTATTTATTTGTTTACTTTGTTCGCGGACCTACGAGTGCTTGGAATGTCCAATTGTAAAATAACTGAAACACGAAGGTCGTTCAGTTCACACAGAAGGAGGTATAAAATTGGGCGTAACCTTGTGCACGGGCTGTGCAGCCAGTGCAGTGCGCAGTCCGGACCGGGGAACGAAGGATGAGAACAATCGTAATACGTGGATTTGTGGCAACTTGAAACAATGGAATGCGCAAGCGCGAACTTGATGGAAAGGCTAACTGCTAAGCGATCATTAACTTTGTGCTTTGGAATTATAATAGATAACGGTTACGGAAGAAGCAAGTTTGAAAACCCAACGTCTTATCTACCGAGGTAGAAAAAACGTAAGTGATCATCATAGATTAAAGTGCTGTGCTTCGTCTTGAGGAACGTGAAGTTGGAGCGTGGACCGACGTCCGAGTCATTTTATGATATTGTTCCCAGACATTGCATGCCGAATTATACACCCTTGGGAAATATTTTATTAAATACAAGCTAAGAGAACTTTTCAACTGTACCAGTGAGAGATTGGATCAAGTTTGGGTGTTTAAGAACACACATTAGGGGCCATCATAAATTACGTCACATGTTAAGGGGGAGGGAGGGGGTCAACAAAGTGTGAAATTATGTGACAAGGGGTAGGGGGAGTCATAAACGTTGTGACGTCACATTATATATATATATATATTTAATTTCGGGAATTTCTGTTTTCATTTATTCAAATCTGGGCGAAAAATTGCAAAATATGTGACGTCACATAAGGGAGGGGGTGGTCCCACAAATGCGACCATCTGTTACAAGGACGGGGGAGGGTCAAAAAATTATGAAATTCGGGTGACGTAATTTATGGATGGCCCTTTATGAATTATGTAGCCAGTTTTGAATGTCACACAAAAATTTAAATCTCGTTTTTCTAAATCTTTGTAATATAATAATTATATAGCCATTTGGCCTACATTTCACATATTTGCTAACTACGTAAGTGATCATTAACAAAGAATGCACAGTTCGTGCTTTGTTTAAGATATAAAAATATCATTAAAATTAATATCATCACATTAATACATTTTTGAATGAGGCGTTCAAAAATAGCTATTAAAATCTTCGATACCTGATCTCCTGAAGGCAAACGCATCCGCTTATCAATTGCGCAAGGTGAAATGAAAATATGGATTCTTGTATTTGATACAGAGTTAACAATATTCTAGATATTTTATCTTGACGGTGAGTTTGGATATAAACATGCAAAAATCAACTATGAAATAGTCCCTCCACGTTATAGTCAAATGTCAATCGTCTAGTTGTGTAACAATGTTTTATTGGCAAATCTTTGCCGGCATATTCTACGCAGCGTTTGCGTTAAGCAAGTAATAGGCATCGTGAACCCATCTTCACCTAGTCACTTTGCCGGCTTTGTCTGGTAGGCCTAGACACACCCGGCCGCGGGTCAGCTCGCTCCTCGGCGACGTGTTACGTTATACAGTATTAGAGATTTATATTAAACTACGTAACAATTCATACATATTTTACATAATTCCTGCGAATGCAACGTTGACATTAGCATGCAAATAAATAAATATTTATATTAGTTTACTTAATACTTGTTTAAGGTTGCAACAGTATCAGTGGTAACAGTGCGACCAGCGCGGCGCCGGCGCAGTTTGCGGTACGTACCGTTGAATTAAATATAGTTCACTAGTTATAAGTATTTACGGCGATCGTTGCAAAACTGAAACTTACCGCCGCCGCCGCCAGCGCTACTTAACCTCGGATCTCTTTGAAAATATTTTCGTACGACCACTGTCTTCCGGCTTAGTACAATAATCTGGCAGTATTTTTGCCTAAAAAAGAAAATCAACTGCCTAAAGGTCATTTAGTTTAATTGTTAGAATGACGGCGCTATCTAACATTTTATTTCGTCACTACGAAGTGGAAATTTTGAGTTTTTAAGCATTCCTACGGGAACCCTTAAGTTTTCCGGGATAAAAAGTATCCAATGTGTTAGCCGAGTGCTTTATCTATCTACCTACCAAATTACATCCAGATCCGTTCAGTAGTTTCGGCGTGAAAGCGGAACAAACAAAGAAACTGACAAACAAACAAACATCCATACTTTCGCATTTATAATATTAGTGAGATAGTGAGATCTACATAGCAATATACTTAAATAAACAAAAAATAAATAGAATACCTATATACATATACAGTCTACATAAATGGCTTACTTAAGGGGAGAGAGAAAGGAAATGATCTTACAATTTGTGTTGAAATGAGTGCAGACTCTGGCTATCGCAAATGTCATGTGGAAGCGAGTTCCACAGCCTGATGGCATGCAGGGAAAAGGAATAGGAGAAGAAGTCAGTAGAATGGGGAGGATAGGAAAGCAGGGATTTAAGGTGAACACGAGATTGATGGTCAGGGGGACGCTGCTAGTTGAAACGCTTCCTCAGATAAGATGGGGAGGAAGGATTGTGGAGTATTTTGAAAAGGAGACAGAGGATATGGGTGTTTCTGCGAAGGCGAATCGGAAGCCACATAAGCTCCTGATGATATTACGAGATATGGTCAAACTTGCAGAGACCAAAGATAAAGCGTAAACAGAGATTTTGGAGACGCATGAGTTCGTTTACTAGCTGTTCTGTTGCATCTTAGTGAAGGGAATTATGGACAATGTGCTCTAGAACTTAAGAAAGAAACTGTAAGATGGAAATTGGTCGAAATTGCGAGGGAAGAGTAGGATTTGGTATTTTGGGCAATGGAGTGACATGCTTCATTTTCCAGAAGGAGGTAAAGGCTTGCGAGAAGAGGGAGTAGTTAAATAAGTGTGTGAGAATGGGCAGAATCTCGGAAAGGATTAAAGAAATCATACGGGATGACAAGTTATCGTTGCACATAGCAGTGGAGGAGATAATGTGCTTTTTGACATCTTCACCAGATATGGGGGATTAAAAAAAGACAGGAGAAGTGGGAAGAGAGAGAAGAGACAAGGATCGGATTGTCTTGGACTTAGTAGCATCACTAAGTACAACAGGAGGAAGAGAAAAAAAAAGTCATTGACCAAGTTTTGATCAGTAGCGATATCCTGTTGAGCACGTGAGGAGCTACCAATACCCAGACTTTATAAAAGAAATTTGGGCGGGAGGAGATCGAGAAGTAGAATCATGTATGTGACGTCTTTTAGCATCTCTGCACATTTGACTGCAGAGATAACGTAAAGACTTGTACCGGGCTAAGGTCTAATCTGATGGTCTGATTTTTATGGGGAGACAAAGGGGAATAACCTTAAAATTCTGGTTCAGTATGACGACAAAAACTTCCATTTAAGCTTCCGGAAGAGTGAACAACCTGAATTTTCCGTAGTCAACAAGGAACCCTTATAGTTTCGCCATGTCCCTCTGTCTGTCCGCGGCTTAGCTCAGAGATTATTAGTACTACAGAGTTGTAATTTGGCACGGATATACATATTAATCACGCCGACAAAATGCTAAAAAAAATCTTGAAAAATTTTTTTTCTCGACTATCCCATGGTGTGGGGGTCGTTCGGATATTGTGTGTTTGTGAAAACCATTACTCGATTCAGGGATTCGTTTTCGAAATATTAAGCTTTAAAGTGCAAATTTTCTAGAAATGTGAAAAACTCACGGCAATAGTATATATAACGAAGTTAAAAGGAAAACTATCACAGCTAAGTAGGCTTTACAAGGTAACGGTAGTAGTCGATCGATCAACTTATCAAAGGCAAAAAACATACGTACTTCATAATTCCACTGAAAATTACTTTGATGATGTTGAAGCAGTGTCTGTCGAAGTACTACGGAACCCTACACTGCACGCGGCCCAACAAGCACTTGACCACTTTTTTATTTTATTTATTGCTCTACCTTTTCTAGGATGAATGATAAAGTTGACTGGGGTAATTTCCCTCTGGTTCTATTGGTTGTTTACATCCAAAGCCTACACAGACGAAGTCGAGAGCGGACTCTAATCCAATGTACATTAGTAATTAGATAATGAAACAAGAAGATAATAATCGATAATATCTTTGTCAATATCCATGACAGAAGACATCTTACAACAACAAAAACACTCAGACTAATTAAAAAAATCCTTTCAATACGTTGCGTGCCGTGCGTGCGTTGCGGCCGGTACGGACCAGTGGACGCTCACCTTTACCTTTCGGGGGATAAATTTACGACATAATTGAACTCATTTAACCAAAACTGTATGGGGATAATCTTTCCTTTTCGAGAAAAATTGAATTTTCTACACAAAAATGCCGAATTTGTTTATTGATAATAGTAAAATAATAAAGTTATGTATATTTAATCTGCTAATAGTAACGCGGTTTTTAATTTTGCGAACACAAATCAAGCGCATTCTTTTACACTTTAAAACTGAGTCCAGTCGCCGAAAAGGCATTTATCGAAAAACTCTATTAAAAACTAAATTTTCACATAAATTCTTCTAAGGTTTTGGCCGTATCTTACACAACAAAATCAATAGGTAATTATAATTTTCTATCTCTTATGAGACCTTTGTGAGGTAAGACACTAATTTACTAGTATTATATTATCTGTGCTATAATGCAGGGTTACCCTAGTTTGTATACCATAGAAGCCCAGATTCTTAATTTCTAATTTTTATATATAGCCTCGTAATGCCCAACGTCCTATTTTTAGGACATAGGTTTAGTAGTAGTTCAGACAAAACTACCTAAAATTTGAACTGATTTTCGAACTCGTATTACGATTTTAATATTGGCTCCAATTCTGAATAAACCACATTTAAGTTCAAGCGTTAGGGTAAATTTTTAGGTCGTTGGGCCGCAATGACTAGCTGCCTAAATTTAGCTTGGGCCTTACGAGGATAAGGTAAAGTGACCTTATTCTGGAACCCCACCATATACTGGCACTTCGCGGATTAATTATCGATAGTAAGACAAAAATAAATTCCACGGTGTTGCAGCTTAATCTACAAATATAGTAAAATTCTTATCCAACATACTTGTCACGCAGAAAAAAAATATCGTATTGGCGTCTTATTTTGATGAAATCAAAGCGTGTCTTGACTTGACCGGTGATAAACAATTCTTTTGCTTAGGTCAGACCTTTTTTAGTCTCATCAAATCTACATCATTTACGTGCCCTACTTTGTTATTGGTTTTGAAATGAATTCTTTACGTTTTTATTTTAAAAATAATTAATTGTTTTCATAATTATATTGAGGTGCCATCATTTATAGTAAAGCTTCTGTATTCCAATGTATTGGCACTGATATCAATAATTGGTTTTTCTGTGATTTTACTAAATTATTGGCACTAGGGCTAATAATTAGGCTTAATTATGCTAACAATTTGTCTAACGTAAGGTTTTTATTTTTCAGTCTACCTCTTTTATTTCCTTCGTAAGTAGTTAATATATAGGTTATCTTTGTCCGTGTTCTTTTTTTTACTTACCTACACCTATACCTAACGAGTTTTTGTATTAATTTACATTAGAGCTTGACATGTCAATAAACGGGTTGAATTGTGATAATAATTGGCCAATTTATGCCAATAATTGGGAAATCGTGTTATATAGAAAAAATACAAGAAAACAGAAGTTATGTTGATGTACCTATTCATTTGACATGTATAAAAACGTTTACAAACTTATAATCTGCAACATTTTCATCCTTTTTATAGTTTGCAATTTTTCATTAGAGAGGTATCTTGATTTATGCACGAAGTGGTCCTTAAAGTGACAATAATTGGGTACTTTACCCTATGTAACCGTTCAATGCCTTTGTGAATGAGAAGTAAATGATATTTGCTGCGTTAAACAAGTGTAGTGCAAAGCTTTAACTTAACTCTGTCTTTTAACTGACCTCAGAAACGCAAAAGTCATTGGCTTATTGAGGTTCTAAAAATAATTTTGCTGGTAAACCACATTAGTATTTTTACTTATTTTTTTCCCTTTTGGGGTCTTTTATACTTACGCTAAAGACAACCTTTTATAACTATACTTTAACCTTTTATAATTTTGGTTTCAGAAAAAGGTGAATGTTCTTAAAATATTTTTCTCTTGCAAATTTTCAATCATATACACGGTGATTGGTAATTCAACGTGATCCTTCAAAGGGGTTATACTAGAGGTCCTTTGCAACAAATTTAGTCCAGTTAACCAGAGGTCAAAAATGTATGGTTACTGAGATATAACTGTTTTTAGATTTTTTAACGATTGCTACAATAACTGTCGCGAAGATTGCTACAAATTATTGAATCATGTTAAGCTCACGACTCACGCACGACACGAGTAAAAAACCGACCAAGTGCGAGTCGGACTCGCGCACCGAGGGTTCCGTATAAATTCATAATCACACATGTCTTGAACTCGATATTTTTTATATTTGAGTTGATTGAATGAAAGGTAATCTGTGGTTTACGATTTATGACGTATTAAAAAAAACTACTTACTAGATCTCGTTCAAACCAATTTCCGGTGGAAGTTTGCATGGTAATGTACATCATATATTTTTTCTAGTTTTATCATTCTCTTATTTTAGAAGTTACGGGGGGGGAGGGGGACACATTTTACCACTTTGGAAGTGTCTCTCTCGCAAACTATTCGGTTTAGAAAAAAATGATATTAGAAACCTCAATATCATTTTTGAAGACCTATCCATAGATACCCCACACATATAGATTTGATGAAAATTTTTTTTTTAAGTTTCAGTTCTAAGTATGGGGAACCCCCAAAATTTATTGTTTTTTTTTTCTATTTTTGTGTAAAAATCTTAATACGGTTCACAAAATACACATACTTACCAAGTTTCAACAGTATAGTTCTTATAGTTTCGGAAAAACGTGGCTGTGACATACGGACGGACAGACAGACAGACATGACGAATCCATAAAGGTTCAGTTTTTTGCCATTTGGCTACGGAACCCTAAAAAGAGGGCGGCACCATGCAGGATATGTATGGAAAAAAAATGTTACTTGTTTGATTTATTGGATTATTTTTCGATCCTGTGCAAAAGTTGGTACCTTTGTACCTTTTTAGAAAGCTTATGAAACAAGAAACCTTTGTCATTAATTTGTACACCAAGTTTACTACATAATTTTCTAGTAATACTCAATTACTTATGGAAAATTTCTACGAAATAATATTTTTATGTAACTTAAGACCGTTTATTTTTGAGACTACACGAGTTTTGGGCAAGGATTTATTTTCAAAGCAAGCGCTCATTTCTCAGCTTTTAAAAAAGTATCAATTTAATGTAAACGGTTTAATGTTTTTTTCATTATTAATTGTTTTTGGTAAAAAGGTAGAAAATTTCAAAATAATCTAAAAACAGTAATATGTCAGTAACCATACATTTTTGACCCCTGGTTAACTGGACTTAATTTGTTGCAAATGACCTCTAGTATAACCCCTTTGAAGGATCACGTCGAATTACGAATCACCCTGTATACCAACAAATAAAACGAGCTTGAGTAAAATGAGCTTGAACCTTCCTGTCGATTTTAATGAAAAGTAAGTTTGGGGGTTCTACAAAGTAGTAGTTTTTTAGTTACCTAATTTATTAACTATTACGCTTGTTTGTCATATACGAGTATACTCTGTATTAATAAACTTGAAGATGCCGGAATCATTTTAAAATAAATTATGAGGGAGATAAGTAATGCAACTAAGCTAACTATATCTTTGTTGTTTACCTGAATTATGTAATAGCATATAAGAATTTTATTTAAAAAAATGTGTTGGAGGGAGTTTCTTTAGGGCCCGACGTTTCTTCTCTCTCCGCAAACACTTCCCGAAACGTTGGGTATACGAGTTCCGAGTGGTAGGAACTTCGTATTAGGTAGAAAAATATGACGTTCGAAAAGTGTACAGAGATACCTACTTCGAATAAATATTATTTCATTTCATTTCATTTCAGTAAATAAATGAAATCTATTGAATATCAGTTTTTATTTGCACTCTATAGTATGAAAGACATGAATAAGTAACATTGGGATTTGGTGACTTCTACATAATACCCAAAATGAGTAAATAATAAATAAATAAAAAAACATCCGGGACAAATCACACACCGTCATCTGGCTCCAACCTAGGATTCCCTGTACTATGGGAAACAGAGACTGATATACATATACAGATACGTTTTAAATACATACATATATACAGGGTGTCCCAGAATGGGTGAATCAAATTGCTATGGTACATACCTCGTCTAATGTCCCACTAGATAGGCTAAAGCTTATTTAAAAAAAAACACTTGGTTTTTTCCGAAATAGGGAAAAAGTGCGATTTCCATGAATTTTTGCCGCTAAGTGTCACGTTTAGAGTTAATTTGTACTTTTTTTTCAATAATATTAACAATATGCAATTGCTGCACCTAACCGTATTTTTTTTTAACAATGACTTAATTTGGAGTTCGCAGCACTTTCTTTGGAAACATTTTTCTACACTAAAGATTTTTTTGTGAGTTTGACAAGCAGTGGTATAAAAAAAAGTATGGACCCTATTGAGCAAACCATTACTAAAACTTGCCCATTTAAGGGGCTATACTGAGCTAACTAGCGCCGCCACCAGTGTTTTCTTAATTGCTGTTTTCACAGACAGAAGTTTAAAAAAAGTGGTTGACAGCAACATTCATGTACACCTGAGCAATTTTTAGAAAGGATCAATTTTTTTTTGGGATTATCTTGTTAGTTACAGATAGCAAAAGTGCCAAAAGTGGCCGTTTTTAGCACTTTTGCTATCTGTAATTAACACGATTATCCTAGAAAATATAAAATACTTCCTAAAAATTTCTTAGGGGTACATTAATATTTCTGAAGACTATTTTTTTTAAATTCTGTCTGTGAAAACAGCAATTAAGAAAACACTGGTGGCAGCGCTTGTGAGCTCAGTATAGCCCTGAAACTGTCCTCCTGAAAATCGTCTATATTTGCCCTTGTACACTAAAAATTTTAATATCTTCGAACGCCTTTAAGAAAATTACACTATGTAACCATTTTAGAATCTCCATTAAATGGGCAAGTTTTAATAATGGTTTGCTCAATAGGGTCCATACATTTTTTATACTACTGCTTGTCAAACTTACATGAAAATATTTAGTGTATAAAATTTTTATCAAAGAAAGTGCTGTGAACTTAAAATTAAGTCATTATTTAAAAAAAAAGTTTACGGTTAGGTGAAATAATCACATATCGTTAATATTATTGAAAAAAAGTACAAATGAACTCTAAATGTGACACTTACCACTGAGCCACCGAGTTAGTCAGAAATATACAACCGACTAAACTTTGATAGCCATAGACCAGACCAAAGGTAAGTTTTTCCCCAGCTACAAGTTTTCTATTAAGTATTCAATTATCGAGATAATCGCGAACATAATAATGTACGACATAACAGCCAAGAAACAGAAGCACTTCGTGAAGTCGCATAGAAATATACCTAATCGATATCATCCGCTACCTAACAAACATAGTGCGGCGGGCGGAAGTGCGGCCGAAACACTCAGCTTTCAAGAATAGCGAACAAACTAACGAACGAGTCAGCCGGACAAATTACTGGCCTAACTATTTTAATTAATAAATAACGAATTAGAAAATGCAATTTACGCTATATTGGCGTGATACCCAGACCTTGATCAATTTTTATTTTCATTGAAGCACTGGTAGAGTTCGAATTTAAAAGGACGTCGTTAGAAAGCTGCAAACACAAAATATCGGGGACAAGCCTATCTAGTGATTTTGAAACTTCTTGATCGTAGTCGTACATTCATACAATAAAATTTCAATTAATTACAAAATAGCATGAACAATAGCTGGCAAGTTTTGTTCACGAGAGTGTATAATCATCCTACATAACATACAGTTGCTTAATCGTAGGTCGTGGGCCTAACTTTCAACATGGGACTTGTTCTATCAACCGGTTTTTTGGCTATGTTCAATTAATTTAAAATTTAATTGGCTAACATTCAACAAATTAATAAGCATAGAATTATCTAACCTTCTCAATTGAAAATTTATACGAGTAACCCGGCGAGGTAATCTTACTTTTAGATTTTTAGATAAGTTGTGATTAAGTTAAAAGTTTCTGAGATTCAATTTGTGATCTCAGAATGGTGATTCGAATGTATGTAGGAAGCATCAAATTTACTAATTTGTATATTGATGACATGTACAGCAAAAATAAGGATAATAAAAAAATACACAGATGTAGGCAACCTGTTGGAGTAAATTTACAAACGATCGCCAATGCAGTCGCGGAGCAAATTATCAAAAAACGACTTTGAATATTTCTATCTTGGAATATTCAAAGTTGTTTGGGATAATAAGTGCAAGTACTCACATCGGCAGGATCCTCATGGTATGTAGCGTAATGTCGGCTCGAGGTTTCGCAAGTAGCACTGGTCGGTCCTTTCTCCGCGGCGGGGCCGTGTGCAGGTCCACAGCGAACGGTGGCCGCGCTTGATCTGCCTGTGCGCAGGGCAGGGCATGTGCCGCTGCGCCTCCCATCCGACACGCCGCCCCCGCCGCCACCACCACCGCATCCGAAGCTTCCACACACCACTAGCCTGATTTATATTCTTCGAGTGCTCCATCGGCGGCGGCGCGGCGTTACGATTGTTAACTTAGCGAACTTTGTCAATTGTTGTCCCCGTAACCGAAATCGCATCGCATCCTGTTTTAACTACCTATTGGTTACTGTTTTGAGCATTCAACTCTGGAACTCCGAAATTGGCTCCGGTTTTGATGAAATTTGTGGAATTTATAAAAATACAAAAATAACTGTAGACTCATAATTTTTCAGTCTTTTGTATGTTAAGTTTTATTAGCACTTACTGAATCATTGAACTTACTTCCTTACTTTGACTGACTCGGTGGCTCAGTGGTTAGTGCTCCTGACTACTGATCCGAGAGTCATGGATTCGATCCCCACTCGGGGCAAACATTTCTGTGATGAGCAGATTTGTTTGCTCTGTTACTGGGTGTGTTATCTATATATGTATGTATTTAAAAGTATATGTGTATGTATATCAGTCTCTGGTTCCCATAGTACAGGGAATTCCCTAGTTTGGGGCCAGATGACCATGTGTGATTTGTCCCGGTATATTTTTTTTTAACTCCCGTACAATATTGGGTTTCACTAGTTCGGTGCTCTGTCAACTACCGACCGAACTACTACTACTATTAACAACCGAACTGCTGCTACTACCTAAGAGGATAATTCTAAATTCCCAATATCTAAAACTCTGGAGTTATGAAGAACCTATTTTTGACCCGACTGAGCGACAGCACATTTGTGCTACAAACCCGAGTATTTACTCGGGTTTGTAATCGCTTGGAAATGAGAAAAAATCAAACTTCTAAGTCAACGCAATCAAAAGAAACGACTGTTTTGCTGCATATTTTGACACTCGCGAGGGAATAAAAATATACAGGGTGTAAGGGACAGGTTTCCGAAAACTTTAAGGGCTTGCTCAGTACACGAAACTGAACAACTTTCCACAAGAATTTTTTCAGGAAAAAAATATATCGGCTTCTCCATGCAAAATTATAAACTTGATTGGACAGTTTGTATGGAACAACAAAAATTTATTGTGGAAAGTTGTTCAGTTTCGTATACTGAGCAAGCCCTTAAAGTTTTCGGAAACCTGTCCCTTACACACTGTATAGGGTACTTCCCGTTGACCGAGAATCATGAAATTTGGCAAGAAGCAATGTCTTTGGCAACAGCACAAGTAAAGGGAAAAGTCCGAAAACCGTAAATTTGTAGTTACATCACAAAAAGAAATACATTTTTTGCAGCCAATTTTACTGATTCGATTTATTTAAGACTTAGTACACATATAGATTTCTGTGACCCAAACATGGACGTGTAACCTAAATAAATTAATTTTGAGTGTAAGGAGCACTATTGGGGGCAAATCATAAATATGCGGGACAGATCACACACGGTCATCAGGGGCGCCAACTTTATAAAAATATTGGGGGGGCTAAGGCGGAAAAATTTTTGTTTTTTGTTTTCGTGATTATTGTTGAAGGGCCGCAATTTGCAAGCCACACCAATATTTTATATAAAATATTCGGGGGCTCAGCCGCGCTGTGGTAATGTCATTAGGGGGGCTCGGGCACCTCCAGGCCCTATGGAGTCGGCGCCAGTGACGGTCATCTGACCCCAAACTAGGATTCCCTGTATTATGGGAACCAAAGACTGATATACATACAGATATATGTACGTTTAAATACATACATAATATATAGGTATAATACACCCCGACACAAAGTGAACAAATCTGCTTATCACAGAAATGTTTGCCCTAGGTGGGGATTGAACCCACGACTCTGGGACCAGTAGTCAGGAGCCACCGAGACAGTTACATTTGTTACTATAACTTTATACGGAGTACCAACAGCTTCCCTTAATAAAGTTAAAATAATTTCTTCTTACGGGGTATTTTCTTTTGGTGACGATTTCAGAGCTTGTCATACGGAGCGTACTAGATTTTCCCAGGCAACCCCCGTCTGTGGAGAAGCTGGTAGTAAAAAAATCCAATGGATACGGCGAGACACAAGAAAATCTCTTATTTGATATTAGGATATTATTTTTTCCGGAAAAACCGAAACAAGGTACCTTCCGTACAAACCCAGACTATTTATTTATGTTTTTTCTCAATAATAATCGAATGCCGGACTAGCCTAGTATATAAAGCACCATAAACAGCACCGAAAAAAATTTCTCTCATATGCTTGAAGATCAAAGATGCATAAACCTGAAGAACTAATTTCTTATTTTTCTTCTTCTTCTTATCTGCAATAACATTTTCGCGCTCGCTTCGCTAAAACTACCCGTAATGGTTGAAACGGCGTGGACTGTGAATCATTTTAAAATTTGGGTACTTTTTTTTGCTGCATCAGTTCACGTTTCGGAGAAATCGTCTATTGAATTTTTTCAAAAATATCGATATGATATTTAAAATTTTCCAACTCTAGCGATCATCTGGTCGCGGTTATGACCCCGCGCGCAAACGCGCCAATCAATGCGCAGCGGCATATGAACGCAGCCTAACATAGCGCGTCTATCTGTACTCCTATCATGAACTGACAGCTGAATACAATAGTGCTGTGGTTCTACATAGTCGATAATCTCATTTATGATTAAAAATAATTAGTTGCCGCAATTTTTTTATTTTACGTTTTGTTAAAAAAATATATTACAAGAACTCCTTACATGACACACTTTAACACCCTTAATTCATTAGGGGTAGTTTTGTAACAGCCTGTATATGTACCACGGTTGCAAAATAAACCTAAACTTGCTAAAAAAATTCAATCAATTTGAGGAGCTTTGTAGTAAGACTATGCTATGATGTAAGTTGATTTAAACTGCCTGAGCAACAAAATTATATCGTCAAATAATTATGCGATATGTGGGTGACCGAGCTCGACCGGACAATTTGGAAGATTTAAACTTTTTATGTACATATTATTATTATTATTATTTATTTATTTACTTTACTTTTATTTGGATATTTATTTATTTTTATAACATATAATAAAGAAAGTCTACGAAACATAAATCAGTACAACTCGCGTTGATGTCTTTTATATGAAACATAATTTTATTGTAGCTTACGTTAATACATGGGTGTCCCAGAATAGGTGAATCAAATTGCTATGGTAGATACCTCGTCTAATGTCCCACTAGATAGGCTAAAGCTTATTTAAAAAAACCGGCTAAGTGCGAGTCGGACTCGCACACCGAGGGTTCCGTATAAATTCATAATCACACATGTCTTGAACTCTATATTTTTTATATTTGAGTTGATTGAATGAAAGGTAATTTGCGGTTTACGATTTATGATGTATTAAAAAAAACTACTTACTAGATCTCGTTCAAACCAATTTTCAGTGGAAGTTTGCATGGTAATGTACATCATATATTTTTTCTAATTTTATCATTCTCTTATTTTAGAAGTTACAGGGGGGGGGGGGGGGGACACACACATTTTACCACTTTGGAAATGTCTCTCGCGCAAACTATTCGGTTTAGAAAATAAATTATATTAGAAACCTTAATATCATTTTTGAAGACCTATCCATAGATATCCCACACGTATACGTATAGGTTTGAAAAAAAAAATTTGAGTTTCAGTTCTAAGTATGGGGAACCCCCAAAATTTATTGTTTTTTTTTCTATTTTTGTGTGAAAATCTTAATGCGGTTCACAGAATACATCTACTTACCAAGTTTCAACAGTATAGTTCTTATAGTTTCGAAAAAAAGTGGCTCTGACATATGGACGGACAGACAGACAGACAGACAGACAGATATAACGAATCCATAAGGGTTCCGTTTTTTGCCATTTGGCTACGGAACCCTAAAAACCACTTGGTTTTTAATAAATGACGTTTTTCTGAAAAAGTCCGACTTTCCTTGAATTTTTACCGCTAAGTGTCACGTTTAGAGTTAATTTATACTTTTTTTCAATAACATTAACGATATGCAATTGCTGCACCTGTATTTAAACTGTATTTTTTTAATATTGACTTAATTTGGAGTTCGCAGCACTTTCTTTGAAAAAAAAATCTACACTAAATATTTTCTTGTAAGTTTGACAATCAGTGGTATAAAAAAAAAGTATGGACCCTATTGAGAAGACCATTATTAAAACTTGGCCATTTAATGGATATTCTAAAATGGTAACAATTGTGTAATTTTCTCAAATAGCTCAGGACTATTAGGTTTTAAACATAAAATCTTTTATGACTACCTGATTTTTTGCATACGTACTCAGAATACTGACCAGAATAACTTGCTAAAACTCCCCGCCTCTCGTCCGCTTGCGTTTTGAGATACAGCCCCCTCACCCCCTACTCCGTTCTTTGTCTAAGGAATGTTGTATAGGATGCGTTTTATTTTGAATAAAGCTCTCAAACTTGGCACAGTGGTTCCTCAGGTGGTCTTGAGTCCGAGAGTCTCAGACCGAGAGGCATCGGGAGGCACCATGGGGGTGGCGAAAGGAGGCGGGGAAAGTTTGATTCTGTCGCGCCTCCCTTTGAGGCTTATATTTTCAAAACTATAGGTACTAGGGCAAGTGTGATATGATTTTCGGATAATTCAAAGATGGCGGATTCATTTCTAGATTTAAAAAAAATACTTTTCCTGGACAGAAATTTCACTAAACAGTATGAGAAAAACGTGAATTTGTTTTTCTCATACTGTAACATCTAAACCTCGTCAGCGTTTTTTTTTTAACTCCTCCATAGTTGAACGTAACTTATTTACTGAACTCAACATATTCTTAAACTTAATCATCTGATAATTATCTTGGCCAATGAATCGTCTAGTGATTGAGGAATCTACTTCGTGAACGTAATACGTAACCCCGGGACGTTTAAGTGAAAATAAGAATGGAATCTTTATTAATTTGAATCAAGTAATTTATTAGTTTTAATCATTCATTAATAATAAATAAACTAATTTTATTCAGGATAAAACAACTAACCATTTTTTTCGGAATTGAGAATTTAAAACCAATTAACACGTTCAGTGCTACTACTCTTTTCTCGAGAACGCACGAATCTTTGTCGTGTCCCGCATCCAATTTAGTTAGCACGAATTATATTGGTTTGAAGCTGTGAAAGTGTTAATAACTTATGAAGTCTCAGAGTAATACTTATAAAATAGTCTAACGCGAAGCAATGTATAAACCAGATGACTGATCTATAAACTGCTATATACCGCAACTCCTTCAAGTTGCGGGAGAGCTTCTCCGCCTTCCCCTAAGCCCCCAGTCCAACGCCACCGGGTACAAAAATTTATTAACCTAACTATCTAAAATAACATAATAAGGAAAAATTTACTACTCTTTGAGACTTCATAGCTATTACTTTCCTTTAGTAAGAATAGTTGAATTTTTAATTACGACATTATTTTCTCAGGTTAATAATTAATTTCCTGTATAAATAGAAATTTAATAAATTTAACTTTAACTACCTAATACAAGGTTCCTACCACTTGGAACCCGTATGCTGGCCGTTTCGGGAAGTGTTAGCGAAGTGAGAAGAAACGGCAGCCCAAAGAAACTCACTTCAACACCTTATCAAGACAAAATAGTTTAAAAGATTTTAACTATAAAAATAAAGACAACTAACATCAATAAAGAGAGCCTAATCCTACTTTGAATACCTATTGAGACCACCTATGATAATTAGAACTCAATTCCTAACTTCATACATAAACCAATTCCCTATGTTTTTAATCTGTGCATTAAGGTTTCCATTCATATGACAAGAAGAACTTAGATTTACAAATATGTAATTGGATAATTATTTTATCTTAATAAAATACAATGTGATGGGTTTTGCACTATGACAAAATAAATAATTAATAAGTCTGTGTTTAATACCTTAGTAGCATGAACCCAGCCAATCAGATATTTAATTTTTCTTTAGATACATTAACTACCTCTAGTAGTTATACAAAATATGTTAGCAAGGCCTACTACTCTTCAGCCGTAACATTAATGGAATGAACCATGCAACCCTCTGAGTTGATGAGGTGAGGACTAACGCCTCTAATCACAGATAACCACCTCTAGTAGTTATTCAAAATATGGATAATTATTAATCCGTTTGCACCCATAATGTTATCAAGGCTTACTACTCTTCAGCCGTAACACTAGTGTAATGAAACATACAACCCTCTGAGTTGATAAGGTGAGGACTAACGCCTCAATAACAAATAACCACCTCTAGTAGTTAATGAATATGAATAGTGTGAACCACAACGATACTCTGCTCGGTATCCAACATAATTTTCTGCACTACGACAGAATTATTATAATTACATCTGTAACTAAGACAGAAGTAGCCCCAACTCGGCTTGACGTGTATGTATACTTTACTACCTTTAGTAGTTAGAGAAATAGATCTGGTCAATCGCCAGCTGCTGCTCATAGTGCCGTCATAGCCTACTTCCTTCAGCGTGGTAACACTAATGAAACAACAACCAACCCTCTGAGTTAGCGAAGATCAAACCCATTGCAATGCGGATGAAATAAGGAAATCAATTGATAGCACAGTTTGGACTACTTCTCTGAGTAGAAATTTGTTACCTCAACGAACAAGAATAAATTATTAGAAATCGAGCAGAATACAGTCATCTTCTTCTTCCATCTTAACAACAACCTCTAGTTGTATCATCATCAGCCATCTAACATGCAAACTGAATATTTTCGTAAGAAATGTATTTGAACTTCTTGCTTCTTTTATTTCAACAACCTCTAGTTGTATAAACATTTGACTTTACCATCAGGTGGGTATTGACCACAATGATACTCTGCCTGGTATCCAATATCATTTTGCACTTTGGCAATTATTTAGTCTAAACAAAGACAGAAGTAACCCCAACTCGGTTAGACGTGTGTGTAAAATTTACTACCTCTAGTAGTTACATAAATGGATCAGGTCAATCACCAGCTGCTGCCCATAGTGCCGTCATAGCTTACTTCCTTCGGCGTGGTAACACTAATGGAACAACAACCAACCCTCTGAGTTAGTGAAGACCCTAGCCATCGCAGTAGAAATAAGTAAGTAGACAAATCAGTTTGGGTCACTTCTTGGAGTAACAAACACCTATTTAAATTATTCAAAATACTCTATTAGATATCAAGCAGAATATAGATGTTACCATTAATGACTTTGTCATTCCTTTTATATGAAATAACTGAACAACAATCCCTAGTTGTAACATCATTTACCTTTTCCATCAGGTGAGTTACATACTTTGATTAAGTTAGGACAATTAATTAATTCAACCATGAGATTGACTTATCCCATTTTCTGTTTACCATCTGGTGATAAAAATAATCCATTTCAGGATATTTAGATTATTTGAATTAATACTTTTTAATTTGATCCTTAACATAAGAACAACTCAGTTACTTATAAATACGCCTTGCCCTACCATCAGGCAGTTAGAATCCTTTGATTCTTATTACTTAGTTAATTTAAATTGCTTACTAGTACTAAGTAGTTAGTTCTTGAAATCAGTCATCCATCGACTAGTCAGGACTAGCTTGAGATCGTCAATAATAAATTATTATAATTCATCTACTTCCCATCAGGTGAGTAAAAACTTTTGATTCAAAATATCACATTACATTGAATTTTTACTACAACTTCCTTTCCATCAGGTGAATAGAATCTTTTGATTCAAAGTTACCTAATTAATTGAGCTCATACTTCCAGGTAACATAAAATACTATAAAGAAAACTTTGCCCTTAGCGGATTAACTCTGGTGGCATTACCTAGCTATTTAAGCTATAGATTTTAGTACATATAAGTTAGTGAATTTCCTAAGAACTTAGCCATCCTGACATGTGAATTGGATTCCCTAGACTTGCAAATATTCATTTACTTACTAAGGAATTATATGACAAAATTAAACCATTCTTTCTTTCCGTTTGTTATTGACATAAAATACTTTTATATGCCTATACCAACAGGTGTAATGAAACCGAAGACTTTGTTAAAGGGAAATTAGTTTTGTAAAGATAAAAAGACTTTCAGAATTCTAGATTTGACATTTCTTTTCCAAGCTTTTAACAATGTTTAATTAGGAAATCAATTTACTCAATTATACATAAAATATTTATGAAACCTATATTTAAATACTCAAAATTCTCATACTTTCATTAGTATTCTAGTAAAACCTAACACCCTACTCAACCTAGTACACTACTAAGTAACAGTCCCTATATTATTTCCTACAATCCTACATGTTTACCGTGTTATATTCCGCCATCTAACACAGAACGTCATTTCATGTCTGGTCATGCCTACAACTATAACTGATCAAATGTCTGAAATGAATATTTGAACTAATTTTCACCTATCTACTATTATTTTAGGTATTTTTAGCTATGTTCTACACCAAGTATCCAAATATATCCGTATCTGTCTAATCTAGCTTCAATTTCTCTGAAGTAAAAGTTTATTGGACTAACCGTAAATTCTTAAATTTAGCGTGATACCCTAACAACCTTCTAACAATTTACCTACAAGTCTATCTCACTTACTTTGTCCTAGCAAAAATAACTCACTTATTTATAAGAAATTATCTAACCAATCCCTACAAATAACATCCCTATAACGTTACTTTGGTCATCGACCAAGCTAGCTAAATCACAACAAAGCTATTTTTTATTTTTATGTCCATGTTACCGAGAGTTCCCTATCCCCACTCTATCTTCACAGGCTAAATTGTACTACAACATCCTCCACTCACAGCCCTAAAGAGACATCCCACGGCTGTTCTCGACAGATACTGGGCCGCAGGCAATAGACCACCTTCCACCTTTCTCTTCGATACCGGGTGGAAGCAAGAGACAGAAGACCGTGAGTGAGAAGACATTTGCAATACAACCTCAATCGAAAGATCAAGATTAATGCCCACAGATAGAGTAATAGAAACCTAGATGTGGTGTGTTTCGTATGCGTGAGTGCCTAACCAGACCTGTATCCCTAAGAGTACCTATCTCAAACAAAAGGAATAATCCCACCTTCAAACTCAGTTTGAGGTGACACGACACCCTTTGAGTGATGTGTGTAACCAGCACAAGATAGAGGAAAGGGGGGGTATGTGCCGATTGTAGAAGGGGGTACTGCTCCATGTAGTTAATAATTAAAATACTCCTTAAGTACCTATTAGATAGATACATAAAGAATATAATAACCAATAAGACACCCGTGAAAAGCGCAGAAAGAACCCGCTATGTCCATCCTGTGGTCCATTTCACTGATGAATTCTTACATGAGCCAGTCAGACTGATCAGATCTATACAGGGTGTAAGAACAGGTTTCCGAAAACTTTAAGGGCTTGCTCAGTAGACGAAACTGAACAACTTTCCACAAGATTTTTTTTCAGGAAACGAAAAAAAAAATCGGAATCGAAAATACAAAATTATAAACTTGATTGGACAGTTTGTACGTAGAAGCCGATTTTGCTTTTTCGTTTCCTGAAAAAAAATCTTGTGGAAAGTTGTTCAGTTTCGTCTACTGAGCAAGCCCTTAAAGTTTTCGGAAACCTGTCCCTTACACCCTGTATAGAACCCAAACACCCTGTATATCTCAGGACGCAAGCGGGGGAGGAATGAGGAGTTTTGAGTAATTATTTACTACCACTTACAGAGTCAGTATACAAAATTTCAGCTAGTCCTGAAACATTTTATGTTTTTTGTCAAAGGACACGTTTCATTTTGTGCCTGGACATGTACGGAGTACGAAAAATATAGAAAAATATTAGAAGCAGGGTTGCGTGGTTTAAGCGTAATGTTTTGTCAGCACCTTTTACAATATAAATGGTAACACTGAAGCTTGCAATAGAATGTCACGTTTAGAAATTACGGCTTCGTCCACATATTCCTCAGATGCTTTCTCTGACTCTGACTGACTGAACACCCTTCTGTTCTGACTTCTGACAATGGTGTACGATTTTTAAAATCTGCGGATATGCCTTGCCTCTTTTACAAGCATAACAGCTGGTTTTCGAGTTACTTGTCGGACAACTAAATTATTAATTTCAATGTTATGTACAAAAATTTTGTTTCTGAACATAAAATGCTCAAAATTGCGCTCGCTTCGCCATGTTGGGTGATTTATATGTTGCGATTGTTAAATCTGAGAATTTAGATGAACCTCGCAACGAAGGTAAATCGAAAGAAATGTACAATTAGAAAAGACTATGTTTTTAATGACTTATTTATGATGTTTAGTATACAGACCAGGTCCAAGCTCCATAATCCCGTGAAACGTCTCCTTTAGCCTAATACCCCTGAGCTAAAAGGTGTTCAAAGATATTACAATTTTTAAAGTACAAGGGCTAATTAAGACGATAATCAGGACGACAGTTTTTAGATCAGAAAGACAGTTATAAGACAGTCATAAGTTGTTTTTACTGCACTCTTATGTTTATTAACAAACCATTATTTCGTCGTATCCTACGAATAAGAGCGTAATTGCAAATTGACAACTTTTCAGGAGGAGGTTTTAACATTCTATTTTCAACAGAAAGTGTCATTTTTGATGTGTTAACATTCAAAACATTGCTTAAGGTTAAACGTCAGTCACCCTATTTCATACAAATTTACCTGGCTATTAACTACACAAATACACACAATATTTTTGATTTTATCTGTCCAACGTAAACTTTACAACGTTTTATTTTCGCCAAATGTATATAATTATATTATTTATTTCTGTAATATCATTAAAAACTGCCGTAAAATACCATAAATTTTACGCATGTAGTGGTGTATAATTCAGCACCACCTTTCTGAAATGACAGTAACTACAATCTCAACTAGTCTGATAAGCTTTGTTTAGCTGAGGATTTCGTTTTTAGCGCCATCTTGCATTTTGCTTGAGCATTACCAAAGTAGCAAATTTATTATAAAGACTTTTTAGTCTGAGTAATTTATGCTGGCAAACTTTTTTATATTCAGAAAAAAAAGGCGCTGTCATTCTCACGTCAAGGACATCTGACAGACGTAAATATTGTTTACCCAACAAGGTCTAGTTGTGAGTTTCAGCTCGATATTTGTGATACACAGGCTGATATTTTTACTTATGCAGGATGTAAAAAGATCACTCCTGGAAATTTTTATTATGGGATCCACTAATGAAACTGAACAACTTTTCCGAATGAACCTTAAGAATGCTGAATACTTAAGACAATTTTTGGACACACCATACAAAATTGGCCGGTTAGGTGACCATATTATATGAAAACTTCATTTTTATGCGAATTTTGTATACTTCCTTAAGATAAGCTTTACAGTTTCATAAATAGAACAGCCTGTTAAAGTTTCCGGAAGTTACACCCTGTATAAGGTGCATTCACAAATTTTTAGACTCCTCTTATACCATGCCCCATTTAAAATTTTAACCGCCTCCGTAGCATAGTGGCTTGTCCGCTCGCTTCACATTAGGAGGTCGCGGGTTCGATTCCCGGCGGGGTGTAACTTTGTGGATTTGGTTTGGTTGGTGGTAGGGCATTTTCTGAGCCCGCCTGGCATATGCCACCATCTTATCTAAGTCTTGCCGCCAAACATCAACGTTAACAGCATTGATGTGTTCCGGCATAAAGATAAGATAGCCAGTTCCCCACTGCGTTTGGGAATCTAGGTAAGCCCGCTTTCGTATTCGGCATCATGGTCACTTACCATCAGGTGAGATACTCTACCACCGACCAAACGGAGTCTTACATATTATAGTTAGACTCCACCGGGAATCGAACCCGCAACCTCCTGATGTGAAGCGAGCGACTAGACAACGAAGGCGGTTTTCCGGGAGTTACCAGCAACCACGTGATACAACCCGAACCTTAGATATGTAGATTTTCATACGCGGTAAGTAAAATCCCGCAAAAACATTTACATATCAAGTAAAAAGTCTTACACGTCAATCTTTATAGACTCGACTGTAAAAAGTTATGAATTCCCACCATGTAGCGCCAAGTTTTTTTAAACACTGGATCGCTAGTTCTATATTCAGATTATAGAACAATTTATTTAAAAAAAAAGGATAAACAGTTATTCACTTACACAATATTTATTGTCACCAAAATAAAACAAAACAAACAAACCAATGCATGCCATTCCTACAAATTATGACATTTTAAGTCCTGTTTTTTTTTAAATATTCTTGAATACATAATTCATCAAACACAATGGTAAATTATTTCTTAAAGTGCTGGCAAATCCTGTAAAAAAATAAGTTTTGCAAATTTTTTACAAAAACTTTTTCGAATAGTTAACTTCGATAGTCTGTGGTGTAAAAAAAAATACTAAGCTGATCGTGCCAACAACTTTAAAAAATTGCTTAGTTACTGACAATTCTAAAATGGTATAATTGTTTGACATTACATTAAAAACAATTTTTTTATGATAATTCTAATGCACCAAGGGAGATTTTTTGGAGTTTTGCTATACTAAAATTCTATCGACATAAAGTAACTAAGCAAGACTTTGGTTGGTTTGTTCATTTGAATAACGAACTGCCACGCTACGCCAGGATACAATGGATAAAAACAAAAGACAGTATGGATAAAAAATATCTTTTTTTATATAATAAATGTTCAAAATTCCCGCCATTAGCCCTTATGCATGCTCTACATCTTTTTACAAAGGACCTATTTAGGCGGCGGGCGTATCCTTCTCTTGAAATTTGTTCTGTAGTTCTGTCTATTTCTTTTTGCAGCTGCGTGATATTTTAAGTCTCCGTTGCATAGACTAAATCTTTTAAGCAGCCCGAAGACTCGTCGCGTCATAGAATTTTATGAAAAATCTCATTATCTTCGTTCATTTATTCTGCAGAACTCTGATCTTGTCGATCTTGAACAATGGGTAGTCGTTATATAATATTTTCATTTTCATTGTGGGCGAACGTAGGGACCATCCGATAGCAATGTATGAAGAACACAGTACGGTGAGAGCGGCGAGTTGTGGTATGACGTCACGCGCGCTTGGCGCGCCCGAGCGAAGTATTTGAAAAAGGCGGAAACTAAAATTATCGTAACTTCAAAACAAAAACAAGTGTATTTCTAGACATTTAGGCTACAAGGTCATACAGTTTCAAGTGATTTAACGGACCCATTAACATTCTTCATATTTTAAAGTTGTTGGCACGATCAGCTTAGTATTTTTTTTACACCACAGACTATCGAAGTTAACTATTCGAAAAAGTTTTTGTAAAAAATTTGCAAAACTTATTTTTTTACAGGATTTGCCAGCACTTTAAGAAATAATTTACCATTTTGTTTGATGAATTATGTATTCACGAATATTTAAAAAAAAAAACAGGACTTAAAAATGTCATAATTTGTAGGAATGGCATGCATTACACTGAAGAAGGTCAATTTTTTTGAAAAAAAAACTAAAAATACCGATATCACAATAATGGTGGGACTTTTACTAGAAATTTTTTTTTATATGTAGTAGGAGATGATTCGACCAATCCGCAGGTGAAGGATTATCCTTCACTTTTTGGACACCCTGTATAAGCTTACACTATGTTTATTTCATTATATTTTTATTTTTATTTTTCATTAATTGAGAAAAACGAAGTTTAATACTTCCGTAACTCCAAATCGCGTAAGACTTGGCTTGCAAAGGCACCGCCGCCGCGCCGCGCCGTGCCTCCAGATAGTGTCGACATCACTTCGTATCTCCTTGCTTGATACGTATCTCCTTGCAAGCTATTGCTAGGCAACGTTGTTATTCAATAAATGTTATGTGACTGAACAGATATTTTATGTTTTTAATATTGGCGACGAGGCCAATTCAATGGATTTAAAGAAATTAAAACGTACAAGAAGCTCAGTATAGTTTATTAACGCGCACAGAAAATGTCCTCGACACTCAAGACCCAAGTATATAGACCCGCTTGGAGTCACTCGACAAAACAATAAAGCAATTTTTCGAAATACAGAACAACATAGAACTAGAAACCGAAGATAAACATCTTGAGGAAGAAACCTCGTACACATTCGAGTTTGAGGAGTTGTGTATAGCACTGAAAACTACATTACGAAAACTAAGTATTACTTCACCACTCAAGGGGAGAACTCAGTCCGCTTGAGGTAGACAGAAACTCCAAGAGGGACTCCCTACCTACTGATGTTTGGATGTTTGGAAAAGAGTTCAAAACCAAGCTACATGCCATGCTAGTCCCAAACCTAGACCGGAGCCACGTAGTCAGAGGACAAGGAGGTATTTCTCTCCTGGAGACAAGGTGGCCAGGAGTTACTCCTCTCTTGTCCGGAAGTTTGAATTCGGCACAATAACCCGACGTCTGGGTGGAGTACATTGTGAAGTCATTACCGATGGGGGACTCCTGTGGATCCGTCACCTCGACCAGCTGCTTCTGTCTCCCCTGGTGTCCTGATTCGCGGGGGAGGCGTGATACATATCTCCTTGCAGGGCAATGCTATGAATGATTGCTATGCTACATTGTTATTCAATAAATGATTTTCTTCTTTTAAAAAATCTTTTCTTTTGTCGCTCTTGGGTCTGTTATTTACATATTTACTTATGTTCATACTACCTAAATAAAAAAATAAAAAGACAAAAACAATAAAGTCTCGTAGGATACGAACCCGGACCTAAAAGCAATAACGTAAAAAGTTCGTACAAAATTTGCCGATTGCACCTCTAGGTTATGGACTACTTATAGAGGTAAGTCAAAAATAAGCATCAAATACGTGAAAATTGTATGTATGTGTGCGTAATTTGAGTCCTTATTCATACGAGATAAACGCAAAACTATAATTGTAAAGGGACAAATATATCGAAATCCTTATTAAATTAACATTATTATGGTTTATTAGCGTACATTGATCATGTAATTGCTCGCTGTTTTACGTAGTATGGTTTAGGGTTATTTATACTATTTTTAAATCGAGAAACCAAGTTATAGTCAGATTAACGCCATCTAACGGATTTTTTCAACCAGGGAGCACTAACGTTTAACCTTAACTATTCTAGGTTTGTTATTAAATCATAAATAAGCGATTTTATTAAATATTTCTATTAAATATGTCGCTTATTTCTTTATTCGCTAGAGTAATATGTTATTCTATTAGACATTTTAAGACATAAGTGACGTTACGCCCTTTTTCTTCCGCATATATCAGGTCGTAATGGCGTTTAGGGCTTTTTATCGTTTTTATCTGTAAATAATCTTAAGAAATACAAAAGAACAGAAGTGTTTTAAATCAAAAGAATAGACATATTAATGTTTTTACCAAGGGTAACATGAATTTTAACTTAAATAATAAATAAAAAACATTGTGAATTGGGTCAGTGTGGAAATATTTGTTCAGCAGTGGACGTCTTTCAGCTGATGATGATGATAATTGCAAACTTCGCGAATACAGCCGATAAAACTCAGTATAATAACTATAGAGGTATCAAGGTGATAGGCAGTGGCGTGCACAGAATTTTTAGACTGGGTAGGCAAAAAAAAAAACTTACCAAAAATACTACATTTTGGTTTAAGTTTCGTTTCTTTGTCGATTTAATATAGATTTTTCTAATTTGCGACCTTAAAATTTCCATAGATTAACTGATTTTATAGACAGATCAATTAATCAATTTAATCAAATCAAATAAGTCATACAAATAAATACATACAACCAAAAGGAAATGGCATTTATTAGGCGCTTATTATATGAGACAATGCTACTTCTTAAAGTGGTTACGTATTCAATGATCGGAACTAATCGGAAGACTTCTGTAATGTGCGGCGCGGCAGCGGAAGTGAGGCACTGCCTACCCTGCGCAGTTGTGTGCGTTATAAGTATCATTGTGTGCCACGTATTGATAGGAATGCACATTAGCCTGTAACCGTATGACCACGAGGCAGCACACAAGGCGGGTTTTAGACAGGAATATTATGTGTCTTTTCCGCGGCGCGAAGCGGCGCTAGTGCAGCGCAATGCCAATGCAATACAGGCAATACTAAGTCACGTCGAGCAGTAGGCACTAAACTCGCTAGGTGGAGTTGATTCTGTTTTATTATTTTAGAATATTTGGACGATTAAATAAATAATAGGATACCTATCAGAATCAAATAAGATTTTAAATATAAAAAGGTGAGTGAGTAGGTAGGGTAGGCAGTGTCTTTTTGTCTTTATGACGTGCACGCCACTGGTGATAGGTGAAGGTCAAGGTGACAATGAAGTAGGACGATCGAGTTATAGATATTTGTAGTCGACCTAGCAGGGAATGTTCGCTCTCCAGACACCCGAGTTTGTGGTAGGTCTGTGACTGTAGGCCAATTTTACAATCGCCATGATTTCTGAAGAACACAGAGTGTGCGATCCAAGCCTAGAAGATAGGTAAAATATAAAAATTCACTCATTATTTTGGTATCTACCTCCTGTTTTGTTTTGTGAGATCCCATACAGGCGGCCCTATACGTCGGTTGCCAGTCGCGCAACGAACACTGCGCTTTACACATCTCTAAGAGCTACATCGTATGTGCTATCTTAATTTCTTCCAAAAACCAACCGAAATACGCCGTGCGTGTTATCTGAGGTGCCTGGACGTTCTAGAGATCACTTCAAGGCTGGTTGTGGATGCTGGAATGGTGAGTGAATTGTTTTTACCTATCTGTAATTTGGCAAGGATCTCATCTACCTCTACACCTCTAAAATTTAGCACTTTAATAGCTAACATTGGTTCTTCGAGCCGGATTTAAGGATTTTTCCGAATTTTCCATAAAAAATCACCAAATTTTCATATAAATTGACCCTTAAAATTTCGATTTTTTAAGTTGTCATCCCTAAAGTTCACTGTGATCTCATACATTAGTCTAATCAGTGTGATTTAAAACTATTGTTTCTAATTTTGATGTTTAGAATTCAATATTTTCAATAAAAAATAATTTGTAAAACACGTGTTTAGTTTCTTGTATCGTATTCGCACGTCATTCAATATGGCAGGTGACAAGGATCTCAAAGAACCCTTGTCGCGAGAAGAAATAAATGCAATCAAAGACATAAATATAAAAAATGCTTTAAAACAAAGATTGTTTTCTCAAATTCAACAACTTTACGATGTCTCAAACATTAGATTCAAGGCCTGATCAAGTAGATATGTTTATGATTCGTTCGTCGGAGATTAAATCATTACGTAATAAATATGAGGCAGCCACCTTAGAAATTTATCAATTAGAATTGATTTGTGACCCCGATAGGCAATTCCGTGGCGATGAAATTGACAGTTTTGACGATTTATACTTTCGAGTCAAGTTAGCAAGAGCACCTTTTGAGAAAAAAATGGCCGCCTTGCAACCATCCGCCAGTAATACCGGCACGACTACAGGCTTATGTGGACAAGCCTCAGAATGCCGGCCGCGTCTGCCAAAACTTGAACTATTTTCATTCGATGGAAACATAGAAAATTTTACTACATTTTATGAAACTTTTTGTTCGTTAGTGCACAATCAAACATGGATATCAAAAATCGATAAATTTAACTATTTATTGTCTTGTACAAAAGGATCTGCCCTAAGTATTGTAAAAAGTGTCCCAATATCAGCCAGTAATTATGATGTTGTGTGGCAGGCGCTTCTTGACCGGTACCAAGATGAAAGAATGCTTTTAGGTAAATACCTTGATAAAATGCTTAATTTTGCACCTTTGTCGAAAGAGTCTGCCACCAACTTAATACAATTTATTGAGGTTTTTGAACACTCATATAAAGCTATTAAGGCCTTAGATATTAAAAAAATTGCAAGTTACGTATTGTGTCACATTGCGCTGCGAGCCCTTGATCACAATACTAGAAAGCTATTTGAACAAAATCTAGATCAAAAAACTATACCTACTTATGATCAATTAATGTCGCATGTACATAATCAAATAAAAGTCTTAGAGCACACTGCTTCTTAGGCTGCGGCCTGGACGCAAGCGACGGCGACAGCGACAGCGACAGCGACGGCGACAGCGACACGAGCGACTTGATCATTTCTATACATTTGTATGGAGCTGTTTTGGACGACAGCGACAAGCGCGGCGACACACGAGCGACGAGCGACATTTCAAGGACGTCGCGCGTTTAGGGACGTTCTTCTTTAATCGATAAACCAGTTTGAACTATCGATAGTTTGAGAAGAAAAAATAGTTTCAGATAATAAAAAGATAAAGTTTGATACTAGCTGGAGTGCCCGGCTTCGCTCAGGGAGTTGATATCCCCCCGCACCCTGCGCCTCACCCCCCTCACCCCTCACCTCACCCCGCGACTCACCCTCCCTCGCACCCTGCTCCTCCCCCTCCCGAACCCGGAGCCTCCCCTTACCCCTCTCCTCTCCCCCCGTAACCGGCGCCTAACCTCCGCACCACACTCCTCCCCCCGCACCCCGCGCATCCCCCCGCACCCCGCACCCCCCGCACCTCACTCCTCACCAACCCCCTCCTCTCCCCCCGCTCCCCCCCGCAGCCCCCCCCCCCCCGCTCCTTTCCCCCGCAACCCGTGCCTCAACCCCGCACCCCACTCCCCCCCCGCACCCCGCTCGTCCCCCCGCATCCCGCGACTCACCCTCCCCCCGCTCCTCTCCCCTGCACCCCGCGCCTCCCCCCGCACCCCGCGTCTCCCCCTCGCACCCCGCTCTTCACCCTGCCCCGCACCCCGCTCCTCTCCCCCGCAACCCGCGCCTCATCCCCCGCACGCCGCTTATCATCCCCGCCACACCCCGCACCTTCCCCCCGCAAGACCGGTCCTCACCCCCCGCACCCCGCTGTTCCGGGACTGCTGTAGAGTGCTCTCAAATACTCTCGAATGTTCTGGACTATTCTATTCTAGAAAATTCTTAAGGGTGAAATATCAACCCTTATATCTTCAAAAGCACGCCCTTTAGGCAAAAACGAAAACCTTCTTCATGGATGGGGGACAGAGGGCTACCGCACCATATAACTCCCTTGATCGTATCTGGATTCGTTTCAGGCTGCGGCCTGGACGCAAGCGACGGCGACAGCGACAGCGACGGCGACAGCGACGGCGACAGCGACAGCGACAACTGTTCACGACGCAAGCGACAAGGTCACTGGGTTTACGGCGATGTAGTGACGTGACTCTGTCGATGTCTGTCTGTCGCGATGTCGATATTTTCATAATTATTCTTACTAATATAATAACACTTAACACTGACTCAGAGGTATGCGCTCCTGACTATTGATCCGAGAGTCGTGGGTTCGATCCCCACCCAGGGCAAATATTTCTGTTTTTTTAATATTACTACTAACTTGCTAAAGAAGACGTAGATTTAGACAAAACAAAAAGGCGATTTCGGCAACTACTAAAGAATTATGAAGATCAAAGTCGAAATCCGAAAGTTTAAATTACAAAAGGATGACTGTGTAAATAGATTATATTCTACATAATCAATATTATAAAAGAAAGTGTACAAATGTTTGTGCCGATAAAACTCTGAAACGAATCCAGATACGATCAAGGGAGTTATATGGTGCGGTAGCCCTTGTCCCCCATCCATGAAGAAGGTTTCCGTTTTTGCCTAAAGGGCGTGCTTTTGAAGATATAAGGGTTGAAATTTCACCCTTAAGAATTTTCTAGAATAGAACAGTCCAGAACATTCGAGAGTATTTGAGAGCACTCTACAGCAGTCCCAGAACAGCGGGTGCGGAGGGGGGAGGACCGGTCTGCGGGGGAAGGTGCGGGGTGTGGCGGGGATGATAAGCGGCGTGCGGGGGGTGAGGCGCGGGTTGCGGGGGAGAGGAGCGGGGTGCGGGGCAGGGTGAGGAGCGGGGTGCGAGGGGAAGACGCGGGGTGCAGGGGGAGGCGTGGGGTGCAGGGGGGAGTGGGGTGCGGGGGGGAGTGGGGTGCGGGGTTGAGGCACGGGTTGCGGGGGAGAGGAGCGGGGTGCGTGGGGGTGCGGGTGCGGGGTTGAGTGAGACACGGGTTGCGGGGAAGAGGAGCGTGGTGCGGGGGGGGTGAGGGGGGTGGAGTGGGGTGCGGGCGGGAGGAGCGGTGGGTGGTGCGGGGTTAAGGCGCGGGTTGCGGGGGAGAGGAGCGGGGTGCGGGGGACGGTGAGGAGAGGGGTGCAAGGGGTGCGGGGTGCGGGGGGAGGCGCGGAGTGTGGTGCGGAGGTGAGGCGCGGGTTGCGGGGGGAGAGGAGGGGTGAGGGGAGGCTCGGGGTGCGGGAGGGGGAGGAGCAGGGTGCGAGGGAGGGTGAGTCGCGGGGTGCGGAAAGGCGAGGTGCGGGGTGCGGGGGAGGGTGAGTCGGGGGGTGATGTGAGGGGTGAGGGGGTGAGACGCAGGGTGCGGGGGGATATCAACTCCCTGAGCGAAGCCGGGCACTCCAGCTAGTATCAAACTTTATCATTTTATTATCTGAAACTATTTTTTCTTCTCAAACTATCGATAGTTTAAACTGGTTTATCGATTAAAGAAGAACGTCCCTAAACGCGCGACGTCCTTGAAATGTCGCTCGTCGCTCGTGTGTCGCTGTCGTCCAAAACAGCTCCATACAAATGTATGGAAATGATCAAGTCGCTCGTGTCGCTGTCGCCGTCGCTGTCGCTATCGCTGTCGCCGTCGCTTGCGTCCAGGCCGCAGCCTCAGAGTTTTATCGGCACAAACATTTGTACACTTCCTTTTATAATATTGATCATGTAGAATATAATATATTTCCACAGTCATCCTTTTGTAATATAAACTTTCGGATTTCGACTTTGATCTTCATAATTCTTCAGTAGTTACCGAAATCGCCTTTTTGTTTTGTCTAAATCTACGTCTTCTTTAGCAAGTTAGTAGTAATATTAAAAAAACAGAAATATTTGCCCTGGGTGGGGATCGAACCCACGACTCTCGGATCAATAGTCAGGAGCGCAAACCTCTGAGTCAGTATTAAGTGTTATTATATTAGCAGAGACAAGTTATATTTTCTCTGATATTAGTAAGAATAATTATGAAAATATCGACATCGCGACAGACAGACATCGACAGAGTCACGTCACTACATCGCCGCAAACCCAGTGACCTTGTCGCTTGCGTCGTGAACAGTTGTCGCTGTCGCTGTCGCTGTCGCCGTCGCCGTCGCTTGCGTCCAGGCCGCAGCCTTAGAACGATCGAGTGTCATAATGTATAAAATTCATTTATTTTGTTTTATCGGGTTGGCAACTAAGTTCTGACACACTTTGCACAAAAAGTAAGTTTTTTCTCTCAAAGAAAGTTCTAGAAATTTCTTATGTGGGGTAACGTGTAGAACCTTCTGGAAGCTTTCTGATAGAGTATATAAATAGCGGAGAGCACGAGCCGCGCGTAGTATAATTGCAACAATGGATGAACGCGCACTTCGAGCTATCATCTTCTATGAGTTCCAACAGGACAAAAGTACACGGCAAGCAACAAGTAATATCAATAGAATACTTGGAAAGGGCACAGTAAGCCATTCGACAGTGAGTCGCTGGTTCCGCCGATTTGCTTCTGGAGATGTGAGCTTGGCTGCTGTTATCAAACAAAAGAGAAGGAGAATGGTAAAAGTGAATTTGCTGTACGATAACGCCAGACCACACGTCGCTTCTGCTACTAAGAAAATAATAGAGGAGTTAGGCTAGTCAGAACAGTTGTCGCTGTCGCTGTCGCTGTCGCCGTCGCCGTCGCTTGCGTCCAGGCCGCAGCCTTAGAACGATCGAGTGTCATAATGTATAAAATTCATTTATTTTGTTTTATCGGGTTGGCAACTAAGTTCTGACACACTTTGCACAAAAAGTAAGTTTTTTCTCTCAAAGAAAGTTCTAGAAATTTCTTATGTGGGGTAACGTGTAGAACCTTCTGGAAGCTTTCTGATAGAGTATATAAATAGCGGAGAGCACGAGCCGCGCGTAGTATAATTGCAACAATGGATGAACGCGCACTTCGAGCTATCATCTTCTATGAGTTCCAACAGGACAAAAGTACACGGCAAGCAACAAGTAATATCAATAGAATACTTGGGCACAGTAAGCCATTCGACAGTGAGTCGCTGGTTCCGCCGATTTGCTTCTGGAGATGTGAGCTTGGATGACTCGCAGCGCTCAGGCCGACCGACCGAGCTTCAAGACAGTGCTTTGCTGCAAGAAGTTAATGATCATCCGGACTCCACGACTCGTGAATTGGGAGCAGCACTCGGGTTCAGCCATACTGCTATTGAGAAGCGACTCCACAGTCTCGGGTATCGGAGAGTAAATACAGCGAACAACTTCGCAAATTGGCTGCTGTTATCAAACAAAAGAGAAGGAGAATGGTAAAAGTGAATTTGCTGTACGATAACGCCAGACCACACGTCGCTTCTGCTACTAAGAAAATAATAGAGGAGTTAGGCTAGTCAACTGTGCCACATCCACCGTATAGTCCAGACCTCGCCCCGTCAGACTTTCACTTGTTTTTGGCTCTCAAAAAATTTCTACAGGGGAAAACTTTTTCCAACTTTCTGGATATCGAAAACGCAGTACAGAACTTCTTCGAGCATCAGGACCCTGAATAGAATAGAATAGAAATCATTTATTTGCAAGAATACATGTCAATACATAGGTCTTAAATTTACGTCCAGTACAGTATTCTGCTCGAGGCAAGCATGCAAATTCATTAAATTACAATAATAATTATTTATAATTAAAAAGAAAAAAGAAAATAACGATAAATTTTGAGTCAGTTTAGAAATTGAAATATTAAAGTAATTAAAAAGTAAATGTCAAGTGAATTCTAAATTAAATCAAAATATTAAATTAAAAATAAAATAATAAAATAAAATTAAAATAAAAAAGAAATGTCAAGTGAATACAGTATTAAAATGTTGCTATTTATAATGTCACTCACTATTATCCTGAGATCGGGAGACGCGGAATTGAATATTTGCCAACTAGATGGGCACAAGTCACAGAGTCGTCTGGTGCATATATTGAAAATTAATGTATTACAATAACAAAACAAAAAAATATAGAAAAATGTAAAGTGTGTCAGAACTTAGTTGCGAACCAAATAAGTAAGAATGTATGAAAATAAGATTAGTGATAATGATAAGAATAAATTAATGTAACATTTAAATATTTAATCACTGATATGAATTGACAAAAACACATAGTATTTTTGTAAAATTCTGATACAAGCACCATTTAAAATAAATACAATGTGAAATTTTGTCATTTTGTCACTGCAACATCTTAACCATTAAACTTTGTACATTTTGACACTTAAACAATCGAACCATTTGGACGTTCAGTCATGTTAACAGCCATGTCCCGAAACGACATCTACTTACCAAGTTTCAACAGTATAGTTCTTATAGTTTCGGAAAAAAGTGGCTGTGACATACGGACGGACAGACAAACAGACAGACAGACATGACGAATCCATAAGGGTTCCGTTTTTTGCCATTTGGCCACGGAACCCCTAAAAACGAGATTAAGGTCTGCTGGCCCCAGATTTGTCCCCAGCCTGCCAATCCACCGCCAAGGATAAGCCTCATCAAGGTAGGCTCACACATGACGGCCATAATGGGCTCGACAGCCATCATTTTTAACCCCCGACGCAAAAAGAGGGGTGTTATAAGTTTAATATAGCCACGTGATTTCTCTAACATTTTGTGGTTCTTTTTTTCCGGCAGCATGTCTCAGAAGCTCTCAATAATTTTCTGAGTTTAGGGTTGCCGGTATTACCACAGGTGCTACATTGCGGCAGTTGAAAATAACAGTCAATAAATTAATTTTGAACTGGTATTGTGAATGATCTTGTTGCGTGTGGATTGGTTTACTTATGTCATTAATAATTTTCATTAATCTCATAATTATTTCTATCACGTATTAAACAGCTAGTTAGTCTTAATTATGTCATCAAACAAAATCAAATTTAATTAATTAAAAATCAATTATAATTAGCTTTTTTGGTTAATTTTACTTTGAACATTGAAAATATGGTTTTCAAATAAAAGCTAGACTGCAGCAAAACAACTTTTAGTTTAATAACTGTATTTTTCATTTAAAAACTGTCCTCCTGAAAATCGTCTATATTTGCCCTTGTACTCTAAAAATTTTAATATCTTCGAACGCCTTTAAGAAAATTACACTATGTAACCATTTTAGAATCTCCATTAAATGGTCAAGTTTTAATAATGGTTTGCTCAATAGGGTCCATACATTTTTTTTATACCACTGCTTGTCAAACTTACATGAAAATATTTAGTGTATAAAGTTTTTTTCAAAGAAAGTGCTGTCAACTCAAAATTTAATCATTAATTAAAAATAAAAGTTTACGGTTAGGTGAAGCAATCAGATATCGTTAATACTATTGAAAAAAAGTACAAATCAATTCTAAACGTGACACTTAGAGGCGAAAATTCAAGGAAAGTCAGACTTTTTCCCTATTTTCGGAAAAACATAATTTATTAAAATCCAATTACTTTTTTTAAATTAGCTTTAGCCTATCTGTTGGGACATAAGACAAGGTATCTACCATAGCAATTTGATTCACCCATTTTGGGACATCTGTATATATTCTTTTATTACATAAATTACTGCAACTTTGCAACAGACCCGAGTCTTTGAATAAAATAACAATAAAGTCTCGTGGGATACGAATCCGGACCTAAAAGCAGCAAAATGTAAGACATGCTCAAGACCGCTATGCCACTTAGTACTTGTAAGTGGTTGTTAAAAATAAGCATCATGCGTTAACATTTTATATTTCGCTTAAATCTTCTTAAAATTAATGTTTTCGAAGCTAATTCCCTCACAGGTCGATTTCTGGTGATTTTCAACCTCCAACCCTACGTCCAAAGGTTTCAAGTCGTTTTCGAAATCGTTGGCGCTTACAAGATAACTTATAAGATCTAACCAGTTTTTCTGTATTTTTAGTATGGAAAACGATCCACCTTAGTATTGTGAAAATAATGGATGTGCATCAGTGTTGCGTGCATTTGAAAAACCAAAGTTACTTATTTTGTAACAATATATGTTAACTTAATTTCCTAGAATAATATCATCTAAATTACGTCTATGTCACGGAGGGAGAACGTAACTCGTGCCCATTACACAAGTATATATTACTATACTTAGTATGGGTACGTGTTGCATGCATTTCTGAAGAATTTAGAATACGCTAATTTTGTAATTATGAGTACTAAGAGTTCTTAATCCATTTTAGAAAAAAAAACTATTATTATTATTGCAGAAATATAAATTTATTATTATTAGTATTTCGCTAATTCTGTTAAAATTATCGCATAGTAGCGCCCTCTAGGATCTGTAAGATTACTTTTGCGTTAGCAATCTAAGAGCTAAGATCACTAGAAAAGTTTGCGGTTATGATTAGAGGATGACGTTTAGGCTTCATCTTCAAAGTGAAGTTATCTTTCTCATCATTTGCTTGATAATTGGTGAATACAAGTGCTACCGTTTCCACCTTTAGAGTCATACACATTTTAGGATCAATGAAGTTTTGGTGTTGCGTCGCATAAAGTGCGATAGGGGCACAAAACGGCGACGTCACAAGTAAGCGAACTGACCAATATTTGCCAACTCAGTACTCAATCAGTAATACTGTACATTAATCTTCCTCAGTCTCACATTAGCAATATCCTGATCTGAGGAGTGATAGTGGGGCCTGGGGGTGCACGAGCGATAAAAACCTTAAACCGAAGCAAGTCACATCACAAAATAAGCAAATATATCTATTGTTTAAGTTAACAAAAGTTATATATAAACTTAATATATAAACACGTTATATATAAACAAAAGTTATACATATTATAAACTTACTAATATTATAAACTCACTAATATTATAAATGCGAAAGTATGGATGTTTGTTTGTTTGTTCAACTTTCACGCCGAAACTACTGGATGGATTTGGATGAAATTTGGAAGTTACATAGATAAAGCATTCGGCTAACATATAGGATACTTTTTATCCTGGAAAACTTAGGGTTCCCGGAGAAATTCTTAAAAACTAAAAATGTCCACTTCGTCACTAGATGGCGCCACATTAACATTTTCTTCCTATCTGGACCCAATTCTGAGGTCCACGCAGACGAAGTCGCGGACGGAAGCTAGTTTTATATTAAATCAAATACTGGTTAGCGGCTCGCAAATTGCGGTCTAGAGTTTGTGTCCCGGGACTTTGGCTTGTCTTGGTCTCGAGACTTTTAGCTCGAGACATTCGAGACATGAATTGAAATATGCGAGATAGTCCAGACAATAAAGAAGTTGTAGAGTGCGTGAGAAGGGACCTAAGCGACCTAAGCACTTAGGAAGTGAACATACTATAATAAAAGTCCCCGCCTCAAAGGGGTGAGTCGGAGTGAGGAGAAATACACAAAGGTCCAAATTTTGGGATTTTCGCTAATACCGCAAAAACGGTGCGTCGTATGGAAAAATTATCTAGTACTAAATGAAAGCTCATAAAATTTTCAACAACTTTTATCCTATGCACTTTTTCCATATTCGCAACCGATTTCGAGCTACACGCTCCGGAAAAGTAAACTTTTCGAAAAAAAATATCTTAACTGTTATCTACGTGTATCATGTAAACTCGCTTCAACTATTATACATATTCCAATAACGTTTTCATCCTGTTAGGGCATGAGGGTCCTGGCATCTTCAGCCTCAGTGGTGGGTGGTTCTTACTGAAGGGGCTCTACGTCCTTTTCATCGTCGTCCTCGTCAACAGACACCCCGGCGCCGTTGAGGCCTTTCCTTGTCAGTGGAGTCACGCCGTAAAACAGTTCAGCATTGTATCCGGCATCCACATTTGCCACTACCACAATCATTGGTGCAGCGGCAAAAAAATGTGTTCAGTACGACCTCTGGTCCTAGTGAATCTTCTGTTTTTATTGGCACCAGGATGTCTATTACATGTTTCCACCCTCACTCTTGAGGAGGCAGCTCATTCCCGAGCCACTTCTGCAGTTGGTGGTAGGTGAGCCGGGAATGCCGTTTAGCTGTACATTCAGCCCGTGGGAGAGAGCTGATGTCAGGCTTAATATTTGTCACTGACCCCATGAACGCCTGGAAGCGGTACTGGGAAGTCAGTGTTGCTGGTTAGTGAGAACCTACTTCTCCTTGTCGAATATAATTTATTTTAATTGTCACATACGTGATGAATGATGATAACATTTTTATCAAAGTACCTTTTAGAAAGTAGTGAGAAAGTGTATAAATAAAAAAATATCCTGAAAAACGTCAAAATTAATTGTTTACTTTATGTCTCAAATGTCTCGAAAGTCCAGGGAAATTTCGCTCGAGACTTTCAAAACCTCGAGACTTCACAAACCCTATTGCAGTCCCTTAATGATAATTACAAAAACGATATCCACGCGGCCAAAGCCGTGGGCGAAAGCTAGTTAGAAAATATGTGTTATTCCTGCTGAAAATAGGATTTTAGAAAAAAACTCCCTAGCCCCACCAATATTTTTATGAAGTCAGCGCCCCTGAGTCTGGGGTCGACATTCCTCAGCGGTGCGGACCTACATTTCGGTACAGTGTGTGACCGGACTGGCAGCCGGCTGGGAGGAGGTGGCGGCGGAGGTAGCGGCGGCGGTGGAGGAGGTGACGGTGGCCCACACTGTAGTCCCGATGCCTGTGGCCGCTGGGCCTGCCTTTCAGAGAATACAAAATAATGGACGTATGTATATGAACAAGAACCTTATGTCACTGGACTGGAAACCTTATTAGAATCCAGATAATTACGTTCATACCTACTTTTTTATCCACAACTGGGATAGTCTTATTGGTTGGTTGCTTCGGGTCCGCGGTTGAATGCTTCAGCATACCTGCCCCGCTGTGGCTGGGTACCCATCCATGAAGATATGACCACGGTAAAAATAAGGACAGTGTTGCTGGTGCCCCATACCATTTGAGGAAGAACGTCTTCCCAGGCTCTTCAACATCGCCGTGAGTGGAGGAGGGATTGTAAAAGATCCGCCGCTTCCTTGATGATTTTTAACTTTTTGGCAGTTAGAACAGGAGGTGAGAAGGAAAACAGGTACACATGAATTTCAGCAAAATATAATACACTCGGCTTCAAAAAAATCGCACCTTTTAAGAAATCTATTTTAAACATCTTTCAATCGTATTTGTATTATGAAATATTGGTAATGTTCGGTATCATTTGAAAGGTAAGGAAACAGAGAATGCAAAAACAATAATTCATTCAATGTTTTTTATTGGAACTGAGAAAAATTTACAAAACAATAAAAATCCTTAAAAAACCCAAATGAAATCTGATTAATTTTTCAAAACAAAGTTGCTTAAAACTAACCTAAAACCTAATGTTACCCCCCCTAGCCCTAATGACGTCTTCCATGCGCTCCCTCATGGATCGCACCAACTTTAGGACCTCTTCTTGAGGGATTCTGTCCCATTCCTCAATAACGGCGTCTTGGAGCTCCTGAAGAGTCGCGGGAGCGGGATCACGGGATCTAACCTTGCGTTTCAGCTGGTCCCAGAGGTGCTCTATCGGGTTCAGATCTGGACTTCTCGCTGGCCACTGCATGACAGGGATCCCAACCTCTTGAAGGTAGCCCTGCACAATTCCAGCAGTGTGCGCGCGAGCGTTATCGTGCATTAATGTGAACCCGTCGCCAATAAATCCAGCATAGGGGACCACATGTTCTTCCAGGATCTCTGTGATGTACCGGTGAGCAGTCATCGACCCTTGCCCGCGAGCACCGCCGGTCCGAGAGACGCAAGAAAGTTCAGTTTTGCCGTCGGCAGATATGCCGCCCCAGAACATGCAGGAACCGCCCCCGTATTCTACCGTCTCTTGGATGCAGGCTTGGGCAAAACGTTCCCATTGTCTTCTGTATACTCTTTTGCATCTATCGTTGCAGAAAAGGCACACTCTCGTTTCGTCTGAGAAGAGAACAGCTCTCCATTGGTCCAGGGTCCAATTGACGTGGGCGCGAGCAAATTGCAGGCGTGCTCGCCGATGCGCTGCGGTTAATTTTGGACCCGTGGCAGGTCTTCTAGCCACAATATTTCTCTCCTTTAGTCTTCTTCTAACTGTAGAGACACTCACGGCCCTTCTACGAACTGCTTGAAGCTGCTGTTGCAACTCAACAGCATTAGAGAACCGATTTCTCAAAGACTTCGATACGACGAATCGGTCATCTCTCGCAGAAGTGCAGCGATTTCTACCAGACCCACGCCTTCGGACAAAGCCACCGGTCTGCAGGAACCGCTGGTACACTCTTCGAACAGAAAAGCGACTCAAGTGCAATTGCCGAGCAACATCACACTGACGTAGTCCTGATTGCAGTAGTGCGATAACTTGGGCGGCTTCAGCAGCAGTAGTGTCCATCTTCAAGGACGTTTTTCTGATGAAAGATATTCTTCTGTGTCTTCTTCGACTGTTGGTAGCAAATTTATCCCCCGATAAGCTGTATCGACCCTTTTATACCCAAAAAACAAAACAATACAAACAAAATTTGAAGAGGAGAATCAGTTCCATTGTCATTCACAGTGACTTAAAGTGTCAAGCTTTTTCTTTAATCAAATGAAATGGATATTTTTTTAAAGAGTTTTTATAGGGCTCTCAAATGATACCAATATTGCTACGAATAACTGCTTGTCTTAAGGATTAACAGTGCTTGAAGCCTATTTTTACGGACGTGCGATTTTTTTGAAGCCGAGTGTACTTAGTAAAATCGAATCACAACAATGCACTTCGGCTAGCGTCTGCCTAGCAACAGTCAGTCTCTCGATAACAACTGCACCTAGCAACGAGATGTAGACAATGCCTACGTCACACAGTGCGCGTTTCCAATGTACCGATCCGAAACGGCACGGCAGGTGTAAAGCAAGTATTACATTATTTAATTATAAGAAATTATTACAGCAGATATTAAGTCATTACAAATTACAAACTATATTTATATAATAATATATTTTACATGCATTTCTGTAGCATGTCGCTACATCGCTCCCTTCCAGAGACCGTCACTACGGGCGATAATAATCAGGAAAACGAACTTTACGACCTGAACGAGTTTTTTGTACTGTAGGCGTAGGAGTTGGAGGGGGTTCCAGTTCTTTGGGAGGAATCTGTACATCAAGTCTTTGGTTGCTATCTCCGTCAAGTATGTAGGCTGGTTTTAAGCGGTCTACAGATACCTGAACGGGTTTGCCTTTAACCAGTAGTTTGAAAACTTTGCTACCCCTGCTCAAGACCTGGAAAGGTCCGGTATAAGCAGGTTGGAAACTACTCTGAACTGCGTCAGTTCTCAGAAAGACGTGACTTGAAGAGGCAAGGTCTTTATACACAAATATGGATTTATTTCCATGGTGTGATGGTGGAGAAGGTTGTAACTTATGAGCAAACGAACGGAGTCGGGCTGTGAAGTCCGTCATGTCTGTCGTTCCGGTTAAGCTAGGGTTAAAAAATTCTCCGGGTAACCTTAATGGTTCTCCATACACCAATTCGGCGGACGATGTCCCTAAGTCATCTTTGTACGCGCTTCGTATCCCCAATAGAACGAGAGGAAGAGATTCTGCCCAATTCGTACTGGCGTGGCAAGTAATAGCAGTTTTAAGCTGCCTATGGAATCTCTCCACTAGTCCATTGCATTGAGGGTGATAAGCGGTGGTTCTCCTATGCTGGAATCCTGCAATTTTAGCGAGCTGGCGAAAAAGTGCAGATTCAAACTGTGCACCACGGTCGGTGACGATATCCGTTGGGCAACCGAACCTAGATATCCAGCCATATAGCAGGGCAATAGCCACGGTTTCGGCAGTTGCATCCGATATAGGAATGACCTCGGGCCATCTAGTAAATCTATCCACAGCAGTCAAGCAGTAACGATAACCTTGGCATATAGGTAACGGTCCGATTAGGTCAATGTGAATGAACAAAAATCGACCAATCGGTAGTTTGAACGTACCTACTGGAGCAGATATATGGCGAGTGACTTTTGATCGCTGGCATGCTAAACATGCGCGAGTCCATTCTCGGTAATCTTTCTGGACTCCAGGCCACACATAACGTTCAGCTACTAGCCTTGCGGTTCCTTTAGCACCTGGATGGCTAATAGAGTGCAGAGCGTTAAAAACGCCATACCGCATGTCTTTCGGTACAAATGGTCTCTGAGCTAGTGTGCTAAGATCGCAGTAAATTTCTACTGGAGTCCCGGGAATTTGGACTTTCATGAGTTTGAGTGACGATCCTTCTCGGAGTAACAGCTCAAGCTCTGGATCAGAGTCTTGGGCCTTAGACAGTTGGGCAAAGTCGATAACAGTCTCTAACACTTCTATTCGCGACAGAGTATCCGCAACAATGTTGTCACGTCCAGAAATATGTCTGATATCGGTGGAGAATTGAGAGATGAAATCGAGGTGCCTGTATTGCCTAGGGCTGCATTTGTCCTTGCGATTATGAAAAGCAAAACACAGAGGTTTGTGATCCGTGTAAATTCGGAAGTCGCGTGCTTCCAACATGTGACGGAAATATTTAATAGCCTCATATATCGCCAAGAGTTCACGATCGTAGGGAGAATACTTACGCTGTGAGGGACTCAACTTGTGCGAATAAAAAGCTAGGGGTTCCCATGAGCCGTTCTTAAATTGTTGCAAGACTGCGCCCATAGCGACATCAGATGCGTCTGTTGCAAGACTGAGCTTAGCGCTACAATCAGGATGTGCCAAAAGTGAAGCACGGCACAGACTTTCTTTACAGTCGTTAAACGCTTGCAATGCTTCTCCAGTTACGTTGACTGGATGTGATTTCTTTACAGAACCGGTGAGCAAATTGTTCAAAGGAGCTTGGATACGCGCTGCGTTGGGGATGAATCTTCTATAAAAATTAAGCATCCCCAAGAATCTGCGAAGCTCTTTTACCGTACGTGGAATAGGAAAGTTGCTAATTGCTTCAACTTTGGACTCGAGAGGCTTGGTACCTTGGGCTGATATGCAGTATCCCAGAAAAGTCACTGAAGATACGCCAAAGGTACATTTGCCGATGTTGATCAGCATACCGTACTTTCTCATTCTCTCAAAGAGTATATTTAGATGCTCCACGTGCTCTTCCTCACTCCTGGAATAGACCAAAAAATCGTCAAGATACGCAAAGCAAAAGTCAAGGCCCCTAGTCATTTCGTCCACAAATCGTTGAAACTCGAAGAGGCCGAACGGTGTCGTTATGGCCGTCTTTGGGATATCCTCAGGGTTTACTGGAATCTGGTTGTAAGCTTTAACGAGGTCGATTGTCGAAAAGACAGTACACCCAGCGATATTGTGGGCGAAATCATGTATATGACGGATAGGGTAGCAATCAGGTATCGTGCGAGCATTAAGCATCCTGTAGTCACCACAGGGTCGCCATCCCTAATCCTTTTTCGGGGCGAGATGAAGAGGTGAAGACCAGCTGCTTTCAGATGGACGCGCCGTACCCGCCCTGAGCATTGACTCAAATTCACGTTTCGCTATTTGTAGTTTATCAGGAGCCAAACGTCTTGGAGAACAAAATATAGGTGGACCGGGAGTTGTTCTGATGTGATGGACCGTGTTATGCTTCGGAACTGACGGTTTGCCTGAAGGATGTGTGATATCCGGGTATTGTCTTAGGATGTCATGAAACTTGTTGTCTCCGATCATTATCTTCACTGAAGATACGATGCTCGAAGAGTTATCTGACGATACTATGGCTGATACTGTGGTAGTATTGTCGATGAGGCGTTTGTTCCTGATATCAACAATGAGGTCATAGTATTTCAAAAAATCAGCTCCAATGATAGCCTTAGTGACGTCGGCTACGACGAATCGCCACGGGAAATCACGACGAAGACCAAGATTGAGTTCAAGATGTGCATACCCATATGTATCGATCGGGGTTCCGTTCGCTGCACAGAGTTGATAGGTGATCTTTGGGCGGCGCTGTTGAAGTGCGGAACGTGGGTAGACGCACAGTTCGCTGCCGGTGTCAATGAGAAACTGCATCTTACTTCTCCGGTCCGTTACAAACATGCGACCTGAGCTCCCTGGGCAGTCAGCTGTCGCATCTACCGAGTGCCCTGAAAGTTTTCCGGCTTAAAAACACATGGTTTAACGCATCTGTTGGCATTGTTACCATGTTTCTTGTGATACCAACAAATCGGGTACTTCCTGTAGTTAGAGTTCGACCTTGATCTAGAAGTCGACTTACGACCGCGATTCTTCGAAGACGAGCGTGTCTTCCTGAAGTTAGTCGTCAGATCTTGCATTTGTTTTCTCAGCGCTGCGATTTCCTGAGCCATGGTTTCACAAGTTGATCCATGATTTGCATGAGAAGTGGAAGCGACTTGAGGTGTCTGCGGTGCAATATCGTGCACCCTGTCTGCCAAGTCCGCTAGGTCCTCCAGCGATTCAGCGGCAGATTTACCTGCCAGCACTGTCTGAATAGATCTCGGTAATCGACTGGTCCATATGGTCTTCAGAAAGTCATCCGGAACATCAGGACCCGCAAGACTCTGCATATGGCGCAGGAATTGCGATGGCTTGCGGTCACCTAAATCCTCATGCATCAGGAGTTGCTTGACTTTCTTCTCATGTGATGCCGTCAGCCGCTTAATGAGTTCGGTCTTTAGCTTCTCGTACTTGTCCGTCGCAGGTGGATGAATGATTATGTCTTTCACTTCTCGTGAATATTGCTGCTCCAATTGACCAATGACATAATTGAATTTTGTCGCGTCCGAAGTTATATTGGAGATAGCAAATTGGCCTTCTATTTGGGCAAACCATATTTCAGGCTCTTCCGGCCAAAAAGGTGGTACACGAGGACTCACTCGAAAAATGTCGGATGAAGTCGGACGAATGTCGGAAGTGTCGGATGCGACATTGGGACTGTGTACTGAATTACCGTTTTCACTAGTCATAGTTTTTTAGAAATATGGTTGTACTTCACGTTTTCCTGCTGTAGATTGTGCTCCAGAGGGGTCACCAGTTTGGCAGTTAGAACAGGAGGTGAGAAGGAAAACAGGTACACATGAATTTCAGCAAAATATAATACTTAGTAAAATCGAATCACAACAATGCACTTCGGCTAGCGTCTGCCTAGCAACAGTCAGTCTCTCGATAACAACTGCACCTAGCAACGAGATGTAGACAATGCCTACGTCATACAGTGCGCGTTTCCAATGTACCGATCCGAAACGGCACGGCAGGTGTAAAGCAAGTATTACATTATTTAATTATAAGAAATTATTACAGCAGATATTAAGTCATTACAAATTACAAACTATATTTATATAATAATATATTTTACATGCATTTCTGTAGCATGTCGCTACAACTTCAAGTACAATTTTGCGATACCCACTTTGCTTCTTCTGAAAGTTGCAGATGTTGTGTCTTAGCTAATAAATGGATGTAAGAACAGGATGTATTCAAATCCATGCTGCTACATCTCTTAGGTGGATAGTTCAACTGTTTTGATTTTCCTTCATCCAGGTTTCAGCAGCAGGATGTCTTGGGCGGGAGGAGTGGAAGCTATCAAAAGAACAGCGGGATCGACACCTTCACCAACGACAGTCACAGAACTATGAGTCAGTATTACGGTCTCGAGAAGTCCCGGGACTTTCAAAACCGCGAGACTTGACAAACCCTATTCTCGGTTGAACCATATTAACTGTTTATTAATTCCTTAAGTTCCGAGTTGTACCAAACGTGATCTTTTGTAATGCTACTTGTGCTACTTGGGTATATACCCTGACTGTAGGTACACGATTAGCCCAAAACATTCCAAAAAAATTCAAACATTTTTAAGAACCCGCCCCTTTGTTCTGAAATCTGGGTACGCAACGGAACTTCGTAACATATCTCACACTCGAACCACCCGTTTCCAAACTTATCACGTCAGTTTTCCTTATTCTGCGCCCAGTCTATAGTGGACTCTAGTGGATAAAGGACCTACAGACGGGGATTTCTAAGGGTATCAAATACTCTTTAACACTGCACAACATGATCCCAATCAAAATTTTAAGTTGCATTTTTTGCCATGACAATAATTAATTCGTTTCTTGAAAGTAAAAAAAATACCTATGCTCAGTTTTGTCTCAATCAGTGTTTTTCAACCTTTTTCATTACCCTAACCCCTTAAAAGTTAAATAATTCTTGCGACCCTCCTAGACCCATAAACATACAAAATGTCAGTGATTTGAAAGACCACATTTATAATTTTCTTCAACTAGAAAATGATTTAGTTATTAACGTCTCCAAAATAGAGCCGCGTTTTGACCAATTGTTCAAAAATAAACAGGCTCAGCCTTTTTTCATTGCAGCAGTGTAAGACCTACAAACACTACTTTTCTTTTACCCGCGACCCCTTGAGTAAGCGTTCGCGACCCCCCCTTGTTGCGACCCACATGTTTAAAACACTGGTCTTTTGTACAAGAGCATAATTACGAGCAAATAAATAAATGAATCGAAGGAACATAACTTTTGTATCGTATATGGAGGGGTGCCACCATTAGATCTCCCACCATTCAAAATTTTGCTAGCGCCGCCGCCACTGTGGGCACCCACGAGGTTTTCGAAAACCCGGCGCCCCTGCTCCTACGTATCATACAGAAATCATTATTAATTAAATATGTACTTGACCAGTAAAGAAAAACTATATTATTTATAAATATACATACATCCAAAATGTTTATTTGTTGTGAGAAATTTTAAAAGTACAATACAGAACAGAAGTAAAGGCAATCAAAAAAGGACAAAAAGTAGTAAGGTCAAAAGCGGGGGGAAGTCCGTCTACGGGGCTAGTCCACACATGCTGCAAATCAGTCATGTGCCGTTTTGTCTCAGACCAAAATATTTCATGATAAGACTTATTTTCCGCGTTTCTCCATTAGTAACAAGTAACAATAGTTAAAATCACATATTACCAGACGTAAAATGACTAAGAATTTACAATGGGATAACTAAAAGTACTGATTGGCTGTCTGTCTGTCCACTATCACAACCTGGATGCGTGTGACCGTTAATGACATCTGTCTTGACAGTTTCCATGCTTCGCAATCCACGTTAATTGTTATTACTATATTGCAATACTTGTGACAATGCAACCCCATTGTCAGAAGTAAAAGCAATCGGAACTAATGGCTTAAGTGGATCACTATATTGCAACACTTCTGACCATGGGGTAGCAGTGTCAGACAGAAGTATTGCAATATGGTGATAACAATCGGCACTAATGGCTTAACGTGGATTGCGAAGCATGGAAACTGTCAAGACAGATGTCAATAACGGTCAAACGCATCCAGGTTGTGACAGTGGACAGACAGCCAACCAGTACCAATCAACCCCATAAACTTGGTGTAAAATAGGGTTGCATTGTCAGAAGTATTGCAATGTAGTGATAACAATCGGCACTAATGGCAAGCATGGATACTGTAAAGACAGATTTTATTAACGGTCAAACGCATCCAGGTTCTATGACCTAACAATCTCGAGTTATGGGAAGAGAACCATGCCTAGCAATGGGGATAACATGGGTTGTTAACGTAACTGCTCTAGTTTATTAAAAGTTATTTGTTTTTCCTTTTTATAAATAACCTCTGTAAACTTATGTAAAGTTATGTGATAAGCTTTACAACTTTCCAAAATATATGCCGGACTTCCCCCCTAGCAACTCTTGTCGTTGGTGAGAATGCTTTTGCGATTTTATTCATTTTGGTATAATAGGAAGGTTCCTATTATACCAAAATGAATAAAATCGCAAATCGCAAACCGCTGAATCTGAAAAATTTAAATAATGCATTATTTTATTTTTTCAGATTCAGCAACAATTTTTTGTCAGTTACTTAGTCAACTAGTCAGAGCTATCCTCGTAGCTCATAATATGTAGATGCAAACCCCCATGCCTTCCCTGTTTATATTTTCTTATATAAGCCACTTTGTAAGAATAAGTAAAGTAAATAGGCTTTACATGGTATCATACATTTTCACATAATTTACATTTGAATCACTTTTATAGGTAAGGCAGCACTATCGACCTTCATATAATCTTGTTCAGACCTGAAATCATAATAAAGAAATATATAAAAATTTGTTCATTGATAAAACTTGATTGTTCTACAGATAAATAATGAATATTTCTTTCTTACTTTCGATTGAAAACACTGCCGTAAAGTAGTGTATGCACTAGGTAGATGCACCCAAATAGTGCTAATCCAACAAAGAAGGATACTCCAAGCAATGCCGGGAACTGGAAACCAAAAATGCATTTACAAACCATATTTGATGAATCTAATCTTTTAGTCATTGGGCTTGATGGTATGCTTAAATGCACAGTATAAGGACATTATACAGTATGGACACTCCCTGCCGTTCTCTGAAGGCTACCTCACCCCCCCCCCCCTGTGTGACCGATCTGTGGCCATTTGTAAGGAGGTTGGCACAATTCTAAAGCATAGTATTATAACCAAAGACAATTTTATTTTTTAAGGAAAGAGCTAAGCGTTAAGGCTATACATACAGCCTTGTCTGGTGTTTACAGCCTTTACTTTATTTGAAAAATGTTGCTAATAATAAAGAACAATGGGGGCTAATTGAATCTCGATTCAACCCTAGTACATCACGCACACATTTACATGTGTACGACATGAATGTCTTTGTAGTAAACAATGGCGCAAAATTTGTATGAAGTGTCCGGGGTGTGGTTTAAATGGTATGAAGTTTGTGTTACTTAGGAAATCTACTATCGAAGGTCTTAAAACAGAACTGCGTCTGTCTGGGGAAGTAAAGGGCATAATATTCGTTATGCAAATTAAACTAGAGTAGGCATTTTGTTATCAAAACAGATAAAGCTATCATGGCCCTGAAGCAACGCCGTAGAATGGAAGGGAGAAAATAGGAACTCACTTCGAAATTAAAGCTTTGGCTCTACACAGCGGAAATACAGATAAGCCCAATGGCGGTAACAGGATGAAAGCGTAAAACCCCAACTGCTGCCCTGGAAACTATAATTGATCTGCTGTTTCTGCACCTATATTCGTGAAGAAGCCAGTGATGTGGCTCTACCAAGACTGCTATCTGTTTGAAGTTCCTCAATGAAATATTCGATAAAATAACCCCTGGTCACAGGTTACGCAGGAGGACAGTATGTATGTATGTATTGCCAAAGTATACAAGCACAGACATGCACCCGCTCCCGAGCGGAGCGACGATATAAAACTTCTTTGTATACAAGGTACAATGAGGGTACGATTTACAGTTCAGTATGAGACCTCCTAGGACTTAACTCAGTAAGCCCCTTGATGAACATATCACATACTTTCAGGATAGAAATATGGGTATTATTACATAAAGGACGTGATAGTGATGTTTGCAGTACCAAGTGGAAAAAATATACGTAATTATGCGACTACTCTATATATATTCCCTTAATAGCAGGGCGTTATAACAAGTCAAAGCAACTCTATTACCTTATCAAGGCTTAGTTACCTGGTCTGAGTACCAAATCAACACTGCCATTTCGTAGCTGTTATCACGAGACAGACAGACGACGATAGTCTCTTGTCCATTCCTGGCCACGCGTAACCAAGATGCTACTGAGATGTGAGAGAAACCAGCTCCGCAATTTCTATTGCTAACACTAAACAATTATTTTACTTTAGGTGTTACCGACAGTCTACCGTGCCAGTTCTTCTTATCGTATGGTACATTTAACCGTTCTATCCCCACAAGGTATAGACGGCGGTTGCCTATTGTTGCACTTAGCATCACCCGCGGTCACGTATAGGGCATTTAGATTTACACCTAGCATCATATAAATCTAGAAATCAGATCTGCAGGTTTCCTCACGATGTTTTCCTTCAAGCTTAAAGCAGTCAGTATGAAAATGTACGTAAGTTTCGAAAAACTCATTGGTGCACTAGCCAGGATTTGAACCCAAGACCTGTGGTTAGGAGGACGGAGTCACTACCCGCTGCTGCGACTGCGACAAGGTTACTTTGGGAAGTTGTTTATAGCATTCCTATATTACTACTGAACTTTCTGGAGGAACTGGGCTGGAAATAACCCCAACGGCCGGGCCTGAACATGGGGACAATGGACACCACTGGCAGTGGGTAACTGCCATTCCCAACCTATACCGTTTTTGCCATCGAGCAAAAACAAATACACTGGAAAACAGGAAGATATCCGGAATCCTAAATTACTACAAAACTTTCTGGAGGAGATGGGCTGGCATTGACGCCGGAAATCTGTATTTTGTGATTCTAACCATCGCAAAAATCCTGAACTGAAATGTTCACTTTGGGTATCTTACCTAATACCGCAGTGATTTCATTTATTTTACGGGATATATTTTTTACGATTTGACTAATTCCATGACTTGTTATTTAATATCAGATTACTTTCTTTTGAGAAACGTCGAGTCCTGAAACAAGAGCCTCGCATTGAATACTATTTGTCTCAGTTTAACTGAGTTTATTTTGTTGCGATTAATCAGAGCGATTTCTAAGTGGAATTAAGTGGCTAAGCCAGGTAAAGAGGGAACTTTAGTAGATGTCATCTGATTGAGACGACAATACGGGGGGCTATATCTGTGCCAAAGTTTCATTCAATGCGTTTTTTTGCCCAAAATACTGCACTCCTTCTTTGTTCAGAGCCAATAATACAGAAAAACTATATTACTATACCTGGTTTCCACATTCATAGTCGAAGTCCACTGTCAGAAGATTAACGTAAAGCTTCATGAATCTTTCGATTGGACATTTTTGACCACAATAGGGAATAGATAATATATAAGGGTCAACAATTTCTGTTGAGTTTCTATATGAGATCATGACGTTGTAAGTTTGACTAGAATTATCTGAAATAAAATAAAACGCAGTAGTAAGCTACAATAATTATTTTAAACATTGTATAAAATAAGATATTTGATATTATTTTAAATATATCTTACCGTAAATTAATTCCATAAGAATAGTGGAAGTGTAGACGGGACAATTCCCATCGAACAAGCCCAGGGCAGTTAGGAGAGTACCTATATTAAAATCATGCCCACTGTAAATGGACACTTTAACATCTTTACGGGAAGTTATTGGACTATTTTTGATTATTTTCTTCATTTTGTTTACTACTTCTTTAACCAGGGGCCCAGCTCTCAGTCTTGCTAACAATGGTGTTGCAGCCGAAGTCGAAAAGCTATCACATAAAGAGAAATATTTGGTTAATACTGCATCAAAGCTAAATAACAAAATGTTATACATTAAATAACTTTCCAATTCTCCATCTGAAAGAGTAAAGCGGGGTCAAAAAAGATGGGTCAGATGCCCCTCGAGTAAGTTAGTTTGATATTTTTACCATGACATCAACTTCTCAAGAAAAACATTTACCTAAGCTAGCACCTCTACACGCGCTAGTTTTTTAATAAAAAAATAATCGATTTTTGAAAAAATATCCCTTACAACATTTTTTTTTGTGATCTTTTTTGCAAACGCTAGATACACTAAAGAAATATTATACAATATACTTTTAAGTGTCATTTCACGTTATAATAATATTCTACCCTAGCGAAAATTTTGAAAAACAGTATATATTGTAGAGCATAGTAAAGGTCATTTATATAGAAAATCGTGATAGTGTCTCTTAAAATATGAGACATTTATATTTTTGAAAATTTTTAATTTGTTATATTTAGATTTTCGAGAAAACGGGTAGAGCGGCTAGAGTGGCAACAACCGGACTCTTAAGTCCGAGTGTCCGGTGGGACGGCAGCACGAGGGCCCGGGACTAGCGGAAGGAACATTTGAAGTAGAGAGGTCTACGCAAGCGTTTCTCCGGTCTCCGTTTAGACGCCGGTACCATAGAAGATGAGTGGAGCCGCATCAAAATGGTGTACCAAGAAGCTAGCGCCGCAATCTTGGGCCACCGATCACACAGACACGATGACTGGATATCCCAGTCAACTTGGAATCTCATCGCGGCACGAAAAGAGCTCCACCTAAAAAATCTTGGAGACGCCAAATGAGCCTGAGCGAGCGAACCTCAGACAGCAGTATCGGCAAATCCACCGACAGATCTACCGCAGCACCAGAAAAGATCGGAGACACTGGGCTGACAGTGTAGCTAACCATGCGCAGGTAGCTGCCGATAGCGGCAATCTGAGGGAGCTTTACAACGCGACCAAAATATTGGCAGGCAAAACTGGCTACAGGAAGAAGCCTCTACGGGACAGGGCAGGAAATCTAATCGCGACATCGGAAGGGCAGCTTGAACATTGGCGCGAGCACTTCGAGGGTGTCTTCCGTGTATCGACTGAAGACCAACCTGACACAACGCGCATCACCCGGTCACCTGAACTTCTAGAAATAGATACCTCCCCACCATCCAAACAGGAAGTTGAAAGCGCTATACTTTCCCTCAGGAGTGGAAAAGCTCCCGGACTCGACCTTTTAAGAGCGGAAATGCTTAAGGCTGACATACCGACTGCAGTCAAGACACTGACACCTCTTCTGGAGAAAATTTGGGATGTTGAAGATCTTCCTGATGATTGGAACAAGGGCCTACTAATAATAGTCCCGAAAAAAGGTGACCTTAGTCAATGCAGCAACTGGAGAGGGATTACTTTGCTTTCTGTGCCATCCAAAGTTCTGAGCAAGATACTTCTAGACAGAATATCGAAAGCAGTTGAACCCCTTCTACGGAGAGAGCAAGCGGGTTTCCGCCCCAACCGTTCCTGTGCGGACCAGATCAACACACTACGTATCATCCTTGAAGAATCATCGGAATGGCAACGGGAAATATACCTCACCTTCGTTGACTTCGAAAAAGCTTTTGACACCGTGAGATGGTCCAGTATCTGGTCCCGCCTCGACGAAATTGGAGTCCCGCCTAAAATCAGAGACTTGCTGAAAGCAATTTACAAGAAATACTCTTGTAAAGTAGCACACGATGGTCTCATCTCCGACGACATTGACGTGTATGCAGGAGTCAGGCAAGGCTGTCTTCTCTCGCCCTTGCTGTTCCTCATCATCCTAGATGGTATAATGCACAGAGCCAATGATGGCAAACGACGCGGTATAGAGTGGGGGTTGACCGAGCAATTGGACGACCTAGACTACGCTGATGACCTGTGCCTGCTCAGCCACAAGCACGTTGATATGCAAGCCAAACTGGATGATCTGCAGCACGAGGCCCTTGTCGATGGTCTTAAAATCAACACGCGAAAGACCCAGGAAATGCGCACAGAAGGAAAGAACGCGCTCCCTCTAAAACTAGGTACACAACGCATTGAGCGCATAGAGAAATTTACGTACCTCGGCAGTGTCGTGTCAGAAACTGAAGGGACTGATGAGGACATCACCTCGAGGATAGCCAAATCCAGGGCGACCTTCGCGCTACTCCGACCCGTATAGCGTTCACGGAAGCTGACACGAAGAGTAAAACTCAAAATCTTCCGATCCAACGTCAAAACCGTTCTGTTATACGGGTGCGAGACGTGAAGGGTTACCAAAAATATCACGCAGCGGATCCAAGTCTTCGTCAACCGGTGTCTCCGACAAATACTCGGAATCTTCTGGCGCGAGAAAATTTCCAACGAGCAACTCTGGGAAATGTGTCGTGAAACACCGATTGGTCAGCAGATCGCTCGTCGCAAGTGGACCTGGATTGGCCACACTCTCAGAAGGGACCCCACCCATATACCTAGACAGGCGCTAGAGTGGACCCCACAAGGGAAAAGAAAACGTGGCCGTCCCAAACAATCCTGGGGGCGCTCAGTGGCAGCTGATATAAAGAAGATCGGGTTATCATGGCCCGAAGTGAAGCGCGTAGCCCAAGATAGAACGCAATGGCGAAGCACTGTAGACGCCCTCTGCCCCACCTAGGGGACTTAGGACATTAAGTCAAGTAAGTCAGGTCCCCGGGCTTCCGTTCCAAAGAAGTTGTCTATTCGCAGTCCGGCGTTGGAAGAAATCTCCGCCCGCTGTCCTATTAAAGAAATATCCGAGAATGATAATGTTCATTTTCATTTCCAATTTGACATTCTTCGTCGTCAGTCCTGGCTATTCTCACTGGCCAGGAAATATTCGCCAGAGGGCGCTATAAGATAAACAGTGTCTCCGTACAAAATTATTGATAAAAAAGTAAAATCGATACATTTAACAACAAGTAGCGAAGAATTGTTTTAATAATGGTGCAAATAAGTAGTGTGAGTGTTTTCTCCAATAAAGGAAAAGTGTAAATAGTAAAAAAGTGCTCAAACATTTCTCTTCAAAAATAACTGTGAAATAAACCCGTGCACGAAGTGATTTTATTAAAACTTAAAATATTGCACTGCCATTTTCACAAATTTTGAACCAAAATACCCAGTTAAAATGTGAAAAGTGTCTAAAATCATAAAATAAAAAATAACTGACGGTTGACGTGATTCAAAATAGTGAACAGCTGATAGTCAACAATGTCTCATTCATCATTATCAGGCGTCACAACTACCGGTGCGTACACTGACATTTATATGCTAACAGTGACATCTAGTGCGAACTGTTATAATTAAATGATGCGTTGTGTCTCGAGCGAAAAGCAGTAGCGCGCAGTAGTTTCCAACGACATCTATCTTCGGACCACTGAACATTTGTAAAAGCGATTTAGCGAACACTTGTAACTGTGAATCGTTTCATTGCTTTATATAACACCAACTTTGATAAATACCGATAGAGGGCGCTAAAACGCCGTCAACATCCACACAGAGTATCTCTATTCAACAAAAACGGGATGGAGGCCTGCAAAAAATGTAAAACTGCAATAAAGAGACGAGCAAAATTGACCTGCTCTGAATGTAAGGATCAATATCACCCTCAGTGTGGTAAAACAACAGATGCCATTTTTCAAATTATGTCTCCAAACCGTAAAGCAACTTGGAAATGTCCTGTGTGTAAAAAAGGCAAAAGAAAGAAAAACTTAACAGAAAATCTATCAACTGGAAAGACAATATCTGAAAATAAAACATCTGAAAATAAAACAAACGAAAAGTTCATTATAAATGTATCTACTGAAAACTCATTTAACTCGTTACTATCAGAAATACAAAACCCTGAAAATGAATCACATCAAGAAAATGGCACCAACAACTCTACACCAATGAATGCAGGCAAAAATAGAAGCTGTCCAGAACTTGCGACTGTACAAACACTTTCTGAGCTAGAAAGCCTTAGATCAAAACTGTGTCAGTTGCAAAAAAGATACGACTCAGCGGAGAATGAAATTGTTCTGCTTATCTCAGAAAATCAATGTCTGAAAAGTAAAATCGAGGAATATAAACTAAAAATAAAAAGACTGGGTACAATCTGTGCATTAACAGAAATGACCCCAAGTCCTAAAAGTAAAGTAATGAAAAGACAAAAAAGGAAAAGCTTGCAAAAAGGCGATTTGAACAATATTCAACCTGAAAATAAACCCCAAAATAATGTGAAAGCTCTCCTTCCTAACAGCTCAAAAAATAATATGAAAAGCTCCAGCTACAAAATGATAAGGACGTCATCCAAAACCGAAACTTCACTGTGTAAGGATACCACCAGCTCAAAAATCTGCGTTATAAGTACCAGCGAAGATGATATACTGAAAATGACTGAAAACAAATTCGAAAAATCTTCAGTATTTAGCTATCGCATTCCTAGTGGGGGCATTAAACAACTCTTCCACAGGCTGCAAGAGAAGCTTAAAAACTATACATCTAGAGACTATTGCATAATATACATAGGTGAAAGTGATTTTCAGACGACCCTTGATTATTCTAAATTAATTATATTTATAAGAGAACAGATGCAAAATGTGCAAAACACTAATACTATAATCTGCTTACCAACCTATAGATTGAATAACTATTCCTCTATATTTAACAAGCGAATTGAAATTTTTAATAATCTTCTATACCTAGACAACTCATGTTATGAATAACGCATACATTCTAGATTCTAACCGTAACCTATCCTACTCAAGGTTCATGTTCTCTGAGCAGGGAAATATCAATAAGAGAGGCCTATTACGCATTTTAAATGACCTATTAATTCTAACTAAGGACATTTATACCGATACAAGTAACTATATTTTTGAGAACCCACCTCTACCAGAGATAGATAACATAACTGTTGACTCCCCTAATTGTACTTTTTTTCGTGGCTAAAAATGACAAAATCCTCAGTATACTATTCCAAAACGTACGCAGCTTACATAATAAGCTTCACTTAATGGATGCTCTCACGGATGAACATGACTTAAAGGTACTCTGTATAACTGAAACTTGGATCAATAAGAAAAAAGCTGACTTACCTTTTCTGGAAGGTTTTGATACCGCTAGCATGTTTTGTAGAATAAATCGTGAGGGAGGAGGGGTTTGTATATTAGCAAGAAAAGACATAGAATATAAGGAATGTGAAGAAATTAATAGACTAGCAATAGAATATATTTTTGAAATCTGTGCAATCGAACTTAAAAAACTTGATACAGTAGTTGTGGTATTATATTGGCCGGATAGTAAGAGAGAAGTAAATGTATTTAATGAACAATTAGAAAAGCTATTCCAAATTATTAAATCAGGTACTCTAAGAAAAACGTTATAATAGGAGGAGATTTAAATGTAGATTTTATGAAAACTACGAAAACAACAAGGACACTAAATAATATTTTTAAAAGTAACCATTTTCAACAACATGTTAAGGAACCTACTCGAATCACTAACACCAGCTCTACCTGCTTGGATATAGTGTTGACTAATTTTCAAAATTCTCATTTCTCAATAAGTAGAAATAAATATGGTCTGTCAGACCATAAGGGGGTTGTTATTAGCTTGTTAGGATCAATGTTGAATTTTAATGGTTTTTACTATGTTGAGAAAAGACTATACAGTGACAAGAATATATTTTTTTTTAAGGAAGAGTTAAAGAAAGTAGATTGGCGTAAAATTATTAATTCCAACAAAAACACAAATCAAAATTATAAGAAATTTCATGAATTATTAGTAAATATACTAAATAAATGTATCCCCAAAGTGAGCCTTAAAATTAATATAAAACCTAAGCCAAAAAGTTGGCTAACTCCTGGAATAAGAAAATCGTGCAAGAATAAAAGATTATTAAAATTCATTAAATTACAAACAGATAGTCCTGTTTTTGATAACTATTATAAAAAATACGAAAAAATGCTTAAAAGAACCATTTATGCCTCAAAAAAGCTATTTAATATTAAAAGAATAAGAAAATCTAAAAATGTCACAAAATCAATGTGGCAAATAATAAAAGAGAAAAATAATAAAATACATTCCTATAATGGAAATAATATCACCCTAAAAATAAACAATAAAACTGTAGAAGATCCCACACTTGTTGCAAATATACTAAATAATTATTTTGTGTCAGTAGGAACAAACACAAAAGATAATCCTATTGGTCATTCAGTGATAAATAAAACGTTTAACACAATGTATCTAAGCCCAACTGAACCGTGTGAAATATATAAAATAATAAAAAAAACTAAAAAATAAAACAAGTTATGGTTTTGATGAGCTCCCGCCAACACTCATCAAGGCATGCTGCAATGAACTTACGCAACCCCTTACCGATCTAATTAACCAATCTTTTAGTGAGGGGTGTTTTCCAGATTTACTAAAGACCTCAATAATTAAACCAGTCTCAAAAAAGAGGCAATCAAATGAGCCAAAGGAATTCCGCCCAATAGCTATGCTCTCTACTTTTTCTAAAATTTTAGAAACTGCCATTACGCCAGTCACCGTAGCATAAAAATCGCGTTAGGTCACATTAGTTGCAACAGTTCTGATTTTTTGGTATGTTGTTAGGGTTGATAACAGTAGTGTAAAACTAATTTTTCAGCTTCGAAAGACTTGTGCTAACTGCGTGGTGCTCCAAAAACATCGAAATTTTCGGACTTTTTTCAGACTTTGGCTTATAAATTCTAAAAAGTGTATCTTACGGAAAAAGTGATTATACACACTTATAAGAAGACACAATTTCCTATAATTTAAGTGCAATTGCAGCTCTGTAGGTCTAATAGAACCCAAGATACAACACTTCATACATTGGCAATTTTCGCAAAAAAATTCGAAATTGCAGTTTTGCCGCCTTCCGAGCAGAATATCGGCTAATCTACGAGCAAAGTCATTCTTCTTCTTCTTTTCGAGTCGATAACAAACCTGCCTATATAGTCTCGGCCCAAAATTCAGCCACGCGAATCGCACTGTCCGTAGCACACATTAGATCTTCCTGCGTGCAGTTGTTTGGGCACGCAGGGCACGATCTTAAATGCTCCATTGTTTGGGGAACTACCCCACACTTGCACTCCAAGTTGGAACCGTCTGAGAATCCCCACCTGAACAGGTTCTCCTTGCTGCGGCCGACCTGCGTCCGAAGTCTATTTAAAGACTTCCAGGTAAGCCATGGTAACTCATGTCCAGGCGGAGGACTCTCAGACAGTGGGACGAAAGGACGAGGGAGAACGGCACCAAGCAAAGTCATTAAAAAGAAAGTTATAGAGATTTAAGTTATTTAGCGTCAATTTAAGCACAAACTGAAGTTTGTAAGACCAATAGTTCCCTTGTAATCCGGATAAAGCGAAAAATTAAGGAAATAAGATTTTTCAAAAAAGGGAGCCTGACAAAATGCAGGACTTCTGTAAAGGATAAGAAAGACATAAATCGGTGTAAAATAATTGATACTGATATTATAAAACTTAAATTATATCACTTAGTGATGGCGGGACCTGAGTTGATACCTGCGACAGAAATATTCATGAAATATAGAACAAAATGTCAATTAATATTTATTATAATGAATTATAACGAATGGGTAGGTATGTAATATTAGGTTTACCTTTAAGCACTTAGCGATGAAACAATCGTGTTCTTTTGGAAGTTCTAGGTTCATCTGACAGCTCTTTCTGGTGCTCCGGAGAGTGCTCTATTGCTTGTTGTAAAGGGGAGGTCGTCGAAGTCGTCCTCTTCATTCAATTCAGTCAAGGCTATGGACGGAATGTTGAGGCAGGCAGGCAGGCATTTCAGCCCTGTTATCTTGCAGGAGCATGTTCCTTTTCCGCACCCATTCTTACACCATGACAGGAATTTCATAAAAACTTGATACAAATAGTTCGTAGATACAACACAGCCCAGGATAGACCTACGAATGGATTACCTTACTTGCATGACAGTAATTTCAGCAGGGTTTTCGACGCTGATTTCTTCGTTGGTGTCACTAGTGTCAGACCCTACTGGCTCCTTGAGGTGTTGTTGCAATTACTGAATGCGTGAAATGAAAACTGTATTCCAGGGGGGGGGGGGGGGGGTTGGCACTTTCCTGGAAAAAAACTTTTTTTACGTTGGAGCCTAATCTGTTAAGTAGAGGATGTCGCCCTCTGATGCTCTTTACCAGCATAGACTGATAGATTGGGCTCCAACATATAAAATGTTTTTCCAGCAAAGTGCCAGTTGCGAGAAGTTCTCAACAACATCATTCATCCAAGAAGAGCTTTCTTCCCCCTCTGGAATACAGTTGTTCTTTTACGCATTTAGTAGTTGTGACAACACCTCGAGGAGCCAGTAGGGACTGCCACTAGTGACTCAACGAAGAAACCAACGTCGGAATTCCTGTCATGCAGGTAAGGAAATCCATTCTTAGGTCTGTCCTGGGTCGTGTATTTATGAAACTATTTGTAACATGTTTTTATGAAATTCCTGTCATGCAGGTGTCAGAATGGGTGCGGAAAAGGAAGATGCTCCTGTAAGATAATAGGGCTCAAACTCTTTGCAAAGTTTGTCAGGGGAAGACCTGCCTGCCCCAACACTCCGTCCATAGCCTTGACTGAGTTGAATGAAGAGGACGACTTCGACAACTTCCCCATTACAACTAGCAATAGAGCAGTCTCCGGAGCCCCAGGAAGAGCTGTCAGATGAACCTAGACCTTCCAAAGAACATGATTGTTTCGTCGCTAAGTGCGTGAAGGTAAACCTAATATTACATACTTACCCCTTCGTTGTAATTCATTATAATAAATATTAATTGACATTTTGTTCTATATTTCATGTATATTTCTGTCGCAGGTGTCAGATGAGGTCCCGCCATCACTAAGTGATATAATTTAAGTTTTATAATATCAGTATAAATTATTTTACACCGATTTATGTCTTTTTATCCTTTAAAGAAGTCCTGCAATTTGTCAGGCACCCGTTTTTGAAAAATCTGATTTCCTTAATTTTTCGCTTTGTCCAAATTACAAGAGAACTATTGGTCTTACAAACTTCAGTTTGTGCTTAAATTAAAGCTCAATAACTGCTCTACACCTTTTTTATTAGTGACTTTCCTCGTAGAATAAATATTATACCCGATGTTCTGCTCGGAAGGCGGCAAAACTACAATTTCGAAATTTTTGGGAAAATTGTCAATGTTTGAAGTGCTGTATCTTGGGTTCTATTAGACTTACAGAGCTACAATTGCACTTAAATTATAGGAAATTTTGTGTTCTTATAAGTGTGTATAATGGTTTTTTCCGTAAGATGAACCTTTTAGAAGTTATAAGCCAAAATCTGAAAAAAGACCGAAAATTTCGTAGTTTTTGGAGCACCACGCAGTTAGCACAAGTCTTTCGAAGCTGAAAAATTAGTTTTATACTACTGTTATCTACCCTAACAACATACCAAAAAATCAGAACTGTTGCAACCAATGCGACCTCCGATGTCTTGTACGACTGGCCTACATGTCAAACCGACTTAAGTCTTTTTGCGAAAAGTATAACATACTCGATGACAGCCAGCACGGGTTCAGAAAACAAAGGTCAACCATATCTGCAGTCTACGAATTTACGTCTGAAATATTAAACATAATTAACAGTAAGGAGTATGGAATTGGGTTGATGCTGGATATGAGCAAGGCTTATGATAGAGTTTCGCATAAAATTCTATTGAGTAAACTTTACGGCATAGGAGTACGAGGTGTAGCTTTTAAATGGTTTTCTTCATATCTTAAGGCGAGAGCACAATACGTCAATATAGAACATTTGGACATGAGCAAAAGTAGACTATCTTATATTTGTTCCCAGAGGCTACTTGTAGAGAACTCAATTCCCCAGGGTAGCGTTTTGGGATGCTTACTATTTTTAATCTACATAAACGATTTGCCAAAAGCCGTAGATGAAAGGTGCATTTTGTACGCGGACGATGTTACAGTAGTATTCCCAATTAAAACAGTAGATGACCTAAGCTTCCAACTTACTAAAATACTCCAAAAAATACACGAATGGCTTTTAGAACACAACCTTGAACTAAATCTGGCAAAAACTAATTTAATGCAATTTAAACCATGGCAGAAAAAGCCACTTAACATTGATTTTTCCTTTCGTAATATGAGAATTGAAACAGTAAAATCATGTTCCCTTCTGGGTATAGAGATTGACAGCAACATGAATTGGAAACCACATATAGAGAAAATAGAGACTAAGCTATCAAAATTTGTTTATGCACTGTATGAACTAAAAAAATGTACAGATCTAAAAACAGCGAAATGCGCTTATTACGCCTATGCTCATTCTTGGTTATCTTACGGTATAATTTTTTGGGGAAACAGTACAAATGTTAACGATCTATTTATGTTACAAAAGAGATGTCTGAGGATTATGGTGAATATTAAGCAGTTAGATAGTTGTAGACCTCATTTTAAAGAACAGAAAATTTTGACCCTAATATCTATTTATATCCTAGAAATTGTTAAATTTGTCAGAAATAATAAAAGGTTGTTCTCGCAAGTGAAGGAATTTTACTCCAAGCCCTTCAACCTTAGGAACAGGGACAGGTTAGCCCTACCTGTAACAAAACTGCATCTGGTAAGCCCAAGTACATACCACATGTCCATAAAAAATTATAATAAAGTGCCCCTCCGAATAAAATGTATCGATTCAGAACCATTATTTGTAAATAAATTTAAAGAGTACTTATTAGAGAAATGTTTTTACATGATGGACGAGTTTTTTGAGAGTAAAGAATAAATACCTAATGCATGTTAAATAGTGTATATTATTAATAGTGTCATTTTGTATAAATGAATAAAATGTAATTATCTTATGTAATAATTCTGACTTTTATGTGTATTATTTGTAATGTAATTAAATATTTGTATACTTAATTTAATTTTATGCTGAATCTTATAAGCTATTGATTGGACATTTTCTTTTGTATCTGTAATTTATGATTTTTTCTTTATCGAAATTATGCTCTAATTTATATATTGGTAATGTAATAATAATAATGATACGATAATGATATTTCTATGCTTAAGTATATTGTGGTGCCCTCACAGGGTTCATGCGCAAATGCTCCTATTTTTTGTATTAAGACCTGTAAAACCGCATGAAACAATAAATGAATTGAATTGAATTGAATATATGCGTTAAACCAAAAAGACCGTAGTTCTTAATTAATCTCTTAATGAGTCTTGTGCGGGCAGTGGTCGAGAGTACCATTGCAGGACCCTTGCACCCGAGCGCTTGCGCACCCTTATCGTGATGTGACGTGAATTAAGCTTGAGTTTTAAAATTAGAAACTTTAAAAATATTTTTCATAATGTCACATAACAAAACAATCCGCAAACCTGAAACGCGAAGAATTAGATGGTGTTTCACACAGGAGGAGGTTTAATACCATATAGCCGAGAACCCGGTGAGACCTTTCTGATTTACAACGCATAACTTAAAGTATAATTATGAGTAGGCGTAGGCTGGTACTGGGCCAATTAAATCAGCAATTTTCGGTCAAAGACGATCTATCTTTGTTTCATGTATGTTCTTTAATTGGTAACACAAGTTTCAGGTAATTGATGGTTTATCGTATGTATTTTGTGTAATATTAGAAATTCTTTATTTGTGTTACGTGTTCATATTAGTGCGATTGGGTGTTCCGTTATAAGTGAAGAAGACAAAAATCCGCGCTAAATATGAAGCCCACAACATTTTTCAAAAAATATATTTCGTGTATTAAGAAAGGAACTAACTGTTATGAATTCTTTACACAGAGGAAGATTCTGAGAACCACAAAACTTGAAACTTTAAGAGAAAAAAAATTACCTTACGTAATATCATAAGATAAAATTGAGTGTTTTGTGTGCATGTTGTTAAATATATTTTGTGTGATCGTGAGTGAAGTGTATAATATATATTAGATAATAAAAGTGTCATGTAGTACCAGTGGGCAAAAATTGTGCACCTAATACCTATTATAATACCTACTTAAGCATGTGAGATGTGTGTGAGTATTGTCATGAGATTCCCAGGAACACTAAAACGAAGTTATTATTTTCCCCCTTTTTTTATGTTCTACTGTCTCCAACTTTTGTAAAAGTTGCGCCGCGCGCAACCAGCTTTCAAAAGAATCTCCACATCTGGCTTGGATGATAATAAAGTCAAGACTCTAACGAAAACCATTAGAGTGGACAGCCTAGCTACCAAAATAATAGTATCGGATCGACTGAATATCATAAAAATTATGGAATATTTAAAAACGAAGAAAGAACTCTGTAGAAATTATAAAAACAACAGCAAAAAAGGAACCGATGCGGACAAAGGACAAACCTTCGTCACGACTGTTGCAAGATGAGCAACTTTAAACTTTCAAGTTTCGTAAAAAACCTACGATTGGCTTTCTTACGTAGGAACACAACATCAACCAACCCCGAGATAAACATATCTGGCAACCATAAACTCAAGTAACGGCAGGCAAGCAACAATGAATATTGAGGCTTTGTGATTTTTTTCGGCAAGCATAGTTTTATGACTGCCGTCAATGCTAGGACGTTATTACAAAGTAATCAAGACCAAGTAAGATAATACGCTGGAATTAACGCAATATTCGAAAAATAACACCAAGAGCTTCTACACAACATGATCTACGATGAAAAATACAGAGAAGAAATCACAACAGCTAGAAACTACTTTAACACATCGGCATCGGCTGCTGAAAAAATATTTTCAATTCTTGAAACAACAAAGAGCTGAAAAACTACGAAGCTGACTTGAAAACTGACAACAACAGATATCGTACAAAGGCAAGAAAGCCGAAAATACTATCAACGCTCATCCCGCTAGCAATATCCCCCCTCTCCCTCATTCCTATATTGGCGTCAGGCTGCATAGCCCGCTGATTGTGATCGACTGGTTGCGGCTGGTTGGTCATCCTCTCCCATCCCAGAGCGTGTCTTTCCTTATAAACACTGCGCCCCCTGGTTTATCCGGCTTGCCCGGGTCAGTCGATACTGACTTGCTGGGAGTGGTGCCTATGTTCATGTTCATGTAATAATATACAACTGATGCAAATTCCTCAAGAAGAAAATGAGTTTCCTATAGAAACTATAAGATGTCAAACATCAAAACATTGAATTGTACTTGCACCGAAATTAAACAATATTTGAGGAAATAAAAGAATTTCGAGATAAAGATAATAAGAAACGCTAACTTAAGAACCTACACATATAAAGGAATACATGAATAAAACTAACAAATGTAAATATAAGGTGCTACTTTATTAGTGCCCGATATTTTAGTCAGTGCTCCTACTCCTGATTCTGATCAACTTTCCTCAAGGAACCCATAGTCAAATCGCAAAAAATTTTTTGGGCTCTTCATACTAATTTGGCCGCTCGGCTGATCGATTTGTATGAAGAGTCCAAAATTTTTTTTTCGATTTGACTATGGGTTCCTTGAGGAAAGTTGATCAGAATCAGGAGTAGGAGCACTGACTAAAATATCGAGCACTAATAAAGTAGCACCTTATATTATACAAGAGAGATAAAAAAACCCTATAATATCAATCACTGCATAGACTTAAAATATCTTGTATAATATTTATTTGGTGTGTTTGCAAAAAAGATCACAAAAAATACTTATGTTTTAAGAGATTTTTCTTTTTCAAAAATCGATTAGGTAATATTTTTTATTTATTTATAGGTGTGATAGCTTAGGGAAATGTTTCTCTTAAAAAGGTGATGTCATGGTAAAAATATCAACCTAACTTTCCTGAGGGGCCTTTCATCTGGCCCATGCTTTACCCCGCTATACTCTTTCAGATAAATCTTTTTTCCATTAATTCATGCTGGACTCCATTGATAAAACAGAAAAAAACAGTTGAGTGTACAAGTTCTTAGTGATAGAACTTTATACTAGGTAGAAAAAAATTATAATTTCAAAGAATGTATAACAGCATCTACTTTAATAAAAAAATACACGTATTTTGAATTTGAGCTTACATACTTTGACTGACTCAGTGGCTCAGTGGTTAGCGCTCCTGACTACTGATCCGAGAGTCGTGGGTACAATCCCCACCCAAGGCAAACATTTCTGTGATGAGCAGATTTGTTTGCTCTGTGTCTATATCTGTGAATTATATCTAGATATGTATGTATTTAAATGTAGTTGTGTATGTATATCAGTCTCTGGTTCCTGGTATCCTAGTTTGGGGCCATATGACCGTGTGTGATTTGTCCCAGATATTATTATTATTCAATGACAAAAATTGTTTTGTCACAGTTCATGATTTCAGATATTTTTTCTACCAAATATTATTAGTAGACAATGAAAAGTAACTCAGATTACTAGTTAATAATTAAATCATATGCTAAATAAAGCTTAGTTCTAAGTGTGAACTTCATCATCATTGGTTGATTGGACCTTCTCGGTGTATTTTGGCTGAAAAACTACTACTGCTGAAGAAGGGCCAGTGTAACACAATTTCTGAAATAATTACCTGTAACAGGCAGGCTCACGTAACTTATCAGGATACACACTTTGAGTCCAGTTTGGCAAAGTGAAGTTGTATAATGTTTCAATGTACAAATTGCTGTATATATCCTCAATATCATAATAGTCTTCAATTTTTTTACCAGTATAGGCAGTAAGGTAGCTGTAATTTAATATATATTAGATGTCTTAAATCTAATCAGCTGTCTCTGGTGAAATTTTTAAATACTATAGAATTTCAAATGTTACTCATGAATTTAGAACTTACTTCATCAAATTTTGATATTTACTTAGCCTCTTCTTATAAGCTTTAGACTGTTTAAGTCGTTCCATTTCCTTGTTATATGCCACACACTGCTTTTTCATGGCCAAAACTTCATCCTCTTTTTCAGGTTTAGTGTGGACAGGTATGGGCTGCCACATCAAATGCTGGTCCCACACAGATTTCCCTTGTGGTGGGTACATGCCTGGCAATGTAATATACACATATTAAGTAAAATGTGTAATAACACCTGTAATGATAGCTATAAGTAGATGAAAAAAATATATGTTACAAATGCATTTCATAAATAAAATTGTTTCTGCTCTTGCTCTTAAATGACAAAACATTTGCACTTATGTATCCTGAGGAAAATGTGAATAATACAAAATGATTTTAATTTTATAATAAGATACTTAATTAATTAAAAAGCATACCATATTAAAAACGTAAGCAACCTTTATAATATGCTTTCTATTTTAGACAAATATAAGAAATTGCATTACAAACCAGCTAGATTAACTTGCGCTGACATAAGTGTGCGGTCAACATCTGTTGATGTTACATGTATTTCTGAAGGGTCAAATTCTTTAGAAAGGAGATGCTGAAATAAAATGCATTCTATTTATTATTTAAGTATTTAAGATGGGAGTGGAGGTAGAGTAAGGCCGAGGCAAAACTACATACAGCAAGTAAAGGAAAAAGCTGTTGTCAGGTTGCAAGAGGCTGGCTGAGGAAAAAAGTTGGAAATATCTCCACAGACAAGAGTATTGCTCTTTGCTCTTAAAATTCTTAGATTAAACTTTTTTTTTTTTATTCTGCATATAATAAGCTATGTAATTTTTAAAGGGTTGAGTTGCATTTCTATTGCTTTACGAACAAAAATAGCAAAAGGTTGTTTTTTGTACATGTAGTAAGTTCTGTAAAAACTGAACAGCTGATGGATTTAAAATAGGCATGTAGATTGAAATTAAGGACAAACAAGGTAAATACACATGTCACGTTATTTAAATGGGTATTATTACCGCATAGCGCTGCCGTAACCACTGTCCGAGAGCGTAGTGTTGTCTCTTGCCGGTGTTGGTGAGCTCACCAAACTTGACTGGCCACAGCGACTCGTTGCGCCACGGGTCCGTAGGGTACGTGTCCACAGGAGTGCGATCCCCGTGGCGATATATCACAGCGGCATACCTGATGGAGTTGTCGGCCAAACACACAGTGAAAACTAAAGGCAACAAAAAGGTCATGATTTGGAAGTCGATTGAGAACCGATCATTTGAAAGCAAATTTGTGGACTAATTATTTTAAACTTTCTCAACGAAACAGTGCGTTGAGTAATATTTATTAACTATAGTTTGCAACGAATTTGAACCGAAACAAAAAGCAGCTAATTTGTAAAACAAACTCATGAAAAGCAAGAAACCAAATAGGTAGGTATGAAAACAATGAAATTTAAGAACAGTGTTGCCATTATACGTTCTGACAACCAAGCCGACCCCGGACACTTCAGGGCCGCGTTCAGAACCAGGACATGACAGCAACCGTTCACTCTGACAACTGCTGACAACAGGATAGCATAATATAAATCACGTAAGTATCAAAGAGAGTCCGCAACGGTTGCTGTCAGAGTGCAGGCAGGTTCTGAACGCGGCCCTGGTTGCGTTCCAATGCCAATAAAGCGTTCCAAATGGGGAAGAAAACAGACAAAGCTCGCCGATAGAGGCGCTGATATCGCTTGACTCATACTAACTGTCAAAAAGTATAGAAAAAATTGATTACTAAAAATTATTAAAAAAATGCCGCGTTGTGTGGCGATTGGTTGCAATAATAATGGAAATCATTAATTTCCTAAAGATTCTCGGATAAAGAAGACGTGGGAAAAGTTACGTTTACAATTATGTAGGTACTTTTCAACTTTGCCTTTAATTGACGAACAGTCCAAGTCGCATACATTTTCCATTTAGTAATTTTACAGAAAAAAAAACTAATTTATAACACCTCGATAATAAAAAACACGGAACTAATTGAAAGTTGTTATGAGTCAAGCGTCCGCAGCGCCAACTGCAAATAGCTTTGCGCTTTCTTCCCCAAGAGTAATTTTTACTTTGATAGCAGGATAGCCTATTATACATATTTTCTTGAAGTGTGATAGGGACAAACTTGTCAGGTGATCTTAACTTGGTTATGGAACGAATTCCAAAGATTTCACTCGGGTGATGCGAATTTTACCCTAAATCGTTCCAAAACCGAACCGAATGAATCCGAAGGTAACCGAATGATAGCCTGATAGTTCTCCGTCGGGATTTTGGAACGCTTTCGTAAATGAGTTTTTCACTCTGTTATGTGCGATTTTTAACTCTGCATTGTGGTTCTTTCCATACGTCAAAAATCAAAATTATCGTGTCACTATCTACATAATTACTTTAGTCTTCATTATGACATATACTTAATCTGAACTACATGAAAACATTAATTGAAGGCACTTTTCTAATAGGGAGTGTTCAGATGACGTATGTCACACCGTTCATAAGATTCTCGATAGATGGCGTTTCTAAGCTTTGGCAATTTATTTTTAAAAGCAGTGTAGAGTTTATGGTATCAAAATAGATTTGATAAAGTTGAAAATATACAGGGTGTAAGTGACAGGTTTCCGAAAACGTTAAGGGCTTGCTCAGTAGATGAAACTGAACAACTTCCACAAAAAAAAAATTCAGGAAACGAAGAAAAAAATCGGCTTCTCCATACAAAATTATAAACTTGATTGGACAGTTTGTATGGAGAAGCCGATTATTTTCGTTTCCTGAAAAAAAATCTTGTGGAAAGTTGTTCAGTTTCGTCTACTGAGCAAGCCCTTAAAGTTTTCGGAAAAAATCCCTTACATCCTGTATAAAAAGCCACATGAACATAGATTCTCATTTAATTGAATTAACAGAAACGATAAATTTCCAATTTAGTCAAGTATGGATGACCTGGTGCGCTCTGGTTTCTCTGTTACATGTAATTTCTTCTTCCGAACCAAAAATAAATAGATTTTATACATTTTTATGATTAAAATGCAATTTATAGCTCAGGATCATGTAAGAATTCTTTTAAGAAATACAAAAACTATACTGACAAGCTTTGTGCATTAAACATTATGAAAAGTATTTTTTGGATCAAAATACAAAAAAGGAAATGAAAGTAATCTTCGAAAGCTACTCATCATTATTATAATATTAGAAAGTAATATCAATCAGTTAGGACGATTTTTTAGACATTTTATTATTTCCAATGTTGATCAGTTGAGTTTAGAGAAAGCCGTGGAAAATTCCCTATTAGCTTCAATCCCGAAACGACATCGAAAGAGTAAACATCGAGTGCGCGACCGCTCCACCCGTAATTATCCAATTTTTTACCTGTTCCTTTATTGACGATTCCCGAAAATGTATTGCTTTTGTGATTTATTTTTTTGTAACGGATATTCAAGCTCAGGTTATGTAGTACTAGCTTGGTGACCGAGCGTCGCTCGTTCAATTGGAGCGTTTATAAACTAAGATTCAGTTTTGGCCACTTTCTAGAGATTTTCTTAATGTAAATGTTAATCAGCGCCATCTAGTTGAGTTTAGAGAAAGCCGTAGAAAATTCCCTGTTGCCAAACATGGAATCATCAGGTATGTAATTCACTTATACGGCAAAAGATGGTGCTATACATAAAAAATCGTTCAAATGTCTCTAAAATATATTTTTTATCACTCTTAAGTCTTTTTATTTACATTGGAGAGTTCGGTGACTCGAGGTCACTTCAGGAAGTTGTCAGCAATCCAAGGTCGCTGCTGGACTTCCTGGAGGAGCTGGGCTTGCAGTGATGCCGGCCTATCACGCAAAATGGGCACCATGGTCCCCTGGTTGCGGAAAACAGTCCGCCCGCCCCAAGCTATAACCTATAACCTAAGTCCTAAGTAATGTAACTGGAATTTGGACCCGCTTTTACCCGATTTTTGAATTGCTTGGGTGCTACGGTGAAGTAATGAGTTGTTACGAATTTATTACGAAGTTTGCATTTTAATTTTTCGGTAATATTTTATGCAGGTGAATCTAAATTTCTGCATATTGATTAGACATAATTGTTGTTTGCAATTTAATTAAAATATGACGGCAAAAGGCAGACCCTCACTAAACGAGTTCAGCATGTTTAAGATGAAATACTAGACTGTTGTATGCCATCTGTAAACAAAAATAATATTTTGAACTACTCTATAACCACACAAGATGTTTATGCACAAGTCCCCAATTAGGACTCCCTGTTCATGGCGCTAAGACTTCGGTGATATAGAGCGTTTCATCGAATAGTTCCTATGCCTTTATGTTGGCAGCATTGTTTTCCACACACACTACATAGAACTCAGACACACACTACATAGAACGCAGACACACACTAACAAAATCTGTACAAGCGTTTTTTGCGTGTGATGTCGTTGATAGACAGGGGAGCCAACATAACGGCATAGGAACTTTTCGTTGAAACGCATAATAGTATCCATGGTTTAATCTGCCTGCTTCCGTCCACTAATTTATCGGACATCAGTACAAGGTCCTGTTATTATCGATCATGCATTATTATCTATAGGTGCACTTTCAGAAAAAGCGGGCAGAGACCAGAAAAAAGTAAATAAAATTGTTTCATTCCATACAATCGCAAAATGTTAAGGAGTATAACTAATAGGATTCTTCTTTTGTGTAACAAGGAGCAAATACTGAGGACGCATTGTCGTGACCGTAGCACGATACAGATTGAGTAACTCAGAAGACTTTTAGCCATATATGTCGTTGTTTGGCACATAGAATAGTGTTCTGGAGATATGACATTTCACTGCCTCCTACCCTGGATTTGGAACGACTCATATCAATGATTTCTGTCCAAAGTTTCTGTCTGTCTCATGGACGTACTATTTAAACTGGACTGAGCAGTTTGCAGGAAAAACTTGACGACAAAGACGTTCAACTAGAGACCTGCATCTCTTTCTAAGTAGGGTGACCAAACTATTGTACGTTTAGGGAATAAGATTTAATATAATAATAAACCACCCGAAAAGGTAGTTTTCTTAATTTTGGAAGGTACGTATCCTAGCTAGACACTATTGTAATATAATTTTCAAGATGACGTTAAAAATAATTAATCACGACTATAAATATTCTGATACGAATTAATACAGATTTATTAAAAGTATTTATTGCAATATTTTTCGCGCTATACTCCACACACGATGGTCGTGTCCGGATTACTGGAGGTTGTGGGGAGGGGGGGGGGGGCTAGCAACAAAAAACATAGCGAGAACGGAAAACACAACTTAAGTAAAAAAATTACATAAGTATGTGATTTTTATATAGGCGTTATCTATCTATTGTCTATCAGCCGAAAGATGTTCACTCCTGGACAAAGGCCTCCCCCAAGGATTTCCACACCGACCGGTCCTGTGCGGCTCGCATCCAGCGGCTTTCCGCAATCTTCACCAGGTCGTCGGTCCACCGGAGGCCTGCCCACACTGCATCTTCCGGTGCGCGGTCGCCACTTGAGAACTTTACTGCCCCAAGGGCCACAAAGGCGTAAAGGCTATAAAGGCGTTATTACCTAATAAACAATATAACATTTTTGAGGTATTGTTAAGGTACGCAACCAGAAACTAAGAAAATAAATTTCGTCCTAATTTCAGATGTAAGCGATGTTAACGCAGGTGAAGCGATGGGCGGAACGCTAGTAGTGCTGTGATTATTATGAAGGCTGTCTTACTTTATAAACATTTTATTATTTAAAAAAAGGCTTTCGAATTGCGTAAATAGGTACTATTTACCGAACTGTGTATAGAAAACGAAGAATATATGTTTTTACTAAACAATTTTTTTTTAAAATTTTCAAACCTAAATATCTCCGAAAATACAGGGTGTAACATTCAAGGTGTGCAATATTTGTTGAGAAGATACAAGATACATGAACATTATCAAATTCATGATTAAAGTTAAATTGAATTAATTACTCTATTTTTTCTGTATCATTTTAACGATTCTGTGGCATTAGAATACTGAATGTATCTGCTCTGTGACGAGCGCATAGGCAGCTGCCTGTGCCGCTGCGTAGTCGCGCGACCTAGAGCCGCGCCGTTGGGGATTATTATCGAAAGTCGATAGAAAAAAGTTACCTATTCTGAAAGTCATTCAAAAAAAATTTTTTTTTAGTGATTCGTAATCAGTTTTAGAAGCTTAATCACCTCCGTAAATATTGCACACCTTGAATGTTACACCCTGTACATATATCACTTTCGACAATTTATCAAAGAACTAGCTGGGAGACCGAGCGTCGCTCGTTGAATCGGAGTTTTATTAACTAAGATAACTTGTTTAGTAGTACATATAAGATATATTTTCTATGAAACATTTTGCAGGGTGTTGTTTTAGTCGGTAGTGGCCTTCTAAGGGACGAAAGGACAAGCAATATTTGTTCTGAAAATATCAATAATATATTTATTATAATTTGATTTTATTGAAAAAAAAATACATGCAAATTATCCTTTTTTTTTGATAAAAAAAAAACAGAAAAATATTCTATGATACGTAATATTAGAAAGCTGTTCATCATTTATTATGATATTAGTCAGTAATATCAATAATTTTTAGCGGCTTTTTTGAGATTTTCTTATTGCAAATGTTATCAGCGCCATCTAGTTGAGTTTAGAGAAAGTCGTGGAAAATTCCCTATTGTCAAACACGGGGCAGGGCGGCACAATCATCAGGTATGTAATTCACTTATATGGCAAAGGATGGCGTTATTTGTCTCTATAATTGACCACGCTGAATACGTTAAAAACAACCGACTTCAATCCCAACAACTCCAATTTTGCTATGTTTTTGTTGATTTTCTCAAAAACCGCTAAATCGATTTCGATAAAATTTATATGGAACCACCTGTAAAGTATACCCTTTCAAACAAAAAAAGAATTTTCGAAATCGGTTCGGGCGTCTTCGAGTAATCAGTGAACATACATAAAAAAAAAAGATTCCGATGAATTGAGAACCTCCTTTTTTTGAAGTCGGTTGAAAATACAAAGAAGTTAATATATATTTTTTAACATATTTTTTATCACTCTTAAGTCTTTTTATTTATTTACATAATATTTACATAAGTTCACACAAAATAAAAAGACAAAAGAACTATAAAGTCTCATGGGTGGGATTCGAATCCGGACCTAAAAGCAGCAAAACGTAAGTGGCTCGCGCCAAAACTTATTTTTAACCATAGCTTATAAGTACTTTGGTGGAGTAGCGTCCACCAAAGTACTTATAAGCTATGGTTAAAAATAAATATCATATGCATTCTCCTTTTATGTAATTTCGCTCATATCTCCGTTAAATGAAATTTTTCGAAGATAATTCCCTCATAGACCGATTTCTGGTGATTTTCAACCCCTAATCCTAGATTTTCGTCAGAAGGTTTCAAGCCGTTTTCGAAATCGTCGGGACACTTAACTCGTTTAATAGTATAGGATATTTTCGTTTTGTATTTTTATTATCCATCGATTGCAGCATATTTCTACATTGGCCGTCAAAATTTTATTTTCCCATAGTGGGGCCCGGCTGGGTGACCGCCATAAAGTTTAGGTATGCCAGGCTTCATACAAATAGATATGTTAGATGCTCTTAAATTGATAAAATCAATACAATTCTACATTCATAATAAATTTTAAACAAACAAGGATTGGATAAATCCTGTCCCTCAATAATCATTAAACACCAGTGAGTGAGAACTACTTTCATCTATTTGATTACTATAAAAAATAAAAACGTTTGCTCCAAATGTTCAAAATTAATAAACATAACATTGATATATCAACTAATACTTATTAAAGGATGGATCTAAGGATATTTTTCTCTTCATACACTTGAAAAAACCTGCGCTTAAAAAAAACGATTTCTTTCACCTCAGAAAAAATCCATTTTTTTACATCTTTAGGCTAACAACAACAATCATACAGCTTTATAAATCTTATTGTAGTCAAGGGTCAGCCTGTTTCCTAAGTATTCTTATACTTCTTATACTTTATCATTCGTTATTTTAACAGATAAATAAAAAAAACATGTTCTTTTTACAACTTTTGTTTTTTGAATCAATTATCGAATGAAATACTTATATATTTCTACTTTCACACTCTATTGCTATCCACTTTCAGTCCTAGGAACTGTGTACATGTGGTTACCCTACTTCTTGTGATCAGAGAATTCATCGTCAAAATTAGAAATCTTTTAAACTATGAAAATATATTCCACAGTTAACATAACTCTCACTTTTGCAACCTTTTACACAACAAACTTTCACCATTTTTACACTTTTTTTTCACATTTTACGAAAATAAAGTGAGCATATTATGCAATCACCAGGGATGCCAGTAAAACAGTATTAAATACTACTAAATTATTTTGAAACACAGTGTCAGTGGTTAATTAAGAACTAAATAATGTGACAGTGGTAAAGGCGTCAAAAATATAGTCGAATTATTATAATTTCATAAAAATATATTGATGTATTTTAATTTATGTAAAGTTACTTCTGATATTGTAACCTACCATTCCGTAATTTTATGCGTAATAGCAACTGTGCGAGCGGGACACAGGGCTCTAGTTTGATCCTTTCACTTGGCACGTTTTCTCTACATGTGCACATTACAAGTATTATGTGTTTTATTACTATGGGTTAAGGTTTAGTTTCCTATAGAAGCATTTTGAGAGTACTCAATCCAGTTTGAATAGTACGTCCATGGTCTGTCTATTTTAGTCTGTGGCTTTAGTGACAAATGGTAATAATATTATCTTTGTAATTTTTCAGTGATTTCATTAATTTGTGTTTAATTTTTAATTTGTGTTTTATATACCTACCCACTTTCTTTAAAAATGAAATATTCGCGATAAAAGTGTTCTTTGTAAGTTTGTTTGTAAAATTTCATTTAATTTGGACTTGTTTACAGCTGGTATGTTGTATAATTATATGATTTGTCACGGTATTCTCATTCTTTGGTAACGTAACATATTAGAAAAGCCTTAAATCTTGTTCGTACACTCTGCTGAAATATAAATTGGGCATGTCTTGTTTCATTGTCCTTGCCCCAGTCTTTTTCAAACATCATTTCATAGTAATTTGCAATAATAAGTAGGTATACATACATTTATACCAAACGAATTGTACGCTATATATTACCAATTAACATTTTTTATTAAGAGTTCAACATCACTAAAACTACCCTCAATATAATGCTTGCAATATGCTTAGATCAAAAAAATTAACTGAGGCTACGAGTGTCATTCAGTCATGCATTATTTATTACACACTGCTCTGGTATCTGCTCTGGTGTGCGGTTTTACATTGCAATTTCTATAGTAAAAAAACTGCTGCACCGCACACCGGAGCAGTGTGTTATCCACCATACACTAGCTCTGCACCTTATCCACCATATCCTGTACTCTAAATAAACAATAATAATCTTTTATATAATTATAGTATTTGTAATGGAATATTTCTCAATATTGCATGTTTTGTTACCGGGTGTTAATGGGTGCTTGGACCTGGAAATACTCCTAATTGTTTTTTTTTTATGTGATAAGGAAGGCAAACGAGCAAGTGGGTCACCTGATGGTAAGTGATCACCACTGCCCATAGACACCTGCAACCCCGGAGGCGATTGCAGATGCGTTGCCAACCTAGAGGGCTAAGATGAAATGCCTCTTGTGCCTGTAATTTCCTTGGCTGTCTTACTATCAAAATCTTGTTTGTGCTTCCATTTTATCTATGGCCTTGAGAAAAAGTATTTAGTACCTACTTAATCGGACGGAATCGGACGGATTTCTTGAAACATGTACTACAACAATAATAGAATACCGTACAGATTTAAGTTTTAATGAAATAAGAAAATAAATAAAATAAAATAAATCATTGTACACCTATGTGACACACAATTCATCAAGAAATCTGGATTAGTCATGGTTAATTTGATCACACCTTTAGACCAGTGCTCCTTTCATTGACTATTTTGTAAAAATAATAATTGCTTTTAATTTTATTTATTTTTAATTAAACTAGATGAAACAAGTATATCAGTTTCATAAGAAAAGCTCACATACAATATATATATTTTTAATTATTATAATTTGTTTTTTATTGTGATGGAAATCAGCTATGATCATACAACCATCAACATTTGTTGCAATTTTCCTGTGTAGATGTTCTTTAATTGACTGACAGTGGACACCTAATTGAGCAGTGCAAGGAGTTTATAACTCACCTACTTATAGGTAGGAGGGAGTGAGCGCTTTGAAGATTAAAACTGGCCCTAATTTATTTCAATCTAGAATGGTTTCATAAAAATGCTTACATAGAAATAGCAAAGAAAAAATAAACGGAAAGAAAGGGATGAAACCACCACATGTGTGCCTAAACTCAGACTGAGTTATCCTTTTTCAGAACTCCCTACCTCAGTTTTATATGACCATGGAGCAGCCTTAATTTATTATACCACACACAGACGCTTACACTGTATCTCTGGAACAAATGTGTATCCATATTAAGATATACAGGATGGAATGTTGGAACGCCACTTGGAGGGAAAGTACTCTAAATACTGGAGATAGCAAATTTGACTCAAACGAAACATTTCATTATTTTTTAAAAGAAGCACGACTACATTCAAAGATTTTTGAAAATACCTTTGTCACACCCAGGAATCGAACTGGCTAAAATCCGAAAAAATAACATCCTGTAATTTTATGACATTAATCAATAGGGTCAATCATAAGGACCAAATCTCTTTTGTAAACATGGTAAGTTAAATGAAAGGAAAACCATGAAATCTTATGTAATGAACTAAGTACAGTAGTCACCGTAATCGAAATCGACAAGGGAGTATATATAAAAGTGTCTCATTGAATTTATGAGTTAAGTTTCATGGTTTTCCTTTCATTTAACTTACCATGTTTGTTAGAGAGATTTGATCCTTATTACTAGCCCTATTGTTTAATGCCATATAAATACAGTATTTTATTTTTTCGGATTTTAGCCGGTTCCGTTCCTGGGTGTAACAAGGGTATTTTCAAAAATCTTTGAATGTAGTTTTATTTCATTTTTAAAAATAAAGGAATGTTTCCTTTGAGTAAAATTTGCTAGCTCAAGTATTTAGAGTACTTTCCCTCCAGGTGGCGTTCCAACATTCCAGCCTGTATAGTATTCATAAACTCCTTTGTTATTTGACCTCTATTTAAATGAGTGTTTGTTATATCAATTTTTTTTCTTATAATTTATTGGGTAGAATAAATTTACTAGCTTAAATATTAATATGTTTTCATGAACTAATAACTAATTTGGGTGGGTGAACAGAAAACAATGTTGTAGCAATATTCTTAATCTTTATCTGTCTAATTCATCAGAACTTAAATATTTCAATAAAATTGTCAGCATTTATTATTTCCTTAAATTATTCATATAAGGTCAGTGTGTAAGATTGCAAGATTCTGAAAGTGTTTTTTTTTTGTTAGATATCTTGCCTACAGCATAAGACCAAGAAACATCGTAGTCCAGTCAATAAAGGAGTTGTAGAGTGCATAAGCAATTTCTTCAGAAACATGTTCAGGGTGCTTAGGAAGTGAACATACTAAAGTCCCCGGTTCTAGGGGGTTAGTCGGAGTGGGGGGAAGGGGGGACACAAAGGCCCCACTTTTGGGTTTTATGGAATTTTCTACAATTTTTCTATACACTTTTTTCGTCTTCCCAACCGTTTTAGAGTTATAAACAATTTCAAAAACAATTATTTTTATCAAATATTTCTTTATAAATCATATCGTCTAAACTATTATCTACATGTTTTATATACATATTCCAATTACGTTTTCATCCTCTTAAGCTATGAGGGACCTGGCAAGTTCTCCATGGCATCTTCATCCTCAGTGGTGGGTGGTTCTTGCTGAAGGGGCTGTACGTCCTCTTCATCATAGTCCTCGTCAACAGACACCCCGGCGCCGTTAAGGCATTTTCCTTGGCAGTGGAGGCACGCGTTAGAACAGTTCAGCATTGATTTCCGGCATCCTTATTTGCCACTACCACAATCCTTGGCGCAGCGGCAAAATATCACGTTCAGTAGGACCTCTGGTGCTGGTGAATCTTCTGTTGTTATTGGCACCAGGGTTTCTCCTAAATGTTTCCACCCCTACTCTTGAGGAGGCAGCTCATTCTCGAGCTACTTCTGCACTTGGTGGTAGGTGCGCCGGGAATGCTGTTTAGCTGCACATTTAGTCGGTGGGAGCTTTTAGTGGGGTGGCTCATTTCAGGCCTCATATTTGCCACTGACCTCATGATCGACTGGCTATACTGACTCGATAGTTTGTGACTGTCGTTGGTGAAGATGTGGATCTCGCTAATCTTTTGATAGCTTCCACTCGCCCCGCCCTAGACATCCTGCTGCTGAAACCTGGCCAAGGGAAAACCAAAACAATTGCAGTGTCCAGAGATGTAGCAGCATGGATTTGAACACATCCTGTTCTACATCCATTTACCAGCTACGACACAACATCTGCAACTTTCAGAAGCAAGATGGGTTTCGCAGAATAGGGTATTTTATTCTATACAAGAAAACGTCTAAAACTGCTTATTTACTGTGGTATTTGTAATACGTAATCGATTTAATATGATTTCTATACAATAAAATGAGAAAAAACATTTTATTTTTGATTTACTAAAATCAAGTTTTTTAATCTGTTATTCAAATGTCTGAAACGACAGCCGCCATGCTGGTTGTCAGGTGACGTCACAATAGTGGTAAACAATGACATTTTGTTCGCGATATGTGTCAAAATTTTAGTACAGAGCTGTTTTGTTTACTCCTGAAATGACGTCACGACCTAAGCATCATGGCGGCAATCGTTTTCGCGCGCTAATTGGAAATGGTAATTTAAAATGTATTTTTGGGGTACTTATAGGTTTCAAAAAAAAATTTAAAAAATATTTTTTACTTTTTCTTACCTAATGATCAATTTGAGATACTTTTCAAAAAATGGTGAAAAACCCTATTGTGCTTGAAGTCAGATGTCATCAAGGAAGCGGCAGTGATCTTTTACAATACCTCCTCCACTCACGGTGATGTTGAAGAGCCTGGAAAGATGTGCTTCCTCAAATGGTATGGGGCATCAGCAACACTGTCCTTATTTTTACAGTGGCCATTTCCGTCATGAATACCCAGCCACAGCGGGGGCAGCAACCAGGTTATACTTGACTCGTACCGGCTAAAACGCCACGGGGCTAGGGCAGTTTTTTCCCCTAATATTTTCTAACTAGCTTTCACCCACGGCTTCGCCCGCGTGGATATCTTTTTTGTGATTATCGATGATTATGGGGGGGGGGGCTCAGTCCCGTTTGTAATGTCATTGGGGGGGCTCGGGCACCCCCAGGCCCTAAGGAGTCGGCGCCAGTGGTTCCTTCACGTCGCCATGTGCTAAAGCTACGGGTTTGCCGAAGCATTCAACCGTGAGGCGGCTATTCTCAGTAGGAGGGTCGATCCTGCTGCACCATCTCAGGAAGGCGCGTGGGAACACCACTCGCGCCTTCTCATCGTGCCCATTTTACGGCGGCGATAAGGCTGCCTCGATACCACCGGAACCCTATCAAGTTGGGGGGTGGAGGGAACGAAAGTTCCTCCGCCCGTCTATTCATGTTGTCCTCCACTTTTTGTCTACCACTTGTGGAGAACGGGAAAAAAAGTTGCGTTGGCCCATAGCGGGGGACACCGCCACAAAAACTGGTGGACATCGCAACTAATTTTGTGCCACTGTACCCCACTCTTTAAATAAATATTACCATTTTACTTTCAGAATTATTAAATATATTTGATTTTAATTTAAAACACGTCTTTTTCTGTTTATTAGTAAACATAAGACATAAATCTGATAGTAAAATGGTAATATTTATATAAAGAGTGGGGGACAGTGGCACAAAATTATTTGCGATGACCACCAGTGGGGGACAACGGACAACGCCTCCGCCGGACCCCGGCTTTCCGGCGGCGTATCGGATGAGAGTTAAAATTGTTTGCCCTCTTCTGCTCGCCTGCATCATTCTGTGAAATTCCTCACAGAAGATGAGAACCGCTCTCATTATCGACCATGCATCAAACGATGACCGACAAGGAGAAGTAGGTTCTCACTTACCAGCTACATTGACTTCCCTCAACCAGTACCACTTCCAGTCGTTCATGAGCTAAACATAATTCCCGGCGCACTTCAATTCCAAGTTGCAGAAGTGAGTGGCCCGGGAATGAGTTGCCTCCTCAAGAGTAAGGGTGGAAATATGTAGGACTTGTAGGAGACACCCTGGTGCCAATAACAAGAGAAGATTCACCAGCACCAGAGGTCCTACTGAACAAAATATTTTGCCGCTGCACCAAGGATTGTGGAAGTGACAAATGTGCATGCCGGAAAACAATGCTGAAGTTGACGAGGACGACGATGAAGAGAACGTGGAGCTCCTTTAGCAAGCAATGCTGAACTGTTTTACGGCGTGCCTCCACTACCAAGGAAAATGCGTCAACGGTGCTGGGGTGTCTGTTAACGAGGACGAACATGAAGAGGACGTAGAGAACGTTCAGTAAAAACCACCCATCACTGAGGCTGAAATGCCATAGAGAACTCGCCAAGATCCTCATGTCCTAAGAAGATGTAAACGTAATTGGCATATGTGTATAATACATGTAGATTATAGTGAAGAAATATTTGGTAAAAATATTTTTTTCGAAAATTTGTAAGCGTGTAACTCGAAAACGTTTGGGAATACAAAAAAGTGTATAGAATAAAAGTTGTAGAAAATTTGGTACTCGACGATTTTCCGTACAACACACCGTTTTTTAGCATTAGCGAAAAACTTTTGTGTGCCCCACCCCCCATTCCGGCTCACTTCCTAGAGGCGGGGACTTTTAGTATGTTCACTTCCTAAGCGCCCTGAACACATTTCTGAAGAAATCGCTTAGGTCTCTGCTCATGCACTCTATAACCCCTTTTGGGCCATAAGTTGACTGAACTATTGGATAAATAATCAAGAATTTAGTAAATTTCACCAATTGTCGGCCACTTCATCTTATTTCAGGCCACTTATTTAATGATTGTTGATGTTCGAATTAGGAGGGAAACTAACCTACCAATGGAAGACTGGTCTGAACTTCCAAAGTTTTTAATATTTAATTAATTGGTTATAGTTGTATGTCAATTATTATAGAATCTATGTGCATGAACTTAAGATTCTTACAAATAAGACTTGCAGCTATGTGGATGGAGCTTTTTCTTTAATAAAAATTAACTATTTATCAATAAATTTTGATACTGCTTAAATATTGAAGTAAAATATGTTTCTCATGAAAAAATCAAACTATATCCCCAAACCATCATTAACATTAGAAACTTGAAACTACAAGAATTAATTAAGCGCATTTAATTAAATTTATTTATCAAGTGTAAAGTGGCCTGAAAAGTGTACTGGCTGACCAACTGGTCAATCTACCCTATCATCTAATAGGGTATTAATTTATATAATTTTCCTTGTTACAGTCAGTGTCTTTTCCAGCTCATGAAAACTGATATGATATGTGAAGTGCAGTGATCCCTACCAATTTTATACAATAATTATTGGAATAAATTTCATAAGGTAACATGTGACTCTTTGACCTTGTGTTATAAACATATCAGAAAAAAGTGCCGTTACCTACATTATTGGCCATTTTCGAAGTTTCCAAATTTTTGGCTGCATTGCAAATAACGTATGTTGTTCAATGGATCCAGAAAATACATCACCTACTAAACCAAAAAACGAGAAAAAAAATGGTAAACCAAATAATCATAAACATCACAAGCATGAAAGTGAGGATACACATCACAAAGAAACTAACAACCCTGCGAATGAAGAATGTAGTGGCAGTGAGTCAACCAGTTCCACTGATAGCGAAGACTTTGTCAATGCTATTAACTACAACACCATCACATCTCTTGCTGCACTGAAAGACATCATTCAGGGAGACAATGAAGAAACGCCCGAAACGGATAGCTTCTTTCAACACTATTTTATGAATCATTGCAACAACTTATCAAGTCGAAGCGCGAACCCAACCTTGCCTTTCTTATTTGTCGAGCGAAGGAGGTTATCCCAGTGTCGCGAAGAGGATGAAGACGACGAAAAGAGAGAACATAATCCTACACCTTTTTCGAATCCGATGACTGTTTCATCGGATTCGAAATCAGAATCCACGTTAAGACAAAGCTTTGATGGGGTAATCAAAGAAAACATCATAAATGAAGGCAAAAAAGAAAACGATGATTGTGTCGATAATAACAATGAATCAAAGTATTTAGCAGATCAAGAAATATCAAAGAGGACTGTAATGGGCGCACGTCACAAGTTTTTGGTAACTACAGCCGAGACGCCGCCACCAACACCCGTGGAAAAAATCATACGAGCTCAGCGATCCAACGCCCATACTGTGCATTTCGGAACCAAAGGTGCTGAAGAACAACGGCGAAATGTTCGAACAATCTTTGAAGATCAGAATCTCCATCGCGACAAAAAATACTTTGACAGTAGCTTAATTGAAATAAGATCGACCGTAGGTGGCGAACCCACCGATTTAGAGGACATATGGGTTAAAAGAATAGACGACAAATACGTAAGTTTAGTTTTACGTTTGAATATGTACTGATAATATAATTCAAATCCGATAAAACTATGCAATTTCTGAAAAGGTAGAAGGCATCCAGATTGAAATATTCAAGGCTTTTTTAGGAATTTCTGTCAAAAACTTTTCTAGACATGTAGTCGAAATAGTAACAATAGTAAAAGTTATCATCTTCTCCCTCAGGTATCATCAAGCCATCAGGATCTTCCTAAAAAAGAAGTTTATTTAAAAGATAATATGGAATCTGCAGACAACAAATTGGAACCGAAGAGAGTGCGTTCCGGAACTTGGGGCTCTCAGACTCGAAAGGAAATTGACGCTGGGAAAAAGTCACAAACTCGTAAAGATAAGGAAATAAGAAGGGGCAGTGATGAAAGGCGGCAAAAACGAGGTTGGTAGCTGTTTCTGAAATTGTTGTAATGTCGTGAGAGGCGTGAGAGTTTACCTTTCGTGTTTGCTCGAATCTTGCATATGCAATAATAAAGAAACTAATTACAATAATAATATAATATTATAGAAACACGCCTGGACACGGCCATAACCCGGAGCTCGCAGTCGGTAGGGGAGCGCAAGCGTCGTGGTTCGGCAGACGACGGGCAGCCACACCCTATGTATCAGCAAACCATACATGGTAATCACCGTCGCATTACTTTTGATTCGTTTATGTTTTTAACCGACTTCAAAAAAAGGAGGAGGTTCTCAATTCGTCGGAATCTTTTTTTAACCTTAAACAATTGTACAAGTAACTGTCGATAATCTTATAGAGGCTCGCGGCTCTGACGAACGGGAATAGTATTATAAAAAAATCGTAAACTTTTTCTTTTTTATAACACCCTTAAATGAAAATGTAGTATAGAAAATAACAAAAATGTTAAACACTTATTCAAGGTGAAAAACTCGTCTTTCTTAATATTTTTTTTAACCGACTTCAAAAAAAAGGGGAGGTTCTCAATTCGTCGGTATCTTTTTTTTTTTTATGTATGTTCACCGATTACTCGAAGACGCCTGAACCGATTTAGAAAATTCTTTTTTTGTTTTCACAGGTGGTCCCATATAAATTTTATTGAAATCGATTCAGCGGTTTTTGAGAAAACAAAAACATAGCAAAATTGGAGTTGTTGTGATTGAACTCGGTTGTGTTAAACGTATTCAGCGTGGTCATAATAATGTAAAAAACAATCTGGGCGCAGGAACCACGGGGGTGAGTCGCCGGCCCGCTCTGTTCGACTTGTTCAAGTCTCGTCAACGCAGCGATGCCAAGAAGCAGCAGCAGTCCATCATGCAACAGGTCAAGGCGGCCGTTCAGGTGATAACATACTTAAGTCTTTGAACTTTTAAGTAGAAAGTAACATAAGTATACTTTATTGCACACAAAAATTAATACATTAATACATACAATGAAAAATTACAAAATAAACATTTTAAAAATCGTCAAAAAATCTTTAAATCATAAAGAATCATGAATTAAGTTGGATCATTTAAAAAAGAAACAGCACATTGTGATTGTGTGAGTCTCTTATATTTCATTGCATAGTTGAATATAAAATTGACGTAACGTAAGCCTACAAAAATAAATTTAAGAGAGGCAGTGGTGTCGATTCGGTGTTTACGATTAAACTTATTTGACAGGACTAAACTTAATTTAAGCATCCTGTCGTTGTCTTTTCGATATAGAACTAACACGCTTGCTCTTTGCAGAACATGACAAAGTCGAACACTAGCAGCAAGGAGACTCCTGAAAAACCGGAGCCCACCAAAGCTGACTCCGGCAGTGCCTCGCCTGTGCCGCCGTCTCCCAAGACGAGGGATGGATCGGCGCACCCACATTCTGGCAGTGATACGAGGGTAGGTAACGTTTTGTATATTTTATTATACCTACAGACACGGTCATAACCTGGATGGGTTTGTTAGTGGCATTTATTTTGACCGTTTCCATGCTTCGCAAGGCACGTTAAAACGTTGGTGCCGGCTGTTGTCACTAGATGGATGTCTTTAACACATGTCTGAGGCCTTATAATCTGCTTGAAAATTTCTGACACCTGGGGTTGGCCACTAGCCCCACAACTTCCACCAATCCGGATTATGGCCTAACCTTACCGAAGAGCGTGTCCCTGCAGTGGGGGGAACATAGTTATTCTGATAACACATGTGATAACAGTTTATGATTTCCGTCATTTTCCTCGGTCTCCGCTGTGTGTGATGCAGTTGGTAACGGCTTCAGAGCATCAAATATTTTTTTGTTCGTTTTATTGCGCATATAGATATGGAGCGGTATAGCTAGACCCAATAGATTTGGGGTTGACCTTATTTTTTTAGACACCTTTGCATCATTTGACCCTTCTAAGAATATATAATATGATAAAAAAAGGCACTAGAATTTTCGAGTTGCCATGCTGGAAGTACCTATATGATTCAGAATCTAATGAGGAAGTAATGAGAAGGCCTATGTTTCACAGTTCTTCGGGCTGATATGATTTAGTTTTATTTCGGTTGGTTTAAATCATAGTTAAAATGACCTCTAACTAAAATACATAGGTAAACTCAAAGTGCAATAAATTCAACTCCAGCTTATTGTGTGTGATATTCATACATATATTCAAATTAATCACGGTTGCTACATATGTAAATTGTAATAGTTGTTCGCTATTTATGAAGGAGATACTCTAAATCAAGAGGAATATGATAGCTCATTTATAAAAACCGGTTTAGTAGTTTTTACAGTACAGAGCATTGTGATCAAGTAGCATACATGCATACATACGTGTATATATTGTGATGTGACACTATAACAATGTATTTTTTTCGACGTCAGTATTACCACACCGTGACTGCGTCGGCGTCGCGACGGCCCAGCGCGATGGCTAAAGTGATGGACATCTTCCGGGGGCGGGCGTCCATTCCCGGCCAGGGGCAAGCGCCGGACAGCGCCGAGAAACGGAAAGCAGTGAGTGGTAGACCCTTAATGAATATTTTGAGTGAATATAAGATTAGTATTACATAAAGATTTGTGTTATCGTTATCACAAATGGACAGTAGTATTAATTTTATAAAACGTAAACAACTATAATATGATAGCCAAATATAAAACTTTTAATTCAGTTCAGTTCAATATACTTAATTAATTTATTTAATTTTTTGTTGATAAATCTATACAATACAATAATTTATTCATAAAATCATTTACGCGTCATTTGATATTAAATATTCAATCAAAAATTAATAATAATAATATTGTAATTAATATAATAAACATAATAGTATTCGCTTTGGAATTTACTTGAGCAACTTGTCATGCATCATGAATTCTTTAAAAGCATAAAACTGCTTTTCAAGCAACCACGACTTTAACTCCGCTTTAAACGCCCGATGCGACTGCGCGTTCTTTACTAGGTCTGGAAGCCGGTTGTAAACCACCGGACCGAGGACATATACCGATTTCTCAGACTTAGTTAAACTATGCGGCACAGAGCATAGTTTGTCCCTGTGTCTAGTATTAAATGAGTAGGTTTCCCCACTTTTAGTAAAAGAACCGAGGTTTTGGTTCGTAAAAGTGGCAATGGAGTATATAAACATACAAGGGAGAGTCATTATCCTGAATTCTTTGAACAGGTCTCTAGCGGACACATCGTCTGCCACCCCAGCCATAGCTCTTAGAGCTCGCTTTTGCATGACAAACGCCCTATTCGAGTCGACAGCGCACGCCCACAGCTCTGCACCATACGCCAGCAGAGAGGCTGGTTCAGAGAGTGAACCGTCGCGTAGTAGCACGACCTTACTGCAGCCGGGCAGACAGTCGCTGCGAGCCGGCGAAGTGCGAAACAGGCCTATGCGCCTATAGCGCGGTTTATCGTGTATAAGTCGTGTAATTAAATATATATGTATGTCATAATACTCTGCACAATACGGGATAACATTGCGCGCGTATTGATTGGTAATTAATCTATTTATTTTTTCATTTGTGCTAAAAAAAGAAATTTATAAGATAATGGGAGTTTATGATTTTACTCTAAGAAAAATAACAATACAACATAGGTTTTTCATAATCTGGCGCGGGGCCAGCTGCTGGCTGGCTTTATGGAGAAGGAGGGCCTCTTTATGATGAACTCCTTCTTCTAAAAGCCAAACCAGCGAAAATGGACATGGCTGCATTCCAGTGGCGTGATAAAAAATGAGATTGACTTCATCTTGTCGACAAAAAGGCAAATATTCAATGATGTCTCTGTGATCAACTCAGTGAAAACTGGAAGTGATTACCGAATGGTAAGAGGCACATTGAATCTAAAACCCAAGCTAGAAAGATGTCGACTGATGAAGTCCACGCTCCGTCCAGCGCCTATTCAGTTCCAAAACCTCGAAAGCTTTCAGCTCGAGTTGAACAACCGTTTCGAATGCCTTTTCGAAGGAGCTTCTGACACCGTGCCTTTTTTCCTTTTACCTTTTAGAAACCGTTTCGAAGGAGAATGCGAAAACGCGGACGATTACAATGTTGAGTTGCGCGAAGGTCGTGTACCTAGTTTAAGAGGGAGCGCGTTCTTTCCTTCTGTGCGCATTTCCTGGTTCTTCCGTGTGTTGATTTTAAGACCATCGATAAGGGCCTCGTGCTGCAGATCATCCAGTTTGGCTTGCATGTCAACGTGCTTGTGGCTGAGCAGACACAGGTCATCAGCGTAGTCTAGGTCGTCCAATTGCTCGGTCAACCCCCACTCTATACCGCGTCGTTTGCCATCGTTGGCTCTGTGCGTTATACCATCTAAGACGATGAGGAACAGCAAGGGCGAGAGAAGACAGCCTTGCCCGACTCCTGCATGCACGTCAATGTCGTCGGAGATGAGACCGTCGTGTGCTACTTTACAAGAGTATTTCTTGTAAATTGCTTTTAGGCGGGACTCCAATTTCGTCGAGGCGGGACCAGATACTGGACCAACTCGCGGTGTCAAAAGCTTTTTCGAAGTCAACGAAGGTGAGGTATATTTCATCATCGTTCAAAACTAGCCGTTCAAAAAGAACATCTCGGATCTCGGACCTCACCAGCAAGCTCATGGAGGAAAGACGGAGCCTGACTCTGAAATCCTCTGAAGATGCTTGTCAGTATCGGCGATTAAACGGACAGATCTCCAAGTCCTTGACTCGCGCAGTTTAAAACAAATCGTATTAAAGAGGCTATCGAGCGCAATAAAGGGTCAAAATTATTCGCAAGATATTTGTCCATTGGTCAAAGCCAACTGATAAAGCTGAAGAATGAGGATGGCAGAGTCGTGTCGTCCAGGCCTGAGCCGTTGGAAGAGGTTGAGAAGTTTTAATACACGACCACACGCTTACCAGTCAGTAATTTGGCTGAAAACCCGAGAGCCAAATTGACCTGACACTCTGAAAATATTTATTTATTTATTCGTATGGCATTTTGAGTCGCTCTATATAGTAGTCCTACAAATTAATATCTAAGTTCTGTCTAACTGAAAATATCCCGGACGTTAGCCTGTGCGAGATTAGAATGGCTCTCAAACAGCTTAAAAACAGCAAGGCACCGGGTGATGATGGAATTACTTCTTCTGAAAGTAGGTGGAAAACCGGTACTTCAAGCTCTTCAGAAGCTGTTTAATTCTGTCATGCTCGAGGGACAAACGCCTACAGCATGGCACAGGAATGTAGTGGTGCTTTTCTTCAAAAAGGGCGATAAAACCCTGCTGAAGAACTATAGACCCATCTCACTTCTGAGCCATGTCTACAAGCTGTTTTCGAGAGTCATTACTAATCGTCTCGCACGCAGGTTTGACGATTTCCAGCCTCCCGAAAAAGCCGGCTTCCGAAAAGGCCCGAAAGTACCATGGACCACATACATACGCTGCGGCAGATTATACAGAAGACCGAGAAGGAAACAACAAACAACATTACATAGGGTGGCGGACGTCACATAGGGCGATGGCTAATGCGTCGGGCGGCTGGAGCGGCGACGAAGAAAATGAGTTTCCTATAGAAACTAAAAGATGTCAAACAAAAAAACATTGAATTGAAGTTGCACCGAAAATAAACAATACTTTAGGAAATACAAGAATTTCGAGACAAAGATAATAAGAAACGCTAACTTAAGAACCTACGCACATAAAGGAATAAAAGGAATACACGAATGAAACTAGCAAAGGTAAATATTTACAAGAGAGATAAAAAACCCTATAATACCTGTAAGTTTATTCTATTATTCCGTTCCGTTCCGGTGGCTCACTGACCTGAAGTTCTTCTGCAGGAGCGGAGAGGTCAGGGCATAGGGTATCATGGGGGAGTTGCAACACCCGAAGTAGATGCCTCTGGCACCGTGGCAGTATCCAGCATCCACCTGGAGGGTACGTGGGAGTCACAGCCACTGGTTCCGAGGTCGTTTACTGGGCCCTACCAGCAGCGCTGGAGACCATTCACCTGGGGCCGCGGCAATCCTCGGCCATTTGCTCCTATGCCACTCAGACCAGCCTAAGACACCAGCGGCCTCGTAAATAGGATAAGGAGTGTAGGTGGCTTTTGCAGTCAGGATGGGATGAGAAGAAAGATACTAGAGCCAACAAGTATACTAGCAACGAGTCAGCATGAGGAAGATAGATACTATACTTGGTGTGTAATAAATACAGGGAAGGAGAGTTGACTGATTTTCTTTCTGCGAAGGTTAACTTCAGTCCTCTCTGGTTTCTTTTCGGCATTGTCCTTGCTTTTTGGTTCTGATTTAGCGCCTGATTCTGGTGATTTTTAAGTTGATCTTTTGTTGTGTTCCCCATAAAAGGACCTGTTTCTATTCTTTAATTCAATGCATCTTATGCAAGAGAGTTTTGATTTGTGTTGGTTACTTAGGTTGAAAAGCCCCTTGCATTCCTCGGCTTTATCTTTTAAATTTTCGTTTTTTTTGGGGTTTTGAAGTGGTTCTTTCACTTTTCGGACGGCCATGTTGTTTGATTCTGGATGGCTGAGGAGTAGATGTTCTTTTAGTTGGGCTAGAGCCTTTGCTTACGCGTGCATGTTCTTGGCTCCTAAAGAGTTTCCAGTGTCGTTTTAGTTAGAATATCATTGAGGGGTGGCCAGTGTAGTGTCTTACTGGAATTTCAGTCCAATGAGATTGGTTGAGGGTGTTTCTTGTTCTTATTGGATTTCACGTCCAATAACAGTGCGTCTTTGCGGGAGTTTGTGCGTCGCGATCGCGAGTTCCGATTTGTTAAGAGCCAGATGAGTCTATGACTGACGGCATGGGATTTTTCAAATGTATTGTCATGTTGTAGTCTCTCGAAGTCGTACATTTAAGGTTAATATTTGGATCAATTTGCGAAAATAACGTAGACGACGCAACATGATGGCTGGCTGGGGCGGCGATTAGCGCGCAGTGTCCAGATACTGTATGACTTTTCGTTTCGGTTCAGGGTTATAAAATATGTGTTGCGTAGTTTAGGTCGGTCGGATTTGTTCTTAAGAGAGCGATTCATCTTTGTAGGAGTGGTCTTAAATAATAATAATTCTTTATTTCGAACAAAAATTGTTCATATCACAGAAGTCACATCAGTTATCAAGATACAATAATAATAATAATAATAATAATAATCATTACAAGATGTATACAAAAATAAATTATACTTACATTTAAAAATAATAATAAGTTAATACAAGACATATACCTATATATTTTAAGTAGCAGCTGTTTCTACCCACTTCCTAAAAATTCGGGTTGTATGCAACCTCAGAGCAAGTTCTTTGATAATAGCGTTTCCACACCCTTCGACCCTGGAGGTGAAGTTCGCAATACGATGTCTTTGGATGGCATTAAAGGTGTTCAGTCGCGCCTCTAAAAGATGCCAGAGGCGCTACAGTAGCGTTAAAGTGTGACTGTTTTTGTGTTATGGTTTTCTCAAGACTATTTTCCCTCCTATGCTTGGAGGAAACCTGTAAGTTTATTCTATTATTACCTAATTACTATTTCAATGTAATGAATAAGCATGCGAGCAAGAATACAAATAAGTAGTCGACGGAGCTCGAATCTGTAGTTTTCACATCAACCTAACACTGCGACGTTGAAGGGAGGCGAGCTAAAGCTAAATCTCGCCTCCGCATCACTGTCTTCGAACCTAAGTTATCCGAGTCGGGGTGCTCCGAATTTCCGAGCTCGCTTCGCTCGCTCCCGCTTCGCTCGCTCCCGCTTCCTTAAGAATTTTCTTAAAGAGCGCCGCCGTGCGGGTACAGATCGAACGAATGGTGTAGGAAGATAGGTACTCGAGGTTATTTTCATAAATAAAAAAGTTATTCATAACCAATAATAGAAATTAAGCTGGTTTCTACACAGCGTAAGAAAACATTTATTTTAGCAGAACATGTTTTTCGGAAAGTTTAGTTTTTTTTATTTACCAGTACAGTTTATTTTTCGTAGAATTGTAATTAGAACAAGCTTGGGTTTATTCGTTAAATATTACATTTATTTTCGGTAATTCATTTTAACGCAGCTTTATTAGTATTATATTCGGCCACAGATCACAGGAGGTTTATTTGTTTTTCGGAACCTTTATTATTTCCCATTATTCTTAAATGTATTATAAAGAAAGTCTGTTCAAATGCGACCCGTAATCTTCGGTTAATCATCATTCCGTAAAAACATCTTAAGACACCTTGCCTATTTGTTTCTCTTATTGTTACGGATTCCCCAACTATCGCTATTAAAAAGATAAGCAGCATATTATTTGAATAAGTAATAATAATAATTTTATGTACTACCTAGTTTTTTTCTCCATAGTTCGTGCAAAATTACTCATTGATATTTTAAGAAACCGGCAGATTTTAAAGTAATTTTAATAATAGTATTAGGATTAAGTATATTTATATTGGAACAGTGTAACTTTTGAAAAACTGAATCGGTTAATAGATAGTAAAAATTTTTTTTCGTATTTTATGCTAAAATGAGTAATGTTTACCGCGTTTGTTCCATAAAATATGATAAATCTCGGGTAGAAAAAGTCTGTGCAGTACTGACATCGGTTATTTTCTATTTATAATTATTATTATTACTAGCCTACACTGTCCCACTGCTGAGCAAAGGCCTCCCCTCGATTTCGCAATGCATCTCTATATCGAGCCACCTCCTTCCATTGGTCGTCAAACCTGTCCAACTCATCCCGCCATCTCCGCCTTGGTCTGTCGCGACCTCTGCGTCCTTCTGGCATCCAGTCAGTAACAATGTGTGCCCACCTTCTCGAGTTTGCGCTCCATAGCCCTTTGGAAAACCTTGAGTTTGTACTTTTGGTCTTCAGTCAATGACCAAGTTTGAGCACCATAGGTTAAGACGGGCAGTATGCACATGTCAACGAGTTGGCGTTTTAAAGAAAGAGGGAGATTATAGTACTGGAGCCAGCGAGGTGTAAAGGCCCGAACATATAAGAACGCTGGGAGCAGTCTAGGTCGAAAGAACTTTTTGTTTTCAATCGTTTGGCTCGAGTCTTACAGTCCAGATCAGTCATTGAAGTTTTTTATGACGTTCAGAAAAACTTAAAAAAGTCGTATTTGGGCCTGAACATATAAGACTCAAAATGAAATTTGGATATGAAAGTAAGTACATTGGACAACCCCATAACATTTTTTTTTTCGCTGAAATCGGTCACCGTCCGAAATCAGACAGGGGTCAGAAATCGTAAAAAATCGGTTTTGGAACTAAACACATAAGATCTCTACAACCAATTTAAATCGAAAAACACACTTTACCTTATACAAAAAGTTCAGTCTTACAACGCGAATCGGTCACAGTTCCAAAATCTGACTACTTTTATAGCTTAGGTTTTTTCGCTGACGATGGGCGATAACTCGATAACCATTAAGGTTAGAGGTATAGTTACTTCGGCAAAAATAAAGTGCATAAAATTTCCAACGAAAAAGGTAATATTCATTTTTATATTTATTATGGGATTTTATATATATTATGGGATTTATTGTGGGATTAATAGATAATGAGCAAATTGTAAAACTGTTTCTCATAAACATCGTTTTCGTCTATTTCTCCATAACCTATAAGATGACAGGTATAGTTACTACGGTAAAAATAAAGTACATAAAATTTACAACGGAAAAGGTCATATTCATTTTCACTGTATATTTAATAGAAAAAGAGTAAATTGAAAAAAATAATTTTTATATTTGAATTTTTCATCTATTGGTTGATAAATTAAAGATTAGAGGTATTGCGGCTTTAAAAGAAATAAAAGTTTATAAAATTTTCAACAAAAAAGGTTCTTTTTATTTTTATTGTAGGAATAATAGATAAAGAGTAAATTATAAAACTGTTTCGCATAAATAAAGTTTTTGCCTTCTTCTTTTGGAGAAATGCTCCATAACCTTGAAGATCAGAGGCATAGCTACTACGTTAAAAATAAAGTGCATAAAATCAACAAAAAAGGTAACATTGATTTTTACTGTCAAAACAATGTCAAAACAAACGTGGTATTTACAAATTTTAATCAAAACAACATAAATATAGTTTTCATCAACATAGTTTAACTACCTATCAGGCACACAGTTTGAAAATGACGACTTCTAAATTTCTAATTCAACAGAGTTTTCTTTACTTTTGTTTAAAAACTTATTTCAGGTTACAGCTTTTTTTCCAAATTATAATATTACTATCTTCCGCCCGCGACTTCGTCAGCGTAAACTACAGAATTGGTTCCAGAGATAAAATGTTAAGGCAGCGCCATATATAACAGTTTTTAGCCACTCCTCTGTGAGCCTTCGAGGCTTCCGGGATAAAAAGTATCCTATGTATTAGCCGAGTGCTTCATCTATCTACCTACCAAATTTCATCCAAATCAATTTATTATTTTCAGCGTGAAAGTGGAACAAACAAATAAACATCCATACTTTCACATTTTTAATATTAAATACTTAGTTATAATGAAAAAAAATATTCACATCCCCCTTTCATATTATTATTAGGTCCCAGGAATGTAGATAACTTACTTTTTTGTACCTTGAATTTTTGAGTAAACAAAATTATGTACTTACATATGTGTAAGTCTTGAAGTAAAAATTGTTAGTGTTTATATGGTTTTTCATAATTACTTACATAGTGTCGATTTTAATATCATAATTTGAAAAAAAAGAGCTGTAACTTAAAATAAATTTCTAAACAACACAAAGAGAAATCTGTTGAAGTAGAAATTTTGTATAACAAATAGTTAAACTACAGGGACCAACTGAATTTGTTTACTTTTAAATTTAATATGACGGGTTTTATTAAATAATCTCATCTAAATGACCGTCATCTCGATTTCGTCATTTTTCTAAACGAGCACAATAATTTTCGAAGACTTTGTATTTTGAAGATTTTGTGTGTGTGTGCTAGCGTGCGTGCTTCGTGCGTGCATGCGTGCGTGCGTGCGTGCGTGCGTGCGTGCGTGCGTGTGTGCGTGCGTGCGTGCGTGCGTGTTTGCATTATTTACGTTAAGGTTACAGAGATCGTTAATATAGATTAAAAACAGCGTTGGTCCAAGCATGCTCCCTTGCGGGACACCATAATTAACATTCATATCTTAACTTACAAATTGTCCCTATTGTTTACCCTTTGTTTCCGGTCAGCCAAGTTATCCTTGAGTAAAGCAAGAGGAGTACCACGGATACCTATTGTCTCGAGTTTTTGTACAAGAATGGGAATAGAGACAGTATCAAAAGCTTTTCTAGATCGATAACGATCGATCTGTTTATGGATGTACACACGATTCTTCAAATATCCTTATAAGAAGAAATCTGCTGGCATTAAATCTGGACTTTTGGGAGGCTACGGGATGTCCCCTCCCCTAGAAATCAGCTTTTCCGGGAACCTTTCTTTCACTAACGGTAGGGACTCGTTAGGGCATGTTATATAACAGAATTGCAGATATAAGAGCAGCAAAATCCCCTTCATTCCCCTAAACTAAAATAACGGTATAGGCGGTAATTTCAGCTCGAGGCATCATCGGGTCCTATTTCTCCAAGGATTGTCTTGGCCGTACGATCACTCTGAACTCTACTGAGTATTATGTAACGGGAATTTCGGGCACCAAATTTTAGAGAAATTTGCTGACTAAAATCGAAACGTAGCTGCAGCAATATGGTCCAGGGTGTCCACTTTCTGGAAAAGTCAGGGAAGTCAGGGAAAAGTCAGGGAAGCTTTTGATGGTCAGGGAAAGTCAGGGAAATGACCTGGCGACCTGGAAAAGTCAGGGATATTTGAGTTTTTACCAATAATCGTTTGAGAGGGAAACATCCATGCTCTAATCTGATATCTTCTTGTCTTTGCTGATATTTAACCCAGACCTTTGTTTTTATTTAAAGTTATCAGTGATTACATCAAGACTTCGTATTCCATAGCTTGAGGTTTCTAGGTAAGAAGCACCCCTGAAGCCTTACGGTTTCAGATCAATTAAGCTTTATGAATTCCATTCCGATGGCGACTGTTCCAGTGATGTGCAGTAGGCATCATGTCGAACAGTTTCTCAGAACACAAGTCGTTGTATAAGCGGAAAAACACATAGAGAGAGCTAAAGTCTCTCCGGAAGCTGAGGGGTTCTAGACCGCTTGTGAACTCAGGGTCGTTGACAATTCAGATCACGCGTCGCTGGGTGGAGCCGAAGGAGTTCAGTTGATACTTGAATGCTCCTGCCCAGAGATGTGAGTAGTTCTCTAAGTGCGGCCTCGCTTGAGCTCTGTATAGCTGCAAACGCTGTCTGGGTCCGTACCGTTTTACTCTATTGAGCACTCAGGTTTTTCGCTGCAACGGTAACCTTGCTCTCGAGGTGACTCCGAAGTTGGACGTTGCTAGAAATGTCGACACCTAGGATCCTGATGCTCGAAGCAACAGCAAGCGTTTTTCCTTGGAACTGAGGTGCCATCGTAAAACAGTTTGGTGGTGAACGCTGTCGGTGTCTTCATGGGGCTAAAACGGAATAATTTTAGTCTACCCTCATTCGGAGACTTACTACAGAGTGTCTTCGACTTCAGACACAATCCTGGCACGACTCTCCTCCACCTCGTCGGCCTGTGGGATGTTGCTCGGTCTGTGTACTGTGCAATCATCCTTACTGTCATCCGCATAGAAATGAATACCGCGTATTTGCAGGAGATCATTGATATGTAGGAGGGCTAGAGTTGGCGAGAGTACAGAACCTTACGGGTAACCAGCATTAATGTGTTTAGTGTCAGCTCAGAGGACCAGTTGTCGCAAAGAACTGTAATGTTCCTGTCACACAGAAAGCTGGCGATTCAATTGTGCAATCCCACGGGTAGGCCGTATGCTGGTAATTTCGTTAAAGGTACCTTATTCCAGGCCCTGTCGAATGCCTGTAGGGCTGTATCCAGGCTGACTACCAATGCCTCCCCTCGGCTTTCAATGGTCTCAGTCCAGCGGTGTGTTAGGCTGAGGTATACTAGAAGATTACCAGTTGACCTGCCATGACGAAACCCTTATTGGCGGTCATTGATAAGGTCATAATCTTCTAGATATGCTAAGAGCCGTGTATTAATTACACGCTCCACCACCTTTGAAAGGCGAAAGATAATAGCTATTGGCCTGTAATTCGACGAGTCAGTTCCATCCCCCCTTTTTTGGCACATTAATGCCCTGTAGAGTAAGAGAACCCGAAAACTACTCGAAACTGGAGTCATGGTCTACATAAAATAAATAAAGCTGTGTGTGACACAGGTCATCAGCATAATGGATGGGATATATATGATGTATAGAAATCTGTGTAAGAGCTATTCAAAGACACTGACACTGCTGTTCACTGGAGGCTTTTCATTTCATACTGAATGAAATTCACCTCAGTAAGATGGTTGGAAAAGGATCCTTGTTTTGAAAGAGCACAATTTTTTTTGACAAGGTGAGCCAATTTGTAATAAATGACACGGTCCTTGAAAACCATAATAAAAAAATTCAATGAAAATCCCTTTGTTAAAAGCACGTTTAGTTGCTGTGAAGTCAGTTATGGCAGATTCCGAACCATTTTTGCGCCGTCTCCAGATAAAAATCAAAAACAAACCAGAAATCTCAGCAAAAGCAGCAAAATCCGTTAAAAACGGTTCTAAAATTAATTATAAGGGTCAGGAAAGTTTTACGAAATGGCCAGGGAAAGTCAGGGAAAAGTCAGGGAAGTATTTTGGGAATTTTGAGTGGACACCCTTTGGTCTTACCACACCTATAACAAATCCTTGCCGGTAGTCTTCGAAGAGTCTTTGAAAAATTTCTGTGCTTGTTTAGAAGAAGTTCGAAATCAAGATAGCGGTCATTTAGATGAGTTTAAAAAAAGGTCATATACTTTTATTTTTCTATTTTTTTTTAAGTAAACTACTCATTTTCATGCTTCGTGGCCCACCCTGTTCTTATATAGGGTCCTTATGAAATACCTGAAAAAAATTAAACCATGGCTTCTACTCATGAAACTGAACAACTTTCCCTAAGGAACCTATACTCAATTCACAAAAATTTTTTGGAGTCATGCTATAATTGATCAACGGAACCGCCAATTTTCTATGGGAAGTCCAAAATTTTTTTTGAGAATTGAGTATAGGTTCCTTGAAAAAAGTTGTTCAGTTTAATGAGTAAAGCCGTGGTTAATTATTTTTTTTAAGTATTTTAGAAGGACCCTATATATTGATGAAAACTGTATTTATGTTGTTTTGATTTTGTGTTACTACCAATTTTGTTTTGACAGTGGTACTTATATTGACATTTCGCTATTGTTAACATTTTTGTTTTTCAAAATTACATTGACAATTTTGCTAATGATCATTATAAGGCTTGGCCTTGAATTTATAAATTAAAGTAGAAAAAACTATTAAAACGTCTTCATTTGAAAATTTAAGTTTTATCCTTTAGTATGTGTATACTTCACAGGGTATTGATAAAAATATTAATGTACGAGTATATTACCGTATAAATAAATTAATGTTGATTTTGATAAAAATAACAATGTTTTTCAGTTTAAATTTTATTGTACCTTAAGATTATTCAATAAAACAGTTTGATTACAGCTTAGTTTTTCAATTAGCTTTTATCTATTAATCCTACAGAAAAAAAATACAGCAGTTTTGTTATATATTTTATGTATTAATTTTTTTCTTATGTCACAATACCTCAAATTTGTAATTTATTAACAAATAGATAAAAATTTCTAATATAAAAAAGTGTTTTTTTTTTCAATTTACTCTTTATTTATTAATTATATAGTGAAAATTAATATAACCTTTTTTGTTGAAAATTTTATGCACTTTATTTTTACCGTAATAATCTCTAATCTTAAAGGTTATGGAGAAATGGGCAAAAACTTTATTTATGAGAAACAATTTTACAATTTACTCTTTATCTATTACTCCCACAATAAACATGAATAGAATCTTTTTTGTTGAAATTTTTATAAACTTTATTTCTTTTAAAGCCGCAATACCTCTAATCTTTAATTTATATTAAAATTATTAAAAATTAAAATATATATTTTTTTTTCAATTTACTCTTTTTCTGTTAAATATACAGTGAAAATGAATATGACCTTTTCTGTTGCAAATTTTATGTACTTTATTTTTACTGTAGTAACTATACCTGTAATCTTAAAGGTTATGGAGAAATAGATGAAAACGATGTTTATGAGAAACAGTTTTACAATTTGCTCATTATCTATTAATCCCACAATAAAAATGAATATAACCTTTTTTGTTGGAAATCTTATGCACTTTATTTTTCCGAAGTAACTATACCTCTAACCTCAATGGTTATCGAGTTATCGCCCATCGACAGCGAAAAAACCTAAGCTATAAAAGTAGTCAGATTTTGGAACTGTGACCGATTCGCGTTGTAAGACTGAACTTTTTGTATAAGGTGAAGTGTGTTTTATCGATTTACATTGGTTGCAGAGATCTTATGTGTTTAGTTCCAAAACCGTTTTTTTACGATTTCTGACCCCTGTCTGATTAGGGACGGTGACCGATTTCAGCGAAAAAAAAAAATCTTATGGGGTTGTCCAATGTACTTACTTTCATATCCAAATTTCATTTTGAGTCTTATATGTTCAGGCCCAAATACGACTTTTTAAAGTTTTTCTGAACGTCATAAAAAAACTTCAGTGACCGATCTGGACTATAAGACTCGAGCCAAACGATTGAAAACAAAAAGTTCTTTCGAGATAGACTACTTCCAGCGTTCTTATATGTTCAGGCCCATACACCTTGCTGGCTCCCAATGTATTACCCTTCATAAACTCTTTCATAGACCGGAAGCTCTTCCAGGCGTTCTCGATACGTTTGTCGACTTCTTGGCTTTGCCTGTTTTCGAAGAATACCTACTATCTGGCCCAGATATATGTACTCGTTGATATACTGAAGCGCCTGTCCATCTACCTCGACCCTATGTTTTTAATAAAAAAAGAATATTTGAAATGGCTTGTGTATTTGAAAAAATATCACAAGACTACGAATCAATTTTGACCAGAAAATACAATTAAATAATAACCACAATGGAACCATCATATTTCTTACAAATGAACAGAACATAAAAACGATAGATAAGAATTTTGTTGCCTAACTGAGAGAACGCCTCACCAAACAAAGTATAGGATAAAGCGCAACATTGTTTATAAAATAAATGTTCTTTAAGTGACACATATGTAGATAATTAGTACTCGATTAATAATTTGTGTACGTGATACGGCGGCGGGCGGTGATTTGTTATCGACCACAACCACTACACTAGAATAGCTGCGAAAATAACCATGAGTGGTCGCGACCTAAAAGCTATTATGATTGCCGAAACACGTTTACAACAGATACTTATTTGGAAAATGGATGAATTAATTAAACATACTCCTGTGCCTAAAATCGTTATAGCGGAACATAACATAAAACACTTCGGAAATCGGTTGCGTATATATAATATCATATTCTACGGTTGCATAACATCTCGTGACACTGGCGTTATCGCTCAGTACTCCGAGAGATGCCTCCGCGCTCAATACATCGAGTAAAATGTATGAAAACATTACACACTTGAACTAACAATACTATTGAAAGCATGTGTTCAAATAAACAGTGTTAGTGAATTAAAATGGCGAATTATTTTCGATGGAAAAAGGGGAAGAGGGACGAGGATGTGTTATATTCTGAGAAGCCTCGCAGTAGGTCTCTGGACCCTCGCTCGCTGGAGCTGAGCGGGATCCGGCTGGTGGCCCAGTACCACCAGCAGCAGCAGCAACACCAGCAGAACTTGCATCTGCAGCCACTCGTAAAACAGAGTCAGGTATACAGTTATTAACATATACAATAACTAACGCACCTACACATACAATATTTTTTTTATTTACTATTTAAGGGTTTTTTGTCATATGAATGTACATATTACGACGAAGACTTAATACTTAAAGTTTCTTTACATACAGTTCGCGTTCATAGTTTAAGTTTAAACAAAGATAATTTAGTTGTCAAATATAATTAAATAATAAGTAAATAATTTTAAGTAAAATGTTTTTGTGCACTACGATAATATGTCGACATCATATATTCGATTATTATAATAACTTTTTATTCTCGTGTCCGTTATCAATCACACTCTTGATTATTGATACGAGATTTATCTCATTGATGCCTGTTTATTGTAAAATGACTGCTTTGATAATATTGTATGTCGCTGGCTCGGAACATGTACAGCTTTTGTGTAACGAGTTATCTTTGTTTTTCTTATATAATAATCATTGATAAATAATTAATATATTTTTATTCCTTGAACAAAGGACGTTAGTTTACGCAACTGGATGCGAAATGCGGAGATCCGTAAAACCAAAGACGATGCCCGTTGAATATCCAAGTTAAAGTTTCAGTGCATGGCTCACAGAACTGATAATCGACAGGTAATACTCGCATAGGCCAGTCTTTCCGAAAGTAGGCGATAACGCCCCCTTGTGGGCGCTGGAGGCCTGGAGGGGGCCCCAGAAAAATGGGGGCGCTGATGTGATTTAAGGGGGCGATGGGTTTTTTGTAAATTCACCTAATTCATATATTAAAATTCACTGAAATTAAAATCCTCCTACTACACAACATCCATTTATTAGTTCATATTTATATCCTATTTTATTGTAATATAAACAAAAAATATATTAAATATTTATTATTTTTAATGCGTTACAACGCTATTTATATCTTCAAGATATCATACACTGAAAAATATTCGTGTCTTCATGTGTCGCAGATGAGGTCTCCACCTCCGAAGAAACGTTTTAAAAATAGGTATATCTATTGTTGCGGCCAAGCTGAGCACTTGCCGAACGCGGGATTTTTTATGTAAATACATACATTTTTTATACACATATTTTTGATTATTGTTTAATTTTTAATAGGTAAAGATACTCTTAATATTGTAAAGTGGCATTATTATTGCTCTCTCTGGTAAGAAAAGTCTCGTTTAGAATATAGGTTTAATCAAACTCCAGGCGAGACTAATAGGTTATTGAGATTTTTAAGGTGAAAAAAAAAAATGGGTGGCAATACAAAATAACAGATTTTCTGAATCTCCGGTATAGGTCCTCGAACAGTGCCTCAAAGTGTTTGACGGCACTGTGCTCCAAGTAGACTTGTTAATCTGATGAAGCCTGTAAGAAGCCACTGGTTGTATTAGAATCGCGGGATCTGTTATAGTGGATCCCTACGACGTGCGTGAAATAAGAAATATAAAAACAAGCCCATAAAAAGTTGGAAACCAGTGTGTCCTCTAATCTAAACTATAGCAGACAATAGTCAACTCTGCATTGTCGCTTAAATAGCGAAAAATTTAATAATTTTTAGACATGACGAGGTTTGAAATAATATTTATGTTCGAATGAGTAACCCCACGAACATTCTAATCAGGCCGATGTCGGTCCGCTTTACACGCGTGTTTGCAACAGCACTATCTCAACACCTAAACGTCCTCTGATTTGGTAAGGCGTAAATTTCTTTGTTTACATTACAAAACTTTGTCTCACGTCATGTATTGAAGATTTGATAACTTGCACATTATTTATAACCAGCATTAAAATTATATCTATTTTAAACCTCTGTGATGCTAACTACCCTGCCTTCCTCTTGAATCACTCTATCTATTAAAAAAAAAACTCATCAAAATCCGTTGCGTAGTTTTAAAGATCTAAGCATACATAGGGACAGAAAGACAGCGGGAAGCGACTTTGTTTTATACTATGTAGTGATTTGAAATGTTCCATAATTCTTGCGAGGAAACCTTTGGCCGTGCGCTGCGTTACGCGTGACCACGGAGCGTAGCCACGCGCGCGTATTTCTTTTGAAAATATCAAGGGGAGCGCTGCGTTGTGCGTATCGTATAGTTACGTGGCGCGTAAACGATTACAACTATATTATTCCCAATGGGAAATTAGTGATATAACTGAAATAGGATTTACTCTTTAAGTGTTTGTTATATTTTGGCTTCATAATCGGTTCCAGTTTCGAAAATAATTAGTCGTGCGTCCTTGTTGACGTTTTAAAATATTTGTCAAAAATACATATTATCTTCTTCTCTCAAATTCATAAACTTGGCAATAATAATCTCGATTCAACAAACGGGCTAATTATAAATTACCAAATAATCCATCGCGATACACGATTGTACCCATACATATAGGACTGCACATAATCAAAATAGTACTAGCAACGGTGCCTTAGGCGTGTTCACGCAGAGCCACGAGACGTGAATAACGCGGCGTGTCACGGCGCATAGATAGGGATGTGACTTGCTTATCAAAAAATCGTTTTTTAAATAATCGATTATTTTAAGGGTAAGGCCGCCAAAATTATCATTTTTTGTCAAATCAAACAAAGATAAAAATGACCCAGTCAATTTCTCGAAAATTAATAAGATTTAACGTTTTCCTATGATTAAAATTTTTAAAGTGATGAGTTAACTTACTGTTGCAAATAGGAAACTTAATATAACTAACATTACTTCGTGAAAAGAAAGTGTTTTGTTAGTTAGGATCCTTAATTTTGGGCAAAAATATGGTGTCGTTTTTTGGGACATTAACTTCAGATGGACATTAAAGTTGAATTTTTAAGTTTGGCTAATTACATGATGAAACGTTTAAAATATTATAAAAAGTGCCCTGTGTCACGAGTAATCACTTTAGGAAAACACTAAATAAAATATGTTTGAATTATAACTATTTTTTGATAAGCAAGTCACATCCTGACTATGCGCCGTGACTACGCCGCGTTATTCACGTCTCGTGGCTCTGCGTCGTGGTCATGCGGAACGCAGCGCACGGCCTATAAGATCGCTCTTTACGTCGGTTTCGTCCGGTGTCCGTCATTTACAGTCATAACTAATGCATTTTTAAACCGAAACGAATGTTTGGCACAAAACTTAATAGTTTGAGTAAAGATCTAAATTTTGAGTAATGTAAAAAAATACAGAGAGTGAGTCATATCATAAGTTCTTGCGGTTTTCACCACATAATATAAAGAAAGTCTATCATATTAAAACATACAGTTTAATATTCAAAATATAAACCATAGTCAATACCCCAACAAGAGTCAAGACGGTGCGAGATCAGGGCTGTATGCCGGATGAGGCAAGAGCTCGATTCCTTCCAGGTCAGCTATTTTTTTCTTAGTCAAACTTGCAGTATGAGGAGGAGCATTATCCATCTGCAACAGCGCTCGTCTTCGATTGACCAAAGCTGGATATTTTTCACTCAGGGCTGCATACACACGTTTCAACTGGGCTACGAAAAGCTCTGCCGTAATTCCATGGCCATCTGGAGTCAACTCCCAACAGACTGGTCCCTCAAAATTCCACCATAAACACAGCATTACCTTTTCTTCAAAGCGATCTCGTTTGACGACCGGTTCTGGCACCTGACCGCGCGATAACCACTGTTTTTTCATATCTGGATTTCTAAAATACACCCACTTTTCATCGCATGAAACGATTCTTTTAAAAAAACGATCGTCAAGTAGATTCTCCTGCAAACGTCTGCACATATCAATCCGGCAGCGGCGTTGAGCCTGTTCAGACAGGGTGTCCACTTTCTGGAAAAGTCAGGGAAAAGTCAGGGAAGCCTTTGGTGTTTAGGGAAAGTCAGGGAAATGACCTGGCGACCTGGAAAAGTCAGGGATATTTGAGGTTTTCCTAATGACCGTTAGTGAGGGAAACATCCATGCTCTAATTTGATATCTCCTTGTCTTTGCTGATATTTAACCCAGACTTTTGTACCATATTTTTTAAAGTTATCAGTGATCTAACGTCATGACTCCGTATAACTTCATGACGTCCGTTGAGGGTTCTAGGTAAGAAGCACCTCTGAAACCTTACGGTTCGAGACCAGTTGGCTTTAGCTGTTGGGGATTCATTCCATTCCGATGGCGAGTGTTGCGGTGACAAAACTGTGCCGTAGAACAGAACACAAGTCGTTGTATAAGCGGTAGTACACACAGAGAGAGCTGAAGTCTTTCCGAAAGCTGAGGGCTTCTAGACCGCTTGTGCGCTCAGGGTCGTGGACAAGTCTAATCGTGCATCACTGGGTGGAGTCGACAGGGTTCAGCTAAAACTTAGGTGCTCCTGCCCAGAGATATAAGTAGTAGTTCATATGCGGCCTCACTTGAGCTTTGTATTTGTATAGCTATCTGAGTCTGAAGTACCGCTTTTCTCTGTTGAGCACTTAAGGATTTTTCGCTGCAAAACCTTGCTCTCGAGGTGACCCCGAAGTTGAACGTTGCTAGAAATGTCGACACCTAGGATCCTGATGCTCGTAGCAAAAGCAAGCGTTGTTTCTTGAATTTAAGGCACTGAACGGCCAGTCTCAGTTTGGCGGTGAACGCGCAGACTTGCGTCTTCGTGGGGTTAACAAAATTCAAAATATTTTTTATTTAAGTAGATGCTGTACTCATATTTTAAATCGTCTTTTTTTCTATCTAGTACAAAGTTCCTAACTTGTACACTCAACGTTTCGGGAAGTGTTAGCGTAGCGAGAAGAAACGTCGAGCCCAAAATAAACTCGCCCCAAAATTTTTTTTGAAATAAATACTTAATATCTATAACAATTGATGTCATTACTAAAGCTATGAACTGGAGGATCTATACATGTCCATACATCATTGTCATTAACATAGTCTTGGGTTTCATAATATAACTGGACTAAAAATAGTCTAGAGTGTCTTCGACTTCAGACACAATCCTGGCATGTTGTGGGATGTTGCTCGGCATGTTTATTGCGCATCATCCATGCTGTCATCTGCATAGCAATGTATACAGTGTATTTGCTGGAGATCTGTGATATGTAGGAGGAATAGAGTTGGTAAGAGTACAGAACCTTGCAGGTCACCAGCATTAATGTTTAGTATCAGAGGACCAGTTGTCGCAAAAGACTTTAATGCTCCTGTCACACATAAAGCTGGCAATCAAATTGCACAATCCCACAGGTAGTCCGTATGCTGGTAATTTCGATAGAAGTACCTTATTCCAGACCCTGTCGAATGCCTTACATATATCCAGGCTGACTACCAATGCCTCCCCTCGCCTTTCAATGGCTTCAACCCAGCGATGTGTCAGGCATACTAGAAGGTCACCAGCTGACCGGCCATGACGAAACTCGTATTGACGGTCATTAATAAGGTCACGATCTTCTAGATATGGTAGGAGCTGTGTATTAGTTACACGCTCCACCATCTTTGAAAGGAGGGAACTAATAGCTATTAGCCTGTTATTCGAGGGGTCAGTTCTATCCCCCATTTTGGGAACTGGTTGCACATTAGTAACTTTCCAGGGCATTGCCACGTGGCCTGTGGAGTAGGAGAGCGCGAAAACTACTCGAAAGTGAAGTCTGTGGTCTACATACAGTAAATAGGCTGTGGGACAGGTCATCAGCGTAATAGGTGGGCCATATATTATGATGTATTGAAATATATGTATGAGCTATTCAAAGACAGTCCAGCTCGTTGAGCTCCTTAAACTGCTAATACTGCTATTACTGGAGGCTCTTCATTTCCACAGCACAGAAATTCACCCCAGTAAGATGTTGAAAAAATATCCTTGTCTTGAAAGAGCACGAAAAAAATGACAAAGTGAGCCAATTTGTAATAGACGACGACATGTTCCCAGAAAACCACAGTCAAAAAATTGAAGACATTCACTGAAAACCCCTCTTTTAAAAGCACGTTTAGTTGCTGTGAAGTCAGTTATGGCAGATTGCAAACCATTTTTGCGCCGTCTCTAGGTGAAAATTAACAACCAACCAGTTTTAAAATGGATTATTAAGGGTCACGGAAGTTTTACAAAATGGTCAGGGAAAAGTCAGGGAAGTCTTTTGGGAATTTATTGAGATGATTTATATAACTTATTAATGAATTTTATGCTTTTATGTTTTTTATTTTCTTCGTATTATTAAATTTTACTGTACTTATTATTTCTAATTCAAACACAATGTATTTTGTAAATGAATAAATGAACTATGAACTATGAACTATGAACACCCTGTCAGAGGTTAACTCGTGCGGAACAACACGGCAGCTCTTATAACTCTTCCCAAGCTTGTGTAAGTGGCGAACGACACTAGATTGAGATATTTTAAGTTCGGCAGATATGTCACGAGTATTTTTGCTCGGTCCCGCTTCTACAGCTTTTTACAAAGATTCGATATCCGTCGGTCCACGGGGTTTATCTTGTGAAGGCTCAAATCTCCCGATCGGAAACGCTGGAACCAAAATTGTGCTATCCGTTCTGTAACAGAGTGTTCACCCTCCACACAAAAAAAATATTTAGCAGCAGTTACAGCTGAGACGCCTTTTTAAAGAAAAAACGAAGAAGTAGTATTGAGTTGAGACTAGATTGGAATTTAGAATAGTCAATTAATAATAAGGATTAAAAAATATTCAAAATCTGTCATATATATTTTTTTTCCAGACATTTAAAGTTAAAGCTCTGAAATACCTTGTTTTGTTAAAAATCATCTTTAAAGTTCGATTATAAAAAAAGCGGCCAAGTGCGAGTCGGACTCGCCCATAAAGGGTTCCGTAGCAGCAAGTAACATAATATAAAAACCAGCTGGGTGACCGAGCTTCGCACGTTCAATCGGAGCGTTTGTAAAAAAAACTGAAAACGACATATCCAGATGAACCACGCCAAAAATGGCAGAAAAATACTCGAACATATCAGTGCATGTTGTCATTCCTCTGTTCATTCCTTCAGAACTGCACGCCATCTGTTGTCGAGTAGCGCGGTCAATGTTAGCAACAAAGGGCTCCAAGGCCTCCCAAGTAATGTAATTCACTGGTAATTCACCTACTCGACAAAAGATGGCGCCATTAGTGAAATATATTTACAAAACAAAAAACAACTATCAAAATAAATTCCTTATTTGTAAGGATAAGTTTAGGTTTAGACCCTCATAGATCCATTGTAGATCCGAAACAACTAACCATAGATCGATAGAATTATCCTTGTTAGAATCGTTTTCGACAAAAATAAAAACAAAATTTAATGCACAGTAAATTCGAAACATAAACATTGTAGCAGTCGTCGATGTATTTTATATAAAACTTGATAAATCAGCGCACGTCGATTTAAAAAAAAAATACTATCTTCGATAAAATAGGTAAAAAATGTACCTACGTCATTCACGCTGCAGCACCCGATTTGAAATGTTCCAAATCCATTTTTGGTGATTTTTAACCCCTAATCCTAAATTTTCTTCAAAAAGTTTCATGCCGTTTTCGAAATCCTCGGGACACCTAACTCGTTTAATAGTATAGGAATAATAATAATAATACAAATAAAAAGACAAAAAACAATAAAGTCTCGCGGGATTCGAATCCGAACCTACATAAAAAAAAGCCAGCACCGAACCTTTAGGCCAGTTCGCGCTTGAAGGTGGTGTTAAAAATAAACATCATATGTGTAGTCATATTATGTAATTTCGCTCATATCTCCCTTAAATGAGTTTTTCGAAGATAATTCCACCATAGATCGATTTCTGGCGAGTTTTAACCCCTAATTCTAGATTTTCGTCACAAGGTTTCAAGCCGTTTTCAAAATCGTCGGGACACTTAACTATAGGATTCTTGTAGTTCGTTGTAGGTAAATTGCGGTTTACGATTTATGACGTATTAAAAAAAAACTACTTACTAGATCTCGTTCAAACCAATTTTCGGTGGAAGTTTGCATGGTAATTTACATCATATATATTTTTTAGTTTTATCATTCTCTTATTTTAGAAGTTACAGGGGGGGGACACACATTTTACCACTTTGGAAGTGTCTCTCGCGCAAACTGTTCAGTTTAGAAAAAAATGATATTAGAAACCTCAATATCATTTTTGAAGACCTATCCATAGATACACGTATGAGTTTGATGAAAAAAAATTTTTTGAGTTTCAGTTCTAAGTATGGGGAACCCCCAAAATTTATTGTTTTTTTTCTATTTTTGTATGAAAATCTTAATGCGGTTCACAGACTACATCTACTTACCAAGTTTCAACATTATAGTTCTTATAGTTTCGGAAAAAAGTGGCTGTGACATACAGCCGGACAGACAGACAGACAGACAGACAGACAGACAGACATGACGAATCTATAAGGGTTCCGTTTTTTGCCATTAGGCTACGGAACCCTAAAAACACACACTTCTACTTGCTTGTTTAATAGATTAACATCATATACATATAGTCAGTTACTATACGAACTTTCAGATAATTGAGCTATAATTAATACAAAATTAAAATCGCGAAATGCCGTTATTTCACCCAACTTTACAAAACTGCGTATATCTCAGAAACTTATTGCCGACCCATGGACCCTTTTTGCTTGGACGTCCACATATTTTATTTTGAAAGATATTGGTCTGAAGTTGCAAAGATATTGGCCTCCAAAGTTGTTAGAAAAGTTTCCTCCCCGGGTGTAACTGAACTGTTTAGTTTTCTCCCCGGGTGTAACTGAACTGTTTGACCTAGTAACTTGAAATAAGGGATACAATACATGTATTTATTACTTTGTATGTTTTTCGTCGTCAAATTTTATGAAGCCAGGTGTTTTGCCAATGACGTAAGGTAAATTAAAAATTTACGTATATGCTGCGTTAAAGTCTGACAAATAACAGAATATTGAAACTTTCATACTTTGAACCCTTAAAAAGAAAAAAATATATTATGCCGATATTTCTCAGTATGTTTTTTTGACTTCTACTTTATAATTGTTAAATTTTATTAAAATATAAAATTAATGCTTTTGAGGCGCTCTTGTACCAAAATAACTTTTTTTTAACACAAATGACATAAAACTAGAGAAAGTTCATGTCTGAAAATAAGCTCGATAAAAAAAAACAATGATGGTTCTACCGTTACTTAAACAGTACCCAGTGTCTAGTATATCAAAAGAAAAAAAAAATAACATTGTATAACAGTATTCTGCCGTCATAAGAAGGAAGGCCGCAAAGTATATGGAGATTCCGTATACTTTGCGGCCTTCTTTTTTATGAGGACAGTATTGGTTTCGACGATATCAAGGAAACTACGCCATTAGATTGAACACTTTCATTTAGAAAAAAAACAAAATACATAAGCTAAAAAGTAAATAATTCGCGTGACCGCCTCCGTAGCCTAATAACCGCCTCCGTAGCCTAGTGGCTAGTCCGCTTGCTTCACATCAGGAGGTCGCGGATTCGATTCCCGGCGGGGTCCAAATTTGTAGGACTCGGTTTGGTTGGTGGTAGGGCATTTTCTGAGCCCGCCTGGCTAACTACCACCATCTTATCTAAGTCTTGCTGGTTGTGCCCCAGAGCTATATTCGTACTAATATTTTCATTATTTTTTCCTAATTACACAAACGAGATAAAGTAAAAAAACGTAAAACGAATAAAATTAATAATTTTAAATTTTTCAAAATTCATGTAAAAGTCTGGGGAACAAAGAAAAAGAAAATTTTTGATATCTGACTAATACCATGGGTCACTTAAGATGTTTTTTTTTACATATGGATGTTACAAAAATACACCCCTAATAAATTAAGGGTGTTAGGCTGCGGCCTGGACGCAAGCGACGGCGACAGCGACACGAGTGACTTGATTTCCTCGTTCCATAGATTTGTATGGAGCTGTTTCGGGCGACAGCGACACGCGCGGCGACACACGAGCGACGAGCGACATTTCAAGGAAGGTCGCGGGTTTAGGGACGTTTTTCTTTAATCGATAAACCAGTCCAAACTATCGATAGTTTGAATAGAAAAAATAGTTTCAGATAATAAAATAATAAAGTTTGATACTAGCTGGAGTGCCCGGCTTCGCTCAGGGAGTTGATATCCCCTCGCACCCCGCACCTCGCCCCCCCCGCACCCCGCGACTCACCCTCCTTCGCACGCCGCTCCTCCCCCACCCGCATTTTTATTTTTTATTTTTACGGGGTCTTGACCGCGACTTCATGCGTAAAATTTATGGTATTTCACGGCTGTTTTTAATGATATTACAGACATAAATTATATAATTTCATACATCTTAAGAAAATTATAAGTTGTAACTTTTACGTTAGACAGATAAAACCAAAAAGTTTATTTTGTATAGTTTTGACCCAGGTGAATTTGTGTGAAATGGGGTGACTGACGTTTAACCTTAAGTGCACTTCAGCTTGTGGCATTTAAAAACGTCAAACTTATCGCTTAATAGGTATAAACCGAAAAAAAATTCATCGAAAGTTATTATTAAAGCCCCCCTAAGTCTAATAGTTCAGAAATACCTACAAGGGGGACGTCGATGCCACTTTTTATCAATTTTGTCAATACCTTTGTAACGGTACATAGATAAATACTTACTTTCCTGATAAAATAAGTTCTTATTCAATGGTAACGAGTTAAAATCGTTAGAGCCATTTTTGAGAAACTAATAAAGAACTTTGGTTTGTATGTTTTTAAGAAAATAAATGATAAGTATGTTTTTCCCATGGAACCTAAAAAAATTGCCCTAAGAAGAAAAATAAAAACGGCTTGAGATATTAACGAAGTATTGCCCTAGCCTAAATGTGGTTGTTTTGTTTTATGCAAGGAGCAAGAGATGTTTCTCTTTCTCCTTCCTTCAGGGCTACGGAATAAATAAAGTAATGATATCATCACTTACCTATTGAGCCCGAGTCCACTTTACAACTAAATGGTATATAGAAATTAACTAAAATAGTATAAAGAAAAAAAAGAAATAGGGAAAACCTCTTAACTCTTAAGCAGGCCGCTGACGTATGCTTCCCACATAGATTTTTCCATGCCGTAGCCAGGTTTTGGTAATGAAAAGCCCGCAATCTGTCAGATTTTAATCATAAATATATACTCTGTGGTTCCGAATTTGCAAACTCTGTGTATCCCAACGTATGTGATACTGATAGCCATTTAAGTTTTGACTGTCCGGTAAAGCGGCGTTTTTGTGTAACTGTGCAAGTTTTATTTAGATTATGCCGAAACAAAGAAAGATAAGTCGTGTAATTTTTTAATATATTAGACAATTTAAATTTTTCTAACAAGATTTATATTATTTCTAGTTGATTTCTTGCTAAATTGTCTAAAATAAGGCAAATAATTATGTGGGCAACATGTGACCATAGCCTGTTGAGTCGAACTAATTTGTGGGAGCTTTATATCCTTTGCCTGTTCAAATTACCAACTTTTTTATACTAGCCTTTTCACCCGACATTGTGTGTGATTTAAAAAAAAACAATAAATATAAAATATTTTTAAATAAAATTATAATTACTGTTTTTTAATTAATTTTCAAATAAATTAATAAATAATAGTTATTATAATTTTAATTAAAATATTTTATATATTTCTTTTAATCACAAACACAAACATACACAAACATTCGTAATTTATTTTTTAATTTAATTAATCAATAATAGTAATTTAAAAAAAAATAGTAATCAGACACTAGAATTATGATCACACAAACATTCGACATTTATATAGTGTGTAACAGAAAGGTGTGACAATACTTCAAGGTTGGCTTTTACCCATTAAACTGAACAACTTTTGTTCTACAACTTTGTTGAAATCGCAAAAAAAAATTTTGGACTTTTCATACAAACTTGGTTCGCCAGCTAATCGATTTGTATGAAAAGTCCAAAAAAAAATTTGCGATTTGAACAAAGTTGTAGAACAAAAGTTGTTCAGTTTGATGGGTAAAAGCCAACCTTGAAGTATTGTCACACCTTTCTGTTACAGCCTGTATATAGTTATCACATAAAGGGTAGTCTCTATTCAGGCAATGGTAATCCCATTTCCCACATTTTTTCAGGGATTTCAGTGTTTTTAAAGGAATTTGTTGATAAGGATTCATAGAGGGTGCTATTCAAAGCCTAAATCCATATATAACACTTTATTTCTTGCAGCGGTTTCTTCGGGGCCTGTTTAAGGGTTAAAATTTCGTAATGCAGTAAAAAAAATAAGGGTTGACGGAATAGCAAAAAAGGAATAGCAAAAAAGAGTTTATTTTAAAAAAGGCGTCAAATTAAAAGTTTATTTAATAAAATTTTCGAGTTTGCTGTATTCAGATAACTGTGATCTGTCTGTGATTAAGATTCGGGTGCCATTCACACCTACTCAACGAAATGTACAATCCCTTTTGACATGTAAATCTATTCTTTCACGATAAGGTCATCAGTTGCGTAATTGAGTTTTAGATACTACATATAGATAATTACTAACATGTACATAACAATATTCATTTTCCGGGATCATCTAGAGCAGTGTTTTTCAATCTGTGGGTCGCGACCCCCTGGGGGGTCACGAAGCCTTTCTCAAGGGGTCGCGGGTAAAAGAAAAATTAAAGTGTTTATAGGTCGTACACAGCCATGAAAAAATACGATTTCAGTGAGAAGGTTGGGCCTGTTTATTAAAAAAAATATTTTCAAACGTGGTTGTATTTGGGAGACGTTAATAAGTCAATCATTTACTAATTGAATAAAATTATGAACATAATCTTCCAAATCACTAACATTTTGTATGTTTATGGCCCTAGGGGGGTCGCGAGATATTTTTCACTTGTAAAGGGGTCGGGTTTTAAAAAAGGTTGAAAAACACTGATCTAGAGGATGTAATAAGGTAACTACTTCTATCTCATTTGTGGACGCGTCTAACACGCATGAACGATACTGTGTATCCTTGGCACGGTGAAGTACAATTGCATTTAAATAGCCATCGTCGTAGGTACTTGGTCAGTGCTGGGGCAGATACAATGTCACAAAAGTGTTTCATTATTTTTGTAGCGGCCATTTCAATATTTCATTAATGAAAATTGTGATAAAACCTAATCGTATATATTTTTATTTATTTCATACCTAACATAAACCAACCAAAACTAAATGTCTTTAGATATATATTTATATTGGTATTCCAAAGTCTGATGAGATGAGTCTTCTTTGTTTATTTTGGTCGCATGAATTAAATAATAAATTGTACAGCCACGCTACCGTCCAGACGGTAAAAAGGAATTCGAGAGCTAAATTCTTCTTTTTAATCAGACGAAGTGAAATGACGTTTGCTGGGTTACCAGATAATGAGAAAAAAATAATAGTGATGTGAAAAAAATATTAGGTCTTCACGCACACACGCGCAATTTTAGTACAAAATTATTCACACACATAGATAGCGGGTACACTGTAACCGTATAAAATACTGTACTTGTGTTTGTGAAAAAATGGCGAAAGACAGGAAGAATCTTGTCTGCTTATGACACCAGTCGGCAGCACTGTCTTTATCTAATTTCAGTACTGCGTTTTGTCTCAAAATCGGTAGGTGGCGCTGTTTACGAGTTGAGTAGATATTGTTATAATTAAATAAAAACGGAGGGCGTAACGGTAAATAAAAGTTAAAGTATCGTATAATATAATACGTAAGTTTTAATTGATTCTGTTTGTGAACTGGCAGATTTACCAGGGTAGGCAGTGCTTTTCTGCCTGTATGGACTGCACGCCACTGGTATTATCATTAGCCAAATGACGTTCACCTTGCGTCCACGATCCTTCCATATTTTAGGTGCGAGTACCTAATTGTGCTAAGTACGTAACCATTAAAATCTAATCAAAATTATTAAGTGCGTGCGGTCAATGACATTGCCGATTAATAAAAAAAGTGAAAGAGAAATTAATACGAGTATTAACTATTTCCAAATTATTACTGTATGTTTAGAAATTAAATACCTAATGCTTGTTTAATGCGCGTTGTCTGAATATTTTGAGATCACACTCTGCTATTGAAGCTTTGAAAATCATAGGTGTATTTTTAATTTTCTGGCGCTATACATGCTTTAGCGCGTTCTTCGCTATCATATGCATTTTGAACATATTTCACATAATACCATAATACCTATTTCATGAATCATGATTAAAAAGTAATGTCGCGCTGTCATGTAAATATACCCAAAAAAATACACGGACATATGTAATTGTTTATTCCTTACCTGTCCACGTCAGCTGGCAACGAAAAAAAAGATAATCTACTATTTCTTTTACAGTTTAGACAGCCGAATACACAACAGTTTCTAAAATATATTTTTTCATCCGATGTGATTCGTAAAAAATCCCGTCCTGTCGCTTCCACGCGCGTGACGACCCTGACTGTGCTATCGTGACCTTGCCTAGAACGACCGTATACGTCTATAAGCATGTATATGCTTAGGATTTTAGTGGTTTGTATTGAGCGAACACTCTGTTAGGTATACTTTGTGCCCATGGTGTGGGGTGTAGTCGAATAGGTCTTTCAAAAATATTGTGGGTTTGTGAAAACCATTATTTCCTTTCAGGGATCCGTTTTCGAAATATTTAAAGTCATGTGTCTGCCAGTTAAACGTTTGTTTCTAAAAATGTGAAAAAATCTATGGCAGTAGTTTAAACAACGAAGTTAAAAGGAAAACTGTCACAGCTAAGTAGGCTTTACAAGTTAACGAGTAGTAGTCGATCGATCAACTTATAAAGCCATATTTCGTACCTAGTTCATAATTCCATTGAAAATTACTTTGATGAAGTTGTACTACGGAACCCAACACTGCGCATGGCCCGACACGTACTTTACCGCTTTTTTTAAATGAAATATTTTACTGCCTACATGAAACAAATTACAACTCCTTGCTATATTATCTGAGCAAAGACACCATTCCTTAGATACCTGTGTCTCACATTCTTGTGGGAACTATTCAATATTTCGGCATGAAATATTCTATAAGTCACGACCATAATGCGCAATAATAATGAAATTGGTCAAGTAATTTTGCATAGAGCCACAAATGCCTTTACAACACTACAATTTTTGTACGTCAAAAATCAATGCGAAATAATAATGAAATCCGGCAAGTAATTTGCATAGAGCCACAAATGCCTTTACAACGCTACAATTTTTGTACGTCAAAATCAATCTTACATAGTACATACAAACACACATACAAATGCCTTTACAACACTACAATTTTTGTACGTCAAAATCAATCTTACATAGTACATACCTAAAGTTATTTTTTTTACTTGTTATTCGTTTGTCCACGTCTTGGTGAGGTCAAAAGCAACAACTTCTGTTCCGGCATTTTTCAAATGACAACCGTATTATTTTCTATACTTTAAAAATATATTTATATATTTGGCAAGAAGCAATGTTTTATAGCACAAGTAAAGGGAAAAGTACGAAAACCATAAATTTGTAGTTACATCACAATTGTGATGTTGTTATAGTTGTATTCAGCTGCTTACTAGAATAAGGCAATTAACAGATATAGGTAATGCGAAACTCGTGTATTTTAGTTATTTTTATAGTATAATGTCTTACGGCATCCTTATTTAGGGACATGCAGCTGACATACACTGAAAAAAAAAAAAGAGTTGGAGATTATTTTACGCCAAGAGATTCTGATGTCTTTGATTTATTTCTTACTGCAGAAATATCATTTTTTACAAAGAAAGTTTCGACCCTCACAATAAAATATGACATTCTTGAGGGCCGATTCAAGAAACTCATTCTCTCCATTGAAAAAAATATTTCATGGTGCATATATGAAACTATATTTCCTTGAATGAAAGAAATTATTTTTACTGTACAGTACGAAAACATGTATGGTTTTCGGACTAATAATATAGAGTTCAAGACATGTGTGATTATGAATTTATACGGAACCCTCGGTGTGCGAGTCCGACACGCACTTGGCCGGTTTTTTAAAAGTCATTCTTAACATTCTCTAAATTCCCCTATTATTTGTTTTTATTATAACTGATATATTTGTACGATTTAGTTACATAGTTTTGCACTTAAAAGTCTTAAAACACAACAATTAAGTTTCACTAAATCAATTTAGGTATTTGATCTAATCACTAGATTTCTGTAGGGAAATAACAGAATCGTGTTATTATTTTAACATTTCCTGGGATTTGAACAAATCCCTTAGAAAATTGATCAAATCCCTGATTTTATCATATCCCTGCGACATATATACATACAAAAATTTTAAAAACCCAATGATATTTGTTTCAATTACCGACATATTCGAACGATTTACACACATAGTTTTCTCTTACAAAACAAAAAATACCATTTTCATGAATATTTAGCTGGCTAAAATTTTAAAAGGTCCCTATGTTTTTATCACTCACGCATATGTGTGAAGCGCTTTACATGTTTAAAATAAGATGCGCATACGGCTATTAATTTCATAGAAATCTTTATTAAGAAATAACTTATAAAATAAGTGGATATTTGAAAATTGCTGAAATAAAAGTGCGAGTGAACAGGCACTATTTGAGCTTGCGTGCTACATCTTCGGCAGCATCGTCACTTAACATTAGGTGAGGTGTTGCCAAACGCACTCAAATCTATAATTTAAAAATAAAAGTTGTTTCTTTTGACCGCACCAATATTAAGTAAACGGATGTCAGGTTGAAAAGAATAACATTGTATTTGACTTTTTGAGCACAGGCAAAAAATATTCGCAATATTTGCATCATGAACAAACATGGCATGTTGTCACCTCCATTAGGTAGGTCATAGGACATAAGGTTGGGGAGGGCTGCTACAACCAACCATTTCGCGTGTCAGGCTGGCATTATTGCCAGCCCAGCTCCTCCAGGAAGTCCAGTAGCGACCTTGGATTTCTGACGACTTTCTGGAGTGACTTCGGGTCACCGAGGTGCGCGACCTTGTACGATGTTACCTGTCTGCATTCCAGCAGTATATAAGCAGCAGTTTTCTCAGCTTCCATGCATGTTCGGCACAATGGGCTGTCTGTAAAACCCAAAGTAAACAACTGTTTTTGTAGGGTCTATGTCCAGTGATAGAGCAATAAGCTTTCGGAGTTGGTTCCTTTTAAGTTTTAGAAGCTTCCTGGATAGGCAGGCATTCGTTGCTGGTAAAACCCACCTTGTTTGACGGCATATTTCTAGGTTCGACCAGTATTCATTATGCCTGTTTCTAGTGCGTTGACGGAGTACGATCTGCTGCCAGGTTGATGGAAGTGGGATGATGGGTTCTGGCCCTACCGCTGTTTGTCCTGATCCTTTCCTTGCTAGCTCATCCGCCCCGTCATTGCCGCGTCAGTTGCTGTGACCCTTAATCTATTGCAGAGTAACGTCGCTGCGGTGACAAACATCTGACAACTTACGGTGACACTCCAGTATGATTATATTACTACCCTGCTATCAGAGAGACTTCCATTAGGTATCTGCCGTAGAGCGTCAATATCTTCTACAAAGGAAAACTTTTGCTGTTTGTTGCTAGCAGATTTTTATTTCAGTTAATTGATTGACAAAAGACAATGCCCGTTTGTGCCCCAGAGTCATATTCGTACTTATATTTTCATTATTTTATTCCGAAATATTACAAAAATAAGATAAAGTAAAAAACTGTAACACAAATAATTCAGAATTTTACATTTTTCAAAATTTCTGTAAAAGTTGGGAGAAAAAAGATATAAAAATATTTTTGTAGATATTTGACTAATTCACGCGAGTTACCTGAGGAGTGCCTGAGGAAGATATGTAGAAACATTTTTGGACTTGTATTATTATTTTTTTACCCCTATGTATTACAAAAATAAAATTACGTGACATACCTTAAAATAATGAATTAATAATTATGGGTATTCTCTATCCTCTTTAAAAGTTTGGAAAATAGATAATAAATAAATAAAAAATACTGCTATATACGTGATACATGAAAGATTGATAGGCATTTGATTTTCATTCACTCATTCAATAGTGTTGTGAAATTATCGGAAAAATGAATCAATTTAATATGTAATATTCAAATACCGATAACTTTTATTTAACGAGTATTTAAAAAATACCAATGATTTATATATGTAAAAAAATTAGAATGATAGAAACGACAAAGAATATAATATTAAACATTAATATTATTACTTATTATTGCAATTCAGAATGAGAGAGTTTTTAAATAGATCTATGTAAACTCTACGAACGGTATGCAATTCTCATTTTAGTTTTTAAATCTTACTGTCATTATTTTGTCAACTACTCAGGCTGAGAACACACCGAGCTTAATTTAAATTATTTAACCAAATATTTCACACGGGCAGAAGGTACCAGTGATTCTCCATATTAAATATTATATGGCCGACTTATTATATAATTAGATCCGCGAACATGTATCCTTCATTGTACTGAAGTAACTAGAAGAGCAAGTCGGATCCAGGTCCTTTGGTGTGTTAATAATAATAACATGAGTATAATTATTCATTTGACATTTTAACAATACTGTTTATGAAAGTTTCTTTATCAATAAACCAATTTTTCCATAAACTCACGAAATATCCACATCATACATCACTACACTGACGTTTGATCTCCGGAGATTATATGTCAAAATAGCATTAAATTAATTTCGGCTGTAAATACACCATGCTAGATTTACACACACCAACAAGATGTATATAACTATATACTAGACTACTATGAACAAACCTCTGAATTTATTTTCAGTTGCCTCAGTATATTATAAGACAACCTTTGTTATAATATGTAGATAGTTACTAAAATAAACACACCGTAAGCATTACATTTAGTAGAATTTAGGTCTGTTTTGTTAAAAAAAAAACATGCTTTATTATTCTGTTGGTCCGGATAAATTAGTTCTTTCGATCAGTTCACCTACCAAGGGTCCTAAGTTTATTAAGTCATATAACAACATGTAAACGTAAACCTCAATGTGAAACCTTTACTTAGATGTTTAAATATCATAATATTTATATTCAGATTAAAACAAGAAGTAAAAAAGTAACTTGACAATTTTAACGGTAAGTTTTAATGAACGTTGCCAGTCCACTACTAGATGCCTACCTATAAGGCAATCATAGAGGAATAAGTATATTGGAACATAATCTCCTCATACGAATTGCAAGCATCATCTGTGTTAAACCTTATTATCATTTATCATTCAGTCATTCATTCAAGAATGTAAACATTAAGTTACGTTTTATAAGGTTAGCAAGGGTAACATGGAATGTGCGTCAATAGAAGATGGACAATTTAGAGAAGAAAAGTTACCATTTAAATATTTATTTCTAATGTTGTATTAGCTATTTGTCTCTTTAATATTAATTTTACGAATTTTTACAGCCGTAAGCCGTAAGATTTGTGAAATATATATGTTTTCTCACTATTATTACAAGGCACTAAAAAGTCATCCGCTATTACCCCATCGTACCTTAGGTAAGCATCACTTTAGCTTACAAGTTAATATTTCTGTTCTCTCAACTTTTTAAGGTAAAATGGCAATACGGTTTTATTTTACAATCAAACAGCTATCGTTTGATATATAAATCATTCGTGTAATATGTGTGCATTGCCTATTTTCGGGCTGGGGCACGACAGTATGGCCAGCTTGGCATTGTCTTTTCAATTGTTGTGGCGGTCCGTCTTAATTTTAGTTTTCTTTAAGATTTCTGTAGCAAAAGAATGGGTAAGGCGCCCATTACTAACCCTATGCAGTCTGTCCTGTCTAACAGTGTATCACAAGGCAACTGTTTACCTTAATAGATAGCCACTTACAATTTTCACAGAAAACCAATGTTACGATAAATGTAAAGACAATTATGCGAGTTGAGTTTTACAGACCAGTTTGAGAAAATTATGCTCCACCAAATGCTGCAACAATTTAATGTAAACAAACTTCAGCACGACCGAAAATTTAGCTTCACAAAAGATCGATCAACTACCAATGCAGGCATAGCACTCATTCGAAACATCTATGTTGCTTTTGAAGTATCACAATAGAAGTGTTTTGTGATATATCTGGCATTTGATTGTGTTGATCGTCAAATTAAAGCATTACGGTGTCAAGGGCTCTCAATATTCTAAATTCTTATCTGAACTTCTTTGACACAAACAGTTAAAGTAAACGGCACAAATTCTTCTGGCTCTAAATTAAAAATAAGTGTTACCCAGGGATCTATTTTAGACCCTTTTCTTTTCCTTGTGTATACAGGGTGATTGGTAATTCGACGTGATCCTTCAAAGGGGTTATACTAGAGGTCATTTGCAACAATTTAAGTTAACCAGGGGTCAAAAATGTATGGTTACTGAGATATTACTGTTTTTAGATTTTTTGAAATTTTCTACCTTGTTACCAGAAACAATTAATTATGAAATAACCATTACACCGTTTACATTAAATTGATACTTTTTTAAAAGCTGAAAATGAGCGCTTGCTTTGAAAAAAAAATCCTTGCCCAAAACTCACAAAGTCTCAAAAATAAACGGTCTTAAGGTCTGCATAAAAATATTATTTTGCAGAAATTTTCCATAAGTATTACTAGAGTATTACTAGAAAAAAATGTAGTAAACTTGGCGTACAAATTATTGACAAAAGTGTCTTGTTTCATAAGCTTTTTAAAAAGGTACAAATGTTACCAACTTTTGCAAGGGATCGAAAAAATAAACAATAAACCAAACAAATAACATATTTTTTCCATACATATCCTGCACGGTGCCGCCCTCTTTTTTACTCGTGTCGTGCAAGTTCACTACATTTTTTTCTAGTAATATTCAATTACTTATGGAAAATTTATACAAAATAATATTTTTATGCAACTTAAGACCGTTTATTTTTGAGACTATGTGAGTTTTGAGCAAGAATTTTTTTTCAATAGGAGCGCTCATTTCTTAGCTTTTAAAAAAGTATCAATTTAATGTAAACAGTGCAATGGTTCTTTCATAATTATTTGTTTTTGGTAACAAGGTAGAAAATTTCAAAAAAATCTAAAAACAGTTATATCTCAGTAACCATACAGTATTGACCCCTGGTTAACTGGACTTAATTTGTTGCAAATGACCTCTTGTATAACCTCTTTGAAGGATCACGTCGAATTACCAATCACCCTGTATAAATGACTTACCTTTTATGGTGCAACACCTCTCTCGTGTTGTTTGCAGTTGACACTTCTCTTATTTTTAAGGTAGAAAGAATAAATTGCAAAATTGACGATCTTACAATTTGCAAATACCCACAGTTTTTCTTGGTATTAGTTGTATTCAGCTGCTTACTAGAATAAGGCAATTAACAGATATAGGTAATGCGAAACTCGTGTATTTTAGTTATTTTTATAGTATAATGTCTTACGGCATCCTTATTTAGGGACATGCAGCTGACATACACTGAAAAAAAAAAAAAAGAGTTGGAGATTATTTTACGCCAAGAGATTCTGATGTCTTTGATTTATTTCTTACTGCAGAAATATCATTTTTTACAAAGAAAGTTTCGACCCTCACAATAAAATATGACATTCTTGAGGGCCGATTCAAGAAACTCATTCTCTCCATTGAAAAAAATATTTCATGGTGCATATATGAAACTATATTTCCTTGAATGAAAGAAATTATTTTTACTGTGTAGAAACTATTTTTTATATTACAAAACAGAGCCATCTGTGCGATCTGTTAAATGCGATCTCGAGAATCCTTACGGGACAAGTTTAAAGAAATAGACAATTTAACTGTTGCCAGTCAGTTTATATTCGATTTCTTTTCAAGAAACGATGACAAGCATAATTTTAACCTTAGAAATAGGAATAACAATAAAGTTGCCTATTCGAGAATGAGTTAGGTTAATAAGTCATTCATGGCAAAGATTCCCGAGATCCATGAGGCAGTGTATTAAATTCTATAATAAAATTCTTGACAATGTAACTCGCTTGAAAGAAAATAAGTTTAAAACTCATGTGAAGTGATGCCTTTGTTCCAAAGGTTATTTATAAAACATTGGACTATGTAAATTATATGGACATGTATAGATCCTCCAGGTCTTAGTTCCAGTAATGACATAAATTGTATTAGAAATAAGATTTTGTGTTGGCGCGAGATTTTTTATGACTCGACGTTTTTCTCGCACCGCTGACACTTCCTGAAACGTTGAGTGTACAAGTTCCGAATGCTAGGAATGTTTTACTAGTTGTAGGTAAAAAAAAATACGTTTTATAAGTATATATACAACGTCTACTTAAATGAATAAAAAACATTTTGAGTTTGAGTGTCTAGCTTCGTTGATACCGAAGTATGGTACGCGAGTCCAGCTCTCACTGAATTGTAGAGAAGTAAAATGGAACTGAAATACATATGTAGTATATTTTGACAGAGTTTGAAATAGGTTGTAATTGCAAATGAGGAGAGATATACTATTTTCACGATTTTTTTACCTTTTGCTATGGTATTTTATACACCCTTTTCATATAAAACTTGTAAACAAAAAAAACGTCTTGCAAAGATTATACAACAGACGATGTCGCGGGGACCCCACACTAGTGCATGTATAAATCTGGTACATATTATGGCTTATTGCTTAGTGTCAGGGAATATAAAATAATATAACAAGGCTTATTTATTCTGGTTTACCCAATGCTAGAATTTTGTTTAGCTGTGGTTATGCATACCTTAAATCTTATTGAGGAATGGAGTATACTCTTCACATCACTCGGGCTATACCCGCTAATGCCATTAAGCGCATGCACACCGCGAGCTCGGTCGATCGGCTGGAAGCTGGAACGTAGTTTCACATCTTTTTCAAACTACGTTCCAGCTTCCAGCGGATCGTTCACTACTTTTGTTCACACTACGAGCTAAGCGGGCGAACTATGCCAGCGACGTGAACGATGCGAGCGAACCCCGAGCGCAGTATCCGACGATGCAAGTGAAGCTAAGCGATGCTATCAACACATACTACTATACTATGGTATGGTACGCGGGGGTGCAGCGGGCGGGTAGAGACCCGACCTGCGCTTGTGGCACAGTATAATAAGTACACAGTGGGTGCATGTGTGACGTTTGACGTGGGTACGTCTATGTTTTTGTTTGCAGTAGAGGGTCAGGTGTGGAGATGCACTAGCGCCATCTGTCGGAAATTCAATTACCAGAATGTTCGAGAGTTTTCCACAACATTTTAGAAGGTTCGAGGTTTTTCTTTTATGATCCTTAGAGACTTTCATTCACTAGGCACATCTTTCCTCACCGCACCCCGCACCCCACCCCCTCCTCGCACCTTGGACCTCGACCCTTTCCCAGTTTCCCGCAACTCACCCCCGCTCCCCCTTCTTCACCCCCTCCGCTTCCCTATCACCCCCTTTGTTTTACTAATATCTTGACAACTGGTCACTTAGTGAGGTGCCTTCAGAGAGGGGCAGGGAGTGTCCATACTGTATAATATTTATACTGTGGTCCGTACCTCCGCTTAGCTTAGTTTTCGGTGTGAACCCACAGCTTCGCCCGTCCGCCAGCTCGCTAGCCCGCTACTTGCCAGCCCGCTAACCAGCCCGCTCGCCGGCTCGCGGTGTGAATTGCGCTTTAGATTCGCCGCCGCAGTAGTGGGAGTAGTGGGACGAATCAGGATCGGATAAATTTCTATTTTTTTTTATTAGAATTTAACGTACCAACAGATTATAGTCAAAGGCCTTAAATTCTAAATAAGTGTATGATCAGACTGTAGTCCAACATAGGTATGCAAATAGAGATAAGCAGATAATATAAAGGAAAACCAAGTTAATATACAGGGTGATTGGTAATTCGACGTGATCCTTCAAAGGGCTTATACTAGAGGTCATTTGCAACAAATTAAGTTCAGTTAACCAGGGGTCAAAAATGTATGGTTACTGAGATATTACTGTTTTTAGATTTTTTTGAATTATGAAAAAAACATTACATTAAATTGATACTTTTTTAAAAGCATCAATTTAATGTAAACGGTGAAATAGAGCGCTTGCTTTGAAAAAAAAAATCCTTGCCCAAAACTCACAAAGTCTCAAAAATAAACGGTCTTAAGTTACATAAAAATATTATTTTGCAGAAATTTTCCATAAGTAATTGAGTATTACTAGAAAAAAAATTAGTAAACTTGGCGTAAAAATTATTGACAAAAGTTTCTTGTTTCATAAGCTTTCTAAAAAAGGTACAAATGTTACCAACTTTTGCACGGGATCGAAAAAAAAACCAATAAATTAAACAAGTAACACATTTTTTCCATACATATCCTGCACGGTGCCTCCCTCTTTTTTACTCGTGTCGTGCGTGACTCGTGAGCTTAACATGATTCGATAATTTGTAGCAATCTTCGCGACAGTTCGTGGACACGAACTCGCACAGATTCCAACCAGATGGTTAGTTCGTACGGACAGAAAACTCACAGTATTCGTTAAATAATAGTTAATATCCGTGTTAATGCCTCCGACATGGCTTAACGACTGCCGGTGCCACTGGCTTAACGTGCCGAAGCACGGAAACGGTCGAAATAAATGCCACTAACAGTAAAAACCCATCCAGGTTTTGACCATGTCTGTATTCAGTTAACCTGCGTGATCGATGAAACCAAGCAAGCCACACTGAGCCACGACAGCTTCTATGTTCGTGCTGAAGAAGCGTCCCAAAACCACATATATCAAAATTAAAAGTGTTTAAACGTAGTTTTAGTCAATAAACAAGGATATCAACTATTATTTAACGAATACTGTGACTTTTCTGTACGCACGAACTAACCATCTGGTTAGAAACTATGCGAGTTCGTGTCCACGAACTGTCACGAAGATTGCTACAAATTATCGAATCATGTTAAGCTCATGAGTCTCGCACGACACGAGTAAAAAAGAGGGCGGCATCGTGCAGGATATGTATGGAAAAAATATGTTATTTGTTTGGTTTATTGTTTTTTTTTTTCGATCCCGTGCAAAAGTTGACAAAACAATTGACATTTGTACCTTTTTAAAAAGTTTATGAAACAAGTAATTTTCGTCATTAATTTGTACGCCAAGTTCACTACATTTTTTTCTAGTAATACTCAATTACTTATGGAAAATTTATACAAAATAATATTTTTATGCAACTTAAGACCGTTTATTTTTGAGACTATGTGAGTTTTGAGCAAGAATTTTTTTTCAAAGGGAGCGCTCATTTCTCAGCTTTTAAAAAGTATCAATTTAATGTAAACAGTGTAATGGTTTTTTCATAATTATTTGTTTTTGGTAACAAGGTAGAAAATTTCAAAAAAATCTAAAAACAGTTATATCTCAGTAACCATACAGTTTTGACCCCTGGTAAACTGGACTTAATTTGTTGCAAATGACCTCTTGTATAACCTCTTTGAAGGATCATGTCGAATTACCAATCACCCTGTATATATTATCTATATATTATATTAGGTACACTTAATAACTGAAATAATTTTATAGACTTGCTCTTGCCAGATTTTTTGACTTTCAAAAACCTTTTTATTTATACCTGTGATATATATATTTTTTTAATTTAGTTTTTTCATTTATTTGTTGTTTTTATTTAATTTCGCTTTTTAAATAATTTCAGAGGTCAATAGCGCAACATCAACTTTATGCCCAAGGTAAGACGCTTTACATATTATTTTGCTTATAAATAGTGTTTATCGAAATTTTCGAAAAGGTTAATTTCCTATATAGGTACTACTACTAATACTTATATATTACTACTAGCTAAGTAGGCTTTACAAGTTAACGAGTAGTAATTAATTATGTAAGACGGAAAGGTTTCCCCTTGAAAAAGTGGCAGTGTCTGTCGAAGTAATACGGAACCCTACAAAGTTAACGAGTAGTAGTCAGTTATGTCATATGTGAGACGGAAGGGTTTCCCCTTGAAACAGTGGCAGTGTCTGTCGAAGTAATACGGAACCCTACACTGCGCATGGCCCGACACGCACTTGACCGCTTTTTTACGATAGAGCAAAATAAAACGTTGAAAAAAAGCACGTTTATGGTAGGTATGGGGTTTAATTACTTTATTACTTAATTTTTTTACATACTTTTGTTTTTTATTTTTGTTTTTTACAAATTGATCTTCTGTTTTGCCATTTTTGTATGGAGAGTCAAAAATTTTTTTTGCGATTTGAGCAAAGTTGTAGAACAAAAGTTGTTCAGTACGATGAGTAGAATCTCCAGTTAACGGGTCTTACACCAATTTTGTTACACCTTGTATATCTGCTACCATAACACATATTCTGTAAAAAATATTGTATTGCTTACCTACGTATATATTTTATGGTAGGTGTTATCATTGTGCAAAAATATCGTTTTCTGTGTTAATATTTACATGTGAAAATGTGGAAATTGTTTTTCTTCAATTGTTTAATAACAAATAATTTACATGCCTTTTTTTGCTTTAAACAAAAAAATGTTTCAAAATTAAAAAAAAAACATGTTTGATAATAGTCACCATCAAAACTTTAACAGGAAAGAATTGGCTCATGTTACATAAGTATATGAAGCATATACATGGGACCTACAGAAATATAGATAAAATACCGGCCAAGTGCGAGTCGGACTCGCGCACAGAGGGTTTCGTATAAATTCATAATGACATGTCTTGAACTATATATTTTTTATATTTGAGTTGATTGAATGAAAGGTAATTTGCGGTTTAGGATTAATGATGTATAAAAAAAACTACTTACTAGATCTCGTTCAAACCTATTTTCGGTCGAAGTTTGCATGGTAATGTACATCATATATTTTGTCTAGTTTTATCATCCTCTTATTTTAGAAGTTACAGGGACACACACACACACACACACACACATTTTACCACTTTTGAAGTGTCTCTCGCGCAAACTATTCGGTTTAGAAAAAAAATATTTTAGAAACCTCAATATCATTTTTGAAGATCTATCCATAGATAGGTATAGGTTTGATGAAAAAAAAAATTTGAGTTTCAGTTCTAAGTATGGGGAACCCCCAAAATTTATTGTTTTTTTCTATTTTTGTGTGAAAATCTGAATGCGGTTCACAGAATACATCTACTTACCAAGTTTCAACAGTATAGTTCTTATAGTTTCGGAAAAAAGTGGCTGTGAGGTACGGACGGACAGACAGACATGACGAATCCATAAGGGTTCCGTTTTTTGCCATTTGGCTACGGAACCCTAAAAAAGTAAGGTTTCTGAAGTCAAGTAACACACTATGGACTGAAGTTTAATAAATATATTTAAATTTAAAATATAATCTTAAACTATATTTGTAATATAGTCTCCACAAAATACTTAATTGATGTTTATTTCATTATGTATGACGACGAAGTGTGTGAACCTCAATTATTTTTATTATTATACCATTCGGAAGTTTGTAAATACGTGCTGTGATTGATTGATTTTGTTAAATGATTTAATGCCTATAAATTGTTTAATATAGACAAGTGTAGTAGAGGTGGTAATTGCGGCCGAATAGGTTATTGGAGAAGAATTTGTTATTGTATTGGAGGGGCGGCGGCGGTGGCGGCGCGGCGCGGCGGCGGTTCCGCGGGTCGTCGGCGGCGGTCGACCGAGCGCGCTCGCACGGCGGTCGCACGCCACGGCGGCGCGGTACTGATGCTCTCTCGTTCGTTCCCTCCCGTCCTCCTTGCTTGCTTATTTTACTAAGTTAGTGCTACTACGAGTGCCGCGAGCGCGTGACGCTTCGTGTCGGGTAGCCATCTCGGTGTTACGATGATAATAACGATAAAAATGATTTGTGCGTTTGTTTATTACATAAAATCGAGTGACAAGTTCCGTTGAGGACGTGGTGTGGTCATTTGCAGATAAAGATGCATTGTACGATCGAATCTCTGCCGGAGGTTATGTCGGTGCGGCGGTGCGCGAGCGAGCGCGCGTTGTGTTTACGTTGTAGTATAGTGTTAGGATAGATATTAGGCGCTTTTGTCAGAGTCAGAGAGCATGTTCCGTCGGCGCGACGGCAGCTGGTTGTTGCTAGCGCAATGCGTCATCGCAGTAGTAAACAAAGTTGTTACAATGGAGCGAACAGCACACCAAGACTAGACATCCTATTATATCACCTGCTCTTAGCGTTTATTGTTATCGCCTGCGCGTTGCACGCTTCTTTCTTGCGGCAAGCACTTGACTACATTACATACTCATTAGGTGCTACTTCTTATTAAAAATCATTAGTTATTATTAGGGGCCATCCATAAATTACGTCACACGTTAAGGTGGAGGGAGGGGGTCAACGAAGTGTGACATTATGTGACAAGGGGTAGGAGGAGTCATAAAAGTTGTGAACTTGTGACGTCACACAATAAATAATAAAGAATATACAGGGTGTAACATTCAAGGTGTGCAATATTTGTTGAGAAGATGTATGAGCATTTATTTATTACGAATAATTTATCAAATTTATGATTAAAATTAAATTGAATTAATTAACCTTTTTTTTCTGTACCAGTTTAACTATTCTGTGGCATTAGAATACGTGTCTGCTCTGTGACGCCACGGGCCACTGCGGCAGTCGCGTGACCTTGTCAGAGCCTCGCCTTTGGGGGATTATTATCGTAAGTCGATAGAAAAAAGTTACCTATTCTGAAAATCATTCGAAAATTTAATTTTTTTAAGATGCCTACTTTTTTAGTGATTGGTAATCAGTTTGAGAAGCTTAATCACCACCGTAAATATTGCACACCTTGAATGTTACACCCTATATAATTTTGAAATTTCTGTTTTAATTTATTCAATTCTGGGGGAAAAAATTGCAAAATATATGACGTCACACCAGGGAGGGGGTGGTCCCACTAATATGACCATCTGTGACAAGGACGGGGGAGGGGTCAAAAAATCAAGAAATTCGTGTGGACGTAATTTATGGATGGGCCCTTATAAGTAACTTTGTATTTTTTCCATATGTTGTTGTTGATTTTTTTATCTTAGAAGATTTACTTATTTAATTCTAAAACACCTCCCTTTCTTAGTCTCATTGTTATAGGCATAAATATTTCGGATCAATGCTAGAAAATTCGAAAATTTAACATCTGGTCGCTCATCCATCAGTCATGACAGACAACAAAAGGGGGTTAATTGATCGAATCATAAGAGGTGGAATGGAGGTGTCTATTTGATAATTACAGTGTACAGTTAATTAGTTGCAAAAAACCTTTCATTTTGGTCTCTAAGTTCCTATTTCTACAAGATCGCATCTCAGGAACAAGGTACTGCTTAGATACCTAATTGGGACTGCTGTTGTCAATAGGTATCGTGTAATTGTGGTTTCCTCTATATGAGTATAAGTATACCTAAGTATGTAACTATTGATAATGCATAACTACTTAAAAAAACTAATAGGTATAATTCGAAGTTACAATTATTTTAATATTACTAGGTAGTAGGGCAATATTTATTAGTATCCGTAGGTATTTATTAATTTTAAATTTGTTAACACCTAAGTAAAATTATCTGCCTACCTAGTTACCTATATGTATGTTTTTTGGGTGGAATAAAGTACAAATGACATTCTAAGGGGTGATTCAGACAGAATCGGTTCTAGAAGCAAATACAAGAAAAACACTTTAATAACAGTAAGCATGAAAGTATGCAATATTGATAGGTTAGATAATATTAATTTTACATTTGATATGCAGACAAAATATAATACCTACAATAATCAAATAAGTAGGTACTTACTAGGTATAAAATATGTACTACTTAATATTTTAAACAAACATTTCGGTGCTATTATCGTCTCTACAATCTTATCAAAGATGGTTGCAACTTTGAACAAGTGACTGTTCTATTAATTGGGTAATTAATGTGATTGTGTCACTGTCGTTTTATCCGTCTTTTCATTATGCGCAATTTTGTATAAAAACCGGAAGATTAGGTAAATTAGGTAAAAGGTAGGTAGATGCTTTGTAACGTGATATTACCAAAAGCAAAACACATGTTTACGACAATATGGTTTCCAGCAGTGGACGTCCTTCGGCTGATGATGATGATTCTATACTTGATTCTGAGTAACCCTTTTAACTAAAACACACATTTTTGACATCTTGTTAATTATTTTTTGGTTTTGTATGAAAATAAAGTGAAATTGCGGAAGACCGATCGTAGCGCTCAATTAAATCAAGTTAGTTGCACAGTGACTTTAAGAGGATCCATATTTTATAAATAATCTTAGATTTATTGTTAATAAACCTTTATATGTACATATTTGAATACGTATAAAATATGAAAAGAAAATATTAACCCACGTATTTTTTCGGTTTTGAAACTGCCACTGCCGGGTAATTTGGCCGAATATTCGGCTATCCAGCCTGTGGCTTGCTCGAATATTCGGTATCCGGTTATCCAGCCAAACCACTAACCGTCCCATCTCAGTATGGACATTGTGGAGTGTGGCAAGTGGCTCCATCGTGCTAAAACCAGGTTCTGGAATTATGGCCTTGAAATTCCCGTAGGGCTAGAACTAAGAATTCCTGCAGCTTACTAGCTTGCAGCAAGATGTAGCCCAGGAAACACATCTCACAAAGAGAAGACATTCAGTGGCCTCCCCGAAGTCCGGATCTCACTCCGTGCGATTATTTTTTATGGGTCTACTTAAAATCTAGAGTGTACGAAGACAATTCGAAAACAATAGGGCAATTAAAAGGAATCATTGTACGGGAACTAAACGCCATAAGCCACTTGTCATCGTGTGTATGAGATGAGAACCTGCGAATCAGTTTTGAAGAATGTCAGTGAGCTGGTGGGCGCCACTTAAACAACATTTTAAAAAATTTGATGTCATTAAAAATTTACAACTATTGTAGTTTTTAAATATAAATTAAAAATTCCTACCATTTTTAATATATTTTTATTATGTATACAAATTAGGTATAGAGTTAAGGCCCACCCTATATTAAAAAGTACACAATTATATTAAACGATTTTTATTGTTTTGAGATGAGATGCTATTGGGGTTAATAAAGGCTGAAAATTATAAATGTACACACACAGATGAAGTTGTCTGTCACGTTTTTCTACAATTTCACATTTATAAGGTCCGAATATCCATTATTTCGTCTGTAGGTAACTGTGTATTTGATTGATAATAGCGTTCAATCATCAAAATGTTTTGATAGTTTGCCAGTAACTTATCCGCTTTTAATTCTACACTTTGACACCTAACTAGGTAGGTAGGTAGGTAGGTACTACCTATAGTTATCAACTTGGAATTGTTTTCCGCGTGTCACTCTTCTTGGTATATTGCGTAACTGAACAGCGTAATTTCACTTACGTGTGTATTATGATTTAACTGCGAAGGTGACCCCATGTATTGCGTATTGCAACAACCAGCGTTTTTGTCCCTCCTGTTCCCCAAGGCCGCACGTCTACGCCCTCTTTTTTCATCGCGTGAACGGACTCGCACCCTAAATAGGGCACGACTAGGGTTTTCATTATCCGTTCATATACTATCCGGATAATACGGATATTAAAATTTGAAATGTCCGGATAAAACGGATAATTCGGATAGTTTTGAAATAATTAAAAATTAATATTTTTCTTCGGTAAATATCAATCAATCAATCAATCAAATACTCTTTATTGACTACAATACAAATACACATAACACATACAAAACAAAAAAGAAAAAGAAACAAGTAGTACAATCTGGGTGGTCTTATCGCTAAAAGCGATTTCTTCCAGACAACCCGGGGTTCGGAAAAAATACAAGGAATCGAGGTAGAACGCGAGCAATAGAAATTACGTAATTATCAATTTACATACAAAAAAATAGATCTAAATATGTGTTTTTATACAAGGTATTTAATTATAAAAGTATAATAAACACATTCTATCCAGCTTTTACTAAACAGACGTGAGTCCGAACACCGCTAAAACTTATTAAAATAACTATCAAATTGATTCCCATTTATTTATTCATATTGCAATTCATGGCTTATAGCGAATGCATACATGAGGTTTTTACCCCGAGAAGACTACTTCAATAGACACCTGAGCTTCTTAATACTATAAAAATATAATAGTGATTCTTATGTGACTAGTATTTTAAATCGATGGATTTGATACTCTATGGTTAAGTAATCAGGAGCCAAAAATAAATATTCCTTTTTAACGGTCAGATCAGAAGTCTGAAGAAATCATCGAAGGCCAAAAGTCGATCACTGCTAAACAAGGGACTGCTCAAGGATTTTCACAACGACCGGTCTTACGTTAGCTGCATCCAGAGTATAGATGTGAAGCCGATTGTTATTGTAGTCGCTTTTTTCGCTGACTACGGTGATCACCCATAAGCAGCGGCTGTCTACGGTTGAAAACAAGTCAATGTTTTATTGAATCCGTTTTATGTTCTAAGTGATTATTTTTGTTTATCTACATGCTACCTACTTACTTTATACGTTACTTCAGATTTAATAATTCAGGTAAGCGCTCTTTCCTATTTCTTAGTTGCGGCGTCAATGTTAATTTGAAATACTTTTTAATTTAATGTTTTATCTTACTCGGGCTGATCACATAATACCAAAAACAAGAAACACAAAACGGACGTCGTAGGTACACAATTGAAACCGTTTTGAAACGTTTTAAACCAAATAGGTAAAGACAAAAAAGCCGTTTTCAACCATTTAAAACAATTTTTACGCGGCGCGGTGCTGTTTATTTCGGTATACTATACCTATCCTATCTAGCGCCCGAGCGGAGGCGGAGATCACGCAGGCGTGTTGAAGGACATTGCAAAATAATTCATGATATTGAACATTTTATATTTGACACCATGACAGAGTAGGTAATTAATTTAGTAAAAATACCTATTTGTATATAACAGCTTGTATGTTATAACAATTTCGACTCAGGAACTGTAAAAATTATAAGACCTTTTGGTACTGAGTCGGATAAGCAGCCGGTTGTCAGCCGCTGTTTATACGTTATTCATTTATTATCGGCTGTTTTGGATAACTACCCGATAACAACCACTGTTTTACAACTATAATCCAGAGCCTATACCGCGACCTTTAATAGGTCATCGATCCTCCGAATGGGAGGCCTACTTATGCTTCGTTTCCAGTGGCGATTGCAACTCGAGAACTTTTCTGCCCCAACCACTATCTGTTCTATGAGCTTTGTGCCGCGATCACTGCTACTTCAGTTTAGATATTCTGTGACCTTTATAGTTCTCCTAGATATCTTTTACGTAATTTCTTATTCGATCACGTGGGGAAACTCCGGGCATTGTATCCTCCATTGCTCTCCGGGTGACCTTCAGCCTTCTTATTAGTTCCGTATGTCATCACTCCCTGGTCCAAGACCTTAGCTTTGACACTGCGATATTTAAGACTTGAAGATATTGCGGAGCTTCGAAAATATTGCGGAGCTTCGAAAACAATGAATGTATTTCTCTAAATTACACCTACCTAGCTGGACTATTTGTTCCGGGTATGGTATGCATAAATATTTGTCAACAACTTCGAGAATAGAGTCTCTACCTTCAGAGAAGTGAATGTTAGATAGAGAAACATTTATTTAATATTAATACTCAATACTAAATATATAATATACTATCTCCTCTATTTTACTTAAAATGTCAAGAATTTTCTACTGAGATTTCTGCACGAGCGTCAGAAGTCTTAACTGTATTAAAATTACACTTCTGTAACGCCTTCTAAGTAGTTTCTCTATTATCCGTATATTCGGATAATTTCTGACAAATTATCCGGATAATAAATTGGCGGATATCCGGATAAAACGGATATCCAGATATTCGGATTGCAAACCCTAGGCACGACCTTGATAATGCGAAGTGCCGGGTGGTCGGGAATGGGCTGGTTCTAAGTATTGCGTAGAATAAGAGTACCTAAATGCTAAAATCAATCGATCGCATTTTGATTTGGGTAATGTTTGACAGGCGTCGTTTACATGTATCGTCCCCACAACCCTTTATCGTCCCCACTGCTGAGCTTTTACTTAATAGGTAAATAGGTCTAAACAAAAATAACACTGGTAACCACAGATTTTGGCACACGAACTTTGTGATGATTTTTGTTGATGTACCGTCATTACAAAAAAAAAATATTTCGTTCCAGTCACATCCAGTTTTTTTTTGTGGCAACTGTATATAAATGGTATACCTCATTTACGTGATTTTGTTTGAATAACTTAATTTCGGTAGCTAGATAACTAGTATTCGAGTAAATTAAATTTACTGATGTCCGTCAAGTTGTAAATATACTGTAAAAGTGCTCAAACAACTCGGACAGTTCTTGTTATGTGTGTAGAGAATTGACTTTTGTATCTAAGCGTCGAAATTTACACTATTTAAAAAAAAAGACTTTTGTTTTCGTCTGCGCCATGAAAAAAACCCTGGTTACCACATATATGCTGTATATCATATATGACATTCCTATTAGGTTGGGCTAAATGATTCTAGATATTTGCCATACCAATGGTCTGGACGAAACCACAAGACCATGTAAGTGATTTCTTGTTTTTGATTTATACAAAAGATATTATAACCAAAAGTCATGCAAAATATATTACAATCTTTGATGAACCCTAAAGAGATGCTTTTACCACCGTTGAGTATAAAACTCGGTCTCATAAATATTTTTTAAAGCTACTGATAAAAATGGTAGTGGGTTTTCATACCTGAAATAGAAATTCCTTAAAATCAGCTACCCAAAAATTAAAGAAGGACTATTTGTTAGGACAAAAATACATGAACTAATGAAGGATAAGAACTTTAAACGGAAACTGAATGACCATGAAAAATCTGTCCGGAAATGTGTTGTTAAGGTCGTCCCCATTTTTTTAGGAAACCATAGAGCGGAAAATTACAAATATTTAATTATTTTACTGATAATCTCACATAAAACTTTAAGTTGTCTTATGTCCTTAAAAATACATGTGCTGGACTCTCATCTGAATTTCTTTCCCGAAAATCTGGGTGCTGTAAATGACGAACAAAGTAAAAGACTTCACCAGGACATTTCCTTAATAGAGAAGCGCTATCAGGATAAATAAATCGAAATAAAATAAATAAAATCTTTGCTAATTACTGCTGGAGATTTAAAATAGACCTACCAGAACCCAAATACTCACGAAAATCTTAATTATTTATTGTACAGTAAATAATAATTGTCTAAGTGTAGATTTTTTTTTGTTTTCATGAAAATATATGCATTGATATCACAAAGAAACCTGACGTGTAATTTTTTTTATTTATATATTATTGTTGGGTGGCCATAGAACATTCAACTTTTGATATGAGTTTTTGTGTGTCAAAGAAAGTTTGAATTTTATAGGCCAGTGTAATTATCTCAATAATATCATTACAAAGTGCTGGCTGAGATTCGATCTAACTAATGCAACTTTTAATTAAATCTTGTGTTGATCCATCGTTATTAAAAAATAAAGAAAAGAAAAATAAGATACATAATATAAAGAAAGACTGATTTTAAATTAAATGTGCACGCTAATTCGAGATGCACGGGTTTACGAACTTTTTGCACAAACATCATTCTCGAGAATCTTCACCACCCATGGATAAGGAAGATAGCACTGAAAGCTGGTATTCCACTCATAGTTCGTCGGAGGCGCAAAATAACGAAGATGACAGCAATTCCATACCGATCAACCATCGAGGCTCTTACGCACACCGCAGCCTGCGAGCTCCCTCTGGAAGTCCTTTTGAAGTCGCTTCTAGTCCCCGTGATCGTTACCCAAACTTTTCGAGCTACTTTAAAGAAATTATAGAGTCTAGGGTGTCCCCCACTCCACATTATAACCACTATCATACCCACCACCCGGAGTACAGAAGACAACGGAGCGATGGAGATCGATATCAAATAGGTGTTAACACCTATCAGACACCGCGCAATGAATACCGTCACTTTGTCTCACCCCTGTACACTGATATGATGGATGACATACAGGAAAATGAGTACAGCAAGTGCGAGCGGTATGGAGAAATCAGCAGTACAAAGTTAAGCCATAACTATTTAAAAAATAGATTTGACAATAAAAGTTTCGCTCAGAAACTGTCTGACAGTGCTAAGGATCAGAGTTATTCCCACCACACTGAGAGGCGAAACTCGGGGTCGAGCGGTAGCGGCCATCGACATAAGCACCATTCCATACAGGAACTAATTCGTACTTTCGGCAAAAAGGTCGGCCACTGGCGACACGAGATGGGTGGTTCCAGCGCGGGCGGCGGCGGCGAAGCGCGGCGGGGCTCCTGCGCCGTGCCGGCCTCCGCTGCTGAGCCGGTCAACCCGGATGAATTTAGATCTCGTTCAAAGTCACTTGACGGTGCAAATTCGCAAAAAATAACTAAGAAAACATTACTGGATGATTGTGGAGCTACATACCTCATCTTTGACGCTATAGTAAAAGAAGGTAACTAAGGCAAACTAGATACTTAAATTATAATAATCCTTCTGATTGATTTTTACCCGACTACGAAGCAAAAAGGAGAGTTATGATTTTAACCCATATGTATGTATGTTTATGTGTTCCCGCATAACTTCTAAACTACTTATCATGATCCGACAAATGGGGTATCATAAGAAGCGTCTTGGTTGTGAGCTGGTTGTAGGGTATGTGACGTCACACTAAATTCAATATGGCGCCCTCTAGAGGACAAAGACATGACCAAAAATTATTTTCTTAAATGGTACCGTGTAGGGCTTAGGCTTAAATCGGACATTTCAGAAATATTTTATTTTTATTTTTTTGGAGTTTGGCTCACATCTGACGCAAACTAAAACCCGACTCGGGGACAGGCTCGTGGGGACAAATAGGAATAAACCTAAATTAGGCTTATTGTAGTGAAACTGTGTTAGAGAACTTCTTTTATTGTGTTTTACCTTAAAAAGGGAATGTTCAGTTCAAAGTTACACTTACCTGAGTTACATTTTTTTTTGTTTTAATGAGTTTTTGTCTGTTTTTATTTATTTTAGGCAAGGTTGTTATACCTTTTTAGAAAGCTAATAAGACGTAGATGTTTTCAAAGAATCTGCACGCTTAATATATAGGATTTTTTTTTTCAGAAAATCTTCTCTTTTGTTTAATTAATTACAAAAAATAATTTGAAGTTTATGTTATTTTATGCTGTAACTTGAGAATATTTATACATATTTTTTATTTTACTACTGATTATAAAGTAACAAGATATGTTCTACGTGACCCTTAAAAAAAATACATTTAATAATATTTTATTATGATTTTTTTAAGGTGACAATCCGAAGATTTTTCAAAAAAATATATATTCGGAAATGGTACACTTTTACATAATAAATTATAGAGTTAAATTGATTGCTAATGACTTCCTCTATAAGCCCTTAAAATATTCGCGTCGAATTAGTAATCCTGTATGTAAAGTGATGTTCAAAGGATAGCCGTGGTCGTAGGTATGCTACCTTGCCCTAAGGATCGATCGGTTACTACCATTATACTGTTATACTTACTATAAAATATATTGTTGTATAAACAACTCTTAGGAAAAGGCATAGCATACGACCACGGCTATCCTCTAAACATCACTATATGTATAATATATAAAATATATTGTTGTATAAACAACTCTTAGGAAAAGGCATAGCATACGACCACGGCTATCCTCTAAACATCACTATATGTATAATATATAAAATATATTGTTGTATAAACAACTCTTAGGAAAAGGCATAACATACGACCACGGCTATCCTCTAAACATCACTACATACATATGTATGTATAATACAATATGTTCTTGTTTCATCCTTTTCAGAGAGAGATTTTTCCGTAGTCGGGTTTTTAATTAGAAGCTTCGAAGTTCGTATGAGGGAGGGATGTGTTAAGTGCCAGACCGAAACAGGATTTGCGACCGAAACCGAATCCGAAATCGAACCTTCCGTCATGGTTTCAGTTTCGGCTGAAACCGAAACCGACCCTTAGACCTCATTTAAACATGTTAAAATATCTATTGTATGCTAATATCTGTTGTTACATGTTAGATAGTTAATTTGAGTTAATAGAAATAACGTAGGTTAACTGACTACAGACATGGTCATAACCTGGATGGGTTCGACTGTTAGCAAATTATGTTTTTTATGGCATTTATCTCGACCATTTCCGTGCTTCGCAAGCCACGTTAAGCCGTTGGTGCCGGCTGCTATCATGGAAGTCGTTAAGCCATGTCGGAGGCCTTATAGGCGGCTTGAAAACTTCTGACACTGGGTTTGGCCACTAGCCCCACAGCCTTCATCAATCCGGACTTGGATCCCGTGTGTGGAGTATGGCCTAAACTTCCCGAGTTATGGGAAGAGACCCGTGCCCCTGCAGTGGGAATGTAATGGGTTGTTATGTTAACAATAGAAATAAAATAAAAGTAACAATTAAATTATGTAAGAAAAATGTTTATGTGGTGGTTGGTTATAAACTAAACTGGCGAAAAATGTTTATGTGGTGGTTGGTTATAAACTTACTGGCGAACGGAGAGCCACGAAATTACCTGAACGAAGCGCGACAGCTTTAGGCTCATTTTTGGCCGAAACCGAAACTACGATAGTTAAGAAGCACTACTATGGTCCGGTTTTCGTAGAAAATAAGTTTCGTTTTAATATACAAACAATGTTCCGGATCAAATCTGCAGTTTCAAAATACATTGAGAAGATATATCGTCGATAAAATTTATTTATTTCGGTTCTACGAATAAATAATGGGCTCCTGCTTAATTAGGTGCATTGAATTTTGCAGTTAACCTTTTTTATGATAGAAAGCTTGTGACGAAGGAAGAATTTTCTGAAGTTATCGCCACTACTATAACATTAATTAGCTATCAAAACTTTGGGGCCGGGAATTACTTTAAAATTCTTCATAATTTTAATTTTACTAATCGATATGTCCTTTTTCAGTTTGACTGCTAAGTTTGGATTCGATCCGGCGCGCGAAGTGTCGTTTGTAAACTTTGTTTATATGAAAACATGACTTTACTGGAAATTCCTAAAGTAGATGTAGACACCATCTTCATAGCATGAAACATTGTCTGCACAGTTGGGACGTGAATGAGGAACAAACTGCTTAACAAACTCAATGTTATTATTCGTTTGATTTTTAATTATTTATATGATTTTTCCTTAGAACACAATGTTAATAAAAACGATTGGTTGCGTCTTTAATTATACTTTCTGACGTTATTTTTGATCGTTGGGAGTATTCATTTGCCGGAAGTATTAATTGGGACAGTTTTGTCTTTGAAGTCGTTTGGTTGACCGTCGTCGTCGTCGTCGTTGCATATTTAAATTTATTTAAATGAGTATTACATCAAGGGCATGACTTCTATTTGATTTTTTTTTCGCATATCAAACTATAAGCATCAGTATGAATTCATTTTTTATTTAATGTTTATTTATCTCTCGTTTACGTTATTTCGCCGTAGACTTAAGTTGAGGTCAAATCAAATTAAAGTTTGTTACGTAATATGAATAGTCGAGTCTATTAGTTTATTTAAACACAGATTCAAAATATATTTTTGTACGAGATTTTAAATATTTGGACCTCTATTATTAATTTGGGGCGTTATCGAATATTTACATCAAACATACTTTCCAAACGCCATGGCTTATTGCCAAAGAAACTTGGATTTAATATTTTTATTTTAAGATCAAGATAAATATTTTATTATGTTTATTTTTTCTTATCGTCTCTTTAAATAAATATTTAAGATGAAGATTCATGAGACCATCTGGACTAAATGAGTGCAAAGACAAATAACCTTGGGGGTGAATGGATTTCACACCCTCTCAAAGGTGTGCTTGGAATTTGCACATAATTATCGAGATCGAAAGCGAGAGAGATGTGATGTGTATTTAATTTGAAATGGGAGCACGCAGTAAAAAATCCAAATGCCTTATAATAAATAGAAGTCTTTATTAACCAAACGAATGCATTCAGTTCATGTCGATTACTTTTCAATAAAAGTTTTGACTTTTTTGTGAATTGACTAAGCATTACTTTTAGTTATTCAAGTTCAATTTTATATCGTGTCAATCCCGACACAGACACAGAAAATCCCAAGTCACAATTTTTTTAGGGCTATTTAAGCAAAGTTTTGTATCGGATAAGTAACCTTTACAGGTCCTGGAACTAATTAAAAACATTTTATTGATTACTGCATTGTATTGATTGATTTTATTTGATAATGTAAATTGTTAAGTAAATGTCTTGTGAGTGTAATTCGATGAGTTTGCGAAGTTATGTAAATTATTGTATTAGGTTATTGATTCGCTTGGCAATCTTAAACTATAAAAGTATTGCGAGTTAAAGTACACAATACGGATGTGGTCTTACAAAAAACTGTTTTGTGTTTAGCGTCAAACAAGATAACTCCACGTCATTTTTGTAATCAATCACGCTATGTGTCTTACTGCGCGATGGATCGTCTCCGGAGCGTTATAATATCTATTCTCGTCTGCAGTGGGTGTAGATCGCCGTCGTGCTGTCGCCTCTTTATAGCCAAATGAGGCCTCAAGGCGACCTGTACAATTCAGCCAATTTCACAGTTAATGGATAAGTGAGTTATTCAACGTATACACAGGCTAGGGATCATCTGACTGGTTTCGATTTACGAGGTCTATAGTTACAATTAATAATGAGTTATCCGATGAGTAATCAATAGCAGCTGACAAAGTGCCTCGGGGGAATGTTCTTAGGGACTTAATTTAAATAAATCTGTTGCTCATGAAATTAATCGATTTTCGCTAAAAAAACGTAAGATATTGGGATGACGTGAAATACAAATAACTTTGGTGCTACAAATGAAATGCTGTGTATAGTAGATTTGTCTTCACTTCGTTAAGAAAATTTCCAGCTACTTAAGTACTTTGAACTTGCAGGTCTTATTGTTAGTAGCAACAGTATTAGGTGTAACAAAACTCGTACAGAATTCGTTAACCATGAGTTCTGCTGATTATCTGCGTTCGCCTGAGCGTTTGTAAAATATTTTTTGAACCCGTCACATAAAAAATAATCATAAAGTGTTTAACTTTTTTTACAATTCACTAAAGTCGTGGAATAAAAGTTGTCAGTTTTGTCTATTTGGTTGACAATTAAAGTAGCATATTCGCTTCATCATATCCATTAAATCAAATATGTGGACAGGGTCGTTTCCGTAGCATGGGAGTTCATGACGTAACCAGCACTAATGACTAATGTTATTTAACTTTATAGTGAAATAAATATACTGGTGATCCGCCAAATTAGGCGTATATGTATATATTTTTTTGCAAAAATTGATTGCTTTTCATTGTTTTTTCCTGTATCGTTTAGTTTTGCATCTTACGATTCAAAGCAGCTGGTGGCTATGTCTCAGTCAGATCAATTTATGAATATGAGACAACGTATGAAGCCATAGTCCGTAACGTGATATATCTGCTTTTCGGTTTTTTATTGATTAATAATAAAGTTCTTCAACCTTCAGGTAGTCTCGTGCACTGCATCGTGTTTAACACCTCATTTAGGCGCAATATAATTTACTTGTCTGGGCTTAGGAATTTGCCACTATACTCGTAAAAACAGTGGTTCCAATGTGTGCGTGTTTCCAGGAGCCCATCTGCGGCGCGCGGTGTCGCAGGATGCAGAGCGGCGCCGGTCATCGCTGGGCCACGTGCCCACGCTGCGGCACCGCGCTTCTGACGCCTTCCTCGACCCTCACCATGCTGCTATACTCTTTCGTGACTCCCGAGGGGTAAGAGCACACATGTATTATGGACACAGACAGATAACTACTAGTATAGTAAATGTGGCGTACAAGTAGAGAATACAATCCCGGGATCCCGGCCGTTTTCTGACTCCGAAAATCCTGGGACTGTACTTGGCTAATCTCGGGATTTTCGGGTTTGCCACAAATAGGTCTAGTTTGCATTCCGTAGTCCGTTGCGCCTTGACAATGACCTTGCCTAGATTATATTAATAGCATTTAATACATAATGACAAAAACAACCCTTCGATACGCCGTACGATACGTACTACACAGGTACAGCCCTACACTGAGAAAAAAAAGCTCCTTACAGAACGCGATTTTGTAATGTGCTTGCAATTTACTACTTACTACGTTAGTAACACACGTAATAATTGTGGCGCTTCCTTACCAATGGAACATCATACTGACGTGAAAGTATGAAACCCAATTTTCAATAATGGTATTACAGAAACGTATGTATCATACGTAGTAATTATGTTTCATCATGACAATAATGAATCAGCAGACAATCCGTACGAAATTAGGCAACATCAGTAAGTTATACCTAGTGAGCCTACTTGGTCAGCATGCCGGCATAATTACAGCTTGTGGCTACCTACGTACAATAAGTAGCCGATATCTTGCTGTTATTAAGTAAGCCGGCTGCTTATTTAAGGTGGACAGCTATATTACTTTAAGTAGGCAGCCTATAATATTTTTGTGTGAAAATAACACTTTCATTATTTTTATTTAACAAAATTAACTCAAAAATAAAATAACAACATCATAAGGATTTCACGCTGACGCCGAGAATCGAACCCAGGTTTAATTAAATTGAAGGCTAATCTCGTAATCGATTGAGCTGCCTCACTACTTACGAGCCGATGGCATTACGTTTGTAAACATCATACTTTCAACTAGTTTAAAGCTACATATTTTACGTTACCGATGGCATTACGTTTGTAAGCATCATACTTTCAACAAGTTTAAAGCTACGTATTATACGTAGCCCACACCATTACGTCTGTAGGCAACATACATTTGAACAAGAAGTGGTATATCTTTGGGAAGTAGTCCGGGCATTACAGTACGTATTCGGCTCCGGTGTTTAATTATACCGCATACGTACACACAAACGCTCTCAGAGTGTTATCAACTTAGGGTGATTTACCCTGAATTTACGGGAAAAAATTAAACAAGCGGTTAATTTTACGTTTAGTATTTTATACATTTAAAAGAATACCTTTAGCGTAATGACTTACTTGAGGGATTTTTTGTGGAAGGCCATCTAAGTGTATATCTTTGATCACATTATTTAAGGTTTATTTAGCTTAGAATAATGTTTAAAGGTAGTTTTGGCCATGTTGTCTAAGGTTATCTTTGGCCGCTTGCGCCTCGTGTTCCGCATATCTTTGAGAAGTGTCCCTCACTGAAAACTTCATTTTTCAAACAGCAGTATTCGTAAACCAAAAGTGATGGAGTGTTAAAAACTAAAACATGTTATTTATTGGTCTTCTATTATAAGTTAAAAATACACAGTGTCGTATAATATTTAAAATGAAATCAAAGTTTCGTTTCCATTTGTACCTAAAATCGCGTCTACTTCCATACCTTTTGAGATATTATAAAAATTCAAGCAAAAATTTAAAGAGTATACTACCACTGTACACAAAATACTGCACACTTTTTAATGGGGCAAACACGTTCATGTGAAAATGATTTTCTCCATTTTTTTAATTCTAGCAGAGTTAATGCGCTAGCAAAAATTTAAGGTCGAAGAAATAAGTATACCATAGAAAAGAAACAGTTTTTTTTTTATTAAGTACAGTTAATCGTATTGGGACTTATAATTTTTTCTTTCTTCACAGGTCATCGACTTTCAAACCGTTTACAATTAATAATAACCTATGCCAATCTTACCTTCCCTGTAAATAATATGCTCTCTACAAAAAAAAAACTACTCTGAAAAAATGTGATGGTGTGATTCTATTGAAGTCAATAGTAGAAATGGGTAATGACCCGGGTTTTAACCCACTGATGGGTCATAACCCAGTAACAACCCAGTTATCACCCAGTTTTAACCCCTTAGGGTGGGTGAAAACAAACTGCTTAGTGGAGGGTACAATTTTTCAAGTATATGTATATGGTATGTATATTCTGTATAAAATATACATACGTTTATTATGTATGCGTGTATGTATGTCCTCAAACCGTCTGTAGCCCAAAAGCAATGACGTAAGTCAGTCACAAATTTTATTTTTTCCACTTGCATCGACAACGTCAAGTGATAATGAGGGCAGTTAGATATAAAAACAACCTTATTACTGACATATCTTTTTGTTGAAACAAATAAATAAAAAGTACCTAAATGATTTTGAATTCATATTTTTTCTTTCTTTGTATGTAAGATTTAAGTAAACTAATTATCAACCAGTGTTGGCAATATAGCATTAATACATTAATTTCTTTATCATTTAATCAATCGATTGAAAATGTAATCGAGATTTAAAAATTAATCGATTTATTTAAGTTCTCTACAATCTTAATCTGATTAAAGAAGGAAAGAAAGAAGAAAGAAAAATAGTAAAACGATTAACGATTAATATATTATATTATTATAATTTATTATTTAAAAGCCATACGTCATATTGATTGGATTTAGTCCGAATTTGTAAAAAGATGGGTATATAAATATATAAATATATTCTGCATATTAGTAATGCTTGGTGAGGGCAACAGTGGATTTTTGCATTGTCTTAAAAGGCGAAACCTATGAATAGGTATGCGTTTCTCGAAAAGCATTGATATAGGTGTAATTTTTGAGGAGACGAGAACAAAAATAGCTTCTACTTTTGAAGCCAAGATGGCGGACATGCATTTTATAAATCAATATGGGTGTCATTTTAAAGATTTTTCGAGGTGCTGATTACGAAAATGACATCCATTTTTGAATCTAAGAAGGCGACCATGCATTTGTCAGAAAATAACGCCATGGGCGTCATTTTCGAGTTTTAGCAGGGTGCTGATTACGAAAATGATCTTTGTTTTTAAACTCAAGATGGTGGATATTTTTAAAACATGTATTGAATGAGTGGCATATTCGATATTTTTCAGGGTGCTCACAAAAACGATACTTTTTTCCGAAATCCGAGATGTCGGATAATCATTTCTCGAAACATTTCAATATGGGTGTTGTGTTTAAGGCTTTTCAATGTCATCATCATCATCAGCCGAAAGACGTCCACTGCTGGACAAAGGCCTCGCACAAGGATTTCCACACCGACTGGTCCTGTGCTGCTCGCATCCAACGGCTTCCCGCAAATGCACCCCGCCTACTGCCACTTAAGTTTAGCGATTCTGTGAGCTATGTCGGTTACTTTAGTTCTCCTACGTATCTCCTCATTTCTGATTTGATCACGTAGAAAAACACCAAACATATTACGCTCCATCGTCCTTTGGGTAACCTTGAGCCTTCTTATTAGGCCCATAGTAGGTAAACGATCATGTATTGGTTCCATATGTCATCACTGGCAACACACACTGGTCAAAGACTTTAGTCTTGAGACCTTGCGATATTTTGGACGTGAAGATATTGTGGAGCTTCCCGAATCATTTTAAGTCATCTCATTCCTTTCCCACGTTTTCACCCACTAAAATAAACGATAATGGGTTATAACTGGGTTAAAACCCAAAAAACCCACTGCCCATAGCGGTAAGTCATGGTAAAAAAAATAATTTATGAAAACTCTTAAAAAACGCCTATTGAGTCAATAGGCGTTTTTTGTTGTTGTGTTTTATGAAAACTCTGAAAAAACGCCTATTGACTCAATAGAACACCAGTTATAAGTTTTCATAAAACACAAGACATGGCGATATTTATTTTTTACCATGACTTACCGCTATGCAATGACAAAAAAGTAAAATTTTACAATATTTGTTTAAATTTATTCTATACAAATATTCAAAGATAGACCACTATTTTCAAAGAACTACGAAATATGTAATATCTAGGGTAAATTGAGACGAGGCCACGGGGTGAAATGAAAATCAGACCGGGCAACACTGTTTTAGTGCCCGGCATTGTTGTTCCGCGCGCCCGCGCCGCCGCCGCGTGCGTTCACAGAGAACCTTACTACAAAAAGAAAGCCTGGAAAATGGAAGAATGGAAGAGTTTTTAACTAACTGTGAAAATGTAAGACCCGGATTGAAAGAAGTTATTTGTTTGTGGTACGTAAAATAAATATTAGTAGCTAAATTCATGACGCGACGTCGCATTTCAAAACGCGCGAATTCACTTCCTGTTCTTATTTTGTTTTTAATTAAATATAAAGGAAATTGCCTTTTTCAGAAAACAACATTAGGCTCTTGCTTTTACTGGAGACTGGATTTACAAGAATTAGTACCCAAAATTGGGGACTGGGTGAAAATCCAATAATACATTAAAAACAATTCCAAGATAGTATTACAAATTCGGTAAGGTAAAGAAGCTACTTTATATCATTTATTTATAATAGCTTCTTCCTTACATGGTTTAAGTGTGTTAAGATCTATCATATGAGCCCATTAATTCATACTGAAGCACTTACTAAACGAAGAGGTTAAGGCGGCCGATCTTTATTTCTTAGGTTTCCCTTATATAATGTATTTTGGATAAATTGCAGCTCCTGGATCCTGATTTCCTTGCTTCAAAAACAGAGAAGAACAATGTAGAAGCTTTGCCATCATTACTCATAGCGGGATCTGACATTATACAGGAAAGGAGACAGAATCTATGTCATCTTTACCCGTAGCTGGAACCGACAACAAAGATAGTGTAAGTACATAATAATATATATGTTTTTAAAGTTCCAAAGTCAACAAGGAACCCTTTGTCAAGCATGTGTAGTTGGATTTTTAAAAGTTAAAGGTTTTCATACAAAATGTTTATAACTGCAAAAATAATTTTGTTTTTTAAAATATACATTTAATTTTTTGAAAAAACTATGGAACCCAACTTTGAACACGCACGCACTTGGCCACTTTTAATTGACTTGTTATTTTCTGTTTCAGGTATAAAAACGTAATCAGTTTATATTAAATGATGTGTTTTACAAAAATATACAGTTAACTCCGTTATCATCTGGGACGCAAAAGCAACGTCTGAGGTATTCAGCGTTAGGTTAAATTTCCAATCTGAAGATATTTGTGATGATTATTGTAACTCAGCATCATGGTATAAAATAATTATTGACAATTTTATAAGAAGATATTTCGGAATCGACATAGTTGTTGTTTGCGTAAATAATAGATATCTACTATTAATGACATTGTAATATAATAAATAACATTAATTTGATTAAATATAATGTTACATATTTCAGTCTGTTACATGCATTTTTTTTAATAAACGTGATTCAATTTTCTATAATGTATGATTATTAATTTTTCATACTTATCTGTTAATACAAAAAACACATGTTTATTATTTGCTGTTTATTTACAGGTGATGTAATTCCTACAATACTGGCACGGGACCGTTAAAGCATTGAGTTTACTACGTATGTATTGTTGCTTCACAGGTTCTACACTGGGCTAAGCGTCGCGCCGTAGGGCTTTGAGTCGCCTATTTATGTACTGATGATGGATGCGTAGAATACTAGCACGGGATCCGTAAAGCATTGTATAGCTACGTATGAATTGATGCTGCAGTGTCTGTAAACACATTTTACCCTGTATGATTCTGCAACGATCTTATTAATTCATTGCGAGATAAGGTTAAATCCGTAATTAATAGATAAAATCATTGCGGAATCATACAGGGTAAAATGTGTTTACAGAGCCTGCAGCATCAATTCATATGTAGGCTACACAATGCTTTACGGATGCCGTGCCAGTGTTGTACGCATTCATCATCAGTACATAAGTAGGAGACTCCATGCCTTACGTAGCCTAGTCCAGTATAGAATCAGTGCAGCATCATTTCATACGTAGGCTACACAATGCTTTACGGATCCCGTGGCATTACTGTACGCATACATCACCAGTGCATAAGTAGGACACTCCATGCCTTACGGAGCTTAGTACAGTATAGAACCTGTGCAACAACATGTCATACGTAGACTGCACAATGCTTTACGGATCCCGTGCCAGTATTCTACGCATCCATAATCAGTACATAAGTAGGAGACTCCAAGCTTTAAGGAGCCTAGTCCAGTATAGAACCTGTGAACCAAAATTTCATACGTAGGCTACACAATGTTCTACAGAGCTAAGCCCAGTATAGAACCTGTGCAACAACCTTTCATACGTAGGCACCACAATGCTTTACGGATCCCTTACCAGTAATGTACGCATCCATCACCAGTACATGAGTAGGAAATTCCATGCTTTACGGAGCCTACGCCTGTATAGATCTTCCTATGTACGTAGTAAACACCATTCTACCAGCTACTTACATATGTAGCAAAACAACACAGCAGTAATTTACGTATGCCGGTTGATGACAAACTTCATGGCACCGCCTACTTAATACTAGCTACGTATGCGACACGGTTCCGGCTACAACTGTCATGCTGTACTGTTTTGCTATGTAAATTACGTAGCCCGAATACGTATTTTTTTCTCAGTGTAATAATATGTTTATCGTAGAACTTTCAAGGGACTTCCCCGTTCGGAATACTTCAATACAATAAGAAAAAGGTCAGGATCCCAAACAGATGATGAGTTAAGCTTGTGGCCTTAGCTTTTTGGAGCTTATTGGGAGGTCTCAGTCCCAACCGCAATTGACACTAAAGGAAAAGTTACAGCTGGAAATTGATATGAGTATGAAATCCCCAGATCCTGAAGTACAAGTACAAAATGAATCGGGGTTGGAAAATAGTATTTGATGTGAAATGAGCCTGTTTGAAAATGGAGAAGTTCGTGGATATCACTTAGAAACAGCATATGAGTATCTATTGTCTATTCCTTCAACCAGTGTAAAACCTGAGCGAGCGTTTTCAGTTGCTGCTTATGTTGGCAATAAACTACGGAGTACGAAGCAGGCTTGGAAGTCAAACATTGGATGGATATTTCTGCGATTGTTATTAAATAGTTTTTTGTTTTGTCTTTTTACTTTTCTTACTATATTGTGATTTGTGTTGTGCAACAATATTAAAAACATTTTTTAACTTTATTACTTATTTATCAAGTACATAGTCTAATTCCGGGATAGCCCCGGGATCCCGGGATTACACATCGAAAATCCCGCAATCCCGGAATTGAAAAACATGCTCGGGATTGTATTCTCTACGTAAAAGCGCTGTGACACAAAACTTCCCAAGTATGTCAGTAAACAAGTATCGAATTTGCAGCTATCCTACCACGAATAATTTGATTCACTGTTTCAATTTTTGTAATGTTTTGAACATATTTACAATCACATTACTTATTTATATGTTAACAGGGTGTCCACTTACTGGAAAAGTCAGGGAAGTCAGGGAAGCTTTTGGTGGTCAGGGAAAGTCAAGGAAATGACCTGACGACCTTTACGACTTACCCACTAACATTGTTCATAGGTTACCTTTTAATTTTCTAACAGTCATCTGTGAATTGTTCAATAACTCCGCGTCCGGTGGATACTATCCACGCTCCCTCAAAAAAATCAAGCTGACTCCTATTTACAAGGGCAAAGGCTCTAGGAAGTAACATAAAAATTATCGCCCGATATTATTAGTCCCTGCTCTGTCTAAAATATTTGAGACTGGTCTCTGTGACAAGCCCAAGCAATTCTTGGAGAATAACGACTTCTTTTGCCCGCAACAGCATGCCTACCAGAAGGGACGGTCTACAGTGGGCGCAGCCCGCTTACTGATAAGAAAGGTGCTCGCCCTACTAGATAATAAGAAGAATACAGCAGCAATATTCTTCGATTTGTTACGCGCTTTCGATCTGGTGGATCACCGCCTGATCGAAGCTAAACTGGAGCACTACGGCGTTCAAGGGGTCCCTCTGGACTTAATTTCTTCTTTCCTCTCTGAAAGAACTCAGGTCACGATGATTAACCGCGATTCATCAGAGTAGGGTTTGGTAGGAGATAGATCAGTTCCACAAGGATCTAACGCTGGGAACAGCATATTCATTCTTTTAATGAATGACCTTCCCTACCGATCAGACCATACAGATTTCATACTGTATGCTGATGATATCTGCGCTGTGGTCAGCGCCGACTCCAGAAAAGAACTCGGTGAGCGAGTGACGGATGTTGTAACCAAGATGGCAACGTGGTTCACTGCCAACGGTATGCAATTAAATATTGACAAGACCAACTTACTGGAATTCACGGCAAAGATTTCAGCTGATCCTCCGGCACCCCTAGCTGTACAAGTCGATAATCTTTCTATCCCGATCACTAGAAAGACAAAATATGTAGGCTTTACAATTGATGATGCCCTCCAATGGCGAGAACATATTGACACCCTGTGTTCCAAGCTCAACTCCGGTTTCTACGCTGTCTCTCGTCTAGTTCCAACTCTTAAGTACCGGTAACATCCTCAAAGCCTACTATGCTTACTTCCACTCACACTTGATGTACGGGGTAGATTTGTGGCGTGTAGCTGCAGACAGAGACAGACCATTCATTATCCAAAAAAGGGTTATACGTAAAATAGCTCGTGTTCCGTGGAACACTCCAGCACGGCAACTATTCATAGACCTCGGGATACTTACCCTACCGTCTATTTACATACTGGAAGTCTCCAAGTATATGCGGCAGAATCTGGATAGTTTCCCGGTATTCAACTGGATGGGAAAGCGTAAAACCACATGGAGAGAGAAAGAGCTGCAAACTACGACATATCGCCTGAAGAAATCTGAGAACTCCCTGCTTGCAATGGGGCCACGTGTCTATAACAAAATACCTATAGACATAAGGGAAACTGTAAGTTACCATGGTTTTGTTGGCAAACTAAAACACTGGTTAGTACAAAAGGCCTTCTACTCTGTTACGGAATTTTTAGAATTATGACTAATATGTATGTACTCTGTGGTACAAATGTATAAATTTGATAATATCATTTTAATTAAAATTTATTATTTTGACATACTCAATTTCATATTGTTATATAATTGTAACTATTAACATAATGCTATTTTTATTTTATCTGTTATTATTAAACTTGACATTGTATGATTAATACTGAATAAATGAATATGAATATATGAATATAATGACCTGGAATTTTGATATTTGAGAATTTCACAATGATCGTTAGCGAGGGAAACATCCATGCTCTAATCTAATCTAATCTACTTGTCTTTGCTGATATTTATCCCAGTCTTCTAGAATACATATATTCATTTTCGAATTATCAATGATCTACATCATGACTTCGAATTCCACAGCTTGAGGGTTCTAGTCTAGGTAAGAAGCACCTCTGAAACCTTATAGGTTCGAGACCAATTTGGCTTTAGCTGGTGGGAATGAATACCACTTCTATGGGGAGTGTTGCGGTGATAAAACTGTGCTGTAGGCATCATGTCGAACAGTTCCTCAGAACATAAGCCGTTATATAAGCGGTAGAGACAGAGAGAGCTAGGGTACAGTCTCTCCGAAAACTGAGGGGATCTAGACCGCTTGTCAGCTCATGGTCGTCGACAATTCTGATCGTGCGTCGCTGGGTGGAGGCGAGGGGGTTCAGCTGATATTAATAATAATAATAATAAAATCTGGGACAAATCACGCACGGTCATCTGGCCCCAAACTAGGATTCCCTGTATCTTGGGAACCAGAGACTGATATACATACACATATACTTTTAAATACATACATATATAATGTAATATTCTGTGATCTCTCAAAAGCATTTGACGTGGCGGATCATTCACTACTTGAGCATAAGCTAAAACATTATGGCTTCGACGGCCCCGCACTCACCCTCCTCGCAGATTCCATGTTTGACAGGTCGCAAGCTGTGTTAGGCGATGGCGGTAAAGTCAAGTCAGAATCATTAAAAACCTCAATCGGTGTACCACAAGGATCATCGATATCAAACAACTTTTCTCCGTGCTCATGGATGACCTCCCACAAGCGGCGCCGAACGCGTATACTTTAATGTACGCGGACGAAGTTGCAGCGATAGTCAGTGCTAGGACGGTAGATCTGCTGGAGTGTGACACTGCGCTGAATGACACTGCGCTGCGGATGTCTCGGTGGTTTGAGAACAATGGACTTGCCCTTAACCTCAGCAAAACACACTTTATTTCAATTTCAATTTATTTTTTTATAAAAATGTCAGCTTACAGAATAATCCAAGTCGCTAACATTTCATAAACTACAGTCAATAAAACTTAAAATCATTAAATCAATTTCATAGCAAAAAAATTATATAATAATAAAATAAAATTATAACATATACATGGAAAAATAATTATAAATTGGCCACACCCAAATCACCTATCTTATCAACACGCTCTATTGTGTCCCCTTCTAGAGTATATGTGGCAAGAATAGGTGAGTGCAATCGTGAGAAACCAATTGTCTTGCATTTAGATGTGTTGAAAGAGAGGCGATTACTTTTAGCCCATAAAGCGACAGCGTTTATGTCACATTGCAGAGACATCGTCAGCATCTCCGATACCCATGTACAGTTTCAAGTCGTCAGCAAACAGGCTACAATTGGCGGTTGTGACAGTATCAGGCAAGTCATCAATCATGAGCAGAAATAAAGTTGGCCCGAGGGTACTGCCCTGACTCACACCTGATCTCGAGTAGTATTCAGATGATTCGAACCCATTTACCTTCACGTATTGCACCCGGTCTTTGAGGTAACAAGCAAACAATTTTAAAAGATTTATCGAGAATCCAGCTGAAGACAGTTTCTCAAGCAACAGATCATTATCCACGATGTCAAACGTAGTTGGCAGCGTAGCGCTCCAGCAGATGCAGTCTTCTGTGTTTCTGGGTTTTCACTTGGACGGGGCTCTGACGTGGGAAGCACATATCGACACAATGTGTACCAAACTTGGCCGTGCATGCTTCGCGCTCTGACGCCTGTCAGCTACTCTTCCCAGAGACATGGTGGTGACGTGCTACTTCGCGTCAGTGCATTCTTTGCTACAATATGGCATTGAGTTCTGGGGGTGCGCAGCCGACTGGCTGCGCGCCTTCAGAATGCAGAAAAGAGCTATAAGAGCATTAGTGCGTATACCGCGCGATTCTCAGCGCGTCCTCACTTTCAGTCTCTCGGTATTCTCACCCTGCTGTCCATGTTGATACTGCAGGTAGCGCTGTACGCGCGTGAGAACCTCAACTCGTACGCTAGGCGCGGAGACGGGCACCGGTACGACACGCGCGTACGAGTTTTATAGTGTAGACGAGTTCATGAAACTAAAAACTAAATGACATATTTTTTTTCTAAATTGATTTTATTTTATTAATGATTTGATATTTAATTTACAATTTATTTATTTTTATAATATTATGATCTCACTATTATACACAGTGTTTAAATAATAATACTATACTTAGGTATAATATATTAATAATATTGTAATATGTATATAAAAATGACATGTAATGAAGCATTTCCAATAAATGAGTTATGAGTTATAGATATAATACACCCAGACTCAGAGCAAACAATTCTTCATCACAGAAAAGTTTGCCCTGTGTGGGGATCGAACCCACGACTTTCGGATCAGAGTTCTTACACTTAGCCACCGAGTCAGTCGGATTATTTTGGGTATTTTGAGTGGACACCCTGGTTAATCAATAGTTATCATATGTTTGACTAATTTATGTAATATTTTTTATGTTTTAGTTGCCAGTGGCGGATCCATTTTTGGAAAAAGTCAGTCTTTCCGACTTAGGTAAGTTTATTTCTGATATGTATAATAAATATAATAATTTAAATTCATGAATTGCTATTTTTGGCCATAGTTAATGATGCAGTTAAGTTACGACAAAAAGTTAAAAATGTACATATTTTGTGGTAGGTATTTCCTCAGTTAACTATTTGGTATGAGAGATACATACTAATAATAATTTTTCATTTTTTTTGTCAGTTGTAGATAGAAGTCTGCAGTAGAAATAACTACTAAATAATTAAATAAATCATCTCTGAATGTGTGTACAGTGCGTCGGACTAGATAATTTGAATTAGGTATCTTGTATGTGCGCATTGGCCGGCCACGTGGAGGTATCGAAAGCGCTGTTAGAGTGCCTTGTCGATCGGATTCGGGGCAGGGAGCCAAGTCGTGATCGCAGGCGGGCGGCGCGGTCGTCTGTGCACTCTGGTATTAAGTTCCGAGCGACTCGCGGCTCGCACAACTGGGGCGCTAGGCGGCGGCGCGGGCGCGGTATTATTAGCAGTGAGCCGTGGGAGGCGCGGCCGGCCGCACCGTGCGGTCGCGGCGGCGGGCGATGCCGCCGAGGCCCGCGCATGCTTCGCTTACACTATTTCTCGGACAACCCCGCGCTCATCGCCAACGATGACGACGAGTCAGTCTACTCTATTGATCTTATCAAGGAGTTTGAAGCCGTTGGCCGAGCGTGGAAGGCGTTCCTCGCCGATTGGCTCTTGAAAGGTCTCTTACACTATTTATGCTACCAGCAGCTCTTATAATGTGCGGCCTGGTTTTGACGTTTCAGTGCTGTTGGCACCTGTGCAGTTAGTGGATTTCATCCGATCTTTCCTTATGTTTTACCTAAGTTTTGCCCATAACTGAAGGCGTCTGCTACTACTAAATTAGCAGCAATTGATCAAATTATTAAATAAAAATTTTATTTATAGTGTTTTGAAATTATTTTGTCTAATGTCATTGCAACAAAACAGTTTTTACTCTATAAGTCTCGGTAGTAAAGGTATCCAAGGTGTGACTATTTCCTGTATCTCCTAATAGATTTGGACTTGCCACGACGAAGTATAAATGAATAGGTACCTTGTAATTATTTAAATACTATGTTAATTAGACTGACTTTAAGGGCCCAGGTAAAGTCATATTCATGCGCACCGGATATGGAACACATGTAATGCATTACCTAAACATTTAGTAGCTACCCAAATAAATAGATTGTATTTCTCAGATCAAGATTCCTTATCTGAATTATATGTATGTTGGCATGCACAGTGTCCGGTACAACAGTGCGGCGTTCGCATCAGTTTATACCCAGTCCATCCGTCGAGTGGCATTTGAAACATGATTTCTGCAAATTGTTTCAAGTAACACCATGCTTAACGGCAAGTCTCAGCTTCTTACATGAACAATGCAATAAAGCGCATGCCAATGGTTGACCTATATGTGTTACATATTGCAATCCTAAACGTAACTTGATAAACCAAATAACTTCGTTCATTGAAGCATTGCCAGGTAGACTTATGAATAAGAAATTCATAAAATATATGCTGACCTCTACATTTTATTTAATATTCACATGATAAATACGTGACGCCCTGACGCAATATAAATTATTTTACCTAGCGTTTGTTGTTATGTTAATTATTTTTTCTGAATTCTGTGTACTGTTTGTCAGAAATCAGTAAATAATTTAGAAGCCAAGAACCTGTGGTCTTTTTTAAATATTAAAAAAAGTACTGTCCTATTCCCGAGTTATGGGAAGCTAAAAGAGCCGTGCCCCTGCAGTGGGGACGATATGGGTTATTAACACACACACTGTCCTATTTATGACCTGGATAACTTAAATCTAAATTTATTTAGTAAAAAACTCGGATTTCCCATACAGTGTTAACGAATTAGCTGACCGAAGATTCTTTGCGTATTAATAATAGCTTCCTTAGGCAAAGACTGGCAGTTTTATGAGTGAAAGCCGCATTTTTTTAGGAATTTCAGAATGGCTCCTTATATTTCTAGTCACTCCTCTCAGTAGATGATATGGATAATAATTAGTGATGGTCCTACTAATTTAGCCGATTTTGCCTACTTAGTCGAGTTGCCGAATAGTTGGTTCCAAATTCGCCGCCTGGTTGACCGACTTATCGGCAGTGCCGATCCTTATCTTTCATCTATAATTTCGCTTCGTTGAACCCCTGCATTTAATGTTCAAATAAGTTTACATATATTTTTGCTTTAAACTGTTTGCAAACTTTATGCAAAACTTGGTTTAATTTGTGATTTTGTAAAATATCTATAATAGTACTGCAATAGTAAGAAGCAAATTACATGATTCCTAAAATAGACTTACAACATCGCAGCGATAATCGGCGGTTTCGTTTATTTTTTAGTAATTTTTCAGTATAAAAGACAATGGCGACTAGATGGCGATTTTTGATCCACTAGTCGCCGACTAATCGTCGTCTATAAAACTTGCCGACTTGCTGCATCTCGGAAAATAATTCTATTTTTTTTTTTAGAGGAGGACGAGTCGCAGATCTTCGTGAAGTTCTTCAAGTTTCACAAATGCTACGACCTGATCCCCACCTCGGCCAAGCTGGTGGTTTTCGACACACAGCTGCTGGTCAAGAAAGCCTTCTTCGCCCTCGTCTACAACGGTCAGTCCCTGAGGGTCACTCGGTGACATCGTGTCTTTACACACACGACCCTCGTAAACGGTTGTTTCAATATAATTGTTCATATAAATAGACGCATTTTTTGTTTCGCATTATAAGTATAAAATCCTCAAGGCGTGACGTCTCGGATTGAAAAAAAAAAAAACAAATGTGTGGGGGATTTATTACGATGAACCGTTTTTTGGATCCGGTGCTCAAACTTGGCACAGTTGTCTTTAGGCCGATCTGAGTGGATTAAGCCAGGGAGCCATCGGGAGCCATCCTCCGTTTGGCAGGGTGAGGGGGGGTGGAGTTTAATTTTGCCGTGCTCCATTAGTGGGCTTATATCTCCATAACTATTGCTACTAGGGCAAGTGAGATATCATTTTCGTATGATTCAAAGATAAAGAATTCATTTCTGTAACAAAAAATGACTTTCCATATATATAAAAAAAATTGATAAAGGTCGATTAATTTTTAATGGTCTAAGACAGTGCTTTTCAACCTTTTTTAATACCCGACTCCTGTATAAGTTTAAACATTCTTGCGACCCCCCTAGAGCCATAAACATGCAAAATTTTAGTGATTTGAAAGACTACGTTTATAATGGCGCAATTATAAACGTATTCTTGAATTAGAAAATGATTTAGTTATTATATTAATGTCCCCGGGGGGTCGCGAACCCCAGGTTGAAAAACACTGGTCTAAGATATTAGCATGAAAAAAAAAACATATTCTGAAAGTTACACTTACTAGAATTATAAAAATATAAATTTTATTAGAATAGCATAATAAATACTAAGTAAAATAGTACATGGTTCATCAAGAGGAGAAAGTTACCGATTACCAACGAGAGATGTACGAGTTGGGAATCGCACTTTCTTCCGAGTGATACATAGTGCTTTATACTACACCTACGAGGAAAATAAAAAATATTGTCACTTTCACTACTTGACGACAACATTTCGACTAACAAACTGAATTCACAACACAGTATTACACAAATTGAAAAATAGAGCTAAAATCACATGTTCTTTTTTCAAAATAATGTTTCGAAAAAGTTAGTGGCTTAAAAACTTTTTGGCATTTTACATTTAGTTTACCGACATACTTAATCTTACCCAAAATTTAAAAAAAAAACACGTTAGTAATGGATTTTCATGCACTTTTCACTCCCGCTCAGCGCGTTTTCTTCCCGCATATTTGTACAATAGTAATGACGTACATTCTGCCTCAAATTCGATAAAGTATAAAGGCACTTTCTAAGTAGGTGTAGTATAAAAATATATAATTTGATGCTCTGCAGACTAGCATAAAACGCGTGGTTTCAGTACCCGTTGTTCGTATTATAACAGCTTTTAAATCACCTGACACATGTGCCGAAATCTAGTAACGACGGGATTATAAATTAACGAAACGAAATTCTTTATGTTCATCACTTTTAAATAATACAGATTTAAAAAAAATTTACTATAGAGCAATCTGTCTACATTTGCGATGGATATCACTGTTTTCACTAAATTAACTGTTATACTGTTATCGGTTACCATAATACCAAAAATATTATTTTAATGCAATGCAAATGCGAATTCAGTTTTAATTTTAAAGCCACTGTAAAGCGATTATTTTATAAATATACAAATAAAGTGAACTAAGGAACAAAATTTCACTGCATCTGCGAATTTATACTACGCTGCAATGGCGCTTTAGACTGCTCTCCACTATTTTTGCTCATACTTTTAGTTTTATACAAAATTAAATTCTTGTTTTTTAAGACCGCCGAAATGTATGTTTTTGTATTATCTTGGCCTCTGGTTAACGCTATGCTTGCACAAATGAAAAAGTATTAAAACACGTAGCATTTACTTGATGAGCTTCCGCTAATGTTGATTGCTGAATTGCGCAGCGCGAAGCTACCATACCATTGTAATAGCATATGAGCGATTACCAAGAAACGACAAGTCATAATATTTTTTGATCGCAGTCTATTTTTTTCGATTCCTTTATGACAAATACAACTAACTACACTTACCTATCCTCCACAAGTTGTTTATTGACCGATGCGCGTTTGGTGGCGGTAGGCGTGCGGGCGGCGCCGCTATGGGACTCGCAGCGGCAGCAGTTCGTCGGCATGCTGACCATCACAGATTTCATCAAGATCCTGCAGATGTACTACACCAGCCCCAACGTGGCCATGGAGGAGCTGGAAGAACACCGCCTTGAGACTTGGCGACGTAAGTTTCAACGCATGTTCATGTTCTCCTTCTCTCTTATCGTCACAACACAAGATTTGAGCTAGACCACTACATCCCAAGTTATAAGTGAAATTATCACATAGATACGGATTCACAGGTGAACTAGAAAATAAATAGATGTTTTATACATGTAGGTTCGAGAAGAAACCAGATGCAGAAAATAAAAAGCCTCCCGATTACATAGACCTATTTATCTTACGCTATTGGAGGTTACTGGAGACTTGCGCGCGGAAGGTTGGAAATTGCTAACTTCTTTTTCCTCTACAGCCTTAAAGCACAAAATATTTATTTTGAGAACAATATTATTATAATACATATTTAGAAAAATCAAAATCCGAGTCCTTTGTTTGATTTATTTTTAACACCCATAAACAATGGGTGTAAAATTTAAAGGTTGTCAATTAGCGTCTCAACAAAAGACTTCGCGAGATTTCAGTTATTATGATAAGTATTGTGTCCATTGTATTCAATGTTCCGAGGTCCTTCTGTTTATCATTCTCAGAATATATTGTGCTTAACTTCCTGAGTCATGGGAAGAGAGAACAGGTTCGTTTAATTTTAATTAATACGGAATCGTTTTTACGAATATGTTCGCAAAACTATTCTTAAAACTCCCTTTTTTTTTCGTTTTGGGACCCGTGAACATTATGTTAAGTTTACGTTTACAACCCATATGGTCCCCAATGCAGGGGCACGGGTCTCTACCCATACCTCGGGAAGGAAAGAAGTTTTATATCGTCGCTCCGCTCCTCTATAGAACGTTAATACGTCAGTTTCAATATGAAACCGCGTGGACGAAGTTGAGGGGAAGATCTGAGGTGCGGGAGGGGGAAGCTTCATAACTGTTCGAATTTTTTAATCTAAGAATGTCATATGTTTGAATTATGACCAATCACCGCAAGATGTCAACTGTCTAAGCATTTAAATCGTCGAATAGCAATAGAGTATTGAAAATGACAAAACTCAAAATACAACTGAAGTATCTAGTGATGGAGGTTATCGAAAATTACCGAAACTTCTTACGATAATTTTTAAAATGAGGATAACAAAATAAATTAAGCATATTGTTCCTTGTTAAATCTTAATACATAAACAATACTAATACAAATTCACAAATATAATACAGTAAAAATACATATTAAAACAAAAAATATATATTTTAAAAATAAAAATCAAACCGAATCATAGTTTCCAAAACATATCTATAGACAAGCTGGGCGGAAATGTTAGGAGAAAATTTTTCTGCTGTCATGTCTGCTTGTAGTCTTAATTCTCGTTTAATTTTTATTTGGGTTCCTTTGGAAACTGAAAATAATTAGAAGAAAAAATAAATCAAATACATTTCATGTCTACTTTGGATAAAACTATGTAAATATGCAGTCGGATATTTTTTATTGCAAAGCTTTTTGCTATATCTATCGAAAAGTCGATGAAGTGTTACATCACTACCATATGTTTTGCAACGAAGTTATTTAAATAAAAAATAGTCAATATATGGCTTACTTCTGCTATGAAACCCCGCACATTTGATTTATTGAGATGCCCAGTGTGGTTTCCGCATCAGACAACTATGCAACTTGGCATTTTTACGATTTTACACACATTTTGTCCGATGTTACCTCGACCATTGACAGAAATAGACTGAAAGGCGAAAATTGAACAAAAATGACATTTCAATTTAACTTGGCCATCTGCCCACCTTGCGGCGATCGGCCGATGCCCTGTATTGCTAGTCTATAGGGGGGGAGCGGGGTGCTGTGTCGGGAAGGTTAGGCTATCCTCCACACACGGGGGCGAAGTCTGGATTGGTGGAAGCTGTGGGGCTTGAGGCCAACCCCAGTTAGTGTTGTCAAAAACTGGAGTCCTAAGTCTTACAATAATGATACTTAAGCTCTTTTTGAAGACTTGAGTCTAATAAACAATATTCAGAACTCAAGTCCTTTAAAATTTTGTTGTTTTTTGCGAAATGACATGATTTTTACAAAAAAAGAGTGAGTCTTTGTAAAAGAACTCAGGACTGAGTCCTCTAAATCATAAGCTAAAGTTTGAAAGTTAAAAAAAAGAAAAAGAAAATTATGTTAAATAAATCAATTAATCAACTATTTCTTTATTTAACATGTATATTTAAGTCTCGACTAAAATACTAACATTTTTGACAACACTAGTGTCAGAAGTTTTCTAGCCGCCTATAAGGCCTCTGACATGGCTTTACTACTGCCATCTAGTGATAGCAACCAGCACCAATGGATTAATGTGCCTTTGCGAAGCACGGAAACGGTCAAGATATAAGCCACTCACATGCGATCAATCGATGATCGGATCGATGCGACCACGCATGCCACACTGAGCTAGGACCGCTTCAAAAAGGTAACATTACCTGTAACGAACGCTTATTGGACTTGGCAGAGGTGCTGAAGGGGTCGGTGATGCCGCTGGTGTCAATCGGGCCGGACTCCTCGCTGTACGACGCCATTCGCATCCTCATCATGAACAGGATCCATCGGCTGCCGGTCATTGACCCCGACACGGGCAACGTGCTCTACATACTCACGCACAAGAGGATACTGCGGTTCCTTTTTCTATACGTAAGTGGACTTAAATGGAATCACAGTTGAATGTTGCATATACTCGTACTGTATACGTATGACTCAAGTTATACATACGAAAAATATTGCTCGTAGTCTATACTTGTAAACCTGTTAATTGCGTTAGTTTTGCTAACTGACACACCATAAAGGGCGATCACAATGGACCTACAAAGTGCTTCTCTTAATGACATGTAGGAGTGAGGCACTGAAAGTACCACTACGTCCCATACGATAATGTATAGGTGGAGTGGGCCCGCACTGTATGCCAAGAACCCTTCGGATCGGACATTTTAAGCTAAGCTTAGATCGATGCGTTTCGTTATTCTAAATATCAGAGAAACATTCCCGAGTGTCAATCATTTCTAGTTTTTGAGAAAAAGAAATCCAAAGTTGGTCGATAAGTTTTATTTAGAAAATACAAAAAAATATTTTTTCCCGAAATAAACTATGCGTCCGTGAAGTTATTTACGTCAAATTATAGAGCATTTAAAACAACATTTATTGATATGTACCGCTAGTTGAAAACGCAAGCATAACGTGAAAAAAGTTTTTTTTCCTTTTAACGGTTTTATTTAAAAAATAATAATATTTGAAGTTAGTAGCACCCAGAAATCTACTTAGAATGTAGAGAATTAAGTTGTGCATCGTCACAAAAAACGCAACTGTTAATACTGTGGGATATCGGAGATACTCGTTAATATGTTAAGTTGACTGAACATTTTGACTAGCAATATTTTAATTAAGTTTTTGCTATGAAGATTAAATTTCACGTTATGCTTGCGTTTTCGACTAGCGGTACGTATCAATAAATGTTTTAATTGCTATATAATTTGACGTAAATAACTTCACGGACGCATAGTTTATTCCGGGAAAAAATATTTTTTTGTATTTTCTAAATAAAACTTATCGACTAACTTTGGATTTTTTTCCTCAAAAACTAGAAATAATTGACACTCGGGAGTTTTGTCTGGTATTTAGAATATCGAAACGCATCGATCCTCTAAGCTTAGCTTAAAATGTCCGATCCGAACGGTTCTTGGCATACAGTGGGCCGGTATCGCTTCTTTATGTATGTATTATAAAATAATATTATTTGATAGGTTGATGAGGAAACTAGTAATAGAAATCATTTAGCTGCAGCAAACCCTAAAAACAAACTATTGAAAGTGGCATGTTGCTTCCACAGTGTTGATTAAGTCATTAGCCCAAAAATGGCTTCCAGATAGACTCTTATTCTTTAATCGGGGCAGGACTTCTGGTTGTAATATAAGTTAATCTATTAGCTTACATAATAAATACAAACCCAACATTGGTGTTTCGCCGCTACATATTGGTGTTGAGCAACACTGCAACAGGTTATTTTTCTGTAAAATATTACGCACCATTATTTTTTCGCCACTGATGACGTCAACTTGACATTTTAACAATGGCTCGGTTATTCATAGTTTTGTAACGAGCAAATTAAATGAAGTTTACATCTATTACATTCGACGCAAAAAACATAAACGCTGTAACCCACAAACTGCAAATTTTACATCAGAGCCGAAAAGCTTTTGAGATTTCAGAAAACATACGATTTCAACGCTGTCATTTTTTTTATTAGTCGAAAAGCTGCTAGACCTGGAGCATTCGACGCAGATTCTCTTTTTCTGATTTAAGAATCGGCAAAAAAAGGTTTTGCCATATGTGTAGTTTACAGCGTTAATGCTTTTTTGCGTCGATATAATTATTTTACCTTTCTTCCAACCAACATTGTTATTTGTTCAACAAGTGATCAAAGTTATTTTTTGCTGTGAGTGCTGAATTTGAACCAAACGTAATATTTATAAGTAAGCGAAATTAATGTTTACTAGTACATATTTATTTTAAATATTACGTCTTTAAAAAGGCAATAGCACAATTTATAAAATTAAATTTCAATAAATAACATACAACATAGTGTGCCTATGAGTTAAATCGCTAGTCCAAATTGAGTTTCTTAACAAACCATCGCCCAGTGGTAGTGTTCGAAATTCGAATCACTTTTTCGCACGCTTTTAAGCACCAAAAGCGCCTTTTTTGTGCTGGAGAGGTGGAATAGTAATTTGTTCAACTAGTGAGCAAAGTTATTTTTTGCTACGAGTTCTGACTTTAAAACACGAACTAGCGAAGTAGTCTAGAATTGAATCACGAGCGTAGCGATTCTAATATAGAATACTGAGCACAGTGAGTGATTTAAAGGCACGAGACATAAAAATAGCTTGCTCTCGTGTTAAACATACAACTTTTCACCTCGATCAGCAGGAAAAGTTAAAACATAGTTGATTAAATTCTCTTTGGAGACAATATAGTTTTTATTAAGTAAGCGATATTCATGTTTACTAGTACATATTTATTTTAAATATTACATCTTTAAAAATGCAATAACAAAATTTATAAACTTAAATTTCATTAAATAACACAACATTTTGTGTCTATGAGTTAAATCGCTAGGCCAAAATGAGTTTCTGAACGAACTATCGCCCATATTTTTTTCAGCACCACGCAAATGGTGGTGTTCGAAATTCGAATCACTTTTTCTCACGCTCGCAGCAAAAAGCGTTTTTGCTTTGAGTTTTTAGGGACCAAAGGCGGCACCCTTTTCATGCTGGAGAGGTGAAAATAACTATTATTAACCAAATCCCATTTACAGATAAACGAGCTGCCCAAGCCGTCGTACCTGCAGTGCAAGCTGCGTGAGGTGCGCATCGGCACCCTCAGCGACATTGAGACGGCCACCGAGGGCACCTCCATCATCGAGGCGCTCCGCAAGTTCGTCACGCGGCGCGTGTCGGCGCTGCCGCTGGTCGACGCTGCGGGCCGCCTCAAGGACATCTACGCCAAGTTTGACGTTATCGTGGGTTACATGACTGTTAATTACGTCTGTTTTCACTTTTATACTGTGCAGGGTGTAAAAGGACAACTCCCGTTAACTTTTACAGGGTGTGCTACTCGTGATAGTGATCTACTTTTTCTGTCGAACCTGTATTGAAATCTAAAAAAAAAATATTTGGGCTTTTCAGTTTTTTTACAGATTGATTAACCAATCAGTTATTTTTTTGTGAAGAGTCCCAAATGTTTTTGAGAATTCAGTATGGGTTACTTGTGAAAATTTGCCCAGTTTCATAAGCGAAACTCACATTTTTAGGGTTCCGTAGCTAAATGGCAAAAAACGGAACCCTTATGGATTCGTCATGTCTGTCTGTCTGTCTGTCTGTCTGTCTGTCTGTCTGTCCGTCCGTCCGTATGTTACAGCCACTTTTTTCCGAAACTATAAGAACTATACTGTTGAAACTTGGTAAGTAGAAGTATTCTGTGAATCGCATTAAGAATTTCACACAAAAATAGAAAAAAACAGTAAATTTTGGGGGTTCCCCATACTTAGAACTGAAACTCAAAAAAAATTTTTCATCAAACCTATACGTGTGGGATATCTATGGATAGGTCTTCAAAAATGATATTGAGGTTTCTAATATCATTTTTTTCTAAACCGAATAGTTTGCGCGAGAGACACTCCCAAAGTGGTAAAATGTGTGTCCCCCCCCTGTAACTTCTAAAATAAGAGAATGATAAAACTAGAAAAATATTCCACCGAAAATTGGTTTGAACGAGATCTAGTAATAGTCATAACGGTCGCGTGCGTCGCTCTTGCTCTAGTTTGCCCTCGGGTAAAGCGCTGACGCTACAACTTACAGCAAACCGTCTGCGTTCGTCGCGGTGACCTAGATCCAATATGTGAATCACAATTGTTATTCTTAAGGGGCAGCTATAATCTTAAATTATGGCCTTATCAAGTTCCGTGCAAATTAAAACTGAAAATGAACGTCTTTTTATACCAGTACTACTCGGAAGAAAAAACTGAACGCGAGAAGTTGCAAAATTTGGTTCAAGACCTTAAAAGACAAATAAATGAACTTCAGCAACAGCTGACCAATGTCCAGGAGAAACAGAACCCTCCAGTCAGATCTTCTAAGGATGATAAACCCTCCGAAGGACCCGTTTACGAAACGGACGAAGAGGAGCTATCAAAAGAGACGGAGTGGGTACGACAGAAAAGCAGGAAGAAAAGGAAATTGAACTCGACACTGTCCCCATCCGCTCAACATGGAGCAACACCCATAGAGAAACCAACTGAACCAAAACCCAAAAAATATCCTTTACCACCACCTATTATAGTGGAAAATGTTAAGGATTATCAGAAATTCTACGACCTACTTTTGACAACCGTAACCGGAGACGCGTTCATTGCCAAAATGATAAACGGGAAAAAGGTTAAAATCAACGCCAACGGTGAAGATTCATACAGAGCGATAACTAAACTATTGTTACAAAACAACTGTCACTGGCACTCGTATGAAAACAAACAGGACAGGCCGATTAGAGTAATGGCCAAAAATTTGCATTTCTCATGTCAGCCCATAAGAATAGTAGAACACCTAACTTTCCAAGGATATAAAATTCAGGAAGCTGTAAACAAATTGAGCTGGAGGAAAAAAGAACCTCTTAATATGTTTATGCTATCATTCGAAAAGGATGAAGATATAAATAAGATATACGCTATAAAGTCTATTCTTGGATGCAGAGTAGACATACAACCATTAAAAACTTCAAAACTTATCCCACAATGTAAAAGGTGCCAATCATATGGGCAAACACAAAAATACTGCAACAAAGAACCTAGGTGCATCAAATGTATTGGTAAACACTTAACCAAGGACTGCACTAAATCAGCAGATGAAAAGCCGAAATGTATCCACTGCGGTGAACCACACCCTTCTAATTACAGAGGGTGTATAGTAGCTAAAGAATTACAGAACATAAAAAATAAAGTAACAAGAAAGGCACCAACATTCGCACAACCAACTTCAAGTGCACCTAAGAACCTTAGTGCCCATAAAAGTGTTACAAAAAATGTTTCCTTTGCACAAATCGCAAAAGCTCAACCGCTGCACCGTCAACCGCTGCACTCACAGCCACAGCCGCAAAAGATCTCCAGCTTAGACGAAAAGGTTGACAAAATTTTGAATATCCTGACTTTATACGAAGAAAAAATACAAAAATTAGAACGTAGCACTATCATAGCTACTGCTATCAAAAGGCAACAATGATTAACTCATTGAAAATCATGGCGTGGAATGCAAATGGACTCCTTCGTCATCAAAATGAGCTACAGGTAGTCCTAAACATCGATAAAATTGACGTGTGTCTCATATCAGAATCACACTTCACAAAAGAATCCTTCATTCACTTTTAAGGTTATAAAACCTACAATGCACTACACCCAGATAACACTGCTAGAGGAGGCAGCACCATCGTCATAAAGGAAAACATCCATCATCATGAATTATTTAAGATTGAAGAACAAGATATGCAAGTTGTAGCAGTATCAGTGAGAACTAAGCGTTATACCGTAACAATTTCAGCAATATATTGTCCACCAAGACATTCACTGAAAGCTGAGCGCTATAAAAGCCTGCTCAATGCTCTTGGTAAAAGGTTCATATTAGGCGGAGACTTCAATGATAAAAACATTTATTGGGGATCGAGGTTAACTACAACCAAAGGAAAGGAACTTCTTAATGCCATTAGAGAGACAAGCTGTAACACTATATCTACAGGAAAACCAACATATTGGCCTACCGATTGTCAAAAAATTCCAGATTTAATAGATTTCTTTATATACAAAAATGTATCATCTAATTTTCTTCATATTGAAGAGGCTTACGATATGAGTTCCGATCATTCACCCATATTGTTAACTTTAAGTGAAACCATATTAGAGAAAGAAGCTTACCCTACTCTGGTAAACAAAAAAACGGATTGGGACAGTTTTAAATACGACTTAGATTCTCTCATAAATCTAAAAGTACCACTCAAGATGACCTCCTGACCAACTTGATGAAGATTTAGGGAAATTTATTACTGACATTCAGCAATGCGCTTGGAATAACACATCAGCTACTATAACGAAGATTAGAAGCCACTCCTATCCATTAGAAATAAGAAATCTTATTGCTGCTAAAAGAAAGCAGAGGCGAATTTGGTAGCGCAGTAGGTATCCACAAGACAAAACTCTGTTAAACCATTTAACAAAAGATCTCAGCAAGGAGATCCAGAAGTTTCAGCATGAGTCTATGAATGCCTACCTAAGTACACTAACGAGTGATTATTCAACTGGTTATTCATTATGGAAAGCGACAAAAAATCTGAAAAGATCAATCATGCACATACCGCCTATAAAAGGAACTAGCGGCCAATGGGCAATTAGTAACGAACAAAAAGCAAAGACATTCGCAAATCACCTAGAACAGATATTGCAATCTATCGAAGAAAGCTAGCTTATCCTGGTTGCAGATGAAAGTCCCCAAGATCAGCTAGAAATAAGACTCGTTACGCCCAAAGAAGTGCAAAACGAGATCAAGAACTTAAACCAAACGAAATCTCCTGGGTACGACCTTACTACCGGTGAAGTATTACATTATCTTCCTCGCAAAGCCATAGTCAAGTTAACAACCCTCATTAATTCTGCTTTTAGACTAAAGCATGTCCCTGATGTGTGGAAAGTTGCCGAAGTCATAATGATAGCGAAACCGGGCAAGCCACCCCATGAAGCTACGTCATATAGACCCATTTCCCTGCTTCCAATTTTGTCAAAATTGTTTGAGAAGCTCTTTCTTAAATGGCTGAAACCTATAATAGAAGAAAGAAATCTTATACCTGACTACCAGTTTGGGTTCAGGGAAAAATATTCAACTATAGACCAAGTTCACAGGATAACTAAAGTTATAGAAAAAGCACTGGAAGGTAAAAAAGTTTGCACTACAGTGTTTCTAGACGTAGCATGGGCTTTTGACAAGGTATGGCATGAAGGTCTCATATATAAACTAAAGAAAATGAAGAAATTTACAGAGATATTGGAGTCATATCTCTCCAACAGAATGTTTAGGGTAAGACAAGACGATTCTTATTCTGAATTAAAACAAATAAAAGCTGGAGTACTACAGGGCAGTGTTCTAGGTCCGGTCCTTTACCTCCTATAAACTTGTGATATCCCAGTACTAGAGAACAACACCATTGCAACCTTTGCTGATGACACGGCTATCGTGGCCACAGGGTTCACACATGCGGAGGCAGTGGAGAAGGTCCAAACAGCCGTTAATAAAATCTGCGACTGGACGAAGAAATGGCTAATTAAATTGAATGAATCAAAGTCAATTCACATAGACTTCACTAATAAGAAGCAAAATTATCATCCGATATTCATAAACAATCAGGTAATACCTTACGAGAACACAGCCAAATACCTAGGCATGACTCTAGACGCAAAGTTTCGCTGGAAAACACATGTCAAAAAGAAACATGATGAGCTGGATCTACGTTACGACAAAATGTACTGGCTACTTGGTAAACACTCATCGTTGACAACACAAAATAAGGTATTGTTATATAAACAAGTCCTTATGCCTGTATGGACTTATGGCATACAGCTCTGGGGCTGTACCAAACCGAGCAACATCCAAATAATACAACGCTTCCAGAACAAAGTACTCAGAGGTATAGTAAATGCACCCTGGTACATAAGAAATAATGACCTCCATCGGGACCTCAAAGTGGACTTCGTCGTTAATATTATAAAAAAATTCGCCATGTGAATGTTGAGGCCATCCAGCTCCTCGACAACACGGACCTAGTGAGAAGACTGAAAAGGACAAAACCTTTTGAGTTAGTTATATAAAGTGACAATGTTTCTTAGTGCAGTGTAGTGAGTGCTACAGTAAAGAACACAAGAACAAAGTGTCTTCCCCTTAACTAGAGACAACAAGAAAAGTGCTATTGGACACATTCTTAGTGTAAATCAAATTAGCAGTTTAGGTTAAATTTAAATTACTTATTAGCATTTAGGCTAGATTGTAATATTATGATGCTTCCATTATTTAGTGGTCCATCATACAATTATTAAAGAAATAATCGTAAACCGCAAATTACCTTTCATTCAATCAACTCAAATATAAAAAAATATAGAGTTCAAGACATGTGTGATTATGAATTTATACGGAACCCTCGGTGCGCGAGTCCGACTCGCACTTGGCCGGTTTTTAATTACTGGGAGTGGTGTTTTTATTATACTCTGTTTTAATTCATGGGAGGGTTCGTAATTATCAAGATTTTCTTTGATAATAATAATCTGATATTTATCCGATAATTATCCGTGCTGATTCATAACTTTATGACCTTAATTTTTGACTTAAAGATTATAACTTTATTACTATATTATAAAATATAGAGTTCAAGATATGTGTGATTATGAATTTATACGGAACCCTCGGTGCGCGAGTCCGACTCGCACTTGGCCGGTTTTTAATTACTGGGAGTGGTGTTTTTATTATACTCTGTTTTAATTCATGGGAGGGTTCGTAATTATCAAGATTTTCTTTGATAATAATAATCTGATATTTATCCGATAATTGTCCGTGCTGATTCATAACTTTATGACCTTAATTTTTGACTTAAAGATTATAACTTTATTACATTACTAGTTTTCCGCACGCGACTTCGTCCGCGTTAACACGTGAAGAAAACCATCCAGTTTGAGAGTTACCCCTCTGAATGTTATAGTTTCGGCGGGAAGTAGGGTCACACCCTGATGAGAAGCATATTCACTGCCAACCATCGTTCAAATTCCCTATACACAACATTAACAAATTCTGGACCCGAGCTAACAAAACTTTTTATTATTATCAAGCTAATTATCAATGTATATTTATCAAGATAATGATCAGGATATTTATCAAGATAATAATCAGTGATAATTATCACTTGGAACCCCGATGAGATTATACAGGGTGTAACAGAAAGGTGTGATAATACTTCAAGGCTGGCTTTTACTCATCAAATTGAACAACTTTTGTTTTACAACTTTGTTCAAATCGCAAAATTATTTTTTGGACTTTTCATACAAATCGATCAGCTGGCGAACCAAGTTTGTTGGGTAAAAGCCAACCTTGAAGTATTATCACACCTTTCTGTTACTTCCTGTATATCAGCTTTCACTTGGCGTGGCGACTTTCTTCACACATTACTACTTTGGATAGCACGGTAGAGTACAGAGACCGTGTGACTGTAAAAAGGATCTCTCTCTCTTGAAGAGTTTTATTGATGTTTGCTATCGATAGTACCCCAGGAGGCGCAACATAGAATATGTACCTAAATTTTAAAATGCTTTAAATTAAAAGATGGAAAATGGAAGAAATATCTTATGAATCTCGTGTAGTTTTTTGTTTGTAATATGGTGTTAAAATACTACTTTTTCAGTTCAATAATGATTCAGAATTTCATATATTCTATATGAGAATAATTATCTTGTATCGATACAATGTTAAAATCTGTTCATAAAAAATATAAATCTTCTATTACAAGTCCAAAGCAACTTGTAACATAATATAACGTGTAATATAACTTCAACACTTTTGAAGGTCCATGAAAATTAAGGGTCTTGCACTATTAATTTTCAATTTATGTTTTAAATTTTTACAGAACCTTGCGGCTGAAAAGACATACAACAATTTAGACGTTTCGCTTCAAAAAGCCAATGAACATCGGAACGAGTGGTTCGAAGGCGTTCAGAAGTGTACCCTTGACGAGACTTTGTTCGACGTTATGGAGCGAATAGTGCGGGCAGAGGTGCGTGTTTAATATCATATTAATGAGCAATAAACTCCATAATATTCTACAATAAGTTCACAACGAAGTAGGAAATCTATACCAAATAGAATAAAACCATAGAGGTACTATTGCCAAAAACCGTGGTGTTTCATTCTGGATCAATGATCGGTGGTACAGAAAAATGGTAAACATTATATGGGTAGGATCTGTATGTTTTTAGAGCCTAAATGGGTTTCTTAATGAAACATTTAAAGTATGATGACGAGAAGCAATATGATGTTTTAGATTACTGACCGTGGGAGAGCCATGCTTCGGCACGAATGGGCCGGCTCGACCGGAGTGATACCACGGCCTTACAGAAAACCGGCGTGAAACAACGCTTGCGTTGTATTTCGCCGAGTGAGTGAGGGTACCGGAGGCCCAACCTCCCCCCCCCCCCCATGACATTTCAAAGGTCGGCAATGCACTTGTGACTCCTCTGGTGTTGCGGGTGTCTATGGGCGGCGGTAATCGCTTACCATCAGGTGATCCGTCTGTACGTTGGCCACCTATCACATAAAAAATAAATAAATGCCACTAACAGAAAACGAATTAATTTTATGATTGTGTCGTGTAATGTTCATCATCATCATCAGCCGAAGGACGTCCACTGCTGAACAAAGGTTTCCACCAAGGATTTCCACGCCGACCGGCCGATCTCGCGCTGGGCGCATCCAGCGACTTCCCGCTACCTTCACTAGGTCATCGGTCCACCGAGTGGGAGGAGCCCACGCTACGTCTTCCGGTACGCGGTCGCCACTCGAGTTCCTCACTGCCCCAGCGGCTATCTGTTCTACGAGCTATGTGCCCCGTGTAAGGTATTGTTACTTAATATTACTTGTTTTAGGTTCACCGTCTCGTGGTCGTGGATGAGGAGGACAAAGTGATCGGTATCATATCGTTGTCGGACTTGCTGATGTACCTGGTGCTGCGGCCCACCGGCGAGTGCGGCGGCGCCAGTCTGCGCGAGGAGCAAGCGCACGCGGCCGCCGCTGCCACCACAACCGCCACCGCCGCCGCCACCGCCGCTACCGTTACCGGCAGCAGTGAGATACTCGACATCCCCAGCCCACTCGCCGAGGAGACCAAGGAAAGCGACGACGACATTGAAAGAGGAGGTACCAAAGACAGCTCACTATTAGATCAGGACACTCAAAGTGACGAACAAACGACAGAGGATGCAACCGAGTGCCAAGATCAGTAATATTTATATGTGATTCCTCATTATAAATAGAGTTTTTAGTTACAAGTTGCGCGATTTGTAAATTACTGCAAGTTATATCTTTGTTACGAAAGGGTTGTGATCCATTGTTAGATTGAAGGTCTTGTTACGTGCATTAAGATTTTGGTTTTTTAAGTGTTGTATTTTACAAGCTTCTGTGCATGCTCTGTGGATTCTTTATTACCCTAGGCAGTGCCGTCTGTGTTTGGGTTTTACATCCGCTCTTTACATATCGTTTTATAGTTCCATATAACACCAATCGCAATCTTTTTGCACCAATTTATCTCTCAAATCTTTTTTTATGATGTTTCTTTTTCACAAGACTTCATGAATACTGATAAACCGATTTGGCTAAATAAATTTAACTTGAAGCCTTTGTTTATGTCATCTTTACAGCTACGATATTCTTGTATTCAACTTGGTTCATAAAATAAACATTAACATTAGTGGCCATATTATTAAGCTTAACAAATCCTAATTAATAACTTTGGTCAATTATGGCTTAAAACTTATACTAACTTATGCATACCTTTCTTTCTCTCCAGGGTCCATCCTTCCTTAATTCTAACTCTAATTTCTGTGGAAAGGACTGTGCACCCTGCTTTGCTCTTGCTTCAGGACTTTTCTGAGGCAATGAAATCAACAATGCTGGATCCATAAGTGTTTTTCAGCACTCTTGCTGCAGCTTTAGATGCTGACTTCCAGGATGAGGTCAACCTGCCTCTGGTTGCAATGCATGCTTTTTCCATCCAAAGGGTTCTGCTTGCCTTTGGGATGATTTGCGACCTCAGGGCATTTTGTAGGTAAACCCATGACTGAGAAAGTTGAGTTGATGGTGTCATCTCTAGCCATCTGGAGTTCTTGCTATTTATTACTTGTGAAACCATCATGTTGGGCAGCATTATGACGTTCAACGCATCTGCAAGTTCTTCCATGTCCTCATCTAGGAAGCCAGCACAAAGCTGATGGATGGCTATCTTAGGGTAGTCAATTACATCTGTGAGGGTTCTAATGCTTTGAATAGGAACTGGACCCTCTATATCCTGCACGTTCTGGATCAGAGCAAGATATGCCTCTGGGAAACATATCATTGTCCTGATCAAAGTGGGGTTGGGATCTCCAGCTCCTGCTGCATTCTTAACCTTAGCCTTCTTGCAAGCATCTTTTAGCTTTGTTGCCATAGCAGATGAGGCTGTGGATTTCAGAATTCTATGCAAGTTGTTTCCTCTAGTTAGGGCAAACAGAACAATGACAAATATGTCATCCACATTCAGATTTTTAGCTAAAGAAGCTCTCATCTTGACAGCATCAAAACCAGAAAAGGCTGTTGCCCTAACCAGCCATCCTGAATCATCCTGGAAGGCGAGTATCAGCTTTTTGAACTCCTCATAAGATGCATCAATAGTGGAAGGTATGGACTTCTGAAACTCTCTAAATAAATTGATGTTGACATCACCGCTGCTCTCATCTCTTGAAGGCGGTTCAGGGTAATCATCAACCCTGTCACTAGCTTTGGCCATTTTTGCGAATAACTGTCTATTACAAGCGATTAACAAAGCTTAAACTCGTTGGAACGTTTAGTATTGTCTTTACAACTTTGATTTGTTCCTGGCTGGCAGAACTAACAAATCAAGTGAATGACTAAGTTTTATTAAATAAAATCTTTATCTATACTGTTTTGATTTAAATTCACCGTCTTTGTGTGAAATAAATGAATCAACAGTACTGACTAAGATGTTTTTTCCACTATATCAACTTGCGTATGCTGATGTGCTGTGTAAGAGAACTTAATGGCTTTAAAGTTGGTATACTGATACTTCTCTATAACTTTATAGAACAAAGTCGTAAAATCGATATTGTATTCTGTATGTGAAAATACTGAGTTACTCCTTTGGAGTTCAGTTAGACCCGATACTAATTTGCGTTATGAAAAATTCTATGAATTACCTTTTATGACCACTTAATATTAATAAGTTGCGACTGACCACGTTATTTTGTAGACTTCCCTAAGCATTCACAAAGACTCGGCTACCAAACAGTTTGCAATATTCCGTAGGTTTCTTACATCTTTTGGATAATTAATATTCTGTAAAATTTTCTGAAGTAGTAGTGAATCTGTATGACGACATCAGCACGGAAAAGTTTCATGAGTTGACTTAAAAGACAACAATAACATCCCATACTATCATGTCTAATTAATATGACCACCACTGTATATGATATAAATTAATTTATAATTTACCTGTTTTTTACGTACTCGAGTTAAGAAAACATTTTTGCAGGTTTTAATCGATAGATCATGTGTTACATAAAGTTCATTTAACCTTTTTTTTTAAAGCAAAATGTCATCGCTTCCAAATTGTTGCGTTATAAAATATTAGATATTATGACTTATAAATTATATTTTAAGTTTGCTGGTTTATAATACCAATTGTTATGTAGCATCGAGGCGACTGATTTTCTGTACATCACACGCATTACATTACAATGATTAACACGAAGCAAAAGGTGTTACCAAAGATTTATCATATACCAAGATACAATAATTCATCTTAGACCCTGACGTCGGGTGACTCTATTTGAATTATTAGGCAGATATGGACTTGTTTCGGCTCTGTTATGAATCCGAAACAAAGAATCTAACAAGCTTTCTTAGGTGAATTTTATCATGAATAAATATAATGAGTATTTTATTTTCTACACAGCTGATCAATCAGGTAATCCCTTATCAGGTTAGAACGCTAAAGAAAGTAGATTTTCGATCGTTAATGAATTGTATATCGTTAACATGGTTTGATTTCGATCATATCTCAATCATGAGCCTAAATAATTGACCATGCTGAATACGTTAAAAACAACCGACTTCAACCGCAAAAACTCCAATTTTGCTATGTTTTTGTTGATTTTCTCAAAAACCGCTGAATCGATTTCGATAAAATATTTATGGGACCCTTTTAAACAAAAAAAGAATTTTTCAAATCGGTTCAGGCGTCTTCGAGTAATACATTAAAAAAAACATATTCCGACGAATTGAGAACCTCCTCCTTTTTTTGAAGTCGGTTAAAAAACTGGTACTGCTGACGATAAATAAAATATCTGTTTAATAAAATTACAATTAAACGCTGCCGTTGGTACAAATTATACACTATTTATTGTTTAAAGTTAAATTGTTAAAAACAATATGAACACTTGTGTTATATACGATCAGGGTTTTAAAATATCCGATATTTATAATAAATATCAAAATATCAGATATTATTTTTTTATATATCCGATATTTTCGACATTTTTGATATTTATCAAAATTACATACTAATTTCAATTTCTTACTCTAATACGTTTTTTCGAAATAGCTAATTTAAAATGTAGGTATATGTTTGATAATTTAAAGATGTTTATCAAAATAACATTCAAATTTTATATTCTGATATGTTTTTTCGGAATAACTGAATCTAAAATGTATATTTTATTTTTTCTAATTTGAAGATTAAATTAAACTCATTTATTTATTATTGTTGTCGTTTCATATCTTATCATTCTTAAGAATCAGCTCTTAGAAGCTAAAAATTTAAATAACAATATTGATATATATCATGCGAACCCTGTATACTAAACATATTTAAAAATCTTCATCCAAATAAATTGCGCTTTATTAATTTATTTTGTTAAATAATAACATCCGGGACAAATCACACACGGTTATCTGGCCCTAACTAGATTCTCTGTATAATGGGAACCAGCAGTGGCGTGCACAAAGTTTACACATAGGGTAGGCAGAAATATTTTTTTATATAAAAATGAAAAACTTACCATAGATACTTATATCGTTTAACTTTAACTGGCCTTTTCAACTGGTCTCGATATCCTACGACTTTTTAAATATGTGAAACTTTAAACAAGACTCTAGGTGCTTTTTTTTCACAGAGATTGTGCTACTTTAACGCGGCATTTAAAGCCAGTGTCATTCCAAACTGTTTTACTGTTAGACAATAAAATGCACGGAAAACAATACAGTTTATCCGTGTACACAATTCGCGAGCCAGTTATTAATTAATATTAATTGATTTGAATTAATCAAATCTCTTAGCTAGAAACCTTCCTTTGGGTATTATCTGAGATTTCTCACTTTGAAAAGGCGCCGTCTTTTAGTTTAGCTCTAAACACATACTTCCAGCACAGTTCTCGTAGCTAAACTTATCCATTAGCAACAAGAAATAACTATTGTCAACAAACGCGGAATAAGCTAATATAATAATTTTCTTTAAAACTTCGTTACATTTACAACCAGTAAACAAAGAATATGGCGTTATTTCAAATAGTAATTTCAAAACAATGGACTCACAAAAAACAATAATCAAATGAAATGGTTCTTATTTGTAAACTTAAAGAGCATCATTTTTCTTGCAACCATCTTGCAACTATTAACATTCTCGTATGCCGGAACGAAGATCTACGCTCGAAAATTATGTACCCGTTGCGGCGCGGCCGGCATACGAGAGGTTCCGGGAGTTGACTGCATGAAAAAAAAAACAAATATTATTGAATAAATAGCTCTTTAATTAAAATTATTGAAAAACTGAATCACTTTAAATTTTATTGCATTTTCAATTTTTAATTTATAAAAATTACCTAATAAGTATGCAAACTACTATTTTGAACAATGACGTCATCGTACAAAATTTCAAACATTTTTAGAACAAAATGCCGTTTTTGACATTTGATAAAAAGTAACTCAAATGACTAGCAGTCAACTACCGGATTGTAATACCACAACGACATTCTATACATGGACTTTGCATCAGCGCGCTGTAGACGGCACAGCAGAAAAATGCTCAAATACGATGTGCGCACACTTTTTACCTTAGTCGTGTTTTGAGCGCAAAGCAGTAAGGATGCCGAAGTGCGTCGTGAAAAAGTGTCGAAATAACACTCGAACGACCCTAAAAAAAGATGGTGTGACCTACCACCGGTAAGTTAATTTTATTTATAAAAGATAACACGCGAAAATGTGTAAAAAAAGTAGAAAAGCACTGAAATTTCAGTAAATATCGTAAATTATTAAGGAGTATTCCTTTTCTTTTCTTTCATGCGCGCCAAAAAGAGACATGCGTCAGTTCGCGACAAGAACATAGTCATGCGACAAGAACATAGTCATGAAACAAAAGAGTGGAGTCGCTTTTGTTTAAATGTTTTAAGTGTAAAATCCATACTGCCGAATCGGAAGATAATATTTTTCGGGTGTATGTATAAATGTTATTATGTATGTGTTATGTATGAAGATCTGTTTCATTATTAACGATTTTTTATATGATTAACCCAAAACGTAAACAAACTTACTATGGAACTGACACATGTCAATGTCATCTGCATACTACGTTTGTTTACCTTTTGTTTTTTTTTGATTGGAATGAAGTATAGTCGTTTTCTTTGTTTAATTGAGAGATACATTGTATCTGGAGTCGTCTTAAAATTATATATTTATCTGTATAAAACTGTTTGTATCAAAATACAAAACAAAATCTGTATAACAACATGTCAAGTTATATATCTGCAAATTTAAATCATATACATTTTAGTTATAGCTCCGTGTCCTATTTTTACAACACGGGAAGGCACACATTGTTATCCATTTAAAAATCACATTATATATATCTGGAATTCTAATTAAGTCAATTGTACAATATTTCAGAAAACATTACGAATGGCAGTATTTGAAACACTAGTTTAGGATGCCCAATACAAAAAAAAAAAAATTCAAATGCTACTCCACGCTTCTTATGTTCTCAAGAGTCACGCGTTCGGCTTGCGAGATGACGTAATATGAAATAGCAATTCACGCGCTCCATTTGTAAGAAAGAGATAGGCTGTGTTTCGTTTGTTTCTACGACGTTTACTATTGATGTATAGCTACGTATAGTGTCCTTTTGCCGCGCTACGATGCCGCGTTGCTTTAGCGTGCAATATCCTTAGTAAAATATCATTGTAATACCAACTAATTTCTTGTTAGGACTACTTTCATATTAGACTTCCTAAAATGGCCGTGTAATCAGACAAGCAGTGCCTACAAATCACGGACACACGCGCAATTTCAGTACAAAATTATTCACACATATGGATAGCGGCTACACTGTATCATTATAAAATACTGTACTTGTGTTTGTGAAAAAAAAGGCGAAAGACAGGCAGAATCTTGTCTGCTTATGACACCAGTCGGCAGCACTGTCTTTATCAGTACTGCGTTTTTTCTCAAAATCGGTAGGTGGCGCTGTTTGCGAGTTGAGTAGATATTGTTATAATGGGGAAGAAAACGCAAAGCTATTTGCAGTTGGCGCTTCGGACGCTTGACACATAACAACTTTCAATGGGGAAGAAAACGCAAAGCTATTTGCAGATGGCGCTACGGACGCTTGACTCCTAACAACTTTCAATTTGTTACGCGTTTTTTATTATCGAGGTGTAATAAAATAGTTTTTTTTCTGTAAAATTGTTATATGGAAAATGTATGCGATTTGGACTGTTATACATAATTGAAAACGTAAGTTTTCCCACGTCTTCTTTCATCCGAGAATCTTTAGGAAATTAATGATTTCCATTATTATTGCAATCAATCGCCACACAACGCGGCATTTTTTTAAATAAATCTTATGTTTAGTTCACGTAAACAGTTTTTCTATACGTTTTGACAGTTAGTGATGATTGTTATGAGTCAAGCGATATCAGCGCCTCTATCGGCGAGTTTTGTCAGTTTTCTTCCCTATTTGTTCCGCGATTTTTATAATCGAGGTGTAATAAAATAGTTTTTTTTTTCTGTAAAATTGTTAAATGGAAAATTTATGCGACTTGGACTGTTCCTTAATGAAAGGCGAAGCTTAAAAATACATGATTGAAAACGTAAGTTTTCCCAGGTCTTCTTTATCCAAGAATCTTTAGGAAATTAATGATTTCCATTATTATTGCAACCAATCGCCACACAACGCGGCATTTTTTTTTATAAATCTTATGTTCAATTACCGAAATATGTTCTAAACTGCCATGAGAACCGGTACGACATAAAAGAGGTGGAGAACCACTTATCCGAGGAATTAATGAAAATGAGGAAAATTCTGGATGGAGTGGATAAGAAACATACTGTTGGAGAGGCAAAATGAGAAACTGTGAAAGGGAAATTGGCAGTATGAAAGCCAAATTGGAAAAATTCGAGGGGAGCTTTAGGTAAATCTTGTCATTTGTGATCCTTGTCTTTGAGGTAACTATAATACTTATGAAATTGTCATATGAAATATGATTTTTCGTTTGTTTGTTAACTCTTTACTCTACTCCACACGAAGGGATGCACTTGATAAACATTTTTTATTCCCTTTCGCATGTATGGGATTTCCCAAAAATATAAAATTCAAACATGTTTTTGCACGATTTTATGCAATTTGGGTCTTATAACACTTGCTGTTAACAACCCATTACGTCCCCACTGCAGGGGCACGAGTCTACTCCCATAAATCAGGAAGGTTTAGGCCATACTCCACACACGGGGGCCAAGGACGCTTATATAACGCTTGTAAGGACAGAGAATGGAACGATCTTATAGCCTCTTATAGGAACTACGGAAAAATTCAATAACTTTTTTTCTTACAAATTATACAAAAAAGTATAATCAATAGTAAATTCCGCCGTCCAGATTTTTCCCCAATTTAATGAAATTCTCTTTCACGTAAAGATACTGGTAAACAAAACCGATGCTACAAAACTTTAATCATTCATGTAGACACACAAACCACTCACATTTATTAAAAGAGTTTATATGCCAAAATCTATTTCATTAAAGAGTTACATTAACGTTACGAAAGTTTGCTTGTGTTCTGAGTAATTTTGTCCCAGCTAAGTAGTGTTATAATAAAGGAATTAGTCAAATTGATCAAAATGCTGTATACTTGCACGGTATTGTGCACCTTGAAGTAGATGGAGGTAGGTGCGTAGGTCCACCCTCAACCCATTTGCTGTTTACCTAATTCGGCAGCCGTATAAATAGCTTTAGGCAAATCCGGCGTCTTGTAGTTCGTAATAGATGTGACAAATAAAAAATTGGATGAAATACCACAAATTATTGTATCTTAACTTGAGCTTTTTAAGTGAAGCTGCTACTATTGTTTATTGCGTATCGACGATGGAATCTCAATTGACGTAAGGGACAAATATTGCATATCCCTTACATCAATTGAGATTTCCACCGTCGATATAATCGTATTATATCGAATAAATGTCTGTTTAAATTTTTCAGTGCAGAGTAGACTGGGAAAGGCATGGTTAATGTAAAAGGTAATTTTGATGCTCACGAGTTTTGCAAGTTTATGTATAGGTATTATTACAAAATGTGTTATTAATTTATGATTAGAATAACGAGGAAATAATTAGCTAATAATTATATAGTGATTTAACTGTTATACATATTGTATTAATATTCGTTAACTTTAAGAAAGTAGGGAGATAGATAACGGATATGTTTGGGTTTATTAATCGAAACGGATGGTTACAATCTCTTCATACCAAATGCTATCGATTGTCGCCTTGGGTTGTAGCTCGTGCATAAAGTATTAGCAGTTTCATAAAAAAGAGAATGTAATAAAAAGGACTTACCTTTTACCTATTAGTAACAAAACATCTTCCGTAACGGTCAGATTCCCACCGAGCACCGTGCATTATTCAAAGATTATTATCTTAATCTTAATAAGATTATCTTCATAAGTTTCTATTCTATATCTTAATATCTTAATTCTTAATCTTAATAAGATTGTTTGGGTGCAAGAATGCACGGTGCTTGGTGGGAAAAGTAACATCAACTTATAAGTTGATGTTACTTTCTTCTTTAAGCAATACAAGCCGCGTCTCGTTGTCGCATCGTATCTCGGTGTGGACTGACCTCAAGTGGTTCTGTTGTGATATGAAAAACTGATTTCGGAGACATTAGGCTTGCTATACAATGTAGACTTAATTATACAAATAGACTTAATTATCACTGTGGCTCTTCCATTCGCCAGACGACAGATTTTTCATGTTAATAGGTAGATATTGTAACTGTCAATTATTACCATTTCAAAAGTAATGTACGACTTAAGAAGTTATAAGAAATCAAACGCACATGATTAAAAGTAATTGTTAATATCTGAAAATAAAATCTTGGATCAAACTAAATTGGTTTTTAAATCATTATTCCCCTAATACCTTTTCAGCGCTTGAGATTTTTGGAAATGTTTATCTTCCTACCAGATTCTAGGTACAAAACAGTTAAAATAAAACACAATTTATTAATTAAACATTGTATTATAGTTTGGTTTAAACTTATGCTACAGTAGTTTACATTACATAATTATTATCACAAAAATTAATGCCGAATCATAGCAAATATCAGGGTTTCTTTCCATTCGACTTGGTCCAAATTCCAAAAATGTTTTTCATTTGTTTTTGCTAACCACAATGAGTGCCCAGAAGCTCAGTGCGATATGTCGATGATATCACGTATTTGCTTATTATTATGTTTGATCGTTCGTCTGTCTCCAAGCGGAACAACAGCACTAGTATCAAGGTAACTGATTTCGTCAAGTTTCGATCGACCACGGAGCTGCGGCTGGGCACTCGAAATGATTTCGTACTCCGATCTCAGTCGAGATCAGTCGAAAGAGACCTTATAACTGATGATGCTATGATTTGGAATCCTCAAATAGTGACAGCTTCAACAAGACAGAGAACAGCACGTTATTATTAAGTATGTTTAAGTTAGAGAAATCAGAATATTTTACAAATATACAATTTTACAACCATGTTTTGTGTAACGATATCGATATTCGTAGTTTGACTTTAACGTTTGCGATAACTTGCAAATCCAAAAATTAATATTGGAGTAGTTTCAGTTTGAACTGATAAAGAAGTCCTCGGCGAAAGAAAATTTTACTTCGTAAAGTTACCTACCTAAACATTCTTATGACAATTTGTTCAACTATCTAATAATGGTGATTACAACATAGTTCAGTAATAATTAAACACATTAACAGTTTATAGAATTTGTTATAAGTTTAGTAACTGAAACAGTTCAAATAAATACTCATAAGTTTAGAATACAATGGAATAAAGATCAAATCTAAGTGTGCATTTTCAAGTTAAAAGGCATTTATTGCTTGTTATTCAGAACTATATATTTCCTTTTAAATGAACTTCATGGATAATTACACTAAGGTTTTGAGGGTTTTTATTGTTCCAAGATATGTATTGTAGTGTGCATAATATTTAATCTTTTAGATTAGATATGTTAATCTTATACGCATTACGGTAATTTCATCAATTCTTACATGAATTTGTTCTATTTTTTATACACAGGTTGTTGATTTGGTCGAATGTCAAATTATTTTTTTAGATTGTATTTTTTAAATATTTTTTGTCATCAGCATTATATATTTGGTGGTCGGCCAAAACAACATTCTGTATATCCGGTACCAAGCAACATTATATTTGAGTTCGCGTTGTGCATGTATGTACGAGTAAATTTCTTGGAATTTGGGAAGAGCTTTTGAACGAATATCTGCATTACATGATTATACAACATATTCGTACTTATTTAAATATCATCGTTTATTTTCCTGCATGTTTAACTTAATCATTATCCTGAGACAAGGATTCCCTGTGCTACAGATACTGATATTTCAATTATAGATTTTTTGGGTATTGTAGATAGACAATATACACAGTTAATAAAATCTGCTCAACACAATAAATTATTACTTTGTGTAGGAGTTGAATACAACTACCACTACCGGTGTAGAAGTCAGAGGCGCTAACCTATACGTCACCGAGTCAGTCATTTATATCATGATTTTTTTTCTGGAAGGAGCTTTTAACAAACCTCTGAATTATGTAACTTGATTATATACTCACATAAATACATATTTTTCGTACTTATATTTAAATATATGAATAGCTACATGCTGGGAAAACTATATCCAACAATTTTAAAAGAGTAATGATTTTATGTTACATTTTTAAACAACAACAACATTTTTTTGTAAAGGCCTATATGTCTAAAAGTTATTTAATATTATATCTCACACATAGCCACCACTTTAATCGTTTTTTTTATATTTCTCATACTTAAAATTCCTTATAACTTTTATATTATAATTTTACCTAGTTTACGGAATCAGTGATTTCAGACTTGTTGAAATATTAAACAGAACTAAGTAGGTTTCTTTTTCTTCGTTAATATAAAAAATCTGTCAATATTTAAATAAATAACAGATAAAAAGTATAAGATCACTCAATTACCCTTTGTTATTTTATAATAAGATGTTAAAATTGTACAAAATATTAAAAAATATTCAGTAAACTCATTCATATTTTATAGATAGCTTTCTAAAATAAAAATAAGACTTGTACGCAACTGGTAGACAACATTTCTGTAAAGATGTATTTGCCCACAATGTTTTTTTTAAATTATAAATCCCGTCATAACCCGTGGTCATAACACTTAAATGCTTCATACATACTTAGATCTAAATATTATACGGTGTAATAAATGTAGATCAAGTTGCATTTATCTGTGTAGATAGGGACGACCTTGTAAGAGATTACAGCACGTTGAGCTTATGAGGAGAATCCTATAGTTCGTTATTATTTGAAAGATTTTACGTGTAACAGTAAGTACGTATCATGTATGAATTAAAATGTATCGATATTTTTTTATTTGTGTGAGGTGTCTTATTTAAATATGTTCGTACTTAAAATATCACATTTGTAAGAATTACGTGGTTAAAATGCATTTTTCTGCAATAATCTTATAACAACATTAATATTTTCGAGAATATTTTACTAAAAATGATCTCGGTAGGTACCAAAAACCCCTAAATTCGACGCCTGAATGAAGGAAAAATCTCGTCGTAAATTTTTTGTTCCTACTACAATCCCGCCCCCCTGCAATGTGTATTCATTAGCAAATTTGATGAGGTTTTACAGTTTGACAATTAATTTCGAATTGTTGTCTTGATTTTTTTAAAGCAACAAATATACAGGGTGATGGGTAATTCGACGTGATCCTTCAAACGGGTTATACTAGAGGTCATTTGCAACAAATTAAGTCCTGTTAACCAGGGGTCAAAAATGTATGGTTACTGAGATATTACTGTTTTTAGATTTTTTTGAAATTTTCTACCTTGATACCAAAAAGAATTAATTATGAAAAAACCATTACACCGTTTACATTAAATTGATACTTTTTTAAAAGTTGAGAAATGAGCGCTTGCTTTGAAAAAAATCCTTGCCCAAAACTCACATAGTCTCAAAAATAAACGGTCTTAAGTTGCATAAAAATATTATTTTGTATAAATTTTCCATAAGTAATTGAGTATTACTAGAAAAAAATGTAGTGAACTTGGCGTAAAAATTAGTGACAAAAGTTTCTTGTTTCATAAGCTTTCTAAAAAGGTACAAAGGTTACCAACTTTTGCACGGGATCGAAAAAAAATCCAATAAACCAAACAAGTAACACATTTTTTCCATACATATCCTGCACGATGCCGCCCTCTCTTTTACTCGTGTCGTGCGTGACTCATGAGCTTAACATGATTCGATAATTTGTAGCAATCTTCACGACAGTTCGTGCACACGAACTCGCACAGTTTCCAACCAGATGGTTAGTTCGTGCGGACAAAAAGTCACAGTATTCGTTAAATAATAGTTAATATCCTTATTAAGGCCTCCGACATGGCTTTACGACTGCAATCTAATGATAGCAGCTAGTGCCAATGGCTTAACGTGCCTTGCGAAGCACAGAAACGGTCGAAATAAATGCCACTAACAGTATAAACCCATCCAGGTTTTGACCGTGTCTTTAGTCAGTTAACCTGCGTGATCGATGAGACCAAGCAAGCCACACTGAGCCACGACCGCTTCTATGTTCGTGCTGAAGAAGCGTCCCAAAACCACGCATATCAAAATTAAAAGTGTTTTAACGTAGTTTTAGTCAATTAACAAGGATATCAACTATTATTTAACAAATACTGTGACTTTTCTGTACGCACGAACTAACCAGATGGTTGGAAACTGTGCGAGTTCGTGTCCACGAACTGTCGCGAAGATTGCTACAAATTATCGAATCATGTTCAGCTCACGAGTCACGCACGACACGAGTAAAAGAGAGGGCGGCACCGTGCAGAATATGTATGGAAAAAATGTGTAACTTGTTTGGTTTATTGTTTTTTTTTTAATTCCGTGCAAAAGTTTGTAACCTTTGTGCCTTTTTAGAAAGCTTATGAAACAAGGAACTTTTGTCACTAATTTTTACGCCAAGTTCACTACATTTTTTTCTAGTAATACTCAATTACTTATGGAAAATTTATACAAAATAATATTTTTATGCAACTTAAGACCGTTTATTTTTGAGACTATGTGAGTTTTGGGCAACGATTTTTTTCAAAGCAAGCGCTCATTTCTCAGCTTTAAAAAAAGTATCAATTTAATGTAAACGGTGTAATGTTTTTTTCATAATTAATTGTTTTTGGTAACAAGGTAGAAAATTTCAAAAAATCTAAAAACAGTAATATCTTAGTAACCATACATTTTTGACCCCTGGTTAACAGGACTTAATTTGTTGCAAATGACCTCTAGTATAACCCCTTTAAATATATAATAATAATAATCATTTATTTCGGATAAAAACATCCATAATAATAGAAACTAAACTAAACTAAAAGATAAATTCAATACATTAAAATTACATGCAATTCATTCATTCATACGTTACAATTTGAAAATAATAAAAATTTTGAATAATAAAAATGTCAATGGTAAATTAATAAAAATAAAAGTAAAATGTCATGGTAATAATAAAATAATAAAAAGTCATACATTCACACACAAGCACACACATCCTTTGAAGGATCACGTCGAATTACCAATCATCCTGTATAAGAGATAAATTAGCAATTTTGCGTTCCCGAGGTTTTAACTCTCAGGCGACGAATTATGTACCGTATATGAAACTGTAATTTATTAATTAAAACGTGAAGTTAAATGAGTAGGCAAGTACTCAAAAAGGAAGACTATTTTCCTACTTATGGAAATGTTTATATTTATTTATCTTAACAGTAGAAAACTACATTTCTGATTCTCTGATTAGACATAATATATGTATATTAAATCAGATGAAACTAAAACGAAGAACTAGATTATGATTATGACATTATAATTTTGAGATTAGACAGGGGATGTAATTTTCTATCTATCAGCCGAAATACGTCCACTGCTGGACAAAGGCCTCCCCCAAGGATTTCCACACCGACCGGTCCTGTGCGGCTCGCATCCAGCGGCTTCCTGCAACCTTATTCGGACATTCGGTAAAGATGTAATTTTATTCGGACGATATTTTTCAATGAAGCCACAAAATGAGGGCAAATTATACATTTTACCTTTCACACTAACTGATCGTACCAACTTTATAGGAAAAAAATATAATATTTGTATGGTGACAGTAATGGAACTGCCTGTGGCTCTGTGAAGGCGACCTCACCCGCTCCCCCTGTGGTTGCAATCTGGTGACGATTTATCTATACAGTCGTCTCTCAGTTATCTCGTTCGCTCGTACGTGTTAGAAAGAGAGGTCGTAGTAGGTAAATAAATAACTTGGACGATTTGTATGGAGAGTCAAGGGTGTGTATGGGTTGAGGAAAGTTTTTTACGTAGTTATATGAGTAGAAGTAACAGATATTGACAACGTCACGAATAAAAATAATAAAAGTTCACTCTGTATATTGCATCTCTTGCATCCTTTGAATCTCGTCTCGTTAATGCGGCCTTTTACAGTTATGCTGTATGCTGCCTTGCTAAAAATTTCAATTTAGATATGTATAAAGGCGACATGCTCTTATATCAATAGCATTTAGGGCTTTCAAAACCGGAGTTGGAATGTATGTAACTGTTGCCATACATTCCAACTCCGGTTTTGAAAGCCCTAATAGCATTGCATACTTTAAATGTATAGACTCCTCACATGCTGCTAGTTAGCATGCTGCATTTAGCATAGTGTAAATCCCGTATAAAGTTAGGTCTTATCTATTCAATTCACGTGGGTCTAGGTAGTTTGGTAAGAGGTGGAAGATATTCAGGGAGTAAAAAGTAGGTGAGTATAAGTTTAAAAATCACCTAATGATTTAAAAAATCAAACAAATTAAATAAATCTTTCAAGGGAAATGAGATATATTTAGATAAAGATCCCGTAACAGTCGTTGAAAATTTATGTACACGCGGCAACGTAAAAACCTAGGTTCTCTATTTAGATTTAAATTATCAAAAGCTAACGAGGTGAATCGTCCGAGAAGGTGCGATATGTTTTTTGTTTATTTCGTCGATTAAACAAGTCCCTTGCCTGTAATTGACAAAAGTTCAACTTTTTAACCCACGTTTTTATATTGTATTGTGTAAATATACAAAATTAAAGCACCCACATCCTTTTCCTCTTGTTAATAATAAGATATTTCTCGAGACAATATTATTTTCCTCTGCAAGGGTATTTGCATGTGTTTACACGTAAGATGTTTATGCAAAATTGGTAACGACTAACATAAATAAATGAATAATAAAATAAAACATGCACACTTTCTCGCAAATCCCTTATACAGGGTGGAATTCTGTAACCTCACCTGGAGGGAAAGTACTCTAAATACTGGAGACAGCAAATTTTCTTCAAAGGAAACATTCCTTAATTTTTAAAAAGAAGCAAAACTACATTCAAATATTTTTGAAAATACGGTTGTCACATCCAAGAATCGAACCGGCTATAGTCCGAAAAAGTAATGTACTTTTTCAACACACTTGCTCATAAAGTGGCTCTATGGTCACCGCAATTAGGCACAGAATGACACCCATAATCAAACTGTGACTTTTCCATTGCTATAACTCACTAGTGAGTTATAGATTTTTTTTAAATTTTATTGGTTGAGTTGCTTTTTTTTATTCAAAAAAAAAGATCGTGTTCAATAGAACAAATAAATTAATGTTCCTATTGCTTGCTCATATCATGCAACTTCTTATTTAAATAGATAATTTTAACTCGTACGTGTTTAATAAATAAAACTTTCACTCAAACATAACTTTTGTTTTCTGTAATAAAAGAAAATTCCCCATTTTGTACGTGGCAGAATAGGCGCAAATCCTATGCGCCGAAAAAAAAACCTCATCCCTTTAGTCTGTGGCCGATCGCAATGCGCGCGCATAGGAAAACTGATTAATTTTTCCCGCCATAGCGAAACATTTTTCACAACTCGTTTTCACTGTTGAAATGAGTTTTTATTGTTATTTTATTCACAAGTGTGTTGAAAAACGTCGTATGATACTCGTGTGTATTGATGATTACCGTCCTTGGCTCTCTTAAGACCCTCGCCTACGGCTCGAGTCTCAATGGCGCCTCGACGGTAATCACCAATGTTACACACTAGTACCATAATGTACTATTATGTCATGAATCGATAGGGTCAATCATAAGGATCAAATCTCTCCAATAAACATTTAAGTTAAATGAAAGGAAAGCCATGAAATCTAAACTTACTTTAATTAAACGAAAAAAAAAACGACAAAACATGAGCTGTAGGATACACAATTATATATGTAGGATATATAATTATGAACCCTCGAGTAAAAGTTCTTTAGTGCTTGAGTAAAAATGTACTATGTTTAGATTTCATGGTTTTCCTTGCATTTAACTTACCATGTTTGTAAGAAAGATTTGATCCTTATCATAAGTTTGATTGACACTATTGATTAATGCCGTAAAAGTACAGGATGTTATTTTTTCGGACTATAGCCGGTTCGATTCCTGGGTGCAACGAGCGTATTTTCAAAAATCTTTGAATGTAGTTTGCTTCTCTTTAAACATAAATAAAGGAAACATTCCTTTATTTATGTTTAAAAAAACAGTAAAAGTAAAATTAAAATTAAAATGAGTAAAATTAAAAATTAAAATAAAAGTAAAATTTGCTAAGTAAATTTTCCTTTGAGTAAAATTTGCTATCTTTAGTATTTAGAGAACGTTCCCTCCAGATGAGCAAAATTCCACCTGTATATCATCTGGCATACACAGGATTGTCGTCGCTTAACATAAATCAGCAATAAACATTCATAAATATTTAGTAGGAAGTAATAGACTTCACAAATTAACAATGTTGTTTTATACTACACCTACTTAGAAAGTACCTTAATACTTTTTTGAATTTGAGGCAGAATGTACGTCATTACTATCGTACAAATATGCGGGAAGAAAACGCGCTGAGCGGGAGGGAAAAGTGTATGAAAATCCATTACTAACGTGCTTTTTTAAATTTTGGGTAAGACTATGTCGGTAAACTAAATGTAAAATGCCAAATAGTTTTATGTCCAAGTTCGCAAAATGATACTGGCCACTAGCTATTTCCAAACATTATTTTGAAAAATGAACATGTAGGTGTATTATAAAGCACTATGTATCACTCGGAAGAAAGTGCGATTCCCAACTCGAGTTGGTAATCGGTCACTTTCTCGCCTTGATGAACAATGTACTATTATATGGGAGGTACTGGGGAGTTAAGTACCTTATCCTGGTATGGCTCGAAATAATTCATTACCTAGTATAGTAGGCCGTATAAAGTTATTAAAAGGTACATAGTTTCATTAAAATCGTTACAGCTATTTTTGAGAAAAAATATCAAAAACCTTAATTTTGTATGGAAGGTATCAGAACCAGATATTTACCAAAGTAACCAACTATCTAATGCTAGTACATTAGACAGTTGGTTACTCTGGTTCTGTTGTATAGAAATATGGTATTGTATAAAGTTTCATCAAAATCGGTAGAGCCATTTTTGAGCAAAAAAATTAAAAGGGTTTTTACTATGGTGGCAACCCTAAATAGCGCTATTAAAAAAAAACAAAAAAAACGGCTGGAGATATTAACAAAATATTGCCCTAACCCAAATTTCATCTAAATCTGTCCAGTGGTATTGGCGCTAGAGTACGGGACGGACACAGACTAATTTTTTTTTTGTTTTTTGGGCTCTATTAGTGCAAGACAATCGATTCTCATCAAAATCTCATGTTCATTTTTTTTGCCATGACAATACTTTCTTACTCCTTCGTCACTGAAAAGTAAAAAGGACTCTACCTGATGGAAAGGCTTCATACCCTATAAAACCTAAAAATAACGGAGAAAACAGTAGTTATCTCAAGAAATATACACTGGTGGACTAAAAATCTACTCAAGATTTGTTGCTAGACTTTTGAAAAAATAACTCAGCCTACAAAACTGCTAAACACTAAAAGCAAAAAACTAGAAAACCATCAAACTAAAATCATAAACAGTAAACACACAGTTTTTGAAATTTTGGCTTAGTTTTATTTTGCTATATTGAGTTAATTTTCCAAAAGTCGTGCATGAAACTTTGAGTAGATTTTTTTGCCCATGAGTATATAATTATTTTTACGTTATTTTATAGTTATTTGTACGATATATAGGATATAGGAGATGAAATATGAATATTTACTTTGTTTTAAAAGTGTTTTTGAGTATATTATGAGGATTTTGTCCTGGATCTTGAAAAATTACATTTGCCTAATGTTGTGTTACATATACAATTAATGTTACTAACAGTTAACTTTGCCGACAGGCACACATTTTTTAATAAATTCATTTTAACTTGATATGTTTTTTATACATAATGTTGAAATAACGAGATAACACATAATTTTGGTCTAGGTACCTACCCAATTTGAGGAAAAAGGGCACATATTCTGTAATAATTTCACATATACTACGCAACAAATAACATTTCCGAAATATCACTTACATGGCGACGATTAAACGAAGGCTCTCGAATATTATTGCTATAAATACCAATAGGTATGCGCTAAAGCGACACGATGGGGCCTACAAAATCTTGTCTCCCACACAAACTTAATTCGAATTTATTGCCCAAATCTTATGAAATTTTATACGGTATGTAACAAAATTGGTGTAGGACCAGTTAAACGGGGATTCTATTTATCATTCTGAACAACTTTTGTTCTACAAACAAAATTCTGGACTCTTCATCGAAACATGGCCAAACATGTGATAAATTTATATGAAAAATCCAATAATTTTGTTTTGCGATTTCATCTAACGCTTAGATCAAAAGTTGTTTTAAAATTATGAGTAGAATTCCCAGTTAACACCAATTTTGTTCGAGACTCTTTTTCGAACAAAAGTCAGCCGTCGAATTCAAATCGACTGGGCAGCGTTCGAGATCCTCCACAAAAATACCGCAGTGTCTCAGAAATGAGGAGATACGCAGGAGAACTAAAGTGACTGACGTAGCTCACTGAAGTGGGAGTGGGCAGGGTACATAGCTCTTAGAACAGATGGCCATGTGGGCATTGAAGTTCTCGAGTAGTGATCGCGCACCGGAAGACGTAGGTTGCGGGAAGCCACTGGATACGGGCAGGCAGCCCAAGACCGGTCGGTGTTGGAATTCTTGAGGGATCCTCTATCCAGCAGTGGACGTCTTTTGGCTGATGGTGATGAACAATTTTGTTACAATCTGTATATTTCAAGATACCGAATTGTATTATTAGCTTTTCAAAAAAATTATTAAGTTTGCGTTGTTTTGCGAATACTTAGTATTTAAGACACTCCCTTGATTTTAGTTATAAGTTTGTTTCGGAGACGAGATTCTGTTAGACCTCCTAATAATGTTCACATCATACAATTATACATATTATGCAAATTTTTCAATTAAAATATTATTGTAAGTTATTAAAAATGAACATGTTCTGGGCCTTTAAGTATATCCTTTGGAATTGTAAATAGGGCTGCGGAGTTAAGACAGTTTTTTAAGTAATTACTGCGCATTGCCTTAGCTAGTATGGTTTGTGCTGTGTGTACATAGAATATTTAATTCATAATTACTTATTGCCTGGATAATATTGTCGATTTGATATTTACGATTAAACTTATTTGACAGGATTAAACTTAATTGAAGTGTTCTGTCCTTGTCTTTTCAATTCAGAAAGAAAAAGACAGAATACTTTAATTAAGTTTAGTGCTGTCAAATAAATTAAATCGTGAAAACCGAATCGACACCAATGGTTTTGAATGCTTCTAAAGATATAGGTATTTAAAAAGTCATTATGTTATTACTTAACATTTTCAGTAATAGTATGGTAGTAATAATGCGCTTTACCTTTCGCAGCAATATTGATATATATGATGAACTTGTTACCTTCTAAATTATTATCTTACATAATATCATAGACCATAAAATTTGAAACACTGAACTATGTATAATTTAGTATACCTAATTAGATAACAATTTATAGAAAATAATTTAGTATTTTATTTAAATACCTACACAGAGCATAAATATTGTACATCAGAAATATCAGAAATTATTGGTATAAATTCAGAGCGCACGCTCTCGAGTTATAGCCTATTGGTGTGTGTTTCCAGGTTATTCATGATGCCACTCAATTGTAATTGGGGCTACTCGTAATGAACATCCCATAGTCGGCGGGAAAGTGTTCAGTAAGAAGAGCAGAAGCACCAATTAACGGGTCCTACGGCACACATCGTTTCACCCTGTAAACGTTCGCCTTTTAGTTTAAATCTGTACAAACATTCAATAACACAACATTCTATTCAAACGTTATATATAATAATCATTGTTCTTATTTAGAAAAACAACGCATTTGAAAGAAAAGAAAATATTTACGTATATAAAAGTAATTTTTAAGAAGAATCTGGCATTATCGATTAAATTTGCTGTTTATAAAAAAACAAAAGAGTTTGACACACTTTACGGATCACGGAACTCTATTTATTGTATCGCTCTATTTCTAGTATATGTAAATGAGAAATTGAACAGTTGATAATATTGCACTTCCTCCGGTTGCGATGCAAACAATATACTGTGTATTCCGTGTTGCCGGGTAAGCTCAGTGACGGCCAAACCTCGGAGGTTGTTGTCTGTAGTGTTTTAGTAATGTTATCGCACCTGCCGTGCTAGTTTTCATAACTACCTAGAGGATTCAGTCGGCGCTGGCGCAGGTTCAGTCGTCCCACGCGCCTAATGCTGCGTCTGGATACGCCCAGGGCGGCCGGCTCGATGTATGTGATGTTACTGTATCCTTTTTTGCATCATATCTAGTGTAAAAACAATGGTTTATAACATAATTATGATCTAAACGTGGGACACACTACTCGGTAGTAGATTTCCAAAAAAGTTTGGTGATCATCTTACCGCGATTCTACATGTTTGTAGGAGCTGTTCGTCGGACCCGCGGCAGTCCGCGCAGACCCTGACTCCGTCTCGGCATTCCAAGCTTGTAGAGGATCCGAGTACCTAGAAAAGCACTTTTTACTGTAGTTACAAAAAAGGCGATGTTACCGCAGTTCAATGTGGTTTAAAGCGCTTCAGTTTTAGCAAAATGCCTCATGGATCTGTTGTTGCCGTCTCTCAAACTAGACGTTGCGGATGACAAGAGAAGAGTGCAGCATTTGTGCTCCAGTGTGATATCTGTACGAAGGGCTATGGATTTTACCAAGTGATTCAGGGTTCCTTTAGAAGTTGTTGTTGCCGTAGATGTTGCGTTGCGGGGAGGAAAGGACGATGCTGCATTGTTCTAACTGAAAGGGTAGTGTTTACAAAGCGACTCACTGGTCCAGGTTCCCATACAAGCCATTGTTGCCGTCACCCTCGAAGATGTTGCGATCGTGGACTGGCCGCGGAGGTGGTGGGGCGATGCAGGTGCGCTCTATCGCCGCCGCCGGTTGCGCAGGATCATCTGTTATCTCACTCACTGCTTCCGTCTCGAGTTTGGAATTCTTTATGCCGTACTTAAAGTACATTAATAGCCCTGTTAAAGACAATTTTGCAGTTTTTTTTAATTTAACTTTTTTAAGAATTCCACCTGCCGTAAACGATCTTTTATAGCATTTCAAGTTATTAGTACTTACCTAATGTCATCCAAACGGTGAAGCGGACGAGGGTTAAAACGGAGAGGTTGAGTATAAGGTAAATGTTAACAATGATGGCTGTGGCGGGAACGAATGGCAGCCCCGGCGTCGTGTATATAAGTGCCACGCTGAAAAAACAATATTAACACTGAATTCGGTGTTGAATATTTCTAACCCTTCCTTCACGCCTACAATGATGCTAGGTAAAAGAAAGAACGCGTTCAATAAATCATTCTTCCAACAATATACCTACTTAGGTACTACATATTTTCAAACCTGCAAAAATCCAAAGAATTTGAGATTTCTAATACGACACAGGAGTTTACCAACATATGTTATGAAACTTATACGGTACATGCGTAACGTAGTATGGGATCATGGATAATACAACGTTATTGTAATGTTCAAAGTTCATTCTTGAAATAACTATTTTATATAAGTGTTTTTTAAATACCGATTCTGTGGCTTCCTGGAGATGGCCAGGAGTACGAAGATGATTGAGAGAAGCAGCAGCACCATCAGCGTGCTGGTGAAGGCTGATGACCCCGGGCTACCGTAAGCCGCCAACAGGTCGAAAACGATGATCAGCAAATACAGCGCGCCCACCGCCTTTATCACGTACAACCCTGTATGGTACAATCATGTTATTAGAAACGCCGCTTCCATCATTGGCATTAGCATTATGCCCGATGAATAAAATAAAACGTGAAACTGTGGATGTTTTTTGTTCCACTGATTTGGATAAAATTGGTAAGTAGATACTTACCTAGATCATTCACTGCATTTTTATACCGTAAAAATGCATGGTTCCTGTAGGATAGCTATTGTAATTTTATTCACTAAAATGAATTAGCTATATTATATTAATTATGTAACTATAGTGCCAATATATGAGATGGGAAATAATGGGAAGGAGGCCCTTTTATATCCATACTTAATTATATACAGGATGTAAGGGACAGGTTTCCGAAAACTTTAAGGGCTTGCTCAGTAGACGAAACTGAACAACTTTCCACAAGAATTTTTTTCAGGAAACGAAAAAAACATCGGCTTCTCCATACAAAATTATAAACTTAATTGTACAGTTTGTATGAAGAAGCCGACTTATTTTTTAGTTTCCTGAAAAAAAATCTTGTGGAAAGTTGTTCAGTTTCGTCTACTGAGCAAGCCCTTACAGTTTTCGGAAACCTGTCCCTTACACCCTGTATATAATATTATTAATTATATAAATGCGAAAGTAACTCTGTCTGTCTGTTATGCTTTCACGCCTAAACCGCTGAATCTATTTTAATGAATTTTGGTACAGAGATAGAGGGGACCTTGGGGAAGGACATAGGCTACTTTTTGTTGCGAAAATGAAACTCGAAAGAGGTGAAATATTCTATGGGAAATCAATCATTTCTCAAGTTAGGGATATAAATATCATTAAAAATCTACACTGTAAAAGTAAAAATGGTCTCTGCTTAGTGGGCTTGCGTGGTCATGTCGATAATGCAGGTTAACTGACTACAGATACGGTCATAACCCGGATGGGTTTGACTGTTAATGGTATTTATCTCGACCGTTTCCGTGCTGCGCAAGGTACGTAAAGGCGTTGGTCGTGACTCAGTGGGCTTGCTTGGTCGCGTCGATCATCCAGATTAATTGACTACAGACACGGTCAAGACCCATATGGGTTGAACTGTTAGTGGTATTTATCTCGACCGTTTCCGTACTTTGCAAGGTACGTTAAGCCGTTGGTCGTGACTCAGTGGGCTTGCGTGGTCGCGTCGATCATGCAGGTTAAGTGACATAGATGTGTTTGACTGTTAGTGGTATTTATCTCTACCTTTTCCGTGCTTTGCAAGGTTCGTTAAGCCGTTGGCAAAGACTCAGTCGGCTTGCGTGGTCGCGTCGATCATGCAGGTTAACTTACTACAGATATGGTCATGACTTGGATGGGTTTGACTGTCTGTGGCATTTATGTCGACCGTTTCCGTACTTTGCAAATTACATTAAGGGTTTGGCCGTGACTTAGTAGGCTTTCTTGGTCGCGTCGATCATGCAGGTTAACTGGATACAGATACGGTCACTACCAGGATGGGTTTGAGTGTTAGTGGCAATTATCTCGACCGTTTCCATGCTTCGCAATTATCTCGACCGTTTCCGTGCTTCGCAATTATCTCGACCGTTGCCTGGCTGCTATCACTAGATGGCAGTTGTTAAGGCATGTCGGAAGGCCTTATAAGCAGCTTGAAAACTTCTGAGACTGGGTTGGCCATTAAACCTACAATCTCCATCAATCCGGACTCGGCCCCGGTGTGTGGAGTATGGGCTAAACTTCCCGACATATGGGAAGAGAAGAGAAGAGATCTTTGCACCTGCATTGGGAAAAGGTCGTTAACAGACACAATTAATACTTTTGCTGACGTAGTTAGTCACTTAGAAAGGTTTTTGAAAATTCATCCCCCAACGATGAAAATATGGCATAATAAATTGCATGAAAGTTAACATAGCATGGAGCTCGCCTTTTTCTTCATTCGATATATTTAGTCGCAAATATTTCTGAAATACGGTAATTAGCAATTAGTCAAATTAAAATCAAATGAAATCATTCTTCTGTTTATTCACGTTTCCCGCGGATTAACCTTTGGCAGGGGGTAACAAAAATATAATGATGCATGCGCCAAGCACCATAAACGATGTCAACGCGGGCGAAGCCACGGGCAGAGAGCTAGTACGGAAATACTACTAAATGAGTATAAATAGGTAGTAATATTTTGCACATGCTTTTGGTTTGTGTAAATATAAGACCTGAGTGCTCGGTGGCGGGTCCACAGTCTACCCAGGGGAAGAAGCCGGGGCATAGGTAGGACACGCTCTGAAGATACCGCGACATGGCGTCGAGGAATCGCTGACAACGGGAGCTGGGGTTGGGCGTGCCCCCGGGCACTGCACCTGGTGGGAAAAGACAAGTAGGAGACTGTATAAAAAAGATTCTAAGAAGTAGCTGGGAATCAACACTAGAAATAAAATATGAAGAAAAATCCATTTGCAAAACCTTTTTTAACATATTAAGTAATATTATATTCGACTGACTCGGTGGCTCAGTGGTTAGCGATCCTGATTACTGATCCAAGAGTCGTGGGTTCGATCCCCACCCAGGGCAAACATTTCTGTGATGAGCAGATTTCTTTGCTCTGTGTCTGGGTGTATTATATCTACATATTTATGTATGTATTTAAATGTATATATGTATGTATATCAGTCTCTCGTTCCCATAGTACAGGGAATCCTAGTTTGGGGCCAGATGACCGTGTGTGATTTGTCCCGAATATTATTATTATTATATTATTAATATTATTAAGAAACGGGTCAGTAAGTAAAAACAGTAAGTAAAAACTTCTTACAGGTTGTCCACTCAAAACTCCCAAAATACCTACTTAACTGACTTTCCCTGACCATTTTGTAAAACTTCCCTGACCCTTATAATCCACTTTAGAACCGTTTTTGAATGTTTTTGGAGGATTTCGTTTGATTACTGTTTTTTTTTTTAATTTTATCTGGAGATAGCGTAAAAATAGTTCGCTATCTGCCATAACTGACATCAGAGCAGCTAAACGTGCTTTTAACATAGGGATTTTCATTGAACCTCTTACATTTTTTATTGTGGTTTTCTAGGACCACGTCATTAATTACCTTGTCAAAAAAATGTGCCTTTTCAAGACAAGGATCATTTTCCAACCATCTCACTGAGGTGAATTTCTGTGGTGTGTAAAAGAAGATCCTCCAGGAAAAGCAGTGTAAAGAGCTTAACGTGCTGGACTGTCTATGAATGGCTCGTACAGAGTAGAATTTTCGCACTCTCCTATCCCACAGGTCATGTATGCCACCGACCAGTTCCCAAAAAGGGGATAGAACTGAACCGTCGAATTACAGGCCAATAGCTATTATTTCCCTCCTTTCAAAGGTGGTGGGTAATTAATACACAGCTCCTAGCTCATTATCTAGAAGATCATGATCTTATCAATGACCACCAATACGGATTTCTTCATGACCAGTCAGTTTGTGATCTTATATAATAACATACCGCTGGGCTGAAGTCATTGAAAGTCAAGGGGAGGTATGGGTAGTCAACCTGGATATAAATAGCTAAGGCGTTCGACAGGGTCTGGCGTAAGGAACTTGTATCGAAATTACGTTACCAGCATACCACCTATCCGTGGGATTGGATCGCCAGCTTTCTGTGTGACAGGAGTATTAAAGTCCTTTGCGCCAACTGGTCCTCTGACATAAACAGTTTAATGCTGGTAACTCACAAGTTCTGTACTGTCGCCATCTCTAGCAATGTCTAACTTCGGGGTCATCTCAAGGGCAAGGTTACCCTTGCAGCGAAATAACCTGGACTGCTCAATAGATGAAAGCGGTACTTCAGACCCAGACAGTGCTTCCAGTTATACAAGGCTCAAGTGAGCTCGCATATTGAGAACTGCTCATATCTTTGAGCAGGAGCACCCAAGTATCAACGATCTCGCGATGAGATTTGTCGACGACCCAGAGCTCATAAGCTATCTAGAACCCCTCAGCGTTTGGAGATACTTCAGCTCTCTCTGTATATTCTGCCGCTTATACAACGGCTTGTGTTTTGAGGAACTGTTTAACAACATGCCTACAGCACAGTTTTATCACCGCACCACTTGCCATCGGTGTTGAATTCATCCCCAACAGCTAAAGCCAAATTGGTTTCGAACCGTAAGGTTTCAGAGGTGCTTCTTACCTAGAACCCTCAAGCTATGAAATGCAAAGTCATGACGTAGATCACTGATAACTTGAAAAAAAATGATACAAAAGTTTGAGTTAAATATCAGCAAAGACAAGGAGATATCAGATTAGAGCATGGATGTTTCCCCCACTAACGATCATTGGGAAAAACTCAAATATCCCTGACTTTTCCAGGTCGCTAGGTCATTTCCCTGACCACCAAAAGCTTCTCTGACTTTTCCCTGACTTCCCTGACATTTCCAGAAAGTGGACACCCTATTCTTAACATATTTCTCGTGATTTCTTAAAACTCTTCCTTTCCTGTTAGCATTGACTTGATTACGCGAATTTTTGATATAGCAGGAATCTCAGGAAAATTTACTTTAATCTAAATTAATTTACCTTCAGCACTTTATTGGAAATATTAACTAGTCATTAACTTTTTAATATGCTCTTCTTACCGTAAAATTTATTTTCTGTATGAGAATTTATGAGGAAAGCGTCATCTCGACCGTAGTCCTCGCTCTCGTCGCCAGGATAAGTGTCATCCGAGTCGGGCGAGCTGGGGACATAGAACACTTAACCGTGAAGTATATCACAACCAAATCAATACAATATATACAATACAAATACTCAGGTATAAATTAATGAAATAATCGGCCGGCCTTTCGCTGAGCGGGTAAGGAACTTTCGCTTCGCTCTTGCAGGAGTTTACCTTCGCGTGACTCGGCGTATCATGACGCGCTGGCTGCCTGGCATGATATGTGTCTGAGGGCGACTCTGTAACAAGTTTACCAGGTATATGTTTCTATACTGTTTACTTAATACAATCTTTACTTATCTACAGGACTTATCACGCGGAACTTAAGTCTTTGATCAATTCGAATTGAATGTTGAGTTAAATTTCAATATTAATTTCGTATAATAGAAAGATTGCGTGGAAAAAATGGCTATGAATAAAATATAAATATTATATTTCAAGAAACAATACATGAAACAGATTTCATTAAATAGACTTATAAAAGTGTTAAGTATCTCTGATATAATAAGAATATCCTGCAGACCCTACCCTTAACTACTAAGCTTCTCGGAAACAAAACATTCGTTTACGTTAAAACCTATACATAAAAATCGGCGACTTTTCATAACTTCAGTCATGACGTAAATAAAAGGAAATTTTTATACTTCTATGAAAGCAAAGAAAAGTATTAGACATGTCTATCTATCTATCAGCCGAAAGACGTCCACTGCTGGACAAAGGCCTCCCCCAAGGATTTCCACACCGACCGGTCCTGTGCGGCTCGCATCCAGCGGCTTCCTGCAACCTTTACCAGGTCGTCGGTCTTATAAGGCCCATAGTAGAATTAGAATTCTAAATAAATACCTAGGCAATTTCAATAAATAGGAAGAAGTTTTTGAGTCGTCTTATGTTTCGGGGAGTGTATTTTATGTACCAATCTACTAAACTTTATTTAGAGATTTTGGATGTTCTTTTCATGAGTACTTTAACATAGAAATACAGCATAGAACATCGTTGTTACGAACCGTCAGTTCAAAGCCCTGAAGAATTAAAGTACAGAGTAATAAGTAGCAATAATCATTTGAAGTACCTAAGTACGTAGTAGATATAGATGGTATATTTAAAGTACATGACAATCATGTCAAATTGTTTTATGATAGTGCACAGCGCACCTAGAGCGGGCTAACTGGAGCGCAGGTATTGCTTTGTCACATTTATAAAAGATTCACGCGAACATTTTGCGAAATTGGGTCAAACAGGGAATCGCTCACCCGTTTCAGTGTTACTCGCCTTTGAGTGAGTGGGAATTGAACTTATTGGCTTCGCTACGACAAAATCTTTTATTTGAAATGCTGTCGATCTATGGATGAAATTGAAAATAGTTGAGCTAAACGTCTTTTACTCGTATTTTTTTTAACAAAATTAAATTGGTATTATTTACCTACCGTTGTATGTTTATTCAGAAACAGGAAAATTCAGCAGCCGGTCACTTTGTTGAAGGAAACGATTTCAGTTGTTTCATGTTTATGCTTTTATTTGACGTTGAGCGTTCGTTTCACGGGATAATCACGCTTAACTCGTTTTCCCGATTTTAGAGGTTTTTCATGAGGTTTATTATTATAGGCATGACAGTTTATTATTATATGAAAAATATCTTTGCTTTTTATAATATTATCTGAATATTGTAATTTTTTTTTATTGTGGTTTTTGTTTGCAACATCTTTTTCGACACACCACAGAAGTTTTAGAGTTACCTTTGTAGATACAGATAGTACGAAAAAAAATACGTGAAATAAATATAATACGAAATACCAATCTATCTATCAGTCGAAAGATGTCCACTGCTGGACAAAGGCCTCCCCCAAGGATTTCCACACCGACCGGTCCTGTGCGGCTCGCATCCAGCGGCTTCCTGCAACCTTCACCAGGTCGTCGGTCCACCGAGTCGGAGGCCTGCCCAGATTGCGTCTTCCGGTGCGCGGTCGCCACTCGAGAACTTTACTGCCCTACGGCCATCTGTTCTACGAGCTACGAAATATCTACTTAAAATAAATCACGTATATGGATTATTCTGTCCTTCTATGGCACTAGGAGTAGTGTGTCCAGTGGGACACATCAAGGTAAGTAGGTACTCACTGCGAAGGTAGTTTCCTTATTCGCAGTGGCAGTGCCTTCGGGCTCAACTGGGGTTCGCAGGCTTTGGGGAAGCAGTTCGATTAGGTTGGTCGAGTGCGGCTGGTAGCGCAGCACTAACACGCATGTTGACACCAGCGTGTAAGCTAGTAGGGTACCTGTTGAATAATAAAAATCTTTCAATAATTATGAACTCTAAACAAAAACCAAAATACGAAAAAAATATACAAAATAAGTATCGTACCAAAAAGTCACTCTACCTATTCAAATAAGTTCCGAATCCTTTAGATTAATTGTGCCCCAAAGAAATTTAATTAAAATTCATAAGGTCGAAATTTAACCGACTTATGTAAATTGTTCTGGAAACATTAAGCTCTGTAAAGCTAGTGGTTTAACTTGACGGAAGTTGTAACTCTTTTAGCCGAAAATAACCTGGCAAAGGGCTGTTTGAAAATTGTAATTTATTTTGGGTTATTGTTTGCGCTGCCATCGCGCTTATTTTGTATACTTACATACGATATGCTGCCGGGCATGCGTTACCCATTTTTGCAAGAAATGTTATCTACATGTTATCTACATGAAAACGGATAACGGCGCCATCGCCATTGATAATTTATTACGCAATCTAACGGAATGAAAACCGTATTTTTGTATTAATCGTACGAAGAGAGTATCCCTTTGTGGTGGATGGTTCCCGAAAACCGGTTTCTTCACTGAACTCCACGATATTTACAGTATTATTTTTGTGGTATATACAGCAGTTAAGACGACTCAGCTATCAGTCCAACCCTTCACATGTGCAACGTTCACGTGTAACAGGTTTATAGGTATGACAACAAAAGTGCGTACCAATGCTCATCATCTCCACGAGAACCTCCAGTTGGATCAGCAGGGCCACGAGGGCCGCCGCCGCTCCCCCCACTACAGTCGCCAGCGCCGGCGAACCCGTCGTCTCTGACACCATAGCCAGCTGCCTGCAACGCACCATAAAATGAAAGAAATTTCGTATTTTCCGTCTACTTTTATACGACGGAGTTAAAAAAAGTATTGACATCCCTAGATACTCTTGCATTAGTAAAACCTTTAAATACTATCTCTGGTTTCTAAGATACAGGGGGGTTGAAAGTGCCCTGAGTTGCTTCGAGAAAAGGATGTTGCGTTACCTTACCTTGGCCCGGGGGCGCTCCCGCGTCCCCAGATAAAAATATATCTATATACTTCTCTGTAAGTTACTATATGCTTTATTTATACCGGTCCCTATTATAGGTTATAACTTTCCCAAGAAAGTCATGGTCAAAAAGCAAAAAAAATTTGAACTTCTCATAGAAAGTTCATCAACCAGCTGACGGATTTATATGAAGAGTCCAAACATTTTTTTGCTTTTTGAGTAGGAGTTTCTTGGGGAAAGTTGTTCAGTTTGATGAGTAGAAGCCACAGTTAAAATACTGCCACACATTTTTTTATAATTCTGTATAATAGGCTAGTTCATACAAACTAAGATTATTTTTAAATTTTCCTCAACCCTATTGATTATCTACTACCTCTATTGATTGATAGTGACGAGGAATGTTTGTTATTGATTTGTTTTGAGTCATGCACAGGACTGTTAATGTATAAATGCTGTGCAATTTATTTTCAATCTCATTCAAGTATCCTTGAATGCTACTGCCAAGATAGCGATAAGAATATTTTCCAACTGCTTTGCATTTCATAAAACAAAGTTACGTAAAAAATGCAACGACCTACTGGTATTTATATATCGTACTGAAACAATAAAATAGAAAAATTACAAATATGACTAAATAATCGATAGACATACTTAAATATGAGTCCGTCTAGAGCCATCGCATAGATGACCCTAGGCATGGGGAACATGGATCCGAACATGGATACTGTGAGGCCGGCCAGTGCGCCCACGCCGACGATGTACTTGCACGTCGGCGCGTGCACATACGCGAACATCTGCACCAGCGCAGAGTCCTTGTCTACCTCCTCGTATGGCACTGTTCAATCAAACACAAGATTAACCTGACAAGAGTTTATCCTTTTCCCACTTAGAAGATTTAGAATAGGTTATGATCTGGGCCTATTGATAAGCGATGGCTTCTAGACTCAATTAAATATTTATCACAATATTCTTCGAAATCACGCAGCGGAAAAAGTTTTCGTAACCTAACCACGTGAGGCTCAAAGGGGGGGGGGGGAGTTCAGAAAAAATCACGAAATATCATAAGGGGGAGGGGGGGGGTGTACTATAATATCACGTGTATTTATTTTTTCGTTGAACGCGCGATTCCTAGGGTAATTTCCAAATGTCGGACTGTTGTTGTTATGTTGTTTTTAACTCTTTACAAGATTCGAAACGGCTTCAGGCAGTTAGAAACAACCTGCAACCTTAATGTCTGTCTGGAAATTTTGATCACGGTGCTTAATTTTCCAAAATTAAATTACATTATACATGTATTTAAAGATAATATTTTGTACCAAAAAAATACACGTGATTTTAGGTAGGGGGTGGGGGGTAGTCTAAAACCTCACCACGTATCACCAGGGGGGAGGGGGGTGTCTAAAAAGTTGCTAAAAACATTACGTGATTAATGGACGGCCCCTTTCCATTTCAGTTGGGGTCGGGTCTCCTTGTACGTCTGCGCCAGAGAGCTCTGTTCTGGGTTGTCTGTGCGCTCAGGTTCTCTTTTTGGACCTCTTTCTGCATGCTTGACCACCAGGTGGCAGGCGGTCTACCCCTTCCTCGCGCATGGTCAGGGATTTTTAGTGCCCTATGAATATGATGGTCATCTCCGCATCTCATGATATCGGCCTCACATTCCCGGAATCAGGAACGGCTAAATTCCCGGGAATTCCCGTTCCCGGGATCCCGGGACCGAAACTCTAGGTGTAACAAAAAGGTGTGGCCGTAATACTTCAAGGTGAGCTTCAACTCATCAAACTGAACCACTTTTCTTCTACAACTTTGTTGAAATCGCAAAAAAAGTTTGGACTTTTCATGTAAACTTGGTTCGCTAGCTGATCTATTTGTATGAAAAGTCCAAGAATTTTTTTGCGATTTCAACAAAGTTGTAGTAGAAAATTTGTTCAGTTTGATGAGTAGAAGCCCACCTTGAAATATTACCACACCTTTTTGTTACACCCTATATAAAAAGGCCTCTTCGAGTGTGATTGTTTTCTGTGCAACAATACGAGTAAAGGACTGTTCAAGCTGGATTGTTCCATGCATAGAAAGTTTATTAGCTACTCACCAATTAGGGTGAGCATCATTGAGCTGCTGACGTAAGCAAGCAGTATGATGCCCAGACTCAGCACGATGGCCAGGGGTATGGACCGTTTGGGATTGTTGGCCTCCTCGCCAGTCGTCGCGATGATGTCGAAGCCGATGAATGCATAGAAGCAGGTCGCTGCTCCACTAAACACCTAAATGAGAAGGAAATAAAAAAAAACTGATATGCAACTGACTTTGAACTACGAAGAATTGACTATTGAAATAGATGGAAATCAAAGATTGAATAATGATGGATACTTAAAAAATATGCATCTTGAAAACTGCAGAACTTCGTTGATGTCGTCTCAATGAACACCAATTAAAATTCGAGTAAATACACTATATTTATCCCAGCTTGTAATTAATAATTTAATAACAGATGATGAATAATAAGTTTTATTCAGTATACATAAAATAATTGAATAAAATTTATTACTCATCATCTGTTATTAATGTAAAAGCCCGAACTACGGTAAATTCTAAGCTTTACCAAATCTTAAGAGCGGGTATAAAGCCAAATTACTAATATTAGACTGAATTTAATATTGCCAAATGAAGATCAAATTGACAAAAAATAAATACACACGGATATAACATCGTTATTGCAACATTTTTAACTAATCCAAATCGCAATAGAATAAAATTATCTCGATAGAAAAAAATCCCAAAGTATCTTATTTTCATCTAATCTGAATTTTTCTCAGGCTGTATTACATATTATCAAGCCATAATTTTATAATAGCATCCTTTTTATATTATCAAGCGCTCATATTAGCGATTTTAGAAAAGAATTTATATTTTTCGAGTTATTAAAATAAATTACATTCGGCGCTTACAACATTTTTATTCCGCGCAATAAGTTATCGTCCGTCGCGCGTCGCTGGGAGGGATCAAGCATGTTCTATTTCACATCACAACTCATGAACTCAGTCTTGATCGCTCCATTGAGACGAGAAGACTATTATTGTGCGCACCGCGCCCGCGCCAAGAAACAGTTTGTTGCATGGTCTTGCCTGGAAATACGACCCTAATTCCTAAACTCTAGCGTTTAAAATTCAATGTCATTGCATTACCGCGCGTAGTATACGCAAAATGTGCACATGATTTTAGTCGTCTGTTATACACGTATCATGTACGTAACCTAAAATGTTGGTAAATCTTAAAATTTACTTACTAGTAAAACCTAGGAGTTACCAATATACGGGCTTTTACAGTAATATATATGTCGCAATAAGATAGTTAAAGTCGTGATATAGTTATATCCCTAGGGGTATAATTATATGCCGTAACATAGTAATACGTAAGATTTTTATAACTATCTTACTAGGGATATGACTATAACTCGGTATTCAGTAGTAATATAATTATATCCATACTACTTGATTACTAGATTTTAATAATTTCGTTACTTTTTACTGTCATAATTTGTTGATTCTATACTCAAATATAAAACAGAATGTTTTATTAATGTTTCTTATTTTAAGTACTACTTAGCTTCTTCTTTTTATCGTGTTGTGATCCACAAGGTATAGGCGGCGGTTGCCTGGTGTTGCACTTAGCATCACCCTCGGCCACGTGATGGCCACGTGCAGGGCATTTAAGATTTACACCTACAGACGTGTGCAACGCGATCATCATACACAACTAGAAATCAGATGTGGAGGTGTCCTAACGATATTACTTTTTACCGTTATAGCAGTCAGGATGAAAATGCAAGTAAGTTTTGAGAAACTCATTAGTGCACTGGCCAGGATTTGAACCCGAGATCTCAGGACGGAGTCACTAAACGGAGTACTACTTGTAACATTCTTTGTTTGCTTTGTTTATGAGATTTTTGTAATGAAAAAGTTATTTTATTGGAGAGTTTTATTTAAAATGATTACCAGTTTTGCAAATTAAAGAAAAATATACTTATATTACTAGATTAGTTTAGTAAGATAGTTATATTACTATTATAGATCGTGCTCGTATCATAGTTATATTCCTAGTAAGATGGTTATGAACCGCTTTCATATAAGTAACCGCTTTTACTATCTTACTGCGATATATACACGTACTAAAACTAAAAATAAAATGTCGCCCCTATTAAAGTAATCGATGCGAAACTCAGTTGTGTTATAGATGAATGAATTACCGACTTGTCAACAAATCTACAGTAAATTAAGAATTGACTTACTCCATTCCACCCGAACGGCAGGAAGCCCTTATGATCCGTCCAGTTGGAGAGGTCGACGTAGAAGAGGCCCGCTGTCATGATGAACACCCACACGCACAGGTTGACCGCGTTGAGCGCGTTGTTGAAGAACAGCGACTTTTTCACGCCGGCTACCAGCACCAGCATCATTAGGAGCGTGATGCCGAATGCGAGGAAATCCGGCGGCTTCCCTATACCGCAAAATATAGGAAATGAAGAGATATAGAGCCGATAATAATAAAAAAGTATTTTGATCACGTAATAACAATAAACAAGTAGAACAGTGGATAAATAATTGATAAAATAATAATTAAAAAACACTCCCGATTTTAAAAGTCGAAAAACTCAAAAAGTATAAGCTACGATATTTTATCAAATCATTTCACGTGTTCGACAGATATAGAGTTACACGTTTTTGTTGATAATTATATTTTTTTAACACTGAACATTTTGTTCATAACTTCCTAGAAGAACACAAACACAATCTTTGTATAACCGTATCACTGTTTTTCGAGAAAATCATCAGGAACGACATATTATTATAAAATATTAAAATTATCGCAAATATCTGCAAAAACATTTTAATACAGTGAACAATTTTATTCGTTTCGTTCCCTTTAACTGTGGGGTTTTTTCATGAAACAGAACTACTTTATTCAAGAAACCCATAGTCAATAAAAATTAATTAGCTGATCGACCATTTTTGTGTGAAGAGTTATTCAAGTTTCATGAGTAGAAAACACAGTCATCAATCTTTTCACCGCCACAGTCGGCTAGGGCCGACAATCGGTTTCGGTGACACAGGCGCCAGGATTTGAGAATTTCATACATTCTGTCGGCTGGAGGCTGAAGCCGACATTGGCAGTGGGGGCATGATTTGTCAAAGAGTAGCGTAGCGGTCAATAGGTTAACGGGAACGAAACTAATAAAACTTCACCCTGTATATTGCGTCCGAACTTCCCAGTGCGCTACCGTCACTTTATTGTAAGTTGGAAATTTATCGCTCTGTTCAGTCTAGCGTCACTTCAAAGGACTATATATAGCAGTAGGTAGTCTAAAAGCAATAAACATGATTGCTCTTTCTTTTTTTGATGCTCAAAGCATTGTGTTTTAACTTAGATCTTGCATTTTGCATTTTTAATCTTCTTTTAAAAAGCTTCTGAGATTGACTGGGCAGAGTAAAATAGTCCAGACTTGGTTTGACTTGTATTTAAGCTTCCCAGTCAAACTCATTGGCGATGCTGAGGCGGTTACAAAAGGTTATTAATTTCCTGTAGAAACATACCTACTCTTTTCATAATCCAAAAGACTCATTTTTATTATTGTTAGTTCAGAATATTTTCTTAGTTCGGGGGTTATATGTACATGGAGTGTTAGCAAGAATTCAAGATTGGGGAGTCATGGGGGATATACATACTATCCAGACCCGGCTTTACATGTAGGAGTAAAGACTGAGATCCCAAGCAGTATCTGCCAGTCTGCCATGACAATTAACTCACCATACATGGTGCCGACGACGGAGGCGAGATGGGTGGTGATGGCGCCGTTGCACAGCGAGTCGAAGCACGCGCTGAGGGCTCTTGCGCACGCGCTCGTCCCTATCTGCGCACGCACATAAGACAGACGTAGTTTAAAATAATTTTGGTTAAATTGTAATATAATCTGCGATCCTGATATAAGTAAACAGTAATTATGGAAAAGAAAAAGATGGCGATCAAAGTCTTGTCGGAAGTTCTTCCCTCCTTTACATGTATTAATTCCTTATTTACTTGGTCTCCTCCCTACATCCTCCTCCTAAATATATATTTGCGAGACATCGTTAAAAAGTTGTAATTATATATTTTGAAATTGACATCTACGAGTATAACTTATATATTCTAACTATTTTGATTTATAAAAAACTAGTTTGATAAAGAATAAAAAATCTAAAGTTATGATGCTTTGATAGCATGTGGCAGACGCGCAGACAGACGGACAGATTTACCTGCGGTCGCAGCAAAAAATGTTGGGCGTAAGGGTAGGGTCACATTCATAGTAAAATAAGTTGAGAAAATTAGGGTTTATTGCAGAAAATATTTAAGTATATTAATTAAAATACAAAATTATAAAACTAATAAGAGTTGTCTGTTATTAGTGGCAAATATTGGCGTAGCTATGGATTTTTTCTAGGGGGGCAAGCAACAGTATAAATGAATGATTTAAGGGCTCGGCGGATGCGTTTATTTATTTAGCTAATGTTAATCTATCTTGCTGTGCCCTACTCAGGGTCTATGTTGACGCATTTTACAATCCACCACGCATTTTACATGTATATTTTGTAAACACATAGTAAGCAATAAAGTATTGAAATTGAAAATAAAATTGATACAACGCATTCAACGTCCATTTTTAGTGCGTACGTAGAAAAAATACGTTTGTATGGAAACAAACGAGCGCTTTACGCCGTATTAATAGGGCCTTAAGAAGTGCACATTTAACAGGTCAGAAAAAAACTGCACCCTCGCTGCACCTTTATGGCATTTAAAATTTATCACATATACTTTAGTATCTCAGATTACTTGCATTTTTAAGAAGTTTTTTTGTAAATTTTACGCACTTCTCTGCATGTTTCTCCAGTTAAATTAACGAGGTAGCAGAATCCAGATTTTTTAATTTATAAAAGTAAAAACATCAGTTTAACTGCATTTCAAAGATGTTTTATCAATTTTATGCTCTGTTTTGCATGTCCTTCCAGTAAAGAAATTTATGAGGCAGTACAATTAAAACTTATTCCTTATAGGTTATAAGGACATAGATAAAAGAAAACGCGAGCGAGTTCTTTTGCATATAAGCGTCCAGTAATATTGTTCACAAAACAGCAGACCTACGGTCCTGCTTATACAAAAATATAAGGCAAAATTTTTAGCAGGAGGTTCATTATTTATGAAATATTTGTGAATTTTCTATTTTTAGAATGGTGTTCCCCGGAATGGAAGCCTAGAAACTCCTGACGCCTCACGCCAATAAAATAATAACGCACATCAGTTAATTGACTAAAGTATGAATATAGTACATATATCCGTTGGTTTTCGAGCCCTGTGCCCAACTTTAATTAAATATTGAGTTTGTTTATGTTAACAAAATTAATTACATTCTCAAAATGATATCCTGGCACACAATGAAACAGTAAAGTACATACAGTCACCTTGGAAATAAGGATAAGTATATTACTCTTGGATGTTTTATTAGTTTATCAGCCGGTGGTTAAAAAGTATTGATATACATATTCAAATTAAATTTTCTTATTATATTATGTAATGAAAACGATTTCGAAATGAAATTGAGCTAAAATAAAAAGGAAAGTTCAGGAACAAGTTACACCTTTATTTTATTTCCTTTCTTATTTACTACACCGTTAGCCAGAATTAATTATATTCGTGAACCACAATAGAGGCGAATCATTGACCAATAGTTAATCCGATTGAACTTTGTAAACTCACCGACCTGCTATTACAGGTCAACAATATTGCTGGTCTTATTGCATTACAACTAGCATTTGCGGCGCGTGTCTGTTCGCAGGAATTGCTGTTAGAGGCATTTTAGACGTTTCCGCTGTTCGAAATTCCTAGAATCCAAATAGGTATTTTAGTCTTTCACTAAGCGTCTACTCGTGGCCTTGCTCATGATTATTGTGTAAGGCTATCTGCGAGGGTTTGCGATGTGCGATAGTATAGTGACGTAGATTGTCTTTTTCTTTGGATAAAGTACGGGGGATGGGGTAATCGCGCTCAAAAATTATAGTTTTTTTAATATACTACCATTTGTAAACAAATCAAACTTTTTTTGGAGATGATCGTTGTTACATCTTCCGGATTTCATCATAAGAGGTGTATTAAGTACTTTAAGAACAAACTTATGCGTAAAAATAATATTAAAATTTAATTTAATCGATCGGTAATTTTGAGAAATATGACTAAGTAGGTACTAGGCTAGGTACAATCCAAAACTTTAGTAAGCAAAAAATTTGTTCTCAGGTTACAATGCAACCAATAAGACTTTCACATTACCTATAATAATAGGAATACAAAATAGAAAATACAAGAAATTAGGTCACTGTTCTTATTTTAACCCTGCTCTGCTAACTGCAGTCGAATTGATGCGCTTCATTGTTGGACTTAACAAACGGCTGTTTCTTGTTCGCTCTAATGATAATACTGTAATGTGCTAGATGACTACTAGTCATTTAAGTTACTTTTTATCATCTGTCACTAACGATATTTTATTTTAAAAATACTTGAAATACCATGACGTGACGCCATAGTTTTCAGAGTCATTAGTTAACCCTTAAACAGGCCCCGAAGAACCGCTGCAAGAAATAAATAAAGTGTTATTATATGTGTTGAAATAAAGTGTTATTTATGGATTTAGGCTTTGAATAGCACCCTGAATGAATCCTTATCAACGAATTCCTTTAAAAATACTGAAATGCCTAAAAAAATGTGGGAAAACATAATCCCATTGCCTGGATACCTTTATGTGATAACTATACAGTGTGTAAGGGACAGGTTTCCGAAAACTCTAAGGGTTTGCTCAGTAGACGAAACTGAACAACTTTCCATAAGATTTTTTTCAGGAAACGAAAAATAAATCGGCTTCTCCATACAAAATTATAAACTTGATTGGACAGTTTGTATGGAGAAGCCGATTTTTTTTTCGTTTCCTGAAAAAAAAACCTTGTGGAAAGTTGTTCAGTTTCGTCTACTGAGCAAGCCCTTAAAGTTTTCGGAAACCTGTCCCTTACACCCTGTATATAAATGTCGAATGTTTGTGTATTCATAATTCTAGGGTCTGATTACTATTTTTTTTTTCAATTAAAATTATAATAACAATTTTTTATAAATTTCATTTAAAATAAAGCAGCAGCAGCAGCAGGGTGTACCTGCTGCAAAGGTTGTCCATTGCCATACAGCGCGGCAACGCGATGTGTGTCATGGGCTCCTTTGCTGCTGGTACGGCTTCGGGGGGGCATTTTTGACTAGACTAGTGATATTAGTGATATCACTTTTTGTGTATCTTTTTTTACTGGCCACATTTGTTTATGGAAAATAAATATTTTACATCTTTAAAATAAATTACGAATTAATTTGTGTGTTTGTAGTTTGTGTTTGATTACTATATTTTTTTAATTAAAATTATAATTACTATTATTTATTAATTTATTTGAAATTACTAATGACAGTAATTATAATTATAAATAAAAATATTTTATATATTTTTTTTAATTCACAATCAACGTCGGGTGAAAAGGATAGTATAAAAAAGTAGGTAATTTGAACAGGCAAAGGTTAAATAGCTCCCACAAATTAGTTCGACTTTCGACTCAACAGGCTATCGTCGGTCACATATTGCCCACATAATTACTTGCCTTATTTTAGACAATTTAGCAAGAAATCAACTAGAAATAAAATAAATCTTGTAAGAAAACCTCAAAATCACTAATATATCAAAAATTGCAGGACTTATCTTTCTTTGTTTCGCTATAATTTAAATAAAACTTGCACAGTCACATAAAAACATCGCTTTGCCGGATAGTTAAAACTCAAATGGCTGTCAGTGTCGTTTCGTTCAAATACACAGAGTTTGCAAATTCGGAACTACAGAGTATATATTTATGATTAAATTTTGACAGATTGTAAGCTTTTATTACCAAAACCTGGCTACGGCATCGAAAAATCCATGTGGGAAGCATACGTCAGCGGCCTGCTTAAGGGTTTACTAATTTTATGGTTTTTCATTATTAAAAATTAATGATGAGACGGAAAACAAAACAAATATGGTTTTGTGAACTTTCAATAGGAGAGGTATTTAATTAACATCATCTCAAAATTTATTTTTGATTCAGTCATCTACACTTTAAAATAGTTAAAGTGGGCTAGCGTTAGCCGCGTCGCGTGAAACTCACCAGGTACTCGAGCACCATGTTCCAGCCGATGACGAAGGCGATGAACTCGCCTACAGTGACGTACGAGTACGTATAGGCCGAGCCCGTAGTGTTGGGCACGCGCACGCCAAACTCCGCGTAGCACGCACCTGGATCAGGCACAAGGTGATAAATAAACACTGCTACAATGAGAATCAAAGGCAAATTTTCATCAACTTACTATTGTTTATTTATTATACAATCTCTGTTTTATATATAATTTTGCATTGTAGTGGTGAGAAAATAAAGAAATTATTATTATCAGCCAAAAGACTTCCACTGCTGGACAAACAAGAACTTCCACGACGACCGATCCTGCGCTACTCGCTCGTCTTTTCGCGTTCCATAAATAGCACAAGGTACACCGCCAGCTCGCCTGCCAAGCGTGGCGATTACGACAAAATCTCCAAGATATTAAAGATTTTCTTTTTTTTTAGGAAATACCAGAATATTTTCAATGTTATTTTTTCATACAGTATATTGAAGTTAACAAGTTCTAAAATTGTGAAATATTTCAACTTCGTAGTCTTTTGTTGGTTTGTAATCTTTTTGAATTTATACAAAGAAAATGATCTAAATTATATTCATATATGTTAAAAATAACCATTCGAGTTGAAGTTTAGTTTAGTTGAAGTTTAAAACTGATTCTGTGCACAACAAGCAACAGACCGTGTTGCAACCGCGTCCCATGTGAAACCCGCCTCAATAATGAAACGATAAACGTAAGGTGAAATCCGACAAAAGGTTGCTAGAGCTGGGGTCGTCTTCGAAAATAGTACTAAATAAAAAAAGCCCAATCCAACCACATAGACTGCGAAGATAATTTAAGTTTATTTTTACACTTATTAGGAAACTGTAGGATAGGTGCGAGTTAAAGTAGCCAGTGAGTTTTCAACAATAATAAACTGAGTCCTACAAACCACCACTCTGGATATCAAACCCGCGACTTTTTGATATGAAACGAGTGGAATAATTGTTACTACGTGTCACCGCCCACAGCCTCTGCGGAAAAAACTATAAAATCTTATCTACGCACTACAAAAAGCCCATTGGCACCTAAACATAACAGGAAAATGTTATGAAAATAATTTTAAATAAAAAAGATTTGTCGATTTTAATTTGGTAACGTCTGTAAAACTTTTACTCAGTTCGATAAATGAAAGTTTAAACTGTATGGAAAAAGAAGAATAATGACTTTTCCCGACATTTTCATTAGATTCTGTTACACCTACACCTTTATAGGGTTCAACCAAAAACCCTTATAGTTTCGCCATGTCCGTCTGTCTGTCTGTCTGTCTGTCCGCGGCTTAGCTCAGGGACTATTTGTACTAGAGAGCTGTCATTTGGCACAGATAATATACATATTTTCACACCGACAAAGTGTTAAAATAAAATCTTGAAAAAAAATTTTTTTAGGGTACCTCCCTACCCGTGAAGTGGGGATGAATATTTTTTTTGTCGATTATCTCATAGTGTGGGGTGTCGTTGAATAGGTCTTTCAAAAATATTGTTGGTTTGTGTAAACCATTTTAGATTCAGAGATTCGTTTTAAAAATCATCATCATCATCATCAGCCGAAAGACGTCCACTGCTGGACAAAGGCCTCCCCCAAGGATTTCCACACCGAGCGGTCCTGTGCGGCTCGCATCTAGCAGCTTCCGGCCATCTGTTCTACGAGCTATGTGCCCTGCCCACTGCCACTGAAGTCTAGCGATCCTGAGAGCTATGTCGGTAACTTTAGTTCTGCTACGTATCTCCTCATTTCTGATTCGATCACGTAGGGAAACACCAATCATAGCACGCTCCATCGCTCTTTGGGTGACTTTGAGCCTTCTTATGAGGCGCATAGTAAGCGACCATGTCTCGGATCCACATGTCATCACTGGCAACATACACTGATTAAAGACCTTAATCTTGAGACACTGCGGTATTTTGGACGTGAAGATATTGCGAAGCTTCCCGAACGCTGCCCAGCCGAGTTGGATTCTCCTGATAATCTCTTTCTCGAAGTTGGATCTACCTAGCTGGACCGTTTGTCCCAGGTATACGTATTCGTCAACAACTTTGAGTGTGGAGTCTCCAACCTTCAGAGGAGTGGGTTTAACACGAACGTTTGACATGATTTTTACAAATAATTAAGCTTTAAAGTGCAAATTTTTGTTAAAGTCTTATATCCCTCCCCGCCAGCTAAACGGTTGTTTCTAGAAATGTGAAAAAAATCACGGCAGTAGTATACTGGGTGTCCCAGAATGGGTGAATTAAATTGCTATGGTAGATATTTCGTCTAATGTCCCATCAGATAGGCTGAAGCTTATTAAAAAAAACGACTTGGTTTTTAGTGAATGACGTTTTTCCGAAAATAGGGAAAAAGTCCGACTTTCCTTAAATTTTTGCCTCTACGTGTCACTTTTAGAGTTAAAATTTAGATAATGTAGTCATTATATTAACGACAACGCTTCACCTAACCGTAAACAAACGTTAATATTGAGTTCGCAGCACTTTCTTTGAAAAATAATTCTACACTAAATATTTTCTTGTAAGTTTGACAAGCAGTGGTATAAAAAAATTATGGACCCTATTGAGCAAACCATTATTAAAACTTGCCCATTTAATGGAGATTCTAAAATAATAACAATTGTTTAAATTTCTTAAAGGTGTTCAAAGATATTAAAGTTTTTAAAGTGCAAGGGCTAATTTAGACGATTATCAGGAGGACAGATTTTAGATCAGAAAGACAGTTAATACATTATAAGTTGCTTTTACTGCGCTCTTATGTTTATTAACCAACCATTATTTGATGTTTAAAGTAAAATTAATCAAAAAAATATTTTTCGTAAATGTGCAAATGGTAAAGAAAAAAATATTAACATAAAATCTTACAATTTTTTTAATATACGATTACGTATTTCGTAAATTGTTTTTGTTTTCGTTTATGACAAATACTGTTTCATAGCTGGTAGAAATTAAGAGTTCAATGAAACAAAGTAAACCAATTTAAAGTTTTATTTTAAAAATAAATGTTAGGTGCTCTAAATGGCACTCATGCGAATGCACACAAAGCATCTCCTCGGAAAGTTTATTTTAAGGTGCTGTAAGCTTATTGTAGATGTTTCTTGGGCTGCCTGATTGCCACGGTCTCTTAGCTGTCTCTGTGTTGCGATCGGTTTGGCGTAGACTATCTTTAATGCTGTCCCAATAAAAAAAAACGAGCAGATTAAGGTCTGGCGATGGCGACGTCGCTGGCCCCAGATTTGGCCCCAGCCTGCCAATCCACCGCCAAGGATAAGCCTCATCAAGGTAGGCTCACACATGACGGTCATAATGGGCTCGACAGCTATTATTTTGTAGCCACGTGATTTCTCTAACATTTTGTGGTTCTTTTTTTCAAAGTCCCGGCAGCATGTCTCTCAGAAGCTCTCGATAATTTTCTGAGTTTAGGGTTGCCGGTATTTCCACAGGTCCTACCTACATTGCGCCAGTTGAAAATACCAGTCCATAAATTAATTTTGAACTGGTATTGTGAATGATCTTGTTCCGTGTGGATCGGTTTACTTAATTCATTAATAATTTTCATTAATCTCATAATTAATTTCTACAACGTATAAAACAGTCAGTTGGTCTTATGCCATAAAACAAAAACCTTTAATTAATTAAAAAAGCAATATTAGTGTTATTGGTTAATTTTACTTTGAACATTGAATTAATGGTTTTCAAATAAACTCTAGTGTGCAGTAAAAACAACTTTTGGTTTATTAACTGTTTTTTTCATTTAAAAACTGTCCTAAAAATCGTCTACATTCGCCCTTGTACTCTTAAAATTTTAATATCTTCGAACGTCTTTAATAAAATTACTTTATTGTTACCATTTTAGAATCTAAGTTTTAATAATGGTTTGCTCAATATAGTCCATATATTTTTATAACACTGCTTGTCAAACTTACATGAAAATATTTAGTATTGAATTTTTTTTTAAGAAAGTGCTGTGAACTCAAAATTAAGTCATTATAGTCATTATTTAAAAAAAGTTTACGGTTAGGTGAAGCAATCACATTTCGTTAATACCATTGAAAAAAAAAACACAAATTAACTCTAAACGTGACACATAGAGGCGTGACATTCAAGGAAAGTCCGACGTTTTCCTTATTTTCGGAAAAAACTGAATTTATTAAAAACCAAGTATTTTTTCTAATTAGCTTTAGCCTATCTGTTGGGACATAAGACAAGGTATCTACCATAGCAATTTGATTCACAAGTTAAAAGGAAAACTATCACAACTAAGTACCTAGGCTTTACAAGTTACCGAGAAGTACTACGGAACCCTACATTGCGCGTGGCCTGACACGCACTTGAGCACTTTTTTACTTTCGAGCGACGGAGTATTACTTTCGAGCGACGAAGGAGTAGTATTGTCATGGCAAAAAAAATCGAACGTGAGATTTTGATGGGGATTAATTGTCTTGCACTAATAGAGCCCAAAAAACAAAAAAAAATGTGAGTGTGTGTGTCCGTCCCGTGCTCTAGCGCCAAGACCACTCGACGGATTTGGATGAAATTTGGGTAAGCGCAACATTTTGTTAATATTTCCAGCTGTTTTTTTATTTTTTAGGGTTGCCACTATAGTAAAAGATACTTTATTTTTTCTGCTCAAGAATGGATTTTAACGATTTTGATGAAACTTTGTACAATACCACATTTATATAACCTAGTACATTAAATAGTTGGTTACTCTGGGAAAAATCTGGTTCTGATACCTTCCATACAAAAATAAGTTTTTTTGTACTTTTTTCTCAAAAATTGCTATTGCGATTTTAATGATACGTTGTACCTTTTTATTACTTTATTCCGCGCCATACCAGAATAAGGTACCTCCCATACAAAACAACATTGTTAATTTGTGAAGTCTATAACTAGCTACTTATTATTAATTTTTATTGCTAATTTATGTTAAGCGATGACAATCCTCTGTATGCCTGATGATAGATAAGCTATTTGTGAGAAAGTGTGCACGGCGTGGCTGTACAATTCATTTTTACATAGCCTTAGAAATGGGACGTTGCGGGTTGTTAACGTTGTGTGCGGTTCTCCCTGTAATGTCCTGTCCGTGGTACACCAAGCATTTGGTAGTTATATGACAAGAAGTGGAATCACGAGAATAATAAAAAGTCGTTGCTAGTTAGAAGTAAGATTTTGTTAAGCTTGATGTGAAACTTATTAAATTCTAAAATACCTTTTTTTATGGCATAGCTGGCAAACGAGCATAAGAGAATACTTGCGCCCATAGATAAGCCCATAGCTTTTCGACGTTACCAGTATTTGCTTAAATTATTCTTCGTCGCAACGTATTCGTAATTTACGAGTGTATTTCACAAACCTTTACATAATATGCAAATCAGAACGAAAAGTCTAGATTATTTCTGTGATAAGTAGCTGTTTTTGTTAGTATTTTGCGAGTCGCAAAAATATACGTATAAGTAGCTGGAGCGTATTTCACTAGCAGTGGCAAAAGAAGCAGATAAAATATAATAATAATTATTATTATTTATTTGTTTCTTAAAATTAGGTAAGTATATATTTTGTGCTGCTCTAGTTCTCCCACTAGGATTCCCTGTGTCGGGAGAACTAGTCTCTTCCATCGGATACAGAAAAAAAGAAAAGAAAATATTTTATAAAGTGTACAGAAACACAATAAGAAATAAAAGCAAAAAAAAATATAAAAGGACAATGGATATTGTACGTATTAGAACATAGGAAAAATGGTGTGTGAATGTGTGTATGTGTGTGTGTGTGTGTGTGTGTGTGTGTGTGTGTGTGTGTGTGTGTGTGTGTGCGCGCGTGTGCGCGCCTGTGTGTGTGTGTACGTGTTTGTGTACGTGTGTGTGTGTGCAGTGTGTATAGAGCATAACGAGTGCATTTCTAGGTCACTGCATTGGTAATGAGAGTTTTTCAGTGTCAAAGTAGGTCATCCCTGCCAGCCATTTTTATTTTTTTTAAATAAACTTTCCAAGAATGCTCATTGGAGCATTGTATTGACAATGAGAAACTGTCTTTGTTATCTTTATCACACAATGGTGATTTATCAGTGGTTTCAGTTTGTTTTGTCTCCAGCATGTGGTTAGGCGTTTTACTCAAAAAATCTTATCTTACTAATATTATAAATGCGAAGGTATGGATATTTGTTTGTTTATTTGTTTGTATGTTCCGCTATCACGTCGAAACTACTGAACGCATTTGGGTGAAATTTGGTAGGTAGATAGTAGGATTAACACATTGGCTACCTTTTTTTCCTAGAAAATGCATGGTTCCCGTTGGATACAAATAGAAACAGTCATAAAGCGACATCCATGCGGGCGGAGCCGCGGGCAAAAGCTAGTATAAATATAAATTATCTATATCTTATCTTTGACTAGCTTCCGCCCGCGACTTCGTCCGCGTGGACTTCAGAATTGAAAGAAAATGTTAAGATAGCACGCGCCATCTAGTGACGAAGTCGAAATTTTGAGTTTTTAAGCATTCCTAGGGGAACCCTTTAGTTTTCCAGGATAAAAGTATCCTATGTGTTAGCCGAGTGCTTGGTCTATCTACCTACCAAATTTTATCGAAATCCGTTCAGTAGTTTCGGCGTGAAAGCGGAACAAACAAACAAACAATCTGACAAACAAATAAACAAACATCCATACTTTCGCATTTATAATATTATAAGTGAGATGAGATGAGATAGTGAGATGAGATGAGATGAGAAGTGAGATGAGATTACAAAAGAAAAATAATGTTATGCTATCAAATGATACCTAAAATGTCTAAATGAAACATATAGCTATGTAATATACTAGTCATTTCAGTTACTTTTTATCATCTGTCAAAACTGCCATTTTGTTCTAAAATGTTTGAAATATTAGACATGACATCACAGTTTTTCAGCCTCATCTTTGAATTAATTTGTTGATTTTAAGATGGATCAAATCCTTTTTTTTTAATTTTAAGTAGGAGATAAATTTTGTGAACAATAATCACAATAAATGAGAGTGATGTGATATTTCTGTGATTACCCAAAGGTTATACTTCGATAGGTTTGTTACCAAATGCTAAGGCGTTTAATGTCACTTGCGGTCTCGTACATATCATTCTATGTGAGTCTAATTAGCTACCACCGTATTTCCTAATTTTGCAAGTTGCAACCAACCAAACAGTTATGTAGCACTGATGTTAGTAACATTTTATCAAACGATTTCCTCTTTATGGTCATTTTCGCTTACTGCCAGTTTTGTTAAATAAACAATAGTTTAAAATATATATTTACCGGAGAATATGCTGGCTAGGGCCGCAATTATGAAGCTGAAGATCACGCCAGGGCCGGCGAACTTGTGGGCTACCATGCCAGCCACCAGGTACATGCCGGTGCCAACGCAGGAGCCCACTCCCAGTGACGTCAGGTCCATCGTCGTGAGGCATCTCTATGGGCGACACAATGCATAAGTACTTTACCTAGGTATATTTTACTGCCACAGTCGGTTAGGGCCGACAACGATTTTTCGTACCATATACGCAACGTTTTGAGATTTTCATACATTTTCGTAGCACGATTTCTCATAGAGTAGCGTGGCGGAAATGGAAATAGAAATACCTAACTCGGCCCCAACCTTTAGTTTTCAGTGTCACGATCCTCAATCCCTGGGGTTGATATGAAAGAAGAAGAAGCGTGACGGTCAATGGGTTAACACGTACTGTGGAATCGATTTGAACATAAATAGAAATCGCTCAACGAGTTTCGGAAAGAGTTATGCCTGAGATTTCTATACGAAACGAGGAAATTGTTAAGAGTAAAATCATTAACACTGCTCATAGAATATGCAAGTTGCAGTGGTGATTGGTAGGCCGCATCGCTCGTAGAACTGATAAATAATTGAAGGGGAGGAAGGGCTCTCGAGTGGCAACCGCGAGCCGGAAGATGTACATAGTTTTGATCTAGTTAGACTGGCAAGAAGCAGCTGGATGTATATTAGCTGTTACATTGGTAAGAGGCATATGTTCAACAGTGAACGTACTCCGGCTGATCTAGTAACATGATGACGTACTAAGTATATATAAGTAGTAAAATCGATTAGGTACCTAATTTTGATGAAAGGCTAGCTAATCCGGACTTGGAGTATGGAGTATGACCTAACTTTCCAATTCTATTGGAAGACAGAGACCCGTGCCCCAAAATTGAGGACGCAAGAGGTTGTTAACTATGAAAGGTTAAGTTATCATCATCAGCCGAAAGACTTCCACTGCTGGGCAAATGCCAAGGATTTCCACACTAACCGGTCCTGCGCAGCTGAGTAACTTATATTAAAAAAAGGGATATTTAAGAGGAGAGCAGATTTTTACATTGCGTTCCACCTATAAATTGCGTATTGAATATCCACCTACATGAGCAAACATCTAAGTGTTCATATACAAACAAACCCCAGGCCGTCCATAATCGATACAAACAAGATTTTTCGGAATAGGGTGTGGGAATTCCCACATACAACGTATGTGCCTAATAGTAGTGTAAACATGTACACAGTGTTACAAATAGGTTTATAAATACTTCAAGTCTGATGGCTGGATTGACTAACTTTATATGGACAGTATATGCGTAAATGCGAAGTAAACATCGACGTAGAAACGTCGATGGAAGTAAAGTAATTTTTTTTGAGAATTTACCAAAGTCGTAGACCAACCAATAGTTGTTAGATTTTATGAATAGAAGCCCACATTAAAGTATCGGTACACCTTTTCTTCACTCTCTATAATATGTATGTAGTAATGACTTATTCGCCCATATACGCGAATCCATATATATCAGTTTGTAGAAATTCGATATAAAGGAGCATTATCGCCTATGATTTCAATACAAGTTTAAGATAATTTTTGCAACTGGTTGTTATTTTATACACAGTAGTTAAAGTTACTGAAATATCGTTACGATGCGACATCATTTAAAATTAAATTCCTTAAATGCAGATTCATAATCGCTGCATCGTCCCACGTAGACTATTCACCACAACTGTTATACGATCAGACTTAGTATAGTTTGGTACAGTTTGTCGATGTTAAGCGGCCAGCTTAATTACATCTGCCTCTATGATCTTTAGTGCACTGGAGTCTAGGTCTTAGGAGCACGCACTCACCGAGAGCCGATTCTTGGCAGGCACGGCCAGGTCTTGGGTGGGTTGCGCGTCGCGCGGGTCCCGGGTGCGTATGAGCTTGGTGAACACGTTGTGCCCGTCCCGCCGGAGCGCGGCCCAGTCCACGTCGTAAAACTTCTTCATCATGCTGGTCCATAGATAAAAAAAATACTTATATAAATGTCCACCTGATAATTACATCTACAGCTGGAAAAGGTTTTATCAGAAGTCAAAACTAAATAAAGATCATGGTACCAATTGGTATCATGGAACTGCAATTTCCAAATTAGCTGACCTAACGTTTTCTTATTTGTGGTAAATTCAATTGTCAGCTGGTTCGAGCTGCGCTTAGATCAGCGCGGCCATACGTGATCCGCAAACTGACTGCAGAGCCACGGCCTTGACTCGTGCACGTGTCATCCCTCAAATTATGGAGGTAGACATACCTAGTTTAGGTTCACTCTAATCAATATTGGCAGGTATTGAAAAAGAAAGAATCAAACCTAACATCGATATGCAAAATAATCAAACCTAACATCGATAGAACCATATGGTTACTAATAACGTATATGTATTACGTAAGCATTGCGATGAAGTGAAATAATAATCTTTTAAAAATTGTGTACTTTGAGTGAACGAGGGCGGTGGCGCGCGGAATGTCATAAAGAGCTTACTTATTCTGATGCATACATTAAAAAGCTCAAATCCAGCTATTTTCGTACAAAGGGATTAAATATGGAAATTAGTATTCGTATGCCGCCGCCCATAAAACTACACCTATTTTATATTTTACTGAATATGCTCTGAATTTTGAATCTCAAATTTCGAATTTGGTGTTTGCAAATATTTACTGTTTGCATATACATTTAATGGGTAACGTAACACAAATATTGAATATTATTTCAACTCAACGTTTGGACTGTGTAAACTGTACGTAATTGCAATACACGTGCAATGGAACAGCCGTCTAGTGGGCGAGGTTTGGTTAATGAATCGTCATTTCGTTACCCCTGCATGACGAGCGGCTGAGCTGAGCGGTCGAGTCGTGCGGTGTCGTATCGTGACCTACATCGGGTTCCCGCGGCGACCTGTTGAAGTTATCCACACAATTTACTATGCAGTTGACCTCTTCTTAGTCAGTAAGTGCACCACAAGTGCTATCCCTGGGTCGGCCTCTTCGTTTCCTGTTCTTACCATTTTATTTAAACATACTTGTGCTAGATAAATGGCCTTCAAGTTTAGGCGGCGTGCTCTTATACTTAATAGGACAGCGCTTTCTTTTCTATTAAACACTTACTCGGATATTTCTTTACCATATTTTATGAAACAACTGACAGTATGTGTTGTATATTACTTTATAATGCAGATTAGATAGCATACAGAAAAAATAAAATGTTTATTTGCAAAGAAAAGCCTTTAACGGCGGACAAAGAAGTTCAATTGGTACGAACTTAATATAAGAAAGACAAAAAGATTTGAAAAATATACTGTTGAATATTGTTTTAGCTCGATTTTTATATTAATTATACATAATATTTGCACTAATCTTATAAATCTGTAAATCAGGACCTTATTAAGAAGTTACAGGATAATTTATTATTATTATTATTATATAAACATGAAAATTAGACCATACGTCTCTCAGAACTCTCTAAAGGTGTATAGGGGCTCAAAAAATATATTTTTAAATGTTAATTCCTAAGTGAGTGAAACGGGGTGCTGAAAGATTTTAAGGAAAACTGCATGTTAATATATTTGTTAATATTAGAAGTTAGAGGTAGAGAGAAGTGTACGCAGGCGAAGTCACGCGCGCTCCTTTAGCAAGTTATGTGCGAGCAAAGCACTTCTGTTCTTAGCTGAGAAATGGACAAAAGCGCGGCGAAGCGTGAAATGAACGTGCGGAGCGACCGAAGCGGCTACGACTGCTACGCCGCCGCCGCCGCTGCGTGCCTAGTCGTAGCACTCAATATGTAAATTGATTTCCTTTTACAGTGTCCGTGTAAAAATGATAAATTCAAATTGTTTTCTTAAAAACGCAAAAAGACTTCTATATTAGTTCCTGAAGTGCTAAAATATAAACATAAAGCTTAAATTTTTTAAGGAAACTCTTAAAATAATAATATTGCTAAAATTCTAAGGAACTTTGTTATACCTACATGTTATACCTTCACGATACAATGAGGAACACTGTTTAGATTCGTACTTTGATTTATACTTAATCGACATGTACGTTAGCGAGTAGACAGACTTGTTAAACTTTAAGATGCGCTTCCTAAACCGAGTCTGGTTTAGGAAGCGACGCTCATAGCAGAATACGTTATACAGGGTGCAAAAATACTACTCCAGGTAACTTAAACGATGGCTTCCACTCATGAAACTTTACTCAAAGAACCTATTCTCAAAATAATTGTTTTACTTTGTACAAACTGATTTGCCAGAGGATTAGTATGAAAAGTCCACAATTTTTCTTGCGATTTCATTACCGGTACCAATATAAAGTTTCTGCTAGTATTTTTATACCCTGTGATGCAATTCGACATCTTACCAAAACCGTCGAACAATGGCCAATCGTAACCGCGGAACCTGTGTATGTATCGTATATGACAGCGACCTGTAGGCTGAATTGGTTAGAGAAGACGTCTCGTACCTACTGCGAGCGGTGGAGTGGTGCGGGGATGGAGCCGGGTCGCGGGCTGGCAAGTGGAGGAGCAGGTGATGGTCGCGAGGCGAGCGTGGCGCGCAGTGCACGATGCACGTGGCTAGGCGCGCTTCAGCCGCCTCCGCGCGACCGTCCTCCGCGGGCCCACCTACCACACTGCTATCGACCCCTGCGCCCCGCGCCGCCCTGCGCGCCGCCGCCGCCCCGCCGCTGCTCACCCCCCACCGTTGCCAAAATGCGAGGAAACCTCTATTTATCGTTAACAATTCATCCTTTATTATTCTTGTCGGGACGCCCGCCGCGACCCGATCGATGTCCGCGGCCGCTCTTGACACTCATTTACTTTCATTTGGCGAAATAAACAATAATAACATTTGCTTCTTGCCGCTCGTCCGCCTTCGGAGGAGCATCGATCTGCATGCGTGGGCGGTGTAGAGAAGGAACGCGCTGACAAAGTACAGCCCTGGTTAATCTTTTAATATCACTACAGTAAAATCGAGCTGTATTGTATCGAACCCCGACCGTCAGAGTTTTATTAATAACTTTAAAGCCACTGAAATAATTTTTACAAAATATCTAATATTCACTGCGCTGAAAATTTATTTCAAGTGAAAAACTGCATAGAAACGGTTTGATGCTACGAAGTTACAGATAGATACACAGATTTATACACACATTTATAATACCCTCCTTTGCGGGTGGCTGGGGACCTATAACTAATTCGTTTGAGTAAGTGATTTCAAACTGTTATTTAATACAATTATTACTTGTTGTTTTAAGAGCGGAAATCCCGTAAACAGGGTGTCTGTTTAATAATTTAATGGCCTTCCTCACTTCACCATAATTCCTTGCAACTAACGTAAAACGTGACTAAAACTCGATATATTCTACATACTTGCTACTTTAACACGGAAATCGTAGCATAGGCAGGCCTCCTTCGGTGGACCGATGACCTGATGAAGGTTGCCTGAAGCACCAATCGTCGTGTCACTTCGTGGAAATCATTAGGGGAGGCCTCAGTGTGGACTTTTAAGTTCAGCAGTGGACTTATTTTGACTGATGAAGACATAAATAATGACTTATACCTATATGTCGCAGTAAGATAGTTAAAGCCCTGATATAGTTATATCCCTAGGGATATAATTATATGCCGTAACATAATAATACGTAAGATGTTTATAACTATCTTACTAGGGATATAACTATAACACGGTAATTCGGTAGTAATATAATTATATCACTAGATTAGTCTAGTGAAATAGTTGTTTAAGGATTGAAGGAAGATTGATTATTTTATTTTTATTTATTTTATTTAGGAACTTCTTTAGTTACTTCTTTGCTAGATTTTCATAATTTCCTTACTTTTTACTGTCATAATTTGTTGATTCTATACTCAAATATAAAACAGATTATTTTATTAATGTTTATTATTTTAAGTACTACTTATCTTCTTCTTCTTCTTATCGTGTTCTTCTTCTTCTATAATTTTACCATTTCAATAAACTAGAATGTAAGAAAATACTTAGCAATTGGCTCAAAACACGCGACTATGACGAAACAGAACACCTACTAAGAATTTTAGCATAACAACCACTTAATTACCTAAGTAACTTTGACCTTAGCTTACCACATCATAAATAACTAAACAAATAAACTAAAACAACACACCTAGACATACACACACCCATACACACACACACACACACACACACACACACACACACACACACACACACACAAACACACAAACACACACACACACACACACACACACACAAATACACACACACTCACACACACGCCTGCACACACATTTTGTGCGTTAAATAAATAAATATCTACATACCTTCTTATATCCAGTGTTGGAGACTGTATTTGAAATAGAAACAAGCACCTTTATTTATTGCTATAATTATTTATTGCTATAAACTATAAATTCATCTAACATAACATTAACATAACATTAATAATAATAATTTTTCTAGCCTTTGGTAATAACTATATATATTTTAATAAATCTTAAACTATTATATCTAAGCTTAAACTCAAACTATGCTATATAATGTTAATATAATATAATAAATATATTAAATTAATGTATATAAATCAAAATTAAATAAATAAGTAACAGAACACACAACATAAGACCTACCCTTAAATGATTGTAAATGGTGTCCTTGGTTTGAGATGTGGTGAACACCCATAACACAAGTTTTTAAACTTAGCATGGGTGTGATCCGCAGAACAATTCAACGAACATAAGAGCAAAAAGATGTAATGCATGTGTTTATCTTGTATCGTATTGTAAAAATGTACCCACTCTTATTTTTTGAAATAAACTATTTGTATTTGTATTTGTATTTGTATCGTGTGGCACAACTTAACCGTCCTATCCACTAGGTACAGGCGGCGGTTGCCTGGTGTTGCACTTAGCATCATGCTCGATCACGTGCAGGGCATTTAAGATTAACACCTACGGACGTGTGCAACGCGACCATCATACACAACTATAAATCAGATGTGGAGGTTTCCTCACGATATTACTCTTCAACGTTAAAGGAGTCAAAATGCTCGTAAGTTTCAAAAATCTCATTAGTGCACTGGCCAGGATTTGAACCAGGTGCCTTAGGTTAGGGCGGAGTCCCTAACCGGAAACATCTCAAAAACAAAGCAAACAAACAATGTAACTACTTATTACATTGTTTGTTTGCTTTGTTTGTGAGATTTTCGTAACTGAAAAGTTATTTTATTGGAGAGTTTTATTTAAAATGATTACCAGTTATGTAAATTAAAGAAAATATGCTTATATTACTAGATTAGTTTAGTAAAATAGTTATATTACTAGATTGCGCTCGTATTATAGTTATATCCCTAGTAAGATAGTTATGAACCGCTTTCATATAAGTAAATCCCGGTATATAGCTATATCCCTAGGGATATAACTATATTACGGCTTTGACTATCTTACTGCGACATATCGATTAGGCTTCTGTTCTTTCTGCAATATTTTTTTAAATGATCTGCCGCTTCAAACCGGTATCATTGGATACGATAGCATCATCATCTGATAGCACAGTTTTAGTAACATATCTGTCTAGGGCATGAGCTACCAGCGCTGAGATGCCATCCCTCAGCGCGATCATCACAGTGTCTGATAGTGGTGGTAACAACCTCTTTAAGTTCACCTCTTTAAGTTCAATACTTCTAAGACACAGGCGAGTCAATTTTTTTCCAAAAGGATTCCTTTTATCTTTGATTCCTACTCTCCGGAATGAATCGATCCCAACAAAGCAAGCAAAGCAATTATCATTTTTAAGATGAGGTGTTAGTTTATTTTATTTTACGTAAGTATATTAAACATTGGGAGAAAATAAACGGCGAGTTACAAATCATTGACAATTACACTATCAGTAACATGATTTCAGTATAATACAACCCAACAACATGTCGACCCCTCAGGCCTCAATTGTCGTAAACGCCATAACGGACTTTTTACAGGAGAAGCAAAAAACAAAAAACGAAAAAGATAAAACGAGATATTTTTTTACCTTTTTTAGCTATATTGATGCGTCTTACATCAAAATGCTCACATATAAATGCTTCAAAACCTCATAAGTATTGCTCTGAAGAAGAATGCAGATTTAGGAAGTTAGCATGGAGTTACGCCCTAAAACGAAACTATAGAATGGTGTTTACTACCCAAAAAAAGTATGAAAATTTATTGCTGATTGATAATAAAGTTGTAAAAGCCTTTCTTATAAACAAACAGGTAATTGAATAAGTAGTAAAAGTCTATTTTATTGAACAAAAATTTTTGTTTTCATTTTGTAGGCTATAATAATTATGTGTGTTTTATTTAGATTTTTAATTATTTACTCATAATTTCATTCGAAATTAATTACACAACATTTTTATTCAGTTACATTATTAAATTTTCAAGAATAGGTGGATACTATGTTTAAAGTAAAGGGTAAGTATTGCATCGCTGGTTGTCTTAAATAAAAATCTTTTATAGTCAATAAATCATGTATTTTTGTGATAAAATTGCAGGAACAGGTGTTTAACCTAGATACCGAGATTAAAATCGAAAAAGTTCTATAAGTAATTTGTCGAGCAAATTAAAATAATCAAGCTGCATTTATTTAATCATCTTCGTCATCAGTTTCTATTAAGTCATCCAAAACTTGAGCCTCATTTGGGAGTTGTATATATTCGCTATGAAAGCGTTTAGGAATTGAACATTGGCGCTTCAAATCCTTGAATTTAGCAACTGAAATTGGTAATCTGCCCTGGTACAGAGGTGGCGGCTTAATATCCTTTACTTTCTTCCAGTTCTCATTCCTTTGTGCCTTGTTTTTTCCCTTCCCTTACCTTCTCCTTTACCTTTTTGCTCAGTATACATTTCTATTATTGTTTCTGGAGTATTTGGCTTCATAGAATATTTAATTTTTGCTGTATCATTTTTTTTAAAGTTGCTTCTCGGATTACCTTAGTTTTCATTTTCTTTATCGTCTCAGTAGAAAATGTTTTATTTGCTATTTTATCCCAATTCAAAAAGTCTGAATACTCCATCATATCTACTGTGTAAGGGCGAGGATTTTTTCTCGCAGACTCAAAATATGTCGGCCACTGCAAAGGGGCCTACACGGTAAGTTTTCTTACTTCATTTTCAATCGTGCCATGCATAGAGTCGGCAGGCATAAACGACTATACGTGTGGTCAGGGAGTAAGAAATTTATTTGTATGACTTCTAAGTTTTTGGAATTCATTAAAAACTTATTTAAAACAGCCAAAACTGTCTTATTTTTGTTTTGGCCCCCGCAAGAGTCACAGCAAAGAATCAAATTCTTGATACCTCTTTCATCCACCGCCTCCAAATACAAATACAAATAGTTTATTTCAAAAAATAAGAGTGGTACAATATTAATAATAACCGTGGTGAATATTTATATTGGGTCGTAAAAGACATAATTTGTAATTTTTGGGTGAAAATGTCTTTTACGTCTTTTCTTCTACAATTGATTGATTTTTACGTCACAACATCAAAATATTAATGGCCTGCCCACTGCCACTTCAACTTGCTTATCCTGAAAACTATGTCGGCCACCATACTTCTTCTACCTCACCAAGTAATGAAAGCATATTTTATAGACTTTACTTTTAAATGCACACATAAAATTGTCTTTTGCACCCTTGCAATAAAAAAGTGTTGCATTTACGTCACAACGTCATAGAGCGTATTTATAAAAATCCTGTTTTTGTCTTTTACGACAGACACATATTACGAAATCGTCGTTAATGCTTATATTGGGTCGTAAAAGACATATTTTGTAATTTTTGGGTGAAAATGTCTTTTACGTCTTTTCTTCTACGATTGATTGGTTTTTACGTCACAACATCAAAATAAATGTAAGTAAAATGTCTTAACGCTGTTTTTTTCTTGTTTTCTTTCTTAACGACAAAAAAAATCACTGTGGTGGTAAACGCCATTTTCTTGGGATTATTTAAAGTTCAAATCAAATAGACAGATCGATAGAGCGAAAAAAAAAACTGCATTTTTAACTCATTTTGACCAAAAGTGGCGTTTACGACATTTAAGGCCAGAAGGGTCGATGTGTTCCACAAAAGAAAGGATCTTGCTTGTCAGTGTCACACGAGATACATTAGAGAAAAAATTGTGATAGAAGCGTCAGTGGCGCAGCGGGTAGTGACTCCGTCCTTCTAACCAGAGGTCATAGGTTCAAATCTTGGCCAGTACACCAATGAGTTTTTCCTGATGCTTTAACGGTGAAGGAAAACATCGTGAGTGTATGCGAATGAATTAGTTTATTGAAGGACCAGCTTAGTTGGAACACACCACAATAGCAACCTTCCCCAATGATACAACAAATAGAGTCTGAAGATACTTACGTGGAGCGGCAGCACAATCTCCTTATATCCGAGCCCGGGACGATAATCCACACATTAATATGTATAATACGTATAAGTAATCGAATTCTTAAAATCCTTGGCTATTCAAGATCCAAATTGGTTTAGTTGAGTTTTTCTCGTACAACAAATATACTGTCTTTTAGGGAGACTTAAATAATTTTATTATTTTAACAGAATGTTTGAAAGGACTGTTAATCTGCTCGGACTTGTAAACAATCATGTATATTTTTAATCTCTTTAAAAATCTTTATATCATCAAGCAGTAGCATGTACAATAAAATTAAAATAATTTATGTACTTCTAAACATCATTAGTATACAAAATAATTTTAAATGGTACCAAAATTGAGCCCTGCGGCACCCCTGAAGTTACTGTAAATTAATCAGATTCATAGCCGTTAATTTAAAAAGAATGTGTACGATTGTGAATATATATGATGCTATCCAGTGCAGTAATGATCGTTTAATCCCATTGAAGGAATAGGAATTCTTGAAGAATTAAACGGTCAACCTTGTCGAACGTCTTCTTAAAATTTGTATATAAGGTGCTACTTTATTAATGCCCGATATCTTAGTCGGTGCTTCTACTCCTGTTTCTGATCAACTTTCCCCAAGGAACCCATAGTCAAATCGCAAAAAAATTTTTTGGACTCCTTCATACAAATCGAACAGTCGTGCGGCCAAATTTGTATGAAGAGGCCAAATTTTTTTTTGCGATTTGACCATGGGTTCCTTGGGGAAAGTTGATCAGAATCAGGAGTAGAACCACTGACTAAAATATCGGGCATTAATAAAGTAGCACCCTATACAGGGTGTAACAGAAGTGTGTGACAATACTTCAAGGTTGGCTTTTACCCATCAAACTGAACAACTTTTGTTCTACAACTTTGTTGTTTTGCGCAAAAAATTTTTTGGACTTTTCATACAAACTTGGGACGCTAGCTGATCGATTTGTATGAAAAGTCCAAAAAAAATTTTGCGATTTCAACAAAATTGTAGAACAAAAGTTGTTCAGTTTGATGGGTAAAAGCCAACCTTGAAGAAGTATTGTCACACACTTCTGTTACACCCTATATATGTAATCATCATCATCAGCCGTAAGACGTCCACTGCTGGACAAAGGCTTCCCCCAAGGATTTCCACACCGACCGGTCCTGTGCTGCTCGCATCCAGGAGCCAGGCGCGGTCCCAGGGGGGGGGGTCCTAGGGGGTCTAGGGGGTCCTAGGTCCTAGGGGTCATACCTCCCCCTCCCAAATCTTGCACGTCAAATTTCCAAAGCTTCTAATTTTTTTTATTATATAGGAAGGCAAAAGCCTGACGGCCCCCCTGATGGAAAGTGGTTACCGCGGCCTATGGGCATTTGCAACACGAGAGGTGCTATCAATGCAAATAGACAATTCACGAATATTTAATAAATAATGAACCTACTATTTAAAATTTTGCCGCCCAATGCACTGTAGCATTATGAACTATGTTGGTCTTTGTTGTCCTCATGGAGTAGTTCATTCCAATCAAAAAAAAGCAAAACGTAAACAAACTTACTATGGAACTGACACATGTCAATGTCATCTGCATACTTCGTTTGTTTACCTTTTGCTTTTTTTTGATTGGAATGAAGTATAGTTTAATTTACACAGTATGCCTTGATTCGCGTGGAGAAAAAAATACGTTTGTTGAAAGAAGAACTGATTTTCATAATCATTAAATATATATTTGTTCCGGGAATGTATGAAAAACTAGGTTTTTTCTCCAAGTGAATTTAGACAAGCTAGGATAAATTAAACTACTCCAGACTCGTATCGACATAAATCATAATGCTACAATTCATTTTGTTTTTGGGTACGCTATTACCCATTGTCCTTTTTGTGTTGAAAACGTACCATTTACCGTGTTTTAATTCATTCTGTATCTATGAAAATGGTGAAACAGAAATGACGTAACGTAGTTTTTCTGTTTATTTATTTATTTTATTATCTATTTTCTGATTGTTTCGCTTACTCTTCAAGCAGAGCGTCAACAAATGTGTGCCACTTATGTTTTACAAAGATGTCCTTGGCCAAACTTCAGTATATTATAACGTCTAGGCTCTTAATACCTGACAAAAAAATCCGTGACCTCTAGTCATAAAACTGAACAATTATTTTACAAGGAACCTTTTCTCTGTTAACAATCGGTAAGCCCTTGGCATTATCTAACCTGTACTAAAATAAAAATTTTTAAGGGTTCCGTACCTCAAAAGGAAAATGGAGCCTGTCGTCTGTCAAGACTCTTTTTCTCAGTAACGCGTGGAGGTATCATGTTGAAATTAATGCCAAATACCAGGCCTGCAATTCCTTGAAGCTGTGAATAAATCAAACTTTTAAGTCAAGGCAATCAAAAACAACGGCTGTTTAAGCCGCATATTCTGATACTCGAAGGGAATCAAAAGCTATTGGGTAATTCTCGTTGAAAAAGAATCATGTAATTTGGCAAGAATTTATGTCTTATAGCACAAGTAAAGGGAAAATTCCGAAAACCGTAAATTTTTAGTTACATGAACAACATTTTCTTTTGCGATTATTAACTTATACGGAACCATCGGTGCGCAATTCCGACTCGCATTGGTCGAGTTTTTTGAATTCTCTACAAAATTTGAATAAGATAATTTGGTGGATCAAAATTCATAAAATTCAAAATTCAAAAATGATGATCTGTTTCACGAGTAGAAGCCGAGGTATTTCAGATGGACCTTTATATACATTAGGTTTGCAGGGATGTACTAGTCATCCTGTATCCTGTGAATCCTATCCTATCCATCCAATCATCCTGTGAAGCTACGACCTGCACGTCTCGTTGATGTCTTTACTGTGAAGCTACGACCTGCACCTCTCGTTGATGTCTTTACTGTGGACCTACGACCTGCACGTCTCGTTGATGTCTTTACTGTGGACCTACGACCTGCACGTCTCGTTGATGTCTTTACTGTGGACCTACGACCTGCACGTCTCGTTGATGTCTTTACTGTGGACCTACGACCTGCACGTCTCGTTGATGTCTTTACTGTGGACCTACGACCTGCACGTCTCGTTGATGTCTTTACTGTGGACCTGCGACCTGCACGTCTCATTGATATCTTTACTGTGGACCTACGACCTGCACGTCTCGTTGATGTCTTTACTATGGACCTACGAACTGCGACGTCTCGTTGAGGTCTTTACTATGCACCTATGACCTGCACGTCTCGTTGATGTCTTTACTATGAAGCTACGACCTACGATCTCAGTAATTTTGTCGTGCGTACTATGAGTGTATTTGTGATTATTAGCTAGCTAGGGCAGAAATAGTTTGAGGAAGTGGGGTGAGAGAGACATGTGGTCGCTTTTAGAAACGCCATGCTGTATACAGGTGACTAGTACATCCCTGAAAACCTATTATTTGGTGATTTTACTCTTAACACTGAACAAGTTTTGTTATACAACTTTGCTGTTATAACAAAAAAATAATTTTACCTTTCATACAATTCGATCAGCTTGTAAGCTAAGTTTGTACAAAAAAAAAGGTATTTCAGCAAAGCTCGGTACAACAAAATTTGTTCAATTTGCAGGTATGTACTAGTCACATGTATATATCAATCAGACTTACATATTTAGCTTTATAGAAAAGACATCAACGAGACCCGCATGTTGTACTGACTATGTGCAGTTTCCAGCTATACAGGGTTACAGGAAAAGTCGTACTGAATATTAAAGGACGTTATTATTCAGGTCATTTCTGATGGATTTGATTCTATGATATGGTGTCCTAAACTTAATCGTTATGGAGATATTGAACTTTAAAGTTTTTTTTTTAAATCCTTAATTCCTACTTCGTTTCACTCTGCTCTACTCTGCTCCGCCCCGCTTCAGTGGAAACACTTGCTACTATTCTCTGATCTTCTCCGCCCTGCTCAGCCCCGCTCCGCATCAGTGGAAATGCACCCTAAGGCCTTTAGTCTTATAAATCGATGAGAATCTGTAAACTAAAGAGTCGATTAACAAGAATTAAGGCCTTAAACAAAGTTTTGAGAAGAAAATTGCTCTTCGTTTGGAGCTGAAAAGGACTAAAGAGTTGTCAAAAAAATGTACCCTCTGCTAACTGAACTGTTATTTGGTCAATTTTTTGCCTATTTAATAGTAAGTGTTATACCTTTTTGAATACCTAAAGAGACGTAAAAGTTTTTAAATCTATTTGCAGAATAAGTTCCATACATCTTTTTTAAAACAGAGAGCTTCAAATTTAAAAACTCTTGTTGAAAATAATTTAATTCTAACCGTTGTCAAGCAGTATTTTAAGCTGTTAGTAGTAGGTTCAGTTTAGGTTAATCATTTTTATTAATTGACATGCTTTCGAACTAGTTACATCTAAAAAACGTACCTCAGAAGCACTAATCCCAAAAAAATCGACAAAAAAGCCAAAAAATTTAGGATTTAAAAAAAAATCTTTAAAGTTCAATATCTCCATAACGGTTAAGTTTCGGACACCATATCATAGAATCAAATCCATTAGAAATGACCTGAATAATAACGTCCTTTAATATTCAGTTCGACTTTTCCTGTAATCCTGTATAAAATACACAATTATAATGAAAGGTGCTTCATTCGAAAGCCTTAATAAAACTCTTTTGTCCCCGACGGGAGGTCAAAATAAGAATTTGCCAAAAGTGGTTCCATCTGCAGGCATTTTAAAACACCAATTGCTTTACTTTATGTTGACCAAACACTGACAGCTTAAAAAAATACTTCTTGTAGTTACTGACAGAGGGCGTTGTGTTGTGCGAACTTCTTATAAACCCAGCCTGCGTCTACAGAAGTATCCAGGGGTGAGTGATCGTATATATTGTAACTTGAATAGGAACGCCATAATCCTGTAGAGGGCGTTAATAGACTAAACATTCTCTATTCTATAGATAGACTATTTCGCACATTTGTTATGTTTGTTTGCCAACAACAGCCGTAAACTTTAGTCCGAGTACGGGTGTTCTTTTTGATATTACTCAACTCGTTGTTCTGTATCTAGCGTCTATTAGGTTGTTATCCACTCAAAAGCAATCATAGAATTTTGAACCCAGACAATTAAATCATATTTTTATTGGGACGCTATTACATTACGAAACACATTATACGATGTGATAATAATATGAAAAATTACAAAAGCAAGAGGTAAGTATGACAATATTCAATATACCAATCGAAATTCCAATAGAAAATCATTAGGAAGATAGTAAGTGAAAGCTCGCCTAGCGTAATGAAAGGGGTGGCTTCCAAGCAGCGCATGTAAATGGGCACGATGCCGACGTCGGCTCGGGCCGGAACCTCTACAGCAGCCTACTTAGGGAGGAATGGAAAATATATATCAAGCCGAGCGAAAAGTCCACTACACACCCCTGGGGTGGCGGCCGCCGGACGTGCGTTCGATTCCAACGAGCCGTGGCCCCCTCGGACTCGATCCTCGCTCTAATTTCAGCTGCTGCGGCGCAAGTATTGATGCAGGCCGATTGCTTCTCTCTGATAAGGTGCCGCGGTGTACTCGAAGGCCACTTTGAGTACACAGTGTGTTTAATACCAGCCAGGTTTCCAGTGTCAGGTGTCTAACTTAAAAGTTTTGACAGTAGTTGTAGGGTTCCAACCACATATTATTTTGATCAATTTCATTTTATAAGGACGTCTTGAATGTACATGGACAAACTCTACGACTACCAGACACTTAGCAACAAAATAAGTATTTAAATAGGTAGTATACTTTCTTTTCCTTTAATTATATCTGACTCCCGAAAATGCCTTTAAGATTTAATTTCAGATCTCCTCCTGTTAGTAGCCTCGAGAAACTCCAAGTAAAAATAAATATGCTTAAACCCGAGCCCATGGACCCTACCAACGCCAGGAGTGAAGAGGAAAGATATTAAAAATTACGAAAAATATTTGTTTAACATTTATGTAAACATCTCTAATTGCGACTTGTTCAAATTATTATTTTTTCTTTGCACTGTGCGGGGCGCGCTCTAATTAACATCTATTACAGATATTTCAGGAACAGAGGCGCAGATATCATTTGCGAGGGCGCTGAGTACACTCAATTAAGCGGGCGCCGGCGCTGCCTCCAGCGCAGCGGCTCGCTGACCCAGCGCCCGATTCTGGCCGTCAAACATAAACTAAAAGGTGATCACTGATCATTCAACATATCTGCTGTGTTTGTTACGTTTCAACGATGGTGCTAAAACTTTTATACTAAATAAGTATAAGTATGGACGACTATGTAATCCGTATCAAATTAAGGTTTATACGTCTTTACAAACTGAATATGTTTTCATACCTGATACATGTTTATGAAATGGCCAAAGTAAATTGTTATACATGCCTCTTAGCTACCTGTAAAAAAACTGAGTTCTGACCGTGGGAAACCCACTTACTACAGAGCGCTGTGGTAAGTCGGTTTCCCGCTGCAGCAGCGTAAAATATTTTGGTAATTTGACAAAATTACCATAGTGTGGGTAAATCACATCGGTACAATAGAAACCGCCTTCATGACACAGTGGTTAGTCTATTGCCTTCACAAAAGGAGATCGCAGATTCGTTTGCCAGGGACATTCAACCTTCTTGGAGTCGACTTGCGATTAAAAATACCAAAGAACGAAGTTGTTAACACACGCGTAGTGATATATCATTAAAAAACCTCAAAGAAGGTTGAAGGTACTTAATGATTAGAATATGAATTTATGGGATCTGTTTACTGTTTTAAGGTTTTGCTTATGGTCCTCCACTTATTTTTTTTTGTTGCTACTTCTTTAAAGAGTGTTCGGATAAAGAATAATGAGAGAAATATTATCTGAATCTTGAAAACTAGACCGTTAAAATTGAGCGGTGCGGCATCATCACAAGCTGTAGCTGGTGCTTCGCAGTCGATAGGTGGCGCACGTAAGTCCAACACAGGGCCCACCCCGTGGTCACCCGTTCGGAACCTTCGCCTGCCCCCTTTCTCCCCGCCCGCCACCCTCTTTAAAAGCCAGTGGCGAGCTTCAAGAGAAAGTGCCGCGTGTGTACGCTCACATACGTAGAACCATCTTTGACGAGAGCCGCCGGGCGCGAGCCGGCGGGGGCTGCCTCGGATCATGTGGAGGCTGCTCCCGCCCGCCCTGTATGCGTAAGTGCGTACACACAAAGCCTTCCTACATACATTTGCATAGTGACATTGTACGATAATAATGTATGTGAATGTGACCACTAGGATGGAGGGCGGCGACGTCTTTCAATAGATCGCCTCGGCGTCGTCGCTGGACGCCCGGCCCGCCGCCCCTCCCCGCGCGACGCTCCCAGTTCGCAAACCGTTTTCTAATTAAAATATTTTAATACTTTACATTTTTCATAACCCTATCTATAGATAAGTATGTACTTGTGTCTTACTAAGCTACGTAGAGTTAGAAGGTATCTACTAACCTTCTTCTTCTTTTCTCTATAGCATTCCACAACAATAAAGAGTGATTTTGCCTATGTCAAGCGAAAAGAGATAAGCGAATATTTGGGAGAATCTTCATAAAATTATGGCGGAAACGCTGATGTCTAGTGAATGTCACAGCTTTAAGGGTGATGGGCACTTAAAGACGCTCCACGTGGTGGTTTGCTGCCGAAAAACAGAGCTGTCTCCCGTGTTAATCCTCTTGTCAAGCGAAAAGAGATAAGCGAATATTTGGGAGAATCTTCATAAAATAATGGCGGAAACGCTGATGTCAAGTGAATGTCACAGCTTTAAGGGTGATAGGCACTTTAAAATGCTCCACGTGGTAGTTTGCTGCCGAAAAACAGAGCTGTCTCCCGTGTTAATCCTCTTCTTACTATCGCATATTTCAGAATCTGGATCACAGCTATGTGCTATGAATCTCCATCACAAAAATAACGTTGAAACTGTTTTAAAACGGTAATAATAGTACAATTAACTTGAAAGACGTATGCTCGGTACAGAGTCTCGACAACCAACCAATACTAACCTAACATCATAATATGCATAGTGAAATATTTATTTATTATTTTAGACAATTACGACATTATTTTTAATGTACCTATATACATGTTTATTTTATATTTAGAATGTATACAATACAATACAATCATTTTAGTAGGTAGTAGGTACTCGTATGTAACGTATAACATCTTAGTCGTCCTTTAGTACAATGTGGATGCATGAAAGGGAAGGGAAGATCACAGCGAATCTTAGTATTTAATTATATTTTTTTCCACATACTACAAAAATAAGTGTTTTAATTCATTCGTAAGTAGGTAGATAGGTAGTTATAGCTTACAAACTTATTCGCGCGAATGTACGAAAATTTGCAAGGCTTTGTTCTTAAATAAAATTTGTACACAGCTCAGCCTAACTATTCGTAGATAAAGTTTAGTTTGAAATGCATAAAACTGTAACCTTCAATTTCGCTAACTGTTCTCATTAAAAATGGTGCTAAAAATAATAAAGAAAACGTTAAGGGAGTTAACCTTAGCTAGGCTACGATTAAGAACTTATCTATAGATGTACTAGGTACCTCACGCAAAATGGGCGCATTTGTCGCTTGGTTGCGGAAACCAGCCCATCCCAATTAGGTATTATTTATTATATCCATAGACGTAGACCGCGTTTATTATTCTTCTATTGGAAGCTAAAGCAACAATAAAATATGGTTCACTGTCTAATCATAAAGTCAAAGTATTACGCAATTTCAATTTACATTCTAACAGATTCATATGTGCGCATAAGAGGATTTCTTAAAGTTTCGTCGATATGGCAGAGGGAGGCCGGGAGGCTCGGACGCACGCACACGCACCCACCGCAGCGCCTCCGCCTGCATGTGTGCGTTTCGGACATGCACGATACGCAGATTTCTCTAACGATTTTCCCTGAGTGTGAAATGTAAAATAAGGGGTTAGACGAGGCAGAGCCAGGCGCCCGCTCCCTGCGCGCTCCAAATTGATGACCAGCCACCCAAAGGGAGATTTGTTTAAATTTAACATAGGTACATCCTACTTAGAGGCACTTACAACTAAAATGCTTTGCAAGCTCAATAAAAATTCCTCATTTTATTACGTTTACAGGCTCCCCCATCCATAATTTGAAAGTTGCATACACTAAAACCTACAGTAGGTACACAGTTCTTACCAACGAAATATCAACCTATAACTAGACCCTAAAAATATTTCCTGTTTACACTGACTTGAGTTCGGAATGAATTTTGGAAAAACAGAAACAAAGCGCGTGTTGTTGTGGCGAGAGCAGAACCGGTTGCGTATGAAGCCACCCGCACCCCCGCGCTCTGCGCCTAACTGTAAATCGTCTTTTTATGGCGGCCCTGCATTCCATTGCACCCCTACCCTATTTTATAACATCTCTATGATTAGATACGTGCAACGTGCTGGCTTTATCAATACTATGACAAAGAACTACAGGAATATTAACATTGTACTATTTAGTTGTGGATATACATATTTAATTTTATTAATCCACTTTTAGAACAGTCGTTATACCTACGAAACTAAAAAAAAAACATTTTTTTTAATGAATAACGTCATTGTCATTTCTCATCGTTTCCAATCAACTTACATGAAACTTCGTTAACAATCCACAGAGTCCCCACTGCTGGGGCATGGGTATATAGCTCAGGAAGGTAAGGCATTAGTCAACAAACGGAGGCCAAGTCCAGTTTGATGGTTTATGGGATTAATAGCCAGCCCCACTGTCAAAAATTTTCAAGCCTCTATCAGGGAACTAAATATGTACTAGGTAATTAATACTTATATCTTATGTATCTATATAAAAAATACCTAAATTGTAAAGTCAATCGCCGTCTATACCTTGTAGATAGATCGGTTAAATGTACTTCGATAAGAAGATAATAAGAAGAATTGTAAAGACTTAATGCCAAGTACCTACACAATCCTTAAAAAAGGAAAATTATATAAGCATTTCGGGTGGTTTGCCTTGGAAAGACACATTGACGTTCTCTATCATTTGAACCGAACGCGCAATTCGTAGCAGCGTGGTACTTTGCAAAAACGCCAAACAAAGCGGAAACGAACACGCCGAGCGCGCCGGGGCGCGGGCGCATCGCATTGTCTTCGAGACGGGGAGGGGTACGCGAGCGCAGCGCTGGGGTTTTTGGTTTTTTCTACGACTGCATACAGATGCACCTTGCGCCAGTGTGCACTGATCCAACCGTAAAGGGCTGGCTGGTTGGTTGGTTGTATACATCCCCTGTGCGATGCGCCTGCTTTCACGTCACGTGATGGCATCGTCGTAAACGCATTACGTGACTAAGACGTGCGCTCGCGCATTTGTGTGCGTGTTCCTGGTAATGTGGAACGAAGATGCGATGTTGCTAGGGCCATTTTTTTTGTATGCACTCTGGTGTAAACTTGACAACGTCGCGCAATTTGGATGCTGCCGTGACTGCTATGTTGTATTATATCAGTTCGAGTTTCTAAAAATGGTATGGGGTTATAATACACAGGGTATAACAAAACGGTGTCTCGATACTTTAAGAAATCAAATTGATCAAGACTTTCCTACAAATCTTTGATTAGCGAACTTTATATGGAATGTCCTATTTATTGTGACTTTAGTAAGATCGGGACAGTGGTTTTTTTCAGGTTCATGATTAGAAGCCCTTGTTAGTCTGAATCTACACTTTTTTTATTTTATACAGGTTGTTACAAAATAGGTATATTAGTTGTAGAAGCCGTTAGTTATATCTATCATATTGAACAAACTCTACGGCTTTGCTTTATGTTGGATTCTCTGTAGAGTACTTACTAAAATAAATTTACCAAACAGTCGATCAATTTGCATGGAGTCTTCTTTGCCATGTTTTATATTATGTATAATTAATATTCTTTATTTTAGGCGATAAACCCATATTAAATCATTGCACAATAAAATATATATTTTAGCTACATAATATAATAACTTGCCAATAAATAATAAAATCAATTAAAAATAAAGATATTATCAGTCAATGGAACATTAAATTTTCAGGCAGAGAGATACAATACAATGTCATCCCTATACGGTAAAAATATTTTTTATGTCAAAGACGTACAAAAGCTTTTGTCAAATTAGGTGTTTGTTACGGAATTAAATCCTTTTGTGGAATGATTTTCTAATTTTCTTTAGATGAGCAGGCGTGTCATATACTGTACTGTCAGCAGTCGGCGCACATGCCAGAAGCGGTACATACACCTCCAGGGCAGACCGAGCATGACTATGAATGGGTTATTGTACTTAATGGACACGAAAAGTGTTAAAAACATCCTTCGTGTAGTTTCTTATAAGGATCAGTTTTTAATATTGTGAGCTTTTGTTCCACTGAATAGGTCCTAGTCACCCTGTATTTTGTTGGTTTATCTGCTAGTAGACATAATAGTTTTATTAGGTGATCTATGTTTTCGATTATGTATACGCATTTACCTAAACATCTATCGGTATATCTTATAAATTTAATTAAAAATAACTCTCTGTCCAATACTACTCAGGGAACAAAAATACTAACAACACCTTATACACCAAAATCCCAAAAAGTAGGCTCAGCCAATAAATCAGACGTTATGTATATGTCGTGGCCAGATCATAGAATTGATCATTTCATGATGTGGCCGACCATTTCATGAAATGGTCGTATTTCATGAAATGGCCAGCTAAAACTGACCATATCGTTTAAACGTCAACGTTTAATGATATGTCCATCCACGTTTGGCCATATCATTAATGTAGGGGTTCCATTATATAAAAGGTTTAATAAAAATTTAAAATACGTTGAAAAGTTACTGGCATCTTCATGCCATGACATCTGGCAACAAATCTTGGTTAACAGAGAAATTATACATTTTTAATACTTAGCTTTTAAGATTGATATCTACTAACCTATGAAACACTTTCCGAACTTCAAGGTTTTTACGGTGCGCTCGTTTTTTGATTGACTTTCGAAAATTATTGTAGTTTAGTATCGTAATGACATTAAACTTCTATTTTATTTTCAATTAGTGCATTATTAAATAGCCTTTTTATTATTAACTGTACTCCGCCATGATACATCACAAAAACAAAAAGATATCAGCGCCTCTAACGGTGGATACTGTAACTATTTTACGATATGATCACTAATGCTTGACCATTTCATGAAATAGCCGTGCGTTTAGCTGTATATCGTGAAACGTTGATGTATTCATTGATCTGGCCAGACCATATCATGATGTGATCAGCAGATATTTTCCATTTCATGAAATGCGACCATTTCATGAAATGGTCGGCCACATCATGAAGTGATCAATTCTATGATCTGGCCACGACATATATAAATCAAAATACATACATACATACATACACTCTGTGATCTTCACGTAATAGGTTAGCGTTTTTTACATAGAGCCTTAAAAAGATAAAACTGTAGGTAATCGCCGAGGGGATCTGGTAGAAAAACTGAGGAATATTAAAGCTTGTTATCTGATTGATTTAGTAGGTATTTATTTAAACATCCTAATGGAGTAGCTTCCAGAAAACAAAATAAAGATAATTAGCTCGGCTACCATCAACCACGTGTCAACTAACAGTGCGTGTCGCTCCGGAGAGGAATAAGGGCGAGAGGTGAACAAGGCAAAAGTTGTTGAATCCCAACTTAGTTTGTAGGGCGGTGTTTATTGCAGGACCCGCGGCTAGCCCGCGACGCGCCGCGGCGGCAGCGGCGCGGCGGCGGACGCCTTCATAATGTAGCGCGTTACGATATGAATGATACTGTCCCGAGCTCGGGGATTACTGACTGGCTTCTTGACGCTTATCACTGTCTCCGAGAAACCTTTATTAATTAGTCTCTTACATTTTTGACGACTTTCCTTTTTACGTATGATTTAAACAGATGGCATAATTTGAACTTATACTCGTAATGAGGCTACGGATGAGGAGTTACGGACTGAACTCAGACAAGTTCTACTTTTTTTTGGTCTAAATATATCAACTATATGAACTGGAAGTTCTGGCCATGACACTGAACAACTTTCCTTTTTTTAACGAGTCGATCATATGATCAGACAGCTTAATACGTAATGTCATAAAATACTTTACTATCAACCAAATCAAGTGCTACAAAGTTGGACCCCGCCGCCGGGAATCAAATCGCGAACTCATGTAGCGAATGTAAAACGAGCGGACCATTCACTTGTCTACGGGGCGGGCGGCGGCGGCGCGCGGCGGCGCGGCGCGAGCGGCAGTTTAAAAAAGATACTACACATACATGTAGATTTAAGGTGTGCTGTTTCCAGGATATTAGAATACGTATAGGCAGGTATTTTAGATAACAACTTTTATCATTTTAAAACGTTATTCCGTTAAAATTAATGTTAGTGCTTATTTTCAATGTTTACTAAGTACTTGCTACGCGTAACGAAACAAACGACTTATGAGAAAGACATCAACGCGAGCACCAAGCGCTTCTTTTGATAAAGAGTTCTAATAAAAACATTAATTGTAATGTAAGCCAAGTTTGGCTTACACCTTCGAATTTTCGTGAAAATAAAGTTTAAAACTGCTTTATAGGTAAATATAAATATTGTATACAAAATAGGCAGGTTTCATAACGATATTAACGAGTTTGACCTATAAGCGTTTGTAAATAATTAATATTCAATTTCGCAAAACTAGTTAATTTAGCCATTCAATTTAATTCGACTAAATCGAGGGATTACAGTTCGATTCCCATGACCATTGGCCAGGGGAACACCTGTAATCACAGGAAAACCTGGTCACTGCCTGACGTTTACAGGCAGAATATGGACAGAACCGAAGAAAAGATATCCCAATGCACCATCCGTATCGTAATAAAATGTACATGGAGATCTGACAAGACGTTTTTGAGTGAATGATATAACATATGACCTTATACATATTTTATATATAATTTATACAGTCATGTCACCGTAAGATCGCTAACTCAAACCCTAATTTCACGAATATACCGTTTAATTAATAACAAAGATTGAATAAAATCCGTAATTTCACGATATATTATCGCGTAAATTGTGGGACCTCGTTATACTTTGACCATGCTGGATGTACTCATACGATTTAAACGATATTGACCGAAACCGGGTTTGGATTATGTAATTTCGCGTAATAAAGCATTTTAAAATTACTATAGGTGAGGGAATATTTAATTAACTCGAATATAATTTTAGTTTTATAAGGTAACGTACCCAAATGTTGTCTCCACCTATCCGAGCCCACGCCCCTCTGTCTGTCTGTCTGTCTGTCTGTCTGTCTGACTGCCTGTCCTTCTTTTGAACATATCTTTTTCAATGATGTTTATTTTATCTTTCGTAAATATGGTTAAAAAAATGTCAATGTAATTAATTAAAGTCAAAATCGAAAGCAAAACGACAAACAAAAACCCGGGCCAAGAGTGAATCGTATCCGTGCTGAATGATATAATATGTATACTAAGTACATATAACATATAAGTATAAAGTATGATATTTAAACCCTGTGATGAAACTTTCCATCTTTGAGGGTACACTACCACCGATTAATTCCTTCGAGAAATAATACGAAAAGGTGAAAGTTTCATCCTAAGATTTATGGAATAATTTCCCTTTTCCTCAAATGCTTGAATCGATTTTGATAATTCTTTCAACAAAGAATAAGATTTACAAAATTTTACTTCAAAATTTTAATCATTACAACAAAAATTTTCATAAACAAGAGTCTAGGTTACGTCATTTTGAAAAATCGAAAACCATATCAAATACCGATTCTCCAACGAAACTCCTGTTGCCGATCAAATCAGCCGTAGGAAGTTGCTATGTATAGGCCATACACTTCGTCTTTCTACAAGTGGTACCGGCTAAGCGTTTGAATGGCAAGCTGCTGGTGATAAACGAAAGCGAGGTTGTCTCAATGTATCTGAAAGCGCTCACTTAATGTCCTGGTAGCACGTGAAGTCTATAGCTGGGAACAGATCTGACTGCGGAAGCGGTCGGGCCACGCGCAGTCTAGGATTCCGTAGAAGGGTACTTCGACAGACACTGCTTCAAGAGGAAAATCCTCCCGTTTTACAAAATTGACTTCTACTCGTTAACTTGTAAAGCCTACTTGGCTGTAATAGTTTTCCTTTTAACTTCGTTATAAAGGGTTATTTTTTGACCGCCCACCAAAACTCACAGTGGCTTTTACTCATAAAACTGAGCAACTTTCCCCAAATAACCAATGGTCAATTTGCATAAAAAAATTGGGCATCTCCATACAAAGTGGGCCGATCACGTGACCAAATTAGTATGAGAGGTCCAAAAAATTTCTTGCGAATTTACCATTGGTTACTTGGGGAAAGTTACTCAGTTTCATGAGTAGAAGCCACTGTGAAGTTTTGGTGTGGAGTCCAAAAATAACCATGTATGTACTACTGCTGTGAATTTGTTCACATTTATAGAAACAACCGTTTAGCTGGCAGTATTTTTTAAAAGACCTATCCAACGACACCCCACACCATGGGATAGTCGCGAAATAAAATTCATCTCCATTTCACGTGTATACTGAAAAAAAAATTATATTATATATTATATCCGTGCCAAATTACAGCTCTCTAGTACTAATAGTCTGTGAGCTAAGCCGCGGGCAGACAGACAGACAGACGGACATGGCGAAACTAAAACTATAAGGGTTCCTTGTTGACTACGGAACCCTAAAAAGTATTCTCGGCCCTATATGATATGCACCCATAGACGTTATAGGAACTAAAGAAAAAGAAGAAGAAGGAAACAAGATAGTGTTTTTAAAGATTATTTTTGAACTACTTGAACGGAGCCTTGACGGTTGCGTTGTTTAGTGCATATATATATGCGTTTATACTTACGAGTATACCGTATAAGTATTTATATTTTAAATTAAAAATATGTGTTAACAACCCCTTACGTCCCCACTACAGGGGCACGGGTCTCTTCCCATACATCGGGAAGGTTAGGCCATACTCCACGCACGGGGCCAAGTCCGGATTGGGGGAGGTTGTGGGGCTAGTGGCCAACCCCAGTATCAGAAGTTTTCAAGCCGCCTATAAGGCCCCCGACATGGCTTAACGACTTGCCATCTAGCGATAACAGGCGGAACCAACGGCTTAACGTGCTTTGCGAAGCACGGAAATGGTCGAAATAAATACCACTAACAGTCAAACCCATTCAGATTATGACCGTGTCTGTAGTCAGTTAACCTGTTTGATCGATGCGACCACGTAAGCTGCACTGAGCTACGACCTTGGTCCTACGATGAATAGAAATACCTCAATCCTTTTCCTTTGTAGCGAATGAGGAGCAGTTGTAGGTGTACCTAGGTGACCTCACCCCCTCTGTGGGTACGATCTGGTGACGCTCCATACAGCTGTCACTCAGTTTCTCGCTCGCTCTAAAGTGTTAGAAAGAGAGGTCGTAGTAGGTAAATAACTCGGATGGTTTGTATCAGATGATATTTATGCTTGGATATAATTATATCAATGATTCATATTATACACACATAATTCACACATAAAAAGTAGTTTTTTCCCGTTTTGCGAATTGCTGACAATGTTAACTGAAACTTAATGAGCCAGCTGTCATTGACAGTGTTAAGGTGAGCGATGATGACTCCAATAAAAAAAATCCCTATTTGAGAAAAAAAAAACTAAGTACATATTCATATTTTTTATTTTATAAATGATAAATGGCATTTTTATTTAATTTCTATTTCAATATTTTTTTACATATATTTTATGACTCCTGAATAAAAAAATATGATGAATTTACAAGAATTAGTCATATTAATTGATTTATATCGGATATATGTATATCAAAACTGGATATATATCCGATATACAGGGTGGCACCTAAATTTTATCTTTGGACGTCAGTCCCTCGGCCACCCTGTATATCATAAATATCGGATATTTTGATATTTATTATAAATATCACATATTTTCGAACCCTGGTTTGTATGAAGTGTCAGCAGTGTGACGAAGGAGTAAGTCAGTATTGTCATGACAGAAAATCGAAATTAAGTTAGTTATTAATTAGGATCGATTGTGTTGCACTTATAAACCAAAACACTATAAATAAATAAATTAAAAAGGGTCTAGTGGCCATGGTCTAGAGCATATAAGACGGATTTGGGTAAAGGGGCTTGGGCATTGGGCAATATGTTTGTATATACTCATTGGGACATTTTTTCTTTATACATTTTTTAAAGGATTGGCACAATGGCAAAACATATCTTAAAAATGAAACGAATTCAATGAAACTTTGTATGTTAAATTAACACAAAGCTACATAAAGTGATTACCTCTAATACAAACCCAAATTATATCGAAAAGTATCTCGGAAGTGTACAATGCTACTTACTTTACCTACAATTTAATTTTTGATTTAATTTGATTTTTTCTTTTTTCTTACCGACTAAGAATAATAATCATTGCTGATTGGTGTGAGTAATGCAATGCAGAAACGCTAAAAGATTACACGAGCAGAAGTTCGGGTACGTATATGTACGAGTATGTAGGTATAAATCGCATTATTTCATCTGAGAAATCGCACAGAAGTTTACACGATATTTTTTTAACTTGCTGAATACTTTCTAAGGGGTATTTCTAAATATAACACATGCCTACTTTGATTCTGTTAATACTTACTTCCTACCTATGTCATGAAAACAGGTAAAAGGTGGATACATTATAGCCCAATAAAACCCGGTATCGTATACTAGACTAAGCCCGCATTGTTGGTCGTTGTACTTTTGTTCAGGTTTAACATTACACTAAATTATAATGCAACCCTTTCAGTCGCGATGATTTTAGTTGGACGAGGCAGGTAGGGTATACTAGAGTCCGAGTGTAAAATCGAACGGGCAGGGAGCGCGAAGAAGGAAGCGATCGGCATGGGCCTAGAAAATCAATGTCGGCTCTCGGCACGGCCGGCCGGCACCCCTCATAGTTTGCATGGCCCGTGTCCGGTGCCGCTTGGCTCGCCCTCGCCGACGCACTACAACACCTCGCCTCTGCCATCTTGCCTGGTACACCTTCTAAAATCTTACCCTACTATCACCTAGCTACAAAAAAAGTGTTGCTTTCTCATTTTTATAAAATGTTATTCAAGTTTAGAGGCGAGAGCTGCAGAAATGATGCTACGTTCGGTGTGTTTAGAAAAAAATTAAGGAATCGCTCGTGAGCCTCCCCCGCCCCCGCTCCTCAGTAGTCCACGATGCAAAATTTTTCAGTGCCCTGCGCTGAACTCGGCCATCTTGATAAATTAATAAAGATCAAATACAATATTTTAATAATATTTTTATGACATTGTATATAACAATTTTTGGACTACCTAAGTATTCTTTGTATTTATAGATATATGTACATATATCATTGCATGCCTGATACCTAAAGAAAAATCTGGAATAAAATATAATTTATTTAATGGATTTTTGGATGTTTTAAGTACCAAAAGGGTGAAGAAACAATTATTTGTCAACAACTTAGAGTGTGATATTGCCTACGTAAACCGGTTTAAAAAAATTTAAAAATTCTTCGTTTTGTCCACGTTAGTTTTAATACTCACCTGTTGGGAAGTACCACCAAAGTCATCAAGTGTTTTGCTGAGTTAGCATCTTTTTTTGTACTTGGCTAAGTAGAACAAAAATACAATTTAAAAGAATGTAAAAAGCCTCTACTTTAATAAAAATATTTTGAGTTTGAGCTATCACCTCTGGGGAGACTGCATAATGTAAAACGACCAGCAACGTCGTGGGTGGGATCTATCGTGGTTCTTTATCTAGTCGATCGTGGTATTTTATTTGGTGGACTATTTTGGTAGGGGATAGGGCATTTTTTTTACTAAATATGATTTTATAGCTAAAAAGTAATTTTGCTAGATACCAGTAAATAATATATCTACGAACATGATATACGTGTAAAAGTTTTGTAATACCTATCTGGTAAAAGTATTGTTTTAATCATAGAAAATAAAATCTATGGTTTTAATATTGTAATTTATGGGACTCAGTACCTGAAATAAAAGATTTTATTACAAAATTATTTCAATAACAAATTATTAAAATCGATTTCATTTCAACAGTCTGGGCTATACCTATGTGAATACAAACATACATACATACAGATAATATAACATAATTAGCTAAAACGAATTTAACAGGAAATATCCCAAGGAATACTTGTATTTTTTTGCGATAGGTAGGTAGTTACGATATATTGCTGGTTTGGAGTTTTTCTTTACTTTAGTAAATATTTTAAAATTTCTGACGTTGTTGAAGCCTATGTATTTATAACTCTAGCTTTAAAGCTTTAAACTTTGTAACATAATATACATGATATTAGAGTTTATATACTAAAGCATATTTTTGGAATTTTGAGAAAATGTAAGTAAAATAGATATTCAAAATTAAGAAGGTTCGTCGCAGGGCTCCGTCCGCCCGCAGTGTAAGGGTGGGTGCTATCGCTGTCCTACTCGGACGCAGCATCACCGGACATTTCGACCGGGCATTTCAATTTTGAGAAAGAGTAGGACAAGCCCCGTCCCGCGCACCTCACTAAACCCTGCCGCAGTCATCTCGCTCTCACCAAGGACACACAAAAGGACGAAGGAGCGATAACTTCATCACGGTATTCACGGTGCGCTGCTCTCACTCGCACGCACGCCTCGGTGGGGGCGACGTTGCGAATTGTTATTGAAGTCATGCCCCCGAAGGCGACTTCGGGAAGGCTGTCAGTAGCTAGTAAACGTCCGCAGCGCACGTACCCGGCCTGGCCGACACTCGCCGCAGCCCGCGCACCTCCAACATAAACAACTTAAAAAACTTCGCGTCGTTTCTCGGGTTTTAAATTAGTGCCAACTTAACAACACAACAAATGTTTCTGTGATTTTAAGTTAAGTCAGACTGTTTATTTTAGACTTTTTGTTAAGTGACAATATTATTATGAACCGTGAACTTTGAAAACTTTCGAAAAGTAACATTGCTGTGAAAAGTTAATATTCGTTCAGTGTCAGCATGCATTGGACGGACTAGAGCTACAAGTTTGTTGTGCGTTGTGGAGCGCGAGTACGGCGCACGTGGCTGCGCCGACAGGCCGCGCGCAGAAATGCCGCCAAAACTTTCTCGGAGAACATCGCTATAGTACAAGTTGAGAGGCAAGGGGTGAAGGCTGCGATCGTGACCATGACTCTCACCTGTGGCGCCTGATTGCCGACTGTGAACTACATGTTTGTCAGAAAAAGAAGTGTTGTTTTTATATTTTTGTTTTACGTTAGAGGAGAGAGACCTCTCCTTTCAATTCATGATTTAAATGGCTAATAGCAGCGCCGTATCGTCGACCCTACCGTCGAGAGATTATCACTGTAAGGTTTGCGATCTCTATCTGGACACTCAAGATTCTCTAGAAGTGCATTTACAATACCACAAAGAAAACTTGTACGTAAAGTGGGGCACGCAAAACTCTCAAAATGATAACGAAAACAATAACAGTTCAAAATTAAAGAGCGACACGACGGTGTCGGCGCCAGCCGACTCCAGCGACACCATGATTACGAAGCCCAGTCCCGAGTTCCAGCAGCGCGCCACGCCGGAGACGTCGGCGCAGTTCCCGCACCCCGCCACGCCGCAGAGCTACCACAGCGCGCCCTCGCCCTACCAAAATTCAGACCAGAACAATTTTTCTCCGGGGGCTCACTATGGTAATAATTACACTCATTCAAATTTTCCTCAAAATCAACACTCTGATCAAATCAACTGGGAACAATCTCAATATAATCAAGAATATCACAAGCCCAACCGCTTCCACCCGTACAACATGCAAGAGAGGGTGTCGCAGGTGTCCTCATCGAGCCCCTTGTACGGGCAGCCGCTTAACCAACCGACTCCCTCGCCGTCGCCCAACCAATGCGACAAGTGCGGCTTCGTGTGCGACTCCGCCGTGCAGCTCAGCGAGCACTGCAGCTCAGCACACGCGGCCGCCTGCGCGCCGCCCGTCACCACCTCCTTGCCATTTCAACAATTCCCTTCAAAGCAGTACAATAACTCAGGTTACCAAAATGAAAACTCAAAGGTGAAAGAAGAACATGAAGAATCCTCAGATATACTAGATCTTGACTCTCAAAAAGTGGTGTATCAGGGTAACGAAGGCGAACAACCAAACCCTTCATATGAAGATGCTCCATCGCAAGGAAGAGAAGTCAACTCGCGTACTGTTCCATTAATGCCGTGGGAAGCACAGAAACTATACAATAACTCTCAAATAAATGGAGACGTATCGTTATTTAAAGATCAAAAAATGTTCGGAGAACAAAAGACCTATGTAACCGACACTAAAATATTTCACCCTGATCAGAAATTTCCTTATGGTCCAGACAAGTTTTTGGGTGTTCATCATGAACAAAAACCATTCATGCACGTGGAACAAAAGATATATCCCGGAGTACAAATGCCACCGCTTACAGACTACGCAGGGTCTGTGGCTTCTTCAAACCCTGAGATGAAACCTCCTTATCGACCATACGATTCCTCTGCTGCGCCACAGATAACAAGCACTCAACCGGCGAACCCCGCACCTCCTCTTTCTTCAATAGGAGGAAAGGGTGCTAACTGGAAATCAAACGAAGCAAGAAGACCGAAGACTTACAATTGCACTGCCTGTAACAAATGGTTCACCAGTTCTGGACATCTCAAAAGACATTACAATACGACCTTGCACAAAAACGCAGTGCGTTCATCTGGACAACCGGATCCGGCTACGATGCCAATCTCCAGCCACCACCATCCCAGCCGCGACTCACTGCAGCGCGCGGCTCAACAGGCCGCTGAGTCCAGCACGCAGAGCCCTGCGCCACCCGAGGATGGCCGCAGTATTGACGACGCCGTCCAGTCGCCCTACGCGTCGCAGAACTTCGAGCGCTCGCATCGTCTTTCGGCCATGCAGTCCAAGTCGCCGTACACACATCTTCAACAGGGTAATTTAGATAATAATTTCAGTAATAATCCTTTAGCTAATCACCCGTTACAACATCAGGCCGGTTCGCATCCGCTTAATATAGGTAGTCAACCACCAGGTATAGGAAATCCTGCTGATAGCAATCATCAGACGTCTAAAGGTGTAGCAATATCTACAACTGGGAATCCCCCAAACGGGGAAGCAGGTCCCTCTGTTTCTCAAAATCACCATATGAGGGGCCTGCTATCGGTGTCAACCAGCAATATTTCAACTCCGGCTCTAACTCAGAGTTCACACACGCTGCCACCGTTCAGTCATTTGGGTGTCAATCCTTACAATCCGAGGTCTACGGATCCTTTGGGGCCTTCGGTACCGGACCCCACGCACACCCCATTATATTTGGGTCAGAATTTTCAGCAGACTATAGCACCGAGTTACCCAAACGGGATGGCCCCCCACGTTATGGATATGGCTACCAACAATCTGCCTATAGCCAATCCGGCTACTTTTGGTGAATCTTCGCCGGAAGAAGTCGAAGTTATGGAACATGAAACGTCGAACGAGCCTGCCGGAGGACGCCTGCCGAGTTTTTCGCAGCTCCAGACGCAGAGCTTCAGCGTTTATGTTTCTAACTATATCTCACCACCTAACGTGGGGGGTCAAGCCGTCACCGACGAGTCCACAGCTGGCTACATCATCGTAGATCCGGTTAACTCTCCGGTGCAGTATAATAATATCGAAATTTGTGGACAAAATGTTGAATATGATTATAATAATTTTTCTCCTAAATCAGTTAAAAGCAATATCGTAACATATAATTCAGACCAAGGTAAAGTCTACCCGTACTACTACGTTATGGAGGGTAAGGCAATAAAGCGCGAAGATGAAATCTTACGAACCGAATCAAGTGAACTTCAAATTCTAAAAATTGAAGACATAATGGACTATGCCAATAAAGAAAATTACGGTAGTCAGATGAAGTCCCCAGCTAGTCCCGAAAGCGCGAAGGCCGAAAATGAGAGTCAGGGCTCGCCATCAGTGTCATCAACGGTGAGTACGCCGCTGGTGGAGCGCAACCAGGTGAAGAACCCTGTGCCGGCCGCGGCCGGTGGCGCCGGTTCCGGCGGCGGCATCGTGCACAAGTGCTACGAGTGCGACAAGCTGTTCAACCGCGCGTGTTACCTCACGCAGCACAACAAGACCTTCCACTCGGGCGCCAAACCTTTCAAATGTGACCGGTGTGGCAAGCGCTTCTCCGATGACGTCTCTTACGAGGAGCATTACGTTAAGCACGCAGACAATAAACCATTCAAATGTACCGAATGCCCCAAATCGTTCAATCATAAAACTGACCTTCGGCGGCATATGTGCCTGCACTCTGGGTGCAAGCCATTCTCTTGCGACCACTGCGGCAAGGGTTTTATTAGAAAAGATCATATGGTAAAGCATTTTGACACCCACATAAAAAAAAATTTGCGTGTCGTGAATGTTCCTGCCGCCAGTGATGTGAACGGTTGATACCTATTTTCTTATTTTAAATTTCCTGTAGGTACATTAAAACATATCATTTATATTATCCATTCAATATAATGATTATTAAATATTTAATATTATGGTTTAATTATAACGTAATACGAATCCTAGTTGAGCTATTCTCGAACGTTTTATTTTTGGAGCTTATGACAAGCGTCGCCAATAGAAGCAGCGCGGCCGGCGCGCGGCGGCGCGGGCGCATGCAATCAGTTCGCGGCTCGTTTTTTATTTATTGTTCATTCAACCTAACCTTGCCTCGGCGCAAGGTGACTTTATATGCCTGCATGTATGGGCGCTTAACGTATAATTACATGACGTCAAAGTAACATTCCACAATATATTTAGACCAAACCATATCAATGACACATATTACATTTAGTAATTAATGCAGAAAAATATTAATTTTCTTAGAATGGAATTCGGCATTTGAAATATACATATCTGTAAAAGTTACCTAAATTTTAAAAAGCAAAATTTCCTCATTTTAAGTTAGAAAATTATTATGTTCATACATTGTTAATGTTTAAAAAATGCTATTTGTGTATTTTGAAACTTTGTAGAGTAAATTTTGTAAATATGAATTTGAAACTTCAGTATTTATAAAAATGAAATATTTTGGACCCCGCGCACTAAGTATGAATAGGTACGAAAAAAAGATAAGATGATGTAAATTAATACATAGATGACGGGTACCACTTTTTAACAAAAACTGAAAACGTTTCGCTTGTCACCTATTTATTTATTTGTAGTAATACAGAAATGTGTACCGTGTAAATGTGTAACAAAAACATTCAAAGACGGTATCTTACTTGCAAGCTGAACATCTCCTCAGCAAATTTTATTAGATTTTGAACAATATGCTTTATAAGTTTTATAACTTGTAAAAGTGCGAAAGACTTTAGTTGATTATTTTCTGATTTTCTGTCTAAAGAAGAAACTCCTTTAAAATCTATTTGTTGCATACTGTTTATATAATATAAAAACAGACGTTTTAACAGAATGTTTTAAATCGAAAATTTATTATAATTGATTATGATCACGAAAGTTTTTGATATTCTTCGGGCCCGGGGTTCCAATTTTAAACAGGCATTGTTGCCATACTAATTTTTAAGTACTTATGATTTAATTACGGTTTATTGATGTTTTGCAGAACGATCATTTATATTCAGTTTTTGTATGAAATGAAATTTTTAAGGGAATGTAGACTTTGAAGCCTCAAGGCAAATCGAATGGAGGTTAGAAAACTCTATAATGATGAAACTGAGCTTGTGGCAGAGGCGCCTGGTGATGGCTGCTTGTACATGTTGTCTACTTAGTAATTTCAATCACTAATGTGCTTCCTAATTATTTGTCTGTCTGTTGACATTTGTTTTAAAATGCATTTATTATTATAGTTAAGTTCCTTGTTTCCTTCATTATTAAGTTAATTCCAGTTTTAGTTACCAATGTGTTATTGAACGAATTTAGTTTAAACATTCCTGTTTCATTAGTCGTAGGAAAGTAGTCTTCCTAAACGTTGCCAAAATGATACCGCCAACTATCTGTTGCGATCGATTTAATTTTTAAAGCTTTTTAGCTTAAAGATAATGAAATTCTCTAGCAATAATTTAAAATATTAATAAATTGTAAATGTTTTTGTATAGTATTAATAAATTATGACAATTAAACAATTCAGTTATGTTCAAAAATTTATGTGTGAATCGTATTACTCGTTGTATATACACACGTGGAAGGGTTAAGAATTTACATATTGATAGTAACATATCAGAGAACGGGCGTTTCAGAAAATTCGTATTCTTATAGTATTTTACTTTTAATTTTGTTCGTAGTATATTTGTAAGTAATCCGAATATTTTGATGCGCTCCGAGTCAAATATCTATATCGATTCATTCAATTAATACCGAATGTTCATTTGATTACGTTTAAATGTAAATGTGCAATATGAACATAATATCGACTTAATTTTGATAATGTTTGTATTTGAATGTTAATTATATTTTAGAAATATTTTTATACAGATAGATGACAACGTACAATGTTGATCTACCTCAGCAGATGATAATGCCAATAGTAACACATTATGATGATATAATATTAAATAATTGTTGTTTGCAATAATTAACAAATTAATAGAGAAAGCAATAAAATTAGCACAGTGATGTGATGGCCTACCTCTTAGATATGAAATCCATTCTGGATCACTTCTTGGTGTCAGACTTGTACTGTACGTGTTCGTGTCCATTTCCCTACATTACATATACTGTTTATGCTACCGTACAATACACTAAAGCAGGAGTATAGTTTTATCTATGTACTTAACATATACGTATATACATAAAAAATCTAAGAAATGAATGCAGATGTTCTCTAAATACATTTTATGTATATTATGCTTGTTACCTACTTAAAACCAGACTTATTAATATTTTAATATTTACATATTACAAACTGGATAGTTCAAACATGATGAACATTCAAAATGTTAGTTGTTTGAAGAATTGTTTGTAGCATAATATATATTTTCATGATAGCAATAATGTAACAGTGACACAATATACTGAAACTAAACTACCTCAAGTAACGTAATGTATGATCATGTTGTGTTGTGAGGCGCCCCCGCGGCAGCGCGCGCCGGCGCCGGCGCCGCCTCCGGGCCGGCTCCTCTACGGCACCGGTAGGCTCCCGCTGTCCATCACTCGTTAAACGAATACCTCAACTTGCCTTCTATTTTTTTAAAGAGAGATTGATTCATATTTATACTGTAGTAATTTTTTTTATACAGCAATGTCTAGCGGGGTCGCGCCTAAAATTTCTTCTCAATACTGTTAATGCACACACATTAGTAGTGTCGGGTAGATAATATAAATGTAAATATATTATTACGATAAATTTGTTATTTATCATATCATATTACCATATTCATCGATAGACTTATTTTTAAATAAGTAAAACGTAGTGATTTCAAGTTTACAACAGTAGATAATAAGAATACCGAATAAGAGTTTTGTATTAATTTAATTATCAGTTACCATAATGAGTTCTGTTACATTGAGTTGAGTAAAATTGGGAGAGTTATCATGCGATAAGATGTTGTTTTTATTTGTGTTTCCCTGGTCGGGTATGTTGATACTAGCGGCACGAGCAAGTTGCATGCTTTTCGATAATTTGTTTACAAAAGTACATACTAAATTTATTTACCCTAAGCGTAGCGCAGAAGTTGTTGGATGTTGTTCAGGCGAGACTGGTCAGGAGAGACTTAATATTTTGTGCCCTGCCTTTTGAAAACTCATATGTTTATTGAAATTCCTGAACAAAATCTGAACAACGTATGGACTCTTAAATAGAGTAAGTTTTGGTCTAGTTATTATGGTAGGTAAGGCGACAGATCTGTCACACTGCTACGGCGAAGTTTATTTTTCAATTTACTGCTGTGCGTTGCGATTTTTTCATGTGTGTTCAATGTCATTGCCATATTTAAGTTTTTTGATAAAGTTTTAAAATCAGCCTCATTGCAGAAAATGATTGTCCAGTGATTCAGCACACATGAGACAGTCGCGAGAGATGCGAAATGTTCTAACAATATAAGCTATGCGATTTTCATGCAGTTTCGGCAATATTTTCTCAATCGGTTGTTGTATTATGAGAAATGTTGTTGAGACTTATAAACATGTATTTTAAAAGTATCTGCTAACAGTTAATAATTCTGTAAACGACAATGAAGCTGTAGCAGTAGTTTGTTTCAGATCAGTTCAATATAAACTTAATGTCAAATTGTTGTTTTATTTTATCGTTTCTTCGAATGCAGTTGCGAATTTGAAAAACTACTACCCAAGGATCCTGCAGACGAGACCTTTATAATTTGGAATATAAATGTTTGATGAAATACCATTCACCCTTCAGACCCAAAAGTGAACTTAAAATATGAACGACTGACATGGGATTCACTGAGCTTACAACAAAACAGTGGAGTCTCAACGTTTAAAATAGATATATTCTCCATAGATATAAGGGGTCGTCCTTTAATTACGTGCGGTTCGAACAGGGGGAGGGTTAGAAAAATAGAACGAAACATCACCAAATTGTAATCACGTTTATTTTTTCATGGGGCAAAAAAAATGTGTGACGTGCAAAATATTTTTAAATTTTGAATTTCTAACTCAGTTTCTTTCAGTTTGCAAACTTGCAACCGTCATGTCAGCCTGGAAACCTTTATCACATTGCTTAAGTGTGGTAATAAATACCTACTAAATTTTTCAATTTTATAAATATTGTTTTTTTTTTAAATATATTATGTTTTTTTTTATTCAAACAGACCCTGAAAATGTCTGATATTTTCAATAAAGAAATATGTGATACTTGTAGTGTAAAACCTCACGACGTATCACTAAGGGGGAAGGGGAGGTGGACAGTGACCTAAAACTTCACGTGATTAAAGGACGGCCCCTAAGGTCTTTACCACCTATAACGAATCTAAAATACAAACAGAGTCACTTTTTATTTTAATCGGTGAAATATCGCAAATATATAGTAGAATAACGCTCTCATACAGATATTGAAGTGTTCCCGATAAACACAATTCAATGAGAGCTATATTAATGCTATCCGTACTATGTTTCTACTTTTTGCCTCTAATAAATCATGTTTTGTTTGTTTCACGAGAATGATTTAGTAGAAAAACAAAGTTGTATATATAGAAAAATCAGGTAAAGCAGTGATTTGAAAGGCAAATTTTGCTGAATATATCGACAGCTTCAAACGCCTGCATTTAAAGGATGCCTTTAAACCCCCTGTCTCTAAAGTCCGCCTGCAAAACCACTAAAAAGATAACTGTATCTCCACTTTTTTTCATGGAATATCGTGGTTGCCATTGAAATCTTTCTCTTTCGTGTAAAGTATTCATAAAATATACCATAGTAAAAATTATAATTTTTGATCTAATCATACATTACACGAAGTTGAAGAAAATTTTCACCAATAATACCAAAAGTCTATGACAGTTCAAGACGAATAGCTTTTTCAATTTTAAAAAGACCATTAAAATTGCGATGAACTCACGGACGTGTAAGTTTTAGCTTTGAAGTTGGTGCGTAAAGATTACTTTAATGAATTCATTTATTTACCTACATAAAAGCTTAAACGTATTATTTAAATACTCTTTTGAACCTACAAAAAAAAAAGATCTTATCTCCAACTATTCGCATCCATCAAAACCGGAGTAAGTATAATCGAGACAATATCGACTGTTTCCGCTACAAAGGTCGTCACTCCAAAATGCATAGTTTAAAAACTAAGACTAAAAAATACATACTAAAAACACTTTTAAAGGTCTAAATCAGTGTTTTTTAACCTTTTTAAATACACGACTCTTTTACAAGTAAAAAAATTCTTGCGACCCCCTAGGGCCATAAACATATTATAATATAATTTTCTTCAATTAGAAAGTGATTTACTTATTAACGTCTCCAAAATATAACCATGTTTTGACAAATTGTTAAAAAATAAACAGGCGCCCAGCCTTCTCACTGAAATCGTATATGTCATTGCAGTGTAGCACCTCTAAACACTTACTTTTTCTTTTACTCGCGACCCCTTGAGTGAGAGTCGCGGGGAGTCGCGACCCACAGGTTGAAAAACACTGGTCTAAATAATAAAAAAAACCAATGAGAACCAAATTTTTATAACTTTAAAAATAAATAAAAAATGTTAAAATATTATATTTTTTTAGTTTTTGGCCATTGCCAAAACTATGCATTTTGGAGTTACGGCCTTTGTAGCGGAAACAGTCTATATGACGATGCCACAAACGCCTCGCTCGCCTGTCCACCAGCACTTGCACCACCATCGACGATGGCGTTGGCGATATAAGTATAAAACAAAGTAGGGAATTATGCAGAGAGTAAAAAATAACAGAAAAAGTTACTATGATAAAGCTAACTTATTTGATGCAGACCTTCTTTCAGTTCATTTACTTACAATAGATACAATACATACTACAGCCTCATATTCGGCGAATGCATTTCTTAAACAACCAAAGTTCCAAGCAGCGGTAAAAATAGAGGTTAAATAAAGATGTACAGTCAGCTTCAGATATATGTGAGCGTCTAAAGTAGTCAAAAGTCAAAACTATCTGAAGAACACAAGTAAAATTTTATCTGCGCAGTTAGAATGATTTTATTGTTGTAAGCACCCAAAGTGGTCGATATGTTTGAGAAACACATTTCCCAACACATATTGTGTAGGTACACAGCCAGAGGTTCCATTATTACATTGGAGGGCAATTTGTTCAAGGGGATTTATAAATCATGTAGATATTACCATTGGACATACACACAACACCCTGAGAATGCAAATGCCCAGATAAAATTAACTCAAAAGGTTTTTTGACGCTCACATTTATTTGACGCTGACCGTACATACAACTCCGCTCTATTCTAGTCTATGGCACTATTCTTGTAGCTCAAGAATGTTGTATTTCATTTTCCGAATATATGAATATATCATCAAATATTATGATTCAACATCAACAATACAGTGGTATACTAGACTATGGTATTAATAATATGAAATAATTTAATTTTAATAGATAGATCAGCTTTGAAAAACGTCGAAAAATTTTTTTTTAAGATGCCTATTTTTTTTGTGATTCGTAATCAGTTTGAGAAGCTTAATCACCTCCGTAAATATTGCACATCTTGAATGTTACACCCTATATATAGAATGTACACTTGTACAGGCCAAGGACCCCGGTAAATGGTCTACTCATCATAAATAAATAAATAAATATCCGAGACAAATCACACACGGTTATCTGGAATCAAACTATAGAATTCCCTGTATTATAGGAACCAGAGACTGATATACATACACATATATACGTTTAAATACATACATATATGGATAGATTAATACACCCAGACCCAGAGCAAACAAATCTGCAGTCATTATATTTAAATACAAAATTATAAACGATATATATACTTACGAGAAAATTTGTTATGGAACGATTTTAATTTATAGTTTAATTTTAATAATTTTGTATTTTATTTTTATATTTTTGGTTTTTTTGTACACTGTGATATGGGTTTTTGCCTGAAATAAAAATTATATTTTTACTATTATACGGGTTTCAAGTGGTAGGAATTTCATATTAGGTAAAATAAAAAATTAACTTCGAAAGGTGTACAGAGCTAGTGCCTACTTTGAATAAATATTTTTAATTTTTGGTTAGTATAAAAATATTATTTTTATTTTATTTTATATGTAACTATGTTGTGAGTACAATAAGTATTTACAAACAAACAAACAAAATAAAATATTAAAATCTCATAGGTATATAATATAATATATAAATTATTATATGAAACGAATCCATACTCACTGCGAAACCGGGCTGCGCGCAATTCCTCCATTCAAAAGACATCAACGACTCGTGTATTCACCGCGGGAGCGCAGATTTTATGACTCAACGAGGGAACTCTTTAGAAGTGTTAAGTATGTATTTCAAGGTAAGATAATCGATTTTTGAGTATATAGGATCCTGAAACACGTCAAATTTGTAACAATAATTGTGTTTCTGATCATAACAGGTAGGTAGTTATATTGTTTTCATTGAGCAGTTTTGTTTGGGAAATTTATTTTTGTAATATATAGGTTAAGTTTTAACTGCCTCCGTGGCCTAGGGGCTTGTCCGCTCGCTTCACATCAGGTCGCGGGTTCGATTCCCGGCGGGGTCCAACTTTGTAGGACTCGGTTTGTTTGGTGTGACATTTTCTGAACCCGCCTGACTAGGTACCACCATCTTATCTAAGTCTTGGCGCCAAACATCAACGTAACAGCATTGATACGGCGTAAGATAGCCAGTTCCCCATTGCGTTGGGGAATCTTGGTAAGCCCGATTCCATTTTCGGCACCATCGTCATTTACCACCAGGTGAGATGATGCCAAGGGCTTACCAATTGAGGGTAATAAAAAGTTAATAATTTCGTAATTACAATAAAAACTAAGTTAATAATTTCCAAGATTTCCATAAGTACGTATTAAGTTAGGCTGTAAAAAGTACAAGGATGTTAAGGTTTCAGAATACGAGTAGACATTTACATAACAAGAAATTACATTAAATATGAAAACTTGAACAATTTGCGGACTTCTTTTACTACTACTAAGTAATATATCAGAAACTACTTTAACTGAAGTGCCAAGTAGTGGTTGGAAAGTGAAGGTGAGTCCGGCGACGGCGGCGCGGCACGCATGCCCCAGCGCTTGCGCTCCTGGCCCCTGGCGAAGCGCGATGACCCGCACCGGTTTCGCTTTCGTGTGAAGGTCGGTGTAAGCGCAGAGGCGCGTGGCACGGGCATTTCCAACCTCAGCTTTCATCCCTGGTTGGCTCCACTCAAGGTCACTCGTCCTTCGTCTCATCACAAATGGTACGCTATTAACTACGTAAATATTTCATGATGCTATCAATGATTAATACCAATAATATGATAGGAGAAAAATCATAAAATATTGAGTTGAATGAAGGGAAGCGGAAGCGGTCGTGGCTCAGTGCAGCGTGCGCATTTTCGTCGATAACCCAGAACTACAGATACACACAGATGACTACAGATGCGGTCATAACTTGATGTGTTTGACTGTTAGTGGCACATGTCGACAGTTTCCACGGTTCGCAAGGCACGCTAAGCCATTGGTACCAGTTTGCATCAGTAAGTGGCAGTCGTTGAGACTACTCAGAGTCCTTGTCGGCGGCATTAATAGAATATAAATCTGTTTGAATACTTCTGACTCTCCACTAAACCTCTGCGTGTGAAGTATGCCCTAATCTTCTCGCGCTATGGTGAGAGACTCATGTCCCAGCAGTGGGGATGATGGATTGTTAATGAGGATGAAGGAAACATTTCAAACTTTTGTGCAATTTAGGTTTCTCAATAAAAATACTCAATATGTAAGAAGTTAGAGTCAAATAGCACGTGAGATTGTTCCTTCCAGATGGAATTCGTCGAAAATCGCGAATAAAAGGTACATCATGTATAATGGATAATGGATAAGATGTACATATTATATCCAGAATACGTGCCAAAACCTCTCCGACATGTATTTCTAAATTTGATTTGGGTAACTACTCGTTCACGTATGGATTTAAACAGGTGTCCTCTTGACCTACTCTGCTGTGAATTTATATAAATCTGATTAGACGAATTCCATAAACCATAAACCGTCCGAAAACCAAAAATTTCAATTTTGATTTTCGGACTTTTTCCTTTACTTGTGCTATAAGCATTGCTTGTTGCCAAATTTCATGATTCTAGGTATACGGGAAGTACTTAAGTACCCTATAGGTTTTGGTAGAAATTAGATTTTTTCACAGCTTCATGGGATTGCAGGCCTGAGTATTTGATATAAGAGTTCAAGACATATGTGAATAAGAATTTATACGGAACCCTCGGTGCGCGAGTCCGACTCGCACTTGGCCGATTTTTATTTGTTTTGAGTCAACTTAGAGGCAGTCCCAGAAATTCGCGAATTAGTTTCATTGTTGCGAGTTGTTCGAGAGAGTTTTAGCTTATGTTGTTAAACCTTATATTATAGTCACTTCATCAAACTTATCTACACTAAATACGACCGTGAACACTATCGGATGCATCGTATGGTAATACATTTGGAATCCAATTAATTTCCGGTCTCACGCGATTTATAACTATACTTGCTGGCTGATAACATAAATTACAGGCAGTGTAGGCGGACGAGGCGACGCGACGCTTTGATGCGGTCGGCTGTGATACCTCCCGAGATTTTCAAAGAACCGCACACTTATAAGAGTTATAAGCACGTGGAAAAAAATAAAATCTCAGTGAGGCGTCAAGGACAACTTTTTGACGAGGCGTTGTTGTCCGCGCTGCACGATAGTCTGGCATTACATGAGACTACTACCTATAGGTATCTGACTAAACTAATAAATCACTTTTTAGTTTATGCAAATATGCAATTGTTATCGTGCGTGCAACGTTTATTATGCGGATTACGAAGGGTAAAACTCACTTTCAGAGATGTATTCAATACTATTTAAATTTTTGAGTTAAAAATATAGGAAGTATATGTAAAATGACTTGACTTTTAGTGTTTCATACATGTATATAGTAAACCTCATGCTGCCCGTTTGTTTGTTTGTCCTCTAGACCTATATTAGACCTATATTTAAATGACTGTACAGTTTAATATGTAGCGGGTTGAAATTTGTACAGAATATTTGTTATTATTGGGAATTAGCTGTTGCCCTCGGCTCCGCCCGCGTGGATATTGTATTTGTGACGGTTCTTGAGGATGGCATGGAAATGTTATATCCAGATGCCCTTTAAGTATACTTTACTATGTTGTTTTCCAACCTTTACTTAAAAGTATTCTATGTGTTAACCGAGTGCTTTATCTGTCTACCTACCAAATTTCATCCCAAACCGTTCAATAGTTTCAGTGTGAAAGCGGAACAAACATAATGAACTAAAAATTTCACTTTCTAGCTATTCCTCCAGGAACCCTCAAGTTTCTTGGAACAAAAAGTATCCTATGTGTTAGCCTAGTGATTTGTCTATCTAGTTACTAAATTTCATCCAAATCCGTTCAGTAGTTTCGGCGTGAAAGTGGCACAAACGTGATAAAGTAAATATTTCACATTTTAGCCATTCCTCCGGGCACCTTCATGTTTTCCGTGATAAAACCGTGTTAACCGAGTGCTTTATAATAATAATATTAATAAAATGACTCTTTTGACTCGGTTCCCCATTCATGGTTAAAGAGAGTTCTCGAGCTGTACAAGATAGATAGTTTAGTTAGAGACTTCCTCGGTACATGTATGGGGCAATGGAGTACGATCCTTAGTCTCCATGGTCAGCGGCTGTCGAACGCGGAAGACCGGATTTGGATAAAGAGGGGTATATTCCAGGGCGACTGTCTGAGTCCACTTTGGTTTTACCTGTCTCTGAATCCACTCAGCTTTCTGCTCGAGAAATCAGGGACGGGATTTCAGTTCCAGAGAGGGGGCTTACGCATGACCCACCTTCTGTACATGGATGATCTCAAGTTGTTCGCTCCAAATGCAACACGGTTGGAGGAGCTGTTGAGAATTACTTATAATTTCAGCAGCTCCATCAACATGGAGCTAGGGGTGGATAAGTGTGCGATTCTTCATGTAGAGAGAGGCAAGGTGATGCATTCGAATGGAGTCAATAGTGACTCCATGAACATTCGTACCCTCTCTGAGACTGAGACATACCGGTATCTGGGTATGTTGCAGAGTATTGGTGTGAACGAGACGGAGGTGAAACAGGCGGTTTGTGACGTGTTTTGGGAGCGCCTGACAAAAGTTTTTGATAGCTATTTGTCGGGCGTTAACAAGATACGTACATTCAATGCTTGGGTTATCCCCGTTCTTCTATACACCTTCGGCATACTCAGATGGACTCAGACTGAATTGGATGCCCTGGATCGAAAGGTCCGCACTACTATGACACTCCACAGGATGCATCATCCGAGGTCGTCAGTGATGAGGCTGTATATTCCGCGGAAGAATGGCGGTCGTGGCCCTCTATGTGCAAAACAAATGCACAACCGTGAAATATGCAGCCTCCGATGCTATTTTCTGGCGAAAGTCGACAGTGATTTGCATAGAGTTGTCATAGCATGTGATAAAGGACTAACCCCTTTGTCCATGGCCCAAGAGAACTGGCAAGCGCCGGCTGTACTTAGCACTGTTGAGCGGGAAGCCATATGGAAGGAGAAAGAGCTGCACGGAAGGTTCTTTAAGGCTCTTTGCAGATCCTTCGTAGATCAGAAGGCTTCCGTGCACTGGCTGCGCTTCGGTGATCTCTTTGCAGAGACCGAGGGTTTTGTCTATGCAATACAGGATCAGGTTATAAAGACGAACAACTACAGGAGGTTCATAATGAAAGACGGTACCTTGGACGTATGTCGGTTGTGCCGTCAGCCAGGCGAGACCTTGCGCCATATAACCTCCGGTTGTTCGGTTCTTTGTAACACAGAGTATCTGCACAGACATAACCAAGCAGCCAGGATCCTGCATCAAGAGATCGCTCTAAAGTATGGCTTCATAGCTCGGCGGTTGCCATATTACAAGTATGCGCCGGAGTCGGTTCTCGAAAACGACCGCACCAAGCTCTACTGGGACCGAGACATCATCACGGACAGGTCTATTGATCATAATAGACCTGATATCGTGTTGATGGATCGGGCGCAGTCAAGGGTGTTTTTAGTGGATATCACTATTCCACACGACGAAAACCTCGTGCAAGCTGATGCCGACAAGAGGTTGCGGTACCTTAATCTGACGCACGAGATTACGGATGTGTGGCAAGTGCAATCCACTGAAATCATTCCTGTAGTCCTGTCTGTTAATGGTTTGATCCTCGCTGACCTGGATCGTAACCTTAGACGGTTGGGACTTCGAGGCAGACCGACAATAGCGGCTTTGCAAAAGGCAGTCCTCCTCGACAATGCCCGGATTGTCCGACGCTTTCTCTCCTCGTCGCACTGACCTCCAGCCGACTGTGCTTCTGCTGGAGTAGCTCCTGCCATTTGACCTAGCGCCAAGTGTGCAGAGTAGCCCAATTTTATATTCCGAATAATAATAATAATATACGAGCATTCAATGCTTGGGTCATCCCCGTTCTTCTGTACACCTTCGGCATACTCAGATGGACACAGACTGAATTAGACGCCCTGGATCGGAAAGTCCGCACTACTATGACACTACACAGAATGCATCATCCGAGGTCCGTCAGTGATGAGAGAAAGAGAGAAAGAGAAAGAGCTGCACGGAAGGTTCTTTAAGGCTTTCTACAGATCCTTCGTAGATCAGAAGGCTTCCGTGCACTGGTTGCGCTTTGGGGACCTCTTTGCGGAGACCGAGGGTTTTGTCTGTGCAATACAGGATCAGGTTATAAGGACGAACAACTACAGGAGGTTCATAATGAAAGACAGTGCCTTGGACGTATGTCGGTTGTGCCGTCAACCAGGTGAGACCCTACGCCATGTAACCTCCGGTTGTTCGGTTCTTTGTAACACAGAGTATCTGCACATACATAACCAAGCAGCCAGGATCCTGCATCAAGAGATCGCTCTAAAGTATGGCTTCATAACTCGGCGGTTGCCATATTACAAGTACACGCCGGAGTCGGTTCTCGAAAACGACCGCGCCAAGCTCTACTCGGACCGAGACATCATCACGGACAGGTCTATTGATCATAATAGACTTGATATCGTGTTGATGGATCGGACGCAGCCAAGGGTGTTTTTGGTGGATATCACTATTCCACACGATGAAAACCTCGTGCAAGCCGATGCCGACAAGAGTTTGCGGTACCTTAATCTGGCGCACGAGGTTACGGATGTGTGGCAAGTGCAATCCACTGAAATCATTCCTGTAGTCCTGTCCGTTAATGGTTTGATCCCAGCTGACCTGGATCGTAACCTTAGACAGCTGGGACTTCGAGGCAAACCGATAATAGCGGCTATGCAAAAGGCAGTCCTCCTCGACAATGCCCGGATTGTTCGACGCTTTCTCTCCTCGTCGCACTGACCTCCAGCCGACTGTGCTTCTGCTGGAGTAGCTCCTGCCACTTCGCCAAGCGCGAAGTGAGCAGTGTAGCGAAAGCTTATATTGGACATAATAATATTTATTTGCACACAAAGTTATTACAGTACATTCTCAGACAAAAAAAATAATAAAAAAAATAGAGGTATGACATTTCCAGGCAAGTAGACATAGACATAGACGTAGGGAGACGAGCTGTATCACCCCATACTAGGATTAAACCTGTATCGTAGTTGTGAAACAGCCTCGTTCCGCACTAAGCATATACATAAATTTTTCATTCATTATAGTTTTGAGAGATATAAAGAACAATGTTTCCCAAACTAGAATAAGTCTGTGTATTTGGGAGACATTTTGTGGATACCACTGTAAAAGATAACAAGAATATAACTAAGTAACTTATAAATGAATTATGGGATCCACCTTATGCTATGTATTTTCATACTCTTTCGAGTGAGTGGTAGTGTGTGTGCATGTGTGTCTGTGTATGTGTGAGTAACAGAAGTGTATGTATACTTCATTCCAATCAAAAAAAAGCAAAAGGTAAACAAAGGTTGTATGCAGATGACATTGACATGTGACAGTTCCATAGTAAGTTTGTTTAACTTTTGCTTTTTTTTATCGGAATGAACTATAGGTAAGTTATGTAAGTGTAAGAAGGTGTTATGGTATTAGCAATGCTTCCGTCAGCTGGTAATCCAGTGTAGAGAGCCATTTTATTACTTTGTTTTTGCACTGATATCTGGTTAATGCATATATGTCTAGTTCCTTGTTAGCCTTATTGTAAAGTAGGCTACTCAATACAGCAAAGTGCTGGCTGGCCAATTTAGTTCTGTGCGTAACTGCTTGACACACTTTGTCATATCTGCTCTTATCAGTATAAATACTGGGAAAGAATTGGAGACTGGAATGTTTCCTAATTATGGTCTAGAGCACAAAGAGTTGTCTCACAGTCAGAACCTGGCAATCTTTATATAGTTCCACAGTAGGGTAGCGAAAGTTCTTTTTAGTCAAGACCTTGACAGCAGCCCTTTGTGCTCTTTCAAGAGCGAGAAATTGAGTTTTACCAGCTCCTCCCCATGCAGTTACACAGTATGTCAAAAGCGATTGACAGAGGGCGTAGTAAATATTTTTGAGTACATAGAAATCTGCTACATGTCTTATTTTCTTAAAGACAAACATAAGCTTTCTAACCCGAGCAGTTAAGGAATTAATATGAGGGTGCCAAGAAAGCGATTCATCGACAAGAACCCCAAGGTATTTTAAACTGGTGACTCTATTTATGCATGGGCCAGTACAGCTTGAGTAAGATTCTACACATGAATGAGCTACTTACCAAATTTCATTTCAATCCGTTCAGTAGTTTCAGTGTAAAAGCGGAACAAACATGATGAAGTAAATATTTCACTTTTTAGCCATTTCTCCGAGAACCTTCAAGTTTTTCGGGATAAAAGTATCCTATGTGTTAACCAAGTGTGTGTTTCTGGGTACCGGAGGCCCAACCCCCTTCCCCCCCCCCCCAAATGAAAGCGCAGTTCCCAAACACGCTACCCCAGGAGGGTACCAGCTGCGCGAGCGCTGGAGAATCCCTCTCTGGACGTCCAGGCTCAGTACACAACATGCTTGAGCCTGGACGTCCAGGCAGCCCCGCGTCGTACTCTGGGGGGGGGAGCAAAACCGCGCTTTCAACTGCACGAGGCAAGGGCAAACATACCATGGCACCCCCTGCCACGGTGGATGTGGACTTCTGCAACATCAGGGGCTTACATTCAAATCTAAATGCTGTACACCACCACCTTGAAACAGCAAAGCCGGCCTTGCTCTTTTTGACCGAGACACAGATATCGTCTCCAGCGGACACGTCGTACCTCTCCTACCCTGGGTACGGTCTGGAACACTCCTTTGTGCCTAGGGCCGGAGTGTGCGTGTACGTCAGAGACGATATCAGTTCTCGTCGCCTCCGCAACCTTGAAGGTAGGGACCTCTCCACCATATGGCTACGTGTAGACGGCGATGACCATCCCCGCGTCTATTCGTGTCTATATAGGTCCCATACCGGCGATGGCGAAACTGACCGACTCATTGAGCATGTCCAAATGGCTGCAGATACTGTGCAGCAGCAGATCCCATCCGCTGAGATCGTGGTACTCGGCGATTTTAACGCCCACCACGCCGAATGGCTCGGTTCTAGCAAGACCGATCATGCGGGGAGATCTGTTCACGACTTCGCCCTAGCATATGGTTTGACACAAAAGGTTACTACGCCCACGCGAATCCCAGATGTGGAGAACCATGAACCTTCACTGTTGGACCTTCTGCTGACTTCTCATCCGGACGTCTACCAAGTATCCGTTGACGCCTCACTCGGCTCTTCGGATCACTGCCTTATCCGGAGTACGGTGCCACTCACGTGCCCACCGCGACCGCGAGTCACCTGTCGCCGTCGTGTGTGGTATGGAGCTTTTTATCCCATCCTCGGTGGTCCCCATTGGCGGCAAATCCCAGCCTTAGTTTGGTCGGTCCTGCAAAAAGGCTTCTCGCCGAAAGCAGGAATGTTACCAAGCCTGGGCAAATGCGGCGAAGGTACGGGATGAAAAGACCAGCGAATTAAAAAAGGAGTTTAACTTTGCCTCCAGGTCCTTCAAAAGAGACATTGCCAGGGCAAAGTCAGCGCACATAGGCAGAATTGGCGAGAGACTAGAGCGTCTTCCTTCGGGAACTCGTGCGTTCTGGTCTCTGGCCAAAGCTGTCCAGGGGAATTTCTGCACGCCATCATTTCCACCACTGCACATGGGAAATGATTCATTGGCCCACGACGCAAAGGAGAAAGCCGATCTTCTAGGCAAACTCTTTGCGTCCAACTCAACGTTGGATGACGGGGGAAACGAGCCGCCGACCATACCGCGGTGCACGAGCTGTATGCCGGATATCCGGTTCCACCAACGCTCAGTGCGTAAAGCACTTTTTTCCCTCGACATTCATAAGTCGAGTGGGCCCGACGGAATCCCTCCTATCGTGTTGAAGGTATGTGCTCCAGAGTTGGCTCCAGTTTTAACGCGCCTTCTTCGGCTCTCATACTCCACTGGCGTAGTCCTGAAGTCATGGAAGACAGCTTTGGTGCACCCGATCCCTAAAAAAGGTGACCGCTCGAATCCGTCCAACTACCGGCCGATAGCCATAACCTCCTTATCCTCAAAGATAATGGAGTCCATTATCAACAGCCAGCTCCTTCGGTATCTAGAGGACCGCCAGCTGCTTAGTGACCGACAGTACGGTTTCCGTAAGGGCCGGTCTGCTGGTGATCTTCTTGTCTACCTGACACATCGTTGGGCACAGGCGATCGAGACTAAGGGGGAAGCTTTGGCCGTTAGTTTGGACATAGCGAAGGCCTTTGATCGGGTCTGGCACAAAGCACTTCTTGCGAAGCTCCCTTCTTATGGGCTTCCCGAGGAATTACGCAATTGGGTCACTAGTTTTCTTGCAGACAGAAGCATAAAGGTCGTAGTTGACGGTGCATGCTCAGATTCTATGTCTGTGAATGCTGGTGTCCCTCAAGGCTGTGTGCTTTCGCCTACACTGTTCCTTCTGCATATCAATGATATGCTGCAAATCAGCAGCACTCACTGTTATGCGGATGACAGCACAGGTGATGCCTTCTATACCGGCCGTGCCAACATTTCTCGGGAAAACGTCATCGAGAGCCGAAACAAACTTGTGTCGGAAATTGAGGCCTCTTTAAAGAAAGAAAGTCTCAGAATGGGGTCGACTTAATTTGGTCCAATTTAACCCCACTAAGACACAAGTTTGCGCGTTCACTGCCAAGAAAATGCCATTTGTCGTATCACCTCGTTTTGAGGACACTCCCCTAAATGCCTCAGCTAGTATCGGAATTCTTGGTGTCGACATATCAAGTGAAGTCCAGTTCCGTGGTCATCTAGAGGGTAAGGCTAAATTAGCCTCGAAGAAGCTTGGTGTGCTCAATAGATCGAGACGGTATTTCACTGCGGCGCATCGCCTGCAACTTTATAAGGCGCAGGTTCGGCCTCATATGGAATACTGTTCTCATCTCTGGGCAGGGGCACCCCAGTACCAGCTTCTCCCTCTGGACCGCATTCAACGGAGAGCAACTCGAATCGTCGACTGCCAGGATATTTCAGATCAGTTTGACTCCCTGGCGCTGCGTAGAGATGTAGCCTCGCTCTGCATTCTCTATCGCATGTACAATGGGGAGTGCTCCGAGGAATTGTTCGGATTAATCCCTGCCGCCTCTTTCCGCCATCGTTCTACGCGACAACATATTCATCCCCATCACATAGATGGTTGATAGTCCACAACTGTGCGTTTCACTAGAAACTTTCTGCCTCGCACAACCAAACTGTGGAATGTTTTGTCGCCTGCGGTAATTCCGGACCGATACGACATTCAAACCTTCAAGAAAAGAGCGTACTCCCAAATCAAAGGCCGGCAACGCACTTGTGACTCCTCCGGTGTTGCGGGTGTCTATGGGCGGCGGTAATCGCTTACCATCAGATGATCCGTCTGCTCGTTTGCCACCTCTGCCATAAAAAAAAAAAAGTACTTTATCTATCTACTTACGAAATTTCATCCCAATCCGTTCAGTAGTTTCAGCGTGAAAGCGGAACAAACATGATGAAGTAAATATTTCACTTTTTAGCCATTTCTCCGAGAACCTTCAAGTTTTACGGAATAAAAGTATCTTATGTGTTAACCAAGTACTTTATCTATATCTACCTACTAAATTTCATCCCAATCCGTTCAGTAGTTTCAGCGTGAAAGCGGAACAAACATGATGAAGTAAAAATTTCACTTTTAGCCAATTCCCCGGGAACATTCAAGTTTTCCGGGATAAAAAGTATCCTATGTGTTAACCGAGTGCTTTATCTATCTACCTACCAAATTTCATCCCAATCCGTTAGTCAGTAGTTTCACCGTGAAAGCGGAACAAACAAACAAATAAACAAACAAACATCCATACTTTCGCATTTATAATATTTGTGTGATGTTAACCGAGTGCTTTATCTATCTACCTACCAAATTTCATCCCAATCCGTTCAGTAGTTTCAGCGTGAAAGCGAAACAAACATGATGAAGTAAAAATTTCACTTTTAGCCATTCCTCTGGGAAGTTTCAAGACTTCCGGGATAAAAAGTATCCTATGTGTGAACCGAGTTCTTTATCTATCTACCTACCAAATTTCATCCCAATCCGTTCAGTAGTTTCAGCGTGAAAGCGGAACAAACAAACATCCATACTTTCGCATTTATAATATTAGTGTGATGTGATAATATTAGTGTGATATTATAATAAAAACGTGAACAAAATAAGGGAATAAATAAACATTTATTTTGGTCTATCGAAAAAACTATAATTATATGTATACAAGCGTCGACGTTATAATAAGTGCGATTATAGTGAAAAAATTTAAATAAAATGACAAATAATAAACACCGGCCAAGTTTAAGTCGGATTAGCTCTAAGTACGAATAAGTATCACATAATTGACCACGCTGAATACGTTAAAAACAACCGACTTCAATCGAAACAACTCCAATTTTGCTATGTTTTTGTTAATTTTCTCAAAACCGCTGAATCGATTTCGATAAAATTTATATGAGAACACCTGTGAAGTATACCCTTTTAAACAAAAAAAGATTTTTCCAAATCGGTTCAGGCGTCTTCGAGTAATCAGTGAACATACATAAAAAAAAGATTCCGACGAATTGAGAACCTCCTCCTTTTTGAAGTCGGTAAAAAAGGTGTAGCAAAAAGGTGTAGCAATAACTTTCCTACTCTTGAAACTGAAAGATTTTCTTCGACGACTTTACTGAAATTTCAAACATTTAATTATCACAAATCGGATCAGCTGATCGGAAACTTTGTTTAGAATATCCGAATTTTTTCCACTTCAGCATACTCCTAGTAAAACTCACGTTTTAAGGCTATTTAATATTGCTACTGACTTTTCTGTGAAACCCTGTATACTGATCTAATGTAAGGTATACATGTGATCCCATAGTTGCACCTTTTCTGCTGCTGCTGGTAAGCACAGTGTCTGAAAATAATATACTAACGCTATGTTATCCGCAAAAACAAAATTTGTTATGTATACCTACTAGCGCAAAAAAGTAGTTTCTCGAAGTCTAACAAAATATTGTAATTTATTAATAGTAGGTAGTGTTGAAGCGAAAAGTGCATACGGGTGCATGACCGAGCGCACTTGAGAGCTGGAGGTCACGCGGGATGACGCGCCGAGGCCCGCGCCTCCGCCCCGCCGCCGCCGCGCCGCCACGCTGTGCTCGCGCGCTTAGCAATTATAACTCGGGCCGGACGTGATCGAAATGCGCACAAATGCAGCTAGAAAACGACTAGCCAGCACAGCACCATGAGAAAAGCATATCATAAGACACCTGTATTTGTATTATATTTTATTGGACTCCTATTTCCGTATTTAGACTCCTATTTGGTCCTTTATACGTGTAGGCATGGTTCGCTAGTCCAGCCAACCCAGTTCCTTCCAGAAGCACAGAAGTCTCCTGGGCTATTTACAGGCTTCTCGGAGCGACCTTACACCTTCAAGGATTTTCGTCCGTTGTTCACCCAGACTAATGCATTCCAGGATCACGTGGCTGACTGTTTCCTCTGTTTCGAGACAGCATATGCACAGTCGGCTGTCTATAACTTTCATTATAAATAGCTGCTTATTAAGGGGTAAGTGCCCAGTAATAGTACCTGCAGCTATACGAAGATCGCGGCGCGGCGGTCTAGGCTGAGCTGTTTTCGAGTAAATTTTGAAATAACCTGTGTCGACACCATTTTTGACTGCCTGCATCTAGTTAGATCGGCCCATCTGGCGTTATGTTGGTGAACGGTTTGCAGCCTTACCCATGAGCGTATTTGTCTAACTGTCATGAGAATTCTAACATGATACCGAGTTATAAATTGCATTTTAATCATGAGAATGTATTAAAATCAATTTATTTTTGGTTCAGAAGAAAAAATTACATATAACAGAGAAACCACAGCGCACCCAGGTTATCCATACTTGACCAAGTTGGAAATTTATCGTTTCTGTTAATTCAATTAATAAGAATCTATGTTCAGGTGGCTTTTTATATTTTAACAATATTAAATCTATTTTGCTACCGTACATTCTACGCTGTTTTTAAAAATACATTGCCAAAGCTTAGAAACGCCATCTATTGAGACATTTTTGAACGGTGTGACATACGTCATCTGAAAACTCCCTATTAGTTCCGCGTTTTTTATTATCGAGGTTTTATAAATTAGTTCTTTTTTCTGTAAAATTGTTAAATGGAAAATGTATGCGACTTGGACTGTTCCTCAATTAAAGGCGAAGTTGAAAAATACATAATTAGAAACGTAACTTTTCCCACGTCTTATTCATCCGAGAACCTTTAGGAAATTAATGATTTCCATTATTATTGCAACTAATCGCCACACAACGCGACATTTTTTTAATAATCTTATGTTTAGTTCACGTAAACATTTTTTTCTATACGTTTTGACAGTTAGTATGAGTCAAGCGATATCAGCACCTCTATCGGCGAGCTTTGTCAGATTTCTTCCCCATTGTATCCGATCACTAACGCGCTGCTATTTTGTCAACAGCTGTCACTTGTCAGTAACGCTTCAAACGAGAGCTCGTTTTCTTAAATCACACGCGCATTTTTTTGAATTTTTTTTATAAAATTTACGCAAATAGTTTTATTTTAATTATTGGACCTTTTTATTTGGACTTCAATACATTAGATTCGAGTTAAGTTACAATATTATATTTCATATTTGCTATTTATGGAATACTTTTACTGTTGTAGGGTGGGCTTTCATAAGGGTAGGTCCCTTATGAAAGCCCACCTAATGGTTACCAAATACCTAAGGCCCGAAATAAAGATGCGTGTAGTTCCTGAATAAGAATAGATGTCATTATGATTAAAACATAATTCTATGTTTTTTTTTATTCTTATTTTATAGGCCAGTTTACTTACTTTTTGTTAAAGTTTATTGAAGATAATTTTTAAAAGTTATAATAAGACCCAAGAAAAATAATGATTGAAAACTGATTACTGTTTTAAAAACTTTGTGATTTGTTTTTTTGTTATAGATTATTTGTAGAGTTCAAAACTAAGCGTATTTTTTGATTTCGAAAGATTTTTTTGGTTTTATAGTAATTTAAAGTTTTGATAGTTTTAAGATGGCCCACGCGCCATATTTTTGTCATTTTTTTGTATCAAGTGAGTAAAACTGAAAGATAACTTAATATGATAATGATTCTAGGAAACAAAATGTATGAAACTAGATATTATCAAAAATATACACCAAAATGAAACGGGCTATCTTAGGACACCCGTAGCCTAAGAATGCCCATTGTAGTGATTTTTAAAATTTGATTTTTCTCGTCAGTACAGAATAAAATAAGCATGAAATTTGAATTTTCATTTCATTAATAAACCAAATATATAGTTGCGACTTGTTTTATTTCATAAACAATTTTATTTATTGAATAATTGAGGTTTGAAGTTATGTGGGCCATCTTTGGTTACTGTACCTTACAGAAATGAAACAAAAGGCATCGCTATGCAATAACCCTTTTTCATAGTTAGACGAAAAGAATCAACGAAAAGGACATCAACAGATCCCTCCCTGGGAATCAAACATGTGCCATCTCTGTGCCACTTTACCAAATCTATCTATCTTCTATACATATAATAAAACTGTAGAGGTTGATTTTCTGTACATAGAAAAAAATGCTAAAAATCGAGTCAGGGGGATGTAAGAAGAGCAATAGAACAAATCCAGATTTTTTTCAATTTTTTTGTTTCTCTGTCTGTTTGTCTGTTTATCTGTTTGTCTGTTTGTACGGGCTAATCTCCGAAACTGCTAGACCGATTTAAATGAAATTTCGCATGGTGGTACCTTATATCCCCGGTCAATATCATAGATACTTTTCATCCCGGAAAATTAAATTAAATTAAATTCCCGCGGGATAGTTAAAGAAATATAATAACTTATACAACTTAGTACACAACAACTTATGCACCAAATTTAGTCAAATTTGGCATGCTGATACCTTATATTGCCTGTCAAACAATGTGTATTATAAAATTTATAAATCCTATAAAAGTGACGGGTTCCCGCGGGAAAGTAAAACATTACAAAAAAACAGTGTCTAGCATAGAGTCTTTCATCATCATCATACTAATAAAACTTTAACGGGGTCGATTCTGTATATGGAATATTTTTTGAAAATAATAACGATAGGCGGTAGGGGGGGGGGGATGTCTATCGATATAGAGACCAAAAAAAATGTATTTGGAATTTTTGTCTCTCTGTCTGTCTGTATGTTCGCGCATCACGCAGAAACGGCTGGGCCGATTTTGACGAAACTTTGTACGATTATACTACGTAACACGGAGTAACATCTTAGATACTTTTTATCCCGGAAAAGTCAAGGGTTCCCGAAGGAATGGCTAAAAACCGAAATATTTGAATGCTTTAATACTCAATAACTATAAGTACGATTTTATTGATATTTGGCATAATGATACCTTATGTCACGACTAAACACCTGGTAATTTTTATCCCGGTTGAATCTGTAAAAATATCAGTTGAATGAAATTAACAAGATTTTCTAAGGCAGGACTACTATTACTAATAAGTAGTCGATAGATGGCGCCATAAGTAATTTAAAACGCGCTATAATGTTGCGTTCAGTTGACTACCTTAGTAATGCGATTATGTATAATGTTATTTTTAATACGGGAAAACAGTGATATTATCTACTATTACTATCTGTCTATTAGAGGTGGGTCGGTACGCGATTTTCCAATACCGAAACGTAACTGGTTATCAGTACCCAATAACGGGTTTTGAAACTATTTATTTTAAAAACTATGTATCGGCGACCGAGAAAACGATACTGGTATTGGTATTTCTACGTTACCAGTTATCTGTGGTTATCGGTGTTATAGCGTTATTGTGGTAAACATGGTATTGTGCGGTATTGCTGTCCCTTTCACACTTGCGTGATTTGCTAAAGTCCGTCCTGTTGTCAGACCGAACCGTTGCTTTCAGAACGTAGACTTGGAACGTCCTCCTGTGTTTTTTCGTTGCTCGTACGTGTTCTGAAACACTTCCGCACGAGAAATTATTCCTTGATAGCAGGACGGTCTTTTGCAAACCTTCTAAGTGAGAAAGGGACACTCTTGTCAAATAATGCATGACTTCCAATAACTTGAGATTTGAAACATGCTTCTCAGTTGTTCCCAATAAATAGTTTCGGGAAATACATAGTTTTCGTAATACCGAATACCGTATTTCGGTTATTGCACCAATACATAGTTACAGAAACTATTTACGTTTTAAAACGCCCATCGCTACTGTCTATACATATACATGTATAAATAATATAATAAAACTGTAACGGGGCCGATTCTGTACATGTAATATTTTTTGAAAATAATAACTGTCTATCCATGTAGAGACCAAAACGATTTAATTTGGAATTTTTGTTTGTCTGTCTGTCTGTCCGCCCATCACGCAAAAACGGCTGGGCCGATTTTGATGAAACTGTACGATTATACTACGTAAGCCGGAGTAACATATTAGATACTTTTTATCCCGGGAACCAACCAATAAGTCCACGCATACTCAAAAAAGTAAATGCGTCTTGTGACTCCGCCTGGAGTCGTGGACTGTGAACGTGTTTAGGGTTCCCGGAGGAATGCATAAAAACTTTAATCCTTAAAAACCTTATTATTCAAAAACTACGAAGCCGATTTTATTTTAATTTGGCATAATAATACTTTATCATTACTACTAAATATCCAAAGTTTTTCATCTCGGTTTCATGGAGGGTTCCCACAGGAAAACGACAACACCGTATCTCTCATTTTATTTAGATATAAAACCCAAACTTTTTGAAAAGGCATGTCGATTACGGTACTTTCGTATCATGCGATACATACTATTTGTCCTGGAAATTCAAAGGGATCCCGAGGGAAAAGCTGGAAACTGTATCTAAGTATTTCTAAGTAAGTAAGTATTCAGTTAACATTTTTGACCCAGGATAGTCAAGGGCTGTCCCGAGAAAACTAACGGGATCCTCTTTTTAGATATGTTTATATAGTTTTACGGTGTAGGTAGCTGTAGAATATCGAAACTATACGTATACGTATACTACGTTATAACGTAGTGAAGCTGAAATAAGCAAAGCAAACTACGTTTGTAAATGGTATTTTTATTTCGTACCCAACTATTCAAGTGTAGGACAATATTTATCAAGTGGATACAGGATGTTATAATGGCGTAGGCATTATCCTGGACTGGTTCTTCAACTTTTTCTTTATCTACCTAATATAGGCAGCTGAAAAACTTTTTAAGCTGGAGTTGGCCATTCACCTCACATCTTACCACTATCCAAACTTGGACCCTGTGTGTGGAGAATGACCTAACCTTCCCTAGCTATAAGAAGAGATCCATGCCCCAGTAATGTTGATTGTGAACATTAATTCTATGCAATTATATTTTATTTTTCTTTCTCTGTATTTTATTTTTTTCCTTTTTCCTTTTTATTTTTCTTTTTCAAACATTCGTTTTATTGTTTACTTAATTTTGTTATTTTCTTATTTCTAAAGAATAATTTAGCAAAACATGAACTATTGTAAAACCCCAACACTAACGCGTACGAAGTCGCGGGCACCAGCTATAAAATAATAACAGATAAGTACTACGTATTACTACGAAACAAAAGGCATCGCTTTGCAATAGTCATGGATGTCCGGCGGTACTTAGGACTAATCATTTCTTTAGTTAGATACAAAGAACCACCGAAGAAGGACATCAACAGATCCCTCCCTGGGAGTCAAACACGTGCCAACTCTGTGCCACTTTGCCAAATAAGTAACACATAAGCATAAGTACTACGTTTTACTACGAACGAAACTGAAATAAAAGGCATCGCTATGCAATAGTCATGGATTTCCGGCGGTAGGACTAATCATTTCGTTAGTTAGATACAAAGAAACAACGAAAAGGATATCAACAGATCCCTCTCTGGGAATCAAATATGTGCCATCTCAATCTGTATTGTGGTTGCGATATAGAAGCAGTCAAACAGTTTGTTGAGCAGTTTCCATTTGACAAAGAATTTAATTTGTAGGTATAAATAATAATAAAGATAATAAAATGATATGATTTCGTATAAAAAAGGAATACATATTTTATGATGGTGATTGGCCTTGCCATTTGAAGGAGGCTGCAAGGGGAAACGTTCCTTAACCCACACTGAGTCGTAGGCGCAGCTTTATGCTCGATTTAAAAAGCAAATGATACTGTTTACCTACGAAGAAGTAGCTATACTTACCCAGCACTTACTGCACTTCATGTATAGTTCGTAGTATATGTATGTTACAATAGGTATTACACGTAGGTACTTATATGCATATTCGACAGACTCGAATGTAAATTTAGATTGTCGATTAGTAATTATAATCAATTTATTATCTATTCTAGTAAATAATACTTTAGACTCGCAATATCACTACGTACCTATTTATAGTATCCAATATTATTATTTTTTGTTCAATATAGTGTATTCAATGTTCATTATAGTGTTCAATGTTCATTTCTAAGTCCACATTTTTTTTTTTTAATTATTATTTAAAATAAGTACATCAACTAGGCGTTTTTTTAAGAACTCTAGAAATATTACAGATGGCAAGCTAGACAAAGCAACGGGCGTAATTAGTTAATTAAAATAAATAAGTTATGCAAAATGAAACTTGCGATAAATGTTGGTACCTAATAATTAATAACGAATGAAAGTGATATCGTCTTCCGCGTAGACGATTACAGAAAAACGAAGAGCAGCTTCAACTTAGAACACCTAGGTATAGCGGAACAATTAACATTTTGTCCTTGAGACGCAGACGACCTTAGGGCATCGCGAGCTATGCATTTAAAAAGAATCAAACGCCAAATTGGAGCTGAGGCAAAAACTGGTTCGATCACTTCTGTGATATGACGTCATACGTCCGCAACGCGACCTCTTCCGATGACCTCCCTATGAACAAAGAAAACGACAATAACTTCCGACGGTGTACTCTAATACCTACCACAGAGGGGTGCCTATATTTGAACCTATAAACTTTACGAAATCTACATGGTTAACAACCCATATCGTTCCACTGCAGGGGCACGGGTCTCTTCCCATAACTCGGGAAGGTTATGCCATACTCGACACACGGGGGCCAAGTACGGATTGGTGGAGGTTGTGGGGCTAGTGGCCCACCTTAATGTCAGAAGTTTTCAAGCCGCCTAACAAGGCCTCCGACATGGAATAATGACTACTAATAGCAGCCGCACCAACGGCTTAACGTGCCTTACGAAGCACGAAAACGGTCGAGATAAATGCCGTGAAACACATCCAGGTTATGACCGTGTCTGTAGTCGGTTAACCTGTGTGATCGACACGACCACGCAAGCCACACTGAGCCACGACCGCTTCTGTATTTAAAAGCAATTCGCTAATAATTTTACTTTCTCATACTAATCACCAGATTAACCTTTGTATGACTAGCAACTTTTACCGAGTTTTAGGAGCCGGTTGACTGAGAAGCGAGTAAGGAAATAAATCGAACTTGAAGTTTTAATGTGGATCGATTGTATTGCACTAAAAAGACTAAAAAACTAAAATAAAATACAAAAATGTTGTATGTATTACCTAGCCTAGATAGTGTGGCGGCGGGAGGCTCGTTTGAAAAAAATCGCTTCCCTGGCGCCTGTATAGCTACGACAGGTATCGATGGATTCGTCTTGGTCCAAAGATTAAATATACATATATATATAGCTTGTCGTAGGAAAGGGGGAGCGGGACACACAAAGTTATGGCGTATCTAAGATGGCGGCGACCACATGTAGTTTTGGCTTTTTTTTCGAGTTCGTTGATACCAAATGATTTGAATAAGGTGTCATTCGATGGGGAATGCAATGACCTGTAATTACTTTCACGATAGTATGTACGAAAAGTTGATACAAAAAAATATATTTCAAAAAAACTGTTTTTTCAGAAGAAATTTAATTTTAATTTTTTTAATAACTCATTAATTAGTAAGTTTTTCGCTATCAATGTTATTATAAAATATGTAGTACATTTTTAGGGCTTCTTAAAATAGTAATTGGTATTGTGCTTATTTAAAATTAACTGAGCTATGTAGATCTATACAGGATGAAATTGAAATCTTGAAATTGACTTTTCATACAAATCGATGACCTTAGTAGCCAACTTTCTATGGAAAGTCCAAATTTTTTTTGCTCCGATTGAATTGGTTTCTTAGAAAAAATTAATCAGTTTCATGAGCAGAAACCACGGTTAAAATTTGTTCCACGATTTCAATTTCAACCTGTATAATCTAGAGACCTTTTTATTATTTTCGAATTATTTGTGATAATCGGCACTCGTCTGCATCTGCAAGCTTCATTTCATTAAGCTTGCAGTGGCTAGTTAGAGTTCTGACTAGAATCCTAAGTCCAGGCCTAGGTATGAAGTCGTAGTGCTCTGGACGTGTATTCCGCGAAAAACCAGATATGAGCGCTTTCGAATGCTTTTAGCCTGGTGCAATAGCCTTGAGTGTTCTACTCCGTTCCTTAGCCCATTTCTGCAGCATTCTTCTTCCGGTGCAACGAGGTGCTCCCACTCTTGGTTCGGGTCCAATAGCTGGTGACTCTGCTCCGTTCCTAGCTAGCTCATCTGTTATTTCGTTCCCCTTGATGCCACTGTGCCCAGACACCCAACATAAGTTGACGTTGTTGTGCCTTCCCAGCTGATTAAGTGAATTGGCGCACTCAAGGCTAAGTTTTGAATCAATCTCATGTGATTTCAGTGCGATAAGGGCTGCCTCTCTATCCGAGCATAATATGATTATGTTTCTATTTGATAGGCTTTCAGAAGGTTTTCTTGCACGCATCTTATTATTGCGTACATCTCTGCCTGAAATACTGTCGCATGCAAACCTAGATTCTATGACTGCTTCGTCTCTGAGTCTTCTCCGCATACTGCAGTACCGGCAAAACCCTCTTTTTTGATGGTTTTGCCGGTTTGCTGATGAGGTCACCAGATTTGAGAGTTTCGGAAACCGAACAGATTCACTCTTCCCTACGCGGTACGTGAATCGTGTACAGTTTGAACCCTTTTAAGAGGACATCGGATGGTATGGCCAGTACTGGGCTTCCCTCGTGTATCTCGAAGGCTTGAAAGTCGCAACAGATTCCTAAAATGCCTTGAACTTACTAAAACTGCGATATGTGACGTTGCTCACTCTTTTCTTCTGTCTCAGCTTAATAGCTCCTAACTCAAGTAGGCGGAGATGGGTATCAATATCAAGCAAGGATAATCGGTTAAGCTAGAAGTTCACAAAGGGTTGGAATTGAGTTAAAAGTGTGGTGCTCAACAAGCTCAGGGACGTGACAACCCCTTCCGTGATTAAGCGCTTAAAATAAAAACCCCTTCGATAGCATATCCCAAATGTATAGGTTACCCAATCGAATGGGGAACCATTTCATTTGGGTAACCCTTTTGAAAGGGTAACCCGTTCATTAGGCTTATGAAAACTGGGTTTATAAGGGTATTTTTTCAAACGAGGTTCGGGCGGGGCGCGTGTCAAGGTCGTACAATGAGACATACATAATGCTTTATCTATGTCTCATTCTCATGTATTTAGAAGCGGTCGTAACTCAGTGCGGCTTGCGTGGTCACATTGATCACGCATGTTAAGTGACTACAGACACGGTCATAACCTGGATAGGTTTGACTTGTTAGTGGCATTTATCTTGACTGTTTCCGTACTTCGCAAGGCACGTTAGGCCGTTGGTTCCTAAGGGAAAGTTGTTTGTTATCATGCGAACATGCACACCCTTAGGTATCAAGAATAAATTTTAAGTAACCCTATATTGCGGAGCTTTCCGGATACTGCCCAGCAGAATTGGATTCAACAATCGATATATTTCTAGAAGTTGGAACTATCCAGCTAGACTATTTGTCCCAGGCTACATATCCGTCAACAACTCCAAGTGTCATAAGTCTCCAATCTTCAGAGGATATTATGATATATTTTTGTCTAGCTTATGTTCATTTTAAGACCCACATGTTGATGAGAGGCTCTACTGAGTCTATCGAGCATTGTACCTTAGTTTTCCAAGGTCTTAGCTAAGACCATGATATCGTCAGCGAATCTAAGAAAGCTATGTACTCACCGTCGATAATTAAGTTGAATCCTCTCCAGTCCAGAAGCTTGAAAACAACTTCCAGGGCAGTGTTGAGTACCTTCGGAGATATAATGTATCCCTGTCTTACCCTATGCTGCAGCGGGATAATTTTCCAATTTTAATCCTGGAGGCGGAATAACATGGTAGCGTTTTCGTACAAGCACATCAACACTTTGATATATTGATAGTCACTGCTGGAGTGACTATAGCACAGCCTTGGTCTAGACAGAATTAAATGCTATAGTTAAATTACGTTCTATATTTGGGTCTATAGTTCTTCAGCAGGGTCCTATCACCATTTTTGAAGAAGAGTACCACCACATGCAATCCCTTACCTGTTCATATATTGATTACAATGTAATTAAACAGCTTCTGATAGCTTGCAGTACCGGTTTTCCATCTGTTTTCAGAAGTTCTTTCGTAATTCTATCATCACTTATCTCCCAGTGCCTTGTTGTTCTTAACACTTTGGCGCACGGTAGCGGAAACACCCGTTTATCAGCTTCCATAAAGTTTGACAGTGCGGGGAACCCCGTTTGTATTTAAATGATTCTTATCATTACTACGGTAAGCCCCGTGCAAAATGAATGAGCGCCATATAAAGAGCAAGAATACTGTCATTATGAGTAGCTCAGATTTAGTTATAGTGTCAACCTAAAGGCCCCTAATCTAATGTTCGACGAATGTCACGCACAAACGGGGTTCCCCGCACTGTCAAACTTTATGGAAGCTGATAAACGGGTGTTCCCTCTACCGCGCGCCAAAGTGTTAAGATGTTTTAGAGTTAACTTCGTACAGGCTGACGTCAGAGATATCTTAAACATTGTATCGCTTCAATCTGGCTCTCAGATCTGTAGCCAAATTACTGATAGATAAACCTGTGGTTGCGTATTATTGCCCGTAGATTTTCTTAATCTCTTCCAACAGCTCAGACTAGGACGATACAATTCTGTCATCCTCTATATTCAGCTTAGCCTGACAGAGCGTCATACTCATATGCTATGATATTGTTAGAGGACCGCACTCTGAGCAGTAAGAATGCACATTGTATACGAATAAGAATGACAAAAGCATACGCACGTGCATTCGCAAAGATTCCTGAGGCCTACAGATGCGAGATTGCCCCTTAAACATCGTAAAGGTATTATGATATTTTACTCGATGAGCTCTTAACATCTTCTGCTGTTTTAAGGGGCAGCAGGCAACCATACAAGTTCCTAGGCTAAAGAAGTAGCCAAATTTTTATTAGCAGTTTAGAAAGTTATCATTCTGTTATGAAGTAATTAAGAAAAGTTGGCGATTATGAAATAATCATGCTGGGATGTGGACGTTTTTCAAATGGTGCATAAATTAAATGATCCGCCGACGTTTGCTAGCCATATATAAATTTCAACTTTTTAAATAAACTTGAGCGTCTTCAAAATCTCACTGATCTTGCTATCAGATTTATCTTTTATCTCCGTAAATATCATCACGTGTCCCAGTATCGAAGAGATTGGAATGGCTTCCAATTAGTTACCGTCGTGACCTTCACACCCTGTTACATCTTTATTTTCAAAATCCCCAAATTATCTTAAAGAACGTTTCAACTTTATCTTCTACTCACAATCGTCCTCTTCGTTCCTCCGATAACCTCCGTCTCCATATTCTACCTCACTCTACCAATTTCTAAGCTCACTCCTTTACTCATCAAGCTATCCGCCTCTAGAGTCCCCTTCTTGTACCCATCAAACAAGCCCAATCATTGCACTCTTTAAAAAAGGATAAAAAACAAGCATATCTTCTTGACGTCTAAAGAGCTCATCACTTCTCCAATCATTGGAAATAATTATATGTATACGGGATGTAAATATGGTCGTGCGTCAAATTTTAATCAGTGCTTCTATTCCTGTTTCTGATCAATTTTCCCCAAGGAGCACATAAATCAAATCAAATCGTAAAAAATTAACTCCTCAATACTAATTTGGCCACTCGGCTGATCGATTTTTATAAAGAATCCAAAAGTTCACTGCTACTATCGAACATTATATACATTTATCTATTTTTCATATCACAAAAGACAACATGCATTTTTTCCCAGTAACTACTACCTTAGTTTTGCTAGTTAGAATAAAACGGTCGAAAACAGGAGCATTGTTATTCTCTTTCCTGATTTCCACCACGTCATATTTTTGACATTGCTAGTTTTAAGTAATTTTAAATATGGTGGACGAAAACTGGCAGTATCAACCAAAAAGTATCCGACGCTCGGCAGATCGATTTTTATAAAGAATCCAAAAATTTACTGCTATTATCGAACATTAAATATAAATTGTCTATTTGTCATATCATATCACAAAAGACAACACATGCATTTTTTTCCAGTAACTACTACCTTAGTTTTGCTTGTTAGAATAAAACGGTCGAAAACAGGAGCATCGTTACTCTCTTTCCTGATTTCGAACACGTCACATTTTTGACATTGCTAGTTTTAAGTACATTTTAAATATGATGGACGAAAACTGACAGTATCAACCAAAAAGTATCCGACGCTCGGCAGATCGATTTTTTAAAGATTCCAAAAATTTTCTGCTACTATCGAACATTAAATATAAATTGTCTATTTTTCATATCATAAAAGACAACACATGCTTTTTTTTCTAGTAACTACTACCTTAGTTTTGCTTGTTAGAACAAAACGGTCGAAAACAGGAGCATTGTTATTCTCTTTCCTAATTTCGACCACGTCATATTTTTGAGTTTGCTAGTTTTAAGTACATTTTAAATATGGTGGACGAAAACTGTGAGTATCAACCAAGAAGTATCCGATTATTTATACTCCTTAATGGTGATACCTAATGGTCTTAAAATTCGCAACACAAGAAGAGATTTTTTTTTCCACTTTCTATGTAGGTACTACTTTGGTTTGCACGCTTCCGATCGCAATAAATCGCAGGACACACAGAGGCGGCCGCGGGGCAGTAGCGTTCCGAAAGCGGACCTGCGGAAAGCGAACTTAGAGCGGACCCCTTCAGACAGAAATTGCGGCGTCGCGGTACCGTCGCGGGGGCGGTATGTCTGAAGGCAAAAGCGTTCGGGACCACTTTTTTCGGGGAATTTCGTGAAATAGGTATTTTATTATAACTGTTACGATACTCTCTGTACGAAAAGATTTAAAAACTGGTCAAGCTCACACTAACACAATACTTTCTATCTGTAAAACTTATAAAACACAAGAAAAACACTCAAAAATCTGTAATTTAATACAACTCGCAAGCACGCCCCCGCACCGCGCCGCAAACGCGCCGCTGTGTGGGGGGTTTCATATATTTCAATGGAATACAACTGGTCCCGCGCCGCGGCCGCTTTTTCGCTACCGCGCCGCCACCGCGCGGGATTCGCCAGTCTGTAGGCCCGACTTTCCCGCTTTCGCCCCGCTCCCGGTACCGCCCCGCGGCCGCCTCTGTGTGTGCTGCGCTTAAACGAATGACAGTGAGTAGGTAAACAAACAATCACGCATCAACTTCATTCAAATCAATGCCTACAGTCGCCCGGACCGACTGCATCGCATATTCCATTCTATAATGGTCCGTATGGTTGTAACGTAAGGATCATATTTGTCTAAAAGCTGAAAGGGTTACCCTTTCATTATGGTAAGTGGTTCGAAAGTGTTTAGTTAATCTTTAAAAATACCGCTTAAAAAACCCAAATGAAAGGGTTTTGACGCCTACTGGGTTTGGTAAGCAAACCCCTTGCAGAAATCCATTCAAAAACCCGTGAAGGGCTTACCAGTCCAGTCTCTGAGCTGAGTCTCACTTGATTAACTGACTTAGTGCACTCGCTCCTGCACGCGGGAGGAGTTGATTACAGGAAGTTCTAAGGGAGAGCTCAGCATTGTTACTTTACAATTGGCATAATAAGCTATTATGTTGTTAACTTTTTATTATTTTTGTGTGGCTCCCGCCCCCTAGTTATGACTATGGTTAAGGACTGCTTACCACCACCTTACCAATACAAAATAAGTAACGTGGAATGCCGTTTATATCCGCAATTACATTTTTTTTTTTTTTTTTTTTATGGCATAGGTGGCAAACGAGCAGACGGATCACCTGATGGTAAGCGATTACCGCCGCCCATAGACACCCGCAACACCAGAGGAGTCACAAGTGCGTTGCCGGCCTTTGATATGGGAGTACGCTCTTTTCTTGAAGGTTTGAATGTCGTATCGGTCCGGAAATACCGCAGGCGACAATTCATTCCATAGTTTGGTTGTGCGAGGCAGAAAGTTTCTAGTGAAACGCACAGTTGTGGACTGCCAACCATCTATGTGATGGGGATGAATATATTGTCGCGTAGAACGATGGCGAAAAGAGGCGGCAGGGATCAATCCGAACAATTCCTCGGAGCACTCCCCATTGTACATGCGATAGAGAATGCAGAGCGAGGCTACATCTCTACGCAGCGCCAAGGAATCAAGCCGATCTGAGATATCCTGGCAGCCGACGATTCGAGTTGCTCTCCGTTGAATACGGTCCAGAGGGAGAAGCTGGTACTGGGGTGCCCCTGCCCAGAGATGAGAACAGTATTCCATGTGAGGCCGAACCTGCGCCTTATAAAGTTGCAGGCGATGGGCCGCAGTGAAATACCGTCTCGATCTATTGAGCACACCAAGCTTCTTCGAGGCTAATTTAGCCTTACCCTCTAGATGACCACGGAACTGGACTTCACTCGATATGTCGACACCAAGGATTCCGATACTAGCTGAGGCATTAAGGGGAGTGTCCTCAAAACGAGGTGATACGACAAATGGCATTTTCTTGGCAGTGAACGCGCAAACCTGTGTCTTAGTGGGGTTAAATTGGACCAAGTTAATCCGACCCCATTCTGAGACTTTCTTTAAAGAGTCCTCAATTTCTGACACAAGTTTGTTTCGGCTCTCGATGACGTTTTCCCGAGAAATGTTAGCACGGCCGGTATAAAAGGCATCACCTGTGCTGTCATCCGCATAACAATGAGTGCTGCTGATTTGCAGCATATCATTGATATGCAGAAGGAACAGTGTAGGCGAAAGCACACAGCCTTGAGGGACACCAGCATTCACAGACATAGAATCTGAGCATGCACCGTCGACTACGACCTTTATGCTTCTGTCTGCAAGAAAACTAGTGACCCATTTGCATAATTCCTCGGGAAGCCCATAAGAAGGAAGCTTCGCAAGAAGTGCTTTGTGCCAAACCCGATCGAAGCTGAATTCCCTAAAAATACATAGCTGAATTCCCTAAAAACAATTTTAAAACTGATATTAATAATAAAATAATAATAAATATCCGGGACAAATCACACACGGTCATCTAGCCCTTAACTAGGATTCCCTGTGTTATGGGAACCAGAGACTGATATACATAAACATATAGGTTTAAATACATACATATATAGATATAATACAACCAGACACCGAGCAAACAAATCTGCTCATCACAGAAATTTTTGCCCTGGGTGGGGATCCATGACTCTTGGATCAGTAGCCAGGAGCACTAACCGCTGAGCCGCCAAGTCAGTCAGATTTATTGTAACTTAAATACCTAAACTTAATACCTATTACTTTATAAGTTATATCAAAAAGTATGACAAAGGTTTACCCAAACTCAGCGGCAGTGACTGGAACTCAATCGTAGCCCTTTTTAATAGCTTTTAAATGATACTATGTACATAGCCTATGACTCAGCAGTTTTCGAAAAAATACCGCAAACCCAAACCGTTTTGCCGCCATCTTGGTGATGACATAGCCAATCACTCCACTGCTACAGAACTTGTTGATAGGCAGATTCGTATTTCATAGACCAAAATGTAACCATACTAATCTGTCATTACCAAAAGGTAAGGTAAGGTTTTGTAAAAACAACGGTGTAATATGAAATAATTATAAAAAGAATTAAATGGTATCTAGAGATATAAATTACTTTTTAAAAAAACTTAAAATTTTTACTACATACCTATTTTATAATGACATCGCTCGCAAAAAACTTCCTCATCAAGGAGTTATTTAAAAAAAAAAAGATTTTTCTGTAAAAACAGTTTTTTTTCAAATATCTTTTTAAATACATACTAAGCATTGGGTTTTCATATAAAGTATTTTTGAAGTAATTAAAGCTCTTAAATTAAACTCGAATTAAATTAAATTCGATAAATTTGCTTTAATAGAAGTCGAAAAAACACGAAATATCGCATGTGGTCGCCGCCATATTTGTTACGTCATAGCTATGTCTGTCCCGTCGTATGATCTACGGACCATACGACGTCGGTGGCTCCGCGGGTAGTGACTCCGTCCTCCTAACCAGAGGTTTCGGGATCAAATCCTGGCCAGTGCACCAATGAGTATTTCGATACTTACGTGCATTTTCATACCGACTGCTTTAACGGTGAAGGAAAACATCGTGAGGAAACCTGCACATCTGATTTCTAGATGTGTATGATGGTCGCGTTGCACACGTCCGTAGGTGTAAATCTGAAAATGCCCTACACGTGACCGCGGGTGATGCTAAGTGCAACACCAGGCAACCGCCGCGTATACCTTGTGGATAGGACGGTTAAATTGTGCCACACGATAAGAGAGAGAGATCTACGGACCCAGACGAAATTTTTGATAACTGTCGTAGCTATATAGGCGTCAATGAAACGAACTCCGTAAATAAAGCACTTTTATTATTTTTGCCGCCGTACTAAGACCCTGGGACGGATTTTTATTAAAGTGGTAGGCCGATATGTTTTTTACATCTCCTTTTTATTTTCTTTTTTTTTTATTAATGCGTTTTCGTAGGTTGACTCCGCACCCACCCCGCGTAACGGGATAAGGCGAGGACAAAGAAGAAGAAGTAGGTTGACTCCTTACCACAAAATTCATATATCCTATTTTTCTCAAAAATTAAAGATATAACGCTTTCTTTTTATAAGGTCTACTAAACTATGTAGTTAGTTGGTGTCCAGTGAATTCGGTTGTACGGTGTACGTTGTAGTTGTACCCACAATCTGTAAAATACTCTTTCACTGTTAAACTAAGGAAGTTTACAGGTTAAAGGATTAATTACTGCAATCAGTGAATTAACATAACAAAGACAAAAAATAATGAAAAAGTATATACCATGCAATCTTAAATGTAAAGTAAGCAGCGCAAAAGGTTTGTCATTTTAAAAGCGCTATTACTCAGTAAGTTTAAACATTTTGTTAACTTACGCAGGTTTTAGTAAACATCCATAATATCGTTTCAAGATAGTTAACAGGCAGTACCTATTTATGCAGATAATGAGAGCGGTTGGTTTGTAGCAAATTGCCTTTTCGCAGAATGTCATAGGTATCATACCAGTGTGAAACGTACGGTACGAAAATATTTTTTTTTGGCCCACTGCTGACAAATTCATTTTTCTTTGGTTATTTTGTAAATTGGATTTTGTGTTGGCCAATCAGCTGATTGGTTGATCAGCTGATCGATTTATGTATATGTAAAGTATTTTATATGATATCAGCAAAGTCGATCGAAACAAAATCGTTAAGTATTTTAATATGGCAAGTCATTTACACGAAATGAAAATTATTTTATGAAGAACAAATGTCATATTCTAAATTTAAGTCTTAGTTAGACCAAAAAAATCATAAATATGACATTTCACACCGCATGACATTTTGCAGTTCGTGCGGCTTCGTCCGCCACTCGCGAAACGCGATGTTGCGTGAGGCTTTACCAGTAATTGCTGGGGCTTGGAACGGCGCGCGGCTGACGCCTAGCACAATTTGCATTCATTATTGCTATACCTAAATGCAGTCCTGGACTGCCAAAAAGCGCACAAGTAATGGATAGTTTTTGTTTTTAATGAAACATGTTAGTCTAACTGTACACCAGAACCAATGATCCGTAGAACGCATTAGATTCGAAGTCGCACAGTAGTACAGTACCTACCTACTACAGTATCCCGCACGTCGTGCTGATCATTTGATTTGATAGGTAATTAAACTAATTAAGACACTATAAGTTAATAATTTAATTAATGAATAAGGCGATTATCACACGTACGTGGTTGCCCGCCAACCGCGCTAGCCTTGCACACGGGCTAGCGCGGTTTTCATACATTTCTAGTACATTTTCCCGTTGGAAACCGCCTCCCGTGTGATAATCGCCTAAATGAGTAATTTCACGAAATTGTGGAAAATCACTTACACAATATTGAAATTGTTACCGTCTAATTTTAAGACCATATAGTTCTTATGTTTTTCTGTGATTTATATATAAGTAAAAAATATTTTCTGTTTCTTTTTTAAATTTTAGCTCAGTAGTTCCTGCCGATTTTCTTAAATACTTTTTAAACTATTTATCTAAAAAATATAAAATACATATATATAAATATATATATATATACATATTCAAGATCCTTACAATAAGCCCTATCATACGGTACAGTTTGAAAATCTTTTTTCTGATTTGCCCCCCCAAACCCCCCAGAATCAAAATTCATTTAGTTAGGGTACACGCCCGTTTTTGTGTCACAGAAATCAATATGTGTACCAACTTTCAACTTAATTGATTCTACTATTCGGAGCAAATTGGCTATGAAAGACGGACATGTCTGTCCGTCTGTCATAGCCAATTTGCATTTGCAATAGCCATTGCTGTTTCTTCATAATGTGATGCGAATTTCGTGAAATATTTAAATACTACATTTACGTTTCATGATATGTTTCTAGTCGTGAACAATAGGACATTAGTTATAAAAAATAAACACTTTTGCCTGCGAGGAAGTAATTCTACATATTTTGCGTTTTTCTTTTCTGATGTTTGTCTTATTTCCCATTTGACTCCATTTGCTTTTATGACCAAACAAGCAACAGTTCAGTTCATAATACTTATATCGATAATAATGGTATACTAGGGAGTAAATTTAATCATGGCTTACAATCAGATATAATAGAAAATCGCAAGACTCTCACACGACTCAAGGTCAATTTTTAAATAAAACCGATCCTTTATTTTTACTAGCCAGTTTATTATTTACAAACTTACAAGTTATAGGTAATCAATGTATAAAATTGGTTTTCAAAATGGATTATCTAGAGTTCTTACACACTACGCCCAAAAATCAATTCTTTGATATTTTCCGTGCAATGTAATAGGAACTTCCGTTATATCTATCTATACGTAAGTTGGAATAGGGTATTACTACTAGTCAATTCTAAAGTTTCCGTGCTTAAGGTTAGTATCAGTTTATGTGTTAGCGCACTGCCATAAATAGATTCGCCGCGATACCTAACTTAGTCAAACTGATACCTACTTATAGTTTGCTGATAAAACATTTAAAACTTCGAAATATTAGGCAATAAAAAAAACATTTTGCACAGATTTGTAAAAATCATTGTTATATTGCATTGATAATATATAAAAAAGATACTAAAAAGGCCACCCCTGAACAACAATGATAATAATATCTAAACAAATGGTTTTCCAATAAACCGTTGCGACTTTGCGACGCAAGACAGGCGATAAAGGAGAGGTGCAAAAGGGATGCAAGATGGCTAGGATAGCTACGAGCGAGTGCGCCCTGCGCATGCGCTTGCGCCCGCGCCGCCGCGCCGCCCGCCGCGCCGCGCCGTTGTGGGTGGTCGACATTTGTTTTTTGTAGCTACATTAGTTGCTTACAGTTGCAGTCCGAATATTTTAGTAGATTTAATAAAAGTAAACTAATTTTAATAATCTTTAGTAATACTTACATAGTTCCTGTCCTGCCTGATATCTAGTAAAAGAAATAAAAATATTAAAAGGATTTTTAGGTACAAGTCCTAGTTAACTAATGTATGTAAAAAAATAAGTTAAAAAACTAAAACCCGACTATGGAAAACCTCTCTCTGAAAAGTATGAAACAAGAAAATATTAATAGTGATGTTCAGAGGATAGCCTTGGTATATCCTACCTTATCCTAAGGGTTGTTTATACAACAATATATCCTTACGGCAAGGTGGCATACGACCACGGCTATCCTCTGAACATCAGTATATAATATTTTCTTGTTTCATACTTTTCAGAGAGATTAATAAATAAAAAAGTAATAAGTGCTTTCAGTTACGGAATGTTTAATATTTATCACCCCCACAGCATACATTCTGATTTATTGACGTGATACTAAGAACCAAACTTTCGTGTCGGGTGGTTATTCTGAACAATAGGATCAATTTTGCTGGGTTTATCTTCGTTACCGAGGAGAAAACATTTCGTCTCGTGGTATTTTGAGGAAACTATAAAACTTCGCGAGTGAAGCACGTTATCATTATCACCATAAGCTGAAGCAAAGAATTAGTGATAGTATTATCTTTACTAGGCATTATCTACAAAGGATTACATTTTTGGGGTTCTGAGGTAGTTTTATATAAGTACTAAGAGTAGGTTGTTAGTGGAGTTTATGTTAATAGTTAAAACAATATTTATGGACCGGACCTTATCTCGTGATGTCGACAATAAATGAATTATTATTATTATACTGTAGCTGTGATAAGATCAGAGGCATATAGGTACATATACTGTTACCAGTGGCGATATTCGTTACATTGCATACTGAAAATCTAAAAGGATAGTAGGTCAACCCATTTGAACTAAATTAGGTATGATCCAGAGATTAAATTCATGAAACAGTAAGTGAACAATTTCACGCGCTCGCTGTGTATTCTACTGTCAAATTAAGAGACTGTAGAATACGATAGAACATGTAATCTAATTTATAGAAACGGTTATTTATACTCGTAGAATCTGATTTTTTTGCTTATCATCTGTCATTTCTAGAAACTGGCAAAATCGATAGGCAACAAAAAAAAACTTTGTTTTCTTAGAGATCTGATTACGTGATTCGCCATGCTCCAGAGAACTTAGATCTCAGTCACGTATAGATTTTAAGATAAATTCATTTTTAATTTTATCAATTTTTCGTAGCTATTTTAAAGAAAATGTATTATTTACTCATAAAAAATAAACATGTTTGTGTTCTTTTGGCCTGCCTGTCGTAAGAAAAGGTTATTATCTTTCTAATCAAAAACCAACAGTAGTCTCCAAGCTTTGCAGGAGGTCATTTTCCCTGATATCGCTTTTCTACTCGTATTGAAGCAATATCTTAAGGAAACCGCTTACCGTGCTCATCACTCACTGTACATAGATTTTCTTTAAAAGAAAACGATGTGTGAGTGCAGAAAGTGCAACATTAACGACATATTGCAACCCAATCCTTTATAAGCACTTAACAATTGATTATAAGGCTTTCATGTGGCGACGACCGTTTATTTAAAAACAAAACCGTGTCTTGAACAAATGCTAACCAAGCGTTCTTTTTTCCAGTGTTTAAGGTCCAAATGAACAATGGATCTTTTACTAACTTCTTAACTCTGGGACAATAAAAATAGATACAACATTTTTTTTGAAATTGGTTTTTTGAGAAATGTTATTTTTGAGTGTTGACAGGGACGTATTCTCCATAGGGTCATTCGGGCGAACGCCCGGGGCGGCCCGTCCCAAGGGGCGGCCCGCCCAGTTCTCCAACAACTCTCATTTTTTCATTAGCTGACTGCGACAATTTACACGGGCGCGGGAGTCTCGATAAGTATTGATATCTTTCTCGTAAGTTGAACCTAGCTAGCTGGACTGTTTGTCCCAGGTATACATATTCGTCGAGTGTAGAGTCTCCAACATTCAGAGGAGTGGGCGGATATTTTACATAATTTTCGTCTTGTCCCTGTTCATTTTGAGACCCACTTGTTGGGAGGCTCTATTCCATTGGGTAAGGAATTGTGCCTAGGTCCTCGAAGGTCTCAGCCATGATCACGATATCAACAGCGAATCGAAGGTGAGTGATGTACTCGACGTTGATATTAATGCCAAGTCCTCTCCAGTTCAAAAGCTTAAAAACGTATTCCAGGACAGCGGTGAAGAATTTTGGACATATATGTAACGTCTCCCTGTGTCACGCTGCACCCAGTTTCGAATTCTGATCCTCAAGGCGGACCGACATGGTGGCGTTTTCATACAGGTACTCCTATACTTCGATATATCGACAGTCGATTTGGCACCGTTGGGGAGAGTGTAACCATTTGTCTCTGTTGTAATCACACTCCTGTGTCATGCTTTAGGCGTTCGTCCCTCGAGCATGACGGAATTAAACAGCCTCTGAAGACCTGTTCTCCACCTGCTTTCGGAACCTCAGTCGTAATTCCATCATCACCTGGTGCCTCGTTGTTCTTAAGCTTTTTGGGAGCCATTCTAATCTCGCACAGGCTGACGTTTGGGATATCTTTTGTATGTGTCGGGTCAATCTGGCTCTCGGGTCTTCAGCCAGATTACTGACAGGTAAGCGTGTGGTTGTGTATAAGTGTCCGTAGAATTTCTCGACCTCTTCTAACAGCTCAGGGTCGTACGACACGATTCTGCCATCCTCAGTCTTCAGCTTTGTCAGTTGGCTTTGACCAGCAGACAGATCTTTTGCGAATACTTTTGACCCTTTATTGCGCTCTTTCATATTCACACCATTAGTATTAAATTGGCGTATATCGCGAGTCAAGGACTTGGAGACCTGTCTGTTTAGTCGCCGATACTGACAAGCATCTACAGAGAACTTCATAATCAGGCTCCATCTTTCCTCTATGAGCTTGCTGGTGTAATCCGAGATGTTCTTTTTGAAGGGCTGGTTTTGAAAGCCTTATTTATTCCCAGTCGTTTGGACAACTTCCTTGAACCTGTCGTAGTAATTGTCCACATTTTCGCAGTCTGCTAGCCATTCGAAGCGGTTTTGCAACTCGAGCTTAAAGTTGTCGAGGTTTTGGGAGGTGGATAAGCGCTGGTCGGAGCGTGGGGTTCATTAGTCGACATCTTTCCAGCTTAGTTTTTAGATTCAATGGGCCTCTTACCATTAGGTGATCGCTTCCTTTCTTCATCGAGTTGATCACAGCTCATTTTTAGTGTTAAAAAGAATTAAAAATTATATGCGTTCTCGCATGAATGAGAAATGACTCAATTATTTAGCAATCCTCAATATTGAGGATTTGAGGCTGATTTAACGAACGTACTTCATTTTGATGATTTTTCAGAACAAATGTCGTATTGTCGCTCATCGTAATCAGCTAATAAATTCGTTTAACTATTTATTACTATATTTAATTCTGTTTTACTGTTGTTTCTTTTGGCTGTAGAGGTTGAGGGGCGGCCCGATCGTATTCGCCCAGGGCGTGAAAATCTAAAATACGTCCCTGAGTGTTGAGTGTTTGGTGTTGAATATGAAAGTGGATGGATTAGTGGGAAGAGGAAGGCCAAGGAAGAGATGGCTGGATTGTGTGAAGAATGATATGAATATGAAAGGAGTGAGCCCTGAGATGACGGCAAGAAGAGATGAATGGAAGAAAAAGACATGTTGCGCCGACCCCAAATAATTGGGAACAGGGCAGGAAGATAATGTTATGATGTATGTATTTGAGAAATGATATGGGAGATGAAGTTAACGCACCCTACATCTCTGTTTTGATTCTACATCCTTTGGTCCTTTGCTGTATTTTTACTGTATATGTACAAAAAAATTTGGACGAATACGAATCGATCAACTGACCGGCCAAATTAGTATGAATAGACCAATTTTTTTTCGATTTGATCATAGGTTCCTTAGGGAAAGTTGCTTGTTATCATGAGCACATGCACATCCTTTGGTATCAAGAACTAATTGAAAATCACTCTATACTTATAATGTCCTCACGATTGAAAACTAAATCATACATTAAACAGAACAGAACGAAAGGCGGACACATACCTACGTTATTGGTGCGACTGATAACCATTTATACTTGAAGAGTGTGCAGGGCTATCAGCTGAACATCGGTACCAAGTGACACGACTTGTAACCTGGGGAAGGACCATGATGTCCTACAGTGGACTTAAACAGGTTGATGGCAACAGCGGTGATTATGAGGAAAGACTGAAAATAAAGCTCTAATGTTGAAGAAAGAAGAAACTAACGACTAGTATAAACCAGGGTTCGCATGATATATATCAATTGACATATGTTGGATATATATTATTATATATATCAATTGATATTTATGCTTGATATATATCAATATTGATATTTATATTTTCCTAGCTTTTAAGAGCTGATTCTTAAGCATGAATATGCCAAATCCAAAGAATAAAGATATGATTATAACAATAATAAATAAATGAGTTTATTTTAATGAACTATCTTCAAATTGACAAAAATAAAATAAACATTTTAGATTCAGTTATTTCGAAAAACATATCAGAGTATAAAATTTGAATGTTATTTTGATAAACATCTTCAAATTATCAAACATATACCTACATTTAAATTCAGCTATTTCGAAAAAAAAAATATTAGTGTAAGAAATTGAAATTAGTATGTAATTTTGATAAATATCAAAAATATCGTAAAATCGGATATATATCAAAAATATCTGATATTTTGGTATTTATTATAAATATCGGATATTTACGAACGCTGGTATAAACCGGTTTAAGTACACAATTTTTACTTACTGCAATTTAAGTACTAAATATGTAGGTATACATATGTACAACCGACGAAAGTTCTAAAGAACACTAAAGTAGTCCTTAATAAACTGAACAACTATTTCAAAGAATCCCTGAGATAATTTAATTTCTCTTTAGGGAATGTTATTTTTTTTATGTTAATGTTAACAATTTGTGACATTTTATAATCGAAATAAAATTCTCTCAGGGATTCCTGTCCAGGGATCAACTTTGAAATAGTTGTTCAGTTTATTAAGGACAACTTTAGTATTCTTTAGAACTTTCGTCAGTAGTATGTAAGTAGTTTGACTGTTTTATCTAAATGCCTTGATATAGGTAGGTATTTAGTACAACAAGGTGTCTATCTAAATTCGTATATTTTTTCATACAACTTGGTTGTGTTTTAGAATATCTGTTTTCAATAAAACCTAACCAATAAACACGTAAAATAGCACTTTCAAACATATTGAGAACTGGCAAATTACTATTACTAAAAAAGAATAAAAGTGGGTGAGGGCTTCGACTCAATCAGTTCAATTATGAAGCAGTAACCTAACTCGGGTTGAAGGGTTGCGATTACCACCCGAAGTCGTGCCGCCGCCGCCGCCGCCGCCGCCGCCGCAACCGCCGCGCCGTTCACACCGCGCCGTAGTCACACGGCGAGATTCGTCGCAGTACGGTGCGGCAGAACTCCCGCTGACCGACACCGCAACCCCTATCACTTACTGGTAAACTTGTTGCTTAAATAAAAAAACTAGCACATTTAGCGTCATCTGATGCACTTACAATATTTTTATTTAGGGCACGTGACTCACATTACAACTTTCAGTCACTGTAATTAATATGTAGGTACTATTTATTATTACCTACAACTTTCAAAATCACTGTATTACTTTAATAATATTACTAAAATTAATACTTATTTAATTATTACGTTTTAACAAGCAATTTTAGCACTTAGGAAAACATGCTTACTAGAACTAGAAAAATCCCAGTATTTTTGAATGTCAAATACGAGTACTTAAAATTATATTTCTTTATTTCACTAAAGGTTCTTAATCACTATTTAAATTGAGGATTTCTACTCATAAAACTATCCTAGCTTTATCTGAAGCATTCACAGTCTATTCGGAGAAAAACAAAATTCGTTGTCAAATTGACATGACCGACTTCAGAAGTGTAAATAAATTGCAAAATCAAAGTGTCTTGTTTTCTTTTAAGACATTCAGTTTCATGAGCAGAGTGTCGGTACCTTTAGTTGGGGATGTACCTACTTTACAGAGTCTCGATCCTGTTTAATCGCCACAAATAAGGTTTATTGCTTGTAATCGTAGAACTTAGAAAATCGTTTGTTTGAACTGTGATCGAATAAGCCCGAAAGGAATAAAAGCAAACAATCCCATTTTAATATTATAGCACCTTCGTATATATTTTCCTTCAATGAATGGCCCAAGGAGGCCTGTAAATATAAGTTCTTGTAAACATTCTATGAAAAAAAGGCTAATTTTGGTTTGTGGAACATTTTATTATAAAGGATGGAATTTTGAGCAACGTATTATCGTAGTTTAATCGTTTTTTTTTTGTAGAGGACGTTATTTTTTCGGACTTTAGCCGGTTCAATTTCTGGTATGACAAACTTATTTTTAAACATCCTTGAATGTAGTGTTCCTTCTTTTTAAAAATAAAGGAATGTTTCCTTTAAGTAAAATTTGCTATCTTCAGTATTTATTTAGAGTACTTTCCCTCCAGGTGAGGTTACAAAATTCCATCCCGTACAGATGGTCTAAAATAACATTGGATTAAAAATATAGCTGAATTTCATCTGAAATTCATGTAAATGTATGTTCTTTTCACTTGGATACTTATACTATTTTTGACTTTATTAAGTCGATAAACCGGCTATTTTCGTATAATTCTTCATAAGAAAAAAACAGGTTTTAGGAGATTCAGTTTAAATAGTTTTAGATAATTTTGTTATCCATAATAATTAAATCAGTTGGTGCCAGTTTTAAATTTGGATTTCTAGTACCTATGAGCCCGCCGCCGCGCCACCGCTGGGAATAGGGCATCTTTCGGAATTAAAAGGAAGTACCTAAGTAGTTTGTTCCTTCATGTCGGAAAATGATAGGGTAGTTGACTGGTACTCATCTGAGTTAGGTACCTAGGTACTTTTTATCAAATGTCAAAAACGACAACTTATTCTTAAAATGTTTCAAATAGCAACATGGTATGAATGAAGTCATCGTTTAGTAACTATAGTCTCATAACATTTATTTTATAAAAAAAAAAATGCTCATGTAATGAAATTTCGAGCAAGTTTGCATTACTTAAAATAGGTATTTTGTGGGAAATATTTCATAGTTAATTGTTGATGCCGTGACTACCCTTTAATCATACACATAGATGGATACCAGTAAAACCTGATAGGTACCTACTTAATTACTCACATAGCGTCTACATTGCCACCTACTAAGCAAACCTATATGACTTTTGCAGGCGTGGCTGTAAAATTTGCAATGGGCAACTTTTTTTTACTTGTAATTTATAAAGTTATTTAAAAAAATCTATAGAATAATAGATTTTTAATGCCTCCAAGGCAAACACGCAGAACGGGCGGGGCGGGGGCGGTGTCTTTCATGTCGGCAAAGACAAGCGACAAAGGAGCCGAGCGGGCCGCGGGCGCGGGCGCTGGCGCTATTGTTACCTTCACAATAAATAGTTAAAGTTACCTACTTTTAGCAATAAATAGTGCAATGCTGAATAGCTATAATAACTAGTTGTTTACCTATTTTTTGTTAATTTTATTACCTCGACGATTATTTTTACGTACCTATAACGCGATAAAAAATTGTTAATGTTTATTTTAGTTGATTAAAAATTTATACTTTTATAACCCATATCGTCTCCAGTGCTGGGGCACAGGTCCCTTTCCATACCTGGGGAAGGTTAGGTCCTCCCATGCCATACTTTCCACAAGGGGGTCAAATCCGGATTAGTGGAGATTGTAGGGATAGTGGCATTTCTAAGACAGGGTTTATGGAATCTGACAGTCATTTATTATGTCAAAAATAATTCTATAAGTTAGGTAGTTTCATAATTATAATTAGTCATAAATAGGCTAGGTATAAAGTTAATACCTATAAAAAAATCTGTCTATCCTTTAAATAAGTAACTACCAATATTGTTGCCAGATTGAATGTACCCTCAGAAGGTGGTCGATATATTATGTTTAGAAAGAGAAAGAAATAAATAACATAACGTAAGATTGCACCTTCGATGCACCTGAATGCTGTATCCATTGACTAACATTTTATTTTAATGGCCCAACACGTAATAGGTACCTAGTCTAATGTGTCATTTTCAATTTTCTTAAAAATGCTTTGAATCAAGCTTAAATATTTTGAATGCTTATACTAATAAGTAATAAGTTTTATTTAAGTATGTACATAGGTAAGTATATGCACCTTTTTACTAGTTAATAATTTACAGTAAAAAGTAATCACGGCAAAGCTGTCCCGAAGTGTTCGAAACTTTTTGTAATAGGTTATTCAACTGAAATATCTTGAGCTTATAGATTTTATGAGTTGCGCTTCCGCTAAGTCTATTGTCCGAGTTCTGAGTTTTTTAAAGCTATGATAGCTATTTAAAAGGTTTAAAGTAAAATACTTTTTCTATACAATGAAAAATATCGTCAAAAAATTAAAATTATAAAATTAATATTAGGTATGTTAAGCCGTTGGTGCCGGTTGTTATCACTAGATGACAGTCGATAAGCTATGTCGGAGGCCTTATAGGCGGCTTGAAAACTTCTGACAGTGGGGTTGGCCACTAGCCTCACAACATCCACCAATCCGGACTTGGTCCCCGTGTGTGGAGTATGGCCTAACCTTTCCGAAGTATGGGTTAGAGACCCGTATGCCTGCAGTGGGGACCATATGGGTTGTTAACAAATGTTAAGCCCTAGGCGCTTTTTATTGTTTCCTTATATGTATATTGATTTGATATACTTTTTAAGATTTAATAACGAAAATAATCTAGTAAATAGGTAATTACCTGCCTACAGGCAAGATGCGCTGATCGAGATACTACTTTATTAGGTATAAAAGTCTATAAATTCCTCTACATAATTTACAGAGCTAAAGTATACCTTGTGACTCTGATGGTTAGGGCAATATTCTAACAGGAAGTAAATTGTAGTCAAACATTAAATCATATGTCTTGTATCTTAGTTGTTAAGGTTCAAGTTATCCTATTTCTTATGCTTGGGATAATAAGAGTGCATTTTTTGTTGTCAGTTATCAGTATGCGATGCATCGATGCGTGTGGATGTATGCGTGGTTCTAGCAGCTGTCCTTATTTCACATCTCCTAAGTATACACATGTGTGTGTGTGCGCTTTATGACGCGACCGAGCTAATTTGATACATATCACAACAAAGAAATAAAAGTCTAGGAAAAACAAAGTCGTACAATATTGCGTGACAGACTGGCATTTGGCTATGGTGAACCATTATAAATAAAAACATAGATACGACCTACCACCAAAAAAATTGGTCCAGCAAAAAGGGGTTTTTATGAAATCGTTACTAAATACTTATGAATATAATTTTATATTATAAATAAATACGGACGTACTTTTTTATTTTTCCTTCACAAATGAAAACATAATTAAATATAAAGTACTAACGTACAACAGTTACTTAAATTATTATTTATGTTGCAGTGGTAAAAGCATGTAGACGCTTAACCAAAATAGAGTTGTGTTTGAGTTGCTTAATTAGTGCACATTAGTAAAGGAATAAACGCCTCGTAAATGACCTAATTCCTTTAGCAATTTACACGACAAAGGGCGGCGAACTCTGTGATCGGCAAGACAGCCGTACTTTTACTGTTAAACCGCCATCGCCAACTTGCAGTCATAGTAAACAGCAGATGTTTTATTGCTTCCGCGAAATCGGTAAGAACTAAAACTTTGGGCATGGAGCGAGAAATGTGTTTTATTCGATTTATTTACAAGTTTTACAATCCTTATCAGTTTCGAGTAGTTTCGACTTTTCATATGTCACAAACACGCTTAAATCTAAAAGAGTTTAAGCTAGCGGAGGTCGCGTAAGCCAAGTATCAAAATGATTTAGTCCCCTCACACTAAATAGAGAACTTTTTTGCATCTTTGGCTTTGGAATGGCTCGGTTCCCAAGAACATGTGAACCGCTAGTTGTCGTTGATCAAATAGACCATACTGTCGGTGCATTGTTGCGGAGCGGAGCTCTCCATTATTATCAATGCTTTCTAAAACATGTGTGTGCGTTCCTTGTCCGTGACTCATTCACGACTGTGCGAAACGTATGAGAGGCATGCATGTATGCGTGTTGCAATAACTCTGATAATAATTAATGCTTACGAAAATAATTTGATAACTTAATATGCTTTATATCTATACAATAGAAATTGCTATATTTTTCTTGATTCAACTTTACGAAAACTCTACAAGATACGTTCTATGGATTCTTACCCATTCTTTCCTGTTTGGAATGAACCGTACTAGAAATGAAAAAAATGCTAAAAAATATCTAAAGCAAAAAAGCATTAGAACAGTGATCTCGATGAGTATTTTTAATGTTTTATTTATTGTCTGGCATGTTAAGATTTTAGATTTTCAATGGTTATTGACAAACTTTGAAAAAGAGTTATTTATATATTAGTTTTATCTTTTATTGAAATACCTCACAACTACTGATAGGTATCCCGTGATAAGACATTCAATATGTCTGTCTTTAAAAAAAAAATTGAGATCATAAAAATATATATTTTTGGTAGTTTTCTTGATAAGCAGTGTTTTACTGACCTGCTCTTTTTCGTCATAATTATTTCCTAATAATAGCATAAAATACATATTTTTTTAAATAATAGAAAAATAAAATACGTGGTCCTGCGGGCGTATACATACTAATACAAAATTTAAGGTACCTATACTATGTACTTGAATCACAATGGTGTCGATTCAGTATTTACGATTAGACTTATTTGACAGGACTAAACTTAATTGAAGTGTTCTGTCCTTGTCTTTTTTTAAAACAGAAGGAAAAAGACAACATACTTAAATAAAGTTTTGTGCTGTCACATAAGTTTAATTGTAAATACCGAATCGACACCAATATGACCCTAAATAGAAACCTTTAGAACCTTTTGATATTTTTAATGGCCAGTTTATAGTATATATTTATTTAAAAGTATAGAACGATACGTGGTCCTGCGGACGTATCCATACCTACGTACCTACTACTTGAATCACAATAAGTACCTAAATATAAGGTGCTACTTTATTAGTGCACGATATTTATTCAGTACTCCTGATTCTGATCAACTTTCCCCAAGGAACCCATAGTCAAATCGCAAATTTTTTTTTGGATTCTTCATACAAATCGATCAGCTGAGCGGCCAAATTAGTCAAATTAGACCTTTAGAACATTTTAATGACCAGCTTATATAATAGTATGCCGTATACTGTTAAAAAGCTTGCTTACGAGTATATACTTGTGCCTTATATCTATTGTTTATTCTCAGTCTAGAAATACTATAATAACTCCAGATTGCCATGCGCTGTGCCCGACTTCAGCTGCAAGAGCGGAAGGTGACGGCAGCGGCGCAGGCGCATGCCTCGAGCTCCCGCACCAAGCCGTCCAAGTTCTGCCAGAGGCGGCTCGTAGACCCCGCCCACGACGACGACCCGCGGTGGACCAACATCTATGAGAGGTGCTCGGGCAGCCCTAAATCCATTTTAACTAGTTTTTATTTAACTTTCATGTTTGTATAAACGGTATATACCTATAGGAGGTAGGACGATGTCCGGCGCCTGCCGAAACGAAGTATCTTAATTTGATTGACCCCCTTCCCTTTCTGCGATTGTACCCACTTTTCGCAAATACAGCGGCCATACTATGAACTATGGAGTAAAAGTACTTTATTGAAAATAGGAAACTTTGCTCAAAGGAGTCCGTGGCCTTCCTCAATTGAAGATACATTATTACTTTGAAAAGATTGATCACAATGAACCCTTTCGTTGGTGTCACAAAAATACTGGGGCTGTATTTTTTTTTTTGCCAGTCATGTGATTTTTTGCTCCGAGTCTCGTTTTGTCAAGGTGCAAATTGTTTCGAACAAGTGATTAAGATTTGTGGATGGCAATCTCCTCTGTTTTTTAATCTTTTAGAGACCGCAACAAACACAAGCGCGGTCCTGAACACTTGCATTCAGCAGCTTCATCAGTTATCAATAATTATGTATTTGGATAAAATATATCCAAAATACTAATAAGTATCGAACTATGTACTTTATCATCATCATCATCAGCAGCCAAAAGACGTCCACTGCTGGACAAAGGCCTCCCTTCTCCCTAAACGACTTTTTTTTTTCAAGATTTTATTGCCAAGCACCGGAAGTAATCAACGAGACACGCAGCAAAGCCGAGCAGCACCATCCTCAGTTCGAAGACATGTTCCTATCTGTGCAAAATATAAAATTCCAAGGCAATGAAATTCAGAAAAAGAGGCAAAGATCTGGTTTCAAGTTAAAGAAGGTAGATAACGGCAATATACACAGGATGTTTGTAAAACAGAGCGTGGTGATTGACAACTTCGAACCGAGCGAGGACGATCGGTCGTCGCAGCTCACGTGTTACTACTATGACGACTGCGCCAAGTACCTTCAGAACTACGGCAGACCTTTTTCGAGCAGATCCAACTATTCTTTGCCAGAAATAAAAAACAAACTCCGAGAAAACAAGGCTACACAAGTAGAGCTTACTAATAGTTATAATCGCAAAAATAAATTATCTCATGACAATAAAATAAATTCAAACAAGCGACACTTGCTAAAAACTTCTAAAAATTTCGATCAAGTCGACGGAAGCGCAAGTTCATTTCTAAACGATGTAGAAAGCGACACAAAAGTATGTTTCCATCGAACAGAGAACAAGAAGAGCCTCACTATTGCGCGGGCGCAGAGTCCGGAGTCTGTGCAGGTGATACGCGTGGACGTGGTGTGCGCGCCCCCAGTCGCCGCGCCAGCCAGCTCGGCTTCGCCTTTGAACGACACTTCTAGCAAAAGCAACCAAATCATGGAAAAAATAGACGTGAAAAATTCTATTTACGCAAAAAAATACCTAGTGTCCAACACGATAAAGAATCTAGAGGAACGAGTATCTGGAGGGTCCAAGGTCACGCTTCTGTGTAAAACATTTAAACTATCTGACAGGTTTAACCAAAGTAATAAACAGAAAACATTGAGTTCAAAATTAAAGAAGTAAAACTAACATTTTCTTTCATTTGTAAGTCTTTTTCGACATTTCATTATATTTAACAAAATGGTTTTCTCTCGTATTGGGGGTGGGCTCTGCGTCGCGGTGATGGGCTATCGCGGAGCGGCTCGAATTACCTGCAGGAGAACATGACGACCCATTGGCGCCACCCTTAGCTTTAATGCCGATGGCTTTCAAACTGTTACTTGTAGACACTCGACGCGTCAGTGAAACTTTTAATATTAACTTTACTTTTAATTAGTTAATGTCCGTCATGTAATTTCCAAAAAAATATTTATATTTCAACATATTTTTTATTTTACTTGTAAAAGGTTCCGTTGAAAGTTAAATGTTAACGTTTAAAACTTCATTGTTAACAATTTTTAGATTTGCCCAGTTTTAGCACCACAAATTTGAATGAAAAAAATTGATCGTTCAGTTCACACACCTGTGATTTAGTGTGATCTTATGGATGATTTATTTTCTGAAAAAATAAACACAGAAACAGAATAGGCTATAGGTTGATGGTGATCGTTGCATTAAAGAAATAGTTTGAAACTACTATTGAGTCCTAATATATTTTTTCGCAAAAATCTCTAACATACAAAATTTTTGTCAATTAAGTTATCAAATTGTTTTGTAATATATTTTTTTTCTTCGTCGCATTATAAATCCAAGAAATATATTATAAGTAATGAAGGAGTTTTCACGATACGTTTACAATGAGGTTTGTATGTTTGACTGAACTGAAATCAGAGGCAGAGACCGCAATGATTAACGATTGGCACGGAACGGAAGCGTTTCAGAATATTAATTTGTAGTGGAGGTCACCGGGCAGCGAGTGTGACACGGCGAGCCGCGGCGAAAGGATTGGCACACCATAGCCCCCCGTGGGGTGAAGTGTGTGTGCCGAATTTATAGGTGTGAGATGGAACTTCAGGGTAGCTAAAGGGTGAGGTGGACTTCGGACCTCCCTCATCGGGGGGGTTTTTAACCCCCCAATTTGCCCTAGTCCGGCACCCCCGCCCGAGGCTCCCCGTCCGTTCATGTCCAAGCGATAAGAGGGGAGAGGGGTGAGCGTCAAATGGACGTTTTACGCATAATTTAGAACATTAAATGGATTCGAACAGTCTCCAGCTTACATACCTATATTACGTACGAGATATTTAGCTTAGTACTTACGCGTCTTACCAGTTATACAATGTACATTTGGATTAAACTACAAATTATATAAATCTTCAAGAAAATATCATGAACATAAAAAAAACCTAGAAAGAAGTCAGCGACGTACGAGGTTTTGCCTTATATTTCCAAAGAACGAATTTTCCTTAGGCCGGCCGTGATCTTTATCAACTAGTAGAACACCCGCGACTGCATCCGCGGCTTTAGATATAATTGTTGGAAAATTTTGTTTTTGTCACCAACTTAGACGAATTTTCAATAAAAAATTTAAAGTATTATCGTGGTAACTTGAAAAAAGAAAACATACAACCATCCTTTTTTACCCTAAAAGAATGGAGTTTAAAAAAATCTATACCTAAAGTGCATGCAGGTCAAAACATAAATGGTAAAAATAATAAATTTAAACTTTGTTTGTAGGTCCAGGCTTCGTTTATCGTGTACGAGTTGGTTTATTCAGATGAAAGTTATTTAGATATGATGACGAGAAGATTCACTTTAACATTTAAAAGTTTGATTGTACAATCTATGTAAAAGTCTACTTAATTCTTGGTTTTAGCTCTATTCTCGACTGACTCGGTGGCTAAGTGGTTAGCGATCCTGACCTCTGATCCGAGAGTCGTGGGTTCGATCCCCACACAGGGCAAACTTTTCTGTGATGAGCAGAATTGTTTGCTCTGAGTCTGGCTGTATTATATCTATATATGTATGTATTTAAAAGTATATGTGTATGTATATCAGCCTCTGGTTCCCAAGATACAGGGAATCCTAGTTTGGGGCCAGATGACCATGAGTGATTTGTCCCAGATATTATTATTATTATATATTTCTCGGAAACTAAAAAGATACTTCGCTTTGTTTTCTCTATAAAAATACCACGAAACGTACCTATGTGGACATTTTTGATGATTCTGTTAAATCTTCGTGGTAATAAATACGTTTAAGAAATAACTGTAAATATTTTTTCAATTCATTGTCGGTAGAATATTATACAGTTGCTTCATTTATAAAAGTTATTTATTTGTGTTTATATTCACCCAAAAGGTTTTTATGTTTTCTGCTCCTCAACATTATAAACTGATTTTAAATTCAATATATTTGACCCTCAGTTTTTATGAGTGTTTTATGTAGAAAATGCAATAGTTAAACACTTATTTTCTTTTTTATTGAAAAAAAAAAATTTATTTCTCAATAAAATTTATTTTTTCTCCGTTAGGGTTCTATAGGCTGTATGTATATGTAAGATGTCTGAGTGGCAACTCATAAATAAAAAAAGTAAACTCGACCTGACGGAAATGGTTCATTCATACCCTAGTAATTATCTTGAGTTTGAAAATAATTCAATAAAAAGGGTATTTTATTTTTGCATTTTCTACGTAAAATACTCATACAACTGTGGGAAAAAAAGTATGAAGAATACCACCAATTTTTGTTTTTTATCTTAAAATATACTCTATTAAAAATAAAAAAATATGGTGAAAATTTTTTTTTGATACGTTTGATAGTTTCCGAGATACTGAATTATTTAGGTAGGCAAGTGACGCGGGGTCGCCGCACGCTGCTGTGACGTCACTCTGCAACGGTCGCTCAGTGCGCGCACCGCTCCCTACCTCTATGTATGAAGTTTGCGTTGAAAATTTTAAAAATGACGAATCCAAAAACTAGAAAATCGTGCTCGTGTCAAAGTGCTTAAATACAACTACCAATATACCCGAAAAGTTATTTTTTACTGTTATATTTTTGAACCTTAAAGTCAAAGAAATACATGAAAAGTATGATCCACCCAGACCCAAAGCCAAAAGTTGTGTCTATCACCTTCTCCTTATCTGATAACTTTTGCATAAACAGTAACGTCATCGCCGTAGCTATTTCTAGCCAATCTAAAATAAAATAAATATGAGTTAACCGATACACATAAAAAATAAAAACCGGACAAGTGCGAGTCTGACTCTCGCGCAGAGTGCTTTGTCCACACCTACAAACAAACAATATTTTAAATTTTATCAACTTATTTTAAGATTTATAGATAACTTCTTAGAGATTTTCAAATAATTTATAAGCGAAGATCTATTTTCTGTATATATATTTGTTTAAGTTTTATGCCCAGTTTTCGGAAATAAGGAGTGAGGAGCATGGGGTGATGGTGTCAAAATCACTTATGTCATCAACTGTAATATAATGACACAATAACGGCACTTAAGCGGTCATGGCACAGCGCTGCTTATGTGGTCGCATCGATCACGCAAGTTAACTGACTACAGACACGGTCACAACTTGGATGGGCTTAAATATCAGTAACTATCACTAGATGGCAGTCGCCAAGCTATGTCGGGGGCGTTATAGGCAGCTTGGATGGACTGCTAGTCAAGTCCATCCAAGCTGTGACCGTGTTTGTAGTCAGTTAACCTGCGTGATCGACGCGACCACGTAAGCAGCGCTGAGCCATGACCGCTTCAGTGTCGTTATTGTGTCATTATATTACAGTTGATGACATAAGTGATTTTGACACCATCACTTTTACCTTGCCCCTCACTCCTTATTTCCGAAATATCAAGTTCATAAATATCATTATTACCTAATTTTTTCAATACTAGTTATGAAAAATAGGTATGTAGGTATATATGTTTAGGTATCTTATAAGGAATAACAGATTTGTGATAAGAAAAAAAAAAGTTGTAAGTACTTTTGCATTTTTAAGTAAGTAAGTAAAACGTTTATTTGATACTTCAATAACACACACACTTATAAACTAAAATACATCAAACAAAAACAGACAATCAGATATATAACAAAAACAAAGTAAGTATATGTGTGTTGCAGTGCAAATGGGCCATAGCTCAGTGAATAGCTTTGCCCATTTTAATCATTGTCTCGGCGGCCGCGGTAAAGAAATCGGAGTTATTTGAGAAATAGTAGCTTAACTCGTCTATTTGAGGAATCATTCGATTTTTCAATCAATTTTTAAAACTGTCATCGAATACTTGTAATACTACTGTAACACCGATTCACATAAAAAAAACTACAGTTAGAAATGTTATTGTGGGCGAACGTAGGGACCATCCGATAGCAATGTATGAAGAACACAGTACGGTGAGAGCGGCGAGTTGCGGTATGACGTCACGCGCGCTTGGCGCGCCCGAGCGAAGTATTTGAAAAAGGCGGAAACTAAAATTATCGTAACTTCAAAACTACTCGCTTGATTTAAATGAAACAAAAACAAGTGTATTTCTAGACATTTAGGCTACAAGGTCATAAAGTTTCAAGTGATTTAACGGACCCATTAACATTCTTCAATATCAGCTGAAGTAGCTAGCTTAGCTACAATGTAACTAACGTTTATAATCTTTGAAAATAATTTGCGTAACTGCGTTCGTCTCCAAAATCCGTGTTAAAGTACCAGTTATTGTGAAGTCAACTTGAACTACGAAGTTTTTACATACTTATATAAATAAATAAATATCCGGGACAAATCACACACGGTCATCTGGCTTCAAACTAGGATTCCCTGTATTATGGGAACCAGATACTGATATACATACACATATACGTTTAAATACATACATATATAGATATAATACCCCCAGATACAGAGCAAACAAATCTGCTCATCACAGAAATGATTGCCCTGGGTGGGGATCGAACCCGCGACTCTCTGATCAGTAGTCAGGAGCACTAACCACTGAGCCACCGAGTCAATTTGTTAGGTCGCAAGTTTTTTGTATACGTACAATATAAATGGTATATTATAAATCAATTTCACAAAGTCAATGCTAAGTAAAGCTCTCAGATTAAAAAAAGTATTACTAAGCTTTACGGTTTATCTGACTGAACAAAGAAGAAAAGCCTCGTTATTATTACTGCCAAAGGATAAAGTTTTATATCTATATTGCTGCCGCGGCTGCGGTGCATCGTATTCAGTTAGTTCAACTTAAGTCTCAGACTAAACAAATCTTCATTTCATAAAGATAGACAAGTCGATTTTGATTTAATATTAATTAAGTCCGAAACGTCCTTTTGATGCATGTTAGGTAGGTCGCGAGAGCCATTATCATAGCAATATTTAAGCCACTTTTTTTGCAAGTATAGTTTAAATACATGCATATTGTTATAATTATACAGAGTGGCAAATAAATGTTCAGCAAAATTGAAAGTGCGGCTTCTACTCATCAAACTGAACAACTTTCCTCAAGAAACTCATGGTCTAAAAACAAAAACTTTTTTGTACTTCCCATACAAAGTTTATCAATCAGCTGACGGATTTGTATGAAGAGTTCAAACATATTTAATGCAATAATAACTATCTAAACACAATCAGTTGAATTATTCAGTTTCTTATACATATTAATAATGGACAAAGTTGATGGTTTATTATTAATACAAAAAACTTATTTTTTATTATTATTTTGAAGAACTAACTATGTACTTACCTTTAAAATGTAATGCCTTAAATATTCTCTTGCGACCTAACATGCAGAATAAAGACGTTTCGGACTTAACTAATATTATGTCAAAATGGACTTGTCTATCTTTATGAAATGAAGACTTTTTTAGTCTGAGACTTAGCCTAAACTAACTGAATACGACGCACCGCAGCCGCGGCAGCAATATAGATATAAAACTTTTCTTACGCAGTAATAATAACGAGGCTTTTCTTCTTTGTTCAGGCAGGCAGATCATAAAACTTAGTAATACTTTTTTTAGTCTGAGAACTTAACTTTGCATTGACTGTGTGTGAAATTTATTTATACCATTGAACGTGTACAAAAATTATAAGACAACAAAATCTGTTATATTTTAAAGACAACAAAATTTTAAAAATATAGAAAGGATACTGAAAAGCCAAAAGAAAAAGACGTTTGAGATCAAAATTGCGCTAAGCACGTATAGATATTTTTTTAATAATCATTGTTAAATAACACATGACATCTCTATCACTATGACATACTAACATTTAAAAAATAGGTTCTCAATTCGCAAAAGTATAACATTACTATATACTCGTAGTTGGCGCCCGCAAATGTATAATATATTTTGTTTTATGCACTTTTCTTAGGAAATCTATACATTTCATAAATGGCAGTCGGAAATTACATTTGGGATTTCAGTTCGTGTCTTAGCTTTAGAATAAGACATAACGAATACGAAAAGTGGGGGTTCCACTTGATTTAATTTAGGTTCACTTTGAGTAGCAGATCCGAATCGGAGCATACCCGATTCCACGTGGTCTTGTCTGTTACACAACTAGAGTGTTTTTTAAAAGCGCGGAGCCAGAAGCTCGCGCAGGAGGTCCTGAGTGGAACGAGCACTCGAGAGCGAGCGTAGCGAGAGGGGGAGATGGCGAGCGAAGCGAGCGACCTCCCGTGTAGAGTGATGGGCGAGAGTATTAGCGAAGCGAAAGGGGTGACATAGCGAGTCTTCTGGTGGACCCCACGCGTTTTCTCATCGTCATTTATATATTTCCTAGTATTATCTCGGAATTGTATACAATTCCTAGGAAATATATACATTTCCTAGGAAATGTGTGCATTAAAGAATCTTTGAAATATTATTATACACATTTTCTAAATAGGCTCGGAATTGTATATATTATTGTATACAATTCCTAGGTTTCATACATTTCCGGTAACATGTATACACTAAAGGCAAGATAACTAGGGAAGTAAACCTTCTCGCATATCTTTATAAGGCGCAGGTTCGGCCTCATATGGAATACTGTTCTCATCGGGCAGGGGCACCCCAGTACCAGCTTCTCCCTCTGGACCGCATTCAACGGAGAGCAACTCGAATTGTCGGCTGCCAGGATATTTCAGATCGGCTTGACTCCTTAGCGCTGCGTAGAGATGTAGCCTCGCTCTGCATTCTCTATCGCATGTACAATGGGGAGTGCTCCGAAGAATTGTTCGGATTGCCCTTTAATACGAGTATAATGCTGCGGTTTTCATATAGTAGTGGTATCATAAACCATTAAATTCGTGAGCGTGATATATGGTACTATATGGTACTTCCCTCCCCAGCCCCGTACTGAAAATACAAATGAAAAGTTGCTCCGTTAAAAAAAGAAAGTTAAAAAAGTACTGGATCCACCCAAGACCAAATCCAAGGAAGGCAAACTCTGAACCCATTCACTTAAACATAACTCGCCATCATCAACATCAACCAAAAACGTCCTGCTGCATAAAGGCCTCCCCTATGGATTTCCACACCGACCAGTCCTACGCTGCCCGCATCCAGCGCTTTCCCGTAACCTTCACTAGGTCATCGGTCCACCGAAAGAGAGGCCTGCCTACACTGCGTCTTTCGGTGCGCGGTCGCCACTCGAGAACTTTAATGCCTCAATGGCCATCTGTTCTACGAGCCATCTAAACATAACTTGTATCTGGCTAGAATTTTATGCAAGTGTTTCATTCAAATAAGTAAACTGAGAATTGCTTCTCTCGATTTTATTTGACTGACTCGGTGGCCCAGTTATTAGCGCTCCTGACTACTGCTCGGAAAGTCGTGACTTCGATTGCCAACCAGAGCAAATATTTTACTCTTTATCTGGGTGTATTTATACCAGAGTTCGCATGATATATATCAATTGATATATATCGGATATATATCATGATATATATCAATTGATATTTATGCTTATATTTAATATTTTATATATAATATTTTCCTAGCTTCTAAGAGCTGCTTCTTACAAATGAATGTGCCAAATGCAAAGAATTAAGATATGATTATCACAATAATAAATAAATGAGTTTAGTTTAATTAACTATCTTCAAATTTGCAAAAATATAATATACATTTTAGATTCAGTTATTTCGAAAAAATCATATCAGAGTATAAAATTTGAATTTTATTTTAATAAAAATCTTCAAATTATCAAACATATACCTACATTTTAAATTAAGCTATTTCGAAAATCATGTAAGAAATTGAAATTAGTATGTAATTTTGATAAATATCAAAAATATCAAAGATATCGAAAATATCGGATATATATCAAAAATATCTGATATTTTGATATTTATTATAAATATCGGATATTTACGAACCCTGATTTATACTAATATGTAGTATTTATACGTACCTATGCATATATAGGGTGACTTTAAATTAGTTCTTGATACTTAAGACTATATATGCATGTACTCATGATAACAAACAACTTTTCCTAAAGAACCCATAGTGAAACCGCAAAAAAATTGGACTCTCCATACAAATCGGTGAACTGACCGGCCATATTAGTATGAATGGTCCAAATTTTTTTTTCAATTTGACAATAGGTTCCTTAGGGAAAGTTGTTTGTTATTACGAGTACATGCATAAACTTTCGTATCAAGAACTAATTTAAAGTCACCCTGTATATTAGAGAATCCTAGTTTAGGGCTATATAATCATGTGTGATATATCCCGGATATTTATTTATATATTTAATGGTTTGAGTGAAAACAGTGATGTTCACACGAAGTTGTCGCCGCAAGATATGGGAAGCGAGAAATGGCAGTGGGAGTTTAAGCATTCTATTGAATTTTTAACAGCACGCTACCCTTTTCAATTATCCATCGAAAATGGGATTGCTTCGCTGTCCAAGCTCAGTTGACAATCCTTTTTGCGCTTGTTAATTATTAACGGAAATTTCTTAATTTAGACGTGAATACAGTACGGTCGTAGGCTGTGATCGATTTTTGGCTGCATACTTTATATCCTTTCTAACGTTTTGTTTTAGGCTACCTAGGACTTCAATATTTTTACGCAAATACTATAAAATTAAATGCAATATTATATTATTTAAGCTTATATCTACTGTATTTGTATACTTATGACTATAACTAATTAAACATTCATAGAAAAGACATCAACGCAAGCACATGAGTGTACAAGTTCCACGTGGTAAGGACTTTATACCAGATAGAAAAACCGGCCAAGTGCGAGTTGGACTCGCGCACCGAGGGTTCCGTATAAATTCATAATCACACATGTCTTGAACTCTATATTTTTTATATTTGAGTTGATTGAATTAAAGGTAATTTGTGGTTTACGATTTATGACGTATTAAAAAAAAAACTACTTACTAGATCTCGTTCAAACCAATTTTCGGCGGAAGTTTGCATGGTAATGTACATCATATATTTTTTCCAGTTTTGTCATTCTCTTATTTTAGAAGTTACGAGGGGGGGGGGGACACATTTTACCACTTTGGAAGTGACTCTCGCGCAAACTATTCGGTTTAGAAAAAAATGATATTAGAAACCTCAAAATAATTTTGAAGACCAATCCACGTAAAGGTTTGATGAAAATAAAATTTTTGAGTTTCAGTTCTAAGTATGGGGAACTCCCAAATTTTTTTTTTCTATTTTTGTGTGAAAATCTTAATGCGCTTCATGGAATACATCTACTTACCAAGTTTCAACAGTATAGTTCTTATAGTTTCGGAAAAAAGTGGCTGTGACATACAGTCGGACAGACAGACAGACATGACGAATCCATAAGGGTTCCGTTTTTTGCCATTTGGCTACGGAACCCTAACAACTGTTTTAGTTTTGAGTTGTTGCACCTGAGTTGTTTACATCAATGCTGATTATCACCCTGCTGATCTCAACGAAAGACGAACAGCCACAACCCTTCCAACAGTCACAGAAAAGACAAGTATACAAAAAACCAAGTTATGACTAAAACAAGCGAAGAAAATCTACGCAGCATCATATTATACCTAATTTGACAATAAAGAAGGGTGATAGGAAACATACCAACGCGAGTTCTACGCTACAAATAATCACGAGCTGTCGAAGTCTTAAAGCAATGGGGTCGATTCGGTTTTCACGATTAAACTTATTTGACAGAACTAAACTTAATTTAAGTTTTTGTCTTTTTCTTTCTGTATCGAAAAGACAAGGATAGGATGCTTATATTAAGTTTAATCCTGTCAAATAAGTTTAATCGTAAACATCGAATCGACACCAATGACTACTTAAATGGTTTTAAAAACATTACTTCATTCCCTTTGCAAGGATATGCCATGTAGTAAAAAAATTATAATAATAATTGATTGATTAATTGATATAATCTTTATTATCCAAAATAAACAAATAATGCATAAACAAATCAAACAATGACAGACAAAAGGTCAAGTAATAGTCAATCGTTTATTTGTATCAGAATGCTCTGGATTATATTAGTTTATAAGAAATGTTAAGAAACAAAAACTAAATAATCTCTCGACATACAAATAAACGATAAACTATTACTTGACCTTTTGTCTATAATTGGTTGATTTGTTTATGCATTATTTTTGTGCTACGTTTTTCTGCATTTTACGTTGATTTTATCGTACGTATAATAGAACATATAAAAAAATAAACTTAAAAAGTGATCGTCACATTGAGTTATATGGATTAGATCAGTCAGACTAATACAACTTGATCTATTTTGACGATATAAAGCCACTGAAATAACCATAGAACGAAAACATAGGTAAGCAACAAAAATACATCTAACAGAACATCAATAGTTTTTGTGATCATTAGACTCTGGAATATTCCCCCTAAAAAAATCTTTAGTAACAAAAATTAAACAAAAGCTAAACCAAAATCCTTAAAAAAATATTAAATACAGAGTGAGTTTTTCCAGCATTTTTATTTGAAAGTGAAGAAACGATTGCATTCGAGCCGCGTTGCATTGGAGCCCGCATTGATTGATTTGAACGTTACATTTGATAGACATACGATTTGCCTTGGTTTTTTGTGGTGGTTTGTTTTGATCTTAACGCGAATTTAATGAAATTGTAGCATTATTTTCTACCTATTTAAATGTAATTTATCAAATATTAGTGCTGAGCTGACTAAGTATACTATTGCGACAAAGCGATAAATATATTATTTCTTAAAAAGACACCATAATATATTTAATAAATAACGAATATCTTTAAAATAATATTTGATAAATTATATTGAAGTGGGTTGGGTACAAAATAAGATTTTCGAAAAATCACACCCGGACACTATACACGAGTTACTGTACCTATGTGTGAGTATCTAGGGCTGCTTAGGTTACGGCTTTTTGGCCATACCATCTTGTCGTAGGTTACACTTCTTTTTGTTATGTTGACGTTTTTAGTAATTGATATTTCCGAAAACAATAAAACTTTTAACGACCGATATGAACATAAATGACAGAAATTTTTAATGAAGTGAATTCTGTATAGACGCGACAAGGCTGTATAGCCTTAGAAGCCATTACCTCTCTCTTTATGAAAAAAAATTGTCTTTGGTTTGCCAATCTCTTGACAACTGGTCACTTAGAAGTCACACAGGGGGGGGGTGAGATAGCCTTCAGAGAGTAGCAGGGAGTGTCCATACTGTGTAATGTCCTTATACTGTGTCGAAAAATACATCTAACATAATATTAAATAATGTTAGTGACATATTATGGAGCCGCAAAACAAGAAAACCTCGGAAAAATTTAAAACTCGAGCCAAGATCGAAACCAACCCCGGTAAGTGGGTAGTTTATTCTTCTTTCATTTTAAAATATCGTATATTTACACTAGTTTGATGTGTCATCGCTGAGAAGGTGCAAATAGTGGATGCAATATAGAAAAATAAACTATTGTAAGAAGCCACTTGCGACTCCTCTGGTGTTGCGGGTGTCTATGGGCAGCGGTACTTGTGATCTGACTGCTCGTTTGCCATCACATAAAAATCTAATCACATAAAAAAAGCCGCTAAGATTCCCACGCTGTTAATAAATAATCATATAATTTCTAAAAGTTACTATACCTATTTAGAAAGTTAAATATTTTGGTCTTATTGTTCCTTGAGGAAAGTTGTTCAGTTTGCGGAGCAACATTTACCATTTGCTGGTTTATATCGATGAAAAAGTCATTGTTTTCAGCATGCAATTACAGGATAAGAGTATTTGTATACCGTAGATAGGGTTGCCAGGTGTCCGGACATGTCCGGCTTTTTACAGTCGTGTCCGGCCAAATATGTATTAGCGAATCCGGCCTGTCCGGCTTTTGTTAGGCTTTTCATCGACCCCGCCCCGCAAAAATATGTCCAACGAAAGCGCGAGTGACTCACACGGACACGCATGACTCGCGAACTATCGAAGGAGTAGCACCTACGATTTCCTATAAATTTATTTACAAATGATAAGGCTGATTATTGATTGTTTTAGTTACTTTCAATGTAAAGAAGTTACAAATTAGTAAGAACAAAATGTGATTTACAGGAACACAGATGCTATGAAATTGCCGCTCTCATGGCTTCTGCACGGCGATGTTTTCAAAATATTCAGACAACAGGCATTTAGAAAGCATTATTTAATTTCCACTATTTCTATTTATTTGTCCAGTGAATAAGAATAGAATTGAGGGTAATTAATTTTTTTTATAATTTTCTCTTCAAACTTTTGAAAATAATTGGCCATTTCATATAAATAACCATGAATGAATAACAGTAATACACAAATAAAAGTATCATTTTTTTTCTTTTAAAAACTAGTGTGTCAGGCTTTCAGGGCAAAATGTCCGGCTACATATGGATCTGTGTCCGGCTTTTATATTTTTGGGCCTGGCAACCCTAACCGTAGACCTTTTATACAAACGACGCGACGATATACTACGACGAACCCTTTAAAATTTTGGCCCTTTTCGGATCCTATTTCCAGTAAAAGCCAATAATATAATATTAAATAAGTATATTTAATTAAATATTTTTGTTGCAAAAAAATATCATATTACAAAACTGCTGTGCGAGTTCCCACCAAAAGGTCTAATAAGTAGATGTTCAATATACTATAAAGTCTCTTTGCACATAAACATTCCCCGAAAAATGAGTTTTTAAGTAACATTCAGTCGTCGGCAGTCGGGTTTAAGTTTTATAACTTTTACCTTGTTTCGCTTACTCTCCTCTTTTGCAAAGTTGCTAAAATACACGGTGTTATAAAACAGGTATAGGACGTGGTCACTGGGATTTCTACTCGTCATGCTGGACAACTTTTGTACCACACCTTCGCTGAAATTGCAAAAGAATTTGACTCTTCATACAAATTGATCAGCTGTTTGGCTAATTTTGTATGGAAGGTCCAAGTTGCCGGATTGTATAGTACACCCATAACATAACACCCATTACGGTTAAATTGTCATATAGGTTTCCACAGACAATCGTTGGTAAAAGTATACTAGTAAAATAACACTATGCTGATTGGAGGCCCTTTTTTGGTACAGAAAGAGCTTCACGCAACGCCAGATAACTGGTTCATAGTAACTATCTATCTATCTATCAGCCGAAAGACGTCCACTGCTGGACAAAGGCCTCTCCCAAGGATTTCCACACCGACCGGTCCTGTGCGGCTCGCATCCAGCGGCTTCCTGCAACCTTTACCAGGTCGTCGGTCCACCGAGTCGGGGGCCTGCCCACACTGCGCCTTCCGGTGCGCGGTCGCCATTCGAGAACTTTACTGCCCCAACGGCCATCTGTTCTACGAGCTATGTGCCCTGCCCACTGCCACTTAAGTCTAGCGATTCTGAGAGCTATGTCGGTAACTTTAGTTCTCCTACGTATCTCCTCATTTCTGATTCGATCACGTAGGGAAACACCAAGCATAGCACGCTCCATCGCCCTTTGGGTGACTTTGAGCCTTCTTATAAGGCCCATAGTAAGCGACCATGTCTCGGATCCATATGTCATCACTGGCAACACACACTGGTCAAAGACTTTAGTCTTGAGGGACTGCGGTATTTTGGACGTAAAGATATTGCGAAGCTTCCCGAACGCTGCCCAGCCGAGTATCTCGTATCTCGGACCTCACCAGCAAGCTCATGGAGGAAAGACGAAGCCTGATTCTGAAATCCTCTGAAGATGCTTGTCAGTATCGGCGACTAAACAGACAGATCTCCAAGTCCTTGACCCGTGATATACGCCAATTTAATACCAATCGTATTAAAGAGGCTATCGAGCGCAATAAAGGGTCAAAAGTATTCGCAAGGGATCTGTCTGCTGGTCAAAGCCAACTGACAAAGCTGAAGACCGAGGATGGCAGAGTCGTGTCGTCCAAGCCCGAGCTGTTGGAAGAGGTTGAGAAATTCTACGGACAATTATACATGACTACACGCTTACCTGTCAGCAATCTGGCTGAAGACCCGAGAGCCAGATTGTCCCGACACTATACCGAAGATATCCCAGACGTCAGCCTGTGCGAGATTAGAATGGCTCTCAAACAGCTTAAGAACAACAAGGCACCGGGTGATGATGGAATTACGGCTGAGCTTCTGAAAGCAGGTGGAGAACCGGTACTTATAGCTCTTCAGAAGCTATTTAATTCCGTCATGCTTGAGGGACGAACGCCTACAGCATGGCACAGGAGTGTGGTGGTGCTCTTCTTCAAGAAGGGTGATAAGTCTCTGCTGAAGAATTCATAGTAACTAAATAAATAGTATACTTATAAGTAAGTTATGTTTTCTTTTACTTAATTGGTTTTGTGGTAACGTACATCATTTCATGAACAAAGTTTTTCTATTCTGTTCTGCTATTATGTAAGCAAACTACCTATAGCAGAATTGAGGTCCGAAAATTTAAAACTCCATGTTAAATTATATTTAAAGATTAGTTATGTAAATACTTTCTTTAGAAATAGCCGTTTAAAAAGCTTAACAGTGCCCAGTTTAATTACGCTTGCGTTACGAAATCCACGCGTAAAGGAGATACGTAAGAGAATTTAAGCCAGAGGCGAGTATTCTATAACGCCTCCACCGGCGCGGCGGCGGCGGCGGCGGCGCGGTGGCGCGGCGGCGCTCGCTCGCTGCCCACGTCCGAGCGGCATGCGTGTGTGTGATCTTACACGTGTGTGCGCTTTCATAAATAGGAACGGTTTGCGCCGTGTTCTGTTCAAATTTAACATCTCACATTTCAACCTGAAACTATACAGCATGAATAATCTTAACCATATTTTAAAGATTAAGAAAAGCTAAAGCTATGGCTCTTGACTGCGAATTCTTCAGCATGGAATGGTCGCGTAATTTATATTAAAGTAAGGATCCATAAATCGCTGGAAGTTCGAGTTTTTGCGAAAGTAGCGAAATAATGACTCTTCGCAATTTTACACATTTTAAATTTACCTGGAATTACTAATTACTAGGTACTTACTGCGACTACCTAATTCTTTTTCATATGTTCTGAGAAGGTGTAAACCTGAGCTGCTCTGTACGTGACCGTGACTGGGTGCAACGCTCTGCTCAGAAATTAAGTAACTTACCAAATAAAAAAATCTAACAAGTTGTTAACTCCTTTGAACTGGCAAAATTTGCTTTCTAGCACAGCATTAAACAATGTTGTTTCATCTATCGATTTATCTCAATTCACAACACCCTTTAAGAGAAGCATCGGTGAAACTTACGGGCATGCGAAGGTATATCTACGTACCCACAGCTATAGGACACGTTATTAATTTATCTGTAGCTTCTAGTGGAGGACTAACCATCGCCGCCCCCGCCCCCCTCGCCCCGCCCGCCCCCAGTGCGTGCCGTTTAAACAGTTCCAAATGAGTATGCAAAAGATGTAGGGACCTACAACACGGTGTAGGTATGGTCACTCCGAGAGGACGTGACTAACGTTTTACAGGATTACAATTTTGGAGATATTTGAAAGTACTAAGTAGTAAGTTTTTATAAGTACTTAAATTATACACGTTTATTTTTGGACCCCCACCAAAACTTCACAGTGGCTTCTACTCATGAAACTGAGCAACTTTCCCCAAGTAACCAATGGTCAATTCTCAAAAAGAAATTTGAACCTTTCATACTAATTTTGCAAATTGACCATTGGTTATATGGGGAAAGTTGCTCAGTTTTATGAGTAGAAGCCACTGTGAAGTTTTGGTGGAGGTTCAAAATAACCACGTAGAATACAGAATTTCAAAAGAAATTTTGAACTTTTTATAAGAAAAAATCGGGCAGTCGCCAATCAAGACCATCTTTCCTCATCCTTTTTTTGAGAAGTCGGAGTATTCAACGCCATGGGAAAAGTTGTTCATTTCAGTAGTGTAAGCCACCGTTCTCCGGAAGTGGTTTTTTTACACCGTTTATATTTAATAAGTAAGTAGGTACTTACTTCTAATAAAATGAATGAAAAACCTTTACTGCATTCAGATGCAAGGTACAACTCTATGTATCAAAATCAAAAATCAAAATCAAAATGTTTTTTATTTAAGTAGATGTTTTGCACATACTTTTAAATCGTCTTTTTTTCTACCTAGTACAAAGTTCCTACCACGCGGAACTTGTACACTCAACGTTTCGGGAAGTGTTTCCGAAGCCAATAACGGATAAACCCATTATCACGGATAAACCCATCATCACACATTTTTGTCTCACCGACCGACCAGGAGATAACCGTCACTATCGTGCGGTGCAGTGCTCATGCAGATGGACCGTAAAGCCCAAAGCATGCGCATGACTAAACAGGCCCGCGCCCGACAACGACGCGACGCACTGCACCAAAGCGTTCTGATATTGTATGCTTGAGGAGCTTTGCGTATGATTAGTGCACAAGCGAGGTGCAAAAACCTCAGAACAGTGTACACATTTCACAGGAGATTTGGAGATGGGCTCAGGTCGCCAGCAGGCAACACAGCTCAACATTGAGGTACCTTTCAGTTACCAAATGACCCAGATATTTAAAAGGGATAATACCCTCATCTCTCAAAATTCAACTTTTCCGGGATAAAAAGTATTTAGATAATATTCCGACCTCATATTATATCGTACGAATTTTGTTCAAATCGTTTCAGCCGTTGTGGAGATTAGCGAATACAAAATGTGTATTACAGATGTTTAGACATTTAATATAGCGATTTTAATATAGATAGGTACTTACGCGTATAGATTTTATTAGGATTACTATTAATCAGATATTTGTACCTTCAAATTATTTTAGAGAATATCTATTTGTATACGCGAATGAAGAAATTAAGCTGTTATGTATTCTAATTTCTAAGTATACAGAATATATTATACTGAAGCGACTCCATCGAGCATTTTCGACTGTTCCCAAGATCGAGCCCTGGCCCTGTAAATTACTGGAGCTTTAATTAAAAGCCCAGCATTACATGACAAGTATTCCAACAACGATCGGTATGACCTCCACTAGTGCCAGCAGTAGTTACATACCTTACATATCGCTAAGGTATGTGCAACCTCCCTTCTATTCGTGATAGGTACTTATTTGGACAAGTGGCGTAGGACGTGTGAGCGGTGGAGCGCTAATTGTGCGCTACATGATTCTGAAAAATTTTACCATTCGAAAATACTTCTTACTAAATACATACAGTTGAGTACTTGCAATCAATTTTTACGAAGGTATAGGTTAAATAATAGAAATAAATAATTATAAAGCAATGGAGCGATAGATAGCCATAGAATCATGTAGTGGACTATTTTTGTCAAAACAAGAAATCTGCAGGAAACAATAAAGTGCAACGTTAGTATAAGATTGACCAAGAAAAATCCGGATTAAGTATTTTCCCTTCCAAGATTGTCCGTCCATCTGTCAATGCCTGTTTTGTCACAGCGCGCCGTCTTATTATTTAAATTAAAGGATATTTTTGAAAAGTTATGTGAACGTTAATATGATGGATCCTTAAACACAACTAGCCAAAGTCTGGTCTATACTTTTTCTGGCAGAAAAAAAATCCAATTTTAGTTTTATACGGTTTAATGGGAATTGACTTATATTTCATTTTTACATTTACAATTATGTTAATAGTACCTACTACATTTTAATACTCGAAATTCATTTGATCCTACATAAAGTTTGTTCAAATTATATTGTTGCATGATTTTCGAAATAAACATAAAAAAAAACCGCCCGTATGCGAGTCGGACTCGCGCACCGAGGGTTCTGTATTAATTCTTAATCACACATGTCTTGAACTCTATATTTTTTATATTTGAGTTGATTGAATGAAAGGTAATTTGCGGTTTACGATTTATGACGTATGTATTGAAAAAAAACCTACCTACTAGATCTCGTTCAAACCAATTTTCGGTGGAACATGTACATGTACATCAAAAATTTTTCTAGTTTTATCATTCTCTTATTTTAGAAGTTACAGGGGGGGGGACACACATTTTAGCACTTTGGAAGTGTCTCTCGCGCAAACTATTCGGTTTAGAAAAAAATGATATTGGAAACCTCAATATCATTTTTGAAGACCTATCCATAGATACCGCATACGTATAGGTTTGATAAAAAAAAATGTTTGAGTTTCAGTTTTAAGTATGGGGAACCCCCAAAACTTATTGTTTTTTTTTTCTATTTTTGTGTGAAAATCTTATTGCGGTTCACATAATACATCTACTTACCAAGTTTCAACAGTATAGTTCTTATAGTTTCAGAAAAAAGTGGCTGTGCCATACGGACGGACAGACAGACAGACAGACATGACGAATCCATAAGGGTTCCGTTTTTTGCCATTTGGCTACGGAACCCTAAAAAGATAACCTATGTTGTTCTTGACGCATAGTGGTTGAAAGTCAAGTCGACGAATTAAGAGCCTTCATTCAGCCTTCAGTTTCACCAAACAAAACTCTAGTTTCAGCTCAAGACTTTGGACTTTCACTGATCCTGATATAACAACTAATGATAGGATCAAATGTGCGATGATAAGCACCTTGTTCAGTAGTAGATGTACAAAACTTAATTGGGTCATTTTATTAAATCTTCAAAAGTATATATTTGTTTTCAAAAGTAATCCTCTTCAAAATAATCATCTCTGTATGCTTGGAATCTCGACTGAAGTCCATTCTCCAAGTGAAAAGTTTAGAAGGGCTAGAAATTGTATAAAATGTGGCCGAGCACATTTCCATCGCCAGGGGAATTTGCACAAGGAGGAACAAGGAAGAAGCGGGGGCACCCCTTTCTCTGGGGTAAGGGACGTCCGTCCGCCCTACATACGTAGGGCAGGCTGTTTACAGCGTTGGGCACGCACGCCGCCGCTCTCTGTTCTACAGATCCAGGGCTGCTCGCCGCCGCCGGACACGCAGGGGTGCCACCCACTGGTTTAAACCAGTTTTGTTACACTATTTAAATTAATTAAAAAATACTTGTAATTTATTTATATGTAACATAATAATATAATTATTAATTTAAATATATTTGAATCTAAACTAATGTAGTAATAAGAATATATTTAACTAGATAAATTGGAACTCTTGTTTCTACCCTTTGAAGTAAAGTCACTTGTATACCTTACCTACTGATTTTTTTTTAATATTGACTAGCATTCATCATTACAGAAGTGAAGAAAAAACATAATTTATTATTTTCTTACGTGCTTAAAAACATATTTTACTTTAAAATTTTAAAATACTGAATTTGAATATACATATGTAGTTTGAATTAACCCTAGCTCGCTAGTCGCCGCACTAGATGACGTAGGGCGGTGGAGGCGGGAGGCGCGGGGGCTGCCACCCTCCCCCGCTGGCCGAGCGCGGCCGGTAACACGAGTGCGCCTATGCGAGGCATGTATCTTGGACGGGCAGATATAACAGAGAAGTAGCCCCCAGTACCTTGCTTGTAGGCGGTACGACTGTGATGTTGCTCTACTTTAATTATTCTTTTGTATTTCGTTGATGATAAAAGTGAGGGGTAAGCATGTGGTCGTGTATAATTGTCCGTAGAACTTCTCAACCTCTACCAACAGCTCAGGCTTGGAAGACACGATTCAGCCATTCTCAGTCTTCAGCTTTGTCAGTTGGCTTTGAGATCCCTAGCAAATACTTTTGAGCCTTTACTGAGCTCGATCGCCTCTTTAGTACCTACGATTAGTATTAAATTGGCGTATCTCGCGAGTTGTAGATGTATTTTTAGTAAGCTTGCTGGTGAGGTCCATGATCCGAGATGTTCTTTTAAAACGGCTGGTTTTAAAAGCCTTGCATTTCCGGTTCCACACTACTTAATAACGGCCTTGTGTTAACACTGATGCGTTATGAAAGAAGATAAATCTTGATGCCACCTGCTATCAACCTTTTCGTACATCTGTTAATGTTTGCTGAGAAGTTGAGATAACTTTTGCTTTTGCTTTAATTCCTTTCGCATGTATGAGAATGGTGAACTATTAAAAGAAATACTCCTTTTGGTACAAAAATACATGTTAATTATTCTAAAATCTTGTAGTTCATCTGAATCCAGACTTGATTGACGTTCGGGCTGACGGAGCCAAATTTTATCCCAAATTTGCGGCATCCCTCAAAGTACAGCGTGGAAGAAAAAATATTTTAGAATAATTAACATGTTTTTCTGTATCAAAAGGAGTATTTCTTTTAATAGCTCACCATTCTCATGCATGCAAAAGGAATAAAAGTGAAAGCAAAAGTTATCTCAACTTCAACTCAAAGTTATTCAACAAAAGCAAAAAGTCAGAATCAGACTGTCAGAGTCAAGTCACCGCTTTACGAATGAAAGAAGAAAGAAAGAAAATACATTTATTCGACATCACAGACAGCACTTTATATACTAAAACAAAGAAAATAAAAACAAAACTTAGAAATACTGTAAAAGGTGCCCCCCAGACATCGAATGGGTCTTCTACTCAGCATGTGTCTGCAACGCTGGGTTTCTGTAGAGCCCTTTACAGAGTGTGTGGGGCAGTGAGCAAACATCACATGTAAACGTTAACCATAACAAAATAAGAAGAAGACAAAAAAAATAGAAAAAAATAGAGAAAGACTTAAAATGTCTTTATTACCAATCAAACTGCAAATTCTACATACACAACAGAGGCAAAGAAGAACAGTTTTGTTTTAATTCAAAATGATCAGCTGATTAACCAATTAAGGGCGTCACACACTAGCGCTATACTGTGCTATTTTATCGTAAGATCAAATATCCATCCATCACACTCGGGCTCTATGTTATACTGCTATATCGTAAGGTATCACGTGACACCGAGCGATATGGAAATCATAGCGTAGACATGACCTTGATATGAGCAATGTTTACTTTTTCACGACGCGCGGGGGTGTTGAAATACATACTATCGTATCGCCGCCGTGTGTAATAGCTTGCTATACTATCTGCAGATATCGTAAGATGAAATAGCATAGTATAGCACTAGTGTGTGACGCCCTTTATGTTTGGGGTAGACATTTTTTAGGATTTCAGTAAATGTCGACGACGGAAGTTGACCATTGCGTAACTGCTAGTGCCAGGTCATTGTAAATAGTTTTATAGAGGGTGTTAAAAAGTGCGTTTGAAATTTTAAGGAGTTATTGAGAATCAAGTATAGAATACAGAAAAAATATTGAAAAAATCCGATCTACAATTATTTTTTCAGTTTCCTATACAAATATTTTGAACATCCAGTATCCTGGGTGTTAAAAAAGTGCGTTTGAAATTTGAAGGGCTAACTCAGAATCAAGTATAAAATACAGGAAAAATGTTGAAAAATCAAATTTAGCAATCTACACTTTTTTTAGTTTCCCATACTAAACTATACTATACTTACTAGGTAGTAAATAACAAATTTGTATTAGAAACTAAAAACAAAATGTAAATTGGATTTCAATATTTTTCCTGTATTCAGGCGCTGATACAGGGAGCGGGAAACGGGTGCAACTGAACCCCCCCCCCCCCGAAGCACCACCAAATCCCTTTTAGGGTTCCGTAGCTCAAAAGTAAAAAAAGGAACCCTAATAGGGTCACTCGTGTATCTGTCTGTCTTCTAAGGCATACAATTAACCAAACATTTCCAAAAGTAAATTCAAAAAAATAAAGCCATTTTTTATTAATTCTAAATTTTCGCGCTCTCTATGTTCGCATCTTTTAGCGTAACCCGCGTTATAGTGGATGGCATGTGACGGTGCTCTGTGGTGGTAGCGAGCGGTCTGCTGCCTCAGATTGTCGCCTACTAGTCATACAAGTCACGTCCGGCGGTGACCACGCTGAGAAGATCTGTCTACATTTATTTATTGTTCTACATGATATTACAATATATCTAAGTTCTTCACCCATTGGGCTGTGTTTTCGCTGAGTTCAATAACAACTACTTCAAAAGACGGTACTTCGACAAGACATTTCTTCGACACCTCATTAGTTAGACATACCACTACTTCGACAGGATTCTACTTCGATAGGACTTTACTTCAACAGACGTTACTTCGACAACATTGTATTTCGATGTGACTGACCGTTTCACCTCGTCAGGCTCTCAATTATGAGGTTTCACCACAATATCGGAAATTAAAAGAACTAAACATGAATACATGAACATAGGCACCACTCCCAGCAAGTCAGTGACGACTGATCCGGTAAAGCCGGATAAACCAGGGGGCGCAGTTAGAAAAGACACGCTCTGGGATGGGAGAGGATGACCGACTAGCCTCAACAAGTCAGTCACAATCAGCGGGCTATGCAGCGTGACGCCAATATAGGAATTTCGGAAAAATGATTCAGGATATAAGCTTTGTTTTTGTGTACTTCTTTCTAGCCTTTGGTGTTGCTGTTGTTGAGCGTTGTTGTCTTCTGAGTAATTCAGTTTCCGGAATTTCATATATCTCTTCTGCAGCTGCTTTTATTTTGGACTTGTCTGCGGCAAGATGTATCCAGTCTTACTCGGTTTTTTCATATTAGTACATGACATGCTGAAGGGAGTTGTGCCAGGTAAATAATGTATAATGCTTTAGGTGCTTTACATAATTTATGATATTCTATGTGTTACAAAAAGAGATAAAGTTACTGTCATTTAAAGGCAAGACAGACGGACAGAAATCGTATGCGTAGTAATCGGTTCTCGATGGCACTCTGTGGGTACAGATGGAGACCTAAAAATAGTGAAAGAATGAATTAATGAAAACGCTGTATTATGATAATTTGAAGCAACAAGAAAATTAAAACCAAATATGAAATTCATTAATCCTCACCAAGGACAAAACGGCGACGCCTCAGACCCATCCAACTACAGGCATATTTCCCTGGCTACAGCAATTGCTAAAGTGCTTGATAGTTTGCTTAACCGACAACGAAATATATGTACATCTAAAGCTACACGATGCACAGCTCGGATTCAAGGCCGGCCTTTCCACAGAGAGTGCAATTTTGTCGCTCAAGCATACTGTGAAGTACTATGCTTATAGAGAAACGCCTGTGTACGCCTGTTACCTAGATTTGTCAAAAGCTTTTGACCTGGTTCATTACGACGTGCTATGGGATAGGCTTAAGAATGAGTCTGGGGTGCCTGACGACCTAATCGCGCTGTTTAAGTACTGGTATCAGCATCAAGTTAATCATGTGAAGTGGGCAGGGTCTCTCTCGGAGCCTTACAAGCTTGAATGTGGTGTATCATATCCCTGAAGCTATTCAACTTATATATTAACTAGTTAATTGTTGAACTCAGCAACACCAATCTAGGTTGTCATATTGACGGAGTCAGCATCAATAATATTAGCTATGCTGAAGATATGGTGTTGTTGAGTCCAACGATTAAGAAGCTCTGAGAAGACTCATAGCTGTATGTGAAGGGTACGCGGCGGCCCATGGGCTCAGATACAATGCAAAAAAGAGTGAGTTAATGGTATTTAAGGCCCGGACCAAAAGCTACTCTAATGTGCCTCCGGTCTGACTATGCGGTTCTCCACTTAATATATAGTCAGCAAGTTTAAGTATCTGGGCCACTGGGTCGCCGAGGTTCTAAGGGATGACCTGTCCGATGCAATATGCTCGCCCGCAGATTTTCAAAGTGTACAAATCACATTAAGATTACGCTCTTTAGAGCCTATACTGTCAATCCTTTTACACTTGCAGTCTGTGGGTGAGTTATAAGCAGAGGGTATACATAGCGCTACGTGTCCAATACAACAATGCGTTCAGGGTGCTGATTCGGCTGCCGCGGTACTGCAGCGCGTCTGGAATGTTCGCGGAGCCGCACGTGGGTGGTTTCTATGCCATCATGCGCAAGCGCTGCGCCATGCTCGAGCGGGTGCGCGCCAGCCGCAACAGCATCCTGAACACTGTCGCTGACAGATGGGGATGGGACTCTCCGTTTGTGGCTCGTTGGGTGCATCTGCATGTTACATGACATTAATGTCGATTCGGTTTTCACGACTAAACTTATTTGACAGGATTAAACTTAATTTAAGTGTTCTGTCGTTTTCTTTCTATATCGAAAAGACAAGGACAAGACGCTTAAATTTAGTTTAGTCCTATCAAATAAGTTTAATCGTAAACTCCGAATCGACACCATTGTCAAATTAAATTAATTTATATTTTTATTAATTTATTTGTTTTTATTTAATTGGATTGTAATTAAATTTATTTATTATTGTATTTGAAAATTAATGTATTATTTTGAAATGTAAATGATTTTATTGATTTTATTTTAATTTTAATTAGTAATTTTATTGTAATTTAATTTATTTTTGTATTTGATTTGTTGTATTTTCTTAATTGTATTGTATTTTCTTAATTTGATATTTAATTTATTTTTATATTTGATTCTTATTTAATGTATTTAATTTTGAATTTAATATTTTAATTTAACTTATTAATTTGACTTTTTTGTATATTATTGTTTGTTTTATGGGGCTAGGACCTGAAAATAAATGATTTCAATTTCAATGCAATTAATAGTAAGTAAATAACAAAAATAACTATGGACAGTCCCAGACATACGTAATAGACTTCAAACTTAGATCACCTCTATGTATATTCGGGATTTAAAAGATTTAAAAAATGGCACTGTTAAGTTGCATCTTTTTTGACAACTTGCAAAACTCGGTTATCATCCTTGTCTACAAACTGAACTTAAATGTAATCACGTCAAAAATAAAATAAAAATGAAGTAGAGTATCTTGCGCTGCGTAACAAGCTATTTTACATGTGCACGGACTATAGCTGCCCGCCCTACGTATTGGTAGGGTCGAAATAGGTTTCCAACGGCGACGCTGAATACATTTCGCGAGGTTTGTGCGCAAGTAGAACTCCAAATTATAGGAAGACACCGCTTCTACGAAACATTCCCATCGCCATATTAAGCTTCGTTGAACTAAAATGACATAATCAACGCAAAGGCGTTGCTGTATTCGTTTTTCCATTTTTAATCCTATCCTGAACAGCATATCGGTTGAAAGGTACTGTCATGACAAAAGTCATATTAAGATGAAAGAAACCCACGTTTTCCTATCAATCAGCAGCGGAGATACCCGCTAACAATGTTTATGAATAAAAAACTTTACGTGATCGCACCATACTCGTACCCACCTAAAGAGAGAGCTATTATAATGACATATTGTAACAGAAAAGAGAATTCAGGAGTGAAGCTATTACAATTTCATTTCTATTCCCATGGCGCTAAGCCAGTTTTCCCTTGTTGGACATTTCTCCTAATAACGAGATGCTCCTAAGTTTTTGTAGGTAGGTACAGAATTGTGCTTCAAATTAGTGAACTTTTTATCAATCTGAAACGTAACTTGTCCTTAGTCGGTTTACCTATAATTTAAAATCTTAACTAACTAAACAACGTCACCTAAGGCAAACACAAAAAAATATTTTTAGAAATGTTAGTCAAATCGAGCTACCGGATTTCAAGAATTGTATATTAAGTTCTTCAGACTTTGTTCAGTTTCTGTAGTTGCAACTGTTTAAAAGGCGTCTGTAGATGTAGTCCGTTGGCTCCTGATTGGTTTCACTTCGCTCCTAGTAATCATAACTTCTAAGTGATAACAAGCTTCCAAGCTGATGATATTTACGAAATAATTGTAGTTTAGTACCTAAATAAATTTTAATGTTTAAAATTTTGCGTCGTCGTGAAAAAAGTTGAACAAAAGAAAACAAGTTCTCAAACAGCAAATTTAAATCTGTCCGTCCGTCACGTTTACCTTAGCCATTTAACCAATATCGTCAGATGAATTTTACGATTAGGTATTTGTCAAATCGAAACAGCTTGCTGGATTGTCATTTAAGTGTAGCTGCTACGCAACAAAAAACAAAAAATATAGAAATCTTAACGATGACAAACTTCGATGAAACAGAACAAGTAGTAACAATTATTTATACAGGTGTCCCAGAACTAATGTAACAAATTTTGGCTAGTGATAGCTTTGATCAAGACCTATCAAAATAACACAGCAATAGTTTATGGTTTGTCAGTTATAGCAGATTTTAAAAAAAGTTGATAATCACTACTTTGCAGTGGTCTTTTGAGCTTTTGTTATTAAAATAACACTTTTTTCTACTAAAATATTGTTGATTAGTGTTTCTACTAGAGATGCCATGAATAGTGATTTTGCCGAATACCGAATATTCAGCTAGGCTTTCGGCCGACCTGTATCATTGATGTGCTTGCCGTGGGCGTATTTTTTTTATTTGCGAGTAAGTCGTGTCACAACACCCATTATTTGTTGATTGTTACATCAAATTGTATTACTTACAGTGTGTAGATCGAACAGCCTGACCCTTACAAGTGGTGGTCAGCAAACGAAAAATAGTCCAAGCCTAGCAGAATTTGCTAATATGTATAACTATTACGGTTCATGAGATACAGCCCGCTGACAGACAGACGGACGGACAGCGGAGGCTTAGTAATGGGGTCTCGTTAGCCTTTGGGTACGGAACCCCAAAAAATAAACATTTTTCCGCCACTTTTCCGTCTTTCTTCAAAAACGACGTCTCCATTTTGTCTACTTCGGCCAGTAACAGTAACTTGGGTGTATTCTCGCAAAAATCTTATAGTACGATTGTCTCCGATTGGGGTACTTTTGTACCACAGCTTCGCCGCTGCTCTGTCACCGACATTTATCTAGTCCAAGGAGCACCAAGTCATCGTCATTATTACAATTTAGATAAAAGTAAGATTTGTTATAGTACATTACCGATTGGAGAAGTTTCGTAATTCATGGGGGGGTAGTGGTGCTAATGTACTACGTGTCGCCGAAAATTCGGTGCTTCGGGCGAAAGCCTAGCCGAATATTCGGTATTCGGCAAAATCACTATTCGTGGCATCTCTAGTAGAAACACAATATTTTAGAGCAAAAAAAGTGTTTTTTTTTAAATAAGAAAAGCTCAAAAGACCACCGCAAAATTTTTAAACCTATATATCTCGAAAACCGTTAACTTTTGCTGAACATGGGTTTTGTTATTTTGATAGGTGATTGCTATCACCAGCCAAAAGTTGCATTAGTTTTGGGACAGCCTGTATATCTATCTATCAACAATCATTATTACTTATTCCCGCAAAATATGCGTGTGTACAAAACACGCACGGCTGAGAATGCCCATTAATTTGGAACGAGGTGGAAATACACTTTATCAGTCCCTTTATAGTTTAACATAAATAAAGAGTCAGAGTTCTTGTAGTACAATACAATGAATAAGTAAGAAGAAAAATTAAAACGTCACTGAGACACCTTCAGTGTTAGGAAAAACTTATTAGTAAAACTACCTATATGGAATGCCAAATAAAAAATATGTAAAAAAGTATAATCTGAAATTTTTCTTTTAAGTGCATTTAAAGAACTAACTTTTTTTGTTCTATAAACTAAGGTAATACCATTTTTACACGGGTTCAGTAAAGCGTTACACATCCAACGAAGCTGCGTCGAAGCTGGCGTGCGTTAAATCTCAAAATTCAATTAAGAGGCACGCATTTTTCGGACACAGGCGTCCGGAGTCCGGGAGCGGGCGAGCAGCCAGCCCTTCCGCCGCAGGCTTTCGCCCCCACATTGGAAAATTTTCTCTCGAAAATTGAAGATATTTCGTGCCTTCCTCCCTGGGGGCGACTCGTTTCTCGACACTTATGGTCGGCGTCCTCGGGTGTGCAAGAGGCTTTTTACATAAAGTCCACACGTATAGGTATCGATCGAGGGCGGCCGGACAGGGGGTACGCAGATGACGGCCCCGGCGCCTCCTGCGACCCCCTTACTTCCCCCTTTCATTATGTAAGTGCGTAACGCGTGCTCGCGCGGACCTGATTAGGGGACCTCTTTTTTAATTGACCCCCTCACTTTATGGCGATTAAACTCAAATTGAGAGTGTTCTGCCGGTTCCAGCTACCAGTTCGCACCGCTGAGACGGGTGTCCTCTTAATAGGAGAAGGTCTTGCGACCAAAGTAAGTCAAAAGGTAGTTACTTACTATCTACTTACTTGGTCATATGATCAACGTTCTAAAAGTACCCAGTGTCCCCAGATATTAAGTGAAATCCTTATTATTTTCTTAATAAAAATTTAAATAAGAAAGTGAGTTTGTTTGTCCTACTTTTACGTCGCGATTGTAGCAAAGGATCGGCGTGTTTTTTTTGCCCAGAGATATAATACTTAGTTGACGAAGTGGTAAGTGACACAGAGGCAACATTTTTCTGTTTCTCGGAAATTTAAAAGGAATAATGCTTGACAAAGCGATACTATTTATGGATATTTTTTGTAGTAAATGGATTGATTTAATTTAAATTTGTAAAGAGCTGAGAGAGGGCGGGGTACAACAAACGATAGTTTTATTTCAAATAACTTATTTCCGTGCCGGTGAGAGATTATGGCTCGTACGCTGCTGATCCTTATCTACAAGGCCGGATCCGCGGGAAAAGCTAGTATTGAACAGAGTGCCGTGCGTTTGACTGGAGGGACGAGCCAGGTCTACCCAATCGAACGCACACAGCGCCCTCTTAAACCTTCTTTTTTTGGTTCATCGTGTACAGATCCATAACGTTTCTTATGTTGTTATGGCCACTGAGTATCTTGAATTTTTCTATGAGATCTCATCGTTTCCGTGTCTCTTCCAATATATTCAGGTTGCAGGTGATCTTGGTACGACTTATTTTTAAAACGTGTTTATTTCTTTATTTTTATTTATTTTATAATTTATTGTGTACACAAAATAGGCATAATATACAAGCTTAAGGTTAAACGTCAGTCACCCTATTTCAGGTATATAAAATATACACAAAGGGTGCAACTTATTTCTAAAAGAAATTTCTTCCAGCAGACCCGGACATGTTTGTTGCTCCTATCTGAACTTTCTCCAAATTTTCTATGTCTTTCTTGAAATATGTAGGGACACCATATTTATTGTAACACGGAAATCTTTGTATACTGCGCACTCGGTGGCACTGAGTGAGATAACCCAGTCCTTTGTCCATCAAACTACGCGGTCCAGATATTGCTGCATGAATTATACTATGAGGCATCTGTGAATATTAACAGATCATGTGCGAATTTGCTCCGGATGTTCCTCGGGTAATTCTTTCAGTTCCATGCAGGGGCGCCGGGTTTCAGAAAACCTCGTGGGTGCTGGGTGCCCACAGTGGCGGCCCTACAAATGCTTAGGTGGTGCGAGATCTAATGGTGGTGTCCCCTCCATATACAAAGGTTATGTTCCTTTGTTGCATTTATTTATTTGCTTGTAATTATGCTCTTGTACAAAGGTCACATTTAGACAAAAACGAGCATAGGTATTTTTTTTATTTTCAAGACACGATTTAAGTATTTTCATGGCTTAAAATGGAACTTGAGATTTTGATTGGGATAATGCAGTGTAAGGTTAAGATTATTTGATGCCCTGAGAAATCCACGTCTGTGAGCCCACTAGTAATTAAGTCTACTATAAACTGGGTGCACAAGAAGGAGAAATGGCGGGATAAGTTTGGAAACAGGTGGTTCGAGTGATATATATGTTACGAAGTTCAGTTGCGTATCCAGATTTCAAAACAAAGGGGCATGCTTAAAATTTTGTAAATTTTGTAAGAGCGCGAGCGAAGCGAGCGCGAAAATTTTAGATTTAAGAAATTAAGACAGCTTTGATCATCAAAATATTAGTTTTTTTTTTGGGTGCTGTTTATGGAGCCCTGAGACTTGATGCTCTAAGCGATTACTTAATATGCTTTAGACTCATCCAGCACTTGGACAATGATTGAGAAAAAATGTAAATAAATAGTCTGGGTTTTTATGGAAGGTTCCTTGTTTCGTTTTTTTTTCAGAATATTTAATATCCTAGTATTGTAGGTACAAGGTACTCCATATAAATAGTAACATAAAAATTTTCATTAAAATCGTTAAAATTATTTTCGAGGACAATTAAAAAGAACATCAGTTTGTATGGGAGGTACGTTAGATTTTTTTCAGATTAAGCAACTTAATAGTAAAATAGATCGCAAGAAACTTCATCATCCAAAACAATCCGAGCAATTTACTAGAAAAAGAATCATCATTCCATTACAAATTGTGTTAAAAAATATCAAAAATAACGCTCCTTTACGCAGTCCCTCCAATTATGTAATTCAGGAGGCGGCAGGATTGATTATTGTGTACCTACATACAAAATTGCTCGAGCGAAAGGAGTGTAAAAATATTTTACATATTGTGAAATCGAAGACCTCAGAGTAATTACGTTTTACTTTAATTTTTAATTTAATTTAATGCCCTTTGCGTATTTCCTTACAGTAGTGTTATTTACCAGACAGTAGAACCGATTGCTGTGTTAAACGCGAGCGAAGCGAGCGCGAATATTATCTCAGATTAGTAGCAGAAATTTAAGAAATTTTATGTTCTATGTTCATTCTCGTGGGTGCTGTTTGAGTCTCGTGCGTGCCTGAGCCCCCGAGCACCCACGTAGTCGGCGCCCCTGGTTCCATGTGTAAAAGCCACAGTTAACGCGAAACAATGAAATGAAATTCCACCCTGTAGTGACTGGTATGTGTTTAAATGTATGTATATGTTTAAATGTTAAACTAGAGCTATTACGAGCTATTATTATTCTATTACGACTGACTCGGTGGCTCAGTGGTTAGTGCTCCTGACTTCTGATCCGAGAGTCACGTGTTCGATTCCCACCCAGGGCAAACATTTCTCTGATGAGCAGATTTGTTTGCTCTGTGCCTGGGTGCATTATATCTATATATGTATGTATTTAAAAACGTATATGTGTATGTATTATAAGTCCCAGGTTCCCACAATACAGAGAATCCTAGTTTGGGGCCAGATGACCGTGTGTGATTTGTCCCAGATATTTATTATTTGTTATTTTTCAGACTGAATATCTAATTTCCTCATCAATACTATACGTATTTACAAGTTTTTTTAGGTCTGTCGAAGATATCTATGTCGCAGTAATTTGTGTGTAAGTAGAATATTTTTGTAGTTCCATGTTTAGCAATTGTATGTTGTCATAGGTGATACACGTGTGAAACATTTCGCATAAGTGTGTAACAGACCCATTTAAATCGCAATGTTTAAATCTTAGTTTTAATCAAATTATATTAAATTTAGAGTTCATCATGAAAATTCACCATCGGTTTCGTAGTTAGTTTAAAACCATAAAGTGCGACCCCAGTTTTTTTTATGGCAGTTTAAGTGTCCTAAATCTTTTTTTAGTAATACTCTTTATTTTAAACATTTTGATTTCATAGCACAGAGAATCTCAGTTTCAGGCTATCTAGCTATGTAACTTAATATTTTATTTGTTTATTTTATAAGATATCAATGTAGCTCACATCTTGCCCTTTACCTGCATTTTTCTGGGTAATTTTGAAAATAATATTGAATATTATTATTATTTGTCCCAGATATTATGATTATGAATTGAAAAGCCATTACACTTTTTTAGCCCAAGGAAACGACGTTTAGATGATTAGAAGATGTAGAAACTATAGAAACCAACCAAGTGCAAGTTGCACTCGTTCTTGTGTATCAAGGGTTCCGTATAGCGCAGGTTAAGTATAAATGGGGTCTTATTGGCGACACGCTGAAAGGCGATTTTGCGACTTTGTTGAAGATTCCTTTTCGCATAATGTAGGGCTCTTATGAAATACCTGAAAAAAACTTAACAGCAGCTTCTATTCATAAAACTGAACAACTTTCATCAAGGAATCTCAATTCTCAAAAAAAATTTTGGGCTTTTCATACCAAATTGGCGGACCAGTTGATGAATAGTATTGATTGAGTATAGGTTCCTTCGGCAAAGTTTCACGAGAGAAGCCACTGTTAATTTTATTTCAGTTATTTTAGAAGGATAGAAGTATCAAAAAGATCAAAAATGTAAAGATTTAGATTTACTTTGACTTGACCTTGTCTATCATTTTTTGTTTGTTTTGATGTTGCATACCTAATATTGCAAAGCTTTGGTTCTACATTTTTCTGAATTTCACCCTGATTTCATATATAAATAATCAATAAATAATAAAAAGTTAAAGTTGAGTCAGTGACATTGATCAACACAACAAGTGACCGCAACTATACTTAAGATTCAGTGATTTGGATTAGATGAGTGGGCTTAAACTCGATCGTAACAGCGATCCTGCAAATCGTATTTACTTAAACTTAAAAGCGTATTTTTTATTTAACATTGTTTTCATTTTCTATCATTATTTAGAAGTTGATTACGTTTCACTTGTACCTTTAATTATAAAACCACTTTACGTGAAATGCACATAGAACGAAAATATAGGTATGCAAAATCAAAACAATACAAGTTCAGAGATTACATTTCATGACAGACAGAACGTCAATCGTTTTTTCTGATCCGATAATCCCTGTGATGATACTATATTCTACGTCTAAAATCTTAAGAAACAAAAGGTATGTTTCTCGTTAACAATCCAATACCGTCCTCAGTGCTGGGGCCCGGCGAGTCTCTACCCACAGCTTAGGGAGTTTAGGCCGTACGCCACACACGGAGGCCAAGACCGGGTTGCTGGAGGATTTGGGACTAGTGTATATACAGTATTGGACTATGTTAGTGGCCAGCCCGTTAAGTCAGAAGTTTTCAAGCAGCCTGCTCTAACATGGCTTGATGACTGCTATCGAGTGATAGCAATCAGCACCAACAAATTAACATGCCTTGCCAAGCGCGAAAACGGTTGAGATAAATGCCACTAACAGTAAAAGTAAGAAGTATCTGGAAGTTTAGTATATGTATGCAATCTTAACTGATATGTCTAAGGCTTTTGACTTTGTGCGCCATGATGTCCTGCTGAATTAACTAGACTAAAGCGTTATGGGGTACGAGGGCGAACTTTTGATTGGATCAAAACATATTTAAGTGACAGGCGCCAAAATACCAAAATTAAATTCTTTGATAATAAAACCAAGACGATAGCAAATGCTAGATCTGATTTCATAATTAACAATAAGAGCGTACCACAAAGCAGTACATATTTTAGGACCACTCCTCTTCATATTTTACATTAATGATCTGCCAATGAGTACGAGCCAACAAATAATGTTGTACGCAGATGATAGCACAGCAATGGTGAAAGGGATCTTGAAAAATGAATATGAAGATAACATTAATAAAACATTGAGTGATATCATAGAATGGATGGATAGGAATGGTCTTCATATAAATATATCATAAACGCATATCATGCAATTTCATTCACACATGAGACAACCGGTAGACATGAACATAGCATAAAAATCTAACAAATTCTCTACTAAGTTATGGACTTATCTTTTGGGGAAATTCTTTTGACGTTACCGAAGCTTTTAAGTTGCCAAAAACGGATCTACGGATTACCGCAGATGGAGTCGTGCAAGCCTCTGTTTAAAAAATATAGTATTCTTCCCCTTGCATGTCTTTACATAAAAGATATTGCAGTGTTTGTCAAAAATCACTTGCATATTTTTGAGTCAAAAGAGAAGTTTAAAAAAACCTGAGACAGAACCACCATCTTATTCACTCAGACACAGGTAGATCTAGTTCTTATCATAGTAGTGTATACTACATGGTTTTGAAGCTATACAACAGCATACCTCATTGTTATGAGACGCTTGGCATTCAAGCATTTAAGAAAGCTCTCCAAATGGTTGCTTTCTAAACTCTACTACAGTGTTACACAGGAATTTTTTGGCGATAAGAACAAATAATAATTTATAACATTAATAACATTTGACCTGTGTTGTAATATTTATAGACAATTGTATTTAATTTAATTATTTATGACAGTATTTCAATTGTGTTTCAATATTTTATTGTAGTCCGATAGGTAATTGTTGACGTATGTGGCTATTATTTTAATTTTGCAGAACGTCGGCAACGCACTTGTGAATCCTCTGGTGTTGCGGATGTCTATGGGCGGCGGTAATCGCTTACCATCAGGTGATCCGTCTGCTCGTTTGCCACCTATCACATAAAAAAAAAACTTTTTTATTATTTTTTATTGCTTAAATTAGTATGTCTGTTTTATATAATATTTTGAAGACTATGATATAATTTATTCGATTTTTTCATATTTCATTATTGTACGCCTTTTGAGGTAAACTATGGAGTCCGTTTATTAATTATAAGATCTTTTATATACTTATAGTTTTCATAAAAAATACTTTGACTTTGATTTTATAAAAATGTGGTCCATTTATAAAACTTCATAAAAATCTTTAGATGTTTTAATTAAAGTTTTTAAACAATACACACACAGGGATTTTTTTTTATTTCAGCTGCTTATGCCGTCAAAAAAATTAGGCAGTTAACAGATGTAGACACTGCACAGCTAGTGTATTTTAGTTATTTCCATAGTATTATGTCTTACGGAATTTTACTCTGGGGACATGCAGCTGATATTGAAACTATTTTCGTTTTACAAAAAAGGGCAATTCGCGCAATCTATCAGATGCGATCCCGCGAGTCGTTGAGGGATAAGTTTAAGGAAATTAATATTTTAACGGTTGCTAGTCAATTCATATAATTATGAGAACATTATGTACATCCGCAAGAATCTGCATTTGTTTCGTAAAAACAGTGACAGGCATGATTTAAACCTAAGGAATATAAATAACATTGATATTGCCTATTCGAGACTGAGCAAAGTTAAAAAGTCGTTTGTGGGGCAATGTGTACGATTCTATAATAAAATACCAGAACATGTAACAAATCTGCCTGAAAACCAATTCAAAACGCATGTAAAACAATGTCTGTGCTCAAAAGGTTATTATAAGATAATAGATTATGTGAATGACAAAGACATTTGGAAATGTATTGCTCTTCCTGATAACTTTATTGTTGGTAACAAACATTGTATTAGTAATTAAGTGTTATTTTAAAAAATGTGTTGAAGCGAGTTTCTTTTGGTCTCGACGTTTCTTCTCGCTTCGGAAACACTTCCCGAAACGTTGAGTGTACAAGTTCCGCGTGGTAGGAACTTTGTACTAGGTAGAAAAAAAAAGACGATTTAAAAATATGTGCAAAACATCTACTTAAATAAAAAAAAATTGAATTTTGAATTTTGAATTTTTGAATTTTTTCTGTTTAAGCTGAGCTCTAGTAAGTAGTGCAAGACAATCAATCCCCATCAGAATCTCAACCTCGATTTTTTGCCATGACTGTACTTCCTTACTCCTTTATCGTTGAAAAAAGAGTCACAATATGCGTGTCGTACCGTTCAGCAAGTATCGTTAGGAGTAGAAGTGGGGTAGACACATTACTTTAGCAAATATCTCCAGTTTTCATGCCTGGGAAGTTCTATATGTCATAGTTTGACAGTAACAAAATAGATGTAGGACCTGTTAAATGGGGCATTTAATTGGGGAACAACTTGTGTTGGCAATTGGCTGAATGCGCAAAAAATTTTAGGACTCTCCATACAAATTGATCAGCCTCTTTTGTATGAAGTATCCAAAAATTTCTTGCTAATTCAACAAAGACAGAACAAAAGTTGTTCAGAATCATAAGTAGATGCCCCGGTTTATGGGTCCTTCGCCTTTATTACATCCTGTAGATAGATAGATAATATAAAGATAATGTAAAAACTTGACAAAAGTGAAAAGTAAAGCACCAGTAGTCTATGAGAGAAGGTACCGAATAGGACAGGATAGGGTTTTTTTCCTATAGCGAGCGATTACTCCAAAATCGGTCCCCTGAGTTGGATCCAAATCCCAATTGAGCATGATTTCCACTGGACGGCTCTTAATAGGACACGAAAGTTCTTTGAATGAAACGATGAAAAGAGGTATTCGCATTAAGTTAAGTATTCTAAAAGACGAGTTGTACAAGAAAAGCAAAGTCTTGTTTCTTAAACTTAGGGAAGTACCTACACCAAAGTTTTCCAGTGATTGGGCGACGACAGATTTTTCTTACAACTGCGCTTGAAAGGTATCTGATTGGTTAGTGCAGTTTAAACATGTTTGGAAGTAGTTCCAAAACCAAAGGTACAGTCTGTCTACGATCTTTTGGCAGATGGATGACATTGATATGGTGGCGCTTTAGTCACAAATTTGACATTTTTACTTTTTAGGGTTCCGTAGCCAAATGGCAAAAAACGGAACCCTTATGGATTCGTCATGTCTGTCTGTCTGTCTGTCCGTATGTCACAGCCACTTTTTTTCCGAAACTATAAGAACTATACTGTTGAAACTTGGTAAGTAGATGTATTTTGTGAACCGCATTAAGATTTTCACACAAAAATAGAAAAAAAACAATAAATTTTGGGGGCTCCCCATACTTAGAACTGAAACTCAAAAAATTTTTTTTCATCAAACCCATACGTGTGGGGTATCTATGGATAGGTCTTCAAAAATGATATTGAGGTTTCTAATATCATTTTCTTCTAAACTGAATAGTTTGCGCGAGAGACACTTCCAAAGTTGTAAAATGTGTGTCCCCCACCCTCGTAACTTCTAAAATAAGAGAATGATAAAACTAAAAAAAATATATGATGTACATTACCATGCAAACTTCCACCGAAAATTGGTTTGAACGATATCTAGTAAGTAGTTTTTTTTTAATACGTCATAAATCGTAAACCGCAATTTACCTTTCATTCAAGTTACAACGAACTACAAAAACTTTTATATTATGTTACTTACTGCTACGGAACCCTTCATCGGCGAGTCCGACTCGCACTTGGCCGCTTTTTTATTTATTTATTTTATTTTAAATTCACAAATTTTTGTACTTAAACTATCACCTCCTAAAAATATATTAAGGAACATAGTAGTTTAACTTAACTTTAAACAGAAAAGTAACATAGTAGTTTAACTTAACTTACACCGATCCAAGTAAGTACTACAGTCGACTTTGTTGGTGTCATGGTGAAACACAGTAGTGTCCCTAAAATACCGGAGCCTGTGGCAGGGTTCTGGAATGATATTCCCCTCCTCTTCGCAGCATCATGTCCAAATTCGGATTCAAAATTAAACTTCGTTCACTACAGAACATTTACCGGAAATCATTTAATTTGAGCTCAGTAGAACGATCGGTGCAGCAATAAGTTATGCTTATTAGTCAAATATAATAAATAAAGTATATCGAAGGAAATTCTACAGAATAGGACATGAATATGAGTATAAATTATAGATAAATTAAAAATATATATGAATATATAGATATATAGGGTGACTTTAAATTAGTTCTTGATAATTAAGGCTATGCATGTACTCATGATAACAAACAACTTTTCCTAAGGAACCCATAGTAAAATCACAAAAAAAATTTGGACTCTCAATACAAATCAAGTGACTGACCGGCCAGCGAAATTAGTATCGAGTCCAAATTTTTTTTTGCGATTTGGCTATGGGTTACTTAGGGAAAGATGCATATTATCATGAGTACATGCATAACCTTTCGTATCAAGAACTAATTTAAAGTCACCCTATATATTTAATACTATGAAGCATTTTATGTAATATTATTATAAGCATTAGTGAATTCTTGATTTTCTAATTCCAAGAGATAGGTTTTAAGTTTTGAATTTAATATTTTAATACAATGAGGCTTTGTCAGTTCAGTGACGTCACGAAAACTAAAATTTAGGTTCTTTAATTCCTGAGGTAAGAGTTAAAAGTATCGAGGTGCAATCGCTGAGAAATGTTTTCTCACTGAAGCTGTATATCGAAACGGTGCTTTAAAAGTTTTAAGGGTTGAATTCCGAAAGGTACGTTTTATTTCACATTACGGTGTTTCTTAAATATTTTTCGCAAAATAAAGCATAGTTTGCCAGATGTAAATTTGCCTGGGTGTCAGTACTTTAGAAATATTAAATAATTCGTCTGAAGGAAATATTCTAGGTTTGCGCTTTATGATTTTTAGACTTAGTTTTTGTGCTCTTTCAAGTTGTGTTAATAAGGTAGACCCACAGCTACCCCATGCAATGATTCCATACAGCAGGAGAGACTGCGTTAATGAATAGTATACATGCATAAGAGTATCTTCATCTACAATATTCCTGAGATCAGCATAGATATAGCTACATCTCTTTATTCTATTTACTAGAGTATTAATATGAACATTACATTTAAGATGCTGATCGATGTCTGTACCCAAATATTTAGCAGAAGCTGTTTGTTTTATTTTGGTGCAATCACATCCTTGCTCATTATTGCATGAATGTATTTATACTGAAACATCAGTTAAAGAAAGACCGGCCTTAGTAAGACCAAAGCACATAAAAGTAGTTTTGTCCTCATTCATGAGAGTAGATTCCTATCAAACCACGCCTTAGCCAAGCTTATACCTTTGCTTGCATCGTCAGCGACGAGATCCCAAGTGACATTCGAGAAAGTTATGACCGTATCATCAGAGAAACACAAGGTTTGCGCATTAGGAAGCAGCTTACATAAATCATTTAGATAAATTATAAAAAGAATATACAGAGTTACAGGAAAAGTCGTACTGAATATTAAAACACGTTATTATTCAGGTCATTTCTGATGGATTTGATTCTATGATATAGTGTCCTAAACTTAACCGTTATGGAGATATTGAACTTTAAAGATTTTTTATAGGCTTTTTTATCGATTTTTTTGGGCTTAGTGCTTCTAGGGTCCATTTTTTTTATGTAACTAGTTAGAAGGCATGTCAATTAATAAAAATGATTAACCAAAACTGAACCTACTACTAACAGCTTAAAAATACTACTTGACAACGGTTAGAATTAAATAATTTTCAATAAGAGTTTTTAAATTTGAAGCTCTCTGTTTTAAAAAAAATGTATGGAACTTATTCTGCAAATAGTTTTAAAAACTTCTACGTCTCTGCTATTCAAAAAGGTATAAATTACTATTAAATAGGCAAAATATTGACCAAATAACAGTTTAGTTAGCAGAGGGTAAATTTTTTTGACAACTCTTTAGTCCTTTTCAGCTCCAAACGAAGAGCAGTTTTCTTTTCAAAACTTTGTTTAAGGCCTTAATTCTTGTTAATCGACTCTTTAATTTACAGATTCTCATCGATTAATAAGACTAAAGTACACAGTACGACTTTTCCTGTAACCCTGTATAATTATAATGGTTTTTTTATATAAATTGTGTCATTTTTCAAGGTGGCGGCGTTAGTGCCGGCCTTTCACCACCTGCCAAAAGATCGTAGTCGAACTACAGTATTTAACTCGAAAATCTGAAAGAGACGTAGCTATTTCTAGAAAGAGAAAAAAAATATTGATTGAGAAAAATGATTTGGATCGCTTGCGAGTGATTCCAGGGTGAAAGGTGTTGTGGAACGACTAAGGGTAACAAACGTTATCGAAAATAATTCAGAAAGGTTTCTACTTCTAGCTTTTTTCGGTATTGTGTAATCATGAAATTTGGCAAAAAGCAATCCTTATAGCACAAGTAAAGGAAAAAGTCTGAAAACCAAAAAATTTTAGTTACATTGCAAAAAAATTGTGATGTAACTAAAAATTTTCGGTTTTCGGACTTTTCCCTTTACTTGTGCTATAAGACATTGCTTCCTGCCAAATTTCATAATTCTAGGCATACGGGAATTCCCATGCGAGTGTCCAAATATGCGGCATAACGGCCGCATCTCCTGATTTCGTTGGCATAGAACTTTGATTTTTTTCTCAGCTTTAAGGGATTGCAGGCCTGAGTATTTGATACAAATTTCAACTTGATACGTACACGTGTTCCTGAGAAAAAGGGTCTTGACAGACAGATAGACGGACGCACAACAAAGTGATCCTATAAGGGTTCCTTTTTAGGGTTCCGTAGCCAAATGGCAAAAAACGGAACACTTATGGATTCGTCATGTCTGTCTGTCTGTCTGTCTGTCCGTCACAGCCACTTTTTTCCGAAACTATAAGAACTATACTGTTGAAACTTGGTAAGTAGATGTATTCTGTGAACCGCATTAAGATTTTCACACAAAAATAGAAAAAGAAACAATAAATTTTGGGGTTCCCCATACTTAGAACAGAAACTCAAAAAAATTTTTTTTTTTCATTCAATCAACTCAAATATAAAAAATATAGAGTTCAAGACATGTGTGATTATGAATTTATACGGAACCCTTGGTGCGCGAGTCCAACTCGCACTTGGCCGGTTTTTTCCTTTTGAAGTACAGAACCCTAAACAGTATTTTTTGCAATTATCAACTTATTTGCAGTTGGTATACTGACCACGGCCTATGTCGAGGACAACAGTTATGGGTATGGGGACAATAGTTTTCCAACGGCAATGATAAGTTTGTCTCTCAATCCCAAGTTTGTACGGAACCCTCGCGTCGGTGCGTGAGTCCGACTCGCACTTGGCCAGTCTTTTTAATCACAGTAACCACAGCGGGTAACGAAAAAAATCATGTACCATGTCAAAGGACAGTCATGATAGTTCGTTAGTAGAATATAAGTAAACAAGTCAAAACAAGTGCCACTTGTTTATTTACGTATTGATGTTAAGAACTCCTCGTTATGTTAACTCATTGATGTTACGCTTATGACTTAATGATAGCTATAATTTTATGGAAAAAAAGAGTTGGCAATTTTTTTTTTATGTGATAGGTGGCAAACGAGCACACGGATCACCTGATGGTAAGCGATTACCGCCGCCCATAGAAACTCGCAACACCAGAGGAGTCACAAGTGTGTTGCCGAAGCATGGCTCTCCCACGGTTAAATCTTTGGAATTTCAGTTTAAATTTAATTCTTATCTTGGAATCACGTTAGCCTTAGTATGCGTCGAAAAAAAACGATCTTATTGTAGTTTAATTCGTTATTAACATCTTACTCGTACGTTAACATTCAACGGATAAGAAGACATGGACACTATTTCAGCAACCAGAGCCTTTCAAATTGTCTAATTAAGAACATTCACAACTTACAGCACTGGAAAAAGACTTGATCAGGCAGATTTCGTGCGAGTACATCCATTTATGCGACCTTCGGGAAGGTACAGTGACGGCGTGTAAGTTACAAAATCGTCTGCGATTAACAACTGTGTTTGTGACTAAGCTATCCGTAACAGGTTGTACGCATCACGTGTTGACGTAGCAGAAGGGAAAACGATCACGGATTCCTCTGTCCAGACCTCAACGTGCTAATCGATCGACTGTCAGTATTTGGATTGCAAAGGAACATTGTGCTTTTTACCGATTATGTATAGGTACGCAGTCCAAGCTTCACGACTGCACATCTAAAGGAGAAGGGCATACTCGTATTGAATGAAAATGAATAACTATTGCAATATTTTTAAGCTTCAAGTGATACTCCGTTTAACTTTTTCATTAAAAAATTAAGTTAACAAACTGGGTTTTTATCATCATTTTTAAGCATTAATATTCTAAACTGTAAACAATAAATTTTGTATTGATCGCAAGAAACTCCAAGTGAACTGGAAGGTTAATAAAATAATGATTTAGTTTTATAGTTTTCATGTAAACGTAGGGGCCCTTATTTTGTTTTTACTGTAATGTCGAAAAAAATCAGCTGACACTATTTAAACCGGGTCTTTCCCTCACAAAACCCAACATTGCCAAAGGAACCCACTGTCAATTTGCGAGAAAACTATTTGACCTCCGGTTTGTAAGGACAGTCAAAATATTTTTTCGTGAATTTACTATGGATAGTTGTTCAGTTTCATAAGTATAGAAGCCCCAGTTTAAATCGTTTCAGCTGATTGTGTTAGACGTTATATAAGGTGTTAACAATTTAGCTGTTATTACTTAAACTGGGGCTTCTACTAGTCAAACTGAACAACTTTTCCCAAGGAACCCATAGTAAATTCGCAAAACCTTTTTTTACTTTTTTTTGCGAATTCACTATGGTTTGGAAAAGTTGTTCAGTTTCATAAGTAGAAGGCCCATTTTTTTTACCCTCAATTGGTAAGCCCTTGGCATCATTAAGTTAGTTATCGTCATCATCTTGGCAGTTTAAGTAATAACAGCTCATTTGTTAACACCTTTTATAAATGCACTTTAATAATAATAGTTCCCACTTTAAACTTAAAGAGCGTTAACTTTAAAAATTAATAGTTAAAATTAAGAGCACAAAAACAAAACAAACAAAAATATATATGGGGTGACTTTAAATTAGTTCTTGATACGAAAGGCTATGCATGTGCTCCTGGTTACAAACAACTGTCCTTACGGAACCCATAGTCAAATCGCAAAAAAAATTTTGGTCTCTTCATACTAATTTGGCCGGTCTTTCACAAAAGTCTTTCTAACTATCTATTTGTGCTTTCTTGGCTTTAATTTTGTATTCTTCTTTTGCTTGCAGGTATTCTTCGATGACTTTTGCTCTACAGATTTCTGCTGCACATCTAATACGACGTTTTTTTGTGGTTACTGCCTTTTACTTTCGAGCGACTGATGAGCGAGCGTCATCCATCAGTGAGCGACGAATGAGTAAGGAAGTATTGTCATGGTAAAAAAGTCGAACTTGAGATTTTGATGGGGATCGACTGTCTTGTACTTATAGAGCCCAAAACAAAAAGAAAAATTACTGTCTGTGTGTGTAACTGGACTTATTAGGATGAAATTTGGGTTAGGGCAATATTTTGTTAATATCTCCAGCCGTTTTTTTTTATATCGCTGCCACCATAGTAAAAAACACTTAATTTTTTTGCTCAAAAATGGCTCTAACGATTTTGAAGAAACTTTGTATATTTTATAGTTGGTTTCTTTGCAGTTTACTTTTAAATACGTTTACTTAAAAATTACAATTTCATGCCTGAAAGAGAGTGACAATAGTTTATATTACGAAGCAGCTTCATTATAGTTAATAAAATACATATGAGATCTATAGTTGAGGTATTTAATAAACTTGTGTTGCACTTTTTCAATTTGTCACGTGTAGGTTATATAGTGGGGATTCCATTCCTGACTGGCGTATTCCAATTTACTGCGGACGTAAGTGAAGTAAAGTAATTTAATAGCATCTAAGTAAAGGATTTTTTTTTGTACATATCGTATCTTATTATGAAGCTAAGAGTTTTAAATGATTTATTCACGATGTGGTTAACGTGTTGGTCCAATAATAACTTACTATCAAGGAACACTCCTAGGTCCTTAGCTACGCTGGTTCTTTCCAGGACTTGATTAAGCAGGCTATATGGATATTCAAAAAATGATACCTTGCGCGTAAATGTTGTAATAAAACACTTTTTGACATTAAGATGTAAACGATTTAAAAGGCAGAAGTGGGAGAATCTGTCAAGATCAGATTGTAACTTAAGTCTTGGGGATTTAAAATATTTAAAAATATATTTAAGTCATCAGCAAAGAGTAAGATGTTAGCATGATGGAAACAGTCAATTACACTCCTCAGAAAAAATATAGACTCAAGCATATATTTTTCTTGTTTCAATATTTTATTACACTAATGTAAACATAAGCAAATGTATTTGTAAGACAGGTGCGATTATTTTTATGTGCATCATTTAACTCCTATATGCCTTGACCTTGAATATAGCTTATTTCTTTTGAGAAGGAGGTGAACTGTGAATATTTATAAACTCAGACGCAGTAGGACGTTCTGATTACATGACGTTTTTTATAACTAGTTTTGGTAGCTTATATCACGACGAATAATTAAATATTAGTAATAATTTAATTAGTTTACCTTTTTACCTTATATTATCCGTGTGGTAAAACATGAAGTGCTACTAAAAATAGAGAATTAATTATTTAAAAAGCTTCGAAAAATACAAAGAAAAATAGGGAGAGACATTATAGGGAGAAAAATGTGATAAGTATCTTTTTAAAGTTGGATATCGAAAATTATCGTAAAAAAAGACGTACTTGTCGATTTTCCTCTACCGTGAAATGCGTCCGTATAAGAGAATCATCGACAACCAGCAGAGCATTGTCAAGATTAGTGCGTAGATATAATTTGTATTGTGATCCTTGTATAATAAGAAAGTACGCAGCTAAATCAAAACAATTTTAATATTAAAAATGTCCCAGCAAACCTGCCTTGAACGCACGCCACATAGTGAACCTATTTAGGTTCGCAGAAAAGAATGTCACAAAAGCAGAACATTGGCAATGTTTTATTTAGTGATGGAAATAAATTATTTAGTGATGGTCCCGATGGATTATAATATTATTGCATGATTTGAAAGTTGATAAAAAAATTAAGCTTCGACGAACTTAAAGAGGAGAAAGAGGAGAGTCAATCGTGATCTGAGGCAGTGTATCTTCGTACCTAAAACAGAATTGGCAGTTATTGACGGGCGTGTAACTGCTACTCATTATCAAGTAATGTTACATAATTACCTTCACCCCATAATGATGCTGACTGAAGACGACACTGTAACTACAAAACAGTGGTTTCAGGACTTCGGTATACAGGTAAAAAGTGGCCAGCAGTTAGTCTACACCTAAATCCGACGGAGAATGTTTGGGGATCTTTGCAAGGAAATTCTATGCTCGGGAAAGCCAATAATAATTAATGGTAATGAACTGCGTTCAACGTGGGCTAAAATGTCAGCTGAAAAACTTATGGAGTTATTCGATAGCGTGCCTAATAGATTAATAGAAGTTATAAAAAATAAGGGTAACCGGACAAAATAGTGAATCAATAAGATATAAATATAGACGTTGAGTTTATAATTTTTCACAATAAAATTCCATTGTTGGAGGATATTAAATATATTTTTTATATTTAATAAATAAAGAAATTAAAAATATAACTACATACAGATACTCGTATTTACTTGCAGCATTTGTTTACGGAAAAGAAATCAGAAATATCCAACTAGTCTCAAATAAATTCATTAAATGTGTACGAGTCTATATTTTTTCTCAGGGTTGTATATTATTTATTAAAATATTAAAAAGGATAGGACCAGCCACCGACCCTTGTGGTACCCCTGAGGTAGGTGAAAACCAGTCAGATTTGTATACCCCAACCACCACAGCTTGGTTCGGATTGCGTACATATGAAATTATCCATCGTAGGAGGTTGCCAATACAATAATTAATCGTATAATTGCACTGTGGTTTATCGGACCCATAAACCCGGACATTTACGAAAATATGAAAAGTGAAGCTATAAATCCACCGATACCACACATTATTAGTTTATACTTATGTGCGTTTATACTGCGAGAATGAAGTCGCTGAGGGCCCCATACCGCACACGGTGCCTGAGGAAACTTAGTCGACTTGGTGGCTGCTTGTGTGTCTTTGCGCTGTAGTGAATTTTTCATTCTTTTTTTTTCTCGGTGGTTGTCTCGCGGATATGGAACATTGCCTACATTTGTATTAATATGGAAAGGTTAGCTTAAGGCAAGGACAACCTATTGTGATTATAATTCAAATTATTTATTATGCATAGAATTTAAGTGACAATGAATGGTAACAAAAAAATATCATATAGATTCATTAAATTCTACCTTATTAGGCGTGCACAATATTAGATTAAGTATTTTATCATATAACTCATTCATAATTATTAATATTACAGTCAGATAAATTATGAAAAAATAGTAACAATTTGTAAATAATATTTCTTAATTAAATGCATGTCATATATTAGTAATAGAATAATAGTAATAATAAATAACTGATTCCATACATGTCAGACTTTCAAATTTAAAAATTCATTGACTGAATAAAAGGCTTTATCACGAGAGCCACAAGTACAATTTCTTACTAAAATAGCTCAGCGGGATGGTTTTCATCTCACCAGGCAACCTGTTGAATAATTATTGTAATATGAAAGTTCTATTTATAAAAAATATATTTATGTGAGGTTAGTAAATAACTAAAAAAATTTACTCTTCGTCAGATACTTATAGACTTTAAGTACATTATCGGGGATTATCGAGTATTGAATGCTTGTTCTGGTTGTTGCTGAAACCTTTCTTAATCAGGTCCAAAAATAATAATCAGGTCCAAAAATAAAATTTTGCGAATTTGGCTGCAATTTTTTTTTACTAAGGATATAAAATTCCATGCTTTTTATGATAGACGAAATTTTTGTTATTTCGTCTTGAAATCGACTACGTTAGTATAGGAGCTTATGAAATACGCAATCAATAGAAATTTTACAATAATATTATGCAAGAAATTAGATAACTAAATCATATATTTGCAAGAATTTGTCAAAAACTGCACGATGGCCCGGATACAGAGCTCTCAAAATTTAAAAGTAAAATAGCTCGTTTCAAAAATGATTTCGGAACGGCAATTTAATGAGGTAAATTCTAATTATATTCTATTGTAGTTGCAGCTATATTTTAGCTGCATTACCCATTGGGGAATTATAAATCGAGCCGCTAATATTTTATTTGGCCACGGAACCCAACCTCTAATTTCATAACTAAGCCACGGGAAAATGAGAAAGCTTCTAATAAACTTATTCGTCTTCTTCACAACGCCAACTAAATATTCAAAAGATAGCGTCAAGCAAAGAACAACAATTATTATTACTTGTCCACCGGATTCATACATCACCACCTAATTTACTAACTCAGCCACGGATTTTACAACTCAGCCACATTTTACGTGATACAGCTTCAACATGTGTTCCTCAAAAAATATTGTTCAAGCTTCAACTAGAAAAATTCATATAAGTATTCTAATTTTGCAGGTTTTTTATATGTTGTAATGATATGCTTTTACACCAAGTATTTTTTAAATAAAATCGTGTGTTTCGTCTCCCTTTAGTAGTTCCTAATACAGGGTGTTAAAAAAAGTGCGTTTGAAATTTTAAGAGGTTACTCAGAATCAAGTACAGAACCCAGGAAAAATATTGAAAGAATCCGCTCTTCAATAATTTTTTTAGATTCTCATACTAAATCTAAATAGTAAATCGAGAATTTGTATGAAAAACTGCAAAAAAACAATTGAAGAGCGAATTTTTTCAATATTTTTCCTGGATTCTATACTTGGAGTAACCCCTTAAAATTTCAAACGCACTTTTTCTAACACCTGTATATACAGTGGCCATAATTTACTAATTTTAGGTACATTTGATGATCAATCAATATATTTGGTTATAATTTTAGGTACATTTTTATAATCAATCAATATATTAGGTTATAATTTTAGGTGTATTTTGATGATCAATCAATGAGTTATGTATTTATTTAAGTTTCACTACATTTTAATTTTTAATCGTACTAAGTTATAAAATTAGAACTCAAATTCATTACTTTTTTGGTGTCATTGTCATATATAATTTATCATATATATTTTAGAAGCTGACTACTTGAATATGAGTTACAAATTTAGATGCTAAATAATAATTTGGTTGCTGAGTTGTATTAACAGAAGCTTATATCGAAGATTTATAGTGGCTGTTATAGTATTTTTAGATGCCCATTGATGGTGGCTGACTTAGTAATGTAGATTTTTAGAGGCGAATAATGCTATTAAATAGAAGCCTGTTTAATTAGCAACCGTACCCATTTTCTTGCGGATCAAACGTCTGTTTGATATCTTGTTGGTCTAACTTCCATCTAAATAACATATCCGAGCCCGTTTTTTTGTTAGGTTGAACTGATATGTTTTTCGATTTGCTATTGCCATCTGCTTTAATATTTACTTTTAAAACGAGCTTTTTAAATTTTAATTTTCAAGAGCTCTGTCTCCGTAAGATAACTATTAACTGCAATTTTATGTGCTACTATACTTACGTAGTCAATTTCAAGACAAAAATTTAGTTCATCATAAAAATCATGGAATTTCAATATTCTTAGTAAAAAAAGTTGCAGCCAAATCCGCAAAAATCAGCAAAATTTTATTTTTGGACCCTATTAAGAAAGGTTTCAGCAACAACCAGAATAAGTATTCAATACTAGATAATGCCCGATAATGTACAGCTCGCGTCACGTAAAAAGAGCGCTGGCGGGCGTTCCGAGGTCCCATCAGTTTACTCTGACAACAGGATAGCATAATATAAATCGCGTAAGTGTGAAAGAGAGGGATCTAAACAGTTGCTGTCAGAGTGCATCCTCGGAACGCCAGCCAGCGCTCTTTTTACGTGACGCGAACTATACTAGTCTACAAGTATCTGACGACGAGTATTTTTTTTAGTTATTTACTGGTGGATTATAGCTCCACTTTTGATATTTTCGTAAATGTCCGGGTTTATGGGTCCAATAGCCCACTGTGAGTTAGCTTGTTGTGTGACCGTCAGCTTTTTTTGCCACCTTTTAAAATAGAAAATATAATAACGAAAATGAAAAAACAATCTACTTTAGTTTGGCCTCATCTTCAATAACCACTCATAAAAATTAGGGGTAAAAAAACCGTAATGTTATCAATTAACATAATGTTATAATGTCAGTTTGCTACACAATAAAAGACTTATCGTTTTGCGCTTTTAACGTTGTGTACTTTTACCATTTTGCTCCTTTACCAATTTGCGCTTTTACCATTTTGCGCTTTTAATGGTCGTGTTGCTCTTTTATCATTTTTTCGCCACTTATCATTTTGCGCTTTTACCATTATGCGCCTAAACGTTCTGAGTAACCCCTTAAAATTTCAAACGCACTTTTTTAACACCTGTATACGATGTGATTTAAACAAATCGGCGCGGGCGGCTTGTCAACAATTTGGCGTTGCAGAAACCAACAATTTGATATTTTTTAAATTCAAATCCTGAATTCCCGCGTAAAAATGTCATCCCCGATTCCCGGGAATGAAAATAACCCGGGAAGAGACCCGTACAGTGCCTCTGCATTATTATTATTATTATTAGGTTCCTTTTATTTTCTCTTACGCATTGTAAGCGAAGTCACGCCATTGCGATACACACTTGCTTGACACGGGGACGTGGGGTATATAGCTCCCGGCGCGGCGCGGGCGCCTACCGCTCGAGTAAGAGTGAACATAGAAACAGCTGATTCGGTTCGGTACGTTCGCGTTGTACCTATGCAGTGAGACTCGTGCGTGGTTAGTTATGCATCTATTGTATTTTTTTTTGTTTCAGCTCTTTTATTTGATATAAAAGTGGTACTGCGTACTGAAAACATAATTTTAGGTTGAGATAAGCACTCATAACAAAAACACGATAAAAAAAATCCTGAAAGAAATTGCAGTAGATTATGATTAGAATGATGAGCTGATTGAACCCTTTCCGTTTTCGGAAACCCATCCCTTACACCCTGTATGTTCTCACGAAGTCAAATCATTGTTATTTAGACAATCAACTTCGACGTTTTTGTAAATTTTATTGTCATTTCTCATCCAAATAGTTTAATTTTTTCGCGTAATCACAGATACCTTTTATCGCCTCTGTAGTCTAGTGACTAGTTCGCTTGCTTCATATAAGGTCGCGAGTTCAATTCCCGGCGGGGCCCAACTTTATAGGACTCAGTTTGGTTGTTGGTAGGGGTAGGGTATTTTCTGAGCCCGACTGGCTAGCTACCAACATCTTAAAATCTTGCCGCCAAACAGAATTTGTGTTCCGGCATGAAGATAGATAGCCATCATCACTTACCATGAGCGAGATGATGCCAAGAGCCTACCAATTAATGATAAAAAAATAATTAAGAGCTACCTAATTTTAAAATACTTGGTACTGAGATATTGTATGTCCTTATGAACATTTAGTAGTATTATGTATTATGCCCCTACCAGTAAGAGCATTTAGTAGGAGCATGAGTTTTCTGAATTTTTTTTTTATATGAGTTGGACCACGGGACTGTGAAGCGGGGTTGTTAGTCTAACTACAAGAATGGGTTGGACCAACACCTCTAGTAAAGGCCCGTGTTCCAACTAGTTGGACAGAGCAGTTGGACCACTGCCCCGCACCAGAATATTTTAGGAAACGGATGTAATGGGATTTCGATATTTTAGGAAACGGATGTTATGGGCTATGGATATTTTAGGAAAGGGTATGCAATTTGAATATTTTAGGAAATGGTTCTTATGAGTACAAACGGTAGATATGACCAATGACTCTTGAACTGCGAACAACAAAAGAATACCTGTAAATATACGTATAAATCATGTAAAATAAATATATTTGTATCCATAGACATATTTCATAAACTTTTTCGCCTTTGCCTGGATTGTACGTAACGCCATCTTTTCATTTCTGTCGGAACCATTGCGCCTACGGGTCTTAAAACATCTATACTACGGACGGACACGGACAGTGCTACGCGAATATGTGCGCCTAGCTAAGGAGCGCAGTGCTTCAGAGGTTAGCGCAGCGTCACTTTACTGGACTAAGAAATAAAGAGACTTAACACAAATAATGTTAAGTAGTTATCCAACCTATTGAGTATATTTCCGACCCAGTGAATTGTGAAGGAAGGCAGGGATCGGTTTTTTAACCGGACAGACTTTAGTATAAGTTTATACATAACACGCGAGTCGTAAAATAAATGATAAGTACAGAGTGCTTAAAATTTATTGAATACTGCAGCAGCGAAGAAAATTCAGACTAAAGTAGGTACTTATAAAAATAAGTGCTTTTTACGGTTGAGACAAGGCACATCAAAAAAATTTATTTAAAAAATATCGGCATATCTACGATCATTCATATGAATTCATTAATTGGGAAATAAATGAAATATCGTCTTTGCCAAAAGAGCACCACTTGGCTACGTACGGTTAATTGTCACATTCAATCATTTATTTTATAAATTAAGATAGCAGTCCAAGCAAGTCCCTCATCTAGCCCTATGTAAGGTGAGGCTATAAACGATATGTAAATAAGGTTTCGGCGCCAAAGCCGTGGTGCTTATGTAGACGAGATATATGTGCCTATGTAGTTTAAAGCTATGCGTATGTATCGGTTTGACAATACTAGCCTCCCTCATACCAGGATATTTTACTTTCTCTGGACGAGGCCCCTTGGGCGCATCCTGTTCGCCACCCGGGAAAGGGGGAGGGGGTTGCCTGGCCGCCCCATGCCCCCTTCACGCATATATTATATACTCACCATACACAGTGAACTTACACTTCCAACCTCAGGCTCTCATGTCATGTACATGTTAGATAAGATATTCATTTGCAATTTGTATAATCCATTTTAGTAGTCCTAGTGAACCTAACATAGCAATCTGTTAGGTATTCCTCATGTATAAAAAGCTGTAAGTATACGTTATGTAGGCAAACGCTTTGCTTCGAAGAACATTTAAAGACAATTGTAATAAAACGTGTCGTTTTGTTTCTATTTCAAAAGATACACAGGGTGAAGCAAAACAGGTATAGGATCCATCAACGGGGGCTTCCATTTATCATATTGAACAAGTTTTGGTCTTTGATTTTGATGAAATATCAAAAGATATTTGTAATTTTGATTCAACGTTTTCAAATCAACTTGTGTAAAGAGTAAAACTTTTTCATTTACTATTAAGGTAAAGAAGCAGAAGTCCCAGTTAACGTGTCCTACACCTATTTTGTTACATCTGTATATGTCTCAGTCAAAAGTGCCGTACCTGAGGAAGATACCACTTAATGAACCTAAATGAAACGCCTGTTAAGAGAAGAAAGATTTAATAAATAGATATTATAATCTTAACCTAAAACAGAGAGTAACTTGAACGTTAATTAAAAAATAACAAGGATTCGTCATAATTGACTACACAGAATAAATTGGAGGAAAATACTATCATACAACTCACAGAATATTAAGTTACATACTAAAACATGATTTATACGTATCATTATTAGAAATATTATCACGTTTGTCCAACTTCCATAATATGTGTCTTCGTCAATATTTCGTCAAATAAATATATAACACTATTTATGTTTTTACTAATCCGTGGAATCGAACGGGTACTGATCAAAATATGTAGGTATAAGACCACGAAAAGACCACATGACATCATGAGTTGAAGTTACATGAAGTTTTTTGAACAGGGTGCTTTATATCAGGGGCAAGCAGCAATGTGGTACTAGGAATTGAACATATCTACGAGGCTTAAGTAAATTACTAATATTTAAGATGTTACAAACACGTACCACTTTTTAACACCAGAATGACACCGAGAAGTTTGTTGTACGATATGTAAACAACGATAGTACTTATATTCAAAAACTCACACATAAATATTGTATATGTCGTGGCCAGATCATAGAATTGATCACTTCATGATGTAGCCGATCACTTCATGAAATGGTCGTATTTCATGAAATGGAAAATATCCGCTGATCACATCATGATATGGTCTGGCAAGATCAATGCATACGACACATACATCAACGTTTGACGATATACAGCTAAACGCACGGCTATTTCATGAAATGGTCAAGCATAAGTGATCATATCGTAAAATAGTTACAGTATCCACCGTTAGAGGCGCTGATATCTTTTTGTTTTTGTGATGGATCATGGCGGCGTACAATTAATAATAAAAAAAGGCTATTAATAATGCACCCAATTGAAGATAAAATAGAAGTTAAATGTCGTTACGATACTAAACTACAATAATTTTTCTAAAGTCAATCAAAAAACAAGCGCAACGTAAAAACCTTAAGTTCGGAAAGTATTTGATAGGTTAGATATCAATCTTAAGATTGATAGCTTTTAAAAGCTAAGTGTTAAAAATGTATAATTTATCTGTTAATCAAGATTACTCAGATTTAAAGAAACCCAGTAACTTTTCAACGTATTTTGAATTTTTATTAAACCTTTGATATCATGGAATATAATGTAGGGTACATTAATGATTGACCTTAATTAATGATTGACATTAATGATTGACCAGCAGACAGATCTCTTGCGAATACTTTTGACCCTTTATTGCGCTCGATAGCCTCTTAAATACGGTTGGTATTAAATTGGCGTATATCACGGGTCAAGGACTTGGAGATCTGTCTGTTTAGTCGCCGATACTGACAAGCATCTTCAGAGGATTTCAGAATCAGGCTTCGTCTTTCCTCCATGAGCTTGCTGGTGAGGTCCGAGATACGAGATGTTCTTTTTAAACGGCCGGTTTTGAAGGCCTTATTCCCAGCCGTTTGGACAATTTCCATGAACCTGTCGTTATAATTGTCCACATTTTCGCATTCTCCTAGGCATTTGAAGCGGTTGTGCAACTCGAGTTGAAAGCTTTCGGGGTTTTGGAGTTGGATAGGCGCTGGTCGGAGCGTGGACTTCATCAGTCGACATCTTTCTAGCTTTGTTTTGGGGCAGTAAAGTTCTCGAATGGCGACCGCGCACCGGAAGGCGCAGTGTGGGCAGGCCCCCGACTCGGTGGACCGACGACCTGGTAAAGGTTGCAGGAAGCCGCTGGATGCGAGCCGCACAGGACCGGTCGGTGTGGAAATCCTTGGGGGAGGCCTTTGTCCAGCAGTGGACGTCTTTCGGCTGATAGATAGATAGAAAGACATTAATGATATGGCCAAACGTGATGGACATATCATTAAACGTTGACGTTTAAACGATATGATCAGTTTTAGCTGGCCATTTCATGAATTACGACCATTTCATGAAATGGTCGGCCACATCATGAAATGATCAATTCTATGATCTGGCCACGACATATACATCGGATTTTGAATAATGATAGAAAATATTCTTAAAGTATAATTTTAGCTAGAGATTGCGATTATAGTTTCGAATGGTCGGTGTAAAACTTGGGGCTTTTTGTAGCCGATTTTGAAGTCCTTAAATAAATTTCAAACAAAAATAAATTGTAAACAATGCAACTTGCCAAGATAGATTAAACGGGATAATTTTAAATATCGTTTAAGATCATTGAACAAAAAAAATTAATTGTGGCAACCTTCAGAGACAAGATGAACAAATGGAAAGGATGAAACTACAGTTCAAATTTCAAATTCAATTTCAACAAAGAGTTCAAATTCAACAAAAAAGATGTCATAGTGATTTAGATGAATGCAATATATATTAGCACATTTGTACCTTTCATTTGTACTAAAATTTTGAAAATAACTGTAACGACGTTTACTAATGTAGGTACTTGTGTCTGTAGCACGCCGTCTTCTCCGTTTTGGACATAGGAACGGGCAAGCATATGTGCGTTAGTCTACCTCAAACGAGTTGGAACTTATTGTTATAATTTACAGGATTAGGTGCAATCTCGCAATTTTACTTTACAAAATGAACATGAGCACATTGAAAAACAAATACACCCTGGGCATCGCAAATAAAGACAGGACTGCAAAATATATATGATTTTAAATACCAAATCCACACATTTGACGGCTTTATAAACAAGCATAATCTAGAGAAACCCTAATAATTACAGGTACTGGATTAAAGATAGTATGGCATTACTGCAGCATAGTTTGACTTTTTGTGCGATTTTTTTTCACATTTGCAAAGCGGTTTTGATTGAAGTTCACGAAAGAATCTGGCATGACTATAAATTATTTGGAGACTCTTGAAATGAAGTTTTCCCACTAATGCGGATTTTTAGTTCGCATGCATGCCGGCACAATTTTCTAGCCTGCCTACGTCTATAACACATGACAGCAAAGCCAAGCCGTGTATGAAAAGATAGGTTGGGAAATAGAAAAAATTGCGCACATATTTCATTGAAAACTAAAACAGTAAAGAGGACTCATACAAACAAGGTATGTATAACAAAATTGTCGCAGGACATGAACTGACGCATTTACTCAATCAGCTGTTCAATTTCTATGAACAAATAGTTGTTCAGTGTGATGAGTATAAGCCCAGTAACAGCGCCTGTTATATTAGTCTGCATATTTCTGTGGAGAATCAGTTGCAATATAACTGATTTTTCCTCTACTCCACATGAAAAAGTTCCTCCAACCTCTGTTAGCCAGTGTTAGTAATGAAAAATAAATTTGGTAACAATTCCCGACATAGCTACCAATGACAATAAACTGAGCACTGCCCAAAAAAGGGGAAGCCCAAAATTTTTTTTGCCTAATTGACTCCGGGAAAGTTGTTCAGTTTCATGAGTAGAAGCCCCAGTTTAAATACACTCGGCTTCAAAAAAATCGCACGTCCGTAAAAATAGGTTTCAAGCACTGTTAATCCTTAAGACAAGCAGTTATTCGTAGCAATATTGGTATCATTTGAGAGCCCTATAAAAACTCTTTAAAGAAATATCCATTTCATTTGATTAAAGAAAATGCTTGACACTTTAAGTCACTGTGAATGACAATGGAACTGATTCTCCTCTTCAAATTTTGTTTGTATTGTTTTGTTTTTTGGGTATAAAACTGTCGATACAGCTTATCGGGGGATAAATTTGCTACCAACAGTCGAAGAAGACACAGAAGAATAACTTTCATCAGAAATACGTCCTTGAAGATGGACACTACTGCTGCTGAAGCCCCCAAAGTTATCGCACTACTGCAATCAGGACTACGTCAGTGTGATGTTGCTCGGCAATTGCACTTGAGTCGCTTTTCTGTTCGAAGAGTGTACCAGCGGTTCCTGCAGACCGTTGGCTTTGTCCGAAGGCGTGGGTCTGGTAGAAATCGCTGCACTTCTGCGAGAGATGACCGATTCGTCGTATCGAAGTCTTTGAGAAATCGGTTCTCTAATGCTGTTGAGTTGCAACAGCAGCTTCAAGCAGTTCGTAGAAGGGCCGTGAGTGTCTCTACAGTTAGAAGAAGACTAAAGGAGAGAAATATTGTGGCTAGAAGACCTGCCACGGGTCCAAAATTAACCGCAGCGCATCGGCGAGCACGCCTGCAATTTGCTCGCGCCCACGTCAATTGGACCCTGGACCAATGGAGAGCTGTTCTCTTCTCAGACGAAACGAGAGTGTGCCTTTTCTGCAACGATAGACGCAAAAGAGTATACAGAAGACAATGGAAACGTTTTGCTCAAGCCTGCATCCAAGAGACGGTAGAATACGGGGGCGGTTCCTGCATGTTCTGGGGCGGCATATCTGCCGACGGCAAAACTGAACTTTCTTGCGTCTCTCGGACCGGCGGTGCTCGCGGGCAAGGGTCGATGACTGCTCACCGGTACATCACAGAGATCCTGGAAGAACATGTGGTCCCCTATGCTGGATTTATTGGCGACGGGTTCACATTAATGCACGATAACGCTCGCGCGCACACTGCTGGAATTGTGCAGGGCTACCTTCAAGAGGTTGGGATCCCTGTCATGCAGTGGCCAGCGAGAAGTCCAGATCTGAACCCGATAGAGCACCTCTGGGACCAGCTGAAACGCAAGGTTAGATCCCGTGATCCCGCTCCCGCGACTCTTCAGGAGCTCCAAGACGCCGTTATTGAGGAATGGGACAGAATCCCTCAAGAAGAGGTCCTAAAGTTGGTGCGATCCATGAGGGAGCGCATGGAAGACGTCATTAGGGCTAGGGGGGGTAACACTAGGTTTTAGGTTAGTTTTAAGCAACTTTGTTTTGAAAAATTAATCAGATTTCATTTGGGTTTTTTAAGGATTTTTATTGTTTTGTAAATTTTTCTTAGTTCCAATAAAAAACATTGAATGAATTATTGTTTTTGCATTCTTTGTTTCCTTACCTTTCAAATGATACCGAACATTACCAATATTTCATAATACAAATACGATTGAAAGATGTTTAAAATAGATTTCTTAAAAGGTGCGATTTTTTTGAAGCCGAGTGTAGTTTCATCTAATTTTCTTAGACCTTATAATACATTACATACATATTTATTAATAATTTTATTCTGTATCTAAGAGTAGATACAGTCAGATATAGAATGAATTATATTTCTTTTTTTTAAATTTGATTGAATGAAGAATGAATATGAATTTATTACATGAATATTTATGTGAACAATAGGTATAGGTATAGTAAATATAGGTAGTAGTTCCAAGTCAAGTTTTAGATAATTAGAAGAAATTTTTAAAACGCATTTTAGAGGTTTGAGTTTGCAAAAAATAGAAAGCTAGGAATATTATAATTTTAAAGTTTCTAGCTTAATTTCAAACTGAGCTCTTACTGAATACACAATTATAAGTACACATATATGTATTAATTAGCAATTATTACATAGAAATAGTAATCATTAAATATATTAATATTAATTATATTTACCAACAATCCTTTAATCTCTTTGATAGGACTTTTGCACCATAAAATTTATAAGTGGGGCTAAAAATGAGTACTGAATATTATACAAGGCATCCCTTAAAAGCAGGTCAGAGATTTATTTCCATTTTGTAAATCTTTATGTGAATAAACTGATTTAGTAGGTATTTAGTCCATATTTATATGATTCATCACTTAGGGGACACCTTTCTGTGATTTACCATTTATGGGACACCTGAGGAAAGTAGTAATTAATTATATACCAATAAAAAATTGAGATAAAAGCATAAAATACTACGATATATTCAAATACCTACATCAACATGATTTTGTCTTTATAAAATCTGAAGCCTCTATAGATTTAAGTACAAGTTGTGTAAAATTAGCACCCATTATAACGCTAGCAAACTAGAATGGTGCCTCTAAATCTTCTAAGTGTTATTTACGAACTTCAATTATCTCATTTCGTTTTTTATGTATAGAGGGACCAATCACTTTCGCAGTCGCCTATTGCTTAAAATACTGGAAGACAAAAAAAAATAAGATTGAGATTTTAATACGAAAATAAGTAATACCATATGAGCCACTATAAACGTCTGTATAGAGAAACCATAAATAGCAAGAGATATAGTGTTTTTAGAGAAACAAATTTATCAAGTTCGACGAGTACCAAGAGTAACCAAGTTATAGAGTTACCAAGATATGGTTTCTCAAAACTGTACCTACCTATCTCGTATGGTTTCTGACTTCTACATACTGACCCATCTCATATAGCTCACGTATAGCATATCACGCGACCGAATTACATTTATATTATCCAATTGATTTGACGGGCACTACTTGGGTCCTGGTCTTCCTTGGTAGGAAGTCTTTACCACTTTTTTTATAAAACTAAGTATGTTTATATTTTATCTTACTAAATAATTCAGTGTTTCTGGTTTCCCATTCATAACATTTGTGTTTTAGCTATTGAGAAACAACAAATTTGCGCATTAAACAGTCGATGTATATGCTAGGAAAAATACACTTATTGTCACTCGTCATGTCACTTCGATGATCGCCTGCCATCTCAAATATGTTTTTTTAAAAGCAGATAGAAATTTCATACATGCAGAAATATTCCGAATTGATTTGATTGCTGTTCGTAAGGTTCAAAAGTTATGCTAGATATGACTATAAAACATATTCTTTGATTAAGGCCCTATACAGGCAGGTAGGTGCATATTACTAAACAAAAAAAAACATCTGGATACTAGGTACCTACGAAGTTCCTGGGGGATTAGCTCCCACGAGTGGAGTATGGCCTATCCTTCCCAAAGTAGACAAGGGACCCGTGCTACAGCAATGGGGACGATATGAGTTGTTAACAACTAGGTACAACAATACCACATCATTCTTAATTGCTTTGAAAATTTGTCTCTTTCGCTTTTAAATAAGATCATGGATATTTAAAAAGCTATTTTGATTAAGTGATGTTTGACACGTTCACAAAACCCTAAAAGCTTCATTGGACTCATATTTGTTTAAAAATACTGTAACAAGCGTAAAACCTTCGATTTTCAGACATAAAAATATATTATAAATACATAAATTTTAACCTAGGATAAGAGATATCATATCAATGTCCAAAGTAAAATTTTCGTGGGATGCGTTTCAAAGACAGTTTTACCAACGCCTGTATGATGTTTAAACTAACAAAACATTAAATTAAACAAGGTTATCCAATACTGGTGATACTATGCCTACTATATTTTAGTCAATAGCTTAAATTCTTGTGCGATAAACTAAACATTGTGCCTTTGCTATTTTTTAAAACTAAGGTTCATATTAATTATACAAATCAAGAACAAATATATAACTAAATAAAACACAATTCAGTGACTAAATAGCTGTTACAAATAAATAGAACATAAATTAAGAGACCTTAAAGGTACAATTCCGAGACGGGCTGCAGGCGACAACCGCAGGCGACACTACGGCCGGACGCTGCGGTCGACCGCATGTCGCTGCCGCCGTCATTCCAAACGCGACTGCACTTCAGTCAGCTTTTCTACCCTGTCATTTCCGTACCTTCGCGCGAGTCAGAATATCGGACGTGTTTAACAATAATTTACTGTGTCATTTGTTAGAGGAGGAAGATGACGACGAATTGTTGTTATTATATGCAAAAAAAGAAAAGAAATGCGTGTAACCGCTCTGCGGTCGGCCGCACTACTGGTCCTGAGACTTGCAGTCGCTGCGTGTAGCCGCCGCATGTCGCCGGCCGCAACCGCAGGCGACATGTCGCCGCGCTCGGAATCACTTTCATAGAGAGTCATACAAACCAGTAGTGTAACTTGCGGTCGATAAATGCGGTTCGTCGCCTGTCGCGTGTGGTCGGCGGCTTGCAGTCGGTCTCGGACTTGTACCTTTAAGGTGCAATTCCGAGACGGGCTGCAGGCGTCAACCGCAGGCGACACTGCGGCCGGCCGCTGCGGTCGAACGCATGTCGCTGCCGCCGTCATTCCAAACGCGACTGCACTTCAGTCAGCTTTTGTACCCTGTCGTTTTCGTACCTTCGCGCGAGTCAGAATATCGGACGGACAATAATTTACTGTGTCATTTGTTAGAGGAGGATGATGACGACAAATTGTTGTTATTATATGCAAAAAAAGAAAAGAAATGCGTGTAACCGCTCTGCGGTCGGCCGCACTACTGGTCCTGAGACTTGCAGTCGCTGCGTGTAGCCGCCGCATGACACCTGCCGCGGCCGCAGGCGACATGTCGCCGCGCACGGAATCACTTTCATAGAGATTCATAGAAACCAGTAGTGTAACTTGCGGTCGATAAATGCGGTCTATCGCCTGTCGCGTGTGATCGGCGACTTGCAGCCGGTCTCGGACTTGTACCTTAATGATATATTGTGATGCGGATCTCGGAGCGTGCAGTCGAGTTCGTTATCATGTTCACATGTTCACCGCTGTGCTGCTGTGCTATGCGCGCACTGCAATAAAAAATATTTCCAAAAAAGTCTTTAATCTGTAACGTAATATTGTACGAATAAAATCGCAGTGAATTTGTCATGACAGTGCGAATTCATATCATATTTATGGATTAAAATCACCTTGCAGTGCGCGCTTCAAACAGTCAAAAGTACGGTTTTAAAAAGTTACTGTAACTACAACGCCCACATTCCTGCAAGTGTCAACACATTAACGGGCCGAACTGTACACGGGACCCTGAATTAGGTTGCTCATACTGGGATATTTACTATTCCAATTACTTTTAATAATTCATAAACACAAAATAATGTTTAACTATGTAATACGTACTTTTTGACGCCGTATTTTACAGTTACTTTTATGTCAAAAATAACTATAGGAAACATAGCTAGAACAGGATTTGGTATGTTTGGTATTTTTTTTAATGCAGATTAGCGATATGTTTCCAACTAAGTACATGTTATTCTTCTTACTTGGATCAATAAATTATATGGGAGAAATTGTAACTTTACAAGGCTTTGTCTTCGTGGCATCTCCACGTGGGATTTTCATTTCATTCATTTGCTTATTACTAAAAAAAAATATATAATTATTTATGACGAGGAACTGAAAAACAAAAAGGGCGGAGCAAACGCAAACGCAAATGTAAACCAGTCAAATCGCTATTGGTATTACCTACCTATTGAACAGTAAAAGAATACTTGAGAAAAATTATATTGCGAAAAAAGGTTATTTTAGATGGTTATAGTAAAAGACTGTCACACATTGTAGGTGCATCTTTTTTTGAGTCGACTGTTTGTTCATCCCAAGTGTTTGTCCTGGGTGGAAGGCCGACTTAGTGGACAGGTAGCAAGGGGGCCTAACCACTTCACCTTGTTATCGTGTTATCGTTGTCACTCAATTCAGAGTCAAAACTGATTAACGTTTTGCATTTCCAATAACAAATTAATTAATTAAATATGTATCTCATAGATTTTTAAGACTAGCACGATTATTAATACTTTCAAGTAATCTCGAGTATATGTTTGAATTTTATTTAAATATTTACAAGGGTATACTTTCTTTTAGCTTGCGTATCATATTAATGTATTTACTATCTACCTACGAGATTAGGTGGTACGTAAAACGACTTACAGTACGCTCTAAGTGGCACGAGGCCGTAATAAAAGATGGACACGGGTGCGGTTTCCGAAGTTTTCAACTTTTGTTTGGGTCATCAGATAATACAAAGATGGTGAAACTTATCAACGAACGAAACAGATCTATTGATACTTTTCTTTGCAAAAATATATACAGAGTGAAAGGGACAGGTTTCCGAAAACATTACTCAGTAGACGAAACTGAACTTTCCACAAGACATTTTTTCAGGAAACGAAAAAAAAATCGGTTTCTCCATACAAACTGTCCAATCAAGTTTATAATTTTGTATGGAGAAGCCTATTTTTTTTCGTTTTCTGAAAAAAAATCTTGTGGAAAGTTGTTCAGTTTCGTCTACTGAGCAAGCCCTTAAAGTTTTCGTAAACCTGTCCCTTACACCCTGTATATGTAATTTTCACTTCCCAAAAATATCAGCGGTCCTAAATTTCATTGTAATTTCAAAAAAGTTGCATAATTCAAATATGAGTTTACAACACAGAAGAGATTAAAATACAAAATTGAAGTAAAAACTGTAGTGATGAAACAATTACAGGTTAATAATTACAATTATTGCTTGAAATAATTGCAAATTACAATCACAATTACAATTATTGAAATTAAAATTAGTTTTTAACATATTTAGGAGTAATAGTGATTTTAATAAAAGTGCTAGGATTGTTAAAAGACTATGTATCAAAAAAACCTAAAAGCTATATGTTTTATGTCGTTTATCTTTAAAAATAATACTATTTAGGCACTATTTATTGGCATAATTTGAATCTCGAAATTCTATAGTGAGGCTTCTAGCGAAACGGTCACGATAAAGTTTCGTCTTCTAGACATTTTAATAAAAAAACGTGGTAATCGTAATCGTTGTAAACGTGTCAATTAGAATTAATTGTTAAAATGCCAATAATTTCCAATTGCAATGAATTGTAATTGTAATTGTTTCATCACAAAAATTCTTACATTGTGATATTTGTAGATAGTCGAAATTTCAAGTTTTTATGCACTTTTTCAGTTAAAAACCCAAGTTGTTTAATATACATAAAATGTAATAAGAAGTTTATTTACTAGTTTCATTAAAACATTGAAGCTTAATAATTAAACGTATTGGAATTGGTTCTATCTTAATAACTAACGAAAATTATTCAGATCGAAAGATTAAACTACATAATGATCATGTAAATAAATAATGTAAAAACGATTTATATATCGTCCTGCCAATTCCAGCGCGGCGCTTGCGAATATAATTATTAACTTTTGTACAACGAAATAATATACCTACTTATGTGTGGTAAGGGTATATACCAATGGGAAGATATCATGAAATTATTTCGAAAACGATCCTCAGCATAAGACAGGACAGAACCCAACGAAGTTATGCTAATAAATAGATTCATAAGATTGATTTTCCTATTTATTTATATTTCTTACGTTCTCTGTACGTCTTCTCATAATAGAAGAGTGAGTACCTATGTATAGGTGACACCAAATTATAAAAGTTGATCATTGATAAATGTAAGCGTGTCTAACTGAACGCTAGAAGCGTAATTATCTGCCGTGACTGAAGGGCTGTCCGTGACTTTCGTCTCTTGGTATCGGGGCGCGCAGCGATTGGCGCTCACGTAATTATAAAAAATTGACCTATATTTTCTTGACCAAATTAGGGCATTTCGCATATAACCCGTAACGTTCTATGAATAAGTGCATAAACATAGAAAGGTGAATATGATAAAGGAATTAAAGTGTAAGGTATCACTGTGATTGGGGATCACACTGAAGGAGGCGCACGATTGACGGGTCGCTCTTAGCGCCCTCTATGAACTCTTCCAGGGAGAGTTTCCCGTCTTTATTTCGATCCATCTGTCGAAATATTTTGTCGGTCCGCTTTTCGGGTGTCGATTCGTCTTCTGGCATCTTCATAACGGAGCCCACCATTTTGTAAATTGCCTGAAACAAAATTAAATATAATAACATAGAAATTACAGGCAATGAAACCAGATATTATGACATAGCTCAGCAGTCTTTGAAATTGAACCCATAAACGAATTTACTGTACCTTAAATAATTAAAAGTATATCAACAAACGCTCAAGGCGTAGACGGCATTACACGGGACAAGATATTGCTTACACTAATCGCAGACAATCTATTATAACAAAAATAGTAAAGACATCTATCTTAACAGGCGTATTCCCAGCTATTAGGGAGATTTGAGCGAAATATACATAAAATATTAACGCATATGATGCTTATTTTTAACCTCCGCTTATAAGTACTTACTGGCCTAGCGGTTTTGGTGCGAGCCTCTTACGTTTTGCTGCTTTTAGGTCCGGATTCGTATCTCACGAGACTTTATTGTTCTTTGTCTTTTTATTTTGTATGAACTTATGTAATATGTAAATAAAAATACTTAATAGTTATAAAAAACATTTAGGGACATTTGTATGAACTTTTATTTATGGCGCCATCTTTTTTTCCGTATAAGTGAATTTACATACCTGATGACTTCGCGAATATATTTGCATCGCGCAAATTTGCAGAAACTACTCAATTATTCATTGTACTTTAATTCACATGCTCTGCATTTACTACGTAGTAAAATGCATGATGCTTCATTTGTTATACATCTGCATTGTTTTAATTAAACTAACTGTAATGTATCCTGATAGTAATCCTGACTACGGAGACTGACTCGGTGGCTCAGTGTATAGTGATCCTGACTACTGATCCGAGAGTCGTGGGTTCGATCCCCACCCAGAGCAAATATTTCTGTGATGAGCAGATTTGTTTGCTCATATATGTATTGTATATCAGTCTCTGGTTCCCATAATACAGGGAATCCTAGTTTTTAGACACGGAACAGATGGGACCAGTTGTTCAATTTGGGGCTAGATGACCGTTCGTGATTTGTCCCGGATATTTATTTATTTTTATTTTATCTATACGTACTAAATGGAGTCGTTGCCGTTAAGTGTTATAATTATAAAATATTATGAAACCTTTTAATACACAGTGAAAGAAAACACAATAGAACAATACTTAGTGTGGTTTGTTTACGAATACATTATTTTCAAAGTAGGTTGGCGCGTGTTACTAATAATAATAATAATATCTGGGACAAATCACACACGGTCATCTGGCCCCAAATTAGGATTCCCTGTATCTTGGTAACCAGAGTCTGATATACATACACGTATACTTTTAAATACATAAATATATAGCACTGTGACCATTTGTGGCAGATTTCTGCCACTTAAAAATTATTTATTTAAAAAAATAAAATATATAGATGTAAAAAAGTTGTAGAATTCGGCAGTTTACCTGGAAACCTGCCGAATCTGCTACTTTTTAAATTATTTATATTTTTTAATTTTTAAGTGGCAGAAATCTGCCAAAAATGGTCACACTGATATATATCAGTGTATAGATATAATACACCCAAACTCAGAGCAAACAATTCTGCTCATCACAGAAAAGTTTGCCCTGTGTGGGGATCGAACCCACAACTCTCGGATCAGAGGTCAGGATCGCAACCACTTAGCCACCGAGTCAGTCAAACTATGAACATATAAAATATGAACTAACCTTTCCATATAACAGTTCCGTGCGCCAAGTACAGTGTATTATGTTATAACTGTCGTATACAACAGTATGAACCATTACCTACTGCCCCTCTCTAAATGCGAACCTTACTCATCTACGGGCAAGATCCGATGACTGTTGTTCAGAACAAGCCACGCCACACACACATTTATGCCTGTATAGACGTCATATTTAATTAAATTACTACGCGACAGTTGATTACTTTTCTGGGTGTGGCACAAAAATGTAGGGACGCTATGATTTGTTAAAGAACTTGGGTCTATTTTTTTTTAAGTTTAGCAACGCAGCCGAACGCCGAGGTTTCTGAAATCACTACAATTAAACGTATACTAAACTTACAGTGACAATCTCGAGCATCTCCTGGCGGGAGATGTAGCCGTTGCCATCCAGGTCGTACATAGAGAAGGCCCACTTGAGCTTCTGCTCGAGCTTCCCGCGCGAGGTGACGCTCAGAGCACACAGAAACTCCCGGAAGTCTATCGTGCCGTCGCCGTTCGCGTCGAACGTCCGGAATACGTGCTCGGCAAACTGTAACAGAATGGTAGAATTTATTAAGGTTAACTTTAAGTATTTTGTCCTGTACTACAATAAATCAATATTCCGTTCATCCTCCTCATCATCGTCTCAGCGGGAAAACGTCCACCGTTGTACACGAGCTTATTAGTATATTACTTTTCAGTTATTCATGTAGTTAGTTGGTGGTTTTCTGCAAGCCTCACTAGATCAACAGTCCATCTAGCGCCTACGGTCGCCACTCGAAAATCTTATTTTTATATATATGTATATATATATATATATATATATATATATATATATATATATATATAATAGTTTATAAGTTATTCTGTCTTCCCGCAATAATCTTAATGTGTCTGTTTAGGTAGGTTCCAGGCGTTTTCTAAGTGGCAATTTACAACGTAACTGAACATAAAAATGTGCGACGAAAAAGAACATTAACTTCAGTGTTCATATTTGTGTATAATTAATTTCTGGATAGTTAAAAACGTAACAGGTATTTCGACCCTTTCCGTACCTTACTAGCATCACCATAAGGAAAGAAGTTCCCATATATTTTCTTAAACTCTTCAACAGACAAATGTCCACTGGGGCAATCTTTTAAAAATCCTTTATACCACTCTTGAATTTCTGCATCTGAAATAGGAATTGAAAGAAAACATGAGTTTTATTAAGATTATAAATAATATATGATTAAGGAAAATTAAAATGACTAACCTGAGAATTCTGTATTTTGCTTAAGATCTTCTAAAACCTCAGGTTTTAGTTTACTATTCTGTTTACCCATTTTTACAGTCGAATAATCAACAGCCGTAGATTAAAGTGATGTAAAGTCACGCGACCTCTTTCACTGAGTCAACCTTGCATCCTGGAATATACAATTCTTCATTTATTAAAACAACATTTACAAAAAAATATATACAACATATTATCATATAAGTAAAATTACCGACCGGTTAGTTGCCCTGACCTTGTATGGCTTTAACTGATCTAGCTCTTCAAAATTTACATTAAAATAAAAATAAATTGATTCAAACAAAACAAAACCTGGTAAAAAAATAACGAGACCCATTATGAACTATTACTTGTAATTTGTATAATATACATGAATAGGCAAAATGTGAATCATTAAAAATATGGTATTCTTAAGAATTAAATTACAACAGATTTACGGGGACTTTGTGGTTATTCACTTCCATCTATACGTGCCTACCTGCTATCTCCTAACGCTACTGCGAGACGAGTACCCTCGCTCGCTACAGAGTAGTAGACAGATTTGTTACTCAGACTTCCAGATATTAAGGAAGTAAATACACATTTTGTGACTATTGTCACGACAAAATACATTCGATAGAGATGCAAACTAAGTTCGTTTGTAATTTAGTCAAAAAGCTTAATATTTACTTATATACCTACTAATACTTATTTCAAAAGTTTTTTATTGGTATTAAAAGAAAATATTTGATGGACACAAGAATAGAATAAGTTACATGTATTTTCGACCAGTCGTGATACTTATAAACCATTGAGGATGAACGAGTTATAAATAAAGTAATTTAAGCTGATGACTTATTATAAGATTTAGCACAGTTTTACAATACCATTAACAGATAAGAGCAAAACATAAAGAAGGAATAGTTAATACACATAATAAATTAATAATTTGCACTATTATTTTTTATTGTTTAGAAAATTAACTCATAAAAAGGGCATATAAAAATATAGTAGATATATTAGGTATAACAATAGTGGAATATAATAATACAATAGTAGAAGTTACTGACTGTATCTCTTATTTGACGATATTCCTGTATGTGTATGACACTGATAAATCTTAAAATCTAAAATAAATCTTAAATAAACTCATACAGGTATACATGCATATAACAAAACTCACTGAAAGTCACGTACAAACTGTATTTTTTTATAAATTGATTAAAAACTTGGATTCGAGTGATTTAGCTGTATGTATTCTAAATAAAATTTCTACAAAATTATGTGCGACGATAATTGGCATTAAACACTTTCTTAACAAACGAAGCAAACAGAAGAAATTCCTAACACCGCTTTTCTTATTTCACGTTTTACATTTACCATTCCGGGACATGGCTGTTCACATGACTTACATCCCAATGTAAAAGAGTAAGTCTATATTTTCGACATCAGAGAAACCAAGTTTAGCTGCATCTGACTAGAATTTGTTTCAAATTCAAACGAGCTATTGCAATCCTACGGTATATAGCTAAATTAAACGTGATAAAATTAAACTATACCTTAATCTTAATAACTACATTTTGCTTATAATTAAACATGTAAGTATTTCCTTTTACAAATAATTTGGTGCTGGAAATGTGCGTTCATTCTTGTTAAGGAATAAAAATAGATAGTTATATTTTTTAAATTTACATGACAGCTTAGACAGAAAGTCAAGAATAGTTTTAGCTTAGACGAAATAATGGTTTAACTACTAAGCCAGACAAAAAGTGATCTTAAAAATAATATTGAAAATGTATGTCATTTCCATTGACGGATAAACTGACAAAATATAACACGACACGCAAGCCGTGCGTGGCAATTATGATTTTTAAATGAAAGTTAAATAAGATTTTTTTATTTATTGTAATTAACGCTATTTGGCATACTGCCAATGAAAAATATCGTTGCAAAGCGCTTTGTATGAATACTTTCTTCTAATCTTTACAACTTTTGACGTGATTTTTAATGTGTAGTTACTTGAAATTGTTTCAATCTCGCTTAAAATTGTTCATCTCGTGATATGTTACAAAACACCCTGTCTGCGAGAGCAACCTTCAGGTCAAAGTGAGTATTGTTGATCCCTCTCCAGTTCGCTACTCAATATATAAAATCAGTCATTTTTTTAATGTCAAGAAACATTCTTATGTTTATGATGGTGATAATACTTCTGCAATGTTAATTCTTTTGTTTCTTATATATCATATTTTTTATATCCATGATTATAAACAATTTTAAACGTAAAATGCAATCACGTTCCAGATTTTTACATATGAAAAATGATTGGTTTCCGATGACGAATTGGTTTCTTTCAAAAAATCTCAATAGATGGCTCTGCTCAGCTTTATGGTTTTGGTATCCACCTAAAATAAAAAATAAAGCCTTCTCACCAAATTTTTAGCACACAATCCTAAAGTAATATAACGTTAAGTAATTTCATTCTTAGTGACATTTTTGTTATAAATTATATATTTTTGGACTCAGAGTTAATAAACTGTAGTATATTGTTGCTACGCATGAAAAAAGTTTTATATCTATATTACCAGCTTGTAAGCACTTAAAGCAACCAAAACACTAAACCCCCTACAACAATATCATACTGTAATTTAAAAAAATATGTTATTTGTAGGTGATGTCAAAAAGAGTATACTTATAACTTGAAATACTGTAATAATGGTTTTATATTTTTTCTATACACAATAAAAAAAATATGTAAAAGGGCCTTTAGATTCACTATTATGTAGACATACACAATATTTTATGAGTCATCTAGAGATGCTTTTAAATACTACTGGAAAAACGCTCATTTAAATTTTTTGCACGCATAAAACTGCTAATTGATTCGAGGTCAATATCAGCAGCAAAATCTATGTATACTTCATTCCAATCAAAAAAAAGCAAAAGGTAAACAAACATAGTATGCAGATGACATTGACATGTGTCAGATCCATAGTAAGTTTGTTTACGTTTTGCTTTTTTTTGATTGGAATGAATCATACGTGTTGTTGTACTTTCAAGTAGAAATCATAAAACACTATTAATATTATGCATAATAAAGAACCATTTCGTGGTCTATACTAGTGATATTCAATGCCACCTATCTGATTTTTAAAAAGTGACAGAAAATTCTCTTTTACACTTTTTTAGACTTAAAAGTGTGTAAACAGAAAAATCATTATTAGAAAACATGATACAATACAAGACAGCAAATTTATTTGGAATGTCTGGTTTGAAATAACAGGATCAAAAAATGTATTTTTCTGTTAGTTTTCGCCAAGAATACTCAATTCGTAAACAAGTTTGCCGAAGCAGTGATCAATTATTATAGTATGAGAAGACCAAAACTTTTTGCGAATAGGGCATTGGTTCTTTGGAGGAAAATATAGTTTCATCAGCAGAAGTGACAGCATTTTTACGGTCTTTTTTAGAAATACCTAATATTTAAAGAACGGCTGCTTTATTTTACCAGTTTTACTTGCTCACATTTGTAAACGATCTCATATGATACGTTTATCGAATAAAGATAATATCTTTAAAATATAAGGATTTGCACCTTTTGCATTTCTTATGAACTCGTATTTAGTTATTCATTAGGATATTCACTGGTAAAATTTATTTTAAGCTTTATTCCAACTATGAAACAGTATATGGAATAGTTTTGAAATTTACCCTTTGACCGCTCCATTTAATTAATAACGAGCTATAAAACCAGCTACACAGCGCACACCAACAGCTGCTCCGATAAGTTTACAACAAAAGGATCCTCGCGGTGACGTTAAATAAAATACTGAAGGTAAGCGATGAATTATTTACAGAGAACTAGAAGGCACAGTAGTGGAAAAACGATGTGACACAGAGTCGGAAATGATGTGCTTAGAACTGTGAGAATACCTTTAAAGGTACAATAAAATGTATATATTAATATTGATTTTAAGTCTGAAGATACAATGCATAAAAGAGCAATCGTATTGCAGCGATCCCTGTTTACGAGTGAAGGAGTTAGGTACATAGAATAGGTAATTTCCTATATTCTAACCATAATATTTTTTATTACAAAATTGTTGAAGGTATTGGTGACATCTTCATGTTAGAAAATACTAACACGTAGACCGTTTTAATCCCGGCCTGCATAGCCCTCATGAACATGAAATCTTAAAAAACACACGTAACTGTTTACTCACTATACATACAAAGGAGACTTTGAACATTAAGATTTTTATTATATATAAAAAAACTCATCTTACAAGTCTCATTAGCAAATCTACAAGCGATTTTAGATTATACGAGTACTTCCACAATTTGACATCATTTTGTGCTAATGGATGGGTGTTATTCTGCAGCTGAAGTATAACATATTCAGTTAGTATGTATAACATGTTCAACGTTAAATGCTGTTCATTATAATAGTTAATTCGTTTCACATAAATCTTTTTCCAACGACTTGTGAACTAAAATGCACTTCATTGTGTAACGGCGGGCTCGTTCTTATGTATCGCGTAATGCAATCACTCAGTTTGTATACACGGAAACGTGAATGCAAAGGCCGTTCTTACTCTTTTAGTACCTTTGAAATCTGTTCAAAAACTATCGCACAGAAAAGCACTGAAATTATTTTTAAATTACTAGGAAATTATGTACCGTCTCCTATTTCACACCGTACATTATGTAATATTTACCCATTATATAGTAACAACTAATGTTGTTTTACATTTAATTGCACGATATGAAAATTTTCTACATATTTTTTCTACTAATTATATCGATAGAAATGGACTTTCTTATTACGCTCTTCATTTTTTCTAATCATTTAGGGGTTCTATAATATTTGATATAATGGCCGCAAAAAATATCTCTTTTGTTTTATGTTCAAGTTAATTTAGTAGTTGTATTTTAGTTATTGTGTTGATTTAGTAGGTGCGCAACTAACTTACTCGCATTTGCGAGGGGTACAATCTAGTCTGTATGAAATTTTAATTAAAAATATAAACGCATTAAAAGCATGCAAAAACCTATATAAATGCTTTATAAATATGTACCTATAGAGTGCTATAATTCCACGATAAGTGTATCGTTGGAACTTACAAACAAAACCTATCAAATTGTATCGGTCCGGTCAAAATACAAAATAGGTAATTTTTAATTCTTTTTTACTGACTGCATAAAATTGTAAAATTTCATATCTTTAATGGTTGTTATACACCTAATTATAAGAAATTGTTGGTTACCTCGACCGAATAAAAGTCGTCCGAGCAGCCGAAATGAGTTGAATTTACCTATTTTGTTGTAGTTAACTCATAGCTGCACATACACAGTGAAACTGTTAATAAAAACGTTACAAAGACAATTTAACCAAGAAAATTTTCAAATACCTGCATTTTTTTATAATGCATTATTATTATAATTTCTTTAAACTCAGTAAAATTCCAGTTTGAAAGAAAATCGAAATCCGGGGATTGTGGAAAATAAATACCAGTAACTGCCATCGTACGCCATCCAAAACACGATTCAACAATTTCGGGTCGATAGAAAAAAAAAGATTCAAAGTTGGGTCTACCGTTATTTAAAACAGTTCCCAGTGTCCAGTATATCAAAAGATAAAAAAGTATAACAGTATTGGTTTCGACGATATGAAGGAAACTACACCATTAGTTTTAACACTTTCATTCAGAAAAAACCTAAAACGTAAAAAATACCTACAATTCGCATGGCGCATGTGGGCGGGACTTACGTACTGCGCAAATCAATGCGCAGTAGCATATTACAACCTCGCCTTAAATAATATAAATATTTTTTAAAGTAGATAAAATCAAATGGAGCCAACTCGGCCGTTTGGACTTGTTCAATTCAGTCGAACATACGAACAACTCCTTATAAAAAAATAAAAGTAGCAATAATGAAATTTCCTTCTTTTTTTTTTACAAAAAGTGGACATTTCTACAGTGTTAAAACAACTGAACAAACCAACAAACTAGACCTTCAACTGAGGGAACTAACAGATTCTCAATTTGCACAGTGCACAGTTCACGCCATTCATATTCAGTTCCATTAGTAGAAATCCTAGTTTATTTTCTTGACTGGTCGTTTATTTACACACTATAGATATAAATGTTTATCTACTTAATCATGAAAAATTAAATTTCATCCAAAATGTATCCCTTTTAGAGAACTGAACCTCGTCGTCCGCCTTTCTAGTTCAATTTAATTGCTTATAGCCAATAGAGTGGATGGGTGGCGCAGCTGGTGCAGGTGGGACCGTGAGGGAGGGGGAGGGGTATGCTTAAGGAGCGAGCATCTTGGACAACTCCTCGTCCTGCAAGCAGCCCTTCAAGAATTCATCTTGCGTGAGCTGTCCATCGTTGTTCTCGTCCATTTTGGCGAAGATATTTTTTGCTCGTTCCTCTGCCGAGTCAGCTGGCCGATTGCTTGAGCATGCCCCGAGCATGTCATAGATAGCCTGAAAATCGGAGTAAGACTCGTGTCAGTTTTGCTAATAAATGTAATTTTCATGGTGGGGTTAAGTCAAAGCTCAAACATTAAACTTCTAACGACGCGCGCGAGCTGTACAACTGAATCGTGTCGAAAATCCTGATATCCTAAAGTATTATTTATTTGGTTATTATTACTCATTATTACTGGTTATTATTTATAGTCATTGGTTAGTTTCGATATAATTAGTTAACACAAAGTTTCAAAGATAGGTCTTTTGTCAGTATTAACTTCTATGTCTGTATGTTATTTGTGAGTTTTTGTACTACAATAGTAAAAACGAAAGTCCAGGGCTTAATTAAGTAATAACCCGGAAATCTGGTTAATTCAAAATAAATAATTACAGCTCTACAGTGCAAAAAAAAACAAAAAAAAAATAAAAAACATGATTCTCATATGACCCCATTAGTTTTTAACTTTCTAGCACTAATATTTAACTATAATAATTATGTTAATAATTTTTAACTTATTACATTATAAACAGTTTTAAATATGTAGTCACTAGCTTCCCTCGCGACTTCGTCCGCGTGGACTTCAGAATTGTGTCCAGAGAGATGCCAGAGAGAAATAAAATGTAAAGGTGGCGCTATCTAGTGACGAAGTGGACATTTTGAGTTTTTAACATTCCTTCGGGAACCCATAAGTTTTCCGGGATAAAAAAATCCTATGTGTTAGCCGAGTGTTTTATCTATCTACCTACCAAACATCCAAATCCGTTCAGTAGTTTCGGCGTGAAAGTGGAACAAACAAACAAACAAACATCCATACTTTCGCATTTATAATATTAGTGAGATTCAGAAGTAGAGTACAGCCGGGCATAGGCTTAATAATAGGGCTTTTTCGGTACCCTTTGGTTATGTAACGCTAAACTGATAAACACGCCTGGCTCCCTGACTCAACCATAACTTATGATTTTATATAACGACTGCTTGAAAGGTAAAGGAAAACGATTGATCACAAAGAATGATAAATGCTACACCAGGCATCCGCCGTCCATTCCTGGGGATAGCGAGTGCCAGTACACAGACACACAAACAGAGAATGGCGACAAATGCCCTAACAATACAACTACTATATTTACTAAAGCTAGTTGCGGTATGTCGCAATGTTATGACATTGCGCATATTCTTGGTAATACAGCTTATGTTTTTCCCATCACCATCTTAAGTATAATACTGTCAAGGGCTTAGCAATTGTAGATTTTTTTCTAGAACTTAACACATAATGCTAACCTGTACAATTTTGGTCATTTCCTGGATGTCTATGACGCCGTTGCCGTCGACGTCGTACATGCGGAAGGCCCATTTCAGCTTCTCCTCTGGGGTTCCGCTTGACGTCACGTGGATAGCCTGCCCAAGCGAAACCGGACCCAATATGGACACCGTCGACAAAGGATCCGATCCGGTTAATATCAGTTTTAGCCAAAAATCTTACTAAATGTGAAAGATAAAACTTTAGATCTATCACACATAAAGCACTTGCCGTGCTTGAAATTTGACGCAGGTATAAAATGTAATGGATTTTGTAAGAATACTTTTAAATATAAATACTGAAAACATTATTTACTTTCCATGAAACGTGTACTTCTTCTTCTGGTATCTTATGTATATGCCCCTCACCGTTGAAGTATTTACAATAATGCGTAACCTTTTTCGGTATATACGATATTTTAAACTAATTCCGTAACGTTTAGAAGTAAAAGAAATTAGGATGGTCAGAAAATATCAAGGCCAAATGTAATGAACCTATTATTTTTTATTGTTTCGGTGAATTTATGTAAACGTGATTACAGGCTCGTGAAGAATTAAAAGTAGGCCTCATTTGCCTTGCCCTTGCGTGCTACTAAGAGTAGTTCTGCAAAAAGTGGGGTTTGCTATACAGGTTCAATATGTTCAGGCGAATACATTTACCTATAACAATTAACTTTGGTCATATAATCTTTCAAATTCTAAATTTATAAATGAAATTTTGTATACATCTGCTTGTTTCACACTGTATACAAAAAAATGCATATTTCAAGTTAACCGAACATGAGCGCAAAGGTCAATGAAACACAGTAGTATAGAAACACGGTAGTATAGTGTACGTCTTATTTAATACTGTTAGGATCATTTTTGTACAATTAATAATCATACGAACGTTTCTAATAAAGCGAGAAATATCAGATAATTTTATAATGTTCTTAATGACTTAATAAAACTTAATGACCACGCTCAGAAATTTAAACACCCGACACCTGCAAACGGTGCGTCGTAGCTACCAGCTTATGCGCAAGTTCAGAAGACTGTGCCACAATGAGTTTCTAGGAACGTCGACGAGGCTAAATGTATTTGACACAATGGTTATTAAAATAAATAACAAATATTTTTAAAAACAATAAAGTCACAGTTAATACCCAACTAGCAAAGTTGTCATATAATATCGGGACTAAATAACGTTTGGTTTTAAAAAGGTTATCTAGTGGTATCTCGGATATCAGAGAATTGTGTTATAGTATTTTATACGAAAGTTTAGTCGTATAATACTTGGATGTATTTATTACATTAACAAGACATCTACACAACTAATTTGTTTTTAATACAACCATATTAAGACCTTTACACGATTTAAAATCGAATAATTTGCGCCCTTTTCGCGTTATGTAAACGTTAACACAACCGTTATACGACGAACTTTTGCTACTTGGGTATACTAGTAAGTCCCAACCCATAAGTTTGTAGGTAACGGGTTGTTAGGTAAATTATTTTTGGCTAAAACTGACGAAGGTTTATTTCGGACTCACCTGCAAGAATTCCTGTAACAAACATACAATTATCCTGATGATTTCCTCTCGTAACAACTTTCAGCACAGCATAGACACATAAGTCACATCGTTTTACTTTCTCAGAAAATATGCCAAACACTCGCACAAAGTTCGCAAGCTTTGAATTTGCAACTGAAATAAACTAATCAATTCGCTTTAGCTTCGTTATATCGTTAACATGAATGTACAATAATGCAGATTATTGTAAGAGCACAATATTTGGGTCAGTCATTAATCAGAGGGGTTACCTTAAAGTCTATGTAGCCGTTCTTATCCATATCGAATGTACGGAATACGTGATCGCAAAACTCCACAGCGTTTCCAGAGGGAAAGAACATCTTGTACATGTCGACGAACTTGGCCGGCGTCAGCCTGCCGTTGGGGCAGTCTTGCTGTAACACAGATACAAACACTCAGCTTTCCACTTCCAACATAGCAAGGAGATAGTATTATCATAAAAACCTGTCAAGTGCGAGTCAGACTCGCGTATCGAGGATTTTGTACCACCCCACAATGAACAGGGTGTAACAAAGGAAGCGAATGTCTTTTGTTTTACGACGTTGCTGAAGTCTTGTAACAAGATTTTCAATACAAAGTTGAAAAATCACCTGATCAGTTTATATGAGCATCCAGAATTGTAAAACAAAATTTGTTCAGTACAATGAGCACAAGGCCTAGTCGCCAAATCCTAAATCTATTTTGTTATAGCCGTATTTGTCCGACTTACAATTGGCCGGCTTTTATTACTTGTATTATATTTTACTGACATTCATTACGTATGTTATGTATATCGTCATAACGACGTCGTATAAGACATAGGTATTCTATAAAAAGAACTATCTATTACATAATTACGATTCAAAAGAAACAACCATCTCAATCTAGGACAGACAGACAATACGATCCCGCCAACACCCTAAAATCAACGAAATAAGAAAATAGGGCAGGGCAACATTTGCTTTGCTTAGAAAACATTATCATATTGTTATTATAATAACAATAACAAATACGTCACAAGCTCCATGCCGCTCTTACCTTAAACCCTTTGTACCACTCTTTGATGGTTGTCTCGTCGTAAGATGTGTTAGTTTTGAGGAAGTCCATGTCCTCCTTTGTGAGTTTATCTTTACTAACAAAGCAACCCATTGTGCTTTCTGAAACAAAAATAAAAGAGATGAGATGATGCCAAGACCAATTGTGGATAAAAAATATAACCTTTTATAGTATAATTTATTTCAAATAGTACAAGAGTACTCAAATAAATTACTAGGTATTAAAGACCGTTTAAAGAGCCGTATGAACCTAATAAACCTAGCCGGAAAATGACGGCCTGCGAGGGAAATTCCATCATTAGTGCCGATCGCTATCGAAGGGTAGAATAGCTCAACATCATCGAGGAAATTTATCATATCCTCTATCTAACCACTGGTGCGTCAGCCAGTGTTTTACTGTAATTAACTAAGATGTCTCGATGTAAATAAAGCCCTGCTTGTGATTTCGTAGCTGAAATTGTAAAAGTAGTTGAAATACTGGATTTTTAGGGGGACCTCATATTTCAGCAAATTAATAAATAAAAATTACTCCATCTTTTGTAGGGCTATATTAAGTATGGAACGATGTAATATTTATGGAATAATATATGACTTACGTAGCAAATACAATAACAACAAGTTACTTTCCATAAAAAATAATGGAACCCGTAGTTAATTCTGATAAACTGTTGTGTAGTCTTCACTTCAACAGCAATAATCTATTTGGTGCACAAATCCTTGAAGTGAAATCAATCCCATTTATATTCAGTACATATTAGTTATGATTTCTTCGTTGAACGGTCACACAAGATCGAGTACGTTCAAAGAAAACAAACAACGGCCGGAAAGTTTTCACAACGTTTAATATCTTTATCTTTAGAAAATATAGAATACTGATGGAGAAGCGAAAATAAAACATGCCGTTAATTATTAGTGCGGTTATTTATAAGATTCTGGAAAGTTTGGTACTGAAAGTTTTTACAAAAGTCCGTTATGAATTTTAAGACCTGATAATAAAAAACCATACCGGCGGCAAGAACAAGTGCGCAGCGCAATTTGGTGCGTTGTATGTTGGAACACGAATAGTGTAGGGTTCTGTGGTCATCATGTATTGTATTTTATCTTGTGTTTCAACTATCTTTGTGGTCAAATACCTTCATTATAAAAACCCATCTACGACTCAAAAAGAGTGGTGCACTCGGAAAATAATTCAATCCCTTTTTGCAATTAGGAGCTAAAGAAGTGGATGGCCGTCTAAGCTGCGTCAAAGACGTGAAATTACTAAAAATTACACTCTCATACGTTTTACTTGTTTCGCTTTATTATACAGGTGCACAGGTGTCCCAAAACTAAAACAATTGCCGCTTTTCAGCGATTGAAAACCCTGTATAGATACATACTAACGACACCTCAAGCTAATTATAACTTTATAACTGTCTGTATAATATTCTCGTAGTAACATACATACAGGATGACTGCTAATGTGTCGTGGGAATTTGAAGGAGTGATAGATGAGGTCAAAAGCAATCGATTTTGTCCTATACGATTTTTTCCTAACTTAAGCGTTATTGAGTTATTTGAGTATTTTTTTGAAAAAAATAAGACTGGCTAAATAAAATAAAATTAAAAACGACGTTTTTTTTTCAGATAACATACTGACTATTCATTCATAAGTTATGTTATGAGTTATGAATCATAACAAATAATAAACTTATCAAAAACTACAGAACATCACAAAATAATCAATTAAAATGAATGGATTTATTGATTTTTACATATTTTTTTTTGCCAAAAACAGCGAATTTCTCAATAAAACACCTGGTAAGTTACTACTAAGTACATTTAGTTACCAGTAGTAACTAGTAGTAGTAGTTACTAGTAGTAACTAAATGTTCAAAACATTTAGAAAACATCTACGTCTATCTAGCTTTCATATGAAAACAAAGAACCTGTTCAAGGTTGCACCGATTACCCTTTAGTTTAGATGCATACAACTCACTTTTCAAAAATACCTTCACTCACAATTTGTTAATATTATCTCTGTACTTATGAGGTAGGAGGTTTAGGTACCTGAGGTAATATTTAAGGCTCAATCGAAAGCTAGACAGACATAGATGTTTTCAACATGTTTTGCACATTTAGTTACTAGGAGTTGTATTGAGAAACACGCTGTTTTTGAAAAAAATATATTCAAAAAATCAATAAATCCATTCATTTTAATTGATTATTTTGTGACGTTCTGTAGTTTTTGATAAGTTTATTATTTGTTAAGAATAGTCAGTATGTTATCTGTACAACAACAAAAAAAAATTTTGAAAAGCAGTTTTTTTAATTTAATTTTATTTAGCCAAAGTCGTACTTTTTCTCAAAAAATAAAAGAAAAAACTCAAATAACTCAATAACCGTTAAGTTTTGGGAAAATCTTATAGGACAAATCCATTGCTTTTGACCTCATCTATCACCCCTAAAATTTCCACGACACATTAGCAGTCACCCTGTATACATAGCGTTAGAATTAAATACGAAACTTCTACTTATGAAACTGACCAAGTTTTACCGTACAACTTTACTGAAATCACGTATACTGTGATTTATTGTAACAACGTATATGTGACCTAGTTACCTAATTTTACTAAATAAATAATATGATCTTCAATTTCTTAATACATTATAATTAACTACTAAAATATTTATTTGAATGACTTTAATCAACTGTCAATAACGACATTTTATTCTGAAATTGTTAAATCTTTGAAAAACTTATTTAGTGATTGTAAACATAAAAACAAGCGGTTAAAAACAAGCAAGGTGCAAAGTGGTCGTGGCTCAGTCCGACTTGCGTGGTCGCGTCGATCACGCAGGTTAACTGACTACAGACACGGTCATAACCTAGATGGGTTTGACCGTTAGTGGCATTTATCTCGACTATCTCGTTAAGCACTTGATGCCGGCTGCTATCGCTAGATAACAGTCGTTAAGCCATGTCGGAGGCTTTATAGGCGGCTTGAAAAACTTCTGACACAGGGGTTGGCCACTAGCCCCACAACCTACACCAATCCGGACTTGGCCCCCGTGTGTGGAGTATGGCCAAACCTTCCCGATGTATGGGAAGAGACTCGTGCCCCTGCAGTGGGGACGTAATGGGTTGTTAACAAGTAACAAAAATAAAAACATTATACAGAATGTTACAAAACTACCCCTAATGAATAAAGGGTGTTAAAGTGTGTCATGTAAGGAGTCCACTGTAATATTTTTTTTTAACAAAAAGATAAATTAAAAAAAATTCGAAAATAATTATTTTAAGCATAAATAAGATTATCGACTATGTAGAACCACAGCACTAATGTATTCACCTGTCAGTTCATTATAGGAGTACAGATAGCCGCGCTGTGATATGCTGCGTTCATATGCCGCTGCGCTATGATTGGCGCGTTCGCATTTGCGCGCGGGGTCATGACCGCGACCAGATGATCGCTAGAGTTGGAAAATTTTTAATATCATTACGATATTTTTGAAGAAATTCGATAAAAGATTTCTCCGAAACGTGAACTGATGCAGCAAAAAGAAAAAGTACCCAAAATTTAAAATGATTCACAGTCCACGCCGTTTAATCCATTAGGGGTAGTTTTGTAACAACCTGTATAATAGTAATATCTATTTTTCGCTAGGTATTTAAAGATAAATTTTAACTATTTTGTGAATAATATGTATTACACTATTTATTTTTGATACTTTCAAATAGGTACCATGTTTCTAAGAAATATGGAGTTGTTAATTTTGAATTAAAAACTATTTTCTTGCAATTTAAGATTGTAAAAAAATACTACAATAAATAAGCATGCAAAATGTTACTTTGATGTTATGTTTCTGAACATCCTTATAACTCGTTAGCACGCTACCATCTATCATAAAGCGGCCATTTCACGGGTTTCCATTCAATTCATTCCATTCAATTTACATTGTTAGATAGGGTTATAATGTACCAGTAGTTTGATTGGCATGTAGGAAAGCCACATCACTACTTTGTAGCATGCAAACAAAAGATCTCCGTCGCTCGCGCGCTTCCGGCTCGCGCAGTTTCCTCGGGACAACTGGTGCATACGTCCGATCCCGACAACACAATCTATTCCTATTCAAACTATTAAAAAATATTTATTCAGTACTCTTCTTCTCATGGAACTGAAATATCTCTAAAACAGACAACTAAATGGGCTTATAACTTTGAAAATTTGAACATAATTACTAGAGAGAGTAGATAAGTTCGATGAATGAATTTTCGAATATTGACCGCCAATTGAGTTGAATGGGATGTTATTCGTATGTAAAATTAATTACCAACGCGTAAGTGTAGTAACCGTTAACGGTGATTCTTTATAATATACTGAACAAATTGTTCTACCTTGTTTGTTGTAACTCGCGATATAAACTGATCAACCATTTGGCCTATTTGGAATTGAAATGGAAAAATTGAATTTGAACTTACTATAGTTTATTTTTCAGTTTCATGAGTTCGAAGTTCCGAAGTCCCAGTTTAAAAAACCTTACCTATATTAAGACTCTACATATTCATACACCCAAACAACCTTCCTACTGGGGCACCTCGGAAAGCGTTACAGTGACCTATGTTGGTGACAGTGTCGTTGTCGGTTAAGCTTACTGATGAATGTTCTTTATCTTATACTACTTACTCTTATACGTAAGTAGTTCCTCTTGGCAAAAGCACGAACTAAGATAGAAAGTCGTCACTGTGCAAGTTATTGATTTTCCGCTTTTTTTAGATACAAGTAAGAAAAACCGGGACAAAATATTTACGCAAGAATTAGTCTTAAATAAAGTAGTCTACAGGTAGTATGAAATTATTACCTACATTACGTACGGTTGTCACGACATTGTCACATTTACTCGGAGTTTATATGCATTACAAAGTATTTACAAGGAAAAGTATAGCTTCTTATTTTTATTTTGTGCACGATCACAAATAAGACTCGTTTTTAAAACCTGATATGTAACTGGGGCATACATATCAGGATTTTACTATCCGTAGTAATCAAAAATATTATTTTACGCGATTTCTTTGCCTGACCAGCATCATCATCATACAGTTCGTATTAGGAACGAGTTATGCTTTAACAGTCTTCGAATATCGAACTATATTTTGATGCATCCCGTAATCTGTGTAGAATAGTCGGTTAGATTCTAAGGAAGTAAGCCTTTCCAGGGTCATTTTCAAGTAAATAATCATATATAGCAAAACAAAAATATTTGTATTTCTGAATATATCGTTCCAAAAATATATTTACTATGTATAAATAACTGTAATGTACTAAAATGTCGATTTACTTTTTTAATTTGAAAAATTAATACTTATGAATTAAAAGTTACAGATGAACTGTATTATCAAAATTCTTACTGGAAATGCAAAAATAATTAACGTCGGCGAGCTTTAATTAGGTTTCATTATGTTGAAAATGATATCAAGTATAAACTTCGTATGCCCAATTAAGTAAGGACAAATAGAACATGAGTTTATTGTTTTAGAACAAGTTCGTCTATTTTGTTTTTCACCACGAACAAAATAGATGGAAAAATAGTAAGATTTTTTGCCTTTTGAAAGTGTTTAACTGGTCTGTAAATACGATTTCCAAAAGAATGAATAATTTGAAAAAACAGTGGGGGACATGTCTATAAATTCATACCTAGACCATATCAAAATTCACGGTTTCCCTGAAGAATGGTGATAAAATGAATTTCTAGGAAATGCTTCTTTAATTATTGTCGACACATTGACCAGTTTTATTGATTACAGAACATTGATATTTTATACCAAGACTAATCTGATGGTTAGTCTTTCGGCCCTGATCTTCTTTTTCTTATCGTATCTGCGCTATCTTAGGAATAACAGGCATTTGAGGAGCGCCGAGACGGCTTAACTTATTACGATGAAATCTGTACTAGTAGACAAGGCATGTCAAATACGATAGCTTTCTACAATTTGAATATTATAATAATTATATTCCTATCATCGTTTTGTTTCATTATTAACAGAAAAATTAAAGGTAACCCGAAGGAATCTGATGAAACTGTATCTACAAAAAATATAGGGTGAAAATTTTACTATACTAATTTGGCCGCTCGGCTGATCGATGTGTATGAAGAGTCCAAAAATTTTTTTGCGATTTGACTATGGGTTCCTTGGGGAAAGTTGATCAGAATCAGGAGCAGAAGCACTGACTAAAATATCGGGCACTAATAAAGTAGCACCTTATATACGACGTACGGTAGGTGAGGAACAATACAGGTCGCGTCAAACTTTAAGATCGCTGAAGGGTACTGAGTGGGGGAAGTGTGCGTTCACTTGGAATCCTCATGCTCGAATTTTGATATTCTGATTATGCCAATATTTATTGTCTAATAGTGCCCAAAGGAAAAAAATGTGCTATCGTAGTTTCAGAGAAAATAGAGTTTTTGACTGAGGCTGCTAGCGGAATGTTTCGCTGGCAGCCTCATCTCTGGAACCAAGGAACTACTTCGAAATTCGAGCATGAGGATTCCAAGTGAACGCACACTTCCCCCACTCATTATCCTTCAGCGATCTTAAAGTTTGACGCGACCTGTATGAAACTATTTAAGTGCGTCGAAATTCCGGAAATTAATTGATTCTTAGATTTTTCTTCTTTTTATGAGACGATGCGGACCTTTCTGTAGTAAACAATTCACAGAAAATATGCATGTCAGTATTCTCAATCAATGTGAAACTGACTCGTTGGCTCAGTGGTTAGCGCTCCTGACTACTGGTCCGAGAGTCGTGGGTTCGATCCCCATCCTGGGCAAACATTTCTGTGATGAGCAGGTATGTTTGCTCTGTGTCTGGGTTTATATCTATATATGTATGTATTTAAATATATGTATGTATTTAAATTCTATATATGTATGTACATATACCAGCCTCTGGTTCCCATAGTACAGGGAATACTAGTTTGGGGCCTGATGACCGATGTGATTGTCCCGAATATTATAAAAAATTTTAGATAAAATACAGTTACAACGTAGCTAAGTGACACCATATATTGTATATCATGTTTGTGGTTGCATCGAGACATTTCTAATCGGTCTGACCTAGGAACGTGTAAGTGGATCGATCAATAATAAAATATTTCCAGTTGTCATCGCAAAATTCATTGGAATCTATCTTTTAGGTACAAGACAGACATAGGACGCAACGAGATTTCATCATGGTGGGTAAAGTTGTAAGTTTTGTTGAGGAACAGTGCCGATTCTGTCCAACGAGATTCATAAAGTCCAATGTTGTATTGTGTAACTTATTACAATTAAACTAGCTAACATTTGTTAAAGTTTGATAAGAACTAACAAACTAACTCAAACCGCACGTTCTCAACTTGTAAGTGGCTACGGAACGTCACAACCTTCACAGTTCGGCATGCACTTGGCCTGTTTTTATACTATATTTTTCCACCCGATAGAAATCACTTATGTTGTAACAATTAGTAGCTTCTTAACATGTAGAATTGTATTCGAATGGCAAATAATAATTGTAGCTTCATTCCATCCTTAGACGTAATATTTACACTACACTAGCAGTTATTTAGCTTGCAAACAGAACATCATGTGCATATTACATGATAATACAGACCCGTCACGGAACACAAAAGTCAATCGCTAACTAACATCTTAACTTAAGCATTTATTATAAATGCAATTTTTTTTAAGCAATTGGGCTTTATATATATTTCTGTAAAAACTATAATATCTACTGGGGTCTCATGATTAATCGACACTGAAAGAAAACTCGCAAAAATGAAGCAATTGTACGCAATTCAACGGGCCAGACCAAAAAGTCTGCGTTTTGAGAATATCTTGCGGAATATTGTAGGGAATTCAAGGGATGTCATGTTAGGCCCTACCTCAAATTTCGGTGTCGATTTCGAAGGTGGAAAGCAAATTTTAATTAAGAAAATCAAAACAGGTAAGACGTTGTTCACCTAGACTTTAGAGCTCGAGACTTCAGACATGCGCAGTAAGAACAAATTCATCATCACGTGCGAGATAAAGAATATTCTTTTTGATGACTTCACGGTGAATAGATTTCGTGTCTTCCCATAATACCCCTCGATAACAGATTCATGATTACCGTTTTCCATAGTAGATAAAAGCATAAGAGTCTCAACTCGTACGAATTCTTTTGAGTCCTAAAATGCGAACAGTATAAAACGAGCTCCACAAAATACTTTATCCAATAATTCTCTCAGTTTACGATTTTGCCCATCTAACTTTAGACATATAAACCAGATGGCTACCTAACATTCTACAGTTGAAATGATCTTTACCTTCTCCACGCTTATCAAATTTTAGAAAACAGGAATGCTGCATGGAATTGCAAACCTACGTAGTTAAAAAAAAATGTGTCGTTATAATAATTAAACAATTTGACGTATCTTAAGTGTTTAGAACTAGTATGTACAAAGAATGGCTAATTGTCTACTTACCTTTATTTTTGGTGTATGAGATCGATAAAGTGAAAGTTTGCAGCTCAGGTGCGATTACAGTAGCACTGTATAATGCGTGTACCGCGTTACCAATTGGCTTCGATGAACATGATCGCGGAGCTGAATTTGGTATACACGGCGCGTAAACAGTACAGCAAGGCCGGCGCCGACGGCGACCACTGAACGAGTATACCGCGAGAGTGTCGTTCGCGAGTGGCCGCACTGAACTCCGCGATCGATACCGCTGCTGTCGCGAGCTCCCTTTCGACCACCAGTTTCACAGGGCTACCCGGCGGACTCGATGCGCCTTCAATGCTAATGGAACCGTATGCTACTAGTCAGGTCTATGGGTAATAGCTTTTATTCGAAGAGCAAGCTAAGATAATCTTATTGACTGCAGCAAATCATTTTTGATAGAAACTGTGACTCTTTAGAATAGCACGGGGCATGCGCGGTGGTAGGGCAGCCAGGCGCGGGGCAGCGCGGGGCAGCGCAGGGCAGCGCGAGGAGGCATCGAAGTGTCGGAGGTGGAGGCGACTATGGCCGCAGCCTTGCCGCACGCAACGAACAAAGAAAATCTGCGAATGGGTTACAGTAGCAAAACCCTTCGGTTGTTGAAAAAAACATTGATACAACACAGTATATATCTGTGCGACGACGACGTGTGCCTTCATTATATGTTTCAAACCAATAGAATAATAGAAATAATAATAGGTCAATTTTAGAAACATTCACTTTTAGAATATTGTCTTCAATCAAACCCTATGTTTGTAATACGAATACATAAATACTAATAAGTCAGCCTGTCGTGATTGCCCAAAATGGTAACTTTTAGATTCGGAACGTACGTACTTCGTAGTTTTAGGGTCACCTTAACCTCGCTAAGGAAAATAAATTCTATAGCCACACTGTGCATATACTTACTAGAGAATCCTTTTACCGTCTGATATACACAGAATTGCTCAATACAAATCAGCGATAAATATTCATATTCAGTAGGAGGTACCTACCTTACTTTGATTTATCCCGGATTAATGGACTACCTAGTATGGTACTCCGAATAAAATTATAGGTACTAATGTACAAAGTGTTATTATAAGCTTTACAAGCATTTTTCAGAAAAAATAATCAACTTCGGTTTGTATAGGAATACCTCAATCAGATTTTTCCCGGAGTAACTACGAGTAACTATTTAGTATGGTAGACGGTATAAAAATATGGTACTATAAGTGTTCACCAAAATCTTTAATCATCTATGAGACAAAATTATAAAGGTGGCAATCCTAAAAAAATGTGTCATGAAAACCCTTAAGAGTTATGAACAAAATATTGCCCGAGCCCGAATTACATCGAACTTCGTTCAGTGGTGTTGGCGCTAGAGCAGTGAACGGACACATACACACCCATAGAGAGAGATAGATACATTTATTCTTTTTAAAATTTTTGGACTCAATCAGACAATGAATACTCATCAAAATCACTATTTCCTTTTGTTGACAATACATTCAATCAAGTCACTCGAAAGTAAAAACAATAATAAGACCCACAAAAATAAGTCTTAAACTAAATAAATTTCTCAGCTGAAAATTGAAAAACCAGACTGCATTACATATCCTACGTCAATCTGGATATCATGCTTTCTTCTTCTTCATTTTCGTGTAGGACAATTTAACCGTACTATCCACAAGGTACCGACTGCGGTTACCTGGTGTTGTACTTAGCATCACCCGGGGTCACGTGTAGGGCATTAAGATTTAAACCTACGGACGTATGCAACGCGACCATCATACACATCATAACCATACGTAATCAGATGTGCAGGTTTCATCACGATGTTTTCCTTCACCGTTAAAGCAATCGGTATGAAAATGCACGTAAGTTTTAACATCCAGTTAAACGAGTGAAATCTAGATTTTACAAAGTCATCATCCCGCTCGTGATCAGGAATGTAAAAACTACTCACTCAAATGACGTGGGCAATGACAAATGTGTCAAAATTCCAATACATGTTTTATTCGTTTTGTATCATTGTTTTGTATGGTGACCAGAAATGCTATGTAGCACCTGGCCAATCACTGCTGAGTTTTCAAACTTCATTACGTCGCATGTTACTTTGTCTCAAACTGTCAATAAATAAATAATCAAGGGCACTAAGAGGAACTTGTAATTATTGTAATAAAATACAAAACATATTATGTTAATAATTGTGTAGGAAAAGTATAGTAATAATTTAAAAATAATAATAATTGTATTATATTTATAGTATCTATATTCTTTATAATTGTATTAGTTTTTATGTATGCTATGGGTCTTTGTTACCTGATGTAAACAAATAAATAATAATACTAATAATGCGTAATTGCAGACATCCATGGTTTTCCAGAAATAGAGCACAAATCATTTAATTAGACTTTATTGTACAGGTGCCCAAAGAAACTTTAAAACTTAAAAATTTTCATCAAGAAACCCACACAAAATTCTCAACAAAAATTGGTCTACCCATACAATTTGATTTGTATTAAAGGTAACGTATTAAGACAACGTAACACAACGCCCATTGATCATGGCCCAACGACAAGATGCTTTACGGCACACACAGGATTGTATAGTGAGTGATACAGGTGCAACAAAATTGTGTAGGACCCGTTAACTGGGGATTCTACTCATCGTACTGAACAAATTTTGTTCTACGACTTAGCTCAAATCGCAAGAAAATTTTTGGACTCCCCATACAAATTGATCATCTGTTTTGCCATTTTTGTATGGGGTCCAAAATTTTTTTTGCGATTTGAGCAAAGTTGTAGAACAAAAGTTGTTCAGTACGATGAGTAGAATCCCCAGTTAATGGGTCCTACACAAATTTTGTTACACCCTGTATAGTGGTACCTCGTCACTGCCATTACGTTTATTTTTTAAAGCCCTGTTTAAACCCTACTTTCAGACTCACCACACATTATCGTAAAGATATTTTGCAACGTTCTCTGGTATCATAAAATAAAAGTTTATAGATGAATCAGATTATCTGCCTACATAGGTGGCGTGGACTGTGCATATCTATCTAAAACACACATGCGTCGTACACGTATAGACTGCAAAGAAAGCTCAAGATATTTGTTAGAAATATCATTTAGATAGTCACGATACTGTACTCGTTGATGAGTCTCGAATATGAAGTTGGTTTTCGATGACAACTTGGCCAAATAATTACTAAATTGGCCAATGATCCTTTGAAGTTCAGCCAGTATCGCGATTGCAAAGCAAGTTTTATGACTGATATCTCAATCCCTCAATCTCTCCCAGGGCTAATTTTAATATTTACCTTTAATCTGTAACCACTGAAATGCATTTACTTTTGGATAACTGTGTGTTTAAAAGTAAAAAAGGAATCTATGAATTCGGTTGAACTTCTTTGTAAAGCGAGGATTGGCCGCTTGTATAGTTGTTTTTATACAATAGTAGCACTTTAAATGTCACTAGCAGCGACTTAGTAGCAAATAAATTTGACTGAACACAGCCCTCCGGTTTTTGGTCAATGGTTTAGTACTCGTTTAGTTTAAAAACTAACGCGAGTTCGCAGCTGGGTTTGAGTGCAGCTATATCAAGCATCTTAGGAGAGATTTTGGTGGCACCACCACCGCCAACTTATAACTACTGATCGCTACTTATGTTGGAAAATATATGCAACAGAAACTAGCTTTTGTATATTTTTAACCAACTATGACGGATCAAAAAGGAGGGTTATGATTTTAACCCGTATGTATGTATGTTCATCTGTTCCCACATAACTTCTAAAAACTTGTCATAATCCGACAAATGAGGTATTATTAGAAGTCAATGAGACATCTTGATTGTCTGCTGGTTATAGGCTATGTGACGTCACACTAAATTCAATAAAGGTACCGTGTTGGGTATAGTCCGGCTTCTCAGCTTCAAATCCGGTCCCATCCGGCAGAAAGCATGAAACTTGGCATGAATATAGCTTTTACAGGTACAATAAATAAATTGTACAGCCACGCTGTGCACACTTTCTCGCAAATCCCTTACATATCATCATGCATACACAGGATTGTCATAGCTTAGAATAAATTAGCAATAAATATTCATAATTAGTAGCAAGTGATACACTTCATAAATGAACAATGTTTTTTTGTATGGTAGGTACAGGTACCTTATCCTGGTATGGCCCTGAATAATTCATTGCCTTGTAGGTATAGTAGGCCGTATACTTCACAGGTGGTCCCATATAAATTTATCGAAATCGATTCAGCGGCGATTTGAGAAAATCAACAAAAACATAGCAAAATTCGAGTTGTTGCGATTGAAGTCGGTTGTTTTCAACGTATTAGCGTAGTCAATTATATGTATATGGAAGGTATCAGAACCAAATTTTCCCCAGATTAACCAACTATCTAAAGTACTAGGTTGTATAAAAATATGGTATTATACAAAGTTTCATCAAAATGGTTTGAGCCATTTTTAAACAAAAAATTTAAGTGTTTTTTTTTACTATGGTGGCCTATCCTACCCTAAAATATATCGTTATTAAAACAAACTGCTGGAGATATTAATAAAATCTTGCCCTAACCCAAACTAAAATACGCTCGAAAGTAAAAATAGAAGTGGGAACAAGTCGTAGTGATTTTACCCCCCCCCCCCCCTCTTTTGTGCCCAAAATGACGATTGGATGATTTTCAATGGTTTTGTGAAAACGGTTAAATGTACAACAAAACTAGAAATGAACCAAATATTCTCCATTAAATTCTCTACAGCAATCGTCTTGGAATAGTTTTCAAATTATGATTTCGTTTCTTACATTATTATTTTTAAACTTCTTACGATAATAGTCCTAACTGGAGATTTACTTAGTGCGATTTTGGATCAAGGGCTCAAACTTGGCATAGTTGTTTCTTAGGTAGTCTTGAGTGGATTAAGCCTGGGAGGCAACGGGAGGCATCACAAGGGCGGCGAGGGGAGGCGGAGAATTTTTAATTCTGCCGCGCTCCTCATTAGGTTTATATCTCCACTAGCTGGGAGACCGAGGCGAGCGTCGCTCGTTCAATCGGAGTTTTTATAAACTAAGATAACTTGTTTAGTAGTACAACATAAGATATTTTCTATGAAAAAATTTTCAGGGTGTTTTTTAAGTCGATAGTGGCCTTCTAAAGGACGACAGGACAAGCAATAATATTTGTTCTGAAAATATCTATAATATATATTTTTAATTTGATTCTATTGAAAAAAATACATGCAAATTATCCTTTTTTTTTTGATAAAAAAACAAAAAAATGTTCAGTGATACGTAATATTAGAAAGTTATTCATCATTTATTATGATATTAGTCAGTAATATCAATCAGTTTTAGCGACTTTTTAGAGATGTTCTTATTGCAAATGTTATCAGCGCCATCTAGTTGAGTTTAGAGAAAGCCGTTGAAAATGGGCAGGGCGGCACAATCATCAGGTATGTAATTCACTTATATGGCGAAAGATGGCCCTATAGATAAAAATTCGTTCAAATGTGTCTAAAATATTTTTTTATCACTCTTAGGTCTTTTTATTTATCGTACATATTTACGATAAATAAAAAGACCTAACGTCTGCGCTTACAAGATAATTCGATTAATATATTTTATAAGATAATTTTAGACACTAAGGCAAGTGTGTTCATTGCTAGTTTTGTATGTTTTATTTACCGTTTTCACAAAAACATTGAAAAACTGCCATTTGGAGCACGAAGGATGGGGGGAAGGGGGACTTCCATTTTTAAGATTTCATACCCAAAGGCCAACGCGCAATATGACGCAGTATGTGTTTTAACTCTGGGCATGTATTTAGTATTATTTATGGTAGCCATACAATAAGCCGTTTCACAAATGGACTGGCTAGTAAACATCTGGTTAAAAAACAAAATGTCTGATATCACTTTTGCAGAGCTTCAAATAAAACCAAGTCGTGGGTTTATTTTTACATACTGTGAAACAAAAGTTTACGAAGCAACTAACCTGTTTGTAAAACACCGAATTCTATAATTTAGCAACGTGAAGGAAGGCGTTCTTACTTTTTTAGTGTTCCGTACCTCAAAATGAAACCCTTATAGGATTACTGGTGTGTCTGTCTGTCTATTCATGTGTCACAGCCAATTTGCTCCGAATCTACTAGACCGATTAAGTTGAAACTCTTTGTACACATATAGATTTGTGTGTAACAAAATTAAATTTGAGTATGGAGGGCACTTTTTGGAGGCAAATCAGAAATTATAAAAAAGTTTTACAAACTATACCGTGTGACAATAAATGAAATGGCTTGTAAGGATCTCAAATATATTAAAACAATATTTAAGAAAATAGACAATTTATCATAACTTATACAGGGTTACAGGAAAAGTCATACTGAATATTAAAGGACGTTATTATTCAGGTCATTTCTGATGGATTTGATTCTATGATATGGTGTCCGAAACTTAACCGTTATGGAGATATTGAACTTTAAACATTTTTTAAAAAACCTCAATTTTTTGGCTTTTTGTCGATTTTTTTGGGATTAGTGCTTCTGGGGTACGTTTTTTTGATGTAACTAGTTAGAAAGCATGTCAATTAATAAAAATGATTAACCAAAACTGAACCTACTACTAACAGCTTAAAAATACTGCTTGACAACGGTTAGAATTAAATAATTTTCAATAAGAGTTTTTAAATTTGAAGCTCTTTGTTTTTAAAAAAAGTATGGAACTTATTCTGCAAACTTCTACGTCTCTTTAGCTATTCAAAAAGGTATAACACTTACTATTAAATAGGCAAAATATTGACCAAATAACAGTTAAGTTAGCAGAGGGTACATTTTTTTGACAACTCTTTAGTCCTTTTCAGCTCCAAACGAAGAGCAGTTTTCTTCTCAAAACTTTGTTTAAGGCCTTAATTCTTGTTAATCGACTCTTTAATTACAGATTCTCATCGATTAATAAGACTAAAGGCCTTAGGGTGCATTTCCACTGACGCGGAGCGGGGCTGAGCAGGGCGGAGAAGATCAGAGAATAGTAGCAAGTGTTTCCACTGAAGCGGAACGGAGCAGAGTAGAGCAGAGTGGAGCGAAGTAGGGCAGAGTGGAGCGAAGTAGGGCGGAGCGGAGCTGAGCGGGACGGAGCGAAGCGAAGCGATCTGAGTAGTCTGGAGCTGCATGTGACCATTTTCTAGGTCTGCTCTGCTCCGCTCCACTCCATTCCGCCCTAATTCGCTCCACTCTGCTCTACTCTGATCCGCCCTACTTCGTTCCACTCTGCTCTACTCTGCTCCGCCCCGCTTCAGTGGAAACACTTGCTACTATTCTCTGATCTTCTCCGCCCTGCTCAGCCCCGCTCCGCATCAGTGGAAATGCACCCTAAGGCCTTTAGTCTTATTAATCGATGAGAATCTGTAAATTAAAGAGTCGATTAACAAGAATTAAGGCCTTAAACAACGTTTTGAGAAGAAAACTGCTCTTCGTTTGGAACTGAAAAGGACTAAAGAGTTGTCAAAAAAATGTACCCTCTGCTAACTTAACTGTTATTTGGTCAATATTTTGCCTATTTAATAGTAAGTGTTATACCTTTTTGAATAGCTAAAGAGACGTAGAAGTTTTTAAAACTATTTGCAGGATAAGTGCATACTTTTTTTTAAAACAAAGAGCTTCAAATTTAAAAACTCTTGTTGAAAATTATTTAATTCTAACCGTTGTCAAGCAGTATTTTTAAGCTGTTAGTAGTAGGTTCAGTTTTGGTTAATCATTTTTATTAATTGACATGCTTTCTAACTAGTTACATCAATAAAACGTACCCCAGAAGCACGAATCCCAAAAAATCTACAAAAAAGTCAAAAAATTGAGGATTTTAAAAAAAATCTTTAATGTTCAATATCTCTTCGTTTGGAGCTGAAAAGGACTAAAGAGTTGTCAAAAAAATGTACCCTCTGCTAGCTTAACTGTTATTTGGTCAATATATTGCCTATTTAATAGTAAGTGTTATACCTTTTTGAATAGCTAAAGAGACGTAGAAGTTTGCAGAATAAGTTCCATACTTTTTTTTAAAACAAAGAGCTTCAAATTTAAAAACTCTTATTGAAAATTATTTAATTCTAACCGTTGTCAAGCAGTATTTTTAAGCTGTTAGGAGTAGGTTCAGTTTTGGTTAATCATTTTTATTAATTGACATGCTTTCTAACTAGTTACATCAATAAAACGTACCCCAGAAGCACGAATCCCAAAAAATCTAGAAAAAAGCCAAAAAATTGAGGATTTTTTTTTAATTTTCAATATCTCTATAACGGTTAAGTTTCGGACACCATATCATAGAATCAAATCCATCAGAAATGACCTGAATAATAACGTCCTTTAATATTCAGTACGACTTGTCCAGTAACCCTGTATATTACAGGAGCACCTATAAGAAGTCTATGGTCTTAAAATAAGTTGATAAAATTCTCAATATTGTTACAATAATAATTGACCACGCTGAATACGTTAAAAACAACCGACTTCAATCGCAACAACTCCAATTTTGCTATGTTTTTGTTGATTTTCTCAAAAACCGCTGAATCGATTTCGATAAAATTTATATGGGATCACCTGTGAAGTATACCCTTGTTTAAAAAAAAGAATTTTCCAAATGGGTTCAGGCTTCTTCAAGTAATCGGTGAACATACATAAATAATAAGAAAAGATTCCGACGAATTGAGAACCTCCTCCTTTTTTTGAAGTCGGTTAAAAAATATTTATAAGGAACACTCGGTGCGCGAGTCAGACTCGCTAGACAGTTCTTTTTTGACATTCTTACACTGCTCTATAAAAAATGTTTTTTGAATCAAATGCTACATTAACCTTGTTTATGCTGGTCCACTGCAACAGTAATCTGTACGTTTTCATCACTTATTTTGTGGAATCTCACATGTAACTATATAATTCGTCATAGTTTTAAATAAATATGACAAATCTAGAATTCGACATGGGCGTAGTCTCGAAGAGACTAGAAAGAATTTATATTAGAAAGAAGTTCAAGTGACTGACAAAACGTAACTCACAATTAAAAACATTTATAGGTAGCAATGCACACACCCCCGCCCGCTTGAAGACGCCATCTAAAGCTTTAGTTGAGAATAACGTTCCACATCGATGAAACAACCCGTTGGATATAGTGCAGCTTACGAGAACGTAGTACGCGTGGACGGACGAGCAGTTTTGTAACAGACAAATAGATGGCAGCTTAGAGTTCAGTGTACAGAGCACGCAAATAGACCACAGCCTATCCTATCAATATAACAACGCAATCAGGAAGCTGCTGGCGCTGCCGATATAGTGCAGCGCCTCAGGCATGTTTGCTGAAGCTTGCGCTGATAATTTTCTAAAGACAACGAAAACGAGTCGCCACCGCAAGCGTGATAGCAGGCGAATTAGGAATTGGTTTCGTCACGTAAACAGTTATACACGTGCCTCATAAATCTAGTCAATACTAGATCAATATACATATCTATTACATGCCTATGAAATAGCCGTTTCAGTTTTGAAAGTTCAACTGAATATTTTTACTTATGATTATATCCAACTGACTATATCCAAGGTCTTTCTTACGTTGATAGCGTCGTGTCCCTTATTTAAAAACCCAGAGAATAAGGTTCCATTGAACTTTTGTTTCAAAATTGTATTGACATTTTCTATGAGGTCAAATACAATTGTGTTTTCCACCAAAATACTATGAAATACAATGCGAAATATTCTCAACGTGGGTAAAAATGCAAGTGTTTGCGAATAACGAGCTACGGCAACTCTAGCATTTAAGAATAAAATAGAAGTATTTTTTTCTCTGAAAAAATAATGAGTGAAGAAAAAATTCGTTTACATGGCTCTTATTTTATACCTCTGTCCTCTCAAAGCATTCAGACAACAGGCATTTTGCAATCATTATTCAATTTCTACATGTCCATTCTCCTTTGAGGATAATTGTTTTAAGCGCAAAATACACAGAGGCGGCCGCGAGGCGGTGCGAAAGCGTTCCAGGAGCGGTATTTTTTGTAATGTTCGGATTACTATGAAACCCTTCACACCAAAACCGCGGTGCGCACGTAAAACATTAAGTAAACAGTTCCTCAGATGACTAGAAGTGAACAGCCAGAGTGGATAATCAGCAACAATGGGAATCACGCATTAGACCGACTATTTAGTACTTGTTCTGATTGGATGATAACCGTATCGACAAAACAATACAGTCAACTGATTAGATGGAAAATAGGTGTAAAACATCGAAAAAACTGTCACTTATTAATGTAAACAAAAGATACTAAAGAAAATACTAGAAAAAAGGAATTGTAGCCTATTAGATCTAGACTAGAGATGAAACGGATATCCGGTATCCGGCCTATCCGGACTTTATTTACTGTCCGGCCGGATACCGGATAACACAATATGAAAAATATATAGTGCAGTACGAGTACAAATTTTCTTGTTCTCAAATGAAAATATGGTGATAATATTTGTTATTTAGAATATTTTATGAGATATATTCACAAAACCTAAACTTACATACGGTTAACCAAAAGTTAGCCATTATTTTTTGTTGAAAAAATATAAAATACAAGTACTTTAAAGCAAAAACTCGGAAACAATATTTAGATACTTAAAACTTTAACCGAACAAATATAATCACCATATTTTCATTGACAACAATAAAAAAGTACTCGTACGGCAAATTATGATGAATGAGTACAAATTTCTTTACATAAAGAGGCAACAAACTATTTCGCTTGTCTTCATAGACAAGGCCAGCTTCAGGAAAAAAGGATTTCGCTGTATACACTGCTGTAGGATACTGAAAGATAAATTCTCGCAAACTTTGTTAAGTTCGGGTATTGTGTAGGATTCACTGAACACCGAATATAAGGATCACGGTCGCGATCAATTCACACTGACCTGAGTTACTAATCAATTTCACATACAATCGCGTTTTTTAGGGTTCTGTGCCTCAAAAGGAAAAAAGGAACCCTTATAGGATCACTTCGTTTCCGTCCGTCTGTCTGTCTGTCAAGACCATTTTTCTCAGGAACGCGTAGACGTATCAAGTTGAAATATATATCAAATACTCAGGCCTGTCATCCCTTGAAGCTGTGAAATTTATATGCCAACGCAATCAAGAAATACGGCGGTTTATGTCGCATATCTGGACACTCGCATGGGAATCAAAACCTATAGGGTAGTTCCCGGTTACCTAGAATTATGAAATTTGGAAAGAAGCAATGTCTTATAGCACAAGTAAAGGAAAAACTATAATTTTTTTGTTACATCACAATTTTAAACGATCCGTATCTCTTGATTGTGTTGGCACAGAAGTTTGATTTTATTCACATGTTCAAGGGATTGCAGGCCTGATAATTTGATATAGAGTTCAAGACATGTGTGGTTATGAATTTATACGGAACCCTCGGTGTGCGAGTCCGACTCGCATAGGGCCGGTTTTTTCTTTATCGTGAGACTAACTAGCGAATTCACCCGAATCCGCCTGATCATTCGGGATGCCACCTAAGCGAGCTCGCTCGTTACGATGCACCCAATCGCCGCAATGTTGGGCCCGATATCCGGCTTCAGTGTTGGCCGGATATCCGGTATCCTGCCAAACAGCTATCTATTTCATCTCTAATCTAGACTGTTACTGCACAACAACCGAGCCACCGTTTGATGCACATATGAATCAAACGATGGCACGAACGGTTTTCAAAATCATTAAGATTTAAAAAAATTAAGTTCACGTCTTTAGTTATACCACAGATTACATTTAGTTCTATACGTACTGGCGGGTCAGTTGTCTGTCACAAGGTTTGCGTGAGACGGGTATAAGTTTACTTAAAATTGTATAAAAGTGAAAAGAAAGTACTAATTATAGGGTTATGTAGAATACCTACAGCTTTTATTAATCAACAGCTGAACCGCTGAAATTACTAAGTTGGAGTAAAACAACGCGTAGGTCTGCGGAGTGAGGGACGGGGGCAGCAGTGGGGACGGGCAGCCATCGATAAACATCAGGGGCGAATAATTTTAGATAACATTTGTTGTTGTCCCAAAAAAGGGGTTATACGTGGTTAGGTTGCTTTTCCACCAAACATGTGCGAGGTAAATGTCTCGTACGAGGATGGGTAGCAGAGCTGTTGAAAATGCGCATTATTATGCGGTGCTGTGAAAAAAAGGTAAAAAATTCTCCATGTAATCGATGATATTTATTTAATATGGTTACGTATCCAAAATCTATATATTCTTCTATGGCTAATTATTGGCTAATTATAGAACTAATAAATTCTGTATCTTTTGCTTCCATTTCTTCATCGCAAATTGTTAAATATAAAAGTTTTTTTTTTTTTAATGATCCATATCTATTTTCTAACTACTTCTAACAGCAGAATCTACTTCCAACAAACACCGTCTATTGACTGGCTGGTACGGCACACGGAATGTCGCAACACATCCCTCGGAACACATTCGATTCGATTCCATTGGTGGTTTTTTTCCTCGCACACCGCTCCGCTTCCTCGCACATCTCTGGTGGAAAAGCAGCCTATACGTCGTTAACTTCGAAACGGTCGAACTAATTTAGATGTAAGTAGTATCGTTAGAATCATAGCAGCAGCTCGGGTAAGATAGGCTAGATGAGGAGGAAATTGGTTAAGGGATTCCCAGGATATTTAGCTCTTTCCAGGCTTGATGAAGGAATCTTGGACACCAGAAAACTTGGATTTGGGAATAAATATTAGGAAATGTTCGTGCGGATGGTGGCGTATCGGGAGCCGGGTCGTTCCCTTCCCTCAAATATGGTTGAGGGGAGCGATGGCTGACTCTCGCGTTATACTCGTGATCGGGTGCTGTCCGTGTGAACTGGCCTGCTCTTGTCATTGGTTTTTTGGAATTTGTTAGTCATTAGCTACAAACAATTTTTACTTTTATCTCTTTTGAATCCTTTCTTTATTCTTATTTTTGTATTTTTTATTTACAGACATGACATTGTATAATTCATTTATTGATCTAGCATTAAGATGTAATAGAATATAAGACTTAAAAAAAAAATGTGTTGGAGGGAGTTTCTTTAGGGCCCGCCGTTTCTTCTCACTCCGCAAACACTTCCCGAAACGGTGGGTATACGAGTTCCGAGTGGTAGGAACCTCGTATTAGGTAGATAAAAGAATGACGTTCGAAAAGTGTACACTGCTACCTACTTCGAATAAAATATTTTCATTTTCATTTTCATTTTCATTTTCATTTATGAAAATGAGAGTCTGATGATGACGACGGTCATAACAAATAGAACATTTTTACTAAAAGTTTGGAATTCAATGTTAAATTGTTTAATTAGATCTTCACCCATAATTTGAAAAAAGTAAAGAATAATTAAAATTTATTAAGAATTATTAAAACCAAATACACTAGAATAGGTGCACAGTGCAGCGCTATTAATATTTCGGATCCTAACATCTTTAATTTATTGATGATATTCATTACAGTCCACTTTTATCGTTAAAAATAGGTACATGTATTTTAAGGTAAGATCTTCATATTTTGTATGCCAAAACTATTAGCGAGCCATAATGTTTACGATTATGTAACTATATGCCTACAAACTGCAACGAAGGGTACTCCAAGTAAGGGTAATTAAAGTTTAAGATAACAAGCAATAAATGCAACTTACTTTACAAATAAATTGAAATACATGAAATGTTACACCTAAAAAGAGCTATTCGCACAGAGTTGTGGTTGCATGTTTAGAATAATTTACGTACCAAGTTCATGTGTTTTCATTGCCTCTATTTACTACGTATTTTGCAAAGAATAACCTTGTGTTTGAAGTTAAAACGCTACTCTATTGATTTCTCGGCGCAAACCCTACTAAGTACTAACTAATGGAGTTCTTATTAAAAAGCGTACTTTTTTTTAGTAAACTTAAGATTCATGGCAATAGGGAGTTTTCAGATTACGTATGTCACACCGTTCATAAGTGTCTCAATCATATTTTTAAAAACAGCGTAGAATTTACGGTAGCATGACCACGCTGAATACGTTAAAAACAACCGACTTCAATCGCAACAACTCCAAATTTGATATGTTTTTGTTGATTTTCTCAAAAACCGCTGAATCGATTTCGATAAAATTTATATGGGACCACCTGTGAAGTATACCCTTTTAAACAAAAAAAGAATTTTCCAAATCGGTTCAGGCGTCTTCGAGTAATCGATGAACATACATAAAAAAAAATTAAAAAAAAAGATTCCGACGAATTGAGAACCTCCTACTTTTTTTGAAGTCGGTTTAAAAAAGAATTATTATTATTAAAAACATATAAAAAGTCACCTGAACATAGATTCTTAACAGAAACGATAAAGGAAGGGTATCGATAAGGCCTTATTTTCGCCCCAAAATAACGAAAAAAAAAGATGTATACGATTTGATGTTTTCTTTATACATCCAGAAAGTAGACTGTATACCTGATAAGAAAATATGTATATTTAAGAAAAACCCCTACAATTAATATTAGCTGTGGGATGCTAAACTTCGGTCTAACCGTGATTTTCGTTTAAAATGATACATTTTCAATAAAATTTCATTTTTTTTTATATAGAGCGCATGTGAGAAGCACTTTCTTTTTTATGTTATTTTAATGCTCTTATGTTACTGTATAATATATTTAAAAATTACATTGCTTCCACCCTGCGCTCATAGATAAATACAAATGAAACCATTTTACAATTTAAAAAGATTCAATAATATTCAATTTTTTTAATACAGAGAGCATGTAAGAAGCACTTTCTTTTTTATATTATTGTAATGCTCTTATGTTACTGTACAATATATTTAAAAATTACGTTGCTTCCACCCTGCGCTCATAGATAAATACAAATGAAATGATTTTTACAATTTAAAAAAATGCAATAACCTTTTTTCTATATAGAGCGCATATAAGAAGCACTTTCTTTTTTATGTTATTTTAATGTTCTTTTGTTACTGTAAAATATATTTTTTTTTTTTTTTTTTTTTTTTATGTGATAAGGAAGGCAAACGAGCAAGTGGGTCACCTGATGGTAAGTGATCACCACTGCCCATAGACACCTGCAACCCCGGAGGGGATTGCAGATGCGTATGCGTATATGTTTAAAAATTACATTGCTTCCACCCTGCGCTCATAGATAAATGAAAATGAAACGATTTTAAAGTGAAAAAAATTATCATCTTATAAATATATGAAATAAAAATTGAATTGCCACCACGGCACAAGCTTAATGTCGTTTCGTTGTTTCGACGGTGACGTGCAGGAGTGACAGAGAAAATATTTTTACATAAAGAATCGAGTGATATTTTGAGAATATAAATTCAATCTAGGCATACCAGGGTGTCCACTCAAAATTCCCAAAATACTTCCCTGACTTTTCCCTGACTTTCCCTGACCATTTTGTAAAATTTCCCTGACCCTTATAATCCATTTTAGAACCGTTTTTGGAGGATTTTGTTTGATTGCTGGTTTTTTTTAAATTTTCATTTGGAGACGACGCAAAAATTTTTCGCAATCTGCCATAACTGACTTCACAGCATCTAAACATGCTTTTAACTAAGGGATTTTCATTGAATCTCTTATTATTTTTATTGTGGTTTTCTAGGACCGTTTCATCTATTAAAGATTGGCTCACCTTGTCAAAAAATGTTAGCGCTCTTTCAAGACAAGGATAATTTTCCAACCATCTTAATGAGATGAATTTCTGTGCTGTGGAAACGAAGAGCCTCCAGCGATAGCAGTGTAAAGAGCTCAACGTGCTGGACTGTCTTTGAATAGCTCGAACATCGATTTCGATACATCATATATGCCCCACCCATTATGCTGATGACCTGTCTCACAGCCCTATTTACTGTATGCAGACCACAGACTTCAGTTTCGAGTAGAGTTTTCGCGCTTTCCTACTCCACCGGCCATGTACCAACATCCTGGAAATGTACTTGCAAATGTGCAAGCAGGCCGGCAATGCACTTGTGACTCCTCTGGTATTGCGGGTGTCTATGGGCGGCGGTAATCGCTTACCATCAGGTGATCCGTCTCCTCGTTTGCCACCTCTGCCATGAAGATGGGGTAGAACTAACCCGTCGAATTAGAGGCCAATATTTATTATCTCCCTCCTTTGAAGGTGGTGGAGCGTATAATAAATACACAGCTCCTAGCATATTATCTAGAAGGTCACGACCTTATCAAAGACCGCCAATACGAGTTTCGTCATGGCCGATCAGCTGATGATCTTCTAGTATGCCTAATACACCGCTGGACCGAAGCCATTGAAAGTCGAGGGGAGACATTGGTAGTCAGCCTTATAGCTCGAAAGCTGGCGGTAGCTGGCCTTCGACAAAGTCTGGAATAAGGAACGTCTATCGAAATAACCAGCATACGGCCTACCCGTGGGATTGTGCAATTGGAGCGCCAGTTTCGTGTGACAGGAGAAGTCCTTTGCGATAACTGGTCCTCTGACATTTAACACATTAATGCTGGTGACCCGCAAGGTTCTGTACTCTCGCCAACTCTATTCCTCCTGCATATCAATAATCTCCTGCAAATACGTACTGCCACCTTGTCGTTGGTAGGCGGGCTTGCGTGTCCTTATGACCTTCAAGGCTATGCCGGATAGGGTTACCCATACCGGACGGGTTTGAATGGAGGGATCAGACGAAGCGCAGCATAGGAGGGGGTGCTTGAGGCTATCCTCAGGGATGTGCCTCGCGCCACCGGGGAGGAGCTCCCTTGGACCCTTGCTGAAAGGTATTAGACCTAAGGAACGCTCGGGCGCGTCGATTTTGTCGATGCCCCAGGGGGGTGCCGCGAGAGATTTTCATCTCTGCGCGGCGTCGGTTGGCGGCGGAGCCCAACATCTTATCCGCCGCAGGGGTTGGGTTTCCTGACCCCCATCGCTTCCAGACAGTAGACCGGGGGAGTCTGCTGTCCACTTGATACCTCTTCCTTACGGAAGCAGTTGTTACGCTCAGCGTCCGAGTGCGCCTCACATACGCGGGTGGGCAGATTTTCTGCCCTTCACGCAGCGGGGCCGCTTTTGGCAGTCGCCGGTGGAGGACTGGACGAAAAGGCTCTGCCGGTTTCCCAGACTCCTGCCATATAGCGAAGCGGGAACGCCGTGGGGTTTTAGCCGGTAGGAGTCCGGCATAAACCAGTTGCTACCCCCGCAGTGATTGGGTATCTATGATGGATTTCCCCACGTAAAAAAAAGGATAAAGGTGTCGACATCTAACTTCGGGGTTACCTTGAGGGAAAGTTTACCCTTGCAGCGTAAAAACCTGGAGTGCTCAATAAAGCAAAGTTGTAATTGAGTCAGACCTAGCCAGCGCTTGCAGCCATAGAAAGCTCAAGTGAGGCCGCATATGGAGAAATGCTCATATCTCTGGGCAGGAGCTGGGTGCAACTGAACCCCTTCGGCTTCACCCAGCGACGCGCGATCAGAATTGTCGACGACCCAGAGCTCACAAGTGGTCTTGAACCCCTCAGCTTCTGGAGATTTCAGCTCTCTCTGTGTGTAAGCAGTAGACGCTTATACAACGGCTTGTGTTTTGAGGAACTGTTCGACATGATTCCTACGGCACAGTTTTATCACCGCACCACTCGCCATCGGAGTGGAATTCATCCCTACCAGCTAAAGCCAAATTGGTCTCGAACCGTAAGGTTTCAGAGATGCTTAGAGGTGCCTAGAACCCTCAAGCTATGGAATGCGAAGTCATGATGTAGATCACTGATAACTTAAAAAAAAGGTTTAAAAGTCGGGTTTAAATATCAGCAAAAACAATGAGATATTAGGTTAGAGCATGGATGTTGCCCTCACTAATAATTATTGGGAAAAATTCAAATATCCCTGACTTTTCCAGGCCGCCAGCTCATTTCCCTGACCACCAACTGCTTCCCTGACTTTTCCCTGACTTCCCTGACTTTTCCAGAAAGTGGACACCCTGCATACAGCTTCTAAAATATAGGTACTCTCTTTGGATACAATAGAGTTCCACCACTGTAATACTCTAGTACTGTCAATGCAAAGTAAGAGCAAGACTTGTTGGTTATTGCGCTCATATTGGCTCCGTAATATGGTATTTAAGTAACTGCAGATATCAAGATCATAGTACCCAAAGAGTCCCGTGCGAACACAATTTATTATTTGATGGATACAAATGTTCAAGGACGTGGGAGTGACGAAAATGAAGACTAAATGGGGGAGTGTAGGATTAAAAATGTTGAAAAGTTTCGAAATTACGCAAATAAAGTTGATTAAATTCATGATTTCACCTTTTCATAAAACCTTCCTATAATAATAATATGAACTGCAAAATAAATGTAAAATGAAAATATTCTGGCATATTATTCATTCCATATTACTATTCACTTTCATGTAAACCTAATGCACATATCGTCCCTCGCACCACTAACTCACGTATCTCATTTTTGCAAGTTCTTCAAAACAACCGTTTTTCAGTTAGGGAATTTCAAACTTCTATTATACACTCGGCTTCAAAAAAATCGCACGTCCGTAAAAATAGGCTTCAAGCACTATTAATCCTTAAGACAAGCAGTTATTCGTAGCAATATTGGTATCATTTGAGAGCCCTATAAAAACTCTTTAAAAAAATATCCATTTCATTTGATTAAAGAAAAAGCTTGACACTTTAAGTCACTGTGAATGACAATGGAACTGATTCTCCTCTTCAAATTTTGTTTGTATTGTTTTGTTTTTTGGGTATAAAAGGGTCGATACAGCTTATCGGGGGATAAATTTGCTACCAACAGTCGAAGAAGACACAGAAGAATATCTTTCATCAGAAAAACGTCCTTGAAGATGGACACTACTGCTGCTGAAGCCGCCCAAGTTATCGCACTACTGCAATCAGGACTACGTCAGTGTGATGTTGCTCGGCAATTGCACTTGAGTCGCTTTTCTGTTCGAAGAGTGTACCAGCGGTTCCTGCAGACCGGTGGCTTTGTCCGAAGGCGTGGGTCTGGTAGAAATCGCTGCACTTCTGCGAGAGATGACCGATTCGTCGTATCGAAGTCTTTGAGAAATCGGTTCTCTAATGCTGTTGAGTTGCAACAGCAGCTTCAAGCAGTTCGTAGAAGGGCCGTGAGTGTCTCTACAGTTAGAAGAAGACTAAAGGAGAGAAATATTGTGGCTAGAAGACCTGCCACGGGTCCAAAATTAACCGCAGCGCATCAGCGAGCACGCCTGCAATTTGCTCGCGCCCACGTCAATTGGACCCTGGACCAATGGAGAGCTGTTCTCTTCTCAGATGAAACGAGAGTGTGCCTTTTCTGCAACGATAGACGCAAAAGAGTATACAGAAGACAATGGGAACGTTGTGCCCAAGCCTGCATCCAAGAGACGGTAGAATACGGGGGCGGTTCCTGCATGTTCTGGGGCGGCATATTTGCCGACGGCAAAACTGAACTTTCTTGCGTCTCTCGGACCGGCGGTGCTCGCGGGCAAGGGTCGATGACTGCTCACCGGTACATCACAGAGATCCTGGAAGAACATGTGGTCCCCTATGCTGGATTTATTGGCGACGGGTTCACATTAATGCACGATAACGCTCGCGCGCACACTGCTGGAATTGTGCAGGGCTACCTTCAAGAGGTTGGGATCCCTGTCATGCAGTGGCCAGCGAGAAGTCCAGATCTGAACCCGATAGAGCACCTCTGGGACCAGCTGAAACGCAAGGTTAGATCCCGTGATCCCGCTCCCGCGACTCTTCAGGAGCTCCAAGACGCCGTTATTGAGGAATGGGACAGAATCCCTCAAGAAGAGGTCCTAAAGTTGGTGCGATCCATGAGGGAGCGCATGGAAGACGTCATTAGGGCTAGGGGGGGTAACACTAGGTTTTAGGTTAGTTTTAAGCAACTTTGTTTTGAAAAATTAATCAGATTTCATTTGGGTTTTTTAAGGATTTTTATTGTTTTGTAAATTTTTCTCAGTTCCAATAAAAAACATTGAATGAATTATTGTTTTTGCATTCTCTGTTTCCTTACCTTTCAAATGATACCGAACATTACCAATATTTCATAATACAAATACGATTGAAAGATGTTTAAAATAGATTTCTTAAAAGGTGCGATTTTTTTGAAGTCGAGTGTATTTTAATTCCAAGGACATGCTGAAATAAATCTAATATACCTATATATAGAGTAAAGTTTCTGCTTTCATTTGATATTTACCTACTCACTTAATTGTATTTGTAATATTTTTTGAAAACAGATACGAGACTTTGTGAAAACTTTGTTTTTCAATATCCGAATAATTTTCCACTTACGATCCTACAGTTACACTAGTTTATGAAAATAAACACTCCAAAGTGATCATAGTTTTATTATGAAAATAGGAAAATTTCCGACATAAAAGGTTTGTTACATAATATATATATATATATGTTTTCAACCCATATGTAATAAAATATAACAAATCATTAAAGAACTACTTATCACCAAGTCCTATAGTTTAATTAGCCAGAACTTCCCTGCGCCACCGTCGTTCACCCCCCGCAAACATCCTAAAGGCGCGGGCGCACTCATCCAATCCGATCAGATCCGACAGATGATGTCACAGTCCGTTCCAGTCGCTGTACATTTTGTATGAGGGCGGGTGTACTCATCCGACTCCTACAGTTTACCGGACTTATAAAACGGATCTTATTTTATCGGTCTCACTATTCGCTGTACATTTTCTATGAATGTGCTGCACTCATCCGACACAGTGTGACACTGACATCCTTACAGGACGAGATGAAGTATTATGCATATTTCATCGACATTTAGATTTTAGTTATCGATTTACATATATATTAATATGATAATGTTTTATAGGTACCTACAGAAATCATATAAATTTATAGAATATTCAAATGCATATGTTTGTATGTTTATTATGGTATTTTGTATTAATAGAAAAAAAATACGATTTAGGAAAATGTGTAAAGCATCTACTTAGATAAAAATACTTTGATTTTCAATAATATTTACATATTTAGGTTCTGTACTGTAGCCACCCAAGCCTTTTCTTATTTTAATGTAATGCGTTTTGAATAAAAAATAAAAGGTTCGTTTTTATCTTTGGACCTATTAACATACACTTTTAGAATATCGTCGGTGAGCAAACAACACCGCGTATGTTATTTTTACCTATTTTACAAGTCACCCAAAAAAACTATTTGATTAGTGGTGGCAAAGAAAAAATACTGAGGTAGTGTTATTTTTTTAAATAACGGCTTCTTATCGGCCGATATGTTTACCTAAATCTTATAGGTACATAGGAGTGCGTTTAAAACCTGCATCCAAAGGCTCTCTTATCGGAAACGCAAAAATCAACTTGTGCGGTGTTGTTTGTGTAGGAACTGTGTGTTCCCACTCTTCGGAGGAAAAGGGAGGTACCTCCGCCAGGCGAGGTGGTATGCCTGGGGACCGGCCGTGGTCCAACCGTTGATAGTTGGAAGTTGTATATGTAGTTAATCCGAAGAAACTTTCAATAGCGCGTGCTAGGTTTAGTACGTGGCGGTGCGATAGATGTCGCCACATCACTCCCCCTCCGAGACCGGAGGTCGATCCAACTTGAGCTGGCAGTCCAATGTCGCTAGTGTGACGTCCACGGTAAGTTGGGACGTATGCGTGTGCCGTCGTCCACGGTGAGTCGGGTCGATATGCACGTGCCATGCCGATGTCCACGGTGAGTCGGGATGGAGGCTGGCGTCAGGCGTCATGGCAAGGGAAGCAGAGATGCGCGCTGTGTTAGCGTGTGGGCTGCCGACAACTTGCTGCTGCCTGGAGGTGAAGTGGCAGGCCAGGAAACTCGATCTGTCGGGTTGCGGTGGTCCTGTTGATACTTCAGTGCGATGCGACTGCTGTGCTGCTGAGGCTTGCTTTACCGGCTGGAGACTGATGGTGGAGTATACGCGCTGCTGGCTGAAGGTGCGATGATTGTGTTCAGCTCGGGGTCACCACTGTAGGAACTGTGTGTTCCCACTCTTCGGAGGAAAAGGGAGGTACCTCCGCCAGGCGAGGTGGTATGCCTGGGGACCGGCCGTGGTCCAACCGTTGATAGTTGGAAGTTGTATATGTAGTTAATCCGAAGAAACTTTCAATAGCGCGTGCTAGGTTTAGTACGTGGCGGTGCGATAGATGTCGCCACATTTGCTCACCGACGATATGCAGTTTCATGTAATGATATGGTATTTTTAATATGAAAAGTTCTATGAGAAAACCACAATTTTAGATGTATTAAAACACTTGGTTACCTACCTAGGTAACCAAGTGTTTTAATACATCATAAATCAAGCATAGGTATACTTATACTTTTACGCTGTATTAAAAACAACAACTTCAATAATTGGTGTTGGCTAAAAGCCCAAAGCACACATGTACTGGGCACAACACTATTCAATAACAACGACGCGACGACACTTACTTTGCGGCTAACAGCGCTGCTGCACTCAACCGATCTGGTCAGATCTGACAGAAGATGACGTCACAGTCTGATTCAGTCGCTGTACATTTGGTATGAGTACTACTGCACTTATCCGACATCGACAGTTTACAGGACCGATGACTTTCAAAGCGGCTCTTATTTTGTCGGCTCTTACTAGTCGCTGTACATTTTCTATGAACGATGATGCACTCATCCGACGCAGTCCGATGCTGACATTCTTACCGGACGAAAAGAAGTGTTGTGCATAACTTATCGACATGTTTTTACTTACTATGTTAAGGTTTAATGTATAGTTATTGAATATGCAAATGCATATGTATGTATGAATATATTATAGTATTTTGTACTAAGTGAAAAATACTATTTAAGAAAATGTGTAAAGCATCTACTTATGTAAAATATTTAGATTTTCAGTTTTTAATATTTACTTGTTTAGGTTCTGTTACCACCCAAGTATTTAAGCGTAATGCATTTTTAATCTCACTAATCTCATCTCACTAATATTATAAATGCGAAAGTATGGATGTTTGTTTGTTTGTCAGTTTGTTTGTCAATTTGTTTGTATGTTTGTCAGTTTGTTTGTTTGTTTGTTTGTTTGTTCCGCTTTCACGCCGAAACTACTGAAACGGATTTGGATGAAATTTGGTAGGTAACTTAAGAGTTCCCGTAGGAATGCTTAAAAACTCAAAATTTTCACTTCGTCACTAGATGGCACTATCTTAATATTTTCTTTCTTTTTGGACACAATTCTGAAGTCCACGCGGGCGGAAGATAGTGAAAAATAAATACTTACGTATATGTAATATGCCTATGGGCTATAAATATAACTAAACATACGAGTAAAAATTATTACATAATATTATAATAGTTGGTGTAAAAGTCGAGCACATTTTCTATCGTACAATAGACAACACTATTCAAAGCGACGACGACGCTTGCTATGCGGAGCGGGCGGAGCTGTGGAATATCTGTTTTCATCAGACAGTTATCAGACCAGTGCAGCAGCGTACATCCGACAGGTTTTTACAGAACCGATAGGTAGGCGTGGCTTGGTTGTCGAATCTGACCGGATCGGATGAGTGCAGCAGTGCTGTAAAACGGTGGAATGACTGTTTCCGTCCGACAGTTTACCGGACCAGTGCACCCGCGTACATCTAACAGTTTTTAAGAGGACCGACAGGCTGACGGATCTGACCGGATCAGATGAGTGCACCCGCGGCCTAACAGTATATCAACCGTCTATCTCTCGCCAAAATAAAGAACAGTATAATAATATCGTATCGTATCTCATTGCCTAAGTAAATAACATTTCACTAAAAATCCTATATGAGATACGATATAATATTTTATCAAAGTCTTAAAACAGGTTTTGACTAAAAACCCTAAGTGAGTTACGTCACTTAGTTGAATTTTTTCCTGGATTTTTATGAGATACGTTAACTATGTAAATACCAATATCATGAGAACCACTATTCATACAGAAGCGTGAGTTAAAGGAAAACATAGAGAACGACCCAAGGAAGTCAGTGGCAGTCCTAACTCAAATCATCAAAAAACTGAGATACGTGACTTAGTGGTGCGAGGGACGATATAAGAATTCATATCGGGGATGGGGCGAAAATAAGGCCTTATCGATACCCCTCCTTTCCAACTTGGTCAAGTATGGATAACCTGGGTGCGTTCTGGTTTCTCTGTTATATGTAATTTCTTCTTCCGAACTAAGAATAAATTAATTTTAATACATTCTTATGATTAAAATGCAATTTATAACTCGATATCATGTTATAATTCTTTCAAGAAATACAAAAACAATACTTATAAGCTTTATGCATCAAAAATTATGAAAAGTATTTTTTGGATCAAAATGCAAAAAAATATTCAATGAAAAGTAATCTTCGAAAGCTATTCATCATTATTAGGATATTAGTCGGTTATATCAGTCAGTTTTGACGATTTTTAAGAGATTTTATTATTTCCAATGTTGATCAGCGCCATCTAGTTGAGTTTAGAGAAACCCGTGGAAAATTCCCTATTACAAAGAGAATTTATATAAGAGAGATCTAATTATAATGAATTTCGTTGTAAAGTACTTAGTGTGAGCTACACCGACAAGAGCCCAGCTCTTAAATAGTCATTTTTGAAGACCTATCCATAGATACCCCACACGTATGGGTTTGATGAAAAAAAAAAATTGAGTTTCAGTTCTAAGTATGGGGAACCCCAAAATTTTTTTTTTTCTAGGTTTGTGTGAAAATCTTAATGCGGTTCACAGTATACATCTACTTACCAAGTTTCAACAGTATAGTTCTTATAGTTTCGGAAAAAAGTGGCTGTGACATACGGACAGACAGACAGACAGACATGACGAATCCATAAGGGTTCCGTTTTTTCTAAACTGAATAGTTTGCGTGAGAGACATGTATATCAGTCTCTGGTTCCCAAGATACAGGGAATCCTAGTTTGGGGCCAGATGACCGTGTGTGATTTGTCCCGGATATTATTATTATAATATTATATTATTATAATTCCAAAGTGGTAAAACGTGTGTGTCCCCCCCCCCCTCTAACTTCTAAAATAAGAGAATGATAAAACAAAAAAAAATATATGATGTACATTACCATGCAAACTTCCACCGAAAATTGGTTTGAACGAGATCTAGTAAGTAGTTTTTTTTAATACGTCATAAATCGTAAACCGCAATTTACCTTTCAATCAACTCAAATATAAAAAAAAAACATTTAATTTCATAAACACAACGAACTACATGTACGCCGATGATAGACGAGGACAAGCAGAAACTGGAGCATAAGGTGAACTTATGGAAGGGCGCGCTTGAGAGCGGCGGTCTGAAGCTAAATGTCGCGAAGACCGAGTACATGGCCTGTGGTAGTACGGATCCCGAACCCATAAAGGTAGGCGCAGAGTCCGTTGTGAAGACGGACAAGCTCAGATACCTTGGATCTGTCCTACACGAGTCTGGGTTAATCGACCATGACGTTCATGCCCGGATTAGCGCAGCTTGGGCGAAATGGCGGGAAGTCACCGGGGATATTTGCGACCGCAGGATGCCGCTGAAGTTGAAGGGCCTCGTGTACAAGTACATCATACGCCCCGTACTACTTTATGGCAGCGAGACGTGGCCAGTCCTTGGAAGACATGTCCAGCAGCTTCACGTCGCGGAGATGAAAATGCTGCGGTGGATGTGTGGCGTTACGCGACTCGATCGCATCCGTAACGAGCACATCCGTAGTAGCCTCAGTGTCCGAGACGTAGCGGACAAATTTCAGGAAAGTCGTCTCCGATGGTTTGGTCACGTAAGCCGCAGACCGCCAGAGTACGTCGGTAAAAGATGCCTTGAACTTATCGTTGATGGCCCTAGATCCCGTGGAAGGCCCAGGAAGCGCTGACTTGACGTTGTGAGAGCGGACATGAGAGAAAATGACCTCACTGAAGAGGATGTTGAAGATCGGGCAAAGTGGAGTAGATTGAGTAGGAAAGCGGACCCTGGTTCCAGCCGGGATAACGCTAAGTAGAAGAAGAAACACAACGAACTACAAGAACTTTTATATTATGTTACTTGCTGCTACGGAACCCTTCATGGGCGAGTCCGACTCGGAGTCCGACTCGAACTTGGCCGCTTTTTTTAGGGTTACGTAGCCAAAGGGCATAACGCCCCATTGTTATCTATATATCACGAGTCTCTAGCTCCTCAAATGGTAGTATTTTGAGTAGAATGTCAATCCAAAACCGTGGTTTAACATAATTGTAATCTACTCACGAAGCCTTTTGATTTGATAGTCTATATGGTATGTTTAAATGAAAAAATGTAGCCCAACTCAATACCCCGAGGGCTATTTTTGTTTTTTTTCGATATCGTTTTTAGATCTCGACATATAGACGATTTAATGAGAAAAGACCCCAAAAAAATATGTCATATTATGTTATTTTCGCAATTTTCAAAAAAAAAATGGTTTTTCCGAAAAAATTCGCCATCTTGTAGCCCTCGTCAATACCTGAGTCATTCACGTAGGCCTAGAACTCACGACACCAGGGCGATGTTGCACTTCGAGCGAAATTGGGGGCTATACAGAAGCGATCGAAAAAACATTTTCAATGTTAATTTTTTTTTGTACTCCTATCCTCTGTTGGTACAATAGTTCATATCAAACGAATTGCGTCAGAATAGTTATGAAGCGTATTTTGAAAGAACCGTGTCCCGATTTGGACCATGGTGCGTCCCTCAATTAACCGACGAACGGATAGGGGTTGACGAGTACATTTGCGGAAAAATAGTTTCATTGTTATTCGAAGTGGGCGTAAGATGATAGGCAACCCAACACTGGTGAGTTAATAGACGTTTATATCTGTGAAGCGTCTTCATCGGTACCGTCAAATCTTATAAATATGTCTTCCATTTCTATTGATGGAGGTTTTATTGGCTGTATCAGATGCCTTGCATATCCTAAATACCAAAAAATAGCTGCTATGTGAGTGCAACAGCCTACGGTTCGAGCCCAATGTAGTAGGATTTGACTGAGTCTTTTCCTTCTATGTTTTTTCGGCCACCACGCGATGGTACTATTTTGGTTTATTTACATGTCTTTGACCGTTACAACCGTCATCACGAGAATGTGCTCTGGTCGCAAGGAGAATGTATAATTATAATTATATCCGGGACAAAATCACATTTGGTCATCTAGCCCAAATTAGGATTCTCTGTATGAGAACCAGAGACTGATATACATACACATATACATTTAAATACATACTTATATGTATAAATATAATATACCCAGACACAAAGCAAACAAATCTGCTCATCACAGAAATATTTGCTCCGGGTGGGAATTTCGTATTAGTAGTCAGGAGCGCTAACTACTGAGTCACTGAGTCAGCCTACATTACAGTAACCCTATAATATTTTAATATAAATTATAATAACAGATATTTTCAAAAGAAAATGGGTTTCTGTCATCCTAATAGTTATATTAGTTATTAGTTGTTAGTTATTATTAGTTATATTATTGTTAATTCTATTCTATATTTTTTTTTCTAACAAGGTATGCCCACCAGATACGCTCATAAGAACGATATATTCTATCATTATAGGCTATGCACTATCTAATGATATATAAGCTACTTCGGGACGCGTCATGGCCCATAGTATGGCTATGCGGGACACAGTTCTTTGGCCAATCTTACGAGTTATCGCACACGGGAGATTTTTGTCACCGTGACAGTTTCGTTATTCTCATCACGTGCAAGGCAAGGGTATATTGTATGTAAGGAGGTGCGCGCACGATACAACGTGATAATCGGGTGGCACTCCGTACATTGAGTGACGAAATTGTCACGGTGATAATAATTTACCTGACGACAATAGCTCTCAAATATCAAATACATAATTTAAGCACAGTTCACTGCTAGGCACTTATTTTATTGCCCATTTACGCCGATACGGGAGCGACACACATTTACGCCTTTATGGCAGAAATAACACGCTAATAAGAAGGAACCACTGCTTCTGAAAAATAATTTAAACTTCTATGAGCAAATGAAAGGTCCAACCACGTTCCAACACTCAGCAAAACTGTTTTATGCTCATATACATAGATATACATTATTTTGATGTTGATGTCTATAAATGGATTAAATTGCTTATTTCCCGTCATAAAAATTGGTAAAATTCATTTTCATTCGTCTGGGAATCAATTATTCGGATGATCACGTAACTTTTCTGTTTAGTACAGAAGCTTCAAAATAAAAACATCTACATAATCATTATTATTAGTTCGAAATGCATTTGGCCAATTTCCTATTTTGCTACAATAGATAGGTGATAGTTTCGGTAAGTGGGTACCGATAAACAAATGTTCGACTCAGTGCTTGTAGCTAGACACTTCGCGTAAATAGCCAACACTTGCCAAATTTATGTTAGTGAACTTTACATTTGGCACTCGAAAGTGTCTGCGCTGTTTGTTACGTTAAAAATATGCGGCGTCACAGCGAGTCACAACCGCCGCCGCCGATGCCGGGACGAGAGGCTGGCCCGTCTCCAGACTAGACACGCAACATGTATTGACGACAGCGATTATCATCATTAAAGAAGCAGTCTAGAAAATTCGAATGTACAAACCATCAGTGCCCATGCATATTCAATAGTAATCCATCACTTTAATTTGCGAGAATAACAAACAAGATCGCGGCTAACACAAAACATGCAAACTAGCCTGTAGTTAGCAATAATGCTCTTCCATTGAAACGTCATTTATTCTTTTGTGATGTAGGTAACGGCTCATTGGCTCCGCACATCACTTTGAAATACAATATAATATTGAAGCTTATTATAAATGGGTTTCAGGAAAGTGTCCCATCCGATCTCCGAGAATAAAATTGATCCGAAAGAATAAATGCAACTACTTAATCCGTCAATAAAATTGTCATATCCAGCCAAACATTCTGGCTATAGTACCCAAAACATGTCCACTTTATATGCAGAATATATTTTCACATAGAAAAGCGATAAGAATTTATCAGGTTAGCAGAAGAGTGCGCTGCTGCCGCTGCGGTGCTGCGCCTGCGCTGCCAGAGGCCAGCTGATGTCATACACGGGCACGCAGCCACCGGGTACGTATGTAACACTTATTTCGTGACATCACAGTCACGTTTATTTTTAGGGATTGCTCGAACCTTAAAATAAATTTACTTAGTATCTTTACGCCCCGTTTAATGTTTCAGTCGTAGAATATAATTATATTGTTTTTTAAATTGCGTGATGTTCGGATAGTGATAACCAAGCGCGTTATTTACTCTCTACCTACAGAGTACATAATGTTACCTTTAGGTTGATCTGTTGTATTTAATCCCATAATAAGAGACTAGGATATATCTAAAAGCAAACTGATGAAAAATTTACATTTAACGAAAGCGAAAACAAACATGTAAAATGCGCAGCTGACATGGGGAATTTATGTATATTTTATTTATAAGTACACACATGCTGGACAACCATGGAGAACGCCGGCAGGAGAACATTTTAAGTGCTCTAACAATGCTTCTTTGCAACTATACATATATCCATAATAAGTTGCTCGTAATAGATGATAATGGTTAAACAATCAACTCAAGGCTTGTAAGCATCTGAGTAGCTGCAAGAACTGACTGAAAGGTGACTGGTATTTATGTCTTATGTCTTTTCACGGTGCTTCTGAAATACGAACGTTTAAGCCATTTTCTGGAATATAATAAAAATAACAATAGGCATACAAATTACTATGTATTGTTTTATATAAAATATTTTCATAATTATAATACACATTGTGATTATTAACTTCTGATATTATCAGTTATATACTATATGGATTATACATATTACCTATTATACAATATAATATACCTCATAACTTAAACAAATACAAAAAAGTAAGCTTGCAGGCAAGCATAAAAGCTAGCATGTTGTAAGCAAGCACTCAACGTAGCTCTTTCGGGGTTCTAATCTGTGGTTCTCTATATAACTAACGAAGACTATGAAGTAATCTAATCATACATAACCTTCTCTATCCTAGCCACCTATGTTGGGGTGCTCCAAATTTCGAAGGTCGCATTGCTCACACTTCGAATTCTGGATTTGCTGGTAAACAAACAATTTACTTAAGCACTTCCGAGCTCCGATACCTACATACAGGCGCGGTCCGAGGGGGGGAAATATTAATGGATGCATATATGCAAAAGAAGTCACTCGCGCTTTCTTAAATGTATGTATAATTATTTTAATGGGGGGATATTCAAAAGAGAGCGTAAAATTAACAAAATTTTCTTAAAAATGCAGGTAAACGAAGGTTTTTACTACGATAAATAAAAAAAATCCGCGCTCGCTTCTTTTTTATAAATGGGATAGTAACCTCTGCTCCCTCGTCAATGACCTACTGGCATACAAAGGAAGGTGTAAAGTTAAACTAAAACTTCCCAAAAATGCAGGAAAACTGACGTGTTGAAATAAAAAACAAAATTAAAATTTTCGCGCTCGCTATGCTTGCGGCTTTTTATATTTTATACAAGTAGGGCTGCAGATTCTCCTCGTTGATTACAATACTGGAGGAACATGCAGAAGAGAAACTTCTTTAAAAGCTTACTTTGATAAATAAAAAAAATCCGCGGTCGCTTCGCTCGCGTCTTTTTTATTTCCTATACAAGTAAAATGCACTCTGAAAATGCGCGTTGAACGCATTATTTCGCGTTTGCGGGGCTTTAAATCATTGTGATAATTCATCTACTGCTGCTTGCCCGTCTAGAAAAAAATCATAGCTATACCAATGTTCGCCACTAGAATAGACAACTCCCATTTGTTTTATATCCCTAAAAATGGACTTGTCGAATGAACCCTAATTTTAATACTATTATAATATGACTATTACTACTATTATTATAATATGACCCCCACCCCAAAACTTTTGGCTGCGACCGCGCCTGCCTACATAGCCCATAGATATATGTCTATGTATTTATAAAATTAAAATAATACTTCCCTCTTTATTAGGCTTATCTATAAAATTAATAATACAGTTTGCACTTAATTTTAACAAATAATTTTAAAGTCTCCTCAAAAGTAATATAGGACAAAATCTTCAATAGATGTTTTTTTTTTGCATACTAGGAATCCAGAAGTTATTAACTAATGCAGCAGCGAGTGAAGCGAGCTCGAAATAGCGTGTAAGCATCTCAACACCGATAGTAAGCCCCGGTCCATAGATGAACCTTGCTCAAATGAGATCGTAAAGCAGAAATCGACTTCTTAGTTACATTCATAATTTTCTTTTGTTTGATAAGAGAACAGCGAATAGGAACATAGAGGGGGCTTCGTCGACTGCTCGTTGAGTGCTTGCTTACTTGTTTTCTATTTGTTTAAGTTATGAATATTGGGTAATATGTATAATCCATATAGCATATAACTGATTAATAATCTTTTGATCTACGTTTTGTTATAGAGAGCATGACTTTTGTTGGTTATTATTATTATTATTATTTTATACACTAGCAGCTCTATGAGCTGATGCGTGTATATCACTGCACTTGTGTTGTTTAATTATTATTAAATGTTTGTCAAGTCTATTTTTGAAACAGTTTATGTTTATTAAAGTGCTATGTTTACGGCGTAATAATATATCCCAATAAATAACATGAAAATACATATTCCATACAATTCATTACGACAAATAATTTTTATATTTGACTGACTCGGTGGCTCAGTGGTTAGCGATCCTGACTATTGATCCGAGAGTCGTGGGTTCGATCCCCACCCAGGGCAAACATTTCTGTGATGAGCAGATTTGTTTGCTCTGTGTCTGGGTGTATTATATCTATATATGTATGTATTAAAATGAATATGTATATGTATATCAGTCTCTGGTTCCCATAGTACAGGGAATTCTAGTTTGGGGCCAGATGACCGTGTGTGATTTGTCCCGGATATTATTATTATTATTCAACAAATTCATACCATCAGTTGGTGGTTATCAGCATCTCATAATAATTACAGCATGTGAGCATTATTATAATTGAAAACACTAAACACTTCAAAACCAACAACAGTGGAGCACTTGTCTCAAGAGCACCTAGTCGAGGAGCAACTATACAAGGGGCCGAGCACAGGCTCGGTGGTGATCTATGAGGAATATCTTAAAACAACCGACTTCAATCCAAGAAGGGCTAATAAAATTAGTAAAACAATTTAGTCCCCTCATAAAAACTGAAAAACAAAATGGTATTAGAGGCTAAAAATTTTTGTATCCTTACATCCTCCTATGCAGATGGCCGGCATTTGGAATGCAACGCAGCTGCAAATTCAGTTTATTATGTTTTGTTATCATATGTATATCCTACAGATTTACTTTATCTAATTAGGCATTTATACGTAAAAATAGTCTTAAAATGGAACTCATCATATACCTACCTACCCAAACTTTGGCTTCTACTCATGGAACTAAACAAACAACCTTCCTTACAGATGTAACAACCCAAAGTCAAATCGCAAAGAAAAACTATGGACTTCTCAAACAATTTGATCAGTCAATCACCAAAATTACCCAGAAATCCATATTTTTGTTTGCAATTTTTATTTCCTATGAGTTTTTTTTTCAGTACATATTCAGTTTTGTCTCCACTGTCTTGGACAATGTTGAAATCTGGGACAATCTGGGACAAATCAAATCACACATGGTCATCTGGCCCCAAACTAGGATTCCCTGTATCTTGGGAACCAGAGACTGATATACATACACATATACTTTTTAAATTGTATAGATATAATACACCCAGACTCAGAGCAAACAATTCTGCTCATCACAGAAAAGTTTGCCCTGTGTGGGGATCGAACCCACAACTCTCGGATCAGAGGTCAGGATCGCTAATCAATTAGCCACCGAGTGCAAACTATACTCTGCTTCTTAATTAAGTACTAGAGAAGGTTAATGAAATATAATAATTTACTCTTACAAAAAAGTAAATGGTAAAATGGGAAATTTGGGCGAGACTGAACCCAAATTACTTAGTTAAAAACTGTATTTTAGTCTCTCGAGTTCAGTAATGAATAAAATATATTTGTTTCAACATACTAGATAATATAACCTGTTCTTCGTATACTCGCTGTTTTAGAAAGTAATGTTTACAGAGTAAGATGAAACATCAGGACCAAGAAAAGTCCTTACCCAAATTACACAAGAACAGTTCCATTTTATAATCACCCTGAGTTTAGAAAGCTGAAACTGCAAAAATATGTGTGAGTGCCTGTTAGAGATACTATGGGCATCATGACAAGATCTTCAGTATCATTTGAGTCCTTGAATACTACTTTTAATATAAGTATTTCTGAAAAATACATGGACTTAATTATAGCTAGAAAATAGTACAGGGTTGGCGATGGATTCTATGGGCTCAAACAGTTAGAAAAATGACCACTTGGACATACCATACATTTCAGATACCTCAAATAAAAGTTAGGAATCTAAAAGATAATAAATAACATGCTTAGAAGATTGCTCTATGTGCCCTGTTCAGTTGAAGGAAAGAAGTTGCACCAGCTCAGAAGTTGTGTTTTATTTTTAGAAATATATTAAGTTATTTCTTTTAAATTCATGAATGACAAAAACAGCTTGTTTAAGACTGATGAAATGAACGTGACGAAGATATATTGGGTGGTTCGGGGGATTAAGGCGGGAATCTGAGGTATTTCCCATTTTAACAATTAATCTCCATAAAGAAACATATTTATTTTCCCATAAGATTGCACAATAAATTTGGGATGATTTGCCACTTGTATAAGCGTAATATACGATATCTGGTTCTTGCTACATTAGTTTGTACCGACAGTACTGAAAGTCAAAATTTGTGTAAGTTTCAAATAATGAAATTATATGTTTAGTACGGTTGATCTCTCACAATTTTGTATTTTATGAGTAACATAGCTCAATATTGTCATATAAATAAAAAAATAAGAATATTTATTTGTAGTTTCCATATAAAAAAAGGATCTTGTATAGATGGTAGAAAAAAGAACTGAAAAGTTGTTAACAGAATTAATACCTATATTTTTTTACATAATATCTAAAAAAATATTCAATAAATGTTTTTAAAGATTACACATTGTTTTACATATTAAAATATAAAAAATAAAAATGATTTAAGAATTCACAAAATATTATCAAAAGTGGCTTTGATATGTTGGGGTCTTTAAAGAACCCACATGATGAATCATGTGAGCAAGAAGTATGCGACTAACCGAAGGGTTAAATAAGGCCATTTAGATATATGAGGTTTTAAAAGTAAGTCTACTGTCAACAGTAATACTCACAAGTATTCAATCAAAGATACATTATTATCAAGTACCCGATCGTTACTACAATTGTAGATACAAGTCAAATTAAGTTAAGTAATTGGTTATTTTACGGAGTGCATATCTACTAAGTTTTAATTGTTTTTATAAAAAAATGTAGTATTTTTTAATGGAAAAAACCTGTAGTCAAGCTCACATAATTAAGTAATTATGTGATAAGTCAACAAGATCATAGAAAGATGATGTTATTAAATTGTTGTAATGTATTGTACATAAATGACTCTACTGCAAATCTCTTTTTGTTACTTTTACAAGACTCAATGTAAGATAAAAATATGAACTGTTATAACCTTCCTGGCTTATACTGAGAGACAGATCAATAACCATTTTTTTGTTTTGTTTTTCCCGTTATGCAGATCAATAATTAAGATTTAATTACAGTCAAGAAGGTATCCTTAGGCTGGTTAGTTCAGTAAATATTCAAGTTTATGAGCATTACAGGGTCTGTTTTGCATCTAAGGTTAAATTTGGTTTATTAGGTCATGCATATAGTATAGGATACCCTCTGACCGAATTGGGTATGCATTTATATTCAGACACTTGACGAATATTATAAAAATTCAATATTAACTTACCATTTGCAGAAACATGACGGCAAAACTTCTTTCTTCTGATACTTAAAAGTCCTTACACCAGATACATAGCACACCAATTAGCCTAAATTTGCAGAACCTACACATGATAAAATTATAACTAATATAGGTATATTATATAAGTGTACAAAAAATTATAACTTCAGATTTAGTTAGTGTCAGTGTAGTAGGCAACGATAATGCAGTATCTGCCTAAGTAAAACTAGTAACAGATTCTTGGTAATCATAACAATAAACCAATTTATTGTAGAGGTCTTAACTAAACTTATAATCCTAGGATAGGTAGAAATTCCATACAAGGTCAGTCACACGCATTATACTGAGGATAAGGAAATAAATACCACGTAAACAACATGAACTGAAACAATAGTTTTCATCAAGTTGTCTCAGTTTTCTTGCTATTTGGTAATGGTATAGGTACCTACTTTGCTGAAATTCATATTACACTTGGATTTACACTATTCACTTTCATAAAACGATTAAGTTTTTTTTTTTTACAAAATCATGTCATTTACTATTTTGTTTTGAAAAATGAACAACTAACACTTCATTTCATAAAACGTAATAACTAAACTCTACGCCATTTTTGCAAATAACAATTTGCGAGTTGCGAGTTGAGGGGCTGATGGTTGTAGTCATGGGCGCTATATCACATAAATAGTTACGTAACTATCTACTTGGCTCGACAACCATTACTCGTTATCTAGCGGACGAAAACTATCTATTTTCCACAACGCTGTTTATGAGGCGCAGTGTAAAACGTCGTCGAAGATAACGTACGCAACGAGTCGCAACGTGTCAAACTCGGTTTTGATCGTTGTATTGTGTGTGAGCATTGTGTGAGTCGCTAGTTACTGCGGTAAAACGAAACGTTCGAATATCGTTCTGAGGAATATCGGCATGAGTGCGAGTAAGATAGATTTATGCCGAACTCCAGCAATGACTTTTGTACATCGGATATTGGATAATATGGCTTGTGTTCTCTAAGTATAGTTTATAATAAAATGGAAAGCTTGATTTTGAACTGAACTCTGACCTTGACACCTGAGTGAGCCTGTGACCCATATTTATAAGCTTTTTTTTCTAAAGCCACTAATTAATAAATAATTTTAACGATTTTTTTTCTTTTCATAAACCGACAGTAGTAAAGTACGAAGGAAAGTTTATTGTAACAGCATTTGTGTAACGTAACTTGTACTACACGGCATTTTAACACGACGTTGTGGAAATAGATGGTTATCAAAAATAGATAGTTTTGACAACGTTATTTGACAACGCATAACGGTTTCGTTACGTGATTTGAAAAAGTTATAACGACACATCTCTAGATGGTTGAGGCCTTTGGACGGACGCTGGTAGAAATTTGACAATCGCCGTAATCAGTGTTGTAGCAGTAAACATAAAAATGTATACCACGTATAGTCCAGTAGGTGACTGCGACTTTTTATCACACTCTCCTGACTTTAGGAAGCCTAATTAGGAAACCAGTTATTTCCCTTCAATTGGTTAATTGGTTAAGATATCTAAATAAAAATAAATGTATGATACATATGGTGAGTCAAGTAGTAAGATGCTTATAGTTTAACAAATGAAAGCGTAACCTGGCCTTTTATTTAAAGTTTTTACATGGCAACAAAAAGAAGCTGTCAGAGGCTGTCACTCTATTTTGTGCTGTCACTGTTGAATGTTAGTATGACTGCCAATTATTGATACTTGTTGGCTGAATATTCATCCTATACTATTAAACGAGTTAAGTGTCCCGACGATTTTGAAAACGGCTTGAAACCTTTTGACGAAAATCTAGGATTAGGGGTTAAAAATCGCCAGAAATCGATCTATGGTGTAATTATCTTCGAAAAAACTCATTCAAGGGAGATATGAGCGAAATTACATAATACGAGAACATATGAAGCTCATTTTTAACACTACTTTCAAACGCGAACTAGCCTAACGGTTCTGTGCTAGCTTTCTTTTAAGTACGTTCGGATTCGAATCCCGCGAGACTTTGTTTTTTGTCTTTTTATTTGTGTTATTATTATTATTCCTATACTATTAAAAGAGTTGGGTGTTCCGAGGATTTCGAAAACGGCTTGAAACTTTTGACGAAAATTTAGGATTAGGGGTTAAAAATCACCAAAAATCGATTATGAACATTTCAAATCGGGTGCTGCAGCGTGAATGACGTAGGTACATTTTTTACCTATTTTATCGAAGATAGTATTCTTAAAAAAATTTGACGCGCGCTGGATTATCAAGTGTTTTGTAAATATATTTCACTAATGGCGCCATCTTTTGTCGAGTAGGTGAATTACCAGTGAATTACATTACTTGGAGGCCTTGGAGCCCTTTGTTGCTAACATTGACCGCGCTACTCGACAACAGATGGCGTGCAGTTCTTGAAGGAATGAGCACAGGAAGCACAACATGCACTGATATGTTCGAGTATTTTTCTGCAATTTTTGGCTTGGTTCATCTGGATATGTCGTCTCCAGTTTTTTTGTATTAAGTGAATTAGTTTATAAATGCTCCGATTGAACGTGCGAAGCTCGGTCACCCAGCTAGTGTTTATTATATATTGTATTGTTGAGCGTAAGAAATGAATGATATAATGATATTATTTGTAATGGCCATTCGTAAATGATAGATTTTATGGTAATTTCAGATTTTTCAGTGCAGAAATAAACTGCAGATTATCAAAATCAGTTTATGAAGTAGACTGTTTTTATGCTTATATTTATAAACAACATGTACAAGGAGTCAATAAAATTGTAAAAAGCGAATTGTAAATTGTAATTTCAACTAGTATAAATATACATATTTTAAAAACGATTTATCACACAAGTATTAAATATTTCCTGCTATAGGTTGGTGATACTACATGAAGATTTTTTGAATTTGCCGCGCTTTGTCAGGTTACGCTTTCATTTGTTAGACTCTATCTCGCAGTACTTTTCGAGTCTTACAATCAGTCGTGAGATAAGCAACGGACTTTTACTGCTTTTACTTACTACTTGACTCACCAAGTCACCACTGTACTTACTAAAGTATAAATCGGCACTTTACAACCCTTTACAGAGAGAAAGAATACGTGTTACATGACAGACTAGGCTGTATGGTCTTAGAAGACTTTAGCTGGTCATAGCCATAAAAAAATACAAGTTGTCACTGTGTCATTCAACCGCCCAAGCTGAAAAATTCTGTTTATTTAGAAAATATCTTTCTTAATACCTCGCGTGCACAGAATACACTTACCTTTTCGCGTGGGAATCATTTATTTATGTGAAATGGTTTTTTATAATCGGAATTGATTTGCAGTCATGGGTAAGCGTTGAACTTTTCTTACCTAACACGAACACCCTGTTCTTTCTTTCTTCTAAAGCCTTCAATTTTATTCGAAAAATGTTATCCCTCCTAGACTCTGCTGCCCTTGGAGACCTTCTCAATTTCCTTCGGTTCTGGACATCGACCAAGCCTGATTTTGCAGGTGCTTGATATTTCTGTTAGCGGCTACTTGACACCGGGATCCCTAGCTAGTTGTTTTCTTAGGATTTGTTACCATATACTACTCCGCACCTTTCGTCTTGGACATTTCCTCTAACATCATAAAATGTATATTAGTAACTATGGTTGCTAATAACACCCTACTTCTTCTGACTCATGAGTGTTTTTATGTTTGTCTTATTTATGTAAAGTATTGGACAAAGTAGGTTTGGTTGGAGTAATTTGCATTTAGTTAATAATAATAATTTAAATACCTTGTTTTTTACATACATTCTGTTTCACTCAATTCATGTTTTGAGCTATAAAGCAGCTTAGGGCTGGCACCCCTAACTGGCATAGTTGCCATCATTTTGGGCAAAAGTTGACTGGTCAGATATATGTATGTCTGCCTGCATCCAGTGAAGTAATCCACTAAACATTAAATTGAGAAATACTACTTACCTAATAATAAGTTGTACAGCCATGCTGTACAATTTTCCACATGTAAACCTTTTACCTTCTGGCATACACAAAATTGCCATTGCTCCATACAAACCTGAAACTAATATTCCTAATCAGAAGAAAATAATAGAGTAGTTATCTGTGGGCTTTTATGGAAAGTACCTAATTTAAAACTTTCCCTTTTGTGTACAAGGCAGTATAAAACTATAGCTTTTCAGAGGGTAAGACAAAGAGTGGGGATCCTGCTCTAAAATTGTTATTATTATTAAAATTGGTATTATTATTATCTTGTTGGTGGGTGCTGCCTAAACAGCGACACTTCGACCAAAAGGGATCTTTTGTGTCAACCCCTAAGACCTTCATACCTATTCTTAGTCAAAAATATGTTGCATTAATGCAGTAATTCCGCTGAGGGGTAGGTGCCTGTATTCCTCCGGCATTGGGTAGGCATTGCCAAGGAGGCACATATGCTTGTTAGCCAGAACAATGCAGTGACACAATAGGTGCTCCATTGATTCTGTATCCTCACCACAAGCTCTGCACGTCGCATCATTTGTCAGACCTATCTTTTTAAGGTGAGCGTTAGTTGCGTAGTGGCTTGTTAACGCCACTATCATGGCTCTGACATGCGACCGGCTGTTCTTCCAAATGTACTTGGTCGCACCTGTGGTTACTTCACCAATGAAGATCTTAGAGTGTTTAAGGCCTTCCATGGACTGCCATGTTACTCTGTGTCTTGCATCCGCCTGTGCCTTTAATGCCTTTGTTACTGTGCTTTGGGAAGCCCGATGCCAGGTTCTGGTCCTGATCCCATTTTAGCTAGTCTATCCGCCTCCTCATTACCCTCCACTCCCACGTGCCCTGGTACCTAGACCAGGTGCAGTCTTTTGTCGCGTCCTACCCTATTCAGGATTTGGACGCAGTTCAGAACTAGTCTTGAGTCTACTGCATGGGAGTTGAGGGATTTCAGTGCAGCTTGGCTGTCGCTGAGTATACAGATTGTTTTGTCTTTGACGCTTCTGTCTATAATCTCCTGTGCGCAAGCAATAATAGAGTATCTCTCTGCTTGAATAGCTTTATAGTTTCTTTTGAATATGTTCACAGTCTGCATTTTGTTGCTACCTATGCACATAAGCCTTTCCACATCTTCATCCAGATTGAGATTAGTGTGTCTTGTTTTGGGGCTGTCGAAGTCCCAACTTCCATTTATCGCCAGCCTGTGTAGTTCCTTGGCCGCTTCCGTTTGTATATGTATGTGAAGTGGCTTTAAATCTAGGAGCAATTCCATCGATGCCATAGGTGTTGTTGCGAATGCTCCAGTTAATGCCATGCATGCTAGTCTTTGGAATTTCTGTCGTGCTGCATGTGCCTAGGGCCGTTCTAGGCCACCATACAATGCTGCCATAAGTCATTATTGGTCTCATCGTCATTGTGTAAAACCAGTACAGAATTCTTGGATTGAGACCCCAGGTCTTTCCGTATGTAGATCTAAGCATATTGAAGACTTTAGTTGCTTTTGCAACCGTGTTTTCTATATGTAGGCTCCACGTTAGTGTCTTGTCTAGAGTTATACGGATGTCAAATAACTAGACATCCGTGGACCAGGCCAGTTCTGTGCCATACAAAGTAAGTTTTCACAGATTGTTCAGATTCATCTTCCTTGTGAATGGCACTACCTTTGTCTTACTAGGGTTAATTGAGAGGTGATTTGCGTTACACCACTTTTCCACTCTAAGTTCCGAGATTGTGTTTGGAAATTTGCCGTTAATCAGTATAGCTAAGTCATCAGCATAACCAACCATATAGAAAGGTCCTGTGTTCAGTTCCTGCATGAGCGAGTCTACCATTAGACTCCACAGCGTCGGCGATAGGACTCCAGCCTGTGGGCCTGGGTGTAGGTAGACGACCTTTACTTTCCTCCAGATTTTTGGTATATATCCGAAGGCAATGCAAGCCTTGTATAACCTGCATAAGTGATTGTTCATCACCTTCAGTCCCTTTTGCAGTATGATTGGATAGACTCCATCTGGTCCTGGTGATTTCAAAAGTTGGAAGCTACCAATAGACCACGCTTCTTCTGTTCATTTACTTTGCTATGTCCCAGTCCTTTTTGCTTGTGTGAATGTTCAATTCATCACTCGTAACCGGGTCATCCTCTTCTCCGTCTATTATTTTGCAGTCAGGGAAGTGTGCCCTGAACATTTCATTCAAGGTTTCCTTCCCTGATTCAGTCAGCTTGCCTTCCGTTGTTCTGACAGACGCAAGCTGTTCCGACTTTGTAACAGACAGAGCCTTATAGAGTCTCATCCCCTCTGGAACGCTGTCAATCAATGGTGTTGCAGTGTTCTCTCTATTTCTTCCTGTTGCTCTTGCGAACTTCGATGTTGAACTTTGTAAGAGCCCTCGTATATTCTTTGAAGTCCTTCTTCTTTTTGGTTTCATTGAACAATCTACGTGTGTCCCTCCTCTTTTTTTCCAAATCGGAGTTCCACCATAGTTGCTTTTTGACCGCCACCGTCTTTTCAAGGCAAGGCAAGTGCAGTGATATACACGCATCAGCTCATAGAGCTGCTAGTGTATAATAATAATAATAATAATAATAATTCTTACCCCAGGCTACTTGGATAGCATTCACGATCCTGTCTGCCTCCATCTAAATGTCAAGTGCAGAGTTTAATTTACCCTTCACTTCACCTAGTTCGATTCTTAAATCCTCCACATAAGATTGCCAGTCTTTGTATCTTGGGTTTCTTCTTTGTACACGTCGTACGGGTTCTTCCGTCTTGTACCTGAAGCATATGTATCTGTGATCGATCAGATCCGCTGATCTCGTTGGATACATACCAGTTTACTATGTCCTTACTAGCCCTATTCGAGGCAATTGTAATATAAATGACTTCCGCTCTTCTAGAGTTGAAGAACGCCGGTTCATTGCCCTTATTAAGAATTTATAAGGAGGTGCTTACTATGTATTTCAATAGCTTTTCCCCCCTTCCATTGTTGTCTGAGCTGCCCCAGACCTTGTTATGTGCCTTCGCATCACATCCTAAAATAAGATCAAGACCATGCTCCGTGTCAGCGGCTGTACCCTCCAAAATTTTTTAACACCATAATCTATCATTGCTGATTGCATCCGTTATCATATTATATCTTGTCTACGCCAAATAATTAGTTTTAAGTTTACACTAAACATTACCTACTTCCTTTTCCTATCCTTCGCATCGCCTCTCCTGCTCCCGAGCCTAGCCAGTCATCATCATGGCCGTCGCGCAACGCACGTCTCGCTTATAAATCGCTAATTAGAATAAAATAACAATTATTTAAAAACTGTGTCACCCGGGTGCGTCTGTGAAAAACTATTGTGCCTTGTGGGAAACAAAGAAAACCAGCATACTAACGCCAACCCAGGATCTGTGCCAGAAGCCAATCAGAGGCCGGTCAGATATTCCTCCTTTCCTCTAAATATTTCCCTCATATCTTGTTACATAAGAGTAAGTTGAGTGTTTTTTTGCAAGCAGAATTGTTTGCTCTGTGTCTGGGTGTACTATATCTATGTATGTATTTAAACGTTTATGTCTCTGGTTTCCATAATACAGGGAATCCTAGTTTGGGGCCAGATGACCGTGTGATATTTATTTATTTATTTATTATGTATATCAAATACTGTAAGGCCAGGAGGGTATCTTTTTTTGAATCCAGGTACTAAGGCATTTAAACTATAACCCTCACACTTTAACCATAGGATGAAATTCTGATTTCCTGACTCTTCCAATTCCAAATGTTACTTTAAAATAATGTTTATTCATATCACACATCTTCCTTATATAGTTTTAATTTAATGTTTTGTCTAGAAAATATAGGCGACGACAACTTAAAAGACTTTCTTGAGGAGGCAGAGCTGCAACAGTATTATGAATTATTTAGGTAAGTACATTAATAAAAAATATACTTTCTGCTATAATGATATTTTTTTTTTTGTATTGAAGAATAACTTAGGTCTGGTGCAAAAACCAGGTAATAAGTAACATAATAAGAATAATATGAACTTGTTATTTGGCATATGTAAATTAAATTGACACGATTAAAAGCTCAATCATAAAAAATAGTTAAAACATTAAGTAATTTGCAAAAACACACAGAAAGTTACTTCTGAAAAATGTGATGAAACGCATTTGTGACGAACAACATGTATGTCGAAACATGTTTTGTCTCTGTCGAAATGTAATTTCATCAACTAATGGAATGCTACCTATGCATTGTACTTTACTTAAACCACAGATAAATATGTAATTTGTTGCAGGGATATTTTAAAAGTAAATAAGACTTCACAATTAAAATTTGTGGCAACAGAAGATTTAATCCAGATTGGTTTATCAAAACCTGAGCAAAGAAGATATAAAAAGATTTATGCAAAGTATTTTCCAAACCCATACATTTCGAAAATAAAAAAGCTTTTGACATCTTCAAAGCGACACAATGAGGTAAAAAATCACAGTACTATTTGATTACCATTTATAAACTACACTGGCCTTCAAAAAAATCGCACGTCCGTAAAAATAGGCTTCAAGCACTGTTAATCCTTAAGACAAGCAGTTATTCGTAGCAATATTGGTATCATTTGAGAGCCCTATAAAAACTCTTTAAAAAAATATCCATTTCATTTGATTAAAGAAAAAGCTTGACACTTTAAGTCACTGTGAATGACAATGGAACTGATTCTCCTCTTCAAATTTTGTTTGTATTGTTTGGTTTTTTGGGTATAAAAGGGTCGATACAGCTTATCGGGGGATAAATTTGCTACCAACAGTCGAAGAAGACACAGAAGAATATCTTTCATCAGAAAATCGTCCTTGAAGATGGACACTACTGCTGCTGAAGCCGCCCAAGTTATCGCACTACTGCAATCAGGACTACGTCAGTGTGATGTTACTCGGCAATTGCACTTGAGTCGCTTTTCTGTTCGAAGAGTGTACCAGCGGTTCCTGCAGACCGGTGGCTTTGTCCGAAGGCGTGGGTCTGGTAGAAATCGCTGCACTTCTGCGAGAGATGACCGATTCGTCGTATCGAAGTCTTTGAGAAATCGGTTCTCTAATGCTGTTGAGTTGCAACAGCAGCTTCAAGCAGTTCGTAGAAGGGCCGTGAGTGTCTCTACAGTTAGAAGAAGACTAAAGGAGAGAAATATTGTGGCTAGAAGACCTGCCACGGGTCCAAAATTAACCGCAGCGCATCGGCGAGCACGCCTGCAATTTGCTCGCGCCCACGTCAATTGGACCCTGGACCAATGGAGAGCTGTTCTCTTCTCAGACGAAACGAGAGTGTGCCTTTTCTGCAACGATAGACGCAAAAGAGTATACAGAAGACAATGGGAACGTTTTGCCCAAGCCTGCATCCAAGAGACGGTAGAATACGGGGGCGGTTCCTGCATGTTCTGGGGCGGCATATCTGCCGACGGCAAAACTGAACTTTCTTGCGTCTCTCGGACCGGCGGTGCTCGCGGGCAAGGGTCGATGACTGCTCACCGGTACATCACAGAGATCCTGGAAGAACATGTGGTCCCCTATGCTGGATTTATTGGCGACGGGTTCACATTAATGCACGATAACGCTCGCGCGCACACTGCTGGAATTGTGCAGGGCTACCTTCAAGAGGTTGGGATCCCTGTCATGCAGTGGCCAGCGAGAAGTCCAGATCTGAACCCGATAGAGCACCTCTGAGACCAGCTGAAACGCAAGGTTAGATCCCGTGATCCCGCTCCCGCGACTCTTCAGGAGCTCCAAGACGCCGTTATTGAGGAATGGGACAGAATCCCTCAAGAAGAGGTCCTAAAGTTGGTGCGATCCATGAGGGAGCGCATGGAAGACGTCATTAGGGCTAGGGGGGGTAACACTAGGTTTTAGGTTAGTTTTAAGCAACTTTGTTTTGAAAAATTAATCAGATTTCATTTGGGTTTTTTAAGGATTTTTATTGTTTTGTAAATTTTTCTCAGTTCCAATAAAAAACATTGAATGAATTATTGTTTTTGTATTCTCTGTTTCCTTACCTTTCAAATGATACCGAACATTACCAATATTTCATAATACAAATACGATTGAAAGATGTTTAAAATAGATTTCTTAAAAGGTGCGATTTTTTTGAAGCCGAGTGTATAATGTAAACAAACTTTTTTTACTCTCAATTGGTAAGCCCTTTGCATTATCTCACCTGATGGTAAGAGATGATGATGCCGAAGATGGAACAGGGCTTACCAAGATTCCCCAACGCAATGGGAAACTGGCTATCTTATCTTCATGCCGGAACATATCAATTCAATACTGTTAATATTGATGTTTGGCGGCAAGACTTTGATAAGATGGTGGTAGCTAGCCAGGTGGGCTCAGAAAATCAAACCGAGTAAAACCGAGTCGTACAAAGTTGGACCCCACCGGGAATCGAACCCGCGACCTACATACTAATAAATACCTAATAAAAAAGTTAATTTGGCTTTACAGTATTTTAAGGAATAGTTTGATGATAACAATTTAAAAGTAAACACTACTGAGACAATTGTGATGTAATTTCGCACAACTGCTAAAAAAAGAGAATCTGGCTTTAGATGGGGAACCAGTATCAGTAGCAGCGGTAGAGAGTGCGAAGTTTTTAGATGTTCATATTGATTGTGATCTTAATTGGAAAATAGAATTAGATTATATTGTTGACAAAGTAAGCAGTGCTTGCTATGCATTGCGTAGCCTGAGGGATTAAGTAGGTTTAGCACAACTGAAAATGGTATACTATGCACTTGTTGAATATCGGCTGCGTTATAGTATCAAATTATGGGGAAACAGTTATGATTACAACTTGAGGAAATCGTTTGTTATACAGAAAAGAGCAATCAGAACAATAATTCGCCTCCCTCAGGAAGAATCCTATAGGAGTCACTTTGTAAAGCTAGAAATCCTTACTGTCCCTTGTCTGTATATTTTAGTTTTACTTAATAGTTTTGTGAAACATATTGACAAAATTGAGACTCTTTCTGAGAAAATGATTAGAATGAGTACACGTAGGAAAGATATTCCCATCACTTCACGTACTGTACCAAGATTAAACGTTGTGAAGTACACACGCGATACCAAGCCGTAAAATTTTTCAACCATCTTCCCACTGAATATAAATATATTAATAATCACAATGTTTTTATAAAATAAATTGAAAAAATGTTTGATTAGTAAATGCTTTTATAAAATTAATGATAATAGTATTTGATACTTACCAGATGAATATTTAATAAGATTAATATAATTATAGATGTAACAATAGTAAAAAGACTTTTGTAGTAATACCGTGAGAGAGCCATGCTTCGGCACGAATGGGCCGGCTCGACCGGAGTGAACCTTGAAGGTAGGGACTTCTCCACCATATGGCTCCGTGTAAACGTCGATGACCATCCCCGCGTCTATTCGTGCCTATATAGGTCCCATACCGGCGATTCCGAAACTGACTGACTCGTGGAGCACGTCCAAATGGCTGCAGATACTGTGCAGCAGCAGATCCCATCCGCTGAGATCGTGGTACTCGGTGATTTTAACGCCCACCACGCGGAATGGCTCGGGTCTAGCAAGACCGATCATGTAGGGAGATCTGTCCACGACTTCGCCCTGGCATATGGTTTGACACAACTGGTCACTACGCCCACGCGAATCCCAGATGTGGAGAACCATGAACCTTGACTGTTGGACCTTCTGCTGACTTCTCATCCGCACGGCTGCCAAGTATCCGTTGACGCCTCACTTGGCTCTTCGGATCACTGCCTTATCGTAGTACGGTGCCACTCACGTGCCCACCGCGACCGCGAGTTGCTTGTCGCCGTCGTGTGTGGCACTACAAGTCAGCAGATTGGGATGGGATGCGGTCTTTCTTTGCGTCCTACCCTTGGGGGCAGGTTTGCTTCACGCCGGATGATCCCAACTTCGCTGCTGATTCTGTCACTGATGTGGTACTGCAGGGTATGGAGCTTTTTATCCCATCCTCGGTGGTCCCCATTGGCGGCAAATCCCAGCCTTGATTTGGTCGGTCCTGCAAAAAGGCTTCTCGCCGGAAGCAGGAATGTTACCAAGCCTGGGCAAATGCAGCGAAGGTAAATGAAAAGACCAGCGCATTAAAAAAGGAGTTTAACTTTGCCTCCAGGTCCTTCAAAAGAGACATTGCCAGGGAGAAGTCGGCGCACATAGGCAGAATTGGCGCGAGACTAGAGCGTCTTCCTTCGGGAACTCGTGCGTTCTGGTCTCTGGTCAAAGCTGCCCAGGGGAATTTCTGCACGTCATCATTTCCACCACTGCACATGGGAATTGATTCATTGGCCCACGACGCAAAGGAGAAAGCCGATCTTCTAGGCAAACTCTTTGCGTCCAACTCGACACTGGATGATGGGGGAAACAAGCCGCCGATCATACCGCGGTGCAAGAGCTGTATGCCGGATATCCGGTTCCACCAATGCTCAGTGCGTAAAGCACTTTTTCCCTCGACATTCATAAGTCGAGTGGGCCCGATGGAATCCCTCCTATCGTGTTGAAGGTGTGTGCTCCAGAGTTGGCTCCAGTTTTAACGCGCCTTTTTCGGCTTTCCTACTCTTCTGGCGTAGTCCCGAACTCATGGAAGACAGCTTTGGTGCACCCGATCCCTAAAAAAGGTGACCGCTCGAATACGTCCAACTACAGGCCGATAGCCATAACCCTCTTATTCTCAAAGATAATGGAGTCCATTATCAATAGCCAGCTCCTTCGGTATCTAGAGGATCGCCAGCTGCTTAGTGAGCGACAGTACGGTTTCCGTAAGGGCCGGTCCGCTGGTGATCTTCTTGTCTACCTGACACATCGTTGGGCACAGGCGATCGAGACTAAGGGGCTTCCCCCTAAGGATAGCCCTAAGGATCGGTTACTGTCATTATACTGTTATACTATAAAATATATTGTTGGTATATACGATCCTTAGGATATCGAGACTAAGGGGGAAGCATTGGCGGTTAGTTTGGACATAGCGAAGGCCTTCGATCGGGTCTGGCACAAAGCACTTCTTGCGAAGCTCCCTTCTTATGGACTTCCCGAGGAATTATGCAAATGGGTCACTAGTTTTCTTGCAGACAGAAGCATAAAGGTCGTAGTCGACGGTGCATGCTCAGATTCTATGTCTGTGAATGCTGGTGTCCCTCAAGGCTGTGTGCTTTCGCCTACACTGTTCCTTCTGCATATCAATGATATACTGCAAATCAGCAGCACTAATTGTTATGCGGATGACAGGTGATGCCTTCTATACCGGCCGCGCTAACATTTCTCGGGAAAACGTCATCGAGAGCCGAAACAAACTTGTGTCGGAAATTGAGGACTCTTTAAAGAATGTCTCAGAATGGGGTCGGCTTAACTTGGTCCAATTTAACCCCACTAAGACACAGGTTTGCGCGTTCACTGCCAAGAAAATGCCATTTGTCGTATCACCTCGTTTTGAGGACACTCCCCTTAATGCCTCAGCTAATATCGGAATCCTTGGTGTCGACATATCGAGTGTTTCATCTAATATGGAGTCTCTAAGTTATGTGCAAAATCATAATTGAATTAGAACTAAATTGATCAGTTATCCATCTGAAATATGATATCTGCAAACCTAAAACACAATATATCTTTTTAATAATCAAATTGTTTTATTTTTGTGAGCAATTAAGAGTAAATATTTATCTAATCTAAAATTTGGCCAAAAGTCGTCTTTCAAATGTTGCTCTCGTACTACGTAATTGAACCGAAAAAGAAAGAAGTAATAGTTATTTGTTCAACTAGTGAGCAAAGTTATTTTTTGCTACGAGTGCCGACTTTAAATCATTAACTAGCGAAGTAGTCTAGAATTGAATCACTCGCTACGCTCGTGATTCTAATATTGAGTACGCCCTCTAGAGGACATAAAGTCATGACCAAAACAATTTTTTTTTGAAAGGTACCGTGTTGGGTATCATAGGGCTTAACAAACACATTTAAAAATATATATATTACTAGCTGTTGCTCGCTGCTTTGCTAACATTTGCTCGATAATTGTATCAGATTTGAGCCAAACTCCAAAATAATTAAAAACTAAAACCCGACTACGAAAAAATCGATCTCTAAAAGTATGAAACAAGAAAATATGTGTTTGTATATCAGTCTCTGGTTCCCATAATACAGGGAATCCTAGTTTGGGGACAGATGACCGTGTGTGATTTGTCCCGAGATATTTATTTATTTAGTGATGTTCAGAGGAAAGCCGTGGTCGTATGCCACCTTGCCCTAAGGATCGGTTATTGCCATTATACTGTTATACTATAAAATATATTGTTGGTATATACGATCCTTAGGATATCGAGACTAAGGGGGACGCATTGGCGGTTAGTTTGGACATAGCGAAGGCCTTCGATCGGGTCTGGCACAAAGCACTTCTTGCGAAGCTTCCTTCTTATGGGCTTCCCGAGGAATTATGCAAATGGGTCACTAGTTTTCTTGCAGACAGAAGCATAAAGGTCGTAGTCGACGGTGCATGCTCAGATTCTATGTCTGTGAATGCTGGTGTCTCTCAAGGCCGTGTGCTTGCGCCTAAACTGTTCCTTCTGTATATCAATGATATACTGCAAATCAGCAGCACTCATTGTTATGCAGATGACAGCACAGGTGATGCCTTCTATACCGGCCGTGCCAACATTTCTCGGGAAAACGTCATCGAGCGCCGAAACAAACTTGTGTCGGAAATTGAGGACTCTTTAAAGAAAGTCTCAGAAAGGGGTCGGTTTAATTTGGTCCAATTTAATCCCACTAAGACACAGGTTTGCGCGTTCACTGCCAAGAAAATGCCATTTGTCGTATCACCTCGTTTTGAGGACACTCCCCTAAATGCCTCAGCTAGTATCAGAATCCTTGGTGTCGACATATCGAGGGAAGTCCAGTTCCGTGGTCATCTAGAGGGTAAAGCTAAAGCCTCGAAGAAGCTTGGTGTGCTCAATAGATCGAGGCGGTATTTCACTGCGGTCCATCGTCGGCTGCCAGGATATTTCAGATCGGCTTGGCTCCTTGGCGCTGCGTAGAGACGTGATTTTATATTTCCGGTTCCCTATTTGAAATGTAGTTTAAATATTCTGCATTAAATACCTTTAATACCATTTACTTGAATTTGGTGTTCATTTGAACTAATGTAATGTAGAGGTATGATTATTATCTTTATACTTGGTGTTTCAGTTTTCCCGTGACAATATCCCACTACCAAGTGAAAATCAACCATTCACTGATCAACATTTTAAAGTTCCTACAAAACATATTATTTCAATTGAAGATATTACTCTTAACAAAGAACTTGGTATGGGACAGTTTGGGGTAGTACAGCAAGGCACCTGGAACACTGGGAGTCAGAGAGTAAGTATCAATCAAGGAGGATGGTTAGTTACATTAACAACCATACGGTTTTGCCAAAGTTAAAAATATTTTTTTTATGTATAGCTACAAGTCGCTATAAAATGCCTGGGCCACGAACGTATGACCTCAAACTCGACTGAATTCCTGAAGGAAGCGGCTGTTATGCACAGCATTGAACACCCTAACATCGTACGCCTTTATGGTGTAGTTCTACATTTGGATTCATTGATGTTGGTAAATATCCCTTCAACTACTCAACTATTTGATTTATATCCTCATCATCGAAAGCGAAATTGCGTCGATAATATTTAGCTGTTTGGACGGGAACTTTTTATTATACCGTTTTTTTTTTCATGTAGGAAATTTCATTACACATCTTGAAAAATCTCTATATACTAGATTCAGTGTCACAGTCCCTTTTTTATTTAATAGTGTAATAATAATAATAATTCTCTTTATTTCAGATAATACAATAATAGACTTTGTATTTTTAATATATTACTGTTACCAAAGTTGACGTTTGTTCATTGTAGGTGACCGAGCTAGCGCCTCTACGGTCCCTACTGGAGTGCCTGCGCGAGGTGTCCCTCAGGAGTAACTTTCCTGTGCCCAATTTATGCGAGTTTGCAGAACAGATCTGTGATGGCATGACTTATTTAGAAAACAAAAGACTGATACACAGGTAAAAAATAAAAAAATATGAAAGTCTAAAAAGGATGTACCAGAAATGGTATTACTACTGACTAGTAAAAATATTATCACAAAGTAATATTTCCGATCTTTATATACAATGTGATAATTTTCCTGCTTTTTAAAATTGACCTAATTGCTATTCGTCTTAGTCTTTACTACATCTTTAATAAAAAAAGGAAAATATACATGAAAACCTCCTAAAGCTTTCCCTGCAAACATTCTAATTTCTCATTGAAATACTTAAGAAGATATTCTCACAAAACTCATTAACGGAAACGGGAGCGTGCGTTGGTAATTCAGAATACTCTGATTAGATTTAGGAGGATGTAGTGTAATTTGTTTGAAATGCACCTAGAGACCCTAGTGGTGATCTAATGCGGAACATTGTACTGTAAGCAAAACTGTAAAAGAAGTTCCGTTTTTTAAATTCTTCTATCAGTGCTTCCTTGATACATCTTTCAGGGGCACCTGTACTCATAATATACTCTTAAAAATATCTAATGTTACATCTTTCATATTTTTCAGAGACTTAGCGGCAAGAAATATCTTAGTATTTAGTAAGGATAGAGTGAAAATTTCGGACTTTGGCCTTTCGAGGGCTCTGGGCGTCGGAAAGGACTATTACCAGACGAATTATAACGTGAATCTCAAATTACCAGTTGCTTGGTAAGTAGGCTATATAAAACATCATTGATTAGATTATGCTTGCATTCACATATAAACATTCGTAATTGATGTTGCTATTCTGTGGGTCATTAAGTAATGATAATTTGATGTTTATTTTTAGGTGTGCACCAGAGTGTATCCTCTACTTAAAATTCACTTCATCTAGCGATGTTTGGGCATTTGGTGTATGTCTGTGGGAAATGTTTACATATGGATTCCAACCGTGGGCTGCATTTTCAGGACAGCAGATTCTGGAGGCTATTGACGCTCCTAACTTTCAAGTATATTTTATTTATTTTTTAGTATGCGTCTTTTTGAATTCATTATTTCACAATATTGTTAATCAGTCCGAATAATTGCCTATATAATAATATAAGATATACATTGTTAAAAAAACCACAATCACTTTACAGAGGCTGGAACGACCGGACTGTTGCCCCGATGCATATTACTCGTTAATGCTGAAATGTTGGTCACATGAGCCGACCCAAAGACCCAAGTTCAGGGAATTAGCATTGAAACTACGAGAAATCAGACCCGAACAGGTGACTATCATATTATGATACTCGTAGCTGAAAGACTGTTGCAGAGAAAAATAATTTAATTTAATTTTCTTATTTCTTGCTTATCATCTAGCCCAGCCCAGCTCACTTTTAGTATTAATTTAAAAAGTTTTATTTACTTTAGGTAACATACATAATATAAAAACACATACAAAAAGGTAAATTAATATTAATAATGTTCTTAATTCACAAATAAGGTTGCTAAGGCTTGTTGGTTATGTTTGAGTTCAAAACGCTCTTCTTAGGTTCGAGGCTCAATATAAACATTTAAATTATTTAAAATATTTGTTGTGTTATGTTTATTACTTTCCTTAGTTATAACATACATTGTAATTTATAATATAATTACATATTACCTTTTTCAGGTGCAAGCAATAGCGAATTACCAAAATTCGGATGATGGCAGACGAAGTAATGTTTTAGCATACAAAAAGAATGAAATTATAACAGTACTAGGAAGAGAGTAAGCTATTTATGTTTTTTTTTTATCTCTTAAAATTATAATTTTGCCTATGGAAGTCCCTGACGTTTACAATAATGTAATGTTTGGATTTTTCAGACACTAACCGGTTGATTTTAAAATAATTTTATATTGTCTATCGGATTACTTATGGTGGTACCGTGTTACTTTTACACACAGATACACTAAATTTAATCGTTGCGGTATCGACAACGGCTTTATAATCTATTTTTAATAAAACAAAGAAACTTTAAATCGTTTGTATATTTTAACAAATATCGCAAGATTATCCAATTTTGTGAAGTATAACTAAAAACCAAAAGGCTAATGAGTTTGTTTACCTTTTGCTTTTTTAAGTTGGAACATCCTTTAAATTGGACTGGTTTACTCCTTAAGTTATATAAAAATATTTTATGTATTAAACTTTTTAGGAATATGACTAAATCATCCATGTGGTATGGAGTGTTACCCGGCGGAGCCTGTGGAATGTTTGATCCCAATCAAACAAAGCCCTATACAAAATTCGAAGTAAGTAAACGATACATTTTAATAGAAAAAATGAACCCTTATAGGATCACTTCGTTGTCCGCCTGTCTATCTGTCAAGATATTTTTTCTCAGGAACGCGTGGACGTATCAAGTTGCAATTAATATCAAATACAAAACAAAATGAGATCTGCAATCCCTTGGACCTGTGAAAAAATCAAACTTCAAAGTCAAGACAAAATATCAAAGTCAACGCATCAAAAGATATTGCCGTTTATGCCGCATATTTTGACGCTTGCAAGGAAATCAAAACCTATGGGATACTTCCCCTTAACCTAGAATCATGAAATTTAGCAAGAAGCAATGTCTTATAGCACAAGTAAAGGGAAAAATCCGAAAACTGTAAATTTGTAGTTACTACACAAACAACTTTATTTTTTGCTATTGCTAAACTGAACGCGACCTATGTCGATGTATGGGGACAATAGAGTTCTAACGGCAAAGTTAAGTTTGTCCCTCAATCCCAAGTTTGTATTGTACGGAACACTCGGTGTCATACTCGCTCTTGGCCGGTTTTTTTAGTAAACCATGCATTTTTTTCCAAATAACACCTTTGTCGATTATTTTATTTATATTCATTATTTTTTCTTGTGAGCATCTAGGTATGCTTGAATGTTATGGAAACTATCCTATTTATTTATACAGGGTGTCCCAAAAAGTATGGTCAAGCGAAAGTCCAGAGATAGAACAACTCTAGGGCTATCCAAATCACCCCCATGTATGTTCAGCGATTTTTGGTAGTTTCCGAGCTATGTATAGATGGGCAATCTACCCAATCTACCGGGTAGATTGGGAATATTCCCAATATCTACCCATAAATACCTTCCCAGTGGGTATTTATTAGGGTATATAAACTTATGAGCATTATATTTTTTTGTTTTAAATTTACTTCAGAACTGTCAATTCTATGATTTGCTTAAGTGAAATCTTATGTAATTCAGTAACTTGTTACAATAAATAACAGCTTAAAAAATATATGTACATATTTTCAGTTCCCCATACTAAATCTGAATAGTGTTTATTTTCACACATGTATAACAAGTCTTGAGTATGACATTTTGAATTTCTGAGTTGATGTTATGTTCTAGTTAAGAAAATGACATCTATTATCTATTATGAACTCCAACATGGCGGCCATGCATTTTCGAAAAATATCGATACGGGTGTCATTTTGTGGTGTGATAATTAAAAAAAAAACAATGTGGGGGGGTAAAGGCGTGGCGTTCCGGAGGCTGAAGTGCGGTGTGCGGGGTGGAGTGGTGCGGGGTGCGCGGGGTGAGGAGCGGGGTACGGGGGGAGATGAGGGATGCGGGGTTGAGGAGCAATATCCGGAGTAAGGCGCGGGGTGCGGGATGCGAGGGGAGCGGGGTGCGGGTGGGTGAGGCGCCCGATGCGGGGGTGAGGAGCGGGGTGCGGGGGGAGCGGTGTTCAAGGGGTGAGGCGCGGGGTGCGGGGGAGTGAGGCACGGGGTGGGGGGGAGGCACGGGGTGCGGGGGGTGAGCCTCGGGGTGCGCGGTGTGAGGCACGGGGTGTGGGGGGTGAGGCAGGGTGCGGGGGTGAGGCACGGGGTGCGGGGGGTAGGCACGGGGTGCGGGGGGTAGGCGCGGGATCCGGCGGGCTGAGGAGCGGGGTGAGGGGGTGAGGCGCGGGTGGGAGTGCGGGAAGCCTCCTGCTCTTTTCACGGTCATGTATACAGGGTGGAACTTTGTAACGTCACCTGGAGGGAAAGTACTTTAAATATTTACTCAAAGGAAACATTGCTTTATTTTTAAAAAGAAGCAAAACTACATTGAAAGATTTTTGAAAATACTCTTGATACACCCAGAAATCAAACCGGCTAAAATCCGAAAACATAACATCCTGTACTTTTATGGAACGACATTTTTTATAAATGTATGGCCGCTATCTTAGTTTAAGAAATAGATGTCATTTTTCATAATGAGAACCTCAAAAAAGTACATTTCCGTCATTTTAGGTTCTAAAGTGGATGAAATTTTCGTAATGAGCACTTAGAAATCCTCACTAACTACACCCATTTCAATTATTTTTTTTAATCATGGCCGCAACCTTGGATTTAAAAACAGATGTTTTTTATAACGTTATCAGCACCCCACAAAAGTAATAAAATAACAGCCATATCGATATGATAAGTAGATTCGGATGCAATTATACCTAAAATTGGGGAGCTATCATAATATGGACATGCCGTTTTGAATAAAATTGGAAACTATTGGCCATACATATATTATGTAGTGTTAAATGTTTCACATTTTAGCCCCCCTATTACCTCCTAAAAGGATTACCGGTAACCCTGTGTATATAAAATAAGTTGAGGATATAAACACATAATAGCATACATACAATTTTCAATAATATCAACATTCACTACAATTAGATCATTACAATTAAGAATCCCAACGCTTTTTACGATCCCGGTATCCCGAAAATTTTTTCTATCAAAATCTATACATTTATTGGGAAAGGCATATCCATACTATTCTTTCTAAAAACGAAATTGCATCCGAATTTACGATCACTAATGATAAGTCAGTTCCTGCGCTTCAATCATGGTTATCTTCGAAATATAATCAATTTTGCTTTTTTCTCGATACTGAGGTAGTTGATACTTACTTCAGAATTTCGAAAATACTAAGTAAAAGCATATAAAATTAAGACTTTATTTTTAAACGACAATTTAGTTTTATATACCCAACGATTGGGTATATAACTGGGTATATTCCCATAAATACCCAATCTACCCTATAAATACCCTCCCGGGTAGATAGGGTATGGGAAGATAGCCCATCTCTAGAGCTATGATTTTTTTAGGATTTTTTAAATTTTTGGGCGGATCGGATTTAATATATTTTTTAAAAGAATTTATTACAAATTTCCTGTTTTTAATCTCACATAATCATTATGAATTGTACTTTCAGACATAAAATAATAAGCTTCGTAAGTGTAAGTAACAAAAGTTATGATAGAAAGTCAAGAATTTTAGATTGAGCGACTCAGATTTAAACTTTCAGCATAAAATAAAAATACAAAAAGATGTTTCTAATGCTCTTCGATAATTTTAAAAATTGCTAAGCTTTCAGAATAATACTCAAAAGACAGCACTTGATGGGCTTCTTTTTCCTGAAATAAGCCGTCGAAGTTGTTAAGGTAGAAATTTCCTAAGGAAGTTATTTAATTTTTGTCGTCTCTAATTATCAAAAATAATTACTAATTTAATGAGTTTTATTGAAAAAAAACACTTTAATTTAATAAAGAACGTTTTGAGCAGAATGGTAGCGGAAATTATCACACATTTCTTTTTATGACTTATCAGCTAATAATTCCGCAGGACGCAAGAAGTCTGCACGAGTTCTCTACTGTATCACTTTAAGAGTCCATGATGCTTACATTGAAGGTCGCCAACCTAATACAAGGTCTGGGCGTCCATTAGAAATTCAAGACCCAGATGTAGTCAAATCAGCGCTTGAAGAAGTGGCGAGAGACCCATCAACTAGCGTGAGAACCATAGAACACCGTATGGGAATCCCAAAATCAGAGGCACATCGAATAATCAGAGGCAATCTAATAATAACTGATGAGTCAAGTTAAAATAAAAATGAGCAGTTTTTAAAAAGAAATGTGTGATAATTTCCGCTACCATTCTGCTCGTGCAGTTTTTAAAATTACCGAAGAGCATTGGAAACACCTTTTTGTATTTTTTATTTTATGCTGAAAGTTTAAATCTGAGTCGCTCAATGTAAAATTCTTGACTTTCTATCATAACTTTTGTTACTTACACTACTATTACGAAGCTTATTATGTTATGTCAGAAAGTATACAATTCATAATGATTATGTGACATTAAAAAAATACAGGAAATTTGTAATAAGTCTTTTAAAAATATATTAAATCCGATCCGGTTAAAAATTTTAAAAAATCCTAAAAAAATCATAACTCGGAAACTACCAAAAATCGCTGAACATGCATGGGGGTGATTTGGGTAGCCCCAGAGTTGTTCTATTTCTGGACTTCCGCTTGACCATACTTTTTGGGACACCCTGCAAATGACCGGAAAAAGGTTTGAATACTCGTAATTTGTGACTAAGGGAATCGCTATAAATCTGGACGTGACATTCAACATTACTTGTTATTATTGTTGATTAAATGAAATGAAATTACTCCATAAACAATAAATTACAAGTATGTACTAAATTACAAATATCAAAACCATTATTCCGTCTATTATAAGTTATTGGAGCTGGATGTATTATACAGGATGTAACAGAAGTGTGTGACAATACTTCAAGGTTGGCTTTTACCCATCAAACTGAACAACTTTTGTTCTACAACTTTGTTGAAATCGCAAAATATTTTTTGGACTTTTCATACAAATCGATCAGCTGGCGAACCAAGTTTGTATGAAAAGTCCAAAAAATTTTTTTGCGATTTCAACAAAGTTGTAGAACAAAAGTTGTTCAGTTTGATAGGTAAAAGCCAACCTTGAAGTATTGTCACACACTTCTGTTACGCCCTGTATAAGGTGTAGGATATTTAATTAATTAATTATTACTAAAAAAGACGAATTATGGACGGCCCATGGATGCGAGGGGCTCAATATCTTGCTAAGGCCTATGTTTAACAGATAACGTTTACCGATTGAGATGATAAGATAAAGGTTCACGGAAATAAGGTTTTGAAGTAGCGATTACATTATACTAAATTCAGGAAGCCTATCTAGGTGTGCATCAGGATGGCGGGTGTACGTACGTCTGCGATTTGAATGATTATTTTCTGGAATACCTGTAACTACAGTGTACCTTACTGTACTTTTTATAATATTTTGTGTACCTCTTTATATAGGGTGCTTCTAAAATATATGCCACGGCTGAAATGGGAGAAAGTATCACGTATAGTGATCACGAAAATGAGACATTCATGTGCGGAAACTGTTCTTTTTTTTTCCATACAAAAAAATAACAATCATAAAAATAAATTGCTTTACTTTATTAAGCCACCCGTATTGTGTTGAATGAAACCAGGCGCGCGAAAACATGCTTAAACGCTCCGACGTTGCGGCTAGACATCAAACAAATTCGGCACTTGTGTCGTGCTACAAAAGGCTTTGATCTGTCCGCACCCTTTCGCATACTCACTCGGGAGCGGGGCGCGACCCGGCGGGCGGGGGCGGTTGGCGCCCGCGCGCCCTTCGTACAGGTCAGAGGTCAGGTCGCAGCGGTGACGCGCAGGCGTGACGCGAACGTTTTGCACCGCCTGCGCCCCCATCCGCGAGTGAAATAACGATGTCACCCAGACGTACATACGAATCAAGAGTATCTTGAAATGATACTCTGCTACCGCGATACCCTCTGATCGCGAGTGCAATAACATCCCTGCGCATGCCGTAAACCTGTATGAGCAAAGTTTTGGTGTAAGAGTCAGCCACCAGTGTTGTGTTGTGTCATCAATTCATCATCATTAACCGAAAAACGTCCACTGCTGGACTAAGGCCTCCCCCAAGGATTTCCACACCGACCGGTTCTGTGCGGCTCGCATCCAGCGGCTTCCCGCAACCTTCACCAGGTCTTCGTCGGTCCACCGAGTCGGGGGCCTGCCCACACTGCGTATTCCAGTGCGCAGTCACCACTCGAGAACTTTACTGTGTTGTAAAACTGATGTAAAACTTTGTTTGTGTTGTGAAATAGCTTGTAAATAAGGTGATTGACACTACTACCGCGAGTGCAAATAACATCCCTGCGTTTGCCGTAAACCCGTATGAACAGAGGTTTGGTGTGAGTCAACCAGCCACCAGTGTTGTGTTGTGCAAATCCTTGTACTAAATAAGGTGATGAACTTAGAAACACGCCAAGTTACTTACTGTAATACACGTTCTTTTTAATTTTACGCATCTACTCTTGAGTAGATGCCTTACCTACCTAAACTTTTTACAGATACATTACAAGTACGTAATTTAACAGTCCAAAGCCTGTCAAAGTGCGATGGTAAGTTTATCACCTTGTTACGTGAATAAGCCGTTTTAATAACTGGTAAGTTTGTTTATTCTGCTCTACATTTAATTTAAAGACAATCAGCTGTTCACTAAATTAACCTGTAAAAAGAGATACCTACGAGCGTGCGTTGCTTTCATTCAGTGAAATGACATCGAGTTCATTCATGACTTCATGACGGAGCGTACGTACTTGACGGACCGTGTTGTGCGAAATTGAATCAAAGTAAAAAAAAATTGTTTAGTCTCCCAAATCAATTTAACGACTCCGGGGCACGAATTTTTTTTACTATTGTAATCTATATGCATGACTCTTACTCCCATTGCAGCGGTGGCATATATTTTGGAAGCACCTTATATTCGCAGAAATTTAAAAAAATATTTACAGCCGCCATATCGTATTTTATTTCCAATATTATTATATACAGGCTGGAATGTTAGAACGCCACCTGGAGGGAAAGTACTCTAAATACTGGAGATAGCAAATTTTACTCAAAGGAAAAATGTTAAAAGTAAAGGAATGCCTTTACTTTTAAAAAGCAGCAAAACTACATTCAAAGATTTTTGAAAATACCCTTGTCACACCCAGTAAATCGAACCGGCTAAAATCCGAAAAAATAACACCTGTACCTTTTTGGCATTATTCGATAGGGCCAGTAATAAGAATCAAATCTCTCTAACAAACATTTATTGTTTATTAAGAATATACAGTTTTACAGAAAAAACATATCCAATACTGTATACAATAAAAACACATTAATAACTAATTACAAATATTAAACTATTAAAAATAAAATAAAAAAGAAACATGAACACTTAAGCTATGTATTATAATGAGATCAAAAATTGTTTTCACAAAACAATTTGCAATCGCGCTGTATTTGCCACCACGGGTCAGCAAATACATCTAGTTTCGGTACCGATGATAAAAGAGCATCCACGTTAGTGAGAGCTGATACCAGAGGAGAGTGGCGGGCGGCGCGCCTCGGTTCGTGCACCAGGCAGCGCCAGCAGCCGGTGTCGACGCGCCAAATAAACAACACATTTGCATCACAAGCTCAGGACAATCTGGCTCACCCCTTAATACGCGACATGCCAGGCAAGTTAATTCCAGAGCACGCCTCCTTTCCAAGGAGTTAAGACCCGTCATTCCGAGCAAAAATTTTTATGGATATAAAAATGGATAATATCCATAAATCTTTTTGAACAGAAAACGCAAAAAGGCTTTCTGAACCTTTTCTATCATCAAAATATACTTTTTCTCATGAGGACTCCAGACTGCTGAGGCAGATTCAATTTTACTGCGCACTAAAGCTGTATACAATAATTTTATTGCATTACCTCTACTGAAGTCACGACAATTACGAATGACAAAACCAAGTTTGCGGTAAGACTGTACCACGAGTTGCCTTATATGATCATTGAAGGTAAGTTTTGGATCAAAAATAACACCCAAGTCTTTGACAGACATTACTCGTGTGATTGTTTCAGTACCAATATTGTACACGGCATGGTAATTTAAATGAAAGTAAAACCATGAAAACTTATAAATGCAATTAACACTTTTACTCAAGCACTTTTTATTCAAGGCTTTATCGAATTACTTAAATGATATAAATAAAATGAATTAAATGTTAAATTAAAAATTCATGGTTCATAACATCTCATAGTTTTCCTTTCATTTAACTTACCATGTTTTATTAGAGTTTGTTCCTTATGATTGACCCTATCGATGAATGCCATAAAAGTACAGGAAAATACAGGTGTATTTTTTTTTGGATTTTAGCCGGTTCGATTCCTGGGTGTGACAAGGGTATTTTCAAAAATATTAGAATGTAGTTTAGCTTCTTTTTAAAAATAAAGGAATGTTTCCTTTGAGTAAAATTTGCTATCTCCAGTATTTACAGTACTTTCCCTCCAGATGGCGTTCCAACATTCCATCCTGTATCGTATACTATTAAACGAGTAAAGTCTCCCGACGATTTCGAAAACGGCTTGAAACATTTTGACGAAAATCTAGGAGTAGGGGATAAAAATCATCAGAAATCGATGTATGAAGGAATTATCTTCGAAAAAAATCATTTAAAGGAGATATGAGCCAAATTACATAAAAGGAGAACGCATGTGATGCTTATTTTTAACTCTCGCTTGTAAGTACATTGGTAGACTATCGGTTTTGGTGCGAGCCTCTTACGTTTTGCTGCTTTTAGGTCCGGATTCGAATCCCACCCATGAGACTTTAAAGTTTTTCGTCTTTTTTTTGTGTAAACTTATGTAAATAATATGTAAATAAATAAAAAGACTTAAGAGTGATAAAAATATAAGTGAATTACATACCTGATGATTGTGCTGCCCTGTCCTGTGTTTGACAATAGGTAATTTTCCACGGCTTTCTCTAAACTCAACTAGATGGCGCGAATAACATTTGCAATAAGAAAATCTCTAAAAAAAGTCGCCAAAACTGATTGATATTACTGACTAATATCATAATAAATGATGAACAACTTTCTAATATTACGTATCATAGAATATTTTTGTTTTTTTATTTAAAAAAAAGGATAATTTGCATGTATTTTTTTCAATAGAATCAAATTATAAAAAAATATTTATAGTTATTTTCAGAACAAATATTGCTTGTCCTTTCGTCCCTTAGAAAGCCACTACCGACTAAAACAACACCGTGCAAAATGTTTCATAGAAAATATATCTTATATTTTATTTATTTATTTATTTATTTATTTTATTGTTTTCGGGGAGCTTACAGCTATATTTACTACTAAACAAGTTATCTTAGTTTATAAAAACTCCGTTTGAACGAGCGACGCTCGATCTCCCAGCTAGTATTCTATAAAAAGATAATTCGAATCGCAGAGGTACACCCGCCATCCTGCCGAATACCTAGTTAAGCTTTCTGAATTCAGGATAGTGTAATCGCTACTTTAATTTAAAAATATTTTGATTTTCCCATATCGATAACAGTATCTGAGTTGGCTAAAATAACCTTTTTTCTATGTAAACCGCTACATACATTCAACTGAACCGTTTTGCAATCGAGCTTATTACAATGTGCTTTGGAATATTGTTTAAGCTACTTTATTTTTTATGCTACTTAACCCACGACATCTGGGCTTGAGAATGATCCAGAAATTGTTGCAGAAGCCATTGCACAGTCTGCCCAGCTCGCTGTCTCCGCACACTACTCGGCACTCGGCGCGGTCCCTCCGTACCTCGCTGATGCGGTCCGACGTCAAACGCCACACCTACACGGGCAAGAGGACAATCCAGCGCAGCATGATCTCAAGCCCTCAAGGGGAGGTCAAACACACTGGCCACGTCGGCTTGGACGGCGCCTATTTCGGAGATATATCGTTCTTGGATCCCGCCGGATGTGTAAGTTTTTTTTTTTTATTGATCCACCAACAGTTGTTACAATATTTCTTATAATCTAATTTACTACATAATGTTTTATGCTTAATGTTCAACCAATTACAGGTGAATACCGCATGCACCATACAACAGAGAGTATAATTGAATCGATTATTTTAGGAAGGGCACTAGTCCACATTTTTTCGAAATCGAGTTAAGTATGTAGTAACACTTTACGTTAAAAGACGCGTGTTTTCACCGAGAACGGCTTTAATCCAACTAATATTCTTTGAAATATTCCACTGTAATTTTCTGCATTTTATGACATGTGTGCCTATAAATGAAAAAAATATAAGATATAAAGAAAGTGACTGTTCACATTCCATCAGAATTTTAGGAAGCGGTCGTGGCTCAGTGCGGCTTGCGTGGTCTCGTCGATCATGCAGGTTAACTGACTACAGACACGTCATAACCTGGATGGGTTTGACTGTTGGCGTTTATCTCAACCGTTTCCGGGCTTCGCAAGGCACGTTAAGCCGTTGGTGCCGGCTGCTATTGCTAGATGGCAGTTGTTAAGCCATGTCGGAGGCCTTATAGGCGGCTTGAAAACTTCTGACACTGGGGTTGGCCACTAGCCTCACAACCTCCAGCAATCCGGACTTGGGCCTCATGTGTGGAGTATAACCTAACCTTCCCGAGTAATGGGAAGAGACCCGTGCCCCTGCAGTGGGGACGTAATGGGTTGTTTACAACATCAGGAATTTTTAATCAGATTACTAACTGGCCCATCAAAAAAATGGAAACTATTGAAGAAGATGCTCCGTAACAAAAAAAAAAAATATGGACAAGATATAGTTTTTATAACAATAAAGTCCAGTATTTTATAAAAATTATGTAGTTTCTTATTTAAATATTCTTGTAAATTTTGGGAAGGGTACAAGTCCAGCACCTTATTTTGACATTTTCTGTCACTTCCAATAAATAAAAACTCAAACAAGAACTCGGACGCTATTGTGATATATAGATCTATAAATTTCCATAAACTATTTTGCACCTTCAATAGACTTTTTTTTCAACAGAAGGTTTTTTGTGTCTCTTGTAAAATTTTGTCTAATGGACATGTGCCCTTCCCAAAATAATCGATTCAATTATTAATTTATTTATTTGATATTAAGCCGTTATCTTTCCTAGACAAGCGCACGATTCAGTGCAGCATGTTTTCAAGGTGACAACCTCAGAATACAGAAACAAACCAGAAGCCGCGAGCACGCTTGAAACTGAAGCATTGAATACTACACCGAATCAGTGTAGTTTGACATTTCGTCTATTAGTCTGTGACTGCCGTCCGAACTGTGCGTATGTGCTGAGGTTATGCAGTTTTTATTTCAGCATGCCGTCTTGTGTTATTCCCACATGCAAAAATGCTGTTGGAGTTAATAAAAAACCAGATGGGATCACGTTCCATGTGTAAGTAATGCAATCACAAGCTACTTTATTAAAATATTCAATTTTGTTTACCGATCATATTTCTCAAAGAAAATTCGGTGTCCATTATGACAGTGTTGCCAGTTTCAGTACAAAATTTTACCCCGATTCTGTTTTTCTATTATTGGTATTTTATTAAAATATTATAATAACTGCCTGCGAGATGTATGTAATAGAAGATACGTTAGCTTCGTGGATCGGAGGTCTTGGGTTCGATTCGCAGATATCCAGACAGACTCGATTTTGTTACACTTTGTACATTACAATACTAGAAAGTATTGATAATTTCTTTAGTACATTTACTATAAACAATACCCAAGTTACCTGTCTTACTACCAGCAATAACACGCATGCAATAATTTTATAAGCTTACTTAAAAACAATTAAGTAATAAAACAATCTGATTAAAAAAAGAGAAAGAAAAAAGAAATAAATGTTTTATTTTACCTCAACTAGGGTATATCGCTCCTTGACTGGCAACATTTTCCGGGCGTGAAGTGCGGTAGGCGGAGGGGGTACGTTTTGTTTATGGACACAGGGCAAACTGACTGCACGCGGCTTCTGGTTTGTTTCTGTATTCTGAGGTGACAACACTGGCCATTTTGATCCTTCTGGATGTGTATCCTAACTCATAATATAATTTTCATCGTGGGAGAGCCATGCTTCGGCACGAATGGGCCGCCGGCTCAACCGGAGTGATACCACGGCCTTACAGAAAACCGGCGTGAAGCAACGCTTGCGTTGTGTTTCGCCGTATGAGTGAATACCGGAGACCGAACCCCCCCTCCCAATTCCCCCATCCCCCCACTCATTTCAAAGGTCGGTAACGCATTTGTGACTCCTCTGGTGTTGCGGGTGTCTATGGGCGGCGGGAATCGCTTTCCGTCAGGTGATCCGTCTGCTCGTTTGCCACCTATCACATTTAAAAAAAAAATGTGTTTGTGTTTTACCTCTTGACTCCTCAACCATTCTTGAAAAATTTGGTGTGCATGTGCATGGCTACGGCTATGTAGCCATAGACAATAGAAATTACATAGGCTATTTCTTATCCCGTTTCTTCTCGTGGTTCCTTGTAAGCATATCTCTATTTGAACTGGCTAATAGCTATATTGCTTATAGTTTCTTTACCGTTCCGCAGCCTCCACGGCAAATAGTGACGCCATATAAACCCTCGGAGGACCTGGAACAGATGCCGCTGATCAACCCCAACTCGCCGTCACACCTGAGTGGCGCGTCATGCACGTCCTACCCGCTGCTAACCGTGAACATGGCTGAAGCGAAAGGTGACGACGAAGTAGACCTCAGTTGTGAGTATTGCAGTATCTTTAACGAAAAAATAGGCTAAAATTAAGCAAGTCCCTTAATTATAATAAGCCAAATGGACGTACCTTACCTACAATTTCTCACAATTCTCTTTTGCAGACCCCGACGCAAAAAGTAGGAGTTTTAGAAAATCGTGCCACAAGTCATTGTGTGAACCAACAACAAGTAAAAGTATTTTGAACAAGGTAAGTGGGTCATAGAATAGACCCATAATTATTATTTTATGTGAAATTGTGCTAATAAACATATGGCTGCGATGAACAGGCAGGATTCACAGACTCGGTAGCATTCTTGACTGCTGCGCTAGAGGGTTGTAGGTCCGATGGGGATCGGACTTAGGGAATAAATTGTGTGATAAGCAGATTTATTTGTTCTATGTTTGCGTGTTTAATATCTATTACTTATTTACTATGGGAATTATTTGTTATGGAATTTATTATTATTGTAATCCTAAATTGATCTAATTCATTATTTGTGCTTCAAGGTTAAATGTGCAACGCTGGGTAGATCACAGAAGTCCGACGAGCACGGCGAGGCTAAAACCAGCGAAGTTCACGAGTACCACGAAATATCGGACACTGATACGGTTAGTTGGACAGTTACTGAAACTAAACCGGACCATCAGTAATATTTTTACATCAATATATTTTCAATCCATTCCATCGTTTATCCACCGTCAGCCGTACTTGAAAATATTGTTAATATTATTGATAGTGTCTGGTCCGCATTAGGGTTTGCATTATCCGTTCAAATTTACTATCCGGATAAAACGGATATTAAATTTTAAAATATCCGGATAAAACGGATAATTCGGATAATTTTATAAATGCTCTAGTTTTCTTAGGTAATGTATTCTTTTATAAGGTGTTCATGTAAAAATGTGATATAAAAAAGGAAAAATAGTTCAAAATGCCAAGGATAGTGACTGACACTCTTCAGTCATCTTTTGTGTTATCTGCCACAGCATATACAGGCTGTTACAAAAAGTGCATTTGAAGGGGTTACTCAGAATAAATATTGAACTTTTTTCCCTATATGTGATCTACGATACTGAAACCTTTTTGGAAACCGTCTTTTTTGGATGGCTGGAAATAGTCACACGTACTTGCGAATGGATTCGCAATGACTCTCCAAGACAGCTTATAAAAAACAGATCATCTATGTGGATCAGTTCACTCTTGACAGAGTGTTCGTCGTTAACATTGCGTAGCTTTAGTGGCCCGTCGGAAAACACGTCGCCATTCCTCTCGCACCGCAGCAGCTGTCCTCGGACATTTATTAAGGAGAATTCCCAGCGCAGTCTTCAACTGATCTGTCCATTGCATGGGAGACCAGCTGTGTGTTCTGATGGCTTCGACTTTGCTCTAACCATACCAAATGCTCGATGGATGCATCTCTTGCATGCATAGAAAGAATTGATAGAGTAACGTTTACTCATTTTGACATGACTCTAGAAATATGATGTGTTATAGTTAGCCAGCAGGTTCTTATTGCATTTTATTAAATAATCTCATCACTATTTTGTGCCATACCATAAGCGTTCGTCCCTCAAGCATAACAGAATTCAGCAATTTCTGAAGAGCTTGTAGTATCGGTTTTCTACCTGCTTTCAAAAGCTCAGCCGTGATCCATCATCAGCTGGCGCATTGTTGTTCTTCAGCTGTTTAAGAGCCACTTTTACCCTCGTACAATTTGACGCCCGGGAAAGACGGCTTCGGTACAGTGCAGTGTCGGGTCAATCTGGCTCTTGGGTTTTGACGAGATTACAACTCTTACAAGTAGCCACATTGCTGACGGAGAGACTTATGGTCGCCTATGACTGTCCTAAGAACTTCTTAAATTATTTCAATCGCTCAGAGATGTAATATATAAAAAGAATAATGAAATTGGGAGTTAATCTATGTTGTTGTTTGTGTCCTGAAGAAAATCACTGATACGTTTTTCTTTATGCGTTTTTAGGGTTCCGTAGCCAAATGGCTAAAAACGGAACCCTTATGGATTCGTCATTTCTGTCTGTCTGTCTGTCCGTATGTCACAGCCACTTTTTTTCCGAAACTATAAGAACTATACTGTTGAAACTTGGTAAGTAGATGTATTTTGTGAACCGCATTAAGATTTTCACACAAAAATAGAAAAAAAAAACAATAAATTTTGGGGGCTCCCCATACTTAGAACTGAAACTCAAAAAAAATTTTTTCATCAAACCCATACGTGTGGGGTATCTATGGATAGGTCTTCAAAAATGATATTGAGGTTTCTAATATCATTTTCTTCTAAACTGAATAGTTTGCGCGAGAGACACTTCCAAAGTTGTAAAATGTGTGTGTAACCCCGTAACTTCTAAAATAAGAGAATGATAAAACTAAAAAAAATATATGATGTACATTACCATGCAAACTTCCACCGAAAATTGGTTTGAACGATATCTAGTAAGTAGTTTTTTTTTAATAGGTCATAAATCGTAAACCGCAATTTACCTTTCATTCAAGTTACAACGAACTACAAAAACTTTTATATTATGTTACTTGCTGCTACGGAACCCTTCATGGGCGAGTCCGACTCGCACTTGGCCGCTTTTTTCATTGGTGTATTTTGTACTTGCTATACACAGAACTGATTAGTGGTTTATTCATAGGTAAACAATATTATGTTTATCTATACATATAATTAAATATATTTTTTACTAAAAGTCTTCTTCTTATCGAGTCGATAACAATTCTAACTAAATCGTGATGGCCTAGAATTTAGCTAAGAGTATCATTTTCACTAAAATTCTAAAGTATCTTTTATCAAGACCCCCGAACGAGCGTTAGTAAACGTGTTAACAACCCATTACGTCCCCACTGCAGGGGCACGGGTCTCTTCCCATACATGGGGAAGGTTAGGCCATACTCCACACACGGGGGCCAAGTCCGGATTGGTGGAGGTTGTGGGGCTAGTGGCCAACCCCAGTGTCAGAAGTTTTCAAGCCACCTATAAGGCCTCCGACATGGCTTAACGACTGCCATCTAGTGATAGCAGCCGGCACCAACGGCTTAACGTGCCTTGCGAAGCACGGAAACGGTCGAGATAAATACCACTAACAGTCAAACCCATCCAGGTTATGACCGTGTCTGTAGTCAGTTAACCTGCGTGATCGACGCGACCACTTAGTTAGTAAACGTAATTCGATTAAAAATATGCTTCTGTAATCGCATTCTAGACAAGTTTTATATTATCCGGATATTCGGATAATTTACTACAAATAATCCGGATAGTAAAATTGACGGATATCCGGATAAAACGGATATCCGGATATCCGGATTGCAAACCCTAGTCCGCATACATTTTACATTTTTGATCAATTGCAATAACGCTTGATGGAAAACAATGTAAAGTTTTTGATAATTGAGCATTTTATTAATAAGATTTGTATTTTTCAGGAGAGCAATGCAGCTGATAATTTAAAGTCAGAGAATCCACTTCCTGAAAGCCCTGGGGTGCAGGTTAGTTTCCCTTACAAATAATACTTGTTGGCAAAGTGTGTAAAAGTAAATAGCTCAGTGTTGTAGAAAAGCTGTTTGACTTTTAGTGCATCTGATGAAAGTCAAGATTGTCAAAAATATAATTTAAAAACTTAGTTTATACTGCTGCCGCGCCGTAGTCAAAAATTTTGACTTATTTGCAAACTGAAAAAGATATCAAATATTCCGCAATTTTTTTTATTACCGCCATACTTCGTCTCGGTGACTTTCGGTAGGTACCAATGCCGTTTAGAACTGCAAACGTATGCTATCGTTTTTAACGGAATGTCGAATCCACTAAGGGATGCCGGTCGACCCTTAAACTGCGTCATTCACGCAAGCTGAACCGTGCCACGACTGCTGCTCAACGCTTTCTCTTAATAAATGTATGTTTTAATGTGACTTGTAATATTAATTACCAATAAATATATGTCTGTGTATTAAGTCGTCCGTAGTTCTTGTATGCCTGAAAGACTAATAAGACAGTATTTTTCTTTGAATGTAAATATTTGTTTTTTTTTAAACTTCGTATTTCAGAAGAGCTACGCCGATTTCAGCCAGAGTTTGATAGATGAAATGGAGTCCATGTTCCGAAGCTTGGACGCGAGGCGTCGCGAAGAGTCTGTAAGTTGTTTTTTTCTGACTCGTCGATATGTTTATTTTACGCATTAATGGTTATTTGTTCAACAAGTGAGCAATACATTGTTCATCAAGGGGAGAAAGTGACCAACCAACCAACCAACGAGAGACGTAGTTTGAGTAATACACTCGAGTTGGGAATCGCACTTTCTTCCGAGTGATACATAGTGCTTTATACTACACCTACGAGGAAAATAAAAAACACATGTTCTTTCTTCAAAATAATATTTGGAAAAAGCTAGTGGCCAGTATCATTTTGCAAACTTGGAGATAAAATTTTTTTGGCATTTTTCATTTAGTTTACCGACATAGTCTTAACCAAAATTTAAAAAAACACGTTATAATAGTAATGGATTTTCATACACTTTTCCCTCCCGCTCAGCGCGTTTTCTTCCCGCATATTGTAGGATAGTAATGACGTACATTCTGCCTCAAATTCGATAAAGTATTAAGGTACTTTATAAGTAGGTGTAGTATAAAGTTTTATTTTTTTGCTGCGAGTGCTGACTTTAAATCACGAACTAGCGAAGTAGTCTAGAATTGAATCAAGAGCGTAGCGAGTGATTCTAAAATAGAGTTCTGAGCATAGTTAGTGATTTAAGGGCACGAGACAAAAAAATAACTTGCTCTCGTGTGAAACATACAACTTTTCACCTCTTCCAGCGAGAAAAGTTTTATTGATTATAGGTAAAAAAAACGTAGGTGATTAAATTCTCTTTGGAGACAATATTTTTTATTTAGATATTGCGTTCGGAAACTGCGCTGCTTGACATTTTTATGAAAATCTGACATGAAAACCAAACATGATATTTTTAAGTAAGCGATATTACATATTTATTTTGAATATTACGTATTTAAAAAGGAAATAGCAAAATTTATAAACTTAAATTTCAATAAATAAGATACAACATTTTGTGCCTATGAGTTAAATTGCTAGGCCAGAATGAGTTTCTGAACAAACCATCGCCCATATTTTTTGTAGCGCCAAGCAAAAGGTGATGTTCGAAATTCGAATCACATTTTCTCACGCTCGCAGCAAAAAGCGATTTTACTTTGAGTATTTACGCGCCAAAACCACCCTTTTCGTGCTGGAGAGGTGAAAATTAAGTTTCGTGCGGACTGCTCCGCATGCGTGCGAGACAATTCCCTGCCTATCTGATATATTTTTCCTGTCAGGATAGCTTTCGGCAAATAACTTTGTGTTAGTCCCCCGACTTAGTGTTTACGGTAAAAGATGACGGGGCCGCGGGGGTACTATTAAGATCGCGTGATTATAATAGTTTGGGCGTCGTATACTAATGCGGGTCACAAGTTTAGAGCAAGGCACAACTCAATTTGTAATCAAGTTATGTGCCGCGATCGATACATGCACGCAAGCCCGAAGATAACATCAACACGCGTGTGGAGCAACTGGCACGCAGTGACGTGAAAAAAGCACATAAGCGTGCGCTGAACATCAAAAGCTGATATTATGAAAATATTTTATAAGCAGTTTCAAATTGTCTTTGTTTTACTATTCTACGAGTATATAAATATAACCGATGTCGGTCGATATTGCAAGGATTTTTTGAAGCGAACTTGGTGAATGACTCGTTTTAGCGTACTGATTTGTGACTCCTCTGGTGTTGCGGGTGTCTATGGGCGGCGGTAATCGCTTACCATCAGGCAGTCGCGTGCATATAGAGTTTACACATAGGGTAGGCAGAAATAAAATGGAAAACTTACCATAAGTATATCGGTTAACTTAAACTGGCCTTTTCAACTGGTCTCGATACCTATGACTTTTTAAATATTATGTGAAACTAAACAAGACTCTAGGTGCTTTTCACAGAGATTGTGCTACTTTGACGCGGGATTTAAAGCCAGTGTCATTCCAAACTGTTTTAATGTTAGATAATAAAGTGAACGGATTATCCTGAATTACTTGAACATTTAGCAACAAGAAATAGCTATTATCAATTATCAACAAACGCGCAATAAGCTAATTTATAATAATTTTCTTTCAATCTTCGTTACACTTGCTACCAGTAAACAAAGAATATGGCGTTATTTTAAATAATTTCAAAACAATGGGCTCACAAAAAACAATAATATAATGAAATTGTTCTTATTTGTAAACTCAAAGAGCATCATTTGTCTTGCAACCATCTTGCAGCTACTAAAAAATACACGACAAATTGTAATACCAACAAATTTCTTGTTAGCACATTAGACCTCTTAAAATGGCCGTGTAATCAAACAAGCAGTGCCTACAAATCACGCACACATGCGCAATTTCAATACAAAATTATTCACACACATAGACAGCGGCTACACTGTAACCGTATAAAATACTGTACTTGTGTTTGTGAAAAAATGGCGAGACAGGCAGAATCTTGTCTGCTTATGACACCAATCGGCAGCACTGTCTTTTTATCTATTCGTTGCGTTTTTTCTCAAAATCTATAGGTGGCGCTGTTTACGAGTTGAGTAAATATTGTTATATTAAGGTTAAACGTAAGTGCTTGGCTTTTGGTTGAAAAAATCCGTTAGATGGCGTTAATCTGACTATAACTTGGTTTTTCGATTTAAAAATAGTATAAATAACCCTAAACCATATTACGTAAAACAGCGAGCAGTTACAAGATCAATGTACGCTAATAAACCATAATAATGTTAATTAAATAAGGATTTCGATATATTTGTCCCCTTACAATTATAGTTTTGCGTTTATCTCGTATGAATAAGGGCTCAAATTACGCACACATACATAATTTGTTTACGTATATGATGCTTATTTTTGACTTACCTCTATAAGTAGTCCATAACCCAGAGGTGCAAGCAGCAAATTTTGCGCTGTTTTCTCGTGGACCCACTATTTTGTCCCACTGGTGGTTCCACGAGGGATACTTGTTTCTCGTGGTCCCACTACTCCGTTCGGTGCAAAAAATAACAATTTGTTATGTGACATTAAAGGACAAATCATAACGGATTTTATTTTTAATATAACTGTATTTTGAATATTAAAACAATATTGAATTACAACTAATACTTAACAATTAAAAACATACAAATGAAATTCATAATGATCGTTTAACGCACTACATTCTCCTACTGGTAGGAGCACAAGGACATGCACGTCCTGTAGTGTGCTAAAGTACCAGCAGAGCATGACCGAACAGAAGGTAGACAGTGCAGGATTACTAGTTGATGCCCTAATCAATTACATGCCTATGGGTCCCCTCTATTAGAAAACCTACTAGGTGGCATTATATTTTTATAGGATGAAACTTATAGTTGATCTGAATTGACTGATCTTCTGCGACGTTGCTGAAATCCCTCCAACCCCCACCTCTTCCGTGGCCTAGTAGAAGGGGTCCATAGGCGCGCATTGCTTAGGGGGTCAAATAGTAATGTGGCACTACCTTCTGTTCGGTCATGCTCTCCTGGTACTTTAGAACACGCAGTATCAAATATAACCAGGCTGCTGCACTGAAAACTTTCAAGTTTACCTGTAATATCAATTAAGGCCAGGTAGCACAGAGCTACTGCGTATCCATCTGCGCAGTACTAAATGCAAGCCCCACCCGCACGCGCCACACGATTAAAATTTTTTTTTGATTATTTTGGTTTTTTTTTCTGAATGAAAGTGTTCAAACTAATGGCGTAGTTTCCTTCATATCGTCGAAAGCAATATTGTCATATAATTTTCAATTTTATTCTTTTAATATACAGGCAACTGTTTTAAGTTTTAAGTAACGGTAGACCCATTTTTGGATTTTTTTTCTATCGAGCCGAAATTGTTGAATCGTGTTTCGGATGGCGTATGATCTTAGGAAATATAGTCCAAAATAAGTATAATTTTTTTCAGACTTGAAACTTCTACAGTTTTCCGTCAAAACTGTTCAAAAAAACGTAATTTTGGGGAAAGATGGCCTTAATGAACTACTAGTAAAGTCCATCTCGGCGATCTGTCTCCAACAAGAAACTAGACAAGGAGACCCAACGCTCTTCAGCTACCAACCGAGTGGACAACGAACTTTCTGCTGCGCGCCGCAGTGCCAACTACACTGTTGTACGTGTCTCGGCTGTACTACTCCACCACCTCCTCAGAGGTGAAGTCAAAGTACATCAAAGTGAAGTCAAAGTATACCTTGAGGGTAATGCCGCTGGAATCGCGCCACAGCGTCAACTTCAAGTCGTTTGTGGTGCGAGTCCCGTCAGAGCAGCTGGACTTCTTCACCAAGGACTAGTTTTAGCCGAAGGGTGTGGTGTTCCGCAAATTCCGAGGGAGCCTGCTGACCACTACTACCGATGCAGCACTACCGACAGCTCGTGCAAACTAATGTTATGTTTTATTTAATAATTAAATTGTATGTATTTATAGTATTTAAGTTAATTTATTGTATGAGTTTCTATATATCTATGGGCCCTAAGTTGCCTGAAAATAAACGAAAAAAAAAAGTAAAAGTCAGGGATTTTTTCCCGACTACGGCGAAGCAAAAAGGAGGGTTATGATTTTAACCCTTATGTATGCATGTATGTTCAGCTGTTCCCGCATAACTTCTAAACTACTTATCAGAATAAAATATACAAACACACAAAAAAAATGTACAGCAACGCTGTGCACACTTTCACGAATACACTTTAAATCAGAAATCAGCAATAAACATTCATAATTAGTAGCAAGTGATAGAATGAATTGATCCACTTTTCCCTTCTATTTGAAGTTAGTGCGGTTACGATGCGCGTACAAAGAGGTTTGTACTCTTTTGAAAGCCGGTATCTTTCCTTTGTTCCCAATAGGACAGTTGTACAGTTCAGTTAACTGAACAGGTGGGTATTTTTATCTCATGGAAAAAAAAGAATGCTACTGTCATTTATTAATTTATCTATTATGTGTCACGACGACACAGAATAGTTAGAAAACTCATACTATCAGTACAAAGAGATTGTACGTATATGATGAGGAAAATTTATTCACCATGCTTTGTCCAATTAAGATATACTTAGTTCACAATATACAATGTAGTGGGACCACAAGAAACAAGTCTCCCTCGTGGAACCACCAGTGGGACAAAATAGTGGGTCCACGAGAAAACAGGGAAATTTTGTACGAACTTTTTACGTTATTGCTTTTAAGGTCCGGGTTCGTATCCTACGAGACTTTATTGTTTTTGTCTTTTTATTTTTTTATTTAGTATGAACATAAGTATATATGTAAATAACAAGACCCAAGAGCGATAAAAGAAAAGATTTTTTAAAAGAAAAAAATCATTTATTGAATAACAATGTCATCATTCATAGCATTGGCCTGCAAGGAGATATGTATCACGTCTCCCCCGCGAATCAGGTCGAGGTGACGGATCCACAGGAGTCCCCCATCGGTTCTGACTTCATAATGTACTCCACCCAGACGTCGGGTTATTGTGCCGAATTCAAACTTCTGGGCAAGAGAGGAGTAACTCCTGGCCACCTTGTCTCCAGGAGAGAAATGCCTCCTTGTCCTCTGACTACGTGGCTCCGGTCTAGGTATGGGACTAGCATGGCATGTAGCTTAGTTCTAAACTCTTTTCCAAACATCAGTAGGTAGGGAGTCCCTCTTGGAGTTTCTGTCTGCCTCAAGCGGACTGAGGTTTCCCCTTGAGTGGTGAAGTAATACTTAGTTTTCGTAGTGTAGTTTTCAGTGCTATACACAACTCCTCAAACTCGAATCTGTAGAAGGTTTCTTCCTCAAGATCTTCGGTTTCTAGTTCTATGTTGTTCTGTATTTCGTAAAATTTCTTTATTGTTTTGTCGAGTAACTCCAAGCGGGGCTATATACGTAGTCGGTCCCATAATGAATTGGCCTAACTATGAAATAAAAAAGAAAATTAAATGCAATCATTTTTATTTTTCAATATAGTCTCCATCAATACTGACACACTTCTGACATCGGTGAAATAACATTTCTAATCCTTTATAAAAATAATCGCAATCGTTGTCTTCAAAATGACTGAAGACGGCCGCCTGCAACTCTTCATCGCTTGAAAATTTTCTTCCCCTTAAGTCCCGCTTTAAATTTGGGGGAATAAGTAATAGTCGGACGGAGCCATGTCTGGACTATAAGGTGGATGGTCCAGCTCCGTGAACCCGCATTGACGCACTGCATCCTTCGAAACACCGGCGGTGTGCACGGGGCCGTTGTCGTGAAGCAACAGGACGCCTTTACTCAGTTTGCCTCTGCGCTTCTCCTTTATAATATCTCGCAGTTTATATATTAATGAATTATAATATTCGCCGTTTACGACTGTATTGCGCTCTTTAAAATCAACCATCAAAATACCTTGAAAATCCCAAAAGATTGTGCACATGATTTTTTTGGTAGATTGTTGCACCTTTGCCTTTCTAGGCGGCTTTTCACCCTTATAACGCCATTCCATTGACTCGCGCTTGCTTTCTGGATCATAATATAGCACCATAGTTTCATCACCAGTCACTAGTCTCTCGATCACGTTCTTTAGGTTTTCTCCGCAAAGATCTAAAAACTCAGCAGCACAGCGAACTCGCTCCCGTCTCTGCACAGCTGACAGAAGTTTCGGGACCCATCTTGCACTGACTTTTTTCATATGAAGATGTTCATCGATTGCACGATGGACGGTACTTTTAGAGAGCCCAAGTCTAGCTGCAATTTCTCTAATCTTCAAACGGCGGTCACTCAAAACCTCTTCTTCGATTTGAGCAATAGTATCGGGAGTGAGCACTTCTACCGGTCGACCGTCATGGCCGATATCTTCGACGGTTTCTCGCCCGAGGCGAAACTCTTTCATCCAATTTTTTACTGTGCTATAAGAGGGAGAACACTCCTTATACACACCATCTAATCGTTCTTTAATTTGGGCGGGGGATAAGCCTTCTTTAAATAGAAACTTTATGACGCTTCGATACTCGGTTTTCGACATTTTGAAAAAATACGCGACACTTGTTGTTCAAACAAACTGCTAAACTGAACTACGCTCGTCAAGTCCATGCGTGTTCGTTTATAAAGTGTCTGAGAACCGTACTATTCAATGCAACATAACATGTATCGAAATGTCGCGTAGAACTATATCAGGCCAATTTATTATGGGACCGACTACGTACTTACTTGGGTCTTGAGTGTCAAGCACATTTTCTGTGCGCGTTAATAAACTGTACTGAGCTTCTTGTGCGTTTTAATTTCTTTAAATCCATTGAATTGGCCTCGTCGCCAATATTAAAAACAAAATATCTGTTCAGTCACATAACATTTATTGAATAACAACGTTGCCTAGCAATAGCCTGCAAGGAGATACGTATCATGCAAGGAGATACGAAGTGATGTCGAAAATTTGTGGAGGCACGGCCCTGCAAACCTTTGCAAGCCAAGTCTTACGCTATTTGGAGTCACAGTAGTGCCTCCGCAAGCTAAGGAGAGTATCAAACTTAGGAATCATAGATTACCATAATTTTTATGTATATGTCATAGGGAATGGCCACCTTATTACTTCCGTGAAGTGGCAGCATGAAATTCGTTTTCATTGTCGAGAAAAGTAGATTCATTTTTTTTTTAATTTTTTCAATTTATTTTATCCATACAGATGAAAGTTTTTCAATAGATAAAATTGATTAAGAAAAGTTGATGTTTTGTTAATTAAAATAACATAATTATCAGTATAATCATTTAAAGAATAATAAATTACTCCAATGTACATTTAAATTCAGTCACTCACTCTCACGGTCTCATCAGATTGATTGACAATAACACATTCGCTGGGATGATAACCATCATAGTTACTTAGTTAACAACCCAATATCGTCCCAGTGACTGAATTTAAATGGGTATTATAATTTTAAAATAATTCATTCTAATATAAATAATGATACTGATAATTTTCTTATTATATTGAACTAGCTGGGAGACCGAGCGTCGCTTGTTCAATCGGAGTTTTTATAAACTAAGATAACTTGTTTAGTAGTACATATAAGATATATTTTCTATGAAACATTATGCAGGGTGTTGTTTTAGTCGGTAGTGGCCTTCTAAGGGACGAAAGGACAAGCAATATTTGTTCTGAAAATATCTATAATATTATTTTATAATTTGATTCTATTAAAAAAAAACCCTCCAATTCATCCTTTTTTTTTGATAAAAAAAATAGAAAAATATTCAATGATACGTAATATTTGAAAGTTGTTCATCATTTATAAGTCAGTAATATCAATCATTTTTGGCGACTTTTTAGAGATTTTCTTATTGCAAATGTTATCAGCGCCATCTGGTTGAGTTTATTGTTGTTGATAAAACTAGAAAAATTATATGATGTACATTACCATGCAAACTTCCACCAAAAATTGGTTTGAACGAGATTTAGTAAGTAGTTTTTTTAATACGTCATAAATCGTAAACCGAAAATTACCTTTCATTCAATCAACTCAAATATAAAAAATATAGAGTTCAAGACATGTGTGATTATGAATTTATATGGAACCCTCGGTACGCGAGTCCGACTCGCACTTGGCCGGTTTTTTTTTGTTGTACTGATGATAAAAAATGTGTTTTTCAAATTCTCACTGTGCCACGCTTTGGAAAAAAAAATTCAGCTCTATTTGACCTATTATCTTGAACTTGGTATCGTTTTCGAATAAACCGAGAATGGAGCTTTCATTTTTTTGTATTACTTTTGTTCAATCTATTACTCTTATTGTGAAAAAATCTAATAAAATAAAAATAAAAAAACCAACAAGATGATATAGTTTAAAAAATGTGCACTAATGGCATAAACAAAAAATTTTGGTAGAAAACCAAAACATATCAAAAATATAAAAACATAAACACTAACGGCATTTACTAAATAAAAAGCTTCAGAAATAAATTTTGAACGTTGCACGGCGCAAGGCATTCGTGAGCGTTTTAATCTGCCGCGCTTCAGTTAACTATTATATTGAGCAATAATCTTGAATTTGGTGTAGTTTTCGGATGAACCGAGGACGCAGCCTTCAGTTTTGGATTGATTTTGTACCATGTCAGACAAAAAAATTAAAATTAACAAAAATCGAACCTGCTATTTTTGATAGCGATAAGACCGTCTTTGCATATCAATGTTTAAATATTTTATGTGTTTTCGTTGTTATTTGTACTCTTTTGGTGTGCAATAAAGTATATTTATCTTATCTTATCTTAACTACTTATATTTGTTTTAAAAAAATATTACTGTCCATTTCCTGTTCCCTCTTAAAATATTTAGCACCGTATCCTAAAGGGCGGGCGATCCCTTCGTCCAGAATCCAGATGTGTAAGTACCTCACTTGCACAACAACTAGTTGGAAATAGGGAAGCTTATATTTTATTAGGCCAGAAACCCATGACTAATGAATAACAAGTATACCTTTGTTCTAGCTGAGTGCTGATATGTGAACTGCAAAGGCATAATTCGGGGCATTTCATTTGTTTTTTTGACAGTTACATCTAAAGCCACAATGTGATTTGAACTGCATTTGCACCAAATTAACTCTAAACAAGCGGTAGCAGCCACAGCAGTAGTCCATGTCGGTATCTACTGATTATTTGTGGTTATTTCCCACCTTCACTAAGCCGGACGTGAGAGATTTTGAATGGGCACTAATGTCTGATCCCATACGTGGACACCCTGGTATAGTGCTCTCAGAAGATGTTGTTGAAAACTTTTGCCCATTGATGGAATATTATATATTTGTCGGTCTCTTTTAGAGAATAATTCTCGCCTGCAATCGGTTAAGCTGGTGCACTAGCTGGAACTTAAACATATTTAAAACAAATCAATTTAAAATAAATTTATACCACAAACAGAGAAATCTATGTACAATACAAAAATATCGTTTTATTCAAACTGTCTTGTCATAAGTACATGGTTATGATAAATTTTTCGAAAGCTTTTTTGGCGCTTGCAATGTCTCCACAAGCGAGCGTTTTGAAACCGAGAGTTGCTGGAGAACAAACAGTCCAGGTTTCGAACGCGGTTTTCTTTCCTCCTCGTTTATAGGCTGGAACGGTGTTACACCCTGTTAGAGCATAGAATAAGGACAACATTGTTCCTTTTTTGGTCTTGTAATAGAATTAAATCAGGAGTTTCGTATTTACAAAATGTATCTAAAAATAAAATTTTCGTATAGGTAAGTAATTTAAAATAAAACCTTAACCGGCGTGAAGCAACGTTTGTTGTGTTTCGCCGAGTGAATGAGGGTACCGGAGGCCCAACCTCCCTCCCCCTCCCAATTCCCCCATCCCCCATCCCATTTCAAAGGTCGGCAACGCACTTGTGACTCCTCCGGTGTTGCGGGTGTCCATGGGCGGCGGTAATCGCTTACCATCAGGTGATCCGTCTGCTCGTTTGCCACCTATCACATAAAAAAAAAAAAACTTGCTGCGATTTTGACACAATTTCAAGAACATAAAAAGCAACAATGCTGCCCATACTTCATGCTCTGATAGGGAGTGATACTGTTTTTTAGCCTTTAATTGAAGAGAAAAGAAAACCGCGTTCGAAACCTGGAATGCCTGATAATTTTTTCCAAAGTATTTTGGCGCTTTCAATGTCTCCACATTGAAAGTGCCAAAATACTTTGGAAAAAGTTATCATAACCATGTTTGACAAGTGAGTATGAATAAAACGAGGTTTTTGTACATAGACGACTATGTTTAGGAATATATTTTGGTGACAAAAAATATTGTGTAAGTGAATAACTGTTTATCCTTTCGTGAGAAATAAATTATTCTATAACCTGAAACTTGGTGCTACATGGCGGGAATTCATTACTTTTTACAGTCAAGTCTATAAATATTGACGTGTAAGACTTTTTACTTGATATGTGAATGTTTTTGTCTGGATTTTACTTTCCGTGTATTAAAATCTACATATCTAAGGTTCGGGTTGTATCACGTGGTTGCTGGTAACTACTTACTTTTTGTCAAACGAGACAATAATAATACTCCCGGAAAACTGCCTCCGTTGTCTAGTCGCTCGCTTCACATCAGGAGGTTGCGGGTTCGATTCCCGGCAGAGTCTAACTATAATATGTAAGACTCCGTTTGGTCGGTGGTAGAGCATTCTCGGAGCCTGCCTGGTTAGCTATCATCTTTTTTTTACCCTCAATTGGTAAGCCCTTGGCATCATCTCACCTGATGGTAAGTGACGATGATGCCGAATACGAAAGCGGGCTTACCAAGATTCCCCAACGCAGTGGGGAACTGGTTATCTTATCTTCATGCCGGAAACAATCAATGTTGTTAATATTGATGTTTGGCGGCAAGACTTAGATAAGATGGTGGCATATGCCAGGCGGGCTCAGAAAATGCCCTACCACCAACCAAACCGAATCCAGAAAGTTGCACCCCGCCGGGAATCGAACCCGCGACCTCCTGATGTGAAGCGGAGGCGGTTAAAATTTGAAATGGGGCATGGTATGAGTCTAAAAATTTTTGAATGCACCTTATACAGGCTGTAACTTCCGGAAACTTTAACATACCAACCCATACAAAATTCGCATAAAAATGAAGTTTTCATATAATATGGTAAGCTAACCAACCAATTTTGTATGGTGTGTCCAAAAATTTTCTTAAGTATTCAGCATTCTTAAGGTTCATTCGGAAAAGTTGTTCAGTTTCATGAGTGGATCCCATAATTTAAATTTCCAGGAGTGATCTTTTTACAGCCTGTATATCACAAATATCGAGCTAAAACTCACAACTAGACCTTGTTGGGTGAACAATATTTTCGTCTTTCAGATGTCCCTGACGTGAGACTGACAGCGTCTTTTTTTCTGAATATAAAAAAGTTTGCCAGCATAAATTACTCAGACTACAAATGGACTACAAAGTCTTTATAATAAATTTGCTACTTTGGTAATGCTCAAGCAAAATGCAAGATGGCGCTAAAAACGAAATCCTGGGCTAAACAAAGCTTAACAGACTAGTTGAGATTGTAGTTACTGTAATATCAGAAAGGTGGTGCTGAATTATACACCACTACATGCGTAAAATTTATGATATTTTACTGCAGTTTTTAATGATATTACAGAAATAAATAATATAATTATATACATTTGGAGAAAATAAAAGGTTGCAAAGTTTACGTTGGACAGATAAAATCGAAAATATAGTGGTTATTTGTGTAGTTAATAGCCAGGTAAATTTGTATGAAATAGGGTGACTGACGTTTAACCTTAAATGAAACCGGAGGGCGTAACGGTAAATATATGTTAAAGTATCGTGTAAGTTTTATTTTTTTTGTTTGAAAACTGGCAGATTTACCAGGGCAGGCAGTGCTTTTCTGCCTCTATGGACTGCACGCCACTGCCATCAGGTGATCCTTCTGCTCGTTTGCCACCTATCACATAAAAAAACTGAAAATCATTCTTTTATTTTACCTATTGATCGATTTCAATTCACTTAAAAAAGACTGTACTAATATACCTAATCTGATTATAGGTATTAAATTAGTCTGAAATTCAAAGGCAAGGTTTTTATGAACTCTAGGATTCACTTAAATTGGCGGTTTTATAAAAACTTGTCACCCATACTTACTGATAATTAAAATTTCTATAAAATAAAGTAGTTACTTGGTGACAATACTATTTAAGTAATAGTTATTTGTTCAACTAGTGAGCAAAGTTATTTTTAGCTACGAATGCTGACTTTAAATCACGAACTAGCGAAATAATCTAATATAGACTACTGAAGCACAGTGAGTGATTTAAAGGCACGAGACGTAAAAATAACTTGCTCTCGTGTTAAACATACCACTTTTCATCTCGACCAGCGAGAAAAGTTAAAACATAGTTGATTAAGTTCTCTTTGGAGACAATATAGTTTTTTTATTATATTTTTTTTAATTTAGAGGTTACGTTCGGAAACTGCGATGCTTGTCATTTTTATGAAAACCTAAGATGAAATCCAAACATAATATTTTTAAGTAAGCGATATTCATGTTTATACTAGTACATATTTATTTTAAATATTACGTGGCGTCTTCTCGGAGGATCTAAACATAAAAATAGCAACACCACTCGGTGCGTATAACACGGTCTTTCAGGCAGAGTGTATGGGCATCATTTTAGCTGCAAATGCAATCACCGCCAGAGGAGTAAGGGATTACCCAATCCGTATTCTATCTGATAGTCGGTCGGTCCTACAGGCCCTTCAAAGTAATGTTATTACTTCTGGGCTAGTTTACGAGTGTCACCAAAGACTGACAGAGGTATGTTACCACAGCAACGTAACTCTACAGTGGATCAAGGGACACAGAAACTCCCGTGGCAACGACGCGGCAGATGAACTGGCTAGGAGAGGGCCGGACATGATCGCTGTGGGACCAGAACCTTTCATACCCCTACCCACAGGGTGGCTAAAAACCACTCTGCGTCAACGAACAAGGTCAGCACATAATCGGTACTGGACAGAGCTGGAGATCTGTAGACAGGCTAGACAAGCACTACCGACGACCAACCCTAGCTTGTCCAGAAAACTCCTGAGCTTGGGGAGGCTCCAGCTCCGGAAGGTGACAGCGGTCATCACTGGCCACGGTTACTTAAACACCTGTTCACTCTAGGTATCACCGACAGTCCCCTATGCCGAGCGTGTATGGAGACCGAAGAGACAGCTGCTCACATTCTTCTGGAATGCAAAGAGGTAGCAGAATACAGTGTCAAACACCTCAAGGACCAGAGGACACTCCCGGAAGTCGTCGGCAACCTGCGGGGGCTTCATGGAGGATCTGCGTTGGCAGTGAGGCCAGCCGTATCACGCAAAATGGGCGCACCTGTCACCTGGTTACGGAAACCAGCCCGTCCTTACAATTACGTCTTTAAAATTGCAATAGCACAATTTATAAACTTAAATTTAATTAAATAACAGACAAAATTTTGTGCCTATGAATTAAATAGCTAGACCAAAATGAGTTTTTGAAGGAACTATCGCCCATATTTTTCGTCGCCTCGTCAAAGGTAGTGTTCGAAATTCGAATCACTTTTTCTCACGCTCGCAGCAAAAACCGTGTTTGCTTTGAGTTTTTAGGGACCAAAGGGCACCCTTTTCGTGCTGGAGAGGTGAAATAATATTTTTAGTCTACAATTGGTAAGCCCTTGGCATTCTCTCACCCGGTGGTTAGTGAAAAAGATGCATCATAAAAAATCGGCATTTTTTTTTAATCAAAGGGATGAGTTTCTGTGCGACCCGATGACCTAAGCGTACATAGGACTTAATCAGTAAGGCAAGAAGTACACTATACTAACAACAGAAAAAACTTTTCAGGGATCAATGAACGATTTAACCGTGTTTGGAGAAGATTTTAGCACTCTTCAGAAAATGTCATATATTTGAAATAACAGTTTATTTATATTTAAATATTTTTTATGAAATTAAACGGTAAAAGGATTTTTAAAATGTTTTTATTTATTCAGGTGCTTATATTCAGATACGTTGGATAAGTGGTAAGACACGTGATGTGTTAGAATCGTTAGTTAGATACATCTCCTTTTGTGTTCGTTGACTTGATATTTATGTAAATAGATTCACATCCATGTCGTATCTGCTGTATAGTTCAGATCACATATCTTTTTCACACAAAATTACGTAGTAGTTTTGAAATTTATGATTTTTGTCATATCCATTACTACTAGAGATGTGCCGAATGTTCGGCCGAATATTCGTATTCGGTATATTCGGCGATTTTTTTAATGTTCGTATTAGGCCGAATATTCGGTTAATTTGCCGAATAATTACCGAATATTAAAACAGTATTATTTTGATATTAACGTAGGTTAAAAAGACATGTTCTGAGAAACGTACATACCCAACTAACACATTAGTGGAAATTGCAGCTTTTGTTAGAACTTTGAGGAGCATAGCGGTGGTATAACGAGATCACAATTAGTCTTGAGTTCTAAAACAGTGATACTCAAAACTCAAAATGTTTTTTTTATTTAAGTAGATGCTTTACACATGCTTTTCAATCTTCAATATTTTTTTCTACCTAGTACAAAGTCCCTACCACGCGGGGCTTGTACACTCAACGCATTAAACCTTAACTGCAGCTTTAACACCTTTTGAGACACCGTATGGCTCTAACAACTGTGCCACTCCTGACTAAGTCCGAGCTTCTTTGGTGCATTTTGGCACTTACAGCTATATGGGATAGAAAACTAGAACTGATTTATCATATTTCTAAAACACGTGCTTTTCACTCTTTTAGAGCGAGCAGTTGCTTTTGTGCAATATAAGTCTATAACAGATATATTAATGACATTCAGGCCTGAATTTCCACGTTTTGGAACTATTATACGGTCTATAGTGTTTAAAAATAGAAAATTATAGCTTTATGTGCCAACTCCATTAAACTGATACAAGAAACATAAAAAGCGGTCAAGTAGTACTTCGACAAACACTGCTACAAAATTGACTACTACTCCTTAACTTGTAAAGTCTTCTTAGCTGTGATAGTTTTTCTTTTAATTTCGTTATATTATATACTACTGCCGTGATTTTTTTTACATTTCTACGCATGACTTTAACAAAAATGTGCACTTTACAGCATAATATTTCGAAAACGGATCCCTGAATCGAAAAATGATTTTCGCAAACACCCAATATTTTTAAAAGACCTATCCAACGATGTTCCACACCATGGGATAGTCGAGAAAAAAAATTCGTCACCACTTCACGAGTAAGGGAGGTACCCTGAATTTTTTTTCTATATTTTAAAATACCACTTTGTTGGCGTGATTAATATACATATTCGTGCCAAATATAGCTCTCTAGTACTAATAGTAGTCTCTGAGTTAATAGACAGACGGACTTGGCGAAACTATACGGGTTCCTTGTTGACACAGAACGAAACGAATGAAAAAAAGAAATAACTAGACTTAGACTGACTCGGTGGCTAAGTGGTTAGCGATCCTGACCTCTGATCCGAGAGTCGTGGGTTCGATCCCCACACAGGGCAAACTTTTCTGTGAAGAGCAGAATTGTTTGCTCTGAGTCTGGGTGTATAATATCTATATATGTATGTATTTAAATGTATATGTGTATGTATATAAGTTTCTGGTTCCCAAGCTACAGGGAATCCTAGTTTGGGGCCAGATGACCGTGTGAGATTTGTCCCGGATATTATTATTATTATTAACTACTCCAAACTCCAAACTCGTGTGTTCAAATCCTGGCCAGTGCACCAATGAGTTTTTCGAAACTTACATGCATTTTCATACCGACTGCTTTAACGGTGAAGGAAAACATCGTGATGAAACCTGCACATCTGATTTCTAGATGTGTATGATGGTCGCGTTGCACACGTCCGTAGGTGTAAATCTAAATGCCCTTCACGTGACCGCGGGTGATACTAAGTGCAACACTAGGCAACCGCCGTCTATACCTAGCACTTTGCACGCGGATCACGAGGACCATTCGGTATGCAGTTTTCCCTCCATTTCGCCGGCCATTTAAATTACTGCCACGCGTAATTCGCCGATCACGAACACCACTCGTTACACTTTTTTTCTTAGTGTCGCGGATGACGAGTAGGACTCGTGATCAGATTCCATACTGTTTGTATCAAAATAACGAACACAGTTCGTGATCCGCTTTATAGCAACGTGTAGAGGAATGAATTAGCTACACGCACACATACAATTCATTTACGTATGTAGTTGTAGGTGACGATACGATGCGTCGGCCCGCGCTCTCTCGCCAGTTATTGTCCTGATTGTTCAGTACCATTATGTAATTACCCTTGCTTCAAAAAATATCACACACAAAAAGATTACACTGTATAAAAGCAAGAATAAAATATGTTAGAGTTTTTTTTTTCAAAAAACGTGTTCACGGTACTATAGTTTCAAAATAAAAATAAATAGATAAACACATTGTTTTATTTTTATCCTTAAAATATATGAAATCACCTTCCAAATACAAAAAGAATTGTTCCTATAACACGCTAATTATTTTTTTTATAAATCTTACAATATCACCGAAAAATGCCGGCGAACCACAGGTGACGCTTCAAAAAACACGCGGCGTACTTAGGCACAAGAGCGTCACGTGTGGAGCTCGTGATCGGCTGTCAAAGCGCGGCATTGGATTAAAGCGTCGGCGTGCAAAGTGCTAGTGGATAGAACGGTTAAATGTGCCACACGATAAGAAGAAGAACTACTCCAAAATAAAATGATAAATCATTAAAAACTACAATCAACTGTAACTTTCGGTATTTGACATACCGCTAAAATCGGAATGTCCTGGTTTCATGTAAAATAATGTTTTACCACCGTGTTAAATAAAATTCGGATGTGTGCTGTGCAATACTGAGTTTTAAATGATATCAGATTAGCTCCCTGAATCACAAATTTCGATCCTATAGACATGTTAAGAAGACAATAACTATACAACAGTAGTTTTTATTACTCATAGTTCTATAAGAGTTCTATTATAGTAAAAATTAGAACCTAAGACTGCAACAGCAAAACGCCATTTTTGGCAATGAATTTTATGTGTTTTTCTAAAATTTGTTACTATAAACACTCTACATAATTTAGTTGAGGCCTAATAATGGATTCTCGTGTTTATAATATACACAAGCGAACTTAAATAGGCGTAATTAGTAACAAAACTGAGATATAAAAAAAAAAGAAAAAAATGAATCAATTTTACGAATTTTACGCTTAATTGATGGCGCATTAATTTTTTACCCAAAACATTGCATATATTTCACGATAAATTTAATGCCCAACTGTTTTTACACACGAACAATTCGAAACTTAAGGATAAATATATGTTCACAAAAACTCCACCATTATTTAAGTCAAATGTCAAATATTTCAATGCCATTATTGTTCTACAATAAAAGTTACTACAAAAACAGATAATAATCACCCCACAACCACTTTTTGCTAACCTCATGAAATGAATGATTTTGATCAAGTGAATGATTTAGAATCATATTCGTTCAATTAAGCAGCCAACGTGAGTTCCTTACGTTGGCTACAGGAACCGAAATACAGCTTTCATCCGCAATTTTCGCTATTCAAGCACTTTACGATCACTGCTAAGCAGTTCCTCTAGAACTGTATGCTGCCAAAAATTTACGCTCCCCTGGAGGCATAAGCGGTTTATAAAGGTTCCATAGCGCACTATGGAACTAACAAGTTACAGCTATAAGACGCAATCGGATACGCTATAAAGCCCTTGTGCAACCCATTTGTGTTAGTTAGTATGCTTACCTAGCATTTGTAAATGAAACAAGCATAATGTGAACATAAACTTGCCTTGTTGCGTTTTAGTGTCCACAAAATGAAAAAAAAACTTTATAAAAAACACATAGGTTTATAGCCAGATCTCAATTGCGTAGGGGAACCTTGTAAAGCCCACTTCTACCTACAGCATTATCATCACTTACCATTAGATGAGATCATGCCAAAGGCTAACCATTACGAATTAAAAAAGAACGTTATCCAAGATTTATTTTAAATCAACAGTATTTTTTTAAAAACAACAATCGCTAAATCACATTTACCAGTAGCTGAAATCAAGAAGTTTTGTTATGTATTTATTTTGCTTTTAATTTTAAATAACACAATTCTGGCTTAAATAGGAATTTAGGGAATCTGGGATACAACAATGTGGGCAGTGTATAGTATTTGTCCTCCTGAATGTTTGCAAATCTGTGCTTTAGTTCTGTTTCTAATTTCCTTTGCATTTTATTAAAATTTGGACACGCCTGTTTAGTTTCCGGTTTGTGTAAATATTTAGTGGAACAAGGGGGCTTAAACCTGTAGACTATTTACTGCGTAATATTTCGGCCGAATGTTCGGTTCAGTACATTTCTGACCGAATATTCGGCCGTATTCGGTTGAACCCATATTCGGCGCATCTCTAATTACTACTATCTGTAATAGGTTGAGATTCTTTCATCGATTTATTTCTATTTTATAACATATCATAAAATTTATTTTGAAAGTGTTTTTGAGACAGCTATTTTAATAGTAAGCAATTCTTGTTGAATCACTTATTTTCATTTCCCAAGGTACTCTTGTCCGCTGTATGAGATGACCCAAATTTTTCATCTATTGACCTCATTCACACTTTTTCATGAATACAATAGAATAATCTTTAAATCTGTTTTGATTATTCAGCTGTATGTCACACACTCATCTGGTTTCAGGTTTCGTCGAATAAAAACTTTGATAACGACGTTCCTATAAGGTAAATCAAATTGAATATGAAAGAGAAATTTAAATGTTTTTTTTTTTATTGAAATTTTATTTAAAAAAAATGCTAAATTATTTCAGGAGTCAAACCCTAAGCAAGATGGATAAGAAGAAGAGCTTTCACACGGGAACTATGAAGCTGATGTCGGCACATGATGAGAAAACGCTAGCGAGCGCGGTAGCGATGGCCAACGAAATAACTACCAGGTCTGTAGACTTTTCAGGAGGAAACTCAAGTTTTTGTAGCCTTAGTAGACTATTCTTTTTTAACTAAACTCAAAATCTTTTTTTTCCTTTGTCAAAATCTACTGCACGAAATTCTATGCGGTTTTTACAGTGTATTGCTATAAATATACTTAAAATCTGCTGCATTTTTCATCTTGACACGTCGCCGTCGGAGGTCGGAGTCGCAGGCGGAAAGCTATCTTCAAATAAAATTAATTCGTAATGTACTTATGTGATGTACCGAAACCCGTGACAATTGGCGCGGAAAAAAATGTCGCAAGGAAATCTCCGCTCTGTTCCTCGAAGTTTAGGTAAATACAGTCTACCTATTCCGATCACTGCATATGAACTATAAAAATATTTAATTTCCCATGATTAACACGTCAACTTAAAACTCTTAAAATTAATATAATTCTGATAGTACTTTAATTTTACTGAAATTAGTATTTTAAATTAAAAGAACAGAAATCTGAAACCGTAAAAGATACAGAGAATCTTCCTTAGGTAACAATAACTATTTTTTTATGAAAACATTTTTAATTAATTTTTATTAGTGAGGAATGGATTGACTTAGTCTAAGTAAATCTGGATACCAGAATTTCGCCTATGGTGCCGACCGATTTATACAGCTGTCGTCGTTATAAGAAAATCTAATTTTAAACTTTTTCCCAGTTTCGAGATAGGAGTTTTTTTTTATTAAGTAACAACTTTTCGGTTATAATATACGAAGTAAATTGTTTTCGTTCTCTAAAAAGAAAAAAAAAACTCCAAGATTAGCCCAGTTTCATAGTTTCGTCCTGTGAATAAAACGTACCTAAAAACGTAACTATTAGATTGTCCCATTCAAAGTAACACCTAGTAATCTTAAGATTACTATTTTCACTAAAGATTTGCAGTTGACAAACAAATTGGGAGAATATGAATTGGGAGGATCATCTGCCATAAGGGAAGGTTATGCCAAAAGGGCTTGTTTAAAAGTTTGCAGAGACTTCTAGAGCATTGTAATGCTGTAATCGGTAACGACAGTGCCTACTTAAAATATAAATAAAAAATCTGTTTCCAATTCATTTTCTTTTTATTTTTTTTATTATTTTTTTCAAGTATCATTTTGAATGGGACAACCTAATAAAAACGTAAAAAGAAAAAAACACCTAGTCGTAACATGAAAAAACGAAATGTGACGACCATAGCTCAGATAAAAAACGCACTACATAGGCTTTTATTACAAGTCTTCATTATTGCCCCTCATTTAATTTTTAAATACTCTCGCAGTGTAGTTTATATTTCAAAAGCCGGGTAACTTGTTTATTTCATTACAGGTCCATGAATGATCTCGGAGGCGAAGTGAAGCTACCAAGTTCACCGAGCGAGCGGTCTAAATTTCACTTCAAGTTTCCTTTGGTTACGCATCATCATAACTCTCTACATGAAGTTGACAAAGAACTACACGGTACGATTATACATATATGTATACTTACATATTTTTATATAACGCTTATCTGTGTAAGTCTGAATTCCTTTACCTCACAAACCGCGCGTTAGGGCATGCATCCAAGGGGATAGATTCCTGAGTTATAAATAAATGTTTGTCTTTCTAGGGAAACACGAGCGTCGCAACTTCAGCGAAGAAGCTAACAGTGTTCCCGATATACAGGTAAGACACAACTAGAATGAACAAGGCTTGACAAGTTCTCAAAACATATAATATTTTGCGCAGTTAAATCGCCTTTCATACTATTTCTAGGACTTTTAAAAAAATGTACTAGATTTATGTTATGACAAAGCGTCCTGATCTGAGCTACCGAGTGACAGCCGCTACTTGTTCAAGTTTTATATACCTCCAAAAACAATTATAAACCATATCCACTAGGGCAAGGCTTGTAATTGTTTTTGGAAGTATATAAATAGGCAATATTGAAGTAATTTTGTAGAGTACCGCTGGTGGTACTTAAGTATGATCTGTCAAAGTGTTGTAAGATTTGCGACAAAATAGTTTGGCGCACTACTCTGCCGAAAAGTGTATGCACCGTCAGTTAAGGAACCGCTGTAGTATCATAAATTGCCAGTTGTCATCTTATCAGCGTTGCATTACCGAACAAAAACCTATGTATACAAACAAGCATGCAATCAGGCAGGCTAAAAGTCAGCGTAGCTTTCTCATATCAAACATATGAAGACTGGCAAACCAGCGTCATAATGTTCTGAAACCTTTTCGTTCATTATACATTTATCATTTCGCTGAATGATTGCAATCGGTCAGTACTACTAAAATTCATTATGAAAAGTGCTGCCCTCATAAGAAGAGAAGAATCAAAGTATAATTATGAAGTTTCCGTATACTTTTCTTTCTTATGAGGGCAGAATAGTCCAACGTCGTACCGTTGTTTATTCACTTACGTACTTTGTTTTTAAATGTTTTTGAAGGAAAAGTTATAATAATACCACTTATTGTACTCGTAATTTATAATGATTGTCATAAAGCTTACTTCACTTTAACCAGTTATACTAAAGTGCGGTAGTGGCACTATATACACTTCCTAAATTAAATGCTTACGTTGTCCGCACCCAGTCAACGATAACGGAGGAATCCAAGATGGCATATACGAGCCTGATCGAGCAGCCGACGCCGTCTTCCTCCCTCATATCGCAAATCGCCAAAGACGCGACAGAGATGAACAAGCCCTCGACGATCCCTAAGCCGGCACTGCGGTATGCTGACGCCAGGACCCAATTCCATTCGTTGCAGCAAATTCCTAAGATAAGGTGTCTTTCGCGAATCAGCAGCATAACGTTTAACCGCTTACTGGCTGTGCTACCTTCTCTCGAGTCTGCATCTACGCTTACCCAGCTTAACAGGCTTTCAATATAACGATGTTTTTTATGCAAATTCTCAATCATTATTTCAGACTGTGCTCGTCGACTGAAGAAATCGATAATGGTTTTATAAACGATGACGTAAGTGTTTTTTTATGTTGTCATATTGTAATTAATTGAACATAAGAACAATAATTGTAGTCGAAACTAATATATAAAACAAATTATTTGCAGAACGTAAACGAGCTACCGTTACCGCCTCGTACTACAAAACCAAAGCTTATAGACAAGCCTCGACACATCAGGAAGCATCCGCTCAGGCTGCCCACATCGCACCAATCTCTTACGAACGGGGCATTGCCAGTCCAAAGTAATCCACCAATAATATACCAGAACGCAATGATAACAGGCCAAGATCGACAAGTTGTTTTACAAGAGGCAGATAACAACGGTCAAGACGTTTTCGATGGGCCCGATACAAACAAAGTGCACACAAACCCTTTCACAAACCCAGGAACTGCCAGCAGCAGTTCCGTAAACCCCTTCAATAATTATTTGGAGCCGTTGGACGACAACGCAGACCTGGAAACTCAGGGGGAAGACGTGAACAGAGAGCAGTATTTCGAAGATGGTTCCTTAGTTAAAGGTAAGAAAAAGCTAATTCAAACAAAACACTAACATTCTATAGCATACCTACATACATGAGCTCAATATTCTCAGTTCATCTCATTTTTTACAGATTGCACTGATCACGTATCAGTGGAAGATTTACTCGAGTTCGCTGATCAGAAACCCTGCGGAAGACAGCGCGGCGTCGAGTCAGATGAAGTCAGGATAATGTGCAAGGTTCTAAAACAACAAGTACGTTTCTCGCATAACACCAAAGAAAACCTCGTACGGTTACGGTTTTCGCTTGCACTGGCAAGTAACTCCAGTATTCTCATGTTAAAGGTAACAGCGGAGGAGTGCCTTCAAGGTCTGGAACTGAGCGAATGGAACGTCCACCAAGCCATCAAGATAATGAGAGTGCGGATATCGGCCGGGGAGCAGGCCAGCCTGGAAGACTGCCACCGAGAACTGGTCACCGCCAATGGAGACGTCGTAAAGGCCGCCGCAGTGCTTGTATTGTGCCGACAGAATGCTAACTGAATTACTTACCCAAAATAACCCAAATAAATTACAGATGTAGTTAAACTGTGTTTGATGTTGATGTCTAAATCTCTAAGTGTTTAACACATTTTGACTTAAAGATTTGAATATAAGAACATATCGTTCCTTGATTCAATATATACTCGTACCGAAAAATCCCAACTTCTTGCCGTTACACTGTTTCCTTACTTCTCCGTCAGTCGAAAGTAAAATTAAATAATAGTTAAACTATTAAGTATGTATTTTATGTACAAATTATAATTTCAGTTTTATTTCAACACTACACTGAAAAAAATATATCTTTCTTCTTTTATATCTAAGCACAAATAGTGAGAAACTGGCAAGTATAATTTTCTGTTTTCTTCTGTGGTCTTTTTCTATTACGTCACTTTCAATTAGTAGTAGCAGAGAAGAAATATTCTCTGTTCGAAAGTTCTTACCCTTACTTATACATACTTTTCGCCGACAAAGTTAGTCTGTTGTGACTAGGTACAGAGAAGGATATTCGGCGCCCAATACACAAGACTAGCTTGTGCCCGCGGGTTCGCCCGCGTAGACTAAAAAAGCGGTTACACTATCCTATTATAATCTATGAAATATTGAAATAAGTAGTGAAGTTTGTTTTTTCATCCGGGTTTAATCTCAAAAATAACAGCCGAAAGGCTAGTATGCATCGAAGGCAGGACACTTTGTGAGCAGGTACATTACGGAAGCAGGTGTTTGTTACGCAAAGACTATGAAAATGTGCTTTTCATGAGTTCAAGAAAGCGCTGTCCGTTCTCGTTCAGATTGCCAATTCCATAGGGTCCAATACAATTTGGCCAGTTGTCAGCGTTGTGCCCAATTCTGGCATTCAAATCGCCGAGTATTAGAAGTTTATCGGATGTACGAACTTTCCCAAGATATTCCCTTAGGTCTTCGTAGAAACTGCCTTGACTTCGGCTGTAGCTTTCAAGGTTGGAGCATAGGCTGAGATAAGAGTGATTGGACCTGATACCGTCAACGTTCTTAGAGCCATTAAGCGTTCAGACACACGTGGGTGTTTCAATGCAGTTTAGCAGGCAATTACGAACTGCGAAACCAACGCCGTGTTCACGTCTTTTACCGACATCTTTGCCCTTTCAGAAAAAGGAGTAATTCTGTTCCCGTAAACTACCTTCATCCAAGAGACGGGTTTCCTGCAGAGCGGCCACGTCAATGTAAAGAAGAAAAAGTTCCCTATCAATTATAGCTGTTTTTCTGAGCGCTGGGACATTGTCGGTGTTGGATACATTGTCATTTCCAGGTAACATGGTTCTCACGTTCCAAGTAGCAATTCATGTTATAGCAATGGTATTAGGTTTGCTGTAATTTTTGGTATTATTTTTCTTCTTTTTGCCAGGTGCTTAGTATGCTCAACTTGTTAACAGACATTGTTACACGCCTGCTGTTCCACACACCTTTAGGTAGAAGCGCAAGTTGAGAGGCGGACCAGTACCTTACTGGCCGGGGGCTGCCCAGCTTAGGCAGGCGGTAACTGGTCAGTTAGTCGTGATGGACTGTCCTACCGTCGAGAGTCAACCCTGGCGCCTGCGCACACGCCTATTAGCGCAAGCTTATAACCGGTGACTGCGACTCCCCGTGTTGTTATCCGCACCTTTTCAGGCGCGGGTGAAGTTTCCTCTTCATAGGCGCTGCATCGCCTGGGACGCTATTTGGAGACACGAACTTGCCCAGCATTCATGACCCCCACTCGACCTTATCGACTTAATCCACGGGAATTATGTTATAGTTATGGCTAAGACCCGCCTTTTACCGAAAAAGATCCGTTCGGCAAAGAATAGCTACCGCAAAACGGTACTCAACACTAAAGCTATGCTGGATTTTACTAATGAAATCTGATAAAAATGGGTAGGTATATAAGTAATAAATTTAAAATAAATTATCAACTCCCTCAATGTATATAAATAATGTAAAATTTTATTGTAAATGTTGCTATACCCTATACAGGGTTCATGTACTTGGCTTTATCATTTTATTTAAGAACACCTATTTATAATATTGTACATGATTGCAATAAATAAATGAAATGAAATGGATGAGAATCTGTACAAAGAATTCGCGACAGAAATTGAGTCGAACCTCAACGAAAGAACTCTTGACGAGTCGGAAAGCGCTGAAGATGCTTGGTTTCTTATTAAAACGCAATTACAAAGGCAGCCGTGAGAGTATTCGGGAAGAAAGGCAGGACTATCAGCGACTGATTTGCAGAGTACGAAAACGTTTTGCTCCCACTAGTAAAGGAAAAAAGAACGGCATATATAAGTATCTTAACCCTGGGGACTCTGCAAAACAATCAGTCTACAAAGCTGCAAAATCAGACGTTCAACGCATCAGTCGTCACTGCGCGAACGAGTACTGGATAGAACTGTGCAAGACCATCCAACACTGCCAGGACATTGTCGACTTTCGAGGAATGTACCAAGGCATCAAACGTGCAACCGGACCGCATAGCACGAAACGGGCTACCATAAAAGATCTTGAAGGAAACCCCATCTCTGACAAAAATAATCAACTGGAAAGATGGGCACAACATTATTCTACCTTGTACTCCGAAGAGGTAAACATAAGCCCTGAGGCGTTGATAAACTTACCAGCCTTCCCTGTTATGTCTGAACTTGATGATCCTCCCACAAGTGATGATTTTCGGTACGCACTCGACGGACTCAAGCTGGGAAAAAGTACTGGCCGGGACAATCTGCCCGCAAAACTTATAAGACTTGGATGTATTTCATCTCCCCTGTACGCTCTCTTTCTGCGCTGTTAGGATGAAGGAACAATCCCGCAGGATATGAGGGATGCGGACATTATTACACTGTATAAAGACAAAGGAAACAGAGGTGATTGCAATAATTATAGAGGAATATCACTGTTGAGTATCGCAGGTAAAGCGTTTGCAAAGGTGGTATTAAAAAAAAACTAGCCTCCAGAATTTACTCCGAAACTCAGTGCGGATTTCGAGCTGGCCGTTCTAGCAACGACATTCAGCCTTCGACAATTCCAAGAAAAGTGCCGCGAACTTCGTGTACCCCTATATATGGCCTTTGTCGACCTGAATAAAGCCTTTGACACTGTGAGCAGGGAAGGATTATACGAAGTACTTTGCCGGATTGGCTGCCCTCCCCAAAACTCCTCTCTCTCATTACAACATTCTATGACAACATGCAGGGATCCGTGATCTTCGAAGGTGAATCATTTGCTGCCTTCGGCCTAAACCGTGGAGTAAGACAGGGCTGTGTTCTGGTGCCCATACTCTTTGGTATCTTTTTCTCTGTACTGCTCCTAATAGCATTCGAAAACTGCGATGTCGGGGTCCATTTGTATACCAGAAAAGACGGAAGACTATTCAACATCAGTCTTTTAAAATCTAGAAACAAACGCCTAGATTTAATTGTTCGGGAACTTCTGTATGCAGATGATGCTGCACTTGTTGCGAACTCGGAGGAGGAACTTCAGGAGTTAGTTACGAGATTCGGTCACGCTTTCCATCTGTTCTCGATGAGTGTCAACAACAGAAACACAGTTATCATGGTGCAGGGTGTGGATCAGTGGACCCCCTTCTATCACTCTCGATGACACTGTTCTCCAAGTCGTGGATCACTTCTTTTATAATAGCTCCACAACAACATCTTCCTTATCAAATGGCAAGGAAATAGATACACGTATCGGTAGGGCATCAACAACCTCTGGGAAGCTTAATGCGTGTGTTTGGCGAAACGAGAAGCTGACTATCAACACCAAGATCCTCGTGTACCATACGTGCGTCCTCAGCACTTTATTGTACGCATCGGAGACGTGGACTTCATATGCCAAACAAGAGCGAAAACTTAACGCCTTCCACATGCGCTGCCTGAGATCTATATTAGGAGTCACATGGAAGGACAAAATGAGTAATGAGGCTGTTCTCTCCAAGACGCGTTGCTCCAGCGTCACTGCGATTCTTAAACAAAGAAAACTTCTCTGGCTGGGTCACGTCCACAGAATGAACCCAGAGAGGTTACCTCGCCAGGTTATGTTGGGGCAGATTGCAAATGCTAAGAGATCAGTTGGATAGCCTATACTAAGGTTTAAAGACTCATGCAAACGCGACATGAATAGTTTCGACATAAAATATGGGGACTGGGAGAAGCGCGCAGAAAGGAGACCTGAATGGCGTCGCGATCTACGTGTTAGAATTTCAAAACATGATTTAGTCTGGCTAGAGAACCTTAAGCAGAAAAGGCTTCGTAATGCTGCAGGGTCGCCTCAAGACTCACGTTTCGTCTGCGATAGGTGTGAAAAGAAATGCCGTGCAGTCATTGGGCTGTACAGTCACCGGCGGCGTTGTGGGCAATCCTCGAGCAAATGAACAAGTGCTGCAGCGATCATCTGCAATAGATGTGGTGGCCAATGATGAGTCTTATATCATAACGACATAACGTGGTATACAGAGGGTAAGAGGAGGAGTTTTCCTAGTGAGCACTGCAACAAAAAAAATCATAGAAAAGACATCAACTAGTCATACAAATTGTCAATTGCGTCCATAGAAAAGATATCAACGGAGAACACAAGTTTTGCCTCTTCTCGGATGGAAATATAATAGAAATAGAAGTGTTTCATCAAACACATAGTTTACCGACATTTAGTTGTTGATAGGATCAGTCCATAGTTAGGCTATCAGAAGTGTTTGTGTCATCAAACTACCAAATATCTAATGCTCTTTAGCATTCTCGTATTTGATCAGCCCATGTAGAACGTCTTCTACAGTTAAAATCTCTTCTCTAGTTTCTCTCATCTCTTCTATAGTCAAAACTTCTTCTACAGTTCTATAGTGAAACAAAAATTGTACATCACTGAGTGAATACTTAGTGCTTATCTTTATATTGTATACGCAGCGACGCTGTAATTTTAATTAGCAAGACAATCGATCCGCATCAGAATCTCAAGATTGAATTTTTCATGTCTTGATAAATACGCCTCAATCCTTCGGCTCCTGCCTGATATTGCTCCATCCTGAAGAATCTGTGCATAAAGACCTTTATGTGAAACTATATTCCAAAAATTGTTCTGTCTTGTATGTATGTACCTACTCTAATCTAAAAATGCAAATTTTGCTAAGGCAACAAATACTAGTAAATCGAGTTAAATTACTTTATACGAATAAGTCTGTTCATTTTAAAATAATATATACATAGGTATAATAAAATTGTAACGGGGTCGATACCTTATCAATCTTTATTCTTTTATTATCTTCACTAGCATGTACCCGCGGCTTCGCCCGCGTAGATTAAAAAATGCAGTTGCAATATTCTCTTATAATCTATAAAATATTAAAATAATAAAGTCTGTTCTTCTGGAATTAATCCCAAAAATACCAGCAGAGAAACGAGTACCTATGTATTGAAGAAATCTGGAATCTAGGGAGTTGTAGAAGACGTCAAAAAGGGATTGTCCGCGGAGCGGAGATTACCTTGAAGAGTTTCAGAGCAGAAAGGTTTTGTCGAAGGGTAGTGACTTGATATGAGAAATAAGGGGGCATCAGATAGAGAAAGATGTTTTCTGGAGATTTTAGACGTTATGTAGAAGATTTGACATGTTGTCTTTTTGATGTATTGACCTTTTTCCATTTTGGCATTTTGAAATTTTGACGCTGTGATGTTTCGACGACTCGAAGCTTCGACGATGTGACGCTTCGACATTTTGATGTTTCGATATTTCGACGTTACGTCATTTCGACATTACATATCATCATTTCGTCATTTCGTCGTTTCGATGTTTTGCCATTTTGTTATTTATGAAGAACCACTGGTCTAAGTTTCAAGTTTCTAGAGCCATAGGTTTAGCCTAGGCACTGATATTACCCTTTTCAACCCTCACTTTCACCCCCTAATGGGGCGAACTATAAAATACATTCCACATAAGTTTCATCAGTTGTTTTTAAGAATAGTTATGCCAAGTTATAAGTTGATACACGCAAAAATATTGACGTTCCCATACAAATTTTCATTAGGGGATGAATTTTGCAAAACCCTTCCTTAATGGATGCCTCCGTTATATAAGGAAAGATTATCCAAAATTTCAAGTGTCTATACCCAAGGGATTGGCATGTGTGTTGATATTACATATTTCCACCCACTGTGTCAAAATTTCAAGATGGGGTTTGGACTTTACCTTCCCATACAAACTTCCACCCCTATCATAACCTCTTCAGATGTGAATTTTGAAAAACTCTTCTTTAGTGGATGCTTTCGTTCTATAAGAAAACTCTGTGCAAAATTTCAAGTTTCTAGACCCAGGGACTTTGCCTGTGCGTTTATCTATCTACATGGGACCCCCGTTTCACCCCCTTAGAGGGTGAATTTTGAAAATCCTTCGTTAATGCATTCCTAGACTATATATAGAACCTACTTGCCAAATTTAGAATCTCTAGACCTAGGGGTTTGGCCTGTGCATTGATTTATCTACTTTGGACCCCGTTTCATCCCGTTACAGGGTGAGCTTCGAAAAATCCTTTCTTAGTGCAGGCCTAGACCTCAAAAGAAACCTACTTACCAAATTTGTAATCTCTAGATCCAGGGGTTTGGCCTGTGCGTTGATTTATGTACTTTGTTTATAATTTGTTTGTGTATAATTTGTTTCACCCCCTTAGAGGGTGAATTTTGAAATCCTTTCTTAGTCTTACTTGATTCGGTAATTTCCGGCAATCTTCGCGACACGACAGTTCGTCAATACGAACTGCTACAGTTTCCAACCAGATGGTTAGTTCGTGCGAACAGAATACTCACGGTATTTGTTAAATAATAGTTAATATCCTTGTTAATGCCTTCGACATGGCTTAACGACTGCCATCTAATGATAGCAACCAGTGCCAATGGCTCAACGTGCCTTGTGAAGCACGAAAACGGTCGAGATAAATGCCACTAACAGTAAAACCCATCCAGGTTTTGACCGTGTCTGTAGTCAGTTAACCTGCGGGATCGATGAGACCACGCAAGCCACACTGAGCCACAACCGCTTCTATGTTCGTGCTGCAGAGGCGTCCCAAAATCACCCATATCAAAATTAAAAGTGTTTAAACGTAGTTTTAGTCAATTAACAAGAATATTAACTATTATTTAATGAACACTGTGAGTTTTCTGTCCGCACGAACTAACCATCTGGTTGGAAGCTGTACGAGTTCGTGTCCACGAACTGTCGCGAAGATTGCCAAAAATTATCGATTCATGGTAAGCGTGAGCTGAGCGTGAGTCACGTACTACACGAGTAAAAGTGAGGGCGGTACCGTGCAGGATATGTATGGAAAAAATCTGTTACTTGTTTGGTTCATTGGTTTTTTTTTCGATCCCGTGCGAAAGTTGACAATATTTGTACTTTTTTAGAAAGCTTATGAAACAAGGAACTTTTGTCATTAATTTTTACGCCGAGTTCACTACATTTTTTTGTGATACTCAAATTACTTATGGAAAATTTACATTTACTAAGTACTCAGTATAAACGATTATAAGTACTTTTTTTTACTTTTTACTGAGTATTTATCATATATTTTACTAACAAAAACTTTTTAGTTATTTAGTCTTAGTCTTATTTAATTAGGTAACACTATTGTTTTTTTTATCAAATATTTATCTGTATGACACTTTTTAAGTGTTTCTAAGTTTTAAGTAGTCTGTCGATATAACATTTTATTTAGGGGATTCCCCTTAAAATCTTTATCAATGGGGAAGAAAACTGACAGAACTAGCTTGACTCATAACAATCATCACTAACTGTCAAAACGTATAGAAAAACTGTTTACGTGAACTAAACATAAGATTTATTAAAAAATGCCGCGTTCTGTGGCGATTGATTGCAATAATAATGGAAATCATTAATTTCCTAAAGATTCTCGGATGAAGAAGACGTGGGAAACCTTACGTTTTCAATCAGAGATGTGCAAAATAGGTTATAAAATGTATTTAAATGCAAAATACAAATACATTGAAATAACAAAATAGTTTTATATTTAAAATACTAAATGCAAAATACGCATTTACAAAATGCTTTATTAAAATAAAATACTTTTAGTTTCAAACTATCTTTATTTTGTTAAAAAGTTTATTTATTTCAGCCAGTTAACAGGCTGCTAAATTTACTTTGATAACTTACTTGAATTAAATTTACTTAACAGATTTTAATAAAATAATTTGCTCAAATACACTGTCGCTCATCTTTCTCCTGTGTGGTCTCATAATCATGCCACCATAAGAAAAAAGCCTTTCTACCGGCGCAGAGCTAGGCAAGCAGGTATTATATTTCAAGAATAACTCCTTTACTGTAGGGTATTTATTTAATGATTGCAGGCTGACATCATTATCCTTCAAATACTGCAATGATTCCAGGTCAATAGTGGTGTTTATGTTTGCACTATCACTAGCTAGTGAGGAATCTGAATCATCATAGAACATGTCGTAGGATTCATTTTTTTTTCTTGTGTGATGAATTGATGATTGAGGTGTATTATTGACATCTTTATGATAATTTTTAAGTTTTCTCACTTCTGCAAGGAACAATAATATAATATTATTCCTTTATATGTTCTCTATTCCGTTTTGGCACCCATTTTAATTTAAAAAAAGGATTTTAGGATGCGCTATCACCACCTGAAGCCTTTGGATGCTGTTGCAAAAAAATACTTGTGCATTCCATCCACATCAGTACCCTCTGAGCGAGTTTTCTCAGCGACAGGTTACATAATAAATGATAGGCGCAGTTCACTTTTGTCCGATGCAGTGGAAATGATATGCTTTCTCAACCAAAATCAATGGTTGCTTGATAAAAAATTTAAGAGGTATGGGTTTTAGGTTATTAAGTATAGAAGTTAAATAAACATTTTTCGATTATTTAAGTTTTTATTTGCATAACTAATAAAATAAAACAAATTCTCCGGTTTTTTCATAAAACCTGCTCGAAAAAACCGGAGTTGAAATTTATCTCCGGTGCAAAGCACTAGTTTGTTTGGTTCAACGCATTTGGCAACCTAATGTCGTTTTCGGCTTAGCTGCTCTGTCTGCTCAGAGCAAAGTCGAAAACTGCCAAGCTATTCCGAATGTTTCCGAGCAGAAAACGATAAAGAAAGCAGTTCAATTCAGTGTTGCCATAGTGAGAAAAAAAGTACCATTTTTCATCACATTAATTATTAATTCTTTGATGTTTCCAAAACTTAGCGTAAAGTATTTTGTATTTCGCAAATACAAAATATGTCCTAAAAGGTATTTCAAATAAAATATAAAATGCTTTTCTAAAAAAAGTATTTAAATACAAAATGGAAATAGGTATTTTGTATTTTGCATTTCAAATACTGTTATTTTTAAAATGTCACATCTCTGTTTTCAATCATGTATTTTTGAACTTAGCCTTTACTCGTAATTAAGGAACAGTCCAAGTCGCATACATTTTCCATTTAACAATTTTACAGAAAAAAAAACTATTTTATTACACCTCGATAATAAAAAACGCGGAACAAATTGAAAGTTTTTATGAGTCAAGCGTCCGTAGCGCCATTTGCAAATAGCTGCGTTTTCTTCCCCATAGAGCTGTTATTCGTAGTGTTACGAACTAAAAAACTTTAGGCCACTTTAGGCACGGCGCACACGGGAAACTTTTATGTACCACTAATGCGTGTAACTTGTTTTGTTTTTCCGGTTCCGTAGCCAAAATGGCAAAAAGGGACCCCGTATAATTTCGCCCTGTCCGTCCGTCCGTCACAGCCATTTTACTTGGTCTTATGACATAGTGCCAATGTGTTTTTTATATGGAATGGAAAGTGACGATGTAGTCGAAGGTGGTACACGCAAACTCAAATAATGCCTTGAATACTCCCAGATTGTAGGATTCGGGCAACACAGACGCAGGTAAGGAGTTCCACTTCCTCGCAGTTCGCATAATAAATGCAGAAGCATATCGCTTCGTGCGAATAGGTGGTATATCAACTACGAAAGGATGAAACGCCTCCCTGCGCCTAGTTAACCGAATGTGGAATAGAGCTGGGGAAATGAGGTCATGAAGTTCTTGAGCACACTCTCCGAAATGAATTCGATAAAAAACCGATAAAGAGGCGGCTTTGCGGCGATGCTCAAGGCTTTGGAGCTTATTTAAAATAAACTCATCATCACCTATTAGTCTCCTGGCGCGTCGGTCGATAGCATCCAAGGCTTCCAGCTGGTAGCTGGCAGAGCCATCCCATAGGTGTGAACAGTTTTCCACACATGATCGGACTTGTGCCTGATATAATGTAAGAAGCTGTCCAGGTGTGAAGTACCGTCTCACCTTAGACAGGATACCTAGCTTCATTGCAGCTACTTTAAGCCTTGGACTCTATGTATTGACCGAAATTCAGGTTAGATGATAAAGTCACGCCTAGGAGCTCAAGGTGGTCAGTTATCGGAATCGATTCATTCTCGGGGAGTAGGAGTCAAGGTGAAAGGACTCCTTTTGGCAGAAAAAAAGACGCCTGTGTTTTGAACCTAACGAGGTTATTATCACCCCAATCAGACACTGCCTGAAGTGCTAGGTTCATGCGCTCGCTCTATCATCGCCTCTCTAAGGCTGCGGCCTGGACGCAAGCGACGGCGACGGCGACGGCGACGGCGACAGCGACACGAGCGACTTGATCATTTCCATACATTTGTATGGAGCTGTTTTGGACGACAGCGACACGCGCGGCGACACACGAGCGACGAGCGACATTTCAAGGACGTCGCGCGTTTAGGGACGTTCTTCTTTAATCGATAAACCAGTTTAAACTATCGATAGTTTGAGAAGAAAAAATAGTTTCAGATACTAAAATGATAAAGTTTGATACTAGCTGGAGTGCCCGGCTTCGCTCAGGGAGTTGATATCCCCCCCGCACACTGCGCCTCACCCTCCCTCGCACCCTGCTCCTCCCATTCCCGCACCCCGAGCCTCCCCTCAACCCTCCTCTCCCCCCGCAACCCGCGCCTCCCCCCGCACCCCGCGCCTCCCCCCACACCCCGCTCTTCTCCCCCGCAACCCGCGCCTCAACCCCGTACCCCCACCGCTCACCCCGAACCCCTCACCCCCTCCGCACCCCGCTCCTCCCCCCCCCGCAACCCGTGCCTCAACTCCGCACTCCACTCCCCCCCGCACCTCCCCCCGCATGCCGCGAATCACCCTCCCCCTGCACCCCGCGCCTCCCCCCGCACCCCGCATCTCCCCCTCGCACCCCGCTCCTCACCCTGCCCCGCACCCCGCTCCTCTCCGCAACCCGCGCCTCACCCCCCGCACGCCGCTTATCATCCCCGCTACACCCCGCACCTTCCTCCCACTCAGACCGGTACTCCCCGGCTGTTCCGGGACTGCTGTAGAGTGCTCTCAAATACTCTCGAATGTCCAGATCATTCGAGAACTGAAAAAATTCTTAAGGGTGAAATGTCAATCCTTTTATCTTCAAAAGCACGCCCTTTTGGCAAAAACGGAAACCTTCTTCATGGATGGGGGACAGAGGGCTACCGCACCATATAACTCCCTTGATCGTATCTGGATTCGTTTCAGAGTTTTATCGGCACAAACATTTGTACACTTTCTTTTATAATATTGATTATGTAGAATATAATCTATAATCTATTTCCACAGTCATCCTTTTGTAATATAAACTTTCGGATTTCGACTTTGATCTTCAAAAAAAAAAAAACGTAGTAATTGCCGAAATTGCCTTTTTGTTTTGTTTAAATCTACGTCTTCTTTAGTAAAAAAACAGAAATATTTGCCCTGGGTGGGGATCGAACCCACGACTCTCGGATCAATAGTCAGGAGCGCAAACCTTCAGAGGTCAGTGTTAAGTGTTATTATATTAGTAAGAATAATTATGAAAATATCGACATCGCGACAGACAGACATCGACAGAGTCACGTCACTACATCGCCGCAAACCCAGTGACCTTGTCGTTTGCGTCGTGAACAGTTGTCGCTGTCGCTGTCGCCGTCGCTTGCGTCCAGGCCGCAGCCTAAGGGACTGCGTCTCAGCGCTGGTGGCTCGTGCACTAGATAGGTATATTTCTACAACTGTGCTATCTATCATCTTTTCTCTCATCTGCATACCCAATTACCCAATGATGCCGGGTGCAGAAATATAATTGCAGAAACAACCAAACCCTGAGGTACCCCGGCATCGATAGCCAATAGCTCAGACAAACAGCCATCAACGATGACCCGAATCGACCGTTCCCTCAGGAAATCGGATACCCAGTTGCACAAGCTCACAGAGAGCCCGTAAGATGGAAGCTTGTCAATAAGGCTGGCGTGCCAGACCCTATCAAAAGCCTTTGAGATGTCGAGAGACACAACGAATGCTTCACCATGCTTCTCAATGGCCTCGCCCCAAACATGTCTTGCACACAAAAGAAGATCCCCTGTGGATTGACCTCGGCGAAACCTGTATTTCGATCGCTAAGAAGATCATTGTCTAGGGGTATGCAAGAATGCGGTTGTTCAATACACGTTCCATAATCTTGCAGATTATGGAACTGATTGCTATGGGGCGGTAGTTGGCACGGTTACCTTTTTTGGGCACAGGTTGCACGTTGACAAGCTTCCAGGACTTTGGGACTACACCTGTTTTAAGAGAGAGACGGTACAGACGTGTCAGAACAGGAGAAAACTCAGGAGCGCAGTTCTTGAGAAATATGGCTGGTATACCATAAGATCTACTGGCTTGTTCACGTCTTGATTGCGAAGTGTTTTGAGAACCTTTTGGCGGATACGGATTGGAGGCATTGTAGTACCGCTTGGAGGTAACTGGGGTGGTGTACTATTCGCAGAATCCAGACGCAAATTTTCAGCAAACAGAGAGGCAAACAAGTTTGCCTTATCAGTTGCTATGTGAGCCAGTGTTCCATCAGGTTTCAGCAGTGGAGGCAGAGACGGAACGACAGAAATTCGCCTCGACCGATTTAACCAGGGACCAAAAAGCCTTACTCCCAGAGGGATAGTTTTGATCCGATGCGGCGTATGTGGTCGAGGCGTGCCCTGCGTAGCGTCTTTTTGTAAGACTTCACGACTCTGTTAAAGGCTCTTTTCTTATCACGCGTACCCGGAGCTTTGCGACTGCGAGCATCAGCCCAAGCTTGGTACGGCGAATGTTTTTCTGCCTCGGCAGCTGAGTATTCGGCATTGAACCACGGGCGAGCTTGATTCTCAAGAGGAATGTCAGAGAACGGGATGTAATATTCCATTAACTGACAGATTACCTCTGAGATTGATGCCGCAGAGCTCGACGGGTCTCAAGAAGAAAAAAATATGCCCAGTTTGTGGCTGAAGAATTTAAACATATCCAACCATGAGTGCGCACAAGATGCTTTGAAGCGATATTCGAATATTGAAAGCAAACGAAAGGTCATCAATAACTCCAACACGAAGATTAATGAAATTAAAAGTTTCACATGTTTTTTTTAATAAATATTTTTCCTCACATTAATAATAATAATAATTTATTACAGATATTTAAAATCCATAACAATTTTTATAAAAACACACATTTAAATTAATTAAAATAAAATTAAAACATAAAAATTCATTAAAACATAAAAATTCATCAAAACATAAAAATAGGTACATGATAAAAAAGTCATAAAAGGAGTGGGGGATACTACTTCACTGCATGAAGTCGTATCCATCGACCCAACATGGGACTGTCCCATGGGACTGTATTTTATCACAAAAGTGAGCACTTAGGACATACTAAGGATACATGTATCTAGCCATTAAAATAGAATCTATCTAGGTACCACTTTTCAAACAAGATTATATCTGCACAATTGGGGCAACGCAACGTCGTCGTCGCCGAGTGTTGTGAGTTGACCTATTTCTGTGGCCTGCGGCCTCGCCGCATAGCTTATCGTACGTATAAAGGATTAGTTTTGCTCTGGAATTTATGAGAATCATCTATTTATGAATACATGATTCTTATGAATTCGTGAATACTATTGTAAAGTCCTCTGGAGAAACAAATATAAACTCACGTAAGAAACAAAGTGGGTAAAAATGCTTATAGTGTTTTAATACTGAAAACATCGAATTAAGTTTTACTTAATCAGATTATTTTTTGGTTCCAACAACAAATAATCAAATATTACGTGTTTAAAACTTTAGGTTTTCGCAAAATAAAGAATTTCTTCTTTCCATACGTAACCGCAGCTCAGTACATAGTCGCGTTGTATCTAAGTTAATAGAAAAAAAAATTTTTTTAAATGACTAAACTTCATAAGTTTCAAGCAAAATAGAGGAATTATTATTATACAGACTACCTTAAAGAGATTCGTCGTAAATATGACACTTTTTAGGGTTCCGTAGCCAAATGGCAAAAAACGGAACCCTTATGGATTCGTCATGTCTGTCTGTCTGTCCGTCCGTATGTCACAGCCACTTTTTTAAAGAAGGCGATGTGAGGTGTGCTACGAAGTTCTAACGTAATTATAATCAACTATAATTTAGCCAAACGTAAATGCAACAAAAGTGGATCATGTGTGCAAACAATTGCATTTACAAAACAACTTTGTACGAGTACCTTTGTTACCTATAACAGAAACATTTTTAACTTTTCCCGATTAATTGCAAGTACCAAAACAGCGGTAGTCGGAAGGAATTCAGTAGAAATGAAAAAAATAATCCGCGGAGGGTGTGGCGGGTTCGTAATGAGGGCACCTAGTTTCACGACCTCGTCCCTCGGGGCAGCACGCCACCCCTGCTCCCGTGGCCCCGCGACCTACTTCCTGTTTCATTCGCCAACTAAGTACATATCTACGTAACTTATTATAATACAGCCTTCGTTCTAGTTTTATTTCAGTAGGTGATACAAAAGATGTTTTTACTCAATGTTTCTTTTTATCCGACAAACTTTCAAGGGCTGAATTATGTGTTAGAATTTGCTACGAAAAATAAACATGGTTTTGTTTAGTTTTCTGTGCAATAGAGTTAAAATTTTTTAAACTGCAAGTGGTTCCAAAGTATTTTTTTAAGAACTTCGTTTACCGTATTACCCTTTACGAGTAATATCTATTAAATCACTCCAAAAACTACGTTTCGGTCGGACACTACTTATAAAGTATACTTATAAAGTAGTGTCCGATCAAAACAAGATTTTCAGCCGAAACCGAAACCGAACCTTCGGCCTCAGTCTCAGTTTTGGCTGAAACCGAAACTCATTCAAGACATGTAAATAATAGTCAAAATCTCTATTACGTGATATTTAATTCGTCTTAAAAAATATATAAAAAACTGCAATTAAAGCTTTTTCTTAGTACGAGTAGGTAACAGTTGTAAGAGGTATGTACTGTATTTAAAATGTCACGAGTCACGAACCACTTTTGTACCTTATTTCTATCTGAAATAAATAAAAGGTAAACAATCTTACTAGGGAATTGATACATGAAAACGTCAATTACCTAATAAGTTCGATTACCTTTTATTTATTTTAGATTGATATGAGGTTTACTGGCGACCACGAGGCACGAACTCTCCCGAACAAAGCGCAAAATTTCACGAACACTGAGTTTCCGGCCGATTTTTGGCCGAAACCGAAACTATGGCCGAAATTATGATTTTTTGGCCGAAACTGGCCGAAACCGAAACGGTACCTTCGATCGATCACTAATTATAAGCAAAAACATTGTAACTACTGGCTACTGACCTACAGACAACATGTTCCTTGAAAATTAGAAGAAACTGCCTTAGAGGTTGTAGAGGAGCACTAAAATTCCGATCCTTATTTATGATGGGTACATCCCTATTTTAGGTTTGTATGAAAAGGCCTAGTAAAAATGAAACCTCATGCGTATACATATATGCACCTCTTATGATTTCTGGTTTCTCCATGCTTATAAATATATAAAATGCAGCAGTCTATTTTAAGTTCGGGGCATACTTAGAAATTTGGAAGTGATCGTATAATTCGACATCTCTGCGTTACTTGGATTCTGTGGACGGAAACCACTTGCAGCAATATCATTAGACAACTATTATGAACGAGGCCACCGGGGAGTGGCCAGGGGAACGGGGCGTGCTACCTATGTCGAATCCGTACGTATGGAGCAAGACAATGCGGCATCGCCTGCGTTCTGCGCGGCGTTGGCGTGCGCGCCAGCACGGCGCGGCGGCCGGGGCCTCGTTTCGGCACCAACCAGCCGCCAGCCGCTTGCCACTCACAACACTCCACGACGCCGAACCACCAGCCCGCGGCCGCGCCGCCACGGCTGCCGCCGAGCCTGCGCAACCCAATCGCAGCTACCCAAGTAAGCCAGCTGTGCGATAATAATTGTTAATTTTCTGGAAATTTCTACTGAAAATTTCACAAAAGCATCCATCTCAACAAGCGAAGAACCAGCTATTACGGGATGCCAATCTCGTTAGGTCATTACTGTTAATTCTTTGTTTATTTTTCATAAAGAAAAACTTCTGTTATGTGAATGTTTGAAATTTACTTTCCTACTAGTTTTATATTTTATTAAATTTAAATCTGCACAGTTTATATTTATTGTAAGTAGATATCCGCTTAGGATAACGAAGATACCTGTACGATGACGTAGCGACTGGTGGTAAACATGAACTATCTATTCAAAAATATTATAGACAGGGATATTCCAAGATTCGTAGATAGTATTCGTATTCCTAGAGAGCCGTCGAGGAACACCGGGCTCGGGGGCGCTGCAAGCTAGGTACCACTACTGACTGGCTTCCAGAATACGTACTAAAAAAATAATGTAGAGTTTGACTGACTGGACACAAGTCAAAAAGCCAGAATCAAGGATTAAAATGGACATAATAGTGCAAAAAGATCCGTCACTGGATCTTTACAATGGATCTTAGTGGACCCAGGGGTTTCTTGTAGTTATGATCCACCAGTGTCACTTTACATTGTGTGATTGATTTCACAAAAAAGTTGCATTTGTTGCATTTCACTAAAAAGTTGCTCTATGCCTCGTTTTGTTAAAAGTAATCATAGAATTATGGTGAAGAGAAGAGGGCGTCGTGTCGCCGCGCCGTGAAACCAAGCCTGTAAATGCGCCGCGAACTGAAAAAGTTTGGGAATCTCTGAGCCTAACCCTCTGTTATTTTGCTGTAAGATGACAAGTATTAATAAATCAATAAGTAACATAGGTTAGGTTTTTTGTTTCGGTCCGTAACGTCGATTACATTAGGTTCGTTAGTTGTTTTTGTGTACGTATTGTACATTCTTAAAACTCCTTATAATAAATGACAACCTACCTGAATAATAAAATTAAAATATATAGTAATCCACTACTTCAGCTCTAAATAAATATATACCTAGATATTTTCAGTCACTTGCTCAGAGTTGATAGAATCGAAATCGAGAGACCTCTAATGCCTATGGTGACCTCGGTAAGGCCTCTAAACACTCGCACCGGAGGTCACCGCATCAAACGCCTTCAATATGTATGTGCTTTTTATTGACTCATTGCCTACTTAAGATATATGTATGTTACCAAGAGCACGCAACGGTCTTTGTTCAACATTTTACGCAAGACAACGACGTCAAGGGCTTACCAATCAGTGGTAATCATAATTTAACCTACCTACTCGGTGAATACGAGTACTTATTGATGGTCCTCTCAAATTGATGATACCTACGTATAATAATTTTTGAAAGGTAGATAGAACAGCGGGGGAATGGTTCATTAGATGACTGATTGGAAACATTGGTGTATTAAATTGTTTACCTTCAGCTGTGTCTTTGTAACGTAGGTACAATATAAAGATATAATGAAAAGTTAACAAGTTAAAGAGAACAATGTCTACAATCAGCAATATTCTAATAAATCTTTACCCCAACCTACCCTTCAAAAAATTATGTGTATGTAATGTGATAAGTATGTGTGGCTCTATCTAGGTACTAAGTTTTAGAATTTATTTCTTGATATCATTAGGAAATATTTTTCTTTTCTTTGAGATTTGTTAATTTATTATGTTCAATTGTTCACCATTTAAAAATGTGGTTCTCTATCCTTTTTGTCCATTTAGGTATATTATTGAAATATCGTAGGTATTCTGAGTTCGAAAATACTACAAAGGGGTCGGGTGATGTTTGAATAGATAGCTTTCAAAGGTATAATTGTCCAAGTCCTGTTTTATTTTAATAATACTTTGCTTTTACTATTTTTATATGTAAGTAGCTGTTGGTTATAATGGTGTCAATTCAGTTTTCACGATTAAACTTAGTTAAAAGAACGAAATTTAAGTGTTTTGTCTTTTTCTCTCTGTATCGAAAAGACAAGGATGCTTAAATTTAGTCCTGTCAAATTAGTTTAATCGTAAACACCGAATCGATACCATTATCTACCTAACATACGAGTTCTACATGGTCCACTCCATCCAACAAAGACTTAAACTATTTAATTGTTTCAACTCGGAGCTCTCAATACAATTATACGTTTGTAGTTGCTGTGTCTCATTAGACCATAGGTAGGTATTTCATTTGAATTCTGAGGCTGATTGTATGACTGAGATTTGCGATTTAAGAGTTATTTCTAAGCTCTCGTGGAGCTTATGAAGTGGATACCATCATCTAACAAAAATCTATATACCTAGGTAGCGAGTTTTTAACCGCCTTAAAAAAAGGAGGAGGTTCTCAATTCAACTGTATGTTGCTTTTTTTGTATGTTTGTTACGCGATTACTCCGACAGTTATCGATTGATTTTGATGATTATTTTTTTGTTTGATAGGGAATACTTCAGAGGTGGTCCCATATAAATTTTATCACAATTGATTTAGTGCTTTTTGAAAAAATCAATCAAAACTAAAAATTCATTGCGAAATGGTAGTTGTTACGATTGAAGTCGGTTTTTTAACGTGTCCAGAGTTGTCAGTTATCTACTATATGTAAATACTTCTTACTGTTCACGCACCGACGAGTTGATACATGCAACTAAAGCATAATATCATAGAATATTAATGCACGCCGCCGCAGTGTAAGAGGTCGATTTCGGCAACGCAGCCCACCAATAGAAATTGGTCTACCCCAGACCCCGCGAATCTTTACAAAAATACCTGAACCGTACCAGAATACCGGATTTGTTGGAGACCTTTTTATTTTGGACACTGGTCGCGAGCTACGAGTTGCGTTAGCGGCTGCGCAGTAACGGTGCCCTAGTTATTTCGGGTGCTGTCCTAGATTGAATCGAGGCCGCTTGAAACGCCGTTTTCATCATCAGGAGTGAGTGAGTTTTATTCGATGGGGCTTGGGGCCGCGCTGGGCTGTCCGATGTCCGACCTCGTAAATCGTTGGTAGCTACACAAAGATTTAGTTAGATAGTCGATACTAGGTCGCTCGCGTCGAGTGTAGTCAAGGTTCAGCTGTGCGCTCCTCTATAGGTACCTACCTCAACTGTTTTCAGTGATTTTTTTATATTACACAATTACGATTAAAATGTATAACGTACATGGAACTAAACGTAATTCGATAATTAAAATCAGTACCTACCTAATGTTTGAGAAACAACTTACAATTACCTATATTGAGAAGGAATCTGTATGACTAGAAGAAACAGGAAGGTACCTGCCGGATTCCGGTCATTCAGGGTATAACCGTCAACTTTCTACTAGCTTTTTTTTTGAGTCCTTCTACCTATAAGGAATATTATTATCAAAATGTCTACAAAAATAAGAAGTGTTTAGTGGCCTGTCATTTCTGAAGTTGTTGAATTTTTTTAAAAACTAAGAACCTACCTATATCTAAAAAAATATGGTTATTATTACGTACTTATAACGCCATGGATAGAACGCAAAAAATGTTTATGTACAAAATTGTATTATATTAAAATTATACTTACTAAAACTAATTTGAAATAGTATTCAAAAATTAACTGACAAAGAAAAATGATGTAATAAAATAACAAGTAGGTATAAAATAAATAAATAATAACTACAAAAGTAGTGAACAGAGGAATAAATAGTTAGTGAGTAGATCCTATCTACAGTCAGCGGCGCGTTCGACGGCGCGGCGAGCGAAGAGACGTAGAAGGGGAGGTACCATTTGGCCCAAAGTAAGCCAAGGCCGGTGTGGAGGGGATAACGTTTACACGTGTGACCTAGATAAGTGCCGAGAGGCCAACGGAAACTCCCGAACGCGGTCTAAACGGCCGCACTGTAGCCGCTCAGATCAATACCAAAATGGCAGTAATAAATATTATCCCGCGCTCGATAGAAAAGATAACCGAACGTGTTCGTAACTTATGTAGTAGTTTGAGTCATGAATTTTATAAGTTTTCTATCAAGACGATAAATGCAATACAGTAGGTAGCTTTTAGTCTTTGTATCGCTCACAACATGTCTGGAAATTACATAAATGTCATTCTCGACGGTCACTGAACTGACTATAATTTTTCTTAATCAACTTTCAGGATATCCTTTAATCACAGGTATCCTGCAAAATATTGAGAAACTCCAGTCATTATATAACGCAGACTGCTTTTTTTAGATTTTTGAATTACTGGTAGATATTTCGAAGGTATGATTAGCGAAACCTGTCCAGTCGTTACCTTAATAATCGTTTAATGGACTAAGTCAGTGGTAGTATTTTTGTGGTGAGCCTTGTCGTCGTAGTCGTGTCGTTAGTAGGTCGTTGCGTGACAGTTGCGTCGCATCGTCACCGTCGCGTCGTCGTCGTCGTCCGCAGGCGGAGCAGAGTGCATCGATCGCGATTACATCACCACTTGTGTCCTTTCTCTGCGCGCGCAGCTAGCTCACCCCTCCCTCCGCGAGCCCTCCTGCCGATGCCGCCACGTCCCTCCTGCCGCTCGTCTCCACTACGCCATTGCTCTCCGCCACACGCCAGCCACCATTACCATTCGCTCTTTGGACGTCGAGCACTACGGTCGTTCCCTTCGGTGTTAGTTATCGCTTAGCTAGTTCGTGTTAAAACTTTACTTACTTAATTTTTTCAAAACTTTTGTTTACCGTGCGTATTAAAACAAATTTGAATTCAGTTAAATACCTAACCGAAATAGTTAAACAGTGACAATATTTAAAAGTGTTATAGATGAATGAGCTCGGGTTAAACGTTAAAAATTGTGAGATGATCGCGACCTACTTTTTGAAACTTCCGCAATGTGATGTAGAACGGCCATTTTAGTACCAGTACTTATCAACGAATTTACATCTAATTTAAACAGTTTTTTATTTCTAGTTTACATTGAACTTCGTCATCATATAGTAACAACTAGGTACTTAGTCACAATATTCTCTTTGTCTTGTCATGTGACTGCGACTCGCGCGTTAGGTAGCTGCAACTAATTTGTAAGATCGAGCTCGGGTGCGTATTGCCTACTTCAGTTTAGAACGTTCTACGCGTTAGTTCTACTAATCAATCAGATTGGAAAATGAAGATCGCCTCATTGTTTTTGGAAGACCTCAAGACAGAAGAATTTTAAATGCCAGTCGTTTCGGGGGGAGAATTCGACTAGACTTTACTTTTATCAGTCAGTCTTTTTCTCTCTCCTATATGATTGGCATGCTGTTCGTCGCGCGTTGGCGGCAGGCGCAGTGGCATGCGCCGCTAGTGATGGCACTCCTTGCTATCCGTGTCGGCAGTGACGTCGGCGATTACGCAAGCTGTCATTTGATTCGGCTGCGAAATCACTGAACTTTCTGCTTGTGATACGGCGGGTTTCTGTTTTGTAATATCATCTAGTTAATGACATATGTACCTATTCCTTTTTTACTATTTATGCATATTTGTATGAGATAATTTTACAGTTGTGGGTGGTATCTACGGACCGAGGTAACATGACGAAATCGGAATAAACATCGGCGCGGCACGCTCGCAGTGGCGGTAATTGAGCAACCCGCGAGCGGCGGATGTCCCCCGCCTCGCGCCGCTGCCCCGCCCGTGCTCGCGCGGCTATCGCTGCCAACTGCTGTTGCCTAAAATTTCAACATTCTATACTTACCTATTCATAGTGAAGAAACATTTGCGTTTTTTCTTCACACTAAATTAGAACCAGTTGAATAATACTTCAAATACTTTTTTTGTTTCAGTTAGCAGTTCTTCATCAGAATTCATCTTTGATTTCAATTTCATTTTTAGCATGATGCTTTTTGCGACTGTTCAAAATTTGAGCTATGTATTATTGTCAAGAATCAAAAATAATAATCTGCCTTGCGATTGCAATTTCTAAATTTTTTTTGTTTACCCTAAAATAAGGTGAACTTACCCCTGATTGCCTTACATTACTTGTGTACATTTATGATTTTACTTTTATAATATAGGGCTTTTCGTTTTTAAATAACTAACAAGGCTATCTCATTTATTTTACAAACTATGTTGGGATAACATCTATTTTATATACTTTATATGTATAGGTATTTACTTGGAATTAGGTAATAGATTTGCAATATTTGTGGTATAGGTATACTGTATATTGAAAATGTATAGATAGATATACATTACACACTTAAGAAAAACATGAATCTTAATGAAAGTTGGTCAGCTTAAGCCACAACTAGTCACTATCATTTTCCTACCTGTGTCTACAATGGGTACCTATCTTGTCTAGAAATAAATAAGTGTAAGAATTTAATATACGAGTACCTTCCTCTATCAGTTCGAAGATATAAAATGGTCTTGAATCTGTACAATAATTAGTTAGTCCGAGTGGGTAGCATCCCTTGCCACGCCCTCGAGCGCATCCTCCAATGGCAGGCGCGCCCTTGGCCGCCGTCCTTCCACCAAATTCTATAAACCCTGTACAAAAAATCCTTTTGACGCCGCGCCGCCGCCGCCGCTTCGACGCCGCCCGCCGATTTTGACTAATTCAAAGAAACCGTACCCAACCTACCTCATACTCATTGTGGTCTCTAACGAAAAAGTACCTATAGGTTTATAGGTAGGTGATGGTACATAGAAAACGCAGAGTGATTATTTAGGTAGGTACTCGCTGACAAGCGAATGGTAGATGCTACACGTATTCTACACGTCAAAGTGAACAACTTTCTCTAAGAAAGCAGAAATAAATCTATAAATTTAAATTGAAATAAAGTATAGTTACTGTCATACAAAACATGCAAGGAATAATACGATAGTAAAAATAAACTAACAAAGAAATACAATACAAATTAAAGACGCATTTTGTACTTTACAAATGGACCAGGTTTAGCTGGTGTTGATTCTGACATACCTACTAAGCAAGCTTACTAGAATGTCAAAAAAATACATTCTGACACTTAAGTTCTAGATGTTATTAAGACTAGAATGCGGTAGACCAAGCAGGTGTACCACGGGCAAGACATGGATTATTTAAAATGTGATGCCGGAGAAAGATGGGAAGGATCTTTTCGGCAGATTTGATTGTAGAAAAGATCATAGAATTCATAGAGAACAGACGAAGAACATTTTCAGAGGAGAATTTCTTCTCAATACGGTATTTGACTACTAGTCATTTGAGTGACTTTTTATCAACTGCCAAAAACTGCCAAAAACGATTTTGTTCTGAAATTGTTCGTGTTACTAGCGTGTGACGTCACAGTCTCTGAAGAACTTATTTTATGATTGTAATGAATATAAAATTTAAAATGAAACAAAAACATCAGTCGAGTAATTTACCGCCTCCGTAGCGTAGTGGCTTGCCGCTCGCTTCACATCAGGAGGTCGCGGGTTCGATTCCCGGCGGGGTCCAACTTTGTGGACTCGGTTTGGTTGGTGGTAGGGCATTATCTGGGCCCGCCTGGCTAGCTACCACCATCTTATCTAAGTCTTGCCGCCAAACATCAATGTTAAAAACATTGATGTGTTCCGGCATGAAGATAAGATAGCCAGTTCTTCATTGCGTTGGGGAATCTTGATAAGCCCGCTTCCATCTTCGGCATCATCATCTAAGTGATCAGGTGAGATGATGCAAAGGGCTTACCAATTGAGGGTAAAAAAAAGAGTAATATTTTTCGCTATTCTAGGACAAATGATATTTAATGAAAAATTTTTTTCAATTTAATTTTGATAGTGTCAAATACCCTATTCGCTTTCCGAACGTGGAGTGTAAAGTTTATATACTAAAATAGTAATCTTAATCATGATTACTGACGTTAATCTATCTATCTATCTATCAGCCGAAAGACGTCCACTGCTGGACAAAGGCCTCCCCCAAGGATTTCCACACCGACCGGTCCTGTGCGGCTCGCATCCAGCGGCTTCCTGCAACCTTTACCAGGTCGTCGGTCCACCGAGTCGGGGGCCTGCCCACACTGCGTTAATCAATAATCATTAATTGATTAATTTGATTGTGAACTAATACATCCATCAACGTTGTCAAGTCTACGTAAAATAAATAATGGAAAATAATGACGCAGAATTCTTAAAATATTTTTATTAATTAATCAAAAAGTCAAAACAATAAGTTTTACTTTCAAATACAATTCTTTTATCGTTAAAATTGGTGCAAAAAAAATTTAGGTGCGGCGCGGGGAGTGGGGTGGGGGAACGAGGAACGTGTGTGAAATGCGGGGTCGGGTGAGGTGCGGGGGGTGAAGCGCATATAGAGTGGGGTGCGGGGGTAGGAGCGGGGTGCGGGGGAAGCGAAGTGTGGGGTACGGATACGGGTGGAGGGTGAGGCCGTGGGGAGCGGGGGGGGGGGGGTGAGCCGCAGGGAGCGAGGAATTGGTATGAAGTGTGGGTTCGAGGTATGAAGTGGGGTGCGTGCATAAAGGGGTGTGGGGGTGAAGCGCGGGGTGCGGGGAAGGAGCAGGAAGCGGGAAACGGGGTGCACGGGGAGCGGCGGGGGAGTGGGGTGCGGGGGGTAGCGGGTGAAGTGCGGGGGAGGGGCCGGGGGAGCAAGTGAAGTGCGGGGGTGAGGTGCGGGGGGAAAAAGCAAGGTGCGTTGAGACACGCAGGGGGAGTGAGTGAAGTGCGGGGTTGAAGCGCGCGGGTGGAATGAGTGAAGTTCGGGGGTGAGGCGCGGGGGGGGGGGGGAAGTGCAGGGGGAGTAAGTGAAGTGAGGCGTGGATGCGGGGGGCAGGAGCGAGGTGCTGAGACACGCGGGGGAGTGAGTGAAGTGCGGGGTTGAGGCGCACGGGTAGAATGAGTGAAGTGCAGGGGTGAGGCCGCTTCATTTGGACATAGTTAATCAGAAAATCCAGTGGCGTAGCGTGGGTGTTCGACGCCCGGGGGCGATCGGAAGTTTGCCGCCCCTTTCTATTTTCATCATTAGTAAAATCAATTCTGTAATCAATTAAAAATATAGTCTATGTGTTTTTTTTTTAAAGCAATTTCGATGTGCATGTCACGTTTGATAGTTTATTTTTGATAATAATGCGCGAGCGAAGTGAGCGCGAAAAGTTTTAATACTTACATAATAAGGAATTTTCCATTGGTCTCTCTAAACTCAACTAGATGGCGCTGATCAAAATTGGAAATTAGAAAATCTCTTAAAAATCGTCAAATCTGACTGATATAACCGACTAATATCCTAATAATGATGAATACCTTTCGAACATTACTTTTCATTGAATATTTTTTTGCATTTTGACTAAAAAAATACTTTTTATAATTTTTAATGCACAAAGCTTATCAGTATTGTTTTTGTATTACTTAAAAGAATTTTAACATGATACCAAGTTATAAATTGCATTTTAATCATAAGAATGTATTAAAAACAAATTATTTTTAGTTAGGAAGAAGAAATTATATTTAACAGAGAAGCCATAACGCACCCAGGTTATCCATACTTGACCAAGTTGGAAATTTATCGTTTCTGTTAATTCAATTAATAAGGATCTATGACTGTTCAGGTGGCTTTTTATATGTTTTTAACAATACTAAATCAATTTTGCTACCGTAAATTCTACGCTGTTTTTAAAAATATATTGCCAAAGCTTAGAAACGCCATCTATTGAGACACTTATGAACGGTGTGACATACGTCATCTGAAAACTCCCTATTATATCTAAGAAATTTTATGTTAAACCAACAAAAACTAAGAGCGCTCAGCGCCGTTTTAGTTAGGGTAGGTACCCCAACTACCAGGATTCTTGGCGCCTCATGAACTCGACGCCCTGTGTCTGTGCATGGGTGGCACGACACAAAGGCCTTTTGTAAAAAATACCTAACTGTGCCGTTTCTGTACGGGTTTCATTCATCATACGATAACATTTGTTTTCATAATGTTTTAGCTGGGTCATATCGTCCCTCGCACCACTAACTCACGTATCTCATTTTTGCAAGTTCTTCAAAACAACCGTTTTTCAGTTAGGGAATTTCAAACTTCTATTATATTTTAATTCCAAGGACATGCTGAAATAAATCTAATATACCTATATATAGAGTAAAGTTTCTGCTTTCATTTGATATATTACCTACTCACTTAATTGTATTTGTAATATTTTTTTTGATTTTTGAAAACAGATACGAGACTTTGTGAAAACTTTGTTTTTCAATATCCGAATAATTTTCCACTTACGATCCTACAGTTACACTAGTTTTATTATGAAAATAGGAAAATATCCGACATAAAAGGTTTGTTACATAATATATATAATATATATGTTTTCAACCTATATGTAATAAAATATAACAAATCATTAAAGAACTACTTATCACCAAGTCCTATAGTTTAATTAGCCAGAACTTCCCTGCGCCACCGTCGTTCACCCCCCGCAAACATCCTAAAGGCGCGGGCGCACTCATCCAATCCGATCAGATCCGACAGATGATGTCACAGTCCGTTCCAGTCGCTGTACATTTTGTATGAGGGCGGGTGTACTCATCCGACTCCGACAGTTTACCGGACTTATAAAACGGATCTTATTTTATCGGTCTCACTATTCGCTGTACATTTTCTATGAATGTGCTGCACTCATCCGACACAGTCTGACACTGACATCCTTACAGGACAAGATGAAGTGTTATGCATATTTCATCGACATTTAGATTTTAGTTATCGATTTACATATATATTAATATGATAATGTTTTATAGGTACCTACAGAAATCAATATAAATTTATAGAATATTCAAATGCATATGTTTGTATGTTTATTATGGTATTTTGTATTAATAGAAAAAAAATACGATTTAGGAAAATGTGTAAAGCATCTACTCAGATAAAAATACTTTGATTTTCAATAATATTTACATATTTAGGTTCTGTACTGTAGCTACCCAAGCCTCTTCTTATTTTAATGTAATGCGTTTTGAATAAAAAATAAAAGGTTCGTTTTTATCTTTGGACCTATTAACATACACTTTTAGAATATCGTCGGTGAGTAAACAACACCGCGTATGTCATTTTTACCTACTTTACAAGTCACCCAAAAAAACTATTTGATTAGTGGTGGCACAGAAAAAATACTTAGGTAGTGTTATTTTTTTTAATAACGGCTTCTTATCGGCCGATATGTTTACCTAAATCTTATAGGTACATAGGAGTGCGTTTAAAACCTGCATCCAAAGGCTCTCACATCGGAAACGCAAAAATCAACTTGTGCGGTGTTGTTTGCTCACCGACGATATGCAGTTTCATGTAATGATATGATATTTTTAATATGAAAAGTTCTATGAGAAAACCACAATTTTAGATGTCTTAAAACACTTGGTTACCTAGGTAGGTAATAATACATCATAAATCAAGCATAGGTATACTTATACTTTTACGCTGTATTAACAACAACAACTTCAATAATTGGTGTTGGCTAAAAGCCCAAAGCACACATGTACTGGGAACAACACTATTCAATAACAACGACGCGACGACACTTACTTTGTGGTTAACAGCGCTGCTGCACTCATCCGATCTGGTCAGATCTGACAGAAGATGACGTCACAGTCTGATTCAGTCGCTGTACATTTGGTATGAGTACTACTGCACTTATCCGACATCGACAGTTTACAGGACCGATGACTTTCAAAGCGGCTCTTATTTTATCGGCTCTTACTAGTCGCTGTACATTTTCTATGAACGATGATGCACTCATCCGACGCAGTCCGATGCTGACATTCTTACCGGACGAAAAGAAGTGTTGTGCATAATTTATCGACATGTTTTTACTTACTATATTAAGGTTTAATGTATAGTTATTGAATATGCAAATGCATATGTATGTATGAATATATTATAGTATTTTGTACTAAGTGAAAAATACTATTTAAGAAAATGTGTAAAGCATCTACTTATGTAGAATATTTAGATTTTCAGTTTTTAATATTTACTTGTTTAGGTTCTGTTACCACCCAAGTATTTAAGCGTAATGCATTTTTAATCTCACTAATCTCATCTCACTAATATTATAAATGCGAAAGTATGGATGTTTGTTTGTTTGTCAATTTGTTTGTATGTTTGTCAGTTTGTTTGTTTGTTTGTTCCGCTTTCACGCCAAAACTACTGAAACGGATTTGGATGAAATTTGGTAGGTAACTTAAGAGTTCCCGTAGGAATGCTTAAAAACTCAAAATTTTCACTTCGTCACTAGATGGCACTATCTTAATATTTTCTTTCTTTTTGGACACAATTCTGAAGTCCACGCGGGCGGAAGATAGTGAAAAATAAATACTTACGTATAGATTCATACAATATGCCTATGGGCTATAAATATAACTAAACATACGAGTAAAAATTATTACATAATATTATAATAGTTGGTGTAAAAGTCGAGCACATTTTCTATCGTACAATAGACAACACTATTCAAAGCGACGACGACGCTTGCTATGCGGAGCTGTGGAATATATGTTTTCATCAGACAGTTATCGGACCAGTGCAGCAGCGTACATCCGACAGGTTTTTACAGAACCGATAGGTAGGCGTGGCTTGGCTGTCGAATCTGACCGGATCGGATGAGTGCAGCAGCGCTGTAAAACGGTGGAATGACTGTTTCCGTCCGACAGTTTACCGGACCAGTGCACCCGCGTACATCTAACAGTTTTTAAGAGGACCGCCAGGCTGACGGATCTGACCGGATCAGATGAGTGCACCCGCGGCCTAACAGCATATCAACCGTCTATCTCTCGCCAAAATAAAGAACAGTATAATAATATCGTATCGTATCTCATTGCCTAAGTAAATAACATTTCACTAAAAATCCTATATGAGATACGATATAATATTTTATCATATTTTATCAAAGTTTTGACTAAAAACCCTAAGTGAGTTACGTCACTTAGTTGAATTTTTTCCTGGATTTTTATGAGATACGTTAACTATGTAAATACCAATATCATGAGAACCACTATTCATACAGAAGCGTGAGTTAAAGGAAAACATAGAGAACGACCCAAGGAAGTCAGTGGCAGTCCTAACTCAAATCATCAAAAAACTGAGATACGTGACTTAGTGGTGCGAGGGACGATATAACTTAGAATATTTTTTATCATATATTTCGTTCAATCGATCTGCCGTCCCTCCTGGTCGTGCCATCCGCGTGCTATGCACGCCTTGCACGCCCGCTTGCAGCTGGTCTGCATATAGTCAATGTTAGTTAATTTTTAATTAACTTTAGTTTAGAGAAGCTTCTCTCACAAGTAAGTTTGGGTCTGTTGCAGCTACAGAAGCCCAGACGTACACGCTCAAGTTTGAACTCTTCTCTTTTAATATCTAAGGGCGAAAACACAACAGCGGCGCGGCGCCGCGACGCTGAAATCGGTGGCGCGCGTTGCGCCGCACCGACGAACGCAGCGTTGCGCGGCGCGCGTGCCGCACCGCTCGTAGCTGCGGCGCACACCGCTCCTAGCCGCGGCGCGTACCGCTCGTTTCCGCGGCTCGACGCTCGTAGCCGCGGCACGCGCCGCTCATATCCGCGGCGCGCACCGCTCGTATCTGCGGCGCGGCGGCTCATATGATGTCCACAGTTTCTGTAGGTCGGACGCTTGTTTTTAGGGTTCCGCAGCCAAATGGCAAAAACGGAACCCTTATGGATTCGTCATGTCTGTCTGTCTGTCTGTCCGTCCGTATGTCACAGCCATTTTTTTCCGAAACTATAAGAAATATACTGTTGAAACTTGGTAAGTAGATGTATTCTGTGAACCGCATTAAGATTTTCACACAAAAATAGAAAAAAATCAATGAATTTTGGGGGTTCCCCATACTTAGAACTGAAACTCAATTTTTTTTTCTAACATCATTTTTTTCTAAACTGAATAGTTTGCGCGTGAGACACTTCCAAAGTGATAAAATGTGTGTCCCCCCTGTAACTTCTAAAATAAGAGAATGATAAAACAAAAAAATATATATGATATACATTACCATGCAAACTTCTACCGAAAATTGGTTTGAACGAGATCTAGTAAGTAGTTTTTTTTAATACGTCATAAATCGTAAACCGCAATTTACCTACAACGAACTACAAGAACTTTTATATTATGTTACTTGCTGCTACGGAACCCTTCATGGGCGAGTCCTAAGTTCTTAATGTTCTAAGTATGGGGAACCCCCAAAATTTATTGTCTTTTTTTCTATTTTTGTGTGAAAATCTTAATGCGGTTCACAAAATACATCTACTTACCAAGTTTCAACAGTATAGTTCTTATAGTTTCGGAAAAAAGTGGCTGTGACATACGGACGGATAGACAGACAGACAGACAGACAGACATGACAAATCCATTAGGGTTCCGTTTTTGCCATTTGGCTACGGAACCCTAAAAACAAGCTTCCGACCTACAGAAACTGTGGACATCAAATGAGCCGCCGCGCCGCAGATACGAGCGGTGCGCGCCGCGGATATGAGCGTTGCATGCCGCGGCTACGAGCGTTGCGCGCCGCGGGTACAAGCGTTGCGCGCCGCGGCTAGGAGCGGTGCGCGCCGCGGATACGAGCGGCGCGGCGCGCGTGCCGCGCAACGCTGCGTTCGGCGGTGCAGCGCAACGCGTGCCGCCGATTTCAGCGTTGCGGCGCCGCGCCGCTCTGTTGTGTTTTCGTCCTTAAGGAGCGTGATCTAAGTCCAGTTCATCGACGCCTTATAAAACTGTTGCTAAAAAAATGTGCCGCCCGGGGCCATGCCCCCCCCCTCCCCCACGGCCCCGGCCACGCTACGCCACTGAGAAAATCAAAATTAATCAAATTAACGATTAATGATTATGATTAATAATCTTAATCATTTTAAATTTGATTATGATTATTAATCTTAATCATTTGTTTTGATTATGTCTGCAAAATTAACTTTTTTTTATGTGATATTGGAAAATTGATTGTTTAAAAGTTATCTAGGTATACCTATTACGTAATTTTGGGGCACTTAAGGTTTCTTAGATATACTAAAGATGAAAAAAATCATTCTTTATGCTTTTATAATATTATTTTTATTAAAAATTTTAGGAATTCTGAAACTAACTTACACATATAAATTGTTATGACATTAAGACTAAAGTAAGGAAGAATATTAACTGCTAGAAATCCTTGTAGTACCTCTTTCGATTTTCACTGAAGCTCCTTTTTAAAGATTTTCGCCTTGTTCATTTGTCTCACTGTCTCTCTTCAACATTCAGCAACGTTAACGTTTCAGCTTCCTTGGTAATAGTAGAGAGGCCAATTGGAAAAACGGCAATTTTCGTAGGACCGAGCAGTATTATAGCGACAACTGGTACCGTTGGAATCAGCGTGGTCTATTGATTATCAAACCACTTGTTGTCGCTTTCTAAAGTGGTGGAGTGAGTATCTATGACGTAATCAAGATGGCGACTGAACGGTTTGGTTTTTCAATATTTTCTCAAGAACCACTAAGTTTTATCCTATGTGTGTGGTATCATTTGAAAGCTATTGAAAAGACCTATAAATAATATGAAAACACTTACTGTCGTAAATATTCAATTTACGGAGCTACATTGAAAAAACTGACTTTTTTCGATAAGACTGTGTGTTAATTCTTAATATAAGTCGAAAAGTAAGGGGTTTATCAAAAATTTGGTTATTATCTTTTTTGTAGAGCGGTTCCTAAGAAATTCAAAAAGTATACAAGTTATACAATAAGTATTTTTGACCCAAGAGCCAATAACAAGACGGAAGCCGTAAAAACAAAATACGAAATCGGCAAGCTTTGTTTAGCTATAACTATACTATGTCTGTGTATCATTTAAAAGCTACTAAAACCTTCTGGTTTAGTACGGATTGCATGGTCACATCGATCAAGTAGGTTAACTAACCATATTCAAGGTCATAGCCTGGATGGGTTTGTAGCATAGTAGTGGCATTTATCTCGGGCGTTTCCGTGAATCGCAAAGCACGTTTGGGCGTTTATCACAAAATTCTAACTATTTTATTCTATTTTACTACTGTCGGATTTTATTGATTATTGAAAAAAAATATATCCAGTTACTACAAACAAGCCGTCAATTACTGTATTATACGGGTATACTTTGTTAAAAAAGGCAGATTTGTATTTATACATTACGAAAAACTATCATTTATTTTTTTAATTTCTAACACTTAACATACTTAAGTTATTATACTCGCTCATTCCCAATAACAGTTGGTGTTCACCAAGGCTCAGCCCTGAGTCCTTTCCTCTTCAGCGTAGTGCTCGACGTTGTCACGGCAGAAGTCCATGAGCCGTCACCCTGGCTCATGATGTACGCCGATGACATTGCGCTGATAGACGAGGACAAGCAGAAACTGAAGCATAAGGTGAACTTATGGAAGGGCGCGCTTGAGAGCGGCGGTCTGAAGCTTAATGTCGCGAAGACCGAGTACATGGCCTGTGGTAGTACGGATCCCGAACCCATAAAGGTAGGAGCAGAGTCCGTTGTTAAGTCGGACAAGTTTAGTTATCTTGGATCTGTCCTGCACGAGTCTGGGTTAATCGACCATGACATTCATGCCCTGATTAGCGCAGCTTGGGCGAAATGGCGGGAAGTCACCGGGGTTATTTGCGACCGCAGGATGCCGGTGAAGTTGAAGGGCCTCGTGTACAAGTGCATCATACGCCCCGTACTACTCTATGGCAGCGAGACGTGGCCAGTCCTTGGCTTACATGTCCAGCAGCTTCTCGTCGCGGAGATGAAAATGCTGCGGTGGACGTGTGGCGTTACGCGACTCGATCGCATCCGTAACGAGCACATCCGTGGCAGCCTCCGAGACGTAGCGGACAAATTGCAGGAAAGTCGTCTCCGATGGTTTGGTCACGTAAGCCGTAGACCGCCAGAGTACGTCGGTAAAAGATGCGTTGAATTTATCGTTGATGGCCCTAGATCCCGTGGAAGGCCCAGGAAGCGTTGGCTTGACGTTGTGAGAGCGGACATGAGAGAAAATTACCTTTCTGAAGAGGATGTTGAAAGATCGGGAAAAGTGGAGTAGATGGAGTAGGAAAGCGGACTCTGGCTCCAGCCGGGATAACGCTAAGTAGAAGAAGACTTAACATACTTAAGTTATTATATGGATACAGTTTTGACAGATAAAATCAAATATTAAGTAGGAACTAATAAAACTATATATCCTACTTTACAGCAAATCTACATTTTCTTTAGTGTGACTGAACTGATTGAAACATTGGTCACCGTTGTGACAAATATCCTCCATACATTTTTGTTTCCGTTTAGCACATCCACAACGGGATGTTCTGCATCCTGTCTTGCATTTACAATAAATTAATTCCAAGAAATTAATTCCAAATCTTTATAGACTCTTGCAACGATGTAATCGGATGTAGTTGCCTATCTTCTAACTTCCAGCCAATATCAGTGGGTTTAGGTAAATTCTGAATTGGCAAATCAGCGGTATGCCAACAAAATGCTTTGTAATTTGCCCTTTTAAGGTGTAGCTCCAGAACATGTTTCGATGGTGGCAGTTTCTCAAGCGCTTTAACCAGCTGGAACATAGATCAAATTATCTATGTTGTCTAATGTATTGAAAGTATACGTCTATAAGCATGTATATGCTTAGGATTTTAGTGGCTTGTATTGACCGGACCGGACACTCTGTTATGTATACTTTGTGGCGATGTGGCGATGGCGTGAAGTGCGGTTTCGTATACCTACACGAGACTTCTAAGTTTATTTAAGTCGTTTGATTTAGAGCCTATATTTAATAAGCCAACTAGAATAACGGCAACATCGGCTACTTGTATTGATAACATTTTTTGTAACTGTGAATATAGTCAATGTAGTATAATAAATTGCCTAAAATCTGATCACAGTGGTCAGTTAGTAAAGATTCCATTTCGGAAAATTAGAGAAATCGTTAAAATTCAAACCAGACCTGTCACTGTTCAGAGGAAAGAGATGTACAAAAATTCGTTAGTGCAAAAACTGTCAAAAACAAATTTTGACACAGACGAAACAAATGTTTTCTATAATAGGTTTTTCGGAATTATGTGTAAAGAATTTGATGAGATATTTAAAACTAAAATAGTCAATATAAACAAAAATTTAACTTCAGTGATTGGGCTACTATAGGTATTTATAAAAGCAGGGAAACATTGTTCTCTCTTTACGAACAGAAGACATTCAATTTTGATTGTCATTTTATTGAATACGTAAAAAAGTACTCAAATTTTTTTTTAAATGTTTGTATAGCAGCAAAGTCAAACTTCCTGTCTAGAAAAATTCGAAATTCAGAAAATAAAATAAAAGCCGTATGGAATATTATAAACAAAGAAACGGGGAAAATCAAACCACGTGATAAAGAACATGCACTTCAAACTGATCGTGGTCTAATATCAAAAATTTCAGAAGTTGCAGAATAATTTGAATCTTTTTCACAAATATTCCAATTAAAGCAACCGAGAGCCTTGACTCATCGCCGACCTTCGCTAAAAGACTTCTTATTGAGAATGTAGAACAGTGTCAAGAAGCATTTAAGTTTCGTGAAATCAATCCCCGTATAGTTATCAAAACGTTTAAAATGCTTAAACTTAAAAACACTGAAGATTTATGGGGCATGTCAGTTACTTTGTTAAAGTCTCTTATTGACACTATAGCTCCTTACCTTGCTCATCTTTTTAATATTTGCATAAAGAGTGGTGTATTTCCGGACCTCATGAAATTCAGTAAAGTTGTTCCCTTATTTAAGTCTGGAGAAAAAAATAATCCAAGTAATTATCGACCAGTTTCAGTGCTACCAGTACTAAGCAAAATTTTTGAGAAGATAATTCTTAGTCAAATGATGAGTCACTTCAATGTTAATAAACTGCTTCATAGTCTGCAGTTTGGCTTCACTAAAGGGCGTTCTACAACCGACGCTGGAGTCGAACTGATAAGAAACATATACGATGCGTTTGAAAAATGTCAAAATGCTATAGGAGTCTTCTGCGATTTGTCAAAGGCTTTCGATTGCGTAGAACATAAGACCTTACTTGCGAAGTTGGAATATTACGGTATTAAAGATAACGCTTTAAATCTATCAGAATCATATCTCATAAATAGAACCCAAAAGGTACAGGTTAATGGTACAAAATCATCAGGCTCACAGGTTAAAATGGGTGTGCCTAAAGGATCTATTTTAGGACCTTTCCTTTTTCTAGTTTACATAAACGACCTTCCATTCATGGTTGAATCACTATCGAAAATCGTGTTGTTTGCAGATGATACATCTTTACTTTTTAAAATTGACCGAAAAACTGACATGACTAACGAAGTAAACGACACTCTTTATAAAGTGCACAATTGGTTCACCGTGAACAACTTAGTTATGAATGCGAAAAAAACTTAATGTATACATTTTACGTTGCCCAACGTTAAACATGTAAACAATAATGTATCGCTAGCTGGTAGTTTTTTAGAATTTGTACCGAACGCAGTTTTCCTGGGCATAACTGTAGATTCGAAACTTCAATCGGGGTCCTCACATAGAGACTTTAGCAGGAAGATTAAGCTCTGCTGCATATGCTGTAAAAAAAAATAAGCTTTTAACAGACATAAACACAGCTAGGCTAGTGTACTTTAGTTACTTCCACAGCGTTATGTCGTATGGTATTCTCTTGTGGGGACATGCGGCTGACATAAATAAAATTTTCGTGCTGCAAAAACGAGCTGTCCGTGCGATTTACGGAATGCGTTCGCGAGAGTCACTTAGAGATAAATTCAAAGAAATTAATATTTTGACTTTTCCCCGGTCAATATATCTATGTAAACATAATGTATGTCCGGAAAAACTTGCATCTTTTTTCGCTGAACTCTGACAGGCATAATCGTAATCTCAGAAGTAGAAATAAACTTGAAATTGTATATACTAGGCTTAGTAAAGTCAGCAAGTCATTTCTGGGGCAATGTGTACGAATGTATAATAAAATACCGGAAGACATCCTAAACCTTACAGAAAATAAATTCAAAATGTATGTTAAAAAGACACTGTGCAGTGAAACCTACTATACTATAAGACTTCCGAATACCTAGATGATAAGAATGCGTGGATAAAAAGTGTTTCTGCAACTAAATGACATAATAATGTACAATGACATTAAATTACTTTTAAAATATTTCTTTTACCAATAAAATATTGATTATTATGATTGATTAGACATGTATAAATTACATAACCTTATGTATACTTAATATTTAGTAATTGAAATTGTAAGTGGTTGTATACATATTGTGGAGGGTCTGGAAGGATTGAAGATTCATTAATTAATATATTTTCCCATTGACCGGAACGGTGCATGCTCGCTTAAATGTTCGTGCGGATGGTGGCGTATCGGGAGCCGGGTCGTTCCCTTCCCTCAAATATGGTTGAGGGGAGCGATGGCTGACTCCCGCGTTATACTCGTGATCGGGTGCTGTCCGTGTGAACTGGCCTGCTCTTGTCATTGGTGTTTGGTCACAATAATTACCTGTTTGCACATTGTACTTGTATGTTTTTGTTGATCCTTTCACATTCGTTTGTAATAGTATGCAACTAAGCTAACTATATCTTTGTTGTTTACCTGAATTATGTAATAGCATATAAGAATTTTATTTTAAAAAATGTGTTGGAGGGAGTTTCTTTAGGGCCCGACGTTTCTTCTCTCTCCGCAAACACTTCCCGAAACGTTGGGTATACGAGTTCCGAGTAGTAGGAACTTCGTATTAGGTAGAAAAAATATGACGTTCGAAAAGTGTACAGAGATACCTACTTCGAATAAATATTATTTGATTTCATTTCATTACTTCTAAAGTTTTTTTGCAGAAATTTTAATAAATAAACTAGGTATATGTTATTTTTGCATTTAGTGGAATAAATAAACTCAATGATATTTTTGCAGTAATTTGAAAGGATAAAGAAGCAACTAATCTTTAAATTGTACATTTTTCACTTTAACAATGTATATCATGTTTGTACACTACAGAAGCACGAGATCCGTCTCGTAGCACGGGAAGGCATGGTTAGGCTATACTTCACAGAATGGTCCAAGTCGAAACTGGTGGAGGTCGTGGGCTAGTGGCCAGCCCCAGTGTCAGAACTCTGACACGGCTAAACAACTACCATCTAGTGATAAAAGCCGGCATCAACGCTCAAACGTACTTTACAAATCAAGGAAACGCCCGGGATAAGTGCTAATAATAGTCAAACCCATCTAGGTTATGACCGTGAATGTGGTCAGTTAACCTGCGTGATCGACGCGACCACGTAATTAGCATTAAACCAGAAGGTTTTTAGTAGCTTTTAAATGATACCACAGACAAAGTATAGTTATAGCTAAACAAAGCTTGCCGATTTCGTATTTTGTTTTTACGACTTGCGTCTTGTTATTGGCTCTTGGTTCAAAAATACTAATTGTATAACTTTAACATGTACATTTTTGAATTCCTTAGGAACCGCTCTACAAAAAAGATAATAACCAAATTTTTGATAAACCCCTTACTTTTCGACTTATATTAAGAATTAACAGACAGTCTTTTCAAAAAAAGTCAGTTTTTTCAATATAGCTCCGTAAATTGAATATTTACGACAGTAAGTGTATTCATGTTATTTGTAGGTCTTTTCAATAGCTTTCAAATGATACCACACAAATAGGATAAAACTTAGTGGTTTTCAAGAAAATATTGAAAAACCAAACCGTTAAGCCGCCATCTTGATTACGTCATAGATACTCACTCCATCACTTTAGAAAGCGACAACAAGTGGTTTGACAATCAGTAGACCACGCTGATTCCAACGGTACCAGTTGTCGCTATAATATTGCTCGGTCCTACGAACTTCGTAAATAAAGCACTTTCGACGAATCGGCCTCTCTACTATAATACCTTTCCAGTACCTTTATACCTTATTAGAATTTGTCTCCTCGTTCTTCACAGAAATCCCCAAGATTTTTTGAAAAATAGTCTAAGTGAGATTTTAGAAAATGGACTTCTATGCTTATGCTGCATCCTAATTTTCTTAAATTTTATAACATGTTTTCTACTAATTGGACGTAGTCTGAACTTTTGTTATTGCCCTGAAAATTTTGAACTACTTTTTTAAAAGAAACCAGTCTTCTCTTTATTCAGAGTTCATTTGAATTTCGAAGTCTTCGTCATTCATGAGTTTTCGAAAATCTGATCTTACGCAAATTTCTTCTGGCTTCTGAAAGTGATGGTTCATTACAGAAATATTTAAAACACTCTGCTTGCTTTGATAGTGATTTTACGAATTGCTTTATAAGTCCAAGTTTGATATGAAGTGGAGAAATAAGCACTTTTGTTGGATCAACCAAATTTTCGTTCAGTATATTTTTCATTTCGTGTTTTAAGAATTTTATTGCAGGCCAGTTCTTTCTTATTTAGTGCAATCTTTCTAAAGGCTATCCCACTCGCACAAAAACATGAAACTTTTGTATAGCCCTGTTGTTATATAAATTTTAAATAATAACATACAACCCATTTGTGTATTTTGTAGTTAAGCTTTTCAAGAATAAGGGCTAAGTTTTATTACGTTTACCTATTTTATTTTATCACATTCAAGTGCTAAATGATATTTATAATCACATTGAGTGGCATTTTGCTATGTTTTTTTTACAACTATCCTCAAGTAATTTTTTTTATAATAGCAGCTTGGTATTTGGATAGTATTGTATTTTATTAAGATTTCTAAAAAACTTTACGTGATGGATTTTTTCAATTATTTTTCCGTTTATGAGCACCTCAAAATCTATCCGAAATCATTATTTAATTTCAGACAATTTTACCCATGTTGACCTGTGTTTTTAATCGTTAATCAGATTAACTTTGGGCCAACATTGTTCCAGTCATCATAGTTTGTCTGAATGGACCCTTAATCAAAATCATAGCTTTGGTAAACGATATAATAGGTATGTACTTTGTATGTTACGGTGTATGAATGTGCATAATATGAAGAAACAATGGACTCGGACGATCATGCGATTATAGACGTACAGTCAAGAGGTAGATAGCTACCTACCTATGATTTCATAACATCGACGAAGATACTTGCAAGGGGCCGTTCATTAATTAGGCGAAAGAAACCTAACGTGTAATATTTTTTTTTTTTTTTATGTGATAGGTGGCAAACGAGCAGACGGATCACCTGATGGTAAGCGATTACCGCCGCCCATAGACACCCGCAACACCGGAGGAGTCACAAGTGCGTTGCCGACCTTTGAAATGGGATGGGGGATGGGGGAATGGGGAGGGGGAGGGGGGGTTGGGCCTCCGGTACTCTCACTCACTCGGCGAAACATAACAAACGTTGCTAACGTTCATATTTTTGTTGGGTGGTCATAGAACATTAAACTTTTGATATTATAAGGTTTCGTGTGGCAAAAAAAGTTTGAATTTTGTAGACCAGTGTAATTATTGTGTGACTGTATAGTCATTAAATACCGAGTGATCGGAAATAATAGAAACTAGAGAGTACAAGTTTCACCGAGTAACCGAGTACCGAGTATTACTCCGTTTAAAGTTTGTCAAACCGAGTACTCGGCTGAATTCCTCGGTTCAATTTCCTTTTTCATAATTCATTTATGCTTCTGATAAAACGATTAACAAAAGTGACTCACAATATCACAGATAAAATATCAGTCTATTTACGTTTTTCGCCTATAGCAGTAAGTTCTATCAAACGAATTTTCTCGTTTGGAGTAGCTACTGCCGCAGTTTGGTGGCCTATCCCAATATTATTAAACAGTAAAAACATAATTTTATTTAAAAAAAAATGTTTTATGTACGTCTCGTTGATGTCTTTCTCTAGTGACCATTTCGTTTTTGTCGCTGCTCATACAAAAGACTTCAACGTGTGACACACAATATATAATATTTTTTACTAAATGCGAGCGGTTGTTTTCTGAAGTCGGTAATGTCTATGAAGAAATAAAAAAATGGCTGGAGATATTAACAAAATACGTCCAATGGTATTGGCGCTACATACAGACATTTTTTTATTTTCTACATATCAAGGCTCTATTAGTGCAAGACAATCGATCCTCATCAAAATCTCAAGTTCATTTTTTTTTTGCCATGACAATACTTCCTTACCCCTTCGTCGCTCGAAAGTTAAAATACTGTTCTTTACATAATTTATAGTTACCTTTGTTTTCTTTAATAAATGCTCATTACTTGTTAACAGGCTTGTTTTCAGTATTACTTATTAACTTACATAACTTTATTTTAATCGAGTACTCGTCACTTGAACAGAGTTATTCGGCCGAGTACGACTATTAATAAAAGTGCCGAATACGCCGAGTACCGAGTAGTAAACGAGTACTCGGCACATCTCTAGTAGAAACTAATTATTATTAGTTCTGTGGAACTCTTTCACTACTACGATGCAGTCATTTATCTATTATTAGTTACAAATAGAATTTTAACCCACCTTATATTCTAGTGTAAAAACAAAGGAAGAGATATACAATACAGTGGAGTGAGTGTACGTTAACTTCTATTCTGGGCATCTTATAAAGTATTCATTGCCAGCTAACAAAGGCGCGAAAAACACTGTTGTCCACGGGTATGGGTGCTGGCATATTAAATAATAAATAAAGAAATATTGTAATAACATAGGTGTAGGACCCGTTAAATGGAGCCTTCACTAAACATAGTAGTACCCAATTAACTTGTTTCACGTTTTTTCAACAATCAAGCAAAAGCAAAAAATTTAGGACTCTCCTTACAAAGGTGGCCAAATAGCTGTCCATATTTTGCGAATTGCGGAAAGTTGTAGAATTTTTTTTTGCCGATGTTATGAGAGAAACCCCAATAAACACCTATTGTATTTTGTTACGCCATGTATAGGTAATATCCAGAGAAAAATCACACAAGGTCGTCTGGCCTCAAACAAAGACTCCCTGATGTGATATGGTAACCAGAAACTGCTACTTATACGTACATTAATAAATATGTATATACATTGATAATATGTATGTACCCAGGCCAGAGAAAGTAAATCTGCTTAGCACAGACAGAAATGTTTGGCTAACATATTTTTTTTTATAAGGAACTCTCTCAAATTATCATTCGGTTGTAAAATACTATAGTGCTGAAACAATTACAGGTTAACAATAACAATTACAATTATTGCTTGAAATAATTGCCAATTACGATTACAATTATTGATATTAAAATTGGTTTTTGTCATTTTTACGAGTGATAATCTTTTAATAAAAGTGCCTGGATCGTTAAAAGTCTATGTTATAAAAATCTAAGTACGAGACCTAAAACACGACATAATATGACCCGTCGACACCTAAAAGCTATATGTTTTATGTCGATTTTTAAAAATTACAATTTAGGCACTAGTGAGACTTGTAACGGAACACTCGCGTTAAAGTTTTATCATCTAGATATTTTAGTTAGAAAAGTGGTAATCATAATTGTTAAAATAATTGTCATATACGTGACAATTATAATTAATTGTTAAAATGCCGATAATTGCCAATTACAATAAATTGTAATAGTTTCATCACTATAAAATACACATTTTTTTTAAAAGAGCATTGAGTACCACATAAAGTACTTTTATATTTCATTTCGAATTTCCGAATTTCCACAAAACCGATAGCCACCACGTTGTTTTGATCGTGACGCCCGCCCGCCGTTGGGATGGTAAACAAAATAATTCTACGTACCTACGACCAAACCACGTAAGTATATACTATCTATTTGTTAACTCATATTTTTTCACATAGGTATTGATTCATTAGATCATTAGCATTATCTCCTGTTAGATTTAGGACTAGTGTTAGAGCATCTCACAAGCCTTGTTTTATGTTTTCAAATTTACATAATTACTTATTTTTTATCTTAAATACAATAATATTCTTATACCCATATAATTATTTATTTATTATTCACATATATTTCTGTACAAGTATATTCACTCTATATCTCTATTTATTTTCAGTCTTGTTTTCAATTCGTGAAAATCGTCGTGGAGTGGACCATGTGTGTTATGTCGTGGCCGTCATAGGAATTGGCCAGATCATGAAATGACTTTTTAATGTATGCTATTCTAGTGACGTCACGTCCAAGATCTCTGGCGGCCGGGGCGGTTCAGATCAGGGTTGTTACGAATGTTATATTTTCGACATTCGCGAAAGCGAATGCGAAAGCTAATGTTTAGGGTGCGAATGTGCGAATGCAAATGCGAATGCGAATATTTAGGTAAGGCATTAAAACGAAAGGTTTTTATTAGCAGTTTTATTAAAAGCTTATCCATAAACTTTACAAATTTTTCTAGGGGTTTTTGACTAATTCCACATAAACTATAAAATAAAACTGCACTTTTACTTATTTAGCGACATTGTGCCTGAAGATGATGTCCGAAACCGGTCACTAAATAAGAAAAAGTGCAGTTTTATTTCAAAGTTTATGTGGAATTAATGAAAACCCCCTAGAAAAATGAGCGATATAATATTCCACCAAGAACCTACAATCAAAAGTATCAATAATCATAAACTTTACGTTACATACACCGTGTAAATCTACAAGCGCCTCAAATTTTAATCAAGGCTTCTACTCCTGATTCTGATCAACTTTACCCAAGGAACCGATAGTCAAATCGCAAAAAAAAAAATTGGACTCAAAATAAAAATCGATCAGCCGAGCGGTCAAGTCAGTATGAAGAGTCCAACATTTTTTTGCGATTTGACTATGGGTTCCTTGGGGAAAGTTGATCAGAATCAGGAGAAAAATTTGACGCACCTTTACATTTACACCCTGTATGCAACGTGAAGTTTATGATAGATTTTAATAAAACTGTTAATAAAACCTTTAGTTTTAATGCCTTACCTAAATATTCGCATTTTCATTGATTAAAATTTGACGCACCTGTAGATTTACATCCTGTATAAGACATAAATACATATAAGCTTGCATTAGCAGGTTATATTCATTCGAATTAACAGATTTTAAATGAAGTCGCAACCCCGTAGTTCTTCGCCCGATACGGGAATAAACTTATTCATAGACTTAACGTGATCTCTTTCTACTGTTGTTATTGTTGATCTGAGACTGTGTTGTAAAATAACGCCATATAGGACTTTTATTTCTAGGAGGAATAGTAAAAATCCCTCAAATAAATCAAAAACAGAAGAATACATCGCAGTCTCCGTAAAATATTCGCATTCGCAAAATATTCGCATCAGATGATGCAAATGCGAATGTCATTACGAATGTTTGAAATGATGCAAATACTTTGTAAATGCGAATGCGAATATTCGTAACATCCCTAGTTCAGATACGTATTTGAAGAACAGATTTAGAAAGAAGCACTAAACCAAAAATATTATTTTATAATAACGATATTTTATACTTATTTTATAAAAAAAACTATGGTTATATACAGGGTGTTGTTTTGGTCGACAACGGTCTTCTAAGGGATGAAAGTATAAAAAATACTTGTTCTGAAAATACCTATAATATATTTTTTTATAAATTGATTCTACTGAAAAAATTACCTACAAAGGAAGGGTATCGATAAGGCCTTATTTTCGCCCCAAAATAACAAAAAAAAGAGATGTATACGATTTGATGTTTTCTTTATACATCCAGAAAGTAGACTGTATATCTGATAAGAAAATATGTATATTAAAGAAAAAACCCTACAATTAATATTAGCTGTGGGACGCTAAACTTCGGTCTAACCGTGATTTTCGTTCAAAATGATACATTTTCAATAACATTTCAAATTTTTTTATATGGAGCGCATGTGAGAAGCACTTTCTTTTTTATATTATTTTAATGCTCTTATGTTGCCGTACAATATATTTAAAAATTACATTGCTTCCACTCTGCGCTCATAGATAAATACAAATGAAACCATTTTACAATTTAAAAAGATTCAATAATATTTCATTTTTTTAATACAGAGCGCATGTAAGAAGCACTTTCTTTTTAATATTTTTGTAATGCTCTTATGTTACTGTATAATATATTTAAAAATTACATTGCTTCCATCCTGCGCTCATAGATAAATACAAATGAAACGATTTTACAATAAAAAAAAATCTATAACCTTTTTTCTATATAGAGCGCATGTAAGAAGCACTTTCATTTTTATGTTATTTTAATGCTCTTATGTTACTGTACAATATATTTAAAAATTACATTGCTTCCACCCTGCGCTCATAGATAAATGAAAATCAAACGATTTTAATGTGCAAAAACATGATCATCTTATAAATACATAAAATAAAATTGAATTGCCACCACGGCACAAGCTTAATGTCGTTTCGTTGTTTTGACGGTGACGTGCAGGAGTGACAGAGAAAATATTTTTACATAAAGAATCGAGTGATATCTTGAAAATATAAATTCAATCTAGGCTTACAGCTTCTAAAATATACTCTCTTTGGATACAATACAGTTCCACCACTATAAAACTCTAGTACTGTTAATGCAAAGTAAGGGCAAGACTTGTTGGTTGTTGCGCTCATATTGGTTCCGTAATCTGGTATTTAAGTAACTGCAGATATCAAGATCATAGTACCCAAAAGTCCCGTGCGACTACAATTTATTATTTGATGGATGCAGATGTTGAAGGAAGTGGGAGTGAGGAGAATGAAGACTAAATGGGGAATGTAGGATTAAAAATGTTGAAAAGTTTCGAATTTACCCAAATAAAGTTGATTAAATTTATGATTTCACCTATTTATAAAACCTTCCTATAATAATAATATGAACTGCTAAATATATGTTAAATAAAAATATTCTGGCATATTATTCATTCCATATTACTATTCACTTTCATGTAAACCTAATGCACATATAAGAATTCATGTCGGGTATGGGGCGAAAATAAGGCCTTATCGATACCCCTCCTTTTCCTAAAATTATCAAAATGCATATTCGCGCAGTCAGTCAATGACGGCCGGCTCATTCTCGAATTTTCCTACAAAAAGGTCAATGACACTTACATGAACCTGTCGGGAGAAGTATTCCAAGATAGCTTCTTCCTTGAACTCTTGTCTACTTTGGGCTCTAACTCGAACATCGTTGATTTACACTACACGAAACACATTTCGATAGTCGTGAACTGAGCGATGTATTAACAACTACATCGCTCAGTTCACGACTATTGTATAAAGACTTGTTCCCTGGTCATAGCCGTAGCGTAAGTTCACGCGCAGAGGTGCTTGCTCTCGCTGAGAAAAAGGAACGCGGGTTCGGCGCGGAGGCATGCAGCAGACTGCCCGCGCCGCCCGCGGCGCTACCGCAGTCGGGGCCCCTCGCACACCCCCGCACACCTCGCCTCGTTGCTAGGCAACCATTCATTGTTAAAATACGTTACGCACGGAAACAAGGATACCATAATTAATTATTTTCTAAGATTTACTTATGAAAATTTAAGGTGCCATTTTTATATTTTTTTTGGCATCAGTATCATGTATACTATCACCCCTGAAAAGCTCGTTGTCGACCAAAACAACACCCTGTATTATATTTAAGCCCCTATTGTGGGTTTAATTAACATTTATTTTAAAAGTATCTTCTAAACAAAAAACATTTCTTGTTGTTTCATAAAGGCGATTGAACCTCTTTGTATATTGTGGTAACCACAATGTCCGATTTTTTTGGAACTTTCCAAAAAAGTGACGCACGATGAAACCTATGTATATCGATAGATAATCTATGGACAAACAAAAAATGTCATATGATGTATTGTCGTACGGCGCAAGGTTTTTGAGTAATTCCGTGTCAAAGATTCTGTATAAGAAAAATCCTTAATTAAATACCTATAGCAAAACTACAACTTAGTAACCACCGTTACTCCACCGACTCCACCGACTCCACCATCCGACTCTCCATCGAGGAGAAGTCGTAAACCGGCATTTGAAAATATTCACTGTAATACTACTTTTTCTAGAAGACAAATTGCATCCACTGGGTGTAGAATTTACAATAAGCTAAATAATGTCTTGGTAATTGATAAGCTTAATAAATTTGAAAGTAAAGCCAAAATTAAGTCCAGTCCAGTTGCATTATCTTGATTACATTAGTACCGAGGAAATCCTATTGTAGCATCTCACACTCATACACACATATACCTACACACGCACACACTCTCTCTCTCACACACACTCACACACACACACGCATATAACAAGTGTAATTTTATTTTGTAAGATAAATACTTGTATTTTCTAACTTTGTAGTAGAATAATAAGGCACTTGCTAAAACAGTAAATGTCTAGCACGGAACCACTGACCTCCATAACACAGGGTTATCCTAGTATGAAGGTCAGGGAACAAGTTATTGGCCCGTTTAGCAAGCCACCACCATAAAGTTGTTAATCTTAAATAAAAATTGTCATGTTTTGTAAGAGGCTTAAAAACAAAGTTTATTATTATTATTATATATTATTATGTCGTAGATTAGATTAGATGTATTTATTTCATAATATCAATGTCAAGTTTACAGAAAGTATTACAAAAATGTCATAGGTTATATTATGATCATCAAAACAAAAATGAAATAAAAAATATTAAACGATTTTACACACAGCTACAGCACAGTGATGCCTTCTATACCGGCCATGCTAACATTTCTCGGGAAAACGTCACCAAGAGCCGAAACAAACTTGTGTCGGAAATTGAGGACTCTTTAAAGAAAGGCTCAGAATGGGGTCGGTTCAATTTGGTCCAATTTAAACCCCACTAAGACACAGGTTTGAACGTTCACTGCCAAGAAAATGCCATTTGTCGTATCACCTCGTTTTGAGGACACTCCCCTTAATGCCTCAGCTAGTATCGGAATCCTTGGTGTCGACATACCGAGTGAAGTCCAGTTCCGTGGTCATCTAGAGGGTAAGGCTAAATTAGCCTCGAAGAAGCTTGGTGTGCTCAATAGATCGAGACGGTATTTCACTGTGCGGCCCATCGCCTGCAACTTTATAAGGCGCAGGTTCGGCTTCATATGGAATACTGTTCTCATCTCTGGGCAGAGGCACCCCAGTACCAGCTTCTCCCTCTGGACCGCATTGAACGGAGAGCAACTCGAATAGTCGGCTGCCAGGATATTTCAGATCGGCTTGACTCATTGGCGCTGCGTAGAGATGAAGCCTCGCTCTGCATTCTCTATCGCATGTACAATGGGGAGTGCTCCGAGAAATTGTTCGGATTGATCCCTGCCGCCTCTTTTCGCCATCGTTCTACGCGACGATATATTCATCCCCATCACATAGATGGTTGGCAGTCCACAACTGTGCGTTTCACTAGAAACTTTCTACCTCGCACAACCAAACTGTGAAATGAATTGTCGCCTGCGGTATTTCCGGACCGATACGACATTCAAACCTTCAAGAAAAGAGCGTACTCCCATATCAAAGGCCGGCAACGCACTTGTGACTCCTCATGTGTTGCGGGTGTCTATGGTCGGCGGTAACCGCTTACCATCAGGTGATCCGTCTGCTCGTTTGCCACCTCTGCCATAAAAAAATAATAATAATGAATGTCACACAAAATAATAAATAATAATTGTCAAACTTAAATACATTTGAAAATAAATTACAAACAAAGAAAACAGTAATGTCAAAGTTAAAGTACATTTCAATGTTAATACTACAACTTGTAGTAACATTCTAAAATAATAAAATATTGGACCGATAACGCCAGAGTGTGGTTCGTCGCGACACCACTTGTAGCCGACAGGTGCTTTAAAATATTAGAAAGTACTTATAAGTGACACGTATTCATATCATAGTAAAAAGATCAGGCTTAGATTTTATTCAAGTATTTTACCTACAACGTCTTGTTCAGTCGATTTTCAATTAAACACAATCTTAAGACCCTACGATAATATAAGTAAAATACCTTTATTAACGTAGTTCAAATCAATATTAAGAATTAAAAATACCACATGGCATTTAAACGCAAAAAGAGTATATTTTGCTATAGGTAATAGGTAATAGAGACATTCATTGTTCAAGGACACAAAGTCTACAAGATAATAATGAGGTAAGGAAAGCAATGTGAAAGCAATATTTATTGTTCTGCAAAGGTAACTGATTGGCTACCGTCGTCCCTCTCCCCACGCCCCACGTGACAACATTGGTCTATTAGAATTCACTTTGCGACTTTGTGTCTCACTGTGCGCAAGCGTTTTACATCTCCCAATCTCCGAAGATTCTCGTTATACTTTGAAGTTTTTTGTTATTGTTAGTGGCCCCACGCCACTCGCTGCCCGGTCGCACGTGCGCGCAAACCCTCCCTTCTGCTGTCAACATGAGGAAAAGCTTCCTCCTGACACCACCAAAGAAGCTCGCTTTGCCGGCACCCACCACTCCTAAGCCTGCGAAGAAGAAGAAGATATCGCCGCCGCCGCCACCACCACCGGCGGCAACCCCAACGCGGACGCCCATGCGCGAGACCCCGTCGCCTCGGCCCCCAGTCACCGGCTCTCCAGCGCAGCGCATCTTCCTGCCGAGGGAGCATCTCCTTGACCGTTATGAGCGTGACTTGCTCATGATGGCCCGGATAAGAAATACTGATTTCTTGTCGAGGGGATGCTCCGTTGGATGGCGGCATATCTCCGCATCCAGGAAGAGCGGCTCGGTGAGAGAGCCGACTTGCTGCCAGAGGACGTGTTGGCCATCGAGTTAGGGGCTCAGTCATCGTGCTCGCTGCCGCCTCTCCGCTCCCGACGCAAGCGTGACGAGGGGGAGGTCGACGTGAACGCGGCCAAGCGTGCCTGCTTGGAGCTGCTTCACGAGGCCCGTCGCCCCTCTCGTTCGGGCCCCGGGACTGCCGAGGAGACCATTGCGAGAGCGTTCCATCGCTTGCTGAGTGCCGGAGACCGCCCCGCCTCGACATCCGCGAAGAGGCCTTTCCCCTTCACGCCCCCAGCCGCGCCGGCCCGCCCTGCCACCCTAATACTGCCGCAGCCCGTGCCGGTGCCCCAGCGCTCCGCCAAAGCCTCGTATGCCGACCTAGCCCGGCAATTCAAATACCTGGTGAAGCCGGGGCCAAGCGTTCTTTAACCGAGCCACTATTGCGGCCACAATAAAGAAAGCGCTGCATAAGCAGACACACGCCCCCGAGCCCGCTGCCGCCGTGCTGGGCTTCCTGGTAGTGGAACGCCTTCCGTCCGAACTGGTCGGCTCACTTCAAGTAGCTTGCCGAAACGCTCGGGCAAGGTCCCACCGTCCGCCCCTACGGTGACAGGGTGCGCTTCACACCCTAGGACGGCGACGAGTTCAAGTTCAAGTTCATTTATTTCATAAACAATAATAAATTGTGTTTGAAATTACATAGAATAAAAATAAAACAATTACATATTTATTATAACAACATTAAAAATAGAAAATTAAAAAATAAAGTAAAATATATGAAATTCGATAAAATAATTAATTAAATTTACAAAAATAAAATTCTTATGTCACTGAGTCATACTAAACTATAATACATTTTATTTAATTCATGTTGTGTTTATCCAGCACGAAATCATTCACAGAGTAGTAGCATTTCCGCATTAAATATTCCCGTAACCCACTCTTGAATAAAGTATAGCTAGCAGCTGATTTCAATGTCACTGGAAGTTTGTTAAATAAATTGGGTGCCTGAAAACAAGCTGCGTGTTTCACAATGTCCAATCTCGGTACTATTTGTTGTTACACAGCTTTACGTCTCGTCAATTCTTGTCTCGCTGTATCCGTATCTGTTTCTATATTTGAAAGCTGTTTCCTAAAATCACAAAGCAGAACCATAATATGTATAAAGGCAGGGTGCAGTTAGAATATCCAGCTCCATGAAATAACTTTTGCATGATTCCCATTGGGGAATTCTTACGATTGTCCTGATAGCACGCTTTTGCATAGTAAATGCTTTGTTTATATTGTATAGGTAACTGTTCCCCCAGAGCTTTATGCTGTAACGTAACTTGGATTCTACCAGTGCATAGTATATTGTCTTAAGCTGTGAAGTCGTGAGCTCATCCCTTAAACTTCGCAACGGGTAACATGCAGAGCTTAGGCTATTCTCAATTGAAAGTAATTCATCTTTCCAATTTAGATGCTGATCAATGAATACTCCTAGGAACTTCACTGTTTTAGTTAATTCCACTTGATAGCCATTCATGTCAATGTTGATGTTATCTTTATTCCTAGCGGTAGTTCTGAATAGAACGATACTTGTTTTGCTTGTGTTTAGCGTAAGATTATTTCTTCCAAACCATTCACAAAAAGTGGTCAGAGTTTTATTTACCTTTAACGTCAGGTCATGATGATTATTTGCTGATATTATAGCATTGTATACTTTTTCATGTTTACCTTCAATGTTTCTAATTTCTACGAATTGCATTCTATTTGTTAAGTATGACTTAAATAGTTCTAAATGATTATTTCTGATACCGTAGTGGCACAATTTATTTAATAGAATACCATGGTCAACAAGATCAAAAGCCGAGCTTAGGTCTAAAAAGAGACCAGCTACTCTGTACTTTTCATTCAATTTTACCATTACGTCGTTTACTAAATTGTCTATAGCATTTCTCGTACCTACGCCTTTTTGATATCCAAATTGCCGTTAATTAATAACAGAGTTACTTTTGAGATGTGTCACTAATCTTTGTTTTAATATATTTTCAAATAATTTGGACATAATTGGAAGTAGAGATATTGGCCTGTAGTTTTTTGGGTTAGTAGTAACACCCTTTTTATAAACTGGTAAAACTTTGCCTTTTTTTAATTGGTCAGGAAATACATGCAATTCCACACACTGATACTAAAGAAGTAGGTAAGCGGGCCCGCTAGGACATCAATATTATCTTTAAATATTTTGATTGGTATTTCATCATATCCATAAGAGTTTTTTGTCTTCATATTTATTATCAACTTTGTATTTTCTATAGGAGTAACAGAATCCCATGTCATCTCTTTATCTACTGTTTCAACGTGCTGAGAGTACCGCATTGTGCAGCGGTACATCTCAGCCGCCTCGAGGAGACCAACGATATCAATTAGTTCTCCTACACGCCACCGGCCGAGAGGCCCCTAAAGGTGGCCATCCGTGGCCTCCCTTCGACCACCGACCCGATTTGTGGCGGAGCAGGTGAAGAGCATCCGGGCGCGCGCAAGACGTCTCGGGTCCCTTTTCTTCGAGCAGCTGCGACGGATCCCGGACCCGATTCCACGAACCTACACCATCACAGACAGAGCTCCTCTACATGCCGGGTATTATTATGTTACAAAAGAAAAGAGGGTGTTATCCGGGATTACAATATTTAATCAAATAAAAGAAAACTATACAAAACCTATTCTAAAAAAAGTCCCCAATGTCCACAATCACTACGTTATGTTACAAAGGAAAAGAAAACATCACATAGGGCGGCGGGCGGCTAATGCGTCGGGCGGCTGGAGCGGCGCGCCCCGACGGCGACGGGTAGAGGGACTCCTAAGTCGGAGTGTCCGGTGGGACGGCAGCATGAGGGCCCGGGACTAGCGGAAGGAACACTTCAAGGCGAGGGCTCCCGGGCTTCCGTTCCAAAGATGTCGTAAATTCGCAGTCCGGCGTTGGAAAAAATCTCCTCCCGCTCCTATTCAAGAAATCCCCGAGAATGATGATGTTCATTTCAATTTTCTATTTGACATTCTTCGTCATCAGTCTTGGCTATTCTTACTAGCCAGGAAATATATGTGTTTAACCAAAAAGACCGTAGTTCTTAATTAATCTTTTAATAATATACAACTGATGCAAACTCCTTAAGAAGAAAATGAGTTTCCTATAGAAACTATAAGATGTCAAACATAAAAACGTTGAATTGAAGTTACACCGAAAATAAAGAATATTTGAGTACATACAAGAATTTAGAGATAAAAATAATAAGAAACGCTAACTTAAGAACCTACGCACATAAAGGAATAAAAGGAATACATGAATAAAACTAACAAAGGTAAATATTTACAAGAGAGATAAAAATACTTTAAGTTGTAGTATTAACATTGACATGTGCTTTTATCTTTGACATTACTGTTTTCTTTGTTTCTCATTTTTTTAAATGTATTTAAGTTTGACATTATTATTTATTATTTTGTGTGACGTTCATTATTAAAATCGTTTAAATTTTTTATTTCATTTTTGTTTTGACGATCAAAATACAACCTCTGTCATTTTTGTAATACTTACTGTAAACTTGACATTGATATTATGAAATAAATACATCTAATCTAATCTACGGTGGTTACTAAGTTGTAGTTTTACTATAGGTACTAGTTTCCCGCACGCGACTTCGTCCGCGTTAACACGTGAAGAAAACCATCCAGTTTGAGAGGTACCCCTCTGAATGTTATAGTTTCGGCGGGCAGTAGGGTCACACCCTGATGAGAAGCAGATTTCCAAGATCTGGAGGATTCCCATATTCACTGCCAACCATCGTTCAAATTCACTATACACAACATTAACAAATTCTGGGCCCGAGGCAACAAAACTTTTCCGTACAGAAAGCTTTAGTATAGCGGCCATCTTGAAAAATGGCGGAATTGAAAAATCAACTCAATATTCACCATCAGCGATTGTGAAACCTCCAGCTAGATCATCGCGACTAAATTTTCAGCCGCCATCTTGAATCCGCCATCTTGGATTTTTATTCGGGCATCGTCAGGCAGTTGTCCCCCTTTATTCTCAATGACTTTTTTAAGCACCCCCTATCAATCTCAAATACTTTTGGAGATGTTACACTTTGAATTTCGTATGGCGGCCATCTTGGTTTCCGCCATTTTTTTATCACCATCCAATTTTGATCATGATGTAGAGAAATTTTTGTTTGAGAGGTACCCCTCTAAGTATTATAGTTTCGACGGGCAGAAGGGTCACTCCCTGATGAGGAGTAGATTTCCTAGATCTGGGGGATTTCTCATATTCACTGCCAACCATCTTTCAAATTTCCTATACACAACATTAACAGATTCTAGGCCAGAGCTAACAAAACTTTACCGTACAGAAAGCTTTAGTATGGCGGCCATTTTGAAAAATGGCGGAATTTAAAAATCGACCCAATATTCGCCATCAGCGATTGTAAAAGCCCCGGATGCCTAATTTCAGCTGGATCAGCACAACACAATTTTCAGCCACCATTTTAAATTCGCCATCTTGTATTTTTATTACATCAGGCAGTTGTCCCCCTTCATTCTCAATGAATTTTGTTCAAGGACCCCCTATGAATCTCAGATACTTTTGGAGATGTTGCACTTTGAATTTTGTATGGCGGCCATCTTGTTTTCCGCCATTTTGGTTTTTTCTTGCCATCGTACAATTTTGACCGAGGTGTAGAGATTTTTTTGTTTGAGAGGTACCCCCCAAGTGTCATAGTTTCGGCGGGCAGTAGGGTCACTCCCTGATGAGGAGCAGATTTCCAAGATCTCGAAGTTTTCCCATACTCACCAGCACTCACCCTCTACACCCCCCATACACCATTTTTACCCCCCGTGGCTCCTTCTGAGAGAACAATTATGTCAGTCAGTCAGTGGGTTTGCAGCTACATATATTATACTAGTTTTCCGCACGCGACTTCGTCCGCGTTAACACGTGAAGAAAACCATCCAGTTTGAGAGGTACCCCTCTGAATGTTATAGTTTCGGCGGGCAGTAGGGTCACACCCTGATGAGAAGCATATTCACTGCCAACCATCGTTCAAATTCCCTATACACAACATTCACAAATTCTGGGCCCGAGATAACAAAACTTTTCCGTACAGAAAGCTTAAGGATGGCGGCCATCTTGAAAAATGGCAGAATTGAAAAATCAACCCAGTATTCGTCATCAGCGATTGTGTAAACCTCCGGATAATAAATTTCAGCCGGTTCAGCGCAACTAAATTTTCAGCTACCATTTTGAATCCGCCATCTTGGATTTTTATTACGTCAGGCTTTTAAATTATTAATCTGAGGTCCGGTAGTCTAAGATGGTTGTTTGCACCACAGCTTGACAGAGTTATATAATTTCGAATGTTTCTAAGGTAACATAGCAACCTTGCGCTTTGCTGACGTAGGCATTACGTAAAGGTTACTTTAACACACCCCCACAAACAAAAATCTTAGCGACACTCCAGACCGATAGCTTAGCCCAAAGTAAGTCCAGAGACACAGGCCTGAAACTTAGCTCGGGCCAACGGCTTAGTCAAGACGTCAGCAACGTTGTCTTCAGTGGTAACGTAATCAAGCTCTATGGCGTTGTTCGCTAGACAATCACGAACGAAGTGAAACCTTATGTCTATATGCTTCGTCCTTCGATGTGCGACGGGGTTACGAGCCAGCTTGATGGCGCTCTGATTATCCATAAGAAGGCTGACAGGGGAATCTTTTTCGAAAATTGAAGACACTAACCTTTTCAAGTAAATTCCCTCTTTACATGCCTCCGAGAGAGCTACGTACTCTGCCTCCGTCGAGGATAGGGATATGCAGCTTTGTTTCTTGCATTCCCACGACACCAAGTTGTTTCCTAGCTTGAAGCAGTAGCCGCTATAGGACTTGCGGTCTTTAATATCTCCGGCCCAGTCAGCATCTACATAACCAGAAATGGTAAATGCGCTGGAATGGGCTACAGGCTTCCTAAACAGTAGTCCTAGACTAGCTGTGCCTTTTAAGTAGCGTAGTACCCGCTTGGCCGCTGTCATATGTACTTGCTTAGGACAGCTATTGTACTGAGCTAAGAAACTCACCGCTGCCGAAATATCCGGCCGTGTATTACAGGAGAGGTAATTGAGACCCCCTATGAGCGACTGGTACCTTAAAGTATCTTGGCGAGATAGAAGATCATCACTCCCACCCCCCTCTGCCAAAAACTTGTGGGTATCCAACTCCAGTGGCGTTTTCACTGGCTTACAGTCACTCATACCAAAATCTGTTAAGAGAGTTTCGACGTACTTACTCTGATTCAGAGATGTCGAACCATCCTCTTTTCTTTCGAGTCGCATGCCTAGACATTGCCTAGCTTCACCTAAGTTTTTCAACTTAAAATATGTTTGTAAACCTTTTAACAATGAATCCTTATCGCCTACATTTTTGTAAAACACTATAAAATCATCGACATACAAACAAATGTAAACACCATTGCCGTAGTATAGACAACTGTCAATTTCACTACGGGTAAACGACAGTGTCAAAAGGACTTCATTGACTTTTTCATACCAGGAACGGCTCGCCTGTTTGAGACCGTATATGGCTTTTTGTAAAAGACAAACTTTTGATTCGGAACCTCTTTCGATGCAACCTTCGGGTTGATGCATTAAAACCTGCTCATGCAACTCACCATTTAAAAATGCGGTATTCACGTCGAAGTGCTGAATTTTCAGGTCCATTTGGACGGCTGCGGACAGCAGCACTCTGAGTGTGGATCTGCGTACGACTGGCGAAAAAGTTTCAAAGTAATCGATGCCGTGTGACTGGGTAAAACCTTTGGCTACAAGGCGGGCCTTGTAGGTCCTATTCCCATCGGCATCGAACTTGTATTTGAAGATCCACTTATTGCCAACAATTTTAGCACCTTGTGGCTTCTCCACTAACCTCCACACTTTATTCTCGTACATAGAGTCCAACTCACGCTGCATAGACGCTCTCCAGTCGTCCTTGTCTGGTCTGCTTAACGCTTCACTGACCGACTGAGGCTCCTCTTCCAAGTTGAAGCTAAACAATCCTAGCGCCTCTCTTAGTCTATTCCGAAGAAGATATCTAGGCTCTTCGTTTACAGCAGGAGCCTGTAGGCTAGGTTCTACAGTAGGTACCACGGCAGAATCCACTTCAACAGCAACTGGATCAGCCACTACCTCATTAGAACTAGCTACAGCATCTTCAAAGGGTTCCTCCACTGGTGTTGGGTTAGGCTTAGAGCCTAGCTCCCACAGGACCGAATTTTCCTGTTCTATAGTTTGAGGGTGACGCACTGAATCAGGAACTGACTCCTCAGTAAATATCACGTCTCTTGCCGTGATTGTACACCGAGGGTTATTGAGATCAGCAAAGCGACAGCCTTTTGTATCCTCGCAGTAACCTACGAAAAGGTATTCCTTCGCTTTGGCGTCCCACTTCCTTCGATTCTGTTTTGGAACGTGTACATAGGCAGTACTACCGAATATACGTAGATGTTCAAGACTTTGGACCTTTCCCGTCCACAACTCCTCCGGAATGCTCCCAGAGTTGGCACTATGCGGTAATCTATTCTTGATATACACAGCAGTACAGCATGCTTCTGCCCAGAACTTTTTATTAAGTTCTTTATCAAGAAGCATAGAGCGAGCCATCTCTACTATAGTACGGTTTGTAAGTTCCGCTACCCCATTCTGTTCCGGAGTGTAAGGGACAGTCAACTGACGTTTTATGCCCTTACTACGACAGAAGTGATCAAACTGTGCATTAACAAACTCTTTTCCGTTGTCCGTCCGTAGACATTTTACGGTTAAACCGGTCTCATTTTCCAAACGCGTTACAAAGTCTTTGAAATATACAAAGGCTTCTGATTTCTCCTTGAGAAAGAAAGCGAAAATCTTTCTCGTAAAATAATAATAATAACCAGCATGTAACGAGCACCACCATACGAAAGCTCCGACATCGGGCCGCAAACATCTGCGTGTAGTAGAGCAAGCTTTTCTGCTGCTCTCTCAGCGACACCCACTGGGAAAGGCATACGATGCGCCTTACCTTTGATACAGGCTACACAAGGCTCCATCACACCTTTTCCTCCCAACTCGAGATTAGGTAGCTTGCGTAAATCATTTAGGTTTACGTGACCAAGCCTACTATGCCATAACAACAACGAGTTCCTAGCTTCAACTGTAGCAAAAACCCTTTCTACAACAGGGCAACAATTGTCCAACTTGTAGATACCTGAGGTTTCGCTTGCAGTTATCACAAGCTTACCCGAAATATGGCCTACCGAACTATGGGTTAAACGGCAACCACCCGTGGTGAAAACAACTTCCCATCCCTTACTTACTAACTTAGATACGGAAAGTAGATTTACTCTTAAATCGGGCACATAGTAAACATTATTTATGGGCAAAAAAACTCCTTGCAGTTTAACCATAATGTTGCCTACACCTATGCTCGATATCTTGTCATTATTTGCGCACGTCACAACATTCTTATCAGTAACCTTAATGTCTCTAAACCAATGTTTTTGAAAAGACATGTGATTACTAGCACCGCTATCCAGATAAAAATCCGTCGCACTAAAGGTTTCGTTGATGCTGAACGAAGTACACAGGGAAATGTTCTTCAACTTCGTTTGTGTACCGGAAACAGATGCTTTCTCAGAAACTCGAAGTTTTCCCATACTCATCAGAACTCACCCTCTATAGCCCCCATATATCATTTTTACCCCCCGTGGCTCCTTCTGGGAGAACAATTATGTCAGTCAGTCAGTGGGTTTGCAGCTATATATATTGTAATTGTAATTGTAATTTAATAATTTAATTTTAAGATTTTTCCTATACAGAATCTTTGAAACGGAATTACTCGAAAACCTTGCGCCGTACGACTATACATCATATGACATTTTTTGTTCATCTATAGATTCTCTATCGATATACATAGGTTTCATCGTGCGCCGCTTTTTTGGAAAGTTCCCAACATTTTCGGAAATTGTGGTTACCACTATGCCAAAATGTTCATTGGCCTTTGTTAGACGCAAATTTATCTGCTTTTTTAAAGCTTACTACGGGGGGTGTAGCAAATTAAAACTCTTCTCGTTCAGAAATAAAGCAATAAGCTCTACGGAAGGTAAAAATTTCATTAGTTGAGTAGAAAAGCCTTCCACTGCACAGAATGCACTAGCTAAACGAAGAACCAATCAAACTCGCCTCTGTCACTTTGACTTATGACAAACTGGACATCTGTTGAACTTAAACTGATAACTGTCAAATTGACATCTGTGAGCTGCCATCACCCGACATATCACAGAACGACACCTGTAAAATGACAACTGACAACAGTAAGGTAGGTTTGATTTCCGCTTGACGCACGGGCACACTTGACTTTTCCGGGATAAAAGTATCCTATACGTTAATTCAGGTAATAATCTACCTGTGTGCCAAGTTTTATCCAAATCCAGTCAGCCGTTTTTGCTTGATTGAGTAACAAACATCAAACTAGTACTAATATTAGTATTAAAGTAGTTGTGAATAACATTTTAGTCAAAACCACTTTTTAACCGACTTCAAAAAAAGGAGGAGGTTCTCAATTCGTCGGAACCCTTTTTTTTTTAATGTATGTTCACCGATTACTCGAAGACGCCTGAACCGATTTGGAAAATTCTTTTTTTGTTTAAAAGGGTACTTCACGATTTTTTGTTTTAAAGGGTTTTAAAGGGTTGCGATTGAAGTCGGTTGTTTTAACGTATTCAGCGTGGTCAATTATAACCGATATTATTTCAGTCAAAAGTAGTTTTGACTGATGCCCTTAGTTAAAACTACTTTTGACTGCAATTCAGTCAAAAGTGGTTTTAACTAAGGGCATAATAAATAAATATAATAAAACCGTAAAGGTCGAATATCTGTACATAGAAAAAATATGCTAAGAACCGAGTCAGGGGATGTAAGAAAAGAAATAGAACCAATCCCGATTTTTCAATTTTTTTTGTTTCTCTGTCTGTTTATCTGTTTGTACGGGCTAATCTCCGAAACTGCTGAATCGATTTAAATGAAATTTTGCATGGTGGTACCTTAAATTCCCGGTCAACATCTTAGATATTTTTCATCCTGGAAAATTCCCGTGGGATAGTTAAAAAACTATAGTAACTTATACAGCTTAGTACACAACAACTTATACACCTAATTTAGTTAAATTTGGCATGCTGATATACATACCTTATATTTCCGATCACACAATGTGTGTATTATAAAATTTATAAATCACATAACAGTGACGGATTCCCGCGGGAAAGTAAAACATTACAAAAACAGTGTTTAGCATAGCGTCTTTCATACTAAATAGATTGTGTGTGACGGACGTCATTTCATTCAGAAGTTTATATTGAATGTAAAATTTAATTTTCATTAAGTATTTTCATTCTGGTCACTCATCGACCGGTACACAAATTAACACATATGTTATAGATAAGAGTTCCTATAACGTGATGTTCGTTTAAAATAATCTTTGGTCTTTGTTTTATTGAGTAACTCAACGATCTTCTTTTAAATAAACATCTACAGGCTGAATGGCTTTACAAACTATGACTGTGAAGTATGTACCTAATATTTATTGACTCTTAAAAGCAATGAAACTGAATAACTTTTCTTTCTACATCGTTGTGGAAATCGCAAAAAAATTGGGTTATAGATACAAACAAATATGAATCGATCAGCTTTTTAGGGTTCCGTAGCCAAATGGCAAACAACGGAACCCTTATGGATTCGTCATGTCTGTCTGTCTGTCTGTCTGTCTGTCTGTCCGTATGTCACAGCCACTTTTTTTCCGAAACTATAAGAACTATACTGTTGAAACTTGGTAAGTAGATGTATTTTGTGAACCGCATTAAGATTTTCACACAAAAATAGAAAAAAAACAATAAATTTTGTGGGCTCCCCATACTTAGAACTAAACTCAAAAAAATTTTTTTCATCAAACCCATACGTGTGGGGTATCTATGGATAGGTCTTCAAAAATGATAATGAGGTTTCTAATATCATTTTCTTCTATAAACTGAATAGTTTGCGCGAGAGACACTTCCAAAGTTGTAAAATGTGTGTGTAACGCCCCGTTACGTCATGTTACGCCGCTGCACTTTACGATATTTAAAAAAGTATACCTAGTATAGTATAGTTTCATTGTTTTGTCAAGTTTCAAGCAGTGTTAATCACAAATTACAGTCTGACTACGATCTTTTGGTAGGTGGATGACATTGACAGGACAGCTTTTGTCGCAAATCTGTCATTTTTTTCATACAAATAGTGTATGCCGCCACATCCCCCCTCCTCCCCACCCTCACGGAAAGGAATACAGTGTAGCTGTATGATAGAATAAAATACAAGACACTATAAACTAGAGAACACGAAATAATAATTTAAAAAAATATATTAAAACTAGGTCACAAATCTAAAATATCCTTAAATCTAACCCTGATCTGATCGTGTGACGGTGGGAGGATTTGGTGCAGAGTGAGCTGTTGGTGGGGCAGACATAGGACCTGGACATGTGGTTGCATTGCGCTCGGTGAGACCGCGCCTCGCTCGGGGTCTGCAGCGATGTGTGCAGGCTTCCATTAGATCCAATCGACGCTCACCTGTACCTTATTACGTGAAACATCTAAGGTAAAAGTCTTCAGAGAATGACTGAGGACTTTATAGGGGCCGGTGTACAGTGTTCGTCGCGAAGGAAAACGTGAGATGCGTCTGCCAGGTCCTTAAAAGCGAACGACTTCGGGACGCATGTCGGTCATGGCCAGGTGTGCCACGAAGTCCTCACTTACATTTTGTGTGAAAGCGCTAGGTACCAGGAGCTCCCCTGTAAGCATACAGGAGGTCTGCAGCAGAGCATTTAAGGTCCTCCTTGAGAGCCAATCTGATACCAAGAAGCACAAGAGGTTGGGTTCTGTGGCAGGTTTCTCGATGGCACATGGGTGCAGCCTTCAGATGGCGGTCGAAGCGCTCCACCATGCCATTCGCTTGCGGGTGGTAGCTGGTAGTTCGTACGCATTTGGTAGCGCCTAGGTCGAGGAATCAGTTGAATAGCGCTGACTCAAACTGGCGGCCTTGATCGACGGTGACCGTGATGGGCACGACGAATCACGCGATCCAGCCGCGTACGAAGGTATCGCCAACATCCTCGGCGGTGATGGATGACGTGAGCCACGCTTCGGGCCATCTCGAGAACCGGTTTATTGCCGGGAGACAATAGGTGTAGCCCTCAGAGTGCAGCAGGGGGCTGACGATTTCGAGGTGGACATGGCTGAATCTCCCAGATGGGAGGGAAAATTCACCGAGCGGTGCGGTCACCTTGCGTCGCTGGCAGTGGAGGCAGTGACAGCCCAGGTTCGACAGTCGCGCGCCACGCCGGAGCGCACGTAACGGTCAGCGACGAAGTGCGCGGAGGCGCGGCCGCCGGGGTCGCTCAGCGCGTGCAGGCGTGCGTGCGCGGCGCGCAGCAGCGCCGCCGGCAGGTTCGGCAGCGGCCGCCCCGTCGACACGTTGCACGCGATAGTATTATTCGTGCCTGGAATTAGCGTCGGTTCCAATTTGAGAGAAGAACCGAAATCGACTCGACGTGGGAAATCGCGTCCGCGACGATGTTGTCTTCGCCTTTGACGTACTCAATCTCCGTAGTAAACTGCGAGATGATCGTCAGTTGGTTCAGCTGTGCGGGAGGCAACTTTTAGCGACGTTGTGAGAACGCGCACAGTAGTGGTTTGTGGTCGGTATATATGATGAAGTGTTGCGCCTCCAATATATGCCGAAAATGTACACGGCCAACAACTCCCTGTAGTAGGCGGGCCAGGTGGTTTGGCTGGGCTTAAGTCTTCTACTGAAATATGCCAGCGGTTGCTAGCCCTGCTCTGTCCACTGCTGGATACAGGCGCCTACGTGTGTGCTTGAGGCGTACGTGTGGAGGCCCAAGCATGCGTTAGGAATTGCATGCACGAGTGCGAGGCGTGAGTGATGCTTTTGCGTGAGCGTTCTTCTATATTAAAGCACTTCGTTTTATTCGTCGACTGCACTTCATCATTACAATATACATACAGTGCCGCGTTCGGTTTGTGGTGCTCCTTTATATTACTCGTTAGCATCACTGAACCATACCATAATTAACTAAAACTAGTTATCAAATGATTGGTTAAAACTAAGAATTTCGTGTACGCCTGAGCGTAGATAAAGTACTTAAAAATAACCTCAAAACATGAAATGAAAGTGAAAAAGCTCTGGAGTTACAGTAGCTATGATAGTAATTTTTCGTATAATAATTAAATATGTTATCCCCTATCCAATTCAGAAGGTTTTTTCAAGACGCAATATGGTACGAGCGTTTCATACTTCCGTGGCATTCTCCTTTATTGGTTTGAACGATATCTAGTAAGTAGTTTTTTTTTAATACGTCATAAATCGTAAACCGCAATTTACCTTTCATTCAAGTTACAACGAACTACAAAAACTTTTATATTATGTTACTTGCTGCTACGGAACCCTTCATGGGCGAGTCCGACTCGCACTTAGCCGCTTTTTTTGAATTTGTAGAACAAGAGTTTTCAGTTTTAGTGTCACCAGACTAACTAGTAAACGCCAGTCACTCTGTAACATATCTATAATTGGATAAGCTATAGGTATCTCTGTCGGAAGCGTTTTACTCTTTTTTTTATTGTATAGGTAATAGGTTGGCAAAAGGCTGACGGATCTCATTCCACAGCTTGAGGGTTCTAGGTAAGAAGTACCTCTGGAATCTTACGGTACCTAACGAGACCAATTACTCACCTGCACAAGAAAATTTAAAATTGTTTAGGATATCAGTAATATATCTATTATATTTTTTAAGAAGAGTTTTGCAAGAGTTTGGTGTTAGTTATAAAAAACTGTAAATCCATGCTGATATTATTGTTTATCACTGTCTCTGATTCCCGTACCTTATCAAAAGGAATCCGCTGGGAATTTAATGTGTCTATTCTGGTGTGATTTTTGGGACTTGGGATGAATTAAAACGCTATTTAAAATAAATGGAAATAATGAAGTAAAATAACACTGCAAGAGTCTTAAGAAAATATATATATATAGTACCTACGTGATTATACCAAAAAAATAAAAAAGTTGATAAAAACATACTCTGCACAGCAAAATTAATCGTTAACAACCCATATCGTCTCCTCTGCAGGGGCACGGGTCTCTTGCCGGTGCGTTCCTTTTGGAGATCCCGGAGCTCTTTCAACGCACAGAGGACGGTCACTGAGGGGGTTTTGGGGGGGTGGATATCATACATAAGGGTTGTCCATTAATCACGTGAGGCTCAAAAGGGGGGGAGGAGGTTTGGAAAAAATCACGAAATATCACAAGAGGGGAGGTGTACTGAGATATCCCGTGTATTTACACTGCCGGCCAAAAATATCCCCTCCCCCCCGATTTCAGAAGTGAGCAATGCTACATGAATCAAACTATGTATATTTATTGTAGACAAAGAAATATGCATAAACGTAGCAGAAAACAGATCTCAGTGCACAGTGTGTGGCTATCTTCAATACCGAGTCTAACCACCAGCTGCTTCGAGTACCGCAGCTACACGACGGGGAAGAGAGTCCACCAGATGTTGAATAGTAGTTTGTAGTACGGCCGTCCATTCTACGTTGATTCGCTGCCAGAGCTCTTCATAATTAGCTGGAGCATGTGCATACTGCCTCAGACGTCGACCGATGATGTCCCACACGTGTTCGATCGGGTTCAGACCGTACCGTACCGACAGTACCGAGCACTTGTCACAGTAGCCTGCACGCGTAGAAGACGAGAGCGTCCCTCGTATGAAATAGCTCCCCAAACCAATACGCTTCTCTGACGGGCGGAGGCGCGAGGTTGAACACACTCTTCGTGGAGACGTTGTCCCCGTCTCCGACGTACCAAAATGCGCGCATCGCCGGGTTCCAGGCAAAATCGGGATTCATCAGAGAAGACGATATGATGCCATTCCGACCTCCAATCGCGTCGAGCGTGACTCCACTGAAGACGCAAAGTACTCCTCCTCCATCCACTGCAAAGTACGACGTGCTGATAGTCCTGCCTCTTGAAGCCAACGACGTATTGTACGAACAGACAGTCCTCTGTGTATTGCTGGACTCCACTCCCTCGCAAGAGCAGTAGCAGGCGATGTGCGACTGAGAAGTCGAACTAAGACTAATGCGCGCACTAAGACCCTGTCTTCTCGTTGAGAAGTTCTGCGTGGGCGGCCGGGACGTGGCTGTGCAGACGTACGTCCTTCGTCAACCCAGGCCTGATACGCGGAGCGAATAGTATGAGAATCACGGCCGATACGACGTTCAATCTCATTCCATGATAGACCGGCGTCTCGAGCACCCGCGATATATCCCCTCTCAAACTCGGACAATTGACGATAAGGAGCTCTTCTATGAGGCACTGACATGTCTCGGTAAATACTTTGGCTAGACGACAGTTCAATGCCTGAGCAACTCTCTTTCGCTATATGTGGACGATGAACAGGCCCGAACCAAACTCAACATTCACCACGACGCCGTTTGATATTGCGCAATTATATGAATTTCACATCGCTGAGGATTATGAGTGCCTATTGTACTTCATGTACACCATTGCTCATTTCTGAGATCGGGAGGGAGGGGATACTTTTGGCCGGCAGTGTATTTTTTCGTTGAACGCGCGATTTCTAGAGTAAGTTCCAAACGTCGGACTGTGGTTGTTACGTTGTTTGTAACTCATCCCAAGGTTTGAAACGGCTTCAGGCAGTTAGAAATAACCTGCAACCTTAATGAATGTCTGTACATTTTCATCACCGTGCTTAATTTCCAGAATTACATTACATTTGTTCTTTTGCTCTTCTTACGTCCCCCTGACTCGGTTTTTAGATTTTTTTTTCTATGTACAGACATTTGACCTCTACAGTTTTATTATATGTATAGATATACCTGTATTTAAAGATAATATTTTCTACCAAAAAAATACACGTGATTTTGGGTAGTCTAAAACCTCACCACGTATCACCAGGGGGAAGGGGGGTCTAAAAAGTTGCTAAAAAACATCACGTGATTAATGGACGACTCCTAACCTGGCATCCCAGGGAGGTCCGGTGTCTTTGAAAGATTTCCCCCCGATAACAAAAAAAGGGTATTTTCCTATAAGTACATCGGGAAGGTTAGGCTATACTCCACACACGGGGGCCAAGTCCGGATTGGTGGAGGTTGTATGTGGGACTAGTGGCCAACGCCAGTGTCAGAAGTTTTCAAGCCGCCTATAAGGCCTCCGACATGGCTTAACGACTGCCATCTAGCGTTCCAAGCGAAGCACGGAAACGGTCGAGATAAATGCAACTAACAGTCAAACCCATTCGGGTTATGACCGTGCTTTTAGTCAGTTTACCTACGTGATCGACGCGATCACGCAAGCCGCACTGAGTCACGACCGCTTCATAAAATTCGCTTCAATAAAATTAATGGTTGCAACAAATCGCACCAACTTTTTTGATATAACAATCTCGAGTGGCGACCGGGCACTGGAAAACGCAGTGTAGGCAGGCCTTCCACTCGGTGGACCGATGACTTGGTGAAGTTTGCGGGAAGCCGCTGGATGCGGACAGCGCAGGACCGGTCGATGTAGAAATGCTTGAGGGAGACCTTTGTTCAGTAGTGGACGTCTTTCATCATCACCTATAATAAAGAAACAGTTGACGGAACCCCTTCACGGCTCCTATCTTAGATTCAGACTTAAAGAGGCAAGCCTTAAGCTGTAAGGTTTGCGGTAGGCATTGATCGGAATTATCAATGAAAAAACACATCAACTTCAAACAGTTTTTATTTTATTTATTGAAAAAGGTGATAAATTGGCTCACGGGGGAACTTAATAGAAGGCGTTTCGCAACTGATTCCTTATAATAAGATAAGTACCAGACGCGATTTCAATTCAATAGGTACTATGCAGACCTTTCCAAAACCTTTCTTTTTGAAGAGTTCAAGTCCCAAAAGAAGAATACACGTATAGTTTTATTATCGTCTTTTCTTTTTATATACCTATATATTTTTTCTGTGCGTGTGTATGTCACTGAACTGCTTCTAAACGGCTTGGCTGGGCCGATTAAATTTATTTTGTGTGCGTTCGAGTGGGTCCCTAAATTGTTTAGATTCACTTCGGACAGGACAACGTCACCGTAATAGTTAAATAAAATACAAACATAATTATTATTTTAAAATTGTTAACATTTCCAATAAACAACTTTAAAAATTATCGAAACTTCAATATTCGTTTTCGTGATCTCAGTGAAATTAATAGAAGAAAATTTAAGTTCATCTAAGAGGTTTAGAAGAATAAACAATTCTGCCCTATAATAATATTACCCATTAAACGATGGTGCACTCAAAATGCATTTTCTTCTCCGTTTCAGGTTTAAATGAACTTATTGAATACGGTAAGTGAATTATGCCAGCACAGGATGCAGCATGCGACTAGTTACAGTATGTACTCTTTTTTGTCCATTATTATTGCTGCCCCTGTGCAGTGGAGAGTAATGGTTTTCGTTTCGGGTGTATGTATGTCTGTTTCATTGTTACTGTCTGAAGTCAAACAAAACAGCGTGAAGGAATTTGTCTTCATACCTATTCGTATTGATATATGTGGATTGATACCTCATCTCACTAATCTCACTAATATTATAAATGCGAAAGTATGGATGTTTGTTTATTTGTTTGTTTGTTCCGCTTTCACGCTGAAACTACTGAACGGATTGGGATGAAATTTGGTAGGTAGATAGATAATAACTCGGTCAACACATAGGATACTTTTTATCCCGGAAAACTTGAAGGTTCCCGGAGGAATGGCTAAAAAGTGAAATTTTTACTTCATCGTGTTTGTTCCGCTTTCACGCTGAAACTACTGAACGGATTAGGATGACATTTGGTAGGTAGATAGATAAATCACTCAGTTAACACATACAGGGTGACTTTAAATTAGTTCTTGATACGAAAGGCTATGCATGTGCTCATGATAACAAACAACTTTTCCTAAGGAACCCATAGTCAAATATCAAAAAAAAAATTGGACTTTTCATACTAATTTACGTTTCGTTTATTTGGTCGGTCAGTTGCTTGATTTGTATGGACTTCAAAATTTTTTTGCGATTTGACTATGGAATCCTTAGGGAAAGTTGTTAGTTATCATGAGCACATGCATAGCCTTTCGTATCAAGAACAAATTTAAAGTCACCCTATATAATAGTTTTAAGTAAAGGTTGGAAAACAACATAGTAGAACATAGTTTAAGGGGGATCTGGATATAACATTTCCGTGCCATTCTCAAGAACCGTCACAAATACAATATAAACGCGGGCGGAGCCGCGGGCAACAGCTAGTCGGATATATTTTAAAGCAGTCGGTTTAATTTACTTTGTGTTAAATGATTAAATTCGTTTCCGCTGTAACAAGTAAGTAATACCTATCTGCTGCTTATAAGATAGAGTTCCGTTAAGGCTAAAAAGTAATGGAAAGTTTCATAAGTATCTACTATCTATTCTTTAAAACGAAAAGATTTGCTTCGAATAGTCATGGTACGAGTGAAGTAAAATCAATCCAAGCGCATGGGTTTGGCCAACCGGCAATTGTCAAAAAATCGCCGGTTTCTACTATTTTTTAAGGAACCCGTCTAACGAGTCCTGCCTTGTCTGGATCCAAATAGCGTTTGGAGGTGAAACGAGCCTAAACGAGAAGGACGCACAATTCAAAATAAGGAGGAACAGGACAGAAGATAAGCAACATTCTTTCGTGCCAGTATCATTTTATTATACTTATTTCGGTTGTATAAAAATGATCCTATGAAAGACGATCTGTTATTAAAATTTCGCTGGCAGATCATTGTTAGAATTGAAAGAGATGGTATTTCTTTGCTACAGGAATGATCACGGCCACACTACGCTACGCCTTCGATCAACTGACTGATATGTTGGGTGGGTAACGAACACGCGAATAAGTAAGAACGCGAACTTATAGCTCGAGCTCGACGACTTTTCTCGGCTATGTGTCATATAGATGGTTAAGCGAACTTTAAAACCACCGAGTAAGTAGTTTGTCGGCGATTTGCATGGCGTTTATGCTCGTAGCTCTCCTTGACTTGCCCGTCGCCCGCGCCCGTCGTCGCCCGCGCCGTCTGTCACACGCCCGCAAGCCGAGAGCTACCCTATGTGTAGAGTCTGTGCTACGAGCCTGCGAATGTCGTTTCTGTCGTACTGTACTATTTGCGTATTGTCTATAAATAAATAAAGCTCCCATATTTGTGCCTCTTATGGGTCCGTAAAATGAACTTATTAGCAGCCGATTAATTTATCACTTAGACCTCAGATTGCATATTAAGTACTAGGAATCGTGTCTCAGACTTGAAAGTATATGGCTGGCAAGACAAACTATCGTGTATAGATATATTGGTATTGTTACTTGGGAAAGTAGCAAGTACTGCAATAATTTAGTAGTTAATTTATAAATATTGGTTAAATGAGCAAATAATACCTACCAGCTTGTTCTCTTAGAATTCGTCGTCAGCTAGTATTTTCAGACCGTAGCGCAGTTATTTGTAATTTTATTTAAATACCTAGTTACCTATTTATCTGTACCCAGAGTAACTCCAGTAACTCTAACACATTTTTTATTACGGTTTCCCGAGAAATTGCATTTTTGTCCCGCGCAAACAGCCAAATTAAAACCGCAGGCATTTCTTTGAAAAATGTAATTAACTCACCCAATAAATAATTGACGTACCAGCAGTTACAATATTCTATCGTAGAATCTATATTTATTATTATTTTATTTATTTATGGCAAAGTCGAACGTTAAAACCTGAAAGTAACGATTCCCGGGATAAAGCTTAGTCTTGTACGAACTCTACTAATAAATGGGAGATATACCGGATATCTTCATAATTATTATTTAACACATTAATTTATCTAATAATTAGAAGAGACCGGATGTAATATAAGGTATCCGTCGCTCATCGGATCAGAGTTTCTGTTTCCTAATATACCTCGGCATCAACTCATAAACCAATGCCATATAGCCGGGATAAAAGTAACTTTTAACTTACATAACAGTACAAACTTGGTAGATTCATTTGATATGGCATTGCTGACTGGCCTTGGTGGGTCGGTTGCGCCCGCGCCTCAGTTGCCGCAGCCTCGTTTCTAAGCAAGGTACTTACCGACATACCAGCTGTGTTATTTGGCAACACCAAAAAGGCCCGTTCACCGATACTACTGACTTTCACTCTAAAGTTGGATACGTGAAAAAATGTACCAAACTTTCTAACAAGTCGCCTTGTGTCAGTGAGACCGTAGTGCGCAACTTGCTCGTAGATTTCTAATGACGCAGCAAGATTTCGCTGTTGATCATTGTTGGTTTTAAAGGTTATAAAGACACTATTAATTGAGGTTAAAGAAGTTTATTTCTCAAAAGAAATTTACATTTCACTTAATGAGAATACATAGGTATTACAATATAGTTATGTTACGAGCGTTGATATAACCGTAAGAAACATTTTATAAGGTTAACAATTTGTGGGTATAACTTAAAAATAAGCGTACATTGTTTATTCCAAGTTCATAGTAAATTAAGTACGTACAAATTCTTGATTCACTATTCAGATTTAGTATGGGAAACTGGAAAAAATAATTAAGGATCGGATATTTTAAATATTTTTCCTGTAGTCTATACTTGATTCTGAGTAACCCCTTTTTTTTAAACACCCTGTTTAGTAAATTATATCAAGATATCAAGAATAGCCAGCATCGACAGGGTTGCCTCGCCCTCGCCCTTTAGTATTTTCGTGAGTTGGGTCAATTTTAAGGCGTGGTTAAGAACGTACCCAAAATAAGAGTACCTAGTGCGAAATTCGAAGTCATATTGTTAACATAAAATATAGTTTGTCAGTTCAAAACCTGGAATTAGGTAGACGAGTTTTATGTTTGAGTGATCATTGATTTGTTTTGTAGATAAATTTTACTCGTTTTATTAATCACCATCTTGAAAGAAGTCTGTATCTAGTGAAAAATATTTAAAGCAACGTTCCTTAACTTAAATATTGATTTAAGTTAAGGAACGTTGCTTTAAATATTTTTTTTGCCTAGGAAACCATTCTGAACCTGGGTACCCTGAACAAATAATTTTATTTCTTTCCAAAAGTCATGGTCTATAATTGAACTTCAAACGAATCAATCACATATTTATGTATATAATTAACAATAATAATTTCACTTTTGCGAAGATTTCAGAGATAATTAAAGATCTGTCGGGCAGACAGCGACGTAAGGGATACATAAAAGGGCAATGGCAATCTTTAGGTACGGAAAACTGAAAAGATGTGTGAAAGAGATCGTGCGTGAAGGAGTCATGTGAAGGCAAATAACGTATGCTATACCTTTAATGTGTTACGATGCATAACGTAACGTTACCTTTCCCATGAATGTTACGTTGCTCTAACAATACCCTGAATACTTTTATAAAGGTTAAAGAAACTACTCACTTAACACATTGAACCAACAATTGCCTTGTGGACATACTATTGTGAAGTGAAGACTACACCGCGGTTCATAGCAGTCGAGTCTAGAGTTGTAGACGTGTCAATACAAATGCTGTATAGTGTGTAGGTATAGGGTGACGTTTGGAAACTGAAGCTATGGTCCCAGACCTAGATTTTTCAGTCCCTATGACATTTATCTTTGGTCCTACCTCTTGAATAAATCGAGTCTCATATTGGTTAAGATGGTAAATATAAATTTCCTAATTATAATATTCACGGGAACTCGGAGTGTCGCATTCATTCGGTACGTTTGGCCATCCTCCAGTTTTATATATAAACGAACTCGTGTCAACTAGCATTTTAAGAAGCAATTTTAAAACTTTATAATTGTGCTAGGTAGGACTGCTAGGAAGTAAGTTGTATCATGAGCTTGGACAGCGGAGTTTTAAATTGGGTTTATGCACAAAACAGTCATACTATGTATAACATTATGAATTTATTAAATATCAGGTTCAGATTTAATTGTAGTTAAAAGTTTAATTCAGTATAACTAATATGAGAATCGACATCATATAATATATTATATTATACGTAGTAGATATACCTCCCTATATCGACGTAATCATATGTTGCAAGCAAACATAATATAGACTATTCTATAATTGGGCTTCCTTGTCTTTTTTTAGGGTTCCTTATTCAACAAGGAATTGTAAAGGAGCTGTAATTTGGCACGCATATGCATATTAATCACGCCGATAAAGTGGTAAAATAAAATCTTTGAAAATAATTCAGGGTACCTCCCCTACACGTGAATTGGGGATGTTTTTTTTTCTCGACTATCCCATAGTGCGGGGTGTCGCTGGATAGGCCTTTCAAAAATATTATGGGTATGCGAAAACCATTTTTCGATTCAGGGATCAATTTTTGAAATATGAAGTTTTAAAGTTTTAATTTTTGTTAAAGTCACGTGTCGCCCCTGCCAGCTAAACGGTTGTTTCTAGAAATGTGAAAAAATTCACGGCAGTAGTATATGTAACGAAGTCAAAAGGAAAACTATCACAGCTAAGTAGGCTTTATAAGTTAACGACTAGACGGGAGACCGAGCGTCGCTCGTTCAATCGGAGTTTTTGTAAACTAAGATAACTTGTCTAGTAGGACATAAAAAAAATATTTTCTATAAAACATTTTGCAGGGTGTTGTTTTAGTCGGTAGTGGCCTTCTAAGGGACGAAAGGACAAGCAATATTTGTTCTGAAAATATCTATAATTTTTTTTTATAATTTGATTCTATTGAAAAAAATACATGCAAATTATCCTTTTAAGATAAAAAAAGCAGAAATTCAATGATACGTAATATTAGAAAGTTGTTCATCATTTAGTATGATTTTAGTCAGTAATATCAATTAGTTTTGGCAACTTTTTAGATTTTCTTATTGCAAATGTTATCAGCGCCATCTAGTAGCCGTGGAAAAATCCTTATTGTCAAACACGGGGCAGGACGGTACAATCATCAGATATGTAATTCACTTATATGGCGAAAGATGGCGCTATTATAATAAATATTATTTTATTTCATATATTTATTTTAATATTTCACATGATTATAATTTTAAAACATTTTAAGATAAAAATAATAATCCAATTTATGGAGTCGTCAAACTTACTTATCTAAAAGCCCGCCCCAAGTCGCACCCGGTGGGAACGTACCCATTACGCTGGCCGCGTTTCCACGCTGGATGGCCAGTGCGATGCGTTGCACCAGGTACGACTCGGCGCGGGGGTCTCCCGTATTCTCGCGCAACCTCCTCCCCAGCTCCCTCACAAATGTTTTGGCCTCCTCACCCCACACACCCGAGGTCTCCACGGAGAGCGGCACAAACGCTATTTTTTTTTTTTTTTTGGCGCTATTTGTCTTAAAATACAAAGAGGTTAAAATATTTTTTATCACTCTTAAGTCTTTTTATTTATTTATATAATATTTACATAAGTTCACACAAAATAATTTTTTTTTTAAAAAAAACCTATAAAGTCTCATGGGTGGGATTCGAATCCCGACCTAAAAGCAGCAAAAGGTTCGTAGTTCGCACTGAAACCGCTAGTCCACCAATTATTTGTAAGCAATTGTTAAAATAAGCAACATATGCGTTCTTGTTTTATGTCATTTCGCTCATATCTCCCTTAAATGATTTTTTTCGAAAATAATTCCCTCATAGATCGATTTCTGATGATTTTTAACCCCTAATCCTAGATTTTCGTCAAAAGGTTTCAAGCCGTTTTTGAAATCGTCGGGACACTTGACTCGTTTAATAGTATAGGATTTTGTAAGACGGGAGGTTTCCCCTTGAAGCAGTGTCTGTCGAAGTAATACGGAACCCTAACACTGCGCGTGGCCCGACACACACTTGACCGCTTTTTCATTCAAGGTATCGATAGTACCTCTAACGTGATCTCAAGTCGAGGTTATTTAACAAACCGGTTGTTCAAAGAGTATAAATAACAAAATAATTATTTAAGTACCTACGTACGATACTTTATAAAAACAATTCCCATGGTAGTTTGTCGTCTGTACCTAAATATGTAAGTATGTATGTAATTTATTTTGTTATTTATTCCCTAAGGAATGCAATCTCGCGAGATTTTGGCGAAGCCGAGATCTCGCGAGATCTCGCCAAATTTGTGACGCCAAATTTGTGAATATTTAGGATTCCGTATGTCAAAAGGAAAGGATCACTCGTGTGTCTGTCCGCCTGTCTGTGTGTTTGTCTGTCACAGTCAATTTGCTCCGAATGTATTGGAGAGATTAAGTTGTCGAGTAAATCGTGGTACACATACTCGTATAGATTTAACCGAAGGACAAGTAACCGAAATAATGGGATTTTGAGTGTGGGCAATCAATATATATATATATATTTTATATAGTTTTACAAACTGTACCGTGTTCCATATCAAATGAAAGGGCTAATTTTTAGGATCTGAAATATATATATTTTTTAATTTTAAAAAAGTTTAAAAACGGACAACAGAGCGCAAGCGCGCAATCTGCAGACTTTTGTTTTTCTCAATGTCTCTAATAAAGAAGTTATTTCTCGCTCTTTTAACTCATCGCGTTAATCTAGTAGATTTTGTGAGATCTCGTCCGATTTTCGGCCGAGATTAATCTCTGTTAATATGGCCGAGATCTCGCGAGATCGAGATTGACGTAAACATAGACACTGCAATCACAGCCCACGACGCCATGTCCGCCATTTTGTTTGATTTGTCATTGTGATTGAAGACATCACAAGAGTCACCTCGTCGCTCCCGAAAAAAAACTTAAAATTGTTTAGATTTTTGTGTTTTTGTGCTTAAATTGTTTTAGAAAAATGCCAAATCATGTCTAGAACATATTATAAAAGTAAATTTAAGCAGACGCAGCCGCAAACTGAGCAGTAAGTACTTTTTAATTTACACTCGATTCCGTTTTCAATTTGAAACAGGGTGTTGTTTTTAATAACTTTGCCTCCAGGTCCTTCAAAAGAGACATTGCCAGGGCGAAGTCGGCGCACATAGGCAGAATTGGCGAGAGACTAGAGCGTCTTCCTTCGGGAACTCATTCGTTCTGGTCTCTGGCCAAAGCTGTCCAGGGGAATTTCTGCACGCCATCATTTCCACCACTGCACATGGGAAATGATTCACTGGCCCACAACGCAAAGGAGAAAGCCGATCTTCTAGGCAAACTCTTTGCGTCCAACTCGACATTGGATGACGGGGGAAACAAGCCGCCGACCATACCGCGGTGCAAGAGCTGTATGCCGGATATCTGGTTCCACCAACGCTCAGTGCGTAAAGCTGTTTTTTCCCTCGACATTCATAAGTCGAGTGGGCCCGATGGAATCCCTCCTATCGTGTTGAAGGTGTGTGCTCCAGAGTTGGCTCCAGTTTTAACGCGCCTTTTTCGGCTTTCCTACTCTTCTGGCGTAGTCCCGAAGTCATGGAAAACAGCTTTGGTGCACCCGATCCCTAAAAAAGGTGACCGCTCGAATCCGTCCAACTACAGGCCGATAGCCATAACCCCCTCATTCTCAAAGATAATGGAGTCCATTATCAATAGCCAGCTCCTTCGGTATCTAGAGGACCGCCAGCTGCTTAGTGACCGACAGTACGATTTCCGTCAGGGCCGGTCCGCTGGTAATCTTCTTGTCTACCTGACACATCGTTGGGCACGGGCGATCGAGACTAAGGGGGAAGCATTGGCGGTTAGTTTGGACATAGCGAAGGCCTTCGATAGGGTCTGGCACAAAGCACTTCTTGCGAAGCTTCTTTCTTATGGGCTTCCCGAGGAATTCTGCAAATAGGTCACTAGTTTTCTTGCAGACAGAAGCATAAAGGTCGTAGGCGACGGTGCATGCTCAGATTCTATGTCTGTGAATGTTGGTGTCTCTCAAGGCTGTGTGCTTTCGCCTACACTGTTCCGTCTGCATATCAATGATATGCTGCAAATCAGCAGCACTCATTGTTATGCGGATGACAGCACAGGTGATTCCTTCTATACCGGCCGTGCTAACATTTCTCGGGAAAACGTCATCGAGAGCCGAAACAAACTTGTGTCGGAAATTGAGGACTCTTTAAAGACAGTTTCAGAATAGGGTCGGCTTAACTTGGTCCAATTTAACCCCACTAAGACACAGGTTTGCGCGTTCACTGCCAAGAAAATGCCATTTGTCGTATCACCTCGTTTTGAGGACACTCCCCTTAATGCCTCAGCTAATATCGCAATCCTTGGTGTCGACATATCGAGTGAAGTCCAGTTCCGTGGTCATCTAGAGGGTAGGGCTAAATTAGCCTCGAAGAAGCTTGGTGTGCTCAATAGATTGAGATGGCATTTCACTGCGTCCCATCGCCTGCAACTTTATAAGGCGCAGGTTCGGCCTCACATGGAATACTTCTCTCATCTCTGGGCAAGGGCACCCCAGTACCAGCTTCTCCCTCTGGACCGCATTCAACGGAGAGCAACTCGAATCATCGGCTGCCAGGATATTTAAGATCGGCACGACTCCTTGGCGCTGCGTAGAGATGTAGCCTCGGTCTGCATTCTCTATCGCATGTACAATGGGGAGTGCTCCGAGGAATTGTTCGGAATGATCCCTGCCGCCTCTTTTCGCCATCGTTCTACACGACAAAATTTTCATCTCCATCACTTAGATGGTTGGCAGTCCACAACTGTTTCACTAGAAACTTTCTGCCTCGCACAGCCAAACTCTGGAATGAATTGTCGCCTGCGGTATTTCCGGACCGATACGACATTCAAGCCTTCAAGAAAAGAGCGTACTCCCATATCAAAGGCCGGCAACGCATTTGTAACTCCTCTGGTGTTGCGGGTGTCTATGGGCGGCGGTAATCGCTTATCATCAGGTGATCCAACTGCTTGTTTGCCAGCTATGCCATAAAAAAAACTATGGGATGCTAAGTAACACCGCCCAATCATAAAAAATCGTATCTTCTAAAAGATAGCGTGTATTCGACCGAAGACAAAAAAAAATTCTTAAATGGTACCGTGTTGTGTATCAAATGAAAGGGCTTAACGAGCACATTTCGAAAATATACTTACATTACTAGCTATTGCTCGCTGCTTTGCTTGCATTCGCTCGATAATGTGAGCCAAACTCCAAAATAATTTAAAAAAGAAGTTCAGAAACTAAAACCCGACTACGGAAAATCTGTTTGTGAAAAGTATGAAACAAAAAAAGATTATATATAGTGATGTTCACAGGATAGCCGTGGTCGTATGCCACCTTGCTCTAAAGACCGGTTAGTACCATTAGGTATACTATTATACTACAAAATATATTGTTGTATAAGCAACCCTTAGGAGAAAGCGGCATATAACCACGGCTATTCTGTGAACATCACTATATAATCTTTTCTTGTTTCATACTTTTCAGAAAGAGATTTTCCGTAGTCGGGTTTTAGTTTTTAAACTTATTTTTAGGGTTCCGTACCTTAAAAAAAAAAGGAACCCTTATAGGGTCACTTCGTTGTCCGTCCGTCTGTCTGTCTGTCTGTCACAACCCTTTTACTCAGGAACACATGACGTATCAACATGAAATTTATATCAAATACTCAGGCCTGCAATCCCTTGAAGCGGTGAACTTCTATGCCAACGCAATCAAAAGATACGGCCGCTTATGCCGCATATTCGGAAACTCGCATGGGAATCAAAACCTATAGGGTACTTTCCGTATGTATACCTAGAATAATGAAAGGAGACGTTTCACGGGACTATGGAGCTTGGACCTGGTCTGTGTACTAAACATCATAAATAAGTCATTAGAAACATAGTCTTTCCTAATTGTACATTTCCTTCGATTTACTTTCGTTACGAGGTTCATCTCGTTTCTCAGATTTAACAATCGCAACACATATATCACCCAACATGGCGAAGCGAGCGCAATTTTGAGCATTCTACGTTCAGAAACTAGATTTTGTACATACCATTGAAATTAATAATTTAGTTGTCCGACAAGTAACTCGAAAACCATCAGCTGTTATGCCTGTAAAAGAGGCAAGGCATATTTTAAAAATCGTACACCAATGTCAGAAGTCAGAACAGAAGGGTGTTCAGTCAATCAGAGTCAGAGAAAGCATCTGAGGAATATGTGGACGACGAAGCCGTAATTTCTGAACGTGACCTACTATTGCAAGCTTCAGTGTTACCATTTATATTGTAAAAAGTGCTGACAAAACATTATGCTTGAACCACGCAACCCTGCTTCTAATATTTTTTTCATTATTTTTCCTAGAAAGCCTATATTTTTCTATATTTTTCGTACTACGTACATGTCCAGGCACAAAATGAAACGTGTCCTTTGGCAACAAGCAATGCTTATAGCACAAGTAAAGGGAAAAGTCCGGACTTTTTCCTTTATTTGTGCTATAAGCATTGCTTGTTGCCAAATTTCATGATTCTAGGTATACATACGGGAAGTACCCTAAAGGTTTTGATTCTATAGCTTCAAGGGATTACAGGCCTGAGAATTTGATATAGAGTTCAAGACATGTGTAAATATGAATTTATATGGAACCATCGGTGCGCGAGTCTGACTTGCACTTGGCCGGTTTTTTTATACGTATTGACAACCCGTAAGTGTATGCGTATTCACAAGCTTTCATTTCCGTTTTTGTCAATAATTGAAATTAGAGTTAAGATATCTTTTGACGAATATGTATTCAGAAAATAGTATTTAATTTTACCAAGATTGAGGGCATCAGGGACCGGATTTCGAATACACACTATCTTTTAAAATATATTATTTTTTAAGCCTCTTAATCTCAAAACTTTAAAGAAAGATTTCAAAAGGTGATGCTGGTCAGTGTAATATATTAATTAAGGCCAAAAACTCACAAAGCAAAAGCTTTTGACTCAAAAATAACTCTAGTTTCAGTTTTGTCACTTTTGGGTTGCTCCGTGTGTTCTGGGCTTTACCGTATTCGTATTATTCATTAAAAAAAAACTAAAACGATTAGTAAACTTCTAGAGTTAAAGAGTATTTTGTCTTCTTTCAAACTCATAATTCGAAAGAAATTGACAAAACATTTTTTAACTAGAATAGGTGTATAAAGCGTTTGAGTTTTTTTTATAAATAACTCAGGGAATTATAACACCACCTGTATATACATCTTGGAAATAGAACAAATAAGCACGCAAAAATGAAACAATCACGTTGTCCTTTCTCTAATGAGGTAATGTTCTAAGTCCACATTCTTAATTATATTTATGCATGTTTGTTCTATCTCCACATAAAAACTGTAAAATAAAGTATAAATAATTACCATCCATCCATAGACTAAAATTATAGCAATCAATTCATAGGTAACTCATGTATTAAGAAAGACCTCAAAAACTAGAAACTAAAGCTTTATTTTTAGATAGAGCAAAAAAATCTTCTACTGTAAAATTTAAGCAATGGTAGATAGGACAAATAAGCACTGAGGCGACGATATACTACTGCCGTGAATTTTTTCACATTTCTAGAAATAACCGTTTTGTTGGCAGGGACATATGACTTTAACAAAAAATTGCACTTTAAAGCTTAATATTTCGAAAACGGAACCATGAATCGAAAAATAGTTTTCGCAAACCCACAATATTTTTGAAAGACCTATTCAAAGATACCACACACCATGAGATAGTCAAGAGAAAAAAAATCAACCCCACTTCACGTGTAGGGGATGTACTCTGAAAAATTTTTTTGTACAAGATTTTATTTTACCACTTTGTCGGCGTGATTAATATGCATCACCATCATCAGCCGATAGACGCCCACTGCTGGACATAGGCCTCCCCCAAGGATTTCCACACCGACCGGTCCTGTGCGGCTCGCATCCAGCGGCTTCCCGCAACCTTCACCAGGTCGTCGGTCCACCGAGTCGGAGGCCTGCCCACGCTGCGTCATCCGGTGCGCGGTCGTCACTCGAGAACTCTACTGCCCCAACGGCCATCTGTTCTACAAGCTATGTACCCTGCCCACTGCCACTTTAGTCTAGCGATTCGGAGAGCTATGTCAGTAACTTTAGTTTTCATACGTATCTCCTCATTCTGATTCAATCAAGTAGGGAAACACCAAGCATAGCACGTTCCATCGCCCTTTGGGTGACTTTGAGCCTTCAGCACACTCAACGTTCAGGAAATGTTTGCGAAGTGAGAAGAAACGTTGAGTCCAGAAGAAACTCACTTTAACACATATAATTTTTAAACACTTAATTTCTATTTAAATTCATGTCAACAATAAAATTATGAGCTGGAAGATCCATACAAGTTTTCTCAAAAATAATTACAAATTCACTTAACTTAAGAAATGCAATATAAGTGCTTAAATTATTTATAATCGTGAAGAAAAATATTATTTACATCGAAAACAAATAATTTGTCGGTACTTTGGAATACAAATCTGATCCATACATGACTTGTTTAATAAAAGCAATGGATAGGATCTACTATATTGCCATGATTGGGTATGACCAAAAGTAAAAAATAATACATTTAAGCAAAGGAGAGTGGGCAAAAATATATGGAGCTTGGACCAAGAAAAAAAACTGGCAGCCAGTAAATAAATATACTTTATAATATGAGAAGCGGTCGTGGCTCAGTGCGGCTTGCGTGGTCGCGTCGATCACGCATTTTAACTGACTACAGACACGGTCATAACCTGGATGGGTATGACCGTTAGTGGCATTTATCTCGACCGTTTCCGTGCTTCACAAGGCACACTAAGCCGTTGGTGCCGGCTGCTATCGCTAGATGGCAGTCGTTAAGCCATGTTGGATGCCTTATAGACGGCTTGAAATCTTCTGACTCTGGGGTTGGCCACTAGCCCCACAACCTCCACCAATCCGGACTTGGCCCCCGGGTGTGGAGTATGGCCTAACCTTCCCGAGTTATCGTATTATAGCTGCAGCGGGGACGTAATGGGTTGTTAACATATTAAAAAACATAAAAATCTCCGAAGGCTCCATTTTGTAAGTATTATTTTTCACGCAATAATATAAAAATATCGTAATATTAAGAATTTATTGCTTTAAACTAGAGACAACTTAAGTACCATATTTATAAGGTAACTATAGTTATAAATCTCAGTTTTCCCCAAAAGTGCATTTATTGTTTGGCGTATACAAGTCAAAAGGCGTCTTTAGGTATTTCTAAGGGTTGAACGCCCTTACGATCACAAAATTACCACGAATGCTTAGTAAAACACCAATTCTTTTATTTCCAAACCATTTTAGTCAGGTGTCTTTAATGCGACCTCAAATCTTTTATTTACTGGACTACATGGGTTCAACCTACATGTGAGCTTATAGAGGAATAACAAGATGTATAGCAAAATTAAAAACAATTTATATTGTGACTGGGGGAGATTCATAATAACTACAATAAATCTTTTTATAACTAATAGTACAAAATCAAATATTTTGAATAATATCAGTACATCTTGGGTTTGAATTAAATGACGATTTCAGTTATCTATAATTTACAAGATAAACTAGAGTAGAAAGCTAAAGTCATAATACCATTTACAGAACATTTTAACTTTCTAATAAATCAATTAGATCATCCCTGTCTATTTCACGACCTTCACTATCAGTGGAATCAGTTTCATCTAACATCATGGACTTGTAGGGCCGCAATGTATCTCCGGCTACTACTGCTGTAAATTTACGATATCCTCGCATTCCTTTAACCGATGTAATCGTGTATCGGTCAATATCATGATTCGTTTGGACTACTTTATACGGCCCTGAATACCTTTTACCTAACTTTTTGCTCACGCCTACTGCATCTTCTGTTACGCCGCCCTTCCAAAGAACCAGTTGCCCAATGCTATATTTTGTGCAACTTTTATGTTTCTTATCAAATCGTTTCTTCATACGAGTCATGTTACGATCTATATTAGTTTTTGCTTTTTGACGTCTCTCAACCAGGTTCTGGCGCTGAGTTTCACGACTAGGCCCGGGAGTAGGTTGAGGAACAGGCAACAGCGTGTTTTCATGTGCGAACATGAGACTGAACGGTGACAGTTGACTGGTGGCATTCACGGTGTTATTGATACCCCAGACTATGTCAGACACTTTTTCATCCCATGTACATTCCTCGCTTACAGTGGTGCTAAGAGAATCTAAGATGGTACGATTTACCCGCTCTATTTGACCGTTCGCTCGAGGCACTGCTATGGCGTTCTGAATGTGCTTTATCTGAGACTCTGTCACATATGCTTTAAAATAGCGACTAGTAAACGCTTTGCCCCCCTGTCAGTTACTACTCTTTTGGGTTTACCAAAAAGGGAAAAAATGTCACTCAACTGTTTTACCGTTTCAGTGGATCTAACAGATTTTACAGGTCGCGCAAAGACAAACTTTGTGAATGCGTCGATAGCCATCAGTATGTAGCTATTTCCCTTGCGACTTTTGGGGAACGGACCCAAATGATCAATATGTACAGTATGCATAGGCTCATCTACTTTATCGATGGGGTGAAGTTCTCCCTCCTTTTTACCGTAGGTCGATTTCCCAAACGCACAAGGGATACAACTGTTGATATATTTACGTATAAAACGTGTCATATGGGGAAACCAATAGCTAGATTTTATTAATTTCTCTACTCTTTCCACTCCAGGGTGTCCTATATGGTCATGGTATTTTTGAAGAACCGTAAATTTAGCTAGCTTGGGTAACACAAAACGAGGCCCTGCTAAAGTTTTCCTGTACAACTTTCCTTCAACAAGCGCATAATTATTCAGTATGTCTTTATTATTTGTGCCACCTTGAATCTGTCTTATTATGTGCTGAGTATTCTCATCTTGTAACTGAACAGATACCGCCCAGTCAGATTCATCTATCATACCCACATTCACTGTGTCAAGCAAATCACATTCAGTAGTCCCTACAGTCGGTTGATTACTTTCTATCGGATTCCTACTTAAGGCATCGGCATGTCGCATTCTATCCCCTGGTCTGTATTCGATCTCTAAATCATAATCTTAGATAGTCAGCCACCACCGAGCTATACGTGGCAGGAGATCTCGCTTTGCCAAAGTCGCGCGAACAGCCACACAGTCGGTTACTACTTTTACGTGTATACCCACTAGGTATATCCGATACCTTTTAAGCGATTCTACCACAGCCAATGTTTCCAATTCATAACTATGGTAGCACTGTTCTTCGCGACTCGTTACTCTGCTAAAGTAAGCGACCGGTTTCAAGGTACCGTCAGACTGGTATTGCATAAGTATGCCACTGAGGCCTAGTTTACTGGCATCTGTGTGCACTTCAGTCTCCGCATTTTGATCATAAATCGCGAGTACAGGTCTTTCTGTCAACAAGGTTTTTAGGGATTGAAATGCTTCAACTTGTTCTGCACCCCAGTGCCATGTAACGTCTTTTTTCGTCAACTCCGTTAAAGGTCGAGCTATTGTCGCGAAATTTTTGATAAATTTACGAAAATAGGAGGCTAGCCCTATAAATTGCCGGATTTCATGAACGTTACTTGGGGTTCTATATTTAGCTACGCTTTCTATCTTTTGAAGACCCGGCCTAACTGTACCCGCAGTGATCTCATGACCCAAATAGTCTGTAGTAGTTTGGAGAAAGGAACATTTACTGAGATTCAGTTTCAAATTAGCACCATCTAGAAGTTCTAGGACATGTTGCAGTAATAATAACCCATCATTAACATCAACGGTTGGCAAAATCATGTCATCTAAATATACTGCTACTACACTATAGCTAGGGAGCGTCGTATTTCTATTGTCAAGATTTGAATTCCCGCAGGTATTGTTACTGCAAGGGTTATTTGCTAGTTTGCCAAGTGCCATTTTGAGTGCACGCGAAAATACTGCGGGTGCATTAGCTAGCCCAAACGGCATTTTCAGAAATTCATATTGCCCTGAAGGCGTGATGAAAGCGGTTTTGGGTATTGAATTGGGCGACATTGGAATCTGATAATAACCTTGGGCAAGGTCAAGCGTGGTAAAATAATATTTACCAGCGAGAAGACTTATCAGGTCATCGATGTGTGGCAACGGGAAACGATCTTTTACTGTTACCGAATTTAACGCTCTATAATCGATACAAAGTCGATACTCCCCATTCTTTTTACGGACTAAAACCACAGGACTAGCATAGGTTGAATTAGACTCTCTGGCGACACCCGAATCTATGAGTTCCTGTACCTTTTCATCCACGATCTGTCTTTCTTTATGAGCAAGTCTATAGGGCTTAAAATACACAGGTTTGTCGGTTGTAGTTTCTATCGTCATTTCAATCAAATCTGTACAGCTTAAACTAGCAGTATCATTTGCGAAAGAATTTGCATGAGATTCAAGTATTTCTATTAGCTTATGGAGTTCACTTGAGCTTATTTCACCCACGTTTATTGATTCGAAAACGCTACTAGTGGATTTCGATTTTTCTTGATCTTCGGTTTTCAAAGTAAGTACAGGACTGACCGTAGTGCCATGTATCCTAGCTCGAGTTACTAATTGCCCCTTTTTCCACACAATAGGTATGCTACCTAAGTTCACTAACTTCATTAGTCCAGTAGTAGCCGTAAATACTCCCCCGGGAATGAAGTAAGTATACCACATGTTACAATACACAGGTTTAGTTATGAGAATTTTATTCTTTTCAGAACAATCGATTTCCACACTTACTAGGGCCTCACTTTGAGGAGATATCGTTACATCACTTGCCAAATTGATGGGATATTTATCAACAGTACTTTCTATTTGAATCCGCCCCAAGTGTTCAGAGAGTAACCCTATCGCATGTACTAACGTGACACTTTCAGATGTAGTAATCAAACTTATGTCTTTCTGGTTGATCAGTGGTTGACCTACTATTAAGTCTATGCCATCTAAACTCCTATCAGTTATTTCAGCACTACTAGACAAATTAAGATCATCTATGCACACAGTAAAATCTACTTTCCCAAGGGACCGAATATAATTGTCTCCAAATCCCCTCATTACAACTGAAGAGTTTTTAATTGGCAAACGTAATCTATTTACTACACAAAGCGTTAGTATGTTCACTTTGCTACCGGTATCAATATACGCACATATATCTTCATCATTAATTTTAGCAGGTTTTTTATAAAGGTCAATTCTAATATCATAAGTTTTAAAATTGTACATCACCTTTTGTGTAGGTGTGCTCCAACAGCTGCTGGCTTCGTGACCGCGCCGTTGGCAGGTGGTGCAGACGAGCAGGCTCCGACAGTCCTTTCCTTCGTGCCCGGGCCGGCGGCACACGTAGCACAGCTTGTAGGAAGGCGCCTGCATTGGCGCCGGGGGTGCGCCACGGCGCCACGTAGTTTTGCCGCCGCTGCTGGTGGTAGGGTGCCTTGCAGCTGCACTCTCCACCTTCTTGTAGTTTTCCAGCGAAGACAAGAAGCCGAAGTACAGTTCGCCAGCGGTTTCACATCTGAAAGCTTTCGCATTTGCTCTAAGTTCCGCCGGTAATCCACGTATTATACATGACACAGAGCCTTGGTCATCAATTTTGCATTTTTTTATCAAAGATAATTTATCATGAAAATATGTAGTCATTGTTTCATTGTCACTTTTTTTTCGTGCCAACATCAGTTCCAGAGTGTCAACGTAATCAACAGCCATGGGAAATGATCTTTCGAGTGCAGATTTCCATCCGTTCCAATCTAATGCGTAATCATCTAAATTCTCGTACCACTCGCGGGCAGATCCACGCAAACGCATGTGCATGATGTAGGCCTTATCGGCATCGTTCCAATTATAAATTTGACCTAGCTGATCGATTTTATTAAGCCAAGATTTAACCGTTAGACATTTAGGGCCAGGATTGAATTTTGGGACTAGCTCGGCATCTAAATGAATACTTTTTCTCTTCCTGTTGTCCTGCATTTGTGAATCACCAGACGAAGAAAAAAAAAATTCTTTTACCTGGTTTTCAGTATCCGAATCGTCTGCGGATTTTGGCTTACCCAACCCGTCTATGTAGGGCCCCAACGGCCCCGTCTCGGCCATGGCGGCAAGGAACAGCGGGCAGATCCCACTTCTGAGGTGTTATTATGGGAAAAATGACACCTCAGGGAGATTAACCAGCGAAACACAGATTCAGCAACAGTTGTTTATTCTTCGGAGTCAGGATCAGAAGAGAGAGCAAAAACCAAGCAGTAATGTAAAACTAGAACAATTTCCAGATGCAGTCTACCAACATTCTAAGCTATAACAGATTTGTGATTATTCCATTCCTAATTAGTATTTAAATTAAATAATGTTACAAAACTATGCTTGTTAAATTATAATAAATTTATATAAGATATTTTAACAATAAACATTTTATAGTGAAACTTAAACCTGTTGATAATTAATAAATATTGTAATTATTAGCGTAGCTCAAGTATACCAACCTAAAGAACTTAATTGGAAGACCTACGTTGTCTAGTACGATACTTTTATAATTAAATTTATTAATTAGCTATGTTCCACTTAAGCAATAATTAAATAGGGATTAATAAAATATATCTAACATTTATTTACTTATACAAATGCTATTTCAATTATGAGTAATTCGCCTAACAGTGTTGACATACTTAATAGTCGTTTAATATTTTATTATTGGTAATATGTGCAAGAGAATATGTAACAACACTATAAATCTATCTGTAATATTCAAAATAGTATATTAATAATTATATTATAATTATTGTAGTAGCAAATTAGGTAGTCGGAAATCATATGTAACATACATTTTAGTTAAAATGCGTTTTTAGAAGAAACTTTGTTTGTACAAGGGACGATGATGATTTCGAATAGATAATTTTAGTGCTACGGCACAGCCAAGAAAATATTTGTAGTGTCTTTAATGTGTAATACAGAAATCATAAAAAAATGTTTTTTAACTGGGTTCTGAAATAGTCACCTAGGTGAAAACTTAACACATGTTCCAGCCTTACAATTAGACTTAAAAAACATAAAAATCTCCGAAGGCTCCATTTTGTAAATATTATTTTTCACGCAATAATATAAAAAAATATCGTAATATTAAGAATTTATTGCTTTAAACTAGAGACAACTTAAGTACTATATTTATAAGGTAACTATAGTTGTAAATGTCAGTTTTCACCAAAAGTGCATTTATTGTTTGGCGTACCTATACAAGTTAAAAGGCGTCTTCAGGTATTTCTAAGGGTTAAACGACCTTACAATCACAAAATTACCACGAATGCTTAGTAAAACACCAATTCTTTTACTTCCAAACCATTTTAGTCAGATATCTTTAATGCGACCTCAAATCTTTTTTGAAAATAATAACATGTCTATCGATATAGAGACCAAAACAATTTAATTTGGAATTTTTGTCTGTCTGTCAGTCTGTCTGTCCGCACATCACGCAAAAACGGCTGGGCCCATTTTGATGAAACTTTGTACGATTATACTACGTAACCCGGAGTAATATCTTAGATACTTTTTATCCCGGGAAATTCAAGGGTTCCCGGAGGAATGCATAAAAACTTTAATTCATAAAAGCCTACTCAAAAGCTACGTAGCCGATTTTGTTGTAATTTGGCACAATGATACTTTATCATTACTACTACTAAACATCCAAATTTTTCATCTCGGTTTCATGAAGGGTTCCCACAGGAAAACGACAACACCGTATCTCCACAATAACTCAGTTTATTAAGATAAAACCTAAACTTTTTGAAAAGGCGTGTCGAACACGGTACTTTCGTATCATTCGATACATATTATTGATCCTGGAAATTCAAAGGGATCCCGAGGCAAAAGCTGGAAACGTATCTAAGTATTAAGGTGAAACCTTCACTCTTAGATTAAGCGAATCAAAGGTATATTTAGTTAACATTCTTGCACAGATAGAAAAGATATCTTACTTTAAGACGCAAATATGTCTTGCACCATGTTTTTCAAATCAAATTATAAATATCTTAATCGAAAATAATTTACTTGGCTTAAATTGATACTAAGATATCCTTAAAGAATTATAAATTTTTTCATAGATTTTGAAAATTTTTTAGTACAAAATGTACAGTATTGAAGTAAAAAAGAATTGCTTACATAAAAATGTTACTCATTTTAGCGTAAAAGTGAAAAGTCTTGGTAATCCCCACTTGATACAAGAATTATAATTTGAATGAAACTATCGCAATCTATATAAATTAAGAACTACAGTAATCTTTCTTGGAGAATGCTGGCATTGTCAGATGAAAACATAATTTTTATAATATCATCGAGTTTGGCTTCATTCAAGATTTTTGAAGCTAGATCCAAAAATACCTATGTGTATTGCATCAAGAACTTAAACTTTCTTGTCTCAATATTACATTTATGTGTAGATTTTAAATTAAAACTGTATCATGTATTCGTTTTCCCGTCAAGAAACAGACACTCTTAAACGAAACAATTACATTCAAATCTTTCTTGCCAGTATGTAAGTGTTGCCATTATAAAAACTCTCCCTGAGTACCTGGTAAATTCAGCATATACCGTTGCAAATCTTCGTAAATATATAGAATACTTTTTTTATCCTTAATTGTAAAAAAGACTTACTTCTGAAAAATAAATTTAAAAACTTTGATTTTCCGAATATTTAAATTAATATTCGGTCGTCTATGGCAGACGATTTAGTCAGTGTTGCGGATGTACTGCTTTTAGCGACTATACAGTCCGATATGAGATCTGCATAGTCTACCACAGCTATGGTAGGGGAAGTTAGTGGAAATCGACCGATTAGCAGCGGTTTGATGTCTGTGATTTCTCTTGTCGGTCAAAACCTCAAAACAGGCTTCGTCGCACAAGTTGTCCATGCGTTTGCGCCATTTATCTCTGTCCTCGACAAGATTTTCCCAGCCTTGGTGATCAATATTAAACGCTATCATGTCACGCTTCACACAGTCCTTGAAGCGCAATAGCGGTCTCCCAACGTTTCTTTGCGCGTGCGCAACTGCATGAAATGAAATGAAATTATTTTATTCGAAGTAGGTAGCAGTGTACACTTTTCGAACGTTATTCTTTTATCTACCTAACACGAGGTTCCTACCACTCGGAACTCGTATACCCACCGTTTCGGGAAGTGTTTGCGGAGTGAGAAGAAACGGCGGGCCCTAAAGAAACTCCCTCCAACACATTTTTTTTAATGTCTTATATTCTATTACATCTTAATGCTAGATCAATAAATGAATTATACAATGTCATGTCTGTAAATAAAATATGCAAAAATAAGAATAAAGTAAGAAGAATAAAGAAAGAAAGGATTCAAAAGAGATAAAAGTAAAAATTATTTGTAGCTAATGACTAACAATTCAAAAACCAATGACAAGAGCAGGCCAGTTCACACGGACAGCACCCGATCACGAGTATAACGCGAGAGTCAGCCATTGCTCCCCTCAACCATATTTGAGGGAAGGGAACGACCCGGCTCCCGATACGCCACCATCCGCACGAACATTTAAGTGAGCATGCACCACTCCGATCAATGGACAAAGAAAAAGGAGAAGGAAAAGGCATAACTACAAGAGTATGCTGAGTACGCAAGACTGATAAACACCCATATTGGTCTTACTGTAAGATGTTTGTTGTCCCATACTCTTGCACTCGGCTACCCAAACGTGGTCGCTGCTTTGCCAATACGAATGTCGATCTCCACATCGAGCGAGAGATTGTTTGACACGGTTGATCCAAGGTAACAAGACTTGTCAGCAAAATAGCTTGCGGATTTTCACAACCTTGAAAAAGCACTACCGTCTTTTGGCGTTAATGGACATGGAGAACAAAGCAACGGCTTGGGAAAATTTGTCCATGATACACTGGAGCTCGCTCGCCGTACTCGCAGTGAAGGCTGCATCGTCAGCAAACAAAAGGCTGTCAACGAAAAGATGTTCACGGTTCCTCTAAAATTTGAGTAGGGAGATATTAAAAAGCTTTCCGCCGGCCGTCGGATATAGGTGAATAGCCTGCTGGTCTTCGCCGAAAGCAGTTTTCAGAAGCATTGTTTGTTTGTGTTATTCTTTTGACTGTGCTTGTTTTTATTAAGTTATTTTTCTCTTTTTTTGTATGTTGTTTGTTAAATAAATGTTTCTTTATCTTTAAGCATCGAAAATAAAATACCAAACAGGGTAGGAGCTAATACGCAGCCTTGACGAACACCTCTACGCATGTCGAACGGCTTAGATGTTTCACCGTCAAAGACTGCTGTCTTGCTATGCCTTTCGTTTCCTCGTGAAGCGTTTCACAAGGCTCAAGAATTTCGGTGGACACCCGATGCGTTCAATGGCAGTATATAAGCCCTCTCTGCTCACGGCGTCGAAGGCCTTGTTGAGGTCCACGAACGCCATGAATAGCGGAGTTTTCTGCTCTCTATACTCCTCCTGGAACTGACGAAATGTGAAAATCATATCTACTGTAGAGCGCTGGGGGTGGAAACCGCACTGAACCTTAGGATAAACGTATCCAGCAAGCTTTTAGGAGCCATACTAAGATAGGACGTCCAAATAACTCTCCGACTATGCTTAGAACAGAAATTCCACGGTGACAGTTACAATCGCCGCGGTCACCTTTCCATCTTGCCCCGTTTCCCAGCACTTGCACAGCAGATTGTGCAGGATTGGCAATAAGCACTTGAAATTTACTATATCGGCTTGAGTGCCGATACTTGCCGCGTTTCATCTGCTCAACAGCCTGGTATAGTTCCTCAACGGTAGGTTAGTCACCTAGCTCGATCCAGGTAGTCAATTTGGGCATACTTTCGACAGCCTCCGACAGTAGAGACTGGTATAGTGCTCTATCCAGCGTTCCATTTTGCGACGGTTGTCACTGATAACCGTGCCATCCACTTCCTTTAGAGGGGCTGTTTGTTTGGAAATAGGCTCTATAGCCCGCTTTATGCTTAGATTCCCGGTATCTGCACACGACTGTATCCTACGATAAAGCCCAGTCCAATACGCGTTAGCATAGTAACGTATGCTTCGCTGAAGAGCTGCTTTGGCCTCTCGAAGCTCTTGCTGCGTATCGAGACCGGGGTTCATGCAGTGATTCAGAGCAGCTTTACGTTTTATGTCGAGCAAAGGTTATACATAAATGCTCAAGGTTTTCGGCAAACCAGTCCTGATTTCTGTTCTCCTGGTATCCGAAAGCCATACCTGCCGTGTCTGTTAGGAGTTTTCTAACTTTGTTCCACTCCTCTGTAACTGATGCGCTGTTTCACTTCTTGCCATTTCCTCAAACTTTTGGACCTGCATGATTAAAGTTAAATTTCTTCCTGCCGGGTGGTTCGTACGAATGCATATTATTGTGAGTGAAACTGACGCTCGTTACCACCAAAGAGTGATCGGTGTCGCAATCGGCACCGTGAAAGTATCGCGTATGGAGAATTTCGCGGAAGTCACTTTTCCTGGTAAGGGCTAGATCCAGTTGATGCCAGTGTCCTGAACGCGGGTGCTTCCAGTAAACTTTTCGCAATAATTTGCCTTTAAAGTAGGTATTGGTTATGCACAGCAGATGTTTAGAGCGAAATTCCAGTAAACGTCGCATTGGCCGTTATCGTTTAGTTTGCCAACGCCGTGGTCACCAATATATTCAGGCCATGCTGAGTTATCTTGCTGAGTTATCGGGCAATGAAATCGGCCAAAATCAACAGGTGATCACTGGAATTCACGCCCGGTATCACGTCGGCCAGTTGGTCAAAGAACTGCTTTTTAGTTTTATCGGTTGATGTAAGTGTTGGAGCATAGGCGGATATTGTCGTGACAAAACTGCAACTGCTTTTTAAACCCAACACCATTACACGTTCCGATATGCCACGAGGGTGTTCGATGGACTTCAGTAAGTTGTTTCTGACAGCGAAGCCAACTCTATGCTCACGCACGGCAGCGGGATCTTTGCCCTTCCAGAAAAATCGCTTGTGATTCGCATGCACGTTTGCCACCTATGACATAAAAAAAATGTGTAAGAAGCCTCTCGCAAAGATCCTTCATCGAGGAGTCTGGTCTCTTAAAAAGCGCAACAGGCGATGTTCAGTCTGGATAGTTCTGTGTCGATGACAGCAGTTTTCCGTAGATGTTCTGTACAGTCCCCATTACCTCCACGTTGTTCGGGATTTTTGATTAAACAAATGTAAATTAATTATATATTTTTCCTTTTAATTCTCATAATAACTAAATTATTAAAGGTTATTTTTTTTTATTTATTAAACAATACCTGAATATTGACAGAGGTAAAAATTTTAACTACATATAAAAACACATTTTCGCTGCGCCTGTTTTTAAATAGTAATTAAAAGCGCAAAATGATTAAGTGTTCAAGAATATGTTAAAAGAGCAAAATGTTAAAAGTGCAAATAGATCTACCGGATAATATCAAGAATGAGCCGAGCTCTGTCCATATGGTTTTTTTATTTATTTTTTCACTAGCCTACACTAACCCACTGCTGAGCAAAGGCATCCCCTCGATTTCACCACGCATCTCTATCCCGAGCCACCTCCTTCCATTGATCGTCAAACCTGTCCCACTCATCAAGCCATCTTCGCTTTTATCAGGATTTCGTTGCGTAAATTTTGGGTTCATGGTTTTACATTATGACGCTTACCTTCCACCATTCTGAAATTCACTCACAGTGATGATATATAGGGTCCTTATGATATACGTGAAAAAATTTTGACCACGGCTTCGAATCTTGAAGCTGAACAACTTACCTCAAGGAACCTATATTCAATTCGCAAAAATATTTTTGACTCGTCGTACTAATTGATCAACCAATCCGCCAATTTTGTATGAGAAGGCCAAAATTTTTTTGCGAACTGAGTATAGGTTCCTTGGGGAAAGTTATTTAGTTTCATGAGTCACTATTATTACCAAATTTCAAATGCACTTTTTAAACATCCTGTATGTTTAAAGCCTAGCTAGGAACTTTCGATCTCGACATCTCATTTGCCAAAATTTGTTCAGTAGATTCAGCTGCCGCGGGCAATGAACGATTTCTTCCTCATTCATACGTACATAGGGTATGAGATAACGTATAATAACCCATCCTTTTGGCTATGCCCTATGCTGGTAAAAAATAGAGTTTTGAAGTCAAAATAAAAAATGGGTAAAATAAAGATAAAAATAACTGGCAACCCTTTACTCTGCATCCCGCGCTTTTCGTCCGTCCAAGGCGGTAAACTTGATTTGTCATGTAATAGTTTGTTATTAGTTTAATAATTGATAGATTAAAGTGAATTGTGAATTGAAGAACCCTCACTGAAGAAAATGGATGAGACTTCTAAATACACTGCTTGCGTCGTGGGATACTCCCCAAGATGAAATTGAAAGATTTCGCGGTAAGTCCAGTTACTGATTAAAAGCTACCTACTCCGCTGGTTACTGGTATGCTTAATATTTTTGATTTTCATCATTGGGCCCCTTTTTTACTCTACACCCTACCCAGGCTGTCGTATCTGCGGGGATGTGGCCTCCTGAGCTTTGAGACAGCTGTCCATCCACTTGCAGTGGAAGTTATGCAGTCATGCTTCTGCTCCACCTGCGTCCTAGCGCGTAAATTGTCCTGCTTATGATGTATTTGTCTTGCTCCAACGGAGATAGAACCATGCTGTCAAGGCAGAACCACGAGCAGGAAGAATACAGCGCAATAAGACCCAGGTGGAGCAAGAGCATCATACTGCACGGACTGTGTTGCAGTGTCTGGACTGCAGTTTTATACTCAAGTAAATTCCTGGTCATACATCCTGAGCTGAACCAATGACTTCGAAGAAACCGTTCCATCGTTATGTAGCTAGTTGTTAGTGTATCACTCCCCCTGGATGAAGCCAGGCTGTAGTCAAACCTGACTGCTGTATAGCGTATGACGGCCAATCATAATCATAAGCAATCAGCTGCTGCACAATATTTGACTTTTAAATTATCAAAAAAAAAATGCAAAAAGTGATGAAACCTCTTAACTTGTGAGAATTCAATCAACTAAATTATATTAGTACAGTTAAACACAGCTCAATGTAAACCGTCTATCAACTCTTTGACTTTATTAATGCAACTTATGTAATTTCAGATACATCAGAATATGTATTATGGCTGAATACAAATAACGAGCCTTGGGAAGAGGTGGTAACTAAATGAAAAAAAAAAACTGAAATACCAATTCAAAACTTTCAACAGTCCACGAATAAAAATGTGAAAGGTCATTTATGTTGGTAATAAATACTATACAGGCGTTGTTACAAAAAGTGTGTCTGAATATACAGAATATACAGAATACAGGATATTCTTAAACTGCTACTGTAGTGAAGGGGTTAGTATACCTACCCAGTTTGCATGCACCCTGTAATGACCAAAGATTTATACATCCATCAGGACTGATTATGTATGAAGAGTTTTAAATTTTGATTTTCTTTTGAACTATGATCAAACCCGTGTAAGTTTAATAATGTTATTTCAGATTTATCTTTGTACAAAGAACTGGTTTTGTTTTTTACAAATATTGGGAACCCTTGTTTGTCAAGCTCCTAAAGTTGAAGCAAAGTCAACTTACAAATGAAAATGCATTACAAATATTGGAAACATTGAAGACCATGGTAAGAATCTAACATATTTTAAACTTTTTGATTCTCTTTTGTCTTTTCGTACTTTTGTCAATTCCTTTTTGTCGTTTTTTGTTTTGTTTTTATTTTTTAATATCGTCTACCTACCTACTTGGTAGATAATTATATATATGAGGGAGCATGGAAGCCCTTGACAGTGCTACTTACGGTATTGCCAAGGGCTCCTTGTCTCAGGGTATTTTTTATTATATTAAATTTTATTGATTTCAGATAAAAATCACTCTTCAAATTACTCTGTACAACTGGACTACTTAGTTCCACCCCAGAGAAGACTGCCAGGAAAAATAAAATTTTCAAGTTCAGAATCTATAGAAGGACTCATTGTTTAAAAACATGTAAGCAATTTTTACCTGAATATTTAAAAATATATTATAAATTCATACATACTATGCTCTTCTACGATTTGATTGAATTTAGATAATTTATCATATTAGGCTAATAAATTAATCGTTTTCAGAACGCTGGAGATCGACAATGTCATCAAAAAACAAAAGGAGAAATCTGGCAAATATGAGCTTCAGAGCACCACCGCAAAGGGATTCGATCTTCTTTTAAATTAATCATGTCTTTCATGTAAATTACCCAAAGCAACGTCACACTTGTACCCTATCGTAAAAAAATTACGGTATTACGACTTGATATGACCTTATGCCAGCTCATGTTATATAAATCCTAAATCTGTAGGCATTCATTTTTATTGTTAAGTCACTGTTGTCTGCACGCTTCCCTCATTAAGTTAGCGTATATTTATATTTGTTTTAATCTTAATCGTAATTTTGTTTTGGACATTTACTTTAACTCAAAGCAGCTATCGAAATGCATTGTCCTGAGTGTCAAAAGAAAATAAAAATGTTAAAAATACGCGTTACATCTAGAATCTTGATTTAGCTCATAAAATTAATAACTATGTGTTACAATGTCCTACTGAGAACTGTAATAGAACAAGGCAATAATAAGGTTGAAAAATAAGTAGAGAAACCATCTTTCTAAAAGTTTTTTGTAAAAATTTTTGTCATCAAAACCAATTTAAAGTCGATATCATTTTCATGCTACAAGTTACGAATCTGTGGCTATAATAACCATTTCAAAACATATCACGTCGAAATTAGTGATGAAGTAAAGTTGGTATCTCTATGTAATTGTTGTAACCAGTTGCCTATGTCACTTAGCTCAGTTGACGGAACAACAATTTATCTTTTTAATTTTAAGCTTACTGCTGGCTGAGGATTTGGTAGTCTTTGAATTGTATACTTTCGTAGATACTTACTTTGTTATGTTTATAGGTATAAGTTTTATTATTTTTGATAAATAAATAAAACACTGGAACTTTTTTAAGTACTTTTAACTATAACATTATCGAGTCCTAGAAAAAATATAAGTGAAAGATTCTGTATTTGCCAAGTTGAAAGTGCTGATCATATAAACACGATAATTGTTGTGAAAAATAATTGTATATTTAAGACAGAGTGTTAATTTTGTTACAGACTTCCTATTTAGTAGTGATATTATCCAAAAAATAGAACAACTTCTTCTTCTCACTCAACACTCTGCACAATAATCAACATACTAATTTTATAGTTTATAGTTATTTAGAGAAAATGTTATTTTATACAGGGTGTTAATTTGATCGCAGACTTCCGATCTAGGGATTAAATTATTCAAAAAACTGAAGAACTTTGCAAAAAATACTTTTAACATAAACTAGATGTACTAGCCGTCAAAGTTTGTGTTAAAAGTATTTTTTGAGAAGTTCTTCAGTTTTTGAATAATTAAATTCCTAGATCGGAAATCTGCGACCAAATTAACACCCTGTATAAAATAAAATTTTCTTTAAATAATTATAAAATTTAATTGAAATATACGAATCTTTCATATCAAGTAATTTTCACTTTAATAGAAAAGATTTAAAAATCTTAGCTTACATAACAGATAATTATCTGAGAGTAATAGTCAATCTTACCATGAAATAGAAACATATTAAATCCAAGAAATAAAGTTATTGGTGTCATGTAGATAAATATTTGGACGGAAAATTATCGTAATCTTAGAAAAAGCCTTAAATTTCAATTCAACAAATATCATTTTTCAAATTTAGAGTCGAAACCTCTTGATTCAAGAACGTCTGCTTCTCCATTTAAGTACCAACAAATATTGAAACTAAAAATAATATATTTTAATTGAAGAACGTATCAAATTACACCTGATTGATAATTGTGTGATGTAAAATCGTTACGCTCTTGGAATGAGTAATATACTTTTTAAAAAAAGAGTCCACATGCTATTGTTTCGAGTATTTAGTTGGTTCGTTTAAATGATAAACTTTGAAACATTTTATGTCTTAATCCGAGTAATTTATTTTTTCCTTATATAGGAAACTGGAAATCTCTTGACTGAAATAATTTTCTTTGATTGAAGAACTATTTTCGTTCTGTGTGACCCGGAATTGTCAAGGTTTTTCGATGAGATATGTCTATATTGTTTTACGGTGTAGGTAGCTGTAGAATATCAAAAATATACGTATAACGTAGTGAAATAAGCAAAGCAAACTACGTTTGTAAATGGTATTTTTATTTCGTACCCAACTATTCAAGTGTAGGGCTTAGGGTATTTATCAAGTGGTGGTACCAATGGTATTATAAAGTCGTAGACATTATACTGGACCTGTTCTTAATTTTTTTTAACTACATAATACAGGGTGTTAAAAAAGTGTGTTTGAGATTTTAAGGGGTTGCTCAGAATCAAAATATACAGGAAATATATTGAAAAAATCCGATCTGCATTTTTTTACCCTTTACCATACAAATTCTTAATTCACTATTCCGATTTAGAATGGATATAAAAAGTTGTAGATAAGATTTATTTGTTATTTTTCCTGTATTCTATACTTGATTCTGAGTAACCCATTAAAATCTCAAACGCATTTTTTTAATACCTGTATAGGCAGCTGAAAAACTTCTTAAGCTGGAGTTGGCCATTAGCCTCACATCTCACCACTGTCCAAACTTGGACCCTGTGTGTGGAGAATGACCAAACCTTCCCTATAATAGCTATAAGAGAGATTATTATTATTATTTTTCTTTTTCCTTTTTTTCTTTTTTCTTTTTCTTTCATTCGTTTTATTGTTTACTTAATTTTGTTATTTTATTATTTCTAAAGAATAATTTAGCAAAACATATTAACTATTGTGAAAACCCCAATACTAACGCGTACGAAGTCGCGGGCACCAGCTATACACTATAAACTACAAAAATCGCTTTCCCAGAAATTCACTCGAAACGTGCTTTGCTAATAATTTAACAAAATATGCGAAACGTGCGATAGCCACTACTTCTGAGCGTGAAAAAACAATAAATAGCTGCCGATCGTCATAATTTTGATAACACTTATAATAGAGAATATGAGTGACATTTTCGTTCAAAAATAATAGAAAATAGATACATAGAAAATAGTTTATTGGCGTTCTAAATTAGGTGGCCGACTTTAGGCCATGGCCGTCTTTAGGACAGTTCACCCTACTCTAGTAGCTCATAATGATGGCAGTAATACTGCCGCAGTACTCAGTATGATCCTGGCTGATCCTTTTGAGATGGATTAAAAGAGTCCGTAATCTGAAATAGTTATTAATTATTATATTTATGATAACAGTGCCAACATAAACATTCCAAGATTGACATGATGACATGACTGTGACAAGTATTTTATGCTAAAACAAGAAGCAAAAGTAGCGTTCGTACGAGGAGTTTTATAAAGGCGCGCCGTGATCTAAGAACTCTTGTTCTTAAAGGACGTGGTCCCATAACTGTTTTAACGAACTACTATTAAAATTGCTATTTTTCTAGCTGAAGATGGTTGATACCACTAATAGAACTTAAATACCTACTAAAAAGTTTATGGAAATATTTTTAAATACTATAAAGAAAACTAATATTTCTTAGATTTTCATAGGAAAAACTAATAAAGGATATCATCACAATGTTATTTTCTGAAGTATTTTTTTATTATTTGTGAGTTTATTTTTTATTTTTGTTTAGGGGTAATGGTGGTCCATTATTTTATACTATAATGATAAGTTCCTGTTCTAATAACATAAAAAAATTAGATAAGTATAATTTGGAGATTATGTGTGCTGTAAGGACAGAAATTTTGAATCACAGCCTCTGTCTGCTAACTATGAGTTTGGTGAGGAAATAATTATTTTATTAATTACAATTATTAATAAATTAAAATATTTAACGCATGCGGCTTTCACTATAGAAATTCTCTTAATATTAATTTATATTCTTCTATGTCATATACAGGGTGTAACAAAACTGGTGTAGGACCCGTTAACTGGGAATTCTACTCATCGCACTGAACAACTTTTGTTCTACGACTTTGCTCAAATCACAAAAATAAATTTAGGTCATTTCATACAAATTGATTCATTTCATTCATCTATTTTGCCATTTTTGTATCGAGCGTCCAACATTTTTTTTGCGATTTGAGCAAAGTCGTAGAACAAAAGTTGTTCAGTACGATGAGTAAAATCACTTAACGGGTCCTACACAAATTTTATTTACGACACTAAATTGATACGTAAAAGAGACCAGCTGTCGTACATACAGGTTGTAACAAAATTGGTGTAGGACTCGTTAACTGGGGATTCTACTCATCTTACTTAACAACTTTTGTTCTACGACTTTGTTCAAATCGCAAAAATTTTTTTGGGCTCTCCATAAAAAAATGCACACGAGAGAGAGTGAAAGGAGCATTTATGAGAACAAGATATTATTTTAGGTGGCTCTTAAGCGATAAGCGCCTAGTTTCCTTCTTTAACTTTTGTAATTTGGTAAAGAGTTTTGACCGCCTCCTTGCTCTAGTGGTTAGTCCGCTCGTTTCTCATAAGTAGGTCGCGGGTTCAACTGTCGGCGGGGTCCAAATTGGTAGGACTCGGTTTGTTGGTGGCAGGAAAATTTCTGAGCCCAGATCTGGCTAGCTACCACCGTCTTATTCTAAGTTTTGCAGCGTTAATGTGATGTGTTCCGGCATAAAGATAAGATAGTCATTTCTCTCATTGAGCTGGGAAATCTCCGCAAGTACGCTTCCATCTTCGGCATCATCATCACTTACCATCAGATGAGATGATGCCAAGAGCTTTCCAATCAAAAAACTAAATATATGCACAATATCCCATTGAGCGTATGGCTTTGGTGAATTCGTACTCACCTAGAGCCAATGAGGATATAAAAAACCAAGGTACGATTAACCTAACAAGCGTCTGTCCTTATTAATTACAATAGGCTATCGTAAAGTAGGTACCTGTAAGGATACAAAATACACGAAAGTGTTCTGGAACGCTTCGATAATTCTCATATTTCTGGACTTCCCCCCCCCCCCCCTTATGAAAGCTATAGCTACGCCCATTCTGACTGCATAGTGGTTAAATTGCTGCCAATAGGTATTAATTTTTTTTACAGACCAAGAGTTGCAGTTTTGTAGCCAGATTTTATTTATTGCAAACAAATTATTTGTTTGCTGTCCGAATGATTAAATAGCAGATTTTTGTTGCTAACCAAATTTAATAACGGCAAACCATTTAATTACTTCTCAAATAAATTCCAGTATTATCAGTTGCCGGTTTAGTAGATACCTACAGTGCGGTACGGTCGAGTTCGTCAATATGTTGACGTTATGTACCTATGTTTAACTACGTACTTATGTTATGTTAGAAGTAATTGTATGACTTGCATATGTTACCGGCAATCTGTATAATCCGGTATTCTATACAATACCTAGGCAATGTATAGAATACCTGGAGCATCCAGGCAATGTATGAAATATTATTTATTTTATACTTTGCCTAGGTATTCTATACAATACCTAATGCGCAGCCGGCAATGTGTGCATGACAAATGTCATAATAGTTCCTCATGTAAAAATAAATAATTATTTTTAATTATTCCATTTTGAGTAGACAGTAAACCTACTTCAGAATTTTTTTGTATCCTAATTTTCAATATTCATTACCCGATTACTTATAAGCAAATTAGATTATGTTACTTAATCCAGAAGAATTTTAAGTTTCACGTTAATTTTATGATTTTATTGCAATTATTGAAAGGTTCCTTTTTTAAAGATTATTTTTATGAATAATTTACTAATTAAGTATAAACAACATATTATGAGTAAAAAGTGTGCTTGTCCTAAAAGTAAGTTCCTAAGAATAAATAAATACCTATAAGTGCCTAAAAATAAATACTAATTGTTAATTGTAGCAATTCTTAATTCTACTTAAAATATTACCTAATATTTTAAGTAGAATTAAGTAATATAATATGTTTTATATTACCTACCTTTTTTTAAAAGATTATTTTTAATAATTGACCACGCTGAATACGTTAAAAACAACCGACTTCAATCGCAACAACTCCAATTTTGCAATGTTTTGTTGATTTTCTCAAAAACCGCTGAATCGATTTCGATAAAATTTATATGGGACCACCTGTAAAGTATACCCTTTCAAACAAAAAAAGAATTTTCGAAATCGGTTCAGGCGTCTTCGAGTAATCGGTGAACATACATAAAAAAAAAAAAAAGATTCCGACGAATTGAGAACCTCCTCCTTTTTTTGAAGTCGGTTGATAATTTTAATAAAGTTGATTTTGAGCCAACATAAAGTTTTTTTCTATTCCGTCATTTTATAGGTAGTTAGGTACTTACAAAAATTGATAAATACAGACCAAAATCTATTTACCTATTTTACACATTACCGGCAGACCAGCAGGTACTCTATACAATACCTGGGCATTGTATACATTACCTAGGTAAAGTATGTAATTATCAAAAATATTCATAATATTTCATACATTGCCTGAATGCTCCATATATTCTATACATTGCATCCAGGCAATTGTATAGAATACCTGAATTATACAGATTGCCGGTAACAAATACATCACAACAGCAAAACATCAAAAATGTTTAAACTACTTATTATCGATCTCGACTGTACTTAGAATATTAGTTGTGTCAAACAGCACTCGTATTCGCCCCGCCTATAGATGTACCTATTCGGGCCAAGGCTGCCCTGCGTTCTGCCGCCACACGCCGCCGCCCGCCGCCGTGACAGCGCAGCAGCGATAAGCAGAGCTGTTTTATTTAGATATCATAGTCATATTGGATAGGATAAAGTACCTGCACCAATCAGACTTATACAGGGTGTCCCAGAAAGGACACGCCAGAGTGACACTGGAGATAGATTGGCTTCAGGTTTATCAGATAACATCAACATGACCCTAGTGAAAGTTCTCTGGTTTTCGAGATTCTACCACTTTTGTGTTTTTAAAATCTCCATTTTTTTCCTTTTATCGCCTCGCATTGCAAAAGATAACTTCAGAATCTCGTTTTTTTACATAGGCTAACTTAAATGTTGGTTTACACAATTAAGCAATAATTTTATTGAGAACTAGCGCGAAATCCTTAAAAAAAAACAACGAAGTTACAAACCTACTAAAACGAATAAGCCAGCGACTACCGCCTATTATAACATCGGCAGAGAGATGTCGACGCTACCGAGAAAATAAAAAAAGACAGCAATTAGACTTCTCCAGCTCCGTCCAGACGATCTCAAAGACGGAGTTCCACCAGTTTTCAGTTTTTCAGACCGACTAAAACTAATAAGCCAGCGACCAACGCCTCTTACGTGGGCAGCGAGATGTCAACGCTACCGTGGAAACAAAAAAATACAGCAATTGGAGGCCTCCAGCTCCGTCCAGACTATCTCAAAGACGGAGTTCCGCACAGCGTCCTCGACGCCGTCGTCGTTACGAAAATGAAACCATTATAGGTATACCATTTATTAGGGTTCCGTAGCCTAATGGCAAAAAACGGAACCCTTATAGATTCGTCATGTCTGTCTGTCTGTCTGTCTGTCCGGCTGTATGTCACAGCCACTTTTTTCCGAAACTATAAGAACTATACTGTTGAACCTTGGTAAGTAGATGTAGTCTGTGAACCGCATTAAGATTTTCATACAAAAATAGAAAAAAAAACAATAAATTTTGGGGGTTCCCCATACTTAGAACTGAAACTCAAAAAAAAATTTTTATCAAACCCATACGTGTGGGATATCTATGGATAGGTCTTCAAAAATGATATTGAGGTTTCTAATATCATTTTTTTCTAAACTGAATAGTTTGCGCGAGAGACACTTCCAAAGTGGTAAAATGTGTGTCCCCCCCCCCTGTAACTTCTAAAATAAGAGAATGATAAAACTAAAAAAAATATATGATGTAAATTACCATGCAAACTTCCACCGAAAATTGGTTTGAACGAGATCTAGTAAGTAGTTTTTTTTAATACGTCATAAATCGTAAACCGCAATTTACCTACAACGAACTACAAGAATCCTATAGTTAAGTGTCCCGACGATTTTGAAAACAGCTTGAAACCTTGTGACGAAAATCTAGAATTAGGGGTTAAAACTCGCCAGAAATCGATCTATGGTGGAATTATCTTCGAAAAACTCATATTTAAGGCAGATATGAGCGAAATTACATAATATGACTTCACATATGATGTTTATTTTTAACACCACCTTCAAGCGCGAACTGGCCTAAAGGTTCGGTGCTGGCTTTTTAGGGTTCCGTAGCCAAATGGCAAAAAACGGAACCCTTATGGATTCGCCATGTCTGTCTGTCTGTCTGTCTGTCTGTCTGTCTGTCCGTATGTCACAGCCACTTTTTTTCCGAAACTATAAGAACTATACTGTTAAAACTTGGTAAGTAGATGTATTTTGTGAACCGCATTAAGATTTTCACACAAAAATAGAAAAAAAACAATAAATTTTGGGGGCTCCCCATACTTAGAACTGAAACTCAAAAAAATTTTTTTCATCATACCCATACGTGTGGGGTATCTATGGATAGGTCGTCAAAAATGATATTGAGGTTTCTAATATCATTTTCTTATAAACTGAATAGTTTGCGCGAGAGACACTTCCAAAGTTGTAAAATGTGTGTCCCCCCCCCCATAACTTCTAAAATAAGATAATGATAAAACTAAAAAAAATATATGATGTACATTACCATGCAAACTTCCACCGAAAATTGGTTTGAACGATATCTAGTAAGTAGTTTTTTTTTAATACATACGTCATAAATCGTAATCCGCAATTCACCTTTCATTCAAGTTACAACGAACTACAAAAACTTTTATATTATGTTACTTGCTGCTACGGAACCCTTCATGGGCGAGTCCGACTCGCACTTGGCCGCTTTTTTTTTTATTGTGATAGTGACCGTCTGAGTTTCACTCAGATAAGGTAATAAGCACTCCTTAGAAATCATCGAATTCACGAAAAAAACTAGCGGTAGCAGCCCGACTTTTTTTTGGTAAAGGCTTAAAAATTCCAATTTTGTCACGAAAGATGTGCTAAAACCGAAAATACAAGTACTTTTTTTTCACAGCAGTTAGTCAAATTTAAGTTTACGTTTTAACATTGACATAAAATTTTTATATACTCTCCCTATTAAAACACTGTAGTGTTAAGGACAAATCTTTATTTTCTTGTTACATATCTTTTACTCAGCACACTAGACAATTTACAATGACATCTGTCAAAATAAAGGCGGGATTTGTCTAGCTAGGCTAGTGTTGCCTAATAACATAATATATGACAAAAAAGCGTTTGTTCCCCTAGGCTCAACTGTGAGGCTTAACTGGTTGAGCCTTTCGGACTTTTTTTTTTCCCATAGGGTCAACTGGTTGAGCCATTTGCACTTTTTTCCCATAGGCTCAACTAGTTGTGCAGATAAGAAAAAAAAATCTTGACGGCTCAACCCTGGTTAGTTGTATGTAACACATTATTTACTGACGACCGAAATGAAGATCTATCATATCCTATCTCATGTGTGGTAAGTTTGTCTGTCAACACCACATATTCAGGATTTTCAGCCGAAATCGAAACCCTTCGGCCTAAGTCTCAGTTTCGGCCGTTTTGAAAGTTTTCAGTAGCAACAGCCTGGTTGCCTGTGATACTTCGTGTTCAAAAGTACCAGGAGAGCATGACCGAACAGAAGGTAGACAGTGCCGGATTACTCTTTGATCACCTAAGCCAGCGGTTGGAAACATTTTAGCAGGCAAGGGCCACATCATAGAGATCTTAAGGCCACATAGTAATTTAGTGAAATGAAGGCGGGCCGCACTTATTTCATTATATCACTCTGTGGCCCTTGCTTGAATAATGTATGTCAATTTTATAAAAAAATATAAATATATCTATGTATTTACAACAATATTTTATGCATTATCAGTTTATTCGCAATAAAAAGTCGGTGACTCAAATTAAACGACAGCTTAGAAATAACGAAAATTCAGTGTGATTTCTGAGGCTATCTGGCGATGCATAAAGGAGGTCCTTTGAGCAATAAATTGCTACAATAAAAATAATAATTATATTTATTTGATTGTTTGCTCTGTGTCTGGGTATAATATATATATATATATATATATAATTATTATATGTGTATGTATATCAGTCACTGGTACATTTTGATTTAAACGTATAAAATAAAGAGGAAACAAAAATAAGTTAAATATTTACTCTTGATTTTTAAATAAATCAGTATGATTATTGCAACCGGAGGAAAATAATTAATTCTTTTTGGAAGTTTAGTTGACTAACTGGTCCCGTCACGTAGCACGTTCCGAGGGTACGTTCTGATAGCACCCGTTCACTCTAACAACATAGGATAGCCTAATCCGGTAAACTTGAGAAATTATTGGTTCCCCATACAAACTTTCATCCCCTATATCACCCCCTTCAAGTTTAATTTTTGCAACGAAAGTTCCCTATATCCTTCTCCAAGGTCCCATTTATCTCTATACCAAAATTTACACTGCCGGCCAAAAGTATCCCCTCCCCCTGATCTCAGAAATGAGCAATGGTGTACATGAACGCCTGGGTTGACGAAGGACGTACGTCTGCACAGCCACGTCCCGGCCGCCCACGCAGAACTTTTCAACGAGAAGACAGGGTCTTAGTGCGCGCATTAGTCTTAGTTCGACTTCTAGTCGCACATCGCCTGCTACTGCTCTTGCGAGGGAGTGGAGTCCAGCAATACACAGAGGACTGTCTGTTCGTACAATACGTCGTCGGCTTCAAGAGGCAGGACTATCAGCACTTCGTACTTTGCAGAGGATACCTCTAACACGTCAGCACCGCCAGGCACGTCTTCAGTGGTGTCACGCTCGACGCGATTGGAGGTCGGAATGGCATCATATCGTCTTCTCTGATGAATCCCGATTTTGCCTGGAAGCCGGCGATGCGCGCATTTTGGTACGTCGGAGACGGGGAGAACGTCTCCACGAAGAGTGTGTTCAACCTCGCGCCTCCGCCTGTCAGAGACGCGTATTGGTTTGGGGAGCTATTTCATACGAGGGACGCTCTCGTCTTCTACGCGTGCAGGCTACTGTGACAAGTGCTCGGTACATTGCAGAGGTTTTGCAACCTGAAGTAGTACCTCTGATTCATCGACTCAGAGGTGCCACATTTCAACAGGACAACGCTCGTTCGCATACTGCAGCAACAGTACGAGCCTTCCTCATACGGAAACATATTCCTGTCCTCCCATAGCCGGCTTGTTTACCAGATCTGAACCCGATCGAACACGTGTGGGACATCATAGGTTGGCGTTTGAGGCAGTATGCACATGCTCCAGCTAATTATGAAGAGCTCTGGCAGCGAATCAACGTAGAATGGACGGCCGTACTACAAACTACTATTCAACACCTGGTGGACTCTCTTCCCCGTCGTGTAGCTGCGGTACTTGAAGCAGCTGGTGGTTACACTCGGTATTGAAGATAACCACACACTGTGCACTGAGATCTGTTTTCTGCTACGTTTATGTATATTTCTTTGTCTACAATAAATATTAGTTTGTATTGTATTATAAACATAGTTTGATTCATGTAGCATTGATCATTTCTGAAATCGGGGGAAGGGGATATTTTTGGCCGGCAGTGTATCAAAATCAGTTCAGCGGTTTAGGCGTGAAAACGTTACAGACAGACAGTATTACTTTCGCATTTATAATATTACTATAGTAAGTATAGTATTAGTATATTATGGATTCTCAAGCGATTGAGCCTACGGGAATTGGTTGAGCCGTGGGTAAAAATATTACCATACATTTGCTACACTAGAAAACCAGTTGTGCCGTGGGGAATTTTTTTTGGTAAGGCTAAACCACTTGAGCCTCGCAGTTGAGCCTAGGGGAACAAACGCAAAAAGAAACAACTTAATTCTTTTTTTAAGGATTTCGCGCTAGTTCTCAATGAAATTATTGCTTAATTGTCTAAAACAACTATTTAAGATAGCATAGGTCAAAAAAATCGAGATTCTGAATTTAATTGTAGCAATCCGAGAAGATAAAAGGACACAAAATGGGAATTAAAAAAAATACTTTAAAATACACAAAAATGGAGCGGTGATATCTCGAAAACCAGAGAACTTTTAATAGGTTCATGTTGAAGTTATCTGATAGATCTGAAGCCAATCTATCTCCAGTGTCATTCTGGCGTGTCCGTTCTTGGACACAATAGAGGCTTCTTTTAAGGTAGGTAGGTACCTGTAGCGCAGAATAAAGCTTAAACCCCAAGGATGCTAAACTAAAAATGAAAAGCGCCATTATAAAATTAAAAGCAAATCCTAATTAAAGGAACAAAAATAGCGGTCAAGTGCGTGTCGGGCCACGTGCAATGTAGAAAATGAAAATGAAAATATTTTATTCGAAGTAGGTAGCAGTGTACACTTTTCGAACGTCATTCTTTTATCTACCTAATACGAGGTTCCTACCACTCGGAACTCGTATACCCACCGTTTCGGGAAGTGTTTGCGGAGTGAGAAGAAACGGCGGGCCCTAAAGAAACTCCCTCAAACACATTTTTTTTTTAAGTCTTATATTCTATAACATCTTAATGCTAGATCAATAAATGAATTATACAATGTCATGTCTGTAAATAAAATATACAAAAATAAGAATAAAGAAAGGATTCAAAAGAGATAAAAGTAAAAATTGTTTGTAGCTAATGACTAACAAATTCCAAAACACCAATGACAAGAGCAGGCCAGTTCACACGGACAGCACCCGATCACGAGTATAACGCGAGAGTCAGCCATCGCTCCCCTCAACCATATTTGAGGGAAGGGAACGACCCGGCTCCCGATACGCCACCATCCGCACGAACATTTAAGCGAGCATGCACCACTCCGATCAATGGACAAAGAAAAAGGAGAAGAAAATGTCTTACCGAATCCCTTCAGTTCTTTCACAATAGAGTTTGTATCTTTATTGTCTCACAATATGTCATGAAAGTGTTGCTGTGTTGGTTGGAGAAACACTTACCGTCCAAGCATTTCTATCATCTAAGTACTCACATGTCTTATAGTAAGCTTTATTACATAGTATCTTTTTTACATAACTTTTGAATTTATTCTCTGTTAGGTTTACAATATCTTCTGGTATTTTATTATACATTCGTATGCATTGTCCCACAAACGACTTACTAACCTTACTGAGCCTAGTAGATACAAGCTGAAGCTTACTGTTATTCCTGAGATTACGAGTATGTCTGTCAGAATTCAGTGTAAAGTGATTTAAGTTTTTTCGCACATACCTACATTACATTTAGAGGTCCCATACTACTTCGACAGACACTGCTTCAAGGGGGATAACTACCCGTCTCACAAAATTGACTACTACTAGGGAATGCAAAACCGGCCGAAAATAAAACCCGGTTTTTTTCGGTTTTCATAATAAAAATCCCGGTTTTCGGGTAAACCGGTTTTTAAAGTAAGTTTTTTATCACTTTACAAATTATATTTTTAAGTATCGTACAATTCAGGCCTCCTACATCTTACAATTTTCCAGAAGAAAAAAAAGGAAATTAAAAATTTCAAAGAAGATTGTTTAAGAAAAGGTTTACTTGCTTTTTGTGTTTAAGCTAATTGAGTAGTTGCAATTTTAATCAACAGTATCAACTGAACATGAACGAATTGGGTAAGTATAATGATAACTATCACACAATTCATGCATGATTTAATGGAAGCCTTAGTCTTGTGACATTGCTGTATTTTGGACGTAAAGATATTGCAGAGCTTCCTGAACGCTGCCCAGCAGAGTATGATTTGACGGTTGAGAATTCGATTTGACGAAAGTTGATCTCCTTCTCGAAGATGGATCTACCTAGCTGGACTGTTTGTGTTGCGGACAGTTTCAACCTGTTTGAATTTGGCGCCAGATATTTTGAAAACCGTGCGCTGTGGTACTTTGATAAGCGCGCAGTGTCTGCAAACGTGACTACTAGCGCCATCTAGGAGCGGTGGTCTGTAGTAAAGCCTAAGGCACACCGCATAGTTACGACAGTTCCATACAAAATTGGAGAAGCGACATCTATCGTCGAGTAGCAAAACTGCTAAGTCAGCCTGTCCTTCAACTGATGAAGAACATTCCAGAGTTCGTCAAGGATGGAACAGATGGCGCGAAGATTCTGGTGTCATTCGGTCTTTGTCAGACTTGCGTAAAATAAGCGAGATAGACAGAGATACTTTCCAGAAAAACCGAGAGATGGAGCAAGGGGCAGTCCTTGGCAATATGTCACTTACGTGTGTGTGTTAGTATGTGTGCGTAAAAAGAAAACTCTCGGCAGACGGGGCGAACAGTATGGAAAAGTCGATGTCCCTTATATAAGCCGCGTGGAGCTGGTACTCGCCTTCCCTGTCCGATGAAGTTGTAAAGGCCCAACGGCCAACAACAAACATGTCCGTTCGAAAAAAAAAAAAAAAAACACTGCGGCGTCAGTTGTAAATCAGTTGATCATCAGTTCAGATCAGTGAACAGTTCTCCAAGTGAAGAAAGTGAAGTGTTACGAACCAGTTAGTGGATAGTTACCGCGACAAGTACCCAGTGTGTGTGTTGAAGTTCGCGTGTTAACTACGTGGCCCAGTGTGACCTCGGACCCAAGCGTGCTACGTTCCTGTTGCGGTACCGACCGGTGTGCTCTTGTGTAGCCCAGGCGTACTCACTTCCACTAGTGTTATTGGACTGGACCTTCGTACCTTCATCACCGGTGAATCCACCTGGACGATTTCTTCAAAGTTATGTGTTTTTGTTGTGACTTGTGTGTTAACTGTTTACTGAACATTTAAAATTAGTGCCGAACAGTGTTCATAAATTTTAGTGAACGTTAACCTAGCAGGGCCAGTTGGACCATTTAAGGTCTCGTCAGACAGCGGGCGTGGCGGGGCGTCGGCGTGGCGCTGGCGCGACGTAAGCAGTTGTAATGTACCATGGACTATGGACGATGTCACACAGAGCCGTCGAGCTCGGCGTGTCGCGTCACGCCCGCGCCGCGCCCGGCGGGAATACAACAAGAGCACGGCGGGGCGGGGCGCGAGCGCGGCGCGGGCGTGAATCCACGCGTTGTGTTCTATGAGTAGCCGTTGTAGTAGTCAGACAGACGGCGCGACGGGCGCACGTCACGCCCGGCGCGACGCAAGGCTTGTGTTTTGCAGAAAAGGTTGAAAAACTAATTGAAATTGTTCGAGGCCACATTTTTTGTACGATTTGGGTCATCCACAATACAAAAATGCTAGTCTTAAGCATAGTATAAATAGTAGGTTATCTTCATACAATGGTACATCGCGCGGCTTGTATGTGTGCGCGCCAGTAGGCACCGCCGTCTACGCACACAAAAGCAGAAAATGCCGAGGTGACCGAGGTGAAACTGTTGGGGCTGCACCGCGGCTGAGTGACGTGACGTGTTAGTCACTTGCCGTCTCTTGACACGACACGACATCGACGCCATCGCGTGTAAAAAAAATGACTGCATCTACAAAGCGAAAATATTGTTGTGTTTCTGGAATTCAAATCCAGAAATGTCGTTATTCAAGATACCGACTGATATGATATTGAAAAAACAAAATATTAAAGCCACTTATTCCATTCTTTGGTAACTCACGGAGGAACATTTACATTTTACCTACAAGTGATTAGTAATACCTGCACATCTCTTAACTGGTGATTCCACTCTTAAAACTGAAAAACTTGTTCTATATAACTTTGGACAAATCACATTTTTTTCTATGCTTTTCATACAAATCGATCAGCTTATTGAGCGTAGTTCATAATAAGAAACCAAAAAGATTATGCAATTTAAGCAAAGTTCTAGAACAAAAGTTGTTCAGTTCATAAGTAAAATCACCAGTTAAGAGGTTAGCATTTGGGTATGTGGCAGTCACCTGTATATTTTTGATCACTATTATCAATTTATCACTGTGTTTAAACTTTTAATTGATGGGCTTTATCGAGGTAATTTTACAATGATTATAGACCAGGAGCCAGGGGGCTTTAATTTTTCATTTAATATAAATACAGTCTGAACTTAAGATTTTTTATTGCTATCAAATCGCCACTGCGCAATAATAATAATATAATTTAAATACTAGCTCCTTTTAATTGAACCGCTCTTATTCTGATTATTTTCACAAACTTTTTCTAAGCCTGTCGTTCCTTTCCTTCGTGCGGTGGTACCGCTCATTATTCTCGGATTTGCTATTTTTGGGTTACCTACCACGTTTCTTTTTTCTGATTTGACCTACAAGTCAATTTTTGTATCATTTATTTAAAAAGTGTTACAACAAAAGTTGTCACGTTAGACCCGACTAATAAATAGCCTTGATATACCTTGTTCCAATCAAGAAAAAGCAAAAGGTAAAAATCAAACTTACTATGGAACTGACACATGTCAACTTCAGTTGCCTACTAAGTTTATTTAGGTACCATTTGATTGAAATGACCTATATCTTTATGTATTTGTATGTATCTGCTGTTTAACAATCAGTTAATTATTATAATGGTTAGTACCATACAAAATACAATACAAATACGCAATGATGTATGTGACTGATAAAATGCAGTAAGCTCCCGGTCTACATAACGCATCTAGAATCACGCAGACGGCCGCGGGCCGCGCCGCGCATGCGCCGTGTGCCGACCGAGAGCTGCTGCAACGCCGCGCCGCCGCCGCTCAGCTTCTGTGTTGCCAGATCTCCCGATTTTACAGGAGATTTCCTGTTTTTCTCAAATATCTCCTGTTCTTCTGTTTTTCTACATGAATCTCCTGTTTTTCTTTGAAATTAAAGTATGGAAAGATGTGGAAAGAAATGGAACGTAAAACACGTCACACGGGGCACCATTGAGGCACTGACCATTGCATGATGACCGTGTGCGATTTGTCCCGAGATATTTATTTACTTTCGAGTCCTCTAATACTAAAGCTAAACTTCTAAAAAACTCATAAGTGTCGGATTGTAAATGGCTGATAGACTGTTTTATATCGACAATTCAATTGTTTACGTTTTTTCTCGGCTGGATTGCGGTTTGTGACTTTGTTTCGTAAACAGCATGTGAACACGTAACAAGTAAAATATATAAATAATTTAAAAGCCGTGATTTCATTTTAAAAAAATATCTCCTGTTTTTTCCTGCAGCTCGTTCTATACATCTACTGTTTCTTTTCTATAACACCTCCTGTTTTTTTAAAATCCGGTCTGGCAACACTGCTCAGCTTAGTCACATGAGTATCTGCCGGCCGTACCGCACGCTGTCCGCTGCGACGCCGTCGGCCGCACCAACGACGACGTCGCGACGACACGATTTCTCGCTTGTTATATTTTACCGTACCTATTTATATGTTATCTATAAGAAATCGTATGAAATACGTTACACGGTAAAAATATTCTATTACTCGGTCTGTCGTAGTTTACTATAGTACTTGTACTATTGGGTATTCTGTGACGATAGTTATTCTCAGAGATCACTGATCTAAGAGCGTTTAGTAAGTTACTAATAAATACACGGCTTCGTAGTTCTCCTTGATGCCTATGATGTACCTATGTGATTCAATTTTAATTAGTTATAAGACATAATATAGTGGGTTTCACTTTTGGTCGATTATTATTGTATGAATAAAATAAAATACTATTTTATTCCAGGCATTTTTTTTATATAAACATACATACATATATACACTAATGCGTTTTAAATACCAACGTAAATATTATATCATTAAAATACACCCAGACACAGGGCAAACACATGTGTGCCAAGGTGGGAATCGAACCTACGACCCTCGGATCAACAGAGCGCTAGCCATTGAGTCAGTCAGTTTCTTTTTTAAATGAAATTACATAATTATTAATAGGTATAAGGTACTAACATTATTAGTAGCCGATATTTTAGTAAGCACTTTTACTTCTGATTTTGAATCTCGCTAAAATATTGGGCACTAATAAAGTAGCACTTTATGCAGGTATTCTACTCCTAAAACCTTGCCCGATAATAAGCTCATAGTCAAATCCCAAAAAAAATTGCCATCTCATAAAAATTGGTAAGCTGATTAACGAATTTTGTATGGGAAGTGATTTTTTGGTATTTATAGGTGTTTTTTAGGGAAATTTCTCTAAATTCATGATTAGAAGCCACAGTTAAAACTTTGTCGGTCATTTTGTATCACCCGGAATAGGTAAGTACATACACTTCTACAGTGAGGCACAACCCTGCGTGTTTGGTCAACAACACCATATACATAAGTATTATAGTCTACTACCGGCGAGCAGATCACCTACTCTCTCTACTCTGTCTTAAGTCTGCAATTTAGGATTCTATCGGAAGGGAACTGAATGAAAGTGGTGAGTAACACGCCGAGTCCGGCGGGTTGGCCGGCGCGAAGCTGGCGTGAATGTCACGCCCGCAGTGTGACATACACGCCACGTCGCCGTCGCGCCAGCGCCAAGCCGACGCCCCGCCACGCCCGCTGTCTGACCAGACCTTTAGTGCCCGAATTGTTTGAAGTAGTGCCCGCCATTTTTTGTGAACTATATTTAGATTCTATTGCTTGTGGACTATTTTATTGTGTTCTTTGTTTTATCGTGGACATTATTGTGTGCTGATTTGTTTTATAAACAATAAACTCCGTCGGTCCGGATTTTTGTGTTTTTGGTTTTCGGGAGACACAGCCCACTAGGACGTCGTGTTCGCCTGTCGTCTACAGTTTGTCCCAGGTAAAGGCTTTGCCACACCAAAGGCAGGTCAGACGCGGAGCAGGTCAGTAGCAGCGCGGGAGACGGCACACTGAATGCAGACGGCAGTTCCAACGCAGTTTTAACGCGGGCCCGCGTTAAAACCGCGTTCAGTGTGACGTTGACGGGTGGAGGTTAGTTGGCTGCAAGATGTCGAACGGATTCTTGCTGCTTTTGGCTCTAAGTCAAAAAAGAGAATTTTACTTGAATGTTACATTTCTATAATATTTGTCTCGAAAATCGTATATATTTTTGTTCCCACGCATTAATTCGATATTTTTTTCGTTTAAATCCATCAAGCGGTTGTAAAAAAATACAACTGCTGTGTAACCGCGTCGCCGCGCTGCGCTGCACTGCAACCGCCCCGCCCCGGTTGTGGCATGCTAACATGGTTGCCATAGTTATACAGCAGCGCGAGCCCGCGATCAAACTGCGCCGCGCCGCGCCTGCGCTGCTTCTGACCCGCGCTCGAGCTGCCCGGTTTGTCGTCCGGCAGTTGCAGAGCGGCGCGGCGCAGCGCAGTTTGAGCGCGGGCCCGCGTTCAAATTAGGTGTGACGTACTTCATATAATTTCTTGTATTACAACATGCGCGGGCCCGCATTTAAACTGCGCTGCTACTGACCTGCTTTTGGTGTGGCAAAGCCTTAAACATATCCAGGCAGACATATCTGTCAAAAATATCAAGTGTAGTCTCCAACCTCAACCAACCAGAGGAGTAGGTGTGACATAATTTTCGTCTTGTCCATGTTAAAACCAACTTGTTGAGAGGCCCTGCTAAGTCCATCGAGCATTGTGCCTTAGTCTTCCAAGGTGTCAGCTCAGCCATGACCACGATAACGTTAGTGAATCCGAAGGTTGCTAGTAAAGTTGGTATGTACTAGCCGTTGATGTTCATGCCAAGTCTCCTCTCCAGAAGGTTCTGAAGCTATTTGAGGGCCGTTCTAATATCGTACAAGAATAGAATAGAATAGAATAGAATAGAATATAAATTTATTTACTCTTGAACTGGGTACAATGTGGTCTTAGGAATTAATAGTACAGATCGCCAAGCTCAGCCATGCAGTTCATGACATGTAAATCAAAAAATTGCAATAAAATATTAATTATGTTTATGATTTAAAAATTCCGTCACTGAATAAAATAAATATTGAAGAAGCCATCTGTTCAATTCCGCTTTAAACCGATTTGCCGATACTTCTCTGATGAATTGGGGAATTTTATTAAAAATAATTTTACACATCCATAAGCAATTTTTTTGGTACCTCGTGGTCTTAGGGACCTCTTCATGGACAAGTATTTCTGGGTAACGTCTGCTTCTCAACACGGTTTCGTTAGCCTGTGTATAAAAGGTTTTGCGGTTTATTTTTACAAAATATGCAGCTTCGAGTATATATAAACAGGGCAGAGGAAGGATTCCGAGCGATTTAAAAAGAGGCTTACATGATACGTCAGGGGCTACACAACATATAGCCCGTATGCATTTTTTTTGGGCTATAAAAACTTTGCCTACGTCCGTACTATTTCCCCAGATAATCAAGCCATATCTAAGCACTGAATCCACATATGCATAGTACGCTGTTAATGCTGTCTGCTTAGATGCCACCTTAGTCAACCTATGCAATGGAAAAATGAACCTGTTTATTTTATTACATGTTTTTTCAATTTGATCTTTCCAGTTAAGATTCTTATCCACTATCAAACCTAAAAATGTTGTTTCATTAACACTCTGGAGAGCTTCATTTTCATAAATAATTTCTGAAATGTCATGATTATTAAAATTAATGAATTTGGATTTGTTTATATTAATTTTTAAAATATTATTATTTAACCATTTTACTATAGAAATTAATACATTATTTATGTCATCTAAATGTTCATTTTCTGTCAAATTTTTATTTGATGTCACAATTATAGAAATATCATCGGCAAATAAGATACTCTGGTGCTTTGTTACCTCTGGCAAATCATTAATATAGATGAGGAATAAAAGAGGACCTAGAATGCTCCCTTGCGGTACACCCCTAGCATTATGTTGCAATTTGGAGTGATAGGATATTGCCTCATTTTTTTCATTCAAGTTTTGGATCTCAACATATTGCAATCTGTTGCACAAGTAAGTCTTAAGCCAGTATAAGGCAGGACCTCTTATACCATTATGCTCCAATTTAGATAATAGCATGTCATGTGATACGTGGTCAAAGGCTTTTGACATATCAAAGAAAAGAACGGTTGAAAGTAAGTTACTATTTAGTCCTTGCAGAATTTCTTTCACTAAAGTAAATGTAGCTAGTGTTGTGGACTTGTGTTTCTGAAAACCGTATTGATTTTGTTTTATGACATCATATTTTTCAAAGAAGCACATAAGTTTGTCATGCATGGTTTTTTCGAACACCTTTGCCAAAACTGGTATCAATGTTATGGGACGGTAATTATCCATAATGTCTTTATCACCTTTTTTGTACAGAGGTTTTACTATCGACAGCTTTAACTTTTCGGGAAAGGTTCCCGTTTCCATGGAAAGGTTAATCAAAAAGGTTAATACTTTACTAATATGACATCTGCATGCTTTCAAAACTCTGGTGGAAACATTGTCAAAACCCTCCGAGTTTGTATTATTTAGTGACATAATCGTTTTGTTAACGTAATTTTCATCTACTGGTGTCAAATATATTGAATATTGTACATTACGTTTAGAATTTGTACTTTTCTTTATGTCATTGTTATAATTAATTGTTTTTGTCATATTAATAAAATAGTCATTAAATTTATTTGCAATGTCATAAGGCTTATCGAAAATGTTATTGTTGTCATTAATTCTATCTATATATTTATCCATATTTGTATACCCTGTTTCACCTTTAACTATATCCCATGTAGCTTTTGCTATATTTTTACTTTTAGCTATGTATTTTTTATTGTTTATTTTTTTCGCATTTTGAATACACCTTTTAAATAGATTTGTGTAACTAAGATAGGTATGTCTGTTTTCCTTAGTTTTGTTAGAGTAATACTTAAAACGAAGGGCCTTTTTTGTATCACAGCTTTTTTTAATACCTCTCGAAATCCAATTTAAATATGGCTTCTTCTGTATTTTTACCCTAATTATGGGAAAACATAGACAGTAAAGCAATGAGAACAAATCATGAAACTTATTAATAGCAACATTTATGTCAGATTCAAAAAATACTTCCGAGAAAGATAGGCTAGCTAAATATTGTTTAAATTTTTTAATGTTCTCTTCAGAGTAACATCTTTTAAACATATATACAAATTTTGGTATAATTTTCTTGCAATACACAGGGAATTGTAGTATCTGGGCAGTATCATGGTCAGATAGCCAAAGTGAAAGGGTCCTAGCTGATGCATCTTTAAGGTTGCTTATCATGTGATCAAGGCATGACTTTCCCCTTGTTGGCTCATTGATATGTAATTCAAGGTTGTAATTTTGTACAATATCGTTTAGGCGAGTAGTACTATTGTTATTTTCTAAAGTGTTTATGTTAATATCACCGACTAAGACTATTTTCTTTTTTGAATACTTTTTAAGGAACTTAAACAACAATAAATCAAGTTTTTCGAAGAAAGTATCTAAGTGTCTTTTTGTATTTGAAGGAGTTCTATATAGACAGATTATTAAGACATTGCTTGATGGAATTAAAATGGCACAGCATTCGAAAAAGAAGCTTGTGGCGAGATCATTGAAAAAGTCAATTTTTTTCCACGATAGCCCTTTTTTTACCATTATACACGAGCCCCCTCTCTTCTTATTACGCGAAAAACAAGATGCCAGCTCATAGTTATGAAAAATTAGATTTTTTTCTTCACCAGACTTAATAAACGTTTCAGTAAAACATAATACGTCCGGGCTCAGGCCGGAACTGCAATTTAAATTTGCTAAAGTAATTTCAATCAACTCTTTCTTAGATAAAAGTCCCTGAATATTTTGGTGAAGAATAGAAAAAATATTAACTTTGGGAACGAAAAAACTCTTCGGTCGAACTGGTTTTCATTTCATGAGATGTTGTTGTCAAAGGCGATACTGAATTTTGCTTATTTATTACCGGGAAATAATAAGGTATAGTCCCTTTCTTACACAGTTTACCGTATGATTGGGTGGCAGCCGGTATGTCCAGAGAACTTGTGTTTTTATTTGATTTCGAACTGAGTTTCTTAAAGTTTAGAAATTGCAACTTATAGTCATGTGTATCAATAGATATATTTAATTTAAAACAGATATAGTCAATATATTTTTTCTTGTTATATATTGTCTGATTTATGTCTATAAATGTGCAATGAGGTACCTGTTGAGTCCATAGCTTTAGGGAATAATTTAGGGTTTTTTCATTTAAATATGGGTTATGGCTAACAGGCAGAATATAAACAGAACACTTCTTCAATCGATCAAGTAATACGCACAAATTATTATGTTGATAGTACAAGTTGATTTTTATCCGGGATATCTTCATTATAGTGTTGGGTCAATCTGGTTCTCGGGTCTTTGGCTAAATTACTGACAAATAAGCGTATGGTCGTGTATGATTGCCCGTAGATAGCCAGTTCCGTATTACGTTGGGGAATCTTGGTAAACCAACTTCCATCTTCCAGCTTTGGCAGTTAGTTTTGTTCCCAGCACATTCCTTGCGATACTTTGGAGCTCTGATTACACTAAATCGCCTCTTTTTTACGATTCGTTTTAAATTGGCGTAAATTGCATCGGGAACTTAATGATCTGTATTTAAGTCGTCGATGCTGGTTTTCCAAAGGACTGCGAAACTAAACTGTGTCGTTCTTCCGTGAGCTTGCTATGATTATAGTAACGTCCAAGATCTTCTGGGTTCTTTTTGAACGGTGGGTTTTAAAAGCATTATTCCCCAGCCGTTTGGAATTTCTAAGATTCCTGTCGTAATAATAATCCATTTTGTCGTTTTTTGCAAATCGAGCTAAAAACTTAGGGTTTTTGAACTAGATAGGCACTGGTCGGAGCGTAGACTTCATCAGCCGACATATTCCTAGCTAAGTTTTTAGATTCAATGACTTGAGCTTTCAGTTTCCACTGAGTTGATCACAGAGACATCAATGAGTATTTGCCTCTGTGTACACAAGATAATAATAATAATAATGCCACTTCGCCTAGCGCGAAGTGGTCAGAGTAGCCCAAATGTATACTTCCAAATAATAATAATAATGATTACGGATGTGTGGCAAGTGCAATCCACTGAAATCATTCCTGTAGTCCTGTCCGTTAATGGTTTGATCCCCGCTGACCTGGATCGTAAACTTAGACGGTTGGGACTTCGAGGCAGACCGATAATAGCGGCTATGCAAAAGGCAGTCCTCCTCGACAGTGCCCGGACTGTCCGACGCTTTCTCTCCTCGTCGCACTGACCTCCAGCCGACTGTGCTTCTGCTGGAGTAGCTCCTGCCATTTACCTACCTAGTGGCAAGTGAGCAAAGTAGCCCAATTTTATATTCCGAAATAATAATAATATAGAATTTATTTCAGGCCGTAGCCCATACGTGTTAGTAAAACAACAACGACTTATAGTCTAATGACTGTAGCTATAAACAGAACAATTTAAACTTTTTAATTTTAATTTTTAGATAAAGTCGGTTTCATTTTTTTTCTCGCCATCACCATCAGCCGAAAGACGTCCACTGACGGATAAAGGGCTCCCCCAAGGATTTCCACACCGACTGGTCCTGTACTACCCGCATCCAGCGGCTTCCCGCAACCTTCACGAGGCTGTCGGTCCACTAAGTCGGAAGCCTGCCTACACTGCATCTTCTGGTGCGCGGTCGCCACTCCGCACCAGTGGGATGCAACCATGTCCAATTTCGCTGTTTTGGCTTGTTGAAGGAGTTTATAAAGAGCCCTTCTTCTCCATAAAGCCGACCAGCAGCTGACATAGCTCACAGGATCGCTAAACTGAAGTGGCAGTGAGCGGGCACATAGCTGGTATAAACAGAACAAACCATTGGAGGATTGAAGTTCTTGGGTGGCGACCACCTACCGGAAGGCGAACGAGTAACAGACACGCTTCCTACTCAGTGCGGACTCTCCATACAAAAATTGCCAAATAAGTGATCAATTTGTCCAAATGTCCAAAGAAAAGTCCAATTTTTTTTGCGATTTTCATAAAGAAAACAAAATTTTAAGACACTGAAACTTTGTTAATGTTAAGCAATAAAATCAAGGCATCTGTAAAACATTTATATTATAAACTGTTTAATTATAAATTACTAATAAAAAACCCGAAAACCCGGAAACTAGAAAAAAAACCCGGTTTTTTTCAATCATTAAAAAATACCGAAAAACCGGATTTTCGGATAACCCGGTTTGCATTCCCTAACTACTACTCGTTAACTTTTAAATCCTAATTAGCTGTGATAGTTTTCCTTTTATGTTCATTATACAGGGTGACTGGTAAATCAACGGACGCATTTAAGGAGGTGAATAAGAAGCTGATACACATTCCAAATATGTAGAAAAAACATGACCTTAATTTTCATCATTTAAAAAATAATTTTAAAGTTCACCTCTACATTTTACTAAATACTAAGTCACGTGTACGCGGCCTCGGGCAACGACCCCGAGTAGCGGCGGCGCGGACTCGCCACTGCGCAATACTGCGCATGCGCGTGAGCGACTGCTCCCGCGTCTCTGCCCTGCGCCGCGCCGCGCCGGCCGCCCGCGGGCCGTCGTAGGGGTGGCGTGCGTTCACGCGTCCCGTTCGTCCCGAACATTCTGGTTTTACTTACGTAGTTGTCGCGTGGATTTCGGTACCTTGATAGTGAGTGATAATGGCTTATCAGTACTCTTATGAGGATACTGGGATATGGTGTGGTGCTATGTAAATGTAAGCTAGTGTTGTTAGACGTGAATTAACGTCATATTGCAATGTATCACGAATTACATAAGTTGCCGTCATAGGACTTCTTAGGAGACTTGGCCTTCCTCCAGTTCCTAACCCTGATCAAGGACGAGTAAGGAATCGTTCGTTATCCAGTGAACCCGCACAAAGCAATTTACTTCGATTATTACCCATGTGAAAGTACGCGGAATGCAGTAAGGCATTTTCAGGTATCCCAGTGGTTGGGGTATAGTATCCTACATGAAGACGAACTCCATCCTTTCATTATCAGTGTGTTATCAGCCTGTCCAAGAGATTGGCCTTAGCGACCACGAGCAGCTCGGTGCACGCTGTGGGAAAGTGGTAAGTACCTAGGCATAGAGTTAGAAAACACAAGAATAGTTACGTTTTATAAAAAAATATGTAACTTGTGTTTTTTGAGTGTATGATTTTTTTGTTTTATATGGTTGAAAAGTATGTAAATTATCCTATCATCTCCTTAAATACGTCCGTCGTTCAACCAGTCACCCTGTATATCAGGGTTCGCATGATATATATCAATTGCTATATATCGATTATAATATATCATGACATAGGTACTTATATCAATTGATATTTATGCTTGACATTATATCAATATTGATATTTATATTTGTGCAGGACCGCCCTGTCGTACTGTAGTGGACTGCGCTGTAGGTGGGGTCGCACACACCAAACTGTGCTGGATTGGAGGTACCGTCGGTGGTGAAAGGAGTGAAAAACGCAATTGTAGTCTCGAGTTCGCGCTGTAAGTCGGGGAGAAGTCTGTGACTGTAGCTATAATGACTGGTATGACTATATTTTTACTGTTTTCTAGCAAATAAAGTTATTTGTATTTGACTGTAATGACTCGAATGCTCGGCTGTAATAGACGGAATGCATGGCGGCCCGCAGGGCGACCGTATTTATGGGACGGACCGCGTACCCTCCCCCGCTACGCCCGCACTGAACTCTCTTTGTTTAAATCTGTATTTACAATTAATATCTTATTTTTATCTTCAGTCCTAGTTATTCTATATTATTTAAACCTATTTAAAGTCTAGAACACTTATCTGTAATATCTTATTTTTAACATAGAAGTCTTATTCACTATTTCCCGCCAAACGCTGGGGCGTCGCGTCATGACGCTGTTAATGTTGGAGTCCCGCTATGTGTACCGTTAAGGTCTCATCAGACAGCGGGCGTGGCGGGGCGTCGGCGTGGCGCTGGCGCGACGGCGACGTGGCGTGTATGTCACAGTGTGACACGGGCGTGACATTCACGCGAGCTTCGCGCCGGCCGACCCGCCGGACTCAGCGTGTTACTTACCACTTTCATTCAGTTCCCTTCCGATAGAATCCCAAATTGCAGAATTGTATCTGCGTCTGTCGGGAGCACTATCAGCTTCTTCACTGGCCTTCTCAGCAACATAATCGGAGCCTGTTTCTACTTTTCACTGTCATTCTAGTTCTCGCATTTATTTTTCTCGCACTTTTATTCTTCATACTATATCTTTCTGTCATCCTTCACCTTTTATTCCTGTTATGGGTGGGGTCGCCCATCTACTATATTTTCTTAGTTCTTGTTATTCTATATTTATTTAATTTAATACGTAGTTGTCTAGGTTTCAGGGGGTAATAAGTCTGTCTAACACGTTTTTTATTTTCGTAGTCTTTTTTTTTTTTTTTTTTTTATACAATTTCTTATTGCTAACTTATTTACTAATTTCGCAAGATTTATTTATGCTTATTCATAATATACATCAATATATTCTGTAAGCATATTTATATGCTATGTTTTATTCCTTTTTATAACTCTATTTAAAATTTTCTCACAGTAATTTAAGAATTCGTCTCTATTTGCGCTTGACATTATATCTTTAACCCCATCGATATGCATTTTCAGGTCTAGTTTTTGTTCGAGGTTAAATCTGTCTCTAGAGTAAACCGGACATTCTAGAATCAGATGCGGCACCGTTTCGCTGACTGCGGGGTCGCAGATACACGATGGAGTCTCCTTTCGCTTAAAGCGATGTAAGTATTCAGCGAAACCACCGTGACCTGTCATCAATTGCGTCCTTGTGTAGGTGATATCAAATTTCCTTGTAATCCTGTATGCCGCAATCGCGCTAGGAAAGAAGAGCTTAGTTACAGACGCGGTTTCGGCTGCTTGGTACCTCCTCTCCCATTCCTCAAGCGTTGCAGATCGTATGCTTTTCTTGACGAATGAGGCAGGACATTTGTCGTAGTCTGGCTTCTTTTTCGACTTTATGGCGGCCTTTTTTGCCAGCTGATCGGCCCTCTCGTTGCCATCCAACCCTGCGTGCGCCTTTATCCAGAACAAGTTAACAACTTTGTTCTGGAGAGATATGGTTTTCAAGTTCTCCCTTGTTTCAACGGCAAGTGGATGTAGGCAGTTTGGATTGACAATTGTTTGAAGGGCCGCCATAGAGTCGCTGTAAATCCCGTACGACGATGCACCGCGTCTGCAAATCTCCCTTGTGGCTCTGGTTATGGATAGGAGCTCAGCCTGGTAGACAGTGCAGTACTTTGGCAATGCAAGTTTGAGGGCCTTGGTTTCGGTCTCGCCATTCCACCAGGATAGCGAGGCTCCGACCTTGCCCTCAATTTTGCTGCCATCAGTAAATATGCGCACGTCGAAATTGCTATGTGAGCTCAAGTCATCCTCATTCACCAGGCTGTCGAATTTTAGGTTCTGTTGTTCTGCAGGGTGCGGACCTTTAATAGCTCCGGCCACGCGCTCTACTTCCCTGTCCCCGAGCGCTGGTAGAGGCACACCTTTTTTGGCTTCGTATAATGACGCCGCTTCACGAACTCGCAGATCTAGTGGAAGTATTCCAGCGAGTAACAGCGCTGAGTTCAGGGAGATCGTGCGGTAGGCCTTGCAGATTTTTTGTGCTATGCCGCGTTGAACCACAGCCAGCTGTTTTATTGCTCCAAGTTTTTCGACAGCAGGTGCCCACACGCTTGCAGCATACAGGTTTATGGGTTCGACCGTTGCCACATATATGATTCGGATTACCTCCGGATGGAGTCCCCAGCTTGCCTTGGCCGCTCTTGCTAATTGCTTTTGGACCCCTATCGCTCTCCGGCAGGCATTTGCGATGTGAGTGTTGAACGTCAGTTTGTTGTCAATTGTGACGCCGAGTACTTTCATTTCTTTGGTCAGGGCAATGTCGCACTCGCCCATGCTCAGGCGTGGAGTGTCGTATTTAAGTTTCCTCGTGATGGTCATGGCAAATGTTTTATGCGGTGCAAATTTAAGCTTATTGGCGACACCCCACTCACGAACATGTTCAAGTGCGGCATTTGCCCTCCTTTCAATTTCTAGAGTAGTATCGGCGTCGAACATCAGCATGACGTCATCAGCAAAAGCCTGACAATGGACCCCCACATCATTCAAACTTTTGAGGAGTGGATCTAGGAGAAGATTCCATAAAATCGGTCCACCGATAGAGCCCTGCACACAGCCCTTGCTTGTGTTTCTGCTGCACTCCTCTCCCGCGTATCTTACTATGACCTTCCGATCCTTGAGGTAGCTGTCCATTACTCGCCTTAAGTTAATAGGACACTTTTCTTCCGCCAGACGGACTCTAATTGCTGGCCACCAGGCGCTATCGAAGGCTCCCTCTATGTCCAGGGATATTAGTAGTATAATTTTCTTTTCGTCTAACTTCCTGCGGATGTTTTGCATAAGATCATAGAGGGAGTCTTCGGTGCTTCGTTGCGGCATGAATCCGTACTGGCAGGTACTCATCCTAGGGATCAAATAGAACTTAAGGCGTGCAACTAACATCTTCTCGTAGATTTTACCTAATATAGGCAGCAACCCTATTGGCCTGTAGGATTTCGGAGTGGTATAACTGTCTTTTCCAGGCTTACGCAGTATAACTACTGTTGCCTTTTTCCAAATTACTGGAAAGTAGTGCAATAGGAAACATTTGTTGAGCAAATCCAGAAAGAGTTCAGTGTCGCAAATAATGGCATGGCGACATATGTCAGCTGTGAAGCCGTCACCACCCGGAGCCTTTTTTGGATTGAGTGACTTGAGGACAAGCTCGAGCTCAGTTTTTGTGAACGGAGGGTCGCAATCATCATCTTGTTCCCCGTCGTTAACTTTATTTGCACGCTCTCTAATTTCACGGTGCTTGTCATTGTCACTGGCTAAAAGGTCCTCCGGGTAGAAGGTGTCTGCTAGTAACTTCACAGAGCCCCTGGCATCCAACACAGTCCCCCCCTCCATCAGCGGCACATCCTCAGTTCTTTTCATAGTTCTTCCGATGACCCTGTAAATTCCCTCCCAGACCCCTTCTTTATCTTGTTTAGCGCAGAACTCCTTCCAACTGTCGATTTGAGCTTTGGAGGCTTCCTGTTCGTAGGTCTCCTTATATTTTACATAGTCATCGACAACCTTGTTTCTCCTGATCGGTGCTGCGCATCTTATTCTCCTTTTCCTAATTGCAACCTCCTTTTTCATTTTCTCGAGTTTTTCGGACCACCACATCAGTTCAAACCTTCCATCCGCCTTCCTTTTTGGAAAAGACTGACTAGCCGAAACGTTCATTGCTTCTGTGTATCTTTCAGTTATACGTTCCAATTCTTCTACCGTTGTGATTTCATTTATTGCGAGTTTAGTTATATTGTTTTCATTTAATTCTTGTTTGAGTTTCTTATTAAAATTTTCCCAATTGGCCTTTTTAGTGTTATAAATTGTTGTTGTATTGATTGTTATACCTTTAGATTTAAGAAGGCGGATAGAGAATGTAATGCCATTGTGGTCCGAGCTCGTGATGGCCGGATCAACCTGCCAGTCCTCCACTAGGTCCAAGATGTTAGTGGAGCATGCTGTAATGTCCACAAAGCTGCTGTAGTGTTTGCCGCCTCTAACTGTATCAAAGGTAGGAGTGTCCCTGTTGTTTAAAATATTTAGATTAAGATCTAGTATGTGCCCGAAGAGTTCCTCTCCTCTGTAGTCTATCACAGCGCTACCCCACCATGAACTCTTTGCGTTGGCATCTCCTCCAATGATCCATTTCCCTTTTCCTACTTCGTCTTCTATGCGTTTCAGATGTTCAAGGTAAGGTGTTATCGGTTGGTCAGGCTCAAAGTAAAAGGAGACAAGCGTGATCTCCCATGCACTGGTTTGGATTCCCACCACAGTGATGTTATGAGTGGTGAGTTTTGGGTACTGTTTGACGATTAAGTTTTGGTCAAAAACGGCTATTGCCGCCTTAACAGTCCCTTCTCCTGACTCGGTGCATTGGAAGATGCGAACGCCCGTGTGGCTCCTCATTACCCCAATCCCGCCCACATATGGTTCCTGGATGAGAGCAACTGCGACTCCTCGGTTTTTGCATTCCATCAGCAGCTCATTTGTGGCTAGTTTTTTGCGTTGAATATTGGCTTGGATGAACTTGTAGGTTTGTTCCACTGGGGCGCCCTTAGCAGTAGGCCACAGAGGACCTAGCTATATCATCCCATCTTCGCCGAACCGGGCAGCTTTGGCTGAACGCGTTATGCTCAGCATGATCCAGTTTTGCATTCACGCAGTTACGACATGCTGGTGGCGCATCTGCGATCAAGTCTGTGCACTCCGATCTTAAATGGGGACCACCGCAGTGACTGCAAAGATCCGCTGGCTCTTTACAGAAGCGTTTTCCATGACCGAATCCCAAACAACGCGTACATTGGACCAGCGGAGTCTGGTCCTCCACTCTGATGCGTTGGAGATCGATGCGTAGTGTATTCCCATCGATTGCTCGTTTCCAAATGGGAGGCGAGACGCGCATGACTACGTGACAGGCTAGCGGATTTCTGGCTCTCCTTCTGTATCTTATTTCGACTCTGTCCTCCTCAGCATCAAGGCCATGAAAGAGGGATCGGTTCTGATTCCTCAAGGCTTTGAGGATATCCTCATCGGTATTTACCTGAAGCACATCTCTAAGAATCAGGAGTGGATCCCTGTTTTTCACCTCCTCGACGCTGAGGTGGTTTCCTCTTTTTTCCAATATTTCCTTGGCTTTATTCCTTTCTTCTTTGGTCTTGAAACCCATTATCACTTTTCTGCCTCTAGCTTTTCTTACTCTCTCAACCTCAATCCATCCTTCCTTTGCGTCAACTGTCTTCCTTACTTTCTCTAATACCTCTTCCCCAGTTTCCGTTTCGTCCTTGGAAGTGACGGTCATAGAGTGGAGAGTACTGCGCCTCATTTCCTGTTTTCCAGGGACACTAGCAGCTACACTCGCGTAAGTTTTCTCCAGGGTTTCTTTTTGTGTTGTCATTAATTCCTTCAGTTCTTCCATTTTCTTGTTATTTTCCATTAATAATTTTGAGTGGTCTCTTATTTCTTCTAGCTTCTTATTGTTTTCTATTAATAGTCGCGAGTGTTCCTCTATCTGCTTTTTAAGAGCTTCATCCGATTTTAATATAAATGTAGAATCAGATACCGGGGTTTCCGGTTCCTGCTCCTTCGTCCCTTTTGTTATCACTTGGTCGTTACCGGGTTTTCCGGTATTCCTTTCGTTTTCTGCTTCCTTGACCAACCGGTAGAGTCGATCGATCGCCGCTGTTACTCCCGCCTTAATGTCCGTCCTTAAGTTTCTCGAGTTGTTCAGGTGCAACTTAGCTTTAGTAAGGCAGGCTTTTGCTTCTGCCGTTCTGTCCGCGTAGATCGTTTTTTGTGGGGCTCGAATTTCTACTGGTGTTTTACGAGAAGGCTGCGAATTCGGTTTTGTTTTAGCAGGATCAACCTGCGGCGTCGTAGATGATGAGGACTGGCTGGTCGCCTCCCATTCGCTAATGCTTCGTCGGACGTCAGAAATTGAATCTGCAGTTTCCTGTGATTTGTTGGTTGCGTCAGGCTTGCCGGGCGGGGTCCTCATTCCGAACATGATGGAGGTTTACGTCAGGATAGAGTTTCAAATAAAGTTTGTAGAAGTTGTAAATAGATTTTGTAAAAAGAAACAATAGAACAGAGTAACTGACTCTATCAACCTGTATATTGGGTTGTGGGTCAGAATTTCACACTAACTCAGTGAGCTTTTTGTTGTCAGGGACTCTATGAAGAGTCGGTTCAAATTTAGTTCAGCGATAGAGCTTCGGTAGAAAGTCGAGGTGGAAAGCACAATAAATATAGCAAATGATATCTGTTTCACAAAGAAGACTACCTAGAGTTTGCTTAATTACTAGGATGATAGTTCTCTATACACACCACTTGACAATGCTCAACAAAGTTTTTTGCCAGGAGACTCTATGTAGAGTCGGTCAAAATAAATACAACGGTAGAGTCTCGGTGACAAGTCAAAATGATACGTATAACTTAAATTTATAATATACAATACTTTGAAAATTTAGCTCTACCTAGAGTTTGTCTCTATTTGTAATTTAATAACACTATATTTACACTACTCTTTACAGAAAACCGCACCGAAATCGGAGCACTAAGTCTCAAGTTGTTGACAATTTAAATGCTGTTATAAGTTTCATCCCTCAGAGACTAAGTCCAAAAGTCAATTTCAGGGTAGGGGGTTGAAACTTTGTCTAAATGATGCGGGAGTGTCCGAAGGGTTTGCGTTAACTGCAAACCGTGGGGGGGGGGGGGTTAGAGGGGGTGGGACCAGAAAATTTTTGTCAGATTTGAGCTAGGACGTCCCGTTTCTCGGGAATCAACAAGACAAGTTTTTGTGCGGTTTTCGGGACTTCCCGTTTATAAATGTAAAAATTGTATTTGCCTAAAGAGTAGGTTTAAAATTTTTGAAAAATTTGACTGTGTACAGAATTAACTCAGCTATAATATAACTAAAGATGGGAACTTAATATTTAATATTTTACAAAATATAAAAATTTTAAAATCTAAAAAGCAAAACCAACAACTGCAAAAAGATTTAAAAGGCTAAGTACAGCTAAACAGTGCATAGAAAAATTTTGAAAAAATTACATGGTATTAATACAGGTACAACTTAACTAAATATTTACAAATTATAATTTTAGGGGTGTTTTTGGGGTGTCCACGTGGCAGCCCTTAGTCATAAACAATTTTTTATCTTAAAAACTATCCAAGGGAAAAATCTGAAATTTAGAATAGTGGTAGATATAAACTGGTACTATGGATGTCAAATATAAAATAGGGGGGTAATCGATCTAATTTTCTTATTATAAGGGTTGAAAGTTTACCAAACTTTTTGTGATCACTAAAATGTCTATAACTCCGGATGGACTTCACTTTTTTGAATTCTGGAAACGGGGTGTTGAACCTGTTGATTTCTTGCTTCTCACACCGATGTCCAAATCAGCAGTAGACCTCCGAATCCTTGACCTCGTGTCCACGTGGTTTTCGAAAAATGTTCCAAATTCCTAAAATGGCTGAAGACAAAAATCCAATTTTCCGTACACAGAAGGGGCTCGTAAATACACATCGAAAAAATGTTTTAAATTTGTATGTTGTCGCGAAGAATTGGGCGCCGCACGCACTTTAGTAGAAAATGTTTGTCACTTTTTGGGAAAAAGTTCAACAAAATCACTGAAATTTCACTGCATCCAAAAAATTTTCACTTCATTGTGTTCCTTGTTAAAGCGCGCTTCTGAATTCACCGGGTGTTGGGATGCGCGCGGAGCCTCCAAGGAGAAAGTGATTGGGTGTTATCGCTTCCGGGTCTTCTGATGCGATGCGTGAGTGGTCGGCTGTTTTCCACGTACTCGGCTTCTACAAGGAGGGTTGTGAGAACCTCCTCTGGTGGATGGCGCTCGCGCAGAGTAGCGGCGAGTGTGGACTTTACCGCACGGACTAGGCGTTCCCAAGCGCCGCCCATGAACGGGGCGCCTGGGGGAATAAAACACCAGCGTATAGTTCTCTTCTCAGCTTCCTCGGCAGTCGCAGCGTTGATTGCCCGACGTAGTTCGCGGTCCGCGCCATGCAGGTTGGTCCCATTATCGGACCATATTTCGGTAGGACAGCCGCGGCGCGCTATCATTCGCCTCAATGCCATAATTGCGGAGTCAGTGCTCAACGATGCGGCAACCTCTAAATGCACTGCACGTGTAGTAATGCAGGTAAAGATCGCTACGTAGCGTTTTTGTAGCGAGCGGCCGGCTGTTACGTTGAATGGCCCAAAGTAATCGAGCCCCGTGTATGTAAAGGGCCGCCGGTGGTGGGCTAAACGGCATCTCAAATGGTTTCCTGTGGATGGTTGCGGTGGAGTATTTTTCCTTATTCGGCATGGGATGCAACTGTGAATTATTATTTTTGTGACGGGGAGCAGGCGTAGGATCCAATAGTGTTGCCGGCACTCGTTGATGGTTGTCTCGACGCCTGCGTGTTGGAGCGATCTATGGGTGTGTTTAATCCATAGTCTAATTATTGGATGACTGCCATCGACGACCGGCGGGCTTTTCAATGTTTCCTTTATTTCCTGCGCTGCTGCAATTCTACTTTTCAGTTTTATTAGACCATCGGTCGTTTCTATCGCTACTGACCGTAGTCGACTGTTTTTCTGTAACGGTTTGCGGTTTTGCAGATTTTCTATATCTCCATCGAACGAATCTTGCTGGCTCGATCTTATGAGGAGCTCCTCCGCTCGTCGTAGTAGGTCTGCCCCTATAGGTTTGTATATTTTCCTGTCAGCGTTCTTGTTTTTATATATTTTCTTTGGCTTCTGAAGTTTTGCTTTCCACGTTGGATCGTTTTCATTTTTCTTTGTTCTTTTGTAGTGTATTTTTTCTTTCTCTCGCCTACATAGCTGAATGAACTGAAGGACTCTCGCCGTGCTACGCAATAGGCGTTCTCATCGAGAAAATTTCGTAGCGTCAGGTAAACTTTCTCGTAGCCGCGTAGGCAGTTTTCCTTCATTTACGTAGTAAGTCCTTTCTTCGCCGGTCTCTTCCTGTGTGGCTTTAATTTCAGTTGGCCACGTGTCAGGGTTTTCACGTAGGAAATCTGGCCCTCTGAACCATCGGTGGTTACTATCGAAATTAATTGGAACGTCGCGGGTGGCATCGTCAGCAACGTTCATTTTAGTCGGGATCCACCGCCACTCGTTGACTGTGCTGTTTTCTTGAATGGCGGCGATTCGGTGTGCGACAAAGGGGCGGTACCCAGTTCTGAGCCACGTTAGCACGGTTCTGCTGTCAGTCCAAAAGGTCTTCGATTCTGGCTCTATTTCGTGCTCTTCCAAGACTGTAGAGGCTATACGGCTCCCTAGTACGGCGGCTTGTAGTTCGAGGCGCGGAATGGAGGTTAACTTCAGAGGCACTATGCGTGCCTTTAATGTAATCAGTGACGTTTCTGCGCGGCCGTCCGGTGTAACGGCACGCCAATAGAGGGCGGCTGCGTAGGCAGTCTCGCTAGCATCTACGAATATGTGTAGCTGAAGTGTGGCGGGGTGACTGCATTTTAGATAGCAGCGTGGCACGGCGATGTCGCGAAGAGCTCTCAGGTAAAGCAGCCATTCTTTCCACAGGTTGGCCAGATCGTTATCAAGCTGTTCGTCCCATTTGTTTTTTACTGTTTCAAGTATATTTTTTTTCCATGGTGATAGCTTTAATCATTATTTCAAGAATTCGAATTGAATATTGTGATTTGGCGATACTTAACGCCTCAAGGGAAATAATAAAGGTTCCGAAAAACAAATGAACCTGCAGCGATCGGTCGGTGGCTGATTATAATACTAACTAAGCTGCATTAAAATGAATTGCCGAAAAATTAACACAAAATACAGCGAAAAATAATTTCATATTTAACAAACAAGCACTAGCTTGGTCTAATTACAATTCAACGAAAAAAAAACTGCACTTCCAAATAAAATACTAAACTTCCGACTAAATTATTAAACTTGCGAAAAACATGTTCCGATTATATAAACGTTTTCCTACGCTCTGTAAGAACGATTTTAATTTCTATTGTTGGTTATAGAATAACTTTTTTTACTCTCAATTGTAATGAAAACAACTACCCGCGGCAACGCACTGTTGGCTGACATTCGTCTTTCATAGACATTCATCATTTTTTTCTTACATATATTATATTTATTTTGCTCGAAATGGTACTATAGATCATGCTTATGCACACTTATATTGAAAAGGTTATATAGTCCTGTTTCCAATTAATAAGATTTTTATTCGAAAAAAATGTATGAAGCTGACATGAAAAATAATGATATCTCCGCTATTGCACATTTTTCCATTATTCTTTTACAGGTGGTTAATTTTAGAATTTTTTTGAATTTTTTGACATACTTTAGTACACGGCCACAATACCTCTACGCCACGTTTCTTGTATGATTTGTTTGGCGCGTGACGTTACGGGTGACGCAAGACCCAGTAGGTCGAATACGGACATCACGATCTTAAGAGCTTCTCTTTTAGTCGGTTTTGTGCTATGCAGGACTGTCTGTGGAACGCGGGCCAAGTCAAGGTTGAAAGCGAGTTCGTCAGTTCCGGGCCCCCATATGAGGCCAAGTACACGTTCGACTGCCGTTCCGTCGGTGATTTTTATTCCCTCTTCAGTTTGTTCCAGCGGAATCTGCAATGCGTTGTTCAATTCCCTCAGTACTGTGCTCGAGTTGGACTGCCATTTTCTCAGATGAAAACCCGCGTATGTATTTCGCTCACTGTGAAGGCTGTCCTTATCGTCTTTTCTTCAGTTTCAAAACTATCTAGGTAGTCGTCTACAAAGTGATTTTGAACAATGGCTTTCACGGCGCGCGGGTGCTTTGTTCGATATTTCTCGGCGTTAACATTTTTCACATAGATATCGGCTGATGGTGAACACGTGGCGCCGAATATAAGCGAGGTCATTCTGTACTCCTCTACTGACTCGTCGCCGCGTCGATCTCCTCGCCATAAGTACCGCAGTGCGTCTCTATCTTCAGCCCTCACTTTTACACGCATAAACATTTCGGCAATATCTGCGGACACGGCGACTGCGTGCTGGCGACATCTCATTATTACGCCAGGTAAAAACTGTATTAGGTCGGGTCCGACAAGTAATGGTCGTTAAGTGACGTTCCCTTTGTTTTCGCCGCTGCGTAGTGTACAACTCGGACTTTTCCTGGCTTCGACGGATTTAGCACGGGAAAGTGAGGCAGGTACCACGTGTTTGGGTTTTTCTTTGCGGTGCTCGCTCTGCATAGCCCTTTTTTAAAAGATCCTCCATGACTTCTCTGTATAACTGTTTTAGCGCCCGCTCTTTATCAATGCGTTTTTCTGTGCATTTCAGCCTTTTGAGTGCGTTTTCATAGTTTTCCGGGAGGCTTTCATCGTCAGTCTTCCAAAGGAGCCCTGTCTCATAGTGCCCGTTTTTTTCTATAGTGTGCGCAGAGAGCAAGTCGAGTGCCCGTTTTTCAAGATCGGCTTGAGGTTGCTTTGGGTTAATCATCAGTGACTCTATGGCGAAGTACTCCTTGAGCTGCTCGTCCATGCGTACGTCTGCTTCGTCTTGCCTATTCATTGTTTTGGATGGATTTTCTACGGGTATCCAGTAGTAGGTATGCACTTTTCAAGTCGAGTCGGGTAACGATCTGGTAGTGTTACCGAATTGAAGCGTCGATAGTCTCCACATATTCTCATGCTACCGTCTTTTTTCTTCACGATATGGAGTGGATTTGCCCATGGGCTCTTAGAAGGTTGACAGATTCCCAGTTCCACTAGTTTGCTAAACTCTTCTTTAGCAGCCTTATATTTGTCAGGCGCTAGAGGTCTTGCTCTCGAAAATAGTGGCTGGCCTGTGGTTTCAATGTGGTGGACAACGTTGTGTTTGGATGGCTCCTTAAATGACAAGGGTCTAAGTACATTTGGGAAGTCTTTCAGTATATCATAGTAAGGATGTTCCGTAGCTAGAGTGTAAAGCGACTGCTGGTCAGTTGTGACTGAGAGTGTGTTTATGGAGAGGCTTGTTGTACGGTCGATCAGCTTCTTGTTGTGAACGTCAACTAACAATTTGTAGTGGTTGAGAAAATCAGCTCCTAAGATGGACATCTTGGCATCAGCAATGACGAATGACCATCTAAAACTGCGTCGTAATCCAAGGTTGAGTACTGTTGACTTTTCTCCATATGTGTTAATAGACGTGCTATTAGCGGCGTACAGTTTGTAGCCATTTGTATTGTCGAGTGTTCTTTTTCCTCGAGCAGCCAGTACTGAAATTTCAGCGCCAGTTTCTATCAGGTACCTCTCTTCGGTTAGCCTATCAATGACACAAAGGCGGTTTCCCATACTAACACCGATACCCGCCGTAACCGGTGTAGTATCTAGTTTTCCGACGGCTTCCAGTTACAAGGCATTTTGCAACGATTTGCGTTTTTGCCGAATTTGTTGTGGTAGTAGCATATCCCGTTGTCAGGTGATTTGAATTGGCGGTTATGATTGCGTCTGTTATGATAGTTATGATTTGATCGTGAACGAGAATGTGAACTTGCTCCGCGGTAGCTCTGTGAACGGGTGTGAGAGCGTGAGCGATGTCTTCTGTCTAATTCTTCAATCTTGTATGTGAGTTCTGCCATCTGCTTGGTTAAGATACTGATTGAACTGTCTTCAGATGAGTGCTGAGACGTCGTAACGGGTTCAAGATGTGAGGTGGGCGTAAACTCGAGCATTTTGTCAGCCATAGTAGAAAGGGTGTCCAGTGACGATTCGGAGTTTACAGCTAAAATGGCTCGAACGTTAGAAGGCATTTGTTTCAACCATTTCACTTTGAGACCTTCTTCAGTGATCGTGTCAGCTCCTAGATCACGCATCTGTCGAAGGAGCTGGGATGGTTTCTGGCCACCAAGCTCAAGACCACTGACTAGACGTTGAAAGTTCTGGACAGAGGATTGCTCATAGACAGATATGAGGCGTTGTTTGACTGTTTCATATTTGTTCGAACTCGGTGGTGATCGGAGAATGTCAGTGATATGTCGAAGATCTTGCGACTGCAACTGTTGAAGTAGGTATCTGAATTTTTGGTCATCAGATGTCTTCAGTGGGTCAATCACAGATTCAAACTGTATGAACCATATGCTGGGTAGTTCGCGCCAGAACGGTAGAAGACGCGAGTGTATGGAGACGGCATCAGTGTGGCACGCTACCGGAGATGGAGCGGCGACATTGGTCTTCGTCTCTTCAGACATGACTTCGATCAGACTTGGTCTGCCGGTTGGCTGAAGGTGCGTTGTTTGTATTCAGCTTCGGGGTCACCAGTTATTGGATGGGTGTGTCGATCCAATATAGATCATATGCGATCGGTGGAGAGGTGAAATGAAAGAAGGTTCCTTCTAGTGATAGTACCGTGGTACAGTATCCAACGTATTAGACTTTTTATTAATTTTGCCTGCCAGACTGAATATTTGCGTATCACAATTGGTGGAGTATAAAATTATGATAACAAAAAATCATATTTTCGAAGGTAGTTGGATAATTGAAATATGTAGGAGTCCCTACAGTGGCACTGGAGTCTGTTTCTGTATTACCGGCCATCAACGCGCTGTCGGGATTCGCTGTCGTCCCTGTCGTGGTTGTCGCTGCTGGATCTGTAACTGTTGGCGCTCCGAGTGACTTCCCGGATATAGATCTCATGATCACCATTGCTGCTGTTCTTCTTTCTTCTGTTGGAGTACTCTCGAATCCGGCTCGAAGGACCACGCGATGTGCAGGACCGCCCTGTCGTACTGTAGTGGACTGCGCTGTAGGTGGGGTCGCACACACCAAACTGTGCTGGATTGAAGGTACCATCGGTGGTGAAAGAAGTGAAAAACGCAATTGTAGTCTCGAGTTCGTGCTGTAAGTGGGGGAGGAGTCTGTGACTGTAGCTATAATGACTGGTATGACTGTAATGACTGTAATGACTCGAATGCTCGGCTGTAATAGACGGAATGCATGGCGGTCCGCAGGGCGACCGTATTTATGGGACGGACCGCGTCCGTACCCTGCCCTGCTACCCCCGCACTGATCTCTCTTTATTTAAATCTGTATTTACAATTACTAACTTATTTTTATCTTCAGTACTAGTTATTATATATTATTTAAACCTATTTAAAGTCCAGAACACTTATCTGTAATATCTTATTTTTAACATAGAAGTCTTATTCACTATTTCCCGCCAAACGCTGGGGCGTCGCGTCATGACGCCGTTACTGTTGGAGTCCCGCTATGTGTACCGTTAGGCGCAGGCAAACTGTCCGCGGCATCCCTTCAGCTTTCTATTTTATGGCCCTACCTACCCTGTTCCGTTAGGCAAATACATTGGAAACTGAGTAACTGTTATTAACAAGGCTTAAACTACTGTGAGATCTTACAACTACGAACTTAAAACTGTCTATCAATTATCAATACAATTATGGTTATATTACGGTATAACATCACATATGCTTCATAGACTGGCCGTCCCGAACAATATTCTCCTAGCTTCTAAGATCTGATTCTTAAGAATGAATGTGCAAAATCCAAAGAATAAAGATATGATTGTAACAATAATAAATAAATGAGTTTAATTTAATTAACTATCTTCCAATTAGCAAAATAAAATATACATTTTAGATTTAGTTAGGTATTTCGAAAAACATATCAGAGTATAAAATTTGAATGTTATTTTGATAAACATCTTCAAATTATAAAACATTTACCTACATTTTAAATTCAGCTTTTTCGAAAAAAAAACGTATTAGAGTAAGAAATTGAAATTAGTATGTAATTTTGATAAATATCAAAAATATCGAAAATATGTATATGAAAAATATCTGATATTTTGATATTTATTATAAATATCGGATATTGTTATATATACAACTGATGTGAATTTTTGGTAGTTTAGTTGGTAGAAAGGGGGCGACTTTTATTAAAATTTGCACTTTAAGGGTCTGTGAAAAAAATTTTTCGATTCAGGGATCCATTTTCGAAATAGCTTAATATTTCAAAAACAGATCCCTGAATCGAAGAATCATTTTTACAGAACCATAATATTTTGAAAGACCTATCCAACGATACCCCACATCATGGAATAGTCGAGAAAAAAATATTGTCGTCCCCATTTCACGTGTACCCTGAAAAAAAATTGTTTTCAAGATTTTACTTTACCACTTTATCGGCGTGATTCATATGTATATCGGTGCCAAATTACAGCTCTCTAGTACTAAAAGTCTCTGAGCTAAGCCGCGGACAGACAGACAGACAGACGGACATTGTTGACTACGGAACCCTTAATGGGTTTAAGGGGTTTAACCACGACAATATAAACCCAAGCCAACCTCACCTGCACGCGGTACACCCTGCTGAACAACAAACGAGGCTCTGGCGTTTTCTTTAGGTGGTAGGCTTCGGCCGCGGCTTGTCACCACCCTCTAAGCCAAGCGTCCTTGGACGTGTTCCGGTATGGTGTCTAGGGAAGCCATTAAGGAAGGCGGGTCTGTATAGTAGTGCTGATCCAGTATGCCGACTCGGTGTCAGAGTGTCGCTGCACTTGGTGGCTAGTCTTGGAGGGCAGCGGGATCCAAAGCACGGTGCACCGCTGGCCGACCGTAGGAAGTTGGGGGCCCAACTAGTAGGTTAGCCACCTATGAAAGGCTGCCCCGCCACCTCACGAAAAATCCCGGAATGCTCCATCGTGCCAATTGGCGATTGGACGGGAGGACGCGATGGCCATCTCCGGGGGGTTTCGGGCGTCCCCGCGGTCTCCAGACTAGTCTGTCCTTCAGTGCAGCGACTCTGTGCTCACCACTGGATTCTGATCAGCGCCTCATACAACTTCTGCCTTCCTTGCCTATTCACTCCCCACAACATAAAATGGAAAAAGTAAGAAATAGAAAGAAGATTATACAGCGGCGGCACTTCCTCCCACTAAAAGTGCACCTCACTAATATCAGAGGATTGCACTCCAATCTCAATGCAGTCCACCACCATCTTGAGACTGATAAGCCCCTGCTACTCTTTCTTACGGAGACGCAAATCAGACGCCCGGCGGACGCGTCCTACTTGCAGTACCCGGGGTACAACTTTAAGGCGCGCGCCGGTGTCTGTGTCTATGTCAGCAACAAGATCTGCTGCCGGCGTCTCCGTAACCTTGAGGACTCCTCTCTTTCTACGATCTGGGTAATGGTCGACACCGATGTAGACAAAATAGTCTACGCCTGTGTATACCGTTCGCACAGTGGCGACCAGGAGACAACCAGGCTATTCGAACATCTGTGTGAGGCCGCCGATGAGGCTCAACTAAGGTACCCGTCAGCGCAACTGGTCCTTCTGGGGGACTTTAATGCCCACCACCAGCAGTGGCTGTTCCCATACCAGAAGACCGACCACGCTGGGAGAGAGGCATACAAACTCGCTTTGTTGCTAAATCTTTCCCAGCTGGTAGACCAGGCGACGCGCGTACCTGATGTTGAGACTCACACGGCGACTTGTTTGGACCAAAAGTGCTTCTCTTCTTGCGACCCGTCGAGCTGTGCGGCATCAATCTCAGAGGTAATATGTCAGGCAATGGAATATTACATCCCATTCTCTGACATTCCTCTTGAGAATCAAGCTCGCCCGTGGTTTAATGCCGAATGCTTAGCTGCCGAAGCAGCAAAACATTCGGCGTACCAAGCTTGGGCTGATGCTCGTAGCCGCAAAGCTCCGGGCACGCGAGATAAGAAGAGAGCCTTTAATAAAGCTGCCAAGTTCTACAAAAAGACGCTGCAGAGGGCACGCCTCGACCACATACGCCGCATCGGATCAAAACTTGCCACCTATCCCGCTGGGAGTAAGGCGTTTTGGTCCCTGGCTAAATCGGTCGAGGCAAATTTCTGTCGTTCGTCTTTGCCTCCACTGCTGAAACCAGATGGAACACTGGCTCACAAAGCAACTGATAAGGCAAACTTGTTTGCCTCTCTGTTTGCTCAAAATTCACGTCTAGATTCTGCGAATAGTACGCCACCTCAAATACCTCCTTGCGGTACTACAATGCCTCCGATTCGTATCCGTCAAAAGGAGGTTCTCAAAATACTTCGCAATCTAGACGTGAACAAAGCCAGTGGACCTGATGGCATACCAGCCATAGTTCTCAAGAAATGCGCCCCTGAGTTTTCTCCTGTTCTGACACGTCTGTATCGTCTCTCTCTTAAGACAGGTTTAGTCCCAAAGTCCTGGAAGCTTGCCAACGTGCAACCTGTGCCCTAAAAAGGCAGCCGTGCGGACCCTGCCAACTACCGCCCCATAGCAATCACTTCAACGTGTATTGAACAACTGCATGCTTGCATACCTCGAAGACAATGACCTCCTTAGCGATCGACAATACGGGTTTCGCCGAGGTCGATCCACAGGAGATCTTCTTGTATATGCAACACATGTTTGGGGCGAGGCCATTGAGAAGCATGGCGAAGCACTTGCCGTGTCTCTTGACATCTCAAAGGCTTTTGATAGGGTCTGGCTCGCCAGCCTTATTGGCAAGCTTCCTTCTTACGGGCTCCCTGACAGCTTGTGCAGCTGGGTATCTGATTTCCTGAGGGAACGGTCGATTCGGGTAGTCGTGGATGGCTGCTCGTCAGACCTATTGGCTATAGATACCGGGGTACCTCAGGGTTCGGTTCTTTCTGCAACTCTATTCCTGCTACATATAAATGACCTGCTTAAACCCGGCATCATTGGATATGCAGATGATAGCACAGTTGTAGAAAGATATCTATTTAGTGCACGAGCCACCAGTGCTGAGATATAGTCTCTTAGAGAGGCGATGATAGAGCGCATGAACCTATCACTTCAGGCAGTGTCTGATTGGGGTGATAACAACCTCGTTAGGTTCAATGCCTCTAAAACACAGGCGTGTCTTTTTTCTGCCAAAAGGAGTCCTTTCACCTTGACTCCTACTCTCCGAGATGAATCGATTCCGATAACTGACCATCTTGAGCTCCTTGGCGTGACGTTAACATCCAACCTGAATTTCGGGCAATACATTGAGTCCAAGGCTAAAGTAGCTGGGTATCCTATCTAAGGTGAGGCGGTACTTCACTCCTGGACAGCTTCTTACATTATATCAAGCACAAGTCCGATCATGTGTGGAGTACTGTTCACACCTATGGGATGGCTCTGCTCGCTACCAGCTTGAAGCCTTGGAAGCTATCGACCGACGCGCAAGGAGACTTATATGTGATGATGAGCTTGTTTTAAATAAGCTCCAAAGCCTTGAGCATCGCCGCAAAGTCGCCTCTTTATCGGTTTTTTATCGAATTCATTTCGGAGAGTGTGCTCAAGAACTTCATGACCTAATTCCCCCAGCTCCATTCCACCTTTGGTCAACTAGGCGTAGGGAGGCCTTTCATCCCTTTGTAGTTGACATTCCACCTATTCGCATGAAGCGATATGCTTCCTCTTTTATTATGCGAACTGCGAAGGAGTGGAATTCCTTACCTGCGTCCGTGTTTCCCGATTCCTATAATTTGGGAGTCTTCAAGGCGAGAGTGAATAGGAATTATTTGAGTTTGCGTGTACCATCTTCGACTACATCGTCACTTTCCATCAGGTGAGATGTATTCAAACGCACTCAAATTTTTAATAAAAAAAAAACCTGTCAAAATTTCGAGATCGTTTTTTGCCATGATAATATTTTTCTTACTCCTTCGTCACTCGAAAGTAAAACCATATAGGTAGGTACTGTAGAGACTATATAGGCTAGGTCTTAGGCTGCGGCCTGGACGCAAGCGACTGCGACAGCGACAGCGACAGCGACGGCGACAGCGACACGAGCGACTTGATCATTTCCATACATTTGTATGGAGCTGTTTTGGACGACAGCGACACGCGCGGCGACACACGAGCGACGAGTGACATTTCAAGGACGTCGCGCGTTTAGGGACGTTCTTCTTTAATCGATAAACCAGTTTAAACTATCGATAGTTTGAGTAGAAAAAATAGTTTCAGATAATAAAATGATAAAGTTTGATACTAGCTGGAGTGCCCGGCTTCGCTCAGGGAGTTGATATCCCCCCGCACCCTGCGTCTCACCCCCTCACCTCACCCCCGACTCACTCTTCCCCGCACCCCGCACCTCCCCCTCCCGCACCCCGCGACTCACCTCCGCACCACACTCCTCCCCCCGCACCCCGCGCCTCCCCCCGCACCCCGCAACCCTCCACACCCCACTCTTCACCGTCCCCCGCACCCCGCTCCTCTCCCCCGCAACCCGCGCCTCAACCCCGCCCCTGCTCCTCCCCCCGCTCCCCCCGCAACCTGCGCCTCAACCCCGCACCCCGCTCCTCTCCCCCGCACACTGCTTCCCCCGGACCCCCCCCCCCCGCACCCCGCCCCTCCTTCCCCCCCCGCCCCCTCCCCTCCCCCCCCCCTCACCACGCCCCTCCCCCCGCAACGCGCGACTCCCCCGCAAACCGCGCCTCAACCCCGCAACCCGCGCTTCACCCTCCGCAACCCACGCCTCACCCCCCGCACCCCGCTGCTCCTCACGCATCCCGTGACTCACCCTCCCCCGCACCCCGCTCCTCCCCCACCCGCACCCCGCGCTTCCCTCCACCCGCACCTCACTCCCCGCATCCCGCTCATTGCCTTTTTGTTTGTTGTATAAATCTATGTCCTTTTTAGCAAATTAGTAGTAATATTAAAGAAACAGAAATATTTGCCTTTAAGTTCTTTAGGTTCTTTTTAAGTTGCTGGGTCTTACATTTTCGCTACGATGGAGCAAAATAATAAATTAACCATCCTTTCTTTAAGTAATGAAAACAAAAATATATTATTCGGTCGTTTTAGTGACACATTAACGCATGACGATAAAATTAAAAAATGGAAGGAAGTGGCAGAAACATTATGAGTCTTAGGCATTTTCAACAAAGATTGGAAATATTGAAGAGATACAGAGAAGTTAACTCTTTCACGAAACACCCTAAGACGACGCTCCCGTGAATTAAGTTCCACGTATTCATTATAACTGCTACTCTCTGAACTAGATATAAGAACCATAATTGATTTCTAATTCGCGGTCACTCAATCAAACTCGTTCAAAGCGCCGTTTTATTTTGTGTTTCGATTCTCGACATTGCCCTATACCCTATGTCAAATTGTTCTGACATATCTACAAATATGTAAACTTGTCACTACAACTTCCTGTCTTATAAAGCAAATTCTACAAGTTTTTCCTGACAAATTGTCACCTGTCACCTGTCACTTGAAAATGTTTATAGAACAGAAATATTTAAAATTGTCATGACATTTCGACAAATATGTAAATTTTCCACCATGACAATTTTGTCAATTGTAATTTTTATAGAACAGGAAATTGTAAAATTGTAGATTGTCACCTGTCGCCTGTCACCTGTCACCTGTCATCTTTATAGTACAGGGCCCAGGCCGCAGCCTTAGGTCTGCATAGGTTTGTATAAAAAGTAAATACGACGTTGATTCGAATATTTAAAAATGATTGAAAACAAATGTATTGACAGACTTTAAGTTGGTACCTCGCCCCGAGTACATGTGAATATCAAATAAAATATATAAAAAACATGAAATTGTTTGCATCGATCCCTACAGCACCTAGGTAGGTAAGCACCTATTTGGTTATCATTATCAATTTCTAGAGGTTTAATACGTTTAAAAGTTTAAAGGTACCTACTTAAAGAATGAATTTTGTTTAATTAACTTAATATTTTTACATAATTAGAATCATTTTTATCAATTTCATTAAGAGTTCTTGGCAAGACCATCTTACTCAGAAAACTTTGATCAAGTTTCTAGGTCATACCTACATAGTTCAGTGGGCCAGTCAAAGTACGGGCAGTACGAGACACCACAAGACTTTTGTAGCCTATATCTTAAAACGATACAGTACACCTGATGAAAATATGTGTTAGAAAACAATATTAAAAATTAAAACACAACACAGGGTTCATTCAAATATATTACGTACATATTTCCTTTTTAAATAATGTATGTAGGTGCATGTAAAAAAAAAGAAAAAAGTATAAAATTTTATTAAAAATGTAAATTCCGTTCACAAATGCAATAATTTTGTTTGATGCTGTGATTGTATATGACGAACAGCGATGTTACAGGGTTCATGGTCGTAGAGACCCTCAAAATTCACATGTTTTCTCTCTCTTTGCCTCCCTTGCTAATTTGGAAGTACTTAACCCTAATTTTCTAAAAGTTCAGAAATTGATATAAAAATTCTTAATATGAAAAAAGGTATCACTTGACCTCTCAGACAAATTACAAACACATTCAGAGAAACCTAATCTGCAGATTAGCTTTCTACAACAATCAAATCACCGTTGAGTCATTTAAACTATACGGTAAGACCGCACACGGTCAAGCTGACCCATGCACTCTTACGAACAACCGGGCTGGACATCGATACGCGATACCCTACCTATCTTGCACCCCAGACCTGTCGCCGTCCGACTACCATCTTTTCCGGGCGTGCAAGGAGCACCTACGCAATTTGTTTTGAAAACTACGACGAAGTCAAAAGTAACGTAGGTGATATTTTTGATCACCAGCCGCTGTCTTTCTGGAGAAGTGGGATCAAAACATTGCCCAGTAAATGGCTTAGTGTTCTGGACAATGATGGACGGTATTTTATTAATTAATTGTTAATTTTAATAAATAATTAAAGTATGTATGTTTTTGTTGTTAGTGAGAAAATAATTATGCAACAACCCGATAATTTATTGTTATTTTTTAACTGATTCAATTTGTACGAAAAGTCTTTTTTTTATTCACAATTGCTTAGCTATTTTTGTGACAAAATCGTATACATATACTTAGGATAAACATAAGCAGAAACTCACCTTGTTACACATTTTGTAACACTCATTATTTTTCATACTTAAGTATGCGTAACTTGAGTTACCTCTAAATATAAACAGAAATTCATTTTCTTCAAATGACTAGCGACCGACCTGTTTGTTCTGTGGGCTGGAAAGGGGCTGACAGTGACATGTTTCCAAGACACTGGCTTGGATTAGTAATGGTAATATGTACCTATTCACTTGCCTACCCACACAATTTATAATAGAAGATAAAATAATAATAAAAATTATTCGTTTATTATCAGGCAACTTAGTAACTAACGTACAGGCCTGTAGATAAATAAAAACGAATTTAAAGTTACACATACTATAAATATATATACAGTTATATTTTAACTAAATCTGAGTTGGCACTTTTCTTTGTGCCGTTGCGCCTGCCGATGCTCGCAGTGTTGGAGTCCCGAAGACGACCTTCGGATCGGACGGATTTCGGTTGCCTGTCGCGGGGGGAGGAGCTAGGTGCAGGGGGTGAGGCGTAGGTTGCGGGGGGGAGAGGAGCGGGGGGAGGGGAGGAGCGGGGTGCGGGGGGGTGGAGTGGGGTGCGGGGTTGAGGCACGGGTTGCGGGGGAGAGGTGCGGGGTGCGGGGGGGGAGCGGGGGGTGAGAGGAGCGGGGGGAGTGGGGTGCGGGGAGGAGGAGCGGGTGCGGGGTTGAGGCGCGTGTTGAGGGTGAGTCATGGGGTGCGGAAGGGCGAGGTGCGGGGTGCGGGGTAGGGTGAGTCGGGGGGTGAGGTGAGGGGTGAGGGGGGCGAGGCGCAAGGTGCGGGGGGATATCAAGTCCCTGAGCGAAGCCGGGCACTCCAGCTAGTATCAAACTTTATCATTTTATTATCTGAAACTATTTTTTCTACTCAAACTATCGATAGTTTAAATTGGTTTATCGATTAAAGAAGAACGTCCCTAAACGCGCGACGTCCTTGAAATGTCGCTCGTCGCTCGTGTGTCGCCGCGCGTGTCGCTGTCGTCCAAAACAGCTCCATACAAATCTATGGAAATGATCAAGTCGCTCGTGTCGCTGTCGTCGTCGCTGTCGCTGTCGCTGTCGCCGTCGCTTGCGTCCAGGCCGCAGCCTTATTGGAGACGCGGCGTGTTGCGCGTGTTAGATTACCATATCGAGGGTTCACGGGCGACTTGTATTAAGCGACATTTTTGGAAACACAGGTAACCTTTACTTTAAAAATTTATTTCTTACAAAATACCTCACAAAAAATAACTTCTGAATAATATTTAAAATATTAAGAATATCGAGAATCTATATAATACTAAGAAGTTAAGTTTTAAAGATTATTTTTCTAAGAAATATTTTTTTAAATCAGTCTCCTGAACATTTCTAAAAATGTCGCTTAATACAAGTCGCCCGTGAACCCTCGATATGTTTGATTTGACTGCGCAACGCGCCGCGTCTCCATGAACGAGCCCTTAGATCTCGCTCCTCAAGATATTAATAGAGAAGATTTCAAACTTGAGCATGTACCTACGTTTTCGTACTTTTGTAGCTGCATCAGATCCAGACTTTGAAAAATGAGCTACATAATTATATCTGGCTCACAGGGCTTACTAAAATCAGGGTTCGCATGATATATATCAATTGATATATATCGGACATATATCATGATATATATCAATTGATATTTATGCTTGATATATATCAATATTGATATTTATATTTTCCTAGCTTCTAAGAGCTGCTTCTTACGAATGAATGTGCCAAATGCAAAGAATAAAGATATGATTATCACAATAATAAATAAATGAGTTTAGTTTAATTAACTATCTTCAAATTTGCAAAAATAAAATATACATTTTAGATTCAGTTATTTCGAAAAAAAATATCAGAGTATAAAATTTGAATGTTATTTTAATAAAAATCTTCAAATTATCAAACATATACCTACATTTTAAATTAAGCTATTTCGAAAATCATGTATTAAAGTAAGAAATTGAAATTAGTATGTAATTTTGATAAATATCAAAAATATCAAAGATATCGAAAATATCGGATATATATCAAAAATATCTGATATTTTGATATTTATTATAAATATCGGATATTTTCGAACCCTGACTAAAATATATGATAAACTTGAAAAGGGTTTACCAAATATTAAATTATCATAATGTTAAGAATATTTTTAACAATGCCAGTTTTGAAAGAAGCTTCTCTATACTGAAGTTAATTAAACATTACCTAAGGTTGAGGCACGTCGAACAGGACGGCTTAGCAATCGAAATATATGATAAAAAATATTCAAAGTTATAGGGTGTCCCAGATACCTTGTCTAACGTCCTACCGGATAGGCTAAAGTTAAATTAAAAAAAAATGACTTGTTTCTGTTCTGACTTCTGACATTGGTGTACGATTTTTAAAATCTACGGATATGCCTTGCCTCTTTTACAAGCATAACAGCTGGTTTTCGAGTTACTTGTCGGACAACAAAATTATTAATTTCAATGGTATGTACAAAATCTAGTTTCTGAACGTAAAATGCTCAAAATTGCGCTCGCTTCGCCATGTTGGGTGATTTATGTGTTGCGATTGTTAAATCTGAGAAACTAGATGAACCTCGCAACGAAGGTAAATCGAAGGAAATGTACAATTAGAAAAGACTATGTTTCTAATGACTTATTTATGATGTTTAAGTACACAGACCAGGTCCAAGCTCCATAGTCCCGTGAAACGTGTCCTTTAACAAATAATAACAACAAACGCTACTGTTGTTGTGACAGTCTGATGCTTGCTATGAGCACACGCGATTCTCTAGCTAATCAAACGTGAACTAACGGCGGTGCGCATAGCGTCGCATCGACCGGTCGGAAAAATGTTTATTGCTAAATGTGCGGTTTACCCGTACATGCTGCCACACAACAAAAGAAAAGAAAAAGCAATTAACAATATAAAAGCATATAAAAATCTTATGATCTACTTATAGATGGGCAATCTACCCAATGTGCCGGGTAGATTGGGAATATTCCCAATATCTACCCATAAATACCTTCCCAGTGGGTATTTATCAGGGTATATAAACTTATGAGAATTATATTTTTTTGTTTTAAATCTCACTTCAGAACTCTTAGTATAATAATTAGATTAAGTGAATGTTATGTAATTCAGTAACTTATTTAAATAACAACCTAAAAATATATAATATTTTTCAGTTTCCCATACTAAATCTGAATAGTGAATTTTTTTCACACTTGTATAATAAGTCTTGAATGTAATATTTTAAATTACCGAGTTGGATGAATTTATTTTCTAGTTGAAAAAATGACATCTATTATGAAATCCAACATGGCGGCCATGCAGTTTTCGAAAAATATCGATATGGGTGTCATTTTCTTAGTTTTTTGGGGTGATAATTGGCCGTAGCTATGCTATGACGATCCAACTGACTTCAAAGTAACTAAGGGATAATGTACTTTTTGTCAGTGGTATGAAGTACATTATCCCTTACTTACTTTAAAGTCAGTTGTATCGTTATGGCATAACTATGCCCAATTTTAAAAAAAACGAGGTTGTAAAGGCGCGGCGTTCAGGGAGTGAGGTGCGGTGTGCGGGGTGGTATGGTACGGGGTGGGGGGGGGGTGAGGAATACGGGTGAAGGCGAGGGATGCAAGGGGTGAGGAGCAATGTCCGGGGGACGGGCGCGAGGTGCGTGGTGCGGGGAGAGGAGCGGGATGCGCGGGAAGTGAGGAACGGAGTGCGGGCGGGTGAGGCGCCCGATGCGGAGGTGAGGAGCGGGGTGCGAAGGGGTAGGCGCGGGGTGCCGGGGGGTGAGGCGCGGGGTGCGGTGGTGTGAAGCGCGGGATGAAGGGGTAAGGCGCGGGGTGCGGGGGGTGACGCTCGGAATGAAGGGGGTGAGGCGTGGGGTGCGGGGGGACGAGGTGCGGAGGGTGAGGTGCGGGGTGCGGGGGCTTGAAGCACGGGGTGCCGGGGGGTGAGGCGCGGGGTACGGGGGGTGAGGCACCGGGTTCCGGGGGGTGAGGCACAGGGTGCGGGGGTGAGGTGCGGGGTGCGGGAGCTTGAGGCGCGGGGTGCCGGGGGGGTGAGGCACGGGGTGTGGGGGTGAGGCACCGGGTGCCGCGGGGGTGAGGCGCAGGGTGCGGGAGGGGGCAATCTGCGGGGTGCAGGGGTGAGGCGCGGGTAGGAGCGCGGGGAGCTTCCTGCTTTTCTCACGGTACAACGATACAGGATGGAATTTTGTAACCTCACCTGGAGGGAAAGTACTTTAAATACTGGAGATCTTACTTAAAGGAAACATTCCTTCATTTTTTTAAAGAAGCAAAACTATATTCGAAGGTTTTTGAAAATACACTTGACACACTCAGGAATCGAACCGGCTGCTATCTTGGATTTAAAAAATGATGTCATTTTTCATAATCAGAAGTACATGTCTGCTTTTTTGGATGGAGTGGATGACATTTTCCTACTCAGCACCTCAAAAACCCTCATTTAGAACACCCATAGGGGTCGTCCATTAATCACGTTATGCTCAAAAGGGGTGAGGGGGTTCAGAAAAAAATACGAAATATCACAAGGGGGGAGGGGGGTGTACTGAGATATCACGTGTATTAATTTTTTCGTTGAACGCGCGATTTCTAGAGTAAGTTCCAAACGTCGGACTGGTGTTGTTAAGTTTTTTTTAACTCATCCCAAGGTTCGAAACGGCTTCAGGCAGTAAAAACAACCTGCAATCTTAATGTCTAACTGGACTTTTTATCACGGTGCTTTATTTTCAGGAATTACATTACATTATACCTGTATTTAAAGATAATATTTTGTACCAAAAAATACACGTGATTTTGAGTAGGGGGTGGGGGGTAGCCTAAAACCTCACTACGTATCATCAGGGGAGAGGGGGGGGGGGGGGCTAAAAAGTTTCTAAAAAACATCACGTGATTAATGGACGACCCACTATGCCAAGAACCCTTCGGATCGGACATTTTAAGCTAAGCTTAGAGATCGATGCGTTTCGATATTCTAAATACCAGACAAACACTCCCGAGTGTCAATTATTTCTAGTTTTTGAGAAAAAAAAAACAAAGTTGGCCAATATATTTTATTCGACTGACTCGGTGGCTAAGTGGTTAGCGATCCTGACCTCTGATCCGACAGTCGTGGGTTCGATCCCCACACAGGGCAAACTTTTCTGTGATGAGCAGAATTGTTTGCTCTGAGTCTGGGTGTATTATATCTATATATGTATGTATTTAAAAGTATATGTGTATGTATATCAGTCTCTGGTTCCCAAGATACAGGGAATCCTAGTTTGGGGCCAGATGATCGTGTGTGATTTGTCCCAGATATTATTATATTATTATTATTATTTAGAAAATATAACTGAAGTTAGTAGCACCCAGAAATCTACTTAGAATGTAAAGAATTAAGTTGTGCGCCGTCACAAAAAACGAAACTGTTAATACCGTGGGATATCGGAGATACTCGTTAGTATGTTAAGTTGCCTGAACATTTTGACTAGCAATATTTTAATTAAGTTTTTGCTAAAAGATTCATTAGGCGCAGTAAACAAAATCAAAGTCTTTGATTTTCGTATGCCTGCGTATAAGAGTGGTGTTTATGTGTGAGTTATGTGCGTAAGCTTGTGGCAATGTATATTATTGAATTTGTTATATGATAATAATAATAATTCTTTATTTCGAACAAAAATAGTGGGCTTCGTCGCCAGAAATAAATGAATAAATAAAAAAAAATAATAGGCTTGAGTAGGTAATTGTTTTTTCTTCTAGGTCCAATTTTATACAGGGAGTAACAAAATTGGTGTAGGACCTGTTAACTAGGGAGTCTACTCATCGTACTGAACAAACTTTGTTCTACGACCTTGCTCAAATTACAAAAAAAAATATTATTAATGTATTTGTTCATTAATTCTTGTTGTGTTATTTTGTCGTACAATAAAGAGTATACAAACAAACAAACAAAAAATTGTGGACTCTCCATACAAAAATGGCAAAACAGATTGAATGAAAGTCCAAATTTGTTTTTGTACTGAACAAAATTTATTCGACGAATTTTGTGAATTTGTGATGACGCACAACTTAATTCTGTACATTCTAAGTAGATTTCTGGGTGCTGCTAACTTCAAATATTATTAAAAAAAACCGTCAAAAGGAAAAAAAACTTTTTTCACGTTACGCTTGCGTTTTTGACTAGCGGTACATATCATTAAATGTTGTTTTAAACGTTCTATAATTTGACGTAAATAGCTTCACGGACGCATGGCTTATTCCGGAAAAAAATTTTTTTTTGTATTTTCTAAATAAAACATGTCAACCAACTTTGTTTTTTTTTTATTATCAAAAACTAGAAATAATTGACACTCGGCAGTTTTTGTCTGGTATTTAGAATATCGAAACGCATCGATCTCTAAGCTTAGCTTAAAATGTCCGATCCGAAGGGTTCTTGGCATACAGTGCGACCCCATATCAATATTTTTTGAAAAATGCATGACCGCAACCTTGGAGTCAAAAACAGATGTTTTTTATAATGCAATCAGCACCCCACAAAACTAATAAAATGACAGCCATATCGATATGATAAGTCAGTTCCTGCGCTTCAACCATGGTATCTTCGAAATATAATCAATTTTGCTTTATTCTCGATACTGAGGTAGTTGATACTTACTTCAAAATTACAAAAATACGAAGTAAAAGCAAATAAAATTAATACTTTATTTTTAAACGACAATTTAATTTTATATACCCAGCGATTGGGTATATAACTGGGTATATTCCCATAAATACCCAATCTACCCTATAAATACCCTCCCGGGTAGATAGGGTATGGGAAGATTGCCCATCTCTAGATCTACTCAGTGTCCTCTATAACGAATGTCGATTTACGAGTCATAGGCATCGTAGTACTGTCCACCTTTCGCGGATTTCTCACTTTGGATTGCACTACACTCTCACTGAGACACTGACATTGTACTTGTCCTGTGGGCGTGGCACTGCCTGTTGTCGTTGCTGTCACCGCGCGCGCTCTGCCGTTAGTTCATGTTTGATTAGCAAGAGAAACGCGTGTGCTCATAGCAAGCATCAGACTGTCACAGCAACAGTAGCGTTTGTTGTTATTATTTGTTAAATTTATCAATATCAATAAAGAGATTAAAACCATACATCTCTTTTTGGTCCTTCGATCCATGGAGTTCAGTGAATTTGTGTTTTAAGTGCGATAGCGAACAGCTCGGCTGGCCTCCCACCAGCGGGTCTCACCAGCTCGAGTTGAGTCTTCGCCTATTTCGTACGAGGAGCACAGAGGACCTGAGCTCTACCAGACCAGCAAGCAATTATCAATATATCAAGCAAGCAAGTTATCAATGTTTCGTCATTAAAGCAGTTGTATATTTACATTTGAAGAATGGCTACAAGGCAAGATGCAACGCTACCACTGCGCCGTGAATGATTCGTCCCACAGGAAGAGTGGGCACGAGCGATGACGACGGCGGGATCGTTCGTTGCAAGGCCGCCGCCCAGTCTGCATCCACCGATAGTTGTTTGATAGGTAGAAGTTGTTAGTTTTGGGAATAATTAGAGATGTGTGTGTAACTTTTACGAACAAAAATATGTCTTTTTTGTATGTATTTGTGAATTTATTCGTATATTGGCGGTATGTGGCCTGAGTAAGCATTGTTTATATGGATGGAGATTGTTTGTTGTCAGCTTATGTAATGCAAAGTTGGACTGTATTGTATCGAGCAGTTTAGGAGATATTTAAGAGGAAATGGAAACCTCAAAAGGGAAAATTGGGCCGAGGCCAAGTGAGGGCCAGGGGTTGCCTTTAAAGTATTGCCAAGGGGTATAAATTGAAAATTGGGTTTTTTTGTACAACTGCTCGATAATTGTTTGAATTGTTGTACTGCCTTGACGTATATCGTATAGATCGTAATAATAAGTAATAGTGTTATTCGTAGTAATTAAAACAGGAAGTTCAGCTTCTCCATTGCCTCGATTGTGTTATTATTTCTTCGTGTTTCTTTGAAAGTGTATTGTGTTTGTTAAATTGAAAGTGTTGTTGAGTACATTGGTACTTATTAATATTGTGTTCGTGTGTTATTAGATGCAGACTGGGCGGCGGCCTTGCAACGAACGATCCCGCCGTCGTCATCGCTCGTGCCCACTCTTCCGGTGGGACAAATCATTGATCATCGGGATCAGAAGGAGCTCGATGAAGTCGATCTTCAACATGATCAACGGCCGCCACCACTGCGGATACCAGGGGAACCGGAGGGCAGCGTGCTGGTTGATCCTCGTGGATTTGTGCGACCACATCAACCGTTCGATGTGAAGAATACCTTGGGAAGCCATGCTTCTCGCCGCAGCCGTAGAATAGCCTTGGATGCACAGCGGCGACAGCTGGAATTGGAAATGGCTATGGAAAAAGCAAAGATAAGGGAGGATGAGCGACAGTTGGAGTTGCAGCTAGCGAAGGATGAGCGACAGTTGGAGTTGCAGATAGCGAAGGAGAGAGTGAAGACAAGGGAGGATGTGTTACAAAAACAGTTGGCAGCTAAGATGGCCAACATCGAAGCTGAAGAAGCTGCAGCTGATGAAGAAGCTGAGGAACGGCGCTCGCTGACGCAGGTTGCTACAAACCAGCGAGTGGAAGAGTGGCTGAGTCGAACGCCGCGTGTGGAAGAGGTGCCTCGTGAGTGGACTACCGCGCCCTTCTGCCGCCGATGTGAGGTTCGACGATACCCAGCCGCGTGCATCGACGCTAAACTACTGTCCATTAGTGACACGGTAGCACCATCGTCCAACAAGGCGTGAGTCTGTATCACGCAGTTATGTGTCTTGATAGAGACTGCCACCATCTTCAGCAAGGCCTTAGTACACACACCTCCAATACTAAAGGCCCGCTTCACTTCAGCTTCAGGAGCCGAGGATGTCCGCTCAGGCGGGTGCTCCTCAGCCAGCCCACCATTGAAGTGGAGTAGTGTATGATGAGGGGCGTTACACTGTTCACAACGCTTCGCACGACAAAACTCCCGATTGTGTCGATTGCACAAATACTTGAAACAAAGTCTGCTGTCTTTGGTTGTCTGCTGTTGGACTCCTCTAATCGCTTAGAAAGGGATAAAAGATATCTTGTGTGCTATTACTGCTATAGCAGGGAAAAATGAGAAATTAATTAATAGCTCTGTAATTACGATAGTGTCATTGATGTCACTTTGTATGTATGTCCAGCTTGTTAGCGCCCTCGGTATTTACATGTTTTTAGTTTCGCGCGTTAGCTAGTTTTGTTGGTATTCACTTTGTTCGTGAATTTGCTTATGGAATTATTAGTTTTACTATTTTGAGGGTTCAATGTACAATGAATGTTTGTGTTTGGTATTGTTTTATTGTAGAACGTAGGAAATTCTATTAGGTGGAATAAAGTTTGATAGGTAGAAGTTGTTAGTTTTGGAAATAATTAGAGATGTGTGTGTAACTTTTACGAACGAAAATATGTCTTTTTTGTATGTATTTGTGAATTTATTCGTATATTGGCGGTATGTGGCCTGAGTAAGCATTGTTTATATGGATGGAGATTGTTTGTTGTCAGCTTATGTAATGCAAAGTTGGACTGTATTGTATCGAGCAGTTTAGGAGATATTTAAGAGGAAATGGAAACCTCAAAAGGGAAATTTGGGCCGAGGCCAAGTGAGGGCCAGGGGTTGCCTTTAAAGTATTGCCAAGGGGTATAAATTGAAAATTGGGTTTTTTTGTACAACTGCTCGATAATTGTTCGAATTGTTATACATACTGCCTTGACGTATATCGTATAGATCGTAATAATAAGTAATAGTGTTATTCGTAGTAATTAAAACAGAAAGTTCAGCTTCTCCATTGCCTCGATTGTGTTATTATTTCTTCGTGTTTCTTTGAAAGTGTATTGTGTTTGTTAAATTGAAAGTGTTGTTGAGTACATTGGTACTTATTAATATTGTGTACGTGTGTTATTAAAGTGTATTTTACATTATTACTTTGGTGTTTTTATGGGCTTGCCTGAGTGTCTTCTATACTTGAACCACCCTATGGTGAATGTGTAACTGTTGCTGTATCGTCGTGCATGGACATACGCAACACCAGGTATAGGTTTGTGATGAGTGTTACTAGATGCTTAGGCATTCCCATTTCCATCAAGATCTTCCACAAGCAGTCCCTTCTTACGCAATCAAACACCTTAGAGCACCTAATCAATAAAGCACATGAGCATTGGCACGTTGAACTCTCGACTCTTCTCTATCATTTGTCTCACGTTCACTATTTGTTTTCTGGTGCCTCTACCCTACTACCGAAGAACACTGAAGGTAGGGTTTAAGTCTCTCACTGATTACGTACAGCATTACTTTGCTAGCATGGGAGATGAGCGCAACTGTTCGGTAATTTCCACATAGGTACACGGGTTGATCCCTTTTTCCTTCTCTCCTCCTCCTCCTTCCAGTCGCTGGTTCATTGCCTTAACTTCCATACCTGGTTGCATAGTTCAACACACCTTTGTCGCCCGTACGCTTTAATTTTTCAGCATAATTTGTGTCTCTACCGGCTGATTTGTTGGCTTTGAGTTTATTAATAGCCATTCTAATCTCGGATTGTAGAATTTCTGGCTCTGCATCATCCTATTCGATCGGTAATGAAGAATTCGCAGATGTTTTGTTCGCAGGGCCCTTGTATAGTGTTTCGCAATAGGATCTCCATCTTTCTGTTACCTTGTCAATTTATGTCAGGATGGACCCACTCTCATCTTCAAGGGCCCAAGTCTTCCGTTTCAAATCTGACGTGATTAATTTGACTTTCTTGAACAGGTCTTGAGTATGCATGCTTTCAAAGCATGCATTCAAATCATACACAAAGCATTGCTTTGTGCATGATTCTCGATTTCCTGACATAATGGAGTTCAAATATCTTATTTTTTTAAAATACCCTGTCTATTTACTTTTGTCACAGTAGTGTAAACTTCATTCCAATCAAAAAAAAGCAAAACGTAAACAAACTTACTATGGAACTGACACATGTCAATGTCATCTGCATACTATGTTTGTTTACCTTTTGCTTTTTTTTGATTGGAATGAACCATACTAGAACCATAATGTACTGGAATTCTTTAAAAAAATATAAATTATATAATTATGATTAGTTGTATTAAAGTCTTGCACGATTATTACATACACTCGGCTTCAAAAAAATCGCACCTTTTAAGAAATCTATTTTAAACATCTTTCAATCGTATTTGTATTATGAAATATTGGTAATGTTCGGTATCATTTGAAAGGTAAGGAAACAGAGAATGCAAAAACAATAATTCATTCAATGTTTTTTATTGGAACTGAGAAAAATTTACAACACAATAAAAATCCTTAAAAAACCCAAATGAAATCTGATTAATTTTTCAAAACAAAGTTGCTTAAAACTAACCTAAAACCTAGTGTTACCCCCCCCTAGCCCTAATGACGTCTTCCATGCGCTCCCTCATGGATCGCACCAACTTTAGGACCTCTTCTTGAGGGATTCTGTCCCATTCCTCAATAACGGCGTCTTGGAGCTCCTGAAGAGTCGCGGGAGCGGGATCACGGGATCTAACCTTGCGTTTCAGCTGGTCCCAGAGGTGCTCTATTGGGTTCAGATCTGGACTTCTCGCTGGCCACTGCATGACAGGGATCCCAACCTCTTGAAGGTAGCCCTGCACAATTCCAGCAGTGTGCGCGCGAGCGTTATCGTGCATTAATGTGAACCCGTCGCCAATAAATCCAGCATAGGGGACCACATGTTCTTCCAGGATCTCTGTGATGTACCGGTGAGCAGTCATCGACCCTTGCCCGCGAGCACCGCCGGTCCGAGAGACGCAAGAAAGTTCAGTTTTGCCGTCGGCAGATATGCCGCCCCAGAACATGCAGGAACCGCCGCCGTATTCTACCGTCTCTTGGATGCAGGCTTGGGCAAAACGTTCCCATTGTCTTCTGTATACTCTTTTGCGTCTATCGTTGCAGAAAAGGCACACTCTCGTTTCGTCTGAGAAGAGAACAGCTCTCCATTGGTCCAGGGTCCAATTGACGTGGGCGCGAGCAAATTGCAGGTGTGCTCGCCGATGCGCTGCGGTTAATTTTGGACCCGTGGCAGGTCTTCTAGCCACAATATTTCTCTCCTTTAGTCTTCTTCTAACTGTAGAGACACTCACGGCCCTTCTACGAACTGCTTGAAGCTGCTGTTGCAACTCAACAGCATTAGAGAACCGATTTCTCAAAGACTTCGATACGACGAATCGGTCATCTCTCGCAGAAGTGCAGCGATTTCTACCAGACCCACGCCTTCGGACAAAACCACCGGTCTGCAGGAACCGCTGGTACACTCTTCGAACAGAAAAGCGACTCAAGTGCAATTGCCGAGCAACATCACACTGACGTAGTCCTGATTGCAGTAGTGCGATAACTTGGGCGGCTTCAGCAGCAGTAGTGTCCATCTTCAAGGACGTTTTTCTGATGAAAGATATTCTTCTGTGTCTTCTTCGACTGTTGGTAGCAAATTTATCCCCCGATAAGCTGTATCGACCCTTTTATACCCAAAAAACAAAACAATACAAACAAAATTTGAAGAGGAGAATCAGTTCCATTGTCATTCACAGTGACTTAAAGTGTCAAGCTTTTTCTTTAATCAAATGAAATGGATATTTTTTTAAAGAGTTTTTATAGGGCTCTCAAATGATACCAATATTGCTACGAATAACTGCTTGTCTTAAGGATTAACAGTGCTTGAAGCCTATTTTTACGGACGTGCGATTTTTTTGAAATAATAAACACTTTTGTTTTATTGCCAGAAATGCTTTTCAAAATGTCTACATACTATAATCCGAACGCTCCACGGATCAGAACGGGGTGTAAAAAACTATTCGTTTATCCATGTTAGTCACTATGTTAAGATGCATTATAATAGGGCAGTTTCATTATGATTTAGGTAGATATCATCTCAAGTGCTAAAAAGTGGACCAGAGAAAGGTGTTCAAAAAATGTGGCTTACAACCAGTCTTGCTCTCAGCGCCTCATATACATTTTGAGTTTTTACTATCCTACTAAAACAAAAACCAGCCATAACCAGGATTAAAATTACATCTCACAGTAAGAAATTATCTAATTTCTCATAAAATATCAATTTTAGATAGAAAACTTTTATGTATTTCCGAAAAATGAATAATTAGAGATAACGTATAAGTGAAAAATCCAATAAAATTCCACAAAAATATTCAAAGCTTAATTCTGAAGTAGTGTACAACTTTTCGCTTTCTTGGCCACCTACATAGAACAATTTTAGACAAAACTTGTTTGTTACACTAATCCTCCGCCTCCTAGCTGGTAAACATCAACATCTCAAGGTTATGAAAATATTATCAATTATTTTACAGAAGTGCAAAATTTCAGACCAATTAGGTTGAATGAAGTGGATGAAAACTCGTTTGTAAAATTTGAACTTGTTATTTGGGAAAAATCTACGTTAAAATCAACTATAGGTTAACCTTGTAAAAATGAATAAGTTGGTTTTATTTTGTGCGAGAATGTGCGAGATCATCATTTACAAAGATATTTACGAAGGTATACTTAGTTTATTATTCATTGAACTTTAATCAAGGGAAGTACTTAGTTGTTATACTAAGTATAACATACTATCGTGTTATGCCAGCAAGCAGGCAGCACCGGGAGTTCGGTCATCTAAACAGAAAGTCGGCCACGGAGGTGTTATCGCCATGGCAACCACTCTAGCTTGTATCGATCTTTCGAGTTGTCTCTTAGGATTAGTTCACACCGAGACAAGCAGATGCTTGAAGAAACCAGCTGTTTTGCCTGTTCTGACCACAACATATTAACCCTCTATCTTATGCATGAATTATGAAGAATGCAAGATTTTTTTTATTAAATACCTATGAGAAAATCCATTCATATGAAGTACAAAAACCAAAATTATAAATAAATAAAATATAGCACCTATATTGAAGAAAACAAAATTAAGTAGTACCATATATGACTTCGTATGTGCTGTAGCTACCTGAGACAAAATATTTTGTCAGAACATTACTCGACAATATAAACCATGTATCACTGTATTTTTTAAGTTTTTCAATATTTAATTATTTAATCTACCAATACGAACAAAAAAGAGCGTGAAAGTTTTTAAAATAAAATAATTATGGTTTGTAGCACATTGTAGCCCAAAAATCTTTCAAACACACAATCATCTTTTACACATTGTTCAAGTTCCGCAAGTGTAGTTATTTTGACATAGTTAGAAAATAATCAATAGACTCTTTGTGTATTGATATCAGAGGAAACTCTTGATGCCTTATAGACCGTTTCCTATACATTTTGGAAGAGTCCGAATTTTTCTTACAGCAGGTACATACACACTCGCTACCTATCAGAATGAGATGCAAGTTCATAATTACTAACTAATACATCGTCAGGTACACCTGTGATCACTTATAATTGCCATAGAAACGGCGAATATTCATATTTAAAAGCAAAAGCTAAATACTCAAATTCTAAAATTCATACATTTATGTCAGACAAAAAGAGATCTTTACGCATACGAAACCATATATGGCTTCACAATAAAATGAACTAAATATCTATCCAAACCTACACATTTGAAATATCAAAAATCAACATTATGTAAAACAATGTCAAATCAATGTTAATTATATTTTGGTTTTAGTTTTACTCCCCATTTACATTTTTTTAAGCGATTGTAAGATACGGTAACACCACTACTCATTGTAATTGCAAGCGCACGTCTATGTGACAATTGAATGCTCAATAATTTTACTTTTGATGTAAACTGAGATATAATAAAATACAAACCGTGTCTTGTTAGGTGTTAGTAGTGTGTATAACTTAAAATTAAAATATAATTTCTTAAATTACCCGCACAAAAATATATTTTATTCAAGGCCATATTTGGCTTCGTATGCAATATACTCTATTGCATACGAGGCTGAACATGGCCTTGAATAAAATATTTTTTGTATCTCTATTGAATCATCATTCTCCTGCCCTTATACCAATCATTTGGGGTCGGCGCAAAATGTTCTCTTCTTCCATACATCCCTTTCAGCTGTCATCTCCGTACTCACACCCTTTCGACACATATCATCCTATCTCTATTGAATAGAGGGTTAAAATAGCTTTCGTGCTCTCATTATTCTTCTTCTTCTCTTCGTGTGACACAGTTAAACCGTGCTATCCACAAAGACATTTTGATTGAATGAAAGGTAATTTGCGGTTTACGATTTATGACGTATTAAAAAAAACTACTTACTACGAGTAGATCTCGTTCAAACCAATTTTCGGTGGAAGTTTGCATGGTAATGTACATCATATATTTTTTCTAGTTTTATCATTCTCTTATTTTAGAAGTTACAGGGGGTAAATCAAAGGACCACAAATATAAAAGAAAACGTTGTCTCACTTCTAATATCTTTTATTATTTTCACTTTCAAGTCAATGACATTCCGTCAGTCAAAAGTCAACCGAATCTGACCAGCCAGTACGCCACAAATGCGACCTTTTTCCTAACATTGGGGACACACATTTTACCACTTTGGAAGTGTCTCTCGCGCAAACTATTCGGTTTAGAAAAAAATGATATTAGAAACCTCAATATCATTTTTGAAGACCTATCCATAGATAGACAGGCATAGACACGTATAGGTTTGATGAAATAACAATTTTTGAGTTTCAGTTTTAAGTATGGGGAACCCCCAAAATGTACTGTTTTGTTTTTCTATTTTTGTTTGAAAATCTTAATGCGGTTCACAGAATATATCTACTTACAAAGTTTCAACAGTATACTTATAGTTTCGGAAAAAAGTGGCTGTGACATACGGACGGACTGATGTGCCGGAGGGAATATTCCCATTTCCAGTATTTTACTCCATGGGAATATTCCCCAAAATTCCCTTTATATTAAAACATGTATTTACGAATAACAGTATATAGATTTAACATGAAAATATTATTAATTATGAAGTTTATAGCCTAACTTATTTATCAGACATATAACTGATAATAAAGCTGTGCAATTTAAATTATTTCTTGATAATCTAAGTATTAGAAGCTAAGTGAAATCATAATATTGAGATTTATGACAGTGATTCTAACTTTAAATAGTTGTTATTTTTAATATCCTGCACTTGTTTATTAATAAATATATTATACGAACAATTCTAACAATTATAATTTTGATATTGACAAATTAATTGATATGGACACATTTTTATGATTAAAATGCAATTAATAACTCAATATTGTAGTAGAGTTTTTCTGAGAAATAAAAAAACAACACTGTCAAGCTTTATACATTAGAACCTTTTTTTTATAAAACCACAAAACTTATTTGAAATTAATTAATTATTTGAAAATTAATATTTGCAAGATAATATATGTTTTATTAATATACAATTTAGTAATATCAATCAGTTTTTATGACTTTGAAGAGGTTTCATATTCATTCCAATACATTTTACAAGCAAATAAGACTCACTGAGTAAATTATGAAAATAATGCTGATATTCTTAATGGTTTAATCAAAATTATTTATTAAAATATAGATGAACTGCCGTTTGAAGTTTGGAAGTAAGGCGGAGGAACGGTTTAACTCTATCTGTATGAGTTGCTGGCTCAAGATCTAGGAAGCAGATTAACACCCGCTAGAGTGGAACACAGGTGTCATCTGCCCTGCCCGTAAAAAAGGCTGTAAAAAGAAGAGCACGAACTATCGGGGAATAGCACTGCTATCAATAGCGTACAAAGTTTTATCATACGTACTGCTTAAAAGACTGGAACCGTACGCGGAAAAAATTCTCAGTGATTATCAGTGCGGGCTCTGTCCAAATCGCAGCACAATTGACCAGATCTTTCTCCATAAGTAGATTATGGAGAAAAGGTGGAAATAGGCGCAGAGCATGCACGCACTGTGGACTGTGGACTTCGCGAAAGCGTATGATAGCATAGACTGTAGCGCCCTGTACGTAATATTGTACGTAACGCGAGAAACTTCAGCATTCCCAATAAAAGGCCATGAGAGAGAGTAATATGAACGTGTGGGTCGAAGGAAACCTGACAGAAGCGTTTACTGTAATCACAGGACTAAAACAGGGCGATGTCTTATCGCTTATGCTTTTTATGGTGTTAGAATATGTTCCATCCAACAGGAGAGCGTTAGCTCCAGATGTTGGACTGAAACTGAACGGAAGGCACAAAGTGATAGGGTACGCGGACGACCTTGCTCTGATGGAAGAAATTAGTGCTGAGGTACAAATAGCAGCTAAGGCAAAGAATGTAGGCCTAAAAATTAACCACGATAAGACTTGAGTGTCTTCACATGAGGCGTCACAAGTCAACTAGCGCCAAGCTCAGAGAGTTGTATGTCGGAGTTACCATATCTAAACGTGTCGTCAATTCGTTTAATATGAGTGTATTGCCTATTTTCGGGCTGGGGCATGACAGTATGGCCGGCTCGGCATCATTGCCCTTTAAAAACATGGGCTGTACCATCAATGTTACGAATACCCGGGATGAAGAGATCAACATTCGTGTCCAAAATGCCTTGAGATGTAGCGCCTCTCTGACAAGGTGTGGGTGTCCAAGCTTCGCAGCAGAAGTACAAAAATCCGCAGCTATAAAACCGTGATAAAACCTATGCTTATGTACGGATATGAAGCCTGGAAACTTACATTTAAAGAGGAGAACATGCCCCTGGTGGCCAAACGAAAAATTCTCCGCAAAAAACTTCGGGGCAACCAAAGCAGAGATTTGCTATCACGGTCGACCGATAATTGCGAAATTGATATGGACACATTTTTATGATTAAAATGCAATTAATAACTCAATATTGTAGTAGAGTTTTTCTGAGAAATAAAAAAACAACACTTCAAGCTTTATACATTAGAACCTTTTTTTTATAAAACCACAAAACTTATTTGAAATTAATTAATTATTTGAAAATTAATATTTGCAAGATAATATATGTTTTATTAATATACAATTTAGTAATATCAATCAGTTTTTATGACTTTGAAGAGGTTTTCATATTCATTCCAATACATTTTACAAGCAAATAAGACTCACTGAGTAAATTATGAAAATAATGCTGATATTCTTAATGGTTTAATCAAAATTATTTATTAAAATATAGATGAACTGCCGTTTGAAGTTTGGAAGTAAGACGGAGGAACGGTTTAACTCTATCTGTATGAGTTGCTGGCTCAAGATCTAGGAAGCAGATTAACACCCGCTAGAGTGGAACACAGGTGTCATCTGCCCTGCCCGTAAAAAAGGCTGTAAAAAGAAGAGCACGAACTATCGGGGAATAGCACTGCTACCAATAGCTTACAAAGTTTTATCATACGTACTGCTTAAAAGACTGGAACCGTACGCGGAAAAAATTCTCAGTGATTATCAGTGCGGGCTCTGTCCAAATCGCAGCACAATTGACCAGATCTTTCTCCATAAGTAGATTATGGAGAAAAGGTGGAAATACGCGCAGAGCATGCACGCACTGTGGACTGTGGACTTCGCGAAAGCGTATGATAGCATAGACTGTAGCGCCCTGTACGTAATATTGTACGTAACGCGAGAAACTTCAGCATTCCCAATAAAAGGCCATGAGAGAGAGTAATATGAACGTGTGGGTCGAAGGAAACCTGATAGAAGCGTTTACTGTAATCACAGGACTAAAACAGGGCGATGTTTTATCGCTTATGCTTTTTTTGGTGTTAGAATATGTTCCATCCAACAGGAGAGCGTTAGCACCAGATGTTGGACTGAAACTGAACGGAAGGCACAAAGTGATAGGGTACGCGGACGACCTTGCTCTGATGGAAGAAATTAGTGCTGAGGTACAAATAGCAGCTAAGGCAAAGAATGTAGGCCTAAAAATTAACCACGATAAGACTTGAGTGTCTTCACATGAGGCGTCACAAGTCAACTAGCGCCAAGCTCAGAGAGTTGTATGTCGGAGTTACCATATCTAAACGTGTCGTCAATTCGTTTAATATGAGTGTATTGCCTATTTTCGGGCTGGGGCATGACAGTATGGCCGGCTCGGCATCATTGCCCTTTAAAAACATGGGCTGTACCATCAATGTTACGAATACCCGGGATGAAGAGATCAACATTCGTGTCCAAAATGCCTTGAGATGTAGCGCCTCTCTGACAAGGTGTGGGTGTCCAAGCTTCGCAGCAGAAGTACAAAAATCCGCAGCTATAAAACCGTGATAAAACCTATGCTTATGTACGGATATGAAGCCTGGAAACTTACATTTAAAGAGGAGAACATGCTCCTGGTGGCCAAACGAAAAATTCTCCGCAAAAAACTTCGGGGCAACCAAAGCAGAGATTTGCTATCACGGTCGACCGATATGTCGACGTCCGGTCAGACGCCCCAGGTATCGATGGTGCGATGTGGTGAACGCAGATCTGCGCGAGCTCCAAGCTAGCGACTGGCGAAAAATCGTACAAGACCAAGACCAATAGTGAATATGGCGCTATAGATAAAAATTCGTTCAAATGTCTCTAAAAAAATATTTTATCACTTATTTTATACTCATTAGCAATGGTTAAAAATAAGCATCATATGCATTCATATTTTATGTATTTTCGCTCAAATCTCCCTAAAATAAATGTATTTGAAGATAATTCCCTCATAGATCGATTTCTGGTGATTTTTAACCCCTAATCCTAGATTTTCGTCGAAAGGTTTCAAGCCGTTTGCGAAATCATCGGGACACCTAACTCGTTTAATAGTATAGGATAGGATAAAGGCCTAGATGAGTAAAAAATACTGATTTAGGTACTGATGTGAAAAATTATATTGGTAGTTACTGTTGTTGCGTAGTTGATCGGAATTGTTTAAAATATGCAGCAAAAATTAAAGCATTAAAAATGTTTGTTGTATCTTATAGGTTAGATAAAGAAACTATTCCAATTGCACCCTGTATTTTAGTAAATTATTTTAATAATGTTGTGTAATTTAAATAACTTCTAGATATTATAGGTATTACAAGTGAAATGATAATATTGAGATTTATGACAGCGATTGTAATTTAAATAGATAGATAGATAGATAGATAAAGTATTTATTGTAATTGCTGTGATCACACACACAAAACAAACTTGAATACGAAAATGATAAACACAAATAAAAAAACATAAAAATAAATAAGAATAATAACATACAAACTTATAACATATTAACAAAACATAAATAATAAAAACAATAAAAATAAAGTAATGAGTAAAAAAAAAAGAAAAAACAAGCAAACTTAAATATCTATGATGTGCCTAGTGTGTGTGTGCCGCAGCGATCACAAATGGGCCACGGCTCAGTGTTGTTACCCCGCCCAAGGACGGGACACTGATTTTCAGCCACCACCCAATGAGATGTGCGAGTCGGAAAAATATTTAAAAGAATTGTGTTGTTGCTTTTACTGTTATTGTGTTGTGTATCGGTGTGTGTGTGTGTATAATCTATAAAATTGTGCATTTTAGCCAATATATTAGTTGACGTCGCGAACAGAATAAGGTCAGAAAACATATGTATTTGTCTTAAAATTATGAATAGTGGGAAACACAAAAACTTTTTAATTAAAAATTCAATTGATATGAAATAAAATATGATATGATAAACAAAGTGAAGAAATGAAGAAAAAAAATGAGAAAAAATATAAAATTAAAATTAAATGAGGATGAACGAACAGTGTGATCATCACAGCAGCCCCTCACTTCCCAAAGCGCTTGGGAATACCTATTTTTTGTACTTCTAAAATATGCGACTTTAATTGTTGTTTAAAATAAATTTTAGAATTTAGAAGTCTTATAGGTGGGGGAATGTTATTCCAGCATTTTGTTGCTTGGTAGCGGAAGCTGCCAGTGAAAGCTACAGTTCTGTGATGCTGAAATGTTAATGGGATGCGGTTTTGTCTACACCCGAATCGGTCATGAAATGGGGAGAATCTAAGTTTGCCGAAAAGATACTCCGGTTTTTGATACTTCATTATGCCAAACATCATGCTGGCAAGATGGAACTGTCTACGCGACTCCATATTCAACATCGCGGCATTGTTGAGGTACGGGGATATATGACCTCTCGGCGGAACATCAAAACAAAAACGACAGCAGGCGTTCTGGACACGTTGTACCAAACGCTGCGTGCTACACAGAAGCCGCGGTCCATAAACGATGTCACCATAATTGAGCTTTGATAGAATTAAAGATTCACATAGGATGATGCGAGCCTTTTCAGAAAGTAGATTTCGTATTTTGTACAAAATCTTTAGACGATAGAAACAGTTTTTCACTAATTCTAAAATGTGAGCTTCGAATCTTAACTTGCTATCAATAGTGATGCCTAGGTTCCTAGCTTCATCTACGCGCTCTACAGATTGACCAGAAATAAGTAAGACTGGATTTTGAGAAATTATAATATGTGTCTGTAGTTTAGTTCCCAAAATCAGAAATTTTGACTTAGTCGGATTAAGTACAAGAGCGTTCGCTTTGGACCAATCTGCAATACTTTTCAGATCCTCATTCATTTTCCTAACAGCACTAGAAAATTCTGCAGGAGTCTCAGAGATATACAGTTGAACATCATCGGCATAACAGTGATACTTACAATGTTTAACCACACGCGTAAGATCACTGCTATAGACAAGAAATAAAAGAGGCCCTAGTATGGATCCCTGAGGAACCCCACGTGTGAGTGGTCGAAAATCAGAAAATATGCAATTTCCATCACTCTTGACCAGCTTTACTGATTGACATCTATCAGTCAAATAATTTTGGAACCAAGTTATAGTCTTCTGCTGTACACCATAATATATCAATTTCGATAGTAAAAGTGGTATATTTAGACAGTCGAAAGCACGGGAAAAGTCTAAAAGTGTCAGAATAGTGCCCTTGCCTGCATCCTGTTCTGTGATTATATTGTCGGTCACATCCAGTAATGTTGTAATAGTGCCTCGTCCTTTTCGGAAACCCGATTGAAATTCTGGCAAAATATTGAATTTTTCGACGTAAAAACTAAGTTGCTCGTACACGGCCCTTTCAAGTATCTTAGATAGGAAGGGAAGTATGCTAATAGGCCTAAGGTCTTTCAGCTCCGCTGGATTAGTTACCTTTGGCAAAGGAGTGACTGTAGCCTTTTTCCATTGACTAGGAACCACGCCTGTAACAATAGATCTATTGACCATCGCGGTTATTACTCTCAGAGTACAAGGAAGAGTTAGTAAGACCATGTCTCTGCTTATTCCATCACTGCCGATGGCGTTGGATGTTATGGACATTATATATTTAGCAACATCGCTCTCACTTACTGGTTGTAGTTGAAATGACATGTCACCGAATCTGTGTTTTTGGAAAAAGGTAAGATCCGACAATGATACCACATTTAACCCGGGAGTATTCAAAAAGTGATTGTTTATTTTATGTGGATCACTAAAACAGTCGGGCAGACAATCACTCTTTCCAGGGTCCAACAGAATTTTATCCCGAATATTATACCAAAAAGTTTTACTACTATTTGCCTTTGTATTTATGTGTTCATCAAAAAAAGCACGTTTCTCATTTAAAATTGTAGTTTTAGTTAGGTCTTTGAGTTCCTTCCAATATGTCTTGCTTGACTCTAACCCACACTGCCTATAGGTTTCATGGGCCTCATTACGTAGTTGTATAAGAAACTTTACGTTATCAGTTATCCACGGTGCTGATGTTTTGCTTTTAATGACGGTCTTTTTTAAAGGAGCATGAAGGTCAAAAACAGATATCAGTAGGAAATTAAATCGTTCTATCATGGCATCAACAGAGGGCAAACTAATAACGGAATCCCAATCAATAGAGTGTAAATGTCTGTTAAAAACGTCTAAATCAATATTTTTAAGTGGTCGATAAATAACTGTACGTGGGGGAGTTTTGATCTTTTTTAACATTAGTGTAACATTTATCATCGCATGGCCAAGAGACCCTGTGATATTATTAACAGAGACCTCGCGATACGGAGCATTGGTGCACACAACATCCAATAAAGTGTTACTTCCTGCCGAAAAATGTGTGGGCTCCGTGATTACTTGCCGTAAGTCGGTGTATTGCAAAAACATATTAAGCTTAATTGTGTTAACATTATTAACATCAAGCATATTAACGTTGAAATCTCCTAATAAAACTATATAGTCGTACTTGGAAAAGTGAGTCACAGATTCGGTCAAAGCATCTATAAAAGTGTCAAGATTTTTCCAAGGTGGCCTGTATGCTGTACCTACTATTAGTTTAAAACCATTTAGTTTTATAGATAACCACATCTGTTCAATGTCATTGTCTGGGTACTTTACATACCGTACATACACACTGTTTTTAATATAAAACGCAACCCCACCGCCCCGCCCGCCGCGCATATGCAGCGGCCGAGGAGTGCTCCTCAGTCTGTATCCGGGAGCGGCCGGCGCACGCGCCTCTTGTCCCGCTGCGAGCCAAGTTTCATTAATTGCTACGATATCCGCATTGTACCGACTTATTGCTACCAGAAAATCGTCATGCCCAGTGTTCAAGGATCCCGCATTATACAGTCCTAACTTGATAAACTTATTATTAATCATTTTTATAATCAATCACGGAAAACCACGACATATTGCGGAGTACAAAGTGGATTGGTGTTGGTGTCAAAAAGAGTGGGATCGAGTTATCTTCAAATAATGTACCTGAGGAAATAATAATAACAAGGTAAGACTCACTGTCCTGTATAAATAGCAACAAGTAGCATTCGTCATATAGAAAACTGGTTGAAATCGATGTTGTTATGGTAGTAGATTGTAAAATGTAATTGTGCTTAATGTAGTAGAAATAGCGTAAGTTGTGAGTGAATAATGTTTTGTGTATATTGATTTTTTGTTTTCCACCTATCCATGTTTGTAATGCTGCTGCACACACATACACAAAAAATACAATGCAATAGGCCATAAAAAGTGCTTTACAATACCAACTGTTTACAAAATGGACTGTTATCTTATTATTATATTCACAATTAAAACTCATAGGACTATGGACTGTTATCTTATTATTATATTCACAATTAAAACTCATAGGCATTGTGTTAAATAAATTTGACCTATAGTTTGGATGCTGATAATAATAGTTTGTGAAACATACCAATATTAACTTTATTGTTTCTAGGTTGGAGTTTATGCCGAGAAAACAAGTTTCATAAAAAAAGGCTATATCATAAACGCGACGGTCCGGCAACTTATCAAACAAGGTAATTAATACTGTAGAAGACATCGATATGAAAATGTACAAAATGAGTTTCGTTAAGATAATGTTTAATAAATAATATTTATTTTGTGATTTCAGAAGAACTAACTGCATCAGGCCCAAAAACCCTGACGAGATCGGCCTCAGTACGCAGACGATGACGCGGAGCATCCTTTCCCTGGTGCTGGCGTACGAAGACTCTGCCGTCCCTCGTCCACACGAAGCGCCAATTGAGGCGACCGGCAAGCTCCCGGGCCCGGTTGAAGAGCAGCCGATTGTCGCGCGTGAGCCGCTCGTTGATGTAGAACCGCCGCGGCGGGCCGGGCAGGTCCGCGCCTTCAGTGGTAGCCCCACGGCGCACACGCGCCGCCCGCAGCAGCTCGTCGCGCAGCGCCCGGCGCGCCAGCCGCACCACGACGAGGCGCGGGCGCGCCGCAGCTCCAGGCTCCGCCCCCGGTTCCGGCGCGCGACCGACACGCGTACAGCTGACTATGTCTCGCTCTGTTAACGTCATGCCCAGCTTGTTGGCTACGGTCACAGCGACGTGGTTCAAATTTTCGTGTTTTTGTTCTGCTATGCCTGATATTTGTACATCATTTAATAAAAGTTCCTGGTCACGCTCACTGAGCTCCGCTTTTAAATGCTCTATGGAGCTAAGGAGGCGATCATTGCTAATCGAATTCTCAGAATCCGATTTTTCTGCTGCCTGCTTTTCCAAACTTTCGATACGCGATACCAATTGATCCACTCGGCTCTCACATGCATCCACTCTAGCTGTGAGGTTCAGCATGACCAAATTGAATGCTTCCATCTGCTTAGTGCACAACCGCACCTCCTCGCGGAATCGACGCATTTCCATAACAAGGGCCTTGTTATCAACGGGTTCGTCGTCGGTCATCTCGTACCCCGGTTGGTAAGGGGTATGGACACTTGCGCCACGGTGAATTGTAACTGAGCGAAGAGGCGTATTGCTGCTACTAGCCGCCTTAGATTCAGTGCCGTCGGAATCAGATTCCCGGCACTTCGAGCACTTCCATGCGTGCCTATGATGTGTGGTCATAGTATTATAAAACCTTTGCTCCGATACATTGGCACATTCTAGGTCGTATGTTTCCTTACATGCACTGCAGCGCAAATACTGACGGCCCTCTATGACTTTCTCGCAGCCAGCACAGTTGATTTCCTCCATTATTGCGTCAAACAAGAACATAAACTATATTATTTTTATTTGTTTGAGGACTACTTGAGGATTTGAACTCGAGCCTCGGAGTTTGCTCTATCGATATGATATTTATAAAATCAAAAATTTACGCAGTCGCAGGACTCGAACTCGGGGTTCACGGTTTGATACTGTGATTGCAAACCGCTCAACCAGCACCACAGGGTTTAGAATGACGAAATCAAGAGTCCGGTTCTAAGATAGGTGACTCGCTGTTTTGAATAAGGTCGATGACCAGTATGGCGACAAGGTCACTTCACAGTTACACAACCGTTATAATAAAAAACAACGGTAAAATCCCTCACAGAATCCTTCACTGTACCTCAGTCACCTCACTTGGCAAAAATTAAATTACACTAATCTATAGATCACAGTACAAGGAACATTTAGAACTAAAATTTATGTTGAAAAGAACACTTTTGCTACCGATTACAAATTAAAATTCACAGAGATAGCCCAACACGTCAGTTAGCTTGCACGAGCCCCGCGCACCTCCTAAATAGGTAGTTGTTATTTTTAACATCCTTCACTTGTTTATTAATACATATACGAGACAGACAGACAGACAGACATGACGAATCCATAAGGGTTCCGTAGCCAAATGTCAAAAACGGAACCCTAAAAAGGATAATGTTTTATTTATTTTTTGCTATTACAACAAAATTGTTATAGTATAAAAGTTGTTCAGTTTCATGAGTAGTAAGTGGCAGAAGCCTTTGTGAAGTTTTGGCGGGGGTCCAAATATAAATAGCCCAGTATAATATTGTCTCTACCTGTATAAAAATACAGGTGACTGTGGCTTTGAGTCATGACACTGAACGACTTTCTCTAAGGAACCAATTCAGTCTGAAAAAAAATTTGAAGTTCCTTAGAAGAGTTGTTCAGTTTCATGAGCAGAAACCACAGTTAATTTTCACACACAGTTAGTTTTCATTTTCATCATCCTATACATACTATAAAATTTACAAAGGGAACTAAGGCGAAGCACACGGATCTCCGGTAGTGATAGGTTGATAAAGTTATAATCAATCGTCAAAGATGATCTTCTATTATATTTGTACTACTATGACTGTGCAGTGTGTATGTGTTAAAATTCTTTGTCTGTAGTGACGTCGATTCGGTGTTTACGATTAAACTTATTTGACAGGATTAAATTTAATCTAAGCATCCTATCCTTGTCTTTTCGATACAGAGAGAAAAATACAAAAAAAACACTTAAATTAAGTTTAGTTCTGTCAAATAAGTTTAATCGTGAAAACAGAATCGACACTATTGCTATATTTAACTGAACTAACGCCCCATCTAATAAGTTCTTACTTTCTTGCTAAAAATAATGTTACTATAGCGCCATCTGCAAACAACTACTCGAATTTTATCAGCATCACTAAGCTATGGCGTCACTGGTTCTTCAGCCCGAAACGTGTTGCTGAGTTAGATATACGTTTTTGACGAAACGTTAAAACACATTCTCAAAGTAGTCTCAAGATGGCGCTATTAAATATAAAAGACGATACAAAAACACAATTTACCTACCTAGGTACTTATTGTTTGGCATAAACAACAATATTATATAGACTACTTCCGTCTTTCCGTCAGCTTTCCGCCCGCGGCTTCGCCCGCTTTGACATCGTTTATGGTGGTTTATATTTTTGTTATGCCCAGCCAAAGGGTAATCCACGGGAAACGTGCATAAACAGAAGACATTTCATTTGATTTTGACGTTTCAGCCCATTAGATCCGTTTCCTAAATCATCCATTTGACTGAACGCTAATTACCGTATTTGCAAAAGTGAGCAAAAGTATTATTCCCAATGCAGTGGCACGGATCTCTTCCCATATCTCGGGAAGTTTAGGCGATATTCTACACACGGGGGCCGAGTCCGGAATGATGGGGGTTGTAGGCTCAATGGCCAACCCAGTCTCAGAAGTTTTCAAGCTGCTTATATACAGCAGCCAGCACTATCAGCTTAACGTACCTTGCGAAGCACGGAAACGGTCGAGATAATTGCCACTAACAGTCAAACCCATCCTGGTCGTGACCGTGTCTGTAGTCAGTTAACCTGCATGATCGACGCGACCACGAAAGCCCACCGAGTCACGGCCAAAGGCTTAATGTACTTGCAAAGTACAGAAACGGTCAAGATAAATGTCACAAAAAGTCAAACCCACTAAGCGAGCACACTAAGCAGAGACCGTTTTTACATTTTTACAGTGTAGATATATGATGAATGATGATATTTATATCCCTAACTTGAGAAATGATTGATTCCCCATGCCCCATACCAACTTTCACCCCCTTAGAGTTTCATTTTCGCAACAAAAAGTAGCCTACCTATGTCCTTCCCCAAGGTCCCCTCTATCTCTGTACCATTCTCAAAATTTATCAAAAACGGTTTAGCGGTTTAGGCGTGAAAGCGTAACAGACAGACAGACAGACAGAGTTACTTTCGCATTTATAATATTAAGTATGGATAATAGTAATATATAATATTATTAGTATGGATGTAATGTGGATATTGTATTATCTCTATGGTATGGGAGTTAGAAGGCAATAAGGTTTTGTATCTCAGGGAATTTAAAGGTAGGTATATTAGTGAGATGATTTAGAAATCGATAAATCTCTCTTATCGTGTGGCACATTTAACCGTCCTGTCCACTAGGATAGGCGATAAATAATAAATATTCTTACGAAATAACTATAATTTCTAAGAAAAAAAGAGGTAAAAATAGGCAAAGGCTTATTAGTAAATAACTATAAAGGAACTTTTTACAATCAAGCATATAATTATTATCTTAACCACACAAAGTAATTTTAAGTAAGTACTGTAATAAATAATATTAGTGCAAAAAGTTGTGAATTATTGATTGTGTGGTCATAAATAATAATATAAGAAAAACAATCAAAGAAAACTTAATTTAAATAGGTACCACATTTATTTTGTATTATAAGTAAGTATTATGCAATAATATAAAAAAGCAGAATCAAGTAGTTGTACTTATGTAAAGGAATAATTCCGAGTATGATAAATAATAATAACATAAATATGGTTAGATTTCTGTTTAAAGATTAACTATTTTTAAGAAAATTACAATAAATGTTTGAATAAAATATATACAATGAGTCAATATTACAAAGTACTATACGTTACTTATAAGTAATTTAAAATTCTGTGAAAGTTTCTAATAACAATTGTTCAAACCACCAAAGAGTATCATTTCCATTTTGATCCTCTATAGACTCTACTATACTAGATTCTTTAGCATTTCTCCTCATTAACCACCACACCAAGTCCATTAAAAATTGAACTATTGGATTAGAGTAAGTTAGCTTCATGTCATTTTTTGTAACTCTTTCAACAACATCAATGACTGTTGTGTATAACACTGATTCTCGTGTTGCAGGTTTACAAATACTTAAATGATCCAAAGGCATTTTATAAAATACTCCACGGCCTAGATCTGCTGAAGAAGCTTCAACAAAATGTACGGGAACCTTAAATGCAGTGACTAGAGTAGGCATTGTTTCAGCAAAGCTTATTGTTTCCCATCCATACAAATCAGCAAACATTATGAATTTTCTGTTTAGTTCCAGCAATATTGGTGAATTTTCTTGTAACTGTCGTACATCGTTTGAAGGCCAAAGAACTGCAGCCGCCGCTCTTGGCATGGCCGCTAACGCACTACCTTTGTGAGGTGTGCTATAAAATAATACTGCTTTGGTTCCTTCACAAATTTTTTTGAAAATAGTATCCTCACTTTGAGCTGCATCAATTAGCAATTGTTTTACTATTAAGCCTCCCATTGAATGGGCTAACCACACCACAGGAATATCTTTTTTACATACACCAGCATCAATGAGTGCAGGTGCTAGGTCTGATGCTCTGGTAGCTATCTCTGCAGTTTGTAAAGGGCATCTTTCGAGCCATTCGGACAGTGAGCTCCAATAATTTACTCCTAGAATTCTTAAATTCCCACAATCTTTAGGAAGCCAATCTTTAGGCCAACAGAAAGTGTGGTTGCATTTATCCTCTTCTTCATTTAATAATGCATTGCGTTTATTTTTTGATGTGTAAGTTATGCTGGGAGACTCCCTTTTCGCTTCTGTAGGTAAATCATGTAAAACTACTTCAAAATCTGATAATAGTGATAGCTCTTCCAATTCATTCAAATCTTCTATTACTTGCTTTAATTCTGGATCTATGTATGGCGAAATCTCAGTTTTATCTTCACATGGCTCACAGTCAACATCACTTACAGTAACTTCTATAATACCTAAAGGTTCTGCACACTTTTTGTCTCTCTGTCTCCAAGTCACAAACACTCCACCTCTCAAACCATGCACTAAAAGTATTTCACAAGTGTGTGGCTGTGTTGTTCTATAAAGAGGGTGTAGAAGGTACAAGCCAGGTCTATAACAATACTCTCCGGACAAATTAGCTAAGCTTACTGCTGCAGAACTTGAAAGACGGACATCTTTTGACTTCAGCAGTCTTGCAAGCTGACCAATGAAGCCATTTTGAAAAAACTCTGTCAGCAATTCACAATGGACACTAAGTACAGTAAGAATTTTCAGTAATGCCATATCTATATCACTGTCATTTGGGTATCTAAGCAGCAATTCTGCTGATATTGGTAAAAGACCCATACTTATCAAAGTTTTGGCAGATTTGTCTTCATCATATTCTTTAACGTTGAAGAGACTGAGATGATGGTGGATCGCATCAAGACATAACAAGCACAGGTCCCGCTCACTAATGCTGTCAGGTTTCGCTGGGATACTATCAACTTCTACCGCTTGGTCTTGGACACTAGTAAAGTGTTTGAATAGGAAATGTTTAATACAGCTATGTGGGTTTACCCTTTCTATGGCACGAATCATGTCTCGAAATTGGAACGACAGTAAATGTGGGGTAAGTGCTGCCCGTCGGACATGTAACGGCGGTGGCAAAAAATATCTTAGATCGACCCCTTGAGTTCTTGCCAAAAGAACAGCTGTATTCTTGTCTAAAGCCTGCGCAAGCTTTACACAATCCCAGACCTTGGTGTTCTTGAAGGCAGCGAGCTGGGTGAGGGCGATGTTGCGCTGCTCCTTGTTGCCATGGCGGCAAAGCCACAGCAGCCGCCAGGCCAGCGAGTGCGTGAGGCTCTTCCAGATGCGCGCCAGCCCCACCGACCGCCGGTTTGCTTTATCTTGTTCCAATTTCATAGTGTGAAAATAAGACGGATCATCGATATAAATATATTCAGCAGTGTGTTTCTTTTCTTGCTCGAGTACACTAGGATTTACAATTTTATTTATTGAATTACGCGTTTGAACGATATGATAAGTGATAATTGCTATTCCACTGGCGTATATTGTAGCTTTTTTTAATATTTTTCCAATAGCTTGCATACGGTCTCGAAGAGTCATTTTCTTATTATTTAATAATATATAACACAGATCATTTTTTAGTAAATAAACATTTGGATGACAAAAGAAAAGTAAGATGACAAAATGTCAAGGTTCCGTTGCAAAACACTTCGAGAGAATAATTATTACCCTGATAAAAGGATAACCTATTAAAAATCTCTTATGAGTGAAGGAGACAGATTTACTTAGAAGTAAACGCGTTAATAGGACCCGTCTTTTGTGAGCGTGAAGTTAGAGGCCTCATTATAGAAATATATCGGTGATTATAAAACCAATGTCTGGCAATATTTTAACTGTGGCTTCTACTCAAAACTGAACAACTTTCCCCAAGAAACATACTCAAGAAGCAAAAAGTTTTTTGGACTCTTCATAAATATCCGTCAGCTGGTTGATGAACTTTGTATGGGAAGCCCAAAATTTGCTTTTTGACTATGTATTTCTTGGGGAAAGTTAATGTTAAGTTTGATGAGTAGAAGCCAAAGTTCAAATATTGCCAGACATTTTATAATGACCCGGTATAGAATTTAGATATTCTGCTTATGCTCATAAAACATGGGCGTATATAAAGGAATAGAAACGGTTTAAGGGGTCCGGACCGGACCAACAACTGTGGGAAGCTGCAGTTAAAAGCGTTAAACACCACTTAAAGAGAGTCTTAGGTAACCAAACATTTAGAGGGCATTTTAAATTCGAGACCAATTACTGCAATGTCTGGAGATATTAATGATTTGTGATTTTTAACCCCTCGTCACTTTTTATCAGGAGCCCCTTTGAATTGTATTCCTTAACAGGACATATCAGATAGGTACTCCTGAAAATAGATTAAAGTTCTGGAACATATGTACTGTTATAAAGCAAAAATGTTGGAAATACTGGTCTAAAAATTATTTAAATACTTTGCAAAACAGACCAAAATGGAAAGATAAGATAACTTTGACAAATATTAAAGTAGGGTCTTTAGTGTTGTTAAAAGAGCTAGATGTCCCTCCCATGTCTTGGCCAATGGCCAGAGTGACCAATGTTTATCCTGGTGACGATGGCAAAGTTCGTGCCTTAGAAGTAAAAAAGGCCAATGGTAGGTCTCATAAAACTTCAACAACAAAAGTTTGTATCCTACCCATAGAATAAGTTTGTTTAGCTATTAACTTAGTTTTTAATAAAATAAGCTGTAGTATGTGTTCTCAATCTTTTAATAACAGCTGTAAAATAAAAGTGCTTATCTACTAAAATCTAGGTGAACTATTTTGAGTACATAATAAGAAAAAATAAATTTGTACCTAAATAATATATACATATACTAACTAACTTATCTACGATTATATAAAATAACTAGTTAAATAACTATGTCTAGAATAAGTCTAACTTACTAACTATTTTACCGTACCACAATTTTTCTTAATGTAGTATAAATTTCATATTAAAATTCAGTTTAACTTAATCTATTGCTAGTTATGAAAATTGTTGCATCGTCTGCGAACATAACTCAGAGGTGATTAATTAATTTAGAGAGTACATTTATATAAACGAAGAAGAGAATCTTACAGTATCATCATCATTTACCATCAGATGAGATGATGCCAAGGACAAACCAATTAGGAACTAAAAAATCGTTATTCATGAAACATTTCATTGAAACATCTTTGCTACCTATTATGTTCTGGCAACTAGACGCTTTAACTTTGAATATTTATTTAAAATCAACATTAATTTTAAAACAACAATCGCTAAATAAAATTTACCAGTAACTGAAATCAAGAAATTTTGTAGTGTATTTATTTTTCTTTTAATTATAAATATGAAAATTCTGGATACAACAATGTGGCCAGTGTATATTTGTTTTCCTGAATGTTTGCAGATCTGTGCTTTAGTTCTGTTTCTTATTTTTCCTTTGCATTTCGTTAACATTTGAAAACGCCTGTTTACTTTCCGGTTTGTGTAAATATTTAGAGGAATAAAGGAGATTAAATCTGTGGACTATTTACTGCGTAATAAATGAACCGAATAATTCGGCCGAATGTTCGGTTCGGTACATTTTGGACCGAATGTTCGGCCGAATATTAGTATTCCGTTGAACTCACATTCGGCGCATCTCTACAAAATAATAATAAACACGAAATTCCAAAACAGATTTAATAAAAACTGAAACAAATCATGCTGTGATACTTCGGAGCAGACGTGTTTATTAGTCACTTCCTTCATTCTTCCTTCGGTACGGGTATACAACCGCTGTTCGGTGGTGATAATGCGGAGCGCCTATTAACGGCCGATGGAGAATTGGACGGTTTACGACCAGTGGCTGCTGGACCACTGGCGGCTGATACATCAGTGGGCTTGACACATACTGGTACGAACCAGGTACACTAGGATATACTCCTCCAAACGGGGCAGGTACAGCTGCTCCTGGTAGATACGGGGATGGTAAAACCGGTCCTGGTATAAACGGATCAGGAAATACTGATCCTGTTACCAACGGAGATACAACCGGCACAGTTTGCATAACTGGGATGTGTGATCGCGACTTAACCGGCATTGAATCGAACGGTACAGGCGGTGCATGTGGTGACGGAGCCAAATACGGTCTGAAATAATCTCGATTGTCCAAATTAAATAGTAAACGTATTGGCTCCAAAACTTCTGAAACTATAGTACAGTCAACGTATTGGATAACGACCCAGCAAGTTAAAACACTAATAATACGCATTTTGTTTCAGTTAATATTAACCACTTAATATAACTTTCACTTAAGACTCTGATCTGGGTAGAAATAATCTAAATTGAACTTTATAGTACCATTTATACCATTACATGTGTTTACACAAATGGCAGATTTTACAGTTTTACGTATAGGTAACTTGTTTATTAAAATAACCATTAAACCTGATTATACACGCGTATTAACACGCGCCTGTCACCGACACTCCAGTTGTGTTGCGCTTGCGAATGTGATTCTTTTTTTTTTGCATGCTATAGTACCTATAACTTAAAAAGGCTAGGTTATAATGAACGAATTCAAACCTGACTGATAACTTTTCCCCCTTGCCACATATGAGACTAAGGTCACTTTAGTGACCCATGAAATCTTTACACAAAATAATAAACATAAATATTATATTTAAGTAGGTACATACTTTATTTATTACCCTAAGCGACGTTCCTTCCAACTCTGCATACGGCTTCTCTGTATGCTATTATTTCATTTATCACCTATCTCGTGAGGTAGGTATAACTGAACTCAAACCTACATATTTTTTTCGGTTTTTATTACGATTTTATTACTTAATATTGGTCGGAAATGGATGCCGCCACCACAAACTGTCTAGGGCTAACATAACAGCTCTAGGAAATGTTGGTAGTATCTAGATCTTCTGAAACTACTCGAAAATGTGCTTTAAAAATTTAGGCTAACGTTGTGTGCTTTCTTATCTACGTACCTACATGATAATTTATTAATGATAAATAATCACAGAATAATTAATAATCCAGTAGAATATATTTTTACTATGATGAGCTCATGGTAAACGAGTCGGGAGCGAAAAAAACTGCGGCTAAATGCAAATGTTTTTATTATAAACTGTAATAAATGATGCCTAATTGCTTAGGTATAGGAGGTTAAAATATCCTAATTAATATGTCTAAGAATCACGTCCCTCATTTTTCCTTCGGTACGGGTACACAAGCGCTGGTCGGGGGTGATAATACGGAGCGCCTATCAGCGGCCGATGGAGTGGATACAGCAGTGAAGTTGGTACATATCTGTAGCCCCCGGGTACACTGGTATAAGCTCCTCCAATCGGGGCAGGTACAACTGATCCTGGTAGATATGGTGATGGTACAACCGATCCTGGTATAATGGGATCAGGAAAAACTGATCCTAATGGAGATGAAACCGACAAAGTTTGCATAACCGGGACGTGTGATCGCGACATAACAGGCTCTGTGTCGAACGGCACAGGCGGTGAATGTGGTGACGGAGCCAGATAAGGTTTGAAATAATCTCGATTGTCTAAATTAAACAGTAAACGTATTGGCTCCAAAACTTCTGAAACTATAGTACAGTCTACATATTGGATAATGACCCAGCAATAAATTAAAGCACCACTTATGCGCATTTTTTCCATGAAATCTCTAAAGCGTGTAACTTTCACTTAGACTGTGATTTGAATCGGAAATATTCTATGATAGTTAAATACCACACATTTATACCATATCAACACCTACATAAATGGATGATTTTACAGTTTTCATTAAAACTTATTTATTAAAATAGCCATAAAACTTGACTACTTATCACAAATTGTACACGTGCTTTTGTCGCCGTCACTCTGCACTCTTTTGAGTCGTTTCTGTGTAAAAGTAACTATTTCAACCGACTTCAAAAAAAGGAGGAGGTTCTCAATTCGTCGGAATCTTTTTACTGATACTGAGATAACAAAAACGTGAAGCAGCACCTTAACTTACTTATAAGTACAAATGGTTGCAGAAACAGCAATGAATACACTGATCGATCATCTGATTACCTATACATGTCAGGCACCTTTTATTACATGGGGAATGTGTAAATTTATTCCTAAAATGTTACACAAACTAGGTACTTAAATGATACTATACGCCACTCAGGGTTTTAAAACGAATTACATCTAGCCCTCCAAAGCCCAGCAAACCGAATAGGGTACAAGTTTAACCAAAGACCAAAGAATCACATGCAATACCTACCTACACAATAACACCCGAAAAAATCCTCCTCTTTATTGAGTAGACGGATAAAAGGACACACAAGATATCAACCCGATTTTTATTATGTATAGGTAATCGATCACTGGCAACTTGAGTGTTAACAATAAGAGAGCTCGAGTCATTATAGCTAGCCCTCTAGGATACCAAGCCACTGATAACCCTTTTGGCTCTCCATCAGCCTCTTGCTACCACACACACAATAAAATAAAATAGTTTAAAACTGATATAATGAAATATGAAATATCACTAAACCATCGCAATAAAACTCTCTCTGAAGAGCGGCAGAAAGTATCCATACATGTGAGTAAATTCAATGTAATTACTGTGAACAGGTTCATAGAAAAAAATAAGCAAATATGAAAAATCTTGAGAACCTATTTTTTATTTTTATATAACAGCTTAAAAATACTTAATGATATTTTAATACAAAAATATTACTTTGGCATGATACTTTGGCATGATTCATTTGATCGATTTCGTAGCGGGATTATAATATGTATAAAGTTTACAAGGAAGGGGCTCTACAAGATGTAAGCCTATATGACAGCTCAGGTCATCTAACTAAATAATTCTCATTACTTCAAAAAAGCAAAGGACATTTTTCCTCGAAGTACTGAAACTTCCGATAGACTTGTTTACAATAACATTCCAAACTTAACACTGTATCAAAAACAATGTCATGCAATGTGTGTTAAAGTATTTAACGCGTTACCGGAAGATTTAAAAAAGTTACCAGTTAAGATTTTTAGAAACAAAGTTGTAAAATGGCTGAAACAAAAACAATTTTATTCAATTAATGAATTAATCAAAATTACTATATTATTTCATAATTTATATTTTATTATTGTAATGCAATTTATTATTTTATTATTTACATTTTTACTAATTTATATTTTTCATTATTTCTTTTACTACTTTTTAACTTGTGACATCTATATTAAATTAATTGTGACATTTTAAGTGTAAGATACTGAATATTTTTAATTTAACAAAAGAAAAACTCTTGCATGTCAAAAATGTTGATTTAATGTGAGATACTTTACAATAACAAGATCTGTACTTACCACATGTAAAGCAATAAAGATTTATCATTATAACAAAGTCACCTACGTTTTTAATTCAAATTCTTTAATTATTAAAAGCATCCGTAGTGCCTACGCTTTGATTTGTTTACAATCTAACCAACCGACCGCTTGATTTCAAAATAATTTGATAACAGTAATAATTTGATAATAACATGTTGAACCGTATTAATACATACATATTTTGAAAAATCAACTTATGTATGTCTAATATCTCCTTTAAAAAGTCCGTATTAGTAGTAAATACGAGTCGCTATATGTTCACCAAGTTGGTTTCATTAATACAATAATGCTAGGTTTAAAAAAAATACTTGCGGTACCAACAATCGTATCTAGGTAGTTAATTTTCACTAAAACAAAGAATATTATAAAATGCGTTGATGCCAAACAATAATCATGTATATGTCACTAAATAATAGCTCTTTGATGGAAACCGTAGCAAACCCTTCTGGCTTGGCTGGCTTTCATCAAGTGTACATTTTTTTTATTTTTTATAAAAAAGTAATGAGCCATTTAGTATGGAAACGGCTACACGAAGTTATGATTATGACGTCATAGTTCCCAATTTTAAAAATTTTTAGAACAAATTATCGTTTTTGGCATTTGATAATCAGATGACTAGCAGTCAACTATCCTATTATAGCAAGACTACGAATAAGTTTTTGGTATTCGAGTAAATACAGGACGCTCTCAAGATACTAAAGTTTGGAAGTGAAGACCACGCGGGAACAACAAGGAATGTCAGTTAGAAGTATTTACGAGAAAATTGAATTTCTCGTAAACACTTTAAGAATAGAATAGAATAGAAAATATTGACTGACATTCTTTGTTCTTTCCGCGTGGTCTTCAAGTGATAACACACTAAACGTATAATAGGAAACTACTTACCAAGTACCTAAGTGTGAAAATAATATTTGAAAATTACTATAACACAATAATGTAGAACCCAGTACTTAGATTTCATCTACTTACATATTTTCTTATTTCCATGTTTTTACTTAATTCTTTGGTCAATTTGATATAGGTAAGTACGGAACAGCGCCATTATAATACGGGCAAGTTAGGTGAAGCTAGTATGGCGAGGTCGAAAAACAAAACGTAAAGCAGATTTTTTGCACAGTCATTCCTTGGGACCATAAAAGTATACCCTGAAAAGCCCCAACTCCTAGGGTGCCTAGGGTGCCGGCCTCCCCCCTCTCAAAAGGTCCCGATTTTCAGTATTTTTCATTTTACTCAAAATCAGTCGTAGTTAGATGAAAACTGTCAAAGAGGCAATTAATTCTTATTAAATTACCTATCAAACGGTACTACTTTCATGTTAATAGGAGTTTTAGTTACTGAGATATAAATAATTAATAATAAATAAATAAAAGTATTTATAAAACATTGCTGGTAAAAATTTTTCTTTTCATGTTTAGCAACAAAACATACAAACATTAGTTTAGATTTACAAATATTTATTTAAATTGTAGTTCATTACATCTCAGCTGATAAACATGATTAATGTTCTACACTAGCTGGGAGACCGAGCGTCACTCGTTCAATCGGAGTTTTTATAAACTAAGATAATTTGTTTAGTAGTACATATAAAATATATTTTCTATGAAACATTTTGCAGGGTGTTGTTTTATTCAGTAGTGGCCTTCTAAGGGACGAAAGGACAAGCAATATTTGTTCTGAAAATATCTATAATATTTTTTTATAATTTGATTCTATTAAAAAAAACATGCAAATTATCCTTTCTTTTTATAAAAAACAGAAAAATATTCAATGATACGTAATATTAGAAAGTTGTTCATCATTTATTATGATAGTAGTCAGTAATATCAATCGGTTTTGGCGACTTTTTAGAGATTTTCTTATTGCAAATGTTATCAGCGCCATCTAGTTGAGTTGAGGTGCCAAACGGAAACAATGAAAAAAAATACAGTATATTCCATGGTTTATTGAGTTGACCGTTTTTTTTTAACAATGCTTACAAAAAAAATATAGGTAATCGCTATCGGAGAAAATACTATGACTCTATCAAGTTCGTGCGGCTTTCAAATGCTCTATGAGATCTCTCATCTCGTAAATATCTGAGCAAAATCCACACAACAAGTATATTCTTCAGTTTAACTGGCATCCTTGCTACCGCTTCTGATGCGTGTGCGCAATATTTATTGTACGTGTCTGTACCTTCATAGTTTGGATGGACATCAATTGAATCCTCAGGATTGAAGTGGAAAATTTTGGGGTAAAGCCTTATACCTGTGACTACCAAGTTTCCATTTGCACTGAACCAGTTGCAGATTCACATCCTGGACACTCCATACTAATCATTTGAGTTATTTACCTACTACAATTTCCCTATATAAAACGTAGACGCGAGCGAGAACTGAGTGATGAGTGTCGACTGGCGACTGTATGGACTGTCACCGGACCTAAGTGGTGGTGAGGTCGCCTTCACAGAGCAACAGGGATTATTCATACTTAATGTAACTAGTACTATTTGATATAATGTGGCAGGCACTATGGCTCGACACCGTGGTTCATCTCGTAAATAATAAGATAACATAGATAAATAGATATCGATGATCAAAAGGGCGAATAAATATAGTAATTCGTAAATATTAAAGAATCATATGTTTTATTTTATTTTTATTTTAAGGCTTTTTTGTATCCATATGTCAACTTTATACATGGATAATAACTACAAGTTGTCAGTCACGATGCTTTAGAGCTGAAACTTATATGTAGAACATTAATCATGTTTATCAGCTGAGATGTAATGAACTACAATTTAATTAATTATTTGTAAATTTTAATTAATGTAGTCTCATTTTGTTGCTAAACATGAAAATAATAATTTTTATCAACAATGTTTTATAAATACTTTTACAGTTTTCTCAGAAAATCAAGAAATCGGTACAAAATTAGGTTTTTTAATTTTTTTTGTCATACATAGACAAGCATATCTCAATAACTAAAACTTCTATTGATATGAAAGTAGTACCGTTTGATAGGTAATTTAATAAGAATTAATTGTCTCTTTGAGATTAGTTTTGAGTAATAGTTTTCATCTAACTCCTACTGGTTTTGAGTAAAATGAAAAATACTGAAAATCGGGACCTTTCGAGGGGGGAGGGGGGGGGGGGGGGACGCCGGCATCCTAGGAGTAGGGACTTTTCAGGGTAAACTTCTATGGTCCCAAGGAACGACTGTGCAAAAAATCAGCTTTAGGTTTTTTTTTGACCCTAAACATTAAATTGCCCGTACTTTACCACAAGCTGCGCTCGTGATCATTGAATATTTAACATTGCATTTCGTAGAATGTGTATTTAAGTACCTCGTTATAATATATATTTTTTATAAAGTAACCGGTCCATTTTAAAGGTTAGGTTAAATTTAATTATAAGTACCTGTAAAAAGATGTATATCTAAGTACCATGTCGTTATCATCTTAAAATATTGAATAATGAAAAATATTGAAAAATTTAAGTAACTGAAACAAATTAATAGTTAATACAAATACATTTTCAGTATTTATGACTTCGTTCGTAACATATGATAGAGCCGTTTCGCAAAAAAATCTTGTTGTACCGATATCGGTTAAATTTTTATTGAAGTCCTTTTGGACGAAACATCTAATTGCTTACTACGAATCAGTGTATGGCGCAGGGCGCTATTCATTTGTTATATAAGGCACAAAAAACTTAAAAATCTACTTACATAGCGTAGGCAAGTATGAATATTCAGACTAAATAAACTAGTAAATACGAAAAGGGTTGTCTACAAACTAAAAACAAAGAGCTTTGCCACATGGAACCTAAATAAGATACACAGATCCCTATGCATAATTCGCTAACGAGGTCTTTCGTGCTATTGCTGCATGGAGTATTTCATGTGATCATAATAGGCTTGCACGGTGGCTGAGGAAGGCGTGGATGTGGCCGGGGGCGCGGAGGCGGGGGGCAGCGCGGGGAGTGGGGTGGCCGGCGGCGAGCCGTACGGCTTCCGGTCCGGCGGCAGGGCCGACAGCGGCGACGCCACGCCGAACCCGCCCAGCGCCAGCCCCGGCCCGCCGAGCGAGCCGCTCGCCAGCATCTGGCCGTGCACGCCGCGCATCCCACCGAACATCGACGAGGCGGTACCTTAGGACAAAAAAAAATTTCGAAATACATGCTAAAATAAAAACAAATATTGAAGAATCTGACTTACACCTGCTCTTGAATGTCATACTAAACAATAAGTAGGTAAAGTATGAGAAACGAATCGTGATGTTAAAGTTAAGATAATAAAAAAAGTCTTATAAAACAATGGTGATGGCAAAAATATCCATATCTACTAGAACGTATGCTTAGCATGTTGTAGAGGCATAAAATATTAACATTTTATCTGTGAGCCGCTGCTGTAAAGTTCCCATCGCTCGCAGCCGTCTGTTGTTCGTCCGTTGTCAGCGCCGGCCACGTGCAGGCACCTCATCGCCGTGTAGTTTAAACAAACTAGCGAAAGATCCCAATTGGGCTGTTTTAGGAATATAGGAACTGGGAGCTCGTCTGTATCTATTCTGAGAATTTCAGACATGAATTCACTGGGAATGTTTCATTGCAAGGTGTAATGGATACTGAATAAAATAGCTACGAGATTTCAGGAATTAAAAGTGATTCACAGAGTACCCAGGAATTTACTTAAGTGCGTATTATTGAACGTATCGAAAGGTGTGCGAGAAAATATTCCAAAAGAAGTTGAATGAAATCCACTTGAGTGGTTGTCATCAAGTTTGAAAGCCATAGATCAAGTGGAGGGCGGCGACGACGACGGCGGCGGCGATAACCGCTCTCGAGCGGGCGACGAGGGACGAGCGCCCGGCCTCGCGTTATTAAAATTACATTTGCTTTTAACAATCACCGTTTAACTTTTAGATTTATCGCAGTTTAAATGGAACACTCTGCTGAAGTAGTTACATACCACCCAAAGTGATCTAAACTTATAACAATCATGATAAAATTAACAAGTCGCTCGCGCTGCTTTTTACACTTTAAATGTTGAACATTCGCCAGAGCGGTAGGATAATTAAAGTGAATCCTGAATGCCATAAAAGTAATTCAAAAGATGTAACATGAGAATTATAATAATTACTGTTAAGTACCTATCATTCAAAAACAATAGAATATGAGTAGTAGCACCCAACAGCTGTGGTCTTTACAACTAAATAGAAATATTCATATGACTAAAAAAATGCACTAAAGAGGCATTAAGAATTCACGAGGACGCAAACTTTATCAAAATTCGCGGTGACATAGTAATCAAAAAGTTCCAATATGACCGGTATACCTGTAATATTTTTTTGTAGTCTGTAGATACCATGTTTTCAAGTCACAGACGTTTGAAGGTAATTGGGGTTTGCGCCTTCGATCCTCCCTAAAGCAAGCAAAATATTTCATATTTATTTCATCACAGAGAAATTATAGATACCTTAATTTTATGCTAGTACCTATTTCTACGTTATGAAACCTAGTACCTAATTTGATAGCTTTTTATCAAAAGCAAATACAATATACAAAAATTAGTAGAGCAAATCGGGTTCGAAAAGGAAAATATACAAGACAAATCAATACTGTTACCTCTATGAATTATGCTTTTCACTTCACCTATTTTCGTGCTTTTTATAAACGCTTTATAATATAATAGTAATCGGGCTGAAATATTTTGTAGAAATATGAACTGATGAAAACAATGTTTCCTACAGATAATAAAGAATAAAAAATCATGTTTCTTGTGGCCACCGATCGCAGCAATTTATTTTTTAAAACAATGTTATGTTAGGACATTTTATGGTCCAAAAATACGGATTTACAAAAAAACCTAAGCAAACAGAATGAAGACAGGACACGTGAAAGGGTGAGTTTTTTCGGTCGATTCCGGCCGAGGCGGAGAAAAGGTCGTGCCATTACTGACTAGCATTTTATTTTGGGTGTTTACAGTTGTCTGCTAATAACTGGAGTCGTGCATTAGCCGCTGATACTCACGGGACCGCACGCAGAGATCACTGCACTGCACGCATTACTTATGCATGATTTGTATGAATCACACACTGTTAAAGTTATGTAGGAATTGTTTCTGAAAGCGTTTGTTAATTAAGATTTTCTTTATGATAGTCTGTGAGTATTGGTTAGTTTAGATGGATAACTATTAACTACTTACTTTTTGGTTTTCTCGACTATTCGGTTCAAGTCATATTTTTCATCTTCCTATCATTTCACTTCATTTGTCCGGAAATGTTTTAGTTTGTTTACAGATATTTGTTTCTCATTGTAAGTTTATGCAAAATTAACTCCTATTTTTTGAATAGTACCTACTTAACGAATCTGCCAGTTTTGGCATGGGCAGGATTGGAAAAATCTGTTGTTTTTTTATTGTAAAACAAACAGTTCAAAATGTTTTAAACATGTTTAAACTGTTTGAAACTCAAATTACCTACGGAATGTTTTTATTAGTCACATGTGGAGTTCTATAAGATACGTCTCTATGAGGGCATTTTCTTGATATTCTATGGGAATAACCCTATTTCTGTAGGTGATTCCCCCCCCCCCCTCACCTCACGATCACGACGGGATTTTACCTATACAAAGTGTAACAAAATAGGTGACAGACCCGTTAATTAACTGAGGCTGACCTTCTACGCATCATACTGAACAACTTTTGTTGTACTACTTAGCTGAAAACTCAAAAAAAATTGGACTTAACCGACATCAAACAAGCAGGTTATCGATTCGACTCGTACCTATGTATGTATCTAATATTGTTGGAATTGCACAATATTCCTGTAGGTATGTCAGTCTGTATGGGCTTTTAAACACGTTTGCGTGGCCTTTCGTGAGAGCGCTTTTATAGTCATTTCAGTTCATTTTTTAGGTTCCTTTTATTGTCCTGCGTGTCACACGCGGGTCGCTTTGGTAACGCCGCACGCATGCGGGCACGGCACGCATGCGGGCAGAAACCCGCGTGACTATAAAAGTGCTCTAAATGTATGTTGTATGTATGCATGGCATGTTACGTCCCTAGGTTACTACCTTCTGATTGTATTGTTATAGGTGACAAAAATTAATATAATTAAAATCTAACTAAGATTGCAAATCAATGGCTGTAAAAAATAAAATCATGATCAAAACAGAAAACTTGGTCTAACTGTCCTCCTTCCTTAGCTTTCAGTCAGTTCGTTTTCATTTCCTAATCCCTTTCCTTTATTTTAGTTCCTTATTTTAGTTAGTAAATTATTCTTCATTATAATTGTACCATTCTTTATGTTCAATTTGCAATTTTTTTTTAACTGTTCAAAACACTGTTTAAAACAACGTTTAAAACACACTAATAATCAAAAGGTTTTTTAACTGTTTTAAACGCTTTGTTTTAAACGTGCCAGCCAACCCTGGGCATGGGTCAAGAGATTTGGAAGCGGTCGCGGCTTGCGGGGTCACGTCAATCTCGCAGGTTAACTGACTACAGACTTGAGGTTTGACTGTTAGTGGCATTTATCTCGACCGTTTCCGTGCTTCGCAAGGCACGTTAAGCCGTTGGTGCCGACTGTGATCGCTAAATGGCAGTCGTTAAGCCATGTCGGAGGCCTTATAGGCGGCTTGAAAACTTTTGACACTACGGTTGGCCACTAACCCCACAACCTCCACCAAACCGGACTTGGCCCCCGTATGTGGAGTATGGCATAACCTTCCCGAGTTGAGTGAAGAGACCCGTGCTCTTGCAGTGGGGACGTAATGGGTTGTTAACAAGAGATTTGAATTAATCTTAAAGAATTTCGATAACAGCAATCAAATGTTAATTTAGGTAAAAAATGAAAACAATCTTGTCAAAGTGTACGTATAAAGTATAAACAAAAATCAAAGTTGTGTCATTCTTTTAAAACGTTTCTTGATTTTTATTAAAGCGAACAGCCGCTGAAGTTCCGTCGGCGATATTCTCAAAATATCTATTGCATTTATAAAGATCAAACGGTCGGAACAAACGGCCGTTCGTGTAAACAGATCATACTCGTACGTAGTAGGTGAGGGCCCGCGCCCGCGCCTGCGTCTGCGCCGCGCCGCCGCCGCCTGTCCATTACTCCGAACAGGACTGTTATCAAACAAATGTGGAATAGAAAAATTCAATCTCAACGTATGTACCTATATAACGGCGCAAACGTTGATGCAATATCTAGCATATCAAAGTAAGTTGGGGAAGAGAGAAATAATCTACTTAATAAGAGTCATAGCATAAGCAGATGAATGCTATTATAGAAATATATATTATATAAAGAACTCAGGTATTAGGTATCAGGTAGGTATATCTATTACTTAATAAATTTCGGTTGATGGTAGAACATTTTCTAAGCCCACCTACCATCCGATACGGACCCTACCACCATCTTATCTAAATCTTGTCGCCAAACCTACATAGATATTAACAGCATTGATGTGTTCTGTCATGGAGATAAGATAGCCAGTAGCCCATTGCGTTGGGGAATTTTGGCAAGCCCACTTCGTTTTTTTTTCACTTACCAAGGCGATTGAGAGATTTGATTACATGACTGCATAAAACACGAATGCAAAAATGTTGCCGCGATAACGTAACTGCTAAAAACGTTAAAGCAAGTTCCTACTACGTCTGTGTGAAATTAAGGTTTCTTGGAAAAAGTTATTTAGTTTCATAAGTGACTCCCTCGGCTGTGCCAAAATGATACCGAAATACGTTTTTTTTTGTCAATTTTACATGAGAGATGTTTTCAATAAAGCCCGTTGAGCCCATCGTATTCTATAATCGGGCTTCGGCAGACAGAACATCATTTTCAAAACATATTTTTTAGGATTCCGTAGGCAAATGGCAAAAAACGGAACCCTTATGGATTCGTCATGTCTGTCTGTCTGTCCGTCCGTATGTCACATCACAGCCACTTTTTTCCGAAACTATATGAACTGTACTGTTGAAACTTGGTAAGTAGATGTATTTTGTGAACCGCATTAAGATTTTCACACAAAAAAGAAAAAAAAACATTAATTTTGGGGGTTCCCCATACTTAGAACTGAAACTCAACAATTTTTGTTTCATTAAACCCATACGTGTGGGAATCTATGGATGTCTTAAAAAATGATATTGAGGTTTCTAATATCATTTTTTTCTAAACTGAATAGTTTGCGCGAGAGACACTTCCAAAGTGGTAAAATGTGTCCCCCCCCCTATAACTTCTAAAATAAGAGAATGATAAAACTAAAAAATATATATGATATAAACTTCCACCGAAAATTGGTTTGAACGAGATCTAGTAAGTAGTTTTTTTTAATACGTCATAAATCGTAAACCGCAACCTACAACGAACTACAGGAACTTTAATATTGTTACTTGTTGCTGCGGAACCCTTCATGGGTGAGTCCGACTCGCACTTGGCCGCTTTTTTTATCAGTAGGCTCTGAACCCATATCGTCCGTGGGGACTGCAGTGACACTGGAGCTTCCCATACCTCGGTAAGATTACTATACATATACTCCACAGACGGGGGTCAAGTCCGGCGGAATGATCTCTAAACGCAGGCCCGTCATGGCCAGGGCGGCTGGTCGGCGATCGCCGAGGGCCTCCAGTTCAAGGTGGCCCCCAAAAGCAAAAAATAAATAAATAAATAAAGTAAACAAATAGTTAAAAAATATTAAATTTTGTTATTAGAAATATTATTTTATTTTACTGTTTTACAATGACTTCTATTCTATTCTATTTTTCTATTTGGCATTCCACATCTCATTCCGAGCGTGATTTTGCCAATGTCTAGTGAAAAATGGGAGAATCTTCAATAAATAAAAAATGGCGAAACGCCAATGTCAAGTGAAAGTGACGGCTCTAAGGGTGATGGGCACTTAAAGACGCTCCACGTGGTGGTTTGCTGCTGAAACTCGGAAAACGGAGCTGTCTCCTGAGTTAATCCTCTTCTTATTATCGCTTATCTCAAATCAGGATCACAGCTATTTCTCCATCACAAAAATAACGTTGAAACTATTCTAAAACGATAATAATTGTAAAATTAACTTAACAGACGTGTGCTCGGTACAAGTCCCGGCAATCAACCTTACAATGACTTAATCTTGCTAAAAATATTTTTAAAATAAACAATTACTGATTTATTTAATTAGAGTTAAGAGCTTAAGAGTAGTAAAGTAAACCCTGATTACTAAGTACGGCGACGTGGTGCGGGCGGCGGCATGCGGCGGCCATCAACAATGCTTGGCTCATCGAAATATATATACCTGGAAGGGCCTAGCGACAGACTTTTATCCCGCTTCCCCCCCCCGAAGCAACCATACCATCAGTCTTATTAAAAATAAGTCAAACAACCACAAAGTTTTATAAAAGTAGAAAACACTCAAGATGAACAAATCCCACACGAAAAATTAAATAAAGCAGAAGAAAATTTAGAAGACTTTGAACTCGATTTGGAACCTGAATCTGAAGAAGAAAACTTTCATGGTTTCTGCAATGACAGTAAAAAATGTTTAAACTTTTAATAAGTCATGCGCCTTTTCAGTTCTTTTTGAACTCTCTGGATCAGGATTGTTCACTAACTTATATGTAGCTTATAAATTTGTCCTAACGGTACCTTGTACATAGGTTACATGTGAAAGGGTGTTTTCTAAGCTAAAAATAATCAAGAATCGTCTTAGGTCTAGTTTAGGCCAAGACCTTATGTCTAGTCTATTTTTTATGAATATAGAAAGAGACTTGTTTTCTGACTTGGATAAAGATGAGATAATTAATGTCGTGGCCAGGAGTAGTGACGAACTTACCAAAAAACTGATAGCATAGTTAAAATCGATAATTATCTGTAATTAGTATGGTATAATTATATTTTTGTATCAATGTTCACTAGGGTGTAAGTAGATCAAAGATTTGCTTATTTGTAATGCAGTGTTTTATTTTTGCATTGTGTTTTTAATTGTCATGTTCGTAGGTGTCCTCAACCTCCTCTAAAGCTCCACTAATTCGGACTTGGCCCCCTTGTTCCCTGAGCAATTGTAAGGGTTGTTGTTGTTACTGTAGTTTACAATACTGATAATTAGACCAAAGTACTCATAATCTTTTTTCATTTACTTAACGATTTAAATTTTTATTTCTTATCGTTTAGACAGGCCCGTTCTGGCTCCATTGGTGGCCCTCGGCTAGATGCTGATTTGAGGCCCCCCACCCGGGAAATAAAACAACAACTACGGGGTCCACGCACGGCAAAATTGTTATATTTGCTGCATGCAGCTAACGAACGTGGTTTTAAATAGTTTTAAATTTTAATTAATGTGGTTTAAAAAAGATTTTACCTTTATATCAGCAGTTTTAGATTCATTTATTAACAATTATTTTATATCTAGTTCTTTACTTTAATGAACAAGATTAATCATGTAATACTACTAAGTAGTAGTAAGAGTGGTTAGATAGATATGTCGTTTATTTGTTACTACAAACACACATATCAAGTATTACCTAACCTAACTAAAAAGAATGATAGTTCAATGAAAGGCCACCTACGAACATGACAATTAAAAACACAATGCAAAAATAAAACACTGCATTACAAATAAGCAAATCTTTGGTCTACTTACCCTAGTGAACACTGATACAAAAATAAAATTATACCATACTAATTACAGATAATTATCAATTGTGAGCTAGTGGCCCGATCCAGTATCAAAAGTTTTCACGCTGCCTATAAGGCATGACTTAATATGACTTAATAAATACCATCTAGTGATAGCAACCGGCAAAGCAACCAACGGTCTAACGTGCATTGCGAAGCACGGAAACGGTCGAGATAAATGCCACTAACAGTCAACCAATCTAGGTTAACTTGCGTGATCTAAGCCAGACCGCTTCAGTATTATCACTCATAAAAATTTGGGGTAAAAATTTGAAATGTTGTCAATTCTGATGGAAATTATCTGATATATTAGACTGATGATCTAATGATCCTGTAATTTAATTATTTACTTACTTCATTAAAATACGCGTATCTTCATAAAAATTAATTGTCATGAATCTCACGGAATACAAACTAAAAGTTTAAAGAGATGATACACGTTTCATAAGTAATAACGGTATGTTATGTAACTATTATGTTATGAATGAAGATCATACATTGTAATTTGCTTGATCGCTATTTTATAATGGGATACTCGTATGAGTTACAAAGACAGTGCCGCACAGACAATGTTATCTGAATCTTTAAGGTCAGGAGATAATGTTGCTTTGTCTGCAAGGTACTAGATATGATATAGTGTTTTAACTTTTGGGTAATATTATTATTCTGCCGGCAGTAGTATAGTTACCTAAGACTATGACTTCGATTGTTTTTGTCATAACAAGACTTCCTTACTCCTTCACCGCTTGCTGCCACTCGTAACTCAGTCGCTCGAAAGTAAAAATTTAAAGAAACGCTTTCATAAATCATAACCTTCTAACAAATTAACCTGACAAATAAATCTATCCGCTTTGTTTATATCAAGCGCAACGGTTTCCACTGCCCAGATTGATTGCTTCACGTGGCTCGCTCCCCCAGAGCAGGCCCGTTGCAGGCGCTGCGCCGGCGCATTCACATGTTACCACAGCTTTTATGGCCGTCGTAAGGGACGGTCGGTGATTCTGAGAAGCGGGCCGATGCGCACATGGATGGTTGTAAATTGTCGATGATCCGACATTGCCAGCTCATTCCCAACCTACATATCTCCTAATATTAAACTGACTGGATCGGTACCAATTATACATAAGTACTAAACCGAAAATAATATTTCACGATTTTCAGATAATTTCGATTTTTTTTTGGTAGAAAAAATTGACCCAATTGACCTCTAAGAAAACTCCAATACAGTATTTAATGGAACTCTACTCAGTCAGTTTTTACATAAGAGACATGAAATCACTAATTCATGAAAGACCTTGAATGTAGCTAGAAAATGATAAATAATTTAATGGAAGTAAATTCATTTTTGGGGTAATATTAGTCTGTACTAATTCATGAAAGACCTTGAATGTAGCTAGAAAATGATTTGGATAGTGAGTGAGTTTGTACTTACAGCGTAGGTAGTAAGGAATTAAACGCACAGTTTATCACAAGCAAGAAGGAGAGTTTATTGAAGATAAAAGCACAGTAACAGTTTAGGCACAGCACAGAAGTATTTAGAAAGGAATTAGAAAGAATACAGTAAGAAACAAAGCGATTAATATAAGCAAAATAATAACGAGATGCACTCCGTGACGAGGTAACGATTCGACTTCGATTCGATATAATTTAATGGAAGTAAATTCATTTTTGGGGTAATATTATTCTGTTGAACTTTCAAAACTGAAACGCCAATTTCATAGGTAAGGAACTAATATTAAACTTAAAAATGAATATAGTTAAAACGTTAAAAAACAAAAAATCTGACTTCTGTGAATCAAAATATTAAAAAAGTCATTTAGGCCTTATTGGGAGACCCATGCCGCAATAAGGCCTTTCATACTAAAATAAAGAAAAAACAATCATTAAACTTCAGTTATTAAAACATATCAACGTAATATTATTTAAATTTAGTAAGATCATATTTGGGCGTTATAATCAGTCTTGATAATCGTCTCAACATAATATCCTTCCTTTCTTCATTTTCTTCAAGCAATCTCCTGAACAGTAATTTTTTTAATCAACGGGGGTTTACCCAACTCACAGCTCATGATACCAAATATTACAAGCAAGGTTTTACCGAATGTCATCCATTCGATGTTATTTTCACTTATATTATTTTGATAGGCCTTATTTGGACCTGTCGTATGTGTAAGAAAAAAAATATTACAGAAAATACATAAAATCTCGGCATGCGTGCAAAAATATTAAAATACATCATTACCTGTAGAAATTTTATAAAACAGGCGTACTCTCCGCGTCCCGACTGTTTTCGACTACATGTTCCGACTTCCGACATACTCGTGGTAAGCGGCGCTCGCTATTCTTGTATGTGTCAGATACATCCTTACGCACACCACTGTAAACTTTCGCGGTTATTTGAAATGTCTAAGCGGGAAATTTGAAACCTAGGCCTCATTGGGGCATAGGCTTTATTTGGTTCTCTTACCTTATTTGAATTTAAATTAAATGAAAATCTTTTATCTAGGTAATACGAGGTTCCTACCACTCGGAAATCGTATACTCGCCGTTTCGAGAAGTGTTTGCGGAGTGAGAAAAAACGAGGGGCCCACAAAGAAACTCCTCCAACACATTTTTTGAAATGTCTTATATTCTATTACATCATAATATTACGTCAAGAAATGATTTATATGTAATGTAATTGTCTGTAAATTAAAAAAGGGTTCAAAAGTGATATAAGTAGATTGCAATTAGAATCTAATTACTAAGAATTACACGAAAAAAAAATAACCAATGACAAAAGCAGGCCAGTTCACACGGACAGCACCCGATCACGAGTAGGTATAACGCGAGAGTCAGCACTAACTAACGAACGCACAATTTGATAATAAAGTTTTATTATCTGGACAAACTGCTCAATTTTGTAACTTGTCAATTACCATAGTGATTAGGCATCAGTCAGTGACTGAACAACAAACAACAGACGTGACAGATGCCGTCAAAACAACCTGGCCGCCACGGCCTGTCAACATGACCCGTCCCTATTAGAAAACCCTACTTCGATGTTATTATGTTCCGAGGTGCATCGAGTTGCTAATCTGACATGTACGGAAAAAACTTTGACTTCTGACTTGTGCCATCGAATTTTTAATTGACTGAAAAAAATATATAAAGTTTACTTTGTAGACAATAATAGCAACCCTAAAAATAAGAAATCACTATTACGGCCACCTAAAAGCGCGACCTGAACCAAAACAGAGCTCCTCAATTTGACTGCTGTCGTCAAAACTGAAGTGCCGTGCTACTGGCTGGGTGATAACGAGTTTCCTGCTTGAGAGATAGCCGTACCCGACCCCGAATGCATGTAACACACTTCGACACAAGCGAGTATCTAATACTTCTATGTTTCCTTTTACCGAATACAATTATTTTTTTTGATTTTACTGTTTTTCTACAGACACGGTCATAGCTAAACCTCGATGAGTTTGACTGTTAGGGTATTTATCTTGACCGTTTCCGTGCTTCCCAAGGTACGTTAAGCCGTTGGTGCCGGCTACTAATCAATAGAGAGTTGGAGGCCTTACAGGCGGCTTAAAAACTTCAGACACTGGGGTTGGCCACCATTCCTACAACCTCCACTAATCCGAACTTGGCCCTCGTGTGTGGAGTAAGGGGCCTACCTTCTCGAGGTGTGGGAATAGACCCGTGCCCCTACAGTGGAGTCGTCCCCACGTCCTTATCGGTGGTTAACAATAACGATACGATTTTTTTTTATATAAACCTAATATCTTGAGACTATTAAAAATATGTCGACCGCAAGCTGACAAATTTTTCACTGTACAGTATATGGTTATTTGTTTTATTTTACGGTAGAATTGTAGTAACTACCAAATCAGGAAATAACTGACTCTTGGCGAGACGCTTGTCTATCATTTAATCATCATTTAATAATTTGCATGCCACATGGTTACATAGTTGTAATACATAATACAGTCCAGTACTTAAAAACATGTGGCACCCCGTAGGGGTACCGCAAATTTTGAGGGCACTACTTATTAAATTAAATTATTATAGTAAACGTAATTATCAAAACTTATCAAACCCATCACCAAAATATAAAACGCAGAAATATAAGTAATTTAAAGAAATATAGCAAGAAACTAAGAAAGGCCGCCAGGAAGCACATGCAGAATTGCCGTTTATTTATTTATTTACTTATACATACTTACATCGTTGTTTTGTTTTTGTCTTCAAAGAATTCGGTAAGATTGTAATAGCACTTTTGGATAAGGATTTTCTTCAGTTGTTTAGTAAATATTTTATTTGAGTCTATGCTTTTTATGTCGTTTGGGATATTGTTATAGATTTTAATTACCATTGAATGGGGGCTAGTTGTAAATATATTCAGTTTTGAGAAATGTGTTTTTAATTTGTAAAGGTTTCGATTTTTCCTTTTAATTGTTTCTAATGGGGTGTACAAGTTTTTATGAGCTCTAACAAATTTGCAAGCTTCTAGAATGTAGATTGACGTTAGGGTTAGAATACCGAGCTTTATGAAATGGGGTCTGCAAGACTCCATTTGGTCTATTTGTGTAAAAATTCTAATGCATTTTTATTGTAAAATAAAAATATCGTCTACGTTTGTTAATTGTAATGTAACGCTTGTTAATTGTACCGTTTAAAATTTTGTTTCACGAAAAGTTATACATATATGTAAGTAAGTACCTGTTATAATAAGCGTGCAATTTGCAGTTATAATTAGAAATTATTTTATGATATCTATCAATTTTTTAAAAAAAGATAAAAAATCTGTAGAAACGATGTAATGCATGCGCAGAGGTTTTAGTGTTTCTTTTTAAATTTACGACTTCTCCTCACTGAAATCGTATTTTTTCATTGCAGTGTAGGACCTACAAACACTTAAGCATAAACAAAAAATTTGGTTTAAAATCAAATTATAATAAAAACAAAATAAAACCAAAAATAAATAGAAAAAAAAATAAACACATTGTTAAAAATAAAAAAATAATGATGAAACATAGGCACAAGAAAACAAAACTAAAATAATTTGAACTTAAACTAAAATAAAGACAAAACAACTGATGAGTGTCTTGCAGTGCAAATATGTAGGTCATAGCTCAGTATAATTAACTGCCCTTGTGTGAGAGCAAAGCACTGATTTTCAGCTATAACCCGAAGCTGTCTACGACGGCCTATGGGTAGAAAAAACAGAAAGGCAAAAAACTATGTATTTTTTCATAAATTTTTGTTGTGTTATTTTGTCGTACAATAAAGAGTATACAAACAAACAAACAAAAACTTATAGGAAATATGAAAAAACAATTAAATAATACAAAGTATATTGTGTAACTATATGTTGTGAATGATTTGAGTGAGAAAGGTGATAGAATGAGTGGTGAAAGCACTAGAAGTGGCGATAGTTGTCTAAATATGTAGTGTATATACAGGGTGATTGGTAATTCGACGTGATCCTTCAAAGGGGTTATACTAGAGGTCATTTGCAATAAATAAAGTCCAGTTAACCAGGGGTCAAAAATGTATGGTTACTGAGATATTACTGTTTTTAGATTTTTTGAAATTTTCTACCTTGTTACCAAAACTAATTAATTATGAAAAAAACATTACACTGTTTACATTAAATTGGTTCTTTTTTAAAAGCTTAGAAATGAGCGCTCGCTTTGAAAAAAAATCCTTGCCCAAAACTCACACAGTCTCAAAAATAAACGGTCTTAAGTTACATAAAAATTTTATTTTCTATAAATTTTCCATAAGTAATTGAGTATTACCAGAAAAAAATGTAGTGAACTTGGCGTACAAATTGATGACAAAAGTTTTTTGTTTCATAAGCTTTCTAAAAAGGTAAAAATGTTACCAACTTTTGCACGGGATCGAAAAAAAATCCAATAAACCAAACAAGTAACATATTTTTTCCATACATATCCTGCACGGTGCCGCCCTTTCTTTTACTCGTGTCGTGTGTGACTCGTGAGTTTAACATGATTCGATAATTTGAAGCAATCTTCGCGACAGTTCGTGGACACGAACTCGCAGTTTCTAACCAGATGGTTAGTTCGTGCGTAGAGAAAAGTCACAGTATTCGTTAAATAATAGTTAATATTCTTGTCAATGCCTCCGACATGGCTGCCATCTAATAAAATACAATGCCCTGGTGCCAATGGCTTGCCTTGCGAAGCACGGCGGTCGAAATAAATGCCACTAACAGTAAAAACCCATCCATATTTTGACCGTGTCTGTAGTCAGTTAACCTGCGTGATCGATGAGACCAAGCAAGCCACACTGAGCCACGACCGCTTCTATGTTCGTGCTGAAGAAACGTCCCAAAACCAGGCATATCAAAATTAAAAGTGTTAAAACTTACTTTTAGTCAATTAACAAGGATATCAACTATTATTTAACAAATACTGTGACTTTTCTGTATGCACGAACTAACCACCTGGTTGGAAAGTGTGCGAGTTGATGTCCACGAACTGTCGCGAAGATTGCTACAAATTATCGAATCATGTTAAGCTCACGAGTCACGTACGACACGAGTAAAAGAGAGGGCGGCACCGTGCAGGATATGTATGGAAAAAATGTGTTACTTGTTTGGTTTATTGATTTTTTTTTCGATCCTGTGCAAAAGTTGGTAACTTTTTTACCTTTTTAGAAAGCTTATGAAACAAGGAACTTTTGTCATTAATTTGTACAAGTTCCATAATTTTTTTTCTGGTAATACTCAATTACTTATGGAAAATTTATACAAAATAATATTTTTATGTAACTTAAGACCGTTTATTTTTGAGACTGTGTGAGTTTTGGGCAAGGATTTTTTTTTCAAAGCGAGCGCTCATTTCTCAGCTTTTAAAAAAGTATTAATTTAATGTAAACAGTGTAATGTTTTTTTCAGAATTAATTGTTTTTTGTAACAAGGTAGAAAATTTCAAAAAAAACTAAAAACAGTAATATCTCAGTAACCATACATTTTTGACCCCTAGTTAACTGGACTTAATTTGTTGCAAATGACCTCTAGTATAACCCCTTTGAAGGATCACGTCGAATTACCAATCACCCTGTATATACATACATATAATGTAAATATAAATATATATATATATATATACAAAAATTTTCAAACGTGTCCCAGAGGTTCCTAACGCGTTACGTCCTAAATTTCAGTCCAAATCTTTTGTGGTATCCTCTAGCGATACCAATTCGCTACCTAAAAGCAAACCTTGCCTTGTATGTGATGGTGATCATAGAATATATGATTGTACTGTTTTCAAAACGAAAGGATTTCTCAAGTTTCTATATATATATATATATATAGAAACTTGAGAAATCCTTTCGTCGGGCGTATATATATATATATATATTTTATTTATTTATTTATTATTACCCTCATATGTGAGTTTGTGTGCAGTTTTAATACCTATATAATGTATATATGGGGTTATGTGCGTGTTAGTTATGTATTATATGAATATTCACACAGCAAAACTGTTAGTTATATCTATATTTGAGAAAAAAATATTTTTGTATGGAAGCTATCAGAACCAGATTTTTTCCAGAGTAACCAACTATCTTATGTACTAGGTTGTATAGAAATATGGTATTGTACAAAGTTTCATCAAAATCGTTAGAGCCATGTTTGAGAAAAAAAATATAAGTGTTTTTTTTACTGTGGAGGCAAACCTAAAAAAATTTCGTTAATAAAATAAAAAAAAACGGCTGGAGATATTAACAAAATATTGCCCTAACCCAAATTTTATCCAAATTCGTCCAGTGGTCTTGGCGCTAGAGCACGGGACACACACACATACAATTTTTATTCTTTTTTGGGCTCTATTAGTGCAAGAAAATCGATACCCATCAAAACTTCAAGTTTTTTTTGCCACGATAATCGCTCGAAAGAAAAAGACCGAGCAAAGCGAGAGCTAAAATTTTCAATTTATGAAATTAAATTCCTCAGTTTACCTGTTTAAATTAAACCTCCTTTGCATGTACCTCCGGTAATTAAGATAATACATGTATTGGAAGATTCATGCAGGGAGGTAATCTAAGGCATTACATCTCATAAATTTAAATTCTCGCGTTTGCTGTATGTATATAAAAAGCGCGAGCGAAGCAAGAGCGAGAATTTAAATTTATGAGATGCAATGCCTTAGATTACCTACATTTTTACGAAGTTTTAGGTAAGTATTAAAGTCGCTGTTTTTTCTGGTCTAGAGATTAGTAGCATTTCAAAAAGTTTTAGGTATTAGCGGCTTCTTTTGCGCATATGAATCTAGTAATATTTATATATTAGAAGCACCATAAGCACTGTTAATAAAAATAAAAAAGGCGCGAGCGCAGCGAGCGCGAAAATGTATCTGAATAAATGCCACTACACGGAACACAAAAAATCAATGATTGCTTTTAAGATTGAAAACTTGACAGGTTGGATCCCAAAATTTTCAGGGAGGATGTGACTCCCAAATCCTCCCACCCAGATTACGGCCCTGGTCTTGTCTACTGTTGATCGGCCATAAACAATTCTGTTTTCTTTTGTTATAACATTTTTTCAATCATCGGCTGATAAGCGATATTGATTTTTTTCATAATTACGTTATGATTATCTCATATGATTTTAGTCACATCACTAGTTTTAATGACCACAGTAACGTAAATTTGCAACGCTACGTAAATAATGAAAACCGGCCAAGTGCGAGTCGAACTCGCGCATACAATCGTGCAAGAAACTCCAAAAAAACACGTCCTTTAATGTTTTTTTTTTAGCGACTATAGCAATAAAATCTATGTAAGCATTTTAAGCGTCTACCTGTTGCCATTATTAAGATCGAGCAAAAAGCGCCAAAAAAACACGTTTCTAGTCGAGGAGCCCCCTTTCATTTTTATTACTTTTTTATTATTTGTTGTCATAGCGGCAACAGAACATACTCTGTGAAAATTCCAACTGCCTACCTATTACGGTTCATGAGATTAAACCCGCTGAAAGACGGACGGACGGACGGACAGCGGAGGCTTAGTAATATCCCGTTGGCCTTTAGGTACGGTACGGAACCCTAAAGTTTGTGACAACATTTGTATAAAAAATTTCAAACAAAAAACGCTTTGATTCTAAGTAGTTATGTCATATAAATAAACAGAGAAAACTGTTAAAAATATTTCGTTTATTTCTATATAACAATAAATGCTATATTTTTCTTGTTGAAGTTACGTTCTATGGACAGGTATGTCACCCATTCCGTCCTGTTTGGAATAGACCATAATAGTAAAATTCACAGAAATGGCAGTCAAATTAATTAATCAGCTGATTTGTGAATGATGCTTTTTACGAAATGTGAATATGTGCGCTAGGGAAGATATGTTCATATTCATAAGTAAAAGCCGCATTAAAATATTTTAAGGTATTAAAGGGTATCAGCAGAATCTAGGTAATTAGGCGTAGAAATGTAAAAATTGTGTTAACGTAAATGAATAAATGTATTTTTATCTGTACTGTCACTATGACTATTAGAAAACATACAAATTTAGGTTTACAATTAAACTACATATTCAATATTTAAAAATGCAAATAGATAAAGCTGCAGCGCGCCGGGCATCCGTCCGCGCTACGAAGCTACGCGCTACGAGTCACTGCCGCCCCACAGCCGCCGCCCCGCGCCGCCGCAGCCGCGCCGGCGAATACGAGTGGTAAATAACGCGAAACTTTAAGAAATAATAAAATTCACCAAGTATTTAAATGAAACAAAAAATAAATAAGAAATAAAAACAAAGAAAAACACAACAGAACCAATAAAACGATTATATTAGAATTATTAATATTAGAAAATAAACAAATGCCTACTTCTCGTGGATTCTTATATTGTATAAAGAACTTTTATTTAAAATATGAATTTAACACATTAGTTCAATGTTAATATTCTTTTTTATTTAGGTAAGTTACACCGATAGATACCAACGTCAAAAAACTAGAGAAATTAAGTTACCTCACTTCACCATGATTCCGTTATTGTGGCACTATTCTTGAAGACTTGAAACTTAGAAAGGTAAAGGGCGGAATATACTTTTTAGTGATGAAACAATTACTGGTTAACAATTACAGTAACAATTACAATTATTTCTTGTAATAATTGCCAATTACAATGCTAATTTAATTTAGGAGTGATAGTGATTTAATAAAAGTGCCTGGAATGTTCAAAGACTAGGTATTCAAAAATCAAAGTACGAGATCTAAAACACGACATAATATTATGATCCGTCAAAATCTAAATAAATATGTTATTAATCGAAATATGTTTTAGGTCGTTTAACTTACGAATATTTTTTTTATATGGAAAATCAAATTTTACTAGATTTTTTATTAAAAAATTATATAATTTTTAGGTTGTCAGGTGTCATGTCAAAGAATGGTTCCTGAATGGTGTTTCTCACATGCAAAATGTCAAAATTAGTGCTTCAGTGAAGCCCGGGATATAGGGGTGGATTGGGAACGCATTCCACTAGAAGTCTCACCAGTCTGCCCTTATATCTTGGGTTTCGTTGAGTCATGAGAGGAGCACTGTTTGGGCATTATTTTTTGACAAGTAAACCATAACAATTGGTGCAGAATTTTAAGGAAGAGGCTTCTAGCGGAACGTTTCGCTAAAGCTTCAATGAAAGACTCGATTTTCTCTAAAACTACAATAGCACTTTTTTCCCTTGGACACTATTTGGTATGATAAAAATCTTGAAATTCTATAGTGAGGCTTCTGGCGGAACGGGCGTGATTAAGTTTTGTCTTCTAGATACATATTTTAATGAAAACAGTGCTAATTGTTTAAATAATTGTTGTAAACGTGACAATTACAATTAATTATTAAAAAGCCATAATTACCAATTAAAATTAATTGTAATTATTTAATCACTAATACTTTTCATACATTACATCTTATAGACCTTTACAGCGCCAAATGCGGGCAAAATTACGCGTTTTAAAAATATGTCGACGTATCATATAATTTTTTTTGACGTATAGGCAACAGTTTTGTTAGTCGATGCGATTCCTTTTGCAATGTTTGGATTTTGAGGTTACGTGTAAGAAGATCGCTGAATTCTGTATTGAATTTCGAATTGAATAGTGAATACCTACTATGAGTAAAACGACAATGCGGGGTAGCCAATATTTATGTTGATAAACAACGAAATATCTATTTGTAATGGCTGCGCTAATGCGGGTCACCTTTGAGAAGGCTAAAATGTAACGGTCTACGACACAAAAGATCCCCTTAGTCCGTACGTAGTACGTATTTCTTGAGTTATTAAAGGAGAATAAAATACTGATTACATACTGTATACTTATGAAATCTTATATTTATGTAATGTAATGGAAAATGGGTCAATATAGTTAAAAACTAAACAGCTAGGTGCTATAGGTAGATAATATAGGGGCTGTTGATTATTATTATCTTGGTCGCCACAAATAATGATATGAAAAAAAGTGAACTATGAACAAAAACTCACCATGATCATTGGTGACCGAATATTGGTAGTTTGGGATGAGATCCGGCAGATCGTGGTGAGGCGGTGGTGTCGACGGCGGAGGCCGGTAGCCAGCGTCCAGCGGCCCGTACGGCAGCGGCCAGTCGCGCTCGGCCATGCCGCCGTAGGTGCAATACTCGCCGCCGGCGCCGTACGCCAGCTGCTGGCCTGTCGCACTCGCGTGCGAGTACGAGCAGGCTCCGTACTCGATGGCGGAGGGGCCGGCGCCGCCGCCGCCGCTGCTGCTGGCCAGCTCGTAGCCCGACGGCTGGGATGGCGGCAGCGCGGCTACTCCTCCACCACACAGGTATCCCCCACTCCCGAACTGCGGCTTCAAAGCTTGGCACTTGCGCCGGAATCCGCGAGGTCGTCTCCTGAACGAACCTTCCTCGAACATATACTCTGACGACGGATCGATGGTCCAGTAGTGTCCCTTGCCCGGTCTTCCGAGTCCTTTAGGCAGTTTCACAAAACATTCGTTCAAACTTAAATTGTGTCTTACGGAATTCTTCCAACCTTGGTACGAGCTGCGGAAAAATGGAAACTGTTGCTGCAGAAACGCGTAAATTTCGCTGAGAGTCAGTCGTTTGTTTGGAGAGTGTCGAATAGCCATTACTATCAATGCAATGTAGGAAAAAGGTGGCTTTTCCTGCCGGCGCGTTGCGGGCGTCCTACGCGCCGCATCCTCAGGGGTTTGATCCTCGGTCTTCATGCGGCTGTGTGGAGCGTGCGTATGTGAGCGCGAACTGAGGAGCAGTGCGTGCGCGCGCGCCGCCCACCGCTGCGCTCGCGCCGCCCAGCGCCCGCTGCGTGCGCTGCTCCCGCGCTCCCCCCTCCCCGGCCGCCTCCTGCCGCTCGCTCCTCATGTCACACCCTCTCCAGTGAGCTTTTCAGCATAAACTAGTAGTACAAATAAAACTGTAAAATAAATCACCAAAATTTGATAAGTAATGCTGTATTATAAATTCTCTCAAATTTTCAATGATGAATGAAATAATGATAATATCATTCCAAAAAAAAAAACACAAAATGTCGTTATGACCTGAGCTACTGCTGACTCCGCACAGCATTAAGATAATATATAACAGTTACCGCACTAATAAAATGATTTTTTTCGTGAAAAGACGCCGCTAATAGTAGTAAAAGATGGCTTATATACAATAATATCATCGGTCATTACACTGGTTTGCATTATTATCAATTTTCGTAGAGATAAACAAAGGAAACCCGCTTAGACAATAATATTTACGCGTCGCGCAAGGACGCCTTGGCTGTCGAACGCGTGTTCTTGACCTAGCACAATTAAACCAAACATTTTACTGGTTCTATAAAACAGTTATAGTATGACGTTACACCAAATATTTACCATAAAGCGTAAACCAAAGATTTGCAGTAACTTGCTGGATTTGTTTATTCGAGTGCAGTAAACGAGAGCGGCCAGGGCAAATTCAACTTTATGGAGTGGCAATAAGTGTAAAGAACCACGAGGTACATAGACGGATTCTCTTATGGAAGCCAATCCAGTAACAAGGAAATCGTAAACTAATTACTACGCTAGACACAACAGGCTCTCTGCATTTATCAGTTCTATTCTTATCCTACACCGTCAGATACCAATCATTTTGTAACTATTTCCATATTTGTTGTTGAAAATATTATGTTATGAAAAATAAATTGATAAAATTATATCGACTTCGTGAACCTAAAATTTACATCTTGGATCAGTTGGTAATGCTACAGCTACGTCAATAAAGTAAAATTACAATTATGGAGAAGTTCCTCCAAATTATCGAGGTAAAGACGTGCGAGACTCCGCCCACAACATGGCGCGCACGCATCAGAGGCGCAAACGATGCGCAAACGCAACGCAAAGCTACGAATATTTCTTTGAAACTGAGCCTATTTTAATTTTAACGCCTTCATGAGTTTTATTATGTGTTTTAATTGAATAAGTTAGTAAGTAAAATAATATAACTGATTGTCAGTTACATGAAGAGATAGATAGCTAAATTGTTTATTGCATTCACCAAACCTTCAAAAAAAGCAAACAAGTATTATCGAAATACAAACAAGAAATAAGTAAAGCAATGCACTTCTTCCATCGACGTAAGTACGTCGATGACTTCTTCGTAATAAATAGGCACCTACGTAGTTAAATAAAGTAGATGATTAGCTTTCAAAACAGTTAATACCTATAATTTGTACATGCAGACATGGTGCAGACGTACTTACGGTCTTCATTTACTTATCAGTAGGTATCTATCTCCTAATTTAATTATTATGGCAGTAGAGATCATGTAGGTAACAAAACACCATCCATTCGGTGAATCACCTTTTACTTCGTACAGCCCGTCATCCGTCAGCAAAGTAATGAGCAAATGGTACCGCAGATTTTTTAATGGTACCTAGATAATACGAGAGGAGATGCGGATTGCGGACTCGGCAACACACTTCCTGAGTCATTATTAAAATGAACTGGTAGTATTCTAAGTAGTCCGTTGATAAACATTTGGATGTGTCAACTTAAGATCGCAAAATCGGTATTTTCATGGATCGCGTGATTCCACGAAAAAGCCGGACGAACGCGTAGCCGATAGGTATGGTTCATTCCAATCAAAAAAAAGCAAAAGGTAAACAAACATAGTATGCAGATGACATTGACATGTGTCAGTTCCATAGTAAGTTTGTTTACGTTTTGCTTTTTTTTGATTGGAATGAAGTATAGGTACTTGCTTGCGGGATAATGTAACGTGATTTTACGGAACGTAATTCGTAGTTTAAAGATCGTGTAAGTAAATACATCGTATGAAAAGAATAGTTAGTACCTATATCCGGATGTGGTCAATGACCTTACGGATTGCAACATTTTTAAATGCCGTTTTATTTAATTTTTGCATTCCATACGATTACATTAAAAACCCCAAGCACTACAAGCAACTGAATAAAAACGTTATTTAGGTAGGTACGTATACCTATCCTGTAAAATTTAGAGTTTAGTTTTTGTTTAAACCTTGGTGGTTTCCACTTTCCACGTTCAGTACGAATGCTTCATATCTAACAGATATCTAACCGGAATGTACGCGTAATGCAGACACAAGTGTAAAACGGTAAATTACTTTTATGAGAGCACGGGCATGTGCTCTGTGTCCGTCACCACCGTCGTCGGTGCGCCCGCGCCCCTCCCACGCGCCATCATCGGCCGCCGCCGCCGCTCCACCGCGCCGAGCGCCGCCCGCGTGCACCTCACACACTTTAACATTCCTTGCTTCCTATTACTTAGTATTATACAGGATGTTGTTTTGGTCGACAACGAGCTTTTCAGGGGTGATAGTATACATGATACTGACGCCGAAAAAAATATAAAAATGGTACCTTAAATTTTCTTAAGAAAATCTTAAAAAATAATTATTTATGGTATCCTTGTTTCCTTATAGTTCGCGTCACGTAAAAAGAGCGCTAGCTGGCGTTCCGAGGATGCACTCTGACAGCAACTGTTTAGTTCCCTCTCTTTCACACTTACGCGATTTATATTATGCTATCCTGTTGTCAGAGTAAACTTGATGTGACCTCGGAACGCCCGCCAGCGCTCTTTTTACGTGACGCGAGCTGTACGTATTTTAACAATGAACGGTTGCGTAGCAACCAGGTGAGGTGTGCGGGGGTGCGCGAGGGCCCCCGGCTGCGGCAGCGGCCGCGGCGGCGCGAGCAGTCTGCCGCGTGCCTCCGCGCCGAAAATGCGTCTCATTTTCTCAGCGAGAGCAAGCGCCTCTGCGCGTGAACTTACGCTATTATACGGCCTACGGCTATGATCAGGAACAAGTCTTTATTCAATAGTCGTGAACTAAGCGATGTAGATTTACATTTCGTGTGGTGTAAATCAAGTGGAGTGTGTGAGATTTGGATTGACGTCGCGCCGCCGTAACGTGTTACGCAATTAAAACATTATTATTTACAAACTCCGCAAATCGTGTTCTTCCAAAAAACATCCCATGCTGAAGGTAGAACCTAAAGTAGACAAGAGTTCAAGGAAGAAGCTATCTTGGAATACTTCTTCCGACAGCCACGTTTATGTAAGTGTCATTGACCTTTTTGTAGGAAAATACGTGAATGAACCGGCCGTCATTGACTGACTGCTCGAACATGCGTTTTGATAATTTTGGGAAAATTTGTGTCATTTTTTCAGTAGAATCAATTTATTAAAAAAATATTATAGGTATATTCAGAACAAGTATTTTTTGTACTTTCATCCCTTAGAAGGCCGTTGTCGACTAAAACAACACCCTGTATTATCTGTGCTATTATTGATATGATAAAAATTAAATAGATAAACTCATTTCATTGAAAAAAAAACGGCTAATTGGAAAGAAAATACAATTAGTTAAAAACAAACGAATAAAACAGACCCGGACGGATAGACAGACGGGCAGATGTTAAGGTCAATTTAGGCAGTCTTGGTGCCACCCAGGGTTGCCAGAAGTCCGGTTTCCAACCGGACAGTCCGGTTTTACTTATGTCTGTCCGGTCAAGAAAACCTTGGTAAACCGTACAAAAGATTTTAAGTTTTATTGTGTTTTTTTTTTTTTTTTTTTTTTTATGTGATAAGGAAGGCAAACGAGCAAGTGGGTCACCTGATGGTAAGTGATCACCACTGCCCATAGACACCTGCAAGCCCGGCGGGGATTGCAGATGCGTTGCCAACCTAGAGGGCTAAGATGAAATGCCTCTTGTGCCTGTAATTTCCTCGGCTGTCTTACTCTCCACACCGGAACACAACGGTTTTGGTAATTTTGTTAAATTAATAAAATAAAAACACGTCCGGTTTTTTTGCATCACACCTGGCAACCCTAGTGCCACCGTAAAAATATTTTTTTAGACAGTACCTATCTATTATAAATGTTTTAAATTTTCCAATCAGCTCCAACCCTCGGAAACTGCATATTTCCAGACTAAAAAGTATCCTATACCTATACTCCGCTTTTATAATATAATAAATAAATTGCACAGCCACGCTGAACCTACATGCTTTATTACCAATCCTTCTCCCTTCAGGTATGTATGTCTACATAGCACTGTAGTGCTGCCATTAATTAATACTTATAATAAGCGATAAAAAATCCGAATTTACTAATTAGGATGAACAATGCCTGATTACGAATCCTTATGCATTTCTACTAAATTCATAAAGGTTCGTAATCAGGCTCCAGAAAAAATAACAATTAATGTGGATTTGTAGTCTGCCGTGCTTACGATAAGAGCAGTAAGTATATTTATAAAATCAGTAACTTCATCCATTTCGTCATTTAATAATGTAAGAACTAATAAATTAGACAGATAAATGATACGGAGTATAAAAGTACTGAATCTGAGCTACACATTTCAAAAATAGTATTTAAAATAATCTAAGGAAATAATTCGGAAAAAGAAAAAATGTGACGAAAACACGAAAGTGTGCTCTTATCGTAAGCACGGCGCAGTATTACGGCGCGTGTGCACCGGCCGATAAAATAAGAGCCGATAGCCAAACCACGCCCACCTGTCGGTCCTCTTAAAAACTCTAGGATGTATGCGAGTGCACTGGTCCGAAATAAGAGCCGAAATAATCATTCCACTACTCGAGCCATATAGTAAGCGTCGTCGTCGCGTCATTGTTTCTGAATAGTGTTGTGCGCAGTACTATAGAAAATGTGCCCGGCTTTTAGCCAACGCCAATTACTGGCGTTACTGTTATAAATACAGAGTAAAGTATAAGCATAGGTAGGTAACCAATAGTTTTAATACATCTAAAGTGAAAAAAAATAAATATCATATCATGATATGAAGTTGCATATTCTAAAAGTGTATGTAGATTTCTGTAGGTACAAGAAATAAAAACGAACGTTGTATTTTCATTAAAAACGCATTACATTAATTAAAGCACTTGGGTGGTTACAGTACACAATCTAAATATGTAAATATTATTGAAAATCAAAGTATTTTTTATCTACGTAGATGGTTTACTTACACATGTTCTTAAATCATATTGTTTCCAATTAATACAAAATATCATAATATATCTACACATATACCAATGCATTTGAATATTCTATAAATGAATATTGATTTCTGTAGTTACCTATTAAACATTATCATATTAATATACCATGTAAATCGATAACTAAACTGTACATATGTCGATAAATGATGCACAACACTGCGTTTCGTCCGGTAAGAATGTTAGTGTCGGATGAGTGCAGCAGCGTTCATAGAAAATGTTCAGCGACTAGTAAGAGCCGATAAAATAAGATCCGTTCTATAAGTTATAAGTCCGGTAAGAGTGTTAGTGTCGGATGAGTGCACCCGCGCTTATACAAAATGTACAGCGACTGGATCGGACTGTGACGTCATCATCTGTCGGTTCTTACCGTGTCGGATCAGTGCACTCGCAGCGTTACTCCCGTACCTTTTCTCAGAATAATAAACTACCCAGTAAAGGCTAGGCTGTATAAAGTTATAGTAACGAAAACTACAAAATAAAAAATGTTCTGTATATGCGTGCACGTCTATACAGAAACATTTTTTTTGTAGTTTTTTAGGCTTCATTATAGGTATAGTTCTAACAAGCGGTCACCACCAAAATCTCAAGTAAGATTTTATGTAATGACAATACTGCCGTACTTACGATAAGAGCAGTAAGTCTGTGAAAAACACTTTCGAGTTTTCGTCACATTTTGGACTATGTATTTTATTTTATGAGATTATTTTAAATACTATTTTTGAAATGCGTAGCTCAGATTCAGTACTTTTATACTCCGTTATCATTTATATGTCTTATTTATTAGTTCTTATATTATTAAATGACGAAATGGATAAAGTTACTGGTTTTAAAAATATACTTACTGCTTATAGTAAGTACGGCAGAATACACGTCAGTGAAAGTGAAATCAATGAATAGTAAAAACGTTAACGGGAAATAAGTAGCCTCGTCACTTACCACCACAATAACTAGGTTATACAGAATGTTGTTTTGGTCGACAACGGCCTTCTAAGGGATGAAAGTACAAAAAATACTTGTTCTGAATATACCTATAATATATTTTTTAATAAATTGATTCTACTGAAAAAATGACAGACACATTTTCCCAAAATTATCAAAACGCATGTTCGAGCAGTCAAAGTCAAAGTATTTATTTGCGAAACTAAGTGTAGAAATAGATGGTCGTTACAAAAAGGAACTTACAACTTAGTCGCCCTTTTCACGCACAGCAAAAGGAGAAAGGAGAAAGAGGAAACGTCATAATAATATTCATTTTTCATTTAAAAATTCATTAATCGTATAATAGCATTTAGTTATAAAGAATTCTTTAAGTTTTTTACTAAAAACTGTTATTTTCGGTTCATTTTTAATATGTAGCGGAATTTTGTTAAATATTTTAATTGCCATGTAGTAGGGGCTACAGTTTAACATTTTTATTCTAGAGTATAGTAAATGGAGTCTATTTTTGTGGCGAGTATTTATGTCGTGAATGTCATGGAATGTTGTAAATATTTGGTAGTTTTTGTACACAAATAAGCATATGTCTTGTAAATATAGTGAGGGTAGTGTAAGTAATTTATATTTAATGAAGTACGGCCTACAGCTTTGGGAATTATCTATTTGGGCTATGATTCTGACACATTTTTTTTTAAGGATAAATAAATCATTTGCATTTGTGCTATTTCCCCATAGCATTATTCCATACTTAAGCCATGAGAATGCATAAGCATAATATGCTGATATTGCTGTTTCTGTATTTGTGCTGCATTTTAATTCGAAAAGAGCATAAATAAAACACTTTTTTGTTTTTATATACTCAATAAGTATGGGTCTTCCAATTTAGGTGTGTGTCAATTTGTATACCTAGTAAATTAAATGTGTCAACTTATTCTATATGGGTATTCATAAAATTTATATTAATAGGTAATGTTTGTTGCTTATAAGATTTGAATTGCATAATTTTACTTTTATTGAGGTTAATGTCTAGATTATGATCCTGAAGCCAAGTTGTTACATTTTTAAGAGTATCGTTTAATATGGAATTTGATTGATGCACATTTTCACTTTTAATCAATATAGATATATCGTCTGCAAATAAAATGGGTAATGTAGTTTCTGTATTGAAAATTTTTGGAAGATCATTAATAAATATCAGAAAAAGAATGCAACCTAGTACACTTCCTTGGGGTATAGAACAGGTTAAGTTTCGTTCTTCAGATCTTATCGATTTAATTGTGTAGTTTCGTTTATTATGATAAGTATTCGATTTCAACAATTTGTTTCCTATTATGTAAATAGGATCTAAACCAATCGTGGGCAGGCCCTCGAATGCCTGAGCCGTATAGTTTCATCAGTAATATATTATATGGTACCTTGTCATAGGCCTTGGTCATATCAAGTAGAATTCCTAATGCATATTTTTTATCATTTATGTGTTGTAGAGCTGTTTGTATATATTTATAAACCACTAAAGTTGTAGATCTTGACTTCCTGAAACCATTTTGGCTATCGTCAAGTATATTATGTTTTTCTAATTTGTAAAGTCGGTTGTACATAGCCTTCTCAAATATTTTTGAAAAGGTTGGCAATAGAGCAATTGGTCTGTAATTATTAGGATTTGTGGTTTCCAGTTTTTTATGAATAGGTTTTATTAGTGATATTTTTAAAAGGTCAGGGAATTGTCCGTTCTGAAAACTTTGACTTACAAGAAGAGTTAATGGTATTGAAAGTTCTTCAGCACATTGCTTTATTAGAATTGGGGGTATGTCATCTATTCCACAGCTGTGTGTATTCTTTATAGATTTGATTATTGTTTGAATTTCCTTTTGATTTACTAGGTGTAAGTATATAGAGCTGGTTGGTTGATTAATCACTGACCGTCCAAGTCGATCTTTATTTTTATTTTCCCCTACTGAAGCGAAAAAATCATTGAATGTATTAGCAATTGTAGATGGATTTTCTACGTTTTTACCATTAATGTTTAGTTTTATATTGTTGTGAAGTTTCTTTTTTGTTTTACCTGTTTTTAAATTTATAATTTTCCACATGGTTTTTGTTTTGTTATCAGTATTTTTCATTTGTCTTAAATAGTCTTTTTTTTTTAAATTCTTACACATTTTTTTAAGATATTACTATATAGTTTAAAATATTTCTTTGAATGAATGAATGAATGAAAACACTTTATTGCACAACAAAACAGGAAAATAATAAAAAAAAAACATTTAAAAAAAGTTATACAGGTGGGCGGTCTTATCGCTAAAGAGCGATCTCTTCCAGACAACCTTTAGGTGAAGGAAATCGCGTAAGAATATTATATAGGGTAGTGCGCAATAACAGTAATGAAAAAAAGTGACGTTCTTTATAACGTCACTTTTTGTTTCATTTAATATTATCCTTAAAGTTCTTTTATGTACACACGTTTTTAATACTCACGGTTAGCTAGCTTTTCATTGGTTTATTTTTCATTTTGAATTTCAATATTGGTATATGTGTATTTAGGCATGTTTTTATAACATTATGAAATGAATCATAGTTTTCGTTTATATTCCTATTTTCGTGTATAACATTTCCCAGTTTATATTTTGTAGTGAATTTTTGAAATATTGCATTTTATTTTTTGAGAATATTCTTTTTGTAACTGTCCACATTTTATTATTGTTAAAATTGTTATCGAAAAGTGTATCTAATTTTATTATAAGGTTAGTATATTTATGATCTGAGAGGCCTAAGTTTTCAGCATAACATTTTTTAATAAAGGACTGGTAGTTTGTGAAGATGAGGTCAATGCATGTAGATGATGTTTTTGTTACACGCGTTGGCTCTTCAATAAATTGCTTAAAGTTGTAAGAATGCATGAAGTTAATGAGTTCTTTAGATTTTGTGTCACTGATTAACATATCAATATTAAAATCACCGCCTATTAAGACTTTTTTGTTTTTTTCTTTAATATTTATTCTCTGAAGTACCTTCTGAAGTTGTTCGTAAAATGTATTAATATGACGATCCGCTCTATACAATCCAATAAGACTTTTTTGTTTTTTTCTTTAATATTTATTCTCTGAAGTACCTTCTGAAGTTGTTCGTAAAATGTATCAATATGACCGCTCTATACAATCCAATAATAATTAAATTTAGCTTTGGTATTTCTATAGCACTTAATTCTAATATAAACTCTGATGAAAAATTAACAATATCTTGTCTTTCTATATATTCTATGTTCTCTTTTAAAAATATGCAAACTCCGCCACCACTGTGCTGTTTACGACAGAAAAGAGAAGCTTTTTTTTATCCGGGTAGTGTAATTGAGTCAAAGTGGTTTCTATTTTTCCATGTTTCAGATAAAGCGAGGACATCAATGTTCTTGTCAATTAACAGTTGTTGAAGCAGTTATAGTTTATTTCTGATGCTTTGTATATTTTGGTAGGTAATTGTTAGTGTTTTAACGAAATGTCTTTTCATTCGGCACTGTTTTTGGCGTTGAAGTGTTGTTTATTGGCGTTGGTTGCTTCATAGTATCGTGTTGTTTATTATCTCTTTCATTAATTTTTTCTTTATAATGGTCGTCATTTTTGAGTTTCTTGTAATGAACTGTTAAGTAAGTGTTCTTTGCCGTTGATTATCAGTTTGTTATTTTTAGAAATATACGCGTGGTAGCCATTTTCTCGTGATATTTTCAGGAAATGTATAAGTTCGTTCCGTCTTTTTAGTTTATTTCCATTCAAGTACATTCCTATTCCAAGCCCAGTATTTTTAAAGTAGCTCATGTTTTGTAATATGTATTTCTGCATTCTTTTGCTAGTTAGCTCTATTTCTAGGGGCCGGTTTCCTCGTTTTCCGATTCGTTTTAATTCCTCAACATATGGATCGATATTGATATTCATGATATTCTGAAATACTCCAGAGACTCGCTGGTAGAGATCAAAGTTTGTTTCATGGTATTCTTCAGTTAATCCATATAAAACAATTTTTTTTGGGCGTTCAAGTTGTTGTAATTGTTGTTCAATATTCTCAATTTTTTCATTGATTATATGAATGTCATACTTCAATGTTTTCTGTTGACTTGACAGTGAATTTGTAGTTTGGTTCACCTCGTGTTGTAATTTTGCAATAGCATTGTTTACTTCATGTTGGATAGTGTTTTTTAAGTCTTGCAAAATATATTTTTTTATATTTTCTAGTTTGGTATCGAGAAGGTGACTGAATTTGTATTTCGAGCTTAGTATCAAGGTGCTGACTGAATTTGTTTTCTAGTTTTGTGTCTAAAAGCTGACTGAACTTTTCGAGAGATATTGTATCCGGGTTGGAGGGGGGGCTTGAATCAGCATTTGTTTCTGTGGTGTTTTGGTTTTGCATTGTATTATCGGCAATTTCATCCACTGATAGGAAACTGTCATCTTCAGAATCTGTTTTATTCAGGTTAGTTTTTTTTTCATTGTTATACTTAGTTTTGTTGCTCCACCTGCAGTCGCTATTCTTTTATGTGTGGGAATACTAGCATTTCCAGGTTTAGGCTGCTTACATTCTGGACATTTCCATTGTTCTTTTCGTTCCATGATATTGAAGAGTTTAGAGGAAACATTTGCACAATCGAGGTCAAATATTCCTTTACAGAGCAGACACTTCAAATATTCTTTTTTTGGGATTGGGTTTTTGCATTTTACACATCTTCTAACAGCACTCATTTTAGCTCTGGTTCCCTCTAGCGGTGAGTTGCGTTATCAAATTAGGAGCACCTCTGGTTTTGAGTAGTGACAAGTATCTATATGGGTTTGCGTATGAGTGTTCTGTTTCGTATGTTTTTTTCTGTTTTACCGACCAGCTGTTAGTATAGCTACTCCACGATAGATGGCGGTAGTATTATTTCTTGAAATTTGTTTCACTTGCAATAGTTTTTTTAGGTTATTTAGATAGTACAATAACTTGTTCATACCTTTGTTTCAGTCATATTACGCATATCCATTTCAATTTTGAGCTCTGATTTCAAGTTCAGATAATAATATATATATTTTTCTATAATAAGTATTTACCAATGAAAAAGAAAACTCTTTGTCATGATCAGTTTTCATTCGATTTCAACACAATTCAATGGAGTTTGTTGAAAATTTCTTTTTAAGACAATATTTTACTGTTTTTACAGCTTAATACCTATAAGTTATTTTTACTACACGAATAGAAAAAATGCAAGTTATAAATAAAAATATCGGGCCAGTGTTTGTTTCGCGCGCGGGTCCGTTCCCGAGTCAAGTCAATGACGTCAGTCAATGTCGGCCGGCTCATCCCGACAGCCACGTTTATGTAAGTGCCACTGACCTTTTTGTAGGAAAATACGTGAATGAGCCGGCCGTCATTGACTGACGTCATTGACTTGACTCGGGAACGGACCCGCGCGCGAAACAAACACTGGCCCGCTATTTTTATTTATAACTTGCATTTTTTCTATTCGTGTAGTAAACATAACTTATAGGTATAAAGCTGTAAAAACAATAGAATATTGTCCTAAAGGGAAATTTTCAACAAACTCCATTAAATTGTGTTGAAATCGAGTGAAAACTGATCATGACAAAGAGTTTTCTTTTTCATTGGTAAATACTTATTATGGAAAAATATACATATGTATTATTATCTGAACTTGAAATCAGAGCTCAAAATTGAAATGGATATGCGTAATATGACTGGAACAAAGGTATGAACCAGTTGTTGTACTATCTGAATAACCTAAAAAAACTATTGCAAGTGAAACAAATTCCAAGAAATAATACTAGCGTCATCTATCTTGGAGTAGCTATACTAACAGCTTGTCGGTAAAACAGAAAAAACATACGAAACAGAACACTCATACGCAAACCCATATAGATACTTGTCACTACTCAACACCAGAGGTGCTCCTAATTTGATAACGCAACTCACCGTAAGAGAGAACCAGAGCGAAAATGAGTGCTGTTAGAAGATGTGTAAAATGCAAAAACCCAATCCCAAAAAGAGAATATTTGAAGTGTCTGCTCTGTAAAGGAATATTTGACCTCGACTGTGCAAATGTTTCCTCTAAAAATCATGGAACGAAAAGAACAAAGGAAATATCCAGAATGTAAGCAGCCTAAACCTGGAAATGCTAGTATTCCCACACATAAAAGAATAGCGACTGCAGGTGGAGCAACAAAACTAAGTATAACAATGAAAAAAAACAAACACCAACCTGAATAAAACAGTGTAGACGACAGGCGAGCACAACGTCCTAGTGGGCTGTGTCTCCCGAAAACCAAAAACACAAAAATTCGGACCGACGGAGTTTATTGTATATAAAACAAATCAGCACCCAATAATGTCAAAGATAAAAACAAAGAACACACTAAAATACTCAAAAAGCAATAGAAACTAAATATAGTTCACAAAAAATGACGGGCACTACTTCAAACAATTCGGGCACTAAATGGTCCTACTGGCCCTGCTAGGTTAACGTTCACTAAAATTGATGAACACTGTTCGGCACTAATTTCAAATGGTAAACAGTTAACACACAAAAGTCACAACAATTCTAGCTACGAAGAAATCGTCCAGGTGGATTCATCGGCGATGAAGGTACGAAAGTCCAGTCCAATAACACTAGTGGAAGTGAGTACGCCTGGGCTACACAAGAGCACACCGGGCGGTACTGCAACAGGAACGTAGCACGCTTGGGTCCGAGGACACACTGGGCCACGTAGTTAACACGCGAACTTCAACACACACACTGGGTACTTGTCGCGGTAACTGTCCACTAACTGGTTCGTAGCACTTCACTTTCTTCACTTGGAGAACCGTTCACTGATCTGAACTGATGATCAACTGATTTACAACTGACGCCGCGGTGCAGCTCCGCGCGGCTTATATAAGGGGCATCGACTTTTCCATACTTTTCGCCGTCTGCCGAGAGTTTTCTTTTTACGCACACATACGAACACACACACGTAAGTGACGTGCCAAGGATTGCCCCTTGCTCCATCTCTCGGTCTTTCTGGAAAGTATCTCTGTCTATCTCACTTATTTTACGCAAGTCTGACAGAGACCGAATGACACCAGAATATTCGCGCCATCTGTTCCATCCTTGACGAACTCTGGAATGTTCTTCATCAGTTGAAGGACAGGCTGACTTAGCAGTTTTGCTACTCGACGATAGATGTCGCTTCTCCAATTTTGTATGGAACTGCTGTAACTATGCGGTGTGCCTTAGGCTTTACTACAGACCACCGCTCCTAGATGGCGCTAGTAGTCACGTTTGCAGACATTGCGCGCGTATTAAAGTATCACAGCAAGCGGTTTTCAAAATATCTGGCGCCAAATTCAAACAGGTTGAAACTGTCCGCAACATTCTCCCCCCGGCGAAGACTCACTGTCGTAGCCTCGATTCTCATTGGGAGGACAGTTTCCCTTTTCTTTTCATCTTCAATCCGTCGTTCCGACGTGATGGCATGTTCCTTTCTTCGTTGTCTCAATAATCTTCTTTGGCCGGATCTTGCTTCTTCTTCAAAATGTTGTGAGATTCTGCAGCTTCATGCTGGGCCTTGATCTCGTCGAAGCGATCCCGTTGAGGAACTGACATCTTTTCCCGGCAACTTCCAAACGGCGCAACTGAGGTGAAGTTGCTATGTGCCAGTTTCTGTTGCGACGCTTCCGTGGCGAACGACCTCCTTTGCTCCACAGTCTTCAATGGTGGTCCAGGATCCCATTCATGGTCCTCGGTTGTTGAGCTGGCCCAACTTCTTGGACTTCTCAATGCGTCGTCTTCTTCAGTCTTGATGTTCCTGGGAGGTTCCCGTGGCTTGACCTCCCCCCGTATTAGTCCAACCCCATGACGTCTGTCGACTTTCTTCCGTGTCTTCTTGGAAGTCTCACGCGCTGTTCCATCCTCTGCATCTTTTTCATATTGGAGCAATGTTGTAGGTGCATCTTCATAGAACTGACTGAGCTGGTAGTCATCTTCTTCGATAGTTCTTACGTGCAGCACAGCATCTCTCCTCCTTTTGCGGATAAGAGACCGTGGAGCTACTCCGTGGATGACCCAACCAAGCTTCGTCCTCGACGCTATTGGCTCCATCCGTTTTCCAGTTCGTAGTTCTTAGGTTACGGTGAGATAGCAGTTGTCTGCGCCTATAAGCAGACTCGGTTGCGCGTTGTCGTAGCAGACTTCGGCTGGCTTCAAGTTTTTTAAGTGCGCAAACTTCAATATCTTCTTCGGCACTGACTGGAAGTGAAGCTGAAGATTCTTGACTGTTCGGCCTTGGATGTCGAACCCCTCTTCTTGTCTTCGTCCCCTGACGCGCAACTGCACTCTTCTGCTGTGATCTTCACTTGTCGAAGACCTTACTCCATTGATGTGCAGAGGCTTCTCAGGTCCATCGGCTTGAAGTTTCTGCGCCAACTCTTCACTGACGAGCGTGACTGTCGATTCCTCGTCGAGTAGAGCGTACGTCGATATGCACCCGGCCGGTCCCTCGACTATGACCGGGCACATCTTCAGTAGCACCGCATGACTTCCTCGGGTAGCGGTGGCTACCCACATTACCGCTTCCTGGCTACCAGACTCCTGTGCTGACTTCTTCCCTCGCAACTGGCTGGTTCGCACTGGGGTTATGTGTAACAGTGAGTGATGGCTGCACTCACATCCATCAACACCACATCTCTTGGCCCTGCAGTTTCTGCGTGCGTGTTTCCTCTCCAAACACCTGAAGAAGAATCTCTGTTCCTTGGCCCAATCCCACCTTTCCTTTGGGCTAAGGTTCTTCAACTTCTGGCAGTCTTCGATGCGATGACCACCTCCGCAGCAGGGACAATTCAATATTTCTTCGGTGGCGCTGATTGAATACACCACTTCTTCCTTCTTCCGGTTATTACAACTGGTCGCATACCTTCTTCCGGTCCTGATGACTGGTCGTGGAAGGTCTTTTCTTTTTCTTCCTCGTGGTGTGGGTGAAATAGACAGCTGCTTTCTTCCGGTCTTCATGACTGGTCGCGGAAAGCTCCTTCCTCCGGTCTTGGTGACTGGGCTCAGAAGGCGTAGGCTTCTCATCCCTTCGGGCGGCCGTGACTGTACTATGGTCATTAGGTCGCACATATCTTGACACTCTGTCCGCCTCTCTATTCAAAAATCTGGACAGTGTGACCACTTCTGGCTCACTGGTAGTAGTATTCTCCTGCCAAGCGAAGTCGCACCATTTGCTCATCATGTGGGGATTCAGCTTGTCCACTATCTCCTGGGCCAACATGGGATTGTTCAAGAAACCTCGGCTGTCGACGGCGTTCAGAACAGTGACAATATTCTGGACTTGAACGGCAAAGCGGTTCAGTTCTCCGGGACTTGTTATGCGTGGTAGTGCCTTTATGTCTTCTATTGCCTTGTTGATGATAGACTCAGGACGCCCATAGCATCTCTCCAATGTGTTCATTATCTGCTCTGGATCTGTTGCCGTGAAGAGTAGGGCTTGCACTGTCTCTCTTGCTTCTCCTTTTAGGCATGTCCGTAGGCGTGCAAGTTTCTCGCTGACTGAGAAGTTGTAAATCTTCGTAGAGTCCCTCATCGCAGCTTTGAAAGGCAGCCATTCTCCTGGTGCCCCCGAGAACACAGGGAGCTCAGATGCCTGTCGTGGCGGTGGACGAGTGCGGACGATCTCCTGCAGGACCTCGGCGAGTCGCTCGATTCCTCTTCCAGGGCTTCGACGTCGCGTTGGTGTCGGCGATCTTCTGCGTTCTGTCCGGCGAGGCGTTTCTTCAAACGGCTCTTCAACAAAATCTTCCTTGACAGGTCTTCTGGCTTGATCTTCAGTATTCTGTCTTGAAGATCTTCTTTCTTCATGTACTGCGTCTTCGAAGATGGAGTTCTTCGTCTTCTCCCCCCGTAGTGTGCTTGGGGGTCGACGGGTCTCTTGTAACCAGCTGTGGACGCAACTGTGGGTTGCCATTGCGTCCACTCCCTCAGCTTCCTCCTCTTCAGCTTCGATGGCGGCGATTTGTGCTGCAAGCCTCTTCTTAACCAGTTCTTCCCGCGCTTGGAGCTGTAGACAATGTAGCTCGACAAGCTCCTTCTCCGCCTCGTACTCCGCTTGCTGAATCCTCGCGATGGAGCTCGGTGTAGATCGGACTGACCCACTCGACGACACTTTTCGGCGTGACCAGGTCGCCAAGATGTCACCGGCGACCCTCCGGGCACGTGGTCCAGCAGAGGTGTTGACCACGTCTTCTGTCACGACGGCGGCGTAAGGCGGCATACCTTCCGGCAGGTGGTGTGCGGTACAGTCCCGAACGCTTCCACTGGTCGGGTCCATGGCATCACGAGCGGCAGCATCCTCGCAGTAGGCGGTGTCCAGAGCGGCATGTGAATGCACCGCTCCAGACCACTGGCGCTGACCCTGGGCTGCGCTTGACGTCTTCGTCCCGTCGGCGACCCTGGTGGCGACGGGAACTCCCATCACGGTGGCGGCGCTCGAGGTTCCCCTGATGCAGGCAGAGGTGACGGCGGCAGCACCCTGGGTGCGCGCGTCGTCGACAAAAATCCTCCCTCCGGCGTGCGGCAGGTCGAGCATCACGTCTGTGATGGCGTCGAAGCGGCGATCCCCCTCAGCGTAGGCGTAGGTGGCGGGCGCGCTGTAGATCTCTTCGGAGTCGGCGGCTGCCCCACTGCGGCGCGTGACCGCGTTGGGCAGGCCCACGTGGCACGCGTCGACGTCGGCTGCATCGGCGTGGCGCGAGGAAGCGACCCTGTCGACTCCCTCCGGCGGCCCTGTCGACAGCTGCTGCAGCAGGCGCGGCGTGTCCGACACGTTCTCCAACTCCCTGGCAGACTGGCTCCTGGTCTTCATGGTGGCGCTGGCTCCGACGATCCGGCTCGAAGGACCAGAAAACTATAGACGACAGGCGAGCACAACGTCCTAGTGGGCTGTGTCTCCCGAAAACCAAAAACACAAAAATCCGGACCGACGGAGTTTATTGTTTATAAAACAAATCAGCACCCAATAATGTCCAAGATAAAAACAAAGAACACACTTAAATACTCAAAAAGCAATAGAAACTAAATATAGTTCACAAAAAATGACGGGCACTACTTCAAACAATTCGGGCACTAAATGGTCCAACTGGCCCTGCTAGGTTAACGTTCACTAAAATTGATGAACACTGTTCGGCACTAATTTCAAATGGTAAACAGTTAACACACAAAAGTCACAACAATTCTAGCTACGAAGAAATCGTCCAGGTGGATTCATCGGCGATGAAGGTACGAAAGTCCAGTCCAATAACACTAGTGGAAGTGAGTACGCCTGGGCTACACAAGAGCACACCGGGCGGTACTGCAACAGGAACGTAGCACGCTTGGGTCCGAGGACACACTGGGCCACGTAGTTAACACGCGAACTTCAACACACACACTGGGTACTTGTCGCGGTAACTGTCCACTAACTGGTTCGTAGCACTTCACTTTCTTCACTTGGAGAACCGTTCACTGATCTGAACTGATGATCAACTGATTTACAACTGACGCCGCGGTGCAGCTCCGCGCGGCTTATATAAGGGGCATCGACTTTTCCATACTTTTCGCCGTCTGCCGAGAGTTTTCTTTTTACGCACACATACGAACACACACACGTAAGTGACGTGCCAAGGATTGCCCCTTGCTCCATCTCTCGGTCTTTCTGGAAAATATCTCTGTCTATCTCACTTATTTTACGCAAGTCTGACAGAGACCGAATGACACCAGAATATTCGCGCCATCTGTTCCATCCTTGAAGAACTCTGGAATGTTCTTCATCAGTTGAAGGACAGGCTGACTTAGCAGTTTTGCTACTCGACGATAGATGTCGCTTCTCCAATTTTGTATGGAACTGCTGTAACTATGCGGTATGCCTTAGGCTTTACTACAGACCACCGCTCCTAGATAGCGCTAGTAGTCACGTTTGCAGACATTGCGCGCGTATTAAAGTATCACAGCAAGCGGTTTTCAAAATATCTGGCGCCAAATTCAAACAGGTTGAAACTGTCCGCAACAAACAGATTCTGAAGATGACAGTTTACTATCAGTGGATGAAATTGCCGATAATACAATGCAAAACCAAAACACCACAGAAACAAAAGCTGATTCAAGCCCCCCCTCCAATCCGGATACAATATCTCTCAAAAAGTTCAGTCAGCTTTTAGACACAAAACTAGAAAACAAATTCAGTCAGCACCTTGATACTAAGCTCGAAATACAATTCAGTCACCTTCTCGATACCAAACTAGAAAATATAAAAAAATCTATTTTGCAAGACTTAAAAACCACTATCCAACATGAAGTAAACAATGCTATTGCAAAATTACAACACGAGGTGAACCAAACTACAAATTCACTGTCAAGTCAACAGAAAACATTGAAGTATGACATTCATATAATCAATGATAAAATTGAGAATATTGAACAACAATTACAACAACTCGAACGCCCAAAAAATATTGTTTTATATGGATTAACTGAAGAATACCATGAAACAAACTTTGATCTCTACCAGCGAGTCTCTGGAGTATTTCAGAATATCATGAATATCAAAATCGATCCATATGTTGAGGAATTAAAACGAATCGGAAAACGAGGAAACCGTAGGCCCCTAGAAATAGAGCTAACTAGCAAAAGAATGCAGAAATACATGTTACAAAACATGAGCTACTTCAAAAATACTGGGCTTGGAATAGGAATGTACTTGAATGGAAAACACTAACAATTACCTACCAAAATATACAAAGCATCAGAAATAAACTATACCCGCTTGAACAACTGTTAATTGACAAGAACATTGATGTCCTCGCTTTATCTGAAACATGGAAAAATAGAACCTACTTTGACTCAATTACACTACCCGGATACAAAAAAGCTTCTCTTTTCTGTCGTAAACAGCACAGTGGTGGTGGAGTTTGCATATTTTTAAAAGAGAACATATAATATATAGAAAGACAAGATATTGTTAATTTTTCATCAGAGTTTATATTAGAATTAAGTGCTATAGAAATACCAAAGCTAAATTTAATTATTATTGGATTGTATAGAGCGGTCATATTGATACATTTTACGAACAACTTCAGAAGGTACTTCAGAGAATAAATATTAAAGAAAAAAACAAAAAAGTCTTAATAGGCGGTGATTTTAATATTGATATGTTAATCAGTGACACAAAATCTAAAGAACTCATTAACTTCATGCATTCTTACAACTTTAAGCAATTAATTGAAGAGCCAACGCGTGTAACAAAAACATCATCTACATGCATTGACCTCATCTTCACAAACTACCAGTCCTTTATTAAAAAATGTTATGCTGAAAACTTAGGCCTCTCAGATCATAAATCTACTAACCTTATAATAAAATTAGATACACTTTTCGATAACAATTTTAACAATAATAAAATGTAGACAGTTACAAAAAGAATATTCTCAAAAAATAAAATGCAATATTTCAAAAATTCACTACAAAATATAAACTGGGAAATGTTATACACGAAAATAGGAATATAAACGAAGCCTATTATTCATTTCATAATGTTATAAAAACATGCCTAAATACACATATACCAATATTGAAATTCAAAATGAAAAATAAACCAATGAAAAGCTGGCTAACCGTCAGTATTAAAAAATCGTGTGTTCATAAAAGAACTTTAAGGATAATATTAAATGAAACAAAAAGTGACGTTATAAAGAAATATTTTAAACTATATAGTATTATCTTAAAAAAATGTTTAAGAATTAAAAAAAAAATGACTATACAGGGTTACAGGAAAAGTCGTACTGAATATTAAAGGACGTTATTATTGAGGTCATTTCTGATGGATTTGATTAAAGATAAATAAAGATCGACTTGGACGTTCAGTGATTAATCAACCAACCAGCTCTATGTACTTACACCCAGTAAATCAAAAGGAAATTCAAACAATAATCAAATCTATAAAGAATACACACAGCTGTGGAATAGATGACATACCCCCAATTCTAATAAAACAATGTGCTGAAGAACTTTCAATACCATTAACTCTTCTTGTAAGTCAAAATTTTCAGAACAGACAATTCCCTGACCTATTAAAAATATCACTAATAAACAGTGATCGGAGTAGGTAGATAGATTTTTGGTACTTGCATCGTGATTTTATAACATGGATAATCCTTTTTTCAAGAAAGTTTCGGTATTTCCAGGTTGAGTTGAGTATTTATTAAATCTGGTTCAGTCAATTAATTCTGAAGGAAGCAATATATACATATATGTAGAATAACAGAATAAATATTTTCACCCTAATTCAATCTACCTACTCCGATCACTGCTAATAAAACCCATTCATAAAAAATGGAAACCATAAATCCTAATAATTACAGACCAATTGCTCTATTGCCAACCTTTTCAAAAATATTTGAGAAGGCTATGTACAACCGACATTACAAATTTTTAGAAAAACATAATATACTTGACGATAGCCAAAATGGTTTCAGGAAGTCAAGATCTACAACTTTAGCGGTTTATAAATATATACAAACAGCTCTACAACACATAAATGATAAAAAATATGCATTAGGAATTCTACTTGATATGACCAAGGCCTATGATAAGGTACCATATAATATATTACTGATGAAACTATACGGCTCAGGCATTCGAGGGCCTGCCCACGATTGGTTTAGATCCTATTTACATAATAGGAAACAAATTGTTGAAATCGAATACTTATCATAATAAACGAAACTACACAATTAAATCGATAAGATCTGAAGAACGAAACTTAACCTGTTCTATACCCCAAGGAAGTGTACTAGGTTGCATTCTTTTTCTGATATTTATTAATGATCTTCCAAAAATTTTCAATACAGAAACTACATTACCCATTTTATTTGCAGACGATATATCTATATTGATTAAAAGTGAAAATGTGCATCAATCAAATTCCATATTAAACGATACTCTTAAAAATGTAACAACTTGGCTTCAGGATCATAATCTAGACATTAACCTCAATAAAAGTAAAATTATGCAATTCAAATCTTATAAGCAACAAACATTACCTATTAATATAAATTTTATGAATACCCATATAGAATAAGTTGACACATTTAATTTACTAGGTATACAAATTGACACACACCTAAATTGGAAGACCCATATTGAGTTTATAAAAACAAAAAAGTGTTTTATTTATGTTCTTTTCGATTTAAAATTCAGCACAAATACAGAAACAGCAATATCAGCATATTATGCTTATGCATTCTCATGGCTTAAGTATGGAATAATGCTATGGGGAAACAGCACAAATGCAAATGATTTATTTATCCTTCAAAAAAAATGTGTCAGAATCATAGCCCAAATAGATAATTCCCAAAGCTGTAGGCCGTACTTCATTAAATATAAATTACTAACACTACCCTCACTATATTTACAAGACATATGCTTATTTGTGTACAAAAACTACCAAATATTTACAACATTCCATGACATTCACGACATAAATACTCGCCACAAAAATAGACTCCATTTACCATACTCTAGAATAAAAATGTTAAACTGTAGCCCCTACTACATGGCAATTAAAATATTTAACGAAATTCCGCTACATATTAAAAATGAACCGAAAATAACAGTTTTTAGTAAAAAACTTAAAGAATTCTTTATAATTAAATGCTATTATACGATTAATGAATTTTTAAATGAAAAATGAATATTATTATGACGTTTCCTCTTTCTCCTTTCTCCTTTTGCTGTGCCTGAAAAGGGCGACTAAGTTGTAAGTTCGAGCAGTCAGTCAATGACGGCCGGTTCATTCACGTATTTTCCTACAAAAAGGTTATTGACACTTACATAAACGTGGCTGTCGGAAGAAGTATTCCAAGATAGCTTCTTCCTTGAACTCTTGTCTACTTTAGGCTCTACCTTCAGCATGGGATGTTTTTTGGAAGAACAAATTTGCGGAGTTTGTAAATAATAATGTTTTTATTGCGTAACACGTTACGGCGGCGCGACGTCAATCCAAATCTCACACACTCCACTTTATTTACACCACACGAAATGAAAATCTACATCGCTCAGTTCGCGACTATTGAATAAAGACTTGTTTGTTCCTGATCATAGCCGTAGGCCGTATAATAGCGTTAGTTCACGCGCAGAGGCGCTTGCTCTCGCTGAGAAAATGAGACGCAGTTTCGGCGCGGAGGCACGCGGCAGACTGCTCGCGCCGCCGCGGCCGCTGCCGCAGCCGGGGCCCCTCGCGCACCCCCGCACACCTCACCTCGTTGCTACGCAACCGTTCATTGTTAAAATACGTTACGCAAGGAAACAAGAATACCATAAATAATTATTTTTTAAGATTTTCTTAAGAAAATTTAAGGTACCATTTTTATATTTTTTTCGGCATCAGTATCATGTATACTATCATCCCTGAAAAGCTCGTTGTCGACCAAAACAACAACCTGTATAAAGGAAGAAGTAGGAGTCTAAGTTGGTCCACTACGATGGACGATAGAACAAGTAAGTATTAATTTATTAGTCAGAATAAATAAGTGCACCATCTTTTCCATATATGCTATAATACATTTGTATTGAACAGGATCCATTAATCGAAAATGTAAACAAGCGAGCCGACCGGTGACTTTAAAGGCGCTGACTGAGTCATTCAGACTATAATTCACGCTCGCTATGTTTTAATAGATCGTCTTCCTCTCTGTTTCTGGTACCTACTCTTATAATACCTTCGTCTGCATGTAAATAGATAAGTACTTATAAGTAGCTGTGACAGTATCTTAGGAATCAATGCGCCTGTTATTGTTTACCTATGTTAAAAAATAATTATATTGCACGTTTTAGTTAACCAAGGCGACCTAGTGTTGAATTGACAACATTTTAAATTATTTACCAACCGTTTTTATGAGTGATTTGTGTAGAAAATGAAAAGTATAATACCCGTATTTACTGTTTTTTTATAATTACTTTTTTTTGTAAGGCTACTTATATTATAGGATACGAGTAAGTATATGAAGAATTTATTTTAGGTCAAGTTCAGACTTTTGTTTTTAATTAGTTGTGGGTGTTGGCATAGAAGTTTTAGGCAAAAGGTTACTTTTTCTATGATTTCATTATAATTTTTTTTCTCGTATTTCTACATGGTCGCATTTTTTTTCGGAACGTATATGTTAATTACATTATTAGCTACTATCATAAAAAAAAACAGATGCGACAGACACACGATAACGGAAATACTGAATTTCAAAATTTTAACTTAGGGTTGCCACTCCCAAGCGCGTACCAGTTTGCGACATGCAATATTTTTAAACAAACTTTGTATATCATATGACCTGTAGGCATTTGAATCTTGTGGAAAACAAGTTTCAGTTGGCCGCGTAATCCACTAGTACTATTTCTAAAGCATTACTACCTACTATAAAGCCATTGTAGAAGAAGGCAGTAATAATTAGTGATCGTTATCTGAACATGGATATGCCTCAGAATTCCGCAAAGAATTAAATTTATTTATTTAATTAAAGTGTTTTTTTTTATTAGGAACTATTTTAGAAATTCATATTTTAAATTCTTCAGCTTTATGCACATATTGTATGGGTCCTAAAGCCATACCTTTCCCTCGCGGGTGAGGTGAGGACTAAGTAAGTGGGAAATGGTAGTAGTGGCTATTAGCAGTTAGGCGAATATAGGCTGAAAATAATCTTTTGGAGTCTTAATAAAATAATTTGACACTGCAAATATTTTTGAGTAACAGAAATAAAATGATCAATTATAATAAAATAAAAAGCGGTCAAGTGCGTTTCGGGCCACGGGCAGTGTAGGGTTCCGTAGTACTTCGAGGTACACTGCTTCAAGGCACAAAGTACGTCTATTTTGAGTTCAAGCGGTAAAACTTCCCGTCTTACAAAATTGACTAATACTGTGATAGTTTTCCTTTTAACTTCGTTATATATACTACTGCCCTGAATTTTTTCACATTTCTAGAAACAACCGTTTAGCTGGCAGAGGCGGGGGGGACATGACTTTAACAAAAAAAAACACTTTAAAGCTTAATATTTCGAAAACGGATCCTTGAATCGAAAAATGGTTGTTCAAACCTATCCAACGACACCCCACACCATGGGATAGTCGATAAAAAAACCCACCTCACGTGTAGCGGAGGTACTCTGAAAAAAATTGTTTTTTAAGATTTTATTTACCACTTTGTCGGCGTGATCAATATACATATCCGTGCCAAATTACAGCTCTCTAATACTAAAAGCCTCTGAGCTAAGCCGCGGACAGACAGATAGACAGACAGACGGACATGGCGAAACTACATATCAGGGTTCCTTGTAGCTTACGGAACCCTAAAAATGGCGAAGTAACATCTGAAATTGCAAGTCTTACACGTTTTTGCTTGTTATTTTTTGATAAATCTCGACCTCCGAATATTTTTTTTGCAAACATTGCAAATATCTCGGAAACGGTAAAAGCAGGGTTCGTAAATATCCGATATTTATAATAAATATCAAAATATCAGATATTTTTGATATAATATATCCGATATTTTCGATATCTTTGATATTTATCAAAATTACATAAAAATTTCAATTTCTTACTTTAATACATGATTTTTGAAATATCTTAATTTAAAATGTAGGTATATGTTTGATAATTTGAAGATTTTTATTAAAATAACATTCAAATTTTATACTCTGATATGTTTTTTCGAAATAACTGAATCTAAAATGTATATTTTATTTTTGCAAATTTGAAGATAGTTAATTAAACTAAACTCATTTATTTATTATTGTGATAATCATATCTTTATTCTTTGCATTTGGCACTTTCATTCGTAAGAAGCAGCTCTTAGAAGCTAGGAAAATATAAATATCAATATTGATATATATCAAGCATAAATATCAATTGATATATATCATGATATATATCCGATATATATCAATTGATATATATCATGCGAACCCTGGGTAAAAGATATCGAAAATCTGACAGAAATTTTGAAAAGCTTAACTGAAAGCATGTAATACATGAGGGGCATATTGACTATGAAAAAAATGGCGGATCTCATTTTTTTTTCGATTTCCCATATAAATTCTTGATTCACTTTACGGATTTAGTACGGGAAAGTAAAATTTAAATTAAAAAAATAAATAGCATTGTGATACACAATCCAAAATAACCCTGTATATAAAAAAAATATATATTTAGCTCGCTCCAAGACAAGGGTTCGTTTTCGTTAAATCTTGAACTCCGATAATTTTTTAGCAAAAATTGCAAATATCTCGGAAACGGTAAAAGATATCGAAAATCTGACAGAAATTTTGAAAAGCTTAATCAAAAGCATGTAATACATGAGGCACATATTGACTATGAAAAAAATGGCAAATCTTAATATTTATTCAGTTTCCCATACTAATTCTTGATTTACTTTACGGATTTAGTACGGGAAACTAAAATTTAAATTCAAAAATAGCGTTATGGTACATGATGATGTTTACAAAGCGGCTAACCCGTCTGTAAAAGACTAATTCTGCAATTTGGCTACGTTATGTGCATATAAAAAAATCTTTCAATTTACGCAGCTCGCTCTAAGACAAGGTTTTTTTTTGTTAAATCTCGACCTATATTATTTTTTTAGCGAACATTACAAATATCTCAGAAACGGTAAAAGGAATGGAATATCTGACAGAAATTAACCAAAAGCATGTAATACATGAGACGCATATTGACTAAGAAGAAAATGGCCAATCTCTTTTTTTTTTCAGTTTCCCGTACAAATTCTTGATTCGCTATTCAGATTTAGTATGTGAAACTAAAAAAGGGTAGATCAGATTTTTAAAAATGTAAAAACAGTAAAAATCTGTTTAATAAATGTTTATTTTTATAATAAAGAAAAAGTTCGACCCACACAAAAAAAATCAGCTGTAAAGCTCAGGGCCATTTTGAGTGAATTCAATTTCATTTATAAGGTTTAAAAATAATTTCCAAGAAATGTTTATTGTTATGTTTCTGGAATAACATAAAAAGGGCAACTTTGAATAGAAACAACTATGGAGTTCCATAGTATTAAGATGTAATAGACAGTGAGAGTTTTATTTCATGCTTAGAATACCAAGTCCTATTGACTGGCAGTGAGAAGTAAAATGTCTGGTTTGACGGTCATTTTACACACTGTGGATAGGTACTAGGGTTATAAGGGGTTGATACAAAAGATCCCTTTGGGTTGAAGTGTCGCTGTTTAGGCAGCCCCCAATCAACAAGATAAGATAAGATCCAACAAAATAGTTTTATTGTTGTGTCAACCCTATTTCCATAGAAATCTAAAAAAAACATAGAAACTCTATATCTCCAACATCGCGCAAGCTAGGTATATAGATTTTTGTTACGAAGTAATAGGAACATTACTTTAATGTATTTTTGTTAAAAAAATGCGACAATAATATGGTTAATTTTATAATTATTTTTTTTTCAAAATATTCAAATTATTTTTTTTCTCTTGTTCTTCTGCAGTTAGGCTCTTGTAATTTTCAAACTTAAAGCAATTTAAACTGGTAAATAGTTAAAAAAATAATACAAAGGTAAAATTCACTTTTTCTCGGGAAAAATTAATAAAAAAGTTTTTCATGAAAATTAATGACTTAAGTAAAAAAATATATATCTCCAAAATTAATTGAAATTTTTAAATATTTGTTGGTTTTTATGGTTTAGGATAACTAAACCTTCTCAAATCGAACATAAAACGAGGGTGTCCGCAACCAAGGTCAAATCTCACACTGTGCACTGCGATCATGGTATGTATGTTATGCCTACGTTGAATCCATCCTCCGAGATGGGCCATGGGTATGTTCCTAATAATATACCGAAAAACCAGTACTGTTGCAATGAATACGACCTCCAATGTCTTGTATGAGTAGCCTTCAGATAATAAGCCCATGGGCCATATCGGAGGATGGATTCAACGTAGGTGAAACTAGTTTTGCAGCTTCGAAAGACTTGTGCTAACAGCGTGGTGCTCCAAAAACTTCGAAATTTTCGGACTTTTTTTAGATTTTGGCTTATAATTTCTAAAAGGTGCATCCTACGACAAAAGTTAGTATAGACACATAAAGAAGACAAAATTTGATATAATTTCGGTGCAATTGCAGCTCGTTAAATCCAATAGAATCCAAGATACAGCACTTCAAACACTGGCCATTTTCCCTAAAAAGTTAGAAATTGTAGTTTTAGCCGCGTTCCAAGCAGAATATCTGCTATAATACTCATTCTAAAAGGAATGTCATGGAAAAGAAAGTTGTAGAGCAGTTATTTAGCTTTAATTTAAGTACAAGCGGAACTTTGTAGGACCAATAGTTCCCTTGTAATGTGGTCAAGCGAAAAATTAGGGAAATCGGATTTTTCAAAAAATGTAGCCTGACAAATTGCAGGGCTTCTTTAAAGGATAAGAAAGACATAATTCAGTGTAATATAATTCTGTACCCTAGAGGCATAAGGTCGTATCTCAACATACGACCAAACCCACTTTTTTGACATTTGCAAACAAGGCTGTTTCTCTCTTTCGAACGCACTGACTCCGGTATTTCTATCTTATTCCGTTCCGAAGATTCTTAAGTGCATAAGGTCTTATCTAGCGACGTTTGAAAAAGTTGTGAGGCATAAAGTTTTATTTTTACATACACCTTTATGCTTCAAATAATGTTGTCATTTAGAGGGCGTATATCAAGTTGCGCCCTTATGCCTCTCAAAATTGTGTTACATTTGGTTTCGTCACAATGGTCGTATATGTAAACACGTCTTTATGCGTCTAAACTCGCAAAGATTTTTGCCAAGTAGGTATTAGTACATACGTCCTTTTGCTTCAAAAAATATTGGGATTCCCAGTTAGTTTCGTTAGTCATATGTTGATTCACAACTTTATTGCTCTAAAAAATATAATCCTGTAGTAAAATGTATGGTCGTAAATTCGAATACACCTTTATGCGTATGATTTTTGAAAAATTACTTGGTCGTAACTTGAGATAGTTCGGATATTTCCGCGCGACATCGGCTTGACTCGCGGACAATACGACCCAGAGACCGAGGCACGGCCAGGGTGTGGTAGTGCGCGGGCGGCGAGTGACGAACGGCAAGCGCGGGGCAGCCGTTGCGCTTTGCGACGCATAAGTAAACGAGATAGACAAAACTACCTATGCAAAATTGCTACGGAGCACGTGCCAATCATTTGTTTACGCCAGGAGTAACCCTTGATTGTTCTGAAAAGGAAGGCAGGCTCCTAACAGATATAGAAACAGCAAGACTAGTATATTTCAGCTACTTCCACAGTATTATGTCTTACGGTATACTTTTATGGGGGCATGCAGCTGATATAAATACTATTTTTGTACTACAAAAAAGGGCTGTTCACGCGATTTACGGAATGCGATCTCGAGATTCACTAAGAGAAAAATTTAAGGAAATCAGTATTTTAACGTTTCCCTGTCAATATATTTATGAAAATAAATGTTTGTGCGAAAAAAACATAAATCACTTTACAATGAATTCTGACAGACATACTCGTAATCTCAGGAATAACAGTAAGCTTCAGCTTGTATCTACTAGGCTCAGTAAGGCTAGTAAGTCGTTTGTGGGACAATGCATACGAATGTATAATAAAATACCAGAAGATATTGTAAACCTAACACAGAATAAATTCAAAAATTATGTAAAAAAGACACTATGTAATAAAACTTACTATAAGACATGTGAGTACTTAGATGATAGAAATACTTGGACGGTAAGTGTTTCTCCAAACAACACAGCAACATTTTCATAGCATATTGTGAGACAATAAAGATGCAAACTCTATTGTGAAAGAACTGAAGGGATTCGGTAAGGCATTTCCTTCTCCTTTTTCTTTGTTCATTGATCGGAGTGGTGCATGCTCGCTTAAACGTTCGTGCGGATGGTGGCGTATCGGGAGTCGGGTCGTTCCCTTCCCACAAATATGGTTGAGGGGAGCGATGGCTGACTCTCGCGGGTGCTGTCCACGTGAACTGGCCTGCTCTTGTCATTGCTTTTTGGAATTGTTAGTCATTAGCTACAAAAAAAAAAATACTTTTATCTCTTTAAATCTTTTCTTTCTTTATTCTTATTTTTTTATATTTTATTTACAGACATGATATTGTATAATTCATTTATTGATCTAGCATTAAGATGTAATAGAATATAAGACTTTTTTTTTAATGTGTTGGAGGGAGTTTCTTTAAGGCCCGCTGTTTCTTCTCACTCCGCACACTTCCCGAAACGGTAGGTAGATAAAAGAATGACGTTCGAAAAGTGTACACTGCTACCTACTTCGAATAAAATATTTTCATTTTCAAAAATCTAAGATGAAAACCAAACAGGATATTTTGAAGTAAGCGATATTAATGTTTACTATATTAATTTTAAATATTACTTGTTTAAAAATGCAATAGCACAATTTATGAACTTAAATTTCATTAAATTACATGCAACATTTTGTGCCTATGAGTTAAGTCGCTAGGCCAAAATGATTTTCTGAACGAACCATCGCCCATATTTTTTCAGCGCCGCGCAAAAGGTGATTTTCGAAATTCAAATCACGTGCAAAAAGCGTTTTTCCTGAGAGTTTTTAGGGACCAAGGGTACCCTTTTCGAGCTGGAGAGGTGAAAAGGTTTTTAGTTTCAAAAGCTAAAATTTAAAGTATAACCACATTGTTTCGTTACACTCTGCAATAACTTATCAGAAATTAATAAATTGCATTTTTCATTATTACTTACGAGCTTGGCCTAGTTTTTTATTTGTACTTGATAGTTATTTTAGACGCATAAAGATACATTTTCAGATCAGACCCAGAGACAAACTAAAGTTTACTGCCAAAATTGGAAGCATAAAGTCGTATGTCAAGTTAAGCCCGAAAAATCTGATTTGAATTCATTTTATTTCAGGCATAAGGTCGGTTGTGTGTGTCACATTTAATGAATAAAAAAATATTTTTAATTTTTCGTGACTGTAAGAGTTTATCAGTATATTACAAATAAAGATAACTATTACCAGCTAAGTAATAAAAAATAAAGCAAAAATAAAAGTCTTCGTATTAAAGAGATATTATTATTAGTATTGCCAAATATATTTGTCAATTTTATTTTTGCTCTCCTGAAAAGTTGCATTTTTGGACATCCGACCTTATGCATCTGATGTTCAGAATTTATATTTATGTTATTAAACTTATATAATATGTATGTTAGAGATTGAACTCGATTTTCTTTGCTCTGTGAGCCACCATCGTCAGCCATTTTGGTTTTCAGTAAGAATCAGTGCGCACACTCGGCGCAGTCGGCCGTCGAACGGCAAGTGTCGTTGGCAGATCGCCCGGTCCGAACTACTGACTCAATGAATGAAATAAAGAATGAAATTTCCCGTTCACTCACTCTCGTTCAGGAACAGGTGTCGTACAGCCCAAGTAGCATTATAAGAGACCACATTTGGTGTACACGGAAACTAAGAGCTGTATAAGACAGTGTTATAATGGTGTTTACAGCGCTGTTAACACTGATATAACTCTTAATTGGTCACAAATTATTCAGCCTATGGTTTCTAATTTAGTTCACATTTCTACTTAAAAGCATTATAGTATCACTATATTGAAATTATTATGGTTCCCAAGGCTGTTTATCAGCTGCTTAACGGAATACGATTGTCCTGTTATACAGACTAAGCGCTAGGATTGGGTGACTGCTAGTCTTAAATAACGCTTTAGGTTCTGTATTATTCTTCGATCACTAGAAAACTTTATTTTATTTGTTAGAGCTGCTTTAAATAGCATTATAGCGGTGCCGATAATTTCCCAGAGTGTGATTAATGGTGAAGTGAATCTTATAATTCAGAATTTTTGGTAACTTAGGTATAAATACACTTTTATTATGTTATTAGCATGTGAAAACACTTGGGATTGCAAGTTCACTGTGAATGTTTATATGGTTTTAAAGCAAAAGTTTTACGCGCCTCGAAAATATCTCGTTTTTAGTTAGAAATACTGTGAAAAAACTAACACGTTAAAATATTTTTGTCTGATTTACATAAAATTATGCAAAGTTTTATATATTATACTATAATATTATACTATAATAAGTGTATGTTTATGGTGTAATTAAAAGCAGAAATATTTAGTAAAACATAAATAACAACGTAATATTGTTATATGATATACTGTTTAGGTTATAACAAAATGGCGCATTCTTAAGAAACCTATGTGAACTCTTTTAATCCTGAATAAATTACCATGGCTATACAAGAGTACACTCCAGTTCCTCTATTATGCTTATTGCAGTAAATAAGAGTTCCAGTGAAACATTTCACAGCCAAATGCTGTATTTAAATTTAATGTGGAGTTAGACCAGGATCTCGAGATACGTTTGGTGTTCACGTGTGTTAATTAAACACCTTTATGCAGCTTAGCAAAAGAGGCTAATAACAGAGTCGAGGTGAACCGATGTGGAACTTTTTGCGTGAAATCACTCTAAATATAAACCACTCTAAGACTATTGGCTGTACGGTAGTTCACAGTGACTCTTTTAAAATGCTAGCATTATAGTGGTATAATTCTACGTCTTTATACAGCAATTATCATATTCTACTAGCACTAAAACTCTCTTAAGCAACCAATGCGATATAGGCTGTAAGAAGGCATTTTTGACATCTGCTTTAACTCTGATCCCGTAACAGTAGTATCCGTTGCTAATTTTATGATGCTATTATACAGACCAAAGCGTAATGAGCAGCTCTAAGTTCTCGGTTGAACCATATTAACTGTTTATTAATTCCTTAAGTTCCGAGTTATACCAAACGTGACCTTTTGTAATGCTACTTGTGCTACTTGGGAAACAGGCACTATGTCAGCGTTTGAAGTAGTTCAATACTCTTTTGATAGATGGCGCTAGCAGTTTGTCTATTTCTCATTCTCCGACACGGCCATTCTGACATGGGAGCGCGCTCTCGCGCGATATCTGGAGTCTAACACATATTGTGCGAACATACACGAAGCGCTTAGCTTTCATCACAAGGCAACACACAAGCACAAAGCGCTGGGCTTCCAATGCGAACTTAACTCACTTGAGGTGCAAAGCTCTCAATGTGTATTTGTAAACTCACACGAAGCGCGAAGCTTCCAATTTGTAACAAACTCACACGAAGCGCGGAGCTTCCAATGTGTAACAAACTGGCACGAAGCGCAGAGGTTCTAATTTGTAACAAACTCACACGAAGCGCGGAGCTTCCAATGTGTAACAAACTCGCACGAAGCGCGGAGCTTCCAATTTGTAACAAACTCACACGAAGTGCGGAGCTTCCAACGTGTAACAAACTGGCACGAAGCGCGGAGCTTTCAATTTGTAACAAACTCACACGAAGCGCGGAAATACATCTGTTTTGTAGTAGCAGTAGGCTGGGGGATTACGTCGGAAGAATGTTGTTCGGATCCCACTGCTGCTGTTAAGAGATTGAACTCGATTTTCTTCGCTCTGTGAGCCACCATCGTCAGCCATTTTGGTTTGCAGTAAGAATCAGTGCGCACACCCGGCACAGTCGGCCGTCGAACGGCAAGTGTCGTTGACAGATCGCCCGTTCCGAACTATAGAGCGTTTCAACAAATAGTTCCTATCAACACGCGAAGACGCTTCTACCGATTTTGTTAGTGTGTATCTGCGTTCTATGTAGTGTGTGTCTGAGTTCTATGTAGTGTGTGTGGAAAACATTGCTGCCAACATAACGGCATAGGAACTATTTGTTGAAACGCTCTATACTGACTCAATGAATGAAATAAAGAATGAAATTTCCCATTCACTCACTCTCGTTCAGGAACAGGTCTCGTACAGACAGGCACTATGTCAGCGTTTCAAGTAGTTCGATACTCTTTTGATAGATGTCGCTAGCAGTAGAATATATCGATACTTCTGGGTTCAAAGGGCGTAAACGCCATTTTGGCTAAAATGACTTATAAATGCCATCTTAATGCGTTTTTTGTGCTCTTTCGAACTGTATATTTAATATCCTCAAATTAAAAAAAAAAGTTAGTTACGCCCCACTCGATCGGGGAAGATAAATATGATATTTTTGAATTTTTGGTGGTAAAAACTCTTTTCTTCATTATTCGCAAATTAAATGGTTGTAACTGCTATAAAATGAAATTTACTGACATTCTCGAAAATCTTAGGTTTTCTGTGCCCCGCCCAGGTAGCCGCCTACAAAATCGCAAGACTTTTCTGCTCCCCACCTGTAGAACTAATCTCGGTCAGCACTGTCCTCTATATCGTATGTGCTCCTTAATGGTATCAGATTTGACTTTGATATATTTTCTGGTTCTGTAGTCTCTGCTAGAAAAGAAATTTCAGATTTACTCTCAGTACTGCCTCAGTGATCTGTCTAAATTTATTTTACTTACTAATGTGTTTTTTTGTAATAGTCGCTCGTACGCTTGATTTTTACTGTGCATGTTGTGTTCACATATTGTAGGATACTTTCTACTCGTAGATATTATGATTAAGTTTTTTTTTTTAATGTAACTTTATTGATAGTATCCAGTTTTGTGAACCTAAATAAAAAAAAAAGACTTTTACAACCAAATTAGTAACTGCATTCTACAACAACTTGACTTTTACACCACCAGACATTCCAGCCATTTAACTTTTTAACAGGTATAAGTTGATGTATTCGCCGACAAAAATACAACTTGGCATCTATGCTTATAAAAACTTCTGTACTTCTTTTTAATTTGACTTATATAACCTAAAAGTTATAAACTTTTTCCCTTGTTTAAGTAGTCTACGACTATATTTTATGTTGTCTCTTTCTTGAACGCGAGATACTAAGTGCGGGGGATAAAGGGACGGGGAGACTTGCGCTAGCTTAGTATTCCTTTTAATATATCACACTATTAAAAACAGATTTTGTAGTTGATCTGATATCTTTTTTTGATATATTTTAGACATTTTTATATTATTGTGTGGATTTTAGAGAGTCTGTATTATTTCTTCCTATTACTAATTAAAATTGCCTTTTGAAAGTTACCTGGTAATTAATCTGGGCTGTGTTCTTTACTTTTTTTTTTTTCTACTTATAACTTATTACCTGAAGTGTATTACGTTGAGCTCAAAGATCGTTTGGTTATTGTTAATTCTAAAGATTGTTTACGATAATAAAAGTAACATTATCTAAGTGGGAATAAACAAAAATATTTTATGAAAGGGCTTATTCAGTTAATTTTAAAAAATGCTTGTGATTATTAGATAAAAGTTTAAACATTTGATCTCGGGAAGGTTGTATTCTTATTATTTCTATTATTGTGATTAATGGTTAGATTTTAGTTTGAAACATTTGATGTTGATCTCAGAAAGGCTGTATTGATTTTTTGTAAGGGATTCAAAGAAACGTATCAAAACAAAGACAAAATCGTTCAAAAAGTTGTAACTACTTATAAGATGAGACACAACAATCCCAAATATGATGTAAGAAATAAATGTAAGATTTTCTACGTTGGATTAGAATTACTAATGAAGATACAGATATGAGGCAAGTGATCGTTTTGTTTTGAATAGTAAAGTAAGGTAAACATTATTAGATAAGTAGGATCTAGTTTCCACTAAGTACTTCAAAATTTGCAAGCTTCAAATATGCTCACAATTTTTTGTGCTCAAAGAAAGTAATAAAAATTTCAGGGACACTAGCTTAAAATTATCATTCTTTGTCTATGGATGGAGTCCTTAAAGCATCTTGTAGTACTTAAATAATTTGAAATTTATTTGTGTTCATTTTTTGGTTCCGTTCCTCAAAAAGAACAAAAGGAACCCTTATAGGATCGCTTTGTTGTCTGGTCCGACTGTCTGTCTGTCAAGACACTTTTAATCAGTTTCAGAATCACGTTTGGCAAGAAGCAATTTCTTATAGCACAAGTAACGGGAAAAGTCCGAAAACCGTAAATTTTTAGTTACATCACTTGACGCTGGCAAAGAAGTTTGTTAGTTTTCAGCTTCAGTGGACTGCAGGCCTGAGTATTCGGTATAAATTTCAAGGCCTCTGTGATTATGAATCGATACGGAATCTTTGGTGTGCGAGTTCGACTCGCACTTGACCGGTCATTAAGCCCAAAATAACTAACTAAACGCAAAAAAAGCAGTAACTAAGTAAATGACATTCAGATTCAAATCACAGGGGCGTATAACACATCTATTTTCTAAACTATTGAACTTATCTAAAATGTTATGAAACAGTAATATGCATGCTTCGATTACAAGTTTTTTGGTACAGGAATCATTGTTGTAACTTGAAAAACAAAAATAATATATGCAAAAAATTAAATAAAAAAGTCTTTTTTGACTCTCCTGAAAAGTTCTACTTTGGTGTTTACGTCCTTTGAACCCAGAGGTATCGATATGTATTGTCTATTTCTCATTCTTCGACATATATAACTTAGTGATGGCGAGATTACATAGACGTTAGGAAAACGAGACGCTGGATCAAGCAAGATTTGTGGTTAATTTCAATTTCACTTACAGTTCGGTCGCCGGATTAACCCTTTGTTTTCTCTGGCTCGCATGCACGTTACTATCAAAATATACATGGGACCGAAATGTGACCACACCGCCCACAACGTCATCTATTTTGTTGACTAAAGATATCCAGGGTAAACTTTTATCCGTTTCGATCCCGTCAATAGTAGCTTCTGTAAATCATGAAACTGAAACACTTTCTCAAAGGAGCCCGTTCGAATAGAACAAATAAAATATTTTGGACTCCTCATAGAAATATATCAAGTTTATGAACCAACTTTGTATGGAGTAAATTTTTTTAACTCCGTTTTCATATTTTGTTCCTTTTAAAAAGTTTAATCAGTTCAGTTAGAACGATACGAATAAAATGTTACCTTGTAAAGTGAAACAAAATCAGCTGAAGCTGTAAATTGTGAATAGTACGGTTGAATTGTGTCACACGAAAAGAAGAATCTGAAGCTATTTGAACTGTACCTTCTACTCGACTTTCGCCATAGACCATGTGCATAAAAAATATTATATTAGTAGTGAGTTGGTTTTTACGACTTGACTACTTGTGACTTGGGTTATACAGAGTGTAATTAAAGGTACGCACACTAATAAAACCCCCAAGCTCCACTGCTTATATGGAATACATTCGCATTGATATTTTATTAAAATTCAGCATTTATTTTAGCATTAAAATAATAATAATTATTTTTTGCCGAATATCATAATAGTATTCGTAAAGAAAACTTTCTGCTATGTCTTTGAATTGTCGGCTAAAACAGAACGTAGCCGTTCATCATCATCATCATCAGCCGAAGGACGTCCACTGCTGGACAAAGGCTTCCCTCAAGGATTTCCATTCCACATCGACCGGTCCTGCGCTGCCCGCATCCAGCGGCTTCCCGCAACCTTTACCAGATGAACGTAGCCGTTAAATCAACTTTATCCTCATATGCTCAAACGGCCGGAAAGGGTCAGCACCCTTTTTGAATTTTGGTGTGAAGACTTATATTTTCTTACTTTCAAAAGCTAATTAAAATATATTAATATTTTTTCGATAAAACCATCCACTGTAGCATCAGAAAGGTCTTTTTCTACAGCTGGCAACATCTAAACAGAAAAAACCGGCCAAGTGCGAGTCGGACTCGCGCACCGAGGGTTCCGTATAAATTCATAATCACACATGTCTTGAACTCTATATTTTTAGGGTTCCGTAGCCAAATGGCAAAAAACGGAACCCTTATGGATTCGTCATGTCTGTCTGTCTGTCTGTCTGTCTGTCTGTCCGTCCGTATGTCACAGCCTCTTTTTTCCGAAACTATAAGCACTATACCGTTGAAACTTGGTAAGTAGATGTAGTGATGTATGTAGCAGCAAGTAACATAATATAAAAGTTCTTGTAGTTCGTTGTAGGTAAATTGCGGTTTACGATTTATGACGTATTAAAAAAAAACTACTTGCTAGATCTCGTTCAAACCAATTTTCAGTGGAAGTTTGCATGGTAATGTACGTAGTCGGTCCCATAATGAATTGGCCTGATATAGTTCTACGCGACATTTCGATACATGTTATGTTGCATTGAATAGTACGGTTCTCAGACACTTTATAAACGAACACGCATGGACTTGACGAGCGTAGTTCAGTTTAGCAGTTTGTTTGAACAACAAGTGTCGCGTATTTTTTCAAAATGTCGAAAACCGAGTATCGAAGCGTCATAAAGTTTATATTTAAAGAAGGCTTATCCCCCGCCCAAATTAAAGAACGATTAGATGGTGTGTATAAAGAGTGTTCTCCCTCTTATAGCACAGTAAAAAATTGGGTGAAAGAGTTTCGCCTCGGGCGAGAAACCGTCGAAGATATCGGCCATGACGGTCGACCGGTAGAAGTGCTCACTCCCGATACTATTGCTCAAATCGAAGAAGAGGTTTTGAGTGACCGCCGTTTGAAGATTAGAGAAATTGCAGCTAGACTTGGGCTCTCTAAAAGTACCGTCCATCGTGCAATCGATGAACATCTTCATATGAAAAAAGTCAGTGCAAGATGGGTCCCGAAACTTCTGTCAGCTGTGCAGAGACGGGAGCGAGTTCGCTGTGCTGCCGAGTTTTTAGATCTTTGTGGAGAAAACCCAAAGAACGTGATCGAGAGACTAGTGACTGGTGATGAAACTGTGGTGTTATATTATGATCCAGAAAGCAAGCGCGAGTCAATGGAATGGCGTTATAAGGGTGAAAAGCCGCCTAGAAAGGCAGAGGTGCAACAATCTACCAAAAAAATCATGTGCACAATCTTTTGGGATTTTCAAGGTATTTTGATGGTTGATTTTAAAGAGCGCAATACAGTCGTAAACGGCGAATATTATGCTTCATTAATATATAAACTGCGAGATATTATAAAGGAGAAGCGCAGAGGCAAACTGAGTAAAGGCGTCCTGTTGCTTCACGACAAACGCCCCCGTGCACACCGCCGGTGTTTCGAAGGATGCAGTGCGTCAATGCGGGTTCACGGAGCTGGACCATCCACCTTATAGTCCAGACATGGCTCCGTCCGACTATTACTTATTCCCAAATTTAAAGCGGGACTTAAGGGGAAGAAAATTTTCAAGCGATGAAGAGTTGCAGGCGGCCGTCTTCAGTCATTTTGAAGACAAAGATTGCGATTATTTTTATAAAGGATTAGAAATGTTATTTCACCGATGTCAGAAGTGTGTCAGTATTGATGGAGACTATATTGAAAAATAAAAATGATTGCATTTAATTTTCTTTTTTATTTCATAGTTAGGCCAATTCATTATGGGACCGACTACGTACATCATATACTGTTTTTAGTTTTAACATTCTCTTATTTTAGAAGTTACACATTTTACCACTTTGGAAGTGTCTCTCGCGCAAACTATTCAGTTTAGAAAAAAATGATATTAGAAACCTCAATATCATTTTTGAAGACCTATCCATAGATACCCCACACGTATGGGTTTGATGAATTTTTTTTTTTTGAGTTTCAGTTCTATGAGGAACTGTTACGGACGACGACATTTATTTCGATGACTAATGGCTGGGTTAGGTATAAGTTAGATATAAGATTTTATTATGGACATGATAATGTATCTAGCTTGTAAGCGTGTTAGTTTTATCGTGTAACATTTCACTGTATTTAGTTTTAAACGTGTAAATATATCGTGGTGTTTCTGTATTCACAGAAACCGACAGGCCGTCCGTGCCAATGTGTTTATGGCCTGCATTGTCTGAGGGCAGCCCAGGTACCTCTGAGGCCCGCCCTATCCCTTTGTTTAAACATATTTCGTGTAAAATAATTTTAGTTTCGTAGTTAGTCTGTAAGCAACCACCACTTGGCAAACTCGTGTGCTTCCAATAAATAAGTTCTTTAAATTAAAACGTCTGGTTTCCGTTGCCGCACTTAGACGGTCCCCGATAGTGTTGGTCCTTCGAGCCGGATTGTTGAGTGAACGAGTTTTGACGTGTTGTGTATACAAAAGTGTAAAAATGTCGTTACCGTCGTCGCGTACCACCCGATCCATGCATCGTCGCATGCTTGCCCAACCAGCAAAACAGTCGAATAAGAATTGATATAGTCAGCTTATAGTCGAATAACAGCTGAGTGTACGTCGCCAAAACACTGATTTGTCGTATAATAGTGGTTATCACGATTTTTCGCATTTTTCACTAATTTGTGCTATAATTCAGTCGAATAAACGTTTACCGCACCTTTTGGGAAATGTTGAATGAAAGTGACGAAATCACTTTCACTCAGCATATATATATATATATATATATATATATATATATTTTTATGGCAGAGGTAGCAAACGAGCATACGGATCACCTGATGGTAAGCGATTACCGCAGCCCATAGACACCCGCAACACCAGTGGAGTCACAAGTGCGTTGCCGGCCTTTGATTTGGGAGTACGCTCTTTTCTTGAAGGTTTGAATGTCGTATCGGTCCGGAAATACCGCAGGCGACAATTCATTCCACAGTTTGGTTGTGCGAGGCAGAAAGTTTCTAGTGAAACGCACAGTTGTGGACTGCCAATCATCTATGTGATGGGGATGAATATGTTGTCGCGTAGAACGATGGCGGAAAGAGGCGGCAGGGATCAATCCGAACAATTACTCGGAGCACTGCCCATTGTACATGCGATAGAGAATGCAGAGCGAGGCTACATCTCTACGCAGCGCCAGGGAGTCAAGCCGATCTGAAATATCCTGGCAGTCGACGATTCGAGTTGCTCTCCGTTGAATGCGATCCAGAGGGAGAAGCTGGTACTGGGGTGCCCCTGCCCAGAGATGAGAACAGTATTCCATATGAGGCCGAACCTGCGCCTTATAAAGTTGCAGGCGATGCGCCGCAGTGAAATACCGTCTCGATCTATTGAGCACACCAAGCTTCTTCGAGGCTAATTTAGCCTTACCCTTTAGATGGCCACGGAACTGGACTTCACTCGATATGTCGACACCAAGAATTCCGATACTAGCTGAGGCATTTAGGGGAGTGTCCTCAAAACAAGGTGATGCGACAAATGGCATTTTCTTGGCAGTGAACGCGCAAACTTGTGTCTTAGTGGGGTTAAATTGGACCAAATTAAGTCGACCCCATTCTGAGACTTTCTTTAAAGAGGCCTCAATTTCTGACACAAGTTTGTTTCGGCTCTCGATGACGTTTTCCCGAGAAATGTTGGCACGGCCGGTATAGAAGGCATCACCTGTGCTGTCATCCGCATAACAATGAGTGCTGCTGATTTGCAGCATATCATTGATATGCAGAAGGAACAGTTTAGGCGAAAGCACACAGCCTTGAGGGACACCAGCATTCACAGACATAGAATCTGAGCATGCAACGTCGACTACGACCTTTATGCTTCTGTCTGCAAGAAAACTAGTGACCCAATTGCGTAATTCCTCGGGAAGCCCATAAGAAGGAAGCTTCGCAAGAAGTGCTTTGTGCCAGACCCGATCGAAGGCCTTCGCTATGTCCAAACTAACGGCCAAAGCTTCCCCCTTAGTCTCGATCGCCTGTGCCCAACGATGTGTCAGGTAGACAAGAAGATCACCAGCGGACCGGCCCTTACGGAAACCGTACTGTCGGTCACTAAGCAGCTGGCGGTCCTCTAGGTACCGAAGGAGCTGGCTGTTGATAATGGACTCCATTATCTTTGAGAATAAGGAGGTTATGGCTATCGGCCGGTAGTTGGACGGATTCGAGCGGTCACCTTTTTTAGGGATCGGGTGCACCAAAGCTGTCTTCCATGACTTCTGGACTACGCCAGTGGAGTATGAGAGCCGAAAAAGGCGCGTTAAAACTGGAGCCAACTCTGGAGCACACACCTTCAACACGATAGGAGGGATTCCGTCGGGCCCACTCGACTTATGAATGTCGAGGGAAAAAAGTGCTTTACGCACTGAGCGTTGGTGAAACCGGATATCCGGCATACAGCTCGTGCACCGCGGTATGGTCGGCGGCTCGTTTCCCCCGTCAACCAACGTTGAGTTGGACGCAAAGAGTTTGCCTAGAAGATCGGCTTTCTCCTTTGCGTCGTGGGCCAATGAATCATTTCCCATGTGCAGTGGTGGAAATGATGGCGTGCAGAAATTCCCCTGGACAGCTTTGGCCAGAGACCAGAACGCACGAGTTCCCGAAGGAAGACGCTCTAGTCTCTCGCCAATTCTGCCTATGTGCGCTGACTTTGCCCTGGCAATGTCTCTTTTGAAGGACCTGGAGGCAAAGTTAAACTCCTTTTTTGATTCTATAATAGTTCTATAATAGTTTAATTATATATTTGTTCTATAATAGTTCTATAACAGCTGTAGAATAACTGAATCGCGGAACTGGGCGCTTTTACTCTTCTATTACTCGGCACTCTGTTCTGATAGGTTAGGATAGGTTCTTGTTGTTTTTGTTTGAAAAATGGATGAAAATAAGTGGAAAAAACTGAAACAAAGTGGTGCTTTTCGTACCTACGTTTAAGAAGATGAAAAATTCTGCAAAGATCAATGAGCCAAATTTAGAATCAAGTGCAAACTATAGTCATGTTTTAAAGGGTTCCGTAGGCTCAAGTTTTCATATCAGTGACGGCGAACATAAAGACAATTTTGAATCTGTACCAGGAACGAGTCAAGCATATACTCTGTGTAAGCCAAGTGCACTAATTGCAATCGTCAACACTTGATTGTAGTCGAAAGAGATGAAAATATGGAACTCTGATTATTGCAAACGGTGCGGCATGCAGAGTCAGAAAATTTGGCATAAAAATGTCAAAAACTCAAATTCCTGCACTTATAACGGTTGTATTCTATGCCATCGATATGATCTGCTCGTTTGCCACCTGGCACATAAAAAAACAGATTTTTCCCAGAGTAACCAACTATCTTATTTACTAGGTTGCATAGAAATATGTTATTTTAAAAGTTTCATCAAAATTGTTACAGCCATTTTTGAGCAAAAAAAGTGTTTTTTTGCTATGGTGGCAACCCTAAAAAAAATGACGGTATTAAAAAAGGCTGGAGATATTAACAAAATATTGCCCTAACCCAAATTTCACCCAAATCCGTCCAGTGGTCTTGTCGCTAAAGCCCGGGACGGACAAACACACAAACATACACACACACATTCATTTTTTATTTTTTTGTTTTTTGGACTCGTTGAGTGCAAGAGAATCAATCCGAATAAAACCTCGAATTCGTTTTTTTTTTTGCCATGGCAATACTTCCTTTATTAAAAATGCACTGTAGCATTAAAGTTCAGCTAAAATGTTGTTAATTTTTTTTCCTTGCAAGAAATATATGTTTGTATTAATAATATAAACATATTTCTATTCATACAAAATACCAAGGCCATCTAATTTGAGTAAATTTATCCACGTCCAAGTGAACTACCACGGTTACTGGAGATAGACGTTTTATAAAAAAAGCCAACATCATTACCGTAATTATTATACCATTTAAGGAACCCTGAAATCTATTTGGTATGGCCGTATCATGTGCTATAAAAGTAATCTAAACGCTTTTACACGTGTTATAGTTGCATAAATGTTCTATAATAGAAACTGGATCATGAAAGTAATTTTCTTTTATAATTTTTTATTTTATTAATATTTCCTTATTTTAATTTTAAGGAATTATGGGGGCGCACAAATATATATGAATCAGGGCCTCTGGTTTTATCAGTAAGCTTATTTTCGCATGTTGTTCTGTGTTATTTATTATACTTAAGTACAGTCTGTATGTTTTATAAGAACAGATTGTTAAAAAACTTAAGGTATAAAAGTAATAATATTTTCAAATATTGTAATCAGCCGGCGCGGCGTGCTTGACAAAACATGAAAACTGACCACAAATTATCGGATAACTGTTACCAAAGAGCTTTTACAGCACATATTAGCTGAATTAAAGCAATTCATTCACTGTTACTCATCTAAAAAGCTGAGTAAAAGCAATTCATTCACTGTTACTCATCTAAAAAGCTGAGTAAAAGCATTTCGGCTACTTTTATAGAACAAACTTGCTGAGTAATAGCAAATTGCTATCTTTTATAGAACAAATAATCGTATGAACGCATTTTTGTTGCTATTACAGCACTAATAGTATTTTTTTCGCTTTTACTCAAGATTTATAGCATTATTTTGCTTCTTACACAGCGCTTACTCTGCTTTTACAGCACCTTAGTCTGAATAAATTGCGCCCAATTCGCGTCGAGTAAACGTTTATAGCACTGTTACTCGATTATTATTACGACTCTTATAGCACTAATTAGCAAAACAGGAACGTGGTTGCTGCTTTTATAGCACATAGTTTTGCTGGTTGGGTGAGGACGTCATAAGAGACTCGGGTCTCCTTTCGGATAACGCCGCGGTCGGGTTGCCGTCAGTGCAGGTCACCGGATCGCACATGCCGCTACCGCCGCCTTTGTTACCCAAGACCGATCCGTGTCGCGTCGTTACGGACCATAATCAGTCAAACTCGCGCAATTTAACGCTCACGCCAGCGCGGGAGGGAAGTCGGACGAGCCGAACGAGTCGGGCGTCAAAACGCTTGCAAAGGAAGCAAGTAGAGCTGCAGGCTCAGATGGAGATCGCCAAGCTACGAGAGGAGACAATAAGGAAGAAAATGGAGGTACGGATAGCGGAGATCGAGGCTGAAGAAGAGGAAGATAGCGACCGAGGTTCGTCGTCGTTGGCAGACCCCACCGAACGTGTCGACGCCTGGCTGCGTGAATCAGCCGTCGTCGCGGGTACGCCAACGCCACGTGAACGTGAGCCTGTGCGTCGCGCCCCCTCAGCCCCGCTATCCGCGCTGCCTCCGCGTGGTAAATTTGTGAGTGCGGTTTGTGAACACGATAATTCGGCGCGTGGTGATTTCGTGCGTGGAACTTTCGTACCAAACGTCGCCGCATTTGCCGTTGTGGTCAATCCGGACGCGCAGCCTCCTCTCGGTGAGTTAGCTCGTGGTGATAATGTGCGTGGGACTTTCGCACCAGTCGGCGCCGCCGCCGTCCATTTGGACAATCGGAATGCGCCTAGTAATCATGAGAGTGATATATTTGTACGTGATACCGTCGCCCAATCTGTCTCCATGCCGCATGGTGACTTAGCGTGTGGGGATTTATTGCGGAGTGACATGGCACTAGCCACCGCTGCGTCTTCAGCGCTTCCTTCCGCCCCACTACCGCGTGGTGATTTTGCGCGTAGTAATGTCCGGCAAGGGGGAGTACGCGTTGACAGCTGCAGCCGCCGTGTCTTCGAACGTCCTGCATGGTGATTTATTACCACTTGGAGTAATAATGGAACATTTGGTTAATGAGGGTCAACGCCCGGGACAGCCGCTGGGATACACTGCAGCTGCGGCACCCCCTCAGGTGAGATGGGAGATAGCGAAGCCATCGAGCACGCAGGATTCGACGCTAGAGAGGCTTACCGAAGCCATCAATAACCTAGCAAGGCCGCAGCCAATTATAATGCCGGGACAAGTAAATGCGTTGCCGTCATTCTACGGCAACCCGGCGGAGTGGTTAGCCTTTAAACGGGCGTATGAGATGTCGACTGCCACCTTTAACATCCATCCGTGCGCGAACATTGGTCGATTGCAAAAGGCACTAACTGGAGAAGCGAAAACAGTTGCCGAAGGTATTTTATATACCTGTACTGATCCTTGGGATGTGACGAAACAGCTGGAAAAGGTATATGGGAACCCAAGTGATCTTTTAGACAGCGTTATGCAAAAGATACGCTCTCTACCCCGTCTCGTTCATGGCAGTCGTGAGCTGATAAAGTTTACCGCTACGGTGCGCAACTGCGCATCCACTCTGCGCAACATCGGAGCGGTGGCCTCCCTGCATAATCCTCAGCTCATCTCAGAAGTCGTGGCTAAGCTGACACCGATACAGCAACAGCTGTACGGTACATTCATCGGCAAGGAAGACCATGAACGTGGCACTGACTCGCGGCTTAACCCGGACATAGAAACGCTTGTCGAGTATTTCAATATGCTCACCAGCGAGGCCTCTTACTGGACTCCTTTTAAGGTACCAGTGACGAACCCTGAGACGAATGACGAATTGCCTAGTCAGAAAATAAACAGAGATCAGTGGCCTCACCTGAAAAATTTAACATTAGCAGACCCTACATTATCACAAACCAGGAAGCATAGACATGCTACTGGGAGTAAACGTATACACAGAGATACTAATAAGTGGAATTATTCGAGGAGAACCAGGGTCACCAATAGCTCAACAATCAAGGTTGGGTTGGATTATCTCAGGAGGAGTGAAAGACAAGTCTGCACATGGCATAGTGACCATGCATCTTAATGTCTCTCTTGACATCATGGTGCGCAAATTCTGGAATAATGAGAAATTTGAGATAGAGGAGAAAGATGAAACAGACCAAGAGTAAAGATCAGAAGATATCTATGAGAAAACTTACAAAAGAGATTCAAGTGGAAGATACATAGTATCTCTTCCATTTAAAACTTAAACACCAAATCTACCTACTAATTCAAAAGAGATCGCCATTAAGAGATTACATCATTTAGAGAAAAGGCTATCGAAGAGTGAGAAATTGAGAGAAGAGTACAATAGTGTAATGAGCGAATATTTAACACTGAATCACATGGAAGAAGTGAAAGAGAAAGACGATAACGAGAGAGCTGTTTATCTGCCGCACCACGCAGTTATTCGTCGAGACAAAGAGACAACAAAAGTTCGAACGGTCTTCGATGCATCTTGCAAAGGAGACAATGGAGTATCTCTAAACGACCAATTATTGGTTGGTCCTTCGTTACAAGAGGAGTTGAGAGACATTTTACTGAGGTGTAGAATGCACAAAATTGGTTTTATCGCAGATGTGATAAAAATGTACCACCAAATACTTATGAGAAGAGAAGACACTGATTTACAAAGAATTGTGTGGAGATTCAATACGAACGAGGAGATAAAAGAGTACAGATTACTGACAGTCACGTTTGGTCTGGCATGTGCTCCTTATTTAGCTATCAAAACACTAAGACAAATAGCAAAAGATGAAGGACAAGATGACAGATACAAAAGAGCAAGAGAAATAATAAACAATGACGTGTATATGGATGATATTCTTTCGGGAAGTCACGACGAAAAAACAGCGATAGAAATTCAAAAGCGGCTCACAGAGTTGTTAAAACGAGAAGTTTTGAATTACAGAAGTGGGTTTCAAACAGTGAAACTTCCATGCAAGAGATTGAGCCAGAGAAGAGAGCCAACTTTTCAGAAGTTGATATAAAAAGAAAGGAAACAATAAAAGCACTAAGAGTCACTTGGAATATGAAAACAGATGAGCTTCAAGTAACGAGTAAAGTAGATATCTTACTTATCTGAGAAGACAATCACGAAGAGAAATGTTCTGTCAGTAATAGCTTCGCTATTCGATCCCATGGGACGGTTGGCTCCGACGGTTGTGATGGCTAAGATTTTAATGCAAAAACTATGGTAACTAGAACTGACCTGGGACGAAGAGTTGCCTTCTGACTGTGCTGAAGAATGGATCAAGTTTCGTTCTCAAATTCAAGATCTGGCAGAGATAAGAATTCCAAGATGGATAGGAATCACAGATGAGAGAGAGTTATTAGAGCTTCATGGATTCTCAGACGCTTCGACAGTTGCTTACGCTGCAGTTGTGTATAGTAGAGTTTTACACTTGAATGGAGAGATTACTACATCACTACTCATGGCAAAAACAAGAGTAGCACCTGTAAAAAAGATTACACTTCCGAGGCTAGAGTTATGTGCTGCGCTTATACTAAGCCAACTCCTGAAACATGTTGCAACAGCAATTAAAGTGAAACATGAAAACACCTACGCTTGGTCAGATTCACAAATCACTTTGGCGTGGATAAAAGGAGATCCTACGAGGTGGAAGACTTACGTGAGAAATCGTGTACATACTAGAGATCAACAAGTTAGACACTACGTGGTCCTATGTCAACACAAAGGAGAACCCCGCAGATCTTGCGTCGCGAGGAGCACCACCTGAAAAACTAAAAATGAACGATATGTGGTGGAAAGGACCGAAGTTTCTTTACGAGAGAGAAATCGAGTTACCTAAACAAGAAATACCTGAAACTGAGATGGAGATGCGTGAACCTGTAACTTGCGCTATCGTATCTAAAGAACCCGCAGACAACTTCGTACTTACCTTGCTCCAGAGATATTCTTCGTTGAAGAAGCTGCTCGCAGTGGTGGCGTACTGTAGAAGATGGCTGCATCTGAAACATAAAAAAGAGATTAGAAAACATTTATCTAAAATTGTGACACACGAGGAACGAGAAGAGGCACTTACCCTTTGTTTGAGGCTGGCACAAGAGATAGAATTAGAAGAAGACATGAGAAACCTGAACGAAGGAAACCAGTTAAAGAGAAATAGTAGACTGATCGCACTCAACCCCATTCTTGACGATAAAGGTGTGTTAAGAGTGGGTGGTCGCCTGAAACATGCGGATATAGAATTCATTAACAAACATCCAAACATTATTTCATACAGCAATGCGTTACTACCACTCCTGTTGAAAGAAGCACATTTAACCACGCTTCACGGAGGACCCCAGATGATGACTACTTACCTGCGAGGAAAATACTGGTTGATCAAAGCTGGAAACACAGTAAAGAGATTCGTGAGAAACTGTATGAAACCAACATAAATAGGACACAACTGATGGGTGACTTACCGCAGTTTAGAGTGAGACCTTCGCGACCATTTTCGACGAGTGGCGTTGACTTTGCCGGCCCCATACAAGCGCGCATGAGCAAAGGACGTGGAACAAAATCCTTCAAGGCTTACATCACGATATTTATTTGTATGGCGACGAAAGCGATCCATATTGAGTTGATCAGTGACATGACGACCGAAGCATTCATGGCTGCGTTCAGGCGCTTTGTATCGAGAAGAGGATTTTGCAAAGAGATGTGGAGCGATAATGGCACAACCTTTGTGTCAGCACAAAAGGAACTTTTAGAGATGTGGAAACAAAGACAAGCGAGTATACCGGATGAGCTGCTATCATTACTGGACAGAGACAGGACTAAGTGGAAGTTTATTCCTCCAGGCGCCCCTAATTTCGGTGGATTATGGGGAGCGGACGTGAAGTCAATAAAGTTTCATATGAAACGCATGGGGATACTACACTTACCTTTGAAGAACTTAGCACCCTACTGACACAAATAGAGGCGTGTCTGAATTCGAGACCCTTGTCACCATTAAGCGATCATCCAAATGATTTCGAGCCCATAACACCTGCCCATTTTCTGGTTGGAGAACCACTAGTTACTGTAGCTGTGTGCGACTACAAGGATATGAACATGCATTCGTTGACTAGATGGTAAACATTACAGAAGATGTTATAGACATTTTGGAGGAAGTGGCAAACAGAGTTCATGACTAAACTGCAAGAGCAACCAAAGTGGACTCAGACTAAGAAAGAGTTTGATATCGGAGATTTGGTATTAATCAAAGATATGGGATACCCACCGAGTAAATGGCTTCTAGGATGAATTTTAACGAAGCACCCTGGACAAGATAATATTACAAGAGCCTATGATGTCCGTACTATTGCAGGGGTTTTTACTCGGACTGTTTCAAAACTATGTCCACTACCTGATGTAAAAGGACATAGTCCTTGGGGGGGAGTATGTTGAGGCCGTTAGTATCGCAGCGTGCCGATAGATGGCGCTGTGCTACTTTAGAAACGCGCTATCGTTTCGATTTTGTCGGATCGTATAGGACATTGTGATTTTTTCTTATTTGAGTTATTAGTTTGAGTTTAGAGTTCAAGTGTTTAGAGTTTTAGTTTTCTATGTGTTCTAGTGTAAAATCAAAGTGAATTTTCATTAACAGATCATATTTAGCTATTAGCTTCCGCCCGCGACATCGTCTGCGTGGACTTCAGAAATGGGTCCAGAGAAAAAGAAAATTAACGTTTTAAGGTCCATCTAGTGACGAAGTGGAAATTTTGAGTTTTTAAGCATTCCTCTGTATAACTTTTTCGGAATAAAAAATATCCCGAGTGCTTTATCTATCTACGCCTCGAATTTCATCCAAATCCGTTTAGTCGTTTCAGCGTGAAAGTGAAACAAACAAACAAGCATCCATAATTTCGCATTTATAATATTAGTGAGATGAGATTCGTATTGGTATTCGTATTCGTAAAAGCAGTAGGTATTCGTTGCATCACTAGTGTGCGTAATTTTAATTACACCTTAGGTATATAATTTTACAATCATAATCGCTAATCTTCATACAAAATATAGACCCTACGATACTATAGTTCACAATACTATAGACAAAATAAATTCTATGTGTGACGTGAAAAATATTTTAAATACATATAACAATTTCTATCTCAGTTTCTTTCAGTTTGCAAACTTGCAGACCTAAAATCAGCCAGTGAAAACCTTTATCATAGTGCTTAAAACTTCAAGTACAGTAATACCTACTACGATACTACCGCTCTCTTAGTGATTCTTGTAGTATATAAAACCTCACTACGTATCACCATGACAAGGTTATTCATACTACTTCCCGCCTTAAACTGACCTAAAAAGCCTCACGTGATTAAAGCATGGCCCCTTACTGGGAGGGAGGCGTTTCAGCTCTATACGGTTATTAAATTTCAGCTCTATACGGAAATAATCAAATAAATCTATTGAGTCACAAATCAAACAATTTTATCACCATAAAATGTTGTTTTTATTTTAATTACTTAGGTTAAACACTTACAATTAAAACGAATGTTGTGAAAAACAATTTACATAGATAAAACTTTTTTTATCTAAGTACGTTGTTTGGGACACCCTGCGAATGATATGAGAACAAATTAGACATTTGCGGCTCGGGTGCCAGCTCGGCGGCGTAGTAGAGCGTCTCCCCGTCCTGTACCGGCTGCAGGTTGGCCAGGTTGAGGAACTCGACGCGATCCCGGCGGGCCACTGCGTGCGCGCACCGCTCCACGACCAACCCGCCCGCCTCGGCCGCGTGCGACCGCATGTGGAAGTTCAGGTGGCTGCTCTGCTTGAACCGCCTACCACACACCGAACACGCGAACGGCTGGATGTTCGTGTGCGTGCGCATGTGCTGCCGCAAGTGCACCGACTGGGAGAATCCTTTGCTGCATATAACACACTTAAAGGGCTTCACTTTGGTATGGGTGCGGAGATGCTGATCCAGTCCAGCCTTCTGTGTGAACGCCTTCGGGCAAAAAGTGCACGCGAAGGGCCTGATGCCAGTGTGCATCCGCATGTGCTGCTGTAGGCCGCCCTGCTGCGTGAACCGTTTCGAACAAATAGAGCATTGGTGAGGCTTCATTTTGGGGTGCATGATGCGGTTGTGCTCGTCGTACGCAGCGCTGCCAAAAAACGTTTGTCCACATATCCGACACGAAAATGTAAACCTACTTTGTGCAGGGAATTGGTCAGAGGACGGTGCTTGCTGAAAATCTCTATCTAAACGTTTTTCACAAACTTGACATCGCAGAGCGGCTTTGCGTCTTTTCGTATGTTCTTCTCGATAATGCAAAGAGTACTCGCAGCAATTGAAGAATATTTGGCGACACTGCATGTCCGGCCGCAGAGTAGATGGGAATGAGCACGTAAAGGGGCCCCTAACCAACAAGAAAATTTTCCCATTTAGAAAATAAATATAAATAATCGAAGTAATACACAAAAGAAAGACTGACCTCCAGTGCGTTTCTTATCATTATTAAAGATAAGTAGACAACTATAGAAAAAACGTTTACCTCAGATCTACTGGTTCCTTGCCCTGTCTCAAACTGTGCCTAGAAATGGCACCGTCCAGGCGGTTTCTTTTGTCCACTTCCATGTCAACGTCGTCATTTTCAACTTTGACAATGAGATAAGATGTATCCTCTGTGAACACCCTCGTAGTTATCCCCTCTTCTACAGTCTGCTGAACTTCGTTGGGTTTGAAATAAGGGAAAAAGTTAAAACCGTTGACATCGTTTGAATTCTGTAAAAGAACACATTATTATTTTTATTTTATTAGTGGAATAAATCGAAAAGTTAAAATCTTTATAGTGGATTGGATCGAAGTAATGGACGCAGCCACTTTAAGCAGGACTGTGCGTACGCATGGTACACGTTTATATTTAATTTTTATTAAATAACAACAAGAATGCTTATACAGTGCCGATGCAGCAAAAACCCATAAGAGTTTGTCCGTACATCGTCATTCATCATCATTACGCAGATATATACATGTATAATGAGAGAGGCACGTAGTGTATGGGCAAGCAAGATGGGACTTTGTCGCTGTTCATTTAGAGTATCTTACTAATTTTAATTTAATTAATCTCTGCAGAGTAAAACTTCTATACGTAGTATTACTACTCCATATTATATGGCTTAACACCGACACCCCAATAGCACTACAAGAAAAAAATATTTTTTACCAATGTACATTCATTAACGTTATTTATAAGAGACGTGAGATGTGTAAGAATATTCGTGTCCGTCCGGATGGCTGGACCAAAGTGAGGGATTTGAGTTTAGACACCACACAAATTTAGTACCTAATTGGTATTATTTTGTACCTATATTGAAATAATTAGTACTTCTTTGGTTTTGAAGAAATTTGAAAAATAAAGTGGTCAGCCATTCTGACGTCAGGTTGACTGGACCAGTTTTGTTTTTCAATAATTTTCATACTTCGAAGCATTTTTCGGTAATTGTTTGTGCCCTAGGATTTAGTATCCAATTAGTACCTACACATATATTTTTTTCAGATTTTTTGAGGTACGATTAAAAAAGTTATGACCAAAAAAAACTTTGTATGAAGAATTAAGCACCACGTGGTTTTCATAGTTAGAGACTGTTTTTGATACTTTTTTTGCATCAGGATTTAGTACCTAATTAGAAACTAAACATATATTTTTTTCAGATCTTTTGAAGTACAATTAAAAAAGTTATGGCCAAAAACAAATATTGTATGGAGATTAGGCACTACATAGTTCTCATAGTTGGAGACTGTTTTTGCCACTTGTCGTTGCATCAGGATTTAGTATCTAATTAGTACCTACACATATATTTTTTCAGATTTTTTGAGGTACGATTAAAAAAATAAGGCCAAAATTAACTTTGTATGGAGAATTAAGCACCACGTGGTTCTCATAGTTAGAGACTGTTTTTGAAACTTTTTTTACATCAAGATTTAGTACCTAATTAGAAACAATACACATATTTTTTTCAGATTTTTTGAGGTACGATTAAAAAAGTTATGGCCAAGAATAACTTTATATGAAGAATTAAGCACCACGTGGTTTAATAGTTAGAGACTGTTTTTGATACTTGTCTTTACATCAGGATTTAGTACCTAATTAGTACCTACACATATATTTTTTTCAGATTTTTAGAGGTACGATTAAAAAAGTTATGGCCAAAATTAATTTTGTATGGAGAATTAAGCACCACGTGGTTCTCATAGTTAGAGCCTTTTTTTTAAACTTTTTTTGCATCAGGATTTAGTACCTAATTAGAAACAAAACATAATTTTTTTTAGATTTTTTAAGTACAAGTAAAAAAGTTATGGCCAAAAACAAATATTGTATGGAGATTAGGCACTGTATGGTTCTCATAGTTAGAAACTGTTTTTGCCACTTGTCTTTACATCAAGATTTAGTACCTAAGTAGTACCTACACATATATTCTTTTCAGAATTTTTGAGGTACAATTAAAAAAGTTATGGCCAAAATTAACTTTGTATGGAGAATTAAGCACCACGTGGTTCTCATTGTTAGAGACTGTTTTTGAAACTTTTTACATCAGGATTTACCTAATTAGTAACAAAACATATATTTTTTTCAGCTTTTTTGAGGTACGATTAAAAAAGTTATGGCCAAAAATAACTTTGTATGGACAATTAAGCACCACGTGGTTTAATAGTTAGAGACTGTTTTTGACATTTGTTTTTACATCAGAATTGAGTACCTAATTAGTACCTACAACATATATATTTTTTTAATATTTTTTGAGGTACGATTAAAAAAGTTATGGCCAAAATTTACTTTGTATTGAGAAATAAGCACCTTGTGGTTCTTATAGTTAGAGACTGTTTGTGACACTTTTTTGCATCAGGATTTAGTAAATTTATTAGTAACTAAATATATATTTTTTTCAGAATTTTTGAGGTACGATTAAAAAAGTTATGGCCAAAAATAACTTTGTATTGAGAATTAAGCACGACGTGCTTTAATAGTTAGAGACTCTTTTGACATTTGTATTTGAATGAAGATTTAGTACCTAATTAGTAGAGATGGGTAAGGCAGTAAAAACTGAGTCAGAGTAAATACTGAGTTTGAGTAAATACTGAGTATTTACTATATCAACTGAGTTTTTACTCTCTAGAGACAGTAAAAACTTTTTATCAGATATTTTTGCATGACATGGTAATCATGGTATACATTTAATAAAATCAAGACCAGTGCAATGTGAGGAAACATATTTATTAAAAAAACCTTGCGAAATTCATTTTTTGGGTCTTCGTGTTGGAGTTTATGTTAACCTTTCGCTTGACATCAATATTTGAATATCACTTCAAAGCATCTTGTGCGCATTCATGGTTGGATATGTTTAAATTCTTCAACCACTAACTGGGCATTTTTTTTCTTCTTGAGACCCGTCAAGCTGTGCGGCATCAATCTCAGAGGTATCTGTCAGGCAATGGAATATTGCACTCCGTTCTCTGACATTCCTCTTGAGAATCAAGCTCGCCCGTGGTTCAATGCCGAATTCTCTGCCGAGACGGTAAAACATTTGGCGTACCAAGCTTGGCCTGATGCTCGCAGTCGCGAAGCTCCGGGTACGCGAGATAAGAAAAGAGCCTTTAATAGAGCCGCAAAGTCCTACAAAAAGACGCTACGCAGGGCACGCCTCGACCACATACGCCGCATCGGATCAAAACTTGCCTCCTATCTCTCTGGGAGTAAGGCTTTTTGGTCGCTGGCTAAATCGGTCGAGGCGAATTTCTGTCGTGCCGTCTCTGCCTCCACTGCTGAAACCTGATGGAGCACTGGCTCACATAGCAACTGATAAGGCAAACTTGTTTGCCTCTCTGTTTGCTGAAAATATTCGCGTTTGGATCCACCCCACTTACCTCCTTGCGGTACTACAGTGCCTACATAAATTCCAAGGGCGGACAGTTTATCGATCAAAGATTTATGAAAGTGAAAGAAAAAAGAACTTCATAAGCCCTTTAATATGATTTTTTTAACTTATCCAACAACATGAGTAATCAGCTAATACATTTTGGAAAGTCATATTGCAAATGAATATGTCCTTGAGGAAATTATTCTCAATTTCACCTGCTACTTACCACTATTTAGGTATTTCGAAATGTAGGTATAAAATAATCTCTTAAAATCTCCATAATCGTCACGTATTTTGTCAAAATAAAAAAGAAACCGTGTAAATATATTCCATATTGGTACCGTTGTCCCTATATTTTTTTGTTAGTATATTGATATTGTAAGTAATTTATTGAAAATAAATGTGTGATAAAATAAACATAACAAAAATGGCTCATACATTAAATATTAGCAAAATCTTAAAGTCATTGTTTATAAATAAAGGATTATATTTGTTGTTTTTATCAAAATATGTAATGATTATGAAGATGTTTACAGATTGTTTTGAAATGCCATTTTATTTATTTAGTTGAAATCTAATTATCTAGTTTTTAATATGTCCTTGAGGAAATTATAATCAGTTTCACCTGCTACTTACCACTATTTAGGTATTTCGAAATGTAGGTACAAAATAATCTGTTAAAATCTCCATAATCATCACGTATTTTGTCAAAATAAAAAAGAAACCGTGTAAATATATTCCATATTGATACCGTTGTCCCTATAATTTTTTGTTAGTATATTGATATTGTAAGTATTTTATTGAAAATAAATGTGTGATAAAATATACATTACAAAAATGGCTAATACATTAAATATTAGCAAAATCTTAAAGTCATTGTTTATAAATAAAGGATTGTTTGTTGTTTTTATCAAAATATGTGATGATTATGAAGATGTTTACAGATTGTTTTGAAATGCCATTTTATTTATTTAATTACGCCTTCACTGGTACTGCAGATGTGCTGTTCTTGGAATATTTCCGAAAGACTATAATTATGTCGCAGTCTTTTTAAAGACAGACGTGAATATAAAATGACAGACTTTTACAATATACATTTTCAATGAAGACAAGGCTGTATGGACATAGAAACCTTTACGTCATTCCAAGGGTGCACTCTGACAGCAACCGTTTTGCGATTTATATTATGCTATCCTGTTGTTAAAGTGAAGGGTTGCTGTCAGATCGTACGCTCGGAACGCACACCACAAATAAATGTATTTAGTTTGTCAACCCTTGACTATTAGGTGACACATCGGTCACACAGGGGGGGTGAGGTCGCCTTCAGAGAGCGGCAGGGAGTGTCCCTACTATATAATATCCATATACTGTGATACCACCTATTCGCACGAAGCGATATGCTTCTGCATTTATTATGCGAACTGCGTGGGACTGGAACTCCTTACCTGCGTCTGTGTTTCCCGAATTCTACAATCTGGGAGTCTTCAAAGCATTATTTGAGTTTGCGTGTACCATCCTCGACTAAGTCGTCACTTTCCATTCGATAAAAAAATATCCACATAGTGCCAATACTCACCGAGTAAAATGGCTGTGATGGACGGACGGACAGGGCGAAATTATACGGGTTCCTTTTTTGCCATTTTGGCTACGGAACCCAAAAAACAAAACAAGTTACACGCATTAGTGGTACATAAAAGTTTCCCGTGTGCACGGAGCCTAACGTGATTATTTTTTGTTGGTAACACTACGAATAACAACTCTATTGATAAAGATTTTAAGGGGAATCCCCTAAATAAAATGTTAATAATGTTATATCGTCAGACTACTTTAGAACTTAGAAAACTTAAAGAACTTAGAAAAACTTAAAAAAGTGTCATACAGATAAATATTAGATAAAAACAATAGCTTATTAAGTTTTTGTTAGTAAAACATAAATACTCAGTAAAAAGTAAAAAAATAGTACTTATAATAGTTTTTACTGAGTATTTACTCTGGCATGAGTAAATACTGCAGTACTTACCCATCCCTACTAATTAGTAGCTATACATATATTTTTTTCAGATTGTTTGAGGTTCGATTAAAAAAGTTATAGCCATAATCAAATTTGTGTGTAGAATTAAGCACCACGTGGTTTACATACTTAGAGACCGTCTTTGCATCAGGATTTAGTATCTTATTAGTAATGCGGGGCATCGAGAAGAAAACCCGAGACAATAAAGAAGTTAGCAAGAGTTCAGAAAGTGTTTAATAGCACCAGATAGTAACAGTGAGTTCACCCTGAAGAACCTACCAGAAAGGAGAGAAAGAGAGAGAGAGAGGTTCACCAATAAACAATAGCCTGCGTCATCTACTCAACGATACTTTTTAAGAGTCCGACGAAGATGAGCCCTTGTCCACTCTGAGCTGTAATTCTCTCGAAGAAGAAGTCGAAAGGTACCTAAGGCCTCCTAATATATCGAGAGACGCAGATCTGCTTGTTTTCTGGCGCGATGATGTCTTTTAATCCAAACTTGAAAAAAATAGCGCAGAAGTACTTTAGTTTTCAAATGAGTTCTGTTGCATCAGCTGAGAGACTATTTTAATTGCAAGTCTTATCAGGGGCGCCGACTTCATAAAAATATTGGGGGGCTAGGGCGGAAAAAAACTGTTGTTTATTTTCCTAATATTTACTAACTAGCTTTTTCTACAGATTCACCGCGTGGGTACAGTTTTTGAGATAATCGTAGAGCGTATGTATATGGAAATGAGTTTTTTTTTTTAAATAAAAGTATCCCGAAAAATAAAGCAAACACTAGTTATAAAATATTGGAGGGTTAGCCCCGCTGATAATGTCATTGGGGGGCTCGGACACCCTATGCAGTGGGCGCCAGTGGGTCTTATTCAAACAGACCTGCGAAATCACCTGTCTCCACAATACTTGAAAATACTTTGTGTTTTAAACAAAAATCTTATTCGTGTTTAATTATTATGAATTTCAGTAACTAATAAATAAAAACTTGTAAACGTGCATCTCGCGTTGATGTCTTTTATAAGAAAACCTGTAAGTGGAACTCATTTTAAGGTCTTTCGTATAAGACACATAAATAACTGTAGCTCGCGTTGATATATTTTATGAAACCGACAAGTGCAACTCGCGCTGATGTCTCTTATATGAAACGTATAATTATATTGTAGCTTGCGTTGATATCTTTTATAAGAAAGTTTTTTTAGTTGTTTATAAATAAACTGCACCTTTTAAAATACATCCGACTCTTTGAATATACTGGTATTCCAATTTCGCGCTCCTCTCTCTGGACTGATTGTATATGTATTAATCACATCCCGGACACTTCATACAAATTTCGCGCCATTGTTTACTACATAGACATTCATTTTTGTACACATATAATTGTGTGCGTAATGTAATAAGGTTGAATCGAGAATCGAGATTCAATTTTAGCCCTCATTGTTCTTTATTGTAGCTAGACTTTAACAGATAAAGTGAAGGCTGGATACACCAAACAAGGCTGTATAGCCTTAGAAGGCTTTAGCTCTTTCCTTAAAAAAAAATTCTCATATTAAAAAGCATCGGTGGCGCAGCGGGTAGTGACTCCGTCTTCCTAACCAGAGGTCGTGGGTTCAAATCCTGGCCAGTGCACCAATGAGTTTTTTGAAACTTACGTGCATTTTCATACCGACTGCTTCAACGGTGAAGGAAAACATCGTGTGGAAACCTGCACATCTAATTCCTAGATGTGTATGATGGTCGCGTTGCTCCCGTCCGTAGGTGTAAATCTAAATGCCCTACACGTGACCGCGGGTGACGCTAAGTGCAACACTAGGCAACCGCCGTCTATACCTTGTGGATAGAACGGTCAAATGTGCCACATGATAAGAAGATGAAGATACTGTGCTTTGTTTTGCCAACCTCTTGATCGGTCACATGTGAGGGGTGAAATAGCCTACGGAGAGCGGCAGGGAGTGTCCATACTGTATAATGTCCTTATATTGCGGTAATTAGTTTCTTTATTTTATAATGCGTAAAGAAAAAATACGTTACAAACAAAAAAATCAAGATGTTCTCATACAAAATCCGAATAGTGAATAGAAAACGTGTATGGAAAGTTAAAAAGGGGTGTAGATCGGTTTTTTAATATTTTTCCTGTATTCTATAATTAATACCGAGTAACGTCTAAAAATCTCAAACGAACTTTTCTACACCCGTATTTGCAGTATTCTTTTTGGCTGTAAAGTGTAAATAAAAATAATAGGACATACTGACTTTAACAATTTAAGAAAAACTTTTTATAATATTTATCTCTCTTATTTGATTCGACATATGTTTTTCATAAAACTGTAAATAACCGGTAATTTTTCAACAATTGCCAGCCTTATTAATATTTTATTTAATGTAGTTAGTTCATTCGTACATCTGTAAAGAAATATCGTAAATAAACAATATTTTACGTATTTTATACAACATTTCTTTATGTATTAAAATAAATGTTAATAATTCTGATATTTCATAAACGTAGGTACTCATTTCTTTTGCATTTCTATTAAAATATACAAAAAACAGCAAATTCTGTGAGTGTTGCGGACAGTTTCAACCTGTTTGAATTTGGCGCCAGATATTTTGAAAACCGTGCGCTGTGGTACTTTGATACGCGCGCAGTGTCTCTCGGCAGACGGCGAAAAGTATGAAAAAGTCGATGGCCCTTATATAAGCGGCGCGTAGCTGCACCGCGGGGTCAGTTGTAAATCAGTTGATCATAAGTTCGGATCAGTGAAAAGTTCTCCAAGTGAAGAAAGTGAAGTGCTACGAACCAGTTAGTGGACAATTACCGCGACAAGTACCCAGTGTGTGTGTTGAAGTTCGCGTGTTAACTAACTACGTGGCCCAGTGTGTCCTCGGACCCAAGCGTGCTACGTTCCTGTTGCAGTACCGCCCGGTGTGCTCTTGTGTAGCCCAGGCGTACTCACTTCCACTAGTGTTATTGGACTGGACCTTCGTACCTTCATCGCCGGTGAATCCACCTGGACGATTTCCTCAAAGTTGTGTGTTTTTATTGTGACTTTTGTGTGTTAACTGTTACTGAACATTTAAAATTAGTGCCAAACAGTGTTCATCAATTTCAGTGAACGTTAACCTAGCAGGCCTAGTTGGACCATTTAGTGCCCGAATTGTGTGAAGTAGTGCCCGCCATTTTTTGTGAACTATTTTTAGTTTTTATTGCTTGTGGACTATTTTAATGTGTTCTTTGTTTTTATCTTGGACATTATTGGGTGCTGATTTGTTTTATAAACAATAAACTCCGTCGGTCCGGACTTTTGGGTTTTTGGTTTTCGGAAGACACAGCCTACTAAGACGTTGTGCTCGCCTGTCGTCTACAGTTTTCTGGTCCTTCGAGCCGGATCGTTGGAGCCAGTGCCATCATGAAGACCAGGAGCCAGTCTGCTAAGGAGTTGGGGAACGTGTCGGACACGCCGCGCCTGCTGCAGCAGCTGTCGACGGGGCCGCCGGAGGGAGTCGACAGGATCGCTTCCTCGCGCCACGCCAATGCAGCCGACGTCGTCGCGTGCCACGTAGACCTGCCCGCCGCGGCCACGCGCCGCAATGGGGCAGCCGCCGACTCCGAAGAGATCTACAGCGCGCCCGCCACCTACGCCTACGCTGAGGAGGATCGCCGCTTGGACGCCATCACCGACGGGATGCTCGACCTTGCGCACGCCGGAGGGAGGATTTTTGTAGACGACGCGCGCACCCAGGGTGCTGCCACCGTCACCTTCGCCTGCATTAGGGGAACCTCGAGCGCCGCCACCGTGATGGGAGTTCCCGTCGCCACCAGGGTCGCTGACGGGACGAAGACGTCAAGCGCAGCCCAGGGTCAGCGCCAGTAGTCTGGAGCGGTGTATTCACATGCCGCTCTGGACACCGCCTACATTGAGGATGCTGCCGCTCGTGACGCCATGGACCCGACCAGCGGAAGCGTTCGGGACTGCACCGCACACCACCTGCCGGAAGGTATGTCGCCTCACACCGCCGTCGTGACAGAAGACGTGGTCAACACCTCTGCTGGACCACGTGCCCGGAGGGTCGCCGGTGACATTTTGGCGACCTGGTCACGCCGAAAAGTGTCGTCGAGTGGGTCAGTCCGATCTACAGCAAGCTCTATCGCGAGGATTCGGCAAGCGGAGTACGAGGCGAAAAAGGAGCTTGTCGAGCTACATTGTCTACAGCTCCAAGCGCGGGAAGAACTGGTTAAGAAGAGGCTTGCAGCACAAATCGCCGCCATCGAAGCTGAAGAGGAGGAAGCTGAGGGAGTGGACGCAATGGCAACCCACAGCCGCGTCCACAGCTGGTTACAAGAGACCCGTCGACCCCCAAGCACTCTACGGGGGGGAGAAGACGAAGAACACCGTCTTCAAAGACGCAGCACATGAAGAAAGAAGATCTTCAAGACAGAATATTGAAGATCAAGCCAGAAAGCCTGTCAAGGAAGATTTTGTTGAAGAGCCGTTTGAAGAAACGCCTCGCCGGACAGAACGCAGAAGATCGCCGACACCAACGCGACGTCGAAGCCCTGGAAGAGGAATCGAGCGACTCGCCGAGGTCCTGCAGGAGATCGTCCGCACTCGTCCACCACCACGACAGGCATCTGAGCTCCCTACGTTCTCGGGAGCACCAGGAGAATGGCTGCCCTTCAAAGCTGCGATGAGGGACTCTACAAAGATTTACAACTTCTCAGCCAGCGAAAACCTTGCACGCCTTCGCTCAGGCCTAATAGGAGAAGCAAGAGAGACAGCGCAAGCCCTACTCTTCACGGCAACAGATCCAGAGCAGATAATGAACACATTGGAGAGATGCTATGGGCGTCCTGAGTCTATCATCAACAAGGCAATAGAAGACATAAAGGCACTACCACGCATAACAAGTCCCGGAGAACTGAACCGCTTTGCCGTTCAAGTCCAGAATATTGTCACTGTTCTGAACGCCGTCGACAGCCGAGGCTTCTTGAACAATCCCATGTTGGCCCAGGAGATAGTGGACAAGCTGAATCCCCACATAATGAGCAGATGGTGCGACTTCGCTTCGGAGGAGAATACCACTACCAGTGAGCCAGAAGTGGTCACACTGTCCAGATTTTTGAATAGAGAGGCGGACAGAGTGTCAAGATATGTGCGACCTACTGACCATAGTACAGTCACGGCCGCCCGAAGGGATGAGAAGCCTACGCCTTCTGCGCCCAGTCACCAAGACCGGAGGAAGGAGCTTTCCGGGACCAGTCATGAAGACCGGAAGAAAGCAGCTGTATATTTCACCCACACCACGAGGAAGAAAAAGAAAAGACCTTCCGCGACCAGTCATCAAGACCGGAAGAAGGTGCCTTCTGCGACCAGTTGTAATGACCGGAAGAAGGAAGAAGTGGTGTACACAATCAGCGCCACCGAGGAAATATTGGAGTGTCCCTGCTGCGGAGGTCGTCATCGCATCGAGGACTGCCAGAAGTTAAAGAACCTTAGTCCAAAGGAAAGGTGGGATTGGGCCAAGGAACAGAGATTCTGCTTCAGGTGTTTGGAGAATAAACACGCACGCAGAAACTGCAGGGCCAAGAGATGTGGTGTTGATGGATGTGAGTGCAGCCATCACTCACTGTTACACATTACCCCAGTGCGAACCAGCCAGTTGCGAGGGAAGAAGATAGCACAGGAGTCTGGTAGCCAGGAAGCGGTAATGTCGGTAGCCACCGCTACCCGAGGAAGTCATGCGGTGCTACTGAAGATGTGCCCGGTCATAGTCGAGGGACCGGCAGGGAGCATATCAACGTATGCTCTACTCAACGAGGGATCAACAGTCACGCTCGTCAGTGAAGAGCTGGCGCAGAAACTTCAAGCCGATGGACCTGAAAAGCCTCTGCATATCAATGGAGTAAGCTCTTCGACAAGTGAAGATCACAGCAGAAGAGTGCAGTTGCGCATCAGGGGACGAAGCCAAGAAGAGGGGTTCGACATCCAAGGCCGAACAGTCAAGAATCTTCAGCTTCACTTCCAGTCGGTGCCAAAAAAGATTTTGAAGTTAGCGCACTTGAAAAACTTGAAGCCAGCCGAAGTCTGCTACGACAACGCGCATCCGAGTCTGCTCATAGGCGCAGACAACTATCATCTCACCGTGACCCAAGAACTACGAATGGGAAAACGGATGGAGCCAATAGCGTCGAGGACGAAGCTTGGTTGGGTCATCCACGGAGTAGTTCCACGGTCTATTATCCGCAAACGGAGAAGAGACGCTGTGCTGCACGTAAGAACTATCGAAGAAGATGACTACCAGCTCAGTCAGTTCTATGAAGATGGAACTACAAGATTGCTCCAATATGAAAAAGATGCAGAAGACGGAACAGCGCGTGGGACTTCCAAGAAGACACGGAAGAAAGTCGGCAGATACCATGGGGTTGGACCAATACGGGGGAAGGTCAAGCCACGGGAACCTCCCAAGAACATTAAGATTGAAGAAGTCGACGCAATGAGAAGTCCAAGAAGTTGGGCCAGCTCAACCACCGAGGACCATGAATGGGATCCTGGACCACGCTTCCTGATAATTGCTGCAGAGAATCGTGGAGAGCTGAAGACCGTGGAGATCGTCCGTCACGGAAGTGTCGCAACAGAAACTGGCGCATAGCAACTACACCTCAGTTGCGCCGTTTGAAAGTCGCCGGGAAAAGATGTCAGTTCCTCAACGGGATCGCTTCGACGAGATCAAGGCCCAGCATGAAGCTGCAGAATCTCACAACATTTTGAAGAAGAAGCAAGACCCGGTCATAGAAGACAGATTGTTGGGACATCGAAGAAATGAAGATGCTATCACGCTACCATCACGTCAACGGAACGGAAGTCAGAGAACTCCGCAGACCAACGACGGATTGAAGATGAAAAGAAAAGGGAAACTGTCCTCCCAATGAGAAATATGGCTACGACAGGGAGTCTTCGCCGGGGGGAGAATGTTGCGGACAGTTTCAACCTGTTTGAATTTGGCGCCAGATATTTTGAAAACCGTGCGCTGTGGTACTTTGATACGCGCGCATTGTCTGCAAACGTGACTACTAGCGCCATCTAGGATCGGTGGTCTGTAGTAAAGCATAAGGCACACCGCATAGTTACGACAGTTCCATACAAAATTGGAGAAGCGACATCTGTCGTCGAGTAGCAAAACTGCTAAGTCAGCCTGTCCTTCAACTGATGCAGAACATTCCAGTGTTCATCAAGCATGGAACAGATGGCGCGAATATTCTGGTGTCATTCGGTCTCTGTCAGACTTGTGTAAAATAAGCGAGATAGACAGAGATACTTTCCAGAAAGACCGAGAGATGGAGCAAGGGCAGTCCTTGCTTGACACGTTACTTACGTGTGTGTGTTCGTATGTGTGCGTAAAAGGAAAACTCTCGGCAGACGGCGAAAAGTATGGAAAAGTCGATGCCCTTTATATAAGCCGCGCGTAGCTGCACCGCGGGGTCAGTTGTAAATCAGTTGATCATCAGTTCGGATCAGTGAAAAGTTCTCCAAGTGAAGAAAGTGAAGTGCTACGAACCAGTTAGCGTACAGTTACCGCGACAATTACCCAGTGTGTGTGTTGAAGTTCGCGTGTTAACTAACTACGTGGCACAGTGTGTCCTCGGACCCAAGCGTGCTACGTTCCTGTTGCAGTACCGCCCGGTGTGCTCTTGTGTAGCCCAGGCGTACTCACTTCCACTAGTGTTATTGGACTGGACCTTCGTACCTTCATCGCCGGTGAATCCACCTGGACGATTTCTTCAAAGTTGTGTGTTTTTATTGTGACTTTTGTGTGTTAACTGTTACTGAACATTTAAAATTATTGCCAAACAGTGTTCATCAATTTTAGTGAACGTTAACCTAGCAGGCCTAGTTGGACCATTTAGTGCCCGAATTGTGTGAAGTAGTGCCCGCCATTTTTTGTGAACTATTTTTAGTTTTTATTGCTTGTGGACTATTTTAATGTGTTCTTTGTTTTTATCTTGGACATTATTGGGTGCTGATTTGTTTTATAAACAATAAACTCCGTCGGTCCGGACTTTTGTGTTTTTGGTTTTCGGGAGACACAGCCTACTAGGACGTTGTGCTCGCCTGTTGTCTACAGTGAGAGTTGAAACAGAATAAGGTAAGTTGGTGTGTATCTGCGTATACACGGCCGAGCTCCCCACCCGTCAGTAATATATCCACTGTCAACGTAACCGGTTGTTTCTTTACCGCATATACTTTAACGGCGGACGAGGACTGTGATTAATTACTACCTACGCGTATCGAAAATGTGTGTTCGCGATGTCTACGCCTTCCGACTTAGTTTTAGGGCATCTAAGTGTTTTTATCATAAAACACAGGACTTGAATATTTTTTACGGTCGATTGGTGCAGTATTTAAAACTAAACAGCGGAATTAAGGAGGAGCAAAAATGTGCTTTACTGTTAACGCATTTGGCGGACGACACTTATCGGCTGGCTATTAATTTAGTACATCTGTTCGATATTGATGCGGTAACGTACCAACAGCTGGTTAGCGTATTGAATGCGCATTTCAAACCGAAGCGCTGTGTTTTTGCCGAGAGGGCAAAATTTTATGAAGCAAGGAAGGCGGCGGAAGAAAGCATCGAAGAATGGGCGGCTCGAGTGAGGGGTCTCTCGGTCCATTGTGCCTTTGGATCTTCACTCGAGAAGTTGATCTTGGACAAGTTCGTGCTCGGGATGAGTGCTGGACCCGAAAAGGATCGACTGTTCGAGCAGGATGCGTCTACGCTGACATTTTCAAAGGCGGTTGAAATCGCGCAGCAGACAGCTTGCGCGCGAGCGGTGCGCTAACAGCTGGTGCAGGTCAAGGAGGAGCCGGTGTACCGCGTGGGCGCGGCGCAAAGCGGCGGCCGCGGCGGCAGCCATGGCGCGAGCGCCGGCACCGCCTCGTCTCAGCAGCGCTGTACCGTGTGCGGCCTCAAGAGTCACAGTGCGGTCCAGTGTAAATATAAAAAATACAAGTGTCGTGTGTGTGGTCAAGTTGGTCACCTATTAAAAGTGTGCAAGAATAAAGGTTCGGCTCGGTTGCATAACATCGAAACGGTAACGGAGTCCCCGACGACTTCCCGTGGCACGTACGACTGCGAGGAGTGTGAAATGTACAACCTAAGGTCGGTAAATAATGCTCCTATTATAATAACTGTTAAATTAAATGATATTTTGTTAGAAATCTAAATCGACTCTGGGTCGGGTACCACAGTAATTTCTCACAAATTGTACTCGAAACATTTTTCGAACATAAAACTAAAAGAAGGTAATCTGAGAATGTGTCTGTATAACGGTCATAAAATTTCTCCGTTACGCTATTTTACTTGTTTTGTTACTTATTTGGATAAAACAAATCCAATTAATTAATATTTATGTCGTGGAAAACGGCGGGCCACCACTGCTGGGGCAAGATTTTATGACAAAATATGGTTTTTGTTTTATGACAAATAACATTAATATCACCAGTTACAATCGAGGATTGAGTGAGGTACAGCTGTTATTAAATAAATATTCAAATCTTTTTCATGACGAACTAGGGAAATTTAATAAATTTGAAGTCGATTTACAGTTGAAAGAGGGGGCCCAACCGAAACATTTTAAACTACGTACGATACCATTTGCACTAAAAAATAAGGTTGAAGATGAAATATTCAACGTTCGTTCCTCAAATTCCTGGACGTTAGTTCAGCAGTGATCACAAATGCGGATGTCAGGGCAGCTACCTTGAAAGATCCAGTATTACAAACTGTAATAAAATATATGAAAAATGGTTGGCCGCGAAAGATAACATGCAAATCGATTTTACCGTATTTTTATTGCAAGGCAGATTTAGAGGTGGATGATGGGTGTTTATTCAGAGGCTTAAGAATAGTCATACCTGAGATATTCAGAAGGCGAATGTAAGGTGAACTACAGGTCGCGTCAATCTTTAAGATCGCTGAAGGGTACTGACTGGTGGAAGTGTGCGTTCACTTGGAATCCTCATGCTCGAATTTTGATATTCTGATTATGCCAATATTTATTGTCTAACAGTGCCCAAAGGAAAAAATGTGCTATCGTAGTTTCAGAGAAAATCGAGTTTTTCACTGAGGCTGCTAGTGGAATGTTTCGCTGGCAGCCTCATCTCTGGAACCAAGGAACTACTTCGAAATTCGAGCATGAGGATTCTAAGTGAACGCACACTTCCCCCACTCAGTACCCTTCAGCGATCTTAAAGTTTGACGGGACCTGTACATTCAACTCATTTAGGCATAACATAAAATGCAACGCTCGGAGTAGGATGTGGTAGCCGGGAATAGACGATGACATCGAGCAGTGGGTAGGTAGTTGCAGCGCGTGTGCAGCATCGCGCAGCGCTCCACCGCGCGCACCCCCCGCCCCTTGGCCGCGCCCCGCGGGCCCCTGGCAACGACTGCACATAGACTATATGTCGATAGGACAGCGCGATTATGTCGTGGTTGTCGATGCTTATAGTAAGTGGTTAGAGTGCATATTTATGGACCGCGGTACCTCCACTCATGCATTGATTGATCTTTGTTTGCAATATTTGGACTCCCATTAACGATTGTTTCCGATAATGATCCTAAATTAAGTTCATTGGAATTAAGGGATTTTGTAAGGTTAATGGAATACAATATTGTTTTGTAAAATGTATGTTTTGTGTAATAAAGAGATTACAAACAAACAAACAATATGTAAACAGTCCAATCTATCACCCATCAAGCAATGGACAGGCCGAAAATTCGGTTAAAAACTGTAAAAAAATGATAACTTGTATAATAAAAGAAAAATACAATGCAACCGAGATAACAGAACAACTATTAAACTTTCTTTTTACATATCGCAACACAGTCCATTGTTCGACGGGTCTGTCTCCGGCTAAATTAATGTTCGGCCGAGATTCGCATTGTAGACTATATTGCATTGTAGACATAGTTTATTTGGTAAGGTGTTACCGATCAAAAATCAAAACTGTGATACGACAGCTGATTCAGTTGAAAAATCAGACTTGAATCGGAGCAGACAGTTTAGTGTAGGCGATTACGTGTAGTTAAAGTGGTTCGTGGCGCGGAAGGAGAAATGGGTTTTAGGTATAATATCAAAACAAAAAGGAATCCGAATGTTTGAGGTTTTGATGAATGATAATAAAATAACTTGTATAAGACACATAGATCAATTGATAAGGTATACAGGCGATTCTTATAACTTTGAGAATAAAAGCGCGGGCGCAGGCTCCCCGGCGCCGACGTCGTCGCCGCCGCCGGCGGGCGTGCGTCACGAATACTCGCCACCACGAACTACCGCATCGGAATCGCAGTCAGAAGTACAAAATGACGATTGGTTTGAAGCTCAGGAGGGTCCTCACCCTCCTGAGCTTCAAACCAATCGTCATTCGCTTCGAATGACGATTCGAATTCGAACAGCTTCGGCAGTCGTAGCCTGTTCCTCCTTATCCTCAAGGAGGAACAGGCTACGACTGCCGAAGCTGTTCCTAGTTGTACAAATGAGCAAGTCGTTATAACTGAAACTGTACCCAGTAGCTCAGCTCCTAATTTTAGATATAACCTAAGACCTAGAGAAAAAGTAATTATTATAAGGTAGTAAAGTAGAGTTTTTATATTTTGTTAATTTAGACAAATTGTTTGTTCTAGGCTAGAAAACTAAAGGGGGAGAAATGGTGTGTATCTGCGTATACACGGCCGAGCTCCCCACCCGTCAGTAATATATCCACTGTCAACGTAACCGGTTGTTTCTTTACCGCATACACTTTATAAGTACAATTAATTTGTGTTTTTTTACAGATCTGATGAAAACAATTTTTCGTTACAAATTACATATAATTATACTAAATTCTGATGCAAAAAAAGTATCAAAAACAGACAAACAAACAAAGCTCGATAGTGTGTAAATAGTAAAATTACAGCTTTTGTGTTAATTCAATGCAGAGACGAAAGTATATCGCGTTTTAAAAGCAAACAGTGCCATCTATAGGAAATGACGCAAACAATGATAACAAACCTCATTGCAAAGAGTAGCCACTTCCAGTATTCATCATTATCGCATCATTAATGCTTACTATGTAGTGGTAAACACTACAATCTGTGTTTTAACTAGATTTAAAAAGTGAATATTACTAATAGCTTAGTACATGCTACGAAAAATATATTTCATATAACTCGTTTTTCGTTGGATTAACTATTGTATTTTTAAACAACTAAACGTTCTTGTTGTATTGTAGAAGAAAACTTTTTTCAGTGAAATTGTAATTTAAAGTGCAAAGTGCATTTTTAAAGTAAGTAAGTAAAACGCTCATTTGATACTTCAATCACAGGATTACTTATAAGTATATCTATTGCAAAATCAGATAGTGAACGGATTATTCCACAGTTATGCCTTGAGGTGACCCATCTTACCCGCAGTATGTGGCAAATTGGGGTGTACTTTTTTCTGTCTTATTTAACTTTATTTCCCCAAAATTTATAATATGAATAACTGAAGCTTCTGTACTAACCCGAGCACCTTTCTTCTCCGTCGGTAATCATTGGCTGTGCTTGAGGTGACCAATCTTACCCGCAGTATGTGGCAAATTGAGGTGTACTTTTTTCTGTCTTATTTAACTTTATTTGCCCAAAGTTTATAATATGAATAACTGAAGCTTCTTTACTAACCCAAGCACCTTTCTTCTCCGTCGGTAATCATTGGCTGTGCTAATTATTCTGCGACTTACGTGACGTGCCTATTGCTATTCTATGAAGTATTTTTGTAGCTTTCGTTCTTCTAAAAATCTCAAAAAAATCCTAACTTTATCTGTCTTCATAGACCGTTGAGCTTAAGGAAGAGGCCGAGGTCATTAGTTACCCATTAGCGCTTAGTACCACAGATCATTTTAGTGTCTGTAATGTTTAATTTGTAGTCCTCTAATCAAAAATACAGATGCAGCTTCCGTTAGAAGCTTGAATACGTCTTCCTACATTCTCAAAAATACTGCTATTAACCGATATTGACTGTGGAGTTTTGGAGACACTGCATCACAGTCATTTTCGAACAAAATTTCTTCTAGCCAGATACCTATAACGGCCGATTATATTCCTCAACAACATAATGTATGAACTGGTGGAACAAAAAAAAACAATGATCTAGGGCGCTGGAGCCTCTCGAAAACCGGCTTGTTCAGAAGGCTGAAGTCGTCAAACCTGCACTTAGAATAGGAAGGAACAGGAACACACGAAGGAGAGGGGTGCCGGGCTTCCGTTCCAAGGATTTTGATTAATAGAAGTGCCGCGATAGAACAAAACTCCGCGCGGTCTTGGTCAAGAAAAATGGAAGAGTCCCGTGTTCATTTTTGAATTTTCCATTTGACATTTTTCGTCATCAGTTCTGGCTATTCTCTCATCACTCACCAAGAAATATATGCGTTGAACCAAAAAGACCGTATTTCTTAATTAATCTCTTAATAATATACAACTGATGCAAACTCCTTAAGAATAAAGTGAGTTTCCTATAGAAACTACAAGATGTCAAACATAAAAACATTGAATTGAAGTTGTACCGAAATATTTGAGAAAATACAAGAATTTCGAGATAAAGATAATAAGAAACGCTAACTTAAGAACCTACGCACATAAAGGAATACATGAAATAAACTAACAAAGGTAAATATTTACAAGAGAGATAAAAAAACCCTATACTCCTGTAGTCAAACGCACTCAAATTTTTAATTAAAAAAAAATACTATATGGATTTTCGGTACAGTTTGCGCTGTATTTCTTATGAGGGCAGTAAAAATGTCTCAGTAGCGAGATACGCCTGACACATTACATAAATTAAGATTAACTCATAATCACTCATCCATTTTATTTTTACTTATTCAGTTATTAGAAAAAAACATGGTAATTTTATATTATAAGGGTATTGTAAAATAATAATAATAATATCTGGGACAAATCACACACGGTCATCTGGCACGGTCAACTAGGATTCCCTGTATCTTGGGAACCAGAGACTGATATACTACACATATACTTTTAAATACATACATATATAGATATAATACACCCAGACTCAGAGCAAACAATTCTGCTCATCACAGAAAAGTTTGCCCTGTGTGGGGACTGGGGATCGAACCCACGACTCTCGGATCAGAGGTCAGGATCACTAACCACTTAGCCACCGAGTCAGTCAATCAAGTCAAGCCTTCATAGATTTGTCTCAACACCGATTTCCAGCCTCATTTATTCATAAACAATAAAATTAACAAAATAAAATGAAAGTTGCTATATGCTATAACTCCGTTTCAAATAGGAATAGACAGAACGAAAAAAAGGTTTTTAAGGTGCTCACTTTTACAAATAATTTACGTTTTTGGACATGTCACTGAGATAATGATGTTACCTAAACAAAAACATATTGAAAAATATTAAAACAATTCAAAAACAACTATTTATTATGCAAGACATCTTACATTACAGTAAGACATAAATAAAACAATTTTAAAAGTATAATTTAATTCGATGTCAAAAAAGTATCACCTATAAAAGACCTAAAGAAGCAGAGGTATGCGTAACACGGCACGTAATTTGAATAATATTTGAAATTGAAATTGAAAAACTTTATTTCGAATCACAGAGAATTCATATACATAGGTTAGTAGAACACAAAAGAAAAGAAAGAAAATGGGGTTAGTAAATGAAATTATTTTTCGGTTTAGTACCATTACTTGTAGAATATGTGTGGCACAAAGAAATACATTTTCATCAGTATAGCGACATTTGAAATCTGTGGCCGAATGTTTACTACCTCTGCTTCTTCGTCCTTCTTATGTCTATTGCTATCTGAAACGGAGTATAACGATAACTAACATAATAAAAAAAAAAAAAAACAGAAAACATAAACAGGTATCATGGTGCAGAAAAAAGTTATTACAGAATATAGTGCAATGTAAGTAATATATAACGTTCACATGTTCACCATGTTAACATTATACATGTTCACCATTAGGGCATGCAAATATTCGAAAAATTTGGTATTCGAATATTCGAATATTTTTGCCTGAGATATTCGAATATTCGAATATTATTCGAAAAGTTATAAAGTCAAATAAAATAGGATTTTACGTGGTAGGACACTATTTTGCAATTAGATAAAATAGACTCATTAAAATTTCTAAAATCAATCATATTTATTTGCGACAACATGATAAAAAATTATATAATCAAACAACTACCTACTTCAAATAAAAGAAACAAGGTAATTAGTTTTAACTTAATAAACTCCATCTCTTCCCGTGGGTGTCGTAAAAGGCGACTAAGGGATCCATAAACCGGAAGATGGGCAGCAGCGTCTTTTCCGCATACCATCTCGGCTCACGCCACACTGCGATCGCCAACCCGCATGCCAAGCGTGGCGATTACGGAAACACCCCTCATGGATATAAACCCTAAAAAACGGCCCCTAGTCCCCGGCAGCCCCGCTATTCCTGACTCCGGTAGCGGTCACGGTAACGGCGGGGCATGGGGTGCGAAGAATCTCCGGCAGAGGCCAGGCTACCAAAAACTAAGACCTTTGGCCCTGGCAACATACAACACGCGCACACTGCGAACAGACGAGAAACTCGCTGAACTGGAGGAGGAATTGAGCAGGCTACGGTGGGACATTGTAGGATTATGTGAAGTCCGAAGAGAGGGAGAGGACACCATGGTCCTTAAGTCCGGAAACCTGCTCTATTTCCTGGAGGGCGACCATCTGTCCCAGGGTGGTGTCGGGTTTATTGTCCACAAGTCCCTCGTTAACAACGTGGTCCAGGTCGAGAGTGTTTCGACGAGGGTAGCTTACCTTATACTCAGAATCACCAAACGGTATTCGCTGAAGGTCATACAGGTATATGCACCGACCGCGGAACACCCCGACGACGAGGTGGAGGCTATGTATGAGGATATCTCCAGAGCCATACGTAGTTCCAGGACCCATTACACCGTTGTGATGGGGGACTTCAATGCGAAACTAGGCAAACGAAGTGACACCGAGCTGAGAGTGGGGAAATTAGGACACGGAGAAAGGAATGCGCGGGGTCAGCTGCTGGCCGGCTTTATGGAGAAGGAGGGCCTCTTTATGATGAAATCTTTCTTTGAAAAGCCAAAACAGGCGAAGTGGACATGGCTGCATCCCAATGGTGTAGTAAAAAATGAGATTGACTTCATCTTGTCGACAAAAAGGCAAATATTCAATGATGTCTCTGTGATCAACTCGCTGAAGACAGGAAGCGATCACCGAATGGTAAGAGGCACATTGAACCTAAAAACAAAGCTGGAAAGATGTCGACTGATGAAGTCCACGCTCCGACCAGCGCCTATCCAACTCCAAAACCCCGAAAGCTTTCAGCTCAATTACGTCAATTTAATACAAATCGTATTAAAGAGGCTATCGAGCGTAATAAAGGGTCAAAAGTATTCGCAAGAGATCTGTCTGCTGGTCAAAGCCAACTGACAAAGCTGAAGACCGAGGATGGAAGAGTCGTGTCGTCCAAGCCCGAGCTGTTTGAAGAGGTTGAGAAGTCCTACGGACAATTATACACGACTACACGCTTACCTGTCAGTATTCAAGCTATACCGAAGATATCCCGTCAGTGACCCGACACTATACCGAAGATATCCCAGATGTCAGCCTGTGTGAGAAAAGAATGGCTCTCAAACAACTTAAGAACAACAAGGCACCGGGTGATGATGGAATTACAGCTGAGCTTCTGAAAGCAGGTGGAGAACCGGTACTTATAGCTCTTCAGAAGCTATTAAATTCCGTCATGCTCGAGGGACGAACGCCTAGAGCATGGCACAGGAGTGTGGTGGTGCTCTTCTTCAAGAAGGGTGATAAGACTGCTGAACAGTTACAGACCCATCTCCTCCTGAGCCATGTCTACAAGCTGTTTTCGAGAGTCATTACGAATCGTCTCGCACACAGGTTTGACGACTTCCAGCCTCCCGAACAAGCCGGTTTCCGAAAAGGCTTCAGTACCATAGACCACATACATACGCTGTGGCAGATTATACAGAAGACCGAAGAGTATAATCGGCCACTATGCTTGGCGTTTGTGGACTATGAGAAAGCCTTTGATTCGATCGAGACCTGGGCTGTGTTGCAGTCTCTCCAACGGTGCCAAATTGATTATCGATACATCGAAGTATTGTGTTTGTATGAAAACGCCACCATGTCGGTCCACCTCCAGGATCAGAATTCAAAACCTATCCGGCTGCAGCGTGGGGTGAGACAGGGAGATGTTATATCTCCGAAACTTTTCACCGCTGCACTGGAAGATGTTTTCAAGCTTCTGGACTGGAGAGGACTCGGCATTAACATCAATGGCGAGTACATCACTCACCTTCGATTTCTGACGATATCGTGATCATGGCTGAGACCTTGGAGGACCTAGGCGCGATGCTCGAAGGACTCAGTAAAGCCTCCCAACAAGTGGGTCTTAAAATGAACATGGATAAGACGAAAATCATGTTAAACGTCCGTGTTACACCCACTCCTCTGAAGGTTGGAGACTCTACACTTGAAGTTGTTGACGAGTATGTATACCTGGGACAAACAGTCCAGTTAGGTAGGTCCAACTTCGAGAAAGAGATCAATCGCCGAATCCAACTCGGCTGGGCAGCGTTCGGGAAGCTTCGCAATATCGTCACGTCCAAAATACCGCAGTGTCTCAAGACTAAAGTCTTTGACCAGTGTGTGTTGCCAGTGATGACATATGAATCCGAGACATGGTCGCTTACTATGGGCCTCATAAGAAGGCTCAAAGTCACCCAAAAGGTGGAGCGCGCTATGCTTGGTGTTTCTCTCCGTGATCGAATCAGAAATGAGGAGATACGTGGGAGAACTAAAGTTACCGACATAGCTCTCAGAATCGCTAGACTTAAGTGGCAGTGGGCAGGGCACATAGCTCGTAGAACAGATGGCCGTTGGGGCGTAGAACAGATGGCAGTAAAGTTCTCGAGTGGCAACCGCGCACCGGAAGACGCAGTGTGGGCAGGCCTCCGACTCGGTGGACCGACGACCTGGTGAAGGTTGCGGGAAGCCGCTGGATGCGAGCCGCACAGGACCGGTCAGTGTGGAAATCCTTGGGGAAGGCCTTTGTCCAGCAGTGGACGTCTTTCGGCTGATAGATAGATAGATAATAAACCTATCATAAATGAGATCATCAATTATCATTGATTATCTAAAATAAAGTAATGAAAACAAAATTAAACAATTTCTGTTAACTTGGCAGTAACCTAAATAGAAACAATCACTCTCTGAGATCACATGCATAAAAGTAGTCCTTATTGGAAAATATAACAAATGAAAATAATTTAACAAATTTAATCCAGGTAAATTAATATATGGCAGTTTGCCATTCTTCTTTCCGAATAACGGCGAGCGCTCACGCAGGAATCGCACGATCCTTCTTTTGGGTGCGTTCCCGCAAGATGCGTTTGATGAAATATGTTAAAAAAAATTTTTTAGATTTTTTTAAAAATAATTGTAATACTGTCTTTTAATATTTAATGTGATGAAATAAATAAACTCGTTACCACTATGGATCAAATATTGTATAAAATTCATTTACTAGTCAGTTCAAATGTCTTTAAAAATAATCGAATATTCGAATATTCGTAAACATTATTCGAATATTAAAATGAGGCGAATATTCGAATTATTCGAATATTCGAATATTCGATTGCAGGCCCTATTCACCATTCGCCATGTAATTTCTCTTGAAAATATACATGGGTCGCGCTAAAAATTATATGGCAATTTAAAAATACAAATTTAAAATCATAGCTGCAAATAATAAGATATCACGCTCTACACGTTAACACTAACGGCCATCGCCTCAGAGAGAAGTTTACTAAAACGGAGTTAGTTGTTTTCTATTTAATGAAAATGAGTTTGTTTATAGTTTTAATTTTCAGTGGTACCGTTGTTCAAAACGTGAAATGTGCTATGCTATCTGATCTCTTTGCGCCTATAAGGGGTGTACTTGGATATCCTGATTCAGATTTTACACCTGTAAGGCCAATCAAACCAATATATCAACCAGTGTACCCAGTCCAGAATCCATATTATCCGAATAAGTATCCGGAGGTGTATCCGCATGGATCAGCTCATCATTAGACTACGAGTGATGGCAATAGGCTTCACAATAGGGTATTTTACTCTATACAAGAAAAAATCGAAAACTGCTTATTTACTGTGGTATTTGTAATACGTAATCGATTTCATATGATTTCTATACAATAAAATGAGAAAAACCATTTTATTTTTGATTTACAAAAATCAAGTTTTTTAATCTGTTATTCAAATGTCTGAAACGACAGCCGCCATGCTGGTTGTCAGGTGACGTCACAATAGTGGTAAACAATGACATTTTTTACGCGATATGTGTCAAAATTTTAGTACAGAGCTGTTTTGTTTACTCCTGAAATGACGTCACGACCTAAGCATCATGGCGGCTATCATTTTCGCGCGCTTATTGGCAATGGTAATTTAAAATGTACTTTTGGGGTACTTATAGGTTTCAAAAAAAAATTAAAAAATTTTTTTTTACTTTTTCCCACCTAATGATCAATTTGAGATACTTTTCAAAAAATGGTGAAAAACCCTATTATAAGCCTTAATCATCATTAACATAATTTTGAATAAAATGTGTTCTTAAGTGTATTTTTAATTGATTTCTTATTTTTCACTCGATCAAGGATTAATAAACATCGAAAACCCAAAGGTTTTGTTTTTGTTCGGTTTCAGTAGCTTGTTATACATAACTTTTGCTTTAAAATAATAATAATAAGAGTTCTTAAAATATTAGTTATTTCAAGATTCTAAGAGACGTACTGTTTGTCTAGGGGTACTTTGAACCTTTGATTATTTACTGTCTAGATAGTGCGCTGGTGGCGCCGATGCGTCCAAAAAGTTATCAGCTAACTTAACTGTTGGCCTATAAGCCGCTTCCCGCTCCTTGGTGTCCAGTTTGACGTCAAAGGATGCACACTCCCGCTCAAGTCACGAATTAAAAAAAAGGTGGTTAAAATGACGAAATGTGCAATAAAAATGCGCAGAAACTACAAAGAACGTTTGAAAACAACAAATAAAGTCACCTACCATCGCTAAGCAATTCAGATTCATCGTATTTTGATAGAAAATAATTCGTTTTTCAGCCAATTTTTAAAGACTCGCACTTGGCATTTTGTTAGTGTTGCCAGTTTTTCAATGCAAAATTTCCTCCAAATTTGAGTTAAAATAATAATTCTGGTACCAAATTAAAACATATTGGAGGCTCGAAATGTATGTCAATGACATAAAGTACATTATCTCTAACTTACTTTTTGTCAGTTGGATCGTTATAGCATAACAACGGCTAATTAATTATTTAGATACCAATTAATTGTAATTGTTTCATCACTACTAAAACACTATCATGCGTTCGAAATTTCAAGGGGTTACTCAGAATCAAGTCAAGAATACAAAAATAAATGATAAATTCGTTCAATTTTTCTTTATAGTTTGCCATACCAAATATAAATAGTGAATCATGAATTTGTATGGGAAATTTAAAAAAAAAACTGTTTTATTCAATATTTTTCCTGTATTCTAGACCTGATCTAAAGAAACCCTTTAAAATTTCAAACGCACTTTTTTAACACCCCCCTCTATGTAATGTGTTATATTTCAATTAAAAAAAATCTGCCAAGAACACTTTTTCAACAAATATAGTACATTCAGATATACTGATGACCAAATTATTTAAAAATACAAATTTAATCGAACGCTTATAATATATTTAAAGTTCCTTAGTTACCTACTTATTTTGGGGGAAAATATGGCATTACCTATTATCCCCATGCACGCACACATAGGCAAATTGAACGACATGACGCGAGCGTAAGACAAAGCTGTCACGTGACTATCACGTGGTTGTTACACACACAAGCTTGAAAAAGTTGGCCGGTTTTGTCGTAGTGATTACAGGCCATTACAGGGCGACGCTCTATCTAGGCAGTAAATAATCAAAGGTTTGAACATGTTTTGTTTAGACAACTAAACATGATTGAACGTGTGAGCGTAACATATACTTACTTAGTCTCTTCTGGGGCCCTGAGATTGACATCAAGACAATACTGCCGTGCTTACGATAAGAGCAGTAAGTCTGTGAAACACACTTTCGAGTTTTCGTCACATTTTTGCATTATCCGAATTGTTTCCTTAGATTATTTTAAATAAGTACGATCACAGTATAAGGATATTATACAGTATGGACACTCTGCCGCTCTCTGAAGGCGACCTCACCCCCCCCCCCTGTGTGACCGATGTGTGACCTAATAAGCAAGGGTTGGCACACGGTTGGCAAACTAAAGACATTTATTTGTGGTGTGCGTTCCGAGAGTACGGGCTAACCGCAACCGTTCACTTTGACAACAGGATAGCATATTATAAATCGCTTAAGTGTGAAAGAGAAGGTACAAAACAGTTGCTGTCAGAGTGCAACCTTGGAACGACGTAAAGGCTTCATGTCCATACAGCCTTATCTTCATTTAAAAGTGTCCATGACGCCAGCGGAATGTTGTAGCTAAGAAGGATGTGAGTATAATAGGGAATTAGAGCATCATTAGAACTAATTGTGCACCAGCAGCGGAATTTGTGCGTCTTACAATTTCGGAGATATTCATAAAAAACCGATGCCGCCAGGGTAACGTTCCCTCAGCGGCATAATTTTGAAAAAGACGGTCTAGCTCATAACAAAGTACATGACTAAGTAGCTTTCGTCGTGTTATAAATGTGCGCAAATAGCGGAATTTGTGCATCTTACGGTTTTCGAATTATTCAAGATTCCGCTGCAGTAACGTTTTTGAGTTTTCTGTATCTCGAAAACGGCTGATAGGAGAAATTTCAAAAAAAAAAACACTAGTACACCTTAATTTGTGCGTAATTTGAGCAATGTTACTTTTTTGAAAATTATAATATTTTTTTAGTAATTAATTTGTTTAGAAAATCAGGAAATTCTAATTTACAAGGAAACGAGTGAAGTTGCAATCGAATAAAGAGCACTCAAATATTCCTCTAGTAGACCCTAATAATGTGTGCAATTGTGGATTGTATTATCTAGGCAAATAGTGAGATATACCATTTAATTACGATATTAAGGTAGCGAAATTTTAAAGATTGAATTCAGTGCTCCCATAAGACTATGTAACATGACATTTTACATAAAATTAGAGCGTCCTGCTAGCAAGCTTTCCTGTAAGTTTGATCTTTGAATAACGTTGATTTAAAAAGATTTACCCAAAAGAAGAAAGAACGAACATTTTCCCTATAACCCGACCAAATTAGAATGTATACGAGAAAGCGGCCGCACCATACAAAAGGATAACCTTCTTAAATGAAAGGTATATTGAAGGAAGCTTTGTAAGTACAGTTGCGTGCAAATGTTTTATTGACGATTGTTTTCTTAGTACCTACGGACTCGTATAGCGGCCGGGACAAAGCTATTATAAAAGATACTTGTAATAAGATTTTTAGATAGTAAGTATCTTATCTAAGTCTTGCCGCCAAACATGAATGTTAACAGCATGGATGTGTTCCGGCATGAAGATAGCCAATTCCCCATTGCGTTGGGGATTCTTTGATAAGCCCGCTTCCATCTTCGGCGTCATCATTACTTACCATCAGGTGAGATGATGCCAAGGGCTTACCAATAGAGGATAAAAAAAATGCAACATTAAGTAGTGTTTAGTTTCTAGCATACTGATTAATAGTTCGAGAAGGTTAAAATAAAAATTAAAAAGAAGAATGAAACAATGAAGACTTCTGAGAGAAGAAAGAAGAGATCTGCTAAAATCTGACACACTACGTGGAACCCCGATATTATGGATAATTATGTATATGGTTTACCTACTTAAAAATTAATAAACGGGAAATTCCCGTACTACTTTATATTATTATAAAAATAATAAAATTAAAAATATTTTCTAGCAAGCAAGTCATAAAAAAAATTATAACTTTTCTATTGCTATTTAAAAAAGTATTTCCTTGAAAACTGCCAAATTCTGACACTTTTTTAAATCGTCAGATTATTCTGCTAGAGTTAAAATTTAGTAGCCAAATCTGCCACAAATGGTCACACTGCGGGGCGGATGGGTTTCGAAAACACGGGAACTCGCGCGACGGGGGGGAGCTTAATGCTCATTCCCTCTGCCCGTGCCCCGGGGGCTACATGTGCGAGGAGCGCAGCTCAGTTCAAAGCGATAAGATAAACACTTTGATCAGAATTTAACAAAGCATTGATTCGATTATATCTGCTTTGCGAGAAATATACCTCAACAGGTAGAGGTAATAAAGTACTAATTACTTCTATGCTATTCTATGGTATGGCATTTGTTCTACTTCTATGGTACTAGATAGCAAAAAATATTGACGATTTAAAAGCATGTGTAAAGCATCCACTTAAACATTTTGAGTTTTATGCAGATACATCAAAAAGTTTGTTGTTCAACTTGTCGATGTTACCCGATTTTAGTTAATTTAAATACGAAGCCAAATAATAAAACATTTATAAACATCATAACAAAAAAATTTCTGCTTAATTGTCCAATTAGTTCTGGTTGTATGCTACCAATTTAGGAAGGTTACCTTTTTGTATGGCGCGGCCGCTTTCTCGTATACATTCTAATTTGGTCGGGTTATAGGGAAAATGTTCGTTCTTTCTTCTTTTGGGTAAATCTTTTTAAATCAACGTTATTCAAAGCTGAAACTTACAGGAAAGCTTGCTAGCAGGATGCTCTAATTTTATGTAAAATGTCATGTTACATAGTCTTATGGGAGCACTGAATTCAATCTTTAAAATTTCGCTACCTTAATATCGTAATTAAATGGTATATCTCACTAATTGCCTAGATAATATAATCCACAATTGCACACATTATTAGGGTCTACTAGAGGAATATTTGAGTGCTCTTTATTCGATTGAAACTTCACTCGTTTTCTTGTATATTAGAATTTCCTGATTTTCTCAACAAATTAATTACTAAAAAAATATCATAATTTTCAAAAAAGTAACGTTGCTCAAATTACGCACAAATTAAGGTGTACTAGTGGTTTTTTTTTGAAATTTCTCCTATCAGCCGTTTTCGAGATACAGAAAACACCAAAACGTTACTGCAGCGGAATCTTGAATAATTCAAAAACCGTAAGATGCACAAATTCCGCTATTTGCGCACATTTATAACACGACGAAAGCTACTCAGTCATGTACTTTGTTATGAGCTAGACCATCTTTTTCAAAATTATGCCGCTGAGGGAACGTTACCCTGGCGGCATCGGTTTTTTATGAATATCTCCGAAATTGTAAGACGCACAAATTCCGCTGCTGGCGCACAATTAGTCCTAATGATGCTCTAATTCCCTATTATACTCACATCCTTCTTAGCTACAACATTCCGCTGGCGTCATGGACACCATTTAAAATGTATATTCTAAAAGTCTGTCATTTTATATTCACGTCGTCTGTCAAAAAGACTGCAATATAATTATAGTCTTTCGGAAATATTCCAAGAACAGCACATCTGCAGTACCAGTGAAGGCGTAACTAGATAAATAAAATGGTATTTCAAAACAATCTGTAAACATCTTCATATTCATCACATAACTTGATCAAAACAACAAATAATCCTTTATTTATAAACAATGACTTCAAGATTTTGCTAATATTTAATGTATTAGCCATTTTTGTTATGTATATTTTATCACACATTTGTTTTCAATAAATTAATTACAATATCAATATACAAAAAAATATAGGGACAACGGTATCCATATGGAATAAATTTACATAGTTTTTTAATTTTGACAAAATACGTGACGATTATGAAGATTTTAACAGATTATTTTGTACCTACATTTCGAAATACCTTAATACTGGTAATTTGCAGGTGAAACTGAGAATAATTACCTCACGGACATATTAAATAGGTACTAGATAATTAGATTTCAACTAGATAAATAAACTGGCATTTCAAAACAATCTGTAAATATCTTCATAATCATCACATAACTTGATCAAAACAACAAATAATCCTATGTTTATAAACAATGACTTTAAGATTTTGCTAATATTTCATGTATTAGCCATTTTTGTAATGTATATTTTATCACAAATTTTTTTCAATAAATTAATTACAATATCAATATACAAAATAAGCGGCCAAGAGCAAGTCGGCCTCGCCCATGAAGGGTTTCGTAGCAGCAAGAAACATAATATAAAAGTTCTTGTAGTTCGTTGTAGGTAAATTGCGGTTTACGATTTATGACGTATTAAAAAAAAACTACTTACTAGATCTCGTTCAAACCATTTTTCGGTGGAAGTTTGCATGGTTGTACATCATATATTTTTTTTAGTTTTATAATTCTCTTATTTTAGAAGTTACAGGGGGGGGGGATACACATTCTATTTTACCACTTTGGAAGTGTCTCTCGCGCAAACTATTCAGTTTAGAAAAAAATAATATTAGAAACCTCAATGTCAACCTATCCATAGATACCCCACACGTATGGGTTTGATAAAAAAAAAATTGGAGTTTCAGTTCTAAGTATGGGGAACCCCCAAAATTTATTGGTTTTTTTTTCTATTTTTGTGTGAAAATCTTAATAAGGTTCACAGAATACATCTATTTACCAAGTTTCAACAGCATAGTTCTTATAGTTTCGGAAAAAAGTGACTGTGACATACGGACGGACAGACAGACAGATAGACAGACATGACGAATCCATAAGGGTTTCGTTTTTTGCCATTTGGCTACGGAACCCTAAAAATATAGGGACAACGGTATCAATATGGAATATAAATAAAAAAATATAAATATAAATCTTTTATTTCAGACCATTTAAATCCATAGCTTAATTATACAATTTTAGTCATCCCCATCACATAGATGGTTGGCAGTCCACAACTGTGCGTTTCACTAGAAACTTTCTGCCTCGCACAACCAAACTGTGGAATGAATTGTCGCCTGCGGTATTTCCGGACCGATACGACATTCAAACCTTCAAGAAAAGAGCGTACTCCCAAATCAAAGGCCGGCAACGCACTTGTGACTCCTCTGGTGTTGCGGGTGTCTATGGGCGGCGGTAATCGCTTACCATCAGGTGATCCGTCTGCTCGTTAGCCACCTCTGCCATAAAAAAAAAAAAAAAAAAAAGTAGTAATATCACATTTAAATGTATTATTAATCTTATCTATATTTTAGAATTTAAATTATAATTATTATTAAAAGTAATGTATTTACACGCTTAAATATATTTACACGCTTTTATATTTTAGAATTTAAATTATAATTATTATTAAAAGTAATGTATTTACACGCTTAAATATATTTACACGCTTTTTTTATTTTACATAAAATACGTGACGATTATGGAGATTTTAACAGATTATTTTGTACCTACATTTCGAAATACCTAAATAGTGGTAAGTAGCAGGTGAAACTGAGAATAATTTCCTCAAGGACATATTCATTTGCAATATGACTTTCCAAAATGTATCAGCTGTATCATGTTCATGGATAAGTTAAAAAAAAACATATTAAATTGTTTATGAAGTTCTTTCATTTCCATAAATCTTTGATCGATAAACCGCCCGCCCTCGGAATTTATTTATGCTACACGTCCGTGTTTGTGTTAATCTATACATTGTGTACTAAGTTTCAATTTATTCAATCGATTCGATAGATTCACAGCAAATTGGCTGTGATAGAGACGGACGGATAGACAGACCCACGAGTGATCCTTTTACTTTTTTGCAGTACAGAACTCTGAAAGAATCGCCTTGATGCCAATCGGACAGAAAAACTGGTTTTCTTCCGTCAGAATTTACCGTTTTTAAATTTTAATTATTCAGTTAATCTTTCTTTAATTTGCTTAAACATTTTCTTACAATGGTATTTGTTATTATTTCTGTCTACTAAATTATCCAGCACTAAGTATTATCGGGTACCCGGCCGGATCCAAAAAAGTAAAATCCTGCCAAAGACAAATCCCTCAAGACAAGGCTGTATGTCCAAGCAGCCTTAATGTAGGCAATCGGCAGCCCGTGAGGCAGCCCTAGACACTCACACATGCATAAACACGTGTACAGACATGAAGAAGTGTCACATTTCTATGTAGTAAAAATGGCGCGAAAGGAGACGTTTCACGGGACTATGGAGCTTGGACCTTATCTGTGTACTAAACATCATAAATAAGTCATTAGAAACATAGTCTTTTCTAATTGTACATTTCCTTCGATTTACCTTCGTTACGAGGTTCATCTAGTTTCTCAGATTTAACAATCGCAACACATAAATCACCCAACATGGCGAAGCGAGCGCAATTTTGGGCATTTTACGTTCAGAAACTAGATTTTGTACAACCATTGAAATTAATAATTTAGTTGTCCGACAAGTAACTCGAAAACCAGCTGTTATGCCTGTAAAAGAGGCAAGGCATATCCGCAGATTTTAAAAATCGTACACCAATGTCAGAAGTTAGAACAGAAGGGTGTTCAGTCAGTCAGAAGTCAGAGAAAGCATCTGAGGAATATGTGGACGAAGCCGTAATTTCTGAACGTGACCTACTATTGCAAGCTTCAGTGTTACCATTTATATTGTAAAAAGTGCTGACAAAACATTATGCTTGAACCACGCAACCCTGCTTCTAATGTTTTTTTCATTATTTTTCCTAGAAAGCCTATATTTTTCTATATTTTTCGTACTACGTACATGTCCAGCCACAAAATGAAACGTGTCCTTTGTATGAAGTGTCCGCCGGGCTGTGTAGTACGATATTTGAAATGTGTAGCTCAAATTCAGTATTTTTATACTGAGTTATCGTTTAAGAGCGTTACGCCAAAACGTCTTGCTTCTTGTAGAGGTAAATGGCACTCACACCTAGGGATGGGTAAGTACTGCAGTATTTACTCATGCCAACGATTATAAGTACTTTTTTTTTACTTTGTACTGAGTATTTATGTTTTACTAACAAAAACTAAATAAGCTATTGTTTTTTATCTAATATTTATCTTTATGACAATTTTAAGTACTTTTTTTTTACTTTGTACTGAGTATTTATGTTTTACTAACAAAAACTAAATAAGCTATTGTTTTTTATCTAATATTTATCTTTATGACACTTTTTTAAGTTTTTCTAAGTTCTTAAGGTTTTCTAAGTTAACCACCACTTACTATACTAGAGAAAAAACTGCCAAAGTACGTTATAGCAATTTTGAATTTGCTTACTTTTACTTTAGATATGTACAAAAAACTATTTATAATGAGCTGCCAGTCTCGCAGGACTGGAAGCCAACCTTTGTCGTCTAAGTAGTCTGACAATATAACATTTTATTTAGATTCCCCTTAAAATCTTTATTAAAGAGAGCTGTTATTCGTAGTGATACCAACTAAAAAAAAGCGACCAAGTGCGAGTCGGACTCGCCTATGAAGGGTTCCGTAGCAGCAAGTAACATAATATAAAAGTTCTTGTAGTTCATTGTAACTTGAATGAAAGGTAAATTGCGGTTTACGATTTATGACGTATTAAAAAAAAAACTACTTACTAGATCTCGTTCAAACCATTTTTCGGTGGAAGTTCGCATGGTAATGTACATCATATATTTTTTTTAGTTTTATCATTCTCTTATTTTAGAAGTTACAGGGGAGCAAACTATTCAGTTTAGAATAAAAAAGGATATTAGAAACCTCAATATCATTTTTGAAGACCTATCCATAGATACCCCACACGTATGTACGAACGTACGTACGTACGAACCCCCAAAATTTATTGTTTTTTTTCTATTTTTGTGTGAAAATCTTAATGCGGTTCACAGAATACATCTACTTACCAAGTTTCAACAGTATAGTTCTAATAGTTTTGGAAAAAAGTGACTGTGACATACGGACGGACAGACGGACAGACAGACATGACGAATCCATAAGGGTTCCGTTTATTGCCATTTGGCTACGGAACCCTAAAAATCACTTTAGGCTCCGTGCACACGGGAAACTTTTATGTACCACTAATGCGTGTAACTTGTTTTGTTTGTAGGGTTCCGTAGCCAAAATGGCAAAAAAGGAACCCGTATAATTTCGCCCTGTCCGTCCGTCCGTCACAGTCATTTTACTCGGTAAGTATTGGCACTATGTGGATGTTTTTTTTTTACGGAATGGAAAGTGACGATGTAGTCGAGGATGGTACACGCAATCTCAAATAATGCTTTGAAGACTCCCAGATTGTAGGATTCGGGAAACACAGACGCAGGTAAGGAGTTCCACTCCCGCGCAGGTCGCATAATAAATGCAGAAGCATATAGCTTCGTGCGAATAGGTGGTATATCAACTGAATCAGTTATTCAAGAAAGGGAATAAGTCAAATGCCTTCTGGTTCTTACAGGCAAAAGTTACGAAATAGTTAAGAAATGGAACACGTAAAAACTTTCGTCTGAATCTTATATGAAGCGTCAAGCTTACCTTCACAAGAAACAGAACATTTTAGAAAACAGAAATCGGTCTTTTTCATCTCCTAAAAAGTAAGGTCATTTTCACATGTTCCCTTTCTTAAATAACCGATCTATTGAAACGCCTCCCTGCCCCTAGTTAACCAAAGGTGGAATGGAGCTGGGGGAATGAGGTCATGAAGTTCTTGAGCACACTCTCCGAAATGAACTCGATAAAAAACCGATAAAGAGGCGGCTTTGCAGCGATGCTCAAGGCTTTGGAGCTTATTTAAAATAAACTCGTCATCACCTATTAGTCTCCTGGCGCGTCGATAGCATCCAAGGCTTTCAAGCTGGTAGCGGGCTTCTTACATTATATCAGGACTTGTGCCTGATATAATGTAAGAAGCTGTCCAGGTGCGAAGTACCATCTCACCTTAGATAGGATACCTAGTTTCATTGCAGCTACTTTAGCCTTGGACTCTATGTATTGACCGAAATTCAGGTTAGGTGTTCAAGGTGGTCAGTTATCGGAATCGATTCATCTCGGAGAGTAGGAGCCAAGGTGAAAGGACTCCTTTTGGCAGAAAAAAAGACACGCCTGTGTTTTGGAAACATTGAACCTAACGAGGTGTTATTACCCCAATCAAACACTGCCTGAAGTGATAGGTTCAAGCGCTCGCTCTCTCTCTAAGGGATTGCGTCTCAGCGCTGGTGGCTCGTGCTCTAGATAGGTATATTTTTACAGCTGTGCTATCTATCATCTTTTCTCTCATCTGCATACCCAATTACCCAATGATGCCGGGTTTAAGCAGGTCATTTATATGTAGCAGGAATAGAGTTGCACAAAGAAAGAACCGAACCCTGAGGTACCCCGGCATCGATAGCCAATAAGGTCAGACAAGCAGCCATCAACGACTACCCGAATCGACCGTTCCCTCAGGAAATCGGATACTCAGTTGCACAAGCTCACAGGGAGCCCGTAAGATGGAAAATTACCAATAAGGCTGGCGTGCCAGACCCTATCAAAAGCCTTTGAGATGTCGAGAGACACAACGAGTGCTTTACCATTTTTCTCAATGGCCTCGCCCCAAACATGCGTACCATACACAAGAAGATCTCCTGTGGATCAACTTCGGCGAAACCCGTATTGTCGATCGCTAAGAAGGTCATTGTCTTCGTCTTCGAGGTATGCAAGAATGAGGTTGTTCAATACACGTTCCATAATCTTGGATTATGGAAGTGATTGCTATGGGGCGGTAGTTTGCAGAGTCTACACGGCTACCTTTTTTGGGCACAGGTTGCACGTTGGCAAGCTTCTAGGACTTTGGGACTACCTACACCTATCTTAAGAGAGAGACGGTACAGACGTGTCAGAACAGGAGACAACTCAGGAGCGCAGTTCTTGAGAACTATGGCTGGTATACCATCAGGTCCACTGGCTTTGTTCACGTCTAGATTGCGAAGTGTATTGAGAACCTTTTGGCGGATATAGATTGGAGGCATTGTAGTACCGCAAGGAGGTAACTGGGGTGGTGTACTATTCGCAGAATCCAAACGCGAATTTTCAGCAAACAGAGAGGCAAACAAGTTTGCCTTATCAGTTGCTATGTAAGCCAGTGTTCCCTCAGGTTTCAGCAGTGGAGGCAGAGACGGCACGACAGAAATTCGCCTCGACCGATTTAGATTAAAATTCTTACTGCCAGAGGGATAGGAGGCAAGCTTTGATCCGATGCGGCGTATGTGGTCGAGGCGTGCACTGCGTAGCGTCTTTTTGTAGGACTTCGCGGCTCGATTAAAGGCTCTTTTCTTATCTCGCGTACCCGGAGCTTTGCGACTGCAAACATCAGCCCAAGCTTGGTACGCCGAATGTTTTACTGCCTCGGCAGCTGAGCATTTGGCATTGAACCACGGGCGAGCTTGATTCTCAAGAGAAATGTCACAGAACGGGATGTAATATTCCATTGACAGATTACCTCTGAGATTGATGCCGCACAGCTCGACGGGTCTCAAGAAGAAAAAAAAATGCCCAGTTAGTGGTTGAAGAATTTAAACATATCCAACCATGAGTGCGCACAAGATGCTTTGAAGCGATATTCAAATATTGAAGGCAAGAGAAAGGTTAATATTAGATAACAGTTCAGGACTATCAATAGTTCCTTGTGCTATATTACACAAATAACAGATATCAGTAATGTTCCGCCTAACTTCAAGAGGCAAGAAGTGATAACGTTTACATCTGTCGAGGTACCCTGCAGATCTTCGTCGAGTTTTGTAATCGAGATACCGTAAGAACCTCTTCTGAATACCCTCAATACGAGATCTATAGATCTCGTACTGGGGATTCCAGACAGGCGAAGCATACTCGAGATGACTACGGACGTAAGCACAGTAGAGGATTTTAATAACTTTTATGTTGCGAAAACTTGCAGAAGTCCGAAGCACGAAACCTAATGCTCTATTAGCTTTGTTGACAATGTTATTTATATGTCCATCAAAGAGTAATTTAACATCGAACGTAATTCCTAGGTCTCTAGTAGAATTAACTCTGCAGATATTCTGATTATATAAAGAATATTTAAAGTCTATAATATTACTTTTACGTGAATATGATGAATAATAACATTTCGAAATATTTAAGTCTAAACAATTTACTGAACAATATAATTGAAACCTAAGAAGGTCTTCCTGGAGACCCTGGGCATCCTCAATTTTAGATATTTTCTTTAGTATTTTCATGTCATCAGCGAAGAGCAATATTCTGGAATTAACGAAACAATCCCGGACATCATTGATGAATAAAATAAATAATAAAGGACCTAATAGTGAGCCCTGCGGCACGCCCGACGGCACGGTTGACCAGCTCGATGAGTAGCCCTGCAATACGACTGCTTGACTTCGGTTTTCTATATAGGATGTAAACCACCTATACAAGTCTCCATGGATACCGGCTCTCAAAAGTTTGCTCAAAAGAATATTATGATCTATTCGATCGAAACATTTACTATAATCTGTGTAGATTACATCTACCTGGGCTCCATCCTCCATGGTTTTCGTTATAATATCACTAGCCAGTAATAAATTTGATGTAGTCGACCTTTTCCTAATGAAGCCATGCTGATCGTCAGTTAATGAGCACCTGAGCGAGGCATAGACTTGGTTATACACTAGTTTTTTCTAAAATTTTCGCAAAAAGACATAGTTTAGAGATGGGCCTGTAGTTCTCTACATTATCATTGTCGCCCTTTTTGAGAACTGGTGTAATAAATGCAGACTTCCACAGCAAGGGAACAGTACCTTCAGATAGAGACCGCTTGAAGAGCAAAGTCAGCGGTACGTCAAGTCAGAAGCAAGGTTGACTATAAAGATCGGAGGTACATGGTCAGGTCCACCGGATTTCGATAGATCTAGAGATTTAAGTAGCTTGAAGACCTCATGCTCAGAAATGACAATCCTTACCAATAGAGGATAAAAAAATGCAACATTAAGTAGTGTTTAGTTTCTAGCATACTGATTAATAGTTCGAGAAGGTTAAAATAAAAATTAAAAAGAAGAATGAAACAATGTAGAGTTCTGAGAGAAGAAAGAAGAGATCTGCTAAAATCTGCTACACTACGTGGAACCCTGATATTATGGATAATTATGTATGGTTCATTCCAATAAAAAAAAGCAAAACGTAAACAAACTTACTATGGAACTGACACATGTCAATGTCATCTGCATACTACGTTTGTTTACCTTTTTCTTTTTTTGATTGGAATGAAGTATATATGGTTTACCTACTTAAAAATTAATAAACGGAAAATTCCCGTACTATCTTGTATGAAACAAAAGTTGCTAGCTCAGTACTTTATTAAAATTATTTTCTAGCAAACAAGTCATAAAAAAATATAACTTTTCTATTGCTATTTAAAAAAAAACCTTGAAAACTGCCAAATTCTGACACTTTTTTAAATCGTCAGCTTATTCTGCCAGAGTTAAAATTTAGTAGCCAAATCTGCCACAAATGGTCACACTGCGGGGCGGACGGGTTTCGAAAACACGGGAACGCGTGCGACGGGGGGAGCTCATTCCCTGTGCCCGTGCCCCGGGGGCTACCTGTGCGAGGAGCGCAGCTCAGTTCAGAGCGATAAGATAAACACTTTGATCAGAAATTAACAAAGCATTGATTTGATTATATCTGCTTTGTGAGAAATATACCTCAACACACAGAGGTAATAAAGTACGAATTACTTCTATGCTATTCTATGGTATGGTATCTGTTCTATGGTACTAGGTAGAAAAAAATATTGCCGATTTAAAAGCATGTGTAATACTTAAACATTTTTAGTCTTATGCCGATACATCAAAAAGTTTGTTGTTCAACTTGTCGATGTTACCCGATTTTAGTTAATTTAAATACGACGCCAAATAATAAAACATTTATAAACATCATAACAAAAAATTTTCTGCTTAATTGTCCAATTAGTTCTGGTTGTATGCTACCAATTTAGGAAGGTTACCTTTTTGTATGGCGCGGCCGCTTTCTCGTATACATTCTAATTTGGTCGGATTATAGGGAAAATGTTCGTTCTTTCTTCTTTTGGGTAAATCTTTTTAAATCAACGTTATTTAAAGCTGAAACTTACAGGAAAGCTTGCTATCAGGACGCTCTAATTTTATGTAAAATTTCATATTACATAGTCTTATGGGAGCACTGAATTCAATCTTTAAAATTTCTCTAACTTAATTTCGTAATTAAATGGTATATCTCACTAATTGACTGGATAATACAATCCACAACCGCAGACATTATTAGGGTCTACTAGAGGAATATTTGAGTGCTCTTTATTCGATTGCAACTTCACTCGTTTCCTTGTAAATTAGAATTTCCTGATTTTCTAAACAAATTAATTACTAAAACAATATTATAATTTAAAAAAAACTAACATTGCTCAAATTACGCACAAATTAAGGTGTACTAGTGTTTTCTTTTTACATTTCTTCTATCAGCCGTTTTCGAGATACCTACAGAAAACACAAAAACGTTACTGCAGCGGAATCTTGAATAATTCAAAAACCGTGAGATGCACAAATTCCGCTATTCAGTCATGTACTTTGTTATAAGCTAGACCGTCTTTTTCAAAATTATCCCGCTGAGGGAACGTTACCCTGGCGGAATCGGTTTTTTATGAATATCTCCAAAATTGTAAGACGCACAAATTCCGCTGCTGGCGCACAATTAGTCCTAATGATGCTCTAATTCCCTATTATACTCACATCCTTCTTAGCTACAACATTCCGCTGGCGTAATGGACACTACAAATACTGTAGAAACATGTTGTTAATACGCCCGCCACCCGACGTAACGACACCCCACGCGACAACACGCCTCAACACGCATATAAAATCCATACAAACTCTATGGCTAGAAATATACTACCAACACCCGACGACACGTGGCGTGGGGTGGCGTCGGGTGCTGGTAGTATGTTTCTAGCCATAGAATTTGTATGAATTAGCTATGCGTGTTGTCGCGTGGGGTGTCGTCAAGTCGTGTGGCGTGTTAACAGTATGTTTCTGCCCATAAAGTGAAGGCTGTATACACCAGACAAGAAGCCTAGCCTTAGAAGCCTTTAACACGTTAACTGCCATTGGGCGCACCTGTGCGTTTACAACTCCTTAAGTGTATGCCTCCAACGCAAATATGCGTTTTCATACATTTGTATGGCTACTAGGTAGTATGCCGCCCGACGCGTATGTGCGTGTATGTGATTTGTATTACAAACTCGCAGGTGCGTCGCGCGGCACGCTGCATAGACGCGGAAACGCGCAGGTGCGTCGAACGGCATACAGACAGGAGCATAACTTGCCCGCAAATATGCGTCGTACGGCATACTTCATAAGCAAGATGGTATGGCATTAAGTAATGTTTTAGATGGCACGTAACGTGTTAACTATTTCCTTAAAAAATAAAATTATGCAGTAGTGCGTTCAGAAGGTACACTCTGACAACAGGATAGCATAATACAGGGTGTTGTTTTGGTCGACAACGAACTTTTCAGGGGTGATAGTATACATGACACTGATGCCAAAAAATATATAAAAAGTGGCACCGTACATTTTCATAAGAAAATCTTAGAAAATAATTAATTATGGTATCCTTGTTTCCGTGCCTACCGTATTTTAACAATGAATGGTTGCGTAGCAACGAGGCCAGGTGTGCGGGGGTGCGCGAGGGGCCCCGACTGCGGCAGCGCCGCGCGGCGCGAGCAGTCTGCTGCATGCCTCCGCGCCGAACCTGCGTTTCTTGTTCTCAGCGAGAGCAAGCGCCTCTGCGCGTGAACTTACGCTACGGCTATGATCAGGAACAAGTCTTTATTCAATAGTTGTGAACTGAGGGATGTAGTATTAAATTTCGTGTGGTGTAAATCAAGTCGATTAAGTGAGATTTGGAGTGCCGTCGCGCCGCCGTAATGTGTTACGCAATAAAAATATTATTTACAAACTCCGCAAATCGTGTTCCACCGAAAAAACATCCAATGCTAGAGATAGAGCCCAAAATAGACAAGAGTTCAAGGAAGAATCTTTCTTGGAATACTTCTCCCGACAGCCACGTTCATGTAAGTGTCATTGACCTTTTTGTAGCAAAAGTCGTGAATGAGCCGGCCGTCATTGACTGACTGCGTGGTGTCAGTGACCCCAGCAAGCACTTTTTTCCTGGGGCTCCTACGAGAATCCTACCTATCTCAAATTTTAGAGCATAATTAGAGCAATCATTATGCCAAGGGAAAAAATTAGAGAAATCATACTTTTCGAGATACGAGCGCCTAAAGGTGTGCTTGCTGGATGGCAGTCCACCCAGCAAGCACAGCACAAAAACTACGAAGACTTGGGAAAAAATTTTGATGCACAGATTTAGAGCATCATAAAGTGAGTCGGACTGCAAAGTTTCATGAATGTCATGTCAATAGTTATCTCGCTAGAACGCAAAACCTGCTTCACGTTCTTTTCACGAATCTATCTAGCAGTCACATCAGATCTCAGCAATTACAGCATCTTGGTTCAAAATTTTTATGCCAGGATTTAGAGCAACACGAAAAACCTATGCTGAATTATTTTTGAATCCCAAAAATCAGTACTTTTTGTGCTACGAGCCAATGTTTTTTCCTTGCTGGGTGGACATAACACAAGTGACAAAGGTGTATAGCTTTGCAACTAATATGAATACAAGACTGGTTCTTATGCTCAGATTTAGAGCAAAATTACAGCATTCTGCTCAAAAGAAACTAGAATCCCAAACGTTATAGTTACAGCGGTAGACGCTAAAAACTGATTTTTCCCGCCAATTTTTTGAATAATTACGGTGACTCGCGGCAGATTGCGACGTTGCCGCTCTTAATTTTTTTAGTTCAAGCAGTAACTAACTTTGTGCTGTGAGTATAAGGTACATTTCAGTTTCAAACTATCGATTGTCACTTACATTGATATAGACTAGAAACAAGGACGATTTTATATATTTCTATGGGAATAAATACATGTAAATCATACGATAGCGGAATACCTATAATACGGAACGCTTGTGGTTCATCATTGCGTTTTGCTGGTGGTGGCGGCGGCGGCATCGTTCCGATTTCAGCCATGCTCCAATATTTGTATATTGCAGTACAAAAACAAAACGCAAAACGCCCTACATCCACACATTCGACCAACACATTAGTCATATTCATATTCCGTACTAAATCCTATAAATTCGACTGAATAAAAAGCGGTCAAGTGCGTGTTGGGCCACGCGCAGTGTAGGGTTCCGTGGTACAACTTCATCAAAGTAATCAATGAAAATATGAAGCAGGTACGAAATTTTTGACGTTTTCATGTGTCAGTTCCCTAATAAGATTGTTTGCCTTTTTTAAATTTGATTGAAACAAGGTTATACCTAGTGCCGCGTTCAAAACCACTGTACCTACATAAAAGTCAGTTTTTTTTCAAATAAAAATATTTTTATTTGTATGGTGATTATAGGGCTAGTGGTGAACTCCACTGTCAGACACCTGAAATAACTTGACGACTACCATCTAAAGATATTAATTGGCACGAATGTGTCAGAGTGTCTTGAAAAACGCGAAAACCGTCGAGTTAAATGTCACTAACAGAAAAACTTATCCAGATAATTATCTAACTTTTATTCAGTTAACCTACGTTATCGACGCGAAAAAGCAAGAGTGCAAGTCACACTGAACTGCGGCTGTGGTGACCGATTTTTATTACCATCGGTCTTCATCGTAGCATTGGCCGAATGTGTGGATGTAGGGTAAAATTTATTTGTCATTAGTTTACGGCGTTGGTAACACACAGAATGAAATATAAAAAAAATTATAAGCAACAAAACAAAACGAGAGAAGCTCGGCTTGACTAAAACCCTCGTGTGTATAAAAGTTACAAAAAACTGATTATGGACGTCTGTTTCTAAAATATATATTTTTTAATATCTATATGTTTACTAGTATTACAGGTTAAAAAATTGATGACACATTTACTGATTATGGAGTTGGTTTGGCATGGTACTTTTTTACACATAGTTTAATTATTAGGTAAATAAAAATATTCTACATATATTTTGCTGCGTAAGACTGATTATTAAACAAAATGTGAAAGCCCTACATGCGTTTAATTTGTGACACTGATCCCTGAAGTCTAAACAACGATAGCCGACATCAATGAGACCCTTCCTCTTACTTTTAGGCTTTTCAAGAGTTGTTTTTTTATTAACACTTAGTGACGTCGTGACATGTCTTTTAAGCTATAAAGATATAATATCAGCTGTCAACTAAAACGGAAGTACGTCGTCCGGCTCGATACAATAATACCAATTCCTGTCATATTAAACCCTTACGTATTGTAAGATCACCAACACTTCCATTTATATTTGTCCCGCTTGTTTCTTGTCTATCAGTGTAAATGACGATCGATAGTTTGAAACTCAAATGTACCTTATACTCACAGCACAAAGTCAGTTATTGCTCGAACTAGAAATAAATAAGAGCGGCAACGTCGCAATCTGCCGCGAGTCGCCGTAATTATTCAAAAAATTGGCGGGAAAAATCAGTTTTTAGCGTCTACCGCTGTAACTATAACGTTTGGGATTCTAGTTTTTTTGAGCAGAATGCTGTAATTTTGCTCTAAATCTGAGCATAAGAACCAGTCTTGTAATCATATTAGTTGCAAAGCTATACACCTTTGTCACTTGTGTTATGTCCACCCAGCAAGGAAAAAACATTGGCTCATAGCACAAAAAGTACTGATTTTTGGGATTCAAAAATAATTCAGCATAGGTTTTTCGTGTTGCTCTAAATCCTGGCATAAAAATTTTGAACCAAGATGCTGTAATTGCTGAGATCTGATGTGACTGCTAGAAAGATTCGTGAAAAGAACGTGAAGCAGGTTTTGCGTTCTAGCGAGATAACTATTGACATGACATTCATGAAACTTTGCAGTCCGACTCACTTTATGATGCTCTAAATCTGTGCATCAAAATTTTTTCCCAAGTCTTCGTAGTTTTTGTGCACCAGTTGTGCTTGCCGGGTGGACTGCCATCCAGCAAGCACACCTTTAGGCGCTTGTATTTCGAAAAGTATGATTGCTCTAATTTTTTCCCTTGGCATGATGATTGCTCTAATTATGCTCTAAAATTTGAGATAGATAGGATTCTCGTAGGAGCCCCAGGAAAAAAGTGCTTGCTGGGGTCGCTCACACGACTGAGTGCTCATGCGTTTTCAAAATCAAAATCAAAAGGTTTTTTATTTAAGTAGATGTTTTGCACATACTTTTAAATCGTCTTTTTTTTCTACCTAGTACGAAGTTCCTACCACGCGGAACTTGTACACTCAACGTTTCGGGAAGTGTTTCCGAAGCGAGAAGAAACGTCGAGCCCAAAAGAAACTCGCTTCAACACATTTTTTAAAATAATACTTAATTACTAATACAATGTATGTTATCAACAATACAGTTATCAGGAAGAGCAATACATTTCCAAATGTCTTTGTCATTCACATAATCTATTATCTAACAATAAGCTTTTGAGCACAGATTTTTTTTTACATACGTTTTGAATTTGTTTTCAGGCAGATTTGTTACATTGTCTGGTATTTTATTATAGAATCGTACACATTGCCCCACAAACGACTTTTTAACTTTGCTCAGTCTCGAATAGGCAATATCAATGTTATTTATATTCCTTAGGTTTAAATCATGTCTGTCACTGTTTTTACGAAACAAATGCAAATTCTTGCGGACGTACATAATGTTCTCATATATGAATTGACTAGCAACCGTTAAAATATTAATTTCCTTAAACTTATCCCTCAACGACTCGCGGGATCGCATCTGATAGATTGCGCGGATTGCTCTTTTTTGTAAAACGAAAATAGTTTCAATCAGCTGCATGTCCCCAGTAAAATTCCGTAGGACATAATACTATAGAAATAACTAAAATACACTAGCCGTGCAGTGTCTACATCTGTAAACTGCCTAATTTTTTTTACGGCATAAGCAGCTGAACTAAGCTTTCCCGCTAAAGTTTCTATATGTGGACCCCATTGCAATGTAGCATCTAAAGTTATACCGAGGAAAACAGTACTATTAACAAATTCCAATTCATTACTATCTATGATTACACTAGCGTCAATATTTCTAACGTTTGGTAATGCGAATTTTATACATTTGGTTTTTTTAGCATTTAAAATTGTTAACAGTGAACCAGTTGAGTATCTTTGAAAGAGTGCTGTTTACTTTATCAGTTTTGTTTAATTTTCTATCAACTTTAAAAATAAGAGAAGTATCATCTGCAAACAACACTATATTTGCGAAATTTTGAACCATAAACGGCAAATCATTAATATACGCAAGAAAAAGGAAAGGACCTAATATTGATCCCTGGGGTACCCCCATTATTACTTTAGAGCCGGAAGAATTGATGCCATTTATTTGAACTTTTTGTGTTCGGTTGCTAAGGTATATAAGAAGACTGAGAGCCCCGTCTTCCACAACGTAATGCCTTAGTTTCATAAGTAGTGTTTGATGTTCAACACAATCAAATGCTTTAGATAAATCACAAAATACTCCTATTGCATTCTGTGAATCCTCAAAAGCATCATAGATATTGTGAATAAGTGCTACGCCTGCATCAGTTGTACACCGACCTTTTGTGAAACCAAATTGTTGGTTATGATGGAGGTTATTATCATTAAAATGTTGTATCATTTGATTTAGCATTACTTTTTCAAAAATTTTACTAAGAACGGGTAACACAGAAACTGGTCTCTAGTTTCCCGGGTCAGTTTTGTTGCCAGGCTTATAAAGGGGTATGACCTTACTGAATTTCATGAGGTCTGGAAAAACGCCATTATCAATGCTAATATTAAAAAGACAAGCTAAATATGGAGCTAAAGTATCAATAACATTTCCCATTAAATTTACTGAAAGTCCCCAAAGGTCCTCGGTTTTTTTCACTTTAAGATGTAACACCTTTTTTTGATTTTTTCGTAAATTTCTATTTTTTTTTGCTTTCTTGACCGACTCGTACCCTGAGCCGTAACAATTTTGTTGTTAAGAAAGTTAATTTAGAGTCTGTCCTTTTCGCACTCGAGAAGTTTCTTATTCTTATAGGCTATCGTTTTGGTTAAATGATATGCTGATTTTTAGACCAGTTTTGGAACGTCTCTTCGTTGTTTTTTTTAATTCTCTTTGGAGAACTGTCAGCTTTCACAGCGCGGTTGCGCGGTGCGCCACCAAAAACGCACTCCGTGGAATAAGTGCTGGTGATGCTGTGGCCGGGTTGATTTTGGACATTGTTCCCTTGTTCCCGACTGTTCCCCTTTTGGTAAGTAGACAGCAGAGGCTCAGGCGTGTTAATTAACTATTGACACCTTCCAGCCCCTCAAAAGGGGTGCTTCTACGGGGCGCATTCATCGCAAGAATTGTTTCACCGGGGCGCATTCGTGACCAAGAGTTTTTTTCCTCACCGGGAGTCAAGAGTGTTTCATCTGGGCGCATTTGTGACCAAGAGTTTTTTTTTCTCACCGGGAGTCAAGAGTGTTTCTACGGGGCGCATTCATCGCCAGGATTGTTTCATCGAGGCGCATACGCCAAGAAAAGTTTTTCTACGGGACGCATTCGTCACCACGAGTTTTTTTGCAAGATGCAAATTTTTTTCTGAGGGACGCATTCGTCACCAAGAATTGTTTCTACGGGACGCATTCGTCACCGAGAGTTTTTTTTGACGAGTTTTTTTCGTTGCCAGGAGTGTTTGGTTTTTGGGAGGCAACTTTTATTTTTCCGGGAGGCAATCTCTTCACCGGGAGGCAACTTCAAATATTCAATTGTTTTTGTTTTTCTGCTTTGCTGGATGCATTATTAAGATGTGGCAACGGGCCGTGTTTCCATTTGACTACATCTGAGTATTTTGACAATTTTTTAAGACAATTTAGAGGCGTTCCTTCATTAAGGGCGACTCTTGACGTTTTTTTTCCGACGATTCGGCTGAAGCGGTTTATAATAAGTGTTTAGAACAAGTGACCACCGGACCACCAACGTACCCACTTTTTGTTATTTTCTGTAGGAAATATATTTAATTAAATTAAAAGTTTGTTAAACTTTATTTCTTGTTTTTTACTTTATTTATGAAGCCTCCCCTAGAGAATATAGGTTACATTTAAAGAAATATTTTTTTATAAAAAAAAAACTAACACCTTTTTTTGATTTTTTCGTAAATTTCTGTTTTTTTGCTTTCTCGACCGACTCGTACCCTGAGCCGTAACAATTTTGTTGTTAAGAAAGTTAATTTAGAGTCTGTCCTTTTCGCACTCGAGAAGTTTCTTATTCTTATAGGCTATCGTTTTGGTTAACTGATATGCTGATTTTTCGACCAGTTTTGGAACGTCTCTTCGTGTTTTTTTTTAAATTCTCTTTGGAGAACTGTCAGCTTTCACAGCGCGGTTGCGCGGTGCGCCACCAAAAACGCACTCCGTGGAATAAATGCTGGTGATGCTGTGGCCGGGTTGATTTTGGACATTGTTCCCTTGTTCCCAACTGTTCCCCTTTAGGTAAGTAGACAGCAGAGGCTCAGGCCAATCCTATTTATCGATTTCCTCAGAAGATTTCTATTCTAAATTAATTTTTGATTTACAGGCCGCGTGGCGTCACCAGAACGTTTGGCGTGTTAATTAACTATTGACACCTTCCAGCCCCTCAAAAGGTACTGAACCTTATTTATAAACACATGTCTAGCATTCTTTCTAAATTACCCTTTCGAATTTGACCGAAAACTGCTACTTTGAGGTTAGAATAAGTAGGTACCAAGTCCTATATTTCACATTAATTTATTTCTTTTGGTGCTTCATGATACACCAACACCATTGTTTAGTAACCCCCTTGTGTGAACAGAGCACATCGAGTGGAACTTTCACTCTGAAACTTAGATTTATTCCCTTAAAGGTTAGTATTGTTAGTCATGGTATAGCCGTTGCTTTCCCCGAGTTCTTTTATTTGTGAATGTTTTTCACATCATACAAACCTTTGTTTCATTCGTGTCATTCAGTAAGAAACGTGTTTTATTATAAAAGTTTTCGCATTAGTTATTTTTTGATAGGATAGGCTTTAGCGAAGGACGGGGTCGGTTACTTGTTTTTTTAATTAAGTAGTAATGGTGAGCTGTAGACTAAAGTGTAGTGTATGTTAGGTTTTAAGGTGTCTGTTGAAGCGCCTACCAGCTTCAACAGTTTTTTTTTTTGTTACTGGGACTAACCCTTAGTGTTTTTTTCCAGGGGTGCTTCTACGGGGCGCATTCATCGCAAGGATTGTTTCATCTGGGCGCACTTGTGACCAAGAGTTTTTCTCACCGGGAGTCAAGAGTGCTTCTACGGGGCGCATTCATCGCAAGGATTGTTTCATCTGGGCGCACTTGTGACCAAGAGTTTTTCTCACCGGGAGTCAAGAGTGCTTCTACAGGGCGCATTCATCGCAAGAATTGTTTCATCTGGGCGCATTTGTGAGACCGAGAGTTTTTTTTGACAACAAGGTTTTTTTTCGTGGCCAGGAGTTTTTGGTTTTTGGGAGGCAACTTTTATTTTTCCGGGAGGCAATCTCTTCACCGGGAGGCAACTTCGAATATTCAATTGTTTTTGTTTTCCTGCTTTGCTGGATACTTATTAAGATGTGGCAACGGGCCGTGTTTCCATTTGACTACGTCTGAGTATTTTGACTATTTTTTAAGACAATTTAGAGGCGTTCCCTCATTAAGGGCGACTCTTGACGTTTTTTATCCGACGATTCGGCTGAAGCGGTTTATAATAAGTGTTTAGAATAAGTGACCACCGGACCACCAACGTACCCACTTTTTGTTATTTTCTGTAGGAAATATATTTAATTAAATTAAAAGTTTGTTAAACTTTATTTCTTTTTTTTACTTTATTTATGAAGCCTCCCCTAGGGAATATAGGTTACAAAGAGATTTAAAGGTTTTGACAATAGTATCTGGTTCAATTTCTTTAAAAGAGATTTTTTTATCACAAGTACTGACATTTTCTTCTAGCAATATTTTGGCATTTCTAGGTGATCGACTTTAAACTTCGGAATGCTTTAGAAAACCTACGGAGTACGCAGGCCTTGTGCGACAAGCTCCTTCAAGAACGTGAGGACAGCGAAGTGGAACTTCAAAAAGTCATCAAAAAAACACTGAAATAAAAAACGAGCTTAGTGAGCAGGACATCAAATACATGGACCTGCTTGACCAGCGCGACCATCTGCTGGAGACAGTTTTTGCACTTCAACAGTGCAATTCTTCTTTTCAAACCCGAAGCGATCGAGGTGGCACGATATTGGCAAAAAATATTATAAGGGAACTGACACTTCCACACGAAAAGAAGAACAGTGCAATGAAGTCCACGAACAAACGCTGAACCGCGTCAAAGACCTGGAACGAGAGCTCTCGGCGGCGCAGGACCTCATCTCACAGCTGCAGGCCGAGCAGGACGCCAGTCAGCTCAGGGAGACCCAGGACTTGTACGAGGAGTTAGTTGGCAAACATGCGGCAAGTAATTCAGTCCCGCGTATTAGTCGGAAAAAATTAAAAAAACTAGGCCAAATTAACAAATTAATTAAAAAAACCGCATTTAACATAAAAAGTCATTGTAATAAATGTAACAAGAATTCCGTAAAATATAAACAAGAGCGATCAGAACTTTTGAAGCGGTTAAATATCTATTCAACAGAATTAGACCAGTGTAAAATAGAATATGATACAACACAACAATTAAATACTGAGTTAAGTAAATTAAAAATATCTTTGTCGGAATGTGAAGTTAAGTATGAACTGGCCGAAAAGCAAATTGAATAGAATATTTTATCAGCTAATGAGTTACTAGATTTATGTAATTCTAATTCTGAACGATTTGAGTCATTGACAACTAAACATAGTTGTGAATGAGGCCGATTTGTTTCATCGGAATCTCAAACGCCAAGGCCCAGCGGCGCGGGTGGCGCGGGTGGCGCGGGTGACGCGGGTGGCGCGGGTGACGCGGGTAACGCGGCCGGCCGGGGCGACGTCGCCGGTGCCGAGTGCGCAGGCGGCTCGCCGGGGCTGGCAGCGGCGCTCCCCCCTGCACCTCATCCTATACTATTAAACGAGTTAAGTGTCCCGACGATTTCGAAAACGGCTTGAAACCTTTTGACGAAAATCTAGGATTAGGAGTTAAAAATTACCAGAAATCGATCTATGGGGGAATTATCTTCGAAAAATTTCATTTAAGGGAGATATGAGCGAAATTACATAAAAGCAGAACGCATATGATGCTTATTTTTAACATTATGTTCAAGCGCGATCTGGCGTAACGGTTCGGTGCTACCTTTCTTTTGTGTAGGTCTGGGTTCGAATCCCACGACACTTCATTGATTTTTTGTCTTTTTTTTGGGTAATTTTTATTTTTTTATTATTATGTAAATAAAAAGACAAGAGTTTTGGCGACTTTTTACAGCCACCGCGCACTATCAACTTTTTGGTCCGTCGACAGTTTGGTCAATCTTTGATTTTCTTATTTCAATTGTTGATCAGCGCCATCTAGTTGAGTTTAGAGAAAGACGTGGAAAATTCCCTAATGCTAATTACAATGCCAATTACATTACAAAAATGCTTTTTATTTACTTATTTACACAAAATAAAAAATAAAAAGACTCGCCCCTGCAGAAGAACTTCTGGTCAGTGAGCCACCGGAACGGAACGGAACGGAAAAAAAGTCTCGTGGGATACGAACCCGGACCTCAAAATTAGACGACTCGCACTATAACCGCTGGGCTATTATGCACTTAAATATGTCGTTAAAAATAAGCATCATATGCGTCTATATTTATGTATATTTCGCTAAAATCTCCTTAAAATGAAAGTTTTCGAAGATAATTCCCTAATAGATGGATTTCTGGTGATTTTTAACCCCTAATCCTAGATTTTCGTCGAAAGGTTTCAAGCCGTTTTCGAAATCGTCGGGACACCTAACTCGATTAATAGTATAGGATGAGCGACGCCAAAACTGTACAGAGCCACTACAGCTTTAAAATCTAAACCTTTAGGACCTCCTAAAACCTTATTAGCGATTTTTAATTTGGACAGAATATATATATATATTTTTTTAAGTGATAGGTGGCAAACGAGCAGACGGATCACCTGATGGTAAGCGATTACCGTCGCCCATGGACACCCGCAACACCGGAGGAATCACAAGTGCGTTGCAGACCTTTGAAATGGGATGGGGGATGGGGAGGGGGAGAGGGGGTTGGGCCTCCGGTACCCTCACTCACTCGGCGAAACACAACAAACGTTGCTTCACGCCGGTTTTCTGTGAGGCCGTGGTATCACTCCGGTCGAGCCGGCCCATTCGTGCCGAAGCATGGCTCTCCCACGTCTATACATATTTATATCCCATATTTACATATTTAGTGTCTCTGTATGCTACTCGTACATCTGAAATCACAGTATAAGGACCTTATACAGTATGGACACTCCCTGCCGCTCTCTGAATGCTACCTCACCCCCCTCGTGTGATCGATGTGTAACCATTTGTCAAGGAGTTGGCAAACCAAAGCACAGAGTAGTCCGTTCAGAAGGTGCACTCTGACAGCAACCGTTCACTCTGACAGCAACCGTTCACTCTGACAGCAACCGTTCACTCTGACAACAGGATAACATAATATATAGTTCATTCCAATAAAAAAAAAGCAAAAAGTAAACAAACTTACTATGGAACTGACACATTCTGTCAATGTCATCTGCATACTATGTTTGTTTACATTTTGCTTTTTTTTATTGGAATGAACTATAAATCGCGTAAGTGTGACAGAGGGTACAAAACGGTTGCTGTCAGAGTGCACCCTCGGAACGCGGCCCAGTATAATAAACAAAGACAATTTATTTTTTAAGGAAAAATTAAAAGCTTCTGAGGCTATACAGCCTTATCTGGTGTATACAGCCATCACTTTATTTGTAAAAGTCTAGCTAACAATAAAGACAATGAGGGCTTATTATTAAATCTCGATTCAACCCTAGTACATCACGCACAGATTTACATGTGTACAAACATGACTTTCTATGTAGTAAACAATAGCGCTAAATTTGTATGAAGTATCCGGGGTGTGGTCTGAAATATATTATGTATTTCAGATACGAACTTGGGCCACCCAATTCCAATTTGCCGGCCGGAATATCTGCAAATATTTCCTGATCTTTCTGCTGCATACAAGAGGCATCTCAGCAGCTCTGTTAAAAAAAAACTGTGTTCAGCAGTGAACACTTTGTCGCTTGTTAAAAACTACAAATGTATTATGTTTCCTCTTACAATACGGTTTCACAATATATTAAAGAATTGATGAAGATATGTGGAATAGTGTAAAATTACTGCATTACATTCAATCAGTATTTAATCAAAATTGACTTTGACGTACCTCGTCGTTATATGGTAATAAAAAAGTACTATTTATACTGTACTCGATCTGGACTGACGACAGAGACTAGTGACGTATTCGAGGACATCATAAAAGGCGTAAAAGACGCGATACTTCATATACATACAAGTTTTAAAAATAAAATACAAAAGCATATAAAATTAACTCCAACATACATACGAAAACAAACCAACCTACATGAGCTTATTTATAAGTGAGATATCAGATGCATGTACAGAAAATTGTACAGAAAATTGAAAAATAAATCAACTGGAAATCATGTAATAACAAATAAGAATATTTCTCATTTACTGTATGGACGTACATGAAAATAATAACATATAAAACTAGTAACAAGGTTTATTCTAACATAACATCACCTTAATATTATAGTAAAGCACAAAGACAGTTTTCTTTAGCTTATTTTATTACTTATAAAATTTCATAATGCGCTTATACGTATTTATCGCTATTATTTTCAGTACAACCATTAATGAATACGTAAAATGCGGAGTAATTAATGATTTGGTTTCGCCTTTCAGGCATTTGTTTAGACTTGACAATGACTACAGACCTGTAAGGGTCAAACCACAAGTGATTGTAGAACAACCAGACGAAACCGTACCTGTGATCCCATCACCGAACGTGCTGCCACATTTATTAAACCAGGTTCCATATAACCCAAGTACTTATTATCAAAATAGTCCGTTAAATTATGGATATCAATATAACTTCGGATATCCCAACAGCTATCCGGTTCGATACCCCTATGCAGTTCCAGCAGCGGCAGTACCTACTAATGTTATAATTAATCATAAGTAATAACGGAAAAGCCTCAACTTGTGAACTTGTTGGCAAATATTCGTAAACATATTCATTATTAAATAATAAAAACATATTATAGGTATTTTACTGTGTTTTTTTTCTTTCTACGACAACTGACCCACATAAAAAAAGTATTTGATGCACAGGAAAATAAAGATTTGGTATGAGTCACTTATTGTATAACATAGCTGACAAGTGAAGTTCCAACTCAGATACGAATAGTGAAGGAGGGAATCACAGAAGCGCGAAAAATCTGAATCGCGAATAGGTATTTAAGGCTCGACACCACATAAGATAGAAATTGGCCGTCTTGTTATCAGGGGCGTAGCTATCGGAGGGCTAGGCGGTGCCGTGCACCGGGGCCCTCAAGCTCAAGGAGCCCTCGGTACCTGACCAGCAAACCATTTGAACTTGCAAATTTCTCTCCTCACCTTCAGAATATAAAAATAGCAGGTTGCAACACGACCTTAATCATGGCAACTCAGTTGAAAGAGATTCGAAGTTTATAGGGAATTCCCCTAAATTGTTCCTGTTGTTTGGGCAGTGTTTCCAACTTGACGGATTCGCTCTCAGATTTAGCGGGTTAAATTAAAAGGGAATGGAAGAATGGCTGACGGATTTAGGAACCATATTTACCAGTCTAAACTGCCGCATGCTGATTTATTTAAATAAATTGTACAACCACATTGTGCATACTATCTCGCGAATCACTTTACGTGGGTACACCCCGGATACTTCTTATTTTAAATTTCGCGCCATTGCTTACTACATAGACATTCATGTTTGTACACACATGTAAATGTGTGCGTGATGTACTAGGGTTGAATCGAGATTAAATAATTAGCCCTCATTTTCTTTATTGTTAGCTAGACTTTTACAAATAAAGTGAAGGCTGTATACACCAGACAAGGCTGTATAGTCTTAGAAGCATTTAACTCTTTCCTTAAAAAAAAAATGTCTTTGGTTAATAAACTAGGCCGCGTTCAGAGGGTGCACTCTGACAGCAACCGTTTTGTACCCTCTCTTTCACACTTATGCGATTTATGTTATGCTATCCAGTTGTCAGAGTGAACGGTTGCTGTCAGAGAGCACCTTCTGAACTATCATAGAGTTCATGACGTACACATCTGAGCTTTTAACTCGTTCTTGCCCGCGCCATAAAAACAACTGAGCCCCCTTATCCTCATCCCTAATTTTCACACGCAAAAACATATCAGCTATATCACCTTTGACGGCGATCCTATCACATCGGAACCTCGTTAACACACCGAATAGCGAGTTCAGTAGTACGGGTCCGCGGAGCAATTTCGAATTCATTGAAACTCCTCTATATGAAGCCGCAGCATCATATACAAGACGAAGCTTTCTGGGCTTATTAGGGTTCACTACCCCAAAATGAGGCAAGTACCACTTTGGTTGTACTTCCCATGCCTCCGGTACCTTTTCAGCGTAACCCTCGTTCAGAAGCCTGTCGATCTGAGCTTCGTAGGTCATGCCAAATAACGGATCTTTATCCATGCGCCGTTCAATTCCCTTTAACCTTGTTACAGCCTGACTATAGTTATAAGGAAAAGTAGGGTTTTCCTCTCTCCATAACAAACCACACTCCCATCCACTTTCGACCCGGCGACTGGTGCGTTCTCAAAATCATGTTGGCTCGTTCAATGTCCGCGTTCCTGCGCTCGACCTCAGCTATACCTATGCTATCTAATTCAAATTGTGCCTTAACTAAACTATGTAAATCCCTGTCTAACCTACTCTTATTAACTAAAGCTGTACAATGGACTGTTTCACAATCAGAGGAAGTGGAAGTACAGTATCCCAACGGGCCATGGATTACCCATCCCAACTGAGTAAAGGAAGCGATTGGCTGACCGGACTTACCCCTTTGGATCACCCTGCCGACGATGAGCTCCCAGTTATCCTGACCCAGGAGCAGCAGCGGCTTCGTCTCCCCTTCCTCCTTGCGACACACAAATCACTAAGATGAGCGTTCTCATACACCGACACTGGTACAGTTTGAGTAGGCAGATTCAAATGAGCCATAGTACGCACATTCACACAATGTTCCAGTCCATTAGGTCCACAAACACTAACGTTCACTTTTCGTGATTCACTGTACGTAACCCTTTGTCCATTAGCGGTCACTATCGTGATAGGGCACGGCTCACCAACATCACTAGTCACTAAACTACTGTCCATTAGTGACACTGTTAGCACTGAGGTTTTTATGGAAATCGGACCCGGAAGCTAAACTTGTAAAACACTTTAAAATGACAGTCTTTAATTTTCGGAGCAAAAAGCTCTCCATTCATCGCACAGTTCATAAAAAACAAGAACGCTCAACGCTTCGAGTCATCCATGCCGGCTGCAGTAGATACGATAGTGAATTCGCATTACATGGACGATTACATACAAAGTTTACCCGATGAAGCGACGGCAATTGAAATGGTAAGAAATATTTCATACATTCATAAGGAAGGAGGATTCAACATGCGTAATTGGACGAGTAACAGTACAGCTGTACTGGAAACTGTCTCAAAAAAGACCTTAGAATCTGCTGCCGTAAGTTTTGATATTGAACAGCAGTGTTACGGTGAACGCACGCTCGGGTTAATCTGGTACCCAAGCACGGACGAGTTAGCGTTCGATGTCTCTTTCAAAAGGATTCCAGATTGCATTATACAAGGTAAGCAAAAACCTAAAAAAATAATGCTACGAGTGGTAATGTCAATATTTGACGTATTTGGGTTTCTGTCACCTTTTACCATACAGGGAAAAATTATGCTGCAGGACACGTGGCGTCTTAATATCGACTGGGACGACGTTATCTCCGAAGATATTTACAAAAAATGGTGTGACTGGATAGAGCTACTGAAAGAGGTTGGTAAGATTCGAATACCTAGATGTTATCAAAGCATCACAGAACGTGCGAGCGAAATGGCGAATGAGTCGGTCACTAACAGCGTAGCAGCCTCTACTACGCCAGCTGCGGAGAGGTCGATAACCGTAGGCGCCTACGACTCGATGACGTACGCAGGTAACAAGAGCGACACTGGGAACTGTATTTCAACATTTCAGGGTACCGATAAGAATGAGACATGTATTGGCGCGCGCACGCAGTGCTATAATAACTTAGAACTGCACGTCTTTAGTGACGCGTCCCAAAAGGCAATTTGTGCTGTCGCTTAGGCTGCAGCCTGGACGCAAGTGACGGCGACAGCGACAGCGACAGCGACGGCGACAGCGACACGAGCGACTTGATTAGTGTTAGGATTCCTAGGTGGTATGGTTTAGACATACGTAAAGACCTAGAATTACATGTGTTTGGTGATGCGAGCGAGCGAGCGTACGCTGCAGTAGCGTACCTCGTAGGTGTGAACGATAGTGGTGAACGTGAGTCGTTAGTGGCCGGAAAGGCACGGGTTGCCCCACTGAAGGTGGTGAGCATCCCAAGATTAGAGTTGCAAGCTGCAGTCTTAGCTTGTAGGTTAGGACGTAGTATTAGGAATGAGTTAGGATTACGTGTAAATATTGTTTACTGGACTGATACGCAAACGGTGCTGAGGTGGATAGCGTCAGACTCTAGGGACTATCAGAGTTTTGTTTCGCACCGTCTGAGCGAAATCGAATCAGGGAGTAATAGAAGTGATTGGCGCTGGGTTGCATCGACGGATAACCCGCGGCGGATGAAGCGACCAAGTTGGGCTGGCCTCGGGATAGAAGTATGTTTTCGGGGTTTCGGGGCCCCCCTTTCTGCGTGATCATCCGCACCTGTGGCTGAACACAGTTACCGAGGAAGCGCCTCAGGTGGACCTGGAGCTGAGAGTCAACGTGGTAGCTAAGGTCCAAGAGCCTGTGATCAATCTTAGGCGGTACTCTGCATGGGATCGAGCGGTGAGAATAACGGCGAGAGCACTGGCCTTCGTCAGGAAATGCAGAGGACGGAAGACTAACGCCTTAGAACGAGATGATCTCAGAGATGCTGAGATATTGATCTTGAAGGAAGCTCAAAAGGAGCATTTCGATAAAGAAATCCAAGCACTTCAAGCTGGTAAAGACCTACCAGTAGACAACAAGCTGAAGGCTTTGGATCCGATGCTGTATGAAGATGGATTGTTGAGGGTGAGAGGTCGGATTGGTGCATCGACAGAATTGTCATTTGACGAAAGGCACCCTATCATTATTGATGCCGCGGGTGGGCGGCACATTTGATAGTGAAGTACTTCCACCACAAAGCTGCGCATGCTGGAATGTAACATGTTGTGAATGCAGTAAGAGAAAGATTCTGGATTACGAATATTACAATAAAGAAATTGATACGACAAGGCGCGCATTTGTACATTGTGGCATCGACTACTTCGAACCGATGGAGGTGACGATTGGAAGAAGACGAGAGAAAAGATGGGGTGTATTGTTCCCCTGCCTATCTACACGGGCAGTGTACTTGGAATTGGCAACATCCCTAAACATTGACTCGGCAGTCTTGGCTGTGCGAAGACTAATCGCACGCAGAGGTCAACCACAGACCGTCAGAAGTGACCGAGGAACTAATTTTGTCGGAGCCGCGAAAGAACTGCGAGCGGCTTTAAAAGAATTTGATCATGAGAAGTTTGCCGAAGTCGTAACTCTTAGAAACATTGAGTGGATATTTAATCCTCCGGCAGCTCCTCACATGGGGGAGATTTGGGAAAGACTCGTGCGCTCAATAAAAAACGCGCTTCGAATCACCTTACGCCAGAAGGCGCCTCGAGAGGAGGTACTGCATACCTTGCTCTTGGAGGCCGAGCTGACTGTTAACAGCCGGCCGCTCAGCTACGTACCTGGCGGGGATGCGGCAAGTCCCACCGTCCTCACGCCGAACCATCTCCTATTGGGGACGGGATCGGGCGCCGCCTCATTCGCGCCGTCGTGTTCGGCGGACTTGGATGTCCGTCGACAGTGGAGGCGTGCAAACGCACTGGCGGATGTCTTCTGGCATTGATGGCGGCGGGAATACCTGCCGTCACTCCAGCGTCGAGTGAAGTGGAATAGTGACTAAGTGAGCGTGAAAGTAGATGATGTCGTAGTCATTTGTGACGACTCACTACCACGCAATCAGTGGCCTAAGGGCAAAATAGTGAAAGTGTATCCCGGAAATTACGGGAAAGTGCGTGTGATAGATATTAAGACTGGTCACGGTCTATTGAGACGACCGATAGCGAAAGTCATCGTGCTGCCCACCGCCGATATTGTCCTAGGATAATTTGTATTGTATAGATGTATCCTCGTACGGGGGGTGGAATGTTACGGGCAGCCGATTATCTTGGCATTGTACCTATATGTATATGTATGCAATAAGCAATAGCTAATGACTTGCATTTGAATTTTATTGAAATTGTTTAAAATGTGTTTGAGTATATCTAACGTTAGAGAGAGACAGTGTATATGTCGCCAGTTGTCGGACTCCTCTAATCGTTAGAAAGGGATAAAAGATATCTTGTGTGCTATTACTGCTTCAGCAGGGAAAAATGTTAAATTAATGAATAGCTCTGTAATTACGATAGTGTCATTGATGTAACTTTTTATGTATGTACAGCTTGTTAGCGCCCTCAGTATTTACATGGTTTTAGTTTCGCGCGATATCTAGTTTTGTTAGTATTCACTTTGTTCGTGAATTTGCTTATAGAATTGTTACTTTTACTGTTTTTAGGGTTCAATGTACTTACAATGAATGTTTGTGTTTGGTATTGTTTTATTGCAGAACGTAGGGAATTCTATTAGGTGGAATAAAGTTTGATAGGTAGATGTTGTTAGTTTTGGAAATAATTAGAGATGCGTGTGTAACTTTTACGAAAATATGTCTTTTTTGTATGTATTTGTGAATTTATTAGTATGTTGGCGGTATGTGGCCTGAGTAAGCATTGTTTATATGGATGGAGATTGTTGTCAGCTTATGTAATGCAAAGTTGGACTGCATTGTATTGAGTAGTTTAGGAGATATAAAGAGGAAATGGAAACCTCAAAAGGGAAATTTGGGCCGAGGCCAAGTGAGGGCCAGGGGTTGCCTTTACAGTATTGCCAAGGGGTATAAATTAAAAATTAGGTTATTTTGTATAATTGCTCGATAATCTTGAGTTCTATTGCAATTACGCTCAAATTATAGCAAATTTTGTCTTCTTCATAAATGTACGTAATAACTTTTTCCGTGGAATGCACCTTTTAGAAATTATAAGTGAAAATCTGAAAAAAGTCCGAAAATTTCGATGTTTTTGAAGCAGTTAGCACTAGGGTTGCCAACCGTCCCGGATTTTCCGGGACGTCCCGCTTCTGGGTCAATTTTGGACCGTCCCGCCGTGACCCCTTGCGGGACGCCTTTTGTCCCGGAAATCAGTGATTATATGATATTAGTATCTATCTCGTACCAACTACCCGACGGTAGTTGGTAGTGGCCAGCCCCAGTGTCAGTGGCCCCAGCAGGGCCAACTGTTCAACCCTACGGTTGGGCAGTTGGCCCGAGTAACTTGTTACACATTATTAAAATTTCTTAATACCTACGCATTGCGTATTTCGTGTGACCTCCTTCAAATGCATCAGCAGGGAGAGTGTTTTCTCTCTGTGGAAATGCATGGACAGACAGCACAAATAAGCTGTATGTCGATCACGTTAAGGCTGAACTACAAATTAAAATTAATTTAGACCAAAAATGCAGTGAATTTTATAACTTTGTGTTGCAAAACAAAAACTTATAAATGCGCAAAATCGCAAAATAAGTACAGTTTTGAATGTAAAAAAAATAATTTAATTTAATAATTTAAAATGTTTGTCATACATTTGTATTGTTTTTGTTTTTAATAAAATGATTAAAAATATATATAGTTTTTTGCCTTAACCATTTTGAACCTATGATGTGGTGTGTTGTGTCCCGCATAATATACCAAGTCCCGGATGTCGAGCTGGGTAATCCCGGAAATGCCTTTTTTGTAGTTGGCAAGCCTAGTTAGCACAGGTCTTTCGAAGCCGCAAAATTACTTTTACACTTCTAGTATCTATCCTAACAACATACTAAAAACCAGAACTGTTGCGATTATTGCGACATAACGCGATTTTTATGTCTACGGTGACTGGCGTAAAAGTACACATACCCGTATTACAGTATTTGACGGCTTGTTGGTAGAAACAGTTTCTTTTTTGCAATAATCGATCAAATCCGACAGTGATAGAATAATTAGAAGAAATAGATATAATTTTGTAATAAATCCGGCATCAACGACGCCCAAAAGTGCTTTGCGATTCACAGAAACGCTCTAGATGAATGCTACTACTACGCTACAAACCCATCCAGGTTATGACCGTGAATAAGGTCAGTTAACCAGCTTGATCGACGCGACCATGCAATCCACACTAAACCAGAAGGGTTTCAGTAGCTTTTAAATGATACCCTATAGCATCGACGTAGAAACAAATGGACTTCGGGTCAGCGCTCAAAAGTGTCCGAACCAAAAGAGTAGTAAAACGCAAAAAGAGTTGTAATTTCGCGCCAGTCTTTATTTGGTCGGCCGGCTGACTGCGCGTCGAAAATGGCGTACTGCGTCGTGAAAAATTGTAAAAACTATTCAAGTAAAGTGAAAAAACAGGATGGAGTATCATATTTCCGGTAAGTAAACTCTTACTTTATCATTTTAAAGTATTTTTTTGCTAAAAAAAACAGTAGTTTATTTTAATTTGAATGACGCATTGAGTAAGTAGTTACTTCTCTGTCTTCACTCGAAGTTGCGTAAGGTGAAGTACGTTCCAGTCGTAGCTTCGTATGGTGATAAATTGTTGCAAACAAAAATCAACTGTAATGCAATGACACACGATCTAAATTCAAATGTGTTGTTTCTATGCATATAACTACGTGTGTATAGGTTAACTTCAGACGCTTTTTCGTGAATTATGTACTAGACCCGTCGTCCATTTGTTTCTACGTCGATGCCCTATAGACATAGTTTAGTTATAGGTTAACAAAGCCTGCCGATTTCGTATTTTGATTTTACGACTTGCATCTTGTTATTGGCTCTTGGTCCAAAAATACTTATTGTATAACTCTGAAATGTACATTTTTGAATTTCTTAAGATCACTCTACAAAAAATAAAATAACCTAATTTTAGATGAACCCATTACTGTCCTAGTTATATTAAGAATTAATACAAAGACTTGAACAGTTTTATCGAAAAAAGACAGTTTTTTCAATGTAGCTCCGTAAATTGAATATTTACGACAAAATGTAAATATGCCTTTTTGTAGGTCTTTTTAATAGCTTTCAAATGATACCACACACATACGATAAGACTTAGTGGTTCTCGAGAAAATATTGAAAAACCAAACCGTTCGGCCGCCATCTTGATCACGTCATAGATACTCACTCCACCATTTTAGAAAGCGACAACAAGTGTTTTTTTTTTGTCGCATAAAGGTTCAAAGTTAAGGGATTAAAATTTGAAAAGCGTAATTTTTTTTTACTTTGATTTTATGAGCGGACCGTACTAATTAAATATATATATATATTTTATTGTTGTCGATAGCCTTATTCCTCTGTAATACTTAGAAAAAAACAGAATCAAATTATACCTAAATTTGTAGACGTGGCATTGGTAACTTTGTCCTAAGGTAGACATTTTCAAGTATTTCATAAAAGTGCCAATATCTCGAACACTATGACACTTTTACAAAAGATAAATATACATTTTCTGGCTAGTCAAGACCTGGCCCATCAGCACTCCAAATTTATCGTTGGTTTTCGGGACACCCTGTATAAATTGTGTATAAATTGTATCAAATTTGTGTTTATGGTAAACACAAATTTGATAGCGTTAAAAATGCCACATACAATTTCTAGAGGCAACTGTAGGTACTGTAACCATAAATGATGTTTAACACGCTAGATAATTTCCTATAACAAGATAACATTACTTATACGTGAGTCACCACAGCTTATTGTTCAACGGAACAACATCATCATTTGCTTTTAGATAATCACAAGTAATACCCGTACGACATTGCTTATTTGAGTACAAAATGCGTACAGGTTTAGTTTTATTTTGTTGGGCAATTGTTATTCAATATGTGAATTGTGCAGGATTTATCGCTGGAGTGCTCGCGCCTGTTAGAATTCTTCTTGGATATCCCGATAACAACTTAAGACCTTTAAAACCAGTGATACCACTATACCCATCCGGGTACCCGGACAACAAATTTCATTTTTACAACCCTGATGTATTGAATAGACCTTATTATCCAAACTCCATTTATAAGTGATGGGAAAGTATAATTTATGACAAATTAACTTCATTTTAACTTAAATAAAAACAACTTTTATCACGAAAATATGTTTAATTATAGTTTAAAATAAAATTATGTTTATTTTCCAGAACACATCATTAAACTTACTAATATAGAAGTTATGTTTACAGAAAATAGGATGTGTTGGACTGGTGCCTGAGCTAGACTTGGAAGTCTGTATTAGGTACAGGTCATCACCCAACTAGCACATTGGTGCTTATTGCAGCTTATTTTACAGCTTTAAATGCTACTATAGGTTTACAATAGTTTCAATAGCAGCTTACAGAGGTTTAGAAGAGTTAACAAGCGATACTTAATGCTTTAAGATGTATATCAAGTCTAATTATCAACTACTACAGCTTGTTGTTGTATATTGGCGGTAACTATACCCACTATATAGATCTCTCTTACAGCTACAAGCTTCCCATAGCAGTAACAGCTGTAAAAAGGAGTCTGACCTGACTCTTATAAACTACTTAAGTTCTTGTATGGTTCTAATGAGATCTGTGAGTTCTATATCATAGTTAATTAAAACAGTAGTAAAACCAAATGCTTTTAGCGTTGGGAAATATCGTTATGCAACTCAAAGTTGTACAATGGATCCCATAAAAGTTTTTATGCAGTCTAGAGTGTTAGTTAAAGTATTTATAGCGCAGATTATTTCTATTACTCGTTATTAACACTATTTTAGAGTTTAAAGTGACATAATCATAACCTAAAATTTTCAGTTTTTGTGAATTGCGTCTATAGAAAAAAATATCAAAAAATAAAATACCAAATAAAGAAAAAATGAAATATGAAACGAATAAAACCGTGGAGTGTTCAAAAAAGAACAGGTGCTGTGAAGAAAAGAGTGAAAAATGAGTATCGCTCTTGTTTAAATCAACTATCCCAGCTAATTAATGCCAAACAGTCAAATAATATTGAGCAACAAGATTGTTTAGTGGCAAAAGGTTTAATAAATATTGAGAAAAATGGAACACATCATGATGTAGTCCATAATAGTGAAAATAATAATGAAGACAGCAAGGGTAATACGGATGGGATTGGTCAAGCGCAAGCGATACATGATGGTGAGGGTTCAGTACAAGAAAATATATTTATACAAGAGGAATTGCGGAAAAGTGTTGAAGGATTAATACTAAGCAGTTCAGATGAAGAGGAATGTAATGATTATACAAAAAACATTGATTTCAAAAGTAAGTTAAGGAGATGGGCTATAGAAAAAAATATCACTCAAACAGCTTTAAAAGATTTAGGTACAATAGGGTATTTTACTATTAGTCAAATTAGTTAGGTACTTTTTATGAAATGTCAAAAACGCCAATTTGTTCTAAAAATGTTTGAATTACTAACGTAGTGACGTCACATTTCAATGATGTTTCTGACGTACTTATTTTACTATTTTCCTAGTTTTAAAATTGAAAACCATAACAGTCAGTTTTCCTGCATTTTATGGAGAATTTTTATTTATTGTAATCAATTTTATAATTTATTATGAATCCAGTAAAATACCCTATTGTTTTGCATTAATTAGTCTTGCAGATTTATGGGAACAGGGTTTTGTTTATTTCTTGAAGAACCCTAATTTGTATTTAAATAAAGAATAAAGTTGCATTTTGCTTATAACTATAGCCTGAACCATTAGAGAACTACGCTTTAACTCTATTGTAACAATTAAAGTTGCACCAAAAGGCTTATTACTGCTTCTGTACAGGAATAAGTGCTATAAAAGTGCTTATAAAAGTCTAAAGCATTAACCTCAAATCGCCATTTTTATTTCGATTAAATAGTCTACAATAAATATCGCAATTCATAATTCCACTAATTTTACAAATGATATGTATAAAAAAATCAAACTGAGTACAATCTGATTAAAATCAAGCTATGGTTACATAAAAAAGGACAAATTTTGTAATTTTAATGCCTGCTGCCTATTACAAATCAGTAGGTTTTATGTTAAATTTTTAATATTCTGAGGGCGCATTGATTTTGAAATGTAAAACACCATAAAATTTACAGTAAACTGATAAGCGCAGTTAAATTTCACTTTGAAAAAGTCAAATAATCAATAAAATTGTACTCACAGACTAAATAGCCGGAACAACAATTGTTTAACTTTTAAAAGTTTATCCCGTCACGAATAGACATTTACAAATTTCACTGACATAAGATATGCATTTGATGTAATTGTCAAAAAGCTAAAAAATATAATAATATATTAGAAACTCTTAATATTTAAGTTATAATTATCTCAGTAATAATTCTTTATGTGGCAACTACAACTGATATATCTCAGCAAAAACGTTTTAAGAGGTAATTACCACTGTTGTACCTCAGCAAAAACGCTTTGAGTGATAAGTGCTACTATTGTATCTCAGTTATAATGTTTTTAGCGCTAAATATCACTGCTGAATCTCAGTAGTAGCGCTTCAAGCTGTAAGGAGCGGTATTGTATCTCTGTTATAAAGTTTAAAGCAGTAAGTAAACCAATTGTAGCGCTCTTGTAACTCAACTTAACTCTGATATATCGCTGTTATGCAAACATTAAAGAACTTTAAGCTCTAAGATCGTGGGCCTCTTTCGTGGATATATCCTCTGTATAGCATGCTATAACTCTACTTCTTAACACTGATATTGCACTTAAAACGTTAGTAAGAACCACTGTACAGGCCTTATAACGCTTATCTTAGCGCTAATGTGCTAGTTGGGCAGGCCTCCACCCCACGAGAAGGAACAAGCTATTTTTCTAAACAATTTCTTAGAGAAACAAAAATGGAAATTGTGTGCGTGTGTGTGTGTGTGTGTGTGTGCGTGTCTTTGTGTGTGCTCGTATGCAAGGTATTTTCATGTAAATTAGATTTTAATAGATTTTCGGTATCTTCGTAGTCTAGTTGTAGTAACCATTTAAGAAGAGTCTGTTTACAGTCGTACTTGTTTAGGGAAATGATATGAAGAATGTAGTTTATTTTATTGTAAAGATAAGGACCTAAAAAGCTGATAAATCTTTTATTGAAAGAGGAGTTGCACTTTGGTAATTTGCAAACTAAAGGTCTATGCCTCGTCGAAGCAAGTTCTGTAGGAGAGGTGTAACCGTGTTGTTTGAGGATAGTGTTAAGGATGAAGAGTTGGCTTCGACAAAGTAGATACAGTTCGGTCGTAGGAAACAAAAAGGGTCGAAAATAAGCTACATTGAGTATAAGTCTTTGGGCACGTTCGACTTTTATTAAGTGTGTTTTTGCAGCGCCACCCCAAACTGTGATGCAGTAAGTAATGAGGAATTGACATGAGTTTATAATTACAATATAGGGAAATAAAAAGAATCGAAGATTGGAATCTAACCAGTTTAATTAATTTAAAATAAAAATATACAATAAGAGAAAGACAAAAAGAAATTAATACTATAAGCGGCCTTAATGCTATTATGCCATCCAACCGTAGAACTGAAATAATAGGAAGGAAACAAGACGTCATATTTCCGAAACTGTCCATTAATCCTTTGGAAAATATATCACGCTAAACACAGACGAATGCTAACAAAGCACTCTGAACACATTTGTTTGCGAAAAATACTTTATAACACATAAACATATAAGACAACAACGAAAAATGCGCAAGAGAAATGCAAGTTATAGCCCCATAGAAAATACGACAAGAAACATTTTTTACTGCATAGAAAAGTCATCAACGAGCACGTAAAAGACGTTAACAACCTTCTTTCTTCCGTGTCAACAACCCAAATCGTACCCACTGCAGGGGCACGGAGTCTCTTATCGTACCTCAAAAAGTTAGGTCATACACCACACACCGATGCCAAGTTCGGATTGGTGGAGGTTTCGGGGCTTATGGCCAACCCGACATGGTTTAACGACTGCATCTAGTCATAACAGCCAGCACCAACGATTTAACGTGCCTTGCGAAACACGGAAACGGTCGAGATAAATGCCCCTAACAGACAATCCAGGTAATGACCGTGTCAATAGACGAGACCACGCAAGCCGCACTGAGCCACAACCGCTTCATCTAAAAGACATCGACGAGGAATGCTAATAGATGGAGAGTGCCGTTCGTTTCATGAGAATTATGTGGGGACCGGCGACTTAGTCCCCGTAGATTCCGGATGTAAACATTCTAACGAATAAGATATTGTTTTAAATAAATTGTTGGCGACAGGTACTGGCCACATTTATTTTTGTATTTATATTCTTTTTTACTCTGTTTTTAGGGTTCCGTAGCCAAATGGCAAAAACGGAACCCTTATGGATTCGTCATGTCTGTCCGTATGTCACAGCCACTTTTTTCCGAAACTATAAGAACTATACTGTTGAAACTTGGTAAGTACATGTATTTTGTGAACCGCATTAAGATTTTCACACAAAAATAGAAAAAAAACAATAAATTTTGGGGGCTCCCCATACTTAGAACTGAAACTCAAAAATTTTTTTTTCATCAAACCCATACGTGTGGGGTATCTATGGATAGATCTTCAAAAATGATATTGAGGTTTCTAATATCATTTTCTTCTAAACTGAGTAGTTTGCGCGAGAGACACTTCCAAAGTTGTAAAATGTGTGTGGGGGACACACACATTTTACAACTTTGGAAGTGTAAAATGTGTGTGTCCCCCACACACATTTTACCCGTAACTTCTAAAATAAGAAAATGATAAAACTAAAGAAAATGTATGATGTACATTACCATGCAGACTTCCACCGAAAATTGGTTTGAACGATATCTAGTAAGTAGTTTTTTTTTAATACGTCATAAATCGTAAACTGCAATTTACCTTTCATTCAAGTTACAACGAACTACAAAAACTTTTATATAATGTTACTTGCTGCTACGGAACCCTTCATGGGCGAGTCCGACTCGCACTTGGCCGCTTTTTTTTATTTGATATGTCCATTTTGTACGACTTCTCTTATGTTTTATTATATCGAATTAACGAATTTAATAGCTTTAAATTTGTCCCTCGCCTCGTGTCCTCAACAATTTGGTTTCAGATGTGGGATCGGTGTTTCAAAAATAAAAAAAATTGCTCACAGCTTTTTAGGACCGAGGGATGACCTGACAAGACGCTATTGAGGTAAGGAAGCTGTCCTATGAGGTGTGTTGTGAACAATAGGGCACTGGCGACTACATCGTCCTCCACTTTCGAACGCCAATCGATACGACCGCGATCGAATCGACCGATGCCGCCAGCATCGTCTTTGGTTTGGTTTGGCTTCTTTCCCTAGTGTGGACCTAGCCAGTGACGATGCCTTGTTGCCCTACGCTCTAACGTTGGCGTTTTTACGACACCCTTGCTTCTCGCCGAGGTGCCCCGGCAGTTATGTCTTTTTTTTTCTTGTGACGCCACTCCGGCCAAGTGTACACTTTTTTTATTATTATATCGAATTTACGCAGCTTATGGGATTTTATTTTTAACAAATAGTTCCTATGCGGTTATGTTGGCAGCAATGTTTTCCACACACACTACATAGAACTCAGACACACACTACATAGAACGCAGACACACACTAACAAAATCGGTAGAAGCGTCTTCGCGTGTTGATGTCATTGATAGACAGGGGAGCCAACATAACGGCATAGGAACAATTTGTTGAAACGCACCCTAGAATTGTGCGTGGGTTTTTTTTTCGGAAAATAAAATAATAAGTTGAGTGCAAAAGTGCAAACCACAGTTTTATTTAGCCTGTGACCCCACATGTATATAAGATAGCCAGTTTCCCATTGCGTTGGGGAATCATGGTGAGCCCGCTTCCATCTTCGGCGTCATCATCACTTACCATCAGCACCGGTAGCATGACGCCGTATCTCGCGCGCGACGCGAGTTTTAAAAGCATTTGTTCCGTTCTAACGCTTGCTAATGAAAGAGACAGCTGAGCTGTTTCTCGCGTTTGGCGCGACAAACAGCTTTGTCTAGGCCCTCAGGCTACCCGTGCTGGTGAGATGATGCCAAGGGCTTACCAATTGAGGGTAAAAACAACATTTTTTTTCAAAAAACGCTAAATCAATTTCGATAAAATATATGGGACCAACCACCTCTGAAGTATGACCTACCAAACAAAACAAGAATCATTAAAATCAATTCATAATTGGCGGAGGAATTGGAAAACCTCCTCCTTTTTGATTTCGTTTAAAAAAATCTAAATAATTCAAAAAAGATAAAAGGAAAAGATAGTATAAGCCCAACATGATTGTGTTGCTTAACTGATTAGCTCCTTTCAGCTTTGCTTCGTTTTTACGGTGTTTTAGTATATTGTTTATATCCATTATAAGATACTTCTCGACATACCTAAATCGCAGAACGATATCATTGACCGAACAAATATCGAAGGATCCCTTAAATTCCGTCGGGAATAATATTTTATCGATTATCCGGATTTCAAGAGTGGAGTAGTGTGAAAAAACGTATATTCCACTTTGCCTTATTAATAAGTTAGGCTACATTTTATCCAGGATTAATTGAATGTGTCTCACACCATCAAGTATCATTGGGCAAAAAAATTACGTAACAAACAAACTTTAATTTCACTTTATTCAGTATAAGATGGTATAAGTAAGAAGTTTCTTTATGTCTGAACATAGGTAGGCTAAAAATATATGAGGTAAGTTAACGTGAAATCGCTTATATACAGGTGTAACAAATGAGGCGTAGATCTGGATCGTTAACTGAGTCATCTATTCGTCATATTAGGTGCTTATACCTATGAAATTGCCGTTTCAGTTTTGAAAGTTCAACAGAATAATATTACCCCAAAAATTAATTTACTTCCATTAATTAATGTTATGCACAATATGTTCAAAAATACATATTATGGTAACGAAGAACACGCTGGGGTAAGTGTAGCTTTCAAAAATCAACAATAATTATTTTTTTAATGAAAAGATGGCGATTTTCAAGGACGAATCCATTTTCATAGCTTCTACGCCTCTGTGCTCTCAAAATATTCAGACAACGTGCATTTAGCAAGCGTTAGTTAGTTGTTTTAAAACCTTAACTGGTTTGTATTAATTTTTCTTTGAACTTTTTTAACTAATCGGCAATCTCATAGGTGAGCAACCAAGCACATAATCAAATTTTGCTGAATTTGATGCAAAAGAAAAAAAAGGGACTCTTCCATACAAATCAATTTTCGCGTGGTATCTTACGCGTATTTTATTACAGCCTTTATAAATATGAGCACATAATGTGATAAATAAACCAATTTATAAAATAAATTGCATAAACAAACTGAAACTAACTGTAAATAATGTTTTATGTTCGATGAAATATGCAACATATCCAGTCGTGCAGAAAAACTCTCGAGGAGAGGGGCATTTGTACAATTCATACCTTTCAATCTTTTATTGAAAATGTATTTATTAACAATTATACTGTATTGTGCGATGGTTATTCAGCACGTGAGAAGTGGTCTTATTGCTGACGTGGCTTACCCTTTGAGAGCAATGCTAGGATTTGATAGCAACGATGCTGATCGTTGGCCTGACATTGGACCTGTGATTCCTGCTAAAAATGCACCCGTGGCGCATGTCAATTCACATGTGATTCCCCAACCGCATTACGTCGGCGTCCCCTACCCGGTCGCGGTCCCTGCGTACCCGTATCGTGTGATCTCAGTACCAGTAGGCAAATAGTGCACAGGAAAACAAGAGAGGAAAACAAATCTTCAGGACGTTAGTAAATATAATATTTTATTTAAATCGTTTTCTTTTTAACCATCACCAATTAATAACCATTTAGGCTAGTCAAAATGTTACACTCGGTTTATTTACATATGTAAAAAACCAACTAATATTTATAATTACTTCTAACTATTACCTACAACTAGAAAATAATGTGTAATAAAATAATAAATGGCTCAGAAAAATGTAAGACAAGTTTACCTGTTCAACTCTGTTCACAAAGTTTCCTGTTGGTTCGCCTTCACTACTCAAGTCATCCATATCGTGTTGAACATTTTTATGATTCTGTAAGGCTTTCAAATTGTAGAATGATTTTCTGCATAAATTACATATAAATTTTGCAGTAGAATCAGGCTCCCATTGCAAATGAGTCTGGAAAAGAAAGTTAGTCAGCAGTTTTATTTTTGATTACATGACTGACTTGGTGGCTTAGTGGTCAGCGATCATGACTACTGATCCGAGAGTCGTGGGTTCGATCCCCACCCAGGGCAAACATTTCTGTGATGAGCAGATTTGTTTGCTGTGTCTGGGTGTAATATATCTATATATGTATGTATTTAAGTGTATATGTGTATGTATATCAGTCTCTGGTTCCCATAGTACAGGGAATCCTAGTTTGGGGCCAGATGACCGTGTGTGATTTGTCCCGAATATTATTATTTAACCGATACTTAGTCGCCGACTATTAAAGGTGCCGACGAAGGGTTTCGATCGGATTTTTAACCTGCTCTACCCAGTGGCACTGAAAATTTGGGCCATTTTTATGAACAATAATAATCCCGAGGCCTGATCTCATCTAATGATGGCAAGTGGGTATCTATAACGTTTTTGTCAGAACATGTTTGGCCATAGTTACGCCATAACGATCCAACTGATTTAAAGTAAGCTAGGGATAATGTACTTTAATGTCAGTGACATAAAGTACATTATCCCTTACTTACTTTAAATCACTTGGCTGCCTTCAAAACATCTGTTTTAAATGGCCATAGTTATGCCATAACCATCCAACTGATTTAAAGTAAAACTACGGCCATTTAAAACAGATGTTTTGAAGGCAGATTTTTATAAGACTGTGGTAGATAGCCAGGCGGGCTCAAAAAATGCCCTAAAACCAAGCAAGCCAAGTCCAACAATGTTGGACCCCACAGATAATCGAAACCGCAGCCTTCTGATGTGAAGCGAGTGGACTGGTAAGTACGCCACGGATGACATCTCATCTCACTAATATTATAAATGCGAAAGCATAGATGTTTGTTTGATGGTTCCACTTTTAGGTTGAAACTACTGAACCGATTCGGATGAAATTTGGTAGGTAGATAGATAAAGCACTCAGCTAACACAAATAGGATAGGTACTGTTTGTCCCGGAAAACTTGAGGGTTCCCTTAGGAAAGGCTAAAACAGAAATTATTACTTTTTCACTAGATGGCGCTGCCTTAACATTTTGTTTCTCTCTGGACCTAATTCTGAAGTCACGCAGAAGAAGTCGCGGGCGGAAGCTAATTACCTGTAAAAGTACCCAGTTTTGAATTGTGGTACATCAGTTCCTCCACTAAACTGTTATATGGGGTGTTTGAACCTCACATATAAAGTTTACTTATCGGCTGATCAATTAGTATGAGAAGCTCAAAAAATGTATCATTTATACAGGATTATTTTTGGACCCCCCACCAAAACTTAACAGTGGCTTCTATTCATGAAACTGAGCAATTTTCCACAAATAACCAATAGTAAATTCGCAAAAAAATGTTGGGCATCTCCATACAAAGTAGGCCGATCACGTGATCAAATTAGTATGAAAGGTCCAAAAATTTTTTTGCGAATTGACAATTCGTTCTTTGGAAAAGTTGTTCAGTTTCATGAATAGAAGCCACTGTGAAGTTTTGGTGGGGGGTCCAAAAATAACCCTGTATATTGGTTCTTGGAGGAAAATGTTTCAGTCTCATCAATGAAAGCATGTTTTTTTCTGGTATTTCAGAAGGACCTAATGTAGCCTACCAGAATATAATAAGCACCTACATCAGTACTTAATTCCGGCGTTAATTTAGAGCCATCAGTTGACGTACTGCTGTCGATACTTGGAGCCAATCTATTGTGGTTTTCCATTTCATTGATAAGGCCCAAATTTGTTATCGGATCCATTTAAACCTAAAGTAAAAAAAAATATAATTATTTATAACTTAACTCACAAACTAAAAAGTTTAATAAAGTAGCTACTCTCAAACTCAATAAAAAAAAAAACAAGTTTTAGAGTAAAATACTTTCATTTAATTGATTTCAGTAAAGTTATTCAAAAGAATAATATGCTGTTAAACATGTATTTTGTTAATTAGTGTACAAAAATCTACATAAATATTTAAAATTCCAGTATTTTTGATTTACATCCCCTTTTAAACATGTAGATAGCTAGATTAGATAGTAGGTACCAGAATGAAGGTAGATGGGTAACAATTATAAAAGCAAGCAAGCATGCAATCAAGCAAGCAGTAGTCATATTCGAGTTAATGGTCAATGTCTGTGGTTATAAAATCTCGTCTCATCACATTATGTCTTTTTCTCGAAATGTCCTTTTCCCAATATGTCCTTTTCTCGAAATGTCCTTTTCTCATAAAGTCCCTTTCTCAATGTCTGATTAATATCAAATTTCCTAATAAGTATGCATCAACCAAGGAGAACTTGGAAGTAAAACAAAAACCTAATAAAAATCAGTCCTTTTTTTACGAACAAATTCACATGAAACTCATAATGATTATTGCTCGTTATTGATTATTGACACCTATTACATTAAAAAAAACAGAGACATTTCCAATTCAGCACTTTTATATTAGACTTAAAATAAAATTTCAATTACATAAAAGTTACCAAGGAGTAGAGTCAATTAAAAACAGCGCAATCACATCTCAGCTTATTATGGTTTATAATAATAGTAATTTTTCACAGTAAATTATTTCTACTTAGTAACAAACCTTTTCCTTTATAATAATGATTATTATAAATGATTTTACTATCGAAGGTGGGCCAGCATTTTTCTTTGTTTAAACATTATTGAATATATTGTATATGTGAAAATTATTATGTTGTTGTTTTTTTTTGAGAAATTATCACCTACAATTTTATATTTTTATTTCAGAAAAATTGTCTATAAGGGTTTTATTTTGGTTAAATAAATAATTTTGTGGAAGTTATGGATATTAAATTTAAATGTTTTTGTTAAAAATTGAGTGGTTTTATTATGTAACTGAAGTTTCTCCTTGGTTGATACATGCCTATTAGGAGTTTGTTATTTACTTAATCAGACATTGAAAACAGGACATATCGAGAAAAGGACATTTTGAGAAAGGACATTTCGAGAAAAGGACATAATGTGATGAGATGTAAAATCTAAACCTAGAAGTACATGCGATCAAAGGCTCAACTCAAAGACTACTGAACCTAAAATATCCAAACATGTCGTAATTTTATGCAATACAAAGGGCACCTACTATTTTAGCAAATGAATATACACAGGCTTTTTTTTTAACCCTCAATTGGTAAGCCCTTGGCATCATCTCACCTGATGTAAGTGATGATGATGCCGAAGATGGAAGCGGGCTTACCAAGATTCCCCAACGCAAAGGGGAACTGGCTATCTTATCTTCATGCCGGAAACATCAATACCGTTAACATTGATGTTTGGAGGCAAGACTTAGAAAACATGATGTTAGCTAGCCAGGCGGGCTCAGAAAATTGCCCTGCCACCAACCAAACAGAGTCCTCGCCGGCAATCGAACCCGCGACCTCCTGATGAGAAGCGAGCGGGCGAGCCACTAGGCTACGGAGACGGTTAAAAGCTTGCGTGAGTAAATACAACGCCAACAACATGCATACAATAGGTACATAATATACGTGAAGACCTAATTTATAATTACTACGTTTAAGATGCTAAGTAATGGTATCTTGAGAGTGTAATGTCTTTTGATATGTACCTTTTCCTTAGCCCGTAATATAAAAATTATAGTAAAATATTTTGTGTTTTCCGTTTTCACGAACTTTAACAATATTTTAATGTAAATTCTTGCGAAAACAATCAAACAAATACGACCTCGCCGCCAAACCATAGATTAACTAGAAGCGTTCCAGAATACTAACGTGATGACAATTATCTTATTACTACCCTGGCCCTGACAGCAGGACAGCCTATCGTAAATAATAGAAGTGTGAAAAGGACAAACACTTTTCAGGTAAATCTTATCTTGTTTCTGGAACGGGACCCTGCTGCAAACGGCCAAGACTTTTGACAGCTCTAAACAGTCCGACAGTCGGACCCAGCTGCCAAAAGATTGTAGTCGGACTCCGACTACCTATAATCTTGTGCATTGTGGGGTATCGGACTATCGGACCCATAAACCCGGACATTTACGAAAATATCAAAAGTGAAGCTACAAATCCACCGATACCACAAATCATTCGTTAATACTTATGTGCGTTTATACTACGAGAATGGAGTCGCCGAGTGTCCCCTACCACACACGGTGCCTGAGGGAACTTGATTGACTTGATGGCTTGATGGATGGTTTGTGTGTTTTTGCGCTGTAGTGAATTTTTCATTGGTTTTCGGTGGTTGTCTCGCGAATATGGAACTTTGCCTACAGTTGCATTAATATGCAAGGGTTAGCTTAAGGCAAGGACAACCTATTGTGACAATAATAATAATTGTAATGTAAAAGTTCTCTTTATAAAAAATATTTACGTGATGCTAGTAAATAAGTAAAAAAAAAATACTCTTCGTCAGATACTTGTAGACTTTAAGTACATTATCGGGCATTATCGAGTACTGAATGCTTGTTCTGGTTATTGCTGAAACCTTTCTTAATAAGATCCAAAAATAAAAGGACACGTTTCATTTTGTGCCTGGACATGTACGTAGTACGAAAAATATAGAAAAATATAGGCTTTCTAGGAAAAATAATGAAAAAAATATTAGAAGCAAACTTGCGTGGTTCAAGCATAATGTTTTGTCAGTACTTTTTACAATATAAATGGTAACACTGAAGCTTGCAATAGTAGGTCACGTTCAGAAATTACGGCTTCGTCCACATATTCCTCCCCAACTAACACATTAGTGGAAATTGCAGCTTTTGTTAGAACTTTGAGGAGCATAGCGGTGGTACAACGACGTCGCATTTAGCCTTGAGTTCTAAAACAGTGATAAAAAAGCGTTAAACCTTGACTGCAGCTTTAACACCTTTTGAGACACCTTATGGCTCTAGCAGCTGTGCTATGGTTACATTTGTATCCCTTTTGCCACTCTTGATCATGCAGTGGTTAAAATTGTATCTCTTTTACTACTCCTGACTAAGTCAGAGCTTATTTGGTGCATTTTGGCACTTATAGCTGTATGGGATAGAAAACTAGAACTGATTTATTTCTAAAACACGCGCTTTTCACTCTTTTAGAGCGAGCAGTTGCTTTTGTGCAATATAAGTCTATAACAGATATATTAATGACATTCAGGCCAAAATTTCCACGTTTTGGAACTATTATACGGTCTATAGTGTTTAAAAATAGAAAATTATAGCTTTGTGTGCCAACTCCATTAAACTGATACAAGAAACATAAAAAGCGGTCAAGTGTGTGTCGGACCACGCGCAGTGTACGGTTCCGTAGTACTTAGACAAACACTGCTATAAAATTGACTACTACTAGTTAACTTGTAAAGTCTGAAAAGTGATAGTTTTTCTTTTAATTTCGTTATATTATATACTACTGCCGTGAATTTTTTCACATTTCTACGCATGACTTTAACAAAAATGTGCACTTTAAATATTTAAAAAACGGATCCCTGAATCTAAAATATTTTTAAAAGACCTATCCAACGATATCCCACACCATGGGATAGTCGAGACAAAAAATCATCCCCACTTCACGTGTAAGGGAGGTACCCTGAAAAAAAATTTTCTATATTTTATTTTAACACTTTGTCGGCGTGATTAATATACATATCCGTGCCAAATAAAGCTCTCTAGTACTAATAGTAGTCCCTGAGTTAAGCCGCGTACAGATAGACCGACAGACAGACGGACATGGCGAAACTATAAGGGTTCCTTGTTGACTGCAGAAAGAAAAAAGAAATAACTAGATATAACTTAACTACTTCAGAATAAAATAAAAAATCATTAAAAACTACAATCAACTGTAACTTTCGGTATTTGACATACCGCTAAAATTGGAAAGTCCTGGTTTCATGTAAAATAATGTTTTACCACTGTGTTAAATAGAACCCTAATTCGGAGGTGTGCTGTGCAGTACTGAGCTTTAAATGATATCAGATTAGCTCCCTGAATCACAAATTTCGATCCTATAGACATGTTAAGAAGACAATAACTATACAACGGTAGTCTTTATTGCTCATAGTGCTAGAAGAGTTCTATTGTGGTGAAAATTAGAATCTAAGACTGCAACAGCAAAGCGCCATTTTTGGCAATGGATTTAATGTGTTTTTCGAAAATTTGTTACTATAAACACTCTACATAATTTGGTTGAGGCCTGATAATGGATTCTCGTGTTTATAATATACACAAGCGAACTTAAATAGGCGTTATTAGTAACAAAACTGAGATATAAAAGAAAAATTTAATAAAATAAATGAATTAATTTTACGAATTTTACACTTTATTGATGGCGCATTAATTTTTTACCCAAAACATTGCATATATTTCACGATAAATTTAAATCCCAACTGTTTTTACACACGAACAATTCGAAACTTCAGGATAAATATATGTTCACAAAAACTCCACCATTATTTAAGTCAAATGTCAAATATTTCATTGCCATTATTTGTTCTACAATAAAACTTACTACCTACTAAAACAGATAAATATCACCCCACAACCACTTCTGGAATATTTTGCTAACCTCATTAGAAGAATGATTTTGATCGAGTGAATGATTTAGAATCATATTCGTTCAATTAAGCAGCCAACGTGAGTTCCTTAAGCGCTACAGGAACCGAAATACAGCTTTCATCCGCAATTTTCGCTATTCAAGCACTTTACGATCACTGTTAAGCAGTTCTTCTAGAACTGTAGGCTGCCAAAAATTGGCGCCCCCCTAGAGGCATAAGCGGTTTATAAAGGTTCCATAGCGCGCTATGGAACTAACAAGTTACAGCTATAAGACGCAATTGGATACGCTATAAAGCTCTTGTGCAACCCATTTGTGTTAGTTGGGTCAGATGCTTTCTCTGACTCTGACTGACTGAACACCCTTCTGTTGTGTTCTGACTTCTGAGTCTGACATTGGTGTACGATTTTTAAAATCTCCGGATATGCCTTGCCTCTTTTATAGGCATAACAGCTGGTTTTCGAGTTACTTGTCGGACAACTAAATTATTAATTTCAATGGTATGTACAAAATCTAGTTTCTGAACGTAAAATGCTCAAAATTGCGCTCGCTTCGCTATGTTGGGTGGTTTATGTGTTGCGATTGTTAAATCTGAGAAACTAGATGAACCTCGTAACGAAGGTAAATCAAAGGAAATGTACAATTAGAAAAGACTATGTTTCTAATTACTTATTTATGATGTTTAGTACACAGACCAGGTCCAAGCTCCATAGTCCCGTGAACGTCTCCTTTGCGGATTTTTGCGGATTTAGCTGCAATATTTTTTTTACTAAGGATATAAAATTCCATGATTTTTATGATAAATGAAATTTTTGATATTTCGTCTTGAAATCGACTACGGTAGTATAGGAGCTTATGAAATCGCAGTCAGTAGAAATTTTACAATAATATAACGCAAGAAATTAGATAACCAGATCATATATTTGCAAGAATTTGTCAAAAACTGCACGATGGCTCGGATACAGAGCTCTCAAAATTTAAAAGTAAAATAGCTCATTAAAAAAAATATTTCGGAACGGCAATTTAATAAGGTAACTTCTACTTATATTCTATTGTAGTTGCAACTATATTTTAGCTGCATCACCTATTTTCGTGCGGATAAAATTTCTGTTTGATTTCTTGTTGGTGTAACTTCTATCTGAATGACACCGTCTACTAACTTCTACAATCTAACTTCTATCTGAGCCCGTTTTTTGTTATTTAGGTTGAACTGACGTGTTTTCCGATTTGCTATTGCCATCTGCTTTAATATTTACTTTTGAAACGAGCTATTCACTTTAAAATTTCAAGAGCTCTGTCTCTGGGCCATTGTGCAGTTTTTGACAAATTCTTACAGATATAAGATCTGGTTCTCTAATTTCTTGCGTCATATTTTTGTGAGATATCCAGTGATCGGGTTAATGACCGCAAACTTATATGTTAATATGGACATGCTGCTTGGACTCCGGGAGTTTAACATTTTTAAGCGAAAAAAAAAAACGAATATTCTTTCTGTTAATCTTAACATAAATAAATTGCTTCCTTTAGAACCATTTGATTGGACCAGATTTACTTTAATAATACTCAACTCAATCCGGAAATACCGGAACTTTTCGGAAAAAAGGACTGTCCATGTTATAAAATCACGATGCAAGTACAAAAAATCAATCTGCCTACTCCGATCTCCGGAGATATCTATTAACTGCGATTTTATAAGCTCCTATACTACCGTAGTCGATTTCAAGACAAAAACACAAAAATATCATAAAAATTACGGAATTTCAATATCCTTAGTAAAAAAAATGTTGCAGCTAAATCCGCAAAAATGCGCATAATTTTATTTTTGGATCCTATTAAGAAAAGTTTTAGCAACAACCAGATCAAGTATTCAATACTCGATAATGCCTGATAATTTACCTACTTAAAGTCTACAAGTATCTGACGAAGAGTATTTTTTTTTGTTATTTACTAATCTCGCATAAATATTTTTTTATAAATATAACTTCCATATTACACTAAATATAATAATCAAAATAAGTAGTCCTTGCCTTAAGCTAACCTTTCCATGTTAAAACAAATGTAGGCAATGTTCCATATTCGCGAGACAACCATCGAAAACCAATGAAAAAATCAGTATAGCGCAAAGACATACAAGCAGCCACCAAGTCGACCAAGTTCCCTCAGGCACCGTGTGCGGTACGGGGTACTCATCTACTCCACTCTCACAGTATGAACGCATTTAGGTATAGACTAATAATGTGTGGTATCGGTGAATTATAGCTTCACTTTTGATATTTTTGTAAATTTCCGGGTTTATGGGTACAATACCCCACTGTGAGGTGGTAAAAAGCCGGAACATTGGCCGAATCTATAGATAAAGGATATACAAGGTAGATTCGACATTGGAATAATAATAATAACGAAAAAAAGAGATGATGTCATGGTCAACTAGAGTCTGGCAAACAAAAGCGTAACCTGGAATTTTATTAAAAGTTTTTACATGGGAACATAAAGAAGTTGTCAGAGGCTGTCACTTTTGAATGTTAGTATGACTGTTAATTATTGATACTTGTTGGCTGAATACTTATTCATATTTATTATTTATTGTATCGTTGAGCGTAAGAAATGATATAATGATATTATTTGTAAATAACAGATTTTATGGTAATTTCAGATATTTCAGTGCAGAAATAAACTGCAGATTATCAAAACCAGTTTATGAAGTAAATTGTTTTTATGTTTCTATACAGGAAGAAGTGTGTGACAATACTTCAAGGTTGGCTTTTACCCATCAAACTGAACAACTTTTGTTCTACAACTTTGTTGAAATCGCTAATTTTTTTTTGGACTTTTCATACAAATCGATCAGCTGGCGAACCAAGTTTGTATGAAAAGTCCAAAAAATTTTTTGCGATTTCAACAAAGTTGTAGAACAAAAGTTGTTCAGTTTGTTTTTTTCATTGTCACAGACTTCTGTTACACCCTGTATAAACAAGATGTACAAGGAGTCAATAAAATTGTAAAAATTTCAGCTCGTATTTTATTTATTTTATTTCACAAATTTTTGTACTTAAACTATCACCTCTTAAAAATATATTAAGGAACATTGTAGTTTAACTTAACTTTAAACAGAAAAGTAACATAGTAGTTAAACTTAACTTATTACACAGATCCAAGTAGGTACTACAATCGACTTTGTTGGTGTCATGGTGAAACACAGTAGTGTCCCTAAAAGACCGGGGCCTGTGGCAGGGTTCACTACAGAACATTTTCCGGAAATCATTTAATTTGAGCTCAGTAGAACGATCGGTGCCGCAATAAGTTATGCTTATTAGTCAAATATAATAAATAAAATAAGGTATATCGAAGGAAATTCTACAGAATAGGACATGAATATGACTATACATTATAGATAAATTAAAAATATATATGCATATATAGATATATATTTAATACTATGAAGCATTTTATGTAATATTATTATAAACATTAGTGAATTCTTGATTTTCTAATTCCAAGAGATAGGTAGGTTTTAAGTTTTGAATTTAATATTTTAATACAATGAGGCTTTTTCAGTTCAGTGACGTCACGAAAACTAAAAATTAGGTTCTTTAATTCCTGAGGTAAGAGTTCAAAGAATCGAGGTGCAATCGCTGAGAAATGTTTTCTCGCTGAAGCTGTATATCGAAACGGTGCTTTAAAAGTTTTAAGGGTTGAATTCCGAAAGGTACGTTTTCTTTGACATAACGGTGTTTCTTTAATATTTTTCGCAAAATAAAGCATAGTTTGCCAGATGTAAATTTGCCTGGGTGTCAGTACTTTAGAAATTTTAAATAATTCGTCTGAAGGAAATATTCTAGGTTTGCGCTTTATGATTTTTAGACTTAGTTTTTGTGCTCTTTCAAGTTGTGTTAATAAGGTAGACCCACAGCTGCCCCATACAATGATTCCATACAGCAGGAGAGACTGCGTTAATGAATAGTATACATGCATAAGAGTATCTTCATCTACAATATTCCTGAGATCAGCATAGATACATACATCTACATCTCTTTATAAATATAAATATAATATCATAAAGATTTATCACACAAGTATTAAATATATTTTTTCCTGCTATGGGTTGGTGATACCACATAAAGATTTTTTGAATTTGACGCGCTTTCTCAGGTTACGCTTTCGTTTGCCAGAGTCTAATGTGGTCTATGGTTAGTTGTTTTGGATCTACAATGGATCTGTGAGGGTCTAAACCTAAACTTATCCTAGAAAAAAATGGAATTTATTTTGATAGTACTCGGGTATTTTGTTTTGTACTAATATATTTCACTAATGGCGCCATCTTTTATCGAGTAGGTTAATTACCAGTGAATTACATTACTTGGAGCCCTTTGTTGCTAACTTTGACTTTTAAAGCACGGTCCCCGTTAGTCGACAACAGATGGCGTGCAGTTGTTGAATAAATGAGCACAGGAATGACAACATGGACTGATATGATCGAGTATTTTTCTGCCATTTTTGGCGTGTTTCATCTGGATATGTCGTCTCCAGTTTTTTTTTTGTAGTAAGCGAACTAATTTATTAACGCTCCGATTGAACGTGCGAAGCTCGGTCGCCCAGCTAGTATTAATAAAATGAATTAAGTAAGTTTACTGCATTTGAACCTTTATGCACTGTGACACTCCTTACTGGGCAACTATCCCAGATGCTTTCTAAGTATAAATAAAATGCAGTTACAACAAAACAGAAATCGATAGTACAGTCATAGAAATCGATTTTAAGGTTAATTGAATTTACAAGATTGCAATGCTATTTAAAATAGTAAAAGCTGTTCAATAAAATTAAAATTAACTATAACTTTTAATGTAACTGTTTAAGCCTTACAATTTTATTCAGTCCATAAAGAGTTCAAGGAAGGGCGTTATTGCGTAAAAATATAATTTACTAAAATAAAATGCGTTTATTCATAGTAGTTCTTTGCTGTGCAATGGCTCATCAGTATGTTAAATGTGGACTTATTTCTGATATAGTTACACCTGTCCGACATATCTTTGGAATTGGTACCAGTGATCATATATGGCCAGAAGTAAAACGAGTGGTTTACGCGTATAACCCTCCTCCAGTGGTAACGAAAAAACCGCCGCCGCAACAACTATCATATCTACCACCATATGTTCCATACCAATACCCACTAGTTGCGTCTCTAAACCCGCAAGTTATATACGGTTGAAAAACCAAAATAACATGAATTGTATGGTCTGTAATAAATAATTTATTGTTTTTCTTTTTAAATGTCCCATCCAAGTATTCTTTTGTATCCCTTAATGCAGTATTTTTCAACCTGTGGGTTTTCAGCCTTTCTCAAGGGGTCGCGGGTAAAAGAAAAAGTAGTGTTTTTAGGTCTTACACTGCAATGAAAAAATACGATTTTAGTGAAAAGGCTGAGCCTGTTTATTTTTGAACAATTTGTCAAAACGCGGTTCTATTTTGGAGACGATAATAACTTAGTAATTTTCTACTTGAAGAAAATTATAAACGTAGTCTTTCAAATCACTGACATTTTGTATGTTTATGGGCCTGGGGGGGGGTCGCAAGAATTTTTTAACTTGTAAGGGGGTCGGGTAATGAAAAAGGTTGCAAAACACTGCCTTAATGAATAGATAGATGTACTTACCAGAACCTAAATGCAAACTTTTCTAGCACAATATTACCCTAATTAGCACAAGATATAAAGAAAAAGGACCAGTCAGTAACCACCCATATCTGCTACGGAAAGACTGACGTGTGGTGTGGTGATATTCACCTGCTACATATGATTTGACTGTTAGAATACTGCGGTCTAAGAGCTAGTCTGAGTCAGGCAGCATAAGTAGGCGACTAGCCAAATAGGAACATGAAAATAAGTGAGGATTTACTTTTGATTAAACCCCCGCATCCCGGACGCGCGGTCAATACTTCAGTCCGCTCGCGCACTGTCATGGCAGCGCCATTTGTGAAATTACCTAATTTGCAAAAAAAATAAAACTCCAGAAGTTTTGTACCTACAGTCATAAAATAAAAATTAAAAAAAAGTTGAAAGTCTGTTCTCTATGAACTGGACTTTATGGCGGGAACTCGTGGCAAGAGTTTGTCATTTTTGTTTTATTATCCGAAAAAATAGATATCGTGGTTTTTAATGCATAATATTGATAGTGTATTGTTCAATAAAGTGCCATATAAGTGTCTAATATGTAGGATAATTAAATAAAAGTGTGTAGACTGTGTTTTGAGTGCTCTCAAGAAGTCCATGAAATCTTCATCAAAAGTGCTATCATTTTGCTGAGGAATAGGAAATTTAAATACGAAAGAAATGGCTTTAATTTTCCTATAAAGACGAAGATATACGGAAGAAATGGCTTTTGGCCTTTAAATACTACAGAAGATTTACAACAGACTAGGCTGTATGGCTCTGATCCTTTGCCTTCCCCATCTCGGGGTAAATAAAAACAAAAAAAAAACTCTATGAACTGTCACAGACATAATATCAAACATCTGTTGTTCTATTCTTCTAAACGTAGTGATTATATTCTCTTTGTATTCTTCAAAAAAATATAATAGGCTATCCTGCTGTCAGAGTAAAAATTACTCTAACGAAACTAATTTGGAACCCTTTCTAAGTGCCCTACTTAGAATGACAGCAATCATATTTTTTGTCTTCACTTGTTATTTCTAAGTGTTTCCTCCAGTTTGGTTATATGCTTCTTGAGGGCAACTAACTAAATTCATATAATGATTTTTTGCTGATAACGAAAGACGCGTTTAAATTAGAATCCAAGATGGCGGACAAACATTTTTGGAAAAATATTGATTATGAAAAAAAGAGAAACGTAAACAAACTTACTATGGAACTGACACATGTCAATGTCATCTGCATACTATGTTTGTTTACCTTTTGCTTTTTTTTGATTGGAATGAACCATAGATATCGCATATCGCATTCAAGTTAGAGTCTGACAAATGAAAGCGTAACCTGAGAAAGCGCGGCACATTCAAAAAATCTTCATGTGGTATCACCAACCTATGGCAGGAAAAATATATTTAATACTTGTGTGATAAATTGTTATTAAAATATATTTATATTAGTTGAAATTACAATTTACAATTAGCTTTTTACAATTTGATTGACTGCTTGTACATCTTGTTTATAAAAACAGTCTACTTCATAAACTGATTTCGGTAATCTGCAGTTTATTTCTGTACTGAAAAATCTGAAATTACCATAAAATCTATCATTTATGAATAGCCAATACAACGCTCAACAATACAAGACATAATAAACATGAATATTCAGCCAACAAGTATCAATAAAAGCGTGGTAGGGACTTTGTACTAGGTAGAAAAAAATATTGACGATTTAAAAGCATGTGTAAAGCATCTATTTAAATAAAAAACATTTTGAGTTTTTTTGAGTTTGAGTTTAATTGGCAGTCATACTAACATTCAACAGTGACAGCAGCATTCAACAGTAATTTTTGTTGCCATGTAAAAACTTTAAATAAAAGTCCAGGTTACGCTTTCATTTGTTAGACTCTATTTCGGTTCAGGGTGTTGATTATGAAAATGACATCGATTTTGCAATCCAAGATGACGTCTATGAATTTATCAAAATATGGGTGTCATTCCGATGTTTTTCGCGGTGTTAAAATGGACATAAATTTATTATAAGATGGCGGTCCATCGATACAGGTGTCATTTTTAATGTATTTCGTGGTGAGATAAGCAGTACGAAGAACCTCGGTCGGTCGGCGCGGCGCCGACGACACCGATATCGGGCCGGACAGTCTGGAAACGCTCTTAAGCTACAGCTAAGCTCATCTGGCAACCCTATTGATATGACAGACGTCACGCACGTCATACCATTCCATAGATTTTGAATTTAGATTACTACCTACTAAGACCTTAGTAATTTTCTCATAATTTTCTACACACACGGCCTCTCTCAAGTCTCGATCGCTTCCAGAAGCTTAAGGAGTGATTAAGCTTCTTCTCAAGCCATCAATCAAGTACGACGACGACGGCGGCGCGGTGCGGGTGTTGACGAAGACAAAAATAAAATAAAAATACACTGTGGATAAAGTAAAGCACGTGCTGTTTGCAATGCAAATGCTGTCCATCACTGCATAATTTACACGGACTAATGTTGTTGCTGACGGGCTTCTAGTGTCGAGTGAATTTATGTTGACTTCTATCAATAACGTGTGCAATACACAAGCTGCTGCACTAAAAGGCACAGTCATTCAAATAATTTACTGTCGTCGATTAGAAATCTTATTCAGATGGCTGGATCCGCATTACGCCGATTAATGGCAGAGTACAAACGTAAGTAATTTTAACTTCTACCGTACATACATCAAAAGCGCTATGTTAGCTAACAATTACTGTTGAGAGTAGTAATCCGGTAGGTTGGATTGCATATAAGAGAGACTGATGCGACGCGCTACCCCAGATATGTATGCTCATTGGGTTAGTATTGTCTGGTGCCTCTATAAAAATGACAATTTGGCCTGCATACACAACCTAGATCATGAAGTAAGTCTTATTCATTCTTAAGTGCACTCAAGGTGAGGGTACACCTAAGAGAACTGCCTTATAGGGCACTCAAACCAATAATCATATGATATATTTTCAGAACTTACTCTGAACCCACCAGAGGGAATTATAGCTGGACCTATCAATGAAGAGAATTTCTTTGAGTGGGAAGCTCTCATAACGTAAGTATATCTTATGTCAGTGTAATTCAATATTATTCAAGTTCACCTTTTATTTGTGTATACTTTCAGAGGTCCAGAAGGTACTTGCTTTGAAGGTGGCGTGTTTCCAGCAAAATTAATATTCCCACCTGATTATCCATTAAGTCCTCCTAAAATGCAATTCATCTGTGAAATGTTTCATCCAAACAGTGAGTTAAATAGTTAATAATATCTATTTGATTGGATAATGGCTAAAATGAATAATGAAATGACATAGCTTTTTATTTCATTCTACACCTATTAGTTTTTCTATTGGTAAAATAGGTTCTGAACTAGACAATGAATCAGGGATTTTTCGGCTTACCATCATAATTTGATTTGATTAATGACTAACCCTGACTGCTTTGCCATACTTGAGAAGTGATGCCCCTACAGAACAATGTCGGCTTGGCCTTTTGCAAATCCAAATTTTTAATTGTAGTATAAAGATACTTCTGTTAGCCGTAGCTGACTATGGCAGTCAAAAGACCAGTCTCTTGAACATTGTTTGGACATGTTAAAATGATTTATTAAAAAATAATTTTATTTTTCAGTTTATGCTGATGGTAGAGTGTGCATATCCATTCTACATGCACCAGGAGATGACCCAATGGGTTACGAAAGTAGTGCAGAAAGGTGGTCACCTGTGCAAAGTGTAGAAAAAATACTGTTATCTGTTGTCAGTATGTTAGCTGGTATGTTGCTACTTTTTTATCCTTATTAGCATTCGATTGTTACAAAATTCTCACCTTAATTCTTTTTTGTTTTAGAACCAAATGACGAAAGTGGCGCCAATGTAGATGCAGCTAAAATGTGGAGGGAGGACCGTGAGCAATTTAACAAAATTGCTCAAAAACTTGTTAGAAAGACATTAGGACTTCCAGCATCATAATATTTAATTTTGCTTTGTTTTTATACTGGCTGTTTTAAAAGTGTGTTTGAAATTTTAAGGGGTTACTCAGAAAGAATACAGGAAAAATATTGAATAAATCTGAAAATTCTTGATTCGCTATTCAGAGGAAACTGAATAAAATAATTGTAGGTTGGATTTTTTCAATATTTTTTCCTGTATACTATACTTGATTTTGAGAAACCCCTTAAAATTGCAAACGCCCTTTTTAACATCCTGTATATGCTGTTATAATATACCAATATTGCTCTAAGAATTAGCAGCGCCTATTTACAATACCATAGAATTATAATTTGCGTGTGATTGATGTCCAATCCATTTAATGCAGTCATGTAGTACTGGAATCCTTCAGATATGTATTGAGTTTCAGTAGGCTACAAGTACCTACTCGTACTCTGCTAGAAACATACCGACCGCAGGCGCACGTTTTGAGCTCTTTGTATGCTTACAAATGTGTGATAAAAAGTTTTTCTTTGGCCTTTTATATTGTGATAATTCCGCCAATGTCATTTAAGTGGAAAGATCACTTGATAAAAAAGAGTACTGATCAGTTATAGACCTAAAAATTGTGCCAATGCCTTCAGGAACTTGGAAACCATTTTTCTCAAACATATTTGGATATCCATATAAAAATTTGAGACCACCATGTTCGAGTAAAATGAATATCACACTACAAGTTGAAAACACGCAGAGTTCATAACTCATTGGTGGGATCAGTGAGCGCTTGCGCTACGAAGACAAATCGGGTTCTAGCCTGGCCCTTGGTATAGGAGCAGTGTGAAAGCGTCCAATTTTTTTCCCGATTTGACCAACTTCCAACGCCGATATCGCGCTGCACAGTGTGAAATGGAAAATTATCTACCACAGAATAAAATATTGTTGGCACCCTTCATCCCATGCAGTGTTGGATGAACGCCCACAAATGGACTGATGATTATCTATGCATGCTTATAGGGCTGCTATTACTGCTGGATGATTAATTAAAAGGCTCAATTTCCTTGGCTCAGCGAATTTAAATTTTTATGAAATGCGGTGACTGACTTTAATGTTTAATTAAACAATGAGCATATTGTCATATAGCGGGAACAATCTGAGGAGATTTTAGAGTTTTACGAGGGTCTAGGTCTTAATTATTCTATCGAATTGTAGTACTCCTAGATTTTTGTCATCGGCACCAGATTCGTAAGGAAGTATGCAAAAAAAAATGTATGAAAATATAGGTGCTGGCCAGTGGAAATTGGAAGAAGCGTATGTCGCCTGTAGATAGAGATACATTAAGCAGGGGTCGAAACTGGTCAGTAAAATCAGTAAAAGTCAGATTTTTGTAAACCTGTCAGTAAAAGTCAGTTTTTTGGGAAAATGGTCAGTTTTGTCAGTTTTTTTGGGTTTGGCACTCATTTACTTCGGACCCCTACTTATACAGGGTTATTTTTGGACCCCCCACAACAACTTCAAAGTGGCTTCTATTCATGAAACTGAGCAACTTTCCCCAAGGAACCAATGGTCAATTCGCAAAATTGTTTTGCGATTTGACCATTGGTTATTTAGAGAAAGTGCTCAGTTTCATGAGTAGAAGAAGTTACTATGAAGTTTTGGTGGGTTAGTCCCTGAGGGCCCCGATCCCTGAGGCACCCGTCCCGGAGGGCCCCGATTTATTTTTTGCAGTTCAGTTCAGTAAAATGGTGGGGAATTTAGTGCAACGTCTAGTATGGGAACCGTTTTAATTTGGATCCGGCGCTCAAACTTGGCATAGTTGTTCCCTAGGCCGTTCTGAGTAGATTAAGCCCGGGAGCCACCGGAAGCCATCCCTCGTTTGGCAGGGGGAGGGGGGAAAGTTTCTTTATGCCGCGCTCCATTTTTGGGCTTATATCTCCAAAAATATTGGTACTAGGGCAAGTGAGATATCATTTTCGTATGATTAAAGGATAAGGAATTCATTTCTGTAACAAAAAAAAATACTTTCCATATATATAAAAAATATATATTTGATAAAACGTATAAAAGATGGCTACCTTTTTTCCACATATGGGTCGATTAATTTTTAATCGTCTTTGATATTAGCATGAAAAAAATATATTCTGAAATCCACACTTCTTAGGATTATAAAAATATAAATTTCATTAGAATAGCATAATAAAAACTTAGTGAAAAAAATATATAATTGATGCTCGGCAGAGTAGCATAAAACGCGCGGTTTTAGTATCTGTTATTCGTAAGTAAATAAAATGAATCATCTAGCGCCCAAATGACTGTTAAGTAACAAAGTATAAACAGGTACCTACATAATATTATTATTTAAATATTTCTCGCACGCTCAAAATATTTGTCACGTAAAACAATTAATATTTTTTTCTTATAAAAACGTATTTGACAAAATCCGCAAAACGTGACTATTTCTCATACGAATTATGGTGGTTTACTATCTAACTTGCATTGTATTATGGTGGTCTACTATGTAACTTGCGTGGTCATGTTGATCACTCAGGTTAACTGACTTCAGAAAAGGTCATACATAACCATAATGAGTTTGGCTCTCATTGGCGCATTAATCACGTAACCGTTTCCGTGCTTCGCAAGCCACGTCAAATTATTTTCTTGACAACTGATGAAGCTGCGACCACCGCCTATACAACTCCAAAACCCCGAAAGATAGATAGATAGATAGATAAAGCATTTATTGTAATTGCTGTGATCACACACACAAAACAAACTTGAACACTAAAATGATAAACACAGGAAAAATAAATAAGAATAATAACATACAAACTTATAACATATTAACAAAATATAAATAAGGAAAAACAAAAAATAAAATAATAAGTAAAAAAAGAAAAAACAAGCAAACTTAAATGTCTATGATGTGCCTAGTGTGTGTGCCGCAGCGATCACAAATGGGCCACGGCTCAGTGTTGTTACCCCACCCAAGGACGGGACACTGATTTTCAGCCACCACCCAATGAGATGTGCTTTCAGCTCGAGTTGCACAACCGCTTCGAATGTCTAGGATGTGAAAATGTGGACGAATACAACGACAGGTTTGGGAGATTGTCCAAACGGCTGGGAATTAAGCCTTCAAAACAAGACGTTAAAAAAAAACATATCGGATCTCGGACTCCAGCAGCAAGCTCATGGAGGAAAAACGGAGGAGGACTGATTCTGAAATCCTCTGAAGATGCTTGTCAATATGGCGACTAAACAGACGGATCTCTAAGTCCTTGACCCGTGATATACGCCAATTTAATACCAATCGTATTTAAGAGGCTATCGAGCTCAATAAAAGGTCAAAAGTGTTGGCAAGGAATCTGTCTGGTGGCAAAGCTGAAGATCGAGGATGGCAGAGTCGTGTCGTCCAAGTCCGAGCTGTTGGAAGAGGTTGAGAAGTTCTACGGACAATTATACACGACTACATCCTTGCCTGTCAGTAATCTGGCTTAAGATCCGAGAGCCGGATTGAGCCGAAATTATACCGAAGATATCCCAGACGTCAGCCTGTGCGAGATTAGAATGGTTCTCAAACAGCTTAAGAACAAGAAGGCACCGGGTGATGACGGAATTACTGCTGAGCTTCTGAAAGCAGGTGGAAAACCGATACTTCTAGCTCTTCAGAAGTTATTCATTTCCGTCATTCTCGAGGGAAAAACGTCTACAGCATGGCACAGAAATGTAGTGGTGCTCTTCTTCAAGAAGGGTGATAAGACTCTGCTGAAGAATTATAGACCCATCTCACTCCTGAGTCATGTCTACAAGTCATGTTGAGAGTCATTATGAATCGTCTCGCACTCAAGTTTGACGACTTCCAGCCTCCCGAACAAGCTGGTTTCCGAAAAGGCTTCTGTACCATAGACCACATACATACGCTGCGGCAGATAATACAGAAGACCGAAGAGTATAATGGCGTTTGTGGACTATGAGAAAGCTTTTGGTTCGATCGAGACCTGGGCTGTGTTACAGTCCAACGGTGCCAAATTGACTATCGATACACATCGAAGTATTGAAGTGTTTGTAGGAAAACGCCACCATGTCGGTCCACCTCCAGGATCGGAATTCGAAACCTATCCGGCTGTAGCGTGGGGTGAGACAGGGAGACGTTATATCTCCGAAACTGTTCACCGCCGCACTGGAAGACGTTTCCAAGCTTCTGGACTGGAGAGGACTCGGCATCAACATCAATGGCAAGTACATAACTCACCTTCGATTTGTTGACGATCGTGATCATGGCTGAGACATTGGAGGACCTAGGCGCAATGCTCGATGGACTCAGTAGTGTCTCCCAACAAGTGGGTCTTAAAATGAACATGGATAAGACGAAAATCATGTCAAACTTCCGTGTTACACCCACTCCTCTGAAGGTTGGAGACTCTACACTCGAAGTTGTTGTCGAATATGTATACCTGGGACAAACAGTCCAGTTAGGTAGGTCCAACTTCGAGAAAGAGAATCGTCGAATTCAACTCGACTGGGCAGCGTTCGGTAAGCTCCGCAATATCTTAACGTCCAAAATACCGCAGAGTCTCAAGACAAAAGTCTTTGACCAATGTGTGTTGTCAGTGATGAGACGACATATGGATCCGAGACATGGTCGCTTACTATAGGCCTCATAAGAAGGCTCAAGGTCACCCAAAGGGCGTTGGAGCGTGCTATGCTTGGTGTTTCCCTACGTGATCGAATCAGAAATGAGGAGATACGTCGGAGAACTAAAGTTACCGACATAGCTCTTAGAATTGCTAGACTTAAGTGGCAGTGGGCAGGGCACATAGGTCGTAGAACAGATGGCCGTTGGTACAGTAAAGTTCTCGAGTGGCGACTGCGCATCGGAAGACGCAGTGTGGGCAGGCCTCCGACTCCGTAGACCGACGAGCTGGTGAAGGTTGCGGGAAGCCGCTGAATGCGAGCCGCACAGGACCGGTCGTTGTGGAAATCCTTGGGAGAGGCCTTTGTCCAGCAGTGGACGTCTTTCGGCTGATAGATAGTAAACCACCATAATTCGTATGAGAAATAGTCACATTTTTCGGATTTTCTCATATATGTTTTTTTAAGGAAAATATTTTTTGTTCTACGTGACAAATATTTTGTGCGTGCGAGAAATAATTAAATAATAATATTATGTACCTATTTATATTCTGTTACTTAAAAGTCATTTTTGGGTGCTAGATGCGCTTTTATTTACTTACGAACAACAGATACTAAAACTGCGCGTTTTATGCTTTTCTGCCGAACATCAATTTTTTTTTTCACGAAGTATTTATTTTGCTATTCTAATGAATTTTATATTTTTATAATCCTAGGAAATGGGGCTTTCAGAATATATTTTTTTCATGCTAATATCCTAGACCATTAAAAATTATTCAACACATATGTGGAAAAAAAAACACCTACGCTTCATCGTTTACTTGTTGAGTCGCGCTTCTTTTGGGACTTATATCTCCATAACTATAGGTACTAGGGCAAATCCGATATCATTTTCTGATATTTCAAGGATGACAAATTCATTTCTGCAACAAAAAAAAATACGTTTCATAGAAAAAATATATATATATAACTGCTGAAATTTAGAACCGCGCGGACCGCGCGTTTTATGCCACGCTGCCACGCATTGAATTTTATTTTTTTCACTAAGTATTTTTTCACGAAGTATTTATTTTGCTATTCTAATGAAATTTATACTTTTATAATGCTAGGAAGTGTGGCTTTCAGAATATATATTTTTCATGCTAATATCTTAGACCATTAAAAATTAATCGACACCTATGCGGAAAAAAGGTAGTCGTGTTTTATACGTTTTATCAAATATTTATTTTTTTATATATGGTAAGTCATTTTTTTTGTTACAGAAATGAATCCCGTTTCCTTGAATCATACAAAAATGATACTTTACTTGCCCTAATACCAATAGTTTTAGAGATATAAGCCCACAAATGGAGCGCGGCAGAAACAAACTATACCCCCCTCCCCCTGCCAAACGGGGGATGGCTCCCGATGGCTCCCGGGCTTAATCCACTCAGAACGGCCTAGGGAACAACTGTGCCAAGTTTGAATGCCGGATCCAAAATAAAACGGTTCATCGCACTAAATCCCCGACTAAAAGTCAGTTTAGCTTAAAAATGAATCGGGCCCTCCGGGACCCGCCTCGGGGATCGGGGCCCCAGGGAGTAACCCGTTTTGGTGGGGGTCCAAAAATAACCCTGTATTTATTATTGAAACATTTGTGATGGCCCGCCTACGCCTCCTATCTTTTTCTATGTCTTTGCCAACAATGATTTAGAATACTGCTCTGTACACTGACTCAATTTTACTAACGTGTAAACACAATTAGTAAGTATATGTCCAATGATTGGTTTGAGGGCAACAGTTGATGCTTTGTTATGTTGTTATACGCAACATAATATTGAAGTATAATTTTTCGAGAAAAAATAGATTAGCTATTAGCACAAACGTTTTTATTTTAGTACATAACACCCACATTTTAACTCGTTTAATTTAGTCAGTAAAAGTCAGTATTTTAAGATTTTTGGTCAGTAAAATCAGTATTTTTTTACACTAAACTTGTTTCGACCCCTAATTAAGTAATATTTCTAATTATACAGGGTGTTAAAAAAATGGTGTAGGAACATATTTTAACTGGGGATTCTACTCATCGTTCTGAACAACTTTTGTTCTACGACTTGGCTAAAATCGCAAAAAAAATTTTGGACTCCATACAAAATTGGCAAAATAGATGATCAATTTGTATGAAATGTCTAAATTTTTTTTTGTTATTTGAGCAAAGTTGTAGAACAAAAGTTGTTCAGTACGATGAATAGAATCCCCAGTTAACGGTCCTACACCAATTTTGTTACAGCCTGTATAACTCACCTTATACAGGCCCGATTATTAGTGCTCTTATTATGTTATTAGTGCTTATGCTTTATGCTTATCTTATTAGTGCCCGATATTTTAGTTAGTGTACTACTCCTGATTTAGGCTGATTCTGATCAACTTTCCGCAAGGGACCCATAGTCAAATCGCAAAAAATCTTTTGGACTCTCGATGAGTCGATGAAAATCGATCGCGGCAAAATCAGTATGAAGAGTCCAAAATTGTTTTTGCGATTTGACTATGGGTTTCTTGGGGATAATTGATCAGAATCAGTAGTAGAAGCATTGACCGGGCACTAATAAAGTAGCAACCTATATATTATTGGCATTTAAAATGTAAATGTTACAAATCTTAACTCTTACAATAGATACATTTACTATGTTAACGAAAATAAAAACCTATTTTTAACCGACTTCAAAAAAAGGAGGAGGTTCTCAATTCGTCGGAATCTTTTTTTTTATGTATGTTCACCGATTACTCGAAGACGCCTGAACCGATTTGGAAAATTCTTTTTTTTGTTTAAAAGGGTATACTTCACAGGTGGTAGGTACCATATAAATTTTATCGAAATCGATTCAGCGGTTTTTGAGAAAATCAACAAAAATGGGTGAAGTCGGTTGTTTTTAATGTATTCAGCGTGGTCATTAGATTTTTAATAGACTGTAATGATAACTCTACACGTATGCATAAATGATTATTATACTTGATAAATATTTAATGCATAGGTAAAATAAATGCCTATAATGTTTGACATTGATAAATCATAAATGGTTTTATTAAATGTTATTTTAATGGCATCATGCCTAACAAGACGGAATCCTTAGGATCATATAAGTAGCCTGTTATACATCACAGTTAGACGCAATTTTAATGAACTGGTGGATCCATTCGATATTGGCAAAATCGCCACAGAATTTTTTTCAGAGAATTTTCTTAATTTACTTTACATATACAGAATGATAATAAAATTTCTGGCTATATTTTAACAGTGGCTTCTACTAATCAAACTGAACAACTTTTCCCAAGAAACTCACGGTCAAAAAGAAAAAAATGGACTTCCTATTAGAGATGGGACGGATAGTGGTTTGGCTGATACTGATTATTCGGCCAAGCCACAGGCCGGGTAGCCGAATATTCGGCCAAATTATCCGGCCGTCTAAAATGCCTGCAAACGGGTGGCATTCTTGAATGCTAGGACGCGACTGAGTGAAGCGGCGGGCCGCCGCGCTCGCGTTTTGCGTTCGGGTACTTTCGGATTGATTCGGGCTTCCTTCGAGCTGACACATAGCGACTGTGGACAGTTTCTATACTCGCTTGTTTTGTTTGATTTATGTGTTCAAACAATCAAAACGTTTTTAATTATTTATACAAATGAAATCGTGGTACTGGTCCTATTTTGAATTGTGTTTGTAAAAATGTGTACCGTATTTCGTCGAAGAGCAACAATTCGCAAATTATAATTTCATTTATGTGAGGGGAAAATTTCTCGAGGTGGCACTGGGAAGAAGGCAGGAACCTCGGTTCAGTTCAGTTCAGTTCAGTTCAACTGAAAACTTCGTTTTTCGTTCGAAAACGTTTTTAATTATTGATACAAATGTAATCGTGGTACTGGTCCTATTTTGAATTGTGTTTGTAAAAATGTGTGCCGTATTTCGTCGAAGAGCAACAATTCGCAAATTATAATTTCATTTATGTGAGGGGAAAATTTCTCGAGGTGGCACTGGGAAGAAGGCAGGAACCTCGGCGCTCAAAAACTATAATTACTATCTCATTAAAAAGTGACATAGGGCTACATTAAAACTGGTTTTATTTTGTGTGTTGTCGATAATTATTTACAACATTCTAACATAATATAAGAAATTGTTGAATGATAAAACTATCTGTAAGACTTTATTTTTATGTGTGATAAATGATTATTTTTATTATTCTAACTATCTGACGGGGGCCGAATAATTGGGCTACTATCCTGTATCCGGCCGGATACAAAAAAATTGGCCGGATAGGCCGGATACCGGATAGTAACCGGATATCCGTCCCATCTCTACTTCTTATACAAAGTTCATCAACCATCTGATGGATTTGTATGAAGAGTCCAATTTTTTTTGCTCTCGAGTATGAGTTTCATGGGAAAAGTTGTTCAGTTTGGAGGGTTCAAAAGCGGGTTCGATTCCCAGCGGGGTCCCACGTAAGGACTGTTTGGTTGGTGGTTGAGTATTTTCTACTGGCCCTACGGGCGCCTGGGTTGGGTTCTATCATCTAATCTCAGGGTGGCCCCAGACCTACCGATTCTGTTCTGTTCTACTAGATTGTAGTAGAACTGAAGTCTAGTAACTAGAAGAATCCGGCTAGAATGCAATACAAAACGTGCCTACGGCTAGAATGCAATACTCGTCACACACCTACCGACCCGAATCGGCAAGAACGCACGGTCAGCAAGCAACTAGCCAGAATCGCCGATCAGAACGTCCTGGCTGGTCAGAAAGAGGCGTGACTTACGTATACTATCTCCATATATTGTCATACACAGCCCGGTTACAACTCGGCGCCGCCGGCGATTTGTGTTGCCAGGATTTCCTGATTTTCCGGCAGATTTCCTAATCCAATCTCCCGATTTTTTAAACAACCACGGCTTGAACTTTTAAGTACGAAAAGAAAGTGCGGAAACGAAACACGAAACAAAAATGCTTGTAAAATGTTATAATTAAGTAAAATGCGTCGCCTAAAACATACATTAGGTACTTAAATAAAAGCAACAAAATTGATGACTTCAAAACAAAAAAAAAAAAACTTAAAACATAATTTGATGTTTATGGTTTTTTAGCCATTTTAAATAGCACCATCTATTTCTTATTATATTTACATTAAATAATTTATATTTAAATATTTTCGCCTTACATTAAATCAAGGATGCACAAACCGCGGCCCGCGGCCCGAGGGCCGCATGTGGCCCGCCGCCCGCCGTTGATGTGCGTGCGGCCCGCCAGCGACCCAGGCGCAATCCGAGAGGGGCGGTCACAGGGGTCATGCCCCCAAATCTCACACCAAATTGACAAACCTAACCTAAATAGTCAAGTCAATAGTAACCTCAGCTCGCGCCTTTTTGGGCTAAACAGGGCCCTAGACTCTTCTGATTTGTGTAAGAAGTAGCCTCGCACTTTCTTATACTTATGAGTATGTATGTATAAACAAGGAATAATTATTACTGGAGGGATATGCAAAGGAATTGTTGGAATAAAATTAATAAAACTTATTTAATTGAACGTAAACTGAGTTTTCAATTTTCAAAAGTAATGCGACTCTTGTGTTGCTGAATCTTGAATCTACCGCTAAGGTTAAAAATAAAAAAATTGCGCGCTCGCTTCGCTCGTGGCTTTTTATACAAGTAAGGTTGTTAATACTTTTACCTCGTTTTTTATGGCAAACGATCAGACGAATCACCTGATGGTAAACGATTACCGCCGCCCATAGACACCCGCAACACCAGAGGAGTTACAAGTGCGTTGCTGGCCTTTGGATGAAGATGGCGTAAAAATTGAAATAAAACTTTTTAAAAAAAGAATTTAATTTGAGATACTTGTTGTTTTTTAGATTGCGGCCCGCCTTTAGCTCATAATCTGTTCGAGTGGCCCCTGGTCCCAATAAGTCTGTGCATCCCTGCATTAAATAATTTATATTTAAATATTTTCGTCTTACGTCTCCCGGATTTTGTTTGGTACACCTTCTAGATTTAAAAATACGACCTGGCAACACGGATCAGTTCGTTCTCGTACATCTGTCTGTCTACGTCTCTTGGCAAGCGTGTCCATTACGCCAGCGATATGTTGTAGCTAAGAAGGATGTGAGTATAATAGGGAATTAGAGCATCATTAGGACTAATTGTGCGCCAGCAGCGGAATTTGTGGGTCTTACAATTTCGGAGATATTCATAAAAAGCAGATTCCGCCAGGGTAACGTTCCCTCAGCGGGATAATTTTGAAAAAGATGGTCTAGCTCATAACAAAGTACATGACTGAGTAGCTTTCGTCGTGTTATAAATGTGCGCAAATAGCGGAATTTGTGCATCTTACGATTTTCGAATTATTCAAGATTCCGCCGCAGTAACGTTTTTGTGTTTTCTGTATCTCGAAAACGGCTGATAGAAGAAATTTAAAAAAAAAACACAAGTACACCTTAATTTGTGCGTAATTTGAGCAATGTTAGTTTTATGAAAATTATGATATTTTTTAGTAATTAATTTGTTTAGAAAATCAGGAAATTCTAATTTACAAGGAAACGAGTAAAGTTGCAATCGAATAAAGAGCACTCAAATATTCCTCTAGTAAACCCTAATAATGTCTGCAATTGTGGATTGTATTATCCAGTCAATTAGTGAGATATACCATTTAATTACGAAATTAAGTTAGCGAAATTTTAAAGATTGAATTCAGTGCTCCCATAAGACTATGTAACATGAAATTTTACATAAAATTCAAGCTCTGCTAGCAAGCTTTCATGTAAGTTTCAGCTTTGAATAACGTTGATTTAAAATGATTTACCCAAAAGAAGAAAGAACGAACATTTTCCCTATAACCCGACCAAATTAGAATGTATACGAGAAAGCGGCCGCGCCATACAAAAAGGTAACCTTCCTACGTAGTCGGTCCCATAATGAATTGGCCTAACTATGAAATAAAAAAGAAAATTAAATGCAATCATTTTTATTTTTCAATATAGTCTCCATCAATACTGACACACTTCTGACATCGGTGAAATAACATTTCTAATCCTTTATAAAAATAATCGCAATCTTTGTCTTCAAAATGACTGAAGACGGCCGCCTGCAACTCTTCATCGCTTGAAAATTTTCTTCCCCTTAAGTCCCGCTTTAAATTTGGGAATAAGTAATAGTCGGACGGAGCCATGTCTGGACTATAAGGTGGATGGTCCAGCTCCGTGAACCCGCATTGACGCACTGCATCCTTCGAAACACCGGCGGTGTGCACGGGGGCGTTGTCGTGAAGCAACAGGACGCCTTTACTCAGTTTGCCTCTGCGCTTCTCCTTTATAATATCTCGCAGTTTATATATTAATGAAGCATAATATTCGCCGTTTACGACTGTATTGCGCTCTTTAAAATCAACCATCAAAATACCTTGAAAATCCCAAAAGATTGTGCACATGATTTTTTTGGTAGATTGTTGTACCTTTGCCTTTCTAGGCGGCTTTTCACCCTTATAACGCCATTCCATTGACTCGCGCTTGCTTTCTGGATCATAATATAACACCATAGTTTCATTACCAGTCACTAGTCTCTCGATCACGTTCTTTGGGTTTTCTCCACAAAGATCTAAAAACTCGGCAGCACAGCGAACTCGCTCCCGTCTCTGCACAGCTGACAGAAGTTTCGGGACCCATCTTGCACTGACTTTTTTCATATGAAGATGTTCATCGATTGCACGATGGACGGTACTTTTAGAGAGCCCAAGTCTAGCTGCAATTTCTCTAATCTTCAAACGGCGGTCACTCAAAACCTCTTCTTCGATTTGAGCAATAGTATCGGGAGTGAGCACTTCTACCGGTCGACCGTCATGGCTGATATCTTCGACGGTTTCTCGCCCGAGGCGAAACTCTTTCACCCAATTTTTTACTGTGCTATAACAGGGAAAACACTCCTTATACACACCATCTAATCGTTCTTTAATTTGGGCGGGGGATAAGCCTTCTTTAAATAGAAACTTTATGACGCTTCGATACTCGGTTTTCGACATTTTGAAAAAATACGCGACACTTGTTGTTCAAACAAACTGCTAAACTGAACTACGCTCGTCAAGTCCATGCGTGTTCGTTTATAAAGTGTCTGAGAACCGTACTATTCAATGCAACATAACATGTATCGACATGTCGCGTAGAACTATATCAGGCCAATTCATTATGGGACCGACTACGTAAATTGGTAGTATAAAAAATCGGGTAACATCGACAAGTTGAACAACAAACTTTTTGATGTATCGGCATAAAACTCAAAATGTTTAAGTATTACACATGCTTTTAAATTGTCAATATTTTTTCTACCTAGTACCATAGAACAAATATCATACCATAGAAGTAATTAGTACTTTATTACCTCTATGTGTTGAGGTATATTTCTCACAAAGCAAATATAATCAAATCAATGCTTTGTTAATTTCTGATCAAAGCGTTTATCTTATCGTTTTGAACTGATCTGCGTGCCTCGCACACAGGTAGCCCCCAGTGCACGGCGGGCACAGGGAATGAGCTCCCCCCGTCGCACGCGCTCCCGTGTTTTCGAAACCCGTCCGCCCCGCAGTGTGACCATTTGTGGCAGATTTGGCTACTAAATTTTAACTCTGGCAGAATACGCTGACGATTTAAAAAAGTGTCAGAATTTGGCAGTTTTCAAGGTTTTTTTTTTAAATAGCAATAGAAAAGTTATATTTTTTTATGACTTGTTTGCTAGAAAATAATTTTAATAAAGTACTGAGCTAGCAACTTTTGTTTCATACAAGATAGTACGGGAATTTTCCGTTTATTAATTTTTAAGTAGGTAAACCATATATACTTCATTCCAATCAAAAAAAGAAAAAGGTAAACAAACGTAGTATGCAGATGACATTGACATGTGTCAGTTCCATAGTAAGTTTGTTTACGTTTTGCTTTTCTTTATTGGAATGAACCATACATAATTATCCATAATATCAGGGTTCCACGTAGTGTAGCAGATTTTAGCAGATCTCTTCTTTCTTCTCTCAGAATATACACAGGCTTTTTTTTAACCCTCTATTGGTAAGCCCCTGGCATCATCTCACCTGATAGTAAGTAATGATGACGCCGAAGATGGAAGCGGGCTTATCAAAGAATCCCCAACGAAATGGGGAACTGGCTATCTTCATGCCGGAACACATCCGTGATGTTAACATTTACGTAGTCGGTCCCATAATGAATTGGCCTGATATAGTTCTACGCGACATGTCGATACATGTTATGTTGCATTGAATAGTACGGTTCTCAGACACTTTATAAACGAACACGCATGGACTTGACGAGCGTAGTTCAGTTTAGCAGTTTGTTTGAACAACAAGTGTCGCGTATTTTTTCAAAATGTCGAAAACCGAGTATCGAAGCGTCATAAAGTTTCTATTTAAAGAAGGCTTATCCCCCGCCCAAATTAAAGAACGATTAGATGGTGTGTATAAGGAGTGTTCTCCCTCTTATAGCACAGTAAAAAATTGGGTGAGAGTTTCGCCTCGGGCGAGAAACCGTCGAAAATATCGGCCATGACGGTCGACCGGTAGAAGTGCTCACTCCCGATACTATTGCTCAAATCGAAGAAGAGGTTTTGAGTGACCGCCGCCGTTTGAAGATTAGAGAAATTGCAGCTAGACTTGGGCTCTCTAAAAGTACCGTCCATCGTGCAATCGATGAACATCTTCATATGAAAAAAGTCAGTGCAAGATGGGTCCCGAAACTTCTGTCAGCTGTGCAGAGACGGGAGCGAGTTCGCTGTGCTGCCGAGTTTTTAGATCTTTGTGGAGAAAACCCAAAGAACGTGATCGAGAGACTAGTGACTGGTGATGAAACTATGGTGTTATATTATGATCCAGAAAGCAAGCGCGAGTCAATGGAATGGCGTTATAAGGGTGAAAAGCCGCCTAGAAAGGCAAAGGTGCAACAATCTACCAAAAAAATCATGTGCACAATCTTTTGGGATTTTCAAGGTATTTTGATGGGTGATTTTAAAGAGCGCAATACAGTCGTAAACGGCGAATATTATGCTTCATTAATATATAAACTGCGAGATATTATAAAGGAGAAGCGCAGAGGCAAACTGAGTAAAGGCGTCCTGTTGCTTCACGACAACGCCCCCGTGCACACCGCCGGTGTTTCGAAGGATGCAGTGCGTCAATGCGGGTTCACGGAGCTGGACCATCCACCTTATAGTCCAGACATGGCTCCGTCCGACTATTACTTATTCCCAAATTTAAAGCGGGACTTAAGGGGAAGAAAATTTTCAAGCGATGAAGAGTTGCAGGCGGCCGTCTTCAGTCATTTTGAAGACAAAGATTGCGATTATTTTTATAAAGGATTAGAAATGTTATTTCACCGATGTCAGAAGTGTGTCAGTATTGATGGAGACTATATTGAAAAATAAAAATGATTGCATTTAATTTTCTTTTTTATTTCATAGTTAGGCCAATTCATTATGGGACCGACTACGTATGTTTGGCGGCAAGACTTAGAGATAAGAAACTTACTATCTAAAAATCTTATTACAAGTATCTTTTATAATAGCTTCGTCCCGGCCGCTATACGAGTACGTAGGTACTAAGAAAACAATCGTCAATAAAACATTTGCACGCAACTGTACTTACAAAGCTTCCTTCAATATACCTTTCATTTAAGATGGTTATCCTTTTGTATGGCGCGGCCGCTTTCTCGTATACATTCTAATTTGGTCGGGTTATAGGGAAAATGTTCGTTCTTTCTTCTTTTGGGTGAATCTTTTTAAATCAACGTTATTCAAAGCTGAAACTTACAGGAAAGCTTTCTAGCAGGACGCTCTAATTTTATGGAAAATGTCATATTACATAGTCTTATGGGAGCACTGAATTCAATCTTTAAAATTCGCTAACTTAATTTCGTATATAATTTGGTATATCTCACTAATTGACTGGATAATACAATCCACAATTGCAGACATTATTAGGGTTTACTAGAAAAATATTTGAGTGCTCTTTATTCGATTGCAACTTCACTCGTTTCCTTGTAAATTAGAATTTCCTGATTTTCTAAACAAATTAATTACTACAAAAATATCATAATTTTCAAAAAACTAACATTGCTCAAATTACGCACAAATTAAGGTGTACTAGTGGTTTTTTTTGAAATTTCTTCTATCAGCCGTTTTCGAGATACAGAAAACACAAAAACGTTACTGCGGCGGAATCTTGAATAATTCGAAAACCGTGAGATGCACAAATTCCGCTATTTGCGCACATTTATAACACGACGAAAGCTACTCAGTCATGTACTTTGTTATGAGCTAGACCGTCTTTTTCAAAATTATCCCGCTGAGGGAACGTTACCCTGGCGGAATCGGTTTTTTATGAATATCTCCGAAATTGTAAGACGCACAAATTCCGCTGCTGGCGCACAATTAGTCCTAATGATGCTCTAATTCCCTATTATACTCACATCCTTCTTAGCTACAACATTCCGCTGGCGTAATGGACACGGTCTATTCTGTTCTAGGTAGAATAGAACAAAATCGGTAGGTCTGGGGCCACCCGAAGTCTTGCCGCCAAACATCAGAGTTAATAGCAATGATGTGTTCCGGCATGGAGATAACATCGCCATTGCGTTGGGGAATTTTGGTACTAAGCCCGCCTCCATCTTCGAGTAAGATAGATAAAAAATCATTGTATCTATTTTGCAAATATGTCTTATTTACATATTTATACAAGTTACCAATTAAGATATACAGATGCAATGTAAGACTGTAAGAAGACCACACCACTGAACAACTACCTCTATTGGACCTATAAAGGCCGTCCATTAATCACGTGAGGTTTTTTAGGCGACTTACACCCCACCCCTCCCCCTTGGTGATACGTCGTGAGGTTTTAGATTACCCCTCCCTCCCCCCTCCCATTATCATGTGTATTTTTTATTGATAATATCAGACATTTTTGGAATCTGTTTTAATAAAAAGTAAAAAACTAAATTATATTATAAAAACCATAATATTAATAAAATTTTGAATTTAATAAGTATTACTGCATTTGAAGCTTTAAGCGCTTTGTTCAGCGATTTTTTTTCTACGTCTGTTATAAAAGTTTTCAGTCCTGACATGAGGGTTGCATGCAAGTTTGAAAACTGAAAGTTACCGAGTTAGAAATTGTATTTTAAAAATATTTTACCCGTCACACATTAAATCATATTATTTTTTGACCCACGAAAAAATACACGTGATATTTGACTACACCCTTGTGATATTTCGTGATTTTCTCCGAACCCCCTCCCCCTCTTTCAAACCTCACGTGATTAATGGACGACCCCCTAAATGTAGGAGTCAAAAATCCGTATTTTCAAGAAAATCTAGTTTGAAACTTTTTCATAAGTAGCGATGACACTCTCCTGAATTTTAAGCCTAATTGGGAAATCAGTAAGGATATCTGAAAAAATTTATGAACATACCTAACTTTTCTAAGTCCGATTACACTTTCCTTACTAGGTCCTTTAGAATCATGCAGACCTATATTTAAAAAAACACAATCTGCTTACGCTGACCGATATGTACATCTACGAGCAAGCAAAGTTTGTTAGAAATAATCCCGATTTTTTCCCAAAGCCGATCCAATATCCACGGTTACGTGTCAGAGATTTATATCGTGTTAAACTACCTGTGTGCCATACCACGCTATATGAAAAAAATTGTTACATGATGTCTATTAAAGTTTTTAATAAAATTCCAGTAGAATTGAGAGCATTGACAGGGAAACTTTTCACCACCAACCTACAGAACTGGTTAAAAGATAAGTGCTTTTATACAATTAATGAATTCTTTGAATCTTGACGAACTGTAATATGCGATGTGGTTGAATGAACTTAATAATATATATTTTTTTACTGATGCGGTTGATATATTATATTCGTAATTCTTACTCTTTAACATTTAATAATATTTACTCTTTGACATTTAATAATATTTTTTTGACATATCATTTTATAGTTACATTGGAAATATTTATTAACATTAATAATCATTAATGACATTTATTTTTTAAATCGCATGGTATTATTTAAAAAAATGTAGATTTTTTTTAGAATGCAATATTTCTGTTTATGCTTTCTCTTTGAATATTTTTATGTAATATTTAATGTTTGCATGCCATCACTGTGGCAAATCATGTCTTTGCGCTGTATATTGTTATTTTTACATCTTTTTTACCATGATTTTTGCAAATAAACAATTTCAATTTCAATTACTACATAATATTTTTTGTTTTTCTAATTAGGCTACCTAAATTCAGGATAGTGTAATCGCTTTTTATGTAGTCAAATTCAAAATATGTTTATTCGAAGTAGGTAGCATGTACACTTTTCGCAGGTCATTTTTTAATCTACTAATACGAAGTTCCTACCCTTCGAACTCATATGCCCCACGTTTAGGAAATATTTGCGGAGAGAGAAGAAACGTCGGGTTCAAAATAAACTCCCTCCAACACGTTTTTCCAAAGGGAAATAAAAAGGTTCCGAAAAAAAAATGAACCTCCAGCGATCTGTGACCTTATAATACTAACTAAGCTGAGTTAAAATGAACTACCGAATGCACAAAATATTTTCGTTATGAAGTTGCATGCACTGGCACCCGTGAAGTTCGATATGAAGCGCTTTTTTTTACCTAAAAGTAGGTACATTAATTGTTCTCCAAATACTTACCCTAAATGGCACGTTTTGAGCGCACACCCGTCGGAACTTTGGATGATTTGGATAGTTAAATTACTAACGCACTAACGAGTGCGTGCGTTACATAACATTAGACTCTAGCGCTTGCGCAACCTTATAATAGGTACTCTGTGGCAACAGCATTATTTGCGGATCCTTAATTTTAAAAATAAACACAGTGTAATTTAAATAGTGAAAACTGTGTTATGAACTTATGATCTCAAAGTTAAGTGTCGTATTAATTCATCATTAGAGTCTGAACGCGGTGAGATCTTTCCGTTATAGCTATATGCACTGGTACCTGTGAAACTATATACTAGTATGTTTTTATTTTACCTTAAAGCAGATTCGTTGTTCTTCAAACACAAAGTGTGTTTGATTTTGAGTGCATAATACAAATGTGATGTTATAGGACTCCGACATTCTGTCGAAAGAATACAAGTGACCCAAATAAGGCCTACCTTATTTTTATCTTGACGTAATTAGTAGGTTTTTAAGAAAAACTCACTCATCTTTCGAAATATTAATCTTTATTGATTAAACTTTAAAATAAATATAGTTGAAACGTTAAAAAAAACAAAAAACAGACTTTTGTGGATCAAAATATTAAAAAAGTCCTTTAGGCCTTATTGGGAGACCCATGCCGCAATAAGGGCTTTCATACTAAAGGAAATAAAAAAACAATCATTAAACTTCAGTTACTAAAACATATCAACGTTATTTTATTTAAATTTAGTAAGATCAATTAGTAATCATATTTGGGCGTTATAATCAGTCTTGATAATCGTCTCCACATATTATCCTTCCTTTCTTCATTTTTAACCCCCGACGCAAAAAGAGGGGTGTTATAAGTTTAACGTGTCTGTGTATCTGTGTATCTGTGTATCTGTGTATCTGTGTATCTGTCTGTGGTATCGTAGCTCCCAAACGGATGAACCGATTTTCGTTTTGTTTTTTTTGTGTCATAGATAATTTTATCCCGAGTGTTCTTAGCCATGTTTCATGAAAATCTGTTCAGCCGTTTGAAGATCATCAGCTCTTTTCTAGTTGATGAGGGGATCTGACTAACTTCCTTATGTCCGATCGATTCGAAATTTGGTACCGTGTTACTTCAACGATATTTAAAGAACATGGTAAGGCAAGCGTGAGCTGGTCAGCCGTTTGAAGATCATCAGTTCTTTAATAGTTGATGAGGGGATCTGACTACCTTCCATATGTCCTATCGATTCGAAATTTGGTACCGTGTTACTTCAATGATATTGAAAGTATATGGTAAGGTAACCATGACCTGATCAGCCGTTTGAAGATCATCAGCTCTTTAATAGTTGATGAGGGGATCTGACTACCTTCCATATGTCCTATCGATTCGAAATTTGGTACCATGTTACTTCAATGATATTGAAAGTATATGGTAAGGTAACCACGACCTGATCAGCCGTTTGAAGATCATCAGCTCTTTAATAGTTGGTGAGGGGATCTGACTACCTTCCATATGTCCTATCATTATAAATAAACTAACTAATCATTATAAATACCTTCCTAATATTTATACCTACTTTAAAAAGGACAAAATAAAAGTAAAATTAAAATTTTAAAAACCCCCCGACACAAAAAATAAACTTTAAAAACTAACAAATAATATTTTAAACCTATTATAATTATTATCGTCACATATATTATGTAAGTTCAAATATTTTTATTTTCCAAGCGTCGTCGCGTCGGGGGACCGCTAAGTGAGAAAAACAGGTGTAGTCGTAGATTGCAACAAAATAATTTACTCCGCTCGTACCTAAATGTAATTCTTAATAATTAATTAGCTGTTGTTGAAAAAATACTTTATAAACTTTAGCGGTCCCCCGACGCGACGACGCTTGGAAAATAAAAATATTTGAACTTACATAATATATGTGACGATAATAATTATAATAGGTTTAAAATATTATTTGTTAGTTTTTAAAGTTTATTTTTTGTGTCGGGGGGTTTTTAAAATTTTAATTTTACTTTTATATTCAAGCAATCTCCTGAACAATAATTTTTTTATCAGCAGGGGTTAAGCCAACACACAGCTCATGATACCTACCAGACATTACAAGCAAGGCATTGCCGCATGTTATCCATTCGATATTATTTGCAATTTCGCACTTATATTATTATGATAGGCCTTATTTGGACCTGTCGTATGTGTAAGAAAAAAAATATTATAGAAAATACATTGAAAAATGGCGTATAAATTATTATGTAGGGGTTACTAAACTTTTAAACTAACTAACACACAAAAAAAATCTCGGCATGCGTGCAAAAATAACAAAATACTTACATCATTACCTGTAGAAATTTTATAAAACAGGTGTACTCTCCGCGTCCCGACTGTTTTCGACTACATGTTCCGACATACTAGTGGTAAGCGGCGCTCGCTATTCTTGTATGTGTCAGATATATCCTTACGCACACCACTGTAAACTTTCGCAGTTATTTGAAATGTCTAAGCGGGAAATTTGAAACCTAGGCCTTATTGGGGCATAGGCTTTATTTGGGTCTCTTACCTCTGTAATATTAGGACTTGTGCTGAGTATGTATAGCTTATTTATTACAGTTAAAAAATAAACCCAGTTCCAAGTGTTAGACTTAGTATATGCTAACATAAAAATTGTGGGACTAATAAAGTACCAAAAAATGTTTCTAACGAAACCCTTACATCGAAACGCTACTGGTACAGGGTGAAGTGGAAGAACAAATGTGAGACAAAAGTGAAATGTAACGACGGATCAAGCAACCATGTACAAACGAAATATGGAAGAAATAAACAGAAACCTTAAAACGACCGATGTGACACCAGCACAAAAACGCCACTCAAACTCACGTACAACACTGAAAATAATAATCACCACATTCCGAGCCCTTTTTTTTTCTCGGAAATCGACGACCCAAGCCTGTTTCAACAAATCAAAACTAAAGCCGAAATTCAGTGGCAGGAAGTGCTACTTGCGGATAACACAAAAACTTTACTACGAGTGAACGACGTGAAAAAAGAGATTTCAACAACGAAGCGAAGAGCAGTCTTTTCCTTCCCATGTATAGTATATTACACACCTAGTACCTATCTTCCCAATACGCTAACTCGTTGCTAGAATACTTGTTGGTTTTACCTCCCGTCTCCTATCCTAACTGCAACCGCCCTCACTCCTAAACGCATCTACGTGGCCACTGATGTCTCGGGTAGATTTCAGTTACATAACGACAGTGGGTCGACAGAAGCAGCACCTCCGACTTTATTGGCTTGCCCGCCGCCGACTGTACCTAGTAGGCTACAAAGGGAATTCGAGGTTGCAGACCGCATATAAAACTTGTATTATTTAAAAGCTGCACTTAATGCGCATATTTTTTAGAAAACATGCCACAATAGCCTAGTATATTTTTTGTAGCATCCCCTATACTACTAAATGAGTTAGATGTCCCGACGATTTCGAAAACGGCTTGAAACCTTTCGATGAAAATCTAGGAATAGGGGTTAAAAATCACCAGAAATCGATCTATGAGGGAATTATCTTCGAAAACTTTCATTTTAGGGAGATTTGAGCAAAATATACATAAAACATAAACACATATGATGCTTATTTTTAACGATGCATCTGAGTCCTTAGTGACCTAGTGGTTATGGTGCGAACGCTTACTTTTTAGGTCTGGATTCGTATCCCACGAGACTTTAATAGTATTTTTATTTTGTGTAAACTTATGTAAATAAAAAGACTTAAGAGTGATAGAAAAAATATTTAAGGGATATTTGAACGAATTTTTATTTATAGCGTCATCTTTTACCGTATAAGTGAATTACATACCTGATGAATTGATGATTCTGCCGCCTTGTCCCATGTCGGCTTTCTCGAAACTCAACTAGATGGCGCTGATCAACATTTAGAATAAGAAAATCTCTAAAAAGTCGCCAAAACTGGGGGTGCTATTCCGTAAGCTCTCGCTAACCTCTCGCAAACTCGTTTTTAAATTTGGAAGCGATTGGAGTTGTCGAATTTAATAAAGGCAATTTATGAGTCTGTTGTTTACAGTTAACATTAAATAACGTGCATATGAACGTATTATAAGTTAAAATTCTCATTTAATAAACATTAGTAGCTATTTGCCAGTTAGCGATGAGTTAACGGAACCTCCCGGAGTAACCGCTTTGTCTGACACTCGCTATCGCTTTGGACTGTCATTGGACTGCCAAAAAATGAGATGTTATCCATTCATGCATTCATTCAATCGCAAACTTTTGTATAGGTTTTGTTCTTACGGAATACGAATTTTTGACCACTCGCTATCGTAAACCGTGAGTTAACGATAGTGATTTGGTCCCTTACAGAATACGACACCATTACTAACTACAATTTTTCTTTCAATTTATAATAACAATTTTCAATTCATAATAATTAATGAATAACTTTCTAATATTACGTATCATTGAATATTTTTCTGTATTTTTATCCAAAAACAGGATAATTTGCATGTATTTTTTTCAATAGAATCAAATTATAATAAAATATTATATAGATATTTTCAGAACAAATATTGTTCGTCCTTTCTGCAGGAGATTTTTCATGTTGAAATGCTGAACCATTTGATTTAACATAATTTTTTCAAGTACTTAGTAAAGTTTTTGAAAAAAATATGTTAAATCAAATGGTACAGCATTTCAACATGAACAATCTCCTGGTTTTGTCAAAGGGCGTTCAACAACAGATGCAGGAGTTGCTTTAGTACGCAATATTTATGAGGCATTTGAGGAATAGGGGTATTTTGTGATCTATCTAAGGCTTTTGACTGCGTAGAACATCAAACCTTACTCATAAAATTGGAGCATTACGGCGTGAGGGATAGGGCACTCGGTCTCCTTAAATCTTATCTTGATAACAGAATGCAAATGGTACAAGTCAAGGACGTTAATTCTTCTGGGTCCACTGTGAAAATGGGCGTGCCACAAGGATCTATTTTAGGCACTTTCCTTTTTCTGACGTACATCAATGACTTGCCATTCATGGTGCAAAACCTTTCAAATATTGTGTTGTTTGCTGATGATACTTCCCTTCTTTTTAAGATGAGTAGAAAGACAATCGAAATTGACGAAGTGAACAACACTCTCTCTAAGTTACTAGGCTGGTTTACTGCTAATAATCTATTACTAAATGCGAAAAAAACAAAATGCATCAAGTTTTCTTTGCCAAATGTTAAACAGACTCATAATAAAGTAATATTAAATGGTAACGAATTAGATTTAGTTCCTAGTACAGTTTTTCTCGCCATAACTATAGATAGCACGTTACAGTGGGGCCCACATATTGCAACTCTAGCGGGGAGGCTTAGCTCGGCTGCCTACGCCGTCAAGAAAATAAGGCAATTGACGGATGTAACAACTGCCAGATTAGTATATTTCAGTTACTTTCACAGTATAATGTCTTATGGCATTTTACTGTGGGGACACGCAGCAGATATTGAAACCATTTTCATTCTCCAAAAAAGAGCAGTCCGAGCTATATACCAACTACGATCCCGAGAATCACTTCGAGATAGATTTAAGGAAATAAATATTCTAACAGTTGCCGGTCAGTTTATTTACGAAAATACCATGTACGTTCGTAAAAATCTAAACTTGTTCTTCAAAAATAGTGACAGACATAACCGTAATTTGAGAAGTAAAAATAATCTTGAAATAGCTTTCTCGAGGCTTAGTAAGGTGAAAAAATCATTTGTGGGGCAGTGTGTACGCTTTTATAACAAAATTCCGAATGACGTGTGTGAACTACCAAACTTCCGTGTGACGTGTGTAAATTTAAGAAACTATATAAAACGCTGTATTTGTTTAAGAGGATACTATAAGACTGTAGATTATTTTAATGATAATGACATTTGGAATATTTCTCCAGCAAAATGATATGACGTTTATAAGAGTGCTTAATGTACCTACGTAAAGAAATAAATGATTTTGAATTTTGAATTTTTGAATTTTTCGTCCCTTAGAAGGCCACTATAGACTAAAACAACACCCTGAAAAATGTGTCATAGAAAATATTATATCTTACAGGTACTACAAGTTATCTTAGTTTATAAATGCTTCGATTGAACGAGCGACGCTCGGTCTCCCAGCTAGTAAAGGTTAAAAGTTAAGGGATTAAAATTTGAAAGCGTAAATTATTTTTTTACTTTGATTTTATGAGCGGACCGTAAAGATTAAAAAAAAACATTTTATTGTTATTGATAGCCTTATTTCCTCTGTAATACTTAGAAAAAAACAGAATCAAATTATACTTAAATTTGTAGACGTGGCATTGGTAACTTTGTCCTAAGGTAGACATTTTCAAGTATTTCATAAAAGTGCCAATATCTCGAAAACTATGACACTTTTACTAAAGTGAAATATACATTTTCTGGCTAGTCAGGACCTGGCCCATCACCACTCCAAGGATTATCGTTGGTTTTTGGGACACCCTGTATATTGTTACTAAGGTTTAATTAAGACTTGATAAATAATTAAGAAGAGCTGTGACAATTCTAATAAATGTTCATGATAATTATTTAATGGCAGTTTTAATATTATTTAGAATATTATTTTTTGATTTAAAGAAATGGGGGCAAATAAGCATTCGGGGACAAACAAAACAAAAAGTTCTGTCTGTCCCTATTCGGGGACAGGATCGTGGGGACAGACAGGAACAACCCTGAATCTCAAATTTTAGAGCATAATTAGAGCAATCACATGATGATTGCCTAGTGAAAAAAAAGCAATCAAACTTTTCGAGATACGAACGCCGTAAGGTGTGCTTGCTGGGTGGAGCAAGCACGACTAGTGCACAAGAACTACTATGACTTAGGAAAAAAATTTGATGCACAGATTTAGAGCATCATAAAGTGAGTCGGACTGCAAAGTTTCATAAATGTCATGTCAAGTAGTTATCTCGCTAGAACGGAAAATCTGCTCCAGGTTAGTTTCACAAATCTTTCTATTATAGCAGTCACATCAGATCTTCGCAATTAAAACATCTCGGTTCAAAACGTTTATGCCAGGATTAAGAGCGACAGATATTATTCCTGACACTTCGTTTCTTTTTCTTATGTTTTCTAACGTACGTAACGTAAAAGAGCTAAGAATGCCTCATCTTTTTCATCCTAGTTTGGGGTCAGATGACCGTCTGTGATTTGTCCCGGTTTTTTTTATCTAAGCAATTCTGAGCATCGTAGGCATAGGAGACATGCAGGCGCGGATCCACCGTTGTGGACACGGTGGGCATGCCTATAGCCCTAATTGAGGTCGATAGGCTAAAGTGGTATCAAACGCCTCAGTAAAATAAAAATGGATTTAATTCCCCCGAATCCCGACTCGCTTCGCTCGCGTCTTTTCATATAAATGGGGAAGTTTTTCTACTACCTTATTAATAACTGGCTGGAAAGACTGAAGCCAAAAAGGGCTTATTTATCTAAAACTTCTTCAAAATTCTAATAAGAAAAGTATTTATTTTCATTAATTTCATATTTTTGCACTCGCTTCGCAAGGCATCTCTTTCTATTGAATTGTGCGATCTTTTCTACTGCCTTTCTAATTACAAAGTAGGCGAAATATACGAAAAGAAGGCGTAAAATTTTCCTAAATCTTCTTTTTATCCATTAAACATTTTCGCGCTCACTCTACTCGCGCCTTTTAATGTCGATTTACAGCTTCGTAAATTACATTATTGCAGATAAAATTAACCTAAAACTTAAGACTGCAGGTAATCTGAGGTACTTCATTTTAATCTAGAGGATACTCCTTAGCAATGTATCGTTTAGAAGCGAGACCGACCCGCTTTTGGCCGATTTTCAGGTTGTCGTGACCACAACCTTTTTTGAAGGCTGGATTCGCGCCTGGAGACATGCAGTGGCGTATTTTAAAATTTGGCGCCATGGGCCGGTAAGGTTTGCCGCCCTATATTTGGTTTCTTAGTTCTATGTTTGGTAAAAATTGGCTCCAGGATTCTCACCCAGAATACTCAGCTCTTTAAATTCCTCGTTTGTATAAAAGAATTTGGGATCCATCAAAATACGGAAATGTTCCGATAAGTGATAAGATTATAATCTTTTATATAACCAGGATGGGAATTAAGTAATCTAAGAAGAAAAAGATTAATTAACAAAGTTCACCGCATGGGATGTATGAAAAAAAAAACATCGGTGAATTTTAATTAAAAAAAAAATATGTTACGTGTTTTGATGGGCACATAAAAGTTCTCGAAGGACAATACAATCCTATGATTAGATTTTGAGAAAAAAATTATTTTGTGAAAAATCATTTAGGTATTCTAGTATAGAACTAGAATGTATGGAGAAAAAATTAAAGTGGTTTGTTGTAAACGAAAAAATATATGTTTTATTTATCAGTTTAATCATCAAGTTCTCAAAAGAAACTAATCGAAAAAAGTATTGGGTTTGGAAGTTACAGCATTTTTTTAAATTATTTTTTTCCAAAAAAAAATACCCAACTGATTTTTACGAAAATGAATCGGTGAACTTGTAACGAAAATAATCTATGTTACGTATTTCGATGAAAACTTATAAATCCCCAAAAAACAATACAATCGTATGATAAGTTTTTGAGAAAAAAAATATTTTGTAAAGAAAATTGTTTGGGTATTCGTTCCGTACTAAAATGTCGTTTGGTACGAAAAATACATTTGTGAATTTTTAATCACTAAAATGATTAAGTTCTCCAAAGAAATGTTTTTCGTTTTAAACGGTAACATTAATTTTTCCTCCATACATTTTACGAGTAGTATGGAACAAAACCTAGATGATATTATTACAAAATATTTTTTTTCTCAAAAACTAATCATAGGATTGTATTGTTCTTTGGGGATTTATAAGTGTTCATCAAAACACGTAACATAGATTATTTTCGTTACAAGTTCACCGATTCATTTTCGTAAAAATCAGTTGGGTATTTTGTATGAAAAAATGAATTTTAAAAAATGCTGTAACTTCCAAACTCAATACTTTTTTCGATTAGTTTCTTTTGAGAACTTGATTATTAAACTGATAAATAAAACATATATTTTTTTCGTTCATAACAGATCACTTTATTTTTTTTCATACATTCTAGTATGGAACAAATACCTAGATGATTTTTCACAAAATATTTTTTTTCTCAAAATCGAATCATAGGATTGTATTGCCCTTCGAGAACTTTTATGTGCCCATCAAAACACGTAACATATATTTTTTTATTAAAATTCACCGATGTTTTTTTTTTCATACATTCCATGCGGTGTACTTTATGGACATCGCTGCCCTCGAATGACAAAACGCAGCAACCCGGATTACCGCGTTTTGTCGTAACATGCTTAATTTGATTTACTACTCCTGACCTATGACGTAATGTGGCCAAAAATTAATTTATTCCATTTGATACCATAATACAAGAAACAGTAACCTCAAAATCCTATAGATTTTTTTAACAAATCGTGAACTTTAAACGCGTTTTTCTCAACTTCACTAATTTTAGGTTACCGCGTTTTGTCATCTGAGGGCAGATCGGAACTCGTGAATTGATTTAATAAAAACTGCGCTGCGGTAAAAGGGGAATAGCGCGAAATTTTTAAATTTTATTTCAACAAATATCCCCTATTTTTTTATTTTTTTTAATAATATACAATACATTTTATGCCTTATTTATAAAATGCCGCTAAACTCGGTTGTTTGTCGCGACATTGCATTCGCCACTCGCTATCGCCTACTAGTACATTGAGATCTTTGAACCACTTTATAATTGCCTTCCGGTGTACTTTTATTCTTTAAGTTACGGGGTACTAATCTGTCTGCAAATGTAAATTTGTAACTGGTTCCAAGCTCCCATGTTCGCAATACAATAGCACTAGTCAGCAAATAGGTTATACAGGTTATGTACGATTATTTTAAGTACATATAATGATAATTTACATCGAAATTATAATATTACTGAAGATGATGATGATGATCAAGGAAGGTAGGTAAGTATTTAATGTAGTGATTTTATTATATGTACTAGACTAGTGTGAATACGTTATTATGTAATTTATAAAGATAACATATTTTAGATAATATACATATTTATATATTTTTTTATTAAAGATAATTAGTTTTTACGATATAACTGTATAGGTATATCTATATATTTATATACAGGCGCGGATCCAGGGGGGGGGCAATGGGTGCAATTGCCCCCCTCCCCCCCCTCTGAAGCCTGACCGAAGTACTAAAACTTCTATAAAATGCAAATTAATAGAAGCATTTCTTAACTATTCAAAAAATTTCGCTACGCTCGCGACTTTTTATCTCAATGGTCTAATCCATCGACCGCTTCATAAATACGGGTACACTGAAAATTTGCCCCCCCCTGGACGAAATCCTGGATCCGTGCCTGTTTATATATGAATGGTGTGTGTGTATGTTTGTGTTTGTGTACATATTATGAGTAAGAATTATTAAAGTGATTTAGGTATTGTGTTGTGGTGGGAGTGCTTATTCTAATTTTACACTATAAATGCTATGTCCTAGTTATATATTCTCTGTGTAGTATATTGTTAGTTCCCGTTTGATATTTTTTTCGTTAAGCTTTTGACGTAACTCAGTAGGTAATCGGTTCAATAATCTAGATATCATGTATTTAGTAGGCCTCTGACCGTATGTATTTGTAGCTCTAATAATGTTTAGTGTTCTTTTTTCGCTTTGTCTCGTCATGTGCGTGTGTTGAGTAGTTTGTAGGAGCGCGCTATTTCTTATTTGTTCTACTAGAAGTGAGTAGCATACTTTTTCATGCACAGGTATAATTTTGAACTTTTTGAAAAGTTCGTGGTAATTTTCTTTGTACCTATTTTTGTATTTCCTTTCTAGGTGTCATTGTTTTTAGAATTCTTAGTTGCAGTGTGTAAATCCGGTCCAGATAAGCTTGTGATCCCATATGAGATAATAGATTCTACTAGAGCTTTATACATAGTCACTAATATACTGCACGGTATACTTTATATTTTATAAGAGAACATTTTACCAATATTGCTCTGAGTTTGTTACACATTCCGTCTATATGCACCCCAGTTAAATCTCTCGTCTATTACAAGACCCAGATATGTAGCTTTACTGACCTGTTTAATTGTTTCGCAGTTGCAGCTAACGTTTACGTTTCTATGGAGGCATTCATGGATGTGCTATCAAGTGGGCTCTATTTTCAGTGATATTATGTGAGAAGTGTATGTGCATTAATCTCTACTACGAACCAGACAAACGCGGAAATTGAACCCGCGAACTCATTACGTTTAGCGAAAGCACTAGCCAATAGGCCACGAAGGCTGTTAAAAATATGCTTCCCTTGATGAGCGGTTTCAGATCTAGCTAAGTTTATACAGGTGTCCAGTAAGTATAGGTAAAAACTGAAGCTGGAGATAGATCAGATCATGACCTATCAGAATACAAAATTTGATGTCATGTAAAACCTTAACGGTTTCAGAGATATGCCGGTTTTATTTAATTTCGGAAAATAGTTACCTTTAGTCTTTTTTTGGGATATTACAGGTATAATAAAGGTATTTTGAGATTTTGTTTTTCTGTTGTATATTACAGAAGAATCAGGCTATCCAATGCAATCAAAATTTTTTTTTGAGAAGGTCACTTTTTTTAAAAAAAAACGAAACCATTTTAGTTTCATCTATCCAAATTTTAATGGCGCAAATTTGACAGTTTATGCTGTAAAAAAATGACTACGCTAATCTGGCCCATTGCTTTAAAAAGTTGTGCATTTTATGTAGACACCGAAATAGTATAACACTTATCATTTTTGCTATTAAGAAAAAAAATATTGCAATTTGATTGCAAAAATGGGCTCCCCATTTTGTAATAATTTCTTAAGTTTAAATTTCCATGTAAATGTGTTTTTTTTACTAAGGTAATTGCTATTTTAAAGATTTAACGAATCAAGATAAAATTTTGAGCATTTTTGATTGAAAAAAAAAAAATCTTAAATTAAATGTTGGAAATGGCTGCCATCCGCTACGATGCATGTTCTACATCTTTTAATAAAAGATCGCTGTAAGCGACGAGCGAATCCTTCATTACTAATATGGCAAGCGTCTTCCTCAACTCGTTGCTTTAATCGGTGAACTGTTGTAACATCTTTGAATGGTGCGTACGGAAATTGATGGATCTTCGTCAATTTGGCCTAACACTGCTTCTTCATCTACTGTACGTGGTCTTCCTTCACCAACACCGCCTACACCTCCACCAGGCATCCTTCCTCCCCTGTATGCGTTATGCACACCGGCAAAAACTCGCGAGTCTGGAGGGCGTAGGTTCGGGTACTTCGCTGCATAGGCGCGTGCAGCAGCGCTAGAGTTTCCATGGCACTCACCATAAACAAAGTGCATATCTGCGTACTCCTGAGGAGTAAAAACGTTTCTTGGCATTTTTAAACAGTTTCTGTATTGGTACAATAACCAACATACGGTATTTAGTATTTACTGAGAACAGCTGAGAAATATGTTTCAAATTATGCATTATTTGCCAAGAGTGTCCGTTTTCGTGTATTAAATAGCCATTACCTAAGTAAAATATTATAAACAGGAGATTAATAAAACATGAAATTGGTCCACATCGACTTAGTTTTAATGAACAAATAAATCAGTTACATTCAGTAATTAATAAGCAATCAATAAATATGTACATATCTCTAGTTCTGGTGACACTTGGACAGAGTTCTTGCTTCTCCAGTTGATTGTAGCGGAATAGGACGCAAAATGAGCTCGCGAGGGCTTTTATGGAGTCGGCTGGCTGGCTGTCTATGCTCGCCCCACCCGGCTGGCTAGCTGGCATGGCATGGCAGGCTGGCAGGTGTGGAGGGGTGGTGAGGCGATGACGTAGCGGCATGGCTTGGCTGGCTGGCATGGCGGCACAATGATTAGTTGAGACGTGGCGTTACATTCGGCCATCCTGGATCAATTGCTCCTGCAATGGGAACAAATGGAAACTATTAGCTTTCGAGCAAATCGATAAGGTCTTCGGTCTCCAACTGCTCATCAGAACTACTACCACTATCGGATACAGGGTCTATAGCTCTGTAGGGTCTTAGCGCATCTGCAGCAACTAGGCCAGTAAAGCTTTTGTAACCTCGCAAGCTCTTTATACTCCTAATTTTGTATCTATCGTTTCCTAGCACAGATGTTACTACATATGGACCAGAGTATAAATCATCTAACTTGGTGTTAACCCTATATAGCTGCACTACTAGTTGGGGCCTGCCTCCACAGAACAAAATTACCTTTCCGCTTCTTGTCGTAGTTACGTTTCATCCTATTACTAGTTTTCTTTATCCTAGCGCTAGCTTTATCACGTCTCAATTGTACTGGTTCTGGTACGCGGCCCGGAGCAGACACGTCACAGAGAGACCTACCACAACGAGCAAACATTAGATCGTACGGTTTGTACCCGGTAGTTGCATTGACAGTGTTATGTATCCCCCAGATAACGTCCGGTAAGCAATTGGCCCAGTTGTTGGAGGCTTCGGTAGGTCTGAGGCCCTCGGGGCATTGAGTATTGTACGATTAGATTAGTCCGTTCAACTTGGCCATTAGCTCGCGGACATGCAATAGCAGTTAAGATGTGTTTAAACTGCTTCTCAGTAGCAAACTTTTTGAAGTATCGACTCGTAAAACCCTTACCGTGATCGGTTACTACTCGATCGGGATAGCCGAAAAGACTAAATATTCTTTTTGACTGAATATCGAACCCACGACTCTCGGATCAGAGGTCAGGAGCACTAACCACTTAGCCACCGAGTCAGTCACTAGTGATCTACATGAACCATTTTCATTGGTTCAGACGGTTTTGGGATTGGATGCAGCATTCCCTCTTTTCTTCCGTGTTCTCCCTTGCCGTATGCGTAATTGCATTGAGCGCCCTATAATCAACTCATAATCGGCTGTCACCGTTCTTTTTCTTTACAAGTACAACAGGCGAAGCGTAATCTGACTCAGATTCTTTAACGATTCCCGCATCTAACAATTCACCTCACTTTATTGTTTACTATTTCTTGTTCTGCGTGTGACAATCTATACGGTTGACGATATATTGGTTGATCTGAGGTAAGTTTTATCTTCATTTGTAACAACTTTGAATAACTCCAGTGTACTACTACGCCAGTCACCGTAGACATAAAAATCGCGTTAGGTCGCATTGGTTGCAACAGTTCTGATTTTTTGGTACCTATGTTGTTAGGGTTGATAACAGTAGTGCAAAACAAATTTTTCAGCTTCGAAAGACTTGTGCTAACTGCGTGGTGCTCCAAAAACATCGTAATTTTCGGACTTTTTTCAGATTTTGGCTTATAGCTTCTAAAAGGTGCATCTTACGGAAAAAGTCATTAAACACACTTATAAGAAGACACAATTTCCTATAATTTAAGTGCAAACTGCAACTCTGTAGATCTAATAGAACCCAAGATACAGCACTTCAAACATTGGCAATTTTCCCTAAAAAGTTCGAAATTGTAGTTTTGCTGCCTTCCGAGCAGAATATCGGCTATAATACTCATTCTACGAGGAAAGTCATTAGAAAGAAAGTTATAGAGCAGCTTTAATTTAAGCACAAATTGAAGTTTGTAAGACTAATAGTTCCCTTATAATCTGGAATAAGCGAAAAATTCAAGAAATCAGATTTTTCAAAGAGAAATTACAGGACTTCTGTAAAGGATAAGAAAGGCATTAATCTGTGTAAAATAATTTATACTGAAATTATAAAAGTCAAATTATATCACTTAGTGATGGCGGGACCTCAGCTGATACCTGCGACAGAAATATACATGACATGAAATATACAACAAAATGTCAATTAATATTTATTATAATGAATTACAATAAAGGGATAGGTATGTAATATTAGGTTTACCTTTACGCATTTAGCGACGAAACAATCGTGTTCTTTTGAAAGGTTCTAGGTTAATCTAACAGCTCTTCCTGGGCATGTTCTGTTGCTTGTAGTAAAGGGGAGGTCTTCGAAGTCGTCCTCTTCATTCAACTTAGTCAAGGCTATGGACGGAGTGTTGAGGCAGGCAGGTCTTCCCCTGACAAACTTTGCAGAAAGTTTCAGCTCTGTTATCTTGCAGGAGAATCTTCCGTTTCCGTACCCATTCTTACACCTGCATGACAGGAATTTCACAAAAATTTGTTACAAATAGTTTGAATACACAGCCCAGGATAGATCTACGAATGGATTACCTTACTTGTATGACAGTAATTTCAGCAGGGTTTTCGACGCTGATTTCTTCGTTGATGTCACTAGTATCAGACCCTACTGGCTGCTTGAGGTGTTGTCGCAATTACTGAATGTGTGAAATGACAACTATATTCCAGGTGGGATGAAAGCTCTTCTTGAATGAATGATGTTGATGAGAACTTCTCACATTTGGGACTTTCCTGGAAAAAACTTTGTTTATGTTGGAGCCGTGGCCGCTACCGGAGTCAGGAATAGCGGGGCCGCCAGTGATGACATATGGATCCGAGACATGGTCGCTTACTATGGGCCTTATAAGAAGGCTCAAAGTCACCCAAAGGGCGATGGAGCGTGCTATGCTTGGTGTTTCCCTACGTGATCGAATCAGAAATGAGGAGATACGTAGGAGAACTAAAGTTACCGACATAGCTCTCAGAATCGCTAAACTTAAGTGGCAGTGGGCAGGGCACATAGCTCGTAGAACAGATGGCCGTTGGGGCAGTAAAGTTCTCGAATGGCGACCGCGCACCGGAAGGCGCAGTGTGGGCAGGCCTCCGACTCGGTGGACCGACGACCTGGTAAAGGTTGCAGGAAGCCGCTGGATGCGAGCCGCACAGGACCGGTCGGTGTGGAAATCCTTGGGGGAGGCCTTTGTCCAGCAGTGGACGTCTTTCGGCTGATAGATAGATAGATAGACGTTGGAGCCTAATCTGTTAAGTAGAGGATGTCGACCTCTGATGCTCTTTACCAGCATAGACTGATAGATTGGGCTCTAACATATAAAATGTTTTTTCCAGCAAAGTATCAGTTGCGAGAAGTTCTCATCAACATCATTTATTCAAGAAGATCTTTCTTCCCCCTCTGGAATACAGTTGTTCTCTTACGCATTTAGTGGTTATGACAATACCTCAAGGAGCCAGTAGGGACTGCCACTAGTAACTCAACGAGGAAGCCAACGTCGGAATTCCTGTCATGCAGGTAAGGTAATCCATTCGTAGGTCTGTCCTGGGTCGTGTATTTATGAAACTATTTGTAACATATGAAATTCCTGTCATGCAGGTGCAAGAATGGGTACGGAAAAGGAAAATGCTCCTGCAAGATACTCGTAACAGGGCTAAAACTCTCTGCAAAGTTTGTCAGGGGAAGACCTGCCTGCCTCAACACTCTGTACATAGCCTTGACTGAGTCGAATGAAGAGGACGGCTTAGACGACCTCCCCTTTACAACAAGCAACAGAGCAGTCTCCGAAGCCCCACGAAGAGCTGTCAGATGAACCTAGACCTTCCAAAAGAACACGATTGTTTCGTCGCTAAGTGCGTAAAGGTAAACCTAATATAACATACCTACCCCTTCGTTGTAATTCATTATAATAAATATTAATTGATATTTTGTTCTATATTTCATGTACATTTCTGTCGCAGGTATCAGATGAGGTCCCGCCATCACTAAGTGATATAATTTAACATATAATATCAGTCTGAATTATTTTACACAGATTTATGTCATTCTTATCCTTTATAGATGTCCTGAAATTTGTCAGGCTCCCTTTTTTGAAAAATCTGATTTCTTTAATTTTTAGCTTTGTCCAGATTACAAGGGAACTATTGGTCTTACAAACTTCAGTTTGTGCTTAAATTAAATCTAAATAACTGCTCTATAACTTTCTTTCTAATAACTTTCCACGTAGAATGAGTATTATAGCCGATATTCTGCTCGGAAAGCGGCAAAACTACAATTTCAAACTTTTTAGGGAAAATTGCCAATGTTTGAAGTGCTGTATCTTGGGTTCTATTAGACCTACAGAGCTGCAGTTGCACTTAAATTATAGGAAATTGTGTCTTCTTATAAGTGTGTATAATAACTGTTTCCATAAGATGCATATTTTAGAAGTTATAAGCCAAAATCTGAAAAAAGTCCGAAAATTTCGATGTTTTTGGCGCACCACGCAGTTAGCACAAGTCTTTAGAAGCTGAAAAATTAGTTTTACGCTACTGTTATCAACCCTAACAACATACCAAAAAATCAGAACTGTTGCAACCAATGCGACCTCCGATGTCTTGTATGACTGGCCTATACGTGCAAAACAGTCTTTGTACCGCAACAATAAATCAATTAAATCACAACGGTCTTTTTCATTTACTGGTCCTATGCTTATTTTATCTATATCCACACCCCCCATTGAACGATCACGGTCAATGATAGTATTTAAAATATTGGCTGGCTGAGAAGTTAAAGGCATGGCTTGTTGGCTAACCTGGCTTTTTGGTGTCGAATCCTCGCAGTTTTCAGCTCTCGCTAGCACCTCGCCCGACCTCCACTCCACATCGTGGCCGCCGCTGTTCAACACTTTAATGTAGCCTTCTTCGCCTCGCAGTACAGTAGCCGGGATGGAGTAGGCAACGCCCTGCAACTCGAAGTGACGCGGTGCAGTGACCACGTCATTACCAGTGTTATTACAGAGTATTTTAACTTTGATCACGGAGATACTAGGAGGAACATATTCCTTGTTCGCTGTTATCACTTTAAATCTGTGGTTTTCTTCAACTACATCAAACTCAGGGGGAATAATACTACGTTTGAAGTTAACTGCCCCATTGCTTACTTCCAGCGTCATCCCTTCGCTATTTATTACAGGTTGCACCACAAGTAAGTTAATCTCTCCCATGTCAACATCTGTGAGATAGGCCTTACTACGTAGTGCTATGCCGTCGATTTCTAGTTCAAATTCAACTTCTCCCCTGCTAGTTAGAAGGCCGCCGGAAAACCCCTCTAACACCACGTTAGTGGGTGTTACTTTTAGTTCAAACAAATGGGACAATGGAGCAGCAAGAACATTAATCTGACTTCCAGTATCAATATAAGATTTTACGAATACCCCGTTCACTTTTACAGTTTTAGTGTATATGCTATTGTAATTCTGTAGGAGCTTAATGTCTTTTATTATGTTTCCTCTTTCCTGCGGATTTGAGCTAGAGGAGGCTGTGGTACAACGTGTGGCAATGTGGCCCTGTAACCCACATTTGAAACATTTACGCTGGTCTGGCTGTGGGCAGTTACGAAGAATGTGTCCAGTTTTCTTGCAACGAGGACATGGATCTAGGTCAGGGTAGATTGGAGTTATCTTTTTATCAAATGTGTGATTTGCATCTCGAAAAGAAACAGGTGCACGATAATCATCTAAGGCACAAAGAAATCCCTTATAAAGTTCATCAGGACGTTCACATTGGTATGCCCTCGCATTGGCTTGGAGGGACGTTGGCAGAACTCTGATGATACACGACACACTAGCACTATCGGAAAGTTTACACCGAAAACACATTGCGACTTTGTCCTGGTATTATTTAGTCATCGTTTCTGAGGGTAGTTTTTTGTTTGTAACATTTCTTCCATCATACCCGCATAGTCACGATGTTTTGGAAAAGCGCGGAGGAGAATTTGTTTCCATTCTGCCCAAGAATAATTGTAGTCGTCGAGCCTATTGTACCATTTTCTTGCCTGTCCCCTTAGCTTATCTTGTAGGTGGAATGATTTTGTTTTTTCGTCCCAACCGTGAATTTCACCCAGTTGATCAATCTTTTTGAGCCAAGAAGTGACTGTGCATTCCTCGCTGTCAGGGTCGAATTCCGGAATCAGAGATGCAGTACGGTGATGATTATTTTTGTTAAGGGCAGGAATCTCGTCATTTAAGTCGCGAATCGCCTTTGTTACTTCGTGTTCTAGCAAAGTCTTAAGAATTTTTCTAGCTGGTGGCGAAGAACGTACCTCTTGTCTTGTGCAGTTCTGCTGGTGTGCGATGTCCTGGGTGCGCGTAGTGCTGGCGGTACTCGTAGTGCCGTCGGTGAATGCAGTACCGTCGGTGCCCGCGGTGCTCTCGGCGCACGTGCCATCATCACTGGACGAGGCTCGGGATCCGCTCCATCCAGGTGGTCGTACTAGTTGCCCGAGACTCTGAGAATAGCTGCGCTTCATTCTTCAGTATCCCACTTCTGAAATATAAACAGGAGATTAATAAAACATGAAATTGGTCCACATCGACTTAGTTTTAATGAACAAATAAATCAGTTACATTCAGTAATGAATAAGCAATCAATAAATATGTACATATCTCTAATTCTGGTGACACTTGGACAGAGTTCTTGCTTCTCCATTTGATTGTAGCGGAAAAGGACGCAAAATGAGCTCGGGAGGGCTTTTATGGAGTCGGCTGGCTGGCTGGCTATGCTGGCCCCACCCGGCTGGCTAGCTGGCATGGCATGGCAGGCTGGCAGGTGGAGGGGTGGTGAGGCGATGACGTAGCGGCATGGCATTGGCTGGCTGGCATGGCGGCACACTGATTGGTTGAGACGTGGCGTTACAATATAAAAAAGACTACATTTTTATGGAAATTTAAACTTACTAAATTATTACAAAATGGGCTCCTTTTGCAATCAAATCGCAATATCTTTTTTCTTAATAGCAAAAATGATAAGTGTTAAGTATACCATTTCGGAATCTACATAAAATGCACAACTTTTTAAAGCAATGGAGCAGATTAGCGTAGTAAATTTTTTTACAGCATAAACTGTCAAAAGTTGCGCCATTAAAATTTGAATAGATGAAAACTAAAATGGTTTCGTTTTTTTTTTAAATGCGACCTTTTAGAAAAAAACATTTGAATGCATTGGATAGCCTGATTCTTCTGTAACATACAACAGTAAAACAAATTTAAAATACCTTTATTATACCTGTATGTAATATCCCAAAAAAAGACTAAAGGTAAAAAATTTCCGAAATTTAAAAAAACCGGCATATCTCGGAAGCCGTTAAGGTTTCACATGACATCAAATTTTGTATTCTGAGAGGTCATGATCTGATCTATCTCCAGTTTCAGTTTTTACCTATACTTACTGTACACCCTGTATGTTCGCGAGCGCAAAATTTTTTATGTAGGTATTTAAAAATAGTTTTGTAAGGTTAAACGTAAGTGCTCCCTGGTTGAAAAAATCCGTTAGATGGCGTTAATCTGACTATAACTTGGTTTTTCGATTTAAAAATAGTATAAATAACCCTAAACCATATTACGTAAAACAGCGAGCAGTTACAAGATCAATGTACGCTAATAAACCATAATAATGTTAATTAAATAAGGATTTCGATATATTTGTCCCCTTACAATTATAGTTTTGCGTTTATCTCGTATGAATAAGGGCTCAAATTACGCACACATACATAATTTGTTTACGTATATGATGCTTATTTTTGACTTACCTCTATAAGTAGTCCATAACCCAGAGGTGCAAGCAGCAAATTTTGTACGAACTTTTTACGTTATTGCTTTTAAGGTCCGGGTTCGTATCCTACGAGACTTTGTTTTTGTCTTTTGATTTTTTTATTTAGTATGAACATAAGTAAATATGTAAATAACAAAACCCAAGAGCGATAAAAGAAAAGATTTTTTAAAAGAAAAAAAACATTTATTGAATAACAATGTCGCATAGCAATCATTCATAGCATTGGCCTGCAAGGAGATATGTATCACGTCTCCCCCGCGAATCAGGTCAAGGTGACGGATCCACAGGAGTCCCCCATCGGTTCTGACTTCATAATGTACTCCACCCAGACGTCGGGTTATTGTGCCGAATTCAAACTTCTGGGCAAGAGAGGAGTAACTCCTGGCCACCTTGTCTCCAGGAGAGAAATGCCTCCTTGTCCTCTGACTACGTGGCTCCGGTCTAGGTATGGGACTAGCATGGCATGTAGCTTAGTTCTAAACTCTTTTCCAAACATCAGTAGGTAGGAAGTCCCTCTTGGAGTTTCTGTCTGCCTCAAGCGGACTGAGGTTTTCCCTTGAGTGGTGAAGTAATACTTAGTTTTCGTAATGTAGTTTTCAGTGCTATACACACTCCTCAAACTCGAATCTGTAGAAGCTTTCTTCCTCAAGATGTTCATCTTCGGTTTCTAGTTCTATGTTGTTCTGTATTTCGTAAAATTTCTTTATTGTTTTGTCGAGTAACTCCAAGCGGGGCTTTATACTTACTTGGGTCTTGAGTGTCAAGCACTTTTCTGTGCGCGTTAATAAACTGTACTGAGCTTCTTGTGCGTTTTAATTTCTTTAAATCCATTGAATTGGCCTCGTCGCGAATATTAAAAACATAAAATATCTGTTCAGTCACATAACATTTATTGAATAACAACGTTGCCTAGCAATAGCCTGCAAGGAGATACGAAGTGATGTCGAAAATTTGTGGAGGCACGGCCTTGCAACCCTTTGCAAGCCAAGTCTTACGCTATTTGGAGTCACGGTAGTGCCTCCGCAAGCTAAGGAGAGTATCAAACTTAGGAATCATAGATTACCATAATTTTTATGTATATGTCATAGGGAATGGCCCCCTTATTATTACGTTGTCCCAGAAGTCCTTGCCAATAAGAAGTATTCATGTACTTATTTATATATTTTTATTATTTATTTGACATTTACTCAAGTATATAATCACCCTCGTTATTAACTACAGTCAACCATCTATTGGGCAAAGTTTGGATGCCTTTCTCCCAAAAAGAGACAGGCTGGGACTCAAAAAAATGATTGAGTTCTGTTTTCAGTTAGAAATAATTTTCAAATTTTTTACCCAGTAAATGGCGCTTCAGGGCCCTGAATAAATGAAAATCTGAAGGCGCAAGGTCAGGGCTATAAGGTGGATGCGGAACAGTTTGCCACGCTAGCTCCTCCAGCTGTTTATGAGTTAACTTTGCACAGTGGGGGCGCGCGTTGTCGTGAAGAAGCTGGACTCCAATTCGTTTTGGCCGCTTAGTCCGTATAGCGTCTGCTAGTTTACGAAGCTGCTCCGTATAAATGTTAGCATTAATCGTCTGCTTAGGCTCAAGCAGTTCCCAGAAGATCATTCCTTGTGAATCCCAAAAAACCGACAACATAAGTTTATAACCGTGTTGATCGGGTTTGGGCTGTGCTGGCGGGCTTTCACTATGAAGTAGCCAATAGGCATGCCGTGTGTCAGTTTCGTAACGAATCCAGCTCTCGTCTCCCGTAACAATCTCCTTCAAAAAATCATCCCTGTGCGGGCGAAGCAGCAAACTTTGACAAATGGCAACACGGTTGACTCGATCGTGGTCGGTTAAGGCGTGAGGGGTCCATCGAGACATCACCTTGCGATAACCCATCAACTTAAGGTGACGATATAGTCATGCGGGGACATCCGAGTGCCTTCTCCAAATCGCGCGTGCTGTAGTCCGGGTGCAGCTTAAGTTCGCGGCGCAATGCATCTTCGTCAAAGCTGGTAGGTCGGCCAGAACGAGGTTGATCTTCACAACTTAAATCACCGTCGTCGAAGCGCTTATACCAAAGTCGTACAGTGCGATCACTAGTAGTTCCCGGGCCAAATGCAGTGTCAATCTTTTTAGCAGTTTCCGTCGAAGAGGTATTAAGGTTGTGCTCGTATAACATAATAGCTCGGAGCTGACGTGCGTCCATTTTGGCTAATTAACTGGGCACCGCGTTGCGCCCGCGCCTTTATATACCCCCGCTGTGGAGGCACGGGTGCGTACTAGAATATACTAAAAAAATTATATGTGGCAAGGACTTTTGGGACAACGTAATACTTCCGTGAAGTGGCAGCATGAAATTCGTTTTCATTGTCGAGAAAAATAGATTCATTTTTTATTAATTTTTTCAATTTATTTTATCCATACAGATGAAAGTTTTTCAATAGATAAAATTGATTAAGAAAAGTTGATGTTTTGTTAATTAAAATAACATAATTATCAGTATAATCATTTAAAGAATAATAAATTACTCCAATATACATTTAAATTCAGTCACTCACTCTCACGGTCTCATCAGATTGATTGACAATAACACATTCGCTGGGATGATAACCATCATAGTTACTTAGTTAACAACCCAATATCGTCCCAGTGACTGAATTGAAATGGGTATTATAATTTTAAAATAATTCATTCTAATATAAATAATGATACTGATAATTATCTTATTATATTGAACTAGCTGGGAGACCGAGGGTCGCTCGTTCAATCGGAGTTTTTATAAACTAAGATAACTTGTTTAGTAGTACATATTATAAGATATATTTTCTATGAAACACTATGCAGGGTGTTGTTTTAGTCGGTAGTGTCCTTCTAATGGACGAAAGGATAAGCAATATTTGTTCTGAAAATATCTATAATATTATTTTATAATTTGATTCTATTAAAAAAAACCTACAATTCATCCTTTATTTTATAAAAAAAAATAGAAAAATATTCAATGATACGTAATATTTGAAAGTTGTTCATCATTTATAAGTCAGTAATATCAATCATTTTTGGCGACTTTTTAGAATTTTTCTTATTGCAAATGTTATCAGCGCCATCTGGTTGATTTTATTGTTGTTGATAAAACTAGAAAAATTATATGATGTACATTACCATGCAAACTTCCACCGAAAATTGGTTTGAACGAGATTTAGTAAGTAGTTTTTTTAATACGTCATAAATCGTAAACCGAAAATTACCTTTCATTCAATCAACTCAAATATAAAAAATATAGAGTTCAAGACATGTGTGATTATGAATTTATACGGAACCCTCGGTACGCGAGTCCGACTGTTGTACTGATGATAAAAAATGTGTTTTTCAAATTCTCACTGTGCCACGCTTTGGAAAAAAAATATCAGCTCTATTTGACCTATTATCTTGAACTTGGTATCGTTTTCGAATAAACTGAGAATGGAGCTTTCATTTTTTTGTATTACTTTTGTTCAATCTATTACTCTTATTGTGAAAAAAATCTAATAAAATAAAAATAAAAAAAACAAGATATAGTTTAAAAAATGTGCACTAATGGCATAAACAAAAAATTTTGGTAGAAAACCAAAACATATCAACGGCATTTACTAAATAAAAAGCTTCAGAAATAAATTTTGAACGTTGCACGTCGCAAGGCATTCGTGAGCGTTTTAATCTGCCGCGCTTCAGTTAACTATTATATTGGGCAATAATCTTGAATTTGGTGTAGTTTTCGGATGAACCGAGGACGCAGCCTTCAGTTTTGGATTGATTTTGTACCATGTCAGACAAAAAAATTAAAATTAACAAAAATCGAACCAGCTATTTTGGATAGCGATAAGACCGCCTTTGCATATCAATGTTTAAATATTTTATGTGTTTTCGTTGTTATTTGTACTCTTTTGGTGTGCAATAAAGTATATTTATCTTATCTTATCTTAACTATATTTGTTTTAAAAAAATATTACTGTCCATTTCCTGTTCCTTCTTAAAATATTTAGCACCGTATCCTAAAGGGCGGGCGATCCCTTGTCCAGAATCGAGATAGGATAGGATTTGTCATAGGTACATGGTTATGATAAATTTTTCGAAAGCTTTTTTGGCGCTTGCAATGTCTCCACAAGCCAGCATTTTGAAACCGAGAGTTGCTGGAGAATAAACAGTCCAGGTTTCGAACGCGGTTTTCTTTCCTCCTCCATTAGAGCTGGAACGGTGTTACACCCTGTGTGAATAAGGACAACATTATTCCTTTTTTGGTCTTGTAATAGAATTAAATCATGAGTTTCGTATTTACAAAATGTATCTAAAAATAAAATTTTCGTATAGGTAAGTAATTTAAAATAAAACCTTAACATGCTGCGATTTTGTCACAATTTCAAGAACATAAAAAGCAACAATGCTGCCCATACTTCATGCTCTGATAGGGAGTGATACTGTTTTTAAGCCTTTAATTGAAGAGAAAAGAAAACTGCGTTCGAAGTCTGGAATGCCTGTCTTGTGGAGATATTGAAACCGCCAAAATACTTTGGAAAAATTTATCATAACCATGTTTGACAAGTGAGTTTGAATAAAACGAGGTTTTTGTACATAGACGACTATGTTTAGGAATATATTTTGGTGACAAAAATATTGTGTAAGTGAATAACTGTTTATCCTTTTTTGAGAAATAAATTATTGTATAACCTGAAACTTGGTGCTACATGGCGGGAATTCTTTACTTTTTACAGTCGAGTCTATAAATATTGACGTGTAAGACTTTTTACTTGATATGTGAATGTTTTTGTCGGGATTTTACTTTCCGTGTATGAAAATCTACATATCTAAGGTTCGGGTTGTATCACGTGGTTGCTGGTAACTACTTATTTTTTGTCAAACGAGACAATAATAATACTCCCGGAAACCCGCCTCCGTTGTCTAGTCGCTCGCTTCACATCAGTAGGTTGCGGGTTCGATTCCCGGCGGAGTCTAACTATAATATGTAAGATTCCGTTTGGTCGGTGGTAGAGCATTCTCGGAGCCTGCCTGGTTAGCTATCATCTTTTTTTTTTACCCTCAATTGGTAAGCCCTTGGCATCATCTCACTTGATGGTAAGTGACGATGATGCCGAATACGAAAGCTAGCTTACCAAGATTCCCCAACGCAGTGGGGAACTGGTTATCTTACCTTCATGCCGGAACACATCAATGCTGTTAACGTTGATGTTTGGCGGCAAGACTTAGATAAGATGGTGGCATATGCCAGGCGGGCTCAGACCCTACCACCATAATGCCCTACCACCAACCAAACCGAATCCAGAAAGTTACATCCCGCCGGGAATCGAACCCGCGACCTCCTGATGTGAAGCGAGCGGACAAGCGGAGGCGGTTAAAATTTGAAATGGGGCATGGTATGAGTCTAAAAATTTTTGAATGCACCTTATACAGGGTGTAACTTCCGGAAACTTTAACAGGCTGTTCTATTTATGAAACCGTAAAGTTTATCTTAAGGAACCCATACAAAATTCGCATAAAAATGAAGTTTTCATATAATATGGTCACCTAACCGGCCAATTTTGTATGGTGTATCCAAAAATTGTCTTAAGTAGGTATTCAGCATTCTTAAGGTTCATTCGGAGAAGTTGTTCAGTTTCATTAGTGGATCACATAATAAAAAATTCCAGGAGTGATCTTTTTACACACCTCTGTATAAGTAAAAATATCAGCCTGTGTATAAGTAAAAATATCAGCCTGTGTATCACAAATATCGAGCTGAAACTCACAACTAGACCTTGTTGGGTAAACAATATTTTCGTCTGTCAGATACCCTGACGTGAGAATGACAGCACCTTTTTTTCTGAATATAAAAAAGTTTGCCAGTATAAATTACTCAGACTAAAAAGTCTTTCTAATAAATTTTCTACTTTGGTAATGCTCAAGTAAAATGCAAGATGGCGCTAAAAACGAAATCCTCAGCTAAACAAAGCTTACCAGACTAGTTGAGATTGTAGTTACTGTCATTTCAGAAAGGTGGTGCTGAATTATACACCACTATACATGCGTAAAATTTATGGTATTTTACCTCAGTTTTTAATGATATTACAGAAATAAATAATATAATTATATACATTTGGCGAAAATAAAACGTTGTAAAGTTTACGTTGGAAAGATAAAATCAAAAATATTGTGTGTATTTGTATAGTTTTGACCGATGTAAATTTGTATGAAATAGGGTGACTGACGTTTAACCGTAAGGGTAGGTAGAAACCAATAAACCCATCAACATGGATGGGGCGCTTTGGGCGCCCTCCTACCCCATCTACCAGGCCCACGTCCAACTTTACCAGGGCGCTTGATGCCCCACTGAGGTCTGCGCTCTGATGAGGTATGATGTTCTGAAATGGACGTAAATCGCCGAGAATTGCTGGAATTCATTGAGTTATATCATGGTTAACCAGTTATTTGGAGCACGAAACATGCATCATCATAAAACAAATAAAAAAAGTGCATGGCAACTGGAAAGAATTAAAAAAATATATTTCGAGCTCAGGTCTTATAGAACATTTTTAAACGAGGTACTAAGCGAACCAGACCCTATCAGTAATAATGACAGTATATTCAAGTAATGACAATATACTGACATTATACTTACAGTGTAGTGGTTGGAATGATGGTCTGACGCATACTAAACGATAGAATGTCAATATACTGATGTAAAAATACTGTCATTATTACTGATAGTGTCTGGTCCGCTTTACACATGGCATTGCCCATTCGCCTCGCAACTCGCCTCGCGTTGACGCGAGACCATCGCGCGAGACACTCGCGCGCGCTGTTCCAAACTCCCGAAGTGTTCACAGTTGACAGTTCACACATTGCCTGCCCGTTCACCTTCGATTGGGCATGCGACAATGGCGGACGTCGAAATTCGATTCGTCGAAATAATGAGTTTATTTTAGTTTTTATTGTTTTTATAAGCGTCGGTAGCTAAGCGGTATTGACTTCGACCTCTTAACAGAGATCGTGGGTTGAAATCCTGGCCAATGCACCAATGAGTTTTTGAAACTTACGTGCATTTTCATAGCGACTGTTTTTACGGTGAAGGAAAACATCGTGAGGAAACCTGCACATCTGATTTCTAGATGTGTATGATGGTCGCGTTGCACACGTCCTTAGGTTTAAATCTAAATGCCCTACACGTGACCGCGGGTGATGCTAAGTGCACTAGGCAACCGCCGTTTATATCTTGTGGATAGAACGGTCAAATATGCCATACGATAAGAAGAAGAAGTGTTTAATCCTCCACTGGTTTAGGGGCCTTCCATTAATCACGTGATGTTTTTTTTAGCAACTTTTTAGACCCCCCTCCCCCTGATGATACGTGGTGAGGTTTTGGACTACACCTCACCCCCTACCCAAAATAACGTTTATTTTTACGGTACAAAATATTATCTTTAAATACGGGTATAAAATAAATTAATTCTGGAAAATTAAGCACCGTGATAAAAATTTCCAGACAGACATTAAGGTTGCAGGTTGTTTCTGACTGCCTGAAGCCGTTTCGAACCTTGGGAAGAGTTAAAACCAACAACAACAAAAGTTCGACGTTTGAAAATTACTCTAGAAATCGCGCGTTCAACGTAAAAATAAATACACGTGATATCTCAGTACACCCCCCCCCCCTTGTGATATTTCGTGATTTTTTCTGAACCCCATCCCCCCTTTTGAGCCTCACGTGATTAATGGACGATCCCTTACCCATAACAGTCATAATGTAATTTTATGTTATGTACTGTACTGTAATGTAATGTTAAATTTTCTATGAGACGTGAGCTTGAAATAATTATTTTTTTATTTATTTTTATAATGGGGGTCCAGTTGTCATGCACTTTTACTTGTTTTTATGATGGTGCATGTTTCGGGCTCGAATTAATTGGTTAACCATTATATACCTGGTCAAGAGCTAGTCTTCGACTGAAGCTAGTGTCAATGTGTGAACACATGGTGAACACTCGCTTCGCCTCGCCATTTGCGCCTTGGATATTTTGCTAGAATACCGACACCGACCCGATCGCCGCGAGTGACGAGGCGTGTGGGCAAAGTAACGTCGCCACACTCTCGCGTTACCATTCCACCTCGCCTCGCCATTCGCCTCGCCACTCGCGCGAATGTGTGAACGTACCATAAGGTTTGCACATGGTTATAGCATTTTGTTCTCATTTTGCTTACGGTTACATCTGTGAGCTTCGGCGAATGAAGAATACCACCAATTTTTGTTTTTTATCTTAAAATATACTCTATTAAAAATACAAAAATATGGTGAAAAAAATTTTTTGATACGTTTGATAGTTTCCGAGATACTGAATTATTTAGGTAGGCAAGTGACGCGGGGTCGCCGCACGCTGCTGTGACGTCACTCTGCAACGGTCGCTCAGTGCGCGCACCGCTCCCTACCTCTATGTATGAAGTTTGCGTTGAAAATTTTAAAAATGACGAATCCAAAAACTAGAAAATCGTGCTCGTGTCAAAGTGCTTAAATACAACTACCGTAAAACCTTACAACTTAAACCACTTTTTTTGTATTCTTTCAGATTTTGCAAAAACTATGAGTCATATTAAACAGCTAATTTAACTTTCGTTTGTGGAGAGTTGAACGGTTAAAACTATCATTGGCGGATTTAAAAATCTGAAGCAGGAACCGAAAAAATGACAATTAAAGAGGTGGCTTATGTTAACCGACCATTCTCACAACTTGAGCCAATGCTAATTTCTTTGGAAATGTAGGTTCTACAGCTATAGTAATAAGATATACTATTGGAAATGGTGTAAAGTTGCAGATCTCAAGACACCATGTTTAAAAGATCTTTAATTAATGAAAAAAATGGGTGGCTAATGTTGTCCTGCCAAAAGCTCAAGTTTTCATACAAAAGATTTTGTGAGCTAGGGCTGAACAAATTAAATAAAGGGTAAAAATAAAAACTTACAAAAGTGATAGAAAGGTTTAATCGTGACCACGCAGTGCCCCTATTGTTAATATTTTCTTACTGTTAATGTACCTACAGCACAAATTAACACAAGATTAACTTAACTAAACTGTCTTAACTTCTAAAATTGACAACCCTAACACCTATTCCGCACTGGTCAAAGTTGTCGACCTGAGTGTGAAAAAATTCTCATAACATTATCCATCCAAATTCTTCAAAACTTAGCAGAAGGTATAAATCACAACCACGCTATTACGATTCTCTGTTTAGTTTTGTACAAGTAGATAGTAAAATATTTTATCTGAGAGATATTTAGCGCCGACCGTAACGAGAAAATCACGATGCTGTTTTTAACCGCCTGAGTCAGGAGTAACTTTGGGCACTGTTGCTAGCTGACCACAGAATACTGTCTACTCTCTGAACGAACATGGCAAAGCAACTACTAGTCAGTGTTGCCACATACATGTTCTAGATTACCCTTCAAACCACAAAGTCTTGCTATTTTTCATAACATGGGAACCAGGCGCAGTTTTATTTAATTTTTGCATTTGTCTTAAGTTGTAAGCCATGGATTAAGTTGTAAGGTTTTACGGTACCAATATACCCGAAAAGTTATTTTTTACTGTTATATTTTTGAACCTTAAAGTCAAAAGAAATACATGAAAAGTATGATCCACCCAGACCCAAAGCCAAAAGTTGTGTCTATCACCTTCTCCTTATCTGATAACTTTTGCATAAACAGTAACGTCGTCGCCGTAGCTATTTCTAGCCAATCTAAAATAAAATAAATATGAGTTAACCGATACACATAAAAAATAAAAACCGGACAAGTGCGAGTCTGACTCTCGCGCAGAGGGCTTTGTCCACACCTACAAACAAACAATATTTTAAATTTTATCAACTTATTTTAAGATTTATAGATAACTTCTTAGAGATTTTCAAGTAATTTATAAGCGAAGATCTATTTTCTGTATATATATTTGTTTAAGTTTTATGCCCAGTTTTCGTAAATAAGGAGTGAGGAGCATGGTAAAGGTGATGGTGTCAAAATTACTTATGTCATCAACTGTAATATAATGACACAATAACGGCACTTAAGCGGTCATGGCACAGCGCTGCTTATGTGGTCGCATCGATCACGCAAGTTAACTGACTACAGACACGGTCACAACTTGGATGGGCTTAAATATCAGTAACTATCACTAGATGGCAGTCACCAAGCTATGTCGGAGGCGTTATAGGCAGCTTGGATGGACTGCTAGTCAAGTCCATCCAAGCTGTGACCGTGTTTGTAGTCAGTTAACCTGCGTGATCGACGCGACCACGTAAGCAGCGCTGAGCCATGACCGCTTCAGTGTCGTTATTGTGTCATTATATTACAGTTGATGACATAAGTGATTTTGACACCATCACTTTTACCTTGCCCCTCACTCCTTATTTCCGAAATATCAAGTTCATAAATATCATTATTACCTAAATTTTTCAATACTAGTAATGAAAAATAGGTATGTAGGTATATATGTATAGGTATCTTATAAAGATCAACAGATTTGTGATAAGAAAGAAAAAAATAAGTTGTAAGTACGTTTGCATTTTTAATCATTGTCTCGGCGGCCGCGGTAAAGAAATCGGAGTTATTTGAGAAATAGTAGCTTAACTCGTCTATTTAAGGAATCATTCGATTTTTCAATCAATTTTTAAAACTGTCATCGATTATACTTGTAACACTACTGTAACATCGATTCACATGTTATTGTGGGCGAACATAGGGACCATCCGATAGCAATGTATGAAGAACACAGTACGGTGAGAGCGACGAGTTGCAGTATGACGTCACGCGCGCTTGGCGCGCCCGAGCGAAGTATTTGAAAAAGGCGGAAACTAAAATTATCGTAACTTCAAAACTACTCGCTTGATTTAAATGAAACAAAAACAAGTGTATTTCTAGACATTTAGGCTACAAGGTCATAAAGTTTCAAGTGATTTAATGGACCCATTAACATTCTTCATTATACGCGTTATCGCGTAAGGTCTGGCCGGCCACGCACTTCGTTGTATGTACCGCGAATCATTCGCGCGAAGAGGAATGGGGTTCGCGCTACTGTCACCCGATGATGTGGACATTGTACTTCTAGCTCAGGGGTATTAGGCTAAATTTGACCAAAAACATAAAATGTTTCAGGACTAGCTGAAATTTTGTATAGTGACTCTGTAAGTGGTAGTAAATAATAACTCAAAACTCCTCACTCCTCCCCCGCTTGCGTCCTGAGATATACGGGGTGTTTGGGTTCTATATAAAAATAAAATTTTAAATATTTTTTTACACCGCAAACTTTATTAAAGGAACTTCAGACGGTAAAATAAGACTAAAAGAGCTCTGAAAATGTAAACATTAAATACTTTCTCTACTTGCGTCCTGAGTTATAAAGGCTGTTGGGGTCATAAAGAATATATATTTTTTTAAATATTTTTTTGACCGATATCTTTATTAAAGAAACTTCAAACTATAAATAAAAGAAGACTAAACAGCACTGATTTGTAAGAAAAAAATAAAATGTCTTATCAATCATAGTCATGTATAACAATAACATGACAATTTTCACATGATTAGCCAAGAAAATGGCGACAAATTTAGCTCAGGATTATAAGTCTAAATTTGATGAAAAACACCAAATGGATTATAACTAGCTGAAATCTGGTATAATGAATGAATGAAAGTGGAAAAAAAATATTATTCAAAACTATGTACCGCACTTATATGTATATCAATAACCCTACTAAGTGTGGCTTTCACATATATTTTTTCGTGCTAATATCTTTGGTTGTATAAGAAACGTTGACGTTTGTATGAGAAAAACAAATTCACGTTTTTCGGATTTTATTAAATAGTAAAATTTCTGTTCAGGGAAAGTATTTTTTTAAAATCTATAAATGAATCCGTTATCTTTGAATTATCCGAAAATCATATCAGACTTGCCTAGTATACCTATAATTTTGAAAATATAAGCCTCAAAGGGAGGCGCGACAGAATCAAACTTTCCCCCCCCCCCTCGCCACTCCCATGGTGCCTCTCGATGTCTGAATGCACTCAAGACCACCTGAGGAACCACTGTGCCAAGTTTGAGAGTTTTATTCAAAATAAAACGCATCCTATACCTACAAGGTGAGGGGGCTATATCTCAAAACGCAAGCGGAGGAGAGGCGGGGAGTTTTAGCACGTTATTCTGGTCAGTATTCTGAGTACGTATGCAAAAAATCAGCTAGACATAAAAGATTTTATGTTTAAAACCGGGCTATTCGTCGTAGAGCGAAGACGAAGTTTTTATCGCGATCGCGACACGAATATTCGCGCCATAATCTGGTCCCAGCATAATAAATGTGAAACGGACAACATACTTGTCAGACCTTGTCAGGTACCTTACCACCTTTTCTCGTTTTTGAACGGGGTTAAAAAAATATTTTCTTGGTTCTGGCATGGGACTTTTTGGCGGGAACTCGCGGCAAGAGTTTGTCATTTTTATTTTATTATCCGAAAAAATAGATATCGTGGTTTTTAATGCATAATATTGATAGTATATTGTTCAATAAAGTGCTATTTAAGTGTTTAATATGTAGGATAATGAAATAAAAGTTTGTAGACTGTGTTTCGAGTGCTCTGAAGAAGTCCATGAAATCTTCATCAAAAGTGCTATCATTTTGCTGAGGAATAGGAAATTTAAATACGAAAGAAATGGCTTTGGCCTTAATTTTTTCCTATAAAGACGAAGATATACGGAAGAAATGGGTTTTAAATGCTACAGAAGATTTACAACAGACTAGGCTGTATGGCTCTGATCCTTTGCCTTCCTCATTACGGGGTTCAATAAAACAAAAAAAATGCTTCTGACATGGACTTTTTGGCGGGAACTTGCGGCAAGAGTTTGTAATTTTTGTTTTATTATCCGAAAAAATAGATATCGTGGTTTTTAATGCATAATATTGATAGTGTATTGTTCAATAAAGTGCCATTTAAGTGTCTAATATGTAGGATAATGAAATAAAAGTGTGTAGACTGTGTTTCGAGTGCTCTCAAGAAGTCCATGAAATCTTCATCAAAATTCAAAAGTGCTATCATTTTGCTGAAGAACAGGAAATTCAAATACGAAAGAAATGGCTTTGGCCTTAATTGAATTTTCCTATAAAGGCGAAGAAATATGGAAGAAATGGCTTTTGGCCTTTATATAGGGTGTAACCTTCAAGGTGTGCAATATTTACGGAGGTGATTAAGCTTCTCAAACTGATTACAAATCACTAAAAAAGTAGGCATCTTAAAAAAATTAAATTTTCGAATGATTTTCAGAATACGTAACTTTTTTCTATCGACTTTCGATAATCAAAATCAAAATCAAAATGTTTTTTATTTAAGTAGATGTTTTGCACATACTTTTAAATCGTCTTTTTTTCTACCTAGTACAAAGTTCCTACCACGCGGAACTTGTACACTCAACGTTTCGGGAAGTGTTTCCGAAGCGAGAAGAAACGTCGAGCCCAAAAGAAACTCGCTTCAACACATTTTTTAAAATAATACTTAATTACTAATACAATGTTTGTTATCAATAATACAGTTATCAGGAAGAGCAATACATTTCCAAATGTCTTTGTCATTCACATAATCTATTATCTTATAATAACCTTTTGAGCACAGAAATTTTTTTACATGCGTTTTGAATTTGTTTTCAGGCAGATTTGTTACATGTTCTGGTATTTTATTATAGAATCGTACAGATTGCCCCACAAACGACTTTTTAACTTTGCTCAGTCTCGAATAGGCAATATCAATGTTATTTATATTCCTTAAGTTTAAATTATGCCTGTCACTGTTTTTACGAAACAAATGTAGATTCTTGCGGACGTACATAATGCTCTCATATATGAATTGACTAGCAACCGTTAAAATATTAATTTTCTTAAACTTATCCCTCAACGACTCGCGGGATCGCATCTGATAGATTGCGCGGATTGCCCTTTTTTGTAAAACGAAAATAGTTTCAATATCAGCTGCATGTCCCCAAAGTAAAATTCCGTAAGACATAATACTGTGGAAATAACTAAAATATACTAGCCGTGCAGTGTCTACATCTGTTAACTGCCTAATTTTTTTGACGGCATAAGCAGCTGAACTAAGCTTTCCCGCTAAAGTTTCTATATGTGGACCCCATTGCAATGTAGCATCTAAAGTTATACCGAGGAAAACCGTACTATTGACAAATTCCAATTCATTACTATCTATGATTACACTAGCGTCAATATTTCTAACGTTTGGTAATGCGAATTTTATACATTTGGTTTTTTTAGCATTTAAAAGTAGATTGTTTACAGTGAACCAGTTGAGTATCTTTGAAAGAGTGTTGTTTACTTCATCAGTTTTGTTTAATTTTCTAATAATAATCCCCCAACGGCGCGGTTCCGACAAGGTCACGCGACTGCGCAGTGGCCCGTGGCGTCACAGAGCAGACACGTTCAGTATTCTAATGCCACAGAATAGTTAAACTGGTACAGAAAAAATTGGTTAATTAATTCAATTTAATTTTAATCATGAATTTGATAAATTATTCGTAATAAATAAATGCTCATACATATTCACAACAAATATTGCACACCTTGAATGTTACATTCTGTATACGACAGAAGATTTACAACAGACTAGGCTGTATGGCTCCGATCCTTTGCCTTCCCTATCTCGGGGTAAAATAAAACAAAAAAAATGGTTCTGGCATTTTTATGCAACTACGCATTCAAATGTTTATTATTTTGTAAAATAAATGGCTTCAAATAATTTAGAAGTGCAAGAGCGCTCAAGGATATGTAAATTTACAAAAATACTCACATTAAAAGTGGCACAAATTGTAATTCAAAGTAGACAAGGAATTAAAGTTACACATGATTCCAATAGAAAACATCCACCAGAAAGTGATCTTTCTTCATCTCCAACTAATTTACAATGGGTATGTAATGAATAAATTATAATTTATGATTATCACGATAAATATAACTTATACACAACACTGTCATGCTAATCAAGGGAGCAGTAAGTTAATTACCAGTACCTATGTAAGTTATCAATATGGAGAATATAAATTTCAATTAATTTGTCTTTACAAAAATGCCTTTGTAATTCTAACTACCATTTTCCATATTTTTTTTTTAGTTTAACCTGTCTATTCCCGATGAGCCAGAAGTGGAGAGTGACACAAAACAAATACTCAATGGTGAACTGCTAGCTGCCTTATCTAGAGTTTTGTGTATAGAGATTGCGTTGAAGACCACAGAAGGAGATGAAATGGTTCTTGAGCTTTGGACTGTAAGGGTAATACCTACATGTGATATAGAAAGTGTAACTTCCATTTCAAACATTTATTACCGTATGGGTATCATGCTTAAATCAACATTGAGCATATCAAGAATAACTCCTGCATATAAAATAGCCAGGACACCAAACAAAGAGTCATACAAAATATATCATAAAATTTATGGAGGCACACCCAATATTAATTTATTAGGTAAGATGCTTATATTTTTTGTATTTTTTATATTAGATATATTTGTAGTGGCTAGGTAGCCACTACACAGAGTGAACGAATAAAGAAAAAGGAATAAAGTAATGAAATGTATATTTTAATGTGTTACGTAAGAGAAAACAAGATGAAGTGACAAGTTCTTATAAAAAAAAGTTAAACAACAGATTGCTCTACAGATGGCCTATTATAAATCTAAAGGAGTTTCAACAATATTGACCACCAATGTTGTCACATAAAAAGCTAACTTTGTATTTAAGATTTAAAAAATAGACTGAGTTTTGGGGTACCTGTGTGGTCCTTAACCAAAATGCAGATACTCATTTAGTGTACCTTTGCTTAAAAAAATTAGTTTTCATGTTTCTATGCCAAATGCTAATATTATTATACCAACTAGAATTATTGTTAATGATGGACTCAATAATCCACTTCTCAATACTGGCTTATATTGTGCATATTAGCTCTGTGCATTTTGGGGGAAGGGAAGTTACATACTGGTGCTGATTTTATACAATTTTATGTTTTATTTTAGTTTTTTTAATATTTTTATCTATGAATTTTGCGGCAACAAAGAATTATTGCTCCTGACTCGTTTCTGTAGTAGAAGTTACAAATTATAAATAATATTATTACTATATGTGTGTAGTGCTGAGCTTTGCCAAAGCTACATTATTAATTACTGATTAATTTATTCTTACTCCAGCCATAATTTTTGTCTAGAGAATTTATTGATTGATGAAAAAGTACTTTAAATATTGCGAAGCGAATGAATATAGTCATGGTAACCACTTATGCATGTGTACACACAGACTGTATGAACAAAATTCTACATATATTCCATATTAAAGACCAATAAAGAGATTCATAGATCTTTTTTGATGAGCCTATGTGCAGTAAACTCATATTTATAATGTGACTTCCTTTGTAATATCTTCTGATGAAAATTATTTTAGGTGACAGCTATAAGACAATAAAAATTAGCGAACTTCGAACTTCGATTGGGACAATAGTTATAGAAGTTATGTACAGGACTAAAATGACTATATTACCAGATAATGCACAGAAAATTGACTGTCAAGCTAAAATAAGAAATGAAGATATCCTAGTCAAAAGTGACCATTTTCCAGTAGAAACTCCCAGGTAAAGTATATGTCACTGATGCGGCTTATTATACGTTGGTCAAAGATGTTTTTTGTCAAAGTCTAGTTTTTGCCAAAATCGTTATAGGACAAAGTCGTTTTTCGTCAACATCGTGTTTCGTCAAAACGAAACGAAAAGTAATCGTCAAAGTCGTATTTAGTCAAACATACTTTCGTCAAAGTAGTCATTCGTCATAAAATGTTGCTACGAGTACACATACTGTTTTCATTTTTCCTTGGCCTAAGACACGAGATTATCGAATCTAGTATCTGGTGTTTTATTATAGTAATCTGATATAGAACGAACTATGGGAATATTTTATATAGGTGTCCATAAATAGAGAGATTATCGAATCTGGTATTTTGGTAATCTGATATAGAACAAACTATGGGAATATAATATATTCTATATAATATTATTAAACGGTGTCCATTAATACAGCACTCAGGTATGCCAATGGAAAAAGAGGTGATAAATCACCCTATGTATGTTCTACGATTTTAGTTCAACTTTTTATAGTTTGCTGATTTTGACCAACGTATAATTAATTAACTAGTTTTCCGCTCGCGGCTTTGCTCGCGTTAACACATGAAGAAAACTATGACTGTAGTCAGAACACTTGCGTGTTCTTGTCGATCAGGCACTGAGCCACGACTATTTTTACATTTTCAGTACAAATATGATGATATTTGGCTTATTACCCTAACTAAAAAAATAATTGGTTCTACATAATACTTCCAGTTTCCATAAATCTTCAAGTTTTCTTTTCTCACCAAATTACCTTTGTATTTCTCCCCTTGGAGAAGGACAAAGGTTATTGATGTAAAAAAAATACAAATTAAGTGGTTTTTTTATAAAAAAAAGGTCAAAAGACCACCGAAAGGTAGCGTACAACAACGAGTACAGTGTTGGAACATATATTTTCATTGATTCTTATCACTAAACTTCGGTTTTAAGCTTGGTTCATTTATTAGATATTTCGATCTAATGAATCCTGAAATTTAAAAAAATACAGTCAATAGCTCTTTAGTTATAAACTACAGGAAAGTTATTAAAAGTCTATAGTATCAAAATAAGATAGTGACATTTTCAATATTGTTTGTCAGTGTGCGAGTCAGTTTCGCACTTATCCAGTTTTTTGATTATCCGCCTCGTTGAGAACTTCAAATTATATTTAAAGTAATTGAGAAATACCAGAATGTCGCAGACAACAATATTACAATAAAAAGCATATGAAACATATTGTTTTTATTTAATTATTTTCAGTTGTTCATTTACTGGGTTCTGTCTGTTCATTCACTAGAAATTGCCGTTCATTCTAAGGGGAAATGCCGTTTTCTAACCTTTATTTGCGTAAATCTCTAACATTATCAACATTATATTAATTAACAAAATTAGTTAAAATTATAAACTTAAATAAATTTCGGAGATATCTGAACTAATTTGGTCCCGCTCAGAAAGTAATTTAGAGTCGTAAATAATTTTAAAACTTGTCAACGTTCCTTAACCGTTGATTCATTGGTGCACTTACCTTATAACTCGAAAACCAAAAATTTTGCTGAACATATGTTTCATTATTTTGATAGGTCTTGATCAAAGCTATCACCAGCCAAAATTTGTCGCTTTAGTTTTGGGACACCCTGTATATATGCAGTATACAAGTTAGTTTTATGTACTGAAATGCTTGTAAAGTAAAAGTAAGGGATTTTTTTCTAGTTAATCTATTGTGATGATATTGAGATAAATTAATTTTAATTGGAGAACAAGAAAAGTATTTTTAAGTGAAAATAGCTTGTTTTACTATAAGTACATATTTTGCGATAGGAGCAGAAGGAATAAATTTTTTAATGTTATTCCTCATTGTCTTTGTGGGCAGTAGTAGAATCAGGACATGTATGTCCTTGTGCTCCTATCAGTAAGAGAATTAAGTAGGAACACAAGGCCGGAGCGAAACATTTATATGAGAAAAATCCAATGGTTGCGAGGATTGAATGCACGAGGGCAACCACGAATCTTATCGAAATTCGAAATCAGTCATGTCGAAACACGACGTTGTCGAAAAACGACTTCGACCAATAACGATTATGGCAAAACAGGACTTTGACTAAACACGATGTTGACGAAAAACGACTTTGTCCTATAACTATTTTGGCAAAAACTAGACTTTGACAAAAAACATCTTTGACTAACGTATAATAAGCCACTGATGCTTGCTTATGTTCAGTGTTGTTATTGTTGAAAAATAAAAAGCAAATGCATTTAAACATGTTGTAATGATATATGTAAAACATAAATTTCTTTATTCAGGAAAAATTACAACGAAAAGAAGCAGATAGACCTGACGAAACCTCTTACTGCTGGTGCATTTGTGGATGTTGCCAAAATCAAAGAGCTCCATGACACCCTCAGTTTGCAACTTCCTCCTGAACCAACAATTAGTTGGCTTATAGCTGAGAAGGAAAAAGTTGAAAGTGTATGTTCCTAACTGTCATAGTCAATTATGAGAGCAAGATTTGTTTTTTTAGATTTCAGACAAGCTTTCAGAAAACTAATTTTATTCTATTTATGTTCATGAGGACCCTTCATGAAATACCTGAAAAAAAATTAACCACGACGGCTTCTACTCATGAAACTGAACAACTTTCCCTAAGAAACCTATACTCAATTAGCAAAAATTTTTTTGGTCTTCTCATACTAATCAATCAACCGATCCGCCAGTTTTGTATGGGAAGTCTAAAATTTTTTTTGCAAATTGAGTATAGGTTCCTTTGGCTGCTGAAAAGCTGTTCAGTTTCATGAGTAGAAACCACTATTAAATTTTTTTCATGTGTTCTAGAAGGACCCTATACAATACAGTATTGGTATTTCTAGCCAATAGTGCCTACAAGGCTAAAGTATTATAATAAATAAAATAAAAATATTTCATTTGTACTGTCATAGACTCATAGTATATACGTAGTCGGTCCCATAATGAATTGGCCTGATATAGTTCTACGCGACATTTCGATACATGTTATGTTGCATTGAATAGTACGGTTCTCAGACACTTTATAAACGAACACGCATGGACTTGACGAGCGTAGTTCAGTTTAGCAGTTTGTTTGAACAACAAGTGTCGCGTATTTTTTCAAAATGTCGAAAACCGAGTATCGAAGCGTCATAAAGTTTCTATTTAAAGAAGGCTTATCCCAAATTAAAGAACGATTAGATGGTGTATATAAGGAGTGTTCTCCCTCTTATAGCACAGTAAAAAATTGGGTGAAAGAGTTTCGCCTCGGGCGAGAAACCGTCGAAGATATCGGCCATGACGGTCGACCGGTAGAAGTGCTCACTCCCGATACTATTGCTCAAATCGAAGAAGAGGTTTTGAGTGACCGCCGTTTGAAGATTAGAGAAATTGCAGCTAGACTTGGGCTCTCTAAAAGTACCGTCCATCGTGCAATCGATGAACATCTTCATATGAAAAAAGTCAGTGCAAGATGGGTCCCGAAACTTCTGTCAGCTGTGCAGAGACGGGAGCGAGTTCGCTGTGCTGCCGAGTTTTTAGATCTTTGTGGAGAAAACCCAAAGAACGTGATCGAGAGACTAGTGACTGGTGATGAAACTATGGTGTTATATTATGATCCAGAAAGCAAGCGCGAGTCAATGGAATGGCGTTATAAGGGTGAAAAGCCGCCTAGAAAGGCAAAGGTGCAACAATCTACCAAAAAAATCATGTGCACAATCTTTTGGGATTTTCAAGGTATTTTGATGGTTGATTTTAAAGAGCGCAATACAGTCGTAAACGGCGAATATTATGCTTCATTAATATATAAACTGCGAGATATTATAAAGGAGAAGCGCAGAGGCAAACTGAGTAAAGGCGTCCTGTTGCTTCACGACAACGCCTCCGTGCACACCGCCGGTGTTTCGAAGGATGCAGTGCGTCAATGCGGGTTCACGGAGCTGGACCATCCACCTTATAGTCCAGACATGGCTCCGTCCGACTATTACTTATTCCCAAATTTAAAGCGGGACTTAAGGGGAAGAAAATTTTCAAGCGATGAAGAGTTGCAGGCGGCCGTCTTCAGTCATTTTGAAGACAAAGATTGCGATTATTTTTATAAAGGATTAGAAATGTTATTTCACCGATGTCAGAAGTGTGTCAGTATTGATGGAGACTATATTGAAAAATAAAAATGATTGCATTTAATTTTCTTTTTTATTTCATAGTTAGGCCAATTCATTATGGGACCGACTACGTATAATGTTGAACACCATAAAAACACTAAAGTTTATGTGGTTTCATTGATTGATATTTATTTGCATTTATTATAATTACAGAACACGAAGCTAGTGTCGATTCCCGAGAAAGAAGACGAGAACGAAGCACAATGCAGCCAAGAGGCCTGCGGCAGTACACGCGCCAAGAGCAGAGCCATCGAGATGCCGGGTTCTAAGAACGACAAATATTCTGCATTGATGGTATGTCATCTACGTCGGTTTAAAAATTCATTTGTAAAATGTACTTTTCTTTATGAATCCTAAAACCTCCATATGGCCGAGCATAGCCCTTTGCTTTGGCATCCAAAATAGGGATTGACAAATGATTAAATCGGCAAGTTGCCATCATGTTAAAGGACAAAGCCCTAATATTTGGTTATTATTTAGTTTTTTTTTACCCTTAATTGGTAAGCCCTTGGCGTCATCTCACCTGATGGTAAGTGATGATGATGCCGATGATGAAAGCGGGCTTCCCAAGATTCCCCAACGCAATGGGGAACTGGCTATCTTATCTTCATGCCGGAACACATCAATGCTGTTAACATTGATGTTTGGCGGCAAGACTTGGATAAGGATTATTTGCGAAAAATCAAAGCAGCAAGGAATAGCTACGGGATTACGATACGCGTTGTGCGACGTCCCTCTTGCTCGTGATTTGTGTTAATGAAGCTAGATATGATTCCATGTGATTGTGAAGCACAAAAATTTTATCAGATTTAGAATAAACAAGATCGAATATATGGTAGACTTGCATTTTCAGAAAGTGGCATTTTCGAGGTTTTTAAGTGCTGACTATGACTATTACATTCATCGCATGTCGTTAGTCAATGTCTTTAGTATTTTTCACTGTTCTGACGAGACTTTTCACTGCTCATAAATACTACTATACAGGCTGTTAAAAAAGAACGTTCGAAATTTTAAGAGGGTTACTCAAATTCACGTGACTTTTTGGTTCACAATTTACGGATTTGCACGCAAAATCCCAGTTACCTATGCAAACTCATTTCTATAAACCTGCGAGCATTACGTTTTTGGTAACTTATGTAATATATTGTATTTGGTTATTTGCGTATTTGCGTGGCGTTATGCATATCCTACTAGATAATGCATATTTTACTGGCTTTTTGCGTTTGTGGTACTAGTACTACGCTTTAAAAGGGATGCGGCTGTCAGTCTTCTCAGCTCATCTCTGAGACTAATGCCATATATTCATAAAAATATGGTATATTTTATCAAATTATGATGCTATGGAAATTAATGTTACTCAAAACATTCATCCGGCTCTAAAGTGCAAGTGGATAATAAATAATATGGATAATTAATATTTATTAGGTCCTTGTATATTTCTTAACAATATATTCTTTCGTTTTTTTTGCCGATGATAGGTGTATCGCTTGTTTTTAAGGTTGATAGGAAAGTAACTACAACAATAGACTAATCAAACAAATATTTTGCATTTATCTTATCAAAAACACGTTTAATCCGAAAATATGTGCAAATGTGCAGAGCACGAATGTTGGCGAAGACTGGCGGTCAAAGAATCAGTTAGATAAGTAAGTCGGTCACAATATTATCTCTATTAATGAAACGTAATGCTGTTTCAGGTTTAGATTTATGTGTATTCATATCATAACTTACTATTTTTACTTACCACCTTCCCTATAAACTTGAACTATAGGTTCTTACTATTACATAATCGCCATCGTTCATACATCGTACATAATTGCATTTCGCCATCGTTCTACGCGTACTTAGATGGTTGGTAGTTCACAACTGTGCGTTTCACTAGAAACTTTCTGCCTCGCACAACCAAACTGTGGAATGAATTGTCGCCTGCGGTATTTCCGGACCGATACGACATTCAAACCTTCAAGAAAAGAGCGTATTCTCATATCAAAGGTCGGCAACGCACTTGTGACTCCTCTGATGTTGCGGATGTCTATGGGCGGCGGTAATCGCTTACCATCAGATGATCCGTGTGCTCGTTTGCCACTTTGCCATAAAAAAAATTGTTAACAGGAATTCCCATTCGCCGACGGAAGTCCAATAACGGAGCTGGCCAATTTCTACCAGGAGTGTCTGCAGGCGCGCTCGGCTAGCGACGAGTGGACGGACGTGGCGGGTGAGGGGTCCGTCTCTACAGATTCCGAGTCGCTCTCGCGCCAGCTCAAGATGTTCGAAGACGCCGTGCCGGAATTCGACAACATGGTAGCCTCCATGTTCAGTAACTCGGAAAGTGGTTCGGATGCCTAAGTGGTCGGCTGTGGGCTTCGAATCTAACATTTAAGTATGAACACGTATATTTATACGAATTTTTTTATCGTTTTGATATGCAGAGCCAAACTTTTGCTTAACGAAATAATCACAATAACTAATATATGGAATTAAAAAGATGGTATATTTTATCAAATTATGATGGTATGGAAATTAATGTTACTCAAAACATACATTGTAATGTTATGTTAATATAATTGTGTTCCTAAACTTTGTTTTTATATTACATTTGTTTCCGAATTGAAGTACCTGTCGCTAGTCAAATAGGTGAAGAGATATCATAGTAAAAATATGTGATTAATCGAAGATAGATTTAATTATAATTATGATTATGACAGACATGCAATTCGCGTTAAGAAAGTTTGTTTTTTAATGTGTTTTATGTGATATTTCATATTTGCTTCATATATCATTAGACTAGCGATAAGTACTATGGGAGAGCACTGAAACCAGTAACGATGCAAGAATCCTTTTAAAAAAATATAATTATTAGGAAGGAATTATATCTCTGCCCTTTATTTTGTCCTTTGGATGGATGCTTATGATTTTCACATGCTGGCCAGTTATATTCTGCAAATAAAAAAAGTACCGTAACACACGCTGCTTTTCTTTTCAAAATATTTATAACAACTTTTATAAGTATAGAGTAAGAGGAAATCTAAAATTTCCCTACAAGAAGTCTCCCATACAAGCGCATTGTTATAATTCTTTTGAAAATTCGCATCTTTACTCGTGTTAGCAAAATATAACTTTTTATTTATAATAAATCTTAATAACTGAAAAAAATTACGATAAATTTTTCGAAACCATCAATAGTACAATTAGAATTTGCGTTTTGCTTATAGTGTATTTCATTTTCAAGAAATTTTATACAATTGTAAGTTTATAGAAGGTTTGATTTCTTGGAAATTCGCTTAATATAAGAAAATATAATAAAAGCTTGCATTCGATTTAAATGAGCGACACTATTTGGCCGGCATGAGTTTACCTGGTCATCGAGTGCGCCGCCATAGGTGCGCAAAACAGGTGCGGCCAGTTTCTGCACCATGACGGAGCGGCGGTGGTGTGCGCGCACCGCGTCGTACAGCAGCGCGTGCGCCACGCGGTCACGGTCGGCCGACCGCGCCACGCACCGGATCTCGCGCAGTGCGTTTAGCGCGATGTTCAGCCGGACACGCCCTATGAAGGAGTAGAACGTTCTTTCTTTTTCTTGCTCCTAAAAAACAACATTTTTATTGCATTGTAGATTCGGCAAAAAGCTATTAGTGGGACGAGGAAGGCCAAAGAAGAGATGACTGAATTTTGTGAAGGAAGGGAAGATTTGAGTATGAAAGGAGTGAGTGTTGAGATAACAGCTAGAAAGCTAGAAGAGATGAATGGAAGAAGAATTAATAACTATAACAAATAATGCGCCGACCCCAAATGATTGGGAACAGGGCAGGAAGATCATAAAAACTGGAATGATGGAAAGTGGCTACCACCGTATATGGCATCGGAAACACCAGGGCCTGTTTTGGTACTCTGTAGACCTTGAAAAACATCTGTAATCCCTTACCCAAAAAAGAGCCCTGCACAAATTTAAGTAGACGATGATGGGGATGTTCCATTAAGGCGGAAGTTGCAGCAATGTGATTAAGGCGACTAAAGCTAAGAATATTTACATTTTTTCTGTCTGCCTCCAACACATCATCTTGTTGACGTCTGATCTCTTTAGTCCAACCCCTGCAAAAAATATAACCTTCGTTCACATAACGTTGCACTTATCATATACTTGTTTCACATATTTAGACATGACATGACACTGATGTCAACATCAGTGTAATTGAGGTATGCAAAACTATCGAAAACAAACAATAACGTTAACACAATGGGTAAGAAAACTGCCAAAACGTATAGAAAAAATTGTTTACGTAAACTAAACATAAGATTATTAAAAAAATGCCGCATATTGTGGCGATTAGTTGCAATAATAATGGAAATCATTAATTTCCTAAAGATTCTCAGATGAAGAAGACGTGGGAAAAGTTACGTTTTCAATTATGTACTTTTCAACTTCGCCTTTAATTGAGGAACAGTCCAAGTCCTATTCATTTTCCATTTAACAATTTAACAGAAAAAAACTAATTTATAACACCTCAATAATGAAAAACGCGGAACAAATTGAAAGTTATTATGAGTCAAGCGTCCGTAGCGCCATCTGCAAATAGCTTTGCGTTTTTTTCCCCATGTGTTTTTAAAATTAGCATCATTTACCGCGCAATATGAAGAAATTCTTCAAGAATTATTTGATCTTCAGGGACAAGGCCTTGTTGACTTTGTACCTCCGTCTCCAACCAAACCTGATTTAACTTCATCGTCATATAGTGCGATAATAGCACGAGAACTGACTGTAAAAATATTAAAACATTTTGGCCTTGGAAAACATATCATACACGTATTTTATATGATTAGGTATGTGAAAAACTAACCTCATCTGCAGCTGCCAACTTTATGTTCTTGTACAAGTTGTAAGCTTCATCAGCAATCGACACTTTGTAGGCCAAATCTTCGGAGAGCATATGCAAAATTGCAAACATCTAAAATAATAAAAATTGCACTGTTATTGTAGTTTCCCCAAGTCCAACCAACCATATGCCAACATTTTTTTTCTTTTTCCTCTAGTAGTATCAACTAATGGTCTCTGTGAGTACTTTTTCTACTATAGTTGTAATTTTTAATACCTTAGGTATTCGAGATCCAGCTAAATCAGCTGCTGCTAAACAAAGTGGCGAAAGTCGACTTTCCACTTCGGTAAGAGATGGCAATTGGTCCTTAACGTCGAACGCCATCAGCTGATCCTCTCCGGCTGTTGAATTAATATGTTATTTGTATGAAGATGTTAGTTAGTTGTGAAGATTTGTATGAAGAAGAAGTTGTAGAACAAAAGTCGTTCAGTATGAACACTAGAAGCTCCAGTTAATGGGTCATGTATCTCTTACTACATCATGAATTTCTTGACAATTGTTACAGTTGTTTTTGAATAAAAGAATAATAATAACAATAGGTAGATATGTGTTTTACTTTGGTGGAAACCCAAGACCGTTTGCTAGAACACCGGCCACACACTCATTGGCATTCACATAGACGTTTATTCCTTAGTTCATTTTCATCCATAGGTTGGATAGTATTCGATCCCCGTCAAAATATCAGCTTAATATTTTTGCCCTGACAATACGCACTAACAAATACTGATTGCTCCTTGAAGACAATTATGGTTCCGTAAAGGGTCAACGAAGGCAAAATAATAATAAACACCTTGTAGAATCCCGTTCTCGTCGAGGAATACGCCCATTACGTGGCATTCGTCTTTAAATATCGCCGCCATAAGACCGGCTATTGTAGATCCTCTTTTAACTACATTTGGATGCTGTGGAGAGACGGTACGTGGTATTATGTTTTAGACTTCGACTATGGACCTTTCTATAAATTACTGTATTTATTGAACTATGTAGAAGTTATTAATATACATAAAATAATATCTACTCATAAAACTAAACAACTTCGCGGTGCGTTGCGCGGCGCGTCAGCTGTCACGTCAGGCATCGCGTTGCGCGGTGCGTTTTTCAATACAAACAACGCTCGTGATGTCGCTTCTTCATGAACGCTCTCATAAATTACCATTTATGTTTGATTTTGACGCGACGCCTGACGCGCCGCGCTACGCCCCACATCTCTTTAAACGAGGCCTAGAATGGGAAAATGAAAACAAATAATTTAAGATGGATTTTTGGGATGGATGGATATCCGGGACAAATCACACACGGTCACCTGGCCTCAAACTTGTATTCCTTGTACTATTCTTCTTTATCTTCTTTTCGAGTCGATAACATCTTGCTTATATAGTCTCGGCTTATATAGTCATGCTTATATAGTCTCGGCCCAAAATTCAGCTACGCGAATCGCGTGGGACGAAAGGACGAGGGAGAACGGCACTCTCCTTCCATAATCTGCATCTCTCCTTTGAACTGTCTTCATCGGGGAGAGGGGACACACACTTTGCAAAATTCTTGCGGCTTTTCAGCCTTTGTGGCACTGGATGGTAATTGTGAAGTGGGTGCCGTGTGTCACCTAGCATAGTGGTTTTTTCGGAGGAGCTCGCTACGGCTCTGTGGATCTCTGGGGGCGCTATTCCAGCTAGCGGATACAGCATTTGTACCGGGGTCGGTTTTAGGCAACCAGTAATAATCCGGCAGGTTTCGTTTAGTGCTGTATCTACTAACTTTGCATGGGCTGAGCGGCTCCAGACTGGGCTTGCATATTCGCCTGCAGAGAAGGAGAGCGCCAGTCCAGTGGTCCGCAGAACATCAGGCGAAACTCCCCATTTCGAAGAAACCAGTCGGTGCAGGAGGCCGTTCCTCGTATGAACCTTCTGCTTGATGTTCTCGCAGTTTTTTCTGAAGGTTAATGACCTGTCCAGCAAAATACCCATATACCTCGGAAAGTCATTGTGCTCAATGGGCACCCCCCGCCATTGGATGTGTAGCTTACGGCCCGCTTCTTTGTTGCGAAGGTGGAATACACAACTTTGGGTTTTGCTCGGGTTTGGCCTTAAGGAATTGGCATCATAGTACGCTCCGAGGCATTCCAGAGCATTCGACAAGTCGGCTTCGACCTTTTCGAAACTGGTAGCTTGGGAGGTCAGAGCGAGGTCGTCTGCATATAGGAAGCGGGACGTGAGTGGGCCTGACGGTTGGTCGTTGGTGTACACATTAAATAAGATGGGTGCCAAGACGCTGCCTTGGGGCAAACCATTTTTTTGTGTTCTCCAACGACTTTTGTCGGACAGGAGATGGACCCGAAACCGACGATTATGTAGAAGCTCACGGAGTACGTTGACAAATTCACGTTGTCATTAGTGATGGACTCCACCTTCCACAATAATCGTCTCAGGTTGACGATATCATAAGCTGCAGACAGGTCTATGAACACAGCACCTGTAACCATTCCTTCCTCGAAACCGTCTTAGAGATAGAGAGATAGAGATACATTTATTTAACAGACAGTAAACAACACAAAACAAATTACAACAAGGAAAAACGAGAAACAAGCACAGTTAGAAAATACAGCACAGTTAGTCTTCGATGTATTTCGTTAGTTTAAGAGTCTGGTTGCTGCAAGACTTGGCAGGTCTAAACCCAACTTGTTCGGAATCAGCTTTGGGTCAATCAAGCAGGTCAGCCGGCCCAGCAGAAGCCTTTCAAATAATTTATACGTGTGGCACAATAAGGATATTGGCCGAAAGTTTTTGGGTTCGTCTGCTGGTTTGCCCGGCTTAAGAATCACGATGACCTTTGTCTTTCGCCAGAGCCGGGGAATAGAAGCATGTTCTAGGCAGTGATTGAACATTTGCAGCAACCATGACACAGCAACAGGGCCGAGATGTTTTATTTGCTCCACTGAGATTTCGTCGACTCCAGAGGCTTTACCGCATTAAAGAGCTTTTATTGCGGTAATGATATCAGTTAGGTTGATGGCTTGCTGATATCGTGACAGGTGTTAGTTTCGCCTCTCAGCTTAGGGGTTTTACTGAGGCGACTCGGCGACCCTGTACTATGGGAACCAGAGACTGATATACATACAAATATACATTTAAATACATACATATATAGATATAATAAGGTATGTTGTGGCTCTGAGGTTGTGGTAAGTCCGGAAAGGGGATAAGACCGTATATATGTAAATTTCCCCGAATGCGACTGATTTTTTACTGGTGGCAACATTGTTTACGACGCCATTTTGTTTTGCATCGACCTTCAGTTCCCGCCAGCCACTCCGACGAAGCAAAAATGTGTTATGGTGGATTTTATAAAACAAGAAAATTTTTGTGCTTTTTTCTTGTATCCGATCTTTCACTAGCACTTTTATTTCCGTATTTTTTGGAAAATACAGCTTGTTTTGTTATTATTTCGTCTGGATACCTACTAGGTTTTATGTATAGGTAACTAGATTGTTCTGATCAAGGCACTCCTAGGATCCCCCCTAGTAACCCCCCACGGGTAAAGATCGGATGAAATCATCCGGTCTTCACCAGTATAAAACAAGGAAGCTATTCTCAAACTTTAATTTCATGAATATTTTGTTTGTAAATTTATGTTAGGTACCCTACCCTAACAATTTTGTTGAGTTACTGGCCTTATTCTACCGTCATAAGAAGTGAAGATTAACAGGGCACAGGATGACCTAACCGTGATGTACTTAATTCTGTAAAATTCGTTTTAATTCTAATAACTCATACTCGCGAAAAAGAAAGTAATAGCCATACGTTAAAAACAATCGACTTCAATCGAAATAACTCCAAATTTTGCAATGTCTTTGTTGATTTTCTCAAAAACCGCTAAATCGATTTCGATAAAATTTATATGGGACCACCTGGGAAATATACCCTTTTAAACAAAAAAAGAATTTTCCAAATTGGTTCAGACGTCTTCGAGTAATCGGTGAACATACATAAAAAAAGGAGAGGGATTAAGGTTGGGATCCCTGGTGATCGAGGGAGAGATCTCGGGGGGTCGAGAGATGGATCAAGGGAGATCAACAAGCGAGATTGGATCTGGCGCTTCGCCGGCCGTTGCCGCGGCACACTCGCTTCGCTCGCTCGGCTCACACGTTGTCTTTTACATCAACCTAACCGAACCAAATCATGATACCCTTGATGCCCCCTTAGCGCCCCCGTGGCGCCCTCTTGGCGGCTCCGTGGCGCCCCCCGTGATGCCCCCGTGGCACCCCCTTGGCGCCTCCTTGGCACCTCCTTGGCGCCCCCTTATCGCCGCTTGGCACCCCCTTAACGCCCCTTGGCGCCCCTCTTAACTCCCACGTCACTTGCCCTAGCAAAAACCGAATCCATCCGATCTTTCCCTTAAATCTGAATAATTAATCTTTTAGCGAGACAAAGTTTGAGAATCACAAAATGTAAAAAACAACGTCTGGGATAAGTCGGATGCGTATCAGTAAAAAAAATAAAAAACGTTTGGAACATTAATGTGCAAAGTTTTATAAGACTTAATTTGTCATATATTTTAGAAGGTTATGGATTGGATATACTACTTTAATAAACCTTATTCTCAAAGCAATAGAAGCTAGTTTAAAGGTACGTCCGAACTTACCCCCGAAGGATTTTGCCATGGCCATAAAAAAGTAAGTCAGGTTTTTACACGCGTAATTAACAGAAACAGTTGAGTTTAGAAGAAAAAGCGAAATGTTAAGCTAAATTACATTTAATAAAGTATCACTTACACCAAATTTTATTAATTTATTTTAAATAGATGTCGAGAAATTTTAGTTATTACAAAACCTGTTCAATGGGTCTAAAATCCGTCCGCGCTTACCCCAAGATACATTACACCCAAACACAGAGTAAACACATCTGCTCATCACAGAAATGTTTGCCCTGGGTGGGGATCGAACCTACGACTCTGGGATCAGTAGTAACGCGCTCCTGGCGTTAACCACTGAGCCACCGAGTCAGATTCACCTCAGAATACTACGAATACTACACGTTGTTAGACCTTGAAGGTTAAGATTAAATTGAAAACGTAAGAAATATTACTGTCTTAGAATTAGCTATTATTGTATGTACTATGGATGGAAGTAAAGGAAACCTATGTATTGCAAGTTAGAGAAATATATTTTTTTTTATTATAATACGGACTGTGTTGGCAGCGCCCAGGTTTGCGCGCCAGGAGAGTAGTTGGCCAAGGGCGTTGCCCGCACGGGTTGCATCACACACCAGCGCAAGTGCGATGCATTGCACCGGAGATCGCGACATCTGCACCAACCAATAAAATATTAACCATGGATACCCAGTAGCCAAATGGGGCATCGTGGCTTTTGAGGACCTTCCTCAAAATGTCTCCTAAAGCCCCTTTAGAAATGACGTTTTATAATACTTAGAGATTGTGAAATATTAATCATGAAATACCTAACCCTTTTTTAGTTTTAACGACGTCTGTGGTCTAGTGGCTAAACACCGGTTCCATCAGGAAGACGCGTGTTCGATTCCAGGCCGAATTCAGCTTTGTAGGACTCGGTTTGGTTGGTAGTAGGACATTTCCTTAGTCCGTCTGGCTAGCTACTAACATCTTATTTAAGACTTGCCGTCAAACATCAATATTAATAGCATTGATGTGTTACGGCATAGAGATAAGATAGCCAGTTCCTTCATTGCACTGGGGAATCTTGGTAAGCCATCGCCAATCTTGGTAAGCGTCCATCTTCGGCATCACCATTACTCAGGTACCACCACCAGGTGAGATGATTACCTTACCAATTGTGTATTAAAAAATGCAATACTTGGCATTTCATGCATATAGCATAATAAATGGATAACAATGAGAGGCTGTAGGAATATTTAATTTATTTTACAAAGCAGCGTTACATTAGCAGCGTCTTCTCTTCAGATAAAACCTAAAAATGACAATCTAACTCACTGTTATTAAATCCAGCAATTTATAAATGCCGTTGTTCGCTATAAATATTTCTCGGTTGTCTTTATTCCACATTATACTTTCCCAGATAAAATTGAGCATCGATATTAACCATCTGCAAAAATCGTGACAGTGAAACTGTATTAAATATTCGAAAAAGATATGCTAGTACAAAATGTACTTCGAGTATTTACAATATTTACTTCATAGACATGCACCCCGCTCCACGATATTAAACTTCTTTGATTTACTTATTGGGTCTTTTTTGGCTAACTAATATGAGAATTTGCTTACACAATAATATAAAAACTATGGATGTTTATTCGTTTATGTTTATCGAGAAGAAAAAATGTATTAACCCTGTGTCCGCCACTGTCGGCTAGGGCTGACAACGATTTTTCGTGCCACACACGCCAGGACTTAAGATTTTCATACATTTTCGTCGCAGGATTTTTCATAGCGTGATGTGGCAGAAATAGAAATAGAAGTAGGTTCTAACTCATCCCCAATCGACAATTCTCACTGACTTGACCTCACGATGGTCACGATCCCCAATCCCGGGGGTTACGACATCGACATGAAAAAAGAAGGAGCGTGGCGGTCAATGGGTTAAGCGATCAATTGCTAATATTATTATGTAATGACAATTATAGGTAAAACCACTCAGACAACACCTCATTAAGAGTTAACGAGAGAGTCGGCTTTCCATAAAAAAGAGTGTTGTAAATTCAAAAAAACGCCCGTAACAGTATTTTGGTATGCACTGGGCTGTACTCACCTGTCGTTAACGATGCAATGTTTTTCTAGGGCCAACAGTGCCGTGTCTAGCATTCTCCTCGCCAGCGCATTGACGGAGCCGGGCCATCTCAGATACGGGTAGACGCAACAATTGACGCGCCCTTTCACTTCTAAGGAGCTGGTAATCATGCGAAGGCAGACCGCGATAATAACCTGGCTTTTCTCAACTGGTGGCAATTTTTGTAACAAAAGCGTGTTACAGAGATCTAAAAAAAAATCTTTCTCTGAAATACATGAAAAGTCTACTGTTGCTTTCACTTATGAAAGTGAATAACTGTCACAAAGAAAATTTTCAAATTGTAAGTTTGAAAATAGCTGACTCTGGGTTAGCGCTTCTGGCTGATGCGAGGGCGATTCCCACCAAGGGCAAATATTTATGTAATGAGTTGATATGTTTGGTCTGTGTAGGGTGTGTTATATCTATGTATATATTATGTTCTCTGTGGACTCAATTCATATGTAAAAAATATCTTCGAACGCGCAAACAACCACAAATATTTCCAGTGCACGCACGGTTTATTTACTTATCCCAGTTTATTTATTTATTATATATTTACTAGCTGGAGTACCAGGCTTCGCTCAGAGAGTTGTGATGAGATCGTGTGGTAGTTGAAATAAAATTTCAAATCTAAGAGGTTTTTTATTAAACAACATTTTTCGTTTTCAGGCTAAAATATAAATTTATATAAATTCGAATTCACTACTCGAGAGTAAGCTACGTATGGCTGACCGTAAGAAAAGCAGGAGATTCCCCGCCCCCCCCCCGCTTCTCACCCCCCCCCCCCCCCGCGCGCCTTTGTTCGGAATATTCCAAGAAGACTGTTATGGAGTGCTCTCGAATACTCTGGACTGTTCTAAAAAATTCTTAAGGGCGAAACTTTCAGCACTTATATCTTCAAAAGCACGAACTTTAGGTAAAAACGGAAACCTTCATGGATGGGGATAGAGTGCTACCGCAACATTCTCCCTTGATCGTACCGAGACTCGTTTCTAAGTTTTATCGGCATGCACAATGTACACAATTCTTTTATAATATACACTGTGGACAAAAATATCGACTCAAGGTTGCAAGTCGCACGACTTTTGAAAAAATAACTTATTCTAGCAATAAATCCAAACCAAAAGTTCAAAAACTGTGTTTATTATTTATGATTTTAGCAGTTTTGTAGACTGAGTTATTTTTTCAAAATTCAGGCAACAAACCGTGAGTCGATTTTTTAGTCCACCAGTATTAGGTATATCGATTATCGAACTTATCAATGACATCCTATCATTTGATCCTTCTGTATAAAGTTTCTCAGTCAATCAATATTCTTACGTATATCATCTGCCCTACAATAGGTACTTGAAAGGAATTGCGACTATTAGCACTGTTATTACTCGTTATGCTTCTTGTTTAAAAGTGTATATCACGCATGGAAATACTGTTAGTCTTCAAATAATTCGTAAATACTTACGCATAAGTATTATAACGCCATGTGTGTCGTACAAATTCTTGATAGCCACTTTGCGCGATGGCGATTGTCTGTGCGATATGGCCGCCTGCAGCACGCGCAGACACCAGTACAGCACCGATATCTCGAACGGATTCTCAGAGTACCATTCAATGTACCACATGAGCCTGAAAAATATCGTAGTGTTGAAGCACCTATTGTACTCCAGTATTTTTTATTAAGTAGAAGGCGGATTTTAAGATATGTTGAGCAGTTTTGTTTTGTTAAAATAAGTCTTTATATCAGCTCGTTTTTAAACAAATCTTCAGCACATTCTCTATATAAAAAACACAGTTAAATATCATGTAGTAAGTCCTACGAACCAGTTTTTATTATGTCGTTGACGTATCGTCTGCATTTAGATTTTCGGTAAAAAGTTACGCTCAAAAATTTTTGGGTGTCACTTTTTACCCGCTTTAAGTTTGTAAATTACAGTAAGTAAAGCAAGAGTAAAGAATTGATAATGAGGTATCGTTTTAAAAAACAAAGATGTCAAATTACTATGTCTTTTTATCTTTTTCATCTTACCTTCTGATCAATCCATAATCCTTCGTCCACGACGGAGGAAAGAAGGGTAGAGTGCAGACCAAAGCTTGCAGCGCACTCTTTCGCAACTCAGCAAAGAGTGAAGGTGCCCATCTAGTTCGCAGTTGAGTCAAGCCTGGATCCAGTAAATATATCAGGCCAAGCAACCAATAACGATGCTCAAGTTGCTGCGAATAATCACTGTGATAAATCATAATAATATTATCTATCACCTAACATCTAGTTACAGTACAAGTACTTGGCGGATTTTTTTTATTTATCGTATTTAGGCAATGTGCAACCTACGTCTATGAGAATGGTATATGCATAGATTTACGTCGCTGAATGAGGTGTAGAGTACCTACAAAGAATATCACATACGCTGAAACAACTTCGACGCCAGGAAACTATTCACGCCATGGAACACCATACTTACAAATCTGTTATAAGGAAAAACTTTTAGGAGCTGAACACTCAAACAAATAAGCATTTTCTTGAATTGTACATCCATCTGCATTATATTAAAATTAACAGATTTTATCCAGTCAGATCGTAAAGATATTTCAGTGAGAACAGCAAGAGATAATACGTCTGAAACACCAAGTTAGTTAGCTTTAGATTGTTGAGAATGGATTATTTTAGTCTCATTAATAACAATTTGAGTTACCGGCCATGAAAACGTCGGAGAACAGTTGGAGGCGCCCTCCAAATATGTGCAGCAGCACCATAGCGATCACGGTCATCGTAGTCCGCTCGTGGCCGTGCTCCGGGGCGCGGCATTCGTACCGGTAAGCCCAGATAAAGCATCTGCCATTGTGCATAACCTTATTATTTATTCACACTAAATTACTTACATTCAATAGTTTCCGATTTCTACCACGTATTCCCGTGTTATTTGGAAGGTCGTGTCCTGAAACTAGTGTAAAACATTAGTTACGTTACCTTAGGGCACCGTTTTCAGGACAGGGCAAAGTTTTCCGCAATGTAGGCTCTTCGTCAACATAATTCTTTGTGGTCTTCAGGATAACAAGTAAAAGTGATAGAACTGTTGTAATATATTGAGAACTGGCCCCTGAAAATGAAGGTAGTTCGGGGTTTGATTTATTTATAAAATTGGTCAAAAAATATAAAAGACAGTATAAGTATTATCATACCTAATTTAAGATTGTAGTCCCTTACGTCGGCAGGATTTATCTCATACCTTGGCAAATCTCTATCAGGAAAATGCGGATTAAAACGATAGAAAATGTTTTCCAATATATTTTGTTTCATCATTTCTATACCTAGAAAATAGACGAGACGACCGTTCATATTTTAGTCGAATAATAAGAACGTAAATAAATAAAAAAACAACTGGTAGATACTCGCAGTTTTCAGAACTGTCGCAGGCGAGCAACAGCGCAATATCCAAGAACACCGAAAACTTTTTCGGAGGGGCTATTGCCAGCATTCTGACGGCAGATTCCATGGCAACGTCCGTAACTGCCCTCATCGCGTAGCGGCGCCAAACCGCGTTCTTGCCTCGCGCCTTGTCCGGCGTCGCTAGCTGCCAGACGAAGGCCTTTGCAGCGAGCTCGAAAAGATCGTCACTTTCAAGTCGAACGAGGAGGTAACCTGTGAAATTTATGATGCAGTTTTTAGGATTTTTATTTCGGCCAAATTGCGAAGTAAGTATGGTATCCGTAATAGTTTGGTGTACCTAACGATAACGGTGAAATACTTCAGTTTTATAATATAAAACGCACCTATATGTACCGATGTTTGTTTATACCAGACACGCACCTGCCCGTAAAATGTATGTATGCTCTTCATTAGGAGTAAAACTCCCTCGAGTGCCATTATTATTGTCCTCTTTGATGCACGTTAAAGTACGCGGCATCAATGACGTTCCAAGTATAAAAGAATGGAGGTCGAGTGTGCGCGAGTCGACCTCAATGCATACTATCTAGGTAAGAGCTAATTGTTGTCAATTAAGTATATTATAATCTATTGCTAATTATATTCTTAAATAAAACTAGCATTTCTTATTGCAAAGCTTCTCTAAGAATCCGGACAAAGAGGTCGGAAGAATGTTTCTGTATGGATATGGTTATATTTCGTATGTATAAAAGAATATTTTCTCCATTGAAACTTTTAGGATTGGTTACGTATGATTTGATAATTTCTGTAGACAATTTTCTTTACAAATCGTGTAATTCTATCATACGAGTAGGTACTTAAAAAATCGGCCAGAGAAAATATTGTAATTTTCTGAGGTCACTTGCTCCGTTTCGTTTCTAGAATCAAAATAACTTACAGATATATTCTAAATAGTTCCTGATCAACTCAAAGTTTGAGACGACGTCTGACACAATATTCAACACAATCGGCTTGTCCATATTCTTCAATAACTGCTTCAGTGGTTCTCGGAGACATGGCTTGTTGGGGTAGTTTTCCACTAAATAATCTAGGATCGTGCAAATGTGATCTAACAAATCAACTCGCTGACAATGATTACCTATAGGAAATTATCACGAATTATTCCGTTTGAAGCTTGTGAAATGAGTGATCAACACAGTGTGATTACAACTGCAACTTAAAAACAACCCTAAATAAATACATATATTTTGACGAATTCAGATATGGTTATAGTCTTTGATACTTTAGTAACAAGAATTTTTTTCCGCTGAAAACCATTCAGCTATCCTCGTTTCCTCTACATTCACTACCTATCTGTCTAATCTAACGTTCTATTAATGTTGATTAATACATCGGATACGGACGTCTACTGTTGAACTTTCTTCATATTCGTATTCTATCCTTTATTGCAGGTAAACGAAACATGTGTCTTGCCAAGTTCAACCAAGTTACTTTGTACTGGGACGCAGTCTCAAAGCGGCAGATGGCTGCTAGTCATCCGAGTTATTTTGTGCTCTATGACGTCATAATTCAGTATATTGCTCATGTAATGAAAAGCCCAGCGAGAAAGTATTTCTAGAATTTTAATAAAAGAGGTATTTAGTGAAACACACTTCACAATTAATTTTTGATGTAGTCATCTCTCGGATTCTAGTGACACCTATTAACGTGTCCCGCCACTTGCCATGAAAACAAATCCTACGCCTATTCAGAGACTTTGAAGCCATGCACTTGTTTTTCGCATGTTACTGAATGGAAAAAAGATTGGTATCACTTCGCTCGACTACTTAGTGTCCAGGTTTTAGTAATATCGTATCAGATGACTATAGGACTTTTTTCAAGATTCGAATAGGCGGTTATATGAAAAAAGCATAGACCCTAAAAAGGTAATGAATTATAATTGACCACGTTGAATAAGTTAAAAACAACCGACTTCAATCGCAACAACTCCAATTTTGCTATGTTTTTGTTGATTTTCTCAAAAACCGGTGAATCGATTTCGATAAAATTTATATGGGACCACCTGTGAATATACCCTTTAAAAAAAATATTTTTCCAAATCGGTTCAGGCGTCTTCGAGTAATCGGTGAACCTCCTCCTTTTTTTGAAGTCTGTTAAAAAAAAGGATACAACTCCATTCTTTGATATTTTCACGAAGTCACTCAAATTACTAAGAATACGATCTAACTGCTGGTCGCCGACGGGGTCGCTCACTAGGAATGACAATGTTTTAGCCATATCCCATCCGAAAGCAGGTTCGCACGAGTCGTACAATTTACCATCTGAAATAAAAAATAGATTAAAATCTTGTAATAAAGGACCAACTCATTGAACCCGCATCTAATAATACATTGTGATTAAAAAATAACCTTTCACTCTCACGCTGCTCAATACATTTGTGATAAATAAAATAGACCGGGCTGGTAAAGAGAAAATCAATAAAATTATAAAATAAAAATAGAAATAAAACTATAGAAATAGAAAATAAAAATAGAACTTTCAAGTCATATGCACTGGTATGTAGGTAAACTTCTAGTTTTCAAGCACCTGTATTGTAAACTTATTTTTCACCTCTCCAGCTCGAAAAGGGTGCCTTTGGTCCCTAAAAACTCAAAGCAAAAACGCTTTTTGCTGCGAGCGTAAGAAAAAGTGATTCGAATTTCGAACACCACCTTTTGCGCGGCGCTGAAAAAAATATGAGCGATAGTTCATTCAGAAACTCATTTTGGCCTAGCGATTTAACTCATAGGCACAAAATGTTGTCTGTTATTTAATGAAATTTAAGTTTATAAATTGTGCTGTTGCATTTTTAAAGACGTAATATTTAAAATAAATATGTACTAGTAAACATGAATATCGCTTACTTAAAAATATTATGTTTGGTTTTCATCTTAGGTTTTCATAAAAATGACAAGCAGCGCAGTTTTCGAACGCAACCTCTAAATTAAAAACATTTTAATAATAATATATATTGTCTCAAAGAGAATTTAATCAACTACGTTTTAACTTTTCTCGCTGGTCGAGGTGAAAAGTTGTATGTTGAACACGAGAGCAAGTTATTTTTATGTCTCGTGCCTTTAAATCACTCACTGTGCTCAGTAGTCTATATACTCGCTATGCTCGTGATTCAATTCTAGACTACTTCGCTAGTTCGTGATTTATAGTCAGCATTCGTAGCAAAAAATAACTTTGCTCACTAGTTGAACAAATAACTATTGTAATTATTAGAATGAATATTATAACTATTCAAAAAACCGTCTACTTAAATATGTATATCCTTATGACATCTCCAGCACGAAAAGGATAGTATTGGTGCGGAAAAACTCAAAGCAAAATAGGTTTTTGCTGCGAGCGTGAGAAAAAGTAATTCGAATTTCGTACATCTCTTATATTATCCTCTTTTTAAACACCTCATTTGAAAAAAAATGGGCGATGGTTCGTTCAGAAACTCATTTTGGCTTAGCGATCATATCAGGCACAAAATATTGAGTTATTTATTGAAATTCAAATTTAAAAATTGTGCTACTGCCTTTTTAAAGAGGTAATATTTAAAATATATACTAGGAAACATTAATATCGATTACTTAAATTAAAAAAAAAACTATTCTAATGACATTTCACACTCCAAAATCCACGAAGCTGTTTCGCTTCGCTACACGCTTAGTCATAGACATCCATGCACACTCAAAACCGCCTCTGTGGTCTAGTGGCTAGTCCACTCACTTCTCATCAGGAGGTCGCGGGTTCGATTTCCGGCGGGGTCCAACATTATAGGACTCTGTTTGGTTGGTGGTAGGGCATTTTCTGAGCCCGCCTGGCTATCTACCAGTTATATATCTTATATAACCCTTCCGCCAAACATCAATGTTAATAGCATTGATGTGCTCCGGCATGGAGATAAGATAGCCAGTTCCCCATTGCGTTGGGGAATCTTGGGAAGCCCGCTTCTATCTTCGGCAACGTCGTCACTTACCAGTAGAAAAAACATTACCGTCCTTCTGGGAAAGTCGGGTAGAAAAAAAATACAGTCAGACTACCGATAGTATTAAGTTCCTTCTTAAGGTCAGGAGAAAACTTCGTATCGTACATATAGGACTCCTTTGTAAGGTATGTGGGTTAGGGAAAGCGAATTTTTAATTCAGATAGCAAAATCATTGTTATGCAGTGAGCGATTGTAATAAAAAACTACGAGGCAGTAGTTTCTAAGCTGTAATGTAGATACTGACAAATAGTTACAGCTTGGTTTTAAATATGTCAGCTAAATAGTACAAACAGTATGTATTGCATGCTAACCCATAGGAATCGGATCTAACGCTTTCAAAAAATTCCTCTTGAGGAGTCCTGCTTCTGTGTATTGTTTGCCTTCTGATCTATGAATACAGTGGAACGTGTCAGATGAGCCAGAAATTGACTCTGATATATCAAGATACTCGTTCGTCGTTATCCTTTGGAACTTGTCGCCATATCTGGGCATTTTGTAGTACTGCGTATGAGACGAAGACGGTGTAGGGTTGCAGTCCCCTCTTGCCTTGTTCGTAAATTCCTTTGGTTTATCTTTAGTAGAGCCAGGGGACGATGTGGATGTATACGTCGATCTATTCCTCTCCATTTTACGTATCTATTATCGAGTTTACACTTTATTATAAATGTAAACAGATCTTCAATCAAATGTAAAAATAATTTCCTTTAGTTTTGATAAATTTTCACAATTGACCAAAATATTTACCGTGTCAATGAGCTGTCAGAAATATAGACTTTTTTTGGTTTAATTTATCCATAGGTATACATACTATGAAGACGTCAGAAGTTTGCATACTTATTTTTGCTTTTAAAAGAGACTGAAATGTCTTCACTTGTGAAGGTCTATAATAATAGACTAGACATTCAAAGTTCGAATTCAAAACGGGTTAAGAGAGTAGGTACAGGCAGTATATTATATGACGTATATCGAGTGCCCAACAATGGAGAAATTGAGCGCGAAAATAACAAGTTAAAAAACTTATAATACAGGCTTAAGTTTTCTCGACCTCAAAAATAAATGACATGTTACGTTTATCTACCTATTATAATAGTTTTAATTCTTTATGCCATAATACTGTTGTCACAGTGCTTTACATAAATGTTAAGATTAATTCAAAACATTGTATTGATACTTGTAGTCATTTGCTTTACCGTTAAATGAACACTGCGGAAGTTGCAGGACTAATACCTTCTTACGCTGATACCGTAAACTGAGATATGAATGACAATACAAACAACTAAGTTCTTTAACACAATACTTGTGATAGCATATGGATCTCCAATGCTAAATGCTAACGAAAAACAATGGTGGTTGTTTAGTGAATCAGTCAGTTGACTGCTAAGTTGAATCAGCCGCTTAGCCGGTGAGTCGGCTTGTCCGTCCGTCAGTCAGTCAGTCAGTTCAGTTCCTCTCCGTTGTCGGTCGCTGGACGACGCGTCGACGCCTCGACACACTCCTCGCTTTACACGACAAGTCAGAAGTTTTCTCTCTGAGAAAACGCAGTGCAAATAGATGTAGTGAAGTTTTATATGGAAATTTCCACATGCTGTGTGTTTGTTTACCTGCGGTTTTTCCAGATTTGGACAGTTTTGGTAAGTATATATTTGTATTACTTATTTTCTATCCACAGAGTTTGTTAAGTACTCTTGTTCAATTTAACTGAAAGTACGTAACACTTGTAAGTATTATCTAACGCTGAATAAATTATACACTGAAGAGATTGGTGACTGTCTCATTAATTAAGCAAAGCGAATTGTACAGTGACAGCATAATAAAAAAACTGTATAAGACAGGAAATAGAAAATAAATGATAAATAGGTACATAAGAGTACCTATACTAATTACCGTTATTGTATTATGTGAATTAATAATGGTCATACCATAATGGTCGCTGTCGCAAGGCAAATACGAGTAAGTGCAAATTGAGTGATATCTAACTAAACAGTGTATCGGTGTTAGCAACGGCTATTGAAACCGAGGGACAGGTGCACGAAATACGAATGCTCCAGTAGCAGCCTCCGAACCGAACGTAGTGTGTCGGTCGAGTGACGCAATCGCAATAACCACAATTTAGATAATAGGTAATACCTGTGCTTATCTATTTTTGCATGTAGCCAAGTTTATAGGTATGTCAACACAAGAATTCATGCAAAGCATTGAAATGCGCCGTCTTTCTGGCAGGTCTAGGTATTCCACTTATTAATATGTAGGTATTTAGTACGTAGTATAGTATACTTAACTACAGGCATGCCACATTAGTGGTGATGGGCTAACCATTGATGTTGTCGACTAGTCTAGCTTCCATCATTAGTTCTGAATTGTTTGACCATGCGAATTTCCTCGTTTTATGTCGTTATGAGTTTTGTTTCATCATCATCATACTCGTCATCAACGTCCACGTCCACCGTTTTGTTTACCTACAAGTAGTTTACGTAAATTTTGAAAAACGACGATTATTTTGTTAAATTTACTCAAAAAACATAATTTGTTATAGGTAGTACTGCAATCGCAAAAACTATACAGGGTTGTTTTCATAGATACTTAATTTCGAAAAGATATGTGCGATTGTGTTATTTTTTATATTGTTTTGAATTAAAAAAAATACATTGCCGATTAGCGGATAAGTCGGCAGCCCGTGTAGTTAAGAGTGACTATAGTCTCTAGCATTCAGTTATATTTATTTACGCAATATCCTTTTTGTGAAGTGTATGCGTCGTACCTTTAAATACTGCAGGTACATATATAAATAACGTATACCTATAAACGTAACTGAAATTAATGACACATAAACCTCATTACAAGTTACTACCTATTTGTTGATAAATTTAACACACAATGTACAAACAAGCCTTAAATTTAAGGTTATTTCTATAAGATCTAACAGAATCAGCTGAAACCATTTAAGCTGAGGTTTCCATTCATGAAACTGAACAACTTTCAAAGAATCGGTAGTAAATTCACGAAAACTGTTATTGACTTCCCATAGTAACTTATCTTGCCCTGTTCTTCAGGGACGTTGCTGTCTCGTTATGTGTAGAAAACCCAGTATCTATAATGATTTCCAGTTTTCAAACTGATTTTGTTAATCCTTAAAATCAATGTCGTCCTTGCTAAGACATCCAATTCTAATAAACTAGATAATATTGTATGTTTCCTATTATTGAAGTAATCAAACAACAAATTTAAATAAAATAAAATAAATAAAATTCATATCCAAGACAAATAACACACGCTCATCTGGCCCCAAACGAGAAGTATCTGTATTCTAGGAACCAGAGACTGATATACATACACATATATATTTAAATACATACAGACAAAATGATGTAGATATAATACACCCAGACACAGAGCAAACAAATCTGCTCATCACAGAATTTTTTGCCCTGGGTGGGGATCCAACCCACGACTCTCGGAGCACTAAGCACTGAGCCACCGAGTCAGTGCAGTAAATAAATACCTTACAATATAACTCCTCCAATAACATTTAAATAACATCCTTTGTCATCATCAACTCAGACAAATATGACCAGTTTTGAACATACTCGTAGTTCTTACCCTCGTCTTCAACTCAGTATGGTTCTGAGCCACACCCATTCCGCAAGACACGAGATCGGCAACTCGTCGGTCGGGGGCTGTTCGCCGCCATATTGTTTAAGAGGTTGTTAACAAGGACTAGGGTACCCAACTTGTATGGGTCTTTTCAAAAAGATATTGCTTAAAGGTTTCCGAAGATATGACAAGACATCAATCTATAATACCTATTTACTTTTAAGTACTAACTTATCTAAAGATGAATGTAATACAATACAGTGAATAGAGTTTTTATAAATTCAGCTCATATTATCTGTTACAATTAATTAAACAGTTTTTACCGAATTCAATAAAAGTAAAAAATACGTTAGTTAGGCAATAAGCAAGTTATATAGCTCCATTAATGCGTTGCCTTTCATATGTCACGGTTACTTCGGTAAATCCGGTTCTTATGCTTACTCAATTAAATATTATTTACCTTCATAGTTTTGGAAAACGCACCTGATCTTTCTAGATATAATAAAATTATCAAATAGGAATAATAAACGAAACCCGTAAGCTAGTTAGTATTATAGTAATATTAGACTGTCTGTAAAAATAAAATGAATAACCTATATGTTATTTAAATCATTAAAAAAAAACTAGGGTAAAAAACATAGAATACTTTGTACAATTTTGTTAAATTACTATGAAATATTTCATTCAGATACTAGGGCTCACATAATATGTACTATTTCCCATGGTAACTTGAGATGGCAAGCATAGTGGAATTTCCAGATCGTAAGTAAGATTTCCTACTTAGTGCCGACCCCAATACTTGAGCCGATAAATTCTATGTCCATTCTACCGAGAATATTGGTAGTAGGTCGTTATAGTAGGTTTATTTAACGTCTTCAGTAGAATATGAACAAATTAGTTACGGTTATTTACGGTTTTTTCTCTGTGCGACTATCCCCATCAATAATATTATACACAAGTGTTATAAAAATTACGTTTGAAATTTTAAGAGGTTACACAGAATAAAGTATAAAATACGGGAAAATATTGAAAAAAATCGATCCACAATATTTTCTAGGGATCCGTAACTCAAAACTCTATCCCAACAAACAATTTTTAGTCGAGAAAACGTTTTGGTTACGACTTTAGATCAAATAAGAAAGTCGTATAAACGTTGAAATAACGTAATACAACCAATCAGTTTTTGATCTTCAGCACACCCTTTAAAAGACCACCAGATGATGATGAATTTGCTATTTTAAATGTATTAACGCTCTGCAATTTCTGTGCAAGTGACCGGTAATGTTCTTTTGCGAAATAAAGATCTTTCACCCAAAAGTTGCAGCAAAAGGAATAAAAAAGAAAATACATCGTTTTTCTAAATACAACGTTTTTCTCTATACTATTGTTTTGACTTAAGTTTTGAATTGTCGAATGTATCTCACTATTCGAACTACTAATAGATATGTAAGGCTATACTTACTCTTACCATTATCAAGACCAAGATTAAGCGACATATAGGTACAAATGATTGACATGATATATAAGATAGCACTAAAGATAATGTTCTGGTGTTAGGAAAACTGCGATAGTGTCACGATAACATCATCTTATGACGAATCTAACCGTATGTGTGTGTCGATGATGAATGTTTGTTCGCTCGCGAGCGATGCAGTTTGTTGGTGGAAAGTGATTATTAAGTCCATATTTTAGTGTAAGCAGAAATGTTCAAACCACTGAAAAGGTAAAGAAGCCATTTATCAATTCTTGTTTGCATATAATGTCATATATATGTATATGTAATTAATCGATCACTATCATGTACCGTTAATTTTATTATAAATAGCAAATGACTTGTATAAGACGTAAAAACACCTCTACCTGTGTAGTTTTTACGCTTAATTTACACTTTCAGCCAACTTTCAGTTCACAAGATCGTGTTTCGAGGTCTACCAGATTAAATTAACGAATTCCGTTTGTTACTTCCTTCAATTAAAGTAGTTTAAGATTTATTTGGACATTCTGTATAAATAAATTGTAACAAATAAATTGTAATAAATGCTTAGTTTCCAAGTTATTGTCGGATCAGAACAAATATACAATAAAACAAGTCTACAGCGTTAGATATAAGTATTTTTACTAAAATAGAGCACAGGGACGACGACATCGCGGTGGCCCCAATTTATAATTTTAGACTCCTCATTCCGAATTATGCACCTAGTGACAAACATATTCCACAGGATTTTGGTTAGTGGCGCTTAGACATTCGTCAACGGTTTTCTGAGTATATTTCCTGAATTTTTTTTTTTATTCAAACAAAATAAATAAACAAGAGTGACTTAATGATATCATAGTTTAACTAGCTTTAGTTACCTGTAGCAAGTTTACAATAATATATCGTTCGTTCGTACCGTTACATGATTTATATATTTGATGGACTTTATGTAAATAATAATTAAATGAGTAGCATTCAAATTTACTAATATTGTAGAAATATTTTACTTGTTACTCAATGCATTAAGTAGTTAAATGATCTCATTTGCAATCTTGTCATTTGGATCGATTTTATTGCAGCTGTAGAAGAACGGAATGTCGTCTGTTCCCGTTGTTTATTCTATCCAATCCACCACTGGTGGACAACGGGAAAAATGTAGCAAAGCCACAAAAATTCTCCCGTTGTCTCCCACTGGTGGAACTGGGAACTAAGTTTGTGCCACTGTCACTCACTCTTTAAATAAATATTACCATTTTACTATCAGAATTATGAATTATGTTTACTAATAAACAGAAAAAGACGTGTTTTAAATTAAAATCATATATATATATATAAGGTGTTAAAAAATAAGCTGGTACTGTTTAAACTGGGGCTTGTACTCATAAAACTGAACAACTTTCCCAAAGGAACACATAGTCAATTGGCAAAAAAAAAATTACTTCCCATACCTACTAAGTGGGCCGATCAGGTGATCGACTTGTTAGAAAAGTACAAAAATTTGACTAAAAGTGCGAATTGACTAAGGGTTCCTTGGGAAAAGTTGTCAGTTTCACTAGTAGAAGCCCCAGTTTAAGTAGTACCAGCTAATTTGTTAAAAACTTGTATATTTAATAATTCTGATAGTAGTAATATTTATTTAGAGTGGGGGACAGTAGCACAAACTTAGTTGCGATGTCCACAAGTGGGAACAACGGGAGAATTTTTGTGGCTTTTTCGTGGGGGAAACGCAACTTTTTTGTCCCGTTGTCCACCAGTGGTGGACATAAAGTGGGGGACAACGGGAATAGACGCTTAAAGTAAGGACTTTGGCTATGGAAAACTAATTTGGTAATTAAAAATGTTTCAGCTATTTCAGAAATAACTACTTAACGCAACGAAATAGACATATATAAGTAATATTTATGAATTTAATGCCACAATCACATGGACTGCTAGGTTTGTACTCGTAAAGCTTAGGTTCAAAAGAATTTCAGTTTACTAATAAGTAAGTCAATGAAAAACACACATAACTAAAAATAAACACGCCCCGCCGTCGCCTACTTTTATAAGACAAACACATGTTAGTGTATCGGTTATAAAAAGGCACTTGAACAAATTACGTTGACCCACCCTAAAAATGGTATGAGAGGCGTCAGTTAATTTAATTTTGTGCCGTCGACCCAGTAATTCGTATTTGAAATGTAAGAGTTACGTTTCTCGGTTTATTTTACCTCAAGCTGTGGATTGAGCTACTAAAGTTAGATTATGATGTAACATTCCTTTTTTGTTAATTTTTTTTAATGTTAACTTAAAGTATTTATCTGTATATAATATTTAGTCTTATTGTAATAAAACTTTTCAATCTTACAAAGATTTAAAACCCCACAGCATAAAACGTGTCCTATGTCAATCTGGGGAGCAAGATTTGTTCCACACTTCAAATACATCAAGCCATCTTAGCGGTAGAAGTAGGTAACAATGAAACAGACATATATATGTCGCAGTAAGATAGTTAAAGCCGTGATATAGTTATATCCCTAGGGATATAATTATATGCCGTAACATAGTAATACGTAAGATGTTTATAACTATCTTACTAGGGATATAACTATAACACGGTAATTCAGTAGTAATATAATTATATCACTAGATTAGTCTAGTGAAATAGTTCTTTAAGGATTGAAGGAAGATAAGATTAAGATAAACTACTTGATTACTGCATTTTAATAATTTCCTTACTTCTTACTGTCATAATTTATTGATTCTATAATCAAACAAAAATAAAACAGATTGTTTTAATAATGTTTATTATTTTAAGTATGCGAGCCGCACAGGACCGGTCGGTGTGGAAATCCTTGGGGGAGGCCTTTGTCCAGCAGTGGACGTCTTTCGGCTGATAGATAGATAGATAGATTTTAAGTACTACTCTTCTTGTTATCGTGTGGCACAACTTAACCGTCCTATCCACAAGGTATAGGCAGTGATTGCCTGGTGTTGCACTTAGCGTCACCCTCGGTCACGTGCAGGGCATTTAAGATTTACAGCTACAGACGCCTGCAACGCGATCATCATATACAACTAGAAATCCGACGTGGAAGTTTCCTAACGATGTTACTCTTTACCGTTAAAGCAGTTAGTAGGAAAATGCACGTAAGTTTCGAAAAACTCATTAGTGCACTGGCCAGGATTTGAACCAGAAATCTTAGGACGGAGTCACTAACCGGAGTACTACTTGTAACATTCTTTGTTTGCTTTATTTGTAAGATGTTCGTAATGAAGAAGTTATTTTATTGGAGAGTTTTATTTAAAATGAGTACCAGTTGTGCAAATTAAAGAAAATATACTTATATTACTAGACTAGTTTAGTAAGATAGTATTCAAATCATTTATTATGACACAAAAAACATGAAAAACCATAACACACAAAAAAATATATAACACAATTGAAAACTGATTAGTCAAAAATACCGCCCCGAATCGTACCCGGAACAAAGGTGCCCATCACAGAAGCAGCGTTACCACGCTGAATTGCGATGGAAATTCGCTGAGTCAGGTACGACCCGGAACGGGGATCATGGCCCCTTTGTCTTAATCGAGAGGCCAAGTCAAACACAAAAGCCCTGGCTTCAGATCCCCAAGTGCCTGATGTCTCCACCGCGAAGGGGATAAAAAGGTGCGTGTTCTTTAGGACCGAATATCTGTCATGTTTTTGACGCGCAGCGTGTTCAGCCGCATACCCCGCCTCACGAGCAGTGCCACCAACATAAGTTGAAGCAAAGGTGCTAACGCACGTTGCATCCCATAAAAGGGAGCGCCCTCTCTGCCACGGTACAAGAGTAAGACCATCTGGTCTCCTACCATCAGTTCGAACTAAACCCTGCGGCTCCGTAATGCAAGGAATGTTTGCCGATATTAATGCGCGACGGATTATGTCGTTAAGTGCATGATGACGAGACAAACGGCCACTACATCTAACACAACTAAGACCATGATGGCCGCTTGACTCGACCATCGTGGCCGCTTGACTCGACCATCGTAAGATAGTTATATTACTAGATCGTGCTCGTATCATAGTTATATCACTAGTAAGATAGTTATGAACCGATTTATTTAAGTAAATCCCGGTATATATCTATATCCCTAGGGATATAACTATATTACGGCTTTTACTATCTTACTGCGACATATAAACACATTCATTTCATTATTATGTGCTTCTATTTACAATATACACTGCCCTGATTCGCGGTTATATTAGTGTTAGTTGTAGCCTCTGTTTGCCATTGATGATAAGAGTTGGATGGCATAGCAGTATCTGTGAATGTGTAGGAAGTGGATGATGGTTAAAATATTTTCTTGAAAGTTATGGAACTATCCAGAAACATCTCGTATTTTTCTGAATTTTCAAGTTCCACGCGGACGAAGTCGCGGGTACTAGCTAATATGTAATGCCAGCACAATAATGCGAAATGTAACTAAACCTATCTAATCACAGTCAAATTTTTATATGCCTTAATTTGAAGATAGCACTACTACCATTACTTGAACGAAATCAGGTAAAAAATAAAACAAAATATGAAATTATTCTATTAATAAATATTTTATTTAATAAAATAATAATAAATCTTATTTTTAATAAGTATGAACAGCAACTACGCTCAGTTAGTAGGCTGGTAGTCGTTTGGAACAACTTCTAAAAACCATTTCCTTTTTCTAAATCACGTTCTTTAGGCTCCCACTGACGTTTACTTCAAGAGGCCCAGTGCGAACATATCGAAAGGTCTGTTATTAGAGTCAATTGTAGACCTCGGAGACAATTAATCGTACCTAATTAGAGATGCAGGAGTCCTTATTTCTCAGTCTGTGTGCTCTCATCCTAGCACCATTCTGAGACATAAAAACGCTCACCAAATTATGTATGTATTACATAACGTTACCGCGTAAGTAACGTTATGTTTCTCGGCTGCTTAGATACGTACGACTGAGACAAAAATACTATATAACGCATTTGACAGCTTTTATTAATCAATTTATCATCAACGTTGTTAGGATGAATAATTGTATGAAGAACGGCGTTTTGTAAATAATTTTCTTCATTCACGGCGAAAATTGCATCTCACAGTACTGCTACTGGTGGGACTATTTGTCGCATTTGTTTTCCATAATCCCTTGTAATTCGATCTGCAGTCAATCGAAAAAAAAAAGAAAACAATCATTTATGAGGATCTTACGAGGTGCTGATTATAACAACTCAATACCCACGTTCCATTTGTATTAGTAGGTGTGTGTAGGCTTATATTTTTTAATGAAGAATAATTAACATCTTTAACGACTGCCTACACTCGCAAATTATTTGAGCCTTCGATTACCTATATGAAAACTTTTTGTTTAGTGCCTAAGTATCAGTTGTATTGCATCGCTTCCTCTAACTAATCACAACGCAAGGCCTTTGTGCCTTTACTTATAAATCGAGGAGTCTTGATTGTGTACCAAAACAATACAACAGTTGGTATCAGATGCGTGAGTTCGAGGCTGCAGGTTGGTCGCGGCTATTAGTAAACAGAATCCCGCTACATTGTCTAAAATTGGAACAATATAGTGTCAGGGGATTGTGCCACTGTTCACTCTCCGCGGTGAGCTATTCAGCTAAACGGTACAATACATTCATTCATTATTTTTGTCAATTTACATTCTCCCTTCACAACTAGTGTTGCTATAAATGAGCTTATATGTATATGGTCAAAGGTTATATTGACATATTTATAAAATTCTTATTTCCGACTTTATGTACTTACGCTCTGAGTTTCTTTCTCTACAAAAAACATCGAAAAACATATTCAATACTTCAAAGTTAAAAAGAAAGGATATCACGACACCTGCTGTTCCCCTGTTTTCTTGTGGACCCACTATTTTGTCCCACTGGTGGTTCCACGAGGGTGTAGCCAAATAGTGACGCGTTGTTGTATTTTCATCACCGGGACTTACAAACTTAATTAATTTCACAACTCCTTAGTCCCATGGTCATGGTTCAGCCATGCTACGTCATGATTTTAAAAATATTATGTGATGATATGATAATAAAAATCAGTTTTACTTAGCACCGTTGGTTTCGAAACAAAGGCAAAATATTACAAAATGTAACATAATCACTTAGGTGTCGTTTTCATTGTCGCGTGCCAATGTGGAAATTACTTTAGTTATTGATACATTTCGCCAACTGCAAGCGACCTTCATGTCATAATAAGCATTCTCGAATGTGCAGGTGTATTGTAAAGCACTTAATAACATTGGCACGTATTGTATTGAGAGTCTGACGAACAGTAAACAGCGCCTGATCAAAACATTTGTTTAGTTATGATATGACTACTATTATTTCTTTAGACTAATTTTTTTAACATCTATCTAGTAACTGCGTTATCTACTTGAAAGATAAATCTATGTGATGAAAATACTATTTTAAAAATAAAGTTTTTCTAATAACTTTACGCGATTTGTAAATAAGCTGTTCAAAACTGCTGTCCAAACTTAGGGAATAACTTACTAAACCTACCTAAATTAGAACCTACACCTTATTTTAAAATACAAACAAACAAACAAACATTGTTGTCATGAAAACAACGATTTTATCCCTAAAATTCTGTAACATACATCGGACAAACGTAACGTAGGTCAGTGAAGCAAGCTAACTGACATACATAAGTACGTACGTCTATACGAGTACGTATGAGTAAAGTGGACTGCCTATGATCCGATTAGAGCTTCGCAGCTATACCGTTTCACAGCGGGCCAGTGACCCGATAACTTATATTTAGGTATGTTTGTTGCAATAGAATAACCTCATCAATCTCTTTTTTTTAGCAATTAATTTAAGACATCACCAGCTTTTCCCCGTGGACGACCGCGGCCTCACCCGTGTCAACCTACAGTTTTGAATGCCTCTGAGCAGTGTTTTTCAACCTACTGCTCAAGGGGTCGCGGTTAAAAGAAAAAGGCAAGTGTTTGTAGGTCCTACCATAAAATAAAATAATAACAGAGTGTCTTCAATATAGATCCCATAAGAAAGAAAATTATAAACGTAGTCTTTCAAATAATCACTAACATTTTGTATGTTTATGGCCCTAGGGGGTCGTAACAATTTTGTAACTTGTAAAAAGATCGGGTATTCAGCTTTCGCCCACTATTTCGCCCGCGTGGATATCGTTTTTGAGGGACCGCACTTCGTGAGCCGCAAGTCACACCAGTATTTTCATATAAAATATTGGAGGGGCTCAGCCCCACTGATAATTTCATTGGGGGAGCTCGGGCACTCCCAGGTCCTATGAAGTCGGCGCCAGTGACTGGTCCTTCGGGAACTACTTATCAGGTTAACGAATATTTCAAGTGAATAACTTTTGTTCAACATCACAAAAATCGCACAAAACATATTCATCAGATTTGTATAGCCAACAGAAATGAACAAAATAGTAATAAATAAGTATACTGCCTTTTATCTGCAGCTTCTTCTCATCCTTCTCAACAACTTTTATTTTGTGAAGTCCTAAAACAAAAATTGTCCCGTTATGACTTATGTTTCAGGTTAATATCAATGTCGGTTGGAATGCTTATACTTTAATATAGGCACTAAAAATAAAAAGCGATTTTTTTAATACAACAATACATAAATCAAGAAAATCTTTGCTTAAAATGTCTCGATTTTACGTATTTCCTTGAGTAAAAATCTCATTCTTAGTAATCATTATTTTTTTGGTCTCATTTCTAATAGAATTTCACCATATGTTAAAAGGCTGATAATAATTATTAAGTAAGAGAATTTATTATGATGCATCTCGGTAGGACATCAATCCGCCAACTAGATATTATGTGGAGTGTAATATAAAACAGTTATCGGAAAATGAACAGCGTAAAAGATTGTTAGTTTTGTGATTCTCAACCTGAGATCGCACAACCTACACCAGGCGGTCACTGCACTGAGTGAAAGTAATTTAATCGCTACTCTGAAGCCATCAATCTGCAACACTTTCGAGGCGACAAATCGTGGACAAATCGATTGTCATTCGAGGCCTGCTCCTCAGACGATTTCCCTGTGCATGCCGAAAGTAAACCAGTTTCGTTTGAGAAAATAATTGTAATATTGAGATTGTTCAGTGTATTACACTGGGCGAAAAAATAAAATATTTGATTTTCGTCGAGAATTCAAATCTAAAAAGATTTACAGAAGTTCTTGGATTTGAAACTCTTTGGATGCGCTTGGTTCCTTCTTCTTTTTATTTCGGTGTTATGGGTTGGCTGCGGGAGACGCGACCATCCATCGTGGCTTAACTGTGCATAAGTTGCAGAATCTAAAATCTATTTTCCAATCACAGGTGTTTCAATCGCATCGCATAAATAAATTAAATAATGTCTTTCGCAACGCACTACAAGGTCTTCATAAATTGTCTCTTGGATACATTATTTGGAAACCTGCCCAATCTTATATGTATATTTTTTTAAAGTAGGTATCTTTTTTGATATGCCACAAGAAGTTAATTTGAATTTGTATATCCGTTTATTTATCTTAATTACTGGATGGAGTGCAATGACTTTTCAATATTAATTATATAAAGGGTGTATATACAAGTTTTCGGAAACCTGTCCCTTATAACCTGTATAGCCTGTTAAGAAAGAATCTTAGCTAGGTTTGCACTAAGTTTCAAAAATTTTTAATTTTTTCAGTGTAACCTCGAAAAATTGCGGCCATACTATCCTATCAACACTTTAAGGCCGCGATAACCTTTGAATTTGCTTCTCAGTTTTAAGTCAAAACGAATTCCTGCATGAATTTAAAAGCTGTTTGTGAGTTTACACTGAAGTTTATCTCAACAAGTGAATAGTAATTGAATATATACGTGAAGAGACTATTGTAATGTTATACAAAGTAATTAGGTATTTATTGGCGGATGTGAAGGTATCCAGCCTATTTTTAGGGTCAAATAATTCAACTATGGTGATTATCACACGGGAGGCGGTTTCCTCGGAAAATGTACTAGAAATGTATGAAAACCGCGCTAGCCCGTGTGCAAGGCTAGCGCGGTTGGCGGGCAACCGCGTACCAGGCGATAGCCGCCGCGGCTACATACATTTCTAGTACATTTTCCAACCGCGGCGGCTAACGCCGCGGTTGTAAACCGCCTCAATGTGCGATTCGCCTTTAGTTCTACCAAATAAAAAAAATTGAAGACTTCATACAACTCGATCGTTGGATTGAGAATTTTTATATGGAGAGTTGAATTTAAAAAAATTGTTAATGAAAAACTTGGTGAAACAAAAATTGACACCTTTGACCAGAACAGTAGCTTAGTTTCTTTAAGTCGCAAATAAAGTGGTTTTGCTATTATTTTAGCTTAAAATCTAATGTGTTTGACCTGCTCTCTATAGCGAAAATAAATTGCACCTACATCAAGCGTTATCATCTCGCGTAGCGCTTCCGGCGATTAGTTTAAAATAGACCAGCGGCCTTAGCAATAGCCCTGCGACTGAGATTCTCAACCACAATCAGGTTACAAGCAGATTACCACTTACTAAGTAGGAAAACGTCAGTTTCCTTTGTCCATAAATAAATATTCTTAACAATTAGAGAATCCATGTACCCATCATGTACCTAACTAAATAAAGGTGTACAAATAAAAGTGGTAATATGTATTTTATTTTAGGTTCTTACAAATGAAGTATTTAAATTTCCTCAACAAGCCCTTAGTTAGTTAGCAGAATTATTTTTGCACTTTCAAAATTGTTGTCATGCCTTTTACCCAAATCATTCCCTGTAATATTTCTTTACAAAATATGGGTTTTAATATAAATCACTGACCACACGAATATTTTAAAGAAAGCAGTCATAGGGAAAATATACCTCTAGTTGTGTTCTGTATGTAGGTAGTCGTAATTATAATTAAGTTACAAGGTGTTAAAAAAGTGAATTTGAAATTTTAAGGGTTTTTATATATTTTTTTTCATTTTCCCGTAGAAATTCATGATTTAGTATTCAAATTTACCATGGGAAACTGAAGAAAATATTTGTAGATCAGATTTTTTCAATATTTTTCCTGTATTCCATACTTGATTCTGAATACCCCTTAAAAAAACGCACTTTTTTTAACACGCTGTATATTGATTCGACATATCTTGAACGTTTGTCCGTTTTCAGAACGATCAGTGGCTCTAAACAACAGGCGAGCCCCGGGGATGCCGCAACTTCGCGCCAGGTGCCTGACGAGGGCGAAGTGAACGCAGACACTATGTCCACCAAAATAGTGGCCGGCATGGACCGGTGGCAGAACACGTTAGAAGACATGATACACCTGCGGTCTTCAAATAATCATGTCTTTAAAGATAGTCATTGGGTAAGTAAACATTATTACTATTGTCATCGTGAGAGAGCCATGCTTAGGCACGAATGGGCCGGCTTGACCGGAGTAATACCTCGGCCCCACAGAAAACCGGCGTGAAGCAACGCTTGCGTTGTGTTTCGCCGAGTGAGGGTACCGCGGGTAAATGTTTAGTTTCACGAGTAGAAGGCACAGTTTCGAGTATTTCACTAATACCCTAGTTATAACGGGGTGTTAAAAAGTGCGTTTGTAATTTTAAGGGGTTACTCAAAATCAAGTTGGATTCTGACGTTAGATTGGCCACACACTGCGGCAAGAGGACTCCCGTCTCACCGAGCAGGCTCTGTGTTACTCTCCTGCAGGAAAAAGGAAGTCTACTTGGCGGAGGACTGCGGCACTGGAAGGCACTTCACTAGAAAAAAGCTGGCCCGAGATTTTCGCTGTCGCCGCCGATCGGAAGCAGTGGAAAGCTGTTATTGAGGCCCTATGCTCCTCGAGAAGTTAGAGGACCTAAGAAGAAGAAGACGACTCAGTTTCCCATACAAATTCTTGATTCACTATTCAGATTTAGTATGGAAAAATGAAAAAAAATGGTACCTAGATCTAATTTTTCTAAATTTTTCCTGTATACTTGATTCTGAGTAACCCCTTAAAATTTCAAACGCACTTTTGAACTTCCTGTATAAAAATGGGCAATATCAGGGAATGATAAAAAAATTTTGCGGGACTCGTTTCGTACATGAAGTACGTACAATAAGGCGAATTTCATGAAGAATTACTCATTACTTATTTGCTGAACCATTGTACCTACTCTAGATAGATGATATTTTATTATCAATGGTTCATACTTGACTCGCCACACTACAGTTATGAAAAAAGAAACTTTATATTAATAAAATTCAGTATTTTGATATACTTAATAATAATGTCAAAGGTTTAAGAATAATAAATTTATAATAATATTAATATACAGGGTGTCCAAAAAGTGAAGGATAATCCTTCACTTGTGGATTGGTCGAATCATTTCCTACTACATATTAAAAAAAAATCTAGTAAAAGTCCCACCATTTTTGTGATATTTTTAGTTTTTTTTTTCAAAAAAATTGACCTTCAGTTTAATGCATGCCATTCCTACAAATTATGACATTTTTAAGTCCTGTTTTTTTTTAAATATTTGTGAATACATAATTCATCAAAAACAATGGTAAATTATTTCTTAAAGTGCTGGCAAATCCTGTAAAAAAATAAGTTTTGCAAATTTTTTACAAAAACTTTTTCGAATAGTTAAATTCGATAGCCTGTGGTGTAAAAAAAAATTACTAAGCTGATCGTGCCAACAACTTTAAAAAATTGCTTAGTTATTGACAATTCTAAAATGGTGTAATTGTTTGACATTACATTAAAAAAAAATTTTTTAATGATAATTCTAATGCACCAAGGTCGAATTTTTGGAGTTTTGCTATACTAAAATTCTATCGACATAAAGTAACTAAGCAAAACTTTGGTTGGTTTGTTCATTTGAATAATGAACTGCCACGCTACGCCAGGATACAATGGATAAAAACAAAAGACAGTATAGATAAAAATATCTTTTTTTTTATAATAAATGTTCAAAATTCGCGCCATTAGCCCTTATGCATGCTCTACATCTTTTTACAAAGAACTTTTTTACAGCGGACGTATCCTTCTCTTGAAATTTGTTCTGCAGCTCTGTATATTTCTTCTCGCAGCTACGTGATTTTGAAGTCTCCGTTGCATAGACTAAATCGTATAACCAGCCCCAATAAAAGAAATCCAGGGGATTAAGGTCTGGCGACCTTGCTGGCCATTTCAAGTGCAGCGCGTTCAAACCTTGGAACCTAACGACTACCCATCGTTCAAGATCGACAAGATCAGAGTTCTGCAGAATAAATGAACGAAGATAATGAGATTTTTCATAAAATTCTATCACGCGGCGAGTCTTCGGGCTGCTTAAAAGATTTAGTCTATGCAACGGAGACTTAAAATATCACGCAGCTGCAAGAAGAAATAGACAGAACTACAGAACAAATTTCAAGAGAAACATTTTCCTCTTCCCCCGGACCCTTCTAGGAGTACAGTTTGTCTTTTAAATTAATATTAAATTTAAATAAAACTGTGATCAAAAATCAAACCGTAAAAATAGGAGTGCAGCAAATCGCAGAAGATCGCAAGAACGCAGTACAATGCAAAAAGTGACCTGCTTAGTGATTGCCTACATGGATAGCTGTGTGCGCGTGAGTCCATTCATGTGCATATACTACGTGTAAGCCACGCCTACTGGAGGACCGGTTCACTTGCAGCGAACCAACAGGTCAGCGTTAACTGGACGGAAAGCAAATTCGTATGAAACTGCCGATCGGTGACCAGTGTACTAGACCTCTGCATTTAAAAGCCTCTAGTTAAATTGTGCTACCCTGGTACTTGCTAGCAATAGAATGATGAGAACTCCGCCGCCACAACACCTACTTTAGCGCTCACCGACTAATGTGGAGACAGGTGGAGCCAGTGAGAGCGCGGAGGTGCTCACGGATCAAAATATGTCAACACCAACTTTTGTCAGCCAGGAGAGGGGAAGCAAACGTTTACGTTCCTCTGACACTTCGTTTGACGAAATATCTGCATTGCGCCTTGAAATGAAGGATTTTTTTGAAGCCTTCACAAAGAGCCAGAATGAAAGGGTCAAGTCACTTGAGAAACAATTGTCGCTGCATGACGTTTCATTACAGACATCAAACTCAGAAATAGAAAAATCTATTGAATTTGTCTCCACTCAAATCAAAGACCTTGAAAATAAGATAGGTGGGCTTGAACAAGAACGGAAATCATTTAACCTTCAGTTAGCAGCAATGGACGAAAGGTGTGAATTCATCGACCGGACATCGAGAAAAACTAGCGTTGAAATTAGAAACGTGCCAAAGAGGAACCAAGAGAAATTACATGATCTCTTTGAAGCATTCCAAACGCTAAGTAAAAACTTACAATTGAGCTAACATCTAATGAACTACGTGACGTGTACCGCTTACCCAGTAAGACAGACGCTAGCTGTTCTGCTGTCGTAGTGGAGTTTACGAGCACTCTGTTGAAAGAAAAAGTAATTGCCTCCTTCCGAAAATACAACAGGACCCACTCAACTCAACTTAGCTCAAGACATATGGGTATAGTCGACTTGGACACACCGATTTACGTTTCGGAATACAGCCAAAGCAAAGAAACTTTATTACCTGGCTAGAGAACATGCAAAAGCTAAGGGGTTTGCCTACTGCTGGACTTCAAAAGGAAATGTTCTACTTCGGAAAAGAGAGGGCGACAATCCGATCTTGATTAAATCGGAAGAACAATTGAATGTACTTAAAACGAAGTGACTAGTCTTGAACTTTTTCTCTAAAAGCATGTTTATATTTCTATGTTATGTACTGTCAAACGTACTATCTGTTTCATCTGTAAATGTTAAATCACATAAACACCAATCCTGCAAACCACACATCTCAAAGCTCACTAGACATATTATTACTAATATTTCTCCAAGTCAACTGAACTTAACTACACCTTGTAACATTACAAATACCAAATACATGGATATAGCACAAAGTTTAAATCATCTAACCCTCCCAAACTGCACCCACTTCTCTTATCAAAATAGTTATGGATAGTATTGACTTAGTTGGAAATAGTATCGACTCTATGAAAATCTGTAAAGCTTGCTTCTGCCTTCCTGAAGAATGTTCAACTTTACTACAACAAAATAATAACAACCCAACAGTTATATGCCAAAATATCAGAAGCATAAACGCTAATTTTTCCGGTTTTGAAGTACTGCTAACAAGAATTAAGATTGTTCCAGATGTGATCATTCTCACTGAGTGTTGGCTATCTACTATTAATAATCTGCCAATAATAAATAACTATTCCATAAATAAAACAAGTGTAATCAATAATCAAAATGAAGGCGTTGTTGTCTATGTCAGTAACAAGTTAAATAATACAACTTACGAACCATCATTTACTAATGCAAATTGTCTTGTCACTGTTATAAATAATGACACTGCCATTGTATCGATTTACAGATCACCTTCTTACAATACCGGCTCCCAACATCAAAATTGTCTAAATTCACTAAACTTGACCCTAGACAGGGTTAAAAAATGCAAACATATCATTGTTGTTGGTGATTTAAATATAGATGTTGCTACAGGTTCAACTGACAAACACTCCTCGGAGTACTTAGACCTAACGGCATCGCACGGACTTCTTCCTGCGCATCAACTACCTACGTGCCATAACTCATAACAAATCAACAACACTAGTTGTCCAAAATTCATTGACTGATCACTATACACCTTTGATTTCACTGAATTTAATCGCAAAAACGATATATAAACTTAATTATAAATCACTTACGGCAGATCTGAATAACCTAGATTTCTCTCCACTTTACAAACTAGACTGTAATGAAGCTACTTTCCTGTTTAAAAAATGATCTCCCATGTTGTGACAAAAAACTCTATAGCCGTAAAGTCTACCAGACGCAACATTATAATCAAACCTTGGATTACTCCCGGTTTGCTCAGGTGTATGCGAAATAGAGATTCTATGCATCGAAAACTAAAAAAATCACCTGACAACATTATTCTGAAAGAAACCTATCGACGGTATCGTAACTTTTGTAATGCTCTGGTAAGAAAATTCAAGCGAGTCTATGAGAAATCCGAGCTTCAAAAAGCTTGTTCTACTAATATTAAGAAAACTTGGGAAGTCATACGAAATATTACCAACTATAAACCTAGACCTACAAAGTCGGTTGACCTCCTCAAACTTTGCCTCTCACCAACTGATTCAGTCAACCAAGTCAATTCCTTTTTTGCAAATATTGGCAAAAACTTAGCCTCGAACATCTCTCAGCCACTTCAAGTTAACATCCTACCAGCCTCTTCTTCAATGGCGCGGTCTTTTGTCCTGTTTCGCACAGATGAACATGAAATTTTAACCATTATTAATACACTTCGATCTGATTGTGCTACTGGATGGGATAAAATAGCCCCAAATATTATAAAATGACCATTATTAATACACTTCGATCTGATTGTGCTACTGGATGGGATAAAATAGCCCCAAATATTATAAAATTACACAAAGACATTCTAATTAAGCCTATAACTTACATTTGCAACTTGTGTTTTGAGAAAAATGTTTTTCCGAAGGCCTTTAAAAAAGCGGTCATTATCCCTGTTCATAAACAAGGAGACACAAAAATAGTTAATAATTATAGGCCCATCTCTATTCTATCATCATTTTCGAAAATATTGGAGCGGTTGATTAACAATCGCCTTGTGTCTTACCTTGAATCGAATAACATTCTATCCAGTAAGCAGTTTGGATTTCGTCATGGAAGATCTACAAATGATTCTGTCCTTGAACTCACTAATAATATTGTACAGGCCTTGGACTCTAGTAAAAAAAGCCTTGCCATTTTCTTGGATCTTGCCAAGGCTTTTGACACCGTGTCCATACCTCGTTTATTAAATAAATTAGAGCGCATAGGCATCCGAAATGGCCAACTTCAACTTTTTAAAGACTACCTCTCTGAAAGGACGCAGTGTGTATCTATAGGAAATTTCTTGAGCACCGAACTGCCTGTAACTTTTGGCGTTCCGCAAGGAAGCATTCTAGGTCCAACTCTTTTCCTTGTCTATATAAATGATCTTTGTCAACTGTCTCTACAAAACGGAGAAATTTTTGCATTCGCCGATGATACTGCCTTAGTATTCCAGGGGAAGAGTTGGAATGACGCGTTCTTCATTGCTAAAATGGGATTCAAAACCGTGACTTCCTGGCTTTACGATAACCAACTAACTTTGAACAGTGACAAAACGAAATATATAACTTTTTCTATCAAAACAATATCTCAACCTGCTAGTTCGCATCTCATTCATGCCCACACTTCTAATTGCCTTTCTATTAACCCTTTGCAAGGTTCACCCAGCTGCTGCTGTCCTGTTTTAGAAAGGGTAAATAATATTAAATACCTTGGTGCAACGTTGGATTCTCACCTTAACTTTAAATTGCACATTGATGCTGTTACTCAGCGTATACGAAAACTAATACCCCTTTTTAGAAACATTCGTCACATTGCTGAGCCAAAAATTGTTAAAATGCTATACTTAACCCTATGTAAACCCGTACTAAGCTACTGTATCGTCGCCTGGGGAGGTGCTTGTGCATCTCACATAATAACTTTAGAAAGAGCGCAAAGAGCCATCCTTAAGGTTGCGACTTATCGTTGCTTCCAGTATCCGACTGATAAACTGTTTAACGAGTGCCAAGTATTATCTGTTAGACAAATATTCATTGCACAGGCTATCTTAAAAACTCATACTTCCTCACCATGCTCCTCAATAACTTTATCCTCAAAAAGGCGTGCTGATCAAGTTTATTCCATAGCTAAATGCCGCACCGCTTTCGCCCAAAAACATTTCTGCTTTCTTGGGAAGTTTCTTTACAATAAGGCAAGCGCTTATGACAATCTTTTATACCTCATGACATCCCAGAAATGCAAACAAAAGGTGAATGAATGGTTAATGTCTCGAAGCTACGATGACACTGAAAAACTATTAAGAATAATAATGTAATAATATGTACATTAACTCATACATAATAATCTATACGCTACAATCAAACTGTCACATTCACACACACATGTACACGCACACATATGCACTCACACATACCCATACGCGCACACACACACACACACTCACACATACACACACACTCTCACATACACACACAAACACACATACACACTACCCACACTCTTTTGCATGTTAGTATTATTGTTTTTCTTTTTCTATTACCTTTTTTCTTTCTCTCATTTGCGCTTTTTATCTTAAATGTTTCCCTCCGCTTACTACTTTGTAATTTTATGTTACATCATGGAAGAGGACTATTACCTATAACACAGGCTTTTGCCTAGCTTAGGTATTAGTTGCACTTTACTAATAGTTTACTTTTATTGTTATCCCTAGCATACTTAGGAGTACCGTATGTATTTTTTTCTGATCAATAAAAAAATATTATTAAATTATTATTATTAAATTTCAAGAGAAGGATACGCCCGCCGCCTAAATAGGTCCTTTGTAAAAAGATGTAGAGCATGCATAAGGGCTAATGGCGGGAATTTTGAACATTTATTATAAAAAAAAGATATTTTTTATCCATACTGTCTTTTGTTTTTATCCATTGTATCCTGGCGTAGCGTGGCAGTTCGTTATTCAAATGAACAAACCAACCAAAGTCTTGCTTAGTTACTTTATGTCGATAGAATTTTAGTACCTATACCAAAACTCCAAAAATTCGACCTTGGTGCATTAGAATTATCATTAAAAAATTGTTTTTAATGTAATGTCAAACAATTATACCATTTTAGAATTGTCAATAACTAAGCAAATTTTTTAAGTTGTTAGCACGATCAGCTTAGTATTTTTTTTTACACCACAGGCTATCGAATTTAACTATTCGAAAAAGTTTTTGTAAAAAATTTGCAAAACTTATTTTTTTACAGGATTTGCCAGCACTTTAAGAAATAATTTACCATTGTGTTTGATGAATTATGTATTCACAAATATTTAAAAAAAAACAGGACTTAAAAATGTCATAATTTGTAGGAATGGCATGCATTAAACTGAAGAAGGTCAATTTTTTTGAAAAAAAAACTAAAAATACCCATATCACAAAAATGGTGGGACTTTTACTAGATTTTTTTTTTTATATGTAGTAGGAAATGATTCGACCAATCCGCAGGTGAAGGATTATCCTTCACTTTTTGGACATATAGTACATATAGTACCTTCTAATAAAGTACACAGTCAAACTTTGGAATTGTCCTTATTTTTAATTGATTTATGTAATAAACATAGCGCGATTACCTCTGAAACGGCTCTGGGTTGTTTCACTACCTGCTTGCTATCTGTGTGTTTCTATTGTTGTCAGTGATGCAAGAGCACATAATTAAAGATATTACAGTTCTCGCGAATGAGAGAAAGTTAAATGATTTTACCTCCAAGTCGTAATACATGTTACCTAGACTAGTCGATTTTACGTTTCACGAGTACATACATAAGAATGTATACGCCACAGTCTTATCAAATGCAATTTCAATTAACATATACATAAATACACGTATACTTAAAAATGCTTTTAGTTAAGTATATTTTGAGAAAGAAAGTAATGAGTTAAAAACTAAAAATATTCTTGGTATATTGGTTTGGCCCATATTTAAATGCTAATTCATTAAGATTGGTACGAACGCAACAATCCTTGAATGTCCACCTGCGCACCTCTCCCACCTGCTATATTATACTGCGCTATTTAGGCAAAAGCTTTAAAGTAAGAGAATGGCGTAGGCGGCATTCAACAAATGCAGTCATCTCATCACACACGGGACGTGCCGTGCCGTACCTAACAAAGGCGTGCGAAAATTTTGGTATACGTACCTAGTGGTCGTTTATTGCAATTTGCAATGCATTCATTGCTTCACTCTTGATGTCTTCACTGAACTCTTGATGTGTGGAAGTTCCACTCATACGCGTCCGATTTGCCGTTTCCATGGTATAAGCCAAGAATGTGATCATGCAAGGCTCTCCAAAGACCACATCGTGCTATTTATGCGTAGTAAAGAAGAAACACGGTTACGATAACGGGGTACTCCTGTCGGCAGCGGCAGCGGCGGCGGAAGTGGCGCGCCTGCCATCGCCAGCGAGCGAGAGTACTCATAGTTATTTTTTTTAAAGATATTTTGAAATGTCATATTTAGTTCTTAATTAATGTAATTATGTTGTGGTAAATGTTTTGGTTTTGCTTAGTATGTATCCAATTATTTATAAATATTTTTTTTGGTTTTTTATTATTTTAAAGGTACTGATATTAAACTGTAATAAGCGCCCCGAACCGAGTCTTTGGTACGATCCCCATAATAGGACAAAACATTTGTGTGGTGAGCAGATTTGATTACTCTGTAACTTGATTTTTATAAACAGAATTTAAAAAAAACGCAGAAGCTTTAAAACTGGGAATTCAATATGATGAGTAGAATCCCCAGTTAATGGGTCCTATTTACTTACTACCAGTACATACTATATAACCACGGTCAGGACTCAAACTGGGATTTCTACACATGAATCTGCATAACGCTTTCTCCAAGGAACACAGACAATCCGCAACAAAAGTATGGAATTTTTAAAGTTTCTCGATCATCTGATCGATTTGTTTAATGAGGCCAATTTCTTTTGTAAATTAACTAGGTGTTCCTTGGGAAAAAATGTTTAGATTCATATCTCATATATGTACTTAAACGTAGGTATGTCTATGTATCTATGTAGGTTTATGCTTGTCTTTTGTTCCCAAGTACAGGGAATCCTAGTTTGCGAGTCATGACCGAGTGTAATTCGTCCTGAAATATTATTACATACTAACCAATAATAGTCTAAGATTGGTCGAAGACGCAATATACGTTTACTTATTCAGTATGTAGAGTATTTCTACTATAATTTAGCTGGCAGTTGTTTCCGTTGCGTAAATGTCAGCATGATGGCAGCACATTTCCCTGGCCGGCGGAAGCGCGTGCGCTCGTCGTCGCCATTCCACTCACGCGCAGTCATCGCATTTCCAAAGCGTCCCATATGTCTACCGCTAGCATTCCAATTTGATACTTAATTTCCACCACTTAAGTTCTCTTTAACCGCAGTGAAAGTTAATTTGTAAAGAAAGTTATTGTGTTTTGTAGTTTAATCGTATCTGTAGTATCATTTATCCATTGAAGTTATATACGTATATGTGTTACCATTGACGCGTGCGGGCGTGATTTACAAGTCCATAGACTGTCTACCGTAAACCAGCTATACCTACTTACAGGTAATAAGTAAAAATTAGAGACGCCAATCGCAAGCACCGTTTGTCGTTGCATTATCCATGTCGACAAAGAAACATGGCAATGACAACCTATTTTCCAAAAGCCTTTTATTGTTAACAGAAATGTTACATACATTTCTCCATAATTTTCCTTGGTTACATTATAATTTTCCTTAGCTACATTTAACAGTGACCATCAAACACAGCAATCAACTCAATAAACGATCTAATACATGTTACTTCCGTTTCCGTACTGATGATTATTTTTGTTTTTCTAATTAACTGTCTCTTATTATTTTGCGTTGTACTCCTACCTTATATCGTACATATTATCGGCAAAATTATGGACAAACAGATTCTTATATGGAATAATGTTTGATGAACGGTTTCTACAAAGAATCGTTTCATTTACATGCAAGATACTTGTAAAGAGGACTACCCTAAACCTTCAAGGCCTATCATATTATCTTTTAACCGTACTTTAATAAAACGTTAAATCCGTCGTCGTACTACACGATCGATATGGGCACATATTGCCAGTTTTAAGTGTAATATCAGAAACCAGAAGCTAGAGAAGGGTTGTGGTTATTTTAGGGATAATGACAATATATTTTTGAAAGAAGGCTGTCGTACAGTTTTTGAAGGATTTTGTTTATACTCATGTCTTTGGTAACCATACTACAGGGAATCCTAATTTAAGGACAAATGTGCGTGTGTGGTTAAAAAATACTACCGTCGACCGTAAAAGTCAAATAAGTCTAAAACTACTGAACCGATTTTCATCAAATATAGCTTAGAACCGCTGCAATAAAAACTCATTTCAAATGAATAAGTAAACGCATTCAATTTGTCTACTCATTTGAAAACTACAGTGCTACAATACACACACGAAGACTTCAAACTTATAACACCTCTCGTTTTGCGTGCATTTAGTATGCATTATAACGATGATTAGCAGATACTGCCGTATATACCCGTATAATATCGATATACATATACTATAAATATATCAATATTTTATTCCAGGCCCAAAATGGTTTTGAAGAATTACGTCGATACGTGAAGCAAGGCAGTGACTTTAGCAAGGAGTTAGCAACAATATTACAAGAAAGGTTAGTATTAGTTAGCTCAAGTTTTTTTCACTCATACGTCATGTTAGGTGTTTAGTTAAATACTTAGCCTATCTTTCGATTGATTCACAGTCGTAGGTGTTTTGTCATCGTCGATACGGTGCTTCACATTAGTTTACGCCGCACTGTGTAAAGATTACAGACACATTGTGTCAACTCTACACTACAGTTTACGCAGGCATGTACTCAGATGCATAACACAAATATATGCGACCGTTCGAAAATAGGTATGTGTTATTCGAATAAACAACTGTCTCGCATCAGTTGAACGATTTTCACGCTCCGCGGTGTGCGGCGCAGGCGCAGCTTCAGAACTATTCGAGCACGCAATGTTATCGAAGTTTTCTCCTCAACGATTATATTCCATCAACACTAACAATACTAGGTAGCTCCCACAATAGGATTTTTCTGCAAGGCCAAATTAGATCTAAGTACTCTAGAGTTATTACTAAGCACTACGTCTTGATAATATAAAACAATGTTTTCATTGGCAGAGTGGAAGCAGAGAACTATTATTCGAAATGCTTGGCAAAACTCGGCACGAAGTTGAGTAAGGCTTGCAAAGAAAGCGTCGGCTCCTGCGCTGAGGCATGGAAACATGTCGCCATTGAAATGGAGAAACGAGCGGAAATTCATAGGTATCATCTATCTATTAACTGTCAACGATATCTCTTTTGATGTTACATGAAAATTGTTATGTACATGTGCCATGGCATCGACTCTTAAACAACGATAATATATTTACAGGGTCTCACAAACTCAAACAAACAACAAGGTTCAAACTTTACATTATTAAAAAACCATTAAAATTTCGCAAAAAATAAACATGTCATACTTTGTATGGCTAGTCCATATTTTTTGTAAATTATTCTTTATGGATATATAACTATCTTGACGAAAGTTGTTTAGGTTTTTGGGTCCTCTTTATACAGGGTGTAAGGGACAGGTTTCCGAAAACTTTAAGGGCTTGCTCAGTAGACGAAACTGAACAACTTTCCACAAGAATTAGTCCCTTACACCCTGTATATTTTTATGAAGTCGGCGCCCCTGGTAACTTCTGCTGATAATACCTATACTAGCCGTAGCTAAAGATATCTCTGTTTTACAGGAATTACTCCGTAGCTCTAACCGAAGAATTAGTAAAACCAATGAAGATTGTTATCGATAACCAATTAAAACTACGAAAGAAGGTAAAACAAAGCAATAAATTTGTTTTTGGTAGATTCGAGTTGCGGAACTGCGCAAGCTAGTTCTGGTTCGTTTTTTAAGTCTATTTTATATACATTTTTCATATTCAGATCGAGGGCAACGTGGACAAAACCACAAGGGCTCTGACAGAGTGGCGGACCACAGAAGCAAAGTCGAAGAAACATTCTCATGTAGCGGCGAGAGAGAATGAGAAACTTCAGGACGCCAGTCTAGAAATTAGGTCTGCTCTTGCGTCGCGACACGATAAAACCGTTTTGGACCGACCAATTGATAAAATTTGCGACAGTTACGCCGAAGTAAAGATGTAAATTGACTTGAAGTGAGCGGTCACGCTGTGATTTAGATAGAAATTACGGAGTAGCGAGAAGACTTCTATGTGACAAGTAAAAAATTCAACATTCAGTCAGTTACATGACCTTGTTATAATTGTTCTTAACCTACATAATAGGAAAAAATAAACTTTTTAAAAGATATAGTAAGGTAGATAGTTTACTGTGATCATCAATTTACATCTTTGCTGTTATTATAGTAGAGAGGCCAATTGCAAAAACGGTCATTTTCGTAGGACCGAACAGTATTATAGCGACAACTGGTACCGTTAGAATCAGCGTGATCTACTGATTATCAAACCACTTGTTGTCGCTTTCTAAAATGGTGGAGTGAGTATCTATGACGTAATCAAGATGGCGGCCGAATGGTTTGGTTTTTCAATATTTTCTCGAGAACCACTAAGTCTTATCCTATGTGTGTGGTATCATTTGAAAGCTATTAAAAAACCTAAAAAAAAGATATATGTACGTTTTGTCGTAAATATTCAATTTACGGAGCAACATTGAAAAACTGTCTTTTTTCGATAAAACTGTTCAAGTTTTTGTGTTAAATCTTAATATAAGTCGGAAAGTAATGGGTTTATCTAAAATTAGGTTATTATCTTTTTTGTAGAGCGGTTATTAAGAAATTCAATAATGTACATGTCAAAGTTATACAATAGGTACTTTTGGACCAAGAGCCAATAAACAAGACGCAAGTCGTAAAATCAAAACACGAAATCGGCAAGCTTTGTTTACCTATAACTATACTATATCTGTGGTATCATTTAAAAGCTACTGAAAACCTTCTGGTTTAGTGTGGATTGCATGGTCACGTCGATCAAGCAGGTTAACTAACCTTATTACCTTACCTTTTCTGTGATGAGCAGAATTGTTTGCTCTGAGTCTGGGTGTATTATATCTATATATGTATGTATGTATGTATTTACATGTATATGTGTATGTATATCAGTCTCTGATTCCCATGATACAGGGAATCCTAGTTTGGGGCCAGATGACCGTGTGTGATTTGTCCCAGATATTATTATTATGTCCAATATAAGCTTTCGCTACACTGCTCACTTCGCGCTTGGCGAAGTGGCAGGAGCTACTCCAGCAGAAGCATAGTCGGCTGGAGGTCAGTGCGATGAGGAGAGAAAGCGTCGGACAATCCGGGCATTGTCGAGGAGGACTGCCTTTTGCATAGCCGCTATTATCGGTTTGCCTCGAAGTCCCAGCTGTCTAAGGTTACGATCCAAGTCAGCTGGGATCAAACCATTAACGGACAGGACTACAGGAATGATTTCAGTGGATTGCACTTGCCACATATCCGTAACCTCGTGCGCCAGATTAAGGTACCGCAACCTCTTGTCGGCATCAGCTTGCACGAGGTTTTCATCGTGTGGAATAGTGATATCCACCAAAAACACCCTTGACTGCGTCCGATCCATCAACACGATATCAGGTCTATTATGATCAATAGACCTGTCCGTGATGATGTCTCGGTCCCAGTAGAGCTTGGCGCGGTCGTTTTCGAGAACCGACTCCGGCGTGTACTTGTAATATGGCAACCGCCGAGCTATGAAGCCATACTTTAGAGCGATCTCTTGATGCAGGATCCTGGCTGCTTGGTTATGTCTGTGCAGATACTCTGTGTTACAAAGAACCGAACAACCGGAGGTTATATGGCGCAGGGTCTCATCTGGCTGACGGCACAACCGACATACGTCCAAGGTACCGTCTTTCATTATGAACCTCCTGTAGTTGTTCGTCCTTACAACTTGATCCTGTATTGCACAGATAAAACCCTCGGTCTCCGCAAAGAGGTCTCCGAAGCGGAACCAGTCCATGGAAGCCTTCTGATCTACGAAGGATCTGTAGAAAGCCTTAAAGAACCTTCCGTGCAGCTCTTTCTCTTTCCAAATGGCTTCCCGCTCAACAGTGCTAAGCACAGCTGGCGCTTGCCAGTTCTCTTGGGCCATGGACAAAGGGGTTAGTCCTTTATCACATGCTAACTTGACTTAACATGAGTTTTTTTCAGATTATGGCTTATAATTTCTAAAAGTTGCATCCCACGGAAAAGTTATTGTGTACCTACACTAATAAAGAAGACATTTTTTTTTTATAATTTGAGTGTAATTGCAGCTCTGTAGATCCAATAGAACCCAAGATACAGCACTTAAACATACAAATTTTCCCTAAAAAGTTCGAAATTGTAGTTATAGCCGCCTTTCGAGCAGAATATCGGCTATAATACTCTCTCTACTAGAAAAGTGATGGGAAAGGAAGTTGTAGAGCAGTTATTTAGCTATTTTGCACCATTTCTTGCACCTGCATGACAGGAATTTTATAAATACATGTTACAAATATTTTCATAAATAAACGGCCCAAGGACAGACCTACGAATGGATTACCTTACCTGCATGACAGGAATTTTAACAGGGTTTCCGCCGCTGGTTTCTTCATTGAGGTCACTGGTTTCAATACCTGGTAGCTCCTTGAGATGTTGTCGCAACCACTAAATGCGTGAAAGAACACCTGTATTCCAGGGCGGATGAGAGCTCTTCTACAAATACATTTACACATTTTTTTATGTTGGAGCCCAATCCATTTAAGAGAACCTACCAGAGGTCAACATCCTCTACTTAATGGATTGGGCTCCAACATAAAAAATGTATTTTCCAGGAAAGTGCCAGTTGCGAGCACTTCTCATCAACATCATTCATTCAAGAAGAGCTCTCATCCCCCCCTGCTGGCCTAACATGCGCAACGTGACAAAATTTTGTCGACGCATTTTCTCGTGTTAAAACGAGATATGTCTATTTGTCGAGGAGTCCTAACATGGCAGTACACGGAACTCTTTTCGATCTGTCATTTTATGAAATTTATCGTCTGTCAAACTTTTGTCGACAAACTCTAACATGCGCGCCCTTATTTCTCGAAATTTGAAACTTCTACTCGACATGTTTCTCTTCGATGAATTTGAGCGACGAGATAAACGAGAAACGCGAAAACAAAAAGGCAGTCCTGTATTACGACTATATAAATATACAATTATGATCAAATGGCCATTACGTCCCCACTGCAGCGGCACGGGGCCAAGCCCGGATTAATGGAGGTTGTGGGGCTAGTGGCCAACCCCAGTGTCAGAAGTTTTCAAGCTGCCTATAAGGCCTCTGACATGGCTTAACGACTGCTAGCGATAGCAGCCGGCACCAACGACTTAACGTGCCTTGCGAAGCACGGAAACGGTCGAGACAAATGCCACTAACAGTCAGACTCATCCGGGTTACGACCGTGTTTGTAGTCAGTTAACCTGCGTGATCTACGCGACCACGCAAGCCGCACTGAGGCACGACCGCTTCACTGGGCCACATGGGTGGGTGGTTTGATTTTTTTGGAAATAGATGAAACTGAACAATAATATGGGTTCTTCTGAAATAAGTAGGTATTTAATTTATTATTTAAATATTATTTCTACTCATGAAAGTAACTAACTGTCCCCGAAATGTATAAAATCCCAAATTTTTTACCACTACATTGGACAGTCGCTTTATTTGTGGCAAAAAATATAAGATTTCTTAAAAGAAAACATTGATCAAAATTGAAGCGCGCGCGAAGAAATCAGAGAACTCAAAGAAGTCAGTGACCAAAGAGAATATAATCACTATTTTTACAACGAAATTATTGAAAAGCTCAGAATAAAAAGTTTTTATTGCTGAGATCTAACAAAACTCACGAAAAAAATAAAAAGTCTGTGACAAAAGAGAATATAATCACTATTTAAAAAAAAAAAAAATTGAAAAGCTCAGACTAATAACTTTTATCGCTGAAATATAACGAATTTTATATGACAAACCGGTTATTTTTCTTAAAATGGCAACATCAACTTCTCGCTGTTACTTGTCACGACAAAGTGAAGTCATGCCGAGAAATCGTCTCTTCCGTGGTACGCATGTTAAGAAAAACGACAAAATAATCGGGATCGACAAATTTTATCATACACGACATAAGTCGTGTTGCGCATGTTAGGCCAGCTGGAATACAGTTGTTCTTTTACGAATTTAGTGGTTGCGACAACACCTCAAGGAGCCATCAGGGACCGACACCAGTGACTTCAATGAAGAAACCAGCGGCGGAAACCCTGCTGAAATTCCTGTCATGCAGATAAGGTAATCGATTTGTAGGTCTGTCCTGGGGCCGTGTATTTATGAAACTATTTGTTACACGTATTTATGAAATTCCTGTAATGCAGGTGCAAGAAATGCTGCGGAATAGGAAGATGCTCTTGCCAGAGAACAGGGCTAAAGTGTTATACCCTCTTCAAAGTTTGTCAGGGGAAGACCTGCCTCAATACTCCGTCCTTAACCCCTAGACTGAGTCGGATAAAGAGGGTGACTTCGACGACCCCCCCTTTACCACAAGCAACAGAGCAGTCTCCAGAGCCACAGGAAGAGCTGTCATACAAACCTGGAAGTGCGTAAAGGTAATCCTATTATTACATACCTAACATACCTGTATGTAATTATAGGATTACCTTTACGCACTTAGAGACGAAACAGTCGTGTTCTTTTGAAAGGTCGCTTATCATCAGGTGAGGTGTTGCCAAACGCACTCAAATCTACAATAAAAAAGGTCCTTCATTGTAATTAATTACATATAATAAATATTTATTGATATTTTGTTGTATATTTCTGTCGCAGTTGTCAGCTGAGGTCACGCCATCACTAAGTGATATAAAATAAGTTTTATAATATCAATATAAATAATTTAACGTCTTTCTTATCCTTTATAGAAGTCCTGCAATTTGTCAGGCTCCCTTTTTTGGAAAATTATATTTCATAATTTTTTTTTTGCTTTGTCCAGATTACAAGGGAACTATTTGTCCTAAAAAGTTCCTCTTGTGCTTTAATAAAAGGTACATAACTGCTCCACAACTTTCTTCCCCATGACTTTTCTCGTAGAATGAGTATTATAGCCGATATTCTGCTCGGAAGGCGGCTAAAACTACAGTTTCGAACTTTTTAGGTAAACTTTTTAGGGAACGTTTGAAGTGCCTCATCCTGAGTTCTATTGCAATTACGCTCAAATTATAGCAAATTTTGTCTTCTTTAGAAATTATATCATTGTCAATTATATAATTGTCTTCTTTATCTTTAGAAATAATTGTGTGCCTTTTAGAAATTTTAAACCAAAATCTGAAAAATGTCCGAAAATTTCGATTTTTTGGAGCACCTTGCAGTTAGCACAGGTCTTTCGAAGCCGCAAAATTAGTTTTACACTTCTAGTATCTATCCTAACAACCATACCAAAAACCAGAACTGTTGCGATTATTGCGACCTAACGCGATTTTTATGTCTACGGTGACTGGCGTAAAAGTATACATACCCATATAATACAGTATTTCACGGCTTCTCGGTAGAAACTGTTTTTTGCAATAATCGATAAAATCCGACAGTGATAGAATAAATAGAAGAAATAGATAGAATTTTGTGATAAATCCGGCATCAACGACGCCCAAACGTGCTTTGCAATTTACGGAAACGCAGATAAATGCTACTCCTATGCTACAAACCCATCCAGGTTATGACCGTGAATAAGGTCAGTTTACCTGCTTAATCGACGCGACCATGCAATCCACACTAAACCGTTTTTCAATAGCTTTTAAATGATACCTTAGACATAGTTTAATTATAGGTGTAAACAAAGCTTGTCGATTTCGTATTTTGATTTTACGACTTGCGTCTTGTTATTGGCTCTTGGTCAAAAATACTTATTGTATAACTCTGACATGTACATTTTTAAATTTTTTAATAACCGCTTTACAAAAAATATAATAACCTAATTTTAGATAAATCCATTACTTTCCGAGTTATATTAAGAATTAACACAAAAACTTGAACAGTTTTGTCGAAAAAAGACAGTTTTTTCAATGTAGCTCCGTAAATTGAATATTTACGACAAAACGTATATATACCTTTTTGTAGGTCACTTTAATAGCTTTCAAAAGATACCACACACATAGGATAAGACTTAGTGGTTCTCGAGAAAATATTGAAAAACCAAACGGTTTGGCCGCCATATTGATTACGTCATAGATACTCACTCCACCATTTTAGAAAGCGACAACAAGTGGTTTGACAATCAGTAGACCACGCTGATTCCAACGGTACCAGTTGTCGCTATAATACTGTTCGGTCCTACGAACTTCGTAAATAAAGCACTGTCGACGAATCGGCCTCTCTACTATTAAGCTAATACGAAGGATCCTTCCGCTTTTTATTTTAGAGCTAGACGTTTAGTCATAATTTGCTTTGCGAATATCAAACCCACATTGCGAATGTATTCATTAATGTATGTTGTGACTGTATATAGCTAGAACATTAGCTTTACTTCCACAGTCGAATTTCCAGAAGTTCCAGCGTTGGGCACATACCGCACGCTCACGCGGCGCTGAGCGCGGCGCGGGCGGAGCGCGTGCCCACGGTCGCCAGCGAAAGAGACGCGGCCAAGCTGCAGGTCAAAAAGAGGAAGACGGAAGACGCCGTCAAGAAGACAGAAGTCGAGTATTACAATGTCTGTGTTCAAGCTGAGCGAGCCAGGTAATTTTAGTTATTTATACAATTCTAGTGTCTATCATGTAATTTGCGTATATGTATCTTGTCTTGTCACTATTTGCGTGCATAGGTACGCCAAAATATTAGGTTCTACGTATTCTATTGTCTTTTGTTACATCATTGCCTAATGTGCTGAATTGTTGGATTTCTATTAGAGAGGTAATGTTAAACTGCTTATAAATTTTAAAAGATATTTGAAAAATCTATCTTCAAAAATGTTTTGGACTTTCGGACAAATCGAGGAATGATTAATTATTAAAAAAAAAGTTTATTTCAGATGTCTGAGATCCATAAAGTGTTAGTAATACATGACTTAACGTAACAGGTTAGTAATACATAAACAATATTATAATTAAAAACTGGTAGTAGCCGGTATCACCCTCCGCATTAAGCTCTTCCATAGTGGCGAGGTGTACCGGTTGGCTATAGTTTTTAGTATGCTGTTGGGACTGTCCCGCATTCTGCGGATCAGGGACACTGTTTTTTTGCGGATTACGGCTGTGAAAACATCAATTTGGTATTCCGCAAACATCCCCGATGCACTGCAGATGCGGGGAAGCCCCGAAAAAATCACTGGATACTGTGGATACAGTATCCAGTGATTTTTTGGTATACCTGACCCACAGGTTCCCCGTGTACATGTTCTGTCAATAAGCCTTAAAAAGCGTAATTTTGACTTCTTCTGTACAACGGGAGAATCTGCGAGCCAGCATGTTATGTATGAGTTTCTATGGTAAAATGAATATTTTTTTTAAAAGATTGAAATCAAATATTTTTTTGAGTATTCGGGATAATGTTAATCGTCCCCTGTATTAACAATCCACGAAATTATTTTGCCAGGTTAGAATGGGAGTCTAGTGTAGTGAAAGGTGCTGGCATGTTGGAGTCTCTTGAAGAGGAGAGGTTGGCCCAGATGAAGACTTGCGCTGATTGCTACTTAAGACTCACAGCTGCCGTGCCTCCACAACTAGCTGAGGTATTATACTTCTTTTAATATATCTATTTCTCGTAAGTACACAGATCTTAATAGGCAATAGGTAATACATACTAGAGTAGATACTAATAAAAATACCTATCTGTCCCCTAAATCCTAGGCGTACACATTCTAATATTTAAATAGATATTATAATAAAAATATCACTATTTAAATTACGTGGCGGAAAACGCGCTCTCCGAAACAGTGGGAGGTTGCACACTGTGCCCCGGCGCACTGCACTCGCTGAGAAAAATCCACGGCCCAGAATATTATGAGCAACTACCCGCCTCGTTATCGGACGACAAAGCATTTAAAGGCCGGTTGAAAACCTTGTTGGATAAAGAATTCTATTCATCTGACAAATATTTAAATTCTGAATTTAAATGACGATTATTTACAATAATGTATTATTTTATTGACTTTTTTGATTTGATGATAGATTATTGTAGTTAAAATACTTTGACATTTTGTTTGAATTTACTGATTTTATTTTATTAATATTGTATTTTGACGATCACCTCACTATTGACAGCTTATAATTTGTATTATATTTTATGAATTTGTGATGTGAAATAAATAAATCTAAATCTATAATTATAATAATATCCAAAGATAAATCACACACGATCATTTTGCCCCAAACCAGGAAATAGGTGTAAGTAGATTTTTGTAAACTGAGGTTTCTCCTCACCCTACTGTTCACTAGGGTAAGGTGAGGTGTTCGAGAAATCATCTTTTCTCGAAAGAATATATCTGACTGCTGGTTTGGCAATATGACATCTATTACCTAAAACTGGTATTGTATGAAAAAAATGCTGTCTGATTACGTGCCAACCTCTGATAATAGAGTAAACATTTATTTGCGCAGACACATTCAGAGCTTAGACAATCTTTTTCTCAACATAATTAATGAAGTTCATAAAGAAACCTTCAAAGATCTTAAAATACACAAAAATACAAGAACTCCTTATTCTATAATAGCTAGTTGAATGATTTATATTGATACAGTGTTTTGTTGCAGTCAACACAAACCCTCGTGGGGCCAATATCAAATGCGAACCCCAATGTGGACATGCGCGTCGTCCGCGGCGTGCGCTCCGCCCCTGCAGGCGCCAGCGAGCAACTGCTCCCAGATTTCTACTGCGAGCACACTACGCTCGCAATGAACAAGGAGCGACGCAAACAGGTACATCAGAGCATTCATGTGGCTGATGCCGTAGTTCAATTAAAGCGAAAAGGTAACAAACGTCATCGAAATTAATTCAGAAAGCATTCCAAATTAGTTTCGTTAGAGTATTTTTTACCCTGACAGCAGGATAGCCTTTTATATTTTTTTAAGTGTGAAAGGGACAAACTCTTGTCAGGTATATCTTAACTTAATTTTGGAACGACTTCTCAGAAAGGTTTTTAGCTTTTTTCGGTAGTGTTCTGTCTTAATTGTGGCTTTAATACCTTAGGAGATACAAACAATAGTATTTCAAACAATTCTGAAGATAAAATGTTAGTTTGTCTTAGTCTGTTTGACATAGACTACGAACTTCCCGCCGAATAAACTGTCAGGCGAATTTTAACGGTATTCAAACAGCGTTAAAAATCGCACTTATCAAAGTGAAAATCGCATTCACGAAAGCGTTCCAAAATCCCGACGGAGAACTGTCAGGCGATCATTCGGTTACCCTCGGTTTCACTCGGCTCGGTTTTTGCTATAATTTGAGCGCAACCGCAGCTCTATAGGTCCAGTAGAACTCGAGATACAGCACTTCAAACATTGCCCATTATCCTCAAAAAGTTCGAAATTGTAAAGCCGTCTTCCGAGCAGAATATCAGCTATATTACTCATTCTACGAGGAAAGTTATGGGGAAGGAATTTGTGGAGCAGTTATTTAGACTTAATTTGTAGGACCAATAGTTCCCTTGTCCCTTGGACAAACGAAAAATGAAGAAAATCGGGTTTTCCAAATAATGGAGCCTGACAAAGAGCCCTCCGGTACTTCCGTAGGCGAAGTGCCCCCACCTCCGTGAAGAGATTCTGATGGCACCATATGATAGGAAATCTCAAGCAGAATCAATGTCTCAACAGGACAATCCCTCTATTTCTTATAGATTTCGAGCTATAGGGTCAAGTAGGTCTAAAAAATCATAGCATCTTTCTCAACTTTGGAAAGAGGTGGGGACTGCGAAACTTAACTAAGAGTCAAAAGCTGCACAAAAAATATTTGTTTCAAGTCACGACAATCGCAGCGTCAACATCTTTTTTAGATCACATAAAAATAAAAACTCCATAAAATTGTGTCTTAGGGATCGTCCATTAATCTTGAGGCTAAAAGGGGGGGGGGGGGTGTAGTGAGATCACGTACAGCTCGCGTCACGTAAAAAGAGCGCTGGCGGGCGTTCCGAGGGCACAACAGTTTACTCTGACAACAGGATAGCATAATATAAATCGCGTAAGTGTGAAAGAGAGAGTACTAAATATTTGCTGTCAGAGTGCATCCTCGGAACGCCAGCCAGCGCTCTTTTTACGTGACGCGAACTATATCGCACGTATCACGTGTATTTATTTTTTCGTTGAACGCGCGATTTCCAGTGTAAGTTCTAAGCGTCGGACTGTTGTTGTTACTTTGTTTTTAACTCATCCCAAGGTTCGAAACGGCTTCAAGCACGCAAAAACAACCTGCAACCTTAATGTCTGTCTAGACATTTTTATCACGGTACTTAATTTTCCAGAATTAAATTACATTATACCTGTATTTAAAGATAATATTTTGTACCAAAAAAATACACGTGATTTTGGGTAGGGGGTAGTCTAAAATCTCATCACCTATCACCAGGGGGAGGGGGGGTCTAAAAAGTTGCTAAAAACATCACGTGATTAATGGACGACCCTTTATTCATGTTATGCGACACCGTAAACATATGTTGTTAGGCATTTAATATGCTTTCAAATGATATATTTTTCATCACTATTCGTATGGGGGAAGATGGTAGAAAAACGAATCAAAAGTCAAGGATCACCCATGATGGATAATTGACACATTTTTAATTATTTATTCCAATGATGATTAACGATCAATCGTTAACAGAGGATACATTACATATCGTCCCTCACACGACTAACTCTCCTATCTAATTTTTCTTAAGTTTTTAAAAACAAAAAATTTGAGATTGGAGAGTTAGTCGTGCGAGGGACGATATATGTACATATGTATATGATTGATCGTTTATCATCAGTGGCATAAATAATTAAAAATGTGACAATTATCCATCATGGGTGATCCTTGACTTACGATTCGTTTTTCTACCACACGAATAGTGATGAAAAATATATACCTAATTTAAAAGCACATTAAATGCCTAACAACATACGAGTAGGCTTGCGTGATTGCGTCGATCATGCAGGTTAACTGACTACAGACACTTGACACAAGCACGATTTTCTAGTTTGTGGATTCGTTATTTTTAACATTTTCAACGCAAACTTCATACGTATACGTATAGGGAGCGGGGGGCGCACTGAGCGACCGTTGTGTAGTGACGTCACAGCAGCGTGCGGCGACCCCGCGTCGCTTGCCTACCTAAATAATTCAGTATCTCGGAAACTATCAAACGTATCAAAAAAAAATTTCACCATATTTTTTCATTTTTAATAGAGTATATTTTAAGATAAAAACAAAAAATGGTGGTATTCTTCATTACATAAAGTCCAAACTCAATTCACCAAAAATTTGAGATAGGAGAGTTAGTCGTGCGAGGGACGATATATGTACATATGTACCTATATGATTGATTGTTTATCATCAGTGGCATAAATAATTTAAAATGTGACAATTATCCATCATGGGTGATCCTTGACTTTCGATTCGTTTTTCTACCACACGAATAGTGATGAAAAATATATAATTTAAAAGCACATTAAATGCCTAACAACATACGAGTATGTTGACGGTGTCGCATGACATGAATAAGACACATTTTTTTATTTTAGTTTTTATTTTGTTGTGATCTAAAAAAGATGTTGATGCAGGGATTATCGTGACTCAGTGGGCTTGCGTGGTTTCATCGATCATGTAGGTTAACTGACTACAGACACGGTCAAGACCTGGATGGGTTGGACTGTTAGTGGCAATTATCTTGACGGTTTCTGTGCTTCGAATAGTAGCTAAGCCGTTGGTCATCATTCAGTGGACTTGCGTGTATGCGTCGATTATGCAAGTTAACTGACTACAGACACGGTCACGACCAGGATGGGTTTGACTTTTGGTGGCGATTATCTCGACCGTTTCCGTGCTTCGCAAGGTACGTTAAGCTGATGGTGCTGGCTGCTGTCACTTGATGGCTGTCGTTAAGGCATATCGGAAGGTCTTATAAACAACTTGAAAACTTCTGAGACTGTGTTGGCCATTGAGCCTACAACCCCCATCATTCCGGACTCGGCCCCTGTGTGTGCAGTATGGCCTAAACTTCCCGAGATATGGGAAGAGATCCGTGCCACTGCATTGGAAATAAGTCGTTAACAAACACTATAGATACTTTTGCTCACGTAGGCAATCACTTAGAAAGGATTTTTGAAAATTCACCCCTAAAGGAATTGAAATATGGTATAAGAAAGTTAAAATAGTATGGAGCTTGCCTTTTTTCTTTGACACTCCAGTAGTCGCGCGTTTTACCATTGTAGAACATACATGCATTTCGTTGAATTTGAAAGCAAGTTGAAGGTCATTCACGCACAAACTCATAGTATTCCTCTACAACTAACCAGTGAATATAATCAGTGTCACTGCAGCGACCGACGTGGCCGCATGTGAGAGAAATTTTACGTCAAAACTGAATTTCTACAATAGTGGAGCACGCGAGCACTCGCGTGACATTTTTATTGTGAGTGGCCATCAATGTTTGTTTCTAAGTTCCAAATATTTTTAATGCACATATTTTCTAGGAAATGTATATATTTCCTAGGAATTGTATACAATTCCGAGATAACACTAGGAAATATCTAAATGATGATAACAAAACGCGTGGGCTCTGCCCGAAGACTTGCTACGTCGCCTCTTTCGCTCCGCTAGCACTCTCGCCCATCGCCTAGACAAGAAGTCTGATTTTAAGTTCCTAATATGTTTGAATTTTTTTTGTATTAGTTAGTTTCATAATAAAGCCTTGCTTTACTTGACATTAATACATTTTTGATTTATGAAATTTTTCCTTTAAAATCCCTTAGATTAAAAGTGTTCTACATAAGTAAGCGCGAGAGCACTCACGTCTCAAGAGAGGGCGCGCCTACTGGAGTATTAAACATACTTGCAAATATTTCTGAAATACGGTAATTAGCCTTCAGTCAAATCAAAATCAAATGAAATAAGTATTCTGTTTATGCACGTTTCCCGTGGATTAACCTTTGGCCGGGCGTAACAAAAATATAAACCACCATAAACGATGTCAACGCGGGCGAAGCCGCGGGCAGAAAGCTAGTATCAATATAAATTACACTGGTAAACACAGATTTTGCCACACGAACTTTGCGATGATTTTTGTTTGTGTTGATGTACCCTCATTACAAAAAAAAAATTATTTTGTTCCAGTCACATCCAGTTTTTTGTGACAACCATACAGTGTGAGTCTTTATAAAGTGTACATATGAAAGGGGGTGCAATAAGAGCCTATTTTATCGCCCAGAAAAATATTTAAAAAAAATAAAAAAGTGGAATTTACTTATGGAAAATTTTTAAAAAATAATAATTTTATGCAACTTAAGACCGTTTATTTTTGAGACTATCTGAGTTTTGGGCAAGATTTTTTTTCTAAGTGAGCACTAATTTCTCAGCTTTTAATGTTAAAAGTGTAATAGTTTTATCAAAATTAATTGTTTTTGGTAACAAGGCAGAAAATTTAAAAATATATTAAAACCGCAATATCTCAGTAACCATAAATTTTTGACCCCTGGTTAACTTGACTTAATTTGTTGCAAATTATTTCTAGTATAACCCGTTTGAAGGATCACGTCGAATTACTAATTACCCTGTATATTATTGTTGGGTGGCCTTAGAACATTCAACTTTTAATATAAAATTCGTGTGGCAAAAAAAATGTTCGAATTTTCTAGACCAGTGTTATTTTACACTGAGTTATGTGTTTCTTATCCTTTATAGAAGTCTACAATTTCTCAGGCTCAATTTTTTGAAAAATCCGATTTCCTTAATTTTTTGCTCTGTCCAGATTACAAGAGAACTAAGATCCTACAAAGCTACGTTTATGCTTAAATTAAAGCTAAGTAACTGATCTATAACTTCCTTTTCTATAACTCCTCGTAAAATGAGTAATATAGCCGATATTCTGCTCGGTAGGCGGCTAAAACTACAATTTCGAACTTTTCGGGAAAATTGGCCAATGTTTGAAGGGCTGTATCGTTACAAGAGTAAACAATAACTTTTTCCATGAGATGGACCTTTTAGAAATTATAAGCAAAAGTCTAAAAAAAGTCCGAAAATTTCGATGTTTTTCGAGCACCACGCAGTTAGCACAGGTCTTTCGAAGCTGTAAACTTAGTTTTATTTATACTATTGGTATCTATCCTAACAACATCCCAAAAACCAGAACTGTTCAGATTATTGCGACCTAACGCGATTTTTGTGTCTACGGTGACCGGCGTATTATTACCAAACATGGCTAAGAACCTGCTTTCAAATGGAAAAAAGAAAAGTTGATGACAGCCTATCCAACCAACGGATGGGTTTGAGAGAGTTACGATGCCACAGACACACACAGGCTCTAAACTTAAAATACCTTTTTGTGTCGGTAATTAGAAATAATTTTAATTAATTACTTGGAAACAGTTATATTTATTGAAAAGCCGCTAATACCAACTAATGTAGTGACTCGTATGTTTATTCATTTACACTTACCAGCGCACCAGACTCTAACTTTTAAAAGGCAGTAAATAGGCTTAACCGCCTCCTTGGTCTAGTGGCTAATCCGCTCGCTTTACATCAGGAGGTCGCGGGTTCGATTCCCGGCGGGGTGCAATTTCCCCATTGCGTTGGGGAATTTTGGTAAGCCCGCTTCCATCTTCGGCATCATCATAATCATTTACCACCAGGTGAGATGATACAAAGGGCTTATGAATTGTGGATAAAAAGGCCCTTATTAAGAAATGTTTCGCCGCCATGCCTCCGACAATCAAACTAAGCAACAACAGGGTATTGTTTAGTTTTTCTCACGGAATTTATTCTGTAAATGTGTGCAATTTATTTATTATAATACCCGACAGTAACATCTCTTAGCGTTATAAGCAAACATTAGGTATACATTATAAGCAGCAACAACGATGGAATATTATATAAAATCGCTTTCGCATGATGTCAAGTTTGTAAATATTTAAGCTATTATTTTTCTTTCAGGCACTTGTTAAAATCTTACAATTAGTTAAGCAAGATATAGACCGAGAGCGTAAGTCCAAACAAGGATTGGAGAAATTATCAATGGCTATGAAGCAAACGCCCACGTTTGGAAACGACGACTCACAACAAAATGTCGCGGACAAACTGTATCACGTAAATTTCATTTATCTAGTCGTTGAGCTACTTACTGTTCACTTTTATAATGATCATACAGCATACATTTTTTTGTCATTTGTAGATGAGATCGATGCTAACCTATTTGGAAGCAGTACGGTGTAAAATAACGACGAGTTTAAATGATCTCGACAACAGACCTCCCGTGCAGCATCCCTTGTTAACGCACATACAAGTTATACGAGATAAACAAGGACTTCAACACAGCATATTGAAAGTAGGTATAAAAGTCAGTAACATGTATAACTTTGGAAAATCAACCGCCTCCGTGGTTAAGTGGCTAGTCTGCTTGCTTCACATCAGGAGGTCGCGGATTCGATTGCCGGCGGGGTCTAATTTGAAGGACTCGGTTTGGTTGGTCGTAGGGCATTTTCGGAGCCCGTCTGGCAAGCTACCTCCATCTTTTCTAAGTCTTGCCACCAAACATCAATGTTAATAGTATTTAATGTATTCCGGCATGATTCCATCTTCGGCATCATCATCACTTACCACCAGGTGACATAATGCGAAGGGCTTATTAATTGATGATTAAAATAATATAAAAACTGAGGAGTCAAGCTACATCATAATTTTCAGGTTCCGCCATGGTTGCAAACGGATTACCAAAATGAAGTAAACAAAAATTTGCACCCCAGCTACGTTGCGCTAACGAAAAGCATCAGTGGAACCGAAGAGAAGGAACGAAGAGATTCAATAATGAGTAGGGCCTCCAGTAAACTGCGGATAGAGCATTTGTCCTTCAGAAGAAATGCGGAGAGCCGCAGCGCCCCCGCCACGCCCATTTGCGGGGAGGTCCAAGCGCCGGTTGTGAAGCCTCCACCATTGCCTGAAGCGCCGCCGCCCTCAGAAAGCCCTCTCGACTGGGGTGAAAGAGGAGCTGGGGACGGGCTTTCCAATCAACACGACAGTGACTTTGGTACGTGTTTCAATTATCCTCATCATCAGCTGAAATACGACCACTGCTGGACAAATCTTATGTACTGGGGACTCCCCCAATTATTTTGGCAACTAAACTGTTTGTTCAAGAATCGAACGACGTATATAGTTCAAAGGACGGAAATACGATTAATCTATTTTAAGACAGGAGAATCGCAAAGCAATTTTCATACTGCGATTCATTATGCTGCACATTTTAATTAAACTACAATTTCGCGTGTTACAAACTAATATCTATTACAAAAAAGCAAATTGTAAATTAATTTTCATGCTGCAATTCATTTTGCTGCATATTTTAATTAAACTACGAGTACAATTTCGCGTGCTACTACAAAAAAGCAAATTGTACAGTTTCTATCAAATTAATACTGTGATTTCAGATGAATTCTCCTCACAAAGCGAGTGCTCAGCTGATTTAATCGACATGAAGAATGGAGAAGATGAAACGGCGGCAAATGTCGGCCAACCTATCGGAAAATGTCGCGCATTGTACACATACGAGGCGAGGTTGAACGATGAACTAACATTATCACCAGGTAACCCAACTCATTCTCAGAGATTTTTGTATTAATCATCTAACCATAGAAGGAATAATAATGTTATAGCCTGCACAGCGAGTGTATACATAAGATATTGAACAAAGTTTACAACACACGGCTATGCAATGGACACTCGCAAAGCTACCAAATAACATGATAAAGAGCATAGTATTTCATGTAGGTTTACTGTGATTCGTCGAATTCATTGAAATTATACATATACTTTTTATTGTTGTAATATTTCGCATGGCTTATGTAAATGTGAAATTTCATTGAAATTATATACGCATCACAGGTGACATAATTAACATACACGAGAAACAAGATGACGGCTGGTGGAGCGGCGACCTCAACGGGAGCTACGGCACCTTCCCTTCTTCTTATGTAGAAGAAATTACATCCTATATATAGCCTGAATGTTGTAAATTATATTATACATATAATAAACTTAATGACGTAGCTGTACAATGAATAAACTTATTAATCAATTGCAAACATTGTGAAGTGACTGAATGTACAAGGTGATATAATTATGTGTTGATAATAATTGAAGGACCACATATTTCAAAATACTTATCTTTCATCGATAATAATTATATGTATTAGGAATCTAATAGATTGTCAATACGTTTTTAACTACAATATTTCGTTTAAAAATTTTGTTAACTGAATGTGCGAGGAAGGGGTCTAATTTTTTTATATACAGGGTTACAGGAAAAGTCGTACTGAATATTAAAACACGTTATTATTCAGGTGATTTCTGATGGATTTGATTCCATGATATGGTGTCCGAATCTTAACCGTTATGGAGATATTGAACTTTAAAGTTTTTTTAAAAAATCCTCAATTTTTTTGGCTTTTTTGGCGATTTTTTTGGTATTAGTGCTTCTGGGGTACGTTTTTTGATTGAACTAGTTAGAAGGCATGTCAATTAATAAAAATGATTAACCAAAACTGAACCTACTTCTAACAGCTTAAAAAGACTGCTTGACAACGGTTAGAATTAAATAGTTTTATTAAGTGTTTTTAAATTTGAAGCTCCCTCTTTAAAAAAAAATGTATGGAACTTATTCTGCAAATAGTTTCAAAAACTTCTACGTCTCTTTAGCTATTCAAAAAGGTATAACACTTACTATTAAATAGGCAAAATATTGACCAAATAACAGTTAAGTTAGCAGAGGGTACATTTTTTTGACAACTCTTTAGTCAAATTCACCTCCAAACGAAGAGCAGTTTTTTTCTCAAAACTTTGTTTAAGGCCTTAATTCTTGTTAATCGAATCTTTAATTTACAGATTCTCATCGATTAATAAGACTAAAGGCCTTAGGGTGCATTTCCACTGATGCGGAGCGGGGCTGAGCAGGGCGGAGAAGATCAGAGAATAGTAGCAAGTGTTTCCACTGAAGCGGAACGGAGCTGAGTAGAGTAGAGTGGAGCGAAGTAGGGCAGAGTGGAGCGAAGTAGGGCGGAGCGGAGCGGGGCAGAGCTGAGCGGGACGGAGCGAAGCGAAGCTAAGCTGAGTGGTCTGGAGCTGCATGTGACCATTTTCTAGGTCTGCTCTGCTCCGCTCCACTCCATTCCGCCCTAATTCGCTCCACTCTGCTCTACTCTGATCCGCCCTACTTCGCTCCACTCTGCTCTACTCTGCTCCGCCCCGCTTTAGTGGAAACACTTGTTACTATTCTCTGATCTTCTCCGCCCTGCTCAGCCCCGCTCCGCATCAGTGGAAATGCACCCTTAGGCCTTTAGTCTTATTAATCGATGACAATCTGTAAATAAAAGAGTCGATTAACAAGAATTAAGGCCTTAAACAAAGTTTTGAGAAAAAAAACTGCTCTTCGTTTGGAACTGAAAAGGACTAAAGAGTTGTCAAAAAAATGTACCCTCTGCTAACTTAACTGTTATTTGGTCAATATTTTGCCTATTTAATAGTAAGTGTTATACCTATCTTTAAAGTTCAATATCTCCATAACTGTTAAGTTTCGGACACGATATCATAGAATCAAATCCATCAGAAATCACCGGAATAATAACGTGTTTTAATATTCAGTACGACTTTTCATGTAACCCTGTATAATATTTCTTTTTTTAGTTTCGGTTCATTTCATATAAATAACTCGCATAATGTAGGTACAAGGAAAATAAAACAAATAATATTTAAAAAATCTATAAGTTATGGTATATTATTAATTTATTCTCTTAATATATAAAATATTATACGTATTTCATAAAAATAATAATAACAATTTTAAAAGCTTATAATGGAATGAATTGTATTCGACGAATAAAATAAATAGGTAATTTATCTTAGCACTGACACGTGTAAACCAAAACATGAATCGTAATAATGAAACCAATTACCTCGTACATTAGGTATCAATTAAATGTACATTAAGTTTAAAACATTTGTACAGTTTATTAACACGAAAGATAAAGTTGGAAAAGATATGTGTGTATAACAAATGCTAAGTAAATAAAAACCAAATAACACTTTTATAATTCCTACGAAGAAATCATTTATAAAATCATTAAAATTAAGACTAGACGTTGAGCGATGTTAAATATTATCTTATATAATCGTAAATTGTAAGATTCTTATTTTTATGTAACAGTACATGTGATGAGTCGAGCGTTTTATGAGCTTGACACTGGTTACGTGAACAACCCATTCGTCCCCACGCTTTTTCATATATTTTGTTAAGGGTAGCCAATACTCAAACGGGGATGATCCGGATTGGTGCAGAAAAACCTAGTTGAGTTGACCTTTTTTAAAAAAAGGCAATTTCAAATTTAAAGTCGATTCACATGTACTGAAACACGGATGTTGTTAAAACAATCTAATTTCATCCACCTTACAATGATCGAAAGGAAATCTTAGTTATAAATAAATTTTATTAACTAATATAAACTTTGGCCCAAAGAATAAAGTTAAGTATCACATTATATTTTATTTTTGTTTTATTATTTGAGCAATAACGATAACGACAAGCCGGAAACAACGACACAAATAATATGATGTCTGTCTGGTAACCGGTGTCTCGTAATGTTCTAGCACGCTACGATCTACGTCTGTTTAGAGCTCAATATGTGATGATAATTTTAATCGCCTAAGGAAGGTTTACTTGATGGTGACTTCATTGGTCCTTAAACACAAATGAGGAATAATAGGCAGTTAAAAATTATAAAAATATAAATATCGAGTTCTTCTTCAAGGTACAAATGCACTACGCTGCAGCGGCATTACGCGACGAGACGCGCCAGTTATTTTGTATGAAACTGCAGTGTCGCGTCGCGCAGTTCTGCTGCCGCGCAGTGCGGTATAGCTCGTACAATTTCATAGAAATTATACTTGACCGCGCAGCGTTGCGTCGCGGAGTGCCACTGCCGCGTAGTGCGGTCTTACCTTTAACGTGTAGCGGTGTTCACATTGGGTTTTCTTTAAGGGTTCCTTTATTAAACGGCTGCCATTTGTAAGCAACATTAAGTTAAGGTATAAATTAATAGATATCATGTTAAGAACAAAGAAAACCCGAAAAATATTGTAACGGACTCGTACAATTTGCACGGAAAGTAAAGAATAAATATTATTATTATTTTTTCACTTCATTTTAACTAAAACAACTTTAAAGTATAAAGAGGGCTTACAAAGAAACTTTCAAAAATTTTATAAAAATATGATATTGACCGTTTTGCTAACTTGTTCATATACAAAATATGTATTGAGAGAACCAAGGAAAAGACGTTCCACAAAAATATACGTACATATATGGCAGTAATATGCCACTGCCTCACAATTTTTTTTGTTAATCATTTTCTAAACTAAAAGGAACTGGCGCAAATTTAATACCAGATAGGGTCGTACATTAATCACGCGTCTCATCGCATTATATCCTTTTTTGAAATGTCCCTTCTCAAAATGTCCTTTTCTCGAAATGTGCTTTTCTCGAAAAGTCCTTTTCTCAATCTCTAATTAAGTTAATATCAAACTTCCTAATAAACATGCATCAACCAAGGAGAACTTAGAAGTAAAATCTAATAAAAATCAGTCATTTTAACCGACTTCAAAAAAAAGGAGGTTCTCAGTTTGACTTGTATGTTTGACTTGTATGTATGTATGTATGTTTGTCCGCGATTATCTCGCGTTTGACTGAACCGATTTTAATGCGGTTTTCAGAAAAATATTTTTTACATTTAGGAGAAGGTTTTAGTATTTTAACCGACTTCAAAAAAAGGAAGTTCTCAGTTTGACTCGTATGTTACACGATTGAAGTCTGTTTTTTAACGCGTTCAGCGTTGTCGATTATTTTACGAACAAATTCACATGAAACTCATAATGATTATTACTCATTATTGATTATTACCACCTATCACATACAAAAAGAGACGTGTCCAATCCAGCACTTTCATATTAGACTTAAAATAAAATTTCAATTACATAAAAGTTACCAAGGAGTCGAGTCAATTAAAAACAGCACAATCACGTCTCAGCTTATTATGGTTTAGAAAGTAAAAATAACACTTTGGACTATGTTTGTTGTACGGAGCATTTTGTAAATAAGGACTTAATTAGCGTTTTTAAGAAAAAATACCACTTAGTATTACATAATGTAAGGGATAAAATGAAACGAGGTGGCAGCCTCGTTTAGCAAGAAATGCGTAATAGCTGGAGACTTTAATATTGATTTATTAAAAACTAGTAAGGAGCGTGATGAACTCTTGAATTTGCTTAAGTGTTTCAATTTTAGGCATTTAATATGCACAGCAACGTACCAGTGTCCTAGAAACAATACAGAAACTTTGTTTAGACAACTATTTTAAAAATTTACCTGACGAGAACATCATAAACGCGGAAGTCGATTTCAACGGTTTGGCAGATGGACACGCGGCAATCACCACATAGTCTGTTTTTAATGACTCTAATCATCCAAATGAGCAATGGTACTTCACTGAAGGTAGATCATATAGCAAAAAAAATCGCATGGCGTTCCCAGAACAAGTTTTACAAGAAAACTGGGAAAATATGAGCATAAACCAGTTTATAAAGCGATTCACTGATATTTATAAAACGAATTATAGAAAGTATAGAAAGAGGGTTAACAAGACTTTGAGCAAATTAAGGTGGGTGACTAAGGGAATAAAAGTATCGAGTACCATGAAACGGGTTCTCGGTAATAAAAACAGAACACATTCTAGTATCACTGACTATCGAAATGCCTATATAAAGATTTACCGTAGAGTCATTAGGCATGCTAGAAAAATCGCGGTTCAAACGGATATAGAGAATGCGAGTAACTCTACTAAAGGTATATGGGAAGTGGTAAATAAATATACAAATAAATCAAAACCGTCAAATCTGCGTGATAGTATATAACTAAAAGTTAATGGTTAAATCATTCATGACCCTTGTAACATTGTAGATAATTTTGCCAAACAGTTTAGCAGTCAATGTTCAGCCTCAAGGAGACTCTACTGGCCTTTAGTACGTGGTTTGAAGCAAATAATCTTCAATTAATCGTACAAAAAACGAACGTAGTACTTTTTAAAACGACTTCGCGGAACACAGACACTTTAGATGTTACCCTTAAAGGTGAAAGAGTGAACACAACACATCAAGTAAAGTTTTTAGGTGTTTTTATAGACTCTTTGTTAAACTGGAAAGATGAAGTAAATCGCGTTGAAGGTAAAATAAGTTCCGCCTGTTATGCCTTGCGAACACTCAAGAGACGAACTTACTGAACAACAACTGCTGACGGTATACTATGCCCTGCACTGGTAGCATGGCGACGTATCTCGCGCGCGACGCGAGTTTTAAAAGCATTTGTTCCGTTCTAACGCTAAGCTAATGAAAGAGACAGCTGAGCTGTTTTCTCGCGTTTGGCGCGACAAACAGCTTTGTCTACGCCTCATGCTACCCGTGCTGGTAGAGTCTCATCTGAGATATAGTATATATAGCCTTATGGGGAAACAGTTAACAGTACAATATGCATAAAGCCATCGTCATACAAAAAAGGGCAATACGCACTATTGTCAAAATACCCCAATGGGAATCTTGTCGACCTCATTTTATTAGGTTAGGCATACTTACGGCTCCATGTCTTTACAATTTTTTGTTGCTCGTAAGCTTCAAAAGAAAGCTGCTAGGGTGTGAAACGGAGCGGGACAGAGAGTTTAGGATAGGCACGCGCAGGCGGGCTGTGGAGAGCAGCGCGCCGCCGCCACCGCGGCTGGACATGGTGCGCCACGGCTTGCGCTACAACGAGGTGCGTCTGTTCAATGCACCTCCGCCTGCAGTTCAGGGGTCACGCTTACAAATTTTAAGTCAAAACATAGGGCCTTCTTGCTAAGGGAGTGCTTTTATTCTTTAGATAGTTTTATTAAATATAGAGACATTTAATATTGTAAAATTTAATGTTATTATTTTTGTAATATTATTAAGAATTTAATATTGTATGTACTTTAATGTTGTTGACTTTTTTTTAAGAATACTTAAAGATAATTTAATGAATTTTGATAATTTATGAAATTAAATGTTATTTAATGAATGATACAATTTTATATTTTTGAATTTAGCTAGTAAGTTTCGAACACAAATATTTTTGCTAACGAAATAAATAATCTGAATCTGAATAGTCATTTTTCACAGTAGATTATTTTCTATTTAGTAACAAACCTTTTCCTTTAAAATAATGATTATTATGTAAGATGTAAGATTTTACTATGGAATGTGGCCTATGGCCGGCATTTTTCTCTGTTGAAACATTATTGAATATAGTACATGTGAAAATTATATGTTTGTTTTTTTTGGCAAATAATTACCTACAATTTTGTATTGTTATTTCAGAAAAAGTGTGTATATAGGTTTATTTTGGTTGAATAAATAATTTTGTGGAAGTTAAATAAATAAAATAAATAATTGAATAAATAATTTTGTGGAAGATATGGACATTAAATTTTGTTTTTGATAAGAATTGAGTGGTTTTATTATGTAACTGAAATATTTATTTTATGTATAACATGAAAGTACTGAATCGGACACGGATTTTTATTACCTTTTTGTTTTACTTCTTCTCCTTGGTTGAGACATGCTTATTAGGAAGTTTGTTATTCACTTAATCAGACATTGAGAAAAGGACATTTCGAGAAAAGGACATTTTGAGAAAAGGACATATCGAGAAAAGGACATTTTGAGAAAGGATATTTCGAGAAAAGGATAAAGTGCGATGAGACGTAATCACGTGATGTTTTTTTAGCATTTTTTAACCGTTTCGGCCCATAAGATCCGTTTCCCAAATCATCCAGTATGTTCAAAACCTCCGTTTCCCAAAACATCCAATTTCTAAAATATCCAAATCCCATAACACCCGTTTCCCAGAACATACAAATTCATAAAATATCCATCTTCTAAAACATCCGTTTCCCAAAATATCCGTTTCCCAAAACATCCGTTTCTCAAAACATCCGTTTGCCAAAACATCCGTTTTAATAGGAAATAAGAAAAAAGCATTAGAAACTTTTTGCGCCACATATTGTAAAAGTTATCATATCATAATAGTTAGTAAATCTCTCTGCTATGAAGTGGCCTGGCCATGCAGTAATTTTATGTTCTCTTGAAATCAATTGTCATTTAGCCGTCCCCCCGGTGATACGTGGTGAGGTTTTAGTCTACCCGTCGCCCCTACCCAAAATCACGTGTATTTTTTGGTTGAAAGTATCTTAAAAGTTTTCAGAATATTATCTATAAATACAGGTATAATCTAATTTAATTCTGGAAAATTAAGCATCGTGATAAAAAATCTAAGCCTCCGACGCGACGGTTGCATACAACTTTTTAATTATCTAGATCGATGGTTGGAAAACGTTTTGACATTAATTTGACAAATAAAAGTTTCATTCCGTTTACAAAGTAAAAAAAAAGTGTTAAATATATTACAAAAGTGAAAGCTTTTGCATTTCTTTCGAAAATGAAAAATGAGTTTATATTACAGATGTTTTGAAAAAGATGAAAAGCTTTTTGTGGAAATACGTGAGAATAAGTGTTAAGATTCCGATATAAAAGAAATAAATATATGTATATGTAACACCTCACTTTAGCGAACATCGTAAACGAAATGTCAATAGAGTTTGACGTAAAACCACTTTTCGTCTTTCGACATTTCGAAACTTGGGATGAGTTAAAAAACAACAAACCACACTCCGACCTTTGGAACTTACTCTAGAAATCGCGCGTTCAACGAAAAGATAAATTCACGTGATATTGAGATATAAATATTGTAGTGAGCTACACCCCCCTCCCCCTTGTGATATTTCGTGATTTCTTCCGAACCCCCTCCCCCCTCTTGAGCCTCACGCGATTAATGGACGACCCCATACTAATAAACAGTCAGATACAACAAAAAATAATAATAATAAAAAAAGTATAATCAAACTGTTGCAAGGCATTATTTATATCTTCGGTCATTCGCATCCCGCTGTAGCCAGTGACATTGCGCAAAGCTTTTGTCTTTTGACATGTAGTATTGATGAAATTAACAACGCAATTTGAGAAAATATTTAAGCCCTGTTTACACATATGGCAGCTACATATTACATCTAAAATATTAAACAAAAATAAATACTGAGATTTAACGTGGTGGTACGAGTACTAGATTGCAGCCGTTAAACCTACGAGTCTCTACCAATTCGGAATTGACTCCCCGTGTTTGGAGTAGTACCTTTCTGAGATACGTGATGAGATCCATGACTCAGCAGGGGACGCCATGGGTTGTTGTTATGACATGAACGGCCAGACTAACTAGACATTTCTGGTAATAGTGGAACTTGGTGTACTGAGAAACCCTAAATCAAGGGCCTTAAGGACCAATTCTGTCAAAGGAAACTTTAAATCATTGGAAATCTAAACAATGCATTTTTATTTCGTGTAGGTATACCAGGGATTAAAAAACAGAAAGCTATGATAAAGGTTCATTAAATTAACAAGAAGGAAAGTTCAATAAGGCAACCTATGCTTAAAACAGACAAATAAAGCTTAAAATCAGTATATCCATTTTAATATACAGTACATAAAACTATTCCATCTTATCATAAACGCACGGCGTCTGTTTCCCTAAGAAAACTACTTTCTTCTTATCTCCTAAAAAAATATATTTTCATTTAAACCTACTACTCTTTACAAGAGTTTTCTTGTTGATCACATCCGAATCGCATTGTGCCATTAACCCAATTTAGTTATTTTAAGAAAATATGTACGTATTAGCACTTTATATTGGACAGAAAGATTTTCGGTTTTTTGTAGTAGTTGAGGTTTTGTGCAAACATGAGCACACCAAAAGCCAAAGTGGCACTCGATTTTAACGAACATTCCCGTTATAAAATGGGATTTCGTCCGCGGATTTTAAGATAGTATATTGCGTTCATATTGTCCGCTTTAATTAACAATAAACGCAACTTACTCTACGAGCTCTAATGTTTTCTCTATTACTAAAAAACTCCATATAACAAAAAAGAATAAAACAAACAACAAAAGAGCAAATGAAGTCTTAGACGAATAGTGGAATAATGTGCGGATAATCTTATGAATATCCAATAATTGGCTATATAACAAATATAAGCCCTCTTTGTCTTGAGCTGTAGCCTATGATACAAATAGGTACAAGGGTTGAAATTGCTTTGTAAAAAACGGCGGACATATACAAGTATATCCCAATGATCCCCAATCAAATCCAAGAGTGTGTTCAATTTCTTTCAAAAGAACTCTTATTCCATCAAATAAAGAATGGAAGAATAGAATGGATACTTTAAGTTATACAACACTATTCGCTACAGAAAAAATACATTATTTCTTACACCAATACTGTTTACGTAGAATAAATTTTATTTCTCCTTACTGTAATCCATCTCGTCTCGTTCCCGGGCCGCGCCGGGTCGACGAGCTGCGAGGGCGTCAGGTCACATTGAGCCAAGGGTATCGTCGACGTAATTACCTGAGTACAGACAGGTACAAGCCGATTAGAGACTACTGTGACAGAAAATATTAAATTGGAAGAGAAAGTCTTGATTAATTGGCCGTAGTGATGCCATAACACATTTGTTTTTGTTATATAACAAACATTTTTTGGTTTTCGGACTTTTCCTTTGCTTGGGCTATAAGCAATGCTTGTTGCCAAATTTCATGATTCTAGGTATATGGGAAGTACTTTATAGGTTTTGATTCCCAATTCCGTTGGCATAGAAGTTTGATTTTTTCACAGCTTCAAGGGATCTCGATCTCGATCTACTCTAAATTTAATACTGTTAATTAGCTCAGGACAGTTGATTTGGTTACTTAGAATTTTATAAAGGAAAGTGGCTTCAAGCTGAATACGTCGTTTTTCAAGGGATGTCATGTGAAAAGTTTTTAGCAGCTCAGGATATTTATCATATTTGCCGCAGCATCTATAACTTACCATTTTAAGGTACTTGTACTGTACCTTTTCAAGGGCATTTATGTAAACTTTGTAGTGAGGGTCCCAAATGAAGGCTGCGTACTCTAGTATTGGCCTTATAATTGTCTTATAGAGATATAAATATGTATTTTGATTTTTAAAATTTATTGCACTACGAGAAACAAAACCAAAGACTTGAAAAGCTTTGTTTACACTACTGGTTATGTGATTATCCAGTATGAGTTTTGAGTCTAATATCAGTCCCAGATCTCTAGTGGAATCCACCCTTTGAAGAGTAGTGTCATTTATATCATAGTTACAGTATATTTTGTTTCGTTTTGTAGTAAAACTTATTGAGTTGCATTTAGAATAGCTTAGATTAATCTTATTATTTGTACAGAATGTATGTAAAGAAAAACGGTCCGACTGAAGTAAATCACAACATTGTACATTGTGGATAACTTTGTAAATTTTCAAGTCATCCGCGTATAGTAAGAAATCTGAGTACTTTATGTATGATGTCACGTCATTTATATAAATAACAAATAGAAATGGGCCTAAAATCGAACCTTGGGATACTCCTGATGTCACCACAAATGGTTCAGATTCATAGCCATTTACTAAAATTTTCTGTTGTCTTTTATGTATATATGAAGAGAACCACCTTAACAAAGATCCTTTGATAGCATTAAAGGCAAGTTTCTCGAGCAGTATTAGATGGTCTACTTTGTCGAAGGTCTTCTTAAAGTCTGTGTATACACAATCAACTTGTTCGCCGTTATCTAAAGCTAGAAATATGGCTGATGTGAAAACAGTGACGTTGCTGGTGGTGGAGCGATTTCTAACAAAACCGTGTTATAGTTCTTTATTTGCATTCATACATACACTTACATTATTACAAATGTTTGATGGTAATTACATAAATTAGTAGGTAAATTATTATTATTATTATTATTATTCATGTATGAACCCTGTTTTAAGGGTATAACAAAGATAATTAATATAAATTATTTAATATCAATATAAAATAATATAATAGAGTGTATAGCGAGATTCAAATATATTTAAAACATTATATTTTTATCATCAAAGAATTGATTAATGGTAATCAATTCTTTGATGATAAAAATGTTATGTTTTAAATATATTTGAATCTCGCTATACACTCTATTATACATTCTATTATATTAGTAACATTTATCTAGAAGAATGTTTTTTAATTTGGTTTTAAAATTTATATCTTTTTCTGTTTTTATGCTATCAGGGATTTTATTGTAAATCAAAACAGCTCGGTAATACGGTCCGCTTTTGTATATCTCTAGTTTAGGTTCCGGCGGCACGAATTTATGCTGACAGCGTGAATATGTATTGTATATTTAATTTGGTTAGCAAATAAATCTGCTATTTAAACTTCTGGACAGCAAACCAATATTTTGTTTGTAATAAATAAAAATCTAGACTAATACGCAAGCTGATGATGATGATGAAATAAAAATCTGGCTGCAACCCTTGATATGGTAAAAATCCTAATATTATCATTAATTTAACCAATATGCAGTCAGCTTAAAATATTATGGGTCTGCTCAATAAACACTCGCACTGCAAAATAATTACTTGGTTAGCAAGACTTAATAATTGGTCGGCAGAGAAAACATAAGCAATTTATCCGATAGATACGCATATTTAAAAAATGGTTAGCTATAGGTACAAATAATTAAGTTGCGTTTGTATTGAAAAATCGGCAGTTTTCGTTAGAGTGGGCTGAGCGAAAGGCAGTCGTGAAGCACGGAAACGGCCGAGATAAATGCCACATAACAGTCAAACCCATCTAGGTTATAATTATAACCGTGTCTGAATTCACTTAACCTATGTGATCGATGTGACCACGCAATCCGCACTGAGCTAAGAACGCCTCGTATATCACCTTATTACACCCACTCAAAAAAAGATATTTAGTAATATTTTCTGCATTGGGTACAACACTTACTGAAAATGAAATTAATAACTGCGTCCATTTTGTCCTTGACAAGTAAAGTTTATTTGCTGAACAAAATGAAATTAGTGCTTACCAAAATTTGATTAAATTTGGCTCACTCAATGCAGCCAATATTATATTTAATTGGTTGTCCAAAAACATTTGGACTAGTCTATTATGACATTAACTGTTGATATAATCTGAAATATTACCTTTTCTCCGTGAAACAGGCATAAAAATTGAGGGCAAAAATCATGTTTGCTGACCATAAGTCGCTGACCAATTAGTTATTTTGGCGGACCGTTTTTTTCTTTTTTTTTATGGTGAGGTGGCAAACGAGCAGACGGACCACCTGACGGGAAGCGATTACCGCCGCCCATAGACATCCGCAACACCAGAGGAGTCACAAGTGCGTTGCCGGCCTTTGATATGCGAGTACGCTCTTTTCTTGAAGGTTTGAATGTCGTATCGGTCCGGAAATACCGCAGGCGACAATTCATTCCACAGATTCGTTGTGCGAGGCAGAAAGTTTCTAGTGAAACGCACAGTTGTGGACTGCCAACCATCTAAGTGATGGGATGAATATACAGGGTGATTTTAAATTAGTTCTTGATACGAAAGCCTATGCATGTACTCGTGATAACAAACAACTTTCACTAAGGAACCCATAGTCAAATCTCAAAAAAAAATTGGACCCTCCATACAAATCGGTCAACGGACCGGCTAAATTAGTATAAAGAGTCAATTTTTTTTTGCGATTTGACTATGGGTTCCTTAGGGAAAGTTGTTTGTTGTCATGAGCACATACACACCCTTTGGTATCAAGAACTAATTTAAAGTCATCCTATATAGTCGCGTAGAACGATGGCGAAAAGAGGCGGCAGGGATCAATCCGAACAATTCCTCGGAGCACTCCCCATTGTACATGCGATAGAGAATGCAGAGCGAGGCTACATCGCAGCGCCAAGGAGTCAAGCCGATCTGAAATATCCTGGCAGTCGACGATTCGAGTTGCTTTCTGTTGAATGCGGTCCAGAGGGAGAAGCTGGTACTGCCCTGCCCAGAGATGAGAACAGTATTCCATATGAGGCCGAACCTGTGCCTTATAAAGTTGCAGGCGATAGGCCGCAGTGAAAAACCATCTCGATCTATTGAGCACACCAAGCTTCTTCGAGGCAAATTTAGCCTTACCCTCTAGATGACCACGGAACTGGACTTCACTCGATATGTCGACACCAAGGATTCCGATACTAGCTGAGGCATTAAGGGGAGTGTCCTCAAAACGAGGTGATACGAAAAATGGTATTTTCCCAAGAAAATGCCATTTGTCGTATCATTCACTGCCAACAGTGAACGCGCAAACCTGTGTCTTAGTGGGGTTAAATTGGACCAAATTAAGTCGACCCCATTCTGAGACTTTCTTTAAAGAGTCCTCAATTTCCGACACAAGTTTGTTTCAGCTCTCAATGACGTATTCCTGAGAAATGTTAGCACAGCCGGTATAGAAGGCATCACCTGTGCTGTCATCCGCATAAAAATGAGTGCTGCTGATTTGCAGCATATCATTGATATGCAGAAGGAACAGTGTAGGCGAAAGCACACAGCCTTGAGGAACACCAGCATTCACAGACATAGAACCTGAGCATGCACCGTCGACTACGACCTTTATGCGTCTGTCTGCAAGAAAACTAGTGACCCATTTGCATAATTCCTCGAGAAGCCCATAAGAAGGAAGCTTCGCAAGAAGTGCTTTGTGCCAGACCCGATCGAAGGCCTTCGCTATGTCCAAACTAATCGCCAATGCTTCCCCCTTAGTCTCGATCGCCTGTGCCCAACGATGTGTCAGGTAGACAAGAAGATCACCGGCGGACCGGCCCTTACGGAAACCGTACTGTCGGTCACTAAGCAGCTGGCGGTCCTCTAGATACCGAAAGAGCTGGCTATTGATAATGGACTCCATTATCTTTGAGAATAAGGGGGTTATGGCTATCGGCCTGTAGTTGGACGGATTCGAGTGGTCACCTTTTTTAGGGATCGGGTGCACCAAAGTTGTTTTCCAAGAGTTCGGGACTACGCCAGAAGAGGAGGAAAGCTGAAAAAGGCGCATTAAAACTGGAGCCATCTCTGGAGCACACACCTTTAACACGATAGGAGGGATTTCATCGGGCCCACTCGATTTATGAATGTCGAGGGAAAAAAGTGCTTTACGCACTGAGCGTTGGTGGAACCGGATATCCGGCATACAGCTCTTGCACCGCGGTATGGTCGGCGGCTCGTTTCCCCTGTCATCCAATGTCGAGTTGGGCGCAAGAGTTTGCCTAGAAGATCGGCTTTCTCCTTTGCGTCGTGGGCCAGTGAACCATTTCTCATGTGCAGTGATGGAAATGATGGCGTGCAAAAATTCCCCTGGATAGCATTGGCCAGAGACCAGAACGCACGAGTTCCCGAAGGAAGACGCTCTAGTCTCTCGGCAATTCTGCCTATGTGCGCCGACTTCGCCCTGGCAATGTCTCTTTTGAAGGACCTGGAGGCAAAGTTAAACTCCTTTTTTAATGCGCTGGTCTTTTCATCCCGTACCTTCGCTGCATTTGCCCAGACTTGGTATCCCTGCTTCCGGCGAGAAGCCTTTTTGCAGGACCGACCAAACCAAAGCTGGGATTTGCCGCCAATGAGGACCACCGAGGATGGGATAAAAAGCTCCATACCCTGCAGCACCACATCTGCGACAGAATCAGCAGCGAAGTTGGGATCATCCGGCGTGAAGCAAACCTGCCCCCAAGGGTAGGACGCAAAGAAAGACCACACACGACGGCGACAAGCAGCTTGCGGTCGCGGCGGGCACGTGAGTGGCACCGTACTACGGATAAGGCAGTGATCCAAAGAGCCGAGTGAGGCGCCAACGGGTACTTGGTAGCCGTCCGGATGAGAAGTCAGCAGAAGGTCCAACAGTGAAGGTTCATGGTTCTCCACATCATTCTCCACCAGTTGTGTCAAACCATATGCCAGGGCCAAGTCGTGAACAGATCTCCCCGCATGATCGGTCTTGCTAGAGCCGAGCCATTCGGCGCGGTGGGCGTTAAAATCGCCGAGTACCACGATCTCAGCGGATGGGATCTGCTGCTGCACAGTATCTGCAGCCATTTGGACGTGCTCAACGAGTCGGTCAGTTTCGGAATCGCTGGTATGGGACCTATATAGGCACGAATAGACGCGGGGATGGTCATCGACGTCTACACGGAGCCATATGGTGGAGAGGTCCCTACCTTCAAGGTTGCTGAGGCGGCGAGAACTGATATCATCTCTGATGTACACGCATACTCCAGCCCTAGGCACAAAGGAGTATTCCAGATCGTACCCAGGGTAGGAGAGATACGATGTGTCCGCTGGAGACGATATCTGTCTCGGTCAAAAAGAGCAAGGCCGGCTTTTCTGTCTCAAGGAGGTAGTGTACAGCATTTAGGTTTGAATGTAAGCCCCTGATGTTGCAGAAGTCCACAGTCAGCGTGGCAGGGGGTGCCACAGTGTGTTTGCCCTTGCCTTGTGCAGTTGAAAGTGCGGTTTTGCCCCCCCAGAGTACGACGAGGGGCAGCCTGGACGTCCAGGCTCAGGCACGTTAAATACATTATTCTGCTTACAAAAATATGACTATTTTGCTAATCGTTTAAATGATACCCCTTAATAAATAAATTAGTGCTATACTAAGTTTATGTGTTCTTATCAGTTTGCGCTTTGACATAGGCCTCCTTAAAATTTTTCTATTTCGTTTTCGTTCTATGCTTGACTTGTCCAAGCTTTCCGTGCTACCTTTACTATGTCATAGTCCCATCTTTCGTAAGTTTGAATTAATGTTCAAAATAAAATTAAAATAAACAAAGTTTCATAGCTCGTAAAACAGATGGCCGTTGGGGCATTAAAGTGTCCAGTGGCGACCGCGCACCGCACCCACCCTCTCAGTGGACCGATGAACTAATTAAGGTCACAAGAAGTCGCTGGATGCGGGCAGCTCAAGACCTATCGGCATGAAAACTCTAAATTTAAAGCACTCACATCGTTAGTGCGCCGCACGGATTTGATTGAGGTCATCATCGGAGTCTGTAGGCGGCGCGTGGTCCGAGCCGGCCAGTGCAGTCAGATGCGTCGAGTCGCTCTGCAGAGTGCTGCATTCGCCCGCGCCGCCACCGCCGCCGCTGCCGCTCCAGTTGCCACATTGCGCTTTCTTCTGCAGCGCTTGTACATACGACTGTGCAAATATTATCACCATCAAATCAGCAGTCTATCCCTTCAAACAGCACAGTGAATATTTCATTCAGACCCCTGAATGCTGGACTTCTTAAAGTAACTTCCATAAAGTAACCCACTTATTTTTATTATAGCCGTGAGCGAAACAAAATTTCTTTAGTTAAATTGATGAAATGGTCTCATGTTAGCGCAACATATCTACTGGATCAAGGACAACTTAGTTTCAAAGCAATACAGCTAAATCTTTTTAACCGCCTCCATAGTCTAGTGGCTAGTCCACTAGCTTCACAACAGGAGGTCGCGGGTTCGATTCACGGCGGGGTCCTTTGTAGGACTCGATTTGGTTGGTGGTAGGGCATTTAATGAGCCCGCCTGGCTAGCTACCACCATCTTATCTCAGTCTTACCGCTAACATCAATGTTAACAGCATTGATGTGTTTCGGCATGAAGATAAGATAGCCAGTTCCCCATTGCATTGGGTATCTTGGTAACCCCGCTTCCATCTTCGGCATCATCGTCACTATCAGGTGAGATAATAATGCCAATGGCTTACCAACTGAGGGCAAAAGAAAAAACCTTTTCCATGTCAATAATCATTTACGATATGAACCTTACAGGTTTTAAAGTTACAGTCGAATGATCACTTAACTGTTGATTTGGTTTTATTAACATTACCTGTGAAATGACATCTCCGTGGGCAGTGCGAACCTGGTAAAGATATCTATATTTCCGTTGTTTCATCTCGGCTCGCTGTTCGCGCGTGATCGGGCGTGCCTGCTGTGCCTTCAACCGTCGCTTTTGTGCGCTTATACCTGGACATTTATTAATGTACTATATATAAATAAATATCGCAATTGTATTTAATATGATTAATCTCCACCTTGAGATCTCATGGACCATTCCGAAAATTTTATTATATTGTCGAATCATGGTACTCCTTAGGACTAAAATCTTTGAATACTGCAGATGAAGTAAGAAGTAGCACAGTTATACTCACTCTGCTCATGGTAGATCCCGGTAGCGGTGAGTGCGAACTGCGCCGTGAGACCCACAATGGCGGCGGCGGGCCAGGCAGCGAGCGCCAGCCACGACAAACGGCAAGGGGGTGGTGTTGGGGGCTCCAACTTTGCACGGTCCCACAACTATCAAAGAGACACAGTTAATGAACAATGCATGTCTTATAACGCACTACTGCCATAGTATTTTGATAGTGAAAAATAAAATGTAAAATTTTATTCATTCATTTGACAATACCGAATATAAGGCTTCCCATACACTTCCACACAGATTTCTTAGCTAGCTTTTATAGTCAAGTTAATTAGAAATTATATTTTTTCTAAACAAAATATTTTTACTACACTGAAAGTCAAGATATTTTCTAAAATTTGATTCGCATTTGGTTTTTTGTCAAACCTAACACTACATGTGCAAAGTAGCAAATAATATTGAACAAGATAAGGGAAGACTTACCCATTTGAGCATAACAAATCTCTCCAAGAAGTAATCTAGTGAAGTGGCAATCACAGCACCACCATAAACACAGGTTCCAAATATAGTCAAAACTGAAACAAAAGTTTGCTGGAATAAGACACTTAAGATTCAGAAACACACAAATAAAGTCAAATTCAAGTCCTGATGATATGTGGCCACAGTATTAAAATTACCTTTTTTCCAATACAGGTTCATGACTGCAAAGAAAATTCCTGATCCCACCAAAGCCGCTACACAAATCCAGTACTGAAAGTGGTACATAATCATTATAATAATGGTAAATTATCACTTGATAAAAGTAGTAAAAATTACAACTTAATTTATTTTGAAAATAAATATAAATAAAAACATAACCTTGTCTTTTCTGTTATACAGCTGGGTAAAAAAGAACTGTTATTGGTAAACTGACACCCACCAATGGCAGTTAAGTAAGACAGATAATTGTTTGCACTCATTTGTTACTGCAAAACATTAATTTAATAATGTGTTTCTATGTATAATTTTAATTTTATTTAGCCTTTTATTTCCTTAATTTATAAAACATTAATTCATATTTGATAGCAATTTGTTAGATTTTTTAGTTTTAAATATATTAAATATTGGTGATGAAGGTTATGAAAGATTAATGGTATGTAATTAATAGTGCTTTTAATTTGAAATATTTTAATTAGGTACTTACTGTGATTGGTTTGTTGTCAAGGAAGTGATCATAAATGGCCAAACCAGCAATGGCTAACAATAGTCCCGTGTGAAAGCCAGTCATGAAGAGTCCGACATATTGTATGAGCATCGTGATGAGACCGAACAGCAGGCCCGCACAAAGTGCTACACCTAGAGCAGCAGTAATACTCTGTTATAGTTACAAAATTGTAACAAGATCAGAAGTTATTGAAAATTTTATAAATGAAACCAACTGATGTATGTATGAGTCAATGAACTTACCAACATTTCCATAATGTGGCAATAGATATTCTTGTAAGCATATTAAATAAACTATCGCAGACCCAAATGTGAAACCAGTTAGAAACATACTTGCTTTAAAACAACGATAACCTGAAATTTTTTTTCATAAGTCTTATTCTCTTACACTTCAACAACATTTTGCATACATTTAATTAACATAATAAAACTTACCAAAAATTGTGTACACTATACCAAAAACAATATACATTGCACAAAGAACACTGATGATGGGGTCAATATTGAAGTCAATCAAAACTGTACAGAAGTATCCTTCAATATGTGGTCCATTTAGTTTGACTGTTGAGTTTGGGGGGCCCGAAGTGGGCGGCGGTATCAGCTGGCCCATTGAAGACATTGTTAACAATCACAAACTAATCTTTCTTTGATTATACCCTGAAATTAATTACATTGATTTTTTTAAGTTATTCTAGTTCTATTAAGTATTTCAACAAACCCTCTTGCGGATATTTCATTCATGGACCGTTTCACACTGAATCTCATAGTAAGAAAGCGTAACGCGTAACAAAAGCACAGGTACCTAGGTAATTACAATTTTATAACCAATTTTTACCATGTAAGCAAATATCTAAATAGCCACTATGGTATATTTTTTTACGACGCAATTTCGTGATAATCACTGCAATCGATTTGAGTTCTCGGAATTGCGAAAAACACTCACTTTCGTCTTGCTTGGCACAAAGGTCTGTTTGAAATTCGTTTTTGTACAATGGTTTATTTACTCCTAGAGCCAGACATTATGAAATTAATTATCTCCCGAAAAGACATAATGGGAGAAGAAGTATACCTACAAAGTTGTATCTGATAGACAACAAAGGATTCACTATTTTGCTTGTTCCACTTTCTTTTGAAAATATCGCGAGCAAGTTGCAAGTTCTGTCCGTCTTTACATCTGACAGGAGGCTCTTACGGTTCTTTCCTGCTATTGCAAGGAAAAGGCAAAGGCTTCTATGACCACACAGCCTTGTCTGGCTGGTGTAATACAGTCAACGTTGATTGCAATAGTCTGTCATTTTTTATCAAAGAGTTTTATAACCAGAGCCGCAATCGTGTCCATTATGCCAGCGGAATGTTGTAGCTAAGAAGGGTGTGAGTATAATAGGAAATTAGAGCATCATTAGGACTAATTGTGCGTCAGCAGCGGAATTTGTGCGTCTCACAATTTCGGAGATATTCATAAAAAACCGATTCCGCCACGGTAACGTTCCCTCAGCGGCATAATTTTGAAAAAGACGATCTAGCTCATAACAAAGTACATGACTGAGTAGCTTTCATCGTGTTATAAATGTGCGCAAATAGCGGAATTTGTGCATCTTACGGTTTTCGAATTATTCAAGATTCCGCTGCAGTAACGTTTTTGTGTTTTCTGTATCTCGAAAACGGCTGATAGAAGAAATTAAAAAAAAAACCACTAGTAGACCTTAATTTGTGCGTAACTTGAGCAATGTTAGTTTTTTGAAAATTATTATATTTTTTTAGTAATTAATTTGTTTAGAAAATCAGGAAATTCTAATTTACAAGGAAACGAGTGAAGTTGCAATCGAATAAAGAGCACTCAAATATTCCTCTAGTAGACCTTAATAATGTCTGCAATTGTGGATTGTATTATCCAGTCAATTAGTGAGATATACCATTTAATTACGAAATTAAGTTAGCGAAATTTTAAAGATTTAATTCAGTGCTCCCATAAGACTATGTAACATGAAATTTTACATAAAATTAGAGCGTCCTGCTAGCAAGCTTTCCTGTAAGTTTCAGCTTTGAATAACATTGATTTAAAAAAAAATACCCAAAAGAAGAAAGAACGAACATTTTCCCTATAACCCGACCAAATTAGAATGTATACGAGAAAGCGGCTGCGCCATACAAAAGGATAACCTTCTTAAATGAAAGGTATATTGAAGGAAGCATTGAAAGTACAGTTGCGTGCAAATGTTTTACTGACGATTGTTTTCTTAGTACCTACGTACTCGTATAGCGGCCGGGACGAAGCTATTATAAAAGATACTTGTAATAAGATTTTTAGTTATTAAGTATCTTATCTAAGTCTTGCCCGCAAAGATAAATGTTAACAGCACGGATGTGTTCCGGCATGAAGATAGCCAATTCCCCATTGCGTTGGGGATTCTTTGATAAGCCCGCTTCCATCTTCGGCGTCATCATTACTTACCATCAGGTGAGATGATGCCAACGGCTTACCAATAGAGGATAAAAAAAATGCAACATTAAGCAGTGTTTAGTTTCTAGCATACTGATTAATAGTTCGAGAAGGTTAAAATAAAAATTAAAAAGAAGAACGAAACAATGAAGAGTTCTGAGAGAAGAAAGAAGAGATCTGCTAAAATCTGCCACACTACGTGGAACCCCGATATTATGGATAATTATGTATATGGTTTATCTACTTAAAATTAATAAACGGGAAATTCCCGTACTACTTTGCCTAATTAAAAATAATAAAATTAAAAATATTTTCTAGCAAGCAAGTCATAAAAAAAATTATAACTTTTCTATTGCTATTTAAAAAAAAAGTATTTTCTTGAAAACTGCCAAATTCTGACACTTTTTTAAATCGTCAGCTTATTCTGCCAGAGTTAAAATTTAGTAGCCAAATCTACCCAAATGGCAGAAATCTGCCACAAATGGTCACACTGCGGGGCGGACGGGTTTCGAAAACACGGGAACTCGCGCGACGGGGGAGCTCATTCATTCCCTGTGCTCGTGACCTGTGCTCGTGCCCCGGGGGCTACCTGTGCGAGGAGCGCATCTCAGTTCAAAGCGATAAGATAAACACTTTGATCAGAAATTAAAAAGCATTGATTTGATTATATCTTCTTTGCGAGAAATATACCTCAACACATAGAGGTAATAAAGTACTAATTACTTCTATGCTATTCTATGGTATGGTATTTGTTCTATGGTAGTAGCAGAAAAAAATAGTGACGATTAAAAGCATGTGTAAAGCATCTACTTAAACATTTTGAGTTTTATGCCGATACATCAAAAAGTTTGTTGTTCAACTTGTCGATGTTACCCGATTTTACTTAATTTAAATACGACACCAAATAATAAAACATTTATAAACATCATAACTAGAGATGGGTTTTTGCCCGGGCATTTTAGGGCATTTTGAATAAATGCCCAATAAAATATATAAATATATATTATATTAAATATATATTATAATGCCATATAAATTGGGCATTTATTGGGCGTAAATGGACGTTTATTGGGCATTTACTCAAAACTGTCCGGGCAAAAACCCATCTCTAATCATAACAAAAAAAATTCTGCTTAATTGTCAAATTAGTTCTGGTTGTATGCTACCAATTTAGGAAGGTTACCTTTTTGTATGGCGCGGCCGCTTTCTCGTATACATTCTAATTTGGTCGGGTTATAGGGAAAATGTTCGCTCTTTCTTCTTTTGGGTTAATCTTTTTAAATCAATGTTATTCAAAGCTGAAACTTACAGGAAAGCTTTCTAGCAGGATGCTCTAATTTTATGTAAAATTTCATGTTACATAGTCTTATGGGAGCACTGAATTAAATCTTTAAAATTTCGCTAACTTAATTTCGTAATTAAATGGTATATCTCACTAATTGACTGGATAATACAATCCACAATTGCAGACATTATTAAGGTCTACTAGAGGAATATTTGAGTGCTCTTTATTCGATTGCAACTTCACTCGTTTCCTTGTAAATTAGAATTTCCTGATTTTCTAAACAAATTAATTACTAAAAAAATATAATAATTTTCAAAAAACTAACATTGCTCAAGTTACGCACTAATTAAGGTGTACTAGTGTTTTTTTTTGAAACTTCTTCTATCAGCCGTTTTCGAGATACAGAAAACACAAAAACGTTACTGCAGCGGAATCTTGAATAATTCGAAAACCGTAAGATGCACAAATTCCGCTATTTGCGCACATTTATAACACGATGAAAGCTACTCAGTCATGTACTTTGTTATGAGCTACTCTTTCTTCCGTGAGCTAGATCGTCTTTTTCAAAATTATGCCGCTGAGGGAACGTTACCGTGGCGGAATCGGTTTTTTATGAATATCTCCGAAGTTGTAAGACGCACAAATTCCGCTGCTGGCGCACAATTAGTTCTAATGATGCTCTAATTCCCTATTATACTCACATCCTTCTTAGCTACAACATTCCGCTGGCGTAATGGACACGCCGCAATCACATAGAATAGAACCAACATTTTATGTTCATGTCTGTCGTCAAAAAAATATCAATCCAATCTGTGGTGTTGCTTATTCTAAAGCTGAGATTTAATGAATGTCTGTGGTTTTTTGATGAAGATTTCAATAAAACAAACATGTAATAACAAAAGTATGTAGAGTATGTGTTTCAAGAAGTCAATGAATGGACATACTTTTATATATATTATGCATTAAAAACCATGGTATCTATTTTTTTCGGATAATAAAACAAAAATCTTACTGCGAGTTCCCGCCAAAAAGCCTCGGTCGGTTCTTTCTTTTTGGAAAGCGTTCCAAAACACTTTCGTGCGACGTGTAAGGAAGGGCGCAAACATATTACTAACACGCCAGCCGACGTGACGACAACCCCCCCCCCCCCACAACACATGGCTAGAAACATACTACCAACACCCGATGACACAATATGGCGTCAGGGGCCTGTTTCATAAAAGTGCTAATAATATTACTTAATAATATTTGTCTCCAATACTAATATCATAAATCTCTATATACATACTTAAATTACTAATATTACTAGCTCTAATTTTATTAGGAGGACATTAGATCTCATTTTCATGCATGTGTTGACGTTTGAGTGTTTACTACGTCTATTGGCGGTTTCTATGATTTCACCAGTGACATAATAGGATCGAGAAGATCGATTGAAATAATAAAAGAGATGGATATAACTGTGGTAAGGTAAAAAAGATTTTACGAGGGATTACTTAACAATCTAGTAACGAAGTGGAAATTTTGAGTTTTTAAGAATTCCTCCGGGAAGCCTTAAGTTTTCCGGGATAAAAAGTATCCTATATGATAGCCTAGTGATTTATCTATCTACCTACCAAAAATCAAAATCCGTTCAGTAGTTTCGGTGTGAAAGTGGAATAAACAAACAAACAAACATGCATACTTTCGCATTTATACAATAATATTAGTGAGACGAGGTGAGATGAGATTAGTGAGATGAAATGGCCATAGTTATGCCATAACGATCCAACTGATTTTAAAAAAGCAAGGTATAAAGTACATTATCCCTCGCTTACTTTAAATCAGTTGGATCGTTAAGGCATAACTACGGCCAAATGAGATATTTCATTCGTATGTATGTAGGTATATTAGTCGCAAAGCTTCTAGCCTTCTTTACCTACTAAGCACTTGAAGCGACCATTAACGGCTGCTTTGGGGATAGGGCATCCTTTCTTCGTGTCGGAACTTTCAAAATATGTTCAATTTTTGTCAATATGAAATGAAACTTTTTATAAGACAGCCGAAATCTGTCACTGAATTCGAATGTCTCTAAAAAACGCATAACTTGTCTTCATTCTGAAAATTCGAGGCCTCCGTGTAATGAATAAGTCTTCGACATTTCAATCGGAATTCATTCTTAGATTTAACATTAATTAAATTATTATTTGCAGTTGAAACACTTAATTTTATTGTACTCGCAAAACTAATAACAATCAACTAATACTATGAGATAAAATTATTATGACATAATGACACACAACGTCAAAATACTGTTAATATTGGCATTTAGCTCATATAATTAGTAATAAAATAACTGATAATTATGGAAGAGCCGATATTATTAGGAATATTATTGAGTTATTCTAATATTTTTACTCATATTATGAGTAAGCATGTAATATTATCAGACTAATATTTTTTATGAAACAGGCCCCAGGTGTTGTGTTGGTAGTACTGATGTGCCGTTACCGGGAATATTCCCTTAGACTGAGAAAGTGCTCTATATTGCATATAGCGCCGTCCTTTGGGAATATTGGGTATTTTCGCATGGGAATATTCCCAAGGGACGGCGCTATATGTAATATAGAGCGCTGTCTCTGTCTTGCGGGAATATTCTCGGGCATGGCACATCAGTAGTTGGTAGTATGTTTCCAAAGAATTTGTATGGATTTGTTTGATATATTATATGCGAGTTGGTTGTCGCGTCAGCCAGGCGGGTGTCGTGTTAATAATATATTTCCGCCTTAAGACATGCATTAATAAATTATCATTTATATAAGTCATAACACCTTTTTTGAACAGACTGCAGAAACACACACACAAACCAAAAAAAAATATTTTTGTGTTGTTCTTGGTGGCAAAATAACTCTAAACTTCAGCACGGACCTTCTAAAATGTTTTGGACAGTCATTCACAACAAATAAAATTATACATTACCTGTAACAGCACAGTAGTCGTGTTGAAAAAACATCTTAGTTTCATTTCATTTAAATCAGCAGCAACTTGTTCAACATTTCAAGATGAAAGTAACAGTTACCACTCTCAACGATGAAATCTTCGTCCTCCAGGTATCCGAAGACTTGGAACTGGAGAACTTCAAGGCCTTCTGTGAGATAGAATCGGGCTTCCCAGCAAAAGAGATAACTTTAAACTTCAATGGGAGACCTTTGCTCGACGACAAGAAATCTTTGAAGGATCTCGGTGTCCACGATGGGGATGTGATAGTGCTGATTCATATGGTACAGTCTGCTTCTAATCTTCGTGTAAACGATGCAAATCAAGGTAAAAAATATTTATCGTGGTAGTTATTTTTACGCGAGCTTGTATGGAAACTGCATTGTCATGCTTGTTGATGTGTCAGAGTGTGATAAATTATTGACAAATATTAAAAAAACAAATTACAAAATGACATAAAGGAGAAAAACAATAAAAATAACATCTAAACATCTGTCATTTTTATATAAAATTTAATAATTTGAATACAAAAAAATAATAATTGTAGGTTTATTTAACCAATTTATGTCTTGTTTGTCTAGCTTTACCAACGGGCCTGGCTCTCGACTTCAGTAATATTCAAGTGCCACCAGAAGCTGCGAGTACTTCAATGGCTGCCAGAAATCCACCTGTAGAGGAAGACCCACGAATTATCAGGGAAATGTTTCTTGCCAACCCAGACCAACTTGCACTTCTAAAACAAAATAACCCAAGATTAGCTGATGCTCTACTCAGTGGTAATCTTGGTATGTACAAGGTTTTTCAAAAAACTAAACATAGGTGTCCTATACGTCTCTTGTATATTGTGTAACAATTAATCTTCAAGGAATATGTGGATTGGGATTGTTTCATCAATTTTAATATTTTTCAGACACATTTGCCTCTGTGCTTAGAGAACAAATAACTGCTCGAACTGAACGTCAACAACAAAGAATAAGGTAATTTTATACTATGTACTAGGTTTTTTGTATTTATAGCTGGAACAGGTGGTATTCTTGCATTTATATATATAGTTTTACAATTTAATTTGTTATGTCATGAATATATAATATAAAATATATGTGTAATATCACAAAAAATTTCTGGAATTTTATTAAATAATGTGTTTGTTCAGCAGTCTTTTAGCTGATTATGCGTTTATTCATGAAATAATGGATCCACCATCATATGGTCTCATATATCGTAAATAGAATTTAAATGTAATTAGAAGACTTTTCAAGCATCATATCTTATGTTTGCTTGTTAATGTCTTTGTCAACAACTCATCCAATAATATATAAATGAAGATGCTGCCAAGGATGTATCAAGCAAATTCTAATTGTACCTGGTCATTCTTGCCTTTAATTATAGGATGATGAATTCTGATCCATTTGATACTGAGGCTCAACGTATGATTGCTGAGGAAATCCGGCAAAAAAACATAGAGGCTAATATGGAAGCTGCCATGGAGTACAACCCAGAAACCTTTGGAACTGTAGTGATGTTGTATATCAACTGCCACGTGAATGGGTATGTAAAAGAAACAAATTATATTACCTTGATATTATGCCACCTAATTCATATAGGCTCAACCTTTAACAAAATTGGCAAAATACTCAAAGGATTAATCTTACTACTGTTTTGTCTACTTTATGTATCCAATCCAGAGACAAGATAGGTATATCCCATCGTAATCTACTGTCCAGTGGACCAAAAATATAAAACATCATTTTTAAAAAAGCTTTTTATATTTTTTTCATTCTGATTCCAGCCTGTAAGTACTATATGTAGGAGCTGTATTTATTTTTTAGATACCCAGTGAAGGCCTTTATAGATTCGGGAGCTCAAACCACTATAATGTCAGCTTCATGTGCTGAGAGATGTAATATCATGCGATTAGTAGACACCAGGTATTGTCACATAATGGTTGTAATTTTTTTACAAATGTTTTTCCATTACAGTATAAAGATGCTTAAATTATATTTTAGATGGGCTGGTATAGCTAAAGGTGTTGGTGTTCAAAGAATTATTGGTCGTATCCATATGGTTCAAATGAGAATTGAGAAAGATTTTCTCACCACCTCTTTTTCTGTACTAGAGGAACAGCCAATGGACATGTTGCTTGGTTTAGACATGCTGAAAAGACATCAGGTACTTAAATTTATTTTTAGCTTATTTAAAGTAGCACAACCATCTTCACTACTTTTTCCTAGAGCACCTTGTGCATCCTATATATAAAGAAACAGTTTACCTAAGTGAATCTTATGATCATTAGAATTAGAAATGTGTTTGTAACAAAAGTTGGCTATTTATGTTAACACATTCACTGTGCAATTGAAAAGTAGAAGTTGACCCCTCACGTGCTCACATACATTGATTGTTTTATGTTGACTACTACTTATTACGACTTCTTGGCAACACACTATTCAAAATGATCTTCCGGTATTCACAGGTTATTTTTCACAAGTTCATAAGCCAATTGGAATACTTAAACTCACATGTGTGAGATTTTACAAGCTTATTACTTCACAGGGTAGTGTGAGCCATATGTGGTGCACTCACGTATCATTTAAACCTCTAAATGCCCCACATGTGGGTCATTCACAGTGAACGTGTTAAAATCTATCGAACAGATGTTAAATGGATGTTGGAAAATTGTTTGTTTACCTAAATAATTTACAAAAAAGAAGTTATTACTAGATTACACATGCGGAATTTCAACTAATGAAAATCTTTCTGTAACTAATTGTATGGATTTGATAGCTATTATTTTAATTACTATGAGGTTTACTCGGGTATAACACAGTTGTTGTATAAAATGTATAAGGTCAGTTGCTCAGAAAATAAATAAAAAAATATATGTTTCAGTGCAACATAGACTTGAAGCGAAATGTTCTGCGAATCGGCACTACCGGCACTGAAACTCCATTTCTGCCAGAGTCAGAATTACCGGAGTGCGCACGTCTGTCTGGGTTCTCCGAAGATGAAATCGTCAATCAGTCCGTGAGAGATCACGAAGAACGCCAGGTTAAAGAGGCGCTAGAGAAATCTAAACAAGGTGGGCGAGCGAAAAAAAAGTAGCCGTATGCAACTTTTGTGATCGTGGCACATTGGTGAATTGTCTACCAAAAAAAAAAATAGTATTCAAAATAAAAAAATGTAAAAATTATTTTTAACTTTTTTAATGTATTATCATAAATATGCCAAAGTCATGCCTAATCATATGTAATTTACCATTAATTTAGTCTTAAAGTACATTTTAAAATATTATATGAATCTTTCAATTAACACTCAGGTTCTCCTTTTGTGTTCATAACATTACTTATCACCAAGTGAAAATTAACGTTGTATGTGTTCGGCGTCTTCATATTTTGTATTTGCTTGCGATTATTAACATTTACTGTCTTGTGAATCCAGTTTCCGATAGTTATAGAGATCATCTGTTTGAAAAAGGGCAATATTATTAACTTAATCAAACTATATTTCATGCCAGTCTGTTGACAGTTATTAGGTATCTGTCCCGTGTCAGAGACAAGAATTAGGACAAGCCAATAAATTCTGGACGAAAAAGGGTACTTATTTCTACGTTATTTTTTTGTTTAATTATTGATGTGACTCTACATTTAGTGGTATATGTAGTCTTAGTTTTAGTAGTTATCGTTAGCTTGAACACGATCTCGTCGACTAGATCACCTAAAATGTAATTACTTAGATTACTTAAATAATTTAGACTGTATTGTATAGTAATGTAAAATAACATTGGTTTAAAGGACCATAATATAAGATATGAATACAAATTTGTTGTATTATACAGATGCTGCGGGAGGCTCGGGGACGACTGCTCCGACCCCTATGGACCAGTCTATCGGCTCAGCTCAAGCAAACAGGCAACGAAGTGGTACGCAACCCTATTTTACTTACACATACTATTTTTAAAAACCTTAGTAAGCATGACGTCGCTCTCGTGAAAATAACTGCCGTAGTCTCATTTGTTGACTTCATTAGTAGATGGTTATTCAAGGATAGAAAGTAATTAATTTCATGCGATATGTTTTAAAATGTGTTTAAATAGATCTTTCTCCCGAGGGAAAGACTCTGCTTAGAACTTCATCTGCGGGGAAACCACAGCAAAAAGGGGAACTTAAATAATAGTTGTAAATGGTATTAAATAATAGGCGTCTTCCTTACTTTAACTCATTATTTTTCTGCCAAAACTCGTAGGTACCATAGATGAACTAGAATGTACGTGTATCCATTTAACTTGCGCGCTAAGTTATTATCCTTTTACCAGAATCTAATGGAAATAGCGTGAAAAAATTAGAATACCACTAAGGAATATTATTTCAATATTCTGATTATAATGTCCTCACACAATTTAAACTTTATTTTAAGGTAGGTACCTATAATTGATTTGGATAAATGAAAATCGACAGTTCCTTTTTTTATGTTATCAAAAAATAAACAAAAAACAAAAATCTTTTTTATTTAAGTAGATGCTTTACACATACTTTTGAATCGTCATATTTTTCTACCTAGTACAAAGTTCCTACCACTCGGACTCGGAGCTTATTTATTCATAATAACCGGAGAGCTAGCTACGGAAATATTATATGGATGCAATTTATAGAGCAACGAAATCCCTCTAGTTAGTGTGTCATACTATCATTATTATTTGATCCGGGCGCCTGGCAGCTGTTCAGCGGTGGGGTTGAGAGTGGTTGAGCAACAAAGGGGCTTAAAAAAAAACTGAAGTTTTGAAATTTATAGAGCTCTGGATTTGGTGTGGTATTATAGCTCATTATGTATTTAATTCGAATATAGCATTGCCAGGCGTTTTGGTTGGGGGAAAAGTAGTGCCAGGTAACGTCCAAGGTGAGTTAAAAAGTTGTTTTGTATGGGAGGTACCTTATCCTGGTATGGCCCGAAATAATTCATGACCTTAGTAGGCCGTATAAAGTTATCAAAAGATACAGAGTTTCATTCAAATCTTTATATCTATTTTTGAGAAAAAATAACAAAAAACTTATTTTTGTATGAAAGCTATCAGAACCAGATTTTTCCCAGACTAACTATCTGATGTACTAGGTTGTATAGAAATATGGTATTGTACAAAGTTTGAACGATGACAATCTTATGTTTGTCAAATGATATGTAAGGGATTCGCGCGAAAGTGTGCACAGCGTGGCTATACAATTTATTGTTTTTTGGCCTCTTTTAGTGCAAGACAATCGAGTCCCAACAACATCTCAAGTTCGATTTTTTTTGCCATGACAATACTTCCTGCTTGACCAGTGTGTGTTGCCAGTGATGACATATGGAACCGAAACATGATCGCTTACTATGGGCCTCATAAGAAGGCTCAAGGGTGATGCTACATGCTATGCTTGGAGTTTCCCTACGTCATCGAATCAGAAATGAGGAGATACGTAGGAGAACCAAAGTCACCGACATAGCTCACAGAATCGCTAAACTGAAGTGCCAGTGGGCGGGGCACATAGCTCGTAGAACAGATGGCCGTTGGGGCATTAAAGTTCTCGAGTGGCAACCGCGCACCGCAATGTTGGCAGACCTCCCACTCGGTGGACAGATGACCTGGTAAAGGTTGCAGGAAGCCGCTGGATGGGGGAGGCTCAGGATGTGGAAATCCTTGGGCAGGCCTTTGTCTAGCAGTGGACGTCTTTCGACTGATGATGATGATGATGACAATACTTCCTTACAAAACCCGGCCAAGTGAGAGTCAGTCAGGCTCAGTAATAGGGTCCCATTTTCACTCTGTGGGTAACGAAACACAATAAAATTTGACCCAGTAAATAAGACGACGACTTTGGCCTTTTTCACGCACATTGGTCTTCACCTGGCACTACTTTTCCCCCAACGAAAACACCCGGCAATGCTATATTCGAATTAAATACATAATGAGCTATAATACCACACCAAAACTGAAAGTGATTGCACGCCTTCAGTTGTTTTTAAAACCCCTTTGTTGCTCAACCACTCTCACTCCCACCGCTGAACAGTTGCCAGGCTCCCGGAATAGATAATAATGATTTTATGATACAATACAGGGTGTAAGGGACAGGTTTCCGAAAACTTTAAGGGCTTGCTCAGTAGACGAAACTGAACAACTTTCCACGAGAATTTTTTTCAGGAAACGAAAAAAAAATCGGCTTCTCCATACAAAATTATAAACTTGATTGGACAGTTTGTATGGAGAAGCCGATTTTTTATTTCGTTTCCTGAAAAAAAATCTTGTGGAAAGTTGTTCAGTTTCGTCTACTGAGCAAGCCCTTAAAGTTTTCGGAAACCTGTCCCTTACACCCTGTATAAATTGCAACCGCATTTCCATGGCAAGCTCTTAGACTATAATGTGTGGTGCTATTCCGATTTTAATCGTTTTTAGTCTATATCGATGATAGTTTCCATTTTTAAACCACTTTTCCACAACGAGCAACCTAAAAATTTACCGATGTAATATTTTCCACTTTCTGAATAATTGTATGGGTTCCTTGGCGTTTAATTTTAAGAGTAGCTAACATTTGCCGCTTGTCGGTTTATAAAAAGTCAAGTAGTGATCGTTGGTAGTGTTTTATATCACATTTTTATTTTAACTTGAAAAAAATGTAGTTGAGACTACGTAACGGATAAAATGCAATCCAAAAAAGCTGCCAAGTGCGAGTCGGACTCGCCCATGAAGGGTTCCGTAGCAGCAAGTAACATAATATAAAAGTTTTTGTAGTTCGTTGTAACTTGAATGAAAGGTAAATTGCGGTTTACGATTTATGACGTATTAAAAAAAACTACTTACTAGATATCGTTCAAATCAATTTTCGGTGGAAGTTTGCATAGTAATGTACATCATATATTTTTTTTAGTTTTATCATTCTCTTATTTTAGAAGTTACTGGGGGGGGGGGGGGGACACATTTTACAACTTTGGAAGTGTCTCTCGCGCAAACTATTCAGTTTAGAAGAAAATGATATTAGAAACCTCAATATCATTTTTGAAGACCTATCCATAGATACCCCACACGTATGGGTTTGATGAAAAAAAAAATTTTTGAGTTTCAGTTCTAAGTATGGGGAGCCCCGAAAATTTATTGTTTTTTTTCTATTTTTGTGTGAAAATCTTAATGCGGTTCACAAAATACATCTACTTACCAAGTTTCAACAGTATAGTTCTTATAGTGTCGGAAAAAAAGTGGCTGTGACATACGGACAGACAGACAGACAGACAGACAGACATGACAAATCCATAAGGGTTCCGTTTTTTTCCATTTGGCTACGGAACCCTAAAAATCTGAAACTTGTATATTTTGAGGGTATCGAAAATTATAAACTGTAAAAATATGTGAATAATCGCATGGAATTCGGCCCCTGTAGGACGAAAGTGACCGGCGGCGACCCTATCGATCAATAGGTTAACGGTTATATCTCTGGATGTACAGGATAGGTCCTTGTACCACAAGAACAACTTCTGTTTCAAGAAGCACGTTCCTCTCCTGTACATAAACCCTATGGTCTTACACCATGGTCTTTATGGTCTTAAATGTGAAAGTAGTCAAATTTATCAGTAGGTTGTAAATAAAATACCTTTTTTTAAATTAAAAGCAATGATTATAATTTCAAATTTCCTCGTTAAAAAGATATCCGCCATGATAATATTTTTTTCGTGAAGTCATTATATAGGATATTAAATATAACAATAGGGAGTTTTCAGATGACGTATGTCACGCCTTTCATAAGATTCTCAATAGATGGCGTTTCTAAGCTTTAGAAAAGTATTTTTAAAAAGAAGCATAGAATTTACGGTAGCAAAATAGATTTAATATTGTTGAAAATATCACCTGAACATAGATTCTTATTAATTGAATTAACAGAAACGATTTTCCAACTTGGTCAAGTATGGATGACCTGGGTGCGTTCTGGTTTCTCTATTCTATGTAATTTCTTCTTCCAAACCAAAATAAATTTATTTTAAAACATTTTTATGATTAAATGCAATTTATAACTTGGTATCATGTTAGAATTCTTGAAAGAAACACTAAAACATACTAATAAACTTTGTGCGTTAAAAATTATGAAAAATATTTAAAATACAAAAAAAAATATTCAATGAAAAGTAATCTTCGAAAGCTATTCATCATTACTATGATATTATGTACTTAGTAATATCAATCAGTTTTGAAGATTTTTTATAGATATTTTTATTTCCAATATTGATCAGCACCATCTAGTTGAGATTAGAGAAAGCCGTGGAAAATTCCCTATTCCACATCGTATGACGAAACCATTTATTTATAATCTCTTTGTGTTTGAAATTTATTGAATGCCATCAGTGACGTAAGAAACATCCAAATGTAATGGGGTGGCTGGCGTTTCAGATATTTGAAGAACAGAGGTAAAAAATAGATCTTTATAAATAAAAAAATATTTTTTTATATTTCAAATAAAACAAAGTACCGCAATCATTCTTGTATATTTGTTTTTCTTGTATAAAGTAAAATACGAGTTATGCTGGGTGACATTCTATTCGCTGAAAGTAAAAAATAATTTTTAAGTTATTTTTTTTTATTATGATTGTACAGGTCCTTAGGGAAAATTGTTTAGTAAGTCATATAACAATCTTCTTGTTGACAACCCACATCGTTAAGAAACTTAAGGCGAATAAAAAGTACGGGAAAATTGTTTAGTTGGTTATGTTATATAAGAAACCTTGGCGAGTAAAAAGTTACTCTTTATAAACACCATCACGTAAGAATTGTGTGTAGGTAGCGAGTATTATATTTAAGGTCATGTTTATTCAACAACAACTTGGAGCCCGGTACCTATATTCCATTGCGCAACATAAAACGGGACCTAGTCGAGGTTTTTGGGAGCTTTTAATATTTATAGGTATAACTTATCGTGTTGCGACACGTGAGCGATAGAAACTGGCACAGACATTTACATGAGGATTCAAATTTTCCGACGGCGGCGCAACGCGTTAGTGGTTTTGGTAGTGTAATATGTCTGAACAGTTCAGATGCTATGAATAACATATCAAAACTGGAGAATTTCCTAATATAGTAAAATACACTCCCGGACACATCTATCGGCCCACCTTGTATTTTATGCTTTGATGGTCTCTAGCCAAAAATAAATGTTAGGTGGAGCAAAAAGTTTTAATGCAGTTTTAAAGCTGGCACATTTGTATTTGTATGCTATTGTTATTTTTTAAATTTAGAATACAGAATACTTAAAAAAATAAGAATTACATTGCATTGTGCATTAATGAAGGATAAGACATGAACTGGACTTTTGAATGTTTTGTTTCAGATTTTTTTATTGAGTAACTTGTATTGCCTCCAAAGGCATCTACGACAGCACTTTGGGTCAAATTTGACAGAAAAAAGGATACTCCACCCGAAATAGCCGCCCAAGCTGTAGCACTTCTTCAGGCCGGGCTTAGCCAGAGAAATGCCATTGCACAACTTAATTTAAGCCGTTCGTTCTGCTGTACGGAGAGTTTACCAAAGGTACCTCGAGACTGGCGGCTTCATTCGTCGTCAAGGAAGATCACGACCTCGAGTGACAACTGAAAGGCAAGACCGGTTCATTTTTACAACAGCTTGAGAAATCGTCACCTGACCTCTGTTCAGATTCAAAACCAACTTCGTGACTTTCATGGAGCGCTCGAACTGTTCGAAGAAGGTTAAAAGAACGCGATGTGGTACCACCCAAACTAACGCCAGCTCACCGAAGAGGGCGCCTTCAGTTTGCGCGTACTCATTTGCAGTGCACTCAGCAACATGGAGGAAGGTGTATCGAAGACAGGGAGAGCGTTTTGCTCAGTGTTGCATGGAAGAGAAGGTTGCTTTTAGCGGTGAGTCGTGGACAGTGTGGGGAGGAATTTCCGCAAATGGCAAAACCGAACTTGAGGTGGTTACGGGACCACAACTAGATCATTAGATGGTGATAGGTATATTCGCTAGTGCTTAGAACCTCACGTGATGCCATACGCTGACTATGTGGGTTCATATTTCATTTTCATGCATGATAATGCAAGAGCGCATACGGCTGGAATAGTCTAGGATTATCTTCGAGACGTGGGTATCGAAGTTATGGACTGGCCAGCAGGAAGCCCAGATATGAACCGAACACTTATGGGACGAGTTGAAGAGGCTTGTTCGAGCTCGCCAGCCAACTGCACAGACGATGCAGAAACTCGAAACTGCCATAGAAGAGGAATGGAAGATGATATCACAGAATTTCATAGAGAAACTGATTAATTCTATGCCTAATCGCACGTGTCGTAGGTGCCTTTGGAGGTTACTGTTACAAGTTACTGAATAAAAAAATCTGAGATAAAACATTTATTTTCTTCAAAAGTCCAGTGCATGTCTTATCCTTCATTAATGCACAATGCAATTTAACTCTTTTTTATAAGTATTCTGTATTCGAAATTTAAAAAAATAACAATATGGTTGCGCAAATTGAGCACAATCGGTATTGGGATGGAACGCAATATATTAGATTTGACAAGTCAATTCTCGGCCATCGTGAAGACCAAGTTGCTGGGAATAAAATCTCCTATTCTGTTCTGTTCGTGTAATCTAATTTTTGGTCAGAACTGTCAGAGCAGTGGCACGAGAAGGACTGGATTCGGGCCCTCTGCGCAAAAGACAAATGTGCCAGCTTTAAAACTGCATCAAAACTTTTTGCTCCATCTTTTATTAACATTTATTTTTGGCTAGTGGTCTCTAGCATCAAATACAAAGTGGGCCGATACAGTGGCGTAGCGTGGGGGGGGCCGGGGGGGCCATGGCCCCGGGCGGCACATGGATAGGGGCGGCGGACGGCACATGGATAGGGGCGGCAAGCGCCGCATTTTTTTTACCTAGTGTTATTAGGCGTCGATGAACTGCACTTAGATCGCGCTCCTCAAGATATTAATAGAGAAGACTACAAACTTGAGCGTGTACCTACGTCTTCGTACTTTTATAGCTGCAACAGATCCAGACTTTAAAAAAGAGCTACATAATTATGTCTGGTTCACGGGGCTTACTAAAATATAAGGTGCTACTTTATTAGTGCCCGATATTTTTAACCGACTTCAAAAAAAGGAGGAGGTTCTCAACTCGTCGGTTTTTTTTATGTATATTCACCGATTACTCGAAGACGCCTGAACCGATTTGGAAAATTCTTTTTTTGTTTAAAAGGGTATACCTCACAGGTGGACCCATATAAATTTTATCGAAGTCAATTAAGCGGTTTTTGACAAAATCAACAAAAACATAGCAAAATTGGAGTTGTTGCGATTTAAGTCGGTTGTTTTTAACGTATTCAGCGTGGTCAATTATAGTCAGTCCGATTCTGATCAACTTTCCTCAAGGAATCCATAATCAAATCGCAAAAAAAAATTTGGACTCTTCATACAAATCGATCAAACCGAGCGGCCAAATTAGTATGAAGAGTCTAAAAAATTTTTGTGATTTGACTATAGATTCCTTGAGGAAAGTTGATCAGAATCAGGAGTAGAAGCACTGACTAAAATATCGGGCACTAATAAAGTAGCACCTTATATATTATAAACTTGAAGAGGGTTCACCAAATATTATCATAAGAAAATTTTTAACAGCTGCCTTTAGCAATGCCGGTTTTGAAAGAAGCTTCTCTATACTGAAGTTAATTAAAAATTACCTAAGGTCGAGGCACGTCCAGGGGGACGGCTTAAGCGATTCGATCGCTTAAGCTTATATGATAAAAAAATATTCAAAGTTACACAGGTGTCCCAAAATGGGTGGATCAAATTGCTATGGTAGATACCTTGTCTAACGTCCCACCGGATAGTCTAAAGTTAATTAAAAAAAAAACGACTTGGTTTTTCCGAAAATAGGGAAAAAAGTCCGACATTTTTTAAATTTTCGCCTCTAAGTGTCACGTTTAGGGTGAATTTGTATTTTTCAATAGTATTAACAATATGTGATTGCTTTACCTAACTGTAAACATTTAACCTAGCTAAAACGTCATGAAAACAAATGTTATCGTATGAAGAATGAAACCCGTACATACAGCAAGTCAGCAACAGCGCAAAGTTACTATTTTGCACAGAGCTGGAATTTGGGTCGTGCCACCCGTGCACAGACACAGGGCATCGAGCTTATGGGGGCGCCAAGCACCCTGGTAGGTGGGGTACCTACCCTAACTGAAATGGTGCTGAGCGCTCCAAGTAAAAGGGTTTTTGTTGGTTTAACATAAATATTCTTAGATATAAAAAAAAATTTCGCGCTCGCTTCGCTCGCGCTTATCTTTCATAAATTGTGTATGTTCGTGAGCGAGCGGTCACGGAAGTATATAATGCGCTCACTTCACATCAGGAGGTTGCAGATTCGATTTCCGGCGGGGTTTAGTTAGTATTACTGATTTCCAATTCAGCTATATTAGCAAGCGAACATGACTAATGATGAAAATAGTAAGGGGCGGCAAATTTTCGATGGGCCCCGGGCGGCGAAAACCCACGCTACGCCACTGGGCCGATAGATGTGTCCGGGAGTGTAGTTACACTAAAACAAATTCAAAAACCTATATCTTCGTAATGTAAGAATGAGGAACGATTTACCCGCAGGCCTCGGTGATCCCAGCCGCACAATCTTGCCAACCGACGCTTTTGGCGAGCCTGAAGTGGAAGAAATAGTCGCTCTTGGCTTCACCAGGGAACAGGTATGAAAATTCGATTAAGTAATCGTATTTGAACCTTATAATACGCCGTGAACCGAAAATAAAGTAGATGAAAACCCCGTTATTTATATCGGGTGTGTGTATGTATGTATGTATGTCCGTTGTTCTTTACGCATTGGCGAGGTGTCATTAAATTCGTCTTGACCTCTAGATTTACATAGGTGCGGCGTATTTTTTGACAAATGTATATTTACCGCATGTGTTTTTTTTGTGGAATTGGTTAGCATGTTTAGGTATCTCGTACTTAGCTGGATGTTGTATATATTTGCAGGCCATCGTTGAGCTGAGACGTTTCAACGGAGACAAAACGCAAGCGACTGTTGCACTTTTTGCCAAATCCCTTAAGTTCTGATCGTAGCTTATACGCGCCACTTCGAAAACAGAACTAAAGCAGAATATCGCAAAAGTATCATCTTTGTCTTATCATGTAACATAGATTATAAAGGTATACATTTTGTTAACAACCCATAGTGTCCCCACTACTGAAACATGGGTCTATTTCCGTATTTATGGTGTAAATTTATTTTTATGTAATAAAATAATAATTATTAAATTCACCATAATATTTTGTTTACCGGAATAAAAAATATCTTGAAAAATCTCTGAATAGTAGTCCTGTCTATAATAGGATCCAGCATCTATCAGTAGTGGAAGCCCATGGCGTTAAGTTTTTTTGAAGAAAATGGGATAAGCACATGTATGCGTCTTTGCAAATTTTATGTTAAATGAATTTTATAGTGTCCGGATCGCAGGGAAGTACTGTAATTTATAGAGTATTGTAATTAAATACTGTAATTATTTACCCAAAAAAGAGACCACTTCTTTATCTTTATTCAACTCAGCTTTTCATCACAAACCGATATAAACCTTTTTAAATAATTCCAGTCAACTGTGACAACATATGTTCTACCGCTTTTTAAATCAAATCGCCAAAAATTTTTAAACTCCATACCAATCGCTTATCGGATTGACTCTGGATATATCCATATAATAACTTCTTTATGCCTAATATGCCAGCAAACGGTGGAACTCTTGTATTTTCAGCGTCATTTTTAAGGAATTTTGATTAAATAAAAATTCATTGTGACTTTGTTTTCCGTATTTTTACCATCGAGGCACCGAAAAGTTAGTATTTAAAAAAACTTCTTATAAGTACTTTTTTTTACTCGAGGAAGGAAAAGTTTATTTGAATTATCCAATAAAAACAAAATGCTACTTTTTTGGGTAAAAAAACACTGAAAGTGACATGCATTGATAACAATAAGGTTTTATAAGGTTTATTTCACCCTTGCTTGGTTTAATGGGTTTAGGTACTTAAGCAGCTTCGGTAATTTAGTAACATATTTTGTTAGATAGATGAAGAATTTATTTTCTTAAGTTTAGCTAATATTTTTGTAACGGCAAGAATAAAAATGTAGTTGAAACAATTTCATACAGCATACTAATACACACGATAAACGTATTGTTTAATTGTACTATACAAAACACAAAAAATATTACACTAAATATATTGTAATCCAGGCGACGCGTCGTCGCAGCAAGACTTGTTACCACTTTTAAACTTTTATTCGCTGTTAAAACGACATATGTATTTGATCGCTCCCTATTTTTTACATTTTGACACATCTTAAAATAGGTTTTATTATACTCACATAAAAATAAAAGGTAAGTACATGAATGAAATGAATTAGCTTAGTTATTGTTTTTATAATTATTTTAACATTAATGGAAATAATCTGTTTAATTTAATAAATATAGGAATATTATTATGTACACTAATATTCGATTGTTTTAGAGACTGATAGTGTCACGGAAAGTGGTCTTAAATAGGTAGAAGTCTGGACTGCAGACTGTAGTCCAACTTGCAGTGGTCGTCCTGTATACTAGGTGTAAAAAATAAGTGTAGGACCCTTGAATTGGGGCTCATATCATTATAATGAACAATTTTTCTTGTACCAGTAATGAATTACCATATTTTCAAATATTACGTAAAATCACGTAAACCTGCGATTACATGATCGTTCAGTTTCTCATAAAATTACGCGATCTTACGATATTACATTTGTTGCATGCCAACTTTTATATTTTATGCAGTGTATTTTAAAGTTTAATTTAAACATAAGAATTTAGCAATTATTAAAAAACTGTTTGTTACATTTTTACGAACTAATTTGCTAGAATAATATTGTTTGAAATCATATTGCCGTTTATATAAGCTTATGTATAACATCACAAGTAGTAAATAAGTACTATTACCGTATGCAAGTAAATTAGTCTGGAGTTATCTCCTATCGGGCTTCGATGCGAAGAACTAATTAGTCAGGTAGATGATAAATCCCTTAGTTCCAAAAGTAAATTATATCTACCATACATTCAAACATTAAATAAATGAAGTTTTAATATAAAACAATCGTTTTACTTCTAGCGTTTACCGATTGATTCCCTACTTATCATAAACATCTTCCTGCCCTGTTCCCAATTAATTGGGGCGTCGGCGTGACATGTCTTCTCCTTCCATTCATCTCTTGTAATCTCAGTGCTTTCCTACTCATATTATCCCATTTATCATTATCATTGATTCCCTACTAATATTAGGTAATTTTGAGCTCAGCACAAAAGACGTAGTCGACTAGTCTGTAAAAATTGATTCGCATTTAGATGCAACGCGACGCAATGTTAAGATACTCGAAGCATCCACGGATTCGCAATGCGCCTCGCGAAATCTCATTAAGTATACATCTCGTTGTACAATTTTATCATGCACTTAAATTATTATTGCATTACTACAAATAACTTAAATCAGTGATATGATTTTTCGTAAATTACCCAGTATCTTCAGAATCTGTTAGCTGATTTGCTAATTTGTTTGCCATAGTTGTTAGTATGTCTGTTAATCGTGCAAATCTTTGATTTGGTGTAGTCAATGCGCCACGTTCGCCCCACAGAAAGTTTATGTGAAACTCTGTTTTGAATAACTCCAACAAAGTCGGGTCCAACATAGGACCGAGAGAAGACATTTCTTGCACAACCGTTCTGGCATTTCTTTTGAACATTTCCACTTGATTTGGAAAATTCCTGGCAGCCTCTAAGTGTGCCGCGGTGGCATTGAAGTCAAAATCTAAACTGTTCATGAGACTGCAGGGAAATGTTTCGTCTGGTTGCATGAGACCGCCTTCGCCATCTGTAATGTTAAAAGTGCTCCTGAATTTCTACTGTGGCGGTCACTTCAAAATGTTTAAAGTCCACTCCCGGAATCAAAATGGTGGACTTCACTCGTGAATCTAAACAACTTTTCCCTATAGAGCAGGACCCATTTTTAAAAATCTTTCAAATAATAATATAATACGCTACGCCACGCCACTGCCACAGAGCAAATAAATCTGCTCATTACAGAAATGTTTGGCCCACGACTCTCGGATCAGTAGTCAGGAGCGCTAACCACTGAGCCACCGAATCTGTCGAATTAAGAGTAGCTCGTCGGAGGACTGCTGAGACGTGCTGAGTGCTGTGAGTGTAGCCGCACATTCTCAGCCAAAATTGGCTACGTCAGTCACATTAGAGTCACGACACGAACGTCGCTCTAATAAATGATTGCATTCGCCGAGGCTGAAATCGGCCTGGATTGATTGCTTGATTGTGCAAACACAGCTGGCCTGGCGTTTTGAATTTTTTTACCTTAGGATTCTTCCGATGCGATTCTTCGCATACTTACCAAACAAATGGAAGCACAATACTGGTGGAAGCACATAAGGTGTAGTGGTATTTGGAGGCAAAGGATTAGTTCCTTCATTCATACTTTTGAAACATGGTCTTAGTTTAGCTTCAAACATTAACGCGTTGTCAGTATAAACACGACGTAAAATACTCCAGGCGCCTTCTAAACATTCCACCTAAATATAAAATTGAAACTGTTATTATTTACATGTCGGATGATAAAATGTGTTCTATTAGAAAGAAAAACAAGGATGTACCTGAGGCATACATAAACCGAACATTATAGCTGAGAACCCATACAGGTTTCCTAGAGCTGTTTTAGTTTCAACTGCCAACAGTATCCAGTCATTTATGATATCCGCTCGTTGCCTGTCGGTTTGACACGTTAATATCGTTACTGCGATCAGAAGCCGAAATGTTTCAATTCTGTAAAAAAAGTACCTACTTAGTTTAAACATTTACTTTAAGCGCAACACATACAGAAGCGGCCGCGGGGTGGTGCGAAAGCGTTCCGGGTGCGGTATTTTTTGTAATATGCACACCAAAACCGCGCGGCGCCCGGCCGGTTTTGGTGTGAAGGTTTCAAAATACCGCTCCCGGAACGCTTTCGTACCACCCGGCGGCGGCCGCCTCTGTGTGTGTTGCGCTTTATTGATCTGTTCATTTTTTCATTCGAAAGCAAATTTATATTTTATACCTTTCTATAACGTCCATTCGAAGAGTCCGCCCCTGAGGCAAAAAACATAACTCTAATCCTGATGCAGTCTTGTCAAGACCTGTGATTTGAATGGAGTCTGATAGTAGAAATTTTAAGTCAACTTTCGTCATGTGATTTGCCAGAATGCGCGGCCCTGAAGACCTTAACAGAAGTTTGATTGTATGTAATGTTTCCGATTCTAAAGGCTTCTTCAGTCCACTGGCTATTATCTGAGAAGTAAAGTTTCCTAAATCAATCCTTGAGTCAATTGTGTAATCCAAATTTTCCAACTGCATGAGTTTTGCTTCTGTGAGATCATAGTCAAACTGTTGTTTAATCGTGGGCGTTACGAAATTGTAATCTGAATCAATGCGTGACTTATTGGGATCGCTGTGAGCCGAGCTTTGTGTGGAATCTCCTGAACCGTTGCCTGAATCTGAACCCGACACGTGATACAGTCTGTTTAACTCTAATCGCCTGTCGTCAGCTTTTGGGCCATCATATCGCGCTGGTTTAGCCGGTGGGCTGGTCGGAAGACTTGCGTCCCAAACACCTATCGATGAATTAGAATCACTCAATAAATTCTTTCCATGTTTATTAGTCTGACTTTGAATAACTCCATCAGCGCTCGCACTCTTTCCATGATTGTTCTGTTGATTCATGTCAATCGGAGTTAGCGAATGTGATCTTTGCTTTTTGAAGGGTACCCTTAGCTGCATACTCGGTTTTGTAGCAAAGTGACTGTACAAACTGTACGAGTTACCATACGAGGAATCGCCAATAGGTGATTTTAATTGATTCCCCTCTTCATTCTGAATATAGTTTGTTAGTGGGACCACACGATTAGCTGGATACTGTATTCTGGCGCCTGAAGCTGCAGATATAGGTTTTCCTGAGCCGACATATGACGTTATGAGATCCGCTACGGTGTCATATGCTTCATCTTCGAACTGATACTGATTTCTTTCGTAAACTGTTTCTGGGTGTACAACAATCTGTAAAAGTTACGTAGTTACGTACCAAAAATTTTAACAATATTTCAGTTATGAACATTAGTACATTGTTCATCAAGGTGAGAAAGTGACCGATTACCAACGAGAGATGTAGTTTGAGTTTGTAGTTGTAGATTGACTCGAGTTGGGAATAGCACTTTCTTCCGAGTGATACATAGTGCTTTATACTACACCTACGAGGAAAATAAATAAATTGTACAGCCACGCATACTTTCTCGAGAATCCCATAAACTAGATTGACATCGTTCAACTTAAATCAGCAATAAGCACTCATAATTTTTAGTAGCAAGTGGTAGACTTCACAAATTAACTATGTTGTTTTATATGGGAGGTACCTTTTTTCGATATTGCCTGGAATAATGAATTACCTAGTATATAAGGAAGTATGAAGTTGTAGAAACATACAAAGTTTCATTGAAATAGTATCAGTCATTTTTAAGAAAAAGAAAAAAGAACTTCGGTTTGTATGGAAGGTATCAGAAGCCGATTTTTCCCAGAGTAACCAACTATCTTATGTTCTAGTTTGTATAGTAATATGTTATTGTACAAAGTCTCATCAAAATCGTTAGAGCCATTTTTGAGCAAAAAAAAATAAAAATGTTGTGTTACTATGGTGGCAACCCTAAAAAATGACGATATTAAAAAAATAAAAAAAACGGCTGGAGATATTAACAAAATATTGCCCCAACCCAAATTTCATTCAAATCCGTCTTGGCGCTAGAGCCCGGAACAGACAAACACACACACACACACACACACATACATTTTTTATTTTTGTTTTTGGGACTCTATATGTGCAAGAGAATCGATCCCCATCAAAATCTCAACTTCGATTTTTTTTGCCATGACAATACCTTCTAAAATAAAATAAAAAACATGTTTTCAAATTTTTTTTTGGAAAAGCTAGTGGCCAGTATCATTTTGCGAACTTGGAGATAAAAACTTTTTGGCATTTTACATTTTAGTTTACCGACATAGTCTTACCAAAATTAAAAACAAAAGCACGTTAGTAATGGATTTTCATACACTTTTCCGTCCCGCTCAGCGCGTTTTCTTCCCGCATATTTGTACGATAGTAATGATGTACATTCTGCCTCAAATTCGATAAAGTATTAAATAAAGTACTTTCTAAGTAGGTGTAGTATAAAATATTTATTTTTTGTTCATTATTTACCCTCTGAATGACAAAATGTAGGATTTGACCATTGGAGCGACAGCTGAGCACGTAATTATCGGGCTGTGACGAAGAATCTCTGACGAGAAACTCGCGGTCCTGTTGCAGGAGACTCTCGGCCGCAGTCCTGCTGAGTGCTCCATGGTACCATCCATGCGATATTATCTGATCAGACGGCAGAGATAACTCCCACTCGAGCAGACCAGAGCTACTCAAAGAACTTGTATTCTGAAATATAGATACACTATAATGTAGTATGTCGTCTATAAAACAGTAGGAACCTTGTTTCTTTTTACATAAATAAGAATCGGCTCTTTAAAAAGAACTGACAAAATACACTCGTTATAATTATATTTTTATGATCCTTACCATTTTATCTAGTTGATCTGAATTATTTTAAAAATATTCTCCGGTTACGAGAATATTGGCTTCCCCGTTAGAGACCACTTAGTATGTGTTTAAAACGTTGATTTTTACACAGTATTAACATTCGATAACGTATTTTTACGGATTTAATATGATTATCATCTCCACTAACTCTTTAAAATAACAAACTCCATTGAAGTATACAATATTTTGTTACAAAAACAGTACGGTTTATCTCGCGGGCCACCCGCCAACCCACGGCGCTCGTTTTGCCTATGCCGCGAAAGCGGAGGGGTGAGCGGCGATAGACTATAGAACGGATCAATAGCGGCCAAGCAACCACCACCCTCTGAATTTAATGTTGGTACGAAGTGCTTGACCGAATTATTGTATTCGCATAAACTAAATTGATATTAATTTTGAATAATATGACACCTACTTACTTAAATAGGACAGATCCTATTTTCAATAGAAAACGGCCAAATTTTATTAATTCATGTTTTCAGTAAAAGTTAAATCTTTTTAACGTTTATTTTATTTCAATAATAATCAAAATTTCACCGCGACCAAAAATGATGAAAGTTACCAGAAAACTTAATAAGAGAAACAATAAGAAAAATGACAGTTGATAAAGGGCTGGTGTTATATTATTACTAGACATGTACGGGGTACCCGGTTTGGATCCGGTATCCGGCGGATCCGGCACTTTTTTAAGGATCCGGCCGGGTACCGGGTAATAGCGCCGGGTACCCGGCTCTGCCGGGTAAATGCCTAGTTATTAAAAACACGTTATTTTGAAGTTTAAAATATAGGTAGGTACATTTATGTAAGTGTCGTTCATATCGTATTTCAATCTTATTTAGTATTGTAGGTTTAAATTTGGTAAGTTATGGTGTAAAAATACGAGTTTTTTTAGCTCGATCAGGATGTAGTCGGCTTCATTATTTTCGTAGACATCTTTCGAAAAGACGCTCGTTGTATACTGAGCTACTTGGTGGGGAAAGGTGGCGGGCCGCCAGGTTACGCAGTATACGAGGAGTGATCAAAAAGTAGTGAGAACGATATATGTACTCCTTGGTAAGAAAAAAATGAATACTGGCAGGCATAGCTCAGATATTTGTAATATTAATAAAGAAAAAGTTTTCGATTCTCTTTTGTTTTTTTCTGAATGTAGTCATTTGTTTGCTTCGTGTCAGAACGTGTTCTCGAAAATGGAGAAAAACGAAGTGCGAGCCGTTATTAAATACCTCTGTTTAAAAAAGTTAACGACGCAAGAGATTCACTGCGATTTGGATGCAACATTAGGAGAGACTGCTCCGCCGTATTCCACTGTCGCAAGGTGGGCTTCTCAATTTCGAGTAGGGAGAACGAGCACGGAACACGAACATCGTTGCGGCCGCCCACCGACGTCAGTCACCCAAGAAAATGTTGTTAAAGTCGAGAAAATTGTATTGAGCGATCGAAGAGTTACCATCCGTTACTTAGTTCAAGAAACGGGCATTTCATATGGAAGTATTCAATCCATATTGAAATAATCTTTGAATATGAGAAAAGTCTCCGCAAGATGGGTGCCGAGAATGTTAACAGACAGTCAGAAACAAAATCGACTTGACATTTCGAAGACATTGTTAGACAAGTTTCAAGAAGATTCTGAAAACTTCTTGTCTCGTTTTGTAACAATGGACGAAGCATGGGTCCATCATTTTGATCCCGAGACAAAACAGCAATCTTCACAATGCATGCGGTCACATATCATGCATATATCGGCTCTATATTACGATACGGACTTGTTTTTTGGGGAAACAGTACTGACATCAATAGAGTCTTTATTGCCCAAAAAAAATGCGTAAGGGCTATGTTCGGGGTTCCTCCATTAGTTTCCTGCAAACCTCTATTCAAAAAGCTTGGTTTGTTACCTCTACCTTCACTTTATATTTTTGAATGTAGCGTTTTTGTTAAATCACATAATACCCTATTTAAAAAAGCAAGCGATGGAAGTACGCGGAATCGCAGATATCCTGATAGACTTGTGTTTGAAGTAGCTCCAAAGACAATGCAATTTGATAAAAGCTATTTATGTATGTGCGTCAGAGTATATAACAAGTTACCCGATGATTTAAAATCGCTCAGAATATCGATTTTCAAAAATAAATTATTTAACTGGCTATCTGATAATAATTTTTATTCAATTAATGAATTTTTCAACAGTATTTAATACAGAATATTAATTTTAAATGTATTTTCATAGTTAATAAGATTAAAATGAACAATGTATTTATTAGTATTATTACTTTATTATTTTTTTTACTCATAATTTTAACTGTTTTATATTTTGTAAATGTCATTTGCATGCTAATTTTGTTTGGCTGAACATGTATGATCTAATTTTCTCTACTGTACCAACTTTTTATAACCATGTTTTATGCAAATAAAGAATATGAATATGAATGGAAACGGCCATCATCACCGACCCCGAAGAAGTTTCGTGCCGTGGCATCGGCTGGCAAGGTTATGGCCTCAATATTTTAGGACTCAGAAGGGATATTGTTGATTGATTACCTGGAGCGTGGAACCACTATTACAGGCCAATATTATGCAACATTAATTCCCAAGTTAAGGAATACCATCAAAGAGAAAAGGAGAGGGAAACTTCGAAAGGGCGTGCTGTTTCATCACGACAACGCACCCGTGGACAGCTCAGCTTAAAAATAAATTATTAAGATATCAATAGTCATTATATTCTATCTCATTTTCACTACTTTTTGATCCCTCCTCGTAGGATTGTGACCTCTATTTTTTGCCCAACACTTAAATATATAGGGTTATGAAATATCTGAAAAATTTTTGACCACGGTTCTACTCTGAAACTAAACAACTTTCCCCAAGGAACCTATACTAAATTAGCAAAAACAATTTTGGAGTCCTCATACTAATTGATCAACTGAACCGAAAATTTTGTATGGGAAGTCCAAAAATATTTTTACGAATTGAGTATCGTATAGGTTCCTTGGGGAAAGTTGTTCAGATTCATGAGTAGAAGCCACTCTTAAAATTTTTTCAGGTATTTCAGAAGGACCCTATATCTGCATCCCTTAGAGCTCCGGAAGAAGATTGCTGCAGGAATGGGCTGAGGAACAGAGTAAAACACTCTGGGCTGCTGCACCAGGCCAAAAGCATTCGAAAGCGCTCACAACTGGTTTTTCGCGGGAAAAGACGTCTAGAGCACTACGACTTCATAAGCCTGGACTCAGTGGCGTAGCAAGATGAAATCTAGGCGTGGGCGAAGTCGCACAGCGAGGCCCCTATATTTGAGATTTTTTTACATAGGTATGATAAGATGGTCAGTCACGTCACGGGGTTATTTCCAGTGCTAAAAAAACTGAAATGTATTTTACTTTCCACTCCACTGCTGAACAAAGACCTCCCCCAAGCAGTTTTACGACGACCGGTCTTGCGCTACCCGCATGTATTTTACAGGAGATACAGCCTCGATATTATTATAACTGATAGGAAAACATGCCCAATACAGAAACATTTTTCAGAACGAGTGGTTGCTTAGAACGAAGTTGAACGAACCCATGTATGTGCTCTAGGCCACATACTTACACGTTCCGAAATAACATGCAAAATTTATAAATGTACGCCTCAGCAAAACCCATGATATAACGGTAGGCAGTGGCGTAGCGTGGGGGGGGGCCGGGGGGGCCATGGCCCCGGGCGGCACATGGATAGGGGCGGCGGACGGCACATGGATAGGGGCGGCAAGCGCCGCATTTTTTTTACCTAGTGTTATTAGGCGTCGATGAACTGCACTTAGATCGCGCTCCTCAAGATATTAATAGAGAAGACTACAAACTTGAGCGTGTACCTACGTCTTCGTACTTTTATAGCTGCAACAGATCCAGACTTTAAAAAAGAGCTACATAATTATGTCTGGTTCACGGGGCTTACTAAAATATAAGGTGCTACTTTATTAGTGCCCGATATTTTTAACCGACTTCAAAAAAAGGAGGAGGTTCTCAACTCGTCGGTTTTTTTTATGTATATTCACCGATTACTCGAAGACGCCTGAACCGATTTGGAAAATTCTTTTTTTGTTTAAAAGGGTATACCTCACAGGTGGACCCATATAAATTTTATCGAAGTCAATTAAGCGGTTTTTGACAAAATCAACAAAAACATAGCAAAATTGGAGTTGTTGCGATTTAAGTCGGTTGTTTTTAACGTATTCAGCGTGGTCAATTATAGTCAGTCCGATTCTGATCAACTTTCCTCAAGGAATCCATAATCAAATCGCAAAAAAAAATTTGGACTCTTCATACAAATCGATCAAACCGAGCGGCCAAATTAGTATGAAGAGTCTAAAAAATTTTTGTGATTTGACTATAGATTCCTTGAGGAAAGTTGATCAGAATCAGGAGTAGAAGCACTGACTAAAATATCGGGCACTAATAAAGTAGCACCTTATATATTATAAACTTGAAGAGGGTTCACCAAATATTATCATAAGAAAATTTTTAACAGCTGCCTTTAGCAATGCCGGTTTTGAAAGAAGCTTCTCTATACTGAAGTTAATTAAAAATTACCTAAGGTCGAGGCACGTCCAGGGGGACGGCTTAAGCGATTCGATCGCTTAAGCTTATATGATAAAAAAATATTCAAAGTTACACAGGTGTCCCAAAATGGGTGGATCAAATTGCTATGGTAGATACCTTGTCTAACGTCCCACCGGATAGTCTAAAGTTAATTAAAAAAAAAACGACTTGGTTTTTCCGAAAATAGGGAAAAAAGTCCGACATTTTTTAAATTTTCGCCTCTAAGTGTCACGTTTAGGGTGAATTTGTATTTTTCAATAGTATTAACAATATGTGATTGCTTTACCTAACTGTAAACATTTAACCTAGCTAAAACGTCATGAAAACAAATGTTATCGTATGAAGAATGAAACCCGTACATACAGCAAGTCAGCAACAGCGCAAAGTTACTATTTTGCACAGAGCTGGAATTTGGGTCGTGCCACCCGTGCACAGACACAGGGCATCGAGCTTATGGGGGCGCCAAGCACCCTGGTAGGTGGGGTACCTACCCTAACTGAAATGGTGCTGAGCGCTCCAAGTAAAAGGGTTTTTGTTGGTTTAACATAAATATTCTTAGATATAAAAAAAAATTTCGCGCTCGCTTCGCTCGCGCTTATCTTTCATAAATTGTGTATGTTCGTGAGCGAGCGGTCACGGAAGTATATAATGCGCTCACTTCACATCAGGAGGTTGCAGATTCGATTTCCGGCGGGGTTTAGTTAGTATTACTGATTTCCAATTCAGCTATATTAGCAAGCGAACATGACTAATGATGAAAATAGTAAGGGGCGGCAAATTTTCGATGGGCCCCGGGCGGCGAAAACCCACGCTACGCCACTGACGGTAGGTTGGTGAGGCCGCCAAATGAACGCGCTCACTCAGCAGTATGGGACTGCTGAGTGAGCGCGTTCATTTGGCGGCCATGACTCCAGTAAAACTACAGCGAATTCTGAAACGAAACTAAATGTCAAAAACTCAGGCTAAATAGTGTCCTCCGAAACAAAACAATTCAGAACTCCACAGCTTGTAAACTAGTCAACAAACTGAAAATGAAATTCTGCATGCATTTTTTATCGACATATTTTCATCGATTTCATGTTTTTGTTTTAGTATGGCAGCCACCCGGTACTAGCTTTTTCTACTTTTTTCTATCACTTCCTAAAGGTTGCCTGGAAGAAATCGCTGAAAGCGATAAGGCCGCCTTTGCACATTTTGTTATTTAATTAGCCCTTAAGTTTGAAATGTATTTTTGATATTGGTGTGCAATAAAGTATATTTATTATTATTATTTTTACTTTGGTTTAGGTATGAACAAAAATATTTCTGCTGTTTACAAAAAAAAACTCATTCGACATCACTAGATGGTGTTTTATACTAAACTTCAGGGAGGTTTTAGTTGATTCTCAACTGTTCTAAGACGCAAATGTTTGTGGATTTAAAATTTGAGATCCTGGCCAAGTAACAAGCTATAGAGTTCTGGATTGCCTTGTATCGGAAGGCACTATTTAGGCAGAGCTTCCCGACACTAGTGTGGTCTCGAAATCCGCGGCAGCCCCGCCAGAACCATGACGAGGCTGCCAAATAAACGCGCTCATTCAGCAGCCTCACCACCCCACCGTTATATCCTAGGCGTCACCGAAGCATTCATTTAGAATTTTAGCACCATAGTTCCCCAGTTCCAGAAATGAGACTGCCAGCGCAACGCCATGCTAGCACCACCAGTGAAAAACTTGATCTTCTCTGAAACCACGACAGAATATATTTTCTTCCTTTTGGCACTATTTTGCAATAGTTAGACAGTATTTATTGGCATAATTAGAACATGCAAACTCCACGATGAGGCTTCTAACTTCACGCTTACCCTACTTACAATCCTAGTTTAAAAGGGGCCTCGCGCGGAGCCAATTTTAATAAAAAACATTCCCACTTATTAGCTCGCAGTCGAAGACACGACTGTTTTTCAGAGGTTTATCTGTTGTTTTGGTTGAAAATAACATTATTTTATGTATCTTTTAGCTGTGTTTACTTAGCTATTCTTACACTCAAGGGGGTCTCGCGCGTGATCAAATTTTATGTAAAAATATTACACCTTAAGGTACGTAAACACGTAAGAGGCCCTGCTCTGATAGCCATTGCGGTTGTTTTGGTTGAGTATAGCTTGTCAAATTTACTTTTTGGTTACACTTAATACTCACAAGGACCTAGCGTGACGCCATTTGTAATGTAAAAATATTGGATTGGATAACGATAACGATTGGATTTTAAATATTTTTATGGTTTTTACTTGATTGTATACAGATTTTCAACTTATATTTTTAACCATACTTATATCAAGCACGCAAGGGGGCCTAGCGCGCGGTTTCTTTAATGTAAAAATATGACCCCGTTATGTTAGCACTTTAGGTAAGGGGCCTCGCGCGAGGCCCCCTTGAGCGCGAGGCCGTGGGCGAGGGCCCACTTCGCCCACGCCTTGCTACGCTACTGCCTGGATTTAGGATTCTAGTCAGAAATCTAATTGGGTACTGCAAGCTTAATAAACACTTTAATAAAATGAAGCTTGCAGATACGGACGAGTGCCGATTCCGCCTCGAGGAAGAGGAATATACTCTGCGAGTGCGAGGCACTGGTCCAAGCCAGAAGCCGATCTCTAGGTGGACCGGATCCCAAGTGCATCCTACAGTTCGTTAGAACTATTGGCCTTGAGGATATAATATAACAGGGGCAGTGATCACAATCACAATAGATCTACCCAGGTCACAGTGATTCAATAGGGCCCTCCTTTGATCCTATACCCCTTTACCCCCAAATAATAATAATCTCTTGGAGCTTTGGCAAAGTTTAGGTAATGATCGTGACGTATTTTATTGCCGGGTACCCGGCAAATCCATTACCCGGTACATGTCTAATTATTACCAAATTCGAATGGGAAATAAACATTTTGTGTAAACTAACCCTGTTCTTTTTTAAATGCCCAACGTATATGTATATGCTTTAAATATTTTGTATTGAATTTAATAAATTTTACAGCCACGCTGTGCACATTCTCTCGCGAAATCCTTATACAGGGTGAAAAAGCGGATTTTTTGAATATTTTTCCTGTATTCTATACTTGATTCTGAGTAACCTCTTCAAATCTCAAACGCACTTTTTTTAAAAACCTGTATATGATCTGGCATACACAGGATTTTCATCGCTTAAAAGTATCAGACTGGGATCAAAATCAAAAAGTAATCCGGTACTGTCTACCTTCTGTTCGGTCATGCTCTCCTGGTACTTTCACTATATGCGTGACAGTGACAAACAATTCAATTCCACGGAATAAATAGTTTTTAATCATTCTCATAAGTAGCCATGCATATAAGGGAATATATACTTTTTAGGGTTCCGTAGCCAAATGGCAAAAAACGGAACCCTTATGGATTCGTCATGTCTGTCTGTCTGTCTGTCTTTCTGTCTGTCCGTCCGTATGTCACAGCCACTTTTTTCCGAAACTATAAGAACTATACTGTTGAAACTTGGTAAGTAAATGTATTCGGTGAACCGCATTATGATTTTCACACAAAAATAGAAAAAAAAACAATACATTTTGGGGGTTCTCCATACTTAGAACTGAAACTCAAAAAACTTTTTTCATCAAACCTATACTTGTGGGGTATCTATGGATAGGTCTTCAAAAATGATATTGAGGTTTCTAATATCATTTTTTTCTAAACCGAATAGTTCGCGCGAGAGACACTTCCAAAGTGGTAAAATGTGTGTGTCCCCCCCCCCTGTTACTTCTAAAATAAGTGAATGATAAAACTAAAAAAAAATATATGATGTACATTACCATGCAAACTTCCACCGAAAATTGGTTTGAACGAGATCTAGTAAGTAGTTTTTTTTTAATACTTCATAAATCGTAAACCGCAATTTACCTACAACGAACTACAAGAACTTTTATATTATGTTACTTGCTGCTACGGAACCCTTCATGGGCGAGTCCGACTCGCACTTGGCTGCTTTTCAAGTATCTATAGACATTGTAACATTAGCCTATAGCAGTGTTTTTCAACCTGTGGGTCGCGACCCCCGTTGGGGTCGCGAAGCCTTTCTCAGGGGGTCGCGGATAAAATATAAAGGCAAGTATCCTACACTGCAATACAAAAATACGAAGGCTGGTCCTGTTTATTTTTAACAATTTGTAAAAATGTGGTTCTATTTTGGATAGCTTAAAATTAAAAAAAATTCTAACTAAAGAAAATTATAAACGTAGTCTTTCAAATCACTGACATTTTGTATGTTTATGGCGCTAGGGGGTCGCAAGAATTTTTTAACTTGTAAAGGGGTCGGTTATTAGAAAAGGTTGAAAAACACTGGCCTATAGCATACTGTAATGCATGCTACGTTTACTGGCCAAGAGTGAATTGGTGGGACTACGAGTCAATTACTCATCGACCCACCAGTGGGTCAACGCGGTGGGACCACGAGTCGGGAGCGAATAAATCAGCAATAAACGCTCATGATGAGTAGCAAGTGATAGTCTTCACAAATTTAAAATGTTGTTTTGTATGGGAGGTACCTTATCCTGGTATGGCCCGGAATAATTTGGAAGAAATCACTAAGTTCAAAGGACATTGACCAGGTCTGGACCAAGAGCTGCCCAGAATGAACACATAGTGCATTTTGTTCCTCAGGCCAACACTAATCTGTAAACCGAAGCGCTTCAAAATCTGTCCGAGGAGTCAAGAGAAAAAAAGTTTTTTTTTGTGAATTATTTGTTTGCGAAAAATTAACTTAATAATTGTTTCCAGTGTAACTAGTAGTGTATTATTTATACTTATGTAATAATAATATCATTAATCATCAATCAGTAATTACATTAATGTCTGGACCAAGTGCTGCCCAGAATGAACATACAGTGCATTTTGTTCCTCAGGCCAATACTAATCTGTAAACCGAAGCGCTTCAAAATCTGTCCGAGGAGTCAAGAGAAAAAAGTTGTTTTTTTTTGTGAATTATTTGTTTGCGAAAAATTAACTTAATAATTGTTTTCAGTGTAACTAGTAGTGTATTATTTATACTTATGTCATAATAATATCATTAATCATCAATCAGTATTTACATTGATGTCTGGACCAAGTGCTGCCCAGACTGAACACATAGTGCATTTTGTTCCTTAGGCCAATACTAATCTGTAAACTGAAGCGCTTCAAAATCTGTCCGAGGAGTCAAGAGAAAAAAAAGTTTTTTTTCTGTGAATTACTTGTTTGCGAAAAATGAACTTAATAATTGTTTTCAGTGTAACTAGTAGTGTATTATTTATACTCAAAACTCTAAACTCAAAATTATTTTATTTAAGTAGATGCTTTACACATGCTTTTAAATCGTCAATATTTTTTTCTACCTAGTACAAAGTCCCTACATACGTATGTAATAATAATAATTACATTATTTATCAATCAGTAATTACATTGATGAAGATTAGCTAGGTTTTTATTCATAAAAAAACCACTTCGCGCTAGGCGAAGTGGCAGGAGCTACTCCAGCAGAAGCACAGTCGGCTGGAGGTCAGTGCGACGAGGAGAGAAAGCGTCGGACAATCCGGGCATTGTCGAGGAGGACTGCCTTTTGCATTGCCGCTATTATCGGTCTGCCTCGAAGTCCCAGCTGCCTAAGGTTACGATCCAGGTCAACTGGAATCAAACCATTTACGGACAGGACTACAGGAATGATTTCAGTGGATTGCACTTGCCACACATCCGTAACCTCGTGCGCCAGGTTCAGGTACCGCAACCTCTTGTCGGCATCTGCTTGCACGAGGTTTTCGTCGTGTGGAATAGTGATATCCACCAAATTATTATTATTATTATACATTACTGTAAAAGTCACTGTCACTAGTGTTACTGACACAGGTCAGTAGTATTTACTTATTTGCATACAATTATAATACTGGTATCACTAATAATATATAACTATGTAATCTTACGGATTGATAAATGATATTATTATTACATGAGTACCATTAATACACTACTAGTTAGACTGAAAATAATTATTAAGTTCATTTTTTGCAAAGAAATATTTCACAAAAAAAAACCTTTTTTTCTCTTGACTCCTCGGACAGATTTTGAAGCGCTTCGGTTTACAGAAGAGTGTTGACCTGAGGAACAAAATACACTATGTGTTCATTCTGGGCAGCACTTGGTCCAACTTCCATACATGGATGGTCAGTGTCTTTTGACGGTTTTGAATTGATTTTATTTTTTTCATGACATTCATTGTTAACATAAGGTTATGATTCTTTTAACAAATAAAACCGATAAATTATTTATGTTACTTTAACTTTTCATTATTTTTTTAACCTGCGCATATTATTTCGGAACACATTTAAAACATAATAACTTCAATATGTCAAAAGTAACTTTTGGACTTAGTGATTTCTTGAATTAGAGCATCCATTTATTACCTAGTATAGTAGACCGTACAAAGTTATTAAAAGGTAAGTACAAAGTTTCATTAAAATCGTTATAGCTATTTTTGAGAAAAAATTACAAAATCTTATTTTTGTATGGAAGGTATCAGAACCAGATTTTTCCCAGAGTAACCAACTATCTAATGTACTAGGTTATACCTATAAAAATATGGTATTATACAAAGTTTCATCAAAATCGCTAGAGCCATTTTTGAGCAAAAAATTATCAAGATGTTTTGGGATCTGAGAATGATACCACTGCAAATATCAATTCCATTTCAGTCGAGGAGAGCACGGTAGCCAAGTTGTTACTAAATCTGATCCCTCTTAAGTCGGCTGGCCCTGATGAGCTGCCCGCGAAATTCCTTATCAAGTGTGCCGAATCTTTAGCCCTTCCGTTATCATTACTTTTCAAAAGATTTTTGTTCGAAGGTAAGGTCCCCCTCAATTTGAAAGCGAGCATGCGTCACGCCAACGCCAATCCATAAAAAGGGACCAAAAACGGATATTGTTAATTATCGTCTAATATCCAAATTGTGTATCGTCTCCAAAGTACTTGAGCGAATTATCTACATTCATATTTTTCTTCCCTTAATAGTCCATTCCAGCATGTGTTCCTTAAGGGACGCTCCACTATTTCCAATCTGATATTACTCAATGAGCACTAGACTGATTCCATGACTAAGGGTAGTCAGGTCGATGTCGTTTACACTAATTACAGCAAAGCATTTGATCGTATACGACATCAACTACTTCTACTTAAGCTTTTTAGAATCGGTATAAGTGGGGATCTTCTTAGGTGGTTTTCCTCGTATATCGACAATAGGTCTCAGGCGTTTGTTGTAAACAATTATATATCTGGTTGGGTATCTATTGTTATGTTACAAAAGGAAAGAGGGGGTTATCAGGGATTACAATATTTAATAAAAAAAAAGGAACCTATACACAACTTATAGTTCTAAAATCGACCCCCGAGTCCACAGTTCTGTGATCACTAATAAGTAGCACTGCACTATTTATATGTAAAGAAAAAAAATTAAAAAAAATTTTGCTGTAATTAGCAAAGCATTTGATCGTATACGACATCAACTACTTCTATCTACTTAAGCTTTCTAGAATCAGTATAAGTGGGGATCTTCTTAGGTGGTTTTCCTCGTATATCGACAATAGGTCTCACGCGGTTGTTGTAAACAATTATATATCTAGTTGGGTATCTATTGTTATGTTACAAAAGGAAAGAGGGGGTTATCAGGGATTACAATATTTAATAAAATAATAAAATAAAAAGGAACCTATACACAACTTATTGTTCTAAAATCGACCCCCGAGTCCACAGTTCTGTGATCACTAATAAGTAGCACTGCACTATTTACATGTAAAGAAAAAAAAAGGGAAAACACGTCACGTAAGGCGGCGGCGGCTCGATACGTCGGGCTGCCGGAGGGGCTCGCTCCGACGGCGACGACAACAACACGCAGTGTTGTATGGCACCGACTCGGCACGTCGGGCGGCTGGAGCGGCGCGCCCCGACGGCGACGGGTAGAGCGGCTGGAGCGGCAACAACCGGACTCGTAAGGCGGCGGCGGCAGCACGAGGGCCCGGGAAGGGAAGGAACTCTTGAGAGAGGGAGGTCTCGGGCTTCAAGGATCTCGTCTGTTCGAAGTCCGGCGATAGAATGCAGCATCAGCCCGCTGCCCTATTCAAGAAATTTATGGAGAATGATATTATTCATTTGAATTTCAAATTAGACATTATTAATCATCAGTCCTGGCTATTCTCACTAGCCAGGAAATCGGAAAATATATACGTTAAACCAAAAAGGCCATAATTCTTAACAAGTGATGCAAACTCCTTAAGAAGAAAATGAGTTTACCATAGAAACTATAAGATGACAAATATCAAAACATTGAATTGAAGTTGCACCGACAACAAACACTATTTGAGTAAATACAAGAATTTCGAGATAAAGATAATAAGAAACACTAACTTAAGAACCTACGCACATAAAGGAATAAAAGTTTTATTCATAAAACTAACAAAGGCAAATATTTACAAGAGAGATAAAAAACCCTATATTTTCCCTAAAATATAACCCTAAATGTCACAAGGTAGAAATGTATAGTGCTCTATATCTCGAACAGGGGTATATAGAGAACCACAAGGTATCGTTTCTGTACCGAAAACTAAAAAAGGAGGGGTATCGATAAGGCCTTATTTTCGCCCCATCCCCGATATGAATTCTTATATGTGCATTAGGTTTACATGAAAGTGAATAGTAATATGGAATGAATAATATGCCAGAATATTTTCATTTAACATTTATTTTGCAGTTCATATTATTATTATAGGAAGGTTTTATGAAAAGGTTAAATCATGAATTTAATCAACTTTATTTGGGTAATTTCGAAACTTTTCAACATTTTTAATCCTACACTCCCCCATTTAGTCTTCATTTTCGTCACTCCCACGTCCTTGAACATTTGCATCCATCAAATAATAAATTGAAGTCGCACGGGACTCTTTGGGTACTATGATATTGATATCTGCAGTTACTTAAACACCATATTACGGAGCCAATATGAGCGCAATAACCAACAAGTCTTGCCCTTACTTTGCATTGACAGTACTAGAGTATTACAGTGGTGGAACTGTATTGTATCCAAAGAGAATGTATTTTAGAAGCTGTATGCCTAGATTGAATTTATATTCTCAAAATATCACTCGATTCTTTAAGTAAAAATATTTTCTCTGTCACTCCTGCACGTCACCGTCGAAACAACGAAACGACATTAAGCTTGTGCCGTGGTGGCAATTCAATTTTATTTTATATATTTATAAGATGATAACTTTTTTCACTTTAAAATCGTTTCATTTTCATTTATCTATGAGCGCAGGGTGGAAGCAATGTAATTTTTAAACATATTTTACAGTAACAAAAGAACATTAAAATAACATAAAAAAGAAAGTGCTTCTTATATGCGCTCTATACAGAAAAAAGGTTATTGAATTTTTTAAAATTGTAAAAATCATTTCATTTGTATTTATCTATGAGCGCAGGGTGGAAGCAATGTAATTTTTAAATATAGGGTGACTTTAAATTAGTTCTTGATATCAAAGGGTGTGCATGTGCTGGTGATAACAAAAAACTTTCCCAAAGGAACCCATAGTCAAATCACAAAAAAAAATTGAACTCTTCATACAAATCATTCAACTGACCGGCCAAATTAGTATGAAGAGTCAAAGTTTTTTTTTGCGATTTGACCATGGGTTCCTTTGAGAAAGTTGTTTGTTATCATGAACACATGCACATCCTTTGGTATCAAGAACTAATTTAAAGTCAGCCTATATATTGTACAGTAACATAAGAGCATTACAATAATATAAAAAAGAAAGTGCTTCTCACATGCTCTCTGTATTAAAAAAATTGAATATTATTGAGTCTTTTTAAATTGTAAAATGGTTTCACTTGTATTTATCTATGAGCGCAGGGTGGAAGCAATGTAATTTTTAAATATATTATACAGTAACTTAAGAGCATTAAAATAACATAAAAAAGAAAGTGCTTCTCACATGCGCTCTATATGTATAAAAAAAATTGAAATTTTATTGAAAATGTATCATTTTAAACGAAAATCACGGTTCAACCGAAGTTTAGCATCCCACAGCTAATATTAATTGTAGGGGTTTTTCTTAAATATACATATTTTCTTATCAGGTATACAGTCTACTTTCTGGATGTATAAAGAAAACATCAAATCGTATACATCTTTTTTTTTCGTTATTTTGGGGCGAAAATAAGATCTTATCGATACCCTTCCTTTGGAGTGTAGTTAGTAACTGCGTTGACTGCACTATTTATTGCAGCCTGAACTTTAGGAAGATGAAGATCCCAGCAGCTTCACCAAAATAGTGTTGAATTTATAAAGTTTGTCCGCTCAGAAACCGGAGCATATGAAAAGGTAAGAAGAAGGCGTAGGCAATGCTACACTATACCAAGTGGAGTTCCCCAGGGATCTCTATTAGGTCCGCTCCTGTTTGTTATCTTTGTAAACGACATCGACAAGTTGCCTAAACACGTCATCTTTGCTCTGCTTCGCCGACGACATGAAGATTTATTCATCTATTAATTCGGTTGATGATGCTAATGCTCTTTAGTCTGATCTGCTGAGACTCGAGAGATATTGTACTGCCAATTATTTAGATCTAAATCCTTCAAAGTATAGTGTAGTTACCTTTACGCGCAAATACATGAATAAAACTAACAAAGGTAAATATTTACAAGAGAGATAAAAAACCCTTGCACCTTGAAGGGCGAACTTCTTTGCAGAGAACAGATGATACGCGGCCTAGGCGTCTTCCATGACTCAAAGCTTTTATTTGACACCCATAAAGAGAAAATTAAACCTCTAGAGCTTTAGGATTTCTGAAGTGTACCGTCAAATACGGCATCTTTACCTTTCCATGTCAATAATAATTTTTATTTACACTTGTGTACTCATCTGTATATAATTTAATAACCCAAAATTGAACATGTAGAACAAAAGTTGTTCAGTTTGATGGGTAAAAGCCCACCTTGAAATATTATCACACCTTTCTGTTACCCCCTGTATACATATAAACCTTCCTCTTGAATCTATTAAAAAAAAACAGCATCAAAATCCGTTGCGTAGTTTTAAAGATCTAAGCATACATAGGGACAGACAGACAGCGGGAAGCGACTTTGTTTTATACTATGTAGTGATATACTGTCATCACTTGAAAACATTGTCAGTATTATTGAAAGTGTCTGGTCCGCTTAACAATTAGATACATAAAGAAAAATAATTAAAATCATAGAATGTTTATTATAGCTCGGGGTAGGAGTTTATGTTTCACTCAAACGATAATGTACGCGTCTGTATCTTATTTGTGAGATTATTATACTACACATTTTAAAAGGTAAGCATAATGTACTGCGCGTCCGCTTTTCTGTGACCATCTTAACTTGGTCGGGTTACCACGGTCATGCACTTCACAATGTCTCTTTTTCGATTATCTCGTTAATTATTCAATATATAACGCTGAAATTTTAAAGTTACGAAATTGAACTAGGCAACTAATTGTTGACATAACATTCAGTTCAAAAAACCACAAGAAACTCTGTCAATCCACTGCGTATCGCGGCCCCAACTGAATAAAATTTCATCATAACTTATTAATTACTTACAGTATACTTATAAAAATTCACAAACATTTGAAGGCAGCTTTAAGCTACAAAATAAAGTTTTGAGTGAGTCTTGAGAGCTCTTATTCGTCGTGCTAGGACCTTTTAAAGGAAAATTCTATTTATTTATATAACTTTTAAACGGTACATTATTGTTGTTTTTTTATTGATGAACAAATTAGAACTAATTCATAAGAAGTGGTATACGAAAAATTATATAAGTGCGCTCAACCATTTCAGAGCTCCAGCAAACCTGCAAACGTTACCCCAGCCGGAATTTGAATAACTTCGCAACCGTAAAACGTATCAGTACAAATTAAATCGCAACATTTACTTCGCCTAGACTACTAATTATTTAGCTAATTTTTATTTTAATATACCCAAAAAATCAAAAATAGTCTGGCTGGGGTAACGTTACCGCAGCCAGATATGTTTTTGGCAAATAACTAAAAAACTATCAGCAGAATAAATTCAAAAATATGCGTAACAATTACAGAAGCTGGACAACTAATTATCTATTACTCTCGAATGACGAAATTCGACATTTTCTGGCTGGGGTAACGCACACACATCTATTTACCAAGTTTCAACAGTATAGTTCTTATAGTTTCGGGAAAAAAGTGGCTGTGACATACGAACGGACAGACAGATAGACAGATATGACGAATCTATAAGGGTTCCGTTTTTTGCCATTTGGCTACGGAACCCTAAAACACCACCTGCTCCCGCTGGAGAGGCGACGTGAAATCGCTGATATTGTATTTTTACTTAAGATCGCATTCGGTAATATACTTTCGCGCATTGGTCTCAGAGTTCCAGCTAAGTCCCTGAGGCACAATACGCCTATCGATCTATCATTTGCTGCAACCTACTACAGACAGAACACATTTCTTTGGCGAGCTAGTAACAATTTCAACAAACTATTCAAAGATTTTGATCTGGATCTCTTAACCACTAGTTGTGCGACCGCAAGACGGTTGTTGAGTCAGGCGTTTTTTGACACTTAGTCAATTAATAATTTATGCTGTTTAATGTTTACAAAATTTCTATTGTTTCCTTTTCTTATCTTGAAACTATTATACTTTTTTTCTTTGTTTCTATACTCTTTGTGCACATTTATTTTGTAAGTACCTATAGTCTGCCTAGTGATAACTGCTTTGTTTGCTTTAGTTTATATTTTAAAACTATCTGTGAAAACCTTTATCTGGCTATCTAGAATTTAATTTAAGTTGTTATTTTGTTGTAATTAAGCTGTTGGTTTTCCGAATAAAATAAAAAATAAAATAAAAAAAAAATTAACTATTAACCCTATTTAAAAAAAAACGGCTGGAGACATTAACAAAATATTGCCCTAACCTAAATTTCATCCAAATCCGACCAGTGGTCTTGGCGCTAGAGCACGGGCCGAACACACACACAGAGACATTTTTTCTTTTTTGGGCTCTATTAGTGCAAGACAATCGATCCCCATCAAAATCTCAAGTTCAATCAAAGTAGCATTTTAAGATCTTCTGTGAGTAATACTTATATGTAACTAAATACTGGGCTGTTTGGACTAGTCTATAATCATTCTATCACGTTGTGTATAAAAGATACGAACAGTTTACCGGCTTTAGAATAAACAATACTGTTCTTTTAAGGATGTAATAACGAAAGATGATTCTTTGTTGAATCGCAGTAGCAAACATTTCCCATAGGTGTTCCCTGGTACGAGGTATTCATGATCAGTTCCAAGTATGGCTTATTGTAATAGACGTGTTTGCTTTATTTTTGCACTGGTGCTGCTGACGGTCGCCGGCTATGAAAGAAGTAAGAGTTATTTTTTTAAATCACTCAACGAAAATAATATTAATAATAAGTGCATAACAAAGTCATTCAGTCGTAAGGAGTTTATGCGGGTTGTAAAATATTTTAAAATAGGCCTTTTTAACTCCTAAGTATTAATAGGTATTTTCTACAGAATTTTAAAACATAAATAGGTTTGATATGATCAAATAATTTCATTTTCTGCGGGCATTTTTTCTTTTCTTTGGTTGTTCTTGTTTTGGTTCGTCTTAGGAAGTTGCTTGTTAGAATACCTATGTACAGAATAATTTGTATACTGTTCCATAGGTGGATGATAAGATTGTCGATAACATTTATGCGATTGCAAACAGGACATAAGTACTATATTTGTATGCTGTTCCACGGTCCCCTATAGATCTTAGGGGGCAAGGTATTATATTATTTATAATGTAATCTTGATGATTATTACAGCTTTGCGGAAAATTGTAAGGAGTCAATCCAAAATGGTCCAAAGACCATACAGTGAAAACTATAGTCATGAACTGCTTTGGAAAACACCCAACACGTCATTGTCATCAAGCTCTCATAAGAATCTTGATTCATCAAACACAGGTGTTATCCAACCTAAACAACCTGTGCAGATTCATCAACGGCCAAAAATTTCAACGATCATAGCCTCAGTGGATAAATCAAGAAGTTCATCTGGATATCATCACAAGGTGATGCGAAATGAAATGGATATATCTAAAAATGACCTGCGGCTGTCTCGTAACGTTCTTAAAAATATTACCGCTGCAATTCAGGCAAACCTTTTAGAGAGACAGCGTCGAATACAAATGTATCCATTTACTAACAGCAGCTTTACCAGCATTCATGGAATAGAAAATCCATATGAAATGTCTACTAGATCATCATTTTTTCCATCACTCCATGAGCAAAACATGCAAAATTTGGAGCCAAAACTAGCGTCTCTTAAAGACGATGCTATAATACTAATACCTGACTATCCTAAAATATCGAAAGATAATGGCAGCTCTGTCATTAAAGGCGTTTACATATCAAACGTACGTTCATCCGAGAAACCCGCCCTAGCTCCGAACTATCCTAGGGATGAACTCGATATGGACAACGATAAAGTAGATTATTTTCTAAAAGAAATTGCATTGAACATGGCGCCAGTTGTTTACGGTGTCGTCAATACCAACAACCATTACTCTTGCACAAATGTGCGGAAGGTGAAAACTGACATAGATACACAAGAAAAATTTTCTCAGTTTGATATTGAGGTAAGAATTAAGAATATTGCGCGATACGCACAAGTTACTGCTTGTTTTTAACCCCCGACGCAAAAAGAGGGGTGTTATAAGTTTAACGTGTCTGTGTATCTGTGTATCTGTGTATCTGTCTGTGGTATCGTAGCTCCCAAACGGATAAACCAATTTTCGTTTTGTTTTTCTTGTGTCATAGATAATTTTATCCCGAGTGTTCTTAGCCATGTTTCATGAAAATCTGTTCAGCCGTTTGAAGATCATCAGCTCTTTTCTAGTTGATGAGGGGATCTGACTAACTTCCTTATGTCCGATCGATTCGAAATTTGGTACCGTGTTACTTCAACGATATTTAAAGAACATGGTAAGGCAAGCGTGAGCTGGTCAGCCGTTTGAAGATCATCAGTTCTTTAATAGTTGATGAGGGGATCTGACTACCTTCCATATGTCCTATCGATTCGAAATTTGGTACCGTGTTACTTCAATGATATTGAAAGTATATGGTAAGGTAACCATGACCTGTTTAACCCAACCTTAGAGTAGGTAGTTAAAATTTAATCTAGTAAATTAAAACTAATATACCTACTTAGTACCTAACTAAGTTACTAACTCAACTAACTAATCATTATAAATACCTTCCTAATATTTATACCTACTTTAAAAAGGACAAAATAAAAGTAAAATTAAAATTTTAAAAACCCCCCGACACAAAAAATATACTCTAAAAACTAACAAATAATATTTTAAACCTATTATAATTATTATCGTCACATATATTATGTAAGTTCAAATATTTTTATTTTCCAAGCGTCGTCGCGTCGGGGGACCGCTAAGTGAGAAAAACAGGTGTAGTCGCAGATTGCAACAAAATAATTTACTCCGAAAAATTCGCAAAATCGAGACAACCGTCAACGACGTCTGCCCTCACGTGTATGCCCGTTCGGGTCGCCGCACTTGGTGACGCCTCCCCCGCGCCGCATACCGCACACCGAGCTCGCCGCGCGCGCCATTACGTAGTGCGTAGACTATGCATGAAATTAAAGATCGCTCGTACCTAAATGTAATTCTTAATAATTAATTGGCTGTTGTTGAAAAAATACTTTATAAACTTAAGCGGTCCCCCGACGCGACGACGCTTGGAAAATAAAAAATATTTGAACTTACATAATATATGTGACGATAATAATTATAATAGGTTTAAAATATTATTTGTTAGTTTTTAGAGTATATTTTTTGTGTCGGGGGGTTTTTAAAATTTTAATTTTACTTTTATTATTTTATTAGTAGTTTTCCGCCCGCGGCTTCGCCCGCATTAACAGTTTTTGGTGCTTGGCGCGCGCATCATTACAGGTATTTTTGTTACGCCCGGCCATAGTTTAATCAACAGGAAACGTGAATAAACAGAAGACTGATTTGATTTGACTGAACGCTAATTACCGTATTTCAGAAATATTAGCAAGTATATCGACGCCAGTATATAAAGAAAAAGGCGAGCTCCATAATATTTTAAATTTCATATAATTATCCCATATTTCAACTCGTCAGTAAATATTAGTAATTCGAGAATCTTCGTAAATCCTCTCTAGGTGATTGCCTACATCATCAAAAGTATTTGCAGTATCTGTTAACAACCTCTTCCCCAATGTAGTGGCACGGGTCTCTTTCTATGCCTCGGCTAGGTTGGGTCATACTCCACACACAGGGGCCAAGTCCGTCTAGATTGAAGGAGGTTGTGGGCCATACCCAGTATCAGAGGTTTTCAAGCAGCTTATATCGCCTTCCGACATGCCTTAATGACTGCTCTCTAGTGAAAGCGGTTTAACGTAACTTGCGAAGCACGCAAACGATCGAGATAAATGCCACTTAGAGTCAAACCCATCCAAGTCATGACCGTATCTGTAGTCAGTTAACCTGCATGATAGACGCGACCACGCAGGCCCACTGAGTCACGGCCAACGGCTTAACGTACCTTGCAAAGCACGGAACCAGTCGAGATTAATGCCACCAACAGTCAAACCGAATGACGTTGTCTGTAGTCAGTTAACCTGCATGATCAACGCGACCACGCAAGCATTCTGAGTCACTGCCAGCGGCTTAACGTACCTTGCGAAGCACGGAAACGGTCGAGATGCCACTAACAGTCAAACCCATCCGTGTCATGACCGTGTCTGTAGTTATTTAACCTGCATAATCGATGGGACCTAGCAAGCCCACCGCAAGCCGAGACCGTTCTTATATTGCAGCATTTACAATATAGATATGATAATATTTATATCCCTAACTTGAGAAATTATTCGTTCACCATACAAATTTTCATCACGTATTTCACCCCCTTCAAATTTTTGCAACAAAAAGTCCTATGTCCTTCCCCAAGGTCCCATCTATATCTATGCCGAAATTCATCAAAATTGGTTCAGCGGTTTAGGCGTGAAAACGTAACAGATAGACAACAGACAGGCAGACAGAGTTATGGTCTAGACAAACGGACTGCATCTCAACTGCTAGCCAACTGCAAATTCACAGTTGGGATGCAGTTTGTGCGCAGTTGAATTGCAGCTGGACCAACAGCGTCGAAACAGCCGTCCGACTGCGCAGCTGGCGTGCGCCAATAACTGCACTCTGACTACACGCTAACTGCACGCTAGCTGCGCGGTTGTGATGCAGTTGAACCGACTGCAATAGAACTGCATCGCAGCTGCGCAGCAAATTAGCTTGTTTGGTTGCCGCTCTCTCGAATGCTGGGGAATAGTCTGAAACGTGGGGGGGTGAGATTCGACGTGCAGTGGAAGGAGTGAGGTGCGGGAGCAGACAGTTTCCGGAGGGGTGGGATGCGGGGCGAGGGGTGAGGTGCGGGCGTTGCGGGTGATCCCTGGTGATGTATGAGAGGCGTAATATGGGGCGAGGGGTGAAATGCGGGTGGGGCTGAGGTGCGGGGAGCGCGAAGTGGATGAAGCGTGGGGAGTGGGGTGAGGCTTGGGAAGGGGGGCGCGGGGGGGGGGGGTAAGGAGTGAGGAGTGAGTTACGGGTGGCTGAGGCGGGGCAGAGGCGTGCGGGGTGGATAAGGAGCGAGGAGTAAATAAAGTACGGGGTGCGGGTGAAGGAGGAGGGAGGTGAGGCGCGGGAAACCTCCTGCTTTTCTCACGGTCAGTCATACGTAGTTTGCTCTCGAGTAGGAAATTCGAAAATTTGATATACACTGAAAACAAAAAATGTTGTTGTTTATAAATAAAAAATAAAACAACACTTAACGGTGAAATGTAATGCCTCCATTATATGAAGTTTTAAATCAAAATCAAAAGGTTTTTTATTTAAGTAGATGTTTTGCACATACTTTTCAATCGTCTTTTTTTTTCTACCTAGTACAAAGTTCCTACCACGCGAAACTTGTACACTCATCGTTTCGGGAAGTGTTTCCGAAACGTTTATCTATGCTTCTATTTCTGCACTCTAAAACAGCACAGTATTTTTACGTTTTTAGGGTTCCGTAGCCAAATGGCAAAAAACGGAACCCTTATGGATTCGTCATGTCTGTCTGTCTGTCTGTCTGTCCGTATGTCACAGCCACTTTTTTTCCGAAACTATAAGAACTATACTGTTGAAACTTGGTAAGTAGATGTATTCTGTGAACCGCATTAAGATTTTCACACAAAAATAGAAAAAAAACTAAATTTTGGGGGCTCCCCATACGTAGAACTAAAACTCGAAAAAAATTTTTTCATCAAACCCATGCGTGTGGGGTATCTATGGATAGGTCTTCAAAAATGATATTGAGGTTTCTAATATCATTTTCTTCTAAACTGAATAGTTTGCGCGAGAGACACTTCCAAAGTTGTAAAATGTGTGTGTCCCCCCCGTAACTTCTAAAATAAGAGAATGATAAAACTAAAAAAAATATATGATGTACATTACCATGCAAACTTCCACCGAAAATTGGTTTGAACGATATCTAGTAAGTAGTTTTTTTTTTAATACGTCATAAATCGTAAACCGCAATTTACCTTTCATTCAAGTAACAACGAACTACAAGAACTTTTATATTATGTTACATGCTGCTATGGAACCCTTCATGGGCGAGTCCGACTCGCACTTGGCCGCTTTTTTTATTATTTATTCGAGAACCGAGAGAGATCCGCCTTCTTACCACTTCCCCTCCCTTCTTTCTTCCGGGGCTGTGCAGTTCAAAAGCAGGTATGTATATTGCAGTCGGTTCATCTGCATCAGCACTGCTTCACAATAAGTATGCAGTTTTTACGACTGCACGCCAACTGCACGCGAACTGCGTAGTCGGACGGCAGTTTCGATGCTGTTAGCCCAGCTGCCATTGAACTGCGCACAAACTGCATCCTAACTGCGAATTTGCAGCTAGCTAGCAGTTGAGACTGCCATGTAAATTAAGAACACAGTAAGTAACAGATTTGGTGCGATTGATTTTAACCCTTAATTCGAAACGCAATACGGTTTACTTCGATTCCCACCAAATCTGTCACTTAGTGTGTTCTTAATTTCCACGGCAGAGATGCAGTCCGTCTGTTTAGACCCTTACTATCGCATTTATAATATTAAATATTAACATAAGTATATAAGTATGGATTTAAACAAACAAACGATTTAGAAACCATATTACCTTTTTAAGTTTTAAAAAACAAACGATTTAGCAACCACATTACCTTTTTAAGTAACTTATTTAATTGTGTATTTATTTCTCATTATATTTTACCTATACCATAACAATTAGAAATAATGGTTCTTATTCCTCCTTAGCCTTCATGGATGACAAAGACTCATTTCTGGAATCACATTTTTGATAGTCGTTACGAATCTTTAATGAGCAATCCAAAATGGCCTCCGTTAAAAGTAAGTACTTATTGATTTCGTTTTTATCTACGATTTAATAGAATAAAATTATATCATCAATTTCTGTTACAAGCACACCATAAATTACTAATATTTTAGGTAATACTGATACCTCGTACTCAAGTGGACTCCATATGGAAGAAAACGTTCGAAAGCTACCACAATAATACAGTGAAAACTATATTATCCAATATAGTGAAAAAGCTTCAGTTCTACAATAATCTTAAATTCACCTGGCATGAAGTATCTCATTTAAGTCAGTGGTGGAAAACTGCATCGCTTAAGAGTCGTACGGTATGATATTCCTGTTTCTTTAATTTACCCTCGAATTCGTCCTCATGATCAAGGTTCGGAACCGGTTAACAAATACCGGTTAATTTCGTTCGAATTTCAGTTAACGATTCCGTCCAGGTTAAAACCGGTTTCCAGCTTAGCCGGTTAATTTAAATAAAATATCGGTTAATCGGTGAGCGGTTTCCTAACCGAAATAAGAACGAAATTAACCGGTTAAAACCAAATTTAGTCAAGTTAAAGCGCGTCGCGCGGGTGCCCTCGCCCGAGTCTTCTGCTCAGAGCTTGAGCTACCGCGCACTATCAACTTTTTGGTCCGTCCGTCCATAGTTTAGTCCAGGGATGCACAGACTTATTGGGACCAGGGGCCACTCGAACAGATTATGAGCTAGAGGCGCGCCGCAATCAAAAATAACTACAAGTACCTATCTCAGATTAACTGCATTTTTAAAAAGATTAATGTACATTTTACTCCATCTTCTGCATGTCCCTCCACTATTGTAATTAACAAGCTAAAAGAATTAACCACCTTACTTGTATAAAAAGCCGCAACCAAAGCGAGCGAGAAATTTTTAATTTATCAAACTAGAAATTTCAATTTCCCTGCATTTTTAGGAAGTTTTAGTTTGATCTGACACACTTTTTAGGGTTCCATAGCCAAATGGAAAACAACCTTATGGATTGGTACCCTTATGGATTCGTCATGTCTGTCTGTCTATCCGTCCGTATGTCACAGCCACTTTTTTCCGAAACTATAAGAACTATACTGTTGAAACTTGGTAAGTAGATGTATTCTGTGAGCCGCATTAATATTTTCCCCATACTTAGAACTGAAACTCAAATTTTTTTTTATTAAACCCATACGTATGGGGCATCGACCTAGAAACAAATGGACTTCGGGTCAGCGCTCAAAAGTGTCCGAACCAAAAGAGTAGTAAAACGCAAAAATAGTTGTAATATCGCGCCAGTCTTCATGTAGTCGGCCGGCTGACTGCGCGTCCAAAATGGTGTACTGCGTCGTGAAAAGTTGTAAAAACTATTCAAGTAAAGTGAAAAACAGGATGGAGTATCATATTCCGGTAAGTAAACTCTTGCTTTATCATTTTAAAGTATTGTTTTGCTAAGAAACACAGTAGTTTATTTTAATTTGAATTACGCATTTAGTTTGATTTCTAAGAGCGAACAATCGAACATCATAACTTTGGAACACAAAAGACAATGCCAGGCCGGCCATACTGTCGTGCCCCAGCCCGAAAATAGGCAATGCACTCATATTACACGAATGATTCATATATCAAACGATAGTTGTTTGATTGCTAAATAAAACCGTATTACCATTTCCCCTTTAAAAGTTGGGAGAACAGAAATATTAAGTTGTAAGCTAAAGTGATGTTTACCTAAGGTACGATGGGGTAATAACGGATAACTTTTCAGTGCTTTGTAATAATGATGAATAGACATACCTATATTTTTCACAAATCTTACGCCTGTAAATATTCGTAAAATTGATAGGAGATATGAATCGTTAATAAAAAATATAAATTAATTACTAAATGGTAAATTTTCTCGTTTTCCCCTCTAAATTGAAAATAAAAATAAAAACTTTCAGAGATTTGTCAGAATTTTTATTTATACAAACCTTGTTGGTTTGTGTGAATCCAGCATGGTGTATTTATGGCCGAAAATAATTTGATGCTATTTTGTCAAATATTCTTTGGAGATCAAATGTCAGTAGTAGGGATGTTGATGGATTCTGCCCTTAGCGTCCGAGGTTATCTCATGTGCTTTTAAGACTTTAAAGATATTCTTGAAATTACTGACTGATTTCTAGGAATTTTTGTGTGCCTTTGTGTTTGTCGTAATTGTGGTGTTGTTATTGGTGTGGTTTTTGTCTTAGGTAAGCGTATTCGTGAGTAAATATGGACCCTCCTGATCCCCCTGATCCTCCAGATCCTGACTCCCCTCCACAATTCAGCCAAGATATGAATCAGAGTCACAGTCTTACTCAAAATCAAGACACTCCAACCATGATGGATTTGTGTTCGTCAGAGCCTCGTGGACAAAAGAGACATGGAGAGTGTATCCAAGCTCCTATCAGCAAAAAGAATGCTTCATCCCTCGATGAGGTTTCTGCTTCTGTGCAAACTGTTTACACTCACCCTTGCCTAACAGAAAACTCCCGTGGATACACAAGAGAAGATCATGGTCCATTTATTGTCCACCTATCTCGGATGGAGACAGATCCATCGGCTGGTTTGACTCTTCGTCCCATTAAAGTAGGCTTGCTCCTTTGCAAGAATAATGTTAAAAACATTGTAAAGGATGGAATAAAAAGTGTCGGCCGTAACAGAGTCTCTATCGAGTTCTCATCCTCAGATGCAGCTAATGAGTTCTTAACTCTTCCTTGCTTGGCAGCTAATAACTTTACTGCAACAATCCCTACGTACAACGTGACTCGCATGGGCGTCATACGCGGAGTACCAGTTGACTGGTCTATGGATGAGTTGGTTGATTCAGTCGAACTCCCTGATGGTTGCGGCAAAATCTTAAAAGCAAGACGTCTGAACCGAAAGAAATTTGTAGACAACAAGCCGACCTGGGTTCCAACCATGTCAGTTGTATTAACGTTTGATGGCCAAATGTTACCAAAATATGTGTACGCCTTTTACACGTCATTGCCTGTGGAGACATATCAGCTACCAACAATACAATGTCACAGCTGTTGTAGATTCGGACATATTAAAACACAATGTAGAAGCCGCCCAAGATGTTTCAAGTGTGCACAAAACCATACCGGAGACAGTTGCAATGTGGTCGAAGAGCAGTCTACTTGTTTATTCTGCTCGGGTCGTCACTTTGCTACTGACAAAAAGTGCCCTGAACAATCAAGACAAAAATCCATTAAAATTACTATGGCCGAACAAAACATCTCATATTCAGAAGCTGCTTCCCAGTTTCCTAATGTTCGAAGGTCATATGCAGAGGTGGCCAGTGCTCTATTTTCTCCGACCCCTACCTATGAGCCCGTTGACTCTTCTTCGCGCCCTCCCCTTCCCACCATGTCTCGCTCATATAAAAAAACTGTTATTTCCTCTCCCCGTGTGAGACGCCCCCCTCCTCCAGGATATGACAAAAGAGCTCATGACTCTATTGTGGCTAATGTCCCCTCATCACAACCAAATGGTTGTGCCCTCCAGGGTCCTTCAAGGCTTGTCAGCACTGATAGTTTGTCCCCTCAATCCCCCAATGAAAATTTGATTGAACTGATAATCTCCCTTTTAAATAATATTATTTTGAAATTTAATGACTCCTTACCGAACAACGTAGCTGAAAAAATTATTAACTTAGCTAACTTAATATCCATTAATAATAATAATGGATCGTCCACAATTTCTTCAATGGAATTGTAGAAGCTTACGACGTAACAAATTCGAACTTACTTTTCTTCTTAAAAAATTCTCTGTCGCCGTTGCTGCCATCTCGGAGACGTGGCTGGCCCCGAATTCCTATTTTAGGGTTCGGGGCTATGCCTGCCTCCGCGATGACAGAAACGACGCCTATGCAGGGTGCGCCCTGCTTATAAATAATTCGCTTACTTACTCACAAATTCCACTCCCTCATATATCTTCAAATGTTAATGTCGTCGCTGCTAAGATAGCAGACATTAGTTTTATCTCAATTTATATCCCTCACCCCAGCGTTAATCTTGTCCCTGATCTACGTCTATTACTTTCCTCGGTTCCCCCACCTCTTATAATCCTCGGCGATTTTAATTCACACCACACGCTATGGGGATCGTACCACTGCGATTCTGTTTCTCACCCCCTCATAGATTTATTTGATGAATTGAATTTATGTATACTTAATGATGGGTCAGCAACCCATCGAGTCTATCCGAACCAGAACCCACAATCAGCTGTGGACCTCTCTTTATGTACTCCAAGCTTAGCTTCGTCCATATTTTGGAAATTATTAAGCTCCACCCACGGTAGTGACCACTATAATTATCTCTATGTATAATTCCGTTTGTCCTCCTACTCCCCCCGAGCCATTATTGAGGTTTAAAACTCAAGAAGCTGATTGGACTGCTTTTGCTGCTGCCGTAGACCGTAGGTTGTGCATGGGACTTGAACCTGGTAATGATAGCCGGATACTCTATGAGTCATTCGAAAAATTATTACTGGAATGTGCTGAATCTCACATACCCAAAAAGAGCTCAGCTACTCGTAGACTTTCATCTCCACCCTGGTGGGATTCAGAATGCACTACAATGGTTAAACTACGTAAGGACTCTGAGCTGACTTATAATTGTTCTATGACTCCAGAGAATTTTATCGAATTTCAAAAAATTTCTGCAAAAGCTAGAAGACTATTTTCTATTAAAAAAAAGAAAGGTTGGAAATCTTTTTGCGAAAGTATCTCACCAAGATGCCTTCTGTCAGTTGTATGGCAGAATGTAAAACGGTACCGTGCTTCATTGTCATCCGAACAGTCTGCATCCAACGATCCAGATCCTTGGTTAGAGAGCTTTAAAGATAGATTAGCCCCCCCTTTTGTCCCGAACTTTTACGATCTCCCTCATTCTTCTTTTGAAACCTCACTAAATTTAACTAAATTCGACGAACCATTCTCCTTCAGCGAGTTAGAATATGCCTTAAATGGCCTTAAGGATTCTGCCCCTGGAGAGGATGGAATCCCTTATTCTTTTGTTATCAACTTAAATGAAAATTCAAAAATATTTTTTCTAAATTTAATAAATAACATTTTTACTTCTGGTCAAATTCCAGTTCGCTGGAAAACTCAAGTGGTCATCCCAATCAAAAAACCAGGTAAAGATGAAAACGACCCATCATCATATCGCCCCATTGCCCTCTCTTCCACATTATGTAAAATTTTAGAACACCTAGTTAAAAATAGACTTGAGTGGTTTGTGGAAAGTAAACACATCCTCTCTACTAGCCAGTTTGGTTTCCGTAAAGGCAAAAGTACTATGGACAGTTTAGCCATATTCACCTCGGACATTCGATTAGCCTATTCTAATGATGAAACTCTGGTGGGCGTCTTCCTTGATATAGCTTCTGCTTATGACAATGTACTTCTCCCTGTACTCAGACAGAAAATGTACCAGCTGAGTATCCCGGTGAGGATTATACACTTCGTTTGCAACCTATTTATGGGTAGATTGATTAAGTTTCGACACCGAGGTAATCTGTCTACTCCAAGATATATATGGAAAGGCCTTCCACAGGGATCAGTTTTATCGCCTTTATTGTATAGTATATATACTTATGATCTGGATCTTTCCGTCAACTCCTTCTGTAATATCTTACAATATGCTGATGACCTTACTTTGTACTTTTCCTCCAAATCCATGGAGGAAACCTCCTATCGCCTTAACTCTGCTCTTTACTACCTGAGCGTGTGGTTACAAGATCATGGACTCGACCTTTCTGTTTCCAAGAGTAACGTAGTTTTGTTTAGCCGAAGGAGATCTACTCCTAGTATTAATCTCTTTTATCAAAATCAGTTAATGCCCGTTGACTACAAAACTAAATTCTTAGGCGTCATCTTAGATTCGAAAATGTGCGGTATTCCATATCTGAATTATATCCTTGGTAAATGTGAAAGAAGCATAAACGTTATGCGGGCTTTATCAGGTGTGTGGTGGGGTGCTCACCCCTATTGTCAAAAATTAATTTATAATGCCTTGGTCCGTAGCCACTTTGATTATGGTTCTTTCCTCCTTGAGCCTTGTAGTAAAATTTCACTTCAGAAACTTGATTTACTCCAGGCCAAATGTCATCGTATCATCTTAGGTGCAATGAAATCTTCGCCTAAAAACGCGTTACAAGTCGAATGCGTTGACCCCCCCTTAGCCCTCCGTAGACAGTATCTGGCCAATAGATTTATATTTAAGATCAACCAAATTTCCTCCCATCCGCTTCTTACTCGTTTGAATCAACTCTCTGATAAGATCTCTTCTTGTAGATATTGGGTCCACAAAAGCACACCTAAAATTGTTGAAAGTTATTACAAAATAAAAGAAGTACCTTACACTTTTGTTCAGTTCCCAATTTTTCCATTATTTTCCTACAGTTATGATGCCCTTATTTTCAAACCAAATATAATTCTGGACTTCGGTATTTGTAAAGAAGATCCTTTTGCTAAAGTTCGCTTTAATTCCATCGTATCGGAGCAATGGAGCAATTACTTGACCATGTTTTCGGATGCTTCCAAAACATCTGATCAGGGCGGTGTCGGGGCGGCGATTTGGATTCCCAAATATAAAATTGTACTGAAATATAAATGTCCTCCCTACGCGTCCATTTTCACTGGAGAAGCGGTTGCTATTTTCGAAGCCGTTTCCTATGCCTTCTCTCACAAAATTCAAAAGGCAATCATCTTCACTGACTCCTTAAGTTGCTTACAATCCCTCGTCAGTAATCTATTTAGGAAAAAAATTAAATGTCCGCTAATTTTTGATATCAAAGAATTGCTTTTCAAATGCAAAACTCAAGATTTAGATATAGTTCTAGCTTGGATCCCAGGACACTCTGGTATAGAAGGAAACGAATGGGCTGATTATTGGGCTAAAGAAGCCGTTCAAGATGGTGTTTTGTGTCACTACAATATTTACTCCACAGATTTTGTTGACATGGCCAAATCTTATTTGTATGATTCGTGGTCTACAATTTGGGATCAGTCTAGACAACAGAAAGGCCGTCATTATGGCTCTATTCAACCATACATTCGTAAAAAACCTTGGTTTTATAAATTCAAAAAATATAACAAACAGACTACCTCCACAATTTGTCGACTCCGTTTGGGTCACGTTGTTACTCCAGTATTTCTTGCCAAAATTAGGATAAGGGATCACTCAGTTTGTGAGTGCGGACTCGATGAGGGCTCTGTCGGCCATATTTTATTTTCCTGTCCAAAATATCCTTTTTCCTTGTATGATATTCTTCCCCCAGATTTCCGTCGTCCTACCAATACTTCTTCTTTATTGTCCCATATAGATACCCCTATTGTTACAAAATTACTTTGTAAATACATTCAATATAACAATATTAAATTTTAATTCTATTTAGACACTTAATATAACAATTTATAAACCTTTAACTATCATTCCTTGATATAATATGTTGTTATGTTGTGTTGTGTTGTTTTAGGTGGTGTGCAAAAATAAAACAAAAAGATGGTGGTGGTATTTATGTGAAATCAAAGAAATCAAGTCTCTTTCTTAGCTCCACCGGTCAATCTCCTTTATATTTCAATGAGTTTTCCTCAACGTTGACAATTGTTGGGCCTGAAGCTACAACAAAAGCCAAAAAAAAAAAAAAAAAAAAAAAGGGATGTTGATACTTCATGAGATTATGTAAAAATCTATTTATTGATAAAGAAACTCTTTAATAAACAACTTTATTAAAATGTCGGAGAAATATTTGAAACTCGTATTATCACAGAAAACTTTCAGACATACGTATGAGAGTATAATAAAATGGTTTGATAAATAATGGGTAGTTTTAAGGTTTTTACAAGATCAGAATCTGGGATGTGATTTAACTTCAAGAACCAATGGATCTAGATTCGATTTGCTTTCGTAGTTACTTCAGTTCAATGAAGGATCTGCGGTTCTGGCTATTACCCATCTAATATCTAGATAGAAGGTATTTAAATCTGTGATTATTTTACCTGTGTGAAATATTTGGTTAAATCATTCAGCTGTAGCTCGGTGTGTTCACAGTTTGGGTAATTGAACAAAATAATGTAAATGTAATTCCTCTCAACATTATAAGGTTAACAGGAAGAGCTCCCGTAAGGGATAAGTCCACCCTTTTTTAGTTTTTCCTGTTTTTTTGATGTATTGTTCTTTGTTTTTTATTACAATAAAGAGTATACAAACAAACCAACAATAATGACAGGATTAAAAAACTGAACAGAGAAGTGCATACTATAGTACATGGAGTTTGCGTTACTGATAAAAATTGAAATATAATATAATTGAAATATAAGTAATATCAATTTTTATTTGTTTTACATATTCATATAATCATTGGTATTTTTAAATACTCGTTAAGGAAAAAGTATCGGTATTTTAATATCATTAAATTGATACATTTGTTTCGTTAATTTCACAACACTATTGAATGAGGTGAATGAAAATGCAATGCATATCAATCTTTTATGTATCGGTTACATAAAAGTATTTTTTTATTTATTTATATCTATTTTCCAAACTTTTAGAGGCAACAGAGAATACCCATAATTATTATTTTAATATTTTATATCGCGTCACGTAACCTTATTTTTTGTAATACATCGGAGTAAAAATTATTGAATATAAGTCCAAAAATGTTTCCATCTTCCTAAGGTGACCCATGTGAATTAGTCAGATATTTTAACAATTACTTTTTTTATCTTTTTTCTCCCAACTTTTACATACATTTTGAAAAATGTAAAATGTTGAATTGTTTGTGTTACGTTTTTTCACATTATCTTATTTTTGTAATATTTCAGGAAAAAATAATGAAAATATAAGTACGAATATGACGCTGGGACAAACGGGCATTGTCTTTATAGAGTCGCTTTTAAGTATAAAGTTTTTTATTAAAATATTTTGTTACTTTTTTCTATTGTTTTTATTACATGAAATATTTTATTTATTTTAGCTTTCCCCGAGATCATATACGTTGTGCACTATGGAAAAACATTATAGGCGAATCGAGACGAGAGGAATACTTTGTTCCGAAAAAAATCTACTTTGTTTGCTCGAATCATTTTCACCCTGTATAGTTCATATTAAAGCGTGTTTCTGTGTTTGTTATAAAAAAAAAAAAAGATTCTGCAAAAATAAAAAAATACTTATAAAACATAACCAACAAAAAACCGGCCAAGTGCGAGTCGGACTCGCGCACCGAGGGTTTTGTATAAATTCATAATCACACATGTCTTGAACTCTATATTTTTTATATTTGAGTTGATTGAATGAAAATTTGCTGTTTACGTTTTATGACGTATTAAAAAAAACTACTTACTAGATCTCGTTCAAACCAATTTTCGGTGGAAGTTTGCATGGTAATGTACATCATATATTTTTTCTAGTTTTATCATTCTCTTATTTTAGAAGTTACAGGGGTTGGGACACATTTTACCACTTTGGAAGTGTCTCTCGCGCAAACTATTCGGTTTAGAAAAAAATAATATGAGAAACCTCAATATCATTTTTTAAGACCTATCCATAGATCTCCACACGTATAGGTTTGATGAAAAAAAAAATTTTGAGTTTCAGTTCTAAGTATGGGGAACCCCCAAAATTTATTGTTTTTTTTTTCTATTTTTGTGTGAAAATCTTAATGCGGTTCACAGAATACATCTACTTACCAAGTTGATAATGATAAAACTAAAATATATATATGATGTACATTAAACTTCCATGCAAACTTCCACCGAAAATTGGTTTGTACGAGATATAAGTAATATCTCGTAATATCTCGTACAATATATATTGGTTTGTACGAGATAGTAAGTAGTTTTTTTAATACTCATAAATCGTAAACCGCAATTTACCTTTCATTCAATCAACTCAAATATAATAATGAAAAAAATATATATTTAATTTCATAAACACAACGAACTACAAGAACTTTTATATTATGTTACTTGCTGCTACGGAACCCTTCACGGCCGAGTCCGACTCGCACTTGGCCGCTTTTTTGCACTCCAGTAATTTAAGAAAAAGCAGAGTTTACTGGTTCCATTTATAGAAAAGCCGCGAGCGAAGCGAGCACGGAGATTTTAAAAGACAATGCCCGTTTGTGCCCCAGAGTCATATTCGTACTTAAATTTTCATACTTTTTTCCTGAAATATTACAAAAATAAGTAAAGAGAAAAAACGTAAGACAAATAATTCAACATTTTACATTTTTTTAAATTTATGTAAAAGTGGGAGAAAAAAGATAAAAAATATAATTGTTGATATCTGACTAATTCACATGGGTCACCTTATGAAGATAGAAACATTTTTGGACTTATATTTAATAATTTTTACTCCATTTATTACAAAAATAAGATTACGTGACGCAACATAAAATAATAAATTAATAAATAAGGGTATTTCCTATTGTCTGTAAAAGTTTGGAAAATACATATAAATAAATAAAAAATACTTTTATGTAACTGATACATTGAAAGATTGATAGACATCAAATTTTCATTCACCTCATTCAATAGTGTTGTGATATTAACAAAAAATAAATCCATTTAATGATATTCAAATACCGATATTTTTTCCTTAACTAGTATTAAAAATACTAATGATTAGGTATACGAATATTTAAAACAAATGACAATGACAGAAACAACGAATTTTTACAGGCGTAAGATTTGTGAAAAATATATGTCTATTCACCATTATTACAAGGCACTGAAAAGTTATACGTTATTACGTCGTACGTCAGGTAAACATCACTTTAGCTTACAACTTAATATTCCTGTTCTCCCAACTTTTAAAGGTAAAATGGCAATACGGCTTTATTTTACAATCAAACAGCTAGAGTCTAACAAATGAAAGCGTAACCTGAGAAAGCGCGGCAAATTCAAAAAATCTTCATGTGATATCACCAACCTATAGATTGTAAATTGTAATTTCAACTAGTATAAATATATTTTAATAAAGATTTATCACACAAGTATTAAATATATATTTCCTGCTATAGGTTGGTGATACCACATGAAGATCTTTTGAATTTGCCGCGCTTTCTCAGGTAACGCTTTCATTTTTTAGACTCTATCGGCTGATATTTAAATCATTCGTGTAATATGAGTGTATTATTGCCTATTTTCGGGTTTGTCTTTTATATTCTTTCTCGGCATTGTCTTTTATAAAATGGAAAACCTCAGTTTACCTTCAATTTTAAGGTTTATCAATTTTATTACAACAGTTCCTTTGCATATCCCTCCAGTAATCAATCTTCCTTGTTTATACATACATATATAAGAAAGCGCGAGCGACTTCTTTTTAGAGCCCTGTTTAACTCAAAAAGACGCGAGCGGAGCAAGTGGCATTTTAAGCAGGAGCAATAATTAACTCTTATATTTAGATTCGGCAATTTGTCGTGCGAGATTTGGGGGGCGGGGGTCATGGCCCAGGTGAGCCCCCCTCTCGGATCGCGCCTGGGTCGCTGGCGGGCCGCACGCATATCTACGGCGGACCGCGGTTTGTGCATCCCTGGTTTAGTGGATCTCGCATTCAGTATCGAGCTATATGGGAGTGCGCACACTCTCGACCAAACTATCAAAAATGACTAAACGATCGCTACTCAACTAAACAGTTGAATCAATCGGTGACTTTGAATGGCGCAGTACGTGAGTCCGCGCACTAATCACTATCGACAAAACATTTCAATCGATTATAGTACGGCGGCGGGAGGCTCGTTTGAAAAAAATCGTTTCCCTGGCGCCTATATAGCTACGACAGGTATCGAAAGATTCATCTCGGTCCAGAGATTATGAAATAGCCTGCCGTAAGAAAGGGGGAGGGGGACACACAAAGTTATGGCGTATCAAAAATGGCGGCGACCACTTGTAGTTTTTGGCTTTTTTCCCGAGTTTTATTATACCAAATTATTTGAGTAAGGTGTCATTCAATAGAGAATTCAATAACCTGTAATTAATTACTTCCAGAATAGTATGTACGAAAAGTTGATACTTAAAAATATATCTGAAAAAGAAACATCTTTTTCAGAATAAAATTTATTTTTATTTTTTAAATAACTCGTTAATTGGTAAGTTTTTCGCGATCAACTTTATTTTAAAATATGTAGTAAATTTCTTGGGCTTTTTAAAAAAGTAATTTGTATTGTGCTAAGTTTAAAATTAACTGAGATATGGACAATTCGTTGCGCAATACCTATGATTAATGAGAGATCTATACGGGGTAAAATTGAAATCGTGGAACAAATTTTAACTGTGGTTTCTGCTCATGGAACTAAACAACTTTCTCTAAGAAACCAATTCAATCGGAGCACTAATTTTTAATTTAGCACTGTACAAATTACTTTTTTAAAAAGATTAAGAACTGTACTACATTTTTTATAATAACATCGATCGCAAAAAACTTTCTCAATAAAGAGTTATTTAAAAATTAAAATTGAGATTTTTGGAAAAAACTGTTTTTTTAAATTTTTTTAAGCATTGAGTTTTCATATAAGGTCTTTCAGAAGTAATTGGAGATTATATTATTACCTATAAAATGACACCTCATTTTATAAATTTGGTTTCATAGCGGTCAAAAAAACAACAAATATCGCATGTGGTCGCCGCCATTTTAATACGTCATAGCTATGTCTGTCCCCCTCCCCCTTTCTTACGACAGGCTATTTCGTGATCTACGCACCAAGGCGAAAATTTTGATACCTGTTGTAGCTATATAGACGCCAGGGAAACGAACTCCGGAAATAGAGCACCATTATTATTTTCGCACTATTATTATAGGGAGGGAGCCAGCGTCCACATTATATTTGTTTTTGTATAAACTTACTTATACTTTACTTTTGTATATACTAGCTGGAGTGCCCCGCTTCGCTCAGAGAGTTGATATGCACCTTACCCCCCGCACCCCGCTCCTCACCCCCCGCACCCCACGCCTCAACCCCCGAACCCCGCTCCTCACCCCCGCGCACGGGGGGGAAGCCCGCGGAGTGCGGGGGGAGTGAGGCGCGTGGTGCGAGGAACGGGGCGTGGGGGGTAAGCGTGCGGAGGGTAAGGCGTGGGGTGGGGGTGCACGGGGTGCACTTAGACGCGGGGTGCGCGGGGGGGTGAGGCGGGGGTGCGCGGGAGTGAGGCGTGGATTGCGTGGGGATGGGTCCATGTGACTAAACTATCGATCGATAGTTTTGTAAGAATTTTAAGTTTATATCTTTAGTAGTTTATCGTGTATATACGCAGTCGGTTAACTCAATCGATGAAGTAAATCGCTCTGTTTTTTATTTAAGTATATAGATTTATTTCTTCAGTTCAGATAATAATAGAAGATATTGTACTTATATTGATACAGCTGTTTCGTCGGTTGGTTAAGGCTGGTCGCCTTGAAATTACAACAGGCGGGTTCGTAGAGCCTGACGAAGCCACAACACATATATTTGGTCTCATTCACCAGTTGATTGAAGGTATACAACTTTAAATTTCAATATCTACGACTACTAAGAGATTTATTTATTGGGTAAAATTTTATCTTGGTTTTAGGTCACCAGTGGCTCAAATACTATCTAAACTACATCCCTCAAGTGGCTTGGCTGACGACTACCGTGACGCACAGCCCGACAGTTGCCTATATTCTATCTGCTGCTGGAATACATAACTTAGTTCTTACTAATTTACATTATTCTTGGGAACACTTTTTAGCTGAATTTCAATACAGTGATTTCATATGGTCCCAAAGTTGGAACAACGAGGATACGGGGTCCTCGCCCCTAAATGACGTTCTAAATAAAATTGGAAAGGATCGTTATCCGAAAAACTCAATGCTTACACATTTTTTGCAGTTCAACTCAGCTGGATTCAGGGCTTGCGGACCAAATAAAACGATTTGCATCAATGAATTCAATTTCGCTAAATCTGAAAAAACTGTAGACATTTACTCATATAACATAAGAGAAAAATCAGAATTACTATTAGAACAGTACTCTAAAACCGGAACCATTAGCCCCCACAACGTAGTGATCGCTCCCCTTGGTGGACCTTTCAGATACGAAGCTCAGGCAGAGTTTGACTACCAATTTAATAACTACAAGAAGCTATCAAATTACATAAATGATCACCGTGATATTTATAAAGCTACAGTTGAATTTGGGTCGGCAAAGGATTATTTCGATTCGATAATTGACCGACAAAAAACTTTTCCCTCTTTGCACGGAGATTTTGTTAATTTTGCTGACATATTAAGTGGAAGTCCAGCTTACTGGAGTGGTTATTTTACATCGAGGCCTTTATTTAAAATCTTACTAAGGCGTCTAGAATCCACATTACGTTCTACAGAAATCTTATTTGCTTTTGCTGTAAATCAAAATAGATTCCGAGCATTTAATGGCAGTGTAGTATTTAATCTTTTGATGAAAGCCAGGGAAACAACAGCACGGCTTTTAGATCGCAACGTGGCAGGCGGGACGCTCGCAGCCAGAGTGTTACGTTACGCACACAAGCAGATTCTGAATACTGTAAAAGATTGCTGGTATATCCAAGAAGTTAGTGCAAGCCTACTGACTGCAAAACCAGGACACAACATACCTTATCTACAAAAGTATGTGTATAGAGAAGGTGAATTTGTTTCATCGTTCAGAACTGTGTCTGCTGGAGACCAAATATTCATATTCAATTCTCTAAGCCACGACAGAACTGAGATAATCGAGATTTTTGTTAATAATCCCAACATAAGAATAATTGATCATCGTAAGAAAGAAGTCACAATTCAAATTAACCCAGTATGGAAGTACAATTCAGATAACTTTATAAAGCTATCGAGAAGATTTTTTAAACTAACATTCGCTGTAGTGGTGCCACCTCTTACATTAGAGCTGTACAAAGTAAAGGATACGTACGACGCCACGCAGAATGTAGCATCCGTTTATTGCCTTGCGTGCGCTGTGGATGATCTAGAATCAAATGTATCTTTATTTCCTTTCAAAATACTTCCTATAGAGACAGGAGATATTCAATTAGAAAGTTACAAATACCGTCTAATATTTGATGAAACTACTGGTTTTTTAAAAACAGTAGTTGATAAAGGAACTAACATTGAAAAAACGGTGTCTATAGATTTTGGAGCTTTCAGAAGCTCTGATAAAAATTCCGGAATGTTTTTATTTAACACAAACTTAACGAAGCCACTTCAAGATGTGTTGTTGCCTTTTAGATTAGGCATTAAGAGTAAAATACTTATGATCATTTCAGGCCCAGTATCGACCGAACTTACCTCAATCTATGGAAGATTTTTACAAAACTCTGTACGAATATATAACTTATTAAATAGTCCTTTGTCGAATGCTGTTTATATCGAGAGTAAAGTGGATTACGAAGTATCGCCTAAAAACAGAGAAGTGGAACTTTTTATGTCTATACAGACAAACATCGCAAACGGCAACCCACCTGAAATTATTACTGATAATAACGGTTTCCAGTATACATCTCGCTTTTTAAACATAAGTAGACGCATTGAATCAAACATGTATCCTATTACAACTATGGCTTACATTCAGGACCGAAAACAGCGTTTAACTTTTATCACGGATCATGCACAAGGAGTGACGGCATTGCAAGAGGGTCAGTTAGTGGTCATGTTTGACAGACGAGTCCTGTACAACGACGGGCGAGGGACCGATGAGGGCCTCGCCGATAGCACTGTCACCTGTCACAGACATTTTATTTTGTTGGAGAACTTTGCTGATTCACATTATCAATACAGATCACATAATCCGCCTTTGCCTAGCATTTCAGCTATTCATCTCTCGAATTCTCTAAATTACCTATTGGACTTTTTCGTGATTGGTAAAAATGAAAGTGTTTCGTGTTCTTACGCTTTTTTCCCTTTAGCTAAAACATCGTTTCCGTGTGATGTTTCTCTGATAAACTACAGAGTGGTACACGACGGGAGCGCTGGCAATAGCCTTCCTAATGCAGCCCTGATGATACTGCACAGACAAGGTACTTCGTGTCATGTCGAACATAATATAGTTCTGCACTGTAGCGGAGAATCAAAGTTCTCTTTAGATAAAATTCTAAACAATGTAAAGGCCGTTTATCAAACAAACCTAGTAGGCACTACAAAGGGGGTTGCAGTGACAAGTTTTAGTTTAGCTAATTTTCCACCTATGGAATTAACTACTTTAAGAATACACTTTTAATGGGTTAATGGCGAACCTGTCTATGTCTATTGCATGAGAAAAACTTAATATTCGAGTTTTTCATAATTTCATTAATCATTAGTATACCTAGATAAAACAAGATTCTGGTTTGTTTCTGTTATTGGACAGTTTCTTGTTTTACCGGTTCCTCATTTATATTTTATTTCGCCGATCATGTAAATAATAGTCATTTATATTGTAATATTTAGGATACCTATCAAATACTTAATATCAATAATTGTTTTATACAGTTATTTTGAATAATTATCTAAATTGTGTAGATAAATAGTTATGTAATAAAATTAAATTATTAAATTACGAGTTTTACAGGTCTCATAATTCTGATAGTCTTTTTATAAACACGTCTTCATTTGAAAATGACCCACCATTCCATAGCCAATCACGAGACACGGAGTTGTCGTAACTTTTAACAGCAATTAAAGTTACAAATATTCTAGAACACAGAGGCTTCTTTTCTTTCATTACCACACATAGCTAATATTTTCAGTAGGCATAGGTACAAAAAGGAGATAAGAGATCAAGGGCGGATCCAGCCTTTGAGTCTGGGGGGGAGGTCATATAGTCGAGGTCCAGTCAGGACAGGCTCCAATTCGATTACAATAACAAATCTAAATTAAAAAGAAATAGTATTTAATTATTTAACGTCAAAATAATTTTAATCAAAATATTTTTTTCTCTTTTGTCTCGCGAAACGAGTTATGGTTTGACTTCCTCAACTTGACTCGGTATGTTTTTATGAACGTGGAGAATCAGCCAAGTTTTGAGCCTCCTGAGAGTAGAAAACGACCTCTCTGCCATCGCTATACTAACTGCTACCCAGTGGTCGGCAACCTTTTAGCAATCAAGGGCTACATAATGATTAATGAAATAAAGTTGGGCCTTACTTGTTAATATGTGTGTAAATTATTTTAAAAATACCCTATAAATAGTCAAATATACTATTTACTTTCACATTTTATTCATCATAAGTAAGAGTAGCTACAGTGACACAATTCATTGTGATTTTGAGGCAAAATACAGCCTCATACATAGAGGAGACCCCATATGAGTAAATAAGCGCGAGCGAAGCGAGAGCGAAATTGTTTATTTGTTTTTCCGTTCCTATCTATTCTGAATATTTTTAACCGACTTCAAAAAAAAGGAGGAGGTTCTCAATTCGTCGGAATCTTTTTTTAATTTTTTTTATTTATTTATTTTTTTATGTATGTTCACCGATTACTCGAAGACGCCTGAACCGATTAGGAAAATTCTTTTTTTGTTTAAAAGGGTATCACAGGGGGGTCAACAGGGGTTCACAGGTGGTTGCATATAAATTTTATCGAAATCGATTCAGCGGTTTTTGAGAAAATCAACAAAAACATAGCAAAACTGGAGTTGTTGCGATTGAAGTCGGTTGTTTTTAACGTATTCAGCGTGGTCAATTATCCATGGCAGGGGTATACAAGAGAACCCTCTTGCACCCTCTTTCCGTTGACTATGTGTCCCCCGGACACAAAAGTACACATTTAGTGAACCCCTCCCGGACGGTCCGACTAGGACAAATCCGGGGAAACCCGGATGGATGGCAGTCCTATGTGATCCTAGCCATTCAACCATCTTGCGGCTCGCGCGTGTTCTTCAATTGGCTAAACACATTTCGCTCCCAGCATTCGGCACCATCCGCCCGCCAGTTTTGAAATTTTGAATCGCCGGCCGTCACGTGAGGAGCCCGGACTGGGCGAAGATGAGTCTAGTTGCATTCACGAAGTGATCTGTCACTGGCTTTCGCGGATGCCACATATTTTATTTTTGGTGCTAAATAAAACAATGAATAAGGGGCCTATCGCGACGTCTGTCGGACGACAGTCGCGAAAGTAAGTAATATTTTGTTTTGTAAGTAACACCTTCGTAAGTTACTCTTTTATAACTAATATTTTGATAATGACAGTACTATAGATATGTCAAAATTGCCGCTCTTGCATTCATAAGTTCTATTTTGGTCGGTTGCCGGGCATTTGCCGGGACTTGCACCGAGCACACGTCAGCTGAGTTATTTTTTTAATTATTTTCTTTTAGAGTAGTCTCAACGTTATTTTTGTGATGTGGAAATAGCTGTGATTCCGATTCAGTGATAAGCGGTCATAAGAAGCGGATTAACTCGGGAGACAGCTCAGTCAAGAAAAAAGTACGGAATTTTAAAAAAAAATCCAGGATATTATATCAGATATTTACAAAAATAAAGTGTGTATTAGGGTGTCCCTTATATGGACGAAAAATTTTTTTTTTGGGTTATAGAAACGCATACCCCCTAATTCTTTGTTAAATATTAGCCTTACATAAATATAAAATTTTAACTCTCTAGGTTAATATTAACCCGTGCCGACAAGGTCCCAATTTTTTTATAAAAGTAGCTATTTTTGAGTATTTCTTGATATGTAGCTAGATCGTTGTTAATATGCATATCTTGGGTAAAAATTGACGAAACAAAAAATTTAAGTAATGCTTTTAATTGACAAACAAATAAAATTATACAATTATTCAGGGTACTTCTTTTTTAAAGTCTCTTTTTTGCAGTCTGAATACAGCTTTCTATACTCTTGCACACAGCGTAACAAGAATTGTTTTTGTTCCTCTTCTGAGGTAATTAAACCATGAAAGTCTTGCATAAGCTTTACAGCTCTTTCAGCTGTGTCATTTACAGCTTTTAAGCTTAACACCTTCCTCTTAGCTTTGATGAAAGCTGCATTATGGTCCCACGAAGATACGTTTTCTTCAAGAAAACTGGTATCAATTTTTAATCGCGAAAAACATTTTTTGCTTTTAGCTGACACGAAATCGCTCAACGACTTCCCTGTAACAATATGATTAGTAGGTATTTCAAGGAAATTAACCAAATTTAGAACAAACAACTCAGTTAAAATATTAAAAAAAAAACTCTTACCATACAAAGAGGCAGACATCTCTTCTTTCGATGCAACATATCGCTTCCCGAAGTCATATGCAGTTTCTCTTTCTAAGTTCGTTACCATATTCGCCTTGGTTTTTTCATCAACATCATCATCAAAGAGTGATAATATCACCACTTCTTCTGATAAATACCACAGGTGTTGACTGAACTTACTTAGAGCCGCTTTGAAATTACTTTGTCAACATTTTTAAAAAACGCAAATCTTGATTCGGTGCCTTCACTGCCAAACTGCATCCGAGCCAGGGCTTCACATAAATTGCCACAATAAATAAACAAACATGTTGCAATGCTTGTTTGTCTTTAACGCTCATTTTGAATTAAGACTGCAGCAAAAATATTTTCAAAGAGTAAATAGCTCTTGCCATCCATCGTGCTTGATGCATTGCGCCAGGAAGACAAATTTTAATTTTACCCTCATTATCTCCTCCCAAGTAAATAATGGATAGCTCGATTAGTTCTCGATAATCGTCCCGTACGATGGATTTCTGCAGTTCATATTTGAAAAAGGTCAGCAATCCCTTAATGGTCGCATCAGAAAGATGCTGTTTAACGAAATCTATGCATGATTCGACAGCCTCAGGATTAATGTTCTTCCAGCTGTCTCTAAACTTTTTGAATAGTGGGATATCGGGACTGCTAGTGACTTGGTGAATCTTTGATTCAAATACACTTTTTAGGACCAATTCATACACATGATGGCGGCAAGCAAACAGTAATAATTCTCTTTCTAATTTTTGTTCCAAAAGCACACAAGCTCCATTTATGCGCCCTGTATTAGATGCTGTTGTATCACAACACATAATTTGAACCTTATCTGTAAGGTTCCAATCATGAAGTGCGTTTGAAACAGCTTTAGCTTGATCTTTACCGGAAGAACTATCTAGTTTTGGTACTGCAAGAAGTTGCTCCTTCTCTTTCCAAGGAAATAAGGATCGGCAGGCGTTCCTCTTTAGAACTCCTCACATCTAGGCCGAGTAACAATTTTCCATCCCAATGAACTGTAACTACTTCTGGCACGTTATTCTGAAAATCGGATTTTATACATTCTGCTCTATCCTTTCTTATCTGTGTTCGAATACGTTGAATAGAAGATTTGTTAATTGGATAGTCGTCGCAACAAAGACCTAGTGCTTCTACTACTGCTTGAATTATATAAACTGAATCTCTTATGCTTAGTTGACATCTGTCTAAAGCTGCAACTAACTTAGGTGTGATCAAATCTTTCCTTCCTCTTTTTGTAGTAGTTACCGAACAGATTGAGATGTGGCAGGCAAAGGTTCCTCCAGGCTTTCTTCAGAGCTGGTAAATTGGCCTTCATGTAGTTCTTGTGGTGGTGTTAAGCTGTGTGAAGTAGAAGATGTCAATAATAATAATAATATTCATTTATTTTCTCACCACAAATAGAATTTAACAAAGAAATTCACAAAAATAATGGTCAATGAGCTCGCTGAAGTCATTTGCTGGAGCCTCCTTTTCTCCTCTTCTAGTTTTCTCTGCCTTGCCTTTCCAGTGTTTTAAGAGAGGACAAGAAAAGAATAAATGATTAACATCACCTTCTTCCTCGCCACATTCACATTGTGAATTATTTACAATTCCCAGCCTGGCAAGGTGGGAAGGCGTGCATGTGTGACCGAGCCTTAATCTTATTATTATACTTGTAGCCACCTTGTCAAGCCGAAACTTTGTGAACTTTCGTAGGAATAGTTGGTTGGATGGAATGATATTGTCTGCGCTTTGTTTGACCAGGACACTCCCAAAGATCCCGCAAAGACTCTTGGAGGATAATCTTCGGAAGGCTAGCCAAATCGTGACAGAAGTTTTTAAATGGGAATACGTCACCACACTCCACAGCATCCTTTGCAATTATGTCTGCCCTTTCATTACCAGTAATACCGGAATGTCCAGGCAACCACGCGAAACTGACAAGATATCCTCTGTCCAAGCACTTTTTCAAAACATCTCTTATAGCGTAAATTATGGGATAATGGTTTCTACAGGTGAACGGGAAATGACCGAGGGCGTATAAAGAGCTTAATGAATCTGCAAAAATAACGGTGTTTCTAAGTTTCATTATTAAAATACATATATTCCACTGATTTGAAATGGCATAACATTCACCAGTAAAAATAGAAGATTCAGGTGGTAATTTGATTTTCTGTACAATTCGGTATTGGGAATAAAGTACACCTACATCGACGCATCCGGTAGAAGAGAGTTTTGAGGCATGGGTGTATATCCGTTGCCAAGCATTCCATCTTTCACTGACAGCGTAATTAAACTGGGCATTAGGAGCAACGTGTTTTTTATCAATGCCAATGTTAAAATGAATATCCGGTGAAAGAATTAATGCACTGTAAGGACTTTGGAAAATGGGTATTGATGATGAGCGATGTGTACGTGCCTTAACTTTGTTTGTGTACATTTGGAAGCTTTTTATTAGACATGGCAACTTTTTGTGTGTCCAATATGGCGTTGTTGAAGTGAGGCTAGAAAGAATATTTATTTTATCAATGAAAGGATGAGTACTAAACTGTAAACTACGGAAGAAAAACCTGTTGGCAAGGTATTGGCGACGAAGGTCTAATGGGGCTTCTCCAGATTCAACCTGCATAGCATTAATAGGCGAGGACTTCATAGCACCCAATATTACGCGCAGACATTTTGCATTAATTTTTGCAATCCAAAAGAGCTTCCAGTTTCTAAGAAGAAAGATCCATAGTCTAAAATGCTTCTTATAAGGGCATTGTATAATAATTTTAATGAAGAGGGATGTGCACCCCATCAAACACCTGAAAGACATCTCAATATATTGATATTTTTTTCACATATTGAAACTAGGTAACCAGGTAAGGTAAGGTAGGTAAGTGAGGTAATCCAGACATTTTTGAGTCCAGAATTACTTCTAAAAATTTCGCTTGGTCACTTAAAGGGATGGATGTACCATCATACACAACGTCGACAAAAGCAGGTAACCGAGCACGTGTAAACAGAACTACTTTACTCTTCGTAACCGAAAGCTTCATGCCGTTATCGTCAAGCCATGATTTCAGTAGCTGAAGGGAATAAGAAAGAGAAGTGCAGGATTTGGATACAGAGTGTGAATTTATATATATATATAATATATATATATAAGATCATCAGCATATTGAAGAGTATGGACTGAACCTTTTAAAGCTGTCTCTAAATCGTAAGTATAAATATTATATAAAATTGGACTTAGTACTGAACCCTGTGGAAGTCCATTCCACACTGTTGTAGACAGGTTTTTATTGTTATCTAGTTGGATAAATCTTTCAAATAGCATATTAATTATAAAATTAGTGAGCATTTCTGGGACATTTAACTTTTGTAATTTTGTTTTAAGTATGGGGACCAAAACATTGTCATAAGCTGAACTTAAATCCAAAAATGCAGCTAACACAGATTCATTCTTAGAAAAGGCTGTAAAAATATCAGCAGTGAAAATGCCTAAATTGTCATAGGTACTTTTACCTCTTCTAAATCCATACTGACTGCTGCATGCACAGTAAACTTTTATTTTCGATGAACCACTCCAAGCGAATTTTTACTAACTGTTCTGCAATTTTAGCTAAAACAGATGACAAAGCTATTGGTCTGTATGAACTAGCCTCTGAGGAGGATTTGTTAGGTTTAAGTATTGGAATGAGATTTTGAGACTTCCATGTTTGTGGGACATTGCCTGAAATCATAACTGAATTTATTATTTCTAGATAATACTGTAAAGAATTATCATTTAAATGAGTCAAAAATGAATATAATATACTGTCTTCACCCGGCGATGGATCTTTTACACCAGAGAGAATACCTTTTAGTTCTATTAGTGTAAATGGTAAGTTTAAGTCTGATCTGTTTAAAGCTGCATTTAAGGGGCGAGGTATTATAATATCCTCTGGAACAGAAGGAGGAGCTAGGCGGTCCAAGAATTCTTCAGCAAGGTCTGGGGGAAGGATCTTAGGAGATGATATATCAGCAAAGGCAGATCTAAACCGTTTAATATTATTCCATACAATAGATGGGATTGAAGACCAACTTCTCTTCCATCCTGCAAGCTTTTTTTCCTTTAATAATTTTCGGGTGATATTAGCTATTTCTAAGTAGTTATAAAAATTTTCTGTTGTCATCATATTACAGTAATCTTTCTCAGCTTGTTTTCTTTTTTTAACAGCTACTGTGCAATCTTTATCCCACCAAGGGGGTGGAGGGCATCTTTCCTGAAGAACTATTTTTAATGGGAAAAGTTTCATCTGCAACTTCAATAATAATTTTACTAAGAGAGTCAAAGCAAATATTTTCATGACCCTGACATACATCAGGAAGGAGAGATATTTTTTCTTCAACCCTTTGAGAGAAAAGATCCCAGTTGGCATCCATTAGCCTATATTTAACACGGGGAATACGTTTTATATGTATGTGTGAGGGAAGTGGCATGGTGATTTATTAATGAGGGAAGTGATCGCTGCCAAATGAACTGTGAAGAGGGCTCCAGGTTAAAGAAGCAGCTAAATCAGGTGTACAGATTGAAAGATCAGGAGCACTGAAGCCCTCATTGGGTACTGTTCGACGTGTAGGCAGACCAGTATTCAAGAGACAGAGGTTGTGAAAATCAAGTATTTCTAGTATTCTATCACCATAGTAGTTAGAGTTACTACTACCCCAAGATTGGTGTTGAGCATTGAAATCTCCTAACACTAAGAAAGGTTTGGGAATAGAGGAAAGTAAGTGCTCAAGTTCATTGAAAATATTTGAATGAGGGATATAAATAGAATCAAAGCAAATTTTATTTACAATAAGAGCACAGGCAGAGATGCCTGTGCTATGGGAAGGAAGAAAAAAGAAGAAAAAGGAAGGGAGATTTTAACGAGTATGGCAACATCGCCATACCCGTCTGGTCTGTCCTTTCTGAGACAGGCATACCCCGGGATATTCAGTGATATAGGGTTTTTTATCGCTCTTGTAAATATTTACCTTTGTTAGTTTTATTCATGTATTCCTTTTATTACAATATAATATAGCTGCAAACCCACTGACTGACTGACATAACTGTTCTCCCAGAAGAAGCCACGGGGGGTAAAAATGATATATAGGGGGTATTGAGGGTGAGTGCTGGTGAGTACGGGAAAACTTCGAGATCTTGGAAATCTGCTCCTCATCAGGGAGTGACCCTACTGCCCGCCGAAACTATGACACTTGGGGGGTACCTCTTGAACAAAAAAATCTCTACACCTCGGTCAAAATTGAACAGTGGCAACAAAAAACCAAAATGGCGGAAAACAAGATGGCCGCCATACAAAATTCAAAGTGCAACATCTTCCAAAAGTATTTGAGATTGTGAGGGGGCGCTTGAACAAAAGTCATTGAGAATGAAGGGGGACAACTGCCCGAAGTAATAAAAATCCAAGATGGCGGATTCAAAATGGCGGCTAAAAATTTAGTTGCGCTGATCTACCTGAAATTTGGCGTCCGGGGGTTTTCAGAATCGCTGATGAGGAATATTGGGTCGATTTTAAAATTCCGCCATTTTTAAAGATGGCCGCCATACTAAATATTTCTGTGCGGAAAAGTTTTGTTGGCTCTGACCTAGAATTTGTTAATGTTGTGTATAGGGAATTTGAACGAGGGGTGGCATTGAATATGGAAACACCTCCAGTTTTTGTAAAGCTGCTCCTCATTAGGGAGTGACCCTACTGCCCGCTGTAACTATGACACTTGGGGGGTACCTCTCAAACAAAAAATTCTCTACACCTTGGTCAAAATTGAATGATGGCAAGAAAAAACAAAATGGCGAAAAACAAGATGGCCGCCATACAACATTCAAAGTGCAACATCTCCAAAAGTATTTGAGATTGATATGCGGTGCTTGAACCAAAGTCATTGAGAATAAAGGGGGAAAACTGCCTGACGTAATAAAAATCAAAGATGGCGGATTCAAAATGGCAGCTGAAAATTTAGTTGCGCTGATCCAGCTGAATTTTGACAACAATTTTGCCAAACCCCCGGAGGTTTTCAGAATCGCTGATGACGAATATTGTATCAGGTTTTCAATTCCGCCATTTTTCAATATGGCCGCCATACTAAAGCTTTCTGTACGGAAAAGTTTTGTTGGCTCGGGCCCAGAATTTGTTAATGTTGTGAATAGGGAATTTGAACGATGGTTGGCAGTGAATATGCTTCTTATCAGGGTGTGACCCTACTTCTTGGCGAAACTGTAACATTCAGAGGGGTAACTCTCAAACTGGATGGTTTTCTTCACGTGTTAACGCGAACGAAGTCGCGTGCGGAAAACTAGTTCTTTTATATGCGTAGGTTCTTAAGTTAGCTTTTCTTATTATCTTTATCTCGAAATTATTGTATTTACTCAAATATTGTTTGTTTTCGGTTCAACTTCAATTCAATATTTTTATGTTTGACATCTTATAGTTTCTATAGTTTATTTATATATTTTGGGGACGCAGGTCGGTCGCCTCCTCGTGCGCGGACTCCTGTGGTTAGGCAGGAACTTTGTTTCCTCCTAAGCACAGGCAGCTCGCCTGGTGCGCCCCGGACAACAATGGTTAGTTATTTCCTGTTCTACAGGGAATCACTAGCGATTGGCTAAGTACCGACAGCCCAGAGGGTACTCCTGTCCGGAGTGCACGGGGACGCGACCCTGGGTTCCTCTAGCTGCTATATGAATGCACCCCATTAAAATTCCGTTCAATAGCATCCATATTACCTCATTTCCATCTCATTCTTATTTTTCCCTACCTATTTTTCCCCATACTTTTCATTATCATTTACCTCTTCCCACATTCCTTCCCTCCTGGAGGAGCAGACCTCGACTCTAAAAAGCAACCAACCCAATCCAAGGTGTTTCCACCGTGCCGAGGGATGAATGGCTGGGGGGTTACTCAGTCTCGAACGGGGGTCTCTGAGCTGGGCCGACTCGGGGACAGTCGAAGGCCTTACCTGGGGTACGGAGCACTGCCGCAGGTGGACTTTTATTTCTTCCTTACTCGTGGGATTCAAATGGATGACCTTGAGAAAATAATTACTGAAGTTAATGCCTTAAGTACCGAGGAGAGCGCGTCAAGTGCCTCCGAGGCTATGGTGCTTGGAGACACTAAGTCACAAGCCCATACCCAAAAACCCGCCGACGACAAGGGCCTTACGGAACTTGGAGTCGACACCACGAAGCTGAGTAAGAGAGCTAAGAGGCCTCTTACTGGAGCTGCCAAGAGACGATTTAACTGGTGGCGGCAGCAGGGCAAAAGCGTCGAAGATGCGGCTGCCCTGTGTGCTAAGCCTTTCGACCAACTGCAGGACTTACCGGAGGTCCAAGCCAAGGCTACGGAACTCCAAATTAGGACTGCAATTGCTACAAAGCGTCCCAGGTCCGAGGAAGTCTCTCCCAAGGAACGACCGAGCAAGGCGGCAAAGCGCGGGCCCTCTGGGCCCACCTATACCGAAGTAGCTGGGTCGGTTCGGGTCGGCATCACTGCCGAAAGACCGATGGGAGAAGATGACCATAGACTGGTGATGAGGGTGATCTGCAATGCGATTGACTCCGCCCCCCCGGAAGAGGAGATAGAGCCGCGTATCACGCGCAGTTCACTCAAGGCGGGGTGGATGCTTCACACGTGCTACAATAAGGATACCCGCGACTGGCTTGCTAGTCGCGTATCGGACCTAAAGCCGTGGGAAGGTGCCCAGCTAAGACTTGTGGACGAGGCCGACCTCCCCAAGCCTTACACGGCCGTCGCCTGGATCCCGGACGAGACCTTAGAGCCTAAGGTTCTCCTATACCGGCTACACAGGCAGAATCGCAGCCTCGGTTGTTTATACTGGAGGGTGCTCAATGTCAAGAAGGAGGAAAGGGGGCAAACTGTCACTTTCTCCTTTGACCAGACCGCGTTGGACATCCTCCAGGAAAACAACTTTGAGGTACACCTGACGTCGGGAACTATAGGGACTGGGCTCGTTCACATTCGGGTGAAGGGCACAAGACCAGCCACTGAGGTCCAGGACAACAGGACTCCTCCCGCCACTACGCAAGCACGGGATCCCATCGGAACCGCGGCTTCCACTAGTGTGCAGGCTGAGCCGAGTAGGCAGCCCGTACCCACCAACCCCGTTGCCAGACCATCCAGGCAAGCGATGATTCCGAGCGGTGCCCCCAGGGCCGGCTCAGCGAGTCATCAAAACAGGGGAAGCACTGGGAGCATGGCTGCACCTAGGGTCCAAGCTGGACAGGTCACCGGGCCGAGTACGCCAGGGAGTAAAAAGATAGCGCGGGGGGCCACCAGGGGGGCCCGGGAACAATGGTGCGAGAGGGCTCGCGAGGGGACGGCCAGTGCAGCTCCCCTCCATAGCTAGCGAGCACTCGAGCAAGAAGGCGGCGCGCAACCTCCTGAACAACCAACCTCCTCCCCCGCACACTTAACAGTAACACACCGCAACAGACACAACACACAACACTTACACTAAACAGTCCCTTTGTCCAACCCATCCTATCCTTCTCCTATTCACAATTTTCCTTCCATACTCACTCCTAAAATGTTTAAAGCCATACAAGTTAACCTACACCACGCGAAAGCGGCGAGCACCATCCTGTGCCAAACCTTCGCAGAAGAGAAACTTGACATGGCTCTCATACAAGAACCGTGGATCCACAAAGGGAACACGGTCTCGGGTCTCAACTCAGCAGGTAGGCTGCTGTTCAATTCCGACGGAGTAAGACCCAGAGCTTGTATAATTTTTAAGAAAAATTTAAATTTCTTACCAATTCCTTGTATGTGCACAGATGACTTGGTAGCAGCGTATGTAGCATTGCCAGGCAGCGACGAGAAGGTAGTTGTCTGCTCAGCTTACCTGCCTGGCGACACATCGGATCCAACATGGCAACTAGAGCCCCTTGTCGAATACTGCCGGGAGCAGAAGACACAACTGCTGCTTGGCTGCGACTGCAACTCCCATCACACCACGTGGGGTAGTACCAATACCAACCGAAGGGGTGAGTTACTATTTGACTTTCTTATATCTAACAACATCCAGGTTCTAAATGTGGGCAACGCACCGACGTTCGTAACGTCCGCTAGACAGGAGGTTTTAGATATCACTATTTGTACGGATCGGCTTGTTGACCGTATAAATAGCTGGCATGTAAGCAATGCAGTATCTATGTCAGATCACAGGCATATTAGATTCAATCTAACCTTAACTAAAACTTTAAGTGTAGAATCCTATCGCAACTGTAGGGCTACGAATTGGGACGGCTACCGCAACGACCTAAAAGAGAACCTCAGTACGATTAGTAAATCCGTCAAAACTAGGGATCAACTAGAATACACGGTTGATGCTGTAACTGCCGGTATTGTCGATGCCTATGTTGACAATTGTCCCCTTAAAACCATAGTTACTAACCGAAACGTACCATGGTGGAACGGCAGATTACAGAAACTTAGGCAATCCGCCCAGGCCCTATTCAACAGGGCTAAGGTGGATGGGAATTGGAATGCATATAGCAGAGCCCTCACGGGATTTAATAAAGAACTTAGGAAAGCTAGAAGGAGGTCATGGCGCGGCTTCTGCGAGGAGATCAAAGGAGCTGCACATGTTGCCAAAATATATAAGATCATGGCCAAAACTCCCTCTAATCATCTGGGATTCCTTAAGAAACCAGACGGAAATTTCACTACCACGCCTAGGGAGACCCTTCAGCTGCTGGCAGAAGTGCACTTTCCAGGGTCGGACGTGGTCAACGCGAGGCTCACCTCAGTCAGCACGGCTCAGTCTAACGCTAGACCGAAGACTGAGGACTGGAGGATGGCCTCGGTTGTATTCAGACCCGACCGGGTTATATGGGCTATAGATAGCTTCAAGCCCTTTAAAACCGGTGGGGAGGACGGAATTTTCCCAGCCCTATTGCAACAGGGCATTGATACCGTCCTTCCGGTGGTGACGAAAATATTCAGAGCCAGTTTTGCCTGGGGCCATATACCCCACAAGTGGACCATGGTTAGAGTAGCGTACATCCCTAAGGCTGGAGATCGTGAGAAGTCACAGCCCAAGTCCTACCGACCTATAAGTCTCACTTCTTTTCTACTAAAAACAATGGAGAAGGTCATTAACGTGCACATTAGGGAATCTTATTTATTGGAGCGACCTCTGCATGCGAAACAACACGCTTATCAGGAAGGCAGGTCGACGGAAACGGCCCTGATGGAGCTTACCGATAGAATAGAGAGAGCACTAGATCAAAAGCAAATTGCCGTCTGCGCCTTTCTAGACATTGAGGGAGCTTTTGATAACACCTCAACTGACGTTATACTGAAATGTATGAAGATGCGGAACATTGACTTGACTACAATAAACTAGGTTAAGTCAATGTTGACTAATCGGACAGTCAAAACAACACTACTAGGAGATACTCTGGAAGTGAAACTAACACGAGGTTGCCCGCAGGGCGGAGTTTTGTCTCTTCTAGAATGGTCCCTTGTGGTTGACTGTCTGATTGAAGAGCTCAACGGAGCAAACCTGGACACACAGGGCTATGCAGATGATCTGGTTGTGTCAATAGTGGGGGGGTGTCCCTCTGCTATTTCAGAACAACTGCAACAGGCCCTTTTCAGGATAGAACGGTGGTGTAACGAATGAAGAATGTTGATGGGTCCGTTAAATCACTTGAAACTTTATAACCTTGTAGCCTAAATGTCTAGAAATACACTTGTTTTTGTTTCATTTAAATCAAGCGAGTAGTTTTGAAGTTAAGATAATTTTAGTTTCCGCCTTTTTCAAATACTTCGCTCGGGCGCTAAGCGCGCGTGACGTCATACCACAAGTCGCCGCTCTCACCGTACTGTGTTCTTCATACATTGCTATCGGATAGTCCCTACGTTCGCCCACAATAACATTTCTAACTGGAGTTTTTTTTTTTATGTGAATCGGTGTTACAGTAGTGTTACAAGTATATTCGATGACAGTTTTAAAAATTGATTGAAAAATCTAATGATTCCTTAAATAGACGTGTTAAGCTACTATTTCTCAAATAACTCCGATTTCTTTACCGCGGCCGCCGAGACACAATGATTAAAAATGCAAAAGTACTTACAACTAATTTTTTTTCTTTCTTATCACAAATCTGTTGATCCCTATAAGAACCTACATACCTATTTTTCATTACTAGTATTGAAAAATGTAGGTAATAATGATATTTATGAACTTGATATTTCGGAAATAAGGAGTGAGGGGCGTGGTAAAGGTGATGGTGTCAAAATCAGTTATGTCATCAACTGTAATATAATGACACAATAACGACACTGAAGCGGTCATGGCTCAGCACTGCTTACGTGGTCACGTCGATCACGCAGGTTAACTGTCTACAAACACGGTCACAGCTTGGATGGACTTGACTAGCAGTCCATCCAAGCTTCCTATAAGGCCTCCGACATAGCTTGACGATCTAGTAATAGTTACTGATATTTAGCCCATCTAAGTTGTGACCGTGTCTGTAGTCAGTTAACCTGCGTGATCGACGCGACCACATAAGCAGCGCTGAGTCATGACCGCTTCAGTGTCGTTATTGTGTCATTATATTACAGTTGATGACATAAGTGATTTTGACAACATCACCTTTACCATGCTCCTCACTCCTTATTTCCACAAACTGGGCATAAAATTTAAACAAATATATTATACAGAAAATAGATCTTCGCTTATAAATTACAGGAAAATCTCTAAGAAGTTATCTATAAATCTTAAAATAAGTTGATATAAAAGTAAAATTAAAATTTTAAAAACCCCCCGACACAAAAAATAAACTCTAAAAACTAACAAATAATATTTTAAACCTATTATAATTATTATCGTCACATATATTATGTAAGTTCAAATATTTTTATTTTCCAAGCGTCGTCGCGTCGGGGGACCGCTAAAGTTTATAAAGTATTTTTTCAACAACAGCTAATTAATTATTAAGAATTACATTTAGGTACGAGCGATCTTTAATTTCATGCATAGTCTACGCACTACGTAATGCCGCGCGCGGCGAGCTCGGTGTGCGGTATGCGGCGCGGGGGAGGCGTCACCAAGTGCGGCGACCCGAACGGGCATACACGTGAGGGCAGACGTCGTTGACGGTTGTGTCGATTTTGCGAATTTTTCGGAGTAAATTATTTTGTTGCAATCTGCGACTACACCTGTTTTTCTCACTTAGCGGTCCCCCGACGCGACGACGCGACGCTTGGAAAATAAAAATATTTGAACTTACATAATATATGTGACGATAATAATTATAATAGGTTTAAAATATTATTTGTTAGTTTTTAGAGTTTATTTTTTGTGTCGGGGGGTTTTTAAAATTTTAATTTTACTTTTATTTTGTCCTTTTTAAAGTAGGTATAAATATTAGGAAGGTATTTATAATGATTAGTTAGTTGAGTTAGTAACGATAGGACATATCCTCTCACCAACTATTAAAGAGCTGATGATCTTCAAACGGCTGATCAGGTCATGGTTACCTTACCATATACTTTCAATATCATTGAAGTAACATGGTACCAAATTTCGAATCGATAGGACATAATAATATGGAAGGTAGTCAGATCCCCTCATCAACTATTAAAGAGCTGATGATCTTCAAACGGCTGATCAGGTCATGGTTACCTTACCATATACTTTCAATATCATTGAAGTAACACGGTACCAAATTTCGAATCGATAGGACATATGGAAGGTAGTCAAATTCCCTCATCAACTATTAAAGAACTGATGATCTTCAAACGGCTGACCAGCTCACGCTTGCCTTACCATGTTCTTTAAATATCGTTGAAGTAACACGGTACCAAATTTCGAATCGATCGGACATAAGGAAGTTAGTCAGATCCCCTCATCAACTAGAAAAGAGCTGATGATCTTCAAACGGCTGAACAGATTTTCATGAAACATAGCTAAGAACACTCGGGATAAAATTATCTATGACACAAAAAAAACAAAACGAAAATCGGTTCATCCGTTTGGGAGCTACGATACCACAGACAGATACACAGATACACAGATACACAGACACGTTAAACTTATAACACCCCTCTTTTTGCATCGGGGGTTAAAAATTTAAAATATTGTTTGTTTGTAGGTGTGGACAAAGCCCTCTGCGCGAGAGTCAGACTCGCACTTGTCCGGTTTTAATTTTTTATGTGTATCGGTTAACTCATATTTATTTTATTTTACGACGTTACTGTTTATGCAAAAGTTATAAGATAAGGAGAAGGTGATAGACACAACTTTTGGCTTTGGGCCTGGGTGGATCATACTTTTCATCCATTTCTTTTGACTTTAAGGTTCAAAAATATAACAGTAAAAAATAACTTTTCGGGTATATTGGTAGTTGTATTTAAGCACTTTGACACGAGCACGATTTTCTAGTTTTTGGATTCGTCATTTTTAAAATTTTCAACGCAAACTTCATAAATACAGGTAGGGAGCGGGGCGCGCACTGAGCGACCGTTGTGGAGTGACGTCACAGCAGCGTGCGGCGACCCCACGTCACTTGCCTACCTAAATAATTCAGTATCTCGGAAACTATCAAACGTATCAAAAAAAATTTTTCACCATATTTTTTTATTTTTAATAGAGTATATTTTAAGACAAAAAACAAAAATTGGTGGTATTCTTTATTCCAGCTCTCAGTAAATGCAGGGAAAACAATTATAGTCCCCTTCACCAGGAAAAGGAAAATGGAGGGCTTAACGCCTCCCACGCTTTTTGGCAGGACTATACCGCTTTCACGGGAAGTTAAGTACTTAGGAGTAATTCTTGATGACAAACTTACCTGGAACAAACAAATTGACCATATCGTAAGGAAGGCTAAGATAGCGCTAGGTGCATGCTGTCGGCTGGTGGGATCCCGGTGGGGGCTGCAGCCCAAATCGGTGCTGTGGGCCTACACATCCATAGTGCGGCCGATGGTTGCCTACAGATGTGCAGCGTGGCACAGTAAGACCCGACAATCGACATGCATCACTGCACTTAACAGCCTACAAAGAATTCCTTGTCGAATGGCTACAAACTCTATCTCATCAACTCCCACTGCAGCACTAGAGGCTATTTTAAACCTCGAACCGCTGCACATCCATGTACAGAAGGAGGCCAGGATGGCCATGCTGCGTGCTATGGACGGTGGCAGGACAGTCTGGCAATCAGTGGTAATGAGGGATCTCTTTGATGCACTCATTGTAAACCCAGCACTGGCCATGCCATCCGATGTCCTCTTAAAGGAGTACAGTTTCAACAAACTGTACACGATTCACGTACCGCGTAGGGACGAGTGGAACTGTGCGGTTCCCGAAACTCTCAAATCTGGTGACCTCATCTGGTTCACAGATGGTTCCAAAAAAGAGGGTTTTGCCGGTGCTGGAGTATGCGGAGGAGACTCGGAGACGAAGCGGTCATACAGTCTAGGCTCGTATGCGACGGTATTTCAGGCAGAGATGTACGCAATAATAAGATGCGTGCAAGAAAACCTTCTGAGGTCCTATCAAAATAGAAACATAATCATATGCTCAGATAGTCAGGCAGCCCTTATGGCACTGAAATCACATGAGATTGATTCAAAACTTACCCTTGAGTGCGCCAATGCACTTAATCAGCTAGGAAGGCACAACAAAGTCACCTTATGTTGGGTGCCTGGGCACAGTGGCATCAAGGGGAACGAAATAGCAGATGAGCTAGCTAGGAACGGAGCGGAGGCACCAGCTATTGGACCCGAACCAATAGTGGGAGTGCCTCGTTGCACCGGAAGAAGAATGCTGCAGGAATGGGCCAAGGAACAGAGTAGAACACTCTGGGCTAGTGCCCCAGGCCAAAAGCATTCGAAAAGCGCTCGTATCTGGTTTTTCGCGGGAATACACGTCTAGAGCACTACGACTTCTCAGGCCTGGACTTAGGATTCTAGTCACAACTCTAACTGGCCACTGCAAGCTTAACAAACATCTCTATCAAATGAAGCTTGCAGATACGGACGAGTGTCGATTCTGCCTCGAGGAAGAGGAAACTCCTCTTCATATACTCTGCGAGTGCGAGGCACTGGTCCAAGCCAGAAGCCGATCTCTAGGTGGACCGATGGTAACTCCAGAGGTCATTAGGGAACTCGATCCCAAGTGCATCCTACAGTTCATTAGAACTATTGGCCTTGAGTATATAATTTAACAGGGGCAGTGATCACAATAGATCTACCCAGGTCGCAGTGATCCAAATAGGGCCCTCCTTTGGTCCTGTACCCCTTTACCCCTCAAATAATAATAATAATTCTATATTTTCTTATTCTTAAGGAGTTTGCATCAGTTTAATATTATTAAGGGAGTAATTAAGAACGACGGACTTTTTGGTTTAACACCTATTTTTCCTGGCGAGTGAGAATAGCGAGGACGGATGACAAGAATGTCAAAAGGACGAAAATTGAAAAACAAGAGCACTCTTCGATTTTGCTTGACCAAGAGCGGGCGGAGATTTGTTTAATTGCGGACTTCTATTAATCAAAATCCTTGGAACGGAAGCCCGGGACCCCTCTCCTTCGTGTGTTCCCTCTTACTCTCTTCCCTCTTTTGGCTTTGTTTTTTTTTTGATCGAATTTCATTTGGTCGAATATTTTTTTTGGATCTTGTTCACACTCTCGAACGTACAATAGGTAGGTAGGAATCTAGGTGGGGTTTTACACTACACACTTTACACATCTTAGCGTAGCTAGTTGTAGTTATATTGTAGTTAATTTTATTTCTCAATAATTTGCGTTTATGCGTTTATTTTTTTCGGGTTACGTTTATGCGTCTACTTTTCCGTGTTATCTTTTTCTACCGAACGTTTTTGCGTTTCGCGATTTTGCGTTTTGCGTTTTGGGTTTCCTGCGTTTTAATTTTTAACCATCGATTTCGGTGGTGAGGAATAAATATTCCTAATACCATTATTCTATTATTTTGTTTTTTCTCTACAACATAATGAAATACTTACTATCTCTGTTTATACTATTATTATCTTAACTGCCTACTTATTATTTCTCTACGATTTTTTAAAACTTTTACTACTTATCTTAAATTGATTTTGATTTAAATTTCTTACCTTCTCAAGTGAAATCTTTTTGCATACTCTCTTTCGATCTAATCTTTAATAGTCACTTACCTCTTCAAAATTCTAAAACACACTTATTCAAGTGAAACCTTGTTGATCTAATCTTTTATAGTTCTCCCTTATATATTTTCCTACTCTCTTGCATATTCTACTGTTAATAATGTTTCGGCTGATTAACTCTATTTATATTTGTAGTTATACGAAGTTAAAAACTAGAATGCAAAGTTAAAGTCCGCTTAGAAACTCGAGCTCTACTCTATAACTTCGATCTTTTGGTTTTCATTCGAAGTTCCCTTGAATAACAGGCTCTTAAGCCTCTTATTTAACTTTTCTTTTCTTCTTCTTCTTTTCTTTTTTTTCTCTCTTGATCCCTTATTATGCTCTCTCAGCTTAGGGATTACTTGTGCTCTATCAGCACAGGTGAATATTTCTCTCTTGATATCTTCCTTGGCTCTCTCAGCTTAAGGATTACTTGTGCTCTACCAGCACAGGTGATGATATCTTCCTTTGCTCTCTCAGCTTAGGGTAAGGAACGAGCGGGTTGAGACTCTTTAAATAAGCCTTCGTTTAAGGGTCTTAAGAACGAGCGGGTTACGACTCTTTAAATAAGCCTTCGTTATGGCCAGGTGTTTCCCTTGGAGTGTGCGTCATTGAATGTGAACCACACCCCTACCTCTGAAAGACGAATGAATGCGTGATTTTGGGTGAGATGAGATGTATGCTATGGAGGGAAGACTAACTTTTTAACCTTCAAAATTTACTCCGAATAGAAAATTTTCTCGGGGTTAGGGGGAAATATGTAGCATTGCCTACGCCTTTTCATATGCTCCGGTTTCTGAGCGGACAAGCTTTATAAATTCAACACTATTTTGGTGAAGGTGCTGGGATCTTCATCTTCCTAAAGTTCAAGCTGCAATGAATAGTGCAGTCAATGCAGTTACTAACTACATTCCAAATTTTTTAATCTTCGGTAGAGAAACGATACCTTGTGGTTCTCTATATAAACACAGGAGGCGATGAAATTTTATTAACTCATTCGTTCACTTCCTCCTTGTTTCACTCTTTTACACTCAACACTCTCTACACTACATATATGGTAGTAATTTTTAGCTTCTTAGCTCTCTTCACGTACGCCTACTCTTCTGGCGAGACGGCGGAGACTTAATAGGCGAGACTGGGAATTCTTATTTCTCTTGAGGGATCTTGTCTCTGCAAAATATTTGCGTATTTTATGGGTTTTAATCAGGAGCGATTTGACTACTCCATAAATAAGCCGGGGTAGAGTGAACAAGAGCTGGAGTTGATTTATTAATACGCGTTACTTCGCAGCAGCAAGACTCTGAGGAGTGAGAGTGGGAAGACCCACTACGCCTCCGTTTTTTGTAACATGTTTCACAGATTTTGCAAGGTCTTACACGATTACGTTCCGCCAATGGGAGCAGACCATCTTCTGTATCCATGGCACTAGACTCATTATTAGATACAATTATATTGAGACCTACAGGGGGGACCCCTCCCCCTGGGTCATCAGGCTTCCCCATAGAAGAGCAGAAAAAACTTACCTACAGGAACTTTACACAGAAAAGAAAAACTATACTACAATTATTATATACAATATACTACAATAAATTATTTACAAATAAATATGATGTTTGATTAAAATATCATTGAAAAATATTTTATGAAAATTTAAATTGGTGGCGGTAGGGTGTAGTGAGTAAGAATGTCCTTTATAGTTTGACACTATTTATTGGTGGTAGAAACTTAAAACACAGTCCAAATACACAAAACAAAGTAAATATTTTCAAAAAGTCGTAAAGCGGCGGTGAGCGTATGGCGAGAGCGACGCGCGTGTACCTCTCACGGAGGGCGTAGACCGACTGAATGACTTTGTCTCGCTGAACGAAAACGAGACCACGAACGAATGGTAGAACAGAGCGGCGCTCAGGCGCGTTCACTCCCGCGCCAGTATTTAAACTAAGGTGACAGCCGCCGCGGTGGGATACCTCTGTTACGTCTATGAGGCAGCTTACTGCCACACGCTACATCCTGCCCCTCGAGTTCATCAGAACGTGCAAGTTCATGAACTCGCACAAGATCTTTAACAGCAGTAGTTGGTTCAACAACTCTAATGTGAGGACGACCTCGTCTCTTTTTTGGAATTACAGGACGAAGAGGCGAACTATTATTACGAGGATGGAACCGAGTAAGCTGCACTGAGAAAAAAAAGCTCCTTACAGAACGCAATTTTGTAATGTGCTTGCAATTTGCTACTTACTACGTTAGTAACACACGTAATAATTGTGGCGCTTCCTTACCAATGGAACATCATACTGACGTGAAAGTATGAAACCCAATTTTCAATAATGGTATTACAGAAACGTATGTATCATACGTAGTAATTATGTTTCATCATGACAATAATGAATCAGCAGACAATTCGTACGAAATTAGGCAACATCAGTAAGTTATACCTAGTGAGCCTACTTGGTCAGCATGCCGGCATAATTACAGCTTGTGGCTACCTACGTACAATAAGTAGCCGATATCTTGCTGTTATTAAGTAAGCCGGCTGCTTATTTAAGGTGGACAGCTATATTACTTTAAGTAGGCAGCCTATAATATTTTTGTGTGAAAATAACACTTTCATTATTTTTATTTAACAAAATTAACTCAAAAATAAAATAACAACATCATAAGGATTTCACTCTTCCGCCGAGAATCGAACCCAGGTTTAATTAAATTGAAGGCTAATCTCGTAATCGATTGAGCTGCCTCACTACTTACGTAGCCGATGGCATTACGTTTGTAAACATCATACTTTCAACTAGTTTAAAGCTACATATTTTACGTTACCCATGGCATTACGTTTGTAAGCATCATACTTTTAACAAGTTTAAAGCTACGTATTATACGTAGCCCACACCATTACGTCTGTAGGCAACATACATTTGAACAAGAAGTGGTATATCTTTGGGAAGTAGTCCGGGCATTACAGTAAGTATTCGGCTCCGGTGTTTAATTATACCGCATACGTACACACAAACGCTCTCAGAGTGTTATCAACTTAGGGTGATTTACCCTGAATTTACGGGAAAAAATTAAACAAGCGGTTAATTTTACGTTTAGTATTTTATACATTTATAAGAATACCTTTAGCGTAATGACTTACTTGAGGGATTTTTTATGGAAGGCTATCTAAGTATCTTTGGTCACATTATTTAAGGTTTATTTAGCTTAGAATAATGTCGAGGGTTCACGGGCGACTTGTATTAAGCGACATTTTTAGAAATGTTCAGGAGACTAATTTAAAAAAAATATTTCTTAGAAAAATAATCATTAAAACTTTACTTCTTAGTATTATATAGATTCTCGATATTCTTAATATTTTAAATATTATTCATAAGTTATTTTTGTGAGGCAATTTGTAAGAAATAAAATTTTAAAGTAGAGGTTACCTGTGTTTCCAAAAATGTCGCTTAATACAAGTCGCCCGTGAACCCTCGATGTTTAAAGGTAGTTTTGGCAATGTTGTCTAAGGTTATCTTTGGCCGCTTGCGCCTCGTGTTCCGCATATCTTTGAGAAGTGTCCCTCACTGAAAACGTAATTTTTTAAACAGGAGTATTCGTAAACCAAAAGTGATGGAGTGTTAAAAACTAAAACATGTTATTTATTGGTCTTCTATTATAAGTTAAAAATATACAGTGTTTAATAATATTTAAAATGAAATCAAAGTTTTGCTTCCTTTTGTACCTAAAATCGGTTAATAAAATTCAAGCAAAATTTTAAAGAGTATACTACCACTGTACTCAAAATACTGCACAATTTTTAATGGGGCAAAAGCGTTCATGTGAAAACGATTTTCTCCATTTTTTATGCTAGAGTTAATGCGCAAGCGAAAATTTAACGTCAAAAAAATAAGTATTTAAAGTATTTTATTTTTTAAGTATTTAAAGTAGTAAGTAAACAGTGTTTTTTTTTATTAAGTACAGTATTGGGACTTATAATTTTTTCTTTCTTCACAGATCAACGACTTTCAAACCGTTCACAATTAATAATAACCTATGCCAATCTTACCTTCTCTGTAAATAATGTGCTCTCTACTAAAAAAAAGAAAACTACTCTTAAAAATGTGATGGTGTGGTCCTATTGAAGTCAATAGTGGAGATAGGTAATGACCCGTGTTTTAACCCACTGATGTCTTATAACCCAGTAACAACCCGTTAGGGTGGGTGAAAATAAACTGCTTGGTGGAGGGTAATTTTTTTCAAGTATATGTATATGGTATGTATATTATGTATAAAATATACATACGTTTATTATGTATGCGTGTATGTATGTCCTTAAACCGTCTGTAGTCCAAAAGCAATGACGTCAGTCAGTCACAAATTTTATTTTTTCCGCTTGCATCGACAACGTCAAGTGATAATGAGGGCAGTTAGATATAAAAACAAACTGATTACTGATATATCTTTTTGTTGAAACAAATAAATAAAAAGTACCTGAATGATTTTGAGTTCATCTTTTTTCTTTCTTTGTATGTAAGATTTAAGTAAACTAATTATCAACCAGTATTGGCAATTTAGCATTCATACATTAATTTCTTTAATCATTTAATCAATCGATTGAAAATGTAATCGAGATTTAAAAAAAAATAAGTTCTCTACAATCTTAATCTGATTAAAGAAGGAAAGAAAGAAGAAAGAAAAATAGTAAAACGATTAACGATTAATATATTATATATTATATTATTATATTATATTATTATATTATATTATTTAAAAGCCATACGTCATATTGATTGGATTTAGTCCGTATTTGTAAAAAGATGGGTATATAAATACACTCGCTTCAAAAAAATCGCACCTTTTAAGAAATCTATTTTAAACATCTTTCAATCGTATTTGTATTATGAAATATTGGTAATGTTCGGTATCATTTGAAAGGTAAGGAAACAGAGAATGCAAAAACAATAATTCATTCAATGTTTTTTATTGGAACTGAGAAAAATTTACAAAACAATAAAAATCCTTAAAAAACCCAAATGAAATCTGATTAATTTTTCAAAACAAAGTTGCTTAAAACTAACCTAAAACCTAGTGTTACCCCCCCTAGCCCTAATGACGTCTTCCATGCGCTCCCTCATGGATCGCACCAACTTTAGGACCTCTTCTTGAGGGATTCTGTCCCATTCCTCAATAACGGCGTCTTGGAGCTCCTGAAGAGTCGCGGGAGCGGGATCACGGGATCTAACCTTGCGTTTCAGCTGGTCCCAGAGGTGCTCTATCGGGTTCAGATCTGGACTTCTCGCTGGCCACTGCATGACAGGGATCCCAACCTCTTGAAGGTAGCCCTGCACAATTCCAGCAGTGTGCGCGCGAGCGTTATCGTGCATTAATGTGAACCCGTCGCCAATAAATCCAGCATAGGGGACCACATGTTCTTCCAGGATCTCTGTGATGTACCGGTGAGCAGTCATCGACCCTTGCCCGCGAGCACCGCCGGTCCGAGAGACGCAAGAAAGTTCAGTTTTGCCGTCGGCAGATATGCCGCCCCAGAACATGCAGGAACCGCCCCCGTATTCTACCGTCTCTTGGATGCAGGCTTGGGCAAAACGTTCCCATTGTCTTCTGTATACTCTTTTGCGTCTATCGTTGCAGAAAAGGCACACTCTCGTTTCGTCTGAGAAGAGAACAGCTCTCCATTGGTCCAGGGTCCAATTGACGTGGGCGCGAGCAAATTGCAGGCGTGCTCGCCGATGCGCTGCGGTTAATTTTGGACCCGTGGCAGGTCTTCTAGCCACAATATTTCTCTCCTTTAGTCTTCTTCTAACTGTAGAGACACTCACGGCCCTTCTACGAACTGCTTGAAGCTGCTGTTGCAACTCAACAGCATTAGAGAACCGATTTCTCAAAGACTTCGATACGACGAATCGGTCATCTCTCGCAGAAGTGCAGCTACCAGACCCACGCCTTCGGACAAAGCCACCGGTCTGCAGGAACCGCTGGTACACTCTTCGAACAGAAAAGCGACTCAAGTGCAATTGCCGAGCAACATCACACTGACGTAGTCCTGATTGCAGTAGTGCGATAACTTGGGCGGCTTCAGCAGCAGTAGTGTCCATCTTCAAGGACGTTTTTCTGATGAAAGATATTCTTCTGTGTCTTCTTCGACTGTTGGTAGCAAATTTATCCCCCGATAAGCTGTATCGACCCTTTTATACCCAAAAAACAAAACAATACAAACAAAATTTGAAGAGGAGAATCAGTTCCATTGTCATTCACAGTGACTTAAAGTGTCAAGCTTTTTCTTTAATCAAATGAAATGGATATTTTTTTAAAGAGTTTTTATAGGGCTCTCAAATGATACCAATTTTGCTACGAATAACTGCTTGTCTTAAGGATTAACAGTGCATGAAGCCTATTTTTACGGACGTGCGATTTTTTTGAAGCCGAGTGTATATTCTGTATATTAGTAATACTTGGTGAGGGTGACAGTGGATTTTTGCATTGTCTTAAAAGGCGAAACCTATGAATAGGTATGCGTTTCTCGAAAAGCATTGATATAGAAGTAATTTTTGAGTAGATCAGAACAAAAATAGCATCTACTTTTGAAGCCAAGATGGCGGACATGCATTTTTATAAATCGATATGGGTATCATTTAAAAAATTTTTCGAGGTGCTGATTACGAAAATGACATCCATTTTGAATCTAAGAAGGCGACCATGCATTTGTCAAAAAATATCGCCATGAGCGTCATTTTCGAGTTTTAGCAGGGTGCTGATTACGAAAATTATCTTTGTTTTTAAACTTAAGATGATGGATATTTTTAAAACAAGTATTGAATGAGTGGCATATTCGATATTTTTCAGGGTGCTCACAAAAGCTATACTTTTTTCCGAAATCCGAGATGTCGGATATGTATTTCTCAAAACATTTCAATATGGGTGTTGTTTTTAAGGCTTTTCAATGTCATCATCATCATCAGCCGAAAGACGTCCACTGCTGGACAAAGGCCTCGCACAAGGATTTCCACACCGACTGGTCCTGTGCTGCTCGCATCCAACGGCTTCCCGCAAATGTGCTCCGCCTACTGCCACTTAAGTTTAGCGATTCTGTGAGCTATGTCGGTAACTTAGGTCTCCTACGTATCTCCTCATTTCTGATTTGATCACGTAGGAAAACACCAAACATATTACGCTCCATCGTCCTTTGGGTAACCTTGAGCCTTCTTATTAGGCCCATAGTAGGTAAGCGACCATGTATTGGTTCCATATGTCATCACTGGCAACACACACTGGTCAAAGACTTTAGTCTTGAGACCTTGCGATATTTTGAACGTGAAGATATTGTGGAGCTCCCCGAATCATTTTAAGTCATCTCATTCCTTTCCCACGTTTTCACCCACTAAAATAAGCGATAATGGGTTATAACTGGGTTAAAACTCAAAAAACCCGGTTTTAACCCAAATGGAATGAATGCGTTAAAACCCACTGCCCATAGCGGTAAGTCATGGTAAAAAAATAAATATCGCCATGTCTTATTTTATGAAAACTCTTAAAAAACGCCTATTGAGTCAATAGGCGTTTTTTGTTGTTGTGTTTTATGAAAACTCTGAAAAAACGCCTATTGACTCAATAGAACACCAGTTATCAGTTTTCATAAAACACAAGACATGGCGATATTTATTTTTTACCATGACTTACCGCTATGCAATCACAAAAAAGTAAAACTTTACAATTTTTGTTTAAAAATATTCAAAGATAGACCACTATTTTCAAAGAACTACGAAATATGTAAAATCTAGGGTAAATTGAGACGAGGCCACGGGGTGAAATGAAAATCAGACCGGGCAACACTGTTTTAGTGGCCGGCATTGTTGTTCCGCGCGCCCGCGCCGCCGCCGCGTGCGTTCACAGAGAACCTTACTACAAAAAGAAAGCCTGGAAAATGGAAGAATGGAAGAGTTTTTAACTAACTGTGAAAATGTAAGGCTCAGATTAAAGAAGTTATTTGTTTGTGGTACGTAAAATAAATATTAGTAGCTAAATTCATGATGCGACGTCGCATTGCAAAACGCGCGAATTCACTTCAATTTTTATTAAATACAAAGGAAATTGCCTTTTTCAGAAAACAACATTGAGCTCTTGCTTTTACTGGAGACTGAGGATTTTCAAGAATTAGTATCCAAAATTGGGGACTGGGTGAAAATCCAATAATACATTAAAAACAACTCCAAGATAGTATTAAAAATTCGGTAAGTTAGCTTCTTTATTTCATTTACTTATAATAGCTTCTTCCTTACATGATTTAAGTGTGTTAAGATCTATAATATGAGCCCATTCATTCATACTGAAGCACTTACTAAACGATGATGTAAAGGCGGTCGATCTTTATTTCTTAGGTTTCCCTTATATAATGTATTTTGGATAAATTTCAGCTCCTGGATCCTGATTTCCTTGCTTCAAAAACAGAGAAGAACAATGTAGAAGCTTTGCCATCATTACCCATAGCGGGATCTGACATTATACAGGAAAGGAGACAGAATCTATGTCATCTTTACCCGTAGCTGGAACCGACAACAAAGATAGTGTGAGTACATAATAATATGTATGTTTTTAAGGTTTCAAAGTCAACAAGGAACCCTTTGTCATGCATGTGTAGTTGGATTTTTAAAAGTTCAAGGTTTTCATACAAAATGTTTATAACTGCAAAAATAATTTTGTTTTTTAAAATATACATTTAATTTTTTGAATTTGAATTTGAACTATGGAACCCAACTTTGAACACGCACGCACTTGGCCACTTTTAATTGACTTGTTATTTTCTGTTTCAGGTATACAGAATACTAAACGTAATCAGTTTATATTAAATGATGTATTTCACAAAAACATACAGTTAACTCCGTTATCATCTGGGACGCAAAAAATGGTAGCAACGTCTGAGGTATTCAGTGTTAGGTTAAATTTCCAATCTGAAGATATTTGTGATGATTATTGTAACTCAGCATCATGGTATAAAATAATTATTGTCAATTTTATAAGATATTTCGGAATCGACATATTTGTTGTTTGCGGAAATAATAGATATCTATTATTAATGACATTGTAATATAATAAATAACATTAATTTGATTAAATATAATGTTACATATTTCAGTCTGTTACATGCATTTTTTTTAATAAATGTGATTCAATTTTCTATAATGTATGATTATTAATTTTTCATCCTTATCTGTTAATACAAAAAACACATGTTTATTATTTGCTGTTTATTTACAGGTGATGTAATTCCTACAATACTGGCACGGGACCGCTAAAGCATTGAGTTTACTACGTATGTATTGTTGCTTCACAGGTTCTATACTGGGCTAAGCGTCGCGCCGTAGGGCTTTGAGTCTCCTACTTATGTACTGATGATGGATGCGTAGAATACTAGCACGGGATCCGTAAAGCACTGTATAGCTACGTATGAATTGATGCTGCAGGGTCTGTAAACACATTTTACCCTGTATGATTCTGCAACGATCTTATTAATTAATTGCGAGATAAGGTTAAATCCGTAATTAATAGATAAAATCATTGCGGAATCATACAGGGTAAAATGTGTTTACAGAGCCTGCAGCATCAATTCATACGTAGGCTACACAATGCTTTACGGATGCCGTGCCAGTGTTGTACGCATTCATCATCAGTACATAAGTAGGAGACTCCATGCCTTACGTAGCCTAGCCCAGTATAGAATCAGTGCAGCATCATTTCATACGTAGGCTACACAATGCTTTACGGATCCCGTGGCATTACTGTACGCATACATCACCAGTGCATAAGTAGGACACTCCATGCCTTACGGAGCTTAGTACAGTATAGAACCTGTGCAACAACATTTCATACGTAGACTGCACAATGCTTTACGGATCCCGTGCCAGTATTCTACGCATCCATCATCAGTACATAAGTAGGAGACTCCAAGCTTTAAGGAGCCTAGTCCAGTATAGAACCTGTGAACCAACATTTCATACGTAGGCTACACAATGTTCTACAGAGCTTAGCCCAGTATAGAACCTGTGCAACAACCTTTCATACGTAGGCACCACAATGCTTTACGGATCCCTTACCAGTATTGTACGCATCCATCACCAGTACATGAGTAGGAAATTCCATGCCTTGCGGAGCCTACGCCTGTATAGATATTCCTATGTACGTAGTAAACACCATTCTTCCAGCTACTTACATATGTAGCAAAACAACACAGCAGTAATTTACGTATGCCGGTTGATGACAAACTTCATGGCACCGCCTACTTAATACTAGCTACGTATGCGACACGGTTCCGGCTACAACTGTCATGCTGTACTGTTTTGCTATGTAAATTACGTAGAGCCCGAATACGTATTTTTTTCTCAGTGTGAGATACATGAAACTTTTCCAATACGTCATCAGGTTCGGACACATTTGAGACCAGGTAAGTTGTTGGACTGACCTTTTTAGCAATGCGGTACGGCCCATCCCTCCTGGGTACCAACTTCGAAGTAATGTTCTTTGCTGCATTACTGAGAACATGTGACTTGATAAGCACATTGTCACCTACTTCAAACATATCTCCTGGCTTACGCGATAAATCAGCGTACACCTTCCTTCTGTGCTGTTGAGTTTCCACTCTATCCCTTATGGACACTAAAGAGTCAAGGAATCTAACTATTCTGCATAATAATAATCATAACCAACAATTTGGCTTCACGAAAGGTCGATCAACTACCGATGCAGGAGTAGCACTTATACGATGATAGATAACGTGCCATCTGCCTGCTGCACTTGATGCAATGACGACGCAGGCGCCGAGCTACTTGTCTGTATACCTGACAGTTTTTTGGATCTATAAATAGAATAAGAATATTGCCAGACCTCCGAGCGTAGATTCTGCACTCACTACCCAACCGACCGTCTTAGAATTAAGACCTACAATGTAGCCATTTTAATGTAATAATATTTTATACAAATAAATACCATAACTACCACAATGACTGGACTTCATCAATTAATTACTGGCGCCCAACGTGGGGCATTGTCACGACACCACGTGCTCTTTCATCGCTAAGTACACTGCTGACCAGGAACGAGCCAAGAGTCAAATCTCCAAACTCACAAACTGGTACCCGGCACCTACAACGGCATGAAGATGTGGCTCGGCGACAATGGACCCCGAACAAACTTCACAACCTTTACCACCAAGATGTTCTGCGACCGGATGGGACTGCCTCACTGACAGTGTCATACTTCAAGCATTACTGCGACCCGACGAGACTGCCCCACTGGCAGTGTAATTCAAGAACCAATGCGACCGCACGACGCCGCACCCTGGCTTGTGCAGTAACCACGAAGAAAGTGCTGAATCCGAAGAAAATCACGCGGACATCAGAGACATTGAAATCGTCGGTCATCGGCAAAATGAATCCTGCAGTGCACATATGTACTTACATTTGTAAGTACTGCACATTATCCGTTAAAAGTTTCCTTTGATCACAATGTTCCCCAGTTCCTTATTTTAAAAATTTAATTTGATATACATTAAATAAATAAACATAATAATTTTGCATAAATTCACACTTAGGTGTAGGATGAACGATGGTTCATCTATGTTTATAAACCTTATGGGTTTCTATTTCCACATTGCAAATGGTACTTGGGTAGTCATATCATTTGTCTGTCAATCTTAAAAATAAAACCTAAAAATAAGAATTAATAGAACAAATAACTTAAATAATAAAAAATAAACAATTTTAAGGAATAAAATTGAGTTAATAAATCAACTGAACTTATAAAACTAAAATGAATCGGTTTGTTCGCATAAAAATAAAGTAAAGTAAGTTTAAAGAAATAAACAAATATATTATCAACATCTTCATAGCATTTAGTTCAATTTGAACTAAATATTGTAATATTCATAACTTCACAGAAGTTTAAAGTACAGTATGATATAGAAAAGAGAAACGTGTAACAGGTTGTCTAAACTTTTACAGAAAATAAGTCAGAGTAAAAAGTATTTATGTCTTCACAGAAAATAAAAAAAATTAACGAATATAATAATAAGTTTTATAATTTCAAAAGATAACTTCAAAAAATATGAAGTGAGTGTTAAATTATTTTAAATACATTTCATATCAATTTCCCTAAATATAACTCTTTCTTAATTTAAATAAATTATTGCCTGAAATAATAAGTAGTAATACTTTCGCTGCTATGTTCTTTGTTCTTCTTTATCCGAAGAGACATTGGATTTTATTTTTGGGCTAAAAACATAAAAATAAATGGTTTACTTTTAAAAGTTTAAGTTATAAGAAATTATTAAAAGATAAATAATTAATCAATAATCACTTCAAAACATAAATAAAAATCTGGAAGTCAAGCAAAAATTGATAAACCTCTTAGTAGTTAAAATAAATTTAAAGAAATGCTGCGATTGATTGACATTGATAGAGAATTAATAATATATAAAAAAAGCAAAAATAAAATTAAAATAAAGACTTATAAAAGGTAAATGTTAGGCTTATAAGAAGAAAAAAAGGTACATAGATATGTCGTCTTAAAATAAGTACGATTAATCTACCATAAGGAGTAGAGTTAAAAAAAAATGAAGATTGAATATTTATTTTAAATAAAATCGCCTAGCATATGGACTAGAGCCTAAAATGATTAAAAAGAAAATATAATTGAAATTAAAATTAAATAATAAATGATAAAATATTAATAAGTTGGATGGAATAACGTAATCTAGTAACATCGTTATGCAAAACGACACCCCATGTGTAGGGTTTGCCAAAAATTGCATCCTAAAGTTACTTGTAGGTATATTATAGAAATATAAATGTTAGATAGGTACTAATGTCACTATTTCTCATCAAAAACGACTCCTCATATGTAAGGATTGTCAAATATTGGGAAATCTTGATCAACCTAGGCATTTGATAATTTTAATTTAACTATAAAGAAAAAAAGGACTAGGTAAAACATAAAGGATGTTATTACTTATTAGTATGATTATGTTATAGATGTGTAGACTTAAAGTTTATTAGGAACACCTAATTGTCATTATTCACTTACCAAACGACACCCCATATGCAGGGTTTGTCAAAATAAGGGAATCTTGACAGAGGCACCTAATTACCTAGCTCTAAATAGTAGGTTTAGTAATGTTAGTCGTAATTTTTTTATTAGAGTAGCTATTGTCATTGTTCCCTTACCAAAATACCCCATGTGTAGGGTTTGTCAAAAAAAGGGAATCTTGATGTAGCACTTAATTAGCTCTAATTGTTAGGTATGAGTTCGTAACATCAGCATAAAGGGGACTGTCTAAAATAAAATTATTTTAGCACAGCTATATTTCAGTAGTTACATGTTGCAGTTTAACATAATATTATAATAAAAACACGGATAAACATATATATTAAAAATAAAACATAAATAGATAAAAAGGGATGAAAGTAACGATATTCCTGGGTTTTTAATTTGTAGCCTTCGTCTCTTAAATGAACTATTTTATCTTCATCAGGACAAAATAATCAAAACCAAAAATCGTTTATTCCTTTACGTAGGAACATAAAGCTATACTAGTGTCTAATAGTATCCTTCCGAACTTTACAGTGTATAAAATATGTTTTTAATTTACTTTCTGGTAATTCACGGACGTCATTAGATACAATATTTTATTGTACAGGTACATGCTGCCTCACAAATAACTTATTCACTTTACTAAGACTCGAGAAAGGAATATAAAGATTATACTACTTCTCACTCAATATACTAATTAAAATTTTAAATTTAAATATTGACATGCATAAATAGAAAAAAATACGTGAGACAGTTTATTTCATGTTATTGATATCTACATTACAGAAATAATAATTAATCAAATAATAAGATTGTCAAACAATATAAAATATTAAGATATCTTTTATAAAAGTTATGTAAAAATGACACTAAATACAATAGAATACATGTCATAAATAAGATGTCGGAATAGTAAAATTAGAAAATTCAAATAACAAAAACAAATAATTCATCCATCATAAAGTAGTTATGAAAATAACATCATTAAATCAGAATTAGAAATTCTGAACTCAATAAATCATAATTGTAAGGCCTACTTTGTACGAAACCCTTCAGTATTAAACTTGAATATTCATAGTTAGTTAACCTGTCCTTCCTATATGTTTTCCTATCCTACCTACCCTGTTTATTAAAGACGGATATTTGGCAGTTACTTAAGTATAATAATATCAAGGAAAATGTATCTTAAAGAAATTCCTACAACCAAACACTGCAGTTATCGATTGAAGAAAAACTGATAAGAATATATAAACTGGAGGATGTCTGGCAGAAAATACAAGTGACAATAATTCTGAATAACAGCAAGAAAGACCGCAAAACATACATACATATGTCAACGCTAACTTGACACATTGAAAACAAACCTTGCAGAACTGTTTTCAATTCCGGGCGTGGAGAGTTAACATCGCTGATAGATAACGTGCTATCTGCCTGCTGCACTTGATGCGACGACGACGCGACGGCGCCGGTGGCGCCGAGCTACTTGTCTGTATACCTGACAGTTTTTTTGGATCTATAAATAGAATAAGAATATTGCCAGACCTCCAAGCGTAGATTCTGCACTCACTACCCAACCGACCGTCTTAGAATTAGGACCTACAATGTAGCCATTTTAATGTAATAATATTTTATACAAATAAATACCATAACTACCACAATGACTGGACTTCATCAATTAATTACTCGCGCGACGTTGACGTTGTCGCTTCGCTCGGTGACGCCACGCACTCGGTTTTTCCGAGCGATGCAGCTCTGCGCGGCGCGGCGTGGCAGATGATTATAAATTATTTACGAATTACTAAATAAACATCGGCGACGTAAAATGTACTGAATGGTTTTGTCTCACATGCTACAAAATATCCTCGTTTCATGCCCATTTTCGAAATGTACATACTTGTACATTTTCCTTGCAAACTGAATTCAGTTTTTTTTTAAATATTCGAGGTTTTACAAATAAAATTAATTGACAAAGAATAGAAAGTAGATCATGTGTGTGTTCTACAAGGTTACCGTGACTTACTACCTGAGATAAAAAAAGAAAAAAACAATCATTTTCCCGCCACTCCTCTTTCTTTCTTCCAAACGACGTCTTCGTCTTGTCTGCTTGAGCCAGGCAGTCTGCCAAACAGTAGCCTGGGTGTATTCTCACAAAAATCTAATAGTACGGATGTCTCCGATTGGGGTACTTTTCAACCGACTTCAAAAAACGGAGGAGGTTCTCAATTCGTCGGAATCTCTTTTTTTTATGTATGTTCACCGATTACTCGAAGACGCCTGAACCGATTTGGAAAATTCTTTTTCTTTTTAAAAGGGTATACTTCACAGGTGGTCCCATATAAATTTTATCGAAATCGATTCAGCGGTTTTTGAGAAAATCAACAAAAACATAGCAAAATTGGAGTTGTTGCGATTGAAGTCGGTTGTTTTTAACGTATTCAGCGTGGTCAATTATGTGAAACAGTGTCGCGTTGCTCTGTCACTCTTGCAATTGCACCATGCATGACCATACATGAGGTCGACGACGCGCTTGAAAGGAAAAGTTGACTAAGGCCGGTTTTACGCGGATATCACACTGAGGCGGAATTCGGACGGGAGCGCGGAGCGACGAAATTCGCATCCGGCAGCGATCCGTTCCACAGGACGGTTTCCGTCGGAATTTCGTCGAAAGCTGCAGTGCACGACGATTTTCGTCATACGTTTATCTAATATTCGAACGTGTATGTATGTAACAAGGGTTGTTTTTGTTTGTAACAAGCTCAGAACAAGAATAGGTATAGAAACTGAATTCCATACAATACTCCTTCCAAAAAGCAGGGTAGTACTTTATCCTATATATACGTATACATCTTTGTCAACAGAGGTCAACCTTGACTGGTAAGTCGCGATGGTTTCATATAACTATGTTTTCCGTCCAGTCTAACTTGACCTATGCGTATGCAAAACCACAGCGTAAAGATTCAATCACGGAAAAACAGCAAGCAAACTCAGTAAATCGAAGCAACAAAATGTATGTTATAGAATAACGAAACGGGTTTGATTAATAAATATATTAATTTCTTAATATTTCTTTGCAAATTATCAGTATTATAAACGCAAATTGCCCGTTTTTCATGTTAAACAACTTTCGCGTAGCAGGAGTACTTTACTTACTGTTATCTTTGTGTTCTGTGGCATTCCACGTCACAGCGTTTTGATTAGAACAGAGTTGATAGTGATGTCGCTTCTACTTCATTTTTTAACGAAAATATTGTTTACTACCGCAAACATTCTTAGAAAAACATCGAAGTGAACTATATCTTCACTAGCTGGAGGGCCCGGCTTTGCTCAGGGAGTTGATGTAAGATCGTCTGGTAGTTGGAACAAAAGATAAAAAAAATAATCTAAGAGGTTTTTTTTATTGAATCCTTAGTCTAACAATTCACATATCTGGTTCATTAACAATATTTTTCGTTTTCAGGGTATATTATTATTTTAGAATTCCCTACCTCATCCCCCGCACCCCGAGCCTCACCCCTTCCCGCTCCCCGAGCATTTATTTAATAACACAAATTACAAGTCAGTGTATATAACATAATATAAATATAACATCATATACCTACTTAGGATTATTATTTCATTATTACATTATTTCGTTACAAATAATAACATTATTGAGTAAATCACATATTATAACATTTATTATGCGATAGTAGGTACCACACACTCTGTCAGTCTCTGGTTCTCATAGTACAAAAAAAAAGTAGAGACGACTCTATTTGTTGTCCTACCGAACTTGTTCTGAAGCAGTAGTTCTGTTTCGTTTTTGCGCGGATCGCGCGCGAATCGCGCCTCCGGACGGAGAAGCGGCGTCAGTGTGTGGTACCCAGCGAATCTTACCGCATCGCCATCCGGGAGCGCGGATCCGTCGTGCGAATCGCGCCTCCGGGCGGAGAAGCGGTGCCAGTGTGTGGTACCCCGCGGTTTTTGTATACAAATCAACATTTTACAGTACTTCGTTTAAATCCGCTCCACCGCAATTCGCCGCGGTGAGCAGAGCAGTGTGTTTTCCGCCTTCTTGTCATGCAGATTTCTGCACGCATGCGGGCACGGCCCGCCCGCATTTCCAAATCGACCTGCGTGCGTGTGACAATAAAAGGGCCCTGAAAACATGTAATGAAATGATAGGTTGCGGGCGGCACGCATGCGGGCATGGCCCGCGTGCGTGCACAAATCCGCATGATGATAAAAGGCGCCCTAAGCGACATATCGTCCCTTCCACGACTAACTGTCCTATCTCAGATTTTTGATGATTTGAGTTTGGACTTCTTACTTAGTAAAATCTGAAACTCACGGCAATTCGTCCTTGTAGTTAACCCAACAAGTTCCATCCAACTAACTATCACCATCATTATCACAATTTAAACGTACCACCGTTGAAAGTTGTTATGAGTCAAGCGTCCGTAGCGCCATCTGCGAATAGCTTTGCGTTTTCTTCCCCTTTGGTAGGTATAGTGTAGTAAATACCGATTGGAGAAGTTTGGTCTTTAATGGAGGCGGTGCTAAAAATGTGTTTTTTTTCTTTTTTTATCTCAGGCAGCAAGTCACGGCGACCGTGTAGAACACACACTTGATTTCCTTTGAATGGCGCAGGCGCGGATCCGGGGGGGGGGGGGGCAATGGGTGCAATTGCCCCCCCCTGAAGCCTGACCCAAGTACTAAAACTTCTATAAAATGGAAATAAATAGAGGCAATCCTTAACTATTCAAAAAATTTCGCGCTCGCTACGCTCGCGACTTTTTATATTAATAGTCTAAATCCATCAACAGCTTCAGAAATATGTGTACACTGAAAATTTGCCCCCCCCCCCCGCCCCCTGAAAGAAATCCTGGATCCGCGCCTGGAATGGCGACGCTGAAAATGTTTTTTTTCCTTTTTTTATCTCAGGCAGCAAGTCACGGCGACCGTGTAGAACACACACTTGATTTCCTTTGAATGGCGACGCTGAAAATTTTTTTTCTTCCTTTTTTTATCTCAGGTAGCAAGTCACGGCGGCCGTGTAGAACATACACTTGATTTCCTTTGTATCTTAATCAGTTAAAAGTTATTCGAAAATCCTTGAATTATAGATTTTACAAAATCAGCACCTTTACAAAGTTTGCGAGGAATATGTACAAGTATTGATCTTCTATAATGACCACGCTGAATACGTTAAAAACAACCGACTTCAATCGCAACAACTCCAATTTTGCTATGTTTTTGTTGATTTTCTCAAAAACCGTTGAATCGATTTCGATAAATTTTTTATGGGACCACCTGTGAAGTATACCCTTTTAAACATAAAAAGAATTTTCGAAATCGGTTCAGGCGTCTTCGAGTAATCGGTGAACATACATAAAAAAAAAGATTCAGACGAATTGAGAACCTCCTCCTTTTTTTGAAGTCGGTTGAAAATGGGCATGCAACAAGGATTTTTTGTAGCATATGAGACAAAACATAACAAAACCATTCAGTAGGTATATTTTTCTTTACGTCGTCGCGTCGCCGATGTTTAAGTGCAAAAAAAATATCAAATTGATTTTTTATAACAAAAGCTCAAAAGACCATCACCGCAAAGTAGTGATTTTCAACTTTTTTTTAAAATATGGTATATTATGTATAACTCGAAAACCATAAACTTTTGCTGAACAAATTTTTTGTTATTTTAATAGTATAGGTCTTCTTGATCGAAGCATGAAAGCTATCACCAGTATTAATACCGGTATTGAAATTCCTCCGATAATGACCTCATTATCGAACCGGTATTGATACCCATTATCGGTAATTACCGGTAATTCGATAATATTGTATCTATCTATCAGCCGAAAGACGTCCACTGCTGGACAAAGGCCTCCCCCAAGGATTTCCACACCGACCGGTCCTGTGCGGCTCGCATCCAGCGGCTTCCTGCAACCTTTACCAGGTCGTCGGTCCACCGAGTCGGGGGCCTGCCCACACTGCGCCTTCCGGTGCGCGGTCGCCATTCGAGAACTTTACTGCCCCAACGGCCATCTGTTCTACGAGCTATGTGCCCTGCCCACTGCCACTTAAGTCTAGCGATTCTGAGAGCTATGTCGGTAACTTTAGTTCTCCTACGTATCTCCTCATTTCTGATTCGATCACGTAGGGAAACACCAAGCATAGCACGCTCCATCGCCCTTTGGGTGACTTTAAGCCTTCTTATAAGGCCCATAGTAAGCGACCATGTCTCGGATCCATATGTCATCACTGTCAACACACACTGGTCAAAGACTTTAGTCTTGAGGGACTGCGGTATTTTGGACGTAAAGATATTGCGAAGCTTCCCGAACGCTGCCCAGCCGAGTTGGATTCGACGATTGATCTCTTTCTCGAAGTTGGACCTACCTAACTGGACTGTTTGTCCCAGGTATACATATTCGTCAACAACTTCGAGTGTAGAGTCTCCAACCTTCAGAGGAGTGGGTGTAACACGGACGTTTGACATGATTTTCGTCTTATCCATGTTCATTTTAAGACCCACTTGTTGGGAGACTCTACTAAGTCCTTCGAGCATTGCGCCTAGGTCTTCCAAGGTCTCAGCCATGATCACGATATCGTCAGCAAATCGAAGGTGAGTGATGTACTCGCCATTGATGTTAATGCCGAGTCCTCTCCAGTCCAGAAGCTTGAAAACGTCTTCCAGTGCAGCGGTGAACAGTTTCGGAGATATAACGTCTCCCTGTCTCACCCCACGCTGCAGCCGGATAGGTTTCGAATTCTGATCCTGGAGGTGGACCGACATGGTGGCGTTTTCATACAAGCACTTCAACACTTCGATGTATCGATAATCAATTTGGCACCGTTGGAGAGACTGCAACACAGCCCAGGTCTCGATCGAATCAAAGGCTTTCTCATAGTCCACAAACGCCAAGCATAGTGGCCGATTATACTCTTCGGTCTTCTGTATAATCTGCCGCAGCGTATGTATGTGGTCTATGGTACTGAAGCCTTTTCGGAAACCGGCTTGTTCGGGAGGCTGGAAGTCGTCAAACCTGCGTGCGAGACGATTCGTAATGACTCTCGAAAACAGCTTGTAGACATGGCTCAGTATATAGTATATTGTATAGTTCATTCCAATCATAAAAAAGCAAAAGGTAAACAAACATAGTATGCAGATGACATTGACATGTGTCAGTTCCATAGTAAGTTTGTTTACGTTTTGCTTTTTTTTTATTGCAATGAACCATAGTTTATCTCGGGTTAAATAAAAATAAGTAAAATTTTATCTTCGCTTTTTTAGCCTCAAGCGTTGGCAATGGCATCTTCTCATCATATTGTCATCTTATCTTGTCTTGGAAGCAGGCTTATCAAGATTCCTCTACGCAATAGAGAACTGTCTATTTTATTTCCATGGTACACTTAAATCCTATTAACATTGATGTTTGGCGGCAAGATTTGGAAAAGATGGTGGTAGCTAGCCACGCTGACCGTAAAAAGTCTTACTACCACCAAACTAAGTTCAGTTCAGTTCAGTTCAAGCCCCCCTCCAGCCAGTATCACTGCTGCAAGGACGCGGAGGCCCAAGACACCAGAGGGGGGCATAGACAGGACAGGAGTGTAGGGTGGTGCATTTAGGAGGGGAAAAGATGGGAGTTGGAATGGAACCAGCCCGAATACTCGGCATCGTAGCTAGTATGGGGAAGATAGATACTATACTTGGTGTGTAACACAGCCCGGACACTTCATACAAATTTCGCGCCATTGTTTACTACATAGAAATATGACACTTCTTCATGTCTGTACACATGTTTATGCATGTGTGAGTGTCTAGGGCTGCCTCACGGGCTGCCTATTGCTTACATTAAGGCTGCTTGGACATACAGCCTTGTCTTGAGGGATTTGTCTTTGGCAGGATTTTACTTGTTTGGTCCGGCCGGGTACCCGATAATACATAGTGCCGGATAATTTAGTGGACAGAAATAATAACAAATACCATTGGAAGAAAATGTTTAAGCAAATGGGGAAGAAAACGCAAAGCTATTTGCAGATGGCGCTACGGACGCTTGACTCATAACAACTTTCAATTTGTTCCGCGTTTTTTATTATCGAGGTGTAATATAATTGACCACGCTGAATACGTTAAAAACAACCGACTTCAATCGCAGCAACTCCAATTTTGCTATGTTTTTTTTTTATTTTCTCAAAAACCGCTCAATCGATTTCGATAAAATTAATATGGGACCACCTGTGAAGTATACCCTTTCAAACAAAAAAATATTTTTCGAAATCGGTTCAGGCATCTTCGAGTAATCGGTGAACATACATAAAAAAAAAAGATTCCGACGAATTGAGAACCTCCTCCTTTTTTTGAAGTCGGTTGAAAATAGTCTTTTTTTTTGTAAAATTGTTAAATGGAAAATGTATGCGATTGGACTGTTCCTTAATTAAAGGCGAAGTTCAAAGATACATAATTGAAAACGTAAATTTTCCCACGTCTTCTTCATCCGAGAATCTTTAGGAAATTAATGATTTCCATTATTATTGCAACCAATCGCCACACAACGCGGCATTTTTTTAATAATCTTATGTTTAGTTCACGTAAACAATTTTTTCTATACGTTTTGACAGTAAGTATGAGTCAAGCGATATCAGCGCCTCTATCGGCGAGCTCTGTCAGTTTTCTTCCCCATTAAAGAAAGATTAACTAAATAATTAAAATTTTAAAAACGGTAAATAACTGATGCAAGGAAACCAATTTTTCTGTCCGATCAAGGCGACTCTTTTAGAGTTCTGTACCACAAAAGAGAAAAAGGATCACTTCACTTGTGGGTCTGTCTGTCCGTCCGTCTCTGTCACAGCCAATTTGCTGTGAATCTATTGAACTGATTAAATAAATTGAAACTTAGTACCCAATATATAGATTAACCCCAACACGGATGTGTAACATAAATAAATTCCGAGGGCGGACAGTTTATCGATCAAAGTTTTATGGAAGTGAAAGAACTACATAAACCTTTTAATATGATTTTTTTAACTTATCCAACAACATGAAGTAATCAGCTAATACATTTTGGAAAGTCATGTTGCAAATGAATATGTCCTTGAGGAAATTATTCTCAGTTTCACCTGCTACTTACCACTATTTAGGAATTTCGAAATATAGGTACAAAATAATCGTCACGTATTTTGTCAAAATAAAAAAGATACCGTTTAAAGAAGCGGTCGTGGCTCAGTGCGGCTTGCGTGGTCGCATCGATCACGCAGGTTAACTGACTACAGACACGGTCATAACCTGGATGGGTTTAACTGTTAGTGGCATTTATCTCGACCGTTTCCGTGCTTCGCAAGGCACGTTAAGCCGTTGGTGCCGGCTGCTATCGTAGCAGTCGTTAAGCCACGTCAGAGGCCTTATAGGCGGCTTGAAAACTTCTGACACTGGGGTTGGTTAAAAGTTTAAACACAGTGATAAATTGATAATAGTGATCAAAAATATACAGGATGACTGACACATACCCAAATGCTAACCTCTTAACTGGTGATTTTACTTATGAACTGAACAACTTTTGTTCTAGAACTTTGCTTAAATTGCATAATCTTTTTGGTTTCTTATTATGAACTACGCTCAATAAACTGATCGATCGATTTGTATGAAAAGCATAGAAAAAAATGTGATTTGTCCAAAGTTATATAGAACAAGTTTTTCAGTTTCAAGAGTGGAATCACCAGTTAAGAGATGTGCAGGTATTACTAATCACTTGTAGGTATAATGTTCCTCCGTGAGTTACCAAAGAATGGAATAAGTGGCTTTAATATTTTGTTTTTTCAATATCATATCGAGGGTTCACGGGCGACTTGTATTAAGCGACATTTTTAGAAATGTTCAGGAGACTGATTAAAAAAAATATTTCATAGAAAAATAATCATTAAAACTTAACTTCTTAGTATTATATAGATTCTCGATATTCTTAATATTTTAAATATTATTCAGAAGTAATTTTTTGTGAGGTATTTTTTAAGAAATTAATTTTTAAATTAGAGGTTACCTGTGATTCCAAAAATGTCGCTTAATACAAGTCTCCCGTGAACCCTCGATATCAGTCGGTATCTTGAATAACGACAATTCTGGATTTGAATTCCAGAAACACAACAATATTTTCGCTTTGTAGATGCAGTCATTTTTTTTACACGCGATGGCGTCGATGTCGTGTCGTGTGAAGAGACGGCAAGTGACTAACACGTCACGTCACTCAGCCGCGGTGCAGCCCCAACAGTTTCACCTCGGTCACCTCGGCATTTTCTGCTTTTGTGTGCGTAGACGGCGGCGGTGCGTACTGGCGCGCACACATACAAGCCGCGCGATGTACTTACCATTGTATGAAGATAACCTACTATTTATACTATGCTCTTTGCTTCCGTCCGGCTTTTCACCACCTGGGCCGCGTTCAGAACCTGCACCTGACAGCAACCGTTCACTCTGACAACAGGATAGCATAATATAAATCGCGTAAATGTGAAAGAGAGGGTACAAAACGGTTGTTATCAGATGCACACACTCGGAACGCAGCCTGTATCACTTCACCTATGACTTAAGCTTATGGGCACTTCACTTTTCTCATTCGTTAGTGATTATATTCTCTTTGCTCATTCGTGCGCTTCGTGTCTTGTTCTTTTCTTGTTCGTTGAATGGAATGGATCAGCGATCAACAGTAACTTTTGGTGTGGTGAAATCTTGTTATGACACAAAACCCAATTTACTGTCAAAGAACCGTGCATGGTGTAATTTAAATCTATGAAAACGACCAATTGCGATAACATACTGCGATCTCAAGTCTGAACCATATTTTCTAGATTATCGTAAAATGGGATTGCTTATCTCTAAAATATGGAGCCTGTTTGGTAACGAAGGTAGGTTGAATTTCTTACTAACTTGTTTACGTCAAATGGTTCGTAATAAATAGGACACTTAAATAATGTTTGATTTTCATAAGTTTCCTTTCTCTTTTCAGAACACAAATTAGTTTTAGTAGGTCTGGATAATGCTGGCAAAACTACTATTCTGTACCAGCTCTTACTGGGTGAGGCGGTTCACACAAGACCAACAATCGGTTCCAATGTTGAGGAGGTAGTATGGAGAAACTTGCGTTTTGTCATGTGGGATCTTGGAGGGCAACAGAGTTTAAGATCAGCGTGGAACACATACTACACAAATAGTGAGGTCAGTACATAGTAATTTTATTTTGCACAAAGTATATGTTTGTCTAAAATATTATGTCTATCCTCCTTGAGGTTGTTTTAATTTACAACTAACTAATATTACATGAAAAAGTTACTCTTACTTCCCTCACCAATATATTTTGTTCCTGCAATGAAGTGTTTACTCGAAGTGGCACTGCCGGCTGTCAAACAGATGTTACAGCTACTTCAAATGCACTTGCGATTCATTTGTTTATTGACATTTTTTTTTCAAGATAGGGTTGAAATTTAATTTATTGTTTATAAATCATAATAAAATATATGTATGTATGTGTGTTCCGCGATTTTTCGTAGTTTTCGAGTAATGATTTTTTTAAAGAAATTTATGAAAAAATTCAACTGTAACGGCAAAATTTTTTTTTTAAATTTGTAGTAAGATTATGTAGGATTTTTTTTATGTAACTCAATCTTTATGAATTGTACTTTTACTCATGAAATAATCAGATTCTTACCATTAATGGATGCTACAGGATGGTACAAAATGTTGACTCAAAGTGGAGAATTTACGTTCGAGCAAGTCAGGCTTGAATTTTCATCCTTAAGTGAAAATTCTAAAAAAGCAATTTCATAGCTCCTCGGTAACTTTAAAAATTGCGCCAGACTAAGATTTCATATTAATACAAAAAAAGTGCTACTTAGTAGGCTATTTTTCGATGAAATCAGCCTCTAAAGACAATGGTAAAATAAATTAAAATTGAAAATTTCGGGATCTTAGCTCTAGATTATATTCTTTATTGCACACCAGTAGAACAGAAATATCCAAAAAATAGAATGTATTTTACAGGGTAATAAGTAAATTACAATATTTTGAATAGTGCTAGATATGAATTTCTCAGTGTTAATGGTCATGTTTATGTTTTTATAATGAACGATTTAAAATTATAATCTTAATTAATAATATAAATTAATATTTTTGGAAAAAGTAAATAGTACACCTCACAATTTTATTTTGTTTACTTGTAAAAAGTACTGAAGAATTGGCCTGTTATGTGAGAGTTTCTTGAATCCTTAAAATTGTGATTGCTTACTTGTTACGACAACTGCGCCTATTTTGCTTGAGTTTTGTATAATATCTTTCGATTTATTGTAGTGCGAACAATTAAAAGTGCACACGTTTTTGTGGTTGTTATTTCTATGAACTTGAATAAATACATATTATTCCTCTTATTATGTTGAATGAAGCTGCTTTGCGAATTTACATGGATTTTTCAAGCTGTACCTCAAAAATCTACGAACTTGAAGGAAATGTAAATATAGTTTATATGCTTATTATATTACTTACGAATACAAATAAGATTATTGAATTGCTCACAAAACAGAGACAATGAAACGAACAGAGCGATAATTTTAATTTTAGGAATTTTAATTAATATGTTTGTAGGGAATCTACTTAAATATTATTTACCAAAAAGATATTTCTTGGTAATGTTTTTTACATTACCCAGATTATTATCCCCGCTAAACAAGTATATAGACAGAATGTCTATATGCAAGGTTCTGTTTTGTATGGAAATAAATAGTGTCACAACGGAAACTTGACGAAGGTAGGTACTGTCCGTGAAAGTGTTACAATCTTCCAGCCTCGCCTTTTTGCAACGATTAGCTGTCAGAGATAAGCTGGGTGTGATTTAAGTCTTGCTTGAAAATTTCAATTTTTTCGCCATTTGTTCCATTCCATTTACACGACATTTTTCTCAGCCTCCTTTTCTAGGATTTGACAAAACGTATTTTTAACTTCGTGTTTCATATACAGGGTGTAAGGGACAGGTTTCCGAAAATTTTAAGGGCTTGCTCAGTAGACTGAACAACTTTCCACAAGATATTTTCAGGAAACGAAAACTAAAATCGGCTTCTCTATACAAAATTATAATCTTGATTGGACAGTTTGTATGGAGAAGCCTAATATTTTTTTTTGTTTCCTGAAAAAAATTCTTGTGGAAAGTTGTTTAGTTTCGTCTACTGAGCAAGCCCTTAAAGTTTTCGGAAACCTGTCCCTTACACCCTGTATTTTACTGTTAATGGGTAATTTTCAAATAAAATGTACAATTCGGAAAAAAGCAAATGTCGCAAATTTCACGTTTCCACATGTTATATTTTTTGAAGATTATTAATAATTTTAAATATGCTTTTGCATAGTTAATATACTGACGCTGTAGGTTCTAGTTTTAAAATAACCAAATTATTTTGACAAGTTCCACAAAGGACACGTTTCATTTTGTGCCCGGACATGTACGGAGTACGAAAAATATAGAAAAATATAGGCTTTCTAGGAAAAATAATGAAAAAAATATTAGAAGCAGGGTTGCGTGGTTCAAGCGTAATGTTTTGTCAGCACTTTTTACAATATAAATGGTAACACTGAAGCTTGCAATAGTAGGTCACGTTCAGAAATTACGGCTTCGTCCACATATTCCTCAGATGCTTTCTCTGACTTTGACTGACTGAACACCCTTCTGTTCTGACTTCTGACATTGGTGTACGATTTTTAAAATCAGCAGATATGCCTTGCCTTTTTTTACAAGCATAACAGCTGGTTTTCGAGTTACTTGTCGGAAAATTAAATTATTAATTTCAATGGTATGTACAAAATCTAGTTTCTGAACGTAAAATGCTCAAAATTGCGCTCGCTTCGCCATGTTGGGTGGTTTATGTGTTGCGATTGTTAAATCTGAGAATCTAGATGAACCTCGCAACGAAGGTAAATCGAAGGAAATGTACAATTAGAAAAGACTATGTTTATAATGACTTATTTATGATGTTTAGTATACAGATCAGGTCCAAGCTCCATAGTCCCGTGAAACGTCTCTTTTAAAATTTATTTATATTGATTTTGCTTCCGCTAAGAAAAAACATGCTGTCACTACGTGCCTTTAGATGTTCAACCGCGTTTTATAGAAAAATAAAACTGCGTAGACATTCACCCGATGCTCTAAGTCCTTCAAATAAGTTTTGTGTTTATGATTACAGTTGATTTGTGTTTAATTTCTTTACATATAAAAGAATATCACGCATTCTTTACATGTCTCATGTTTTTTACATTTTCGTCACATACCATTTCGTCACGTTTTATCGCGCAGCTTTCTTGAGATTTCTGAAAGAATCTCAGTGTTATTAAAATGGCAACCCCGCCTCTTTTCTAATTGGTCTATTTTTAATTGTCATGGGTATGACATTTTCATTCTAGCGACTGATTTTTGTGAATGTCACTGTGTGGAGCTGCAAATACAGTTTCGTTATTCCTAACTAAATTTGTAAATATTCTGTCTGTGGTATCGTAGCTCCCAAACGGATAAACCAATTTTCGTTTTGTTTTTCTTGTGTCATAGATAATTTTATCCCGAGTGTTCTTAGCCATGTTTCATGAAAATCTGTTCAGCCGTTTGAAGATCATCAGCTCTTTTCTAGTTGATGAGGGGATCTGACTTCCTTATGTCCGATCGATTCGAAATTTGGTACCGTGTTACTTCAACGATATTTAAAGAACATGGTAAGGCAAGCATGAGCTGGTCATCCGTTTGAAGATCATCAGTTCTTTAATAGTTGATGAGGGGATCTGACTACCTTCCATATGTCCTATAGATTCGAAATTTGGTACCGTGTTACTTCAATGATATTGAAAGTATATGGTAAGGTAACCATGACCTGATCAGCCGTTTGAAGATCATCAGCTCTTTAATAGTTGATGAGGGGATCTGACTACCTTCCATATGTCCTATCGATTCGAAATTTGGTACCATGTTACTTCAATGATATTGAAAGTATATGGTAAGGTAACCATGACCTGTTTAACCCAACCTTAGAGTAGGTAGTTAAAACTTAATCTAGTAAATTAAAACTAATATACCTACTTAGTACCTAACTAAGTTACTAACTCAACTAACTAATCATTATAAATACCTACTTTCGACACAACTGTCAACGACGTCTGCCCTCACGTGTATGCCCGTGCGGGTCGCCGCACTTGGTGACGCCTCCCCCGCGCCGCATACCGCACACCGAGCTCACCGTGCGCGGCATTACGTAGTGCGTAGACTATGCATGAAATTAAAGATCGCTCGTACCTAAATGTAATTCTTAATAATTAATTAGCTGTTGTTGAAAAAATACTTTATAAACTTAAGCGGTCCCCCGACGCGACGACGCTTGGAAAATAAAAATATTTGAACTTACATAATATATGTGACGATAATAATTATAATAGGTTTAAAATATTATTTGTTAGTTTTTAGAGTTTATTTTTTGTGTCGGGGGTTTTTAAAATTTTAATTACGTTATGTTTTGCTTACAACTTCATTTCGTCACGTAACGAAACTGTTCCTCATAAAGCTACGTCTACATGGGCTTTTAACCGACAGTTTAAAAAAGAAGTTTCTGTTTTACTAAGTTTTTATACATAAACTTATGTATTATATGAGGGCTAACAAAATTAATAGAAATTATTTTAACTGAAACTACTCATGAAACTAAACGACTTTGTCCAAGAACACCTAGGTACAGTATATACATTAGTACTTTCGTACAGCGGTGTTGGGCAAATTTTAATTGCAATTAACAATTAAAGATTAACAATTGATTAACTGCTAAATGTACAACTAATAATTGATCAATTAACAATTAATGAATTGTTAATTGTAGTAGTAGCATTTAACAATTAATTATTTTTCAATTATTTTATGAATTTTAATTAAAACTCACAATTAAATGGCGCCAAAGGGGTACCAACGGGGCGAGGGATGTAAAGGGGGCGCCAAGGGTATGTTAAGCGATAGTTAGATACTATTATAAAAGTATATATTTAATGTATATGGAGATATTTATTAATGTACATTTACTATGGAGATAGTAAAATATATATGGTGGATATAGAAATAATATAATTATAACATGGAGCATGAATAGCATGATTATTTAAATAGTTTCATAATTTATTTTTGTTTTTTTCTAGTAAGTAAACTGTGTAGGTATAAGAGGATTGTTCCGAAAATTGCTAGCCACAGAGTACCTAAATATAGACTCTTTCTTCTTGAAACTATTTTGAACTGACGGTAAATTTCAATACAATTCTCTTTTGTGAAAATCATTGGCCACCTATGTGTAGTTTTTTTTCTTCAATTTTTAAATGTTATCTGTCACTCTTGTTTGCAACGATGGAGGTCTCGCGGGAAGCTTTTCGTGCTATGATTTTCTATGACTATAAACGAGGGTTAACCTTCAAGGAATCTCACGATAATTTACAAGCTGCTTTTGGGGAGTCCGCCCCTGCGTTAGCAACAGTTACATATTGGTTTCGTGAATTTAAACGTGGTAGAGAGAACCTAAACGATGACCCCCGACCAGGCCGACCGTCAACTGCAGTAACTCAAGAGAACGTCATCAGGGTAGAGTGGTTATTGCGGGAGAATACACATCGGGAGATTCAAGCTGAACTGAAGATTGGATCACAGGCTGTTTCCACCATTCTGAATGAACACCTTAAAGTTAGGAAGGTTGCGTCGCGATGGATACCTCATTCTCTCACCGAAGAGCAAAAATCCCGTCGAGTTGATTGGTGCCGATTTATGCTGGAAAAGTTTGAAGGAGGATCTTTGCAAAACGTATCCTACATCCTTACAACTGACGAATCTTGGGTTTATAGCTACGACCCTCTCACGAAACAGCAATCCACGCAATGGGTGTTTGAAGAGGACGAGTTGCCCACAAAAGTTGATCGCGGTCGGAGCGTGAATAAAAAAATGATAGCGGTTTTTTTTCGACGCAGTGGACCAGTAGCAGTAATTCCGCTAGAAGACCGTAGAACAGTTACTAGTGAATGGTACTGCGAAGTTTGTCTGCCTCAAGCTTTCGGGGAGTCGAATAGCGAGCGCCCAAGGAGCGGCGTCCGTGGCATTCTTTTTCACCAAGATAACGCACCCGCTCACACAGCTGCTAGAACCATCGACTATTTGACAACTTCGGGAGTACAAATGTTACCCCATCCTCCGTACAGCCCAGATTTAGCTCCATGCGATTTCTTTCTATTTCCAACAGTAAAAAAAAAATGCTTCGTGGACAAATATTTAACAGCGCAGACGAAGCCGTCGAAGAATTTCGCCGAATATTTTTCGACCTACCACAAGATACGTTTTTCAAATGTTTTGAAAGCTGGTTCACCCAAATTTATAAGTGCATAGGGGTTGGAGGAGAATATTTTGAAAAACTATAAATAAATTTTTTTCATATTCTAAGTATTTTTCATTTCTCTAACTATTTTTGGAACAGCCCTCAGTCATAAAAAAGATTTTATCAATGCATGTATTTTTTAAAACTTTGTTCTTTGGTAAAATGTATTGTTTCGTCCGTGGGTCTTCCTCCCACACATGCACCGGCTGAAAATCAGCGCTTTGGCTTTCGTTAGTCATAGCATTATGCTGAGACGGCGCCTTTTTGCCAGTAAGAAGATGTTTAAGCCTGAGATTGTAAAATGTTTTTGTGAATATTTTTACTGTCAAATACTGCTGATATTTAACCCAGACTTTTAAACCACATTTTTTCTAAGTTATCAGTGATCTACATCACGACTTCGCATTCCTTAGCTTGAGGGTTCTAGGTACGAAGCACCTCTGAAACCTTAAAGTTCGAGACCAATTTGGCTTTAGCTGGTGGGGATGAATTCCACTCGATGACAAGTGGTGCGGTGATAAAACTGTGCCGTAGGCATTATGTGGAACAGTTCTTCAGAGCACAACCCGTTGTATAAGCGATAGAACACACAGAGAAAGCTGAAGTCATTCCGAAAGCTGAGGGAGTAGACTGCTTGTGAGGCTTATTCTAGGTTTTTCGCTGCAAGGCTAACCTTATGCCCTCGAGGTGACCCCGAAGTTGGATGTTGCTAGAAATGTCGATATCTAGGAACCCGATGCTCATAGCAAGAGCGAGCGTTGTTCCTTGAAACTGATGCGCTACAGTAAAAGGGACTTTTTTGGCAATGAACTCGCAGACTTGCGTCTTCGTGGGGTTAAAAACAGACTAAGTTTAGTCTTCCCCATTCGGAGACTTTCTCCAGAGTGTCTTCGACTTCAGACACAAGCCTGTCACGACTCTCCTCCACCTCGGCCCGTGGAATGTTGCTCGGCCTGTGTATTGCACATCATCCGTACTGTTATCTGCATAGAATAGAATACCACGTATTTGCAGGACATTATTGATATGCAAGAGGAATAGAGTTGGCGAGAGTACAGGTCCTAGCGGGTTACCAGCATCCAACATTAACGTGTTTAATGTCAGAGGACCAGTTTCGCAAAGGACTTTAATGCTCCTGTCAAACAGAAAGCTGGCAATCCAATTGCACAATACCACTGGTAGGCCGTATGCTGATAATTTCGATAGAAGTGCCTTATTCCAGACCCTGTCGAACGCCTAAGCTATATCGAGGCTAACTACCAATGCCTGCCCTTGACTTTCAATGATTTCGGCCCGGCGGTATGTTAGGCATACCAGCAAGGGTAGCATGAGGCGTAGACAAAGTTTCGCAAAGGACTTTAATGCTCCTGTCAAACAGAAAGCTGGCAATCCAATTGCACAATACCACTGGTAGGCCGTATGCTGATAATTTCGATAGAAGTTCCTTATTCCAGACCCTGTCGAACGCCTAAGCTATATCCAGGCTAACTACCAATGCCTGCCCTTGACTTTCAATGATTTCGGCCCGGCGGTATGTTAGGCATACCAGCAAGGGTAGCATGAGGCGTAGACAAAGCTTTTTGTCGCATAGCTCAGTTGTCTCTTTCTTTAGCTTAGCGTTAGAACGGAAAAAATGTGATGTGCCACAAAGGGCGTACGTCAGGGATACTTCAGTGACCTGCGGCCAATCACTGCATTCTCTGCCCCCCGTCAGTCGTATCGGCCTTCCGGTCCACTGGCACCAGGGAGTAGAGGACAAGAGAGTGGATCTGCACCAGCGCAACTGCTTCTCCACTTTAATATACTCACGCGTAGATGACTCCGACAACGTTGATGGACTACGAGCTGAAAAGACCTACGGCGATGGAGTGCTGATGATGAGGTAATGGCCTGGTGTGCCGACTAACTAGAGCTCTAGTTAGTGCTCTGCACATTGGGCGGTCAGACGGTGATGGTCGTTCCGGAACTCGAAAGAGACGGGAGAACCGGTTTGCCAGCTGGTCAGATGACTAAACAGCCCTATTTAGAATCGCTCTGCTTTCCCCAATCCGGGGAATGCAGGGGGATGACCGTAATACGTGTCCAGAGAGAAAGACCGGACTTATTGCTAGAGAGTTGGACAGATATGATATTGATATCGCCGCGATAAGCGAAACCCATCTAAGTGACTCCGGAGAGTTATGTGAGCATTTGGGTGGGTATACCTATTACTGGAGCGGGAAATCATCTGTGGAAAAGGCAGCGAGTGGTTTAGGATTTGCTATCCACAATAGATGGCAAGGTCACTTACTGAACTCCCTATTGATGTGAATGATAGACTTATGACATTAAGATTTCAATTGTCATCCAAGAAATTCATACACCTGATAAGTTATATACTAATATGTATCACCCACAAAATTATTACACTCTACTTCGGCGGAAGTTTAGAAAAAATGATTTTCAAAAATATCTCTTAGGGTTGTCACTAATTTGACCTTTCTATTTATATCGTGAGTATTATTTTTTGACTCGGTGGATGTCTTTCGGCTGATGATGATTATTTTTTGAAAGATTAATCAAATGCTTGCTTCACCTTTGTTTGTGTCTGTTAAATCTGTTTCTATTATACAAAGTGACTTTTTATCACTGACAAATATTTGTCAGTCGTTTACTTTCTTTGAGTTGTTGACAGTCGGTGTGAGAAGTAAAACTGTTTTATTTCTGCCCTTGTTTGTTTTGTTGGGACAAGTTGTTCTGTTTCATAAGAACCATCTGCAATTTTCCGTTTTATTTCAGCAAATAAAAAGTCATCAAGCATAACTGAACAGACTAACTGTTAACGTACGTAAGTTCATCATCAACTCGGATAACATATTTTGTACTTCCTATTAATCAGCAAGTCGATTTGTATCGGAAATCCATTTTTTTAATTGAGTATAATATAGGTTTGTTGAAGACTTTTTCGTAATTAGAAGCTTGTCAGAAATTAATTTCACACTTGAAATTTTGAACACTTTGTGCTAAGAAGTGCTTTTGAATTTTTGAGAGGTTAGTTAGAATAAAGTATAGAATTACAAATTAAGAAAAGATAGCGATAGAATACAGCAAATATATTGAAATAATCCGATCCTTATTTTTTTCAGTTTCCCATACAAATTCTTGATTCACTATTTAGATATAACAAAATAAATAAGGTGGATTTCTACTCATGAAATTGCACTACTTTTGTTTTAGTACTTTGCCGAAATAACAAAAATATTCGGGCGTTTCATACCTTTTTAATCAGTTAATAGGCAAGTCTGTAAGACCATTTTTTTTGCAATTTCGGTAATGTTGATGCGCAAAAGTTGTTCAGTTCCTTAGTTCACTACATCCAAGTATGTTTCAAATTAAAACCTTTTAAATACACTTGATTTTATATAAAAAAAGTTAAAGGGAAATGACCTTATTGTGTCAACCCTAAGTCCAAAATTTTGACCTTAGTACATAAAAATATATTTTACCAAACCTCCGCCGAAGTAGAATGTGGTAATTTTGTGGGAGATACATATAAATATGGTGAATATATCTGTCCTAAGCAGAACCTCTACTTCGACCTAGAAACAATATAAAAAAATAAAATTTAAAATTTAGAAAACTTTTTTTTTTGAGGAAATTCCGAACATTTTTGATTTAATAAAAAGGGGATAATATGCGCCTAGACTATCTTTATATACCCGATAAACAAATAATACTAAATTGTGAATAGTTATTTTTCTATGAATTAATTTCCGTATTTTTAACAGCAAGGTCACCAAAACTTTGTGAATTTTTTAAAAATAAACTACACAAAATGGACTCCTGGGAGTTTTACTCTTGCATTTATTATGAAAAGCCAAATTGAATAAACGAAAAAAAGAAGATGTCACTTTTTTTTGGCAAAAGAAACACTGTGAAAAGGTATGGGAGTCCGAAATGGTTCCACAAGATTGGAAAGATGCCTCCATTTGCAAACTTTACAAAGGCAAAGGTGAAATATCTGACTGTAGTTCTTATAGAGGCATCTCTCTCCTCTCTACAGCAGGAAAAATTCTAGCCCATATACTTAACACCCGGTTGACTCGCCTTGCAGAAACACTGCTACCAGAAAGCCAATGTGGCTTTCGCCCAAATAGAGGCACGGTGGATGCTATTTTTGTTGTTAAACAAATCCAAGAGAAAAGTCTGGAACAACATCGACCTCTGTTTATGTGCTTTATCGATTAAGAAAAAGCCTGGATAGTTCTGAAGAAAATTGGCTGTCCCGTGAAATTCATAAACTTGATACGCCAATTTCATGATAACATGCTGGCCAAAGTTCGCCATGAGAATGATTTCTCGGAACAATTCCCAGTGACATGCGGTGTGAAACAAGGATGTGTCCTAGCTCCCACCCTTTTTGCGCTTTATTTTGCTGCTGTTATGGAAGATGCGAAAAAAGCTTGCAGTGGACAAATAGGTTTAAACTCAAGATCGGATAAGACCATCTTCGACCTATCTCGTTTCAGGGCAAAGCACCAATGTTACGAAGCTCTCCGTCTTGGAAATACTTTACGTAGACAACGTTTGCCTTATGGCTGATTCTGCTGAAACACTTCAGGCCTATATCTGGACTCACTTAATACATCCTGTAGTAGATTTGGCTTAGTCATATCACAAAGACGCAAATTCTTAAACAGCAACCTAGGGGCTGTAATGCTGACCACTCCATTATTGCGTTGGATTACAAAGCGCTGGAAGAAGTATTTAAATATCTAGGGAGCCAAATCCGCAATGACAACAGCCTGACCTCAGAGATCCCATCACACAGCAAACGCAGCCGCAGTATTTGGAAAATTGAATTGCCGTGTCTGGAAGTCACATGATCACAAGCTTTAGACTAAAATGTTGGTCTACAAGGCTATAGTCTTACCTGCGTTACAAAGCAGATATAAAAAAACTGGACACCTTTCATCTTCGCTGTCTTAGGTCAATTCTGCGTATAAAGTGGCAAGATCGCGTGTCTAACATGGAGGTTCTACGTCGCGCCGGTATGCCTGGCGTTGAAGCGCTCATAATAAAACATCGGTTGAGATGGTCCGGCCACTAGAGGTGTGTAAGTGATGCTTATAATATCACGCAGGTAATATCACTCAATAAAGTAATGCTACATTACGTATCACGCACGGATAGCAAGCATCACTCATTACTCATTACGCTACAGCGCTACATGTTCTATCTAGCTCGTACGAACACGCCAGTGCGTCCGCCTCGGCTAGAGTGATATGATGATCGATGAAAGAAAAAGACAGTGTGATACATTCATGGACATACAAGCCAAACTGGACTGAGTACTCTGAGAATGCTTTTAATAGAAACTATACCCTAACCCACCGTAATAAAACACATTATACTTGTCATGTGCCCAAGCAGAGAAAACGTGCCAAGTGAAAGAATCAAACTAGAGCCCTGTGTCCCGCTCGCTCAGTTGCTATTACGCAATAAAATTACGGAATGGTAGATTATATCATAAGATCAAAAAAGCTGTCGCAGCTTATTTTTATTGGTTTTAATAATTAATATAATAACTAATTTCATTATGTTTTTAAGTGCTTAATAAAAACATAATTAAATGTACTTGATTTCATTTAATTTATAATATTTTCATTCATTATCATCACAGTCAGTAATAAGTAGATGGTAATTCAATGGCGTGATGCTAAGTAATGCGTAATGCCCCCGAGTAATATCACTTGATGAAGTGATGTAATAAGTATCACATTACTTTTCAAAGTAATGTTTTGCGCATCCCTACCGGCCACGTTCTACGCATGGACGATAGCAGATTGCCAAAAGCAGTGCGTACGGAAAGCGGAAGCAGGGTGGCCAATACCTACGTTATAAAGACGTGCTCAAACGCCACCTGACTACTTGCGGTATACAGAGTGACCGGTGGGAGGAACTTGCACTGCAGAGACGGGAGTGGCGCTCTATCGTTCAGAAGAGCGTTGAAAAGTTTGAACAGCTGCGCCTGGAAGATCTGGATGCTAAGCGTCAAATCCGCAAAACTCGACCGACGCCCTCCTATACATACACCTACAACAGCTCTGGACAACTCCACTACGCATCTTGTGACCGCATCTTTAAAACAAAGTTTGGCTTCGCCAGCCACATCCGAGCCTTTCACAACCTCTCCAAGTGCAAGTGCATTGATATTTATACCTAGCACCATTTCGTGATACAATAAAAAATCGGGGTATTAGGCGGATAACACGGAATATCAAAGAATATCAATGATATCAAAAGAATATCAAAAGGTAAACAAACAATCACGCATCAACTTCATTCAAATCAATGCCGACAGTCGCCCGGACCGACTGCATCGCAAATTCCATTCTATAATGAACGGAACGGAAATCTCTCTTAGTTGTTTTCTATAAAGCGGACACTGCTAAGGAATCCGCTCCGGTGTGCGGTTTTACTTGACACTGTCCATAGTAAAAAAAACCGCCGCACCGCACACCGGGCGGATTCCGGATCAGTGTCCTCTTTATAGAAAACAACTAAGAGAGATTTCCGTTCCGTTCATTATAGAATGGAATTTGCGATGCAGTCGGTCCGGGCGACTGTCGGCATTGATTTGAATGAAGTTGATACGTGATTGTTTGTTTACCTTTTGATATTCTTTTGATATCATCAAAAAACAAGTCATTTTTTTAAATTAACTTTAGCCTATCCGGTAGGACGTTAGACAAGGTATCTGGGACACCCTATAACTTTGAATATTTTTTATCATATATTTCGATTGCTTAAGCCGTCCTGTTCGACGTGCCTCAACCTTAGGTAATGTTTAATTAACTTCAGTATAGTGAAGCTTCTTTCAAAACTGGCATTGTTAAAAATATTCTTAACATTATGATAATATTTGGTAAACCCTCTTCAAGTTTATCATATATTTAGTAAGCCCTGTGAGCCAGATATAATTATGAAGCTCTTTTTTAAAGTCTGGATCTGTTGCAGCTACAAAAGTACGAAAACGTAGGTACATGCTCAAGTTTGAAATCTTCTCTATTAATATCTTGAGGAGCGAGATCTAAGGGCTCGTTCATGGAGACGCGGCGCGTTGCGCAGTCAAATCAAACATCTGGTAATCTATGAGAGCGTTCATGAGCGCGCGGGGACGCTTCTAAATGAACGCTCTCATAGATTACCATATGTTTTTTTGACCGCGCGACGCGCCGCCTGACGCGCCGCGCAACGCGCCGCGTCTCCATAAACGAGGCCTAAGTGCAGTTCATCGACGCCTAATAACACTAGGTAAAAAAAATGCGGCGGTCGCCGCCCCTATCCATGTGCCGCCTGCCGCCCCTATCCATGTGCCGCCCGGAGCCATGGCCCCCCCGGCCCCCCCCACGCTACGCCACTGGTGCCTGCTGGCTGCTGGTGCAACGCAGGCGTCCAGTTGCTCTGCATCCATGTAACAGTAGGTATTCAGTATTATAAGAGTAATAGCCTTGATGGTGATACTACAAGAAACATAGAAACATGAGCAGTCTTCCATGTCATGCATCTGCATGTATTTTTTATTCTCCATGTATGTATTTTCCATGTATTCATTACTGGTGTCATTTTCGGTCAGAGAGAAGCCTTAGGTGCTCTCCGCAAGTTCAAAGGTCCTCCCCAAGCTCGGTAGTTTTTGTAATAAATTATTCTAGGAAAAAAAGTCTCGTCATGACTAGTTTTGGAAAACATTCATTTTACTCCTGCTTAGACATGGGCGCCGACCTTATATTTGCCGGCGGCGGCGCGCCGGTCCAAATTGATCGGCGTGGCAGCGCCGCGCCGCGGCGCGGCATAATTTTTTATTTTTGAGATTGGTAATAAGACAGACACATTTTTCTACGTATATAAATAAATAAAAATTTTAATTGCGAATTAAAAAGGTATATAAAAATAATAATTCATCTTCAGCAAAAGAATTCTACAGTTTGATATAGAATTACCCTAGATATTTACGCCAAACAGTCTTGCGCTGCCCGTATCCTGCGGCCCGCAACCTTTACAAGTTGTCGCGACGGTCTACCGAGTGACAGATCTGCCTATGCTGTGTCTTCCGGTGTGTGGTCGCCATTCGAGAACTTTGATAACCCTTCATCATCATTATCAGCCGAAAGACGTCCACTGTTAGACAAAGGCCACCCCCAAAAGAATTTCCACACCGACCGGTCCTGTGCTGCTCGCATCCACCGACTTCTCGCAACCTTCACCAGGTCGTCGGTCCACCGAGTTGGAGGCCTGCCCACACTACGTCTTCTCGTGCGTGGTCGCTACTCGAGAACTTTACTGCCCCAACGGCCGTCAGTTCTACGAGCTATGTACCTCGCCCACTGTCACTTAAGTGAAGCGATTCTGTGAGCTATGTCGGTAACTTTAGTTCTCCTACGTATCTTCTCATTTCTGATTCGATCACGTAGGGAAACACCCAGCATAGCACGCTCCATTGCCCTTTGGGTGACCTTGAGCCTTCTTATGAGGCCCATAGTAAGCGAACATGTCTCGGATCCATATCTCACCACTGGCAAGACACACTGGTCAAAGACTTTAGTCTTGAGACACTGCGGTAGGTTGGACGTGAAGATATTGCGGAGCTTCGCGAACGCTGCCCAGCCGAGTTGGATTCGACGATTGACCTGTTTCTCGAAGTTGGACTTACCTAGCTGGACTATTTGTCTTAGGTATGCATATTCGTCAACAGCTTCAAGTGAAGAATATCCAACCTTCAAAGGAGTGGGTGTAATACGGACGTTTAACATAATTTTCGTCTAGTTCATGTTCATTTTAAGACCCACTTGTTGGGAGACTCTACTGAGTCCATCGAGCATTGCGCCTCCAAGGTCTCAGCCATGATCACGATATTGTCAGGAAATCTAAGGTGGGTGATGTACTCGCCATTGATGTTAATGCCAAGTCCTCTCCTCTCTCTAACCCTTACAGTCATCTGTTAAAGTTATGTGTTCTGCCTACTGCACTGCCACTTCAGTTTATCGATTCTATGAGCTGTGTCCGTTAATTTAGCTCTCCTCCGTATCTCTTCATTTCTGATTTGATCACGTAGAAAATTTCCGACCATAGCACGCGTCATCGTCATTTGGGTGACCTTGACCTTGAGCCTTCTTATGAGGCTCATAGTAAGCGACTATGTCTCAGTTCCAAATGTTATTCAATGGAAACATACTCTGGTTAACTTACCGACCATTTGGTCTTGAAACACTGCAGTATTTCGGGTGTTTCGGACCTGAAGATATTACAGACCTTCCCAAACGTGGCCTAGCCGAGATGGATTTGACGATTGATATCTTTCTCGAAGTTGGGCCTATCCACAGTTGGTTTTATCTATGGTTGAGTTTGTCCTAGGAATATATGTTTATAAATAGTCATTAACAACTTCGAGTGCAAAGCCTCTAACCTTTAGAGAAATGGGTGTGAAACGATATTGATACTAATGTTCTCTAATTAGGATGATCTGCTGAGGCCATTGAGAATTCTGCATAGGTCTTCCAAGATATCAGCTTATCGATGGTGGTTAATATACGCCATAGATGTTGAGTCCTCTCCAGTCTATAAGCTAGGAAACACTTACTTCCAGGGTACTGGTGAACAGTTTTAGATATATAACGTCTCCCTCATTCCTGGTGTCACTCCTCACTGCAGCCATATACTTTTCTAATTCTGATCCTGGAGGCGGACCGATATAGTGGCGTTTTACTAAAACTTCAATAACTTCGTAGTTAATTTGTCACCGTTGGAGAGACTGTAACACAGTCCAAGGTCTCGATTGAATGAAAGGTTTTCTCATGGTTCACATTCTACAAACGCGAAGCATAGGGGCCGATTATGCCTTTATATTTTTTGTGTTGTCTGCTTCAATGTAGAAATGAGGTCTGTGGTACTGAAATGTTTTCGGAAACCCTGGAAATTCATAAAACAAGCGTCCAGACGATTTGTGATGACTTTCAAAAACTAAAAACAGTGATGTGGGTCTGTAGGGTCTCAGCTCAGCTGGGTCGTTATCAATTTTCAAGAACTTCACCACACAGCACACTTTTGTGCTATGTTTTTTTTATGGCAAACGAGCAGTCGGATCATCTGATGGTAAGCGATTACCGCCGCCCATAGAAACCTGCAACACCAGAGGAGTCACAAGTGCGTTGCCGGCCCTTGATATGGGAGTACGCTCTTTTCTTGAAGGTTTGAATGTCGTATCGGTCCGGAAATACCACAGGCGACAATTCATTCAGGCAGAAAGTTTCTAGTGAAACGCACAGTTGTGGACTGCCAACCATCTATGTGATGGGGATGCATATATTGTCGCGTAGAACGATGGTGAAAAGAGGCAGCAGGGATCAATCCGAACAATTCCTCGGAGCACTCCCCATTGTACATGCGATAGAGAATGCAGAGCGAAGCTACATCTCTACGCAGCGCCAAGGAGTCAAGCCGATCTGAAATATCCTGGCAGCCGACGATTCGAGTTGCTCCCCGTTGAATGCGGTCCAGAGGGAGAAGCTGGTACTGGGGTGCCCCTGCCCAGAGATGAGAACGGTATTCCATGTGAGGCCGAACCTGCGCCTTATAAAGTTGCAGGCGATGGGCCGCAGTGAAATACCGTCTCGATCTATTGAGCACACCAAGCTTCTTCAAGGCTTATGTAGCCTTACCCTCTAGATGACCACGGATGTGGTATGTGGCAGGCGTTGGTAATGAAATCAAGCAACTTCTGAAGAGCTTCAAGTACCGATTTTCGACTGAGGATGGATTCTGATCTGGGCAATTAAAATTTACTTACTCGTTGATGCGGTCTGACAAAAGCCACACGAGTTGTGTTTTGTATCTCCATGCATGAATCGATTTCTTTTTCTTTCTCTGCATCTGTAATCTGCTCTAAATGATATGAGGTGCGGTAAAGTACCGCATGTTGAAAAAAACTACATTTAATTTAACCAAATTTGCTTGTTGCTTGGCATGGTCGGCGCGAATTTTGAAAGAGTCGGCGGCGGCGGCGAACAAATCGGCGCGGCCGCGCCGCGCCGGCGCGGCGCCCATGTCTACTCCTGCTGTATACATTTCTTCTGCATCTGCCATAACCGCAAAGTTTATCAAGTTTTCTATAAAGCGGACACTGCTCCGGAATCCGCACCGGTGTGCGGTTTTACTTGACACTGTCCATAGTAAAAAAACCGCCGCACCGCACACCGGGCGGATTCCGGATCAGTGTCCTCTTTATAGAAAACAACTAAGAGAGATTTCCGTTCCGTTCATTATAGAATGGAATTTGCGATGCAGTCGGTCCGGGCGACTGTCGGCATTGATTTTAATGAAGTTGATGCGTGATTGTTTGTTTACCTTTTGATATTCTTTTGATATCATTGATATTCTTTGATATTCTTCGCATTGCTCTTATTGCGCGAAAATAAAGGTGAGTAAAATTTGGATTTTTCATGATAATTGATGTTTTTATTGTTTTTAATGAAATGTTTTTGCATTTTACCGATGAATAAGATGATTTCATTATTTTTTTGGCAGCACTATGTCGCTTACTCCAGAGCAAGTTGCTCAAAGTATAGTGTTACTGGAGCAGGGTCTCACGCAGCATGAAGTGGCCGCCAGGTTAAATGTATCCCGTTCAAATTTGAAATATGAAGTAAAACGCTTTCGTGAGACAGGCCTCTACACGAGGAGACCTGGAAGTGGTCGTATACGGTGCACATCAGCTCGGGATGACCGGTACGTCGTCTCACAAGTCCTTAGAAATCGCTTTCTCACTGCGGTTGAAGCAAGACAGAGACTACAACTCGTGAGAAATGTCAACGTCAGTGAGCGCACGATTAGAAGAAGATTAGATGAACAAGATTTACATGCATACAGGCCTGCCAGAGGCCCTAAACTTAAGAGACACCACCGAGTTGCTCGCCTTCGGTTTGCGCGTGAACATCGTGATTGGACTTTGGATGACTGGGCTAATGTTTTGTGGACAGATGAGAGCAGGGCGGCCTTACGAGCTCCTGACGGTCGGGAGAGAGTATGCAGGAGACGAGGCGAAAGGTTCATTCCGATAACCACACGTCAGACAGAGCTTTCACGGTGGCTCTGTGATGGTTTGGGGCGGCATCAGTTCGGACGCTCGTACAGAGTTGGTTATTGTTGAAAGCCACCAAAATGCAGCTCGTTACATCGAGAAAATTCTCGAAGAGCACGTATTGCCATATATGGGCTTCATTGGAGCCCAAAATGTTTTGTTAATGCAAGATAATGGTGTCGATTCGAGATTGCAAAAATCGACTAAACTAAATTAAAATTAAGTTTAGATGTGTCAAAATAGCGTTTGCTATTCGGAAAAACAAACTTAATTAAACTGACAGGACTAATATTAATTTTAGTTTAGTCGAATTCAATTTAGTCACAATCGCCATTTTGCTATTCGGAACAGCCATTTATCTGTCATTTTTAGAGATGTCAAACTAAAATTCGACTTATTTTAATCGCGACCTGTTTGGGTGACGATTAAATTAAAATGTATCAAGGAAATCTACAGAAATGCCAGATTTGTTTCGAAGATACGACAAATAGTGGTCTGTGGTAGTGGGAGAGCCATTGCGGTTATGGCAGATGCAGAAGAAATGTATACAGCAGGAGTAAAATGAATGTTTTCCAAAACTAGTCATGACGAGACTTTTTTTCCTAGAATAATTTATTACAAAAACTACCGAGCTTGGGGAGGACCTTTGAACTTGCGGAGAGCACCTAAGGCTTCTCTCTGACCGAAAATGACACCAGTAATGAATACATGGAAAGTATCTGCATGACATGGAAGACTGCTCATGTTTCTATGTTTCTTGTAGTATCACCATCAAGGCTATTACTCTTATAATACTGAATACCTACTGTTACGTGTATGCAGAGCAACTGGACGCCTGCGTTGCACCAGCAGCCAGCAGGCACCAGTGGCGTAGCGTGGGGGGGGGGGCCGGGGGGGCCATGGCCCCGGGCGGCACATGGATAGGGGCGGCAGGCGGCACATGGATAGGGGCGGCGACCGCCGCATTTTTTTTACCTAGTGTTATTAGGCGTCGATGAACTGCACTTAGGCCTCGTTTATGGAGACGCGTCGCGTTGCGCGGCGCATCAGGCGGCGCGTCGCGCGGTCAAAAAAACATATGGTAATCTATGAGAGCGTTCATTTAGAAGCGTCCCCGCGCGCTCATGAACGCTCTCATAGATTACCATATGTTTGATTTGACTGCGCAACGCGCCGCGTCTCCATGAACGAGCCCTTAGATCTCGCTCCTCAAGATATTAATAGAGAAGATTTCAAACTTGAGCATGTACCTACGTTTTCGTACTTTTGTAGCTGCAACAGATCCAGACTTTAAAAAAGAGCTACATAATTATATCTGGCTGACAGGGCTTACTAAAATATATGATAAACTTGAAGAGGGTTTACCAAATATTATCATAATGTTAAGAATATTTTTAACAATGCCAGTTTTGAAAGAAGCTTCTCTATACTGAAGTTAATTAAACATTACCTAAGGTTGAGGCACGTCGAACAGGACGGCTTAAGCAATCGAAATATATGATAAAAAATATTCAAAGTTATAGGGTGTCCCAGATACCTTGTCTAACCTTCTACCTGATAGGCTAAAGTTAATTTAAAAAAATGACTTGTTTTTTCCGAAAATAGAGAAAAAGTCCGACGTTTTTAAAATTTTCGCCTCTTAAGTGTCACGTTTAGGGTGAATTTGTACTTTTTTTCAATAGTATTAACAATATGTGATTGCTTTACCTAACTGTATACGTCTAACCCAGCTAAAACGTCATGAAAACAAATGTTATCGTATGAATAATGAAACCCGTACATACAGCAAGTCAGCAACAGCGCAAAGTTACTATTTTGCACAGGGCCGGAATTTGGGTCGTGCCACCCGTGCACACGCAGGGCATCGAGCCTATGGGGGCGCCAAGCATCCTGGTAGGTTGAAATGGCGCTGAGCGCTCCAAGTAAAAGGGTTTTTGTTGGTTTTACATAAATATTCTTAAATATCAAAAAAAAAATTCCTACGGAAGTATATAATGTGCTCACTTCACATCAGGAGGTTGCAGGTTCGATGTGCGGCGGGGTTTAGTTAGTATTACGGATTTCCAATTTAGCTGTATTAGTAATTAGCAATCGAACATGACATACACATCGATTGTATAAAAGATTTAGCTTTAACAAACACGAAGAGTAAATTTTTTATTGATTACAGAATTTGGCTGTTTTATTGTTTTTTTTCTTACTAATGATGAAAATAGAAAGGGGCGGCAAATTTTCGATGGGCCAGGGCGGTGAAAACCCAAGCTACGCCACTGGCAGGCACAGTTGTAGCCTATGAGTAGATTTGTTGAGTAAACGAGAAGCTTGTAGAATTTAAAAGGGGGATTTATAGTGAAAGTCAGGACAGCCCGCTATCCAGAGGCTGTCTCGGAACAGAAGAAACAGTCATCCACTTAATCCTGAAATGCACTGGTCTGACGCAACAATGGACAAAATACTTCAGCATGTAAGGGTCGCTTCGAGAAGCCTGTGTATGTCCCAGGAGACTTCTGTGCTTCTGGAAAGAGCTAGGTTAGCTGGAGTAGTCGACCACGCCTGCACATTTAAAGGACCTAATAGGAGTCTAAATGCGGAAACAGGAGTCCAATAAAATACAAAGGGGTATGGATGGCCCTCTGTTCATCCTAATATTTGTCCTACCTACAAATGGTGAAGTTCATTGTGAAGTTCATCGCCCCAAGACAATAATTTTTTTTATTATTATTGAACTATGACTCTAAAACATGTAATTATTTTAAGGATAATAAAATACAGTTCTAAATCAGATTGTTTTATTATTACATGATAATTTTATGAACAGTAGGCAGTCTAGAGGCTGCTTGGTGTATCCGACTGTAGGTCCCTTCTGTTCACCATTCTCGTTCCTCTTCGTTCGCATCGGCAGGGGAATATGTTGCGGCTGAAGTTGCACCACAGGAGGCTTCTCTCATTATGGCCAGTATCTTGACCATGAAACCATTTACTGGCAGAACCTGAAGAAAAATAAAATAGGCAATTTGATAACAGTACCATAAACATGAAATCGACGCTTGAAAGGAAAAGTTGACTAAGAACCATTCGTCCCTCACACGACTATCACAGTGATAGGAGTGTTAGTCGTGTGAAGGACGAATGGCGCTTAGTCACAGTGATAGGAGTGTTAGTCGTGTGAGGGACGAATGGCGCTTAGTCAACTTTTCCTTTCAAGCGTCGATATAATTATTAGGCACGTACCTATGTGATAAGTCATATATGCATTTAACGACAGGCCCAGCTGCATTAGTTCCATTCCAGTGCATAATGTTAAACTCCTCAGGTGCAAAAATGATCTAAATTCTATATGATTTTCAAAAACAATACAACAGAACAGCACAGATCGATTAACTGAGTCCAATATTTCTGTTGGTCTGTGTATTCCCTCTGCTGTGGTAAGGAACTGTGGAATATATGGGGGCGACCACTGGATTGATGTGAGTTAAAGTAATATTCCTAGACGCGTATGGAGTGATAACAATGACCATGGCTACAATTAGTTAACTCATACAACTTCAACCTGAGTATCCAGTCCTGATTGCTATTCAAGGACTTTATTGTTATAGCAGGAAGCTGCATCCGTTGGGCACCTGCAGCGCTTATGCTCAATACTGAGGTTGCACCACTAGATGCTCTTCATTTACTAAGATTTCCTCACAGACACTAACACAATTTATAAACAAAGAATATGAAAAAATTACTTACCACTTACCAAAAGTATATTAGAAGGAAACTTCTTCCCGAATACCTCCAGCTTTTTATTGCTTTTCTTCAGTCCATTTGTTTGTATTCACAAATTCACATAAACAAAAACAAAGAACAAAACTCGCGTTTTCTATTTGACAATTGCTTTTTTTCATGGGTTGATTATTTCCCCTGGAGGCAGAAATTAATAACAGATATAAAAGAGATAGCGCTACATAAAATCGTATGAAAAAGTCTTATTTCTTTGTCTTGCATACGTCGTATCACCGTATCATTCGTTCTTTTTTATCCTTGTTTAGTTTAGAGCGACTTTTGAGTCTTTCGTGTGACGCGCGATTTCACTTCACTGTTTGTTATAGTCTATGGATCAAATTCTATTAAATTTAATCATGTCATTTACGTTTTAGTGCTGTCAAACAAGAAGATTAAATTTAGTAATCGCGAAAAACCGAATTGCGCATGCAAATCACTAAACTTATTTTAATCGTATTTTAGTATAGTTTAGTCGTCTTTTAGTCCGAATCGACACCAATGCCCGTCCTCACAGTGCGCAAAGCGTAGATCAGTACCTTGCGGATGTTGGTATACAGAAAATGCAATGGCCTGCACGAAGCCCAGACATGAATCCGATTGAACATGTCTGGGACATGTTAAAACGAAAGGTCAAGTCAAGCGTTAACCCACCACATAACCTTCATGAACTAAAGTCTGCGTTAGTGGCTGCATGGAATGAGATTCCTCAAGTGGACATAAAAAACATTATCCACAGCATGCCGGAACGTATGGCTGCAGTCATCAGAGCCAGAGGTGGCATCACGCGTTATTGATTTCGATAAATTTTCCTTTATTTACAATTTTCAGTTAAATTCCATTAAACGTAAAATTTCAAAAATTACTTTTTTTTCTTTAATCCCTCATAAAACGACGTAAACACTAATTAAGGCTATGAAAGTAAAGGTCAGCAAATCTATGCGATGCCAAAAATTTTAAAAGATGAAAAAAATAACATATCAATATGTAGAAATTACTGAAAAACTAAAATAATGTATTGGTTAATTTTTTGCCGGTGAGTGTAGAAAGTAGAAATAATCTCTTCTTGTGTTGCGTATTTTAAGACCATTAGGTAACTATCACCATTAAGGAATATGAACCTTATAGTCGGATACTTCTTGGTCGATACTGACAGTTTTCGTCCACCATATTTAAAATGTACTTAGAACTAGCAATATCAAAATATGACGTGGTTGAAATTGGAAAGAGAATAACAATGCTCCTGTTTTCGACCGTTTTATTCTAACAAGCAAAACTAAGATAGTAGTTACTGGAAAAAATGCATATTATTATTATTATTTATATTTTTTTTACGATTTGACTATGTGTTCCTTGGGGAAAATTGATCAGAAACAGGAATAGAAGCACTACATATAATTATTTCCAAAGTATGATTGAAGAAGTGAGAAGCTCTTTAGACGTCAAGAAGATATACTTGTTTTTTATCCTTGTTTAAAGAGTGCAGTGATTGGGCTTGTCTGATGGGTACAGGAAGGGGACTCCAGAGGCGGATAGCTTGATGAGTAAAGGAGTGAGCTTAGAAATTGGTAGAGTGAGGAAGAATAAGACAGGGGTTATCGGAGGAACGAAGAGGACGACTGTGAGTAGAAGATAAAATTGAAAAGTTCTTTAAGGTACATTGGGGGTTTTGAAAAAAATATATAGAATAAAGATGTAACAGGGTGTGAAGGTCACGAAGGTAACTAATTGGAAGCCATTCCAGATCTCTTCGATACGGGGACACGTGATCATATTTACGGAGATAAAAGATAAATCTGATAGCAAGATCAGCGAGATTTTGAAGACGCTCGAGTTTATTTAAAAAGTTGAAATTTATATATGGCTAGCAAACGTCGGCGGATTACTTCATTTATGCACCATTTGAAAATACGTCCACATCCCAGCATGATAATTTCATAATCGCCAACTTTTCTTAATTACTTCATAACAGAATGATAACTTTCTAAACTGCTAATAAAAATTTGGGTATTTCTTTAGCCTAGGAACTTGTATGGTTCCCTGTTACCCCTTAAACAAGCAGAAGACGTTAAGAGCTCATCGGGTAAAATAACATAATGCCTTTACGATGTTTAAGGGGCTATCTCGCATCTGTAGGCCTCTGGAATCTTTGCGAATGCACGTACGTATGCTTTTGTCATTCTTATTCGTATACAATGTGCATTCTTACTGCTCAGAGTGTGGTCCTCTAACAATATCATAGCATATGAGTATGACGCTTTGTCAGGCTAAGCTGAAGATAGAGGATGGCAGAATTGTATCGTCCTAGTCTGAGCTGTTGGAAGAGATCAAGAAAATCTACGGGCAATAATACGTAACCACAGGTTTACCTATCAGTAATTTGGCTACAGACCTGAGAGCCAGATTGAAGCGATATAATGCTGAAGATATCTCGGACGTCAGCCTGTACGAAGTTAACTCTAAAACATCTTAAGAACAACAAGGCACTGGGAGATAAGTGATGATGGAATTACGAAAGAACTTCTGAAAACAGATGGAAAACCGGTACTGCAAGTTATCAAAAGCTGTTTAATTACATTGTAATCAATATATGAACACCTAAGGGATTGCATGTGGTGGTACTCTTCTTCAAAAAGGGTGATAGGACCCTGCTGAAGAACTATAGACCCAAATATAGAACGTAATTTAACTATAGCCTTTAATTTTGTCTAGACCAAGGCTGTGCTATATTCACTCCAGCAGTGACTATCAATATATCAAAGTGTTGATGTGCTTGTACGAAAATGCTACTATGTTATTCCGCCTCCAGGATTAAAATTGGAAAATTATCCGGCTGCAGCATAGGGTAAGACAGGGAGACATTATAACTCCGAAGGTACTCAACACTGCCCTGGAAGTTGTTTTCAAGCTTCTGCACTGCAGAAGATTCAACTTAATTATCGACGGCGAGTACATAGCTTTCTTAGATTCGTTGAAGATATCATAGTCTTAGCTAAGACCTTGGAAAACTAAGGTACAATGCTCGATAGACTCAGTGGAGTCTCTCATCAACATGTGGGTCTTAAAATGAACATAAGCTAGACGAAAATATATCATAATATCACACCTACTCCTCTGAAGATTGGAGACTTATGACACTTGGAGTTGTTGACGGATATATAGCCTGGGACAAATAGTCCAGCTAGATAGTTCCAACTTCTAGAAATATTGTATATCGATTTTCGAATCCAATTCTGCTGGGCAGTGTCCGGAAAGCTCCGCAATATAGGGTTACTTAAAATTTGTTCTTGATACCTACGCCTACGGGTGTGTATGTGCTCATGATAACAAACAACTTTCCCTTAGGAACCCATGGTCAAATCGCAAAAAAAAGCATACTAGTTTGGCCAGTTAGTTGACCCATTTGTATGGAGTCCAAAACTTTTTTTCGATTTCACTATGGGTTTCTTAAGGAAAGTTGTTTGTGACCATGAGCACATGCATAGCTTTTCGTATCAAGAACTAATTTAAAGTCACTCTATATATTTACGTCCAAAATACTGCAGTGTCTCAATACTAAGGTACTTGAGCAGAATGTGTTACTAGTGGTGACATAAGCCACTGAGACATGTTAACTTACTATGGGCTTCATAAAAAGTATTAAAGTCGTTCAAAGATAGAAAGATAGATAAAACTTTTAATTTAAAGAGCTATGGAGCGCGCTATGCTTGTAGTTTCTCTTAGTGATCAAACTCAAAATTTAGAGATACGCAGGAGAACTAAAGTAACCAACAAAACTCGCAGAATCGCTAGACTGAAGTGGCATTGAGCGGGGCACATAGTTCGTAAAACAGATGGCTGTTGGGGCATTAAAGTTCTCGAGTAGCGCGGAAGACGTAACTTAGGCAGGCCCCCCACTTGGTGGACCGATGGTCTGGTAAAAGTTACGGGAAGTCACTGGACGCAGGCAACCCAGGAGTGGTTGGTGTGGAAATGACTTTTGGTTAATGGCGAGCTTGTTGCTCTAAACTTTGTACCCATCTTTCTGTTTTATCTACGCTCACCCGGGTAGAACCATTACGACTCGGACGACTTCCTGCGGCTTCCGCGTCGAGAGCAGCAAGTTTAGCTTGCAGTTCGCTCTCTGTTGGCGAAGAGCTGCCAGCTAGCTGCTCGTCGCGTTGCCTTTCCCGATCGGCGAGCTCCTGCTCGCGTTGCCTTTCCCGTTCGGCGAGATCCTGCTCGTGCTCCAGACGCCGGCGCAAGTCGAGTGCCTCTGCGGCGGCTTTTTGAGCCTTTATGATGGAGGACAAGTGTGAGGATCTCGACGTGGAGGCCTTACTCGGGACGTCGCTTTTCCCCTTACTCTTCTCATCTGCGGGTTTTGTCGACTACTGGGTTTTACTGCGAGTAAACATTAACGAAAAAATGTAAACGAAAAAAACTAGTGACAGACAATGTCAAAAAGAAATGAACACGAAACACGGATCTACGAAAATGAAAATAGGTATATACACTGGATATGATGGGTAAAGGACCAAAATGTTGGTGATAGAAATAAATGGACTGTATTTAAGGTAATATTTAGGGAATTAAAGCAAACATTAAAGATGGGTGAAAAATACATTTTAATAATAATAGACAGGAAAGCACAAAGAAGCAAAGCATTAGACCATAAAAAAGTATAAAAGAAACTATAAAACCAAGGAGTCTGCGACAATGATAACTACCCGTATTGTCGTCACTGTATGCGAGGACTATCAGATATAAGAACGTGACGGAACAGCCTCTCGGATCAGTGGTAGAAAAAGAGACGGCTTCACCCTGGTTGAAGCTAGGAAGACTCGAGGTAGTCGTAGTCGCAACCTGAGAGGCACAGCCCCAGCATCAAGTTCTCCGCAGCTTGCTGCTGCGCCGACGAAACTCATATATATCTCCCGCCTGGATAAGAAGACAAGGAAGGAGGATGTCTTTCATCATATCCAAACTGCGTGCAAGGGTCGGATTCTGGAAAAAATAGAGGTGTTTCTGGAGACCCTTTAGTCAAACAGGCCCAATAATTTTGTGGCCTTCAAACTTCAGATTCCGGCCAAACACCAGAAAGTTTTCTCGACTTTTGGCTAGAGGGGGTTGTATTCCGACGCTTCAGGGAGGCGAAACCGAAGAAAACCATCCCTACCAAACCATAATATCAAAAATACCGGATGTAACAGAAGAATTTGAAACATTTTTTACTGATATTCCCATCAAAACAACGGAAAGCCTTGACTCGTCGCCGGTACTCGCCCACCGTTTACTGGCTGAAAATGTAGATCAGTGTAAAGAATGTTTTCAATTTAGAAAAATTTACCCTTATACAGTTGTAAAAACCTTTAAGTCACTTAAACTTAAAAAACTGAAGAATTATGGGGCATGTTAAAGTCGGTTATTGATACTATAGCCCCTTATCTTGGTTCTCTTTTTAATATATGCATAGATAGTGGTGTATTCCCGGATCTTATGAAATTTAGTAAAGTTGTTCCCTTATTCAAATCCGGAGAAAAAACTAACCCTAGTAATTACAGACCTGTCTCGGTACTGCCAGTACTTAGTAAGATCTTTGAAAAAATAATTCTTACTCAAATGTTAAGTCACTTCAATATCAATAAAGTGCTTCATAATCTACAGTTTGACTTCACTAAAGGACGTTCGACAACCGACGCAGGAGTCGAACTGATAAGAAACATATACGATGCGTTCGAAAAATCGCAAAATGCTATAGGAGTCTTCTGTGATTTGTCCAAAGCATTTGATTGCGTCGAACATAAAACCTTACTTTTAAAGCTAGAACATTACGGGGTCAATAATAAGGCTTTGAATTTGTTAGAGTCATACTTAGTTAATAGAACTCAAAAGGTACATATAAATGGTACAAAATCGTCAGGCTCACACGTTACCTCTTTTTTCCGTGGGTGTGCCTCAAGGGTCTATTTTGGAACCATTCCTGTTTTTGGTCTACATCAACGACCTACCTTTTATAGTTGAATCGCTGTCTACAATTGTGTTGTTTGCGGATGATACATCTCTAGTTTTTAAAATTGACAGACAAACTAATATGATTGACGAAGTAAACAACGCTCTTTGTAAAGTACACAATTGGTTCACCGTGAACAACCTAGTCCTTAATGCAAAAAAAACTAAATGCATAAATTTCACCTTACCGAATGTTAAAAACATAACTCAAAACGTGTCATTAGCTAGTAGTGTTTTAGAATTCGTACCAAAAACGGTTTTCATACGTATAACCGTAGATTCAAAACTTCACTGGGGTCCTCACATAGAAACTTTAGCAGGCAGGCTTAGTTCAGCTGCCTATGCTGTTAAAAAAATTAGGCTCCTAACAGATATAGAAACAGCGAGACTAGTATATTTCAGCTATTTCCACAGTATTATGTCTTACGGTATACTTTTATGGGGGCATGCGGCTGATATAAATACTATTTTTGTACTACAAAAAAGGGCTGTTCGCGCGATTTACGGAATGCGAACTCGAGATTCACTTAGAGAAAAATTTAAAGAAATCAATATTTTAACGTTTCCCTGTCAAAATATTTATGAAAATAGAAATCAATATTTTAACGTTTCCCTGTCAATATATTTATGAAAATATAATGTATGTGCGAAAAAACTTAAATCACTTTACACTGAATTCTGACAGACATACTCGTAATCTCAGGAATAATGACGAAAAAATAGACGATTTAAAAGTATGTGCAAAACATCTACTTAAATAAAAAAATTTTGATTTTGATTTTGATTTTAACAGTAACGCGGATATCACACTGAGGCGGAATTCGGACGGGAGCGCGGAGCGACGAAGGCGCGGATTCCGCGCCACCGCCGGGCAGTTTCCGTCCGAATTTCGTCCGAAGTTGCAGTGCACGACGATTTTCGTCATACGTTTATCTAATATTCGATCGTGTATGTTTGTAACAAGGGTTGTCTTTGTTTGTAACAAGCTCAGAACAAGAATAGATATAGAAACTGAATTCCATACAATACTCCTTCTAAAAAGCAGGGTAGTACTTTATCCTATACAGGATGTCCAAAAAGTGAAGGATAATCCTTCACCTGCGGATTGGTCGAATCATTTCCTACTACATATAAAAAAAAAATTCTAGTAAAAGTCCCACCATTTTTGTGATACCGGTATTTTTAGTTTTTTTTTCAAAAAAAATTGACCTTCAGTTTAATGCATGCCATTCCTACAAATTATGGAATTTTAAGTCCTGTTTTTTTACAATATTCGTGAATACATAATTCATCAAATACAATGGTAAATTATTTCTTAAAGTGCTGGCAAATCCTGTAAAAAAATAAGTTTTGCAAATTTTTTACAAAAACTTTTTCGAATAGTTAGTTAACTTCGATAGCCTGTGGTGTAAAAAAAAATTACTAAGCTGATCGTGCCAACAACTTTAAAAAATTGCTTAGTTATTGACAATTCTAAAATGGTATAATTGTTTGACATTACATTAAAAACATTTTTTTTATGATAATTCTAATGCACCAAGGTCGAATTTTTGGAGTTTTGCTATACTAAAATTCTATCGACATAAAGTAACTAAGCAAGACTTTGGTTGGTTTGTTCATTTGAATAACGAACTGCCACGCTGCGCCAGAATACAATGGATAAAAACAAAAGACAGTATGGATAAAAAATATCTTTTTTTTTTATAATAAATGTTTAAAATTCCCGCCATTAGCCCTTGTGCATGCTCTACATCTTTTTACAAAGGACTTTTTTTACGGCGGACGTATCCTTCTCTTGAAATTTGTTCCGCAGCTCTGTCTATTTCTTCTCGCAGCTGCGTTATTTTGAAGTCTCCGTTGCATAGACTAAATCGTATAAGCAGCCCCAATAAAAGAAATCCAGGGGATTAAGGTCTGGCGACCTTGCTGGCCATTTCAAGTGCAGCGCGTTCAAACCTTAGAACCTAACGACTACCCATCGTTCAAGATCGACAAGATCAGAGTACTGCAGAATAAATGAACGAAGATAATGAGATATTTCATAAAATTCTATGACGCGACGAGTCTTCGGGCTGCTTAAAAGATTTAGTCTATGCAACGGAGACTTAAAATATCACGCAGCTGCAAGAAGAAATAGACAGAACTACAGAACAATTTTCAAGAGAAGGATACGCCCGCCGCCTAAATAGGTCCTTTGTAAAAAGATGTAGAGCATGCATAAGGACTAATGGCGGGAATTTTGAACATTTATTATTAAAAAAAAGATATTTTTTATCCATACTGTCTTTTGTTTTTATACATTGTATCCTGGCGTAGCGTGGCAGTTCGTTATTCAAATGAACAAACCAACCAAAGTCTTGCTTAGTTACTTGATGTCGATAGAATTTTAGTATAGCAAAACTCCAAAAATTCGACCTTGGTGCATTAGAATTATCATTAAAAAAATTGTTTTTAATGTAATGTCAAACAATTATACCATTTTAGAATTGTCAATAACTAAGAACTTTTTTAAAGTTGTTGGTACGATCAGCTTAGTATTTTTTTTTACACCACAGGCTATCGAAGTTAACTATTCGAAAAAGTTTTTGTAAAAAATTTGCATAACTTATTTTTTTACAGGATTTGCCAGCACTTTAAGAAATACACTCGGCTTCAAAAAAATCGCACCTTTTAAGAAATCTATTTTAAACATCTTTCAATCGTATTTGTATTATAAAATATTGGTAATGTTCGATATCATTTGAAAGGTAAGGAAACAGAGAATGCAAAAACAATAATTCATTCAATGTTTTTTATTGGAACTGAGAAAAATTTACAAAACAATAAAAATCCTTAAAAAACCCAAATGAAATCTGATTAATTTTTCAAAACAAAGTTGCTTAAAACTAACCTAAAACCTAGTGTTACCCCACCTAGCCCTAATGACGTCTTCCATGCGCTCCCTCATGGATCGCACCAACTTTAGGACCTCTTCTTGAGGGATTCTGTCCCATTCCTCAATAACGGCGTCTTGGAGCTCCTGAAGCGTCGCGGGAGCGGGATCACGGGATCTAACCTTGCGTTTCAGCTGGTCCCAGAGGTGCTCTATCGGGTTCAGATCTGGACTTCTCGCTGGCCACTGCATGACAGGGATCCCAACCTCTTGAAGGTAGCCCTGCACAATTCCAGCAGTGTGCGCGCGAGCGTTATCGTGCATTAATGTGAACCCGTCGCCAATAAATCCAGCATAGGGGACCACATGTTCTTCCAGGATCTCTGTGATGTACCGGTGAGCAGTCATCGACCCTTGCCCGCGAGCACCGCCGGTCCGAGAGACGCAAGAAAGTTCAGTTTTGCCGTCGGCAGATATGCCGCCCCAGAACATGCAGGAACCGCCCCCGTATTCTACCGTCTCTTGGATGCAGGCTTGGGCAAAACGTTCCCATTGTCTTCTGTATACTCTTTTGCGTCTATCGTTGCAGAAAAGGCACACTCTCGTTTCGTCTGAGAAGAGAACAGCTCTCCATTGGTCCAGGGTCCAATTGACGTGGGCGCGAGCAAATTGCAGGCGTGCTCGCCGATGCGCTGCGGTTAATTTTGGACCCGTGGCAGGTCTTCTAGCCACAATATTTCTCTCCTTTAGTCTTCTTCTAACTGTAGAGACACTCACGGCCCTTCTACGAACTGCTTGAAGCTGCTGTTGCAACTCAACATCATTAGAGAACCGATTTCTCAAAGACTTCGATACGACGAATCGGTCATCTCTCGCAGAAGTGCAGCGATTTCTACCAGACCTACGCCTTCGGACAAAGCCACCGGTCTGCAGGAACCGCTGGTACACTCTTCGAACAGAAAAGCGACTCAAGTGCAATTGCCGAGCAACATCACACTGACGTAGTCCTGATTGCAGTAGTGCGATAACTTGGGCGGCTTCAGCAGCAGTAGTGTCCATCTTCAAGGACGTTTTTCTGATGAAAGATATTCTTCTGTGTCTTCTTCGACTGTTGGTAGCAAATTTATCCCCCGATAAGCTGTATCGACCCTTTTATACCCAAAAAACAAAACAATACAAACAAAATTTGAAGAGGAGATCAGTTCCATTGTCATTCACAGTGACTTAAAGTGTCAAGCTTTTTCTTTAATCAAATGAAATGGATATTTTTTTAAAGAGTTTTTATAGGGCTCTCAAATGATACCAATATTGCTGCGAATAACTGCTTGTCTTAAGGATTAACAGTGCTTGAAGCCTATTTTTACGGACGTGCGATTTTTTTGAAGCCGAGTGTAATTTACCATTGTGTTTGATGAATTATGTATTCACGAATATTTAAAAAAAAACAGGACTTAAAAATGTCATAATTTGTAGGAATGGCATGCATTAAACTGAAGAAGGTAATTTTTTTTTAAAAAGAACTAAAAATACCGATATCACAAAAATGGTGGGACTTTTACTAGAATTTTTTTTTGATATGTAGTAGGAAATGATTCGACCAATCCGCAGGTGAAGGATTATCCTTCACTTTTTGGACACCCTGTATATACGTATACATCTGTCAACAGAGGTCAACCTTGAATGGTAAGTCGCGATGGTTTCATATAACTATGTTTTCCATCCAGTCTAACTTGACCTATGCGTATGCAAAACCACAGCGTAAAGATTCAATCACGGAAAAACAGCAAGCAAACTCAGTAAATCGAAGCAACAAAATGTATGTTATAGAATAACGAAACGGGTTTGATTAATAAATATATTAATTTCTTAATATTTCTTTGCAAATTATCAGTATTATAAACGCAAATTGCCCGTTTTTTCATGTTAAACAACTTTCGCGTAGCAGGAGTACTTTACTTACTGTTATCTCTGTGTTCTGTGGCATTCCACGTCACAGCGTTTCGATTAGAACAGAGTTGATAGCGAAGTCGCTTCTACTTCATTTTTTAACGAAAATATTTTTTACTACGGCAAACATTCTTAGAAAAACATCGAAGTGAACTATATCACTAGCTGGAGGGCCCGGCTTCGCTCAGGGAGTTGATGTAAGATCGTCTGGTAGTTGGAACAAAAAAATAATCTAAGAGATTTTTTACTATTATTACATTATTTCGTTACAAATAATAACATTATTGAGTAAATCACATATTATAATATTTATTATGCGATAGTAGGTACCACACACTCTGTCAGTCTCTGGTTCCCATAGTACAAAAAAAGTAGAGACGACTCTATTTGTTGTCCTACCGACCTTGTTCTGAATCAGTAGTTCTGTTTGGTTTTAGCGCGGATCGCGCGCGAATCGCGCCTCCGGACGGAGAAGCGGCGTCAGTGTGTGGTACCCAGCGAATCGCACCGCGTCTCCATCCGGGAGCGCGCCTCCGGGCGGAGAAGCGGTGCCAGTGTGTGGTACCGAGCGGTTTTTGTATACAAATCAACATTTTACAGTACAAAGTTTAAATCCGCTCCACCGCAATTCGCCGCGGTGTGGGGAGCAGTGTGTTTTCCGCCTAAGCTTCAGCTTGTATCTACTAGGCTCAGTAAGGTTAGTAAGTCGTTTGTGGGACAGTGCATACGAATGTATAATAAAATACCAGAAGATATTGTAAACCTAACAGAGAATAAATTCAAAAGTTATGTAAAAAATACACTATGTAATAAAGCTTACTATTAAGACATGTGAGTACTTAGATGATAGAAATGCTTGGACGGTTAGTTTTTCTCCAACCAACACAGCAACATTTTCATGAAATATTGTCAGACAATAAAGATGCAAACTCTATTGTGAAAGAACGGAAGGGATTCGGTAAGACTTTTCCTTCTTCCCTTCCCTCAAATATGGTTGAGGGGAGCGATGGCTGACTCTCGCGTTATACTCGTGATCGGGTGCTGTCCGTGTGAACTGGCCTTCTCTTGTCATTGGTTTTTGGAATTGTTAGTCATTAGCTACTAATAATTTTTACTTTTATCTCTTTTCAATCTTTTCTTTCTTTATTCTTCTTACTTTATTCTTATTTTTGTATATTTTATTTACAGACATGACATTGTATAATTCATTTATTGATCTAGCATTAAGATGTAATAGAATATAAGACTAAAAAAAATGTGTTGGAGGGAGTTTCTTTAGGGCCGCCGTTTCTTCTCACTCCGCAAACACTTCCCGAAAGGGTGGGTATACGAGTTCCGAGCGGTAGGAACCTCGTATTAGGTAGATAAAAGAATGACATTGGAAAAGTGTACACTGCTACCTACTTCGAATAAAATATTTTCATTTTCATTTTCATTTACTTAGTTGTAATATTTATTATCTATTGTAATATATTTATAGTGTTTGTATATTTTTAAATGTATAGTATTTTTATACAGGGTGTAACAGAAGTGTGTGACAATACTTCAAGGTTGGCTTTTACCCATCAAACTGAACAACTTTTGTTCTACAACTTCGCTGAAATCGCAAAAAATTTTTTGGACTTTTCATACAAACTTGGTTCGCCAGCTGATCGATTTGTATGGAAAGTCCAAAAAATATTTTGCGATTTCAACAAAGTTGTGGAACAAAAGTTGTTCTGTTTGATGGGTAAAAGCCAACCTTGAAGTATTGTCACACACTTCTGTTACACCCTGTATATTTCTATGTGCCTTGTGTCTGAAATAAATGGATAAATAAATAAATAAATAAATAAAATAAGGGCGCTTTTATTCTCATGCGGGTTTGTGACCCCACGCGGGCAAGGCCCGCATGCGTGCTACGTTTCAATGATGCATGACAATAAAAGGGCCGTAAACAGATGTAATGAAACGATAGGTTGCGGGCGGCACGCATGCGGGCACTAATCCGAATGACAATAAAAGAAAAGTGCCCTAATCTGACATTAAGGTGTCTACACAGGCCAGCAGCGTTCTTTCGCGTACTCTATAGTCATAGTGCTTTCGGCAGCCCACCTGCCAAGTGTGGCGAATGCAGCAAAACCAATAATTACTCGGTGTTTTATTTATTTAGATAAATAATTACTTGGAAACATTTTAGAACCATAATGATACATAAATCTGTACTCACTGTTAATTCTAAATAGCCGTAGTTATGCCATAATGATCCAACTGACTTTAAAATAAGTAAGGGATAATGTAGTTTATACCACTGACATAATATACCTTGCTTACTTTAAAATCAGTTGGATTGTTAATCATAACTATAGTTCATTCCAATCAAAAAAAAGCAAAATGTAAACAATCGTTTGACACTGACACTTGTGATCGGCCATGACACTACATTAGAGATGTGCAAGTTTACATATGAATGAGTGAATGAATGGATGAACGAACGAGGAGTTTAAATAAAATTTAGTTATTTGATACTATGTTTTCAGAGTTCGGAACCACCAATGAGATCAAATACACTCGGCTTCAAAAAAATCGCACCTTTTAAGAAATCTATTTTAAACATCTTTCAATCGTATTTGTATTATGAAATATTGGTAATGTTCGGTATCATTTGAAAGGTAAGGAAACAGAGAATGCAAAAACAATAATTCATTCAATGTTTTTTATTGGAACTGAGAAAAATTTACAAAACAATAAAAATCCTTAAAAAACCCAAATGAAATCTGATTAATTTTTCAAAACAAAGTTGCTTAAAACTAACCTAAAACCTAGTGTTACCCCCCCTAGCCCTAATGACGTCTTCCATGCGCTCCCTCATGGATCGCACCAACTTTAGGACCTCTTCTTGAGGGATTCTGTCCCATTCCTCAATAACGGCGTCTTGGAGCTCCTGAAGAGTCGCGGGAGCGGGATCACAGGATCTAACCTTGCGTTTCAGCTGGTTCCAGAGGTGCTCTATCGGGTTCAGATCTGGACTTCTCGCTGGCCACTGCATGACAGGGATCCCAACCTCTTGAAGGTAGCCCTGCACAATTCCAGCAGTGTGCGCGTGAGCGTTATCGTGCATTAATGTGAACCCGTCGCCAATAAATCCAGCATAGGGGACCACATGTTCTTCCAGGATCTCTGTGATGTACCGGTGAGCAGTCATCGACCCTTGCCCGCGAGCACCGCCGGTCCGAGAGACGCAAGAAAGTTCAGTTTTGCCGTCGGCAGATATGCCGCCCCAGAACATGCAGGAACCGCCCCCGTATTCTACCGTCTCTTGGATGCAGGCTTGGGCAAAACGTTCCCATTGTCTTCTGTATACTCTTTTGCGTCTATCGTTGCAGAAAAGGCACACTCTCGTTTCGTCTGAGAAGAGAACAGCTCTCCATTGGTCCAGGGTCCAATTGACGTGGGCGCGAGCAAATTGCAGGCGTGCTCGCCGATGCGCTGCGGTTAATTTTGGACCCGTGGCAGGTCTTCTAGCCACAATATTTCTCTCCTTTAGTCTTCTTCTAACTGTAGAGACACTCACGGCCCTTCTACGAACTGCTTGAAGCTGCTGTTGCAACTCAACAGCATTAGAGAACCGATTTCTCAAAGACTTCGATACGACGAATCGGTCATCTCTCGCAGAAGTGCAGCGATTTCTACCAGACCCACGCCTTCGGACAAAGCCACCGGTCTGCAGGAACCGCTGGTACACTCTTCGAACAGAAAAGCGACTCAAGTGCAATTGCCGAGCAACATCACACTGACGTAGTCCTGATTGCAGTAGTGCGATAACTTGGGCGGCTTCAGCAGCAGTAGTGTCCATCTTCAAGGACGTTTTTCTGATGAAAGATATTCTTCTGTGTCTTCTTCGACTGTTGGTAGCAAATTTATCCCCCGATAAGCTGTATCGACCCTTTTATACCCAAAAAACAAAACAATACAAACAAAATTTGAAGAGGAGAATCAGTTCCATTGTCATTCACAGTGACTTAAAGTGTCAAGCTTTTTCTTTAATCAAATGAAATGGATATTTTTTTAAAGAGTTTTATAGGGCTCTCAAATGATACCAATATTGCTACGAATAACTGCTTGTCTTAAGGATTAACAGTGCTTGAAGCCTATTTTTACGGACGTGCGATTTTTTTGAAGCCGAGTGTAGATATAAAATTAATTTCACAATTTTCGGTTACAAAATGGCGGATATGCACTTATAGAAAAATATTGTTATGGGTGTCATTTTTGACGATTTTCGTGATGCTAACTAGGAAAAGCTTATTAAGACTCGGGATCGAGATCACTAGATGAATCACTCATTTCGAACCACTGTATAAATTAATAAAAATAACTTCAGTCATGTAGTCAGTTGATTCTGTTAGAATCAAATAAGGATTTTAAAAACTTATCCAATGAGGAGTCGCACGTAGTCAACACAAATCCAATCGTGAGCAATATCAAAGTCCTAAATGCGCAGCGGTTAATCGTCAGTTCCAAGAAAAATCACAATCCAAATCGCAAAGTTAACAGTGTACTTATATCAAAAGCCAAGTCGTTAATATACAAACACAGAAGAACACACGTACGCATGACAAGGAATCGAAGCAACGAATGAGCAGACCGGTATGTCGAACGAAATTCAGTGTTGCCAGTGCCTGACAGAGTCGAAGCAAGAAATGAGCGTACCGGTACGAATGAACGAAATTCAGTGTTACCAGTTCATTGTCTAATGACTAATGACGAACGTACTAACGGATATTATTTGCAGTTTCTAACGGCAAACAATGTGAACATAGTGGTAGGAACTGGAACTAAATGTTGATTAATATCTAAAAATATCGATATCGTTGTCGACATCTCACACGGAGCATGAGTGAAATACAAATGTATTGCATGCAGATTTTTTTTCTACGTTCTTTTTTTTTTACGTTATGTAAAGGTCCTACCATGCGAAATTTTTAAATTCAGTGTTGCTAGTACAATATAGCATGTATGTATGTATATAGTATGTATCTTGGATTTAAAAAGTTACGGATATTTAAATTAAATACATTTAAAATACAGAACAAGAAAACGTTACTGAACGCCTAAAAAGTTATACCACCACCAATGATAGCCCAAAATATAAAAAACAGGCCACACACAACCGTCAGACACTTATCACGTAACACTCATTCACTCATTCATTCACTAGTTCGTTCAAAGTATTGACACAACCTCATCACTATTTTCTACAGATAACAGTAACGTCTTGTCACTGAAACATAACCTAACAATCTGAGGTTAGACTGGAAATATTGTATTTTCATGCCAGTTTCGTATCATAATTTAGTGAAATCTATTAGAAAAGGCAATAATTGTTACGACCTACGATTAGTATGTGTCAGTGTTAGCAGAAAATGTGTGATTCTTGAGGAATTTGACGAAATCGGTGGATGTTTCGTTTGTTTACCTTTTGCTTTTTTTGATTGGAATGAGGTATACGGCCAAATGATATACAAGGTTACAGGAAAAGTCGTATTGAATATTAAAGGACGTTATTATTCAGGTCATTTCTGATGGATTTGGTTCTATGATATGATGTCCGAAACTTGACCGTTATGGAAATATTGAACTTTAAAGATTTTTTAAAAATCCTTTTTTTTGCTTTCTTATCGATTTTTTTGGCATCAGTACTTCTAGGGTCCGTTTTTTCGTTGTAACTAGTTAAAAGGCATGTCAATTAATAAAAATGATTAACCAAAACTGAACCTACTACTAACAGCTTAAAAAGACTGCTCGACAACGGTTAGATTTAAATAATTTTCAATAAGTGTTTTCAAACTTGGAGCTCTCTTTAAAAATAAATAATATATGGAACTTATTCTGCAATTAGTTTTAAAAACTTGTACCTCTCTTTAGCTATTCAAAAAGGTATAACACATGCTATTAAATAGGCAAAACATTGACCAAATAATAGTTAAGTTAGCAGAGGGTACATTTTTTTGACAACTCTTTAGTCCTTTTCAGCTCCAAACGAATAGCAGCTTTCTTCTCAAAACTATGTTTAAGGCCTTGAATCTTGTTAATCGAGTTTTTAATTTACAGATTCTCATCGATAAATACGACCAAAGGCCTTAGGGTGCGTATCCACTGACGCGGATGCTGCATGTGACCGTTTTCTAAGTCTGCCCCGCTGCGCTCCACTCCGCGCAGCTCCGCCCCGCTCAGCTCCACCCAGCTCCGCTTCGCCCTACTTCGCTCTACTCTGCTCCCGCCCCGCTTCAGTTGACACACTTGCTACTATTCTCTGATCTTCTCCGCCACGCTCAGCCCAGCTCCGCGTCTTATTTATCGATGAGAATCTGTAAATTAAAGACTCGTTTAACAAGATTAAAAGCCTTAAAAACTTTCGAGAAGAAAACTGCTCTTCGTTTGGAGCTGAAAAGGACTAAAGAGTTGTAAACAAATGTACCCTCTGCTAACTTAACTGTTATTTGGTCAATTTTTTGCCTATTTAATAGCAAGGGTTATACCTTTTTGAATAGCCAAAGAGACGTAGAAGTTTTTAAAACTATTTGCAGAATAAGTTCCATACATTAAAAAAAGGGAGCTTCAAATTTAACAACACTTATTGAAAATTCTTTAATTCTAACCGTTGTTGAGCAGTCTTTTTAAGCTGTTAGTAGTAGGTTCAGTTTAGGTTAACCATTTTTATTAATTCACATGCCTTCTAAATAGTTACAATGAAAAAACGGACCCTAGAAGTACTGATCCCAAAAAAATCGATAAGAAAGTCAAAAAATTAAGGATTTTTTTAAAATCTTTAAAGTTCAATATCTCCATAACGGTTAAGTTTAGGACACAATATCATGGAATCAAATCCACCAGAAATGACCTGAATAATAACGTCCTTTAATATTCAGTACGACTTTTCCTGTATCCCTGATATATAGGTTCAATTTCTTTGTCTTAGTTTTGTGTTTTTTTTATATTTCTGTGACACGGCCATCTACTGCCAGTTCTTACTTTTTGTTTTAACATTCTAGCTTGCTTAATTTAAAAGTTACAATAATAATAATAATATCTGGGACAAATCACACACGGTCATCTGACCCCAAACTAGGATTCCCTGTATCTTGGGAACCAGAGACTGATACATACACATATACTTTTAAATACATACATATACAGGCTTAGTATTTTTTTTTTACACCACCACAGGCTATCGAAGTTAACTATTCGAAAAAGTTTTTGTAAAAAATTTGCAAAACTTATTTTTTTACAGGATTTGCCAGCACTTTAAGAAATTATTTACCATTGTGTTTGATGAATTATGTATTCACGAATATTTTAAAAAAAAACAGGACTTAAAATGGCATGCATTAAACTGAAGAAGGTCAATTAAAAAAAAATACTAAAAATACCGATATCACAAAAATGGTGGGACTTTTACTAGAATTTTTTTTTTTATATGTAGTAGGAAATGATTCGACCAATCCGCAGGTGAAGGATTATCCTTCACTTTTTGGACACTCTGTATAGATATAATACACCCAGACTCAGAGCAAACAATTCTGCTCATCACAGAAAAGTTTGCCCTGTGTGGGGATCGAACCCACGACTCTCGGATCAGAGGTCAGGATCGCTAACCACTTAGCCACCCATTCAGTCTAAACAACAACAACAACAACGTTTTGTTTATTTGGGGACAGCAGAGGTTATTTAAAAAAAAGTCAACAATTTTTTTTTACTTTTTTTTTTTTTTTAATAGGTATTTTTCTGGGGGATAAAATTTACTCTTGTTTTACCCCCTTTCGTATGTGCACTTTATAAAGAATTGGGGGCTGGGGCGGTCTATTACCCTTGAGCCCGGAATACGCGCGGTACTTTTTCTATAAGTAGACTCGCGGCGCGGCGGCGGAATCATGGTGGTTGACGAAAATATTGCCCCGTGTTTACAAAAATGATGATTATTCAAAAACTACAACATGTATCAATGCGAAATAAAAAGTAATTTACTCTGTATTAATTGACTATTTTATTTATCCCTAATTCAAGTGTTATTTCTGAAACAATATAATTATAATTTCATGCTAAAACCGTACTTTGGAAAAATTTCCGACGGCAAAGTAAATCACAATTTTTAGAAGATTTTGGTATATTTGTAAGAGTAAATTATGGTTTCGGTAAAGTTAAATGTATGATTGATCAACCTACATAATTAGTTTTATCATATTTGATAGAAAAAATATGATAAACTACGATAAACACCACTGAATCACGCACGCGCGCACACCTTGACAGCACACCTATGAAGTTTGCATTGATTTCGAACTGACATTCAAAATTCATAGACAAGTATTATACATCAAATTAAAGAGGATTTTACCCTCTCTTTTCTTCTTATACACATCTAATACGGTTAAAATAAGATGGCAATACAAGGAAGCACTTTTTAAATGAGTCATCTACGCGGGTACCCATATACGCATTCCGAGTCTCGGGTTGCAAATTATTTGGCGGGTACCCATATACGCATTCCGAATAGGGTGGTTTTAGACCATGGCTTCACATTGGATCCATATTGAGAGATCCATTTTTGTTTTTATTTTAAAAATAAATAACTAGATTATCATATAAAAAACACTTGTTGTAATTTAACAATAATAAAACCATTAAAATGTAAGTCGACTCCTGGACTAAGTTCCACAAACTTCAGATAGATGTCTGAAGTCGTCTAATAAAATTGTCGTACTTCAAACGTTCGGCGCGAGGTGGCGTTAGGACATAACATAACACATTAGTTTCGTAAAAGTTAGAAGGGGGAAGGAATGAGTGGTGGGGTGTCGGAAAGCGCAACTGCTAGAGCACCTTACTTGATTAGATAATAGTACTACGTACAGATACTTCACTCCCTTACAAACACGAAAATACCTACGCTATTTATTATTAATACCAACCGCTAGCTGCGACACGCTACGCACACGATACGAGCAGAAATTAACCTTAAGCGCTTCATAAGCGGGAGCATCGAGAGTTGACGTTCCTTTGCCCGCCGCGTAACCTCCAAGTGAGCACGTAATTTCACAGATACGCAAGGGTTGCCCAGGATTTAAAAATGAAAATGATTTATGAGTTATGTATTATGATAATTTTATATGTTGACTTCTTCTACCGAATTCGATAAAATGATGATACGCAAGGATTGTGTTTAGGAAGTTAAAGGACTAAATCATTAATCAACCAACTAATTAAAACAGGCAAAATATATAATTATAGGTATTTATAGTAAAAACACGTATAACTACAACACCTCAACGATATCAACATCCAATTCTTAAGGAATACATATTTCTTATTGTTCTTCTTAATCTGCAGATCACTTATCTAGTCTGGGACATCACAGAAATGTTTGCTCTGAGTGGGGATTGAACCCACGACTCTCGGATAAGTAGTCAGGAGCGCTAAAAAAGTAAAGTGTACTTATTTATTTATCTTTCGGCAATGAAAAAAAAGATTTTTTATTGATTTTTACTCGAAATAGTTTGCGAAATAATTTTGAATCGAAATAGTTTGCGCGGGAGGAGTTCCGTGCGCCGGCCGCGCGAACGCTAAGGCGTGCGACGGCCCTCTGATTCTTGTACAGTCGACTGTACACGAAGCTGCAGGTATACAGCGCGCGTACTTGAGGAAGTGATGGAGGCCTGACCTTAACCCCTAATCCTAGATTTCCATCGAAACTGTTTACGCCGTTTTAGAGATCGTTGGCGCTTACAAAGATATATCCTTAGCCCCCTTTCCTTATATATTTTTTGACTAAGTTAGATAAGATCACAAAAATAAACTGGCTACTTATACACGTTAGTACTAGGTAGAAAAAAATAAGATTTAAAAGAATGTATAAAGCATCTACTTACTTAAAAAACATGTCCCTAAATGAATGATAATTCCCTCACAGAACGATTTCTGGACTTTTTTTGAAAGAATGAGTTCATAAAATGTTCATGAATTATTTTATAAACTCATTCTTTACTAATGCCAACATCTCTAGCTTCCTATCTCCCATTGCTTGATTCGCCGATCAGCCAGGGTCTTTTGCTTCACTTTTTCGATGTTATCTGCAGTACTACAAAAATCGTGATACGGGTATCGTCATCTAAGCGCTCACGGCTATAAACTGCTTGGACCAAAACTTATTTTGAATTCTGAAAGATATGAATCTCCGAACATTTGTAACATGCATAGGTAGGATATTTCCTTCCCGACTGAGGAAATTAATCACCGCCTGATGCTCAATTTTTATCACTGCAGTTTTTTCATGTCGGAATAATGAATGAATACAAGGACGACGACGAGCCAAAAAAAATTGAAAGCATTATTTAAAAAAGTTATAAACAAGGAATGTGAAAATATTGCTTCAGCCACCCCTCGTACAAAATATTTAACCGGTCGACCGTTAAATAATCACGCGTTTTGGCATTTTACAGACAAGAATCGGTAAAAGGATTATTGTATTTTCTATTTTATAGCTAAATCCCACGGATTTGCTTAACCTTTTATTATTATTATTGTATATTATTATTTTCGCGTAAATGCTATTATACGAATTAACCTGAACGTGGGCGATGTTTCTCGAGAACGAGATTTAATGCGAACTTAGGATAGAAATCATTTTTTTGGAAAATATTTTCCATTCCGTAAGATTAAGGAATTGACTACGCGATTTAAGATACCAGTCCATCGGCACTCGCCGAATTGGCGTTAACCTTTAGGGTACTCTGTGTAGCTCCTCAACGTTAGTAGCAATAAATAAATCGATTTGTATGTAAACAGTGTACGATTCATATAGAAAAAAAAACCTATATGTCTCACTTGATTTGTATCACAGTGCTTAAATGATTTATATGTACATATTATTGTTTTCAGTTTGTCATAATGGTCATAGACTCCACTGATCGCCAGCGTCTAAGTATCAGTCGTGAAGAATTGCACCAAATGCTAACTCACGAAGAATTAAGTCGTGCATGTCTATTAGTCTTTGCTAATAAACAGGTAATATGTTTGGTTATTATACTGTTTGGTTTATATTATAACTTGCTTCTGCCTCGTCTGCGTGGACTTCCGAATTGTCATTTACTGAGATAAAAAGTATCCTGTGTGTTAATCCATATTATACCAGGGTGAATCAAAAAGTTCTTAGAAACGCGTATATATAAAACTTTTTTGGGGATAGTTTGATATTCGTTTTAAAAAGTGTCAATTGCACATTGTCTATGCCAAGTGTCACTTAATTTTATCATTTTTTTCGCGCGAAATTAATTATTTTGTGCAACGACTTGCAAAAAACGCAAAATTATGGAGAAAAGTGATAGGCCAGTCGTACAAGACATCGGAAGTCGCATTGGTTGCAACAGTTCTGATTTTTTGGTATGTTGTTAGGGTTGATAACAGTAGTGTAAAACTAATTTTTCAGCTTCGAAAGACTTGTGCTAACTGCGTGGTGCTCCAAAAACAACGAAATTTTGGGTCCTTTTCAGATTTTGGCTTATAACTTCTAAAAGGTGCATCTTACGGAAAAAGTCATTATACACACTTATAAGAAGACAAAATTTCCTATAATTTAAATGCAATTGCAGCTCTGTAAGTCTAATAGAACCCAAGATACAGCACTTCAAACATTGTCAATTTTCCCTAAAAAGTTCAAAATTGTAGTTTTGCCGCCTTCCGAGCAGAATATCTGCTATAATACTCATTTTACGAGGAAAGTCATTAAAAAAAAAGTTATAGAGCAGTTATTTAGCTTTAATTTAAGCACAAACTGAAGTTTGTAAGACCAATAGTTCCTTTGTAATCTGGACAAAACGAAAAATTAAGGAAATCTGATTTTTCAAAAAAGGGAGCCTGACAAACTGCAGGACTTCTGTAAAGGATAAGAGAGACATCAATCGGTGTAAAATAATTTATACTGATATTATAAAACTTAAATTATATCACTTAGTGATGGCGGGACCTCAGCTGACACCTGCGACAGAAATATACATGAAATATAGAACAAAATGTCAATTAATATTTATTGTAATAAATTACAACGAAGGGGTAGGTATGTAATATTAGGTTTACCTTTACGCACTTAGCGACGAAACAATCTTTTGGAAGGTCTAGGTTCATCTGACATCTCTTCCTGGGGCTCCGGAGTCTGCTCTGTCTGTTGCTTAACAAGCTTGTGGCGAGTTTGTCGAAGTCGTCCTCTGCATTCAACTCAGTCAAGGCTATGGACGGAGTATTGAGGCAGGTCTTCCTCTGACAGACTTTGCAGAGTTTCAGCCCTGTTATCTTACAGGAGCATCTTCCTTTTCCGCACCTATTCTTGCACCTGCATGACAGGAATTTCATAAAAACATGTTACAAATGGTTTCATAAATACACGACCCAGGACAGACCTACGAATGCATTCCCTTACCTGCATGACAGGAATTCCGACGTTGGTTTCTTCGTTGAGTCACTAGTGGCAGTCCCTACTGGCTCCTCGAGGTGTTCTCACAACCACTAAATGCTTAAAAGAACAACTGTATTCCAGAGGGGGAAGAAATATCTTCTTGAATGAATGATATTGTTGAGAACTTCTCGTAACTGGCACTTTGCTGAAAAACATTTTTATGTTGGAGCCCAATCTATCAGTCTATGCTGGTAAAGAGCATCAGAGGTCGATATCCTCAACTTAACAGATTAGGCTTCAACGTAAACAATTTTTTTTTTCAGGAAAGTGCCAATTGCGAGAAGTTATCATCTACATCATACATTCAAGAAGAGCTTTCATCCGCCCCTGGAATACAGTTGTCATTTCACGCATTCAGTAATTGCGACAACATCTCAAGGAGCCAGTAGGGTCTGACACTAGTGACATCAACGAAGAAATCAGCGTCGGAAACCCTGCTGAAATTCCTGTCATGCAGGTGCAAGAATGGGTGTGGAAAAGGAAGATGCTCCTGCAAGATACCAGGGTGAAAGTCTCTGCAAAGTTTTTCAGGGGAATACCTGCCTCAACACTCAGTCCATAGCCTTGACTGAGTAGTATGAAGAGGACGTCTCCGGAGCCCCAGGAAGAGCTGTCAGATGAACCTAGACCTTCTAAAAGAACACGATTGTTTCGTCGCTAAGTGCGTAAAGGTAAACCTAATATTACATACCTGCCTCTTCGTTGTAATTAATTATAATAAATATTAATTGACATTTTGTTCTCTATATCATGTATATTTCTATCGCAGGTGTCAGCTGAGGTCTCGCCATCACTAAGTGATATAATTGAAGTTTTATAATATCAGTATAAATTATTTTACACCGATTTATGTATTTCTTATCCTTTACAGAAGTCCTTCAATTTGTCAGGCTCCCTTTTTTGAAAAATCAGATTTCCTTAATTTTTTGCTTTGTTCAGATGACAAGGGAACTATTGGTCTTACAAACTTCAGGTTGTGCTTAAATTAAAGCTAAATAACTGCTCTATAACTTTCTTTTAATGACTTTCCTCGTAGAATGAGTATTATAGCCGATATTCTGCTCGGAAGGCGGCAAAACTACAATTACGAACTTTTTAGAGAAAATTGCCAATGTTTGAAGTGCTGTATCTTGGGTTCTATTAGATTTACAGAGCTGCAAATGTACTTAAATTATAGGACAGTTTGTCTTCTTGTAAGTGTGTATAATGACTTTTTTCATAAGATGCACTTTTTAGAAGTTATAAGCCAAAATCTCAAAAAAGACCGAAAATTTCATAGTTTTGGAGCACCACGCAGTTAGCACAAGTCTTTCGAAGCTGAAAAATTAGTTTTACGCTATTGTTATCAACCCTAACAACATACCAAAAAATCAGAACTGTTGCAACCAATGCGACCTATAGGGATTTTTATGTCTACGGTGACTGGCGTATGAGTTACGTGCGGTGATAAAGTGTCTCTGCCTGAAAAAATTTCCACGAAGGATTTGTTTTCGGACATTCAGAAGACATTAGGGGATGATGCTGTACCCTATTCTACGGTTGCGTACTGGGTCTGGGTGGCTGAATTTAAAAGAGGAGCTTAATCTATAAACTGTAAAGACGACCCGCGTTCCGGCCGTCCTTCAACCTCCGTTATGGAAGAATATGTCAAAAAGGTTGAGAAGCTGGTTTTGAAAGACAGAAGAATAACCATAAAACATTTAGCTGAGATCCTACAGATATCATTTGGTAGCATTCAATCCATTTTTATTCGTTGCGATTCCATTTATATTTGATTCATTGCGATTCAGAAAAGTGTCGGGAAGATGGGTGCCTCGAATGTTAACCGACGGAAACAAAAAGCGACGTTTAGAATTTTCTAAGCGTAATTTCGAAATATTCCAGCGTGATCCGGATGAATTTTGCCATCATGTTGTCACCATGAATGAAACGCGAGTCCACCATTTTGACCCTGAAACTAAGAGACAAAACATGGCTTGGAAACGACCATCGTCTCCATCCATAAAGAAATTTCGAGTTGCTCCTACCGCTGGCAAAGTTATGGCCTCAGTGTTCTGGGATAGTGAAGGAATCCTTTTTATTGACTACATGCCAAAAGGCCAGATAATTACTGGACCTTATTATGCAAATTTAATTTCAAAAATGCGTGAAGCAATTAAAGAAAAATGTCGTTGGGCGTGCTGTTTCTTCACGATAACGCTCCTGCTCATCGATCGGCAGTTGCGCTCAATGCAATCCGATGTGCTGGCTTCAGTCTCCTTGATCACCCACAATATTCCCCGGACTTAGACCCTAGTGATTTTCACATATTCCCAAAATTAAAAGAGCATATTCGTTCGAACTAAATATCACGATGATGACAGTTATGGCTGTCGTAGAGGAGTTTTTCGAGTATCAAAAAAAAGATTTCTTTCGCAACGAATAAGAAAATTAGAAAGCCGTTATTTTAAATGTGTTGCATTAGAGGGAGATTACGTAGAAAAATAAAATATTTTTGTTATTTTTTTTGCATTTTTTTTATTGATTCCAGGAACTTTTTGATTTACCCTCGTAAACTAGCCGTGCACCTTGTTTCATCCAAATCAGTTCAGCCGTTTTTGCGTTAGCAAAAATCCTTTTCACATTTATAATATTAAGTAGGATGATAACGTGGAACAGCGTGATAAGAAAGCGTGCGGTCTAAAAAAAGATTTAGTGTCTAGAATCGAAGACAATGTTGCGATGGTTAGAACGTTGAGCGGATGGATGACAAAGTAATCAAGTAAAACGGGCGGCGTGTCGATAAAGAATGTTTAAGGGAAACTTATATTAACCAAATCGGAGGTATTAAAAAAAAAGAAGTACCTGGCACCGACGAACATGCATGAAAGGAGTAATGGGTATGAAAGACGCAAGATAAGTGTATCAGAAAAGGAGAGAATTGCGATCCGTGGTTTTTTCCTACCCCAATGGGAATAAGGCGTGCATATAAATATGTGTGTATATGTAAGGTGTGTGACGTGGAGTGGAATATATTTTTCTTTGGCTTTTCGGTACAAGACTAAGCACGCTGAAAATGAATGATTGATGCTATCCGCGAGGCATGATTTTAGGAGGAATCTATTTGATTTTCCATCGGCTCGAGAAGATTGATTGACCGTCCCCTACACTTACGTAAACTAATTAAAATCTGTGTATGCCAGAACGGTAAAAAGATTCGTGAGAATATATACCGGGTATTAGATAAAATAGTGAAGCTATTTTAAGGTCCCTGCAGTGGGGGGTAGATGCAGTACATTTATGCTATTTACAAATTTATATTCGTTTTAATAACTGAGAAAAACGAAGGTTTTGTTTCCGGTGTGAAGCTGTTTTTCCACCGGCGAGGCGAGGACGGAAGAGAATTTTAAATTGTATGGGAAAAAATAAATTCTCTCCTCGCACATCTTCGGTGGAAATAGTCTTCTTCTTCTAGATTTCAATTCTCTTCACTCTACTCTTCGCCTCGCCTAGCCGGTGGAAAAGCAGCTTGAGGCGGCTCTAAAGTGACGTCATAACTCGCACAGATCACGCACGATTGTACGTGCAAGAAAGAGGTGGAGAACAAATAAGGGCGGCGTTACACAAAAGCAGTTAAAAAAATATTTAACTAAAGATTTTGAGAGGAAACTTTAATAAAAAAAGCTGGGGTTAACTGCGAGCGTTCAGTATGTTTGACACAACCTGAAAAAGTGGGTGCGAAGCGGAAATTTGAGAAAAATTGTTCAACTTTACCCCCTTATTTCTCGCAAACTAATGGGAATTTCGACTTCGCTCTTTTTTATTTGTGATAGATTCCATCACGTGAGATGATGCCAAGGGCTTACCAATTGATCTTGAGCTCCTTCGGTATCTAGAGGACCGCCAGCTGCTTAGTGACCGACAGTACGGTTTCCGTAAGGGCCGGTCCGCTGGTGATCTTCTTGTCTACTTGACACATCGTTGGGCACAGGCGATTGAAACTAAGGGGGAAGCATTGGCGGTTAGTTTGTACATAGCGAAGGCCTTCGATCGGGTCTAGCACAAAGCACTTCTTGCGAAGCTTCCTTCTTATGGGCTTCCCGATGAATTATGCAAATGGGTCACTAGTTTTCTTGCAAACAGAAGCATAAAGGTCAAGTCGACGGTGCATGCTCAGATTCTATGTCTGTAAACGCTGGTGTCCCTCAAGGCTGTGTACTTTCGCCTACACTGTTCCTTCTGCATATTAATGATATGCTGCAAATCAGCAGCACTCATTGTTATGTAGATGACAGCACAGGTGATGCCTTCTATACCGGCCGTGCCAACATTTCTCGGGAAAACGTCATCGAGAGCCGAAACAAACTTGTGTCGCAAATTGAGGCTATTTAAAGAAAGTCTCAGAATGGGGTCGACTTAATTTGATCCAGTTTAACCCTACTAAGACACAGGTTTGCGCGTTCACTGCCAAGAAAATGCCATATGTCGTATCACCTCGTTTCGAGGACACTCCCCTAAATGCCTCAACTAGTATGGGAATCCTTGGTGTCGACATATGGAGTGAAGTCCAGTTCCGTGGTCATCTAGAGGGTAAGCCTAAATTAGCCTCGAAGAAGCTTGGTGTGCTCAATAGATCGAGACGGTATTTCACTGCGGCCATCGCCTGCAACTTTATAAGGCGCAGGTTCGGTCTCATATGGAATACTGTTCTCATCTTTGGGCAGGGGCACCCCAGTACCAGTTTCTCCGTCTGGACCGCATTCAACGGAGAGCAACTCGAATCGTCGGCTGCCAGGATATTTCAGATCGGCTTGACTCCTTGGCGCTGCGTAGAGATGTAGCCTCGCTCTGCATTCTCTATCGCTTGTACAATGGGGAGTGCTCCGAGGAATTGTTCGGATTGATCCTTGCTGCCTCTTTCCGCCATCGTTCTACGCGATAACAATTTCATCCCCATCGCTTAGATGGTTGGCAGTCCACAAGTGTGCGTTTCACTAGAAACTTTATGCCTCGCACAACCAAACTGTGGAATGAATTGTCGCCTGCGGTATTGCCGGACCAATACGACATTCAATCCTTCAAGAAAGAGCGTACTCCCATATCAAAGGCTGGCAACGCACTTTTGACTCCTCTGATGTTTCGGGTGTCCATGGGCGGCAGTAATCGCTTACCATCAGGTGATCCGTCTGCTCGTTTGCCACCTCTGCCATAAAAAAAATATTCCCCTACGTGCCATTTAAATATTCGCACTATTTTGCCTAACACCCTATATACACAACGGTTCAGTTCATTATTTTATGATATACGGTTGATATTCTTTGATAACAACATCAATCAAGCCACGAGGTGGTTTTCGATTTAAAGAAAAAATATAATTGTGTAGGATCCATGATAGTACACAACAATCATTTTAGTATACCATACCTCCCAAAACCAGTAGGAGGTTAATTCAAGATTTGGTGGCTCGGTTAATGTGCACTTAACTGTATTATTGATTGATGAACTCTTTATTGTACACACAAAAAAAAACTGATAGATAAAAAATAATATTATTATATTTTGTCAATACATATTTTTTTATAAGGGGTAACCATTTCTTGCAGGATGTAAAAGGATCAATGACTGCTGCAGAAATTTCGGAACAACTAGATTTAACTTCAATCAAACAGCATCCGTGGCACATACAAGCCTGCTGTGCTCTAACTGGTGAAGGGTGAGTGTTTGTTAATATTTAACTGCCGCGCCTTCGTATAATCCGCGAAAAATTAGGTTTCGTATACTTTTAGCTTTCAAAAACTGAGTAGCAGGCCAGTCGTACAAGACATCGGAGGTCGCATTGGTTGCAACAGTTCTGAGTTTTTGGTATGTTGTTAGGGTTAATAACAGTAGTGTAAAACTAATTTTACAGTCGAAAGACTTGTGCTAACTGCGTGGTACTCCAAAAACAACGAAATTTTCGGTCCTTTTCAGATTTTGGCTTATAACTTCTAAAAGGTGCATCTTACGGAAAAAGTCATTGTACACACTTATAAGAAGACAAAATTTCCTATAATTTAAGTGCAATTGCAGCTCTGTAAGTCTAATAGAACCCAAGATACAGCACTTCAAACATTGTTAATTTTCCCTAAAAAGTTCGAAATTGTAGTTTTGCCGCCTTCCGAGCAGAATATCGGCTATAATACTCATTCTACGAGGAAAGTCATCAAAAATAAAGTTATAGAGCAATTATTTAGCTTTGATTTAAGCACGAACTGAAGTTTCTAAGACCAATAGTTCCCTTGTAATCTGGACAGACCGAAAAATTAAGGAAATCAGATTTTTAAAAAGGGAGCCTGACAAATTGCAGGACTTCTGTAAAGGATAAGAAATACATAAATCGGTGTAAAATAATTTATACTCATATTATAAAACTTCAATTATATCACTTAGTGATGGCGGGACCTCAGCTGACACCTGCGACAGAAATATACATGAAATATAGAACAAAATGTCAATTAATTTTTATTATTGTGAATTACAACAAAGGGGCAGGTATGTAATATTAGGTATATATAGGGACTAGGGTATATATATAGGGTCTATATGTTTGTATGTTTCTTGTATGACAATAAAGAGTATTTGATTTGATTTGATTAGGTTTACCTTTACGCACTTAGCGACGAAACAATCGTGTTCTTTTGGAAGATCTAGGTTCATCTGACAGCTCTTACGGGGGGGCCCTGGAGACTGCTCTGTTGCTTGTTGTAAAGGGGAGGTCGTCGAAGTCGTCCTCTTCATTCATCTCAGTCAAGGCTATGGATGGAGTGTTGAGGCAAGTCTTCCCCTGACAAACTTTGCAGAGAGTTTCAGCCCAGTTATCTTGCAGGAGCATCTTCCTTTTTCACACCCATTCTTGCACCAGCATGACAGGAATTTCATAAAAAACATGTTACAAATAGTTTCATAAATACACGACCCAGGACAGACCTACGAATGGATTACCTTACTTGCATGACAGGAATGCCGACGTTGATTTCTTCGTTGAGTTACTAGTGGCAGTCCCTACTGGCTCCTCGATGTGTTGTCACAACCACTAAATGTGTAAAAGAACAACTCTATTCCAGAGGGGGAAGAAAGCTCTTCTTGAATGAATGATGTTGTTGAGAACTTCTCGCAACTGGCACTTTTCTGGAAAAAATATTTTATATGTTGGAGCCCGATCTATCAGTCTATGCTGGTAAAGAGCATCAGAGGTCGACATCCTCTACTTAACAGATTAGGCTCTAACGTAAACAAAGTTTTTTCCAGGAAAGTGCTAATTGCGAGAAGTTCTCATCAACATCATTAATTCAAGAAGAGCTTTCATCCCCCCCTGGAATACAGTTGTCATTTCACGCATTCAGTAATTGCAACAACACCTCAAGGAGCCAGTAGGGTCTGACACTAGTGACATCAACGAAGAAATCAGCGTCGGAAACCCTGCTGAAATTACTGTCATGCAAGTAAGGTAATCCATTCGTAGGTCTATCCTGGGCTGTGTATTTAAAGTATTTGTAATGTTTTTATGAAATTCCTATCATGCAGGTGCAAGAATGGGTGTGAAAAAAGAAGATGCTCCTGCAAGATAACAGGGCTGAAACTCTCTGCAAAGTTTGTCAGGGGAAGACCTGCCTCAACACTCCATCCATAGCCTTGACTGAGTCGAATGAAGAGGACGACTTCGACGACCTGCCCTTTAGAACAAGTAACAGATCAGTCTCCAGAGCCCGTAAGAGCTGTCAGATGAACCTAGATCTTCCAAAAGAACACGATTGTTTCGCGCTAAGTGCGTAAAGGTAAACCTAATATTACATACCTGACCCTTCGTTGTAATTCATTATAATAAATATTAATTGACATTTTGTTCTATATTTCATGTATATTTCTGTCGCAGGTGTCAGCTGAGGTCCCGCCATCAGAGATATATATATATATATAATTGAAGTTTTATAATATCAGTATAAATTATTTTACACCGATTTATGTATTTCTTATCCTTTACAGAAGTCTTGCAATTTGTCAGGCTCCCTCTTTTGAAAAATCTGATTTCCTTAATTTTTCGCTTTGTCCAGATTACAAGGGAACTATTGGTCTTAGAAAGTTCAGTTTGTACTTAAATTAAAGCAAAATAATTGCTCTATAACTTTAGTTTTGATGACTTTCCTCGTAGAATGAGTATTATAGCTGATATTATGCTCGGAAGGCGGCAAAACTACAATTTCGAACTTTTTAGGGAAAATTGCCAATGTTTGAAGTGCTGTATCTTGGGTTCTATTAGACTTACAGAGCTGCAGTTACACTTAAATTATAGGAAATTTTGTCTTCTTATAAGTGTGTATAAAGACTTTTTCCGTACGATGCACGTTTTAGAAGTTATAAGCCAAAATCTGAAAAAAGACCGAAAATTTCGTAGTTTTTGGAGCACCACGCAGTTAGCACAAGTCTTTCGAAGCTGAAAAATTAGTTTTACACTACTGTTATCAACCCTAACAACATACCAAAAAATCATAACTGTTGCAACCAATGCGACCTAACGCGATTTTTATGTCCACGGTGACTGGCGTATAGAAGGTTTAACCTGGCGAGAATGTGGAGTGGTCAATTTGACCCTGTAAATTTTTAATCTAGTGCAGTTTTTTCCCTATGGTCGTAGGAGTTTGTACATCTCAGTAGCTGTTCCTAAGGGACCAGCCCGCACGCCGCACACCGCCACCTAGTTGGCCGAAGCCTGCGACGGGAGTCACGTGTGCGTAAAGTCAAAAAAGGGTCAATATGACCCTGCCACAACCGCGATGTAACACTTTTACGCATTGATTGGGAAATATGTTTTGTTGAAACCTATAATAAAGTCTTGCCAGAAGAAGCAGAGGACTAATAACCAGAGGAACCAATAAGTACATTATTTTTGCCCCTTAATTGGATGGAAGAAATCCTTTTTGGGATAACTCCGCTGTTGTACTGTTTTTTCCTTTTATACAGGATGTTGTTTTGGTCGACAACGAGCTTTTCAGGGGTGATAGTATACATGATACTGATGCCAAAAAAAATATAAAAATGGCACCTTAAATTTTCATAAGTAAATCTTAGAAAATAATTAATTATGGTATCCTTGTTTCCGTGCGTAACGTATTTTAACAATGAATGGTTGCCTAGCAACGAGGCGAGGTGTGCGGGGGTGCGCGAGGGCCTCCGACTGCGGCAGCGCCGCGGGCGGTGCGGGCAGTCTGCTGCATGCCTCCGCGCTGAACCCGCGTTCCTTTTTGGCAGCGAGAGCAAGCGCCTCTGCGCGTGAACTTACGCTACGGCTATGATTAGGAACAAGATCATAGCCGTCTCTGAATTTCTATAGCCATGAGCCGTCATTGACTGACTGCGCGAACATGCGTTTTGATAATTTTAGGAAAGAATGATGGCGAGGTGCCATGTATTTTGGGACCCAGTCTTTTCATCAACGTTCTTTAATGATACATGGTATTTCTGGAATATTGAATTACAAATAACAAAAAAGTAAATTGTGTGTTTATTGCACAAGTTGGGAGAACTTTGAAATAGCGATGTTTGAAACTGACCATTGAACATTTTTTAGGTTATACCTGGAAGACCGAGCTTAACCTATTGACCTCTACACTACTCTTTGACAAATAGTGCCCCCACCGTCAACGTTGGCTCCAGCCAACAAAAACATATGAAAATCTCAAATCTTAACCATGGCTGACTGTATCATTATTAGCTTATTATTATACTTTAAAAATCCCCCAAAACAAAGACAGCTTCTTAAGTCTGGCAACACTGATTCCTGAGCCGCGTTCCGAGAGTGCCCCTGACAGCAACCGTTCTGTATCTTCTCTTTCACACTTACGCGATTTATATTATGCTATCCTGTTCTCAGAGTGAACGGTGGCTGTCATGGTCTGTTGTACCGTTGCGTTTTTTTGGTACATTGCTGCGTTTTTGTTTGAATTAGTGTGGAATCAAGGCTTTTTTTAAACTATTGATTGCCTGCTTCTGCTGGAGTCATTTTTTTTTATTTACATACTCATATATTTAAATATATAATGGAAATAATTTCGTAACTGAATGGGTCGTCTTTGATTTTTTTTATTTGGTGGGTCCCGGTTCGCCATACTTCTTTGTAGGTCATTTTTTCAGTAGAATCAATTTATAAAAAAAAATTATAGGTATTTTCAGAACAAGTATTTTTTATACTTTCATCCCTTAGAAGGCCGTTGTCGACCAAAACAACACCCTGTATGTATCTGATTTTTTTAGTACAAAAAAAACGTTACAAACAAACATACGTTTGTCCAGAACACACTGGATCGTTCTGCCAAGAAGGTGCTGTAATAACAGACAATTATATTGTGTAGTCTATATAGACTGATGATTAGATTATAATTAAAATTGATTGACCTCTATAAATTGCGGCGTTTTGTATCTCAATAGTCGCCGACAGAAAATAGAGAAGGTAAATATAAATAAATTAGAGGTAAAAATAAAATAGAGGAGATAAATGAAATTCAAAGAATTCCATTTTAGGTTACATTTAATTACATAAGATACAATCTACACTATTAATAATGGATAGGAAAAAAATCAACGCGGGGAACAGCCTATTTTCTGTCACAGCCAAGAATAGGTATTAGGAAAACAAATGGTACCGGCCTTAATGTTTAGTCCTTGATGAAAAACGCGGAGAGCAACACTTCACAGAGGGTATCGTATTCCACTCCAGGGCACTCCTACTCCACAACCTCCACGTAACTTTTTTTACCACATCCTCGCCGGGTCAAGTGTTTGCAGTATTATTTAAAACACCTAAAAATGTACCTTTCTATTTTTTTTCTAAAGCGCCCAACATAATCTTTACGTATTCGGAACATATTTTTCTAAAATAGTTATTTTTAAATAAATAAAAAAATAGATGTAGAAAATAATTTAAAGTAAAAACTGAATTAATTTATTGCATTTTTTGATATATTTTTTCAGATTACATTTGGGTCTCGAATGGATAGCCAGCCGAATAAAAAAGAAATGATTGTGTTATTCTACTTTGTTTCTTCCTTCGTAGCATTAATTGGTATTCTTATCCCGTACCAACAATGCTGAACCGAGAATTGTTAACATTATATTTTAGACAGTGGACAATATTGTTCAATAAGTATATTAAAAAATGAATTTTATAAGGCGTATTATAATAATTATAGATAATAAGAAATGAAATATAATTGTAATTAAATAAAACATCGTTAATAAATAGTATTTTGTATACTTGTGACTTTAATGAAATAAATAACATCAATTATACTGACTCGGTGGCTAAGTGGTTAGCGATCCTGACCTCTTATCCAAGAGTCGTGGGTTCGATCCCCACACAGGGCAAACTTTTCTGTGATGAGCAGAATTGTTTGCTCTGAGTCTGGGTGTATTATATCTATATATGTATGTATTTAAAAATATATGTGTATGTATATCAGTCTCTGGTTCCCAAGACACAGGGAATCCTAGTTTGGGGCCAGATGACCGTGTGTGATTTGTCCTAGATATTATTATTATATTAAATTAGAGGTATAAAATATTTAAAGGTACTTGGGTCTTTAAAAAAATCTAATATGGTAAATAATAGGGTATTTGACAGGTTTTAGGAAAATATCTCAAATTGTTCATTATAGCATAAAATATTTGTAATTTGATTAATTCTTTATGAATTTATCTATTTTGTATGAAAATCGCCATCAAATCAAGCCAATCAACCGTCATCTAAGTCTCAATGAAAAAAGCTGCCAAAACGCTGAAGACGCCATACATGCACGTCACGTATTTCATGAAGTCACCTGCTTGTAAACAATTAATAATGAATTTTCATAAAAATCTTACATATTTAAAAATAATGTGTTAACTAAATATTTACTGTTAAGCTAACAACTATTTGATCTATATTTTCAATGTAGTCAAATACCCTATGCGAACGTGGGTATTTTTGCGTGAATTTTTATTCTATTAAATATTGTGGGGGTCAGTTCACGCCGAAACGCTATTCGCATACTGATAGTTAACAATTCCAAATGAAACTAACGCGGACATGTACATTGGACAATAGTTATTTTCACCTCTCTAGCACGAAAAGGGTGCCTTTGGTGCCTAAAAACTCGCAGGAAAAACGCTTTTTCCTGCGAGCGTGAGAAAAAGTGATTAAAATTTCGAACATCACCTTTGGCGCGGCGCTGAAAAAATATGGGCGATGGTTCATTCAGAAACTCATTTCGGCCCAGCGATTTATTTCATAGGCACAAAATTTTGTATGTTATTTATGAAATTAAAGTTTATAAATTGTGCTATTGCATTTTAAAGACTTAATTAATATTTAAAACATATGTACTATTAAACATAAATATCGCTTACTTAAAAATAGGTTGTTTTAATCTTGGGAGTCTTATTCGGGCAGCGGTGGAGAGCGGACGCCGAGGTCGTCGCGCGGTCCGACCCGCGCCGCCGGCGCTTTTGTTTAGAAACTCCTTTGTTTAGTTTATTGCAGGACCCTTGCGCTCGAGCGCTTGCGCATCCTAATTGGGGTGTGACGTAAATTAAGTTCGAGTTGAAAATTAATATTTGTGATAATGTCGTATATAACATAAATTGCACGCTGCTGCACTGCATATGTGAAAAAAATGATGGTGTTTTCCAGAGGAGAAGAAAACAACCATATAGTACCCGGTGAGATCGTTCTGATTTTGCAATGCATGATCTGTACTGACAACTTTTGCAATCTTGAAAACTTTTGAAACATTCGATTACCACCTATGTTAATGATGCAATCAACGTTTTGGAATAACCATGGTAGAAAGAAATTACATCAGAGACGATCTCTGTTTAATGCGAGTTTTTTAAATAGATAGAGGGAGACCTAGATACTACACTATTATTATACTTATTTAGGTTGCTCACTTAACAAAAAAAAATGTGTCATATGTGATTTTTATTTGTTTCATGTGCTTTTGTTGTGCCCTTTGATTTTTCTCGTATCATTAGGGTTAAAGGTTAAGAAAGGCTAAGCTGATTATAAAATCCTTGTGGATTGTCGTCGTGAACACGATTGTCGTGTTCACTTTTCAAGAAAACGCTAAATCGAAGGTGGAAACTGTTTTTTTAGACTAGAGGTTTTAGTCAGCACTAAAGTTTGGCGATGTAAAGCTTTCAGGGACGCAAGGAGGAAGAAACAAAAATAAGATTTGTTAAGTAGACTACGTTATCTACGTATAATACATGGAATAGTGTTTTCTGTGCGTTGTTAAATATAATCTCTATTGGGAGTGAAGTATATACAATGTAGTGTTATGTAATACCGAATTAGTGCACTAAAAATCATAAATATGCATTTTAGATAAGACACAACATTGAAGCTTGGCGATGAGATTCCCAGGAACGCAAACAGGATGTAAAAAATGATTTTTAATGGGCACCGCTTTCTATGCCTTTTGTATTGTATATGTATATTGCGCCGCGTGCAATCAGCTTTCAAAAGAATCGCCACATCTGGTCTGGCTGGGATGGCAATAAAGTTAAGATTCTACTCGTAACAAAAACCAAGAAACAATTAGAGTGTTACTACGAGACAGTGTTACTACGAGAACAAAGCTTTAGGACCGACTCAATAACATCAAAAATTCTAAAAAACGCGGAACACAGAGATACAACTCCGAAATAGGATAAACAGCAAGACAGCTGCTGAACGCTGCCAGCGCCAGCGGGAGCGCTCAGCCCGAGCCCGCCTCCGCAGCAGCGGGCACCCGGGGCCGCGCGGCGCGTCAGCGCCGCAGCACTGACCCATCCCGACCCACTTCATCGGTCACCGCAGCAGGTGTTAAACACAACTAATGACTTTAAACCCCGACTTGTGACGATATGTCACCAAAATATTCGTTGTATCACTAATAAAACCAATAGTTTGGAAGTGTTGTTACAGAACGAGCTTAAGTGTGATATACTTGTTTTAACTGAGCACTGGTTGAGAAAGCATCAACTTGAGTGTGTGAGTATTTGCAACTACGACTTACTGTCATATTATTGCCGACCTGTTATAGAACACGGTGGCAGCTGTATTTACGTACGCGCTGGTCTGAGAGCCGTGTATAGGCAGGACTACACCGATTTATCTGTAGAACAATTATTTGACGTGTGCGCAGTGTACCTAATGGATGCTAACTTACTTGTAGTAGGTATATACCACTCAAACTGCACAGATGTATATGAGTATCTGAAGCTATTCACCAAATTGCTAACAAAAATCAACAACGAGCGTGTTGATGCTATTATTCTGGGGGATACTAACATTGACTATCTCTCTAAATCTTCAGGTAGGAAGGCACTATCTGATATACTTTCCGCACAAAATTTTAAACAATTTGTTGACTTCCCTACTCGAGTCGGAAGCGGCAGCGCTACCGCACTGGATCTGGTATACTCGAACCTCGACACGGCACGAGTGCGCGCCGCGCCGGTCGTCACGCATCTGAGCGACCACGACGCGCAGCGAGTCGCCGTGGATCAGTACATTAAACAGGTTCCTATTCCTATGCGCATCTATAGTGAGTCGAATCAGCTGAGTTTTCGTATAGCGTTAGAATCTATCGACTGGTACGAAGTATATGTCAGGCATTGCGATGATTGCGAGGGCTTAGCCGATAGGATTCTAAAAATAATATTGAGTAAACTGGAGTTATGTTTTCCTAAAAAGATAACCGTGCCTAGGATAGCAGCTCGTAGGTGGGTCGATTGTGAGATATTAAATTTTAAGCATTTATTGTTTGATATTTTAGATTTCAAGACGAAATATCCACAACATGACGAGATCGCCCAGATCGCGGACAGTTTCTCTAGTAAATATCGCTTAAAACTAAAAAACAAACGTACTGAGTATTTCACTAATATTATATCGAGTAGTGCGAATAAAAGTAAAACTATGTGGATGGTTATAAACTCCGAAACAGGTCGTGGACGGCGGGACCGGATCGATTTTACAGATTCAATAAGAAAAACGGATAGGCAACCTTTTTCGTCCAAGCAGGAGATTGTGGAATGCATGAACAGGGAGTTCATAACGGCGGCGGCGCATTGCGGCGCACCAGCGCCCAGTGCGCCTCTGTCGGTGTTAGCCTTAGCATCCACTACACCTGCATGCGACAGGTCGTTGCGCCTGAGACTATTCACACCCGAAGAAATAGTAAACACTACCCGGGTACGTATCACGCCCAAAACGAATACAGACACTTATGGCTTATCAGCCCGCCTAATAAAATCAGTGGCCGAATCTTTGTGTCTTATCTTGTGTGAGCTTTTTAATCAATGTGTTAGGAAAGGCATGGTTCCGTCAGCATTGAAAAAGGTAAAAATTTCCCCCTTATATAAGGGTAAAGGCAAAAAATCGGAAATAAAATCTTATAGGCCGATATCTCTCGTTCCCTGCCTTAGCAAAATCAGCGTCTGCTTCAATTCTTGATCGAAACCGATACACTATCCGACAGGCAATATGCCTATAGACCGGGTCGCTCCACGACTGACTTAGTTCGGGAGGTGGTGTGGAGGGTGCTGACCGCGCGGGAGGGGGGCCACCAGGTGGCGCTCATCTGCTGCGACTTATCACGCGCTTTCGACACCGCTGATCATCGCCTTATTGCTAAAAAGCTGTGTCACTATGGCATCCGTGGCCCTGCTTTAGACTTAATTGTATCTTTTATGTCCGGCAGAAGTCAAGTAGTTGCCGGTGATCGCGGCGGCGTGGTGTCCTCCGAGCTAACTAGCCTCATAGGAGTCCCACAAGGATCATGTCTCTCGAATACACTTTTTAGCTTATTGCTCAACGATCTGCCCTCCGTAATAAAAGACGCGGAACTATTCATGTATGCCGATGATGTGGCGGCGGTGGTTACTGCGCGTACACGTGCTGAACTCGAGTCACGTCTAAATACAGTGGCCGCGCAACTAGCTGAATGGTTCAAGGTAAACGGTCTCGCACTGAACCTGGATAAGACCAATTTTATGCATTTTAGTCTGGGGGGCAAGGTCCCACCGCGACTGTCCGTCTGGGTTAACGGCCTACAGCTGCAACAGATTAACTCGACCAGGCTGCTGGGCTTCGAGCTAGACAGTGCACTCCTATGGGAGTCACACATCGAGAGCCTGTGCGACAGGTTGGGCCAGGCCTGTTTCGCACTCCGCCGGCTCGCGGCGACTGTCTGCCCGACTGCAGTAAGGTCGTGCTACTACGCGACGGTTCACTCTCTGCTGGCGTATGGTACAGAGCTGTGGGCGTGCGCTGCCGACTCGAATAGGGCGTTTGTCATGCAAAAGCGAGCTCTAAGAGCTATGGCTAGGGTGGCAGACGATGTGTCCGCTAGAGACCTGTTCAATGAATTCAGGATAATGACTCTCCCTTGTATGTTTATATACTCCATTGCCACTTTTACGAACCAAAACCTCGGTTCTTTTACTAAAAGAGGGGAAACCCACTCATTTAATACTAGACATAGGAACAAACTATGCTCTGTGCCGCATAGTTTAACTAAGTCTGAGAAATCGGTATATGTCCTTGGTCCGGTGGTTTACAACCGGCTTCCAGACCTAGTAAAGAACGCGCAGGCGCATCGAGCGTTTAAAGCGAAGTTAAAGTCGTGGTTGCTTGAAAAGCAGTTTTATGCTTTTAAAGAATTCATGATGCATGACAAGTTGCTCAGTTAATTCCAAAGCGAATACTATTATGTTTATTATATTAATTACAATATTATTATTATTAATTTTTGATTTGAAATGACGTGTAAATGATTTTATGAATAAATTATTGTATTGTATTGTATTGTATTGACACCCCGATGCGAAGAAAATACAAAGAACAAAGCGTCACGTCAGAGGAAAGCTTATCCATCCGATAACTTGATACATACCAAAATATGTTACACACCAAGTATAGTATCTATCTTCCCCATACTGGCTACGATGCCGAGTATTCGGGCTGGTTCCAACCCCCATCTCCCCCATCCTGACTGCGCCGCCCTACACTTCTGTCCTATCTACGCCCCCCTCTGGTGTCTTGGGCCTCCGCGTCCTTGCAGCAGTGATACTGGCTGGAGTGGGCTTGAACTGAACTTACTTAAAAATAGGTTTTAATCTTAGGTTTTCAAAAAAAATTCAAGCAGCGCAGTTTCCGAACGCAACCTTCAAATTAAAAACATTATAATGAAAAACTATATTGTCTCCAAAGAGAATTTAATCCACTACGTTTTTACTTTTCTCGCTGGTGGAGGTGAAAATTTGTACGTTTCACACGAGAGCAAGTTATTTTCATGTCTCATGCCTTTAAATCTCTTGGGCCCATAATATCCATTTCCTAAAATATCAAAATCCTATAACACGTTTCCTAAAATATCCAAATCCCATAACATCCGTTTCCTAAAATATCCAAATCCCATAACATCCGTTTCTTGAAATATCCAAATCCCATAACATCCGTTTCTTAAAATATCTAAATCCCATAACATCCGTTTCTTGAAATAGCTAAATCCCATAACATTTGTCTTAAAATATCCAAATTCCATCCGTTTCCAAACAGCATAGAATCCGTAGATCAAAATAACCAAATCTAAAAATTTTCAGTCCTGTCCATAATATTATAACTTTAAACTTTAATATTATAAATGTGAAAGTATGGATGTTTGACTGATATAGAAATCTACTTCAAAATTTGTGTGTCAGTATCGTCTTGATATACAAAGGCGATTTATATGAGTTACACCGCAGTACTCGCTTTGACCTTGAGATATTTAAAAAAAGAGCGTAACTATGGCTCTCATTCAAAGTATCATCATTTGGAATCTATAAAGGTTAGCAACTTAAAACCAATTCGAGGCTCTAGGTAACCTTTTGGTGTATATAATATATATTTTCAAGATTTTTAGATCAATTATGAATGAATATAAATTTGTTACATTTGCCTATTAATTTTAAAAGTAGATACCTATTATTGGCTTTACACTTACTGTTTAAACATTATCTGTTATTTACATCACTCTGTAATGCTGTTGGTATCTCAATAAAGTAAAATAAAATAAAATAAATAATTCTTTATATTTTAAAACATGTATTTTTAATTATTTCAGTGTTCCTTAGGAGTGACAATCACAAAAAAAATATACAACATTTACTTGATGTGCATATATGTATAATGATAAAAAAATCTTTCGAAAAAATCAAATTCGACGCAAATTTAACATACCAGTGAGTAGAGTTGGACGTAATTAACAAATATACTCATTATTCAAACATGTACAGATTGTTAATAATTATCACAATTATTATAAAAACAAAAAAGCTTTTGCAATGCTTCGAAAAAATTAAATTCGATAAAAGGTAAAACGTGTAATCACTTTCTTCGTAAGACATTTCAAACTTATCGGACATTATTTTTAGTAGTGGAATAACTTGCCTACTAAACTGTTAAGGCGGAAAGTACACTCAATCTGAGCAGTTTGATGCATGATAATTTAATATCGACCGTAACGCCAATCATTTTAAGTTCAGATCAGTGTGGGTACCGTTGCGGCGGTTACGTCAAGGCCGAACGCAAAATTCTCGAGATTTCGATGTTTTTATTACTTTTCTTGGCTTTGACATAAGTTAAAAAAAAAACCGTTCAATACAAATTGAAGGTATTAAATTGGCCGATTTTTGTGTGTGGGTTTCAACATAAACAAATATTGTGTTTCCGAGAGAATTTGCAATAAATGCAAAGTACAGGGTTTACAGGATATTTTTTTTCATCAAAGTTTCTGTGATTTTAATGATTCTGTTCAATACAATTTGTTTTTTATTGTTTCAAGTATGTTATATATTTTTTCCATGGTGATAGCTTTAGGCGGAAAACACACTGCTCCGCTCACCGCGGCGAATTGCGGTGGAGCGGATTTAAACTTTGTACTGTAAAATGTTGATTTGTATACAAAAACCGCGGGGTACCACACACTGGCACCGCTTCTCCGCCCGGAGGCGCGATTCGCACGACGGATCCGCGCTCCCGGATGGCGACGCGGTAAGATTCGCTGGGTACCACACACTGACGCCGCTTCTCCGTCCGGAGGCGCGATTCGCGCGCGATCCGCGCAAAAACGAAACAGAACTATTGTTTCAGAACAAGGTCGGTAGGACAACAAATAGAGTCGTCTCTACTTTTTTTTTGTACTAATGAAAAAACGTGACAAACTTTTATTCTTTTATTTGTTATTGCACATCAAGTATTATAATTTATAACATATATTTTTTCAGTGATTTTCACTCATAAGGAACACTGAAATAAATAATAATATATATTTTTTAAATTATATGAATTATATTCATAATTGATCTGAAAATCTTATAAAAATACATTATATGCATCAAAAGGTTACCTAGAACCTCGCATCGGTTTTAAGTATCTAACTTTAAAAGTTTCCAAGTTATAATACTTTGAATAAACACTGACACTTCTGGCTAGCACTTAATCTTTGACTGTCCCCATGTCTAATGAATAGATGGCCGTCACCACACTCAAGTCTCGCGGTTATGCACAGTACATAACCGTGAAAGTCCTTTGCACATATACATAGCGGTCATTCGGTGTCGCATGATCACGCAGGTCGTACGTGTTGCTTGCCTATTTTTTATTTTTTATTTGGAAGATATAGATAAGTACCCACAGTACAGTGCAAAAAAAGTACCTATTAATCTTTTCGTGCTCTATTTATAAATTCAGTTTTTTAAAAACAAATAGTTCTACTGTCGATGTCGTAATCTATATTTCCTACATACACTATACTTACACTTCTGATACTTACCCACTTACCTACTTATGATACTTTTTACTTATCTTAGTTGCTTTCCTAAATTGTGAAATCTTAACTAATCAATTGTAACTGGGAAGAGACTAATTCTCCCGACACAGGGAATCCTAGTGGGAGAGTTAGTGTCGCATTATATTAATTAGCTTTTAAGGGTTAACAACTATGTTTATACCTACCCATGTTTTTGTTCTAAATCCTAAACTTGTTTTTTCACAAATAAATAAATTATTAAATTATTATAAAAAAAAAAAAAAAAATGAGAGCCATAGTAACGCTCTTGTGGCGTGTTTACCATCTGCGTTATGGTAACACAGCCACTGAATATGTCACTGTCACTGAGAGGCTGCGTCCTCTCACTCTAGTATAAATATCTCTCTCTTCTCTCGTTCGCCGTCGACGCGACGCGCGTCTCGCTAACTGTTCTCTGTTATACTTTTGTAAAAATATATTTTAATCTAGTTTATCAGTCCTAATTTAAGTACTACAACATTGTGGAACTGACAATATATTTTATTAGTGATTTGGACTAAATGTGAAGTTTCTATTTAAACTCCTAACCAACTCGCTAAATTGATGACCCCGACAACGGACAACGCACGCCGTCCGGACATTTCTGCCGGCATTTTCAACGTGGCTGTCGAGGGTTTCGTTCGACGTGGCATCATCACATCACCATCAGCATCACCTCACGTGTGGAGGCACATGCCCCCACGCACGCCTGCCGAGATTCCTGTGGGCGCGCATGCTGCGCACCCGGCATCGATGACTGCGGGGCGTAAGTTCGCCGAAGCGTTCGCGTTCGCGGCAGTGCCTAGTGCCTTTTAAGCTAGAAATCATAAAATGTGTTTGTGTTCCGTCGAATTCGGACTCCATTTCGGTTTCGTCAGTGTTCGACAGCCGCCATTTTTCATCGCCATACGCGCATCGTGCATTTCGCATTGATGATGGCGTCACTCGGCGTACATAACGGCGACATCGAGAACTACGAGCTTCCAGGTATTTCCGGTAGAGGTAGGTGTGCTCTACACTAACTGTCAATGTCAACGAGTGTCAACAACAACTTTCGTACTGTTTTGTGTTTCGTGCTATATTTTACAACAAATATTGCTAAAACTAACTAAAAGTGAACTAGAATTCAACTAACAAAATATCGTTTGTGTGATACTGCTACTGTATGTGGACTTGCATGGTTTTGGTACAGACATTTTAACCATAATTATTTTTATAGCTTGTTTATTTTGATAATGCCTGTTGTTTATTTCTTTTAACTGTGTGTTATCCTTGTGTTGTTTTTCACATTTTATAACTAACTGTACTAACTATCTGGGTGAGCAAGGGTGTTTCAAGTTTGCTAATCTGTAACAATTACAAAAATGAGTTATAATAACCCTGATGCTTTGCTATTTGACCCACAAGCGGGGTCAGATTTAAATACCAACAATAGTACAAATACTGGTGACCAACAGGTGCAGGTGCATGTGGATCGGGTAGCTATCAAGGTCCCACCATTTTGGCAGGACAGGCCTGCACTGTGGTTCCGCACATTAGAGGCCCAGTTCTTCATTAACAATATTGTGTGTGAATCAACAAAATTTTACTATGCAATTTCACAGCTGGACACAAGGTCGGCAGCAGAGGCTGAGGAGATTATCATGTACCCCCCAGATAAAAACCCATATTCAAAGCTAAAAGAGGTTTTAATTAACCGCTTCTCAGAAACATTTGGGGAAAAGATCAGACGACTACTTGAAAAGGAAGATATGGGCGACAGGAAGCCGTCCGCATTCCTGCGTCACCTCCGGCATCTGGGAGGATCGTCTGTTCCTGATAGATTACTAAAGACCATCTGGTTGGACCGGCTACCTAATGCCATTCAGAGTGTTTAGGTAGCCCAGGCAAACGCTTCTCTGGAGGAACTCGGAGAATTAGCAGATAAGGTTCACGAAGTAACCAAACCATCTTTCCCCCAGGTCCATGCCTTAGCTGGGTCGAGCAGTCAACCTGACCAGTTGGCTGCCCTACAACACCAGGTGAATGCAATGTCAAAGGCGTTGGCTGACATCTCAGCAAAACTAAGTGGACGAAGCCGTTCCCGCAGCAGGTCCAGCGCACATCGCTCTCGCTCTTCTTCCAGAGGCCGGCAACATGAGGGTATGTGCTGGTACCATGACCGTTTTGGTAATAATGCCCACAAATGTCAGTCACCCTGTAACTGGACAGCCAAGCAACCCAACCAGGAAAACCAAAGCAGCGATCAGTAGAGGCGGCAACTGATCGCTCGCCCACTAGTCGCCGTCTCTTTGTTACTGACCGCTACACCTCAAGAAAATTTCTTGTAGATACCGGCTCAGACATATGCTGTTTACCTAAAAATCTTGCACCGGTTACACAAGGCCACAACAAGCAGCCCCAGCCCTACGAACTAGTGGCAGCAAATGGCACCATTATTAAAACCTACGGACTCATACAGTTGAACCTGAATCTTGGTCTGCGGAGAGATTTTGTATGGAATTTTGTTATTGCAGATGTGAGCAGCGCTATCATCGGGTCTGATTTTCTGGCGCAATTTCACCTGTTGCCTGACTGCACTCAAGGCCAGCTGCGCGATGGGAAGACAGGATTGTCTGCTCCCGCTCAGCTCTCTTCAGCAAAGCAGCCTAGCGTCAAGATTGTCTCACTGCCTGACTCTCCATACACTGCAATACTGGCCAAGTTCCCAAGCATCACCAGACCTCCAGGAGCACCCCAGGTTATGAAGCATGAGACCGTTCACTACATTAACACCACTGATGGTCCTCCGGTAACCGCACGCGCTCGGCGACTCACACCTGCTAAGCTCCATGCTGCGAAGCAAATATTCAACGAGTTGGTTCGTGCAGGCACAGCCAGACCTTCGAGCAGCTCCTGGGCGTCTCCACTGCATCTCGTACCGAAACCCAAGGCCAAGCAAGAAGATGATACATATCGTCCTTGTGGAGATTATCGTGGCTTGAACGCACGAACTGTTCCTGATCGCTACCCAGTACGTCACATTGCAGATTTCACACAGAATCTGTCTGGCTCTACGGTGTTTAGCACAGTTGATTTAGTCAAAGCATACCAACAGATACCAGTTCACCCTGATGATGTGTGCAAGACAGCAATTATTACTCCATTTGGACTCTATAAGATCCCATATATGTCTTTTGGGCTCCGCAACGCAGGCCAAACCTTCCAGCGTTTCGTGGATGAAGTAGTGCGAGGCCTGGACTTCTGTTATGCATACATCGATGACATCTTTATACATTCCAAGGATCGCACAGAGCACGAACAACACCTGCAACTTCTGTTTGAACGGCTGCATGAATATGGAGTGGTCATCAATCCTGCAAAGTGTGTTTTTGGTGCAGAAGAGGTTACCTACCTGGGCTACCGCATCAATGCTGCTGGCACGCGACCTCCAACCGAGCGCATTGAGAGCCTTATGGAGTTCCCTCCTCCCAAAACTGTACAGGGCATGAGACGTTTCCTCGGGATGATTAACTTCTACCGCAAGTTTCTGCGCAATGCTGCCAAGTATCAAGCTCCTCTTATTGAAGCTGTTGCTGCTACCAAGAGTAAAGGTGCAAAGCCTTTTATATGGACGCCAGAACTAGAGGAGTGCTTCGAAGCTTGCAAGAAAAGCCTGTCATCAGCGACTTTGCTTTCACATCCTGACTGCAATGCCTCCCTAGGTCTCTTTACTGACGCCTCCATGACCCACATTGGCTCTTGTCTACAGCAACGCCGTAGCGATGATGATGACTGGCAGCCTCTGGCATACTTCAGCAAGAAGCTTAACCCCAAGCAGTCGCAGCTGCCGGCGTACTATCGCGAGCTTCTCGCAGTGTACGAAAGTGTGCAGCATTTTCGACACATTTTGGAGGCACAGCATGCGACCATATACACGGATCACAAGCCGTTGATTTACGCGTTCATACAGCGCTGAGAGAAACTCCCACCTGCACAACTGAACCAGCTCAGTTTCATCAGCCAGTTCACCACTGACATCCGCCACATCAAGGGCGAAAGGAAACGTCGTGGCCGACACAATGTCGCGGATCGAGTCCATCGCTCTCGTGGAGGACTATTCAGCTCTTTCTGAAGCCCAGAAGGTAGATGAAGAGCTGAAGAAACTGGAGACAAATTCTTCCCACAAGCTCGAGCCCGTTTTGATCCCTGGTACCAATATCACCATCACCTGTGACACTTCTACGGGTAAGCCTAGACCCTACCTGCCTGCGTCGTTCCGTTATCCTGCGTTTCAGAAGCTGCATGGTTTAAGTCACCCAAGCGCGCGCAAAAGCGCCCGCCTGGTGGCTGACCGCTACGTGTGGCCGCTCATGAAGAAAGACTGCAGCTCATGGGCGCGCACGTGCATCGCGTGCCAACGCAGTAAAGTCTCGCGGCATGTCACAGCTCCTCTCGGGAATTTATCCAGCCCCTCAGCTCGTCTGCAGCACATCCACCTGGATATCATAGGCCCCATGCCGCACTCGGATGGCTAAGCTATTGTCTAACTGCAGTTGACAGATTCACCCGCTGGCCCGAGGTATGGCCTATGAAATCCATAACAGCAGAAGAAGTCGCAGACACTTTTGTATCTGGCTGGATATCTCGTTTCGGCGTGCCTGCTATAATCACAGTGGATCGAGGCAGGCAGTTTGAGTCTGCACTGTTTAACAGGCTGATGGAGACTTGTGCCACCAAGAAAATCCACACAACCAGCTATCACCCGCAGGCGAATGGGATGGTTGAGCGTCTCCATCGACAGCTCAAGGCAGCACTGATGTGCCACTCAGAGTCGTGGAGCAAGGCCTTACCTCTTGTACTTCTGGGTATTCGCACAGCACTCAAGGAAGATCTCCAATGCTCATCAGCCGAACTACTCTACGGTGAGCCGCTGCGTCTACAAGGCGAGTTCGTCGTGCCTACTCCACGTGACCGAAGCGACGATCCTATGGACTTTGTGGCTCAACTCCGATCGAGGATGGCAAGCCTTCGTGCTGTGCCTGCTTCCAGACATTCTCAGCCCTCGACATTTGTCTTCAAAGACCTGTCGACGGCTACGCACGCTTTTCTCAGGGACGACACTGTAAGGCGACCCTTACAGCCACCATACACGGGTCCATACAAGATCTTAGATCGTAACACCAAAACTCTTGCTTTGGACATTGCAGGAAAGAAGCAGGAAGTGAGCATAGATCGCACAAAACCTACTCACCTTGAAGACCAGCAGAATCCAACAGCCGCTGCTGCTACTCCTCGTGAACCATCTTCCTTAAACTTACCTTGTTCTGTTACAGCACCTTCGGTTTCAGAACGCACGAGCACTACACCTGTAGTCTCGTCACCTGCAAGTCCTTCACTAGCTACTGCTCCTCCACCTGTTGTTACTCGCGCAGGTCGTCGCGTAAGGTTTAGGGACGTCCTCGATTTGTAACACCCTTGTTTTCTCCGTGGGGGGGGTGATGTGGCGTGTTTACCATCTGCGTTATGGTAACACAGCCACTGAATATGTCACTGTCACTGAGAGGCTGCGTCCTCTCACTCTAGTATAACTATCTCTCTCTTCTCTCGTTCGCCGTCGACGCGACGCGCGTCTCGCTAACTTTTCTCTGTCATACTTTTGTAAAAATATATTTTAATCTAGTTTATCAGTCCTAATTGTACTACAACATTGTGGAACTGACAATATATTTTATTAGTGATTTAGACTAAATGCGAAGTTTCTATTTAAACTCCTAACCAACTCGCTAAACTCTTAAAAAATATCTCAGTGTCAAAGCAGAGTACTGCAGTGAAACTCATATAAATCGACTTTGTATATCAAGGCGATACTGATACACAAGTTTTGAAGTAGGTTCCCATATTGAGAGCCGATTCGCTATACTTATCCTGCTATACCCTTTCATATGGCATATACTAGATTGAAATCGTTCAACATAAATCAGCAATAATCACTTATTAGTAGCAATTGATAGAGTTTAGAAATTAAAAATGTTTTGTATGGGAGGTACCTTATCCTGGTATGGGCCGTAATTACAGTAAAACAAAAACATCGAAGAAAATTTTGATTGTCTAAATGACAATTGATTTCAAGAGAAAATAAAATTATTGCATGGCCAGGCAACTTCATAGCAGAGAGATTTATTAACTATTATGATATGATAGATAACTTTTACAATATGTGACGCAAAAAGTTTCTGATGCTTTTTTCTTAATTCCTATTAAAACGGATGTTTTGGGAAACGGATGTTTTAGAAGAGGGATATTTTGTGAATTTGTATGTTCTGGGAAACGGGTGTTATGGGATTTGGATATTTTAGGAATTTGATGGTTTGGGAAACGGAGGTTTTGAACATACTGGATGATTTGGGAAACGGATCTTATGGGCCGAAAGGCTTTAAATCACTCACTGTCCTCAGTAGTCTATATTAGAATCGAACGAGCATAGCGAGTGATTTTAATAGACACTACTGAGCACAGTGAGTGATTTAAAGGCACGAGACCAAAAACTAATTTGCTGTCGTGTGAAACATACAACTTTTCACCTCTACCAGCGAGAAAAGTTTTATAGGTTATAGGTAAAAAAAACGTATAGTTCATTCTAATCAAAAAAAGCAAAAGGTAAACAAACGTAGTATGCAGATGACATTGACATGTGTTAGTTCCATAGTAAGTTTGTTTACGTTTTGATTTTTTTTTGATTGGAATGAACTATACTTAGGTGATAATTTTTTTTTGGAGACAATTTATTTAAAAATGATTTTTATTTAGATGTTGCGCTGCTTGACATTTTTATGAAAACCTGAGATGAAAACCAAACATGATATTTTTAAGTAAGCGATATTAATGTTTACTAATGCTAATACATATTTTACTAATACATAGTTTGACTGACTCGGTGGCTAAGTGGTTAGCGATCCTGACCTCTGATCCGAGAGTCGTGGGTTCGATCCCCACACAGGGCAAACTTTTCTGTGATGAGCAGAATTGTTTGCTCTGAGTCTGGGTGTATTATACAGGGTGTCCAAAAAGTGAAGGATAATCCTTCACCTGCGGATTGGTCAAATCATTTCTTACTACATACCAAAAAATTTTTCTAGTAAAAGTCCCACCATTTTTGTGATATCGGTATTTTTAGTTTTTTTTTCAAAAAAAATGACCTTCAGTTTAATGCATGCCATTCCTACAAATAATGTCATTTTTAAGTCCTGTTTTTTTTTAAATACTCGTGGATACATAATTCATCAAACACAATGGTAAATTATTTCTTAAAGTGCTGGCAAATCCTGTAAAAAAAAGTTTTGCAAACTTTTTACAAAAACTTTTTCGAATAGCTAACTTCGATAGCCTGTGGTGTAAAAAAAAAATACTAAGCTGATCGTGCCAACATCTTTAAAAAATTGCTTAGTTATGAACAATTGTAAAATGGTATAATTGTTTAACATTACATTAAAAACATTTTTTTTATGATAATTCTAATGCACCAAGGTCGAATTTTTGGAGTTTTGCTATACTAAAATTCTATCGACATAAAGTAAAATTTGAACAACGAACCAACACGTTACGCCAGAATACAATGGATAAAAATACAAGACAGTATGAATAAAAAATATCTTTTTTTTATAACAAAAGTTCAAAATTCCCGCCATTAGCCCTTATGCATGCTCTACATCTTTTTACAAAGGACCAAGAAAGGACCTATTTAGGCGGCGGGCGTATCCTTCTCTTGAAATTTGTTCTGCAGCTCTGTCTATTTCTTCTTGCAGCTGCGTGATTTTGAAGTCTCCGTTGCATAGACTAAATCTTACAAGCAGCCCCAATAAAAGAAATCCAGGGGATTAAGGTCTGGCGACCTTGCTGGACATTTCAAGTGCAGCGGGTTCAAACCTTGGAACCTAACGACTACCCATGAAGATCAGAGTTCTGCAGAATAAATTAACGAAGATAATGAGTTTTTTCATAAATTCTATGACGCGACGAGTCTTCAGGCTGCTTAAAAGATTGTCTATACAACGGAGACTTCAAATATCACGCAGCTGCGAAAAGAAATAGACAGAGCTGCAGAACAAATTTCAAGAGAAGGATACGCCCGCCGCCTAAATAGGTCCGTTGTAAAAAGATGTAGAGCATGCATAAGGGCTAATGGCAGGAATTTTGAACATTTATTATAAAAATAAGATATTTTTTATCCATACTGTCTTTTGTTTTTATCCATTGTATCCTAGCGTAGCGTGTCAGTTCGTTATTCAAATGAACAAACCAACCAAAGTCTTGCATAGTTACTTTATGTCGATAGAATTTTAGTATAGCAAAATTCCAATAATTCGACCTTGGTGCATTAGAATTATCATAAAAAAATTTAATGTAATGTCAAACAATTATACCATTTTACAATTGTCAATAACTAAGCAATTTTTTAAAGTTGTTGGCACGATCAGCTTAGTAATTTTTTTTTACACCACAGGCTATCGAAGTTAACTATTCGAAAAAGTTTTTGTAAAAAATTTGAAAAACTTATTTTTTTACAGGATTTGCCAGCACTTTAAGAAATAATTTACCATTGTGTTTGATGAATTATGTAACCACGAGTATTTAAAAAAAATAGGACTTAAAAATGACATAATTTGTAGGAATGGCATGCATTAAACTGAAGTAGGTCAATTTTTTGAAAAAAAAAACTTAAAATACCGATATCACAAAAATGGTGGGATTTTTACTAGAAATTTTTTTTGGTATGTAGTAGGAAATGATTCGACCAATCCGCAGGTGAAGGATTATCCTTCACTTTTTGGACACCCTGTATATATTATATGTATTTGAAAGTATATGTGTATGTATATCAGTCTCTGGTTCCCAAGATACAGGGAATCCTAGTTTGGGGCCAGATGATCGTGTGTGATTTGTCCCTGATATATATATATATATATTTAAATTACGTCTTTAAAAGGCAATAGCATAGGTAATTTATAAACTTAAGTTTCAATAAATAACATACATTTTGTGCCTATGACTTAAATCGCTAGGCCAAAATGAGTTTCTGAACGAACAATCGCCCATATTTTTTCAGCGCCAAGCAAAAGGTGGTGTTCGAAATTATAATCACTTTTTCTCACGCTCGCAGCAAAAAGCGTTTTTCCTGCAAGTTTTTAGGCGCTAAAAGTACCCTTCCAGTGCTGGAGAGATGAAAAGATATTTAACGAATGAAACTATTTATTCTTGGTCAGATAACAACAAATTAAAAACGGGACCATTGGGGTAAATAATGTCATAAAAGAAACAAACTGGCAGGCAGTAGTGGAATGTGGATTGTTTCAATTGAAATCATGTAGCGTCTCGATGTGATCTGACCCTTAATGAAAATTCTAATGATAATTCAGGAGCCCACTAAGAGACAGGTACGTACAAATGGATTTTTTTAAACTACATATGTTCTGAGGAATGCTTTATCGCAGTGGGTTATCCCAGACTATACTCGAGTTAACAAGCCCTTTTTGTATATTTGGGTCTGGGGTTTAATATTGTATATATTTATAAAGTCGTTAAATAATGGAGTACATAACAACACTTAAAATTATTCTATTCTGACACATTTGGTACAAATACAAAATTATAGAGCGTTTTTTTAACTGGGACAGTATGGAAAAATATGATACCCAAGTGGTACAGTGAAACTTTTTAGATTAGAACATTTATGAAACTCGGCATTGGATTTTATGAGCTAGAGCAGTCCACAAAAATGAAGATAATATTAATTTATCGGAAATTAGTAAATATAAATCAATTTTTATACAATTTGTAGGAGAAATGTTTTTTTTTTCTATGTTAGAATCTAGGCTATGGTTCATTCCAATCAAAAAAAAGCAAAACGTAAACAAACTTACTATGGAAACTGACACATGTCAATGTCATCTGCATACTACGTTTGTTTACCTTTTGCTTTTTTTTGATTGGAATGAACTATAGATCGTAACATTATGATGATATTTGAACAGTCTATTGAGTTTTGTTATCATACAATAAAAAATACACCTATATATCCTGTTTCTCGTAAGGTTTAATGGTGCTGACTATTTTATGCAGGTTATTGTAAAAAAAAACCACTTATGGTTTCGGATATAACAATACTGTCCTAGTAAAATAAAAACACTATAATATTTTGTTACAAACACAACCAAATAAAAAGTTAATTATAATCTTAATTACGTAAAGTAAATGAAATGTAATAAATGTCAATTACAATAAAAATAACTTGCATATCTATCAAATTTACAATATATTGTATTTAACATACCTGAAGAAATACAGAACTTTTATTCCCTAACAAGTGGCAAGTGCAAAAATTTGTGAAGGAAGCCACTTTTTGCTCTGACTAAAGAAATTAGTCGCATTTTATAGTTCAATTTAGTGTTTACCGTCTTCCATTTGTAAATTTTCAGGAAACAAAAAGTCACATACATAAACTGTACCTGCCTATTCTATTGATTGTGAGATTCAAAAAAAATAATGAGTATTTAAGAATTTTTCTTACTTAAATGTCAGAACACACTGTTATGGGCTTCAATTACTATTGAGGCTTCAAGTAAAATCTGGTACAGCCTTTACTAGTTCTTATTTTAACATATATAACCTGGTTAGATTAATAACTTTATAATTCATTAACATTAGTAATTTAAACGTAGGCAGGTACATTTTGTTTCTGCAAAGTAAAAAGCTTTATCAAGCAAAAATCATTAACTGATATGAGAGCTTAATGGTTGTACTTAAGTTTTGTCCGAGGAATGAACTACTTAATATGGGAATGGATAGAATACATAAATATTCATATTACAAAACGATATGGTACAACAAAAGTTATTCACGGCAATGTGTAATAAACTAAGTATAACAAAAAAAAATACAAGTTTGTACTTATAATCAGAGATTCTTTGTAACTTTAACTTAAAAATAAACAGACACAGCACAGGTTTCACAGCGACACAACACGAGAAAGACGGCAAGTTTGAGAATTTCACTCTTGTGTCTTGAATTACACGCTGATCAATTTCTTTTACTTAATACATATTTTCCGCCGCACCGCCTAAAATTGAATTTTATAAGTTTTTATTTCCATAGGCTCTATAGATATGTCACTTAAATTTGACAAATGTTTGTAATTCTTAAGACCTGTTAAACTAACGGAGGTTAGATTCATAATTCGTAAATCCTTAAATATAGTTTTAGCTGAGAACACGGATGTTCTACTCCGAGATTTATCCCCCACCGTACAACTGTACCCAGGTCTTTGTAGCACCATATAGCAACTTGAAGAAGGAAATTGTTCCAAATTGTCATCAGTAATTGTTCGCAGTGACACTAGATGGACACCGGATGGAAAATTATCAATAAAACTTTTATGCGACATTACTGTTACGTCCCCTACATCACTTGTATCAAGGAAGTAAATATTTACTGGATAATTTAGTGTTCTACTTAGATAATCGGCGGTATCTGATGGTAATTGATATAGTTTTGTATCATCGCCTTTATTTATGTTGAAATGCCTTTCTCGTGTTGCCTTCTGTGAAGTATCAGCCTTTTGAGAATCACTTATCGACTCTAGAAGTACCCAGTTGTGGAAAACTGTCCGTGTGTTATCTACTACTCCTTCGCCAATACCCCTAAAGTCATCATAGAGAGTTCGCCTGTCTAGCATAACTTCCAGCCGACCGTGTTCGAAGGACGCAGCGCCCTGAGCGTGGTTCGTCACGAGTGTCAATCGTGTTTCTGCGTCTTGTATCCAAGCCATTGTTGTGATAGGATAATAATTGGCTTCTATGCCTAATTTATCAACTTTCACTCTCTTCTGATATTGGAATCCATTTTGATCTGTATAAAATTCTGGTAAATCTCCATTTTGAATATCAGTCTGAATTCTCATAAACAGTTCAGTATCTCTATTTTTTGGAGGGCTTTCGAAATCAACTATGTTTTCAATGAATACTCCTCGTGAAAGTGCATGATCATTTACATTAAATATTTTAACTGTGTGAACTAAAAACGGCAGATATGAGGTTGTAATCTCTGTTGAGACTGGTCCAGAGATTATAATTATATTATCATCTTGAAAATTATTTGTATGAGGCAGCAGAACTTGTTTTTCAGGATAATCGTGGTCAGGCATAAATAAATAAGCACCGGAATGTCTTTGGGCACTTTGATAAGCACCGAACTGCACATCAACTATGCTCTTTTTCTTAACATCTTTACGATAAATATGTCTTAAAAACCCAGTATTTCTATTTATGAGAAGTTTCAAAACTGGATTTTCAAGTTGTATATCACCTGGCATCATTTTTTTTACCATAAAGAGATTAGTTTTCTGCCTAGAAGTACAATTATTGCAAAAAACCATACAATGATGTGAACTATTAGTATATTCTTCGAGAATAAAGGTAACAGAAGTAAGAGGTGGCAGAGATGCTACAAACAACACATCAAAACTACTTTCACTGATAACTTTTCTACCGCCTTCCTCGATTTCGATAGTAGGTGAGATTTGATACTGGACATATTCCTTTTTTCGGTCGTCAAAGACTCTTACGCTACTAGTATTTGTCTTAATTGTTATAACTTCAGTTCGAGATTCTGCTAAAGAGTTAAAAATAAGAATTTTTCTTTTACCTATAAAAGATATTTGTAGTGTCTTAGGGGGTTTTCCGTAAGCTTCCCATTCAGTTTCACTTTGTACTATGTTTTGAGAATGTACTTTTATATTAGGAATCATAATAGTAGTTAATGCAGTCTCTTGTAAATGAATGCAATCATATAAACTTTTAATGATTTTAGTGCCATAGTCGCGCATCACGCTTGCTCTAGACGTGCCAGTTATTGCGTCGTGGTGCTGGAACAGTCCTAAATTTCTTCTAGCAATAATAAGCTGTTCATAGGATTTCTCCAGACGCTTTTCTGCTGCTTTAAGATTGAAATCATTTGCTTGCTTTATGTAATTAGAAACCAAAGTAAAGAGAATTTCTGCAGTTCTAAGTTGATGCTCCAGCTGACGCGTTAGAATCTTTATGTACGGTCTAGTTGTAAAGTAACCAGACCAGTACGCAGGTTTACCTTCACTAAAGATATCAGAGTAAACAAAGAAATCTCCTTTTAGCGTGGGTATGTCTTTTTGTCTTTCTTTCACTGCATCAAAATAATCGTGAGGTGTGCCGAATTGGACGTCTGCATTAAATAAATCCTTGTTTTTGTTGATGTAGTCAAACATTTTCATGTAGTTCTTATACTGGTCATCAAACTCAACGGCATATTCGTATCGAAAGTCGTCTCCGAGAGGCACCAAAACAACGTTGTGAGGAGTGAGAGATCCGATACGATCATACTCCTCCATTAATGTTTTAGATTTGCTATGAATATTCTGACTCGTTATTTCCTGGTGTTTAGCTGTGTATTCAGAATATTCTCCGGGTATTTTGCGAAAGTCGTAACTCAAACATACAAATGGATGGGGACCACATGTACTTTTAATGGAATATATATCAAACGGTTGGTTGTGGACTATGAGAGACGGTTTTTCCCTTGACCAACCTGGTATCCAGAAGAATTCTTCTATTTGTTGTTCTGCAAGCCACTGTTTCCAAGCGTAATGAATTCTTTGAATTATAGTACCTTCAAGACCGCTTTTGTCTAACAAGTAAGGCACTGTGGGGCCATGGCCGAATGGGTCAATAGACCAACCCGTCTTCGGTATTACTCCTAAGTTTTGTTTAACCCATTGATGACCTGAAAAAAAATTAAAAAACTGTTTTTAAAATGTTATGTACCAGATGTGGAGCTGCTGGAAATAGACTAACAATAAAAATCATTTCAATAAAAGATTTAAAGATCGAACCGAGAGAAACAAACCCGACAAGAAGTATGAATCTCATATGCTATATTGAATGATTGTTGGTTTGTTTTGTACGGTGTATTATGATTTAGAAAAGAAGCGAGTTGACCTATAAGCTACGACTCTTGCTAATCTCAAATACAATTACGTCAATAGGGAATTTTCCACGGCTTTCTCTAAATTCAACCAGATGGCGCTGATCAACATTGGAAATAAGAAAATCTCTAAAAAATCGGCCAAACTGATTGATATTACTGACTAATATCATAATAATGGTGAATAGCTTTCGAAGATTACTTTTCATTGAATATATTTTTTTTGTATTTTGATCAAAATATTTTTTTTCACAATTTTTGAGGCACAAAGCTTATCAGTATTGTTTTTGTATTTCTTAAAAGAATTCTAACATGATACAGAGTAATAAACTGCTTTTTAATCATAAAAATGCATTAAAATCAATTTATTTTTGGTTCGGAAGAAGCAATTACATATTACAGAGAAACCTGAACGCACCCAGGTCATCCATACTTGACCAAGTTAAAAATTTATCGTTTCTGTTAATTCAATGAATTAGAATCTATGTTCAAGTGGCTTTTTATATATTTTCGAAAATATTAAATCTATTTTGCTACCGTAAATTCTACGCTGCTTTTAAAAATACATTGCCAAAGCTTATAAACGCCATCTATTGAGAATCTTATGAACGGTGTGGCATACGTTATCTGAAAACTCCCTAAAGCCAATGTGCGACCTCAGTCACAGTATGTTAAAACACCATTTTAACATACTGTGACTGAGGTCGCACATTGGCTACTTTAGTCATTTGAAGCAGTCGCTGTAGCCGAAACCGGCTTTTACCAAATGTGAGGTGTTTAGTATTCAACTTTGCATAATCGCACAGACTAAACTACTAGACCGATTTAAATGAGGTGACTCTTATGTTTTAATTACGAATATGTTATATGTACACAATAACGAAAGGTGGCGCAAATGAATTAATATCTTCTATCTATATATAGGGTGTTAAAAAATTTGAAATTTTAAGGGGTTACTCAGAATCAAGTATAGAATCCAGGAAAAATATTGAAAAAATTCGCTCTTCAATGTTTTTTTGCAGTTTTTCATACAAATTCTCGATTCACTATTTAGATTTAGTATGAGAATCTGAAAAAAAATTTAAGAGCGGATTTTTTCAATATTTTCCTGGGTTCTGTACTTGATTCTGAGTAACCCCTTAAAATTTCAAACGCACTTTTTTTAACACCCTGTATACTAGCTGAGAATATAATCACAGAACAGGATGCAGGCAAGGGCACTATTCTGACACTTTTAGACTTCTCCCGTGCTTTCGAATGTCTAAATATACCATTTTTACTATCGAAATTGATATATTATGGTGTACAGCAAAAGACCATAACTTGGGTTTGATGAAAAAACAATTTTTGAATTTCAGTTCTAAGTATGGGAACCCCCAAAATTTATTGTTTTTTTTTTCTATTTTTGTGTGAAAATCTTAATGCGGTTCACAGAATACCGTTCCGTTCCGTTCCGTTCCGGTGGCTCACTGACCAGAAGTTCTTCTGCAGGGGCGTTGAGGTCAGAGCATAAGGGATCATGGGCGAAGTTGTAACACTCTAAGTGAGTGGCTCGAGCACCGAGACGGTGTTCAGCATCCAACCGGATCCTGAGGGTACGTGGGTGACACAGCCTCAGGTTCCGAGGTCATTTACTGAATCCTGCCGGCAGCACAGGAGACCGTTCACCTGGGGACGTATCAACTCTCGTCCTTGTGCCTCTATGCAGCTGAGATCTACCCAAGACACCAGTGGCCACGTAGATAGGATCAGGAGTGTAGGTGGCTTTTGCAGTCGGGATGGGGGCGGGGGGATGGATAGGGCCAACAAGTATACCAGCAACGAGTCAGCATGTGGAAGATAGATACTATACTTGGTGTGTAACATTTACAGGGAGGAAAGTATGACTGCTTGTTTTGAAGTAGTTGCAGTAGAAGGGTGTCTTCAGATTCCATTGTATTGTCTTTTTATGTTCTATGCTTTATCAGTAGGAATTTTGCGGAGATGTTTCATGTATCAAGTTATCGGATGGATGAGCTGTGCTCTTTAATCCGTTGCGACTTGACGCTTTATTCTTTGTCCTGCATCGGTGTTACAGTTTATCCTTTTTTCGGAGTTGTATCTTCCGTGTTTCGTCGAATGTCTCGTAATTTTGATGTTATTAAATCGGGCCTAAAGCTTTTTTATCGTAGTTATACTATCCACTCTAATGGTTTCTTGGTTTTTGTTACAACTTTAACGTTATTACCAACCATGCTAGACCAGATGTGGCGATTCTTTTGAAAGCTGCACGCGGCGCAATATTATACAATTCAAAAGGCGCAGAAAATGGTATTCAAATACTCATTTTTTACATCCTGTTTGCGTTCCTGGGAATCTCGTCGCCTAACTGTAACTTAAGGCTGTCTCATGTCTTTGTCTAAAATACAATACAGCACAGCAATTTATAAGAATAACAGCACAGTCCTGTAGTTGAACCTAACTATGTATTTATGATTTTTAGTGCACTAATTCGTATCACATAACATTGCATTATCTGTATACACTATACACTTCACTCTCAGTCTAGAGATGATATTTTAAAATGCACAGAAAATATTATTTCCACAAAAAAACTTATATGTCACACACACACATAGCACTGCTTGTTATAAACGAAATAAAATAAACACATTCACACTTTTGAGTTTGTCTTTTTGTTCGCATATCAACGTTCAGTGCCATTGGCCATTATTCTTATGGCCTACAGATGTTTCTTCCTCGTTGTTAGGAATTCTTGAGTAGGTAGCGAGGATTTTTTTGGGTTCTCAGAATCCGCAACTGATGTCCTGCTGTGTCGAAGCTTCTTGAAATTAAAACGAAACTTTTTTGAAAGGTGGACACTTATGGATTTTATAATCAGCTTCGCGTTTAGCCTGCTTTAATGACACGAGAAAAACCATGGAGCACAGCAAGAGCACGTGAAACAAATAAAAAACTCACCCATGACACTTGGCACGCACAAATAATCACAATCATATAAATTGTGTTAAGTGAACAATGTAAACAAGTACCTGTAATAGTGTAGTATCCCTACCTAGGTCTTCTTCTATCAATAAAAGAACTCATAACAAACAGAGATAGATCATCTACGATGTAATTGCTTTCTACCATCATCATTCAAAAACTCTGATTGCATCATTAACCCAGGAGGTAATCGTATGTTTTAAAAAGTTTTACAGATTGCAAATGTTGTCAGTACAAATCATGCATTGCAAAATCAGAACGGTCTCACCGGGTTCCATATGGTTGTTTTCTTCTCCTCTGCAAAACACCTTTGAATTTTCGCGTATGCACTGCGGCGGTATTTGTACGATATTATCACAAGTTATTGTCAATAAATCTTAATTTTCACCTCGAACTTAATTTACGTCACACCGCGATTAGGATGCGCAAGCGCTCGGGTGCAAGGGCCATTGTCACAAGTTATTGTAAAGCAAGCGTTCGCAAGGGTCCTGCAATAAACGAAAACAAAGGAGCTTCTAAACAAAAGCGCACCCGCGCCGGACGGACCGCGCGGCGACAACGGCGCGGCTGCGTCCGCTCTCGACCGCTGCCCGAACAAGACTCTCTTAATGCGGTTCACAGAATACATCTACTTACCAAGTTTCAACAGTATAGTTCTTATAGTTTCGGAAAAAAGTGGCTGTGACATACGGACGGACAGACAGACAGACAGACATGACAATCTATAAGGGTTCCGTTTTTTGCCATTTGGCTACGGAACCCTAAAAATTACTCCCATCGACTGACCACGCAAATAGTCCAGTAAATAAAAGATTTGAGGTCGCATTAAAGACACCTGACTAAAATGGTTTGGAAATAAAAGAATTGGTGTTTTACTAAGCATTCGTGGTAATTTTGTGATTGTAAGGGCGTTCAACCCTTAGAAATACCTAAAGACGCCTTTTAACTTGTATACGCCAAACAATAAATGCACTTTTGGGGAAAACTGAGATTTATAACTATAGTTACCTTATAAATATGGTACTTAAGTTGTCTCTAGTTTAAAGCAATAAATTCTTAATATTACGATATTTTTTATATTATTGCGTGAAAAATAATACTTACAAAATGGAGCCTTCGGAGATTTTTATGTTTTTTAAGTCTAATTGTAAGGCTTGAACATGTGATGACTATTTCAGAACCCAGTTAAAAACGATTTTTTAAAGATTTCTGTAGTACACATTAAAGATACTACAAATATTTTCTTGGCTGTGCTGTAACGCTAATATTATCTATTGGAAATCATCATCGTCCCTTGTACAAACAAAGAAGTTTCTTCTTAAAACGCATTTTAACTAAAATGTATTAGACATTATAATTATATTTCAAACGCCGAGAAGGTGCGTGAACTGCCACGTACGCATAGCCAGTGTGCGACAGAGACGGAGCTATTGGGTGCGAAAAAGACAAGTGCGCGGATAGCTAGATGGATAGTGCGAAACGCAAATGTGATAAAATGCACAATATGATAGGTAGGTAGTAGTTATTTAATAATAATTTTGTCATACTCATTGGATTGTGGGCATCCAAACGTGATCATAGTACTACCGTCCTACTGATTTACTACATAGATATACCTACTGTAAATTCAATTCAAAAGAAGAAACTTTGTCCTATTGATTCACCGAACATTTAACTCCAAAAATTATACATAATTATTATATTGTCATGACATGAGTGTCATTGCCATTTTTCCATGACTTTCCATGAGCCTGCCAAAGCAACCCCACTTCCAATGCCAGTGGGCCTGTTCTTATGAAGGAAAAATAGGTAGGTATTTACGCTAAATTTCACGAACTAGATGCGACATATCGTCGTTGCGATTTACCGTAATTTTGGATCAAGAATCAAGACCTCAAACTTGGCATAGTTGTTCCTTAGGTGGTCTTAAGTGGAATAAGCCCGGGAGGTATCGGGAGGCATCACGGTAGTGGCGGCGTTATTATACCGCAATAGCTGTCCACTTTGCTGGCGATTGCCCTCTTGAAGCTCTCAGTAACTGACACGTTTCGCAACCCAGCATACGAGTCACATGACCACACCAACGTAATTTTCTTCGCTTAAGGTACACCTCAATTCCGTATACGTTTGTACGGTGTAGAACCTTTGTATATCTTATATGGTTGGACCAGTCGATGTTCATGATATCACGGAGGCACTGCATGTGAAATCTATCGAAGCAGCGTATTTCTTTCCTATTAGACTGGCGGCGAAAATAATAAAAGTGCTCTATTTACAGAGTTTATTTCTCTGGCTCCTATATAGCTACAACAATTATCAATATTTTCGTCTTGATTCGTAGATCATCAAATAGCCAGTCATAAGAAAGGGGGAGGGGGGCCGATATAGCTATGACGAAACAAACGACCTTACGACAGGCTATTTCGTAATATCTGTACCAAAATGAATCCATCGATCTATACCTGTCATAGCTCTATATGAACACTATGTCTTTCACGAATTGAGGAGGTTTGGAATTACTTTGGACATATACACCAAGATCTTAGTAGCTAATATCATACGACCGGAGGAATACCTACATACCTTTGATTATTTACTGTCTAGATAGAGCGTCGCCCTGTAATCACTACGACAAAAACGTCCAACTTTTTCAAGCTTGTGTGTGTAACAACCATGTGATAGTCACGTGACAGCTTTGTCTTACGCTCGCGTCATGTCGTTCAATTTGCCTATGTGTGCGTGCATAGGGATAATAGGTAATGCCATATTTTCCCCTAAAATAAGTAACTAAGGAACTTTAAATTGATTATTAGGGTTAGATTAAATTTGTATTTTTAAATAATTTGGTCATCAGTATGTCTGAATGTACTATATAGGATGTTAAAAAAGTGTTGTTGGCAGAATTTTTTTAATTGAAATATAACACATTACATTACATAGAGGGGGTGTTAAAAAAGTGCGTTTGAAATTTTAAAGGGTTTCTTTAGATCAGGTCTAGAATACAGGAAAAATATTGAAAAAAATAGATCTAATTTTTTTTAAGTTTCCCATTCAAATTCATGATTCACTATTTATATTTGGTATGGCAAACTGTAAAGAAAAATTGAACGAATTTATCATTTATTTTTGTATTCTTGACTTGATTCTGAGTAACCCCTTAAAATTTCGAACGCATGATAGTGTTTTTAGTAGTGATTAAACAATTACAATTAATTGGTATCTAAACAATTAATTGGCCGTAGTTATCCCATAACGATCCAACTGACATAAAGTAAGTTAGAGATAATGTATTTTGTGTCACTGACATACATTTTCGAGCCTCCAATATGTTTTAATTTGGTACCAGAATTATTATTTTAACTCAAATTTGGAGGAAATTTTGCATTGAAAAACTGGCAACACTAACAAAATGCCAAGTGCGAGTCTTTAAAAATTGGCTGAAAAACGAATTATTTTCTATCAAAATACGATGAATCTGAATTGCTTAGCAATGGTAGGTGACTTTATTTGTTGTTTTCAAACGTTCTTTGTAATTCCTGCACATTTCGTCATTTTAACCACCTTTTTTTTAATTCGTAACTTGAGCAAGCGTGTGCATCCTTTGACGTCAAACTGGACACTAAGGAGCGGGAAGCGGCTTATAGGCCAACAGTTGGCTGATAATTTTTTGGACGCAACTGCGCCACCAGCGCACTATCTAGACAGTAAATAATCAAAGCTACATACCTACGTTTGCCAAAAACTGCTAAAGCTGAACCAATCCTAATGATCTCAGAGTCGAGGTCACATTTGAATGTTATTGCACTTCCCAAATACTTAAACTTCTCCACATGCTTCATGACATTCTAACCGAGATACATTTGGAGTTAGATTGTTCAGTTGTCTCCTAACATACATAACATCGATCTTACTTACACTGTCAGTACTCAATTTTTTTTAATGACTCGTCAAAACTGGTCATCAGTTTTTGCATAAATATTAGGGGATTCCGCTGTAAAACATAAGTCGTCCTCGTACCTTATTGCTGTAACTATATGGCATAAAACTTTTTTACGTGCCTTCATTCGGTCTAGGTTGAAAAATTTACCGTCAGTTGTTAGTACGGACTACGGAAGTGTATAAAGATGCCTTTTGGGATGTTATGTGTGTGGCTCATAAAGTATGTTAACAACCCATTACGTCCCCACTGCAGAGGCACGGATCTCTTCTCATAGCTCGGGAAGGTTAGGCCATACTCCACACACGGGGGCCAAGTCCGGATTGGTGGAGGTTGTGGGGCTAGTGGCCAACCCCAGTTTAAAAAAAAATAAGCCGCCTTAAGGACTCCAACGTGGCTTAACGACTGCCATCTAGCGATAGCAGCCGGCACCAACGGCTTAACGTGCCTTGCGAAGCATGGAAACGGTCGAGATAAATGCCACTAACAGTCATACCCATCCAGGTTATGACCGTGTCTGTAGTCAGTTAACCTTCGTGATCGACGCGACCACGCAAGCCGCACTGAGCCACGACCGCTTCTCATATAAAGTATATTTACTAAAATTAACATAAAAGACAACGCCAAGCTGGCCATACTGTCGTGCCCCAGCCCGAAAATAGGCAATGCACACATATTACACGAATGATTTATATATCAAACGATAGCTGTTTGATTGTAAAATAAAACCGTATTGCCATTTTACCTTCAAAAGTTGGGAGAACAGAAATATTAACTTGTAAGCTAAAGTGATGCTTACCTAAGGTACGATGGGGTAATAGCGGATGACTTTTTAGTGCCTTGTAATAATAGTGAGAAAACATATATATTTCACAAATCTTACGGCTTACGGCTGTAAAAATTCGTAAAATTAATAATAAAGAGATAAATAGTTAATACAAAATTAGAAATAAATATTTAAATGGTAACTTTTCTTCTCTAAATTGTCCGTCTTCTATTGACGCACATTCCATGTTACCCTTGCTAACCTTATAAAACGTAACTTAATGTTTACATTCTTGAATGAATGACTGAATGCTAATGATAATAAGGTTTAACACAGATGATGCTCGTAATTCATATGAGGAGATTATGTTCCAATATACTTATTCCTCTATGATTGCCTTATAGGTAGGCATCCAGTAGTGGACTGGCAACGGTCATTAAAACTTATCGTTAAAATTGTCAAGTTATATTGTGATATTTAAACATCTAACTAAATGTTTCACATTGAGGTTTACGTTTACATATTGTTATATGACTTAATAAACTTAGGACCCTTGGTAGGTGAACTGATCGAAAGAACTAATTTATCCGGACCAACAGAATAATAAAGCATGTTTTTTTTTAACAAAACAGACCTAAATTCTACTAAATGTAATGCTTACGGTGTGTTTATTTTAGTAACTATCTACATATTATAACAAAGGTTGTCTTATAATATACTGAGGCAACTGAAAATAAATTCAGAGGTTTGTTTATAGTAGTCTAGTATACATATAGTTATATGCATCTTGTTGGTGTGTGTAAATCTAGAATGGTGTATTTACAGCCGAAAATAATTAAATGCTATTTTGACATTTAATCTCCGGAGATCAAACGTCAGTGTAGTGATGTATGATGTGGATATTTCGTAAGTTTATGGAAAAATCGGTTTATTGATAAAGAAACTTTCATAAACAGCATTGTTAAAATGTCAAAGGAATAATTACACTCATGTTATTGTGAAACATAAAAACCGCTTAAATTCTGGACTTCACAGTCTAACTTACTATATGCTTACTACTTCATACTTAATACCTTGGCTGGCTCAACGATCCAAAGAGGCTCTTTTGACGATCTTGGCTTATTGCTTTTGTTATTGAAAGGAAGCGTGATTATTGATAAGTCGACCATATAATATTTAATATGGAGAATCACTGGTACCTTCTACCCGTTTGAAATATTTGGTTAAATAATTTAAATTAAGCTCGGTGTGTTCTCAGCCTGACTAGTTGACAAAATAATGACAGTAAGATTTAAAAACTAAAATGAGAATTGCATACCGTTCGTAGAGTTTACATAGATCTATTTAAAAAGTCTCTCATTCTGAATTGCAATAATAAGTAATAATATTAATGTTTAATATTATATTCTTTGTCGTTTCTGTCATTTTCATTTTTTTACATATCGAGGGTTCACGGGCGACTTGTATTAACCGACATTTTTGGGAACACAGGTAACCTCTACTTTAAAAATTTATTTCTTACAAAATACCTCACAAAAAATAACTTCTGAATAATATTTAAAATATTAAGAATATCGAGAATCTATATAATACTAAGAAGTTAAGTTTTAATGATTATTTTTCTAAGATTTCTTTTTTAAATCAGTCTCCTGAACATTTCTAAAAATGTCGCTTAATACAAGTCGCCCGTGAACCCTCGATATATAAATCATTGGTATTTTTTAAATAATAATATAATAATAATAATAAAAGACATTTATTTATCTGTTTACATGCACAATTTCGGTATAAATTTCAGAATATATAACTTTAATCAGATAAAATACTCATTCAAATACCGATAACTTTTATTTATTACATATTAAATTGATTCATTTTTCCGATAATTTCACAACACTATTGAATGAGTGAATGAAAATCAAATGTCTATCAATCTTTCATGTATCACGTATATAGCAGTATTTTTTATTGATTTATTATCTATTTTCCAAACTTTTAAAGAGGGTAGAGAATACCCATAATTATTAATTCGATATTTTTAAGGTATGTCACGTAATTTTATTTTTGTAATACATAGGGGTAAAAAATTTTTAATACAAGTCCAAAAATGTTTCTATCTTACTCAGGTAACTCGCGTGCATTAGTCAAATATCTACAAAAATATTTTTTTATCTTTTTTCTCCCAACTTTTAAAGAAATTTTGAAAAATGTAAAATTCTGAATTATTTGTGTTACGGTTTTTTACTTTATCTTATTTTTGTAATATTTCGGAATAAAATAATGAAAATATAAGTACGAATATGACTCTGGGACACAAACGGGCATTGTCTTTTGCTTAAGTAGTAACGAGTAGTATCGTTGGCCCCCCTCCAGTGAATGGCCTTTTGAACTTTATAGCACAATATTAAGGGTTACCGCTACAAAAAATATCGTCTTATATTTTTGTAAAAAGAAGCATTTTATGCTTTGTATAGTTTATAATAGCTTTTTTGATTTCGATTCTAGCAACACTGAAAACTAAAGTCTTTTTGTTCGTGTGTCGCAGTCGTTTCAATGTACTGCAGATTTTTATCAAAATTTGTTAAGACTAGGTAGGTTTATTGCTTTGTTTCTTATTGTATCGTGATTTGTTACATTGTAAGAGTTATTTATTTCATTTATTAGGTCGATTTGATGTTAAATAACGCAAAAGTAACTAGTTTCTAACTTATAATTCAGAAATATTAGGGGGCCAATCACTGTACTTAGGCCTTATATGGAAGTCCAATGAAGAATGTTAATGGGTCCGTTAAATCACTTGAAACTTTATGACCTTGTAGCCTAAATGTCTAGAAATACACTTGTTTTTGTTTCATTTAAATCAAGCGAGTAGTTTTGAAGTTACGATAATTTTAGTTTCCGCCTTTTTCAAATACTTCGTTCGGGCGCGCCAAGCGCGCGTGACGTCATACCGTCATACTCGCCGCTCTCACCGTACTGTGTTCTTCATACATTGCTATCGGATGGTCCCTACGTTCGCCCACAATAACATTTCTAACTGTAGTTTTTTTATGTGAATCGGTGTTACAGTAGTGTTACAAGTATAATCGATGACAGTTTTAAAAATTGATTGAAAAATCGAATGATTCCTTAAATAGACGAGTTAAGCTACTATTTCTCAAATAACTCCGATTTCTTTACCGCGGCCGCCGAGACAATGATTAAAAATGCAAAAGTACTTAAACTTATTTTTTATCTTTCTTATCACAAATCTGTTGATCCTTATAAGATACCTATACATATATACCTAAATACCTATTTTTCATTACTAGTATTGAAAAATTTAGGTAATAATGATATTTATGAACTTGATATTTCGGAAATAAGGAGTGAGAGGCAAGGTAAAAGTGATAGTGTCAAAATCACTTATGTCATCAACTGTAATATAATGACACAATAACGACACTGAAGCGGTCATGGCTCAGCGCTGCTTACGTGGTCGCGTCGATCACGCAGGTTAACTGACTACAAACACGGTCACAGCTTGGATGGACTTGACTAGCAGTCCATCCAAGCTTCCTATAACGCCTCCGACATAGCTTGGCGACTGCCATCTAGTGATAGTTACTGATATTTAAGCCTATCCAAGTTGTGACCGTGTCTTTAGTCAGTTAACTTGCGTGATCGATGCGACCACATAAGCAGCGCTGTGCCATGACCGCTTAAGTGCCGTTATTGTGTCATTATATTACAGTTAATGACATAAGTGATTTTGACACCATCACCTTTACCATGCTCCTCACTCCTTATTTCCGAAAACTGGGCATAAAACTTAAACAAATATATATACAGAAAATAGATCTTCGCTTATAAATTACTTGAAAATCTCTAAGAAGTTATCTATAAATCTTAAAATAAGTTGATAAAATTTAAAATATTGTTTGTTTGTAGGTGTGGACAAAGCCCTCTGCGCGAGAGTCAGACTCGCACTTGTCCGGTTTTTATTTTTTATGTGTATCGGTTAACTCATATTTATTTTATTTTAGATTGGCTAGAAATAGCTACGGCGACGACGTTACTGTTTATGCAAAAGTTATCAGATAAGGAGAAGGTGATAGACACAACTTTTGGCTTTGGGTCTGGGTGGATCATACTTTTCATGTATTTCTTTTGACTTTAAGGTTCAAAAATATAACAGTAAAAAATAACTTTTCGGGTATATTGGTAGTTGTATTTAAGCACTTTGACACGAGCACGATTTTCTAGTTTTTGAATTCGTCATTTTTAAAATTTTCAACGCAAACTTCATACATAGAGGTAGGGAGCGGTGCGCGCACTGAGCGACCGTTGTAGAGTGACGTCACAGCAGCGTGCGGCGACCCCGCGTCACTTGCCTACCTAAATAATTCAGTATCTCGGAAACTATCAAACGTATCAAAAAAATTTTTTCACCATATTTTTTTATTTTTAATAGAGTATATTTTAAGATAAAAAACAAAAATTGGTGGTATTCTTCATTGAATGGCATGGCGGCCAATCACTAAAAGACGGTTTTATAAAATACAATAAGATTTTGAACTTTATTTGCGCTGTGTTAACGGAGTTATTTATTAAATTCATGCATAAACCATCATAGCCCTTGTCTAAACAAAAACTGGCCGGGCCAATCACTGTGTTTTTGATGGGATTGGCAATGCCAATCATTGTATTTTGTTAGGGCCAATCAATATACCGTTTCTCAAAGAACACGACAGTGATGTGCACATTTTATTATATTTTAACAAATTTATTTTATTTACCTAGCTAGATATACAAAATCCTAAAAAATAAATGCCTATTCTCTTAATTTACTTACCTTACATTAGTAATGAGATACAGTGAAAACGAAAACCATTTTATATCTTTTGTTGTTTTATTATTTTGTAATTTTCTACTGAGATAATAAAAGAATAAAATAAAAGATTTAAACATATTTTATTTTATTTGATTCTTTGTTTCCCATCACTATTGCTCGTTTTGCTACATTCATTGGCACACCACGTATACAGTGATTGGCCCGGTCATTCACTATCAAATCGTTAGGACAATCACTGTGCTCAAGGGGGCCAATAATACTACTTTTGGGTGGTTTTTACTAAAATTCCATAAATATCTATTTAAACGCAATTATTTAGGGTTCAAATCATATTAATTTACTTCTTAGGCCCTTACAGAATGGTAACATACAATTCAGCAGTCAACTGTTAGCCAATATTCAGAGTTATATGGGTTCAAAGTAAAAAGTTTGCTTAAAGGGCCAATCATTGTACCCGTTACCCTATATTATTGAACATAGCTTTTGGTCATACCCAATCATGGCAATTTAGTAGATCCTATCCATTGCTTTTATTAAACAAGTCATTTATGGATCAGATTTGTATTCCAAAGTACCGACGGATTATTTGTTTTCGATGTAAATAATATTTTCCTTCACGATTATAAATAATTTAAGCACTTATATTGCATTTCTTAAGTTAAGTGAATTTGTAATTCTTTTTGAGAAATAAATATCTCAAACCGTGTATGGATCTTACAGCTCATAATTTTATTGTTGACATGATTTTTAATAGAAATTAAGTGTTAAAAAAATATGTGCTGAAGTGAGTTTCTTCTGGACTCAACGTTTCTTCTCGCTTCGCAAACATTTCCTGAAACGTTGAGTGTAAAAATTCCGCGTGGTAAGGACTTTGTGCTAGATAGAAAAACTACTTTGTACTAGATAAATAACCATTCAAAACTCAACTCAAAACTCAAAATGTTTTTTATTTAAGTAGATGCTTTACACATGCTTTTAAATCGTCAATATTTTTTTCTACCTAGTACAAAGTCCCTACCACGCGGGACTTGTACACTCAACGTTTCGGGAAGTGTTTGCGAAGCGAGAAAAAACGTCGAGCCCAAAAGAAACTCGCTTCAACACATTTTTTAAATAAAATCTTAAATTCTATTACAATTCATGTCAACAATAAAATTGTGAGCTGGAGGATCTATACATTTCCATATATCATTGTCATTTACATAATCTAGTATTTTGTAATACCCTCTAGAGCATAAACAATTTTTAACATGCAATTTGAATTTGTTTTCTGGCAAACTAGTCACATTTTCGGGTATTTTGTTATAAAATTTTACACACTGCCCCATAAATGACTTCTTAACTTTACTCAGTCTCGAATAGGCAATATCTATGTTATTAATATTTCTTAGATTAAAATTGTGTCTGTCACTGTTTTTATGAAACAAGTGCAAATTTTTACGTAAATACATGATATTTTCGTATATGAATTGACTAGCAACAGTAAGAATATTAATTTCTTTAAACATATTCCTCAACGACTCGCGGGATCGCATCTGGTAGATTGCGCGAATTGCCCTTTTTTGCAAAATGAAAATCGTTTCAATATCAGCCGCATGTCCCCAGAGTAAGATTCCGTAAGACATTATACTGTGAAAATAACTAAAATACACTAGTCTCGCAGTACCTACATCTGTCAACTGTCTTATTTTCTTAACAGCATATGCAGCTGAACTAAGCCGTCCCGCTAAGGTTTCTATGTGTGGGCCCCATTGCAGTGTAGCATCTAAAGTTATACCTAAAAAAACGGTCTTATTTACAAAGTCCAATACATTATTATCTACAATTACACTGTTTTCAATTTTCTTTACATTTGGTAATGATAATTTTATGCATTTTGTTTTTTTTGCATTTAAGAGTAGATTGTTAACAGTGAACCACTTTAGAATCTCTGAAAGAGTGTTGTTTACTTCGTCAATTTTGCTATCTTTCCTGTCAATCTTAAAAATAAGAGAAGTATCATCAGCAAACAACACAATGTTTGACAAATTTTGGACCATATATGGCAAGTCATTTATATATGTAAGAAAAAGAAAAGGGCCTAATATAGATCCCTGGGGCACACCCATTTTAACCTTAGAGCCGGATGAATTTGTGCCATTTACTTGGACTTTTTGCGTTCTGTTGCTTAAGTACGAATTAAGAAGACTGAGGGCCCCGTCCTCGACACCGTAATGCTTTAACTTTATAAGCAATGTATGATGTTCAACGCAATCATATGTAGTAGATGTTGTAGATCGACCTTTTGTGAAACCAAACTGTTGTTTATGCAGAAGATTATTTTCATTAAAATTTTGTAGTAATTGGTTGAGCATAATTTTTTCAAAAATTTTACTGAGAACTGGTAGTACAGAAACTGGTCTATAATTTCCCGGATCACTTTTGTTACCAGACTTATATAGGGGTATCACTTTACTACATTTCATTAGGTCCGGAAATACGCCACTATCAATACTGATATTAAAAAGACAAGCTAAATATGGCGCTAAAGTCATAATTACATTACTAATTAAACTTACTGATAGTCCCCAATGGTCTTCAGTTCTTTTCATTTTAAGAGATTTAAAAGTTTTGACAATAGTGTCTGGTTCAATTTCTCTGAAGGAGAATTTTTCATTACAAATACTGACATTATCTTCTAACAATTGTTTAGCATGCACAGGTGACGAATTCAAGGCCTCAGTGGTCTTAAGTGGAATATTTGTGAAAAAAGTTTCGAATTCTTTGGCTACATCGGCATTTGTTGTAATTTTACCTTGATCTGTTTGCAAAACATATTCATTATCGCGGGGTTTGACCTTGCCGGTTTCTTTGTTTATAATATTCCAAACGGTTTTAATTTTATTATCTGATGATTTTATTTTTCTGGCTAAGTAATTCGATTTTGCTGCACGGCATACCTGTCTAAAGATTTTCGAATACTTTTTTACGTACTCTTTAAAGTTATTATCAAAAATATAGGTTTTTCTGTCATAGAGATCAAACAAAGTTTGTCGGCTTTTATAAATACCTACAGTAGCCCACTCACAAAATTTGAATTGATGATTAATATTTCTGGATTTTGTTTTAAATATATCTTGAAATTCTCTGTCAAGCACTGTGAAAAAATCATTATAAAAACTATTCGCGTCTACGTGTTTATCAAAATTTGGTATGGGCAGCTTTTCAATTAGTGTTGTTTTAAAATTTTCTATTCGGTTAGCAGCGACAGGTCTTGTGTGAACTTTTATTTGTTCTTTAATAAATCTCACAGGGAAGCTAGCCAGCAATCCGCTGTGATCAGAACTTAAACAATTTATAACTTTTTTTTCTACAAATTTACAGTTACAAAATATGTTATCTATGCAAGTTGCAGAAGTCTCTGTTTTTCTTGTTGGTTCCAAAAAAATGTAATCTAAATCAAACGACTTAAAAAGACAAGTGATTATAGTTGTTAGAGACTTCTTTTCTAACAAATCTACATAAAAGTCTCCACAAACGATTACCGATTTACTACTTTTACTAACTAAATCTAATGCATCCTCCATTGCCGATTCGAAACGAACAAAGTTATCGTCATATGGGGGTCATAACTCGTAACACTACCCTATAAATTACAAAATGCTAAAGTAATGTACTGCGCGGCCGCTTTTCTGTGACCATCTTAACTTGGTCGGGTTACCACGGTCATGCACTTCACAATGTCTCTTTTTCGATTATCTCGTTAATTATTCAATGTAGAACGCTGAAATTTTAAAGTTACGAAATTGAACTAGGCAACTAATTGTTGACATAACATTCAGTTCAAAAAACCTCAAGAAACTCAAACTCTGTCAATCGGCGATCAAACAACTCCACTATCGTGGCCCCAACTGAATTAAATTTCATCATAACTTATTAATTACTTACAGTATACTTATAAAAATTCACAAACATTTGAAGCCAGCTTTAAGCTACGAAATAACGTTTTGAGTGAGTCTTGAGAGCTCTTATTCGTCGTGCTAGGACCTTTTAAAGGAAAATTCTATTTATTTATATAACTTTTAAACGGTACATTATTGTCGTTTTTTTATTGATGAACAAATTAGAACTAATCATAAGAAGTGGTATACGAAAAAATATAAATGTGCGCTTAACCGTTTCAGAGATCCAGCAAACCTGCAAACGTTACCCCAGCCGGAATTTGAGTAACTTCGCAACCGTTAAACGTATCAGCACAAATGAAGTCGCAACATTTACTTCGTCTAGACTACTAATTATTTAGCTAATTTTTATTTTAATATACCCAAAAAATCTAAAATAGTCTGGCTGGGGTAACGTTACCGCAGCCAGATATGTTTTTGGCAAATAACTAAAAAACTATCAGCAGAACAAATTCAAAAATATGCGCAACAATTACAGAAGCTGGACAACTAATTATCTATTACACTCGAATGACGAAATTCGACATTTTCTGGCTGGGGTAACGCACACGCAATTATTTATTATTGATAGCAAATAGTAGCAATTAGGTACTACACACTTATAGAAACTCTATGCCCTTCATGTTAAACAAAGAGGCAACCAGCCAACCTGATATCAGAATGGCTGGGCAATTTATTTTTCATATTTTTTAGAATATATCGTAGGTAGCGGTTATTTATGATAGGTAGCAAATAGTAGCAAATAGGTTGCAATTATTGAATATACTGTCACAAAGAAACGCCACAGGCAACGAGCCATTCTGACGCTGACTAAATTATTATGACTTATAGAACTGATGAAAATAAATATCAAAAAAGAGGAATCTCTTTATGTAACTATTCAAATAATTTTTTTGAGCATCTATCTACTAGGTAGATTTTTTAGAACGTTTTTGATCCGTTCTGTAATAATATGAGAGATAAACTTTAGATAAACGGATACTAACCTTCTATAAACTGGTCGACAAGTGAATATATGTGAGTGCAAGCTTCGTCTGGCATCACCCACCCGCCAGTTGTTATCTCCAGCCGGCCTTGGTTAATTAATTTTTTGAGAGCCTGGAATACATACACATAGGTACAGAACAGTTCAAGTTTCTTGACAGGTTTCAATTTTTATAAATTTAGATATAAAATGAAAAAAAGAAACAACCCAATAAAGAAAAATCACATACCTTCTGTTTAACAGGATGAGATCTCTCCCACCACGCATTTAAAAAGGATATTTCCGTCCATATGAAGGTCATGTTCGGATACTGATTCAGTTTCTGAACCATGTTGTTTATGATATTTTTGGTTTTCCAATCGAAATACTGTTCGAAAGTCTTCAACCACCCTGGATCATTATGCGAATGAGGAACAACGAATACCTGAAAAAGAAACGCACTCAATAATACAGTCATTTGCTATATGGTGCCAACTTTTTAGGGTTCCGTACCTCAAAAGAAAAAAAAATATTATATATAACCTTATAGGATAACTTTGTTGTCCGTGCGTTTGTTTGGTCATTGACCGAGGGAGTTTTTCCGCAGATATGGAAAAAAGCTTATATTATACCAGTGTATAAAAAAGGACTCAAAGGCGATGTAACCAATTATAGACCGATATCAATATTAAATGTATTTGACAAAATATTTTAAAAAATGGTTTATAGCAAAATCTACAGTGTAATAACCAAAGCAATTAAAAGGTCAATCCACAACGACAAATTCCTCCTGTTATATAATGCTTACCTTTATGACATCTATACCTGTTTTCAGCACAGTAACTTCCTGATGTATGCTGATGATACTAAAATATTTATGAGTGTACGTGATGATAACGACTGCATTAAACTTCAAGAGGATCTTTAATAAAGATAATGTTGGTAAATGTCAAGTGGTATCATTTTCACGTCGTAGGAACACCGTGGTCTATACTTATAACATCGATAACAACTCTATTGTAAAGACTGATAATGTCCGTGACCTGGGCATTTATCTTGATAAGAAATTATTTTTTGATCATCACATTGACACGATAACAGATAAAGCGTTCAAAGGTCTCGGCTTCCTTAAGAGAAACTGTAAGGTATTCTCTGATGTAGGCTGTCTCAAAGTCATTTACTATGCATACGTACGTAGCATTTTGGAGTATGGTTCAATTATTTGGTATCCTAAATACAAAATATACGATGAAAGAATTGAACGTATTCAAAAATTATTTATTAAACAATTAAATTATCGTACCAAATCATACATTCGGGATTATTCTGAGTGTTGTCACTACTATAAGCTTTTAACTTTAACAGAACGCCGACATGCTTGATATGCTTTTTCTATATGATCTCCTGAACTCAAGAGTTGACTGTCCATCCTTGGTTATGCAGATTTATCTAAGTGCCCCTAATAAGCGCACCCGTCATACTGCCTTACTCCATATTCCTTACCATCGAACGAATTATGCAAAGAATTCAGTATTAACACGTTTGTCCCGCACGTACAATACACAATTTTGTGAAATTGATCCCTTAACTCCAAAAATACTTATAGATTAAAGCTATTTCAGGCATTTCTCCCGACATAAAAAAAACATACACACGCACACGCGCACCCACACACACACACACACACACACACACACACACACACACACACACACACACACACACACACACACACACACACACACACACACACACACACACACACACACACACACACACACACACACACACACACACACACACACACACACACACACACACACACACACAGTAACACATACACAGTGCATAAAATACTTTCATTATAACGTGTACATTAGTTAATAAATAATCTGTTAAGGCTTTACAATGTAAAATTTGTCTAACTTCTGTATCAGTATTTAAGAAACAGCTGTTTGATTTCCTTAATAAGTTAAAATAAAAAAAACCGTTTGCGTACCTACTTGTTTACTTGAAGACTGTTAGCAAGTTATTCCCAACGCGGTCGTTCCATGACTCATTTTAAACAATTCAATACGCTGTTACTTACCTTTAATCTAGGCCTTTGACTATCATTTCGGATTTTATCGTACCGGTTTTCAAAATTTGAATCCCAAAATTCTTTGGTCCGCATCCAGCTTGGCTAGAACGTTAAAAACAGGCGGTGTTAGTGCCAAATAGAGATCGCCTCCAAACATGCTTCAATTCTATGATCTTCTGACAAATCTAAACCGCTGAAGATTTACTTAATAAGATTTAAAGTATATCAATGATAAAATGGCTGGAATCATTTAAAAAATCATCAAGCATAATAATGGGCGGTTTTTATACCCAATCACACCTTTAGATCTTAGGCTATCTTAGTTCAGGAAAACATATACCTATAGTTAATTTCAGTGCCTATCTGTACTGTACTACAATTGTAGAGTGGCTAACAGTTATCAAAACATGCAATTAATCTCTGGCAGTTATTGTTATGGTTCTTTCACAACACTGCTAACTTTTTTGATTTTTATACTATTTGATAATTTAATTTCTACTACTTGGCGGAAAATCGAAAAGGACAATGACTCATTTCATGCATATAAGTGAGGTATATATTTATGATTTATTTATGCATATATACTTATGTATATTAACATCTAAAAAAACATACTACAAATTACCTGAAATTCGAATGTAGGGTACTTTGTTACTGTGTCTATGTCCGCCGTACTTTCCTTTAAAGACGGACATTGTTCAATTTTTATCTGTAAAAATAAATATTTTTGAAATTAATAGCTTTTATGCGAAACAAGTAATAAATTGTGTAACTACAAGTTAATAGGACTTCGTATGAAACGTTTTAACGATATACTCGTATAGGTTCTACATTGTCTATATATTTTTTAAGAGAAGTTGTTCATTTGAGTTTTGTTCACATGTTTAAATCACACAATAAAACTAATTAAAACTTACTATTTCTCGTGGTGATTCTTCTAAAAGCTGAGCTGATTTGAAGTCAATAACTTCAATGTCTATGTTATTATCTGAAACACACAGAACATATTCTATAGAAACTAGGTTAGGTTAAGTTGTTGGAACATTTTTGTATGGACACTGCGATACTCGTAGTGCCCTGAGACCGTATTTATTTTTTACATCTACCGCGTACAACGTAACATACTTGCATTCTAAATACCAACCAAAAATGTTTTTTTTTTTTTTTTACCAAATAGAGTCTTAACAGTTGATCGATTTGCCCAGTTCAAAACTGTGATATCAGAAAAGTCGCAGAATAAACGATTTTTCAGTATGATGAGGGATGTTACACTTAAGTTATATTTCCGATAGACGAAACTCGTCAAAAAAATTAGGCAGTTAACAGATGTATGGTTCATTCCAATAAATAAAAAGCAAAACATAAACAAACTTACTATGGAACTGACACATGTCAATGTCATCTGCATACTACATTTATTGTTTACCTTTTGCTTTTTTTTGACTGAAATGAACTATAGACACTGCACGGCTAGTGTATTTTTGTTATTTCCATATATTATGTCTTACGGAATTTTACTTTGGGGACATGCAGCTGATATCGAAACTATTTTCGTTTTACAAAAAAGGACAATCCGCGCAATCTATCAGATGCGATCCCGCGAGTCGTGGAGGGATAAAGTTTAAGGAAATTAATATTTTAACGGTTGCTAGTCAATTCATATATGAGAAAATTATGTACGTCCGCAAGAATCTGCATTTGTTTCGTAAAAACAGTGACAGGCATAATTTAAACCTAAGGAATATAAATAACATTGATATTGCCTATTCGAGACTGAGCAAAGTAAAAAAGTCGTTTGTGGGATAATGTGTACGATTCTATAATAAAATACAAGAAAATGTAACAAACCTGCCTGAAAACAAATTCAAAACGCATGTAAAAAAATGACTGTGCTCAAAAGGTTATTATACTCGTAAGATAACAGATTATATAAATGACAAAGACATTTGGAAATGTATTGCTCTTCATGATAACTGTATTGTTGATGACATACATTGTATTAGTAATTAAGTATTATTTAAAAAAATGTGTTGAAGCTTGTCAGATATAATAAACTCTAGATATAATTTTAAAAAGAATAATTTCATAAGGTATAATAAACGCTGTATATAATAAACATACAATATAACAATTATATGATATAAGACTCATTTAACCTACTATTGATAACATATAACATATCTTAGATATAAATTTAAAAGATATAACAGTGGAGATAGCAAAACTGAATTGACAAAATATTGAATCGTAAGTCGGAATATACAGAATGCGAGTTTTTAAGAGCTTTGGCCTCTAACTTGAGTTTGAAAAATAATTAATTTAAATTTAATTAAATGTTAAAACACAAACTTAATTTTTTATTTTATTTATGTAGATGTTTAACACATGCTTTTAAATCGTCATTATTTTCTACCTAGTACAAGTCCCTACCACGCGGGACTTGTACACTCAGCGTTACGGGAAGTGTAAAATGTTGTTTTCTTGTTAATATTACTTAACTAATGTGAACTCTTTATAAAATATATTTTGTATACTAAATTAATTGAATTTTATTTGTCAAGTATAAAAGCACCAGATGCAAGCAAGCACGTAAGCAAGCATGCATGCAAGTAAGCAAGCATACAAACATGAAAGCAAGCAAGCATGAAGGCAGGCAAGCAAACAGTCGATCTGTGGTTATTTTATCAATCAAACCTAACACGGTGACTGTGAGGGGAGGCGAGCAAGCTCGCCTCCACATCACAGTCTCCGAACCTAAATTATCCGAGTCGGGGTGCTCCGAATTCCCGAGCTCGCTTCGCTCGCTCCCACATCCTATTTAGAATCCATGAGAATTTTGTATGTATTCTGAATAGATTGGTTCTGAATAGTAGAATTTTCATAAAAAAAGCCGTAGAAAATAAAACCCTGGTAATTTCTCTGCTCACTCGGTTCATTATATCTAAAGTTATTATATCTTATGAACATTATATCTCAAGAATGTTATATGATAATAATGATATGTATTATAAATGTTATATCAAACGATTTTATATAATGTAATCGTTAGAGCTTATAATTCTTATATTCAACAAAATTATATCATCTGTTGGTATATCTCGTGATAATTATAGCATTTGAGCGTTATTGAAATGAAAATATATCTCCCGTTTTTATATAAAATGAGACGCACCCCTTGATACCTATTGTTTAACTAAAGCGTCACATTAATGAGTTCTTGAGTTATTTACCGGTAAGACAAGTCATATAAACCAAAATTTAAAATACTTTTCAATGCCTTTTTCATATGAAAAAACAAATGTATGAGCAACAGAAAAATAAAGCCTATCATGTAGCAGCCAATTTATTTTTGATGTTTTGTGTTTTCCAATTTGTGTAGGTACATACTTTAATTGTAGGTTTTATTTTTAAAATATTACTATGCTTTATCGACAACTGTTTCTTTTTTTACAAACGTGTACCTAATGTATTGCTTTCATAGATACCAGCAGTTAAAATGATAACCCACTGACACCTTGGAAGTTTCCACAGTGTCAGTTATCAAAATTAAATACTTAATGGTAACAAAAGCTATTGTTTTCCCTGTAGGTACAATTGTAAATAATTTCATCTCATCAAGTATGGATGTTTGTTTGTTTGTTCCACTTTCACGTCGAAACTACTGAACGGATTTGGATGAAATTTGGTAGTTAGATAGATAGAGCACTCGGCTAACACATAGGATACTTTTTATTCCGGAAAACAATGATTATTTCTTTTTTGCTTCGTCACTAATTGGCGCTTCTTAACATTTTATTTCTCTCTCTAGACCCAATTCTGAAGTCCACGCAGACGAAATCGCGGGCAGAAACGAGTATAAATTAAACGTGGAATATTGTCATTTTTACGTTCGCACACGAACACGAGAAACATCATATTACCATTGTGAGCGAGTCCGACTCGCATTTGGCCGATTTTCAGGTGGACATGACCACAACCTTTTTTGCAGGCTGGATCTGCACTTGTGGTCCAATCAATTCAACTGCCATGTTAATTACTTAACTAGGTAGAAGGCTATATGCAAATAACAGCATAAAATCGACCGACCATTTCCTTAAAAAGCAAATAAACAGAAGCATTTTTTGTTATTTAAAAAAATTCGTACTCGCTACCCACGCGTCTTTTTATACGAACAGTCCAATACATTCCACCGCCTCATTAACTACTAGTCGGTTGGTTGCCGGGACTTGTACCGAGCACACGTCTGCTGAGTTATTTTTTTAATTATTTCCGTTTTAGAGTAGTCTCAACGTTATTTTTGTGATGGGAAAATAGCTGTGAAACCAATTCAGTGATAAGCGGTCATAAGAAGAGGATTAACTCGGGAGACAGCTCCGTTTTCCGAGTTCCAGCAGCAAACCACCACGTGGAGCGTCTTTAAGTGCCCATCACCCTTAGGACCGCGTCCTTCACTTGACATTGGCGTGTCGCCATTTTTTTTATTGAAGATTCTCCCATTTTTCACTTGACATTGGCAAAATCACGCTCGTTATGAGAAGTGGAATGCCAAATAGAAAAATAGAATAGAATAGATTTACTGCAGATACATAGACAGAGGACGTCGTAAAGTTGTTCTAAAACTTAAATCTGCAGGTAATATAAGGTACAGTAGTACACAAAAAATAAGGCGCGTCGGTAATCTTCGTTCGCGCAGACAAGAACAAACTATCGACGGAAACACCCGAAACAATCAACGCACGGTGACAGCTTTCTGACAGCTGACAATTTCATTGAATCAGGCGCGAAATCAATCAACCAATAGCGGCAGAGATTTTCGGAACGTGTAATGACGGGTGACAATGAAGCTACTTGATTGGTCCATCAGTTTCCCGCGTAATTAAAATATTGTCTACTGCGCAGGTACATCGGCAAGCCTTATTAAATGTGTATTACTGTACTTTTTTTATAATTTATAATTTTCATATAAATGAGGAAGTTTATTCTACAACCTTATTAATTATAACTGGCTGGAAAGCATTAATCCAAAAAGCCCATAAAACTTATCTAAAACTTCTTCAAAATGGAAATAAAAAGAAGTATTTCTATTAATTAATTAGGCTAGGCTCTATTCGATTACATAGAGCGGTCTATTCTACTGCCTTGCTAATTACAAATAGGAGAAACATACTGCAAGGACGTAAAATTGACCTAAAACTGCTTTTTATTCAATACAAATTTTCGCGCTCGCGCTTTGCTTGCGTCTTTTAATATAAATTATCAAATACATTTTATTTTACAGCTTCGTAAATTACATGAGTGTAGATTAAATTGACCTAAAACTTAAGAATGCAGGTAATCTGAGATACTTCATTTGATACATTTTAAATCTAGAGACACTCAAAATTTGCAATGTATCGATTATGAGTTACCACACCATTACCACACACAACTCAGTCATTAAAGACAAATAGTGCGGTCTAATAATGCTTAATAAAATAATCAAAACAAATTGAATCGTTTTATAAAAAAATAAGTTTATGTTACAAAAATAGAATGGCAGATTCATATGTCAACCACTATTATTATCTGTTTCTGACAGACGATTATAAATAGGTCTAAACAAACTTTACTAAGGCGATAGAAGAGGTAAACAAAATATTATGATAATATTTCTTGTGCATTACATATATGTACGGTTTAAGTTTCTTAGTTTTCGAAATACATATTTGTATTTTTACTTTCGAGCGAGAAAATAATAAAAATTAGGTATTTCATATTGAAATAACACTGCGTTACAAATTTCAAAAAAAATTAAGTACCCACTTTAAATTTTCCTGTTTATATTTATAATTAAGTAAGCATACGTACTTTTTTTCTATTACGTACTGTTTTTAGGTACGGTAATAAACAATTTATTAGTAAAAAAAAATTGTGAACTTAAGTGAGCGTCCAGTATACACACTGTATTATTGCAATATCAATTTTGCGAGTAAAACCGACGACAAAACTTTTAAATTATAAAATATATTGTTAACTTATATATTGTTCACAAAAAATTAAAAAAAAAACTTTTATCTAGAAATATCTTCTCGGTTTAACACTAGCAGTAATCTTATAACATATTATCTGCGTCCCAAAGACCTTGAAACCGTTCTTAGCCTTTTTATATAAAAATAAAAATTCTCTTTCTCACTCAGACTCAAAGAAAAAAAGTAAAATGGAAATGGAGATAATGAATTTTTGATGACATCCGTCAACACATTTAAATGTGTTTAACGAATTGTTCACCAAAAGTTCCGCGTTTTCGAATCTGTAATTACCTACAAAACATTTTCTCACAGCTTTTAACGATGTCCATGCGCATAGTTCTTTCTTTTAGTTTTAATCGAAATTTTGGTTTTTCATTAAAATGCGTATGTTTAGGACGATAAAAGTCTCTTCTTTAACTTTGAGTCACTTAATTTTAGAAAATTAGGCTTCAAATATAAAAATTCTACGCCATTTTTATCCATTGCCTTCACAAAATTCTTTTTAAAGCAGAGTTTAATTGTCTGTGTGGAAAGGACTAAACTAATGTCTTCGAGATCAATTAAAAGCAAGTATTATAATATAATACTTTATAAATTAAATATAATGATGACACCAAAAAAAGTGTCATAAAAATATGAATGTATGTATGTTTGTCCATTACACTGTTTTGGATATAAATATACAGTGTGTCCCTGGATAAAGTGCAATCCCGAAAGGGGATGAAACTAGACCATGAATCATTGACTAGAAAAATATAAAAAAAAATTATAAAAAAATATTGTAGGATTTATTGGTATTTTAAGATTTTCATGTTTCATTAAGGACTCTATGTACAAAAGTATTGATTTCTTCCAAAATAATGGGTCTATTTCTTTGAAATAAAAAAAAAACAGTATGCCTAATACCTGGCGATGACCATGAAATAATAAATAGTCCGCAAAAAAGTAACTATCTTGGGTAAAAAAAAATATTTTTATGAAAAAAATGATTTTTTTAGACGTTTATTTTAGAAAACTTCAAATTACTAAAAAAATGTGCCCTATAACTATGTAATTTTATAGCTTACTTTTATTCTTTACCATTTTAGCTTCCAAATAAAAAAAAACAATGTTCTAACTAAAAAAACACGCTATCTACGAACTTTTAAAGTGGAGCCTAATCGTGTTACCGTGCAGGTAGAGACCGTTTTTTCCATTGTTTCCGTCCTACTCTGTGCCCTTCGGCAGTCGCAGTCCTTTTGTTCTACACTCAGGTAGAGGGAAGGCGAGGGGAGGGGAGGCAGGGGGTTCGAAACAGGACTTACAATATCACCCAGACAGTCGCTCCGATATTCTCGCCGCTGCTACTACTGTTCTCGTTCTCGCATTGTGTTCTCGTTGATTTGTTATTAAGTTTTTGTTACATTGTTGACTGTTACGTTTTCTACTGTTCGTTACGTTTGGACTGTTCCTGTTCTGCTGTTAAGTGTTGACGAAATGCCGCGATTGACAGAGTTCTCACCTCGAGAAATAGCCGACATGCATTATTATTATGGCATGTCACATGGTCGCACAACAGTCGCTCGGACTGCATACATAAATGCTTTCCCGGGCAGACTCATACCCTCAGCTCGAAATTTTCAAGATATTCATAGGAGGCTCTCCAACATTGGACTTGGTTTGGCACGAGATCGCCGTGAGCAACCAGCTGTCGTTATTGACAATGCGATAGAAGAGGCCATTTTAAACGATCTGTTTGCTGACCCTACAACAAGCATAAGACGATTAGCGTTGCGTCATGGCATATCGAAGACGTCTGTCTGGCGAATTTTGAAAAAGGAGGGATTGCATCCTTTCCATTACCAACGAGTACAACATTTACACGAAAATGTAGATAATCGTCCAAGATGCGTAATGTCGACGTGGATTCTAAGAAAAATTAGAGCTGACCCAAATTTTCCCAAACGCATTTTTTGGATGGACGAAGCGACATTTACCCGAGACGGCATTACAAACTGCAGAAATTTGCACTAGTGGTCTCACGAAAATCCACGATTGAAGCGGGCATCTACTTTTCAAGTAAAATTTTCAATAAACGTATGGGTAGCCTTAATCGACGACATTTTAATTGGTCCAGTCATTTTACCCACAACCCTAAATGCTGAACGTTTTTTAGAATTACTACAAAATTTACCCATGTTGATGGAAGATGTTCCCCTGGCTACGAGACGGCGGCGTGGGCGTATGTATCTCCAAATGGATGGATGTCCTGCACATTATGCGCGGGAGGTGCGGCGATTTTTGAACGAAAATTACCCGAACCGGTGGATTGGCCGAGAAGGGCCAGTAGGCTGGCCAGCGCGTTCACCTGATCTGACACCCCTAGATTATTTTTTATGGGGTGTCATGAAGCAAAGAGTATACAGCACGCCAATAAATACCGAGGCACAGTTGCACGACCGAATAATTCAATGCGCAAATGACATTAAAAATGATCCAGGAATGATTCGTAGAGCCACTAACCAAATTAATATTCGTGCAGTAATGTGCTTGCAAAATCGAGGAGGCCATTTTGAACATTTAATGCATTAAATAAAAATGCAAAATTGTAAATTACGGATAATTTTATTAATAAAGTTATTGTGATTAAAGTCTGACTTTTATTACCTACTAAAATGTAAATAACTCCTACCTAGCCAATTTTTGAGTTAGAACATTGTTTTTTTTTTATTTGGAAGCTAAAATGGTAAAGAATAAAAGTAAGCTATAAAATTACATAGTTATAAGGCACATTTTTTTAGTAATTTGAAGTTTTTTAAAATAAACGTCTAAAAAAATCATTTTTTTCATAAAATTATTTTTTTTTACCCAAGATAGTTACTTTTTTGCGAACTATTTATTATTTCATGGTCATCGCCAGGTATTAGGCATACTGTTTTTTTTTATTTCAAAGAAATAGACCCATTATTTTGGAAGAAATCAATACTTTTATACATAGAGTCCTTAATGAAACATGAAAATCTTAAAATACCAATAAATCCTACAATATTTTTTTATAATATTTTTTTATATTTTTCTAGTCAATGATTCATGGTCTAGTTTCATCCCCTTTCGGGATTGCACTTTATCCAGGGACACACTGTATATTTCACGTAGATGTATTGTAAAAGAATCAGCTCAAGTTTCGTCACGTCAATATTGTGGATAAACCTGAGTTTATCTTTCAATATACTGCCATTACTACAGTACTGACGCTTTTTTTGAATAACATCATTACTTACCATCATTCCTTCATTCCAACCACTACACTGTCAGTATATTGTTAAGAAGTTAAAAATTACAAAATCATGAATAAGGTACCTGATTTATTTAACGTTGGGGCACTGTAGTAGTAACAGTATGCTCCAAAGGCCGCTACTATAAATAACACAGCGATGATACGGACAGTAAACAGTCGGCAGCGTGGTACCCTGGCTCTCATTGTGTTTGCTATGAAAAAAAAACACAGAAGATAGTTATTAACAATTGAATCACGCAAGTCTCGTACATACTATACTACCAATAATTTGCTAAATCCGGGATTCTATAAAGGTTCCGCAGGCATAGTATAAATAAATAAACCTGCATTTTTTTTTAAACTACATAAATTACGACATATATCAAACTACAATCAGGTTAATATTTAACCCAATCTGTCACAAAGAATAAACAGCAGTTGCCTGGTGTTGCATTTAGCATCATCCACGTCCACGGTCACTTGTAATGCATTTAGGGGATATAAAATTTTACTATGGAAGGTGGATAACCCACCTTATCGCACCTTGAATCCTTTATAAATCACTACGGAACATTCAGACGATGAAAAAATTACCTTTTATATTTTTTGATCATTTTTTCTATCGATTTAAATAGGTTTCAAACTGCGACTTTACTACCACTTTTGTGAAAATTCTATAGATCATATGCCACAAATCTTCCTCCAGGGCGTGCATTACCGGTAATGCCTACATTCCAATACCATTATTGCACGCCCTAGTACTTCCTACTCCTTTAAGCCGGTGCAGACCAAACGCGTGGCGTGGCGCGTGCGTGGCGTCGGCGTGGCAGCAACTGTTGTAATGTATGAAACTCTATGAGAGGTGTGTAGCTTACAGCTGCCACGCCGCGCCGCCGCGCAGAGCTGCGTCGCTCGGACAAACCGAGTGAGTGGCGTCACTGAACGGAGCGGCAACGTCGCGCGCGCGCGAATGTGGACGTTGTATTTTATGGCAGTCCCTGTTAGGTGTACACCGGGTACGCGCGTTCACGGTACTGCACGTACACGCACACGCACACGCGCGCACGCACACACGCACACGCACACGCACACGCGCAAGCACACGCACACGCGCACGCACACGCACATGTAATCATTTCAATGTACGTGCATTATTTAAATGTACGTTTCGAAAAACTCATTTATACTACACCTACTTAGAAAGTACCTTAATACTTTATCGAATTTGAGGCAGAATGTACGTCATTACTATCGTACAAATATGCGGGAAGAAAACGCGCTGAGCGGGAGGGAAAAGTGTATGAAAATCCATTACTAACGTGTTTTTTTTTTAATTTTGGGTAAGATTATGTCGGTAAACTCATTGTTAAATGCGATAAAGTTTTTATCTCCAAGTTCGCAAAACGATACTGGCCACTAGCTTTTTCCAAACATTATTTTTAAAAAAGAACATGTGATTTTGGCGCCATTTTTCAATTTGTGTAATATTGTGTGTTCCTCGTAGATGTAGTATAAAGCACTATGTATCACTCGAAAGAAAGTGCGATTCCCAACTAGAGTGTATTAAGGCCCTCGGCTGCTCCTCGGGCCTCAAACTACATCTCTCGTTGGTAATCAGTCACGTTGTCGCCTTGATGAACAATGTATTACTGTTCGCACATTGGCCAGAATTCGAAAACGAGACCACTGGTTAGAAGGCCGAAATCACTAATATACAGGGTGGCCGGGAGATTGACGTCAAAAGATAAAATTTTGGTGCCTCTTGTAGAGAGGGGTATCCAAATCACCCCCATGTATGTACCGTGATTTTTCATAGTTTTCGAGTTATGATTTATTTTAAGAATTTTTTGAAAAAAATCAACTGTAATGGCTAAAGTTTCATTTTTTAAATTTTTAGTACGATTTTGTGTGATTTTTTTAATGTAGCTCAATCTTTATGAATTGTACTTTTACTCGTGAAATAATCAGATTCTTACCATTAATGCTACACAATGTTGACTCAAAGTGGAGAATTAACGTTCCAGCAAGTCAGGCTTGAATTTTTATCCGTAAGTTAAAATTCTAAAAAGGCAATTTCATAGTTCCTATGTAACTTTAAAAACTGCGTCAGACTCTAAGCTTTCATAATAATAAAAAAGTAGTACTTAGTATTTAATTTTGTCATGAATGTTTCAATCATGTGCAGTCTGTTCTCGAAAATTGAGATACACGTTATCATTTTTTACCTAGAATAACAATGGAGTGTAGTGGTCGAGACAAAAAAAATTGTAAAATTAGTTAAAATTGAAAATTTCGGGTAGTTAGTTTGAATGTTAGTTTACACACATCATTCTATCACAATTAGCCTTAGGAATAATGAATTATGCAATAATTTATCATTATATGAGTGTAGTGGTTTTAGGAATTTTCCGCCTCAGTGTCTTTGGAGGCTGATTTCATCGAAAAATAGCCTACTAAAGTAGTACTCTTTTTGTATTATTATGAAAGCTTAGAGTCTGGTGCAGTTTTTTAAGTTACCCAGGAACTATGAAATTGATTTTTTAGAATTTTTACTTAAGGATGAAAATTCAAGCCTGACTTGCTCGAATGTAAATTCTCCACTTTGAGTCAACATTTTGTAGCTTCCATTAAAGGTGAGAATCTGATTATTTCACGAGTAAAAGTACAATTCATAAAGATTGAGTTACATTAAAAAATCCCACAAAATCATGCTACAAATTTAAAAAATTAAATTTTTGCCGTTACAGTTGAATTTTTTCAAAAAGAGTGTAGCGGAATAAGCATGGGCCAGATGCCCCTCGGGAAAGTTAGGTTGATATTTTTACCATGACATCAGCTTCTCAAGAGAAACATTTCCCTAAGCTATCAAACCTCAGCACGCGCTAGTTTTTGAAATAAAAATTTTTAATTGATTTTTGAAAAAAATATTTTTTTCCCTTACAACATAATTTTTTTTTGTGATTTTTTTGCAAACGCTAGATACAACAAAGAAGTATTAAACAAAGTACTTTTCAGTGTTTGCAGTGATTTATATATCGAAATACACGAATTTAAAAATTTTCAAAAATTAAAATGTCACGAATTCTGTGCGACACCCTCACGATATTTTTTTTATAAATTACTCTTACTGTGTTCTATAACATATATTTTTTTCAATTTTAGTAAGGGTAGAACAGTGTTAGAAAAAATATTATTTCTCTCCATATATGAATATTAGAGCAGCGAAGTGAGTAATACTGCTCTGATTTTTAAATGTAATTTTAATAATAATATATATATAATACACTCAGACACAGAGCGAACAAATCTGCTCATCACAGCAATGTTTGCCCTGGGTGCGGACGAACCCCCGACCCTCAAGATCAGTAGTCAGGAGCGCTCACCATTAAGTCACCGAACCAGTTAAAAAAAAATGTTTGATTACATTTGTTTCCTGTGAGTACCTAATCGTGCGCTCCAATACTCTGTGGTTCCAATACGCGACACGGCCAGAACGTACGGCGGCGGGGCGGGGCGGCGCGAGCGATAGATGTGGAACTTTCTTGACGCCAGCAGCGGCGAGATCGCTCGGTTTGCGGCGGGCGGTGTAGTGTGCACGATGTCGATACTTCGACATTTTCACAGTTATTCTTACTAATAACCCTTATCACTGACTCAGTGATTTACACTCCAGACTATTGATCCGAGAGTGATGGGCTCGATCCCAATCCAGGGCAAATATTTCTGCGATGATTTATTTTTATTACTGGCTAAAGAAGACCTACATCCATACTACAAACAAAACAAAAAGGCGATTTCAGCAACTACTGAAGAATTATGAAGATTAAAGTCGAAATCCGGAAGTGGAGACGATAACCGTGGGAGAGCCATGCTTCGGCACGAATGGGCCTGCTCGACCGGAGTGATACCACGGCCTAAAAGTGAGTGAGGGCATCGGAGGCCCAACCTCCCCTCCCCCCCAATTCCTCCCATCCCCCCTCCCATTTCAAAGGTCGGCAACGCACTTGTCACTCTTCTGGTATTGCGGGTGTCTATGGGCGGCGGTAATCGCTTACCATTAGGTGATCCGTCTGCTAGTTTGCCACATATCACATAAAAAAGCGGCCAAGTGCGAGTCGGACTTGCCCATGAAGGGTTCCGTTCCGTTCCGGTTTACGATTTCTAACCAATTTAAAAAAACGACTTACTAGATCTCGTTCAAACCAATTTTCGGTGGAAGTTTGCATGGTAGTTTACATCATATATATTTTTTTTAGTTTTATCATTCTCTTATTTAAGAAGTTAAGGGGGCGGGGGGACACACATTTTACCACTTTGGAAGTGTCTCTTGCGCAAACTATTCAGTTTAGAAAAAAGAAACATATGAGAAAACTCAATATCATTTTTGAAGACCTATCCATAGATACCCCACACGTATGGGTTTGATGAAAAAAATTTTTGAGTTTCAGTTCTAAGTATGGGGAACCCCCAAAATTTATTGTTTTTATTTTTATTTTTGTGTGAAAATCTTAATGCGGTTCACAGAATACATCTACTTACCAAGTTTCAACAGTATAGTTCTTATAGTTTCGGAAAAAAGTGGCTGTGACATACGGATCTGATCTGAGGGTTGGGGGTTCGTCCGCACCCAGGGCAAACATTGCTGTGATGAGTAGATTTGTTCGCTCTGTGTCTGGGTGTATTATATCTATATTATTATTAAAATTACATTTAAAAATCAGAGCAGTATTACTCACTTCGCTGCTCTAAAATTCATATATGGATAGAAATAATATTTTTTCTAACACTGTTCTACCCTTACTAAAATTTTGAAAAAAATATATGTTATAGAGCACAGTAAGAGTAATTTATAAAAAAAATATCGTGAGGGTGTCGCACAGAATTCGTGACATTATAATTTTTGAAAATTTTTAAATTCGTGTATTTCGATATATAAATCTCTGCGAACACTAAAAAGTACTTTGTTTAATATTTCTTTGTTGTATCTAGCGTTTGCAAAAAGATCACAAAAAAAAATTATGTTGTAAGGGAAAAAAATATTTTTTTCAAAAATCAATTAAAAATTTTTATTTCAAAAACTAGCGCGTGCTGAGGTTTGATAGCTCAGGGAAATGTTTCTCTTGAGAAGCTGATGTCATGGTAAAAATATCAACCTAACTTTCCCGAGGGGCATCTGGCCCATGCTTATTCCGCTACACTCTTTCTTTAAAAAATCGTAACTCGAAAACTATGAAAAATCGCGGAACATACATGGGGTTGATTTGGATACCCCTCTATACGAGGCACCTAAATTTTATCTTTGGATGTCACTCTACAGGCCACCATGTATAAAGGCGTAACAAAAGCATCTTCCCATAAAAAGTAACATGCTTTATGAGAACTGATTATAGGTTTTTTGGGGAAATAATGTTCAGTTTCATTAATAGAAGCCGTGGTAAATTTTTTTCAAGTATTTCAGACTCTATATGTATAACTAGCTTGTGCCCGCGGCTTCGCCCGTGTAGACTAAAAAAACGGTCACACTATCTTATTATAATCTACAAAATATTGAAATAGTAAAAATAAAAATTACTTTCCCATACAAATTTACACCCCCATTTTAACTCCTTTAGGAGATGAATTTTGCAAAACCCTTCCTTAGTGGATGTCCCCGTTATATAAGGAACGCCTATGAAAAATTACAAATGTAATTCTATACCCAGGGGATTGGCCTGTGCGTTGATGTTACATATTTCAACCCCTTAGGAGGTGAATTTTGAAGAACCCTTTCTTAATAGATAAATGCGTTACATGAAAAACCTTATGTTGAAGTTTTCAGTTTTTAGACCCATAGGTTTGGGGCCGTCCATTAATCACGTGATGTTTTTTAGATACTTTGTAGACCCCCCTCCTCCCCCCTGGTGATACGTGGTGAGGTTTTAGACTACCCCCCATGCCCTACCCAAAATCAAGTGTATTTTTTGGTACAAAATATTATCTTTAAATATAGGTATAATGTAATTTAATTCAAGAAAATTAAGATATTTCATATTTTTCTGAACCCCCTCCCCCCTTTTGAGCCTCACGTGATTAATGGACGACCCCTTTGGCCTGTGCATTGACATTACCTTCTGACCTTCTGAAATGTCGTTTGTATGTAGCATGGGGTTTGTTCGAATTGCAAAAACTGTTAAACTGCAACCATGATTTCAGGCCCACAGTGCAATTTTATATAAAAACATTTGGAGTTTGAGTTTATTCCCAATACAAGTCGTTCCCATATATCCGTTATTTTTAGGGTTCCGTAGCCAAATGGCAAAAAACGGTACCCTTATGGATTCGTCATATCTGTCTGTCTGTCTGTCCGTCCGTATGTCACATCCACTTTTTTCCGAAACTGTAAGAACTATACTGTTGAAACTTGGTAAGGAGATGTATTCTGTGAACCGCATTAACGTTACCGTCCGAATCCAGATTTTCACACGAAAATAGAAAAAAAACAATAAATTTTGGGGGTTCCCTATACTTAGAACTAAAACTCAATTTTTTTTTTCATCAAACCTATACGTGTGGGGTATCTATGGATAGGTCTTCAAAAATGATATTGAGGTTTCTAATACAATTTTTTTCTAAACCGAATAGTTTGCGCGAGAGACACTTCCAAAGTGGTAAAATGTGTGTGTGTGTGTGTGTGTGTGTCCCGTAATTTCTAAAATAAGAGAATGATAAAACTAGAAAAAAATATATGATGTACATTACCATGCAAACTTCCACCGAAAATTGGTTTGAAGAAGATCTAGTAAGTAGTTTTTTTTTAATACGTCGTAAATCGTAAACCGCAAATTACCTTTCATTCAATCAACTCAAATATAAAAAACCGGCCAAGTGCGAGTCGGACTCGCACACCGAGGGTTCCGTATAAATTCATAATCACACAAATTCATAATTACCATGCAAACTTCCACCGAAAATTGGTTTGAACGAGATCTAGTAAGTAGTTTTTTTTAATACGTCATAAATCGTAAACCGCAAATTACCTTTCATTCAATCAACTCAAATATAAAAAACCGGCCAAGTGCGAGTCGGACTCGCGCACCGAGGGTTCCGTATAAATTCATAATCATACATGTCTTGAACTCTATATTTTTTATATTTGAGTTGATTGAATGAAAGGTAATTAGCGGTTTACGATTTATGACGTATTAAAAGCGTATAAAAGCCTAGCTATTTACACTTTTCTGGAAAAACTTTGGGACGCCATAGACAAAAAAAAGGACGCCGCGGCGCTTTTCATTGGCGGCGCGTCATTCATTCCATTCTATGCAAACAACTTGACAGTTTTGGTATACGTGGCATAGCTTTAGACTTAATTAATCTTATCTTAAAGACAGGTCCCAAGCTGTAAGGTTAACGGCATTCGATAAAGGTACAAAAACTGTAGAAGAAGTGACTTCATCTCATAAATTCACCAAAGTTGGAGTTCCCCAGGGGAGCATACTAGGTCCTTTACTCTTCTTAGTGTACATAAATGAGCTTCCAAATGTTACTAAACACTCTCTAGCGATGATCGCAGATGATGCAACAGTTCTTTTCATAAATGAGAAAACCAATAAGGAAATATATGAATTAGAAATAGTACACACTCTGGGCACCCTAAGCTCATGGTTGAAGGCTTTGAATTTAAATGTTAACTTAAGTAAAACAACACTATTGCAATTTAGGAACTACAAAAAGCAGGTTACAGATTTGGACATTAAACTTAAAGAGACAACAATTACTCAAGTAAATAGTATGATATTCTTAGGTGTAAATTTAGATATAAATTTAAATTGGAAATCCCATATTGAAAAATTGAATAATAAAATATCAAGCTACTGCTATGCATTGTCAATACTAATCGAAGTATCATCAATTGAAGTGGCTGTTCAGTCATACTATGAAAACTAGTTTTCCGCACGCGACTTCGTCCGCGTTAACACGTGAAGAAAACCATCCAGTTTGAGAGGTACCCCTCTGAATGTTATAGTTTCGGCGGGCAGTAGGGTCACACCCTTATGAGAAGCATATTCACTGCCAACCATCGTTCAAATTCCCTATACACAACATTAACAAATTCTGGGTCCGAGCCAACAAAACTTTTCCGTACAGAAAGCTTTAGTATGGCGGCCATCTTGAAAAAGGCGGAATTGAAAAATCAACCCAATATTTGTTATCAGCGATTGTGAAAACCTCCGGATGATAAATTTCAGCTGGATCATCGCAACTTTTTCACCCGCCATTTTGAATCCGCCGTCTTGGATTTTTATTACATCAGGCAGTTGTCCCCCTTTATTCTCAATGACTTTTGTTCAAGAATTCCTATCAATCTCAAATACTTTTGGATGTTGCACTTTGAATCTTGTATGGCGGCCACCTTGTTTTCCCCAATGTTTTTGTTGCCATGCAATTTTGATCATGGTGAAGAGAAATTTTTGTGTGAGAGATACCCCTCTTAATATTATAGTTTCGGCAGACAGTAGAGTCACTCCCTGATGAGGAGCAGATTTCCAAGATCTGAAGGTTTTCCCATATTCACTGCCACTCATCGTTAAAATTCCCTATACACAACATTAAGAGATTCTAGGTCAGAGCCAAGAAAACTCTTCCGCACAGAAAGATTTAGTATGGCGGCCATCTTGAAAAATGGCGGAATTGAAAAACCGACCCAATATTCGCCATCAGCGATTGTGAAAACCCCCGGATGCCTAATTTCAGCTGGATCAGCGCAACAAAATTTTCAGCCGCCATTTTGAATTCGCCATCTTGGATTTTTATTACGTCAGGCAGTTGTCCCCCTTCATTCTCAATGACTTTTGTTTAAGCACCCCCTATGAATCTCAGATACTTTTGGAGATGTTGCACTTTGAATTTTGTATGGCGGCCATCTTGTTTTCCGCCATTTTGGTTTTTTCTTGCCACCGTACAATTTTGACCGAGGTGTAGAGATTTTTTTGTTTGAGAGGTACCCCCCAAGTGTCATAGTTTCGGCGGGCAGTAGGATCACTCCCTGATGAGGAGCAGATTTCCAAGATCTCGAAGTTTTCCTATACTCACCAGCACTCACCCTCTATACCCCTCATACATCATTTTTACCCCCCGTGGCTCCTTCTGGGAGAACAATTATGTCAGTCAGTCAGTGGGTTTGCAGCTATATTATATTGTAATGTGTTTCCGCTATTGATGTATGGTATTATCCTCTGGGGCAATTCTGTAAATGTTTTAAGTACATTTAGATTGCAAAAAAGATGTCTAAGAACCTTCTATAGAACACCTCGTGAGGAGGAGGGGTTTTCTTACTGTCACCGGAATATATACAGGGTGTAACAGAAAGGTGTGATAATACTTCAAGGTGGGCTTTTACCCATCAAACTGAACATTTTTTGTTCTACAACTTTGTTGAAATCGCAAAGAAATTTTCGGACTTTTCATACAAACTTGGTTCGCCAGCTGATCAATTTGTACGAAAAGTCCAAAAAAAATTTTGCGATTTGAACAAAGTTGTCGAACAAAAGTTGTTCAGTTTGATGGGTAAAAGCCCACCTTGAAGTATTATCACACCTTTCTGTTACACCCTGTATATTAGAGCTATGTATTTTTGTAAGAAACCAAACCAACTTTTTAAAAAAGATCTCTGATACACACTCAAGAACAACAAGACACAGAAATAATTTAAGAATGCCTAAAATACATTCTGACATATTCTACAGAAGCACACAGATTAATGCCATTAAAGTATACAATGCCTTACCGACAGATGTATAATTGACCACGCTGAATACGTTAAAAACAACCGACTTCAATCGTAGCAACTCCAATTTTGCTATGTTTTTGTTGATTTTCTCAAAAACCGCTGAATCGATTTCGATAAAATTAATATGGGACCACCTGTGAAGTATACCCTTTCAAACAAAAAAAGAATTTTTGAAATCAGTTCAGGCGTCTTCGAGTAATCGGTGAACATACATAGAAAAAAAAAAAAAAAAAAGATTCCGACGAATTGAGAACCTCCTCCTTTTTTTGAAGTCGGTTGAAAATCATTACATAACAAACAATTTAAGAATACTTTAAAAAAATGGTTGATCTCGAATGTATTTTATGATTTAAATGAATATTATGTAAAATGTAAAATAACCAAAAATATTATTAATGTAAAATAGAAATAATTAATTTATACTTTTATTGACATAACTAATTTATTGTAATTCTTATACTTTGAAATAATTTAATTCAATGATATTATGATGAAATGATTTAATTCTGTTGATTGATTTATATGTTGATTTATATTCTGTTTACAATTAACGAACTATTATTTATTGTATGCCAGAAATTGGTAAAGCTATTAATGAACTACAGTGTACTATGACAGTAACATACCATATTGCTACATCATAGTTTCATATCCTCCAAGAACAGTCAAGAGTGAATCGGTGGGACCACGAGTAATTTAGTCAATTACTCGTCGACCCACCAGTGGGTCAACGCGGTGGGACCACGAGTCGGGAGGGAGCCAATACCACCTGTACTGCCTACTAATAGCGACAGTAAAAATTATTCTGATTCTGATTCTGAAAAAAAAAAACTACTTACTAGATCTCGTTCAAACCAATTTTCGGTGGCAGTTTGCATGGTAATGTACATCATATAATTTTTCTAGTTTTATCATTCTCTTATTTTAGAAGTTACAAAGGGGGGGGGGGGGACACATTTTACCACTTTGGGAGTGTCTCTCACGCAAACTATTCGGTTTAGAAAAAAATGATATTAGAAACCTCAATATCATTTTTGAAGACCTATCCATAGATACCCCACACGTATAGGTTTGATGAAAAAAATTTTTTTTGAGTTTCAGTTCTAAGTATGATCCCCCAAAATTTATTGTTTTTTTTCTATTTTTGTGTGAAAATCTTAATGCGGTTCACAGAATACATCTACTTACCAAGTTTCAACAGTATAGTCCTTATAGTTTCGGAAAAAAGTGGCTGTGACATACGGACGGACAGACAGACAGACAGACATGACGAATCCATAAAGGTTCCGTTTTTTGCCATTTGTATAAGTAGATGTATTCTGTGAACCGCATTAAGATTTTCACACCAAAATAGAAAAAAAACAATAAATTTTGGGGGTTCCCCATACTTAGAACTGAAACTCAAAATTTTTTTTTTCATCAAACCTATACGTGTGGGGTATATCTATGGATAGGTCTTCAAAAATGATATTGAAGTTTCTAATATCATTTTTTTCTAAACCGAATAGTTTTCGCGTGAGACACTTCCAAAGTGGTAAAATGTGTGTGTGTCCCCCCCTGTAACTTCTAAAATAAGAGAATGATATAACTAAAGAAAATATGATGTACATTACCATGCAAACTTTCACCGAAAATTGGTTTGAACGAGATCTAGTAAGTAGTTTTTTTTAATACGTCATAAATCGTAACGTATAGGTTTGATGAAAAAAACTTTTTGAGTTTCAGTTCTAAGTATGGGGAACCCCCAAAATTTAAAGATTTTTTTTCTATTTTGGTGTGAAAATCTTAATGCGGTTTACAGAATAATCTACTAACCAAGTTTCAACAGTATAGTTCTCAGTTTCGGAAAAAAGTGGCTGTGACATACGGACGGACAGACAGACAGACAGACAGACATGACGAATCCATAAGGGTTTCGTGTTTTGCCATTTGGCTAAGGAACCCTAAAAATATAGAGTTAAAGACATGTGTGATTATGAATTTATACGGAACCCTCGGTGCGCGAGTCCGACTCGCACATGGCCGGTTTTTTTCTTTCGGAAACAGATAAACTGACTGGTGTGAGTAGGGTTGCCAACTTTTTTTGAAGGAATAGAGTATACCTGATTTCAGAGACGGTAAATAAAGAGTACAGATTAAGAAAAAAGAGTATGATTTATTTTAAATTTTGAAAATGTATTTCTTTGTACTTTTTGCAGTAATAAACACATGGGCGCCGGCTTTAAATGGACTGCATGTGCATGTAATCTATCTGTTTCATAATTATGATAAGTAATTGATAATTAATCAAGAAGCAATTATGGTTTTCCCCTATATTTACTGATATTTTTTCACTCTAAAGGGGTGCAAGTGTACCTCCTTGCAACCCCTTCCCTGCGCCTATGCACAAATATAGAAACGTAGTTTTCATATTCACAGATTGTTTTCTATTTAAAAACATTTCTTTTTCATCCACAATTGGTAAGCCCTTGGCATCATCTCACCTAATAATAATAAATAATAATATCCTTGACAAATCCTAGAGTACACCTACACGAAATAGAGTACAATACTCAATTTTAGAGTACGGTTGGCAACCCTAGGTGTGAGACTTTTAATGGAAAGCTTGTAATGGGCCTGCCTACGCTACGTCTTCCAGTATGCCGTCAACACCCAAGAACTTCAATTCTCAAACGGCCATTTGTTCTATGAGCTATGTTCCCTGCCCTCTGCCACTTCTTAAGCAATTTTGTGAGCTGTGTCGGTATACTTTAGTTCTACTACTATGTATCTCCTCATTTCTGGTTCAGTCACATAGGAATACTCCAAGCATAGCATGTTCCATCGCCTTTTGGATTACCTTGAGCTTGCTCATGAGATCCATAGTAAGCGACCATACCTTGTTTCCATACGTCATCACTGTTGGATTCGAAAGTTGATCTCTGTCTATAGCTTCGAGCTACCTAGCTCGACTGTTTGTTCTAGTTATACATATTTATCAACAACTTTGAGTGAACAGTCACCAATCTTCAGATGAGTGGGTGTGGCAATGGACATTTGACATAATTTTCCAGTTCAGTGGTAAACAGTTTCGGAGATGTGTCTCCTCACACTGCTGCTGGATAGATTTCAAATTCAGATCATGGAGGAGGAACGACATGGTGGTATTATCATACAAACATTTCAACATTTCAATACCCAATCTGATCACGATAGCCCCTATACAAATACGAAAGCCTTAATTGCTGATAAAATAATTTACATTTTTCATTTTCACATAAGAAAATAAATTAATAATTGGTGCACATCAGTCCATACCAGCGTGTCCTGTTGACACATAGGCCTCCTCCAACTCCTTCCACTCTGTTCTTTCTCTGGCTATCCTAAGCCACAGACTTCCAGCAGCCGTTCTGATATCATCGGACTATCTTTTCAATTGGCTTCCTCTCTTTCGCTTGGTGTTACATCTAGGGATCCACTCAGTTACTAGTTTTGTCCATTTCTCTGTTGATTCCCTTAGCATGTACCTGTCCAGCGCCATTTCAGTTGTCATGTTTCCTTGGTAATATCAAATACTCTTTACATCATGCAATTTCGTTATTTCTCTTAGGTTTGTTGCTCTTTTGCTATCCTTTCTCTTGTACCCGAGGATACTTCTCTCCATACTTCTTTTGTTGTAGTTTTTTGTCGTGGCCCATATTTGGCATCCATACATAAGTATTGGTAGTATGCATGTATTGAAGTTTCATATTCTTGAAATGATATCAGTTGCCCTAGGTATATGTAGGTTTTGACATATTCAATTGGTTCGCAGTCCACACATATATTGGTTTCTAGCCTGTTAGTCATGGTTTTGGTTTTTGATTTATTTATTGTAAGTCCTACCTCTCCACTTTTTTGGCAAGATCTTGAAGCATAATTTGCAGTTGTAGCCCCTAATCTTGATCAAATCAAAGAGTTTTTTAAATACTATCAATAATAATTGTTGTGCAGTTCTGTAAAGCGACACTTTGTTGTTAGTTGAACCAAACCATACATAAATGACATCAGTTAAAACTTATTATTCTACATTTTTTCATTTTATTATTATATATTCTGTACCGATTTGGTACCCTAAATATGTCAATAGACAATGTTTATTTCATCTACCTATTTATTATTAAGTAATTTAATTTGTCATTAAAGAATGTGCCAGGATATTACTCTGTACAAGGTGGTTTATGCTTTACTAATGATTTACAATCTATTATTATATTAAATAAGGCTTGCTGCAGTGGCCACCAGCACTATAGGCTGAGTTTGGCAGCCAAAAATAAGCTATGGATGCAACAATTGATAATTTTCAAGAAAATCTTAAGTTCCGTCTGCAGCCCTCTGAAATGCCCACTATAAAAAAAAACTGGTTTTAATTAATGTACTTATTAATCTGGGATGTAAGAAACCGCACCTTATTTAATACTAAAGTATAAAGTATAATACTTAAATGATTTTATTTACTTATGAGGATCCAAAGTGGCTACTTCTGTATGAAATATTGTCTTGGATGCATCACGGACTTCTAGATCTAAGGTCTGGTTGTCATCACCGCTTTACAGAGTATTTTGTGATTTCATCCTGGAAAAGAAAAACACCATTAAAATATCAAGTGAAACCATATAAAAAAAAAAAGTATATCTCAAATAGAAAATAGCACGCAAAAGAATCTTTTTTATTTAAAAACAAAATTAAGAACCTACTGCAAACTTGTCCGCCTAAAACAGCGCTTTAAATCAATATTAAAATAAGGTAAAACCCCACTGCCAAACTATTCTTCATTGAAGAGAAGAAATGTGTGCCGAAGTGCCAAACACTGAGGCCAAACATAGGAAATGAATATATAGGGCCGCGTTCAGAACATGCACTCTGATGGTGCGTTTACACGCGTGGCGGGCAGCCAGGCGGGCAGCCCGAGAGGCAGCCCGGCAGGCAGCCCGGCATGCAGCCTGCGCGCCAGGCACATTCATCAGGGTTGCCATTACTACGGCAATTACCGTGTTTTACGGAAATTGGATGACATTCAAAGGAAAACTACGGTCTACGGCAGCTACTCCATTGGCGTAGCAAAATCTACGGCAATTTGCAAAGGGCTCATTTTAAAACCTGCCAAGGCTGCCAAAGCCAAAAATAAAATTATAAATTGCGTAATCTCTGCTTGGGGAAGGGGAATCCCCATGGTTGGTACAAATTTAGCTTACAGTTGCAGTTGGCGCTAGTTTTTTTTATATTAATTAAACTAATATAAAAACTAAAAACAAACATGTTGCATTTTTAATTTATTTGCTACGGCGCAGCCGAAGATCGCGTTTCCTTAGGAACACGGCAATTTCTCCTACCAAACAAGGCAGTCAAAAATTTGTCGCTGGCAATGCGCTGGCATTCATCCTTGCTTGTGCTCGTTGAATGTGGCTTTGCACGTGGTGCGTTCACACGCTCGCGGGCATGCTAGTCAGTGCAAGCATGGCAGACAACGCGGACGTAGATCTCGTGGGGGCAACTGCTTTGGGGCTGAGTTATTTTTATTGAAAAAAAAAAACAATTCATAATTAGTAACAAGTTGTAGTATTTATTTATTGAAAGACTGAAATATCTTATAAAGCATTTATTCACCAAGAGCGCCCTCAAGCAGAATGGCGGGCTGTCATTCGGTACATTCCAAAACGCACCACAATCAGTGTAAGTTCTAAAACACATTACTATCTATTACAACATCCTCCCTTATGTAGGTTACACAGAAAATATTACACACTTGAAACTATGTGAAAGTATAACACATTACAAAACATGTACAAAATTAGAGATGAAACTAAAGTCTTAAAAGAGTCTGAGTTTAAAGAGTCTGAGTATCTGTTGTCGCTATAGGGGAGGCGGTCTAAGAAGGAGTCCTATGTTTCCCCTTCTTCTTCTTCTTAGCCGCCTTCTTCCCTAGTGGTGGGTTGGTACCGGGCTGCCGGTCCCTAAGCTACTGCGAGATATCTTTGGTTCCCGAAGTTCCCTTCGCTCCCGGGGTAGTCGCAGAGCTCTCTGCGCCTCTCCCCGCAAGTGCGTAGGGGTTCGGGACCCTAGGTGGGAGGTTCGAAGCGGTCGCATGAGGGTCTCGCGCGCCCTGCTTGTCCCCTGTAGTCTTTCCTACATCTTTGGGTTGCCCCTCCGATGTCGGTGAAAGTTGTGGTGTTTTGGATCCTGAATGTGCCATGGTTCCTGTTGTTAATAATTCCTCCTCTCTGCTTCCCACCCTCCGCGGAGCCCGCACCTGGGGTTGCCTCACTGAGACACCAGGATTACAGAGAGAATATAGGCGTGTTGAGTTGGAGCTCCTGCGCGACATCGAGGGCTCGAGAAGAGAAGGCTGAGCGGTATATTGGATCCACCGCTCAGATGTGTCCCTCACTCTCTTGCCCCGTCAGCATGGCCGAGTCCATCCCTTGCGGCCCTTCCCCCCCCCCCCTCCCCCACGCCTCGCCAATGTGACCCCTGAAGGGGGACACAAAGCCCGTTCCCCACGGGGTGGCTAGTCCCGGGGATACCGTTTAGCCTGAATCTCGGGCCAAAGAGGGCGTGTTGCCGCCCAAGGGTAACACCCTGACCCCCGGTTGGCTCAACCCCCCAGGATCCCGTTCTCCCTGCGTACGGCGCTCCACTGCACAGGGCCTAGTGCAGGTAGATGTAATGATAGTCTACCGGGCCCCACCTACTAGACCCGGCAGAACCGAGCCAGATAATCGGTTATGGCGCCGATGGTTCGCCTTCGCCCTTCATACTTAGCTGTTGCAGTCACGAGGCAGATGGAATGTGCAGAGCTCGTATGACTGACTACAACATTTCCGGGAGGGACGACCCACTGGAGTGTGGGTCCATCACCAGATTGCGGCGGCACTCTGATAATGGCGTGGACGTGGTATGAATAGGACTTTACGGTGCGCGTCTGTAGTCTAGCCCTGCACACCTAGACGTACGCATGGTATCACTCAGCGTTTTAGCTGTTTTAGCGTGTGTTCTCTGGCTAAAGAGCACCCGCCACCGAGACCAAATACCGACTTCCCCCCCACATCGTTATCTTACAATTTGATTGTATGCTAAGTCACTGGCGTAGCGTGGGTTTTCGCCGCCCGGGGCCGATCGAAAATTTGCCGCCCCTTTCTATTTTGATCATAAGTAAAAAAAAAGTCAACATACTATAATGCATGCTACGATTACTGGCCAAGAGAGAATCGGTGGGACTACGAGTAAACACTAAATTACTCGTCGACCCACTAGTGGGACAATGCGGTGTGATCACGAGTCGGGAGCGAAATAAAACAGCTAAATTCTGTCTTCAATTAAAAATTATGTACTTTTCGTGTTTTTTTTAAACCAAAATCTTTTATACAATCGACGTTATGCCACGTTCGATTGCTAATTGCTAATATAGCTTAATTCTAAATACGTAATACTAATTGAACCCCGTCGGACATCGAATTTGCAACCTCCTGATGTGAAGCGAACGCATTATATTCTTCTATGGGTGAACGCTCACGAACATAAATGATATTTATAAAATGCGCGAGCGAAGCGAGCGCGAAATTTTTTAAAGATATCTAAGAATGTTTATGATAAACCAACAAAAACCCTTTTAGTTGGAGCGCTCAGCGCCATTTCAGTTAGAGTGGGTACCCCAACTACCAGGGTGCTTGGCGCCCCCATGAGCACGACGCCCTGTCATGTGTCTGTGCACGGGTGACACGACCCAAAGGCCGGTCCTATTTAAAATGTAACTGTGCGCCGCCCGTTGCTGTACGGTATTCATTCTTCATACGATATCATTTGTTTTCATGACGTTTTATCTGGGTCATGTAACTTAATTAATTGTCATTTTTGTCACTGTAATTTTTTATCATATATTTTGATCGCTCAATTTCCCACCCCCCTGGACGTGCCTCGACCTTAGGTAATTTTTAATTACCTTCAGTTTAGAGATGCTTATCTCACAAATGGCACTGCTAATGGCAGCTGTTAAAAATATTCTTAACATTATGCTAATATTTGGTAAACACTCTTCAAGTTTATAATATATTTTAGTAAGCCAGACATATAATAATTATGTATCTCTTTTTTAAAGTCAGTCTACAAAAGTACGAAGAAGTACGCGCTCAAGTTTGAACTCTTCACTGTCAGTAATATCTTGAGGAGCGTGATCTAAGTCCAGTTCATCGACGCCTAATAACACCTAATAACACTAGGTAAAAAAAATGTGGCGCTCGCCGCCCCTATCCATGTGGCGCTCGCCGCCCCTATCCATGTGGCGCTCGCCGCCCCTATCCATGTGCCGCTCGCCGCCCCTATCCATGTGCCGCCCGGGGCCATGGCCCCCCCGCCCCCCCCCCCCCCACGCTACGCCACTGTGCTAAGTTGAATTAAACTGTCAATGTTTTTCTTTATCTGAGATTATTTTTTTTGTCACTATTACCTAACATAATAACAATATTGTTTTTTTGGCTCGAAATTATTGCTACATATTTTATCTACAATGTAATCAATTGAGGCACCAGGATAGCATAGGTTAATTGTTTGGTGCCCAAGAGAGTTTGCAAATAGAGTTCCAAAATTGGTGCCAAGAGCGTCAGAAAAAAGAAATGTTTTACAATGTTTATGAGGTGCACGGGGGAACGTCGCAGCCGGCCCCGGCGAGCCGCCCGCACTCGCGGTGCTCGCGGCACCGGCGATGTCGCCCCGGCCGGCCGCGCCACGGTACCCGCGCTACCCGCGCTGCTGGGCATTGACGGTTGACATTAACTACTTCACTATTTGTCAAAGAGTAGTGTAGAGGTCAATAGGTTAAGCTCAGTCTACCAGGTATAACCTAAAAAATATTAAATGGTCAGTTTCAAACATCGCTATTTCAAAGTTCTCTCAACTTGTGCAATAAACACACAATTTACTTTTTTGTTATTTGTAATCCAATATTCCAGAAATACCATGTATCATTAAAGCACGTCGATGAAAAGACTGGGTCCCAAAATACATGGCATCTCGCCATCATTCTTTTAATCAGTGCTTCTATTCCTGTTTCTGATCAATTTTCCCCAAGGAGCATATAGTCAAATCGTAAAAAAAAATATTCCTCAATACTAATTTGGCCGCTCGGCTGATCGATTTTTAAAAAGAATCCAAAAAGGAGACGTTTCACGGGACTATGGAGCTTGGACCTGCACTGGTAGCATGGCGACGTATCTCGCGCGCGACGCGAGTTTTAAAAGCATTTGTTCCGTTCTAACGCTAAGCTAATGAAAGAGACAGCTGAGCTGTTTTCTCGCGTTTGGCGCGACAAACAGCTTTGTCTACGCCTCATGCTATCCGTGCTGGTCTGTGTACTAAACATCATAAATAAGTCATTAGAAACACAGTCTTTTCTAATTGTACATTTCCTTCGATTTACCTTCGTTGCGAGGTTCATCTAGTTTCTCAGATTTAACAATCGCAACACATAAATCACCCAACATGGCGAAGCGAGCGCAATTTTGAGCATTTTACGTTCAGAAACTAGATTTTGTACATACCATTGAAATTAATAATTTAGTTGTCCGACAAGTAACTCGAAAACCAGCTGTTATGCCTGTAAAAGAGGCAAGGCATATCCGCAGATTTTAAAAATCGTACACCAATGTCAGAAGTCAGAACAGAAGGGTGTTCAGTCAATCAGTCAGAGTCAGAGAAAGCATCTGAGGAATATGTGGACGAAGCCGTAATTTCTGAACGTGACCTACTATTGCAAGCTTCAGTGTTACCATTTATATTTTGAAAAGTGCTGACCAAGGTTCGGAACCGGTTAACAAATACCGGTTAATTTCGTTCGAATTTCGGTTAACGATTCCGTTCAGGTTAAAACCGGTTTCCAGCTTAACCGGTAAATTTGAATAAAATATCGGTTAATCAGGAAGCGGTTTTCTAACCGAAATAAGAACTAAATTAACCGGTTAAAACCAAACTTAGTCAAGTACAGGCGCGTCGCGCGGGTGCCACTGCCCGAGTCTTCTGCTCACTTTCTCGCACGCTTTCAATTGATTGCACGCGGCAAACATGCCTACAAAGTCGCATATTCTTCAAATTAACCGGTTAATTACGTTCGAACGAAAAAATATCGGTTTTGGTTAAACCGGTTAAATATACCGGTAACCGAAACCTGAACGAAACCTTAACCGAAATTATTTCGATATAGGGGTCAATGACCGAAACCGGTATTTTCAAAAAACCGGTTTCCGAACCCTGGTGCTGACAAAACATTATGCTTGAACCACGCAACCCTGCTTCTAATATTTTTTTCATTATTTTTCCTAGAAAGCCTATATTTTTCTATATTTTTCGTACTACGTACATGTCCAGGCACAAAATGAAACGTGTCCTTTACTGCTTCTATCGAACATTATATACATTGTCTATTTTTCATATTATAAAAGACAACACATGCATTTTTTTCCAGTAACTACTACCTTAGTTTTGCTTGTTAGAACAAAACGGTCGAAAACAGGAACATTGTTATTCTCTTTCCTGATTTCGACCACGTCATATTTTTGACATTGCTAGATTTAAGTACATTTTTGACTGACTCGGTGGCTAAGTGGTTAGCGATCCTGACCTCTGATCCGAGAGTCGTGGGTTCGATCCCCACACAGGGCAAACTTTTCTGTGATGAGCAAGAATTGTTTGCTCTGAGTCTGGGTGTATTATATCTATACGAGTATATGTATTTATTTAAAAGTATATGTGTATGTATAGGTATAAGTCTCTCGTTGCCAAGATACAGGGAATCCTAGTTTGGGGCCAGATGACCGTGTGTGATTTGTCCCATATATTATTATTATTTTAAATATGATGGACGAAAACTGGTAGTATCAACCAAGAAGTATCCGACGCTTGGCAGATCGATTTTTATAAAGAATCCAAAAATTTACTGCTGCTATCGAACATTATACATACCTATATAAATTTTCTATTTATCATATCACAAAAGACAACACATGCATTTTTTCCAGTAACTACTACCTTAGTTTTGCTTGTTAGAATAAAATGGGTCGAAAACAGGAGCATTGTTATTCTCTTTCCTAATTTCCCACGTCATATTTTTGAGATTGCTAGTTTTAAGTACATTTTAAATATGGTGGACGAAAACTGTCAACCAAGATGTATCCGAATATAAGTTTCATATTCCTTAATGGTGATAGTTACCTAATGGTCTCAAAATTCGCAACACAGGAAGAGATTACTTTTTTCTACTTTCTATGTAGGTACTAGGGTTCAGAACCGGGAAATCCCGGTTCTTTAATCGCGTGAAGAACCGGGAATTTAAAAAAGAAATTCCCGGTTCTTTCGGTACTTTCGGGAATCAGCATCTGTACCGTAAAATGACATTTTAATCACGCACGAAAGTTAAATTGACTCTTGAATATCTCTCGAATGACACAGTGATTTAGAAAACGAACTAAATGCACATTTAAGCTATAACGAAAATATAATTTGGTTCTCGGTTCTTTCTGTACTTTCTGTACTGTTTTTATTTTGATAGGACCTCAGGTTTTCCTGTACGCATCTTATTATTGCGTACGTTTCTGCCTGAAGTACTGTCGCATGCGAGTCTAGACTGTATGACTGCTTTATCTCCAAATCCACTCCGTATTCTCCAGCACCGGCAAAACCCTCTTTTTTGGAATCGTCTGTGAATCAGATAAGGTCAACAGATTTGAGAGTTTCGGGAACCGCACAGTTCCACTCGTCCCTACGCGGTATGTGAATCGTGTACATTTAGTCACACACGAAAGTCAAGTCTTGAATGACACCGTGATTTGGAGAACAAAATTAAAAGCTTAAAAGTTTAAGTCTAAATAGATGGCATATCTGGAAGATCACAACCTCGTTGGTGACTACCAATACGGGTTTCGTCATGGCCGGTCAGCCGGTGATCTTCTAGTATGCCTAACACACCGCTGGGCCGAAACCAATGAAAGTCAAGGGGAAGCATTGGCAGTCAGCCTCGATATAGCTAAGGCGTTCGATAGGGTTTGGCATAAGGCAGTTCTATGCCAGCATATGGCCTACCCGTGGGATTATGGAATTGGATCGTCCGCTTTCTGTGTAAGAGGAGCATTAAAGTCCTTTGCGAAGGCTGCTTCTCTGACACTAAACGCATAAATGCTGGTGTCCCGCAAGGTTCTGTACTCTCGCCAATTCTATTCCTTCTGTATATCAATGATCTCCTGCAAATACGCGGTATTCATTGCTATGCAGATGACAGTACAGCTGATGCGCAAGTACACAGGCCAAACAAACATCCCACGGGGTGGAGGAGTCGTCCCAGACTTGTGTCTGAAGTTGAAGACTCTCTGGAGCAAGTCTCCAAATGGGGTAGACTAAATTTAGTTCATTTTAGTCCCACGAAGACGCAAGTCTCCGTGTTCACCGCCAACAAAGTTCCATTTACTGTAGCGTCTCAGTTTCAAGGAACAACTCTTGCTGTTGCTCCGAGCACATCTAGCAGCGTTGAATTTTGGGGTCACCTCGAATATGTTGCTAGTTAAAGTGTTTAGTTAATCTTTAAAAATACCCAAACGAAAGGGTTTTGACGCCTACTGGGTTTGGTAAGCAAACCCCTAGTAGAAACCCATTCAAAAACCCGTGAAGGGCTTACCAGTCCAGTCCCTGCACCAGAGATAAGAAGAGCGCAGGTATCACGTTTCACTGGTAAAAATATATTTTGTTAAGATTTGAATTAAAATAAATTTATAAAAATTCAACACATTTTTTTCCATTTTCATCGTCAATGTTGCCAAAAAATAAAAAATATGAAAAATCATAATTTGGGGGAAAATGAACGAATGAATGAATACCCATTCATTGTTACAGATGAGGAATCTTATTTTTGTTTGTTTATGGATAAATGTTTTAATTGTAAAATTACTATAAATGTATTTTTTATATAAAAATATATATGTATATACAGGGTGTTAAAAAAGTGCATTTAAAATTGTAAGGGGTTGGTCAGGATCAGGTATAGAATACAGGAACAATATTGAAAAAATCCGATCTTCAATATTTTTATCAGTTTCTAATACTAAATCTATATGGTAAATCAAAAATTTGTTTGGGAAACTAAAAAAAAATTGTAGATCGGATTTTTTTCAATATTATTCCTGTATTCTGTGCTCTTAAAATTTAAAGCACACTTTTTTAACACCCAGTATAAAAAACAAGCCCTCCTGTTTATATCAATAAATAAAATGTTACACTGTATTTGTATTTTATAAAAACATATACAAATGCATTAAAAAAGGAAACAGAGGAAGTTTCAATCGGGCCCGATGTTTCTTCTCTCTCCGCATACACTTTCCGAAACGTTGGGTATACGAGTTCCGAGTGGATGAAGTGTACGAAAAGTGTACGATGCTACCTACTTCGAATAAACATATTTTGGCTTTGACTTTGCTAACACATAGGATAATTTTTATCCCGGAAAACTCGAAGGTTCCCGGAGGAATGGCTAGAAACAATAATTTTATATTTGCCACTAGATGCCGCTGCCTTAACATTTTATAACTTCGCTAACACTAATGAATATTGACGTGATCCCGCAGAACTCGAAGTTTCCCGGAGGAATGGCCAAAAACTAAAATTTTATATTTGTCACTGGATGGCGCCTTAACTTTTTATTTCTTTCTGGGTCCCATTTTGAATTCTACGCAGACGAAGCCGCGGCCGAAAGCTAATGGACAATAAATACAATATTTCGTCTGAATGAATAAATCAAATATTTTTGGAAAGATTCAGCACTATTTATCTATTTATTCATTTATCTTAATAGCAATAATCATGCGTAGAACCGTAACGGCAACTAGTACATTTTAATTTGAATAAATCTTTTCATTACCTATTTTCTTCCCCATCCCCCATCCCATTTCAAAGGTCGGCAACGCACTTGTGACTCCTCTGGTGTTGCGGGTGTCTATGGGCGGCAGAAATCGCTTACCATCAGGTGATCCGTCTGCTCGTTTGCCACCTATCACATAAAAAAAAAAATGTTATAAATACGCCTACTCAGTTTTGATTTTAAATTATTGCTAATAATTAGATAATATCCACTCGGTATTACATTACAAAGTTACAAAAATATCGTACTTCGTAATTCATAATATCTTTCATTCATTCGTTCATTCATTCAGTGGGGGAATACGATACTACTACTGGTAACATTGTTCAAGTGTCATTGAAAACATATTGCCCTCTTTTTCTTATTTGACGTTTAGTCACAGAGTAACAGAGAGTCCGCTCATGTATGTATATTGTACCGGCATATTATTTTGGTTTATTTCCAATGAAACTTATTAAAATATTTACATAGATGTTTAATCATGACGAACCCTTAGAGAATCATCGGTTCTAGGGATGGGTAAGTACTGCAGTATTTACTCATGCCAGAGTAAATACTCAGTAAAAACTATTATAAGTACTCTTTTTTTACTTTTTACTGAGTATTTATGTTTTACTAACAAAAAATTAATAAGTTATTATATTTTATCTAATATTTATCTGTATGACACTTTTTTACGTTTTTCTACGTTCTTTAAGTTTTCTAAGTTCTAAGTAGTCTGACGATATAACATTATTAACTAACATGTTATTTAGGGGATTCCCCTTAAAAATCTTTATCAATAGAGTTGTTATTCGTAGTGTTACCAACTAAAAAATCACTTTAGGCTCCGCGCACACGGGAAACTTTTATGTACCACTAATGCGTGTAACTTGTTTTGTTTTTAGGGTTCCGTAGCTAACAAAAACCTGAACCTATATAAGGTGCTACTTTATTAGTGCCCGATATTTTAGTCAGTGCTTCTACTCCTGATTCTGATCAACTTTCCCCAAGGAACCCATAGTCAAATCGTACTTGGCAAATAAGTGGTTACACCTTCAATCCATCTATAGGTTTCTTTGCCTAAAATAGTTATTAGGTTGTTAACGACCGTAATTATTATTCTGATGACAGATCTTATAAGTGTGAAAGAGACGGACTATTGTTAAGCAAATCTTACCTTGCTTCTAAGACTGTACCCTGATAGCGTAGTCGTTAGTTACTTTACTCTTTGGTAGTCGTATTGTATGTATTTAGTCAGTACGGTAGTCGCTTAATGAGTAGTCGAGTTCGCTATTGATTCGCTATTTAAACCATATGGTCGTATTGTACGTATATATTATATGTATTGTATTACTAAAGATAAAGCTATGACGGTAAAATAATTGATAACCTAATATGTGCCTGTTATCTTAGTAGGTATATTATATCGTTGTACCTACTCGTTGTTGGTCTGTATTGTCGTAGTTTAATGTTTATCCTCTTACCAACTTTAACTTGCATTTATCTACATTTAGCCTATACCTACAGCCCGGCAAAATGCAATACAATACACTTGGTGTTACCGAATTGAAATTATCACAAGTTAGTTTGGGGGGTGCCGCATTCAGTACTATATATGGGTAAGTCATTAGTTAATTTTAAATAAGTACCTATATACCTAAACTTCACGCGACAATGGTGGATGTACGATACTTGGTAATTCGACGTGATCCTTCAAAGGGCTTATCTAGAGGTCATTTGCAACAAATTAAGTCCAGTTAACAAGTGGGTCAAATATGTATGGTTACTGAGCTATTACGGTTTTTCGATTTTTTGATTTTTTCTGCCTTGTTACCAAAAACAATTACTAATTATGAAAAAAACACTACACTGTAATGTAAACATTAAATTGATACTTTTTTGAGAGCTGAGAAACGAGCGCTCACTTTAAAATAAATCCTTGCCCAAAACTTACATATAGTCTCAAAAATACGGTCTCGTGGAGAATGCGTCTTCGTGTCGTTTGAAACAATAGGAAAAATAGAATATGAAGAATAGTCAAAATCATAGGAATGTGCTGTAAGGGTCATTTTAATGGTGGACGATTAAAATGACCCTTACAGCACATTCCGCACGAGACTATGTCAATTTGAAAGCACTTCATCACTCCTTATTCATATGACCGTCGTACGAGGTATGTTTCGGATGCAATGTGTGCGTGTAAGTTTGTTGCGGATGCAGATTTTTTTAAATCCGCGGATGCTGATCAGATGCGGATATTTAAAGGCTCATATCCGTGGATGGGGATCTTAAGATTTTTCAAAGAAAATTTGTATGGGTGCGCATAAATAAAAACATAAAATTAAATTATGTTTTTACTGTGTAGTAATATTGGGATAGGACACCAAACTGCTATAGTAGCTACTCCAAACGAGAAAAACTTCGTACGACAGAACTTACTGCTATAGACGAAAAACCTTATAAGCTGATATTTTATCTAGAGGAAGTGGAGCAAATGTGGAATACTAGTTTTATTTTTGCATATTAATGTCAAACTACAAAGATATTTTGTGAGTTTACAATTGTTATCAGTACACAATTTAATTAAGATTATAGATCTTATGACGTTTTTTACGTCCAACTTGTAGAATTGAATCTAATTTAAAATAACATAAATGAGAGATATTTCCACATTAGCTGCTAGGTGAATATAATGTGGAATACCAGTGCAGGTATTGTGGTATAGTATTCCACTTTACCTCCATATTCCTAAAAATGTATTAAAAATATAATAAAATAATATCTAGGACTTATTAAAATAAAACAGTGTGTTTTAAATTAGTAGTAGACGTCTTTCTCATATTTAATCAAAACAGTCAATTAATACACAATTCACAAATAAAAATATCTGATTCTGCGTTTGAGCATAATTCGTGCGCCCAGTTTGGACAAACAACACATTGAATCCAGGGCACTCCTGCCCTGAAATGGTTCACTGCAATACATACACAGTGCATCTGTAGAAGCTTCACGCACCGGAGCATCTGCAAGAGTATCGGAGGCGTCATCTGAATCTCCCAGTGAGATGTCTTCATTACTCCATTCATATGATTCTGATTCTGTTTTAGGGTTTTCCTTTCTTCTTCTTTTAACATTCTCTTTTTTTGAACATTTTATTAAATTCCTTCCCTTTCCTGTCCCTTTCACAATATTCTTTCCTTTTTCTGTTGCCTTCCTTTTTTTCTCCTTTCCTATATCTTTCAATTTTTCCTTTTGATCTGCTTTCTTTGCTGCTTTTTTCCTATTTCTTTGTTAATACCCTTAGACTTCTTACCCCGATCCTGATCAGACTTCTGTTTTAAAAATTTCATTTCTTTTCCTAATACATCTTGCTTTAATAGAGTAACTAGGTCTTCTTCAAAATTAACGAGAACAAGTCTCCTTCCTACTGTAGTTGAAATTATAGCATTGATAGCTTTAATAGGTTTCTCTTCTTTTTCTTTCACAAATCTAAATAATAATGTGCGAAGAACTTCAAATTCGGTTGATGCCGCCTTATATCCCATTCTTTTCGATAAAATGGCTTCAACAGCTTGTAACATTTTTTGTTTGTCGTAGAGCTTCTTCTTTACTCCTGCTTTCGGCATTCTACACCTAAAAATACTAACATAATAGGCAAGATATTACAATTATTCTGAAAGTAACAACAATGTAAGATAATGTGGAATATATTCCACATTACCTTCCACAGCGTATTCCACATTACAAACCTACTTACCTTTTGAAATAAAGTTACGAAAAAGCTTTTTGAGGAAAAGTATTCCCATTACTATTACCCTATACTAAACTATGTTAAATGAATATTATTTCATGATAAAAATATAATTGATTACTTACAATTTTCGTTGATTAATCACAAAATGAAAGGTTCCTCTAAAAACTTTGCTTGCATTGAAAAAACAAACTGTCAAATAAAAAACATACCAACTATTTCAGGCTCTTTTATCGACAGTGCCGTGTGTTGTCTATGCATAGGTAATAGTTTGATTGAATGTTGATAGATGGCGTCATTCTAGTTTTATTTTTATAGTGAATTCCACTTTAGCTGCGTATTCCACAATTGATGCACTTCCTCTAATGTAAAGATATATTATGAGTCATTTGTGTTAAACGTTTTATCTGGGGCCTTCCTGATGCAAAGGTTGTCCATCGCTATTCAGCGTGGAAACGCTGCAAGTGTGATGGGCACCGCTGCGTCTGGAACGTCTAAGGGTGGACTCTTGGACTAAAGAAGCCTTATGGTGGATTTTTATACTAATAATTGACTATATGTAATATTGTAATTTAGTTTGCTAATTAAATGAGATTTTATGTAAAAACCAATTATCAATTATATGTATTAACTGAACCGAGTAACTCGGCCGAGTACTCGGTTTGGCAAACTTTAAACCGAGTTATACTCGGTACTCGGTACTCGGTAAAACTTGTACTCGGCGCATCTCTAGTTATGGACATTGAACAAATAAGCACTCAGGTGACGAAATAACTATAAAAATAAATATTTCTCTTCTTGCCAATAAAACCATTATCTACTTACTACTTAATAACATTCCGACGAATTGACTTTTTTGAAGTCCGTTAAAAAGTCTGTCACCTAGGTAAGTGGCCAATATGAACACTATTCGTTCATTTTATGTGAACTTTGACTGGTAATATTAACTTAACTAAATCACAAAGTATTTTGCATTTTTAAAATGGAAAATATGTCTCGAAAAGTATTTCAAATAAAATACAAAATGCTTTTTTAAAAAAGGTATTTAAATGCAAAATACAAAATAGGCGTTTTTTATTATCGAGGTGTTATAAATTAGTTTTTTTTCTGTAAAATTGTTAAATGGAAAATATATGCGACTTGGACTGTTCCTCAATTAAAGACGAAGTTGAAAAGTACATAATTGAAAACGTAACTTTTCCCACGTCTTCTTCATCCGAGAATCTTTAGGAAATTAATGATTTCCATTATTATTGCAACCAATCGCCACACAACGCGGCATTTTTTTAATAATCTTATATAAAACAATTTTTTCTATACGTTTTGGCAGTTAGTATGAGTCAAGCGATATCAGCGCCTCTATCGGCGAGCTTTGTCAGTTTTCTTCCCCATTAAAATAGCTGAGTTATAAACCTCCTTGCTTTGCTTTGAAGCGAGGTACAAAATCTCATTGAGAAAACGGCCCCCTTATTTGAGCCTTTTTTTTTAAATCAAACCCGCGGCGCGAAATAAAATCCTAATTATTTAATTTTACTGAATGAAAATGACTGTTTTCGGACTTTTCCTCTACTCACTAGATAATTCTGCACAATCTTGCATTCAGTCTTACCCCTCGTCCACGGCATCAGGGCACCTCGTCCACGGCAACAGCTATGTCAATCAGTGGTAGTTAAGCTTTATTTTATACAGTAATTTGGTTGAATATAGGTATTTCAATTTGTATAGCAAATAGCAGTCTCTTTTTTAAATTATGCTTGAGGTATATGGCAATAGTAGTTTAGCTGTAAATATAATTCAATTTGTATAGCAAATAACAGTCTCTTTTTTAAATTATGCTTGAGGTATATGGCAATAGTAGTTTAGCTGTAAATATAATAACAATTATAATTAAAACATACTACTTACTACGTCAAGACAACGGACACAAAGGATTCTTCATACCTATTTCTAAATCAATCCATGATGGTATCAAATACCAATTAGTTAATTATAATTATATCCATCTGAAAACAATTAAGATACAATAAATATCTGAATTCTTTAAAATATACTAGAAGTCATGGCTCTGGTGCGGCTTTCATGGTCACGTCGATCATGCAACTTAACTCACTACGAATGCGGTCATCCATCATCGTTATTAGTTTGACTGGGAGTGGCATTTTCTTGACAATTTCCATGCTTTTCAAGGCACGTTAAGTCGTTGATGCCGATTACTATACCGGGTGTTAGGTAGAATAGTGAAGCTATTTTAAGGGCTAGAAGGAGACGCTAGATGCATTTATGCTATTTACAAATTTATATTCGCTTTAATAACTGAGAAAAACTAAGGTTATGTCTCGGTGTGAGGCGGCCCTGAAATGAAGTCATCATAGCCCATACGATTGTACGCGCGAGAAAGAGATGGAGAACAAATAAGGGCGGCGTTACACAAAAGCTGTTTTTTTTAAATCAATAAATTAAGAGGGAGAGGGGAAATTTTAATTCTGATATACAGAATTATTACATGTATTTTCTAGATTTTTAATCAAAGAAACAAATAATCTGGGGTTAATTGTGAGCGTTCAGTATGTCTGACTCAACCTGAAAACGTGGATGCGAAGTGGAAATTGGAAAAAAAATTGTGCAAATTTACACCCTTATTTCTCGTAAACTAATAGGAATTTTGACTTCGATCTTTTTTATTTGTGACTAGCATGTGCCCGCGGCTTCGCCCGCGTAGCCTAAAAAGCGGTTGCACTATCCTATTATTCTATACTATTAAACGAGTTAGGAGTCCCGACGATTTCGAAAACGGCATGAAACTTTTCGACGAAAATCTAGGATTAGGGGTTAAAATTGTTGAAACTCCTTTAGATTTATAATAGGCCATCTGTAGAGCAATCTGTCGTTTAACTTTTTTTTTATAAGGACTTGTCACTTCATCTTGTTTTCTCTTACGTAACATATTAAAATATACATTTCATTACTTTATTCATTTTTCTTTATTCGCGCACTCTGTGTAGTGGCTACCTAGCCACTACAGGTTATGGGATGGGCAAGCTTTATTTTAAAGAGGAATAACTGTGTTTGCGCAAAACAAGAAACAACTATGAGTCTACCACCCGCTGAAGGTTAGTCTGGCGCTGACAACAATTCCAATGCGTCTGACATTTTAAAGCTGCCAAAAGAGTCCTTCGCTACCTTAAGGCAACAAAGGATTTGAAATTGGGTAGTGTACGTTCGGCACCAGGCTCTGTCGGTGACCTCATTGGTTACTCGGACTCCGACTACGGGAATAGTGCTACCGATAGGCGTTCCTATACAGGCTATGTGTTCACTGTTTTCGATATGCCCATCTCATGGGAAGCTCGAAAACAGAGAACCGTAGCGCTGTCAACAACCGAGGCCGAATACATGGCAACGCGTATAGACATAAACTAAATCCTCTTTACCTTGTTTAAAAAAGAATCGTTAAAATCGGTTTAGTTTTGGACGAGAAGACAGGGGAATACGAAACGTCGATTTTGTCTATTTTATTTAGGTATAACCACTCCGCGCTGCAGTTGTCTCTATCGCTACGTATTAGGGAAGGTTAGCGGGAGGGGAGGGGAGGGTAGAGGGTAGACGTTAGAACGTGTACGTATACACTCAGAGAAGTGATGTAGTCGATAATTACATCGATTCCCTAGTGCTGTCTAAAGTTATCGATTTTTAACTTTTAAACAGATATATTATGTTTTAGTACATAATATACCTATATATTTGTACGTCCATGATTTCCTCAAGAAATAATGAAATTTTCTTTAATAGAAAGCTTGTACTGGGAGGAAGAATCTTAGCTAGATTTGGTCTAGGTTAATAAAGAGAGTGGTTGAATATTATAAGGTAATTACTTATCTAGAAACGCATATCAAAGAAAGCTAGTACTGGGACGAAAAATGTTAGCTAGATTTGGTCTCAATGTTTAGTTATATATGTTCTGGACCACTTGATTAATTGGGCATTATACATAATGCCCGGGCATTTTGAATAATGACCATTATGAGAGGGTAATGTGATAATTACAATTGAAATAATTAAACTGCCCGAGCAGAATACATAATGGCTATCACCTATTGGGAAGAATGATAAAAATACATGTTTTATTATAATTATTTTCATTTCCGTCATTAAATCAAAATTTAAAACACAAATTACATGAAATATTCGTTTTATATATATATATATATCACTGACCTATGGTTATAAAACTTTAAATAAACTAAACTTTAAAGAGTGTTGGTATTTATTAATATTTTTTAAATCAATTATTTTAGATTATCTTGAGTAGTTTAGTATTAATCTTGATTGCAAATGTAATCTTAATTATGATTGAAAATGTAATTTTAATAATAATATGATTACTGGCGCTAATCATTAAGTGATAAACTTGATTATCTTAACCTTAAACTAATACATCCATCAATGTTGTCAATTCTACTTCCCGAAACGTTGAGTGTACAAGTTCCGCTTGGTAGGAACCTTGTACTAGGTAGAAAAAAAGATGATTTAAAAGTATGTGCAAAACATCTATTTAAATAAAAAAACATTTTGATTTTTGATTTTGACTTAAAATAAATAATGGAAAAGGAAGGAAGGGATCAAGGAGGGCTTAGGGAGGGATCAAGGGAGAGAACAAGGTGAACAAAGGGAGTTAGTGAGGGATCAAGGGGGTTAGGGATGGATCAAGGGGGGATCAAGGGGGTAAAGGAGGGATAAAGGGGGTCAACGGGGGGTCATACATTAACCTCCTCTATTGAAGGCCCGACGTCCTATTTTTAGGACATAGGTTAAGTAGTACAGTCACTACTACTTAAAATTAAACTGATTTTCGAAATAGTATTCGAAGCAGGCTTTGCCTAGTGTGCAGACTAAAATGTAACCCATGTTTTCTGTTTTTATGGTAAATAAAGAAATTTATATTTGTATTACGATTTGAATATTGGCTCCATTTCTAAATGAATCGCATTTGAGTTTAAGCGTTATCCCTCCCTTGATCCCCGTTGATTTTTTGATCGTCGTGATATGCCACTAATATTCAAACCCATCCAGGTTATGACTGTTAGGTTAACCTGTGTGATCGATGCGATCCTCACACAAGCATCACTGAGCCACGGCCGCTTCATTTGGACATAGTAAATAGTTATTCAAATTAATGATTATGATTAGTCTTAATCATTCATTTGATTATGATTATGATTAATTAATCAGATTTTTTTGTTATGATTTTTAATGATTAATCAACAAATTATGGATTTTATTTGTCCGAAATAAACGATTATTATTATTATTAATTTGTAATCCTTTATCAGATTAACTTTGGGCCAACAATCACTTTATACAATTTGAATAGACTCATAGTTTTTACATATTACGAAGGAGTTCTACATTTAGAATCCACTAGTTCTTATCAGTTAAAATTAAATTAAATAAAATCAAATTAAAAATATAAGACAAATAATAAATATTAAACATAGTAACTAAAAGCAAAAAATCGGTCATTATAGGCGGCGATTATAATGTAGATTTATTAGAAAAGAAGTCCCTAACGACAAGAACTATTTGTCTTTTCAAGTCGTTTGATTTAGATTACTTATTTTTAGAACCAACTAGGAAAACAGAGACTTCTGCCACTTGCATCGATAACATTTTTTGTAACTGTAGCCATGTAGAAAAAAAAGTAATCAACTGCCTAAGGTCTGATCATAGCGGACTAATGGCTAGCTTTCCTTTCAGGTCCGATATAAAACAAGTTAAAATACAATCGCGGCCTGTCACTGGTAAAAGAATAGAAAAGTATAAAAAAGCGTTAAATGACAAGCTGCCCATACCAAACTTTGATAATGAAGCAGAAGCCAATAGTATTTACAATGATTTGTTTATAGTTATAGAGCGAGAATTTCAGAACATATTTAAAACTATGTCTATAAATATTAATAATAAATTTAAATTTTGTGAATGGGCTACAGCAGGAATTTATAAAAGCCGTCAAACCTTGTTTGAGCTTTATGAGAAAAAAACTTATATATTTGATGAAAATTTCAAAAATTATGTGAAACGTTATTCAAAAATTTTCAGAAAGGTATGCTGCGCAGCCAAATCTAATTACTTAGCCAGAAAGATCAAACTATCTGATAGTAAAATTAAGACGGTTTGGAATATAATAAATAAAGAAACCGGTAAAGTCAAGAAACACGATAAAGATTTTGTTTTACAAACAGATAAAGGCAAAATAACATCTAACGCAGAAATAGCTACGGAATTCGAAACGTTTTTCACCAACATTCCACTTAAGATAACTGAGGCCCTGGACTCATCACCCTCATATGCTAAAAAAATATTAGAAGAAAATGTCATTCCTTGTGATGACATATTCTATTTCAGTGAAATTGGACCTGAAACTATTGTTAAAACTTTTAAATCGCTTAAAGTGAAACAAACTGAAGACCTGTGGGGTTTATCAGTTAATTTAATTAGTAATGTAATTGACGAATTAGCGCCACATTTAGCATACCTTTTTAATATAAGTATTGAAAGTGGCGTCTTTCCAGATCTCATGAAGTGTAGTAAAATTATACCTCTTTATAAATCAGGTTCTAAAACTGAAGCGGGAAATTACAGACCAGTCTCTGTATTACCCGTTCTTAGTAAAGTCTTTGAAAAAATTATGCTAAACCAAATGTTACAACACTTTAATTTAAACAAACTTCTGCATAACCAACAATTTGGCTTCACAAAAGGTCGATCAACTACCGATGCAGGAGTAGCACTTATTCGAAACATCTATGATGCTTTTGAGGAATCACAAGATGCAGTAGGAGTATTTTGTGATTTATCTAAAGCATTTGATTGTGTTGATCATCAAACTTTGCTTCTCAAACTAAAACATTACGGTGTAGAGGATAGGGCCCTCAGTCTTCTTAATTCTTACCTAAACAATAGATTACAGACAGTCCAAGTAAATGGCACAAACTCTCTCGGCTCTACAGTAAAAATAGGTGTTCCCCAGGGATCTATATTAGGACCCTTTCTCTTCCTTGTTTATATTAATGACTTACCATTTATGGTGCAACATCGCTCAAATATTGTGTTGTTTGCAGATGACACATCTCTTATTTTTAAGGTAGACAGGAAATACAGCAAAATTGACGAAGTAAACAACACACTTTCAGAGATACATAAATGGTTTACTGTTAACAACTTGCTATTAAATGCTACAAAAACGAAAGTTGTAAAATTCAAATTACCAAATGTCAAACAAACTCACGATAATGTAATATTAGATAGTAATGTTTTAGAATTCGTAAATAGTACTGTTTTTCTTGGTATTACTTTAGATGCTTCCTTACAATGGGGACCACATATAGAAACCCTAGCAGGAAAGCTTAGTTCAGCTGCCTACGCCGTGAAGAAAATAAGGCAACTAACAAATGTAGAAACTGCTAGACTAGTCTATTTTAGCTATTTTCATAGTATAATGTCTTACGGCATCTTAATTTGGGGACATGCGGCTGACATAGAAACTATTTTTATACTGCAAAAAAGAGCCATTCGCGCTATCTATCAGTTGCGATCTCGAGAGTCCTTGAGGAACAAGTTTAAAGAAATAAATATCTTAACTGTTGCCAGTCAGTTCATATACGAAAACATCATGTATGTTCGTAAGAATTTAGAGTTATTTCCAAAAAACAGTGACAGGCATAATTTTAACCTTAGAAATAGAAATAATATTGAAGTTGCTTATTCGAGACTGAGTAAGGTAAATAAGTCGTTCATGGGGCAGTGTATAAAATTTTACAATAAAATACCTGAAAATGTTACAAGTTTATCCGAAAATAAGTTTAAAACTTATGTAAAGAAATGCCTGTGTTCAAGAGGATATTATAAAACCATAGATTATGTAAATGAAAAAGATGTGTGGACATGTATAGATCCTTCAGCTCATAGCTTTAGTAATAACATCAATTGTAATAACTATTAAGTTTTTATTTCAAAAAATGTGTTGGGGCGAGTTTCTTTGGGGCTCGACGTTTCTTCTCGCTCCGCTAACACTTCCCGAAACGTTGAGTGTACAAGTTCCGAGTGGTAGGAACTTTGTACTAGGTAGAATAATATGACGATTTAAAAGTATGTGTAAAGCATCTACTTAAATAAAAAAGATTTTTGATTTTGATTTTGATATATCACATAGTAATATTCATAATGGCCAGACAATGTGATAAATAATGATGTTTAGAGAATAATTAATCACTTTGCCCAATGTAGCTTGTTATTATTCATAATGCACGAACGGAAGGCTTTGCCGCTATTATTCGTAATAAATGTGCATCTTTACTGTTCAGAATGCGGGCCAGCAATAACAACATCCTAAAGACAATAGCAGCGAAGTATGACTGCCCATACGTTCGCCACTGTGTGCAGGTGGCTATCAGGTAACCTCTTCTGTGGTAGCCTGATAGACACACCGTTCTATTTTATTTTATTTTTTCCCCGCTTTGATATGCCTACTAACTTAGTTTGTAAGTTTTTTACTAACAAATATGGATTGTATTATCTGAAATAAAGAGAATTATTATTATTATTTTGAAATATGAATTTGGGCTACTCTGACCACTTCGCGCTAGGCGAAGTGGCAGGAGCTACTCCAGCAGAAGCACAGTCCCTTTAGGATTCGTGTCCCCCCCCACTGCTATGCTCCACTAGTGGGGCCAGCAGGACTTTCAAGTGCTCGTGTCCCCACTATGCTCCACTAGTGGGGCCAGCAGGACTTTCAAGTGCTTGTGTCCCCACTACCATAAATCAGTAGGACCACCAGGATATATCAATACTTGAATGCGTTGTTCGCTGTTGTTGTTACTTGAAATCGGTTCAGCCAAACGCGAGATAATCGCGGACAAACATGCATACACGTCAAACTGAGAACCTCCCTTTTTTGAAGTCGGTTAAAAATAAACCCATTAGTTCAATACCTTTGTGAGAACATTTTAACAATTTGTTCAGTTGACAGTTGAGTTGGCTACGGCCTTATGCTCCTTCCTACTGGTAGGAGCACAAGGACCATAGATGTCCTTACTGCAATGGGAATGCTTACATGTAGAAGTAGGAGCAACAAGATATTACCAAAGTGTGGTTCCTCGTTAGTATATTCAGTTTCATCCCCTGTTACTCATGTTTACTAAGCAATCTACTGAGATCACAGTTATCAATCACAAGCAAAAATTTTTTCTCATTGCTCAGTAACTATACTTCGTGTTCAAAAGTACCAGGAGAGCATGACCGAACAGAAGGTAGTCTCTCTCTTATTGTTGTGGCACATTTTCAAACATTTATTGAACTTAAGTAAACAAGCGCAGTAGTTTTAATAATTGTGTCGCATTTAACCGTTCTATTTATAAAGTATAGACGGCGCGGCGGTTGCTTTGGTAGACAGTGCCGCTCCCGACTCGTGGTCCCACCGCGTTGACCCACTGGTGGGTCGACGAGTAATTGACTGTTTACTCGTGGTCCCACCGATTCACTCTTGACTGTTCTTGGAGGATACGAAACAATGTTGTAGCAATATGGTATGTTACTGTGATAAAATAATAGATTTAATTTGTTCATTTTAATTTGTAGTGCCATATTACTAGTTGATGCCCTAACATGGGATCTTAGAGGATCAAATAGTAATCCGGCACCGTCTACCTTCTGTTCGGTCATGCTCTCCTGGTACTTTTGAACTACCAGACTGTAAACAATGAGTCCATAACATATGAAACTGAAAATTATTGTACCGATGGGTAATTAACGGAGAAAGTACATCTAATAAAATGCAATTTGCTGTACACAGAAAAAAATGTTAAAACACTTTTCTGTTACACTATCCTAGTTGAAAAAGGTATAAAACTAAAAAAGATTCTTAAATAAGATTTTAATTTAAATATGACAGTGGGGACATGAGTACTAGAAATTAACTTAAAAATAATATTTAATTCATCCACTAGTTAAAGGAGACACGAGCACTTGAAAGTCCTGCTGGCCCCACTAGTGGAACATAGCAGTGGGGACACGAATCTTAAAGGGCACAGTCGGCTGGAGGTCAGTGCGACGAGGAGAGAAAGCGTCGGACAATCTGGGCATTGTCGAGGAGGACTGCCTTTTGCATAGCCGCTATTATCGGTCTGCCTCGAAGTCCCAACCGCCTAAAGTTACGATCCAGGTCAGCGGGGATCAAACCATTAACGGACAGGACTACAAGAATGATTTCAGTGGATTGCACTTGCCACACATCCGTAACCTCGTGTGCCAGGTTAAGGTACTGTAGGGATCTTCTATTTATCGAAACTCGTTGAATTCTTTTTTGAATTCTTCGTTGAATCGTTGAACTCTTTTTTAGATATTTTATTTTATACGTTTTCACATAAACATACACTCGAGGCGAGGTACCAACTTAAACTCTGTCAATACATTTGTTTTCTATTCTATCATTTTAAATATTCGAATCGTTTTATACAAACCTATGTAGAGCTAAGACCTAACTCATTCATACCTCTATTCCCACTAGTTCAGTTGTCCAGTTCAGTTGACTGGACAAGTGGGTTTATAGTCTCTACATCCTCGCCGGTACAGAGAAAAATTTTGATTGAGTAAGTTAATTTTTGGAGTTAAGTTAATGTCAGTTAGCAAACAATCAAAATTGTCCTGCACAAGACGAAAACTAGCCTACCTTTGTGGCGAACATTATTAATTACAACAGATGACTAACGACACCGGCTGTTAAAATTATCCAGCTAGTCCTGACAAGCTACGCGTTAGTGCAAGTTAAAGAAATGGCGGTTTCCATGATCTCGCCAATGACAAAAGTGCAATTGCTTGATAGACTTTGGCATCTCAAAACGCCACCAAAAGAAACGCCACGTTGTCGTCATCATCTCAAACCTACTTCTCTTATTTGTGACCTGACTAAAAAGAATGGGCACAATCTCTAAATCTTTTCTCAACTCTTTGGAACATATCTACTCTTTTGCAAAATAAAATCTATTATATTTCGTGAATTATACTACCTGTCTCTGGTAAGAGGAGCTTTAATAAAAAGTGCATTCAAGAAGCTTGTTGGGTATAAACTTTTTTGAACCAACTAAGCTATCAAACCTACTTGCCCAAATCTCCTTTCCTATTTGGACTTGAAATTGAAATCAAGGCTGACAAACTAACTTTGAAAATTAATTCAAAAAGGTAAAACCTGAAATATATACAAGATCATAGTTGACATAAGAATATATATTTTTAAAACCAGAGATTTTTGACATTTACTATTCATAAAGTTAAAGAGATTTATTTCATTCGTCCACCCCTACATCTCCTCAATCAGTCTGCGGGGTGGTCTCACAACACGGGAGCTGCGGCGAAGAGGTGCCGTAGGTGCCATCACTGGGCTGCTCGCTTCTGGCATTGGTACAGGTGGCGAAGAAGCAGATGATGAAACTGGTGACAGTGGTGCAGGTTCTGGAGTCAAGAAGACTGGACTCTGCATAGCTTCTGATGGTACTGGGCTGCTGGACGATGCAGATGTTTCAGGAGGGAGGCGAACGCGTAAATGATCAGCGTGACGACGTCTCTCCTCTCCATTAGGGGTTGTCACAACATAAGAATATCTGTGTTTCCGTGATGTGACAGTTGCAGGTTGCCACGATTTCTCCTGGCGCGTCCGGATAAAAACATGGTCTCCAGGTTCATATGATGGTGAGGAAGCCATAATATTTGCCTTAACCTGTTCATATTGTAGAATTTTCCTTTTGTTGGGCCGAATATTGGACAAGATACAATTTAGCTGACGGCCAAACATAATTTGGGCGGGTGATTTGCCAGTGGTGTTGTGTGGCGTGTTCCTGTATGTAAAAAGGAACTCTCTTAAACGTTGGTGAATATTGTCACCTCCACTCGAAGACATTCTTGACTTGAAGGTCCGCACAAGTCGTTCCGCCAGACCATTAGTTCTCGGGTGATAAGGTGAAGATCTGACGTGTAAAATGCTTTGCTTATTACAATATTCCTTGAATTCATAGGACGTAAACTGTGGCCCATTGTCGGACACGATCATTCGTGGTAAGCCAAACGTGCAGAATATGTCATCCAGGACTGTACACAGACTTCTTGTTGTAATCTGTTTCATTGGTTTTATTTCAATCCACTTAGAAAGTGCATCAGAGAGCACTAGCCAGTATCTGCCTTCGAATGGTCCAGCAAAGTCAATATGGACACGCTCCCATACCTCCTCCGGGATTGACCATGAGAAAATTGGAAGTTCTGGGTTGTTAGGTCGATTTTGTTGACATCTACTGCATCTATTAACAAAGGTGTCAATATCTTCCTCGAGGGATGGCCACCACACATAAAAACGAGCTAGAGCCCTCATTGCGGATATGCCCGGATGTCCATGATGAAGGTAAGTTAGAACAGCTCGTCTCAAAGTCTGCGGAATAACCATTCTACCTTGCCACAAAAGAATGTTGTTTTCGACCGAGAGTTCGTTTCGTTTCCGATCGAACTGCTTCATATCATTATCATAATGGACCTCTCGCCATCCTGTTTTGAGGTATTGTATGACCTTAGGTAACACGGGGTCTTTTGATGTGTGGTTCTTTAAAAGGCATTCTGTCAGTTGAAGGTCAACCATTCTATTTCCCAGCAGTCGTGACTCAATCCTGTGTACAGCTTGTTCTGCCTGTGAAGGTTCAGAATCTGTGTTTGGAAGCCTAGAAAGACAATCCGCCAAGACGTTATTTTTGCCCTTCTGATAATCAATTTCGTAGCTATAACTTCCGATTATTAAGGCCCACCTGACTAGACGATTATTGACTAGCTTAGGAAGATTTCGCTTTGGTCCCAGAAGGTGAATTAAAGGTTTATGATCCGTGATAAGCGTAAATTTAGTCCCACGAAGGTATTGATCAAATTTTTTGATTCCAAAAAATATGGCAAGTGCCTCACGGTCTATTACAGAATACTTGCTCTCGGCGGAACGAAGTTTTCTAGACGCAAATGCAATAGGTTGCTCAACGTTCTTATCTTTGTGGTACAGTACAGCTCCTAAACCTTTCTCAGATGCATCACAAGCTAAGAAAAGAGGGCGTTTTTCATCAAACGCTATTAGTGGTTTAGAAGAAGCAATACAGGATTTGGCAGTTTCAAAAATATTTGTTTCATGGTCACACCAGCGCCACGGTCGTCTGCCGCTGGTCAGTTCATACAAGTCTGCGCAAATGCCGTGCAGGTGTGGAATAAAACGTTCATAATAATTTACTAACCCGAGGAAAGATCTCAATTCCTTCGAATTAGTAGGTTGTATTGCTTTGGTTATGGCTTCGATTTTTTTATTCGTAGGACGAATGCCGTTGCAATCTAAAGTATGACCAAGATATTCAATTTCTTTTTGTAAGAAAGCACATTTTTTTAAGTTAACCTTTAAGCCTGCTTGTTTTAGGCGATATAAAACAGATGATAGCGTTTTTAAATGGTCCGGTAAGTCTCTCCCTGCTATAGCAATATCATCGAAATATACGGCCACGTTAGGAAGATCGCCGAGGAGTTGGTCTAGATAGTGTTGAAATATCGATGGTGCTGTTGCAATTCCAAATGGCATTCTGTTGTAACGGAAGTAACCCTTATGAGTTGACAAGGTTAAGTACTTCTTAGATTCTGGGGCGATTTCAAATTGTAAGTAAGCGTCTTTAAGGTCTATTTTGGAATAGATTTTACCGTTTGCTAATGTTTGTCGTAACTGGTCGAAAATTGGCACTGGGTGTAAATATTTAATCAGGACTGGATTTATTGTACAACTGTAGTCACCACAGATTCGGACAGCTCCGGTCGGTTTGATTATGTTTACTGTAGGTGTAGTCCATTCTACGGGTGTGATGTTCGGGTCAATCTTTTCCACAATACCTTCAGCTTGTAGTCGATCTAGTTCCTGTTCAATATTTTTCTTCATGCTGAATTTTATCGGTCGTGCTGGTAAATGTACAGGTTCTGCTCTGCTATCGTCATTCTGTCGTACTTAGCACTCGTCACGCTGCCGTTTGTTGTCGTTGTAGGTGTAGAGGAGGTGTCATCTGCAGATTTTTGAGTAGTCACTGCCGGTATGAGTTGTCGTAGCATTTGCGTAAATTGCTCTTGTTGCGCTTGTTGGGCACGTAAGAATTGTAAAAACTGTTCGTCATTCATTATTTATTTTCTATTTTTCTCGTCGCCAATGAAATATATACAAGATCATAGTTGACATAAGAATATATATTTTTAAAACCAGAGATTTTTGACATTTACTATTCATAAAGTTAAAGAGATTTATATCAAAACCTATCACATCTCAAAGCAATTATAGCCTGGATGGACCTTTGGTTTACCTCTCTGAACGAATCCCTAGTAGACCACTAAAGGTAAGACCTGTCACACCTCCTAGCAACTATAGCCTGGGTGGACCTTGGTCCACCTTCCTAACCTGACTCCTAACAAAATGGTGGACAGTGGTTACACTTGCTGGATGCATATGTCCTAAGCGGGCCCTGACACCACTTCCCTACCTATGCACACCCAATCCTACCTATACCTACATGGACTCAGCCCCGATTTTTGCATTATTATGTACTCCCAAATCTGTTTCAATTTAATTATTTCATTTTCATTGTCATCGTCTTCATTGTTTTCCTTCCCCAGGCTGTAAGAATTGTATTTTCTCCAAATCAGCGACTATCAGCAGTGGTAGTAGAAGCTCCTCTCATCAGTTGTAGTAAAGCTCTTCTCAGCAGATATTATGAAACAACAACATAATGATAAATTGTGCCCAAGAAAGATAAGAAATTATTTCTGAGATTAAGAGAGTATAACATACAAAATACAAGCAATAATCAAGTGATATCTATAATATCCTACAGTATGAAAAAAGTGAAACATTATTTAAAGTGAAACATTATTTTTATAAGTGAAATTATAATACAGTACAACTAAAGTGAAATGTTTTTTTCATTTTTTTTTTATACTAGTGAAAGCAAAATAAACTTATTTGTTAGAAGAAGTGAAATATTATTCCTGGTGATATTTTTATTTTATTTCTAGATAAACCTAATTGTTTGTAAGTTATATATAAGTTTAAACAAGTCGTGTTTGTGACTTTTGCTCCTGCTTTGACATTTGTGCCTACAATTCCTCTTAACATATAAGGTTGACTGGAAGAGATCCCGTAAGGGATAAGTCCGCCATTGTATATTACTCCTGTTAAAGTTTTGTACATATTTTATATTATCAATAAAGAGTTTACAAACAAACAAACAAACCTAACTTAGTTATATGACCACAGTGCATTTTTACAGTGAGATGTTTTTTTATTTATTAGTGAAAGCAAAATAAAATAATATAGGTATTACAAGTAACAAAATATTCTTAGTTGCATTTTGATTTTGATTGTAGGTAATCCTACTTTCTTTACAATACGGTGATAAAAGTCTAAAATATGCTTCGAAAATATTATATAAATAAATCTGTGATGATACAACTCTCATACGTATATGAACCGTATCTCCAGATTTCGTAAATATGTCGTTCTTATTATCAATTTCATTATACTGAAACATTGAACAAATCTTTGTTCCAAAATTAAGTATAAATAGAATAAGGAAATGTAGTAATATTTTATTATTATTTTAAGTATAAATAGAATAAGGAATAATATTTTAATCATTGAATTTTTAATATTTCTAGTTACATCTTTAGCTAATCTAATGCTATAAGAGTGTGAATCATTGGACGGATATGCATCCAATCCTATCTCCTTTGATCTAAGAATATTGTCATTTTGGACAATTGTTGAGTCACCAGCATTTTCATACAACACCATTTCTTTGCCCTGGAGTTCCAATTCACCTGGGATAACATTAGACCTATCCTCGTAACACCTAACCTCATCATCTTCCACTTCTTGCCTTCCTTCATGACATTCCGGTTCAAATGTCTCATTTACACAAACCAACTTATCACAGCATACGTTATCGCTTATAACCTCCGCGGTGGACTCGCTATTGGCATAAATCTCTTCAGTCGAACGAATAACCAACTCAATACCCTGAATTGAAGATTCGGGATCTGCTACACAATCCGAAATCTGGTGGTCTACTTCTCTAGATAATGTGGTCTGACAAGTGTCAAACATTAGCATGTTTCGGCCAAAGTCTATTCTGGCATTTTCACGGCTCAGAAAATCATGACCAAGAATAAGATCTTGCTGTAAATTTCTAATAACAATGACATTAATGGTAAAAACTGTAGACTCTATTTGCATATAGCACTGAGCGACATCAATGCCGTTCAATAATACACCGTCAGCTGTTGTGATGTCTTGGAAATATATTTCACCAGGCAACTGGAGCTGGTTCGCCAGTTTCTCCGAGATGCATGACATATTCAAACCCGTGTATAAATGAGCTCTAATGGGAAAATCATTTAAATGAATATCAATAAAAGGAATTGTCTGACCCTGAATCTGTATCCTGTTGTCCTGTAGTATTTCCTCTCTCTCCGGTTTTGCATAATTGGCTGCAACTGTATCCAGTTCTTCCTTCTTTGAACTCCCGTCAGTTGCCGCAGCAACCTCAGTCCCCTTTAGAACTTCGTTTTGGTTACTCGATGTAGAGCTGCTCCTTGAAATTATGAGTGTATTAGTGCTGAATTGTGGTTGAGTTTGAGAAAGTGGAGCAAACTCCTTAATTAGTTTTTCGATTATTTCTCCGTAGTTGTCATATTCATAAAATATTGTTTTATAAAATGAACAGGCTGCCCTGTTAAAAATACAGGAAGTGCCCATCATTTTCTATTACCGTCCCATCCTTTCATGTTTGCAAGCGATTCAAAGTCTTTAAAGAAGGTAATCCCGGATAATCCATCATATTTGTTATAGTATAAATGTTGCATTAACCTTTCTTCCATCTTTATTTATTTATTTCTTTATCTATATTTTAAATACTTCACGTTTACAATTATAACATCTTAAATAAAATAGTGACAATATCGTCGAATACTTAGCTTTCGTTTATTGTTCCATCGTTTTATTTTCTTCACCATGTAGCGCCTTACTTTAGCACTATACCCGGTGCCTCCACCATGTAGGGATCTTCTATTTATCGAAACTCGTTGAATTCTTTTAGATATTTTATTTTATACGTTTTCACATAAACATACACTTGGGGCGAGGTACCAACTTAAACTCTGTCAATACATTTGTTTTCTATTCTATCATTTCAAATATTTGAATCAACGTCGTATTTACTTTTTATACAAGCCTATGCAGGCCTAAGACCTAACTCCTAACCTATATAGTCTCTACAGTAACGTAACCTCTTGTCGGTATCGGCTTGCACGAGGTTTTCGTCGTGTGGAATAGTGATATCCACCAAAAACACCCTTGACTGCGCCCGATCAATCAACACGATATCAGGTCTGTTATGATCAATAGACCTATCCGTGATGATGTCTCGGTCCCAGGAGAGCTTGGCGCGGTCGTTTTCGAGAACCGACTCCGGCGTGTACTTGTAATATGGCAACCTCCGAGCTATGAAGCCATACTTTAGAGCGATCTCTTGATGCAGGATCCTGGCTGCTTGGTTATGTCTGTGCAGATACTCGTGTTACAAAGAATCGAACAACCAGAGGTTATATGGCGCAGGGTTTCACCTGGCTCACGGCACAACCGACATACGTCCAAGGTACCGTCTTTCATTATGAACCTCCTTATAGTTGTTCGTCTTTATAACCTGATCCTGTATTGCACAGACAAAACCCTCGGATTATTATTATTATTATAATGCCCGGGCATTATGTAGGTATAATAATAATGGTATTTATCCATAACATATATAGGGTGGAATGTTGTAACCTCACCTGGAGGGAAAGTACTCTAAATACTGGAAATAGCAAATTAACTTTATTTTTAAAAAGAAGCAAAACTATATCAAAGATTTTTGGAAATACCCCTGTCATACCCATGACCCAGGAATCGAACCGGGTGAAATCCGAAAAAATAACATCCTGTCCTTTTATGGCATGCGAGTTTCCAAACATGCTGCATAAACGGTGGTATTTCTTGAATGCGTTGGCATGGAAGTTTGATTTTTCACAGCTTCAAGGGATTGCAGGCTTGAGAATCTGATATGAGTTTCAACTTGATACGTCTACGGGTTCCTGAGAAAAAGGGTCTTGACAGACAGACAGACAGACAGACGGACAAAGAAGTGATCCTATAAGCGTTCCTTTTTTCCTTTTGAGGTACGGAACCCTAAAAAAAGGAATGTTTCCTTTGAGTATTTGCTATCTCCAGTATTTAGAGTACTTTTCCTCCAGGTGAGGTTCAACATTCCACCTGTATAGCCTAAATTCTTCTTAAATGTGGGTTAACTTTAACATTTACTGATTTGATCGTTAAGTATCTCTTAGCTTACAAAGGAAACACAATTAAGAATTCTATTTTTATAAACTTGTAATATTATTATATTTGGACAAAACGTGATTTGATGTTATTTATTTATTTATTTTAGGAAAACTTACAGACAAACTTAAAAACTATTCATGATCGATCACTAACGTAGAAAACTGATATTCAAAATTCAATACGGTTTTCGAAATAACTGTGAGGTAGAGTGATTGTCCACTAAACATAAGCCAAGTCAAAACAGTAGCGGAGAAACAAGTCCAGTAAACCGAAGCCAGGGTCAAACAAAATATTGGAGTTACACAGCAGAGAAACCGAAAACTACCACAGTACCAATATCTACCTGCTTGGGATACGCACACAGGCTCAACTGGGTTCACTCACACATCGGTGGCTCAGTTGTTTGGGTGCAGCGCGACAGAAACAGATTTTTTAAATACCTATTCTTCAAATATCTCGCCGCCCGCATATACTCTTAAGCTTTTCGACATTTGATTTTCGATATTTCACAATTTGGATATTTCGACATTTTGACATTTTGTCATTTCGATATTAACTATTTCGACGTTTCGTCATTTCGACATTATTACATACACGGTGGAATGTTGGAACGCCTCCTGGAGGGAAAGTACTCTAAATACTGGAGATGGCAAATTTTACTAAAAGGAAACATTCCTTTATTTTACAAAAAGAAGCAAAACTACATTCCAAAATTTTTGAAAATTCCCTTGTCATACCCAGGAATCGAACCGACTAAAATCCTAAAAAATAACATCATGTACTTTTATGACACTAATCGATGGGGAAAAACCATGCAATCTTGTGTTATGAAACATGAATTTTTAATTATTAAACATAAGTAATTCAATGAACCCTTGAAAATAAGAGTGCTTTAAGTGCTTGGGTAAAAGTGTCTCATTGAATTTATGAATTCAGTTTTCGTGGTTTTCCTTTCATTTAACTTACCATGTTTGTTAGAGAGATTTGATCCTTATTATTGGCCCTATCGATTAATGCCATAAAAGTACAGGATGTTATTTTTTCGGATTTTCGCCGATTCGATTCCTGGGTGTGACAAGGGTATTTTCAAAAATTTTTGAATGTAGTTTTGCTTCTTTTTAAAAATAAAGGAATGTTTTTCTGAGTAACGTTTTATATTTCTAGTATTTAGAGAACTTTCTCTCCAGATGGCGATCCAACATTCCACCCTGTATACTGACGTTTCGATGTTTTGCCATTTTGCTATTTATGAAGAACCCCTGGTTCAAGTTTCAAGTTTCTAGACCCTCATGGGACGAACTATAAAATATATTCAACATAAGTGTCATCATTTGTTTTTAGGAATAATTATGCCAAGTTATAAATAGATACACGCAAAAAAATTTCTTTCCCATACAAATTTCCACCTCTGTTTTAACGCCTTTAGAGGTGGATTTTGCAAAATCCTTCCATAGTGAGTGTCTCCGTTATATAAGGAACGTGTATGCAAAATTTCAAATGTGTATACCCAGGGGATTAGCCTGTGCGTTGATATAACATATTTCAATACCCTGTGTCACCCACTTAGGGGGTGAATTTCGAAGAACCTTTTCTTAACCTGCGTTATATGAAGAACCTTATGTTGAAGTATTAAGTTTTTAGACCCATAGGTTTGGCTTGTGCATTTATATTACCCATTTCAACTCTCACTTTCACCCACTCTCGGGGCGAACATGAAAATACACTCCTATACAAACTTCCAACCCTATTTTAACCCCTTCAGTGGTGAATTTTGAAAAACCCTTCCTTAGTGGATGTCTCCGTTCTATAAGGAAACTCTGTGCAAAATTTCAAGTTTCAAGACCAATGGATTTGGTCTGTACTTTGCCATACAAACTTCCATCTCCGTTTTAACCCTTTCAGGGGGTGATTTTGAAAAACCGTTCCTTAGTGGATGCCTCTGTTCTATAAGGAAACTCTGTGCGAAATTTCCTTTCGATAGACGATTTCTCCGAAATGTGAACTGATACAGCAAAAAGAAAAAGTACTCTTTAAAATAATTCACAGTCCACGCCGTTTCAACTATTAGGGGTAGTTTTGTAACACTCTGTATATAGATAGGTTCTATAGCCCCTACGTGCCATTTAAATATTTGCATTATTTTACCTAAATATATATATATATATGGTTCATTCCAATCAAAAAAAAGCAAAACGTAAACAAACTTACTATGGATCTGACACATGTCAATGTCATCTGCATACTATGTTTATCAAAAAAAAGCAAAAGGTAAACAAACATAGTATGCAGATGACATTGACATGTGTCAGATCCATAGTAAGTTTGTTTACGTTTTGCTTTTTTTTGATTGGAATGAATATATACTTATATATTTGATGAGAATTTTAAAGAGTACGTGAAAAAATATTCAAAAATTTTCAAACAGGTATGCCGCGCAGCTAAATCTAATTATTTATCTAGTAAAATCAAATTATCCGATAATAAAATAAAAACTGTTTGGAATATAATTAACAAAGAAACTGGGAAGGTTAAGCCTCGCGATAAAGAATTTGTTTTGCAAACAGATCACGGTAAAATAAAAACAAATGTTGAAGTAGCCAAAGAATTCGAAACTTATTTTACAAATATCCCACTAAAGACTACTGAAGCCCTGAATTCATCACCTAGAAATGCCAAAATATTGCTAGAAGAAAATGTCAGTACTTGCGATCAAAAATTCTCTTTTAAAGAAATTGAACCAGATACTATTGTCAAAACCTTTAAATCTCTTAAAGTGAAAAAAACCGAGGACCTTTGGGGACTTTCAGTAAATTTAATCGGAAATGTTATTGGTACTTTAGCTCCATATTTAGCTTGTCTTTTTAATATTAGCATTGATAATGGCGTTTTTCCAGACCTCATGAAATTTAGTAAGGTCATACCCCTTTATAAGTCTGGCAACAAAACTGACCCGGGAAACTACAGACCAGTTTCTGTGTTACCCGTTCTTAGTAAAATTTTTGAAAAAGTAATGCTAAATCAATTGATACAACATTTTAACGATAATAACCTCCTGCATAACCAACAATTTGGTTTCACAAAAGGTCGGTGTACAACTGATGCAGGAGTAGCACTTATTATATATATATATAACCTGTATACCCTGTATATATATATATATACAGGGTGTTAGTACATATAAAAAAGTGCGTTTGAAAGGTTTTTTCCCCACGATTGGTAAGTCCTTAGTATCATCTCACCTGAATGGTAAGTGATGATGATGATGCCGAAGATGGCAGCGGGCTTACGGGCGCTTTTATTGTCATGCGGGTTTGTGCCCGCATGCGTGCCGTACGTAACCTATCGTTTCATTACATGTTTTCAGGGCTCTTTTATTGTCATGCGTGCCACACGCACGCAGGTCGCTTTGGAAACGCCGCACGCTTGCGGGCAAAAGCGCCCTATGAAGATTCCCCAACGCAATGGGGAACTAGCTTCTTATCTTCATGTCGGAACACATCAGTGCTGTTAACATTGATGTTTGGCGACAAGACTTAGATAAGATGGTAGTAGCTAGCCAGGCGGGTTCAGAAAATGCCCTACCACCAACCAAACCGAATCCTACAAAGTTAGACCCCGCCGGGAATCGAACCCGCGACCTCCTGATGACCTGATGTGAAGCGAGTGGACAAGCCACTAGACTACGGAGGGGTTACTCAGAATCAAGTATAGAATACAGGAAAAATATAGAAAAAAGAGGTACCTAGCTTGCAAAGTACGGACACCAGTGTGGTGGGGATGGCCACTACCTCCACCAAAACCACATGTACGCTAACTTGACACTTGTAGATAAATGTAGTCATTTCATGTTATACGACATCACACAAAAAAATAGAAGAGAAAATAAAAAACAATTACTTACTTAATAGTAATAATTAGTCGAAGAACTGAGCCGTCATATTCTATCCATATGGTTTTATATTCCAGAACACACGAGGAATCAAATAATATTGAACTATTAAGGAAGAGTTTGGCAAACGGAATAAATTACATAGAAACTGGTCCCTGGTACGGACAAGGAAGCTCTGAAAGGACGATAGGAGCGGTTAGTGCCCATTTTTCCAACTTTGAAACTATGTTTGTTGCTTTGCCCATCAAAGAACACAAATATTGAAACCACCTGATACGTTAATTAATATGTTTAACAGATATGCGTTAACTAGAGATTGTCTTCTCATGATTTTTAGGCACTATCTGGTGTACCGAGGGAATCCTACTTTATCGGAAGTAAAGTAGGACGTTATGAAAAAACCACTAAGAATATGTTTGATTTTTCGGCGGAAAAAACCAGAGCTGGCGTGGACCAGACATTGCAACGTCTTGGACTTGATTACGTAGATTTGATTCAGGTAAGAGAATACCAACCACGTCTTCGGACTAATACAGTCGTTGGATTTTACATTAAGATAATATGAGAAAAATCCTTTAGGTTCCCAAAAATAAATATGCTCATAAAAAAAGACCACAAAACTGGCCAAAAAGTTCACCAGTTTGTTTGAAGGGCCCCATTATTTTTTGATGTCCTTCCAAAAGACATTCAAGAATAAATCCATGACTTACGAATAGGTAATAATTTTATTTGACGTTAGGTTAGCACTAGACGTTTACATGGATTGAGGTTGGTTGAGGGGAGCGATGGCGGATTCTCTCGTGGATGCTTTATTGGTTTTTGTAATTGTTAGTAACTAGCTTCTAATTACAATTTTCTTTTTATACGGCGGGTATACGAGCTCCCAGTTGTAGAAACCTCGTATTAGGTAGATAAAAGAATGACGTTCGAAAAGTGTTTAATTTTATTTACTATAGTTGGCAAGTAAGTAAATTATTGTATTTTTATTCTACAACTTTGCAGCAATCGCAATAAAGTATTAAACTCTTCATACAATGTAAGATGGTAGATTTCCAGAAATATGAGAATTATCAAAGCGTTCTAGAACACTTTCATGAGAGTATTGTTTACCCTTACAGGTACTTTACGATAGCCTATTGTAATAATAAGGACAGAAACTCGTTAGGTGAATCGTAACTTGGTTCTGGAAATGAGATTTGTAACTGTGTTCTTTTTTACTTTGTTTTAGTAAAAAAAAAAGCGCAAGCGAAGCGAGTGCCAATTTTTTTAAGTCCGCATTGGCTCTAGCACGAATCCACCAAACGCAAAAGCTCAATGGGATATTGGGCATATGTTTACTTCTTTGATTGGTACTTGGCATCATCTCATCTGATGCTCAGTGATGATGATGCCGAAGATGGAAGCGGACTTACCGAGATTTCCCAACGCAATGAGGGAACTGACTATTTTATCTTCATGCCGGAACACATGAATGCTGTTAACATTGATGTTCGGCGGCAAAACTTAAAATAAGACGGTGATAGCTAGCCAGATAGACTTGATGGCTCAGTGGTTAGCGCTCCTGACTACTGATCCGAGAGTCGTAGGTTCGATCCCCACTCAGGGCAAACATTTCTGTGATGAGCAGATTTGTTTGCTGTGCCTGGGTGTATTATATCTATATATGTAATTATTTAAACGTATATCTCTGGTTCCCATAATACAGGGAATCCTAGTTTGAGGCCAGATGACCGTGTGTGATTTGATCCGGTTAAAAAAAAAAGATGTGGGCTCAGAAAATTTCCTGCCACCAACCAAACCGAGTCCTAGGTCCAAACCCCGCCGAGAGCCACGATCTACTTATATGAAGCGAGCCGACTAACCACCAGAGCAAGGAGGCGGTCAAAACTTATTACCATATTACAAAAGTGTAGTTAAAGAAGGAAACTAGGCGCTAAAGATTATCTTGTTCTCGCAAATGCTCCTTTTACTTTTTCGTGCCTGAAACTGCACTGTCAAATTGTTTTAGTAGATATATACGTCTTTTCAGGCACGAAATAAATAATAAATTAAAATTGCCTCAGATTAGCGGCAAGAAATTTTATGCCAACAACAGTATGGCTCACTGAAAAAGGGTCGAGCGTAGTGAGTTGAGTATAGATAGAGTTGTTAATGAACTGCATCTGCACGGAACAGAAAACATGCAAACTGCTCATTTATGCCCAAGTAGAGCCACCCATTCAACCTACGTTTACGTGTCATGCGTTGAACATTCCGATATATTTTTGTCCGATGTTAGGGGGGGGGGGGTTAGGGGACTCGGACCCCCCCTTAACATAACTTATATACGCCCATGTCTATTGGAAGAATTTTATAGGGGATTAAAAAATTAAAGGAACGTAAAAACTGTTTGAAGAAAAGAAAGGTGTGAGGTACATGACAGTATAGCTGCTCGTAAATTAGAGAAGAACAAAAAAGTTTAATTGAAACTTTAGTTGACCGAACCTATATAATATGTCGCAGGGATATGATAAAATCAGTGATTTGATTTAATCTCGGGATATGTTAAAATAATAAAACGATTTTATCATATCCCTAAACGAATCTAGTGATTTGATCAAATTCCTAAACTGATTTAATGATATGATAAAAATAATATTATACTATAGTATTTAAAAGGTTTAAAGTTAAAAAGAAGCAATCGTGGCTCAGTGCGGCTTGCGTGGTCGCGTCGATCACGCAGGTTAACTGACTACAGACACGGTCATATCATAATAATAATAATATCCAGGACAAATCACACACGGTTATCTGGCCCCAAACTAGGATTCCCTGTATCTTGGGAACCAGAAACTGATATACATACATGTATACTTACATTTAAATACATACATATACAGGGTGTAACAGAAGTGTGTTCCAGAGCAAACAATTCCGCTCATCACAGAAAAGTTTGCCCTGTGTGGGGATTGAACCCACGACTCTCGGATCAGAGGTCAGGATCGCTAACCACTTAGCCACCGAGTCAATAGTCGAGTCAAGTCATAATCTGGATGAGTTTGACTGTTTAACGTTTTTTATGAAAACATTGTTTTGTGTATCTGTGTGTGTTTGTGTATTTTTCAAAATGTTTTTATTCATTCGGTACCAAAAAGTTCTAATGAATTTTTTAAAGATTTTAGTGTGTTTTAATGTATGTTGTACCAAATAAACCTTTAAAAAACTACACGGATATGGATCTCTTCCCATAAGTCGGGAAGGTTAGGCCATACTCCACACACGGGGGCTAAGTCCGGATTGGTGGAAGCTATGGGACTACTGACTAGTGGCCAACCCCAGTGTCGAAAGTTTTCAAGCCGCCTGTAAGGCCTCCGACATGGCTTAACGACCGGCTATCGAACGGCGGCTAACGAACATGGCTAACGAAACGGTCGAGATATGCCACTAACAATCAAACACATCCAGGTTATGACCGTGTCTGTAGTCAGTTAACCTGCGTGATCGACGTGACCACGCAAGCCGCACTGAGCCACGACCGCTCCTTTTTAACCTTAAACCTTTTAAATACTACAGTATAATATTATTTTGATCATATCACTAAATCAGTTTAGGGATTTGATCAAATTACTAGATTCGTTTAGGGATATGACAAAATCATTTTGTTATTTTAACATATAAGGCATTTGATTAAATCACTGATTTTATCATATCCCTGCGTATATTTCAGGTGCACGATTTTACATTTGCTCCATGCATGGCTGTCATTTTAAAAGAGACTTTGCCTGAGCTAGAAAAGGCTGTAAAAGATGGAAAAGCAAGATACATCGGGTTGGCAGACTATGATATTGATTTGATGAAGGAAATCATCGAAGAATCTGATGTCAAAATATCTTCTATACTCTCTTACGCCAAGTCAACTCTTTTGGACAATCGTTTGCAGAATTATGTTCGCCATTTCAAAGTAAGTTGAAAACCACTAAAATTGTTTGTGTAATCAAATAAATGTATGATTATAAATATGTACTGGCATGTTTAAAGATCTTTAATACTTTGTTATTTCAGAGTGTAGGTGTTGGAGTGATAAACGCAGCTGCTACAGGAATGGGTCTGCTCTCAAATAATGGTCCTCAACCTTGGCATCCAGCCAGTGATGACATAAAAGGGCTATGCCTTCACGCCATAGAGTATTGTAAGGTATATATTTTTAATGTGTGTGTGTGTGTGGATTGAGTGATCTTTTCAAAAACCTTGTTCAATCCCTACCAAAATTTTATAATTAAATTGTAAAAACTTCATAGTAAAGTATAAAATTTGTGAAACCTGAATCAAGAAAGTTATAGTTAATTAACTGGATCACTCAATCCTATCCGGATTGAAAAAGCCATAACGCATATCTGAGAATTTACTGCATGTATTTTTCTAATTTTAGTATGAAAAATTTGTGAAAGCTTGTTACAAATTTTCAATTCGTCTGAAAGCCGCGTTAAAAAGTTATAACAGTTTATGTGGGTCACTCAATCCGTCCTATGCGCCGTCTGAGTGATCTTATATATAACCATCTTAAACTGAATAAGTATGTAATATTCTCGGTTACTGGTTCATGAGAAAATGAAAAAATGTTACGTGTTTTTGTTTCTGAGAATCACAATAGACCTAAACTCGTAATTTTGTTCACTTCTGCGACTTTAACAGCCTTTGACCATTGTACTGCACTAGGTGTGACTGTGTTACTTACTTTTTTATTTTTATTTATTCAGTTAGAAAAAAAACATGGTAATATTAAACAAGTTATCTTGTCAGCGTAGACGATTTTGAAAACGGCTTGAAACCTTTCGACGAAAATCTAGGACTAGGGGTTAAAAATCACCAGAAATCGATCTATGAGCGAATTATCTTCAAAAACATTTTTGAGCGAAAATACATACAGGGTGTAAAAAGACCACTCCCGGAAACTTAAAGGGGGGGTTCTAGGCGCGCTACTGAATACGTTTATGTAAAAAAACAGCAAAATTTGATGTCATTTTTGAAAAAAAAAGTATTTTTTTTTATTTTAAATTACCTCTAAACAACATGAGAAACCGAATACAAAAAAACAGCAAAATTTGATGTCATTTTAAAAAAAAAAGTATTTTTTTTTTAATTTTAAATTACCTCTAAACAACATGAGAAACCGAATACAATTTTTTTTAATTAAAATTAAAAATGAATAAAATAGCAAAAATCCGCAATGAAAACTAAAGTGAAACACGGTAAACTCGCCAGAAACGCACATAAGCGGCAGCATCAAGCGAGCGGGGCACGCGGTTCAACGACACACACACAAGCGGGGCGCGCGCGGGTTAACGACACAACACACACGGCTGCCACTCGTTCAAAAACTTAAAAAAATCAAAACTTACCATCTTAGCTCCGTCTTCTTTCTGATCTTATGAGGTACGGCTCAAACTGAGCGCCCCCCATCTCAAGACAGAGGCGAGCACTACGCACCGTCTCCTCATGAAGGCGAAGCATCAGTGTTGGGTCTTCAGCGCAGTCCTCCCTCAGCCTATCAAATACCTCACGTATTCTCCTCTTCATCTCTTCTGCACTGTCGCAGGGCCTGTTGAATACTCTTTCTTTCACATAACCCCACAAAAAGAAGTCTAACGGGGTTCAGGAGACCGCGGAGGCCAAGGCGTTGCACCGAATCGTCCAATCCAATGTCCATTGTATTAGAAAATATAGGTTTAGGATCTATATGGTAATTTATACTTGGCCGTTGTTGCTTGACATCCACTGTACTAGGTAATCATTTTTTTTTAGAATACCTGTCTAATAAGAGTCACCGTCCGGTTTACATCAACAATAAATATATTTATTTATCTCGCGTTCTTTCCAATGTGCAGCCCCCAAAACTGCTACAATGGTTATGGGCCCAGAATAGCCCAGAGCTATTCGAGTGATAAAATAAAATAGAGTAAAATAAGTAGTAGTTTTGGAAAAGTACGAAAAGTGTACTTGGGAGAGTGCGATAATCGTAGCTTGCGAAGTGTTGTTATTGTAGAGCCATGAGTAACTACAGGATAGAGGCATTATCCAAGGACAACTACGAAACGTGGAAACTTCAGGAACAGGCGCTTTTGACAAAGAATGATGCCTGGGAGTTTGTTGACGGTACGAAACAGAGGCCTGTCGATGCCAGTGCTGCTTCGGAATGGGACAAAGGTGACGCAAAGGCACGTTCTGAATTGATTTTATCAATGGGTCCTGTGAAAAGTTGTAAAACTTCTAGAGAGACATGGCTGAAATTACAATCGGTGTACGCCTCTAAAGGGCCAGCTAGGAAGGCAGTCTTGCTGAAACAGCTTATTTTGTCGAGAATGAGCGAAGGCGATGATGTGAATGATCATCTTGCCAAATTTTTTGATGCAAGGGACAGACTACATGATATGGAAATAAAAATTCATGACGACGCGACGGCAATTATGTTCCTCTACAGTCTTGTGCCGAGCTATGAAAACTTTAGATGTGCAATTAAGTCTAGAGATACATTGCCAGATCCCGAAGTACTGAAGGTCAAAATTTTGGAAGAGAGTTACTCTAGATAGTCAGATACAAGTACAGGGAAAGCTTGTTTGGCTAAAAAGAAAACAGAGTATAAGCCAAAAGATACTGGTAACGCTTCGAAATTTAGATATAAATGTTTTAAATGTCACAAGTATGGCCATAAAGCTTCGGAATGTACTATGAATAAAAAGCAAGATTCGGTGAAGTATATTTCACAAAGTGACGTAGAAACTAGTTGTTTTGATAACAGTTTTGTAACATTTAACTGTATTTCAGATGATTGTAACGCTCTGAACGGCGGGAGTGAAGGATGGATCATCGACAGAGGATGTACGTCACACTTGTGCAATGACAAAAATCGTTTTGGAAATACTTTGATACCATATTGTGGAAAATTTAATTTGGCTACGACGCAGAGTACGAGTGTGCGAGGTACAGGTACGGCTAGGTTATCAGCATGTATGAAAGATGATTCCAAGACCATAATTGAACTGCCAAACACTTTATTTGTTCCGGATTTGCGTGCTAACCTTATCTCAGTAGCAAAAATTACTAATAAGGGCTATCAAGTTATTTTTAAGAATGATTTTCAGGGAATAACAAGGGTCACTGCTTATCGTAAGGGTAATCTTTATTACGTCGGGGAACAAAACGCAGAAGTTTCAATGATTTCAAATTCAAGAAATGATATTTTGATTTGGCACGAACGCTTGGGACATCTTAATACAAAAGATTTAATAAAAGTTTTAAATCGAAGTAACTTAGGCGAAAAATTTGATCTGTCAAATGCTGATCAACTACGTAACTGTGAAGTTTGCATACGAGGTAAAATGAGTTCTTTACCTTTCTCAAAGTCAAGCGGACCGTGTAGTGAAATATTAAGAGTAGTTTATTCCGATGTGGTAGGACCTATGAAGAATACTGCTATAGGTGGCGCCAAATATTTTGTTACATTTATAGATGATTGTACAAGGTGGTGTGAAGTGTATTTATTGAGTAGGAAGAGTGAAGTTTTTACAATTTATAAGAGTTTTATTGAAAATTTAACTGGAAAAAGAATTAAATACCTACAGACCGATAATGGTGGCGAGTATTGCAGGAGGGAATTTAATGATTTTCTTCAAGCGGAAGGAATTCAGAGAAGACTGACGATCCCATACACACCTCAACAGAACGGTGCGGCTGAGAGAATGAATAGAACTCTCGTTGAAATGACGCGGTGTATGTTAATCTCGTCGGGACTTTCACCAATTTTTTGGGCTGATGCTATAGTGACAGCTTGTCATGTACGAAATAGATGCCCAACAAGTGCGCTTGATGGTGATATTCCATATGAATTTTTTTTAATAAACCAGTGAATTTGGACTATTTACAAATCTTTGGGACTGAGCTATATATTGTCGATAAAGACCAAAATAAGGACAAGTTTGCTGACAGGACCAAAAAAGGAAAATTTGTAGGATACCCAAGAGACAATAAAGGCTATCGAGTCTGGTTACTACTGGAAAGTAAAATAGTTGTAGCGAGAGATGTAAAGTTCACCACACATAGTAGACCAAAAGAAAATAACTCGATAGATAGAAGGTTACTCAGGTAATAACCTAGAGTTGGAGCTTGAGCAAGAGTCTATGGTTCCGAAAAGAGCCCCCGGTAGACCAAGACTATTAAGCGGCCATGTTGGACGTCCAAGGAAAATATATAAAATGGCTGAAAACAATCCAATTGGTCATGCAGATCCTGTAGAACAGGAGGAGAGGGAAGATGAAGTGAGAGTAGAAGAAATTGATGAATCAGGCATCCAGGAAGAACAGGAGGTGAAAGAAAATGAGCCAATAGGGGAAGAGAGTAATCAGTCTTCTGATGAATATACAGATTGCGAAAATTTTGTCGCACTGGGAGTATCTCTGAAAGAAGCTCTATCCGGTAATGAGAAATCTCAATGGGAAGTTGCTATTCTATCAGAAATAAGAAGTCTCGTAAAAAATCAGACATGGGAAATACGAGTTGAATTTACAGAATTTAACGAGTTGTTATAAATTAGTTTTTTTTCTGTAAAATTGTTAAATGGAAAATGTATGCGACTTGGACTGTTTATCAATTAAAGGTGAAGTTGAAAAGTACATAATTGAAAACGTAACTTTTCCCACGTCTTCTTCATCCGAGAATCTTTAGGAAATTAATGATTTCCATTATTATTGCAACGAATCGCCACACAACGCGGCATTTTTTAATAATCTTATGTTTAGTTCACGTAAACAATTTTTTCTATACGTTTTGACAGTTAGTATGAGTCAAGCGATATCAGCGCCTCTATCGGCGAGCTTTGTCAGTTTTCTTCCCCATTGAAAGATTTCGGTTTTGTCAAGTATTTATTAGGAATTGAGGAACAACAAATGTATTAAATTGTCGTAAGAAAAATATATTTCAGATATTTTGAAAAAAATTGGGATGGAGAATGCGAAGGAACTCTCTTCAACGCCGATGGAGGTAGGGCTGAAGCTGGATCCGACTAAAGATGCGATTTTTAAATGCCCATTAAGAGAATTAATAGGGTCTTTAATTTATTTGTCCATAGGGACTCGGCCGGATATAACGAATGCGGTGGCAAAGGTTGCGCATTTCGTGGACACACCCACTATTACAGCTTGGAAAGCTGCGAAGCGCATTCTTTGTTACTTAAAAAGAACACGAAGTTATGGGTTGGTTTACCAAAAGACTGGTAAGTCGGTAGTTGGTCACACAGATTCAGATTGGGGTAACTGCGTTATAGATAGGCGCTCCTACACTGGTTACGTATTTACTTTAGGCGGTGCTCCTATTTCTTGGAAATCACAGAAACAAAAAAGTGTTGATACATCAAGCTATGAGGCCGAATATGTTTGTTTGGCTACTGGTATAAAGGAGGCACTATATGTAAAGTTATTATTATTATTATTATTATTATTATCATATATGCTGATAATCAGAGTGCGATTTTGCTGTCGAAAGATCCAATGTTCCACTCTCGTAGTAAGCATATTGACATAAAATTTCATTTTGTTAGAGAAACTTTGAAAGAAAATAAGGACATAAGTCTTCAATACTTGCAGACAGAGAAAATGTTAGCGGATATGTTCACTAAGGCTCTGTCGAAACAGAAACATTATTTTTGTGTTGAGGGTTTAGGTATATTATGTTCATAGTCCTTTTTTCTTTTTCTAATTCTCTTTTATGTGTTTCTTTATAAGGTCTTGTTTTTACGTATACCTGTGTATATAAAGTACAAATTAAGGGGGTGTATTAGAAAATATAGGTATAGGACCTATATGGTAATTTATACTTGGCCGTTGTTGCTTGACATCCACTGTACTAGGTAATATTTTTTTTTTAGAATACCTGTCTAATAAGAGTCACCGTCCGGTTTACATCAACAATAAATATATTTATTTATTCTCGCGTTCTTTCCATTGTGCAGCCCCCAAAACTGCTACACATTGAACATTTCATCCAATCTCTGACGCACTGACAGTAAAACGTGAGGAGGAGCACCGTCATGCTGGAACCAGGTTTCCTGGAGTTGTGATAAAGGCATATCATCCATAAAGTCAGTTATTGGCCCATTAATTAAATCAAGATACATTTCGCCGTTTAACCTTTGAGGCAAAAATTCAGGACCAATGCCATAGATCCCAGCCCACACATTTACCGACCATCTCGTCTGGTGTCCAGTCTCCTGGGTCGCATGCGGGTTCTCCAACGCCCAGATATGAGCGTTACGGCGATTCCACATGCCATTTCTCGTGAACGTTGCCTCATCAGTCCAAATTATTATGCTAGCTAAATGCCTGTGCGCTATTAGCCACGAGCAATAGGAGCGACGGCGCTCTCTGTCTCCAGTGACCAGTGCTTGGACTTTATGTATTTTGTAAGGTCGCAGCCTATTCCTCTTCCATACTTTGTGGACAGTAGAGTGCAAGACCCTAAAGTTACGGCGGCGTAAGAGCTGCGCAGCAGGGCGTGAAGGGTTGCCAGGCCCAAAAATATAAAAGCCGGACACAGATCCATATGTAGCTGGACATTTTGCTCTGAAAGCCTGACACACTAGTTTTTAAAAGAAAAAAATTATACTTTTATTTGTGTATTACTGTTATTCATTCATGCTTATTTATATGATATGGCCAATTATTTTCAAAAGTTTGAAGAGAAAATTGAAAAATATATATATATATATATATATCCTCAATCCTATTCTTATTCACTGGACAAATAAATAGAAATAGTGGAAATTAAATAATGCTTTCTAAATGCCTGTTATCTGAATATTTTGAGAACACCGCCGTGCAGAAGCCATGAGAGCGGTAATTTCATAGCATCTGTGTTCCTGTAGACCACATACATTGAAAGTAACTAAAACAATCAAAAATCAGCCTTATCACTTGTAAATAAATTTATAGGCACTCGTAGGTGCTATCCTTCGATAGTTCGCGAGTCATGCGTGTCCGCGTGGGTCACTCGCGCTTTCGTTGGACATATTTTTGCGGGGCGGGGTCGATGAAAAGCCTAACAAAGCCGGACAGGCCGGACTTGATAATATTTGGCCGGACACGACTGTAAAAAGCCGGACATGTCCGGCTAAAGCCGGACACCTGGCAACCCTAAACCCACCAGTATTAGCCTACCTAGATTTCGATAAAAAGTTCACAGTAACTACAGACGCTAGTGATGTAGCGCTGGGAGCAGTTTTTCACAAGACGGACACCCCGTTGCGTTCGTCTCCCGAACATTGAACGACCCCGGACAAAAATATAATACAACAGAATGAGAACTGTTAGGTATCGTTTATGCTCTAAGCCAATTCCGACCTTACATATACGGTAGACGTTTTATTCTCGAAACAGACCACCAATCTCTTGTTTGGATAGCTAAATTAAAAGAACCTTGGACCTTGTAGACCACAGCATACTTTTGAAAAAGTGTGAACATTATGGTATTCGTGGCATCGCTCGGCAGTGGATCGAAAGTTATCAAACCGTACCCAATGTGTAGAGATTGTTAGATTAAACGCAACGAATGTATTTACAATGTACAGATCTAAGTTTCAACATAATAGTAAGGGAGTTCCTCAGGGAAGTGTCCTGGGACCTTTACTTTTTCTATTATAGGCGGAATTATGCAAATGGGTCACTAGTTTTCTTGCAGACAGAAGCATAAAGGTCGTAGTCGACGGTGCATGCTCAGATTCTATGTCTGTGAATGCTGGTGTCCCTCAAGGCTGTGTGCTTTCGCCTACACTGTTCCTTCTGCATATCAATGATATGCTGCAAATCAGCAGCACTCATTGTTATGCGGATGACAGCACAGGTGATGCCTTCTATACCGGCTGCGCTAACATTTCTAGGGAAAATGTCATCGAGAGCCGAAACAATCTTGTGTCGGAAATTGAGGACTCTTTAAAGAATGTCTCAGGATGGGGTCGGCTTAACTTGGTCCAATTTAACCTCACTAAGACACAGGTTTGCGCGTTCACTGTCAAGAAAATGCCATTTGTCGTATCACCTCGTTTTGAGGACACTCCCCTTAATGCCTCAGCTAGTATTGGAATCCTTGGTGTCGACATATCGAGTGAAGTCCAGTTCCGTGGTCATCTACAGGGTAAGGCTAAATTAGCCTAGAAGAAGCTTGGTGTGCTCAATAGATCGAGATGGTATATCACTGCGGCCCATCGCCTGCAACTTTATAAGGCACAGGTTCAGTCTCACATGGAATACTGTTCTCATCTCTGAGCAGGGGCACCCCAGTACCAGCTTCTCCCTCTGGACCGCATTCAACGGAGAGCAACTCGAATCGTCGGCTGCCAGGATATTTCAGATCAGGATATTTTAGAGATGTAGCCTCGCTCTGCATTCTCTATCGCTTGTACAATGGGGAGTGCTCCGAGGAATTGTTCGGATTGATCCCTGCCGCCTCTTTTCGCCATCGTTCTACGCGACAATATAATCATCCCCATCACATAGATGGTTGGCAGTCCACAACTGTGCATTTCACTAGAAACTTTCTGCCTCGCACAACCAAACTGTGGAATGAATTGTCGCCTGCGGTATTTCCGGACCGATACGACATTCAAACCTTCAAGAAAAGAGCGTATTCCCATATCAAAGGCCGGCAACGCACTTGTGTCTCCTCTAGTGTTGCGGGTGTCTATGGGCGGCGGTAATCGCTTACCATCAGGTGATCCGTCTGCTCGTTTGCCACCTCTGCCATAAAAAAAATTAAAAAATATTATATATATATGATATTCCTGACGTTACTAACCATCAAATGGTTCTATTTGCCGATGATTTGTCAGTCATTATACCACATATTGACAAGTCAGATAGTAAATTCAATTAATAGGACAATTGACTGCATTGAACAATGGCTTAGTAACAATAACTTACAAATTAATGTAAATAAAACAAATTATTCAGGGTGTCCAAAAAGTGAAGGATAATCCTTCACCTGCGGATTGGTCGAATCATTTCCTACTACATATCAAAAAATTTTTCTAGTAAAAGTCCCACCATTTTTGTAATACCTATCGGTATTTTTAGTTTTTTTTTTTCAAAAAAATTGACCTTCTTAGTTTAATGCATGCCATTCCTACAAATTATGTCATTTTTAAGTCCTGTTTTTTTTAAAATATTTGTGAATACATAATTCATCAAACACAATGGTAAATTATTTCTTAAAGTGCTGGCAAATCCTGTAAAAAAAATAAGTTTTGCTAATTTTTTACAAAAACTTTTTCGAATAGTTAACTTCGATAGCCTGTGGTGTAAAAAAAAAATTACTAAGCTGATCGTGCCAACAACTTTAAAAAATTGCTTAGTTATTGACAATTCTAAAATGGTATAATTGTTTGACATTACATTAAAAACAATTTTTTTAATGATAATTCGAATGCACCAAGGTCGAATTTTTGGAGTTTTGCTATACTAAAATTCTATCGACATAAAGTAACTAAGCAAGACTTTGGTTTGTTTGTTCATTTGAATAACGAACTGCCACGCTACGCCAGGATACAAAGGATAATAACAAAAGACAGTATGGATAAAAAATATCTTTTTTTTTATAATAAATGTTCAAAATTCCCGCCATTAGCCCTTATGCATGCTCTACATCTTTTTACAAAGAAGTTTTTTACGGCGGACGTATCCTTCTCTTGAAATTTGTTCTGCAGCTCTGTCTATTTCTTCTCGCAGCTGCGAGATTTTGAAGTCTCCGTTGCATAGACTAAATCGTATAAGCAGCCCCAATAAAAGAAATCCAGGGGATTAAGGTCTGGCGACCTTGCTGCCCATTTCAAGTGCAGCGCGTTCAAACCTTGGAACCTAACGACTACCCATCGTTCAAGATCGACAAGATCAGAGTTCTGCACAATAAATGAACGAAGATATTGAGATTTTTCATAAAATTCTATGACGCGACGAGTCTTCGGGCTGCTTAAAACATTTAGTCTATTCAACGGAGACTTAAAATATCACGCAGCTGCAAGAAGAAATAGACAGAACTACAGAACAAATTTCAAGAGAAGGATACGCCCGCCGCCTAAATAGGTCCTTTGTAAAAAGATGTAGAGCATGCAGAAGGGCTAATGGCGGGAATTTTGAACATTTATTATAAAAAAAAAAGATATTTTTTATCCATACTGTCTTTTGTTTTTATCCATTGTATCCTGGCGTAGCGTGGCAGTTCGTTATTCAAATGAACAAACCAACCAAAGTCTTGCTTAGTTACTTTATGTCGATAGAAGTTTAATATAGCAAAACTCGACCTTGGTGCATTAGAATTATCATTAAAAAAATTGTTTTTAATGTAATGTCAAACAATTATACCATTTTAGAATTGCCAATAACTAAGCAATTTTTTAAAGTTGTTGGCACGATCAGCTTAGTAATTTTTTTTACACCACAGGCTATCGAAGTTAACTATTCGAAAAAGTTTTTGTAAAAAATTTGCATAACTTATTTTTTTACAGGATTTGCCAGCACTTTAAGAAATAATTTACCATTGTGTTAGATGAATTATGTATTCACGAATATTTAAAAAAAACAGGACTTAAAAATGTCATCATTTGTAGGAATGGCATGCATTAAACTGAAGAAGGTCATTTTTTTTGAAAAAAAAACTAAAAATACCGATATCACAAGAATGGTGGGACTTTTACTAGAAAAAAATGTTTGATATGTAGTAGGAAATGATTCGACCAATCCGCAGGTGAAGGATTATCCTTCACTTTTTGGACACCCTGTATACAGTTTTCAAATTACCAAGCTCGACTACCTACTCTCGATATTCAATGTCAAGGTCTGCCTATCCAGGAGACTTGCGAAACAAAATTTTTGGGAATTTATGGGGACCAAAATTTAAATTGGAAAAAACATGTAGATTATGTATGTGGTAAAATAAATAGATTTGTTTTTGCACTAAAACGTTTAAAAAATGTAGCAGGTATGTCGGCCGCTATTACTGCCTATCATGGTCATGTAGCATCCACACTAAGATATGGCATTATGATTTGTGGACATTCCACAGACGTTGATAGAGCTTTTTTGACTCAAAAGAGATGCGTAAGAGCAATTTGTGGCGTAGGACCGTTGTAGTCGTGTCGCCCTCTATTCAAAAAATTGCGATTGTTAACATTGTTTGGAATGTACATATTAAAACAGGCCCTTTTCGTCAAAAAAAACACACATCTTTTTAAAAAGCCGGTGCAGAATCCTAGATTGCGACTCAGAGATCCTACTTATATAAAAGTTCCCACGAGCGTCTCTGCCATATACGACAAGAATTGCTATATGACGTCCATAAAGGTCTACAATAAGCTCCCAGTAGAAATAAGAGAGCTATCCTTACAGGTTTTTACAAAAAATCTTAAAAACTGGCTCATCGAAAAATGTGTTTACTGCATTCGAGAATTTTTTGACACAACTACAACCAATTAAGGTTAAACGTTAGTGCTCCCTGGTTGAAAAAATCCGTTAGATGGCGTTAATCTGACTATAACTTGGTTTCTCGATTTAAAAATAGTATAAATAACCCTAAACTATACTACGTAAAACAGCGAGCAGCTACATGATCAATGTACGCTAATAAACCATAATAATGTTAATTTAATAAGGATTTCGATATATTTGTCCCCTTACAATTATAGTTTTGCGTTTATCTCGTATGAATAAGGGCTCAAATTACGCACACATACATAATTTTTTTACGTATATGATGCTTATTTTTGACTAACCTCTATAAGTAGTCCATAACCCAGAGGTGCAGGCGGCAAATTTTGTACGAACTTTTTAAGTTATTGCTTTTAGGTCCGGGTTCGTATCCTACGAGACTTTATTGTTTTTGTCTTTTAATTTTTTTATTTAGTATGAACATAAGTAAATAGGTAAATAACAAGACCCAAGAGCGATAAAAGAAAAGATTTTTAAAAGAAAAAAATCATTTATTGAATAACAATGTCGCATAGCAATCATTCATAGCATTGGCCTGCAAGGATATATGTATCACGTCGTCGGCAGCTGGTCGAGGTGACGGATCCACAGGAGTCCCCCATCGGTTCTGACTTCATAATGTACTCCACCCAGACGTCGGGTTATTGTGCCGAATTCAAACTTCTGGGCAAGAGAGGAGTAACTCCTGGCCACCTTGTCTCCAGGAGAGAAATGCCTCCTTGTCCTCTGACTACGTGGCTCCGGTCTAGATATGGGACTAGCATGGCATGTAGCTTGGTTCTGAACTCTTTTCCAAACATCAGTAGGTAGGGAGTCCCTCTTGGAGTTTCTGTCTGCCTCAAGCGGACTGAGGTCTCCCCTTGAGTGGTGAAGCAATACTTAGTTTTCGTAATGTAGTTTTCAGTGCTATACACAACTCCTCAAACTCGAATCTGTAGAAGGTTTCTTCCTCAAGATGTTCATCTTCGGTTTCTAGTTCTATGTTGTTCTGTATTTCGTGAAATCCTTTATTGTTTTGTCGAGTGACTCCAAGCGGGGCTATATACTTACTTGGGTCTTGAGTGTCGAGCACATTTTCTGTGCGCGTTAATAAACTGTACTGAGCTTCTTGTACGTTTTAATTTCTTTAAATCCATTGAATTGGCCTCGTCGCCAATATTAAAAACATAAAATATCTGTTCAGTCACATAACATTTATTGAATAACAACGTTGCCTAGCAATAGCCTGCAAGGAGATACGTATCATGCAAGGAGATACGAAGTGATGTCGAAAATTTGTGGAGGCACGGCCTTGCAAGCCTTTACAAGCCAAGTCTTACGCTATTTGGAATCACGGTAGTGCCTCCGCAAGCTAAGGAGAGTATCAAACTTAGGAATCACAGATTACCATAACTTTTATGTATATGTCATAGGGAATGGCCCCCTTATTACTTCCGTGTAGTGGCAGCATGAAATTAGTTTTCATTGTCGAGAAAAATAGATTCATTTTTTTATTAATTTTTTCAATTTATTTTATCCATACAGATGAAAGTTTTTCAATTGATAAAATTGATTAAGAAAAGTTGATGTTTTGTTAATTAAAATAACATAATTATCAGTATAATTATTTAAAGAATAATAAATTACTCCAATACACATTTAAATTCAGTCACTCACTCTCACGGTCTCATCAGATTGATTGATAATAACACATTCGCTGGGATGATAACCATCATAGTTACTTATTTAACAACCCAATATCGTCCCAGTGACTGAATTTAAATGGGTATTATAATTGTAAAATAATTCATTCTAATATAAATAATGATACTGATAATTTTCTTATTATATTGAACTAGCTGGGAGATCGAGCGTCGCTCGTTCAATCGGAGTTTTTATAAACTAAGATAAATTGTTTAGTAGTACATATAAGATATATTTTCTATGAAACATTTTGCAGGGTGTTGTTTTAGTCGGTAGTGGCCTTCTAAGGGACGAAAGGACAAGCAATATTTGTTCTGAAAATATCTATAATATTTTTTTATAATTTGATTCTATTGAAAAAAATACATGCAAATCATCCTTTTTAAAAAAAAAAAAAAATAGAAAAATATTCAATGATACGTAATATTAGAAAGTTGTTCATCATTTATAAGTCAGTAATATCAATCAGTTTTGGCGACTTTTTAGAGATTTTCTTATTGCAAAGGTTATCAGCGCCATCTGGTTGAGTTTAGAGAAAACCGTGGAAAATTTCCTATTTTCAAACACGGGACAGAGCGGCACAATCACCAGGTATGTAATTAACTTATATGGCCAAAGATGGCGCTATTTGTCTCTAAAATACAGAGGTTAAAATATATTTTTTATCACTCTTAAGTCTTTTTATTTATTTTCATAATATTTACATAAGTTCACACAAAATAAAAAAAATAAAAAACAAAGAACCATAAAGTCTCATGGGTGGTATTCGAATCCGGACCTAAAAGCAGCAAAACGTAAGTGGCTCGCACCAAAACCGCTAGTCTACCAATGTACCTATAAGCGATGGTTAAATTTAAGCATCATATGCGTTCTCCTTCTGTGTAATTTCGATCATTAAATGAATTCTCCCTTAAATGAATATTTTCGAAGATAATTCCCTCATAGATCTGGATTTATGGTGTATGTGTATGGTATGGATAGGTCTTCAAAAATGATATTGAGGTTTCTAATATCATTTTTTTTCAAACTGAATAGTTTGCACGAGAGACACTTCCACACATTTACAAAGTGGTAAAATGTGTGTCCCCCCCCCCCTTTAACTTCTAAAATAAGAGAATGATAAAAGTAGAAAAAATATATGATGTACATTACCATGCAAACTTCCACCGAAAATTGGTTTGAACGAGCTTTAGTAAGTAGTTTTTTTTTAATACGTCATAAATCAAAATTACTTTTCATTCAATCAACTCAAATAAAAAAAATATTGAGTTCAAGACATGTGTGATTATGAATTTATACGGAACCCTCGGTACGCGAGTCCGACTCGCAATTGGCCGGTTTTTTTGTTGTACTGATGATAAAAAATGTGTTTTAAATGTGCCATTTGTAACTTCTGTTCTGAAATACATTTAATTTTATTTGAATTCTGGGTACACAAGGTATTTTTTTTAATGGCGGATTTGAATATTCTATAATTCATAATAATTCATAATTAATTTATTTTCTCTGTACAGGATAAAATACAAAAATACAAGGTACCTAACATAGCACAAATAATTATTTTGTTTAAAAAAATCTTCCTTCACTGTTGGCACCTGAATAGTGTAAGCTTATATGTATCCGATGTCATATTCATATTCATATTCATATGAATATGATCAAATTTTATGATTAAAGAAAACCACTTGGCACACGTATATGGTACATAAATAGAAGCTGATTTAGCCCGGTAGCCACCCCACACCCCCTGGCAGGTTTATTTGACTTATTATCTTGAACTTGGTATCGTTTTTGAATAAACCGAGAATGGAGCTTTCATTTTTTGTATTACTTTTGTTCAATCTAATAATAATAATAAATAATAATAATAAACGTTTATTTCAAGGAACTTAAAAATAGTTTACAAAATATTTTTTGTTACACTAGCTCCTCCACTAGGATCCCCTGTGTCGGAGGGGCTAGTCTCTTCCCGTGGAACAATGGTAAATTGAAATAAAAATATCAACATAATTAAAATATAAGTAAGTTATAACAAGAACAAAAACACAGTAGGTAGTGCATTACATCTAAAATGAGTAACTTATTGTGTGTGTGTGTATATGTATGTGTGTGTGTGTGTGTGTGTGTGTGTGCGTGCGTGTGCGTGTGTGTGTGTGGGGGGGGGGCGTTATGTGAGTGTGAGTGAGTGTGCGCGTGTAAGAGTGTGAGATTGCGTGTATGTGAAAACTATTACTTGGATGGAGCCAAAAGGATCTCTGTTTCCTGGTAGTCCAGATTTTGGATCCACGCTCTGATTTTCCTTTTACAAGCTAATTTAGGGCACTCAAGTATGTTAATGATTTGGTCTACTTTACGGTAAAGGAATGGGCCACGGAAATTTTGGAATCGTTGTGCAAATACGGTTCTGGTTTTTGGAGCGGACCACAAGTTGATTCGCTTGTTTATGGGATTGATTAAGGAAAGAGCCAGCGGATGAAATCTTAAGACGGAAGATATTACATAAAGTTGCCTGACCGTTAACTGTTTACAGTCCTTATATAGCGACTTAGTCTCGTATCTAAACGGCTTTTTATGTAATATTTTTAAGATCAGACGCTGTGCGCGCTCAACTGCTAAGAGATATGATATGCCAGCTCCTCCCCATACCGGTATACAATAACTGAGAATAGACTGACATAAAGCTGAATACACAATGTGGATGGTCGATTCGTTAGCAACATGCCTAAGTTTTTTATATATATAAGTGAGCTTCCTTATTCTTCCACGCACTGCTTCAATTTGCTTATCCCAGTTCAAGTTCTCGTCAATTATAACGCCTAGGTACCTTAAGGATTCTGCTTGTTCAAGCTTTGGGCAATCGCAAGTAGAGTTGTCATTTTTGCAAGAGTGAATTTTTAGGTTTACAGGAAAGGATGGTGCTGAGCGTTTAGTGATGCGGAAAACTAAATATTTTGTTTTTCCAGCGTTTAACGTGAGAAGGTTGGATCTTAACCAGTTTGTAACAAGTTTCAGCATCTATTACTCTTATTGTGAAAAAATCTAATAAAATAAAAATAAAAAAAACCAACAAGATGCTATAGTTTAAAAAATGTGCACTAATGGCATAAACAATTTTTTTTTGTAGAAAACCAAACTAATCAAAAATAAAAAAACAGAAACACTAACTGCAATTACTAAATAAAAAGCTTCAGAAATAAATTTTGAACGTTGCACGGCGCAAGGCATGCGTGAGCGTTTTAATCTGCCGCGCTTCAGTTAACTATTATATTGGGCAATAATCTTGAATTTGGTGTAGTTTTCGGATGAACCGAGGACGCATCCTTCAGTTTTGGATTGATTTTGTACAATGTCAGACAAAAAAATTAAAATTTACAAAAATCGAACCTGCTATTTTTGATAGCGATAAGACCGCCTTTGCATATCAATGTTTAAATATTTTATGTGTTTTCGTTGTTATTTGTACTCTTTTGGTGTGCAATAAAATTTTCGTATAGGTAACTAATTTAAAATAAAACCTTAACATGCTGCGATTTTGACACAATTTCAAGAACATAAAAAGCAACAATGCTGCCCATACTTCATGCTCTGATAGGGAGTGATACTGTTTTTTAGCCTTTAATTGAAGAGAAAAGAAAACCGCGTTCGAAACTTGGAATGCCTGTCTTGTGGAGACATTAAAAGCGCCAAAATACTTTGGAAAAAATTATCATAACCATGTTTGACAAGTGAGTTTGAATAAAACGAGGTTTTTGTACATAGACGATTACGTTTAGGAATATATTTTGGTGACAAAAATAAATGTGTAAGTGAATAACTGTTTATCCTTTTGTGAGAAATAAATTATTCTATAACCTGAAACTTGGTGCTACATGGCGGGAATTCATTACTTTTTACAGTCGAGTCTATAAATATTGACGTGTAAGACTTTTTACTTGATATGTGAATGTTTTTGTCGGGATTTTACTTTCCGTGTATGAAAATCTACATATCTAAGGTTCGGGTTGTATCACGTGGTTGCTGGTAACTACTTACTTTTTGTCAAACTAGACAATAATAATCTCTCCTGATGGTAAGTGACGATGATGCAGAATACGAAAGCGGGCTTACCAAGATTCCCCAACGCAGTGGGGAACTGGTTATCTTACCTTCATGCCGGAACACATCAATGCTGTTAACGTTGATGTTTGGCGGCAAGACTTAGATAAGATGGTGGCATATGCCAGGCGGGCTCAGAAAATGCCCTACCACCAACCAAACCGAATCCAGAAAGTTACACCCCGCCGGGAATCGAACCCGCGACCTCCTGATGTGAAGCGAGCGGACAAGCGGAGGCGGTTAAAATTTGAAATGGGGCATGGTATGAGTCTAAAAATTTTTGAATGCACCTTATACAGGCTGTAACTTCCGGAAACTTTAACATACCAACCAACCCATACTAAATTCGCATAAAAATGAAGTTTTCATATAATATGGTAAGATAACCGACCAATTTTGTATGGTGTGTCCAAAAATTGTCTTAAGTATTCAGCATTCTTAAGGTTCATTCGGAAAAGTTGTTCAGTTTCATGAGTGGATCCCATAATTTAAATTTCCAGGAGTGATCTTTTTACATCCTGTATAAGTAAAAATATCAGCCTGTATATCACAAATATCGAGCGGAAACTCACAACTAGACCTTGTTGGGTGAACAATATTTTCGTCTTTCAGATGTCCCTGACGTGAGACTGACAGCGTCTTTTTTTCTGAATATAAAAAAAGTTTGCCAGCATTAATTACTCAGACTAAAAAGTCTTTATAATAAATTTGCTACTTTGGTAATGCTCAAGCAAAATGCAAGATGGCGCTAAAAACGAAATCCTGGGCTAAACAAAGCTTAACAGACCAATTGAGATTGTAGTTACTGTAATATCAGAAAGGTGGTGCTGAATTATACACCACTACATGCGTAAAAGTTATGGTATTTTACTGCAGTTTTTAATGATATTACAGAAATAAATAATATAATTATATACATTTGGAGAAAATAAAAGGTTGCAAAGTTTACGTTGGACTGATAAAATCGAAAATATAGTGGTTATTTGTGTAGTTAATAGCCAGGTAAATTTGTATGAAATAGGGTGACTGACGTTTAACCTTAATAACTATAAATAATGCACTGATTATAATTTTAAATTCGTTAATTTAATTACATTTTAGTTTTTAACATGGTTAATTGCATTCATAACATTATAAGTCTGACATTTTACAATAATATTTGACATGAAAACTAATACTATTATGAATATTTTAATTTTTATTGCTAATGTATACATATACGAAAACGTTAAATGATACTATTATGTATAGTGTAATGTAAGTTATTATATTATGTCGTAATTTTCAATATGCAAATATAATTTAAATTGCTATAGTATGTTTCGGCGGGCAGTAGGGTCACACCCTGATGACAAGCATATTCACTGCCACCCATCATCAAAATTCCCTATACACAACATTAAGAGATTCTAGGCCCGAGCCACAAAATTTTTCCATACAGAAAGCTTTAGTATGGCGGCCATCTTGAAAAATGGCGGAATTTAAAAATTGACCCAATATCCAACATCAGCGATTCTGAAAACCCCCGGATGCCTAAGTTCAGCTGGATTAGCGCAACAAAATTTTCAGCCGCCATTTTGAATCCGCCATCTTGATTTTTTATTACATCAGGCAGTTGTCCCCCTTCATTCTCAATGACTTGTTCAAGCACCCCCTACAAATCTCTAATACTTTTGGAAATGTTACACTTTGAATTTTGTATGGCGGCCATCTTGTTTTCCGCCATTTTGTTTTTTTCTTGCCACCATTCAATTTTGACTAAGGTGTAGAGATTTTTTTGTTTGAGAGGGACCCCCCAAGTGTCATAGTTTCGGTGGGCAGTAGATTTACTCCCTGATGAGGAGCAGATTTCCAAGATCTCGAGGTTTTCCCATATTCACCAGCACTCACCCTCCATACCCCTCATACATCATTTTTACCCCCCGTGGCTCCTTCTGGGAGAACAATTATGTCAGTCAGTCAGTGGGTTTGCAGCTATATTATATTGTAATGTGTTTCCGCTATTGATGTTACCCCCCGTGGCTACTTCTGGGAGAACAATAATGTCAGTCAGTCAGTGGGTTTACAGCTATATTATATTACTAGTTTTACGCACGCGACTTCGTCCGCATTAACACGTGAAGAAAACCATCCAGTTTGAGAGGTACCCCTCTGAATGTTATAGTTTCGGCGGGCAGTAGGGTCACACCCTGATGAGAAGCATATTCACTGCCAACCATCGTTCAAATTCCCTATACACAACATTAACAAATTCTGGGCCCGAGCTAACAAAACTTTTCCGTACAGAAGCTTTAGTATAGCGGCCATCTTGAAAAATGGCGGAATTGAAAAATCAACCCAATATTCGTCATCAGCGATTGTGAAAACCTCCGGATAATAAATTTCAGCTGGATCAGCGCAATTTAATTTTCAGCTGCCATTTTAAATCCGCCTTCTTGGATTTTTATTACGTTAAGCAGTTGTCCCCCTGTATTCTCAATGACTTTTGCTCAAGCACTCCCTGTCAATCTCAAATACTTCTGGAGATGTTGCACTTTGAATTTTGTATGGCGGCCATCTTGTTTTCCGCCATTTTTTATCACCATCCTATTTTGATCATATTGTGTAGAGAAATTTTTGTTTGAGAGGTACCCCTCTAAGTATCATAGTTTCGGCGGGCAGTAGGGTCACTCCCTGATGAGGAGTAGATTTCCAAGATCTGGGGGTTTTCCCATATTCACTGCCACCCATCACCAAAATTCCCTATACACAACATTAACAGATTCTAGGCCCGAGCCAACAAAACTTTTCCGTACAGAAAGCTTTAGTATGGCGGCCATATTGAAAAATGACGGAATTTAATAATTGACTCAATATTCGGCATCAGCGATTCTGAAAACCTCCGGATGCCTAATTTCAGCTGGATCAGCGCAACTTAATTTTCAAGCGCCATTTTGAATCCGCCATCTTGGATTTTTATTACGTCAGGCAGTTGTCCCCCTTCATTCTCAATGACTTTTGTTCAAGCACCCCATATCAATCTCAAATACTTTTGGAGATGTTGCACTTTGAATTTTGTATGGCGGCCATCTTGTTTTCTGCCATTTTAGTTTTTTCTTGCCACCGTTCAATTTTGACCGAGGTGTAGAGATTTTTTTATTTGAGAGGTACCCCCCAAGTGTCATAGTTTCGGCGGGCAGTAGGGTCACTCCCTGATGAGGAGCAGATTTCCAAGATCTCGAAGTTTTCCCATACTCACCAGCACTCACCCTCTATACCCCCATATAACATTTTTACCCCCCGTGGCTCCTTCTGGGAGAACAATTATGTCAGTCAGTCAGTGGGTTTGCAGCTATATAATATGTCGGGGGAGGTTCAGGATCAGACATCACGCAGGGCGTAGTGGGTACGTCGAGTAGAGACAACAAGTAACTTGCAGAATTATGGATTTATTGAATATGATGTATCAATCATTGGGTAGGTAATTCAGTTCTGTTGTAACGTGGACGGTTCCCAGGTAGGCAGGGGCAGGCAGGTCCAGACGCTGTCGAAGCTCAAAACAGAATGGCGGGCCCGCTGGCCCCCTCCTCCAGGCTCCATCCTAGCGCACCGCGGCGGAAGTCATGTCGTGTACCAACATAACTTGACAGATTAGCCAACATAGCCACGCGTGCGCTGCGCTACAACCGAGTGTCCGTGTTCATGACCATCTCCGACACGGCCATCCTGAGAGTACACACGTCCTCGTGTGTCTAATCTGAAACAATGGAGACACCGCACAGTAAACCGTTCGGTCATTCCTGACTTAACCATAATGACCAATGTAAGGGTATATCTCAAACTGCTTTCTTAATAATGGATCATCACTTTATTGAAATCTTACATTTGAATAAAAACCATCATAACTGTATTCAGTGTATTTACTTCAACTCCCAGACTTCTTATACAAGAAAATTTTAGAATTAAAATTTATGACATTTTACTCTCTAAAATTGGATTAAATAAAAGGAAAATAGTTTCATATGGTCATATTACATGGTTATGGTACATATTTGTAATTCATAAAGCATTGACCTATTGAACTTAAATAAAACTTTATGGTCATAACAAAAAAAACGTAAATATCATCAATCAGCAAAAACAGTACAATTCAAACTAATACTTCCATGGAAAATCGAGAGCATCCAAGTACCATTCCGCAAATAACTTTCAGCTTATAAAATTATTATCCAGAAAACAAATAAACAAATAGAATATCAATTCGTGGCCATAGGGCTATAAGATAGCCACCCATATACGCGCACCCCCACATGGGATCGCCGAGTCGACCCTATGATTCTACGGTCTCTACCAGACCCGACCTCCGCCAGAGCTTCCCGCGCACCGCGTATCCACGGACTACTCAGAGTAGATACCGAGTTCTACCGGACTACGGCTACGGCAAAGCCTCTGGTACGGTCTGACCAGCCGAATTGAATCCGAACAAAACTTGACTCTTTGCGTCACTATCTTCATCTACTTCGCATGGTACTTGCATCTCTGGCATTTTCCTTAACCTATCGTGCGCATACTTATAGGTACGCTTCGAATTTAATGCTCTCAAAGTATATCGATCACCATCCAACACCTCTTCCACCCTACATGGCCCTCTAAACTTAGGGTCCAGCTTAGTTTGATTACGTTCTTCATTCTCTATCAAAACATAATCCCATACTAAAAATTTTTTAATTTGCGCTTTCGTGCTATCGAAACGCGCCTTATCATACTGAGCACATTTTTCAATTTGTCGCGTAGCATGTTCCCTAACTTCTGAAATATCAACCTCGGTGACATCACCACAGGTCATCAAATCTAGGGGGCGCGCTACCTTCCCGATCAGCAGTTCAAGCGGACTAGCTTGGGTAACTCTGTTTACCGTGCAGTTTAACGCAAGTTGTACGTCCTCTAATGCGTCCTGCCACGACATATCATTACGTGTCTCTACCGCGGTCAACATTGATTTAAGAGTGCTCATGACGCGCTCTACTTGTCCATTCGCGCGCGAGGACACTGTCGCTATCAAATGAAGTTGAATGTTTTTACTATCACAGAAGTCTCTAAACTCGCGACTAGTAAAACAACGACCTTGGTCGGCTATAATGCGCACCGGAGCGCCGAAAAGAGAGACGCTTTTTTTAACCGCGTTTATGCTACTTTTCGCGTCAATGTTGGCTGTGTGGAGTAAGACGAACTTTGTGAAGGCATCGATGAGTACAAAAACATACTCCTTATTATCACTTTTGCCACTAAGCTTTCCTGTTGCATCGATATGCACCGTATGCCAGGGTATCGTAGTCTTGGGTATGGGGTGAAGCTCTGCCTGAACTCTACCTGAATAACTTTTTGCAACCTTACAAGTAACACAGTTATCTAAAAGCTTACGAACATAACGTGCCATTCCCTTGAACCAATAGCAGTCGTAAAGCTTTTCTAAGGTCTTTTCCCACCCCAAATGAATGATAGACTCGTGCACATTATTTACAACAGAAAACCTCAGAGCCCTAGGCACAATGGGCAAACACTTGTTACGACCGTTGCGTTGTATCTTACGATAAAGGACACCCTTACGAACCTTGTACGTCTTAGCCACATCCTCCGTCATGAGGCCTTCATTCAACGCTGATATAAGCTGCTGTATCTCCACGTCGCGCTGCTGCTCTGCTAGAAGCCAGTTCCCCGAAAGCTCAGCCAAGTTAATGCACTTTTGTACTACCTTAGGTATTTGTTGTTTGAGCTCACTGGTTACAGGGTTGCGCGAAAGGAAATCAACGTGGCCCATATGTTTACCTGCCCTGTAGACGACGTCGAAGTCAAACGACTGTAAAAAGCACCACCAGCGGTGAACGCGATGCGTAAGGTCAGCCTTGTCACGTGACGACTACAGCGAGTTGCAGTCGGTTACTACCGTAAATTTCCTCCCGTGCAGGTAGTATCTGAAGTGTTTCACAGCATTCACCACGGCCAGCGTCTCCAACTCGTAGGAGTGGTACCGTGATTCCGCTGGGGAAGTGCGCTTACTATAGTAACCGACAGCACGTTTCTTACCGTCAACCTCCTGCAACAACATTGCACCATAGCCTTCCGCACTGGCGTCTGTATGTAGCTCCACTGGGCAACGCGGATCGAAGATCATCAGAACCGGTTTCTCGGTAAGTATCGAAATAATCTGCTTTCGGATTTGCTCGTGATTATCCTTCCAAACAAAAGGACACTTACCAGAAGTCAGTCGGTGTAACGGTGTCATGACACGGGAAAAATTAGGAACGAACTGGCGAAAGTAGGAGGCTAACCCGATGAACTGTCTTAGCTGTGTGACGGTTTCAGGGGGCGGCAACATCGACAGCGCTTCAATCTTACGTTGGTTAGGCTTAATCTCACCTGCCTCGACTTCGTAGCCCAGGAACTCCACACGTCTTTTCAAAAAGGAACACTTCTTCAAGTTTAGTGAAAACCCAGCATTTGATAAGACATCGAGCACAGTGCGTAACCTATGAAGTCCCTCCTCTTCCGTCTCAGATACAATTAGTACGTCATCAACGTAAACAATGACGTACGTGTAGGCCAACTCACTCAAAGCCTGTATGATAGCCCGTTGAAACACAGAAATGGCATTCCGCAAACCAAACGGCATAGTTAAATACTCGTACTGTCCGAACGGAGTAATGAACGCAGTACGCTCAATCGAATCCTCACTTACAGGTATTAAATGGAAACCACTCGCACAGTCTAACTTTGAAAAAAATTTAGCACCATTAAGACGCGAAATCTGTTCCGAAATCAACGGGATAGGATATCTATCAGGCACAGTGTTTTTACGCACATAATCTACGCACATACGCTTACTACCGTCAGATTTCTCAGTCAACAGCGCGGGGCTAGCGAACGGAGACTTACTCGGTCTTATTATTCCCGCTCCTAACAGTTCATTCACTCGGTCACGCATTACCTGACATTCCGCGGGCGAACACCTATACGGACGCTTCTGTACAGTACAGTACGGCTCGGGTCAATCAAACGAATCTCGCACTCACAGGTCGTAACGCGGGTGGTTGGAAATCCACAAGTAAAATTATCGGAGTATTTTTCTAACAAGTTGCCTACTTTCCAGCGACACGTCCGTGTCTACCCCCTGGAAATTAATAACTTGTTCGTTTTGGTTCTCCGAGGCGCACGTATTTACCACAAATAACTTAGTTAACGAAAACTCACTAACATCGATGTTTGCGACAAACCCCTTGCTTAAGATTTCGCGACCTATCATGATGCCACTCGGGAGATATACGTCCGGTAAAACATGAAATAAAATTTCGATCGGATAGTCACAAATATCAACGAGACATAACACTTGTTGGGTACAGTTCACTTTTGTTTTACCTATTCCTAATAACGACACTACATTGTTTATGCGTTTTCCGGACAATTGACAAGCTACACTCTCTTTTACTAAGGAACACTCAGCACCCGAATCAAAGTGAAAATAAAACTGCTTACCAAGGTGTTTCAGTGTTCCGACAGGAGCGTCCACCTCGCACAGGTTGACGCGTCGCTCGGCGGGCGCCCGCGCCGGGCTAGTCGAGGCGCCTGCAGAGCTGGGGTAGCAGCTCGCGATGTGGCCGCGCTCGCCGCACTTGAAGCAGACCACTGCTCCACTGGTGGGCTGGTGGCTCGCGCGTGATGGGGCGGCCGGGGTTGCAGCGGCCGTGTTAGTCTTCCTCACGTCCTGTGTCTTCTGTCGGCATTCTGATTGTTTGTGTCCGAGTTTTCCGCATCCGAAGCATTTAATTGGTGCTGTAGACATTCTTGGGCGTTTTGTAAAATCAGGGCCGGTGTCTTTTATATCCATGTTCGGCGCCTTGTTGTGTACATGTTGCTAAATCGTTATGTACAAATGTTTTTTGCGAAGTTTGCTTTCTTTCAGAGGGTGCCAAGTTGGCCATGGTACTCAGAAAGTCACGAACAAAATCTGCGTCTTCATTTTTCGACTTTGCAGGTACGAGAAAGTCTGACGGAATTCGTAGTTGTGTGCCGTAGGTTAACAGCGACGGACTCAGGTTGTTGTCCGTTCTGAGCGCGTTGCGTAATCCAAGTAGAACAGTAAGTTCTATGTGATGCAAAACATCATGCTTAGCAGGCTCTTTCAGCGATAAAGGTCGAAGTACATTTGGGTATTGCTTCAATATGTCATTATATGTTTGATTACTGTCTAGTACGTGAATCGATTCTTGGTTTGACGTAATCTTTATAGCGTTCACATGCAAATCTGTGACTCCATCCACTAGTCTTCTATTGTGAATGTCAACCAGTAACTTGTAGTGGTTAAGGAAATCTGCACCAAGTATGGATGTCTTAACGTCAGCGATTACAAATGTCCATCTGAAGTTACGTCGCAATCCTAAATTTAGTAAAATTGATTTTTCTCCATAAGTTTGAATCGGTGTGTTGTTTTCTGCATAAAGTTTATAAGTGTTTGTTGGCTTTTTGTTGCCTTTCGCTGCTAAAACTGAGATTTCAGCGCCTGTATCAATGAGGAAACGCTCTCTAGTGTCGCGATCAAAGATACATAAGCGGTGACTTGACGTAACCACACCGATGCCCGCTACAATCGGTGCTGACTCTAGTTTTCCGATTGCTTGGTTTTTCTGCAACACGGTGACATGCAGCGGTTTGCTCTGTTACCAAACTTATGGTGATAGTAACATTCCCAGTCAGGTAGAAAGTTTAAACAAAAAAATTGAGGACTGGCAGTAGATGGCCAAAAAAAATTGGAAAAAATACAAAACTAAGACTAAGAAAACCCAAAACTAGCATTTAAAGCAACAGTGTACAAAATAGCGTATCTAGAATACTACTGTTTAATCGAGCAATGGTTGTGTGTAGGTTAGAAACTTGGGGTTTTTATTATTTGAAAGCTAAACTAATGTCAAATATCTTAAAGTAATAAAAAAATAGGGTTAATAGGTTTTTTTTTTGCAATTAAACACAAAATGAAAAATTTTCTGTAAAAAATGCTTATATTTAATTGATGGTGTTTATTTTTTGTGTATTTTTTTTTTCAGTGGCACGACCATTTACTACCTATATTACTCACTTTTTTGTTTTAACCTTTTTAAAAGTTATAACGTTTTGTTTACTTGGAGACAGCAGATGCTATTTAAAAAAAATAAACCTCCATATTTTTTTTATTTTGACTTTTTCATTTTTTTAAATATTTTTCTGGGCGATAAAATTGACTCTTATTTCACCCACTTTCATATGTGCACTTTATAAAGACTCACACTGTGTATCAATTATATCATGCCAAAACTTCTAATATCATAATAATGATGAATAGCTTTCGAAGATTACTTTCATTGAATATGTTTTTGTATTTGAATCCAAAAAATAATTTTCATAATTTTTGATGCACAAAGCTTATGTCATTATCAGTATCCTAAAGGAATTAATCATGATACCGAGTTATAAATTGCATTTAAATCTTAAAAATGTATTCTAATCAGAGTTCGTAAATATCCGATATTTACTTATAATAAATATCAGATATTATACTATATAAAGCTCGATTACCACTGACTGACTGACTGATTGACATGGTTGTTTGTCCTGTTGCGGGGGTTGGAGGGTATAACTTTGAATGCAGAAGTTTGTGGTTTTTTCCAGTGAGTAGAGGAAAAGTCCGAAAAAAGCCACTTTCATTTAATAAAATTAACATAATTAAGATTTTATGAACTCCATACGACTTCATGTCATTAGAGTTCATAATGGAAAAGCAAATCACGGAATGTTGCCGTATTATGAACTATTGAAAAAGTTGGTGATTGTTGGAATAATTATAAGATGAAAAATTTCCTCCGGAAAAGTATTAATTCATTTTGTTTTTATGTATTTATATTTGCTTAGCCTCAGGTAATAAAGAAATATTTTATTACGTATGTTTCTCTTGTTATTTATGACTTAAATTTTCGGATGCCTTACGGTCGGGGATTTGAGCTAATTAAGGTGCAACACTGTAGTTTGTCCCTTTCACACCTGCACAAATTACAATAAACTATCCTGCTTACAATCAAGGTGCAAATGTCAAACTCAGATGTCAAATATTTTTACTACAGAATACGCAAATCAAACGTAAACAATAAATAAGTAAGAGGAAAGTTTCTTTTCAAGAAGAATGGCACTGAAATGGCAAATCAACGCCTATATACGACCGATCTACAAAGGATCCGTGCCAATAAATTCTCAATCCAGATAATAGGGAGCCCCCAACCTACTCTTCGCCAGGACTCCAAGGCAGGTCTTGCGTTTACGGCCTTGGGAGGCTCGTTACGAGGCGGACACCTGCGCAGAAGAATACGGGAAGGAAGAGTCACATGCTGCGTTTGCTTTTAGAGATGCTTACTGATCAATGTCCATGCAAAACTGTGAAAAAACCAGCTAAAGCTATGAAGTGAAAAGTATTGACTGTAGTTATGTGAGCAGCAATCAGCATTCAGAAACAGCAACAAGGATACTGATCAATGTCCATGCCAAATTGTGAAAAAACCACCTAAAGTTACTAAAATAACATTAATAATTTTGTTAATAAATATTAATGTTGTAATATGTTATTTTATTTATTTTGTTAGTTATACCTATCGAAACCCATAGGAGATGAGGTAGTGCTATTATAAGGCCACACCTACAGGCGTTCCCATACACCTATGAGCTGGTGAAGTTTGCGGGAAGCCACTGGTGCGGGCACAGCAGGACGGTTGGTGTGAAAATCTTTGTGTTTAGGGAGGCATTTGATCGGCAGTGGATGTCTTTTAGCTCACGGAGATGGTGAAGGTAATTTAATAAATAAATAAATCATAGCTCATTGTCGTCAAATGTTTCTTTATTTTGCCACTAAATACCTATATTATCATTGGCAATTTTTTACAACTATAGTCAGTTCATCAGTTTCAAACTTTATTTTTTTTTTTTTTTTTTTTTTTTTTTTTTTTATGGCATAGGTGGCAAACGAGCAGACGGATCACCTGATGGTAAGCGATTACCGCCGCCCATAGACACCCGCAACACCAGAGGAGTCACAAGTGCGTTGCCGGCCTTTGATATGGGAGTACGCTCTTTTCTTGAAGGTTTGAATGTCGTATCGGTCCGGAAATACCGCAGGCGACAATTCATTCCATAGTTTGGTTGTGCGAGGCAGAAAGTTTCTAGTGAAACGCACAGTTGTGGACTGCCAACCATCTATGTGATGGGGATGAATATATTGTCGCGTAGAACGATGGCGAAAAGAGGCGGCAGGGATCAATCCGAACAATTCCTCGGAGCACTCCCCATTGTACATGCGATAGAGAATGCAGAGCGAGGCTACATCTCTACGCAGCGCCAAGGAATCAAGCCGATCTGAGATATCCTGGCAGCCGACGATTCGAGTTGCTCTCCGTTGAATACGGTCCAGAGGGAGAAGCTGGTACTGGGGTGCCCCTGCCCAGAGATGAGAACAGTATTCCATGTGAGGCCGAACCTGCGCCTTATAAAGTTGCAGGCGATGGGCCGCAGTGAAATACCGTCTCGATCTATTGAGCACACCAAGCTTCTTCGAGGCTAATTTAGCCTTACCCTCTAGATGACCACGGAACTGGACCTCACTCGATATGTCGACACCAAGGATTCCGATACTAGCTGAGGCATTAAGGGGAGTGTCCTCAAAACGAGGTGATACGACAAATGGCATTTTCTTGGCAGTGAACGCGCAAACCTGTGTCTTAGTGGGGTTAAATTGGACCAAGTTAATCCGACCCCATTCTGAGACTTTCTTTAAAGAGTCCTCAATTTCTGACACAAGTTTGTTTCGGCTCTCGATGACGTTTTCCCGAGAAATGTTAGCACGGCCGGTATAAAAGGCATCACCTGTGCTGTCATCCGCATAACAATGAGTGCTGCTGATTTGCAGCATATCATTGATATGCAGAAGGAACAGTGTAGGCGAAAGCACACAGCCTTGAGGGACACCAGCATTCACAGACATAGAATCTGAGCATGCACCGTCGACTACGACCTTTATGCTTCTGTCTGCAAGAAAACTAGTGACCCATTTGCATAATTCCTCGGGAAGCCCATAAGAAGGAAGCTTCGCAAGAAGTGCTTTGTGCCAAACCCGATCGAAGGCCTTCGCTATGTCCAAACTAACCGCCAATGCTTCCCCCTTAGTCTCGATCGCCTGTGCCCAACGATGTGTCAGGTAGACAAGAAGATCACCAGCGGACCGGCCCTTACGGAAACCGTACTGTCGGTCGCTAAGCAGCTGGCGGTCCTCTAGATACCGAAGGAGCTGGCTATTGATAATGGACTCCATTATCTTTGAGAATAAGGGGGTTATGGCTATCGGCCTGTAGTTGGACGGATTCGAGCGGTCACCTTTTTTAGGGATCGGGTGCACCAAAGCTATTTTCCATGACTTCGGGACTACGCCAGAAGAGTAGGAAAGCCGAAAAAGGCGCGTTAAAACTGGAGCCAACTCTGGAGCACACACCTTCAACACGATGGGAGGGATTCCATCCGGCCCACTCGACTTATGAATGTCGAGGGAAAAAAGTGCTTTACGCACTGAGCGTTGGTGGAACCGGATATCCGGCATACAGCTCTTGCACCGCGGTATGGTCGGCGGCTCGTTTCCCCCGTCATCCAATGTCGAATTGGACGCAAAGAGTTTGCCTAGAAGATCGGCTTTCTCCTTTGCGTCGTGGGCCAATGAATCATTTCCCATGTGCAGTGGTGGAAATGATGGCGTGCAGAAATTCCCCTGGACAGCTTTGGCCAGAGACCAGAACGCACGAGTTCCCGAAGGAAGACGCTCTAGTCTCTCGCCAATTCTGCCTATGTGCGCCGACTTCTCCCTGGCAATGTCTCTTTTGAAGGACCTGGAGGCAAAGTTAAACTCCTTTTTCAATGCGCTGGTCTTTTCATCCCGTACCTTCGCTGCATTTGCCCAGGCTTGGTAACATTCCTGCTTCCGGCGAGAAGCCTTTTTGCAGGACCGACCAAACCAAGGCTGTGATTTGCCGCCAATGGGGACCACCGAGGATGGGATAAAAAGCTCCATACCCTGCAGCACCACATCAGCGACAGAATCAGCAGCGAAGTTAGGATCATCCGGCGTGAAGCAAATCTGCCCCCAAGGGTAGGATGCAAAGAAAGACCGCATCCCATCCCAATCTGCTGACTTGTAGTGCCACACACGACGGCGACAAGCAACTCGCGGTCGCGGCGGGCACGTGAGTGGCACCGTACTCCGGATCAGGCAGTGATCCGAAGAGCCGAGTGAAGCGTCAACGGATACTTGGTAGCCGTCCGGATGAGAAGTCAGCAGAAGGTCCAACAGTGAAGGTTCATGGTTCTCCACATCTGGGATTCGCGTGGGCGTAGTAACCAGTTGTGTCAAACCATATGCCAGGGCGAAGTCGTGAACAGATCTCCCCGCATGATCGGTTTTGCTAGAACCGAGCCATTCGGCGTGGTGGGCGTTAAAATCGCCGAGTACCACGATCTCGGCGGATGGGATCTGCTGCTGCACAGTATCTGCAGCCATTTGGACGTGCTCAATGAGTCGGTCAGTTTCGCCATCGCCGGTATGGGACCTATATAGGCACGAATAGACGCGGGGATGGTCATCGCCGTCTACACGTAGCCATATGGTGGAGAGGTCCCTACCTTCAAGGTTGCTGAGGCGGCGAGAACTGATATCGTCTCTGACGTACACGCACACTCCAGCCCTAGGCACAAAGGAGTGTTCCAGACCGTACCCAGGGTAGGAGAGGTACGATGTGTCCGCTGGAGACGATATCTGTGTCTCGGTCAAAAAAAGCAAGGCCGGCTTTGCTGTCTCAAGGTGGTGGTGTACAGCATTTAGGTTGGAATGTAAGCCCCTGATGTTGCAGAAGTCCACAGTCAGCGTGGCAGGGGGTGCCACAGTGTCTTTGCCCTTGCCTCGTGCAGTTGAAAGCGCGGTTTTGCCCCCCCCAGAGTACGACGAGGGGCGGCCTGGACATCCAGGCTCAGGGACGTTGTGTTCTGAGCCTGGACGTCCAGGGAGGGATTCTCCAGCGCTCGCGCAGCTGGTACCCTCCTGGGGTAGCGAATTTGGGAACTGCGCTATCATTGGGGGGGGGGGGGAAGGGGTTGGGCCTCCGGTATCCTCACTAACTCGGCGAAACACAACGCAAGCGTTGCTTCACGCCGGTTTCCTGTGAGGCCGTGGTATCACTCCGGTCGAGCCGGCCCATACGTGCCGAAGCATGGCTCTCCCACGGTGAAAAATTTATAATCCCTTACAACTTCCATCCAAATAGGTAGGTATATCTATAATTTTTGTCAGTTTATTTCTACTAACCGAGCAAGTCTGACTTGCACACTGAGGGTTCGGTACGTATTTATTGCAACCACAGTTACATATTGGTGTTACATTAATAAAATGAAGTTCCTTTGTGATACCTTTCTTAAGCACAGCAATATAGTAGCCTATTATTGTTAAAAAGCAACATCCATAAAAAGTTCTTAAATTTCTGTGGTCAATTTTGTTAGTATTACAGTTTTAAAATAGTCATGTCCATATTATAATGATGAAAATAAAGTTAATTTACTATAAGATTTATCAATTTAACAAATAAAAAAAATATTTTAGGTATCTTTAATTTTCCAGTAAAAAATATTCCATCTTATAATATTTTAAGACTATAGACTTCTATATCACACATCATAATAAGGAATGTCATAGAAATATGCTTTCCAGTTGTAAATAATTAATAAATAAGATAAGCCGTCATTTCTTATTCAAAATTTAAAGTTGGGGCCTGCACAATAGAATACAATTTGGTATTTATATTGAGTCACATAATTAAAAACAAACAGTTATAAGTTTTTTGCTATTATATTTTGTTCTTCTTGGATTCCTTAGCGTCTGTTTTCTACATTCCGTAGACTTCATTTATTGAATTTGGCAGTTATTACATCATTTTTATGATTCAAATGTGGACTTGGGAGTCCAACTAGGTATTCCATCTATTAACGTCTTGATCTGAAAAACATATGTACTTAACCCTTAAAATGCACTGCATCATACAAAATTATTAACAGATTGCCTAAATGGGAAGGTAACAATTGTCGACTTGAAGATTTGTTTTTGTGAGTTTCAGTATGTATGACTGTTTTAATGTCACCTGTAGACAAAATACCAGACATATTATCATTTATCAACACATAAGGACCCTACTGCTGGGACATCAGGCACTTCCCTAACGTGTACTGTGGACACATTCCATACTCTTACTGTCTTGAATCAAAATCGGTTAGACCTACTTTTCTGCTTACTGCTTTACTTTGGGTGCTTTGGGGCTGCAGGTTCTGCTCACCTTGTAGATATCCTGTGTCAAGACAACAGACTGTTTGGGATGCTTATTTTGTTTTTATTTCCTGCAGACTTGATCAGTTGTGGTTTGACACTCTGTTACAGTAAGGTGCGTTTGATGGGTCCATGGGCAAATACGTGTATCCTTTCTGAAACCTAATAAAAGAAAGTTTTATCCGATTCCACATCAGATAATTTATAAAGCAATCAATTCCTGAAAAAAAAAAAAAAAACGAATTAAGAAAAAGCGCCGCTTCGTAGTTCGAAACATATTTTTTTCTGTAAGTATAAGGCATAGGCTCTATATCCGTACAGTCTTGTCTGATATGAAAAATCTTCGGTTCGTTAAGAAATATATTTTTTTTTTTCGTTTTACATTTTTTGTTTTCTTTATTCCACAAGAATGAAGCAAAGGCTTCTATAATCATATGCGTATGCGTATTGTTGGGTCGGGTAAACTCGGGTGTCGTCTCGTCGGGTGACGTTTTAATAATATGTTTCCGCCTTATTTTTTTCTTTTTTTCCGCGCCATTAGATAGCAGCCCGCCTTACGATATGCGAACTCCGCAGTAGTGTACGACCTAATAGTTGGTGCGTAATATTTTTTTGTGCGATTTCAACGCAGTCGAAGCTGCGTGCGTAAAAGACATGAAAAATATATAAAAAAAAAGGTTTTCATCCATGAGATTATATATTATATAGTACAATTGAAGAGTATTGTATGATCGAAGGGCTAAAGAAAATGCCAGCAAAGATGTTTTAACTCAACTACTTTGGTTTAGTTTTTTAAACGTTTTTGTATTTTCAATTTTCATAATTTTGGTTAGGAAAGTTTTTTTTTCAATAATGAAATAAAGACTAATCTGAGTTTTAAGAAGAATTTAGTTTATTTACATATATAACAGAAAGGTGTGATAATACTTCAAGGTTGTTTAGTTTGATGGGTAAAAGCCAACCTTGAAGTATTATCACACCTTTCTGTTACATCCTGTATATGGTAGCCCGCAAAATTCTGACACAGTCCTCACTAATGCATGACCGTGTATTATGTGTGTTATCTTTTTATGAAATTGTATAAAAAAAAGCTTCACCGCGAGCTGCATGCAGCTCGCGCACCGAGCGCCCACTAGTTTTTGATATATATCCGATATTTTTGATGTTTATCAAAATTACATACTACCAGTAATTTCAATTTCTTACTCTAATACGTATTTTGTTCGAAATAGCTGAATTTAAAATGTAGGTATATGTTTGATAATTTGAAGATGTTTATCAAAATAGCATTCAAATTTTATACTCTGATATGTTTTTTCGAAATAACTGAGTCTTATAGGCACTGATTTAAAGCGGCAGTTGTAAAATGTACTTTTGGTAAGTTAAAAATTAGAGAACGCTTGTTATTTAACAAGTTCGGCTGTAAAAACTGAGCAGTAAACTATTTAAAAATGATGCTAACAATAATTTGAATGGGTAACTCAATAAATGAATTGAGCAGTAAAAAACCTGAATTGAGCGGATAAGTGTGAGCAGTAAATACATTGTAATTGGTTGGCAAGAAATCTTATTAAAAGCAGTTCTAAAAACAATGAAGTGGAAAAAATATCTCTTGTATATTTAATTATGAAATGTAAAAAAAAACCAGCCAAATGTAAGTAGGAATCGCAATTGCAAGGCTCCGTACCATTATACAAGACTATTTATTATTAAAATCGAGCAAGAACAAAATTGATTGTATGGGGCCCGCTTTAATTTTAAACTTTTTTTATTTTCGTTATTCGTTATTATAGCAGTTATAATTACCTATGTTGTATTAACATTATTATTATCTATATATATTATTATTTTCTATAGGTATATAGGTGTATAGGTTTTATTTATAATTTTATTCCCCTTCCTGCCCAGTTCAATAGCAGTTTTCGGCCCATTTCAATTTCATAAACTGGCGCTCGGATTTTACCGCTCACCTGTTTCTGCTCATTTAATTATTTTACCGATCATATTATTTTTTGTACTGACCATAGAAGGATAAAATAACCGACCAATTTTGATTTTATTACTGTTCATGTTTTACAGCCACACTAATTTTCCAACCACCAAAAAATTTAATAACTGCTCGTTTATTTTTTCAACTGATCATAATAACTTCCCTAATATTTAAATAACAGTCGTAAAAATTAATTCCCAATCTAAAATGTATATTTTGTTATGTTAATCAAATTAAACTCATTTATTTCTTATTGTTATGATCATATCTTTATTCTTTGGATTTGGCACATTCATTCTTTAGAATCAGCTCTTAGGCGGAAAACACACTGCTTCGGACATCGCAACGAAATGCGATGGTCCGAATTTTAACTTTGTACTGTAAAATGTTGATTTGTGTACAAAAATCGCAGGGTACCACACACTGAAATCGCATCCTCGTCCGAAGGTGCGATTCGCACGACGAAATCGTGCTTACGGACGAAGATGCGATGCGATTCGCAGGGTATGCCCAGGGAATTAAAATAATCCGGGAATCCCGAAACCCTAGTACTACACACACTATTGTACACGATTGTACACTAATGTACACACTATTGTACACACATATCCACATGTACACACACTATTGTACAAACATGTCCACACACGTACACACATACACACACTATTGTACATGTAATGTACACACTCGTACACACACACACTCACTCTCACACACACACACACACACACTCACTCACACACACACACTCACACACACACACACACGCCCCCCTCGGTGCCCCCTTAACGCACCCTTGGCACCAAGGGTGGGGGGGAAGGCCGCCTTGGTGCCCCCTTGCCCACCCCCTTGGCGCATCCGGGGCGTGCAACTGAAAGTTTAATTGCAATTAACTAAGTAATTTTCTCACTCTAACGTAAAAATATTTGTTTGGTACCGGTTTTAGTACCGGTATTAATAACGGTACCATTGATTTTGATATGGTACCGGTACTGCGTCTGGTACCGGTACCCATAGTACCGGTACTTATATAGTACCCGTACTATATCAAGGTCAATGGTACCGGTTCTCAAAAGTATCGGTATTTCAAGCCCTGGGTATGCCACACTTCTACAAAGCGGCGCGCGGGGGTGGTGCGAGGTGTGTGACGCGGGGGGATTTACGATATGACCCTTGTTACAAACAAAAACAAGAAGTATCCGAGTCAAAAACAGACATATATATGTCGGCAAGTTTAGCAATCAGTTTAAGTACCTATATGAATAGGTACCTGAAAACGCAAGTGACACAGGCTAGCTGTTCGCTTCAGCAGAATCTCGGTGGACCTCGGAGCGTGTGAACGCGTCCAGGTCTCGAGGGATTGCTCCTACGTCAGTATATTCAGTATATTCATGAGTAGGCTGCGCCCGCGCACGTACCTAGGCAGCTTTTGTTGAGATTTAATTACCAAACTTAGTTTTCTTGCCCACATTGTAGTTCCAAATAATGATGTTGGATCATCGAATAATAGTTATTTAGTTTTATCGGCCTTCCTGATCCGATATTAGAAGTGGGATAAAGGACAGGTTAAAAATCCTCGGTGAAAGTGAAAGTATTGGTGATGGTTATCTATCTCAAAGGACTATCTACTCCATGAGGGTTGCAGCTGTGATGATGCCAGGAGGATAGAGATTTCGTAAGCAAGGACTGTATCTTTCATTTTGCATGGCTTGTTTTGTCAGAGTTTACGAGAATTATTTTTTTCTGAATGTTTTCTGTATTGCATCAGAATAACTGATGTGCAGTTGGTATATTACAAAAAAAAAAAAAAAAATATGAAATTGGTACAGCCAGACTTGATCAGATCGGAACAAAGAGGAAACGCATTCGCGCAACTAAAATATGCAAACACTGTAACAAAAAACGCAGGAAACACCCACATGCAACGAAAATTTGCTGCAGTTGTGTAAGTCAAGGCTTTGAACATGTTCAAAACGAGGATATGGTTGATGTTACTAAGAGTGCAGTCTTAAATGCTTCTCACGTCCACACGTCCACGTCCAAATCAACGCACTGGCCAAACCCCTGGGTCTAGAGATTCCAAATTTGACAAGTAGGTTCCTCATAAGGTTTAGGAGTGCACTAAGAAAAGATTTTTTTAAAGTTACCCTCTAAGGGGGTGAAACAGGGGTCCAAAGTGGATAGATCAACGCACAGGTCAAAAACCTTGGTCTAGAGATAACAAATTTGGCAAGTAGGTTCTTCATGAGGGGTAGAGGTGCACTAAGAAAGGATTTTTCAAAATTCACCCTCTAAAGGGGTGAAACAAGGGTCCAAAGTAGATGGATCAACGCACAGGACAAACCCCTGGGTCTAGAAACTTGAAATGTTGTACAAAGTTTTCTTATAGAACGAAGGCATCCACTTAGGAAGGATTTTTTCTAAATTCACCATCTGAAGGGGTTAAAATGGGGGTGGCAGTTTGTATGGGAAAGTAAAAGTCAAACCCCTGGGTCTAGAAACTTGAAATTTTACACAGAGTTTCCTTATAGAATGGAGGCATCCAATAAGGAAGGGTTTTTGAAAATTCACCCTGTGAAGGGGTTAAAATAGGGTGGAATGTTGTATGACAAAGTACAGGCCAAACCCCTGGGTCTAGAAACTTGAAATTTTGCACAGTTTCCTTATAGAACAGAGGCATCCACTAAGGGTTTATCAAAATTCATCCCCCGAAAGAGTTAAAATAGGGGTGGAAGTTTGTATGGCAAAGTACAGGTCAAACCCCTGGGCCTACAAACTTGAAATATCAAAATATATTACTGAAACAATCAAAATATCAAATTGTCCAAATGCACAAATGTCAAAGTGTCAAAATGTCAAAATATCAAAATATAAAATGTCAAAATATCAAAATATTAAAATATAAAATGTCTAAATATCCAAATATCAGTCCAAAATGTCAAAATGTCGAACAGTCACAACGTCGAACCTTCGAGTCCTCAAAACATCACACACGTCATCAAAATGACAAATGTAAAAATGACAAAATGTCAAAATACCAAACTACCAAAATATCTAATTATCAAAAATATCAAAATATCAAACAATCAAAATATCAAAATGTCGAACCGTCTCAACGTCGAAGCTTCGAGTCCTCGAAACATCACTGCATCAAAATTTCGAAATGACAATAGGATGGTCAAATAGGAAAAGGTCAATATGTCAAACAGTCAACATGTAAAATTTTCTACATAACGTCTAAAATCTATATTAATGTATAGATTATAATAGGACTAGCTTTTGCCCGCGACTTCGTCCGCGTGGAGTTCGGTTATATCGTAGCGTAACGTAGCGTAGGCGAGCGCTAAGAAAGGAAGTAGAATTGCACGGACGAAGTCGCGGCCTAAAAGTTAGTGAACTACAAAACTTCTTTATACACCACATTTTTTGCTTATCTTTTACTGTATGCCAAAATTATCAGACTACTGGGCGAGCTTACGCGGAAGCAAGCCCCATAAAATTGCCCGTGTGTATGCAGCGTATGTATGTGGTCTATGATACTGAAGCCTTTTCGGAAACCCTATTTTATATTTATATTATTATATAGAATAAGATACCAACAACGCCAGCTATTGGTAGCGATTGGAACTTGAAGATCAATACAAAATAGGTAGGTTTTTAAGTATTTCTTTTGGTTTGCCATTTTATTAATTTGAAAAAAAAATGGTTTGGTTGTTTATTTTTTTTGTGTACTCCTGTGAAGTTTCGAATAAAATAGTTTAACTAATCTTGTTTCCCAATACAAAATTTCAACCCCTTTTTCACCCCCTTAGGGGTGGAATTTTCAAAAACCCTAGGACACGTAATTGTTTATTTCTAATCTTTAACCTAAAAACAAAGTTTCAGGCTTCTAGCTCTATAAATGACGGTTCCATACAAAATTTTAACCCCTTTTTCACCCCCTTAGGGGGCGAATTTTCAAAAATCCTTTCTTAGCGTATGCCTACGTCATTACAACTATCTGTATGCCAAATTTCAGCGAAATCCGTTCAGTAGTTTCGGCTGTGCGTTGATAGATGAGTCAGTCAGGTTTGCCTTTTATATATTTAGATAGTGTAACCGCTTTTTAGGCTACGCGGGCGAGGCCGCGGGCACAATCTAGTATTGATCACAGTATAAGGAAATTATACAGTATGGACACTCCCTGCCGCTCTCTGAAGGCTACCTCACCCCCCCTGTGTGACCGATCTGTGACCATTGGTCAAGAGGTTGGCACAGTTCCAAAACAGTTCCAAAGCACAGTATTATAACCAAAGACAATTTTATTTTTTAAGGAAAGAGCTAAGCCTTCTAAGGCTATACAGCCTTGTCTGGTGTATACAGCCTTTACTTTATTTTTGAAAGTCTAGCTAATAATAAAGAACAATGAGGGCTTATTGAATCTAGATTCAACCCTAGTACATCACGCACACATTTACATGTGTACAAACATGAATGTCTTTGTAGTAAACAATGACGCGAAATTTGTATGAAGTGTCCGGGGATATATATTCGATATATATCAGTTGATATATATCATGCGAACCCTGATTAAAATCAATTTATTTGTGGTTCGTGAAGAAGAAATTACATATAACAGAGAAACCAGAACGCACTCAGGTCATCCATACTTGACCTAGTGGGAAATTTATCGTTTCTGTTAATTCAAATAATAACAACCTTTTTTCACGTGGCTTTTTATATATTTTCAACAATATTAAATCTATTTTGCTACCGTAATTTGTACGAAATACATTGCCAAAGCTTAGAAATGCCATCCATTGAAAATCTTATAAACGGTGTGACACACGTTATCTGAAAACTCCCTAATATCGTTCATAAAATTATATTACTTTAACCAATATTATCTTATATCGTCCCTCGCACCACTAAGTCACGTATCTCAGTTTTTTGATGATTTGAGTTAGGACTGCCGCTGACTTCCTTGTGTCGTTCTCTATGTTTTCCTTTAACTTACGCTTCTGTATGAATAGTGGTTCTCATGATATTGGTATTTACATAGTTAACGTATCTCATAAAAATCCAGGAAAAAATTCAACTAAGTGACGTAACTCACTTAGGGTTTTTAGTCAAAACCTGTTTTAAGACTTTGATAAAATATTATATCCTATATCATATAGGATTTTTAGTGAAATGTTATTTACATAGGTAATGAGATACGATACGATATTATTATACTGGTCTTTCATTTGGCGGGAGATAGACAGTTAATATGCTGTTAGGCCGCGGGTGCACTTATCTGATCCGGTCAGATCCGACAGCTAAGCCCCGCCCACCTGTCGGTCCTCTTAAAACTGTCGGATGTACGCGGGTGCACTGGTCCGGTAAATTGTCGGACGGAAACAGTCATGCCACCTTTTTAGCCATAAAGTAAGCGTCGTCGCGTCGTTGTTATTGAATAGTGTTGTGCGCAGTACATGTGTGCCCGGCTTTTAGCCAACACCAATTAGTGACGTTATTGTTATTAATACAGTGTAGAAGTATAAGCATACCTATGCTTGATTTATGATGTATTAAAACACTTGGTTTTAGGTGAGTTTACCTAGGTAGGTAACCAAGTGTTTAATACATCTAAAATTGTGGTTATATCATACAACGTTTCATATTAAAAATACCATATCATTATATGAAACTGCATATTCTAAAAGTGTATGTTAATTTCTATAGGTCCAAAAATAAAAACGAACCTTGTATTTTTTTACCAAAAACACATTACATTAAAACAAGAAGACGCTTGGGTGGCTACAGTACAGAACCTAAATATGTAAATATTATTGAAAATCAAAGTATTTTTTATCTAAGGAGATGCTTTGCACATTTTCTTAAACCGTATTTTTTTTCTATTAATGCTAAAATACCATAATATACATACACACATATGCATTTGAATATTCCATAAATTTATATTGATTTCTGCAGGTACCTATAAAACATTATCATATTAATATATATGTAAATCGATAACTAAACTCTACATGTCGATGAATGAAGAATACTACCAATTTTTGTTTTTTATCTTGAAATATACTCTATTAAAAATAAAAAAATATGGTGAAAAAATTGTTTTGATACGTTTGATAGTTTCCGAGATACTGAATTATTTAGGTAGGCAAGTGACGCGGGGTCGCCGCACGCTGCTATGACGTCACTACGCAACGGTCGCTCAGTGCGCGCACCGTTCCCTACCTGTATGTATGAAGTTTGCGTTGAAAATATTAAAAATGACGAATCGAAAAACTAGAACATCGTGCTCGTGTCAAAGTGCCTAAATACAACTACCAATATACCCGAAAAGTTATTTTTTACTGTTATATTTTCGAACCTTAAAGTCAAAAGAAATGGATGAAAAGTATGATCCACCCAGACCCAAAGCCAAAAGTTGTGTCTATCACCTTCTCCTTATCTTATAACTTTTGCATAAACAGTAACGTCGTCGCCGTAGCTATTTCTAGCCAATCTAAAATAAAATAAATATGAGTTAACCGATACACATAAAAAATAAAAACCAGTAAAGTGCGAGTCTGACTCTCGCGCAGAGGGCTTTGTCCACACCTACAAACAAACAATATTTTAAATTTTATCAACTTATTTTAAGATTTATAGATAACTTCTTAGAGATTTTCCTGTAATTTATAAGCGAAGATCTATTTTCTGTATATATATTTGTTTAAGTTTTATGCCCAGTTTTCGGAAATAAGGAGTGAGGGGCATGGTAAAGGTGATGGTGTCAAAATCACTTATGTCATCAACTGTAATATAATGACACAATAACGACACTGAAGCGGTCATGGCTCAGCGCTGCTTATGTGGTCGCGTCGATCACACAAGTTAACTGACTACAGACACGGTCACAACTTGGATGGGCTTAAATATCAGTAACTATCACTAGATGGCAGTCGTCAAGCTATGTCGGAGGCGTTATAGGCAGCTTGGATGGACTGCTAGTCAAGTCCATCCAAGCTGTGACCGTGTCTGTAGTCAGTTAACTTGTGTGATCGACGCGAAAATAAGTACTTTTGCATTTTTAATCATTGTGTCTCGGCGGCCGCGGTAAAGAAATCGGAGTTATTTGAGAAATAGTAGCTTAACTCGTCTATTTAAGGAATCATTAGATTTTTCAATCAACTTTTAAAACTGTCATCGATTATACTTGTAACACTACTGTAACACCGATTCACATAAAAAAAACTCCAGTTAGAAATGTTATTGTGGGCGAACGTAGGGACCATCCGATAGCAATGTATGAAGAACACAGTACGGTGAGAGCGGCGAGTTGCGGTAGTCATACCGCGCCAAACGCGCGTGACGTCAGTCACGCGCGTTTGGCGCGCCCCAACGAAGTATTTGAAAAAGGCGGAAACTAAAATTATCGTAACTTCAAAACTACTCGCTTGATTTAAATGAAACAAAAACAAGTGTATTTCTAGACATTTAGGCTACACGGTCATAAAGTTTCAAGTGATTTAACGGACCCATTAACATTCTTCATTACGCACAACACTTCATCTCGTCCTGTAAGGATGTCAGTGTCCGACTGTGTCGGATGAGTGCAGCACGTTCATAGAAAATGAAAAAATTTCGTGGAATATAGCCACAAAGGCAATTGTTGGCGACTGCAGCCTCTTTTGTATATATTTTACTTTTTATAATGATTTATGTCCTGTTGACTTTTCTCTTTGCACTTACCAATAATAAACGCTCCCGTTCGGACCATATTTTCTATTTAATTTATTCAATACCAACATACAGTCCACTTTTATCGCCAACATTTTGGTCCTTTCGATCCAAGTTTAAAAAACTCAAAATTTACTACCTAAGTTACGTTTCAAAATTACTTATGGTTCGAACGAGGCAGCAGGGTAAGCAAATGGATCCCTCTACTGGCGTAGGTGATAGAGTACCACCACCTCCGCGACCGCCCACGCCCCCTTTGCAGGATCCGCCTTCCCCGCGGTCTCAATCGCAGGCGGTGTCCTCAAACCCGTCCTCATCATCGAGGACAACGGCTAAAAGATTGGCGCTACAAGCGGAGCATGCCAGACGTATGGTGAACCTGGAGAAGGCAGCAGCAGAGCTGGAGCTCCAGGCTAAACTCGCCGACTTAGTAGAGAGCGGTGGCAGCCGACGCGCTAGCCATGTCAGCCAATGCAGAACGGATGCGGCAGTGCGAAAATGGTTGGATCAAACCAAAGTGCTGGCGATAAAAGTGGACTGTATGTTGAGTTTGTAGACTTCGACATAAAGGGCAAGTATGCAAACGAAACTCATAGAGTTCGAAATGCTCGTTCAATAACAGACTTAAATTTAAATCGTTCCCTTCCTGTTCCCACTAGCGAAATCAAGTCGTATTCTCATCTTGCAGATATAAGCGATCTGATTTGCTCCGAAGGGGCAACGCCAATGTTACTTATTGGCATCGACAACTGGCCATTAATTATGTCTAAGGAGACGCGACATGGTACGCGCTCACAACCCGTGGCTTGTCGCACTGCGCTGGGCTGGGTACTATATGGGTTCACTAGTAGTAGAACTCAACCAACAGATCTTATTAATCATTGTCAGAAAAATCGGAAAAGGAACATTCCCCTGAACAGAGAACCAAAATGATGCAGTGGTTCGATGACGTTTCAAAGGTCCTTACTTTAAAAATTCCCCGATGGTATCTAACCAAATCATCGCCACCGAGACGTGAGCTCCACACCTTTGGTGATACCAGGTGTAGTTACTCAATTTTCCCCGGAAAGGATGGCTCGGTACGATTAGCTGAAGTTGAAGCTTCTTCACCTTCTTCAGGAATCCTTAAGAGATATGCTAGAAAGCTAGCGGAACTGTCTCCGGTCAAATAAGGATATGTAGATATTTTTATGTTTAATTTTAATTTCTTTAGATCTTATTTGAATTTCATTTATTTGATTTTTTATATTTTATTCAAAGTACGTAGCACTGCACACTGTTGAAGTGCTTTTAAGTCTACTTTAATAAGGTTTCTTTGTTTTACGCAAATGTTATTCTTTTGTTTCCTTTTCAATAATGTTTAACTCCTAACTTGTTATTAATTTTCATTTGTTGATATCATGTTGATAACTGACTTGATTTTTGGTCTTTGTAGCGCTAATATCATTCCCCTGGGTTCAGTTTCTGCACGAGGGGGGAGGATGTTGGCGACTGCAGCCTCTTTTGTATATATTTTACTTTTTATAATGATTTATGTCCTGTTGACTTTTCTCTTTGCACTTACCAATAATAAACGCTCCCGTTCGGACCATATTTTCTATTTAATTTATTCAATACCAACATACAGTCCACTTTTATCGCCAACAGCAATAGTGCCTTTTTTCTACGAGGATGTGAACTATAACTGTTTAAAACTGTCCGCGGAAAAGGGCTGAGTGGCGCTTGTGCCCCGCCCCGCCCCCGCGCAGCAGGGAAGAAAATAGCCACTGTGGCTGTTGTGGCTGTTTTCGGCGGGTATTTCAGGAAATTTTTTAAATGCTTATTTTCTAGTCGATGGAGATCGCTTTTCTGTGATTTTTTGATTGAATATGATGTAAAATGGGTAACAGATTTTAATTATGCAATAAAAATAAAAAGCCACAACAGCCATTGTGGCTTTATTCGTAGGATACCACGATCTGTCGGATCTGATCGGATTGGATGAGTGCGCCCGCGCCTTTAGGATGTTTGCGGGGGTGAACGGCGGTGGCGCAGGGAAGTTCTGAAGTTCTTTAATGATTAGTTATATTTTATTACATATAGGTTGAAAACAATACTGTTGCTCCTACCACATAAGGTTTGATGATGCGTACAAACAAAGTACAAACTAATATTATGTAACAAATCTTTTATGTGGGAAATTTTCATATTTTCATAATAAAACTATGATCAGTTTGGAGTGTTTATTTTCATAAACTAGTGTAACTGTAGGATCGTAAGTGAAAAATGATTCGGATATTGAAAAACAAAGTTATCACAAAGTCACGTATCTGTTTTCAAAAATAAAAAGAAATATTACTAATACAATTAAGTGAGTAGGTAATATATCAAATGAAAGCAGAAACTTTCCTCTATATATAGGTATATTAGTTTTATTTCAGCATGTCTTTGGAATTAAAATATAATTAAAGTTTTAAATTCCCTAACTGAAAAACGGTTGTTTTGAAGAACTTGCAAAAATGAGATACGTGAGTTAGTGGTGCGAGGGACGATATATTAAACGATTTGTCTTGTAAGCGTAGACGATTTTGAAAACGGCTTGAAACCTTTCGACGAAAATCTAGGATTACGGGTTAAAAATCACCAGAAATCGATCAATGAGGGAATTATCTTCGAAAAAATTAATTTTAGGGAGATATGAGCGAAAATAAATAAAATATGAACGCATATGATGCTTATTTTTAACCAACGCTTATAAGTGCTTTGTTAGACTATCGGTTTTGGTGCGAGCCGCTGGCCGCTTGGATTCGAATCCCAACCACGAGACTTTATAGTTTTTTTTGTCTTTTTATTTTGTGTATTTTTTTTTTTTTTTTTTTTTTATTTATTTATTCAGATCGATCTCACAGCAGTACATTTGTTTTACTATAACTATTTACATTGTTGTAGGCCAAATTAAGAGATCATAAATTTTAAAAAAAATTATACAAAGATAGTAACGATAAATCGAATCTGTGTGTGCGTGCGTGCGACGTGTGTGTGTGTGTGTGTGTGTGTGTGTGTATATATGTGTGTGATTTTTTGACTGAAATGTTAAAAACGTAATAATATTAATATGTGCTTAAGACTGGGTCGAAAGCTCCAAGTTCTAACGTTTTTATAGTGTCTGTTATGTGTTTTTTGAATTTATTTAAGTTATTGTGGAATACATCAACATCAAGAAAGTGAGTATTATATTCGCGTGCACATCTAGTCATTATTGCATTTTGAGCATAGTTAGTGTGAACCATAGGAACATCGAACAGACGCGGGCGACGTGTACGTGCCGTGTTAGTTCGGAACCTCAACAGTTGCAGCAGTGAGGGACAATCAATCATGTTATTAATAACTTTATATATGAAAACCATGTCGGCCGTGAGTCTACGAGCATTTAGCGGTTGTAAGCCGTAGGTTTCAAGAGAATTGGTATAATCAGAGTCTAGATGTAAGTTTTTGTTTGTGCGTCTCTGCAGTATACCAATAAATTTCTTTTGAATGATTTCTATGTCATTAATATATGTTCTATAATGTGGAGACCACACTTGGGATGCGAATTCCAGTATACTTCTTACATATGCGCAATATAAGACGCGAAGAGAAAGAACACTTTTAAAAGGTTTAGTTATCCTTAACAAAAAGCCGAGCATCTTGTAAGCTTTTTGTACTATGTTATTATAGTGACTAGTATAGGTCAGCTTTTGGTCAAGTACAACACCCAAATCACGCACTTGTGTCACTCTGATTATGGGGCAGTTATATAATCTATAATCATACCTAATGAAATTCGGTTTCCGAGTATACGTTATTATTTGACACTTGCTTACATTCAAATCAAACAAATTGCGCTGACAATAGTCTTGCAATCTATAGAGATCGCTCTGCAATTTATCGCAATCAGTTAGGTCACTGACAGGAAAATAATTTTTTTTGTCATCAGCATACATTAAAAACTGGGCATACCGAAAACATGACGCAATATCAGATACATATATATTAAAAAGTAGTGGACCCAGATGTGATCCCTGCGGGACCCCTGAGGGTATTCGCCTGAAGTTCGAGTAACAGGTTCCTATTTTGACGGCTTGTGTGCGATTTTCCAGATATGTCGTCATCCATGGCAGAAGGTCGCCATGTATACCGACTACATTAAGTTTTGTTATAAGAATTTTATGATCTAGCCGGTCAAAGCATTTTGAGTAATCTGTATAAATGGCGTCCACCTGAGAGCCGAAGTCCATTAACCTAGTAATATCGTCGGTGAAAGAAGCTAAATTAGTGATAACGGAGCGGTTCTGCATGAAACCATGTTGGACAGTTGGAATTGAGTGTCGGACTGAACTTCGACAACAACTACTTCGAAAGACTCTGGTTCGATAAGACGCTAGTTCGACAGACCTTAGTTCGACAAGTCTTTACTTCGACAGACTTTATTTCGATAAGACGCTATTTCGACAGACCTTAGTTCGACAAGTACTATCAACACAATACTATCGATAATTTTTCATGGTTACTTATTCAAGTTTTCTTTTCTAATAAATAATAAATTGTACAGCCACGCAGCGCATACTTTCTCACGAATTTTTTTGAGCAAAAAACATACATAATTAGTAGCAAAGAATAGAAATGGTAAAGTTGAAAAATTTATACATAATGTGTGGGTTTGTATGCAAGGTTTCTTATTGACATATTATCTGGAATAATTAAAATCTAGTATATTAATCTAGGCTATATAATGTTAGAGTTAGGTACAAAATTTTATTAAAATCTTTAAAGCTAATTATTATTAAAAGAAACAAAATTACTTCAGATTGGTTATTCGGTTATTTTATCCTACTATGTAAGTGCAATAAGTAATAAAGCCAGTATAATAGCAGTAAGATACAATATTTCGGTAGTTTATAGCAACACATACACGCATAAATACATATATTTTACATAAATAAATATAATCGTAGGAGTATAAGAATGACAGTATCATCAAAAGGGTTTTCTGGCCCTAAAATAGGAAAACATAAGGTTGACCGCACCTATGAAATTTGTTTGAGAACAAATGTTTTTTAAGTTAACATTAAAATTATTTGTATTATTCTAGTAATTGTTTACTTCCCAGGGGCTCAAAGATTACCAGCTTTGCAGATTTGGCCAAAATTACACCGTATTAAGATAATTTATCTCTTGCTTTTATATAAGCGCAAGGGCGCAACACTTTTTAATTAAAATATATTATGAAGCACACTGTGACACAAATCATAGATGTTAGTGAAATTGATGCGTCATTGCGCTCATGGTAAAAACAAAAGTTATAACAACTGAATAGCGCGATTATCTAACCAATTGAAGTGAATGCAAGCAAAGCAGCGAACAAAGGCTAGACATATACCTACATATTTTTGCAATATGCTCGATAAGCCCTTTTATATGGTACCCAACACGGTACTTTTGAAAAAAAATTTTTGGTCATGACTTTATGCACTCTACAGGGCGCCACATTGAATTTAGTGTGACGTCACATAGCCGATAACCAGAGGACTATTAATGGTACCGTATTTGTCGAATTATGATAAGTAGTTAAGAAGTTATGCGGGAACAGATATACATACATGAACAAATCATAAACCTCCTTTTTGCTTCGCCGTAGTTGGGTAAAAAGTGATGAACGGATGGAGATGAATCTACAATATTTAATTAGATTCCACTTAATATGCATTTTTGTCACATTAAATATACATTTAAAAATCAATCTATGTTTCAATCAATGTTGGTTTGTCCAGAAACTTATATTTAGTCAATATTATGACATATTTCATAGCAAATATATTAAACTATTAGTATTTATTCGCATAGTATTTATATTTATAGTGGTCTCACCATTTATATAATAAAACAAGTTTCCACACACGGCATCGCCCGCGTTAAAAAAACAATAGGTGAAACTATTTAAGGTACTTGGCACATGTAGAAACCCATCCAGGTTATGACCGTGTCTATGGTTACTTAACCTGTATAATCGACGCGACCACTCAAGCCAACTGAGTCACGACCAATGGCTTAACGTGCCTTGCAAACCACGGAAACTGTCGAGATAATTACCACTAACAGTCATACCCATCCGGATCATGACCGTGTCTGTAGACAGTTAACCTGCATGATTGATTTAGTATAGCCAAATCGCAATATTCAATTCAAATTCTTGAAATAATGGTTAAAGCTATCACCACGGGAAAAATATATAACATACTTGAAACAATAAAAAACAAATTGCCTTGAACAGAATCATAAAATATTTTATTTTATTTTAGTTAAAACGTGGCGTTACGGTCGATATTATATTATCATGCATCAACCTGCTCAGATTTAGTATACGTCGCGCCTTAAGATATGATGATATTTATTTCTCCATACAAACTAAAGCTTGCCATATTTCAACCTCTTCATGTTTTATTTTACCTATGTCCTTCAAGATCTCTGCACCAAAACTCATTAAAATCGGTTCAGCTTCAGCGGTTTAGGCGTGAAAATGTAACAGACAGACAAACAGAGTTACCATTTATAAATACATATAATAATAAAGTATGGATGTATAAGATAGTTTTATCTCATTTAAGTACTACGACGATACGATAATCTATTCGTGCTATCAGTACAAAAGACATCAACGAGAGATACAAACGGGCGGGATTTCAAAAACAAGTCAAATTAATGATGAACTAAATATTTCTTCAAGTTTAATGCCATGATTATTAAACTTAAAAATAATAAACGCTTCAGGGAGTCGTCTATGGAAACAATGCTTTAAAAACTGTTCATTGATGTTTCTGTATTGTGGAAACCAAAAAAATGTTTTAAATAAATTACCTCAGTAAAAAAATATATAATAACACACCTAAAACTCGTGATATTTGACACTGACGAAGTGAAGATTAGTCAAAATATCTAAATAACAATTTTGTCGAAGTAACATCTGTCGAAGTAACGTCCTGTCGAAGTAGAGTCCTGTCGAAGTAGTGGTCTGTCGAACTAAGGTCTGTCGAACTAGCGTCTTATCGAACCAGAGTCTTTCGAAGTAGTTGTTGTCGAAGTTCAGTCCGACACTCAGTTGGAGAGTGTCGGACTGAACTTCGACAACAACTACTTCGAAAGACTCTGGTTCGATAAGACGCTAGTTCGACAGACCTTAGTTCGACAAGTCTTTACTTCGACAGACTTTATTTCGATAAGACGCTATTTCAAGTCTTTTATACACTTGGCAACACAGGGGTACATCTGGTCGAAAACAAGTTTTTCGAACAGCTTGCTTATTACAGAGAGTAACGAAACCGGCCTGTATTTTTCGACGCATGTCTTCGATCCCCCTTTGTGAATTGGCACAACCAGTGCTTCTTTCCACTTTTTCGGAAAGATATGTAAATAAAAAGACTTAAGAGTGATAAAAAATATATTTTAGAGACATTTGAACGAATTTTTATCTATAGCGCCATCTTTCCCGGATAAGTGAATTACATATCTGATGATTGTGCAGCCCTGCCCCTTGTTTGGCATTATGGAATTTTCCACGGCTTTCTCTAAACTCAACTAGATGGCGCTGATAACATTTGTAAAAAGAAAATCTCATAAAATCACTAAAACTGATTAATATTACTGACTAATATCATAATAAATGATGAATAACTTTTTAATATTACTTATAATTGAATATAACTTTTTTTTTATTCAGAGTCAAAACGTAGAGCTCGCCAGACTTGCCACCTGGTTCAGTCTTCAGCAACCCGGCATAGCCACAAATATCTGCGGCTTCACGAACGTGGCTCAGATGGAAGACACATTGTTATTATTACAAAAAGGACTGAACGAACACGAGCACAAAGTTTTATCTGAAGTGCAGGCAAGGTGAGCGTTGTTTACGGGTTTTCCTCCTATAAACGTATACTTAAGACTATATTCCAGATGGTAAGAGATGTGGAGTATAATTAGTTATAACATAAATCATTTTTGGTATCGTCACACATAATACAGGGTGTTACAAAACTACCCCTAATGGTTGAAACGGCGTGGACTGTGAATCATTTTAAATTTTGGGTACTTTTTCTTTTTGCTGCATCAGTTCACGTTTCGGAGAAATCGTCTAACGAATTTCTTCAAAAATATCGATATGATATTTACAATTTTCCAACTCTAGCGATCTTCTGGTCGCGGTCATGGCCCCGCGCGCAAACACGCCAATCAGAGCGCAGCGGCATATGAACACAGCCTATCATAGCGCGGCTATCTGTACTCCTATCATGAACTGACAGGTGAATACAATAGTGCTGTGGTTCTACATAGTCAATAATCTTATTTATGATTAAAAATAATTAGTACACGCAATTTTTTTATTTAACGTTTTGTTAAAAAAAAAATACAGTGGACTCCTTACATGACACACTTTAACATCCTTAATTCATTAGGGGTAGTTTTGTAACCTGTACCTACCTATCTACTTATAACTGTTTTGATCGTCCATGTGAATACATATATATTTTGCTTAATATTTAATGTCGTTACATCTTTTTAGGTTCTTCGAGAACAAAGTGTTACATTGGGATGGAGTCGAACTGAATGCGTTTGTAAAAAAATTGAAAAAAAGTACCTAATCAGAGGGTACTGCTGGATTTTCATTAAAATTTTTACTATTAACCTGGGGATCAGGATAAAAGAATACAGGGAGTTATATGTACTTGTGTACCTATGGGTCATTTTCGAATAAAATTTACAATTCGGAAAAAAGCAAATGTCGCAAATTTCACGTATCGGAATTTTATATTTTTTTAAGATTCTAAATAATTTTAAATATACTTTTGCATAGTTAATATATTAACGCTGTAGGTTCTAGTTTTAAAATAAGACTGTTTTGCATAAAAACAAAACAGTTATTATTTAAGTGGAAAAACACACGGCATTGGTTGAAGATGCAATTGTAGTTTTCCTCTTTATTTAAGCTAGATTGTCTCGAAAAGCTTGTATCTCTCCTGTAATTCTCTTAAGAAACGTGTTTTTCCAAACGCGCACTCCTCAGCAGTTGCGTTCATCTGAACGCACTTGTCAATTAACTGTCATAGTCTTCATCAACCACCAGCAAGCACCTTGCTGCGGACTTTTTGGCGGGAACTCGCGGCAAGCAAGAGTTTGTCATTTTTGTTTTATTATCCGAAAAAATAGATATCGTGGTTTTTAATGCATAATATTGATAGTGTATTGTTCAATAAAGTGCCATTTAAGTGTCTAATATGTAGGATAATGAAATAAAAGTGTGTAAACTGTGTTTCGAGTGCTCTCAAGAAGTCCATGAAATCTTCATCAAAAGTGCTATCATTTTGTTGAAGAATAGAGAAAAAGTTAAAGACGACAGAAATTGATAAATGAGAACTCAAATGAAATAGAAAAATATTTAGAGAAGAGCAAACTACGTAAGAATAGGCTGTATGGCCAGAGAAGCCTTTGCCTTTTCCTTGCAAAAGCAGGAAAGAACCAAACAAAAAAAAAAAAAAAAGCACCTTGCTGCAATGCCGTGTGTTTTTCCACTTAAATAATAACTGTTTTGTTTTTATGCAAAACAGTCTTATTATTTGCGTTTTCAAAACACTCGGCATTGGTTGAAGACGTGTTTGATATCTGCTGGTGGAGGAGCACAACGCTATGTGATGAAAGGTAGCAATCCTTCTGATGAAATCTTTACATAAGCAATATCCATTACATCCTGTTTTAAATTCTTCCCTCTTACTTAAATCTGAAGACCAAAAAACAAATATCATTTCTGATCTATCAACTGAAAGCATCACTTGTTTCAGAAATACTTAATAAGATAATATATCTTTTTTTTATTTTTATATATTTAATAACTATAAAAAGCAGAGTTCAGTAAATCACCAATCTAGATTTAAAATTTCAATATATTACATAACATGACTGTTAACTTAAAAAATAATAAAATTTTTGATTATATAAAACCTCTGATAACAAGTTCCTAGGTATCACTTGTAGGTCTTATATCATCCCATTATTACAACATTGCCTATCCCTCCAATGAATTCAGTTCATTCAATAGGCGACTTCTAGATGCTGCTGCACTGAACACCTACTGTCTTACAGACTTGCATGATCAACTTACAGTATGCAATAAATGTTCTGAACTTTTCGTATGAGTAGGAGGAACTATGTGTAAACCCTGTCTTCAGGACCTCATAATGCATAAGACATAACTTGAATGACTTGGATATAAGACATTCGCAAGTCTTTCCAGTCCAGTGTCCTTAAAAAATGTAGTTATTTGTATGTAGTAAGTAAGGTGCCTCATATTTCCAAAGTTAAAGTAAGACAACCTGATTGTATGCTAACTCATCCTTAACTGTTCCTTTTCTGAACCGTAATATTCTAAGATTATGTATGTATAACAATTTGTATTGTTAAACACCATGGTTTAAAAAAGAAATTTTCAGAATTTCTTCATCTGCGCAGTGCAATTATGCGCAATAAATTAATTATTTACTGGAATAAAAATGCATCAATATTTGAAATTCATGAAAATCCATGAAAACGCATATATAAGGACATCTGTAACTTCAAAAGAAATAACATTTTGTCTCACATGACAAAAGAACACAAATATCATTGTACCCGGACACTGACGTGTGGGTATAATGAGATGTAAAGTAACTCAAACACTGGATAAGTAAGTAGTAGGATAGCTAAACTCCTCTAGTTATTACCACTCTAGGTATTATTCTTATATGCAAACTGCATCTACAATATTATACTTATATTTGTTTTATTTATTTATTTATTATACAAATAAATTATGTATATAAAAATATTTAGCAAGTAATACTTAATTATGAGGCAATTCATCCTCATTTCTGTAACTCAACTGACTGACAGTTTGTAATAATATGGTCAGACCTGACCTAGGTAAATACATTTCAAGGTATAATATCCAGATGTATTTTCCACAACTACTTATAATATTTAAGCTGTAATTAATTTCACACAAATGATATGTTATGCCTCATAGCAAATATAAGTTATTTTTATGGTGATAAATGACACTCCTTGCCTAAGAATAATATCAAAGACAATGCATACTTGTTTAAAAAATAGGCATTATAAAAAATATCAGAGGACTCTCTGTAGCTGGTATATTCTGTAACCAGGGGAAAAATATCTACGTATATAGTGAAAAGATCTCCCAATCGAAGTAGATATATTTGGAGGCCTTGCTAGGGCCAAAAAAGCTTTAAGCTTTCCAATAATAGAAATATTTATATTTCATACTGAATACTCTTTAAATTGATTGATTCTGAACTTGCCTTACAGGCAGGTGGATATCATTACCCTGATGCAGAGGTTTAGTTTGTGTTTATGACTTCTCACTTTACAAATTTTAGCTCAGTACAATTAATTGCATACCAATACGACCAATCGATGACTAATTAATATACAAACTTCTTGATGAGTAGGTACTTTCAATTGGGTAATACACTCGACTTCAAAAAAATCGCACCTTTTAAGAAATCTATTTTAAACATCTTTCAATCGTATTTGTATTATGAAATATTGGTAATGTTCGGTATCATTTGAAAGGTAAGGAAACAGAGAATGCAAAAACAATAATTCATTCAATGTTTTTTATTGGAACTGAGAAAAATTTACAAAACAATTAAAATCCTTAAAAAACCCAAATGAAATCTGATTAATTTTTCAAAACAAAGTTGCTTAAAACTAACCTAAAACCTAGTGTTACCCCCCCTAGCCCTAATGACGTCTTCCATGCGCTCCCTCATGGGTCGCACCAACTTTAGGACCTATTCTTGAGGGATTCTGTCCCATTCCTCAATAACGGCGTCTTGGAGCTCCTGAAGAGTCGCGGGAGCGGGATCACGGGATCTAACCTTGCGTTTCAGCTGGTCCCAGAGGTGCTCTATCGGGTTCAGATCTGGACTTCTCGCTGGCCACTGCATGACAGGGATCCCAACCTCTTGAAGGTAGCCCTGCACAATTCCAGCAGTGTGCGCGCGAGCGTTATCGTGCATTAATGTGAACCCGTCGCCAATAAATCCAGCATAGGGGACCACATGTTCTTCCAGGATCTCTGTGATGTACCGGTGAGGAGTCATCGACCCTTGCCCGCGAGCACCGCCGGTCCGAGAGACGCAAGAAAGTTCAGTTTTGCCGTCGGCAGATATGCCGCCCCAGAACATGCAGGAACCGCCCCTGTATTCTACCGTCTCTTGGATGCAGGCTTGGGCAAAACGTTCCCATTGTCTTCTGTATACTCTTTTGCGTCTATCGTTGCAGAAAAGGCACACTCTCGTTTCGTCTGAGAAGAGAACAGCTCTCCATTGGTCCAGGGTCCAATTGACGTGGGCGCGAGCAAATTGCAGGCGTGCTCGCCGATGCGCTGCGGTTAATTTTGGACCCGTGGCAGGTCTTCTAGCCACAATATTTCTCTCCTTTAGTCTTTTTCTAACTGTAGAGACACTCACGGCCCTTCTACGAACTGCTTGAAGCTGCTGTTGCAACTCAACAGCATTAGAGAACCAATTTCTCAAAGACTTCGATACGACGAATCGGTCATCTCTCGCAGAAGTGCAGCGATTTCTACCAGACCCACGCCTTCGGACAAAGCCACCGGTCTGCAGGAACCGCTGGTACACTCTTCGAACAGAAAAGCGACTCAAGTGCAATTGCCGAGCAACATCACACTGACGTAGTCCTGATTGCAGTAGTGCGATAACTTGGGCGGCTTCAGCAGCAGTAGTGTCCATCTTCAAGGACGTTTTTCTGATGAAAGATATTCTTCTGTGTCTTCTTCGACTGTTGGTAGCAAATTTATCCCCCGATAAGCTGTATCGACCCTTTTATACCCAAAAAACAAAACAATACAAACAAAATTTGAAGAGGAGAATCAGTTCCATTGTCATTCACAGTGGCTTAAAGTGTCAAGCTTTTTCTTTAATCAAATGAAATGGATATTTTTTTAAAGAGTTTTTATAGGGCTCTCAAATGATACCAATATTGCTACGAATAACTGCTTGTCTTAAGGATTAACAGTGCTTGAAGCCTATTTTTACGGACGTGCGATTTTTTTGAAGCCGAGTGTAGTTACGGTTGAATATCATCAGTTCTTCATGGGGGGGTCAAGGAGCCCCTAGGACAGATGACTGCCCCCCCCTGCTTTTTGCAAAAAGAAAATCAAATTAAACGAAGTTGGACATGGCTATCTCATTAGTACACTAGAAACTCTGTGGAAAGTTGCATGTACCCATGTCATTGAAGCCTTTCAGAGCCCCAGTTATAACTCCTTACAGTTAAATTGTTACAGCTTCAGCCTTTAATCTACCACCTAGAAGTACATTCTTTAGTAAAGCTGTGTGATCTTTGACACCGCTTACATGTGGTTTTACCAACTGTAACATGGTGGTGAGGTACTTAACTCTGACTACTAACAGAGTGGTTGAACAACTCTCTTAAGTTGTTTTGCATGGTAATCTCGCCATTGCAGTACATGGCAGAGCAGACCATACATTCAGCTATCGTCAGACACTAAAGTTTTGTTGCTGACAAAAATTAACACTATTAACCACTCTCTGAAATTCCATTATACATAATTAGAGGTATATAGTATAGATAATCAAGCACTTCTTTTATATGAACTGTTAGATATTATCTCATTATGGTGACCCCTCTTATTGTACAGCCACCGAGGCCGGGGGTAACAAGTACTGTTCCAGCACAGATATAGAAATATGTATAGAAAATCTGAGTATGGTGACCCCTATTATTGTACAGCCACCGAGGCCGGGGGTAACAAGTGCTGTTCCAGCACAGCTATAGAAATATGTATAGGAATTATGAGTATGGTGACCTCTATTATTGTACAGCCTCCGAGGCCGGGGGTAACAAGTGCTGTTCCACTGTTCCAGCACTGATATTTTAATATAAAAAATCAGATCTATGATACACCATTACACAGCAGTAACATCACGTGCTGTCTCCTTATACAAGCAAATGGATATTATCCAGCGAGTCCCAATACAGAATACAGCCTCCGAGGCCAGCCTCCGAGGCCGGGGACACAAGTGCACTTTCCAGCATAGATTTTACCATAAGTCGCCAAGGCTTCCGACTTTCTACAGTTCTGCCTATGGATGCATTTATTGATATAACGCACTGTAGGAGTGAGAAAGCAGACCCATATACCTATGGGAGTCTGATTGACTGGCACTAACTTACTTATAACCAGGTTTTAGGCATCTTGATATTATACAGGGCACCGTCTGATCTTGGTCCCAAATTGAATGTCCGGTTTAACTGACATACAAAGTTTTTTTTTTTTTTATGATATGTAATTGCAATAAATAAAAAACCTTTCATGCAGGCTAATACAAACAAACGTCTCTCCGAGATCAAAGCCTGTTTTAATTATAATCTGCATAATCCTCAGTGTCACTGCATAATAAGTGTACTATGAATGTTTTCGGCTTCTGCTACCAAGAAAAAATTGCTTCCTTCATAAAATTTCTTTACTTCACTCTATTTATTTCCTCCAAAAAATTTCTTTACTTCACTCTATTTATTATTTTGCTCATTTAATCTTGTGATAACAGAAATGTACCTTTCAGGTCTCTATTATCATCTTAAAGTTCAACATTCAAAAAGTAATGCCTCAATTTGTAGAGGAATAAAAAAGAAATGGTACGCCTGCCTCTATCAGTCTCGATCTTGATTTATCCATTTCAAAGAAGGAAGTAAGTATATAGGTAGATAAGTCAGAGCCATATGTAACAGGAACAGGCTTGAGAGTTTCTCAGTTCCTAGATTAGTGACACTCAGGTAGGTAGCATCTGAATGCTACCCACCCAGACTGATTGTTAATTTTATTACTACTGGGTGGCACCCTCTGCACGGAACAAGCAGAGGTCAGAGGCACCTGGTGCTGGTGCAATTATTGACTGTGTAGAATGTTTATTTAAAAGGTTGTACTAAACCTGTTTTCCCAATTACAGCATGATTCAGAAAATCATAACCCACAGACCTCTATAGGGCCAGAGAGGCAGAAGTAAACCCAAATAACTTAAGTGTTATAAGTTATAACAGTATTCTGACATGAATATTCAATGTCTGACAAATATATATATTCTGTAATGTTCACTTAATATAACTCAGCTTCTCTTCTTTGTACCAATCTAGTTATTCTTAGAAAGAAGCAAAGTAAACAACAGTTATGTCAGAGTTAAAAATCTAAATTATTTGAATTTCATCATTCATCACACTCCATGTGGACCACAAATAATAAACACCAAAAATACATTAACCTGGAGCACTTAGCATCATTACTACAAAGTATGTTTAGTATTGGTACATTCATCTGCGAGATACTTTTGCTCAGTATAGGCCTATTCAGGCAATTAATAAATGTGCCCCGTGACCCGTGCACTATAACACTGTAGGTAACAAAGTGATACAGATAAAACGCGAGACCTTCAGAAAACTAGGCTTTATTAAACTTAAAGAACTTAGCCAGATAAGATAGATACAACGAATACATAGGAATGACAGAATACCACAGATAAGTATATATCATTCTTCCCAGCTGTTGTTTTGCCCACCATCCTTACTCCATTTCCTCAATCAGCCGTCTAGGCGGTCTTGTGACACGCGAGCTACGCCGAAGGGCCATAGGCGACGTCGGACTCGTTAGTGGTGGTGGGCCTGTATCAGCAAGATCACCACATGATGGTTCAGGCTGCGCCGGTGGTACGGGTTCGTCATAAATATCATCTACTCCATCGGGAAACGGTGCCAAGTGTCTATTGGAAACCGTAGTCTCTCTACCATCAGAAAATCTTATAAATGAATATTCCGGGTTGGCTTGCAAAAGCTCAACTTCTTCTACCAACGGATCATATTTAGAAGAGCGTACATTTTTCTTCATAAGTACGGTACCGGAAGAAGTTAGCCATGTCGGCATGGATTGTCCATTCATTGATCTACGAGGGTGATGGAACAATCGTTCATGGGGCGTATTGTTCGTGGCTGTGCATAACAGCGAACGTATTGCATGTAAAGATTCAGGTAGCACTCGTTCCCAGTCGTTTACATTCAAACATTTTGATTTTAGATATAATTGTATGGTCCTCCATAATGTACCATTTAGACGTTCTACCTGTCCATTGCCCTGTGGGTTGTATGGGGTAGTCCGGCTGCAAGCAACGCCCAGAGATAACAAAAATTGTTGCACACTTGTCGACATGAAAGCAGTTCCTCTGTCAGAATGAATGAAAAGCGGAATTCCAAATACAAAGAAAAGGTCTTTGAGGCATCTTATCACGGACTCAGCCGAAACATCAGGACAAGGATAAGCGAATGGAAATCGAGAGTATTCATCAATTATAGTCAAAATGTATTTATTTTTGCTGTTAGAAGGTATTGGACCTTTGAAATCTATGCTGAGCCTTTCAAAAGGAGCAGTTGCTTTGATAAGATTTCCTTGAGTTTTATGAAATCGTGGTTTAACTTCAGCACATATTTGACACGATGATGTCATAGATTTTATATCATTTATGGAATATGGCAGGTTTTTAGTTCTGATCCAATGCGTCATTCGTGTAATACCGGGGTGACCAAGAGCATTGTGCAAGTCAGTTAAAGTGTTCGTGTTCATATTGGCACATACACGAGAAAGAGCATCCGCTGCTAAATTTTCCTTTCCGGGTCTGTATACAATATCGTATTTAAAACAGGATAATTCAAGCCTCCATCTTTCAATTTTCTCATTTTTAATTTTGCTCGAATGATGAGAGAGCATAAATGCAACGGATTTTTGATCAGTAATCAATATGAAATGCTTCCCCAATAGAAAATGGCGCCACTTGCGAAGTGCCTCTACTATAGCACACGCTTCTTTCTCAATCGAAGAATGACGCCTCTCAGACGCAGATAAAGTACGGGAATAATAAGCCACGGGTCGATTATTTTGAGATAGGATAGCTCCGATTGCATACTCCGAGGCATCCGTTTCCACTGTAAACGTAGCATTATAATCAATGGCGTGTAAACTAGAATTAGCTAACTCGATCTTTAAATTGTTGAAATGACATATCGTTTCGTCTGAAAGCGGAAATCTAGAAGCATCAGTTAAGGGCTTTATTTTATGTGAAAAGTTTCTAACCCACGGACTGTAATGGGCGAATAAACCCAAGGCCTTCTTTAGCGTTTGAGTATCCTCAGGTACAGGAAGATCTAGCAAGGTCTGTACTCTCGATCTATCTGGTTGGATTGACTGATTACAAATGGTATGACCTAACAGATTGATAGATTCTGCAGCAAAGGTACATTTGTCCTTATTTAAAGTAAGCCCATACTTTTCAGCTGCTTCCATAAAATTTTCTAGGTTTTTATCATGTTCGTCCTTTGTAGTGCCGCAGATCGTAACATCGTCAAGATAAGCAAAAGTACCAGCCAGATTTTCCTTTTCTATTATAAATTCTAGTGTCCGTTGGAAAGCTGCGACTCCATTGGTGACGCCAAAAGGGATTCGAGTGAATTCGTATAATTTACCACATGCTTCGAAAGCAGTATATTTCCGTTCATTATTTAATATCGGCACCTGATGGTAAGCACTCTTAAGATCAATTTGACTGAACAATTTGTATTTTGAAACTTTTGAGATAATTGATTCAATTCTTGGTAAGGGATATGCATCCAATTCAGTAAATTTGTTGATAGTTCTCGAATAATCAATTACGAGACGTTTGCGATGGTGACCTCCTCCCGCAACTAGGGTCTGTGCTCTCCATGGAGAGATACTTGGTCGTATAACTCCATCCTCTAACAGTTTCGTCACCTCCTGTTTGATAAATATTTCATCCTCTTCAGTGTGTCTTCTCGATTTGACAGCAATCGGTTTTATAGCAGGTGACAGATTAGTGAAAATCGAGGCTGGGGGTACTGAAGCTTCCATCACATTACAAATATTAAGTGGTTCTTCTTGACCACCAAAGTTTAAGACAACTGAAGTGTGCGTTTTTAAAATATCGTGTCCGATAATGACATCTGCACACAGGTTGCTCACAATCAGTAATGTTTTTTGTTTGTAGACATGTTTGTCAATCTCAAGAGTTGCGACACATGAACCTTCAACGATAGAGGTATGATTCAATGCAGCGAGCGTTATAGTCTGATTGCAGTGTTTTTTCTTTAGTTGCAATGTTTCAGCTAATTCTCTGTCAATAAAACTCACTGAGCTGCCGGTATCCACAAGGGCGTCTGCAGTATAGTTGTTAATGATAATGGGTATAGTAGCTTTGCGAAGGCTCCCCGGAGAGGCTGCGATTATGGTCGCAGTGTTCGCAGATATATCTTGAGAAATGGCATTAATTGTGAAGTCACCTTTGCCGCTACTACGGCAGACATTAGCGAAATGACCCTTTCTTGAACAAAGCTGACATGTTGCATGAAAAGCCGGACATTTAATACGCTGATGTACGTTTCCGCCACAAAAAAAGCAACGACGTCTTCTTTGAATAAAATTTATTGCAGCTATATTGTTTAGATCTTCTTTTCCTTGAAAGGAAACTTCTTGAGCAGGAATAGCATTCAGTAAGGAGTTTGGATTAGACATGACAGAAAATGATTTAAGACTTTTTTCGGCGGTCTCTAATGTGATTGCTTGGTTTTGTGCTTCTTGAAATGACAATGTCAAATTTTCCAACAGTCGCTGTCGGATTTTTTGTGAATTAATGCCCGATATGAATGCATTACACATGAATTCATTTTGATTTTCTTCGGCGGATACAGCACGAAAATCACAACTTTGAGCTAGCAGTTTTAAAGCACGAACATAGTCTGATATAGCTTCGTCTGGTTTTTGCTGTCTAGTAGATAGTATGTGACGTGCCAGAATACGGTTTTTCGGCTTTTCATAGGTTCTCCTAAGCGTCTCTATAGCCTGGCCGTAGCTAGCACAATCTTTGATTAGGGTAAACACTTCAGGAGCCAAATAATTTACGAGAAGCTTCAATTTCATCTGAGGTTCAGCGTCACGTACTTCTTCAGAAATAAAATTCTCGAATGTATGGTACCAAAGATTCCACTGGAGTTCCGCACTGGAAGCGCTGGGATCCGCGCTGAACTTGTCAGGATTTAAATACCTCGACACACGTACAGCCATATTGGAGAGAGTTGAATTTGAACTCTTTGTGTCAGATTTATCTTCTTTACTAGACATCGTGTTGAAATAATATTTTCCTTGTGTTATTGTAACATTATACTTTTAAGTTTAATAAATTGATACAGATAAAACGCGAGACCTTCAGAAAACTAGGCTTTATTAAACTTAAAGAACTTAGCCAGATAAGATAGATACAACGAATACATAGGAATGACAGAATACCACAGATAAGTATATATCACAAAGTATATTCAGTTAGCCCTACCCGGCTAACTGAAAGCACGAAAATAATCTCAAAGTGGTTAACTCATGGCTTGCTGGTAAGTAGGGCCCAGCAGGCTCTAAGTAAAACAGTGATTATAATGAAAACAAAAAAGGAAGGAAAAATACCTCTGCTTTGCCTTTGTTATATATAACAGTGTACTTGCCAAAACTGCTGATGGACAGTGGAGAGGAGCTTCGAGCCCCTGGTCCTCTTTCTAATATGAATAAAGTTACTGCCAGTGAAATGAAAAAATATGCCATGTTTACCGCTCTCTTCTGAAAAGAGCGGCATCGTCGGCTATTTACAACTTACGCAAATCCGTCTAAAAATGCACGCTGCGCGTGGTTATTGTGTTTTATGGCAAGCAAAGACCGAAAACACTTGTTTTTTGTGTGTTATTAGATTATTTCACAGGTTTTTTGTTACGAAGAAAGATTTTGCAAGCTTACTACTACTACTACTACTATTAAAAAAAAATGGCGGTTTCTATGATTTCGCCAATGACAATACTGATAGAGGCAAGGGATCAAGAAGATCGAATATTTATATATGAGATAATAAAAGAGTTAGAACTCGTACGAAAAATCACAACGCTATGACAGTTAATTGACAAGTGCGTTCAGATGAACGCAACTGCTGAGGAGTGCGCGTTTGGAAAAACACGTTTCTTAAGAGAATTACAGGAGAGATACAAGCTTTTCGAGACAATCTAGCTTAAATAAAGAGGAAAACTACAATTGCATCTTCAACCAATGCCGTGTGTTTTGAAAACGCAAATAATAACCAAATTCTTTTTACAAATTCCACAAATTTAAAGTTCCTTATATTGCTTCCGCTAAGAAAAAACATGATGTCACTACGTGCCTTTAGATGTTCAACCGCGTTTTATAGAAAAATAAAACTGCGTAGACATTCACCTGATGCTCAAGTCCTTCAAATAAGTTTTGTGTTTATGATTAAAGTTGATTTGGGTTAAATTTCTTAAAATATAAAAGAATATCATGCATTCTTCACATGGCTTATGTTTTTAACATTTTCGTCACATACCATTTTGTCACATTTTATCGAGCAGCTCTCAGATTCCTGAAAGAATCTCAGTGTTATTAAAATGGCAACACTGACTCATTTCTAATCGGTCTATTTTCTAATTGTCATGGGCATGACATTTTCATTCTAGCGACTGATTTTTGTGAAGGTCACTGTGTTGAGCTACAAATACAGTTTCGTTATTCCTAACTAAATTTGAAAGTAATTCCGTTAAGTTCTATTACTGCGCATACGAACTTTTAATGAGTTGTAGATTTGACATTTAAATACGTATTTCTTATGCTAAAACAAGTGAAAATTAAGTTATTTTTACGATATTATTATTTTTACGTTATGTTTTGCTTACAATTTAGTAACATTTCGTCACGTAACGAAACTTTTCCTCAAAAAGCTACATCTACGTGGGCTTTTAACCAACAGTATAAAAAAGAAGATTCTGTTTTACAAAGTTTTTATACATAAACTTATACAGGGTGTAACATTCAAGGTGTGCAATATTTGTTGAGAAGATGTATGAGCATTTATTTATTACGAATAATTTATCAAATTCATGATTAAAATTAAATTGAATTAATTAACCTATTTTTTCTGTACCAGTTTAACTATTCTGTGGCATTAGAATACTGAACGTGTCTGCTCTGTGACGCCACGGGCCTCTGCCTGCGCAGTCGCGTGACCTTGTCGGAGCCGCGCCATAGGGGGATTATTATCGATTCTGAAAATCATTCGAATTTTTTTTTTTTAGATCCCTACTTTTTTAGTGATTCGTAATCAGTTTGAGAAGCCTAATCACCTCCGTAAATATTGCACACCTTGAATGTTACACCCTATATATAACAAAATTAATAGAAAATATTTATCTGAGGCTACTCATGAAACTAAACGACTTTTTCCAAGAACACCTAGGTACAGTAGCCTAAGAGCGTCAAGGGGACGCCCCGGAGGCACCGAGGAGATGCCAAGGGAATGTTAAGGGGGCGCCAAGGTGGTGCCAAGGGAGTTAAGGGAGCACCAAGGGGAGGAGGAGGGGAGGCCGCAGTGTGGAAGGAAGCAGGAGGGGCAAGGGGGTAGGAGGGGCAAAGGTGGCAGGAGGGGCAAGGTGGCAGGAGGAGCATCGGGGCAGGAGGGGCAAGGGGGAAGGAGGGCAAGGGGGCAGGCAGTGCAAAGGTGACACGAGGGGCAGGGGGGTAGGAGGGAAAGTGGGGGGCAGGAGGGGCAAGGGGGAAGGAGGGACAAGGGGGTAGGCGGTGCAAAGGTGGCAGGAGGGGTAAAGGGGGCAGGAGGGAAAAGGGTGGCATGAAGGGCAAGGGAGCAGGAGGGGGAAGGAGGGGTAGTGGGGGGCAGGAGGGGCAAGGGGGCAGGCGGGGCAAAGGTGGTAGGAGGGGCAAGGTGGCAGGAGGGGCATTTACCAAAGTTGCCTCTCCTGCCCCCTTGCCCCTCATATTATACTCGTGTTTTATTTCTTTTAATTTATTATTTATTTACTAACCTGACAGAAAATACTTGACGTGGGAGAGCCATGCTTCGGCACGAATGGGCCGGCTCGACCGGAGTGATACCACGGCCTCACAGAAAACCGGCGTGAAGCAACGTTTGTTGTGTTTCGCCGAGTGAGTGAGGGTACCGGAGGCCCAACCCCCCCTCCCCCTCCCCATTCCCCCATCCCATTTCAAAGGTCGGCAACGCACTTGTGACTCCTCCGGTGTTGCGGGTGTCCATGGGCGGCGGTAATCGCTTACCATCAGGTGATCCGTCTGCTCGTTTGCCACCTAAGTATCACATAAAAAAAAAAAAAAAAAAAAAACGTTATAAATGTGAACGTTGCTTTAGAATTACAGTTTCGTTTCTACAGTATCGTAATTGTACATTTTATTTGAAAATGACCCCTATACTATATACTTACATAGGAGTTACGATATTATAATATGACGTGTAAAAACTTAAAAAGTGTAACAAAAAGAAGTACCTAGCGAGCTTTTAGTTATCTCTCTTAACAACTTTATTCAAGTTCAAGTTCAAGTTCATTTATTTCATAAACAATTTATTGTGTTTGAAATTACATAGAATAAAAAATAAGAATAAAAAATAAGACAATTATATAACAACATTAAAAATTAAAGTTATATGAAATTCGATAAAATAATTAATTAAATTCACAAAAATAAATTTCTTATGTCACAGTCATACCAAATTATAATACATTTTATTTAATTCATGTTCAATTCATGTTGTGTTTATCCAGCACGAAATCATTCACAGAGTAGTAGCATTTCCGCATTAAATATTCCCGCAACCCACTCTTGAACAAAGAATAGCTTGCAGCTGATTTCAATGTCACTGGAAGTTTGTTAAATAAATTGGGTGCCTGAAAACAAGCTGCGTGTTTCACAATGTCCAATCTCGGTACTATTTGTGGTTGCACAGCTTTACGCCTCGTCAATTCCCGTCTCGCTGTATCCGTATCTGTTTCTTTATTTGAGAGCTGTTTCCTAAAATCACAAAGCAAAACCATAATATAAAGGCAGGGTGCAGTAAGAATATCCAGCTCCATGAAATGACTTTTGCATGATTCCCATTGGGGAAGTCTTAAGATTGTCCTGATAGCACGCTTTTGCATAGTAAATGCTTTGTTTATATTGTATAGGTAACTGTTCCCCCAGAGCTTTATGCTGTAGCGTAACTTGGATTCTACTAGTGCATAGTATATTGTCTTAAGCTGTGAGGTCGTGAGCTCATCCCTTAAACTTCGCAACGCGTAACATGCAGAACTTAGGCTATTCTCAATTGAAAGTAATTCATCTTTCCAATTTAGATGCTGATCAATGAATACTCCTAGGAACTTCACTGTTTTAGTTAATTCCACTTGATAGCCATTCATGTCAATGTTGATATTATCTTTATTCCTAGCGGTAGTTCTGAATATAACGATACTTGTTTTGCTTGTATTTAGCGTGAGATTATTTCTTCCAAACCATTCACAAAAAGTGGTCAGAGTTTTATTTACCTTTAACGTCAGGTCATGATGATTATTTGCTGATATTATAGCGTTCGTATCATCTGCATATACAGTTAACTCCACTCCACTGACAATATTAGATATGCAGTTAACAAGATCGTTTAAATATATGATGAAAAGTATAGGTCCTAATATGGAGCCTTGTGGTACACCTCTCTTCATGTGTGATAACTTCGAATTGTATACTTTTTCATGTTTACCTTCAATGTTTCTAATTTCTACGAATTGCATCCTATTTGATACGTATGACTTAAATAGTTCTAAATGATTATTTCTGATACCGTAGTGGCACAATTTATTTAATAGAATACCATGGTCAACCAGATCAAAAGCCGAGCTTAGGTCTAAAAAGAGACCAGCTACTCTGTGCTTTTCATTCAATTTTACCACTACGTCGTTTACTAAATTGTCTATAGCATTTCTCGTACCTAAGCCTTTTTGATTACCCTTACCCAAATTGCCGTTCATTAATAACAGAGTTACTTTTAAGATGTGTCACTAATCTTTGTTTTAATATTTTTTCAAATAATGTGGACATAATTGGAAGTAGCGATATTGGCCTATAGTTTTTTGGGTTAGTAGTAACACCCTTTTTATAAACTGGTAAAACTTTTGCTATTTTTAATTGGTCAGGAAATACATGTAATTCCACACACTGATTAAAGAGGTAGGTAAGCGGGCCCGCTAGGACATCAATATTATCTTTAAATATTTTGATTGGCATTTCATCATATCCATAAGAGTTTTTTGTCTTCATATTTATTATCAGCTTTGTCATTTCTACAGGAGTAACAGAAGCCCATGTCATCTCTTCATCTACTCTTTCAACGTGCTGAGTTAAAAAGTTTAGAGCCTGGACTCCGCTATTCCTGTGCTCGGTCTTACCATGTTCAAAAGTGTCCAAAAAAGTTTGTGCTATATCTCGTGGATTGTTAATGATGCAGTTGTCAGATTTCAGTAAGATTCTCTTTTTGGTTTCCACAATTTTTTTATTACGATGTTTATTTACGACTTTCCATATTTCCTTACTCGAGTTATTAGCTTTGGTTATTTCCGATTGTACCGATAGTCGTTTAGCCTTTCTCACAACTTTTCTATATATATTTATATATGTATCTTTATATTTAATAACGGTATCATCCGTGATTGCTTTATGTGCTGTTGTGAGAAATCTTTTCATTTTACTAGCAGTCGATATACCTTTGGTGACCCATAATAGTTTTTTTGTTTTCCTAAGATCTACTTTGCGTTTCTTTTTTCTAAAACATAATTTAAAAATTTTATTTAATTTTGATAAAAAACTGTTATGGCCCTCTTTTTTCCAATCGATGCTTTCTAGCATTTTTCGAAATTGTTCATTACTATTTTTACTAAAGATTCTTGTCTCCGTGAAAATCACTTGCTCTTGCTTTGTTATTGCTTTGGAGTCCAAGAGAGAAATTCCACACAGAATACCTGCGTGACCATCAGATAAGCCGTTATGATCTACAGTACTCCAAGTTATCTCATCCTCAGGTAAGTTGGTCAAAAAATTATCAAGGCATGACTCTGCACCACCACATGCATAAGTGACTGTATTTATTAAAGGCCTAAAGTTATAACATTTTAAAAGACTTAAGAATTCGTCTCTTTCGCGTCCGTCTTTCAACAGATCTACATTGAAATCCCCGCAAACCATACATTTCTTGTCAAAAAAGTGCTCAAGAAGTCTTTCAAGCTTTTCGATTGTTGAAATCTTAAAAACTGGCCAAGTGCGAGTCGGACTCGCGCACCGAGAGTTCCGGATAAATTCATAATCACACATGTCTTACTCTTTTTACCACTTTGGAAGTGTCTCTCGCGCAAACTATTCGGTTTGGAAAAAAATGATATTAGAAACCTCAATATAATTTTTGAAGACCTATTAATAGATACCTCACACGTATGGGTTTGATGAAAAAAATTTTTTTGAGTTTCAGTTCTAAGTATGGGAAACCCCCAAAATTTATTGTTTTTTTTCTATTTTTGTTTGAAAATCTTAATGCGGTTCACAGAATACATCTACTTACCAAGTTTCAACAGTATAATTCTTCTAGTTTCGGAAAAAAGTGGCTGTGACATTCGGACGGACAGACAGACAGACAGACATGACGAATCCATAAGGGTTCCGTTTTTTGCCATTTGGCTACGGAACCCTAAAAAGTCGAAGTAATCGAAAAAATACGAAATTGACCAAACGACTAAACAATTTGTGGAATGAGGTGGACATTTTTTGCAATTTCATCAATGTTGGAGAACAAAAGTTCTTACACCTACTCTTTTTGTAACACTTTGTATAATATTATGAAAAGGGATGGACAAAATAAAACCCTCACTATGGTGTCACTCTTAGCTATTAGTTTCATTTTCGTCGAAATAAGTGTGACGTGGTGACTGACTACAGATACGGTCATAGGTAACCTAGATGGATTTGACTGTTGGTGGCATTTATCTTGACCTCAAGGTACATTAAGCTGTTGTTGTTCCATCACTAAGTGGAAGGCGATAAGCTATGTAAGAGGCCTTATAGAGCTTGAGCCCCAAGCTGAAACCCACAGCCCACAAACTCCGCCAATTGGGAATAATTCGGACTTGGTCTCCGAATATGGAGTACGGCAACCTTCCCCTACCTTCCCGTACTATATGTACAGTCAAATGTGGCGACTTTGCCCATTGGGTATGACTTTGCCCGGTAAGGTGTTTTCACTTTAATTCGAAAACTTTCTAAAATTATTTTAATCCGAATGAATGGTAAAAAATTACTTACGTTATATATCTGGCAACACTATGTAACGGACTGTGTCTTAATTCACGTCAGTTGATGGTCAGACTGTGTCAGTGAAAAACTTCGTTAAAACTCACAGTTGTAATTATGTTAGGTAAGTAGTTTTTTAACCATAGCTAGTTTTAAAAGATAAACAATATAGGACAAAAATATAACGCCAAAATACCCACAGATTTGGAGTTATGAGGATGGGCAATGTCACCTTAGTAAGTCGAGTGTAATTGGCAACTTTGCCCACGAAAATATTGGCATTAGGGTTGTCATTAAGTTTAATTATTTATTAATATATTTTAATACTATCTTTGTATTGTTTTATTAATATTGTGTTATACATAATATATTAATTTAGTTTGAGCCTTATAAGGATGGGAGTAACTAGTAAAAAAATGAAAAATGTAAAAATAATTATAAATAATAATTGTCTCACAACCCTAATTTTCTGTTCATTTTATATGAAAAATTGCTCTAACTTCTTAGTGACTTTGCCCACTTAATTGTAAGGCCTTAGGGTATGCCTTTGAGTGTTACGATCCGATAATGGGTTTCAATGCCCACTTCACTATTAACAGTTTTTATGTCTAATGAATAAAGTCGACAATATCTGAGTTTTAAAACTAAACTGGTAAGTGGGCAATTCTGTCAAAAGTTCATATTTTTTGGCCCACATACTAATTTGATTTTTTCTCATACAAATTCTCATTTTTCTAGCAGCTGTATGTAGTCTATGCGAAGAAAAATTACTTATTATGTTTGTAGTGAAAGAGAACTTTAAATTATATGAATATTTAAAAAAAATGTTTGAATAATCGTCAGAAAAGCGGGCAAAGTCGCTACATTTTACGGTATATCTATGGGAAGAGAAGAGAGAGACCCGTGGCCTGCCCGTGGCAAAGACGCTATGGATTGTGTAAATGAGAATCGCTTGCAGCCATTTTAAAACTATTGTCCTCGCTCATATGAATTAACTCCTCAAACTGAATTTAATATACCAACTTGAACAGAATTTGGAATATAAGGCGCACTGAGTAAGTAAGATCGGTAAGAAGGTAAGAAGTGTATTTCACTAATTTCGATTCAATCACTTAGCCTCGTCTTGTCACGTTCCGGAGAACGAACGATCGTTCGTTAGTGTTCGTTAGGGTGCTTGGATTGGAAGAAAAATTCCAATCAAAATAAATTGTACAGCCACGCTGTGCATACTTTCTCGCGAATCCCATAAATTTCATCTGGCATATACTATATTGACACCTTTCAACTTAAATCAGCAATAAGCACTCATAAATTATTAGTAGCAAGTGGTAGACTTCACAAATTGCCAATGTTGTTTTGTATGGGAGGTACCTTATTTCGATATTACCTAGAATAATGAATTACCTAGCATATAAGGCAGTATAAAGTGTAAAGAAGAAACTGACTGACTGACTGACATATCAACGCACAGCCCAAACTGCTGAGTCTAGAGATACCAAATTTGGCAAGTAGGTTTCTTATGAAGTCTAGGGGTGTACTAAGAAAGGCTTTTTGAAAATTCACCCTCTAAGGGGGTGAAACGGCGGTCCAAAGTAGATAAGAAAGATCAACGCACAGGCTAAACCCCTGGGTCTAGAGATTCCAAATTTGGCAAGTAGGTTCCTTATGAGGACTAAGGGTGCACTAAGAAAGAATTTTTCAAAATTCACCCTCTAAAGGGATGAAACGGGCGTCCTTAGTAATTAGATCAACGCACAGGCCAAACCCCTGGGTCTAGAAACTTGAAATTTTGCACAGGGTTTCCTTATGAGATGTAGGGGTGCACTAAGAAAGGATTTTTATAAATTCACCCTCTAAGAGGGTGAAACGGGGATCCAAAGTAGATAAATCAACGCTCAGGCCAAACTCCTGGGCCTAGAGATTCCAAATTTGGCGAGAAGTTTTGTCTTGTTGTCAAAAGTTTGCGACAGATTATACAGAAGACCGAAGAGTATAATCGGCCACTATGCTTGGCGTTTGTGGACTATGAGAAAGCCTTTGATTCGATCGAGACCTGGGCTGTGTTGATCATCAAATTGATTATTGATACATCGAAGTGTTGAAGTGTTTGTATGAAAATGCCACCATGCTGGTTCACCTCCAGGATCAGAATTCGAAACCTATCCGGCTGCAGCGTGGGGTGAGACAGGGAGACGTTATACCTCCGAAACTGTTCACCGCTGCACTGGAAGCCGTTTTCAAGCTTCTGGACTGGAGAGGACTCGGCATTAACATCAATGGCGAGTACATCACTCACCTTCCATTTCCTGACGATATCGTGATCATGGCTGAGACCTTGGAGGACCTAGGCGCAATGTTCGAAGGACTCTACTGAGTCCTCTCAAGAAATGGGTCTTAAAATGAACATGGATAAGACGAAAATCATGTTAAACGTCCGTGTTACATTCACTCCTCTGAAGGTTGGAGACTCTACACTCGAAGTTGTTGACGAATATGTATACCTGGGACAAACAGTCCAGTTAGGTAGATCTAACTTCGAGAAAGAGATTAATCGTCGAATCTAACTCGGCTGTCGGTGTGTATTGCCAGTGATGACATAATATGGATCCGAGACATGGTCGCTTACTATGGGCCTCATAAGAAATCTCAAAGTCACCCAAAGGGCCCGGGAATCGCAATGCACTTTTCGGCGTTGATGCCGGATTTATCACAACATTCTATCTTTTTCTTCTATTCTGTCGGATTTTATGGATTATTTCAAAAAATATCCAGTTTCTACAAACAAGCCGTCAAATACTGTATTATACGAGTATACTTTTACGCCAGTAGACATAAAAACCGTGTTGGGTGGCAATAATTGCAACAGTTCTGGTTTTTGGCATGTTGTTAGGATAGATACTAGAGCCAGTAGTGTAAAACTAATTTTGCAGCTTCGAAAGACCTGTTCTAACTACGTGGTACTCCAAAAACATCGGCATTTTCGGATTTTTTTCAGATTATGGATTATAATTTCTAAAAGTTGCATCCCACGGATAAAGTTATTGTGTACCTACTAGTGTAGGTAATGAAGATAACATTTTTTTCGCTGTTTTCTCGTGGACCCACTATTTTGTCCCACTGGTGGTTCCACGAGGGATACTTGTTTCTCGTGGTCCCACTACTCCGTTCGGTGCAAAAAATAACAATTTGTTATGTGACATTAAAGGACAAATCATAACGGATTTTATTTTTAATATAACTGTATTTTGAATATTAAAACAATATTGAATTACAACTAAAACTTAACTAATGATCGTTTAACGCACTACATTCTCCTACTGGTAGGAGCACAAGGACATGCATGTCCTATCGTGTTCTAAAGTACCAGGAGAGCATGACCGAACAGAAGGTAGACATTTGCCGGATTACTAGTTGATGCCCTAATCAATTACATGCCCTCTATTAGAAAACCTAGTACCTAGGTGGCATTATATTTTTATAGGATGAAACTTATAGTAGGGGACTGATATTCTGTGACATTGCTGAAATCCCTCCAAACCCGACCTCCTTCGTGGCCTAGTAGAAGGGGTCCATAGGCGCGCATTGCTTAGGGGGTCAAATAGTAATGTGGCACTACTTTCTGTTCGGTCGTGCTCTCCTGGTACTTTAGAACACGAAGTATCAAATATAACCAGGCTGCTGCACCGAAACTTTCAAGTTTACCTGTAATATCAATTAATGAACTGCTTGTAAAGTAAAAGTGAGGGATTTTTTCCCGACTACGGCGGAGCAAAAAGAAGGGTTATGACTTTAACCCTTATGACGTATGCATGTATGTTCAGCTGTTCCCGCATAACTTCTAAACTACTTATCAGAATAAAATATACAAATACACAAAAAAAAATTACAGCAACGCTGTGCACACTTTCACGAATACACTTTAAATCAGAAATCAGCCATAAACATTCATAATTATTAGCAAGTGATAGAATGAACTGTTCCACTTTTTCCTTCTCTTTGAAGTTAGTGCGGTTACGATGCGCGTACTAAGAGGTTTGTACGCTTTTGAAAGCCGGTATCTTTCCTTTGTTCCCAATAGGTCAGTTGTACAAGTTCAGTTAACTGAACAGGTGGGTAGTTTTATCTCATGAAAAAAAAAACAATGCTACTGTCATTTATTAATTTATCTATTATGTGTCACGACGACACAGAATAGTTAGAAAACTCATACTATCAGTACAAAGAGATTATGATGAGGGAAATTTATTCACCATGCTTTGTCCAATTAAGATATACTTAGTTCACAATATACAATGTAGTGGGACCACGAGAAACAAGTCTCCCTCGTGGAACCACCAGTGGGACAAAATAGTGGGTCCACGAGAAAACGGCGATTTTTTTCTATAATTTTAGTTTAATTGCAGCTCTAATAGAACCCAAGATACAGCGCTTAAACTTTGGAAATTTTCCCTAAAATGTTCGAAATTGTAGTTATAGCCGCCTTCCGAGCAGACTATCGGCTATAATACTCTCTCTACTAGAAAAGTGATAGGGAAGGAGGTTGTAGAGCAGTTATTTAGCTATTCTGCACCATTTCTTGCACCTGCATGACAGGAATATATTTTCATAAATAAACGGTCCCAGGACAGACCTACAAATGGATTATCTTACCTGCATGACAGGAACTTTAGCAGGGTTTCCGCCGGTGGTTTCTTCATTGAGGTCGCTGGTTTCAGTACCAGTAGCTCCTTGAACCACTAAATGCGTGAAAGAACAACTGTATTCCAGGGGGGGATGAGAGATCTTCTTGACTGAATAATGTTGATGTGAACTGCTCGCAAGTGGCACTTTCCTGGAAAATACATTTTTTTATTATGTTGACCCCAATCCATAAAAAAGTACCTACCAGAGGTCAACATCCTCTACTTAATGGATTGGGCTCCAATGTAAAAAATGTATTTTCCAGTTTTCATCAACATCATGAATTCAAGAAGAGCTCTCATCCCCCTCTGGAATACAGTTGATCTTTTACGAATTTAGTGGTTGCGACAACACCTCAAGGACCCACCAGGGACCGACACCAGTGACTTCAATGAAGAAACCGCTCCCGACCCGACTCATGATCCCATCGCATTGACCCACTGGTGGGTCGACGAGTAATTGACTGTTTACTCGTGGTCCCATCGATTCACTCTTGACTGTTCTTGGAGGATATGAAACAATGATGTAGCAATAACCAGCGGCGGAAACACTGCTGAAATTCCTGTCATGCAGGTAAGGTAATCGATTCGTAGGTCTGTCCTGGGACCGTGTATTTATGAAACTATTTGTAACATGTATTTTTAAAATTCCTGTTATGCAGGTGTAAGAAATGCTGCGGAATAGGAAGATACTCTTGCCAGAGAACAGGGCTGAAATGTTATACCTACTCTCTGCAAAGTTTGTCAGGGGAAGACCTGCCTCAATACTCCATCCTTACCCCTAGACTGAGTCGGATAAAGAGGGTGACTTCGTCGACCCCCCCTTTACCACAAGCAAAAGAGCAGTCTCCAGATCTACAGGAAGAGCTGTAATACAAACCTGGAAGTGCTTAAAGGTAATAGGATTACCTTTACGCACTTAGAGACGAAACAGTCGTGTTCTTTTGGAAGGTCACTTATCATCAGGTGAGGTGTTGCCAAACGCACTTAAATCTATGATAAAAAAGGTCCTTCATTGTAATTAATTACATATATTAAATATTAATTGATATTTTGTTGTATATTTCTGTCGCAGTTGTCAGCTGAGGTTCCGCCATCACTAAGTGATATAAAATAAGTGATATAATATCAATATAAATAATTTAACCTTAACAGAAGTCCTGCAATTTGTCAGGCTCCCTTTTTTGGAAAATTATATTTTATCAATTTTTTATTTTGTCCAGATTCCAAGGAAACTATTGTGTCCGTCAGGATGGCTGGACCAAAGTGAGGGATTTGAGTTTAGACACAACACAGATTTAGTACCTAATTGGTACTATTTAGTACCTATATTGAAATAATTAGTACCTCTTTGTTTTTGAAGAAATTCGAAAAATAAAGTGGTCAGCTATTCTGACGTCAGGTTGACTGGTCCAGTTTTCATACTTAGAAGCATTTTTCGATAATTGTTTGTGCCCTAGGATTTAGTACCAAATTAGCACCTACACATTTTTTTTTTAGATTTTTTGAGGTACGTTTAAAAAAGTTATGATCAAAAATAACTTTGTATGAAGAATTAAGCACCACGTGGTTTTCATAGTTAGAGACTGTTTTTGCATAAGGATTTAGTATCTAATTAGAAACTAAACAATTTTTTCAGATTTTTTTTAAGTACAATTAAAAAAAGTTATGGCCAAAAATAAATATTGTATGGAGATTAGGCACTACGTGGTTCTCATAGTTGGAGACTGTTTTTGCCACTTATCTTAACATCAGGATTTAGTACCTAATTAGTAACTACACATATATATTTTTCAGATTTTTTGAGGTACGATTAAAAGAGTTATGACCAAAATTAACTTTGTATGGAGAATTAAGCACCACGTGTTTCTCATAGTTAGAAACAGTTTTTGAAAAATTTTTTTTCATCACGATTTAGGACCTCATTAGTAAGAAAACATATATTTTTTCCAGATTTTTTGAGGTACGATTTAAAAAGTTGTGGCCAAAATTACCTTTGTATGGAGAAATAAGCACCACGTGCTTTAATAGTTAGAGACTGTTTTTGACACTTGTATATAAATGAAGATTTAATACCTAATTAGTACCTATACACATATTTTTTTCAGATTTCTAAAAAAGTTATGGCCATAATCAAATTATTCTTATTATTTAGTGTCTAATTAGTACCTACCGCGCCGAAACTCAGTGTTCGTTCGGGTAAGTTCATGCCTCGTAGTCGCCACATTGTTTTAATCACCAATAAATAAATGGTAAACACACTTAATACAGAATTCACATTTTCATGTGTCAGTTCCCTAGCTAGTAAGATTGTTTTACTTATGTATATTATTTATTTTAAATGCTGTAAATGCTGTAGTTGCTCGTCTATCTCGAACATATAACAACAAATTTTGTGACATCGATCCATTCGCAGGCTCCAGGATACGGTTTAAAAATAAACTATATCAGAAATGTATGAAGACTGATCCGCTATAAATTAAACTTACTCCCAATCATAGCACGCACGCACGCACGCACACATACACACACACACACACACACACACACACACACACACACATACACACGCACGCACACGCACACGCACACCATTCTCTCACACACTTTCTCATTTCTTCTTTTGACAATTTGATGTAAAAAACTATTTTTTTTTGTTACTTGTTACTTTTTGCTACTGATAGCCACCCTGTGTAATTTTTTATTTCAATATTTCCGTGGAAATTTGTAAAGGCTTAACGCTATAAATAAGTCCTTGTATTCCTGTCATATTATAATAAGCTGTTGATTTCCCAAATCTGTAAAATAAAATAAAAAATAAATAAATAAATTTATACTAGCTTCCGCCAGTGACTTCGTCTGCGTGGACTTTAGAATTGGGTCCACAGAAAAAAAGAAAATGTTAAGGTGACGCCATCTAGTGGCGAAGTGGAAATTTTTGAGTTTTTAAGCATTCCTCTAGAAAAACTCGAGTTTTTCGGGATAAAAAGTATATGTATTAGCCGAGTGCTTTATCTATCTGTCTACCAAATTTCATCCAAATGCGGTCAGTAGTTTCAGCGTGAAGGTGAAACAAACAAACATCCATACTCTCGCATAAATAAATCGGCATTAATTATAAATGTTTTAAAAATGCAATAAATTCAAATCTACCATAAATTTGCTATATATTTCGTTGCCTCAGTTTCGAGAACTAGCGCTTGCGCTTTGAGAATGGCCTCTTAAGCAGCAGATACTCACACACACATTTAACACGTGTACAGTACAGACATGAAGAAGTGTCAAATTTATATGTAGTAAATAATAACGCGATATTTGTATGAAGTGTCCGGGGTGTGCTCGAATGTTTATTATGCGAATTGGCCAAGTTCCGTTGATCTCCGTATGACTCCAACATCATACCCTGGTTACTAACTCGCATTAAAGCACTCATGAAAACGAGTGCAATGATTTCGATTCGGTTTCGGTTACAGCTGAAACCCCTGTTTCGATCGGACACAAAAAATGGCAAAACAGATGAACAATTTGTAGAAATTGTCAATTTTTTTTGTCATTTGAGCGAAGTCGTAGAACAAAAGTTGTTCAGTAAGATGAATAGAATCCCCAGTTAAAGGGTTCTACACCAGTTTTGTTACACCCTGTATAAAAACTTGTAAACGTGCATCTCGCGTTGTTGTCTTTTATAAGAAAACCTGTAAGTGGAACTCATTTTAAGGTCTTTCGTATAAACTGTAGCTCGCGTTGCTATCTTTTATGAAACCGACAAGTGCAACTTTTTTTTTTTTTTTTATTAAAAATTTGAGTGCGTTTGACTACATCTCACCTAATGCTGATGTCTCGTATGTGAAACGTATAATTGTATTGTAGCTTGCGTTGATATCTTTTATAAGAAAGTTGTTCTAGGTATTTATAAATAAACTGCAACTTTTTAAATACATCCGACACTTTGAATATACTTATAATTTCGCTCTGGACTGATTGTATAAGTAATAATCACACTTCATACATACAAATACGCTCTCTTCTGCGTGTCCCTCTACTACTGTAATTAACGAGGCAGGTGAATCAACCACCTTATTTGTATAAAAAGCTGCGAGCGTAGCGAGCGCGAAAATTTGTAATTTATTAAATTAAACACTTCAGTTTTCCTGCATTTTTAGGAAGTTTTAGTGTAATTTTACACTCTCTTTGGCACTCCAGTAATTTAAGAGGGAGCAGAGGTTATTTTCTTATTTATAAAATTATATAAAATTTTTTTTTTTTATTTAAACAAAAACCTTAGTTTACCTGCAATTTTAAAAAGTTTTATCAATTTTACGCCCTCCTTTGCATGTCGCTCCAGTAAAATAATTTATAAGGCAGTACAGTTAATTTTCCTTGAATACATATATAAGAAAGCGCAAGCGAATTCTTTCATAAAATAAAAAACTTCTTCGTTGTCGCTTCACTTTTGGCAGAGTGGTCGTGGTCATTATGTCGTAGAAGAACCTATGGCCCTTTATACTAAAAAGGCGCGAGCGAAGCGAACGCAAAAATTTGAAGCAGGAGGTAAATTATTTATTAAATATTCGTGAATTGTCTATTTTATAAGGTTTGGCAGTTTGATGTGCACAATTTTCGGGGGGGGGGGGGGTCATGACACCTACGACCCCCCCTTGGACCGCGCCTGGGTATAAATCTAAATGCCCTACACGTGACCGCGGGTGATGCTAAGTGCAACACTAGGCAAACGCCGTCTGTACCTTGTGGATAGAACGGTCAAATGTGCCACATGATAAAAAGACGAAGATACTGTGCTTTGTTTTGCCAACCTCTTGACAAATGGTCATAGATTGGTCACGTCATGTGGGGGGTGAGATAGCCTACGGAGAGCGGCAGGGAGTGTCCATACTGTACTCGTATAATGTCCTTATATAGTGGTAATAAATTTCTTTTATATTTTATAATGCGTAAAGAAAAAATACGTTACAAACAAAAAATCAAGACATTCTTTAACAAGAGGGTGTAGTTTAAAAAGTTATTAAAGATTACTGAGCCATACGTGAGTAAGCAGACTCTGTAAATTTAAATAATGTGATAGCTTAGATACTTTTTGCATTATACGGGTTGTTAAAATAAGTGCGTTTGAAATTTTAAGGGGTTACTCAGAATCAAGTATTTATAGAATAGAGGAAAAAATATTGAAAAATTCCGCTCTTATATTTTTTTTCAGATTTCCATACAAAATCCGAATAGTGAATAGAAAACGTGTATGGAAAGTTAAAAAGGGGTGTAGATCGGTTTTTTAATATTTTTCCTGTATTCTCTAATCGATACTGAGTAACGTCTAAAAATCTCAAATGAACTTTTTTACACCCTGTATTTCCAGTAGTCTTTTTGGCTGTAAAGTGTAAATAAAAATAATAGGACATACTGACTTTAACTATTTAAGATAAACATTTTATACAGGATGTAACAAAAAGGTGGGATAATACTTCAAGGTGGGCTTTTACCCATCAAACTGAACAACTTTTGTTCTACAACTTTGTTCAAATCGCAATTTTTTTTTTGAACTTTTCATACAAATCGATCAGCTGGCGAACCAAGTTTGTATGAAAAGTCCGAAAATTTCTTTGCGATTTCAACAAAGTTGTAGAACAAAAGTTGTTCAGATTGATGGGTAAAAGCCCACCTTGAAGTATTATCCCACCTTTCTGTGACACCCTGTAATATTTATCTCTCTTATTTGAATCGTCATATGTATATCCTAAAACTGTTAATAACCAGTAATTTTTCAACAATTGCCAGCTTTTTTATTATTTTATTTAATGTAGTTAGTTAACTCGTACAACTGTAAAGAACTATGGTAAATAAAATTAAATATTTTACGTATTTTTATACACTTTTTCTTTATGTATTAAAATAAATGTTAATAATTCAGATATTTCTTATAAACGTAGGTACTAATTTATTCTGCATTTCTATTAAAATATACAATAAGCAGCAAATTCTGTAAGAGTTGAAACAGAATAAGGTAAGTACAATTCTTTTTTGTGTTTTTTTACAGATCTGATGAAAAAAATGTTTCGTTAAAAATTACATATACAGGGTGTCCAGTAAGTATAGGTAAAAACTGAAACTAGAGATAGATCAGATCATGACCTATCAGAATACAAAATTTGATGTCATGTGAAACCTTAACGGTTTCCGAGATATGCCGGTTTTTTTAAATTTCGGAAAATTGTTACCTTTAGTCTTTTTTTGGGATATTACAGGTATAATAAAGGTATTTTGAGATTTTGTTTTTCAGTTGTATGTTACAGAAGAATCAGGCTATGCATTCAAATACTTTTTTCGAAAAGGTCACTTTTTTAGAAAAAAACAAAACCATTTTAGTTTTCATCTATTCAAATTTTAATGGCGCAACTTTGACAGTTTATGCTGTAAAAAAAATATACTACGCTAATCTAGCCCATTGCTTTAGAAAGTTGTGCATTTTATGTAGATTCTGAAATGGTAAAACGCTTACCATTTTTACGATTTCGAAAAAAGATATTGCTATTTGATTGCAAAAGGAGCTCATTTTGTAATAATTTCTTGACTTTAAATTTCCATGTAAATGTGTTTTTATTTTATTTTTTACTAAGGTAATGGCTATTTTAAAGATATAACGAATCAAGATACAATTTAGAGCATTTTTGATTTAAAAATATCTTAAATTAAATGTTGGAAATGGCCGCCGCCCGCTACGATGCATGTTCTACATATTTTAATAAAAGATCGCTGTAAGCGACGAGCGAATCCTTCATTACTAATATGGCGAGCGGCTTCCTCAACTCGTTGCGTCGTTAACGGTTCCTTGTACACAATTTCTTTAAGGTAGCCCCAATAGAAAAAGTCTAACGGATTAAGATCCGGCGACCGTGGTGGCCACAAAATCGGCCCCAAGCGGCCTATCCAACGGTTTGGGTAAGTTTGATGTACATAGATGTTCTCTAACTCTTACGGCGTAATGGGCTGGACACCCGTCATTTTGAAACCACATCTGCCGCCGCAGTTCCAGATTAACGTCCTCCATTAATGCTGGTAGACTATTTTCCAAAAGATTTTGATAATTTTCTGCATTCAAAGCGGCGGGCAGCTCAAAGGGGCCTATTATTTGGCCATTTAAAATTCCTGTCCAATAATTAATTTTAAACTAATATTGTTATCTGTCTTCTCTTGTCAGTCCAGGGTTCTGAAGTTCCTAACCGTGTAGATTGTGCATATTCATGAAACCGTCTCTTTTGCACGTAGATTCATCACTCCATAGGATGTTTTTGAAAAAATTCGGATCCTTCTTATTTCCCGCAGCATTCTTCTACAAAAAACGATGCGTGCTTCATAATCACGGGGTTGTAGTGATTGTACCCGTTGCACGTGGTATGGGTGGAAAAGGTTTCTTTGTAGAATAACAGTTGATTTGCGAATACCAGTACGCCTTTGAATGGTGCGTACAGAAATTGATGGATCTTCATCAATTTGGCCTAACACTGCTACTTCATCTACTGTACGTGGTCTTCCTTCACCGACACCGCCTACACCTCCACCAGGCATTCTTCCTCCCCTGTATGCGTTATGCACACCGGCAAAAACTCGAGAGTCTGGAGGGCGTCGGTTCGGGTACTTCGCTGCATAAGCGCGAGCAGCAGCGCTAGAGCTGCCATGGTACTCACCATAAACAAAGTGCATATCTGCGTACTCCTGAGGAGTGAAAACGTTTCTTGGAATTTTTAAACAGTTTCTGTATTGGTACAATAACCAACATACGGTATTTAGTATTTACTGGGAATAGCTGAGAAATATGTTTCAAATTATTATTATTTGACAAGAGTGTCCGTTTTCGTCTATTAAACAACAATTATCTGAATAAAATATAAAAAGGACCACATTTACATGGAAATTTAAACTTCAGAAATTATTACAAAATGGGCTCCTTTTGCAATCAAATTGCAATATCTTTTTGCTTAATAGCAAAAATGATAAGTTTCATACCATTTCGGAATCTACATAAAATGCACAACTTTTTAAAGCAATGGGCCAGATTAGCGTAGTACATTTTTTTTACAGCATAAACTGTCAAAGTTGCGCCATTAAATTTGAATAGATGAAAACTAAAATGGTTTCGTTTTTTTTAAAAAATTTGACCTTTTAGAAAAAAATATTTGAATGCATTGGATAGCCTGATTCTTCTGTAACATACAACAGAAAAACAAAATCTCAAAATACCTTTATTATACCTGTAATATCACAAAAAAAAACTAAAGGTAACAATTTTCCGAAATTTAAAAAAACCGGCATATCTCGGAAACCGTTAAGGTTTCACATGACATCAAATTTCGTATTCTGATAGGTCATGATCTGATCTATCTCCAGTTTCAGTTTTTACCTATACTTACCAACTGTGTGTGTGTGTTACCAAGGGTGTCCAACCCTGTATACTAAATCCTGATGCAAAGACAAGTGTCAAAAACAGTATCTGTCTTATGAAAACCACGTGGTGCTTAATATACAAATTTGTTTATGACCATAACATTTTTAATCGTACCTCAAAAACTCTAAAAAAAAAATTACGTTTAGTTACTAATTAGGTACTAAATCCTGATACAAAGACAAGTGTCAAAAACAGTCTCTAACTATGAGAACCATGTGGTGCTTAATTCTCGATGCAAATTTGTTTATGGCCATAACTTTCTTAATCGTCCCTCTAAAATCTGAAATAAATATATGTGTAGATACTAATTAGGTACTAAATATTGATGTAAAGATAAGTGTCAAAAACAGTCTCTAACTATTAAAGCACGTGGTGCTTAATTATCAATACAAAGTTATTTTTGGCCATAACATTTTAAATCGTACCTTAAAAAATCTGAAAAAAATATATATGTAGGTACTAATTAGGTACTAAATTTTGATGTAAAGACAAGTGCAAAAAACAGTCTCTAACTATTAAACCACGCGGTGCTTAATTCTCCATACAAAGTTATTTTTGGCCATAACTTTAATAATGAACTACACGCATCAGCTGTTATAGCTGCTAGTGTATAAACTATAATAATAATCGTACGTCAAAAAATCTGAAAAAAATATATGTTTTATTACTAATTAGGTACTAAATCTTGATGTAAAAAAAGTTTTAAAAACTGTCTCTAACTATGAGAATCACGTGGTGCTTAATTCTCCATACAAAGTTAATTTTGGCCATAACTCTTTTAATCGTACCTCAAAAAATCTGAAAAAAATATATGTGTAGGTACTAATTAGGTACTAAATTCTGATGTTAAGACAAGTGGCAAAAACAGTCTCCAAATATGGGAACCACGTAGTGTCAAATCTTCATACAATATTTATTTTTGGCTATAACTTTTTCATTTTATTTCAAAAAATCTGAAAAAAATATATATTTAGTTTCTAATTAGGTACTAAATCCTGATGTAAAAAAAGTATCAAAAACAGTCTCTAACTATGAAAACCACGTGGTACTTAATTCTTCAAAGTTATTTTTGGCCATAACTTTAATAATGAACTACACGCATCAGCTGTTATAGCTGCTAGTGTATAAACTATAATAATAATAATAATCGTACGTCAAAAAATCTGAAAAAAATATATGTTTTATTACTAATTAGGTACTAAATCTTGATGTAAAAAAAAGTTTTAAAAACTGTCTCTAACTATGAGAATCACGTGGTGCTTAATTCTCCATACAAAGTTAATTTTGGCCATAACTCTTTTAATCGTACTTCAAAAAATCTGAAAAAAATATATGTGTAGGTACTAATTAGGTACTAAATTCTGATGCTAAGACAAGTGGCAAAAACAGTCTCCAAATATGGGAACCACGTAGTGTCTAATCTTCATACAATATTTATTTTTGGCTATAAGTTTTTTCATTTTACTTCAAAAAATCTGAAAAATATATATATTTAGTTTCTAATTAGGTACTAAATCCTGATGTAAAAAAAGTATCAAAAACAGTCTCTAACTATGAAAACCACGTGGTGCTAAATTCTTCATACAAAGTTATTTTTGGCCATAACTTATTTAATCGTGAAAAAAATATATGTGTAGGTACTAATTTGGTACTTTGGTAAATCGTAGTGCACAAACAATTACCGAAAAATGCTTCTAAGTATGGAAATTATTGAAAACCAAAACTGGTCCAGTCAACCTGACGTCAGAATGGCTGACCACTTTATTTTTCAAATTTCTTCAAAAATAAAGAGGTACTAATTGTTTCAATACAGGTACTAAATAGTACCAATTAGGTACTAAATCTGTGTGGTGTGTTAACTCAAATCCCTCACTTGGTCCAGACATCCTGACGGACACAAACTATTGGTCCTAAAAAGTTCCTCTCGTGCTTTAATAAAAGCTACATAACTGCTCCACAACTTTCTTCCCCATGACTTTCCTCGTAGAATGAGTATTATAGCCGATATTCTGTTCGGAAGGCGGCTAAAACTACAGTTTCGAACTTTTTAGCGAAAATAATTTTGTCTTCTTTATAAGTGTACGCAATAACTTTTACCTTGGGATGCACCTTTTAGAAATTATAAGCGAAAATCTGAAAAAGTCCAAAAATTTCGATGTTTTTGGAGCACCTCGCAGTTAGCACAGGTCTTTCGAAGACGCAAAATTAGTTTTCCACTTCTAGTATCTATCCTAACAAACAAACCCCGGGTCCCCTATTTGACTTCGAAACATGATTCTGCGAAAATTGTTACATCGGTGACTATTTGCCGATACTATTATGATACCGCGATACGCTATTTCTTCAATGTATTTTTTGTTCACTGTTACGTTACCTCGAAAAGCTTACTTCGACGGCAATTCAATCGATGTTCGTTATTTATCTGTATAATTTTTTCGACGGCTTGTTCCATCGACGTACGTTTGTTCTATGAAATATTTCTTCGAATAACATGTAACATATTCAAATACGATAGGAACCAATAATTTAAGCATTTTTTTTTTGGACTTTTCATATAAATCGATCAGCTGGCGAACCACAAAAATTTTTTTGCGATTTCAACAAAGTTGTAGAATAAAAGTTGTTCAGTTTGATGGGTAAAAGCCAACCTTGAAGTATTGTCACACACTTCTGTTACACCCTGTCGGTAACTCTTGAGACAGCACGCTAATTAATGGACATTTTTATGGACTTATTTGCAGCTGGATGTTAGCCTGTAACTAAATACTAATGATGTCTTCATTTCGCAGAAATAAAACGACGAAGTAACGTGTTCGGTATAATATAAAGTCGCAGTAATAATAGTTGTGGTAACGTTTTCGAGGTAAAGTAATACCGGTGAAACAAAACTCCGTAGTAAAGAATCATCGAAGAAACAGCGTATCGCAGTATCGTAGTATCGGCAAATAGTCACCGATGTAACAATTTTCGCAGAATCATGTTTCGAAGTCAAGTATTTGACGGCTTGTTGGTAGAAACTGTTTTTTTTGCAATAATCAATAAAATCCGACTGTCATAGAATAAATAGAAGAAATAGATAGAATTTTGTGATAAATCCGGCATCAACGACGCCCAAACGTGCTTTGCAATTCACGGAAACGCTCGAGATAAATGCTACTACTATGATATAAACCCATTCAGGTTATGACCGTGAATAAGGTCAGTTAACCTGCTTGATCGACGTGACCATGCAATCCACACTAAACCAGAAGGTTTTCAGTAGCTTTTAAATGATACCCTAGACATATATTAGTTATAGGTAAACAAAGCTTGCCGATTTCGTATTTTGATTTTACGCCTCGCGTCTTGTTATTGGCTCTTGGTCCAAAAATACTTATTGTATTACTTGACATGTACATTTTAGAATTCCAGCCAAATCGCAATACTCTATAAAAAAGATACTAACCTAATTTTAGATAAACCCATTACTTTCCGAGTAATATTAAGAATTAACACAAAGACTTGAACGGTTTTATGGAAAAAAGACAGTTTTTCCAATGTAGCTCCGTAAATTGTATAATTAAGACAGAACGTAAATACACTTTTTTTGTAGGTCCTTTTACGGCTACGGCCTGGACGCAAGCGACGGCGAATTAATGCATTTAATATGCCATTTTCCTCTCCCATCGTATACGTCTTCCAAAATGTATACAAGGGTGAGAGTTTCCTAAATAATTTACATTTGAGCAAGCCTAGGAGCAAGCTTAGATGTAAAGTAACGTTCGCCTTGGCTTTGGGGATAATTCTTTCGCCAAACCGTATTCCCAACATTAAATTCCCTAACGGAACGGCGAGTATTGTAGTGAGAAGTGTTTTTAATATGAGCTTGATGAAGTGCAAAATGTACCTTGTCAAAAATAGAAGATAGAAGACCAAGGTTCCTTGCAAAAATGTCACGAGGTAAAAATGTATACTGCTCTATATCTCGAACCGGGGTATATAGAGAATCACAAGGTATCGTTTCTCTACCGAAGACTAAAAAATTAGGAGTGTAGTTAGTAACTGCGTTGACTGCACTATTCATTGCAGCTTGAAATTTAGGAAGATGAAGATCCCAAGACCTATGATCCTCACCCACCAGCGATGATAACGCTGTAAGGATCGTTCGGTTATACCTCTCAGTTGGGTTAACCTGAGGGCAATATAATAGGGGATTAAGACATAAAAGGAATTTTGTACTTCTCTAAGAAACCATGAAATTAGCGAGATTGAAATTGTGAACCATTATCCATGATAATAGTTTGAGGAACACCATAGACTAAAAAGATATTTTTCTCAAGATTAATAATTATATTAGCCGCTGTGCTACGTTTTAGAGGAAACATAAGGCAGTATTTAGAGAAACAACAAGTTACAACTAGAATGTATTGGTTCCGTCGTCTAGTTGATGGAAGAGGTCCAATGAGATCAACTGAAATGCACTGAAAAGGCCTAAAACATATTTTGGGTTTACCCATAGGACCGTATGGCGAATGATTGGAATGCTTATAGGAGAGGCAATTTTCACACTTTGAAATGTAATTAGAGATGTCCCTAAACATTCTAGACCAATGATATTTAAGATAAATTTTCCTGAAAGTTTTGAAAATGCCGAGGTGAGGTTCTTGAGGTCGTGCATGATAATCTCGGATGATACTCTATCTGTCTTCTGGATGGGGAACCTCTTTCCAAGCAAAGTCATCGTCAAGAGTTTCGGAGCTAAAAAGTTTGTTGTTAATGTTAATAATTCTGTAGTTAGAATAATGACCAGAATTATTCTGACAACCAAGTTAGATTTTATTAATATTCTCAAAAGAAGGATTGGGTTCTGAATTAGGAGTAGCAATAGGGTTAGTATTAAAATTATTGTTTTTAGACCGAGAAAGTAAATCTGGGACAATATTTTCTTTGCCCCTTTTATGTTTCAACGAAAAGTTAAACGAAGAAAGGCAAACTGCCTATCTGGCCAGTCTACCGGAAGGGTTATTAAGATTAAGAAACCACTTAAAAGCGGCATGATCAGTGAAAACCGTAAAAGGTTTGCCATTGTCCAAGTAACAACGACAGTGTTCGAGAGCAGTTATAACCGCAAGTGTTTCTCTTTCGATAGTAGAATAGTTTTGCTCGTTTTTTTAAGAGATTTGCTCATATAGGCAATGACGACTTCCCTATCATTCTGAGTTTGAGTGAGCATGGCACCAATTCCAAAATTAGAAGCATCACAATGTACAGAGAATGGCAATTCAAAGTCAGGATAGGCTAAAATCGGTATAGTAACTAGAGCTTTTTTAAGTTTTTGAAAAGCTACAGTAGCTTCAGCATTCCAAGAAAATTTAGGAGCATGCTTGCCATTAGAAGTTAATTTATTTAAGGGAGCAGCAATAGTGCTAAAGTTATCGATAAATCTACGAAACCAGCTGCAAGTGCCGAGAAATTTCCTGACATCTTTCTTACAGGTAGGAGTAGGATAGTCCAGAATGGCTTGAATTTTCGTAGGGTCAGCCCTAAGGCCATGCTCATTAATAATGTAGCCCATGTATTTCAGTTCACTTCGAAAGAATTGACTCTTTTCAAAGTTAATAGTAAGGTTAGCATAAGTCAATTTGTCTAAGACTTTCATTAAGAGGGAGATATGTTCGTCAAATGTCTCACTGATAATAACAATGTCGTCCAGATAACAGAACATTTTATTGTCAAAGTCAGGAGTAAACAACATATCCATCAATCTCTGTCGAGAAGCCGGAGCATTGGTCAAACCGAAAGGCATTACCACAAATCTATACATCTCACGACCAGGGACATAAAAAGCCGTCTTGCCACGGTCTTTTGGATCCATAATTTCCCAAAATGCCTTAGCAATATCAATACTTGATAGATATTTTGTATTCTTCAAATTGTCCAAGATTTCGTTAATAAGAGGAAGGCTATAAGCATCGCGTCGAGTATTAAAGTTAAGTTTGCGACTATCTACGCAAAAACGCCATTCACCGTTCTTTTAAGAGTTATGAGGACAGGTGAGAGCCAAGGGCTTTCACCCATTCTAACATTTTATCAACTTTATGAGCTAAGGCTTTGTATTTTTCGGGAGAATGAAGTTGATATGTTCTTTGTTTAAAGGGGAGGGAGTCTCCAGTATCAATTTTATGAGTAATAAGATGGGTACGACCAAGTACACCTCTCTTTTCAAAAGAAATATCTTTAAATCTCGAAATGATGTCATTTGCTATCATATCATATCATCAGCATTTGGCAAATCAAAATGTCCAATAGATTTAACCTTGTGTTGACTAGCTGAGGTGAGGATACAGTAATAAGGTGGGACTTGGATAAGCCATATCTTAATTTAAGAATTTCCAAATAAGCATTATTTCCTAAGATTGATACTGAGCTACCACTATCAAGTAAGGCCGAAAATATCATACCATTAGTAGAGATTTGTAAGAAAGGTCGATTATGATCATTTTCACCACTGAATACAGTCGAACTCATTTTATAACAACCAAGGAAGTTTTTGATAGTAGAGAGCCAATTTTGCCAGTCCTCAGGATCAAACTTAGAAGGTTTATCCAAGTCACTAGTTAGTTTTTTGTAGAAGAAGTAGAAAAAGTGTTTTTGTTCTTCAAACAATTAGGGCAATTTGGAGTTTTAACGTGTTTTAAGCCGCATTTGAAATAAACCTCAAATTTTGGCTTACGACAGCGAGTTAAGGTATGACCATTTGTACGACAACGGACACAAAACTCATGAGAGGTAAAGCGTTCAGCCTGGGAAGTAGAATTTATCCCATGCTGATAAGGCACCCGATAATTCGAAGCAGCTGGGTTAGGTCTTGAAGATTTAAAGAAGGAATTTGGTTTAGAAGTAGTATTAAACCTCTAATTATGAGGAGGTGCAGAACTTGATGTAGGTCTATAATTGAATTCAGCGATAAACGGAGACGAAGAAGATTTAGGAAATTTTTATCTCTGTTCAGAAATTGCTCATAAATTTGGCAAGTCAAAATCAATAAGTCAATTGAGTCAATGTTTTTGACTGCAACATAAGAGGAATAACAAGGCCTTATGTTTCTAAGGAGTATCTGAAGTTGTTCAGCCTCAGTAGGCATTATGGACAGTCGAGAAAACATACCAAACATAATAGAGACATAGATTGAAATTGGTTCATCCGCACCCTGTGTTCTTTGTGTTAAATTCTAGATTAACATTGACAAAACTAAAATAATGCAATTTAGGACATATAACAATAATGACATAAATCTGGAAATAAAATATAATAACACTAAAATTGAGGAAGTAGAAACATTAAATTTTCTTGGACTGCATATCGACAAATATTGTAGTTGGAAGTGGCACATTAGTAATATGTGTAAGATAAAAATATAACAAAAATATGCGTGCACTATACATTTATATTGTAAATTATATTATTTGTTATATTGTAAACTTACACCTAGTAGATAGTAAATTTAAATGCAGAGTATTGTAGTAAATTATAGTATTAACAATCTCACAATGTAAAGACAAAAATATGCGTGCACTGTACATTTATATTGTAAAAAAATAAAAAAAATAAAAAAGTACAAATAATAATATGTAACAAGGATATAAGATGAAAAAATAATTAAGGATGTTGCAAAATAAATAGCAACAGAACAAAAAAAAAATGTGTAAGAAATTAGATAAGTTCATTTTCGCTTTAAGGAAGCTAAGTAGTACGTCTTCGAGAGATATAGCTTTAACGGCTTACCATGGACATGTATCATCGGTTTTGTTTGAGTTATGGCCTTATGCTATGGGGTAACTCTGTAGACGCAGAAAAATCATTTCTAATTAAAAAAAAATGTATTAGAGCAGTTTGCAATACTCATTTTATTGAACCTTGTAGACCTTTATTTAAAGCCACGAAAGTCTTAACTTTACCGTGTATGTATATAAAACAAATATCTGTGTTTGTTGGAGAACATCCTGAATATTTTGAAAGACATAGTCACGCCTTCCCGAGGTCAACCCGGAATAGAGACAGACTCTATCTGCCACTGGCCAGAGTATATGTTTATAAAAACAATGCATTTTGTATGGCGATCCAGATCTACAACAACTTACCTAAGCATTTGAAAGATTGCCCTCTAAAAAATTTTAATTCAAGAATATCAGAGTGGCTTACAGAGCAATGTTTTTACTCTATTAAAGAATATTTAAGTAATAAATTTTTATTAATTGAACGACAATGACATTACTGTTTATTATTGTGAACTATAGTTTTATTTTAATGTTAATTTATAATTGTGTGTTATTAATGTTGTGAAATAATTAAATTTAAATTTTTGCATGCCATGTCCGGTAGAACATAAGAACACTGTACTTTTTTCCATCCTTTTACTATGTTCTTGCAATAAACATTTTGAGTTTGAGTTTGCCTAATAGCATCCATTAATTTGTATTCATAGTCTGGAATCCCAAAGTCTTTTATGAGTTGATCACATAACTGATCCCAAGTGATATGGGGATTCCTAAACTTTGGAACCTGAGCTAGTGGAGGGCGCTGTCATCAAAAATCTCATAAGAAAAATCAAGAAGTTTTCCCTTAGATAAGTTGCGCGAAATCCTAAATTCCTCCAGCTTCTGAAGAAACGATTTAGGACAAGTTTTACCATTGAAGGTAAATCTTTTTAAATCTTTGCAAGTATCGCCACTGGAATGATCAAGAGAGAAAGGAATCGTAGAGGGGTAGGAAGGGTTTAAATTGACGACGTTTGTTGATAATCCTGGCTGCGGCTGTGACAAAACCGGAGAAGAAGGTAAAGTCTTCTTCACGTGATTATCAAAACGTTCAAATAATTCATTAAGTGAAAATTTTAAGGAATCGTAGCGATCCTTAAGTTCGGGTGTTGAATCGATATCAATACGATTGACTCTGTAATATAAGTGATTGAAAAAGGTTTCCACTTTAGGAATGTATCTAGAATCACCTTCTATAACGGTAATATTTTTTCTTTCCAAGTAAGCAATAGTAGCAGCAGCTTGAGTAAGGTCTAGTTCAATGGGAAGAGGAGAGTCCAATATGTCAACAGGGTCAACAGTCATAAGAGTCTGTATTTGTCGTTTTAATTTTATTAAGGTGTCAGCTGGCTCTTCAAGTCGGATAGTAACCTCGTATTCAAGCTCAGCTTTGTTAAGGTAGTCGTATCTTATTGTTCTAGACATAGTGAAGGTAAGAAATTTAAGTCAAAATCAATTTTAGATAAGTAAAAGATTTTTTTTTATCGTAGAGAGATAATAATTAGTTAAGATAATAATAGTATTAACAGATATAGTAAGTAAGTACTTTATTATATCGTAGAGAAAAAAAAAAGAGAATAATGGTATTAGGGATATTTATTTATTCCTCACCACCGAAATCGATGGTTAAAAATTAAATATGATAAAACCAAAAGAAATGTTTATAACGCAGAAACCCAAAACGCAAAAAGCAAAACCACAAAACGCAAAAACGCGAAACGCAAAACGCAAAAAAAAACGTTCGGTAGAGAAAGATAACACGGAAAAGTAGACGCATAGACGTAACCCGAAAAAATTAAACGCATAAACGCAAATTATTGAGAAATAAAATTAACTACAATATAACTACAACTAGCTACGCTAAGATGTGTAAAGTATGTAGTGTAATAGGTTCGATACGTCGGGCTGCCGGAGGGGCTCGCTGCGACGGCGACGACAATAACACGCAGTGTTGTATGGCACCGACTCGGCACGCCGGGCGGCTGGAGCGGCGCGCCCCGACGGCGACGGGTAGAGCGGCTGGAGAGGCAGCAACCGGACTCGTAAGGTGGCGGCGGCAGCACGAGGGCCCGGGAAGGGAAGGAACGCTTGAGAGAGTGAGGTCTCGGGCTTAAAGGATATCGTCTGTTTGAAGTCCGGCGACAGAATGCAGCATCAGCCCGCTGCCCTATTCAAGAAATTTATGGAGAATTATATTATTCATTTGAATTTCAAATTTGACAATATTAATCATCAGTCCTGGCTATTCTCACTAGCCAGGAAATCGGAAAATATATACGTTAAACAAAAAAAACCATAATTCTTAATTAATCTCTTAGTAATATACAAGTGATGCAAACTCCTTAAGAAGAAAATGAGTTTCCCATAGAAACTATAAGATGACAAACATTAAAACATTGAATTGAAGTTGCACCGAAAACAAACAATATTTGAGTAAATACAAGAATTCGAGATAAAGATAATAAGAAACGCTAACTTAAGAACCCATGCACATAAAGGAATAAAAGGAACACATGAATAAAACTAACAAAGGTAGGTAAATATTTACAAGAAGAGAGATAAAAAACCCTGTAGTGGATAAATATCTAATTATTAGCAATAATTTAAAAGCAAAAGTGAATAGGCGTAATGAAGCTTACGAAAGTTTTTAAATTAACAGAAACTTGCGAAAGTATTTATTCAGTCAGAGTATAATAAAATGTTAGTGATGAAACAATTTCAATTAATTGTAATTGGCAATTATTGGCATTTTAACAATTAATTGTAATGAGAGGATTTTTAAGAAAAAAAAGTTGAGGTGTCAAATTAAACAGCTGGTAACCCGTACTCAGGTTATATTTGCATGGGAACTTTGTAAGGAGTACACAATTTTTTTGCAAAGTTGTGGGACAAAAGTTTTTCAGTTGGATTATCTCACCGACAGAAAACAAAAAGTGAAGGTGGGTCAACACATTAGTTCTGAAAAGCAAATAGAATTTGGTGTGCCTCAAGGCAGTGTACTAGGGCTTACGCTGTTTCTTGCATATATTAATGAGCTCTGTACATTAAAACTAAAAAATGCTCATATTTTTGCTTACGCTGATGATACAGCGGTAGTTTTCGAAGGAACTACTTGGGATAGTCTTCGTACAGAAGCCGAAAGGGGCATGAAAACTATTGCTAGTTGGCTTAGTAATAATCTACTAACTTTAAACACAAATAAAACAAACTACATTTCTTTTAGTCTCAATAAACGTACCCAACCTAGTAATGACCTTAATCTAAAAATTCATAAATGCAACGGAATATTACAATCTTGTACATGTCCTATAATAGAAAAGATTACAAACACTAAATATCTTGGAGTCATGGTAGATCAAAGATTATCATGGCACAACCAAATAGATCAAATTTCAAATAGAGTAAGGAAGCTATCATGGATCTTTAAAACCTTAAGACATGTTATTCCAGTTACAAACATTGTAAAAAGTTCTGCAATCACAAATAAACCCAAAACTAACTTACTAGACACTTTGTATATAGTATTGGTGTAATCAGTTTTAATTTATTGTCTTACTATCTGGGGTGGTGCCAGTAAAATAAAATTCCTGGAATTAGAAAGATCACAAAGATCACTACTTAAAGTTATGCATTTTAAGCAAAGGAGATTTCCAACTGATGAATTATATAATCTGTGTAAAGTTCTTTCAGTTAGAAAACTTTTCATCTTTCAATTAATTACAAAAAAACATAAAAGCTTGGGCTTTGATCCTAACATATTAAAGAAAAGACGAAATGATATAGTAGCATCCTGTCAAGTGACGAAAACAGCTTTTGCACAACATCAATACAATTCCCTATCATCGTATCTATACAATAAGATTAATAGAAAGACTAATATTTATTCCCTTAATACGCACGATTGTAAAGAGATAATAGTGAAATGGCTTAACACTCTTGATTATGAAGAAGTTGAAAGTCTCATTAAGTACATGGCCTAAGATAAAATTTATACTAACAATCACTCGCATACAAATAAAAATATTCAACAATCACACACATTCTAATATGTAAACACACGCGCACCCACTCACACACATACACACACACACCTACACACCCATACACCCACACACACACACACACACACACACACACACACACACACACACACACACTCACAAACACAAACACACGCACGCACGCACGCACGCACGCACGCACGCACGCACATACACGCACACATACATACACACACACACACAAAGAGACACGCACAAAAAGCACCCACAAACCCACACTTAGTTATTTGTTAAATATTGTTTTGTTTTTGGCTAGTATTTTTCTTTCTTATTGTTGTTATTATTATTTTATTATTTTTGTTTTGTATCTCTTATAATTTTAGTTATGGAAGAGCGGATACTTCTGGCACAAGTATTTTTATACTTAAAAGAAGTATCCTACAACATATATTGTTATGTACAATGAGATACTGCAATAAACATTTTTCATTTTCATTTGATAAATATTATAGAATCGCTAAATCACCCCTCAAAAAGTACCTAGTTCTAATTTTCCTGATAAGGCTGCCGACCGTTTTGCTGGTATGAATGTGTGTGTGTTGTATTTAATAATCTTCTTTAAATGCCCAGTAAAGAATTGTAATTATCCATAAGAAGAATTACGTATAAACATTAAATCTCATAATTATTTCGACATTGACGCTCGACTTCAGTGCAGCGCCCCATCTATTGTCACTGTTGAAAATCACTTAATTGCTTGTAAAAGAAAACCCCTCATTGTTACGTTTACGGAAATGATTTAAATTCTTGTTAGTCAAACATTTAGATGTGACTTCCGAAAGACTTTTCTCAATAGCAGGATTAATACAAAATGAAAAATGAAAGAAAACCTAAAGACGCTGTTTTTTTAATTTTTTTATGTTAAACGACATAAAACATAGGTATAACTTTTAGGTTTGACGGGTCATATTGTGTCGTGTTTGAGGTCTCGTCCTTTAATTTTTAATAGATAGTATTTTAAAAATCCAGGAACTTGTATTAAAACGCTATCACCCATAAATATGATAAAAACCAATTTTAATTTCAATTTTTCTGCTGTTTCAAAATAAAACACTGAATATGCCAATTTCATAAAAAAGAGCTCTCTTACATTTGTATTTACTGCATACAATGTCACCTTAGCGGAGATTTATTTTTGGATAGCTTGTAAAATAATCAGGATCCTGAGCTACCGAAAAAGGGAATTAATAAAGTATTTTAAAAGTTTTAAGGCTAAGGACTTTCTTTAAATTAAAATTCTTAAAATTTAATGTAAAATTATCGAAATGGCGTATTCAGTGTTTTATTTTGGAACAGCCTCTCTTTCATTCACATTCCCTTTAGAACAGCAGAATTTTAATTGTAATCGGCAATTATTTCAAGCAATAATTGTAATTAATATTGTAATTGTTTCGTCACTATAAAATGTACTAGTTACCGTAATGGTTTTACACAATGTTTATTGTTATTAAGATAAAGCCACTTTGGTGGTGGTTCTTTTAAAAAAAAATGTTTTATTCATACAGATCGAAATGCTGATGAGACCATTTTGTATAAAATATAAAAAAAAATATAATATAAAATACGAGAATTTAGTTTTATCAACTATTGTATTTATTGTCACTAGCTTTCGCTCGCGACTTTTATTATTTATTACTATTTTTTTCTCCTCACGGGATCTTTGGGAATCCTATTTAAATGATAGTTTATCAGTCGTTGACGCTACACCGTCACATTAAGACGCGCGCATACGAGCTACGTACGGAATACCAAGTTACCCTCAATATGAATAAGTGCGACAAGTGTAACAAAAATTTTACAAAAAAATCTGCTATACTAGAGTGTAGCAAATGTGAAAAGATAGTCCACAGGACAACGACATGTTCAGGTTTGACTAATAAACAGTTAACAGCTCTACGAGCTACAGACTCACTAGAATGGACCTGTCAGGACTGCCAAACTAACTCACCCAAACGGCGTTCTCTAGCAGTACCCGACGATGTTGATGAAGAAGAATATACTGCGGAGTCTATGCAGTCACCTATAGATGTGAAACAGTTACTAAAAGACATCCATAAAGAAGTCAAAAATGCTATAAAAACTGAACTGCAGGACAAGGTCAAAGACACAAGACACAAGCAAAGACACAAAACAGACACTTGTGTCTTGTGTAAGACACAAGCCCTAGAATATCAGAGCGATAGAATGGAGGAGGTGGTGGAAAGTCTTGATGCCCTAAAACAAACTATAACCACACTACAGAATAAAAATACCGAGCTCACAAATACCAAGGCCAACCTAAACACGCGAATTGGAGCACTGGAACCACGAGCCCAAACTCTAGAACAGGATCGCTTAACTAAATACATAGAAATATCGAATGTGCCCTATTCTGATGACGAAGAAATAACAAAAATCGCAGGTGAGATCGCTAGCAAACTCCAACAATCAGTCGAGGACATGGAAAGTGCTATCAGACTACCGACTAAAAAAGATCGTGTAGGAGTAATACGTGTTGAACTCAAAAAAACAAGTTTGCAAACAAAATGGCTGTCAGCAGCTAAAAACACAAAAATCACAGTTAAAAATGTCATCGAGAATGCACCAACGGCTGTCTCAGTTGATACAGTCTACGTAAGGGAAGCACTAACTCCATATAACAAAGATCTGTTTTGGAAAACTAAGCAGGAGCTGAACTCCACGTTCCAGTATATCTGGTGCAAAGGAGGCGTAATTCGCGTACGGAAAACCGCCGACAGCAAGATTTTTGTTATACAATCTGAAGAGGACATCAAAAAAATTGCCAAGTAAAGCTAATCCTAACTGTATTGAGTGGTCCATACCCATTAATAACTCTTAGCGTCCATTTATAGATTTTAATAATCAGGTAATCTAATATGGCTGAAATTGTTTCAGACCAAATTACTGAGATATCTGACTGTACTAACCTTGATTGTTTTATAAGTAAAATACCGTATAAAAATATTAGACTTTTCTGTATACATATAAATATAAGATCTACGATAAAAAAAACTTTACCGTACTAGAACAATGCATTTACTTACAAACATACATACATTAGATGTACTAACTGAAGCCAACATTCCTGAGTCGTTAACATGTTTATACCAAATCGATGGGTTTAACATGCATTACAAACTTCGTAAAAATCGCAAGGGTGGCGGCATACTTGTATATATTAACAAAAAACACAAATTTATTGTGCCTAAAATCACTTCATCGAACTTTGAATGTATATTGGCTGAAGTGACCACATCTATAAACTATTCTGTCAACCTATGTGCGTTATACCGCGCTCCAAACACAAGTAAACATTTGTTTCTTAAAGAACTCAATAACATGTTAAATAATCTAACGAATAAACAGGATCTTATATTAATCGGCGACACTAACATTGACCTGAGCACGGATTCACCCATTAAACATTTATATAACAACATGCTATACAACCACGGTCTATTATGTGGGATCTCGGAGTATACTCGTATCGAATTACGTTCTAATAAAATAACTAAATCATGCTTAGATCATATTTACGCGAGATCACGCTTACACGACCGTTAAACGGCATCGCTAGGGACACCATCTAACACCGGGCAATTGTAATTGCATGCATCGGGCAGCAACCTATACAGAATGTTCAAAAGTACAAGACAATTTATGACAGCAAAAAACTGCATAATTCTCTGAATAACATAGACTGGGAACCTACTATGACTATGTCATGTCCTCATGAAATAAACAATTATATGCAATTACAATTCAGTAATTGTTATTCTCAGTCCAAAATAAAAGTAAAAATAGATAAAAGGTCATAAAACTCGTCAAGTAAAAAGACTTGGATAAACAATACGATACTCAATCTTTGTGAATTTAGAGACAAGTTATAATTATATGGAATGGAAAAAGGATAGCAACGATCTAGTATTAAAACAAAATTACAATAAAACAAGAAATCACGTAAACAAAATAATAGAAAAAGCAAAAAATTACCATCTTAAAAAAGAAATAAATAATAACGTAGGTAATCCTAAAAAGCTATGGGAAATCTTAAACAATATCGGGAGCCGGGTCGTTCCCTTCCCTCAAATATGGTTGAGGGGAGCGATGGCTGACTCTCGCGTTATACTCGTGATCGGGTGCTGTCCGTGTGAACTGGCCTGCTCTTGTCATTGGTTTTTTGGAATTTGTTAGTCATTAGCTACAAACAATTTTTACTTTTATCTCTTTTGAATCCTTTCTTTATTCTTATTTTTGTATTTTTTATTTACAGACATGACATTGTATAATTCATTTATTGATCTAGCATTAAGATGTAATAGAATATAAGACTTAAAAAAAAAATGTGTTGGAGGGAGTTTCTTTAGGGCCCGCCGTTTCTTCTCACTCCGCAAACACTTCCCGAAACGGTGGGTATACGAGTTCCGAGTGGTAGGAACCTCGTATTAGGTAGATAAAAGAATGACGTTCGAAAAGTGTACACTGCTACCTACTTCGAATAAAATATTTTCATTTTCAAAATATTTTCATTTTCATTTTCATTTTTCATAACAGGACGCTTAAAAAACCAATAGATGCAATCTTAACCAACGCTTTTGGTAGTAAAAACATGAAATCTAGGGATATAGCGAATAACTTTGCACAAAACTTCAGTAAATGTGTAAAAAACTAATTCCGCATGTAATATACCTATTTTGAACAACAAAAACATAATTAACGCAGATATCTCAATGTTGTTTAAAAAAGCTACCCCTGATAAAGTGTTTAAAATAATAAAATCCCTTAGTAGCGATAAAGCGCCGGACATAGATGCTATTGGGGCTATAGATATAAAAACCTTAGCCCAAAAAATATCGGCAGTCATAAGTAAGCTCATTAATGCTAGCGTCTCATTAGGGAAATATCCAGCCAGCTTGAAATCAGGAGTAGTGAGACCAATTTCCAAAAAAGGGACCCACCAGGATTATAATAACTATAGACCTATCACCATCTTACCCACTACTAATAAGATTGTTGAAAAGTATATAGCGAAACAAATACATGAGATTTATAGCGCTAACAAGATCCTATCCCCTAAGTAATATGGCTTCCAACCTAATAAAAACACTACACAGCTTCTATCTGAATTTACTGATACAATATGCAATTACCTAAATAACAAGAAACATGTCTTAGTTGTATTCATTGACTACAGTAAAGCTTTCGACACGCTGCAACATGACCAGCTTTTGAATCGCCTAGATAAGTGTGGTATACGAGGTCCTTTTCTCAACTGAAGTAGGGACTACCTGTCTGACAGGAAATATGCTGTTAAAGTGGAAAATGCCTACAGCAATGCCGTGTCGGTTACAGAGGGCACCGCTCAGGGCTCAGTTTTAGGACCTCTACACTACCTTACCTATGTAAATAGCCTAGCACACATTATTGTTAATTGTGAGATGTATCAATTTGCAGACGACACATGCCTATTGTCAGCTGATAAAAATCTGGATAATGCCCTCTGTAATCTACAAAAGGACTTTGATATATTGTCAAAATGGTCACATGTTGCTGGGTTGGCACTGAATACTTCTAAGACTAACATAATGTACATTAGCTTAGCCCAGAACAGATAGTCCGTTCCGTTCCGGTGGCGCACTGACCAGAAGTTCTTCTGCAAGGGCATTGATATTAGGGCATACAAGAGGACCGTCCAGGTTGGGCCACACGGTCATATGAGCGTGGCCCCCGTGATGGTGGCTGGCATGCGACGGTGTTCTGAGGTGGTAGCGGTTTGCTGCCTTAGATTCCCGTTGTCGCCTACTAGTCACGCCCGGCGGTGGCCACACTGTAAAGATCTGTGATGGGCCAACATCGATGATCGACCGTTATGCGGCTAATATCTACCCAAGACACCAGTGGCCACGTAGATGCGATCAGGAGTGTAGGGCGTTCTCAGTCGGGATAGGAGAGGCAGGAGGTTGAACCGACAAGTATTCTAGCAACGAGCCAGCATATTAGGATGATAGATACTATACTTGGTGTGTAATAGATACAGGGGGGGAGTTAGACTGCATTATTTTCAGTTGTCTTGAGAGGTGGTTCTTCGTTTTCTTTTGAATTCGGTCTTGCATCCGTGTCAATCCGATATTTGCTTGTCCTATTGTGATGTCTGATTGTAACTTGCGCTGTTATTTTCTTCTGTTCAGGTATCCGTGGTGTCTGGTTCTGGCTCTGACTCTGTGTCTGTCTCGATGGATTTGAATATTATGTCTTCGGCTGCGGTTTTCAGTATGTCCCTGTGGCCTGCTATATTTTCCCAGTATTCCACAGGCCTATTTGTATATTTGAATATATCCTGGGTCAGTGAGTCTTCCCTTGTAAGGATCGGTCGACCGACTTTTCGTTTTTTCTCTTTATAGTCCCTTGCTGCGTGTAGGACGTGTGGTTTCTCGCGTCTTAGGATGTGGCCTAGGTACGAGATTCTTCTTACTTTGAGGATTTTTGTTATGGTTTTTCCTTCTAGTATATCTTTAATTTTTCTCGTTTTAGGACTGTCTCTAGAGTTTGCTAGTATTTCCCTCAAGATGTGCCTCTCGTATCTCCGTAGGCGTGACCTATTTGCTTTGGTTAGGGAAGCTACGTTTAGGCCGTATGTCATCGTTGGACTTATGACCATTTTATACAGGAGGCGTGAGATTTTCCATTCTATTTCATTTTCTTTTATGAATGGCATAATTGCTTTAGTGTTTTTTATGGCTTTTTCACATCTTGTTTTGATGGAGGTTCGTCTGTCGTGTTTGGAAGTAATGTATGTGCCCAAATATTTGATTTCATTCACGGGTTTAATGAGAATGCCACCCATGAGCACTGGCTGATTCTTGTCGGTTAGGCTGGACAGCGGGTCCCTTATGACAAGCTTTGTTTTGCTTTCGTTTATTATCAATCCTACCGTTTTGAGCAGATTTTTGAGTTTTATGACTATTCTGTTAAGGACGTCAATGTCTAGACCTACGATAATGAGATCGTCAGCGAATGAGAGAATGAGAGGTAGAGATATTCCTTGGTCTTGATCTAGCTTAACATCTATATCTTCTTCTTCTAATGTCCTCAGGACGTCGTCCATAAGAATGGTGAAGAGCCTGGGCGATAGTGGACAGCCTTGTTTGACTCCCTTGCCCTTAGATATCGTTTCTGTAGTTTGGCTGCACCATGATATAAACGTCTTTTCGTTCATACATGCCTCTACTATCCTGTTTGTTAGAGGTATATTAAGTCTCGTCGCCAGGATATCTCTCAGGGCTTCTAAGTTGACGGTGTCAAAGGCTTTTTCAAGGTCCAGCGCTGCTACGTATATTTTTATTCCTTCTTTCCAGTTGGTGTCTAGGACCCGCCTTATTGTGTAAATATGGTCGTCCGTGGATATATTTTCGAGGAAAGCTGCTTGGTAGCTGCCTAAGCTGGTTTTTTCGTCTACTTTTTGCAGGAGATAGTTTGCGTATATTCGGTACCCTAAATTACATATAGATATTTTCCTTAAATCTCCCGTTTGTTTGGGGTAGGCCGTTTTCTTTATAGGGACCTGTTTGGTCAACCTCCATTCATCAGGGATTTTGTTGTTTTTCCACGCGTATTGCATTGACTTGACTACTTGGTCTATGAATTTATCTGTGGCCGCTTTATATAACTCCGGTACAATTTGGTCCGTTCCTGGCACTGAGCCATTACGCATTTTGCAAATTATTAGTCTTATGGTTAAGTCATCTGGAGTATCTTCGTTTGGTAGATGCCCGTGGGTTTCTTTTAGTTTGCGTACGGGAGGCCCTTCCATTTTTTGTAACTCTGTTACCCAGCTAGACATTGGAATGAAGTATTTGGATTGAGTTCTGAGTGTATTTATTTTGTATTTTTTGAAGAACTTGTATGTAATTTTCATACGTTTGGACTTGTGTTGGGCGCTTAAATTATTAAAAAAGAATTTGCATTCTTCGGCTTTGTAGTTTTTCAATAATTTGTTGAAGTCTGTGCGTAGCTGTTTGACTTTTCGTTTAAGATGTTGGTTTTTGGGGTCGCGATTACTTAGGAAAAGGTGTTTTTTTAAAGAGGCTAATGCTAGCCTTTGTTCGCGGGTGTTGGTGCGTGGCTTAGACAGGGTTTCTTGAGCTGCTTCTTTTAAAATGTCATTTAGTACAGACCATGGGACTGCCTTATTGGGATTGTTTTCTAAGCAGGGATCAGACTTATAAGACTCCATCTTGTTTTCCATTTGACTGAGGTGGAATTCGAGTCTGCTGGACACCGCTAATTGGAATTTTCTATGCTTGTCCTCTACTTGTAAGGCTTCGTAGTCATAGTCTCTGTAATCGTAGGGCGGTGAATATGTTGATTTTGGCTGCCGATTCGGAATATAAGTATGTGTTGCTTTAGTTTCGGTTGTTTTAGTGAAAGTAGATGTAACTATTGAGCCCCAAACTATTTTGTGATCCGATATTTTTTCCGCCCCATTCGCCCTTAATAGCCTGGAAGAAGACTTTATTTATGTTGCTGGTAATAATATGATCTATTTGTGAGGTTTTGGTCCCTGATTTCCAAGTTGTTTTGCAAGATTGTCGTCCCCAGGTAGAATTGATGTTTAGATTGTGTTGTTGAATGAAACTTATTAATAGGTCCCCGTTCTCATTAGAATATTTATGATACAGATTTTTACCTATCATTTGTGATGGGACTTTATTAGCCTCATCCGATCCTACAGGATGCTCTATGTTGTTGAAATGTAATTTTATGAGAACTCCCAAGGCATTGTTGTCGATTTTGTATATTTTTTCGATGGTGTGTGTAGTGTGTTTGTTTATTAATATGGCTACTCCTCTTTTCTCAATGGGTCTCCTGCCACCAATTAGAATCCAATTGTAGTGTTTACTTTTGTACTCTCCACTTGACAGGTGTGTTTCCTGGAGACCTGCTATAGTAATTTTGCGCTTTGAAAGTTCGGAGTCGATGCTGGATCTGTCGCGGGGTGTGGAACATCCTCGAACGTTCCATGTTGCCACTCTGAGTTCGTCGCAGGTAACCTGACTTTTTAGTGGTAATGAAGGTGACTGCCTTATGATCCTGTGTAACGTTGTGTCTGTTGCAATGTTGTTATGGTTCGCGCTAGTTTGTGTGCTTTCAGGGGATCCCGATGATGTTATGGTCGAAATGGATTCTGTTTCGGGTTTTGGTAACGTTTTGTGTTGTTTTTTGGGATCCCGAACAGTCTAGGTTCTTATTGCCGTGCGTAATACTATCATAATGGTGGTCTTTGTAGTGCAGGTAAATGGAGGTGGGTGATGTTTCATTTATCGGCGAGTAGACGAGGGACGTTTTGTGGCTTCCGTGTGCACATAGTACGTGGACGTTCACGAAATAGAATTCGCATGCCGCGATTAATATATCCTCGCCTCCCCAGAACCCATCCTGGTGTAGTAGCTTAACGTATTCGTCTATAAGTAATTCGTTAGGTTTGGAATTGTTATTCCAGTCAGTGATATTGTTGAGAACGGCGAGACGAATCTTTCCTTCGTTTCGATTATTTGAAACGTAGGTTGCTAGGTCCTTACGTACTTGCTTGTGGTTGAAAGTTAGGTACAAAACGTTGTTTATTTGTTCAGCAAGGGCGTGAAAGAGGCAGTTGCCATCTTTCTCCATTTCTTTTATTTCCATAGTTAGCTGGGTAAAGCGCGTTGTCCAAAACTTGCACAATTTTTTTTGAGTTCGAGGTAAAAATATGCTGCGCGGTCGGTTGTGTTGTCTGTGTATTGTTCTAGAGCGGCCGTATTTTTTTTCGGAATTAGCTTGAGATTGTTTTTGTACTATGGTTATTTGTTAAGACTATTGTGGGCGATGTTTGTCGGGTTGCGTGATATTGGTTGCAGATGTGAGGACAGCACAGTGGTGTCAAGTTTTGAAGATCGATATTTGAGGATAGTTTCGGGAACTTAGACCCTTTAGCGATTTATGAGCGCTACCCTTTTTTTATATTATGCGAATGATGTTTTTTTTTTTTTTTTGAGGGCAAGCGTGACGTTTAGGTGTAATTTATGTTTGGGTTTTGTAGAATGTGGCGAAGGATATTTGTTTTTGCTGGGGATAGAAACTTAGAAATTAATTTAGTGACTATGGGAAGTTCTAGATTAGAAACGAGATGAGTACTGGTGCTGTTCGGTGTGGAGGTACCTAGTTCAGAAATGAGAGTAAGCTATGGCTAATTGTTGTTGATTTCAGCTGGCTTAGTCCACCGTGCGCCTGCGTTAGTGAACACTTTACGGAGGCTGTGAAGTGAAGAGAGTTTGAGATACCTGTGTTCGTTAATGAAATGAGATGTGTTGTATTTTTGTGGTTAATGTTGAGACGGAAAAGCGCTCGCCGTGAACTTAACGCAGCTATTACCACCGTTGTTTTCAGCGTTGTACATAGGTATATTGATGCGATTCGCCGACCAATTTGCTACGGATGATATAAGGAGCGATCTCACCAGGATTTGTGTGTCGATATCGCCGTATCTGAGCTGCAGTTGGTCTATGCTCTGCTCTGCGGTGCTGGAGAGCACCACTGCACGGACACTGTACACTGCACTTGTCTTAGGGCTTAGGGCGTAAGTTGATCGATTAGGCCGCGATATTTAATACGGATAAGTACTTGGGTTCACGACTTTAAAACATTATCACAGTTCTGAAAAAGATGTTGAATGGGGCTCTCGGATAAGATAAAGCGCGTGGGAAATTAACGTTGGACTGTCGGGCTATCGTTACGCTGGGCGCAAGTGCGCGCGATACAGCGATCCGAAGGGCAAAAAACAAAGGGAGAATTTGTATTGTATCGGGCGAGGTCTGCCGGGACGGAGCGCTCATGGGCACGTCTATTCACGCCAGATGTCCGAACCGAACTCCAGCTTAGCCCAGAACAGATAGTCATCCAAAATTAATCTGTTAGCTCATGACCACCTTTGTTTACACAGAAAAGACAATTATGATCATTCATGCAACTGTCCCTGTATTGAAGTGGTCACTAAACAAACTTATCTCGGACTAATAATTGATAGCAACTTCAAATGGACTGACCATATATCCTATATATGTGACAAATTAAGCAATATTAGCCAAATTTAAAATTATATCTAGAAAAATCCCATTTGAAATAATGTTACGTTTATACACAGCACTAGGGGAATCAATAATATCGTATGGTCTGAGTAGCTACGGACGCACGTATAAAAGCCATTTAGACCAAATATACCAGCTACAGCTGCGTATACTAAAAACAATCATCCCGCGGAAAATTAAAGAAATTTTTAATAGCGACCATAGCAAAATATTTTCCTTCTGTAATATTATACCTATACATAACAAAGTCAATTACCAACTTCTCAGTGAAAACTTCTTTAATCAATGTTTCCAGATCGTTACTAGTCACATAAAACAAACACGAGCAGTACGAAACAAGAGGCTTCGACTACCGACAATAACAAATCACTACGGCAAAAGACAACTAAAGTATATGATACCATTTTTAATCAACCAGCTGCCAACTGATATTAAAGAAAAACTAAAAAATAATAATATCAAAATTATACTGAAAAAAATTTTCCTTTTTTTTTTACAAAAGCTTTTTTTTTAAGCATGTATTACACTAGACATCCATGTTTATCTATTTTTACAATAGTATATATTATATTTAATTTTATCATAATAGTAACGAATTTGAATAGTGAATTAAGAATTTGTATGGAAAACTAAAAAAAGTTGTTTATCGGATTTTTAAATTTATTAAATATTTTAAAATTTCAAGCGAGTTTTTTAACACCCTGTATATATTTTATACAAAAAAATATACAGTTACAGTAATTTAAGCCAAGTGCCAAGAGCGTCAGAAAAAAGAAATGTTTTACAATATTTATGAGGAGCAGGGGGGAACGTCGCAGCCGGCCCCGGCGAGCCGCCCGCACTCGCGGTGCTCTCGGCACCGGCGACGTCACCCCGGCCGGCCGCGCCACCCGCGCTACTGGGCATTGATGGTTGACATTCCGGAGAAACAAATCGGCCACATTCTCAACTATGGTTTGTTGTCAGTGACTCAAAATGTCAGTGTCGGGATCGAACCGACGACTCTCGGATCAGAGGTCAGGATCGCTAACCACTTAGCCACCGTGTCAGTCAATAGGTTGTAATCATACATAATTTTACTTGTTTCAGAATTGTGCAATAATACTCTTGATAATTTTGCAGCTCAAGTAATTCATATCAATACAAATAATAATAAGAATAATTTCTAATGAAGATTTCAAGATAGTTGTTTTATTTTACAATTAACGTATACATTTCAACCCTTTCTCATTTCTAAATCGTTTTGGCGTATAATCCTGTCGTTTGGGTATTTAGTTCTATTTTTTATGTCGATATCGTCTATTTACCTGACTGCGCCAGAAGGAAGGTTATGTTTTTAAGTGGATGTATGTATGTATATTTCTTTGGCAGGTTCTGTAGCCTAAGCGGTTTGATTAATTTCAGCTTCCAATGCAGTCTTTTTTTATATAGTTAGGTTATTGTTTTTTTTTCGAAATCAGCCTTAACATAAATTTCTAAGGGATTACTCAGAAAGTGTAGAATAAAGGAAAAATATAAAAAAATCCGATCTACAATTAATATTTTAGTTTCAAATCAAATACAAATCCTTGAGTCTCTATTCAGCTTTTGTATGAAAAAATGAAAAAGAAATTGCAGATCGGATTGTTACAATATTTTTCTGTTATTTATACTTGATTCTGATTCTGAGTAACCCCTTAAAATTTCAAACGCATTTCATTAACAACCTGTAGAATCAAACGCATTTTTTTAACACTCTGTATACCTAATTCTGAGTTACACCCTAAAATTTCAATCGCACTTTATTAAACAACCTGTATACAAGGTAATTTTTAATGGCAAATTTGAAAATCACCATTGTTCTTCTTTTTTTTTTATTCATTAACAATATACATTGTATTTGAATTTCTTACATTAAAAAATATATATAAATAGTTCAAAAATTTCTATACAATATTTAAATTAAATTAAATTAAATACTCGGCCGGTTCGGTTCAAATGTAACAACATCTTAAACATACCTACATAATAAATGTCAAAAATGACGCTCCATACAAATCGATCGTTGAATTGAACATTTTTTCATACCCAATGGTCGACAGAGTAAAAAAATTTTTCTTTTTTTTATGCGGTACAACAAAAGTCGACAACTTGACATATTTATCCCGATTAATAATTTAGCCTGAAATATTCATATCCGTCATTTAAAAATCCCATTATACAGAGTGTCCAAAAAGTGAAGGATAATCCTGCACCTGCGGATTGGTCGAATCATTTCCTACTACATATCAAAAACTTTTGCTTAAAAGATTTAGTCTATGCAACGGAGACTTAAAATATCACGCAGCTGCAAGAAGAAATAGACAGAACTACAGAACAAATTTCAAGAGAAGGATACGCCCGCCGCCTAAATAGGTCCTTTGTAAAAAGATGTAGAGCATGCAGAAGGGCTAATGGCGGGAATTTTGAACATTTATTATAAAAAAAAAGATATTTTTTATCCATACTGTCTTTTGTTTTTATCCATTGTATCCTGGCGTAGCGTGGCAGTTCGTTATTCAAATGAACAAACCAACCAAAGTCTTGCTTAGTTACTTTATGTCGATAGAATTTTAGTATAGCAAAACTCCAAAAATTCGACCTTGGTGCATTAGAATTATCATTAAAAAAAATGTTTTTAATGTAATGTCAAACAATTATACCATTTTAGAATTGTCAATAACTAAGCAATTTTTTAAAGTTGTTGGCACGATCAGCTTAGTAATGAATGAATGAATGAAAACACTTTATTGCACAACAAAACAGGAAAATAAAAACATAAACATTAAAAAAAAAAGTTATACAGGTAGGCGGTCTTATCGCTAAAGAGCGATCTCTTCCAGACAACCTTTAGGTGAAGGAAATTAGTAATTTTTTTTTACACCACAGGCTATCGAATTTAACTATTCGAAAAAGTTTTTGTAAAAAATTTGCAAAACTTATTTTTTTACAGGATTTGCCAGCACTTTAAGAAATAATTTACCATTGTGTTTGATGAATTATGTTTTCACGAATATTTAAAAAAAACAGGGCTTAAAAATGTCATAATTTGTAGGAATGGCATGCATTAAACTGAAGAAGGTCATTTCTTTTTGAAAAAAAAACTAAAAATACCGATATCACAAAAATGGTGGGACTTTTACTAGAAAATTTTTTTGATATGTAGTAGGAAATGATTCGACCAATTCGCAGGTGAAAGATTATCCTTCACTTTTCGGACACCCTGTGTATATCTGGAATTCTAATTAAGTCAATTGTATAATATTTCAGAAAACATTACGAATGGCAGTATTTGAAACACTACTTTAGGATGCCCAATACAAAAAAATATAATTCAAATGCTACTCCACGCTTTTTATGTTCTCAAGAGTCACGCGTTCGGCTTGCGAGATGAGTAAACAAACGAAACACAGCCCATCTCTTTCTTACAAATGGAGCGCGTGAATTGCTATTTCATATTAATATGAATTATGACATTTTTAAGCCCTGTTTTTTTTTTAAATATTCGTGAAAACATAATTCATCAAACACAATGGTAAATTATTTCTTAAAGTGCTGGCAAATCCTGTAAAAAAATAAGTTATGCAAATTTTTTACAAAAACTTTTTCGAATAGTTAAATTCGATAGCCTGTGGTGTAAAAAAAAATTACTAAACTGATCGTGCCAACAACTTTAAAAAATTGCTTAGTTATTGACAATTCTAAAATGGTATAATTGTTTGACATTACATTAAAAACATTTTTTTTAATGATAATTCTAATGCACCAAGGTCGAATTTTTGGAGTTTTGCTATACTAAAATTCTATCGACATAAAGTAACTAAGCAAGACTTTGGTTGGTTTGTTCATTTGAATAACAAACTGCCACGCTACGCCAGGATACAATGGATAAAAACAAAAGACAGTATGGATAAAAAATATCTTTTTTTTTATAATAAATGTTCAAAATTCCCGCCATTAGCCCTTCTGCATGCTCTACATCTTTTTACAAAGGACCTATTTAGGCGGCGGGCGTATCCTTCTCTTGAAATTTGTTCTGTAGTTCTGTCTATTTCTTCTTGCAGCTGCGTGATATTTTAAGTCTCCGTTGCATAGACTAAATCTTTTAAGCAAAAGTTTTTGATATGTAAGTAGTAGGAAATGATTCGACCAATCCGCAGGTGCAGGATTATCCTTCACTTTTTGGACACTCTGTATAATGGGATTTTTAAATGACGGATATGAATATTTCAGGCTAAATTATTAATCGGGATAAGTATGTCAAGTTGTCGACTTTTGTTGTACCGCTTAAAAAAAAGAAAAAAATTTTTACTCTGTCGACCATTGGGTATGAAAAAATGGTCAATTCAACGATCGATTTGTATGGAGCGTCATTTTTGACATTTATTATGTATGTTTAAGATGTTGTTACATTTGAACCGAACCGGCCGAGTATTTAATTTAATTTAATTTAAATATTGTATAGAAATTTTTGAACTATTTATATATATTTTTTAATGTAAGAAATTCAAATACAATGTATATTGTTAATGAATAAAAAAAAAAGAAGAACAATGGTGATTTTCAAATTTGCCATTAAAAATTACCTTGTATACAGGTTGTTTAATAAAGTGCGATTGAAATTTTAAGGTGTAACTCAGAATTAGGTATACAGAGTGTTAAAAAAATGCGTTTGATTCTACAGGTTGTTAATGAAATGCGTTTGAAATTTTAAGAATCAGAATCAAGTATAAATAACAGAAAAATATTGTAACAACCCGATCTGCAATTTCTTTTTCATTTTTTCATACAAAAGCTGAATACAGACTCAAGGATTTATATTTGATTTGAAACTAAAATATTAATTGTAGATCGGATTTTTAAATATTTTTCCTGTATTCTACACTTTCTGAGTAATCCCTTAGAAATTTATGTTAAGGCTGATTTCGAAAAAACAAAACAATAACCTAACTATATAAAAAAAAGACTGCATTGGAAGCTGAAATTAATCAAACCGCTTAGGCTACAGAACCTGCCAAAGAAATATACATACATACATCCACTTAAAAACATAACCTTCCTTCTGGCACAGTCAGGTAAATAGACGATATCGACATTAAAAATAGAACTAAATACCCAAACGACAGGATTATACGCAGGTGAAAGATTATCCTTCACTTTTCGGACACCCTGTGTATATCTGGAATTCTAATTAAGTCAATTGTATAATATTTTAGAAAACATTACGAATGGCAGTATTTGAACACTACTTTAGGATGCCCAATACAAAAAAATATAATTCAAATGCTACTCCACGCTTTTTATGTTCTCAAGAGTCACGCGTTCGGCTTGCGAGATGAGTAAACAAACGAAACACAGCCCATCTCTTTCTTGTGAGATGGGCTGTGTTTCGTTTGTTTCTACGATGTTTACTATTAATGTATAGCTACGTATAGTGTCTTGTGCCGCGCTACGATGCCGCGTTGCTTTAGCGTGCAATATCCTTAGTAAAATATCATTGCTTAAAAATCGTCAAAACTGACTGATATTACCAACTAATATCATAATAATGATGAATAGCTTTCGAAGATTACTTTTCATTAAATATTTTTTTGCATTTTGATCCAAAAAATACTTTTCATAATTTTTGATGCACAGAGCTTATCAGTATTATTTATGTATTTCTTCAAAGAATTATAAAGTGATACCGAGTTATAAATTGCATTTTAATCATAAGAATGTATTAAAATCAATTTATTTTTGGTCCGAAAGAAGAAATTACATATAACAGAGAAACCAGAACGTACCCAGGTTGGACCATACTTGACCAAGTTGGAAATTTATCGTTTCTGGTAGGTAATTCAATTAATAAGAAAAAAATTTAATCTTAATTCAATTTTGAATCTATGTTCAGGTGGCTTTTTATATATTTTTACCAAAATTAAATCTATTTTGCTACCATAAATTCTACGCTGTTTCTAAAAATACATACGTCATCGTTTGACCAACGTGTGGATGTGGCATTGAATCGTCACTGAAGTTAGTTCCGAAATGATTGATTTATATCTTATTGTAATGTTGGTATTCTTGCCTGAGTGCGTGCATTAATAACTTCACTATGTTAGTGCGTGGGTGGTTCGACAGTGATTGCGCGTAGTGTTATTGTTTTGTGGAAAAATTGAGAATCTTCACTAAATTCTATCGTATTTCAAATAAAATTGTGTTGGACTTAGATCTGGATCCATGACCATTGATTTTTGAGAACTGAATATGTCTTTCTTAAACGCGGTTAGTAACACTTTCTGTCTACATCAACATTAGCTTAGGGCGGTCCGATAGATGTAAAAAGCTGCTTTTGATCGACTGTAAGGTGTTTAGACTCAAAACATTGATTTAATTGTTGGAATAATTCTTTAGAGAACAAGTATTAATAGTTATTTGTGTGCTTACATGATCTAAAATAGCGGATTTGTAGTTCGTGTCAGGTAAGTATGTATGCATCCTCCATATTTTACTGCTTCGCTACTATATAAGTAACAAGTAATCAACTGCTTTAGATAGGTAGTTACGGGGTATTAACCAATTTGAGAAACCACTTCAGCAGCATCTTTAAGCGTCTGTACGCAAACACCTTATTTCATCCACAGTGGGAATTGCATTGATTTCTAAAATGTTCTTGTGACATGTATTTGGAACAGGAACTGGTAGGCGCATAACACAATCGATAACACATTTGTACTTTCGCCTTTATTTATTTTGATAATTGGATGATCCAATTCAAGAAATCACTAAGTCTGAATTTGACGGTTTTGAATTGTTTTATTTTTTTCATGACATTCATTGTTAATATAAGGTTATGATTCTTGTAACAAATAAAACCGCTAAATTATTTATATTACTTTTACTTTTCAATATTTTTTTAACCTGCACATATTATTTCAGAACACATTTAAAACATAATAACATCAATATGTCAAAGGTAACTTTTGGACTTATGGTTCATTCCAATCAAAAAAAAGCAAAACGTAAACAAACTTACTATGGAACTGACACATGTCAATGTCATCTGCATACTACGTTTGTTTACCTTTTGCTTTTTTTTGATAGGAATGAGCTATAGTGACTCGGTGGCTAAGTGGTTAGCGATCCTGACCTCTGATCCGAGAGTCGTGGGTTCGATCCCCGCACAGGGCAAACTATTCTGTGATGAGCAGAATTGTTTGCTCTGAGTCTGGGTGTATTATATCTATATATGTATGTTTTTAAAAGTATATGTGTATGTAAATCAGTCTCTGGTTCCCAAGATACAGGGAATCCTAGTTTGGGCCCAAATGACCGTGTGTGATTTGTCCCAGATATTATTATTATTATTTCTTGAATTGGAGCATCCAATTGTTAAAACTAAATTGTAATATCTAAATAAATTTTTGAAAAGGTTGGCTTTTGCAGCAGAATGGGAACATATAATTTTTATAATACAAATTTTACTGCTGTGTAAAGTTGTTCTCCTAATACCAGTTGTGATTTGTGATTTAATTTGGCAGGTATAAAGATACCTGCCAACAAGTAGGTGGAAGGCCACCTACTTGTTGATTTTTTATTCCTAGTGGAAATTTAAGAATGTGATGTTCTACTGGATTAATTAAGGTACTCAAGTCTAATTAAGACTGATTAATAAATAAAGAAGAGCTATATACTAAACAAAAGCACTGAAGTAAAACAACAAGACAATCAATCCCCATCAAAATCTCAAGTTTGATTTTTTGCCATGACAGTAGTATACTTCCTTACTCCTTCGTCGCTTGCTGATACTCGCTCCTCAGTCGCTCAAAAGTAATTAAAAATGTCTGTGTGTGAGTGTATCCGTACTGTGCTCTAGCGCCAAGACCACTGGACGGATTTGGATGACATTCGGGTTAGAGCAATATTTTGTTAATATCTGGTGTGAGTTCACTTGGATTATGCCAATATTTAGTGCCTTATTAGTGCCCAAAGGGAAAAATTGGTGCTATCATACCTTTAGAGAAAATCGAGTTTTTTACTGAGGCTGCTAGTGGAACGTTCCGCTGGCAGCCTCATCTCTGGAACCAAGGAACTACTGCACCAATTTTTATATGTTATATGCCAAACTTTAGTGCTGAAATAGTGCCTCCCACCCACATGCAAAATTTCTGAATGAATGCTTCAGTAACACCCAAGATATAACGGTAGGTTTGTAAGGCTGCTAAATGAATGCGTTCTTTTGGCAGCCTCATCATGGTTCCAGCAAAACTACAGCAAATTTCGAGACCAAACTAATGTCAAAAATTTGTGCCTAAATAGTGCATCAGCAACATCATTTTAAGCAATAAACTCAAATGTATGTACATTTTAAACTTGTGGTCCTGACTAAATAAGAAGCTCTAAAGTTCTGGATTGTTTTGTATCGGAAGGCACTATTTGGGCACTAATTTTTAACATTAGTCTCGAAATTTGCTGGAACCATGATGAGGCTGCCAAAAGAATGTGTTCATTTAGCAGCCTCACAAACCTATTGTTATATCTTGGGTGTTACTGAAGCATTCATTCTGAAATTTTGCATGTGGGAGGCACTATTTCAGCACAAATTTTTACATATGACATATAACAATTGGTGCAGTAGTTCCTTGGTTCCAGAGATGACGAATGTTCCGCTAGCAGCCTCAGTGAAAAACTCGATTTTCTCAAATAAAAATTTGGTTTTGATACCTTGCATACAAAAATATGAATTTTTGTTATTTTTTCTCAAAAGTAGCTGTAACAATTTTAATGAAAATTTGTACCTTTTAATAACTTTATTCGGCCTTCTATACATACAAGGTAATGAATTATTCCCGGCCATACCAGGATACAAAACAACGTCGTTAGTTTATGAAGTCTATCACTTGCTACTAATTATGAATGTTTATTGCTGATTTATGTTAAGCGATGACAATACTGTGTATGCCAGATTTGCAAGAAAGTGTGCACAACGTGGTTGTACATTTTATTTAGGATATCAATGGTGCTAATAATTCACTGTCTTAATACCTCTACAGATGGGACAGAAGCCACGTCGTACACTAGACTTTTCATATGACCCCTACACATAAAATGTCTAATTGCAGGGTTCGAAACCGGTCAGTAAAATCAGTAAAAGTCAGTTTTTTGTAAACCTGTCAGTAAAAGTCAGTTTTTTGGGAAAATGGTCAGTTTTGTCAGTTTTTTTGAGTTTGGCACTCATTTACTTCAGACCCCTATTTATTTTTGGTCGAGTCGAGTTATTTTTGGACCCCCCACTAAAACTTCACAGTGGCTTCTACTCATGAAACTGAGCAACTTTATCCAAGGAACAAATGGTCAATTTGCAAAAAAATTTTTGGACCTGTCATACTAATTGATATTTAGTAGGGATGCCCGAAATTGTTTGCGATTTGACCATTGGTTATTTAGAGAAAGTTGCTCAGTTTCATGAGTAGAAGAAGTTACTATAAGTTTTAGTGGGTTAGTCCCTGAGGGCCCCGATCCCCGAGGCACCCATCCCGGAGGGCCCCGATTTATTTTTTTCAGTTCAGTTCAATAAAAGTCAGTTTAGCTTAAAAAGAAAAATAAATCTTTTGGTGGGGGATCCAAAAATAACCCTGTATTTATTATTGAAACATTTGTGATGGCCCGCCTACGCCTCCTATCTTTTTCTACGTCTTTGCCAACAATGATTTAGAATACTGCTCTGTACACTGACTCAATTTTACTAAAGTGTAAACACAAATGGTAAGTATATGCCCAATGATGGTTTGAGGGCAGCAATTGATGCTTTATTTTGTTGTTATACGCAACATAATATTGAAGTATAATTTTTTGAGAAAAAATAGATTAGCTAATTTTTTTTAATACATAACACCTACATTTACGTCGACATCAACGCTGCACTTGTTTATCTCACTAAGTATGTAAAAAAACATCCCAGTACTATTTGTTTTGAACAGTTTTCATTGCAACAGGTACTAAAAGTAATAACTAACATAAAACGTAAAAACTCAAAAGATATTAACGATATGTCTACTAAAGTGCTCGATATTATCCCCGAATTTCTATACGAAATAATATGCTATTTATTCAATAAATGCGCTGAAGTGGGCGTTTATCCCACAAGTCTAAAAAAAGTTAAAGTTCAACCTATATATAAAGGCAAGGGAGAAATGAATGTTTTAAAAAATTTTAGACCAATTTCACTAATTCCAATATTTTCAAAAGTTTTCGAAAGTATCTTAAGCGACAAACTTATGTCGTACTTTAGAACTAATAATCTAATGAATAAGCAACAGTATGCCTACCAAGCGGGCCGCTCGACTGAGGACGCCGTCCGTGACGTGGTGAACAGAGTGATGGCCCACCTTGAGGGCAGGCGCCAGGTCGCAGCTATATTCTGTGACCTGTCGCGTGCCTTCGAGATGGTAAGTCATTCCCTACTAGTAGCCAAGCTAGAACACTATGGCGTGACCGGAAGTACTCTCCAACTAATAACCTCCTTCTTAAGTAACCGAGTGCAGCTCACAACTGTAAAAGGAGTCAGATCCGAGCTCCTGGAACTAGGTGACTATGCTGTCCCACAGGGGTCTGTGATGGGCAATAACCTATTTTTAATCTTAATGAACGATTTAACCACCGCATCTGATGATGCAGAGTTTGTCATGTTTGCTGATGATGGTTGCATCATAGTCGCAGGTGACAGCTACGATCTCCTGAGACTGAAATTGACTAAAGTTATGACCCAGGTTTCCCAGTGGTTTTCAGTTAACGGTATGATTCTTAATATCGAAAAAACTAACATCATGCATTTTGGTCTAAAAGGTAGGATGTTTAATGACCTCGTAATTGAATGTAACGGGAAGGTCGTCCCGCAAGTAAACGAAGTAAAATATTTGGGAGTAACAATCGATTCTAGCATCACGTGGAGTCCACACATAGACAATCTGTGCGACCGCCTATCATCAGCATGCTTTGCATTGAGTCGCTTACGACCAAGCCTGAATCGTAGCAACTTAATGAAAGCTTACTACGGCTACTTCCATTCTCTATTAGTATACGGCATTGATCTCTGGGGTAATGCCGCAGAACGCGATAGGGCTTTTAAACTTCAAAAAAGGGCGGTCCGTATCATGTGTGGTGTGCCGTGGGACCACCCTGCGAGAGAACTCTTCAAGGACAGCAACATCCTGACCTTACCGAGTCTGTACATACTACAAGTAGCTAAACTAGTGCGGCAAAACCTTGACCAGTTCTCGACGCATGCTGATACTCACGACCATAACACTAGGAGGCGGCAGGAACTCAGAACACCGCAAACAAGACTAGTTAAATCAAACAACTGTCTCCATGTAGTTGGGCCAAGAGTGTATAATAAAATTGGACAGGAGATATGTAATTCTCCCAGTTATATGTCTTTTGTAAACAAATTAAAAAGAAGTTTAAGCTCACAAGCTTTCTATTCAATAAATGAATATTACGCAAAACCTGTTCATTGACCCAGGTTATTAAATGAATGCTCACTAATTACGTTAAAATTAAGTTAAGATGACATGTAAAATTTTATAATAATTTTATCAATAAATTCTGTATTCTGTATTCTGTATTTTAAACTCGTTTCATTTAGTCAGTAAAAGTCAGTATTTTAATATTTTTGGTCAGTAAAATCAGTATTTTTTAACACTAAACTTGTTTCGACCCCTGTAATTGTGAGAGGTCTGGACTTCTTGCTGGTCATGGCATAGGTTCGCTCCTCTACCAATCCATCGGTCCGGAAAAATTCTATATAGCCATTCTACTAAAATGGCCAAGAAAATTGTGTCGAAAATTGAGGCTTCTTTGAAGAAAGTCTCAGAATGGGGTCGACTTCATTTGGTCCAATTTAACCATACTAAGACACAGGTTTGCGCGTTCACTGCCAAGAAAATGCCATTTGTCGTATCACCTCGTTTTGAGGACACTCCCCTAAATGCCTCAGCTAGTATAGGAATCCTTAGTGTCGACATATCGAGTGAAGTCCAGTTCCGTGGTCATCTAGAGGGTAAGGCTTAATTAGCCTCGAAGGAGCTTGGTGTGCTCAATAGATCGAGACGGTATTTCACTGCGGCCCATCGCCTGCAACTTTATAAGGCGCAGGTTCGGCCTCATATGGAATACTGTTCTCATCTCTGGGCAGGGGCACCCCAGTACCAGCTTCTCCCTCTAGACCGCATTCAACGGAGCGCAACTCGAATGGTCGGCTGCCAAGATATTTCAGATCGGCTTGACTCCTTGGCGCTGCGTAGAGATGTAGCCTCGCTCTGCATTCTCTATCGCTTGTACAATGGGGAGTGCTCCGAGGAATTGCCGCCTCTTTCCGCCATCGTTCTACGCGACAACAATTTCATCCCCATCGCTTAGATTAGTGTAGGCTTATACGTACCCGAGGTCAAATTTTGGTATTAAAGGAAACTACTTGGCACACGTATATACTAGGTGAATAGAAGCTGATTTAGCCCGGTAGTCACCCCCCCACCCCCTGGCAGGTAGGGAGGGGGAGAGTTCAAAATCTCACTTTGCCGAGCTTCGGAAAAAAAAAATATCAGCTGTTTTTGACCTATTATCTTAAATATGGTTTCGGATACCGAGCAAAATATTTAATGAGGTAACGGGAAATAGAAAGTTAGGCTTTATTAGTAAACCCGCCGCGCTGCTTAATTTTTTTTTTCTAACATACTTTTTATTATAAATGCTACCTACAAAGTTTATGTTTTTTTACCTAAGTGTTCATTCACTGTTCATGTATGTTTTTCAAGAAACAGTCTGTTGAAACAAAAATAGCAGGCACGATGGTTTTGTAAGGCATGGTACAAATATCATTTCAAAAATGAAGGCTGCGTCCTCGGTTTATGCGAAAATAACACCAAATTCAAGATAATTGCTCAAAACAAAGCCCATATAATTGTTTAACTGAAGCGCGGCAGAGTAAAATGCCCACGAATTCCTTGCGCCGTGCGACTTTCAATTTTTTTTTCTGAAGTTTTTTATTTAGTAAATGCCGTCAATGTTTATGTTTTTATATTCTAGTATATTAGGTGCTTACCTATGAAATTGCCGATTAGTTAAAAAGTTCAAAGAGAAAATTAATATTATTGTAAACAATTAAGGTTTTAAAACAACTAACTATTTCCAAAGTACCATTGGACATTTAGAAATAAAATAATGCTTGCTAAATGCAGGTTGAATATTTTGAGAGCACTGTTGTGTAAAAGCTACGAAAATGGAATTTTTCGTCACTGAAAATCGCCATTTTTTTCATTAAAAAATACTTGTTTTTGATTTTTGAAGGCTACACTTACACCAGTGTGTTCTTCGTTACTATATGTATTTTTGAACATATTGCGTATAATATTTCACGATTTTCAGATAATTTCAATTATTTTTTTTGGGGGAAAAAATGTACCCAATTGACCTCTTAGAAAACGTCAATACAGTATTTAATGGAACCCTACTCAGTCAGTTTTTACATGAGAGACGTAACATCACTAATTCATGAAAGACCTGGAATGTAGCTAAAAAATAATATATAATTTAATGGAAGTAAATTATTTTTTGGGGGAATATTATTCTGTTGAACTTTCAAAACTGAAACGGCAATTTCATAGGTAAGCACCTAATAGTTTGGCTTTCTACTCATATTTTTTGTTTGTGCCTCTAGTGCATATTTTTTAAACACTAGCATGACTAGCATATTAAAGCAAAATTTGGACGATTTTTCGGCAATTCTAGATTTTTTCACAATAAATGTAATATATTGAACGATTTTTGTACCAAAAATGTATTCGAAAACGATACCATATTTAAGATAATAGTTTTAAAAGAGCTGATATAATTTTGTACGGCAAAGTAAGTATTTGAACGTCCCCCCTCCCCACCTTTTGAGGTGAGGTGGTGAGGGACATTTTCACCCTCATCACTTAGATGGTTGGCAGTCCACGACTGTGTGTTTCACTAGAAACTTTCTGCCTCGCACAACCAAACTGTGGAATGAATTGTCGCCTACGGTATTTCCGGACCGATACGACATTCAAACCTTCAAGAAGAGAGCATACTCCCATTTCAAAGGCCGGCAACGCACTTGTGACTCCTCTGGTGTTGCAGGTGTCTATGGGCGGCGGTAATCGCTTACCATTAGGTGATCCGTCTGCTCGTTTGCCACCTCTGCCATAAAAAAAAATAACTTCAGAATAATTGTTGATATTTTTTATTTAAATTCTGATTATAAAGTAACAACAAGTCTTCTACGTAAACCATTTTATTAAATTAAATAAAATTAATAGTTTTTTTATATGATTTTTTTTAAGTGACAATCTAGAGATTAAAAAAAAATTTTAAATTACCTCGTAAATGGTTCACTTGTGCATAATACATTATGTTATAAGGTTAAAATGATTGCTAATGACCTCCTCTTTAGGCCCTTAAAATATTTGCGTCGAATTACCAGTAACTCGTTAACAGAGGGTCATCAATAAGGTGTTAAGCTAACTTCCATATATGTTTGACTCCATTTTCCTCCCTTTTCAAGTGTGTTGTTCGATTTTTACTATGGACCCAGGTCAGAATTTCCCAGAATATAAGGTTTTTATACCAGGGAAATATTTGAATTGTATAAGAGGTTAAGATAGATAGGTATTAATTGGGTCTGTAAGTGCAGTGTGTTTGGAAACCCTGAAATCTTACAATAATTAAAGTTTTCGTTCACGTCGGTGAGTTTTATAAGAAAAGTTTTATTATAGGTACTAAGAAAATATTTTTTTGTTTAGATGTTGTGTTCGGAAACTGCGCTGCTTCACATATTTGAAACATTATATTATAACTAGTTTTCCGCACGCGGCTTCGCCCGCGTTATCACATGAAGAAAACCATCCAGTTTATGACCGTGTCTGTAATTAGTTAACCTGCATGATCGAAAGAACACGCAAGGCCTATAATCATTGTTACATACTCTTTTATCAACAAACTATTTGAAATGATGTATGAGTATAACCTCTTTGCATTGTTTACGTTATGACAATAATCATTGAAATCGCTACCCCGCTAAGAAATACGCTTTGGCTCCGTCAGCTCAGCACCTACTTCTCTAAAACCAATAAAACCAATGGAGTTCATTATTCGGCTAGAATGGTATTCTATTATATTCTATTATAATGGTTACAGTATACTCTTTTCTCAAAGAACTATTTGAAAAATGAATGAGCAAAAACTCTTTGCATTGTTTACGTTATGATTAAAATCATAGAGACCGCCAAAAAAAGGCCCGTCGGTAAAATAGCGCTATTTAGCTCCTTTGATAAAAAAGGCGTCATTTTGTTTAGTATGTGCCAAGCTGCCCTTATAAAAAAGAAGGCCGCAAAGTATATAAAGTTTCCGTGTACTTTGCGGCTTTCTTTCTTATGAGTGCTGTTGTCTGTGCTTACTTCTTTACATTCTGTTTTAGTTTTCACATTGACCTGAAGATGGTGTTGCTTTTCTTGACATACAATTTTAAACTTTATGTTTCCAATATAAGAATAATAATGGATATTAGCAAAATCACTTTAATTTTTCTCCATACATTTTAGTATGGAACTAAAACCTAGACGATTTTTCACAAATTTTTTTTTTTCAAATTCTAATCATACGATTGTTTTGGCCTTCGAAAATTTTTATGTGTCTATCAAAACACGTAACATATTATTTTTTTATTAAAATTCATCGATGTCTTTTTTCATACATTCCATGTGGTGTACTTTGTATGGTAATCCTTTTTTTTAATTTTCGCAAACTTGTAAACAAAAATCGTTCAGTTTCATGAGTTGAAATCCCCCCTTCTCCAAAAATAAGCCCTTTTTACCTAACATCTAGTATACAAATCTTATTGCGGATACGAAAAAATCTTTGAAAACCATTAAAAGCTGTTTTGGATTGATAGCACTGCTGACTACAGCTTGTTTTATTATGGAAATAAATTGCGAAAATAAGCTACCTATCTATCTATCTATCAGCCGAAAGACGTCCACTGCTGGACAAAGGCCTCCCCCAAGGATTTCCACACCGACCGGTCCTGTGCGGCTCGCATCCAGCGGCTTCCTGCAACCTTTACCAGGTCGTCGGTCCACCGAGTCGGAGGCCTGCCCACACTGCGCCTTCCGGTGCGCGGTCGCCATTCGAGAACTTTACTGCCCCAACGGCCATCTGTTCTACGAGCTATGTGCCCTGCCCACTGCCACTTAAGTTTAGCGATTCTGAGAGCTATGTCGGTAACTTTAGTTCTCCTACGTATCTCCTCTACGTAAGCTACCTAGCCATTTAATTTAATTTTGATATAAGAATATAAAAATTTTCTTTGAAAATCAGTGAAACAATCACAGGAATAATGACATTTTGTTTGATAAAAAATAGAAAAAACCTAGCTTTAATATAGAAAACCAAAAATCTGTCATTTTTAGAATCTGTCTCTTGTACAATCTGTCATTTGCAGAATCTGTCATTTAAAGAATCTGTCTTTTGTTCAATCTATCGTTTGTAGAATGTGTCATTTGTATAATCCGTCATTTAAAGAATCGGTATTTTTTTTAATCATCTGTCATTTTCAAAATCTGGCAAATATCGACCAAACCTTTAACACAGGAAAAAAATGCTGTATGTTATTTTATTGTTTCAGTTTATAAATTGTACTATTGCCTTTTAAAAGACGTAATATTTCAAAATAAATAATACTAGTAGACATTATTATCCCTTGCTTAAAATTATGTTCGGTTTTATAAAAATGTCAAGCAGCGCAGATTCCGAACACAATATCTAAATAAATAAAAAATATTACCTCTGTATAACCTATAAAACTATTCTCACTGGTAGAGGTGAAAAGTTGTATGTTTCACAAGAGAGCAATAGTTGTGAAACATACAACTTTTCTCGTGTGTGTGTATGTGATGTCTTGTGCCATTAAGTCGCTCACTGTGTTCAGTACTCTATATTAGAATCACTCGCTACGCTCGTGATTCAATTCTAAACTACGTCGCTAGTTCGTGATTTAAAATCAGCAATCGCAGCAAAAAATAACTTTGCTCATTTGTTTAAATAAATTGTATAGTCACGATGAGCAATGAGCATACTTAGGGTTTGCATTATCCGTTCAAATTTACTATCCGGATAAAACGGATACTAAATTTTAAAATATCAGGATATCCGGATAAAACAAATATTAAAATTTAAAACAGATAATTCGGATAATTTTCAAAATACTTTAGTTTTCTTCGTTAAATTTATTTTTATATAGGTAGGGTGTTTATGTAAAAAAGTGATCAAAATGACAAACACACTGCTACCCAGCTTATACTATTTCTAATACCGTCCAAACGGAATAAAATAATGATTTATTTCAATTTATTTATTCATATCGCAATTCGTGACTTAAGCGTATCACACACTACGAATATAATATATCTTATAGCTCGTGCTACAATATATATTATATTAAGGGACCACACACTGCGAATATACTATAATATATCGCAAGTACGTCATTCTATCGGCAGCCGTCTCGAGAGTCGCCGGTTTCGTTGCTTATACAGCGTGCTCCGTTTTACAATGAAGCGCATGCAAAATTCACTTCTGCTTGATTTAATTGACAGTTCGTCAGATGATGACTGGGACAGTCAGTTCAACATTCATGTTGCGTCAATAAGTAAAAACCGTAAGATCTGGATAGAAGACCATATAAAAACTAGAACCCAGCATGGTGAATTCAATCTCTACAAAGATCTGTCTGAAAATATTTTTTTTATTTTTGAAACCCAAGAACAAAATTTTATGAACTTCACGATTTAATAAAATAAGATACAAGAAAAATAAATACATACTTGCGACAAAGCATCTCTACAGAAGAGCGACTTGCTATATGTTTAAGGTGAGTTATTCAATCTTACCAATAAATTGTAAATTTACAAAAAAACAATCCTTTGTCAATCTTTGCATCAAGACGAATCTAAAGACATCTCTCAAGCTTAAATCTATTAAACCGTTTAGGCTACAGCTTGCCAAAGAAATAAACACTTGAAAACATAACCTTCCTTCTGGCACAGTCGGGTAAAAATCATCAACCTATTGCAGACGTGAAAAAAACACAAACAAAAAGTCATTTCCGCATTTATACTATTTTTAGTTTTAATTAATAATTAGTAAGAATTACAACATGCTGTAGTTTATCTTAAGATAAAATCGCCAGCTATGAAATATATATTTCTATAGCTGGGCGTTACATCATCCGTATCGCTCGGATATATCCCGCGAATCGGCGTATAGTCGGCGGTAAAATATATATTAGCAGTGTGTGGTCTTCCATACAATTTGTACGTGAGCGATCGGTGGGATATAATATATATTTTACATTATCTTCGTAGTGTGTGATACGCTTTAGGGCGTACGCATACATGAGGTTCTGTTCTAGAAGTCTTCATCAAGAGACACCTGAGTTTCCTAGCACTACATAATTCAATATATTTTCTCATGTGACTAGTACTTTAAATCGATAAATTTTGACCTTGAGATTTGAACCCTCTGACGATGCCCGTAGCATGTCTTAGTTCCGTTTCACTGACAACACACACAATTTAAAACAAGGAATTTGATGTTAATGCTGATTCCTTTCCAGTCCAGAAGCTTGAAGACAGGCAGCAGATTTTGGAAGAAACATCTATGTTAATCTCACCCCTCGCTGCAGCTTAGGTTTTTAATTCTGATCCTGGACTGGACTGGATCCTGACTGACTTGGTGGCGTTTTGGCACCGTCGGAAATACTGCAAAACGGCACAGGTCTCGATCAAATCAAATATTTTTTCATAGTCCAAAATGCCAAACTTAGTGACTGACACTCTACCGTCTTCTATTATGTTATCTGCCACAGCGTATACAGGCTGTTAAAAAAAGTGCGTTTGAAGGGGTTACTCAGAATAAAGTATTGAACTTTTTTCCCTGTATATGTAATCTACGATACTGAAACCTTTTTAGAAACCGGCTTATTTGGGTGGTTGGAAGTCGTCATACCTACGTGCGAAACGATTCGCAATGACTCTCCAAGACAGCTTATAAAAAACGGATCTTCTATTTTGATCGGTTCATTCTTGACAGAGTGTTCGTCATCATTATTGCGTAGCTTTAGTGGCCCGTCGAAAAACACGTCGCCATTCCTCTCGCACCGCAACTGTCTGGGGCATTTATTTAGGGGAATTCCCAGCGCAGTCTTCAACTGATTTTTCCATTACATGGGAGACCAGGTGCGTGCTCTGGTGGCTTCGACTTTGCCCTAACCATACCAAATGCTCAATGGATTAATCTCTTGCATGCATAGTAAAAACTGATAGAGTAACGTTTATTCATGTTTACTGGGATAACAACAAAACAAAACAGACTGTAGATATGGCTCTAGAAATATGATGGTTTTATAGTTCGCCAGCAGGTTCTTATTGCATTTTATTAAAGAAGCTCATCATCACATTTTGTGTCATACCGCAAGCGGTCGTCCTTCAAGCATAACAGAATTGAACAACTTCTGAAGAACTTCTAGTACCGGTTTTCCACCTGCTTTCAAAAGCTCATCCGTGATCCATCATCAGCCGGTGCATTGTTCTTCAGCTGTTTAAGATCCATTTTAATCCTCGTACAATTTGACGCCCGGGAATCACGGCTTCGGTACAGTGCAGTGTCGAGTCAATCTGGCTCTTGGGTCTTTACGAGTTTACAACTTTTACAAGTAGCCACATTGCTGACAGAGAGGCTCATGGTCGCCTATGAATGTCCTAAGAATTTCTTAAATTATTTCAATAGCTCAGAAGAAAGAAATAAAAAGAATGACGAAATTGGGAGTTTGTCTATGTTGTTTTCTACCTTGTGCCCTGAAGAAAATCACTGATACGTTTTTTCGTAGATGTAGTTTGTACTTGCTATACGCAAAACTAATTAGTGGTTTATTAATAGATAAACAATATATGTTTCAATACATAATTTAAATATATTTTGTGCTAAAGTCTAAAGTATTTTCTATCAAGACCTCCGAACGAGCGTTAGTAGACGTAATTCGATTAAAAATATGCTTCTGTAATCGCCTTCTAAACAAATTTTATATTATCCGGATATTTGGATAATTTACTACAGATAATCCGGATAGTAAAACTGACAGATATCCAGATAAAACGGATATCCGGATATCCGGATTGCAAACCCTAAGCATACTATCTCGCGAATCCTATAAATATAAATAATAAATAGATATCTTCTGACATATACTAGATTGACATCGTCCAACTTAAATCAGCAATAAACACTCATAATTAGTAGCAAGTGATAGACTTCACAAATTAACAATGTTGTTTTGTATGCGAGGTACCTTATCCTGGTATGGCCCGGAAAAAACATGACCTAGTATAGTAGGCCGCATATCCTATCCTATACTATTAGACGAGTTGGGTGTCCTGACGATTTCGAAAACGGCTTGAAACCTTTCGACGAAAATCTAGGATTAGGGGTTAAAAATCACCAGAAATCGATCTATGAGAGAATTATCTTCAAAAACTTTCATTTTAGGAAGATTTGGGCGAAATATACATAAAATATAAACGCATATGATGCTTATTTTAAACGATGCGTTAAAGAGCATAGTAGCCCAGCGGTTACGGTGCGTGCCGTTTTCTGTTTAGGTCCGGATTCGTATCCCAAGAGACGTATTGTTTTTTTTGTCTTATTATTTTTTATTTTGTGTGAACTTACGTAAATAAGTCAATAAAAAAAAAAACATTTTGTGCCGCCTTGCCCCGTGTAATTGGCCGTTAAAAATGTTTCATAGAAAATAAATCTTATCTAACTACTACTAAACAAATTATCTTACGTAGTTTATAAACGCTCCGATTCAACGAGCGACGCTCGGTCTCCCAGCTAGTAAAATAATTAAAAGTTTTTTTTGTATGGGAAAAAAATGGGAGGTATCAAAACCAGATTTTTCCTAGAGTAACCAACTATCTTATGCACAAGGTTGTATAGAAATATGGTATTGTACAAAGTTTCATCAAAATCGTTAGAGCCATTTTTGAGCAAAAAAATAAAAGTGTTTTTTACTATAGTGGCAACTGGTAACCCTAAAATCTGACTATATTAAAAAAATATAAAAAACGGCTGGAAATATTAACAAAATATTGCCCTAACCCAAATTTATCCAAATCCGTCCAGTGCACTTTGGGGTATCGGACCCTTAAACCCGGACGAAACCAATTAAAACATATATTTGGAGTATCGCATTGTACGGGTGTGAAAGCTGGAACACCATAAGTAAGAATAAAGAACACTTAGAAGCTTTCGAGATGTGGTGCTGGCGCAGAATGTTAAAAATAAGCTGGACAGAAATGAAAACAAACCAGGAGGCTTTGGAATTTACAAAGGAGAAAAGGAACATCTTGAACACGATATAGTAGAGAGGCCAATTGCAAAAACGGCAAGTTTCGGAGGACCGAACAGTAGTATAGTAGATGTGGTGCTGGCGTAGAATGTTAAAAATAAGCTGGACAGAAATGAAAACAAACCAGGAGGCTTTGGAATTTGCAAAGGAGAAAAGGAACATCTTGAACACGATATAGTAGAGAGGCCAATTGCAAAAACGGCAAGTCTCGTAGGACCGAACAGTAGTATAGCGACAACTGGTACCGTTGGAATCAGCGTAGTCTACTGATTGTCAAACCTCTTGTTGTTGCATTCTAAAATGGTGGAGTGAGTATCTATGACGTAATCAAGATGGCGGCCGAACGGTTTGCTTTTTCAATATTTTCTCGAGAACCACTAAGTCTTATCCTATGTGTGTGGTATCATTTGAAAGCTATTCGTAGGTCTGTCCTGGGGCCGTGTTTATGAAACTATTTGTAACATATATTTATGAAATGTTATGCAGGTGCAAGAAATGCTGCGGAATAGGAAGATGCTCCTGCCAGAGAACAGGGCTGAAAAGTTAAACTCTCTGCAAAGTTTGTCAGGGGAACACCTACCTCAATACTCTGTCCTTACCCTTAGACTGAGTCGGATAAAGAGGGTGACTTCGACCCCCCCTTTACCACAAGTAACAGAGCAGTCTCCAGAGCCACAGGAAGAGCTGTCATACAAACTTTTAATTTAACTTAATGGTCAATGACTTGCCAGAAGTAGTCAAGCATGCAACCTGCTTGTTATTTGCTGATGATCTCAAGTTGTTGCTAGCGGTTGGGGTTGACTCAGACTGCGCACGCCTCCAAAGTGACATTGACAGAGTGGTGGAATGGAGCAAAGTTAATAAACTCTACTTCAACTTGTCCAAGTGCTCGATTGTCACATTCAGTCGCTCTCGGCGTCCTTTACAACACGAGTACAAGGTGGACGAGATGGTGATGCAGCGAGTAGGCCAAGTGCGCGACCTGGGAGTTCACCTTAATACAGAATTGAGCTTTAGGGAGCATATAGTCAAAATCTGTAAAAAGGCTTATAGGAACCTTGGCTTTATTCTTAGACAGACCAGTGGCTTCACAAACTTATCAGCAATAAAGACTTTATATGACGCTTTGGTCAGAAGTCACTTGGAGTATGGTGCAATCGTATGGGCTCCACATGAAGCCAAATATAGCACCATGATGGAGCGAATTCAAAACAAATTCACGCGACATTTGTATTTGCGGCTGTACGGGGTTTATCCATTCTATCCATTGATGTATCCCACTCTATTCGTACTGGGAATGGTCGGATACAACAAATTGGAAGTACGAAGGGATTTCACTCTCGTCGAATATTTGGTGAGAGTATTGAGGGGGATGACGTATAACCCAGGGGTACTGAGTCAGATACGGCTGTGCGTGCCCGATGGGTACGTGCGCCGGCGCCGGCGGCCGCGCCTGCTGGCCGTGCCCGCCGCGCGCACCAATCTGGTGGCCAAAGGGCCGCTCACGAGAGCTATTCAGACTCTCAACGCGGTGGCAGAGTTAACTGATATATTCGTGTGTTCGAGATGTGAATTCGCAAGATGGGCCTTTTATATTATTTGTTATGCCATGTGATCTTATTTTTTTCTATATTTTGCTTTTCTTTTGTGTAATGTATGTAATACTTATTCCATATCTATCGCATTAGGATATAACCTGTAAAGATAGCTATAAGAAGATAAAAAAAAAATATAAAAAAAAACCTGGAAGTGCGTAAAGGTAATCCTATTATTACATACCTGTATGTAATAATAGGATTACCTTTACGCACTTAAAGACGAAACAGTCATGTTCTTTTGGAAGGTCCTTCATTGTAATTAATAACACATAGTAAATATTAATTGACATTTTGTTATATATTTCTGTCGCAGTTGTCAGCTGAGGTTCCACCATCACTAAGTGATATAATATCAATATAAATAATTTAACGTCTTTCTTATCCTTTCAGAAGTCCTACAATCAGGCGCGGATCTAGGATTCCGTTCAGGGGGGGGGGGGGGGCAAATTTTCAGTTTACCTTTATTTATGAAGCGGTCGATGGTATTAGACCGTGAATATAAAAAATCGCGAGCGTAGCGAGCGCGAAATTTTTTGAATAGTTAAGAAATGCCTCTATTTATTTGCATTTTATAAAAGTTTTAGTACTTCGGTCAGGCTTCAGGGGGAGGGCAAATGCACCCATTGCCCTCCCCCTGTATCCGCGCCTGCCTGCAATTGGTAAGGCTCCCTTTTTTGGAAAATTATATTTCATTAATTTTTCGCTTTGTCAAGATTAGAAGGGAACTGTTGGTCCAAAAAAGTTCCTCTTGTGCTTTAATTAAAGCTACATAACTGCTTTACAACTTTCTTCCCCATGACTTTCTAAGTAGAATGAGTATTTTAGCCGATATTTAGATAAACGCATTACTTTCCGAGTTATATTAAGAATTAACACAAAGACTTGAACAGTTTTATCGAAAAAAAAAAACCAGTTTTTTCAATGTAGCTCCGTAAATTGATTATTTACGACAAAACGTACAAATACTTTTTTCTAGGTTTTTTCAATAGCTTTTAAAGGATACCACACACATAGGATAAGACTTAGTAGTTCTCGAGAAAATATTGAAAAACCGTTTGGCCGTCATCTTGATTACGTCATAGATACTCACTACACCGTTTTAGGAGGTGACAACAAGTGGTTTCACAATCAGTACACTACGCTGATTCCAACGGTACCAGTTGTCGCTATACTACTGTTCGGTCCTACGAACTTCGTGAATAAAGCACTTTCGACGAATCGGCCTCTCTACTAATAGAAAAGAGGAGAGCAAACTGTTTTGGACACATTCTACGCCATAAAAATTTATTTACACAAATAACCGAAGGGAAAGTGAACGGTAAAAGAGAGAGAGGCCAAGAACCACTTACATTCAACAACTAAGAACATGGTCTGGTAGTCAGTCGTACCAGGAGTTGAAGGAGAGAGCGAGAGATAGAAGGAAGAAATCCTCTCCTTAGATTAACCCGGACATTTACGAAAATATCAAAAGTGATGGTATAAATCCACCGACATCACACATTATAAGTCCACAAATTATGATATCTGTACGGATATACAGGATGTAACAGAAAGGTGTGATAATACTTCAAGGTTGGCTTTTACCCATCAAACTAAACAACTTCTGTTCTACAACTTTGTTGAAATCGCAAAGAAATTTTCGACTTTTCATACAAACTTGGTTCGCCAGCTGATCGATTTGTATGAAAAGTCAAAAAAAAACATTGAATGTTGGAACGCCACCTGGAGGGAAAGTACTCTAAATACTGGAGATAGCAAATTTTACTCAAAGGATACATTCCTTTATTTTGAAAAAGAAGCAAAACTACAATCAAAGATTTTTGAAACCCCTTGCCACAACCAGGAATCGAACCGGCTAAAATCCGAAAAAATAACAGAAAAAATAACATCCTGTACTTTTATGGCATTCATCGATAGGGCTAGTAATAAGGATCAAATCTCTCTAACAAACATGGTAAGTTAAATGAAGGGAAACCATAGTCTTGAAATGGACTACGGTAGTATAGGAGGTTATAAAATCGCAGTTAATAGATATTTTACATCAATATGACCTGATTATCTAATTTCTTGTGTCATTTTCTTGTAAGATTAACTGCGATTTTATAACCTATACTACCGTAGTCGATTTCAGTACGGAAAAACAAAAAATAAGTTTATCATAAAAAAACATGGAATTTTATATCCTTGGAAAAAAATATGTTTGAAGCCAAATCCGCAAAATTTTATTTTTGGATCTTATTAAGAAAGGTTTCAGCAACAAGCAGAACAAGTATTCAATACTCGATAATGTATTTAAAGTCTACAAGTATCTGAAGAAAAGTATTTTTTTTTGTTATTTACTACCCTCATTAATATTCTTCTTCTTCTATGCAAGTCGTAACCCCAGGGAACCTCATTAATATTTTTTTATTAATCGATCTTTCATATTCATCGACGTAGAAACAAATGGACGACGGGTCTAGTACATAATTCACGAAAAAAGCGTCCGCAGTTAGCCTATATACACGTAGTTATATGTATAGAAACAACACATTTAAATTTAGATCGTGTGTAATTGCATTACGGTTGATTTTGTTTGCAACAATTTATCACCATATGAAGCTTCGACTGGAACATACTTCACCTTACGCAGCTTCGAGTGAAAGTAGAGATGTAATGGAGTAGCTTTCATTTATAATGATTTTTTGTTGGCTATGTTTTATAAGTATTTTTTATTTTTTTAGAATCTTGATTTTTTTTATAACAACCACAGAAACACGCTTAAATATAAATTATGCAGGGTGAAAATGATTTGAGCAAACAAAGTGGATTTTTTTCGGAACAAAGTATTCCTCTCGTCTCGATTTGGCTATAATGTTTTTCCATACTGCACAACGTATAGGATCTCGGGGAAAGCTAAAATAAACAAAATATTTCATGTAATAAAAACAATAAAAAAAGTAACAAAATATTTTAATAAAAAACTTTATACTTAAAAGCGACTCTATAACATTTTTGTTCCAAAGTTGTGATGTTCGATTGTTCGCTCATGGAAATCAAACTAAATGCGTAATTCAAATTAACATTAACTACTGTGTTTTTTTAGCAAAACAATACTTTAAAATGATAAAGCAAGAGTTTACTTACCGGAAATATGATACTCCGTCCTGTTTTTTCACTTTACTTGAATAGTTTTTACAACTTTTCACGATGCAGTACGCCATTTTGGACGCGCAGTCAGCCGGCTGACCAAATGAAGACTGGCGCGAAATTACAACTCTTTTTGCGTTTTACTACTATATGTTTGAAGCCAAATCCGCAAAATTTTATTTTTGGATCTTATTAAGAAAGGTTTCAGCAACAAGCAGAACAAGTATTCAATACTCGATAATGTATTTAAAGTCTACAAGTATCTGAAGAAAAGTATTTTTTTTTGTTATTTACTACCCTCATTAATATTCTTCTTCTTCTATGCAAGTCGTAACCCCAGGGAACCTCATTAATATTTTTTTATTAATCGATCTTTCATATTCATCGACGTAGAAACAAATGGACGACGGGTCTAGTACATAATTCACGAAAAAAGCGTCCGCAGTTAGCCTATATACACGTAGTTATATGTATAGAAACAACACATTTAAATTTAGATCGTGTGTAATTGCATTACGGTTGATTTTGTTTGCAACAATTTATCACCATATGAAGCTTCGACTGGAACATACTTCACCTTACGCAGCTTCGAGTGAAAGTAGAGATGTAATGGAGTAGCTTTCATTTATAATGATTTTTTGTTGGCTATGTTTTATAAGTATTTTTTATTTTTTTAGAATCTTGATTTTTTTTATAACAACCACAGAAACACGCTTAAATATAAATTATGCAGGGTGAAAATGATTTGAGCAAACAAAGTGGATTTTTTTCGGAACAAAGTATTCCTCTCGTCTCGATTTGGCTATAATGTTTTTCCATACTGCACAACGTATAGGATCTCGGGGAAAGCTAAAATAAACAAAATATTTCATGTAATAAAAACAATAAAAAAAGTAACAAAATATTTTAATAAAAAACTTTATACTTAAAAGCGACTCTATAACATTTTTGTTCCAAAGTTGTGATGTTCGATTGTTCGCTCATGGAAATCAAACTAAATGCGTAATTCAAATTAACATTAACTACTGTGTTTTTTTAGCAAAACAATACTTTAAAATGATAAAGCAAGAGTTTACTTACCGGAAATATGATACTCCGTCCTGTTTTTTCACTTTACTTGAATAGTTTTTACAACTTTTCACGATGCAGTACGCCATTTTGGACGCGCAGTCAGCCGGCTGACCAAATGAAGACTGGCGCGAAATTACAACTCTTTTTGCGTTTTACTACTCCTTTGGTTCGGACACTTTTGAGCGCTGACCCGAAGTCCATTTGTTTCTACGTCGATGTTCATATCACAATTATTATAATAATCAAAACTAGCTGGGAGACCGAGCGTCGCTCGTTCAATCGGAGTTTTTATAAACTAAGATAACTTGTTTAGTAGTACAAATAAGATATATTTTCTATGAAACATTTTGCAGGGTGTTGTTTTAGTCGGTAGTGGGACGAAAGGATAAGCAATATTTGTTATGAAAATATCTATAATATTTTTTTATAATTTGATTCTATTGAAAAAAATACATGCAAATTATCCTTTTTTTGATAAAAAAAACAGAAATATATTCAATGATACGTAACAACTTTCTTGTTCATCATTTATTATTATATTAGTCAGTAATATCAATCAGTTTTGGCGACTTTTTAGAGATTTTCTTATTGCAATGCAAAGCAAATTTTATCAGCGACATCTAGTTGTGTTTAGAGAAGGTCTTGGAAAAGTCCCTATTGTCAAACACGGGGCAGGGCGGCACAATCGTCAGGTATGTAATTCATTTATATGGCAAAAGATGGCGCTATTCGTCTCTAAAATACAAAGAGGTTAATTTTTTTATCACTCTTTATTTATTTACATAATATTTACATAAGTTCACACAAAATAAAAAATAAAAAAGACAAAAAAACTATAAAGTCTCATGGGTGGGATTCGAATCCGGATCTAAAACAGCAAAACGTAAGCGGCTCGCACCAAAACCCCTAGTCCACCAAAGTACTTAGTGATGATTAAAAATAAGCATCACATGCGTTCTCCTTTTATGTAATTTCGCTTATATCTCCCTTAAATGAATTTTTTCGAATATAATTCCCTCCTAGATCGATTTCTGGTGATTTTTAACCCCTAATACTAGATTTTCATCAAAAGGTTCCAAGCCGTTTTCGAAATCGTCGGGACACTTAACTCGTTTAATAGTATAGGATAAGTTGTCCTTGCCTTAAGCTAACCCTTCCATATTAGAAAAAATGTAGGCATTGTTCATTATTTGCGAGACAACCACCGAAAACCAATGAAAAATAGCAGCCACAAAAACAGCCACCACAAGCAGCCACCAGGTCGACCGAGTGCCCTCAGCCACCGTGTGCGGTACGGAGCACTCAGCGATACCACTCGCAGTATGAACGCACATAGGTATAAATTAACTAATCAATGTGTGGTATCGGTGGATTATAGCTTCACTTTTGATATTTTCGTAAATGTCCGGGTTTATGGGTACAATACCCCACTGTGCAGTGGTCTTGGCGCTAGAGCCCGGTAGACTTCCATATCTCAGAAAATTTATTAACGGACACGAAGATGGTAAATGGTTTTTACCAAGGTACTTACTGGAATATCTTAAAAATCCATAATTGTTTCTGATTATTTAGACAAACAATACGTTTCAGTTGCTTCTATACTTCACAAATTGCATCTTAGGCCAGTCGTACAAGACATCGGAGGTCGCATTGGTTGCAACAGTTCTGATTTTTTGGTATGTTATTAGGGTAGATAACAGTAGTGTAAAACTAATTTTTCAGCTTCGAAAGACTTGTGCTTACAGCGTGGTGCTCCAAAAACTACGAAATTTTCGGACTTTTTTCAGATTTTGGCTTATAACTTCTAAAAGGTGCATCTTACGGAAAAGGTCATTTTACACACTTAAAAGAACACAAAATTTAATTAAAGTGCAATTGCAGCTCTGTAAGTCTAATAGAACCCAAGATACAGCACTCCAAACATTGGCAAATTTCGCTAAAAAGTTCGAAATTGTAGTTTTGCCGCCTTCCGAGCAGAATATCGGCTATTATACTTATTCTACGAAGAAAGTAATTAAGAAGAAAGTTATAGAACAGTTATTGAGCTTTAATTTAAGTACAAACTGAAGTTTGTAAGACCAATAGTTCCGTTGCAATTTGGACAAAGCGAAAAATTAAGGAAATCAGATTTTTCAAAAAGGGGTGCTTGACAAATGGCAGGACTTCTTTAAAGGATAAAAATACATAAATTGGTGTAAAATAATGTATACTCATATTATAAAACTTAAATTATATCACTTAGTGATGGCGGGACCTCAGCCGACTTCTGCGACAGAAATATACATGAAATATAGAACAAAATGTCAATTAATATTTATTATAATGAATTACAACGAAGGGGTAAGTATAATATTAGGTTTACCTTCACGCACTTAACGACGAAACAATCGTGTTCTTTTGGAAGGTCTATGTTCATCTGACAGCTCTTCCTGGGGCTCCGGAGACTGCTCTGTTGCTTGTTGTAAAGGGGAGGTTGTCGTAGTCATCCTCTTCATTCAACTCAGTCAAGGCTATGGACGGAGTGTTGAGGCAGGTCTTCCCCTGATAAACTTTGCAAAGAGTTTCAGCCCTATTATCTTCCTTTTCCGCACCCATTCTGGCACCTGCATGACAGGAATTTCATAAAAACATGTTACAAATAGTTTCATAAATACACGACCCAGGACAGACCTATGAATGGATTCCCTTACCTGCATGACAGGAATCCCGACGTTGGTTTCTTTGTTGAGTCACTAGTGGCAGTACCTACTAGCCCTACTGGCTTCTCGAGGTGTTGTCACAACCACTAAATGCGTAAAAGAACAACTATATTCCAGAGGGGGAAGAAAGCTCTTCTTGAATGAATGATGTTGTTGAGAACTTCTCGCAACTGGCACTTTGCTGGAAAAAACATTTTATATGTTAGAGTCCAATCTATCAGTCTATGCTGGTAAAGAGCATCAGAGGTCGACATCCTCTACTTAACAGATTAGGCTCCAACGTAAACAAAGTTTTTTCCAGGAAAGTGCCAATTGCGAGAAGTTCTCATCAACATCATTCATTCAAGAAGAGCTTTAATCCCCCCCTGGAATACAGTTGTCCTTTCACGCATTCAGTAATTGCAACAACGCTTCAAGGAGCCAGCATGGTCTGATACTAGTGACATCAACGAAGAAATCAGTGTCGAAAACCCTGCTGAAATTACTGTCATGCAAGTAAGGTAATCCATTCGTAGGTCTATCCTGGGTTGTGTATTTAAACTATTTGTAACAAGTTTTTATGAAATTCCTGTCATGCAGGTGTAAGAATGGGTGCGGAAAAGGAAGATGCTCCTGCAAGACAAGAGGGTTGAAATTATCTGCAAAGTCTGTCAGGGAGGGGAGACCTGCCTGCCTCAATACTCCGTCCATAGCCTTGATTGAGTTGAATGAAGAGGACGACTTCGACGACCTCCCCTTTACAACAAGCAACAGAGCAGTCTCCGGTGCCCCAGGAAGAGCTGTCAGATGAACCTAGACCTTCCAAAAGAACACAATTGTTTCGTCACTAAGTGCTTAAAGGTAAACCTAATATTACATACCTACCCCTTCGTTGTAATTCATTATAATAAATATTAATTGACATTTTGTGCTATATTTCATGTATATTTCTGTCGCAGGTATCAATTGAGGTCCCGCCATCACTAAGTGATATAATTTAAGTTTTATAATACTAGTATAAATTATTTTACACCGATTTATGTCTTTCTTATCCTTTACAGAAGTCCTGCAATTTGTCAGGCACCCGTTTTTGAAAAATCTGATTTCCTTAATTTTTCGCTTTGTCCAAATTACAAGGGAACTATTGGTCTTACAAACTTCAGTTTGTGTTTAAATTAAAGCTAAATAACTGCTCTGTAACTTTCTTTTTAATGACTTTCCTCGTAGAATGAGTGTTATAGCCGATATTCTGCTCGGAAGGCGGAAAAACTACAATTTCGAACTTTTTAGCCAAGTTTGCCAATGTTTGAAGTGCTGTATCTTGGGTTCTTTTAGACCTACAGAGCTGCAATTACACTTAAATTATAGCAAATTGTGTCTTCTTATAAGTGTGTATAATGTTTTTTTTCCGTAAGATGCACCTTTTAGAAGTTATAAGTCAAAATCTGAAAAATGTCCGAAAATTTCGATGTTTTTGGAGCACCACGCAGTTAGCACAAGTCTTTCAAAGCTGAAAAATTTGTTTTACACTACTGTTATCAACCCTAACAACATACCGAAAAATCAGAACTGTTGCAACCAATGCGACCTAACGCGATTTTTATGTCTACGGTGACTGGCGTATCTCTTTTACGAGCATTAAGTCTGACAGAGATAGTTAACACATATAGCGCTCTTCATTTCAAACATTGGAAAGGCATTGCTTGCATTTTTATAAAGATTCCATCATCTATTTTAAAGTGGTAAGACCAAAGATCCCCTCGTAACTGTATTATGATTTATATGTAGGGTTTTAAAATGACATTTGAGATACCTACACAGGATGACATTTAACATAAAGTTTTAAAATTAATTCGTGAATTTGTTCAATCGTGCCCAAGGAGGAATGTTCAGTTTGGTAAAAATATGTGGATTCTACTCACTAATTTGCTTCTGAAATTTAGTTAATTTTAACAATATTTCTCAAGCAAACTACTTCATTTTATATTTATTATCAAGTAATATTGCAAAGTTCCTTCAGAAGTCTTGTGAATTTCGTTGATTCGCGACAAAGAAAAGTTCTTTAGGTGGTTTCCTGACAATAGTTATATAAATATTTATATAAAAAAACAGTAGTATGTATGACGCGCTGAGAGCAAGAGTGGTATAACCCCATTTTCGCTTAAATATATACAGGGTGTAACAGAAGTGTGAATTTTTTGGACTTTTCATACAAACTTGGTTCGCCAGCTGATCAATTTGTATGAAAAGTCCAAAAAAAATTTTGCGATTTCAACAATGTTGTAGAACAAAAGTTGTTCAGTTTGATGGGTAAAAGCCAACCTTGAAGTATTGTCACACACTTCTGTTACACCCTGTATATTTTACTTCGAAATATTTTTTTTCATTAATCATTAGTTTTTAAGAAAAACTATTCGTTTATCCATGTTCGTCACTATGTCAAGATGCATTATAATGGGTAGTTTCATTATGATTTAGGTAGATAATATTATCTAAAGTGCTAAAACCACCAGAGGACCAGACCAAAGGAAGAGGTTCAAATGTGGTTTACACCACTTTGGTAACACTAGTGTTTTCTTTGTTTTAGATGCTCATTATGGCAGGTGTATTTGGTGACATTCGCAGTTTGAACGAAGGCCCACTGTGAAGCGGCTGGTACAAGTATTTGAATTTTGATCACAGCAAGGAGAAGGCGCCACGTGCGGGCCTGCGTACCACCGGGGGCGGGCGCTCTGCGCCGCCCCTCAATTGCACATGTAAGTATTCTCGCTGTTTACAAACTTTTTCACTAATTAAAACTTCGGTAGGTCTTGGTGTAGAAATCTGCCCAGCGAATTTTTTTTTCTTTAGAGGCTGTATTTATGTAAGTAAACATTTTGACTTAGCAGAATTTAATTTGTGTTTGCTTGCGATATTTAATTTTTGAACCTGTTAAGACCCGTGAAAATGCGTCATCGCCAAGGACGACAAATCTTTCAAGTTATATAATATACCAGTTACGTTGTGTAAGTGCCAACTGTATCAAGTTTATCAGCACAAATGATAAATCAGTTTTTTTATTTATATGGGGTACCTTTTTATGCCGAAAGATGGTAGCGGATCTACCAAAATTCCCCAACGCATTATCTTTTAATTTTTATGTTTACATTTGGTATACATAAATACTGTTAATTGTTTGGCGCCAAGACTTAGATAAGATGGTGGTAGCTAGCCAGGCGGGCTCAGAAAATGGGCTACTATTAACCAAAACGAGTCTCAACAAAATTGAACTCCACCGGGAATCGAAGCCGTGACGAAGAAAGTGGAATAGCCTCTACGCCATCGAAGAGGTTAAGTGTATTTTCAATGAAAAAAATAGTTTTTGATACAATTATGAAGGTAGGATAATGATTGCTAAAAGAAAAATTTTTCGTTGTTTTTTAATATGATATTTGCGTGGCGAAATTATACTTAATGAAGCAGCAAAAAAAAATTTCCTCGAGAAGCCGGTGGGTGATTGGGCGCATGCGAAGTTCTCCTTCCATGAGCAGTTTCTTTTAAGCTTCACTTGTGCGATATTGCCCACTTGCGTAGTGCTGGTCGGATATAGTGCTAATAATATTGTCTAAATTGCCTATATAATTTCATATTACTTATAACAATTAAATACCAGTTTTTATTTAATAATTAGAATATCCTATATAGTGAAAATCAAGAAAAATATCTCCACTGTCTACGTGTAAGTTTTTATTTTTATTTAATTTGTATTGTGTACTTTGTTATTTTTGTTGTATGACGTGATTTTCTATGTATATCTTTGAGATCTTCATACAATTCCACTTCACGTGTAGGGTGCAGGTCATTGAAGATAATAAGTACAATACTATTTTCACCTTCTGTGATAACAGAAGGTATGCGTATATCGGATGTGCAGATTTTTCTGTTTTCTTTTAAACATTTGAAAGATTCGAAACAAAACCTCATTGATACCTACCTTAGGCCCGATTTTACATAGGTTAATCGGTGCCTCCGGATTTAAAGCAGATACAAAGTCACTAGAATTCAGTTATTTTAATATAATGGGATAGTGATAATAATGAATCCCTTAACAGTCTATCGGAGCTGCGCGTGCTTTATGTCTCTCATAGATTTTAACGATTATTGGTGATAACTTGCCACTGGCTGGTGTGAACTGAGTGTCGAAGTGCCTTTTGGAAGCCGATATTCAAAATTGAAGTAAAACGAGCTGTTCAAAAGCGATTTATGCCAAATAAGTTACCAATAAAATGTACTTTTGAGAGAAATGTTGTGTTTTCCACATCGACTGACGGTGCAAGTAAATGTTTTGCGGTAGATAGTTAACCGTGCCCTGCATTGAATAAACAAATAAGTTCTTAACATTTCTCTGGGGTAACTTTTTAAAACGTTTCATGATGCTTTCATGACGCACATAGTACTCGTCAGAAATGGGACCTCATTATACTTACTAATAAATATAACCTTGAGGCGAAGAACATGTCAGACATCGGTATATGTGTGGAATCACAGCAGCATACAGTTAGAATACATGAAAGATCATATGAACGAAAAACAAATACGTTCTTGTGAATAAAAAAAAGAGAATAGGTACCTACCTAACTTGCACTTGTTTATTTTCAGCTTTCCTGTATTTTATATTCGGATCTGGGGTTCTGAATACTCATACTTTTACATCCTTTAAAGAAATTTATATACAGAGACATTAAAAACAAATGTGCTTGTTACCAGAATTTTGGGTCTTAAATTGGGAATATCTTCCACGCCCACTGCGAAAACTCTGCCGAAGACAGTTCTTTATTTAATTTTACTATGGGTTGCTTACTACGTACAGTTCATTCCAATAAAAAAAGCAAAAGGTAAACAAACTTAGTATGCAACTTACGTTGACATGTGTCAACTCTATAGTAGTTTTGTTTACCTTTTGCTTTTTTTGATTGGAATGAACTATATAATGAGATTGACCACATACTGAAAATAATATTATTGTAAAAGGTAGCAAAAAGTGTGCCGGCCTGTCCTCCTGATGGAAAGTGGTTACTGCGACCAGGTTACGGAAACCAGAGGTGCTATCAACGCTTTGCCGATCCTTCAAAAACCTTTTCAATCCCTTCTTGAAGAGTCATCGGGGAAATCCTCGGATGTAAGTTCATTTCACAGCTTGAGGGTTCTAGGTTAAATTAAAATTGGTTTATTTTTTCCTCAGACACCAACCTGATGGTTTATTGACACTGGGAAGCGAGCATGATGTAGGGTTGAACCCACACATCATCGCACCGGATCCATATGCATCTGCCGAGTGTTTAGATGTCTCTACATCACCAGGACGGATTTCACTGACCGCGTGAGTGCTCTTATTGGTTTTCTTTGTTATCAACCTTTTAAACATGGTCCTTCTCGTAAGTTGATTTACTTTTTGTAAGTCGAATAGCTTTGGGCCAATTCCTATATAATTTTCAGTGAGTTAATAGGAAGTATTTGTTTTGATTTGTTTTTCAATAACGGTTTATTTCTTTCTTTAAATTGTTTTACCTCTATTTATTCAAGAAATATATCTTGTATACATTATATAGATTAGTGATATATCAATTAATTTATTAAATATAATATTTTGAACAGTTGGCATATATCGTCGTATCCTACGAATGAGGGCGTAATTGCAAAATGACAACTTTTCCGGAGGAGGCTTTAACATTCTATTTTCAACAGAAAGTGGCATTTTTGAAGTGTTAACATTTAAAACATTGCTTAACTATTCTAAAGTTGTTATTAAATCTTAAATAAGCTATTTTATTAAATATTTCTATTAAATATGTCGCTTATTTCTTTATTCGCTGGAGTAATATGTTATTCTATTAGACATAACCGACATTACGCCCTTTTTCTTCGGCATATACCAGGTCGTAATGGCGTTTAGGGCTTTTTATCGTTTTCATCTGTAAATAATCTTAAGAAATGCAAAAGAACAAGAAGTGTTTTAAATAAAAATGTTTTTACCAAGAGGAACGAATTTTAACTTAAATAATAAATAAAAAACATTATTAATTGGGCCCCTTACGATTATATGTGATAAAACAATTCACTCGTAATAAATACTCTTGTAATTCCTGCACCTCTACAGGTATTTCATTTTCATTTAATTTAATTTATTCAAAGTTTAAAAATACCAAATACATTATCTTGACAGGTTTGCACACCCAAGACGATAGCATAGTAAATTATACTTATCTCGTGAATATAACATAAGAAATCAACTTAAACTATTTAATATACAGATTGCTTATATAAATTATAACTGTTTCTGTGATCCTTGCCATAGAACAATGAAATAAATCAATGTTACGAGAAATTTCATTTAAGATATGCAGTGCTGTTAAAAGAGGAGCATGGGAAAGCAAGTTAGTATATTATGTTATGTACACAATTTAACTCATTCAGGATCCTGATCAACAATTAAGTGTAACGCAGTGTAAGCACGCCTCCAACTTGGTAGACCGTCGAACTGGTGAAGGTTGCGGGAAGCCGCTGCTGAATGCGAGCCGCACAGGACCGCTTAGTGTGGAAATATTTGTCCAGCAGTGGACGTCTTTCAGCTGATGATGATGATTACTGCAAACTTCGCGAATACAGCCGATACGAGTATAAAAACTATAGAGGTATCAAGGTGATATATCAAACAGTGAAGTAGGACGATCGAGCGAGTCATAGATATTTGTAGTCGACCTAGCAGGGAATGTTCGCTCTCCAGACACCCGAGTTTGTTGTAGGTCTGTAACTGTAGGCCAATTTCACAATCGCCATGATTTCTGAAGAACATAGAGCAAAACAGGACCCCTTAATTGTCTTTCCTCTTAGACATGGGAGTAGTTTTGCATTTGATAGCTTCCAAGTACCTGGACTTTCAGGAAAGGAAATATTCCCGAGAAATATTTACTTACATGTACATTATCGCTTGCATATACGAGGTTGTCAGGTCTTTTATAAAAATACGTACAAATCTATCCCACTCACAGAAGGGCTCCATCAATGTTGAGTCCATTACCTTTTAATTTAGTATTGGTATTGGAGTCACTACGCCGAATATATAATGAGGAAAGGACTTGAGGGCTAGGCGGAGGCCTAACAGTGGGAGTCCTAAAACTCACTAACATTAGGTACGCCGATGATACAACGATTGTTATATCCAGCGAGATAGAGGCCATCATCTGGCTGAAGAAAATAGAAGTTGAGAGCGCCAAACTCGGTCTTAAGATCAACCATTCGAAGACCGTGATAATGGTTGTGGACCGTGCGAATTTATTTCTGCTAACCGATGCACTCGATGGTTATGAAAAGGTCAATCAGTTTGTATACCTAGGGTCACTAATGAAGAGTGCGGGTATCTGCACGGACGAAATACGCCGAAGAGCAGGGATGGCCAAAAGTGTAATGGTGGATCGTGTAATGGTGGATCTAGACAAGATTTGGAGGAACGGTGGTATTTGCCGAATTACTAAGGTGCGACTTGTATGTTGTGCCTTAGTATTTTAAATTTTCTTGTACCTATGGGGCGGAAACCTGGTGCAAGAGCAGTGACAGCAAGAAGATCGACGCCTTCGAAATGTGGTGTTGGAGAAAGCTTCTCCGAATTCCATAGATCGCCATGAGAACTAATGAATCCATACTCCAGGAGCTACACATCTCAACGAGCAATATGGCACCTCTGCTTCTTCGGACATATTATGCGTTCTCCTTGGCATAGTTTGGAGAAGCACATAATTCTGGATCAGATGGATGGCAAACGAGCCAGGGGTAGAGCACCTTCCCGATGGATCGATGTGGTGAAAAAACCTGTGGGAGGAAACATTCAGAGCAGTCAGGCTGTTCATAGCACCTACAACCGCAGCCAATGGAGAAACCTAGTTCGTGGTCGCGATCCTCAGCATTGAGGGACCGAGGAAGAAAAAGATTGGAGCAACTAATAAAAAAAGCTGAGAAAAAAACATCATGAACCTTCATATTTATACGCCGATGATACATAGTAATCTCCTTTTCAAATCGACAAGACTGAGAAGAGGCTCTTAATGCATGGAAAGTACAACTACAATCAGGAAGACCTAGTCTCTCAATATCAGTACGGCATTGTGGCAGGTCTATCCATTGTAGGCCAACGCTCAAAATCACCATGAATTTTGAAGATCATGAAGCAGGGGAGCAGAGCAGAATTCCTGAGTTCCTTTCCTAGACATGAAAGTAAATTATTAGAAAATATTGTGCCTGATTATTGAGGAACATTGATAAATTATTATTATTTTATAAGAAGTTGGTAGCAGTGTACACTTTTCGAAGGTTATTCTTTTTGTTTCCTACCACTCGGAACTCGTATAAAATAATATGAAAAAAGCCACAACCGCCACAAGGGCCTTTTACAACTCTGTTAAAAAAGCCATAAAATATGTATTTTTCTGTATTTTAATAAATTGTTTGAATCGTTAATGAAATAGAAATCAATAAAATTGATAATTTCATTGATGCAAACTGTAAAACACACGAAAAACGTACTAATTAAAATTTGTTCGTAGAATTAAGACACAAATGCTTTTAGGCCACCAATTTTTATACCGACACCAAGAAAAGAATTCGTGGAATATAGCCACAAATGCAATAGTGTCTTTTTTCTACGAGGATGTGAACTAAAACTTTTTAAAACTGTCCGCGGAAAAAGGGCTGAGTGGCGCTTGTGCTCCGCCCCGCAGGGAAGAAAGTAGCCACTGTGGCTATTGTGGCTGTTTTCGGCGGGTATTTCAGGAGAAAGCAATAGTGGCACTGTTTAACGCTTATTTTCTAGTCGATAGAGATCGGTTTTATGTGATTTTCTGATTGAATATGATGTAAAATGGGTAGCAGATTTCAATTATGTAATAAAAATAAAAAGCCACATCAGCCATTGTGGCTTTATTCGTAGGATACGACGATATTTTCTTTTACTAGGCGAAATTTCGATATAAATACTGGATTTATTTTGAACTTATCTTGAAATGTGTTCTATGAATCGAGGACTCAAAGTTCACATTTCTTTTCCTACCTAAGTAACCTCGATCATAAAAATATGTCTGATTTTACCAAGGATATACAGGGTGATTGGTAATTCGACGTGATCCTTCAAAGGGGTTATACTAGAGGTCATTTGCAACTAATTAAGTGCAATTAACCAGGTGTCAAAAATGTATGGTTACTGAGATATTACGGTTTTTAGATTTTTAAGAAATTTTCTGCCTTGTTACCAAAAATAATTAATTATCAAAAAACCGTTACACTGTTAACATTAAATTGATATTTTTTTAAAAGCTGAGAAATGAGCGCTTATTTTGAAAAAAAAATCTTGGCCAAAACTAGACATAGGCGCCGACCTTATATTTCCCGGCGGCGGCGCGCCGGTCTAAATTGGTCGGCGTGGCGTAATTTTTAATTTTTGAGATTGGTAATAAGACAGACACATTTTTCTACGTACATCAATAAATAAAAATTGTAATTGCGAATTGAAAAGATATATAAAAATAACAATTCATCTTCAGCAAAAAAATCTACAGTTTGATACAGAATTACCCTAGGTATTCACGCCAACCAGTCTTGCAACCCTTACAAGTTGTTACGACGGTCTACCGATTGACAGGTCTACCTATGCTGTCTTCCGGTGTGTGGTCACCATTCGAGAACTTTAACAACCCTTCATCATCATTATCAGCCGAAAGATGTCCACTGCTGGACAAAGGCCTCCCCCAAGGATTTTCACACCGACCGGTCCTGTGTTGCTCGCATCCAGCGGCTTTCCGCAACCTTCAACAGGTCGTCGGTCCACCGATTTGGAGGCCTGCTCACACTGCGTCTTCCGGTGCGTGGTCGCCACTCGAGGAGTTTAGCCATCTGTTCTACGAGCTATGTACCCCACCCCGCCCACAGCCACTTAAGTTTAGCGATTCTGTGTGCTATGTTGGTAGCTTTAGTTCTCCTACGTATCTTCTTATTTCTGATTCGATCATGTAGGGAAACACCAAGCATAGCACGCTCCATCGCCCTTTGGATGACCTTGAGCCTTCTTATGAGGCCCATAGTAAGCAACCATGTCTCGGATCCATATGTCATCACTGGCAAAACACACTGGTCAAAGACTTTAGTCTTGAGACACTGCGGTAGGTTGGACGTGAAGATATTGCGGAGGTTCCAGAACGCTACCCAGCCGAGTTGGATTCGACGATTGATCTCTTTCTCGAAATTGGACCTACCTAGCTGGACTGTTTGTAGCAGGTATACATATTCGTCAACAACTTCGAGTGTAGAATCTCAAACCTTCAGAGGAGTGGGTGTAACACGGAAGTTTGACATAATTTTCGTCTAGTCCATGTTCATTTTAAAACCCACCTGTTGGGAGACACTACTGAGTCCATCGAGCATTGCCCCTAGGTCCTCCAAGGTCTCAGCCATGATCACGATATTGTCAGCAAATCGAAGGTGGGTGATGTACTCGCCATTGATGTTAATTCCGAATCCTCTGCTCTCTATAACCCTTAGTCATCTGTTATATAAGTTATGTGTTCTGCCTACTGCACTGCCACTTCAGTTTAGCGATTATATGAGCTGTGTCGGTTAATTTTGCTCTCCTTCGTATCTCTTCATTTCTGATTCGATCACGTATAGAATTTCCGATCATAGCTCGCGCCATCGTCATTTGGGTGACCTTGACCTTGAGCCTTCTTATGAGGCTCATAGTAAGCGACTATGTCTCAGTTCCAAATGTTATTTACTGGAAACACACTCTGATTAACTTACCGAAAATTTGGTCTTGAAACACTGCAGTATTTCGGGTGTTTCGGAACTGAAGATATTGCAGACCTTCCCAAACGTGGCCTAGCCGAGATGGATTCGACGATTGATGATATCTTTCTCGAAGTTGAACCTATTCACCGTTGGTTTTATCTATGGCTGAGTTTGTCCCAGGAATATATGTTTATAAATATTCATTTACAACTTCGAGTGCAGAGTCTCTAACCTTCAGAGAAATGGGTGTGAAACGATATTGATGTCCACTTATTAAGATGATCTGCGATCTGCTGAGGCCATTGAGATTTCTTCATAGGTCTTCTAAGATATCAGCTTATCAATGGTGGCTAATGTACGCCATGGATGTTGAGGCCTCTCCAGTCTATAATCTAGGAAACATCTTCCAGGGCACTGGTGAACAATTTTGGATATATAACGTCTCCCTCACTCCTGGTGTCACTCCTCACTACAGCCATATACTTTTCTAATTCTGATCATGGAGACGTACCGACATAGTGACGTTTTACTAAAACTTCAATGACTTCGTAGTTAACTTGGCACTGTTGGAGAGACTGTAACACAGTCCAATTCACGATTGAATGAAAGGCTTTCTCATAGTCCACTTTCTTCAAACGCGAAGCATAGTGGCCGATTATGCCTTAATTTTTTTGTGTTGTCTGCTTCAATGTAGAAATGAGGTCTATGGTACTAAAATTGTTTCGGAAACCCTGGAAATTCTTAAAACAAGCGTCCAGACGATTCATGATGACTCTCAAAAACTAAAAACAGTGATGCGGGTCTGTACGGTCTCACAATCAACAGCTCACGACTCACGACCCAGTCGTTACCAATTTTGAAGAAGTGCACCACCCACCACACTTTTGTGCTATGTGGTAGGCGTTCGTAATGAAATCAAGCAACTTCTGAAGAGCTTCAAGTACCGGTTTTGAACTGCTTTCAGAAGCTCAGCCGTAACTCCATCATCCATCACCCAATGCCTTATTAATCTTAAGCTGTTTTTTTTATGTAATAGAGGGCAAACGAGCAGACGGATCACCTGATGGTAAGCGATCTCAAACTGATTCTCGTTTAAGCTGACGTCTTCGTTATAGTGTCGATGTCGGATCGATTTGGATTAAAGTAAGTAAGTTACTTTAAGTGATCCATGAAATCGGGTGATGGCAGGTATCTTCAACATTTTTGTGTAAAATAAGGGCAATTAGAATTTACATACTCGTTGATGCGGTCTGAGAAAAGCCACACGAGCTGTGTTTTGTATCTCTATGCATAAATCGATTTCATTCTCTGTTTACACGTGCAATCTGCTCTAAATGATATGAGGTGCGGTACTGTACCGCATGTTGAAAAAACTCATTTAATTTAACCAAAATTGCTTGCTGCTTGGTCTGGTCGGCGCGAATTTCGAAAGAGTCGGCGGTTGCGGCGGCGCGAACAGAGCGGCGCGGACGCGCCGCGCCGGCGCGGCGCCCATGTCTAGCCAAAACTCACATAGTCTCAAAAATAAACGGTCTTAAGTTGCATAAAATTATTATTTTTTATAAATTTTCCATAAGTAATTGAGTATTACTAGAAAAAAATGTTGTGAATTTAATGAGAAAAGTTCCTTGTTTCATAAGCTTTCTAAAAAGGTACAAATATTATCAACTTTTGCACGGGATCGAAAAAAAAATCCAATGAACCAAACAAGTAACAGATTTTTTTCATACAAATCCTGCACGGTGCCGCCCTCTCTGTTACTCGTCTTGCGTGACTCGTGAGCTTAACATGATTCGGTAATTTCCGGCAATCTTCGCTACAGTTATTGGATACGAACTGCTACAGATTCCAACTAGATGGTTAGTTCGTGCGGACAGAGCCGAACCATTGGCACCGGCTGCTATTATTAGATGGCTGTCGTTAAGCCATGTCGAAGGCATTAACAAGGATATTAACTATTATTTGACGAATACTGTGAGTTTTCTGTCCGCACGAACTAACCATCTGGTTGGAAACTGTGCAAGTTCGTGTCCACGAACTGTCGCGAAGATTGCCAAAAATTATCGAATCATGTTAAGCGTGAGGTGAGCGTGAGTCACGTACGACACGAGTAAAAATGAGGGCGGCACCATGCAGGATATGTATGAGAAAAATCTGTTACTTGTTTTGTTTATTGGTTTTTTTTTTCGATCCCGTAATAAAGTTGACAATATTTGTACCTTTTTAGAAAGCTTATGTAACAAGGAACTTTTCTCATTGTACTTGATTCTGAGTAACCCCTTAAAATTTCAAACGCACTTTTTTTAACACCCTGTATAAGTACATTAACAATAAAAACTGATGTCTTTTATTTTTAGGTCTACGATGGGTGATGATGATCCGCCGTCTGGAAGATTAAGACCAAGAAAGTCACTTATCCAAAATCTGCAAACAAAATCTAGTAAATCTGAGAGCCAAGTTTCCCCGGATAAACAGAGACGAACTAGTACCCTGTCCAAAGCTTCGCCAAACAAACACAATGATCTCGTTAATAAGTCTGAGTTGTCACCAACACCACAATTTCTTTGTCCTTATTGTGAAAAGAAATTTGTTTCAAAACAAACTGTTTCAAAACACGCGCGGCGACTGCATCCTGCTGTATCCCAGCAAGGGTCTTCAAATTGTATTTTCTGTAACCATACAGAGAATAATGCGACGAATATTATACGCCACATGGTTGATTGCCATCCCAACCAGTACTTTGCTTGTCTTGATTGTAACACTCGCTTTCCTTCGACTACTGAACTGGCTGAACATAAGCTTAATGTTTGCGAAAAGCAGAAAGTATCATATCGCAGTAAATTACGCCACAAAGTTGAACAGAGAATAAAGAAGAAAAAGAAATCTCTAAAAGTAAAAGATTCTCACTATAAAAGCGAAAATCCTCCAGAGGAGCACAGTTTTAACGGAATTGTTATTTCCTGTGAGCTTAAGCCTTCCCTGGAACACAATGCCGAGGATATTGAAGATAACATAACAACGAATTTAATTCTGCCGCCCAACAAAAATCTAGGAAGTAGTTCAGCGTTAGAAAAAAGTGCGGTTATCATTTTAGACGATATACAATGGAATAAACGAATCCCTCCTAACTTTACTTTTCATAACACTGACGCTGATCAAATTCTTTCAAGATTGGGGGTTGTCCACAAGTCTCCAAGAACTGGTGAGTCTACTAAAAAGGATTGGTTCAAAAGCATCGATGAAAGCTCGCTCAAATTCGAAAAATGTTTTGACACTACTTTTTATTCTAAAGTTTCAAGTAATGTCCAAGAAAATTTATCAAAATTTCTTGACGGATCCTTCAACTTTAATCCTGATCCAGAAAGTGTGATTAAAACCAGGAAATCTAAGAAAAGTGTAGTAATAAATACAGCAGAGGGATTTCCCATACTTCTGGCTTGCGAACAATATTCTCGAAGTATATATGACGGTTATTTGCCATGTTCTTTAGCGCCTAGGCACAAGTGGATACGAGATAACATAGAAAATGAAAGGAGTCTCATGAACCCAGATCAAATTAAAAAAGACTCACATGTGAATAACTGCATAATAACTTTGGTTTCGGGTTTGGATATATGGACTCAACTATGCATGAGACGTAAATATGAAGACAAGAACAGATGTCTGACACCAGAAAAGAAAGTAGAAAAACGGATGATTGTAAGAAAAGAGTTAGAAGATATTCTCGACAGCAGGGAGCTACCTTCTACTTCGCAAGTGGAGAAGCCTCAAGACAAATTGATACAGCCAGGCCAAGGCCTCGATTTCCCGGCTTCGTTGGGCCTTGTTCCGACGACGCCGAGCTATGAGATGCAGCCGGCGGTGCTGAGCGGCGAGTGGGTGCGTCCGCGTTGCTACGTGTGCTGCGCTTGCGGCGCCCAGACGCGCGACCCAAGGACCCTTACTTCCCATATTGCGACACGTCACCCAAATGCACAAGTACAGCACTATGAAATTGTGGGAGAAGTGCTATTAAACGCAGATATCTTAAAACATTTGTATGTGCCGTCGAGTCCAATGGCTAATAGAACAAGGCCTTTAAGAGGATTTCGTGAATGTACGAAATGCATGAAATCGATATCTCTGGAAGATTTACATCAACATATGTTAGATTGCGCCGGCGACACGCCAGCTGTTCGCCGCAGGCAAGGCCGCCAGCGACCCTTTGGTGTCCGTAGACGACGTCCTCGGTTGGCCGACAACACTGTGCGCAAAAAAATAAGGAAAGATATTCGTGCTAGACAAAGAAGACAGAAGAATATGATAAGACCCAGGCAGAAAATACGAACTGAAGTGGGTGACGGTAAGTTGAACTTGCAGATATTAAATCATGCTAATATTATAAAAGAATCATGTTTGTTTGTTTATTCCGCTTTCACGAATTTGGATGACCCGTGCCCCTGCAGTGGGGACCATATGGATTGTTAACACGTTGTATATACATAGAATGTTTTCAATAAAAATACCTCTTAGATTTTAAGCATTTTCCTTTTATTCCAACTACCACATGATCTCATATCAACACCCTGAGTGGAGCTGTGGTACATCAGCTAATTTCAAATATATTCTTTAATTATTAACAACCCATTGCAGGGGCACGGGTCTCTTCCCATAACTCGGGAAGGTTAGGCCATACTCCACACACGGGGGCCAAGTCCGGATTGGTGGAGGTTGTGGGGTTAGTGGCCAACCCTAGTGTCAGGAGTTTTCTAGCCGCCTATAAGGCCTCCGACATGGCTTAACGACTGCCATCTAGCGATAGAAGTTACCCACATAACGAACATAAGTGTATGGCTACCCACATACATCACAATAAATACCACTGACAGTCAAACCCATCCAGGTTATGTCTGTGTCTGTAGTCAGTTAACCTGCGTGATCGACGCGACCACGCAAACCGAACTAAGTTACGTATATCACCATCTCAATCCCTACGTATATCGGGCTGATTTGCACAAATTTTAGGTAAAAAGCGCTAGATATGTATATTAACATTATTTCTACTAATAGAAATACAGGCATGCAAGCTAGCATGTATGCAAGCTGGAAAGCAGGCAAGCAAGCATAGATTGCAAGCAAGCATTTGACGGAAAGGGGTTCCTAATTCTCACATCAAAACAACATAGATTATGAAGCAGATATTTATTTCGCACATTTTTATTTACGAACTCAAAAGAAATGTGTGGCAGTGTGTACCTAATTAGTATTAGTAGTACAAGAAATAACTTGCACATCGGTGTTCTCTGTTTGTGCTCCGGTAGTTCTTTAACACGTTTGAAGTTGTTCAGGTAACTAGTGCGTAACCGCAAGAACTTATGACCCATCCTCTGTACTCCACACACGGAGGCCAAGTCCGGATTGGTGAAGGTTGTGGGGCTAGCGGCCAAGCACAGTGTGAGAAGTTTTCAAGCTGCCTATAAGCTAGCAGTCGGCACCGACGGCTTAACGTGCCTTCCGAATCACGGAAACAGTCGAGATAAACGCAACTAACAATCAAACCCATCCAGGTTACGGGGGTCGAAACTGGTCACTAAAATCAGTAAAAGTCAGTTTTTTGTAAACCGGTCAGTAAAAGTCAGTTTTTTGGGAAAATGGTCAGTTTTGTCAGTTTTTTTGGGTTTGGCACTCATTTACTTCGGTCCTCTATTTATACAGGGTTATTTTTGGGTCGCCCACTAAAACTTCACAGTGGTTTCTACTCATGCAACTGAGCAACTTTCGCCAAGGAACCAATGGTCAATTTGCAAAAAAAAATTTGGACCTTCCATACTAATTGATCCGCCTATTTAGTATGGAGATGCCCAAAATTGTTTTGCGAATTGACCATTAGTTATTTAGAGAAAGTTGCTCAGTGTCATGAGTAGAATTTTGGACTGTATTTTTTATTGAAACATTTGTGATGGCCCGCCTACGCTTCCTATCTTGTTCTATGTCTTTGCCAACAATGATTTAGAATACTGCTGTGTACAGTGTACTGTGTATAGTGTACAGACACTGACTCAATTTTACTAATGTGTAAACACAAATAGTAAGTATATGCCCAATGATGCTTTGAGGGCAACAATTGATGCTCTATTATGTTGTTATACGCAACATAATATTGAAGTATAATTTTTCGAGAAAAAATAGATTTGCTATTTTTATTTTAATACATAACACCTACATTTTAACTCGTTTAATTAAGTCAGTAAAAGTCAGTATTTTAAGATTTTTGGTCAGTAAAATCAGTAGTTTTTAACACTTAACTTGTTTCGACCCCTGAGGTTATGACCGTGTATAGTCAGTTAGCCTGCGTGATCGACGTGACCACGCAAGCCGCACTGAGCCACGACCGCTTCAGCTACAGTACTTGTTTGTAAACAACCTTTTTCATTTTGTTATCCGGGTTATATGTATAAATCTTTCGAATTCCCTACTCGAAAGCGAGATACGTATTATACGTATAGCTGGTCGTGAGAAAAGCAGGAGTCTTCATTCAAAAATATTCCACAACTTTAGTGTTCCCTTGTGTGCACCTCCCCCTTACCCCTACCCCTCAGCAAGTTCATGATAATTAATTAAATTTTCTTGTTCTTTCGTAATATAGGTACTTACACAAATCTGGGACCACAATCCCTTGTTCACTTAACCTGCAAACACGAATTTGAACTTTTCATATTAAATAAATAACTACAAAAAAATGAGCTGGGTTTGTACGCCTGCCAGATCTATCAATTACCAAATTGGCTTTAAAATAAAATAAAAAATTATAAGTTAACTCATATAGCGTTGCAAGTTTTCACTTGTTGGGTGAGAGGAAGTAGGTAAGATTGGAGAAATAGTGGCGGCGTAGTTGAATGTTAAGAACAAGTAGAGATTAAACATTTTATAAACAGATATGACATTCGACGCAGAGTCGCGGTCAATAACTACATTTTTATTTACTTATTATCTTTACATTTTCGTATAGCTCTTGCACCCCATTAAGCAAGTATGTTTTTTTTTCAGCTGAAACAATACGGAAGATGTTGGCTGATTTACCAGCCAAGCGGCACCGCATTCTCGTCAACCCACTGACCCATATGACAAGACCTCGCGTTAAAAAGGACAATCCGAAGAAAACAATTATGATCAAGAAACATTCTTCAGATGACAAGAATAGTAAAGGTGCGTCGGGCAGTAAAGACACCTCACTTACGATAAAATTAGACAGTAACATCCCTAGAAGTGTTGCACTTAACTCAACTATCAATGAAGACACTAAATCTTTACGATCCAAAAGACGAGTTGTTGTCAAAACATCGCGACAAAGCCAATCTGTTCAAAGAAATGCAAATATGAGTAGAATAAAAAGAAAATCAATAAGATTGAAGGAACAACTGTTAGCAAATAAAGATGTAGGCATATCCCAAGATCTCCAAGCAGAATTAACAGCTGACGATTCTTTGCAAAAAATGGATATTAAAAAGATACGGTATAAAACAAGAGAACATGCGAATGAAACAGGGTCTAATAATCGTAGTGAACATAGACAAGGCTGCAGCAGATCTAACAGTAATTCCAACAATTCTGTTGCACCTACGCAAAGTTTTCCATTGAAACACTCGATAGCTAGCTTGACTGCCAATTCGGAGACGCATGACAAATCGGTTCAATTTCATCACCTTTTTTTAGTGCAACAGGAATGCAATAATGTAAATCAGCACATACCTTCCGGAGAACGTACGCTTTTTGAAAATGAAGATGTTATTGTTAGGTTCGATAAACCACCCTTAAATTTGTGCCAGAAATCATCACCTGATCTTCAAAAAAATAAGCTGAATAAACCAAGAAAAGGTTTGAATGATTGCATTGCGATGCTAAAACATAAACTGTTAGATCCTATGCCTTCAGAGGCTGCTGGACACGTGTCGGTGCAATGTGGCGGTGACGAACCACTCGATTTTGATGTGCCTATTACTAAGCATACGACAATGGATAACAATGAAACTTTAACAGTTAAAGCATCCCAAAGTAATGGTGATCATATTAAATTGAGCCATAACTATGAACAGCAATCGGCTACCAGCAAAACCAGACCAATAAATGATACCTCTGAAGAAAATAGAATATGCATTAAAAGTGTGACTGTGGAGAAAAAAGGAAATGTCACTGAGCCACTAAGACACAGTCCTAAACTAGTTTCAGAAAAAGAAGTTGTTGCTCAAAAGTCTAATACTTCTCATACAGCTTTACCAGGAGTATGCACAGAATTAAACACTGTTTCTGTGAATTCCAATTCCGGTATAAATTATTTATCATCCACAAGGGATGAAGCAAGTTCTCAGAACATCTCAAATCCAGATTCTTTTGATAAGTCTTCTCATATATCCACAAGATACTCGGAATATGAAACCACATGTAAAAATAACATATGTAACTACGAGCATTTAAGTAAAGAAGTGTTAAGTAATGTCAACCATGAAACCTTACTATCATCTCGAAAAGACATGCTTGTTAGAACAGAAGCGGACTTGATGACTCAAAATTTGCAGATAGAAATATATTCACAGCCGAAAGAATTTGAGGATATGCCTCCTATGATTCCTCCAGCACATGCAAGCACAAATGTTGCCCCGATGTTGACCATACCTTTGGATTTGTCTTCAAACAATCAAACCAATTCTCAAAAGAATTGTTACTCTGTGGAAAGTTATGATTACTACGAAACTTTAGATTTGTCAAATAAAACTTCATATGGCAGTAAGCCTGAAAATAATTATGACGTTGTAGATTTACGAGTCAAATCATTGCCACCAGAATATCAACATTCGGTAGACTTGTGCTTAAAATCTAGTGTGGAGGATTTCCAAAATTTGAAAGATTTCTCTGAAAATACACCGACGGATTTATCAGTAAAACGGAAAGGTACCGACCCTCGATATGATAAATATGATAGAACAAGTCTGGAAGATTTGTCAAGTCATTCCAAAACAATTCAGGAATGTAGATACAATCCATTTGTTGCTGTATCTCAAAATTGTCCTGCTGATTTATCTGGAAAAACGCCAGGACTGTCAGCTTCAAAAATTGAGCAAACTAATATAAATCTTGGAGACGTGGAATATTCTGGAAATTTTCAGAATTCTGTCAGTAAGGTAAATGAATCTTTACCCATATCGAATATTAAAAAAATACCACAGACCGTTATGCTATCTTCGGAAGCTATAGTAACACAAAATGATAATAGAGGTTTCGATAATGTACCTCATTTAAACGAAAATCTTGATACAGAGCAAAGCCAAAAAACCGACAGTTGTGATGCTGCCTTGGTAATACCACAATATAAAATAAAAACTACAAAATCAAAACAATCAAATATACTAATGAAAAACATTTTAACAGAATCTTTAGATGAATACTCATGTCGCTCAAATAATGCTCCAAATGTTATCACGTCATCTACGCCACAAGATTCATCTACTGAAACGACAGTTAACATGAGTATAAAGTCACGTGATTTTATGGGAGATACTTCTAACACATCAACAAGTAACATCAATAATTCCATGACTGCAACAGCTGTTACTTCACTAAGTACTCAAATAACTGGACTCAATTTTATGCCTTTATATACCACCTCTTCTTCTGGTCCCATACCAACAGAGTTATCCGTAAGTAAACTTGCTTATTCAGCTTGTCAAAGTACCAATGGAACTACAATTGTCAGTAGCACAACAATATATGCAACAAGTGCGGAAGTTCCTTCAAATCAGAAGACTCATCTTGAGCATAAAGTTATGACAGATTTGCAGAAATATGAGACAGATAAGGCTGATAAAGGTATTTCATCAGCAATTGAAAGAAAGTTCGAAACTCAGACAGATAGTTCTGTTGTGGTAACTTCTGATCAAGACCCCGAGACAGCAAGAAAAATTGCTATGCTTCCTAAAGAATTAGTGGAAATTATAGGAAATATGCCAGCAGATCATAGAAAACAGTTGTTGAATGTTTTGCCACAATATGTGTCAGCATCGCCTGCATTATCACAAAATGAAACAGAGAAGGTGATAAATTTAAAGCCTTCAGCTACGGGTTCTTCACAAACTGATTCCTTTGAAAATACAGAACTGTCAACTCATACAACTTGTAGTCTAACTTCACAGGAAAATGTTTTATCCAAGCAAAACTTACCGTCTCCAAGCTGTTCTGATCAGATTCCTCAGATAAAATCAACACTTACGGTCCAACAATTTTCTTTTTCTCCAACCAATGACATAAGCAAGAAGTCACTATGTAATACAGAACCTGATCTTATTTTAAAAGATGACATTACGGTGGGCAAAGATCGTCACCTTGAAGACCCGTACATTGGTTTGGATTCAAATAAAATTAATGCACTTGCTGAATGTGACAAAAATAGAGAAAAGATTATCGATTTAACTGACGAAGAAAACTCAGTTCTTTGTATGGATACAGTAAAGACTGTTGAATGTCTGTCGAGTGCTGTAAAATTATTTACACCAGATCCCACTTTAACGACTATAGAGAAGCCTTTACGGAGAAAGGTAAACAGTGAAAAAACTGCTAGTTTAAGAGCAGTTCGTATAAAAGCACCAGCCGAACGACAAAAAGAAAATAAATTGCTGAAAAGAATGTCAGTAGAGCAACAGTGTAATCCGAATATAAGTGATTCCGAAGAAAACGAAGTCAACAAATCTTTGGAGTCCAACACATCACTGGCTATACAACAAGCTGAGATTAGTAGCACACAAAGTAACAGAAACGCACAGCCTAATATTAATAATGAGCCCGAAGCAAATGGTAACGCGTCCCACAGTCCTTTACGTTCACCTATAAAAACAACTATTAAAAACAAAGATATTAACTCTCAAGAGGCAATAACCAAAGCAGCTGTGGTTACGTCATCTATACCAGTGAACGATGCTACCCGTGAAGAAGCTAAAAGATTTTCCACTGAAGAAGTAGATAAAGAATGTAGCGATAACGCCGCTAAAAGAAGCGGAAAGGAAGATCTTCAAACTATTAATATCAAACCTAACGTTATGGTTAAGGCAGTTGAATTAAGACAAGAATCGTCGAATAAATCAGCAAAATTAGTTATGGAATCTAATAAAAAAAGAACAGAACTAACACACATTAAAAATGAAAAAGAAAAATTTGAAAGTGGTACAGGAGTTAATGATGATGACTCTGAAGATGATGTCTCGTTGGCTTCAATTGTTAAGCAAAAGAAAGACACCAAAAAAGGTAAATATGATACTGATATTTTATCTCATGTTACGAATGCTTCTCTAGCTAAAAATTATGAAAATGTTGATAATCATGCTCTTAAACATGAGTTATACGAAGTGAATGTCACCAAAAAGATAATAAAAAAAAATAAAAGAATTCGCAAATATAAAGAGAAGTTCTGTGACTCCAACGTTTTAGCAGAGACAGCGAAAGTTGTAAATCAACGAACTAAAAACAAAAAGCGAAATAATAAAGTAGAGACTGCTGCTCATGAAAACTTTGACACTATAAAAAACAATGAAGATACTTCCTTATCTGAAAATTTTAAAAAGGAAATAGCGAATAAAGATTCTGAGTTGATAGACACCACTGAACAACAAAATAAAAATGAAGTTATTGTTTGCCACGATACGGGAACTCTACAATCTAATATGTCCATGGATAAAACTGGCACTGTTAGATTAAGTACTGAGAAGGATTCGCGGGAATATAGTACAAATGACAATAGTTTATCTCATTCAGATGAGGATATTTTGAGTAGTGTTCAAAAAGAAAATATAAATAAATCAGTATATCAAACTAAAAAAGTCAGTAAAAGTGTATCTGAGGAGAAACTAGGTGATCTCCGTACCATAGAGCAAGGAATAATCATAAATGACAATATTTTTACTGAGTTATCAACTGTTGAGTTAGAAAACAAATCTATATCTCAATCATTAGAAGATACATATTTGAAAGAATGTTCTTACCAATTTGAAAGTAAAAAAAATAAAAATGTTAAGTTAACAAATGAACTGACAAGTTTTAAGGAAGAACTCTTGAAAGATAATTTGAAATTAGACGGCAACATTTCCACTTCATTACGGCGTAGCAGACGCGGAAAGTCCCTTTACATGGATAATATAACGGATCCTGGAATAGTTGAAACTGGCGTAGATAACAAAGCACCTTTAACTAAAAAACAACTTATTTTTTCTAAGCTTCTGCTTGACGAAGAATCTCTGGAAAAACGGTCAGAAAATGATAAAAATAACGTAGCCATTGATATTAATCGCGCTGAGATTAAAAATGACACCGTGGTACATGACAAAGAAAAAAATATATCTTCACCAGATTTTTCCAATGAAATTTCGATTGATAGTGTTAAAGGAAAAAAACGAAAGAAAACGAATCAAATAAAAAGTAAAAGTAAAAAGAAAAAATCCTTACATATATCTTCAGGCCCAAAAGAAAATAACGAATTAATTTCTTCAGACGTGATAGATACAGCTACTGAATCAAATGTAGAATACCAGAATAGTATATCTGTTAAAGACGATATTCAGGAAAATATTAATAAACAAATAGGTTATTTTAGCAAATCTGAAGAACATAAAAATACGCCTGCATTAGAGTACAAAACTTACCGTAAAGATAAATTAACTAAAATTCTTACTGAAAAACGCAAATCCGATACGATGACAAGTGGCGATGGCGGCCATATCGCCAATTCTAAAAAGACTAAAGTACAGCTTGTGTCAGAAATTGGGATAGTGGACAAAAGCATGGAAGTAAATAAGCCTCAGGAAGATAAAATTTCTGCAGAGGCCAATATTCTGACAGCAGCAAGAAGAACGAGATCTAAGTCAGTTATTGTAAAATCTACGCCACCTAATTTGTATGATCCCTATGACATTGATTTTGATGAAATAGCTGAAAAGACAGAACCATTTAGAAAAGCTTTAGGGCAAACGAAAGGCTTGAATAAAATAAACCAAAAAGCTGGAAGCGATTTAAAGTTGAATGAAAAGGAAATATCAGCAGGAAAGGAATCCAAAATTTCCTTTTCCGCAAAAACACCAAAAAGAACTCTTGACAAATTTAAGACTGATACTTTCGCTATAAATTCGAAAAATAATAAGATTATTGATAAAAACATTTTTCATTGTGAAGCGCAAAACAGCAAGTCGAAGCAAAAATCATCGGCTGCGGCAAATGAAAATTTAAGTGATTCAGATGACTCATCAAAAAGTGACATTCCTCTGAAAAAGTACCTTGAAGGAAAAGAAAAACGTATGGCTGTAAAAGAAGATAATACACGTATCAACACAAAACTAAAAAAGGTAGACATCAGTCAGAAAATTACTGATACTGGAGCTCTGTCAGAAACTGAGGAACAGCTAAGATCTGAACAATTTATGGAAAGCTTTGGTTTCTTTTCGCAAAGAAAGCCTCGAAAATCAAATTTATTGGCAGCAAAGAAAATTGCTGAGACTTTTAATAACATTGGTAACGAAAAAGATGACACATTCTATGGTGCAAAACATCGCATACCTAAAAAAGGATGTCCAAGTGAAAATAAAAGAAATTTACCTGATAATAAAACTGTGAACCCTGTACCGAAGCCTGAAAGTACTGATACAAAACCTGAAAGTCCCATAGTCACTAACACGGGACCATTTTACTGTTATGTGTGTAATAAAGTTTTCTTTAGACAAGATAATTATTTCAGACATCAGATGACTTTATTGCATGTATCTAAATTATCTGAATTCGAATTGAAACTACCAACTAATCGAATCGTTGAAGAGCCAAATTATTTAGTGGCTTTCAGAGATCAAATTCAGCGTTTCAAAAAAATAGGTTTGCAGTTAGCTGCTAAGTTAAACAAGAAAACTAAAATAAAGTATCCGAGTTTAGATGTAATTATAGACAAAGTAAATAAAACAGTAGAGAAACAGAAACTGAAATTGAGTAATGACCAAGAACTTTTTTTGGACTGCTGTAAACTTCTAAAGGAATCGCATATTCCTGATATAACAAAACAGGAATCAATACTTTTATTTAATGAAATACATGATAAATTATGCTCCAATAAACCTTGTTTGGAAGATATACAGATTATGGAAAAATTAAATAATTATGTAAATTCAGATAGTAAAAGTGACTGCGATTCAATTACAGCTAAAAGTATATTAGAGAGTGATGAAGTAAGAAATCTTGAGAATGATTTAATTTCTGGCCTTAAGGAAGCTGCGCAAATAAATAGAAGAATTTGTAAGAATATACAAGCCCAACAAGACGATACTGAAATAAGCAATGAAAGCTTTTCGATTCCTAATACAGAACGGCCAATGCAAATTGATCAGTTTGATTTGGAGGAACCGAGTAAGTCTAGGAAACATATACAAACCAAAGCAAAGATGTATCCAGATGTGGAAGACATAGACTTATTTGAAGACAAATTTGATAAAATCAAAAGAAAGTGTAGATCTCAGGCCGCGGCTGCTAAGCAGACACAATCCGCCATGGAAGCTAGACCTGGGTAAGTTAGGATTTAATTGTAATTTTCAACTCTAATCAAGGAACTTATATAAGACGCACAATTAAAGTTGACTCCCGACATAAGGAAATAAATTACAAGGCGCATTACATATTATGCCGAAAGTAGAGTCTTGAGATCTAAATTAAAATTATATATTTTTTGGTTCAATGAAAAATATTATTATAAGAAAGCATGCAATGCAAATGCCACGACATCACTTACGCAATTGCTCTGAGACTTCAAATAATTTGCGTATTGTCCATTAATTATTAGAGGAAAGTTGTTTAGTTTCGTGAGTTGGTATATGTCTGGACTTAAAAAAACTGATATATTAAAACGATGTGTTCTAAAAGCGTCTTTTACTTCGTAGTGCAAATGTTTTAAGAATTAAGTAATCGATTTTAAAACAATTTAATATTAACAATTGTGGAAATAAAATATCATTCATATTCATTCCTAGGTGTCTAAAATGTCTCAACGTTGGTAGTTAATTTTTGAAAAAACTATATTTGATTTGAACTTGAAACTTGTGAAACCAATATACGTGGTATTTTTTTCTATAAAACATTAAAGAATTATTTTTTTAATATATACAGGTGTAACAAAATAGGCGTAGGATCCATTAACTGGGGCTTCTACTCATCATATTGCAACTTTTTGTTCGACTAACATTTTTGGACTCCACATAAACAGTGCCAAAACAGCTGATCAATTTGAATGAAGAGTCCATTTTTTTTTGCGATGAGTAGATTACAGAGCGACCAGGCTCCAGACTTATTTTTTACACCCTGTATAACAAGATTACGTATATTTTTTTGGTTACAGACCGCTACGCTCTTAAGATAAAAATAAAGTAACCACTTTACACCTGATAATCAGCAATGTCTATTCCGTGATATTCTGTCAAATACATTAATATCCAGAAATGATTCATGCTTTATAATAAAAAATATCAAATCAACAATAATAATAAGTACTCAAAAAATGCCAAATAACCTTAAAGGGTATAGCAGGGTTACCATATCAAAAGTGCCCCAAGGTCGCGGTCGTTTCCATGTTACTACCTCGTAAATTTATTGCTCTGAGAGAATCATTTTTACACCAAATTTCAAACCCCTTCTCTCAATAGTGAGGGAGATATAGGGGTGGCAACCCTTAACTTAAAAATTCATTATCTTTAAACCTATTTGAGATATCTCAATGAAATTTAAAAAATGTATAGTTATTTATAAGCTTTATATCATAAATTTTTTCATATTTTTATTATATTTATAAATGGTGAAAAACAAGATATTTAATTTTTAGGGGTGGTTTATCCCTGGAGTGACACCAATGAAAAAAATATATTCTAATCGTCTATTTTCTAGTAATAACATAAAAAAGTTACACAAAGCTCGTTAACTCGGAACATTGTTAAAAAAAACCCGGCGAGTCGGACTCGCGCACCGAGGGTTCCGTATAAATTCATATTCACACGGTCATACACACACAAGAGATACGGTGTGTCGCATATTTGGACTCTCGCATGGGAATCAAAACCTATAGGGTACTTCCCGTATACCTAGAATCATGAAATTTAGCAGGAAGCAATACTTATAGCACAAGTAAAGGAAAAAGTCCGAAAACCATAAAAATTTAGTTACATCACAAAAAAATATGTGAGTGTCTAAATATGCGGCATAAACGGCCGTATCTCTTAAGTGCGTTGGCATAGAAGTTTGATTTTTTCACAGCTTCAAGGGATTGCAGGCAGTATTTGATATTAATTTCAACTTGATACGTCTATGCGTTCCTGAGAAGAAGGGTTGTGACAGACAGACAAACGGACAATGAAGTGATCCTATAAGGGTTCCTTTTATCCTTTTGAAGTACGGAACCCTAAAAATAAAAATCAAAGTTGCTGTTGTAATTTTATAACATGATTTTCGTTACATTTTTTTTTTCTCAATGAGTCTTTGTTTGCGATTTGACAATACGCGCGGTTTGAATATGTCGCAAAATTATCTTACGAAATGATTCATTGTCCCACGACGCAAAGGAGAAAGCCGATCTTCTAGGCAAACTTTTTGCGTCCAACTCGACATTAGATGTCACGGAAACGAGCCGCCGACCATACCGCGGTGCAAGAGCTGTATGCCGGATATCCGGTTCCACCAACGCTCAGTGCGTAAAGCACTTTTTTCCCTCGACATTCATAAGTCGAGTGGGCCCGATGGAATCCCTCCTATCTTGTTGAAGGTGTGTGCTCCAGAGTTGGCTCCAGTTTTAACGCGCCTTTTTCGGCTCCTACTCTTCTGGCGTAGTCCCGAACTCATGGAAGACAGCTTTGGTGCACCCGATCCCTAAAAAAGGTGACCGCTCGCATTCGTCCAACTACAGGCCGATAGCCATAACCTCCTATTTCTCAAAGATAGTCCATTATCAACAGCCAGCTCCTTCGGTATCTAGAGGACCTGTTTGCCCTGTGTGGGAATTGAACCCACGACTCTCGGATCAGAGGTCAGGATCGCTAACCACTTAGCCACCGAGTCAGTCATAATATACACCGTTAAAATTTCGTTGAGATATCTCAAATAGTTTTAAAGATAGTTAATTTTTAAGTTATGGGTTGCCACCCCCATATCTCCCTTACTATTGAGAGAAGGGGTTTGAAATTTGGTGTAAAAATGAATCTCTCCAAAAGCAATAAATTTACGAGGTAATAACATGGAAATGACGTTGGGGCACTGTTGATATTACCCTTTTATCTTATTTTACTTATTTATAAAATGATATAGCACAAGTTTAGATACACTTATTCAAATCCTTAAAATTATACAATATAAGAATGAAATATAATATGCCTTTTAATTATTTTTACAGGCATAAAACACGCAAGAAAATTGAAAGAAAAAAAGGGAAGAAGGCTCTTAAGAAAAACTACCAAAGCACAGTGCTGACAAAAGGAGCATTAAAAGGATTTGATGGTATAAAAGTATCAATACCAACGTCTGAGATAAACGTTCCTGGTATCAATTTATCACTAGCAGAAATACCTCCTAAAAAGAAGAAACGAAAATTTTCGAAAAAGAAAAGAGAGAAAAAAGATTCTGAATCTAGTACGAAATTTGAAAGCAATAATAGAATTAAAGAAGGCTCGCCCTTACAGAGAAAACTTGATGTTTATGAGTTCATGGACAACGAAGATGCAGAATTATTTGAATTCAGACCCTCCACCTTAATGGAAAGATTTAAAAGTATGAACAGTAAAGAATATCACTTAAAAGAAATATCAAAGCTAAATGACTCTATGGATGAGGTAGGAAATACAAGCGAAAGTGGTTCTGACGAAGATGATTTTGTGTACATGTCGGATGACTATGTGTGCAGTGATAATGAAACTGAAAACAGTATACTATCTTGTGAAATAACTAATATAAAAGCGGAATCTAGAAAAAATTTTACGCCACCGAAAAGAAAAGATGTTGTTGAGAAAAATGCTGTAATGGGTAAAATATTTAAACATAATGCAGTACGAAGTGACAAAAAGGGAATAAAAGCGAAGGAACCAGACAAGCTCAAAACCAATTTAGATCAACTTTTTGATAGTTTGCTAGAGGAGGAACCTGTCACATCAACCATAAATAATGAAGAAACGTCGCCATGCTTAAGTGAAATTGAAGATATTCCGAGCAAAAAATTCGGCACATTGCACTCAGATTCTGTTTCTCAGGAGGACAAAGCATCTTCCTCAAGAACTCATGCAAGTTCTTCTTATTCAAGCGAATGGAATGGGCCATCAACATCTAAACAAGGAGATTATGATTTACTGGTTGAGCCTACCACGTCTAAAGGTTCTGTAATGGTGTCGAAAAAACTTGTGAATACGCCAAAAGTGTTAAATTATGAAGAGACTAAACAAAAATCTATGGACGAAATATCTCCAAATAAAGAATTACAAGATGATTTTTGTAATGAGGCATTTGATAATACCGGTGTAGCGAGGCAGCGAGCTCGTAGAAAATGCACTGTTGGTAAACAGAATGTCTTAGCTGAAACCTGGAGTTCAGAATCTGAACCTGATAGCGTGCCCCTTCGATCGAATAGTGCGGAATCACTCGTCATCACCGCTAGCCGGAAGAAAAAAGGAAAGAAGAGAGAAGGAATTCAGTCTAGTGGTAGACGCGGTAATAGATCCTTGTTGAATAAAAAACAAGATGCTCAAAGCAAGGTAAATAGTACTTGTCGAAAGATATCGTCAAGTAATACAACCGGCAATTTTGTTCTTGAAAATCAAGTGGAAATTGCTACTGAAGCTCGAGAGCTAGAAAATAAGGGACATGGCGGAGTTGATATGCCTTCTGATTGTGCGACACCACTAGCAGCGCCGGCCGCACAGGGTCCACTCGTTGCGAAAGGGCAGCTACGCTCTGCAACTTCCTATTGGTCGCCGAGCGGGGCCACAGAGCAAGAGCACTTTCAGCAGCACGGCTGGATTGTTGGCGACAGCCACAAAAAGTTAGTTACAATGTTAGCACACGCCAAGGGTCGCAAGCGCCATAATGACGACGAGCGACACTTGATCGAGTAACTTAGTTGTATTGTAATTATATAGGTAGGTAGGAGTCTATTCACACTATACATTAGATAAACCCTTCTGTTACTTTAGTTTTTAGGTTTACAGTCTTCCACTGAGATGTTCACCCCTATAAAATCGTACAAATCGCTACGAAAATATATTTTTCTTGGTTTCAGAGGTTCTATGGCTCACATTTACGAACGTTTCTTGTACAGGGGGACCTTGTGGAATGACTTTATTACATAATGTCTGAGACTGTATTGCAATCACACTATTGTTTATATTGGATTTTGGTTATATTGAGGCAAAAGCAGAAAATAATATTTTGTTTTAATCTTATCTAATATTTTCGATATTCGTGGATGTGATGTCACATTAGTTTACGAGCTACAGCCGTTGCCAGCTTTAGAAAGGGCGTGGCAGCTGCTTCTTGTTATAACCACCAATGGTATTGTGTTGGATGAGACTTAGATTATATATCACCTACAAAATGTTGTAAATATCTTGTACATAATCTCTAGCTCTTTATAAAGTGTCATTTTGACGATACGACCAGAAAAGTTGTCGTTTAGTCTAAAACAGTTATTGAGTTTGTATATACTGTATCTATATTTTGTTTGACATTTTAATTAGACTACATTTTATGGTATCGTTCTAATTAGGGATATGTTCAGTTTTTATGATAATTTATGAATTATGATTTTCAAAATTTAATATAGAAGTATTCAGATTTTATTTCATTTTATGTTGGTAAAGTTGTCAAAGAGTGGAGAGGGGGACATGAAACTAACCAACATGTTATATTGTACAGTAAATTTAAAATACACACATATATTATTTTATGTAATGTAATAAATGTGAGAATTAAGCTATAAAGGATATTCTTAACAATAATGTTCAATATGGTTACGAAACCTTAAAAACATTTTAATTTTACAAATTTGTATTTTATGAAGGATTCCTTGATAGTAGATAAACTTATGTGCAGAAGCGATTAGTTGTCTTGTGTAGGTATAGGTCGTTAATATTTATTCTTTTGTGCTTACTCTACTTACCTCGAAAACTATTGTTTCAAAATCGGATTATAATTATTAAGTGTAGGTTAAAGATTAACTTTTTTTCAACGATTAATTTTCAAAAAGGAATATGTACATATCTTTGTTTCGCCACAAGTCGTTTTTGAGGTTTCGTATCAGCGGTTCCACAGGTATTCTCGATATAAGGAACAAAACTTAGATGTTCAAGCTTCAGTAGTGTTAATTTTTAAACGCAATTTTTGATATTTGGTGTCAATGTCCTTGAAGTGAAACTGACTTCAGTTAATCCGTTTTCAATAAATCATCCATACAAAATCAATAGGGATTTTCTCTGTCAATTTCTCTAACTAGAGGGCGCATAACAGATAATTAAATCACTTTTACTCGAAAATTATGACTTGTTTAATCATTATCAATAATACCCATCCGGAGTTTTCTACCGTGAGTGGATGGTGTAGCGGTCCCTAAATATGTTAAGAAACCCGTAAAGCAGTAGTGAGATATTGTGTATATGTTGTATGTAAACAAACCTACAACGCTTTTTTATTGTAGATATAATATTATACTTACAAAATACCTATAAAAATAATGACTAAAAGCGGTGTTGGTAAATATAACATACTGTCATCAACATCATTGCTGGAGCACGAGTATCTTTACATATTTAGGGAACGGTGATTAGGTAATTGTTGGTTGGATATGAAATTTAGGGTATGGATTAAATCCTATTCTTTCAGACTAGATAAAACTAAATCGAAAACGCTTCGAGTGCCACCTGGTATAGTTTTCGCTGAAAATCCCCAATTATTGATTTATCATGAACTATATTTTTGGAATCATTTCCCTTGTGTATCTGCCTACCTGTTCAGTTTTTGGATCTTATGTATCACAAAGCTATTGTACATAGATATAATTATAATTCTTATATAAAATGTCTGTAATCGCCACAGAAACTTGCGCAATTCTTGTGCAGCCGCCTCCCGCCGTCGCCGCTGGATGCACGGAGCAAAACATGCATTACCTATTTAGGTACAGTCGAAGTACAAAAGTCCATATAGTAAATTCCATGTAGTATTATTTTGTGATTTCGCAATATTATTAAATTGTTTCATATGTTTATTGCGAGGCCCCAGAATGCTCAGATTAGAGAAATATCTTTAAGACCAGTTTTACCAATACGTCGGGCGGCGGTTTCCATCAGGACGGTCTTATCTGTATATCAAGCTAAACGTAAGTTTACTTCGCACATTTACTTATTCATGATGTTTTCTGTCAGCTTAAATTCCAAAAATCCAATGAAAAACTCTGTTTTTCTATATGTAATATCTACATCATGGTGCCAAAGCTGCCGTCGTCGCGTTGTTTGTTTTTTACTTACAATCGGCAGTTTGAAAAAAAATTGTGACGACAGATTTATGGTATCTAAATAAGGCTAAGACTATGCAAACAACTGTTAAATGGGTTAGGTTATATTTACATGTAGGTTCCTACCCTTCTCGTCTACTATGCACGAGGCGTGTGGGAGTTGGAATCTATAATCAGTAACCCATGATGACACCATGCTATGTCCGCAAACCGGGTGGTCAAGCGTGGTCTGCCGATCGCGGATGAACGAAACTGGATGGCGGGCGGACATCGCGTGCAAGCTCTTAGCACTTACCGTCTAAGACTTGCGAATGTTTGTGCGCGTCGACCAATAGTGAATCCAATTAAGTGTGTGGTCTATCTATGTTATGATTGGTATTTCTTAATTATTATATTTATTTTAATGTGTTCCTTGCATAATGTAGGTAAATACTAAAGATTATAAGCTATTATTTTATTCGAAAATTAACAATAATTAAATACAACATAATATCAAGGATAAGTACCTACCTACTTTCAGTTTGTGAAAACTAGTTTTGTCTTTATGGGGCTGATAAAGTGGTCTCTGTGGTCTGAGTTGGTTGATTTGTTAACTATTTTTATACATTTAGATATTTTGAATAGTCAGTAAAATGAAATCTCATGCATTAGTTATTTTGTTTCTCTAGTCCAGTAAAGGAAAGACTAACACCCTGTTATCAGCCTCGGTATAATTTGTGATGTAATTTCCAACAAAAATAAGACTTATTATTTTCGATTTACGCAAGTATATAATTTAATAATTTTGATAGCTTGTGTGCAATGATTTTACTGTTTAAGAAAATGGAAGTAATGAAGTTTAATTCTTGAATAAAGCTCAATGTTGAAATTTTAATTTTTAATTTTACACAATATTAAACCAGTCTGCAAAAGTTGATATGATACGATGACATAGAACTTGCGTTGCCAATCTTGCTTATATGTACTTATTTATGAATTAGCAATACAGGAATACAGTCGAGAATAGACATTTCAAAGGAGAAAGTCAACAATGTATGGACCAAAAATCCAGAATCGATACAAACAAACTGTATGCCATTAGATTTCTTAGTATTCACTAAATATCCTACATAAGTCCCTCCGTCTGGCGTAGTAGCTAGTCAATTTAATTCAGGCAGTCGCGGGTTCGATTTTCGGCGGGGTTCAACTTTGTAAGATTCTGTTTTGTTGTAGGTAGGGCATTTTCTCAGCCCGCCTGGCAAGGTTATATAAGTCTTGCCGGCAATGTCACTGTTATGAATCCGCTAAAGTTATGAAAATCTCAAGCAGTTAATGGGTGTTTCTATATACATTCTCAGCCCTATAGCTCCGATTCCTCATTGATTTGGGCGTGGCGACTTCGATATGGTTATTAAGTTCATTATCTGTTGGCATACAGTTTCTTCGTATCGATTACTGGGTTATTTTTGATATCATCGCCTTTTTGACTTCTCTATTTTTACGAGTTTTTTTGTGTGCATACACAATTAAACACCCTGTATTTTAATAGATAAATATTTCTCGAGTTTTTTTTAGTTAGGCTGTATAGGCAATGAGGGCTTTCCGTCAGGTCGACTTCACTTTTATTTTATAGTTGTCACCCAGAATGGAGGAGAAAAATATTTTCTCATGCGCTCTTTTAAACATTTCTAGATACAACCGTTTAGCTAGCATGGGGGGGGGGGGAAGTAACTAACAAATCGAAAAATGGTCTTACAATATTTTTAAAAGATCTATCCAATGACACCCCACACCATGGGATAGTCGAGAAAAACCACTTTGTCGGCGTGATTAATATGCAATATCCGTACCAAATTACAGCTCTCTAGTACTAGTCTCTGAGCTAAGCCGCGGACAGACAGAGAGACAGACGGACATGGTGAACCATTTCCGAGATAATTTTAATTTTTTTTTGAAAAATCTTCGGATTGTCTGCCACCTTAAAAAAATATTAAAAATTTTATTTTATTTTTTAATAATGGATAACGTAGAAGATATGTTGTTACTTCATAATCAGTAGTAAAATAAAAAATATGTATAAATATTCTGAAGTTACAGCATAAAATAACAAAAACTTCAAAATATGTTTTACAATTTATTGAACAAAATAGAGGATTTTCTAAAATAAATCACCTATACATTAGACGTGCAGATTCTTAAAAAATATCTACCTACGTCTTATTAGCTTTCTAAAAAGGTATAACAACCTTGCCTAAAAAAAAACAAACAAAAACTTATTAAAACTTGTAAAAACCATGAAAATCAGCTAAGTGTAACTTTGAACTGAACAGTCTCTTTTTAAGGTAAAACACAATAAAAGATGTTCTCTAACACAGTTTCACTACAATAAGTCTAATTTAGGGTTATTCCTGTTTGTCCCCACGAGCCTGTAACAGAACTTTTAGTTTTGTTTGTCCCCGAATTTTTTGTATGGGGACAAACAGGAATTTTTAAAGGACGTTTCATTTTGTGCCTGGACATGTACGTAGTACGAAAAATACAGAAAGATATATGCTTTCTAGGAAAAATAATGAAAAAAATATTAGAAGCAGGGTTGCGTGGTTCAAGTATAATTTTTTGTCAGCACTTTTTACAATATAAATGGTAACACTGAAGCTTGCAATAGTAGGTCACGTTCAGAAATTACGGCTTCATCCACATATTCCTCAGATGCTTTCTCTGACTCTGATTGACTGAACACCCTTCTGTTCTGACTTCTGACATTGGTGTACGATTTTTTAAATCTGCGGATATGCCTTGCCTCTTTTACAGGCATAACAGCTGGTTTTCGAGTTACTTGTCGGACAACTAAATTATTAATTTCAATGGTATGTACAAAATCTAGTTTCTGAACGTAAAATGCTCAAAATTGCGCTCGCTTCGCCATGTTGGGTGATTCTGATTTATGTGTTGCGATTGTTAAATCTGATAAACTAGATAAACCTCGCAACGAAGGTAAATCGAAGGAAATGTACAATTAGTAAAGACTATGTTTCTAATGCCTTATTTATGATGTTTAGTACACAGACAAGGTCCAAGCTCCATAGTCCCGTGAAACGTCTCCTTTCGTTAAAAAAAAGTTTGGGGTTTACGGGTGTTAGCAGTTAACGGGTGTTTCTGTATACATTCTCAGCCCTATAGCTCCCATTCCTCATTGATTTGGAGGTGGCGACTTAGATATGGTTATTAAGTTATTATCTGTTGGCATACAGTTTGTTCGTATCGATTACTGGGTTATTTTTGATATCATCGCCTTTTTGACCTCTATTTTTACGAGATTTTTGTGTGCATACACAATTAAACACCCTGCATTTTAATAGATAAATCTTTTTCGAGTTTTTTTTAGTTAGGCTGTATAGGCAATGAGGTCTTTCCGTCAGCTCGACTTCACTTTTATTTTATAGTTGTCACCCAGAACGGAGGAGATTTCTTTTTCTCATGCGCTCTTTTAAACATTTCTAGATACAACCGGGGGAATGTGACTAACAAATCGAAAAATGGTTCCCACAATATTTTTGAAAGATCTATCCAATGACACCCCACACCATGGGATAGTCGAGAAAAACCACTTTGTCGGCGTGATTAATATGCAATATCCGTACCAAACTACAGGTCTCTAGTACTAGTCTCTGAGCTAAGCCGCGGACAGACAGAGAGACAGACGTAAGGTAAGTGACCCAAATAAGGCCTACCTTATTTTTATCTTGACGTAATTAGTAGGTTTTTAAGAAAAACTCACTCATCTTTCGGAATATTATTCTTTATTGATTAAACTTTAAAATAAATATAGTTGAAACGTTAAAAAAACAAAAATCAGACTTCTGTGAATCAAAATATAAAAAAAGTCCTTTAGGCCTTATTGGGAGACCCATGTCGCAATAAGGCCTTTCATACTAAAAGAAAGAAAAAACAATCATAAAACTTCAGTTACTAAAACATATCAACGTAATATTATTTAAATTTAGTTAACAGATAATCCTGCAGACATCATATCTAGAGGAATTCAACCATCTAAATTAGAAAATCATGAATTATGGTGGAATGGTCCCAAATGGCTACAACATGAAAATATACCCGTAACCAAAACTATACCAGAAATATGTGAGGAGATAAAAAACAGCTTCCAGGCGTCAGTCAATATTAAACCGAAGAATAAAGAATGGGAAAGATTTTCGGAACTACAAAGAATGATAAGGGTGCTTTCATATTGTAGAAGAGTTAGCCAAAAAGAAAAATCAAACAACACGTTGCTTTCATGCGACGAGATAGAGCAAACAACAAAAAATATCATAAAAATTGTTCAACAAGAGACTTTTAGTGAAGAATACGAAGCTATGAAGAATAAAAATCCAGTGAAGAAAAGCAGCAAATTGTCAAATCTCGACCCGTTTATAGATGAAAATAAATTAATACGTGTAGGTGGCAGATTAAGAAACTCCGACCTACCCTACAACCAAAAGTACCCAATAGTATTACCCTATAACCATCACATAACAAAACTGGTAATACGAGATGCCCATCAAAAAACGTTACATGCCGGAAATGACGCTACTCTGGCTTATATACGTCAGAAATTCTGGATAATTGGAGCGAAAAGAGCAGTTAAATATCAAATTAATAAATGTGTAAAATGTATACGATACAAAGCCATAACTGCAAATCAAAAAATGGGTCAATTACCGCAACCGAGAGTAACACAGTCATACCCATTTAGTCACACGGGAGTAGATTATGCAGGACCTATACAAGTACGTGCCATGAAAGGAAGAGGTCATAAGTCGTATAAAGGTTATATAGCTGTGTTTATATGTTTGGCTACCAAAGCTATCCACCTAGAGCTTGTCGGCGACCTGTCTACTGAGTCATTCATCGCAGCACTCCGTAGATTTATGGCGCGTAGAGGACACGTGGCTCATATGTATAGTGATAATGCTACAAACTTCGTAGGTGCGGCAAACTTCCTCAATGAAGAAATATTACAGATAACACAGTCGAGCCAATTTCAAAATACGATAACAAACATGGGAACACAATGGCATTTCATACCGCCATCCTCCCCGCATTTCGGAGGCATATGGGAAGCCGGAGTAAAATCAATGAAATATCACCTACGAAGAGTAATTGGAGACGTCACGTTAACCTATGAAGAACTGACTACCTATTTGTACCAAATTGAAGCCTGTTTAAATTCAAGGCCACTTTGCGCACAAACTGAGGACATAAATGACAACGTAATTTTAACACCAAGTCATTTTTTAATTGGAAGACAAGCAGTTGGCATTCCGGATCCAATGTCAAATATAAATACAGATTTATTAAATCGATGGAAGTTAATTCAAAAAATGAAAAAAGATTTTTGGAACAGTTGGACAAACGATTATCTTCACCAATTACAGCAAAGATATAAATGGAAAACCAACAAGGAAAATCTTAAAATAGGCACGGTGGTATTAATTAAAGACGAAAATGTAGCCCCCAGTAAATGGCCTATTGCAAAAATTGCACAACTTCATACAGGTACCGACGGTGAAACTAGGGTTGTGACACTGAAAAAACCATCTGGGTCACTGCAAAAGAGGTCAATCCATACTTTGATTCCACTGCCAATTAATGAGTACGACAACAAAATAAACAATCAAGAATTGACTACTCAAACTAGCGACATCAGCTCTAATTTCGCACGAACAGAAAATAATAATTCGAAAAACAAAAATATATCGCCAAGTTCGAAGTATATGTGGTTAATTAACATAATGATGTTTATGCTATTAATAAGTAGCGCAACAGCAAATTACACAATGAAAAATTTAGAAGGAGGAATTTATGTAGAGCCCATAGGAACAGCAAGTATTGATCGCGGAATTTTTCGAATTCAAACAAACTACGCAAAAGAAAATTTTGAAAAGGATTTGAAGATAGTAGCCGACACAACCCAAAAATTCAAAATATTTTGTGATAAAACTAAAATGGCTACCGCATCAGCTCAGTGTAACCAATTATACCACCATATTTATGAAGAATCACGAAAATTTTCAAAATTCACAGAGTATCTCGAAGAAATAAGTCATGGCAGAAAGAAAAGAGGTTTGTTGGGACAGCTTTTGACTTCCATATTCGGAGTAAATGACGAAGTTTATAAAGATTTAGATACATTACACAAAAATCAAGATAATCTCATAGACGCCTCAAACCATCAAACAAAAGTTATGATTTCCACAATTTCCACAGTAAACAAAACCGAAGAAAGAATATCAAAGAAGTTAGAAAGCTTCAGAACTAAGCTGAATCAAGCCATTGACTTTATGGATAATTCGAACGCATGGTATAAATCCATAGACCACAATAACGTTAATATACATATTTTACAAGTATACGAGTTGGCAAATAATTTAATCACAGAGATACTGGATTACTACTCAGGCATAGTTGACATATACTTGAAAAAAGCTACTATTTATAGTGTTTTACCACCAAAAGAAGTAAGTAACATAATATTATCTGCTAATAAAAAACTACCTTCCACTTTAAGAATAGTACAGAGACAAATAATCAGTACAAAAATCCAAGAAAACTCAACACATGTTCAAGTTAATGGATACTTCGCTATACAGGATGTTGCAAAATACACCTTAGTCTATGTCACTCCAATACCAAGGAAACATAAAAGCGGAATATTTTATACCATTAAGACAGATTCCAAGATAATCGGATTTGATTATAATAACGAAAATTATTTTGAACTAACTAGAGACGAATTTAAATCATGCCTTAATATTGACACAGATTACATTTGTTATCCAGTGGCCGTGAAGAACATGCAATTTAATAAAAATTGCATCGTTGAACAAATTATCAAGAAAGTCAATAATTATGACTGTAATATTCAAATATTAAACATAACATCTAATACTTGGAAACAGCTTTACCAAATGCCCAATACATGGTTATTCATAACAGTTCATAATACTGACACATCAATTATTTGTGACGGAATTAGAGAGGAAATAAAAATTCATGACATAGGAGTTCTACATATATCAGAAAATTGTATTATTAAAACTAGCAATAATATATTATCAGCTCGCAGAACAAACACAGTTCCAATTTTAGCAACTTATTCAAAACCAATAAATATATCTTTCGACCTACAACAATCTGTAAAACAAGTGCCAGAGATAAAAAGAGAAGAAGTACTAGATATCTCAAAAGACGACTTTCAGCATTTAATTAATGATGAAAATACAATTTCTTCCCAGTTAGATTCCACAGTCTGGAAGCAAATTCAATCACATTCAATAGTAACTAGTGTCGTTTCCTCTTCTATTGTCATAATCATCATGATATTAATATTTTGTTATGGTCCACAGGTTGTGAAATGCTGTCAACAGTGGCGCTCCAGGTGCTGCACACGCGAAGCACCGCCTGCCGCAAACCACCAAGTGGAGGTCAACCAGAGAGGAAGAAAGCGAACGAGACCTACAACCCAGCCACCTCAATCAGAACCGATCTACGGGACTATTGAGTTGCGTCAAATGCAGCCTCTGGACTCATCTTCCTGAGACTCGCCAGAATGTGACATACTGATTTAGTCGTATAGTAACCTAGTTCACTTAATTTTATTTGTATAATAATCATATTTTAGATTTATCTGACGCAAATTAATATTACGAAATACTCTTGTATAAATAGCTAAGACTAATGTAAATAAACTTAGATTCAACCTGGAGTTGTGTCTCATTCCACCTCCACTATACCAAGTACGCCTAGGGGAGTACCCTGGGAGTATTCCATTCCACATCCACGCCAACTTCACTCCACCAAACCACCCCTCACTGTGACCAAGACACCCTTAGCCGTCAGCTTAGGCAGCTGATCAGTCGTCGTTGGTGAGTCTGCCCGACTGACAGTGAGGATTTGTTTCCACTATACCTCTTTCCTTCCACTTCCGCCTGCTATCTAGGTCTCGTGTTAGCAGGTATCCCGCACTTATCAATATATACGTATTTATTTATATAATAGGGCTAGGGATTTAGGGTACGTAGGGACTTAGGGCGTTAGGGTTTTAGGTATTAGGGCTCTAGCTGTAGGTTCCCTATTAATTTCATGTGCAGTTGAATAATAGCTTTATTCACTTGCTAAAATTTAGCTGCACACAAGGCATTGTCGCATGTCATCCATTTGATATTATTTGCACTTATATTATTTTGATAGGCCTTATTTGGACCTGTTGTATGTGTAAGAAAAAAGAATATTACAGAAAATACATTGAAAAATGACGTATAAATGCTTATGTAGGGGTAACTAAACTTTTAAACTAAATAACACACAAAAAAAATATTGGCATGCGTGCAAAAATATCAAAATACTTACAGCATTACCTGTAGAAATTTTATAAAACGGGCGTATTCTCCGCGTCCCGACTGTTTTCGACTTCATGTTCCGACATACTCGTCGTAAGCGGCGCTCGCTATTCTTGTATGTATCAGATACATCCTTACGCACACCACTGTAAACTTTGGCGGTTATTTGAAATGTCTAAGCAGGAAATTTGAAACCTAGGCCTTATTGGGGCATAGGCTTTATTTGGGACTCTTACCTTACATGGTGAACCATTTCCGAGATAATTTTAATTTTATTTTTTGAAAAATCTCCGGATTGTCTGCCACCTTAAAAAATATTAATAATTTTATTTTATTTTTTAATAATGGATAACGTAAAAGACATGTTACTTCATAATCAGTAGTAAAATAAAAAATATGTATAAATATTCTGAAGTTATAGCATATAACAAAAACTTCAAAATATGTTTTACAATTTATTGAACAAAATAGAGGATTTTCTAAAATAAATCACCTATAGATTACGCCGCCGGTGAGTCTGTTTATTATAGTGTTATGCCGGTCAACAAACCGGACAACCTGCCTGTTTTCACGGATTGCATGGGGGGAACTGTAAGTGCTATCAGTAATGATTATAGTAACGAACCTATTTATGTACTAGGGGATTTTAATGCACATCCAAATGAATTATTTTTTAATGAATTTACATGTATATGTGATGACATGAATTGGATAGCGGTTGACATGAAAATGTGTGGTTTGACCTCTGATACTTTTACCTACATAGATCCAGCGAGTGGGTCAAAGCGCTGGTTGGATCATTGTGTGCTATCTCAGTCGGCCGAGGTCTCTGTGTGCAACGTGTATGTCAAATATGACATAATGTGGTCGAATCATTTTCCTATTATATGTGAATGTAATTTGGGATCCTTGACTCCGGTAAAAAATATGCCCGCTGAAAATATGAATAAGGTAGGGTGGGGAGAAAGAAGTTCAGAGCAGATTGCATTATAAGTAGAACTGAATGTCATAAACGTCTCCGCTTGATTGATTTCCCATCTGAATTTAGGCAATGTGCGGATCGATACTGTAATGACCCGAATCATTTAACTATCATTGATAAAATGTACTCTGACATAGTGCTAGCCTTATCACAAGCCGCCGCGGAGGGGCGGGGGAGCGAGCGTAAACAGAGACAGCGTGCCCAGGGTAAACAGATAGCCAGCCGGCTGGAATAAACATGTGAGTGACAGTCACGGTAGGGCCAGGGCGACTCTGCAGGAATGGATATTGTGTGGGCGTCCGACCGCTGGATTTGTGTAGTATAAGAAAATATTTAAGTCGCGTCTGAAGTGGTGTCAAAACCACCAAGACCAAATAAAAATGGACATACTTGCCTCTAAACATTGTCAAAAAGATTTCCGTGGTTTTTGGAAGAATACTAATTGTCTGAAGACTCGGCCTGGTCTTCCTGTGACTGTGGGTGGTACTAGTAACATCAAAGATATTGCTGATAAATTTAAAGACAGTTTTGTTATCAAATCGCACTTAGGGCCTTCGTTATCTCAGACGTCAGGGGGGGAGTGTGTGGGGGAATATGTAAATACCCGAATAAAAACTGTTGATGTGTGTAAGGCGATCAGATCGATATCAAAGAGTAAATCACCTGGTCATGACGGGTAGAGTATTGAGCGTATACAGTTTGCTGGGCCTCATATATCCAGGGTTTTGTCCTTGCTCTACAATCTCTGCATATCTCATACCTACCTGCCGGCTGAGATGATGAAAACTGTTGTTGTACCTGTGGTGAAAAATAAAGCAGGGAATTTGTCAGAAATATCAAACTACAGGCCTATCTCCTTGGCTACAATAATTGCAAAAGTGTTTGACAGCATTCTTAATACATATTTACGTAAATTAGTTCATACAATTAAAGGACAGTCAATTTGGGTTTCGACCGGGGCTGTCCACTGAATCTGACATATTATGTCTGAAGAGTGCTGTCAAATACTATATGTACTGCAAGAAATACTCCTGTTTATGCTTGCTTCCTCGACCTTTCGAAGGCATATGACCTTGTGTCTTATGACATCCTATGGAGCAAGATGAGGGTATCCCATATACCGGATGAAATAATTAACATTTTTAAGTATTGGTACGGGAACCAACCTAAGTAATAGCGTGTAGTGGGCTGGCACTATGTCAGACCCATACAGGCTAGAATGTGGAGTGAGGCAGGGTGGGTTGAGCTCTCCCTCCATATTCAACCTTTACATCAACGGATTGACCTCTAGTATAACCCTTTTTTATTTGGTCTTGGTGGTTTTGACACCACTTCAGACGCGACTTAAATATTTTCTTACACTACACAAATCCAGCGGTCGGACGCCCACACAATATCCATTCCTGCAGAGTCGCCCTGGCCCTCCCGTGACTGTCACTCACATGTTTATTCCAGCCGGCTGGCTATCTGTTTACCCTGGGCACGCTGTCTCTGTTTACGCTCGCTCCCCCGCCCCTCCGCGGCGGCTTGTGATAAGGCTAGCACTATGTCAGAGTACATTTTATCAATGATAGTTAAATGATTCGGGTCATTACAGTATCGGTCCGCACATTGCCTAAATTCAGATGGGAAATCAATCAAGCGGAGACGTTTATGACATTCAGTTCTACTTATAATGCAATCTGCTCTGAAGTTCTTTCTCCCCACCCTACCTTATTCATATTTTCAGCGGGCATAATTTTTACCGGAGTCAAGGATCCCAAATTACATTCACATATAATAGGAAAATGATTCGACCACATTATGTCATATTTGACATACACGTTGCACACAGAGACCTCGGCCGACTGAGATAGCACACAATGATCCAACCAGCGCTTTGACCCGCTCGCTGGATCTATGTTGGAAACTGTGCGAACAATCTGGTTGGAAACTGTGCGAGTTCGTGTCCATGAACTGTCGCGAAGATTGCCAGAAATTATCGAATCATGTTAAGCTCACAAGTAACGCACGACACGAGTAAAAGAGAGGGCGGCACCGTGCAGGATATGTATGGAAAAAATGTGTTACTTGTTTGGTTTATTGGATTTTTTTCGATCCCGTGCATAAGTTGGTAACATTTGTACCTTTTTAGAAAGCTTATGAAACTAGAAACTTATGTCATTAATTTGTACGCCAAGTTCACAGCATTTTTTTTCTAGTAATACCCGATTTACTTATGGAAAATTTATATAAAATAATATTTTTATGCGACTTAAGACCGTTTATTTTTGAGACTATGTGAGTTTGGGCAAGGATTTTTTTTTTCAAAGTGAGCGCTCATTTCTCAGCTTTTAAAGAAGGTTAACTAGCAGGTTAACTGACTACAGACACGATCAGAACTTGGATGGGTATTTACTATTAGTGGCATTTATTTCGACCGTTTCCGTGCTTTGCAAGGCACGTCAAGCCATTGGCACAGGCTGCTATCATAAGATGGCAGTCGTTAAGCCATATCGGAGGCATTAACAAGGATATTAACTATTATTTAACGAATACTGCGACTTTTCTGTCCGCACGAACTAACCATCTGGTTGGAAACTGTGCGAGTTCGTGTCCATGAACTGTCGCGAAGATTGCCACAAATTATCGAATCTTGTTAAGCTCACGAGTGTCACGAGTAACGCACGATACGAGTAAAAGAGAGGGCGGCGCCGTGCAGGATATGTATGGAAAAAATGTGTTACTTGTTTGGTTTATTGGATTTTTTTTCGATCCCGTGCAAAAGTTGGTAATATTTGTACCTTTTTAGAAAGCTTATGAAACAAGGAACTTATATCATTAATTTGTACGCCAAGTTCACAAAATTTTTTTTCTAGTAATACCCAATTACTTATGGAAAATTTATACAAAATAATATTTTTATGCGACTTAAGACCGTTTATTTTTGAAGCTCATTTCTCAGCTTTTAAAGATGTATCAATTTAATGTTAACAGTGTAATGGTTTTTCATAATTAATTGTTTTTGGTAATAAGGTAGAACATTCCAAAAAAATCTTAAAACAATATCTCAGTAACCATACATTTTTGACCCCTGGTTAACTGGACTTAATTTGTTGCAAATAATCTCTAGTATAACCCCCTTGAAGGATCACGTCGAATTACCAATCACCCTGTATATTAAGCGTGCAGATTCTTTAAAAAATATCTACGTCTTATTAGCTTTCTAAAAAGGTATAACAACCTTGCCTAAAAAAAATAAAAACAAACAAATATAAGTGCAAATAATATCGAATGGATGATATGCGGAAATGCCTTGCTTGTAATATCTGGTAGGTATCATGAGCTGTGTGTTGGCTTAACCCCTACTTGAAGAAAATGAAGAAAGGAAGGATAATATGTTGAGACGATTATCAAGACTGATTATAACGCCTAAATATGATTACTAAAGGATCTTACTAAATTTAAATAATATTACGTTGAACAGGGGAACAAACGGATATGTTTTACTAACTGAAGTTTAATAATTGTTTTTATTTCTTTTAGTATGAAAGGCCTTATTGCGGCATGGGTCTCCCAATAAAGCCTAAAGCACAGATTAGATAATAGTACTATGTACTTTTTTAATATTTTGATTCACAGAAGTCAGATTTTTGTTTTTTTAACGTTTCAACTATATTTATTTTAAAGTTTAATCAATAAAGATTAATATTTCGAAAGATGAGTGAGTTTTTCTTAAAAACCTACTAATTACGTCAAGATAAAAATAAGGCTCGCAGCCTGGACGCAAGCGACGGCGACAGCGACAGCGACAACTGTTCACGACGCAAGCGACAAGGTCACTGGGTTTGCGGCGATGTAGTGACGTGACTCTGTCGATGTCTGTCTGTCGCGATGTCGATATTTTCATAATTATTCTTACTAATATAATAAAACTTAACACTGAATCAGAGGTTTGCGCTCCTGACTATTGATCCGAGAGTCGTGGGTTTCAATCCCCACCCAGGGCAAATATTTCTGTTTTTTTAATATTACTACTAACTTGCTAAAGAAGACGTAGATTTAGACAAAACAAAAAGGCGATTTCGGCAACTACTGAAGAATCTTGAAGATCAAAGTCGAAATCCGAAAGTTTATATTACAAAAGGATGACTGTGGAAATATATTATATTCTACATAATCAATATTATAAAAGAAAGTGTACAAATGTTTGTGCCGATAAAACTCTGAAACGAACCCAGAGACGATCAAGGGAGTTATATGGTGCAGTAGCCCTGTACGGTGTTTCCGTACAGACTTTTAAAATGATAGTTTGATTGATTATAATTCGATTTATTGATAATAAATGCTAAATGATAGTGAGTACACGCGATGGATGATATTCTTGAACTGACGTGCGATGACCTAGATAATGACAAATTCATGTAAAATGATGAGACAGCGCGATGTACGTGTGTTGCACCGTACATGCTCCGGGAGAGGAAAAGGGAAGGGTGTGATGATGGTGATGATGATGACGAATGGTAATGGTTACAAATTAATATGATGATGAGTTGATGACCCTTAAATAGTTACATGTCACTTATAATTATTTAATTGCTAAAATGATTTCTAAAAGTAGGCGATGTCGCTTTGTGAGCAACAGTTGCATAATGTAACTCGGTCATCTCGATGTCACTGCTGCTTTCGTTGGCGCCGTCACCCGTTGATTGCTGGTGTTCCTGTGGGTCTGGTGCTCCACGCGCCGGCCGCGCTGGTTGCGGCGGCGGTGGCGGCGGCGTGTGCGCTGGCGGCACGCGGGGCGCGGGCGGCTCCACACTGCTGCCATTAGGAGAGCGTATTCTGCAAGCGCTTACTCGGCGCCATATAAAGACTGCGCTCGTACAAATGATGGTTCCCAAAATTATCATCACGTATTGTATGATATCGTGAGATGAGACTTCGTCTGTTTGAACCACCTCTGCTCCACTCTCTTTCAACTGGTCTATTTGCTTTCCGATATCTTCCAACTTTCTTTTCATGTTCGTATGGTTGTCTTGGTTGATTTGCTCTAACGTTTTCGAGTCATTTGGGAAGTGATAGGTTTAATATGTGATTGATGGAAGGGATTTCAATTTTTAATACGTCCGCTTCAATGTTTAGAGCGTTATTTTGCTGTCTGTGCGAAAAGATAGTAAAGGTCGCTCCCTTTATAATGCAGTCGTCACTTAGACTTATTATTCCACTTCCAATTAATGGTTCGGCTGTGACCTGACTCCCACAGATGATACGAACTGTGCATTGCCCGCAACTTGAGTATAGATGTGTGTATACTTTGTGTAGCTCTGTCCAGGTAGTACTGCAAATCTCACTGTTCATTTTGCATTGTTTAGATAACTCGTTTTTGATGCACAGACTGTTATCAGATGTCATATGATATACTGGCCTTTGTAAAGGGCACAGGTAGGTGACGTCATTGTAAATAGTACATATTTGTAGATCTGATTGTGATATGGGAAAATATAAGTCCTTTTGAATATTCATTGCTATATATTTTGATATAGGAACTGTGCTGATCATGCTGTCTTGAACTCTGTGTTTAATCGGTATCAAGTGATAAATTTCGTAAAAATCTCTGTATATTAATGGTATTTTAATTTCAAATATGAAAAATTGTTTTGTCATTTTTGCCGTGACCTTCAACATGTGATATATTTTTGGTAGTTCATTTGGTATGTTATTTATTGGCAATGACAGGTCTTTGGATAGTTGGCCAGATATTATGTTCAGTTCATCTCTGAGCTGCTCAGGAGTGATGAGATGAATGTTGAATGTGCCAGAGTGCAGGTCTACTATAGTGTCGAGTAGGTATTCTTGTACCTTTTTTAGGTTTAGCAGAATATTGTTAGCTGTGATTACTGATAATGCGAAGTTATTGTTATCTGTTGCGCTCTGAACTTCATCTTTCACTGTGTTAGCCATTTTTTCTATTTTATTGAAGTGCTGGTTAATAAGTTTGTATTGCTTGTTCATTGTTTCCTCTACTCTTTGTAATAAATTGTTCTCTGCTTCTACTATGGACGTTTGATTTTTCCATAAAAGTGCCATATGCTTTTGATTTATTCGAAGTAACTCTATATCCTTTTCGTATTGCTCTGCGAATTTATCGTCGAGTACTCCGAATAAGGATCGCGCTATGTTGCCGACTCCGTTGATAAGGCCGCGGCGAGCACGTGGGTGCGTGTCGGCAATCTGCTGACCGAGCAACATATGATTGTAGAGGTCGAGTTCCACATAGCTATGGCGTAGCTGTAGCATGATTACGTCGCAGAGTGGTGGTGGTTTCTTTCCTTATGGCATATGTTTCCCAAAGTATTCAAATATGTTGTTAGCATTTGGCATCCATCCCAGTATGGATTCATGTCATAATATACGACAAGTTTCCACTCATCCCTGTTGAGATGCATATCCAAGATCTTGTCAAAATAGATGCTTTGATTACTGTTAAGTTGTGCTATATTATAAGCACAGTGAGCTGGTAATACAAGTAACATCATAAGCAGAGTTATGGCCATTGCCTTAAAGGTAGATGTTACGTTTTTTGGTGTTGATTGTTTATGTTTTGAGCTATGTTGCTCTTCGCCTTGGTGTGTCTCATGAGTCACATCATTATTGACAGGCAATGGTGATAATTTTATGATAGGCCTCTGGATAATGCCGTTTTTTGTTTTGACGCTAACAACACGTACTAATCCATCTCTACCTGGGTGCAGTTCAACTACTCTGCCCAGAGACCATTTTCCAGCTGGTAGATTAGCATCGTGGATGATGACAATGTCTCCGACTTTTTGATTTTGTTGATGCTGTTGCCACTTACTTCGTTTCGACAGTTGACACAGGTAATCGGTTTTCCATCTTTTCCAGATATCATGGAAGATTTTCTGAGTTAGCTGCCACCGTGTTCTCTCGTCGTGCTCTGTTTCGACAATGGTAAGTGTTGGTCCACTGGCCAAGAAATGTGATGGGGTCAGAATGTCTGTATCTTCTGGATCTTCTGATAGAGAGTAGAGCGGCCTGGAATTGAGACATGCTTCGAGTTGTGATAGAAGAGTGGAGAACTCCTCCTAAGTCAACTTTTCTTCACCCAGAACTCAGCGTAAGTGATGTTTTAGGCTTTTCACGGCGGCTTCCCAAAGCCCGCCGGCGCTTGGCCATGATGATGCGTTGAAATGAAATTCTATCTCCATGTCTGATATACCATTGTCATAGTATACATGTCTTGGTGCTCCTCGTCTAGCAGCCATCCGGCGCATCGCTGCTAGCAAGGCTGACGATGATAGGTCGGATACAAGCTCCAGGTGAATAGCCTTCGTCACCATGCAAACGAAGACAGCAATGTATCCTTTTGTTGTTTTGATTCCTCGTCCTTTATTAGCCTTTACGTCGACGTAACCCGTGAAATCAACGCCTGTGTTGAAGAAAGGCCTAGTTGGGTTGGTGCGGGCTGCTGGTAAGTCACCCATGATTTGAGTTTGTTTAACAGGATCGTGCTTTCGGCAGGTGACACAGTTGCGAAGACGTTTCTTCACTGCTCGGTTCCCTCCTATTACCCAATAGTGCTGACAGAGACGAGCTAAAGTCAAGCATGGGCCTCCATGAAACGTGTCTCTATGGGCTTGGTCTATTACTAAGTTCGTAAGATGACCATCATGGGGTATTATCAGAGGATGCTTCATTTGCATACTGATATTTGCATGTTTGATTCGGCCACCCACTCTAAGCATTCCGTCTTGATCTACGAACGGATTCAGGGCCAGAGTCTTGCTTTTAGAGCTGATTTGCTCATGATTTTTGAGTTAGTCTATTTCATTGGCAAACCCTTGACGTTGATAATGATATATTATTCTTTGTCTTGCTTTTGATAACTCTTCGACTGATAGAAAGCTTTCTTTTGATTGGCTCCTTGTGATAGCTCGTAAAACCCAAGCGAGGACTCGAGTTGCACGAACGAAGCTGCTGTGCTTGTTAACAATATCGATTATGATATCATCTTGGCCTGTAGTAGCAACATTTGTTTGAGCTACTTTCTTCAGTTCTTGGTCTGTGACATAAACTGGAAGATCTTTTGTATGGTCTGGTTTATACGTTGGTAGCCAAGCTGGTCCGGTCCACCACAATTGGTGCTCTTGTAGTTGCTTCACTGTAGTTCCACGGCTAGCACAATCAGCCGGATTTTGCAGCCGACTTCACGTGACACCAGCACTTTGGAGTCATAATTGCTTTGATTTGTTCCACTCTGTTTGCTACGAATGGTTTCCAGCGACAGGAGTCCCCCTAAAGCCATCCTAATGCTGCAGTGGAGTCACTCCAGCCAAACATGGTGATGTTATAGTTAGGCAGGCTCTTCAATACCTTTTCCATAAGTTTTGATAGCAGGAGACAGGACATCAGCTCTAACCTTGGTAAAATGATATTTTTCTTCACTGGTACAAGTCTGGCCTTTGCTGCTATGATGTTTATTGATGAATGTTGTTCATCTACAAGGCTGTGTTTGTTCACCTTGCATTCTGTCCCCCATCCATGAAGGTTTTCGTTTTTGCCTAAAGGGCGTGCTTTTGAAGATATAAGGGTTGAAATTTCACCCTTAAGAATTTTCTAGAATAGAACAGTCCAGAACATTCGAGAGTATTTGAGAGCACTCTATAGCAGTCCCGGAACAGCGGGGTGCGGGGGGTGAGGACCGGTCTGTGGGGGGAAGGTGCGGGGTGTGGCGGGGATGATAAGCGGCGTGGTGGAGGTGAGGCGCGGGTTGCGGGGGAGAGGAGCGGGGTGCGGGGCAGGGTAAGCGGGGTGCGGGGGGGAGACGCGGGGTGCGGGGGGAGGCGCGGGGTTCAGGGGGAGAGCGGGGTGCGTGGGGAGGAGCGAAGTGCGGGGGGGGAGTGGAGTGCGAGGTTGAGGCACGGGTTGCGGGGGAGAGGAGCGGGGTCCGGGGGGGGTTAGGGGTGCGGGGGTAATGGGGTCCGGGCGGAGTGGGGGGTTAGGGGTGCGGGGGTAGCGGGATGCGGGGGGAGGAGTGGTGGGGGGCGCGAGGTTGAGGCGCGGGTTGCGGGGGAGAAGTGGGGTGCGGGGGCGCGGTGGGTGAGGGGGGAGGCGTGGAGTGCGGGGGGAGGCGCGGGGTGCGGGGGGAGGCGCGGGGTGCGGGGGGAGGCGCGGTGTGCGTGGGGATGAGTGTGGTGCGGAGGTGAGGCGCGGGTTGCGGGGGGAGAGGAGAGGGGTGAGGGGAGGCTCGGGTGCGGGAGCGGGAGGAGCAGGGTGCGAGGGAGGGTGAGTCGCGGGGTGCGGAAGTCGGGGGGTGAGGTGAGGGGTGATGTGGGTGAGGCGTAGGTTGCGGGGGGATATCAACTCCCTGAGCGAAGCCGGACACTCTAGCTAGTATCAAACTTTATCATTTTATTATCTGAAACTATGTTTTCTTCTCAAACTATCGATAGTTTAAACTGGTTTATCGATTAACGAAGAACGTCCCTAAACGCGCGACGTCCTTGAGATGTCGCTCGTCGCTCGTGTGTCGCCGCGCGTGTCGCTGTCGTCCAAAACAGCTCCATACAAATGTATGGAAATGATCAAGTCGCTCGTGTCGCTGTCGCCGTCGCTGTCGCTGTCGCTGTCGCTGTCGCCGTCGCTTGCGTCCAGGCCGCAGCCTAAGGTAGGCCTTATTTGGGTCACTTACCTTATAGGTGATTTTTTTAGAAAATCCCATATTTTGTTCAATAAATTGAATCGATTATTTTGGGAAGGGCACTAGTCCACATTTTTTCGAAATCGAGTAAAGTATGTAGTAACACTTTACGTTAAGAGACGCGTGTTTTCACCGAGAACGGCTTTAATCCAACTAATTATTCTTTGAAATATTCCACTGTCATTTTCTGCATTTTATGACATGTGTGCCTATAAATGAAAAAAAAAATATTTATTTTATTTTATTGTGACAGAAACAAACAGTCTTTTTAATGTTATAACAAATAACTTTGTACAATATAGACCTATAGTTTCCTATATTTTTTATATTTTAAATTTTATTTATTTTATTTTTTATATTTTAAATATATTTAAAATTGAAGATATAAAGAAAGTGACTGTTCACATTCCATCAGAATTTTAGGAAGCGGTCGTGGCTCAGTGCGGCTTGCGTGGTCTCGTCGATCATGCAGGTTAACTGACTACAGACACGGTCATAACCTGGATGGGTTTGACTGTTAGTGGCGTTTATCTCAACCGTTTCCGGGCTTCGCAAGACACGTTAAGCCATTGGTGCCGGCTGCTATTGCTAGATGGCAGTTGTTAAGCCATTTCGGAGGCCTTATAGGCGGCTTGAAAACTTCTGACACTGAGGTTGGCCACTAGCCCCACAACCTCCACCAATTCGGACTTGGTCCTCATGTGTGGAGTATAGCCTAACCTTCCCGAGTAATGGAAAGAGACCCGTGCCCCTGCAGTGGGGACGTAATGGGTTGTTTATATCACAACATCAGGAATTTATAATCAGATTACTAACTGGCCCATCAAAAAAAATGGAAACTATTGAAGAAGATGCTCCGTAACAAAAAAAAACATTTAAAAAATAAATATTGACAAGATATAAGGTTTTTATAACAATAAAGTCCAGTATTTTATAAAAATTATGTAGTTTCTTTTTTAAATATTCTTGTAAATTTTGGGAAAGGCACAAGTCCAGCACCTTATTTTGTCATTTTCTGTCACTTCCAATAAATAAATAACTCGATAGATCCATTATGGATCTACTTAATGGATCTACAGAGAACGAACGTATTGTGATATATAGATCTATAAATTTCCATAAACTATTTTGCACCTTCAATAGACTTTTTTTTTCAACAGAAGGTTTTTTGTGTCTCCTGTAAAATTTTGTCTGATGGACATGGTGACCTTCCCAAAATAATCGATTCAATTGTAAAAAATATTTTGAAGTTTTTGTTATTTTATTATTATTATTTATTAATTAACCTTTATACGTCTATCATTACAGGCTTAACGATAACGTACATACATTTGAGCTTAAAATTAAATATTACAATTACAAGACAACAACAACTACAATTACAACACAATTTCAATTTTTACTTTAGTTTTTATCTCCGTAGCAAATTACAAATAACCCTACCCTCGTGAATTCACTCAGAGTGCAAATAAACAAATCAATATTAAGTTCAGCCATTCGGTTAAGAGTGCGCAGTGCCCGCGTCCAGGGCGCCTTGCCCAGCAGGTGGGTGCGCGCGCGCGGCACGGCCAGCAGCGACGGCCGGCGCCACCGCCACACGTACCTGTCCGGAACACTTAACCCAATCCGCACCAGTAGGTCGCCATTAAATATATTAATAATTTGAATATGTACATGATAAGAGCCAAGTCTCTTCTCACTCTAAGCTCGTTGTACCCTACCATACCAAGAATGAATAAGGTTGGATTCACAAATATATTTTGTATACATTCCAACATCATAATACATTTTTCCTCTTGTGGAGAGCAGACTACTGCATTGAATTCAAGGTTACTCCTAATTAAGGCATTGTATAACGCGATGATCGCTTTGATATTTGTAAAACCCCGAACTGTGCGTAAGGTAAGAGACTTAATAAGGCCTATGCCCCAATAAGGCCTAGGTTTCAATTTTCCCGCTTAGACATTTCAAATAACCGCGAAAGTTTACAGTGGTGTGCCTAAGGATGTATCTGACACATACAAGAATAGCGAGCGCCGCTTACCACGAGTATGTCGGAACATGTAGTCGAAAACAGTCGGGAAGCGGAGTGTACGCCTGTTTTATAAAATTTCTACAGGTAATGATGTAAGTATTTTGATATTTTTGCACGGATGGCCACATTTTTTTTGTGTGTTGTTTAGTTTAAAAGTTTAGTAACCCCTACATAAGCATTTATACGCCATTTTTTCAATGTATTTTCTGTAATATTTTTTTTCTTACACATACGACAGATCCAAATAAGGCCCATCAGAATAATATAAGTGCAAATAATATCGAATGGATGACATGCGGCAATGCCTTGCTTGCAATATCTGGTAGGTATCATGAGCTGTGTGTTGGCTTAACCCCTGCTGATAAAAAATTTTGCTGTGCAGGAGATTGCTTGAAGAAAATGAAGAAAGGAAGGATAATATGTTGAGGTGATTATCAAGACTGATTATAACGTCCAAATATGATTACTAAAGAATCTTACTAAATTTAAATAATATTACGTTGATATGTTTTAGCAACTAAAGTTTAATGATTGTTTTTTCTTTCTTTTAGTGTGAAAGGCCTAATTGCGACATGGGTCTCCCAATAAGGCCTAAAGGACTTTTTGAAGATTTTGATTTACAGAAGTCTGTTTTTTGTTTTTTTATCGCTTCAACTACATTTATTTTAAAGTTTAATTAATAAAGATTAATAAATGTAATTGTTACACATTTTTACGTGTTGAACCGGAGGCCGTAGTCCTTTATTTATATTATTATTTGGGGGTAAAGGGGTATAGGACCAAAGGAGGGCCCTATTGGATCACTGCGACCTGGGTAGATCTATTGTGATCACTGCCCCTGTTATATTATATCCTCAAGGCCAATAGTTCTAATGAACTGTAGGACGCGCTTGGGATCGAGTTCCCTAATGACCTCTGGAGTTACCATCGGTCCACCTAGAGATCGGCTTCTGGCTTGGACCAGTGCCTCGCACTCGCAGAGTATATGAAGAGGAGTTTCCTCTTCCTCGAGGCAGAATCGGCACTCGTCCGTATCTGTAAGCTTCATTTGATAGAGATGTTTGTTAAGCTTGCAGTGGCCAGTTAGAGTTCTGAGTAGAAGTCCAGACCTAAGAAGTCGTAGTGCTCTAGATGTGTATTCCCGCGAAAAACCAGATATGAGCGCTTTCGAATGCTTTTGGCCTGGGGCACTAGCCCAGAGTGTTCTACTCTGTTCCTTAGCCCATTCCTGCAGCATTATTCTTCCGGTGTAACGAGGCACTCCCACTATTGGTTCGGGTCCAATAGTTGGTGCCTCCGCTCCGTTCCTAGCTAGCTCATCTGCTATTTCGTTCCCGTTGATGCCACTGTGTCCAGGCACCCAACATAAGGTGACTTTGTTGTGCCTTCCTAGCTGATTAAGTGCATTGGTGCACTCAAGGGTAAGTTTTGAATCAATCACATGTGATTTCAGTGCCATAAGGGCTGCCTGACTATCCGAGCATATGATTATGTTTCTATTTTGATAGGACCTCAGAAGGTTTTCTTGCACGCATCTTATTACTGCGTACATCTCTGCCTGAAATACCCTCGCATGCGAGCCTAGACTGTATGACTGCTTCGTCTCCGACTCTCCTCTGCATACTCCAGCACCGGCAAAACCCTCTTTTTTGGAACCATCTGTGAACCAGATGAGGTCACCAGATTTGAGAGTTTCGGGAACCGCACAGTTCCACTCGTCCCTACGCGGTACGTGAATCGTCTACAGTTTGTTGAAACTGTACTCCTTTAAGAGGACATCGGATGGCATGGCCAGTGCTGGGTTTACAATGAGTGCATCAAAGAGATCCCTCATTACCACTGATTGCCAGACTGTCCTGCCACCGTCCATAGCACGCAGCATTGCCATCCTGGCCTCCTTCTGTACATGGATGTGCAGCGCTTCGAGGTTTAAAATAGCGTCTAGTGCTGCAGTGGGAGTTGATGAGATAGAGTTTGTAGCCATTCGACAAGGAATTCTTTGTAGGCTGTTAAGTGCAGCGATGCATGTCGATTGTTGGGTCTTATTGTGCCACGCTGCACATCCGTAGGCAACCATCGGCCGCACTATGGATGTGTAGGCCCACAGCACCGATTTGGGCTGCAGCCCCATGCACCTAGCCCTATCTTAGCCTTCCTTACGACATGGTCAATTTGTTTATTACAGGTAAGTTTGTCATCAAGAATTACTCCTAAGTACTTAACTTCCCATAAAAACGGTATAGTCCTGCCAAAAAGAGTAGGAGGCGTTAAGCTCTCCATTTTCCTTTTTCTGGTGAAGGGGACTATAATTGTTTTCCCTGCATTTACTGAGAGCTGGAATTCGTTACACCACCGTTCTATCCTGAAAAGGGCCTGTTGCAGTTATTCTGAAATTGCAGAGGGACACCCCCCCCCCCCCCACTATTGACACAACCAGATCTTCTGCATAGCCCTGTGTGTCCAGGTTTGCTCCGTTGAGCTCTTCAATCAGACAGTCAACCACAAGGGACCATTCTAGATAGAGGAGACAAGACTCCGCCCTGCGGGCAACCTCGTGTTAGTCTCACTTCCAGAGTATCTCCTAGTAGTGTTGTTTGGACTGTCCGATAAGTCAACATTGACTTAACCCAGTTAATTGTAGTCAGGTCAATGTTCCGCATCTTCATACATTTCATACAGGGCAATTTGCTTTTGATCTAGTGCTCTCTCTATTCTATCAGTAAGCTCCATTAGGGCCGTTTCCGTCGACCTGCCTTTCTGATATGCGTGTTGTTTCGCATGCAATAGGTGAGATTCCCTAATGTGCATGTTAATGACCTTCTCCATTGTTTTTAGTAGAAAAGAAGTGTGACTTATAGGTCGGTAGGACTTAGGCTGTGACTTCTCACGATCTCCGGCCTTAGGGATATACGCTACTCTAACTACTTGTGGGGTATATGGCCCCAGGCAAAACTGGCTCTGAATATTTTCGTCACCACCGGAAGGACGGTATCAATGCCCTGTTGCAATAGGGCTGGGAAAATTCCGTCCTTCCCACCGGTTTTAAAGGGCTTGAAGCTATCTATAGCCCATCTAACCCGGTCGGGTCTGAATACAACCGAGGCCATCCTCACAGTCCTCAGTCTTCGGTCTAGCGTTAAACTGAGCCGTGCTGACTGAGGTGAGCCTCGCGTTGACCACGTCCGACCCTGGAAAGTGCACTTCTGCCAGCAGCTGAAGGGTCGCCCTAGGCGTGGTAGTAAAATATCCATCTGGTTTCTTAAGGGATCCCAGATGATTAGAGAGAGTTTTGGCCATGATCTTATATATTTTGGCAACATGTGCAGCTCCTTTGATCTCCTCGCAGAAGCCGCGCCATGACCGCCTTCTAGCTTTCCTAAGTTCTTTATTAAATCCCGTGAGGGCTCTGCTATATGCATTCCAATTCCCGTCCACCTTAGCCCTGTTGAATAGAGCCCGGGCGGATTGCCTAAGTTTCTGTAATCTACCGTTCCACCACCGTTGTCCTTACTTCAAGCCACAACATTATTTATGTGTTGTTTAACCTCAAACAATCAGCCACGGCTCGGACCTCTCGAGATACCTTCATTTTTTTTCTTCATGTCATCAGCGAAGAGTTGGCATGCTGAATCCTCAACCACCGTAGGCAGGTCGTTGACTAGTAAAATAAACTGAAGGGGCCCTAAATTACTCCCCTGGCTTACACCAGACCACGTATAATATGGAGCCGATGCGTGACCAGCATATTCCACATATTGCCTTATATTCTATCTGTCATATAGCTGGCGAAGAAATTTTACAGATTTAGGGTGAAACCGACAGATGCTAACTTTTTGAGCAATATATCATTATCGACCAAGTCGAATGCTTTTTTGTAATCAAAGTATGCAGCGTCGACTTGCACCCCCACTGTCCACCGCAGGCACCACTTTTGCCATATAGCTGAGCAGGTTGTTGGTGGTACTCCTGTAAAAATACCTTGTCGTATATAGGCGACTCCAAGACTTTAGCTGGAGTAGACAGTACTGCAACAGGCCGATAACCATCCACCTGCGATTTGGAACTCCCCTTCGGTACTGGAACGACCCTTTAGTTTTCCACCGATCGGGAAAGACCGCTGTCTCCAAGCACTTATTAAAGATATATAACACCGGGTCGGCCAAAGCGAAACGACAGTCCCTAAATATGTATGTACGGTGGAATATCGTCCGGTTCGGAGGACTTTTTTGGCTTGAGTCGCCGCAGGGCACCCAGCAAGTCCTGAAGGCAGAGCCCGTCAACGTGCACCCCGCCCCGTTGTCGTCCGCGGCCGCTGCTGCCATCGCCTCGCTCACGGTCAGCTTAGGTCGTTGAGCCCTATATACGGAATGAAAATATTCGGCAAACTCCTTGGCACATTGCTCTCTAATCAACAATTGACCATTTTTTAAAATGTTTATTTTATTTCTGTTGCTCCTTTTACGTTTTATGTAATTCCAAAAAGCTTTAGGGTCTTCTGATAAATTACTATGGACTCGACCTTGATATGCCTGATAATCTAATTTCATCAAACTTTTCACTCTGGCTCGGCTCTTAGAGAAAGTAGCATAATCATCTTGTGACTTACTTTTTTTATACTCCTTATGCTGGACTGTTTTTAATTTTAATGCGTTTATTATTTCGCCTGTATACCATTCGGGATAAACACAACCCGAGCCTGAGCTACTGTTTTTTTACTAGGAACACAGTTATCTATTATATTATTTGTCGTGGAATAGAAATAATCGAGACTTCCCTCTAAAAATAAACCATACATTGGGGCCCAGTCTACGTCCTGTAACGTTTTATACAATAGAGGAAAATTAGCTTTGTTAAAATTCCATGCGGTTCGCGCGCCTTATGTGCGGCGCCGTATGTGAACCGCCACCTCGAGGCGGGTGATACATGTCCACCGGCACGAGCCCCTCCTCCGCCGCGCTCACCCTCACCGCTCCCTCCTCGCCGATGTACTCAATACTAAATCCAACGTAAAACTTAGCATTTCATCGCAAAAATTGTTTGGAAAATTTCGTTACGTTCAGTAATGATTTTTTTTCTCGTCACCTTGGCAGACAGTGCACTCAAGTTTTAATATTTTCAAAGTAGGTTACTTACAGGATCTTATGCATTTAACATCATCATATTGCCTTCCGTAATGACACAGGCCGCCATGAACAGGACCACTTCACTTTTCTTTATAGGCCCCTGTAACTTTTGTAAAGGCAAAGCGCCAGTCTTTTTTTGTGCCTTAATTTATAGGTAATATATAGTTACTTAATAAACCACATTCAAAAGTTATGGCGCTTTGCCTTCGTAGAACTTTTCATAATATTTTTACTAAAAGTGTTTATTAGAAAAATATTTCAATATATTATTTCAATATATTTTTTAAACATTTTATTTAATTTTAGAGCTTAATTATTTACTCTATAATTTATTTAATTTTTAAAGTCATTTACCATAACTTCTGTATTAAATTAGAAATTTATATTCAAAATGAGGCTTCAAAAGATAATATTATAATACTTATGTATATTTGTATATAATCATATAAATAAACAAATAAATATTATCTGGCTCAAATCACCCACGTAGTTTTGGCCTCAAACTAGGTTTATCTATATTACGGGAAACAGAGACTGAAATACTTAATAGATTTTGTATCCAAAATGGGTAGATACATTTAAATACATACATTATGGATATAATACAACCAGAAATAGCAAATAAATCTTCTCTTTGCAGAAATGTTTGCCCTGCGTGGGGATCGAAACTATATGGTACTACAAGAGCCTCTTCGTGCATAAAATACTGATTCATGGTTATTTAATAATACAGACAGCCGTATTATCCATTGGGCAGCTATCTGAGGAAGCACAAGAGGCCCGAAATTAAGATTTTAAATTTTATCGGGAACACCTTAGCAGAAAAGCATCAAGGACGAGTACAATAACTGATATCTTTCAAAAAATGCTCTTGTCATCCGATTCGTATGTAACTTTGTCCAGGAAGATGGAAAATAAGAATAAAAAACACCTTTTTAAAGAAGTAATTGATTTGCTGCAGCAGAAAATTTTGATAAGTCAGTACCCACAAGAGTTTTTTTTTAAATGTATGTTACGCGATTACTCCGCCAATTATGACTTGATTTTGATGATTCTTTTTTTGTTAGGTAGGTTATACTTTAGACGTGTTCCCATATAAATTTTATTAAAATTGATTCAGTTCTTTTTGAAAAAGTCAACAAAAACTAAAAAAACATAGCAAAATGGAAGTTATTACGATTGAAGTCGGTTGTTTTTAACGTGTTCAGCGTTGTTATTAATAGTTTAATCACTCTAAAGACAAAATGAACGAAAATATAATTTTGATCACGTTTTTGGAAAATGGCCCCACTGTGCGCCGCCGCGCTGACGCGCTTACCGATCGCTGCGAAGCGCGCCCTCCTCAGCGCAGCCGCATTTTAAAAGGTACACATTCAGAGAATATACCATTCGTCTGATGAATGATCAATTTCCTTGAACCTTGAATTTCGATTGATATGCCAATCATGAATGAAGAATAAGGAATACTTACAAAAATAAGTCTGAAATAAATTTTTGTTAACATTTTATTTATGTATATTTGTCTCAGATTCTAACTGAGGGACAGTATTTAGAGCTTCAGTTGTCTTGTTTTTTCTCAGTTTGACTCTTACAGCGAATACGATTCCCACCAGGAGCACCGCACAGGACACAGCAACAAGTACCGGTATCAAAATCTGAAGCAGGTTCAATGGTGCCAGTAGTCGACCCTTTATTTCATCAACAAATTCCTCGGGGAGAGACATGCCCTAAAATTGAAATGTTGCCAATTAAAACTCTTGAAATTAAGTAAATAACAGATTTTTCTTATTATAATATTTTTCTTGAACCAGTCTAATAGGCTAGAAGATAATGGCTGATTTCTGAAATACCTGAAAAGCACTGGTCAACATTCCCCTAAGAATCAATATCGATTTAATTCGTAAAAGATTTTAGGATTCCCATCGTGGGCGTACGCATACCGCTGTAGAAGAAAAATCCGGAACTCGGGCCTGAAGGGTCAAGGGTAAATTAGCAAGACTCAAAATCAAGTCATAGTTCTTTTGTCGGTACTTACTAAACTATCTGTTCTCTTCGTGTTGTGATAACACTACTGATAAAATCCCTCATTCTGAAGTTAGTTGTATATAAAGGTATGTATGTATAATAAACGACAAATATTTCATTTTTCATTTAATATTTATATTTCATTTATAGTTAATTTCTGAGCTCTACTGGGATATGTACTCTTTTCGTAAATGGAGCCAAGCGATACGGATCAAAATCGATCGAAACTTGCATAGTCTTTGGACTGAGCAGATTAACTGATTACAGTAATGGTTTATAACGTAACTGGCATGCAATTTACTATTTCCGTGTTCTGCAAGCCACGTTAACCCATTATTGCAAGCTGTTATTTCAGTTGTTCGTCATGTCAGAGTCCTTATACATAGGAGGCTTTAAAAAACTGAATTGTGATTCGCTACTAATTAGAAACACAACCAATCAGGACTTGGGCCCCGTGTATGGACTCTAGACGCAGGGGTAGAAACTGTATGCTTGGCTAAAAATACTGATTTTACTGATGTCTGAACTCGAAATTACTGACCTTTTACTGACTTTTATTGAAGACTAAAATTCGTATAGTCCTAGAGGAGATTCTCAATAATAAGAAAAATATACAGTTTTTTGTAGCAAGCAGCAGCTTGGAGAATTCGGGGTCGCATACCTGTATACCTATAATCTCAATTATTCGACAAAGTAATTTAGATTATATGCACCCCTGGATGACTAGAAAGGTTTTTATGTGTTTTCAACTGAGCAAAGATTTTTGAGCGGTGGAAAGTTTATACTTGGATGTTAAAAAAAAATAATATTATTTTTATAGATTTGTGTAATGCATCTATTTTAAAAAAACATGTTTTAGCTCCTACTTTAAAAATAATTTAGTATTTAGATACCAATGGTACCATTATTATTTTACGCACGCAAACAGATTTTTTTTGGGGCGGAAAAATCTTAAGATGGCTGGGAAATACTGACTTTACTGACCATTTTTTGGGAAATCATGACTTTACTGACCATTTTCTGAAAAAACTGACTTTTACTGACCAAAGCCAAAAAACTGAATTTTACTGACTTTACTGACTAGTTTCCACCCCTGTAGACGCTATGTTTCGTTAACGGAATACAAATGAAAGAGTGTAATAGGTAATTGAAGACCAAACGGGAAGAACAAGAAATGCCGGTTAGAAGTGTTTACGAGAAAATCGATTTTTTGAACACATTTAATTGACGTTCCTTGTTCTTGCCGTCTGGTTTTCATGTTTTCAGTATATTATGCTCGGACATTCCTTGTTTTTAACAAGTCTATTCAAATTAAAAATGCGAACTGTCATTGACTAAACTTGTTCTTACTGCAAATGAAATATAGCTTTAAAAGTGTTGCCGAGCTACCATTAGATGGCATCATTAGTTCAATTCTTGAAAAATACTGACATTCCTTGTTCTTCCCTGTGGTCTTCAATTATAGTGTTATTGAGTACCCGATATTTACATAGTATCGGGTACGGGTTTACATAGTATCTATATTGGGTGTATCCGGCTTTATGTGCAGTGGGAGGCAAGTCATCTTTTTGATCCTGATTGCTTGACTACGACTACAAAAATAGTAGCAATGCCAGTAGAACTTAGTAGAACTAATAAATATTTTGTACAACCACGCTGTGCATAGTTTCTCGCGAATCCCTTTTTACAGTCTGCCACCCACAGGATTGTGTGTGATTACACAAATCAGCAATAAAGAATCATGGTCTTTTTTTTTTTCAAATGATAGGGGTGGGAGACTTGACAAATTCACAAACAATGTGGGTTTCTATGGGAGGTACGCCTTATTCCAATATTGCTCGGAATAAAGAACTACCTACTATAGTAGGCCGTATAAAGTTAGAGAAATGTAAAAAGTTTCATCAAAATCGCTATAGCCATTTTTGAGAAAAAATAACAAAGAACTTCGGTTTACTATACATCAATCCGAATTTTCCCTAGTGTATTGTGTAGTAGGTCGTATACCGGGTGTCCCATGGGAATGTGTGAAAACTAAATAAGTGAGTCCAATAATATCAAAGGCGGCAATATCCACTCCTCAAAAATTATCTATGAATACAATATTGTTTGTTTATGAACGTAGAATCCATAACAAAAATAAATTCGTAACAAAATTGGTAGTAACCTAATCAAATTGCCCAACAAAACTAGCAGTAAATTTCAAACGCGGCATTATAATTTAATTTATTAACTTAATTTGCCTTTCCTTAGAAAACATATTGTTTGGATATTGCCGCCTTTGATATTATAGGACTCAAGTGTTTCCCACCTTCCGGAAGTATAGAGGGTCCCTCTATTTTAAAAGTAGATAGCCAATGTTTGTCACTTATAAAGTTTATGGCGATCAAGTTATTGGTCTTGGATACCCGCGCTTTGCTAGCGGAACTGGAACATAGTGGCCACCTTAGTCACCAAATCTCAATCCCTGCGATTTCTTTTTTATGGGGCTAGATTAAAGATCATTGTTACGAAAATAATCCGAAAACAGTAGAGGACCTGATTAAATAAATTAGGAGGATTGTCAATGGTATTTTAAATGAAATATTAGAACGTGTATTTAAGGCGCTAAGTATAGCCAAATCGCAATATTCAATTCAAATTCTTGAAATAATGGTTAAAGCTATCACCATGGAAAAAATATATAACATATTTCAAACAATGAAAAACAAATCGTATTGAACAGAATAATAAAAATCTCAAAAACTTTGATGAAAAAAAATATCCTGTAGACCCTGTATTTTGCATTAATTGCAAATTCTCTCGGAAACAATATTTGTTTATGTTGAAACCAACACACAAAAATCGGCCATTTTAATACCTTCAATTTATCTTGAACGGATTTTTTTTTAACTTATTTGAAAGCCAAGAAAAGTAATAAAAACATCGAAATCTCGAGAATTTTGCGTTCGGCCTTGACGTAACCGCCGCGATGGTACCCACACTGCACTGATCTGAACTTAAAATGAGTAGGGCGTTTCGGTCGATATTATATTGTCATGCATCAACCTGCTCAGATTGAGTGTACTTCGCGCCTTAATAATATTAGAAAGTGTTTGTACCTTTGCGCTAGTTCAGACAGTTCTCATTTTGAAAATATTTATCATGAACTATTCACATTTTCAGCGTAATTTTCTAAATATTTTTTGTATCATGTAGACTAAACTTTTTGAAATAAAATGTACATGAAATAAAAGTGACAACTTTGTTTTATAAAAAAACATTCATATTTTACCTATCCTTTTATTTGTAAAAAAATTTGGCTTATTAGTTTTCACACATTCTTATGGAGCATCGGACGGACACCACACACAGTCATTTTTAATTTAATAATTATTTGGGCTCTGTTAGTGTTGACAATCGAACCCCATCAAACTCCCAAGTTCGATTTTTTGCCATGACAATACTTCCTTACTTTTTCGTAGCTCGAAAATAACAAATATGTATGTATATAATAAGTTATCACATATCTTGTATATGAAATAGGTACAAAAAAATGCGCATTTTAAGCAGTGGTATATTTAGATCTTTGGGCAGAAAAATACATATTGGTATGGTAAGGGCGAAAGAAGCGAACGCTTTTATAGTTTTGAGGAAAACCGAGTTTTAAAAAGGGCCTACCTTTAATTTTTAAAGGATATTAAAATCAATATCTCATAAACAATTGACGGTCGAGTGCTGATAATACTCTCATAGAGTTTTGTAATCCTGCCGATACTGCAGCAATAACTCGCTCTTGTTCTCTGACCCGGCTAAAACCCTTCTTTTATACTACAGGTCTTTTTACATGGCCTTTCAATTCCAATGCCTCTTTTATTTTGATGACCGCTGACACTTAGGCCCGTATTTATAAAAGTTACTTAAGTAAGACTCAAATGGCTACTTAGTTGAGACGAATTTGAGACGCAATCCGGAACTCAAGATGGTTGCTGATTTATAAATCGAGTTTGGGACGAACTTGAGTAAGTTCAGATTACAAGTTCGAGTTTTAGCGCCATGTCAAAAAGAGTGAATGACTGAATGAACGAATTGAAACATTTCCGTTTCCATCAGATTTTATTTACGAATTTATATTTTTTCGTTTTAAATATGCTTTTTTTATATTAAATAATACGTTTATTAACAAGTTAATATGAAATAACTTAAATAAAACCAATTTTAAATATATTTCATTATTATTGTTTGTATTTGATACTAATAAAAATATTTACTTCGTGACAAAGACAATGCTCCGGAATGGAACGTAGTTCTGACAGATACAAACAAACGTCAAAATGAAAAATGTTTTTACGCGGTTATTGTTCTGTGTTTTTCTTTGGTTTCATTGTGGAATAATATTACCTATAATTAAAAAACTGCTAATGGTAATCGATTTATTTTCAAATACTTCAGTTAACATAACTTATTGACTAATCGAAACTTCAAAATTGTAATATTTTCTCCATATATTATTAACTATTCATCACTTTTACGTATATTTCTTGTATTTTTCATGAAAATATCACCACTTGTGTCAATTATTCATCAATTTTCGCGTATTTTTTTCGAAATTCTCTATTACGCCATGTCAATTGATAGTAAGACAGCTACTTAAGTCACCAGTAACCCTGACTTGGCTTTTGACAGTCTCAAATCCAACTTATGACGCTACTTGAGCCCTGAGTTTGGTTTATAAATACGTGACTTCCTCAACTCAGTTGCGGATTCCAATCCGGCCCTTAAGTAAAGTCTATAAATTAAAACCCAATCTCAAAACCGGACATAATATCTGAGATGAATTTGAGTAACGTTTATAAATACGGGCCTTAGTTACTGTTAGAAAATGGTTTCTCTCTCTATGTGTGTGTTTCAACGAGTTTGATTTAACTTTGTACACGGCCCATCGAAGTTCTTTGGTACGTTTTCGATGTTATTACTTAACGATTTTAATGAAACTTTGTATGGTTTATACTTAGTTAACAACCCTTACGTCCCCACTGCAGGGGCACGGGTCTCTTCCCTTAACTCGGGAAGGTTAGGCCGTTTATACCTACTTACGACCTACTATTTATATTAGGCAGTTTATTATTCCACGAAAAATCGAAATAAGGCACCTTATAATTTTTGACTTGTTGGATGACCGTTTGGCCCTTTATTATAAGTAGTAGGCCTCTCAGCACATAGTTCCAGAATGATTGCATCGTCACATTCTTTGGAATTCCCGTAAAAAAAACGCTTATCAGCTGATAGATTTCTTAGTTATTGTTTATTGCTAATTGATGAAAGGTATATTCGAGAAAACGACTACAAGCCTAGTTTAAACTATCAACACAAAACAAAACTTTATACATTTTTAATATAAATTTCTTACCTCTTCAAACCACACTAATGGGGTCAATGTGGGGAGAAGGTTTTGAGTAGCGACTATGTTACTGATAGGACGCATCATTACGTTAAATTGTCCCCTTTTTACACCTCTCAGCACTGTTCCTGTATTCTGAAAATAATAGAGGTATGGGTACTAACAGGCCGGCAAATCGGGACAAATCAGTGAAATGCGCCGACAACCAACGACGCGGTTTTTAAAGCAACTTATTATTAAGGTCTCAGACATGTTTTTTGAAGACATTCATTAAGTTATCAAAATTTTCATGTTTGAATGTATTTTCAAATAAAATGAACTAAATGAGTAAAAACTAATGATCGGCACTGTGTAAAGCAACTGGTGCAGAAAAACCAATACGTAAAATGTTAATTCTTAATACTGTTTCTTTAGTTCGTCCAATCAGTACCAGATACACACCCACGCAATATCGTACACACGCGCACATACACGCACAAAGGTCAAATATATTGTTAGGTCCTATGTGGTGCCAGTAAAAATTTTGCAAACCGTTTTATATGAACCTTATACACTTACTAATTCTAGATCTACGAATATTCTGTGGTCCTCTATCACTGGATTCATACCCAAAACACCATTTTGGTATATAGGATCAGCAAACAAAAAGTGGGGATAGGTCAATACTAAAAACGCACCTGCAAATAAGAAATCAATTAAGCATTGGTCGAATAAAAAGAAAGTAATGTATAAAGAACGTAGGTACTGTGCTTTCGATCAAACACTTGATCGAATGAAAAAAATTTGATCATGTATGTATGGACATAGTGAAACTACAGAAATCATATTATTGAGAAACATCTTCTGACTAAGCATTACCTACTTTATCAATACATATCAGTTTCGTATATCACAATCTTAGAGGTGGAGGTGGAGATGACAGTAGATCTGTGGCTGAACCCGTCTTCCAAATTCTGCGTAAATACTATGTGCGCGCGTAAAAGTATACGAATAAGTGGGATGTTCCTGTATGTCCCGGTTTTTTATGTGGGGACATTCGGGAATTTTAGTTTCGTTCGTCCCCGAAAAATATTTTTTATTATTATTTTCAAATTCAAAAGACACGTGTACTTTGATAAGAAGATTGAATGAATGAATGAATGAAAACACTTTATTGCACAACAAAACAGGAAAATAAAAACATAAACATTAAAAAAAAATGTTATACAGGTAGGCGGTCTTATCTTGTTAGGTATTGAATGGTAAATAAAGTCAGTTTCATATTTTAGTGGAATGATCGAACCTCGGTCATTTTAAATAGAATTTTCACGTATTGATTTAATTAAACACTACAAATCACCCACACTAACATTACAATGAAATCGATTTTGCGGGAATTTTGGAAAACAGTTCTCTCGAATTACTATAATTTGTCATCAAAAATGTCTTTAGGGTTCACTCCGTAAACATGCAATACAGCAGTGCAATGACCAGACCCGAAATTGTTAAAATAAAGTGCTGTGTAGTCTATCAGCTAAAACCCACAAAAATGAATGTATCTTTATTAACGCACACATGTAAATAAGATTTGTATAAATAGTTTGTAAGATGTAAATAAAGTCTCTTGATATCCAGACTCAACGCTGTTTCACTATCGACGTGACGATGCATCATTGACCTTTTCCACTATCCTCTCACTGTAGCCAAGACACCTTTAGCCGTTAGCTTAGGCAGCTGATCAGTCGTGGTTGGTGAGACTGACAGTGAGAAAACCCTGACCTCAATCCCATTTCCTTTCAAATACCGCCTGTCATCTTAGGTCTCATGGTGCAGGCATCCCGTACTCATATGTGTATATATTTTTATGGTTAGGGCTAGGACTATTAGGGCACTAGGTTTAGTAGTAGGGCTAGTAGGTTGTGTAGGTTTTAGCTCGCCCTCTCCATTCTTATGTACAGTCAGCTAGCTATACAGCACACGACACTACTTTACAGTAACTCTTTGACACACTATACCCAGGTAACAAAAAGAAAGTCATATAATGGTCGCGGCAACGTAACTTATTCAGCATTTTAGCTCCTGACATTAGTCATATAAACGTAATGATTACGTTTATATAACGTGATTTGGGCCCATTCTATTCAGCATTTCAGTCATATAAAAGTCACATAGGCGTCATGTAAGTTGTTAACTCATCATATTATTATCGCACACGTGACTTTCTCATGACTAATGTGCTCTAAAATTGCAACTTACATAGCATTTATATGACATGTTTGTAATTTAACAGCGACAAAGGATACAAAATAGCTGAAAAACTGTAAAGTGTTTTCATTCATTCATTCAAAGAAATTGATAGTGCGTCTTATGATAAATGTCTTTAAATAATCTGTTTATAACTTTAATTAAATTCAAGTTCGTAAAATCCGGTATAGGCTTGCAAAGTATTGCGAAGGGCAGTTTACTGATGAAATATACTAGGGTTTATCATAAATTTTCAATTCGCCCATTTTATTCTTGTTCATTTAAATATAATAACATGTATTTTTAACGTAAACTTATCAAAATAAGTTTATACGCCATTTTTACGACTATAGTTTCTTATAATAGCTTCTTATTCAGCATGTTTAGCGGCCTTGAGCGCCATGATGCTTGTCGATTATATTTTAGGGTTCTTTGGGCTTTCCGAAAAATCATTTTAAATCATTTTTTCTAGATAAGCCTGAAATATGGTTGTTATAGCTGAAGTTGTGGTGTGGTAATGTATTGTGGCCTTGGAAATTGACTCATTTTATTTTATCTGAAGTCTTGTATTAGATGCGGATACCTAACATCGCATATGATATTTCGACCCATCCATTTTGTTAATTCAGCCAAAAATATTAAAATACTACATAACAAAGATTTTATCTACGGAACCACTTGCTGAAATGCTGTTTTCCCCTTCGCCGCATTTAGTAGCGGTTCTTTAGTTAGAAGTGGTTTCGGACATCGTTAGATGACATTTTGGTGTTATAATAATCGTATAAATGAAACTTCGAACTTCGAACACAATTGTAGAATAATAGCAACGACGTTGCTTTTACTCAACTGTGCCTGGCAAGTCGTAAGAAAGATATATAAGATGCCTTTACTCGATAAAACAGACACATTATAGAGGTGACTTATGCAGCATAATCCTATATGACTTTAAAGTCATATATGGACGTCGAATAAACGTTTATACGACGTCTTAATATGACTGTAATGCTGAGTAACTAAAGTGCTGAATAAGATGATTTTATATGACAGGTTCTGTATAATTTGCGTTTATATGACTTTTTTAGAACGTATTAGCTGAATAAGCTTAATGTTATATTACTAGTTTCCTCATTGGGCAAGACACTCCAAGACACATTATAGTACTGGAGCCAACGAGGTATATGGGCCTGAACATATAAGAACGCTGGAAGCAGTCTATCTCGAAAGAACTTTTTGTTTTCAATCATTTGGCTCGAGTCTTACAGTCCCGATCGGTCACTGAAGTTTTTTATGACGTTCATAAAAACTTAAAAATGTCGTGTTTGGGCCTAAACATATAAGACTCAAAAAGAAATTTGGATATGAAAGTAAGTACATTGGACAACCCCATAATATTATTTTTTTTCGCTGAAATCGGTCGCCGTCCCAAATCATCTGGTGATCGGATCTGGTCATCTGGTGATCGGATTCGGACTCTGGTCAGGCAGACGTGAGAACCTGCTGTCTGTCTGTGGGGTGTGAGTGGAGTGTCGAGGGATGTTACTTATATGTTTTTCATAAAATTGTTGTAATTTGTCCTAACATAGTTTTTTAAGATTATTTTTGTTACTAACAAGTGGACCTGTAGTTGTCTGAAATAAATGATTTGATTTGATAAGATCTCTGCAACCAATGTAAATCGATAAAACACACTTTACCTTATACAAAAAATTCAGTCTTACAACGGGAATCGGTCACAGTTCCAAAATCTGACTACTTTTATAGCTAAGGTTTTTTTCTCTGACGATGGGCGATAACTCGATTACCATTAAGGTTAGATGTATAGTTACTTCGGCTAAAATAAAGTGCATAAAATTTCCGACAAAAAAGGTTATATTAATTTTTATTGTGGGATTAATAGATACTGAGCAAATCGTAAAACTGTTTCTCATAAACATCGTTTTCATCTATTTCTCCATAACCTTTAACATTACAGGTATAGTTACTACGGTAAAAATAAAGTACATAAAATTTGCAACAGAAAAGGTCATATTCATTTTCACTGTATATTTAAAAGAAAAAGAGTAAATTGAAAAAATAATTTTTATATTTGAATTTTTCATCTATTGGTTGATAAATTAGAGATTAGAGGTTAGAGGTACAAAAAAGGTTCTATTCATTTTTATTGTGGGATTAATAGATAAAGAGTAAATTGTAAAATTGTTTCAGAGGCATAGATACTACGGTAAAAATAAAGTGCATAAAATCAATAAAAAAGGTTATATTCATTTTCACTGTCAAAACAATGTCAAAACAAACGTGGTATTTACAAATTTTAATCAAAACAACATAAATACAGTTTCCATCAACATAGTTTAACTACCTATCAGGCACACAATTTCAAAATGAGTCAGTTCACTAATTCAACAGAGTTATCTTTACTTTTGTTTAGAAACTTATTTCAGGTTACAGCTCTTTTTTCAAATTATTACTAGCTTCCGGGATAAAAAGCATCCTATGTGTTAGCCGAGTGCTTCATCTATCTACCTACCAAATTTCATCCAAATCCATTTATTATTTTCAGCGTGAAAGTGGAACAAACAAACAAATATCCATACTTTCACATTTTTAATATTATACACTAAGTTATAATGAAAAAACATATTTACATCACCCTTTCATATTATTATTAGGCCCAAGGAATGTGAATAACTTACTTTTTTGTACCTTGAATTTTTAAGTAAAGAAAATTATGTACCTACTTACATATGTGTAAGTCTTGATGTTAAAATTGTTAGTGTTTACATGGTTTATTGAAATGTTAATTTTGTTTGTTTTTGATTTTATGTTATACATTTTGTTCATAGTATTGTCATAATTTTTAAGTGCTATTTTAGAAAAGTAAGTTATTCACATTCCTGGGGGTTTAATGATAACACGAAAGAAGGATGTAAATGATTTTCATAATTACTTACATAGTGTCGATTTTAATATCATAATTTGAAAAAAGAGCTGTAACTTAAAATAAATTTCTAAACAAAATAAAGAAAAATCTGTTGAAGTAGAAATTTTGTATGACTAATAATTAAACTACAGGGACCAACTGAATTAGTTTACTTTTAAATTTAATATGAACGAGCACAAAAATTTTCGAAGACTCTTTGAAAAAGAAACCGTGATATTGTACGGACATCTCTTCAGTAATGTTTGCTTTTAATTGAAGCCATGTCCTTGGTTTATGGATGTACACACGATTCTTCAAATATCCCTATAAGAAGAAATCTGCTGGAATTAAATCTGGACTTCTGGGAGGCCACGGGATATCCCCTCTCCTAGATATCAGCTTTTCCGGGAACCTTTCTTTCACTAACGGTAGGGACTTGTTAGGGCATGTTATTTAACAGAATTACAGATATAAGAGCAGCAAAATCCCCTTTATTCCCCTAAAGTAACCAGTTCCCCTAAATTTCAGCTCGAGGCATCATCGGGCCCTATTTCTCCAAGGATTGTCTTGGCCGTACGATCACTCTGAACTCTACTGAGTATGTTACGGGAATTTCTGGCACCAAATTTTAGAGAAATTTACTGACTAAAATCGAAACATAGCTGTAGCAATATGGTCTTACCACACCTATAACGAATCCTTGCCGGTAGTCTTCGAAGACTCTTTGAAAAATTTCTGTGCTTGTTTAGAAGAAGGTCGAAATCGAGGTGGTGGATGGAGTTTTTTTTTTTTAAAAAAAAGGTCATATAGTTTTATTTTTCTATTTTTTAAGTAAACTACTCATTTTCATGATTCATGGACCATCCTGTTCTTATTTATAGGGTCCTCATGAAATACCTGAAAAAAAAATTAAACACCGGCTTCTACTCATGAAACTGAACAACTTTCCCTAAGGAACCTATACCTACTAAATTCGCAAAAAAAATTTTGGAGTCCCCATACTATAATTTATCAACGGAACAGTCCATTTTCTATGGGAAGTCCAAAATTTTTTTTGAGAATTGAGTATAGGTTCTTTGGAAAAAGTTGTTCAGTTTTGCCGTGGTAATTTTTTTTTTAGGTATTTTAGAAGGACCCTATATATTGATGAAATCTGTATTTATGTTGTTTTGATTTTGTGTTACTACCAATTTTGTTTTGACATTGGTACTTATAGTTCATTGACATTTCGCTATTGTTAACATTTTTGTTTTGCAAAATTACATTGACAATTTTGTTAATGGTTTGATCATTATAAAGGCTGGCCTTGAATTTGTAAATTAAAGTAGAAAAAAATATTTAAACGTCTTCATTTGGAAATTTAAGTTTTATCCATTAGTATGTATATACTTCGCAGGGTATTAATAAAAATATTAATGTCATACGTATAAATAAATTAATGTTGATTTTGATAAAAATAACAATGTCGCTCAATTTTAATTTTATTATACCTTAAGATTATTCAATAACAACAGTTTGATGACAACTTAGTTTTTTAATTTTTTCTTATGTCACAATACCTCAAATTTATCAACAAATAGATGACAATTTCTAATATAAAAAAGTTTTTTTTATTTACTCTTTATCTATTAATCTTTATCTATTATAGAATAATATTTATATATTATAGTGAAAATTAATATAACCTTTTTTGTTGAAAATTTTATGCACTTTATTTTTACCGTAATAGCTATTCCTCTCATCTTAAAGGTTATGGAGAAATGGGCAAAAACTTTATTTATGTGAAACAATTTTACAATTTACTCTTTATCTATTAATCCCACAATAAAAATGAATAGAACCTTTTTTGTTTAAATTTTTATAAACTTTATTTTTTTTAAAGCCGCCATACCTCTAATCTCTAATTCATCAACCAATAGATGAAAAATTCAAATATAAAAATTATTTTTTCAATTTACTCTTTTTCTATTAAATATACAGTAAAAATAAATATGACCTTTTCTGTTGCAAATTTTATGTACTTTATTTTTACCGTAGTAACTATACCTGTTATCTTAAAGGTTATGGAGAAATAGACGAAAACGATGTTTATGAGAAACAGTTTTACAATTTGCTCATTATCTATTAATCCCACAATAAAAATTAATATAACCTTTTTTGTTGAAAATTTTTTTTTTTTTTTTTTCAAAGTAACTATAAGTACCTCTAACCTTAATGGTTATCGAGTTATCACCCATCGTCAGCGAAAAAACCCAAGCTATAAAAGTAGTCAGATTTTGGAACTGTGACCGATTCGTGTTGTAAGACTGAACTTTTTGTATAAGGTGAAGTATTTTTTATCGATTTACATTGGTTGCAGAGATCTTATGTGTTTAGTTCCAAAACCATTTTTTTACGATTTCTGACCCCTGTCTGATTTGGGACGGTGACCAATTTCAGCAAAAAAAAAAATGTTATGGGGTTGCCCAATGTACTTACTTTCATATCCAAATTTCATTTTGAGTCTTATATGTTTAGGCCCAAATACGACTTTTTTAAGTTTTTCTGAACGTCATAAAAAACTTCAGTGACCGATCTGGACTGTAAGACTCGAGCCAAACGATTGAAAATAAAAAGTTCTTTCGAGATAGACTACTTCCAGCGTTCTTATATGTTCAGGCCCATACACCTTGCTGGCTCCCGGTCTATTACTATACTATACAACGACACAAGTTAGTTGCCTGTACGGAGTTCCTTGCGAACTTAAAATATGAACAGTACTTATTAAATGAGTACTTTACATTTAAAATATGGTATAGGTAATATATTTTTCGGGGACGAACGTAAGTTTAAAATTCCCGTATATCATCACATAAAAACTCGGGGATAAGCACGCATACATACAGGAACATACAGGAACAACCCGTAAAATTTTAGGGTGAAAGTTTTTTTTTTTACTGTTTGTCATAGCGACACGTTTAAGAATGTTGCTTGTGTGGGTTTGCCATAAATGAGTACTATTCGTCGCTCCTCGACCCCGCTAAAATAACAGAAAAATTATCGATTGTAAGTAACATTTTATTAGGTTAATGTATTTTGAAGATACATTAGAAAAGATAAATACAAACATAGTTTCACTTAAGATTAACTTTATTGGACGTTCAGTATAAATAGGTAATGAACAACATACAACTAAAAAACAAGTTAAACTTCTTCATTACGAACTCCTCTCATCATAATACGGAGCATTTATTTACCCTCTAGGTGAAGGAGTTGAAGTAGTTCCGTCTGAGAATATTTTTAATTTATGCTTTGAGTTGTTGGAGCCTACGAAGTTGCGGTATGGCAATATTTGAGGTCGTTTTGTGGGACGAAGGTAAAGATCAAAAATAGACGTTGTACTTGTAAAAGACGTTGTCGTTTTCACTTCTGACGTCACCGAGGCTTCGTTAAATGCGCGCGGCTTAGGAGTTGTCGTCTTCTGTGCATCAAGTCTACTCCAAACATGTGTTGACGTCTTTGTTGAAAAGGTAAACGGTTTTATTGTAGACGATGAACTTCTAGTTAGTGTACTAGATGTAATGTTTCGTTTTGTAGGATTAAGGTACAGATCAAAAACAGAAAAATTACTCGCTGGCATTCGCTTATTCACAGGCAACATGGTGTTTGGGGTAAGTTTCGTCAATAAATTACGAGATTTATTTGTTGTTCGAGGCTGTGGAGTTGTTGTAGATGCTGTGGTTCTACTCGTTAGCTCCAAGGAAGTTGTGTATGTCCAAGGCTTCTTAGTTGCAAACAGCGCCAATTGTTTTATTGTAGTGGGCAAAGTGCTGGTTTGTGTAGAGGTAACGAAGGTTCGACGATTGAAAGCTTTACTTGTTACATGATCAGTATAATCAACTAAGTTTCGAACCGTTGTTGTCTTGTATAGCTCCTTATTAATTAAGCCTTCAGTCCGTTTTGTAGTTAAATATTTATATTGTTCGTAAGCAGGTTTAGTAGTTAGATTTGGTTGACTTTTTGTGTATTCTGTACTCAAAAGCTTATGTCGTATAGTAACAGTCGGAGGAGTTGCAACTGTGTCGTTCTTCGCTGGTACCGTCGAAATATTTGTCGATTCTTTTTTGAGAAATTTAGGAATTGTAAGTTGATCCACATTATGCACTTTGAAATTTGACCAGTTCTTTCTACTGAATTGGTTTTCAGTGTTTGTTTCAAGTTCGTTTACAAAATGGCCACGTAGAAGCGAAGTTAATTCTAAATAAGGTAACTTGGAAGGTTTACTATCAAAGTCACTCACATCTGTTAAATTTGTCTGTTTGTTCACGGTATAAATACTGATATTTTTCGGGTACGAATCGCAGTCAGCGAGATATTTCTTGGTATTATGTTTGCAGTGTTGTGTATACACGACCCAAGCTAAAAAACCATCACCTTGAAGCGCAGTGTGTTCTTCGTAAATATGTTTGGCACACTCTACATCATCGGAGATGTCGTCGTCACGAAAGGCAGAACATGGTACTCCGCACACGTTGCCAGGGCCGCACCAATATAGTTCACTTATTTGCAAAAGTCCATGGTCTCCACTGTGAGGGTTATACGCAGTTGTGTCCAACCGAGATTCGTGGAAGGCTATGCAGACCCACGTGGATATGTGTTCCGGACGCACGCCGAGCAGCTGCAGGTCGTTCGCGAGCTCGCAACTCTCGTAGAGGCGTGCGCCCGCGCCGGCCAGCGCCAGCACTGCGCACGCGCACATCCACCACGCGCCGCCCGCGCTCATCGCCGCCTGGTTTGCGTTTGCGTCGCCGTTAACATAAGATGTATTTAATTAAACCTGCATGTTCTCCGTATTCTCGTGGAAATATTTAGGACACGCCCGTATACGACCGTATGGTAATATCAATTAATTTAAAATGGCTGAACTGACTGTGTTTTTTAAAAATAATATGGATCTTTATGATGATAAATTACTAATTAGAAAGGCGTAGTAGAACACGGAACAGCGAGCGGTTGATCTGACGATGTTCACCTTGACTTGACGTCATCTTTCAAGTCTTTAAAATACTACTATTTACATTTCTATTTTTAATTCATTATTTGCTTTAAAATATGCGCCGATATCATCATCGATACTGGGCAAGTACTTAAATTCTACAATTAACAAGTCGTATCTACGATTGTATAGGAATATACAGGGTGTAACAGAAAGGTGTGATAATACTTCAAGGTTGGCTTTTATTTTACCCATCAAACTGGACAACTTTTGTTCTACAACTTTGTTCAAATCGCAAAATTTTTTTTTGGACTTTTCATACAAATCGATCAGCTGGCGAACCAAGTTTGTATAAAAAGTCCGAAAATTTCTTTGCGATTTCAACAAAGTTGTAGAACAAAAGTTGTTCAGTTTGATGGGTAAAAGCCAACCTTAAAGTATTATCACACCTTTCTGTTACACCCTGTATATTTTCCCCCGGTAATTGGCAAATTATTTAATTTGCCAAGAAAGGGTTGCCTGGAATCATAATTTATATCGTAATCTGGATTTTGAATCATAATTTATATCGTACTCAACAAGTGTCTAAGAGATTATCTTTGATTTTTTAAACTAGCAATCCCACTTTTACGACCAAATAAAGGGGTTTTTTGTGTTTAATATTACACATATTTTTCTGTTAATACCCCTGTGTGGTGTTTATAGTGTGCACGCAACAATTTCAGGTAAGTAGGTAGTGTATTACCGGTTTTTGCCCATTGCCGCATAGGTCAAGCGAGCATACCCCGAAGCGACCCGTCGCCGGCCTTAAGCAATTAATTTTATGGTAGACTGAGTCAAAGAGTATGGTTACTGCTCACTTGGTACTCATCAATATAAACTGATCGTCCAATATCAAAATAGTAACATCGTCACAACGCATTATCATCATCACACAAGTAAATTTTGTTAGTGAAAGTTAGGTGTAGGTAAGTATGACATGCTATTTTGTACCTAAGTCCTCTGTAATGCTGACTATTCCATCCACGGTTACATAAGGGTACATAAGATGTTAAGACTTAAATTAACTACTGCTGTGTCGAACTGGACGTAGTCGAGAGGGTGAGTTTGTGTTTAGACCCCAACATTTAATTCCTCTGTCGAAAATTATTTGTATCGGAATCAGAATATTTATTGTTGGCCACGGTAAAAAGATCTTAAATTTAAATAGTATCACATAACCTGCCCATATACTCGTAGGCATACAAAAATAAAAAATAGATTTTCATAAAAATAAAATATCGATTAAAATATAAATAAATCGGACATGTAAAGTTGTGTAGTTAAAGTGAAATGGGCACATGTGGAATTTTAAATATTTAAGTCAAGCAAAATAGACATTAAAAATCCTTTAGGTCCTTGTTACATACGGAACCCTAAAAGTGTCTATGGAGAAAATGTACTAACAAATGTATCCACCAATATTAAAAAAAATCAGAAATATTGTAATGAAAAACAAAAACACTATGATTATTTGAATATAGGACTTCGGTAAAGAGATTTGCACAAGCGCTTTGTATCTATTATTATATTTTTCTAAAACAGCGGCCACTCATGAAATTTGTATAACTCGATAGGTATCTGACAGCAATAAAAACAAAAAATATATTAGACAAAAACTTCCTAAAACATACGAGATATAATCTTATATACAAGTGAAATTGAAATCGCAGAACAAATTTTAACTGCGTTGTTTGTTTTGTTGTCAACTATGGAGCCATGCAAGTTTCCTGGGTGTCCGCCATTTTGAAAAAAGCCGAGCGAGTCTATCTGATTCTGTGCAAAAAGATCGTTTTTATTTCATTTCTGACACACGTTGTGTTTTCACTATAAATACATTTATCTACAATATTTTTTTTTTCAGTTTCCTATACAAATTCTGGATTTACTATTCAGATTTAGTATGGAAATCTGGAAAAAAATAACGTTCGCATTTTTTCAATATTTTTCCTATATCCTATACTTATTTCTGGGTAACCCCTTAAAATTATGTACTTTTTAACACCCTGTAGTATCAATATTATAGTAAAAGCATACGAAGCATAAGAAGATGCCTACATCATTAGAAAAATTTTACGTAATTCAATTACCCTTATTACAACTAGGCTAGGCTAGCCTGTTTATGCAGATAGAAATTAGAAATTCAAATTTTAACCATTATTACTTACTAAATAGCTTCTACAGCTCATCTAAATAAACAATTTTATAATCTAAATAATTCGATATTCTTTAAATAACGTAACTTACCAACACACGTATACAGTTCCATGGCGCCTTTCAGCAGGCAGCCGTTGTCCCGATTGAGGCTTGGGGCCTTGGTGACATTCAAGCAGTAGCAGCCCTCGTCGTTGTCTAGAAACCACTCCTCCATGGCGAACCGCGCCGCCGCAATGCCCTCATACTCTAGGTCGTATTGGTAGCGCAACTCAACGCATCTACGATAAGTTACAATATTTTAGGGAAATAAAGATGTTTGTCTAATCTCTGGCTTAGTATTAGAAAAAAACTACTTGACATCTCGTAGCATTAACGATATTCCATAACAGTGTCTTCCTGCAAGCCTCTCTACACGGATACCAAATAAAATAAATGTCATGAAAGGAAGTATTTTTCATACACTTGAAACAATCTGTGCTATTTACTAATAGGGTCCCGGAGAATAGTGGTATGTACTATGTACCTATTCGACGAATTGGATCGTCTTTACTTACCTACAAATGTCAGTATTTATGGCGTACAGCGACTTCTCTCTATCCACAAATGGATTAAAAATTCCCGAATCTGTGCCATTCAACATGTTACAGACGCTGATTTCGAACGGACTAGGGTTACTCCAGTAGGATAGGTTTGGCGAACCGTCGAACAAGCTCATGATACCCAAATCATTGGAGTCTGCTAGTCCGCGAGACACGACGTACTCGCTACTGGGCGTCATGTTTTTCTAAGAAAATGTAAAACATATAACGAGTGAGACAGAGAGACTATAAAGCGCTACACAAAAAATATACTCTTGCAACTGTAACGTAAATGTACACTTGACTGACTTGGTGTATCAGTGGTAAACGCTCCTGATTGCTGTACCGTGGGTCGTGAAATATTATTATTATTTCCACATAGGGCTAACATTTCTGTGATGTACAGCTTTGTTAGTTTAATATATGTATGTATATCAGTCTCTGGTTCCCATATTACAGGGAATCATACACTCGGCTTCAAAAAAATCGCACGTCCGTAAAAATAGGCTTCAAGCACTGTTAATCCTTAAGACAAGCAGTTATTCGTAGCAATATTGGTATCATTTGAGAGCCCTATAAAAACTCTTTAAAAAAATATCCATTTCATTTGATTAAAGAAAAAGCTTGACACTTTAAGTCACTGTGAATGACAATGGAACTGATTCTCCTCTTCAAATTTTGTTTGTATTGTTTTGTTTTTTGGGTATAAAAGGGTCGATACAGCTTATCTGGGGATAAATTTGCTACCAACAGTCGAAGAAGACACAGAAGAATATCTTTCATCAGAAAAACGTCCTTGAAAATGGACACTACTGCTGCTGAAGCCGCCCAAGTTATCGCACTACTGCAATCAGGACTAAGTCAGTGTGATGTTGCTCGGCAATTGCACTTGAGTCGCTTTTCTGTTCGAAGAGTGTACCAGCGGTTCCTGCAGACCGGTGGTTTTGTCCGAAGGCGTGGGTCTAGTAGAAATCGCTGCACTTCTGCGAGAGATGACCGATTCGTCGTATCGAAGTCTTTGAGAAATCGGTTCTCTAATGCTGTTGAGTTGCAACAGCAGCTTCAAGCAGTTCGTAGAAGGGCCGTGAGTGTCTCTACAGTTAGAAGAAGACTAAAGGAGAGAAATATTGTGGCTAGAAGACCTGCCACGGGTCCAAAATTAACCGCAGCGCATCGGCGAGCACGCCTGCAATTTGCTCGCGCCCACGTCAATTGGACCCTGGACCAATGGAGAGCTGTTCTCTTCTCAGACGAAACGAGAGTGTACCTTTTCTGCAACGATAGACGCAAAAGAGTATACAGAAGACAATGGGAACGTTTTGCCCAAGCCTGCATCCAAGAGACGGTAGAATACGGGGGCGGTTCCTGCATGTTCTGGGGCGGCATATCTGCCGACGGCAAAACTGAACTTTCTTGCGTCTCTCGGACCGGCGGTGCTCGCGGGCAAGGGTCGATGACTGCTCACCGGTACATCACAGAGATCCTGGAAGAACATGTGGTCCCCTATGCTGGATTTATTGGCGACGGGTTCACATTAATGCACGATAACGCTCGCGCGCACACTGCTGGAATTGTGCAGGGCTACCTTCAAGAGGTTGGTATCCCTGTCATGAAGTGGCCAGCGAGAAGTCCAGATCTGAACCCGATAGAGCACCTCTGGGACCAGCTGAAACGCAAGGTTAGATCCCGTGATCCCGCTCCCGCGACTCTTCAGGAGCTCCAAGACGCCGTTATTGAGGAATGGGACAGAATCCCTCAAGAAGAGGTCCTAAAGTTGGTGCGATCCATGAGGGAGCGCATGGAAGACGTCATTAGGGCTAGGGGGGGTAACACTAGGTTTTAGGTTAGTTTTAAGCAACTTTGTTTTGAAAAATTAATCAGATTTAATTTGGGTTTTTTAAGGATTTTTATTGTTTTGTAAATTTTTCTCAGTTCCAATAAAAAACATTGAATGAATTATTGTTTTTGCATTCTCTGTTTCCTTACCTTTCAAATGATACCGAACATTACCAATATTTCATAATACAAATACGATTGAAAGATGTTTAAAATAGATTTCTTAAAAGGTGCGATTTTTTTGAAGCCGAGTGTAGTTTGGGACCAGATCACCTTGAATTATTTGTCCCGGGATATTTATTTAATACTACAAAACGATTCTACCAGATCGTACCCAAAAGGGCTTAACAGTGTTAGTTTTGATAGAAAATCGTATTACTCACGGATTATATAGGCAATTTACGTCCCCAAATCAGAGGGGGTGTAGTCGCGGTCATCCTACGGCCTACCACATACTTACAAAAGACAGAAGCGAGAAGAGCAAAGAGCCGTCATCTTGCTCGGCCAAGTTCTGCGCGTCTTGACTGAGGTCTCGAACCTGCGCGCACGCCACCGCGCCGATCAGCCCGGGGTTTGCACACAGCGACATCCCATCAAACAGAAGCGTGCGCACGCTCACGGTCATAATGGGGCTGTTATACTGATTGAATATACCGTTAAGAGCCGTGCTCAACACGCCCATGAGTGCAGGAAACATTTGTTCAGCTACTTGGAGAACCGCCTGAAAATTGCGGGGGGAATAGTACGTAGAATCTGAAACACTTTATTTTCTGACAGTAAAAAAGTCAGTAGAATTTTTGCTGTTCAGTAGGCAAAAAAGAAAATATTTCTTGTCTATTTACATAGATCATCAAGGTGAATCAACCCAGGTGTATTAAGTAGGCGTCAGGAAAATTTTAGAGATATTTTTTCTATCACAGTAAAATTCGTTCACTAACTATCTATTTAACATACCGGACCTGCACAAACATTACAAGTTTATACCACGCGTGCCACAAGATAAAGATCTTACATTATAAGGTATGTTGGCAACTGTCACTATATCTTCTTCTGTATTGGGATACGACGCTTCTGCATCGAACTCAAAGCGGTCTACGCGCCGGTACGTCACGTTATCTTCGTCCATATCACTTATTACTCTGTACTGGTATAACCTGCGCAAAATTACATTTACTTATTGTTAGGTTCAATATATATAACACAGCATATTTTTTTGTAAATAAAATACCCACTTGTAGATATAAGGACCCTTTTCCGAGAGCACGGGAACACCTCCCACAAGTACTTCATTAGGATTATCCATATTCCATATTCTTACCGTGAAATTCAGTGGGAACGGTACTTTTTCGAATCTTTCGAATTGAACTGTGTCTTCTATTAAAACTACTTCCTAAAAGACGCAAGTATAGATAAAAAATTATAGATATAATACAAAATAAAAACGAGTTACTTTGTAGTGTAACAATGGTAATACATATTTATAGGAGAATTGTTCACAAAAATCTAATGATATCGTTGAATTGCATATTTTTCAAGAAAACAATAATGGGACTATTCGAAAACACAAACTTCCATGATGTTAATTAATATGAACATAGAGGCTTGATTTAGAGATGCATCGTGTCTTGCATGTAAAGCATGAAGACGAATTAGCCCCCTTACCACAAAATTCTGAGTGTGAGCGACCCCAGCAAGCACTTTTTTCCTGGGGCCCCTAGGAGAATCCTACCTATCTCAAATTTTTGAGCATAATTAGAGCAATCATCATGCCAAGGGAAAAAATGTGAACAATCATACTTTTCGAGATACGAGCTCCTAAAGTTGTGCTTGCTGAATGACATTCCATCCAGCAAGCACAACTGGTGCAAAAAAACTACGAAGAGTTGGGAAAAAATTTTGATGCACAGATTTAGAGCATCATAAAGTGAGTTGGACTGCAAAGTTTCATGAATGTCATGTCAATAGTTATCTCGCTATAGAACGCAAAACCTGCTTCACGTTCTTTTCACGAATCTTTCTAGCAGTCACATCAGATCTCAGCAATTACAGCATCTTGGTTCAAATTTTTTATGCCAGGAATTAAAGCAACACTAAAAACCTATGCTCAATTATTTTTGAATCCAAAAAATCAGTACTTTTTGTGCTACGAGCCAATATTTTTTCCTTGCTGGGTGGACATGACGAAAGTGACAAAGCTGTATAGCTTTGAAACTAATACGAATACAAGACTGGTTCTTATGCTCAGATTTAGAGCAAAATTTGAGCATTCTGCTCAAAATAAAAGTAGAATACCAAATTCTATAGTTACAGCGGTAGACGCTAAAAACTGATTTTTCCCGCCAATTTTTTGAATAATTACGGCGACACGCGACAGATTGTGACGTTGCCGCTCTTATTTTTTTTAGTTCAAGCAGTAACTGACTTTGAGTATAAGGTACATTTCAGTTTCAAACTATCGATTGTCACTTACATTGATATAGACTAAAAACAAGGGCGATTTTATATATTTCTATGGGCCTTGTGCCTGAAATAAACTAATAAATAAATAAATAAATACATGTAAATCATACGATAGTGGAATACCTATAATACGGAACGCTTGTGGTTCATCGTTGCGTTTTGCTAGTGGTGGCGGCGGGCGGCGGCATCGTTCCGATTTCAGCCATGCTCCAATATTTGTATATAGCAGTACAAAAACAAAACGCAAAACGCCCTACATCCACACATTCGACCAACACATTAGTCATATTCATATTCCGTACTAAATCCTATAAATTCGACTGAATAAAAAGCGGTCAAGTGCGTGTCGGGCCACGCGCAGTGTAGGGTTCTGTGGTACAACTTCATCAAAGTAATCAATGAAAATATGAAGTAGGTACGAAATTTTTGACGTTTTCATGTGCCAGTTCCCTAGTAAGATTGTTTACCTTTTTTTAAGTTGGATTGAAACAAGGTGTACCTAGTGCAGCGTTCAAGACCACTGTACATACATAAAAGTCAGTTTTTTTTAAATAAAAATATTTGTATTTGTATGGTGATTATAGGGCTAGTGGTGAACCCCACTGTCGGACACCTGAAATAACTTTACGACTACCATCTAAAGATATTAATTGGCACGATGTGTCAGAGTGTCTTGAAAAACGCGAAAACCGTCGAGTTCAATGGCATTAACAGAAAAACTTATCCAGATAATTATCTAACTTTTATTCAGTTAACCTACGTCATCGACGCGAAAAAGCAAGAGTGCAAGTCACACTGAACTGCGGCTGTGGTGACCGATTTTTATTACTATCGGTCTTCATAATAAAGCAACCTGTAGCTCCTTGCGGCCCGTTAGGCCCGTGGCGCTGCCACCGCCGCATGCAGATTGTTTCTCGGTCTGATCTGCAGAAAAACTCGCCTACAATGATCCTCTCTAAAGTGCCATTACTTGTATAAAATGTGTGCCACAGAGAAATACTTTTCATCAGTATAGCGACATTTGAAATCTGCGGCTAAATGTTTACTACCTCTGCTTCTTCGTCCTTCTTATGTCATTGTTATATAACGTTTGAAGTAAAGAAGGATGCCTATACAGCGAAACCCAGCGAAACATATTTTCCTCTCTATCGTTGCATTGGCCGAATGTGTAGATGTAGGGTAAAATTTATTTGTCATTAGTCATTAGTTTATTGCGTTGGTAACACACAGAATGAAATATATAAAAAAAACCCTGAGCAACAAAACAAAACAAGAGAAGCTCGGCTTGACTAAAACCCTTGTGTGTATAAAAGTTACAAAAAACTGATTATGGATGTCTGTTTCTAAAATATATATTTTTACTAGTATAAAGGTTAAAGAATTGATGACACATTTACTGATTATAGAGTTGATTTGGCATTGTACTTTTTTACACACAGTTTAATTATTAGGTAAATAAAAAGATTCTATAAAAATATATGTATACATATATGTATTTTGCTGCGTAAGACTGATTATTAAACAAAATGTGAAAGCCCTAAATGCGTTTAATTTGTGACACTGATCCCTGAAGTCTTAACAACGATAGCCGACATCAATGAGACCCTTCCTCTTACTTTTAGGCTTTTCAAGAGTAATTTTTTATTAACACTCAGTGACCTCGTGACATGTCTTTTAAGCTATAAAATATAATTATAAAATATCAGCTGTCAACTAAAATGGCAGTACGTCGTCGTCCGGCTCGATACAATTTTAATACCAATTCCTGTCATATTAAAACCTTACGTATTGTAAGATCACCAACACTTCCATTTATATTTGTCGCGCTTGTTTCTTGTCTATAAATGTAAATGACAATCGATAGGTTGAAACTCAAATGTACCTTATACTCACAGCACAAAGTCAGTTATTGCTTGAACTAGAAAAAAAAAGAGCGGCAACGTCGCAATCTGCCGCGAGTCGCCGTAATTATTCAAAAAGTTGGCGGGAAAAATCTGTTTTTTACGTCTATCGCTGTAACTATAACGTTTGGGATTCTAGTTTTTTTTTTAGCAGAATGCTCTAATTTTGCTCTAAATCTGAGCATAACAACCAGTCTTGTATTCGTATTAGTTTCAAAGCTATACAGCTCTTTCACTTTTGTCATGTCCACCCAGCAAGGAAAAAACATTGGCTCGTAGCACAAAAAGTACTGATTTTTGGGATTCAAAAATAATTTTGAGCATAGGTTTCTAGTGTTGCTCTAAATCCTGGCATAAAAATTTTGAACCATGATGCTGTAATTGCTGAGGGCTGATGTGATTACTAGAAAGATTCGTGAAAAGAACGTGAAGCAGGTTTTGCGTTCTAGCGAGATAACTATTGACATGACATTCATGAAAATTTGCAGTCCGACTCACTTTATGATGCTCTAAATCTGTGCATCAAAATTTTTTCCCAAGTCTTCGTAGTTTTTGTGCACCAGTTGTGCTTGCTGGATGGAATGCCATCCAGCAAGCACACCTTTAGGCACTCGTATCTCAAAAAGTATAATTGCTCAAATTTTTTTCCCTTGGCATGATGATTGCTCTAATTATGCTCTAAAATTTGAGATAGGTAGGATTATAGCGTGGACATAAGAACTAAGACTACCTATTCTCCAATTAGCCCTACCCATTCTTTAATCATTTGTATCCCTTTTCATTATAATCAACGGTAGGTGTGCCATTGCCGTTGACCGGAGACTACTCACTATCGATGCGCATAATTTATGGTTCTAATGAGAGATTAAATTGGTATATATACTAACTTCTACACTATATACACTATCCAGTGCAAATTCGGTCTAAAGCATTCAAAGCTGTACGTAATACTTAAATAAAAAAGGAATACTTACTTTTTTTATTATATTAGCTACTATATCGGGCACAAAGACAAAACCTAGTAAGCTGGTAACAACCACAAGAACTGCCCCAATTACGGTTGTCGTAATGCCACATATGAACCCGCACATTTTTTTTTATTATTTTTTTAAAGTACCTTTTATTTATCGAGTGAGCACTTGCGTGCATTGCTCTTTAATAAGTGGCATAGTGATCACAAACATATTTGATAGCGATAAGGATTTAGATTAATTTATTTAAAATCATCAAATACGGAAAACACGATCGTAACTATCTCGTAAAACAAAATTGAAAATATATTTCGCATTTTTTATGGAAGATTAAGTAGAAGTTATGTATGTCGAACCCGCTACTTTCTGATATAAAGCTAGCGAACTAGTAACTAGACTACAGAGGCGGTTTATCGTTTTAGGCTGCGGCCTGGACGCAAGCGACGGCGACAGCGACAGCGACAGCGACGGCGACAGCGACACGAGCGACTTGATCATTTCCATAGATTTGTATGGAGCTGTTCTGGACGACAGCGACACGCGCGGCGACAAACGAGCAACAAGCGACATTTCAAGGACAGCCGCGCGTTTAGGGATGTTCTTTTTTAATCGATAAACAAGTCCAAACTATCGATAGTTTGAGTAGAAGAAATAATTTCAGATAATAAAATAATAGTTTGATACTAGCTGGAGTTGATATCCCCCCGCAACCTACGCCTCATCCCCCCCCCCGACACACCCTCCCCGCACCCTGTACCTCGCCCCTCATACCCCGCGAGCCAGCCTCGCACCCCGCTCCTCTCCCCCAGCACCTCCCCACGCACCCCGCTCGTCTCCCCCGCAACCCGCTCCTCCCCCTCCTCACCTTCCCCGGCACCCTGCTCCTCCCCCACCCGCACCCCGCGCCTCCCCCCCGCACCCCGCAACTCACTCTACCCGCAGCCCCCCCAGCACCCCACGCCTCCTCTCCGCACCCCGCGACTCACCCTCCCTGCACCGCGCTCCTCCCCGACCGGCACCCCGCGTCTCCCCCCGCACCCCGCTCCTCCCCCCTCGCAACCTGCGCCTTCCCCCCGCACTCCGCGCCTTCCCACGCACTCCGCGCCTCCCCCCGCCCCTACTCACCTCCGCAACCCGCACGTCACTCCCAGCACACCACGCCTCCTCCCCGCACCCTGCGCCTCCCCCCCCGCCCCCCCCGCATCTTCCCTCCCGCAGCCCGCTCCTCAACCCCCCCCCGCACCCCACTGTTCCGGAACTGCTGTGGAGTGCTCTCAAATACTCTTGAATGTTCTGGACTGTTCTATTCTAGAAATTTATTAAGAGTGAAATTTCAACCCTTGTCTTCAAAAGCACACCCTTTAGGCAAAAACGGAAACTTTATTCGTGGATGGGGGATAGAGGGCTACCGCACCATATTACTATAACCTTGATCGTACCGGGACTCGTTTCAGTTTTATCGGCACAAACATTTGTACTTTCTTTTATAATACATATTGATTATGTAGAATACAATCAAAAATTTCCTTTTGTAATATCAACATTCGGATATCAACTTTGATCATCGTAATTGTTCAGTAGTTGCCGAAATCGCCTTTTTGTTTTGTTTGTAGTATAAATCTACGTCTTTTTTAGCAAGTTAGTAGTAATATTAAAAACACAGAAATACTTGCCGTGGGTGGGGATCGAACCCACGACTCTCGGATCAATAGTCAGGAGCGCAAACCGCTGAGTCAGTGTTAAGTGTTATTATATTAGTAAGAATAATTGTGAATATATCGAAATATCGACATCGCGCACACTCAGAGTCACGTCACTAAGTCGCCGCAAACCGAGCGACCTTGTCGCTTGCGCCGTGAACAGTCATCGCTGTCGCAGTCGCTTGCGTCCAGGCCACGGCCTTATAAATGACATGGCACATACACATTTTACACACACACAATGTACCTACTAAAATTTTAAAATAAATTGTTTTATAAAATAATCAGTGGAACAGACCTAAAACTTTTGCCTAATATTACATACTAAGCTATCTAAATATACAGATAAAAGTCCCATTGAAAAAAAATTAATTATGAAATACATAGTACATATTCCGCCCAAGAGATACTCATAGTAGACACTCGAGTTAACACCTAACACTTTTATGTTTTTACAGTTAGATGACAAATTGCACAAAAGTTATTAATCAAACTGATACTTACACGTGTTATTGATTGTATTGGGCAATTAATTTAACCCATTTGCTCAATCTTATCTGTGTTTGCGACAAACGTTTCGAATCATAACGAACATGGATATGTTATGCAATTACGTTAAGAATAAGGAATGTGTTACAAGAACATATTTTATAGTTGAAGTGGTATAAGTATTTGGCAAAAACAAAGACGGTCTTGGTTATACGAACATTTATTTTATTTAATTTTAAAAATTAATTGGCATGGTAAGTCAGTACTTAGTACTAGTTCATAAACTAGTCTATATTTTTTCTAGTGGGAAATTAACTGAATTATTATGCAATAATTTAGAACACACATAGGAATTGAATTAATTAAATGTAGTAGTATTTGATGGTACGTCTTGTCGTCTGGGTGTTTGCCAGTTACTGTAAGTACTAGTAGACGAAGCACGAAGGTAGATAGACATAACACCAAATGTCGGAACACGATTATATTATTTAATTTGCAAGCTAATTCAACATTGAATTATATAAGAGTACAATCAAATGAGATCACCTCCTTAAACATGCACTAAGAAATTATTATGTACAATTTTCTACTACTGAAAAACAAAATCACTTTTAAATATTGAAGTTTGATTGGAGAATTTGAAATGTAACAAAATAAAGAAACAGTCTAATGTAAATCAAGTGATGTGAGATGGTAAGGCTAAGGGTACGTTTGCGGAACCAAACCTGTGTTGTTCGCAGCATCGAGCGCCAATGTACAATAAGGTTTTTCACCATTTTTTGAAAAGTATCTCAAATTAATCATTACGTGGGAAAAAGTCAAAAAATTTTATTTTTTTTGAAACCTATAAGTACCCAAAAAATACATTTTAAATACCATTCCCAAAGAAGTTTTATATCGTCGCTCCGCTCCTCTATAGAACGCTAATACGTCAGTTTCCATATGAAACCGCGTGAACCAAGTTGAAGGGAAAATCTGAGGTGCGGGGGGGGGGGGGGGGGGGCTGTTCGAATTTTTGAATCTAAGAATGTCATATGTTTGAATTACGAACAATCACCGCAAGATGTCAACTGTCTAAGGATTTAAATAGTCGAATAGCAAAAGAGTATTTGAAAATGATAAAACTCAAAATACAACTGAAAGATCTAGTGATGGAGGTAATAGAAAGGATCACAAATATCGAAAATTCTTACGATAATTTTAAAATGAGGATAACAAAATTAGGCTTATTTCTGGTATGAAAACCCGCACATTTGATTTATTGAGATGCCCGGTGCGGTTTCCGCATCAGACAACGATGCAACTTGGCATTTTTATGATAAATTTACACACATTTTGTCCGATTTTACCTCGACCATTGACAGAAATAGACTGAAAGTCGAAAATTGAATAAAAATGACATTTTGGCCATCTGCTCACCTTGCGGCGAGCGGCCGATGCCCTGTATTGCTAGTCTATAGGGGGGGGGGGGGAGCGGGGTGCATGTCTGTGACCATTCCAAATTAGCGCGCGAAAACGATAGCCGTCATGATGCGTAGGTCGTGACGTCATTTCAGGAGTAAACAAAACAGCTCTGTACTAAAATTTTGACACATATCGCGAACAAAATGTCATTGTTTACCACTATTGTGATGTCACCTGACAACCAGCATGGCGGGTGTCGTTTCAGATATTTGAATAACTGATTAAAAAACTTGATTTTTGTTAATCAAAAATAAAATGTTTTTTCTCATTTTATTGTTTAGAAATCATATTAAATCGATTAGGTATTACAAATACCACAGTAAATAAGCAGTTTTAGTTTTTTTGCTTGTATAGAGTAAAATACTCTATTGTACAGTCAAAGGTAACACCGCTATATTACAAGTTCTCGCTGCTCGCTAAAGAATGAGCTACGGCACGGCGCCTCCGGAGGTCACCGCCAAGCCATCGTCTTGCGACGGTCAGTACGATAGTAACGATTTATTTATTTTCAAACATTATATGCGTCCCCAATAGTCGGGCCGATACCGCCGCCGTGTCGGCCACATGATTAGAAAATAACCCTTAGCGCTTACCACACATTTCACGTAGTAACATTATTTATATAAGCATTCAAATAATTTTAACTTAACCATCTCCTACACAGATTCTTAACTTACTACAATAATTCTACGCATATTACAAAACCATAAATTTATGAATTCAGTTAATTTAATTTATACGTATTTTGTCTAAAATGCACCCTACCGTCACGATGAAAAGATGTGATCAACTGTTCTTCAACGTCGAAACGTCAACAAGCATACTGTCCATATCAGCAGACAGTTTTGTCAAAAACTTCAGAAAGCATGAGGGTCAAGACAAAGTGAAACGATTTTGGCTGCAGCATATGATACATATCGAGGGTTCACGGGCGACTTGTATTAACCGACATTTTTGGAAACACAGGTAACCTCTACTTTAAAAATTTATTTCTTACAAAATACCTCACAAAAAATAACTTCTGAATAATATTTAAAATATTAAGAATATCGAGAATCTATATAATACTAAGAAGTTAAGTTTTAATGATTATTTTTCTAAGAATATTTTTTTTAAATCAGTCTCCTGAACATTTCTAAAAATGTCGCTTAATACAAGTCGCCCGTGAACCCTCGATATATACGCTACGTTATAGCCAGACCTACCCTCCGAGTAGCACTGACGTCGCCATTTTTGTCTTTGGTTGTCTAAGTACTAGTACTTCAAATCCAGATTTGTCATTATTTACGATACATCTTTTCTGCACTCTTTAAACACCGGGGTTTACGAGCGGAAATTGTAAGGGAGTGAAAAAGTAAGTGATAATAGTACATTGTTCATCAAGGCGAGAAAGTGACCGATTACCAACGAGAGATGTCGTTTAATACACCCGAGTTAGTGCTTTTTTGCTCCCATGGCGTATTATATGGCGGTCGTTTAGCCAACAAGGACATTTCCGATATAGTCTTACCCAAAATAAAAAATAAAAAGCACTTTAGTAATGGATTTTCATACACTTTTCCCTCACGCTCAGCGCGTTTTCTTCCCCCATATTTGTACGATAGTAATGACGTACATTCTGCCTCAAATTCGATAAAGTATTAAGGTACTTTCTAAGTAGGTGTAGTATAAATGAAGATTATTGTATTCTAGACATTATTCTTGATTTTCTTATATTTAACAAAAGTTATTTAGAATGATGAGTAGAATCTCCAGTCAACGGGTTCTAGACCAAATTTGTTACACCTCGTAGAATTCGTCACTAGACGTTCGTAGTGAGGGCGTCCCATTTCGGTGGCGTCTTATCTTTGTAGTTGCCACGTCGCGGAATTAACGCGATAATTACGCGATTTTAAATACGAGCTAGTGTATCCTATCAATAACTTATCGCGTTAATTCCTTTTCGGTAGTCGATAAGCGTCAGCTGGGGTGCCAGTCTTTCTCGCTTAACCTTTCACCGTTTGGCATTTAAAGGACTAACTCTTTCCTGCGGCTCCGCTCACGTAGATATTGTTTTTATATCTGTCACTGAGGGTGCGCAGTGCGTAAACCACAAGCAGCTCGCGACCACGGCAGATGTTTTCGAAATAAACTATCCTATTAGTGATGGGCTGCCAACTACTGTTTTGCCGACTGACTTTTGGTCAATAATGAAGTTGTATGTAGTTTCTATATAACCTGCTGCCCATATGCTCGGTGACTGACGTCGGCTGCCCTGTCTACGGTATCTATGGGTGAAGATGACTGAAACGCGTATTTCGGTAGGGCGGTCGTTCGTTTGAATGGATCCTTGACGCCTGTTACAATTACAAGGTATAATGTGTCTTACACATTGAATCTTAGACGTGACGTTAAAAAAAACGGTTCGAAAACCCCTTCGTTTACCAAGTGTATGAGCAGGAATAGACGCCCGACTGACAACAGGAGGAAGTATACAACTCGTCATGACGGCTCTCTTAATGTATCTTGACTAATTAAAATAAACTCAATCCGGTAGTTGACTGCTAGTCATTTGAGTTACTTTTTATCAAATGTCAATAATTGAACACTCTTAATACGTTAATAACAACCGACTTCAATCGCAACGACTCCAATTTTGCTATGTTTATGTTGATTTTCTCAAAAACCGCTGAATCGATTTCGATAAAACTTATATGGGACCACCTGTGAAGTATACCCTTTTAACATCGATATAAGAGAACAATTAGATGTGGTTAATACTCCACGACAGCGTAGTCGCTGATAGTGGTTTGCTCCCCTATGTTGAGTAGCGCCGCCTTTACGCGCACCATTCGCAATCTGACAAGCGACGAGTAAACATCCCGTGTTTAAATGAAAATATGTCTTACAGAGCAGTGAAATGTGCTAAAACAGTAAAAAAATAAAGAACAAAACTAACAGCAACATTTCTTATCACTTTATTCTTGTTATTTTATGAATATTTTGTCAATTTATAGTGATGCTACGCTACTCGTCGCTAGATGTCGCTAGTAGATAACATTAATTAAATACATGCCTCCCTACTCATCGCTAGATGTCGCTAGTAGATAACATTAAATACATAAACCTTAAGCTTATCACACAACGGCGATATTTGTTTAAATAAATGCCTCCCTCTTCACCCCGCTTCAGCCCTCGCAAGACGAACACGCTGGTTCAGAAACAAACAGGGCGAGTAACCTTATCTAATGTTTCCCATATCGATGCCTTTTAAACAAAAAAAGAATTTTTCAAATCGGTTCAGGCGTCTTCGAGTAATCGGTTAACATACATAAAAAAAAAGATTCCGACGAATTGAGAACCTCCTCCTTTTTTTGAAGTCGGTTAAAACTGCATTTTGTTCTAATAATGTTTGAAATTTTGTACGATGACGTCATTGTACAAAATAGTAGTTTGCATACTAATTAGGAAATTCTTATAATTTAAATATTGAAAATGTAATGGAAATTAAAGTGATTTAGTTTTTCAACAACTTCAATTAAAGAGCTATTTAGCCAATAATATTTCATAATTAATTTTTCATGCAGTCAACTGCATACTGGAACGGCTTTTAAGAAAACAAAACATACCTGTCATAGAATGCAAGTTGTTCAGTATGATGAGCAGAAGCAACACTTATATTCGTAGAGCGTCTTTCCGACGTTACCAATTATTATATATTATTATGTATATATTATGTACGTTTTATACAAATGGGGAAGAAAACTGACAAAGCTCGCCGTTAGAGGCGCTGATATCGCTTGACTCATACTAACTGTCAAAACGTATAGAAAAAATTGTTTACGTGAACTAAACATAAGATTATTAAAAAAATACCGCGCTGTGTGGCGATTGGTTGCAATAATAATGAAAATGATTAATTTCCTAAAGATTCTCGGATGAAGAAGACGTTAGAAAAGTTACGTTTTCAATTATGTACTTTTAAACTTCGCCTTTAATTGAGGAACAGTCCAAAACGCATACATTTTCCATTTAACAATTTTACAGAAAAAAAAAACGAATTTATAACACCTCGATAATAAAAAACGCGGAACTAATTGAAAGTTGTTATGAGTCAAGCGTCCGTAGCGCCATCTGCAAATAGCTTTGCGTTTTCTACCCCATCGCTCCACAACTTGGCCAAAGTTAAATATAAGGTAATATGTAATTAATTTTTTGGGTGAAACTTGGGAGATAACGGTCATGGTATTTTTGGTCACAATAGAAACAATGCGCAGAGTGAAAAAATATGTGTTGGGTGATTAAATTACATTTTGTGTGACAGAGCGCTGAACCATTAATTTGTGTTTTGAATTTTGACGCCCATTTCGACTACATATTCCTAATACTTTATAATCTGAGAGATGTTTTACTCAAATTTTAGGTTTTCTAAAGTCTCCATTTTCAATATAACAGATTGATTTAAGATCCATACTAATTTCGCGCGCAGCTTAGAATGTCAACTTATAGACACCACCAAAATAATAGAATCTTTCAGAGCGGCATTCTCAGTCACAATAAGCTGACTTTTACTCAATGTATTTCACACATACAATATGCTGTCATTTTTATAAATAACAAAGATCTATTTACCGTGAAGTAATCGTAAATATACCAAAGTCAATGTGAAAGACGCTCCATGTCAAAAAATTAAATCAAAAGAATAGAACTGTAAAGTACCAGTCAATATGAAAACCACTGACATGATCAAGTATGTAATTGCAGATGTTTCGAAACCGTTGCTTACACTTCGTCCGCTCTAATCGTGGGTATTGAAATTATTCTAATACAATATTATTATACAACTATTACGTAGGTACACAAAACACTTATTACGTTGTAGACACATCATAATATTTATCAGCAATTAAAAATACACATAAAATAATGTTAAATAAAAGTCTTTAAACTTTGATTCAAGCGAAGTATCCGTTTCGTGATATCCAAATCGGACAGTGTGTTGTCGCGATATGATTCAGTCAAACTTGAGTATGGAATCGATGGAGAAGTCGGCCCGCTGGCGTTGCTCGAGCATGATGTAGGTCTGGACGGTCCGCAGCGGCTCCGCGCCGGACGAAGGCCCGGGAGCGGCCGGGATGCCGCCTCCGTCGCCCTCCGGCTCCTTTCAGCTGGGCTTCTGTTGAACCTCTCGCATTATTAGCTGAAATAATCAGCTTCTATATTTTCTGCCCTCATAAGAAAGAAGGCCGCAAAGTATACGCAAACTCCATATACGCTGAGGCCTTCTTTCTTATGAGGGCAGTTCTCTAGTGTGTAATGAAATAAGTACTATCCGTAACACGACCATTTCTTTTATTGACTCATCTAGAGTCAATAAAAGAAATGGGCTCGAGCTTACAGCAATTCGCACAAAGACGGTAGTTTAGTTTATATAATGAAGCGTCGTCTAACAGTTAGTTGAGAATTTTGGTTATCACTTGCGAAATCTCTTCAACTTACGACGATAACAAGCTATCACGTTTCATTGGACGTCAATAACTGTAACGTCAATAAATGTTTCACGAATCGGCGGCAGCGTAGGTGGGTATCATTTCCGATACTCTTCTACTATCGTATTAATATCAGCAATGTGTTGTGAACAATGCCGATTCGGCAATTTTAAAACTTGGAAACTTCACATTCGTTCAAAGAACACAAACGAAAATTAACATTTATCTTTTTTCTGTGTATAAATTAAAGTAAAATCATTATTTACCTTATCAAGAAAAAGTTTTTTGTTTAACATGTGGTATAAATAATGTGCATAGAATGCAGTAGAGACCCGTTAGCGCTTAACAAAAAAGATTGTTGGCCTGCCCATGAGTCATGTTTAAACACCAATAGCTTCGAAACTAGTAGACCTTCATTTAAACTTTTGATGTTGTTTTATAGCTTATCTCAAAAACTGTCAACCTAATAAAAAATAACATTAATTAAATTATTTTGTTTTTGCAGAAATTAAAAACAACTTCTAAAAGACAATGCCAAAGCGGTCATACTGTCGTGCCCCAGCCCGAAAATAGGTAATGCACTCATATTACACGAATTATAGGGTTTTTTATCCCTCTTGTAAATATTTACCTTTGTTAGTTTTATTCATGTATTCCTTTATGTGCGTAGGTTCTTAAGTTAGCGTTTCTTATTATCTTTATCTCGAAATTCTTGTATTTTCTCAAATATTGTTTATTAGGAAATATAAGGTGCTACTTTATTAGTGCCCGATATTTTAGTCAGTGCTTCTACTCCTGATTCTGATCAACTTTCCCCAAAGAACGCATAGTCAAATCGTAAAAAAATTGTTGGACCTTTCATACAAAACAATCAGCCGAGCGGCCAAATTAGTATGAAGAGTCCAAAATTTTTTTTGGGATTTGACTATGGGTTCCTTGGGGAAAGTTCATCAGAATCAGGAGTAGAAGCACTGACTAAAATATCGGGCACTAATAAAGTAGCACCTTATATATGCGTTAAACCAAAAATACCGTATTTAAACTAACAAAGTTGAATAAAACTAACAAAGGTAAATATTTACAAGAGAGATAAAAAAAAACCTATATTTAAGGAAATATAAATATATATTATCCGTATATATGTATATATTGTATATATTTTCCGATTTCCTGGCGAGTGAGAATAGCCAGGAAATATGTATATGCGTTAAACCAAAAAGACCGTATTTCTTAATTAACCTCTTAATAATATACAACTGATGCAAACTCCTTAAGAATAAAATGAGTTTCCTATAGAAACTACAAGATGTCAAACATAAAAACATTGAATTGAAGTTGTATCGAAAATAAACAATATTTGAGAAAATACAAGAATTTCGCGATAAAGATAATAAGAAATGCTAACTTAAGAACCTACTCACATAAAGGAATAAAAGGAATACATGAATAAAACTAACAAAGGTAAATATTTACAAGAGAGATAAAAACCCTATAGAATGATTAATTTATATATCAAACGATAGCTGTTTGATTGTAAAATAAAATCGTACTGCCATTTTACCTTTAAAAGTTGGGAGAACAGAAATATTTAGTTGTAAGCTAAAGTGACATTTACCTAAGGTACGATGGGGTAATAACGGATAATATTTCAGTGCCTTGTAGTATTGGAGAATAGAAATATATTTTTCACAAATCTTACGCCTGTAAATATTTGAAAAACTGATAATAAAGAAATGAATCGTTAATACAAAATTAAAAAATAATATTTAAATGGTAGCTTTTCTTTATTTCCCCTCTAAATTGTGCATTTTCTTCTTGACGCACATCCCATTTTACCCATGCAAACCTTATAAAACGTTACATTATTAAATAAATGATTGAATGGTAAACGATTATAAGGTTTAATACAGATGAGGCCCATAATTCAAATCGGGAGTTTATGTTCCAATTCCAATAGGTTTATTCCACTGTCTTTAGGTAGGTCCACTAGTGGATGGCCAAACCTTTAAAATTGTCACGGTACTTTTTTACTTCTTATTTCAATCTGAATATCAATATTGTGATATTTAAACACCTAAAGGTTTCACGTTGAGGTACATATTTTTTATATATTATACAGGGTTACTGGTAATTCGACCTATTCCTGTTAAGGCGAAGTAGGGGAGGTCATTTCCAACTTTTTTTGTTATATGACACCATATGCCAAAGTTAACCATTTCAGAGATATCAAACATTTTCGATTTTTTTTTAATGTCAGGCCGCAGCTTTAAAAAATTCTAAAAAACAAAGCATTTTGATGAATTCTCGTTTTTTAAGTTTTATTATGTAGAGGATGAATTATTTATTATTTTAAACTACAAATTTCAATAAATCTTCCAAAAAATTTTAAAATGGGAGCTTGAAACTCTGCAAAAAAATTCGAATTTGAATTCATTATGTGACAAAAAATCAAAAATTCTTTAAAAAAACGCTAATACTTTATGTGTGCAAAATATTGTTAAAACATGCTCATAGTTTCAGCTATCTAATGAGCTATTATAATGTAGAATTATTTTCATTATAGCAAAAATATGAGCAAAAATAGGTTGGTTAATCAAATTCTAGAAGTTATGCCTTGTTGAAAAAATCTTGTTAAGAGGTGAGAAAAAATAAAAACCCTTACGTATTTTAGTTTTTTTTATATAATTGGTGTTCAAACTGGTGACCCCTGTTCCTTAAACACATGCGCATTCTTTTTCTGAGTTCACTTTTTACTACTACACTTGTCAAAGAGTATATTATTTGTTCTGCTGCACTTATTATTCTCCGTCGGAGTTCTTCCACATCCGGGACAGGCTCAACATCATAAATTAGGGTCTTCATATGACTCCCCACACATAAAAATCTAGAGGAGTTAGGTCTGAGCTTCTTGCAGGCCACGGGATAGGTCCTCCTCTGCCGATCCAACGTTCGGGAAAATTATTATTCAGCCATTCCCGGACAGTAATTCGAAAATGTGCGGGACATCCGTCGTGCTAAATCATGTTTCGTCTGGTTTCGAGTGGGACATCTTCTAGGAGACCATACATGTCTTCTCTTAGGAAGTTTTCATAAAATTCAGCATTTAAATTACTAGGCAAAAAGAAGGGGCCAATCAAATTATTGTCAATCACTCCCATCCACACATTCAAGGAAAATCGCCTTTGCGAGCCTTTTGGTCGTTTTTTGTTGGGATTCCTATTCGATTTTGGAGCCCAATAATGGACATTGTGATAATTTGTTATGCCATCTTGGTCAAATTTGGACTCATCAGTCCACAATATTTTGCACAAAAACATTGGGTTTCCTAAGTCAGCGTTAAGCATAAATCTACAGAAATCCAATCTCCTTGCGGGATCGCCTTCTTCAATTACTTGCACAGGTGTGTAATGGTATGGGTACAGGCCTGAGTGGTGAACGGTAAACCACACTTTCCACTGCGACATGCCAAGCCTTCGTGCGACAACATTTGTTGAAGTGGTTGGATCTTCTTCGAACTGATGAAGAATCTCTTCCTCATCATTTGCTCCATAAACTCGAGGCTTGCCGGCATCACTCTGTCGTCTTTGAACTTGACCAGTCTCTCGAATTCGCCGATAAACACTCTCAAACACGCTAACATCTGGTATTCGGCGATTCGGGAATCGAGCACGATATTCACGACGTGAAGCCGCAGCGTCGCCGTCGCAAAAACCATAGCAGTAAATAATATCTGCATATTCTTCGTTAGAAAACGAAACCATGACACTTGCTAGGTAGTCGGATATGCAGTCACTCGGAATCCAGAAACAAGCCAGGTCATAAAATAAGGAACGTAAAACAGAAGTCCAATAGCAAGCCAACTCGTTAAGATCGCTTGAAAAGCGCATATGTAAAACGTCCGTAAAGTACAAGAAGCAGAATAGTAGAGAGGCCGATTCGTCGAAAGTGCTTTATTTACGAAGTTCGTAGGACCGAACAGTATTATAGCGACAACTGGTACCGTTGGAATCAGCGTGGCCTACTGATGCTCAAACCACTTGTTGTCGCTTTCTAAAGTGGTGGAGTGAGTATCTATGACGTAATCAAAATGGCGGCTGAACGGTTTGGTTTTTCAATATTTTCTCGAAAACCACTAAGTTTTATCCTATGTGTGTGGTATCATTTGAAAGCTATTAAAAAGACCTACAAATAACATGTATACACTTACTGTCGTAAATATTCAATTTACGGAGCTACATTGAAAAAACTGACTTTTTTCGATAAGACTGTGTGTTAATTCTTAAAATAAGTCGAAAAGTAAGGGGTTTATCAAAAATTTGGTTATTATCTTTTTTGTAGAGCGGTTCCTAAGGAATTCAAAAATGTACATGTCAAAGTTATACAATAAGTATTTTTGAACCAAGAGCCAAATACAAGACGCAAGTCGTAAAAACAAAAAACGAAATCGGCAAGCTTTGTCTAGCTATAACTATACTATGTCTGTGGTATCATTTAAAAGCTACTGAAAACCTTCTGGTTTAATGCGAATTGCGTGGTCGCGTCGATCACGCAGGTTAACTGACCACATTCGCGGTCATAACATGGATGGGTTTTACTATTATTAGCACTTATCCCGAGCGTTTCCTTGATTTGTAAAGTACGTTTGAGCGTTGATGCCGGCTTTTATCACTAGATGGTAGGTTTAGCCGTGTCAGAGGCCTTATGGGTGGTTTGGAAACTTCTGACACTGGGGCTGGCCACTAGCCCATGACCTCCACAAGTTTCGACCTGGACCGTTCTGTGAAGTATAACCTAACCATGCCTTCCCGTGCTACGAGACGGAACCCGTGCTTCTGTAGTGTACATGATATAGGTACATTGTTAAAGTGAAAAACCTACAATTTAAGGATTAGTTGCTTCTTTATCCTTTCAAATGACTGCAAAAATATCATTGAGTTTATTTGTTTCACTGAATGCAAAAATAACATATACCTAGTTTATTTATTCAAATTACTGCAAAAAAACTTTAGAAGTAGGTATACGAAACCGCACTTCACGCCGCCGCACCGAGGTCAACGCACTTTACTGGCTACATCGCCACACCACAAAGTATACATAAGAGAGTGTCCGCTCAATACAAACCACTAAAATCCTAAGCATATACGTGCTTATAAACGTATACATTCAATACGTTAGACAACATAGATAATTTGAGGCCATCTATGTTCCAGCAAGTTAAAGCGCTTGAGAAACTGCCACCATCGAAACATGTTCTGGAGGTACACCTTAAAAGGGCAAATTACCAAGCATTTTGTTGGCATACTGCTGATTTGCCAATCCAGAATTTACCTAAACCCACTGATAATGGCTGGAAGTTAGAAGATAGGCAACTACGTCCGATTACATCGTTGCAAGAGCCTATCACTCTTAAAAAATTGGAATTAATTTCTTGTAAATGCAAGACAGGATGCAGAACATCCCGTTGTGGATGTGCTGAATGGAAACAAAAATGCATGGAGGATATTTGTCATAACGGTGACCAATGTTTCAATCAGTTCAATTATATCTACCTATCTATCAGCCGAAATACGTCCACTGCTGGATAATACTTCCACACTTCCACACCGACCGGTCCTGTGCGACTCGCATCCAGCGGCTTCCTGCAACCTTTACCAGGTCGTCGGTCCACCGAGTCGGAGGCCTGCCCACACTGCGTCTTCCGGTGCGCGGTCGCCATTCGAGAACTTTACTGCCCCAACAGCCATCTGTTCTACGAGCTATTTGCCCTGCCCATTGCCACTTAAATCTAGCGATTCTGAGAGCTATGTCGGTAACTTTAGTTCTCCTACGTATTTCCTAATTTCTGATTCGATCACGTAGGGAAACACCAAGCATAGCACGCTCCATCGCCCTTTGGGTGACTTTGAGCCTTCTTATGAGGCCCATAGTAAGCAACCATGTCTCGGATCCATATGTCATCACTGGCAACACACACTGGTCAAAGACTTTAGTCTTGAGACACTGCGGTATTTTGGACGTGAAGATATTGCGAAGCTTCCCGAGTGCTGCCCAGCCGAGTTGGATTCGACGATTGATCTCTTTCTCGAAGTTGGACCTACCTAACTGGACTGTTTGTCCCAGATATACATACTCGTCAACAACTTCGAGTGTAGAGTCTCCAACCTTCAGAGGAGTGGGTGCAACACGGACGTTTGACATGATTTTTGTCTTATCCACGTTCATTTTAAGACCCACTTGTTGGGAGACTCTACTGAGTCCTTCGAGCATTACGCCTAGGTCCTCCAAGGTCTCAGCTATGATCACGATATCGTCAGCAAATCGAAGGTGAGTGATGTACTCGATATTGATGTTAAAGCCGAGTCCTCTCCAGTCCAGAAGCTTGAAAACGGCTTCCAGTGCAGCGGCGAACAGTTTTGGAGATATAACGTCTCCCTGTCTCACCCCACGCTGCAGCCGGATAGGTTTCGAATTCTGATCCTGGAGGTGGACCGACATGGTGGCGTTTTCATACAAATACTTCAACACTTCGATGTATCGATAATCAATTTGGCACCGTTGGAGAGACTGCAACACAGCCCAGATCTCGATCGAATCAAAGGCTTTCTCATAGTCCACAAACGCCAAGCATAGTGGCCGATTATTCTCTTCGATCTTCTGTATAATCTGCCGCAGCGTATGTATGTGGTCTATGGTACTGAAGCCTTTTCGGAAACCGGCTTGTTCGGGAGGCTGGAAGTCGTCAAACCTGCGTGCGAGACGATTCGTAATGACTCTCGAAAACAGCTTGTAGAAATGGCTCAGGAGTGAGATGGGTCTGTAGTTCTTCAGCAGAGTCTTATCACTCTTCTTGAAGAAGAGCACCACCACACTCCTGTAGGCGTTCGTCCCTCGAGCATGACGGAATTGAATAGCTTCTGAAGAGCTATAAGTACCGGTTCTCCACCTGCTTTCAGAAGCTCAGCCGTAATTCCATCATCACCGGTGCCTTGTTGTTCTTAAGCTGTTTGAGAGCTAGTCTAATCTCGCACAGGCTGACGTCTGGGATATCTTCGGTATAGTGTCGGGTCAATCCGGCTCTCGGGTCTTCAGCCAGATTGCTGACAGGTAAGCGTGTAGTCGTGTATAATTGTCCGTAGAACTTCTCAACCTCTTCCAACAGCTCGGGCTTGGACTATACGACTCTGCCATCCTCGGTCTTCAGCTTTGTCAGTTGGCTTTGACCAGCAGACAGACCCCTTGCGAATACTTTTGACCCTTTATTGCGCTCGATAGCCTCTTTAATACGATTGGTATCAAATTGGCGTATATCGCGGGTCAAGGACTTGGAGATCTGTTTGTTAAGTCGACGATACTGACAAGCATCTTCAGAGGATTTCAGAATCAGGCTTCGTCTTTTCTCCATGAGCTTGCTGGTGAGGTCCGAGATACGAGATGTTCTTTTTAAACGGCTGGCTTTGAAGGCCTTATTCCCAGCCGTTTGGACAATTTCCATGAACCTGTCGTTATAATTGTCCACATTTTTGCATTCTCCTAGGCATTCGAAGCAGTTGTGCAACTAGAGTTGAAAGCTTTCGGGGTTTTGGAGTTGGATAGGCGCTGGTCAGAGCGTGGACTTCACAAGTCGACATCTTTCTAGCTTTGTTTTTAGATTCAATGTGCCTCTTACCATTCGGTGATCGCTTCCTGTCTTCAGCGAGTTGATCACAGAGACATCATTGAATATTTGCCTTTTTGTCGACAAGATGAAGTCAATCTCATTTTTTACTACGCCATTGGGATGCAGCCATGTCCACATGCGCTGTTTTGGCTTTTTGAAGAAAGAGTTCATCATGAAGAGACCCTCCTTCTCCATAAAGCCGGCCAGCAGCTTACCCCGCGCATTCCTCTCTCAGTATCCAGTTCAATTACACTGAAGAAAATCTAGATTTGCTGTAAAGTAGGATGTATAGTTTTATTAGTTAATTATAACCTACTTAATATTTGATTTTATCTGTCAAAACGTTATCCATATAATAACTTAAGTATGTTAAGTGTTAGAAAAAAAAATATGATAGTTCTTCTTAATGTATAAATACAAATCTGCCTTTTTTAACAAAGTATACCCGTATAATACAGTAATTGACGGCTTGTTTGTAGTAACTGGTATTTTTTTTTTCAATAGATAATCAATAAAATCCGACAGTGGTAAAATAGAATAGAATAGTTATAATTTTGTGATAAACGTTCAAATGTGCTTTGCGATTCACGGAAACGCCCGAGCTAAATGCCACTACTATGCTACAAACCCATCCTGGCTATGACCTTGAATATGGTTAGTTAACCTACTTGATCGATGTGACCATGCAATCCGTATTAAACCAGAAGGTTTTAGTAGCTTTTAAATGATACCACAGACATAGTATAGTTATAGCTAAACAGAGCTTGCCGATTTCGTATTTTGTTTTTACGACTTGCGTCTTGTTATTGGCTCTTGGTTCAAAAATACTTATTGTATAACTTTGAAATGTACATTTTTGAATTCCTTAGTAACCGCTCTACAAAAAAGATAATAACCAAATTTTTGATAAACCCCTTACTTTTCGACTTATATTAAGAATTAACACACAGTCTTATCGAAAAAAGTCAGTTTTTTCAATGTAGCTCCGTAAATAGAATATTTACGACAGTAAGTGCATACATGTTATTTGTAGGTCTTTTCAATAGCTTTCAAATGATATAACACACATAGGATAAAACTTAGTGGTTCTCGAGAATATATTGAAAAACCAAACCGTTCAGCCGCCATCTTGATTACGTCATAGATACTCACTCCACCACTTTAGAAAGCGACAACAAGTGGTTTGATAATCAGTAGACCACGCTGATTCCAACGGTACCAGTTGTCGCTATAATACTGCTCGGTCCTACGAAAATTGCCGTTTTTCCAATTGGCCTCTCTACTAGAAAGAGACAAAAATATTTTTACATATCAAATAAGAAACCACTAAGAAAAGAACAATCAACCCTTCAAGGCATTGTTATTAAGCAGGTAAAAATTTTGTAATTCTCGGAATCCGTTTGTCGCAATGTCTTTGTTATCACTTTTCTATGACCAGTATCAGTATACTTTACAATTTTGTACCCCGTTGGATAGCTGAAGATATGAGGATATTTTTACAATATTTTGCAAACATGAAGTACTAGCGTTTTTTAAGAGAAATTTTGATTGTTTGACACAGAATGAATTCAAATTTGCAATTTTTTGCAGAGTTTCAAGCTCCCATTTTAAAATTTTTGGAAGATTTATTGAAATTTGTAGTTTAAAATAATAACTAATTCATCCTCTACATAATAAAACTTAAAAAACGAGAATTCATCAAAATAGTTTTTTTTTAGAATTTTTTAAAGCTGCGGCCTTACATTAAAAAAAAAATCGAAAATGTTTGATATCTCTGAAATGGTTAGCTTTGGCATATGGTGTCATATAACAAAAAAAAGTTGGAAATGACCTCCCCTACTTCGCCTTAACAGGAATAGGTCGAATTACCAGTAACCCTAATTAAATGGTATGATAAATAAATAGGTAGTTCTAAGGTTTTCACAGGATCCAGATCTGGGACATGATTTTACTTCAAGCACCAAAGGATACGATTTGCTTCGTTGTTACTTCAGTTCAATGAACGATCTGTGGTTCTGGTTCTACCCATTTAATGTAATAAGATAACCATATAGTATTTCAATCAGTAATGTTTTTACCTGTGTGAAATATGGTTAAATCATTCAGATGCAGCTCGGAGTGTTGTGAATACTGTGTTGTTTGAGTAATTGACAAAATAATGTAAGTAAATGTAATTCCTCTCAATATTCTAAGGTTAACAGGAAATAAGGGAGTGACGCGGATAACACACTGCTCCGGAATCCGCTCCGGTGTGCGGTTTTACGTCACAATTTCAATAGTAAAAAAAAAACGCACCGCTCACCGGAGCGGATTCCGGAGCAGTATGTTATCTGCCTAAGAAGAGATAAGTCCGCCATTTTATATTTTGTTCTGTTTTTTTGTGTATTGTTCTTTGTTTTAGATTAAGAAACAAACAATAATGACAGGATTTAAAAACTGAACAGAGAAGTGCATACCACACATGAAGTTTGTGTTACTGATAAACTATAAAAAATCTTTTAAAATGAATTGAAATATAAGTAATATCATTCATATAATATTATATTATTTACTGTTTCTATCATTTTCATTTGTTTTATATCATATCATTGGAATTTTTAAATACTTAATATGAAAAAGCTACCTATCGGTATTTGAATATCATTGAATTGATACGTTTTCTCGTTAATTTTACAACACTATTGAATGAGGTGAATGAAAATCAAATGCCTATCACTCTTTCATCTATCAGTTACATAAAGTATTTATTTATTTATATCTAGTTTCCCAACATTTTTTCTTATGGCCGAGGTGGCAAACGAGCAGACGGACCACCTGATGGTAAGCGATTACCGCCGCCCATAGACACCCGCAACACCAGAGGAGTCCCAAGTGCAAACATTTACAGACAATATAGAATACCTATAATTATTATTTTATATCGCGTCACGTAATCATATTTTTGTAATACATCGGAGAAAAAATTATTTAATATAAGTCCGAAAATGTTTCCATCTTCCTAAGTTGACTCATGTGAATTAGTCAGGATATCAACAATTCTTTTTTATCTTTTTTCTCCCAACTTTTAGACTAATTTTGAAAAATTTTAAATCTTTACCTCATTTTTGTAATATTTCAGGAAAAAATAATTTAAATATAAGTACGAATGTGACTCTGGGGCACAAACGGGCATTGTCTTTTAATTGTAATTTTTTTTAACTTAGGTATGAATACCATAGGTCGTAGGGCCCTACATATAACTGCATCCTTTGTGTATATTTTATGTTAAGCCTGTGTATTATGTCTATTATGTGTACACAATAAATTGTAAAATAAATAAAATAAATATAACTCCATATCTGAAAAAAGCAAATTTTACAGTAGAGCGATTACAAAGTTATCATAAGTTTGTCAAAGCATATCTCTGACATGAATAAACCTACGGTATTGAAAATTCGCACATAGATAAACATTGTGTTCTATTTTTAATGATTGTATTCAATATTAATATTAACCTGAAGATTTAGTAAATATTGTAGATACGGTATTAAAAATAACAACGATTATAAACGGATGTGGCAGTTACGGCTTTATTCCGCAAAATATGGAAAAGACATTTCGCGGAATAAGTCGGTAACTGGCAGTTACCGACCTTTTCCTCCCAATTTCAGAAACATGTTTCGTGTAAGTTACCTATACGGATTTATTCTTCGGAATATAAAGAATTTACAAAACAAAAGCTGCAGATATTCCGATGAATAATTACGTAACTGGCAAGATACGCAGTTTTACTTTGGAACGATAGGGAAACTGAGGACACATGATCCCTCTGGGTGACATGATACTGGTTGAGGAAAGTCAGTGTGGCTGGTTAGTGAGAACCTACTTGTTGACCATCGTTCGATGCATGGTCGATAAGGTCACGGAGAGCGAGTCTCTTCTTCTCTGAGGAATTCATCTCGCAGAATAGGGCAGAGGAGCGAGCGAGAGATAACGATTCTTACTCTCATGCGATTCACCGCTGGAGGGCCGGGGTTGGCGAAGGAAATTTCGTTCCCTGCATCCCTCAACTTGATTGGGCTCGGGCGGTAACGCAGGAGCCTTATCGCCGTAAAATGGGTCCGATGTGAAGGCGCACATGATGATCCCACATGCCTTCCTAAGATGGTGTAGCAAGTTCCACACTGCTGAGAAAGGCCGCCTCGGGCCCGCAAACCCGTAGCATTAGCACATGGTAGCGTGAAGAAAAACCGTAGGGTTTTAGTCAGTACGAGTCAAACATAACCTAGTTGATGCCCCCGCTGTGGCTGGGTATCCATGAAGGATATAGCCACTGTAAAAATAAGGACAGTTTTTTTGGTGCCCCATACCATATGAGGAAGTACCTCTTCCCTAGCTCACAAGCAGGAGGAGGAATTTAAAAAAAATATCACTGCCGTTTCTTTGATGATTTCGGATTTCAAGTACAATTTTGCGAAACCAGCCTTGCTCTTTCTGAAAGTTGCAGATGTTGTGTCTTAGCTGGTAAAAAGCTGAATGTAAGAACAAAATGTGTTCAAATCCATGCTGCTACAGCTCTTGGGTGGACTATGAAATTGTTTTGGTTTTCCTTTGGCCAGATTTCAGGAGCAGTCTTGGGCGGGAGGAGTGGAAGCTATCAAAAGAGTAGCGAGGTCCACAGAACTATGAGTCAGTATTGAGTTGATCATGATGTCAGTGGCAAATATTAATATCATTAGCTCAACCTATTATTCCTACCGACCGATAAAAAGCATTCCTGACGCACCTACCACCAAGTGTATAAATGGATTAGGACGGGAATGAGCTGATGAGGACGGGAACTAAACACGATATTTTGATATTGCACCAAGGATTGTGGTAGTGATAAATGTGTATGCCGGAAAATAATGCTGAACTGTTCTACGGCGTGCCTCCACTGCAAAGGAAAATGCCTCAACGGCGCTGGGGTGTTTGTTGACGAGGACAACGACAATGCAGACGACGTAGAGAGAGCCCCTTTTAGCAAGAACTACCCACCACTAGGGTACATTTGATCTCCCCTGATCAAGTCTCCCATGCTGCCATGATCAAGTCTCCCATAAGAAAGGGGATACTTGGTACAAAACCTTTTTTTGCAAAAATAACAATAATTATTTATAAAAACGGATTAATTTCAGTGAGGAACTCGCAAATGATAAATAGATAAATAAGGTAAAGTATATTTTACTCCACAATATCGGCATTCTGCCTTATAACTACAAACCTAGATAACAAAATGAAAAGGGGGGATCAACTGTCCCTAGTTTCCCCTAACTTATGACCAATTATAAAAGATAATATATGACTTTTAAATTAACTTCATATAATTTAATTACATTAAAAGAAATTCGGAAGAAATTAGTAAGTAACTAATCAATTGCGTGTATTAACTGAACATTTAGCCGTATTTTCCTCTTTCTACGCTGTTTTTTCTTAACATTTTGGGCATTACACTGTAAGCATGATGTAAACTTTCGTCTTTCACTAGCCATTGTCGAATATTTTGATATTTGATACACACGTTCACATGTTGAACGCCGGCGTAGAAATGAGCAACGGCCAGATACGGTCGGAGGGGCGGATTCTGCTGCCGCGTATGTGGCAGATACGTATTATTACTTCGGACTTGAAATGCATATAAGTACTGAATTATACGTTTTCAGAAATATATGAAATATTTGTATTTTGATTTTACTTTTCTGTTGAGGTGATAGATTAGGATGTGTAGATTACGAAAATACTAAAGTCGTATAACTTAGTATCTGGCAGATACGGAGTTATACGTAGGACCCATCGAGGTGTAAACACTGATTGGATTGGAGTATACTTTTTATTTTTTACTATGTTTAGTCTACGGTTCTCAAACTTTAGACAGTTACAAGCAATGCAGAACTCGTTTGTCCTTCGTATGGTCTAAACATTTTACCGTTACAAATACAAACAAATCTAAAAAGTGTAAAACGAAATCAGTGAAATAATAATGACTTCAAAGAAATCGAAAGTTTCGATACTTACCTAAAAATGGGAAATCAACTTCAAAGAATCCGAGAGTTTCAATATTTACCTGGTGGGAGCGCTCCGATGTGACGGTCTCGGCGGCGCGGACCGGCGCGGGCGGCGCGCGCACCGGCGCTCCGTTCTCGCGGGCGCAGCGGCTCGGCTCCGGCGGGCCCGACACGGCTGAAATGAGGCACACACATTACAAAACGCAAAAGAACAACAAATGGAAACTGGTGGGCACTTAGATTATGAAGAGAATAGGGTAGGTGGCTACTAGTCATTTGAGTTACTTTTAACATCTGTCAAAAACGATATTTTGTTCTAAAAATGTTTGAAATACTTAGGCGTGACGTCATAGTTTTTCGGCGTCACTGAGTAACTTATTTTATAAACTTGTTGTTAAAAAATTGAAGATGGGATGAAGGATAAAACAAATAAGGTTTTTCGAAATTGTATTGCGAGATCAGTAAGGTGAACGATCGATGGTTTATAATTATTTTTTTATATGCAGTCAGCTTCCTAATTATTATTAAGAAGGAAAGCATCGATTAAATGTATGCGAGAGGAGTATATGTAAGAAGCATTGTATTAAAAGGAGGGATCCGATTAATGCTTCCTTTATTATTATTATTCATTTGTTGGAAAGGTAAGATGAGCAAACAAAATAAGTTAAGATGACCTGTTTCATACAATCTGTTGTTGATATAGTATTTGTACGCGAATTTCTTCTGCATTGCCCCTGGATTGCTTGCGACTGGACTGTACGTGTGCAATGCAGCCGTTTCATTTCAAGCTCTCTGCTTCGTGCCAAGTGAAAGCAGTATAACAGTTTGGCGGAATTTACCTGTGTTTAGCGGTATGGCGAGGCGCGCATTCACGGCCAACAGGTGGTCACGGCGCTGCAACAGGCTGCCGACATGCTCTTCCAGTCGCACATTCTCCGTGCGCAGTTGGTGTAAGCAGGACAGCAGCGATGCGACTGTTCAACACAATACCGTTCGTTAGACCACAGTCGGATTACAAGCTTTATGAATGCGTTTTGCTAACGTGTGTTCACAACAGATTCGTCGTTCTTTCATAGAATGTCCTCAAAAATACAAATATGTAAAATTATGTAATTATTTCCATGAAATGAAAATATTTTATTCGAAGTAGGTAGCAGTGTACACTTTTCGAACGTCATTATTTTATCTACCTAATACTAGGTTCCTACCACTCGAAACTCGTATACCCGCCGTTTCGGGAAGTGTTTGCGGAGTGAGAAGAAACGACGGGCCCAGAGAATCCCTCCAACACATTTTTAAAAAAAATCTTATATTCTATTACCTACATCCTAATAATATCATGTCTGTAAATAAAAAAAATAAAAAAAGGAAGGATTCTATACTTGATAGACGGCGATAGGGTAAAAAAAAGCGTCGGTGCCTCTGCGGTTAGTGACTCCGTCCTCCTAACCAGAGGTCTCGGGTTCAAATCCTGGCCAGTGCACCAATGAGTTTTTCGAAACTTGCGTGCATTTTCATGCCGACTGCTTTAACGGTGAAGGAAATCATCGTAAGGAAACCTGCACATCTGATTTCTAGTTGTGTATGATGGTCGCGTTGCACACGTCCGTAGGTGTAAATCTTAAATACACGTGACCAAGGATGATGATAAGTGCAACACCAGGCAACCGCCGCCTATACCTTGTGGATAGGACGGTTAAATTGTGTCACACGATAAGAGAAGAGGTATAGGAAAAATGTAGCTTCTAAGTTGCTTTTAAGGGAACTCAAATCCTTATGATTATGCCTATGATTAGTTAGACAGATATACCATATATACTAAGGATTTTATGTATGTCCGGTTTCATTCAACACATTACAAAAACTTTTGATAGTATCGTAGGGCCATAGGGATCAGAAAGAATAGCCTTTAAGTATTTACTGTATGTGTTTATATAGACTTGTACCTTATTAGCACTGTAGCTTTTGCAAAAATAATTCGCTTAGTATAGCACATATAATTTAAATTTTCAACATTTAGCGAGTAAGATTTCGCAATTTGTTATTCTATTATAGAATAATAATATATAGAAATAAGATATAGCTTTTAAAGAATTATATAATTATGAAAAGTTCTCGAGTGACAACCGCGCACCGGAAGATGTAGCGTAGGCAGGCCTCACACTTGGTGGACAAATGACCTGGTGAAGGTTGCGGTAATTGTCCAGCAGTGGACGTCTTTTGGCTGATGATGGTGAATTTTCTATTAAGTTGGCTGCATAGTTTTAAATATAACGACACACTTACGAGTAAAGAGTTCGCATATAAATTCGCATAAGAGTCACGAACGAGATTCGCTCAAGCATTAAGCATTGTAAAATGTAAATTTATTAGTTATTCTATGAGTTTAGTACACATTTTTGCATGGATGTATTATCGTCCATTATAATTTACAATCCACAGCATGTTTGTGGCAATCTTCTCCTATCGTTATAGCCTATCCGGCTGCCTCCCTTTAAGTTTAATCCTACTGCTAGATGCAACTCATAAAGCTTATCAAAGCCAGACCCTACCAGCAAGCGATAGCTATTAGTACCAACGACTAAGAGACATAAAGTACATAGTTAAAAAACAGTCGTTAACAGTTGTTTTTTATTTCTATACATTCGGTGTGCAAAATACAAAAGAAATATATCTTTCGCATACGGTCATTAATTAAAAACTTGTGAATATTATAATAAGCGATATCAAGAACGAGTGTCACATTACTCTGTGCTTTAATTTGACGTAGCATTTTATAAACATCATCATCATCATCAACAGCCTGTATTAGTCCACTGTTGGACATAGGCCTCCCCCAAGCACGCAACTTATACCTATCTTCGGCCACGCGCATCCAGCTGTTGCCAGCAATCTTGCGCAAAAATTTATAAAAATACTAGAAAAGTATTTCGCTAGCAAAAAATCATAAAAGTAAACCTCTTTACTCTTTTTATGTAGCAGTCAAGGTACATCATTCTCAAACAATAAAATGTCAGACACAAAAAATAAAATACGAAATAAACCTGTAGCAAATATAAATTGTAACAGATAGGTATGTTTAGCTTCATAAACAAAGCAATTTAGCTCTTGTTAGAGAAGCTTTACTAACTCGGTGGCTCAGTGGTGCTATCCTGACTGCTGATCCGAGAGTCGTGGGTTAGATCCCCCACCCAGGGTAAACATTTCTGTGTTGAGCCGATTTGTTTGCTCTGTATCTGGGTATATTATATCTACATAATTATATACAGGATGTCCAAAAAGTGAAGGATAATCCTTCACCTGCGGATTGGTCGAATCATTTCCTACTACGTAACAAAAATTTTTTCCAGTAAATGTCCCACCATTTTTGTGATATCGGTATTTTTAGTTCTTTTTTTCGAAAAAATTGTCCTTCTTCAGTTTAATGCATGCCATTCCTACAAATTACGACATTTTTAAGTCCTGTTTTTTTTTAAATACTCGTGGATTCATAAGTCATCAAACAAATTATTTCTTAGTGCTGGCAAAACCTGTAAAAAAAAATTACTTTTGCAAAATTTTTACACAAACTTTTTCGAATACCTAACTTCGATAGCCTGTGGTGTAAAAAAATTACTAAGCTGATCGTGCCAACATTTTTAAAAAAATGCTTAGTTATTGACAATTCTAAAATGGAATAATTGTTTGACATTACATTTAAAACAATTTTTTTATGATAATTCTAATGCACCAAGGTCGAATTTTTGAAGTTTTGCTATACTAAAATTCTATCGACATAAAGTTACTAAACAAGACTTTGGTTGGTTGGTTCATTTGAATAACGAACTGACACGTTTCGCTAGAATACAATGGATAAAAATAAAAGACAGTAGGGAAAAAAAATATCTTTTTTTTTATAATAAATGTTCAAAATTCTTTAATCTTACATCTTTTTACAAAGGACCTTTTTATGCGGCGGGCGTAACCTTCTCTTGAAATTTGTTCTGCAGCACTGTCTTTTCTCCTCGCAGCAGCGTGATACCTATTTGAAGTCTCCGTTGCATAGACTTAATCTTTTAAGCAGCCCGAAGACTCGTCGCTTCATATAATTTTAAAAAAAAACTTATTTCCTTAGTTCATTTATTCTGAAGAACTCTAATCTTCATGGGTAGTAGTTAGGTTTCAAGGTTTGAACCCGTACTTGAAATGGCCAGCAAGGTCGCCAGACCTTAATCCCTGGATTTCTTTTATTGGGGTTGCTTAAAAGATTAAGTCTATGCAACGGAGACTTCAAATAGGTAACACGCAGCTGCGAGAAGAAATAGACCGAGCTGCAGAACAAACAAGATACGCCCGCCGCATAAAAAGGTCCTTTGTAAAAAGATGTACAGGTCCCGTCAAACTTTAAGATCGCTGAAGGGTACTGAGTGGGGGAAGTGTGCGTTCACTTAGAATCCTCATGCTCGAATTTCGAAGTAGTTCCTTGGTTCCAGAGATGAGGCTGCCAGCGAAACATTCCGCTAGCAGCCTCAGTGAAAAACTCGATTTTCTCTGAAACTACGATAGCACTTTTTTTTCCTTTGGGCACTATTAGACAATAAATATTGGCATAATCAGAATATCAAAATTCGAGCATGAGGATTCCAAGTAAACGCACACTTCCCCCAGTCAGTACCCTTCAGCGATCTTAAAGATTGGCGTGACCTGTAAGATTAAATAATTTTGAACATTTATTATAAAAAAAAAGATATTTTTTATCCCTACTGTCTTTTATTTTTATCCATTGTATTCTGGCGAAGCGTGTCAGTTCGTTATTCAAATGAATCAACCAACCAAAGTCTTGTTTAGTAACTTTATGTCGATAGAATTTTAGTATAGCAAAACTTCAAAAATTCAACCTTGGTGCATTAAAATTATCATAAAAAATTGTTTTAAATGTAATGTCAAACAATTATACCATTTTAGAATTGTCAATAACTAAGCATTTTTTTAAAATGTTGGCACGATCAGCTTAGTAATTTTTTTTTACACCACAGGCTATCAAAGTTAGGTATTCCTAAAAGTTTGTGTAAAAAATTTGCAAGTTATTTTTTTACAGGTTTTGCCAGGACTTTAAGAAATAATTTACCATTTGGTTTGATGACTTATATATCCACGAGTATTTAAAAAAAACAGGACTTAAAAATGTCGTAATTTGTAGGAATGGCATGCATTAAACTGAAGGACAATTTTTTCGAAAAAAAAAACACTAAAAATACCGATATCACAAAAATGGTGGGGCATTTACTGGAAAAATGTAGTAGGAAATAATTCGACCAATCCGCAGATGAAGGATTATCCTTCACTTTTCGGACACCCTGTATGTACATATGTATTTCATCGTATATGTGTATGTATATCAGTCTCTGGTTCCCATAATACAGGGAATCCTAGTTGGGGGGGGGGGTATTTATTTATTTATATCAGTCTCTGGTTCCCTTAGTTTGGGGCCAGTCAGTGTGTGATTTGTACCGCATATTTATTATTATGATGACTTACTGTCGAAGTGCTGTGCCTGCTCCATCAGGAACTGGGAGCCCTGCTCCCACTGGCGCTCCAGCAGCTGGTCGAGGCTCTGTGCGCTGGAGCCGGCGCGGTTGGCGCCCGACCCACACTACGCAAACCCAGAAACATGGCTTAATAATGGAGTTGGCTAGTGAAACCTCTATCTAGATGGCTTTTGCATAGCTGTGACGTGAGTATTATGTTTTTTTTTTTACTTTCGACGGTCAAAGGTGCATCGCAAGGCACGTTAAGCCGTTGGCGCCGGCTGCTATAACTAGATGGCAGTCGTTAAGCCATGTTAGAGGCCTTATAGGCGGTTTGAAAACTTCTAACATTGGGGTTGGCCACTAGCCCCATTACCTCCACCGATCCGGACTTGGCCCCGTGTGTGGAGTATGGCCTAACCTTTCCGTTGTATAGGAAGAGAGCCATGCTACTGCAGTGGGGATGATATGGACTGTTAACGAGGACAAAGGAGAGTGGAGTAGGTCATGCCAAAAAATATCGATAAGATATTGATGGGGTTCGATAATTTTGTACTAAGAGAGCCTAAATCTATAGAATAAAAAACACCTCGGTGTGTGTCTAAACCACTGGACGGATTCGGATAAAAAAGGTCAGATTTTTTTTTTCTTTTTTTGAAAAACGGCTTTTTTAACTAAGTAGTTTGCAACTCCTGGAAAAATTGAAATAAGGTGCACAAAAGCTCCCCTACATTCCACCTCATCGTAACCACAACCCAAAGAAGTTTTATATCGTCGCTCCGCTCCTCTATAGAACGCTAATACGTCAGTTTCAATATGAAACCGCGTGGACCAAGTTGAGGGGAAAATCTGAGGTGCGGGAGGGGGAAGCTTCATAACTGTTCGAATTTTTGAATCTAAGAATGTCATATGTTTGAATTACGACCAATCACCGCAAGATGTCAACTCTCTAAGGATTTAAATCGTCGAATAGCAATAGAGTATTTGAAAATGACAAAACTCAAAATACGACTGAAATATCTAGTGATGGAGGTAATAGAAAGGATCACAAATATCGAAAATTCTTACGATAATTTTTTAAATGAGAATAACAAAATAAATTAAGCATATTGTTCCTTCTTAAGACATAAACAATACTAATACAAATTCACAAATATAATACAGTAAAAATACATATTAAAACAAAAAATATATATTTTAAAAATAAAAATCAAACTGAATCATAGTTTCCAAAACATATCTATAGCCAAGCTGGGCGGAAATGTTAGGAGAAAATTTTCCAGCTGTCGTGTCTGCTCATAGTCTTAATTCTCGTTTAATTTTTATTTGGGTTCCTTTGGAAACTGAAAATAATTAGAAGAAAAAATAAGTCAAATACATTTCATGTCTACTTTGGATAAAACTATGTAAATATGCAGTCGGATATTTTTTGTTGCTAAACTTTTTGCTATATCTATCGAAAAGTCGATGAAGTGTTACATCACTACCATATGTTTTGCAACGAAGTTATTTAAATAAAAATTAGTCAATATATGGCTTACTTCTGGTATGAAACCCCGCACGTTTGATTTATTGAGATGTCCAGTGCGGTTTCCGTATCAGACAACGATGCAATTTGGCATTTTAACGATAAATTTACACACATTTTGTCCGATGTTACCTCGACCATTGACAGAAATAGACTGAAAGACAAAAATTGAACAAAAATGACATTTCAATTTAACTTGGCCATCTGCCCACCTTGCGGCGAGCGGCCGATGCCCTGTATTGCTAGTCTATAGGGGGGGAGCGGGGTGCATGTCTGTGCCACAACCATTCTGTCCAGAATGTAAAACTAAAGAAAGGTGTGAGTGAGTTAGTATACTATTATTATTTGGAAGTATACATTTGGGCTACTCTGACCACTTCGCGCTAGGCGAAGTGGCAGGAGCTGCTCCAGCAGAAGCACAGTCGGCTGGAGGTCAGTGCGACGAGGAGAGAAAGCGTCGGACAATCCGGGCATTGCCGAGGAGAACTGCCTTTTGCATAGCCGCTATTATCGGTAAAAACTTTTGGTGCATCCTCACTCGGTACCCCGTTCGACGAGTTTCTCCCCCCGTCGCACCGTAGTACGCTCGCATGAGGTTTTCATTTTGAGACCTAGTCCATCTCATGCGGCGTACCCCACCAGCGGCGGGCGCCGCTTGCTGGGCCTGCGAAGACCCTGCCGACGCCAAGCGCACTGGTGGCGATGATGGAAGTGACCGGCCAGGTGTTCGGGTCGGTCGTGATGCGCCAACTTGCATGCTGCCGCGCCTGGCATTAGCGCGACCAGACGCGCCCCGGCGGCCCCCGGGCAGCGACCCTATGCGACTGTCATTATCGTAACTTTCCATCATCATTGTACATTGTATATTTTAGTACCCGGGGTCAAGTAGGAGCTCAGCACGGTCAATACCGAGCCCAAGGGGTACAAACTAATTACACTGACGAAGAGGCTGTGCTGTGACTACTGCCTCTTCCTCAGTGGCGATGGGGTCGTCACATCCCTACGCTTATTATTATTATGTGTGTGCGTGTGTATGTGCGCTGTGCACTGACCGGCTGCGCCTTGTTGATGAGCGGCGGCGGCACGAGCGCGTCCCCGGCGCCGGCGCCGCCCGCCGCGTGCGCCGCCAGCTCCGCCGTCAGCTGCTCCTGCAGGCGCGCCGCGGCGCCGCTCTCGGGGTTCAGCTCGTTGCCCAGCATGTGCGGCGCCGTGCAGCTAACACCCACCCTTTAGTAATACGCTTCAATAAACAATACTCAACTTGCGCCGCTGCGCCATTGTATCAACACTCGTATTGTCAAGACGGTAATCACTTTAGATTTAGCTTATAAATTCTTGTCACATTCAATAATACATACATAATAATTACCGCCACGGCGTTGCACCAACACTCGTATTGTCAAGTCTGTAGCTAAAGCTAAAGAGCTTATACAGCAGGATGTAAACACACGACTAGATTTTACACCCTGTATTATTTATTATAAGTATACCACTGTGTATTATGAGTTCATGGCATGTAAAAAGCGGTCAAGTGCGTGTAGAGCCATGGTCAGTGTAGGGTTCCGTAGTACATCTCGTTAACTTGTAAAGCCTACTTAACTGTAATAGTTTTCCTTTTAACTATATATTATACATATATACAGGGTGTTAAAAAAAGTGCGTTTGAAATTTTAAGGGGTTACTCAGAATCAAGTATAGAATCCAGGAAAAATATTGAAAAATTTCGCTCTTCAATTTTTTTTGAAGTTTTTCATACAAATTCTCGATTCACTATTTAGATTTACTTACGCACTTTTTTTAACACTCTGTATATACAGGTATATACCTGTTTAAATAACCTATAAATAAAATAAATAAATAAATTTAAATAACCTGTTGTATAAAAAGTGCGTTTGAAATTTTAAGGGGTTACTCAGAATCAAGTACAGAACCCAGGAAAAATATTGAAAAAATCCACTCTTCAATTATTTTTTTCAGATTCTCATACTAAATCTAAATAGTGAATCGAGAATTTGTATGAAAAACTGCAAAAAAAAAAATTTAAGAGCGAATTTTTTCAATATTTTTTCCTGGATTCTATACTTGATTCAGAGTAACCCCTTAAAATTTCAAACGCACTTTTTTTATCACTCTGTATAGGGTGACTTTAAATTAGTTCTTGATACGAAAGGTTATGCATGTGCTCATGATAACAAATAACTTTCCCCAAGGAACCCATAGTCAAATCGCAAAAAAAATTTTGGACTCTTCATACTAATTTGGCCGGTCAGTTGCTCGATTTGTATGGAGACTCCAAAATTTTTTTGCGATTTGACTACGGGTTCCTTAGGGAAAGTTGTTTGTTATCATGAGCACATGCATAGCCTGTATATATATATGTACTATTGCCGTGATTTTTTCACACTTTTAGAAACAACCGTTTACATGGCATGGGGCACATGACTTTAACAAAAATTTGCATTTTAAAGTTAAATTTTTCGAAAACGGATCTCTGAATCGAAAAATAGTTTCTATCCAACGACAGAAAGAACTATCCAACGACACCCCACACCATGGGATAGTCGAAAAAAATGTTCACCCCCACTTCACGTGCTTTCAAGATTTTATTTTACCACTTTTTTGGCGTGATTAATATGTATATCCGTGCCAAATTACAGCTCTGTCGTACTAATAGTCTTTGAGCTAAGCCGCGGACAGACAGACAGACGGACATGGCGAAACTATAAGGGTTCTTGTTGATACGGACGGAACCCTAAAAATGAAGTTATCAATAATGAAAAAGAATGCAATCCATTAAATAATTGCAGAAGTCTGGAAGTATCGGTAATAATAAATTTCAGAACCCTAAATAATCAATATCTCTTAAAATTACGAGAGAAAATAAATTAATAAGTTTTAAGGCTTCGGCACACCAAAAGCAGGTCAGTAGCAGCGCAGTTTAAATGCGGGCCCGCGCATGTTGTAATACAAGAAATTATATGAAGTACGACACACCCAATTTGAACGCGGGCCCGCGCTCAAACTGCGCTGCGCCGCGCCGCTCTGCAACGGCCGGACGACAAACCGGGCAGCTCGAGCGCGGGTCAGAAGCAGCGCAGCGTTTGATCGCGGGCCCGCGCTGCTGTATAACTATGGCAACCATGTTAGCATGCCACACCGGAGGCGGGGCGTTCGCAGTGTAGCGCAGCGCGGCGACGCGGTTACACAACAGTTGTATTTTTTTTACAACCGCTTGATGGATTTAAACGAAAAAAATATCGAATTAATGTGTGGGAACAAAAATATATACGATTTTCGAGACAAATATTATAGAAATATAATATTTAAGTAAAATTTTCTTTTTCGACTTAGAGCCAAAAGCAGCAAGAATCTATTCGACATCTTGCAGCCAACTAACCTCCACCCGTCAAAGTAACACTGAACGCGGTTTTAACGCGGGCTCGCGTTAAAACCGCGTTGGAACTGCCGTCTGCATTCAGTGTGCCTCTCCCGCACTGCTACTGATCTGCTCCGCGTCTGACCTGCCTTTGGTTTGCCGAAGCCTTTAAATATTACTGTTATTTTACTTGTAAATCAGTTATCAGATAAAGCATTTTTAAGCGAATCTTTCTTATTTACTTTTGTTTGTTTGTTTTTATTCACGAAATTACTGATAATTTGCAAATGTTAATATTAATGCTATACATTAGTGTATCACTTACATAGTCTCAGTTTTAGGTTTAAGCGGGCGATCGGAACCTGCAAAGAGGAAAAAACCTTACGACTGTGTTCTATTAATAAACAACTTATCGAATATAACGCTACGTGTAATTATTTATATAAAGGCAAGTAAACTACATTTACATATTTTTAATTATGCCAACTAATTTAGTTAAAATTTGAATGTAGTTTTATTAACGGTGTCCTATGCTTCGTAAAAACAGATTCACAATTATTTTTTATAAACTATCCGGCTGATTCGAAAATAGTTTTATATCTATTGTATAGGATTTGATATACATTATACTTCTTCATTTATTTCTTATAGTCAAAATAGGTACATACTTCAAACGAAAAAATAATATATAGTCGAAATATTATAATAATTATAATAATGATATGTTCCAAACATTTAAAATACCAATTAGAAAATATAGCACTTAAAATGTTTTTGATGAAGTAGTGATAATGTGTAAGTATTTCTAGAAGGAAGGAAAGACATTTTCTATGTTTTAAGCTAGAAACGACCAGGGTCCACTGAGTTTCTTTCATACGATAAAAATATAATTTTATCCTAAGTTTTTATGGGAATACTCAGTATCTAAATATATTGTGCTACTAAAGATCTTATAAAATTATAAAAGTTGATAAAAATGTATTGGAGGGAATGTGACTTACTGGGCGAGCTTGGAGGCGAATCCTTGAGGGTCTCGTGGTACACGGGCGGCGGCGGCGGCGGTGGCTGCGGCTGCCGACGGGTTCCCGCCAGGCTCGGCGGCGGCGGCTCTGCAAATGTTATGCAACCACTTTAAACTTCATACCACGGCTGTTTTATTAGCTGTTTTTCTATAGGTTTATTATCACCTAATCCAACACAGAATTATGATATTACAGGAGGTAGAAAGTATTTATTATAGATAGATCATAGGCAAGGTACAAACAGATAAAAAATAAAGGACAGTTTCTACTCTTCTAATTATAAAAGTTTCTTTTAATTAACTGTCGAAACAGATTTATGGATGACCAAGCTATAAATATATGGTAGGTACTTATACATTCGAGATCCATAAATGAGTTCTTATGTGGTGTGGGAAAATTTCGACTCGGAGCATACTGTTTATATGTATCTTACTTACTTACTGTTTATATGTATCTTAGAACAATTTATTTGACGACTATTTACAAAAAAAGGCTCTAAAGAGATTAGCCTATATGCTTACGTATAGCAGAGGGAGGCATCGGGGCCATGGAGACGACAGAAGCGGCCATGGCAGCTCGCTTCTTGTTGCGGATAGTGGCGGGCGGCATGGCCCCCATGGGACCAGGGTTGCCATCCTTGCCCTGCCCACCTATTCCGCTCACGTTGCTGACAAACAAGTAAGCGGTCAAACATAATTCACGAAAGACGTGAAGAACAATTACATATTTCGTTAATTTAACGTAAAGAAGATTTTATAGCACAACAAGTGATAAGAAATGAAATAGGATCCTTGGTATTAAAATACTGTAGTTCAAAGAATAAAGGATGAGCCCCTTCAAACTATGGATTTAAATATTAAAATAGTCCAACATCAAGTAACATCAGGTGTTAAAATAATTGAGTTTGAAATTTTAAAGAGTTACTCAGAATCAAGTATAGAATACAAGAAAAATATTGACAAAATCCGATATTCAATTACTTTTTTTCAGTTTCCCATACTATATCTGAATAGTGAATCAAGAATTTGTATGGGAAACTGAAAAAAATAATTGCAGATGGGATTTTTTAAATATTTTTCCTGTAATCTTTTACTTGATTCTGAGTAACGCCAAAAATTTCAAACTGACTTTTTTAACATCCTGTATAATAATGTAATATAGGTAATACTAACCATATCTATGGTTTTACTATAATATTTTAAACTATTGTCGGAGTTATTTTAAACTAGTGTCGGAAACATCATTTGCTTCTACTTTAGGTGCGCCGTGAAACTACTGACCTTTCTTCCAAAAAAAAGTCTCCGGCTATATTACACTTTCTGTACTACTTACTCTCTCTGATATCATAACAACTCCGTCTAGGCTAAGAGCAAACTATAAAGCCTTTCTGTACATACCTGCACGTGCTTCAACTAATTATCGAAGCAATTCTTTCCTCTTGAAAGCTTGTCGCAGCTTCAATAAGTTGTTTAGGGAGATTGACATCGATCCATTCTGTACAAGTATGTAGCGGCGAGGAAGGATTTGGCTCAGAGGTTTGTTAACTTATTAACTACTTAGATTAACTCGCGGTTCAACATTTTAGTGACATATACGATGCTCTCAAAAAAAGGTGATTGGCCAAATTTGTATAGAGTCCAAAAACTTTTTTGCAAATTGACTATGAGTTCTTTGGAGAAAATTGTTTAGATTGATGATTAGAAATACCAGTTTAACCCTGGCAGATATTTTGAGAACACCTTATACTACATATAATAATTATTTTGTGTATTTTGTTAATTTAATTTTTCTATAGCATTTTTTCATCTTACATTCTTCATTAATACTACTTTCTTTGTTCAAAAGTATTTATGTTATGTCCTGCTTTTTATATATTCAACTTCTATTTGTAAAGGACTGTAATTGGCTCTCTGTTTCTAGAAATTTTATAAGCCTTCCTAGATCTTCCTAATAATATAAAATTAAATAATGTTGAAATTATTTTCCGGGTTGCGCAATACCTTGGCTTGTTGGCGTCTTGCTGCATCTCGTAGGAGACGTTGAGGCCGGCCCAGGAAGGACGACCGTGTGGCGAGGGTCCGTGTAAGCTCGGCTCCATCGCCGCCTGCAACCACCAAACTATCTCAGGTCTCCCATTTTCAAACTATACAAGGGCGGTTTGATATAAAGGTAACTTTATGGAATAAATAAAAAAAAATTAAGTTTGATTATTTTTTTCGTTAAATTATAACTCTTTACTAAGCTGCATATGTTCCTTTTTTGAAATTAGCCCGCAAAAATGGGTGCCACGTTTGCTGAAAGTCGACCAAAAACGAAATTGCGTAATATCTTCTGAGGATCCCTTGGCCATGTTCCACCGGAACTTAACTGAATTTTTGCGTCCATACGTAACAGTTGACGAAACGTGGGTCCACTATTACACGCCAGAGACAAAATAAGTCAAAGCAATGAACTCCTACTGGTGAACGTGCTCCAAAGAAGGCAAATACTGGTATTTCTGCCGGTACAGTGATGGCCGCTATCTTTTGGGACAGCCAAGGTGTTATTTACATCTATTTTTTGAAGAAAGGTAAAACAGTAACTGGAAATTACTATACTGACTAGTTAGTAGTTAATAGTAGTTGGACAGGTTTAATGCACAGTTAGCAAAGAAACGGAAGCACATAGCCAAGAAAAAGGTGCTGTTTCACCAGAATAATGCTCCAGCTCACTCGTCTGCAATTGTCACCTTGAAACTTGTGAGATTACGATACGATTGCTGCACCCCCCCGCCCCTGGATCTGACTCCCTGAGACTTTCTCTTCCTAAATATGAAGAAAAGGCTCGGTGGACGAAGATTTTCTTCTAATGAAGAAGCCTATTTTGCAGGGTTTTTCAAAAACTATTTTTGATATGGGTTTATGAAGTTGGAATGTCGTTGGTCCAAGTGTATAGAGCTAAAAGGAGATTATGTAGAAAAATAAAACAAAAAAATCGGATATTTTTCTTTTTTTCTGCCCAAAGTCACCTACTTATCAAACCGCCCTCGTATTAGTCCGAAAACGACTTTTAGACGACTATACCTCAAACGTTACGCCAGTAAAAATATATTGTATAGTGAACGGAGTCTAGCGGCAAACGTCATCTGTTAGGGAAGAAAGTTTCTACTTATCTGTCTATTATCGCGAATTGAAAAACATTAACTAAGATTAAATATATATTTCCTACATACTTGAGATCACGTCGCGCCACGCATGCTTGGGATCGCAATAACTTTGCATCATATCGTTTTATGCGGAACGAAAAATACCACGATGACAATTTTACGAAAATAATATGTAGAAGAGACTGTTTTGCGAAGTGTAAAACTATTGAGATATCATGCGACAAGATATCATGGATAACATTCATAAGCATAAGCCTTTGGGCACGTTCGACTTGTATACAGTGTTTTTGCCGCGTCGCGTAAGCGATGAGACTAATAAAGTGCTTGACACAGAGTTTAATTGTAACAGATTTGCTTAAGTACATAAATTAGTTCAGAGATTCTGAAGAATAAGTAGCTTAATTGTTATATGGGCCTCGTTGCCTGAAATAAACAAATAAATAAATAGGTATACCACATACAGTTAATCAGAAACAATTTTGGCTGATAACATAACTAAAGAGTCATCTGATAAACAGAGCGCAATAGAAAAAAAAGCGATAATAATGCGGGTTTAGCAAAAGCTTAACTTGACAGCATTTAAGATTTTTTTGAATAAATGTATTTGATGGAAAGTTCTTAACAGCCTAACGTTTCTTCTCAATCAGCAAAAATTTCCCGTAACGGAGTTTACTAACCATGTCATATGGGGAGACACCACTTCTAGGTTTTGTTACATTTATTTACCAACACTTTTCACTATCAATACTTTAAATAAAACTTAATTTTAGTGATTTAATTATTAGAACAGAAAAGCACAATTTAAAACCGAGTAAATAGCGGCCGCATTATAAGTGTAGCGATACGAATTCCATGCGCACGCGACGCAGATGGCGAGCAAACGATCTACTGTACAATACTGACTGACAGAAGTGAACTGAATTGAATGTATGTCAAATAGACAGAGATAGATGTCAGCCACATGTGGCGTGTCTGCCAGCGCGGGCAGCGCGCCCGAAGGCGCAGGTAGCAGAGGGGACGGGGAGCAGGTATAAAATGCAAAGATTCGCTATTATGTTATCGCTCTAGCTCTAGTAGAGGGTTCAGTTTACTTTGCACTAGAGATGGGCCGACAATTGGTTTTGCTGATTTGTCGGTTTAAAACTATCGATTAGTCAGTAGCGCAGATCAGTTTTCAATTACCTAGATTTTTTCTTAGTTGACCGTGAAAATTCCGTGCGTAAATATTTTTTACAAATTGATTAATAATTCGTTACTTAAAAAAAAAGAATAAGTACCTATTACTAAAATATTTGGCGGTTTGGTATATTTTTTCGTCACCATAACCGCCACCTTTTCTTTAAAGTAGTAGTAGTAATAATAATAAAAAACTGTCTAGTCGGTACATCTCTAATTTACACACTTAACAACTACTCCTTTTCATTTAAAAGGATACGAATAAGCCCTTTATAGATTTCTTACGAAGGGATACCGCAACACAAGGTAGGGGAAAATTTTTGTGCATACATACGGACATCTTAGGAGGATACAAGTTTATTGGCATTTTTTTAATACAGAAAATTACACAAAGAAGTTTTAGTTTTAGGTAAAAATTATAAAGTAAAAATTGGTAGAAACTTCCTACATATTAGCAGGGTTCGAAGTAATAATTATGATAACATATAAGAGTCATAAAAACAATCCAATTTAATAAATTGTTAAGCTATTATGTGGCTTTACTTAAATTTACTTGTATCCAAATGTGATTTTCCACTTCCGCGCATATTATTTTAATAAGTTAAATATCAAATTTAAAAAAAATGAACTCAAAAATAACTCACTAAAATTGTGTTCAACACACACAACAGGTACTTAGTAAAATTTGTATTTGTATTCAGTTCAATACAAAAAATGAAAAAAAAAACTGTAAAAAATGCTTATACATATTTAATTGATGATGGTTTTTTTTGTGTAAATTTTTATTTCAGTGGCACAGCCATATACTACCAATCCTCACTTTTTTCTTTTAACATTCTAACTTGCTTAATTTAAAAGTTACAACGAAGTTATGTTTACTTGGGGACAGCAGATGCTATTTAAAAAAATAAACGCCCATAAAATCTTTTTTCTTTTTTTAATATTTTTCTGGGCGATAAAATTGGGTCTTATTTCACCCTCTTTCATATGTTCACTTTATAAAGACTAACACTGTTTAAGGGTCTTTATGAAATATCTGAAAAAAAATTAACTACGGCTTCTACTCATGAAACTAAACAACTTTCCCCAAGAAACCTATACTCAATTCGTAAAAAAGATTTTGGAGTCCTCATACTAATAGATCAACTGAACCGCCAATTTTGTATTTTCGCTCCAGAGTTTATATTGCTATAGTCGCAAAAAATATATATTAAAGGGGGCCCTTGGCCGATTTTTTTTTGTATATACACTAACCTGTTTTTGAGGTTGATGGAAAATATGTGGAGAAGGTCCAGGCATTTCCGAGGATGTAGAAACCTAAACAAAAAATAGGATTTTTAATATTATGAAAATAAATCTTGGAAAGAAAGTGTTATTTTGCAGAAGTTAAAACTGTACAAGTTTTTCATCCAAACTTTAATATACATGACAAGTTTAGCTGGAGAAGTGATTTGTCTCAATTATCATCAGTGCGGACTACTGCCACAGTTAAAACATAAAAGTACCTTATCTCTACTACATCAGGGCTGTGTCTAAACCGTGAAGAAATCTAGGTATATTGTTGGTAATTTATTTATCTATACTAATAAGTAAAGAGGTGAAGTTTTTATGTAAAGGGTAGAGCTGCCATCCGTCTGGGTTTCCTCGGATTTGTCCTAGTTTGAAGGGCTTCCGGGGACCGTCCGGGTGGTGTTCACGAAAAGGGAGGCCTTTTGTGTCCGGGGGTAACGTGGGCAACGGGAAGGGGGTGCAAGTGCAAGGGGGTTCTCTTGTACTCCCCTGGCATGAAAATTATTCAGAATAAATACGTAAAAAACAATAAAAAATTTGCTCATAGGGCCTCCTTTATGCATGGACTGCATGCATGGTCCTTGCCATTGGTTAATTATTCACCGTAATTATAAAATTGATAGATTAAGTATTTGCAGATATAGATACACAGAGTCTGGATTGAATATACCGGTGTGTGTGTTTGTGTGTATTATATCTGAATTATTTTTACATATTGGCTAGGGTTGGCCCATATTTTTTTTACTATTAAATTTTATATTTTTGAATTTGTTGCAAAAAGGAGAAAATTGTCCAGAGAAAATATCCGATTTCACCCAAAAGTCCGGGAGTTTAGGAGTTCTTGTCCTGAATGTAGGTGATGGCAACCCTAGTAAAGGGTAATGTCTGGAAATACAAAACGGATTCTAAAATAATATTTCCAATAGCTGCACCTACCCTAAGAAATATGTGTGATAGGCTTAACCGATGTGGCTTGTTATTAGGTATTTATAATGCCCTCATTAATCATTCGGTCCATAACATATACAGGGTGTAAGGGACAGGTTTTCGAAAACTTTAAGGGCTTGCTCAGTAGACGAAACTAAACAACTTTCCACAATATTTTTTTTCAGGTAACGAAGAAAAACAATACTCACTATGGTTATGTGTGAACGAGTGTATGATATGATGTGACAATCGGGTGACACCTACATTCATTCATAGAGGGTGAAATTGATGAAGGTTATTTATTATGGGGCGAGTTTCTTTTGGGCTCGACGTTTCTTCTCGCTCCGCTAACACTTCCCGAAACGTTGAGTGTACAAGTTCCAAGTGGTAGGAACTTTGTACTAGGTAGAAAAAAAGATGATTTAAAAGTATGTGTAAAGTATCTACTTAAAAAAAAAGACTTTGATTTTTGACTTTTTGACTTTTAATGATGACGTGGATTGACTAATTGTTGATTAAAAAAAAAAACGATTTTTTACCATTGGCCATTTTGTTATCCTTAAACTTCCGATACGCATGGTCACCCTCAAAAGTTTAGTAAATGAGGCGTTTAATGAGGATTTTGAACAATTTTCGGTCCATTATGACTTTTATTAGCCAATTTTGAATGTAAGAGAAAGTTAACAAGTCTCCATACAAACTGTTCAATCAAATTTATAATTTTGTATGGAGAAACCGATTTTTTTCGTTTCCTGAAAAAAAATCTTGTGGAAAGTTGTTCAGTTTCTTCTACTGAGCAAGCCCTTAAAATTTTCGGAAACCTGTCCCTTACACCCTGTATAGGGTGACTTTAAATTACTTCTTGATACGAAAGTCTATGTATGTGCTCATGATAACAAACAACTTTCCCTAAGGAACCCATATTCCATCGCAAAAAAAAAGGTTCCGCGTGGTAGAGGCTTTGTAGGTAACAGGTAAAAAAAGAAGATCAAAAATAATGTGGAAAGCATCTACTTAATGCAGAATTAAGCTATTAAACGAACAATATTGATTACGAAACATATAGAAACGAGGTACCTTAGGATTATTCGCTTTTAGCAACAAATACTAACTAATAATACTGTAACATTGGATGAGAGTAACGCACTTTTCTGTTCTTAAATATGAACTCGTGCATATTAATTAATATATACAATTATAAACATCAAATAATTGAATCGATATACACCAGTTTACAAAGCATTTTTGTTAAATGGTACGTTGAAATTTTAAGGGTTAATTAAAAAATATAGTATAAAATACAGGATAACATATTAACTAAATACCTTTTGTTTCTAATTGTCTCATCACCAAAATAGTCATAACCAAATATCAAAACTTTATTTTCCCTTAAAAAAATATTATTGACGCCCTCACATGACTGGTGTTCGACATCATCATTTTGGCTGAAAGAAGTCCACTGCTGAATAAAGGCCTCCTTCAAAAAATTTCACAACATTTCCACAAAGACGCTTCCAGCAGTTTCCCTCGGCTTCCCGTGAATTTCACCAGGTTATCGATCCATCGATTGGGAAGCCTACCTACCTAGCCTTCCGACTGAGGTTAAAATTAGCCCTAGTTAGAATGCGTCACGAGCAATTTCAAGTCACCTGTATATCACAAATGATTAAACATTTGATATTCAATTGTTCTGTTTTACATTATTATACCCACCATTATAAAGTATTGCCAGAGAGTCGTTAATAAAATTTACTGAATGTAAAGAGATCAGTTACTAATTTTTATAATAAAGGAGAATGGGTATTTTTGTATGGGCGCCGTACCCAATGCACTGTAGCATTATGTTATTAACTATGTTGGTCTTTGTTGCCCTCATGGAGTAGTTGATTCATCCTTAGACAGCATGCCTGAATTCACTTTTTTTTATGGCATAGGTGGCAAACGAGCAGACGGATCACCTGATGGTAAATGATTACCGCCGCCCATAGACACCTGCAACACCAGAGGAGTCACAAATGCGTTGCCGGCCTTTGAAATGGGAGTATGCTCTCTTCTTGAAGGTTTGAATGTCGTATCGGTCCGGAAATACCGTAGGCGACAATTCATTCCACAGTTTGGTTGTGCGAGGCAGAAAGTTTCTAGTGAAACACACAGTTGTGGACTGCCAACCATCTAAGTGATGAGAATGAAAATGTTGTCGCGTAAAAAGGAGGCGGCATGGATAAATCCGAACAATTCCTCGGAGCACTCCCCATAGTATATGCGATAGAGAATGCAGAGCGAGACTACATATCTACGCAGCGCCAAGGGGTCAAGCCGATCTGAAATATCCTGGCCGACGACGATTCGAGTTGGAAAAAATATGTTTGTTGAAAGATGAACTGATTTTCGTAATAACAGCAATCCTACTTCTTCAAAAAATATAATAAATATTAATAATTGTAAAATATAACAATTATTTGTAAGTAATACTTAATACTTATTATTAAAAATAAGAAATATTTACAATAATCAATTATTTAATTATTTGTGAATATCTTTGTCTGGTATTTAATAAAAGGAATATACTACAAATTAGGTTGGCATATCTGTTTTCTCCAAATGAATTTAGACAAGCGCTCTTAGGATAAATTAAACTACTCCACAAGGACAACTCAGATCAACACAGTTCATAATGCTATAATTCAGTGTTTGGGTACGCTCTTACCCTTTGTCCTTTGTGAAACATTAAATCTCATATAACGATAAAGAAGAGTTATAATGAAATGAGCATTTTTTAAAATTTGTGGATATCAGTGCAGAAGCTTTGCAAACTGGATTAATATTTGCATAAATAAATATTATACACAGTGTAACAAAAATGTATAAGTAGTTTTAGGTGGAGGCTTGAAATTGAAGAACTTTTGTAACTCTGTAAGAGAGACCTTACAAACATATCCATCAGCATAACGGCCAATATGTACAATATAGAAAAAAAAAAACAATTTTATGAGCAGAAGTCCATCTTAAAAGTATTAGGTACACATTGTTGTTACACCTGTAGAATAAATAAATAAATAAATGGTATATTTATATTACACTAATTGATTGAGGCATTTAAAAAGCAAAATTCTTAAATAAAATTTTAATATAATTTATTATTTAATACTGTAATACAACATGGATAAAAGCATTATAATGGGTTAACACACAACTCTCATTTCGTACTTCTTTAATTATAACACTGAAAATTTTGTCAAAAATAATAGAAAAATGGCGTTGTTACGCGCAAGTTATTAGTTTACAGTAGAGATGACTCATCATGTATAAGGTGTTAATATTTTGTTTGGGCTTCACTTTATGAGCTCTTTATGTTTCCCAGTATTATAGTTACAGGACCTACAGCGATATGCATTAATATTCCTCTTTTAATATTTCAATACATAATATAGATATTTAAGACTATATAAGGATTGGTTGTTTCAGCTATTTATTTGGTGTGCGGTGCGGGCTTCGTGAGTAAAGGTGTTCAGAATTATGAATAGACAGTTCAGAATTCAGATTAACTACTGTGACGATTATTACCTAAAAAAATCGACATCCATTATATGGTATACAACACCTACTCGTATACTAGTAAACAGTATACTAGGTATAACAATGTTCATTCATATACCATATTTTACTTTCGACACCAAACATTTGTATTAATGTATGTTTGTGTATAAATTCGTTATAAAGAACTATAATATATTATAAACACGAATACGAGTAAATTATTGATATAATTATTCATAAGTACAGTTTTTCATCATTGCTGTAAACTGTTTTCAGTTGCGCGTTGCTGTTGCCTACTATGGAACTTGAATGATGTTGTGTGTGGACCCAGGTATGAACCTGTGCGTGCGCCGAGAGGTTGAGTCCATGGCTGGTCGCTGGCAAGGGCACCGACACCAGCAGCGACATCGGGGCCTCGCGCTCGCACTTGCCGCCCTACACAGCCCACGCGGTTATAGTACAGTGACTTCACAAAAATACATCGGCATTAAACGTAAACGTATTTCTATTCTACTCTATTATTTTAGTACGTGTAATTATATAAAATTTATCTGTGGCTTCTACTTATGAAACTGAACAACTTTCCCCAAGGAACCTATACTCAATTCGAAAAAAACTATTGTTGGACGCCTCATACTAACTGATCAACTGATCCGCCAATTTTCTATGAGAAGTCCAAAAAAAGTTTTTGGCGATTGAGTAAAGGTTCCTTGGGGAAAGTTGTTCAGTTTCATGAGTAGCAGCCAATGTAATTCTTTTTCAGGTATTTCATAAGGACAATTAAATTTTATAACGCTTTAATATTTTCCTACCGACACGACATCACCATAGCTTTGGTTAGCTACCTACCAAACATACGCATAAACGCAGTATGTTTAAAACTAATAAATTCATTACGTATGAAATGTGTTATGAAAGCTTGATCCTAATATATAGATTTAAATGCTGCTTAATACAGCTGTAGCGTAGCTACGTACAAACATAGCAAATGCTCATATAAAATCCATTATTATTCATTCAAAATTTAACGTGACTAATAAGTCACGTTCAGTCGAGTTGTGCAACTTTAAAAAAGTTGACGAAATGTAGATTTCAAAACAATGTTAATTGGCATCTCAATATCTTGAAAGGGCTTCGTCTTTTCAAACAAATTTCATGGTCTATTGTTTACAATTCCTGGCCCAGCCTTTAAGAAATTTTCCTCATTTATTTTTGTTTACAATCATATAACGTATTTAAATTATTGCATCTTAAGAGAAAAATATTAATTAAAACACTTGTGCTCTGTTGAAATTAATATACTATTTTAAAAGTGCCGTAAAGCCCTTAAATCAAAAATATGTATCTTCTTTATACAGTGTACCCCGCATGGAACTAGCGATACTCTAGGAACGTGTTATACAGTATGAAATTTTGTAACCTCACCTGGAGGGAAAGTACTCTTGAATACTGGAGATAGCAAATTTTACTCTAAGGAAAAATTCCTTTATTTTTAAAAGTAGCAAAACTACATACATTCGAAGTTTTTTTGAAAATACGCTTGTCACACCCAGGAATCGACCCGCTAAAGTTCCAAAATATAACATTCTGCACTTTTATGGCATTAATCAATAGGGTAAATCATAAGGATCAAATCTTTCTTACAAACATGGTAAGTTAAATGAATGGAAAATCATGAAATCTAAAATTATTTAATTAAACGAAAAAAAAAGACTTAACTAATTAGTTGCTCGAAATGAGCTCCATTTTGTTGGATACACAAATTTTAGTTAGTAGTTAAGCCATGTAAGGCAAGCAGTTAAGGCACGTAGCAGATGGACTTACAATGAAACAAGTTTATTTGGCTCTGTGTCAATCTGTAATAATACGGTATATCTGCTTGGGGAGGCGCAGCTAAAACACATATGATCTTATTAGAACGAGCACAACGATTACTACTTAAAGTGTCTTTGTTTAAACCTCTACTATTTCCTACTAAGGAACTATATAACTTAACTGGTGTTCTGACTATTAGACAGTTATATATACTTCTCATAACAATTAGGCAACACGCTTTAACAGACTATTCTGATAAGCAACTAACAAAAAGACTTAGTTACAAGGTCTGTAGATCTGAATCATTCAGGACTAGTTTTATGACTGACTCGGTGGCTAAGTGTTTAGCGATCCTGACCTCTGATCCGAGAGTTGTGGGTTCGATGCCCACACAGGGCAAATATTTCTGTGATGAGCAGAATTGTCTGCTCTGAGTCTGGGTGTATTATATCTATATATGTATGTATTTAAAAGTATATGTGTATGTATATCAGTCTCTGGTTCCCAAGATACAGGTAATCCTAGTTTGGGGCCAGATGACCGTGTGTGATTTGTCCCAGATATTATTATTATTATTATTATTAACTACTTCTTCTGTTTTCAAGGCCCAAGAATATTTATAATAAACTAAATGGACTATTATAATAAACTATATGGATACAGAGTTTAAGAAAAACGAATGGGAAAGAGGCTACAAGTAGACAAAATATAATAGAAAGAGCTACAGAATTCTATAGGCAACTATACTCTAATGAAGGAGAGAACGAAATCATGACTTTCCAAAGCACTGAAAATATTCCAATCATTTTACCAGAAGAAACAACATTCGCAATTTCCCGATTAAAAAAGGATAAGAGTCCAGGAGCAGACAAAATAACCAACGACATAATAATAGCCATGATAGAACCGATTACAGAACATCTAACAAAACTATTTAACATGATAATAGAGAAAGAAATAATACCGGAAGAATGGGAGAAATCTCTTATAACATTGCTCTATAAAAAGGGAGATCCAAAACTTATAGATAACTACCGACCTATCAGTCTACTACCGGTTCTGTATAAGATTTTTTCCTCCATTATTCTCCGCCGAATAACACAGTGCTTAGACGAACAACAACCTTGCGAGCAAGCTGGATTCAGAAAAGGGTACTCCACCATAGATCATATATTTACAGTAACTCAAATATTGGAAAAATACAACGAATACAGAAAAACTCTCTATATAGCGTTTATAGACTACACGAAAGCGTTCGACTCTATCTCTCACTCATACCTGTGGAAAAGTTTGGAAGAGCAAGGCATACATAGAAAATATATCAACTTAATTAAAAAAATATACAAGAACGCAAATGCAGAAATAAAACTGGAAAGAATTGGAAGCTCAATACAAATAAAAAGAGGAGTTAAACAAGGAGACCCCCTCTCCCCAAAACTTTTCACAGCACTCCTAGAGTCTATATTTAGAAAGCTCGACTGGCAAAGATATGGGATAAATATTAACGGAAAATCACTGTCTCATTTGCGATTCGCAGACGATATTGTCATTATGTCTGAACACCATGAAAACATGCGGATAATGCTAGAAACGCTAGACACAGAGAGCAATCAGGCGGGCCTTCGCATGAACTTTACAAAAACTAAAATTATGACAAATGGAGAGGAAATACCTATGATGATAAAAAACGCAAATGTAGAGTATGTGAAAGACTACATATACCTTGGCCACAATGTATCATTTGAATGCGCTATAAATAAAGAAATTGATAGAAGAATCGCAAATGCCTGGAAAAAGTACTGGTCGAAAAAGGAGGTCTTCAAAAGCAATATACCTATCAATCTAAAAAAGAAATTAATGGACAATACTATACTACCTACAGTTATCTATGGGTGCCAATGCTGGTCTCTTACTATAGAACTAGCAAAAAAATTGAGGACATTTCAAAGGTCAGTAGAGAGATCAATGCTAGGCATAAAATTAAAGGATAGAGTAAGATGCGAAGATATAAGAGAGAAGACTAAAGTAATAGATATCATTCAGACTGTGTGCAAGCTTAAGTGGAAATGGGCAGGACATATCGCGAGAATAACCGATGGTCGCTGGAGTGAGAGTATCCTACACTGGTATCCTAGAGAGGCAAAAAGAGCTCGTGGCAGGCAGAGGAAACGATGGTGCGATGACATCATGCAAGTAGCAGGCAGCAACTGGACCAGACTGGCAAGAGACCGGCGAGCCTGGTCAGACATGGAGGAGGCCTTCGCCCAGTTATGGGTATCCAAACTAAATTAAATTAAAAAAAAAAATTCATAGTTTTTATTAGTATTTAAATTAGAAATAAGAAAATAAGTATGTATAAACTATTCATTTATGAAAGCATGTTACTTTTTTAGATAGCGAATAAGTTTGGCAAATAAAAGGCTTATTATTATTATTATTATTATTATTAAATGGACTATTAAACATTTTTTCTATGAGTAAATCGGAATGTAAAAAGACTATAAACAAACCATCTTCTTAATTTATCCTACGATGAAACCGAAAATTTGTTGTATATTGTAGCATAACTAAAAACATGCACAATCACAAAACCACACAATCTCACACACACACACACACACACACACACACACACTAATTTCTGTATCAAATCGTAATGTCTTAAAAGAAATAGTAAAGTTTTTATAATTTATGGATTCATGAAATATTAAATATGGCACTGTATTTACATTACTATTGCGAAATCTATAAAGAAACAGGATTCAGTGAAATGTTTTTAACAATCATTATTTATTTTATTGTTTATTTTAGTTTAATTTATTACGTGAATTAGTTTTAAGATTTTATTTTGTACAACTCTAAAATTTTAAAATTTTATATACCCTGAGGTGGAACCAGTAACTATAAGATAACAAAACGTCTTATCAAAAATCTTGGTGTACGCACAATATTTTTTAAACCTTGAGTGCCACAGTGCCACGGCCGACCACCGGTTTGCGTGCCACAGGTGCCAGGATTTGAGATTTTTATACATTTTCGTCGGTTGAAGCCGACGTTGTTGGTGGGGGCACGATTTGTCATAGAGTAGCATGGCGATCAATGGGTTAATAATATCTTATTTATAATACCAAATTTACTTGATTTGATAATAAGATAGTTGCCTAGATACAACAAGTACAATTAGTTCTACATAGTATGGATAAAAAGTAACCAATATGCGCTATATAAATGGATATGACAAAAGCGTTTGACTATGTAAACCATACTATATTACTAAATAAACTAGAAAGTACGGAATACGTGGAAACGCCCTTAATCTACTCCAGTCCTACTTGTCAAACCGACAACAAAAAACAGAGCTAGTACAGATCAACTGCAAAACTGCAACAGAAATCAATTACCATTCTAAATACAGAACTGTACTTCGAGAGGTTCCCCAAGGTAGCGTACTCGGTCCACTGTTATTCCTCATCTATATTAACGATATGCCTCGTGCGGTAAAATATTATATGGTCCTATTTGCTGAAGATAGCACAATACTCATAGATTGCCAAAATAATAAAAGTTACGAAGTAGAAATCAATGAAAACTGTAGCGCAGTCGAATAAAAAAGTTTAACCAGGTTTCAAGCACGAGGCAAGCAACATAACAATAACGAACGTATTACAAGCGTAATCTAACTATTGTTATGACCACTGGGCCGTACAACCAATAATTATTAATAAAAATTTCGATGGACGCACATTACTTTAATAATGTCTATTAATAATACCATCCGGCCATTCGAAACCTATCCTGCTGCAGCGTGGGGTGAGACAGGGAGACGTTATATCTCCGAAACTGTTCACTGCTTCACTGGAAGATGTTTTCAAGCTTCTGGACTGGAGAGGACTCGGCATTAACATCAATGGCGAGTACATCACTCACCTTCGATTTGCTGAAGATATAGTGATCATGGCTGAGACCTTGGAGGACCTAGGCGCAATGCTCGAAGGACTCAGAAGTCTCCCAACAAGTGGGTCTTAAAATGAACATAGATAAGACGAAAATCATGTCAAACGTCCGTGTTACACCCACTCCTCTGAAGGTTGGAGACTCTACACTCGAAGTTGTTGACGAGTATGTATACCTGGGACAAACAGTCTAGTTAGGTAGGTCCAACTTCGAGAAAGATATCAATCGTCGAATCCAACTCGGCTGGGCAGCGTTCGGGAAGCTTCGCAATATCTTCACGTCCAAAATACCGCAGTGTCTCAAGACTAAAGTCTTTGACCAATGTGTGTTGCAAGTGATGACATATGGATCCGAGAAATGGTCACTTACTATGGGCCTCATAAGAAGGCTCAAAGTCATCCAAAGGGCGATGGAGCGTGCTATGCTTGGTATTTCCCTACGTGATCTAATCAGAAATGAGGAGATACGTAGGAGAACTAAAGTTATCGACATAGCTCTCAGAATCGCTAGACTTAAGTGGCAGTGGGCAGGGCACATAGCTCGTAGAACAGATGGCCGTTGGGACAGTAAAGTTCTCGAATGGCGACCGCGCACCGGAAGACGCAGTGTGGGCAGGCCTCCGACTCGGTGGACCGACGATCTGGTAAAGGTTGCAGGAAGCCGCTGGATGCGAGCCGCACAGGACCGGTCGGTGTGGAAATCCTTGGGGGAGGCCTTTGTCCAGCAGTGGACGTATTTCGGCTGATAGATAGATATATATATAATACCATATTTCATATTCTGTTTGGTAATGAGGTTACTGAAAGTACCTAGATTGATTTATCTGTGATTATTTCGTTATCATTTTTACCTACCTAACATTGTAGTATTTACCAGTATTATCCCAGTAACAATAACAATCATTGTCACCCTATTCCGAGCTACATGAAATCTTTCTCTTTGAATTTCTCCATAATTACTTACTGCAGATATTGACAAAACAAGTTTATAGACCCAAAGTACCGGCAAAATATTTCAGTAATACTTTATTCTTATCATTCGTACAGCACTCGTTACGGAGTTATCGATGAAGGTTTATGGGCCCGACAGACGAAACAAAATTTTTTTCCCTTTTTTTTTATATTTGCATATTTGAAGAGATTTGAAGGGCTAACTAGCGTTACAAATCATATGTAACAGGGCTGATGTAATCAACTGGTATGTAGAGTACCTACTTTTTCTGTAATTAGCATGGAAGGAGGGAGAAACAGGAATTGGAGGTTAATTGCATAAAAACTAGACAATCTAGGAACAAATTTAACGAAAGAGCTATTTACGGAACTTTAAACGTTACGCTAACAAACTATATCGCCCACACAGCAGGTGCACGGGTCTCTTCCCTTATCTCGAAAAGACTAGGCCACACTTTACACGGGGCCAAGTCCGGATTGGCGGAGGTTGTGGGGCGAGTGGCCAAACCTAGGGTCAGAAGTTTTTAAGCCGCCTATAATGGCCTGCGAAATTGCTTAACGACTACCATCTAGTGATAGCAGCCGGCACCAACGGCTTTACGTACCCTGGAAAACACGGACACGGTCGAGATAAATGCCACTAACGGTCAAACCCATCCAAGTTATGACCGTGTCTATAGTCAGTTAACCTGCGTGAGTAATGCGACCACACAAGCCAAATTGAATAAACTACTACCGCTCTTTTTTCACGAATTTAATCGATGAATATTATTTTTATTGTTATAGAGACAGACTGGGTGGCTAAGTGTTTAGCGCTCCTGACTACTGATCCGAAAGTCGTGGGTTCGATCCTCATCCAGGGCAAACATTTCTGTGATGAGCAGATTTGTTTGTTCTGTGTCTGGGTGTTTTATATCTATATATGTATGTATTTAAACGTATATGTATATGTATATCAGTCTCTGGTTCCCATTATACAGGGAATCCTAGTTTGGGGCCAGATGACCGTGTGTGATTTTGTCCCGGTTTATTATATTATATATTATAGAAAGATTCAGATTTATTTGGAAACAAGTTACATACAAAGCTTGTGGCTAACAATCTTAGCTAGTAGCTAGAATCAATGTTTCTCAAAACAGTGGTATTCAATATTGTAGAAATAACGACGAGAAAAAGTTACTAAAGTATTTGTATGACAGAGAATAAATCATTCAATAATATGCTTTAATAAAACATTTGAATAAAACTACGCAAAATAATTATTATACATTTTATTTATTATAAATAAAAAATAAGGCGCGGCTATTCAAAACATAACTCTAAACAAGCCCGCGGGACCGCGAATCCTTTCAAAATTTCTTTTCAACTTTTATATAATGTTAACTTTGAAGCGACTTTCAAGAGCGCAGAAATAAAATAAAACAAATAAAATATATGACTTTCGTGTGTCTTTTCTAGTGTCGAGATTACTTGTATTTGGATAAACTAGGAAATATATTGAGGATATTATCAAATTTACAATTTTTTTTTTTTTTTAATTCTTTCAAGGTTCTTTTTTTTAAAATGGCTCAAACGATTTTAATGAAACTTCTATGTAGTTATAACTTTATATGGCCTACTACAATAGATTACTTCGTAATTCATTACTTAATTAGTTCAGGATATCAAAAAAAGGTTATTTCTAAACACATTTTCTCAACAAACCCCTGGTTTGTCATTCAATTCTGAAGCATGATTACTATCTTATTTGTCCACATCCTTTCTTGGTTCGTTTTTCCCATTGTTTACCCATAGTTACTTTTGTTACCCCTATTGTTGAGAGCAGTGAGTGATCGTAATTAAACTGTGTCCTTTGCTAGAAAGTATGCTCAGCGTGGCCGCACAATTTAGCGTCATAAGCAGGATTCACAACAATAATGGAAATGTCATAAAAATAACATGCGTTTGTAAGTTCACTGTCTCTCTAGAGACCATGAGTGAATTATAGATAAACGATCATACGTAATTTAAAAAATAAAAACAATAGTACTCATTACATGCTTTAAATAAATGTAAATGAGATGATGAAATGTTAAAGTAAGTGATGTAAAATAAAACGAAAATTAATAAAATATAAAAATTCAAAAATAACAACTAAGTATACAGTGTGATTGGTAATTCGACGTGATCCTTCAAAGGGGTTATACTAGAGGTCATTTGCAACAAATTAAGTCCAGTTAACTAGGGGTCAAAAATTTATGGTTACTGAGATATTACGTTTTTTAGATTTTTTAGAAATTTTCTGCCTTGTTAACAAAAACAATTTACTATGAAAAAACCATTACACTGTTAATATTAAATTGATACTTTTTTAAATACCTGAGAAATGAGCGCTCACTTTAAAAAAAAAATCTTGCGCAAAACTCACATAGTCTCAAAAATAAACGGTCTTAATTCGCATACAATTTTTATTTTTATAAATTTTCCATAAGTAATTGAGTATTACTAGAAAAAAATTTAGTGAACTTGGCGTAAATATTAATGATATAACTTCCTTGTTTCATAAGCTTTCTAAAAAGGTACAAATGTTATCAATTTTTGCACGAGATCGAAAAAAAATCCAATAAACCAAACAAGTATGTAACAGATTTTTTCCATACATATCCTGCACGGTGCCCCGCCCTCACTTTTACTCGTATAGTTTGTGACTCGTGAGCTTAACATGTTTCGATAATTTCAGGCAATCGAACTCGCACAGTTTCCAACCAGATGGTTAGTTCGTGCGGACAGAAAACTCACAGTATACGTTAAATAATATGTAGTTGATATCCTTGTTAATTGACTAAAATATGTTTAAACACTTTTAATTTTGATATGGGTGGTTTTGGGACGCCTCTGCAGCACGAACATAGAAGTGGTCGTGGCTCAGTGTGGCTTGCGTGGTCTCATCGATCACGCAGGTTAACTGACCACAGACACGGTCAAAACCTGGATGGGTTTTTACTGTAAGTGGCATTTATCTCGACCGTTTCTGTGCTTCGCAAAGCACGTTAAGCCATATCGGAACAATAACAAGGATAAGGAAGGAAGGAAGGATATTAACTATTATTTAACGAATACTGTGAGTTTTCTGTCCGCTCGAACTAACCATCTGGTTGGAAACTGTACGAGTTCGTATCCACGAACTGTCGCGAAGATGGCCGGAAATTATTGAATCATGTTAAGCTCACGAGTCACGCACGACACGAGTAAAAGAGAGGGCGGCACCGTGCACGATATGTATGGAAAAAGTCTGTTACTTGTTTGGTTTATTGGTGTTTTTTTCGATCCCTTGCAAAAGTTGATAACATTTGTACCTTTTTAGAAAGCTTATGAAACAAGGAACTTATGTCATTAATTTGTACGCCAAGTTCACTACATTTTTTTCTAGAGATACTCAATTATTTATGGAAAATTTATAAAAAATAAAAATTTTATACGACTTAAGACCGTTTATTTTTGAGACTATGTGAGTTTTGAGCAAGAATTTTTCTTCAAAGTGAGCGCTCATTTCTCAAGTTTTAAAAAAGCATCAATTTTAATATTAACAGTGTTTTTTTTTTTTTTTTTACCCTCAATTGGTAAGCCCTTGGCATCATCTCACCTGATGGTAAGTGACGATGATGCCGAAGATGGAAGCGGGCTTATCAAGATTCCCCAACGCAATGGGGAACTGGCTATCTTATCTTCATGCCGGAACACATCAATGCTGTTAACATTGATGTTTTGGCGGCAAGACTTAGATAAGATGGTGGTAGCTAGCCAGGCGGGCTCAGAAAATGCCCTACCACCAACCAAACCGAGTCCACAAAGTTGGACCCCGCCGGGAATCGAACCCGCGACCTCCTGATGTGAAGCGAGCGGCAAGCCACTACGCTACGGAGGCGGTAAGGTGTAATGGTTTTTTCATAATTGTTTTTGGTAACAAGGCAGAAAATTTCAAAAAAATCTAAAAAACGTAATATCTCAGTAACCATAAATTTTTGACCCCTAGTTGACTGGACTTACATTTGTTGCAAATGACCTCTAGTATAACCCCTTTGTAGGATCACGTCGATTACCAATCACCCGGTATAAAAGTGGTCTTAGTACATTTTGACTAGAGGCAGGGTACTAAATACCGTGGACTTGCACCCCCCCCCCCCTAAATTCACTGTTTCTGACAGATTTGATAGAATTCAATGATATGTAATGCGTATGGGTGGGGCCGCTAAAAATTGTACTTTAGAAAATAATACATGGACCGATGTTTATTTTATAAAAACTTAGTTTTATATTATTTAATTTATAAAAAAATATTTGTACTTGATGCAGTGGATACTTGAACAACATATGCTACTGAACAATCATTTTTATTTAATTTAATTTTTCGTGATATTTAAGTCCGTTTGACTAGCCTCAAAAAAATATATAATTGTCTCTTATTTTTAGGTATGTCCCGTGATCGATTCCCGTGTGTGACGCTCAATCGTTTATCGTAGTACAATATTTTATTATAACGATATCAGCATCGGAATTTCTTTTTTGTGCTGCCCAACTTTTATATTCTTTTTACATAAATGTCAAATGTATGTCATCTGAAGTAGTTCGGGAGTAAATTTTTCTCGTTGATGCGCGCAGTCTTTTGGGGTCGTTCTCTCATTTCGTGCAAATCGCATGTCCGCCAATTGTTTAAGAAAGCTTTAAGACCCATGGACTTCAAATATTTTTTGAATTATTCTTAGATTAATTCTACACATCCGGCATACAAAATAAGTTATTAAAGTTGTAAGAGAACAAGTTCAATTTTAATTTTAGTGCTCAAAAACTCATTACTTTTAGCGGTATTTTTTCTCACCACGGTGAATACGGCTGGATACTGCAAAACACATAATATTATTAGCTTAATTTTGCATAAGCAACGTTTGAGAACATATTCAGGAGTACGATTATGCATTCAAACGTTATGTAGAGATGGGCCGACTATGGTATTTGCCGATTAGCCGACTAATCGGTTTTCAAATTGCCGACTAGTCGGCAATGCCGATCATTCTAATGCTCGTCTTTCGGGGATATTCGGGCTATTTCGTCACCACTCGGGCTGCTGACGCAGGCGTGCGAGCCAATTGCGTGGTCGCTGTGCAGATTGTGACAGGTTATGTTTTCATTCACTCTTCAATTATATTGTATTGTGTGTGTTTAGGTTAAAAAAAACATTTAAAATAAATAATACTCTTTCTTTTCTTGTTATCCAATAAAATAAATATAAAATTATTTACATTTTCAATGTTTTCGTGGTACAACAATATTATATTATTTTGTTTTGCTTAGTATATTATGCGCCGATTATAATCGGCATATTATGCCGATTAGTCGCCCACTAGTTACAGACTAGAGAAGGTCGCGGATTGAGTCGTCCACTTCCTAACTCGTCCACTTCCTAACTCGACCACTTCCCAACTCGTCCACTCTTAAGTCGTCCAATTATTAACTTGCCCGCTTCTTAATTTGGTCACTTCTCAACTCGTCCACTCTTAAGTGGTCCACTTTTTTGTTCACTTTACAATTCGTTTTAGGACACATACATTTAAAACAAATAGCAAAATTTTATTAAAATCGTTTGAGCCATATTTGAGAAAAAATAAATAAGTACTATGGGTTTGTATAACAGTAACTTTTAGCACTCTGAGAATAATAAAACCATCGCGTAGTTTATACAGGTTGTAACATAAAGGTGTGGTAATACTTAAACGTGGGCTTCTACTCGTGAAACTGAACAACTTTTTCGAAGGAACCTATGGTCAATTCGCGAAAAAAAATTTGGACTTCTCATACAAATTTGGTCAGTCAGCTGATCGATTTGTATGAAAAGTCCAAAATTTTCTTTAGGATTTCAGCAAAGTCATAGAACAAAGTTGTTCAGTTTGATGAGTAGAAACCCATCTTACAGTATTACCACGCCTTCAGTTTATATAGATTTTTCACAAAATATTTTTTTCTCAAAATCTAATGATAGGATTGTATTGCCCTTCGAGAACTTTTATGTGCCTATCAAAACACGTAACATATATATTTTTTATAAAATTCACCGATTTTTTTTCCAAGCGGTGTACTTTCTGATCGTTTTGAGCTTGTCAAAACGCATCGCGAGCGTTTTTTGCAAGGGCCACATCATGAATTTCGCATTGTGGCTGATTCTTAGTGACAGACCACGGAGCAAGCAAATAATTCGTTCATTTTGCGAATTAGCGTTCTACGCTCGATAGAAGAACTACCTACTTATTTTGTTTAAAAAATGGTTTTTAAGTTAAATTTCATTTACTTAGATTTAAGAGTAAGAGACCATAAAATTAGTTTTCAATTGTTAAGTGTAAGAGACCGTTTAAGATAATAAATAACTTGTTTTTAAGATAAAATATTATTGAAAAATATATAATTTATTGTCTAATCAAGCGTTTGTTTCTTTGAAGAAATGAATGAATTGGATGAAGGTGATTGCAAAAGTGGAAAAGGCAGAGAATGCAGACTTAGATTAGCTGAGAAGTGGACGACTTAAGAGTGGACGAGTTGGGAAGTGGACGAGTTAGGAAGTGGATGAGTTGGGAAGTGGACGAGTTGGGAAGTGGACGAGTTGGGAAGTGAACGAGTTAGGAAGTGGACGAATTGGGAACTGGGCGAGTTGGGAAGTAGACGAGTTAGGAAGTGGACGACCCAATCCGCGACCACTAGAGAAGTCGCCGAATAGTCGCCTTTCCCGACTAGTCGGCCCATCTCTAGTTATCAGTATAGGTTTGTCTTGATTATATAACTGATAGAAAATTTGTCATGAAAAATATCTCATTATCGTTAGTGTTAATAGAAACTTAAAAATCACCCCTAATTTTTAATGTGTTTCTGAACGCTTCCCGCCCTCGCAATGTGTCAAGACGAAAACACAACAGAGCGGCGCGGCGCCGCAACGCTGAAATCGGCGGCACGCGTTGCGCCGCACCACCGAACGCAGCGTTGCGCGGCATGCGCGCCGCACCGCTCGTATCCGCGGCGCGCACCGCTCCTAGCCGCGGTGCGCAACGCTCGTAGCCGCTGTAGGTCGGAGCTTGTTTTTAGGGTTCCGTAGCCAAATGGCAAAAACGGAACCCTTATGGATTTGTCATGATGTCCAAAGTTTCTGTAGGTCGGACGCTTGTTTTTAGGGTTCCGTAGCCAAATGGCAAAAACGGAACCCTTATGGATTCGTCATGTCTGTCTGTCTGTCTGTCCGTGCGTATGTCACAGCCACTTTTTTCAGAAACTATAAGAACTATACTGTTGAAACTTGGTAAGTAGATGTATTTTGTGAACCGCATTAAGATTTTCACACAAAATAGAAAAAAAAACAATAAATTTTAGGGGTTCCCTATACTTAGAACTGAAACTCAAAAAATTTTTCTAACATCGCCGCGGATACGAGCGGTGCGGCACGCGCGCCGCGCAACGCTGCGTTCGGCGGTGCGGCGCAACGCGCGCCGCCGAACTCAGCGTCGCGGCGCCGCGCCGCTCTGTTGTGTTTTCGCCCTCAGTCTGATAGTTGTCCGACGAAAAGGGGCAAGTACGGCTGTGTGACGCAGTTTCGAAATTACCTTCGAAAGTTCTCGCAGTTTTGGAGATTGACACGTTATTTTGTCATTCCCCTCAGCGGGTTTATATGGTAAGTTTATATTGTTTTAATAAAACTTTGGCCTTGAAATATTTGCTGTAAGTGAATGTTTAAACGGTTGATCAGTTAAATTTAGGTATATGTTAAAGTATCAGTGTAAACTCTTATAATCATTCTAAACATCATTACCCTCAGACTCATTACCTTTGATTCTTTCAGCAATTTAAGTGAGGGTAATGATGTATTAGATAAAGAATGGGGAATGCAAGTAGAGAACACAATACACCAAAGCGATAGAATAACAGCAATTAAAATTAAGTCAGAACCCGAAGATTTTATAATTATACAGGTGTATATGCCAACTGGAAGCTATACTGATGATGAAATTGAAGACATATACAACCATTTGGATACTATCATTGATTTAGCAAAAGACAAAGATAATTTAATAGTAATGGGAGATTTTAATGCAGTTGTAGGGAATGAGGCAACAGAAACTATAACAGGAAAATTTGGTTTAGGTAATAGGAATTCAAGAGGAGAAAGACTGATTCAGTTTTGTAAAGAAAATAATCTATCAATTTTGAACACCATGTTTGATCAACCGAAACGCCGACTTTATACATGGAAAATGCCAGGAGACATAGGACGCTACCAACTTGACTATATAATAGTTAGAAACAGTTACATAAATCTAGTCACAATATGTAAAACTTTACCAGGAGCAGACTTAAATACAGACCATAATCTTCTGATTAGCAAACACAAGATAGAACTGAAGAAGAAGAAAAAAGTACATAAACCGAAACGCATTGATCTCAAGAAACTCAAAGATGATAAAAGCAATTACAGATTGCAATATAGTAATAAGATAGGTGATAAATTAGAATTAAGCAAGAGTAGTGATAATAGTACAGAATATATATATATACAATTAATAGTATTGAAAAGCGTTGGAGTAATGTACGGAATATTATTAAAAGTAGTGCTGAAGAAATTTTAACAACCGAAAAAATTATACCGAGGAAGAAATGGTTAGACTCTGAGATAATTAACCTCATGCTAAAAAGAAGGAAATTAAAGAACAAGAGTGATGACCAAAGTATTCAAACATACAAGAAACTAACCAATAAAATAACATTAAAATGTAGAGAAAAGAAAGAGAAAGACTTAGAACAGGACTGTGATCTTATTGAAAAATTCATGAAGAAAGGAAAAATAGACAAAGCATACAATTTAATTAGAAACTTGGATAAAAAACATCAGACAAAGAGTACAGCTATCATAGATGAGCAAGGGAAAATTATAATTGACAACAAGGAAATAGTTCAAAGATGGGTAAGATACTTAGAAGAACTTTATAGAGGAGATGGGCTTGCAGAAGGTGATTTAGAAAAGGAAAGAGATGTAGCAAAACGAGTTAGGACCAGGCATTATGAGAGAAGAATTTGATGAAGCTATAAAAAGTATACAAAATGGAAAAGCTGCTGGAGAAGATGGTATATATATTGAATTGATTAAATATGCAGTATGTGATCCTATTTTAGACGAAATATACCACATTATTGAAGACATGTATTTAACAGGAAAAGTACCCAATGATTTTAAAGTTAGCAAAATAGTTACATTGCCCAAAAAAGTTAATACTGTTAAATGCGAAGAACATAGAACCTTATGTCTTATCTCTCAAGCATCCAAAATTCTTCTTAAAATTATTCAGAACAGATTAAGAAATAAGACAGAGGGAAAAATAGGAGATGATCAGTATGGATTTAGAAAAAATAGAGGCACTAGAGAGGCTATTTTAGCTTTGAGAACGATTGTTGACAGACGCATGGATTTAGGACTTGAAACACATATAGCTTTCATCGATTTGGAGAAAGCATTTGATAAAGTAAACTGGAAATTAATGATGAATGTCTTGAGAAACGCCGGAATAGATTACAGAGACAGAAGAATAATTTATGAATTATATAGAGAGCAAAAAACACTAGTAGAAATGGGAGAAGAAAAGGATTTTGCGGTACTAAGACAAGGAGTTAGACAAGGTTGTCCACTTTCACCCCTTATTTTTAACCTTTTTATAGAAACTGCTATGGTAAAAATTTAAGAAAATGAACATGGAGGAGTTAAATTAAATGGAAGTAGAATACATTTTATTCGATTTGCAGATGACATTGCAGCTTTAGCAGAAACTTCTAACCAACTGAATAACCTAGTTACATCCATGGATGAAATCTTTAGAGAATATAACCTCAGAATCAATATTAACAAAACTAAAATACTCAGTACCGCTAAAACAACCCCACATATTATACCGATTACACTAAATGGTCATACACTAGAACAAGTAAAGTATTTCAAGTATTTAGGTAGCATCATTAACCAAGACTCTAGATGTACTCAGGACATAATTACAAGAATCGCAATAGCTAAAACATCATTTAATAGTAAAAAGTCCATACTGAAATCAAAGAAAATATCTATAAAATTAAGGAAACGTTTAATAAAATGTTATATTTGGAGCGTAGCATTATATGGCAGTGAAAGCTGGACAATGACAAAAAGAGATAAGGAAAGATTGCAAGCATTTGAAATGTGGTGCTGGAGACGAATGGAAGGTATAAGCTGGAAAGAAAAAGTCACAAACGAAGAAGTGTTGGATAGAGTGAAAGATAAAAGAAACATCATAGACACTATTGAGAACAGAAGAGGAAATATGATTGGACATTTGTTACGACACGACGACTTCATAACGAACATCATGGAAGGAAAGATAGAAGGAAAGAGAGGCAGAGGGAGGCCAAGAATAAGTTACATCGATCAAGTGAAGGCCAAAGTCAATGTCGTGTCGTACCAGGAAGTCAAGGAGTTGGCAAGGAGTAGAAGAGAATGGCGGTTACTCCACCGACAAGAGCCTAGCTCTTAAGATAAAGAAGAGAATGATGTTCATTAGATGGTAATGATTTGAAATAATGTATTGACTGACTCGGTGGCTCAGTGGTTAGCGATCCTGACTACTGATCCGAGAGTCGTGGGTTAGATCCCCACCAAGGGCAAACATTTCTGTGATGAGCAGATTTATTTTGCTCTCTGTCTGGGTATATTATATCTATATATGTATATATCGAGGGTTCACGGGCAACTTGTATCAAGCGACATTTTTAGAAATGTTCAGGAGACTGATTTAAAAAAATATTTCTTAGAAAAATAATCATTAAAACTTAACTTCTTAGTATTATATAGATTCTCGATATTCTTAATATTTTAAATATTATTCAGAAGTAATTTTTTGTGAGGTATTTTGTAAGAAATTAATTTTTAAAGTAGAGGTTACCTGTGTTTCCAAAAATGTCGCTTAATACAAGTCGCCCGTGAACCCTCGATATTTAAACCTGTATGTGTATATATCTATCTGTATATGTACAGTGCGACATGAAAGAGTAAAAATTAAATATTCGAGACCTAAACTGTTTCTTTGCCTTGCAACACCAAATTATCTGACATACAAGTCTTAACTGTCAAGCATCTAGCTGCTTCTGACAGTTGGTTTTGAATTAAATTGTTTTTTTAGTGCATATCTTTATTTTGCGTAAAAAAGCAGTGTCATTATGAATAAGGTGATACGCAGCGGTTCTCGTGATAAAATTTATACGGTTTTCTTACGATGTATGGCAGAATATCAAGTCAGAATTTTATTGACTAATATGGAGGATGTTTACAAACATCAAGGAGTATCAAGGAGTATCAGGGTTGCTATGTGAACGACAGTGGCGCCCTCAATTTTTTCTACTCTTTCATGTCGCACTGTATATATTTAAATTTGAGGCCATATGACCGTGTGTGATTTGTCCCGGATATTTATTTATACAATTATTTAGACGTTTAAGGGCTTAGGCGGAAAACACACTGCTCCGGACACCGAAACGAATTGCGCTGGTCCGGATTTAAAGTTTGTACTGTAAAATGTTGATTTGTATACAAAAACCGCAGGGTACCACACACTGACGCCGCATCTCCGTCCGGAGGTGCGATTCGCACGACGGATCCACACTCCCGGCCGGACGGAGATATGGTGCGATTCACAGGGTATGCCACACTGCTCCGTAGTACCGTCTGGATTTCTGTATGATGCAATAAGACGGATATCACAGTGGTCCGGAAATTGGACGGAAGTCCGGAGAGACGAAATTCGCATGCGACAGCGGCAACCGGACCAGTGGAGGATTCCGGACCACTGGATGGTTTCTGTCCGGAGCTGCGGTGCACAACGATTTCCGTCGTGCGTTTATTTAATATTCGAACGTGTATGTATGTATGTATATTATATTTTTGACTCGGGTACATGTTTTTGCTTGTAACAAGGGTCATTTTGTGAATCTCCCTGAACCACGCACCCCACCACCCCCCGCGCCTCACTAGGTCCCCCGCACCATACCACCTCGCCCACGTCTCGCAATCCCCGCGGTGCACCCCCTTCTTCCCCCTAGTGCTCTGAAACCCCCCAGCGGCACACGCCTTCCCCCGCACCCCACAATTCCCGCGCCGCACCCCCGCTCCCCCGCGCCCCGAAATCCCTTCCCGCCGCGCCCCTTCCCCCCATGCCCCGCAACCCCTTTCCCCGCGTCTCGCACCCCCTCCCCCGCGTCCTGAAATCCCTCCCCACCGCAACCTCTTCCCCCCCGTGCCCCGCACCCCCCCCCCCCCCCCGCACTCCGCAACACCCCCCGCGCCTTTTTGTATACAAATCAACATTTTACAGTACAAAGTTTAAATCCGGTCTATTCCGGACCACCACAATTCGTTGCGGTGTGCGAAGCAATGTGTTTTCCGCCTAAAACTCATTACCATCTTAACTTTATCATTACCGTCATCAAAGTGGAAAATAATAATTTTATATCTTTTGATTTTCTGCGTATAATTTCGTGAAAATTATATACATAGCTAAGATTTGTGACCTAGTTTCACGTGAGCTCATAAAAATGAACATTTAAAAATTTCTCTTACTTTCGACCGATTTGCACCAAATCAGAAAATCACCTTTGATTCGTCAAAAACATAAATAATCCAGAACTGAGTTTGCACAGTAAGTATATGAATTATTGTATTTCCTGTCATTTTAACCGTAAAACTTATGTACGAGTAACGAAACGTATTTTTTATAGATATTTGATTAACGTTTCACGCCACGACTTGATTTAGATGTTTCGGTATTCACGTGTGTTACGTACTACGTTTACATTGTTAAGGTTAAACGTCAGTCACCCTATTTCATACAAATTTACCTGGCTATTAACTACACAAATAACCACTATATTTTCGATTTTATCTGTCCAACGTAAACTTTGCAACCTTTTATTTTCTCCAAATGTATATAATTATATTATTTATTTCTGTAATATCATTAAAAACTGCAGTAAAATACCATAAATTTTACGCATGTAGTGGTGTATAATTCAGCACCACCTTTCTGATATTACAGTAACTACAATCTCAATTGGTCTGTTAAGCTTTGTTTAGCCCAGGATTTCGTTTTTAGCGCCATCTTGCATTTTGCTTGAGCATTACCAAAGTAGCAAATTTATTATAAAGACTTTTTAGTCTGAGTAATTAATGCTGGCAAACTTTTTTTATATTCAGAAAAAAAGACGCTGTCAGTCTCACGTCAGGGACATCTGAAAGACGAAAATATTGTTCACCCAACAAGGTCTAGTTGTGAGTTTCAGCTCGATATTTGTGATATACAGGCTGATATTTTTACTTATACAGGGGATGTAAAAAGATCACTCCTGGAAATTTAAATTATGGGATCCACTCATGAAACTGAACAACTTTTCCGAATGAACCTTAAGAATGCTGAATACTTAAGACAATTTTTGGACACACCATACAAAATTGGTCGGTTATCTTAACCATATTATATGAAAACTTCATTTTTATGCGAATTTAGTATGGGTTGGTATGTTAAAGTTTCCGGAAGTTACAGCCTGTATAAGGTGCATTCAAAAATTTTTAGACTCATACCATGCCCCATTTCAAATTTTAACCGCCTCCGCTTGTCCGCTCGCTTCACATCAGGAGGTCGCGGGTTCGATTCCCGGCGGGGTGTAACTTTCTGGATTCGGTTTGGTTGGTGGTAGGGCATTTTCTGAGCCCGCCTGGCATATGCTACCATCTTATCTAAGTCTTGCCGCCAAACATCAACGTTAACAGCATTGATGTGTTCCGGCATGAAGGTAAGATAACCAGTTCCCCACTGCGTTGGGGAATCTTGGTAAGCCCGCTTTCGTATTCGGCATCATCGTCACTTACCATCAGGTGAGATGATGCCAAGGGCTTACCAATTGAGGGTAAAAAAAAAGATGATAGCTAACCATGCAGGCTCCGAGAATGCTCTACCACCGACCAAACGGAGTCTTACATATTATAGTTAGACTCTGCCGGGAATCGAACCCGCAACCTCCTGATGTGAAGCGAGCGACTAGACAACGGAGGCGGTTTTCCGGGTGTATTATTATTGTCTCGTTTGACAAAAAGTAAGTAGTTACCAGCAACCACGTGATACAACCCGAACCTTAGATATGTAGATTTTCATACACGGAAAGTAAAATCCCGACAAAAACATTCACATATCAAGTAAAAAGTCTTACACGTCAATATTTATAGACTCGACTGTAAAAAGTAATGAATTCCCGCCATGTAGCACCAAGTTTCAGGTTATAGAATAATTTATTTCTCACACACACACAAGTAAAATCCCGACAAAAACATTCACATATCAAGTAAAAAGTCTTACACGTCAATATTTATAGACTCGACTGTAAAAAGTAATGAATTCCCGCCATGTAGCACCAAGTTTCAGGTTATAGAATAATTTATTTCTCACAAAAGGATAAACAGTTATTCACTTACACAATAATTTTTGTCACCAAAATATATTCCTAAACGTAATCGTCTATGTACAAAAACCTCGTTTTATTCAAACTCACTTGTCAAACATGGTTATGATAATTTTTTACAAAGTACCAAGTTACCAAGTTTCAACAGTATAGTTCTTAAAGTTTCGGAAAAAAGTGGCTGTGATATACGGACGGACAGACAGACAGACAGACAGACATGACGAATCCATATGGGTTCCGCTTTTTGCTATTTGGCTACGGAACCCTAAATAACTAGATGCTTTATCCTATACTATTAAACGAGTTAAGTGTCCCGACGATTTCGAAAACGGCTTGAAACCTTTTGATGAAAATCTAGGATTAGGGGTTAAAAATCACCATAAATCCAAATCTATGAGGGAATTATCTTCGAAAAGATTCATTTAAGGGAGAATTCATTTAATGATCGAAATTACATAGAAGGAGAACGCATATGATGCTTAAATTTAACCATCGCTTATTGGTACAGGTACATTGGTAGACTAGCGGTTTTGGTGCGAGCCACTTACGTTTTGCTGCTTTTAGGTCCGGATTCGAATACCACCCATGAGACTTTATAGTTCTTTGTTTTTTAATTTTTTAATTTTGTGTGAACTTATGTAAATATAATGAAAATAAATAAAAATACTTAAGAGTGATAAAAAATATATTTTAACCTCTGTATTTTAGAGACAAATAGCGCCATCTTTGGCCATATAAGTTAATTACATACCTGGTGATTGTGCCGCTCTGTCCCGTGTTTGAAAATAGGAAATTTTCCACGGTTTTCTCTAAACTCAACCAGATGGCGCTGATAACCTTTCAAAAAAAAGTCGCCAAAACTGATTGATATTACTGACTTACAAACGATGAACAACTTTCTAATATTACGTATCAAAAAAATATTTTCTATTTTTTTATCAAAAAAAAAGGATGATTTGCATGTATTTTTTTCAATAGAATCTAATTATAAAAAAAAATTATAGATATTTTCAGAACAAATATTGCTTGTCCTTTCGTCCCTTAGAAGGCCACTACCGACTAAAACAACACCCTGCAAAATGTTTCATAGAAAATATATCTTATATGTACTACTAAACAAGTTATCTTAGTTTATAAAAACTCCGATTGAACGAGCGACGCTCGGTCTTCCAGCTAGTTCAATATAATAAGAAAATTATCAGTATCATTATTTATATTACAATGAATTATTTTAAAATTATAATACCCATTTAAATTCAGTCACTGGGACGATATTGGGTTGTTAACTAAGTAACTATGATGGTTATCATCCCAGCGAATGTGTTATTGTCAATCAATCTGATGAGACCGTGAGAGTGAGTGACTGAATTTAAATGTATATTGGAGTAATTTATTATTCTTTGAATGATTATACTGATAACTATGTTATTTTAATTAACAAAACATCAACTTTTCTTAATCAATTTTATCAATTGAAAAACTTTCATCTGTATGGATAAAATAAATTGAAAAAATTAATAAAAAAATGAATCTATTTTTCTCGACAATGAAAACGAATTTCATGCTGCCACTTCACGGATGTAATAAGGTGGCCATTCCCTATGACATATACATAAAAATTATGGTAATCTGTGATTCCTAAGTTTGATACTCTCCTTAGCTTGCGGAGGCACAACCGTGACTCCAAATAGCGTAAGACTTGGCTTGCAAAGGCTTGCAAGGCCGTGCCTCCACAAATTTTCGACATCACTTCGTATCTCCTTGCATGATACGTATCTCCTTGCAGGCTATTGCTAGGCAACGTTGTTATTCAATAAATGTTATGTGACTGAACAGATATTTTATGTTTTTAATATTGGCGACGAGGCCAATTCAATGGATTTAAAGAAATTAAAACGTACAAGAAGCTCAGTACAGTTTATTAACGCGCACAGAAAATGTGCTCGACACTCAAGACCCAAGTAAGTATATAGCCCCGCTTGGAGTCACTCGACAAAACAATAAAGAAATTTCACGAAATACAGAACAACATAGAACTAGAAACCGAAGATGAACATCTTGAGGAAGAAACCTCCTTCTACAGATTCGAGTTTGGGGAGTTGTGTATAGCACTGAAAACTACATTACGAAAACTAAGTATTCACCACTCATGGGGAGACCTCAGTCCGCTTGAGGCAGACAGAAACTCCAAGAGGGACTCCCTACCTACTGATGTTTGGAAAAGAGTTTAGAACTAAGCTACATGCCATGGTAGTCCCATACCTAGACCGGAGCCACGTAGTCAGAGGACAAGGAGAGGACATTTCTCTCCTGGAGACAAGATGGCCAGGAGTTACTCCTCTCTTGCCCAGAAGTTTGAATTCGGCACAATAACCCGACGTCTGGGTGGAGTACATTATGAAGTCAGAACCGATGGGGGACTCCTGTGGATCCGTCACCTCGACCAGCTGCTGCTGTCTCCCCTGGTGTCCTGATTCGCGGGGGAGACGTGATACATATCTCCTTGCAGGCCAATGCTATGAATGATTGCTATGCGACATTGTTATTCAATAAATGATTTTTTTTTCTTTTAAAAAATCTTTTCTTTTATCGCTCTTGGGTCTTGTTATTTACATGTTTATTTATGTTCATACTAAATAAAAAAAATTAAAAGACAAAAACAATAAAGTCTCGTAGGATACGAACCCGGACCTAAAAGCAATAACATAAAAAGGTTCGTACAAAATTCGCCGCTTGCACCTCTGGGTTACGGACTACTTATAGAGGTAAGTCAAAAATAAGCATCATATACGTAAAAAACTTATGTATGTGTGCGTAATTCGAGCCCTTATTCATACAAGATAAACGCAAAACTATAATTGTAAGGGGACAAATATATCGAAATCCTTATTTAATTAACATTATTATGGTTTATTAGCGTACATTGATCTTGTAACTGCTCGCTGTTTTACGTAATATGGTTTAGGGTTATTTATACTATTTTTAAATCGAAAAACCAAGTTATAGTCAGATTAACGCCATCTATCGGATTTTTTCAACCAGGGAGCACTAACGTTTAACCTTAAGCTTGACTAGTTAAAATATTACATGGATAGTCAAGGTCGTTTCATCACACCGAAACTTTAAACGAGAGTCTGACTCGGTGGCTAAGTGGTTAGCGCTCTTGACCACTGATCCGAGAGTCGCGGGTTCAATCCCCGCACAGGGCAAACATTTCTGTGATGCCAGATTTGTTTATTCGGAGTCTGGGTGTATTAAATCTATATATGTATGGGTGTATTAAATCTATATATGTATGTATTACAAATTTCACGCATGTTATTGTGTGTTTCAATATTTACGTGTATTATGGTACATTTTTTTACGGCCCCACCCGTATATTTACTATGGGGACAACTGAGAATAGTTATTTGTTCAACAAGTGAGCAAAGTTATTTTTTGCTACGAGTGCCGACTTTAAATCACGAACTAGCGAAGTAGTCTAGAATTGAATCACGAGCGTAGCGATTGATTCTAATATAGACTACTGAGCACAGGGAGTGATTTAAAGGCACGAGACATAAAAATAACTTGTTCTAGTGTGAAACATAAAACTTTTCACCTCGATTAGCAAGAAAAGTAAAAACGTATAGTTGATTAAATTCTCTTTGGAGACAATATAGTTTTGTATTATGTTTTTAATTTAGAGGTTGCGTTCGAAAACTGCGCTGCTTGACATTTTTATGAAAACCTAAGATCAAAACCAAACATGATATTTACGTTTACTAGTACATTTTTATTTTAAATACTAGCTTGTGTCCGCGGCTTCGCTCGCGTGGACTAAAAAGCGGTTTCACTATCCTATTATAATGTATAAAATATTGAAATAGTAAGTCTGTTTATTCATCCGGGATTAATCTCAAAAATAACTGAACCGAGAGGCGAGTATGCATCGAAGGGGGCCATCTAGAGAGTTGGAGAAGACGTCAAAAAGGGAAGGAAAGGGCCTGTCCGCCGAGCGGATATTAGAAGAATTTCAGAGCAGAAAGGTTTTGTCGAAAGGTAGCGATTTGAGAAATTAAGGGGAGAACACCAGAAAGAACATCAGAAAGAGAGCCGGACTGTTTTCTAGAGATTTTAGACGTTATGTAGAAGATTTGACATGTTGACTTTCTGACATATTGACCTTTTCCCATTTTGTTGCGACGGTTCGACATTTTGATATTTTGACATATTGACATTTGACATTTTGATATTTTGACTTTTCGATGTTTTACCATTTTGTTCCGTAGGTGTAAACCTTAAATGCCCTACACGTGACCAAGGGTGATGATAAATACAACACCAGGCAACCGCCGCCTATACCTTGTGGATAGGACGGTTAAATTGTGCCACACGATAAGAGAGATACCATTTTGTTATTTATTAAAATCATTGGTTCAAGTTTCAAGTTTCTAGACTCATAGGTTTGGCCTGCGCATTGATATTACCTTTTTCAACCCTCAATTTCACCCCTCATGGGGCGAACTACAAAATATATTCAACTTAAGTTTTATCATTTGTTTTTAATAGTTATGCCAAGTTATAAGTTGATACACGCAAAAAAATTGATTTTCCCATACAAATTTCCACCCCTATTTTAACCCCTTTAGGAGGTGACTTTTGCAAAACCCTTAATGGATATCTCAGTTATATATGGAACGCCTATGTAAAATTTCAGGTGTCTACCTAGAGGATTGGCCTGTGCGTTGATATTACATATTTCAACCCCCTGTGTCACTCCCTTAGGGGGTGAATTTAGAAGAAACCTTTCTTAATGGATGCCTGCGTTATATGAAGAACCTTTTTAGACCCATAGGTTGGGCCTATGCATTGAAATTACCCATTTCAACCCTCACTTTCACCCCCTCTCGGGGACAACATAAAAATTCATTTTACACACGTTTTATCAATTGTTTTCAAGAGTAGTAGTAGAGAGTTTCAAGTTGAAACGCGCATAAAATTAGACTTTTTCCATACAAACTTCCACCCCATTTTAACCCCTTCAAGGGGTGAATTTTGAAAAACCCTTCCTTAGCGGATGCCTCCGTTCTATAAGGAAACTCTGTGCAAAATTTCCAGTTTTTAGACCCAGGGGTTTGGCCTGTACTTTACCATACAAACTTCCAGCCTTATTTTAACCCTCTCAGGAGGTGAATTTTGAAAAACCCTTCCTTAGTGGATGCCTTCCTTCTATAAGAAAACTATCTGTAAAAATTCAAGTTTCTAGACCCAGGAGTTTGGCCCGTACTTTCCCATACAAACCGCCATCCCCAGAGGGTGGATTTTGAAAAATCCTTCCTTAGTGGCTGCTTCCGTTCTATAAGGAAACTCTGTGCAAAATTTCAAGTTTTTAGACCCAGGGGTTGGGCCTGTGCGTTGATCTATCTAATTTGTGCCCCCCGTTTATACCCCTTAGAGGGTGAATTTTGAAAAATCCTTTCTTAGTGCACCCCTAAACCTTATAAGGAACCTAATTGCCAAATTTGGAATCTCTAGACCCAGGGGTTTGGCCTGTGCGTTGATCTATCTACTTTAGGGCCCCGTTTCACCCCCTTAGAGGGTGAATATTGAAAAATCCTTTTTTAGTGCACCCCTAGACCTCATAAGGAACCTACTCGCCAAATTTGGAATCTCTAGACCCAGGGGTTTGGCATGTGCGTTGATCTATCTGCTTAGGACCCCCGTTTCACCCCTTTAGAGGGTGAATTTGGAAAAATCCTTTCTTAGTGCACCCCTACACCTCATAAGGAAACCCTGTGCAAAACTTTCAAGTTTCTAGACCCAGGGGTTTAGCCTGTGCGTTGATCTATCTACTTTGAACCCCAGTTTCACCCCCTTAGAGGGTGAATTTATAAAAATCCTTTCTTAGTTCACCCCTAGACCTCATATAGAATCTACTTGCCAAATTTGGAATCTCTAGACCCAGGGGTTTGTCCTGTGCGTTGATCTATCTACTTTGGACCCCCGTTTCAACCCCATTAGAGGGTGAGTTTTGAAAAATCCTTTCTTATTGCACCCCTAGACCTTATAAGGAACCTACTTATCAAATTTGGAATCTCTAGACCCCGGGTATTCGGCCTGTGCGTTGATGTATCTATTTTGGACCCCCGTTTCACCCCTTTAGAGGGTGAGTTTTAAAAAATCCTTTCTTAGTGCAGCCCTAGACCTCATAAGGAATGTGATTTATTTACTTTGGACCCCCGTTTCACCCCTTTTAGAGGGTGAGTTTTGAAAAATCCTTTCTTGGTGTAGCTCTAGACCTTAAAAGGAACTTACTTGCCAAATTTGGAATCTCTTGATCCAGGGGTTTGGCCTGTGCATTGATTTATCTACTTTGGACCCCTGTTTCATCCCCTTAGAGGGTGAATTTTGAAAAACCCTTCCTTAGTGCTCGCCTCCGTCCTATAAGGTAACTCTGTGCAAAATTTCAAGTTCCTAGACCCAGTGGTTTAGGCTGTGCGTTGATATATCAGTCAGTCAGTCAGTTTCCTCTTTTATATATATAGATTACCTCTTTAAAAATGCAATAGCACAATTTATAAACTCATTAAATAACATCCAACATTTTGTGCCTATGAGTTAAATCGCTAGGCCACAATGAGTTTCTGAACGAACCATCGCCCATATTTTTTCAGCGTCGCGCAAAAGGTGGTGTTCGAAATTTGAATCACTATTTCTCACGCTCGCAGGAAAAAGCGCTTTTCCTGCGAGTTTTTAGGGACCAAAGGTACCCTTTTTGTGCTGGAGAGTGAAAAAGTTTTTATTAGTGATGAAACAATTACCATTACAATCAATTAATCGTAATTGGCAATTATTGGCATTTTAACAATTACTTGTAATTATCACGTTTACGACAATTATTTAAACAATTATTAAGATTACCACTTTTTCATTAGTATACGTACTGCCTAGAAGACAAAACTTTATGGCAATCGTTCTGCTAGAAGCCTCACTATAGAATTTCAAGATTCTTATTAATCTTATTATCCAAGGGGGTAGTTTCAGAGAAAATCGAGTCTTTCAATGAGGCTTTAGCGAAACGTTCCGCTAGAAGCCTTATCCTCAAAATACTGCACTAATTGTTACGGTTCACATGTCAAAAAATAGTGCCTAAATAGTGCTCCTCTCATGACTCAATTAAACCAAAGATATAAGGGTAGATTGGTGAGGCTTGTAGCGGAACGCGTTCCCAGCCTACCCTTATATCTTACATTTTGAAATTTCGCATGTAGGAAACATTATTTGGGCACTATTTTTTGACGTGACGCCTGTCAACGGAAAGATCCTATGATTTTTGAATAAAAATCTAATAAAATTTGATTTTCCATACAAAAAAAAACATAAGTTAAACGTCATAAAACATTTTATTATAGCTTTTAGATTCTGACGGATCATAATATCTATTACTGTAATTGTTTCATCACTAGTTTATACAGGGTGGAACAGAAAGGTGTGATAATACTTCAAGGTTGGCTTTTACCCATGAAACTGAACAGCTTTTGTTCTACAACTTTGTTCAAATCGCAAAATTTTGTTTGCACTTTTCATACAAATCGATCAGCTGGCGAACCAAGTTTGTATGAAAGTCCGAAAATTTCTTTGCGATTTCAACAAAGTTGTTCAGTTTGATGGGTAAAAGCCAACCTTGAAGTATTATCACACCTTTCTGTTACATGCTGTATAAATTAATAACTTATGGAAACCATTTAAATTTAGTATTTTCGCGTTACTGATTCAATCTCCTCCACCACTGCTCAAATATAAAATTTTACGACTACTTTAAATATAGAGAAAATCACATAATAATAAAAAAATGTGCGTTTACTGCAAATGTTGGGCTTTGCAAAGTCCAAGAGAAAAATAGGGCTTGCCCAAATAGGCTCCAATAAAACTATAGTCACATTAAGATACATTTTTTAATCTTATAAAAAAAATAACGATACTATACGTATATGCCATAAGCACATACGAAGCTTGTTTTTTTGATATTTTTATAGATATTTAGTTTAAGCTTAATAATGACAAGAAAGTGCACTTACCTGTTGCGGAGATCTGATGTTGGGCGCCGGGTTTATGCCACTGGGCCCAGGCATCGGGCTCGGGAGATGCCTGCAGGACAAATTGGAACGATTAGGTAAGTCCTTCAAAATAAATGAAGCCTCAAAAACATGAGGAAGCCAAAACTGTCGAACCAGAACAACAATTTGAAACCATAGGTCATCTATTCAACACTAACTGGAAATCAGTTATTTAACTTTGTCATATAAAGGTTGACTTTTTATAGGCTGAAATGTGTTAGTAAATTTTCTGTTCAATTATTAATAACTAACAATTTATATATCCTAGCGAACTTGAAAGAGCTTATTAACATTGTTATTGTTATTTAGAACCTGATTTAGTTTCAATTATATTTTTTATCTTACGCGAATTGCCAATGAAATGTACGAAAACATAGGTATACATAATCAATTCAAATGAATACAAGATGACATTTAACAGACAGAACGTCAATCAGTGGCCTCTGGAATAAAACGTTATTCCATCTAAAAAGTCTTAGAAATAGAAAAGATAAGATAGCCAAGTCCCCATTGCGGAATCTTGGTAAGCCCGCTTCCATCTTCGGCATCATCATCATTTACCATCAGGTGAGATGATGCCAAGGGCTTACCAATTGAGGGTAAAAAATGTATTTGAAAAATATATTATATTATACCTCATCTTCAGATATCGTAAACAATTGAAATGGTGACAATTAGTATCGTATGGAATGAAAGTCAAAAATTGTTTCCGCTTCTATTATAAACGTCGCTTGAGAAAAATGGTTTAGTTTCACGAGCAGCAACTATTACAATCGAAAAGAGTCATTTCTCTAATTTTAAACACTTTAAAATAAGTTAATACTTACTTCTTTTGATTTTGAGCCTTTTTTCTTTTGGCTAAATCACTTTTTTGTTTCTGTGTCGTTCGCGCTCTCGGCCTTGTACGTAAAGTAATAAAATAATTACAAAAATATTTTAATTATTTTAGTTTTTATATTGTTCAAATGAGTCATCGGATTTGTACTTACATTTTGTATTCTTAATTTAAATGCTTTAAAAATTTAATGAAGAATTCCCCGAATTAGTACAAAAAAACGTAATATCCCTGTATCACCTGAATTTTAAATAAAACTGTCAATTATTGCTATATGTGTTTTACAAATAATATCTCAAACACAAGAGTTGGGTATATCGCCCAATCGAATGTGTTATAACTTGATAAGCAAAAAAATTTACAGCTACAGGCGACAATTAAAACTTTTATTCCACCGAGAATACAATAAATATGGTTCACCCCCTTATGATTATTTGTAATTAATAAAGCGAGTGAATGCTACGCCCCGTCCGTATATTTATTTTTTGGTGGAGAGCACTGGTCAACAGGAAGACTAACCTGGGACTAGGCTGGGAGGCGGGGCTGTGGACGGGTAAAGGCGGTGGCGGCGGAGGCGCGGGGCTCATGCTAGAGAAGTGGCACGACGGAGAGCCCTCTGCACCCTCCGTTTTTGCCTTTACAACAATAAATTGTACATATTTATTTACAAAGCTCTGCAAAATAATTCTAGTCTCTAACAATTATAACGACGATGTAGGACCTATTTCCGATTTAATATAATTGCGGAAGTGTCCCATGTAATGTCTTAACGTCAAAATAATAGCGATCCCATGTCATAATGCCAACTGAAACTTACGAAATGTTAGGTATTTAGCTGATTGATGTTTACATTGAAAAGTTACATGCCTCTGCGCAAAAGGATTACGAAATCGCAGAAAATTTTTAACACAGGAAGTAGGATCGGATTTTGTTTCACGATTAAGTTTGTAATTTATTTTTAGATTAATTTGCAAAGTAGTGATTTTGGGTAATAATCCCAGAAATATAGATTAGATCGATTTCGAAATCAAAACTCAAACATATTTTTTTCTTATTATCGTACGAAGTTAAAATAAATAAAATGATATAGATTTTTTCTAATGACATCTTTATCTAGTACCACGAATGTGAATTGCGAAATTTAATAAAAACTTATTTTGCTTCTCAATGAGTACTATCCAAAATAGGTACATATCTATCTACCCGATCATGCTCCACGACACACATTCGAATTACACACACCCATGCATGCACACACAATCACACGTTTGTGATTTCGTAAAAAGCCGCCGTTTCTGACAACACTAAGACATTAAAATGACAGGTGAAATGCATCATATCAATAGGGATTTTCAGCGAAAAGTATTTCAGATGGCGATTGAATCAATTGAGATTTATTTGATTCAATTTATTTTGAATATATAAATTTATAATTTAAACGAGCATCCTGAGGTGATACTATTTGTTTGGTTGTATATTTAGTTAATTTGTAGGAAGTAGCGAAAAAAATATATATTCCATAATTAAAAAGTTGAAGAAGGTAAATATTACCTGTAATGGAGGGAGTATAAAACGACACTCTTTCAAAGTTTTTGATGACTATATATGTCGGCCTACAAATGGTTTATTTTTTACGACGATTTCATATCTTAAAACACTACAGCGCCCTCTGATCAGAAAAATTGGAAGTGAAAATCCCCATTGTAGCGCCATGAACTGTCTATTAATAAAATTAAAATTAACGTAATCAATGAAATGATGATTAAGTACTTTTTAAACAGGCGAAAATGTATCTTTCTTTTACGTTGGAACAGAACAATAGATCGATATGATCTTTGGATAGAGACAGTTGAATACCAAAGACAATGCACAATAAACAATTTATCAAGTATTTATAGCTGAAACTACTGAACGGAATTTATTGTAATGTGGAAAAGCGCTTATGGTAGAAGGACGGGGAAGAAAATGATAGTTTTATCCCGTCATCGATGACAATCATAAAAACGACATCCACGCGAATGAAGCCGCGGCTATAAGCTAGTATACAGAGAAGATTATAATATAAAGTATTAAGGTATTTTCTGAATTAAAACAGCAGGATGGAAATGATGTTTATTTTTTAAGTACCTTTTTAATTACTTTCTCAACACCATCCATCTGAACATCAGTATTGTCACCTTCCCATGCACTGTTACCGCTTTGAGGGTTGTTATCATTAGCCTGTAAATAATTCAGGAGCGCGCGTTATAATTACCTGTTTACCAAGCGGTTATTCATTTGCAAAAGTTAAATGTTAAGTTAAGAGGGCGCCGAACATACTTTTTATTATAAAGAAATTGCAAAAGGTACGCTGTATGAATTATGTTGCATACAGTAAAGGATAATGTAATACAAAAACATAGATATATCGTGAACACTTTAGTTATCACAGCTTAACTGACAAAAATGGTCTACCCTTTGAGTTCGCTTTTTAAGCAGTCGGGTTTTAAGTAGGAGTATTTTTTTTTAAATTAGCTTAGCATATAGATGGAATTTGGTAAAGTAAATATTCCTTAAGCACTATAATGCTAATATGTTTCGCAACATTTTCTTTCTCATTTCAGTCAAAATCAGCTTAGAATATTGATGGAAATGTTTAAATTCATTGATAAATTAGGACATATTTAAGCCTGCATCCTAGGAATACATTCAGGAATTGTATGAGAATACTTCTGTAGTCGTATAATAAGTAACAATTATGCAAGAACAGTTTTTCGATGTCACCTTTACTGTGCTTTACATAATATTCCCGAGCTAATGCTTACGTTATAAATTGGAATTTCTAGTAGTTTCAATACAAATTGTCTCCTTTCTTTAACAAGGGTAAGATTCAATAGCTGTGAGAAGCTAAAATGTATTTTTACCGCAGATGTTGGTGGAGTGGTGTTGTATTCGGAACTAGGAGTGTTTGTTGCGTTACTGTTTGACACGGCTTTTCTTTTCTTCGTTTGCTTTGTTTCCATCGACTCTACGTTGGTTATAACAGACTCCTGATAAGGTTTAGGAGGCCCTTGAACCACAGATGTGGTTACTGCAGTACTGTAACAAAAACAATTCATTGCATTACATGTTAACTTATGTTGTAAGAAGATTCATCGATTAATCTCTAAACGGCGAAAAGGTAGTTGACACTCATTGCATGTTTGGTTCAGGGTACAAACTATGCTGCTTTTAACACGCATGTACTCAATCTTGTGGTTTTCAAGGAAAAGCCGTAAAATTGTGTGAGGAAAAGGTGTATTAATCTCGCTTAGTGAGGGGATAACTAAAAGGAGGCTTACCTCGTAGTACCAGTAGTTGAAGTGTTGGAAGGTGACGATGTTGTGCCGATTACAGAGCTGATAACACCACTAGTCTCAGTGGTCTTGTTGCTGCTTGGTGACGAAGCTGGAGGTGCCACTTTACTCCCGCCCGGGGTGGAACCACCTAAAGTAATATATAAAGACAGACACTGAAGACTATTATGTAAAATTATAGCAAGGCAATAATAATTTTGAAATCTTAAAGATCTCCAGACGAATGCAAAGGAGAGAAATTGATTGAGAAAGAGTTACCTTTTTTATGTACAGTACATACCTTTAGGCGAAGCGTCGGGAGCGTCTTGCGGCGACTGCGCCGGAGTGCTGGCCTTGCTGCCGGGGCCCGCGTCGCCGGCAGAGGAGCCGCGCCGTGCCGGCGACGGCTTTTTCTTATCTGTGGGTTTCCATCCATACGTCAGTTCAACTATCTCCTCAACATACATTTATACAATTAGTACGACAGTTCACATATGTATTTGCACCTACAAACAACAGAACTATTTAGTATATTCTACTACAGTGACTTTTCATGCAGCACCAAACACAAAGCTCATGGTAATTTAACGTCATCAAGTCTCAAGACAAAAAACCACTTGCACCCCTATGCAAAGGTAATATATAAATTGAAACTAGGTACTCATTTAACCCATTGACCGCCAGTGTCACCGGCCACTTAAGAACGCCAGGGTATTTTCGCATATGTCTTTCTAGTTTATATATTTATATGGTTTTCGATAGCTTACATCCGAAGTATCCTAATTAAAACAATATTTACTCAAAATATAGACAGCTAAAACATTATGGACTAATAAATTACAAAACACATTTTTAATAAACCGTTTGTGATTTTAAATCTTTGACGCGAAAGAACGATGTAGCTGAGACGGCCGTAAGTCATTGGCGTTTAAGAGGTTAAATGGAAGATCTTAAATTTTGTCGTTTTTAAAAAGCACACGCAAAGAAATCTAATGAAAATTGCAATAAAAAGCAAAATGTTACCTATGAGACACTCAAACATTAAAAAGAGTGAATCATACGAAAAGTAAGAAGTGAAATGAGTGAAAACTTCGCTCTAGCACGCATTTATACCTATTGTATAATGGAATGTTTTTTTAAATTTTTCCAGACGGTTCGGCTAGTCTTAAGCAACCAAACCAGATTGGTTCTGCACCCAAACCTAATTTTGCAACCTCTTCATTAGATTCTTGACGATGCGCACATGCTGTTAATGCAACACCAAATAAGATGGGATCATTCGAAACACACTTTTGTCTTTGTCTGCGCTTTTTTTCCTGCCGGGAGCCAGCGTGTCGGTCGTTTCAGGAGTCACCTCAGACGCTGCGTATAAAGTATAAGAGCAAAGATACTTCCGATTTCTAAATACACTTAATTGAAAACATTTTGTTAGATTAGCATGCTAAGAATCTTCAATAAGGTTTTTTAAAGTGAGCTTGCTGAATTTGTATAATAAATAGATAGATAGAGATGGAAAAAACCATTGTTGAAATAATTTATTACCTACCAATAAGGAATAATTTTTTACATGTATTCATTTAACTGTCAATTTAAGGACTTTTGGTTATTAAAAATGGGAAACAAACAGAGATTGTAATATGTGTTTTTCATGTCTTAAAATTCATCGTTATATATAGTTTTTGTTTTGTTATCATTTCAGAAAGAAAAGAACAATGAAATGAATTTATACCCTAGTTAGGTACCTCTAAAACATACTATGGTACTAGCGGACTTACCAGATGGTTGATTTGTATTTGTAGGAGTTTTCGAAAGACTGGGAGTGTTCTTTCCTGAACCGCTGCTATTACTATGGGAAGACTTGCGCCCTGGCTGAAAATTAAAAAATAGTAAATTTGAAATGCATGTTATCCAAGCACAATGTAATGTAAACAAACAGCAGAAGTAAAAGAAAAGGTTCAAAAGGTATGGACCAAAACCCAATCAGTCAATACAAACGAATTGTGTGTAAATAGATTCCTGAACTAAATAAGCTTACCTAATGAACTAAGCTAAGTTGTAACGTCCCAATCCATGGAGAATCTGAGCTATATCTGAGGAAGTATGCAAAAACAGCAGTATCCAATTGGGACTTTCATAACTGTAGTACAAAAACCACTTATCCTTTTCTTCTATTCAGCTTTAATTTTACGTTTTTCTTTTCTCTTTTTCTCTCTTTGCTCTATGCAGTACCATCAGTGTGCCAGTAAAATCGACAGATTAAGTTATTTTGGCATAAAGTTATGAAAATATTTGTAGGTCATGAAATTTTAATGCATGCATAATCACCCACTGATTTGGGAGTTAGATTTTGGTGAAGTTATTTAGTTCATATTAATCTATTTGCACAAAGTTTGTTTTGATCTGTTACTGGGTAGTTTAAGATACCATTACTTTTAGAATAAAGTTTAGTTTCAGCGCTTACTGCATGACAACATGTATATTCAAAACATTAGCCAGAGACATACCCCTTTTGATTTAGTGGCTTGCGTTGGAGTTCCACTGCCACTTGCCATCGGCGACGCTTCGCCTTCCTTTTCTCCGCTGGAGTCGCTTGAATGACTATCAAGCAACACCGGTTTGTATGGCGGTATAGTCTTTACATTCCCTCCTTTTTTCTGCACAATTGTTATAACCTCTCTGAGGGCTATCCTACATTCAGAGCGATCGATCATCGAAGCAACATTACATAAGAAACTTAAGCAATATGACCAAATAAAAATAGGTCATAAATTTTTTCTGAGGTTTGCTTTTCTACATAAAGTTGATGAAAATTTATATACCACATGCACTTATGAGACTAATTTACCGAACAAAAAACAACAAATGAAATGAAAATAATACATGAAGACTAACCAATTTGCTGTAGTGGTGTTGGCAATAGCCACAGTATTTGACGTTGTCCAGGTAGTTTCCGGCCTCCTCGCACAATAAGCCCAAGCTCTGAGCACAAGTTACATGAAACTGCTGCTTGCAACCTATGCATACAAAAAATAAATTATACATGGGATCATAATGCAGTGCTTAATGTAAAAATTTCAGTGATACAAACATTTCAAGGTAATCAGCTCAATTATCTCACCTGACTTATTACATTGCATACATGCTCCAGCAGAAGCTCTGTGTGTTTTGTGACCTTCTTGACATATGTAACATTGCTAAAAAAGACAGTATTTTAGTAGTGAATAGTGAATAACTCTTTCATGATAGTTTATATACATATGTATATCCATGTTTTAAATAAACAGTTTGATCAAACCTTGTTATATCTTTCAGGTGGAATCAGTCTTAAAACAATTGGTTCCATAGAAGTGACATTGCCAAATCTAACTTCAGGTATGTATAGTGCACACACAACATGAGCCCATCCACCAGTATCCGTTCGCTTTAGTGCACCTGATTTTGAAGGACAGAGCTCACATTTCTGTAATATAAAAGTATTAATTTACAAGGTTGTACAAACTCACAACAAAACTCATACTTTTAATTAATGAAGACACAGACCACTTTGCCTTTGGTTTCAGGACTTTCACATTTTCTGCAATACCATGGACCAGTGGGCACATTAACTATGCCATAACAAGCTTGATGCACAGCTACAGTACACCCATTACCGTCACAGTAGACCAGTGGATTATCTGGCCACCCGCGCTCGTCCGAGCATACACAGCATCCTCCTACCATCTCCTTCATGTTGAAGGAGGCATTCTCAACTCAAACTCTGAAAACAGTTGAATATACTCAAATATTTATATATGTATATATCAAAGAAAAATGTATAAAAGTAAAATGTAAATATGAAGTAATGTATATGGAACTATCATACATAACATGATATAATGATTAAACGGTTTACAAGATTTCTAAGAAACTCATTATTTTAAAGGAAAATGAATAAGGGTGCCAAACAAAAGGTATAAAAATATCAAATTTACTTTATTGTTTTCTTTTATCCATGTATAAAAATTGGCAAAGGCTGAGAGCCCATCTATGGGGAAGTGGTTACCACTGCTTGTACTGATATAAATAAGACACTTACATCGTACTTAAGAAAAGACAAGATTGGCCTAATCGCTGTTTGTGGATTATGAATACCTACACGAAGAATGTGAAACGCAGCTTGGAAACAATATTTTTATTGAAATATGAAAAGCTACATAATGGCCAAAGCAATGAAATAAAATATACAACAAATAGTAAATATTTACCAATATTAAAAGTCCCTTCATGGTTGAAAATATCAATAACAGTGCGATAATTCACATATTCATCATTCATAGTATTTACATACAATCATTATAGACCTCACCTGCTCCTAGGAACAATGCTAGGATCACAGCAAAGAGAAATAATCACGGATCGCCGGAAACACAAACTGAGACAATTGAAAAGACTAAAGTAATCGTGGTAAGGGAATAAATATAAAATTTACTCAACAGTAAACGATATCTTGTTAGAACTAATAAAAACTAGCACAAGCAAAAACCAAGCCATAATGAAAACCGGGCTGCATTTTGTTGTTGCACTCCTTCCTATAAACTTTTACGAATTTAACTATTCTCTAAAGATCTGACCTTCATAGATTAATAATTTTAAAGGGCAAACGCCACAAAAAAAACTCAAAAATAAACGAAAATTAAACAATTTCACGCTTATTTAATCTTCAGATCACACAGACACAATGCCGACCGACCAGTGTTGCTGCCATTTTGATTTAACGTGACCATTTTTTTCTTCGAAAATTCTACCAAGAATATATCTAAAATCTTACTAGAAATAATAAAGGTTCCGAAAAACAAATAAACCTGCAGCGATCAGTGGCTGATTATAATACTATCTAAGCTGCATTAATATGAATTACCGAAAAATTAACACAAAATATAGCGAAAAATAATTTCACATTTAACAAACAAGCACAAGCTTGTTCTAATGAAGAATGTTAATGGGTCCGTTAAATCACTTAAAACCTTATGACCGTGTAGCCTAAATGTCTAGAAATACACTTGTTTTTGTTTCATTTAAATCAAGCGAGTAGTTTGAAGTTACGTAAATTTTAGTTTCCGCCTTTTTAGGGTTCCGTAGCCAAATGGCAAAAAACGGAACCCTTATGGATTCGTCATGTCTGTCTGTCTGTCTGTCTGTCCGTATGTCACAGCCACTTTTTTTTCCGAAACTATAAGAACTATACTGTTGAAACTTGGTAAATAGATGTATTTTGTGAACCGCATTAAGATTTTCACAAAAAAATAGAAAAGAAACAATAAATTTTGGGGGCTCCCCATACTTAGAACTGAAACTCAAACAATTTTTTTTCATCAAACCCATACGTGTGGGATATCTATGGTTAGGTCTTCAAAAATGATATTGAGGTTTCTAATATTATTTTCTTCTAAACTGAATAGTTTGCGCGAGAGACACTTCCAAAGTTGTAAAATGTGTCCCCCCCCCCCCCGTAACTTCTAAAATAAGAGAATGATAAAACTAAAAAAAATATATGATTGTACATTACCATGCAAACTTCCACCGAAAATTGGTTTTAACGATATCTAGTAAGTAGTTTTTTTTTAATACGTCATAAATCGTAAACCGCAATTTACCTTTCATTCAAGTTACAACGAACTACAAAATCTTTTATATTATGTTACTTGCTGCTACGGAACCCTTCATGGGCGTGTCCGACTCGCACTTGGCCGCTTTTTTTTATGTAAATACTTCGCGCGGGCGCGCCTAGCGCACGTGACGTCATAAGACAACGCGCCGCTTTCACCGTACTGTGTCCCTCATATATTGCTATCGGATGGGATGGTCCCAATGTCCGTCCACAATAACATTTCTAACTGAAGTTTTTTTATGTGGATCGGTGTTACAATAGTGTTACAAGTAAAATAGATGACGGTTTTAAAAAAAATATTGAAAAATCTGATAACTTACCTTAAATAGACGAATTAAGCTAAGCCTACTAGGTATTTCTCAAATAACTCCGATTTCTTTACCGCCGCCGAGACGTGATGATTAAAAATGCAAAAGTATACTTATAACCACTGCTTATAACTTTTTTTTTTCTAATCACAAATCTGTTGTTCTCTGTAAGAACCTACATACATATTTTCATTACTACTATTGAACAATTTAGGTAATAATGATATTTACTCGAAGAATGCGTATTTGTAACAGGGTGGGTCATACTAAATTGAGTTTGAGTTTTGTGTCGACATTGTTTTTATTATATCTTACATTTGGTATTTTATTACGTAATGTAACAAGAAACTAGCAAAATAACCTTAACACTGAACCTATTAATATTGTTTTCAAAAGTAGGTTAATATTAGGATGTAGGCGATTATACTTAAGCTAAGATGAGAGGGAATGTGTCAGGTGTACCTTTCATATTATTTCCTCTTTAATGCATTTTATATTTTTAAGTTTATAATATAAGTGTATTTTTTTTATTTTAAACGTACCAAAAAGGATAAATGGCACCCTTTTATGATCACCCGTGTGTCAGTCTGACTGTCTGAATCTACCGGACCGATTAATGACACAATAACGGCACTAAAGCGGTCATGGCTCAGCGCTGCTTACGTGGTCGCGTCGATCACGCAGGTTAACTGCAAACGCGGTCACAGCTTGGATGGACTTGACTAGCAGTCCATCCAAGCTACCTATAACGCCTCCGACATAGCTTGACGACTGTCATCTAGTGATAGTTACTGATATTTAAGCCCATCCAAGTATGACCGTGTCTGTAGTCAGTTAACCTGCGTGATCGACGCGACCACGTAAGCACCGCTGAGCCACGGCCGCTTCAGTGTCGTTATTGTGTCATTATATTACAGTTGTTAATGACCGGTTAAGTTTTGAATTTTTTTCTGAAATACTTTTACTTTATTTCATTATAAAACCTCCTTTCAGCTCCTATTTCTCTGATAAACAAAAATAATTCTTAAAGAGAATTTTATCACTACGTTTCACAAAAAGTGACGAATATACTGGCCAATATATTCTCTATTGAACGGACTTTTTGGCGGGAACTCGCGGCAAGAGTTTGTCATTTTTTTTTTATTATCCGAAAAAATAGATATCGTGGTTTTTAATGCATAATATCGATAGTGTATTGTTCAGTAAAGTGCCATTTAAGTGTCTAATATGTAGGATAATGAAATAAAAGTGTGTAGACTGTGTTTCGAGTGCTCTCAAGAAGTCCATGAAATCTTCATCAAAAGTGCTATCATTTTGCTGAAGAATAGAAAATTTAAATACGAAAGAAATGGCTTTGGCCTTAATTCAATTTTTCTATGAAGACGAAGAAATACAGAAGAAAGGGCTTTTGACCTTTAAATACGATAGAAGATTTTCAACAGACTAGGCTGTATGGCTCTGATCCTTTGCCTTCCCCATCTCGGGGTAAAATAAAACAAAAAAAAAATCTCTATGGAATGGAACTATCGGTATCGGATCGAAATCGGTGAGGGGCATCGATAAAATCGACGCCCCCGAGCATCCCTTGATTGGACCCTTCAGCAAGGGTCCAAGGGAGCTCCTCCGCGGTGGGCGCGAGGCACATGCCTGAGAATAGCCTCAAGCGCCCCCTCCTGTGCTGCGCTTCGTCTGGTCCCTCGCTTCAAGCCTGTCCGGTATGGGTGACCCTATCCGGCATAGCTTTGAAAGTCATAAGGACACGCAAGCCCCCCCCCCCCCCCAGCAACGACAAGGTGGCAGCACGACGGGGGGATCTGTTAACGACCTTAACTTAACTAAAATTAACTTCCCCAGTGCAGTAGCACGGGTTTTATTTCCATACCTCGGCAAGGCTAGGCCATACTCCAAACACAAGGGCTAAGTCCATCTGGATTGATGGAGCTTGTGGGTCTGTGGCAATACCCCAGAATCAGAAGTTATCAAGCCGCTTACTTATAAGGCCTTCCGAAATGCCTTACTGACTGCTATCTAATGACAGCAGCCAGCCCTAGTGGCTTAACATACCATTTGTGAAGCTCGCAAACGATCGAGATAAATGCCACTTAAAATCAAACTCATCCTGGTCATTACCGTGTCTGTAGTCAATTAACCTGCATAATCGACGTGACCACGCAAGCCCATTGAGTCACGGCCAACGGCTTAACGTAGCTTGCAAAGCACGGAAACAGTCAAGATAAATGCCACTTACAGTTAAACCCATCCATGTCATGACCGTGTCTGTAGTCAGTTAACCTGCATGATCGACGCAACCACGCAAGCCCACTTAGTCACGACCAACGGCTTGACTACAATGCGAAGCATGAAATCTGTCGAGATAAGTGCCGATAACAGTCAAACTCATCCAGGTCATGAACGTGTATGTAGTCAGTTAACCTGTATGATTGACGCTACCAGGGAAGCCCACTTAGTCACGCCCAACGGCTTAACTACCTTTCGAAGCACGGAAACGGTCGTGATAAATGCCACTAACAGTCAAACACATCCATGTCATGACCGTGTCTGTAATCAGTTAACCTGCATGATCGGATCAAGCCCACTTAGTCACGACCAACGGCTTGACTAGAGAAGTACGAAAACGGTCGCGATAAATGCCACTAACAGACAAACCCATCCAGGTCAGGACCGTGTCTGTAGTCTGTTTACCTGCATGATCGATGCGACCACGCAAGCCCACCTCAACCCGAAACCGTTCTAGAATTTGTAGCATTTACACTATAGATATGATGATATTTATATCCCTAACGAGAAATGATCGGTTCTCCATACAAATTTTCATCCCCTATTTCACCCCTTTCAAGTTTTATTTTAGCAACAAAACGTAGCCTATGTCCTTCCCCAAAGTCCCATTTACCTCTATACCAAAATTCATCAAAATCGGTTCAGCGGTTTGGGCGTGAAAACGTAACAGACAGACAGACAAAGTTACTTTCGCATTTATAATATTAGTATGGATGGATAATATATAAATATACCTATAAGATATTACTATGGATAGTATGGATTAAATCATAAAATCAATATTTCACTAATATCATAATTATACTATCTCTTCGGCATCATCATCACTTACCATCAGGTGAGATAATTGAGGATAGAAAAAAAATACCGTAAAATGGGGTGAAAAGAAAAGATTCTGACATTTAGAACAGATTTTATATGCTATGATGACATATGCTATGATCAACGACATTCTACACATGGACTTTGCATCAGCGCGCTGTAGACGGCACAGCAGAAGTGTGCTCAAATACGATGTGCGCACACTTTTTACCTTAGTCGTGTTTTGACCGCAAAGCAGTAAGGATGCCGAAGTGCGTCGTGAAAAAGTGTCGAAATAACACTCGAGAGACCCTAAAAAAAGATGGTGTGACCTACCACCGGTAAGTTAATTTTATTTATAAAAGATAACACGCGAAAATGTGTAAAAAAGTAGAAAAGCACTGAAATTTCAATAAATATCGTAAATTATTAAGGAGTATTCCTTTTCTTTTCTTTCATGCGCGCCAGAAAGAGACATGCGTCAGTACGCGACAAGAACATAGTCATAAAACGAAAGAGTGGAGTCGCTTTTGTTTAAATGTTTTAAGTGTAAAATCCATACTGCCGAATCGGAAAATAATATTTTTCGGGTGTATGTATGTGTTATGTATGAAGATCTGTTTCATTATTAACGACTTTTTATATGATTAACCCAAAACGTAAACAAACTTACTATGGAACTGACACATGTCAATGTCATCTGCATACTACGTTAGTTTACCTTTTGGTTTTTTTTTGACTGGAATGAAGTATAGTCGTTTTCTTTGTTTAATTGAGAGATACATAGTATCTGGAGTCATCTTAAAATTATATATTTATCTGTATAAAACTGTTTGTATCAAAATACAAAACAAAATCTGTATAACAACATGTCAAGTTATACAGGGTTACTGGAAAAGTCGTACTGAATATTAAAACACGTTATTATTCAGGTCATTTCTGATGGATTTGATTCTATGATATGGTGTCCGAAACTTAACCGTTAAGGAGATATTGAACTTTAAAGATTTTTTAAAAAATCCTCAATTTTTTGGCTTTTTTGTCGATTTTTTGGGATTAGTGCTTCTGGGGTACGTTTTTTTGATGTAACTAGTTAAAAGGCATGTCAATTAATAAAAATGATTTACCAAAACTGAACCTACTACTAATAGCTTAAAAATACTGCTTGACAACGGTTAGAATTAAATAATTTTCATTAAGTGTTTTTAAATTTGAAGCTCTCTGTTTTTAAAAAAATGTATGGAACTTATTCTGCAAATAGTTTTAAAAACTTCTACATCTCTTTAGCTATTCAAAAAGGTATATCACTTACTATTAAATAGGCAAAATATTGACCAAATAACAGTTAAGTTAGCAGAGGGTACAATTTTTTGACAACTCTTTAGTCCTTTTCAGCTCCAAACGAAGAGCAGTTTTCTTCTCAAAACTTTGTTAAAGGCCTTAATTATTGTTAATCGATTCTTTAATTTACAGATTCTCATCGATTAATAAGACTAAAGACCTTAGGGTGCATTTCCACTGATGCGGAGCGGGGCTGAGCAGGGCGGAGAAGATCATAGAATACTAGCAAGTGTTTCCATTGAAGCGGGACGGAGCTGAGTAGAGTAGAGTGGAGCAAAGTAGGGCAGAGTGGAGCGAAGTAGGGTGGAGCGGAGCGGGGCAGAGCTGAGCGGGACGGAGCGAAGCGAAGCTAAGCTGAGTGGTCTGGAGCTGCATGTGACCATTTTCTAGGTCTGCTCTGCTGCGCTCCACTCCATTCCGCCCTAATTCGCTCCACTCTGCTCTACTCTGCTCCGCCCCGCTTCAGTGGAAACACTTGCTACTATTCTCTGATCTTCTCCGCCCTGCTCAGCCCCGCTCCGCATCAGTGGAAATGCACCCTAAGGCCTTTAGTCTTATTAATCGATGAGAATCTGTAAATTAAAGAATCGATTAACAAGAATTAAGGCCTTAAACAAAGTTTTGAGAAGAAAACTGCTCTTCGTTTGGAGCTGAAAAGGACTAAAGATTTGTCAAAAAAATGTACCCTCTGCTAACTTAACTGTTATTTGGTCAATATTTTGCCTATTTAATAGTAAGTGTTATACCTTTTTGAATAGCTAAAGAGACGTAGAAGTTTTTGAAACTAATAATAATAATGTCTGGGACAAATCACACACGGTCATCTGGCCCCAAACTAGGATTCCCTGTATCTTGGGAACCAGAGACTGATATATTACATACACATATACTTTTAAATACATACATATATAGATATAATACACCCAGACTCAGAGCAAACAATTCTGCTCATCACAGAAAAGTTTGCCCTGTGTGGGGATCGAACCCACGACTCTCGGATCAGAGGTCAGGATCGGTAACCACTTAGCCACCGAGTCAGTCATTTCAACTATTTGCAGAATAAGTTCCATACATTTTTTTTAAACAAGAGACCTTCAAGTTTAAAAACACTTAATGAAAATTATTTAATTATAACCGTTGTCAAGCAGTCTTTTTAAGCTGTTAGTAGTAGGTTCAGTTTTGGTTAATCATTTTTATTAATTGACATGCCTTCTAACTAGTTACATCAAAAAAACGTACCCCAGAAGCACTAATCCCAAAAAAATCGACAAAAAAGCCAAAAATTTGAGGATTTTTAAAAAAATCTTTAAAGTTCAATATCTCCATAACGGTTAAGTTTCGGACACCATATCATAGAATCAAATCGATCAGAAATCACCTAAATAATAACGTGTTTTAATATTCAGTACGACTTTTCCTGTAACCCTGTATATCTGCAAATTTAAATCATATACATTTTAGTTATAGCTCCGTGTCCTATTTTTACAACACGGGAAGGCACACATTGTTATCCATTTAAAAATCACATTATATATATCTGGAATTCTAATTAAGTCAATTGTACAATATTTCAGAAAACATTACGAATGGCAGTATTTGAAACACTAGTTTAGGATGCCCAATACAAAAAAATATAATTCAAATGCTACTCCACGCTACTTATGTTCTCAAGAGTCACGCGTTCGGCTTGCGAGATGACGTAATATGAAATAGCAATTCACGCGCTCCATTTGTAAGAAAGAGATAGGCTGTGTTTCGTTTGTTTCTACGACGTTTACTATTGATGTATAGCTACGTATAGTGTCCTTGTGCCGCGCTACGATGCCGCGTTGCTTTAGCGTGCAATATCCTTAGTTAAATATCATTGGCTATAGGCCAGTCGTACAAGACATCGGAGGTCGCATTGGTTGCAACAGTTCTGAATTTTTGGTATGTTATTAGGGTTGATAACAGTAGTGTAAACTAATTTTTCAGCTTCGAAAGACTTGTGCTAACTGCGTGGTGCTCCAAAAACTACAAAATTTTCGGTCTTTTTTCAGATTTTGGCTTATAACTTCTAAAAAGTGCATCTTACGGAAAAAGTCATTATACACACTTATAAGAAGACAAAATTTCCTATAATTTAAGTGTAATTGAAGCTCTGTAAGTCTAATAGAACCCAAGATACAGCACTTCAAACATTGGCAATTTTCTCTAAAAAATTCTAAATTGTAGTTTTGCCTTCTTCCGAGCAGAATATCGGCTATAATACTCATTCTACGAGGAAAGTCATTAAAAGAAAGTTATAAAGCAGTTATTTAGCTTTAATTTAAGCACAAACTGAAATTTGTAAGACCCATAGTTCCCTTATAATCTGGACAAAACGAGAAATTAAGGAAATCAGATTTTTCAAAAAAGGGAACCTGACAAATTGTAGGACTTCTGTAAAGGATAAGAAATACATAAATCGGTGTAAAATAATTTATATTGATATTATAAAACTTTAATTACATCACTTAGTGACGGCAGGACCTCAGCTGACACCTGCGACAGAAATATACATGAAATATAAAACAAAATGTCAATTAATATTTATTATAATGAATTACAACGAAGGGGTAGGTATGTAATATTAAGTTTACCTTTACGCACTTAGCGATGAAACAATCGTGTTCTTTTGGAAGGTCTAGGTTCATCTGACAGCTCTTCCTGGGGCTCTGGAGACTTCTCTGTTGCTTGTTGTAAAGGGGAGGTCGTCGAAGTCGTCCTCTACATTCAACTTAGTCAAGGCTATGGACGGAGTATTGAGGCAGGTCTTCCCCTGACAAACTTTGCAGAGAGTTTCAGCCCTGTTATGCAGGAGCATCTTCCTTTTCCGCACCCTTTCTTGTACCTGCATGACAGGAATTTCATAAAATCATGTTACAAAATAGTTTTATAAATACACGACCCAGGACAGACCTACGAATGGATTCCGTTACCTTCATGACAGGAATTCCGACGTTGGTTTCTTCGTTGAGTCACTAGTGGCAGTCCTACTGGCTCCTCGATGTGTTGTCACAACCACTAAATGCGTAAAAGAACAACTGTATTCCAGAGAGGGAAGAAAGCTCTTCTTGAATGAATGATGTTGTTGAGAACTTCTCGCTTCTGGCACTTTGCTGGAAAAACATTTTATATGTTGGAGCCCAATCTATCAGTCTATGCTGGTAAAGAGCATCAGTATGTCGAATACTCTACTTAACAGATGAGGTTCTAACGTAAACAAAGTTTTTTTCCAGGAAAGTGCCAATTGCGAGAAGTTCTCATCAACATCATTCATTCAAGAAAAGCTTTCATCCCCCCTGGAATATAGTTGTCATTTCACGCATTCAGTAATTGAGATAACACCTTAAGGAGCCAGTAGGGTCTGACACTAGTGACATCAACATAGAAATCAGCGTCGGAAACCCTGCTGAAATTACTGTCATGCAAGTAAGGTAATCTATTCGTAGGTCTATCCTGGGCTGTGTATTTAAACTATTTGTAATATGTTTTTATGAAATTCCTGTCATGTACGTGCCAGAATGGGTGTGAAAAAGGAAGATGCTCCTGCAAGATAACAAGGCTGAAACTCTCTGCAAAGTTGCTCAGGGGAAGACCTGCCTCTACACTTCATCCATAGCTTTGACTGAGTTGAATGAAGACGACGAATTCGACGACCGACGGCTTACAACAAGCAACAGAGCAGTCTCTAGAGCCCCAGGAAGAGCTGTCAGGTGAACCTAGATCTTCCAAAAGAACACGATTGTTTTGTCGCTAAGTGCGTAAAGGCTAATATAAGCCTAATATTACATACCTGCCCCTTCGTTGTAATTCATTATAATATATATTAATTGACATTTTGTTCTATATTTCATGTATATTTCTGTCGCAGGTGTCAGCTGAGGTCCTGCCATCACTAAGTGATATAATTTAAGTTTTATAATATCATTATATATTGTTTTACACCTATTTATGTATTTCTTATCCTTTACAGAAGTCTTTCAATTTGTCAGGCTCCCTTTTTTGAAAAATCTGATTTCCTTAATTTCTCGCTTTGTCCAGATTACAAGGCAACTATGGGTCTTACAAATTTCAATTTAGGCTTAAATTAAAGCTAAATAACTGCTTTATAACTTTCTTTTTAATGACTTTCCTCGTAGAATGAGTATTATAGCCGATATTCTGCTCGGAAGGCGGCAAAACTACAATTTCGAACTTTTTAGGGAAAATTGCCAATATTTGAAGTGCTGCATCTTAGGTTCTATTATACCTACAGAGCTGAAATTGCACTTAAATTATAGGAAATTTTATCTTCTTATAAGTGTGCATAATAACTTTTTCCGTAAGATGCACATTTTAGAAGTTATAAGCCAAAATCTGAAAAAAGACCGAAAATTTCGTAGTTTTTGGAGCACCACGCAGTTAGCACAAGTCTTTCGAAGCTGAAAAATTAGTTTTACACTACTGTTATCAACCCTTACAACATACCAAAAAATCAGAACTGTTGCAACCAATGCGACCTAACGCGATTTTTATGTCTACGGTGACTGGCGTACTATGATACAAACGTTTTTAGTGTGTTATGTCTAAGGACAATGTGTAAGTTAGAAGCTTGTTCTTTAGTTTTACACGGTTTTAAACTTAATAAATGGTAGCAATAAGGCACAATTTGCAAAAATATGGGTCGTTTCTTTTCACCCGCGATGTGGGGTGACGAGAAACACTAACGGGGTGAATAGAAAAAAGTAAAATTAAAATTTTAAAAACCCCCCGACACAAAAAATAAACTCTAAAAACTAACAAATAATATTTTAAACCTATTATAATTATTATCGTCACATATATTATGTAAGTTCAAATATTTTTATTTTCCAAGCGTCGTCGCGTCGGGGGACCGCTAAAGTTTATAAAGTATTTTTTCAACAACAGCTAATTAATTATTAAGAATTACATTTAGGTACGAGCGATCTTTAATTTCATGCATAGTCTACGCACTACGTAATGCCGCGCGCGGTGAGCTCGGTGTGCGGTATGCGGCGCGGGGGAGGCGTCACTAAGTGCGGCGACCCGAACGGGCATACACGTGAGGGCAGACGTCGTTGACGGTTGTGTCAATTTTGCGAACTTTTCGGAGTAAATTCTTTTGTTGCAATCTGCGACTACACCTGTTTTTCTCACTTAGCGGTCCCCCGACGCGACGACGCTTGGAAAATAAAAATATTTGAACTTACATAATATATGTGACGATAATAATTATAATAGGTTTAAAATATTATTTGTTAGTTTTTAGAGTTTATTTTTTGTGTCGGGGGGTTTTTAAAATTTTAATTTTACTTTTATTTTGTCCTTTTTAAAGTAGGTATAAATATTAGGAAGGTATTTATAATGATTAGTTAGTTGAGTTAGTAACGATAGGACATATGGAAGGTAGTCAGATCCCCTCACCAACTATTAAAGAGCTGATGATCTTCAAACGGCTGAACAGATTTTCATGAAACATGGCTAAGAACACTCGGGATAAAATTATCTATGACACAAAAAAAAAAAAAAAACGAAAATCGGTTCATCCGTTTGGGAGCTACGATACCACAGACAGATACACAGATACACCGATACACAGATACACAGACACGTTAAACTTATAACACCCCTCTTTTTGCGTCGGGGGTTAATAAAGTGCAAGGGTTGTCAAAATATTTATAAATGACAGGCAATCAAGTTGTAGTCGGATATTTTTAAATGAATTACATATTATCAGTATCATTACAATTATTTATTATGCGTTATCATTTTCAGCCTTCAGAAATAAAATTAATAAAATTGTAAATCAAACGATAAATTAAAATAAGTTAAAATCGTGTGTTTTTACTTACAATAACCATAACCATAATCTTCTGGAAAAAAAATAATCACAAAAAGAAACAAAACATGATAAGAAATAAGGAAAATTGAATTATAAATTCTTATATGGATTGTAGCAACCCTACACTCAAGCGTTCCATTAACCCCTCTTTCGTTTCCATTTACACATATCTTGATTCACCCCGCAGGCGTACGCTTCTCACCCCGTTTAAGAGCCAGAATTACCTGATCCAATAATTTTACAAAAATATCTGTTATTAAGCCACGAATCAACAATTTTATGTATTTTAGCTTATTTATAGCTCTATAATTCATGAAATTAAGAGCACTACTTACTCAAAACACAACTGAGTTCCGCAAAACAGCAAAGATTTTGAAGCACTTAAAAACAACGACCGTTAAGGGTCAACTTTGACTTAAGTTTTTTAAATAATTATTGCCATAATAACATTTTTTCAGTATTGCCGTGATAAAAACAATGTTGCAGTTTAAGAAAATGTTTTCTTCATAGATTAGTTTTTAGTTGTATCCAAACAGTGAGCCCCTGAAGAAAATGTATGGTTTTGTTTCCATTGATACCACGATTTCTATTCACCCCATTTTACGGTATTATAAATGCAAAAGTATGGATGTTTGTTTATTTGTTTGTTCCACTTTCACGCTGTAACTACTGAATGGATTTGGATGAATAGTAGGTAGTAAGATACAGCACTCGACTAACACAAGGTGACATTTGTAGTTTCCAACCGTGTAGACCGTGGTTGGTTACCAAACGTCGAATGAATGTCACCTTGGTTGGGGTGGGTGCTTGTTGGCGACCGTGTAGCACCCGCCTAATATACTAGCTTCTACACGCAACTTCGTCTGCGTGGACTTCAGAATTGGGTCCAGAGAGAAATAAAATGTTAATCATAATAATAAATCATTTATTTGCAGGTATATTTTACATTTAAACATACAAGCACAAAATAAAAGATTTAAATAAAAATATACAAAAATACCTACAAATAAGTAGTAATAAGTTTACTACAAACTGTTAGGGCTGCGTCATTTATTTACGGTTGTCACTGCGATGCACACTGAGCCAATGATGAAATATCGGGCCCTCCATGCTGTCGTAGACCGATCTCAAGATGGAATTACCTGAGCGACGAAGTCTTTCCCAGAACGAAGCTATACGTGCTAGGGGGTGCAGAACCGGACCTCTTTAGTAAGAACCGGTTCTTCGGTTCCGATAGCTACTTGGAACCGGGTACCCGGTTCTTTCGGTTCTTCTAAGATTTTTTTTGACACGATTTTACGTAAGAGACAGAAAGTTAAAAAACGCAAAATATGTATAATTTCCTTTTTTTATTGGAACAACTTAAGTATTCATTATTATTATCATCATCAGCCAAATTACGTCCACTGTTAAACAAAGGCTTCCCCCAAGGATTTCCACGCTGACCGATCTTGCAATGCCCGCATTCAACGCTTTCCCGCGACCTTCACTAGGTTATCGGTCCACCGAGTAAGAGGCCTGCCCACCCTATACCTCTTCCGGTGCGCGGTCGCCACTCGAGAACTTTAATGCCCCAACGACTCTACGAGCCATGTGCCCCACCCAGTGACAATTCATTTTACCGATTCTGTGAGCTATGTCGGTTACTTTAATTCTCCTACGTATCTCCTCATTTCTGTTTCGATCACGCAGGGAACCTACAAGCACAGCACGCTCTATTACCCTTTGAACTTTGGGTGACCTTGAGCTTTGTTATAAGGCCCATAGTAAGTGACCATGTCTCAGTTCCGTATGTCATCACTGGCAAAACACATAGAGGTCAAAGACCTTAAAATTGAGATACTGCGGTATTTTGGATGTGAAGATATTGCGGATCTTCCCGAACGCCGCTACTCAGCCGTGTTGGATTCGGTGGTTGATCTCTTTCTTGAGGTTGGACCTACCTAGCTGGACTGTTTCTCCCAGCTATATATTTGTCAACAACTTCAAGTGTAGAGTCTCCAACCTTCAGAGGAGTGGGTGTGATACGGACATTTGACATAATTTCAGTCTTGTCCATGTTCATTTTAGGACCCACTTGTTGGAAGAGTCCATCGAGCATTATGTCTAGGTCTTCCAAGATCTCTGCCACAACCACGATATCGTCAGTGAATCGAAGGCGAGGTGATGTAATCGCCGTTGATGTTAATATCGAGTCCTCTCCAGTCCATAAGCTTCCGAACATCTTGCAGGCCAGCGGCGAATGGTTTCGGAGATATAACGTCTCTCTGTCTCACCCCTCGCTGCAACCGGATTGGTTTCGAATTCTTTTCCTGGAGGAAGACCGACATGGTGGCGTTTTCATACAAACATTTTAGCACTTCGATATATCGATAGTCGATTTGGCACCGTTGGAGAGACTGTAACTATACTCTTAACGTATGAGTGTGGTCTATGGTACTGAAGCCTTTTTGGTAACCGGCTTGTTCAGGAGGCCAGAAGTCGCCAAACCTGCGTGAGATGATTTGTAATGACTCTCAAAAACAGGTTGTAGACATGGCTCAAAAGTGAGATGGGTCTATATTTCTTCAGCAGGTTCTTGTCACGCTTTTTAACGAAGAGCACCACCACTTTCCTGTATCATGCCATAGACGTTCGTCCCTCGAGAATATCGTAATTTAAAAGCTTCTGAAGAACTTGAAGTACCGGTTTTCCACCTGATTTTAAAAGCTGTCTTAATTCCATCTTCACCCGGTGCCTTGTTGTTCTTAAGCTGTTTGAGAGCCATTCTAATTTCATACAAGCTGATGTCCGGGATATTTTCGGCGTCAATTTGGCTCTTGGGTCTTTAGCCAGATTACTGAAGGGTAAACGTGTGGTCGTGTTTAATTGTCCGTAGAACTTCTCAACCTCCTCCAACAGCTCAGGCTTGGAAGACACGATTCTGCCATCCTCAGTCTTCAGCTTTGTCAGTTGGCAATCAGATCCATTGCCAATTGTTTTGAGCCTTTACTGAGCATGAATCTCCTCTTTTATACGATTAGTATTAAATTGGCGTATATCGCGAGACACAGACTTGGAGAGATCTATCTGTTTAGTCGTCGATACTGGGAAGCATCTTCAGAGGATTTCAGAATCAGGCTCCCTCTTTCCTCCATGAGCTTACTGGTGAAGTCCAAGATCCGAGATGTTCTTTTTTGAACGGCTGGTTTTGAAAGCATTATTTTCCGGTTTCACACTAAATGGCGAAAGAAATGCTCATAAAATGATCATATGCTGCTTCAAATCTTGAAGAACCGAAAGAACCGGTTTTTATGACTTGTAGAACCGGTTTTTATTTGATTAGACAGAACCGGGTTTTCCCGGTTTTTTCGGAACCGGGAAAAACCGGTTCCATGCCCTAATACGTGCCCTCAAGATACCGAAAAATATTGCCAGGGAGCGCGGAGAGTGTTGTAACGGAATACACATATTCTATTGTAATTTTTGCTTCACATTGGTTTTCATTGATTTATCGTTAACATATTGAACGTAAAAACAAACATTTTAATATTTTACCTAAAACGGGATCGAACCTAAGTCCAAAATTAGTTAAGTCGGTTTCTTCGTCACTACGTAAAGGGGGATTTCATTTTTACAACTAGATATCGTGTTAAACTGAACAAACAAAATAAAATTTTGGACTCTCCATACAAAAATGGCAAAACAGATGATCAATTTGTATGAAATGTCCAAAATTTTTTTTGTGATTTGAGCAAAGTCGTAGAACAAAAGTTGTTCAGTACGATGAGTAGAATCCCCAGTTAACGGGTCCTACACCAATTTTGGTACATCCTGAATAATAAATACGTGTATTTTATTAATTTAGGATTTTGACGTAAATGTTGATTTTTAAGTTAACCGTAATATTTTAAACGCGGATAGACATTTCTTAAGCTGAAAAAAATAGAAAACGATTAGTCATCGCTATATATAGGAAATATATAGGATATTTCAAATTTATCGCGCACGACGTACGTCTACGTAAAACATTCATTGCATCTTACATTTTAACCACAATACCAAACAAACCATTGACATATTTGAACAGATTTTAAGCTAACCATCGAATACGTAAAACTATCAGAATTGCTTCTTCTCGATACTCATTATAATATGCTGTATCACAACAGTATAATTATTTTATTAAATTGCGTTATACATAGGTTACTGTTGTAACTGCAGAAATAATGGACTAACACTTCTCGACACATCTCAACCTTTGTTTGAAAATAATGAATAATAAATGAAAGATTTGGTAAGCATATGTATTAATACATTAATGGACTAACACTTCTCGACACATCTCAACCTTTGTTTGAAAATAATGAATAATAAATGAAAGATTTGGTAAGCATATGTATTAATACATATAAAGCTTACCAAATCTTTCATTTATCAACGCCATAGGTACGTAGAGAGAGATGGGTCTTGAGTGAAGATGTAAAAAATTTTTTTTTTCTTAGGTGAAAAAAACGTTGAAAAAATACATGAAAATAAAACGGTTTTCTTTTCTGGCGCAGGTTTTTTTTTCAAGTGTATGAAAATAAAAATATCCTTAGGTGATTATCGTTAAATTAGTATTAGTTGATATATCAATGCTTTGTTTATTAATTTTGAACATTTGAAACTAACGTTTTTTTCATATAGTACAGTAATACACATTTAATAAGGCTTGCCGATGTACCTGCGCAGTAGACAATATTTTAATTACGCGGGAAACTGATGGACCAATCAAATAGCTTCATTGTCACCCGTCATTACACGTTCCGAAAATCTCTGCCGCTATTGGTTGATTGATTTGTCACCGTGCGTTGATTGTTTCGGGTGTTTCCGTCGATAGTTTGTTCTTGTCTGCGCGAACGAAGATAACCGACGCGCCTTATTTTTTGTGTACTACTGTAATCAAATAGCTCAAAATATCAACGTTTTGTTTATTAATTTTGAACATTTGAAACAAACGTTTTTTTCATATAGTAATCAAAAAGCTCAAAATAGTTGGTATTCACTAATATTTAATATTTACTCAGTCAGGATTTATCCAATCCTTGTTTGGATTATGTTTTGGTTTAGATTTTTTATAAATGAAGAATTTAATTGATTTTATCAGTTAAAATTACAAGAAAACCATTACTTTTGATATTTTATTCCATTTCAATTTCATTTTTTGTTCTCTGAAAAAAAAATTGAAAAAAAACGAGGGCGCTGTGTTTTTTCATGTTTTTTTTTCAAATTTGTGAAAAATAAGCTTTTTTTTTTCTATTTACATCACTAGTCTTAGGTAGAGCTTGCGCCGTTTCAATCCAAGATCTCCCTTTCCGAAGCGGTAGTAGTATGGTTAAATTATAAAGGTTCGCGAGCCTTCCTTAAACTAACAGACTCACCAAACATAGCGGGTTACGTCGCTAGCTCGGGGCTTATATTATTTGCCTTTATTTTAAAAAGTAGTTATTCGTAAATGATAATTGACGATCTTGAGAGTCTATGAAGTCTTACGTCCATTCATGGGCCTTTGGTGAAGCGATAAAGCTGCCTATTAACAGGAATAAGTGGGCGAGTTGAAGTGCAGTACTGAAGGCAGTATTGAAACACAAATCGATCTACAAGTAGCAAAAGTTCGTCGTATAACGGTTGTGTTATATTACTTTTTTGTTTTTAATTTAACTTACTTTTTGTTTTGTAATTTTCTGGATAACTGGATCCACCTAATATTTTTAGTTCTAGCTAGTGACACACCACCTACGTTAGTAGCCCCTGGTTCGAGAAAGTTTTATTAGCGATTTACTTAACTGACATCTCTAGAAAATAATTTCAGTCAGTGGTTAAATATGAATCTATTCAAGGTACTCTTTTTATCGTCAAAGCCAGGCCATCGGGATCGAAGCGGATCTCCGAGAATAGACTTTTATATCCTTGAACCTAGACCTAGAGTGGCGTCAGGTAAGTATTTTTAATTAAGTTGATCAAATTATTAACATCAACCTACATATATACGTATCTTGCTTTGTCATGTTCCTATAAAATTCTTTGCATTTACCAACCTACATTATGTCTACCTAGGTAAGTATTAATTCTGGTCCAGGGCACTAGACAGAGAGGCGCCGAAGACATCGATTTATTCTCCATTCACTGTCACTACCAGCAAGGGCAACCCCTACCCCATCCACGTCGTTTATGACGTCACGTCTCACTGAGAAGAGAAAACACTAGGAAATATAGCTCTGTGTAAGAAACTGAAAACTTGTGACGTAAGCTGAACTATGTAACATTCGGACGGATCATACATTTTTATGCTTTGGTACCTACTTTCCTCCAACAGAAAAAAAAACTTATTCGCTGATAATAATATTATAAGCTTATCGAGGGTTCACGGGCTATTTGTATTAAGCGACATTTTTGGAAATGTTCAGGAGATTGTTTTAAAAAAAAACTTAGAAAAATAATCATTAAAACTAAACTGTTTAGTATTATAATATAGATTCTCGATATTCTTAATATTTTAAATATTATTCAGAAGTTATTTTTTATGCGGTATTTTGTAAGAAATTAATTTTTAAAGTAGAGGTTACTTGTGTTTCCAAAAATGTCGCTTAATACTAATAGCCCGTTGTAACGAATCATTCCTGATCGTCACCAAGGGTTAAAGCTAAGGATATTTGACATGTTCATTCTATTATTAGGCATTCAAAGTTTTGAATGGAAAGGAAAGAAAATATGGAATACTATAGTTAAAAAATAGCTTTACTTTAGTTGGTGTGAAATACAGGTTGCTGGTATACTTGTCAGCCCTATACATCCCCCCGCCCCCATTCCGACTGCAAAAGCCACCTACACTCCTGATCCTATCTACGTGGCCACTGGTGTCTTGGGTAGATCTCAGCTGCATAGAGGCACAAGGACGAGAGTTGATACGCCCCCAGGTGAACGGTCTCCTGTGCTGCCGGCAGGATTCAGTAACGGACCTCAGAACTTGAGGCTGTGTCACCCACGTGCCCTCAGGATCCGGTTGGATGCTGGATACCGTCACGGTGCTCGAGCCACTCACTTAGAGTGTTACAACTTCGCCCATGATTCCTTATGCTCTGACCTCAACACCCCTGCAGAAGAACTTCTGGTCAGTGAGCCACCGGAACGGAACGGAACGGAATGGTTGATGATTTTCATAGAGGATTATGGTGTTAATGAAGAATAGGAGGAAGAGGCTTTTGTCCAATCCACTTATATTAACATTCTGTGTTAAGTGGTTATTGATATATTTCAATCAAAGAGATTTTGATGTTGAGTATGAAAGAAGAGACTTATGTCCTTATTTCACCTGATGGTAAACCTAATGACTAAATCACTAGTGATTGTTGGTATGGAAGTAAGTTTATACAACTTATTTGATGGGAAAAGCAGTGGCTGAAGATGATTTAGGTATCAATAGTAGGCGAATGCAATTATAAAAGTAATTGTATTTTATATTTTAGAAAGCTTTTGGTTTGTACTAATATGTAGGTCAATTCATTCAAACTTGACCAAGTGTTTTTGATATTTTTATTATAATGAATAGTAATATAACTTTGATCATCTGATTAGCACTAATTCTGTAAGTACTCTCCTTCTATTTCTACCACACGAGTCCACCGCTCCTTAAGCTTCTGTACAGCTGTATATCAGCCTGCTTTATTACCCTCTTCTATTTCTTTGGCCAAACGTACTTCTAACTCCTCCCAGGACTGGAATGTGGTACCACGCAGAGTATTCTTTAAAATGGCAAAGCAGCCGTAATCACAGGGCGAAAGATCAGGTGAGTAGGGGGGATGAGCCCACTCCGTAATCCCCATTGTCACACAAAACTCTTTGATTTTATTCGATTTGTGTGGCCTGCATTGTCGTGTAGGATCATCACCCTCTTGTAGTTCTTTCCAGAAAGCCAGGATTCAATATTCCGATTTAGGAAGTCATAGTAGTATTCGGCAGTCACAGTCTTGTTTGCTGGTAATAACTCCCAGAAAGCGATCCCGTTCCAATCCAAGGCCAAAATAAGCATGCGCTTAGGGCCAAGCGTATTATGAACAGCCAAACGCGGTGGTGGCTCGTTTTTAGCTAGCCAGTACTTGGAGTGAGTCCGATCCATCGGGGTCCTCAAAAACACCCAACTCTCATCTAATGCCAAAGTTTGATGAAGTAATCGTGGATGCTTCCTCAGTAGCTGCAGGTTATGGTTTGATGCTGCAATTCTGGCTACTCTGTTTTCTGGGTTCAAGTCACGAGGAACAAATATTCCCAGCCTCTTGCTTAATTTCAAATCATCAGTTAATATTCTATGAATCGTGGACTGAGGAATGTCCAACTCCTCGACAAGCTCCATCTCCGACCAGTCTCTTTTGTCTTCAAGTGCTAGCCTCACAGCATGAATACGTTGATAGCGCTCAGGGTGAAAATGTTGAGCCCCACCTCTGCCTTCGCTGATATCCCACTGATTTTCTTGAAAACGTTTCACCCAAAATTTCACCGTAGACAGAGAGTACGCAGTCTTGCCAATACTCTTCTGCAGCAGCCGATAAATTTCAGAAGCAGTAGCTCCACCAAGTACATGAATTTTAATAAAACCTCGCTGTTCAATATCAGTAACAGACGATATGCCCCTTTGTAGATCCATAACTAAATCGCGTAAAAAGTTTGTGTGCAGATATCGAACGCCTGAACACGTTGTAACTCGTTGACGCAGTACGTAATATATACTTGAACTGTAGATATACTATAAAAAGAAAATTCGAAAGTTAAGTTTGAATGAATTGACTTATTATTTATATAAAATTCAGTGGCTTTAATATTAACTATTATTGTCAAGCATGAGTAGCTGAGGTTATGGACATGATTGTGGAGTTGGTGTTTTGCTTGGTTACCAAGGCTAATCTTTATTTGAATTTATTTATTGTGATGCCGCGGCATTGATATGCATATGGATCACTATTAGTTTATCTTTATGAAGTTCGATATATGATTGAATATGAATCTTTAGAAATATAAAGTTTAATATTGCCGGAGGTTAGTCAGTTGTAACTTTCAGGTTTGCAACTTTAACTTTTGTACTTAACCTTTTGTCGATCATGCGGTGATGGCTGTAGTCTTCCCTGTGGTTATTGGAGTATCCGCGGTACTTATACGCATAAGGACCTCTTTTATCCATAGCAGGCTATTAGTTATATCATTTGGGTGATTGATGGTTATGGTGTTGTAAACTTATAAAGTGCAACAAGTATCTAATTCTAAATTTTGACTTATAATTCAATCATAATGTTACTTTGAGGTTTGCAACTTTAACCTTTGTACTTAACCTTATGTCGATCATGCGGTGATGGCTGTAGTCTTCCTGTGGTTATTTTAGTATCCGCTACTAGATTACTAGATTATCTGGCCAAAGTTTATCTAGGAAGTTTTCTTAAATTCTCGACTCGGTGGCTAAGTGGTTAGCGATCCTAACCTTTGATCCGAGAGTCGTGGGTTTGATCCCCACAAAGGGCAAACTTTTCTGTGATGAGCAGAATTGTTTGCTCTGAGTCTGGGTGTATAATATCTATATATGTATGTATTTAAATGTATATGTGTATGTTTATCAGTCTCTGGTTCCCAAGATACAGGGAATCCTAGTTTGGGGCCAGATGACCGTGTGTGATTTGTCCCGGATAATATTATTATTATTATCGTTTTTCAATTTTGTTATACTCGGCTTTAAGAAACCGGAAACATAAGTGCGCACGGGCCTAAGCCAAGTGAACACCAGATGTACTAAACTCAGTGGTATTATCCTGATCTTGGTCTGCCGGATGATCCTTTATTATTATTATTATTAATGGACTAAGTACTTATAATGGGTTTGGGTTCCTAAGGGAAAACAATTGAATAATCAGGTTCTAGTGTAGATTATTAAAACTATTTTTTTTTAATATTATCTAAAAAGATGAAAACAAGATCAAGCACGAACAGAGAAAGGTAGCTGAATGCAACTACAAATAAGGAAAATTCTGAAATTAAAATACTCATCGTTTTAATCCGTCTTGAACCTACCAATTTAAAGAGAAAATAAAGTTGTAGAATCTATAACTAATTCTCATACATAAATCTGATGTTGTTTACATCTTTTATATTGTTACTTCCTGCCTATAAATTATTTTTCATGAGGCCTATAAATAACTAGTTACTGTGACTTGAGTTGGGAAGCACGAAAACCGTCAAGAAAAATGACACTAACAATCAAAGCTAAACCCTACGATCGAAACATAAATATTTAGCGCCTATTATACAGGATTTGAAAGACCACAAAAGAATCTGAACAACTTTTAGACATTTTCATACAAACTGATCGGCCAATCAGACACTTTTGTATGGAGAGCCAATTTTTTTTGAGAATTCAGTATAAATGTTTCATGGGATCAGCTGTTCAGTTTCATAAGTGAAACCCACCGCTTACGTTTCCGGGAGTGGTGTTTTTACACTCGAAAATGATCAAAAATATGTTTTCTTTAACTTTCTTTGATTGTACGAGGAAATCAAAGGTTAGATGGAAAAAATCCGCATTTGTACGAAAGATATTGTCATTTATTTAGTTTTATGGTTTTTGTATACAGGTTTGTTCATTTATATTAATGTACTTATTATTTTTATAAGAGAGTTCACAAACAATCAGCAAATAGAAAAGTTATATCATCACCTGATAGTATATTTTGTAAGTACTGGTTGCTTTCGTACAAAATAGTTAATTTAAAAATAGACAGACATGACAAAAACACCGAAAAAATGTTGGAACGTTTCTTATGTGTTTTCGCGGGAAAATAGCCAAAAGCATTGTCGATCACCATAACAGTTTAGAAGCTCAAAGTTTGCGTTTTTTGTATATAGGTACTGAAAAGTGGGGCGTATCGTTCATTTACTCGCGGTTGCTTACAAAATATGGTACCAATTGCAGAAAAATCGGAAAATCTGTTTGAACGATATTACTTCGTAGCAAAAAAAAACCCACTACGTCAAACTGCAACACAAACGATGGAGTGAATGCAGTAATATTGTATTAAATGTTCTGTTCCTTGGGAAGGTCTATTTTAAACTATGTCAATTATTTGTAGATACTTTGATGGTAGGAACTTTGTACTAGGTAGAAAAATATGACGATTTAAAAGTATGCGTAAAGCATCTACTTAAATAAAAAAGATTTTTGATTTTGATTTTTTGGTTTTGATAGCATACGACCATTTGCCAGCTTATCTCCAACTTAAAAAAATAATACAAACAAACAATTCCACATAAAGATGTGGAATGATCGAACAACTGATAGATTTGTATGATAGAAACATAAGTTCTTTAAAATTCAGCAAATTATGAAATAACGGGCCCTACATACCTACTTTTGTTACACGCTATACACGTATGGTTATTATTATGGTACTTATGACTAATTACTATAACACTGATTCACCTGATAATCGTCACGATGATAAAGTAAATAAGTGAATCACTGTAAATAATATATCTCTTATCGTGTGCTTATGCTTCCCCAGTTACACAAAGAGAAGGAAGATACCAAGTGTGTGTTGGACCACACGCAAAATTACTTTTTAAAATACGTTTCGGAAATTATGTATGGAAATGAAATGAAATATGAAATGAAATATATATTTATTGCAAAAAACTCATATTTACAGTTATGAAATTTAACCAAGTGACCCCACACTAGGCATGGCCCGTATCGTCAAAGAACTTTTCAAAAATGTATTTTTTTTTACGAAGTTGGTCGAGTAAGTCAGTCTAGCTGTAATAATGGAGCCCAACGTCTGTGATATACTGACGGACAAACGGCAACCTTTAATATGGTACATAGTTCATTATTCTTATCTACTTTGTATACCTAGTTCTCGAAAAGTAGTGAATTAAAATAAACGTTTTTTTAGCGGAATAAGTAATGTATTGGATACTTGCTGGCTCTGAGCATACAGTGGCAGTGTCTTCTGACACGAAGCCTTATCCAGCCAGAAAAAGGGTGTCATACGTAATATACAGGGTGTAACAGAAAGGTGTGATAATACTTCAAGGTTGGCTTTTACCCATCAAACTGAACAACTTTTGTTCAACAACTTTGTTGAAATCGCAAATAAATTTTCGGACTTTTCATACAAACTTGGTTCGCCAGCTGATCGATTTGTATGAAAAGCCCAAAAAAAATGTTGCAATTTGCCAACCTTGAAGTATTATCACACCTTTCTGTTACATCCTGTATACGGTCGTTCGTTACATATGGTTAGGCTATCGAGCACTGTGCATCAATGAGTTGCTGCATATTGTATGGTACTCCATATCGAAAAGTACGTGACATCGAAACTTGCAGTATCGAAAGATATCGAAAGAAGTATCGAAAGATATCTGCTCGCGACACAGGCATTTTATTGAGGTTCTATAAAGTCAAGTCAAGTCTTTCCTTTAGGCGGAAATCACACTGCTTCGGACATCGCAACAAAATACGATGGTCCGAATTTAAACTTTGTACTGTAAAATGTTGATTTGTATACAAAAATCGCAGGGTACCACACACTGAAATCGTATCATCGTCCGAAGGTGCGATAGGCACGACGAAATCGTGCTTACGGAAGAAGATGCGATGCGATTCGCAGGGTATGCTTCACTGAAATCGCATCTTCGTCCGAAGGTACGATTCGCACGACGAAATCGTGCTTACGGACGAAAACACTATCACTCCTAAATACCATTTAAAAATAAAATATTGTAATTGTGATTATAATTAATTTAATTATTTTAAGCAATAATTGTAATTGTTATTGTAATTTTTAACCTGTAATTGTTTCATCACCAGAGATGTGCAAAATAGGTTATAAAATGTATTTAAATGCAAAATACAAATACTTTTTGTATTTTGTTATTTCAAATACAAAATAGTTTTTCATTTTATATTTAAAATACTAAATGCAAAATACGCATTTACAAAATGCTTTATTAAAATAAAATACTTTTAGTTTCAAACTACCTTTATTTTGTTGCAAGAGAATTGTTAGTTTTTTTCGGAAGTCTACATCAGGTGCGCAAGCTCTTAAAGCTGAACAGTTGGCGCGAAACCCTGAAAAAACTCCTCTCAAACTCATGCAAGAAGTGCCAACTCGGTGGAATAGCTGCTTTCACATGTTCAAGAGGATTTTGGAGCTAAGCGATTATTTGCCTAATGTCCAAAGGAAATTTCCGCGAGCTCCTGACATGTTAAGTGTGGACGAGGAAAATGTTCTTTAAGACGCTGTAACTATTTTAAACATTTTTGAACAAGCTACAGTGATGGTCAGTGGTGAGCAGTACGTAACTAGTTCACTTATTATTCCCATAATTCGTGGCTTTTATGAGAATTTCACTGAAATTCAAGAAAACATTAAAACAAATCCAGGAGTCTTTTCACTCAAATTCGGGAAAATACATCGGCACGGTTACTAGAATACGAAAGACAGACCACCTGCAGAATTGCCACATATCTGCATCCATATTTTAAAGACGCATTTAGAAAGTTTGAAAATAAACAGGCTGCAAAAGATGCAGTTAGAGCAGAAGTAAAAAACATATTTCGATCTGAAACCCCTGCGGATGGTGAACCTGTTCAAAGTGGTGCCGATTCATTACAACAAGAAGCATGTTCCGACAAATTGCCGCAGCTTTTCAAATATTTGCAAAGAAAAGAAGGTCCAGCTTGCCTACAAACTGACGCCACCGCAATCAACTTAATTAAAAAATGTATGCTGAAACTCGTTATTTCGGTGAATACAAAAGTAATGTCATGAAAGATTTTTGGATGTGCTATCACCACCTGAAGCCTTTGGATGCTGTTGCAATAAAATACTTGTGCATTCCATCCACATCAGTACCTTCTGAGCGAGTTTTCTCAGCGACAGGTTACATAATAAATGATAGGCGCAGTTCACTTTTGTCCGATGCAGTGGAAATGATATGCTTTCTCAACCAAAATCAATGGTTGCTTGATTAAAAATTTAAGAGGTATAGGTTTTAGGTTATTAAGTATAGAAGTTAAATAAACATTTTTCGATTAATTAAGTTTTTATTTACATAACTAATAAAATAAAACAAATTATCGACATTTCTCCGGAGATTCTCCGGTTTTTTCATAAAACCTACTCGAAAAAACCGGAGTTGAAATTTATCTCCGGTGTAAAGCACTAGTTCGTTTGGTTCAACGCATTTGGCAACCTAATGTCGTTTTCGGCTTAGCTGCTCTGTCTGCTCAGAGCAAAGTCGAAAACTGCCGAGCTATTCCGAATGTTTTCGAGCAGAAAACGATAAAGAAAGCAGTTCAATTCAGTGTTGCCATAATGAGAAAAAGGTACCATTTTTCATCACATTAATTATCAATTCTTTGATGTTTCCAAATTTTTGCGTAAAGTATTTTGTATTTCGCAAATACAAAATATGTCCTAAAAGGTATTTCAAATAAAATATAAAATGCTTTTCTAAAAAAAGTATTTAAATACAAAATGGAAATAGGTTTTTTGTATTTTGCATTTCAAATACTGTTATTTTTAAAATGTCACATCTCTGTTCATCACTAACCTAAATGTTTTTAATTATTATTTATAAGAAATTTTCTAAGAAGTTTGCCAATCATTTTGCACGCTATGGCCTCATCATAAAATAAATTTCCCTGTTTATATTGCGAAAGGTCCCGCCAGTTCGTCCGCGTGGGATTCGGTTTTATTAATTACTCACCCATTTTTTTCTTCTTTTGTTGACGGCTGTAATATATCAGCAAATTACTCAATTTATCCTTTTTTACAAATGGAAAGCTGGTGCTCACGACTTCATTCACGTGGAACTTCTGAATGCAGTCATCTTAGTGTGCTTACCTACGTGAAAAAAAAAATGAAATGAAATGAAATTATGAAATTGCCGATTTGTGTTAAAATATTCAAAAGAAAAGTAATACATAAGAATTTAAAATAATCACTTATTCTCAAAATATCACTGTTCATATAGAAATCAAATAATGATTGTTACATGCCTGTAGTCTGAATATTTTTATAGCGCAGTACAGCTCTGTTCGAAACCAGCGGCCTTAACCTGTAGTTAGCAACTCATACCATTTCTCTTCCCATAGATCCCAAAGGTAAGTTTATACTGCACACACGGGGCCAAGTCCTGTTTGGTGGAAGTTTGTGGTGCTAGTGGCCAACGCCAGTGTCAGAAATTTTCAAATCCTTGTAAAGGCCTCTGATATGCTAACAACTGGTATCTTCTGAAAACAAATGGCACCAACGGCTAACCGTCCTTTGCAACAATGAAACCCATGCAGGTTACGTACGACCGTGTCTGTAGTCAACTTGCCTCAACCGCTTCAGGTTCTGACCCTGGCCATACTTTCGGACATGACAGAAAGCGCCTTGTAAACTACCTACTGCGTTACGTAGGCTACGTATACCTATAACTTATTTCTAAGTATACAATAAGGTGTTAACAAATTAGCTGGTAATACTTAAACTGGGACTTCCTTCTACTAGTGAAACTGAACAACTTTTCCCAAGGAACCCATTGTCAATTCGCTTTGACCATCTTACTGAGACATATAGATTGTGTTAGGAAAAAACGCGAATAAAAAAAATCCTTTCCTTGCGTTCTTTTTCTCGCACGAACAGGGACGTATTTACCATATGACCAACCGGGGTAGTAGTCCGGGGTGGCAGGAGGTGATTTTTTACTTGACTTGCCTGAGATAAAACCTGTCTTTCTACCTATTTATTATCAAAAACTAAAAATAACAAGGCACAGGCTTTACCTAACGTTTCTCCCGCAACCAATGAGGAGGACATTGTTGATTATATTAAGGAAAAAACTAATGAAGTTGTAGATTTGAATAGATAAACTTAAAATCAAACAGAAAATATAATGCTTACAAACTATATGTATACATAAAGTAGATGTGTTCTAGCTAACTCATATTCTGTGATTATTTTCTTATATACAGGGTGTAAGGGACAGGTTTCCGAAAACTTTAAGGGCTTGCTCAGTAGACGAAACTGAACAACTTTCCACAAGAATTTTTTTCAGGAAACGAAAAAAAAATTCGGCTTCTCCATACAAACTTTCCAATCAAGATTATAATTTTGTATGGAGAAGCCGATTTTTGTTTTCGTTTCCTGAAAAAAATTCTTGTGGAAAGTTGTTCAGTTTCGTCTACTGAGCAAGCCCTTAAATTTTTCGGAAACCTGTCCCTTACACCCTGTATATACTCCTGGTGGCTATTATTTAGGTATACACACAAATAACAATACACATTTATATATCCTCGTCTTCACTCATTGTTTACTTTGAATTTTTAATATCTTTTCTCCTTTGTGACATTCACCACACACACACACGCACGCACGCACGCACGCACGCACGCACGCACGCACGCACGAACGCACACACACACACACACACACACACACCCACAAACACACACACACCACACACACATACACACACACTGTTTGCAATACAGTATACACTCACACATTCCACATACATTTTTGTAATTCTGTGGAAATCTGTAAGCGTATTAATATTACTGTATATTGTAAGCTGTTGATTTCCCTAATAAATAAAATAAAAATAAAATAAATGAACAATTATGGCCAGAAGCAATAACTTTTAGGCGTTTTGTGCATTTTTTGTACCAAAATAAGCGTAAAAGTTTACCTGTTAAAGTTACATAAATTAAGTCGTTTTTATGGATAAAACTAAAATCGAAAATCAATGTAAATTAACTAGCTTTAATTGTAAGTCAATAAAGAGATCGATCGACTGCGTTCGCGATCTATGTAGGCTATCAGATGTAGTAGCTCTCCAAGAAACCTGGCTGCTTCCCCATGACCTAAACTTTTTGGGCACAATCAGTAATGATTTTCAATATACAGGCAAATCAGCTGTAGATACTTCTGCCCGCCTCCTAAGGGGAAGGCCTTATGGGGGAGTAGCCATTCTATGGAGAAAAAGTTTATTTCAATCGGTCAGTATTATACAATGTAATAGCACGCGTCTTTCCGCTATTAAAGCAGTGACGTCCGACCGTTGTATTATTGTATGCAGTGTGTATATGCCGTTGCCGACCGATTTTCTTGATAACTTAACTCTTTTCACAGATGTTTTAAGTGAGATAAGTGCAATAGCGGAGAGCAGAAGAGTGGAGAGCTTATATATCTTAGGAGATTTTAATTGTCGAGGAGGACTGCCTTTTGCATAGCCGCTATTATCGGTCTGCCTCGAAGTCCCAGCCGCCTAAGGTTATGATCCAGGTCAGCGGGGATCAAACCATTAACGGACAGGACTACAGGGATGATTCCAGTGGATTGCACTTGCCACACATCCGTAACCTCCTGGGCCAGGTTAAGGTACCGCATCCTCTTGTCGGCATCAGCTTGCACGAGGTTTTCGTCATGTGGAATAGTGATATCCACTAAAAACACCCTTGACTGCGCCCGATCCATCAACACGATATCAGGTCTATTATGATCAATAGACCTGTCCGTGATGATGTCTCGGTCCCAGTATAGCTTGGCGCGGTCGTTTTCGAGAACCGACTCCGGCATCCTATACGACGATTTCGAAAACGGCTTGAAACCTTTTGACGAAAATCTAGGATTAGGGGTTAAAAATATCGAGAAATCGATCTACGAGGGAATTATCTTCGAAAAAATTCATGTTAGGGAGATATGGGCGAAATTACATAAAAGCAGAATGCATATGATGATTATTTTTAACTGTCACTTTTAAGTTCCTTGGTGGACTAGCGGTTTTGGCGCGAACCACTTACGTTTTGCTGCTTTTAGGTCCGGATTCGAATCTCACCCATGAAACTATATTTTTTTTGTCTCTTTTATTTTTATTTTGTGTGAACTTATGTTAATATTATAAAAATAAATAAAAAGACTTAAGAGTGATAACAAATATTTTAACCTCTTTGTATTTAAGAGACAAAATATAATAAATAAAATCTTTCGCCATATAAGTGAATTACATACCTGATGATTGTGCCGCCCTGCGTATTCGACAATAGGAAATTTTCCATGGCTTTCTCTAAACTTAACTTAACTAAACTGATTGATATTACTGACTAATATGTATCATAATAAATGATGAACAACTTTCTAATATTACGTATCACTGAATATTTTTCTGGTTTTTTTATAAAAAAAGGATAATTTGCATGAATTTTTTCAATAGAATCAAATTACAAAAAAAATATTATAGATATTTTCAGAACAAATATTGCTTGTCCTTTCGTCCCTTAGAAGGCCACTACCACCTAAAACAACATCATGTTAAATGTTTCATAGAAAATATATCTTATAGTATGTACTACTAAACAAGTTATCTTAGTTTATAAAAACTCCGATTGAACGAGCGACGCTCGGTCTGTAATACGGCAACCGCCGAGCTATGAAGCCATATTTTAGAGCGATCTCTTGATGCAGGATCCTAGCTGCTTGGTTATGTCTGTGCAGATACTCAGTTACGAAGAATCGAACAACCGGAGGTTATATGGCGCAGGGTTTCACCAGGCTGACGGCACAACCGACATACGTCCAAGGTGCCGTCTTTCATTATGAACCTCCTCCTCCTCCTATTATTATTATTATTTACGTAGAATCGCACTGTTACCGGTGGTTTTGAATAAAATTAGTAGCGAAACAACAAGACTCATGAACTGGCAGAATTCACAGAAGAGGTAAATTATTATTCAGTTTGATTGTAGTTACGTCATCAATAGCCAAAAGACGTCCACTGCTGGATAAAGGCCTCCCCCAAGGATTGTGCCGGGCATGCGCTGTCCGCATCCAGTAGCTTCCCGTAACCTTCACCAGGTCATCGGTCCACCGAGTGTTAGGCTTGGCTACGCCACGTCTTTCGATACGTGGTCGAGTGAGAACATTGAATGCCCCAATGGCCATCTGTTCTACGAGATATGCGCCCTGCCCACAGCCACCTCAGTTTAGCGATTCTGTGAGCTATGCCGGTTACTTCTCCTCCTCATTTCTGATTCGATCACGCAGAGAAACTCCAAGCATACCATGCTCCATCGCCCTTTGGGTGACGTCGAGCCTTTTTACGAGGCACATGGTACGATATTTATAATTATTGATATCTCTGATATTATGACTGACTCGGTGGCTAAGTGGTTAGCGATCCTGACCTCTGATCCGAGAGTCGTGGGTTCGATCCCCACACAGGGCAAACTTTTCTGTGATGAGCAGAATTGTTTGCTCCGAGTCTGGGTGTATAATATCTATCTATATATGTATGTATTTAAATGTATATGTGTATGTATATCAGTCTCATGTTCCCAAGATACAGGGAATCCTAGTTTGGGGCCAGATGACATAAACATAATTTTTCTTGTGATCTTTTTCCAAACGCTACAAATACCAAAGATGTATTATACAATATACTTTTATGTCTTCGCAGTGATTTATATATCGAAATATCACAAATATATATATATTTTTAAATAAACTTGTCTCGAATTTTAAAGAACACTCTAACAATTTTTTATATAAATGACCCTTACTAGTGTTCTACAACATATTTTTTTCAAAAATTTTGGTAGATTAGAACAGTATTAGAAAAAATATTATTATTATCTGGGGGCGCTAGCGCCCCAGGGCCAAGGTAGCGCGACGCAACATCCTTTTCTCGAAGCAACTCAGGGCACTTTTAACCCCCCTGTATCTTAGAAACCAGAGATTGTAGATGTTAAAAATTTCTGTCATGTAGAGTTCTCAATGAACTAAGCTAGAAATATAAATTGCAAGTTTCTACCTGTTGTAGTTTAAGAAATAATTACAGACAAAGTTCCTCCATTTTGTCACTGACTCACTCACCGATCATCAAAAAGCTAAGCCACTTCTAGCAAAGCTACGAGCTTAAAATTTGGTATGGGGGTAGTATTTCACTGAGACAGGAAAAATAAAAAAAAACATGTGTTAAAAAACCATCAAAAAAACCAAAAAAATCCGTGAGCACCACGACTTGAACCTACACCGGTTTGGATTACGCGTCCATTGTCTGCACCATTACGCCATTGACTCATATTAACGTACAGTGAAATATGTCATTATTTTCATGTGTAACTTCAACAAAGATGGATAGTAGAAAATAATCTCACTATGCATTGGTGTACTAATAGATGGCACCACAATTAACTTAAAACGCGCTTACGAAACGAATACTAAATAGTAGGGTAGTAAATAGAGTATCCATTAATAGGAAACGATTTATTGTGGCTGGTTTATGACCGCGTGAGTGGTATTGTTCTGTATGAATGACCTGATGCTGCAGCCGGGGTCGTCTCCTCAATGTAAAACTCCTCAATGACTTAAGCCAAACACGCCGGGTTTAGACTAGTTTGTACAGTATACAGGGTGTAACAGAAGTGTATGACAATACTTCAAGGTTGGCTTTTACCCATCAAACTGAACAACTTTTGTTCTACAACTTTGTTGAAATCGCAAAAAATTTTTTGGACTTTTCATACGAACTTGGTTCGCCAGGTGATCGATTTGTATGAAAAGTCCTATGATCTGGTATGATTCTGCAGCCAGGATCGTCTCCTCAAAGTGAAACTCCTCAACGGCTTACGGCAGACACGCTAAGTTTGGTCAGTACTGTACAGTTCGTTGCCACAAAAATAATAAAGTATAAGGCAACCTGATTCTGCAGCCAGGTTCGTCTCCTCAAAGTGGAACTCCTCAACGGCTTAAGGCAGACACGGCGGGTTTGGGCTAGATTGTACAATACATTAACACAAAAGTGATGATCTATGAGCTGACCTGATGCTTTATCCAGGGTCGTCTTCTCAAAGTAGAACTCCTCAACGGCTTACGGCAGACACGCCGGGTTTGAGCTAGATTGTATAGTATATAAACACAAAAATAATTATCTATGAGCTAATCTGATGCTGCAGCCAGGGTTGTCTTCTCAAAATGGAACTCCTCAACGGCTTACGGCAGAGACGCCGGGTTTGGGCTAGATTTTACAGTACATTGACACAAAAATAATGAACCATGAGCTGACCTGATGCTGCAGGCAGCGTTGTCTCCTCAAAATGGAACATTTCATTGGCTTACAGCAGACACGTCGGGTTTAGGTTAGATTGTACAGTACATCGACACAAAAATAATGAACCATGAGCTGACGTGATGCTGCAAACAGGGTCGTGTCCTCAAAATGGAACACTGCAGTGGCTTACGGCAGACACGCCGGGTTTGAGCTAGATTATACAGTACATACACATAAAAATAATGAACCATGCTCTGATGCTGCAACCAGAGTTGTCTCCTCAAAGTGGAACTCCTCAACGGATTACGGCAGACACGCCGTGTTTGGGCCATATTGTACAATATATAGATACAAAAATAATGAACAATGTGCTGATCTGATACCGCAGCCAGGGTCGTCTCCGGAACCCGTAAAATGTTCGTACAAAAATAAGTGAGATCCCACCAAAAACATACTGTGAAAATGGGCCAAGGTACTAGTACAGATTAGATAATAGTACTGGACTACTACGCCGCTTGAAAAAGTAGTAAGATCTGATGAGGAGCCAAGAGTAAGGGATTGTTATATTAAAGAAAGCAAACGATTTTCACTAAATAACCTGTCTTATTTTATATAATAAGTAATAATTCATATGTAGTTTACTAATTCCAAGTTGTAAGAGTAAATGAACCTACAATTATTTATTCATAAAAAATATCAGAGTCATCTATTTATTCTAAAATAGTAGGCTTATCATGTACCTTGGCTGATAAATCTTACAGCAAATGATAGATGGCGTGAATGATTTTTTTTAGTTCTTTAGAATAGAGTCCATATTAGAAAGAAATTTTTAAAAGAGCGACATCTATTGTTGAGTAGTAAAACTTAATGACATTTATTTTTGACATTAATGACATTAATTTGTGATGTAGAGGTGTACTAAATCATGACTAAATCGATCGATTTGTTAGAATACAAATTTAAAAACTCGGAAATCCTTTGTTTAAAGTCAACAGGTTTCATGTCACGGGTAAGAATTCCACGAGATAAAGTTAAATAACTCAATTTGCAGGTACAATTTATAATCATTGTAAAGATAATTACATTTTTAGATTGAATAATTTATCATCGACAAACACTTTTTCGATAAAAAAACATCTCTATTTACAATAACAAAGCGAAAATTATAAATTACGAAATTATCATAAAACAACAAGAAATAAAGGCTACCCTGTGATAGGAAACGTTGCTGTAAGTTTTGTTCTTTTGTTTTTTATTGTTTTTGCACCATTTCATAGCACAGTATGACATTTTTAAAATTTTTTAACGGAGATGTGCACTCGTCGCTTGACAGATTGCGAATAGTGCGCGAAAATGTGGCGCTACTCAACATAGGGGAGCAAACCACTATCAGCGACTACGCTGTCGTGGAGTATTAACCACATCTAATTGTTCTCTTATATCGATGCTAAAAAGTCACCAAAACTGATTGATATTACTGACTAATATCATAATAAATGATGAATAACTTTCTAATATTACGTATCACTGAATATTTTTCTGTTTTTTTATCAAAGGAAATTATAAAAAAATATTATTGATATTTTCAAAACAAATAATTCTTGTCCTTTCGTCCCTTAGAAGGCCACTATCGACTAAAACAACACCGTACAAAATGTTCCACAGAAAATATATCTTATTTTGTACTACTAAACCAGTTATCTTAGTTTATAAAAACTCCGATTGAACGAGCGACACTCGGTCTCCCAGCTAGTAAATACATATTTATGACATTATGTATTTTGTATAAATAAATTTCAAATAAATAATCAATTGTTTATTTACTTATAACAAATATTTAAAGGCAAAGACAAAGTAATGTTATATGGTGACATTGCATATACGTAGTGGTTGCGCAAAAGAATAGAGTGGATTGTATTAGGTTATGATTAGGTGAAAAATCAGAGCAGTATTACTTGCTTCGTTGCTCTAACATTCATATATGGATAGTAATAAAATTTTTTCTAACACTGTTCTACCCTACCGAAAATTTTGAAAAAAATATATGTTATAGAACATAGTAAGGGTCATTTATATCAAAAAGATCGTGATGGTGTTCTTTAAAAATCGAGACATTTATATTTTTCAAAATTTTTAATTTGTGATATTTCGATATATAAGTCACTGCGAAGACTTAAAAGTATATTATATATTACATCTTGTTTCTAGTATATCTAGCGTTTGCAAAAAGATCACAAAAAATTATGTTGTTTTAAGAAAAAAAGATATATTTTTAAAAATCGATTATTATTTTTTATTTTAAAAACTAGCGCGTGCACAGGTTTGATAGCTTAGGGAAATGTTTCTCCTGAGAAGCTGATGTCATGGTTAAAATATCAACCTAACTTTCCCGAGGGGCATCTGGCCCATGCTTATTCCGCTATACTCTTTATACATATACAGGATGTAACAGAAAGGTGTGATAATACTTCAAGGTTGGCTTTTACCCATCAAACTGAACAACTTTTGTTCTACAACTTTGTTGAAATCGCAAAGAAATTTTCGGACTTTTCATACAAACTTGGTTTGCCAGCTGATCGATTTGTATGAAAAGTCCAAAAAAATTTTTGGGATTTGAACAAAGTTGTAGAACAAAAGTTGTTCAGTTTGATGGGTAAAAGCCAACCTTGAAGTATTATCACACCTTTCTGTTACACCCTGTATAATTATACAAAATCGGTAGATTAACTCTGTTTTGCTTCATGTCAATATGACCCTGAACATAAGTGGTGGTGAAGCTTACATCACTCCTTATATTAATTTTATTGCTTGCGTCTGAATATTTCCATAACACTGACTATTAACATAGAACATAGCTGAAATAACTTCCGAAAGGTAGTAAAGTACTGTTGCAGGAATTAAAGAACTAAGGCCCATGAATTTCCTAAAACTTATTAATGATAGCCGATATTGTTTATGCTCTATCCGTTTGGCATAACTTTTAACTGATTCTTTTGAACAGTGTTTATATGTAACTTTTCCCACAACGTGTAATGGCTTCTACCCTTATACAGTTGTAAAAACCTTTAAGTCACTTAAACTTAAAAACACTGAAGATTTATGGGGCATGTCTGTTAATTTGTTAAAGTCGGTTATTGATACTATAGCCCCTTATCTTGCTTCTCTTTTTAATATATGCATAGATAGTGGTGTATTCCCGGATCTTATGAAATTTTGTAAAGTTGTTCCCTTATTCAAATCCGGAGAAAAAACTAACCCTAGTAATTACAGACCTGTCTCGGTACTGCCAGTACTTAGTAAGATCTTTGAAAAAATAATTCTTACTCAAATGTTAAGCCACTTCAATATTAATAAAGTGCTTCATAATCTACAGTTTGGCTTCACTAAAGGGCGTTCGACAACCGACGCAGGAGTCGAACTGATAAGAAACATATATGATGCGTTCGAAAAATCGCAAAATGCTATAGGAGTCTTCTGCGATTTGTCCAAAGCATTTGATTGCGTCGAACATAAAACCTTACTTTTAAAGCTAGAACATTACGGGGTCAATAATAAGGCTTTGAATTTGTTAGAGTCATACTTAGTTAATAGAACTCAAAAGGTGCATATAAATGGTACAAATTCGTGAGGCTCACGCGTTAAAATGGGTGTGCCTCAAGGGTCTATTTTGGGACCATTCCTGTTTTTGGTTTATATCAACGACCTACCTTTTATGGTTGAATCGCTGTCTAAAATTGTGTTGTTTGCGGATGATACATCTCTAGTTTTTAAAATTGACAGACAAACTGATATGATTGACGAAGTAAACGACACTCTTTGTAAAGTACACAATTGGTTCACCGTGAACAACCTAGTCCTTAATGCAAAAAAAACTAAATGCATAAATTTCACCTTACCGAATGTTAAAAATATAACTCAAAACGTGTCATTAGCTAGCAGTGTTTTAGAATTCGTACCAAAAACAGTTTTCTTAGGTATAACCGTAGATTCAAAACTTCAATGGGGTCCTCACATAGAAACTTTAGCAGGCAGGCTTAGTTCAGCTGCCTATGCTGTTAAAAAAATTAGGCTCCTGACAGATATAGAAACGGCGAGACTAGTATATTTCAGCTATTTCCACAGTATTATGTCTTACGGTATACTTTTATGGGGGCATGCAGCTGATATAAATACTATTTTTGTACTACAAAAAAGGGCTGTTCGCGCGATTTACGGAATGCGATCTCGAGATTCACTTAGAGAAAAATTTAAAGAAATCAATATTCTAACGCTTCCCTGTCAATATATTTATGAAAATATAATGTATGTGCGAAAAAACTTAAATCACTTTACACTGAATTCTGACAGACATACTCGTAATCTCAGGAATAACAGTAAGCTTCAGCTTGTATCTACTAGGCTCAGTAAGGTTAGTAAGTCGTTTGTGGGACAATGCATACGAATGTATAATAAAATACCAGAAGATATTGTAAACCTAACAGAGAATAAATTCAAAAGTTATGTAAAAAAGATACTATGTAATAAAGCTTACTATTAGACATGTGAGTACTTAGATGATAGAAATGCTTGGACGGTAAGTGTTTCTCCAACCAACACAGCAACACTTTCATGACATATTGTGAGACAATAAAGATACAAACTCTATTGTGAAAGAACTGAAGGGATTCGGTAAGACATTTTCTTCTCCTTTTTCTTTGTCCATTGATCGGAGTGGTGCATGCTCGCTTAAATGTTCGTGCGGATGGTGGCGTATCGGGAGCCGGGTCGTTCCCTTCCCTCAAATATGGTTGAGGGGAGCGATGGCTGACTCTCGCGTTATACTCGTGATCGGGTGCTGTCCGTGTGAACTGGCCTGCTCTTGTCATTGGTTTTTTGGAATTTGTTAGTCATTAGCTACAAACAATTTTTACTTTTATCTCTTTTGAATCCTTTCTTTATTCTTATTTTTGTATATTTTATTTACAGACATGACATTGTATAATTCATTTATTGATCTAGCATTAAGATGTAATAGAATATAAGACTTAAAAAAAAATGTGTTGGAGGGAGTTTCTTTAGGGCCCGCCGTTTCTTCTCACTCCGCAAACACTTCCCGAAACGGTGGGTATACGAGTTCCGAGTGGTAGGAACCTCGTATTAGGTAGATAAAAGAATGACGTTCGAAAAGTGTACACTGCTACCTACTTCGAATAAAATATTTTCATTTTCATTTTCATTTGGCCTGCAATGGCAAGACAGAAGTATACAATAGACCCCATACAATTTCTCGAAATTTTTGCTTTTGCTCTATCATAGAAACATTATAAAAAAGCTCATACATACAAGTTTCATACTTAGTTTGATTATAGTACAAACTCGGCAAAACGGCGCTTTCGTTCATTGGCCCACGACGCAAAGGTGAAAGCCGATCGTCTAGGCAAACTCTTTGCGTCCAACTCGACATTGAATGGCGGCGGAAACGAGCCACCGACTATACCGCGGTGCAAGAGCTGTATGCCGGATATCCGGTTCCACCAACGCTCAGTGCGTAAAGCACTTTTTTCCCTCGACATTCATAAGTGAGTGGGCCCGATGGAATCCCTCCTATCGTGTTGAAGGTGTGTGCTCCAGAGTTGGCTCCAGTTTTAACGCGTCTTTTTCGGCTTTCCTACTCTTCTGGCGTAGTGCCGAAGTCATGGAAGACAGCTTTAGTGCACCCGATCCCTAGAAAAGGTGACCGCTCGAATCCGTCCAACTACAGGCATCCGTATCTGCTTAGCGACCGACAGTACGGTTTCCGTAAGAGCGGGTCCGCTGGTGATCTTCTTGTCTACCTGACACATCGTTGGGCATAGGCGATCGAGACTAAGGGGGAAGCATTGGCGGTTAGTTTGGACACAGCGAAGGCCTTCGATCGGGTCTGGCACAAAGCACTTCTTGCGAAGCTTCCTTCTTATGGGCTTCCCGAGGAATTATGCAAATGGGCCACTAGTTTTCTTGCAGACAAAAGCATAAAGGTCATAGTCGACGGTGCATGCTCAGATTCTATGTCTGTGAATGCTGGTGTCAATGATATGCTGCAAATCAGCAGCACTCATTATTATGCGGATGACAGCACAGGTGATGCCTTCTATACCGGCCGTGCCAACATTTCTCGGGAAAACGTCATCGAGAACCGAAACAAACTTGTGTCGGAAATTGAGGACTCTTTAAAGAAAGTCTCAGAATGGGGTCGGCTTAATTTGGTCCAATTTAACGCCACTAAGACACAGGTTTGAGCGTTCACTGCCAAGAAAATGCCATTTGTCGTATCACCTCGTTTTGAGGACACTATGGAATACTGTTCTTATCTCTGGGCAGGGCACCCCAGTACCAGCTTCTCCCTCTGAACCGCATTCAACGGAGAGCAACTCGAATCGTCGGCTGCCAGGATATTTCAGGATCAGCTTGACTCCTTGGCGCTGCGTAGAGATGTGGCCTCGCTCAGCATTCTCTATCGCAAGCACAATGGGGAGTGCTTAGTTATTATTTTCAATGTTGTGCGCAACAGTGTTGTTAGGAAGAATTACATTATTTGCGGTACCTAAGTAAATCTTTGGATTTTTTATTCGTGCGTGAAATGTTACTGGGAAAGTTAGTTTATTGTTAAATACCATACATATTTAGAAAAAAATTTTCACGCGCTCTCAAGATATGAATGTTTACTTGAAAATTCTTATATAATATGGGTTGTAAATATAAAAAAATTGAAAATCTGTATATTTTGTACATAGAATTTGATTGTAAGATGTTTATACTATATATATTCATATTTTATTTTCCCAGACAAAAAAAATTGAATATCGAATATATTATTTAATATTGTTTATAAATTTAAAAATATCGGACTAGCAACGTGAACCGCATAAGTCACAAATATTGTAAATGCTATGGGCTGTTAAAATGTTCACCTGTGACACATAAATCAGCAACGAGCTGACACAAGTAGTTCTTGTGTCAAAGAAGACAGCAATAGATGTCAATAGTTGTTCACATGTATTCATCTATTCAGTTCTTAAAAAGTAAAAACTTGACTTTGGTGGAATGCATAAAGTGCGAAATCGCCACACTATAGAAGAAAAAAACTATTCAGTCAGAATTTTATTTAACTCTTTTAGCAGACTAAATGCCTATACAAGTACAATTAATCAGCCCAAGTCAGGATCGAGGGTTACATGTGAACTAATTTATGACAGTTTTCTGTTATTTTCCATTATACATAGTGTTAAAAAAAGTGCGTTTGAAATTTTAAGGGGTTACTCAGAATCAAGTATAGAATCCAGGAAAAATATTGAAAAAATTCGCTCTTCAATTATTTTTTCAGATTCTCAAACTAAATCTAAATAGTGAATCAAGAAATTGTATGAAAAACTGCAAAAAAAAATTGAAGAGCGAATTTTTTCAATATTTTTCCTGGATTCTATACTTGATTCTGAGTAACCCCTTAAAATTTCAAACGCACTTTTTTTAACACCCTGTATAAGTTCACCCATGGTGTTCATATGGGCTGATATAGTGCCGTTATAAGAGTGCCTACAACGGCTGATTAACGCTGAGAAATTTCAACTTATATACAGCTTGACTCGTGGTACTAAATCGTTGTTAATTGAATTCACAGAATGACTGTTTGCATTAAAGTAATTCACGTATACTCTGTTATAATGTTCGCATTTAAAGGGCACACTTGTGACCTTTTATTCAGAAAATACCTAGCTTAATTTATATTCACAAAAAGTCTTTATTAAAGCTGAAAGTGCTGAAAATTGCAAAAAGCTGAATAACTTTGACTTCTACACCCAATATAATGCTCGCAACATTATAGTGGTGTATTACTAGTGCCTAATAGAGTCAATGTACAGGCTAAAGCGTAATATTCAGCTTTTGCAGTTCGAGTTTACTCTACTAAGTCTTTGTAAACGCTTGAGTGGGCGATGTGGACCTTATGTGGTATCTTATATATAACATAATTTTGTGCTACTTGGGCAGGCCCATGCCGCGCGTGACCCATCAATCTCAATTGTAGCAAACTTGAGTTAAGCGATTGTATGGTTGATACGAATGCGTGGATATTTCCGTTAGTGCGTAGCGATCGCCTACACATTAATATTATGCATTCACTTTACTGAGCACGTAAACTATAAAACTTTACGACACTTTACTTGATTTGCAATAAATCCTTGTTTAGACGAATGTTCAAGGAAGCTGGTGCGAAGGTTGCCCTCGGTTGTTATTTCAGGATTTGTCATCACTTAACATTTTATCAACCTGTTAACAAGTTGAATGGTTGAACTGAACAAAAAAAACCTTTGTATTCGGCCGTTAAGTAAGTAATATGTATGTAATGTACTTATGTAAGTCCGCGATTTTTTTAGAAATTATTGGTGGAATTTGACTTCTTTATTGGCTTCTTAGCTAGGTTAAGTCTATGGTTTGCAATGTTTGGGCAGCGGTTTCAAATTTTCGATGTAACGCAGAAAAATGGCTCTTTGATGTTTCTTACATGCCACCCCATCCCTTAAACCTTTGGTGCAGCGGATTCCTTTAAAGTAATTTTACAACTTTTGGTAATAAGTATCGAAAACATAGCAGTAATCTGCTACACTATCAAACCGTGCAGCGTGGTTTTTTATATGTTACGTGCAGTACACTCACTGTACACGTGACCAACTCTATTTTTTCATTGTCGACATGGCTGACGCGAGTGTAACCCAAATTACCTACATTGTTTATTACTACACATCAGTAGATACACATATTACCTAGCTATGACTACAATATCAACAAGATTGACGATTTTTTATAAATGCTTAGGTACTCGTGAAGTTTTTGCCTGACTGGATAGAATAATGTGTGTGATTTAACGCCTTGAATTAATTACCACGTGCATTTCTCGTGCTCGACTTCGACTTGGCTAACTAACTTTCCAAATATAAGTAATATAATGTTACAATAGTTAGGTATTCATATGATACATATCCAGGGATTGTACCTACTTCTAACAAACTAAGTACATAGTACCAAACACTTTCTAGCGTGGCATTTGGCGATGTATGATTGAATATGCAAAAAATGCGTAGGTAGGTACGCGTAAGCTAAAGTGTACATACTTTGTTCAGGCTTTTACCCATGTTGTACGTAAGTACAATATACTCTGCTCCAATTATCTTAAATTTTCTGCCGAGATTAGGTATACGAACAGGAACAAAAAATAAAAGAGCACCTAAATATTTACTGCAGAGTAAGTTCTATGGTGAAGGCGGGGGCGAAACGATTCTTGAAAGGCTACAGATTCAGAAGCAGTGGTCTTTGGATAACTGGAATATGTTAGGAATGAAGAGGGGCATCGCGGGGCAAGGAGAGGGGTGCGGGTGGCGGTGGCGGCGACGTGACGGCGGCGGCGACTTTGGTTGGTTCAGCTCCAACTTCGCCAAGTCTGAACTCAAACCACTAAACCACATCGCGTTCGACGCGCTCGGACGCGACTCGCTCATTCATTACAGACTCGATCGCAACACTAACACCACGCGCGCAACTCCACGTTGCGCTCTTCAAGTTTTCAGTTTTGATTACAAACAATAATCCTACATTTAAGTCTTGCAAAAGTGACTTCCAATGTAACGATTAAATTTTATGAACAGATTTTGTTTATTTAGAATAAAGTAAGACGCCTGTTCATAATTCTCTCTGCGAAAAGTTGATTGCAGATTTAGACGGCAGTAATTTTGTAGAACGCGACTCGCTTTCAGCTACAAACCCGCTATAGAATATTCGCAAGGTATTCAGCCGTACATTCAGAGGTGATTGTGACGACAGACGGAGAAAATTATTTTTGTAGAAGTGGATCAAAGGAAAACGTAAAAATGTCGAAAAAACATCTCCACAATCAAGCAGCTATACCATTGGCCCCCGCTGTTTTTAAGGTAAGTCTTCTTTTTTTATTTTAATACAGAGTTCCAAAATCGAGACAATTTAAGGATGGGAATTAGGATAATTTTGTATTTCGTGTGAAAGTTAGTTACCTATTGTCTATTGTATTGAAATTATAAGTAGAGCCATGTAGGTACGTTAAGTAGGCTTCCCTCTATGCTACGCGACATGTATTTTTATTTGAAGTTGTAAATAATGGTAATTATTTATAAATTGCCTAGAACATGAATAAAAACATTATTAGGTATAATGTCAACAATCTATCATCCAAATATTATCCTCATGCTCAGCGGAAAATTTTAAAGTAGGTACGTTTTAGGTAAGCTAGGCTGATTCATTTAACGGTTCATGAATTTCCTTTAATCAGCCTGTAAGTAGGTAGGTACTTACTTATGTTCTGTAAACCGGTAGCATCGGGCAGCCCTGGGCGCGCCTCGGTGAATCTAAGTAGGTACCTAATTGGTATGATGATATTTTAACCGAAAATACTATCTTAAAACTATTCAAATTTACATCTGCTTTGCGATAACCATTATACCTAAATGTGTCTGTAAAATAGGTAACCTCCCGCGACTTTGTCTGTGTTGGAGAACATAGGTACATTTGTCTCATTCGGAGTGATATGATATGAAAATAGAAATCTTTGTTTACCATGACATATGGCGTATGTTTTGTATTGATAACTAACTATACTGGGTGTTAAAAAAAGTGCGTTTAAGATTTTAAGGGGTGACTCAGAATCAAGTATCCATACTAGTGAATCAAGAATTTGTAGGTATGGGAAATTGAAAAAAAAGTTGTAGATCGGATTTTTTTATATTTTTCCTGTATTCTATATACTTGATTTTGAGTAACTCTTTAAAATCTCAAACACTTTTTTTAAATAAGAAATGACGACCTTAGAAGTCGAAAATATAAATTACGTCGATATGAACGAAAAAAGGTTTCTCTATTTTCAGACCAAAGTCTCACTCGTGACATGCGGCTTATTGCATCTTGACTTCCTTTTTTATGCTACGGCAACAAAAAAAAATTTACCAAATTAAATGACAAAGATAACAATTGAGTTTAAATTCGTAATCTTTGTGGTCGACCGTGCAAAAATTATACTTTTAGCTTTTTTCGAGTAGAATGCAGATCTAGATTCTAGACTATTATGCAAAGTCGCAAACTCTTGTCTCTTGTCTAGGCGAAGTTCTAAGTAGTGCACTGAATTAATATTTAAACTATTTTAAATCAAATGAGTTATTTTGAGACATAATATATTATACTTATACTTATACTTATACTTGAGAATACTTTGTTTTTTAAACAAAAATCTTATTTGTGTTTATTTTAATTACTTAACTATTATTAATTTCAGTAACTAATTATCTCATTCTAAATCTGTATTTTTTCACAGTAATTAAAAAACAACCAAACTTGTTATTGATTTATTATAGGTATTTAATCTTCATGTAAATTCAACAAGCGTATCGGTATCGGCATCGGTATCGCCGATATTTTTATAAGAATATCGGTATCGGTATCGTATCGGCAAAAAGGCGTATCGATGCATCCCTAGTTTTTTGATCCACTTTAGGTATTTTTTTATATGTTAGGATGTGATTTGGATGATATGATATTTTATAGGTAGATCACTGGACACATACCTACATGGGCAAATTTTTATACCGGCAAAAATTCATATTTCCCCAGGGACCGGAAACACTTTTTAACACTATTTTATACTGAATCTCTTTAACTATAGCTAAATTAAAGTTCGGCGAAAACCATATAAAAAAGAATACCTACAGTTTAAGATAGATCTGAAAAATAACATTATAACTTCAAGGGCAGTCATAAAAGACGAGCGAAGCGGCGGGCAAAGCATGTAATAAATAATATACCTACCTACCTATTGCTCGCTGAAAGGTCATCCTCGGAAGTCGGAAGCATCAACAGTGAACAATAACATGGTATCATCATGCAGTGACCGAGACGCCAGAACAAATGCTCATTGCTAACTCGACACCTGTATGGCGGACGGAGAGGTTCTTTAGTAGTGCCCATTACCTACCTATGTACCTAGTTGCCGAAACGAGCACTTGAAAAAAGGGGTTGTTATCTTTGAGGCCCTACATTGGACGTTAGACCCTCGGGAGATAAAGCTTTGGACGGAACTTTTCGCTCCAACTTCAGGCAGGGCATAGTCTAGGTATTTGATTTGAATACATTTACTTAAGTTTTATTTTTACACTTAAACTTACGTGTGTTATAAATTTCGAATACCTAACTTGTGGAAAAAATGCATCATGTGTGTAATAATAATCGACAACGCTGAACACGTTAAAAAACCGACTCCAATCGTAACAACTACAATGTTTTTTGCTATGTTTTTTTTTTGTTTTGGTTGAGTTTTTCAAAAAGCGCTGACTCAATTTAGATAAAGTTTATATGGGACCACCTCTGAAGTATTACCTATCTACCAAACAAAAAAAAAACAATCATCAAAATCGATTAATAATTGGCGGAGTAATCGCGTAACATACAAACAAAAAAAAAACAACAACATACAGTCGAATTGAGAACCCCTTCCTTTTCTGAAGTCGGTAAAAAATATTTTTATCAGTACATATTTGTCTCTTCAGGAAAATTAACAACAACGCGCGACTCCAGCGTGTTTTATTTTAGTAACAAGAAGCTGTCACACTAGTCCACGTCTTTATTTCGGTACTTCGTTTACATAAAGTAATACAGATTTGTTATTAGAAAATAATACTTTAAGAATAAGCAGTTGAATTGATTTACGAGATATTCATCGGTAGCACAAAAATACTAGAATACATTAATAGTATAGGATTCACAGACCCATCTTAATAAACATGCATTTAATAGAGATACTCCTTAGTCAAATAAATTATTGGTTTAAGCAGACCCTTACCTTTAGGACTGAGAGATTAGCCGAAAGAGAAGAGTTGCGATTGAAAAAAAACACGGACAGATAATTTCTAGACAGTGTTTTTTTTACGATGACAGGAATCGAGGCACTGTTCAGCGGTCTCTGCGATGCGAATACCCTAGCTCACTTTAGTTTTCTGGTAACTGAGTAATTTTATTCTATAAATAAAACATAAAGCTACACACATACACCTCGTGTGTCTGTCTGTCTATCCGTCCGTCTGTCACAGTCAATTTGCTTCGAATTTACTGCACCGATTAAGTAGAAACTTTGTATACCACCTATATGAGATGTATGTATGTATGTGATTGATGACCCATACACGGACTTCTCCCTTAGCCAATAAAGATACCCAAATTCTCAAGTTCGATATTTTGTAATGACAATACTTAGTTACTTCTTCGTTGCTCGAAAGTAAAAAGACCTCCAAATATGTGAGATGGGTGTCGCCCTACCGAAACGATACATGCAATATACGATACAGCAGACAGGGGCTTGAGAGTGGGGGGCCTCTGGCTTACGTCACGACTGTAAATCTACATACACATTTGCATTTTGCACATAATAATAATGCCTCGCTTCAGTCGCATAGGCGGCGCATGGTATACTATTTCTCCACTTAATATTACTTAATGTATGTTTACCAAAGGAAATTGCTATGGATACGAGTGGGGCTCGTATCGTAACCTTGCAATATTCAATTTGATAAGTAAGCCGTATGTACTAATTGGCATTAATTTGGCATTTTCCTTTCTAATTTGTTGCTTAACCCGAAACCATACAAATATTTAAGAGAGTTAAAGCTTTTTGCTAAGTAAATTTGGAAAATTCTTGAATTCGGATACATTAAAATTAAAAAAACTGCTACATCACAAATATATCGATTACATTCAAAATTCAAAATTCAAAATTCTTTATTGCAGTTACAGGTAAGTATTAATACAGATCTTAAAGTAAAATTATCGTTTCACTGTAACCTGCTATGATGTTAGCATGCAATTATATTATTTTTTAATTAATTAATCAGCAGGTCAATAAAAATTGTAATAATGTATGTCTAATTTAATAATATACAGTGGTCTTTCTTATTATTATTTTTAATTATTAATTAATATATATAAAATTAATCTATTAATATTTTATTCTCAAGCAAATATTCATTAATACTATAATAACATCTATTGCTAAAATATAAGTGTAATTTTAATTTAAAGTGTCTGCTGTTTAATTCTTTAACAGGGTCAGAAAGTTTGTTAAATAGCTTAGGTCCTAGTACGAAAATAGTATTTGCATAAAATGAAATATTTGAACGCTGCAGTGGACGAACCTCAATTTTATTTCTCGTGCTTCTCGGATATCTAGTTTTAACAAGGTTAAATTCATTAAGATGTTCTTTCACATAAACACAAGCTTCATATATAAATAATGAAGGCAACGTCAATATTTTAAGTTTTTTGAAGAAAGGAACACAGCTTTCTGTTTGTTTGGCTCTACAAATGGCTCTTACACATTTTTTTTGTGTCCTAAATAAGGGTAATGTATGAGCCGCTGCTGCATTTCCCCAGTGCAGTAAACCGTATCTTAGATTTGAGGCCACGTATGCATGATATGCACATAGCGCCGCTTTTTGTGATGTGGTCTTTGCTAAAGTTCTTAGAACATGCACATATCTGCTGAGTTTAGTGTTGAGGTTTTCGATATGTGTCTTCCAATTCAAATGACGATCAAGTGTTATTCCTAAAAATTTTATGTTATTCACTTGTTCAATGATTTGTCCATTACAGTGTACTAGTACATTCTTAGGGCGTGATTGTGCTAGGTGAAATTGCATGTATTTTGTTTTATCTAGGTTTGCTATTAAATTATTGGTTTTTAGCCATTCCACAATATCACCTATCGCTTTATTTACACTAGCTTCGTATTGATCAGGGTTTTCACATTTTATCAAAACTGACGAATCATCGGCGAATAAGATCATCTTTTGGTTTATGTTTTGTGGAAGGTCGTTTATGTAGAGCAAGAATAGGAGCGGGCCTAAGATGCTGCCTTGGGGTACACCTTTTTTTACCGTTTTTAATTTTGATTTTGCTACACTTTCAACATTATATTTATCTAGATACCCTATGTGAGTTATCTGTTGGCGATTCAAAAGATATGATTTTATGAGTTTGTGTGCTGGTCCTCTAATGCCATAGGCATGTATTTTATTTAAAAGGATTTCGTGACAAACTAAATCGAATGCTTTAGTCATATCCATAAATATTGTACTTATTGGATTCCTCTTATTTATACTTTCAGTCACAGTTCTCAGTAAGTCATGTATAGCTAAATTTGTAGATTTATTCTTTCGAAATCCATACTGTTCATTTCTTAATATTTTATGTTTTTCTATGAAACTGTAGAAAATGTTATGGATAACCCTTTCAAATATTTTTGATATCACGGGAATTAGAGCTATAGGTCTATAGTTTTCGCAAATTTCTTTGTTTCCCTTTTTGAACAATGGTTTGATGACCGTAATTTTTAACTTCTCTGGGTATACACCCTGGAACATACTCAAATTAATTATATGACTTAGAGGCTCAGCTAGTTCATTTGCGCAATATTTTATGACCTTTGTATTGATTTCGTCATATCCTACACTATTCGTGTTTTTCAATGATTTAATAACTTTACTCACGTCTTTTGGAGATGTTGGTGTTAAAAATATAGAATTTTCTAGCGTTTGCAGGTTATTGTAATTAAAAACAGTGACATTTTTGTTTGCAGCTATATCAATGAAAGTGTTATTAAAAGCATTAGCTATATCGTGGGGTTTCCTTAAATATTTATCTTTGTATAAAACGTTACTGCATTCTTGTGGGGTTTTATATTTGTTATTATTAATTATTTGCCATGTAGCTTTAGTGATATTAGCGGAACTGTATATAAAGTTATTGTTGTGCATTCTTTGGGACATGTCTATCACCTTTTTAAACAATTTATTGTATTTGATGTACTCATGTGAATTTTTCGTTTTTTTACTTTTCCAATAGAGTTTTCTTTTGTTTATACTAGATTGTTTTATTCCAGGTGTTATCCATTTTGGTCTCATTTTTGTGTTTATTTTAATTTTTTTTACTGGAAAACATAGGTTATAGAGTAACTTTATGATGTCATAAAAATTATCGTATGCAATATTCGTATCATCTGCAGAATAGATATCACTAAATGATAAGCTTTTTAGGAAGTTTTTAAATTTATTTAAATTTTCTACACAATAGTCCCTTCGGTGTATGTACCAGTAATATCTAGAATAATCCTTTTTAATGGGACACATCAGTAACTGAGCGGAGTGGTCTGATAACCCCAGATGTAATATCTTTCCAGTGTATCCTCTCCCATTATGTGCTATGTTGTCGATACAAGTGCCACTAGTTGCTCTTGTCACATCTTTGAATTGTAGTTTAAAATTGTAGTTGAGAAATATGTTAACGAAATTTTGACTAAATGAATTATTTTCTAGGATATTTACATTGAAATCTCCACATACAATAGATTTTTTGTTTCGTAATAGGTTTAATTTATATAAAAGTAGATCTAATTGTTTAAAAAATATATCAGTATTTTCTTTTTTTGGTATACGGTAGATACATACAATTACCAAATTATATGGAACTAGTTCCACTGCACAACATTCACTATTACAACCAACTTACCCAACAAATAAATAAAAAGTAAATTTTGTGTTTCATAAAAATCTGGGTTAAAAAACGTTAAGCCGTTGGTGCCGGCTGCTGTCACTAGATGGCAGTCGTTAAGCCGTATCGAAGGCCTTATAGGCAGCTTGAAAACTTCTGACACTGGGGATGGCCACTAGCCTCACAACCTCCACCAATCCGGATTTGGCCCCCGCGTGTGTAGTATGACCTAATCTTCCCGATGTATGGGAAGAGACCCGTGCCCTTGCAGTGGGGACGATATGGGTTGTTAACACTTGGGTAGCTGGTAATTATGCACACGAAACTTTACAAATTAAATTCTGAACTCTCTAAAAAATTAATGGGTTTTCATTACCTACAAAGTTAGCTAATTAGATGAATAAATAATTTGGCTACCTATAACCTACTCACCACATTCGCAAAATTGCTAAGGCGAATTGTTCTTTTTATTTATTATTCAAGTACTAGGCTTTTCTTGGTTGCTTTTTTTTTCTATCGATTTTATAAAAAATAAAGATATTCATGTTTTTTGACTCCAGAAAAAAATTATATCGTGTTTTTTCAGCCCAAATTTGAAGTATACAATTTTGTTTTAGGTTCTTATAATACAATATTGCAAAGCCATATTTCATCATCAAGTGGTAAAAAAAAACTAAAATTACAAGATGTACAGTCACGGAATTTATATGTTTAGCAGATTCAAGTCTTTTTAATTTTGCCGGATTATGAAATTGAAAGAAATCGGAAGATGAAGAAATAAAATTGAAATTGTTACCTCTTGCCCTCTAAAAATACTTTACTCGTGGATTGCGATAGCATAATCTTTCTTCTCATCAATTTCATAACCCGGCAAAATTATAGAGAGTTGAATCTGCTATTGTAAACATATAAATTCCGTCACTGTACCTAAATAAACATTATACACCACTTTAACTCATACATTAAACTGTACAGCTTACCTATGAAACCTGTAGGTACTGAATTCTGAAAACTTTAGTTAGGTAGGTCACTTTTACAAATTGATCGGCCGATCATACAATTTTGTACAGAAAGTCCAAATATTATTTTAAAAATGCAGTGTGCAGCAAGGAAACGTTGTTTAGTTTCATGAGTGGAACCCGCCTTTTGAATTTCTACAGCCTGTATATTTTTCATCTTTTTTTAAATCACTATGTACCACAAATAATTTACTATATCGAAATTTTTACGTAAAAGTTGCCACCATAATGAATTTGCTCGTGACATCATTAGGATGGTAAACAAACAATTTCACTTACCACGAAACCGTGTATTTGTTTGACATTTTGTATGCCACTCCAGTGACGTCACATTTAAAACCGTCATGGCGGCTGGCGTTTTAGATATTGTAATACATCAAAATTAAAATACTTTTTACTTTCTTTTAGTTATTATTTTATTGCAACATTACAATAAGATAAGGCGTCAATTCGGTTTTCGCGATTAAACTTATTTGACAGAACTGAACTTAATTTAAGTGATAGATAGATAGATAGATTGATTTATTTCACATCACAAATTCATAAAATATAATATAAATTAGATTCTGATCGAGTGTGAAACCAAGGAACTTACAATTCTCGACTAGCGGTACGGGACAGTTCAAGCAGAGGGGCCTGGGGACAGGTCTTCCCGTGAATAGCATAATGTTGGATTTGGTCATATTAAGGATCAGACCATTGAAAGTAAACCAGTTCTTTACAAATGTTAACAATTCTAATGTTCAGCTCATCATAGGACTTCGCGCAGACTATGACGGTTGTATCGTCAGCAAAAAGAATTATAAGACCTTGAGTTATACTATAAGGTAGGTCAATAAGGTATTTTGTCTTTTCTCTCTATATCGGAAAGACAAGGATAGGGTGCTTAAATTTAGTCCTTTCATATAAGTTTACCCAAGTAGCAAAATCAGTACTCGGAGTGTTCTTCAAGACTACTTTTTCTTGTGCTTATAAGATACTTATAGTTTATTACAATGCTGGATTTGGGTACAGTTATAGGAGCATTATTTTCTTATAACGATCTTATTATCAACTTACGGAATGTCAGTTAGCCCTATAGTATACTTAAGGAAGCGCAATTGCTTCTATAATGTTCTGAGACTACACATTTTAAAGTACTAACACTCTTATTAGTATCTGACATAAGTATCTTACTAAAGCAATCTTGTTTATAATGCTCTAGTAATACACTTACTTATTAGTTATAAGTACATTTTATAAACTGAAATTATTTCGGCTGGTTTGGTTATTGCGGTGTGATAAAAAGAAATTTTAAAAATGTAAGTATACTTCCTTTTATTTAGATTTAATTTATAATAACTGCATAAAGTAAATACTCGTTATAATATATTGCTAATACAGTGTGGGAACTCGCCGGGGAAGTAATTTTTACTGTAAATGTGTGCTAAGATTTAATTAATTTTACAACGCGCTTTGAAAACTAGCACTTATAGTATTTATTTTAAAATAATATTTCGACGATTTTTACGAACATTCGCCATTTTTTTTAAATACTCTGCGTTGAGTATGATAAAGAACAATTTTAAGTAAATTAGTACTTATAGTAGTTTCAATTATGATATCTTGCCTCCATATTCAAACAAGTTTAGGGTTCCTCATGAAATCGGACTACTAATCTGTAAATTTACTTTGTAAGAAAACAATGACAAGATTACAGCTTCTTCCCGCCTTGCATGACCAAACTTGAGGGTTCCTTTATTACAAATTTTAATATGAAATTCCTATTGTCTTTTCAGTTCCTCTCGGGGTGGTGGTTTATTTAGACGTTGACTGTTTTTTGAGTAAAGATGACATTAAAAATTCTTCGCTTTCTGAATCTTGGGCTAAGGGTAAATCATTATTTGTCAATACGGAACCCTCATTCACGTCACCTGTATTCGTACTTGATGCGCTAGATTTTCTTTCTGATATCGATGTTATTATTCCTGAAGAACCTGGCTTCACTGATACTTTACACCTTTTTGCCACTTTTCTTTTGAGCCCACCACTCCTTTTAAATCGTTTCCAATCGCGTAAATCCATAATAAACTGATAATAAACAATTTTCTCAGGACAAATTAGAACAGCTAGTGTATCTGAACAAAATGGCTGATTTTTATTAATAATGTGATTGATCTAGTACCTTATAAGGTTTTTTGATTTTATATTGCTCTTATCCACTATTGCATTTAAAAGAGTCTAGAACAAGACAGTAACGAGACAAACTTATAATTATCTTAGCTAAGAGTGATATAATATCTTCTTTTCTTACAAAAGGCTTCAATAAGATTTCAAGACTATTTAATCTTTCTGCAGACAATTATAGGATACATATTCCTATTAGTGGTTTATAAGATAATCTTGTAGTCGACTATAAGACTGAGTAATAAAAACAAATGCTCTTGAGAATATATACGCTTGTAAAATGTGATTATAAGTAAAAAAGTCCTGTAACTGTTTTGTCAGTAGTTTTGTAGCAAACTATAAGACTGAGATATAAATCCTAATGCTCTTCAGTATGTTAGAGCTTATCTTAGGCTATTATAAGAGACACGGTCTGCACCAATGCCTTAACAATAACATTATTAGAAGAGGTAGACTTATAATCTTTCGTTATAGGATTACTTTGCTTGTTGGGTAATCGTAAACACCGAATTGACATCAATCAATCAATCAATTGACACCATTGTTATGCTTATCTAGTATAAATATTGAACATGATTTAACTCTTTATTCGAGCTGGGTTCGAAATTATCAAGATAATTATTTTCCTTGATGTATCAATAATTACATATCTGATAAGTATCAGTGTTGATCCATAACGTGAACTTTTTAATTTTTCCTGCTTACTGATGGTCAGAAATACAAATCGTACCTAAGTACTAGGGATTCCTGAGTCTTGAACGCAGTAAATGTTTTTTTTTTTTATTCATATTAAACGCCTTTGTATAAGCGCGGAAGCGGCAAATCAAAATTAGGATATTTGGTAGGTATGATTGCGTTACAGTTTAATTAATTGTATTGTTTTATGATTTCTGAATCCTCCTTTAAAGTAGGTATAAAGTTTATACGCTGTAGTTCTCTCCCCTTTCTTTCCAACGATAATCAACTTTCACAAAAGATTATAGTATAGATATCGATTTATAAATAACATGAATTTACATGAAGTGACTAAAATAAGTTCACATCGGCAATAGTTTCTTGCATGGTCGTAAATAAGGAGGGGGGGGGGGGTTAATATGTAAAAATAAAGTAAAAGATATTCTTTGAGGTGGCCGCTAAGTCTATAGTTTACTTCTTTAACTATACTTTTGTAATATATGGTTGAGCCGCCTTGCTCTAGTGGTAGTCAGCTCGCTTCACATAAGTAGGTACAGGGTTCGACTCTCGGCGGGGTCCGTAGGACTCTGTTTGGTTGGTGGCAGGAATTTTTCTAAGCCCACATATGGCTAGTTATCACCGTCTTTTGAAAATTTTGGACTCTTCATACTAATTTGGCTTGTCAGTTCATTGATTTGTATGGAGTCAACATTTTTTTTTGCGATTTGACTATTGGTTTCTTAGGGAAAGTTGTTTGTTATCATGAGCACATGCCTTTCGTATCAAGAACTAATTTAAGGTCACCCTATATTTTATTAGTGATTTGGACTAAATGTGAAGTTTCTATTTAAACTCCTAACCAACTCGCTAAATTGGTGACCCCGACAACGGACAACGCACGCCGGCCGGAAATTTCTGCCGGCATTTTCAACATGCATGCCGCTCACCCGGCATCGATGACTGCGGGGCGTCAGTTCGCCGAAGCCGAACGCCGTTCGCGTTCGCGGCAGTGCCTAGTGCCTTTAAGCTAGAAATCATAAAATGTGTTCGTGTTTCGTCGCATTCGGACTCCATTTCAGTTTCGTCAGTGTTCGACAGCCGCCATTTTTCATCGCCATACGTGCATCGTGCATTTTGCATTGATGGTGGCGCCACCCGGCGTCCATAACGGCGGCATCGAGATCTACGAGTTTCAAGGTATTTCCGGCAGAGGTAGGGTGTGCTCTACACCAACTGTCAATGTCAACGAGTGTCAACAACTTTCGTACTGTTTTGTGTTTCGTGCTATATTTTACAACAAAAATTGCTAAAACTACCTAACTAAAAGTGAACTAGAATTCAAGTAACAAAATATCGTTTGTGTGATACTGCTACTGAATGTGGATTTGCTACGGTTTTGGTACAGACATTTTAAGCATAATTATTTTTATAGCTTGTTTATTTTGATTATGCCTATTGTTTATTTCTTTTAATTGTGTGTTTTTCACATTTTATAACTAACTGTACTAATTATCTGGGTGAGCAAGGGTGTTTCAAGTTTGCTAATCTAACAATTACAAAAATGAGTTGTAATAACCCTGATGCTTTGCTATTTGACCCACAAGCGGGGTCAGATTTAAATACCAACAATAAGACAAATACTGGTGGCCAACAGGTGCAGGTGCATGTGGATCGGGTAGCTATCAAGGTCCCACCATTTTGGCAGGACAGGCCTGCACTGTGGTTCCGCACATTAGAGGCCCAGTTCTTCATTAACGATATTGTGTGTGAATCAACAAAATTTTACTATGCAATTTCACAGCTGGACACAAGGTCGGCAGCAGAGGCTGAGGAGGTTATCATGAACCCCCCAGATAAAAACCCATATTCAAAGCTAAAAGAGGTTTTAATTAACCGCTTCCCGAAACGTTGAGTGTACAAGTTCCGCGTGGTAGGAACTTTGTACTAGGTAGAAAAAAAAGACGATTTAAAAGTATGCGTACAGCATCTACTTAAATAAAAAATATTTTTGACTTTTGACTTTGACTTTGCTTCTCAGAAACATTTGGGGAAAAGATCAGACGACTACTTGAAAAGGAAGATATGGGCGACAGGAAGCCGTCCGCATTCCTGCGTCACCTCCGGCATCTCGGTGGGTCCTCTGTTCCTGATAGATTACTAAAGACTATCTGGTTGGACCGGCTACCTAATGCCATTCAGAGTGTTTTGGTAGCACAGGCAAACGCTTCTCTGGAGGAACTTGGAGAATTAGCAGATAAGGTTCACGAAGTAACCAAGCCATCTTTCCCTCAGGTCCATGCCTTAGCTGGGCTGCCCTACAACACCAGGTGAATGTAATGTCAAAGGCGTTGGCTGACATCTCAGCAAAACTAAATGGACGAAGCCGTTCCCGCAGCAGATCCAGCGCACATCGCTCTCGCTCTTCTTCCAAAGGTCGGCTACGTGAGGGTATGTGCTGGTACCATGACCGTTTCGGTAATAATGTCCACAAATGTCAGTCACGCTGCAACTGGACAGCCAACCAACCCAACCAGGAAAACCAAAGCAGCGATCAGTAGAGGCGGCAACTGATCGCTCACCCACTAGTCGCCGTCTCTTTGTTACTGATCGCTACACCTCAAAGATTTCTTGTAGAAACCGGCTCAGACATATGCTGTTTACCTAAAACTCTTGCACCGGTTACACAAGGCCACAACAGGCAGCCCCAGCCCTACGAGCTAGTGGCAGCAAATGGCACCATTATTAAAACCTACGGACTCATACAGTTGAATCTGAATCTTGGTCTGCGGAGAGATTTTGTATGGAATTTTGTTATTGCAGATGTGAGCAGCGCTATCATCGGGTCTGATTTTCTGGCGCACTTTCACCTGTTGCCTGACTGCACTCAAGGCCAGCTGCGCGATAAGAAGACAGGATTGTCTGCTCCCGCTCAGCTCTCTTCAGCAAAGCAGCCTAGCGTCAAGATTATCTCACTGCCTGACTCTCCATACACTGCAATACTGGCTGCTAAGTTCCATGCTGCGAAGCTCCATGCTGCGAAGCAAATATTCAATGAGTTGGTTCGTGCAGGCACAGCCAGACCTTCGAGCAGCTTCTGGGCGTCTCCACTGCATCTCGTACCGAAACCCAAGGCCAACAAGAAGATGATACATATCGTCCTTGTGGACATTATCGTGGCTTGAACGCACGAACTGTTCCTGATCGCTACCCAGTACGTCACATCGCAGATTTCACACAGAATCTGTCTGGCTCTACGGTGTTTAGCACAGTTGATTTAGTCAAAGCATACCAACAGATACCGGTTCATCCTGATGATGTGTGCAAGACAGCAATTATTACTCTATTTGGACTCTATGAGTTCCCATATATGTCTTTTGGGCTCCGCAACGCAGGCCAAACCTTCCAGCGTTTCGTGGATGAAGTAGTGCGAGGCCTGGACTTCTGTTATGCATACATCGATGATATCCTTATACATTCCAAGGATCGCACAGAGCACGAACAACACCTGCAACTTCTGTTTGAACGGCTGCATGAATATGGAGTGGTTATCAATCCTGCAAAGTGTGTTTTTGGTGCAGAAGAGGTTACCTTCCTGGGCTACCACATTAATGCTGCTGGCACGCGACCTCCAATCGAGCGCATTGAGAGCCTTATGGAGTTCCCTCCTCCCAAAACTGTACAGGGCATGAGACGTTTCCTCGGGATGATTAACTTCTACCGCAAGTTTCTGCCCAATGCTGCCAAGTATCAAGCTCCTCTTATTGAAGCTGTGGCTGCTACCGAGAGTAAAAGTGCAAAGCCTTTTATATGGACGCCAGAACTAGAGGAGTGCTTCGAAGCTTGCAAGAAAAGCCTGTCATCAGCGACTTTGCTTTCACATCCAGACTGCAATGCCTCCCTAGGTCTCTTTACTGACGGCTCCATGACCCACATTGGCTCTTGTCTACAGCAACGCCGTAGCGATGATGACGACTGGCAGCCTCTGGCATACTTCAGCAAGAAGCTCAACCCAAGCAGTCGCAGCTGCCGGCGTACTATCGCGAGCTTCTCGCAGTGTACGAAAGTGTGCAGCATTTTCGACACATTTTAGAGGCACAGCATGCGACCTTATACACGGATCACAAGCCGTTGATTTACGCGTTTAAGACCTGTCGACGGCTACGCTCGCTTTTCTCAGGGACGACTCTGTAAGGCGACCCTTACAGCCACCATACACGGGTCCATATAAGATCTTAGACCGTAACACCAAAACTCTTACCTTAGACATTGCAGGAAAGAAACAGGAAGTGAGCATAGATCGCACCAAACCTGCTCATCTTGAAGACCAGCAGAATCCAACAGCCGCTGCTGCTGCTCCTCGTGTATCATCTTCCTTAAACTTACCTTGTTCTGTTACAGCACCTTCGGTTTCAGAACGCACGAGCTCTGCATCTGCACCTGTAGTTTCGTCACCTGCAAGTCCTTCACTAGTTACTGCTCCTCCACCTGTTGTTACTCGCGCAGGTCGTCGTGTAAAGTTTAGGGACGTCCTCGACTTGTAACACCCTTGTTTTCTCCGTGGGGGGGTGATGTGGCGTGTTTACCATCTGCGTTATGGTAGCACAGCCACTAAATATGTCACTGTCACTGAGAGGCTGCGTCCTCTCGCTCTAGTATAGCTATCTCTCTCTTCTCTCGTTCGCCGTCGACGCGACGCGCGTCTCGCTAACTTTTCTTTGTTATACTTTTGTAAAAATATACTTTAATCTAGTTTAACAGACCTAATTTAAGTACTACAATATTATGGAACTGACAATATATTTTATTAGTGATTTGGACTAAATCTGAAGTTTCTATTTAAACTCCTAACCAATTCGCTAAAGAAGCATAGAATTTACGGAAGCAAAATAGATTTAATATTGTTGAAAATATATAAAAAGCCACCTGAACATAGATTCTTATTAATTGAATTAACAGAAATGATAAATTTCCAACTTGGTCAAGTATGGATGACCTGGGTGCGTTCTGGTTTCTCTATTCTATGTTAATTTCTTCTTCCGAACCGAAAATAAATTGATTTTAATACATTTTTTGATTGAAATGCAATTTATAACTCGGTATCGTGTTAGAATTCTTGAAAGAAATACTAAAACATACTGATAAACTTTGTGCGTTAAAAATTATGAAAAGTATATTTTGGATGAAAATACAAAAAAAAACAATGAAAAGTAATCTTCGAAAGCTATTCGTCATTATTATGATATTACTTAGTAATATCAATCAGTTTTGAAGATTTTTTATAGATATTTTTATTTCCAATATTAATTAGCGCCATTTAGTTGAGATTAGAGAAAGCCGTGGAAAATTCCCTATTGACCACGCTGAATACGTTAAAAACAACCGACTTCAATCGCAACAACTCCAATTTTGCTATGTTTTTGTTGATTTTCTCAAAAACCGCTGAATCGATTTCGATAAAATTTATATGGGACGACCTGTGAAGTATGCCCTTTTAAACAAAAAAGGATTTTCCAAATCGGTTCAGGCGTCTTTGAGTAATCGGTGAACATACATAAAAAAAAACCGACAAATTGAGACCCTCCTCCTTTTTTGAAGTCGGTTAAATACATAATAGTCTTACTACATCAAATCTTTTTCTAGTGTACTGCTTGTTCCCAGTACAGCATATATGACCATTACATCGACGACGAATGTAAAATTTGTTTTTAACCGACTTCAAAAAAAAAAGGCTCTCAGTTTGACCTGTATGTTTGTCCGCAATTATCTCGCGTTTGGCTGAACCGATTTTAATGCGGTTTTCAGAAAAGTATTTGTTGGGAGAAGGTTTTAGTATTTTAACCGACTTCAAAAAAAAGAGGTTCTCAGTTGACCCGTATGTTACGCGGTTGAACTCGGTTTTTTGACGCTTTCAGCGTTGTCGATTATTATTTACTATTTAATGTTGTACCTACATAACTCTTTGAACAGACAATAAGTTGCGAGTAAATAGAAACGGCTTTTGTATTTTTCAAACCGTCTTCTTCATTATCATTTTTAATTCTTCTTTATTTTTACTTTCTAAATGATGCACTAAGGGTGAAAATCAATTTTCGACAGCAGAACCCTCAATTTCTTCATCTCTGTTTGTACTTGACTTATTTCCTGATCTCGAAGAACTGATTCCTGTAGAACCTGGCTTGACTAATTCTTCATACCTCTCTTTCACTTTTCTTCTGTAACCACCACTCCTTTTAAACCGTTTTCAGTCGCTTTCCCCACGATAAATCGTAGCAATTGAATCTTGACAAAATGGCTGACGTTTACTTATAAAGTGATTGATCTAGTAGTTTTTAAACTATTTTGCTCTTAAAATGTTCTTATTAAGTAATATTCGACGTATAAGAATCTTGAACAAGACTGTAGTGGCGTACACTTGCAGTGATCTCAGCTAAGTATATTATAGAACCTTATACTCTTACAAAATGCTACTATAGGATCTTTTTTTTGGGACTATTCTTATAAATGTCCTATTTGATAATCTTGTTTCTAACTAAGCAATTGCTCTTGAGAATATCAACGCTTGTCAAATGGTATTATAAGTAAAAGTGTCCTATAACTGTCCATTAAGTTAATCTTATAGCAAACTATAAGTCTAATATACGAATGCTCCTAAGTATGTTAAGGCTCGTGAAATGTTTTTATAAGTATAATTGACCACGCTGAATACGTTAAAAACAACCGACTTCAATCGCAACAACTCCAATTTTGATATGTTTTTGTTGATTTTCTCAAAAACCGCTGAATCGATTTCGATAAAATTTATATGGGACCACTTGTAAAGTATACCCTTTTAAACAAAAAAAGAATTTTCCAAATCGGTTCAGGCGTCTTCGAGTAATCGGTGAACATACATAAAAATAAAATAAAAAAAAAGATTCCGACGAATTGAGAACCTCCTCCTTTTTTTTGAAGTCGGTTAAAAAGAGTCTACAACAGTGCCTTTATAGGAGATTTATTAGTAATTATGGACTTGTAATCTTTTTTATAGGATTACTTTGCTTGTTGGGATAAAAAGGTTATTATTTTTTGCTTTTCAGTTTTTTCGGCGATTTAATTTTTTTGTTAAAAAGCTGTTATTTGATTTGTAGATACATACATAATGCAAAGTTATTTGTGGTGGTTGGTACACATCAGTGTCAATCAACAAAATAAATCCTTACTTGCATTATTTAACTATTGGATTACCGTAATTTTTCAAGTCAGTCAAAAGTATTGTAGAGCTCTATTCTGATATACCTTACCTACCAACCTAAGTAGGCTTTATAAGGTAATCCATTCTTAACATTTTAGCCCTGATCGGCTTTTTGTGATCAGCTGTTAGTAAATCATTGCGATTTCTTAAATAGGCCTCCCTCGTGCTTGACTTCGCCTAGGAGGCTTGCTTGTCAGTCGTCGTAGCTTGGCGGGCGCGGCGCGGCGGCAGCGACGACGGCGCGAGTTTGGCGGGCTCGCATCGGGTCGTGCGCTCTGACCATGCCATGCGCATGCGGCCAGTGGAAATTTCCACTGGCGAACGATGGCGGGCGCTAGGCACATCGCGTGGGCCCTCCGTCCCGCGCCCCGTGCATACCGTTCTTATGAGATGGTGGCCGGCGGCGGCGTTGGCACTTTTTATCATGCTAAAAAATCAGTCCCCCTAGGTCTTGTGTCTGGGTGTTTTTATTACTACTATTATTTTTAGTTTCGCACATGTACATGTACATGCAATGCCCACCCTTTAACATTACTTACGTAAGTACCTACCTAGTAAAGTTTAATTTAAAAAATCTGTAATCGTTAAATAAAATATAGTAGGTACGTGGCTACCTAATTGTACAAAATGAATGCTTCCTTCCTTGAGTGTGTAATAAATAAATTATTTTGGAAACCGGAAGTTCTAGCGTCGCACCGTATTATACATGTTGTATACATGTTAGGTATCTATAGACTTAAAAATCTTAAAATATGTTTTGTAAATCTTTTAGGTTAATTTTATTAATATTAGGTAGTTTGCCGAGGACTATCATCGGTTGTTAACTAAAACCCTTAATAATACTATCTTCACTGCTGGGCTATGGGATTTTTACCTATATTGGGCCTCATGGGCCGAAGCTAAATCGCAAATTATTTGTTGAGAATAGTAGGTAGGTATAACAGGAAAATCTCATTTTCAGAACTCAGGACTAGGTACTTCAATAGGTATTGAAGTCCTTAGGCCTCTGATGATCTATCGATGATCTCTTAACGAATGCCATCTAGTGATAGTAGCAGGCACTAACAATAGCTGTACCTACTACGTCTAAGTTTGTGAATCATGGAGCCGGTTAATTGTCAGAGACAAACGGGGATATATTTTTTATCCCTTTAACTTTTTTCTATGCCGCCACAAAGGGTTATTTTTGTTAGGCTATGTATGATCGTGTTTATAGAAGTTACCTGCGTGATCGACTCGACCACGCACGACAGATATTGTTATGTATGTGATGTATGGCATGACTTCCTCAGAAAGTAGAGTCACTTTCGTGTCGTAGTACCTATGGCATAGTCACTACCCCATACCTCATGCGCACGAGTAGCGCGACGCGAATCGCGACTGGCACCAATTACCTATTCTATCTAGGTGCCCATTGTTTCAAGTCTCACACAAAATACCTTGCAGTGCACTTGCAAGTTAGGTTTAATTTTACAATATCTAATATTGTACCCATTCATGTTGCAAGTACGTAGATACATATTTTTAGTACACCGATCACCTTCATCCATTGGCAGGAAAAGCTATCTGTTATTATTTTATTATTATAAGAAAAAAGTTTATTATTGTAAAGAAAATTTACAATCATGCATGACACATCAATCTAATACCTATATTTTATTTGATGATATATAACCTCATGAAACATGTCTACTTTCTAATACCAGATCTGCGCTGCGTTTGTAACATGGTTAGGGTTGTCACCTTTTTTGAACAAATGTAGTATTTTTCCCAAAAGTGATGCAAAAATACAGTACTTTTGGGAAAAATATAGTACTTTTTTTAGTTTGATATTTTTTCCTTTGAAGCATCACTTTGTATACAGTAGAAAACATCGTTTATTAAATGATCTAAAACTATCTGTAAGGAATGAGGTCCTAACACTTCCGTTACAAGAGCTTCCATTTTAGTGCGTGCCAAGCGAATATTGAGAGCAGTTTAATTTGATATTATATGATTACTATTTGAAATGTTAGTGTTAGCTCTGCAGAAATTATTGCATCATTAGAATAAGCCGAGGATGTAGAAGAGGATGGAATAGAAGCTTCCCATTCTTTTATTTTAACAGCAGAAAATTAACACATAATAAATGGGAAATTATTGTCAGTTTCACAGTTGACGTTTTGTTGTCGCGAATGCATTTAATTCTGCGGGTACTTTCTAGACTTCCAGTCACAGTTAATATAAAAAAGCGCGACAGTTCAATTAGGATTAAAATATAGTATTTTTCGTACTATATTATTTTTCTATAATATATAGTACAATTGACTGAAATATAGTACGATACTATATATTATAGTACCGGTGGCAACCCTAAACGTGGTTATAACTGTAAATACCTACTTTTTTTTCAAGAGTCACTCATCACTCAATAAGTATTCCTCACGGTCATCCGGTCTTATGTATTTTACAAATCCTGTATTATGTAGATATTTTTAGGAGTAATTGTATTATGGAAACCAGAGACTGGTATGAATAGGTACCGTAAAACCTTACAACTTAAACCACTTTTTTTGTATTCTTTCAGATTTTGCAAAAACTATGAGTCATATTAAACAGCTAATTTAACTTTCGTTTGTGGAGAGTTGAACGGTTAAAACTATCATTTTGCGGGTTTAAAAATCTGAAGCAGGAACCGAAAAAATGACAATTAAAGAGGTGGCTTATGTTAACCGACCATTCTCACAACTTGAGCCAATGCTAATTTCTTTGGAAATGTAGGTTCTACAGCTATAGTAATAAGATATACTATTGGAAATGGTGTAAAGTTGCAGATCTCAAGACACCATGTTTAAAAGATCTTTAATTAATGAAAAAAATGGGTGGCTAATGTTGTCCTGCCAAAAGCTCAAGTTTTCATACAAAAGATTTTGTGAGCTAGGGCTGAACAAATTAAATAAAGGGTAAAAATAAAAACTTACAAAAGTGATAGAAAGGTTTAATCGTGACCACGCAGTGCCCCTATTGTTAATATTTTCTTACTGTTAATGTACCTACAGCACAAATTAACACAAGATTAACTTAACTAAACTGTCTTAACTTCTAAAATTGACAACCCTAACACCCATTCCGCACTGGTCAAAGTTGTCGACCTGAGTGTGAAAAAATTCTCATAACATTATCCATCCAAATTCTTCAAAACTTAGCAGAAGGTATAAATCACAACCACGCTATTACGATTCTCTGTTTAGTTTTGTACAAGTAGATAGTAAAATATTTTATCTGAGAGATATTTAGCGCCGACCGTAACGAGAAAATCACGATGCTGTTTTTAACCGCCTGAGTCAGGAGTAACTTTGAGCACTGTTGCTAGCTGACTGAACGAACATGGCAAAGCAACTACTAGTCAGTGTTGCCACATACATGTTCTAGATTACCCTTCAAACCACAAAGTCTTGCTATTTTTCATAACATGGGAACCAGGCGCAGTTTTATTTAATTTTTGCATTTGTCTTAAGTTGTAAGGTTTTACGGTACATATATGTAATAATAAGGAAGGAACCTCAATCAGAAATGTTTCTTAGCAGTTCTACACCTCAAAACATCATCATCATCCTCTAAGGAACGTATTTTTTATCATCAATCGATAGGCTGTGCGTTATCTGCGTCAATCACGGTAGATACTGTTTTATACGTATCAGTAGAAAGCACTGTTTATTTGCGCAGGAGAGCACAAAATAGGCATATAAGAAGGTCCGCTCATGTATGTACCGGCATGATATTACCTACTGCTGACCTCACCGCAAGGGTTGTCACAATATTCACATTTTTTAAAAATCAAAATCACGTAGACTGAACTCGTAGAGATAACATAGGCATTGCGAGACTAACCGAAACCGGGTAAGGAGCGGGGTGCGGGTGGGTGACGCATGGCGAGCGGGGGGTGAGACGCGGGGTGCGGGGATGAGACATGGCATGCGGGGTGAGGAGCGGGGTGCGGGGGGTGAGGAGCTCGGTACGGGGGGTGAGGCGCGGGAGTGGGGGGTGAGGAGCGGGGTGCAGGAGATGAGACGTGGGGTGCGGGGGGGTGAGGATCGGGGTACGGGAGATGAGGCACAGGGTGCAGGGGTTGAGGTGCATAATATCAAGGTTTGAATGTCGTATCGGTCCGGAAATACCTCAAGCGACAATTCGTTCCACAGTTTGGTTGTGCGAGGCAGAAAGTTTCTAGTGAAACGCACAGTTGTGGACTGCCAACCATCTAAGTGATGGGGATGAATATATTGTTACGTAGAACGATGGCGAAAAGAGGCGGCAGGGATCAATCCGAACAATTCCTCGGAGCACTCCCCATTGTACATGCGATAGAGAATGCAGAGCGAGGCTATATCTCTACGCAGCGCCAAGAAGTAAAGCCGATCTGAAATATCCTGGCAGCCGACGATTCGAGTTGCTCTCCGTTTAATGCGGTCCAAAGGGAGAAACTGGTACTGGGGTGCCCCTGCCCAGAGATGAGAACAGTGTTCATAGACATAGACATAGACAATCTTTATTTCTGGCATCATAAATAATAATAATACGGAGACGGTTCTCGAAAACGACCGCGCCAAGCTCTACTGGGACCGAGACATCATCACGGACAGGTCTAATGATCATAATAGACCTGATATCGTGTTGATGGATCGGGCACAGTCAAGGGTATTTTTAGTGGATATCACTATTACACCCGACGAAAACCTCGTGCAAGCTGATGCTGACAAGAGGTTGCGGTACCTTAATCTGGCGCACGAGATTACGGATGTGTGGAAAGTTCAATCCACTGAAATCATTCCTGTAGTCCTGTCCGTTAATGGTTTGATCCCCGCTGACCTGGATCGTAACCTTAGACGTTTGAGACTTCGAGGCAGACCGATAATAGCGGCTATGCAAAAGGCAGTCCTCCTCGACAATGCCCGGATTGTCCGACGCTTTCTCTCCTCGTCGCACTGACCTCCAGCCGACTGTGCTTCTGCTGGAGTAGCTCCTGCCATTTGATCTAGCGTCAAGTGTGTAGAGTAGCCCAATTTTATATTCCGAAATAATAATAATAATATTCCACATGAGGTCGAACCTGCGCCTTATAAACTTGCAGGCGATTGGCCGCAGTGAAATACCGCCTCGATCTATTGAGCACACCAAGCTTCTTCGAGGCTAATTTAGCCTTACCATGACCACGGAACTGGACATCACTCGATATGTCGACACCAAGGATTCCGATACTAGATGAGTCATTTAGGGGAGTGTCCTCAAAACGAGGTGATACGACAAATGGCATTTTCTAGGCAGTTAACGCGCAAACCTGTGTCTTAGTAGGATTAAACTGGACCAAATTAATTCCCCATTCTGAGACTTTCTTTAAAGAAGCCTCAATTTCCGACACAAGTTTGTTTCGGCTCTCGATGACGTTTTCCCGAGAAATGTTGGCACGGACGGTATAGAAGGCATCACCTGTGCTGTAATCCGCATAACAATGAGTGCTGCTGATTTGCAGCATATCATTGATATACAGAAGGAACAGAGTAGGCGAAAGCAAGCCTTGAGGGACACCAGCATTCACAGACATAAAATCTGAGCATGCACCGTCGACTACGACCTTTATGCTTCTGTCTGCAAGAAAACTAGTGACCCATTTGCATAATTCCTCGGGAAACCCATAAGAAGGAAGCTTCGCAAGAAGTGCTTTGTGCCAGACCCGATCGAAGGCCTTTGCTATGTCCAAACTATCCGCCAATGCTTTCCCCTTAGTCTCGATTGCCTGTGCCCAACGATGTATCAAGTAGACAAAGAGATCGCCAGCGGACCGGCCCTTACGGAAACCGTACTGATCAAACTAAAATTTAAAAGTTAAAGTTAAAGTAAAATTCACTTTAACTACCTAATACAAGGTTCCTACTTCCTACCACTTGAAACCCTCTATGCTAGCCGTTTCGGGGAGTGTTAGCGGAGTAAATAAGTCAGTCAGTCAAAGTGTAGAGACACCGAATTATAAATAGAGAATTCCGTCGGGCGGATAAATCCGTCGGGCGTAAATGGTGTGTAATATCAGCCGAATACGTCGAAACAGAAAATCAGCTACCGAAATTCCGTCGCGTACTTTCCGCATAGTGTGTCTCTCTATATCCGCACGCATAAATATAGCCATATTTTATTTTGGCGTAAAATGTGTCATACCTATCTAAAAAAAAAAATGTTACGTATAAATTTTGTATTCATATTTTTGAGAGACATAATGATATGATGGCATAAAAATTTTCGTCATAACGTATACATTCATAACTATACCTTAGCATAATTTTGCTAGCCATAAAGTAATAAGCCATAATACCACTTCGCTATACACAGTCTGAGTAATCTTTTTTTAAGTCATAACTAATGAGAGCCATAATAAGCACCAGACATACAAACAAAAAACTGACATTTATTTTATTGATTTTTATCACCACATTTTAAAAAACAAAAAAACAGATATAAAAATAAAGTTGGCACTTTTTATTACTTACATTGGATTTTTGATACAAGCAAGCAAGCTGTCGATGGAGCCCCTGTGGGGCTCCTATCTGTGTTTCTCATATCAAACCTAACACTGCGACTGTGAGGGGAGGCGAACATGTTCGCTTCCGCCACACAGTCTCCGAACGTAAATTGTCCGTGTCGGGGTGCTCCGAAATTTCGGGCTCGCTTCGCTCGCTCCCGCTTCTAATATTGATTTTTGACGAAATTTCTAGAAACGTAAAAGTACCGAAGTATACAATTTATATTGAAATTTATGACTTTATTTAGCAAGCATTCAAGCGGGCGAGCAGGCATGCAAGCATACAAGCAAGCAAGTAGTCAACGGAGCCCCTGCGGGGCTCCTATCTGTGGTTCTCATATCAAACCTAACTCTAGGAGGTCGTAATCTGCGGAGCTTACGAATAGGGGGTTGGGGTGGTGGGGGGCGGAATCGAAGTAGCGTAGGTGAGAATGGGATGGATACAAGTTTTGTAAAGTGTAAAGTTTTGTAAACCTTATTTATAAGGGACATTTAACTCTTCTTGTTCGTAAGGGGGTAGAGACGGCCTAGAAAAGGCTGCTTTGTTTCAGACTCGTTTGATGTGGTCTTTGAACGTCTTAGATATTTGTCTGAGCGTTCCCACGAGATCGAACAGCGTAATGCTGCGATTGATGGGGTTGGTGTCGGGTCTAAGCTGTTTGTATTAAAAGAGCATTGCTGCACTTTTCTTGGGGTTCACTTCGATCCTCCAACTCCTGAACCAATTGCCCAGGCACTGGGTGAGGATTGGAGGTTTCGAAGGATTAGGCCCGCTGAGCGGCTAGACAGATAAAGGGCTGTGTCGTCTGCGAAAAGCGCAAGAATGACATTTGGGAATCGCAGCATGTCGCTCATGTAGAGCGAGAAGAGTGTCAGGGCAGGTTTCCCACCAATTATTTCTTTAAGTACTCTCTGCAACATGCAACGTGGGCGGTCAACAAAAACAACAAAATTTAAATAAAAGATTTTTGTGACGGGATCTGTTTTAAAAAAGTAGATTGCAAAAATGTTGCATAACATTTATTTTTACAATTTATTTTCTTTTAGGGGTGGATGCAATATTTTAGAAACAAAATATTTTGTAGATCCAGGATATTTCATTTACATTTTTCTGGAGGGTTTATGATTGTTGTTAAAAATTGAGCCCGGATATCAATTTTCCGGGATAAATCTAATTTTGTTTTCCGTCCTTTATTTACAGGATAAAATTTAACCTGGATCACTTTCCACTTCCCACACCGTCAACTATCTCTATGTTGATCCATTGCTCCGTGACGATGTGGATGAAAAACAAACAAACAACTTATTTTTGCATTTATAATATTAGTAAAGATATTAAAATGTTACCGTAAATCACATAAAAAACCTTTGATTGTTTTTTAGAAGAACAGTATTGTTTCAGATTAGACCATACAATAAATAAGAGTAATCAAAATCAATGGTCACAGTTTCTCATAAATATCTGACTTCGCCGAAATTACCCATATCACTGGCTGTTGTATGTATGTCGATGTAATTTTCAAAGCATGAATAAATTAATTATTTGCTCAGGAAGTTCGTGGTCACGTTGTATAATTAAATCAAGTCTCAGTTTAGCTGCCCGTTAGCAGTTTACTACCATTGGCATCGATTAACGAGTAGGTCTCCGATAAGATAAAAATGTGTCCTTGACGCCGATTTGATGCTTTATGCTCCAACACATAAAATTCATGGGAAATTTGCTTGTACTATTAAAAGTGGTCTGTATACGAATTAAATACGTCGTAGATTGTTTCTGTATGTGTTAATAAGTAAATAATTTGCATTAAAAAATACCTACGGACTTTTTAGGGTTCCGTAGCCAAATGGCAAAAAACGGAACCCTTATGGATTCGTCATGTCTGTCTGTCTGCCTGTCTGTCTGTCCGTCCGTATGTCACAGCCACTTTTTTCCGAAACTATAAGAACTATACTGTTGAAACTTGGTAAGTTAGAATAGAAAAAAAAATTGGGGGTTCCCCATACTTAGAATTGAAACTCAAATATTTTTTTTCATCTAACCTATACGTGTGGGGTATCTATGGATAGGTCTTCAAAAATGATATTGAGGTTTGTAATATAATTTTTTTCTAAACCGAATAGTTTGCCCGAGAGACGTGGTAAAATGTGTTCCCCTCCCTGTAACTTCTAAAATAAGAGAATGATAAAACTAGAAAAAATATATGATGTACATTACCATGCAAACTTCCACCGAAAATTGGTTTGAACGAGATCTAGTAAGTAGTTTTTTTTAATACGTCATAAATCGTAAACCACAAATTACCTTTAATTCAATCAACTCAAATATAAAAAATTTAGAATTCAAGACATGTGAGGTTATGAATTTATACGGAACCCTCGGTGCGCGAGTCCGACTCGCACTTGGCCGGTTTTTTTGACATCACTTCTCTTACTTACTGAAACAAATTCCAAGTGGTAGGTAGGTAGAAAAATGACGATAAACAATATGTTAGACATTTGAATTTGTAATAAATTCATATTTATGTTTTATATGATAAATTCATATTTATAATTTGTTGAACTAAAGTGGTCCAAATTGTTAGTAATAAATAACTATTTAATTAATTTAACTTAGTGAAAGTGCTTTTTTGATCAATACATAGGGCACACAAGAATGGTTTGAATTCGTGCTATATTTTGAACATCTGCTGTATTATTTTAATATTGGTTTACATATGTAATAGAGTTCCTAAACGTTGAAAGTAACTTCCTTTAAATATCTACTTCAGTCTGAAACAGTGACACACACTGACATGCTTTAATAACCATTGTAACTAATTTTTCTACTAAGATATATTGATATACATAGTAGCGACAATCTTTACTCGATTTAAGTGATAGATTAGTGACCATTTATTAAACAGCAGTTATTAAACCAGCATTTCTGAAGCGAATACCTCAAACATGTACTGTACTTGTATATGCGCCCATTACCGTGATGATATCTACTTTCAGTGCAGCCGTAGTTTATAAACATCACCCAGCGTGGTGGGAAAGTTTGTAGTTTTGATCACGTAATTGGGTATTGTGAAGAAATGACAACGCGATAAAGAATTAATCATTCAATTTCCTATAGATTTTTATAGACAGTTTCGTTTAATGTTGCAGTAATTTATTTGTTTTGTATGACTAACATACATAGATACCTATTATTATTCAGATTGTTTTAGGTATTACCTTAATTCGTATTGTACTCTTACAGTTCGACTACGATCTTTTGGCAGATGGATGACATTGACAGGAGGGTGCTTTTGTCGCAAATCTGACATTTTTTTCATACAAATAGTGTCATTTTTAGGGTTCCGTACCTCAAAAGGAAAAAAGGAACCCTTATAGGATCACTTCGTTGTCCGTCTGTCTGTCTATCACAACCCTTTTTTCTCAGGAACGCGTAGACGTATCAAGTTGAAATTTATATTAAATACTCAGGGTGCAATCTCTTGAAGCTGTGAAAAAATCAATTTCTATGCCAACGCAAACAAGAGATACGGCCGTTTATGCCGCATATTTGGACACTCGCATGGGAACCAAAACCTATAGGGTACTTCCCGTATACCGAGAACCATGAAACCAACCAAAAAAAATTAGTTACATCACAAAAAAATGTAATGTAACATTTATGGTTTTCGGACTTTTCACTTTACTTGTTCTAAGCATTGCTTGTTGCCAAACATGATTCTAGGTATAAGGGAAGGTATTGTTTCCCCATTCGAGTGTCCAAATATGCGGCATACACGGCCGTATCTCTTGATTGCGTTGGCATAGAAGTTGATATTTTCACAGCTTCAAGGGATTGCAGGCCTGAGTACTTAATATAGAGTTCAAGACATGTGTGAATATGAATTTATACGGAACCTTCAGTGCGTGAGTCCGACTCGCACTTAGCCGGTTTTTCAAGATGGCGGCGTTAGTCCTGGCTTTTCACTACCTGCCAAAAGATCGTAGTCGGACTGTATTTTGCCACTGGACCAGGGTCCGACGATACGCGGCCTGCTAAATATTGAAGCATTGCGAAGTTAAGTAATTTTTATCAATTAACTGCTTGTGATTGCGTTAATATAATTACACTGTAATGCCGGTGTGATGATATTATTTTAAAATAATCTTAGAGCTTAAAAATTGCTAAGGGCCTTCCTCGTAGTTTCGATTCCTAAGTATTCGTTCGTTTCTTTTCCATCGGATATCTTTGCACTGTGAATATATTTTCTGTGTATTCTAGATGAATGAATATAAAATATTTTTTCAACACACTTGCTCATAAAGTGGCTCTATGGTCACCGCAATTAGGCACAGAATGACACCCATAATCAAACTGTGACTTTTTCATTGCTATAACTCACTATTTTTTTAAAAATTTATTGGTTGAGTTGCTTTGTTCTTAAAAAGTTTTTATTCAAAAAAAAAGATCGTGTTCAATAGAACAAATAAATTAATGTTCCTATTGCTTGCTCATTTCATGCAACTTCTTATTTAAATAGATAATTTTAACTCGTACGTGTTTAATAAATAAAACTTTCACTCAAATATAACTTTTGTTTTCTCTGTAATAAAAGAAAACTATAAGAATCATACACGATATATTGTGATGAGTGTTTATTATATATTTAAGTATTTCACAGGGTTTCTAGAGATAAGTCACGAGAAAATAGTGTCCACAGCCCAGAGCACCGAACGGAAGTTGCGTAAGTCTCTATATCCGCGAACGAGAGGTGGAGTGAGCGAGACGTAACGATTACGTTCCGTTCGTAGGGCTGCGCGTTACAACCTCCCACTCTAGCACGAAAGAAGCGCCCTCGAATTCGTGATAGCACAAATCACAATGATGGGGTTTTACATTTCGTCGCGGCCTACCACGTCTTCGTTTCTCATGGACGGCGGGTTGCACATCCCCAACGAAGGGAGTGAGCTGAGAGGTGTGATACTTGCCTAACAGGACCCCATCACTTATACGTTCTAGCAAGTAAGAAGTAGGACCGACAACCTCGCGCACTCGGTAGGGACCGTCCCTCCGAGGAATAAACTTAGGCGTCTGTCCTTTACCTGTGTCGTTGGGACCTTGCGTTTTTAGCAAAACGAGACTCCCTGGATCGTAGTCCGGAGCGGGGCGGCGGGCGCCGTCCGCACTCGCCTTCTGGCGCAGCTGAGCGCGCTCGTGCACGTCGCGCGCGGCCAGCAGCGCGGCGGCCAGCCCTCGCAGGTACGGCGTCGCGCTCGCCACCACGGTGTCGCGCTCGGCGATGGCTCGCATGTCGGACGCGGCGTCTGCCGGCGCGCGGAGCTCCCTGCCGAAGGTGAGGTAAGCGGGGGAGTAGCCGGTACTAGACGTGACAGCGGAGTTCATAGCGAACCGCACGGCGGGCAGGTGCACGTCCCAGGTGTCGTGGTCGGTTCCCACGAGTATAGCCAGCTGGGGTTTGAGGTCCCGGTTTTTCCTTTCGATAGGATTCGCCTCAGGATGATAGTAAGAGGTAAGCGATTGTTTGATACCGAAAACGTAGCACATTTGCTGCATTATCTCTGAGACGAACTGTACTCCGTTGTCGCTAACCATCCGACGTGAGACACCAAAACGTAGGAATACCTCGGAAATGAGCACCTTAGCGCACTCCAAGCTGGTAGCGTTTTGTAGGGGAAATAGCTCAACCCATCCCAAACAAATCGACCAAACAAATCGACTGATACAACCTCGAATCTCCGGGTTACCGCGGGCGTCTCCACGAGCCCCGCTGGTTTCCTCGTGTCGGCCTTGTAGCGCTGACACGCGACGCACTGCTTGATGTAGTCGGCGATGTAGGTGCGCATGCCGGGCCAGTAGTAGCGCTGCGACACGCGCCGCAGGGTGCGCTCGGCGCCGAAGTGGCCGGCGGTAGGCGCGTCGTGAAACTCCGCCATCACCTGCACGCGCTCGTGCTCTGGAATTACACAGCAGGCACTATCATCGTCCACGTCGCAGTCAGGTGCGTATCTATACAATATACCGTCAGAGAGTACGTAACCACGGTCCGCCCATTGTCTCCCCCTAAACAGCGCGTCGTCGGACTCGAGATCCTCTATGATCTTGCGTACCTCTGGGTCTTTCAATTGGTTTTCCCGAATATCGGTGGGAGACCGTGTGGGGAAATCGGCGGCAGCATAGCACAGGTCACAGTCAGTGTCTGCTCCCTGGGAACAAGGAGGGCGTGAGAGCGTATCTGCGATCACGTTGGACTTACCAGGCATGTATTCAATGCGCAGATCAAACTCCTGAAGAGTGAGAGCCCACCTTGCGAGTCTGCCGCTGGGTGATTTGGTGTTCATCAACCATCGCAGAGGCTGATGGTCGGTCTTAACAATAACACGAGCACCCTCAATGTAGCCTCTAAATTTGTCTACAGCCCACACTACGGCCAGGGCCTCCCTTTCAGTAGTCGTATAGTTTCTTTGGGCTGCGCTCAGCTGTTTACTGGCATACTCAATCGGCCGCTCGTCGTGCCCCTCCCCCTGCATTAGGACAGCTCCAAGACAATACCCACTGGAATCCGTGCGAAGGATGAAAGGCTGCGATTCGTCAGCCTGCCGCAGGATCGGAGCCGAAGACAGGAGCGTCTTAATGCGCTCGAAAGCCTCTCGCTGGTCTTGGTCCCAGTGCCATACGGTGTCCTTCTTCAGCAGGTTAGTCAGGGGTCGCACCACCTCGGCGTAGTTGGGGATGAAGCGCCGGAACCAACTAGAAGTTTGTAAAAAGCACCTTAAGTGTTTGACATTCTGTGGTGGAGGCATGCTGGTGATAGCAGCTGTCTTACCGGGATCCATGTGGATGCCACCGGGTACGATTACATGCCCTAGAAACTTCACGGAGTCGCAAGCGAAGCAACTCTTCTCACGATTTATTCTTAAATTAAACATAGCAAGTCTGTTGAACACAGCTTGTAAATCTTTCATATGTGTGTTGAAATCAGGGGAGAGAAGAATCAAATCGTCCAAGTAACAGAGAACTGTACTATTTTCAAGGGAAAGGTTAGACTTAAATCGATCCATGAGCCGCTGGAATGTAGCTCCTGAATTACGGAGACCCATCGGCATGCGAAGGAACCTGTACGTCCCCATCGGAGTGATAAAACAAGTCTTGTCCCGGTCGTCAGGGTGGACGCTAACTTGAAAGTAGCCTGATCTTAAATCGAGCGTAGTCATGTATTTGGTGGTCTTTGCGGCATGCAACACGTCCTCAATCCTCGGTAACGGGTACCGGTCCGGCTCCGTCACCTCATTTAGTCTACGGTAATCGATACAAAGACGCATACCTCCAGTCTTCTTTGGTACCATGACTACGTTGGCAGCCCACGGGGACTCACACTCTTCTATTACTCCGGAAGCGAGCAGCTTATCCAGCTCCTCCTTCAGAGTCTCTTTGCGGTTCTGAGACATCTTGAACGGCTGGCAAGCGATGGGCGGTTGGTCCTCGCTGACCTTGATGCGGTGAGTGGCATAGTCAGTGGCCGGACCCTCCGTCGCGAATCGCTCCGCACTGTTACAAAGGAGATCATTAATAGCGGTCCTCTCATGAGCTAACAAGGCGCGACCTTCGTCGGCTCTCAACTGCAAGTTGGAAGTGTCAGCATGCATCAAGTCGGTAGGTTTTGATGAGAGAGAGTAAGACCGTACAAACTCGAATGTTTGCTCTGGAGTATCCACAAAACTCCAGCAGGCCTGGGGAGTATTCACAATTATCCCTGCATTCGATATAAACTCGTTGCCCAGTAGTGTTCTACAATCAGCGTTGGGGAAGACAATAAAATCTGTCATGACATCACGGCCTCCAATGCTTACCACTACCTTAGCAGTCAAAACATCACGTACCTGTCGTGAACCATCAGCCAAACCTACGGTGCGCTGGGAAGGCGAGAACTCTATGCCGGAGTTCACGAGGACCGTGTGAAGCGTGGGGCTGGCCACACTCTGGTTTGCCCCGGTGTCCAGCATGGCGACGCCTGCCTGTCCTGCGATAGTCACTGAGACGACGGGTCGTGAGCTGTCGGTGCACTCAAAACTATTAAGTGTAAGAAAATCGACCTGCTCAGAAGTAGAAGAAGGGGGTTTCCTATTACAAGTATCACACCTCGATTTTACTACTCCTGGTTGCCCACAACCATAACAATGAACGGTAGACTTAGTTTCGTTATAACCGCTAGAAGACTTACTTTTCTTACTTTCTAAAGCTTTACGGCAATCATTTACGTCATGTCCAAACGACTTACAATAATTACACCGCGGGCGAGAGCGCTTATATTTATTACCATCATCTGTGCTAGAGGTGAGTTTCGATCGAGAACTCGCGGTAGCGCTCGAACTGACAGTAGGGGTCACGCTATTATCAGCGGTGACGTCACACGGCGAGTCGCGAGCGTGTGGCGCGAACGCGTGAACATTATTCGAACTACATACCTCATTGATAGCTTCCTCAACCTCTCGAACTCGGGATAAAAGCAACTCTACACTATTCACAGAATTGCGCGGCACATGTTTACGTATTTTACGACTTAACAGTCCATATATGATGTCGATTTGCACTACAGTCTCTAGTTTATAAGGTAACTTTGCAATTATAGAACGCAAACGCGAAACAAAGATATCGGCACGTTCATCACTATTTTGTGTCGTATAAAACAAGTCGTGAAGCAACTTGTATGCGGGGCGCGGGGCTCCGAACATCCCCCGCAAGCGCGTCTTGGCCTCGTCCCAGGTGTTGATCTCGTCCTTGACTCCTCTCCACCAGGTAGCAGCGTCTCCGGTGAGCAGCATGGGTAGACCTCGCAGGGTGTGCTCCTCACTGACGTTCGTACACTCGACGAACATCTCCACAGAGTCGATGAAGGCCTCGACTGCGTCGGGGTTAGAATTGTTCCCGTCGAACCTCGCCGTGCACTTGGCGAGGTTTCCACATGACGCGGAGAAAGGCGAAGGCGCCGGCGGCGTCCGGTCACCGGCAGGGGTAGGCGCGGCGACGGCGGCGGCGTTCTGCATCGCATTTTTCATAACGTTGGCTAGCAGGTCAGACAACTGCTGCTCTGTCAGCGCGACCATGTTGGAGCTGGGGTCTTGGGCACGGGTGCTGCGCGTGCCAGCGTCGTCGCGGGTAGGGGACGACGTGCTGTCCTGTGCGTGCGCGTCGCGCCGGCCGTGCGTGGCCGCAGCGCGAGCGGAGTTGGGCTTGCGAGTGAGGTCATTGACCTCTCCGGCGGCGTTCGTATTCTCGTTTGGAGCTTCGGCGCCCTGCCATCCTCGTACTACTCGGCTTCTGTTACGAGTAGTCATCACGTTTTTGTGGGTTTGAAGAGGTAGAAATAACGCTAGGCGGAAAAATAAGTCCAAACGTGTCGGCGCGGTGCGCGGTAATGGCGGCGCGCGCGGCGAACAAACGACACACTGGAATATCACTCGCGGGCGCTGTTTCTCGCTACTGTCTCTCTGGCCCCACGTTGGGCGCCATTATAAGAATCATACACGATATATTGTGATGAGCGTTTATTATATATTTAAGTATTTCACAGGGTTTCTAGAGATAAGTCACGAGAAAATAGTGTCCACAGCCCAGAGCACCGAACGGAAGTTGCGTAAGTCTCTATATCCGCGAACGAGAGGTGGAGTGAGCGAGACGGAACGATTACGTTCCGTTCGTAGGGCTGCGCGTTACAAAACTTTAAATTCCCCATTTTGTACGTGGTAGAATAGGCGCAAATCCTATGCGCCGAAAATAAAAAAAAACCTCATCCTTTAGTCTGTGGCCGATCGCAATGCGCGCGCATAGGAAAACTGATTAATTTTTCCCGCCATAGCGAAACATTTTTCACAACTCGTTTTCACTGTTGAAATGAGTTTTTATTGTTATTTTATTCACAAGTGTGTTGAAAAACGTCGTATGATACTCGTGTGTATTGATGATTACCGTCCTTGGCTCTCTTAAGACCCTCGCCTACGGCTCGGGTCTCAATGGCGCCTCGACGGTAATCACCAATGTTACACACTAGTACCATAATGTACTATTATTTGTGTAGTGTATCTTTTCAGATGTTTTTTTGCCTGGTTACGTGTCTGCAAAGACAGATTATAATAATAATATTTATAATATCCGGGACAAATCGCACACGGTCATCTGGCCCCAAACTGGGATTCCCTGTATCTTGGGAACCAGAGACTGATATACATTCACATATACATTTAAATACATACAAATATAGATATTATACACCCAGACTCAGAGCAAACATTTCTGCTCATCACAGAAAAGTTTGCCCTGTGTGGGGATCGAACCTACGACTCTCGGATCAGAGGTCAGGATCGCTAACCACTTAGCCACCGAGTCAGGTTAATCTTTTAACGAGTATCTGGGTGTGTATGTATATGGGATTCTTCCTTCCCTAGTCATAGCATCAATGTATTTTAATGGGTGCTAATTAAACAGGCTTATATTTAATAGCATTATTCGCCTCTAAAGATCTACTTTGGTGTCGATTCGGTTTTTACGATTTAACTTATTTGACAAGATTAAACTTAATTTAAGTGTTTTGTTTTTGTCTTTCTCCATCCTAAAAATAAGAATAGGACGCTTAAATAAGTTTAGTCCTGTCAAATAAGTTTAGTCCTGTCAAATAAGTTTAGTCCTGTCAAATAAGTTTAGTCCTGTCAAATAATTTTAATCTTTAACACCGAATCGACGCCATTGTTCTCTAACAACTAATTACTTAGTTAGCCACCATCAATGGGCGTCTAAAAAATACCATCTTAGCCACTATACATAAATCTCCGATGTAAGCTTCTGTTAAAACAACTCAGCATGATAGTTATTATTTAGCATCATTTGTAACACATATTCAAGTAGTCAACTTCTAAAATATTTATATATGACACCAAAAAAGTTATTAATTTGACTTCTAATTTAAATTATACTTCAGTACGATTAGAATGTAGTGAAACATAAATAATACATAACTCGTTCTATATTGATTGATCCTCAAAATGTGCCTAAAATTATAACCAAATATATTGATTGATCTTCAAATGTAAGTACCTAAAATCAGCTAGTTGAAGAGTTTATATGCACCTCTGGAAATCCACTCTGATCAAGGCAGGAACTTTGAGTCACAGATATTCCAGGAAGTCTGCAAAATCTTGGGTATGCATTAAACTAGGAATACTCCGTATCATCTTCAGTCGGACGGCATGGTAGAAAGATTCAACCAAACGCTTGAGAGACATTTGGCGAAGCTGGTTGATAAACACCAGAGGGACTGGGACAAGTTCATATCGTTGTTCCTTCTCGCGTACAGAACATTAGTACACGAAAGCACGAAAATGACTCCAGCCTACGTGAATTTCGGCAGAGAACTACAATTACCGGTAGACATTCTGACCGGAGGGCCTCCGAGTGAGTCTCACAGTGTAAACGATTATGTTTCCGAACTAAGGGAAAGGATGCGCGATGCGGATACCTTAGTCCGAGAAAATGGTCTTCAATCGAGTGAGAACATGAAAACCCGATACGACCGAAGAGCAAATGCAAGCGGCTTTGAAGAGGGAACAATGGTTTGGCTCCATAATTTGGTTCGACGAAAAGGAAAATCTCCCAAATTGCAGACTCGATGGGAAGGCCCGTACAAGGTCATTACCCGAATGAATGACGTTACGTATCGCATCCAGCGTCAACCAAGAGGAGCCTTTAAAATTGTTCACATCGACCGTTTGGCACGTTATCACGGCAGCAATGATGATGCTCGGGACGAGCACCTCTTGGAAGGGGGCAGTGTCGCGGTCTAACCAAAATAGATTGAGAACCACTGGAAAAGTTTGACAACCTCTGTCACTGTATATTTCTAGTAAAATAACCGTCTCAAATATTCTAGAAATGGATATGGACAGAGAGATGTACGAATGTGTGAGTAACCTCTAGTACTTTCGAGACCGTAACCGCGGCGTATATAAATAGCAGCCAGTGACTCGAGCAATCAGTTCTGTTTGGACTAGCGGAAGACACTTCGAAGCGAACTCCAGGCGATAACAGGCGGTTTATGTTTTTTGTTTAGATTTTTTATAAACGTAAGTAAGTAGAATTTAATTGATAAAATCAATTAAAATCACAATAAAACCATCACTTTTGATGTTTTATTCTATTTCAGTTGTATTTTCCGTTCTCTGAAAAAAAAAAGACAAATTTAGACGACATCGATAGTGCTATGTTTTTTCATGTTTTTTATTTAAAAATACTGAAAATACTCTTTTCTTCTGTTTACATCACTATGAACAGCATCTACTTAAGGCGAGCTAGCACTTAGCTTCATTTTCGCAGTACTAAATGCGAGTCCCAGTCATACACGCCACGTGAATTATTAACGTTTTAGGTAATGTTTGTTTTTTCTGAATTAAAGTATTCTAACAAATGGCGGCACTAGGCAACCGCCGTCTATGCCTTGTGGATAGAACGGTTAAATGTGCCACACGATAAGAAGAAGAATGGCGGCATTTCATTCATGTCGTCAAAACTAATATTCTTATGCAGTTTTTTTTTCTTACTGGGAACTGTTTTTAGTAACGGTAGATCCATCTTTGGATTTTTTTTCTATCGAGCCATATTTGTTTAATCGTGTTTCAGATGGCGTACGATATGCTAACGATCGTAGAAAATTTAGTAGAAAATAAGTATTATTTTTTTCAGACTTGAAATTTCTATAGTTTAATGTCATTCCTGTTCAAAAAACGTCATTTTGGTATAAGAGCGCCTTAAATTAATAGTTATTTGTTCAACAAGTGAGCATAGTTATTTTTGCTACGAGTGCTGACTTTAAATCACGATCTAGCGAAGCAGTCTAGTACAAGGTTCGGAACCGGTTAACAAATACCGGTTAATTTCGTTCGAATTTCGGTTAACGATTCCGTTCAGGTTAAACCCGGTTTCCATCTTAACCGGTAAATTTGAATAAAATATCGGTTAATTAGGAAGCGGTTTTCTAACCGAAATAAGAACTAAATTAACCGGTTAAAACCAAACTTAGTCAAGTACAGGCGCGTCGCGCGGGTGCCACTGCCCGAGTCTTCTGCTCACTTTCTCGCACGCTTTCAATTGATTGCACGCGGCAAACATGCCTACAAAGTAGCATATTCTTCAAATTAACCGGTTAATTCCGTTCGAACGAAAAAATATCGGTTTTGGTTAAACCGGTTAAATATACCGGTAACCGACACCTGAACGAAACCTTAACCGAAATTATTTCGATATAGGGGTCAATGACCGAAACCGGTATTTTCAAAAAACCGGTTTCCGAACCTTGGTCTAGTAGAAGAAGTAGAATTGAATCACGAGCGTAGCGAGTGATTCTAATATAGACTACTGAGCACAGTGAGTTCTTGACATTTTTATACTTGATATGATATTTTTAAGTGAACGATATTAATGTTTACTAATACTTAAGTATTTATTTAAAATATTACGTTTTTAAAAAGGCAATAGCACAATTTACAAACTTAAATTTTAATAAATAACATACTGCAATGTGCATACAACATTTTGTGCCTATGAGTTAAATCTCTAGGCCAAAATGAGTTTCGGAACGAAATATCGCCTTTTTTCAGCGCCGAGCAAAAGGTGGTGTTCGAAGTTCGAGTCAGTTTTTCTCACGCTCGAAGCAAAAAGGGTTTTTGCTGCGAGTTTTTAAGCGCCCAAAGCGCTGCCAAAGCTTGCTTCGTGCTGGAGAGGTGAAAAAGATTTTTTGTTTTTATTGGTTGTTTTTTTTTAATGTATTTATGTTTAATAGAATAGTAAATAATTTCTGAATATAGTTACATTACGTTCGTTATCGTCGTACATAGATATCCAGACAGTTAAAAGTGAAATAAAAACCTACCGATTAATTAAATACATACGACACAAGTGGACAGAGATTCTTTTTTGATTTTATATTTTATTAATTAATTAAACAGCCTTTAGTTATCATATCACTCAATAATCATTATAGAGCAATCATTAGTTTTTTTTTTTAGCAACACATGTTGCATACACTTTCCTGCGTGACTAATCTCTTAACTAGAACGTTACATGTATACCTTAACTTTGCTATCGTGGTATAAAGAAAAGAAGATAATTATAGCCAATCATTCTAGTAAAGAAACTGACGTCAAAAGTCAAAAATATAAATTTTACACTTGATATTTACAAAAACATTCCCGTTACTCTCTTTCAAGGGAAACCTTTTATGAATTAAGTACAAGTCAAGTAGCACATTAGCTGAATAAATAGTGACGTTTACTTCAACTTACAGTTTGAAGTATAATTATAGATGTTTAAAGGTTCACGTAGATTCTTAAGGCTGATATAATGCATTCTAAAAGCTACTTAATCAATAATCTGTAAAAAAACACTCCAGAAAATACTTATACCACCATTGGCATTTTAAGAGCTCTTTCAATACGCTTAATTATTTGAAATTGTATAGTTATATAATGAAATGATTTTCGCTGTTAAATGCTCTCAGTAAATTATTCTGTAACACCAGCTGCTTAAGGCGCTAAGTATAGCCAAATCGCAATATTCAATTCAAATTCTTGAAATAATGGTTAAAGCTATCACCATGGAAAAAAATATATAACATACTTGAAACAATAAAAACAAATTGTCTTAAACAGAATCATTAAAATCACAGAAACTTTGATGAAAAAAAATATCCTGTAAACCCTGTATTTTGCATTAATGGCAAATTCTCTCGGAAACACAATATTTGTTTATGTTAAAACCAACACACAAAAATCGGCCATTTTAATACCTTCAATTTATCTTGAACGGATTTTTTTAACTTATTTGAAAGCCAAGAAAAGTAATAAAAACATCGAAATCTCGAGAATTTTGCGTTCGGCCTTGACGTGACCGCCGCGACGGTACCCACACTGATCTAAACTTAAAATGATTGGCGTTACGGTCGATATTAAATTATCATACATCAACCTGCTCAGATTGAATGTACGTCGCGCCTTAATAGTACTTACATGAAAAAGGTAATAGGTTGTCCGGAGCAAATACCCCGATTTAAAATAATTTCTAAAAAAATTTGTTCTTAAGATACTTAATTGATTGTTGAATATTAATAAGCGTTATTGCCCTTCTGTACCAATACCGCGCTGCCAGGAGCAAATACCCCGACTTAAAATAATTACTAAAAAAATTTGTTCTTAAGATACTTAATTTATTGTGGGATATTAATAAGCGTTATTGCCCTTCTGTACCAATACCGCACTGCCAGCGCTCTGGCAATTTGATAACAACAAGATACTTTTCACTTTCTTTTCCTTGTCGAAGCTCAGTTTCTATGGCATAATAAAAATAATATAATATATTATTATATTATATTATTTTTATTACTTGTTCCACAGTTTTCTATTCAGCCAACATTTCGTAATAACAACTCACTTTGATATCAGTTTAATATCATCATCACTTTAGGTCCATACTTTTTGACTGTGATACTGGACTTGGCTTCTTTCCTTTTTCAACTCGTTATTTAGCCTTATCTTTTTACGTCGGAAACCCATGTCTCATCTACGGCAACAGTAGTAATGCAAATTGACTCTGAGTAATCTACACGCATATCCGATTGGATTGTATTAAGTTACGAAGAACCTTTTCGGGTGATTTTTCGCAATTCCAGTTTTTCAGGTATCTCTGTTCAGCTTAAAATAAAAATAGCTGACACGTAATTGACGCCATTCTTAACCTATGAACCTATGTAATGTGATTTTTCTATTATGTAATTCAATTCAATATTATATTATTAGTATGAGTGCACAATAAAAAAATTGAAATGTTACACTGAACTAATTTTGAATATTAAAATAATATTGTTTTCAAGAAAAATCAACTGAAGTTTATGGACGCACCATTTATACACATAATTTTTAAATTAAAACTTAATTATTTAAGGGCCAAAATTTTCCCATAAAATGGTATTAACAATCACGACAAAATAGCACCCGCATCCCTGCCTTATCATTTGTTTCGAACAATGGAAAACTAAAAAGCATTCCAATAGGAATTGATCGCTCGCCATCCGCCATCATTTTACAACACTTACTATATTTCTGTTTTACTGTGGGTATTTAATTAACACCTTAGTAAAGTCTAAACAAAACTAAAGGTGCTTGTAAAGTTTTTAGAAGGCGTCTCGTTAGGTTATAAGCTGATTGTAAGACAAAAGCAAGTGTCTTGTAAAGCAATAAGCTTTAATCACGGCCTTATTTTAGGCTTAAACAAGCCGTTAAACAGCCCAATCGACACTGTAGGTATACAGCCACTTTAACGCTTAAGGCTGAATAATTTAGGGCCCTTTTTTGCTACATAAGCGCTTATACAGCGTTATAACAGCCAAATTGGTAGCCTTTATTTGTTGGCAGCACTTATTCAGTTCTTATTCAACATATCTGTGCTACTTGGGAATCCCAAGGCCGGGTCCATCAATAAATACCTGTGTGAGTTGGTACTACGTATCGATATATAATATAATCAACTTGAAAAATCTGTGCCAGACCCAAACGTAAGTGCCTGCTTCCGACGAAGCAAGGCCGCGGTACTCAGCAGCCGTGACGCTCCCATTGTCCCGTCTGTTCTGTGTCTAACTGTCTGTCACCTCCCCATGCCGAGCCTCGTGCACACTCTTGATTGTACCAGTCTGCCAGTGCCAATAAAATCATAAGATTGCAATTTTTATGCAGAAATTTTGTAATAAGTAACCTAACCAATTCAACAAAAACGAGTATGTAATCTAATAATTCACCCGCTAAAAATATATTCTTTGTTCCATACACGGTCGCGTTCAAATACAGTAAGAATTATTCTAAAACAGAATCCAATGCGGTGACTCGATCCACTTTATACATTGACATGTTACGTACACAACTGCATAAAGAATCATTAGAATTAGACCCGTATTTTCGCTTTCTTCATCGGAGAAGTTATAGCCTAGTAACTAAGTGTATTGACCATAGATTGATTCACCGGCGGTTCGAGACTTATAGCTATACGGACTGTTTAGTTTCATCATTGTCATCATCAGCCGAAAGACGTCCACTGCTGGACAAAGGCCTCCTCTTAGAATTTCCACACTGACCGGTCCAGCACTGCATACATCCAGTCAGTGGCCTCCCGCTACCTTCACCAGTTTATTTTACTTTTTATGTAAAATGGAAACAAGAAAGAAGCAACACAATTTAACCTAAAGTCACGTCGAGTGGTTTGAAATACAACTTTACAATATATAGTATGTAAACAATAAATGACCACAAATTTACGATTATAATATATAAAACAAAAACGTGTAAATTAATGAAGAATAACAAAACTTTAAAATTAATGCTACTGCTCGGATTCGGACCCACACCAAGCAATTTTCATTTAGAACCCCTTAACCAGTCGACCACCTAAGCTCTGCCATTACAATAAATTAAAGTAAGGATTCCACACGCTTATAATAAGTATTACCTGTTGTGGTTTCTAAAAATTAATAAGTTTGCAGTTGTTAAGTTGTTCGTTTTGCAAAGGTTATACACAAACATTAATAAATCGTCGGCGCAAGCGAATGTAGTTCTAATCGTATGATCGTACTTTAGATCGCGACCGTACAGAGTCTTCCTATCCTCAAAAATCAATCACCGGGATGGGATTCGCCATATTATCTATGTATTATAGGAAAAGAACGATGGTGGTACTTCTGTTCTGTCCATCTATATGTGTTCTCATATCGATGGTTGAGTCGTTCGATGGTAGGGTACGTACCTAAAGTACCTATTAAACATGGCAATCTCCATCAAACCCGTCCTCTTAATAACACGAAAGTTTTCAGTGCTGCCAATTAGTTTTATCGCAAGATCTACAAACAGCTAAAATTAGCGTTAGAACTACGCTGAAGTTTATTTTCTTGTCGTTGACAAATGTGTTGAATGATGCGTAGATGTGACGTATGATTTTGTTAAAAATGGTACCAATAAAATAGGAGTGAGATAGGTAAATAGGAATTTATCTTTTCTTCGTATAAAAAAATTGTGTAAGAACAAGGTTAAAAGGCTTTTTGTTACCGTTTGTTTGTGGGTGTAGCTATAGATTTCACAAGTGGGGGGAGGTAATTCCATAGATACAAATCAATTTGATAACCTTCTTTTTTAATCGGTTAATAAATCTTAACTGATAATGAAAAATCTTAAACAAAATAAAAATACATTTCTAGTATCAATTGCGTTTATTCAGTGTATAGTCGGTGTTAACAGCTAAAGATTTTATGAAATTGCCGCCATTTCTTCTTCTTCTTTTCTTTTTGGCATTCCACAACAATAAAAAGTGAGTTTGCCAATGTCAAGTGAAAAGAGATAAGCGAGTGTTTGGGAGAATCTTCAATATAATAATGGCGAAACGCCAGCCAATGTCAAGTGAATTTCACGGCTCTAAGGGTGATGGGCACTTAAAGACGCTCCACGTGGTGGTTTTCTGCTGGAACTCGGAAAACGGAGCTGTCTCCCGAGTTAATCCTCTTCTTATTACACTAGTCTGCAAAAAAATTCTTTTTTAAACGAAAATATGATAAATATGATGAGTTCAATATGCTTTAAACTGCGCAACTGCATACCTAATGCAGTTGCGTTTTGTTAGTTAGGTTCTTTTTTTGTGATATACTAAATGTTCTACTTTGAATGTTGTGTTTATGTACTGATTGTGGTGGCAAAAAATACATTAATGAACTTAGAATCACTATCAATCATAAAAAGACTGACTATCCTGGAACCCCTGAACCAATATCTACTGAACTTAGATAAGAACCACCACAATAGGGAGTTTTCCACGGCTTTCTCTAGACTCAACTAGATGGCGCTGATCAACATTGGAAATAAGAAAATTTTTAAAAAATCGTCAAAACTGTTTGATATTACTAACGAATATCATTATAATGATGAATAGCTTTCGAAGATTACTTTTCATTGAATATTTTTTTGTATTTGGATCCAAAAAATAATTTTCATAATTTTTGATGCACAAAGTTTATCAGTATTGCTTTTGTATTTCCTAAAGGAATTATATCATGATGCCAAGTTATAAATTGCATTTAAATCATAAAAATGTATTAAAATCAATTTATTTATATACGTCCATAATTGTTACACTCTGTATACTTATTATACAGAGTGTAACAATTATGGGCAATGTTATGATGCTTTGGTTGCGACTTTGATGTGAATGATGAACTAACACTAGGCAAACAAAATTAATGAGGTGTCTCATGAAATACACAACTTTAAGCAATTCATCATATCGTGGCGTAGAAAAAAACAAGGTGTTTCCTCCCTAACGGAACAATAACATGACCTCTCTGTGTTAAATCTATACGGAAGCAGGCGAAATTGTTAACATGTTTCTTTACTAATTGCTCATTGCTCATGTATAATCAGGAAGTTACTCAAATGTATATAACAACATAATAATTACAAAGACAATAATAACACTGTATACGTAGGTACCTATATTATGTCGCGTCTTAGCTATTCTACATAAGATGTAGAGCTGGAAGAATTCATTTTCAAATTTCGTTTCAGATTAACAGACTACAAAGGAAAGTTTACATGTTATTATGGTTTCGCAGAAACCTCGAGAGTGGGTGTGATGGTTTCACGACACAGTAACAACGACAGTACCGCGAAATTGATCGAAACGAATAGCGCGGAGCGTGTTCATGAACGCGACGCGGATGGCAGCGATTTAGCACTTAACACCTGAATGGACTGCCTTTTGCATCTGCGTCTAGGAAGTGCCTATAACTAGATCAATGTCACATCAAGTAAATAATTGACACAATGTAAACTAATGAGTAACGACACTAAAAACCAGAACTATACAAGAATATCACGTTGCAAAATCAAGCGACCGCGACCGTCGGCGGCGTTCCGCAATAACAGTGCATGTAATGTAATTCCATTATTTTCTCTAAATTACTGAGTTGCTTTGTGTTATATAATATTGTACAAAAACGAAGTATAACACCAATAAAACCCTATGTATATAAGTATATTTCATTACTCTATGTATAGAATATAGACAATGCCTCTTTCTCTTATCATGTGGCACATTTCGGTGGTTGCCTAGTGTTGCAGTTAGCATCGGTCACGGTACGGCATTTAGAATCACATACGGATGTATGCAAAGCGACCATCATACACATTTAGTAATCAGATGTGCAGGTTTCCTCGCGATGTTTTCCTTCACCGTTAAAGCAGTCGAGTCGGTATGCAAATGTACGTAAATTTCGAAAAACTCATTGGTGTACTGGCCAGGATTTTAACCTGGTTAGGAGGATGGAGTTACGAGTACTACACGCTGCTACCGACGCACATGTACATTTAAAGTACAGGCAAAAGTATTTAATTTGAACATCCATAAGTATTTACTACCTGTACATGTTATACGTAGATATTAAATTAAATAAACTATGTTTTTTGATGCGAAGTTAAAAATTACCCGATATTAAACACCCAGACAAAAATAAACTCATAACCTTCTAGTTTTTTCAAAATATTATAGTAATAGGTACTACCTACTACCTACTACCCAAGCGTAGGTGGTTCGAATATAAGTATATAATTTAATTTATAATGAATTTTCATGTTCTGCGTTTACTGTTTACAGTTAGTCTTGTATTTTTTACTAGTTTAGTAGTTCATTATTTTCGTTACCTTGTGCTCTATGAAATGTTATAATATATAAATATTTTGATTGATTGATAAAATAAACTCATTTTGAAAATTTTGTCCGGGTGGTAGAGACCTGGTGCTCTGAAACACAGGATCACCTAGTTCAGACATCAGGCTTCACAATACAATACACAACATTATTTTATTATTTATTTAAAGTTTAAAGCCGTATTTTTAACACGGTTTTAATATTGTATGTATACCTATTTTTATTTAGCATACTATTTATCCTGTATTATATTTTGTGGAGCAAACAATAAAAAATAGATTGATTTTTTCAATGCTTAGTTGACAATTTGAAAATTAGTATCTTAGTCAGTCCAGGGGTATGAATGGCGTAAATGTTTATAGAGGGTCAGGAAGTGTTGAAAATGAAACGCTCGCTCGTCGGCCTTCAACTTTAGATTAGAACTTCAGTCAATGAAGACAAGTTGAAGCAAAATTGACGAATAAAACTGTTAAAGAAATAGCAGAAAATCTAAAAACATGTATTGGGAGTGCAGACAAGACCATAAATAATTTAAAAAGTGTGCGCTTGGTGGGTTCTTCATCTTGTGAAACCCAGACACGAGAAATCAGGATTGGTTTCTGAAACATAACTTCTGAAACGATTTTAAAGAGATATAGATAAGATTTTGAATTCTATATTAACTTATGATGTAACGTTGAGTACACTGTTTGTTACTGAATCTAAAAGATGATTTTTGGAGGGAAAATAAATTTCAATCGATTGATCCTATCAGTGGCGCTGCGCACGGGTGGGTCGACATGCAACGAAAATAAATGTTCTCTTTTAAGAATTAAGAAGCTTCCCGATCGATGGCATAAGTCCAATGCAATAGCAGGGGACTGTATAGAATAATAGTCTATAATTTTGCTCAAAAATTCCTGTTTACCACCTACGTAAGGTAGGAAGCGGTCGTGGCTCAGTGCGGCTTGTGTTGTCTGGTCGCGTCGATCACGCACGTTAACTGACTACAGACACAGTCATAACCTGGATGGGTTTGACTGTTAATGGCATTTATGTCGACCGTTTCCGTGCTTCGCGAGGCACGTTAAGCCGTTGGTGCCGGTTGCCATCACTAGATGGCAGTCGTTAAGCCATGTCGGAGGCCTTATAGGTGGCTTGAAAGCTTCTGACACTGGTGTTGGCCACTAGCCCCGCAACCTCCACCAATCCGGACTTGGCCCCCGTGTGCAGAGTATGGTCTAACCTTCCCGAGGTATGGAAAGAGACCCAGATTAGATAATACGCCCCTAATATAAGTATTAGATTAGATAACTTGCGCCGACTATGTTTGAATATTCCAGAAGGCATTTGTATACGCTTTCGCACTGATGATAAACTATTCAACTTGGACAGATTAAAGGCACATACCAAAGTTTCCTACGATATAGTTGCTGAAATAATGTACGCGGATGAGTAATGTTTTATGGCGGAATCCCCAACATCTCTACAAAGACTGATGACTGGTCTTGATGAGACATGCAGGAAATTCGGTCTCATAATCAGCGTAAGCAAGACCGAAGTAATGTCTGTTGGAGCACAACTGGATGATCCGGTACAAATATGTCTCAGTTAAAATGTCCTGAGATACGTGGAGAAGTTTAGATACTTGGGAAGTGCAATAAAGGCCAAACGTGATCTGGACGCTGAAATTAATGCCAGGATTGGAGCGGCTTTAACAGCATTCACATGACATAAAGATGGCAACGATGATTTCGGTATCTATGACTATAATAATGCCGAACCTCCTTTATTCGTCGGAATCATGGTGCTAGTATAGAAAACAGATTCGCTCTCTTGATGGATTCCACATGCAGTGCCTTCGTGACATCATGGGCATCCACAGGTCTGGCCATGTGAGAAACACTGAAGTCCTTTGCCGTACCAACATCTACAGAATTGAGGCATATATTATGCGGAGACAATTGCGTTGGTGCGAACATGTGTCCCACATGTCAGACACGAGGGTTGCGAAGCGCATCTTTTACTGCGAACTTCAGGAGGGTAAGCGCAAGCAAGGCGGTCAACTTTTGCGATATAAGGATGTGTTAAAGAGGCATATGAAGAGGTGCGAGCTGAACCAATTTGACTGGTAAGCGCAGGCTAAATATCGCCCAAAAATGGAGGCAGCTAATAAGGCACAAAGTTTCCTCTTTCGAAGACACGCGAAAGACGGACCTAAACACTAAAAGAGACGAACTAAAAGCCCGACCACCTGCGGCTATAAACTACAACTACAGCAATGGTATCCTGATATGCCCTAAGTGCAACCGCACGTTTCGTGCTAAGATTAGCTACTCAGCCCCATCCGAGCGCATGAGAGAGCGGAGCAACGGGACGCCTGCACCTGAGCCTGAAACTGCGGTCACTGTAGCCGAAATCAGCTAGGACCATCATCATCAATATAATCCCTGTAGTGGGGACGATATGGGTTGTTAACGACTAATAAATAGCTACTATATAGGGAATGTAAACCAGGTTACCCGAAAACCGAAAAACCGGGATTTCGGCATATTTTAAATTATTAAAAAAACGGGCTTTTATTTCACGTTTCCGGTTTTTCAAGTTTTTTCATTTTTCCGAACGTCCATAACGGTTGTTTAGTTATTAAAAAGACGTGTTTTTCATCGTAGTTAATTAATTCACGAAATTGAAGTATTGTTAATTTACTAAAAGTAATCTAGTGTGTTTCCGTGATTGCACAACTTTTGACGGATTGCCCCGAACCTGAATATCGTCAATATCATTCTGAATCTGTCTGGTAATTAGATATTCTTTGTTCTATCTCCACAGAATTATTTGTCCTGGTTGATCCTCTTCTTGGGTGTTTTTCTGTAGATCTTTTATGTCGGCTGTGACTGCAATTTGAATTTGAAAAGCACACCATGCATTGATTCCAGCAAATCCGGTTCCCCTATCAGGTACCTATTCAAGCTTCATCAGCGGAATCTTTCCAGGCTTGTTAATGTTGTTCACTGGAAAATGTGGAATGGACCATGCGATGCGACTTGTTTGTTCTTACTTCTGCGTAGTTTTTCACCATCAGATTTTCGACTCGTTCCGCATATTGTATTATTGACACCAAGGCAGTCCTACTTCACAGGAGTTATCTTGTATTCTCTTCGCTCTCTTCTCGAAGATATCGATTTGATAAAGGCGTCGATATCAAAATGTCATTTCACTTTTCTGATTGAAATCATTCTTCTAGGTCGTGATCCAGGTCAGTGGTGATGATTTGAAGAACCTCTTCTGGTTTTTCCGTGATGATTGATTTGGGAAACTACCTTATGTAACACCCATCCAAGCAAGCCTTTGGATGCGGCCAGTTCACCCTTCTTTTCCACTCGTGGACTTCTGGACATGTTTAACTTCAAGTTGTCTAAACCTATTAGGAGTTGAGGCTTTCTTCTTACAAAACATAGCTCTTCTTGGTTCAAGTCACTTAGGTGCTTCTCCTCAAGGAGATCTGGCCTTGGACACACAGACGGAATTAGCAGCTTTAGTTCTTCCACTGTTCTTGCTAAAATGCTGTAGTACCGGCAACTTTTTCCAAGCTTCATCTTCACAAAGCGACTCTTCTTTTCTTCTCGGCTTGTATTGATCCATATCATGTTCACAGGTTTCAGTGGGCCGGTTGCACATCTTCTTGCAGCAGTGTTATAGTAGATCTCCTACTGAAGACCGCCAGGATGTGTACTTTTACATTTAGACCATCACGGGAGAAGCTTGAGCCTTACTTTGCCCAGGATCGTTGTGGCTGGTTCCGCTTCTTCTTGTTTGCTTTGTGCAGGATGGCGTACTGTGGGCGTATGAATCCTTCAATCCCACGTGGTCTTGCTATGTTTGCATTCTTCTATGTCTTCTGGTGAGACACTTGAAACACAAACTCAACTCGAATCGTCGGCTGCCAGGATATTTCAGATCGGCTTGACTTCTTGACGCTGCGTAGAGATGTAGCCTCTCTCTGCATTCCCTATCGCTTGTACAATGGGGAGTGTTCCGAGGAATTGTTCGGATTGATCCCTGCCGCCTCTTTCCATCATTCTACGCGACAACAATTTCATCCCCATCACTTAGATGGTTGTTAGCCCACAACTGTGCGTTTCACTAGAAACTTTCTGCCTCGCACAACGAAGTTGTGGAATGAATTGTCGCCTGCGGTATTTCCGGACCAATACGACATTCAAACCTTCAAGAAAAGAGCGTACTCCATCTTGGCCTCCTAACGATCTTATATATTCATAAGCTTGAAAGTTGGACTTTTCAAGACTTCATTTTCTTTTTTACATATTGGACATCTCGTTTCATCTTCTACAGAAGATTGCAAGACTACAGTCTTCTTTTGTTGTGTCCCTTCCATAGTAGTAGCAAAAACGGTTTTTTTGATTTCCGGATGACATCGTAGCGAAGCCATGTTTGAGAGCATGATCATCTTTTATCAGAAATGTAGAGTAGAAAGCAGGATAATTTCCGCCGTGTAAGTCGTTCAGGTTTTCTTCCGTACACTCATATCACCGCGCTCGTAAAATGAGCTAAACTTCTCTAAAATTTCCTTTTTTAGAAATGGGTTGAATTTAGTTCTTCCTCAACTACTGTAACACGGTAACATTAAATTCGGTGACCGTTATTGATCCTGGTTGAACGTGTATGTTAGGGGAAGCCTATGTCCAACAGTGGACTAATGCAGGCTGATGAACGTGAATAAGAATTATATATGAAATATGCAAGATGTAGGCAACCTATATTTAACATGCAACTTAATAAAAATATCATTTATAACAAGGATTTCATAAATCTTATTTTAAAACCGGTTAACCCGAAAACCGGGTTTTTTTAAAAGAAAACCCGAATAAAAAACCGGGTTTTCAATTCGGCTGGGTTTGCATTCCCTAGTACTATATGTTCCCTGGGTAGGAATTTAACATAAAATTTAAGAGTCAAGAGGAGCGCTAACACTACGCCACCAAGTTAATCAATTATATTTTGCATGTTTTTTTCTTGACTTTACTCATTCAATCATTGGCGAATCGTCAGTCATCATTATACCTATGTCATGCGCTACGTATCTCTCCATGAACCAATAATTTTGTTGAGACCTTGCGCTATGATTTACGACTAAAGTGCGCAGAAGCCAATCAATCATATATAGGTGACTCTTGTATTGTAATCATTAGAAATCATAGACCATAGACTTTATCTATTAGAACACCGTGAGTTGTGTTGTTCACACATAACAGTGGACACAACTTAACTCTGGGCATAATCGCAGCGTCGTGGTGGTCGTGCCTTCTATTGTTGACATTGGCGATACACCTAAGTGTAACAAATATTTACACTATTACACGTACAAGACATTCAAGGCATAACTCTACCTATACATATAGATAATTTGACTGACTCGGTGGCTAAATAGTTAGCGATCCTGACCTCTGACCCGAGAGTCGTGGGTTCGATCCCCACACAGAGCAAACTTTTCTGTGATGAGCAGAATTGTTTGCTCTAAATCTGGGTGTATTATATCTATATATGTATGTATTTAAATGTATATGTGTATGTATATCAGTCTCTGGTTCCCAAGATACTGGGAATCCTAGTTTGGGGCCAGATGACCGTGTGTGATTTGTCCCAGATATTATTTATTATTATTATTATATAATAGCTGTTAGATAGCTAGGTTAATTCTGCCGGGTGAATTGCTCACGAAGCTAGTTGTGGATGCAGCTAAAAAAAAATTGCAATTTTAAGTATAGAGCTGTTATTTTATTTATAACTAGCTTCCGCCCGCGACTTCGACCGCGGTAACTTAAGAATTGTGTCCAGAAAGAAAATGTTAAGGTAGCGCCATCTAGTGACGAAGTGGAAATTTTGTGTTTCTAAGCATTCCTACGGGAACCCTTAAGTTTTCCGGGATAAAAAGTATCCCATGTGTTAGCCGAGTACTTTATGTATCTACCTACCAAAATTCATCCAAATCCGTTTAGTGGTTTCGGCGTGAAAGCGGAACAAACAAAGAAACAAACTGGCAAACATCCATACTTTCGCATTTATAATATAAAAAAATAAAAAATATAAATAAGAATAATAAGTGAGAATAATGTGTTGACCAATCAGCTGTTCAAATTACAATATTGTGATGTTATCATAGGTACCTTGGGGAATATTGTATAGTTGTATAACTAGGTGCCATTGCGAGATTCTGATGGGTGATCAAAAATAGCCCTGTATAAAGCGCTTCAAGTCTGTGGAATAACTTCATATTAGTGCGACGTGCGCAGATAAAAGCCACCGGGTTGACGATTGACAACTGATGGCAATTTTGGACTATTGGTATAAATTGGTGACGTCACTCTGGCGATGGCGTGTTGAAAATGTCCGTTCTTTAATTATCAGCACGGTTGCTCGGTACTGCACTCCCGCGATCAGGTGTAAGGTCTTTTTAGATATACACTTAACGTATAATATGTGTGCAACGCGACCTTCATACTTCATACACATCAGATGTGCCGGTTTCCTCACGATCGCGAAGTTTTCTCTCACCGTTATAACAGTTCGGTATAAAAATGAAAAAAAAAAAAACAAAACTCATTGGTATATTGGCCAGGATTTGAACCCCAGAATTCTGGTTACGAGGTCCGAGTCACTTAAATCAATTCTTATTTTGTAATATCTGCGCTCGATAGTTCATTTGTTTAGGTACTTAAAAAAAATACTTGATATGTCTTGATATGTCTTTTTATTGATACTTGCTTGTTAAAATTCTAAAACGAGTAGAATGTATATACTTATTACGTGGTTAATAGAAATGCAAAAGAAATTTTGTACCTACGTTTGTAAGAAATATCAGAATTATGAATAAAAAGACATATCAAGATTGTTTACGTTTTTTTAAATATAGCATCTATTGTACTTATAACAAGGGGAGGACGAGCTACTCCGACTACGACGCAAAGAAAAGTCACTAAACCCACAAGTTTGGCACCCCTTTCAAAGTTTAGATACTTCTACAAAACCAAAACATAAAGGGTTATGGTTTTTGGTATTACGTTTCATTCCTTTAATATTATGTCATACCATACATAATATTCCTATTTTGTACCCTCCACTGACTCATCACCAAAATGAGTTTGCGACGTGACGCCTCGCCGTGTTGCGGAATCTGTAAAAGACGTTCAAGTGACTTCGTGCGTTCAACCAGAGCATTATTTGCTATTTTTGATCTCCCAAAATAGCAACGTCGTCGGCGTCGTCACGTGTTGCGAGAACGCATACGAACCGCGCCCCTTCGTCAGTACTCCTGACGTCACATATAGTTTACACTCAATGCTAAAACGCCTCAAGTAAAGAAAATCACGAACCGCTAATTGAATACGTAAATCACTTAGCTCCATTTAGCATAATAATTAGCGCAGTTTTCGACTAAATAAGACACCAAGTCTAACTGAAACATTTTTATTTCAGAAACCGCAGCTGCGGCCTATGATAGCAGAATATGACCCCAAGCGAAAAGGTGTTAGAAATGACTTATCAGATATTGTCATGGTCAAGTAAGTAAAACTTTTATTTATAAAATCAATCAGAATTCATTAATCTGACTTTGCTTCAATCAGTCTGCCTATGTTGTCAATAATTATTTCAATGAAGAAGCTAAATTCGATCAAATATGTTTACTGCTTAATAGATTCCAGAAGCATGCTTCACTGCTTGTGATCATTTTATATTGGAAAAAATTTGATACTTTAATATATGAATGTCTACATTGCCTATGAAAACTAATTTTTATAAAATTTTTGTTCAACAGGACTTAGAAAAGAAAAAAAATTGTATCTTACGTGCAATTTTTAGAGTGTTAGCTATCAAATTAAAGACTTTCACAACTTATTTCAAATAGACGAGACATTATCGTTCTTTTTATCAGTATTCTGTCTAGATGAATTGTAACACTTGAAATGTTTGTCGATATAATGGTATTTTATATTGTATGTTGACTGTTAAGTACTCGCTCCCTTTACCGAGCTAAAGCTTACCGCAGTACGGAGACGATCTGGGAAGATGTGAGCAGCTTCCACAAGATTAGATTCGTTGGTCGACCTTGATCATCTAGCAATGGACTCATACACCGGTACATCATTCCATTATATGGTTTCAATTTTGTCTTATTTATTTTATTTTGTACTGGTAATTTGCAAAGACAGTACAAAATAAGAGTGCCGCTCTTGCTAGCGCCCCCCGCGATGCAGTCGCAACTGTGGAGTGCAGCCATGCAGCCCGCAGCGCCAGCGCGGGCGCAGAGCGAGTGGCGTTAGCGGGGTGGCGGCGCGCTGGGCCATCTCTGTTCAGGCTCGGGATGGCCAGCTAACTGTTACATTGTCAAATTTGATTTAGCTTTATGTTCATATTGGTCGTTTTTCTCGTACAAAATATATAGTTATTTTAAATCATTCAAGACTAGATTAAACGTATCAAAACATTGAACTAATATAATCAGATCACTCACTTTGTCAAACGTAAAGCTGTATTGAATTTACGGTTGGGCCAATATTTTGTAAATGCCGAGTCTTAACAGAGTGAAGCTCGATGAAATAAAATTTTAGTAATTATTATTAACCAATGTTGGAGACCATAGTGAATGTATTACACAATACACTAAAAAACATAAACAAAATACACTTCTACTAATATCGCGTAGAATCCGAATTAGATTTCGTTTATTTACAATTATTTTACTTATATTTACCTCTACGAAATATCATACTTTCAATAAGTTTTACTTTAATGCATAAGTAATGCAGCACCTGTTATTACAACAGCAACATTACCATCGACAATTTGCTATAAAAAAGCTTCAAATTGCGCTTTGTGTGTTACACTGCTTCTTATCGCAAATTACAGAACATTATGTTTTGACCATACATAATATACATTATAATTATCGTGATTTTTTGAAAAACACTCTTTCGATAACTATTAAGTACACTATAAACTTCATTCACCTCTAATTCACTCTGACACCACACTAGCTCTAGGTGTTTTATTATGATTTGTTTTATTATAATTATTGGATAATGCTATAATAGTGTTATGTGGATGTTGTATAGGTACAAAGTGGATCCGAGCGAGATCCCCGTGGAGCAGCAGGCGGGCTCCACCCTGCCCCTCATGGAGATGCCTGGCTGCGATATCGAAGCCGACGAAGACTACAACCCGTTCGAACACAGGAAACTGGCTCACCCTACATCGTAAGTTTGTTGGATTAGGATACTCGTAAATCACTCGTAAATAAAACCATCTGATGCATGTCTATGTCTACTCTACTATTCTCTTCTATTCTATTTTTCTATGCGTGCATGAATGTATTTCGGCTCGAGATCCAGATTCTTCCGCTTTCTCTTAGAGAACTTCAACGCATCTTTATTGTACTCCACAAGTTGAATGAGAATTGTACTCGGCATTGTTTAAGTATTCAGCACCTTGATATTCCACACACCCGGAGACATGACGCCTTTATTGTTTTTGGTTGGTTGCCGGGACTTGTACTGAGCACACGTCTGCTAAGTTAATTTTTCAATTATTTCCGTTTTAGAGTAGTTTCAACGTTATTTTTGTGATGGGTAAATAGCTGTGATTCAGATTCAGAGATAAGCGGTCATAAGAAGAGGATTAACTCGGGAGACAGCTCCGTTTTTGAGTTCCAACAACAAACCACCACGTGGAGCGTCTTTAAGTGCCCATCACCCTTAGAGCCGTGCCTTTCACTTGACTAGGGTTTGCATTATCCGTTCAAATTTAATATCCGGATAAAACGGATATTAAATTTTAAATTATCCGGATATCCGGATAAAACGGATAATTCGGATAATTTTTAAAATGCTCTAGTTTTCTTCGTTAAATGTATTTTTTTATAAGGTGTTTATGTAAAAATGTGATTAAAATGAATAAACACACTGCTACTCAGCTTATACTATTTCTAACACCGTCCAAAAATAAAATAATGAATTATTAATTTATTTATTTATATCGCAATTCATGACTCAGAGCGTACGTATACATGAGATTCTGTTCTAGAAATCTTCACCTGAGTGAGTATGAGCACTACATAATTCAATAGATTTTCTCATGTGACTAGTATTTTAAATCGATAAATTTTTACCTTGAGCTTTGAGCCCTCTGATGATACCCATATCATGTCTAAGTTTCGTCCGTATTACTGACAACACATACTGGTCCAAGATCATAAATTTGAGAAACTGCGGTATTTTGAACGTGAAGATATTGGTGGATTTTGATTCTGATTCTGGAGGCTGACAGACATGGTGGCGTTTTGGCGCCATCGGAAACACTGCAAAACGGCACAGGCATCAAATCAATTTTCGGAATAGTTCAAAATGCCAAGGATAGTGACTGGCACTCTTCAGTCATCTTTTATGTTATCTGCCACAGCATATACGGCTGTTAAAAAAAATGCATTTGAAGGGGTTACTCAGAATCAAGTATTAAACTTTTTTCCCTGTATATAAACGATACTAAAATCTTTTTGGAAACCGGCTTTTTTGGGTGGATGGAAGTCGTTATACGTACTTGCGAAAGGGTTCGCAATGACTCTTCAAGACAGCTTATAAAAAGCAGATCTTCTATCTTGATCAGTTCACTCTTGACAGAGTGTTCGTCGTCGACATTGCGTAGCTTTAGTGGCCCGTCGGAAAACACGTCGCCATTCCTCTCGCACCGCAGCAGCTGTCCTCGGACATTTATTAAGGAGAATTCCCAGCACAGTCTTAAACTGATCTGTCCGTTGCATGGGAGATCAGCTGTGTGCTCTGGTGGCTTCGACTTTGACCTAACCATAACAAATTCTCGATGGATGCATCTCTTGCATGCATAGCAAGAATTAATAGAGTAACGTTTACTCATGTGGACATGACTGTAGAAATATGATGGTGTTATAGTTTGCCAGCAGGTTCTTATTGCATTTTATTAAAGAAGCTCATCACCATTTTGTTCCATAACGTAAGCGTTTGTCCCTCAATCATAACAGAATTCAACAATTTCTGAAGATTTTGTAGTATCGGTTTTCTACCTGCTTTTAAAAGCTCAGTCGTGATCCATCATCAGCTAGCGCATTGTTGTTCTTGAGCTGTTTAAGAGCCACTTCAATCCTCGTACAATTCGACGCCCGGGAAAGACAGCTTCTGTACAGTCTCTTGGGTTTTTACGAGATTACAACTTTTACAAGCAGCCACATTGCTGATGGAGAGACTTATGGTGGCCTATGACTGTCCTAAGAACTTCTTAAATTATTTCAATCGCTCAGAAGAGATAAATAAAATGATGAAATTGGGAGTTAATCTATGTTGTTTTCTAAATCCTGAAGAAAATCACTGATACGTTTTTTTCATTGGTGTATTTTGTATTTGCTATACACAGAACTGATTAGTGGTTTAGGTAAACAATATTATGTTTATCTATACATATAATTATATATCTTTTTTACTAAACGTCGTCTTCTACTTATCGAGTCGATAACAATCCTAACTAAATCGTGCTGGCCTAGAATTTAGCTAAGAGTATAACATTTTCACTAAAATTCTAAAGTATATAAGTATATTCTATCAAGACCCCCGAACGAGCGTTAGTAGACGTAATTCGATTAAAAATATGCTTCTGTAATCGCATTCTAAACAGGTTTTATATTATCCGGATATTCGGATAAATTGCTACAAATAATCCGGATAGTAAAATTGACGGATATCCGGATAAAACGGATATCCGGATATCCGGATTGCAAACCCTACACTTGACATTGTTTCCGCCATTTTTTTTATTGAAGATTCTCCCATTTTTCACTAGACATTGGCAAAATCACTCCTTTAATGAGATGTGGAATGCCAAATAGAAAAATAGGATAGAATAGAAACCCTTAACCCGATCGTCTTTGTTTTAGGCTCAAATTGTAGCTGACTAAATTGTCCAGAGGAGTTTTACTCAATTTTTCTATATCATTCTTCGTTTCTAAAATATCGAGCGGCAAAATCAAAATTTCGGAAGTAATTGAATTTTTTTCACTATTTCGCCCATAACTTTTTCGTCTTTGACTTTCTCGAATAATTCTTTTTGCGCCTTACAGCTCTCGTAAATACGCGTATTTTGAGCTTTTTTGAATATCATATCTTCACAACTCTCCGAGATATAAGGGGATCGCATTTTTTCGTGAAATCGGAGCCTATACTGGAGCGAACGAAAAGACATTTCCAATGTCGAAACAGAGTACAATGTTTAAAAGTATATGTTCTTACCTGCTTAATCTGAATCCAAGACAATATTTCCAGAGAAATTACTGATCACGAACACATGCACTTTTAAACTGATGCTGTCACACTTACTGCGAAAGCAAAATACGTATCACTTAAAGCGATGGTACAGTTCCGATTGACACAAGCGCGCGGGTGCAGCTAGGGTTGCCAACCATAGTCTAAAATAGAGTATTGTACTCTATTTCGTGTAGGTGTACTCTAGAATCTATAACTTTAACAGAGTACGCTAAAATACTCTATTTCCGCCACTTCCGGGCGGGGTTCACAAAAAGTGTCCCGGACAAATTTTAGTTAAAAAATCACATCCATTTGTTATTAGGGCATTTTCGGAGTCCACCTGGCTAGCTACCACCATCTTATCTGTCTTGCCGCCAAACTTCAATATTAACTAACAACACTGACGTGTTCACCTAACATTAGGTGAGATGATGCCAAGGGCTTACCGATTGTGGATAAAAAAGAAATGTTTTTAAATAGCAATCAACCTGTGAATATGAAAACTAAGTTTTTATATTTGTGGATAGGCGCAGGGCAGGGGTTGCAAGGAGGTACACTTACACCCCTCTGGAGTGAAAAAATATCAGTAAATATAGGGAAAAATTATAATTGCTCACATTATAGAGTATAGATTTATGCGATTGATTATTTATCAATTACTTATCATAATTATGAATCAGATAGATTACATGTACATGCAGTCAATTAAAAGCCGGCGTCCATGTGTTTATTACTGCAAAAATACAAAGCAATTTTTAAAATTTAAAATAAATCGTACTCTTTTTTCTTAATTTTTACTCCTTATTTACCTTCTCTGAAATCAGGTATACTCTATTCCTTCAAAAAAAAGTTGCAGCCCTAGGTGCAGCCCACAAGAGACCGGGAAGGGTTGTATATTGTTCTCTACTCATTCAACTACAGTAATATCCGGTTTGTTTGTACTTGGGACTATTTAAAAAAAAATCATTGTTGACCGGCTAGATCGGCAAAATACCCTTATGTGAGACGGCTTAAATTAAGGTTTGAAAGTAATATGCTACTATAAAACTACTGAATACTAAACGTGTCAAGTACAGTGCAACTAAGTTTCCTAAATGTACCCAGAGGAAGCATTACGAGTATACGAACAAGGCATTGGAAATTAATTGTATATTCCTTCCGTAATATAATTATCGTTGTGAATATACTTAGATTTAAGGGTTCCGTACACAAAAGATGCCGATGGATTAAATATTTGTTTTTTTTTTGTTTTTCCTCTGCTTATCGTAAAATAAATAATTGACCACGCTGAATACGTTAAAAACAACCGACTTCAATCGCAACAACTCAAAAACTCAAAAACCGCTGAATCGATTTCGATAAAATTTATAAGGGACCACCTGTGAAGTATACCCTTTTAAACAAAAAAAGAATTTTCGAAATCGGTTCAGGCGTCTTCGAGTAATCGGTGAACATACATAAAAAAAATATAAAAAAAAAATAAAAAAAAAGTTTCCGACGAATTGAGAACCTCCTCCTTTTTTTGAAGTCGGTTGAAAACAGTAATCCATACAAGCTGCAAACTTGTTTGAAGTGCAAACTTTAACTTAAAACAAAATATAACAAACAAAACTGACCAACATGCAATGCATAGCACAAACGTGTGTAGTGGTACGGAACCGCCCCGCGCGAGTCCTACTCGCACTTGGCCGAAAGTATGGCAGTCTAACAATTCCCTATAAGGCAATGTCATCGGCGGTGCCGGCGGCGACACGGCGGGCTCATAACAGGCACTGTTTGTTTACAAGGTTTTCGACTTATTATGTGGGTAATACTCGTAATTCTAACAACTTTAAAATAAAGTACAGTAAATTACCTTTACCTTACTGCGTAAATACTCAACGTCCTTGTATTATTTACAGGGACATGGACACACTTATCCACCTCCTGAAGGGATCGCTTGGCAGCGGCATTTTGGCAATGCCCATTGCCTTTATGAACGCGGGTCTCTACTTCGGCCTGGTATCCACCTTTCTGATCGGTGGAACTTGCACCTACTGTGTGCATATTCTTGTGAAAACTGCTCACGAACTATGCAGAAGAATGCAGAAACCATCTTTGGGATTTGCTGAAACGGCAGAAGCCGCTTTCTTATCGGGACCACCTGCTGTGCATAAATTCTCAAGACTTGCAAAGTGAGTAATATAAGTATTGATCATGTGTTTTCCCTCTAGTCCCATAACGTAGATACACTTACCTACCCGACCCAACTAGCAAAATGTAGTCCTATATTTATCTCAAGACTATTTTTTTACTCTTATTTCACTCCTTATAAGAGCGTTTAGTTTTAAATCCAATCTATATCAGTCTTACTGAATGCCGTTTATAGGGTAACTCCCGGATAGATGCCGCACTTTTTGAAATCGCTTTATAGCTTTCTAGATAATCCCAGGATTAAAGAACTGTTTGAAAATTCATAAAGTACGGTCCTTAGACTGCAGTTTGCTATAGTAGGTCAGAAGTCAAAGCCATAAATATAGGAACTATAACGCATTTTGCAGACCTCTAAAATATCACGGATACATGCCCCACCCCGGATAGTCGCCCCGCCTGTAAAATTGGACCGGTGGATAGATGCCACTATGACAAATACATTCATAATCAAGATTAACGATACATAAATATGATCTGTAAGGTTTTTGTAATATACCTAAAATACTTAAAAATAGTTGTCATCATCATCATCATCAGCCTGCATTAGTCCACTGTTGGACATAGGCCTCCCCCAAGGCACGCCACTTATACCTATCTTCGGCCACGCGCATCCAGCTGTTACCAGTTATAAAAATAGTTGTGAAAGGGCCATTTACTGTGTATTATGATAGAGGATAGATGCTTCAGAACAAAAATTTATTAAAATTATACTTGACCTGTTCTTTTTGTCATTAATGAAAACATGGCACATGTCTTGAGCTACTTACACTTTTTGTCCATTACTTGAATATAAATTAATTATATTTATATCTTTTTGGTGGGGCATCTATCCTTTTGACGCTTCATATAAGATCAAATGGTAAGAGGATAGGTGCCCCTTTAAATAAAGTGGCAAAGAGAAAGATGGAAGTCTAACGAACATATTTATTATGAATTAATAAACAAAATACAATCTGGCAATCAAATTGTCCAAAACAAACCTTAATTATCGTCTGAAATTGAATAAGAAAAACAGAACAAAATAACGAACTCCCACTAAACATAACTAATCTGAACATGACTCGGTTTGAATCCTGGTTTTCTTTTATATTTCCTGGGCATTTTGACACTAAAACAAAGACATTATCATATAAGTATATATTATTTATAAGTAAGGATAGATGCCTTCAAAAATAAATAAAAATGAAACGAATTAAAATAAGAAAAAACACATATAAAAAGAATTTCAGATGTTTTAGTTTATAGTTACAAAAAAAAAGACAGTACATTTACCAGAAAAAAATGATCACCTTTTTAAATCACAGCTTTATTATTATGACGAATATTTTCGAGTGATTTTTTTTATCATTGCACAGAGACGAATACAGCCTTCCCACGAGACATCAAGTGGCACACCGGAGCGGGGCGGGGTTAGCGCTAGCTTATAACTTGCAATTAGAGTTATAGATAGTTTCGCATAGTAGAGTTATTGAAATCGCGGCATCTATCCCACTGCGGCATCTATCCGGGACTTACCCTACTGATAGTAATTATCCGAAAGTAACTTAAAAGCGTAAATAGGCTTTTATTGGTCATACGTAAGTAACTTATCTTCTAAGCCTAAATGATCTTATTATGGTTTTACTTAAGATCAAACGTGCTTACTATGCGCTTAGTAATGCTTTTGTGGGTCTAAAATGTATCCCGCATAAAGCTAAAATAATAATGCGTGTGTTATGCACATAAAGTGGAAATCAATATGAAAATAAGATAAGTTCTATGTCGTATTATTCATTAGTCACATAAATGTCTGTTTATAGTGTTTATAATAAAAATTTGTATGGGGAATTTTTATTTACTGTAAATTGAACCCCATATATGTATAGCTAAAATTTGAGTATAAAGTATTTATGTTTTATTATTTATTAGCTAAAACAGTACTGACGCCGTCATTTTTACAAATCAGCATTTCGCAAGCGCTTCGTCAAATTATTGTAAAACCATTTTGTCTTGTAACAGCGATCAAAAAGACTAGCGCAAGCGCCATGTTAAAAATATTAGCGCCATGTTACTAATATAACCGTTTTACACAACAATAAAACGATTATTAATATTATATACCAAAAGAAAACACAGCGTCGCTTATTGAAGAAGCATTGTGTCTACTCACCTAGTTTTGCTCTTTACTCACGGTTTCCGAACGAATATACAGCTCCTGAACGAATCTCGGCGCAGTTGGGGGCGCTGGCGTCGCCTCATCTGTCATGAACATGATGTCACCAGTAGGCGCGAATAGCGATCTCCTGTCATTGCAGTCTTCACCAGGAAGGCATTTCCAGCGACGCTGTGTTTTCGTTCGGCACATAATAATCGTTTTATTGTTGTGTAAAACGGTTATATTATGTGCCTTTGGGAAAATACTGCGTCGCTTAATGAAGACGCGTTTGTTATCTGCTGGTGACTAAAAAGAACACCGCAATGTTGAGAAAATGGGAAATTTAATGAAACTGTAAATTTCCACACAAGTTATGAAAACTCTTACAGAAATAATAATAAGAGAGTAGAGAAAAATAACATGAAATATTAATTAATATCATAATCATGAAATTAATTATAGAAACTCTTTAGGAGTATGAATCTACTCAAATTGTATTTGCATATTGCACATGCAAAGGACTCATAATAGTTAGTAATAACTAGGCAATATTATATTATAATATAATGTTAACATAATCACAAAAAATAATTTTACACAATTATAAAGAGGAAAAATTATGAAATACGAGTAAGTTTTTCTTTGTTAAGTCGCGTGCCTGTGTATTATTTATCTCTCGGCAATAGTGTTTTCTAAAGGTATTCTCACATCTCCAGTTCCCTCTCTCTAAAATTTCTTCGTGGGTCTGTTCTCTAACCATGCCAGTGAAGCGACAGCTGACCTGCAGCTTCCTGGGGTACCATCAATTCCTGCATCTTTGAGCACAGAGCGTACCCAACCACCGATAACTGTCTTAGAAGCTGGGTTTATATCTCCACGAATGGTAATGAATAATTCCTGTAAATTCCGTTAACTGACCACCTTGCGTCCTTGGCGTGACGTTAACATCCAACCTGAATTTCGGGCGATACATTGAGTCCAAGGCTAAAGTAGCGGCAATGAAGCTGGGTATCCTATCTAAGGTGAGACGGTACTTCACTCCTGGGCAGCTTCTTACATTATATCAAGCACAAGTCCGATCATGTGTGGAGTACTGTTCACACGTATGGGATGGCTCTGCCCGCTACCAGCTTGAAGCCTTGGAAGCTATCGACCGACGCGCAAGGAGACTTATATGTGATGATGAGCTTGTTTTAAATAAGCTCCAAAGCCTTGAGCATCGCCGCAAAGTTGCCTCTTTATCGGTTTTTTATCGAATTCATTTCGGAGACTGTGCTCAAGAACTTCATGACCTAATTCCCCCAGCTCCATTCCACCTTCGGACAACTAGGCGTAGGGAGGCCTTTCATCCCTTTGTAGTTGACATTCTACCTATTCGCACGAAGCGATATGCTTCCTCTTTTATTATGCGAACTGCGAAGGAGTGGAACTCCTTACCTGCGTCCGTGTTTCCCGATTCCTATAATTTGGGGGTCTTCAAGGCGAGAGTGAATTGGCATTATTTGAGTTTGCGTGTACCATCCTCGACTACATCGTCACTTTCCATCAGGTGAGATGTAGTCAAACGCACTCAATTTTTTAATAAAAAAATAAAAATAAAATAGTTTTTCTCGTATCTTCTCCTTTCACTCAGTTTTATGTACCGTTGAAGCCAAGTAACAGGGCAGATGCCTATAGCCTGGTGTTTTTTAAGTTCCCATCCAGACTGCCTCTGGGAACCCTTATCCGTTTTTGAGCCAAAAGTAGGCCACATCTGAATGGTGTCTCCACTGTCAATAAAATGATGCTCAGACTTCCTCAGTAATGTCAGGTCATGTAATCTTCGACCCGAGGCTAGAAGTAGAATGGTTGCGCTTCTACGCGCTGCCTCAAATAATGTGTTCTGTCCAGGGTTCTGTGTTAACCAGTCAAATACTTGTCGGGGATCCCAAATTGAGCTCCTTTGTAAAGTAGGTTTAGAGTTTTGAATGGCTCTGAGGACTGTCTTTACCAAAAAACTAGAGAATATATTTTCATCTTGTCCACAAAAGGTTGAGATAGCAGATTTGTGAAGTAATATAGTGTTGTATGAAAATCTTTCCTGGAGAAAAATCTCAGCCAAAAATTGTGCAACATTTTCTGGTTTTGGGTCATTAGCCTGCACCGTCTTCTCGGTGCACCAGGTCATATATCTCCTCAAGGCCGGTATATATGTAATCTTAGTTGTGGTGCACCAGCACGCACTTAGTAATTTCTTTTGTTCTTCTGTCCAACTCATGATCTTTTGTCCCCACCCCCAATCCTCCACACTTGTAATATCAATTTCTCTAGTTGTGGAGGGGGGAGGCCAGTCGTTAGGTCTACTAGAACCCTCCGTAGGTTCTTGATAGTATAGGGGCGATCGAGAGCTCTCGACTGTAGGTCTGCTCTCCAGAACGGGCAAATCCAGTCCGGGACTACCAAGAAGTATGTACCCCTCGCCTTGTTTAGATGGGTCAAAACTCGCGGTATGAGACTTGGTGGGGGAAATACCCATGCCAACTCGTAGTCCCATTCTCGACTGAAAGCGTCTATAAATTTTTCCCCACGGTCTCTTGAGTCTATGGTTACTTAGTCTGGCACCACAGCGGACTGTACTGAAGCGAACAGGTCTATACACGGCCTTCCCCATAGGCTGAAAATCTCCGCGGTTGCCTTGTGGGTTAGATGCCATTCTGGAAGCGGTCTTTTCCGTGATAACCGATCCGTTATTAGATTGTATCTGCCTGGCAGGTATTGGGCTGACAGGGTAATGTTTAGGGATTGCAAACCGGGTTATCCGAAAACCGAAAAACCGGTTTTTCGGTATTTTTTAATGATTGAAAAAACCGGTATTTTTTTCTAGTATCCAGGTTTTCGGGTTTTTTATTAGTAGTTTATAATTAAACAGTTTATAATATAAATGATTTTACAGATGCCTTGATTTTATTGCTGAACAGTTACAGAGTTTCAGTGTCTTAAAATTTGGTTTCGTTATGAAAATCGCAAAAAAAATTTGGGCTTTTCATTGGACATTTGGACAAATTGATCGCTTATTTGGCCATTTTTGTATGGAGAGTCCGCACTGAGTAGGAAGCGTGCCTGTTACTCGTTTGTCTTCCGGTAGTTCGTCGCTACCCAAGAACTTCAATGCTCCAATTGTCTGTTCTGTTTATACCAGCTATGTGCCCGCTCACTGCCACTTCAGTTTAGCGATCCTGTGAGCTGTATCAGCTGCTGGTCGCCTTTATGGAGAAGGAGGGCTTTTTATGATGAACTCCTTCTTCAATAATCCAAAACAGCGAAATTGGACATGGTTGCATCCCACTGGTGCCGAGTGGCAACCGCGCACCAGACGACGCAGTGTAGGCAGGCTTCCGACTCAGTGGACCGACGGCCTGGTAAAGGTTGCGGGAAGCCGCTGGATGCGGGTAGTACAGGACCAGTCGGTGTGGAAGTCCTTGGGGGAGCCCTTTATCCAGCAGTGGACGTTTTTCGGCTGATGGTGATGGCGAGACAAAAAATGAAACTAACTTTACCTTGTTGACACAGAGGCAAATATTCAATGATGTCTCTGTGATCAATTCAGTGGAGACTGGAAGCTCAACTCATTGAATCTAAAAACTAAGCTAGAAATATGTCGGCTGATGAAGTCTACGCTCCGACCAGCGCCTATCTAGTTCAAAAACCCTGCAAGTTTTTAGCCCGAGTTGCAAAAAACGACAAAATGGATTATTATAACGACAGGAATCGTAGAAATTCCAAATGGCTGGGAATAATGCTTTTAAAACCCACCGTTCAAAAAGAACCCAGAAGATCTTGAACGTTACTATAATCATAGCAAGCTCACAGATCATTAAGTCCCCGAGTCGCGATTTACGCCAATTTAAAACGAATCGTATAATAGAGGCGATTTAGTGTATGTAATCAGAGCTCCAAAGTATCGCAAGGGATGTGCTGGGAAACAAAACTAACTTCCAAAGCTGAAAACTGAGGAAGGTAGAATTCTATCGTCCAAGCCTGAACTGCTGGAAAACGCTGAGAAGTCCTTTTATATCCATTGGTAAGCCCTTTGCATCATCTCACTTGGTGGCAAGTGACGATGAAACCGAAGATGAAAGTTGGTTTACCAAGATTCCCCAACGTAATACGGAACTGGCTATCTACGGGCAATCATACACGACCATACGCTTATTTGTCAGTAATTTCAAAGACCCGAGAACCAGATTCACCCGACACTATAATGAAGATATCCCGGATAAAAAACAACTTGTACGATATTAGAATGGCTCTCAAATAGCTTCAGAAGCTTCCGGAGAGGAGACTTGGCATGAACATCACTGGCGAGTACATACCAACTTTACTACCAACCTTCGATTCACTAACGTTATCGTGATCATGGCTGAGCTGAGACCTTGGAAGACTAAGGCACAATGCTCGATGGACTTAGCAGGGCCTCTCAACAAGTTGGTTTTAACATGGACAAGACGAATTATGTCACACCTACTTGATATTTTTGACGGATATGTCTGCCTGGATATGTTTACCTGGGACAAATAGTCCAGCTAAGTAGATCCATCTTCGAGAACGATATCAACTTCCGTCGAATCGAATTCTCAACCGTCAAATCAAACTCTGCTGGGCAGCCTTCAGGAAGCTCTGCAATATCTTTACGTCCAAAATACAGCAATGTCACAAGGCTTACATTAAATCATGCATGATTGTGTGATAGTTATCATTATATTTACCCAATTCGTTTATGTTCAGTTGATACTGGTTGATTAGATTAATATTGCACCTACTCAATCAGTTTAAACACAAAAAGCAAGTAAACCTTTTCTTAAACAAAACTCTGAATGTTCTTTGAAATTTTGAATTTCCTTTTTTTTCTTTTGGAAAATTGCAAGTTGTAGGAGGCCTAAATTGTACGTGATTTAAAAATATAATTTGTAAAGTGATAAAAAAACGTACTTTAAAAACCGATTTACCCGAAAACCGGGTTTTTTTATTATGAAAACCGAAACAAAACCGGGTTTTATTTTCGGCCGGGTTTGCATTCCCTAGTAATGTTCCACTGATCTATGACCAATAATAGCTGATATGTCAGCGATAGGAGTGCAATTGAGCGTGTTCCGCCCACCTTCTGAATGTAGGCTATTAGAGTTCGGTTTTCGGTCTGAACCTGAACATGAGAGTTCTTTAGCCATCTTCCCTGTCTCCTGATTGCCGATAAAACTGCAAACATTTCCTTCTTGTTGCTGTGCCAGGATCTCTGACGCCGTGTCCATGAGCCTGCCAGCGTTCTGTGGTCTAACTGGGCGCCCCAGCCTATATTTGGCGCATCTGTTGTTAGGAAATGTTCTACCTTCGCCTGATGAATTGGATATGCTGCATCTCTGATAGCTCCGAGCCACCATTGTGCTGCTTCCAACGCTTGTTTTGGAACTGGTAGTGACCTCATGGTTCTGTTGTGGAACTGTCGTACAAACATTTGCATATAACGACAATGCAGGCGTCCCCTTGGCACTACCAGAAAGGCAAAATTTAACAGCCCCAGAAGATGCTGCAACTGACGAAGATTACATTGACCTCGAGCTAAGAACCTGCTTAATGAATCGGCAACCACCTGTTCTTTTTTTATAGGTAAGGTCATTTTGTTTCCTAATGTATCCCACTGAAGACCTAAAAATTCTATGCATTGGGTGTTATGAGCAGAGATCGGAGTAGGCAGATTGATTTTTGGTACTTGCATTTTGATTTTATAACATGGACAATCCTTTTTTCCGAAAATTCTGGTATTTCCGGATTGAGTTGAGTATTATTAAAGTAAATCTGGTTTAATCAATTGGTTTTGAAGGAAGCAATTTATTTATGTTTAGAGTAACAGAAATAATATTCGTTTTTGTTCGCTTAAAAATGTTAAACTCCCGGAATCCGAGCAGCATGTCCATATTAACATATACGTTTGCGGTCATTGACCCTAAATCAATCTACCTACTCCGATCACTGGTTATGAGTTAGTATAGATTTTTTCATGTTGACTTGCCAGCCCAGAGCTCTCAGAAGATCCACAGCCTCCGCGGCTTGGATTGACAGAAAGTTCTGATCCTGATGAGCTAGGAGGAAGTCGTCTAGGTAGACTAGCACTCGACAACCTCGTTTGCGCAGGGTCTCCGCGACCCAGCAACTTATGCTGGAGAAAAGGCGTGGGGCTGAAGATAGGCCGAATGGCAAGCAAGTCATCTGCAAAATTTCTCCCATATAACTTATTCGCAGAAATGGTCTGTGAGACTGGGAAATTGGCACATGAAAATAGGCCTGTGAAAGGTCCGTTTTCACTAGCCAATCCCCTGGTTGGAGAAATTCTGGAACTGAAGTCTGTGATATGAGCTGGAACGGCTTTGCTATTACAAATTTGTTCAGTCTCCGAAGGTCTATAATTGGGCAGTATCCTTCATCGCTCTTCCTTACTAGGAACATCCTTGATAAAAAAAACTGGGTATTAATTCTCTTGGAGTCTCTAGGATCTTGAGTCTCTTCAGTTCCTCTATTTGTTGGGTCATTGAAGGTGAAGGTTTTGTGGCATATTTGAGAATAATTTTCTTAGTTACATTTACCAACGGAGGTTTTTGTACAAATGGTATCCGAGATGCTGTGATCGTCTTTACAATGTATTTGTTGGCACCCAGTTCCTTCCATTTGTCCTGAAAATGTAACAGGCAACCTCCACTGAATTCCTGTATATAGTCATTTTTCATATTCCTTCGAAGATCCACTTCCCTATGTGGAACGAAAGGACTTCTTACCCTGGCCTTATTATTTGTAAGGTTTCTTCAGTATTTTTGTAGCTCTCCGATGATTTCTCAAAAGAGTTTGTTATCTTTTCGAATAGATTGTGGACTCAACTCATGTGGTGACATAAAAGCCCAATTCACAACATTTTGCAATCCAGTTCTAAGTAAATCCCTTTGTTCAAGCAAAGCATTCGATAATGCTGCCATCACTGCTTCAGTTGCAGCTAAATAATCCTTTTCCTTGTTAAAATTACACAGCTCATCATTTAGTTTTAGTTCAGTGAGCCCAAAATGCTGCAGGGACTTAATCTGAGCGACCCGCTCCGGCAAGGTAGGTTTAGTTACTTTATTCTTATTAAAATCAGTCGCTATATCACCCAAATCCAAGACCCTCCGCGAGTCAGTAGGGTTAGAATTACAAGGTTGTACAACAACCTTCTGTTTGTCAATAGGACTTGGGCCACCACCGAGACTCTGCATGCAAAGTTTTGACAAGAAACCCATCTGTTCTAACAGAGCATCAATCCTGGGATCGGCAAAATCTCTTTGTTTCTGCTTGAACTCAGGTCTCTCGCTTTCCGACGCAGAGCTTTCGTCCTCCTGGTTTTCCACATTTGGGACATAAACTTGTTCGTTGTCATCAATTTTTCACGTTTTTTACAAACAAAATAAACAGTTTTACAACATAAAACACGAATTTATAGTTTTTTCAAAACAATGTCGGCGAGTTAAACAAACGCAATGACAGGAGATCGCTATTCGCGCCTACTGGTGACATATCATGACAGATGAGGCGACGCCAGCGCCCCCAACTCGGCCGAGATTTATTCAGGAGCTGTATATTCGTTCGGAAACCGTGAGTAAAGAGCAAAACTAGGTGAGCAGACAATTGTCTACTCACCTAGTATGATATTAGAATTCACAATATCATTTTTGAAGACCTATCCATAGATACCCCACACGTATGGGTTTGATGAAAAAAAAATTTTTGACTTTCAGTTTTAAGTATGGGGAACCCCCAAAATTTTTTGTTTTTTTTTCTATTTTTGTGTGAAAATCTTAATGCGGTTCACAGAATACATCTACTTACAAAGTTTCAACAGTATAGTTCTTATAGTTTCGGAAAAAAGTGGCTGTGACATACTGACGGACAGACAGACAGACAGACATGACGAATCCATAAGGGTTCCGTTTTTTTCCATTTGGCTACGGAACCCTAAAAAAAGACTGTTCTTTACAACTACTATAATAGCGGTGTTGCTTGCGTACCCACTTGAATTTGCTCCCTCTACTTTACTTAGGTAGGTGCATAAGAATTGTACTGTGCTCAAAATACCTACATTCTAGACTTCTTATACAACAACAGTAGGCACATCTCTTTGGTTCTCAAATACGAGTCACAATCAAAACGATCTCCGAAAAATAATTTCACAGCACGTTTGTCATTTTATTGTAATTTAACGGCATTCGTGATCTTCTTTGCCACATACAAGTAAAATTAGGTAAGTTTGCTATTATTTTGTTTTGTTACGTAGATTTAATCATTGTATTCTATTAAAGTTATTTCAATGCCAATGTTATTTTAAACATAGCGCTGGTTGTGTTTACTAATTATACAGACAGACAGACAGACATAACGAATCCATAAGGGTTCCGTTTTTTTGCCATTTGGCTACGGAACCCTAAAAATGTGTTACTTGTTTGGTTTATTGGATTTTGTTATCGATCCCGTGCAAAAGTTGGTAACATTTATACCTTTTTAGAAAGCCTATGAAACAAGGAACTTATGTCATTAATTTGTACGCCAAGTTCACTAAATTTTTTTCCAGTAATACTCAATTACTTATGGACATTTTATACAAAATAATATTTTTATGCAACTTAAGACCGTTTATTTTTAAGACTATGTGAGTTTTGGGCAAGAACTTTTTTTCAAAGTGAGCGCTCATTTTTCAGCTTTTAAAAAAGTATTAATTTAATGTAAAACAGTGTAATGGTTTTTTCGTTATCAATTGTTTTTGGTAACAAGGTAGAAAATTTCAAAAATATCTAAAAACAGTAATATCGCAGTAACCATCCATTTTTGACCCCTAGTTAACTGGACTTAATTTGGTGCAAATGACCTCTAGTATAACCCCATCGAAGGATCACGTCGAATTACCAATCACTCTGTATAAAACTAACGTATTTGCAGTAGCAATGAGTAAGCCTATTATGAAACCAAACGAACTTATAAAATGTGGATATAGGATAACAGTTTTACAACATGCTATTATAGGACACTTTACTTACAACAGTTTTATAAAATTATCCTAAAAGCGCATATAAGGCTAATCAATGAGACTAAACGTTTTTGAGTCTATTCTTGCTTATCTATTTCTTTTATAGGTTCGATGGCATTTTTCAAAACTGTTATAGGAGCTTTGTAAGTGTATTACTCCTATAAGGTGCGCGTTTTGAGACTACTTTGCTAGTTGGGGAGTTACCGGAAATAACTGTGGGTCAGCAGTGTGGACACTATAAGCTGTTACCGAAAGTCGATAAAAATAATAATATTCACATTTTCCATTTCAGGGCCATGGTAAATTGGTTTCTGGTTGTAGATCTTCTTGGCTGTTGCTGCGTTTATATTGTGTTCATTGCTAAGAACGTGAAGCAAGTTGTTGACTTCTATGCCTCCACCTCTGACTGGCTGCCCCATGAAATGGACCTCAGGATATACATGGCTCTGCTGCTTCCATTTCTAATTCTTATGAACCTTATCAGAAACCTAAAATATTTGGCGCCATTCTCAATGATTGCCAATCTGTTAGTAGCTACTGGAATGGGCATCACATTCTACTATCTGTTCCAAGATATACCAAGCCTTAGCGAACGCAAACATTTCGCTGGATGGGAGCGCTTGCCAATGTTCTTCGGAACTGCCATTTTCGCTCTTGAAGGGATTGGCGTAGTGATGCCTCTGGAAAACAATATGAAGACCCCAACCCACTTCATAGGGTGCCCTGGTGTGCTTAACACCGGAATGTTCTTCGTGGTATCACTATACGCGTTTGTTGGATTCTTCGGATACTTAAAGTATGGGAATGACACCAAGGGCAGTATTACGCTGAATCTTCCACAAACTGAAGTGTAAGTACATGCTCTACTGATACCTTTGTATATTTTTAGAATATGTTTTGGGTAGGTTATGAATTAATTTATTTTTTACTGGTTATGATGTTTAATGATGATTTGTACTGAACAATGACAATTCTGTGTAAGCCAGAAGGTATCAGGGAGAAAGTGAGGTACCCTAGCATCGATAGCAAGTTGTTTTAATTCTTACAATCTGGAATTACAACCGAAGCTGTCGTGGCTCATAGTGGTTTGCGTGATTCGTATCAATGAAGCTCGTTAACTGACTACAGATATGGTCAACCTAGATAGGTGGGTTAGACTGTGGTTTGTTTATTTATTCTATTAGTATGACCTATTGTATTTATGTATGTATTATTTTGTTTATGTTGTGTATGTATATTACATAAAATAATCATCGATTTCATGTTTTTGTTTTAGTATTGCAGCCACCCGGTACTAGCTTTTTATACTTTTTTTTCTATCACTTCCTAAAGGTTGCCTGGAAGAAATCGCTGAAAGCGATAAGGCCGCCTTTGCACATTTTGTTATTTAATTAGCCCTTAAGTTTAAAATGTATTTTTGATATTGGTGTGCAATAAAGTATATTTATTATTATTATTATTATGACTACTAGTGTTATTTATATCTACGATGCACGACAAGCCGTGGGTGCCGAACAAAAAATAAAACAAATTGTGTGATGTTTGTCCTTTTTTTATAAAGTTAATTAAATAGTTTACTAAGACTAAAAAAGTATTTTTTTCTTGAAAGTTGAGTACTCATTTGTCTATAAATTAAATTTATTGTTCACAGGCTAGGGCAGAGCGTCAAGTTGATGATCGCCGTCGCCATATTCTTCACCTACAGCCTGCAGTTCTACGTGCCGATGGAGATCATCTGGAAGAACGTCCGCCACTGGTTTGGTGCTAAGAAGAACCTCGCCGAGTACTCTATTAGGATCGCTATTGTCCTTATGACACTCGCAACAGCTATTGCTATTCCAAATCTAGGGCCATTTATTTCTCTTGTAGGAGCCGTATGCCTCTCTTTCCTCGGTCTCATATTCCCTGCTGTCATAGAAACGGTTACATACTGGGACCGTCCCAATGGTCTCGGACGTTTTAACTGGGTCTTGTGGAAGAATATATTCCTAGTTTCTTTCGGTATCCTTGGGTTTTTGACTGGTTCTTATGTTAGTATAATGGACATCATCGCTGGTGCAGATCAGTGAAAGTTTTTCTATACGTACATCTATATCTATGTATACATATTATTATAAAATTATAACGGGGTCATCTCTGAACGTGAAATATTTTTTCAAATAATAACTGTGAGAAACATGTCAATCGGCACAGAGACCAAAATTATATGTTTTTTCAGGGTGACTTTAAGTAAGTTCTTGATACGAAAGGCTATGCATGTGCTCATGATAACGAATAACATTCCCTAAGGAACTCATAGTCAAATCGTAAAAAAATATGGACTCTCCACACAAATCGATCAACTGACCGGCACGGCATAATCATTGCTGACCGGCCAAATTAGTATGAAGAGTCTAAATATTTTTTTGCGATTTGACTATGGGTTACTTAGGGAAAGTTGTTTGTTATCATGAGCACATACATAGCCTTTCGTATCAAAAACTAATTTAAAGTCATCCTCTATATTTTAGTTTCTTTTTTGTCCGTCTGTCTGTTCGTGCATCAGCGGAAAAGAACCGGAGCTAAACCATAATTCCTCTATTGGCAAAAACTACTACGCCGAATATAATTAGGCAGGAGAATATATTATAAAATATTGAAAATACCCCAATTGCAACGCGTACAAAGTCGCGGGCATCAGCTAGTGTTAATTATATAAATTGACATAAACTTATGATAATACAATGAAGTTTAGTTACATTGTGTACTTATGTTCAATTGTATTGTTATAAGTAGATATGTTTATAGGATCATTATTAATATTAATTTGGGTATTCAAAGTGTTGTTGAATGCAAGAAATACGAAAGAATTAGTATATTTGCAGGCCTAGTTAATTGCCTGTTTTATTAAATAGATTAAGGCTGTTTATTTAGAAGATTTAAGACATTAGAATTGCTCTTAGATCTTCTTAATTTTAAGTAAAGCTTTTACGTGAAATTAATAAGTAGAGGGCTGAAAAGAGAGTAGTTAGATAGATCACAGTCGTAAAAAAAGCGGCCAAGTGCGAGTCGGACTCGCCCATGAAGGGTTCCGTAGCAGCAAGTAACATAATATAAAAGTTCTTGTAGTTCGTTGTAGGTAAATTGCGGTTTACGATTTATGACGTATTAAAAAAACTACTTACTAGATCTTTCAAACCAATTATCGGTGGAAGTTTGCATGGTAATATTGGTAATGTACATCATATATTTTTTTTAGTTTATCATTCTCTTATTTTAGAAGTTACATGGGGGGGGGACACATTTTACAACTTTGAAAGTGTCTCTCGCGCAAACTATTCAGTTTAGAAATTAGAAACCTCAATATCATTTTTGAAGACCTATCCATAAATACGCCACACGTATGGGTTTGATGAAAAAAAAATTTGAGTTTCAGTTTTAAGTATGGTATTACCCCCAAAATTTATTGTTTTTTCTATTTTTGTGTGAAAATCTTAATGCGGTTCACAGAATACATCTACTTACCAAGTTTCAACAGTATAGTTCTTATAGTTTCGGAAAAAAGTGGCTGTGACATACGGACGGACAGACAGACAGACATGACGAATCCATAAGGGTTCCGTTTTTTGCCATTTGGCTACGGAACCCTAAAAAAAGACTGTTCTTTACAACTACTATAATAGCGGTGTTGCTTGCGTACCCACTAGGGTGGGCCGAAAATCAACTTTTTTTTATTTCTTTATTTTAATAGCGACAAAAAGTTGCTAGGTAGGGTAGAAATGACGTGTGTAAAATATAATTGGTCGCTGTTATCATTAAGAGCCTCCGGTTTCACTTTGAAAAATCTGAAAAAATAATTTTTAGAACCGATTTCAAGAGACCATATTTATTAATTGAATTCGAATATTTTATTATTTTTTGCACTGTTTGGGAGCAAATACGGCATATTTTCAAAATAAAACAAAAAAATCTTCTTCTTTTCAATAATTTTAGACGTCAGGTGAGGGGTCAGGGGGGTGCAAATTGCACTTTGCGCGACCATTTTACACTTCAGTAATTACACTATGACTAATTACTTTACAAGAGAGATCGTTGAAGTGCACCTGAAACGTGACGATATATGTCCTGTTTTGCGCAAAATGGGATGTTAAAGAAAAAATATTGCATATCTATGAAGTATTACCATAGGCAAGGTGACAGTTAAAAATAAACAAAAATTTGAAAGACAAAATTTTAAAAAAGAATGTGAAAGATAAAAATGAAAATATTTTGACAAAAGCATCAAATTCCGTTATTATACTCTACAAATGTTACAAACACATCATGTAAAATGCATAAATCTACATATGTCTCTTTCCAAAATACCACGAAAAATCACGAAGAGTCAGCGTAGTAGCAAAGCTTTGTTAGATATTTCTGCATGTAATTGTATGGATTTGACAAACTGTACCTGCCCCAAAGCTCAGAAAAAGCCTAAAATACAGTGCAGCCTTTTAATTGATTAACTTGCTTCAAGAAAACCAATGACTGAAAATGTCGATGTTTGTGATACAAAGCAAACCATAAAATGTTCATATTGAAAGCTCTAAAAGCAAAAATGTATGCTAAAATGTTAAAAAACACGCAACAATTATTCTACAACGGTTAAGTTTGATGATTTCTCATACATACATTTCCATGAGCCCGATGGTGACAATGAAGTGCTGTCCTAAAGGAAAACAGCTACTCAAATGACTGCTGCCAGCGTGAAATATTCCATGCTCGCCAAAACTCGTGATAGGTATGGTGAATCTGACAGAGCAAGGGCTCATTAGGGCAGCAAGACGCTGCACTGATTTTTAAGCACTTTTTGAGCTTTGGGGCAGCTACATTTTGCCAAATTCATACAATTGCAAGCAGAAATATCTAACAATGCTTAGCTTTCTACGCTGAAACTCTTCATGATTGTATGTGGTATTTTGGGATGAGATTTATGTAGATTTATTAATTTTACGTTATATAGTTGAATTATTTGTGAAGTATAACAACTGTCACAATATTTTGAAAGTATTTTTTTGTATTTTTGTTTAATTTTAACTGTCACATTGCCTACTCATAACTTTTCATAGAAATGCAATATTTTTTCTTTAATATCCCATTTTGCGCAAAACAGGACATATATCGTCACGTTTCGGGTGCACTTCAACGATTTCTCTTGTAATGTAATTAGCCATAGCGTAAATACTGAAGTGTAAAATGGTCGCGGAAAGTGCAATCTGCACCCACCTGACCACTCATCTGACGTCTAAATTTATTAAAAAGAATAAGTTTTTTTGGTTTATTTTGAAAATATGCCGTATTTGCTCCCAAATAGTGCAAAAATTAATAAAAAAAACGAATTCAGTTAATAAATATGGTCTCTTGAAATCGGTTCTAAAAATTATTTTTTCCGATATTTCAAAGTGAATCCGGAGGCTCTTAATGATAACAGCGACCAATAATATTTTACACACGTCATTTCTAAATTGCCTAGCACCTTTTTGTCGCTATTAAAATAAAGAAATCAAAAAAAGTTGATTTTCGGCCCACCCTAGTACCCACTTGAATTTGCTCCCTCTACTTTACTTAGGTAGGTGCATAAGAATTGTACTGTGCTCAAAATACCTACATTCTAGACTTCTTATACAACAACAGTAGGCACATCTCTTTGGTTCTCAAATACGAGTCACAATCAAAACGATCTCCGAAAAATAATTTCACAGCACGTTTGTCATTTTATTGTAATTTAACGGCATTCGAGATCTTCTTTGCCACATACAAGTAAAATTAGGTAAGTTTGCTATTATTTTGTTTTGTTACGTAGATTTATTCATTGTATTCTATTAAAGTTATTTCAATGCCAATGTTATTTTAAACATAGCGCTGGTGGTGTTTACTAATTATAGGTATATGATATTTGCAATCACGTTTGAAATTAAATAGTGCAGTGGTTGTAAGATGTAGTGCAGCGGTTAAACCCACAGATCAGGTAAAGCTACGAACGACGATATGGTATAACATATTTTTCTCGTCGTTCGTAGCTACCTAAAAGGCGTTATCATGGAGCGTGCTAACGCATCTGCCTGCATTTTGTATACGTCTTATTTCAATATGTAATACTTATGTGGTAAGGCCAGAATCTCTGTGGGGAGCGTAGGTATCTTTTGTAATCATAGGATTGATACAAAACATACATAGTATAATTATTATTGAAGCCCAATGCACAATGCGTTTGAAATTTTAAGGGGTTAATCAGAATCAAATATAGAATACAGGAAAAATATTGAAAAAATCTTCAAATTTTTTTTCAGATTTCCTTACTAAATCTGAAAAGTCAATCAAGGGTTTTTTTAAATATTTTTCCTGTATTCTCTACTTGAATCTGAGTAAACTCTTAAAATTTCAAACGCACTTTTGTAAACAAGTAGTTTTATTAATACTTACATAAAAATCTATAAATTTTGATACAAATACATACTTGAGTGCGTTTATCTTATGAAAATATAATTCAAAATGATATTTTGAAAATGCACAAAAGTAGGTACCTAGGTATTATTTAATTTTGGTACATACAATTCACATTTTTTAAATACTTACATGTTTTGGGATCAGCTTGCTTATACGAGCACAAATCTTGTGCATGGGCGTAAATAAATGTGAGAAATTTTCTAGTGCATTATTGAAATGTGATAAACATAGGTTAAAATATGGTTTTCATACAATTGATATAGGTTGTTTTGTATTACATATATTTTCGTTAAACCTAATACTTTTGTATCTAGGATTGGTGGTTCACTGGAATTCCAAGGTGGACTAAGTTTATTGTCTTAGGAATGAATTTCGAAACGTCTAAGGACACCAGTCCTGGATACCGTGTTAGGTATTAATATCATACTGCTAGGTGCATGGTGGAAACACTAGAAAAGTGAGATTAGTAGACCTCTTTAGAAGAAAATGGAAAAGTAAGTGACCTGAATGTTTCCATTCTTATGATTTTTTATAGGGGCCTCTTTTGTAGGAAGTTAGTTACCTATTTACTTCATTAGTACAATACCTAAGATTAAAGAGAAGAAAATATATTTATTTTATTAATGACACAAAAGTAGCAAAAAAACTTTGTGAGGGACAGTGGCCCAGGACCTACCTACTGTCATATAATAGTATCCGTAGAATGTCTTTTCGTTCTCTACACTCTCCACTTATAAAAATTATGACAACCGGCAACAGATATCTTTGGATTCCAAAATAATGCATTTCAATCTTGTTATACTACATTTGTACTAATAAAGTAAAACGAGCTTTCCTTAAATTTATTAATTGATGATAAGTATACCTATTATCTATGCAGGTAGTAAACTTTTTTGAACTGCAACAGTAAGGAACATTTTCATTTATATAGTTATGGTAACGGGTGCATCACCACTTTTGTGTACATTGTTTTTGCTACTTACAGCACAAGATTACTAAGGAAAGCCATTTTAGTATAGTTAGGCCTAGTCCACATGTAAAAGTGGGTAAATACCTTGTGTACATATACAAGATTACTATATTAAACAAAATAAATATCATAGAATAAAAACCGGCCAAGTGCGAGTCGGACTCGCGCACCGAGGGTTCCGTATAAATTCATAATCGCACATGTCTTGAACTCTATATCAAATTCTCAGGCCTGCAATCTCTTGAAGCTGTGAAAAAAATAAACTTCTATGCCAACGCAATCAAGAGATACGGCCGTTTATGCCGCATATTTGGACACTCGCGTGAGAATTAAACCTACAGGGTACTTCCCGTTGACCTAAAATCATGAAATTTGGCGACGAGCAATGCTTATAGCATAAGTAAAGGAAAAAGTCCGAAAACCAAAAAAAATTAGTTACATCACAAAAAAAAATTGTCCCACGCGACTGTCCAAATAATGCGACATAAACGGCCGTATCTCTTGATTGCGTTGACATAGAAGTTTGATTTTTTTACAGCTTCAAGGAAGGCCTGAGTATTACTTGATATTTCTACGCGTTCCTAAGAAAAAGGGTCTTGACAGGCAAACAGACAGACGTACAAACGGACAGACGGAAAACGAAGTGATCCTATAAAGGTTTCTTTTTTCCTTTTGAGGTACGAAACCCTAAAAAACATTTTTTCCGCGCTTATACGTATACTTAATAAATTTAATAATACAAAAATGCGTGTTGTAGTTAGAATTATTGAGAATTCGATGTTTTGAAATATATGATGAAAATAAATTGCTTTTACATATTCAAGATACCTAATAGGAAGTATCTAGTTATAAAAATCATCAAGGTTCCTAGGACACGTTAACTAATAAGGTATATTTTTATACTAAGTATGATGTTTGGTTACAATTTGAACAGTAAACAATTAAGATTTTCAAGTACTACGCCGATATAAAATTATAAAGACTTATTAATAACCTACATTTACTTTAAATGAAAAAATATGAATCCCTATTTCTAAAAGCAGTAACCTACACGTAAGATTCTGTCATAAATATACAATGTTGTCATAAATCACTTTTTGTTGATATGATAACACACTGTTGATAATTATCCCACAATAGGCTACATGACTGCATTAAAAATAAAATAAGAAATATTGTTCACTAAATTTCTCTTCAACTGAAATTTCAGAAAATTATACCCTTTCTTCATTTTTTATAAGGTTAAAAATAAGTCAATTGCTGACGCTGGAAAAGTATGACGTTACGTCGAAATATTTCAAACATTTTTAGAACAGTCGAGTCGTTTTGACCGATGATAAAAAGTAGCTCAAATTACTAGTAGTCATCTAGCCTGTTCAGCTCAACCATGTGTCGGCTATGTCGGCTATGCTATTGTAACTACTTATAAGTTTAAGTAAAATATGGTGTCTGTCTGAAAATCATTCCTAAAATGTATAAAGGTATGTTCAGCTACCAAACTATTAGAGAGGTATTAATAACGAATTGTTTGTTGCAGTTTACAGTATTAATAAAACTGTAGTTTTATTTGGTTTTTTATTTCAGTCTACAAAAACGACCTCTTATATCTTCACAAATACAATACATAATACTCAGATAGCCATTCAAACTCTACAATTTTTTTATTTGCAAAAGTTTTCAAGCCTACAGAAATATACATAGATTATGACCGTGGCGTCACAGAGCAGACACGTTCAGTAGATAGATAGATAGATAGATAGATAAAGCATTTATTGTAATTGCTGTGATCACACACACAAAACAAACTTGAACACAAAAATGATAAACACAGGAAAAATAAATAAGAATAATAACATACAAACTTATAACATATTAAAAAAACATAAATAATGAAAAACAAAAAAATAAAATAATAAGTAAAAAAAGAAAAAACAAGCAAACTGAAATATCTATGATGTGCCTAGTGTGTGTGCCGCAGCGATCACAAATGGGCCTCGGTTCAGTGTTGTTACCCCGCCCACGGAGGGGACACTGATTTTCAGCCACCACCCAATGAGATGTGCGAGTAGGAAAAATATTTAAAAGAATTGTGTTGTTGCTTTTACTATTATTGTGTTGTGTATCAGTATTCTAATGCCACAGAATAGTTAAACTGGTACAGAAAAAAATAGGTTAATTAATTCAATTTCATTTTAATCATGAATTTGATAAATTATTCGTAATAAATAAATGCTCATACATCTTCTCAACAAATATTGCACACTTTAAATGTTACACCCTGTATATACTAAAAATAAAAGAGGCCCGAGTACACTGCCTTGTGGGACTCCAAATTCGGTCTGTTTGTACTCAGATCTGTGAGTTTGGAGTGTATTATTATTGTCGAGCTGGGTAATCTCTACACATTGTTGCCGGTTTTGCAGTCAATTTTTAGCAGCTCCCGTGATACCATTTTGCTCTAATGTGAAACTGACTTTCTTTGTTTGTGCTTGTTTCACTTCGTCGCAAAGGTGTGTGTGTGTGTGTGAATTGAGTGATCTTTGGATTCAGGATCTTTTTATCCCTTCGGCAACTGAGTTTCGCAACCAGTTGCGTAGGAAGTATTAATATTTTTCACAATTATTTACTAAATCCTCCTAAATGTTGGTAGGGGTTGAATAAGGTTTTTGAAAAAATCTGTCAATCCACACACACACACGTCACAAAGGAGGAAGCGGATCAATATTATTTTTTGCACAGAGTTAAATGACGGTGTGGGAATTGGTATGCGACCTAACATAGGATACATTTTACTTTGTAGAAATATCAAGTTCAAGCCCCCTATAAACCTCTGAAATAGTAAAGCTTTACCACTGTCCTCTAGTGATAGCAACCGGCTCCACCTACGAAACGATCGAATGGTCAAACCCATCCAGGCACGGTCTGTAGGCCACGCGGTGATTACTTGCGCGTGTATGTGTGAGTCTTTATCTCTCTTATCGTGTGGCACAATTTAACCTAGGACGGTTAGACGGTCCGCAAGGTATAGTCTTTGAGTGAGTCTTTATAACTCGTTCTTTATAGTGAGTCTTTATAAAGTGCACAATTATAAAAGGGGTGAAATAAGACCCATTTTTATCACCCAGAAAAGTATATTAAAAAAAAAGTACAAAAGTGGACTTTTTTTTCATAGCATCTGCTGTCCCCTAGTAAACAAAACGTTGTAACCTTTAAATTAAGCAGGCTAAAACTAAGACCCAAGCTGACCAGAAACTGTCAGTAATAATGACAGTATTTTTACGTCAATAATATTGTCATTCCATCGCTTGGAATGAAATTTCAAATCTCCTTACAAACTGTCAGTATTTTCTATCAGTATTGTGTCATTAGGTACTGCACTGTTCGTCATGGACGATGGACGCATTGAAAAAAAAAGCTTGAGTAGCAATTATAATTGTTATATCTGAATGATTCGGTGGCTCAGTGGTTAGCGTTCCTGAATACTGATCGGAAGGTTGTGGGCTCGATTCCCACTCAGGGCAAACATTTCTGACAATGAGATAAGCAGAAAAAATATACCCATTATCATATTAGGTCAGGAAAAAGTGTTTCCGTCTTTGTAAGAAAATATAAGATTTTCTTAGATTTGTGAGCATATTTTACGTCAAAATTTCCACCGGAAATACTTGGACCAACTATGTGCTACTGTTATGAACACCGTGCTAGGATCGTAAAAGCCCATTTTTAAAATTATATTTCAATTACAAAATTGCGTTAAAAAAGTAAAAGGCTCCGGCGCAACAAAGTCGTCCATCCTCAACGGCCGCTCCGTGAATACTGACGGGCGGAATGATGCGCGCTCCATACACTATCAATATATTTTTTTTATTTATTTAATATTCGTACGTGTATACAGGTGTATCAAAATTGGTGTAGGACCCGTTAATTGAATTGAATTGAATTCGGTGAATTCTACTCATTGCACTGAACAACTTTTGTTCTACGACTTTGCTCAAATCACAAAAAAAAAATTGGACATTTCATACAAACAGATCATCTGTTTTGGCATTTTTTGTTATTTTTGTATGGAGAATCCAACATTTTTTTTGCGTTTTCAGCAAAGTCGTAAAACAAAATAAGGTGTATATTTTTTTGACTCGAGTACTTGTTTTGTTTGTAACAAGGGTCATTTCGTGAATCCGTCCGCGCCCTTTTCTACACGAAAATCCGGATGGTACTGCGGGGCTGCAGTGTGGCATACCCTGCAAATCGCACCGTATCTCCGTCCGGGAGCGCGGATCCGTCGTGCGAATCGCACCTCCGGACGGAGATGCGGCATCAGTGTGTGGTACGGCTGCAGTTTTTTTATACAAATCAACATTTTACAGTACAAAGTTTAAATCCGGACCGAACGAGAACAGGGGGTTATTATGACACCGCAGCGGATACAGGGGCCCCGGAGGCCCCAGATGTGGGTGCAGCGAAAATTGTACCTCAGAAACGTTGTTGCCCAAGATCCCCTCCATCGAATCCCACCATCAGAACAGGGGGTCATCATAATACCGCAGCCGACACTGGAGCCCCAGACGTAGGGTTGCCAGGTGTGGTACAAAAAAACCGGACAGACATAAGGAAAACCGGACTGTCCGGTCGGAAACCGGACTTCTGGCAACCCTTCCCAGAGGCCTCAAGAGTGGGTGCAGCGAAAATTGTCCCATAAAAACGTTGATGCCCAAGGTCCCGTCCATCGCATCCCACCATCAGAACCCCCTGTTCTGATCATCATCATGACTAAATACACTCCAACCGAGATGGTCCCATCGAACCGACAAAAAATCTTTAATCCCTCATATAAATTCAAGCTGTAGCAAATAAACTTTTGTTCGTGCACTGGTGAACTGGGTCTTTTCAACTTTCATAATTAGAAACCCACGAGAAACGTTTTAGTGTTTATCTGTACTTAGCTTACATATAAGCTAAAAACTAACAATCATGCAATCAATAATACGCCAAAGTCAATTTATCGCCGTAGATAAGTAGCTATAACAATGTTGCAAAATTTCACACAAATAAATAACGTTATCGATTTTGAAGTCCATCACATTCCGATAAGTGTAACTTAAACTTACTAGGTACTTACGACAGAAATGGTTATAGATGGAAAGTGCTTACATTATAAAGGAGCCCAACTGAACCAATTTCTCAGTTAAAATAATATGTAACTCTGCACTTCAGTTACTCTGATGCAACACAAAAAATATTTGAAAAAATTACTCTAACCAAAACAAATAATACGAAATAAAATAAATCCTTGCTTACGAAATGTCCTTCCTGTGGCATCATCACAGCTGCAACCCTCATAATAGTCCTCAGTCCATTGATAGAGATAGCCGCCACCAATAATTTTCACTTTCACCGAAGAGTTTTAACTGTCCCGATCGAATTCCACTTCTGATGTCGGAACAGGAGGCCAATAAAAGCAAATAACTATCTGAGGCTCCAACATCATTTTATTTGGAAAAACACTTTTTTGAGGGCAATAAAACTAAGTTTGGCAATTAAAGTAATCTCATCAAATGGGTAAAATGAATGCAACGCGGTGATCCCAGTGCAGTGATGGCGTGCGTGATACATCTCTGTTCGGTTTGACCATCTGTCAAAAGTCGCCCAAAAGTGCTTCTGCCCATCCCATCTCCCCGATGACCACGACGGGCCAAGATAATATTCACTGACGGGGATCATGAGGAATCCCCGTTAACTAACACTGGCCTCCTCAACTCAGTGTTACCTACCATCTAATGCTTACAACGGGTGTTGCCAAAGGGGAAAGCGGCGTAAAGCTCTCAATAGATGGCGCTCTATGGTTTGAGACAACTCCTTGCCTGCATTAAATGTCTAATCAAAAATATAGGGTGACTTTAAATTACTTCTTGATACTAAAGGCGATGAATGTGCTCATGATAACAAACAACTTTCCCTAAGGAACGTATAGTGAAATTACAAAAAAAATGTGTGTCTCTCCATACAAATCAATCAACTGAGCAACTGACCGGCCATATTAGTATGGAGAGACCAACATTTTTTTGCGATTTGGCTATTTGAAGGAACCCCTTAGGGAAAGTTGTTTGTTATCATGAGCATATTCATCACTTGTCGTATCAAGAACTAATTTAAAGTCACCCTATTTAAATGATTAAAATTAATCAATATCAAATGGGGAATTATGAATCGAGCCGCAAATATTTTAATTGGCCACGGAACCCAACCTCTAATTTCATAACCAAGCCACGGGTAAATGAGAAAGCTTCTAATAAACTTATTCGGCTTCTTTACAATGCCAACTAAATATTCCAAAGATAGCGTCAAGCAAAAAGCAACAATTATTTTTACTTGTCCAACTGATTAATACATCACCACCTAATTTACTAACTCAGCCACGGATTTTACAACTCAACAACATTTTACGTGTTAACTATTACAGCTTCAACATGTGTTCCTCAAAAAATATTGTTGTAGCTTCAGTTAGAAAACTTCATAAAAGTATTCTAATTTTGCAGGTTTTTTTTATATGGTGCAGTGGAATGCTTTTAAACAAAGTATTTTTTAAATAAAATAGTATGTTTCGTCTCCCTTTAGTAGTTTCTAATATATTTAGTGGCCATAATTTACCAATTTTAGGTACCTTTGAATCTGATGATCAACCAATATAATTATTTGGTTTTAATTTTAGGTGCATTTTGATGATCAATCAGTACAGAACGAGGTCTGTATTATTTATTTAAGTTTCACTACGTTTTATTTTTAATCGTACTAAGTTATAAAATTTGAAGTTTAATTCATTACTTTTTTGGTGTCATATATAAATATTTTAGAAGCTGACTAGTTGAATATGAGTTACAAATTTTGATGCTAAATAATAACTATCATGCTGAGTTGTATTAACAGAAGCTTATATCGAAGATTTTTAGTGGCTATTATGGTATGTATTTTTAGATGCCCAGTGCCCATTGATGGTGGCTGACTTACTAATTTAGAGGGCAACGTAGATTTTTAGAGGCGAATAATGCTATTAAATAGAAGCCTGTTTAATTAGCACCAATCCAATATCAAATAAAACTGAACAATTGGGAAGAAAACGCAAAGCTATTTGCAGATGGCGCTAAGGACGCTTGAACGTTACTTTTCCCACGTCTTCTTCATCCAAGAATATTTAGGAAATTAATGATTTCCATTATTATTAATATCAGCGCTTCTATCGGCGAGTTTTGTCAGTTTTCTTCCCTAAACACAGTCTCTCCACGTCTGTCTAAAACCATAGATCAAGAACACGATGTCACAAGCTGGTCACAAGAGTGCGTCACAAACTCTTGTGGCGCCATCTAGTTTAAAGTTTGGCAGCCGCCTTCCCCAACAGGTGTTGCCATTTAAGTGCAAACGGTCCGGTTCAAACGAGCGACTAACGCACGACTGTCACGCCACCACCTAAGTACCAACCATGCTTGCTTGCCTTTCACTTTCAAGCTTCTTCTATACCTTTTTTTTGTTTCAAGAATGTGTCATCATCATCAGCCGAAAGACGTCCACTGCTGGACAAAGCCCCCACCCCCCGCCCCAAGGATTTCCACACCGACCGGTCCTGTGCTGCTAGTATCTCCACACAACAACACACATTTACAGCTTTTACAGTGTTCCTGTTGAACCATCTTACTACTGTTGATTTAATGCAACAAGTGCTGCAGGTTCGGCCAAGTGTGTTATTTATTACCACTGCACTGTTAAACGTGTTATAAATGTTTCTGAATCTACACACACACTTTTATATACCGCCGCCCATAGACACCCGCAACACCAGAGAAGTCACAAGTGCGTTGCCGAGCAAAGAAAAATCTCAAATCAAATGTGTTGAAAAATTCTCGATCATTCTGGAATAATTGAATTTCCGAACAGAAATTATACAAGGTTATTCTTTTTGATCTGACATCCGTTTGCCCTCCTATTGTGAGATCAAAAGCAACAACTTTTGTTCCCGCATTTTTCAAACAACCACCTATTTTACGAAGTTATTTCTAAATAATATTTTTTTATAACAATTTTTATTTTTTTCCCCTATTTGTGATTCGATCCCCACCCAGGGTAATATTTCTGTGACGAGCAGATTTGTTTGCTCTGTGTCTGGGTGTATTATATCTATATTTTTATGTATTTAAATGTATATGTGTATGTATATCAGTCTCTGGTTCTCATAATATAGGGAATCCTAGTTTGGGGCCAGATGACCGTGTGTGATTTGTCCCGGATATTATTATTATTATAAATAAAGAGTTCTATAAAATTAACAGCTGATGTATGTGCACCCTACTTTACTATGTATGTGTGCGGTTAGTGTGAATACGGATCCTATTACTATTAATACTGATTCATTTTTCACTCGAACTTGTTTGTTTCTTCAGATTTGAAAATCATTGGAGGTTTTTATTTTATTTTACCTGGTTTAAATTTATGATATCTATATTTTTCAAACAAGCTCTTCACGGCAACGAACGCCACGTTTCGTCGGGTGTTGGTAGTATGCATGTGTATAATTTGTATGAATTTGATATGCGTGTTGTCGGGTCGGGTGGCGTTTCGTTAGTATGTTTCCGTCTTAACTCTCCACTCACGTCTCACCGCCCCCGGCCAAACTTCCTAGGGCTTAAGAATTGTTCTCCTTTGAAATCGCATTTGTTTGTACTGCTTTTTTTAGGGTTCCGTAGCCAAATGGCAAAAAACGGAACCCTTATGGATTCGTCATGTCTGTCTATCTGTCTGTCTGTCTGTCTGTCTGTCTGTCTGTCTGTCCGTATGTCACAGCCACTTTTTTTCCGAAACTGTAAGAACTATACTGTTGAAACTTGGTAAGTAGATGTATTTTGTGAACCGCATTAAGATTTTCACACAAAAATAGAAAAAAAAAACAATAAATTTTGGGGGCTCCCCATACTTAGAACTGAAACTCAAAAATTTTTTTTTCATCAAACCCATACGTGTGGGGTATTTATGGATAGGTCTTCAAAAATGATATTGAGGTTTCTAATATCATTTTCTTCTAAACTGAATAGTTTGCGCGAGAGACACTTCCAAAGTTGTAAAATGTGTGTCCCCCCCCCCCCCCGTAACTTCTAAAATAAGAGAATGATAAAACTAAAAAAAATATATGATGTACATTATCATGCAAACTTCCACCGAAAATTGGTTTGAACGATATCTAGTAAGAAGTTTTTTTTTAATACGTCATAAATCGTAAACCGCAATTTACATTTCATTCAAGTTACAACGAAGTACAAAAACTTTTATATTATGTTACTTGCTGCTACGGAACCCTTCATGGGCGAGTCCGACTCGCACTTGGCCGCTTTTTTAATGTACTTCTCTAGTTAGGTAATAAAACTGACTTCGACGTGGCCAGGCTGAAAAATAACCTTAAATTTGTCTCGGTATAAATCGATAACTATGATACTAACCCTAAATTCATATACAGGTGTAAGGGACTGGTTTCCGAAAACTTTAAGGGCTTGCTCAGTAGACGAAACTGAACAACTTTCAACAAATTTTTTTTCAGGATGTGAAAAAAAATTGTGGAAAGTTGTTCAGTTTCGTCTACTGAGCAAACCCTTAAAGTTTTCGGAAACCTGTCCCTACACCCTGTATAAAGAAGGAATGTGTTCCTAAAAGGCGCTTATGTACTTCTTCCATTTAAAAGTAAAAAAAAAGTAAAAGTAAAAGTAAAAAAAATATGTATTGAACCAAAGATAGAGTTAATATAGTGTACAATAAGTAACCCTGGTCCCCACACTAAGATTCCGTGTGTTGTGGGTAACCAGTCTCTTTCCTTATTTAGAAAATACAAAGTGTTTATTTCTTAATATATTCTGAGAATAAAAACTAGTCAATAAATTACATAATACAACGAGATATGAGACTCAATATTTTTTAACAAAAATAAATGCATAGAGCACGTTTACCATGCGTACAAATAAGTAGGTAAGTGTCTAGCAGCTTCACTGGTAAAAGGTTTTAGAATAGAGCATGTATATTTAGGACTTTGTTGATAGGATTATAAAGAAAGGCGCCATATAAGAGTGGAAACGGCTTGCAAAGTTGGTACTGGTGTGCGATGCAAAGCCATATTGGTTCGTGCCGCCGCGCCGCCGTGAACTATAGGCCTCTATTACAAAATATGGTGCTTTTTTATGATATTTGAGCACAGTATTCATTATGTAGAAATTTCGTACTCTTAGAACCGCACAAAGTTCATCTGTGGGGAACCTTATTGGCTTGCGGTATGCCACTTTCAGAATTCAGCGTTGCGCTCGTTCAAGTTTTATCATTGTAGTATTATAGGTACCGCCCCAGGCGATTATACAATACCTGAATAAGGATTCACACAGAGTATTGTACACTAGTATCGTATCCTTTCCTGCGACTGCTCTTAATTTATGGAAGATATGAGTAAGTTTCCTTATCCGTGTGCACATCTATGCAATATGATTAGTCCAGGTCAATTTGTAGTCTAAAACGACTCCGAGGTATTTAATATGATGTATTTCTGTAATTGTCGTGCACTCGCAACAATTGCTAGTTGTTTGTGTTTGTGTTCCGGAGCATGTGTGCATGGGCCCTTTGGTGCTGTGTGGTTTGAGATCCTGAAGTTGACGTATTTTGTTTTGGAAGCATTCAATTTACTTCTGTGGATAACACTGGCACCTACTCCATAGGGCCTGGGGGTGCCCGAGCCTTTCCATAACATTATCAGCGGGGCTGAGCCCCCCCAATATTTTATATTAAAATACTGGTGTTGCTTTTTTACTTGGGATAGTTTTCATTACAAAAAACGCACTGTGGTCCCTCAACGATAATCTCAAAAACTATAACCCACAAGGGCGAAGCCGTGGGCGAAAGCTAGTTGGAAAATATTAGAAAAATAAACAAAAATTGTTTTTTGCCCTAGCCCTCCCAATATTTTTATGATGTTGGTGCCCCTATAGTTATCGAGTTATACCGATGGTAAAGTTGAGATTGTTGAGGTTGTTTTTCAGGCCGGCCCCATCGAAGTCAGTTTAGACGGAAAACACACTGATCCGAAAATCGGACGGGAGTCCTAAGCGACGAAATTCGCATACGGCAGCTTTCCGCAACAACGGATGGTATTCGTCCGAAGCTGCGGTGCACGATGAAGGCAGGTATTTCGGACCATCGGACGATTTTCGTCCGAATTTCGTCCGAAGCTGCGGTGCACGACGATTTTCGTTATGCATTCATTAAATATTCGAACGTGTATGTATATATGTATTTTTTGACTCGGATACTTCTTGTTTTTGTTTGTAATAAGGGTCATTTCGTAAATCCTCCTGCGCCACGTACCCTGCAACACCCCCGCGCGCCGCTTTTCTACACAAAAATTCGGACGGTACTGCGTAGCAGTGTCATGTGGCATACCCTGCGAATCGCATAGCATCGATGTCCGTGAGTGCGATTTCGTCGTGCGAATCGCACCTTTGGACGAAGATGCGATTTCAGTGTGTGGTACCCTGCGATTTTTGTATACAAATCAACATTTTACAGTACAAGGTTTAAATTCGGACCATCGCATTTCGTTGCGATGTGCGTAGCAGTGTGTTTTCCGCCTTACCTAACTAGAGAGGTACATTGAAAAAGAAAGCAGTACAAATGCGATTTCCAAGGAGTACAATCCTTTAGTTATAGAGCGTTTCAACAAATAGTTCCTATTCCGTTATGTTAGCAGCAATGTTTTCCACGCACACTACATAGAACTCTGACACACACTACATAGAATGCAGACACACACTAACAAAATGGGTAGAAGAGTCTTTGCGTGTTGATGTCGTTGATAGACAGGGGAGCCAACATAACGGCATAGGAACTATTTGTTGAAACGCTTTATAGACCTATCTTTAAAGCCCTAGGAAGTTGAACCGGGCCATCCAGACGTATACAATACAGTGTTACCAATCTATCTGTAGAATCAGCGATGGCGCCACGATCGAAAATTGTATGACAACGACAAAATGACGTTTTCATACTGACGTCAGTAGTTCCGCTTTTGGCCGTTCTACAGTTAAGTTGGTGGCACTGTACGTTTTGTCAGTTTTGTTTGACCTTTAAGGTACGAACGCACTACGCTGCAGTGGAACTGTGCGACGCGACGCGACGCCGCGCGCCGGCCAAATATTTTGTATGAAATTGCAGTGCCGCGTCGCGCAGTTCCAGTGCCGCGCAGTGCGATATAGCTCGTACAATTTCATAAAATTAATACTTTGCCGCGCCGCGCTGTGTCGCGTAGTGCGGTCTAACCTTTAATCGATGATTTTGCTAAAACATGGCAACCCTAATCTTGAACGAACGAGTGGGTGATTGAATGACTGTCTGTCGTGTCGACGTCGGCCATATTGCTCTATTGCCTTTGCCGTGTGTGCGTTTGCTATTGAATCACACCATCTTTTTAGGTAATTTTCCTACATTTGGTTCATTGCTAATTGTAAATAAAAGCTATTCAGTTCGTCCCAAACTGGATCTGATTGATTTATTTGTAATTTCAGTGTGTAGTTAAGTTCCATTCATGTTTCGCTCTGGTGCCACCTTGACTCTTTGGATTATGTGTTACAATCTGGTGGCATAACATAACACGAGGTGTCCGCAACTACTCGCTGCCTATTTATTCTTTTTTGTTGAATATGATACGGCTTTGATAGAGTTATTCCTATACAAATTTTACCTACTGCGTAAGCTGTACTCATTACTTACATAAAATATTTTTGCAATTTTAGTACTTTGAAATAGTATCCTTTGTCTCAAAATATGTAGCCTATTTATGTATTAAAAAGTAGATGAAGAAAGTAGAAATAGTTGGTATTTCTGCAAATAATATTTTATATTTTTTACTTTACCCAATTATAAAGTATAAATTAAATATTAATTTGTTAGCTGTTATGGTGATAAATAGCTTTGTCTCAATGCTATGTGAAGTGTAAATGTCTGAATGCCTAAAAGTATATCAGGAGGTACTTAACTAAATAAGTATCTTAAAAAATGAGGCGTCATTTATTTATTTAGATCCATATTTTATTCAAGAACATTTATAAATTATTTATACCTATCTGTCTCTCCTTTTAAAAAACAGTTACAGTGTAATGTTTCTGAATTTTGAACAGAATTTGGTTATATTTGGCATTAATAACTTGATTATATTTAAATAAGTTATTAATATTATATTAATTTTTAGAGGTAACTTCCATGTAAAGTACCCCCCTGTTCCTTGGGTGTTGTTAAATTACTCATAAAAATAAAATACTATTTTCAGATATTGGTTGCCAGTTATTAAAAAGGTATACCCTGGTATTTCTAAATTGTTTTATCTAGAAACCGAATTACCCCTGTTAGAGCTCTCAACGAAAATGATTTTGGATATCCTGTAGGTATTTAAAAAAAACAAGTTATGGAGATATTATATGTATAAAATTGAAAATAAATTCATATTTAATTTTGTGCATATGCAATGAAATGAAATGAAATAATATTTATTCAAAGTAGGTATCTCTGTACACTTTTCAAACGTCATATTTTTTCTACCTAATACGAGGTTCCTACCACTCGGAACTCGTATAACCAACGTTTCGGGAAGTGTTTGCGGAGAGAGAAGAAACGTCGGGCCCTAAATGTCAGACATTTAAAAAAAAATTATGATAAGTTTACCTTGTTTACATGTTTTTATATTAAAGTGAATAATAATGCCAATCTTGCTTCAGTAATATTTACAAATCACGGTTATAATATGAAACCCTGAACTCTATGTGTGCACCCTCAAAAAAGTGTTTGTAGGACTGGAAAAGGCAAAGGCATATTGACTCTGATTAAAAGTTTAGCAAATAAAACTGTTATGTACTGTACCAAGGTATGCAAAGTAAATGCTAACATACCTACAAGTTCTTATCTTAAAGTTTTAATATCAAAATTACAACCAAGTTTGCAACATGACAATATCCATGATTAGCAAAAAACTACATAAAATTATACAAGATAAAAGCAAGTAAGAAAAAATTCTTGAGCTATTGTTGGATCCTCTATTGTAGTGTTTAAAAAAAAAACTGAAAGACCTACACCAGTGCAAGTTGAAACTAATCCATGAAGTCATATTCTTTTATTATAATTTTTGTTTAAAAATATTGGTTTTTTATTTTGTCAGGCGAATTTATTTTTGTACATCATGATGTATCACTAACAAAAGAATACTGAATGCATAGCGAATTATTTGCATTAGCGAAGTTAAAGAAATTGACATGGTTAAAATAATAGATACCAGAAACAAAAAAAAAAAACAAATTACAATAAAAAAATTGTGTAGCTAAAAACTGAGCAAACTCGTAATTGTATATTATTGAATTCTTAAAACAAAGAATTTTGGGATTTCTGGGATTTCAGCACAATGTTATAATAAGTTGTTTTGTTTTGTTAGTAGTATTGCAATATATTTGATATTTGACCTATAGTGTATTTTAATTTGATTTTATTTGCTCAATTTCAGTCGCTGTCTGCTGCATTCTGCTGTTTTTAACCAACTATATTACAATGGGTGACCGCAACAATCCTATGAAATTTGGGCCAGAGTGGCTCCGTAATTTATCTCGTGAGCGTAGTGTGGGCAGTTCTGGCAGCAACAGTCAAAATGCATCTGCAACAGTAACAAACACTAATAATGCAGGATCCGGTGGGGCTCCAGGAATGACATCAAATGCTGGAAGTGCAGGCGGCTCAAGTGCCACAGCCAATGCTGTCCCTAAAGTTCAGTTGGCAAAACTTAGGTGATTTGACATTTAAAATCAATCGATATTCTTAACAAGATTGCGTTATAGTAATTAATTAACCAAATATTACAGGTATGGCAGAGAAGAAATGTTAGCTCTATATGATAGATCTTCACAGGCTCCTCCCGAACTGAAATTTATTGACATACTGTACCATCCAAGGGGGAAACCACCTGTTGCATTAAATAACACATTTGAAGATGAAATGGTAAGGTCATTCACTAGATTTGTTCTTATAATGTTTATACCGCGTGTCTTGCGGATATGTTACTGTAAAACTGCAGAAACCATAATTTCACCAATATCTGTAAGTTCATGAAAAGTGTTCAAATCCACGTTCATATACTCGTTTCATAAGATTTACTAAATTTTACGGATCAATAAGGATTTTTGAGAAATTATGGTTTGTATTCAATAAAATAGCCTAATAAAGCATAAATTACCAGGGTTCGTAAATATCCGATATTTATAATAAATATAAAAATATCTGATATTTTTGATATTTATATCCGATATTTTTGATATTTATCAAAATTACATAGTAATTTCAATTTCTTACTCTAATACGTTTTTTCGAAATAGCTGAATTTAAAATGTATATTTTATTTTTGCTAATTTGAAGATAGTTAATTAAATAAACTCATTTATTTATTAATGTTATAATCATATCTTTATTCTTTGGATTTGGCACATTCATTCTTAAGAATCAGCTCTTAGAAACTAGGAAAATATAAATATAAATATTGATCAAGCATAAATATCAATTGATATATATGATATATATCCGATATACAGGGTTACAGGAAAAGTCGTACTGAATATTAAAGGACGTTATTATTCAGGTCATTTCTGATGGATTTGATTGTATGATATGGTGTTCGAAACTTAACCGTTATGGAGATATTGAACTTTAAAGATTTTTTAAAAAATCCTCAATTTTTTGGCTTTTTTGTCGATTTTTTTGGGATTAGTGCTTCTGGGGTACGATTTTTTGATGTAACTAGTTAGAAAGTATGTCAGTTAATAAAAATGATTAACCAAAACTGAACCTACTACTAACAGCTTAAAAATACTGCTTGACAACGGTTAGAATTAAATAATTTTCAATAACAGTTTTTAAATTTGAAGCTCTCTGTTTTAAAAAAAATGTATGGAACTTATTCTGCAAATCGTTTTAAAAACTTCTACGTCTCTTTAGCTATTCAAAAAGGTATAACACTTACTATTAAATAAGCAAAATATTGACCAAATAACAGTTAAGTTAGCAGAGGGTACATTTTACATTTTAGTCCTTTTCAGCTCCAAACGAAGAGCAGTTTTCTTCTCAAAACTTTGTTTAAGGCCTTTATTATTGTTAATCGACTCTTTAATTTACAGATTCTCATTGATTAATGAGACTAAAGCGGAGCGGGGCTGAGCAGGGCGGAGAAGATCAGAGAATAGTAGCAAGTGTTTCCACTGAAGCGGGACAGAGCAGAGTAGAGCAGAGTGGAGCGAAGTAGGGCGGAGCGGAGCGGGGCGGAGCTGAGCGGAACAGAGCGAAGCGAAGCAAAACTGAGTGGTCTGGAGCTGCATGTGACCATTTTCTAGGTCTGCTCTGCTCCGCTCCACTCCATTCCGCCCTAATTCGCTCTACTCTGATCCGCCCTACTTCGCTCCACTCTGCTCTACTCTGCTCCGCCCCGCTTCAGTGGAAACACTTGCTACTATTCCCTGATCTTCTCCGGCCTGCTCAGCCCCGCTCCGCATCAGTGGAAATGCACCCTAAGGCCTTTAGTCTTATTAATCAATGAGAATCTGTAAATTAAAGAGTCGATTAACAATAATTTAGGTCTTAAACAAAGTTTTGAGAAGAAAACTGCTCTTCGTTTGGAGCTGAAAAGGACTAAAGAGTTGTTTTAAAATGATTTGCAGAATAAGTTCCATACATTTTTTTTTAAACAGAGAGCTTCAAATTTAAAAACTCTTTTTGAAAATTATTTAATTCTTACCGTTGTCAAGCAGTATTTTTAAGCTTTTAGTAGTAGGTTCAGTTTTGGTTAATCATTTTTATGAATTGACATGCTTTCTAACTAGTTAAATCAAAAAAACGTACCCCAGAAGCACTAATCCCAAAAAAATCGACAAAAAAGCCAAAAAATTGAGGATTTAAAAAAAATCTTTAATGTTCAATATCTCCATAACGGTTAAGTTTCGAACACCATATCATAGAATCAAATCCATCAGAAACGACCTGAATAATAACGTCCTTTAATATTCAGTACGACTTTTCCTGTAACCCTGTATATCAATTGATATATATCATGCGAACCCTGTAAATTACCCAATTATGCATTTATCCTATTCATTAAATATCTGATAATATACTGTCACAGTGTCACAGTAACTCGCATAATCGGTTTTTAATAAATATTTTAACATTTATTTAAACGTAAAGATATTAGTATCAATGTTATATATTTATACGATTTGCGCGATTTTACCAATAGAATCGAATTTTCGTGAAAATAGAGTTTCCGAATTCTCTAAAAGCTTTCAATCCATCCAGGTTTTCGTGCAATTATACGTATCTGTATGTCGTGGCCAGATCATAGAATTGATCACTTCATGATATGGCCGACCATTTCGTGAAATGGTTGTATTTCATGAAATGGAAAATATCCGCTGAACACATCATGATATGGCCTGCCAAGATCAATGATTAATCAGCGTTTGACGATATACAGCTAAACGCATGGCTACTTCATGATATGGTCAAGCATTAGTGATCATATCGTAAAATAGTTACATTATACACCTTTAAAGGCGCTGATATCTTTTTGTTTTTGTGATGCACCATGGCGGCGTACATTCATTAATTAAAAAAAGCTAAAAATAATGCGCCAGTTGAAGATAAAAGTGAAGTGTAATGTCGTTACGACACAAAACTACAAGAATTTTACGAAAGTCAACCAAAAACAGCTTAACGTAAAAAAAAAACGTTGAAGTTAATAATAATAATATATCTGGGACAAATCACACACGGTTATCTGGCCCCAAACTAGGATTTCCTGTATCTTGGGAACCAGAGACTGATATACATACACATATACTTTTAAATACATACATATATAGATATAATACACCCAGACTCAGAGCAAACAATTCTGCTCATCTCAGAAAAGTTTGCCCTGTGTGGGGATCGAACCCACGACACAGTTCGGAAAGTATTTCGCAGGTTAGTAGATATCAATCTTAAAAACTAATTATTAAAAATGTATAATTTATCTGTTGACCAAAATTACTCAGATTAAATGAATGCCAGTAACTTTTAAACGTATTTTTAATTTTCATTAAACCTTTTATTTATATCATAGAAACCCTTCATTAATGATATGGCCAAACGTGGATTAACATATCATTAAACGTTGACGTTTAAACGATATGGTCAGTTTTAGCTGGCATGGCCATTTCATGAAATACAACCATTTCATGAAATGGTCGGCCACATCATGAAGTGATCAATTCTATGACCTGGTCACGACATATATACAGGTTGTCCAAAAAGTGAAGGATAATCCTTCACCTGCGGATTGGTCGAATCATTTCCTACTACATATAAAAAGAAAATTCTAGGAAAAGTCCCACCATTTTTGTGATATCGGTATTTTTAGTTTTTTTTTTCTAAAAAATTGACCTTCTTCAGTTTAATGCATTCCATTCCTACAAATTATGACATTTTTAAGTCCTCTTTTTTTTAAAATATTCGTGAATACATAATTCATCAAACACAATGGTAAATTATTTCTTAAAGTGCTGGCAAATCCTGTAAAAAAATAAGTTTTGCAAATTTTTTACAAAAACTTTTTCGAATAGTTAACTTCGATAGCCTGCGGTGTAAAAAAAAAATTACTAAGCTGATCGTGCCAACAACTTTAAAAAATTCCTTAGTTATTGACAATTCTAAAATGGTATAATTGTTTGACATTACATTAAAAACAATTTTTTTAATGATAATTCTAATGCACTAAGGTCGAATTTTTGGAGTTTTGCTATACTAAAATTCTATCGACATAAAGTAACTAAGCAAGACTTTGGTTGGTTTGTTCATTTGAATAACGAACTGCCACGCTACGCCAGGATACAATGGATAAAAACAAAAGACAGTATGGATAAAAAATATATTTTTTTTATAATAAATGTTCAAAATTCCCGCCATTACCCCTTATGCATGCTCTACATCTTTTTACAAAGGACTTTTTTACGGCGGACGTATCCTTCTATTGAAATTTGTTCTGCAGCTCTGTCTATTTCTTCTCGCAGCTGCGTGATTTTGAAGTCTCCGTTGCATAGACTAAATCGTGTAAGCAGCCCCAATAAAAGAAATCCAGGGGATTAAGGTCTGGCGACCTTGCTGGCCATTTCAAGTACAGCGCGTTCAAACCTTGGAACCTAACGACTACCCATCGTTCAAGATTGACAAGATCAGAGTTCTGCAGAATAAATGAACGAAGATAATGAGATTTTTCATAAAATTCTATGACGCGACGAGTCTTCGGGCTGCTTAAAAGATTTAGTCTATGCAACGGAGACTTAAAATATCACGCAGCTGCGAGAAGAAATAGACAGAACTACAGAACAAATTTCAAGAGAAGGATACGCCCGCCGCCTAAATAGGTCCTTTGTAAAAAGATGTAGAGCATGCATAAGGGCTAATGGCGGGAATTTTGAACATTTATTATTAAAAAAAAAGATATTTTTTATCCATACTGTCTTTTGTTTTTATCCATTGTATCCTGGCGTAGTGTGGCAGTTCGTTATTCAAATGAACAAACCAACCAAAGTCTTGCTTAGTTACTTTATGTCGATAGAATTTTAGTATAGCAAACCTCCAAAAATTCGACTTTGGTGCATTAGAATTATCATTAAAAAAATTGTTTTTAATGTAATGTCAAACAATTATACCATTTAAGAATTGTCAATAACTAAGCAATTTTTTAAAGTTGTTGGCACGATCAGGTTAGTATTTTTTTTTTACACCACAGGCTATCGAAGTTAACTATTCGAAAAAGTTTTTGTAAAAAATTTGCAAAACTTATTTTTTCACAGGATTTGCCAGCACTTTAAGAAATAATTTACCATTGTGTTTGATGAATTATGTATTCACGAATATTTTTTAAAAAAACAGGACTTAAAAATGTCATAATTTGTAGGAATGGCATGCATTAAACTGAAGAAGGTAATTTTTTTTAAAAAAAAACTAAAAATACCGATACCACAAAAATGGTGGGACTTTTACTAGAAAAAATTTTTGATATGTAGTAGGAAATGATTCGACCAATCCGCAGGTGAAGGATTATCCTTCACTTTTTGGACACCCTGTATTCAGGGTGATTGGTAATTCGACGTGATCCTTCAAAAGGGTTATACAAGAGGTCATTTGTAACAAATTAAGTCCAGTTAACCAGGGGTCTAAAATTTATGGTTACTGAGATATTACGTTTTTTGGATTTTTTAGAAATTTTCTGCCTTGTTACCAAAAACAATTAATTACGAAAAAAACCATTACATTGTTAATATTAAACTGATACTTTTTTAAAAGCTGAGAAATGAGCGCTCACTTTGAAAAAAAATTCTTGCCCAAAACTCACATAGTCTCAAAAATTGACCACGCTGAATACGTTAAAAACAACCGACTTCAATCGCAACAACTCCGTTTTGATATGTTTTTGTTGATTTTCTCAAAAACCGCTAAATCGATTTCGATAAAATTTATATGGGACCACCTGTGAAGTATACCCTTTTAAACAAAAAAAGAATTTTCCAAATCGGTTCAGGCGTCTTCGAGTAATCGGTGAACATACATAAAAAAAAAAGATTCCGACGAATTGAGAACCTCCTCCTTTTTTTTTGAAGTATTTTTTATAAATTTTCCATAAGTAATTGAGTATTACTAGAAAAAAATGTTGTGAACTTGGCGTACAAATTAATAAAATAACTTCCTTGTTTCATAAGCTTTCTAAAAAGGTACAAATGTTATCAACTTTTGCAAGAGATCGAAAAAAAATCCAATAAACCAAACTAGTAACAGACTTTTTCCATACATATCCTGCACGGTGCCGCCCTCTCTTTTACTCGTATCGTGCGTGACTTGTGAGCTTAACATGATTCGATAATTTTAGGCAATCTTCGCGACAGTTCATGGACACGTACTCGCACAGTTTCCAACCAGATGGTTAGTTCGAGCGGACAGAAAACTCACAGTATTCGTTAAATAATAGTTAATATCCTTCCTTCCTTCCTTATCCTTGTTATTGTTCCGATATGGCTTAATGACTTCCATCTAATGATAGCAGCCGGTGCCAATGGCTTAACGTGCTTTGCGAAGCACAGAAACGGTCGAGATAAATGCCACTTACGGTAAAAACCCATCCAGGTTTCAACCGTGTCTGTAGTCAGTTAACCTGCGTGATCGATGATACCACGCAACGCAAGCCACACTGAGCCACAACTGCTTCTATGTCCGTGCTGCAGAGGCGTCCCAAAACCACCTATATCAAAATTAAAAGTGTTTAAACGTATTTTAGTCAATTAACAAGGATATCAACTATTATTTAACGAATACTGTGAGTTTTCTGTCAGCACGAACTAACCATCTGGTTGGAAACTGTGCGAGTTCGTGTCCACGAACTGTCGCAAAGATTGCCTGAAATTATCGAATCATGTTAAGCTCACGAGTCACGCACTACACGAGTAAAAGTAAGGGCGGCACCGTTGCAGCATATGTATGGAAAAAATCTGTTACTTGTTTGGTTTATTGGATTTTTTTTTTCGATCTCTTGCAAAAGTTGATAACATTTGTACCTTTTTAGAAAGCTTATGAAACAAGGAAGTTATTTCATTAATTTGTACGCCAAGTTCACAAAATTTTTTTTCTAGTAATACTCAATTACTTATGGAAAATTTAGAAGAAATAAAAAAATATGTGACTTAAGACCGTTTATTTTTGAGACTATGTGAGTTTTGGGGCAAGTTTTTTTTTTCAAAGTGAGCGCTCATTTCTCAGCTTTTAAAAAAGTATCAACTTAATATGAATAGTGTAATGTTTTTTCATAATTAATTGGTTTTGGTAACACTAAGACACAGGTTTGCGGGTTCACTGCCAAGAAAATGCCATTTGTCGTATCACCTCGTTTTGAGGACACTCCCCTTAATGCCTCAGCTAGTATCGGAATCCTTGGTGTCGACATATCGAGTTAAGTCCAGTTCCGTGGTCATCTAGAGGGTAAGGCTAAATTAGCCTCGAAGAAGCTTGGTGTGCTCAATAGGTCGAGACGATATTTCACTGCGGCCAATCGCCTGCAACTTTATAAGGCACAGGTTCGGCCTCACATGGAATACTGTTCTCATCTCTGGGCAGGGTCACCCCAGTACCAGCTTCTCCCTCTGGACCGCATTCAACGGAGAGCAACTCGAATCGTCGGCTGCCAGGATATTTCAGATCGGCTTGACTCCTTGGCGCTGCGTAGAGATGTAGCCTCGCTCTGCATTCTCTATCGCTTGTACAATGGGGAGTGCTCCGAGGAATTGTTCGGATTGATCCCTGCCGCCTCTTTTCGCCATCGTTCTACGCGACAATATATTCATCCCCATCACATAGATGGTTGGCAGTCCACAACTGTGCGTTTCACTAGAAACTTTCTGCCTCGCACAACCAAACTGTGGAATGAATTGTCGCCTGCGGTATTTCCGGACCGATACGACATTCAAACCTTCAAGAAAAGAGCGTACTCCCATATCAAAGGCCGGCAACGCACTTGTGACTCCTCTGGTGTTGCGTGTGTCTATGGGCGGCGGTAATCGCTTACCATCAGGTGATCCGTCTGCTCGTTTGCCTCTGCCATAAAAAAAAGGCTGAAAATTTCAAAAAAATCTTAAAAACGTAATATCTCAGTAACCATAAATTTTTGACCCCTGGTTAACTGGACTTAATTTGTTGCAAATGACCTCTAGTATAACCCTTTTGAAGGATCACGTCGAATTACCAATCACCCTATATTTTCTCTCCCTGAGGACACTCCCTGCCGCTCTCTGAAGTCGACCCCCCTCCCCTCCCCTCTATGGGTACGAAGCATACAGTCGTTACCAGGCGCGAATCTAGGAGGGGGGAGACAATGGGTGCAATTGCCCTGAAGCCTGACCGAAGTACTAAAACTTCTATAAAATGCAAATAAATAGAGGCATTTCTTAACTATTCAAAACGTTTGGCGCTCGCTACGCTCGCGACTTTTTATGTTAATGGTTAATGCCACCGTCCGCTTCATAAATCGTCCCTCGCACCACTAACTCACGTATCTCATTTTTGCAAGTTCTTCAAAACAACCGTTTTTCAGTTAGGGAATTTCAAACTTCTATTATATTTTAATTCCAAGGACATGCTGAAATAAATCTAATATACCTATATATAGAGTAAAGTTTCTGCTTTCATTTGATATATAACCTACTCACTTAATTGTATTTGTAATATTTTTTTTGATTTTTGAAAACAGATACGAGACTTTGTGAAAACTTTGTTTTTCAATATCCGAATAATTTTCCACTTACGATCCTACAGTTACACTAGTTTATGAAAATAAACACTCCAAATTATACTACGTATTAATAGAAAAAAAATACGATTTAGGAAAATGTGTAAAGCATCTACTTAGATAAAAACTTTGATTTTCAATAATATTTACATATTTAGGTTCTGTACTGTAGCCACCCAAGCCTCTTCTTATTTTAATGTAATGCGTTTTGAATAAAAAATAAAAGGTTCGTTTTTATCTTTGGACCTATTAACATACACTTTTAGAATATCGTCGGTGAGCAAACAACACCGCGTATGTCATTTTTACCTACTTTACAAGTCACCCAAAAAAACTATTTGATTAGTGGTGGCACAGAAAAAATACTTAGGTAGTGTTATTTTTTTTAATAACGGCTTCTTATCGGCCGATATGTTTACCTAAATCTTATAGGTACATAGGAGTGCGTTTAAAACCTGCATCCAAAGGCTCTCATATCGGAAACGCAAAAATCAACTTGTGCGGTGTTGTTTGCTCACCGACGATATGCAGTTTCATGTCTATCTATCTATCTATCAGCCGAAAGACGTCCACTGCTGGACAAAGGCCTCCCCCAAGGATTTCCACACCGACCGGTCCTGTGCGGCTCGCATCCAGCGGCTTCCTGCTACCTTTACCAGGTCGTCGGTCCACCGAGTCGGGGGCCTGCCCACACTGCGCCTTCCGGTGCGCGGTCGCCATTCGAGAACTTTACTGCCCCAACGGCCATCTGTTCTACGAGCTATGTGCCCTGCCCACTGCCACTTAAGTCTAGCGATTCTGAGAGCTATGTCGGTAACTTTAGTTCTCCTACGTATCTCCTCATTTCTGATTCGATCACGTAGGGAAACACCAAGCATAGCACGCTCCATCGCCCTTTGGGTGACTTTGAGCCTTCTTATAAGGCCCATAGTAAGCGACCATGTCTCGGATCCTAATTTCATAAGCAGTTTCATGTAATGATATGGTATTTTTAATATGAAAAGTTCTATAAGAAAACCACAATTTTAGATGTATTAAAACACTTGGTTACCTACCTAGGTAACCAAGTGTTTTAATACATCATAAATCAAGCATATGTATACTTATACTTTTACGCTGTATTAAAAACAACAACTTCAATAATTGGTGTTGGCTAAAAGCCCAAAGCACACATGTACTGGGCACAACACTATTCAATAACAACGACGCGACGACACTTACTTTGTGGCTAACAGCGCTGCTGCATTCATCCGATCTGGTCAGATCTGACAGAAGATGACGTCACAGTCTGATTCAGTCGCTGTACATTTGGTATGAGTACTACTGCACTTATCCGACATCGACAGTTTACAGGACTGATGACTTTCAAAGCGGCTCTTATTTTATCGGCTCTTACTAGTCGCTGTACATTTTCTATGAACGATGATGCACTCATCCGACGCAGTCCGATGCTGACATTCTTACCGGACGAAAAGAAGTGTTGTGCATAATTTATCGACATGTTTTTACTTACTATGTTAAGGTTTAATGTATAGTTATTGAATATGCAAATGCATATGTATGTATGAATATATTATAGTATTTTGTACTAAGTGAAAAATACTATTTAAGAAAATGTGTAAAGCATCTACTTATGTAAAATATTTAGATTTTCAGTTTTTAATATTTACTTGTTTAGGTTCTGTTACCACCCAAGTATTTAAGCGTAATGCATTTTTAATCTCACTAATCTCATCTCACTAATATTATAAATGCGAAAGTATGGATGTTTGTTTGTTTGTCAATTTGTTTGTATGTTTGTCAGTTTGTTTGTTTGTTTGTTCCGCTTTCACGCCGAAACTACTGAAACGGATTTGGATGAAATTTGGTAGGTAACTTAAGAGTTCCCGTAGGAATGCTTAAAAACTCAAAATTTTCACTTCGTCACTAGATGGCACTATCTTAATATTTTCTTTCTTTTTGGACACAATTCTGAAGTCCACGCGGGCGGAAGATAGTGAAAAATAAATACTTACGTATAGATTCATACAATATGCGCCTATGGGCTATAAATATAACTAAACATACGAGTAAAAATTATTACATAATATTATAATAGTTGGTGTAAAAGTCGAGCACATTTTCTATCGCACAATAGACAACACTATTCAAAGCGACGACGACGCTTGCTATGCGGTCCGGGCGGAGCTGTGGAATATCTGTTTTCATCAGACAGTTATCGGACCAGTGCAGCAGCGTACATCCGACATGTTTTTACAGAACCGATAGGTAGGCGTGGCTTGGCTGTCGAATCTGACCGGATCGGATGAGTGCAGCAGCGCTGTAAAACGGTGGAATGACTGTTTCCGTCCGACAGTTTACCGGACCAGTGCACCCGCGTACATCTAACAGTTTTTAAGAGGACCGACAGGCTGACGGATCTGACCGGATCAGATGAGTGCACCCGCGGCCTAACAGCATATCAACCGTCTATCTCTCGCCAAAATAAAGAACAGTATAATAAAATCGTATCGTATCTCATTGCCTAAGTAAATAACATTTCACTAAAAATCCTATATGAGATACGATATAATATTTTATCAAAGTCTTAAAACAGTTTTTGACTAAAAACCCTAAGTGAGTTACGTCACTTAGTTGAATTTTTTCCTGGATTTTTATGAGATACGTTAACTATGTAAATAGAACCACTATTCATACAGAAGCGTGTATCATGAGAACCACTATTCATACAGAAGCGTGAGTTAAAGGAAAACATAGAGAACGACCCAAGGAAGTCAGTGGCAGTCCTAACTCAAATCATCAAAAAACTGAGATACGTGACTTAGTGGTGCGAGGGACGAAATAAGGGTACACAAAAAATTTACCCATGAACGAAATCCTGGATCGTCACTCAGTTATCTCGCTCGCTTCTACGTGTTACCATGTGTTACAGAGGGAGATCGTAACAGGTAAATAACTCTGGACGATTTGTATGGAGTCTCCAGGGTGTAGGATCGTAGTGTTGAGTTAAAAGTTTCGTCAGGAAATAAAACGTTTATTGTCGTTCGGCTTAAGAGCAGTAGACGGTCGTTTTAATAATTATTAATTTTATAGTTTTTGGGCTCTGTAATAACCAGTGATCGGAGTAGGTAGATTGAATTAGGGTCAATGACCGCAAACGTATATATTAATATGGACATGCCGCGCGGATTCCGAGAGTTAAACATTTTTTTAAAGTCAAAAACAAATATTTATTGTGTTATTCTACATATAAATATATTGCTTCCTTCAGATTTAATTGACTAAACCAGAGTTACTTTAATAATACTCTTGAAACTTTCTTGAAAAAAGGATTATCCATGTTATAAAATCACGATGCAAGTACCAAAAATCAATCTACCTACTCCGATCACTGGTAATAACAAAAAAGCGTTGATTACGTTATCAAAATCTCAGCTTCGGTTTTTAGCCATCGCAATTCTGTCTTTTATCTTCGTTATACGAAAGTAATTAAAAACTAAAACAAAACAAACTACATATAATTAGGCTTCGTTTGTCCCTGCTAGTTTTTGCGTAAGACTTCACCGCTCCCTTCCGCCTCGGAGCGACGAAATAATATTTCTTTATTTTCTCTCGTATTTGGTTCGGTATCCTGTGCTAGAGTCTGCGTTATATTTGGCCAGCTTTTATTATTTGTGGTTTTATTCTTCTTATCGTGTGGCACATTTAACCGTATATCCAATATAGACGATATAGGGAGTGACCGTGGTTGATGCTGAGTGCAATATCATTCATATGCCATCTATACCCTACGATATTTTACTTTTATTTTTAAATTTAACCAAATTAAAATCCTTTCATGAAAATTTAAACTGGCTACCTATTTTAGTTTAAAAGATACAGCCATCAGACAGACAGACGGCGTATAGGCTTAGTAATAGGATCCCGGTGGCTGGAGTTGGTAAAGGTAACTTATAACGATATTGTTGGCTATGTAACCGGAACCCTTGCAGTTCGTTAGCGTGACCTTAAAATATTTTTCGATTTAATGTAAGAAAATTTATTATTTTTTTCTTATGGTGTCAGGTTATCCCATACTATCCCAGTTAAATATAACACTGTCAATCTATGAAATTACATCTTTTATTTAAAACGTTGTAAAATAACCGGTTCAAATCGTGGGAACTTACTATTATTTTTTAATAATGGTAATTATTTTTTATTAGATTTTTAGAAAGTATCAATGTTTCTTTTTTTTAGGGGGAATCTGCGCGAGCTGGTCCACCTATAGGAAATGTATCTCAGGCGGATAGGTTTGGACTGGGACGTGTGGGTCGAGGCTCGAGTGTGAGTGATGGCCGGGGCAGACCGCGCATGCCTTTTGTTCGTCAAACATCTGCTGGGAGGTGAGTTTGTATTTCTAGTCCTCGTTCTTTTTCAAGTTTTTTTTATCATAGTTCAGTATAGGTAAGCCCTTGGTTCAAATTTAATTATTATTTTTCAATACACTAAAAGCACTGCAAGATGTTGCGTGCACTTCTGTTTATTTATAATATAATATATTCAAAATATTTGTTGAGTCTATTTTTGAAACTGTTTACTGTTTGAGCACTAATCACTGCTTCTGGGAGAGAGTTCTACAAGTTCAAAACTCGAAATAGCAAGAAGTTGCTAGCAAATTGTGCGATAGATCGGATGGTGGAAATTCTTGACCATACATGCAGTTTTGGTATTTATTCGATTGCAGGGGTAGTTGGCACTTAGGCTTGCCTCGGACACCATATAGCGGCGGCGCTGATGATGACATTAGCACTTCTCTTCGCTCTTGGAATAACAGCAATGGTAGTAATACTGCAGTGAGGAATATTGGAGATTTAGCAGAATGGACTCAAAACAAAATGTTTCGCAAGTAAGTTTTTTACAACTCACCTAAAAATAACCTGTTCAAAAAAGAATAATTAAAACATCATGTCATTGGTTTTTAGCAAACGGCCTGGAAGTAGTACGAATTGGAGACAACCAACTAGAGAGGACGAGTGGCGGGCCCAAGATGGCAGCCGATCTCGCTCTTCTCAGCAGGACAAGTGGGGTTAGTAGAATGAAGTGCAGCCTTCAACTCGCTCCCCTTTACCTGGAAAAAAATTCTCCTTTACTCCCCTTGACTATGTGGCGGCGCGGTAGATATATGAATATTGCACTCGGCTCCTCAATCGGAGGGTAATATTTTTCGAGGTTGATGTGTATTTTATGTATGTCAGTTTCATTTTTGACAATTTCTGACAAGCCATGTCAGTTTTTTTTGAAAGATTTAAATAGAATTTGTATTTTTTTTGTTATTTTTATTTAGAACGAGATTGGGGAGACAGGCCTAATCAAGATAAATCACCGTCTTGGAATAACAATCGGCGGACATGGGTCGGCGGAGACTCTCAAAATGACGACAATCTGCCAGAATGGTAAGATTTGATACTAACCTGACTTTCGCAATTTGTGTGTAAAATTTGCATACTATAGTGTCGCCGCTGAGAGAATGCGTTCGTGAGAGTGTGTGATCGGACGGCTGATGTAACTCAAAACTCAAACTCAAAATGTTTTTTATTTAAGTAGATGCTTTACACATGCTTTTAAATCGTCAATATTTTTTTCTACCTAGTACAAAGTCTACCACGCGGGACTTGTACACTCAACGTTTCGGTAACTTTGATTGAAGTGTCGACCAATTGACATCAAACATATTTTTATTGTTTATTTGCACTACTCATACAATGTTCAATTCAAATTCATATCATAATATTGACCTGCAAAAATCTAAAATACTTTCGTTACATTTAAATAAAACTGTAATTTTATGGACTCATACTGCGCTTTTTAGGGTTCCGTAGCCAAATGGCAAAAAAACGGAACCCTTATGGATTCGTCATGTCTGTCTGTCTGTCTGTCTGTCCGTCCGTATGTCACAGCCACTTTTTTCCGAAACTATAAGAACTATACTGTTGAAACTTGGTAAGTAGATGTATTCTGTGAACTGCATTAAGATTTTCACACAAAAATAGAAAAAAAACAATAAATTTTGGGGGTTCCCCATACTTAAAACTGAAACTCAAAAAAATTTTTTCATCAAACCCATACGTGTGGGGTATCTATTAGGATGTCCCTTATATGGACGAAAAAAATTTTTTTTGGGTTATAGAAACGCATACCCCCTAATTCTTTGTTAAATATTAAGCCTTACATAAATATAAAATTTTAACTCTCTAGGTTAATATTAACCCGTGCCGACAAGGTGCCAATTTTTTTATAAAAGTAGCTATTTTTGAGTATTTCTTGATATGTAGCTAGATCGTTGTTAATATGCATATCTTGGGTAAAAATTGACGAAACAAAAAATGTAAGTAATGCTTTTAATTGACAAACAAATAAAATATACAATTATTCAGGGTACTTCTTTTTTAAAGTCTCTTTTTTGCAGTCTGGATACAGCTTTCTATGCTCTTGCACACAGCGTAACAAGAATTGTTTTTGTTCCTCTTCTGCGGTAATTAAACCATGAAAGTCTTACATAAGCTTTACAGCTCTTTCAGCTGTGTCATTTACAGCTTTTAAGCTTAACACCTTCCTCTTAGCTTCTATGAAAGCTGCATTATGGTCCCACGAAGATACGTTTTCTTCAAGAAAACTGGTATCAATTTTTAATCGCGAAAAACATTTTTTGCTTTTAGCTGACACGAAATCGCTCAACGACTTCCCTGTAACAATGTGATTATTAGGTATTTCAAGGAAATTAACCAAATTTAGAACAAACAACTCAGTTAAAATATTTAAAAAAAACTCTTACCATACAAAGAGGCAGACATCTCTTCTTTCGATGCAACATATCGCTTCCCGAAGTCATATGCAGTTTCTCCTTCTAAGTTCGTTACCATATTCGCCTTGGTTTCTTCATCAACATCATCATCAAAGAGTGATAATATCACCACTTCTTCTGATAAATACCACAGGTGTTGACTGAACTTACTCAGAGCCGCTTTGGAAATTACTTTGTCAACATTTTCATAGTCTTTCAACGTTTTTAAAAAACGCAAATCTTGATTCGGTGCCTTCACTGCCAAACTGCATCCGAGCCAGGGCTTCACATAAATTGCCACAATAAATAAACAAACATCTTGCAATGCTCGTTTGTCTTTAACGCTCATTTTGAATTGAGACTGCAGCAAACATATTTTCAAAGAGTAAATAGCTCTTGCCATCCATCGTGCTTGATGCATTGCGCCAGGAGGACGAATTTTAATTTTACCCTCATTATCTCCTCCCAAGTAAATAATGAATAGCTCGATTAGTTCTCGATAATCGTTCCGTACGATGGATTTCTGCAGTTCATGTTTGAAAAAGGTCAGCAATCCCTTAATGGTCGCATCAGAAAGATGCTGTTTAACGAAATCTATGCATGATTCAACAGCCTCAGGATTAATGTTCTTCCAGCTGTCTCTAAACTTTTTGAATAGTGGGATATCGGGACTGCTAGTGACTTGGTGAATCTTTGATTCAAATACACTTTTGAGGACCAATTCATACACATGATGGCGGCAAGCAAACAGTAATAATTCTCTTTCTAATTTTTGTTCCAAAAGCACACAAGCTCCATTTATGCGCCCTGTATTAGATGCTGTTGTATCACAACACATAATTTGAACCTTATCAGTAAGGTTCCAATCATAAAGCGCGTTTGAAACAGCTTTAGCTTGATCTTTACCGGAAGAACTATCTAGTTTTGGTACTGCAAGAAGTTGCTCCTTCTCTCCAAAGGAAATAAGGATCGGCAGGCGTTCCTCTTTAAAACTTCTCACATCTAGGCCGGGTAACAATTATCCATCCCAATGAACTGTAACTACTTCTGGCACGTAGTTCTGAAAATCGGATTTTATAGATTCTGCTCTATCCTTTCTTATCTGTGTTCGAATACGTTGAATAGAAGATTTGTTAATTGGATAGTCGTCGCAACAAAGACCTAGTGCTTCTATTACTGCTTGAATTATATAAACTGAATCTCTTATGCTTAGTTGACATCTGTCTAAAGCTGCAACTAACTTAGGTGTGATAAAATCTTTCCTTCCTCTTTTTGTAGTACTCGTAGTTACCGAACTTTCAGATTGAGATGTGGCAGGCAAAGGTTCCTCCAGGCTTTCTTTAGAGCTGGTAAATTGGCCTTCATGTAGTTCTTGTGGTGGTGTTAAGCTGTGTGAAGTAGAAGATGTCAATGAGCTCGCTGAAGTCATTTGCTGGAGCCTCTTTTTCTCCTCTTCTAGTTTTCTCTGCCTTGCCTTTTCTTCCTTCTCAGCTAACTTTTTGTCTACACCTGCCAAGCAACCAAGGCGCCCTGGCTCTCTTTGCTTTTGTAGGAAAATTTTATCTTCTTCAATTTTCATCCTTTTAAGAGCATCAGCGTGAGCGATATCAAATAAATTATCCAAATCCTTTAGAAAATCCTCCTCACGGCGTTTAAAAACATCCTGTGATTTTTTGCGGTTTTTTTGAAGCTCTCTCCAGACTTGATAAAGATCCACAAGCTTCGTCACACAGTTAGGAAGAGCTTTGGTAGGTATTCTAGCCTTTTCCCAGAATATAATACACTCCCGTATTACAAGATTTGCGCTTTCATTGACAGTCAGTTTCACTTCGCGAATATTAAAAAATATAACTGCGAGAACTTGTCGATTAGACGGCAATTTTGCACCCGTTATTTGGTGATGCACCTCACCAACCAAGAAAATACTCTTTTTAGCGCTTCTCAGTTCCACTGACATCTTCGAAATATAAAATATTACGTGTTAGTTACGCGACAATCCGAGAGTAAGTGACAAACCGAGCGCGCCCGCGCGGCACTTGCGTAGGGGCTTGTATGAACATGTTCCCGCTCAAGTCGGCACGGGTTGCAGTGCTCCAAATAAGGTAAAAAAATATTTCCGAGTATTTTTGGGTCAAATACACAAAATTAGAGCCTATGCGTTAAAAAATAATAACTTAGAAAAATAAGGGACACCTAGTATCTATGGATAGGTCTTCAAAAATGATGTTGAGGTTTCTAATAAAATTTTTTTCTAAACTGAATACTTTGCGCGAGAGACACTTTCAAAGTTGTAAAATGTGTGTCCCCCCCCCCCTGTAACTTCTAAGATAAGATAATGATAAAACTAAAAAAATACATAATGTACATTACCATGCAAACTTCCACCGAAAATTGGTTTGAACGAGATCTAGTAAGTAGTTTTTTTTTAATACGTCATAAATCGTAAACAGCAATTTACCTACAACGAACTACAAGAACTTTTATATTATGTTACTTGCTGTTACGGAACCCTTCATGGGGGAGTCCGACTCGCACTTGGCCGCTTTTTCAAAGTAGCACTGCTTATTTTTGTAGTGATGTGATTGTATTAGGTTATTGAAACATATTATTTGCGTTATAACAGAATACCTTGGCCCGGGGGTAACTCTATAATAATTATGAAATAATGGAATCTATCTATCTATATCTACAGAGTGATTGGTAATTCGTCGTGATTCTTCAAAGGGGTTATACTAGAGGTCATTTGCAACAAATTAAGTCCAGTTAACCAGGGGTCAAAAATGTATGGTTACTGAGATATTACTGTTTTTAGATTTTTTGAAATTTTCTACCTTGTTACCAAAACAATTAATTATGAAAAATCCATTACACTGTTTACATTAAATTGATACTTTTTTAAAAGCTGAGAAATGAGCGCTCACTTTGAAAAAAAATCCTTATCCAAAACTCACAGTCTCAAAAATAAACGGTCTTAAGTTGCATAAAAATATTATTTTTTATAAATTTTCCATAAGTAATTGAGTATTACTAGAAAAAAATGTAGTGAACTTAGCGTACAAATTAATGACATAAGTTCCTTGTTTCATTAGCTTTCTAAAAAGGTACAAATGTTACTTTGTCAACATTTTCATAGTCTTTCAACGTTTTTAAAAAACGCAAATCTTGATTCGGTGCCTTCACTGCCAAACTGCATCCGAGCCAGGGCTTCACATAAATTGCCACAATAAATAAACAAACATCTTGCAATGCTCGTTTGTCTTTAACGCTCATTTTGAATTGAGACTGCAGCAAACATATTTTCAAAGAGTAAATAGCTCTTGCCATCCATCGTGCTTGATGCATTGCGCCAGGAGGACGAATTTTAATTTTACCCTCATTATCTCCTCCCAAGTAAATAATGAATAGCTCGATTAGTTCTCGATAATCGTTCCGTACGATGGATTTCTGCAGTTCATGTTTGAAAAAGGTCAGCAATCCCTTAATGGTCGCATCAGAAAGATGCTGTTTAACGAAATCTATGCATGATTCAACAGCCTCAGGATTAATGTTCTTCCAGCTGTCTCTAAACTTTTTGAATAGTGGGATATCGGGACTGCTAGTGACTTGGTGAATCTTTGATTCAAATACACTTTTGAGGACCAATTCATACACATGATGGCGGCAAGCAAACAGTAATAATTCTCTTTCTAATTTTTGTTCCAAAAGCACACAAGCTCCATTTATGCGCCCTGTATTAGATGCTGTTGTATCACAACACATAATTTGAACCTTATCAGTAAGGTTCCAATCATAAAGCGCGTTTGAAACAGCTTTAGCTTGATCTTTACCGGAAGAACTATCTAGTTTTGGTACTGCAAGAAGTTGCTCCTTCTCTCCAAAGGAAATAAGGATCGGCAGGCGTTCCTCTTTAAAACTTCTCACATCTAGGCCGGGTAACAATTATCCATCCCAATGAACTGTAACTACTTCTGGCACGTAGTTCTGAAAATCGGATTTTATAGATTCTGCTCTATCCTTTCTTATCTGTGTTCGAATACGTTGAATAGAAGATTTGTTAATTGGATAGTCGTCGCAACAAAGACCTAGTGCTTCTATTACTGCTTGAATTATATAAACTGAATCTCTTATGCTTAGTTGACATCTGTCTAAAGCTGCAACTAACTTAGGTGTGATAAAATCTTTCCTTCCTCTTTTTGTAGTACTCGTAGTTACCGAACTTTCAGATTGAGATGTGGCAGGCAAAGGTTCCTCCAGGCTTTCTTTAGAGCTGGTAAATTGGCCTTCATGTAGTTCTTGTGGTGGTGTTAAGCTGTGTGAAGTAGAAGATGTCAATGAGCTCGCTGAAGTCATTTGCTGGAGCCTCTTTTTCTCCTCTTCTAGTTTTCTCTGCCTTGCCTTTTCTTCCTTCTCAGCTAACTTTTTGTCTACACCTGCCAAGCAACCAAGGCGCCCTGGCTCTCTTTGCTTTTGTAGGAAAATTTTATCTTCTTCAATTTTCATCCTTTTAAGAGCATCAGCGTGAGCGATATCAAATAAATTATCCAAATCCTTTAGAAAATCCTCCTCACGGCGTTTAAAAACATCCTGTGATTTTTTGCGGTTTTTTTGAAGCTCTCTCCAGACTTGATAAAGATCCACAAGCTTCGTCACACAGTTAGGAAGAGCTTTGGTAGGTATTCTAGCCTTTTCCCAGAATATAATACACTCCCGTATTACAAGATTTGCGCTTTCATTGACAGTCAGTTTCACTTCGCGAATATTAAAAAATATAACTGCGAGAACTTGTCGATTAGACGGCAATTTTGCACCCGTTATTTGGTGATGCACCTCACCAACCAAGAAAATACTCTTTTTAGCGCTTCTCAGTTCCACTGACATCTTCGAAATATAAAATATTACGTGTTAGTTACGCGACAATCCGAGAGTAAGTGACAAACCGAGCGCGCCCGCGCGGCACTTGCGTAGGGGCTTGTATGAAAATGTTCCCGCTCAAGTCGGCACGGGTTGCAGTGCTCCAAATAAGGTAAAAAAATATTTCCGAGTATTTTTGGGTCAAATACACAAAATTAGAGCCTATGCGTTAAAAAATAATAACTTAGAAAAATAAGGGACACCTAGTATCTATGGATAGGTCTTCAAAAATGATGTTGAGGTTTCTAATAAAATTTTTTTCTAAACTGAATACTTTGCGCGAGAGACACTTTCAAAGTTGTAAAATGTGTGTCCCCCCCCCCTGTAACTTCTAAGATAAGATAATGATAAAACTAAAAAAATACATAATGTACATTACCATGCAAACTTCCACCGAAAATTGGTTTGAACGAGATCTAGTAAGTAGTTTTTTTTTAATACGTCATAAATCGTAAACAGCAATTTACCTACAACGAACTACAAGAACTTTTATATTATGTTACTTGCTGTTACGGAACCCTTCATGGGGGAGTCCGACTCGCACTTGGCCGCTTTTTCAAAGTAGCACTGCTTATTTTTGTAGTGATGTGATTGTATTAGGTTATTGAAACATATTATTTGCGTTATAACAGAATACCTTGGCCCGGGGGTAACTCTATAATAATTATGAAATAATGGAATCTATCTATCTATATCTACAGAGTGATTGGTAATTCGTCGTGATTCTTCAAAGGGGTTATACTAGAGGTCATTTGCAACAAATTAAGTCCAGTTAACCAGGGGTCAAAAATGTATGGTTACTGAGATATTACTGTTTTTAGATTTTTTGAAATTTTCTACCTTGTTACCAAAACAATTAATTATGAAAAATCCATTACACTGTTTACATTAAATTGATACTTTTTTAAAAGCTGAGAAATGAGCGCTCACTTTGAAAAAAAATCCTTATCCAAAACTCACAGTCTCAAAAATAAACGGTCTTAAGTTGCATAAAAATATTATTTTTTATAAATTTTCCATAAGTAATTGAGTATTACTAGAAAAAAATGTAGTGAACTTAGCGTACAAATTAATGACATAAGTTCCTTGTTTCATTAGCTTTCTAAAAAGGTACAAATGTTACTTTGTCAACATTTTCATAGTCTTTCAACGTTTTTAAAAAACGCAAATCTTGATTCGGTGCCTTCACTGCCAAACTGCATCCGAGCCAGGGCTTCACATAAATTGCCACAATAAATAAACAAACATCTTGCAATGCTCGTTTGTCTTTAACGCTCATTTTGAATTGAGACTGCAGCAAACATATTTTCAAAGAGTAAATAGCTCTTGCCATCCATCGTGCTTGATGCATTGCGCCAGGAGGACGAATTTTAATTTTACCCTCATTATCTCCTCCCAAGTAAATAATGAATAGCTCGATTAGTTCTCGATAATCGTTCCGTACGATGGATTTCTGCAGTTCATGTTTGAAAAAGGTCAGCAATCCCTTAATGGTCGCATCAGAAAGATGCTGTTTAACGAAATCTATGCATGATTCAACAGCCTCAGGATTAATGTTCTTCCAGCTGTCTCTAAACTTTTTGAATAGTGGGATATCGGGACTGCTAGTGACTTGGTGAATCTTTGATTCAAATACACTTTTGAGGACCAATTCATACACATGATGGCGGCAAGCAAACAGTAATAATTCTCTTTCTAATTTTTGTTCCAAAAGCACACAAGCTCCATTTATGCGCCCTGTATTAGATGCTGTTGTATCACAACACATAATTTGAACCTTATCAGTAAGGTTCCAATCATAAAGCGCGTTTGAAACAGCTTTAGCTTGATCTTTACCGGAAGAACTATCTAGTTTTGGTACTGCAAGAAGTTGCTCCTTCTCTCCAAAGGAAATAAGGATCGGCAGGCGTTCCTCTTTAAAACTTCTCACATCTAGGCCGGGTAACAATTATCCATCCCAATGAACTGTAACTACTTCTGGCACGTAGTTCTGAAAATCGGATTTTATAGATTCTGCTCTATCCTTTCTTATCTGTGTTCGAATACGTTGAATAGAAGATTTGTTAATTGGATAGTCGTCGCAACAAAGACCTAGTGCTTCTATTACTGCTTGAATTATATAAACTGAATCTCTTATGCTTAGTTGACATCTGTCTAAAGCTGCAACTAACTTAGGTGTGATAAAATCTTTCCTTCCTCTTTTTGTAGTACTCGTAGTTACCGAACTTTCAGATTGAGATGTGGCAGGCAAAGGTTCCTCCAGGCTTTCTTTAGAGCTGGTAAATTGGCCTTCATGTAGTTCTTGTGGTGGTGTTAAGCTGTGTGAAGTAGAAGATGTCAATGAGCTCGCTGAAGTCATTTGCTGGAGCCTCTTTTTCTCCTCTTCTAGTTTTCTCTGCCTTGCCTTTTCTTCCTTCTCAGCTAACTTTTTGTCTACACCTGCCAAGCAACCAAGGCGCCCTGGCTCTCTTTGCTTTTGTAGGAAAATTTTATCTTCTTCAATTTTCATCCTTTTAAGAGCATCAGCGTGAGCGATATCAAATAAATTATCCAAATCCTTTAGAAAATCCTCCTCACGGCGTTTAAAAACATCCTGTGATTTTTTGCGGTTTTTTTGAAGCTCTCTCCAGACTTGATAAAGATCCACAAGCTTCGTCACACAGTTAGGAAGAGCTTTGGTAGGTATTCTAGCCTTTTCCCAGAATATAATACACTCCCGTATTACAAGATTTGCGCTTTCATTGACAGTCAGTTTCACTTCGCGAATATTAAAAAATATAACTGCGAGAACTTGTCGATTAGACGGCAATTTTGCACCCGTTATTTGGTGATGCACCTCACCAACCAAGAAAATACTCTTTTTAGCGCTTCTCAGTTCCACTGACATCTTCGAAATATAAAATATTACGTGTTAGTTACGCGACAATCCGAGAGTAAGTGACAAACCGAGCGCGCCCGCGCGGCACTTGCGTAGGGGCTTGTATGAAAATGTTCCCGCTCAAGTCGGCACGGGTTGCAGTGCTCCAAATAAGGTAAAAAAATATTTCCGAGTATTTTTGGGTCAAATACACAAAATTAGAGCCTATGCGTTAAAAAATAATAACTTAGAAAAATAAGGGACACCTAGTATCTATGGATAGGTCTTCAAAAATGATGTTGAGGTTTCTAATAAAATTTTTTTCTAAACTGAATACTTTGCGCGAGAGACACTTTCAAAGTTGTAAAATGTGTGTCCCCCCCCCCCCTGTAACTTCTAAGATAAGATAATGATAAAACTAAAAAAATACATAATGTACATTACCATGCAAACTTCCACCGAAAATTGGTTTGAACGAGATCTAGTAAGTAGTTTTTTTTTAATACGTCATAAATCGTAAACAGCAATTTACCTACAACGAACTACAAGAACTTTTATATTATGTTACTTGCTGTTACGGAACCCTTCATGGGGGAGTCCGACTCGCACTTGGCCGCTTTTTCAAAGTAGCACTGCTTATTTTTGTAGTGATGTGATTGTATTAGGTTATTGAAACATATTATTTGCGTTATAACAGAATACCTTGGCCCGGGGGTAACTCTATAATAATTATGAAATAATGGAATCTATCTATCTATATCTACAGAGTGATTGGTAATTCGTCGTGATTCTTCAAAGGGGTTATACTAGAGGTCATTTGCAACAAATTAAGTCCAGTTAACCAGGGGTCAAAAATGTATGGTTACTGAGATATTACTGTTTTTAGATTTTTTGAAATTTTCTACCTTGTTACCAAAACAATTAATTATGAAAAATCCATTACACTGTTTACATTAAATTGATACTTTTTTAAAAGCTGAGAAATGAGCGCTCACTTTGAAAAAAAATCCTTATCCAAAACTCACAGTCTCAAAAATAAACGGTCTTAAGTTGCATAAAAATATTATTTTTTATAAATTTTCCATAAGTAATTGAGTATTACTAGAAAAAAATGTAGTGAACTTAGCGTACAAATTAATGACATAAGTTCCTTGTTTCATTAGCTTTCTAAAAAGGTACAAATGTTACCAACTTCTGCACGGGATCGAAAAAAAAATCCAATAAACCAAACAAGTAACAAATTTTTTCCATACATATCCTGCACGGTGCCGCTCTCTCTTTTACTCGAGTCGTGCGTTACTCGTGAGCTTAACATGATTCGATAATTTCTGGCAATCTTCTTAGTGTTCTTTAAATAATAGTTAATATCGTTGTTAATGCCTCCGATATGGCTTAACGACTGCCATCTTATGATAGCAGCCGGTGCCAATGGCTTGACGTGCCTTGCGAAGCACGGAAACGGTCGAAATAAATGCCACTAACAGTAAAAACCCATCCAAGTTTTGACCGTGTCTGTAGTCAGTTAACCTGCGTGATCAATAAGATCCAGCAAGCCACACTGAGACACGACCGCTTCTATATTCGTTTTGAAGAAGCGTCCCAAAACCATCCATATCAAAATTAAAAGTGTTTAAAGGTAGTTTTAGTCAATTAACAAGGATATCAACTATTATTTAACTAATACTGTGACTTTTCTGTACGCACGAACTAACCATCTGGTTCATGTTCATGCTAGGCTAGTTCATGTCCACGAACTGTCTTGAAGATTGCCAGAAATTATCGAATCATGTTAAGGCTTTAAGATATGTGAAATGTCCAAATTCTTGGATATTTCAGGCAAATTGTTTCAATAACTGTTATTCTAATCTATAAATAAAAAATACACAATAATAGACAAGGGTTTAATTAATCTTTTGTATTGATCAAAATTATATTTTTGACAACCACCTCTTAGAAAAAAAATCCCTGAAGAACACCTTGTTTGCCATAAATGTTATTTTCTCTCGGAAACGGCACAAGATATCGTGTTAATTTTGACACATGATAAAGATCTTAACAATATTAACAGTTTGTATTGAAAATTTTATTTTTACTGCGTAATTTATTCGTGGAAAGTATTTATTTCTCCAAAATCGAAGTAAGTCCGCGTGACCCTGCCTGCTCCACCGTCCTGTAATCCCCCGCGGGCTCTGCCGCCAGTCCGCGTCGCGATCTCATCGAGTGTGGACTGCGCGTCTGTGTCGGAGCGACGTCCTTGACAAAAACACTTCGCTTTTGAAGACTAAACTCACTTGTGCATACTTTTTATAACATCAGTAACTTAGTTAAGATATTTTCTACGCATTAGTGGGCGAAAAGTTAAAGTAAATATTTTTTCACGAAAAAATATTTTTTTTATCTTGTCAAAGTAAAAGGAACCAACGATTGATTGTTTCGTGAAATAGAAATGCCTAAATACAAGAAAAAATATTACACTCGGCTTCAAAAAAATCGCACCTTTTAAGAAATCTATTTTAAACATCTTTCAATCGTATTTGTATTATGAAATATTGGTAATGTTCGGTATCATTTGAAAGGTAAGGAAACAGAGAATGCAAAAACAATAATTCATTCAATGTTTTTTATTGGAACTGAGAAAAATTTACAAAACAATAAAAATCCTTAAAAAACCCAAATGAAATCTGATTAATTTTTCAAAACAAAGTTGCTTAAAACTAACCTAAAACCTAGTGTTACCCCCCCTAGCCCTAATGACGTCTTCCATGCGCTCCCTCATGGATCGCACCAACTTTAGGACCTCTTCTTGAGGGATTCTGTCCCATTCCTCAATAACGGCGTCTTGGAGCTCCTGAAGAGTCGCGGGAGCGGGATCACGGGATCTAACCTTGCGTTTCAGCTGGTCCCAGAGGTGCTCTATCGGGTTCAGATCTGGACTTCTCGCTGGCCACTGCATGACAGGGATGCCAACCTCTTGAAGGTAGCCCTGCACAATTCCAGCAGTGTGCGCGCGAGCGTTATCGTGCATTAATGTGAACCCGTCGCCAATAAATCCAGCATAGGGGACCACATGTTCTTCCAGGATCTCTGTGATGTACCGGTGAGCAGTCATCGACCCTTGCCCGCGAGCACCACCGGTCCGAGAGACGCAAGAAAGTTCAGTTTTGCCGTCGGCAGATATGCGGCAGATATGCCGCCCCAGAACATGCAGGAACCGCCCCCGTATTCTACCGTCTCTTGGATGCAGGCTTGAGCAAAACGTTCCCATTGTCTTCTGTATACTCTTTTGCGTCTATCGTTGCAGAAAAGGCACACTCTCGTTTCGTCTGAGAAGAGAACAGCTCTCCATTGGTCCAGGGTCCAATTGACGTGGGTGCGAGCAAATTGCAGGCGTGCTCGCCGATGCGCTGCGGTTAATTTTGGACCCGTGGCAGGTCTTCTAGCCACAATATTTCTCTCCTTTAGTCTTCTTCTAACTGTAGAGACACTCACGGCCCTTCTACGAACTGCTTGAAGCTGCTGTTGCAACTCAACAGCATTAGAGAACCGATTTCTCAAAGACTTCGATACGACGAATCGGTCATCTCTCGCAGAAGTGCAGCGATTTCTACCAGACCCACGCCTTCGGACAAAGCCACCGGTCTGCAGGAACCGCTGGTACACTCTTCGAACAGAAAAGCGACTCAAGTGCAATTGCCGAGCAACATCACACTGACGTAGTCCTGATTGCAGTAGTGCGATAACTTGGGCGGCTTCAGCAGCAGTAGTGTCCATCTTCAAGGACGTTTTTCTGATGAAAGATATTCTTCTGTGTCTTCTTCGACTGTTGGTAGCAAATTTATCCCCCGATAAGCTGTATCGACCCTTTTATACCCAAAAAACAAAACAATACAAACAAAATTTGAAGAGGAGAATCAGTTCCATTGTCATTCACAGTGACTTAAAGTGTCAAGCTTTTTCTTTAATCAAATGAAATGGATTTTTTTTTAAAGAGTTTTTATAGGGCTCTCAAATAATACCAATATTGCTACGAATAACTGCTTGTCTTAAGGATTAACAGTTTTTGAAGCCGAGTGTATGTTAAAGCAGGACGGCGATTACAAGAGTACTGGTAATTATTTTGACTTTTGACTCAGTGATCAGGAGCGCTATCCTGACTACTGATCCAAGGGTTGCGGGTTCGATTCCCGCCCAGAGCAAACATTTCTTTGGCGATAGATTTGTTTGCTCTGTGTCTGGGTGTATAATATCTATATATGTTTTTATTCCAAAAACGTATCTATTTACATATGTATATTATTCGTCTCTGGTTCCCATATTACAGAGAATCCTAGTTTGTAGCCAGATGAACGCAGGATGATTGTATGTTAATTGTCCTGGATATTTATTTATTATCTTATAATTTTTGGATATTTGCACAGAACCCCTGAGGATACCCTCTGACCGAAATCTAAATAAATAAAATAATATACAGGTTGTCTCAAAACTAATGCCACAAATTTTGGCTGGTGATAGCTTTGAGCAAGACCTAACAAAATAACGAAACATATCGTCGTATCTTACGAATAAGGGCATAATTGCAAAATGACAACTTTTCAGGAAGTGGTTTTAACTAGAGATGGGACGGATATCCGGTTACTATTCGGTATCCGGCCTATCCGGCCAGTACTTTAGTATCAGGCTGGATACCGGATAATAACTCAATTATCCGGCCCCCGCCGGATAGTTAGAATTTCGTAAATGAACATCGAAAAACACAAAACCAATTTTTAGTCTAGCCCAATAGCCTCTTTAATGAGGTAGGAGAAAAAGAGTAGTAGAGTAAGAAAAAAAGCGTCGGTGGCGCAGCGGGTAGTGACTCCGTCCTCCTAACCAGAGGTCGTGGGTTCAAATCTTGGCCACTGCGTCAATGAGTTTTTCGAAACTCACGTGCATTTTCATACAGACTGCTTTAACGGTGAAGGAAAACATCGTGAGGGAACCTGCACATCTGATCTCTAGATGTGTATGATGGTCGCGTTGCACACGTCCGTAGGTGTAAATCTAAATGCCCTACACGTGACCGCGGGTGATGCTAAATGCAACACTAGGCAACCGCCGTCTATATCTTGTGGGAAGAACGGTTAAATGTGCCACACGATAAGAAAAATAATGAGGTAGTAATTATGCTTTTTGGGCGCCGAGGTTTCTGCCTTCTTCCCAGTGATACCTTGAGAAATCACCTCACATAAATTATACTTAGCAAATTGTTGTTCTTCGACGAAATCTCATCTCATCTCACCAATATTTATAAATGCGAAATTATGGATGTTTGTTTGTGTTTTTGTTTGTTTGTTTATTTTAGTTTATTTTATTTTTTAGTTTATTTATTTGTTTGTTCCACTTTCATGCCACAGCTACTGAACGGATTTAGATGAAATTTGATAGGCAGATAGATAAAGTACTCAGCTAACACATATGATACTTTTTGTGCCGGAAACTTAAGGGTTCCTGGAGGAATGCTTAAAAACTCAAAAATTACCCTTCGTCACTAGATGGCGCCACCTAAACATTTTTTCTCTCTGGATCCGATTCTAAAGTCCACGCAGACAAGTCGTGGACGGGAAGCTGATACGTCCATAAAGGCGTTTTTTCTGTACACTTGCCATTTTTACAAACACAAATCAAATTAAGACCACTACCACGATTTAATTTTTATCAGTAACTTTAAAAAGGAATCGCTATAAGCGATAAGATCGCCTACATTTTACCACTGTAACTTTAATATTGTGCCTTTTGTTGTTATATATTTTTTGTGTGTGTACAATAAAGAGTATATTAATCAAAAACGTTGTGATTGTTTGATTGAATACATAAACAAAACAAGCGAGTATAGTAACTGTCCACGTTCGCTAGGTGTCAGCCCTAAGAAAGCCCGAATCAATGCAAAGCGTGGGCGCCACGCAGCCTCCCGCCGCTGCTGCGCATATTATTTATTATTATTCATTTATTTTCAGGCAACATAGTAACTAAGTACAGGCCCATAGATACATAAAAACTTATACAATTAAAATGACATAAATACTATAAATAAATACAATTATAAGTTATTCTACTTTTAAATCTAATAATAATAATAATATCTGCGGCACTTTTCTTTGTGCTGTTGCGCTGCCGATGCTCGCAGCGTTAGAGTCCCGAAGACGACCTCGAAACCGCCGAAACGCCACGCCTTTCGGCCAGAAGTCTTCTTTCATGAAGGTGTCCAAGCTCTGAGTCGGGACACGCACCACGAACGCCTTGAAGTGAGTGTCGAAACGCGACTCCAAAAGCTGAACCCTTACGATCATCTTGGTCTTGGTCCTGACATACTCCTGCACGTCCTGCACCTGGGTGGTGAAGTGAAGCCGGCTCGTCACCAGCGTCGCAGATCGCAGCAAGAAGTTGGGACAAGTCGGTGCGGTGCCGCTTTGATTGAGACATGGTCTTGGCTTTCGCATAGTCATGTCATAGCAATTAAGGCTGCCATCCGTTTGCAGACATTTTTAGACGGCAGGATAATTTGGCCGAATATTCGGCTATCCAGCCTGTGACTTGGCCGAATATTCGGTATCCGGTTATCCGGCCAAAACACTATACGTCCCATCCCTAGTTTTAACATTCTATTTTCAACAGAAAGTGATATTTTTGAAGTGTTAACATTCAAAACATAGCTTAACTATTCTTGGGTTGTTATTAGCGATTTTATCTCAATATATAACGTTATGTACGCAATTTAACTCTTTCAGGATCTTGATTAACAATTAGGATATTACTGAGAACTTCGCGAATACAGCCGATACGAGTATAAAAACTATAGTGGTATCAAGGTGATGTATCAAACAATGAAGTAGGATAATCGAGTCATAGATACTTGTAGTCGACTGAGCAAGGAATGTTCGCTCTCTAATTTGTGGTAGATCTATTAACTGCAGGCCAATGTTCAGAATCACCATGATTGCTGATTAACATAGAGCAATGGACCCCTTAATCTCTTCTAGACCTGGGAGTAGTTTTGCGTTTGATTATGTGTTTAGAAGTACCTGGATATTCAGGAAAGGAAATATACCAAATGATACTAATACATGTACCTATCAAACTGATGAAGTTGGATGATCGAGTCACAGAGGTCAACTTGGCAAGGAATATTATGTCTCCCAGTATCAGTAGGGATTTGTGGTAGGTCTGTCAACGGTAAGCCAATGTTCACAAGCACCATATTGCTGAAGAACATAGAGCAAAATATTTAGTTTTGGCGATCCACTGCGAAGCAAAAATTTTAAACGCTTGATGTAGGTGATAGCGCTTGAATTACTGATTCGATCATATAGAATAATCTCTAAACATTTTTGGGAAATCTTAAGATTACTAGATGTCATTTTGAATGGGACAGCCTAATATTTATTGTCATAGCGGCAAAAGAAATATACACTCTGTAAAATTTCAACTCTCTACTTATTACGGTTCATGAGATACTGCCCGCTGACAGACAGACAGACGAACGGACGGACGGAAAGTGGAGGCTTAATAATAGGGTCCCGTTGGCTTTTGAACTTTGAACCCTAAAAAAGTTAAATTTTGCCGCCACTTTTCCATCTTTCTTCCAAAACAACGTCTTCGTCTCGTCTACTTCGGCCAGGCAGTCTTTCAATCAGCAGCTTGGGTGTATTAAAAATCTAATAGTACAGTTGTCTCCGATTAAGGTAGGTACTTTTGTTTTGTTTTGTTTATTTTTAATCAATCTAATTAATTTTATTTGAAAACCTCGAATATAATAAGTCGGCACCTTGAGGTCAAAAAGAGCAATTAACTCATTGTTTGCAAGGAAAATATCCAAGTATTATACATTTCTAAAATGGGCATGAAACAAGGATTTTTTATAGCATAATATGCTCTATCTCATAATGTGAGACAAAAATTATTGAGTAATTTTTTTTACGTCGCAGATGTATAAAGTTTCATTATCGAATATTTTTAAAGATTTTTTTTAATTGATGATGTATTTCTGATGGCATCTTTAATTTTTTTTTGTAGAATAAAGTAGTGAATTCGGGTGGAGACACTAATCAACAATATTTGAGTCCAAAAAAAAACAAGTTAATTAAAAACCATAGTAGTGATTTTCATTTTTTAAAATCTGGTATACCTCGAAAACCATAAACTTTTGCACAACACATGTTTCGTTATTTTGATAGGTCTTGATCAAAGCTATCACCAGCCAAAAGGAGATCATTAATTTTGAGCCTTTTATGAAAGTGCCGGCCAACAAAAAAGAAGTACGAATTGTTAGAACTAGCTATTTGGAGCAATAGTTAATGTTAATATGACACAAAAGTTGAAAAATTTAATGAAAATTGTTCCAGATGATAAACTCTAGTTATATCTGAGTTTTCAGGAATCAATAAATGTATGAAAATGACGATTCATCGATCTTATATAACATTGTTCAGAAAAACCCTACAACTTTTGTGTCATTTTAACTATTGCTCCAAATAGCAAGTTCTAATAATACGTAATTTTTTTGTTGACTGGCACTTTAAAAAAGGCCAAAAAATGTGTGGAGCCTGAATGATCTCCTTCGTGGCATTAGTTTTGGAACACCGTTAGGTTGACACAGTTAGAAGAATATTTTTTATATCACACCTAGTCCTAAAATCTAAAAACATAAACTTGACGGACTCGTTGGCTCAGTGGTTTGTGCCCCTGACTACATCCGAGAGTTGAAGGTTCGATCCCCACCCGGCGCAGGTCAAACATTTCTATGATGAGTAGATTTTTTACTTTTCTCTCTGTTATCGCAGGCAACAGCTAGTAATAAAATAGTGTACCCCATGTCACTCCCACAACTGAGACAAATCTAATAACATCAAAAAATATTGAAATCCGACAAAAGAAGTTGAATCCGTTTAGGCTGTAGAGCGTGCCAAAGAATTAAACATACTTACATACCTCTTATTGGTTCCTGACGCCTACTGGTCATAAAAAATAAAACTCAACACTTTGCACGTAACGATGACGTCAGTTGCAGTGATGGGCAAACAAAAATAGGCAGTTATGTAGGATAACTAATAAATAACACTTGTCCCTTCTGCAGTTTTTATAGTATTTCAACTGTACCAACCGTAGCCGCTAGATGGCACTGACGTCGGCAAAACTCTCAGCGATCTCCGTTTCAACAAGGTTATTCAGACTATTTCGCGCCTTTAGCTCACGAGTAACGCATGACACGAGTAAAAGAGAGGGCGGCACCGTGCAGGATATGTATGGAAAAAATGTGTTACTTGTTTGGTTTATTGGATTTTTTTTTCGATCTCGTGCAAAAGTTGGTAACATTTGTACCTTTTTAGAAAGCTTATAAAACAAGGAACTTATGTCATTAATTTGTACGCCAAGTTCACTACATTTTTTTCTACTAATACTCAATTACTTATGGAAAATTTATACAAAATAATATTTTTATGCAACTTAAGACCGTTTATTTTTGAGACTATATAAGTTTTGGACGAGTTTTTTTTTTAAAATGAGCACTCATTTCTCAGATTTTGAAAAAGTATCAGTTTAATGTAAACAGTGTAATGGAGTTACAGTTTTTGGTAACAAGGTAGAAAAATTCAAAAAATCTAAAAACAGTAATATCTCAGTAACCATACATTTTTGACCCCTGGTTAACTGGACTTGTTGCAAATGACCTCTAGTATAACCTCTTTGAAGGATCACGTCGAATTACCAATCAGCCTGTATACATAATATTATAAAACAGTGAATGGGATGAATCTGTACATAAAAATAATATTTGAATAAATCCAAATGAAAATTGTTTTGCGGATTGGGAGGAAACTTTGTTACGATTTTGCTTAATTTAAGTATTCTTTTTATCCTGGAAAATTTTAGGGTTCCTGGAGGAATGGTAAAAAACTGAAATTCTTAAATGCCTTAATACTCAAAAACACTATGATTAATTATCACGACTCTTTTGTCCTGGTTTATTGAAGATTAAATAAACAATTAAGTTATTTAATAAATAAACTAAAACAACAAATTAAGTAAACACAATAAGGGTTTAATATATCGTGAAAGAATTACACCTTCAAAATAGAAAATGTATCATTCAATCATTTTTGCATTTTTTTTGTAAACTTAAAAATATATTTATGGTAAAATAAAATGATAACTCCAAAAATCAAGATGGACCGCTAGTTGGTGCAGCTGCCCGTTGTTGCTCGTGTTCCATTGTGTTGGTGTTTTTATTTATGATCTGGCTTTCATTTAATTGACTGTGACTGCTAACAAGTACTTAAACATATATATACACTCGGCTTCAAAAAAATCGCACCTTTTAAGAAATCTATTTTAAACATCTTTCAATCGTATTTGTATTATGAAATATTGGTAATGTTCGGTATCATTTGAAAGGTAAGGAAACAGAGAATGCAAAAACAATAATTCATTCAATGTTTTTTATTGGAACTGAGAAAAATTTACAAAACAATAAAAATCCTTAAAAAACCCAAATGAAATCTGATTAATTTTTCAAAACAAAGTTGCTTAAAACTAACCTAAAACCTAGTGTTACCCCCCCTAGCCCTAATGACGTCTTCCATGCGCTCCCTCATGGATCGCACCAACTTTAGGACCTCTTCTTGAGGGATTCTGTCCCATTCCTCAATAACGGCGTCTTGGAGCTCCTGAAGAGTCGCGGGAGCGGGATCACGGGATCTAACCTTGCGTTTCAGCTGGTCCCAGAGGTGCTCTATCGGGTTCAGATCTGGACTTCTCGCTGGCCACTGCATGACAGGGATCCCAACCTCTTGAAGGTAGCCCTGCACAATTCCAGCAGTGTGCGCGCGAGCGTTATCGTGCATTAATGTGAACCCGTCGCCAATAAATCCAGCATAGGGGACCACATGTTCTTCCAGGATCTCTGTGATGTACCGGTGAGCAGTCATCGACCCTTGCCCGCGAGCACCGCCGGTCCGAGAGACGCAAGAAAGTTCAGTTTTGCCGTCGGCAGATATGCCGTCCCAGAACATGCAGGAACCGCCCCCGTATTCTACCGTCTCTTGGATGCAGGCTTGGGCAAAACGTTCCCATTGTCTTCTGTATACTCTTTTGAGTCTATCGTTGCAGAAAAGGCACACTCTCGTTTCGTCTGAGAAGAGAACAGCTCTCCATTGGTCCAGGGTCCAATTGACGTGGGCGCGAGCAAATTGCAGGCGTGCTCGCCGATGCGTTGCGGTTAATTTTGGACCCGTGGCAGGTCTTCTAGCTACAATATTTCTCTCCTTTAGTCTTCTTCTAACTGTAGAGACACTCACGGCCCTTCTACGAACTGCTTGAAGCTGCTGTTGCAACTCAACAGCATTAGAGAACCGATTTCTCAAAGACTTCGATACGACGAATCGGTCATCTCTCGCAGAAGTGCAGCGATTTCTACCAGACCCACGCCTTCGGACAAAGCCACCGGTCTGCAGGAACCGCTGGTACACTCTTCGAACAGAAAAGCGACTCAAGTGCAATTGCCGAGCAACATCACACTAACGTAGTCCTGATTGCAGTAGTGCGATAACTTGGGCGGCTTCAGCAGCAGTAGTGTCCATCTTCAAGGACGTTTTTCTGATGAAAGATATTCTTCTGTGTCTTCTTCGACTGTTGGTAGCAAATTTATCCCCCGATAAGCTGTATCGACCCTTTTATACCCAAAAAACAAAACAATACAAACAAAATTTGAAGAGGAGAATCAGTTCCATTGTCATTCACAGTGACTTAAAGTGTCCAGCTTTTTCTTTAATCAAATGAAATGGATATTTTTTTAAAGAGTTTTTATAGGGCTCTCAAATGATACCAATATTGCTACGAATAACTGCTTTTTTTTTTTTTTTTTTTTTTTTTTATGTGATAGGGAAGGCAAACGAGCAAGTGGGTCACCTGATGGTAAGTGATCACCACTGCCCATAGACACCTGCAACCCCGGAGGAGATTGCAGATGCGTTGCCAACCTAGAGGGCTAAGATGAAATGCCTACGATCTTGACATACTTCTCTTGCTTTCTCTACATTCATCAATCTTTTCATGCAAGCTCGTCGGTTTTGTGTACTATTGACCTGACATTTTTTCAAAACGTCTTCGACTTGGTCGCGATACGTTCGTCTAGGTCTACCCCTTCCAGTATTACCATTCACACTTGCCTTGTAAATCTGCCTCGTTAATCTTCTATCATTCAATCTTTCTACATGACCGAACCATCTGAGCATACCTTTCTCAATAACTGTCACTACATCTTCTTTCACACCACACCGTTCCCTTATCACACTATTCTTGATCTTATCAATTAGTTTCACAGCGAGCATACTTCTCAACGCTCTTGCACTTGCTCCACCTTTTCTCCTCCAATCATAATACATATTACACTTGGTCATTTGTTCATCTCTTTCCAAAACCATGACTTTCGTCTTACTTACATTCACTTTCATTCCTTTTCTCTCCAACGCTTTGTACATAACTGTTACCATCTCCTGTAACTCTTTAGCCGACGACGCAACAATCACCTGGTCGTTTGCATATAGAAGACACTTGACGAGTAACTCATTCATTCTCAGCCCACATTCCTTATCTTTCAAATCTGTCAAGCAACTATTCATGTGACGCAACACATCCCTGCCTGACACCTTTATTGATATCGAACCATTCAGTGTACGCCCCGTTGATCCTGACACAAGCCCTGGAATCCTTATATAGGGATTTCAGGGCTCGGATCAGTCCGCCGCTCACTCCATGCTGATAGGGCTGACCACAACTCATTCCTCGCATCTCGATCATAGGCCTTTTCCAAATCCACGAATGCGCAATAGACTTTTTGGCTTTTAGCCAAGAATTTTTCAGCTATGCATCGCAAGGAAAAGACCTGATCCGTACACCCCATGCCCTTTCCAAATCCTGCTTGTGCATCCCATATCTTTTCATCAGTTTCTTTCACGACTCTTTCAATCAAAACCTTTGCATACAATTTGCCGATGACGCTGAGGAGGCTTATACCGCGGTAATTTTTGCAGTCTTGCTGTGACCCCTTTCCCTTGTATAGTGGCACAATAACAGCCTTACACCAGTCTCCTGGTACACGGCCGCTTCTCCAGCACAAGTTGAAAAGGCGGTACAGCTGACTGGCTTCTACGCCCTTTCCAGCCTTCAACATCCTTTCCAGCCTTCAACATCCTGACTGATATCCTGTCATACCCTGCTGCCTTACCTGATTTCATGCTTTTCATCGCGTTCACAATCTCATCCATACTTATATCACTTTCATCTTTATCACTTACATTTCTTTCCACTGCTGCAACTGGCCCGTTTGTTGGCTCATCCTCTTTTTCAAACAAACTTTCAAAATATTCCTTCCACCTTTTCAATACATTCACTTCTCCTTTCACAATACTTCCATCATGACTTCTGATTTTGTTGTGCTCCGAAGATGTAATTTTTCCCCGGGCTGATTTTACGCATTTCCAGAACACCTTGATATTGGTTCTGAAATTATCAGAAAGCCTTCTGTCAAACACATATTTTCTCTCATCTTTCTTTCTTGTGACTGTCTTCTTCACCAAATCTTTTAGCCTCACAAACTCCTTTTTTGCTTCTTGTACGTCATCATTCGACGCCTTTTGCACTTTTTGATTAGCTTTAGTTGCTAGCCAATCCAGCCAAGCTTTTTTCTTCTTACCTACCACTTCAATTTCAATTTCAATCTCTTACTCCACATACTTCTGTAGCAACGTTCAAAATACCTTCTTTAACTGACGTCCAAAGATCATCTATTTCACTTATTTCATCCAGATATTCAAATTTACTTTTTAACTTTTCATAATACTCTTCTTGCACACTGTCGTCTTGCAAATTTTTCACTTTCACTCTCTCCAAAACACTCGCTGGCTCGCGTACTCTGTGGCACCATCTGTTGAAGAGACCACTTATTCGGGATACCACCAGGAAGTGGTCAGTGTATATTCCTGCACCACGGTACGCTCAAGTGTCCGCAACATTTTTTCGCAGTCGTTCATCCACTATCACAAAATCAATCATAGTCCTGCTACCACTTACTTCCACTTACTTAAACTTTTTTCTTGGATAATTACAAAAATAATAATAGTGTTACTTATTATCGTGCTTTATGCCCATCACTAGTCATTGCCAACTGACATATGTCAGAAACACATTCTCTCAACGGTGGAACTATAGTAGTTTTAAATATGCGTTTTTTATTGTTAACTTTTAATATTTGTCTAAAAATATCTTAAAAGTGGACATTTTTACAGGGCAATGGATAATGCAGAGGCCTGTGCTGGTACATTCGACTCGTCTGGAGCTTTCCATGGGTACAGCAATGATGATTCTAATCTGCCCAAGACTCAAGAATCTGCGTATCGTAAGTTTCTTTATGGCCCTTTGTTAGCCAATATATTTAAAGTACGAAATTTATCATAATCACGTGAAATAAGTAACTATAAATTTATGTTAATAATTTAAGCGTTGACACGTTCGCACACTCATGGGATCTTCGTAAGGTCAAAGACAGCAGAAGAGGGTTCAGATGAGTGGTGGGCATCTGAAAAAGCCAAAAAATTGTCACCAAAAAGATTTGATGCCAGTGACATTAAATTTAAAAAAGTAAGTATCCTTCACTTGACATTGGCGTTTCGCCATTTTTTTTTATTGAAGATTCTCCCATTTTTCACTAGACATTGGCAAAATCACGCTCGGAATGAGATGTGGAATGCCAAATAGAAAAATAGAATAGAAATAGAAGTATCTTTTGTAATATCCCATAGATCGATAGTAAATTTGTTAGATGCCTTATGATATTGCAATAAATTGGCCAACATGCAGCAGGACATACTAAATCGATTGCATATTTTAATATATTGCCTTTATATTTGGATTAACTAAAACATTTACAGCCAAGTACGAGTGTCACTGATGTTAATATTGCTACGAGTCCAAACACTCAAGCCACTGGAAATGCGGAAGAAAATCTCCAGAATGAACTGAAAAAGACTGAGACTCCTACGTTGACCTCAGAATCCTCAGAAACAAACAATGCTTCTACTGACGACAGTTTACACAAGAAAAATATTCGGTTTACTGAAAGTAAGACTTTTGATGCATTAATGAGGTCAGATATTAACATAGAAGAAGCTAATGACGAGAGAGGCAACTTCCAATCTGTAATGATCACTCCCAATAATAGTTTACGACAGAAACATCAAAATATTGTTACAACACCCTCCAATGCATCAAATAGGCAGAATCAAAATATCCTAAAGCAAGATTTACTTCAAATCTTCCAAAACAATCAACCTACAGAACGGTAAGGATTCATTTTCTTTATTTAATTTTTGTCACAATTGATTGCATATTTTCTCTAAATTCATGATTCATCTCAAACCATTGCTACACCTTTTTGATGACTAGATTTGCAAAATATATATTAGGAACTAAATATTCTGCTTGGTTTCCAGAGACCCACCAAAACAGCATCAAACACCAGAAGACAAAATTGTGGAAGATATTGTAGATATGACATTAGAAGACAAAGAAATAATCTCCAATTTATCGAAACCTAGTGATAACCCGCTAGGCACTCCCTCAACATGCATAATGTCATCAGGCCTTTCTAATGTTGCAAATACTATGTCTGAGATGTCCAATCCTGTTATGCAACTCAGGATATCAAGTCCAGTGCTTCCTAATCAAGGACTATTGACAATGAACACTAAATCGGGTGGCATGCAAGCAGGTGGTATGCCATCTAGCACAATGCAAGGAGGCGTCATGCAACCTAGTGCATTGCAAGGTAGTGGCATGCAACCCAGCACAATGCAAGGACCCGGAATCACAACGCCCGGCATGCAAACTGGCGGACTGTCGTCCAGTGGACTGTCATCGGCAGTAGGGATGACCAACGCTGCGCTGAACGCCGCAATGAGGTTGCCTCTTGGTACTACCAACAATGCATTAAATCAAGCGATGGGTATACCTATGCCAGGTGTTCCACAGCAAGTCCTACAAAACCAGGGAATGCCGAATCCTGCTATGGGTGCCACTGGACTACAAAACGCAGTCGCTGGAGGAATGCCTAGTTTTCAAAGCCAACAGAGCAAATCAAACGTATTTCCAATGCATGCCTTACAACATTCCGGATCTGATGCAGCATTTGGTTCTTCTATTTACGCAAATATCCACCCAAAATCGCCTACTCCTACAGCAAGCGCTCAGAGTTTGACAGAACAGTGGTACTATGAAGATCCCACGAAACAAATTCAGGGGCCCTTCACATCGAAGGAAATGTATAACTGGTACCGGGCTGGGTTCTTTAGTCCCAATCTGATGGTGCGAAGGGCTTGCGACAGTGCCATGCGCCCACTCGGCTCTTATGGCCCAGTAGTGCCATTTGCGCAGATGGTGAGTGAATTCGTCTACAAATCCGCAAGTGTTCTAGTCCACATAAGTTTATAGAACAGCTTTTTTCACAAAATATAAGTATGCAGTAATTTTAAATATTTATTACAGGACATGATGTATCCTTTATCGAATAGCTTCGAGCCCCGCTCTCAGGCGCCTCGAGACACTATGATTAATTCGCAACCGGGCCTCGGTTTAGATGTAAGTGTGGCGTTTGCAACTCTCGTATTGATTTGATCGATTTGGTAAGTAAATGTAGCACAATGTAAAAAATGTTTTCAGGTGATGAATATGAATCTATCGGAGTCGAATTCGATGCAGTTCGGCACGGTGGGCGTGATGGCGAACCCGCCGTTCGCGCAACAGCAGCTGGACTCGCTGTGGAGCCCGCCGGACCTGCTGTGGGTGCAGCAGGCCATGGGCTCGCAGCGCGCCGACACCCGCGTCAACAACATGCCCATGTTCTTTTGGGACCAACAGGTTACTTATGATAATTTCAGTATTCACCCTCACATAGACCACATAGCGAAAATAAGTACTTATTTTCGCTACGTACTAAATCTATGGTACTTACCATCAATACTCTATTTGAAAATTACACAGCAACATTACAGTTGTGAATATTATCTTTTCATCTCTCCAGCACGAAAAGGGTGCCTTTGGTCCAAGAAATCTCGTAGGAAAAACGCTTTTTGCTGCGAGGCCAAAAAAGTGATTCAAATTTCGAACACCACTTTTGTGCGCGCGGTTCGTTCAGAAACTCATTTTAGCCTAACGATTTAACTTATAGGCACAAAATGTGGTGTGTTATTTAATGAAATATAATATATATTTTGAGTTTATAAATTGTGCTATTGCATTTTTAAAGACGTAATATTTAAAATAAATATTTACTAGTAAACATTAAAATAACTTACTTAAAAATATTGTTTGGTTTTCATCTTAGGTTTTCATAAAAATATCAAGCAGCGCAGTTTCCGAACAATTATAATAAAAACTATATTGTCTCCAAAGAGAATTTAATCAACTACGTTTTTACTTTTCTCGCTGGTCGAGGTGAAAAGTTTTATGTTTTACACGAGAGCAAGTTATTTTTATGTCTCGTGCCTTTAAATCACTCACTTAAGTCAGCACTCGTAGAAAAAAATAACTTTGCTCACTTGTTGAAAAAATAACTATTAATTTTCAGCCATCTGCTTTTACATCGAATGCTTTGCTACCTGAAGAAATCGCCAAGGAAATGAAAACAGAGGATCAGATTTTGGCGCAACTCAGAGCATCTCAAAATATAAAAACGTCACAGAACTTGCATTTTCTTAATGAATCGCCGGCTGCAAATATGAGTCCCACTGTTAAACCCGAAGATACTTTCACTTCAACTTCTAATGCTACACCGAATTTAAAAGAATTACATAAACTTATACAAGAAGATAAATTAAAAGAGGTACCACCTGCCAGCGAACTTAATCAAGCTCTTCTTGAAAATCAGGTATTTAAAATATATATACAATAAAGGCAATCATCCTAAGACATTGGTGTCGATTCGGTTTTTACGATTTAACTTATTTGACAGGACTAAAGTTAATTTAAGTATTCGGTATTTTTCTTTCTGTATCGAAAAGAAAAAGGACAGGACGCTTAAATTAAGTTTAGTCCTGTCAAATAAGTTAAATCGTGAACACCGAATCGACACCAATATGTCTTACATATATATATATACAATTGTGAATAATATTCAGGATGACTGGTACAAACTGAATAGCCAGTTGCTTTTATGTTAATGTTATTATTCATTTTCAATTTGTTTACAGATAAAAGATAAAATTAGTAAAGATGATCAGGCTTCTCTTTTAAATCAAGAGTTAAATAATTTAAAATCAAACCGTCAAGCTGTATCTAAGCCTGCACCGGAAGTAAAGTCTCCTATAAAAACAGAAGCAGAAAAATCAATCAAACCTAAAGAAAATACCAGTACAAAAAACAAAACTAAGAAAGGAAAGGAAGAGAAGAAAGAAGAAACAGTGGAATTAAAATCTAAGGATGAAGAAATTAAAGCTGAGGTAAAATAACCATTTTTGTTTTTGTAAAAATAATTTAACATTTTAGTTCATAAACGAGTTCATAAAAAATCTTTATTATTTTAGAATGAAAATAATTTAAATAGTTATTTAATAAATTTAACGGAGATCATTAAAATACATCAAATAAATTTTTAGATATTTTTTTATAAGATCGATTATCGAAAAAAACGGTACCGACAACGGTTATGTGATTTGTTAGCAATTGAGCAAAAAAATTGATAGTAAAGAAGACTCCGAATCAGTAATGTACAGGGCGCTCATAAATTACGTGTCACTAACTTTGGCCATTCACAATGAGCAAGCGATTTATTGAGCAAACTACGTTTTAATATCCATTCTTATGCATCTTTTTTATTCTTTTAAGTTATGAATCTTATCGATTGGAACACAGGCATACATAATTTAGCCATTTGCTCCGAATTTATAACATTTTATTAATTAATCCACAGAAAAAAATTGAAGAACCTAAGAAAAAAGAAGAAAAATTAAATAAAAAGGACGTAGAGAAAGAAAAGAAGGTAACTTTGTTTTAATGTGTATTATAAGTAGTAATATATACAATGTTACTAAAAATGTCTTTCGTTTTAGGAATGGATCAAAGACGGTTTTACAGTGGTCAAAGCAGACAAAAATTTTACTAAGGAGAATAAAAAGAAATCCGACGACCTTATAAAGGCTGAGGACGCCGAGCGCAAAAGGTAATCATTTATCGTACTAATACTTTTAGCTTGTTAATATTCAGTGTCGACTTGAAAGTTTACGTATGTCTATCAACAGGAAAGAAGAAGAGAAATCGGCAGCAGAAGAAGAAAAGAGAAGAAAACAGGCGGAAACCGCCAAGAAACAGCAGGTAAGGTTCATTTCCCTGATTGTCAATTGTATTATTTTCTGGGACAGATTAACAATCAAATCAAATCAAAATATGTTGATTCGAAGTTGGTAGCTTTGTACACTTTTCGAAGGTCTTTTTTGCCTACGTAATACTTACGAAGTTCCTACCACTTGGAACTCGTTTACCCAACATTTCGTGAAGTGTTTTCAGAAGTCACTCATTCATTTAATTACGCACGTCGTTGTGTGTGTGTACAGGTGTGACCGCTTCGCACGCGCATACGATTGGGCACCGCTGAAAATCAGCTCTGTGGCACTAGTTACAAACATATGCTGAGTCGGGGTCCTTTTTTCTGGCATAACAGCACTCCAACGATTATTATTTATGATTAGTTTTCTTTTGTTATTTTTTGTATCTTCGGTTTCTTTTTAGGGTTCCGTAGCCAAATGGCAAAAAACGGAACCCTTATGGATTCGTCATGTCTGTCTGTCTGTCTGTCTGTCTGTCTGTTCGTCCGTCCGTCTGTCCGTCCGTCCGTATGTCACAGCCACCATACTTAGAACTAGACATGTACCGGGTAATGGATTTGCCGGGTAGCCGGCTGGCGGGGGTACCCGGCGGTCCAATCGGCCGGGTAGCCGGGTACCCGGCAACGAAACACGTCACGATCACGTCTTAGATTATTACCTAAACTTTGCCAGAGCTCCAAGGGATTATTATTATTTGGGGGTAAAGGGGTATAGGACAAAGGAGGGCCCTATTGGATCACTGTGACCTGGGTTGATCTACTGTGATCACTGCCCCTGTTAGATTATATCCTTAAAGGCCAATAGTTCTAATGAACTGTAGGATGCACTTGGGATCGAGTTCCCTAATGACCTCAGGAGTTACCATCGGTCCACCTAGAGATCGGCTTCTGGCTTGGACCAGTGCCTCGCACTCGCAGAGTATATAAAGAGGAGTTTCCTCTTCCTCGAGGCAGAATCGTCACTCGTCCGTATCTGGAAGCTTCATTTTATTAAGGTGTTTATAAACTTGCAGTGGCCAGTTAGAGTTCTGACTAGAATCCTAAGTTCAGGCCTATGAAGTCGTAGTGCTCTAGAGGTGTATTTCCGCGAAAAACCAGATATGAGCGCTTTCGAATGCTTTTGGCCTGGTGTACCAGCCCAGAGTGTTCTACTCTGTTCCTTAGCCCATTCCTGCTGCATTCTTCTTCCGGAGCTCCAAGGGATGTAGATATAGGGTCCTTCTGAAATACCTGAAATTTTTTTAACAGTGGCTTCTACTCATGAATCTGAACAACTTTCCCCAAGAAACCTATACGATACTCAATTCGTTAAAAGATTTTTGGACTTTCCATACAAAATTATCGGTTCAGTTGATCAATTAGTATGAGGACTCCAACATTGTTTTTGATAATTTAGTATAGGTTCCTTGGGTTGGCTAAGTTGTTCAGTTTCAGAGTAGAACCGTGGCCAAAAATTTTTCAGATATTTCATAACCCTATATATTTAAGTGTTGGGCAGATAATAGAGGTCACAATCCTATACTGCATAACCTGGCGGCCCGCTATCTTTCCCCACTAAGTAGCTCAGTATACAGCGAGCGTCTTTTCGAAAGCAGGTAACGTTTACAAAAAAAAGAAGCCGACTGGATCCTGATCGAGCTAAAAAGAACTCGTATTTTTACACCATAACTTACCAACTATAAACCTACAATACTAAATAAGATTGAAATATGAACGACAGTTACATAAGGGTACCTATAATTTTAACTTCAAAATAACTTGTTTTAATATCTAGGTAATTACCCGGCGGAGCCGGGTACCCGGCGCTATTACCCGGTACCCGGCCGGATCCTTAAAAAAGTGTCGGATCCGCCGGGTACCGGATCCAAACCGTGTACCCGGTACATGTCTACTTAGAACTGAAACTCAAATTTTTTTTTTCATCAAACCCATACGTGTAGGGTATCTATGGATAGGTCTTCAAAAATGATATTGAGGTTTTTAATATCATTTTTTTCTAAACTGAATAGTTTACGCGAGAGACACTTCCAAAGTGGTAAAATGTGTGTCTCCCCCCTGTAACTTCTAAAATAAGAGAATGATAAAACTAAAAAATATATAAGATGTACATTACCATGCAAACTACCACCGAAAATTGGTTTGAACGAGATGTAGTAAGTAGTTTTTTTTAATACGTCATAAATCGTAAACCGCAATTTACCTACAACGAACTACAAGAACTTTTATATTATGTTACTTGCTGCTACGGAACCCTTCATGGGCGAGTCCGACTCGCACTTGGCCGCTTTTTTTAAACTTGTAACTTATTTTTATAGTGGTGTCGAAAATAAATGTTGTCAATTGTCTACTAGGAATTACAGCAGCAGCAACAGCGGCAGGCGGCGGAGTCAGCCAGCAAGAAGGCGCCGTGGTCGGCCGTGGCCACGCAGGCTCTGCAGACGCCCCACAGGGACGGGCCCACGCTGGCCGACATCCAGCGGCTCGAGCGCGAGAAGAAGCTCGAGCAGATGAAGGAGCAGCAGCAGATGATGCAGCTCATCGCGCAGCAGCAGGCCGCTGTGCTGGCCCGCGAGCAGGTACCTGTGTGTACATGTCGTGTGCAGATCATGAAATGACTAGCCATGTCGTCCAGGAGCTCCGTCAAAACAGACAACAGAGCCCCGCTTCGTAACACCAGTAACCTAACCTAGAGTTTTTCGGACCTCCTCAACGATATGGCCAGTCATTTCATGATCTGGCCACGACATATACACATACGCGTGTGTGTGTACGTGTGTGGGTGTGTGCGTGAGAGAGAGACCGAGGGAAAGTATGAAATCTGCGGAGACAAAACTTGACAAGGAATACGCGTTTAGTGGTAACAAATGTGTATTCTCACTTATTTATTGTTTTTCAGGAAATTACTTTGGGCTGGGCTAAAAAAAAGGGAAACAGCGCACCAGCATCCGGGCAAAGCCTAGCTGAAATTCAGGTACTTATTATATATTCTGGATCTAGATTTATCTCTTAATATATTGCACAGCTACGTTATGCATATTTTTTGCGATTTCGCTTACCGTCCATCTTACACATTGTCATTGTATGGCTCAATAGAAATAAAAAATAGTCTGGGTATATATGAGAGCCGGGGAGGATATTATTTCGCCTACATTTTTTCTTACGAAAGCGGAATATGACCTTTGTTCAGAAATCTTATGATGTGCCTTTTGTAATGTGTAGTAATAAAAGCTCCGAAAAGTAAACAAATAATTGACCACGCTGAATACGTTAAAAACAACCGACTTCAATCGCAACAACTCCAATATGTTTTTGTTGATTTTCTCAAAAACTGCGGAATCGATTTCGATAAAATTTATATGGGACCACTTGTGAAGTATATACCCTTTTAAACAAAAAAAGAATTTTCCAAATCTGTTCAGGCGTCTTCGAGTAATCGGTGAACATACATAAAAAAAATGATTCCGGCGAATTGAGAACCTCCCCCTTTTTTTGAAGTCGGTTAAAAATGAGCTTATTCAAAATATGATTTTTACGCCTTTATTAACTAAGTTTTCGAAAATTGTTGTGCGAATAAAAATAACGAAACGACCGAATGAAATACTGACAGTTCCGAAAAATTTATCATTTTTCTACAAGATTAAATTACGTTTTACCGAAAACTGTAGTTTTAATCATTTTAATCGTTACTCACCTATTATAAATTAAAAACCAACCTTATACATTTCATTAACTGTGGTGCTTGTTAAACTATAGCGACATTATGGAAGTACTATTCTGAATTATGAATGAAATATTACTTAAAAACTCCTAAGAAATATGTAATTTTAATTTATTTTATACTATTTTTTTTCTTCTTTACATATAATATTTTACTTGGTTTAACTATTATATGCACATATAAGTTCATTTATTTATTAATCTTATTATTTATTTATTTTGCTAACCTACCTAATTAATGTTTATGATTAACTCGTGTTATTTTTTTTTAATGCAACTAAATGTTGTCAATTACCAATTGTCGCCTGCGGTATTTCCGGACTGATACGACATTCAAACCTTCAAGAAAAGAGCGTACTCCCAAATCAAAGGCCGGCAACGCACTTGTGACTCCTCTGGTGTTGCGGGTGTCTATGGGCGGCGATAATCGCTTACCATCAGGTGATCCGTCTGCTCGTTTGCCACCTCTGCCATAAAAAAATATTATAGTTAATTATTTTTTTATAATTTTTCTGCTTTCTTGTATGTACACAATGGATAGCTATAATTGGCCATCTTCTCAGAACCTATTGTATAATCATAATGTATGTATTACGGCTGTTGTTGTCCTCAATAAATAAAAATAAAATATTAAGATGTGCTTGTAATATATCATTCATTAATCATTACTTGCACATATACCTGTAAGTGTATTCTTTTATTCTAATACCTAATTATTATTTTAATGTAATGGATAAGCAGGCAAGCAGCATGCAGACAAGCAGTTGACTCCTATCTGTGGTTCTCACATCAACCTAACACTAAAGTAAAGCTCGCCTCCGCATCACAGTCTAAGAACCTAAGTTATCCGAGTCGGGGTGCTCGGAATTTTTAGGATTTCCGTAAGAATTTTATCCGAAGAGCGACGCCGCGCGGGCACTCCGATCGAACGCCGTTCGAGTTTACCGTTACACGAGTATCTACTCGTGGTTATTTTCATAAATAAAAAATTTATTCTATTACCAATAATAGAAATTAAGCTGGTTTCTACACAGCGTAAGAAAACATTAATTTTAGCAGAACATGTTTTTCGGAAAAGTATTTTTTTCGGAAGTTTTGTATTTTTTTTGGGAACTTATTTTTTTATTTGCTAGTACAGTTTTTTTTTCGCAGGATTGTCATTTGAACTAGCTTGTGTTTATTTGTTAAATATGACATTTGTTTAAGGTATATCTTGTGTTCATTTTTCGGTAATTCATTTTAACGCAGCTTAGATACGCACGCACGCAGCGGACGCCTGCTCGCGCCAGTATCACCTCCACCTCGACGCTTGTAGCCCGTCAGATTTTATTATTTAATTTTTTCAACAATCGTTATATTGTTACTAACATAGTTTTTAAGTCTTATAATACTAACAAATAATATGGAATTTATTCTGAAATAAATTTTATTTGATTTGATTAGGTAGTATTATATTCAGCCACAGATCGCTGGAGGTTCATTTGTTTTTCGAGACCTTTATTATTTCCCTTTTGTAATTTAGGCTGAGACTCGTAAGCAAGCGGCGGCGGCGGCGGCGGCGGCGGCGGCGGCAGCGGCAGCGGCTGCCACGTCGGCAGCGCAGGCGCTAGAAGAGGCGCAGCCACCGCCCCCTGCCGCGCAGGCGCCTTGGGCCAACGCGCAAAATGGAGGTGAGCTTGCACTCTGACAGTTTGAGAGCATATTATGTGATCTCTGACGAAAACACTGGAAGATATGTAAATAAATGTACTATAAAGATAGGCTACCCTATACGCCCCAGTCTAGGCTGACTTGGAGTCGGAGCGAGTGATTTTTATGTTAGTTAGAGCTGCACAGGATGAGCTAGCATGTATTTTTATACACTCAAGGTTTGGCACCGTGTTCGTTTTCATTTTTAGTTTACGCCTTTTTTAGTTGGTGCCATAATGAAGGTACATAATTACGAAATTTGTCCACATCGGGCAGAAACGTCGGGTTCGACAAAAAAATCGTAGCACCATTGATTCGTTAGAAAACGAGTGCGTGCGAAAGAAACCTTTACAGATAAAAACTAAATTTTCCTTAATTTTTTTTAGCATTAACTGGTATTTGAAATTCCCAGGGGGATTTTGGGACACACTACCGAATCAGTCCGTCAAATCACCAGCTTCACCTAAAGTAGTGGACCCAAATAAAAACAAGAAGAAAGTTCCCGTCAGCACGCCGGTGAAGAAAGACTGTTCTCCTGCCGCGGAGTTTGAGATGTGGTGCAACACAGTGCTGGCGTCCTGGAACTCTAAAATTGACGGTAACTAAATAAAACTATTAAAATACTGCGACAGTAAGATTTTTATATTACTTATTTTCCAAATTTCAATATATCCTTTTTTTCAGTGCCTACGTTCGTCAGCTTTTTAAAAGACATTGAATCCCCCTATGAAGTAAAGGATTATGTAAAATGCTATTTGGGTGAATCAAAGGATACCAATGATTTCTCGCGCCAATTTCTGGAAAGAAGGTACCTTTTATTTTCTAAAATTTATAATTTACTTTTTTAGAGCTCTCTGGATTCATCATTGATACTAAAGTAAAAGAGGCACTTAAGTTATTTACATTACAACACCCGTTTTAAAATGTCTCAAAACAGACATTGCATATTCACACTAATTAATTAGATTGATCAGGGCTTTTAGTGGTAGTCCCTTAATCTCTTAAGGTCTCTTTATTTTCAATATGTCCCTGAAAGTCTCTTTTTTTAAGAATTTAGTCTCTAATCCCTTTTTTGAGATATGCTACCGCCCGCCCAATGATCAGCGTGGCCCTAGTTATGAATTATTGACAAAAATATGATAATGAAGGCCCTAAAATTTAAGTTGTGTAAAAATCTAACTTCTATGCCAACACAATCGAGAAATACGACCGTTTATGCCGGGTCATATTTGGGTTATATTTGGTCATTATGCGGCATAAACGGTCGTATCTTTTGATTGCTTTGGCATAGAAGTTTGATTTTGACAGTTTCAAGGGACTGTAGGCCTGAGTATTTGATATAAATTTCAACTTGATACGTCTTCGCATTCCTGAGAAAAAGGATTTTTACAGACAGACAGACGGACAACGTTCCTTTTTTCCTTTTGACGTACGGAACTCTAAAAACATTTTTTTTTCGGGTATATTTTTATCTGGCAACAATCTGATGTGTAGGGATTTTATTCAATAAAAATTATTTCTATTTGGATTTCAAGTCCCTTTTTGGTCCCTTTTCCTAAAATTTTCAGTCCTTTTTTCCCTTTTTTGTACGAGCTACTCTGCTAAAAGCCCTGAATTTGATTCTAGAGAATGAAAACTGAGCTGATCACAGCATAAAAAATGTCAGCGGGTCTACATCCGCACGCATAAATTTTATAGCTTTATTTTGGCATACAATTTTGTGTCATACCTACGTGAGATCATACATTTTTAGTCATATTTTTCAGTCATAATGATATATGGCATAAAAAATGTCATAACGTTTATATTCATAACTATACCTTAGCATAATTTTGCTAGTCAAAGTAATAAGCCCAAATGCCACTGCTATACACAATTACACAATCAGAGTCATATTTTTTAAAGCAAGCATGCACATACTTATTGGGACCAGGGGCCACTCGAACAGATTATGAGCTAAAGGCGGGTCGCAATCTAAAAAACCTACAAGTATCTCAGATCAACTGCAATTTTAAAAAGTTTTATGTAAATTTTACGCCATCTTCTGCATGTCCCTCCACTATTGTAATTCACAAGGTAAAAGAATTAACCGCCTTACTTGTATAAAAAGCCGCAACCGAAGCGAGCGCGAAAATTTTTAATTTATCAAAGTACACCGCATGGAATGTATGAAAAAGAAACATCGGTGAATTTTAATAAAAATTATATATGTTACGTGTTTTGATGGACACATAAAAATTCTCGAAGGGCAATACAATCCTATGCAATGACTAGATTTTGAGAAAAAATAATATTTTGTGAAAAATCATCTGGGTATTTGTTCCATACTAAAATGTATGGAGAAAAAATTAAAGTGATCTATTTCGAACGAAAAAATATATGTTTTATTTATCAGTTAAGTGATCAAGTTCTTCAAAAAAACTGATCGAAAAAAGTGTTGGGTTTGGAAAAGAGCATTTAAAACTTCAGTTTCCCTGCATTTTAGGAAGTGTTAGTTTAATTTGACACACTTTTTTGCACTCCAGTAATTTAAGAGGAAGCAGAGTTTACTGTTCCATTTAAAAAAGACGCGAGCGAAGCAGGCGCGGAGATTTTAAATTTATAAAATTGAAATCCTCAGTTTACCTTCAATTTTAAGAAGTTGTATACATTTTATTCCAACAATTCCTTTGCATGTCCCTTCAGTAATTATTAATTACTGTTTCGTCTACTGAGCAAGCCCTTAAAGTTTCCTGAAATTACTAATTAATCTTCCTCGTTCATACATATACAGGTGTAACAGAAAGGTGTGATAATACTTCAAGGTTGGCTTTTACCCATCAAACTGAACAACTTTGTTCAAATCACAATATTTTTTTTGGACTTTTCATACAAATCGATCAGCTGGGGAACAAGTTTGTATGAAAAGTCCGGAAATTTCTTTGCGATTTCAACAAAGTTGTAGAACAAAAGTTGTTCAGTTTGATGGGTAAAAGCCAACCTTGAAGTATTATCACACCTTTCTGATACAGGGTGTAAGGGACAGGTTTCAAAAAACTGTAAGGTCTTGCTCAGTAGACGAAACTGAACAACTTTCCACAATAATTTTTTTCAGGAAACTAAAAAAAAAGGTCGGCTTATCAATACAAACTGTCATCAAGTTTATAATTTTGTATGGAGAAGCCGATTTTATTTTTTTCGTTTCCTGAAAAAAAATCTTGTGAAAAGTTGTTCAGTTTCGTCTACTGAGCAAGCCCTTAATGTTTTCGGAAATCTGTCCCTTACACTCTGTATATAAGAAAGCACAAGCGACTTCTTTCACAAAATAGATGAACCTAGGGACCTGTTTAACCCAAAAAGGCGCGAGCGGAGCGAGCGGCAAAATTTTAAGCAGGAGGTTACTTATTTAAGTTTGGCAATTTGTCGTGCAAGATTCTCGGATCGCGCCTGTGTCGCTGGCAGGCCGCACGCAAATCTACGGCGGGCCGGGGTTTGTGCATCCTTGTTTTAAAGTCATATAATTAATGCAAGCCATAATAATTTGGGGCAGTAAAGTTCTCGAGTGGCGATAGCGCACCGGAAAACGCAGCGTAGGCAGGCCTCCCACTCGGTGGACCGATGACCTGGTAAAGGTTGCGGGAAACCACTAGATACAGGCAGCGCAGGATCGGTCGATGTGGGAATCCTTGGGGGAGGCCTTTGTCCAGCTGTGGACGTCTTTTGGCTGATAATGATGATGATAATAAGCACCAGACACAAACAAAAAACTGACAACTGAGACCTAAATCGGGTATGGTCATCATCAGTGGAAATACGTCCACTGCAGGATAAAGGCCACCCCCCATGTATTTCCACATAGACCGGTCCTGCGCTGCCCGCATCCAGCGACTTCGCGCAACCTTTACCAGGTCATCGGTCCACCGAGTGGGAGGCCTGCCTACACTGCGTTTTTTGGTGCGCGGTCGCCACTCGAGAGCTTTAATGCCTCGAGAGCTTTAAGCATTTGTAATGTATGTTTACATATATTCAATTGATTTATAATCTATATTGTCACCACAGATCAAAGCTTCTGCGCGTCGGCATGGTGACTCCATCGGACGACCTGTGCTCTCCTGCCATGGCCATTAATCCACGCACCATCTCCGGTTCGGATTATCAGGAGGTAAAGGGCAAGGGAAAAAAAACTAAAAAGAACAAGATGTTAAAAGTAGATGCACGTATTCTCGGATTCTCAGTGACGGCGGCGGAGGACCGCATCAACGTCGGCGACATCGACACGGTGTGAACTCCCGCTTCCTGGTCTGTCGTGTTCATTAACTCGTCTTGTGATAATTGTAATATAAATAACTCAAGTCAGTGTGACAACAGTAAGAAACAAATTAATTCTGGCGACATCTTGTATCACCGTTATGACTCCGATCAGTCTTTGACTCGCTGTACGTTAATTTAGGTAACACAAGAGCAAGTCCTATTACTGTACGAAATACTGTATTACTGAAAATGAGTGTATTAGATATATGTTTAATGTCCCATAAACCATTGGCTCTCTGAATTCTGTAGTGAACTCCAAGAAACGGTACCCTGATGATACTACTCATAGAAGAAACAATAGTGGTGACGTCAAATTGGTTAATTTACCTTTTTTAATTTATTAATTAAAAACGTACAGTGTGAAACAACCTATTACTTCCCAGCTTATAGGCGACATGTTTTTGCGATTGTTTTACGGGTTCCTTGAAGAGAGTTGTTCAGTTTTATGACCAGATCCTTAGATTGGAAAGCGTTAAATGAGTTTAATTTCACCCTTTTTAAAGTGAACTATTCTTGATTGATGATTTGATAATTTTAAATAAAAAGAAAATGTTTTTATCTTATATGTAGTTAAATAAGTACGGAATGTCTGTATTTTTATTGTTGTATTGAGAAGTTTGATAGAATAAATGATTTATTTATTTATACATCATTACCTACTTAGGTATAGTTTGATTCTGTAACTAGGCTGTGGCGGAACTATTTTCCAGCGAGGTCCTTGCAAACAAACTGTTTGTACAGGCTCCTATTAACAAAAATAAATATTCTGAAGGTACAGACTAGAGGAAAATGCTCATTTTTAAACAGTTGTTTGATGTATGTTGACTTTATATCCCTGTACATTATTTTATTTTATTTCAATTCAGCTTTAACTTTTTAGTACTTATTTATGTTTTATCCAACATAGAATTTTACCTTGATATTATTTATCTTTTTATTATTACTTTTTTTGGTTATGCATGTCACGTTTCGTCTGCATGACAAAAATAGACAAAATGTTTTTCAAATATTTGTTCCGCTATAGGCAGGCATGCCTCATTTGATGAGTAATCATCAGACGAAGCTTTGTTACAAATATACCTACAACAAATCATAACTCATCATTGTCTGTAAGAGACGTGAGAGCGATTGTGTAGGAAAATTTGCATACATTATTATCCTCTCTTGTACTAGTTGACGGACGATAAACTGACGTGCATTAGACTACTGTGCACGCAAGAAAACAGGAAAATAGTGTCCTGTCATTACACCTGCTAAGCAGATCCGCACTTTCTAAATCTATATTCCACAGTTTTTTTTATCATGGACAAGTAATGGAACTTCAGTCAATTTAAAAACGACAATATCATTTTTTAAGACGTCTTACTAGTGTTAACCTGAACGTGCAGTTTGTACTATATAGTTTCTGTGTAAATAGACATCGTTCTTCGTAGAGTCCTCGCAGGCTCACAGTGGGTATATCAGATACACGTTAAACTCGTCGCCCAGATGAAGATATCGTGCATTGTTGTGTACAGCTGACCTGCAGCCATGTCCTAATAATAATTTAACACAATAGATATGTATTTTGCATGTAAACTACTAATAAATGTTAATGTTTCGATTATTATTATTATATTACATAATTAATTATATGAAAGAAGTTTTAAAAACATGTAAATATTATTTTAGATTAAATTTGACTTTGGTCATTGATCATACTGTGTTCATCATTTTCGCTTTTGTAGATTGTTTACTGTTCACAATGTATAATATCATCAGTCATTAACGGATATATTTGTACTAGCTTTTGCACGTACCTCCGGCGGCTTGGTTATCGTTTTTATAGACTGTCTGTGAGTACGAGAATGTTTTTTTTCCAGATCCCTTCTTAAACTGTTGAGTAAATAGCTATGTGCCGAATTACAGTGGTCTGGGTTAAGTAGCTTTAGACTGAAATAGCGTCTAAACGTTTTTTACGTTCCTTAAATAATGTTTTTTTCCGGGATAACAAGTAATAGTCCCACTTCCTACCCTGTCCACTACTACCTCTTTGCCAAAAATCACCCTGAATTGTGCATTCCGTCCCGTTCCAGATAAGGTCCAGATGTACGCAAATATTTTTTTTACCCTTATTTAGTAAGCCCTTGTCATCATCTCATCTGATGGTAAATGATGATGATGCCGAAGATAGAAGCGGGCTTACCAAGATTTCCCGACGCAATGGGGAACTGGCTACCTTATCTTCATTTTGGAACACATCAATACTATAGGAACTGTGTGATTGCTCTTCGGTGAGAAGGGAGGTACCTCCGCCAGACGAGGTGGTATGCCTGGGGACCAACCGTTGACTAACCATTGATGGAAGTGGTATATTTGTTATGGACCAAGTGATTAGTTGGGCATTATACATAATGCACGGGCATTTTGAATAATGCCCTATATGAAAGGGGGAATGTGTAAATTGTCCGGGCAGTATACATAATGCCTATCACCTATTGGGCAGAGTGATAAAAATACATGTTTTATTACTTATCATTTTTATTTACGACATTAAATCAAAATTAAAACACAAATAACATAAAATCTTCGTTTAATACATGTTTTATTACTTATCATTTTTATTTACGACATTAAATCAAATTTTATTACTTATCATTTTTATTTACGACATTAAATCAAAATTAAAACACAAATAACATAAAATCTTCGTTTTATACAGGATGTAACAAAAAGGTGTGATAATACTTCAAGGTTGGCTTTTACCCATCAAACTGAAATACTTTTGTTCTACAACTTTGTTGAAATCGCAAAGAAATTTTCGGACTTTTCATACAAACTTGGTTCGCCAGCTGATCGATTTGTATGAAAAGTCCAAAAAAAAATATGCGATTTGAACAAAGTTGTTCAGTTTGATAGGTAAAAGCCAACCTTGAAGTATTATCACACCTTTCTGTTACATCTACAGGATGCTTTCACCTATGAAACTTCAAATGAACTAAACTTTAAACAGGGTTGGCATTAATAAATATTTTTTTTAATCATTTAATTTGATTAATTTTAATCATTTTGGACATTCATCATTATTGCAGTGGACCCTTCATTTGTTTTACGGAAAGAAAATTATATGTGTTAATCCAGTGCTTGATCCATCTATCTTACCACTTTTATCCAAACCCGTTTAATAGTTATGCCATGTAAGTGGAATAAACAAAAATGCACACTTTCACGTTTACAATGTAGTAACTATGCATTCAGAGAAAATATCTTAATTTGGTTTTCCCGTATTTTATGTGGCACAGAGGAATACAGGTGATTAAAGGAGTTAAAATTTAAAATTGTGTCTTCGCAGAGCCATTGGTCAGCGTCAGAATGGCTGGTTGCCTGTTTCTCTGTGACAATATATTCTAGAATAGCTAGCTACCTATTTGCTACCCATCATAAATGATAGCTACCTACGATATATTCTGAGAAATATTAAAAGAAATTGACTGGCTGGTTGTCTCTTTGTTTAGCATGAAGGGCGCAGATTTTCTATTCGTATAGTGCCAATAATTGCTTATTTAGCTTAATCTACGAGCCACGGCTTTAGAAGGAAATTGCCGGCCAGAGCGCCATAAGCGTTTCTGTACTATTATCTAATGTGTGATGGTGTTGTGCCTACATAGCGTTTAGTACTAATATCCAACTGAGTTCATAAATCAGCACAAAAGATTGGTTACTTTCCGGAGATTAGTAAAATATTTAAAAAAAATCTGCTCTATAAACAAGGCAATGGTGATTCAGGTTTTCAATTTTCTAAATCTGTGTTAGTTTGCTAGATCACATAAAATCAGATTGAGGTACCTATACCATACAAACCGAGGTCCTATTTTTTTTTTCTCAAATATGTTAGATGGCTGTAAAGTATGTATGAAACGGGGTGTTTATAGGGTGCATTTCGCTTGTTAATCGAATTGTGCACGAGCACCTCTGTGTTCTTGTATTGACTCTGTCCGTGTCTGTACCAACCGAGATGCTTTACGAACATGAAACTGTATCTTGTATCTATACCTACACAACTACAAAGTCAGAAATTTCCAAAATGCTTTAAAGTTAAAATAAAAAATATTTTTAGAATCTCCATTATATTTGTGCAATTCTCTGGTTTTCTTGTACGTAAAACAATCGTTAATAATTGCAGTAATGTTACTACATCGCAACTTTTAGTTTGAAAAACATTTTCAGGTTGTGCTCCCCGTCTACTGAGATATAACGTTATTCACCGGAATAATGATAACTCAGAACTACAAGGTGATAACAACAAACGACTTACATACTTCTTCTTCTTATTGTGTGGCACATTTAACCGTTCTATCCACAAGGTATAGACGGCGGTTGCCTAGTGTTACACTTAGCTTCACCCGCGGTTACGTTTAGGGCATTTTTAGATACATACTTTAACACATGTTTTTCATATCTCTGTTATTTAAAAAAGGATAACATTTTTTTACGTAAGTTCCCAGTTATTTATTATCTCAGTTCATTAAAGATATTTTAGGACAATATTACAAAACTTAAGAGAACGATCACAGAGAACGATACGACAAACTGAAGGGATACCGAAATCACATTGACAACACCATTCAAACAGTTTTTGCAAAACAAACTCGAGTTTTTAAGTACCTGTTTTATATCAATTTCACGGAAGTACTTTAGAAAATTGGTATAACTCGAAAAGAGTTGCCCTATTTACAACAGCAAGGACGGCCGCGCCCCCTTCGGCGACGACGGCGGCGCCTGCAGGACCGGCGGCGGCGGCGGCGCTTCTTGCAGCATCCCCGCCGGGGCTGGGAGCAACACATTGAGCGCGCTAGCTCGGCCACGTACCGGTCCCCGTGCTTCTTCAGAAATCCTAGCGCAGCAGTTTTCTGCAAAGTGTTCTCAGCTTTCTCTGTCAGTGTCGTCAATTTCCAAACATCACCAAATTGGTCAAGCAGATGTCTTGCTATTTCTTCAGCTGTAGCTCCATCATCTTTCATCACTTTATAATATGTGTTCATTACTAACTTAGTCGTGTTTTCATCTTGAATCTGTTTTATAATGTCCGACATGATTGCTGGAGCTTTCGGTTACCTTCAAATTTATATTGCAATTTTGACAGTGAAATTTTGGTATTAATTTAAAACATCGTCAAAATTATATAAGAGTATTTCATACTTATATTAAAAATTCTGTAAAATTTGTAGTTACCACAAAAGTAATATTTGAAAAACAAAAGAAATTGATTCACATTCACATTGTTGACTGACTGAGAATGGCCTATTATGATTTTTTAGAACGAAGGAGGTAAGAAAAATTGGTTTTAGTCTGAAAATTTGACTTCGAGTTATCGACAAAAATGAGATTGGACCGGTTTCGAGGCTTCAAAAAAAAAATAAAGGCTTTTTAGTCTGAGCCTCAAAAGAACAAAAACTCTTATCAATGAAGATTTATGTAAAGTTCATTGCAAAACATACAAAGCCAATCGAAGAAGATAACTTCCCTTTGGCGAGCATTTACTCTATGATTCAAAGATATCAAGCACAGACTTAAATATGTTGATTTAACAACTCTTTGCAAATTAATGGGTAGGTAAAATTGCAAACAAAAATCATGAAAAATTTGTCAGTGAGGTGATTATGAATTTACTTATATTAAATTATGTTTTGAAGTAAATGTAACATAAAATACTGCAATGCTTGAAATAGAAGAATCCAAATTATTATCAAACGAAACTGGAAAACTAATAATTACGTATTTACAAGAAAAACAAGAGGGTATAACAATATCTCATATATTAGAGTTTTTACAGTCGAAAGGTACAACTGTATCAAGTAATCTGAGAAACAACGTACAAAGTGTTTTAAATTATTTAACTACGCTGGGATTTCTTGATGCTGTAAATGCACACTACCGATGCAAGAGCAGCGAAACGATATCACAAGCAGTCAAGGAAACAGGGAGTGATAGTGCTGTCGCAGGCGCCAGCGACTTTCGCAGGGGGCAACCGGCCAAGCCGCGGGTCCGCAGAGACTCCTACTGCCACTGCAGCATCTGCCAGCAGGAGCAGCGGCGAGCTCTGCTGGCCGTTAGTAGCTCCTCCTGCCACTGCCATCGGAGGATTCCCGTACAGGCTGCGAGAGGAGCAAGCAAGAGCCGCCCGCGCAGGCTGCCGCCGCCCCAGAGACGCCTTAGACGCAGACGCAGGGGTTTGCCATACAAACCACAATTCAAATCGAAATATAAGTCAAGACAATACAGGAGAACACGTGGTCGTAGAACTCGTAGATAAATATTTTTCAAGTTTGAATATTATCTTCAGCAATGTTATTTTATATGAATATACTCTAAAACATATTATGTGAAAAATAATGTTTGGCTTAATCTCTCTCCTGTAATACAACATACGAATTCGAATTACCTATTCTGTTTTTATAATATCTAGGTTTTTTATGAGATTAAAACTTCATCCAGTACTTATAAAGAGTTATCGTATGATGAAGTAACCAATGATTTGGGTTAACTAAACTATAACTATACAACATCAAAATGTACCTACTGTTTTCTGCTGTGTTGTTGCCCGGACTTTCTCTGTGCTGAATTTCAGTATCCTTGTTTATATCCACTATTTGAAAGCCCTTGGCATTATCTCTAATCCTAACCGGGTCCTACAAAGGACCCCGTCGGGAATCGAACCCGCGACCTCCTGATGTGAAGACTAGGAAGCGGTTAAACCACGGATCGGTGAAATATAGTTTCAGTATAAAATAGTCTTAACGTTCTTCCGAATACTCGAGAACCATGATTTTTGCCGGGATAAAACTATCCTGTCGTAATAAAAAAATATTTTGATTGATTTTTATGAAGTTATAAGGTTCAAGGTTTTTACAATTAGTATTTTTTACAAAAAATGGCTCTAACGATTTCGATGTATATTTAATTAAGTAGTTATTACTTATTAGGTATTCCGGGAAAAATTCAAAATAAAGTTTAGTTGCCATACAAATAAAAACAAATCCAGATTATTTGTCAATTTATGTAAAGCCTAATAAGTACTTACTTTCTCTTATTTGCTACTAATTTATAAATGTTGTATTATGACAATCTTGTGTTGTATTATGACAAAAACAAGTCGCGACAAAGTATGCATAGCGTGGCTTTGTCAGTAGATGTTTTCCTTTCTGAAATTGATTGCCAACATCTCTATACATATTTTGTATATCCTGTTTCGAACTAATAAGTACCAGCGCATAATGTTACCCCTGTCATAGGTACACAAATAGACAAACTTGAGTCACCTTGACTTATTCATTCATTATACGTTATTTTATCAATTTTAACATGTTAAATAGCCTTATGTTCTTGAGGTCGAGAAGGCCTGGTGCACGTAGTGCATTCAAAATATATAATATTTACCAGCTTTTTGCCCATGGCTTCGCCCGCGCTGACATCGTTTTTGGTGCTTAGCGCGCGCATCATTAGGTTTTTGTTACGCCTGGCCATAGTTTAATCAACAGGAAACGTGAATAAAAAATTTGATTTCGATTTGTCTGAACTCTAATTACTGTATTTCAGAAATATTTGCTAGTACTTATAACGAAAGAAAAAGGCGAGTTCCATACTATTTTAACTTTTATATAATTCTTATCCCATATTTCAACTCGTTAGTGGATGAATTTTCATTAATCCTAAGTGGTTGCCTACGTCAGCAAAAGTATTGACAATATCGAATAACGACCTTAACTAAAATTAACTTCCCCAATGCAAAGAAACCCGTGCCACTGGGTTTCTTTCCATACCTCGGCAAGGCTAGGCCATACTCCACACACATGGGCCAAGTCCATCTGGATTGATGGAGCTTATGGGTCTGTGGCCATACCCCAGAATCAGACGTTTCAAGCCGCTTATAAGGCCTTCCGACATGCCTTACTAAGTGCTATCTAATGACAGTAGCCAGCCCCAGTGGCTGAACGTACCGTTTGTGAAGCTCGCAAACGGTTGAGACAAATACCACTTAAAATCAAACTCATCCTGGTCATTGCCGTGTCTGTAGTCAGTTAACCTGCATGATCGACGTGACTACGCAAGCCCATTGAGTTATGGCCAACGGCTTAACGTACCTTGCAAAGCACGGAAACGGTCGAGATAAATGCCACTAACTGTCAAACCCATCCATGTCATGACCGTGTCTGTAGTCAGTTAACCTGCATGATCGACGCAACCACGCAAGCCCATTTAGTTACGACCAACGGCTTGACTACTTAGCATTTACAGTATAGATATGATGATATTTACTTATATCCCTAACTTGAGAAACGATCGGTTCTCCATACAAATTTTAATCCCCTATTTCACCCCCTTCAAGTTTTATTTTTGCAAAAAAGTAACCTATGTCCTTCCCTAAGGTCCCATCTACTTTCATACCAAAATTCATCAAAATCGGTTTAGCGGTTTGGGCGTGAAAACGTAACAGATAGACAGACAGAGTTACTTTCGCATTTATAATATCTATACAATATAAAAGAGGAAACTGACTGACTAACTGATATATCAACGCACAGCCCAAACCGCTGGGTCTAGGGATTTCAAATTTGGCAAGTAGGTTCCTCATAAGGTCTAGGTGTGCACTAAGTAAGGATTTTCAAAATTCACCCTCTAAGGGGATGAAACGGGGGTCCAAAGTAGATAAATCAACGCACACGCCAAACCCCTGGGTCTAGAGATTCCAAATTTGGCAATTAGGTCCCTTATGAGGTCTAAGAGTGCACTTAGAAAGGATTTTTTAAAATTCCCCCTCTAAGGGGTGAAACGTGGGTCCAAATTAGATAAATCAACGCACAGACCAAACCCCTGGGTCTAGAAACTTGAAATTTTGCACAGAGTTTCCTTATAGAATGGAGGCAGCCACTAAAGAAAGATTTTTCAAAATTCACCTTCTGCAGGGGTTAAAATGGGGGTGGCAGTTTGTATGGGAAAGTACAGGCCAAACCCCTGGGTCTAGAAACTTAAAATTGTGCAGAGTTTCCTTATAGGTGGTAGGAGTGGTTAAAATGGGGGTGGAAGTTTGTATGGCAAAGTACAGGACAAACCCGTGGATCTAAGAAACTTTAAATTTTGCAAAGAGTTTCCTTATAAAACAGAGGCATCCATCAAGGAAGGGTTTTTCAAATTTCACCCGCTGAAAGGGTTAAAATGGGGTTGGAATTTTGTATGGAAAAAGTCTTATTTTATGCGCATTTCAACTTGAAAGTACACTTAAAAACAATTGATAAAACGTGTGTAAAATGTATTTTCATGTTCGCCCCGAGAGGGTGTGAAAGTGAGGGTTGAAATGGGTAATGTTATTATTTTTTTATATTTTTTATGGCAGAGGTGGCAAACGAGCAGACGGATTACCTGATGGTAAGCGATTACCGCCGCCCATAGACACCCGCAACACCAGAGGAGTCACAAGTGCGTTGCCGGCCTTTGATTTTCTTGAAGACGCTCTTTTCTTGAAGGTTTGAATGTCGTATCGGTCCGGAAATACCGCAAGCGACAATTCATTGTTGTGCAAGGCAGAAAGTTTCTAGTGAAACGCACAGTTGTGGACTGCCAACCATCTATGTGATGGGGATGAATATGTTGTCGCGTAGAACGATGGCGGAAAGAGGCGGCAGGGATCAATCCAAACAATTCCTCGGAGCACTCCCCATTGTACATGCGATAGAGAATGCAGAGCGAGGCTACATCTCTACGCAGTGCCAGGGAGTCAAGCCGATCTGAAATATCCTGGCAGTCGACGATTCGAGTTGCTCTCCGTTGAATGCGGTCCAGAGGGAGAAGCTGGTACTGGGGTGCCCCTGCCCAGAGATGAGAACAGTATTCCATATGAGGCCGAACCTGCGCCTTATAAAGTTGCAGGCGATGCGCCGCAGTGAAATACCGTCTCGATCTATTGAGCACACCAAGTTTCTTCGAGGCTAATTTAGCCTTACCCTCTAGATGACCACGGAACTGGACTTCACTCGATATGTCGACACCAAGAATTCCGATACTAGCTGAGGCATTTCGGGGAGTGTCCTCAAAACGAGGTGATACGACAAATGGCATTTTCTTGGCAGTGAACGCGCAAACTTGTGTCTTAGTGGGGTTAAATTGGACCAAATTAAGTCGACCCCATTCTGAGACTTTCTTTAAAGAGGCCTCAGTTTCCGACACATGTTTGTTTCGGCTCTCGATGACGTTTTCCCGAGAAATGTTGGCACGGCCGGTATAGAAGGCATCACCTGTGCTGTCATCCGCATAACAATGAGTGCTGCTGATTTGCAGCATATCATTGATATGCAGAAGGAACAGTGTAGGCGAAAGCACACAGCCTTGAGGGACACCAGCATTCACAGACATAGAATCTGAGCATGCACCGTCGACTACGACCTTTATACTTCTGTCTGCAAGAAAACTAGTGACCCAATTGCGTAATTCCTCGGGAAGCCCATAAGAAGGAAGCTTCGCAAGAAGAGCTTTGTGCCAGACCCGATCGAAGGCCTTCGCTATGTCAATGCATAGGACAAACCTATGGGTCTAAAAACTAAAATTTTCAACATAAAGTTCTTCATATAACGCAGGCATCTATTAAGACATAATTCTTCGAAATTCACCTCCTAAGGGGGTGATACAGGGGGTTGAAATATGTAATGTCAACGCACAGGTCCATCCCCTGGGTATACACATTTGTAATTTTTCATAGGCGTTCCTTATATAACGGAGACATTCACTAAGGAAGGGTTTTGCAAAATTCACCCCCTAAAGGGGTTAAAATGGGGGTGTAAATTTGTATGAGAGAGTAATTTTTTGCGTATATTAACTTGGCATAACTATTTAAAAAAAAATGATGAAACTTAAGTTGAATATCTTTTATAGTTCGCCCCATGAAAATGTCAAAATCTCAAAATATCAAAATATCAACATATCAAAATAATAAAATATCAAAATATCAATAATATATAAAAATATCAAAATCCTAAAATATCAAAATCTTAAAATATAAAATGTCACAAGTTCACAACGTCGATGCTTCGAGTCGTCGAAACATCATAGCGACAAAATTCCGAAATGACAATAAGTCAACATGTCAAATCTTATACATAACGTCTAAAATCTCTAGAAAACATCCTTCTGTTTCTGATGCCCCCTTAGTTCTTAAGTCACTATCCTTTGACAAAACCTTTCTGATCTGAAACTCTTCTAATCTCGGCTCCACGGACAGTCCCTTTCCTTCCGTGACGTCTCGTCTTCTCCAACTCCTTAGATGGCCCTCTTCGATGCATACTGGCGTCTCGGCTAGTAGAAGGTGCCACTGTATAATAGGATAGTGTGACCGTTTTTAGGGTTCCGTAGCCAAATGGCAAAAAACGGAACCCTTGTGGATTCGTCATGTCTGTCTGTCTGTCGGTCTGTCTGTCCGTCCGTATGTCACAGCCACTTTTTTCCGAAACTATAAGAACTATACTGTTGAAACTTGGTAAGTAGATGTATTCTGTGAACCGCATTAAGATTTTCACACAAAAATAGAAAAAAAAAAAACAATAAATTTTGGGGGTTCCCCATACTTAGAACTGAAACTTAAAAATTTTTTTTCATCAAATCTATACGTGTGGGGTATCTATGGATAGGTCTTCAAAAATGATATTGAGGTTTCTAATATCATTTTTTTCTAAACCGAATAGTTTGCGCGAGAGACACTTCCAAAGTGGTAAAATGTGTGTCTATTTATTTTAGAAGTTATACAGGGGGGGAACTTCTAAAATAAGAGAATGATAAAACTAGAAAAAATATATGATGTACATTACCATGCAAACTTCTACCGAAAATTGGTTTGAACGAGATCTAGTAAGTAAGTAGTTTTTTTTAATACGTCATAAATCGTAAACCGCAAATTACCTTTCATTCAATCAACTCAAATATAAAAAATATAGAGTTCAAGACATGTGTAATTATGAATTTATACGGAACCCTCGGTGCGCGAGTCCGACTCGCACTTGGCCGGTTATTTTTTGTTTTAGTCTACGCGGGCGAAGCCGCGGGCACAAGCTAGTTATATTATAAAGTATGGAACTACGGATTGTCATGTCACAAAATAAAGATATACGGTTATACGGTTAAAAAAGTGCGTTTGAAGAACGGGACATTTCGAGAACGGGACATTTTGCGAAAGGGCTACGTTTTTAGGAGCGGGATATTTTGCGAATGGGACGTTACTGTCCGAATCCAAATTTAAAACGATTACTCAGAATCAAGTATAGAATACAGAAAAATATTGAAAAATCCAATCTACATTTTTTTCAGTTTCTCATACAAATTTTTGATTCACTTTTCAGATTTAGTATGGGAAACTGAAAAAATTATTGTAGATCAGATTTTTTAAATATTTTTTTTATATTCTATACTTGATTCTGAGTAACCCCTTTAAATTTCAAACGTACTTTTTTAACACACTGTATAGGAGTTCTGCCTTTTAACGTGATGACGGTACAAATGAGTTCTAACATGTAAGTTAGAACTATATTTATAATAAAAAAATAACAAAATGGTATTGTATTATAATTTTTTTATTATTGTATTACTTGTACTCGTACTGTGTGTGATAATATGTTGATTGAGCTACAAATAAAAAAATTAACTAGGAGAACATATTATTCATTTAATTTTATAAGTATCTTATAATGATCAATTTAGTTCTGTTATGTAGAACTTATCTACACATTACCTGATCTGTTTTTGTGAAGAAAATAATTTTATTTTTATCTTTATGCACCTAACATTTTTTTAACAGAATAGCCTGGTACAGCGTAGATGAGCAGCAAGAACATGATCGCTACAAGTACAATAACAGTGGCCTTCAAGATAGTCCACTTGTAGTTGTGCCAGATGATGTACCGGATGGATTTCAGCGGATTCAAGAACCACATAAAAGATGCATCCGGGCGACTGTAAAAGAAAAAAAGCAGTTGATAGTTAAGGAAATTTAATTGAAATATTAAAAATAGATGCTAATATTTTTAGCACCTAACCTTGGTTTATCCAGTGGATCAGGTTCGTTGCGGCCTAGCCCAGCGGGGACCTTGTCAGCTTCGTCTCGGGTGAGCAGGTGTATCTCGGCTTCCACTTTTCCAGTGAGTTCCATTTCCTCAGTATCCCTTTTGATGTAAAATGGCCACCAACCCTTGACACGTTTTTGTTTGAAAATATTGATCATAGGGACTGATCCATCATTTCGCAACATATCTAAAGAACATAGCTTTGATGATTTAGCTCCTCGAGGGAATCTATTCAGATCTAATGTTATTGCCCCTGAAAATAATTAGATGAGTGATGTTTAAGTACTTTTATCTGAATGCTTAAATTAAAAAAAAAACACACATTACCTACCTAAAAAGTCATCAGCAGAAAAATGGTCAGCATCCCAAACTTGTAATTCAAGGCGTGCCGGAATCTTGCACTCTGTTTCATCCCAGGAAAACACTGACTCCTTCCGAGATATGACTATTCGCTCTTCAGCTTCCAAGTAATCGAAAGGATAAATGAATCTCCAATTGAAATTTCCTTCACCAGTCAAAGACCGATAATGAATATCTGTGCATTGACAATCATCAGGACCCTTCACCCATCTGAAATAAGTTATTTGAAAGATCATCCGTAGTCCTTAATATTACTGGCACTTTGGCATTTGACCTGACAAATAAACTTACCCTTTTACATAAATATCTGACATTTTTTCACCAGTAAAGAAAGCATCGTCTTCTAAGACTACGTCATCTGTGTTCCAAATGATCACTCTCATTTCGTAAGACTTGGGTTTGCGAGCCGAAATATCAAGGGGTGGCCCAGGTAGAGGCATGTCCATCGGGAACATGTCCACCCACATTTCCAATCGCCCTTGTTCGATACCTGCACAAAAAATATATGTAACAGTATGTACATGACTATAGTAGTTTAGATACGTCCTATATAAGTTAGTTCAATTTTGCTAAAATGACTTGCGTACCAGGTTTGTTAGGGTTGTAAAGAGGCCTCGTTTCAACATGCTCTGTGACGAGTTTTGTCCCTACTCGTGGTACTTCATGCCAGCGACGTAGCACTATTAAAGCCATCTGCTCCTCTACAGTGTTTGGATTTGAAAACAGGTCAGTGTCCTCTAATGGCATTTTAAATACTATTCGGCCAATTTTCACCTTTCCATATTCATACACAGGTGGATCCAACTTGCCGTCTTTACAGAGCTTGGCTAAAATTTGTGTGGGTTTCATAGCATCGCGCCAACGGTTGTATCCTTGCCTAGTGAACAAATGAGTGGGTTGATATGAAAAATCTGTCAAAATGTGAAACTATTAACGATTAAGTAGGAAATAAGCCATGAAACGCCGTTAGTATTAATAGTGCATGCAGTCGAGTCAAAACTCAAAATTGGAAAAAGCTTGATACCTATTAAATAACTATAAAAGTTACTTATTAATATAATTAAGGTCATACTTACTCTTCATATTTCATTGGCAATCCACATGTTGCCCTATGCCTGCTATAGAAACGGTTTTCAAGATCAATTTTGGTTTCGCCTATCATGTCGTCAGATCCTAATAGATCCCAATCAAGAACTTGTATAGTAAGCATTGAATCTTGTGGAAAAGTAGCTTCAATTTCAAAGCATTTTCCAAAAACAGGATTGAGTTGCTTGGACACATAATTTTCTTTATCGCTTATCCTCTTTGATCCTAAATGTAATACTATATAAGGATCAGCTTTTCCATTTAGGTCCATCGGGTGAAGATCAGTGGCCTTCACTATATAAACTCTAACAAGCACATGTATAGGATCATTACTGGGAACGCCTTGAAAAAACCCGAAATTAGGATCAAATCCCATGACAGTATGATCATCGATCCCTTGTGGTAATGGCCATTTGTAAACTTTAACGGCACCCTGAAACATAATACAAATTATAATTTATTTTAACTGTGAATATCTATTTTGAGCATAGGTAATAATTTCGATACAAATTAAAACCTTAAATACTCCGACAATTCTATTCTCATCTTCTGTATCATCACCAGTCTTTTTGCCTCTGTAAAGTTCAAATGAATGCAGCCACTCCTTAAATTCATCATATTCAGGAACTGCTTCAAGTTCATGAGGATAAATCTGAAATATAAGGATTCAGCATTTAAGTGAAAAATTACTTTATTTTATTTTTACCTTTAACTGAATATGAACAAGAAACCTTACTTTAGTTAATGATGAGCTAGGTATTTCATTTTTTTTGGCCAACGTCGGGGCTTGTTTACCCTTGGGCGACAGCGGCGAGCGTCGCGCCCGCTCGGCTCGTGGTGACGGGGATTCAGCATGTGGCGACCACGCCGCATCCGCACGGGATGTTGATGGAGCCTGCAGAAAACCCTGCCTTTCCTTCTTTACTTCTTTTTCTTCTTCAATCATAGCCTCAACGGAAGCAAAATATTTAGTCCACCAATCTTTGCTTCCCTCATCATCATCCAGTACTGATTCAGTACTACTGGTTCTTCGTTTTTTTGAATTCTCTCGTTTTGTGAACTTTTTGCAGTCTTGTTGTTTCAGTTTGTTGTCTGATCCATACGACATAGTTGCTCGTTTGTCTCGTGTTAACAGAGGGCAATTTTCTCTTTCATTTTCTATCATAAACACATCTTCTTGAACGATGCAGTTAGCCCGTAAATCAACATTTTGTAACTGAATTAGTGACTTTTTCCTATCTTCAATTTCTCTTTCCCTCTTGCTCATTGGAGTGTAAATATATTTGTGAATAGAGTTTATGGTATGAGTGCCAACAAGAGTGATTCTTCCAAAACTTCGACAGTCTACGACACGAATAGTCAGCGGTGGTCTATATAAATCTTGATCTGGAAGTTCTACATCAACAAACTTTATAGGATTGTTAAAGTTTGGATTGCGCTTAGCGTTTTGTATGACTGATGAGTATAAGATATTTCCAGCACACTCTATGTCCACTCTAGGCTTATCAACAGTAAGAAGATGAACTCGCCTAAGATCTCGTAAGCCCCAAAATAATACTTCTATTCTATACCTGGAAAGAGTTGGTCTTATACCTCTTGGCACTGGTAAAATTGGTCCCTTGTTTGGATCTATAGGTGGTTTCCCGTTTGTTTCTCTTGGAGTTGGAAGTTCTGGCAGAATAGATGAATCTTGCTTAGCAGGTATCTCTAGCAATTCGAACGTTGCCAACAGTTCGCCGGCGGGGTCGTCGCCGCGAGTGATGTCGAGCCACTCCAGTGACGGCAATATCTGAGGCTTGTTAGAAATATCCTCAAATGCTTTCACGTGAGGTTTCGCAAGGGTGCGGCCTATAAACTCTGATTTTCCTACATTATCCTGATCGAATATTTCTATAACAATAGTTGGCGGATCTGCCTTTATTTGTTCTATTGTGCTGTAAAGTAAAATTTCATCAAATACGAGTAGTTCGTCCCAAGTGGGACTCAATGTTTCGTCAATCACTTGAGTAGTAGCACTGCTTTCTCCAATCACAACTCTAGCAAATGGATCAGATAATCCAGAGGAATCAGAGCCAATGAGGGACCTGGCTTGATAAACATAGGCACGCATTTGGAAGTTCTGCAATTAATACATTTTCACTTAATCGTAATAAATTTCCTTAAAGTATTTTAAGATAGGACAAATAGTAAATATTTTACAGAATTTGAGTTTTAACTTTGTATACTTTAAAAAAGTACTTACATGTTTTTCTGCATAATATATTGTTGCTGGAGCGTTTGAACGAGGTTTATCAGCATTTCTTAGTTCAGAATTTATTTCGTAGCCCTTTGGCAGTCCATCGATATAATGTTTCTTGTCTTGTAAAACACCAAGCCACAAATACACACTTATTTTCGCTGGTATGGTCCAGCCACTGGGCACTGACGCCTTTTTTCCAGGCCACTAAAATATATAAAAAAAAAAGCTAATCAGGCATCTAAACCGCCTCCGTGACACAGTGGCTAGACCACTCGCTTCACAATAGGGGGTCGCGTGTATTTTTAGCATCATAAAATTATGGTAGACTCAGATTTACATCAAAATTAACAGGCCTTTTGGCATCAATGAGTATAAGATTGTAAGAGTGTAAGAGTACACGCTGGAAGAACAAGGAATGTCTTTTTTTTTTTTTTTTTTTTATGTGATAAGGAAGGCAAACGAGCAAGTGGGTCACCTGATGGTAAGTGATCACCACTGCCCATAGACACCTGCAACCCCGGAGGGGATTGCAGATGCGTTGCCAACCTAGAGGGCTAAGATGAAATGCCTCTTGTGCCTGTAATTTCCTCGGCTGTCTTACTCTCCACACCGGAACACAACAGTGCAAGCACTGCTGCTTAGCGGCAGGATTAGCGAGTAAGATGGTGGTAGCGATCCGGACGGACCTCGCACAAGGTCCTACCACCCGCTTGTCAGTTAGAAATGTTTACGAGAAAATCGACTTTCTCGTAAACACTTTAAGAATAGAATATCTGACATTCCTTGTACTTCCCGCGTGGTCTTAATATGGAAAGTTTCTATGCCAAATGGGCGGCAATGAATAAAAAAAAGTTCATACCTTCTATACAGCCTAGCGGAGAAAAAAGTAATTATCTCCAAAAATATCTAACTATAAAAAAAAAACTACATGAAACTATACAAACTAGGGGATAAAAACAAAAAGCTTTAAAATAAAGTAAAGAAATACTATTAACGACAAATCTTCTTCTCACCTTAAGGAAAACTGTCTGCATTTTGCCGCAAAATTTACCAGACTCGTCAGCAACACTGGAGAAGATTATATCTCGTGCTGGAATCCTGTGATAGGCTAAACGTTTCCCATTGCTGATCATCCATATAAATACGTCCGGCATCGCTTGCTGTGCCTGCCAAGAAACATAAACACTGTATGGGTTTCTTGCTACCACACCACATACAGTCTTTAATGCTATGCTAACTGATAAGATGTTTAAGAGAAAGATATTATAGTTGATATCCCCCCGCACCCTGCGCCTAACCCCCCTCACCCCTCACCTCACCCCCCGACTCAACCTCCCCGCACCCCGCACCTCGCCCTTCCGCACCCCGCGACTCACCCTCCCTCGCACCCTGCTCCTTCCCTTCCCACACCCCGAGCCTCCCCTCACCCCTCTCCTCTCCCCCCGCAACCCGCGCCTCACCTCCGCACCACACTCCTCCCCCCGCACTCCGCGCCTCCCCCCGCACCCCACGCCTCCCGCACCCCGCGCCTCCCCCTGCACCCCGCGCCTTCCCCGCACCCCGTACCCCTCTCTTCACCGTCCCCCGCACCCCGCAATTATGTAATAGTTTATTTTTCTTAAATTGCAAAAAAAAAACTACTTTTTATGAGAAGTAGAAACATAGAGGGCGCTAAAATTCGTAGTTTTGTTTTAATTTTTAATATGTGAGTGACTTTTTGAAATATTATGGTTTATATTTAGGTATATGAAGACCTTTCACTTATAGGTTTTTTCTTTTTCCGATTTGAGAAAAGTCTTAAAGCCAAAGTTGTTCAGTATGCAATGAGTAGATCAATTTTGTTATTAAATTACTCACATCTTCGCATAAATCCTTAAGCTTGTTTAAATACGTGTAAGCAGTTCGTAGACGATCCTTCAAAGAGTGCTTTGTTATCAGCGCCTTCAGGCTTCTGGTCATGTTACTTATTTGATCCTGAAAAACGAGTTTACAGTACTTTTCCTGTGAGGAGGTGTTATTATAAAAATGTTTATTTTTGATATACAGAATGTTAAAAAAAGTGCGTTTGAAATTTAAGGGGTTACTCAGAATCAAGTATAGAACCCAGGAAAAATATTGAAAAAATCCGCTCTTCAATTCTTTTTCAGTTTTTCATACAAATTCTTGATTCACTATTCAGATTTAGTACGAAAATGTGAAAAAAAAATTTGAAGAGCGGATTTTTTCAATATTTTTCCAGGGATACTTGATACTGAGTAACCCCTGAAAATTTCAAACGCACTTTTTTAAAAGCCTGTATATATTTTTTTCTTTGACTTACAATTTCGTACAAGCATAGTTTCCCCCTTTCTCGATCCAGCTTGGTATTACCAATTGGAGGTGAGTTGTTCATTTGACGAACATACGCTGCGCAGGAATTGCTGACGGTGTCTAAAACGTTTTTCAGAGCAAAAACACTGGTGCTGATGGGACCTACGTCTGTTTCCATTGCGATTTGGACGTCGGAAAGTCCTTCGTCCTAAAAAGTCAAAATTACATTTAAACATTGCCGCCAAAAAGATACGTATTTGAAATATTTAGCGAGAAAAAGAACATTTTAAAAGTTTTCTTTTCAAACCAAACTTACGAATTTCTCAATAATCTTGGAGATCACATTGGAATTGTACATACGACGCCTATGGTCCGGCCAGATGCTGCGCACATGCATGCACTGTTTGTGGTCCCAGTAGGGCAGATAGTAGTAGTTTTTGTCGGTCGACGCCGCCTTAGTGGGCTGCGTCGTGCTCTGCCAGTAGCCTGTATCGGCACTGAGGTCATCTAGAACGGGATGAAATATCTTATCTCACCGATCCATGCTGAAGAAATAAGTACCTATGTAAATAGTCGTTGTTTTATACACATACCAAGTTCTGTCGTTTCCAAATCTTGTGGTCTCTTAACAGACTCGCCGTACCCGTCCAGAGTGTTTCCCGAGTTGCCAATGCTCAATTCAAAGTAAATAGGCTTATCAGTGAACCGCTTGTCGATCATATTGGCTTCAAACACGCTCGCAAAAAGGAAAAATTCCTCATTTTTGGAGAAGGTAGAATCACAAATTGGCATGATCGGTTCTACTTCAACGTCAGAAGCTAAACATTCCAAATTTTCTGTAATTTCTGTACGGATGGCGATAAGTATTCTGAAAAAAAAATTAACAAATGAGACATAACTATTAAATTTTATGAACTAAGTAATATAATAATACAACCGGGATACCTTGCTCTGTAGGCGACACCCTCGCCCATCCCCATGTTGAGGCTGGCGTGCTGATCGAGAAGGCTGAAGTCGCGCGTGGATCCATACAGATGGATATAGGCTGGCCCAAACGTGGGCAAGAAACCTAATTTTGATATGATAAAACTTTAATGTTTATCAAAGAAGCGGTTATGATATGAGCAAGTATATTTATAACTAGTTGAGCAGACATGACGAACTGATGAACCGATGTTATAAAAAATACTTTGATAAGATTCTTAACTATTAGTGACTATTTCTCTATTCTATTCTATACTCATGGACAAAAAAAATCGACTCAATGTTTCATGCACGACTTTTGGAAAATTAACTCAATCTAGCAAAATAAAACTAAACCAAAAGTTCAAAAACTGTGTGTTTACTGTTTATGATTTCAGTTTGATGGTTTTCTAGTTTTTTGCTTTTAGTGCTTAGCAGTTTTGTAGACGGAGTTATTTTTTTAAAAGTCGAGCAACAAATCTTGAGTCGATTTTTTAGTCTACAGTGTAGTTTAAGCACCAGTCTCCCACTATAACAGTACTGAACAACATACTCTTGTTAAATGTACAATGTCTGTTATTTGGATCAATGTACTGTAATGGTGAGAAAATATAATTATTATTACCTCTCTCGCCGTCATTAGAGATTGTCTTGAGGTCGATGAAGTGGGTGCCGATGACGTTGGGGTGCACGGGGTCGTTGTCGCGCAGCTGGATCTTGATGCGCTGGCACAGCGGCGGGAACATCTCCGTGAACACGATCTGCTCGTTCCACGTCGGCGTGTAGCTGTTCTTCTTTACTGATGTGCAGCCCTACGAAATTAAATGTAATTAAGAAGACAGGTGAATTAGGGATTCGGATCGTTCGTAATTAATAGTTTTGATGATTTTACTTTTGAGAACTGTTTTAGGTTCTTTGAATAAATCAGCTTCATAAACATATACATAGCTTATCTTCTTTATAAATATGAAAGTCTATTGGACTTGCAGCAGATAAAAGAATGCAAAGAGTTTTAGGCACACCGTTATAATACGGTGCTACTTAAAAAGAAACGCTGCAGATAGGACTAGACTAGACTGACATAGATACCTACCGTCATTCCCGCGAAACACACTTGCACGTATGGATCGACGAGGTCTTGACTCTCACCAGTGAAGGCCCTCTTCACATTGGCCAGGATAGAGAAATTCATTTTGGGAAGCCCGTCGGCGCGGTAGATCTTTACAATGAATCGGGCGCGCTGCCGTTCTATCGGCACTCCATCTGGGAGCAGCAAGTTCCTGAAAATATAATACCTGTGGTTTGTCCCCAAATAAGCAAGGGAACAAACAAAAAGAAAAGTTCTGTCTGTCCCCGAATGGGAATAACCCGCTTTATTGCACCATATAATTATTGTACACGTATAAAGAGGACTAGACGAATTCGTTACCTAATCGTCTACTTATTATAATGTATGTACGACTCACGCTTCTATATCATCTTCGTCCTTCTCACTCTTGGGCGGCACTTTGATAGTGTCTCCTTTTCCGATGACACTAATATCACACTTGAGGTAGCCCTTGGCTCCTGAGGCCACGTCATCGGGATCTGTTAGTAGCGCCCACTTGTGGTAAAACTGACGATCTGCGAACAAGCCAGTGCACGTCACAAAATAAGCGAAGTACCTGATCTGCGGAATTGGTGATTTTATTGTTATTTACTTGCACTACTACTCATTTAATAGTTTGACTACGACAGAACACTTGTTAGCTTACCTACGTGTTTTATGTACATTCTCTAATCGTGGACATTATCGAATATAGATACTGCCAATAAAAAAAAACGATGTAACGACTGAGTATGTAACAACTTAAAGCTTGTCAATTAACAATGTAAGTCTAAATAAACATATAGTTTATTATTGTATCTATAATAGCTATTACGTTATATTGAAACTATACTTCTAAATTCTAATGCTTGCTGTGAAAATTTATGAACTTTTTGCTCGCAAGCTCCTCGCCTAGATGCGAGTACTACGAGAACTAATCAAGACAAAATCAAAAACATTGCAAGTTTTTCCGGGTTACATTACATATTATAAAAAAAATTCATAACTTTTTGCAAATGAATAAGAAAGCAATATCACATGACTGAAAGCGTTTCATTTGCGCACATAGTGGGCCCATACTTATCACCTAAGAAGTCAGTAGTAAGGCGCGACTCAATCCGCTGTCAGGAAATTCTGAAATAGCGTGAACATTCAATATAGATGGAAACATAGAAAATGTACGTGCTGACTGCTAAATATATGTTTAGTGTGGGTAGAGATGTTTGAATACATTATGCATGCATGCTTATGAAAAAATAATAGGTACCTATAACATTTGTCTTTTATTCATTCGAGAATAATAGTTATTTTCACCTCTTCAGCACGAAAAGGGTGCCTTTGGTCCCTAAAAACTCAAAGCAAAAACGTTTTTTGCTGCGAGCGTGAGAAAAAGTGATTCGAATTTCGAACACCACCTTTTGCGGGGCGCTGAAAAAATATGGGTGATGGTTCGTTCAGAAACTCATTTTGGCCTAGCGATTTTACTCATAGGCACAACATGTTGTATGTTATTAAATGAAATTTAAGTTTATTATATATTGTGCTATTGCATTTTTAAAGACGTAATATTTAATAGTTATTTGTTCAAATAGTGAGCAAAGCTATTTTTTGCTACGATTGCTGACTTTAAATCACGAACTAGCGAAGTAGTCTAGAATTGAATCACGAGCGTAGCGAGTGATTCTAATATAGACTACTGAGCACAGTGAGTGATTTCAAGACACAATATATAAAAATAACTTGCTCTCGTGTTAAACATACAACTTTTCACCTCGACCAGCGAGAAAAGTTAAAACGTAGTTGATTAAATTCTCTTTGGAGACAATATAGATTTTATTATAATATTTTTAATTTAGAAATTGCGTTCGGAATCTGGGCTGCTCGTAATTTTTATGAAAACCAAACACGATATTTTTAAGTAAGCGATATTGATGTTTACTAGTACATATTTATTTTAAATAGACGTACTATTTAAAAATGCAATAGCAGAATTTATAAACTTAAATTTCATTACATAACAGACAAAATTTTGTGCCTATGAGTTAAATCGCTAGGCCAAAACGAGTTTCTGAAGGAACTATCACCCACATTTTTTTTAGCGCCACGCAAGTGTTCGAAAGTCGAATCACTTTTTCTCACGCTCGCAGCAAAAAGCGTTTTTGCTTTGAGTTTTTAGAGACCAAAGGCACTCTTTTCGTGCTCGAGAGGTGAAAAATAAATTATGTATAATAAATATAGCTTACTTAAAAAATCACGTTTGGTTTTCATCTTAGGTTTTCATTAAAATATCAAATAGCGCAGTTTCCGAACGCAACCTCTAAATTAAAACATTATATGTAATAAAAAACTTAAAAATAGGATGAAAACCAAACATGATATTTTTAAGTAAGCTTTATTCATGTTTACTTGTACATATATATTTTTATTTTAAATATTACGTCACTATAATTTATAAACTTTTTATTAAATAACATACAACATTTTGTGCCTATGAGTTAAACCGCTAGGCTAACATGAGTTTCTGAACGAACCATCGCCCATATTTTTTCGGCGCCGCGCAAAAGATGTTCAAAAGAAGTATGGCGAACTGGGACCCACCAAATAAAAAAAAACAAAGACGACCCATTCAGTTACGAAATTATTTCCATTATTTATTTAAATATATGAGTATGTAAATTAAATAAAAATACTCCAGCAGAAGTAGGGAATCAATAGTTTAAAAAAGGCTTGATTCCACACTAATTCAAACAAAAACGCAGCAATGTACCAAAAAAACGCAACGGTACAACAGACAACAGACTATGACAGCCACCGTTCACTCTGACAACAGGATAGCATAATATAAATCGTGTAAGTGTGAAAGAGAAGATACAAAACGGTTGCTGTCAGAGTACACTCTCGGAACGCGGCTCAGGAATCAGTGTTGCCTGACTTAAGAAGCTGTCATTGTTTTGGGGGATTTTTAAAGTATAATAATAAGCTAATAATGATACAGTCAGCCATGGTTAAGATTTGAGATTTTCATACATTTTTGTTGGCTGGAGCCAACGTTGATGGTGGGGGCACTATTTGTCAAAGAGTAGTGTAGATGTTAATAGGTTAAGCTCAGCCTCCCAGGTATAACCTAAAAATATTAAATGGTCAGGTTCAAACATCGCTATTTCAAAGTTCTCCCAACTTGTGCAATAAACACACAATTTACTTTTTTGTTATTTGTAATCCAATATTCCAGAAATACCATGTATCATTAAAGCACGTTGATGAAAAGACTGAGTCCCAAAATACATGGCATCTCGCCATCATTCTTTGAATCACTTCGAGTTGGGAATCGCACTTTCTTCCGAGTGATACATAGTGCTTTATTCTACACCTACGAGGAAAATAAAAAATATTTTCACTTTCACTACTTGATGACGACATTTCGACTAACTGAATTCATAACACACAATATTACACAAATTGAAAAATGGCGCTAAAATCACATGTTCTTTTTTCAAAATAATGTTTGGAAAAAGCTAGTAGTGGCTAAAAAACTTTTTGGCATTTTACATATTTTAGTTTACCGACATACTTAGTCTTACCCAAAATTTAAAAACAAACACTAGTAATGAATTTTCATGTGCTTTTCCCTCCCGAACGAAATGAAATGAAATGAAAATATTTTATTCGAAGTAGGTAGCAGTGTACACTTTTCGAACGTTATTCTTTTATCTTTGTACGATAGTAATGACGTACTTTCTTCTGCCTCAAATTCGAAGTATTAAGGTACATACTAAGTAGGTGTAGTATAAACATTATTAACTACTGTTAATCTTTTGTTTAACCTCAAAATAATTGTATAGATTGTATATATATATATAAGGTGCTACTTTATTAGTGCCCGATATTTTAGTCAGTGCTTCTACTCCTGATTCTGATAAACTTTCCCCAAGGAACCCATAGTTAAATCGCAAAATTTTTTTTGGACTCTTCATACAAATCGATCAGCCGAGCGGCCAAATTAGTATGAAGAGTCAGCCGAGCGGCCAAATTAGTATGAAGAGTCCAAAAATTTTTTTGCAATTTGACTATGGGTTCCTTGGGGAAAGTTGATCAGAATCAGGAGTAGAAGCACTGAGTAAAATATCGGGCACTAATAAAATAGCACCTTATATATTATACTTTTATTGTCCTTTTTTTAAAAAAACCATCTTACTTTTGCTATTATTTATTACTACTACTATATAACTTTTATTGTAGATACTCCTTTTTTTATCAACAAATAGTCGTTACATTTAAAAAAATCTAAGTATAGGATACATATATTATTTGAATATCATCAACATTATTTTGCTTATATTTTTTTCTGGGAAAGTGCAGTTTTTTATTATTTGTAATAATAACATGTCAATTGCCTAAGCTTTAGGTATTTTCCCTCCTATTCTGACATACTTCTCTTGCTTCTTCAACATTCATTACTCCTTTCATGCATGTTCGTCGGTTCCAGGTACTCTTTACTTGGCTTTTTACTTTTGAGCGACGGAGTATTATTGTCATGGCAAAAAAAAAGAGATTTTGATTGGGAATCGATTCTCTTGCACTAATAAAAAAAAAAACTGTGTTTGTGTGTGTGTGTCCGTCCCGTGCTCTAGCGCCAAGACCACTTGACGGATTTGGACGAAATTTGGGTTAGGGTAATATTTTGTTAATATCTCCAGCCGTTTTTAATTTTTTTTAGTAAAGCTATTTTTTAGTGTTGCCACTTGCCACCATAGTAAAAAAACACTTACCTACATTTATATTCTCAAAAATGGCTCTAACGATTTTGATGAAATTTTGTAAAATACCATATACTACCATATTTCTACACAACCTATATAGTACATAAGATAGTTGGTTACTCTAGGAAAAAAAAAGAAGTTTTTTGTTATCAGGCGATCGAGACTAAGGGAGAAGCATTGGCTGTTAGTTTAGACATAGTGAAGGCCTTCGATCGGGTCTGGCACAAAGCACTTCTTGCGAAGCTTCCTACGTATTTATGGGCTTCCCGAGGAGTTATGCAAATGGGTCACTAGTTTCCTTGCAGACAGAAGCATAAAGGTCGTAGTCGACTGTGCATGCTCAGTATCTATGTCTGTGAACGCTGGTGTCCCTCAAGGCTGTGTGCTTTCACCTACACTGTTCCTTCTGCATATCAATGATATGCTGCAAATCAGCAGCACTCATTGTTATGCAGATGACAGCACAGGTGATGCCTTTTATACCGGCCGTGCCAACATTTCTCGGGAAAACGTCATCGAGAGCCGAAACAAGCTTGTGTTGGAAATTGAGGCTTCTTTAGAGAAAAACTCAGAATGGGGTCGACTTAATTTGATCCAGTTTAACCCTACTAAGACACAGGTTTGCGCGTTCACAGCCAAGAAAATGCCATTTGCCGTATCACTCGTTTTGAGGACACTCCCCTAAATGCCTCAGCTAGTATCGGAATCCTTGGTGTCGACATATCGAGTGAAGTCCAGTTCCGTGGTCATGTAGAGGGTAAGGCTAAATTAGCCTCGAAGAAGCTTGGTGTGCTCAATAGATCGAGACGGTATTTCACTGCGGCCCATCGCCTGCAACTTTATAAGGCACAGGTTCGGCCTCATATGGAATACTGTTCTCATCTCTGGGCAGAGGCACCCCAGTACCAGCTTCTCCCTCTGGACCGCATTCAACGGAGAGCAACTTGAATCGTCGGCTGCCAGGATATTTCAGATCGGCTTGACTCCTTGGCGCTGCGTAGAGATGTAGCCTCGCTCTGCATTCTCTATCGCTTGTACAATGGGGAGTGCTCCGAGGAATTGTTCGGATTGATCCTTCCTTGCCGCCTCTTTCCGCCATCGTTCTACCCGACAACAATTTCATCCCCTCATCCCCATCACTTAGATCATGGATGTACAAATCGCGGCCCGCCATAGATGTGCGTACGGCCGGCAGCGACCCAGGCGCGATCCGAGAGCGGGGGGTCACAAGGGTCATAACGCCCCCAAATCTTGCACGACAAAGTGCCAAACCTAAATAATTAACCTCCTTTTCTTTTATTTTGTGAAAGAAGTCGCTCGCGCTTTCTTATATGTATGTATAAACAAGGCAGATTAATTACTGGAGGGATATGTAAAGAAATTGTTGGAATAAAATTGATAAAACTTCTTAAAATTGAAGGTAAACTGAGGTTTTTAATTTAATAAATTTAAAATCTCCACGCTCGCTCCGCTCTTTTTTTATAGAAATGGAACAGAAAACTCTTAAATTACTGGAGTGCAAAAAAGTGTGTCAAATTGAACTAAAACTTCCTAAAATGCAGGGATATTGAAGTTTTTAATTTAATAAATTACAAATTTTCGCGATCGCTTCGGTTGCGGCTTTTTATACAAGTAAGGTAGTTAATTCTTTAACCTTGTTAATTAAAATAGTGAAAGAACATGCAGAAGATGGCGTAAAATGTACATAAAACTTTTTAAAATTGCAGTTAATCTGAGATACTTGTTGTTTTTAGGGTTCCGTAGCCAAATGGCAAAAAACGGAACCCTTATGGATTCGGCATGTCTGTCTGTCTGTCTGTCTGTCCGTATGTCACAGCCACTTTTTTTCCGAAACTATAAGAACTATACTGTTGAAACTTGGTAAGTAGATGTATTTTGTGAACCGCATTAAGATTTTCACACAAAAATAGAAAAAAAACAATAAATTTTGGGGGCTCCCCATACTTAGAACTGAAACTCAAACATTTTTTTTTCATCAAACCCATACGTGTGGGGTATCTATGGATAGGTCTTCAAAAATGATATTGAGGTTTCTAATATCATTTTCTTTTAAACTGAATAGTTTGCGCGAGAGACACTTCCAAAGTTGTAAAATGTGTGTCCCCCCCCCGTAACTTCTAAAATAAGAGAATGATAAAACTAAAAAAAATATATGATGTACATTACCATGCAAACTTCCACCGAAAATTGGTTTGAACGATATCTAGTAAGTCGTTTTTTTTTTAATACGTCATAAATCGTAAACTGCAATTTACCTTTCATTCAAGTTACAACGAACTACAAAAACTTTTATATTATGTTACTTGCTGCTACGGAACCCTTCATGGGCGAGTCCGACTCGCACTTGGCCGCTTTTTAGATTGCGACCCGCCTTTAGCTCATAATCTATTCGAGTGGCCCCTGGTCCCAATAAGTATGTGCATGCATGCAAAGGAACTGTTGGAATAAAATTGATAAACCTTCTTAAAATTGAAGGTAAACTGAGGTTTTCAATTTGATAAATTTAAAATCTCCGCATATAATTCTGGAGTTTACACATTCATATTCTCGCAAAATCTCTGCCACTTTTTGTTAAGGATAATATCTTCTCCTTTGCTACCATATTCTTCCTCCGATACCCCTGATCATATTGTATCTGGCTGTAATCCGGGTTTGATTTTGGAGTTTTCCTTCTCCTAGACAGGTTGAAGACCAATGCTAACGACTGTAGTTTTAGTGTAATAGCGTTTTAATTTTTATTATCAGCATTATGTGTATACTATTCATACTACCTTTAAAATAATATTACAATTCGATATGAGTAGTAGTTTATGAGTATCAATGTAAAAAGTAAGCATTTGTGTTCCATGTACCTAAACACGTATTTTCAGTCGATGAAAGTTTTGAGTAATAAAGCATTATTTAATAGAGAAACAACAATTACAATCAAGTGCATGATTAATTCCAATCGAGACTAAATATGAAGGAGAAGGAAAAGTAAGACGTGGAAGTGCGTCCGCGGGGCTCACCGGGTTGGTTCCAGACAGTGGCTACATCCAGCTTGAAGCTGCCCAGGAGCTTGTTGGCTCGCAGGATATTCCGGGACTGCAGCACCTGTTGATACCACCCCGTTTAGACAGTTAGGTACCTATATGTTAACGATAACTAAAACTGCAATATATACGCAAATATTATACAAGGCTATTCAGTTTGACCTGACATCCGTTTGCCCACGTATTGGTGTGTCGTCAATTTTTGTTCCGGCAATTTTCAAATAACCACCCATTTTACGAAGTTATTTCTTAATAAAGAGTTAAATAAAATTAATAGACGTATGTGCACGCTACTTTACTATGCATGTGTGCGGTGAGTGTGGATGCGGAACTCCTATTACTATTGATACTCGATTAATTCATTTTCTCTTGAACTTGTTTATTTCTTCAGATTTGAAAATAATTTGCAGTTTTTTATTTATTTATCACGGTTAAATTATTATGAAAATGGTTTTCTTTTGTTGTTTTAGTGAAAAACTATGTACATAAATAAATCGTATTAATTTGTCGGAATTAGGGTGTTACTGTAACAGTGAGTTTAAACATTTTGGGCATGTATTTCTAAATTTGATATGGAAAATAATACGGCTGTTTTTGGAAAATTACCGGAACAAAAGTTGTTACTTTTGTTTGACCTCACGTGGGCAAAAGGATGTCAGATCAAAAAGAATAACCTTGTATGATAAGATTATTCAATCTTTTGCTTTTTTAGCGAATGTAATAAGGTCTTCTGATTATACAGGCTGTTAAAAAAATATTGATTCACTGTTCAGATTTAGTACTTATGGGTAGGTACTGAAAAAAATTGAAGATCGAATGTTTTCAATATTTTTCCTGTATTCTACCACTTGATTCTAAGTAACTTCTTAAAATTTCAAACACAGTTATTTTTTTCATTTCACAGAGAATTTCGCTGTAGATTGTGAATGAGAGAACTTACCGATAAAGTGATAATTTTATCAAACAGCATAATCGGAGGCATGTGGAAATCGAAGACAAAGTACTGCAAACAAAAGGTCATGGGTAAGTTGACAACGCTTGTAGCTAAACTGCTATATACATCGTAAACATGTAAGACTACCTATTTATACATTAGCAAATCTTCATCTAACGGGAAGTCTACTTACTTTACCCTTCTAAATGGTTCCCTAGTCTAATATTTTCAAAAATGTAGGAACGTTGATTTCCTATAAAGGGCTGGATAGAGTTGGACTGAATTCTATAGATTTATATGGGATTCGTCATTTTACTTTCAAGTGAATAAAAGTTTGATTAGCTGGCAGTTTATGAGAATTGACAGTTTTACCTCGTTGTAGTAAGGGCAGTTGGTGCTCTCCTTGACGCTAGTGTACTTCCTGACGTCGCCAACCTGCACGCAGACCACGGGGTCCATGTTGAGGCCCGCCAGCTGTCGAGCCTCGATCACCGTCACGCACACCTGGAAGTCGGCTGCCTTCAGAGCAGAGGGGCTCGCCGCGCGGTCCAGCACGCTGCGTCTTTCCCTGCCAAAACATCGAGTAGCTAAGTACAAGAATAACATAATAAGTAATAAATCAAATAAGGTAATGCACGAAGGTAAATTCGGAATACGAATAAAAAATATCTATACTCCGCAACGCAGCTGACACATTCGATAGCGCTGCATTTTATTTTTCTTTGGACCCAATTCTGAAGTTCACGCAGATAAAGTCGCGGGCGGAAGCTAGTACATAATTCATCCTTATATACAGGCTGTTAAAAAAAATGATACTTTTAGGGGTTTACTCAGAATTAAGTTTTTTGTTTTTTTATTTTATAGGTAGCAAACGAGCAGACGGATCACCTGATGGGAAGCGATTACCGCTGCCCATAGACACCTGCAACACCAGAGGAGTCACAAGTGCGTTGCCGACCTTTTAAATGGGATGGGGGGATGGGGGAAGTTGGTTATGGTTTAGGTATAGAATACAGGAAAGATATGCAAAAAATCAAAACGCAACCCCTTAAAATTTCAAACGTACTTTTTTAACACCTAGATAAATACAATACATAAATCTGAAGTGTTCTTTTGTTATCACTTCACGCTAAAACTAATGAACGAATTTTACTGAAATTTGGCATGAAGCTAATAAAGAGGATGGGGAGAAACTATAGGTCATTTTATTTTGAAACAATCTGTTAAACTGACATCTCACAATCTGACGTCTGTCAACCTCACGTCTATCAAGCTGACATCTGTAAAACTGACACCTGTTAAAATGAAATCTATTAAACTGACGTCTGTCAAGCTGACATCCGCAAACTGAAGCTTGCGAAACTTACGTTTTTTTGATCTTTGCTGTTTCTGTGGGCGAGCGCGTATCGATGAGCATGTCGTCCGATGACATGGAGGTCCGGCTGGCGGGCCGGTCGGGCTCCGAGGACGGCCCCGCCGCCTCCAGCAGCCCGCGCTCCTCGTCGCCGCTGCTGTCGCGCGGCCGCGTCTTGCCGAGACGTATGAAGCTGCGCATGCTTTTTAGTGTAGAATGCCTCTTGCGTGCGTTTTCGGGTATGGTCACTACTTTATCAGCGCCCATGGAAAATCCCCTTCTGTGGTAAAAATACGTACAATTTTAGCTTCACTTCTACGAGGACCTTGATATTCACTTAATCTCATTATTCTCACTCAGGTTAAACTTACGCATTAATTAATGTCAGAACGTCTGTCGGTACTTACCTGAAAATTCTTTTTCCCACCATCTTCAGTTTTCTTGACCGAGGGTCATCTGTAGTGTCAATATCTATGACGGTTTCTTTGTTTTGTATAGAACGTTCGAGAATAGCTATGTTCCTTTCGAGATCCTCCAGAGTGTTGTCCTCGTCCACGTCGGAGGCAGGCGCGGAACTCTGAGCAGAGCAGTTGGCGGAGCCCGCCAGGGAATGTTGCGCGGAGCCGGCTAGGGAGTGCTGTGTGGAGCCCTTAAAGGAGCTGACGTCGCTGCGGCAGGCGTCGTCGGCTGCGGCGTCGGCATCAGGAATCGCAGGCGGGGTATAAAACACCGCCATGTCCACGAACACCTGAACGGACAACAAATAAACAACGGTAATGTGCTGCGCGCTTCGATACGACCCCGCAGACTTTGTAAATATGTATAGGTGATTTTAAATTTAAATAAGTTCTTGATAGCAAAGGGTGTGGATGTGCTCATGATAACAATCAATTTTCTCTATAGGAACCCATAGTTAAATCGCAAAAAAATCACAAAAAATTGTGATGTAACAAAAAATTTTTGGTTGTCGGACCTTACCCTTTACTTGTACTATAAGACATTGCTTCCTGCCTTTCCTGCATTTCATGATTCTAGGTATACGGGAAGTACCCTATAGGTTTTCATTCCCATGCGAGTGTCCAAATATGCGACAATATTCCTCCAATATTTCTAAAAATTTGTTCAGAACATCTATCAATACCCTTGTGCATAATATTTAACAAGTCACTGTCGACTGGTGTGTTTCCAATAAAATGGAAAGAAGCCAGAATTGTACCTAGGTATTTATAAAAATGAAAACAAGGAACTTATTACAAATTATCGGCCAATTTCAATCTTGTCAACCGCTGCCAAGGTTTTCGACTCTGTAGTTTACCCATATATTTACAATCATATCAGGAGACATTTATCTTTACATCAGTACGGATTTATGACGAAAAGATCTACGGATGCCAATCTTTTTCAATATGTGGATGATCTTGCAGTTGAAGTGGATAATGGGGGTCAAATTGACGCAGTGTACACAGATTTTTCTAAAGCTCAGTAAATTCTCTTTGAGTGTTCCTAACAGAATACCACGTAAACCTCAACCGTTATTCCATTTGTCACGTTTATATAAACGAACTAGTACGCAAAAGAGTGTCTATAGATTTATTTGATAAATCTCTAAATAAATTTAAAAAACAAATATTAGATATGTTTGTTGAATCTTGAATTAATTTTATAATTATACTGTTGTCTTAATTTTTTCCTTTTATTATTGTAATATTTGGTGCAATAAGTATTTGTTATTAACATTTAATTTTTATTTCATGTAAAATTGTAAAATCTGTTGGCAATCCTTAAATAAATAAAATAAAATAAAATGAACGGCCGTATCTCTTGATTGCGTTGGCATAGAAGTTTGATTTTTTCACAGCTTCAAGGGATTGCAAGACTGAGTATTTGATATTTTCAACTTGATACGTCTACGCGTTCCTGAGAAAACGGGTCTTGACAAACAGCCACCGACGGCAACAAAGTGATCATATAAGAATTCCTATTTCCCTTTTGAGGTACGGAACCGTAAAAATACTTGTGCTGTTTTGATTAAAGTGTGGAATAACCCTAATACACTCGACTTCAAAAAAATCGCACGTCCGTAAAAATAGGCTTCAAGCACTGTTAATCCTTAAGACAAGCAGTTATTCGTAGCAATATTGGTATCATTTGAGAGCCCTATAAAAACTCTTTAAAAAAATATCCATTTCATTTGATTATAGAAAAAGCTTGACACTTTAAATCACTGTGAATGACAATGGAACTGATTCTCCTCTTCAAATTTTGTTTGTATTGTTTTGTTTTTTGGGTATAAAAGGGTCGATACAGCTTATCGGGGGATAAATTTGCTACCAACAGTCGAAGAAGACACAGAAGAATATCTTTCATCAGAAAAACGTCCTTGAAGATGGACACTACTGCTGCTGAAGCCGCCCAAGTTATCGCACTACTGCAATCAGGACTACGTCAGTGTGATGTTGCTCGGCAATTGCACTTGAGTCGCTTTTCTGTTCGAAGAGTGTACCAGCGGTTCCTGCAGACCGGTGGCTTTGTCCGAAGGCGTGGGTCTGGTAGAAATCGCTGCACTTCTGCGAGAGATGACCGATTCGTCGTATCGAAGTCTTTGAGAAATCGGTTCTCTAATGCTGTTGAGTTGCAACAGCAGCTTCAAGCAGTTCGTAGAAGGGCCGTGAGTGTCTCTACAGTTAGAAGAAGACTAAAGGAGAGAAATATTGTGGCTAGAAGACCTGCCACGGGTCCAAAATTAACCGCAGCGCATCGGCGAGCACGCCTGCAATTTGCTCGCGCCCACGTCAATTGGACCCTGGACCAATGGAGAGCTGTTCTCTTCTCAGACGAAACGAGAGTGTGCCTTTTCTGCAACGATAGACGCAAAAGAGTATACAGAAGACAATGGGAACGTTTTGCCCAAGCCTGCATCCAAGAGACGGTAGAATACGGGGGCGGTTCCTGCATGTTCTGGGGCGGCATCTCTGGGACCAGCTGAAACGCAAGGTTAGATCCCGTGATCCCGCTCCCGCGACTCTTCAGGAGCTCCAAGACGCCGTTATTGAGGAATGGGACAGAATCCCTCAAGAAGAGGTCCTAAAGTTGGTGCGATCCATGAGGGAGCGCATGGAAGACGTCATTAGGGCTAGGGGGGGTAACACTAGGTTTTAGGTTAGTTTTAAGCAACTTTGTTTTGAAAAATTAATCAGATTTCATTTGGGTTTTTTAAGGATTTTTATTGTTTTGTAAATTTTTCTCAGTTCCAATAAAAAACATTGAATGAATTATTGTTTTTGCATTCTCTGTTTCCTTACCTTTCAAATGATACCGAACATTACCAATATTTCATAATACAAATACGATTGAAAGATGTTTAAAATAGATTTCTTAAAAGGTGCGATTTTTTTGAAGCCGAGTGTAGTTCCTTTTTGTTTATTTATTGTAACGTACTTATTCATTTTTGTTTTTTCTTGGTGACTGTAGAATTATTTTTAATGTTACCCTTGATCGATTTGTATAAAGTCCAATTTTTTTTGTGCGATTTGACTACGGTTTCCTCGGGGAAAGTTGTTTTTTATCATGAATACATGCATAGCCTTTCATATCAAAAACTAATTTAAAATCACTTACATACAATATACAGGGTGTAAGGGACAGGTTTCCGAAAACTTTAAGGGCTTGCTCAGTAGACGAAACTGAACAACTTTCCACAAGAATGTTTTTCAGGAAACGAAAAAAAAATCTGCTTCACCATACAAAATTATAAACTTGATTGGACAGTTTGTTATTTTCGGAAACCTGTCCCTTACACCCTGTATGTATATTCCATGACTACGCCGCACGCCGCCCGCGCCGCCGCCGCCCTCGTATTATGGTGTTGTCTGGACAGCGCTAGGATTTAAAGACGTAACTTTTACTATAGACCACTAGAGTTTCCTGGATAAAGGGTTTGCAATGCGGGAATAGTATAATATACGTATAGGTCGATCAATTAATCTATTACATAAGGTACAATCATCCAAGATTTGTACTATTACTATTATCTCTTGGGGGTTTTTTTTATTACGAGTAAAAACTCATGTTTCCATCTTACCCAGAAAGAGTTGACTATATTGTCTAATAAATATTTACGTCTAACCAAAAAAAATTATAAAGAATCTGTATTTGTCAAATTAAACGTACTGAGTGGTCCATATGTCAAAAAGTGTGATGGTGTCAACGCTGTAGGCACTGCTGGACCGGAACTCAGTACTGAGAGGACGAGAATTTAAAATAAATTCTATTTGCGTAAGCACTGTTAATAACTCTTCGTAAGTTAAAACAGTATCTCCAACTACACGCTTTAAATGTAATTTTATACTCTTTATATAACTTTTCCATGCCCCACCAAAATGAGGAGCGTTCGCAGGAATCATATGCCAAGTGATGCCGTGATCATTAACTTCATTCAGAAAAGCGTCAGTGAATGTTCTAGATCTAATGAATCTTTGAAGTTCATCAAAATGTGCCCTGGCGCCTAAAAAATTGGTTCCGGTCTGAGTACAACTCTATGCAAGTACCTCTTCGTGATATAAATCTTCTAAATGCTTTAATAAAGGCATCAGTTCTCAAGTCAACAGCAAGTTCTATATGAACTGCGCGAGTTAGTAAACAAGTTATTAGGCAAATATAAGCTTTGACTTGTCTAGCACCACGATATTTACTAATCAAAATAGAAATAGGACCTGCGTAATCAATGCCTGATTTAAGAAATGGTTTAGCTTCTATCACTCTACAAGAAGGAAGGTCGGACATGAAAAGAAAAGTAGGCTTAGGATTAGCTTTGAAGCATTTGATACAAGCTTGAAATCGGCTACGTACTGTGGTTCGACCTGATAGTATTCAGTAATCTTGTCTCAATAAGGAAAGCAATAGCTGTGGGCCTGCATGTAAATATTTATGGTGATAGTAGTCAATCAGTAAACTCACTATATGATCGCATTTCGGTAGAAGTATTGGATGTTTAGAAAAATGCACTTGTACACCTCGAAGAATTTCAAGTTCAGCTAATCTTAAATGTTGGCTTTCAACTCTAACTGCAAGGGGCAATTTCTTGACAAATCTTAATATAAAAACGACTAAACAAAATAGCTCACACAAAATAAAATATTTTCGGCAAGGAGAGTCTACTCCCAGTAACCAATCTCCTCGATGGCCGTGAATTGACTTGGCAAACCTAAGGTATTACCTTCCTTCCCAATACCAATTGTGCTCAACTTGTGCCACCAATAAGATTTATAAGCATTTGCAATGAACTAGCGATTTTATTATTAATGATGATAATTTTGTTATTTTTTTAATATATACTTTAAAAACAGTGCCTTCTACTCGTGAAACTTAGTAACTATTTCCAAAGATCCTATATTCAATTCGTAAAAAAAATATTTTACTTCCCATACAAAGTTGACGAGATAGTTAATGAATTTTATTAAATTATTTTATTTTTTTGTTTATTGTACACGGATACATAAGAAATACATGGATTAGTAATACATAATTACAAATGGTAGGTATTCTTAACTCTGTAAGAGTTTTCTGCCAACAAACCAGTAAGTATGAGAAAATGGGATGATATCGGGTAAAGGCGTGTACAAAAGTAAAAGATCTGACAGAGCATTGAAAATAAAAAAAATAATCGTTCTAATAAACTACTAGTAAAAAGATAAATCAATAAAAAATACAAAATATAATACCATTACATATTTATAATATACAGGGTGTAACAGAAAGGTGTGATAATATTTCAAGGTTGGCTTTTACCCATCAAACTGAACAACTTTTGTTCTACAACTTTGTTGAAATCGCAAAGAAATTTTCGGACTTTTCATACAAACTTGGTTCGCCAGTTGTTGATCGATTTGTATGAAAAGTCCCAAAAAATTTTTGCGATTTTAACAAAGTTGTAGAACAAAAGTTGTTTAGTTTGATGGGTAAAAGCATTGTCTCTGGTAAAAGCCAATCTTGAAGTATTATCACACCTTTCTGTTACAGCCTGTATACATATTTATTAAATATTGATATAGACTAAATAAACATATTTACATATATTATAGTATATAGTATTAAATAATATACTAGTATATGGGCCATTATTTTATTTAGGGACCAACAAAGCCGATTTTCTTAGCTCAACATGGAAATTATTAAATGAAACTGCTATCAGTAGCTACCGAAAAAGAAGTATATTCTAAAAAAACATACTAATTAAATTAAAATATTGTATTTATTTGCAAATTACGGTAACTCAGTTGTCTTTATAGGTAAGATGATAAGTCGGGCTGCTCCAACTCTTTGATAATTTTGTTTTCAAACCATTGTCTTACGGTCAGTCTTGCGCATTATTTTGCATTATTTTGTCGTAATATCTTCTAAAGTCATGAGTGACATTTTTAATGCCAATTATGGCATTCTATATTAATTGTTTATATGTTTTGAGTCTTGCTTTCCACCAATGACAGGCAAGTTATAATAGGAGGCATGTTGCAAGACGATGAACCACGCATCGTTACAGAACCGGCCACGGCATGTTATGCGCTCCTCTTTCCTCAAGTCAAGGAAATAACAAAAACAAATAATCTTATCTGTTTTAGTTGACCTTATCTAGACTTTTAAAAATACTCGATTCAATGTAACCGTTTAGGACATTTAGTTTTTTGCGAACACAATTCGAGCGCACTTACTATATTCTTTAAGTAGATTTTCTGTTTTAATCATTTTGTGTGAGAGCAATTTGTAATGGGTATGATTTAAGCTGTCACCAATTTAATCGGTTTTGCATTTCTTAAATAATAGGGTTTGTCCCCAAAATAGTAGATCTGTCACAAAAATGATGTCACCAAACAATATAAAAACGATCCCATAATAAGTCGCATATAATCATCGGGATATATTATCAAGTGTCAAATAAATGGTTTTGTATTTATTATAATAGGTTTGTCATCATAACTGTATAGTTAAATTAATTGAATACGATCATAAAACAAATGAAATATGTCACTTGAAAAACTAAAAAAAATATCTAAGTATCGTCGTCGTCATCATCGTTTCAGCCAAAAGACGTCCACTGCTGGACACTAGCCTCCCCCAGGGATCTGAATCTGAATATCCATATGTATAAATGTATTGAAATAAAAGTTTCTAGTAGAAATGGTAAATGAAACACAGAATTTATTTTAAGTCACAGTAATCAATTTAATACCAATAAAACACATTCCTTACATTAAATTAAAATTCTACCTGTGTGGTAATAGTAACTGAAATAAAAACAATGAAATCACAATCCTTAAATTAAAATTCTACCTATAAGTAAATATACTTATTAAGTAAAGAAAAACGTCGTTACTTAATAAAGTATCTGAATTAAAAACAAAGAAATTATACACAAATATTTTTTTGAATCATTGAATAATCAACGCAGGTTTTGATTTCGAGGGGCGCCCCCTTTTCCTTTTTTGGCTGATTGGAAAGTTTTTTGCTTCTGGTGGGGGGGTGGCCATCTTCAATCGAATTGCTAACCCCATAATATGTTTGCAAATATATTCTTTGTAAAATGCAGGGCAGTTGCATTTTGCATGCATCCAGTCAATATTGAGGGGTAGATCCACTTTCCATTTGCTGAACCATTTGGCTCCACCCCTTTTGACATTTTTCATTAAATTTGTAAACTGATCTATTAAATTGGTCACGAATAGTAGTATTATTTTAATAACTGAATGAAATAAAATGAAACTACTGTACAGGTGACAAAATAAGAAATAAAAATATTTCTGAATGTGGGGACGATAATCGATTTATTTGGTGACAGATCTACTATTCTGGAAACGAAGCTATTATTTTGGGAACGAAGTTTATATCCGTGGAATGAACTAAATTTTATTGATAATCCATATCTTATTTTAGATACATATTGATATTAATTTGGTAATTCATACGTAGCGACACTTTTAATTTATCGAAAAATTCGTAACAAAAATATTTCGTGGTGATAGATCTATTAATTAGGTGATACAAGTTGATGACAAATATAAACTTTGGTGACACAAAATATAGTTCCCGTTTGTAATGATACACCGAAAAGTTGAGAGTGATCCTTGGGTGTTAACGTCCTGTGTTAATTATCTCGCAGTTTTACTGGAGTACGGTGATTAGCTTAAAATAAACCGTCGCTCATGGGTGGTTGTTATTAATTTTGTGTGCTTTTTCGTCCCTCGCACCACTAAGTCACGTATCTCAGTTTTTTGATGATTTGAGTTAGGACTGCCACTGACTTCCTTGGGTCGTTCTCTATGTTTTCCTTTAACTCACGCTTCTGTATGAATAGTGGTTCTCATGATATTGGTATTTACATAGTTAACGTATCTCATAAAAATCCATGAAAAAATTCAACTAAGTGACGTAACTCACTTAGGGTTTTTAGTCAAAACCTGTTTTAAGACTTTGATAAAATATTATATCGTATCTCATGTAGGATTTTTAGTGAAATGTTATTTACTTAGGCAATAAGATACGATACGATATTATTATACTGTTCTTTATTTTGGCGAGAGATAGACGGTTGAAATGCTGTTAGGCCGCGGGTGCACTCATCTGATCCGGTCAGATCCGTCAGCCTGTCGGTCCTCTTAAAAACTGTTAGATGTACGCGGGTGCACTGGTCCGGTAAACTGTCGGACGGAAACAGTCATTCCACCGTTTTACAGCGCTGCTACACTCATCCGATCCGGTCGATTCGACAGCCAAGCCACGCCTACCTATCGGTTCTGTAAAAACCTGTCGGATGTACGCTGCTGCACTGGTCCGATAACTGTCTGATGAAAACAGATATTCCACAGCTCCGCCCGCTCCGCATAGCAAGCGTCGTCGTCGCTTTGAATAGTGTTGTCTATTGTACGATAGAAAATGTGCTCAACTTTTACACCAACTATTATAATATTATGTAACAATTTTTACTCGTATGTTTAGTTATATTTATAGCCCATAGGCATATTGTATGAATCTATACGTAAGTATTTATTTTTCACTATCTTCCGCCCGCGTGGACTTCAGAATTGTGTCCAAAAAGAAAGAAAATATTAAGATAGTGCCATCTAGTGACGAAGTGAAAATTTTGAGTTTTTAAGCATTCCTACGGGAACTCTTAAGTTACCTACCAAATTTCATCCAAATCCGTTTCAGTAGTTTCGGCGTGAAAGCGGAACAAACAAACAAACAAACTGACAAACATACAAACAAATTGACAAACAAACAAACATCCATACTTTCGCATTTATAATATTAGTGAGATGAGATTAGTGAGATTAAAAATGCATTACACTTAAATACTTGGGTGGTAACAGAACCTAAACAAGTAAATATTAAAAACTGAAAATCTAAATATTTTACATAAGTAGATGCTTTACACATTTTCTTAAATAGTATTTTTCACTTAGTACAAAATACTATAATATATTCATACATACATATGCATTTGCATATTCAATAACTATACATTAAACCTTAACATAGTAAGTAAAAACATGCCGATAAATTATGCACAACACTTCTTTTCGTCCGGTAAGAATGTCAGCATCGGACTGCGTCGGATGAGTGCATCATCGTTCATAGAAAATGTACAGCGACTAGTAAGAGCCGATAAAATAAGAGCCGCTTTGAAAGTCATCGGTCCTGTAAACTGTCGATGTCGGATAAGTGCAGTAGTACTCATACCAAATGTACAGCGACTGAATCAGACTGTGACGTCATCTTCTGTCAGATCTGACCAGATCGGATGAGTGCAGCAGCGCTGTTAGCCACAAAGTAAGTGTCGTCGCGTCGTTGTTATTGAATAGTGTTGTGCCCAGTACATGTGTGCTTTGGGCTTTTAGCCAATTGAAGTTGTTGTTTTTAATACAGCGTAAAAGTATAAGTATACCTATGCTTGATTTATGATGTATTAAAACACTTGGTTACCTAGGTAGGTAACCAAGTGTTTTAATACATCTAAAATTGTGGTTTTTTCATAAAACTTTTCATATTAAAAATACCATATCATTACATGAAACTGCATATCGTCGGTGAGCAAACAACACCGCACAAGTTGATTTTTGCGTTTCCGATATGAGAGCCTTTGGACGCAGGTTTTAAACGCACTCCTATGTACCTATAAGATTTAGGTAAACATATCGGCCGATAAGAAGCCGTTATTAAAAAAAATAACACTACCTAAGTATTTTTTCTGTGCCACCACTAATCAAATAGTTTTTTTGGGTGACTTGTAAAGTAGGTAAAAATGACATACGCGGTGTTGTTTGCTCACCGACGATATTCTAAAAGTGTATGTTAATCAGGGTTCGCATGATATATATCAATTGATATATATCGGATATATATCATGATATATATCAATTGATATTTATGCTTGATATATATCAATATTGATATTTATATTTTCCTAGCTTCTAAGAGCTGCTTCTTACGAATGAATGTGCCAAATGCAAAGAATAAAGATATGATTATCACAATAATAAATAAATGAGTTTAGTTTAATTAACTATCTTCAAATTTGCAAAAATAAAATATACATTTTAGATTCAGTTATTTCGAAAAAACATATTATCAGAGTATAAAATTTGAATGTTATTTTAATAAAAATCTTCAAATTATCAAACATATACCTACATTTTAAATTAAGCTATTTCGAAAATCATGTATTAAAGTAAGAAATCGAAATTAGTATGTAATTTTGATAAATATCAAAAATATCAAAGATATCGAAAATATCGGATATATATCAAAAATATCTGATATTTTGATATTTATTATAAATATCGGATATTTTCGAACCCTGATGTTAATAGGTTCAAAGATAAAAACGAACCTTTTATTTTTTATTCAAAACGCATTACATTAAAATAAGAAGAGGCTTGGGTGGCTACAGTACAGAACCTAAATATTATTGAAAATCAAAGTATTTTTATCTAAGTAGATGCTTTACACATTTTCCTAAATCGTATTTTTTTCTATTAATACAAAATACCATAATAAACATACAAACATATGCATTTGAATATTCTATAAATTTATATTGATTTCTGTAGGTACCTATAAAACATTATCATATTAATATATATGTAAATCGATAACTAAAATCTAAATGTCGATGAAATATGCATAACACTTCATCTCGTCCTGTAAGGATGTCAGTGTCAGACTGTGTCGGATGAGTGCAGCACATTCATTGAAAATGTACAGCGAATAGTGAGACTGATAAAATAAGATCCGTTTTATAAGTCCGGTAAACTGTCGGAGTCGGATGAGTACACCCGCCCTCACACAAAATGTACAGCGACTGAAACGGACTGTGACATCATCTGTCGGATCTGATCGGATTGGATGAGTGCGCCCGCGCCTTTAGGATGTTTGCGGGGGGTGAACGACGGTGGCGCAGGGAAGTTCTGGCTAATTAAACTATAGGACTTGGTGATAAGTAGTTCTTTAATGATTTGTTATATTTTATTATATATAAGTTGTTACATAATATATATTATATATATATTATGTAACAAACCTTTTATGTCGGAAATTTTCCTATTTTCATAATAAAACTATGATCACTTTGGAGTGTTTATTTTCATAAACTAGTGTAACTGTAGGATCGTAAGTGGAAAATTATTCGGATATTGAAAAACAAAGTTTTCACAAAGTCTCGTATCTGTTTTCAAAAATCAAAAAAAATATTACAAATACAATTAAGTGAGTAGGTAATATATCAAATGAAAGCAGAAACTTTACTCTATATATAGGTATATTAGATTTATTTCAGAATGTCCTTCGAATTAAAATATAATAGAAGTTTGAAATTCCCTAACTGAAAAACGGTTGTTTTGAAGAACTTGCAAAAATGAGATACGTGAGTTAGTGGTGCGAGGGACGTTTTATCATATTTTCCGTACGTTTTCAAGAAAATATTTAATGTTTTTAATGACTCACGTACTGCGACCCAAATGTCGGGTTATTTATGTCATGTTTTCATTGCTTTATCTTTGACCGTGTCTCATAATTAAATCTACGCTCCTCGGCGAATCATTTATTGTTATTCGTTTTGTACGAATAAAGTATTAATTAAATAACTAAACAAAATTGGAATAAATATCAGTGGCTTCTTTGTAAGGCAGCAACAAACCATGTTAGGCTATTCATGTGAACGGGGTAAAACGCAGACGCGACCCGTTTTGGCACCCTGGAAGTGTTTAGAGTTGTTTTATTTTAAATTAAAGCACGTCACTATACATTGCATAAGCCAAGTAATTACAGACAATATTTAGTATATCTCTTCGCAAACAAATTATCCTAAAAACAGGGTGAGGCTATTTAAGTGATTGGCACTGTATATAGAGCTTTTCTCAGGAGGAGCCACATATGGAGTACTGCTCTTATTTGTGGGCAGGTGCACCCAAGTATCAACTGAATCAGCTGGGAGAGACTTCTTCAGCTCTCTCTCTGTGTTGTACCGCTTTTACATCGGCATAACGCTTCGACATTCGACATTCGAACGTTCGACATGATGCTTTTTACAGTACCGTTCTATCACCGCACCGCTATCAGAGTGGAATTCATCTCCATTAGCTAAAGCCGTACTGGTATCGAACCGTAAGATGCCGTAAGGTTTTAGATGTGTTTCCTCCCTAGAACCCTCGAACTGTGGAATAAGCTTTCATTCGATCTTTTCCCTGAGGACTACAGTATGCGTATTTTCATTAATAGCCTGAAAAGGTTTTTGAAGAATGGATTGAGGATTTCTCATAGCATCACATGAAAAGTGAATAAGAGCGAACTGTTAATGATACTGCTGAACGTGGTATCAGTTTTTTTTTTTAAATGCAACAAATCAATAACCAATAACAAAAAAACATGCAATACAAAATTTCATAGTAGAAAATCATAAAAAAACAGTTTCCTCAACTATTTAAAGCATCTTTTACTTTAACATCATTGCATACTGTTTACTTTCATACATTTTCATTTTCATACTTACTCCATTTTGGGCGAACTCTTAATGATGTTCTATTGCAATAAAAATTTATGTACTTGTTATTTATGTAACGTACAATAAAAAGGCCTTGTGGAGAAACAATATTCGGAATTTAAATTTTTTGGACCATGCTATTATACCCTAAATAAAATATTGGCCCATATACAGGGTGTACCAGATCAATAAGTATGAGGAAATTTTTTTTTTGCGAATCAAGTATTCACTGTTTAGGGAAAGTTGTTCAGTTTCATCTGGTTTCACCATTCATGAGTAGATACCGTGGTTCAAATTTCATACAGGTAGGTATATCATAAAGACCCTACCTAAAGTAAAAAAAAAATTAATCGCCAAATAAAAATAAGGATAACTTGGATGTTGTTGATCAAATTCAAGTTGGAAGTTATTACAAATTTTGTTATCCTGGTGTTAAGCGAAAGTAGGTCAGTAGGCCCCTAGTCGCCCGGAGCTTATCGTCATTAAAATTCAGTGTAGCCTCCGTACGTCACAGGCCCGCCACTGTTTTCATCATTTAAAGCACAGTATAACACTTACATCTGTACAAGATTTTGTAACAAACACGGCTGTTCTTTATAAACCCTACATACTCGTACCTATTATGCGACACACATAAGTAAACACACAGGGCACGTTGTTGGTGATATGAAAGAGAAATAAGATAACAGTAGCAGCACAGCTACTTATATGCACATTGTATGGGGACGCGCAAAGATAATTTATTATTTATTTAGATTGAAAATGTGATTGTTAAACAATGTTGCATGCTCTATGTACCTTGTAGGTGTACGTATATACGAGTATGTATATACTTTTTTTTTACATCAAAGGCTTTTTGTAATTCGTTTATTTTTTTTAAGTGAACTCGATCTGACAGAAACGCTTACAGCTTTTGGTATACCTGCCCAATACAACCTTACAAAGAAATAAGTAATTATCTCTAGAAATAAGTATAAAAAAATGACGGTGTTTTATTTTTGCTTCTTCTACATAAACACAAAAATGGGACGTCAAAAATGTTAATGTTTTGATTTGATGGACATTTTACTCGCTGTATCCCACTGCAGTTTTAGTATTCAGCGTGTTAAAAAGTGCGTTTGAAATTTTAAGGAGGAGAAAAAATCCGATCTATTCTACAATTGTTTTTCAGTTACCCATACTATAACTAATTCTGAATAGTAAATCAAAAAATTGTATGGGAAACGAAAAAAAAAAGATCGGATTTTTTAAATTTTTTTCTGTATACTTTTATTACTTATTTTATTTGTATTTTTTTTGTACCGTATTTATATATTTATTTTATACTTTTGACTGACTCGGTGGCTCAGTGGTTAGTGCTCCTGACTACTGATCCGAGAGTCGGTTCGATCCTCACCCAGGGATATGATATCTATACATATATGTAATTTAAAACGTATATGTGTATTTATATCAGTCTCTGGTTCCCATAATTCAGGGAATCCTGGTTTAGGGCCAGGTGACCGTGTGTGATTTGTTCCGGATTTTTATTTTATTTATTTGATTCTGAGTAGGTAATTCTTGACTTGATCAGACTTTGATCCTGCAGGGCGCCACGCAATGCGATTAGTTGCAGAGCGCATCGATGACCTGAAGCAACGGATAGCTACGTGGGCAAATCGAATTCGGCGATACTCGGAGCGAGTAGACCGGTTTAGCCAGAATCGCCTCTTCATGAGTGATCAAAAGAAGTTCTACAGATCATTGGACCGACCTGCTGTGTTGAACACAGGCGAAAGCCCGGATCGCGAGGGAATGGTGGCCTTTTGGCGTAACCTGTGGTCTAGGCCTGTTCAACACAACGAGAAGCGGTGGATAGCTGAATTGGAGGAGGCGTGTGAAGGCATCGAGCCTATGAACCCCGTGACCATTAGCGCCGAAGATGTGTCGCAAGCGGTCCGTAAAGCTCCGAATTGGAAAACCCCGGGAAGCGACGGACTGCACCACTATTGGCTCAAGGGGTTCTATGCAAGTCACGAGACCTTCGCCAGCCAGTTCCAGCAAGCACTCGAGCAGTGTCAGGTTCCGAACTTCTTGACTACTGGGATCACTCATTTAGCTCCTAAGTCGAGCAATACCGCTGGCCCTAGCCAGTACCGGCCCATTACGTGTCTTTCAACAACATACAAGACACTAACATTCATTCTGAAGGCCAAGATAGACGCCTTCATAGAGGCAAATAACATCATGGCAGTAACTCAGAATGGGTGTAGGGGCGGGAGTCGCGGTACGAAGGAGCTGCTCCTGATTGACTCGGTCGTGGGCAAATTGGTGAACCACAATCGACGCAATTTCTCCGCTGCCTGGATTGACTATAAGAAGGCTTTTGACGCGGTTCCCCATTCATGGTTAAAGAGAGTTCTCGAGCTGTACAAGATTGACAGTACAGTTAGAGACTTCCTCAGTACATGTATGGGGCAATGGAGTACGATCCTTAGTCTCCATGGTCAGCGGCTGTCGAATGCGGAAGACCGGATTTGGATAAAGAGGGGTATATTCCAGGGTGACTGTCTGAGTCCTCTTTGGTTTTGCCTGTCTCTGAATCTACTCAGCTTTCTGCTCGAGAAATCAGGGACGGGATTTCAGTTTCAGAGAGGGGGCTTACGCATGACCCACCTTCTGTACATGGACGATCTCAAGCTGTTCGCTCCAAATGCAACACGGTTGGAGGAGCTGTTGAGAATCACTTGCAATTTCAGCAGCTCCATCAACATGGAGCTAGGGGTGGATAAGTGTGCGATCCTTCATGTAGAGAGAGGTAGGGTGGTGCATTCGAATGGAGTCGATAGTGACTCCATGAACATTCGTACCCTCTCTGAGACTGAGACATACCGGTATCTGGGTATGCTGCAGAGCATTGGTGGTGGGTATGTGACGTGTTTTGGGAGCGCCTGACAAAAGTTTTGGAAAGCTATTTGTCCGGCGTTAACAAAGTACGAGCATTCAATGCTTGGGTCATCCCTGTTCTTCTGTACACCTTCGGCACACTCAGATGGACACAGACTGAATTAGACGCCCTGGATCAGAAAGTCCGCTCTACTATGACACTTAACAGGATGCATCATCCGAGGTCGTCAGTGATGAGGCTATATATTCCGCGAAAGAATGGCGGTCGTGGCCTTCTTAGTGCAAAACAAATGCACAACCGTGAAATATGCAGCCTCCGAATCTATTTCCTGGCGAAAGTTGATGGTGATTTGCATAGAGTTGTCATAGCATGTGATAAAGGACTAACCCCTCTATCCATGGCCCAAGAGAACTGGCAAGCGCCGGCTGTACTTAGCACTGCTGAGCGGGAAGCCATATGGAAAGAGAAAGAGCTGCACGGAAGATTCTTTAAGGCTCTTTGCAGATCCTTCGTAGATCAGAAGGCTTCCGTGCATTGGCTACGCTTCGGAGACCTATATGCAGAGGCCGAAGGTTTTGTCTGTGCAATACAGGATCAGATTATAAAGACGAACAACTACAGGAGGTTCATAATGAAAGACGGCACCTTGGACGTATGTCGGTTGTGCCGTCATATAACCTCCGGTTGTTCGATTCTTCGTAACACTGAGTATCTGCACAGACATAACCAAGCAGCTAGGATCCTGCATCAAGAGATCGCTCTAAAATATGGCTTCATAGCTCGGCGGTTGCCGTATTACAAGTACATGCCGGAGTCGGTTCTCGAAAACGACCGCGCCAAGCTCTACCGGGATCGAGACATCATCACAGACAGGTCTATTGATCATAATAGACCTGATATCGTGTTGATGGATCGGGCGCAGTCAAGGGTGTTTTTGGTGGATATCACTATTCCACATGACGAAAACCTCGTGCAAGCTGATGCCGACAAGAGGATGCGGTACCTTAACCTGGCGCACGAGGTTACGGATGTGTGACAAGTGCAATCCACTCAAATCATCCCTGTAGTCCTGTCCGTTAATGGTTTGATCCCCGCTGACCTGGATCGTAACCTTAGGCAGCTGGGACTTCGAGGCAGACCGATAATAGCAGCTATGCAAAAGGCAGTCCTCCTCGACAATGCCCGGATAGTCCGACGCTTTCTCTCCTCGTCGCATTGACCTCCAGCCGACTGTGCTTCTGCTGGAGCAGCTCCTGCCACTTCGCCTGGCGCGAAGTGGTCAGAGTAGCCCAAATGTATACTTACAAATAATAATAATATATAATAATAATATTTGAAGGTAGCAATACCAGGACATTTCGGTTTAAATACAGGACTATACTGGGTGAAATTGAAATCGTGGAAATTTTAACTGTCATGTGGTTTCTACTCATGGAACTGAACAACGACGAGAATTAGCCACAAAGCGAATTATTAGGGCAAGTTATTTCTTCCCTGAAGTGTGTTTCTTATAAAATATTATTTTCATTTTGTACGGAACCACAGTGAGACTTCTGACTTATGCTAGACTACTGAGATGAGTAAAGGAACTAGTCTCATCAAGGGCAGAACATGATTTTTGAATATTATTTTCATTTTGTACGGAACCACATTCAGAATTTTGAGTTATGACTAGACTACCGAGATCAGTAAAGGAACTAGTCTCATCCAGGGCAGAACATGCTTTTGATAATAGTTCCTTCTGTTACGTTTGTAAGTACCACTTTTCTAGTAATCACTCCAGGTCCAATTCTTAAATAGAGCAGAAAGGTTCTGTAAACGTGTTTTGTAAACATATATGCATCTGTTTGGCGTTTAGTTAGAGATAAAAATGTCATTATGTTACTGTTAGTAATATATAAGTACGTCCAATGCTTCATTAGATCTTTTAAGTGTTAATAAAGATCAAATTATCATTTATTTATCACAGGCGTAAACAGATGCTTATATAAAGAATATTTGAGGTATAACAGCTACCATGACATCTATTATATTACGAGTTGGCTATAGAAGTGATCAATATAACACTAGCGCTATATTAGTGATTGCGGAGCCACATTAGTTCACTTTTGTGATTTAAAAGTATTATGAAGGCCTGCTTTACAACATAACTGCTCTTAATCGAGGTTACAAGTATCGTTTTACAGCTGGTGTTATATATGCTGTACAAAGCAGCTGAACAAAGGTTTATGACATAGGTTAATATCACAATTTAGTTGCATATCCTTATACAGCTAAAAGGTGGTTTTAATCGCACATATAACACTAGCAGTGTTAACCGTCACTTAAATGTTACTTTATTATATCACAATTTTGCTAGTTGGGGAGGCAATGGCTGCCCGCCAACCCGCACTGGATCAATTATGTACAACCAAAAATTCCAAAGGGCGATATTGTTTAGAAATCAGATACCCAAGACATGATAAACGTACACTATTTACAAAAACAGAAACGTTTAATATAGAAATTACAAACTATTTTAGCAATTTACCAGTATATGAATCAGAGGCAAAGAACGTAAACGATCAATATAAAGACTGTAGCAGTTTTGGGGGCTGCACAATGGAAAGAACGCGAGAATAAATAAATTTATTTATTGTTGATGTAAACCGGACGGTGACTCTTATTAGACAGGTATTCTAAATAAGAATTATTACCTAGTACACAGCTTGGAAGCTGCGAAGCGCATTCTTTGTTACTTAAAAAGAACACGAAGTTATGGGTTGGTTTACCAAAAGACTGGTAAGTCGGTAGTTGGTTACACAGATTCAGATTGGGGTAACTGCGTTATAGATAGGCGCTCCTATACTGGTTACGTATTTACTTTAGGCGGTGCTCCTATTTCTTGGAAATCACAGAAACAAAAAAGTGTTGCTACATCAAGCTGTGAGGCCGAATATGTTTGTTTGGCTACTGGTATAAAGGAGGCACTATATGTTAATAGTTTACTAAAGGAAATTGGCCTGTATAGATTGAGTAAAATCATCATATATGCTGATAATCAGAGTGTGATTTTGCTGTCGAAAGATCCAATGTTCCACTCTCGTAGTAAGCATATTGACATAAAATTTCATTTTGTTAGAGAAACTTTGAAAGAGAATAAGGACATAAGTCTTCAATACTTGCCGACAGAGAAAATGTTAGCGGATATGTTCACTAAGGCTCTGTCGAAACAGAAACATTATTTTTGTGTTGAGGGTTTAGGTATATGTTCATAGTTCTTTTTTCTTTTTCTAATTCTCTTTTATGTGTTTCTTTATAAGGTCTTATTTTTACGTATACCTGTGTATATAAAGTACAAATTAAGGGGGTGTATTAGAAAATATAGGTATAGGACCTATATGGTAATTTATACTTGGCCGTTGTTGCTTGACATCCACTGTACTAGGTAATAATTCTTATTTAGAATACCTGTCTAATAAGAGTCACCGTCCGGTTTACATCAACAATAAATAAATTTATTTATTCTCGCGTTCTTTCCATTGTGCAGCCCCCAAAACTGCTACAGTCTTTATATTGATCGTTTACGTTCTTTGCCTCTGATTCATATACTGGTAAATTGCTAAAATAGTTTGTAATTTCTATATTAAACGTTTCTGTTTTTGTAAATAGTGTACGTTTATCATGTCTTGGGTATCTGATTTCTAAACAATATCGCCCTTTGGAATTTTTGGTTGTACATAATTGATCCAGTGCGGGTTGGCGGGCAGCCATTGCCTCCCCAACTAGCAAAATTGTGATATAATAAAGTAACATTTAAGTGACGGTTAACACTGCTAGTGTTATATGTGCGATTAAAACCACCTTTTAGCTGTATAAGGATATGCAACCAAATTGTTATATTAACCTATGTCATAAACCTTTGTTCAGCTGCTTTGTACAGCATATATAACACCAGCTGTAAAACGATACTTGTAACCTCGATTAAGAGCAGTTATGTTGTAAAGCAGGCCTTCATAATACTTTTAAATCACAAAAGTGAACTAATGTGGCTCCGCAATCACTAATATAGCGCTAGTGTTATATTGATCACTTCTATAGCCAACTCGTAATATAATAGATGTCATGGTAGCTGTTATACCTCAAATATTCTTTATATAAGCATCTGTTTACGCCTGTGATAAATAAATGATAATTTGATCTTTATTAACACTTAAAAGATCTAATGAAGCATTGGACGTACTTATATATTACTAACAGTAACATAATGACATTTTTATCTCTAACTAAACGCCAAACAGATGCATATATGTTTACAAAACACGTTTACAGAACCTTTCTGCTCTATTTAAGAATTGGACCTGGAGTGATTACTAGAAAAGTGGTACTTACAAACGTAACAGAAGGAACTATTATCAAAAGCATGTTCTGCCCTGGATGAGACTAGTTCCTTTACTGATCTCGGTAGTCTAGTCATAACTCAAAATTCTGAATGTGGTTCCGTACAAAATGAAAATAATATTCAAAAATCATGTTCTGCCCTTGATGAGACTAGTTCCTTTACTCATCTCAGTAGTCTAGCATAAGTCAGAAGTCTCACTGTGGTTCCGTACAAAATGAAAATAATATTTTATAAGAAACACACTTCAGGGAAGAAATAACTTGCCCTAATAATTCGCTTTGTGGCTAATTCTCGTCGTTGTTCAGTTCCATGAGTAGAAACCACATGACAGTTAAAATTTCCACGATTTCAATTTCACCCAGTATAGTCCTGTATTTAAACCGAAATGTCCTGGTATTGCTACCTTCAAATATTATTATTATATATTATTATTATTTGTAAGTATACATTTGGGCTACTCTGACCACTTCGCGCCAGGCGAAGTGGCAGGAGCTGCTCCAGCAGAAGCACAGTCGGCTGGAGGTCAATGCGACGAGGAGAGAAAGCGTCGGACTATCCGGGCATTGTCGAGGAGGACTGCCTTTTGCATAGCTGCTATTATCGGTCTGCCTCGAAGTCCCAGCTGCCTAAGGTTACGATCCAGGTCAGCGGGGATCAAACCATTAACGGACAGGACTACAGGGATGATTTGAGTGGATTGCACTTGTCACACATCCGTAACCTCGTGCGCCAGGTTAAGGTACCGCATCCTCTTGTCGGCATCAGCTTGCACGAGGTTTTCGTCAAGTGGAATAGTGATATCCACCAAAAACACCCTTGACTGCGCCCGATCCATCAACACGATATCAGGTCTATTATGATCAATAGACCTGTCCGTGATGATGTCTCGATCCCGGTAGAGCTTGGCGCGGTCGTTTTCGAGAACCGACTCCGGCATGTACTTGTAATACGGCAACCGCCGAGCTATGAAGCCATATTTTAGAGCGATCTCTTGATGCAGGATCCTAGCTGCTTGGTTATGTCTGTGCAGATACTCAGTGTTACGAAGAATCGAACAACCGGAGGTTATATGACGGCACAACCGACATACGTCCAAGGTGCCGTCTTTCATTATGAACCTCCTGTATAGTTGTTCGTCTTTATAATTATAATCCTAAACATAAAAAGAGCTACATTTATAGCATTCATTGTCAGAAAAATTTACATTTCTAAAACTGTTTTTCATAATAAACCTTTCATTTTAGACAAAGAGCTCTCCCGCGGCTGCAGTATTACATTACAACCAATAATTGTTATAAACTTGAGTTTCATAAATCTGGGACTTTTTCTGTTTACATTCGACTAAAACAAAGCCGTTATTCTAACGCATACCGGGTTTGAAGTAGTTACTTTTAATTGACTTCATTTATGTACTGACGAGAAGTGGTCACGCGACAGGCAACGTATAAGTATATTCGTACTTTACAAGGGTGAAATGGAAATCGCGGATCAAATTTTAATTGTGGCCTCTAGTCATGACACTATACAACTTTCACTTAGTAATTATCGAAGCAAAAAAAAAAATGACTTTCCATACAAAGTTCTCTACCCAGGTAATCGATATGTATGTCCAATTTTGTGCTCCAACGGAACTTGTTTCTTAGAGAAAGTTATTCAGTTTCTCCTGAAGCAGAAACCAAAGTTAAAAGGTCCGCGATTTCTTCACCGGGGAAGTATACTCACATTAACTCTATATTAATGTGATTATACTTCCCCGGTGTTGCAATAAGTATGTACCATACGAGTACGAGAACCTACCAAGCCTCGATATAACCGGTCAGTGTTGAACACGCGCTCATTTTCGTATGCATAAATTGTATAGCCACGTTACATACTTAAATTTTTGACTGTATGTCAAAATGGCAGGATTGTCATTGCTCAATACAAATCAAATTTGCAAATTTTTTCTTAATATCTTATGTGGTTTCTGCTCAAAGCTCTTACTCGTGTGCTAAAATGTTGAACTGGAGTTGCATTCCCGAACGTTAATTTGAGAAAATATGACATTATAATTAAATGAAAAATGAAAATAAAAAAGATTGATTTATTTATGGAATTATATTGTAAATCAACCGAAATTTTCCACGAATGTAATAAGTAGTAGCTCAGAAATACATTTTTTATTAAAAACATTTTAGTTTTTATTAAAATCAAATAAACTTTGAGATCTAAGTTTTCTTAAAAAACTGGTAATTTTTGACCAATTAGTACATATAAAACGTATATAGAATTGATCGAGGAGATAGGCTTCGTTAGCCTGTCTAGGAGAAGGAAAATTCCAAAATCAAACCCGCCATGGGTCTCTGCAAGGCGCAAGTATAACGGTTCAACCTGAAAATGTGGCAAGCTCCTGCAGCTGACCTGGTATTGCACGCCGCATCGTCTCGTCGTTTCTGCGGGTTTAGTAGTTACGACGAGAGGATGACGCAGGTCCTGTGTTCCCTTAATTTAGTCCTTAATTGAGTCCTAGGTAGCGCAGTGTCTTTGGAGATATATCCATGACCCAATCGTCTGTCATAGACGCGACAGTCTAATGATGATGATGAATGAAGGTGATAACCTTGGTAATATAAATGATCATAGCGAAGAGGAAGGTAGAGGGAGTGCCGGAATGAGGGCCTAATGGATCCAACCGAAACTAATGTTGGACTCTGTTACCGTAAAAGTGTAATAAAATGCTGTTATTTTTGCCATTACAATACTTCTTTACGCTACCTAATGGGGGCTTGGCAGTCGTTCTCAAGTAAAAACAATACGCTTGCAATAAGTCTAGGTTTCTCTTACACAACGAATGGCTTATCTACGCCCACAGTCCACAAACAACACAACATACCAGTAAACCTAACAGGTACATTCCATCGCGCGCGGCTTTGAAAAAGCGCGACTGCAGTAAACTTCGTGACTTTCTTTTTAAATGCTGAAAAGCAATATCATGAAACTGTATCATGCATGGTCTATACATAACGTAATGTACTTTATTTTACAGGTACAACTTCTCAGTCCCTTAAATTCCATCTAATTTTTACCGACTACAATTTCAATAAAACGAAGAGTTCTTAAGTACGTAGCTGAGTCAGTACTTTTTTCTAAGCTTATACAATATACATACCTACAAATCCTTTAATATCAAACATTCGTACGATACGATAACCTTACTACGCCAATAGAAATCAACACAAAGGGTGCAATAGCCTATCCTATTGATTACTGAAAGCAATCGATTTGCGAAACGATTTGCGAAATTGTCACGCTAAATCTGAAAATAAATAGGCGAATGCAAGAGATTTGAGAGAATGTGAGAGACCAAACATTTTGCTGACTATGAAATTGCCGATTAAGTACACAGGAAAAAATATTTTGGTTTGTGTCAACGAGGAGTGGTTTTGTATGGAGACCCCAACCATATTTCCTCTATCTAAATAGATAGATAGATAAATATGCATCTCTATATACAAAATATTAGACATTTTTCTACCTGAAAGTTATGCAATTTAAAACAGACATTACAAAGCCGTTATTTGACAATTGTTAAACACGTAAGAAACCTAAATGGGTTTTTCTGTCACTACATCTGTCTGTCCGTCTGTCAAAACCCTTTTTCTCAGGAACGCGTAGACGTATCAAATTGAAATTTATATCAAATACTCAGGCCTGCAATCCCTTGAAGCTGTGAAAAAAAAAACATTTTTATGCTAACGCAATCGAGAGATACAGCCGTTTATGCCGCATATTTGGACAATCACATGGCAATCAAATCCTATAGGATACTTCCTGTTGACCTAGAATCATGAAATTTGTGAGAAGAAGCAATGTGTTATAGCACAAGTAAAGGAAAAAGTCCGAAAACCATAAATTTTTAGTTACATCACAATTTTTTGTGATGTATTTATGTACTTTATTCGATAGTTTTGTATTCGTTACGTACACATGTAATTACCGTACTACAATTAAATTGACGAAAAGAGAAACTATTGCTAAGTAGAAGTGGTTATTTTTTGACTGGAATAGAACTATTGTTACACAATCTAGTAATTAAATAAAAAATGTGCCTGAATTACTTTGTCTATACGACTACGAAATGAGTTAAGTTTGCGTTGGGGCCGTGCCTTCCATCAAAGTTGTAAAGTCGATTTTCAAGTTTGTATTAAATTGTATGTTTTTATAGTAACAATAAACCCAACCAAGAGAAAAAAATTATGTATTTACTACGATGATTTACTGAAAGTTTTTATGGATAGTTTTTAAGTGTACAGTGTAGATACATTAGTTAAATTAATGTGCAATCAGTATAAAGTGATCTAGTTGTGATATTTAATTTTTAAAAATATTTTGTGATACTAGTTTAGTAGGTACTTAGTCAAAATGATATTTCAAGCTCACTATTTTGTTAAATAATCTGTTTTTAAAATTTATCAAGGTACCTTATTACGTTTTACGAATTTTTTGTTTATACGCACTATTTTGATTTCAAGAAAAAAGGCACAGTGATGAAGCTTCGTGATAATCTGATATGTAACAATATTATTGCGAACTTCGTATGTTATTGGTATATGGATGTAATTTTCTTGGAAGTTGGTCTACAAATATAGTTTACAAAATAAAACACGATCGTTGACTTACATGTTTACTGAGTATTTGAAGAGTTTTCTTCAATATTGAATTGCATTCCTAGTATATTTTTCCATTGTAAGATCGCGTAATAGGACACGATCGTTGACTTACACTTACTTACTTTGATTTGTCTGTAAGATCGCGTAAACCGTAATTTCAGAATAGGTAATTTACACGTAATTTTATTTAAAAAAAAAACACAGAACATTATCGTAATCTGGGATGCTCGGGAAACATCAGCCACGTTCGTTTCATACGATGTATGTGATCTTACGCATTAAATCGGTTTTTCCTGAAATTACAGCTTGGCGTAAAAAAAGCTGTGATAACAAGATTTTATTCATGAATTAAAATAAAATTACACGATCTTACATTTTTTTTTGCGCTCCAGAATGGTTACATTTCTCCAAAGAAGCTGTAAACAGTGGCGGATGCACTGCCGGACTACAGCTAGCCAAATGGATACCTTAGCTTTGATTATACAAAAAATACTCAAACAGATATAAGTATTACTCCTGTGGCTAAAACACTATTATAATACATTCATTGGCTGAACAAAAATTTTCATCCAACAAAACTTTTCTCAATTCGTGAATAAAGGATTAAAGGATATCATTATATTCGAGTTGATATATTTTCAAAAAACCTTCTTACATTTGACGTGTAAGAGCTCCGTCCGACTATCGATCGAATTTTCTATACATACAATAGAACTACTGTATTGTTGTACATAGGGGCTAATTCTAATACATATCGTTTGTATGGTTTTTCCTGTAACCGTTGCATTGTGAATCTCACAAGCTGTTTTTAAGGTTCCGTAACCCAAATGGAAAAAGGAATCCTTATAGGGTCACTCGTTTGTCTGTCTGTCTAATACGTATGTCAACGCGATCACGCATGATGCACTAAGCCATAACTGCTATTCGATTTTATTATGTTTCGGGTAACGGTAGACGGGTTTAAATAATAATAATATCCGGGACAAATCACATTCGGTCATCTGGCCCTAAACTAGGATTCCCTGTACTATGGGAACCAGATACTGATATACATACACATATATTTAAATAAATACATATACATGTAGATATAATACATCCAGATACAGAGAAAACAAATCTACTCATCGAAAAAATGTTTGCCCTGGGTGGGGATCGACCCACGACTCTCGGATCAGTAGTCAGTAGCACTAACCACTGAGCCACCGAGTCTGTCCGAGTAGGTTTTATCTTTTTTAATACTTTCAGCCTGTTTAGGGGTAGCGTGAAGCGTATCGGCATATTGTAACTGACTTCGAAATCGGCCCCTTCCTGTCAGTATAAATAAAGGTTTATTTGTAATTAACCTCTTCTCAGCTAATGAACTTACTCATGAAACTGTACCACTTATCGGACCACTTTCTTTGATATTTATTAAAAATAACTCAGCTAAAGTGAAAAGTTTGTATAAAAGTTAATTTTTACCCGTACTTGAAAAGTTAAAAAGGAACCCTTATAGGATCACTTCGTTGTCAGTCTGTCTTTCAAGCAAGACCACGTGGAAATTAATATCAAATACTCAGGTCTAACAATCCCTTGGAGCTGTGAAAAAATCAAACTTCTAATTCATATTTTGACACTCGCAGGGGAAAGAATTCAAACTTATAAGGTACTTCCCTTACCGACTCCCTTACCGAGTCCGACTCGCGCTTAACCGATAAAAATATAATTATTGGGATTAAACCTATTTAGTTGTTCAGTTTTATGTTAGTGTAACACCTAAGGAGTTTCTGAAAAAAATAAATGTACACACGGTTTCTATAAATGCATCTGCAAAATGTCCTCAGAGAATATTTCGCAAAAATACCTATTTCGAATTTCCGGATTTGTTCTTAGTGAGCGAGTGAATGACGTGATCACGAAAAATTCGGAGCAGTATATTTTGTAAATTATAAGTATATTTCCACTGCAACAAGATGTGACGAGGAACGGTGTCTACAATGTTTTATAATTAGCGAATATTACCAAATTTATGAAGCTTATTTACTGTGGGCACACATCGTCGTATCCTACGAATAAAGCCACGATGGCTGTTGTGGCTTTTTATTTTTATTGCATAATTAAAATCTGTTACACATTTCACAATACATCATATTCAATCAGAAAATCCAGAAAAGCGATCTCCATTGACTAGAAAATAAGCATTAAAAAAAATGTCACTATTGCTTTCTCCTGAAATACCCGCTGAAAACAGCCACAACAGCCACAGTGGCTACTTTCTTCCCTGATGCGCGGGGGCGGTGCGGGGCACAAGCGCCACTCAGCCCTTTTTCCGCGGACATTTTTAAACAGTTATAGTTCACATCCTCGAAAAAAGACAATATTGCATTTGTGGCTATATTCCACGAAATGTTTAATGGTATCGGTATGAATAATGGGTGGCCTAATGGCATGTGTGTCTTTATTCTACGAAAAAAATATATTAATAAGTTTTTCATGTGTTTTTCAGTTTGTATCAATGAAATTATCAGTTTTATTGATTTATGTTTCATTAACGATTCAAACAATTTAATATAATACAGAAAAATACACATTTTACGGCTTTGTTAACAGAGTTGCAAAAGGCCCTTGTGGCGGTTGTGGCTATTTTGATTTTATTTTATACGAGTTCCGAATGGTAGGAAACAAAAATAATGACTTTTGAAGAGTGTACACTGCTACCTACTTCTTATAAAATTATTATTATTTATTAATGTTCCTCAATAATTAGGCACAATATTTTCTAATAATTTACTTTCATGTCTAGGAAAGGAACTCAGGGATTCTGCTCTGCTCCCCTGCTCTTTGTTCTTCAAAATTCATGGTGATTTTGAGCGTTGGCCTACAGTGGACAGACAATGCCGTAGTTGTACTTTCCATGCATTAAGAGCCTCTTCTCAGTCTTGTCGATGTGAGTCTTGAAGAGGAGATTACTATATATCATCGGCGTATAAATATGAAGGCTTGATGCTTTTTTCTTAGATTTTTTATTAGTAACTCCAATATTTTTCTTCCTCGGTCCCTCAATGTTGACCAATCGCCACTTCAAACAAGTTCTTTCCATTGGTTGCGGTTGTAGGTGCTATGGATTACCCTCTGTATGTTTCCTCCCACAGGTTTCATCACCACATCGATCCATCTTGAAGGTGCTCTACCCCTGGCTCGTTTGCTATCAATCTGACTCAGAATTATGTACGTCTCCAAACTACACCTAGGAGAACGCATAATATGTCCGAAAAAGCAGAAGGACCTTTGGTGGCATATTGCTGAGAGCTTCGTTGAGATGTGTAGCTCCTGGAGTATGGATTCATTAGTTCTCGTGGCGGTCCAAGGAATTCGAAGAAGCTTTCTCCAACACCACATTTCGAAGGCGTCGATCTTCTGCAATCTGCAAGTCACTCCTCTTGCAGCACTAGGTTTCTGTCTCATACAAGAAAATTGAAAATACCAAGGCACATACAAGTCGCACCTTGGTAATCGGGCGAATACCACGGTTCCTCCAAATCTTGTCTAGTTTCACCATTGTACTTTTGGCCATCCCGGCTCTTCGGCGTATTTCGTCCATGCAGATACCCTCACTCTTTATTAATGACCCTAGGTATACAAACTGATTGACCTTTTCATAACCATCGAGTGCATTGGTTAGTGGTAGTAAATGCTCGGTCCACAACCATTATCATGGTCTTCGAATGGTTGATCTTAAGACCGAGTTTGGCGTTCTCAACTTATATTTTCTTCAGCAAGAGGGCCATCTCTAACTCGCTGGATGCAAAAATCGTTGTATCATCGGCGTACCTAAGGTTAGTGAGTTTTAGGCACCCCACTGTTACGCCTCCGCCCACGCCCTCAAGCCCTTTCCTCATTATATATTCGCCGTAGTGACTCCAATACCGATACTAAATTTAAAGGTAATTGACTCAACATTGATGGAGCCCTTCTGTGAGTGGGATAGATTTATACGTAGTCTGCCTAACATTTATTTTTATAAAAGGCCTGACAGCCTCGTACATGTCAGCGATAATATACATGTCAGAAAATATGCCTCGGGAATATTTTCTTTCCTGAAAGTCCAGGTACTTTGCAGCACACGATCATACGCAAAACTACTCCCATGTCTTAGTGGAAAGGCAATTAAGGGGTCCTGTCTTGCTCTATGTTCTTCAGAAATTATGTTGATTGTGAAATTCGCCTACAGTTACAGACCTACCTAGGTCGACTACAAACATCTATGACTCGATCTTCCTACTTCATTGTTTGATTTTTCATCTTAATATCTCTATAGTTTTTATACTCGTATCGGCTTCGCAGTAATCATTATCATCAGCTGAAAGACGTCCACTGCTGGTCAAAGATTTTCACACTGCGGCTCGCATCCAGCGGCTTCCCGCAACCTTCACCAGGTCGTCGGTCCACTAAGTTGGAGGTCTACCTACACTGCGTCTTCCGGTTGCATTTGCAGTTGCGCGTTTGCATTAATATCCTAACCTAATTGTTGATCAAGATTCAGAATGAGTTAAATTGTGTACATAACATAATATACCTGTAGAGGTGCAGGAGTTACAAGAGCACTTACACGAGTGAATTGTATTATCCCACATAATCGTAAGAGGCCAATTCACAATGTTTTTTTATTATTAAAGTTAAAATTCATGTTACCTTTTGTATTAAAATTAATATGTCTATTATTTTGATTTAAAACACTTCTTATTCTTTTGCATTTTTTAAGATTATTTACAGATGAAAACGATACAAAGCTCTAAACGCCATTACGACCCAACATATGCCGGAGAAAAAGGGCGTAATGTCACTTGTGTCTAATAGAATAACATTTTACTCCAGCGAATAAAGACATAAGCGACATATTTGATAGAAATATTTAATAAAATCGCTTATTTATGATTTAATAACAACCCTAGAATAGTTAAGCGATGTTTTGAATGTTAGCACTTCAAAAATGACACTTCCTGTTGAAAATAGAACGTTAAAACCTCCTCCTGAAAAGTTGTCATTTTGCAATTACGCCCTTATTCGTAGGATACGGCGACATGTTTATTAATATCAAACATGTTAGGTAAGGTTACGTCGTGCTGCCACCTTGTCATTGGTGGGGGGGCTTGCGTGTTCTTATGATCTTCAAGGCTATGCCGGATAGGGTTACCCATACCGGACAGGCTTGAAGCGAGGGACCAGACGAAGCTCAGCACAGGAGGGGGCGCTTGAGACTATCCCTAGGGATGTGTCTCGCGCCCACCGCGGAGGAGCTCCCTTGGACCCTTGCTGAAGGATCCAATCAAGGGATGCTCGGGAGCGTCGATTTCGTCGATGCTCCAGGGGGGTGCCGCTAGAGATTTTCATCTCTGCGCGGCGTCGGTTGGCGGCGGAGCCCAACATCTTATCCGCCACAGAGGGCTGGGTTTTCCTGGCCCCCATCGCTTCCAGACAGTAGACCGGGGGGTCTGCTGTCCACTGTGAGGAAGCAGTTGGAGGGTGCGCTCAGCGTCCGAGTGCGCCCTGCCAAAGCGGGTGGGCGGAATTTTTCTGCCTTTCACGCAGCCGGGCCGCCTTACGGTGGCAGTCGCCGGTGGGATACTGGAGGTAAAGGCTCTGCCGGTTTCCCAGACCCCTGCCATACGGCGAAGCGGGAACGCCATTGGGTTTTAGCCGGTAGGAGTCCGGTATAACCCGGTTGCTGCCCCCGCAGTGACTGGGTATCCATGATGGATTTCCCAACGTTAAAAATAAAAAAAAGGTGTGACTTGCAACACTAGAATGATCGATTAACACACCGACAAAGCCGACACCCTAGTATAATAGATAACCCCAACTGGTTTCAAACAGTAAATTCATCATTTTTAGCCAAATGGCAAAAAACGGAACCATTATGGATTCGTCATGTCTGTCTGTCTGTCAAGACATGTGTGATTATGAATTTATACGGAACCCTCGGTGCGCGAGTCGACTCGCACTTGGCCGGTTTTTTTTATATTTGAGTTGATTGAATGAAAGGTGTTTGCATGGTAATGTACATCATATATTTTTTCTAGTTTTATCATTCTCTTGTTTTAGAAGTTACAGGGGGGGGGGACACATTTTACCAGTTTGGAAGTGTCTCTCGCGCAAACTATTCGGTTTAGAAAAAAATTATATTGGAAACCTCAATATCATTTTAGAAGACCTATCCATAGATACCCCAAACGTATACGTATAGGTTTGATAAAAAAAAATTGAGTTTCATTTAGTATGGGGAACCGCCAAAATTTATTGTTCTTTTTCTATTTTTGTGTGAAAATCTTAATGCGGTTCACAGAATACATCTACTTACCAAGTTTCAACAGTATAGTTCTTATAGTTTCGGAAAAAAGTGGCTGTGACATACGGACGGACAGACAGACAGACATGACGAATCCATAAGGGTTCCGATTTTTGCCATTTGGCTACGGAACCCTAAAAATATAGAGTTCAAGACATCTATGATTATGAATTTATACGGAACACTCGGTGCGCGAGTCCGACTCGCACTTGGCCGGTTTTTTATTTGTAATTTTATTTCATAATTGCGATTACATAACCACAATAATATTTCTCTCCAAAATTATTTCGCCCACCACTCACGTTGAAAACACCATCTGTAGCTCACGTTAATAAATAAACCCTGAAAGACACAAGCACCCCCAAGAGGGCATCACCGCCCACTTTGCGAAAGACTTGAATATACCTAGTATGGTTTCCTCTCATCTACATAATTATGGCTGCCGAGTAAAACGCGTACGTCGATAAGCACGTCTTGTGTAACTTTACACGGTATATATGAAACTGAACTTCTTCTTATCGTGTGGCACAGCACCGCGGCCGCGCCATCCCAAGAGACCGACGGCGGCGGCGGCGGCGGTGGCTGGCCTGGTGTTCACTATCCTCGGAAATTCACGCATTATACTGACTGACAATCATTTCTATTAGGCTTTCTTCATTCTATAGTTCATTTTCTATATTGGAAAAATACATACTTAACAGTTTATGAGTTAAGATATGTATGACAATTTACCGGTACAGCGCGGTTGCGCTCATCGACGAGGGTGTCGGTGATCTCGAGCTGGCCGTCCGCCACGAGCACGTGCAGCCCCAGGCGGTAGACGCCCAGCACGCGCGGCGAGCCCCAGCGTCCGCGCGCCACCAGCTGCAGCGTCAGCACCTCGCCGCTAGTCACCGCCCGCGCCACCGGCCATTCGAAGCACTGTGCCACGAAAGTCTTAGTAAGTGTTAAATAAAATCGGTACCAATCTTATATTTTTAACTTTCAACGTTTCAAAAGGATACAAATATCCTAGTTCCCTAGTACTTAATTCATTTTAATGGGGTAGGAGTTGCCTGTTAGTCATAATTTAGTAGCGTCGTTATAATCATACATAACGAAACTTTTATAAGTAAAAAAAATGAAACTCGAAGTTAGTAAGTTTTTGTAGTGTTTCATTAAAAGTGCATAAATTGTTGAGTCAATAACCAGCTGTAGTTCTATTAGACCTACAGAGCTGTAGTTGCACTTAAATTATAGGAAATTGTGTCTTCTTATAAGTGTGTATAATGACTTTTTCCGTAAGATGCACCTTTTAGAAGTTATAAGCCAAAATCTGAAAAAAGTCCGAAAATTTCGATGGTTTTGGAGCACCACACAGTTAGCACAAGTCTTTCGAAGCTGAAAAATTAGTTTTACACTACTATTATCAACCCTAACAACATATCAAAAAATCAGAACTGTTGCAACCAATGCGACCTCCGATGTCTTGTACGACTGGCCTAATATTTCTTAAGTCTAATTTGAAGATATTGAAATAACGGTTATGTTACACGAATTAAAAAAAAATTGACATTGAATATAACTGTTATGTAACACGATAAATAAAAATTAAAAACATTGAATAGAACGGTGACGTAACACGAATTTTCTTCTTTAGTTTCTTTCGTCGTCAAATTTGGCACGAAATCTCAGGCTTGTCCAAGAGATTTAAAGTCTATTGATAACTGCTTTCTTTCGCATTTCAAGTAAAGAATTTATTCATACCGGAGAACATCAATTCACATCAGATGGGCTCAGGAATATGCCCTTCGAACAAACAAATCGAAGTCCTACAAAGCTGGCCCCCGCCGGGACTCGAACTCCGAGTGGCCTAGCCACAGAGACGGTCAATTTATATATTTATACTACGAGAATCTTCATCTATTCGAATGTTGATTACAGTATGAAATCGGTGTAGCCTATGTCTGTCTGTTAGCTATTACTTTAACATTAAATTTAACAATTTAGGTATAACTGTTTTTGTCCCAAGTAAATTATTAATTAAACAGATTACTAACTCCGCGTATCGATTAATTTCATTTAAAGCTCTTAACAATTATGTAGGTACTAAAAACGTGACGGGACTTTGTTTAAGTAAAGTCAGTAAAATAATTAATCAGGAAATGGGACTTCATAAATCGGCTCAAACAATATTAAACTATGAAAACGCTCAATATTTAAGCGAAGTTAAGAAAAATCGGCATCTATGAAGTCAAGAGAAGGAGAAGTCTTACTTGATTAACAAAGATGATTTCCTCATTGTCAGATAAAACCTTTGAATACTTCGTCGATCCTGCAACAAAAGAGATCATAAGTTTGAGATTTAAATGAAAAATAACACAATCGAATCTAACAAGCAAGTAAACCCACACGTATGTTTGTATGTACAACGTAACATCCTCAATGAAAAAATGCATTGGTTCAATGATTTGAGCGTTGAATTAACATAAAACAAAAATTCCTTATATTCTGATATTTCACAACATAACCGTAAATAACCTTCGCAGTTATTTAGCAAAAGAAAATTCCATTAGAAATGGTTATATAAGTAAGAAATTACATCGTTTTCGAGATACGGGTATATAACTTCTTTTTGAACAGTAGACGGATGAACCCTTGACCCGTTCGCCCTCTGGATTTTCATAATTTCCATCGCTGCAGATACTAATTGGTCTCATAAAAAGCTTAAGTGCCCGCCCACCTAATAAAGAGTATCGCTAACAACCTATCACGCTAACAATGAACAACTAACTGTTATTAGTTATGGGAAATAATAAAGGTTCCCAAAAACAAATGAACCTGCAGCGATCGGTGGCTGATTATAATACTAACTAACTAAGCTGCATTAAAATGAATTACCGAAAAATTAACACAAAATATACCGAAAAATCATTTCATATTTAACAAACAAACACAAGCTTGTTCTAATTAAAACTCTACGAAAAAGAAACTGTACTTCCAAATAAAATACTAAACTTCCGACTAAATTACTATAGTTGCGAATATAATACTAACTTTGCGAAAAACATGTTCCGATAATATAAAAACTAAATAATATAAATATACAAGTCTGGGGATAGGTCCAGTGTCACTAACGAGATCTAGTAAGTAGTTTTTTTTTAATACGTCATAAATCATAAACCGCAATTTACCTACAACGAACTACAAGAACTTTTATATTATGTTACTTGCTGGTACGGAACTCTTCACGGGCGAGTCCGACTCGCACTTTGCTGCTTTTTTTGTATGTCTCTCCGATTATATAATTAATAAAGCGATAGAATACATTGCACTAAGTATGCAATAGAAAGAGATGCGAGCGAAGGGAGCTCGAAAATTTTTTTTTGTATTTTGAAGAAGTTTTAGACAGTTTCATGCCCTTTTTAGTCTCTTCGGCCTGATAAATAATTTATAAGGTATTAGAATAGATTGTCCCGTTTATATGAAAAGATGCAAGTTAAGCAAGTCCGAAAAATTGAAATTATTATAGAAATACTTCTAATTACCTGCACTTTTAAGTTAGATAATTCAAGCCAATATCTTAAATTCTGGTAGATACCAGACATAATATAAAGTTTGATCCTCTCAGAACATAGGTGCCCCGATAATTTACACAAATTTTAGTTAGGCAGGTGTTCATTTAATCCTTAAGGACACTCGTAGTCCATCTACTTCTACACCAGGCAGGGTTCTTTTCAAAATCGAAATGTTTTTTTTATTTAAGTAGATGCTGTACACATTATTTTAAATCGTAATTTTTTTCTACCTAGTATAAAGTTCCTACCATTCGGAACGTTGCGGGAAGTGTTATTCCCAACACATTGGAACTAAGAGCTGGAAGATTTATAAATGTCCATACATATCGTTATCATTTTCATAGTTTTATAATTTTAAACATTTAACCTTTAGAATGTGTTTTTGTATTATCATTGCTTATGATTTGCCATGTGTAGTCTAACGATTATTCTAACTCTAATTATTAACGTTTTTATTTCAATACAATACACCTAGTAAAAATTAATTGGTTACTGCTGGTCGTGTCTACAAAGGTCCCATCTCGGTGCCGTACAACAGATCGGATGATAATGCCGTCGAACACACGGCCCTTCTGACTCCACTGTACCGGCACCTTGCGGTTGTTTGGTCACTGAGTACCATTGACTCGCCATTTTGTCCATGCTGCGCTTATCCGCGACTGAACGTCACGACGTTCCCACCACCAACCACGTTCAACAACCCAAGTACTCAGTCCTCACCACATTTAGTTTTAGACCCCCGCCTTCTAGCACACCCACAGATCAAAATAATTATGGAGTATGGGCTAAACTTCCCAAGGTATGGGAATAGACCCGTGCCCCTGCAGTGGGGACGATACGGGTTGTTAACGAAAGCTAATAAAAACTTTATGCACACAGCCAACGATGTTTCAGAGATTATTTTTAATTACTTTTCGAATTACTGTATTTTCGAATTAGAAAAAAATAATGAATGTACTTAAGTACCTTTATTAGGTATAGGTTAGATTATTTAATCACTACTAGCCGGGAGACCGAGCGTCGCTCGTTCAATCGGAGTTTTTATAAACGAACTTGTTTAGTAGTACATGTAAGATTTTACTATGAAACATTTTGCAGGGTGTTGTTTTAGTCGATAGTGGCCTTCTAAGGGACGAAAGGACAAGCAATATTTGTTCTGAAAATATCTATAATTTTTTTTTATTTGATTCTATTGAAAAAAAAAATACATGCAAATTATCCTTTTTTTTATAACAAAAACAGAAAAATATTCAATGGTAGGTACATAATATTAGAAAGTTGTTCATCATTTATTATGATATTAGTCAGTAATATCAATCACTTTTGGCGACTTTTTAGAGATTTTCTTATTGCAAATGTTATCAGCGCCATCTAGTTGTGTTTAGAGAAAGCTGTGGAAAATTACCTATTATCAAACACGGGGCAGGGCGGCACAATCATCAGGTATGTACTGTAATTCACTTATATGGTGAAAGATGGCGCTATTTGTCTCTAAAATACAGAGGTTACAATTTTTTTTATCACTCTTAAGTCTTTTTATTTTTTATTTATTTACATAATATTTACATAATTTCACACAAAATAAAAAATAAAAAGACAAAAAAACTATAAATCTCTCATGGGTGGGATTCGAATCCGAACCTAAAAGCAGCAAAAAAAAATTAAAATAAGCATCATATGCGTTCTCCTTTTATGTAATTTCGCTCATATCTCCCTTAAATGAATTTTTTCGAAGATAATTCCCTCATAGATCGATTTCTGGTGATTTTTAACCCCTAATCCTAGATTTTCGTCAAAAGGTTTCAAGCCGTTTTCGAAATCGTCGGGACACTTAACTCGTTTAATAGTATAGGATAATATTATTGGTGCCCCTTGTATCGCATATTTGTCATACTCGTATCTGTCTATCGCAAAGTTGGGTATAACAATTTTGTGCAGAAATATTACTGTTAAATTAACAATACACGTGAAACGTAATCAGTTTCTAAGTAACAAAAACAATGTTAAATAAATGTCTTTCAACTTCGCTGGGATCTCAAGCTAATTATTTTTATAATCCAAATTGCTCAATAATCATAATAAAGTTGCGATCATTTGCTGTCTTTATCATCAATGAACACAATGTTTTTATGCTACCTATGAATAATAATAGGTTTCATATTACATATTGTACGTAAAATTAACGTAAGATGCAGAAAAACGTAGGACAAAAATATTGTAAGATTGTGTGCAATCGCCTACGCCAACGGCCTACAGCTGCAACAGATTAACTCGACCAGGCTGCTTCGAGCTAGACAGTGCGCTCCTGTGGGAGTCACACATCCTGCCCGGCTGCAGTAAGGTCGTGCTACTACGCGACGGTACGTACACTCTCTGCTGGCGTATGGTACAGAGCTGTGGGCGTGCGCTGCCGACTCGAATAGGGCGTTTGTCATGCAAAAGCGAGCTCTCAGAGCTATGGCTAGGGTGGCAGACGATGTGTCCGCTAGAGACCTGTTCAAAGAATTCAGGATAATGACTCTCCCTTGAATGTTTATATACTCTATTGCCACTTTTACGAACCAAAACCTCGGTTCTTTTACTAAAAGAGGGGAAACCCACTCATTTAATACTAGACACAAGGACAAACTATGCTCTGTGCCTCATAGTTTGACTAAGTCTGAGAAATTGGTTTATGTCCTCGGTCCGGTGGTTTACAACCGGCTTCCAGACCTAGTAAAGAACGCGAAGTCGCATCGGGCGTTTAAAGCTGAGTTAAAGTCGTGGTTGCTTGAAAAGCAGTTTTATGCTTTTAAAGAATTCATGATGCATGACAAATTGCTCAAGTACATTCCAAAGCGAATACTATTATGTATATATTAATTACAATATTATTATTATTAATTTTTGATCGAATATTAATTATCAAATGACGTGTAAATGTTTTTAAGAATAAATTATTGTATTGTATTGTATTGCAAAATTAAAACTAACGAAACTGACAGAAAAAACATCAAATCATAGTGTTTTTTTATCAGCAGGCTCTTCAGCCTAAGATATCTTAAGAAACAAATATTAAATTCGTAAATCGTGAAATAAGTACGTAGACGTATTTTGGCCTTATTTTTAATAAAATCAGTCAAAAAAATGGGGTAACAATTTTAAAATGTTTTTATTTGTTAAGAAAACAAAAATAATATACGCATTATGCCAAAATATTTAATGCATAAATTTTTTTATAAATAGCCTTTAAAAATTAATGCAATACAATAAAAATCCAATTAAATATAGTCAGTAGGCAGTATACAGAATCAGCCTAATGTACTTTCTCTATTTACTTCACTAAGTTGCCAAAAGGCAGTTGATTCCGCGGGGAAATTCGCGTTCTGGGGGATAAAATTGTGATTTGCTGTTCTCGCTAGTTAAAATCTCAGCGGTCCAAGGGGGGTGTTGGGCGTTGGGTGTTGGCAACCGCGCAATAATACGTGCGTACAGGTAGGCCGAGTCAGTCACTGACATGGCGTGATGTACTGTATGCAGTATGTGCTGTATGTTGATTCATGAAGTTGAATAACAACTTTTTGAGTAATTGTGTATTTTAATAATGTTAATAAATTGTTTGCTTGTTGCTGTCCTCAAACCGAGAAAATTTGCAAAACAAGACCACTGACTTATCTGACATATCTGCTGAGTACGGCTTGCGTATTAATGTACAGAAGACCAAAGAGATGCGCATTAACAATGGAAACGCAACGCCCATCCTTATAAACTCCACGCCCGTCGAGGCGGTAGATAAATTTTGCTACCTCGGCAGCACGATGGATCGGTTTGGCGGAACAGAGATTGATGTAGAGGCGAGAATCAACAAAGCAAGAGGTGTGTTTGGTCAACTCTCAAACTTTTGGCGCTCCAAACATCTATCGCATCGCACCAAAATAAGAGTTTTCAACTCCAACGTCATATCTGTCTTGCTATACGGTTGTGAGACTTGGTTCGTACGCCAGAATATTACACATAGGCTCCAAGTGTTCATAAACAAGTGCCTAAGAAAAATTTTGGGTATTTTCTGGCCGGATGTTATCTCCAACAAAGACCTCTGGAAATTAACGAATCAACGTCCTGTTCCAGTTGAGATCCTCGACAGAAAATGGCGTTGGATTGGTCACACACTGCGACAAGAAGACTCCCGTCTCCCCAAGCAGGCTCTGTGTTACTCTCCTGCAGGAAAAAGAAAGAGAGGCCGACCAAGGTCGACTTGGCGGAGGACTGTGGCACTGGAAGCCGCTTCTATAGACAAAAGCTGGCCGGAGATTGTCGCTGTCGCCGCCGATCGGAAGCAGTGGAAAGCTGTTATTGAGGCCCTATGCTCCTCGAGGAGTTAAAGGAACCAAGAAGAAGAAGAAGAATAAATTGTTTACTGTGCATACAAAATTGCGCGAGCGAAGCAAGCACGATCAAACAAAGATCTCAGACTAATTGCGTTTTAAGAAGTTTTGGACTTTTTTCTCTCATTTGGTTAAAAACTTGGACATAAGATTATACAATACATATTTAGTTATATTAGTAAAATTACTTAAGCTACTTTGTGTCAAATGATTAAATAATAAATAAGAATTTTAATTTATGCCCTTCTTTACGTATACCCCTATAATTGTTGTGTTAGGCGCGAGCGAAGCGAGCGCGAAAATTATAAATTTTATAAATGACATAACAGGATCGACCGTTGCATTGGCGTTTGTGTTTTCGGTTGATTCCCCCCCCCCCCCCCCCATAAAAGGCGCCCGTTGCGGTCGCACCACTCGCACCGCCCTAGGGACAAACTCAACTCAGTCGTTAGGAAACTGTTGTCCGCATACAGGTCGTGGTTAGTTTAGCAACTGCAAAACATAAAATTGTTTGTGAAGTAGCTACAAATTTACGGTATTCGGATTATTTTATTTACTTGTGCTACATTACTTCTATTAGGTCAAGGGGAAATATCCCATAGGTTTTGATTCCCTTGCGAGCATCAAAATATACGGCATTTTGATAAACAGCCGTATCTTTTGATTGCGTTGACATAGAAGTTTGATTTTTTCACATTTTCAATGAATTGCAGATCTGAGTATTTGATATTAATTTCAACTTGATACGTCTACGCATTCCTGAGTAAAAGGGTCTTGATAGAAAGACAGAAAGACACACATACCTCAAATTATAGAGGTATATCTGTCTGTCTGTATTTCTATCAAGACCCTTTTTCTCATTCGTAAGCAAGGCTGGGCATCATAGTCTCCGAACCTAAATTATCCGACGCGGGGTGCTCTGAATTTCCGAGCTCGCTTCTCTTTTAGGATTTCCGTAAGAATTTCGTACATTTCTGATACGTAAAATTTTATCAAGCAAAACAGCAAGTAGTAAATTTCCCCCAAAAAACATAAATGTGAAAATGGCAGCCGAGTTCAATATTATGATAAGGTTTGGTTGTCAACTTCACCGAAAAAAGAATTGAGATCTAAATGAGTGCAAAGTTCTGTAGAAAACCTGAAATTTACTTTTAAGAAGGTATATTTAAAATACAATTTCTTGTTGCTAAATAAAACATTTGGTTTTGCTCAACGAAGTTTTGATTTTATAATATGCAACCCTTACATTCATACAGCCGCTAAACGCTTTGCGGAGGAAAAAATCTCGAAAATATCTAAAATATCAAAACAAATAAAATGTGAGTGTCAAAAAAAACTCAAAATGTTTTTTATTTAAGTAGATGCTTTACACATGCTTTTAAATCGTCAATATTTTTTTTTTCTACCTAGTACAAATTCCCTACCACGCGGGACTTGTACACTGAACGTTTCGGGAAGTGTTTGCGAAGCGAGAAGAAACGTCGAGCCCAAAAGAAACTCGCTTCAACACATTTTTTAAATAAAATCTTAAATTCTATTACAATTCATGTCAACAATAAAATTGTGAGCTGGAGGATCTATACATGTCCATATATCATTTTCATTTACATAATCTAGTATTTTGTAAGCCCTCTAGAACATAAACAATTTTTCACATGCAATTTGAATTTGTTTTCTGGCAAACTAGTCACATTTTCGGGTATTTCGTTATACAATTTTACACACTGCCCCATAAATGACTTCTTAACTTTACTCAGTCTCGAATAGGCAACATCTTTGTTATTAATATTTCTTAGATTAAAATTGTGTCTGTCACTGTTTTTATGAAACAAGTGCAAATTTTTACGTACATACATGATATTTTCGTATATGAATTGACTAGCAACAGTAAGAATATTAATTTCTTTAAACATATTCCTCAACGACTCGCGGGATCGCATCTGGTAGATTGCGCGAATTGCCCTTTTTTTGCAAAATGAAAATCGTTTCAATATCAGCCGCATGTCCCCAGAGTAAGATTCCGTAAGACATTATACTGTGAAAATAACTAAAATACACTAGTCTCGCAGTACCTACATCTGTCAACTGTCTTATTTTCTTAACAGCATATGCAGCTGAACTAAGCCGTCCCGCTAAGGTTTCTACGTGTGGGCCCCATTGCAGTGTAGCATCTAAAGTTATACCTAAAAAAACGGTCTTATTTACAAAGTCCAATACATTATTATCTACAATTACACTGTTTTCAATTTTCTTTACATTTGGTAATGAGAATTTTATGCATTTTGTTTTTTTTTTGCATTTAAGAGTAGATTGTTAACAGTGAACCACTTAAGAATCTCTGAAAGAGTGTTGTTTACTTCGTCAATTTTGCTATCTTTCCTGTCAATCTTAAAAATAAGAGAAGTATCATCAGCAAACAACACAATGTTTGACAAATTTTGCACCATATATGGCAAGTCATTTATATATGTAAGAAAAAGAAAAGAGCCTAATATAGATCCCTGGGGCACACCCATTTTAACCTTAGAGCTGGATGAATTTGTGCCATTTACTTGGACTTTTTGCGTTCTGTTGCTTAAGTACAAATTAAGAAGACTGAGGACCCCGTCCTCGACACCGTAATGCTTTAACTTTATAAGCAATGTATGATGTTCAACGCAATCAAATGCTTTAGATAAATCTCAGAACACTCCTATTGCATTCTGTGATTCTTCAAAAGCATCATAGATGTTACGAATAAGAGATACTCCTGCATCGGTTGTAGATCGACCTTTTGTGAAACCAAACTGTTGTTTATGCAGAAGATTATTTTCATTTCATTTCATGTTTTTTTAATATTTGACTAAATACATAGAAACTGGGGGTTAAACTTTTTAAAGTTTTCAATTGTGAAATATGTAATTTTTCCTATAAATATATAGCTAATGATTTGGGTTTTCCAATAGTTTTTTTTAATTTCTTCAAAATCACAAGAAGAAAACCTATTTTAAATATCACGTATTTCCTAAAAAGCAGCACTTCACGATGGAGCTTTCCGTGTATAAGTTACAAGATAAAAACAATGAGTCAGATGCTATTGTAGGTACTCATTAAGCTTTTATTCATTTTAATTTTTAAATAAAATATGCTAAACTATATTTCTGGTTTTATAACCAGAAATCTTTAACATATCAGGCACCTACTAAAGATCTCAGTACAAACAACGTTTACATTCTGCTTTTCAACGACAGAAAAACAACTTGCTGCCAACGACTTTTGCTACATTCGTGCACTGTACGTAGAACTGACAAAGTACCTACCTAATATCGAAACCTTAAAGTTCGACGGTTGCAGTTAGATTAATTTAATTGAAAGTTAAAAGTCATCTCACTGCAACTGTAAAGTATTCGAACTTTTGTCCGGAAAGACATTCAAAAAAGCTGCAAATAAAGGACACAATAATCGTTCGCGAAATCTGGAATAGGCAATTAAGTTCAATAAATACAAAATTCGCTTGACTTATTTCAAAGAAACTCCGCGGCAACATATACATATAAGAATTCGATTTTTTGAAAAGCATGAACAAAATGTAAAGAGGATTAAAAAATCAACATGAATTACGAAGTATAATTACTAAATAAAATTGAAATACAAAAGGAAATAATAAAATATGTACAACATATGTTTATTTTGGCTATGACTTACCTCGAAACTCCAAGCGCGCGAATTTTTCATTCTTACATTTGAGTACTTTGAAACGGTTTAGTTTCACAACAAGCGACATCTCCAACGCTTTAGCGATAATTTAGAGCACAAAATATTTAGGGAGCGGTTTCCGCAGTACTAGAAAACATCATTGATGCCATTAGAGAATGTTAACCGAAATGGAATATTTCATAGACAGTGTTTCATGAAGTTTTTCGCACAGATAAAAGCTCGTTTAGATTGAAATGCTGCTGTTTCAAAGAATCGGCAACGTTGGAGTGACGGAGGTATAGGATCCGGCAACGGCGGCGGCGGCGGCGGCGGTGACGGGCGGCGCACGCAAGGTGCGCGCGGCCGCCGCCGCCGCCCCGCCAAGCCCCCGCCGCCGTGGGCCTTCAGCTCGCACACAAAGACCTATTCACAAATGCAACTTTTGGGCTAGATATTACTTGGAACTTTTGTGGACCCTTGTAATTGTAAGCTATCTTTGTTTTTCGCCATACGTTTCAATACGAGTATAGGAGAGCAATTTAATCGTATTGCCCAAACATAAACGTACGGTTACTTACTGAAATGATGTTGCCCATGAAGTGATACCTAGCCTCGTAGGTATTCCGAGAGCAAGGCTTTAAAAACGTAACAAAATAGGTGTAGAACCAGTGAACTAGGCCTTCTACTCATTATACTAAACAGCTATTGTTGTACGACTTTGGTGAAATCGCAAAAAAAACTTAATACAGAGTTTGTACAACAACTGATCAATTTGTAACGAGAGTAATTTTTTGATCTAAAACGTGAGACAAAATTTTTCAGTAACAGATGAGTAGAAATCTCAGTCTGACTTTAAAATATATCGTACTCATCAAAAACCTAGACTGTTAATCCCTACAGCTTATTTGCTTATACCCTGCATTATTAGCAATATTGATGGAAAGATTACGTTTTGCAAATGTTCTTATTAACTTATACATCGTACAAAATAGATTGAAATACAGCAAGTATTTCCAAAAAGTTGTACTTATAGTTAAACGAGAAGCTCATAACTTATTCACGCCTTTTTGTTACATTCTGTATAAAGTTTGACTGAAGCAAACTGTTGAATACGATGAAATCGAGCGCTAGTTTGTTCATTGTTGCGGTGACACGGGTGGTGTGGTGGGTAGCACGGTCGGCCAAACGGCAGCCGAGCGGCCGTCCTGTGGGCTACTCAACTGTTGAATGCACGTATCCGACGAGCGAGTAGAGGCAAAACACAAAGCGCAACAGATGAGGCCTCGGGCGAATCATCTCTCTGAAAGGACTGCAAGGTGGACGGTATTGTAATTAAAGGCAGAGGCACTGATACATCTTAAAACGTGAACAGATAAAATAGACCAATAGAACTGAATATCTGCAAGAAATATACTATTTTTGAGATAAGTAATTTGAAACTCAAAACAAGTACACACAAGTAGTCAGCAAAATTGCTGAAACCACTGCGATGGAAGTATACAGGGTGTAAAAAAGGGCATTTGAAATTTTAATGTGTTACTTAGAATCAAGTACAGAATACAGTAAAAATATTGGAAAGAATTTAAATGGGAAACTGCCAAAAAATTGAAACTTGGAATTTTTTGAATATATTTCCTGTATTCTATACTTGATTCGGAGTAACCCCGTAAAATTTCAAACGCACTTTTTAACATCCTGTATAGTTGGTACTTAAGATATTTGAAAGTTCTGATTCAACGCAGCGGCTTCAAAGTTACAAGATAGATAGTACAGTAAGAGACTTCCTCGGCACATGTATGGGGCAATGGAGTACGATCCTTAGTCTCCATGGTCAGCGGCTGTCGAATGCGGAAGACCGGATTTGGATAAAGAGGGGTATATTCCAGGGCAATTGTCTGAGTCCTCTTTGGTTTTGCCTGTCTCTGAATCCACTCAGCTTTCTGCTCGAGAAATCAGGGACGGGATTTCAGTTTCAGAGAGGGGGCTTACGCATGACTCACCTTCTGTACATGGACGATCTCAAACTGTTCGCCCCAAATGCAACACGGTTGGAGGAGCTGTTGATAGTCACTTGTAATTTCAGCAGCACCATCGACATGGAGCTAGGGGTGGATAAGTGTGCGATCCTTCATGTGGAGAGAGGTAGGGTGGTGCATTCGAATGGAGTTGATAGTGACTCCATGAACATTCGTACCCTCTCTGAGACTGAGACATACCGGTATCTGGGTATGTTGCAGAGTATTGGTGTGAACGAGACGGAGGTGAAGCAGGCGGTATGTGACGTGTTTTGGGAGCGCCTGACAAAAGTTTTGGAAAGCTATTTGTCCGGCGTTAACAAGATACGAGCATTCAATGCTTGGGTCATCCCCGTTCTTATGTACACCTTCGGCATACTCAGATGGACACAGACTGAATTAGACGCCCTGGATCGGAAAGTCCCCACTACTATGACACTCCACAGAATGCATCATCCGAGGTCGTCAGTGATGAGGCTGTATATTCCGCGGAAGAGTGGCGGTCGTGGCCTTCTTAGTGCGAAACAAATGCACAACCGTGAAATATGCAGCCTCCGATGCTATTTCCTAGCGAAAGTCGATAGTGATTTGCATAGAGTTGTCATAGCATGTGATAAAGGACTAACCCCTTTGTCCATGGTCCAAGAGAACTGGCAAGCGCCGGCTGTACTTAGCACTGTTGAGCGGGAAGCCATTTGGAAAGAAAAAGAGCTGCAAGGAAGGTTCTTTAAGGCTTTCTATAGATCCTTCGTAGATCAGAAGGCTTCCGTGCACTGGTTGCGCTTTGGAGACCTCTTTGCGGAGACAGAGGGTTTTGTCTGTGCAATACAGGATCAGGTTGTAAGGACGAACAACTACAGGAGGTTCATAATGAAAGACGGTACCTTGGACGTATGTCGGTTGTGCCGTCAACCAGGTGAGACCCTACGCCATATAACCTCCGGTTGTTCGGTTCTTTGTAATACAGAGTATCTGCACAGACATAACCAAGCAGCCAGGATCCTGCATCAAGAGATCGCTCTAAAGTATGGCTTCATAGCTCGGCGGTTGCCATATTACAAGTACACGCCGGAATCGGTTCTCGAAAACGACCGCGCCAAGCTCTACTGGGACCGAGACATCATCACGGACAGGTCTATTGATCATAATAGACCTGATATCGTGTTGATGGATCGGACGCAGTCAAGGGTGTTTTTGGTGGATATCACTATTCCACACGATGAAAACCTCGTGCAAGCCGATGCCGACAAAAGGTTGCGGTACCTTAATCTGGCGCACGAGGTTACGGATATGTGGCAAGTGCAATCCACTGAAATCATTCCTGTAGTCCTGTCAGTTAATGGTTTGATCCCAGTTGACTTGGATCGTAACCTTAGACAGCTGGGACTTCGAGGCAAACCGATAATAGCGGCTATGCAAAAGGCAGTCCTCCTCGACAATGCCCGGATTGTCCGACGCTTTCTCTCCTCGTCGCACTGACTTCCAGCCGACTGTGCTTCTGCTGGAGTAGCTCCTGCCACTTCGCCAAGCGCGAAGTGAGCAGTGTAGCGAAAGCTTATATTGGACATATTAATAATATAATAAATTCATTTTTGAACGAAGACTTTTGGCCTAGTGGAGTTGTTTATCGCCGTTACAAACACAAGCCGCCGGCGCCGCCCCCGACGAGGCTCCCGCAGAAAGGTCGCTAGCGCGGTCGCACAATGGGCAAGATAAGCCTAGTCTCCTTTAACTGTAGGTCAATCAAAAGATCCTACCTACACGTAAGAGATCTATGTAAACAACACGATATAATTGCACTACAGGAGCACTGGCTGCTCCCAGATGACATCGACTTCCTGCAGAATATAGACCCTGAATTTGGCTACCATGGCGTATCGGCGGTCGACACATCAGCCGGTGTGCTCAAAGGGCAAGTATGGAGGAGTTGCAGTGATATGGAGGAAATCTCGTTTCCCCTGTGTCTCACCCATCGACACGGGCTCGACGCGCGTAGCGGCAGTTAAAATCCAGCTAGCCGCAGGTTCGAGCTGCATCGTTATGTCAGTGTATATGCCTACCGAGAGTATAGATAACCTGCCTCTGTTCACAGAGTGCCTAGCAGTGATGAGTGCAGTGATAGAAAATAATAATATCGAATGTGTATTTTGTTTTGGTGATTATAATGCGGATATGTCGTGCTCGAGGAGCCTTTTCGGCCGTGAGTTGGGGCAGTACTGTGAGGACCTGGACCTGGTATGTGTCGATATTTCTCATTTAGGTGAATCATCTGGTACATATACCTACCGCAGTGATGCGCACGGTTCTACTAGCTGGATAGATCATTGTGTCGCTACCGAATCCGCAATAAAAGCCATTTCGGATGTATATGTGATAAATGACGTATTTTGTTCTGATCACTTTCCGCTTATTGTTGAATGTAATGTTGACGTTATAATCCCAAAAGTCACTCACCAAAATTGTAGTGTGAATAGGGTAGCGTGGGGCAATAAAGACTCGGATCAAATAAAATATTACACCGAGCTGAGCGATAAATACCTAAAAGCCTGCAGATGGCCCGCGCTGGCCTATTCCCACTATAAGAAAAACACCGAGACTGTTCTCAATAACAACCTATTACGATAATATTATTAACTGTTTAACTCGAGCTGCTGTCGGTTCATGTAATCGCAAAAATAAAAAGATTAAAAACGTGTAATCGGATGGAACTATCACGTGAGGAGTAGCCACGCAGAGGCCCGCTTGGCTTACCAAGTCTGGCAACTGCATGGCTGCCCTTCCCAGGGTAGTATCTACGAGAATATGTATAATACTCGCAAGAAGTTTAAAAACAAGCTTAACTGGTGTCAACGTAACGAAAATAAAATAAAAATGGATATCATTGCCACGTATAGGTATAAGAAAGATTTTGTTAATTTCTGGAAATAAACTAACAAACTTAAATATAAAACAAATCTTCCGGTATCGATTAGCGGTTCTCAAAATACAACTGAAATAGCAAATATGTTTAAAACTCAATTTAAAACAATTTTAAAAACAAGCGCGAGCACTGGGAACAGCGAGCCTGACCCGGCGCTGGCGCCGCCGCGGCCGGGGCCCGCGGCCCCTTCTTGTCCGGGTGTCCCTGATCTTACCCCTGAGGCCGATGCGAGTAACCTTCATGTCACACCAGAAAATATTTTTGAATGTGTCAGAAATATGAAGCGCGGCAAATCCCCCGGTCACGACGGCCTCAGTGTCGAACACATATTGTATGGAGGCTCGTTGCTCTTTGAAAAGTTAAGCTTGCTTTATAATACATGTATCGATTATAGTTACCTACCTAGCAACCTTATGAAAACATTGGTTATTCCAATAATAAAAAATAGAACTGGTGATGCTTCTAGCTTGCTTAATTACCGTCCTATATCGTTGGCAACAATAATTTCTAAAATATTTGAAAGATTGCTAAATTTACACTTTAATGAAAACAAATCCCCTTAAATAACGCCCAGTTTGGTTTCCGCACTGGACTTTCTACGGATCTTGCCATTTATGCTCTCAAAAATACTGTTAAGTAATATACGTCCAAAAATACCTCAGTCTAAGCCTGCTTTCTAGATTTGAGTAGAACATTCGACACCATAAATTATAACATCCTGTGGGAGAAGCTTAGGTCAACTAAAGTACCACCTAAAGTGACAAATTTATTTGAATACTGGTACTCTAATCAGAGCAACCAGGTACGATGGGGTCAATGTCTTTCCGACTCATACAGTCTGGAATGTGGAGTAAGACAGGGTGGGCTCACATCGCCAGTTCTATTCAACCTATACGTCAACGGTCTGCTCGAGGAGCTCAGCAGGACACGAGTCGGATGCCATGTCGGCGGTCAGTGTGTTAACAATTTAAGCTATGCAGATGACATGGTCCTGCTGAGCCCCTCGGCAGCAGGTCTCCGTAAACTCCTGGCTATCTGTGAAAAGTACGCAGGCGTACACGGTCTTACCTATAATGTAAGGAAAACAGAAGTAATGATTTTTTAATCCGGGCGAGGTCCTGAAAGGGTGCCTACAATAACGTTGTGTGGTTCTACCCTATCTGTTGTATCGAAATTTAAATACTTAGGTCATATCCTAACTAACACGATGCGTGATGATGACGATTTAGAGAGAAAGAGGCGAGCGCTCACCGTGAGAAGTAACATGCTCGCGAGGCGGTTTCCGCACTGCTCAGACCAGGTCAAAATCACCCTGTTCAAGGCATACTGACAGGCGTTCTACACCAGCCAGCTATGGAGCGATTACACGAAGTGTGCTTACAACACACTCCGTGTACAATATAACAACTCCTTCAGAGCCATGCTCGGTCTACCCTGGCGGTGCAGTGCGTCTGGCATGTATGCTGAGAACAGGGTTGATGATATGCCCTCAGTATTAAAAATAATTAAAACATCATTCCACAAAAGGATTACTGTTTCAAATAATGACGTAATAAAATGTATATTTCATACAGTACAATGTATATCTCGTACAGTTATATAAAAATGTTACATGTACTTTTATGTACAATATAGTAGAACTATGTACAATATAGTAGAATAGTCTACTTTATACATAGATATAGACACTGACACTGTAATTTATAATTACATTATAATTAGTTACAACTGAACTGACGACTTACTCGTACCCTTGTGTAAAATAATTATATGGGAAACTTTGTGTATGCCTGAAATAAACTATTATTATTATATATTTACGCTTTTATTATTTATCTATTTATTTCTTTTTCAATTGTAACACAGGAGGTGATGAAATTTTACTAACTCATTCGTTCACTTCCTCCTTGTTTCACTCTTTTACACTCTACACTCTCTACACTACATATATTGTAGTAATTTTTAGCTTCTTAGCTCTCTTCATGTACGCCTACTCTTCTGGGCGAGACTGGGGAATTCTTATTAACTCTTGCGGGTTCTTGTCTCTGCAAAATATTTTTTATTTTTTATTTTGGGTTTTAATCAGGAGCGGTTTGACTACTCCATAAATAAGCCTAGGTCTAAAGATAACGATGTGGTTCGTTGAATGTGAGCTCTACTCTCTGGTTTGTTAGATGATTGGACACATGTTGACGTCTGAGTGCTGGTGAATGCATATCATTTCTATGCTATTTATGTATGAATGCTTGCAAGTTGATGGAAGTTGATGAATGAGAGATTTTAGCATATGGTAGGTGCATAGGATGATACGTTTAAGAATGTGAACCTCCGAAATTTAACATCTTCAAAATTTTTTGTAAGCAAAAAATTGTTCGGGTTGTCGGGGAAAATATAGGATTATTTATCTCTCTTGTAAATATTTACCTTTGTTAGTTTTATTCATGTATTCCTTTTATTCCTTTATGTGCGTAGGTTCTTAAGTTAGCGTTTCTTATTATCTTTATCTCGAAATTCTTGTATTTACTCAAATATTGTTTGTTTTCGATACAACTTCAATTCAATGTTTCTTTTTTTTTTTTTTTTTGTTTGGTTCTTTCCTGCTTTTGCAAGGAAAAGGCAAAGGCTTCTCTGGCCATACAGCCTATTCTTACGTAGTTTGCTCTTCTCTAAATATTTTTCTATTTCATTTGTGTTCTCATTTATCAATTTCTGTCGTCTTTAACTTTTTCTCTATTCTTCAACAAAATGATAGCACTTTTGATGAAGATTTCATGGACTTCTTGAGAGCACTCGAAACACAGTCTACACACTTTTATTTCATTATCCTACATATTAGACACTTAAATGGCACTTTATTGAACAATACACTATCAATATTATGCATTAAAAACCACGATATCTATTTTTTCGGATAATAAAACAAAAATGACAAACTCTTGCCGCGAGTTCCCGCCAAAAAGTCCTCAATGTTTCTATGTTTGACATCTTATAGTTTCTATGTTTTATTCTTAAGGAGTTTGCATCAGTTGTATATTATTAAGGGAGTAATTAAGAACTACGGACTTTTTGGTTTAACGCCTATTTTTCCTGGCGAGTGAGAATAGCCAGGACTGATGACAAAGGATGTCAAAAAAGAAAAAAAAAAACAAAAATGAACACGACTCTTCCGATTTTCTTGAAGAAGGGCGGACGGAGATTGTTTTTTCAACGCCGGACTCTGCAAGAACTTCTCTGGAACGGAAGCCGGGGTGATTCTCTCTATAGTCCCGGGCCCTTCTGCTGTCGTCCCACCGGAAACTCAGCCGATCTACCCGTCGCCGTCGGGGCGCGCCGCTCCAGCCGCCCGACGCATTAGCCGCCCGCCGCCCCATGTGATGTTATTTGTTTTATTGTAAATAGTGAAATAGTGCGTAGTGATCGTGGACACTGGGGACACTTTTTAGAATAGGTTTTTTGTATAGTTTTCTTTTATTTATTAAATATTGTAATCCCAGATAGCCCCCTCTTTCCTTTTGTAACGTAACAAAATAAAATATCAAACAAAGAAGGTATTAAGATAATACATATAGGTATAACGATCAAGACCCAACAAAGATATGTTCCACATAAATATACGGCAGTAACTGTACCTCGTTACTACCTCTCTCTACGAGCATTGCGAAATGCGAAAACGTTTATGCGAAAACTACTAAATTGATTCTAAATTGCCTATTATCTTAAATGTTAATTCTATCTGTTAAATAAGCTTTATGTTTTCTAAAATAAATAAAATAATTGAACCTTTTAGTTCCGAGTCACTTGTAAAAGCATAAAATATGTACTGATACCCGATATGTTTCGGGTGCTCAGCTCAGTCCATAAATTTTCATGCATGCGTGATGCGTGACTGCATGACTAATCAAAGACAGCACACGGTCCAGCCTACAGCCAGTCTGCATCAGTCACATCGAATGCATAAAAATTATTCCATTCATCGCTGTAGTGTAGAGGCTAGCGAGTCGCGACGCGGTCTACGGTGCGTCATTGCCTGGGTGACGTATGCGTGTCTGTGGGAGTAGTTTGCTCTCCGCTCCGACCGTGTTCCCATCAGTTTGGTTAATCGCTTCACATTCTGAGCCTGGATCCCGAGTGAGTCAGTAGTTCGCAGTGAACCAGTGGTGCGCAAACGTCGCGGCGATGTTCAACACGATACAAATTCAAGTACGTAACGCTACAGTCACATTTAAAAATTAAGTTATTTTAAATACTTTGTTACATTAAAACTCGTCACCTATATATATAGATTGCGAAAGTGTGCGTATGTTTGTTGCCTTACGATAGTTAACACAGTTGCTTGAGATTACAAACGAAGCGAAAATTACATGACTATTGCATTATCTTTGGGTAAATTAGGTATGTACTTAGCTGATAAAAATAATGGATGTACATACCTAGTTCAAAAAAGAATACAGGGTACTTATTAGCTAAAATTTAACAGATAAACCCGTAAATAACAGATACAATAACAGACACAAAATTATATTTTTCGACTTTGTAGCAAGGGTCCAAATGTTTTTGCTACTAAATTAAGGAAAACGAGGCTTGCCTAGTTTTATGAGTAGAAGGTTCCTTAAAATTAATATTTTATGTATCACCTTTAATATTTGGTACAAACAAAGGGCTCTTATATTTAAGGTATCCTTGAACTTTGACCTTTAAAGTGGTATAAATTTCGGCATGTGTATTGTTAAAGTTTTGAAGATCCCTAGACCCTATTATCAATTGAGCAAACGTCAACAGCGATAAAACAAACCAAGCACATTAGCTGGTCGAGATAACGGCCGAACACGAACATCAACTTGGGTTACTGGCACACTCGTACCGTACTTATTGGTTTGAGGTTCGAGGACGCAATGTGCAACTTATAAATTATTTTATAATATTTTATTATAATGGTTGAACTGCCGTCGATCTCATGACTGTGATAACACTTTTAAATTATACCACTCCATAAGAAGAAGAAGTCTACGTCAATGTTCATTAAGAGTACTTATTATTATGATGCATTGCAGCACAAGACAAGCTTGCGAAGTTCATTTAATTTTATTGCAAAATATGTGAATCATACACAGATTACATAATTTATTTATATAGGTAATTATTGTCTAATTTATTTTAATTTTGAAATATCTTTCTTGCGAAACTAAGGTTTCCTGAACTTAATAGAAGCTGGAAATAAAAATTATGATCTGCATCAAATATAACAGACATAAGAATATTTAGGATGATAACTAAGTATTTCAAATATGAAAAAAATATTTCGAAACTTCGATAACGCGACGGCTATTGTCGGCAAACAGGTAATTTATTGTCGGTGTCATGTTAACCATATCTTTTAAAATCTATTGATTTCTGCTGCCCTCACCTTGATGGTTGACACTCTAACAAAACCAATTGTCATTTGAAGTACTCAGGTATGTATAAAATATGCTGCATAACAATGTATTGTTTGTAATAGCTGTTTACATAACTATTAATACAAATATAGTATTAAGTTATCCTACTAATACCTATTATAAATGTGAAAGTTTGGATGTTTGTAAGTTTGTATGTTTGGATGTTTGTTACTCAATCACGCAAAAACGGCTCAACAGATTCGGATAAAATTTGGTACACAGTTTAATACCTGGATTAACACAGGATACTTTTCATCCCGGAAAGCTCGAGGGTTTCCATGTATCAGGCGGAAATCAAACCTGATTTTGATAATGTCTGTTTGACAGTTGTCATTCTGACAGATGTCATTTTGACAGTTGTCATTTTGACAGCGGTCATTTTGACAGTTGCCATTATGACAGTTGCAATTTTGACAGTTGTCATTTTGACAGTTGACATTTTGACAGTTGTCATTTTGACAGGTATCTTTACACAGTTATCTTTTGACAGTTGTCATTTTGACAGTTGTAATTGCGACAGTTATTATTTTGACAGTTATCATTTTGACAGTTGTCATTTTGACAGTTGTGATTTTGACAGTTGTCATTTTGACAGTTGTCAGTTTGACAGTTGCCACTTTGACAATTGTCAAAATGACAACTGTCAAAGAGAGATACAGAGAGAGACAGATGTTCACGCCGAAACTATTGCAATTCGAAACTCCAACTTTACTGAAGTAAAAAATCATTTTTTGCCCTCAATTGTTAAGCCATTGGTTTATCAATTAAAACCATTCTTTATCTGTAATAAATAATAATTAACTTGCACTATTTTTTCATATACAAGTTCAATAAATAAATATGTATTACATTGAATGCAGATACTTTTTTACCTTATATTATTTAGGTTTCTATGTTTTTTCAGCTCCTTTTGCTTGATTATACATATACGTATTTTAATCTTAACAACTCCATTAGTAGTTATGGTTTATTATAATAATTGCCCAGGTTAAAATAATTAAGATGGGAATGGTAGGTATGCCTGTAGTGTGTACTACCCACCCACTATTATTCAGAATTACCGGACATAGTATAGCAAAAAGTAAAAAACTAATCTTTGTACGTACAAAGATTACGTACATTAAGTACCTACTTAAACTTTTCCGTGAAGGGAGCTAAAAATGATTCATTCATGTCAGTAAAGATTATAAATAACAACAATTACAATTCTATCGTAAATCAAAAGCAGATGACCTCTCTCATTATTTTTCATTACATTTAAAAAAAAACACTACACTAATTCAAACCACATAAGTATTTTCTACGAGAGGTAGCCAACAGTGGGACTGTAAATACTTTCAACAATTAATTATTAATTAACGTATTGCGCATACCCGACTAGAATACCTTCCTCACTGTAATTATTCACAATTAAACCTATGGCATAAATGAATACCAAATAAGTGGATAAATGGTTTATTAATTTTTGGTAAAATGTACATACATTAGACATTTGTTTGTTTTGGGCGCTACTCTTACTAACTGTTGGAGTCAACCAGAGATATGCGCGTCGCTCTAAAAATACATACATAACGCACGAACAAAAATAACAGCCACGTGGGGGCGGAATGGAGTAAGAACTCATATTATGCGGCTAACGGAGCGTCGTGGCATAGTATAGTCGATAATTTGCTACATACGAATGGTAAGTGGTGTCCAAAATAGAACAAGATCAAGATTTTCAATGTTAGGCAATGCCAAGTCGGTTTTTGTGGTATTGCTTCGATACGGAAGAATTATTGGTGGCTAGTAAGATTTTCGTTTTACAAACTTGCCAATTCTTGACCCGCAAGGAATGTTGGTATTAGAAATATTTCTCGTATATGTAGCTAAAATATAAAACATTATTAATAAAACTAGGTAAGCATACAATACTCATTTTATGTTAAAGCATTGGATTAACCAAAACTCAACATAAATTATTATCCTTTAGTTGGAAACGGACGGGTTTGTGGTGCTGGAAGACTTCCTGCGGCCCTCGGAGTGCGACGAACTGCTGGGAGCCGGCCTGGAGCTCACCAACAATCTGCCGGAAATCACAGACCGCGTGGTCTTCTCCACTACAGCTGAGAAACTGGCAAGTGTCTTTGGTCTGACGTACCTATTGAACTGATTGACTGGCTCCATCAGATGTGGATTTTAGGTTATGAAACTGGACAGATGTAATAAACGCCGGGAAATAAGCTTGCCTATCAAATATTATTAATAACCGTGAGAGGTAAGCGTGCCAACAGCTCCAGCTCAAGGACCTACCTAGACAGCAGGTAATGGTTTCCGTAAATCTTCCGGGAGCACAGTTTCCATGTAGCGTTCGTCTCTAAGACTCCGAGAGAAGCTTGACGATCCCAGCCTGCACTTCACAGCGTATGCAGGTATTTACAGGCCTTGGCGTTATGGAGTATGGGTAGTACGTACATACTTGAATTGAGAACACTAATATATTTCATAGATCTGTAGTTTTGCCGTACATACAAATAGATATTACCTTACCCAGGGCAACATTTCTGTGATGAACAGGTTTCTTTGCTCTGTGTCTTTATATATATATATATATATATATATATATATATATATAAAATAAAATAAAGGTATATATGTATGTTTATCAGCCTCTGATTTCCATGATCCGGGAATCCTACTTTGGGTCCAGACGACCGTGTGTGATTTGTCCCAGAAATTGATTTATTCCCTAGATTTATATTACAATATGAGACGGAATAGCCTGCGTAGCAACACATGTTTACGTCGGCATCGGTACACCAACAATTCAAAATATTCGTCAGGAATTACCGATATTAATACAGAAAGTTTAATATTAATATACAGCAATAGAAACAAAGGTATTTATATTAGTCAGGCTATCGATGTGGTCACAGAGCATCATTTCATACATAATTATGAGATGAAGACATTATATTATCTAAGTATACAGCAATTTAAATGACACATGTTAAAACTTCAATTCTGTATCTTTCAGCATCTGAAGGACGGCTACTTCCTAGAGAGCAATGACAAAATACGGGGATTTTTCGAAGAGGACGCTATAGCCGACGACGGCACACTCAAAGTGGATCCGGCAATTTCATTAAACAAGGTCGGTATCATAATTCAGGTATTAACAACTCCTTAATTATTATAGGATAGGCATGGTAGCTGCAGCATAATAAAGTCCTACTTAATTAACAAATGAAAGTATGTTATTCTTCGTTCAAGCTTGTAAGACAAGGAACACCATTTTTATTATTTACTATTATAGCTGGAGCCCGCGACCGTGTTCGCTTGGTGTTCGTGATTGGCTGCTCAGACTTACTTAACCGTCTCATATGTCCTCCTTAATTAGGTGCTAGAGTAGAGACCACTTACAGTTTCGTCCGCGTGATGTCGATAAAGTTTTACTCACCTACTTCTATCCCAAGTCAACGTCCCGTCCCCATAAAAACTAAAAATGTCCATAAAATGTGTTTGAAAATAAAAATTCCTTGTTGGAGAATAATGAGATTAGTATACCAGCAGTTTCACACTGAACCACGTAACTTTGCTAATGGATCACATGTGCAAATTATTTTATTTTAAAATCAACTGCATGTTGCTGACCTGTTTAAATATCTGTTATTCATCATAATAATGATAATCAATCTATTTAAATTCCTCCTGCTTTCTTTGTACAAAATCTATGAATAAAAGGTAATAAATTTTATTTCTTGTACAGTGACGTCTGTCCTAGGTAGGGTTTCTGCTCGAGCTTTATCGAACTCGAGAAAACTCGAGAAATAAGGCCTCATTCGAGACGAGAAAAAAATAACCGGAACTCGAGAATTCTCAAGTTTTTTATTGTGTAAGAAAATTTTAATTTTTGTTCCTTTCCTTCCCTTAATAATAGGTACCAACCAAATACTACAAAATAATAATTATGATATACTTAATAATATCCCATATAACACAAATGGGTTGCACAAGGGCTTTATAGCGTATCCGATTGCGTCTTATAGCTGTAACTTGTTAGTTCCATAGCCCGCTATGGAACCTTTATAAACCGCTTATGCCTCCAGGGGGGCGCCAATTTTTGGCAGCCTACAGTTCTAGAGGAACTGCTAGTGATTGTAAAGTGCTTTAATAGCGAAAATTGAGGATGAAAGTTCATGTAGCGCTTAAGGAACTCACGTTGGCTACTTAATTGACCGAATAGACATGTTAAGAAGACAATAACTATACAACAGTAGTTTTTAATGCTCATAGTTCTATGTATAAGAGTTATATTGTAGTGAAAATTAGAACCTAAGACTGCAACAGCAAAACGCCATTTTTGGCAATGAATTTTATGTTTTTCTAAAATTTGGTACTATAAACACTCTACATAATTTGGTTGAGGCCTAATAATGGATTCTCGTATTTATAATATACACAAGCGAACCTAAATAGGCGTAATTAGCAACAAAACTGAGATATAAAATAAAAATTAAATTAAATAAATGAATCAATTTTACGAATTTTACGCTTAATCGATGGCGCATTAATTTTTTACCCAAAACATTGCATATATTTCACGATAAATTTAATTCCCAACTGTTTTTACACACGAACAATTCGAAACTGTAGGATAAATATATGTTCACAAAAACTCCACCATTATTTAAGTCAAATGTCAAATATTTCATTGCTATTATTTGTTCTACAATAAAATTTACTACTAAAACAGATAATAATCACCCCATAACCACTTCTGGAATATTTTGCTAACCTCATTAGAATAATGATTTTGATGGAGTGAATGATTTAGAATCATATTCGTTCAATTAAGCAGCCAACGTGAGTTCCTTAAACGCTACAGGAACCGAAATACAGCTTTCATCCGCAATTTTCGCTAATCAAGCACTTTACGATCACTGTTAAGCAGTTCCTCTAGAACTGTAGGCTGCCAAAAATTGGCGCCCCCCTGGAGGCATAAGCGGTTTATAAAGGTTCCATAGCGGGCTATGGAACTAACAAGTTACAGCTATAAGACGCAATCGGATACGCTATAAAGCCCTTGTGCAACCCATTTGTGTTAGTTGGGATAATATCCGAGACAAATCACACACGGTCATCTGGTCCCAAACTAGGATTCCCTGTATCTTGGGAACCAGAGACTGATATACATACACATTTAAATACATACATATATAGATATTATACACCCAGACTCAGAGCAAACATTTCTGCTCATCACAGAAAGTTTATTACATAAAAAATTTTGCTTTTTTAAATTAATTTCAACAAATTTTAACAGTTTATATAAAAAGACTCGAGACCCGAGAAAACTCGAGAAGTTGGCCTCGAGAATTCTCGAAACTCGAGAAATAAAAAAGGTTGAGAAACTTTTAACCCTAGTCTTAGGGATCACCAGGCCCGGCACGTGTCCTTGGTGACATTTAAGAAGGCGGGGGCAGGACCGGGGTGGGGGAGCAGGGCTTCATGAACCAATGCACAATGGAAAAATTTCTTTAATTTAGTATATTTTCAGTTCTTTTTAGTTTGATTATACATAGAAATTTAATGTAATATTAATTACCCTATAAAATAGGTATTTATAAAAGCTGAAGCTGGTACTGCTGGTACACTTCAGACTATGTATTTCATATATCGATATTTATTCACCTGACCAATTCTATCTCTTCTATGTACACAGTACATAGCGTACATATTATGCTATAAATAGATTGATATTGAAATTGTATATAAACTTACTATATAGAACTTCTGTATGGGCTAAGATTTTCCTTAGTTCCCGATAAAATAAATAATTCAAGAACGAAGGGCTGCCACTTCTCAACACTTGAAGGCTCTTCGCGATCGATAACAGCTAACCTGCTGGAGGAGAGGAACATGATCGTCACGTACTTCATTATCCCTCTGGAAGATCTTGACAATGAAGGCAATTTATTATTAAACTCGGTCGCCTGACTTACGTTTACAATTATAATAAACTCAAATTATAAACGTTCCACCGATAGAACTATCTAATATAAACTATCTATAGATTTAACATGTTTCTTTTTGAAAAGTGATTTAGTTTAGTGACTTTAAGTTGAAAATATGTAACTCGAGGTGTCCATTTTAAAAGTTTTGTTACCATCGATTCTATAGAAGAAGAAGCTCTGTTAAACAGTATGGCCCCTTTCTAAAGGCGATCTCATCTTCTCCCCAACACCGCTTTCTCATATTATTCCTGTCCTAAATCAAAATCCTTATGCAGTCACAGTTAGCATGAAAAAATTACTGCGGTTATACGTTACCTATATCTTCATAGTAAAGACATCAACGAGACGTGCAGGCCGTAGCTTCATAGTAAAGACATCAACGAAACGTGCAGGGCGTAGCTTCATATTAAAGACATCAACGAGACGTGCAGGGCGTAGCTTCATAGTAAAAACATCAACGAGACGTGCAGGGCGTAGCTTCATAGTAAAGACATCAACGAGATGTGCAGGGCGTAGCTTCATAGCAAAGACGTCAACGAAACGTGCAGGGCGTAGCTTCATAGTAAAGACATCAACGAGACGTGCAGGACGTAGCTTCATAGTAAAGACATCAACAAGACGTGCACGGCGTAGCTTCATAGTAAAGACATCAACGAGACGTGCAGGGCGTAGCTTCATAGTAAAGACATCAACGAGACGTGCAGGGCGTAGCTTCATAGTAAAGACATCAACGAGACGTGCAGGGCGTAGCTTCATAGTAAAGACATCAACGAGACGTGCAGGGCGTAGCTTCATAGTAAAGACATCAATGAGACGTCCAGGGCGTAGCTTCATATTAAAGACATCAACAAGACGTGCAGGATGTAGCTTCACAGAAAAAATATACAGAATGACTAGTACATTCCAGAAAACCTCTTTATTGGTGATTTTACTCATGAAACTGAACAACTTTTGTTATAGAACTTTGCTGAAAGGGCAAAAAAATAATTGTAAGTTTTCATATAATTTGATCAGTTTGTGAGCTATTGTAAAAAGGTATTGGGTAAAATCTCATTTTAAATCTTGTTTATACCTTCTATTCAGCGTGCTTGTGCCCAGTATGTAGTGATAGCGAGGGGTGCGGTCCACAGGTGGGGCACGCGCTGCACCTACTGCACCCCATCTTCCGCTGTTACACTTACAGCGAGCGCGTGAAGGGCGTGTGTCGCGCGCTCGGCTTCCGCGAGCCCGCTGTCGTGCAGAGCATGTACATCTACAAGAACCCAGGCGTCGGGGGAGAAGGTATGTGCTGTATTTTGGTCTTCCACCACATCTCATCTCATTATATTAATACTATATTATATTATATTATTATTATATTACAATTATAAATGCGAAAGTATGGATGTTTGTTTGTTTGTTTGTTTGTTCCGCTTTCACGCTAGACAAAGCACGATAGACAAAGCACTCGGTTAACACATAGGATACTTTTTATCCCGGAAAACTTGAAGGTTCCCGGAGGAATAGCTAAAAGTGAAATTTGTACTACATCGTGTTTTTTTCCGCTTTCACGCTGAAACTACTGAACGGATTGGGATGAAATTTGGTAAGTAGATAGATAAAGCACTCGGTTAACACATAGTATACTTTTTATCCCGGAAAACTTAAAGGTTCCCGGAGGAATGGCTAAAAAGTGAAATATTTACTTTATCACACCACTTTCACGACGAAACTACTGAACGGATTTGGATGAAAGGTAAGTAGATAGAGAAAGCACTAGGCTAACACATAGGATACTTTTTGTCCCAAAAACTTCAGGCTTCCTGGAGGAATAGCTAGAAAGTGAAATTTTTAGTTCATCATATTTGTTCCGCTTTCACGCTGAAACTACCGAACGGATTGGGATAAAATTTGGTAGGTAAATAGATAAAGCACTCGGTTAACACATAAAATACTTTTAAGTAAATGCTAGAAAACAACATAGTAGAACATAGTTTAACGGGGATCTGGATATAACATTTCCATGTCATCCTCGAAAACCGTCTTAAATACAATATCCACGCGGGCGGAGCCGCGGGCAACAGCTAGTATGACATTATACTGGGTGAAACTGAAACCGCGGACCCAATTTTAACTGTAGCTTCTAGACATGACACTAAACAACTTCAGCCCACAGTTAAAGTTTGGTCCGCAATTATATTTCATCCTGTTTAGGTATGTCTGTTGAGTGCTGCGACTGAGATTTGCTGAAAAATGTTTAGTATCTATGAATACGTAAGGTTATAATTATTTTTTTACCTTACATATTGTACACGAAGTAATTACGCAAAAATAATGTAGATGTCGCAGATGGATTGTATAATCCGTTGTTTTACAAAACCGTTAGCGATTTTACAAAACAGCGCCGTTTTGTAAAACAGCTGAACGACGTTCAGTTAGATTGCCATTGCGCTACGTTACGTTACGTTTTACCTTTAGACATATTGTAGAATGGCTTATCTGCAGCCACAATAAGTTTATAAGTTTGGTGTATAAAGGTATAAATCATTGACAAACGCATATGCAAAGAGTTTTTACTCATTCATATTTCAAATAGTTGGTTGAGAAAAGAGAATACTGTAACCATTAGAATATAATAGAATACCATTCTTGCCGAATAATGAACTCCATTGGTTTCATTGGTAAGGAAAGAGAATTAGGACTGACGGAGCCAAAGCGCATTTCTTATAGTACTCGAGCCAGCGAGGTGAATGGGCCTGAACCTATAAGAACGCTGGAAGCAGTCTAGCTCCAAAGAACTTTTTGTTTTCAATCGTTTGGCTCGAGTCTTACAGTCCAGATCGGTCACTGAAGTTTTTTATGACGTTCAGAAAAACTTAAAAAAGTCGTATTTGGGCCTAAATATATAAGACTCAAAATGAAATTTGGATATGAAAGTAAGTACATTGGAAAATCCCATAACATTTTTTTTCCGCTGAAATCGGTCACCGTCCCAAATCAGACAGGGGTCAGAAATCGTAAAAAATCGGTTTTGGAACTAAACACATAAAATCTCTGCAACCAATGTAAATCGATAAAACACACTACACCTTATACAAAAAGTTCAGTCTTACAACACGAATCGGTCACAGTTCCAAAATCTGACTACTTTTATAGCTTAGGTTTTTTCGCTGACGATGGGCGATAACTCGATAACCATTAAGGTTAGAGGTATAGTTACTTCGGCAAAAATAAAGTGCATAAAATTTCCAACAAAAAAGGTTATATTCATTTTTATTGTGGGATTAATAGATAATGAGCAAATTGTAAAACTGTTTCTCATAAACGTCGTTTTCGTCTATTTCTCTATAACCTTTAAGATTACAGGTATAGTTACTACGGTAAAAATAAAGTACATAAAATTTTCAACAGAAAAGGTCATATTCATTTTCACTGTATATTTAATAGAAAAAGAGTAAATTGAAAAAATAATATTATATTTGAATTTTTCATCTATTGGTTGATAAATTAAAGATTAGAGGTATTGCGGCTGTAAAAGAAATAAAGTTTATAAAATTTTCAACAAAAAAGGTTCTATTCATTTTTATTGTGGGATTAATAGATAAAGTAAATTACAAAATTATTTCTCATACATAAAGTTTTTGCCCATTTCTCCATAACCTTTAAGATCAGAGGCATAGCTACTACGGTAAAAATAAAGTGCATAAAATCAACAAAAAAGGTTATATTCATTTTCACTGTCAAAACAATGTCAAAACAAACATGGTATTTACCAATTTTAATCAAAACAACATAAATACAGTTTTCATCAACATACAGGCACATAATTTGAAAATGAGTCAGTTCAAATTTTTAATTCAACAGAGTTTTCTTTACTTTTGTTTAGAAACTTATTTCAGGTTACAGCGCTTTTTTCAAATTATGATATTACTAGCTTCCACCCGCGACTTCGTCTGCGTAAACATCAGAATTGGTTCCAGAGAGATAAAATGTTAAGGCAGCGCCATCTATAACAGTTTTTAGCCCCTCCTCTGTGAGCCTTTGAGGCTTCTGGGATAAAAAGTATCCTATGTGTTAGCCGAGTGCTTCATCTATCTACCTACCAAATTTCATCCAAATCCACTTATTATTTTCAGCGTGAAAGTGGAACAAACAAACAAACATCCATACTTTCACATTTTTAATATTAAACACTTAGTTATAATAAAAAAACATGTTTACATCACCCTTTCATATTATTATTAGGCCCCAGGAATGTGAATAACTAACTTTTTTGTACCTTGAATTTATGAGTAAAGAAAATTATGTACTTACATATGTGTAAGTCTTGAAGTTAAAATTGTTAGTGTTTACATGGTTTATGGTAAAATTTTATTGAAATGTTGATTTTGTTTGTTTTTGATTTTACGTTATAAATTTTGTTCATAGTATTGTCATAATTTTTAAATGCTATTTTAGAAAAGTAAGTTATTAACATTCGTGGGCCCTAATGATAATACGAAAGAAGGATGTAAATGATTTTCATAATTACTTACATAGTGTCGATTTTAACATCATAATTTGAAAAAAGAGCTGTAACTTAAAATAAATTTCTAAACAAAACAAAGAAAAATCTGTTGAAGTAGAAATTTTGTATGACTAATAATTAAACTACAGGGACCAACTGAATTAGTTTACTTTTAAATTTAATATGATGGGTTTTATTAATGTGTATGTCAATGACTTTCCAAGTGCAATAAAAAAACCTATGGTGCTGTGTGCTGATGACATCACATTAATATTTTCTAACGAAAACAAATCTTTCCTTGAAAGTGACATCAACGATACCTTGCTGCAAGCTATAAAGTGGTTGGAAGCAAACAATTTGCAGTTAAACTTGGGAAAAACTAAACTTATGAAAATGTATAATAAAATACCATCAACCTTGCAACTTTAGATAAGTTATGAAGGAAAATTCGTAGAGGAGATCCAAGAAACAAAATTTCTAGGATTATATTTGTAATCTAACCTTTCTTGGAAAACACATATAGAGAAAATATGCACACAGCTCAGCCAATTTTCATATGCTCTGTTTATGCTGTCAAAAAAAGTGGCAAGATTAACGATATTAATGGCTTTTAGGGGATATATGGAATCTGTTATAAGATACGGATTAATTTTCTGGGGAAACTCCACTGACAGACAAAAAGCGTTCGTTGCCCAGAAAAGATGTGTCAGATCGATGTGCAAACTAAAACCAACAGATAGCTAGCTGTGGTGAACCTTATTTTAAAGACCTCAATATTTTAACACTACCTTCAATGTAATATTAGAATTGGCATCTTTTGTCAAAAGCAATTATAGTCTATTCAGGGTATTCCAGAGTAAGCGTTATTTCCACAAAATTAATGCATTTGAACGTAAAACAGCGTACTTTGACAAAAGCGTATTCGGTATGTGCTCTAGAGTATTTAATAGGCTTCCTAAGGAATTAAGAGAGATGGATTATCAGACATTATTTAAACACAAACTCTATGACCTCCTAGTTAATAAATGCTATGAAAAATTTAAATATAAAAATTATTCTTTCAATTTACTCTTTTTCTATTAAATATACAGTGAAAATGAATATGACTTTTCCTGTTGCAAATTTTATGTACTTTATTTTTACCGTAGTAACTATACCTGTAATCTTAAAGGTTATGGAGAAATAGGCGAAAACGATGTTTATGAGAAACAGTTTTACAATTTGTTCATTATCTATTAATCCCACAATAAAAATGAATATAACCTTTTTTATTGGAAATTTTATACACTTTATTTTTGCCGAAGTAACTATACCTCTAACCTTAATCGTTATCGAGTTATCGCCCATCGTCAGCGAAAAAACCTACGCTATAAAAGTAGTCAGATTTTGGAACTGTGACCGATTTGCGTTGTAAGACTGAACTTTTTGTATAAGGTGAAGTGTGTTTTATCGATTTACATTGGTTGCAGAGATCTTATGTGTTTAGTTCCAAAACCGATTTTTTACGATTTCTGACCCCTGTCTGATTTGGGACGGTGACCGATTTCAGCGAAAAAAAAATACGACTTTTTTAAGTTTTTCTCAACGTCATAAAAAACTTCAGTGACCGATCTGGAATGTAAGACTCGAGCCAAACGATTGAAAACAAAAAGTTCTTTCGAGATAGACTATTTCCAGCGTTCTTATATGTTCAGGCCCTTACACCTTGCTGGCTCCCGATCTATTAGCGGGGTATCGGTTTCAATGATTGTTGTTATAGCGTAAACAATGCAAAGAGTTTATACTCATACATCATTTTAAATAGTTTGTTGACAAAAGAGTATGTAACAATTACTATAGGCCTTGCGTGTTCTTTCGATCATGCAGGTTAACTGACACAGACACGGTCATAACCTGGATGGTTTTCTTCATGTGATAACGCGGGCGAAGCCGCGTGCGGAAAGCTAGTTATGTTTATACAATTCCGCGTATTGTAGCCTAGTTATTATGGAAATCCGCTAAAGTTCGTTGAGCTGTTTTACAAAACGGTGCTGTTTTGTAAAATCACTAGTGGTTTTGTAAAACAGCGGATTCTGCAATCCATCTGCGACATAGACACAGGGACGACATTACATTGGTATAGTGATAGTGATCCGTATTCAATGATAGGTAGGTATACATGGTTTCTGCACAATTATTTTAATGTTGTCTTTGATGTAGAGCGTTTACATCCACGGACTTGGGCAACGCGACCTTTGAAGCGATTTTTCCAATGTTCTCCTCACGTTTCCACTATAAGTATTTACATAAACCTTGTTACAGTGGTGGCACACCAAGATGCGACATACCTGTACACGGAGCCGACGCCGCCCGTGGGGTTCTGGATAGCGCTGCAAGACGCGACTGTGCAGAACGGTTGTCTGTGGATGGCACGCGGCTCGCACAAGTCCGGCGTGCACCGGCGACTCCTACGCAATGCCGACCCCGAGGCACAGGAGAGACTCGTCTACGACAAGCCAGCTCCCATCTACCCGCAGTCAGCGTTTACGCCAGTACCTGTTTCTAAAGGTATAAAGAGGATGATTCGTTAACCACAGAAGACAAAATATATAAGTCAGGGAGTTAACATAATTTCTTTTTGATCAAGTGAACTCTCTGATTTATACAGAGTGACTTTAAATTAGTTCTTGATACCAAAGGCTATGAATGTGCTCATGATAACAAACAACTTTCCCTAAATAACCCATAGTCAAATCGCAAAAAAATTTTTGACTCTTCATACTAATTTGGCCGCTCAGCTGATTGATTTGTATAAAGAGACCAAAATTTTTTTTGCGATTTGGCTATGGGTTCCTTAGGGAAAGTTGTTTGTTTTCATGAGCACATGCATAGCCTTTCGTATCAAGAACTAATTTAAACTCATCCTATATATTTTCTATCAATAACAATGACTTCAACGTTCAAAATTTCCATGCTGTGCATACTTTCTCGCAAAACCATTTGCATTCTGTCATATACAGGATTCCATCGCTCAATATAAATAAAATGATACGCATTTTTTGTCTCTCTCACAATTACGTATTCAACGGCCGCAATTTTGGTTTTATAAAAACAAAACCGCACGGTTTAAGAAAATCGCTAGAAAGCTCATTCATTAAATTACATCTAGCCTTTGTTGAGATGCTTCGAGACTAGAAATAATCCCACATACATATTTTTTCAGATGATGAACAGTTTTTTTCTGAGTCTTTTGTTTCGTATTCTGAGCTTTAGGAGTTTTCTTTTCTGAAAATTCTCCTGTATATTTGCTCACATTAAATGTACAAGTTGGTGGCTTGTAAGCAATTTTTGCAGCTAACAATATTTGTCTAATCAGTGATTCTAATTCGTCAATTTGCACAACTCTTCTCAGTATCTTTACTTTTAGTGCTTCATCATTTTGTACAGCAAAAGCATTTAGCAACTCTCGAAACCAATTTGTGCAGTAAATTAAGCAGTCTAAAATATTACTGACTGTCGTGTGATCCATGTCTTCAATCAGGTCAATGTTGAAATCAGGCATTACAATAGGACATCCTAAAAGGGCATCTATGCTTGATAAGTTGCCATCATCTTGTCTTGAATGAAGTGTTTGCACAAGTTGAAACAGAGGCGACAATATTCCGATTACCAGATCATCATTTGTTTTAAGAGCTAATCCGCCAATATTTATTGCTATCATCTCATCCATTTCACTGTCAGCATTGAGACAGTATTGCATGGATAGCTTCAAATCTTTAATTCTTTCATTTTGTATACTGTCAACAATAAAATTTTGTTGTAAATCATTTGTGACCGCGTCTGTTAACCATGACAGAAAATGCTTATTGATGTGACTTGCAGTTGATATTATTTTGGACAGTTCATCATAAAAAAGTGCAATCATATCTGGGAATTGTCTAGTGCTCCGGCTTATCAACTCAATTATTTGTGCTGCTTCACGAAGATCACCTTCAGATAAATGTGTCAAAGTGCCATAGCTCACATCATCTGGTATTTCTAAAGATTGATCTTCATCTGTATTATTATTCATAAGATATTTTACTGCATAAATACCAGCAAGAATTCCTTGTATTTTAATTATTGGAGTCGAGCTACTTAATTCTTTTCTTATGATCATATGAATGTCATCTCTTATTACGGAGTTTTCGAAGCTATAAGCTAGCCCACACACAAGATCCATCACACCTCTTATTTCATCAAGAGTCATGTCGTCCATCCTATCAAGCAAAGTCAACATTTGTAGACTCTGTGGTTTCAATAAAGACATATCTTTAGATGCAACACTGTTCAGTATTATCAATATATTCATCATACTTTGTTTGCAATCTAAACCCAGTTGAAGTAGCTCTGCAACAATAGTTTGGCAGCATTCTTCTAGATGAGAGAACATCAGCGTGTATATGTAGGTAGCAAACGACTCCACGTGTATGACCCAGATACGCGTGAAAAACATAATTATGTCTTTGCAATCGCACAGTTCGGGTAACACGGTTGAAGATAGGTATTAACAAAATTACCCTAACCCAAATTTTGTCCAAATGGCCGGATGGTATACACACACAGTCACATACATATGTTAATTATTTTTTTTTAGTTTTTTCGGCTCTATTAGTGCAAGACAGCGCACTCAATTTTTTTTTGTAAAAAAAGACAATCGATCCCAATCAAAATCTCGAGTTCGATTTTTACCGTGACGATACTTCCTTACTCTTTCTTCGCTCGAAAGTAATAAGGGGGTTTCTTTCTACTCCTGAAACTGAACAAAACAAAAAAAAACCATACACCATGTGATGATATTCGTATATAAAGTAGTTGCATGCCGTTACAGTTTTAGTTATTAATGGTACCTATATTTCTGTTCTGACTGAGGATCCGTTTTATCCTTGCTTCCACGGAGACTGAGCCCTAGGTTTCTTTGTACTCAGCTTTCTGAGGAGTAGAACTGAGTGAATTATCATGTACTTATACATAATTCAAACAAATGGAGTCTGTGCAATATTTCAGCTCTTACGAGAATAAAACAAATCGTGACAGGCATAAATATTTTATTTTACGTATTCCAGGCACGTGTATCTTAATTCATGGGAATGTGGTGCACAAGAGCGCCCCGAACAAGTCTGAGAAGAGCCGGCACGCGTACGCGTTCCACGTGGTGGAGATGAAAGACAACACGTATGCGCCAGACAACTGGCTGCAGCAGGGCGAGGGCGCGCCCTTCCTCAACCTCTACACTACGCCGCAGATCGTGTGACTCGGCTGCTGCGCCTGCACTGCCTGCGTCGCCTGCGCCGGCGACGCCGCCGTCGCCACCGCGGTGCTATCAAAGTAATATTCTCGTTACTCCAAGCTAAGACTGTCGTCAATTTACTTTTTATTAGGAGGAAAAATGTGGTTGTTATTATTTTCGATTGTAATTTGTAGTCAATCAACACTTTAGAATCCCTCTTAATTGGAGAAAAATATATAAGTAGCTAGATATAAGTTATTCATAAAACATAAAACTGAACAATATCCTCTCAGTAGCCTAGCGCAGACTTTCATACCAATCGACAATAAATTTTATTGGAGGTTCGTCGGGTAAAGTTTTCCAATTCAGTTTTATCACTTTATTCACGTTTGATGGGCTATGCGAACTTAGTTAGCAGCAAAAGTGATATCGAGTCTGTTGTAATATTATTATTAATAATATTACAATAATTCATAATTTATGAAAATACACAAATGGAATTTTAGGAAAAGTAAAATACACTACAATTACATACACAAAACACTACACACTACTACTGTTACACTTATCAAGTATATATTTTTAGCGTTATTTTACTTACTTCTGTATATTTACTAGAATCAAGTTTTAGGAGAGAAATTCAAAATTAGGTAGTGATAAAAAAATACAAGAAAGATACTACTACATACTTATTCGGTATATTATGTAAAGAAATTATAACTTTGTTTAGCTTTTCGTAGCATTCATTAAATAAACATTATTCTGTTTGCAAATATTATTTTTAAGTAGGTATATACGAAAGAAGTCAATTGACATTATTATAAAATATTTTTCAACACACTTGCTCATAAAGTGGCTCTATGGTCACCGCAATTAGGCACAGAATGACACCCATAATCAAACTGTGACTTTTTCATTGCTATAACTCACTAGTGAGTTATAGATTTTTTAAAAATTTTATTGGTTTAGTTGTTTTTTTCTTAAAAAAGTTTTTATTAAAAAAAAAAGGATCGTGTTCAATAGAACAAATAAATTAATGTTCCTATTGCTTGCTCATTTCACGCAACTTCTTATTTAAATAGATAATTTTAACTCGTACGTGTTTAATAAATAAAACTTTCACTCAAATATAACTTTTGTTTTCTCTGTAATAAAAGAAAATTTTAAATTCCCCATTTGTACGTGGCAGAATCGGTGCAAATCCTATGCGCCGAAAATAAAAAAAAAACATCATCCCTTTAGTCTGTGGCCGATCGCAATGCGCGCGCATAGGAAAACTGATTAATTTTTCCCGCCATAGCGAAACATTTTTCACAACTCGTTTTCACTGTTGAAATGAGTTTTTATTGTTATTTTATTCACAAGTGTGTTGAAAAACGTCGTATGATACTCGTGTGTATTGATGATTACCGTCCTGGGCTCTCTTAAGACCCTCGCCTACGGCTCGGGTCTCAATGGCGCCTCGACGGTAATCACCAATGTTACACACTAGTACCATAATGTACTATAAGACATGTTTCTTTGTGATAAATTATGCCATTTCGCTATTTTTATTGTGATAATCTAAATTTAAGTTTTTAAATAAATAAAGAAGGTGAATCTGATGGCATTAACATTTTTATAACCACTCTGCCTATTTCCCCAAGTTACAAATTAACTCATGACAAATATTATGGAAGATACAAAAGGATGTTTAACTCTACCTACTTCCTATTAAGTACAATTTACAATAATAAGTATCTCTAATGGTATACGTATAGGTATTACAAATGAACTGTTTGGGATTGCTGTCTGACTCCATCCAAGTAGAATATTACAATTTACAGTCAAATCTACAACAGTGTCACTTCTGTATATTTACTAGAATCAAGTTTAAAGGCTTTGGGATTCAACCCAATCAGGTTATGTAAGGTAAGTGCGTACTTATACAAAACGATTTTATGTAATAATACTATATATACTACGCATAGTCGGATCTACCATAGTATAATAAATCTATGCGTTAGTCGGTAAGGTACCAACCAAATAATATATATTAAGGTAACTACAATTATTTTGGTTTTTACTCATTTAAATGAGTAAAAACCAAAATAATTGTACTTTATTCTCTCACTGGTTATCTGTGAGTTATGTAACTCACAGGTTTAAAACATTTCTCACAGGTTAGTATAAAGAGGTGATATTAGCAAAAAAATTGATGTGTTTCAAAACTAATCTAACGATACCTCTTATAGGTGAAAATTTAAAAAGTTTCAAGCCGTTTAGTCTACAGGCTCAGATAAACAAACCATCGTACATACGTACACACGTAAATCATCCAAAACATACTCCTCTTCTGGAGCAGTCGGCTAAAATATGAGTTACAAACCTGTGAGTTACACTCACCAATATGATCGCACCTTTATATAAATCGTAACTGACTTATTTCTCACAGGTACCAAAAAAGATACAAAATAGCGACATTGAAGGATAAAAAACGGTAGCCGAGTGTCTCCACTACAAATATATCGCATCTAGTGGTAGATTAGTAAAATATAACAGAAATTATTGTAATGAACTCACAGGTATTTCTCACAGGTGAAAAACGTAGGACACCTATATAAACTAATAATTTAGACGACCCAGATGGCTAAATCAGATTTAAGAATCATAAAACATTAGCCCATATTATAATCTAACAAAAGAATTTCATAATTTTGGCGTTTGTTTTAGTGTAGTACAAATTTCATGATGATTTATTACGCTAGGTGTACGTAGGACACTTCTATTTTGTATGGAGAGATAAAAACGTAATATTTGAAAAAGCTACATTTTCATATTTTTTTTTTAATGAGGTCTTGTCAGTTACTATCAAAAGAGATATATAATGTTTCCGGAGAAATCACATAAAATGATCTGACCCCAAATAAAGTTCCGTGTTGATATTATGGGAATCAGAGATTCATATACAGGTTTAAAAACCAACTTACTAATCCCACTAATATTACAAAAGGGTAGTTTACTGCTAGTAATCTGAGTTACTTTTTATCAAATGTCAAAAACATTTTTTTTTAATTTTTGAAACTGTAAATGATGACTTTTATGATAGTAATTAGCATACTTATAACGATTTTTCTTTAATTAAGAATTTTAGAACGGAATAACTAGATCCGAACAGCGTGTATCCTGTACCTATAGTAAACTAAAAAAAATGAAGTGAGCAGGGAAAATAACTGAAGTGGACGGTACCTAAAATTATATGTATACATATAAACTGTTTTTTTAATAAGAACTTTAAGACCACCGTCCAAAATTTTACTCTCTACCTAAATAAGAAACTAAATCCAATTAGGAAAAAATCCTTTCTTGTATAAAATTTTGTTTTTTTGTTTTATTTTATTTTTTGGTCTAATATTCGCCAGCCAACACATTATTATGTGAAATGTTCTACTGGCTACGATTACGTACTTTTCAAAGGATACAGCTATCTAAAAAGGCCCGACAGAAGCACGGACGGCGTAGGCTTACTAATAGCTGGTAATACGATCTCCTTGCTACCCTTTGAGTTGTAACCAGATTTATTAAATTAATAGGAATCCATCTACGCGGCGGGCGGACCTACGATTATTTATCAGAGGATACCTTAAGTAGATGTACATTTGGCATACTGGACTACTTTTAATATGGCCACTAACATCTACTTCCTGATACATCTACCTACACCGCGACACGCTACCGTTTTTTGAACCAAGAAGTCAGTTTCCCTCCCTCAAGAACAAACTCATTTATTTACTTATACACATTCTTTTAAATCGTCATTTTATCCCCGGATGCAAGAGAAGAATGGTATATAATTGAAGTCTTTGTGTCTATATGTGGTGTGTTTCCATGTTTCTTTGTAGCTTCGAACTCATAAAGTACAACCTATCTGTCTAAGGTTTTAGACCACTTTACTACTTAAAAGGATGTTTAAAATAAATTATTATAAAGGGAGGACACAACACTCTTTTTAACATTGCGAGAAAATAGAGGCGTAACGTTAAGCAATCATCTCATTTTCTGAGCTCAGGAGTATAATGTGAGTCAAAAGTATCTATGATGTATTCACCTAATATAACAGTGAAAGTTGTCTCCTATTCCATAGAAACAGTTTCCTTCAAGATGTCTTTGATTTTCCGGAACCAAGAATATGATGTCGAACAATGGATAGTCAAAGGTTTCGTCTCAGTAAAATGAGTCATTCGAAAGATAAGGGCCTCTCACATTACTTTTTAGGGCTGATGGCTCCGCCTCTTGGTTCCATCGGTGGGCCAGTAGTCAAAATTTAAAGTCTCCACTCCACTGCTTAACATTGGTAGAGCAAATAAAATTCCTGAATAACGAGATCTGATAAGAAATGTTACCGACATTAGTCTGCGGAAAAAAATCTACTCGTCATGCCAAATTCAATAAAATCAGTAATATTAAATATTGATATTATAAGATATTAAAAGTTGGGACGTCTAAGGATATGTAATGATAAGTATCTGGTCCAGGTTTTTAGGGTTCATGTTTCTACACGCGATTACGTTCGTGTACATTAGAGGTCCATGAACTTAAAAACTACGACGACCATATAACTAATTGTTGTTGAGGCGGTCAGTTTCACTGTAACAATGGACAATTAAAATGCATCAATCTTAATCATGTGTTAAGTGTCATAATCCGCGCCTCATTTATTAGTAAGAATATAAATAGTTGGGACCTGACCTGGCATTGCTCGGGTCAGGCCCCACATTTGGGCATCTACTTAAGTGTTAATACCATTGATGCAGAATGATCTAATCGTACTCAGTACAATGACCCGTTTATATTTCAACAATATTTTACTTGCCGGATGGGTGAAGTGAGATAAAAATGTAATTTACGTCAAGCTTGAAATAACGAGTTGTATTATCTCTCGTAATGCGCCTTTTTATGGAAAGGTAGTTAAGTTGCTAAAGCTCTACATTAAATATACCAAGGAAGGGCACGATTTCCTATCAATATGGCATGAATTTTGTTACAGATCTAGGGAAATAAAGTAAATATGTTGAAATACATATTGATATAAATGGGAACACGCTCGGAATATTGTTGGTTATTTAGACGGACGACAGATATGGTGTGATAGGGGGGCATTCACACTGAGCTGCGACCACGCGGCGGGTCGCGGGCCGCAGCGCTGCCCGCTGCGCCGGCGCCCTGCGATGCGCGGGCGCGCAGTCCCCGGTCGCCACCCGCCGCCACCATGCGCACGCGCCCCGCTCTACTTGTCGCCCTGGCCACGCTACTTGCCTGCATTCTACGTAAGTTTCATTCTATAAATAATATTTGTAATTTACGCGCATTTTGAAATAAACTATCAAATTAATTGCAGCCGAAAATTACTTAAAATTAAGATATGTTTTCTAAGAAACAAACAAAGAAGCAAAATTGTAAACCTAAGTGTGCAGTTATACATGGAACCAAATAATCATTTACAATCACATATTTATGAATGCAACTGTATAAAACCCTATAACAATTTCAAATGTAATATTTTTACGATTGCGTTAAATTACATCAATATACCTACTCTACATCTACAGGTTGTAACAAAAGTGTAGCAGTACTTTAAGGTGTCTTTCTGTTCATAAAACTGCACAACTTAAGTTGATATCACCATTAAAATTGCCCATAATAACTTCCTATACGATTCAGATCAATTTCTTTTGCTGGCATTTTACTTACAATAATAAAGAAACTTTCCTTTTTGACATTGCTGAGATTAAAAACAAATAGGTATGTATAGCGATTATACGTCGATGAACTGATCAGTCAACTGGGTTTGAGCTAGAGTCCCGCTTTTATGATTTTAACATGGTTGTAGAATAGTAGATATTCAATATCGATTTCATTTAAAATGAATTTTTTCTTGTTAATTACTTTTTTACTACATTTAGTATTGATTTTTTAGTTAATTTCACAAAGCCTTTGATGCCATTTATTATATTATTAATTATTATTTATAGTCAATAACCTATGAGACAGCTGTATGGGTAACTAATGCTACTTTGCATTATGACGACGGACGACCGGACAACGAAATGTTCAAGTTTATTTTTGTCCCACTCTTCCACACGTAAAAACAGCCGAAAGCCTTACAAAACGTCGGATAGAAAAGCATTTAGAATTTTGTTTGTTTTATTGCAATAGATCGATTGCAAAAGTAAAGTTATAAGTACAGTACCGACATAAATATATCGTGTTATAAAACAAGTATAAAACTATTTAAAAAAAGATAAATAGGAATACTTTGAATCTTATTAATATTAAAAACTATATTTCAGTCTTTATATGAATCGGCCAAAAGTAAGTAGCTGTCAGAACTAGAAAAAGACTTACAAAAAGAGATCATAAATCCATATTGTGCCTTAAATATTGCATCAATATAAAAGGTTAATATTTTTTTTATTTTCGTTTTTTTATTATGATTAGTATAAAATGTAAATAACATATCATTTATGTATTATCAACCTTGCTCACTTTGCCGCTGCCGCTGCGTGGAAGAGCAGAGCTGGGCGGAAGCAACAGATAACGCGACCGTCGGAAATATACGCAGAGATGGACGTACCTACAAAAACAAACAATAACTATCAACATCTAGTAGATACACAGTTAAGATTTGTGTTTTTAATGTGCCTTTGCGAATACTGCATGTAATTTGAATTCGTACAAATTTAATTCGTAAATAGAAATATCTCACAAATTCATTTTAAAAAGAGGGACCCCTTGGCATTGTCGGGCCAAAATGGCTTGATCCTATTTCAGTACGGTTATTTGTTTAAAAATCAAATAATTAATAGCACCGACTAAATAAAACCAAGACGAAATTTATACGGCACAGGTAGAGGAAAAGTTATAAGTAAGGATAAGGTAGGAAAAGGTATAAGTAGAAGAGTAAGTAGGAAACGGTCTGTCATATCAAGGTGTTAAATTGGTGAGGACAGTAAAAATTGGAGATTGCTACCCCGACAAGAGCTTTACTGTTAAAAGAAAAATGGTTAAAAATGACTGAATTATAATATGATTTTGTCCGAACAAACTTCAGTAGCGTTTACTATGAAGCATGTGGAAAACTCTGTGCCGTCGTCGCGGGCGGGCGAACTTTTTAAGTCGTTACAATACATAGGATTATCTCTTTCATTTCAGAATAAAATTTTGATATTGGAAATGATTGCGTTTAACGTGGCTCTCCATTAGTACAACTAATAGTTACATAGTAAAATTTCATTTAGCACTGCCACATGCTGGTAATTACACACCTACAATGTCGTAGACAAACAACCTAAGAAACGTCCTTCTTAAAAAAGGTGATAATTTAAATCTATAGTGAAATTAATTGAACCTGTAAATAATACCCATGCTTATTTTTTCTTTTATATACTTATAACAAGGGTATTTATGTATGAAAAACGCTTTCGCAAGATATGGACTGCAAAACAATATGCTGCCAAGTTATGGGATAAGCTCGTAAAGAATAAAAGTCAGGAAACGAGCTAAGTGGTTTCTCGTACAAAGAATTTATTGATGTTCCAATAATCGAGATTCCACATACCACTACAATATAGGTACTTAAGCAGAATACTCACGGAAGTATTTTCATGTGGCGTTGTTCATTATTCTTAGTAGGGCGTGGGAGAACAATAGAGCCCTTGTATAGCGCCTATAAAGAAACCATTATTCCTTCAATACCCTATTTGTCAATTGGGGCGAGATGCGAGACCAATATTATCTAATCTTGCAGTTGCTGTATTTACAAGGATCTTCTTCTAATAATAATTTCATATTAGGTACAGGGCAAAACAGTAAGATCAAATCAAGCGTCTAAGACGTAGAGAAGATTGGATTGGAGCTGCGTAGTCTTTAGAACATTTCAAAGTTACACTATCAATCGGTTCTCTGTTCTGTTGTGCACGGCTTTTGCATAGTGCGTCAACAGAGATTTGCTGGTTTAAGTTTAAAATACACGCCGCACCAATCCACCAGAGGTACGGTTAGTCTTACAACAATGGGGTCTCTCACACACTCTCCGACTTTTCACATAGAAAATCCTTCAATAATAATTTTTCCTCAATGACCCAACCCAAGTGTATCCAAGTGTCATCCGAACTTTCCGAAAAATGCTGCCATTTTATAAGGTTCTGTGCTATTTGCTGCCAATCCATTTTATTCAACAGCAACAACATCCTAACCTAACGGACTCTTCAACTAGAATACCTAGACGGGAAAGATAGAGAAGAAGCATTCATAGAGCAACGGATTGGGTAATAAAATATTATAATAAGTACTATTATATAATAAAATATATCTATGAGGTACCTATGTGCCATAATACAGTGAATGAGGAGACCTGATTTAGGAGTGCGAATTTATATGTATTTGCGATGAAATGTTAATGTAAATGTAAATATGCCTTAAACACCTTTTTCAAATACTGATATAATTCAAGCAGCAACAAAATCTTCGTGGTGTTATATTTAATATCTTATGCTCAACAAAAGTATGTAAGTAGATAATATTACCAATATTTTTTTTTATATTTACCAAAATGGACGGACGGAACCAGAGGGGGGCATTGATATTTCATTTTAAAGGAATCTGTTGTAATTTGCCAGCAGTGTAAGTCTTTTGACTAACGACGATGATGAAGAATAAGAATGTACCGATTTGTTTGATGGTAATTGTACAACGATCAGAGTAGGTCCATATTAAATATTAGGCGCCTATGCCTGTGGCACAAGCGCCATGTCGGCTCTAGCGCTCAAAGGGTCAATGCGGAATGAATGCATCTACTTACCAAGTTTCAATAATACATATAGTTCTTATAGTTTCGGAAAAAAGTGGCTGTGACATACCGACGGACAGACAGACAGACAGACATGACAAATCCATAAGGGTTCCGTTTTTTGCTATTTGGCTACGGAACCCTAAAAAACGATAACAATGCCACATTGTGCTGTGTTTTCAAGTAGTAATTAAAGTTAATCCACGAATAAACAAAATTATGGCATAAAATACCACAGATAACTAATTTAAAAGATAAAAATTTTTAGCTTCTTAAAAATTCGAGCCGAGGTGGTCTTGAAACACGAAACCTCAACCGAATGTTAGCCAAGAGTCCATCAGTGATTGCAATAGTAAGGTGATGCGTTGCTTGGCGTTATGTCGATAATGTGTAATTGCTATTTGCAATTCCCTTGACATTGGGGTATCTAGTAGAGTGGGAGCACAGAGTATACAGAGAGACCGCTCAATACAAACCACTAAAATCCTAAGCATATACATGCTTTTAGACGTCTACGGTCGTTCAAGGCAAGGTCACGATCGCCCAGTCACGATTATCACAAACTTGATTGAATCGATACGTCAGTTATTAGCACTCCTGATTGATTACTGATCCGAGGGTCGTGGTTTCGATTCTTATTTATGAGCAGTAAACTTTATACAGGATGTTAAAAAAGTGCGTTTGAAATTTTAAGGGGTGACTCAGAATTAAAAAGAGAATACAGGAAAAATATTGACAAAATCCGAATTCCAATTTTTTTCAGTTTCTCATACAAATTCTTGATTAGTTATTCAGATTTAGTAAGGAAAAGTGAAAAAAAGTTGTAGATCGGAATTTTCAAATATTTTTCCTGTACTCTATACTAGTTTCCGAGTAACCCGCAAACGCACTTTTTTTAACACCCTCCTGTATATCTAACTAGCTGGAGTGCCCGACTTCGCTCAGGGAGTTGATATGATATCGTCTGGTAGTTGGAATAAAAGGATAAAATTTTAAATCTTTTTTTTTATTGAAACAATAATTTTCGTTTTAATGTACCTATAAAAAAAATTTGAATTCCCTCCTCGAGCGAGAGCAAACTACATATAGCTGACCGTGATAAAAGCAGGAGGCTCCACGCGCTCCCACCCGTGCCTCATCCCCCGCACCCCACGCCTCACCTTCCCGCACCCAGCTCCTCACTCCCCCGCACCTCGTACCTCGCCCCATCGCACCCCACGCCTCATCTCCTGCTCCCCGCTCCTCACCCCCCGCACCGCGCGCCTCACGCCCCGCACCGAGCTCCTGACTCCCCCCGCACCCCACTCCTCACCCTCCGCATGCCATGTCTCACCTCCGCACTATGCGCTTCGCCCCCGCACCCTGCGTCTCACTTCCCGCACGCCATGCGTCACCCCCCGTACGCCGCTCCTTACCCGGTTGCGGTTAGTCTCGCAATGCCTATGTTATCTCTACGAGTTCAGTCTACGTGATTTTGATTTAAAAAAATGTGAATGTTGTGACAACCCTTGCGTTGAGGTCAGCAGTAGGTAATATTATCCCGGTACATACATGAGCGGACCTTCTGTTATGTATATTTTGTGGTGGGAGTTAACTTGAATTTATTTTTAATAGTGATAAATTAGTGATGCAAATAATGGAAATAATATCCTCATTTTATCAGCTTTATCAGCTTTCCATCAAGGTATATGACTTTAAAAAAATCAAATTCATATGAAATTGTGTTTCGAGGTGCGGGGGTGAGATGTGGGATGCGGGGAGTGCCGAGGGGGTTACGGGGCTGAGGCGAAGGGGTGAGGGGCTGAGTGGCGGAGGGGGAGAAGGAGATGCACACACGAGGGAACACTCGAATGTTGTGGAATGTTCTTTACCCCTGATTTTCTCATTGTCAGCTAAACGTAGCTTGCTCTCAAGTAGGGAATTGTTTTTTTTTTACATATATACCCCGAATAACAAAAAAAATGTTGTTTAAAAACAAGTATTATAAATAGTTAAAATATGTTTTCAATAAAAAAAATACGTCTTAGATTTTAAACTTTTCTGTTTATTTATTCCAACTACTACATGAAATCATATTAACTCCCTGAGCGAAGCCGGGTACATCAGCTAGTATTATGTTATTATAACAGTAATATTATACATAGGCTCTTGTATTACAGTATAGTGACAAAATTAATTGATTGCCAAAGTATTATCCAAAAATGAAATCAGACATTCCAATGTCTGCTTACAAAAATGTCGGTATCGACTAAATATCGCAATAGCCACAGCACTTTTTATTACAGCTAAGACAATACCGACACACCATCTGTGTAGTGGTTCGTGTAGTGGTGTGAGTCACTGACACGCTTGATTTGTATGGAAAATGTTGACCATACCGTCTCTAGCAGCGGGCGGCGCAGGGCGATTCAATGCTCTTAATACGTTAATTGATCTTTTTAAGTACTTTATCCAAAGCTGACCTGTACAAAAACATTGGAAAATGTTTTGAATAAAGTAATTTTGATTGCGGGCGTAACACGCGCGAATCTGCGTGCGAGCATCTTACACCTAACCGCCAGGGCTCGGCACTGTCTCTCTATATCAGAGTCGTCACATAGATTTTCGTCAAAATAAGTCCCAGATATTTGAAACTTGTTACAACTCGGATTGGCGAGCTATCCAAACATACCGGCGGTATCCTCCCCGGATCCCCTCCAGACCGAAACACAAGCATTTCGGTCTTGCCAACGTTATATTTGAGACCGTGACTTTTGGAAAACTTTTAGCATATTGCGAAAAGCTTTCTTATTCCATTTATCGAGGGGCTGAGGAGAACCATGTCGTCGACATAGCTCAGATTGTTAACGCACAGGTTACCGATGTGGCAGCCAACGCCGACTCCCCTCAGAGCTCCCCGATAAGATCATTCACGTATAGGCTAGATAGGTCCAGAGAGGTGAGCCCCCCTGGTAACACCACAGTCGCCTAAAATCGCTAGACAATGCGTCACCCCATCTAACATTATTTGTTTGGTTTTTGTACCAGTATCTCATGATATTTATAATTTTGACATCTGTATTTGACTGAAATAATTTGTTCCATAAAATTTTGTAATTAACAAGATCAAAAGCACGGCTTAAATCCAAAAAACAGGCATATACTGATGTATCTCTATTCTATTAACATAATAGTTACAGTATATTTAAGACTAATTATTGCTGAGTCAGTTGAGACACCGGTACGAAAACCAAACTGCGTTTCATCAATTTGAAAGTTTTTCGTCAATTAGGGCTGCAACAGCTTGTCCAAAATCTTTCCGAATATAGTACCCAATGATATAGGTCTATAGTTGCTTAGGTTGAACAGGTTACCGATCTTATTTTTAATTATGGGTACAGTTTTCACTAAATTATCTGGCAATTGTATTTCATACAGAGATTAAATACATGAGCCAACAAATAATAAATTTCGCCACTCGCGTAGAGGACGTGCTCGACAGAGAGACCATCATGACCCGGCGACTTGCCACGCGACAGCTGTCTCACTACTTCCATCACCCTGTCGGGAGAAAACTCTAGAGGCCGAGCATCATTTTCAGCCTGGGTGCTTGAGTCGCAGCCTGGGCGTTCTAAGGACGTACCCTGAAGTGACCAGCGAACATGTCAGCAATTTAAAGGCAATCTTTTGTAATTTTCCAGTAGTGGTGCGAGCGTGCGAACCGGAGGAGGCCCACAATGGCTGCAAGATCTACGGCGGGGCGTGCTCCTGCGGCTACGGGTGCAAGACTGAGTTCATCTACAGGAGCCGGCGGGACTGCCTCAGTGCACTCCGAGGTAAGTACATGAAGTACATACTCTTGTGCCTCATTTCATCATTTATTCGCACCATCATGTGATGTCTCCTCTAAGCCAGTTATAGCCATCCCGTCATCCACCTGGCATACCTTGATCGTCCCCGATAGATACATATAGAATCCTACCGGCTATTTCTGTTATCACATATTTTATGATTTAATTTGTATATTTATTAACTTGAACATATTTTCCTCGTCAGAGTGGAACCCGAATGTATGTCACCGTATCCCTTGTCTGAGAGGAATTTGCATTCAGACGATGCAGGACCCAGGCTTTGCATGCAAATGTGAAGGGACGGGATTTTACGGAAAACGATGTGAGAAAGGTAATGAAAAACAAAATAAAAATCAAAAAATATCGTTTCTCTAGACGAGTGCCAAGATTCTAGATATCTATGCACCACCGCGATTCACTGAGATTCAAAGCAACAAAAAAGATTTCAAAAAGCAACATTACTAGTGATTTACTGTTAAATATACTATTGAGAAGGTAAGCAAATGAATACGACGTCAATCCCGTGGGCATTAAATGAATGCTATTACAGAAATCGTGCACGAACGTTAGCTAAAAGAACAACTTTACTGAAGGTTGGTTTGCAGGGACTCTGTCTATACCTTTTCAATTTTACAATTATTACCGTTTTAGATTAGTTTCAACTTTACTTTTGTGATGGAAAAACAGCCATAAAAAGAGGATTAACTCGAGAGACAGCTCCGTTTCGGAGCTCCAGCAGCAAACCTCCACATAGAGAGTCTAGTGCCTACCACGCTTAGAGCAGTCAATCTTATAATGCTTGACATTAGCGTTTCGCCATTTTTATTGAAAGTTCTCCCAAATACTTGCTAATCTCTTTTTCACTTGACACTGGAAAAATACTCCCCATAGATACCAAATAAAAAAATAATAACTTTACTGAAATCTAATTAAATCTACTAGACCTTCAGCTGAGACCTCAAACTGAATGTATCGCCTTGCGCTCAGTGGTGTATTGGAGGTTGTTTGAATAGTTCCAGAGTATGTAAGAGTGCCCGTCTTACCAAAAGTTTTGGACGCTATTGGAAAATATGGGGCATCTTGTTACTGTAGCTACCTTGTTACTAAAAACAATTAATTATGAAAAAACCATGACATCGTTTACATTAAATTTATACTTTTTTTAAAGCTGAGAAATGAGCGCTTTCTTTGAAAATATATCTTTGCCCAAAACTCACAAAGTCTCAAAAATAAACGGTCTTAAGTTGCATAAAAATATTATTTTGTATAAATTTTCCATAAGTAATTGAGTTTAACTAGAAAAAAAATGTAGTAAACTTGGCGTACAAATTAATGAGAAAAGTTTCTTGTTTCATAAGCTTTCTAAAAAGGTACAAATGTTACCAACTTTTGCATGGGATCGAAAAAAAATCCAATAAACCAAACAAATAACACATTTTTTCCATACATATCCAGCACGGTGCTGCCCTCTCTTTTATTCGTGTCGTGCGTGACTCGTGACCTTAACATGATTCGATATTTTTTTGCAATCTTCACGACAGTTCGTGGACACGAACTCGCACAGTTTCCAACCAGATGGTTAGTTCGTGCGGACAGAAAAGTCACAGTATTCGTTAAATAATAAACCGCTTCGGGTTGGCATTATAGTGCATGGTACCAGTAAATAGAATATACTCCATACCAAACGGTTTAGAGGATGCCAAGGGTGAATCAGACGAGGTCAATCTTTTAATTTTATTAAAGGAGACGTTTCACGGGACTATGGAGCTTGGACCTGATCTGTGTACTAAACATCATAAATAAGTCATTAGAAACATAGTCTTTTCTAATTGTACATTTCCTTCGATTTACCTTCGTTACGAGGTTCATCTAGTTTCTCAGATTTAACAATCGCAACACATAAATCACCCAACATGGCGAAGCGAGCGCAATTTTGAGCATTTTACGTTCAGAAACTAGATTTTGTACATACCATTGAAATTAATAATTTAGTTGTCTGACAAGTAACTCGAAAACCAGCTGTTATGCCTGTAAAAGAGGCAAGGCATATCCGCAGATTTTAAAAATCGTACACCAATGTCAGAAGTTAGAACAGAAGGGTGTTCAGTCAGTCAGAGTCTGAGAAAGCATCTGAGGAATATGTGGACGAAGCCGTAATTTCTGAACGTGACCTACTATTGCAAGCTTCAGTGTTACCATTTATATTGTAAAAAGTGCTGACAAAACATTATACTTGAACCACGCAACCCTGCTTCTAATCTTTTTTTCATTATTTTTCCTAGAAAGCCTATATTTTTCTATATTTTTCGTACTACGTACATGTCCAGGCACAAAATGAAACGTGTCCTTTTATTTTTATTACTCGAAAACCGTTTATCACAGGATACTCGAAATAATTTTGATTGAGAGTTCTTATTAGGATTATCTTTCACAAACAATTTCAAATTTTTTGATCAAACGGTTCAGAAACGCCAGGGGATAAACCTTTGTAAATAATTTAGGGCCCAATATTTTTGAAACAGTGCATCTGGTAAAATTTTGTTGTTAGAAAACATAACTTCATTTTAAAACATCTATTCAATGATACCCTACACGAAGGGGTAGGTACACAAAATATAATTTCAACCCTTTTTAAATACAGGGTGTATATGCATAACCAAGAAACCTTTAAGGAGGTGAAAGTATAAACGATTCTGGTAGCATTCCACCAAAAAAAAACATACCTTATTTTTTTACCAAAATATCCATTATTTTTCTAAGTTCTAGCCACGCATTCTTATCAGCTAGTTCATTCACCCCGTGCGCCCCCGGCTCGCGTAGGTCGCTGGATAGTACTTACGCAGGAATGGAAAAATTCAAGGCCAAAATTCAATCGCAAGGTCAAGGCCGTCATCGCGTGGTCGCGCCGTCGCACCGTCGCGCTATTGGTTCTTTAGCTGTGCCACGTCACTGCCGCGCATGCGCGCGTCTCCTACCCCACCCCCTCGCAAGCAGTCGAAGTACACCCCCTCGCGCTCGAGTCGGTGCGCAGGTCGAAGACAGTTGCTAATTTGTTTATCGAGCGGATGTACGTCGCCGCGATCGATCGCTCGATTAGATACCTAAATCATGGCTGAAAATACGCCACAACGTCGACGTGGCTGTTTTTTTTGCAAATATCAAACACTTTGATATGGTATCATTTGTACTTAACAAGTAACCAAAATGTTTCACGGACGCGTACAACGTGGATGCTGGTGGATGAAATGATTTCCTGACTGAAACGTGTCAAGCAGTTATTTTTCTAACCCCGCAGTTTAAAACCCCTTTACATGCTCAAGGTCGGGGAGGCTGGAGCGCGTTAGCCGTTGTATTTGTGGAAGTTTGTGTACTCTATCCAAGAGGAAGTGTGAACTGTGTGCGAGTTAAAAATACTTAGTTATTAAAAGTGCTTTCCGCGAGTTAAAAACAAGAAGATTTGAATCCTATCACGGCTTGGAGAAGTAGGTAGGTATGTCAGCGTGTCTTGTACCAAAACGGCGGCCACTTTGAACACTTCTTGTGTACCTACTACGATTACTTTGTAAAATCATTTTGTAATTTACAATAAGTGTAAATTTCGGATTTTTAAATACGCTAAAAATGCGTTTTCATTTCACGTAAACATCAGAGTAGCGAGCCGATCGCGCTGTTGCCTGTTTCGTGCCGCCCGCCGCTGCGCTGTTGCCAAACCTCTGCTCACTAGACTACATAAGTAGGTACTAACGCTATCAAAGTTCACTGACCAGTAAATTGTGTATGAGTTTTGTACGTTTAAGGAAAAGAAAATCGTGTGATTGTGTGTTACTGGTATCTTACAGATTTTTTTTATTATTGTAAAATATTTATACATCAGTTATACAATCATACCCTTAAATGTTTCTCGCCTTTGCATATACACCCGGTATATGGGAGGCACCACTAAATATTTTTAAAATATACATTTTTATTACTTGAGAATTAAAATATATATTAAAACTCTTTCTGAACCAAATTCCATGCAATCAGTTCAACAATGATAAATTTATAACGCTATGGCTGTCTGTGATCGTGATAAACGGAAGGTGACCGAACGGATAGACTTTTTTTTTAAAATCAAATAGACCGAAATAAATAACCTTCTTACAATATAATTGTTCGTAGAATACAAATAACTACAATTTATACTGAGCTACATGAAGTTGACATAAAAACAGTAAGCATGGAAATCAAGTTTTACTATAAAATAATTCGGAGACAGCTAGGGAAAAACTACTCGTATAATCAGTTGTAGTGTAAGGTAATACATTTTAGTCGTTAATCTAATGAGTTACTTGATTTTCCTTAGGGTCCTCCGAATTATTTTATAGTAAAATTGAATTTCCATGCTATCTATTTCATTCCAGCGTCATTGCGTGACCACTTAAACAAAAAAAATGTGAGTTGGTTTGAAGGAAGCTAGGGTGAAATAGACTGCATTACGTTATTATTAATTTATTAGAAAGAAAAGTTGCATTTTTTCAGTATAAATTATGAATCTGACATTAACATGACTCTATATTAAAAAATGGAAGATCATCATGATCATCATCAGCCGAAGGACGTCCACTGCTGGACAAAGGCCTCCCCCAAGGATTTCCAGATCGACCAGTCCTGCGCTGCCTGCATCCAGCAGCTTCCAGCAACCTTTACCAGGTCGTCGGTCCACCGAGTGGCAGGCCTGCCTAAGCTGCGTTTTCCGGTGCGCGGTCGCCACTCGAGAACTTTAATGCCCCAACGTCCATTTTAAATTTAATTATCAATTATGACTCTTACATTGACATGGTATTTCTATTTTGAAGTGACATGTAAATATCCTTAATTTTATTACGTTGGCATAATTTGTGTTTTATTTGTTTTTATTAAGACAAAGGAATAATTAACGTAGGTATATAATGTGACGTGCTTACAGTTATGTACCCTATGTTATTGTCTATTTGTTACTTGTTTAAACTCACTGATAGATGCCTTGAAAAGGTTATTTGTACGTATTTGTAATTAATATTAACATAATATTATATATTGTGACCTATATAATTACAAATAAGAAGTGAGTAAATGATATGATATGACATCTGTTCTACGAGCTATGTGCCCCACCTACTGCCACTTCACTTTAGCGATTCTGTGAACTATGTCGGTGACTTTGGTTCTCCTACGTATCTCCTTATTACTGATTCGACCACTTAGTAAAACTCCAAGGAGAGCACGTTCTATCACCCTTTGGGTGACCTTGAACCTTCTTTTGAGGCCCATAGTAAGCGACCATGTTTAATTCTCAAGTAATAAAAATGTATAATTTAAAATACAATTCTCAATCTTCGTTCGAAGGTGCGATTCGCATGACAAAATCGCGCTCACGGACGACGATGCGATGCGATTCGCAGGGTATTGCCACACTGCTACGCAGTACCGTCCAAATTTTTGTGAAGAAAATCAGTGCGCGGGGGGTTGTTGCGGGGTGCGTAGCGCGGAGGATTTACGAAATGGCCTTTGTAACAAATAAAAACAAGAAGTATCCGAGTCAAAAATATATATACATATACGATCGAATATTGAATGAATGCATGACGAAAATCGTCGTGCATCGCAGCTTCGGACGAAATTCGGACGCAAATCGTCCAATGGTCCGAAATTTGTGCCTTCGCTGCCGCATGCAAATTTCGTCGCTTCGAACTCTCGTCCGATTTTCGGATCAGTGTGTTTTCCGCGTATATGTTAAAAGGGTTAAAATTATTTTTTGTGTGCCTATCCTCTCGTGTGGGGTATCATTGAATATATGTTTTAAAATGAAGTTATGTTTTCTAACAACAAAATTTTATCAGAATCACTGTTTCAAAAATATTGGGCCCTAAATTATTTATAAGGGTTTATCCCCTGGCGTTTCTGAACCGTTTGATCTAGAAATTTGAAATTATTTGTGAAAGATAGTCCTAATGAGAACTCTCAATCAAAATTACTTCGAGTATCCTGTGATAAAAGGTTTTCGAGTTATAAAAATAAAACTTAAATAAAATTTAAACTGTGACCTCGTCTGATTCACACTTGGCGTCCTCTAAACCGTCTGATATGAGTATATTCTATTTATTGGTATCACGGACTATAATGCCAGCCCCAAGCAGTTGCGCAAGGCAATTCATTTTTTTTTTGGTCAAAAATTGAGTTTTTAATGCCGTCTGTCTTTACCTTAGCTTCCCCTAAACCGTCTGATATGTTTATATTCTGTATCCTGGTATCCTAGCCAACATATTAGACCACAAATGGTAGCGCAAGGCGATCCATTTTTTTTGGGTCCAAAATGGAAACTTTGAGGCACCATATTTTCCAAAAGCTTCCAAAACTTTTGGTAAGACGGGCACTTTCACATACTCTGGAACTATTCCAACAACCTCCAACTTAGCGCAATTAGTTTGAGGTCTCGGCTGAAGGTCTATACAGTCTCCACAAAATAATATAATTAAGAAGCCGCAGAACAAAAGTGATTCAGTTCCCTTTTTAAAAAGTTATTCATTTTCCTAGTAGTATTATCCTTAAAGTAGACGATTTTAATTTTAATCCTGTTCTGTATGAATACATTTTTATATGAACTTTTAATTTAGCCTTTCTTCATTCCAGCTTGTCCTACAATCCCCATGCGTGGGCTAGTGTTCCCGCACGAGTGCGTCGTTATTTAAGAACAACCAGAGCCATAATTAGACCCTAAGCTTAATTTATTTAGCTAACTAAATACTATACTAAAAAGCTCAGCTTTATGTACAGATACAAAATATACCTTTATCATAACTTTTATTGTTGTTTTATTCACTGTTAAAAGTATGGTGATAAATGCTTCATAAACTTATAAAATGTAAAGAGAGGCAATTACGAGGAGATAGAAAGATAAAATACCACATACAAATAAATAACTTATTTGGACCGTATTTTCGTAAGCCTGTGATTACATAATATAAAAATTACCATATCTATCATTTTATATTTTGTATTTAAAATGTATATGTAAATGTATATCAGCCTCTGGTTTCCAAGATACAGGGAATCCTAGTTTGGGGCCAGATGACCGTGTGTGATTTGTCCCGCAATATTATTATTATTATTATTATTATTATACAATTTGGTCAAGCAAATCAGGTTACTTTATATGGATAGATATTTCATTTTCTTGATCTTTTGTTTATGACGAGGAGAAGCCAAAGCGTGTGTATCGTCTCGCAAATGCATTTTGCATAAGTATGATTTTTATGATATTTTTAAATGGTATTAAGGTTAAACGTCAGTCACCCTATTTCATACAAAGGAGACGTTTCACGGGACTATGGAGCTTGGACCTCACCTGTGTACTAAAACATCGTAAATAAGTCATTAGAAACATAGTCTTTTCTAATTGTACATTTCCTTCGATTTACCTTCGTTACGAGGTTCATCTACATAGTTTCTCAGATTTAACAATCGCAACACATAAATCACCCAACATGGCGAAGCGAGCGCATTTTTGAGCATTTTACGTTCAGAAACTAGATTTTGTACATACCATTGAAATTAATAATTTAGTTGTCCGACAAGTAACTCGAAAACCAGCTGTTATGCCTGTAAAAGAGGCAAGGCATATCCGCAGATTTAAAAATCGTACACCAATGTCAGAAGTTAGAACAGAAGGGTGTTCAGTCAGTCAGAGTCAAAGAAAGCATCTGAGGAATATGTGGACGAAGCCGTAATTTCTGAACGTACTATTGCAAGCTTCAGTGTTACCATTTATAAGTGCTGACAAAACATTATGCTTGAACCACGCAACCCTGCTTCTAATATTTTTTCATTATTTTTCCTAGAAAGCCTATATTTTTCTATATTTTTCGTACTACGTACATATCCAGGCACAAAATGAAACGTGTCCTTTACATCGGTCAAAACTATACAAATACACACAATATTTTTGATTTTATCTGTCAAACGTAAACTTTACAACGTTTTATTTTCGCCAAATTTATATAATTATATTATTTATTTCTGTAACATCATTAAAAACTGCTGTAAAATACCATAAATTTTACGCATGTAGTGATGTATAATTCAGCACCACCTTTCTGAAATGACAGTAACTTCAATCTCAACTAGTCTGATAAGCTTTGTTTAGTTGAGGATTTCGTTTTTAGCGCCATCTTGCATTTTGCTTGAGCATTACCAAAGTAGCAAATTTATTATAAAGACTTTTTAGTCTGAGTAATTTATGCTGGCAAACTTTTTTATATTCAGAAAAAAAAGACGCTGTCATTCTCACGTCAGGGACATCTGACAGACGAAAATATTGTTTACCCAACAAGGTCCTTCCATCCCTCGTCCCATTAATCTTTCATCTCTCTTGTCACTTGCGTTCTCTCCCTTCATCTACATTATCAGTGATTTTATCTTGTCAAATAACATTAAGCTTTAATTCCTCTTCTTATTTTTTTGTAATACTTCCATTTATTTATTCGAAGTCTTTAATTTCTAACTCTTTTATTATCTCATATATAAATATTCGATCTTCTTGATCCCTTGCCTCTATCAGTATTGTCATTGGCGAAATCATAGAAACCGCCATTTTTTTTTTAATAGTAGTAGTAGTAGTCTAGTTGTGAGTTTCAGCTCGATATTTGTGATACACAGGCTGATATTTTTACTTTTTACTTATACAGGGGATGTGTAAAAAGATCACTCCTGGAAATTTTTATTACTGAACAATTTTTCCGAATGAACCTTAAGAATGCTGAATACTTAAGACAATTCTTAGACACACCATACAAAATTGGCCGGTTAGGTTGACCATATTATATGAAAACTTCATTTTTATGCGAATTTTGTATTGGTTCCTTAAGATAAGCTTTACAGTTTCATAAATGGAACAGCCTGTTCAAGTTTCCGGAAGTTACAGCCTGTATAAGGTGCATTCACAAATTTTTAAGACTCCTCTTATAACATGCCCCATTTAAAATTTTAACCGCCTCCGTAGCGTAGTGGCTTGTCCGCTCGCTTCACATTAGTAGGTCGCGGGTTCGATTCCCGGCGGGATGTAACTTTGTGGATTCGGTTTGGCTGGTGGTAGGGCGGTAGGGTTAACAGCATTGATGTGTTGTTTGTGCTAAAGCTACCAGTTCACCGGACCTTGACAACATACCCGACGACATTAAGTCTTTAGATGACGTCCGATGCGCAATCGATGCCCTTAGCAGCCACACTCAATCAGTCGTAAAAGACTGCTCCCGGCAGGTTCCAGTGCTGCCCCAGCACCGCTGGAGGCTGCCGGAAGACGCGAGGTCGCTGCTGACCGCAAGAAATGCAGCCATCCGTGCGTACGACAGCTTCCCAAACGAGGAAAACCGCACTCGCATGCGAGCTTTACAGAAGGACGTAAAGCAGATCATGCAGGAGCTGCAGCAGACCCGTTGGGATGAACTTCTTGGGGGAATCTCGCCATCTCACGTCGCGTATTGGAGCTTGGCGAGAGCCCTCAAGAAGGATGTCGAGTCCCCCATGCCCCCTCTCAAACGCCCCAACTTACCGGATGCCTTTGACGACTCCGAAAAGGCCGAGTGCCTGGCCGACAGCCTAGAGGCCCAATGCTCCCCCAGTACACTCCCAATCGAGCCCATCCAGCTACAGAAGGTGGATGAGGAAGTCGAATGGCGAGCAGCCCTCCCCCCGACCGAGTCTCTTGCCCCAGTCACCCCATGTGAAGTAGAGAAGGCCATTAAGCAGCTCAAACCCCGAAAGGCCCCCGGCTCTGACGGCATCACCAACAAAGTACTCAAGTACTTCTCCCCGAATCTCATTGCTCTTCTAGCGTGCATCTTCAATGCAGCCATCGACAACTGCACCTTTCCCGATACGTGGAAAAGTGCAGACGTCATAGGTTTTCACAAATCCAACAAGCCCCGCTCAGAACCCTCCAGCTACAGATCCATAAGCCTCCTCAAGGCCTTGGGTAAACTGTATGAACGCATTCTCCTCGCCCGCCTAAAGGACGTTGTCCAGTCCAAAGGCCTTCTCCCAGACGAGCAGTTTGGCTTCAGAGCCAGACACTCGTGCGTCCAACAGGTGCACCGCATAACGGAGCACATTATAAGCGGCTTCGCCCGCAGACAATTCACAGGAGCTCTCTTCTTTGACGTGGCAAAAGCTTTCGATAAAGTCTGGCACAACGGGTTGATATACAAACTATATCAGCTGGGACTGCCAGACCGGCTCGTACTCATACTACGAGACTTCCTCACGAATCGGAGCTTTCGCTATCGCATAGAAGGAGTCTACTCGTCCCCCCGACCCATCAGAGCCGGAGTCCCTCAGGGCTCTGTTCTAGCCCCCACACTCTTCTCGCTCTACATGAGCGACATGCCGCGATTCCCAAATGTCAACCTTGCGCTTTTCGCAGATGACACAGCCCTCTATCTATCCAGCCGCTCAGCGGGCCTCATCCTTCGAAACCTCCAATCCTCTGCCAGTGCCCTGGGTAAATGGTTTAGGAACTGGAGGATCGAAGTGAACCCCGAGAAAAGTGCAGCTATGCTCTTTTCATTCAAACGGCTCAGTACCGAGACCAATCCCATCGATCGCAGCATTAAGCTGTTCGATCGCCCCATCCCGTGGGAACGCTCAGTCAAATATCTAGGCGTCACCCTAGATGACCGACTGACGTTCAAAGACCACATCAAACGAGTCCGAAACAAAGCAGCCTTTGTTTTAGGCCGTCTCTACCCCCTCACGAACAAGAAAAGTAAAATGTCCCTTAGAAATAAGGTGACACTTTACAAAACTTGCATCCGTCCCATTCTCACCTACGCCGGCGTAGCGTTCGCCCATACAAAGCCCAGTCTCATCCACCGACTTCAGATCATCCAAAATCGCTTCATGCGCCGAGCCACGGGTGCCCCATGGTTCGTGCGCAATGAAAATCTCCATTGCGATCTAGAGCTTCCCACCATAGCTCAATATCTGAAGCAAGCGTCAAAACGCTACTTCGATTCCGCCCCCCATCACCCCAACCCCCTATTCGTAAGCTCCGCAGTTTACGACCTCCCCGCGAATCCCATACGCGTGATCCGACGCCCCCGGCACGTACTCGAGGATCCCGATGATCCTATAACGCTAGCCGTAGCAGCCATGACCCCCCCGCCCCAACCACAGAGTAACACCACACCGACATACTGCCCTCGCCGGCGAGGGCGGCGTCCCCCCGCTTCTCGCGCTTACCAGCGCTATCGGCACATTCCGGGCCGATTCTCTCCGATCCTCCCCGTCCAAGCAACGTCCTAAGCCGAGGTCCGTGCCCACCTGGGCGCCCTTAGGCAGTTGCATCTTTTGCTTAGGCTGAGTACCCTACGTACTCGCCTTCCCTGTCCGGTGAAGTAGTAAAGGCCCAACGGCCAACTACAAACAGTTCTGTCGAAAAAAAAAATATATGTAGCGTGCTCAGTTCGAATCAGTTCGTCTTACTAAACGGATCAACTCGTCCATCTGGAAGCCAACCACCCGCTACTTTGTACCTCCGAAAGCAAAGTGTTTCTCTCCCTCCAAGCCTGCTCCTAAAAGAAATCGGCCAGTCACAACCATAGTTGCCGTTCGTCATCGAAAAAGGAAATACAGTCCACATCGTTCGACGCTTATGTGGGTTGATCGAAGGCGGCCCACAGTTTTGCTTGCAGCTAGATTTTTATTTATTGCATACAAAATATAGTTTGCTGTTCGTAAATAAAAAGTATTACAGTGGACTGCTTACATGACACTCTTTAACAACCTCAATTTATTAGGGGTAGTTTTGTAACACCTGTATATTCATTTTATATTGTAATGTATTTATAGTACATATTTGTATATTTTAAATCTATTGTATTTTATATATTTCTATGGACCTTGTGCCTGAAATAAACGAATAAATAAAAATAAAATAAATAAATAAATATAAATCATGTCAAGGCAAGGATAACATGGGTCTACGATTATGAAGATATTTATTATAAATTTAGAGAAATAGGTAAGAAGTTATTAAAAGTTAAGGAATGACACTCGTTACCACAAGCTTTATTTAAAATTTGTCAACCTTACAAAGCAACATACCACACTAAGTTTTATCTTTACCACCTTCCCCGCCGCTTCCTTTCGGTTTTTCGCCAGCAGCTGTAAAATAAGAAAACATAATCAAACGAAGGAAGTGGCCCTGACTGAGTTCTGTTGCGTCATTCATGACTACGGACACGTTTATGAACTGGAGGGATTAGTGGTTAGATTGAAGGCTTTATATGTTTTATGAAAACTTTCTATAGTCTAGCCGCGTCTTTTCCAGCAACACGGACTTGGCTCCTGTGATCGGTGTATGGAGCGGAACGTTAAAGTTTCAGAGACAATGGAACCGAAGGAGCTTGGTTACACAAAGGCAAATAAAATCTGTTAGAATCTTAGTTGTTACGTAAAAAGCTTTTAGTATTTGCAGACTCGGACAATTATACATGACTACACGCTTACCTGTCAGCAATCTGGCTGAAGACCCGAGAGCCAGATTGTCCCGACACTATACCGAAGATATCCCAGACGTCAGCCTGTGCGAGATTAGAATGGCTCTCAAACAGCTTAAGAACAACAAGGCACCGGGTGATGATGGAATTACGGCTGAGCTTCTGAAAGCAGGTGGAGAACCAGTACTTATAGCTCTTCAGAAGCTATTTAATTCCGTCATGCTCGAGGGACGAACGCCTACAGCATGGCACAGGAGTGTGGTGGTGCTCTTCTTCAAGAAGGGTGATAAGTCTCTGCTGAAGAATTACAGACCCATCTCACTCCTGAGCCATGTCTACAAGCTGTTTTCGAGAGTCATTACGAATCGTCTCGCACGCAGGTTTGACGACTTCCAGCCTCCCGAACAAGCCGGTTTCCGAAAAGGCTTCAGTACCATAGACCACATACATACGCTGCGGCAGATTATACAGAAGACCGAAGAGTATAATCGGCCACTATGCTTGGCGTTTGTGGACTATGAGAAAGCCTTTGATTCGATCGAGACCTGGGCTGTGTTGCAGTCTCTCCAACGGTGCCAAATTGATTATCGATACATCGAAGTGTTGAAGTGCTTGTATGAAAACGCCACCATGTCGGTCCACCTCCAGGATCAGAATTCGAAACCTATCCGGCTGCAGCGTGGGGTGAGACAGGGAGACGTTATATCTCCGAAACTGTTCACCGCTGCACTGGAAGACGTTTTCAAGCTTCTGGACTGGAGAGGACTCGGCATTAACATCAATGGCGAGTACATCACTCACCTTCGATTTGCTGACGATATCGTGATCATGGCTGAGACCTTGGAAGACCTAGGCGCAATGCTCGAAGGACTTAGTAGAGTCTCCCAACAAGTGGGTCTTAAAATGAACATGGATAAGACGAAAATCATGTCAAACGTCCGTGTTACACCCACTCCTCTGAAGGTTGGAGACTCTACACTCGAAGTTGTTGACGAATATGTATACCTGGGACAAACAGTCCAGTTAGGTAGGTCCAACTTCGAGAAAGAGATCAATCGTCGAATCCAACTCGGCTGGGCAGCGTTCGGGAAGCTTCGCAATATCTTTACGTCCAAAATACCGCAGTCCCTCAAGACTAAAGTCTTTGACCAGTGTGTGTTGCCAGTGATGACATATGGATCCGAGACATGGTCGCTTACTATGGGCCTTATAAGAAGGCTCAAAGTCACCCAAAGGGCGATGGAGCGTGCTATGCTTGGTGTTTCCCTACGTGATCGAATCAGAAATGAGGAGATACGTAGGAGAACTAAAGTTACCGACATAGCTCTCAGAATCGCTAGACTTAAGTGGCAGTGGGCAGGGCACATAGCTCGTAGAACAGATGGCCGTTGGGGCAGTAAAGTTCTCGAATGGCGACCGCGCACCGGAAGGCGCAGTGTGGGCAGGCCCCCGACTCGGTGGACCGACGACCTGGTAAAGGTTGCAGGAAGCCGCTGGATGCGAGCCGCACAGGACCGGTCGGTGTGGAAATCCTTGGGGGAGGCCTTTGTCCAGCAGTGGACGTCTTTCGGCTGATAGATAGATTTGCAGACTTACGGAGTATTTGGCCATCAACCCAGTAAAAAATCTTTATATGAGAAACATCCCTTTTCGAAGCTTCCTCCCTTTGAGGACTTTTTAAAGATTTTCGGAGTACTTTCGCAGCTATATTTGAATAGTTAACATAACTGCAAAAAATATAAATGTTTTATAAATTTAATGATCAAAAGTTATTATGACAAATTACAGTAAAAGGCTTATTTTACGTCTGTTGCAGACGATTCAATATAATATAGGTAGTGCCTTGGAGACAACTTTTACTATGACTCAATAAACCGATGCGAGAACAAGGCCTCACAGAAAAGTTTTTGGCTGATTCTACATACAAACAGATAAACCTATATATGCTATACCTACTTTAGTCCCGCCATTCGCCATGTAGTACTCATTTTGAAGTAAAAGGTTCCTCAATGCTTTGCTATCTGCACAATATTACATGAAGGAAAATCTAAACATTGTCACAATTTTTTGTGCATTCTAAATGTGTTTCGACAGTGACGTTTTAACTTACCAAGAAGCATAATAAAGACTATTTTTAGTCTGAGCCCAGAAAGGAATTCAAACTTATTCACTGGGTTTGAACTCAGACTAAAGAGTCTTTATTTCATGATTTGAAGCACTTCAATACGCCAAAGAAGCACTTCAATACTTCAAAGTTGGATATTAAAACTTCTTGCTGTTTTAACGTGGGTTAAAAATAGTCACCGGTCGAGCTGTGTTTGGAATGGACCGTAATCAGTTTTTCATGAAAACGCGTAGAAACTTCACACCCTTACCAAAAAAAAAAATCGTAGTGATACTTTAATCAATATTACAATAAATGTATGAAACCTAGGAGTTCCGAGCCTAAATAGGAAATGTTTGATTTAGAGTTTTAATTTTCTGTGAAATGTATACAGGGTGTCCCAAAACTAATGCAATAAATTTTGACTGGTGATAGCTTTTGATCAAGACCTATTCAAAATACAACAAAATCAAAATCATTTATATCTTTACGTAGGTACATTAAGCACTCTTATAAATGTCATATAATTTTGCTGGAGGAATATTCCAAATGTACTTTTTTTTTATGGCAGAGGTGGCAAACTAGCACACGGATCACCTGATGGTAAACGATTACCGCCGCCCATAGACACCCGCAACACCAGAGGAGTCACAAGTGCGTTGCCGGCCTTTGATTTGGGAGTACGCTCTTTTCTTGAAGGTTTGAATGTCGTATCGGTCCGGAAATACCGCAGGCGACAATTCATTCCACAGTTTGGTTGTGCGAGGCAGAAAGTTTCTAGTGAAACGCACAGTTGTGGACTGCCAACCATCTATGTGATGGGGATGAATATGTTGTCGCGTAGAACGATGTCGGAAAGAGGCGGCAGGGATCAATCCAAACAATTCCTCGGAGCACTCCCCATTGTACATGCGATAGAGAATGCAGAGCGAGGCTACATCTCTACGCAGTGCCAGGGAGTCAAGCCGATCTGAAATATCCTGGCAGTCGACGATTCGAGTTGCTCTCCGTTGAATGCGGTCCAGAGGGAGAAGCTGGTACTGGGGTGCCCCTGCGCAGAGATGAGAACAGTATTCCATATGAGGCCGAACCTGCGCCTTATAAAGTTGCAGGCGATGCGCCGCAGTGAAATACTGTCTCGATCTATTGAGCACACCAAGCTTCTTCGAGGCTAATTTAGCCTTACCCTCTAGATGACCACGGAACTGGACTTCACTCGATATGTCGACACCAAGAATTCCGATACTAGCTGAGACATTTAGGGGAGTGTCCTCAAAACGAGGTGATACGACAAATGGCATTTTCTTGGCAGTGAACGCGCAAACTTGTGTCTTAGTGGGGTTAAATTGGACCAAATTAAGTCGACCCCATTCTGAGACTTTCTTTAAAGAGGCCTCAATTTCCGACACAAGTTTGTTTCGGCTCTCGATGACGTTTTCCCGAGAAATTTTGGCACGGCCGGTATAGAAGGCATCACCTGTGCTGTCATCCGCATAACAATGAGTGCTGCTGATTTACAGCATATCATTGATATGCAGAAGGAACAGTGTAGGCGAAAGCACACAGCCTTGAGGGACACCAGCATTCACAGACATAGAATCTGAGCATGCACCGTCGACTACGACCTTTATGCTTCTGTCTGCAAGAAAACTAGTGACCCAATTGCGTAATTCCTCGGGAAGCCCATAAGAAGGAAGCTTGGCAAGAAGAGCTTTGTGCCAGACCCGATCGAAGGCCTTCGCTATGTCCAAACTAACGGCCAAAGCTTCCCCCTTAGTCTCGATCGCCTGTGCCCAACGATGTGTCAGGTAGACAAGAAGATCACCAGCGGACCGGCCCTTACGGAAACTGTACTGTCGGTCACTAAGCAGCTGGCGGTCCTCTAGATACCGAAGGAGCTGGCTGTTGATAATGGACTCCATTATCTTTGAGAATAAGGAGGTTATGGCTATCGGCCGGTAGTTGGACGGATACGAGCGGTCACCTTTTTTAGGGATCGGGTGCACCAAAGCTATCTTCCATGACTTCGGGACTACGCCAGTGGAGTATGAGAGCCGAAAAAGGCGCGTTAAAACTTGAGCCAACTCTGGAGCACATACCTTCAACACGATAGGAGGGATTCCGTCGGGCCCACTCGACTTATGAATGTCGAGGGAAAAAAGTGATTTACGCACTGAGCGTTGGTGGAACCGGATATCCGGCATACAGCTCGTGCACCGCGGTATGGTCGGCGGCTCGTTTCCCCCGTCATCCAACGTTGAGTTGGACGCAAAGAGTTTGCCTAGAAGATCGGCTTTCTCCTTTGCGTCGTGGGCCAATGAATCATTTCCCATGTGCAGTGGTGGAAATGATGGCGTGCAGAAATTCCCGTGGACAGCTTTGGCCAGAAACCAGAACGCACGAGTTCCCGAAGGAAGACGCTCTAGTCTCTCGCCAATTTTGCCTATGTGCGCTGACTTTGCCCTGGCAATATCTCTTTTGAAGGACCTGGAGGCAAAGTTAAACTCCTTTTTTAATTCGCTGGTCTTTTCATCCCGTACCTTCGCCGAATTTGCCCAGGCTTGGTAACATTCCTGCTTTCGGCCAGAAGCCTTTTTGCAGGACCGACCAAACCAAGGCTGGGATTTGCCGCCAATGGGGACCATCGAGGATGGGATAAAAAGCTCCATACCCTGCAGCACCACATCAGCGACAGAATCGGCAGCGAAGTTGGGATCATCCGGCGTGAAGCAAACCTGCCCCCAAGGGTAGGACGCAAAGAAAGACCGCATCCCATCCCAATCTGCTGACTTGTAATGCCACACACGACGGCGACAGGTGACTCGCGGTCGCGGCGGGCACGTAAGTGGCACCATACTTCGGATAAGGCAGTGATCCGAAGAGCCGAGTGAGGCGTCAACGGATACTTGGTAGCCGTTCGGATGAGAAGTCAGCAGAAGGTCCAACAGTGAAGGTTCATGGTTCTCCACATCTGTGATTCGCGTGGGCGTAGTAACCAGTTGTGTCAAACCATATGCTAGGGCGAAGTCGTGAACAGACCTCCCCGCATGATCGGTCTTGCTAGAACCGAGCCATTCGGCGTGGTGCGCATTAAAATCGCCGAGTACCACGATCTCAGCGGATGGGATCTGCTGCTGCACAGTATCTGCAGCCATTTGGACGTGCTCAATGAGTCGGTCAGTTTCGCCATCGCCGGTATGGGACCTATATAGGCACGAATAGACGCGGGGATGGTCATCGCCGTCTACACGTAGCCATATGGTGGAGAGGTCCCTACCTTCAAGGTTGCGGAGGCGACGAGAACTGATATCGTCTCTGACGTACACGCACACTCCAGCCCTAGGCACAAAGGAGTGGCCTCCGGTACCCTCACTCACTCGGCAAAACACAACGCAAGCGTTGCTTCACGCCAGTTTCCTGTGAGGCCGTGGTATCACTCCGGTCGAGCCGGCCCATTCGTGCCGAAGCATGGCTCTCCCACGGTCGGCTTGAGTCTTTATGTCATTATCATTAAAATAATCTACAGGCTTATAGTATCCTCTTGAACAAATACAGCGTTTTATGTTTCTTAAAACATTCTGGTAGTTCACACACGTCTTCGGAATTTTGTTATAAAAGCGTACACACTGCCCCACAAATGATTTTTTCACCTTACTAAGCCTCGAGAAAGTTATTTCAAGATTATTTTTACTTCTCAAATTACGGTTATATCTGTCACTATTTTTGAAGAACAAGTTTAGATTTTTACGAACGTACATGATATTTTTCAACCAACTTCAAAAAAAGGAGGAGGTTCTCAATTCGTCGGAATCTTTTTTTTATTTTTTATTCTTTTATTTTTTTTTATGTATGTTCACCGATTACTCGAAGACGCCTGAACCGATTTCGAAAATTCTTTTTTTGTTTAAAAGGGTATACTTCACAGGTGGTCCCATATAAACTTTATCGAAATCGATTCAGCGGTTTTTGAGAAAATCAACAAAAACATAGCAAAATTGGAGTTGTTGCGATTGAAGTCGGTTGATTTTAACGTATTCAGTATTCATGGTCAATTATTGTCGTAAATAAACTGACCGGCAACTGTTAGAATATTTATTTCCTTAAATCTATCTCGAAGTGATTCTCGGGATCGTAGTTGGTATATAGCTCGGACTGCTCTTTTTTGGAGAATGAAAATGGTTTCAATGTCTGCTGCGTGTCCCCACAGTAAAATGCCATAAGACATTATACAGTGAAAGTAACTGAAATATACTAATCTGGCAGTTGTTACATCCGTCAATTGCCTTATTTTCTTGACGGCGTAGGCAGCCGAGCTAAGCCTCCCCGCTAGAGTTGCAATATGTGGGCCCCACTGTAACGTGCTATCTATAGTTATGCCGAGAAAAACTGTGCTAGGAACAAAATCTAATTCGTTACCATTTAATATTACTTTATTATGAGTCTGTTTAACATTTGGCAAAGAAAACTTGATGCATTTTGTTTTTTTCGCATTAAGTAATATATATATAGCAGTAAACCAGTCTAGTAACTTAGAAAGAGTGTTGTTCACTTCGTCAACTTCGTCTTTTTACTAACCTTAAAAAGAAGGGAAGTATCATCAGCAAACAACACAATATTTGAAAGGTTTTGCACCATGAATGGCAAGTCATTGATGTACGTCAGAAAAAGGAACGGGCCTAAAATAGATCCTTGTGGCACGCCCATTTTCACAGTGGACCCAGAAGAATTAACGTCCTTGACTTATACCATTTGCATTCTATTATCAAGATAAGATTTAAGGAGACCGATCAAAATAACAAAACATATGTACAGCAAAAATTATGGTTTTCGAGTTATACAGAGTGTTAAAAAAGTGCATTTGAAACTTTAAGGGGTTACTCAGAATCAAGTATAGAATACAGGAAAAATATTGAATAATTCCGCTCTTCAAATTATTTTCATATTCCCATAATAAATCTGAATAGTGAATCAAGAATTTGTATGGAAACCTGAAAAAAAAAGTTGTAGATCTCATTTTTTCAATATTTTTCCTGTATTCTTACTTGATTCTGAGTAACCCCTTAAAATCTCAAATGCACTTCTTTAACATCTTTTTAACAAAGATTTAAAAAAAGTAGAAAATCACTACTTTGCGGTGGTCTTTTGAACTTTTGTTAGTAAAAGAACACTTAATTTGATATTTTTTTGCACTTAAATATTGTTGAATAGTGTTTTTATTGTGATAGTGTTTCGAATGTACTATTTATTTTACAAAAAAATTAAGATGCCATCAGAAATACATCACTAATTGAAGAAAAATCTTTTAAAAAGACCGTTAATGAAAGTTTAAACATCAGCGACGTAAAAAAAATACTGAATGGCTTTTCCTCACATGATAAAAAAAATCCTCGTTACAAGCCCATGTAAGCTACGTAAGCCACATGAGACACTTGCGCATTGTATTAATTATTACTTGTATTTTCGGTTTTATCACTTCATTCGTGACAAAATCGGAACTTTAAGCTTTTAACAAAAAAAAACTGCTATACCATTTTCAAAAGAGCATGAAACGGACCAGTTTTTATCATCATTAGTCAATTCAGTCCAGAATTTTTTTTACAGCAGTATTTCAAACTTTAGGTAACGGATTAACATTGGCATAAAATGAAACAACTTAGTTATTTTTTTAACGATATCGCGGTAGCTTTCAATGAAATTACTGCTTAATTATTTAAAGCAACTATTTAAAATAGCCTAGGTAAGATAAAACGAGATTCTGAAGTTATTTCTAGCAATTCGAGGCGATAAAAGGACAAAAAATGGAGATTTAAAAAAATACACAAAAGTGCTGATATCTCGAAAACCAGCGAACTTTTACTGGGATCATGTTGATGTTATTTGATACACCTGAAGCCACTCTATCTCCAGTGTCACTCTGGCGTGTCCTTTCTGGGACACCTGTATATTATTTGCAATATTATGTTCACATTGCGGTATTTCCGGACCAATACAAACAACATACAAACCTTCAAGAAAAAATCGTACTCCCATATTAAAGGCCGGCAACGCACTTGTGATTCCTTTGGTGTTGCGGGTGTCTATGGGCGGCGCGTCGATAATCGCTTACCATCAGGTGATCCGTCTGCTCGTTTGCCACCTCTGCCATAAAAAAACGATTGCTTTCTGTGAATAAAATAAATAAAATACACACGGTCATCTGGCTCCAAACTAGGATTTCTGTGCTATGGGAACCAGAGACTCATATACATACACATATACGTTTAAATACATACATAGGTATATAGATATAATACACCCAGACACAGACAGGGGCACCGACTTCTTAAAAATATTAGGGGGCTAGGGCGGAAAAACTTGTGGTTTATTTTCCTAATATTTTCTAACTAGCTTTCGCCCATACCACGGTTTCGTGCGCATGGATATCGTTTTGAGGGACCGCACTTCGTGAGCCGCGAGCCACACCAGTATTTTTATATAAAATATTCGGGGGGCTCGGGCACCCTCAGGCCCAATGGAGTCGGCGCCAGTGGACACAGAGCAAACAAATCTGCTCATCACAGAAATCTTTGCCCTGTACCCCATCCAGGGCCAGGGCCATGCCCTGGGTGGGGATCGAATCCACGACTCTCGGATCAGTAGTCAGGAGCGCTAAGCACTGAGCCACCGAGTCAGTCATTTATAGTTATCCTATACTATTAAACGAGTTAAGTGTCCCAACGATTTCGAAAACGGCTTGAAACCTTTTGACGAAAATCTAGGATTAGGGGTTAAAAATCACCAGAAATCGATCTATGAGGGAATTATCTTCGAAAAAATTCATTTAAGGGAGATATGAGCGAAATTACATAGAAAGAGATGATATGATGCTTATTTTTAATAATTGCTTATAAGTACTTTAGTGGATTAGCGGTTTTGGTGCGAGCCGTTTACGTTTTGCTGCTTTTAGGTCCGGATTACCTGTTTATTTTTTAACAATTTGTCAAAACGTGGTTCTATTTTGGAGACGTTCATAAGTAAATCATTTTGTAATTGAAGAAAATTATAAACATAGTCTTTCAAATCACTCACATTTTGTATGTTTATGGTCGCAAGAGTTTTTTAACTTGAAAAGGGGTGAGTATTAAAAAAGATTAAAAAAACACTGACGTAGTACATACTTTGGTCATAACATTCTTCGCTTACAGTAAAGAAGCCTGCATAAAATTGAGTAGCAAACACTAACCACAGCACGTATTGTTTAACACATCGTAACTTATCTCGATTATTACAATAGTTTGATACGAGGTATTCTAAAAAGAATAAGAAGGCGTGTAAATACATTAACTGTTGCACTTAGTTTTCTTTTTGTGTTGTAAATATATATATACAAAGTGGTAAAGGACATTAGGTACAGAGACGTGAAAGAAGTCAAACAATAATATTGTTTTCAAGTTTCAGGTAAGTTAAACTTACTCATCGAATGATATAATAAACAGTCATACTGTACCTACAGGATTTATTGTAGGTACCTACATTTCTACATATAAATAGCTGAAATTGTTGTGTAATGGAATGAAATGATTCAAAAAATTATATTCTGGTGCAACATTTTGCAGCAATTTACCTTTAGTTGCGCCACTCTTACGTCAAGGGTGTGTTGTAGTGTTAAGTTAAGGTGCGGTGTCACGTCGTACAGACAGCCACAAAGATATCGGAACCACTCCGTAATACACCATGTATCACGAATAGCTTTAGTAGGGCTTCAGATATCTCTGTGGGCCAGTGCACATGTCAGGACGCATGCATGAGCATGACGATTGACGCGTCTGCGTCTGCTCTAGGTACCTCGTGGATTCCCCGTACTGGCCTTGACATGGCAGTACCGTTGCATGGGAATTACTCATCCGCACGACAGAACACTATACATATAACCGGTTCCGTCCGTCACTTATTCTCGTATGGCTATGTACCTTTTCAAACAACACCTTTTTACGTAGGAGAATAGAATTGGTAACACAAATTTTGTTGTGAGATACTAATAAAGTCGGTTAAATCCATTTCCATCATCATCATAGGTACTTCAAAGTATTGAAGTATTGAAACTATGATAAAGTAACAGATAAGTCAAAGATAAGTATAGATTGGTATGAAGAGAATGAACAGCTAAAGCAATGACATTATCGAACATAATTTGTCATGCACCTGCGTTTAGATGAACTTTTATTATGATGTCGTTAGCAGTTAAATCGGGCGTGACGGTTAATAAAATAAGTGCCTACTTTGAAATTAAACAAGTAAAGTGGGGACTACCTAGTTGTGAATTTCTGTCGACAACGCTATGATGCATGCATCATTGGTTCCACTAAATTATAATAAATTCATTATTGGGTAGTCTTCACAATAGAAGAAAATATTATCAGAACGTTAGAATCAAAGTCTCTAGTCTTCACATGCTCCCGTACTCTACATCAACAATAAGTTTATGAGCTGAGCGGACTATTCGTAAATTGGAAGTCCTGTATCGAAAGCGGTCAACTCGCGAATGTGGACTTTGGTTTCGTCGAAATATGGTGCATATTACGAGAAATGCGACTTTTAATTCGGGCATGCGCAACGGCGGCGGGGCTTCCAAAACAGACTGATGAAGGTCACCTTGAGCGACGGCTGCCGGCCGGCGCTGAGCAGACGCGCCTCGCCTCAGCACCGACACCACCGGCTCCACTACGTGACTTCATACACGCGAACAAAAAATTCATACTAACAACGGTAAGTTCCAATTACTGTTTTTATAATGTCTTATTGTACGAGCAAATAAACTTTTAGAAAATTCTATCAACGTTCATTTGTAAGCTTACTCGTAGGTTCCAATGTCTTATAACATTGGTGGAGTAACTTGTGAAGTTTGGAAGTTCTACCTCTAATGTTACTCGACTGTATTGTGAGTGTAACTAAATCATTAGGGGATTCGAGTGCGGAAGTTTAGAAAACTTGCAAAAGTTCTTAAAAGTGAGGAGATCATGCACTTTTGCACAAAGTAGTTTAAGTGTATAAAAGAAAAAAACGCAGGTTGCGCTCGAAAACAAGTTAACGATATGAAATGAAATGAAAATGAAATGAAAATATTTTATTCGAAGTAGGTAGCAGTGTACACTTTTCGAACGTTATTCTTTTATCTACCTAACACGAGGTTCCTACCACTCGGAACTCGTATACCCTCGGATAGGTATGGCAATCGACTTGTGTATGACGTAATTAGTTTTATATTTTTTGTAGTTTTTGTAGTTTTTGTTTTGTCAAACTAACAAAATATATATATGAAGGTTACAGACCGGTCTTCAATTTATTAGTGCTCAGTCATTATTTAAAATATACTCGTAATAATTTATAGCGCCAGACTTAGACCGCTAAGAGACCTACAGAAAAATAATAACGTGTAAAATGTACATAGGTACCTATTATCCGATCGTAAAAGCCACCAGTGGTTCATTCATTCTACTCAGATGACAGCTGAGCAGCGACCCCGTCGTCGTCGGCGCGGGCTGCGCGGTCGCACGTAGGCAGTCGAGACTACTGGCGAGATGTGCGAGATCTTCAATAAGGTTTCCATGGCAACATTTCAATTTCTTGAACGTGATATAAATCTGTTCTTAGAAAACACAAATTAGCACAAAAGTAGATAATCACCCTTAGGGAAGAAAAAACCATAAAAATATATATTTCGGAGGATGGACAGACGAGAGACGGATAAAAAGATATGATCGCCGCTGTTTCTGGCTGGGATTACGGAGTTTAAAAGACTATGAAAATAATTATAGTTACCATGCCGCTCTTCATTAAAATAAAAATAGATTATTTTTGGACAAAGTAAAATCGTTAATTGCTGGATACCATCCTACGACTCTTGGGAGACAGCGAGGTGGTGTTGTCCCAATCAGCTGCAGTAAATGCTACGGGAAGGACCAGTTGAGGGTGGGCTGCATATGCATAAAGCAGCAGCGCTTGAGGAGTACTGGTGCGTTCCTCAGGAGATCCCAGAACTCATCTATTACACGGAGAACGAACACCGTGGAGGTTTTAATCAAAAAATCTGAGATTTCCAGATTTTTAGAATCTATGTTTTCACCCACGATACAGAAAAAGTTATAGAGGGCATAAACGGTAGGACAAAACCCTTGCGGCTAGCATTAACTCCGGTGTACGTTCGAGCACCAACACCAGTTAGTTGTTATGAGTATGAAGCTAAAGCACATTTTGCTTAGAAACTTGCAATTTAATTTCAAAGTGTCCGAAATGTATTGTGTACTCGTAGGATTGAACCTTGAACTTGACAAGTTGAGTGAGGCTGCCGTGTAGTCAGATAGCCGTGTCTTTTTCACTTTGTAAGAGAGTACGTGGTCATGCTCAGGTAGCGCCGCCGGGGAAAGGGAGGGATCGTATTATTTTGGATAGCATTAACCACGTCGCCGTCGTCGGCCGGCCCGGCCGGCCAGACTGCATTCAGTCAAGAGTCAGTCGCAAGCGTACTCGCCGTCCCACGACCGACCTAACCAAATATACGTAAAATACGCGTTTTCGTTTAACAATTGTATGTGACCGCATAGTTGTTCATTGTTAACTGTGTTGTTCAGTAAAATTAAAGTCGAAATTGGAGAATTTTATTTTTTATCTTAAAACTTTGTTTAATCGTACAAAAGTTTAAAAATGAGCGGCAATGGTTTCAATGGTGTTAATGGAGGAAGATGTAAGTATTTCTTTACATTTCTATTGCACTGATACAGATTTAAGTCAGTGTCAGTCAGTAACTGTTAAATGGAAACAAATTCGCCAAAAATACGTACGTACCTACTTACTGATTTACGACTCTATCTGAATAATGTGTTCTCTGTGTATAGGACTTATGCGATTCGTAAAATATTAAATAAATATTAAATTATTAATATATAATATCGTATCCTAGTTTGGGGCCAGGTGACCGTGTGTGATTTGTCCCGAATATTATTTATTTAATGACTCTACAGAGTGATGCGCAATATTTATTTTATATATTTATTTAAATATGACTTATTGTTAGGAGGGTGGGCTTCTGTTCATGAAACATTCAAAAATAAGTAGGCATCTATAATGTAAGGCACTGTGGTAATTGGATAATCATCTAATTGATTTACTTTAGTCAAATTTATTATGTTAACGACAATATTATGAATGACTGACACTGCTGCTTCCAACAAAAATTCCATATTAATTGATACGAGACAAACTCAGAATGATCATAACACGGTCAATTTAAAGTTGAACAATGAGGAAAAATGCAGTAGGTACAACCTAACGACACTGTTTGCGTCTTTTTTTTTTTGGTCTGAGTCGTCATAATATGCAAGTTACCGGGATGAAATAATGTTCTTACCCCAATAAGTACTTATAATTTATTTGGTCCTTTCTTACTTTACTTTTATTTCCATATAGGGATTTTTCTATGTTTCTTTAAAAAATACACGTATAGGGAATATTTTCGTGTAGCTTCTTTTCTTTGGGCCATGAATATGATCTCAGTTGTAAGTATTTTACTTTTTGTATCGATCAGCAAGATTTGCCAACTTTGTAAAGAGCTAGACCAATCATAGACTGATTTTGCAATATCTTTTGAGACTTCGCTATTTCTTACTTGAAGTTCTAAAACAATAAACAATGACAAGAAACCTCGATTTAGAGTAAAGGCCTACTTAGGTACTAGGTAGTGTGTTTTTCGACTCGCAAACTTGGCAGATGAGGGCATGATTTTAAGGACACTTCTGATTAAAACTCGTAAAACTGAACAACTTGTAGACAATCTTCAAGAAACACGAGATTAATATTGCATAATTTATTGCATGATTTCTAACTTATCAAGTGAGTAGGTGATTTCCCAAAGTATAGGAATTCAATTTTTTGCGCACTGGATAAAGGATCCTCGGGGAAATTGTTGAATTCCACGAGGAGGAGCCATAGATACCAATTTTTCTTTTCAGGCATTTTTATGAAGAAGACGACGTATTTATATTGTTCTAGGTAAAATGGCGACGGTAGACAAGCTGTTTCAGCCCGTGCAGAAGAAGACGGATGACACCGGCAACAAAGTGACGGTGGTGGGCTGCGGGCAGGTCGGCATGGCCGCTGTGTTCTCCTTGCTTACGCAGGTACGCATTTTTCACAATACTATTCATCTCTATCATGATCATCATTACCATGTCAGCCCAAAGCCCAAAAACGTTAAAGACCTGCCATGAACTAATTTAACGTATTTTCCATTTTTTAACGTATTCTTTTTATTCAAATTTCTCATCCAGAATTCTGTTATTATACAATAGAAGAATTTTCTTATTATACAATAAGAAAATTGTCGCGAAACGTGCGATTTCTGAACGGAAGGTTAGAAATCGAGCATTCCCGCGACAAAACTAGCAATTCTTTAAAATTAACTTCTGACCATAAGACTACTGAAATGGCAAAAGAAAAATTGGACTTCACATGCACATTGCTAAGTTGGTTAAGTAACCAAATGCAGCTCGATCTGGTTGTATACGTATGAAAACTAACAACAATATATATTTTGCCACCGGTTTGTAATCCCTACGTACTACCTCCTAATTATGTACATAATCTTTCTACCAATGTAGATCGTAGAACAAACTAAAATGTTGCGCGACAATAATTTTCTTTAAAAGTATTCTAGAAATAATACTAAGGATTCGGAACGTTGACTTGATGTGTATTTTTACATGAACTTTTGATATCCAGCTGATAGGACAGCGATCGCGCTACGTATTCCCGCATTTCAATCTATTCTTGTCACAACAGCATTTATTCGTTCGTATTTCGCCACACAACAGGTAGGCAAATGTTTGCCTTTTGTGGCATACCTTGAAGATCCATCCCACACGACCTTTGGCGTAGCAGTCAGGAGAGCCAACCACTACGCCAACGAGTCTTTCATAGTTTGTTTTGTTCTGTACAGGGTGTCACAAACAACATAGCGCTAGTCGATGTGATGGCAGATAAGCTTAAGGGAGAAATGATGGACCTGCAGCACGGTTCCTCATTCATGAGGAACGCTAAGATTCAAGCCAGCACTGGTGAGGCAAACAATTACCCTCTTATAATGATCTAAATTTAAACATCAGCACACAAAGTGCCCGATAATGTCTCAAAGTATGATCTTGAACAGATTACTCAATAACTGCGGGCTCCAAAATCTGCATCGTTACGGCGGGAGTTCGGCAGCGCGAGGGAGAATCTAGACTCGATTTAGTGCAGCGAAACTCTGACGTCCTCAAGAACATAATACCTCCGGTAAGTGTGCATTAAATTATCAAGCCAATGCAAGACAACCTTATGTCGACCTTATTTTACAACTATCATTATGAACTTCGATTTTCTATGGTCAGATCGCGTTGTTGTTAAATCGATTTGACTAATCGAGTTGTTTAATCGATTTTGTGTCCTTCCACTTGTTGACCATTTGTTGATCAGAATCACACTTGACCCTCTTTTGGTTAATTCTTACCTCGATATCTTTCTCCAGCTAGTGAAATATAGCCCGGATGCAGTGCTCATAATTGCAAGCAACCCTGTGGACATCCTGACTTATGTAACGTGGAAGATCAGTGGACTACCGAAGCACCGCGTTATAGGCTCCGGCACCAACCTAGACTCGGCTCGGTTCCGCTACTTGCTGTCCGAGAAATTGGGTATTGCACCCACCTCCTGCCACGGGTACATAATCGGCGAACACGGCGATAGTAGCGGTAAGATAACTAGTGTACAGTATGGCCGCTTACGCACTGAGCGACTGAAGCGCAATGCACACCGCGAGCGGGAGCGGGCGGGCGTACGATTCACTGGAACGTAGTTTAACATCTCTTCCTACTTGGGCATACATGGGTTCACACCGCGAGCTAAGCGGGCGAACTACGCCAGCGACGTGACTAAGCGAGCGAACCTTGAGCGAAGTATCTGACGATGCGAGCGAATGCGAGCTTCGATGGTACGGTACGCGGGGGTTTTAGAGACTTGCAGCCTATTATTAAGTACACAGTGGGTGCACGTGGGCAGCGCACAGTCTGTCTCGTTCTTAGAAGGTTTGAGATTTTTCTTTGATGGTCCCTCAAGAGACCCTCATTCACTACTCAATTGGCAAAGTGTGGTGATATATCAATGATCACCGCGAAATGGCCCCAGTTTTAAGACCATTTGGTGATATAAGGGTTGTATTTTAGCGACGCTTATCACTATTTGGTGATATATGGGTGATGTTTCAGAGTTAGTGACGCCAGCCACCGCCTTGCTTTTAATCACCCTTATAACACTACTTGGTGTTAATCACCCTTATAATACACTATTTGGTGTTAATTGGCCCCCCTTTTATAACTACTTTGCTAGTTGATGATGTGCCTATAGGAACATCCCCGCACTCCGAACCTCACCCCCTCCCTGCACCCTGCACTTCACTCCTTCCTACGCACCCTGCACTTCACCCCTTCCCCCGTTCCCCGCACCTCATCCCCGCCCCCTGCCCCTACCGCCTCCCCCCTGCCCCAACCTCCTCCCCTTGAACCCGCGGCCCGACCCGCACGCGGCGTGTGTGAATTACGCATTAGCCAGGCCCTCGGCGAAGTGCTGAGATTAGCAAGCGATCGCTCACTATGGCACGCAATTAACTGCTAGCAGTAAATTCGTGCAATAGTGAACAATATCTTGCAAATTCCAAAATTCACTGGTCGCCGCGACGACGTGTCCCCTACTACGGTGCGTAAGCAGATTATCGACGAATTAGAGGTTCAGCATCCCAACGAGTTAAAATCACCGATATATTGTCAGAAATCCCACCGCCATCGAAGGTTAAATTTTGTATTGATATCACATCATGGTAAACGCTCTTTTCTTCACAGTTCCAGTCTGGTCTGGCGTGAATATTGCCGGAGTGCGTCTGAGCGACCTGAACCCAAAAATTGGCACTGAGGAGGACCCTGAGAACTGGAAGGAGACCCACGAGAACGTGGTTAAGAGCGCGTATGAAGTCATCAAGCTAAAAGGCTACACTTCCTGGGCCATTGGGCTATCACTCTCTCAGCTCGCCAGAGCAATACTATCCAATGCAAGCAGTGTACATGCAGTGTCTACTTATTTGAAAGTAAGTACTTTATTCATTTCATTGTTCTTTTCAAGTAAATACTAACGCGTATACCCAAATCTCCAACAAGTTAGTGGCGGCAACCGTTTTCCCCGATTGCTTGATCATTTTCTTAACAGCTTGTCACAATTTACAAAACTCATGAAGTCATAACCAAGGTTCGGAACCGGTTAACAAATACCGGTTAATCTCGCTCGAATTTCGGTTCCGTTCAGGTTAAAACCGGTTTCCAGCTAAACCGGTATTTTTGAATACAATATGGGTTAAGCAGCGAGCGGTATTCTAACCGTAATAAGAACGGAATTAACCGGTTAAAACAAACTTAGTCAAGGTCAGGCGCGTCGCGCTGGTGCCATTCCCTTTCTCGCACGCGGCAAATACCTATGTCTACAACAACGCTTATTCTTCATTTTAACCGGTTAATTCGGTTCGAACTAAAAAATATCGGTTCTGGTTAAACCGGTTAAATATACCGGTAACCGAAACCTGAACGAAACCTTAAACAGAATTATTTCGATATCGGGGTCAATGACCGAAACCGGCTTTTTAAAAAATCGGTTTCCGAACCCTACTCTAGATATCCGCCATATTGCATGCGAAGGTAGAATGCGTCCAACAAGCATATACGTAGACCCCGTGAAGACAGCCATACGCTCACGTAGTTGCCGCTGTTCGCAGGGCGAGCACGGCATCACGGAGGAGGTGTTCCTCTCGCTGCCGTGCGTGCTGGGCCACAGCGGCGTCTGCGACGTGGTCCGCCAGCCCCTCACCGCCGCCGAGACCGACCAGCTGCGCAAGTCCGCCGAACTCATGGCCAAGGTTCAGGCCGGCATCAACTTCTAAACATCTGACTCTTCATAAATTTTTATCTTTGACATATTTTGCACTTGTAGCATGTAAGCAAAAGCACAGCTACTCAGTGATTTATATCAGTTTGTTAATGTGTTTAACTTCTACTTATTTGCCAATAATTTTAGATGGTATATTATAAGTATTATATAACTATCCAGTGAACATACTAATTAAATTTTAATAATTTTGAAAAAAAAAATGACAACGTATTAATAATTTTAAATCATTGCATTAAGGTATATTAAAGCATTTTAGTGTCAATAACAGTATTCCCATATCGATTATAGAACAGTTGTTCTTTTTTCAGTATTTGGCATTGTGGTACCACGTACGTAACATATTGTACTAGTCAGTAAATATAATTTTGAATAAGAATTATCATTCAGTTGTATTTGTAATTAGGCATATCAATATATGTTTTTTATAATGTAATAGGTAGGAAACCTATTACATTATAAAAGTATATTGATATGCCTTTATGACTTTATGTCAAATGAAATAGAAATAGTTCACAATACATATTTTCAATACATTTAATCACCCCGCTCCCCCGGAGCGACGATATAAAACTTCTTTGCATTTAATTATAAAATTGCCTTTCGTTTAATGGCAGGGATGTGTATATTTGTAATCTATGTTTTTTTTTCAATAAATGGTGTAAGTTATTATAAGTTTTTTTTCAGGGGATGTAAATTAAAAGCACTTTGAAATTGATGGAAATAACAACAAAAATTTTAAAGGATCTACATATCTATAAATACATATAATTTTACCTACCACTTGAAATATAATGCATTTCACAACAAACTTTATTAGTAGAAAGGCCGATTCGTCGAAAGTGCTTTATTTACGAAGTTCGTAGGACCGAGCAGTAATATAACGACAACTGATACCGTTGGAATCAGCGTGGTCTACTGATTGTCAAACCACTTGTTGTCGCTTTCTAAAGTGGTGGAGTGAGTATCTATGACGTAATCAAGATGGCGGCTGAACGGGTTGGTTTTTTAATATTATCTCGAAAATCACTAAGTTTTATCCTATGTGTGTGGTATCATTTGAAAGCTATTGAAAAGACCTACAAATAACATGCATACACTTGCTGTCGTAAATATTTAATTTACGGAGCTATATTGATAAAAACTGTCTTTTTTCGATAAGACTGTGTGTTAATTCTTAATATAAGTCGAAAAGTAAGGGGTTTATCATAAATCTGGTTATTATCTTTTTTGTAAAGCGGTTCCTAAGGAATTTAAAAATGTACATGTCAAAGTTATACAATAAGTATTTGAACCAAGAGCCAATAACAAGACGCAAGTCGTAAAAACAAAATACGAAATCGGCAAGCTTTGTTTAGCTATAACTATACTACCTATGTCTGCGGTATCATTTAAAAGCTACTAAAAACCTTCTGGTTTAAATTGCGTGGTTGCGTCGATCACGCAGGTTAACTGACCACATTCGCGGTCATAACCTGGATGGGTTTGACTATTATTAGCACTTATCCCGAGCTTTTCCTTGATTTGTAAAGTACGTTTGAGCGTTGATGCCGGCTTTTATCACTAGATGGTAGTTGTTTAGCCGTGTCAGAGGCCTTATGGGCGGTTTGGAAACTTCTGACACTGGGGCTGGTCACTAGCCCACGACCTCCACCAGTTTCGACCTGGACCATTCTGTGAAGTATAGCCTAACCATGCCTTCCCGTGCTACGAGACGGAGCCCGTACTTCTGTAGTGTACATGATATACATTGTTAAAGTGAAAAACCTACAATGTAAGGATTAGTTGCTTCTTTATCCTTTCAAATTACTGCAAAAATATCATTTAGTTTATTTGTTCCACTGAATGCAAAAATAACATATACCTAGTTTATTTATTTATTCAAATTACTGCAATAAAACTAGAAGTAGGTACCTATACGAAACCGCACTTGACGCCGCCCGCGCCGCACCGAGGTCAACGCACTTTTCTGGCTACACCGCCACACGTCGTCGCCCGCACCGCCGACGCACCGCATCCCGCCGCTCAGTCGCTACTAGTTTACCATTAGATCAGACAAAGAAGAGAATTAATTGGAATTATTGTATAATATGTCAGTGTAAAAAAGACGAGGATTTAAATGAAGCTTCAAAAAAAATGTTTCAGTCGTTTTAAATAATCATTAGCTACACGTAAAAAGTATCAAGACATATCAACACAGCATTTCTTCAACCTATTTGAAGGTAAGTAAAGTTCACTTCTGTTTCGTTCATTTCGCAATACCCCTGAAAAGCACATCCCTACGCTTACAAAATTTACACTTGTTACAACTTTGTTACAGATGATGAAGTTCAAAACAAAACGAAATGGCACAGGAATCGTTATGCTTCATTTACTAGTAATACAAACATCAAACGTGTAGAAAAAAGATTCCAACAGCAATAAGCTGTTCTTCAGGTATTACCTTATTCAACTTATACATTCATGGATCGCGATTGATACCCTCGCGCCTCATGAATGTATGTAGGTATAGTAATTGTTGGAGACTCTTTTTGTTTGGTGTATATACTTTTAAGTGTTTTACGTTTTTAGTATTGTCAGTGTTTTTGACCGTTATGTTTTTATATCTAGTTGTCTTGTAGAGCTTGAGTTGTAAATACGTTTTGAACCCATTATTTATTTCATTTCATACAGTCCACATATTATCGTTCGCTTCAGTAATAGTCTTAAGATGGTTGAATGCAGGCTCAAGGCCACTCAAAGGTGATGGAATGTGCTATGCTTGGTGTTGGCCCTACGTGATCGAATCAGAAATGTGGAGATACGTAGAACTAAAGTAACCGACATAGCTCACAGAATCGCTAATCTTCACCCATATACAGGATGTAACAGAAGTGTGTGACAATACTTCAAGGTTGGCTTTTACCCATCAAACTGAACAACTTTTGTTCTACAACTTTGTTGAAATCGCAAAATTGTTTTGGACTTTTCATACAAATCGATCAGCTGGCGAACCAAGTTTGTATGAAAAGTCCAAAAAAATTTTTGCCATTTCAACAAAGTTTTAGAACAAAATTTGGCAGACGACAGAGATTATGTTATGGTTTTCTGCATGCTGATCAAACTAATTAATTAAAACTTTCATTCGTTTTGTTTTTTAACATTCAGTTGAAATGTTCTTGGTTTTGCATCGACTTATATATTAGTGTTATAAAATATTGGTCTCGAAACAAAGACTAAACTCCTTCTTGGATGATAAACTGTGGCCTAGCGGTATATCATGTAGACGATTTATTAGATTCAAGAATAGGGTCTTAAATGACTCAGATGACAAACAAACGAGAAATAATGGATCTGAACAAAATAAAGTTAATTAGCTTTAATTGCAAATCTATAAAACGATCTATTGATTGTATACGTTCGCTGTGTGAATCCGCTGATATAATCGCCTTGCAAGAAAGAGACTTGGCTCCTGCCGCACGATATCTCATTTATTGGGAGTATACACAAGGAGTTCGCGTACACCGGAACATCGGCAGTGGACACCGCGGCTGGCCCGTTACGCGGGCGCCCCTTCGGTGGTGTCGCTATTCTGTGGCGTAATAAGTCGTGGCGTTCCAGTCAGTGTCGGTGGTTGAGTGCGCTAACCCGAGAATCTGTGCGGTTAAGTTTTCAATAAGTAATAAGGCCTTTATGTGCATAAATGTGTACATGCCGATTGATAAGGCGGAGAATCTACCATTGTTTGTGCAGTGCATGGGTGAAATAAGTGCCTTAATAGAAACGGAGTCGGTCGTAGCCCTCGGTGATTTTAACGCGAGCCCATCGGAGGTATTTGGTAAGGAACTTCTATGTTTTTGCCAAGAAAACCAGTTACGCTGTGCGGACATTGAAAAGCTGGGACTGAACTCGGACAGTTATACCTACATTAGTGACTCTAACAGTTGTAAAAGTTGGCTGGATCATTGCATTGTAACTGAACAAGCTTGGCAGTCTATAAGTTCTATAAAAATAAATTTAAGTACCTTCTGGTCAAATCACTTTCTATTAGAAGTTGAGTTCAATTACAATGTAATTAGACCTAAATTGCGGAACAAACAATTACCCCCGAATAGGGTTTTGTGGGGTCACCGTGATGCTAGTCAAATTGAGCAATATAATAAACTTTGTCACATGTGTTTGAGAGAAATAGACTTGCCTTTAGAGCTAACATCTTGCTGTGATAATATTTGTTATGACAATAGGCATAAGGTTGCACTGGACGAGTTGTATGGTAAAATTGTATGTTCCTTGTCGGAAGCTGCAATTAATAGCCACGGACACAAGGTCGGGGTGCGTGGGCGTTCCAAGTACATAAGTGGTTGGAACGAACATGTAAGGCAAGCGCACACTCAAGCTAAGCTATGCTTTGATATATGGTTGTTATATGGTAAACCGAAGGCAGGCCAAGTGTATGAAGATATGTACCATAGTAAAAGAATATTTAAGTCTAGGCTTAAGTGGTGCCAGGATCATCAGGACCAGATCAAGATGGATCGATTAGCTTCATATAGAATGAAAAATGATTTTAAAAAATTTTGGAAATGCACTAACGAATGTAACAATAAGCCGGCATTGCCTGCTTCTATAAATTGAGTTGAAAATGCAACGAATATTGCAAACTTGTTTAAAAATCACTTCAAGGTCAACACACACCTGGCGCCTACCCTGGAGCGTGAGGCGGCGGAGCCCGTCGAGTCCAAGCGATTATCACCTACGTTTAGTATCACGTCGAAGGAAATTATCTCCATAGTAAGGTCGATGAAACGCGGAAAATCGCCGGGACACGACGGGCTCAGCGTCGAAAATTTACAGCACTTACCCCGAGTGTTGTCTATGTTTTTTAATTTATGTCTGAGACACGGCTACCTACCGCAGGAGCTCATGAGGACGGTTGTTGTACCTGTCGTGAAAAATCGTACTGGGTATATCGCGGATAAGGGGAACTACAGGCTTATATCCCTTGCAACTATAATAGCTGAGGTACTTGACAGTGTAGTGGACTCGCACTTGGGTAGGCACTTAGATCTGCATGACGCCCAGTTCGGTTTCAGGCAGGGCGTATCTACCGATAGTGCCATATTGAGCCTAAAATACGCTGTCAAGTACTACACTGATAGGAAAACTCCTATATACGCTTGCTTTTTAGACCTGTCTAAGGCCTTCGACTTGGTCTCTTATGAGGTCCTGTGGAGGAAAGTGGCTTGTACTAAACTGCCAAAAGACCTGCTAAATATCGTGAGGTTCTGGTAAAACAACCAGCTTAACCAAGTAAAATGGGGTGAGGCTTTTTGGACGTATATAGGTTGGAATGTGGGGTGAGGCAGGGAGGCAGGTCCTCTCCTAAGCTTTTCAGCCTATATGTGAATGAGCTGATCGAGGAGCTTAGCAACATGCATGTCGGCTGTCATATTGATGGCGTCAGCATTAACAATATCAGCTACGCAGACGACATGGTGCTGCTGAGCCCCTCGCCTGGCGGATTGCAAAAAATTTTGGCAGTGTGTGAGGCGTACGCTGCTACCCACGGCCTCAGATACAACACGTCCAAAAGTGTCTGCATGGTCTTCAGATCGGGTAGTAAAACACCTAAACTAGTGCCACCAATAACGCTGAATGGCAATTTGCTAAAACGCGTCACACTATTTAAATACTTAGGGCATATTGTTACCGAAGATCTGAAAAATGATGAAGACATGGAAAGAGAGCGTAGGGGGTTGTCGGTCAGAAGTAATATGATTGCCCGCAGGTTTGCTCGTTGATCAGTGCAGGTAAAGTTAACCCTCTTTAAGGCGTACTGTATGACTTTTTACACGAGCAGCCTGTGGGTATCATATATGTACTCGAAAGGCCTACAACGCCCTACGCGTACAATATAATAACGCTCTCAGGATGCTGTTGAGGCTACCACGTCACTGCAGCGCTTCTAAGATGTTCGCAGAGGCGCGAGTAGACTGCTTTCAAGCGTAAACGTGTGGCGTCCATGCGTGGCAGAGTGCGGGGGAGTAGCAACAGCATCCTGGCGGCCATTGCAGTGAGGTTTGACTCGCCGGTAATGAAGCACTGGATAGGGCTCCTAAAGGGTGTTTGGGAGTATATCATGTGAAATTTTTTGTCAATTTTGTTTTTTATTTTATTAATTAATTAATTAAATTATAATTCAATCTACTAACATAGTCTAAGTCTTACTACTAATAAGAATGGATCTTGTTATCAGGTAAAATAAATAAATAATAATAATAATTACATGTGGTTTTGGTTTTATTTCAAAAGGGAGTTTTCAGATGACGTATGTCACACCGTTCATAAGATTTTCAATAGATGGCGTTTCTAAGCTTTGGCAATGTATTTTTAAAAACAGCGTAGAATTTACGGGAGCAAAATAGATTTAGTATTATAGAAAATATATAAAAAGCCACCTGAACATAGATGCTTATTCATTAAATTAACAGAAACGATAAATTTCCAACTTGGTCAAGTATGGATAACCTGGGTGCGTTCTGGTTTGCCACCTGAACATAGATGCTTATTCATTAAATTAACAGAAACGATAAATTTCCAACTTGGTCAAGTATGGATAACCTGGGTGCGTTCTGGTTTCTCTGTTATATGTAATTTCTTCTTCCGAACGAAAAATAAATTTATTTTAATACATTCTTATGATTAAAATGCAATTTATAACTCTGTATCATGTTAGAATTCTTTAAAAATTACAAAAACAATAATGATAAGCTTTGTGCATCAATAATTATGAAAAGTACTTTTTGGATCATAATACAAAAAAATATTCAATGAAAAGTAATTTTCGAAAGCTAGTCATCATTGTTATAATATTAGTCATTAATATCAGTCAGTTTTGACGATTTTTAAGATATTTTCTTATTTCCAATGTTGATCAGCGCCATCTAGTTGAGTTTAGGGAAAACTGTGGACAATTCCCTATTGTATGTTGTAATTTTTTTTCTGTATTTTGATCTCTGTAAAATTGCAATTTGATTGACCTTAAAGTAAAACCTTGAAAGGTGATGCTGATTATGTCGTTGCCTTATTTATTAGGTTGTCAGGAGAAAACTCTCCGCTATAAAATAATTTACAAAAGTTTAGTTATAAGGAGTGATCGGAGTAGGTAGATTGCCATTGCAGTGAGGTTTGACTCGCCGGTAATGAAGCACTGGATAGGGCTCCTAAAGGGTGTTTGGGAGTATATCATGTGAAATTTTTTGTCAATTTTGTTTTTTATTTTATTAATTAATTGTTTAAATTATAATTATAATTCAATCTACTAACATAGTCTAAGTCTTACTACTAATAAGAATGGATCTTGTTATCAGGTAAAATAAATAAATAATAATAATAATTACATGTGGTTTTGGTTTTATTTCAAAAGGGAGTTTTCAGATGACGTATGTCACACCGTTCATAAGATTCTCAATAGATGGCGTTTCTAAGCTTTGGCAATGTATTTTTAAAAACAGCGTAGAATTTACGGGAGCAAAATAGATTTAGTATTATAGAAAATATATTAAAAGCCACCTGAACATAGATGCTTATTCATTAAATTAACAGAAACGATAAATTTCCAACTTGGTCAAGTATGGATAACCTGGGTGCGTTCTGGTTTCTCTGTTATATGTAATTTCTTCTTCCGAACGAAAAATAAATTTATTTTAATACATTCTTATGATTAAAATGCAATTTATAACTCGGTATCATGTTAGAATTCTTTAAAAATTACAAAAACAATAATGATAAGCTTTGTGCATCAATAATTATGAAAAGTACTTTTTGGATCATAATACAAAAAAATATTCAATGAAAAGTAATTTTCGAAAGCTAGTCATCATTGTTATAATATTAGTCATTAATATCAGTCAGTTTTGACGATTTTTAAGATATTTTCTTATTTCCAATGTTGATCAGCGCTATCTAGTTGAGTTTAGGGAAAACTGTGGACAATTCCCTATTGTATGTTGTAATTTTTTTTCTGTATTTTGATCTCTGTAAAATTGCAATTTGAATGACCTTAAAGTAAAACCTTGAAAGGTGATGCTGATTATGTCGTTGCCTTATTTATTAGGTTGTCAGGAGAAAACTCTCCGCTATAAAATAATTTACAAAAGTTTAGTTATAAGGAGTGATCGGAGTAGGTAGATTGATTTAGGGTCAATGACCGCAAACGTATATGTTAATATGGACATGCCACTCGGATTCCGAGAGTTTAACATTTTTATGCAAACAAACATGAACATTCGTTCTGTTATTCTACATATAAATAAATTGCTTTCTTCAGATTGATTAAACCAGAATTGATTGAACAACTCAATCCGAAAATACCGGAACTTTCCGGAAAAAAGGATTGTCCATGTTATAAAATCACGATGCAAGTACCAAAAATCAATCTACCTACTCCGATCACTGAGTTATAAGAGACTTTTGAGTATTGCATATTACATAAGTACAGGTATTGCCTTTCCGTAACAGCAATATAGGTACTTTCCATTTCCGTTTCCCTGTCGAATCTAAGTATCTATGGCATAACGAAGAACACATCAAGTTCACATCTTAGTAGGTCACACCACCAATAGCTCTCTTCATCGCATGGAAGCAACTGTGAACGCAGCGGCTAAAGTCGAGAGAATAGGCAAATTGAAAACGTTCAGTTTGGTTTTATTTGATCCAGGCGATCATATAATTCATAGACATACTACGATGAGATTGAGAAGTGTAATCGAGAAGCCAAACGGTGTGCTTGCATTCACCATGACAATATTTCATGAGCTGCTTGAGAAATCGAAGATATCTCTCGTGGCGCACAACTTCCTGATCAGCCAGGATTTCGTAATAACTAATCACTTTGATATCCATTACTAATATCATTGTCACTTTAGGTCCGTACCTTTTTGACTGTGCTACTGGACTTGGTGTCTTTCCATTCTCAACCCATTGTTTAGCCTGATATTTTTTCGGTGGACAGTGGGGAGAGACCCATGCCACGTCTCATCCACGGCAACAGTATGTCGGAGGCAGCTCGTTTGCTGCTTGTAGTACTGCAAATTGATTTTGATGCACTCCACACGTGTTTCCAATTGGACTGGAGTGAGTTTATTTGTAACACTTTTTTTTTGTGATTTTTCACATTTCCAGTTTTTCAGTAACTATTTCGTGACAAGTCATTTTTACTTTTCTCACTGCTTCAACTCGTTATTGCGTTTGAAGGCTAGTACTCAAGGGCCCCACCACAATGGTCTCGAAAGAAGGATCAAAATTACCCCACGTCCTACAGCGAAGAGAAGATTCTTAAAAAAATATAAAAATGGAGTATAAAAAGATGGTGTACCTCTCGAATCCATCCTTACAGTCTAACACATAAAAAATTGTTATTAAAATTCGTTCAGGGGCACTATACAAAATAAATAATGTACTAAAAGATATTGCGAAAAACTGACTAATCTGACTTGTGTTCCAGCTCATTTGGCATTAGAAGGTATTTTTAAGGTTTTGAACTGTAAAAAGAAAGTGAAAGTTCATTTAGAGGCTGTATTAAAAGAATGTAATATATTTTGTATATGTCAATCCAAACCAAAAGAGCCCTTATTAGGTACCGCTTTTTTTTCGCTTTTACATATTAAGAGCTAAACAAGAGCTAATAATAAGGCCTTAAGTGCCTCCCGCCGTAAGGGTCCTTTTGATTTGGATCTCCACATATCATGGTTAAGGATATTAGAAAATGGCCACTTTTTTACAAAACTTTTTATTCATTTTTCACATCTCTCAGAACAGTATTTAAAAAAAGGGCTGGATGATTTAGTTCTTCATTGTTTCTTATCTAAAAACCTAGAAAATATATAACTGTCATGATATGGGCGCAGACTCCCAGCGTCCTGCGCCCATATATGCATGAGCAACATTGACTCAATATCGCATTTCTACTTTCAAGTTCTCTATTATACAGAGTATATACATGGTACTCTCTCCTTCGTACGTGCCGTGATTGGATCCTGCACCTTATGAGTACATTGTGTGCCTGGCCAGTTTTTTATTTAAGTAGATGCTTTACACATGCTTTTAAATCGTCAATATTTTGTTCTACCTAGTACAAAGTCCCTACCACGCGGGACCAATACCATATTTGAACAGTAGAATTATCGAGCGATATTTTTCCTGTCACTTTGTGCACTTGTCGATGAACTTTAGCTGCAGAATGTCCCTGAGCAAACAAAAACTTGATGAAGACTCATATTGGTCATACAGGCAATTACGGGACGATGCATGCAGTGCGTAGTAATATATGAACCACTCTACATAGTGCACTAGTGTCATGTGCACAAAATCTAACAAACAGTATAAACTTGTTATTATAGAGCGGACAGTTTTCTCTTGACAACCCAATTAATAATAATAAAGTATTTATTGACGATAACTTTTACAAGACATTATGAAGTCTCTGATTTCTGAACTAGGTAAAAATACCTGTGTCTCAGACAATCAGTGCCCTCTTCCATTAATATTTAATTACACAATCGGTTTTGTCAACAAATTGTTTTTAACATTAAAGTTAGTTGAAACCTTATACTTATTTTTACTTATACTTATACATTTCCTTTTTTCCATTTTAATTCTAAATTAATGAATTTTAATATGTACTTAACACTTATTTTAATAAATGCAATCAGTTTGGGTGTGAACGTGTGTATGTATGCGTTTATATTAGTGTGTATACAGAGTGTTGTTTTTGTCGACAACGAGCTTTTCAGGGGGTGATGGTATACATGATACTGATGCCAAAAAAAATATATAAAAATGGCACCTTAAATTTTCATAAGAAAATCTTAGAAAACAATTAATTATGGTATCCTTGTTTCCGTGCGTAACGTATTTTAACAATGAATGGTTGCGTAGCAACGAGGCGAGGTGTGCAGGGGTGCGCGAGGGGCCCAGTCTGCTGCATGCCTCCGCGCCGAACCTGCGTTCCTTTTTCTCAGCGAGAGCAAGCGCCTCTGCGCGTGAACTTACCCTGCGGCTATGATCAGGAACAAGTCTTTATTCAATAGTCGTGAACTGAGCGATGTAGACTATTGAAATGTTTTTCGTGTGGTGTAAATCAAGTCGAGTGTGTGAGATTTGGAGTTATTTGAAGTGACGTCGCGCCGCCGTAATGTGTTACGCAATAAAAACATTATTTACAAACTCTGCAAATCGTGTTATACTGGAAATCAACACATGCTCGAGATAGAGTTCCAGGAAGAAGCTATCTTGGAATACTTCTCCCGACAGCCACGTTCATGTAAGTGTCATTGGCCTTTTTGTAGGAAAACTCGTGAATGAGCCGGCCATCATTGACTGACTGCGCGAACATGCGTTTTGATAATTTTAGGAAAATTTGTGGGTCATTTTTCAGTAGAATCAATTTATAAAAAAAAATATTATAGGTATTTTCAGAAAAAGTATTTTTTATACTTTCACCCTTAGAAGGCCGTTGTCGACCAAAACAACATCCTATATAGGGTGACTTTAAATTAGTTCTTGATACGAAAGGCTATGCATGTGCTCGTGATAACAAACAACTTTCCCTAAGGAACCTATAGTCAAATCTCAATAAATAAGACACAAATCGGTCAACGGACCAGCCAAATTAATATGAAGAGTCCAAATTTTTTTTTACGATTTAACTATGGGTATTTTAGGGAAAGTTGTTTGTTATCATGAGCGTATGCATATCCTTTGGTATCAAGAACTAATTTAAAGTCACCCTGTGTGTGTGTGTGTGTGTGTGTGGGTGTGCGTGTGTGCGTGTGTGTGTGTGTGCGTGTGTGCGTGTGTGTGTGTGTGCGCGTGTGTGTGCGTGTGCGTGTATATGTGTGCGTGTGCGTGTGTATGTGTGTGCGTGTGTGTGTGTATGTGTGTGTGCATGTATATGTGTGTGTGTGTATGTTTTAGTTATGGTTATGCAAGTTAAAATTCGAGTGCTATTAGAGTGCTACAGTGGAGACCGCGTTTGGGCAAACGATGATCTGCGCAAGGTTACTGGCAACAGCTGGATGCGCGTGGCCGAAGATAGGTATAAGTGGCGTGCCTTGGGGGAGGCCTATGTCCAACAGTGGACTAATGCAGGCTGATGATGATGATGATGATGATGAAGTTAAAATTCAGCTTGGATTATACAGGGTGTAACAAAATTGGTGTAGGACCCGTTAACTGGGGATTCTACTCATCATACTGAACAACTTTTGTTATACGACTTTGCTCAAATCATAAAAAAATTTTTGGACTCCATTCAAATTGATCGTCTGTTTTGCCATTTTTGCAATTTTTGTATGGAGTCCAAAATTTTTTTTGCGATTTGATCAAAATTGTAGAACAAAAGTTGTTTAATACGATGAGTAGAATCCCCAGTTTTTTTTTATTTTTTTTTATTAAAAATTTGAGTGCGTTAACGGGTCCTACAGTTAACTCCTCAGTTTTATGGTAATGGAAAAAAAGGTAGGGTCGTCTTGCAAATGTTGTTCGACATCTAACGGGAACGATAATATTACGAACTGTACGTTTGGTATTAAATTTGGTAGGATCATACGGGGTACATAGTTGCTGCCTAGTAATCACATGTAAAATATACAGTTGCCTTTAAACCGATTGAGGTGGCGCCTGTGTCGCGCAATGTACACTTCGGATCCGTGTAAAAAAAAATGTAATATAATGAATAAGTGAAATTTGATTAATAAAAAAGTTATAGTTGTGCGTATATACATAATGTGAAGTGAAATATGTGTTTTCAACAAAAACAACTGAGTACTTTCATAGATATAAACAAAAAACTATTTACATAAACTATCGAACAAAACCTTACTATTTTACAAATCTGATAATGTTTGGTGTTATAAGTGGACATGCTGTTAGGACTGGCAGATATATTCAGTGATTTTGTGCAGAAAAAGATTAAATATAACAAAAACATTTATTTAAGTCCGTTACGTGATTCAAAAGTGACAGGTCTATGGACAGTGTAAACAATACCCAGTACCTACTATATGAATCATCAGCTGAGCTGGTCTGATGTTTGTTTGGACAATACTAGCGACATCTAACAAGTGAGTGCTTTGATACGGACATCTATCCAATCCAATACTCAGTGTTAACTCTGGAGCGAACTAACAATTGTCGAATGAACGGTTACAAGGATAGCCATCACATAAGCACGCATTTATTGAAGGCACTCATAGATGGCGACTCATTGGTCACTCGTGCGCATAAGGTTGTGACCACAGCACCATCTATACAATTTCGAGTGTACCAAAAGTAAAGGGTGCTGCTTGGTACGCTTGGTAAAAAAATGGATTTGGAATGCGCTAATGTTTCAGAAAAGAGATTTAATTTATTGGAAACTGAAAGAAAGAGAAAGTGGAGATGCCAAAACTGTATTTATGAACGGAATGGAATCAAAATTAATACACCTTTACAAGGAAATGCACTGACAAAGAAAAAGGTAAAGTCAAGAACTAACCAAGTGAATTCAGGTACAAAAGCAGCCACCACACAAAGGACTTCAGAAATATGCGAACAAAAATGTGAAGTTGTGGAACCAGTCCAAAGTAGTACTTCGATTCATAGCCCAAACACTAACAAAGTTCAGGAGCTGACGCCATGCACTATAACTTCCAGTAAAACAACTGACCAAGAGACGAGTTCAACAGATAAGAAATTAGTGATCAACGTGGAGACAAAAAATAGTTTTGATTCCCTTCCCGAAGTGGAGCTGAATTCTGGAGATCTCATGCCAGATAATTTAGTGACAAACCGCTCGTCGTCCCTGACGGAGTCTATAATCCTTCAAAATATATCGCTTACGGAGTTCGGACACACCCAGGTCAACTCTCCTCTGCATTTAAGTCAAAGGATTCAGGACTTATCTCAGGATAACCACCTTGTTGACACGAAAGTTTCTACTATATCCAGTCATGGTCGCGCACCATGTTTCGAGAATGTGACAATCAGGAGAAATATACCAAGAACTCGAGTTAACTCATTAGACGAAAAACTAATTGCCGACAACAGTGATGGCAGCTTCGTACATGAATTAAATGGCAATATTATTATTACCCATCAAAGCTTTTCTCATTCTGGACACGGTGATAGCGATGAGGTTTGTGAATTGCGGAAACAGATTGAGCAACTCAAACTAGCCGTTAAGGCGGCAGATGCGGAAATTGAAACATTGAGTGATGAAATTAACACAATGAGCAAAATAATAGTAGAAAAAGACAACATAATAAAACGTTATAAGCTCTCGTGGCAGTCCGTTTATGATCCTGGCGACGATGTTAATACTTGCTTTAATATTTTCCATGGTATTATTTCTGAAGCTTTTGAGACAAGCATGCCTAAAATTAAAGTAAGAGGAGATTTTAAGGATCAAAAAAGGGAATGGATTTCTGATGATATTAAAAATCTAGCTAACATCAAAAGAAACTTATTTTTACAAATTAAATATGATAAAAAAAATCAATCTTTAGCTAAGGAGTACCAACAGTGTAACAATAAAATCAAAATAATGGTTAATAAGGCAAAACGAAATAATAACGAAAATAAAATTGTGAAGTCAAATAATGTGATGCGTTCCTCGTGGAAGTTGATTAACGACAACGTGAATGGCCCTAAGGCAAGTACTGCCAAAAGCTACGTTGGTTTTACTGATGGTAAGGTCATTGCTGCGTCTAATAAGGACGCTGCGGGTTTATTCAGAAAATATCTCCTCGATACATTGCACTCTACGAATTCGACCTCGGCTCCATCTGCTTCAGGTTTGCCTCCATTTGAACCTAATACCATGTTTGTTACTAAGCTTAATATTGATGACCTCCATAAAATAGTATTTGGATTAAAGAATTTAAAATCCAGTGGATTTGATGGCATACCATTATCTGTTATAAGATTTATATTTCAAGAAATTGCCGAACCACTCTTGTTTGTACTAAATCTATCTATTGGCAGAGGCATATTTCCCAATATCTTAAAGAGGGCTTTGATTAAACCTATTCATAAACAAGGCGACGTATGCGACGTAAAGAATTACCGACCCATATCCTTGCTGTCTGTTTTCTCCAAAATCTTTGAAAAGGCAATGGCCGAACGTATTGGATCCTTCTTGCTCAAAAATAAGATATTATCTAGGGAGCAGTATGGTTTCCGTGGGGGACTCTCTACTGTTGATGCAATTCTGGATTTGGTGGAATATGTCACTGAAGTTAATGATGGTGATGCTAACGTTATTGCAGCCTTACTAGATCTATCAAAGGCTTTCGATAGAGTCATTCACGGGTCGTTGATTGACATCCTTGAACGCGTGGGTATCCGTGGTATAGTAAATAAATGGATTGGATCATATCTCGAAAATCGTACCCATAACGTAATCCTCTCTGTGTATGATGAGGCTTCTAAAATGGTGGATGATATTGAATCTCAGTCTTTCTGTATTGGCCAGGGTGTACCTCAGGGTAGCATACTAGGACCTTTGCTATTTATTATTTATGTAAATAGCCTACCAGTGGCAGCTGAACAGAAAATAGTGATGTATGCTGATGATATTTCGGTACTATTTCCTTTCAAAAGAAATCAAGATTCAAACCTTGCTTCAGACATAACAAATTCCCTTAGCAATATAATTAATTGGCTAGATAGACTAAATTTAAAAACAAATTTTGATAAAACTAACCTCATCCATTTCAGAAACTATAACACGAGAGCTTCAGATGTGAACGTCAACATAAATGGGAATGTAGTCAGGCTCACTAATAATGCTAAATTCTTGGGCGTGTTTGTAGATGAACATTTAAACTGGAAGACACATGTGGAGTACCTTGAGGGCAAAATTAGCGGATTTTGTTTTGCATTAAGAAATTTAAGGCAGATCTCGACAAAGAAAGCAGCATTGATGTCCTATTTTGCATTTTTTCAGTCCAGGGTCACATATGGGCTTGCTATATGGGGGGGCTGCGTTTTGGCCGACAAGATATTTATCCTGCAGAAGCGCTGCATTAGGATCTTAAACTGCATAAAGTCACCTAGGGATTCGTGCCGTGCATCTTTCGTGGAAATGAGAATTTTAACAATGACTGCTTTGTTTGTCTTCGAACTCTGCAAACTTGTCAGACGTTACCCTGAAAAATTTCCTCTTCGACAGAACTTTAATAGCGAAAGGCTTAGAGCGCGTTTTCAGTATGACCTTCAGCTGCCACTTTGTAGAACGGAATCACGTAGGAGGGCTGTCATCTATAATGCAGCCTCGGTGTATAATGCTCTACCAATCGCAGTTCGTTCTCTCGAGGACAAAAAGTTCTTTGTCGTCCTAAAGAAATTGCTGATTGACTGGTGCCCCTACAATCTGAATGAATTTTATAATAATATGACTAAGGTATAATAAAACTGCTAGTCCTTTTGTATTTGAGTTATGACATATTTTTTAAATCTAATTTATTTAAAATTTTGTATTTGTATTTGAATTTATTTATTTTTTAAGAATGATATGTAACTATTTATTACTAAGTTATTAATTTTATTTGTATAGTATAAGATGCTTTGTGATATTTTACTTTCGGTTATGACTACACTACTTAACGTGGTAAATTGCATAGAACTACTTTATAATTTAAGAACTTTTGTACATGCAATTATGGTCAAATAAATAAATAAATAAATAAATAAATAAATAAATAGCCTTTATATTACCTTTAAATAGTATTCATTTCTATGCGGGATCTCGCAATTACCGGGATCCCGGGGTACCGAGATTGAAGGATTGCTGGATTGGAAACCCTAGCCTCTTCCATCATAGCCTTTCGAAACAACATATTCCATAGTGACCGACCGAAGGTTCGGTTTCGGTTTCGGTTTCGGCAGGTTTCGGCCAAAAAATCATGTTTCGACCATAGTTTCGATTTCGGCTAAAAATCGGCCGAAACTTCGGCCGCGCCGAAACTCAGTGTTCGTGAATTTTAGCGCTTTGTTCGGGTGAGTTCGTGCCTCGTGCCAGTAAACCTTGTATCAATCCAAAATAAATAAAAGGCAAACCAAGCAATCAACGTTTTCATGTATCAATTCCCTAGTAAGACTGTTTACCTCTGATTTATTTTAGATAGGAATAAGGTACAGAAGTGGGTCGTGACGTAACATTTTTAATACTCTTACAGCTAACTCTTACTAAGAAATAGTTTTAATTGCTATGCAGTTTTTTTTTAAATTTCATTTAACACTAATTAAATATCACGCAATAGATATTTTGACTATTACTTATCTGTCTAAATGAGTTTCGGTTTCGGCCGAAACTGAGACTGAGGCCGAAGGTTCAGTTTCGGTTTCGCCTAAATATCCTATTTCGGCCAGACAATAATTTTGCATGGCATGATATATTGTGACTTCTGGATTCCTAGACTACTGGAAGCAAACAACGTAGCTACTATTTTATTTATCTGGAAGTAAAATTATAGTGCAAACTATAATATAAAACTAAGCTTTATAAAGAACTATTTTAAAAGTATATTTATATGTATACCGTTTTTACCCTACATCTCAAGCGGAGAGTACGTTTATTTGTTAGGGCGGGCTGGCTTCCGCACGCTAATAGTTGTAGTTAAACAAAAACCAGGTTGCATTGGTTTGATAATTCATACCGTTTTTAGTCAATTCGTATAATTTCTATTTCGGTTTAAGAAGGGGAATAGAAAAATGAGCAGTCAAACGCAACGCATAACAATGATAGCGCTCTTTTGATATCCTTCTCGGGTGTTGCGACCATGCGCTGAGAAATCGCGTGAAAAATCTGTCACACTATTAATGACCTTTTTTTATTTAACGAGAAATCTTCAACTGATGGTAAAATATCATTGCACTTCCATTTGTACGTTCCGTGATGTTTAAAATCGGTAGAGAGCCGGGGAAAGTTTATACTTATAATAAAATTAACAAAAACTGTCCTTTCACAAAGTTATAATAATTAATAAAGGTAATTTAATTAATATGAGTTATAATATGTCAGTACAAAACATATTAATTCATAGCTTATTAAACATAGGAAAATTTAAAACATGCAATACTTGCACTGAGATATATTTTTATTTTCAAGAACGTTACTACTGAAAATGTAATTGTAATACTATTGTAAAATAACATTAAAATTAAGCTGAATTCAGACACGAATCGAATCACTTAGTATTATCTTCACAATATCTTTAATCCACTACAGGCTGGCTAAAATGATACCATTAAATCTGCCGTACAAATTAAGAACACAATAACAGATTTCGCGTGAATGATTTTGAACCTTATTCGTAACATAATACAAGGTTCAGAATCATTCGCGCGAAATCTGTCACTTACCGTGTTCTTAATTTGTACGGCAGAAATATTGGGTTGTTTCAAGTCTTTTCAGTGAAAAAAAAATATTGTATCTTTAACGTTTAAACGGTGATATGATAACTTAAAATATGTCTATTTTAAAATTGTCTAAGGAAAAAGCAATAAAGCAGATGAGTGACAGCAGTGTTTTATTAAATTGATTGGCTTTTAAACTGGGATGGAGGAACGATCTATCGATACCTACGACAAGCTGTGCCATTTAGAGTTCCAACAGAACGTACCGTGTATAACTGGCTAAGACGCCTCAATACAGGGAAATTAGACCCACGACCAGGACGTCCGCGAACTTCTCGCTCCGAATAGAATATAGAGAAGGTTAGGGAAGTTGTACCGGGAGGTAAATTAAGGTCTGTTCGAGAATTATGCGCCACAACTGGCCTTGATTCAACTACGTACCAAATTTTGACTCAAGATTTAGGTTATGTCAAAAGTTGGGTGACTGGTTGCCACTTGGAGGATTTAGAACTGGAGTAGCCTTTGCGGGCGACACCCCTCTGCTAAAGGTAGGGAGCTAAAAACTCAACGCGTTTATATTATATCCAACTTCGCAGCGGTATTTTAACAGTGCTACACGGAACGTCTAACCGAGATGATCCCTAGTAAAAATGGCATTTAGTGCAGTATTTCATTGCAAAAAAATTACAAACATGTCAATTTCGGAAAAGGATTGTGTTAACTTTCAACAGAGAGTAAAAGTTAAGCAATAAATTTATCCAATTCTTCATAATTTAGAAATTTCTAAAACTTAAATTTCCCGCCCTTAGTCACAATTAGTCTCGTGAGGAGTACCTACGTATTCTACTTGAATTTGATTGGATTTCCCGCTTAGTCTCGTGTGGAGTGCGTCTCCGTGTCGAAACCTTATAGCAAATTACTCACGAGACTATTTGGCAATGGGGAAGAAAACTAACAAAGCTCGCCGATAGAGGCGCTGATATCGCTTGACTCATGCTTGACTCATACTAACTGTCAAAACGTATAGAAAAAATTGTTTACTAAAAATTTTTTTAAAAAATGCCGCGTTGTGTGGCGATTGGTTGCAATAATAATGGAAATCATTAATTTCCTAGATTCTCGGATGAAGAAGACGTGGGAAAAGTTACGTTTTCAATTATGTACTTTTCAACTTCGCCTTTAATTGACGAAAAGTCCAAGTCACATACATTTTCCATTTAACAATTTTACAGAATAAAAACTAATTTATAACACCTCGATAATAAAAAACGCGGAACTAATTGAAAGTTGTTATGAGTCAAGCGTCCGTAGCGCCATCTGCAAATAGCTTTGCGTTTTCTTCCCCATTTGAAAGAAATATTTATCTTTCCTCTATAATAGGGTATTTTACTCTATACAAGAAAAAATCTAAAACTGCTTATTTACTGTGGTATTTGTAATACTTAATCGATTTAATATGATTTCTATACAATAAAATGAGAAAAAACATTTTATTTTTGATTTACAAAAATCAAGTTTTTTAATCTGTTATTCAAATATCTGAAACGACAGCCGCCATGCTGGTTGTCAGGTGACGTCACAATAGTGGTAAACAATGACATTTTGTTCGCGATATGTGTCAAAATTTTAGTACAGAGCTGTTTTGTTTACTCCTGAAATGACGTCACGACCTAAGCATCATGGCGGCTATCGTTTTCGCGCGCTTATTGGCAATGGTAATTTAAAATGTACTTTTGGGGTACTTATAGGTTTCAAAAAAAATTAAAAAATTGTTTTTTTACTTTTTCCCACCTAATGATCAATTTGAAATACTTTTCAAAAAATGGTGAAAATCCCTATTATAATTTCCATATTCATATGACCGTCGTACGAGGTATGTTTCGAGTACAATGAGTGCGTGTAAGTTTTTTGTATGTGTGCAACACATACGTGTTGTAAATACGTGACATATTTTGCGTCAGTGTTTGTAAGATCTATGTAGTAGTAGCCTCACCCCCCGCAAAAATCGGCAGAAAAAAAAACTGTCAATTTTTCCCCATGCCTACTCCAGTTCTAAATCCTCCAAGGGTTGCCATAATATCGAGGGTTCACGGGCGACTTGTATTAAGCGACATTTTTGGAAACACATGTAACCTCTACTTTAAAAATGTATTTCTTACAAAATACCTCACAAAAAATAACTTCTGAATAATATTTAAAATATTAAGAATATCGAGAATCTATATAATACTAAGAAGTTAAGTTTTAATGATTATTTTTCTTAGAAATATTTTTTTTAAATCAGTCTCCTGAACATTTCTAAAAATGTCGCTTAATACAAGTCGCCCGTGAACCCTCGATGTTCTCACACAACAAAAATAAACGAGCAGAAACATAGCGTATACCAATGTATGCTCTTACAGGACACGAAAAGATCCTCGCTATAGGTAAAACTTGGGTTGAGTTGTAACGAGCGGTCTATAGAGGTCAATGCTGAGGCTGGGTTCCAGATGACGCTGCAGCTATAAAAGTACCCAAGGAAGAGCTTTTGGCAGCACTGGATCAATTAAGGACAGCTTTTTGAAGTTTTTGCCTGAAGAAGTTAAAGTCTACGCTGATTTCTTCGAAGAGTTTCTCCCTAAGTGGGCTAGGCGAAACAACGTATCAGCTCCTTACATACTCCATGACAGTGCAAGACCCCACAGAAGTGCTAAAGTTCGGGAATTATTCGGTCGTAACAGTTGGCGACAGATAGCACACCCTCCTTATTCACCAGATATGAACCATCTAGAATACAACTGTTTTCGGCATATGAAAGAAAACTAAGCAGTGTACGTTATCATGACATTGACTCCCTCGAATCTGCAGTCAAAAAGGTATTGGATGATCTTACAGAAAAACGTTCACTAACTGGTGTCCATAAGCTTCCAGAAGTTTGAAACTCTGCTGTATTAAAGAAAGGAGACTATTAATTAATTACATTTAGTTAACAGTTTTCCAGACATGGCTTAACTTTAATTAAGATTTTTTCCACTGAAAACATTTTTGAAACAACCCGATATATTACGCTAAAGTTAAACAAAATTTAAGATATTAATAGACGACGCTATAATAATTATCCGCCTGCCCCTTCCTAACAATTCGGGGTCAGTGCAACGATCAATGCTTAATATGACCACAAGTAATACACGCAAAAATCAGGTTGGTAATGGGGTGTAACAAAATAGATGTGGAACCATCTTCTTGTCGTACAGAATAACATTTGTTCCACGACTTTGCTGATTAGTGAAGTAAAATTGAACTTCGCATACTAATGGATGTTCAATACGGAATTGGCGACCGTGTGTAGCGCATAGCCTAACTTTACCGAGCTTTTGGAATAGAACCGTGCCCTATCAGTGGGGACGATACGGAGTGTTAACGTATGACATTTTATTGCTATTTCAGCAAAGTGGTAGAACGGGAGTGGTTCAGCAATGACTAGAAATTCCAGTTTACATGTGCACATTAACACCCATTTTATTACACCCTATTCAAAGAAAAATTACATGTAATATTTATAAAAGGAAATAATAATACACATAGGAATGTCTGTGGCTGAAGTGTTGTTATACTCAATGACAAATAAAATATTTCAGTTTTATTACAGAGAATAAGTAATTTAATTTTATAGTAAGGATTGAATAGCGATATTCTACGTCAAATATTCAAATATGAATCAATATTTGTTTAGTGTTCTTGTCTAGTCCTGTCGTTCAACCAATCACTTTGTAAAAATTATTTTTTTGCGAACTTCGCATTCGTATTGAGGCGAATATATAATTTAAGAACTATGATTTTATATATATTTTTTTAATTACAATATGACAAGTATACGAATCCTATAGAACCTAGTCTTAGTAGGTATAATGTAGCAAGATATAATACATTAATAATTCATATTACGTGTCACATGTAGTACCTACAGTAGGATCTACAAGTAACGAACAAGCGTGAATTAATATTATTATTAGCATAAATCACAGACACTTGCCTTAAAACCGGACAGGCTAGATACCATACAAATTCTTAGGGATACCTACTCTTTTATCAAATCACAATATGCATTACATATTATTCCTAGTTTTCATTTGATTAATATTTAAAGAACACACACATAGTACTAATCTCATTTTATATCAATGTTTGATTTACACAAGTACACACGCACGTATAAACGGCCTAAAGCAGTTTTACATAACTAAAATACCGAAATCAGTAGGTGGGCACAATGACTATAGATACACAGTTGCTTAAAAAAACATAATTGCTATACAACGTACTTTGAAGTATATTTATAAACATTTATTTGGCTAGAACCTTCGTTCATCATTTTATAGAAAATAAAAATGGATGCTACAAAAATTATCAAGCAGCATTATATAGGTAGTTGTTTTCAAAGATCGGGTTCCTTTCTTGAATAATATCACCTCGAGGAGTAAGTAAACTCTTATAGTTTATAACGTGTTCAGGATATCACATATCATCGCCGCCTTACATGACTAGGGAGGTGAACCCCTTGCTCCATTAGAATAGTTTTTAAGACCTTTACGCGAAGATCCGACGGCGACGTAGAGTGCACAGTTTAAATAAAATGTAACTACGTACCAACACTCTGTGTGTAGCGAATCGTGCTCTTCGTTTAACTAGAAGGACGAGGAGAGCGCATCGTTTTCAACGTCCATTTGTCAGGTGTCGTTAGGAGATCTCAAAGACGGTAAAGCGTTCCCTTGACCAGCCGGTCGCCGGCGGTCCAGAAACGTTTTGAGTTGCGCAGCTGATAATGCAGTAGCCGGAGCCTATAACCAAAGAAAACATAATAATATCCAGAGACACACCATTCAAAGTGATTTAACCACAAACAAAAATTTTAAAGTGCTAAATGAACGAATGACCTATAATTCTGTTGAGACTTGATCTCAACAACGGGACCTTAGTTAGCAAAGCCATCTATCATTTTATTATTACATTGGTGCGAACTTATTGTAAACACAGCGGAACCTCACAGCAGATTGTCGGTATGGATCTATAGAATTGTTCTCTTAAGACCTTTAACCCAAGTAAATAACGATTTAGTACCGATGGCTGCTGATGGTGGCGTTGTGGTCAACTAGATATAAGGGAGCTCATGAAGCTCCTCGCTCTCTATTCCAGACACTACCGCACTGTAAACTTCAAATAAACTAGAACGAAGCAAATTGGAAGTTTTCCTTGGAAACCCGCACAAATTCATATATTTAAATTATCATAACAGCCACTGCTGAACAAAATTTTCATATGGAACGATACTATGTTGCTCCAAAACGCCCAAAGACGAGACAAAGGTCCCGCCGACAATCACGTCAAACATCATCAGCCGAAAGACGTCCTACGACGACTGCTGGACAAAGGCCTTCCCCAAGTATTTCCACACCGACCGGTCCTGCCCTGCCCGCTGTCAGCTATATTCATTACTAATTATTAAGACTTCACTATGAAACACAACCAAACTCAGGAAACAAACTTGCTCGTAATTTCCCGGGTGAGAACCAAGTCAGGCTACCAAATGTTTATATGTATTTTTTTATGGCAGAGGTGGCAAACGAGCAGACGGATCACCTGATGGTAAGCGATTACCGCCGCCCATAGATACCCGCAACACCAGAGGAGTCACAAGTGCGTTGCCGGCTTTAATGTAGAAGTACGCTCTTTTCTTGAATGTTTGAATGTCGTATTGGTCCGGAAATACCGCAGGCGACAATTCATTCCACAGTTTCGTTGTGCGAGGCAGAGATTTTCTAGTGAAACGCACACTTGTGGACTGCCAACCATCTAAGTGATGGGGATAAAATTGTTGTCGTGTAGAACGATGGCGGAAAGAGGCGGCAGGATCAATCCAAAAAATTCTTTGGAGCACTCCCCATTGTACAAGCGATAGAGAATGCAGAGCGAGGCTACATCTCTACGCAGCGCCAAGGAGTCAAGCCGATCTGAAATATCCTGGCAGCCGACGATTCGAGTTGCTCTCCGTTGAATGCGGTCCAGAGGGAGAAGCTGGTACTGGGGTGCCCCTGCCCAGAGATGAGAACAGTATTCCATATGAGGCCGAACCTGCGCCTTATAAAGTCGCAGGCGATGGGCCGCAGTGAAATACCGTCTCGATCTATTGAGCACACCAAGCTTCTTCGAGGCTAATTTAGCCTTACCCTCTAGATGACCACGGAACTGGACTTCACACGATATGTCGACACCAAGGATTCCGATACCAACTGAGGCATTAAGGGGAGTGTCCTCAAAACGAGGTGATACGACAAATGGCATTCTTGGCAGTGAACGCGCAAACCCGTGTCTTAGTAAGGTTAAACTGGACCAAATTAAGTCGACCCCATTCTGAGACTTTCTTTAAAGAAGCCTCAATTTCCAACACAAGTTTGTTTCGGCTGTCGATGACGTTTTCCCGAGAAATGTTGGCACAGCCGATATAGAAGGCATCACCTGTGCTGTCATCTGCATAACAATGAGTTCTGCTGATTCGCAGCATATCATTGATATGCAGAAGGAACAGTGTAGGCGAAAGCCTTGAGGGACACCAGCGTTCACAGACATAGAATCTGAGCATGCACCGACGACTACGACCTTTAAGCTTCTGTCTGCAAGAAAACTAGAGACCCATTTGCATAAAACTAACCGCCAATGCTTCCCCCTTAGTCTCGATCGCCTGTGGCCAACGATGTGTCAGGTACGAGTAGACAAGAAGATCACCAGCGGACCGCCCCCTAACGCAAACCGTACTGTCGATCACTAAGCAGTTGGCGGTCCTCTAGGTACCGAAGGAGCGGGCTGTTGATAATGGAGACAGACCGTTATCTTTGAGAATAAGGAGGTTATGGCTATCGGCCTGTAGTTGGACGAATTCGAGCGGTCACCTTTTTTAGGTATCAAACCAAAGCTGTCTTCCATGAGTTCGGGACTACGCCAGAAGAGTAAGAAAGCCGAAAAAGGCGCATAAAGCTGGAGCCAACTCTGAGCACACACCTTTGACACGATAGGAGGGATTCCATCGGGCCCACTCGACTTATGAATGTCGAGGGAAAAAAGTGCTTTACGCACTGTGCGTTGGTGGAACCGGATATCCGGCATACAGCTCTTGCACCGCGGTATGGTCGGCGGCTCGTTTCCCCCGTCATCCAGTGTCGAGTTGGACGCAAAGAGTTTGCCCAGAAGATCCGCTTTCTCCTTTGCGTCGTGGGCCAATGAATCATTTCCCATGTGCAGTGGTGGAAACGATGGCGTGCAGAAATTCCTCTGGACAGCTTTGGCCAGAGACCAGAACGCACGAGTTCCCGAAGGAAGACGCTCTAGTCTCTCGCCAATTCTGCCTATGTACTCCGACTTCGCCCTGGCAATGTCTCTTTTGAAGGACCTGGAGGCAAACTTCTTTTTTAATGCGCTGGTCTTTTCATCCCGTACCTTCGCTGCATTTGCCGAGCAGGCTTGGTAACATTCCTGCTTCCGGCGAGAAGCCTTTTTGCAGGACCGACCAAACCAAGGCTGAGATTTGCCGCCAATGGGGACTAAATAATAAAATAAACTAAATAATAAGAATCAGCAGCGAAGTTGGGATCATCCGGCGTGAAGCAAACCTGCCCCCAAGATTAGGACGCGAAGAAGGACCGCATCCCATCCCAATCTGCTGACTTGTAGTGCCACACACGACGGCGACAAGCAACTCGCGGCGGGCACGTGAGTGGCACCGTACTCCGGATAAGGCAGTGATCCGAGGAGCCGAGTGAGGCGCCAACGGATACTTGGTAGCCGTCCGGATGAGAAGTCAGCAGAAGATCCAACAGTGAAGGTTCATGGTTCTCCACATCTGGGATTCGCGTGGGCGTAATAACCAGTTGTGTCAAACCATATGCCAGGGCGAAGTCGTGAACAGATCTCCCCGCATAATCGGTTTTGCTAGAACCGAGCCATTCGGCGTGGTGGGCGTTGAAATCACCAAGTATCACGATCTCGGCGGATGGGATCTGCTGCTACACCGTATTTGCAGCCATTTGGATCTGCTCGATGAGTCGGTCAGTAAAGTATACGAGGAGGGATCAAAAAGTAGTGAGAATGAGATAGAATATAATGACTATTGATATCTTAATAATTTATTTTTCTACATAGTCTCCGAGTCTCTCTACACACCGAGTCCAGGGCTTTTCCAAGGCTTCAATCCCTTTTTAAAAAAAAGTTTTGTCTTGGTCGTGCAAAAAGCTCTCCACGGCATCCATCACCTCGTTATCGTCTTTGTACCTGTTTCCCCTTAAGTATTCTTTAAATTTGGCGAACAGATAAAAATCGCTAGGCGCCAGATCTGGTGAATAAGGGGGGTCGTCAACCAATTCGAAGCCAGCTTGTTGAATGGCAGCCATCGCAACTGCCGAGCTGTGCGCGGGTGCGTTGTCGTGATGAAACAGCACGCCCTTTCAAAGTTTCCCTCTCCTTTTCTCTTTGATGGTATTCCTCAACTTGGGAATTAATGCTGCATAATATTGGCCTATAATAGTGGTTCCACGCTTCAGGTAATCAATCAACAATATCCCTTCTGAGTCCCAAAATATTGAGGCCATAACCTTGCCAGCCGATGCCACGGCACGAAACTTCTTCGGGGTCGGTGATGATGGCCGTTTCCATTGTGAAGATTGCTGTTTTGTCTCGGGATCAAAATGTTTCGTCCATTGCATTGTTACAAAACGAGACAAAAAGTTTTCAGAATCTTCTTGAAACTTGTCCAACAATGTCTTCGAAATGTCAAGTCGATTTTGTTTCTGACTGTCCGTTAACATTCTCGGCACCCAACTTGCGGAGACTTTTCTCATATTCAAAGATTGTTTCAATATGGATTGAATACTTCCATATGAAATGCCCGTTTCTTCAAGTAACTAACGGATGGTAACTCTTCGTTCGCACAATACAATTTTCTCGACTTTAACAACATTTTCTTGGGTGACTGACGTCGATGGGCGGCTGCAACGATGTTCGTCTTCCGTGCTCGTTCTCCCTACTCGAAATTGAGAAGCCCACCTTGCGACAGTGGAATACGGCGGAGCAGACTCTCCTAATGTTGCCTTCAAATCGCAGTGAATCTCTTGCGTCGTTAAGTTTTTTAAACAGAGGTATTTAATAACGGCTCCCACTTCGTTTTTCTTCATTTTCGAGAACACGTTCTGACACGAAGCAAACAAATGACTACATTTAGAAAAAAACAAAAGAGAATCGAAAACTTTTTCTTTATTAATATTACAAATATCTGAGCTATGCCTGCCAGTATTCTTTTTTTTTCTTACCAAGGAGTATATATATCGTTCTCACTACTTTTTGATCACTCCTCGTATCAATCGGTCGGTATTAAATAAAACATTCAATTGAAACGTAGGTAAGAGTGACCTCGTCAAACCACGTGTGCGCGAGCGCGGCGGCAGGCAGCAGCCGGCGGGCGGCGCTGGCGTCCAGCAGGCCGCGAATGATCTGCTGCGCCGCCGGGTCGATGCCCGCCCAGTGCTCCGGCGGGAAGCAGTAGTCGCCCTTTATTATGTTCGCCGTCGTCTCCTCGATGGACTCATCTAGGAATGGCGACAACTGAAAAGTTAATGGAATTTTAGAATCAGTTATGATATGATAATACCTCGGTATTACGTATTAACACTCGGGTTTAAAAATGTGCGTCTGAAAGGAGGGGTATCGATAAGGCCTTATTTTCGCCCCATCCCCGACATGAATTCTTATATGTGCATTAGGTTTACATGAAAGTGAATAGTAATATGGAATGAATAATATGCCAGAATATTTTCATTTAACATATATTTAGCAGTTCATATTATTATTATAGGAAGGTTTTATGAATAGGTGAAATCATAAATTTAATCAACTTTATTTGGGTAAATTCGAAACTTTCAACATTTTTAATCCTACACTCCCCATTTAGTCTTCATTCTCGTCACTCCCACGTCCTTCAACATCTGCATCCATCAAATAATAAATTGTAGTCGCACGGGAGTTTTGGGTACTATGATCTTGATATCTGCAGTTACTTAAATACCAGATTACGGAACCAATATGAGCGCAACAACCAACAAGTCTTGCCCTTACTTTGCATTGACAGTACTAGAGTATTATAGTGGTGGAACTGTATTGTATCCAAAGAGAGTATATTTTAGAAGCTGTAAGCCTAGATTGAATTTATATTTTCAAAATATCACTCGATTCTTTATGTAAAAATATTTTCTCTGTCACTCTTGCACGTGACCGTCAAAACAACGAAACGACATTAAGCTTGTGCCATGGTGGCAATTCAATTTTATTTTATGTATTTATAAGATGATCATGTTTTTCACATTAAAATCGTTTCATTTTTATTTATCTATGAGCGCAGGGTGGAAGCAATGTAATTTTTAAATATAATGTACAGTAACATAAGAGCATAAAAATAACATAAAAATGAAAGTGCTTCTTACATGCGCTCTATATAGAAAAAAGGTTATTGTTTTTTTTTAAAATTGTAAAATCGTTTCATTTGTATTTATCTATGAGCGCAGGATGGAAGCAATGTAATTTTTAAATATATTGTACAATAACATAAGAGCATTACAATAATATTAAAAAGAAAGTGCTTCTTACATGCGCTCTGTATAAAAAAAATGAAATATTATTGAATCTTTTTGAATAATAAAATGGTTTCATTTGTATTTATCTATGAGCGCAGAGTGGAAGCAATGTAATTTTTAAATATATTGTACGGCAACATAAGAGCATTAAAATAATATAAAAAAGAAAGTGCTTCTCACATGCGCTCCATATAAAAAAAAAATTAAATGTTATTGAAAATGTATCATTTTGAACGAAAATCACGGTTAGACCAAAGTTTAGCGTCCCACAGATAATATTAATTGTAGGGTTTTTTCTTTAATATACATATTTTCTTATCAGGTATACAGTCTACTTTCTGGATGTATAAAGAAAACATCAAATCGTATACATCTCTTTTTTTCGTTATTTTGGGGCGAAAATAAGGCCTTATCGATACCCTTCCTTTTAAGGGGTTAATCAGAATCAAGTACATACCGAATGCAGGAAAAATATTTAAAAAAACTATCTATCATTTTTTTTTTCATTTTGCCATTCAAACCCACAATGTACAACTGTATTCTAATCTTATAGCTTTTGTTATTTTTTCTGTGTGTACAATAAAGAGTATATCAATCAATCAAATTCTTAATTCACTATTCATATTTAGTATAAGAAACCTAAAAAATCGTAGATCAGATTTTTTCAATATTTTTTCTGTTTATTATTATACTTGATTCTGATGAACCCCTTAAAATTACAAACGCACTTTTTAACGCCTGCATATATATTATTTATATATGACTGACTCGGTGGCTAAGTGGTTAGCGATCCTGACCTCTAATCCGAGAGTCGTGGGTTCGATCTCCACACAGGGCTAACTTTTCTGTGATGAGCAGAAATGTTTGCTCTGAGTCTAGGTGTATTAGGTGCTTACCTGTGAAATTGACGTTTAGTTAAAAAAGTTCAAAGACAAAATTAATATAAAATAATTAAGGTTTTAAAACAACTAATTATTTTCAAAGTACCATTGGACATTTAGAAATAAAATAATGCTTGCTAAATGCACGTTGTCTGAATATTTTGAGAGCACAGTGGTGTAGAAACTGTGAAAATGGATTTTTTCGTCACTGAAAATCGCCATTTTACTTTTTTTTATTTTTGATGGCTACACTTATCTCAGCGTGTTATTCGTTACCATATGTATTTTTGAACATATTGCACATAATATTTCACGATTTACAGATACTTTTTTTTTTTTTTTTTTTGGTAGACAAAATTGACCCAATTGACCTCTAAGAAAACTCCAATACAGTATTTAATGGAACCCTACTCAGTCAGTTTTTACATAAGAGACATGACATCACTAATTCATGAAAGACCTTGAATTGAATGTAGCTAGAAAATGATATATAATTTAATGGAAGTAAATTCAATTTTGGGGTAATATTATTCTGTTGAACTTTCAAAACTGAAACGCCAATTTCATAGGTAAGGACCTAATATAACATCGATATAAGAGAACAATTAGATAAGGTTAGCCGCTTTTTTTGTTCCTGAACCAGCGTTTTCGTCTTGCGGGGGCTGATACGGGGTGAAGGGGAAGGCGTGTATTTAAACAAATATCAACTTTGTGTGATAAGCATAAGGTTGATGTATTTAATGTTGTCTATTAGCGACATCTAGCGATAAGTAGCATCGCGAAAATTTCACCCAAAAACATCAAGAAATTAGTGTGGGGATAGGGCTCGATTATAGATCTAAAAAGTTTTGTGTATCGATATACAATATTTGGTTCATTACATGTAATGGGGATCACAAAATGTTTACTGATCACATTATATTATACAGGGTGGGCCATTTAGATCGGTCAGTATGGGAAAGTCCGAAACTATAAGACATACGAAGACCTGTCCTTAGAAATCACGTCATCGATTTTAGTGACAAGAAAAACTGTATTAATAGATTAAAAAAACTTATACTCAATTCGGAAATCGAACACGGACGGATTAGGCAGATATCACACTGCATCGGACTCCGCTCCGGTGTGCGGTGTTAGGAATTTTTACTTGACATTGTCAAAGGAAAAAACCGCAGCACCGCACACCGGAGCGGACTCCGGTGCAGTGTGATATCCGCCATAAGGTAGCAAAAATGCTTATTTTGCAAAATAATTACTTTGAATTTTGACGTGGAGATGTCTATGTTTTAGTTTGCAATAGGGGTCATTTTGTTAACAGGAGCTTATGTACTTACGCTATCTGCATGTGTTCGAAAGCGTAAACTTCAGAACTGGATCCAATGAGACAAAATGTTAAGGCAGAGCCATGTAGTGGCGAAGTAAAAAAATCAGTTTTTAGTCATTCCTCCTTGAACCTTCGAGTTTTCCGGGATAAAAAGTATTCTGTGTGTTAGCCGAGTGCTTTATCTATCTAACTACGAAATTTCATCCAAATCCGTTCAGTAGTTTTAGCGCGAAAGGGGAACAAACAAACTAATATCCATACTTTCGCATTTATAGTATAAGTGAGATTTTATTGTTTATTGTACATCGATACATAAGAAATACATGGATTACTTAACTCTGTAAGAGTTTTCTTCCAACAAACTAGTAAGTATAAGAAATGGGATAATGACGGGTAAAGGCGTGTACAATAGTATATTGTTCATCAAGGGGAGAAAGTGATTACCAACGAGAGATATTAGTGAGATGAGTCAAAAGTCAAAACGCACAAATCACTTTTTTGTTCATTCAAGACATTCATCAGATAATGTCATCATATTATACTCGTTTTACAAATTACAAATAGAAAACAGTTCGCCACCACCACGATTATCCCTAAATATCGAACTTTTGTTCCCTGATTTCGCAAATAGACAATTAGATTCGCGAGTATGGTTTTAGTTTAATTTGTAGTGTTAGAAAAAATATTTTACAAATTCTATTAAAACTTTTTTGGCTTTAGTTGAATAGTTTGTAATGAGAAAATATTGACATTTCTATTTACTAGACGTTTTATTTACAGTTTGTTCAGTAAAAATATTCAAATATTATTATTAATTGATTTTACAATGACTGAGGCTGCTACTGGAACATTTAAACGAAAACCTTGTTGTTGTCCGAAGGACGAAACCGTGGAACTTGTGGCGAAACCTGCATGCCCGGTTGATTTAGCAGCTGTCGCTAGTCTTCCTGAGACGTGGGTCCCCAAGCGAGGTGGCGCTATCCTCGAGAACTACCTAAAAGAGCGCGAAGGAAACCATATAAGTATTCTCAAGGGACTCGGTGACAAGGCAGAAAAGGTAAATAAAAAGATGGAGGATAAACTACGTAACCTCGCTGGAATACTTTTATCACACATTCAAGAAAATGAGAAAGATATTGAATGTATTATTGAAAGTTTCAACATCTCCCATCGTCCTCTACAGCCAGAAACCATGAACGACGCACTCAAGAAAGTCAATTATTTGTATTATAAGCGTTAAGAAGACGTATCTTCGTTCAAAAACGACGCATTAGCGCTAGAAAGAGAACGAGCCGACGGTTTGAGGAATATAATGCGTGATGAATTCCAAAAACTTATTGAGGTTGGCCACCTTACTCCTAAAGATCTACTGCATGATTTCGACGATCGAATGTATGATATCAACCAGCAGTTGATCAGCAACGCCGCTGCGTACTCGTACAATGATTTAGAGTCGCAGCTGCGTGCGCAAGCTGACGCGTGTGTAGTCCAAATGCGATCGGCGCTCAATCAGCTCTGCCTCGGATTAGGCAGGGCATCTGTCCGTCACCAAAGTGCTCATCCAAGAACTCCAGAAGACAAACGAAACACAAAGAGACCGACAAGCGCTAACAATAACAGTTCACATCATGATTCCACAGAGTCTACCACCTTATGTAAATTCATGGGTAAGGTTGAAGAAATTGATGCCTGTGTTAATCGATTAGTGGATGCATATCGTAAAGCCGTTCTAAAAGTTATTCAAGGTTTTTCTGGAAAACTGTGTGATTTACATAAAACTCTCACAAACTATAAATTAGAGGATCTGGGTGAATTTTCCTGTGAAGCAAACGAATTAGTTTTTATGATCGACCATGCGTTACGCCGTCTTTCCAACAGTATCTGTGACAAAATTTGTAAGGGTGTACTAGAAATAACACATAAAGATGCCATCAGTCTACAGAAAAGTCTAATATCCCTTGGTGACCGGCTTCGGGATACTTACACTATCTTGCATGATGCAGGACATCTTTGGGATCCACATATGCTTTACTCAGCTCTCGCTCAAAAACTGACTATGGCCGCTGTCGAAGATTTACTCGTGAGCAATGATGCCATACAGTTGGCGAATGAAGTAAATTTTAACATAGCCCTAGAACAACTTCGCCTCGCGTCTGACTTGGACAAGGTTCAGTATCAATATGACACATTGATGCGCTTGCTCGATAACACTGCTGCGATGTACCATCATCACAGTGAAATGGAGTACGGTCGACTCGAAGAATTTATGAAATTACCACCTATTATGTCAAGCATTTTACTTGCCGAATTCAAATGTTTTCTAGAAAACCATCCTAGATCTTCAAGCAATACCAAAATTTGTGAAATGGGTTCAAACTCTTTGATATCAGACCAGCAACAGGCTAATCGACGATCAGTTTGGCCTCGTGTTCTTTTGCAATCAGAACTGCAAGAGTTGGCCCTTCTAAACTGGCGTTACGGTTTTCTTGAAGCTTTTGAAAATAATGTATCGATGGTGCCAGAGGAGTTGACGCGGCAGGCTCGACAGTGGGTGGACGAGAGGAGCGCACTACTACACACTAGGTATACCTTAAAAATGGTGTCGCACAGTATACGAGTGGAACGAGTGAAAGCGTTGCGGGATGCTCGTCGCGCTGAACTTCTCTTTCACGAGGAAAGACTAAACTCACACTTGGACTCAGTATATCGACATGTTCACCATTATCCTGAAGATGCATCCGAATTTCTGTCTCTCGATTCACCAGAACTGTATCATAATCATAATCGATAAACAAATCGTCACTAAATGTCAGTCGGTATGTCATTTAGTTTAACTATTCAACGGTAGAGGGCTAACGGTTTCATTTTCTTTTTAGATCTTACAGCAAATGATAGATGGCGTGAATGATTTTTTTTTCGTTCTTTAGAATAGAGTTCATATTGGAAAAAAATATTAAAAGAGCGACATCTATTGTTGAGTAGTAAAACCTAATGACATTTATTTGTGACATTAATGACATTAATTTGTGATGTAGAGGTGGACTAAATCGATCGATTTGTTAGAATACAAATTTTAAAATTCGGAAATCTTTTGTTTAAGGGCAACAGGTTTCATGTCACGGGTAAGAATTCCACGAGATAAAGTTAAATAACTCAATTTACAGGTGCAATTTAAAATCATTGTAAAGATAATTACTTTTTTAGATTGAAATCCATACCTGCACATAAACCTTTTATGGATTACGCAGGTGTGTTAAGACAATTATTGTATGTAATATTTTTTGTTTTGGCCAATAAAAAATAAATAAAAAAAAGAATAATTTATCATCGACAAGCACTTTTTCGATAAAAAAACACCATTTACAATAATAAAGGCTACCCTGTGATAGGAAACGTTGCTGTAAGTTTTGTTCTTTCGTTTTTTATTGTTTTTGCACCATTTCACAGCACAGTATGACATTTTTTAAATTTTAAAACGGAGATGTGTACTCGTCGCTTGACAAATTGCGAATAGTGCGCGAAAAGGTGGCGCTACTCAACATAGGGGAGCAAACCACTATCAGCGACTACGATGTCGTGGAGTATTAGCCACATCTAATTGTTCTCTTATATCGATGTAATATAATATCTATATATGTATGTATTTAAATGTATATGTGTATGTATATCAGTCTCTGGTTCCCAAGATACAGGTAATCCTAGTTTGGGGCCAGATGACCGTGTGTGATTTGTCCCGGATATTATTATTATTATTTGTGTGTCGGTGGCATAGTAGCTCCTAAACGGGTAAACGGAATTCGATCGTTTTTTTTTTGTTTAAAAGGTGACTTGGATTTGAAAATCGGTTCAGTGGTTTTCGAGTTATGCAATTTTTACTTGTCGAGGGTGCTAAAATTTTCAATTTTGTTATTAAAAATCTATAGAAGTTTAATGGAATAAAGTTAAATTGGCCACTAGCCCGACAACCTCCACCAGTCCGGACTTAGCCCTCGTGTGTGGAGTATGGCCTAACCTTCCCGATGTATGGGAAGAGACCCGTGCCCCTGCAGTGGGGACGTAATGGATTATGGATATGGGACGTAATGGATATGATAATGGATAATGGGCACTTACTCCAGTAAGGAAGATGTACAGAAAGACGCCAGCGGCCCAGGCATCCCAGGCCGGCGTGGGGGGCCGGCCGAGCACGCACTCGGGCGGCGCGAACTCGAGTTGCGCGGGCGCCGGCGGCAGCACCTCGCGCGCCGCGCCCCCCGCGCCCTCGCCAGTCTCCGCCGCCGAGCCCAGGTCCACCAGCTTCAGCAGGGGCTGGGGACCACCCAGCTCCACCAGGATATTTTCGGGCTGCAAAAATATTTACCTTTATCTAAGGTGTTTTTTTACTTCAAAGCGACTGAAGAGAGAGCGGTAGCGAGAATTAACAATTAGTGACCACTGTCATGCACAGAGCCTAATACGTAATTTTTAGGGCCACCGAAATAAAATACCTATATTATTTGCCAAAAATGGCTCTAGTGTAATATATACGGCCTAATATACTATAGATAGTTGGTTATTTCGGGAAAATCTAATTGAGGTACCTCCCATAAGTTTCTTTGTTAAATTTTCTCAAAGATGGCTCTGACAATTTCTGTGCAACTTTGTATGTTAGTCTAATTTTGTAATGCTGTTTATGTATGACATGTCCAATTATCTTGCCAATGTTTATTGCTAATTGGTATACATACAGTATAAGCATTTGTAGGTAGGCTCTACTCGTAGAATAAAAAAAACGTTATTGCTATTACTCAAATAAAAAACAGCAACAACCAACGCACCCGAACATCGAGATGCGCAATCTTATTAGTGTGCAGCCAATCTAGCGCTGACAGCAGTTGCCTGGTGTGCGTGGCGACCGCGCGCTGCGTGTACTGGTGCGGCGGGCCGGCCGCAGCCCACTCGAGCAGCGGCCCGCCGGCCACCAGCTCGAGCACCAGCGTGTGCGCGCCGGCCCGCGGCACCTCCGCGAAGAGCGCCAGCGCGCGCACTACGGACCCGTGCGCCGACCGGCACAGCAGCCGGTACTCGCGCACCGCGTCCGCGCCGCGACCGCACACCACCTGCAACGCACATTGTTCATAATTAAAATTGACATTCCCATTTTTGATCCCTAATTTTTATCTAAGTGTTTCACGAAGGAAATGCAATATAATATTACATATTTCTTGATAAAATGTTTTTTTTCTCCGTTACGGTTTATAAGCTCTATGCATACTAGTGTCTATGCCAACTGGGTGGCAAATAATGAAAAAAAATTAGAATTAGACCTGACGCAAAGGCTATAAGTATACCTAACAAAGGCTATAAGTATACCTAAAACAGCCTAACAAAGAAAAAAGTTATTATCTCGAGAAACATTAAATACTAGCTTCCGCCCGCGACTTCATCTGCGTGGACTTTACGATTGGATCCCGAGAGAAAGAAAATGTTAAGGTGGCGCCATCTAGTGACGAAGTGGAAATTTTGAGTTTTTAAGCATTCCTCCGGGAACCCCTAAGTTTTCCGGGATAAAAAGTATCCTATGTGTTAGCCGAGTGCTTTATCTATCTACCTATAATATTAGTGAGAGAGAAGTGAGCCAACTATTAAATTGTAAAAAATACGAGTATTTTATTACTGTATTTTCTACATAAAACATTCATAAACTGGGGGTCAAAAATATGAAATGTGGTCAAATGTTTCTTTCACAATTTTCGTACAAAAAATTTAATAGAACAAAAACAGAAAGTACACATACCTGTTTCAGGGCGACGCGTTGTCCCGTCCCTGTATCCCGTGCCGACAGAACCCTAGCTGTCCGACCACGGCCTATTTCCTCTTCAACAGAGTATCTCCGGGCAAACTGCTCCCGTTGCCAGCCGCCGCCCCCGCCGCAGGTGGCGGGCCCGGAAGCCAGCCCCGCGGCGCCGCTGCCTGCGCACACTAGTCTGAAACTGTACTGTCCGGCCGGAAGCTCTTCCAATGCAAGCGTATTAGCCGGCGCTGGAGTCTCAGTTGCTCTTCGCCATTCTCCTTCCCCGACTCGACAATATTCAAGGTGTACCGGAGCAGGTTCATCCCACTGCACTACAAGCCCCCCGCCGGGGTGGGCGCGCACCGCCGGTAATCCTGGAGTGCCAACGCCACCGATGGTGAGTCTCGCTGAGGTTTGGACGCCGCCAAGTTCGTTGCTGATGAGACAACTGTACACGCCGGCATCTGAGCTTCGGCACGCATGAATCGTCAAAGTGGCGAGTCCGTCGTTGGTGAGAGTGATGGCGAAGCGTCCCCCGTGGCGCAGCGCACGCGTCTCCGGCGCGGTCTTTCGCCAAGAGGCGGTGGTGCGCGTGGCCACGGCGCGGCATGCGAGCGCAGCCGTGCCGCCCGCAGCCACCGTCACGTCCGTGGCCGGCTCTAGGAGCTCGGGCGGCCGCAACTCAGTGACCACTCCTTCGGCACTGGGCTCTCCACCCCCAGCCCCACTGCTGCCACCTCGTCGTAGCTTTAGCCCCCACGGGCGTTTCGATAGACCCTGTTGCGCATAATGTAGTTGCAAATGTCGATTCTAATAATTATTCCACAGTGTAACCAAGAAGCGCAAGAAAAGAGTAAGCGAAACAAGCATGCTCACCAAATGCTCCGTTACTGCATTGCACCCATCCTTTATTATGTGTTACTAGTTTATTTACACTATACGTTTATATATAAATATAATATTTTTTGTAGTCTTTGGCAGAAGAAATCACATCACGTAATATACAGAAAATCTTGAATGTGAATTGTAACCAGCCCTCTATCACAGTGTATTTTAAATATATAAACCCCGTCAATATCATACCTTAAACAAAAGAAAAATAAATAAAAGCGTTAATAAAAAAGACATGCAGAAGAATGTGCATATATTTTTCCCTATAGCATGGTGAATAATAGCAAATTATAGGTATATGATTATTTAGAATATATAATTTTCATTTTATACACCACATAACATTATCTACCAAACAGATAATTCTACAGGTTACTTTAAAATGCAGAGACTTCTAAGAAGCGACATATTTTCATTTTTTGGTTTAAAAAAAATGATATGGTTATGGTTGATAAAAAAAACACCCGTAAAGATCTGTAAAGACATTCTTTCAATTCAACCGTACATAATCAAACGTGCACATTGATTCAAAATAAAGTATGGGATATTGTATAAAAAACGCATCATAATTATAAAAAGTATTCAACTAAACCAAAATTAATTAAACCTAGAAGCAAACGGCTCAGTACGACTCGCGTAGTAGTGTCGATCATTCAAATAAACTGACTATAGGCATAGTCGTATCCTGGACAGGTTTGACTGTTTGTGGCAAACATATCTACTGTTTTCGTGCTTTACAAAGCACAGTAATTCGTTAGTGCCGGTTGTTATCACCAGGTGGCAGTCGTTAAGCTAGTCTAGTCGGCTTGAAACTTCTGACACTGGAGTTATCCAGTCGCTCCACGTCCTTTTTGTGCTTAAAGCATAATTAGGATATTGATATCACAAGTACTAGAATTAAAGATTATTGTTGTTTGATCAAATCCAATATAAGGGTATTTTTCACTTTTAAAAACAAGTTATACAATATTATTATTTAACAAGCATTTAACAAATGTCGTCACATTTGGTCAATTTGTGAATAAAATATCGTTATGTAATACGTGATAGATAGATAGATAGATGTACGAGTATGACGTGATATTTGTGTACACCACCAATTTCTGAAAGATAACATAACAAATTGACTAAGTGGAAAATACCGGATGGAAACTATCAAAATATCACTAATATTGCTGGATCCCGCACAAAGCAAATACTGATCGCCCCTACCTATGTATGTATGTAGTGTATGTGAATGTAGGCTTCGGAAAAAGCCTACATTCACATACACGAGCAATCAAATTGGGACTGAGCTCTGCTAGCGCCATCTGCATTCAGTTATTCACCGGCCGATCCGATTTAAATGGTTACGAGTAAATTTAATATTTGAAATTTTGGTACTTACATTTGCGTGGGGCGGTGATGTGGGACTCACCACCGCACTGTTAGTCGCATTATGTTTCTTGCTGTCGTCAGCTTTGATAGTAGTTGTCGGCAAGTTAATAGTGTTGGCTTTGGTGTGCGGCAATTGCGTGCGCCCGCGCGTCTCGAACGCCAGGTGCTGGCCCACCGACGGGGGCACGCTCTCCGTCTTACGCAGACCGCACCAACTTTCATTTCCACTATGGGTAAAGGGGGAAAACAAAATAAAATTAAGAAAACCAAAACAAACTTAAATGGGGCTCGCAGCTTATAAGTTAAATTATTTATTATGGATCCTGTGACGTGTAATATCATAATAATGACAATATAGAATTATAAACTTATATGAAGTATAAACTATCGTGAGAAGATGATTAGGACGTTCAATAAAAAATTTAGGTTCTATTTAGTGGATATTCTCCCACGTTTAAATTCGACACACTAACATGGAACTCTAGAGTGCGGCGAAGAATTTACACCTACATTATCCAGTAAATTTTGATTGACTTGTTCAAATACAGGTAATAGTCTTGCTTTTTACATTTTCGGCTAATAAACTGATGTACTATGTTACTTGCCCTTTAGCCTTGATCAAAAAATATGACTAAAGCTTTAAGTTTCGGATTTTAAACTGATATGTTTTGATTTGAGGTATGTTAAAAATCTTATTTATGAACACTATCAACTTGACCACATAGCAGTCTATTTTGTATTTACTGATAATAACAATGGATTACATTATAGCAGTTAGCATTTCACAGCATAAAAGCTGGGCCCAAAAAAATATTGAAAGCATGCAGGGCTACAAGCAGAAAACAACAAGCAAATTTTCCACATTTATTAGTAATTCATATAATATCATTAAGTAGGTCAATTTCACACTAATTTAGAAGAATATTACTATATATACACTTATGATAATATGTATGTATATCTAAGTCAAGACTCGCTAGCCAAATTTTCTGTACACATACCATGTTAGTTACATAATAATTACCTTGTTTCAATCATTCTTTAAAAAACTAAGATATTTTGGTCAAATATATGTATAAGGAGATAGTTATTTTTTGAAAAAGGAAAATAGTTAAGTATTAGAAGCAAAATCGAGAAGAAAATGGTTATATCCATCACCAGCTACTTGTAATATTTTATTTATTGAATAAGCACTGATTTTATATTTCTATTTCACAGACACCTGTGCTATAAACTAAAATCTGGATACACTAACACGAATGAACTATTAAACTACAAATTGTTTATTTTATAACTATACTTCTTGGTTACCTATACTTATTCTAAAGCAGCGAGGATGCAAAGAGCAAATTGGAATTAAATGCTTACAAAACTCCTGAGTTGTTTGATATAAGTACAGATTATAATACATTCTACTATATCATTATATCACACTGTCTACTCAAGCTACGTAAATAGTAAGCTTAGCGTACAAAATTAGAGCAAAATATAGAAAATTACCGGAGGCTTTGATAGGTTACCTTTTATATGGTAGCTTCCTGGCCTCACAATTTTGTTTCTTTAAAAACCAGCTTATTGAAAGCAAACTGGTAATAATATTCTGTCGGACTGTGTATGGTGTATGTACTCTTTGAATACAAGTTGAACCAGTTCATATGTATGAGTTATTGTGAAAATGTTAACTAATGATTCTACATACAAATATAACTGAGTTTAATGGAATGCTTATCAATAAAACGAGTAGATTGTAGCCACCGAACAAACAATAATAGTAATATTTATATTGTACACATAAATTTAGATTTGTAGCTATACTTCATAATCGACACGTTTAACATAGACTTGGTCTACAAGCCCTAAATCATTTTCTTATGTACGAATATTTAGAACAGAAGCAGATAATAATACAAATCATTAAGACGGCCATATTTCCTTAACCAGTATTTGAAAGTATCGCTGTTTTCGCAGATATACACTCATCTCAGCTTCATAATTTTCAAATCATCGTAATAAAGGAAAAAAGTTTCATTGCTGTTTTTTTATATATATATTGTTTATGTGCTGCGTCATTGAAGAGCACAAATGTAGATATTATTTAAGACTAACACCTAAAGCATGGCAAAATAAAACCCATCAATATTCCTAGCAATTATAAAGCTATAATCGATATGTCTCCGCCTTTTAACAACTTTTCACATACCCAAATAGGCAGCAAAATATTCAACCCCTTGAATGTCTGTATGTCACAAACAAGTACACAGTGATTTAGTACACCTTAAAATTTATCTACACAATGAAACCATACGTATCTAGCGGTTATTTGTGCTTATTTTTGTGTACACGGTTTGATGTAAATAAAAAAATCTTCTACGTGTAAATTATTACTGCATCATTCGTCTTAAATAAAATCCTTGTTGCAAAATTATTCATAATCCATATAATTTCCTATACAAACTCTCGATTCAAACTTACCACCATATCACAACATTGATTTATGTAAACTTATCAGCGAATAACTGTAAAAATCACCCGATCAATCTTATTGAACACTTTATTACTGATGTTCAATCACAATTTTCATTGCGTTTGAAATAAAATGATCTTCACCAACGTCATGCAAATGAAGTATTATTGCATGATTACATGTAATATTGACGACCTTTGAAAATACATCAGCATCTATCCTAAATGACCTGAATACAGGAAGAGAGATTGTAAGAGATGTTGAAAGATGATTTTCCCGTTTCAAATTTTATTAAAAAGAGACAAACATCCAAGTCTCAATTGTACTTAAGGTTAAACGTCAGTGCTCCCTAGTTGAAAATATCCGTTGCACTATGACCTGGTCTCTCGATTAAAAAATGGTATAAATAACCCTAATAAAACCAAACTACGTAAAACAGCCAGCAGTTACGAAATCAATGTACGCTAATAAACCTAAATAATGTCAATTAAATAAGGACCTGGAACTATTTGTCCGCTTACAATTATAGTTTTGCGTTTATCTCGTATGTATACGAGCTCAAATTACGCACTATGTAGTGCAAATGATGATGCCTGGTTGTGCTCCAGAGTCATATTTGTACTTATATTTTCATATTTTTTTCCCAAAGTATTACAAAAACGAGATAAAGTGAAAAAACGTAAACAAAAACATTTTAAATTTTTCAAAATTTATGTAAAAGTCTGGGGAAAAAAGAGAAAATATATATTGTTGATATCTAACTAATACCATGATTTTTGTACTTATATTTTATTGTTACTACTATTAAAAACAGGAGTGGCGGTTTCCATGATTTCGCCAATGACAATAATTAGAGGTGAAGAATCGAGAAGATCGATTGGGATAATAGAAGAGCTAGAAATTATTAAATACTTAGGATAAATAAAGATAAATATTACAAGACATTATAATAATAATAAAACAACTGAATTAAAGCTTAATATTAGTCAAAATAAAATCGCTGATAATGTAGATGAAGGGAGAGAACGCCAGTGACAAAAGATAAGAAAGATTAGTGGGGCGAGGGATCGAACGTGGCAAAATATCATAAGAGAAGAGCGTAAATTGCGACAGTTAAAGAAAATATGATCGGTAGTTCCTTTCTCTAAGCCACATTCACAGAGGGAGTTATCTATCACCCTTATTTTGGCCAAATGAATAGGCGAGCAACAGTGACCGATTCTCAAACGGCATATAATAGATGTAGATAGTTTAGGGGCATCACGAAAAATAAAAAACCATGGTTTAGAAGGAAACAAATAATTAAACATTTTACATTTTTCAAAACTTATGTAAAAGTCTGGGGAAAAAATAAAAATATATATTGTTGATATCTGACTAATACCATGGGTCACCTAAGTAAGATGGAAATATTTTTGTACTTATATTTTATTATTGTTATCCCGATGTATTAAAAAATATATATTATGTCAAACAACTTAAAATAATGAATTAATAATTATGAGTTTTCTCAACTGTCTGTAAAAGTATGGAAAATAGATATAAGTAAAAAAAACGCGATGCAAAAAGATAGATGCATTCATAATGTGGTGTTGGAGATGACCCGTAAGGAGGTATCCTTATCTAGAACTGCAAGGAGAACCAATATATTGGGTACATCCATTATGGAGTGAAAGGTTAATTTCTGGAAAATTTCAAACTTCTTTAATTTCTATCCCAATCGATCTTTTCGATCCTTCACCTCTATTGGTATTGTCATCGGCGAAATCATAGAAACCGCCATTTGTCTCATCGTGTCTCATTGAGTCGCAGATCTCTGCGACAAAAAATGTCTCCCAGCTGTAGCGTCGCAGCGTGCGCGCACTTCCATACAAGCCCATAGACTTGATGCTAGAGACGCAACTGTTGCTGAGACAGAAATTGCTCTGGCGTCAGGCGCCGTCGCAGCCAATCATTTTGGGGGAAATCATAACTCATAATAATAATAATGGTAGGGTCACATTAATAGTAAAATAAATCGAAAAAATTAGGTTATATTACACAATTTTTTTAAGGAAATTAGAATACTAAATTATAAAACAAATGGGAGTTGTCTGTTCTTAGTGGCAAATATTGGCGTAGCTATGGGTTTTTTCTAGGGGGGTAAGCAGCAGTAGATTGTAGTATCACAATGATTTAAGGGCCCGGCAACCGCGATACAACGAGTTCAACGCGTATTTTCAGTGCTACGTAGCAAATTTATTACATTTGTATGGAAACAAATGAGCTTTTCACGCCGTATAAATAGGCGTCATATTATTTTAAGAAGTACACCCTCGCTGCACCTTTGCGCCATTTAAAATGTATCAGTTAAAGTATCTCAGATTACCTGAATTTTTAAGAGATTTCATGTAAATTTCACGCTTTCCTCTCCATGTTTCTTTAGTATTATAATTAACGAGGTAGCAGAATCCGTAAAAAAACGCGCGCATTTGTAATAAAAGCGCGAGCGTAGCAAGCGCCAAAATTTTTACTTTAGTAAATTAAACACTTCAGTTTCCCTGCATGTTTAGTTTAATTTTACGCCCTCCTTTGTATTTCAGTTATTTACAAGGGATCAGAGGTTACTGTCCTATTTATAAAAAGACGCGAGCGAAGCGAGCGCGGAAAATTGTAATTTATCAAAGTAAAATATCAGTTTACCTGCATTTTTTATAAGGCTCAGTATTAGGGCCTTTATTATTTATTTTGTACAGTAGCGATATTACTAAATGTATTCAGAACTGCCGATTTCACCTTCACGCAGACGATTTACAGATTTATATACCTAAGGATACCTATTTATATACTATAAGGATGACATTAATAACTCAGTTGTCAAAATAAATGATGATCTTAATCGCATCGCCTTGTGGAGCACAAAAAATTGTTTAGTTCTCAAGCCAACTAAATCGAAATATATGATTACCGGAACTAAAAATCAAGTCAACCGCATATCTTTGCAGAACCCAATATTTCTGTCCAAAGTGTGCCCTTGGAACGAGTTAGTCAGGCACGAAATCTAGACATTTTGTTTGACGAAAACCTTAGCTTCGAAAGTTACGTAGTAGAAACTGTGCGCAACTGCTTTTTCCGTATCAAAGTATTGTATCGAATTCGTGATTTGCTTAACGTAAATATTCGTATAAATCTATGAGGCATTAGTCTTATCTAAGTTAAATTACTATATAACTATATTTGGACCTTGCCTTTTGTCTCGATCTCAGCGACTTTTACAACGGGTGCAAACTGCGGGTGCAAACGCTTTTGTTTTAATATTCCTCCACGCACGCACGTGACACCCTACTTTAATAACGCAAATCTTTTGAAAATGAAGGCTCGCCTGGAATTGCACTATGCGTGTATGTTATTTGATATTATAAAGTACAAGCAACATAAATATTTATTAAATAAACTCCGCTGGCGATGCGAACTTCCACGGTATAAGGCTAGAAATGTTGTTATTTTCCTCTGACTGTACCGCGTCACCGAACGACGGCATTCCGCGGCAGTTTCAAGTATCTCGCAATAAAATGTTGGAATAACATCCCTCCGCCACTGCGCGAAATCAAATCTAAATTTAAGTTTAGAAAGGAATATAAAATTCTTTTACTTAATTAAAGTAAAAGAATTTATAATGTACATACAAATTGTAATGTCTAAACATACCTATAAGCTGTCGCCTACGATTTTTAGCTAACACCCAGTTTGTTTTAAGTGCAAAATACTTCTATATACAACTGTGTACCTAACTAATCATTTTGCTTAAATCAGTAAACAGTATCAGGTTGTTAATTAATATTAATTTAGTTAATTAATAATAATTATTTCATTCATTGCTTTCAAATTACATTTAATTGTTCCACATTCCCTCCCTGTCGTTAATCTTATTGTTTTTTTTTAATTGGACAGTAATCCATTTATTTTGAATATTTAAAAATGATGTTTCCTATCGATGTGTATTACACAGATATGTAGTAACAAAGCCAGGGTAAGTAGAAGATATCAGATATCGAAGTTTATATTGAACTACCCCCGTTCAAGCAAGAAAATAAATTCGCTCTATTTAGCACCACAGGCATGTACACCTGCACAACTGATGTCACAACGCTACACACTGTTCTTTATATTTTAACACTATTTAAAAACGTTTCGACTGAAAATCAGTGTTGCAGTGATTATCATTGCAACAATATGCTGAGGCAAAACCTTTTTATTGGCGCAATACAGAGGACAAAACTGTAATACACATAATTCACTAGTTGTTTAGTAAGTTTATGTACTTAAATAATGCTGTTTGGTTTTCTGTATTTTGTAGATAAATAAACGTTTTCTATCCTATTCTATTCTATACCCTACGGCCCTGTTTGTACAAAAGGGCGCGAGCGAAGCAAGTGCAACATTTTTAAGCAGGAGGTTCATTATTTATTAAATATTCGTGAATTTTCTATTTAAAGAACGTTTGGCAATGACATCAATGATTTTGGGGGGGGGGTTATGACCCCTACGACCCCCCCCCCCCTGGGACCGCGCCTGTCGTGCGCGCACTACCTTAGACTAAAAAGGGTTTCAATAAAGTTGCCAGAGATAGGCGTCAGACAAAGCTGCATACTTTCACCCAAAAATTTCAACCTATACGGAGAGCTCATAATCCGCAAAAGCAACTGAGAATTGGAGTGGAGGACTATCAATTGGGGGCAGAAAACTGAACAACCTACGTCACGTAGATGACACAACGCTCATAGCAGACAATGTATGCGAAATGGCCGAATTATTTAAACGTATCGAAGCAGAGAGTCTATGCCTAGGATTATGTAGATATCGAGAACAAAGACTCTCACTATCAAACGAGCTAAAAGATCTTGAGATTGTCAAGGACTTCAACTACCTCGGCTCGTTTATTAGTGGCGACGGTAACTGCGACAAAGAGATACTCCGCCGCATACAGATGTCAAAAGGAGCTATGAGCAAACTTGACAAAATATGGAGGGATAGGTCCACCCAGCACAATACAAAAGTAGGTCTAGTCAGAGCCCTCATCTTTTCCATCTTCCTGTATGGTTCGGAGACCTGGACTATAAAAGCTAAAATTTAAAACAGGATAGATGCATTTCAGATTTGGTGCTGGCGTCGTTTGTTACATATCCCTTTCTATCCTAGAGGAGCTGAAAATTACATCCCGCCTCTCAACAACGTGCCAACAACGCATCCTCTCTTTCTTTGGACACTGCGCACGCAGACAAAACACCCTGGAATATCAAATAATGACGGGAAAGATCCCGGGCAAAAGAGCTCGAGGCAGACCTCCTGTTAAGTGGTGTAGCCATGTCACCAGTGCTGCAGCAGGCAGTACACGCAGCGAGCGACAGAGCCGGATGGAGAGCACTCTGAGCCTTCTCTAGGCCATGACGGTCACGATCTTCAGCATTAAGGGAACGACGGATTGGACTGGATTGGAAATGTGTATGAAGTGGGGTGACTGACGTTTAACCTTAAACCAATAAAATTTATTGGATACGGATCAAAACGAGGGTTTGTCAAAATGAGACTTTCATCTCTTAACATTGTTGGGAAGCACAAATGACGTAGCAGATGATTCTGTTATTGAAGCTAGTTGATACTTTTGATTGTAAATTCTTGGTGGAACATTATCATTCATTTTGGTAGGGTTTTTTCACTTATTCCACATAAATTTAAAATAAAACTGCACTTTTACTTATTTAGCGACCGGTTTCGGACAACATCTTCAGGCAGAAACTATCATAAGAGGCGACAATCTATTCTGCCTCTTATGTGGTTTAAAAGAGTTGAGTGGTATATCTGAGAATTAAATATACCTCCCATACCGAAACTAATTGAATACGTAGTGTGTTCAAGAAGTCGTGATGTCATATCATAAATGATGAGAGTTAAGCGAACGATTTTATTTTTGTTATTAAGTAACATTTCACCTTTCTGTAAATTCCGTCTAAGTAGTTATTATTTTCAAAGTTTCTGAGATAACGACATTGAGCAAACGAGACTATGTTGTCATTTTCTACTTACCTCTTTATTCCGTATTTTCTACTAAAATTTCAAGCCACGTTCGACAATACAAACAATGTTTTCACGAGATGTTTACTATATTGGTTAATAAGCTCGTACTGTAAGGAATATGGAATAGTTGTTTTTACAGTTCAATCGTGGTGTTTTGAGCTAGATGACAACCCGAGGCCAGAGAGGCCTGTGGAAATTACAGTGTCAAAAAACAAAACTCTAGTGGAAAACTCTTTTAGAGAAGATCAACGAATTACTTATCGCTAGTTAGAGAAACTCCTACATATTCATGTATGTTCTTTACACAAAAATATGACGGCGCGTTTAAAGTTAAAAAAATAATACTCTATGGGTAACCCCCTCTTACAACGAGCATAAGAAGCAACGTCGTGTCGAATGGTCGCAATTTGTGCTAAACGATTCGAACATGGCCGGACAAATAATGTTATTTTAATAAACACAAGTGATGATATATGCATTTATTATAAGGATCTTTCAATCAACTTTATACTAAAGCAACACATAATTCTTCGAGGATGAAGAGCCACCCACACAAGTTCGAAAATCAAAAACCACCGATAAACTTATGTCAATTTTTATTTTAATAATCAAGGGTTAATAAAATCTGTTATACTTAAAAGGAACAGGACCCATACTAGTCAATGATATACTGAGATAGGTCTGCCTAAATCAATCGCAGAACTACATAATCGAGGACAGAAATCAAGACTCAGTTCGTGGTCCCTACATTACGATAATGCACCGGCACATTAAGCGGGTGCTACTACTCAATTTCTGGCAGATATTCGGCATTAAAGTACTGGAAGATCCTTCCTTAGATCTGACCTCGCGTAGAGGGATTTCAATTTTTTTCATTTTGTTAAAATCGTAAGAAGTTTCTGTCAAAAGAGCAGTAAGTTAGTACGTTTGAAGAAAAATCTTGAATTAATTCCTTAAAAAAAAAGTGGGACCGTTGGATTAATGAGGCGATTGTGCGTTTGACCAAAGTTATCAATAGTAACGGAGGTTATTTAGCAAAAATATAAATTTATTTAATCACACGACAAGACTTCCAGAACACCCTACGTATTATAATTTCTAAAAATGTTTCCCAGCCAATGTAGCGTGATGTCCACAAGCGTGTCATGCAAACACAGTTATAACACGACCAAATTTTAATATCATATTTTTATAGCTATACTAATTCAGTAACATTACAAATGACGACACAACATATTAATAAATGTAAGTCATAAAAGGCGTACTTGGCAGTAAATTATTGCACATTTGTTATTTTTCAAATACATTCAATTATTATCTTACGTCATTGATCATAAAATCTATGTTAATATTTAAATTGAAGTTATGCTGATGTAAGCAAAAGCCGAGACACGGCTTACATATATTAAAGTAAAGGTCTAGAAATCGGACTCAAAACGATTATTATATTAACCCTACTTCTCATAATAATACTTTAAACTAAGTACATCTAAATATCAATTCCAATGTCACAGAGTATTAAACTAACGTGGACAATTCTCTATGTACTAGTTAATTTAATAGCGGTTGTGATCTCATTAGTTTCATTACAAATGAGTTGGCAAAGAAAAATAATCTGTCAAACAACATGGTTATTTTTTTCCTAATGAGCGTTTTTCCAGAGGCAATACAAAACTACACTATAATAGATGGCGCATTAGCATTTATTTAGGTTATAAGAAAAAAGATTGTACAAGATTTTATAAAGATTTATCAAAACATCACAAACAAATCACAAAACAATTCAAAATTTGGACAGTTTGACTGATGTTTGACAACTGCCGTAGTGTTTTCATATGAAAAAAATATATATATATCAATATCTTTTAATTTGTATGTCTACACAAAGGCTATTTAAATTTAATGATAGAAACTAAACGAGCAACAATATAACGCAACCTTTTAGGCAGGAATACGATAGAGCCTGTAGTTACTTATTTCATTGTCTGTGACGGTTACATGTCACATAAAAGAAACATAGAAACTTAGACGACCTGTGGAACCTTTGCCAACTTTCACAGTATGCCTACTTTTCGAACAGTTAGTAAAAACAAAAGTTTCAATAGTGAGTAATTTTTCATATATTTATACAGTGCCATGTAATACGTTTTAAAGACAGTATATGCACACCCCGGACACTTCATACAAATTTCGCGCCATTGTTTACTACATAGACATTCATGTTTGTACACATGTAAATGAGTGCGTGATGTACTAGGGTTGAATCGAGATTCAATAATTATTAGCCCTCATTGTCTTGATTGTTAGCTAGACTTTTACAAATAAAATGAAAGGTGTATAGCCTTAGAAGCCTTTAACTCTTTCCTTAAAAAAAATTGTCTTTGGTTATCATACTGTGCTTTGGTTTGCCAACCGCTTGACAAATGGTCACACATCGGTCACAAAGGGGGGGTGAGGTAGCATTCAGAGAGCGGCAGGGAGTGTCCATACTGTATAATGTCCTTATACTGTAATATAGGTCGGTCTCCTTAAAAAAAACGCTCATTAGGGTTGGTTGGTGGTACTTTACATGTAAAAATACAACAGATATATAGTATGACAAAAATATTTCCCGCAGACGTCTTTGAACCTTGTATTGTATATAAAAATACTTGGATAATCTTACCTCCAAGTAATGCTCGTAAATCTCATGATTTACGATACTACTCATAATACTCATGTATTTAATTATGTATTTATTAGGTGTAGAAAATACTAAGAGTGACAAGAAATGCTATAGGATTTAATTATTACTAAAACGTTTGGATAAAGATAAGTCATAATTATTATACAGAGTAGAGTTTTTAGTTTACATGTCAATAAATAATTGTAGTTACATATAAATACACATTTATTAAATTAAAATATTGCTGTTGATTTAATCACGAAAATAATGTTGAAAAGCAAATTCAAATTTTAGGTTCTCGAAATATCACAGGCGCATTGTTTGATAAGTACGCCAGTAGCATGACAGATGATTGGATCTATAATTCCGTACCATGGCATTAAAAAATATTCTCCAAAACCGGCTTTTCAATATACCAACTTTCAAGATCATCAGTTCACGTGGTGGGGGACCATTCTACACTACGTCTTTCGGTTCGCGGTTGCCACCTCGCGGTGAGAACTTTTCCTTTGCATCAACAATCAGTTTGAAAAGTTATAATAGTTATTCTACGTATTTCCTCATTTTGGATTTGACCATATAAAGAACTCGCAAACGTTGCTTCCATTCATTATGTTAGTAATAATATACATATTCCATACTATTTTTACAATATTATGAATTTGAAAGACGCGTAGTTTTTGTGTTAGACTGATATGATGAGACCCAAGAATATTTTTGAGTATTTCCTTTTGAAGGTACGGAATTACGATACACAGTATAACATAGGTATACCTACAATATTAACTACTTTTAAAAAACCCGCATTACAAAAATAATCCGAGAATGATTTCGTTTGTGATTATTCAATATTATTATAAAATGACGACTATCGTTGACACGACAAGCAAATATTGCAATATTTATAGCACCGTCATTCCTCGTGGCCACCCACCCACTTAACGTGACATAATATTTTCATATTGCTAATTTGATTATACGTACATAATTTTAACCTTGCATAACGGTTACTAACATAAAAAGTTCTAGCATGTAAAAATGCGCATGCTACGATGTTGTTACTAGAAAACTGTGACATTATTCTCCAACCTCCACCATCGGTATGCGAAAGCAGTTGGTTCTCTCGGTCGTGTTGCGTGTGAAAGGCGGCGCAGTGGCGGAGTGGTTGTGTACTTACGCGGCGGGGTCCCGCGCCGGATCGCGGTGCAGCTCGCGCAGGTACTTCCCGGGGTCTTCGAGCGCCACGCTGAACAGCAGCTGCGTCTGCAGGATGCTCGCCAGCGTGCCCGTCCACTCCTGCCGGCGGCCCTCGGGCGCGCGACACATGAACGATTGCTTCGGCTTGTTGGGATCCACCGAGTGGATTATAAAACTACCGTTAGCGTCTTCTTCTAGTTCCATCTTGTTCATCTGTAAAGGTATTCAATATTTATAATACAATTTACATATACATATTACAATGTGAAGTTTAACCTAATTGCTCAAAATAATTACCATGAGGTTCTTTTTCACATAACAATTTTTTTCAAGATATCAAAAGATTAAGCAACAACATGCAAAGATGATTTGTTTTAGCTAAGTTTGGTACCCTGTGCATTCCATGTACACAATTTATCTCTAAATATTGCCACTCAGGTCATCGGATAGTTTACCTGCACATGCGACTTGTAGTGGTAGGTAGGGCTGGTGAACTGCGTCTTCTTGCCGACCGCCTCGCTGAAGATGACGCATTGCTCGAACAGGAAAACGTGTAGCTCTTTGAACTTGTCGCCGCCGCCACCGCCCGACACCTCACATACCATAAGCGGTTCCTTTAGTAAAAGCTTCCCTTGTGCTGTGATGTTACCCTGTAGATGAGATTCGAGTTTTACAAAACCAATAATGATCTAAGATTGAACTACACACGAATGAAGAATACCACCAATTTTTGTTTTTTATCTTAAAATATACTCTATTAAAAATAAAAAAATATGGTGAAAAAAATTTTTTTGATACGTTTGATAGTTTCCGAGATACTGAATTATTTAGGTAGGCAAGTGACGCGGGGTCGCCGCACGCTGCTGTGACGTCACTCCACAACGGTCGCTCAGTGCGCGCACCGCTCCCTACCTGTATGTATGAAGTTTGCGTTGAAAATTTTAAAAATGACGAATCCACAAACTAGAAAATCGTGCTCGTGTCAAAGTGCTTAAATACAACTACCAATATACCCGAAATGTTATTTTTTACTATTATATTTTTGAACCTTAAAGTCAAAAGAAATGGATGAGAAAGTATGATCCACCCAGACCCAAAGCCAAAAGTTGTGTCTATCACCTTCTTCTTATCTTATAACTTTTGCATAAACAGTAACGTCGTCACCGTAGCTATTTCTAGCCAATCTAAAATAAAATAAATATGAGTTAACCTATACACATAAAAAATAAAAACCGGACAAGTGCGAGTCTGACTCTCGCGCAGAGGGCTTTGTCCATACCTACAAACAAACAATATTTTAAATTTTATCAACTTATTTTAAGATTTATAGAAACTTCTAAGAGATTTTCCTGTTATTTATAAGCAAAGATCTATTTTCTGTATAATTTGTTTAAGTTTTATGCCCAGTTTTCGGAAATAAGGAGTGAGGGGCATGGTAAAGATAATGGTGTCAAAATCAGTTATGCCATCAACTGTAATATAATGACACAATAATGACACTGAAGCGGTCATGGCTCAGCGCTGCTTACGTGGTCGCGTCGATCACGTAGGTTAACTGACTACAGACACGGTCACAACTTGGATGGGCTTAAATATCAGTAACTATCACTAGATGGCACTCGTCAAGCTATGTCGGAGGCGTAATAGGCAGCTTGGATGGACTGCTAGTCAAGTCCATCCAAACTGTGACCGTGTTTGTAGTCAGTTAACCTGCGTGTTCGACGCGACCACGTAAGCAGCGCTGAGCCATGACCGCTTCAGTGTCGTTATTGTGTCATTATATTACAGTTGACGACATAAGTGATTTTGACGCCATCACCTTTACCATGCCCCTCACTCCTTATTTCGGAAATATCAAGTTCATATATATCATTATTACCTACATTTTTCAATACTAGTAATGAAAAATAGGTATGTAGGTTCTTATAGGGATCAACAAATTTGTGATAAGAAAGAAAAAAATAAGTTGTAAGTACTTTTGCATTTTTTATCATTGTGTCTCGGCGGCCGGCCGCGGTAAAGAAATCGGAGTTCTTCTAGAAATAGTAGCTTAACTCGTCTATTTAAGGAATCATTAGATTTTTCAATCAATTTTTAAAACTGTCATCGATTATACTTGTAACACTACTGTAACACCGATTCACATAAAAAAAACTCCAGTTAGAAATGTTATTGTGGGCGAACATAGGGACCATCCGATAGCAATGTATGAAGAACACAGTACGGTGAGAGCGGCGAGTTGTTGTATGACGTCACGCGCGCTTGGCGCGCCCGAGCGAAGTATTTGAAAAAGGCGGAAACTAAAATTATCGTAACTTCAAAACTACTACAAAAACAAAAACAGGTGTATTTCTAGACATTTAGGCTACAAGGTCATAAAGTTTCAAGTGATTTAACGGACCCATTAACATTCTTCATTGTAGTGTCATTTGGTAATTCAAATCAAAAGTTAAGGGGAACGTTGGCACACGAGGCGTGTAAACTAAAAATCATTTTTTAAAACTTTGTTTTACACATAAACTCCCTACCGCAAAGAACTTGTATCCTACTATGGGACCAGATACTGATAAACAAACAAACGGCGTATGAATATTTATAATTTGTAAGGAACCCACGACACAATTTTGACTTCTGTTCGTCAAATAAATGTACAATCCCATTTGAAGTAAAACCTACGGTCTTCAGCCTATAAGCCGGTGCTGGAAAACACTACATCAATGGGTCACTGGAATCTGACATATCTATATGTATAACTCAATAAATTATAGTTCAACAAATGTAAAACTGCGCGCAGTATGTTATGGCTGATAGAAAGAATGTCAGATCGCATTGCAAATTCAAAAGTTACAGAACAAATGTTTTCTTAGGAACAATAAATTATTTTTGTGCATTTGGCTCTAACGATATCTTCATTATTTTATCATGAAGCAGGCACATTTACATGTTGAAAATAGTATGTAAAAGTATACTTCGCCTGCGATCTTTATTGAACATTTGGATAGTTTCTATTTACTCTTATCTGAAAGGTAAGGTAAAAAAATCAATTAAGGTAAGAATTGCTATGCATGCATTTGCCCTCGGTTGCAGTATTACTGGTATTATATTTTGTTTTGTTAAAATAAATTATGAACGCTTTTAAGAAAATCACAGAGAAATAAAATAATCAATTTCGCAGTGCAAGTGCTATGCATCGTTACGTTAGAAAATATTTAAAGCAGTAATAGTCCAATGCGAAAAATAATTCTGCGCAGAAAACAAAAATTAATAATTAAACATTCGCAAGAATTCAAACCTAAAAAAATAGCAAAAATATTTTAAAAATGCATAATTATTGACCTTCCTATCCCTATCACACATCAATTGAACATCCTTACTACCAGGAGTTTAATGTAAAAAAACTTAGAATCGCGTTGCAGTTTCATTGTAAATAGTACAATGTCTTCTGTTCCACTGCAGAACTATAGTCTTCACAATGTTTTTGTGGTTAATATCAATAATAGTATTATATTTACAGTATATCTTGTTAAATAAAAAAGAAAAACTTACAGTGAATCCCTGCAAGCGTCCGACCTCCATCATGTCGTTGGCATTTTTCGGTATAATCGAGGTGCACTGCACCGCCTCGCGCAGGGAGTTGATCACGTTCATCGGCGCATTGCCGTTCTCAGAGTAGGTCAAAATCTTTTTTACTAGTAGATGGTACTTCTGAATGCGCTGTATAGGTTTTATAAGAAGATCTCCAAGCTAAAAAGATAATATATTCTTGAAATATGTTATGCTCAGTGTAGAAGCACATTCATGCAACCATATTAAATGTTTATTTCCGACCAACCTGTAGCTTGTGTCCTAGTTTTTGCCTGAGCTCCTGGAAGTAGAGATCATGTTCGGAGACTATGTACTCGGAAACAGGTTTGTTTCTACAGTAAGCTTCATACATTCTCTTGTCCAAAAAACGTCGGAACAGGGGGCCAAGACTCTCTGGCGCCTCGATACATCCACGTAGTTCATGTAGAAATTTGCTGTAGAAATAAAAATTAATTTTAGAATTATTCAGCTAAACTTGGTTGCATATTTTATAAATCTGACACATATTGAAAAATGTTTACACTCGCGCAGCATGAAACTAGAATTAAAATTCGCAATAAAGTAAAAAGCATTCCTACTAAAATCAACATCAAGCGAAACACGTATACGAATATTGTTCGTTAAATTTAAAAAATGCTGAAAAACCATTATGAACAAAAAGATAGCGAAATATTTCAGTTTGCAAATATGAGTGCATTCTTTGTACGCGGAATGAAAACGTAAATCATCTTTAGTTTCTCGAGCACTTTTTCGCATTTGTCTGCCAGGCAGGTAAAAACACACTTACTCTCTGTGCCACTCATATATTGCTTCAATATTTCCGAATATCATGCGAAGTCTACGATCCCGCAATCCTTCTGGCAGAGGTGGTTCGGCGTTGGGGTCCTAGAAATGAAACATTCGACTTTATTATTATATATTATGTGGCTTCTTTTCTCAACCTTCGAGGTTGGTGTTTTCTGACCTCCCGCCCCGAGACCCTCAGGGAGAAGGAGGTTCAGATTCCCCATTACAATATACGGCATCCCCAAGTACTTTTGAAACTATTGTAGAGGTATGGATGGCAGCCTGTTTTTGCAAAATATGTTTGTCTATTTTAGCGTCTAGCTTGTCACAGTATCTATGGATGGATTTGGCTACTACTCCGGTTGCTCCTATTACTATTGGTATTATTTCTGTGTGTGTTTTCCAAAGCCTGGTTATTTCTCTTTTGAGTAGGTGGTATTTAGATAGTTTTTCTATTTCTTTTACTCCTATATTGTAGTCAGATGGTATTGTGATGTCTTTTAGATATGTTTTGTTGTGTGATTTGTCAATGTAGAATATGTCTGGTCTATTGTGTACGACTGTGTTATCTGTTTGTACTGGCATTTCCCACATTATTTTGGCTGTATCATTTTCTATTACTTTGGGTTGCATTAGTGTTTCTTTCCACCAGAGCTGATCTACTTCAAAACTGTGTTTTTTTGCTAGTGTCCAATATATGTACTGTACTATGTTGTTATGTCGTTTTGTGTAATATGTTCCAGCTAGTTGTTCGCATCCTGATGTTATGTGTTGTATGGTAAGTACTGCTTGGTCTTGTATTGCAAATATGGATGATTCTAGTGCGGGTGTTAAGGCTTGTTTCTTTAACCACCTGAATGAGAATTCCTTATCTATATTATCTTTCTCTAGTACAGATCTCTGGAACTGGCCGTGTAATGGTTTCGATTTCCAAGCTTCTATCTTCTTCTTATTTACTGCATTTTTTTATTTCTTCATCTGTGTGTCTTTCATTTCTACTTAGTCCAAGTTCTTCTGTATTGTTTTGTGCTTCTTCATATATTGAATATTTATTTCTGTTTTTGTCATGCTTCACTATGCTTTTATGAGATAGTCAGTTTCTTGTTCTAAATATGTTTTGTACTGTATTATCTGTGTTTTATATAACATCTCAATGTTCATCAATCCTCTTCCTCCTTCTTCAACCGGTAAGTATAGTCTTTCAACTTCTGCTTTCTGTTGGTGTATTTTGTTCATTGCTAATAGTTTCCTGGTTTTAATATCTATCCTGCAGAGATCCTGAGTTTTGTAATTGACAATACCGAACGAGTACAATAGCACCGGGACAGCATAGGTGTTTATGGCTTTTATGAGATTTCTAGAGTTCAAGTGTGACGCTGTCAGGCATTTAACCCTACGGAAGTATTCTTTTTGTAGCTGTTGTCTTAGTTCGTTATGGTCTATTTTTCCGGACTCGTGTATACCTAAATACTTATATTTCTCATCATCCTTAAGGTGCTGGAATTCCTCTCCGTTCAGTAGTATGTGTCCCTGCCCTTGATGATCACCCCTTCTGCCTTACATCAGGTGTAATACGCTGCATTTATTATTATATTATATTATATTGTTTCTTTTCTCAACCTATTATATTATATTATATTATATTATATTATATTATATTATATTATATTATATTATATTATATTATATTATATTATATTATATTATATTATATTATATTATATTATATTATATTATATTATATTATATTTTATATTTCCTTTACTTAAATAATCAAGTATGTGTTTGTGAGTGTGAAACACACCTGCATATGTGCGATATAGCCTTCGCAAATGAGCTTCAAGTCGTTAACGTATACTTCTTCGGTCTCGACGAGTTCTCGCAGGACGTACTCGCGTTTCTTGAGGGCCGCTTCGTGCGTCTCCGGGCACGGCGTGCCGGGCTGCTCTTCTTCCTCCGGGTCGGCGGTGCGAGCCGACATGCCCGCCGCGCACCCATGTTGCTCCTGCATTATAATCATGTTCATTCGTTAACGCTGCGTAGTATTTCAGCTGTACAGACCGCTTCAAAATAAGCTGATATTTGAGCTGTTATCGAGACATATTTCACAAGGCAACATTGCGATCAATGTTGGCAGTTACAACTTTCTTCCCCAATAATGTTTTTTTAGCAGCATCATCCTAATTTTACTACATCTTTTAAGAAAATATTGTAAACTAGACTTTATACTGACAATAAGAAATGATACTTGTACTATGAAATGATATGATACTATTGAACCACCTAGTTTTCTGAGCTATGTGCAAAATAGGGTATTTTACTCTATACAAGAAAAAATCGAAAACTGCTTATTTACTATGGTATTTGTAATACGTAATCGATTTAATATGATTTCTATACAATAAAATGAGAAAAGACATTTTATTTTTGATTTACAAAAATCAAGTTTTTTAATCTGTTATTCAAATGTCTGAAACGACAGCCGCCATGCTGGTTGTCAGGTGACGTCACAATAGTGGTAAACAATGACATTTTGTACGCGATATGTGTCAAAATTTTAGTACACAGCTGTTTTGTTTACTCCTGAAATGACGTCACGACCTAAGCATCATGGCGGCTATCGTTTTCGCGCGCTTATTGGCAATGGTAATTTAAAATGTACTTTTGGGGTACTTATAGGTTTCAAAAAAAAATTAAAAAAATATTTTTTACTTTTTCCCACCTAATGATTAATTTGAGATACTTTTCAAAAAATGGTGAAAAACCCTATTATGTTTATTCGAAATTCGAAACACGCACACAAACAATAGCACGTACCTATATAAAAAAAGTATATGCAAATTAAAACAAACACGCAAACAAAGGTGCAATCACACCCTACAAATAGACAAATAAATAAAAAAAATACGATTCAATGCAAATAATGATAAAAGCACCAAAACCAAGAAAGTGACGTGATTAAAGAATTGATATTAAAACTTTTAAGTAGGATAGGACAAGCAAAATAAACTCGATATACAAGGTGATTTGTTAACGGCGGATATGGACATGTTTAGGTTATTATTTAGATCAAATGTAGGTAACAATGTTAATGTGCTACTACTTTTTAAATTAACTACAATGTTTTGGACTCTCCCTCCATACAAAAATTGACAATCCAACGATCGCTTTGTATGGAAATTTAATCCTTTTTTTCGTTTATTGTACATTTGACCTATATAATCGCCTGGATATAATGATATCTGCCAATTCAAATCCCTTTGTTTATACACATTTTTTAATTTATTTATCAACGATATTAAAATAACAAAGTTAACAGTCGACTGTCAAACACTTCTGCTCTACTTCATGCACACTCCATGCGTTTAGATTGCAACCGAACCATTTTTTCCTTGACAATTTGTTCTATTTCTGCTATATCCGCCGGACCACCGTTAGTTTCCAAAGCGTCCAACGCCACTGAGTTCTGAAAATTTATCAAAATGATACGACGTTTGCTTACAGACCCCAATTTAAATCAACCTCAATCATTAGTAACAAGATTTTCTAAGTTTCAAAGTTTAAAAAAGATGAAAATTGCGTATGTCTGATGTTAGGATGATGTTAGTTAACGTAAATACTGTTAGGAATACTTACCCTCGTGCTAGGCACCGAAGTTGTGGCGGTCTGAGCCGGCGCTTGCTGCAACACCGCCTGAGGGTTCTGGGAAACAACGTGCAGTGTAACTCGATCGCGCTCATAGTTAAATTCAATTCAAGACAGGGCAACCCTTCTAGTAATTTTGTTATACGGCATAAAATCGATAACATTGTTACGGCTGGTCACAGTTTATACAGAAGTTTCATTTTAAGCATAATACGATGCAATTTAATGGAAGCGGTAGAAAAGTTGCTTTTTATTGTATTACCTTTCTTATCTCAGTCATTTTATCGGATAATAGACTTCTCACGTTTTTAGAAATAGACAAGTAGACGGAAAGCTGTGATTTTCACCTTTCAAGGCTTTTAAAAATTATGTCAGTGTTTCGGGTAATCGACGTAAAATATGTATGTTAACATAAAACCTTTCTCCTGTCGTATTTTACGTCGATTACCCGAAACACTGACATAATTTTTAAAAGCCTTGAAAGGTGAAAATCACAGCTTTCCGTCTACTTGTCTATTTCTAAAAACGTGAGAAGTTACAGTCGATACGACAGCGGACAAGTTCTACACAGAACAGAGTGTTTGATTTCTTATTTTGTGATAGTCGCTACGACAGGGGGTGAGTCTCGTTGATTTTAGCCTTTTCTTATATTTTGCTTTAAAAAGTTCCACTATTGAAACTATCAATTCAGTAGACTAGGTTATCATGGATAGTTAAAAGTTAAAATATCATTAATGCCGGTTCAGTTCACTTTAATTTTAAACTTCCTGGCAAATACATAGTAGGTTATATTTATACAAATCGGCAAATTGGACCACATTTTATAGGTAGAACGACTTTTGTTATAAATTCTGTGTAAAATTCCAGATTAAAGTTATTAATAAGAGTTAGGAGAAATACCTCTGTCTTTTGGTTTTTGCTCTATTTGTCATAAATGTCTCGCTTCATTTTACCTGTGAAATATTCAGTCCTGTATTGTTAGTTGTTCATACTTAAGTGTTAAAAATATGAACAACTAATGTGGTATTATTTATACCTATTTCATACATTTTATAGCGACCCTTACCGATAAAGGCTTCATGGGAGGCGGTAGTTCGACGTCGCCAGCGTCGTCCTCGGCCTCGTCAAGCCCGCTGGCTGTGTGGGTACTCTCCTGCGGTTCTCGCCCGTTGTCGCCCACATACGGCGTCTGTTTAGCAAGTTCAACACATGTTAAATACTCTAAAAATCAACCAAATAACTATGTTTTAGAAATCACTTTTAAGTTATACTTTCTAACATCAAACGCCATATATTTAATTAACGTTGATAATTAGCTTACAGAATAAAAATAACACCAGAATCAAAGTATACATCTTATCAATAGCCCATTGATACAAGTAAAATTACGTAATCAAAGGTAACGCAGTATAGTTTCGACGATGTAACTACTAGTTCTTCTTTTCGTGTAGCACAATTTAAACGTGTTGCACTTAGCATCACCAACGTCACATGTAGGGCATTTACATTTAAAACGACGAAGGACGTGTGCAATGCGATTTTCCTACACCGTTAAAGCAATCAGTATGAAAGTGTACGTCAGTTTCAGAGAATTTCATTGGTGCATTGGTCTTGATACAAACCCGAGACCTCTCGTTAGTCACTACCGTTGAACCACAGACTTTATAGTTGATGAAACCGACGATGTTACTAAAACTGTGGTACTTGTTGAATACTTGCTTTGGGCTTCTTATCGGAGAGTGTCTTCTTGAGCGGCGCGGATTTGTCGGTGGCGGCAGCGGCGGCCGGTGACTGCCCGCCGCTAGCTGCCTTCTCCTTGCCTTGCGCCGGCTTGCGGATTCCCAGCCATCGTCTTCTTCAACAGAAGCGAAGGTCAACGTTAGATAAATGGTTTATCATCTAGTGATGATGAAATTCAAAAACTAAAACCCTAGTTTGTCCTAGATACATATTAGACTGGCAGCATGCTAGTGAAATCCAACCAATATAAATAAATACCTACCTAAGTACATAATATTGAAACTAAAATCCAGCCTACTGCTAATGCTAATCCAATACACACTAAATGGTCTAGTCACGAGTATTGAGTCAGACAGGAATACAGTTGTGCAAAACATTGACTGAGCTAATGCAAATTAATGTAATTAGCTATTTAGGCATAATTAAGCCATGGTGGATGTCCTGCTGACCGCGATGGCGGCGTATAGATATGTATACGTTTTGTAACTAGACACCTCAACCGCATTCGAAGTATTCATCACACGTGATGTAACTGACCAACTGAATAAACACGATAATATCATGCTGATATACACTACACGTCTCATTTTATAAGACAGATCAAGTTAGGGGAGCATTTTATTTTTTATTACATTTTTAAGTTTCCGTAAATAGGCGTTCAAGTTATATTAGATCTGATTAAAATAACGATTGAACCATAGACTATTTACGAACATAAGAAAACATTATGCTAGCAATTTAATGATCGCCTTTGGTTTTCTAGGTAATATTAATGCTAAGTTAATCAGTATTGTGACAGAACACTCAACGCTAGACTAAGCAGCGGTGCGCCGTTAGAGATCAGGATTTCCTAACACGTTCTGTACACCTACTCAGTAAAACGGGATATTTAAATTGGATATATGCAATTATACGGAAATATGTAACGGATACTTAAACTCAAAACATAACATAAACTTTTCACTGTATCTTTCACTTTATGTGTAAAATTAAAATGTACTTAGTAGCAAAGTAAAACAACACAGTTGAAAATACATCGCACTTACTTCACCAAAACTACTTGATTCCACATTATAACTCACATGGAGAAAAAAATAGCACCTTTTAGTTGTATACAAATACAACATCACACAGAAATTAAATTTGGCTACATTAACGTATATTCGTGTCTAAAAACGACAGGTTACTAAATAGGAGAAGCCGTAACGTTATCTTTTTCGACGTTGAAGGAGTCGCGAAGGGGACAATCGCAATACACTCAGACACGAACAAACGATATCTAAAGATTACGATAACTTATGTATGCGGAGCGGAGTAGCAGGATATGAAGTGAAAAACAACTCCAACGACGACAAACTAGAAATCCAACAAAGCTAGGAAATTGATCGTCATATATATATATAAGTATGGTTAATATTTACAAATCCTACTTAGACAGATTTTTCAATATATGTATACATACATAATACATATGACATTTATAAGCAGATTAAATCAGTGGCTGTAACTGTACTTTACAGCTATGAATAAATGACTCTTTTGAAAAGATATTGCACAATAAATATCGAAGGGGGCGACACGACATACCAAATATGTGTCAATCGTTTATTAATTCTCTGAAATACCTAACTGCCAGGGCGAATAAATCGGAGCCGGGTGCCATTTATTGGCTAGTTCACATTTCAAAGCCTGTATGTAGGGTAATCCCAAATCTGCGATATTCATTTACAAGAAGCGCCCTATTGCATTTAGGATCTGCAAACAAAGCTAACTATTAAATTAATCCTCAGTTAGACAAGGGTCTAAAAACTACGACGGAATATTACATTAAACATTGATTCACATCTAGTATCGTTCAATGTACTTATGGATAATTTAAGGAATAAATTTATGTCAGTAACACAGCAACAATTAAAAGCGGCCAAGTGCGAGTCGGACTCGCGCACCGAGGGTTCCCACATGTCTTCACTCTATATTTTTTATATTTGAGTTGTTTACGATGGATTTGATGGTTTACGATTTATGACGTACTAAAAAAAACGACTTACTAGATCTCGTTCAAACCAATTTTCGGTGGAAGTTTGCATGGTAATGTACATCATATATTTTTTCTAGTTTTATCATTCTCTTATTTTAAAAGTTACAGGGGGGGACACACATTTTACCACTTTGGAAGTGTCTCTCGCGCAAACTATTCGGTTTAGAAAAAAATGATATTAGAAACCTCATATCATTTTTGAAGACCTATCCATAGATACGTATAGGTTTGATGAAAAAAATTTTTTTGAGTTTCAGTTCTAAGTATGGGGAACCCCCAAAATTTATTGTTTTTTTTCTATTTTTGTGTGAAAATCTTAATGCAGTTCACAGAATACATTTACGTACCAAGTTTCAACAGTATAGTTCTTATAGTTTCGGAAAAAAGTGGCTGTGACATACGAACGGACAGACAGACAGACAGACAGACATGACGAATCCATAAGGGTTCCGTTTTTTGCCATTTGGCTACGGAACCCTAAAAATGGTTATCTAAGTTGTCTCCGGGTTTTCACACCACAGCATAATCACTCGCACCTCACACCTCCCACCTTGGTAAAATTTCAGTATTAACTAAACACGATATAAAGAAAAATAATTATGCAAAAAAACTATGGCAGGTGTATGGACTTATATTATGTATAACTTAATATAGTAACGTAAATGTTACCCAATAATACGATCTGAAAATTATGTGATAGTTTCTCTCTCTCTTAGTTTAGGACTATAGCTACTCTCGTAGGTACACCAATCCTAAAGCTACCAAACTAAACGTATCGACCCCGGCGGATACCTCCACTCATTCAATCCAACCACTCCTTATATTTAGAGAGCACGAATTCAATATAACAGATCCTTTCGAGTCGGGAACAAAAGTCACATCTTAATTTAATTGTTGTCAGACCATTTAATACATGTCTGACAAAAATATTTCGTTATCTATCACGTATCCATGTCTTAAAACAAACTGTTTAGACTATGATAAAATAAGTACTCTTTAAGAGCGCGTGAACTTCAAAAACTGATTCGAAATCTAGCAATAATTTTTAAAATATAAAAGCATTTATCATTGAAAACAGACTATACAGTTATGTCTTTATAAATTGCACATATGAAAGGCGGTGAAATAAGATTTAATTGTATCGCCCAGAAAAATATTTAAAAAAATTATAAAAAAATACCTATATTTTTTTTAAATAGCATCTGCTGCCCCACGTAAACAAAACGTAGTAACTTTTAAATTAAGAAGGCTAGAATGTTAAAACAAAAAAGTGAGGATTAGCAGAATATGGCCGTGTCACTGAAATAAAAATGTACACAAAAAAGACCATGTATTAAAATATATACTTAACATTTTTTACAGAATTTTTTTCATTTTTTGTGTTTAATTGCAAAAAAATACCTATTAACCCTATTTTTTATTACTTCAAGATATTTGACATTAGTTTAGCTTTCAAATAATATAAACCCCACGTTTCTAACCTACACACATATGAGCGATTAAACAATGGTATTCCAGATACGCTAGTTTTTACACTGTTGCTCTAAATGCTAGTTTTGGGTTTTCTTAGTCTTCGTTTTGTGTAAATTTTTATTTCTGTGGCACGGCCATCTACTGCCAGTCCTCACTTTTTTTGTTTTAACATTCTAGCCTGCTTAATTTAAAAGTTACAACGATTTGTTTACTAATGGACAGCAGATGCTATTAAAAAAAACGTCATTTTTTTTTATTTTTCGGTTTTTTTAATATTTTTCTGGGTGATAAAATTAGGTATTATTTCACCCCCTTTCATATGTGCACTTTATAAAGACTCACACTGTACCTATAATCGATCTCGCTATCGTAAGAATGATTTTTCTAAATGAGTCTTATCGTATGAAATGAACTCGCTTATTTCTCAGAAACTGTATTCCCACTAACTATTAAATTTCAATAAAGGTTTTAAAACAGCAAACAGTATCGACATAGGTATACTTCATCCGATCCGATAACATTATATACTCGTATACATCATTTTTACAAATTTCAAGACGTCTTCTGACTTAGCAAAAGTACAACGTGGATAACCGACTGAAATAAATAAACTGCGTGCTCTATTAGCTAGCATGCAAGCGTACGAGTATAAAAGAAATATTGCCATCGTCGTAGCTACTAAATTAGTAGGTCAAAGGTATATTTTTTCATTTCGTTTTTCTAGACCGGGTCAACTCGTCAAAGGTTGTGTTCCCGTTTCGAACAGTACATGTAAATTATTTGAATTACACTTTATAAATTATCGTATTGCGATGGCTCATGTTGGAGGAAGGTAACACTGGGATACATCAAAAGAGAGGAAGTAATGAGACAAGTTAACTCTCATTCATCTCAATAATAGTCAAAAAATATACACAAGTTTATCAAAAAAATTAAACATACGTATAACTTGGTCATAAAATCTTCATTTCAATTAGCACCCGAATTGTTTCGAAGTTAAAATGTTACGCCTTACACAATTTAAATAAGCTAGACCTGAATATTTGACAGCAACAGTTTGAACACGGGTAGCGGAGGCGCCTATCGGGCCCAGAGACATCGCCGTTTCGGAGGTGCATCGTCTCGACACGATGCGACACACGACCACGAATCACTCACACAACTAATATACTGCCTTCGAAGGAATTAGATAAAACCAAAGATAAAATATGACTAATCGGATACGTATACAAATCACCAGGTTAAAGATAAGACATTAGAGGTAACGTAATGAGTTAAAAAGAAACCCTCGTTTAATGACGTACCGAGTAGACAGTTTATACAATTGTAAAGTTCTACTTTAAAATAATTATTGTGCCAAAGAAGCGATTTCTAATTACTCCATTATCATTAAAGGACATTATACTACAACATCATATCAATAAATATGTAGACACACCGAACAAACGAACCAATTTATTTCTGGTAGGTATGACTTAGATACTTGGCTACCTTTTTCGGCGTATCTACATTAACGCGAAAGTCACGTTACACACCTCATTTATAAGAAAAGATTATAAGTTAAATTAATAACCTTCGGCAATGAAAATTAGTATAGAGTCACTGCATCGAGGAACATAAATCTAGCAAAGCATTCTTAGTACATGAGCTGGGTGAAAAATCTGTTCTTTATGTTGGTTTTGCTCTAGCGAAAAGCGCCTTAGGAACAAAGATTGAGATTTATTTTGTTATTTTAACTTTATTCTCTAGGGAAGGTTAAATATAACTAGCCATCGTACCAGCACTCGTAGTCTCGTACCTTAAAGTCTGCACTCATTCATTAATAACTTTGTAGAGCACAACGAGAGCAAATGCAAGCGAAGAGAACTCGAGAACTTTTGATTTTAAAATTAAAAATTAGAAGACAAAGAATGTTATTGTTTTAATTATTGTATTTTAATTATTGTATTATTAGTTTCTTTTTTTCTTCTAGAATGTAGAGGTACAAAAAAGGCTTTTAAAACCAAGCGTAAATAGAATTAATTAAGGTACAGAAAAATAAAGAGCTTGTTTGAAAATGCGTGTTCCCAAACGGTCCCACTCGGCAGGATAACACTCTTATCTCCTGAGTTGTTTCCAAAAATAAGTAATATGGACCACACTATACACGCCTTCACGAATCACGCATTACTCACCCACTGAACCCTCGTCGCTGCTTGCCAGGACTGGCGGCACTGACGCTGCCGCCCGGCTCCGAGTTGGTGGACTCTGCGAATATTGAAACTTATTAGCCGCTTTCTGCCATGACATCATCCTACGCAAACGTTAGTATACATGTAACAACTTGTACTGAAGGTTTCAGTTTTTATCTGAAACATTTTCTGGAACTACCCAACTATGTCAGTTGTTTTAGGACATTGCGGAAAAGATCAGTGTTTTATAATCAGTATACATACACGGACAAAGGTACAGATCAGAAAGTAAGTTAAGGTTATTATTAGGCAAAGTTGTTAACAGCAAAACAAGAGCAAGTTACAATTTTACAACCCTAAAATGGCAACAGTGGCTAAATGTATGTATAACCTGGTAAGGCCCAGTGTCCTAATTTTAAGACATAGGTTTAGTAGTACACTCGACTTCAAAAAAATCGCACCTTTTAAGAAATCTATTTTAAACATCTTTCAATCGTATTTGTATTATGAAATATTGGTAATGTTCGGTATCATTTGAAAGGTAAGGAAACGGAGAATGCAAAAACAATAATTCATTCAATGTTTTTTATTGGAACTGAGAAAAATTTACAAAACAATAAAAATCCTTAAAAAACCCAAATGAAATCTGATTAATTTTTCAAAACAAAGTTGCTTAAAACTAACCTAAAACCTAGTGTTACCCCCCCTAGCCCTAATAACGTCTTCCATGCGCTCCCTCATGGATCGCACCAACTTTAGGACCTCTTCTTGAGGGATTCTGTCCCATTCCTCAATAACGGCGTCTTGGAGCTCCTGAAGAGTCGCGGGAGCGGGATCATGGGATCTAACCTTGCGTTTCAGCTGGTCCCAGAGGTGCTCTATCGGGTTCAGATCTGGACTTCTCGCTGGCCACTGCATGACAGGGATCCCAACCTCTTGAAGGTAGCCCTGCACAATTCCAGCAGTGTGCGCGCGAGCGTTATCGTGCATTAATGTGAACCCGTCGCCAATAAATCCAGCATAGGGGACCACATGTTCTTCCAGGATCTCTGTGATGTACCGGTGAGCAGTCATCGACCCTTGCCCGCGAGCACCGCCGGTCCGAGAGACGCAAGAAAGTTCAGTTTTGCCGTCGGCAGATATGCCGCCCCAGAACATGCAGGAACCGCCCCCGTATTCTACCGTCTCTTGGATGCAGGCTTGGGCAAAACGTTCCCATTGTCTTCTGTATACTCTTTTGCGTCTATCGTTGCAGAAAAGGCACACTCTCGTTTCGTCTGAGAAGAGAACAGCTCTCCATTGGTCCAGGGTCCAATTGACGTGGGCGCGAGCAAATTGCAGGCGTGCTCGCCGATGCGCTGCGGTTAATTTTGGATCCGTGGCAGGTCTTCTAGCCACAATATTTCTCTCCTTTAGTCTTCTTCTAACTGTAGAGACACTCACGGCCCTTCTACGAACTGCTTGAAGCTGCTGTTGCAACTCAACAGCATTAGAGAACCGATTTCTCAAAGACTTCGATACGACGAATCGGTCATCTCTCGCAGAAGTGCAGCGATTTCTACCAGACCCACGCCTTCGGACAAAGCCACCGGTCTGCAGGAACTGCTGGTACACTCTTCGAACAGAAAAGCGACTCAAGTGCAATTGCCGAGCAACATCACACTGACGTAGTCCTGATTGCAGTAGTGCGATAACTTGGGCGGCTTCAGCAGCAGTAGTGTCCATCTTCAAGGACGTTTTTCTGATGAAAGATATTCTTCTGTGTCTTCTTCGACTGTTGGTAGCAAATTTATCCCCCGATAAGCTGTATCGACCCTTTTATACCCAAAAAACAAAACAATACAAACAAAATTTGAAGAGGAGAATCAGTTCCATTGTCATTCACAGTGACTTAAAGTGTCAAGCTTTTTCTTTAATCAAATGAAATGGATATTTTTTTAAAGAGTTTTTATAGGGCTCTCAAATGATACCAATATTGCTACGAATAACTGCTTGTCTTAAGGATTAACAGTGCTTGAAGCTTATTTTTACGGACGTGCGATTTTTTTGAAGCCGAGTGTAGTTCAGAAACAACTACCTAAAATTTGAATTGATTTTCGAACTCATAATACGATTTGAATAATGGCTCCATTTCTGAATGAACCACATTTGAGTTGAAGTATTAGGGTAATTTTTTGGTCGTTGGGCCGCAATAAAATTTGGCTCGGGCCTTACGAGGATAATAATGTAATGTATGTGGCCCTTGATATCTACGTTAAACTTTTTTCCAGACAGCTGAAAGATAAAGTTTTAGAATACGTACTTGTACCTGTATTAGCACACACTTAAATCATAATTCTATTTAATTTAGCCTATCGTCGAAATATTTTATTGGAAAAATCTGTTGCAGAAACAAGTTTATTATTCGCAGTAACAACGTTGGTTGGTTTATGCTAGTTAAGGGGACGCAGTGATGCCGATAACTCGATTTACTGCAACGCTACGTGTCAGGAAACACAGATAACCACCCGACAGGCTAACAGATTACATTGCATATGCACTACGTTTATGCACTGTGCATTCTCTGTCTACGCCCTGGGCAATGCACAATGTGCTCCATACGGAGAGTGACGCGGATCAGCCAGTCCACATTCTGTTCCCGCATTCACAAAACATACATGAGTATGTAACACACTTAATTACTCCATTTACGGTAAACCAAGGGATACGGTGACGTTTGGATCTACACAATATTTATGGATGTAATTCTTATGAACTGTTTTTATTCAAAAACATATATACACTGACACAACCGAGTTTTTATGTGATTCAAATAGACTATAGAATAGTCAAAATATCATTATCAAGAAACAGTTCCGTTTAAAAAAACCTTAATTGGTAAGCCCTTCTGGTGAAGTGACTATGATGCCAAAGATGGAAGCGGGCTTTCCAATATTCCCCGACGCAATGGGGACCTGGCTATCTTATATTCATGCCGGAACACAACAATGCTGTTAACATTGACGTTCGGTGGCAAGAATTAGATAAGATGGTGGTAGCTAGCCAGGCGGGCTTAGAAAATGCCCTACAACCAACCAAACAGAGTCCTACAAAGTTGGACCCCGCCGGGAATCTAACCCGCGACCTCCTGTTATGAAGCTAGCTAGGACTAGCCACTAGACCACGGAGGCGCTTAAAAAAATTTGAAACAAAAAGTGACCTAACAATTAGCAAAAAAAATATCAACGCGATCATGTAGACGATAAAACTGCAGTTGGTTTTTAGGCACTACCTTTCTACTTTCGTGTCATAGAAGAATAAAAATATCATCGTACATAAAACCTCCTGCGATCCTGCGAAGTAATTAGGAGATTGATAACAGAAGTAGGTTGAGTGTGTATAAATATAAATTATACCTACTACGTATTAAATCACTTCAAGTTTAAATTAGTACATAATACGGCTGTATTATGTACTTAAGTACATGTTATGTACTTAAGTACATAATACAGCCGTATTCAAGTAAGTTTAAATTAGTACATGTAGGTATGCAATTTTACAAAAAAGGACTCTTAATTTTGAATTTACTGCATACAATGTTAACTTAGCGGAGTTTTTTTTTTCGATAGCTTGTAATTAATTTATAAAGTACTTTGAAAGTTTTAAGGCTACAGACTTTCTTTAAAACTTAGCTCATGTAAAATTATCAAAATGGCATATTCAGTGTTTTATTTTGGAACAGCCGAATAGATACTTCTTAGAACGTGTAAGGCGTGTACTTAATGAATTTGAATAACCTTTGCAAGGTTCTTAAATTTACCAATTGTTTGCTACTATAAATAATTTCAGTAGTTTTCGCTCGGCTCATCTAAAAATAAATATATAAATATTAATACGCCGAGCGATAGCCTAAAACGTAGTTACAGTCTGAATAGTGCAATACGTGATATGAAATGTTCGGGAGTACTTTAAACAAATTCGCAATGCATGTTGCTAACTGCAAAAATGTCGAAAAGCGTAATAGATACGACCCGAAAACAGAGCTCTAAATATAGTTCTATGAGACAATGTGTACGTAAAATGCTGCTAATTTAAAGTCAAAATGTCTCTTCTATCTCTATTACAAGTATTTTATAAGGAATAGCGTATGATTATATAAACAAATTAGAAAAGATATAAACGTAGTGGTTAAGTATCCTATTAGGGTTCATAGGGTAAAATATATTCAGAAGCAGTGTTCCGTGAGAACGGGTCCGCGCGCAGGCTGGGCCTCCGACCGGCGACCTATCGATTCCAGTGCGCCTGATTGAACTTGCCTTTACAAACATGCTCAATAATCATTATAAGAAATTTCGGTTATATAAAATATATTTTCACACCTAAACAAAAGCTACAAAGACGCTACGATATAAATAATGGTTTTAATCTTACGAACGGCGAACAATTTGCAACTAAAACAACGAAAAAATCAAGTGTTCAAATATATGTACAGGGTGGAATGTTGGAACGCCACCTGGATGGAAAATACTCTTTATACTAGAGATAGCACATTTTACTCAAAGGAAACTTTGCTTTTTTAAAAAAAGAAGCAAAACTACATTCAAAGATTTTTGAAAATACCCTTGTCATATACCCAGGAATCGATCCGGCTAAAATCCGAAAAAATAACATTCTGTACCTTTATTGCATTAATCGATAGGGCCAGTAATAAGGATCAAATCTCTCTAACAAACATGGTAAGTTAAATGAATGGAAAACCATGAAAACTTAACTTGTAAATTCAATGAGACACTTTTACTTACTTACTAAAGCACTTTTTATTCAAGGGTTTATCGAATTACTTAAGTAAAATAAAAATAATCATGGTTCAAACACAAGATTTCATAGTTTTCCTTTCATTTAACTTACCATGTTTGTTATAGATTTGATCCTTATTACTGGCCCTATCGATTAATGCCATAAAAGTACAGAATTTTATTTTTTCGGATTTTAGCCGGCTTGAATGAGTGTCTCATTGAATTTATAAGTAAGGTTTTCATGGTTTTACTTTCCATATTTGTTAGAGATTTGATCCTTATTACTGGCCCTATCGATTAATGCCATAAAAGTACAGAATTTTATTTTTTCGGATTTTAGCCGGCTTGAGTAAAAGTGTCTCATTGAATTTATAAGTTAAGTTTTCATGGTTTTTCTTTCATTTAACTGTTAGAGAGATTTGATCCTTATGATTGACCCTATCGATTAATGCCATAAAAGTACAGGATGTTATCTTTTCGGATTTTAGCCGGTTCGATTCCTGGGTGTGACAAGGGTATTTTCAAAAAACTTATAATTTTGCTTCTTTTTAAAAATAAAGGAATGTTTCCTTTGAGTAAAATTTGCTATCTCCAGTATTTAGAGTACTTTCCCTCCAGGTGGCGTTCGAACATTCCACCCTGTATATACACCCTGTATTCCACCCTGTGTATATACTAGGCCTCCTAAGATATAGATATACGAGTACGTATGGAAATTACCCTTGTTACACCCAGGAATCGAAGCGGCTAAAATCCGAAAAGATAACATCCTGCACTTTTATGGCATTAATTGATAGGGTCAGTAATAAGGATCAAATATCTCTAACAAACATGGTAAGTTAAACGAAAGGAAAACCATGAAATCTTGTGTTAAGAACCATACATTTTTAATTTAACATAAGTAATTCGATGAACCCTTGAATAAAAAGTGCTTTCGTGCTTGAGTAAGTGTCAAGGTTTTCCTTTCATTTCAGTTACCAAAAGACAATGCCAGGCCGGCCATACTGTCGTGCCCCAGCCCGAAAATAGGCAATGCACTCATATTACACGAATGATTCATACATATATCAAACGATAGTTGTTTGATTGCTAAATAAAATCGTATTACCATTTCACCTTTAAAAGTTGGGAGAACAGAAATATTAAGTTGTAAGTTAAAGTGATGTTTACCTAAGGTACCATGGGGTAATAATGGATAACTTTTCAGTGCCTTGTAATAATGATGAATAGACATATATTTTTTCACAAATCTTACGCCTGTAAATATTCGAAAAATTGATAGGAGATATGAATCGTTAATAAAAAATATAAATAAATTACTAAATGGTAAATTTTCTCGTTTTCCCCTCTAAATTGTGAATTTTCTTCTTGACGCACATCCCATTTTACCCCTGCAAACCTTATAAAACGTCACTTAATGTTAACATTATTGAATGAATGATAAATGATTATAAGGTTTAATACAGATCAGGTCTATAATTCTAATCTGGAGCTTATGTTCCAATTCCAATAGATTTATTTCACTGTATTTTAGGTAGGTCCACTAGTGGTCGGGGATTTAGTGCGATGAACCGTTTTATTTTGGATCCGGTGCTCAAACTTGGCATAGTTATTTCCAAGGTCATTCTGAGTGGATTAAGCCCGGGAGCCACCGGGAGCCATCCCCCGTTTGGTAGGGGGAGGGGGGAAAGTTTGTTTCTGCCGCGCTCCATTTGAGGGCTTATATCTCCAAAACTATTGGTACTAGGGCAAGTGAGATATCATTTTCGTATGATTCAAGGATGAGGTATTCATTTCTGTAACAAAAAAAATAACTTTCTATATATAAAAAAAGAAATATTTGATAAAACGTATAAAACATGACTACCTTTTTTCCGCACATGTGTCGATTAATTTTTAATGGTCTAAGATATTAGCATGAAAAAAATATATTCTGAAAGCCACATTACCAAGGATTATAAAAATATAAATTTTATTAGAATAGCATGATAAATACTTCGCGAAAAAAATAAAATTCAATGCTTGGCAGCGTGGCATAAAACGCGCGGTCCGCGCGGTTCTAAATTACAGGAGTTATATTTCTTTTTTTTTTCTATGAAAAGTATTTTTAATTGTTGCACAAATGAATTTGTTATCCTTGAAATATCCGAAAATGATATCGGACTTGCCCTAGAACATAAAATTATGGAGATATAAGCCCCAAAAGAAGCGCGATCCAACAAGTAGATAATGAAGTGTGGGTGGTTTTTTTCCACATACGTGTCGATTAATTTTTAATGGTCTAGGATATTAGCATGAAAAAAATATATTCTGAAAGCCACATTTTCTAGAATTATAAAAATATAAATTTCATTAGAATAGCATAATGAATACTTAGTTAAAAAAAAAATTCGGCAATGCTCGGCAGAGTAGCATAAAACGCGCGGTTTTAGTATCTGTTGTTCGTTTGTAAGTAAATAAAATGAATCATCTAGCGCCCAAAAATTACTGTTAAGTAACATAATAAAAATAGGTACATACTATTATTATTTAAATATTTCTCGCACGCACAAAATATTTATCACGTAGAACAAAAAATATTTTCCTTAAAAAATCATATATGAGAAAATTCGAAAAATGTGACTATTGTATTTTTCATACGAATTATGGTGGTTTACTATCTATCAGCCGAAAGACGTCCACTGCTGGAAAAAGGCCTCCCCCAAGGATTTCCACACGGACCGGTCCTGTGCGGTTCCCATCCAGCAGCTTCCCGCAACCGCACCAGGTCGTCGGTCCACGGAGTCGGAGGTCTGCCCACACTGCGTCTTTCGGTGCGCGGTCGCCACTCGAAAACTTTACTGCCCCAACGGCCATCTGTTCTACGAGCTATTTGCCCTGCCCACTGCCACTTAGTCTAGCGATTCTGAGAGCTATGTCGGTAACTTTAGTTCTCCTACGTATCTCCTCATTTCTGATTCGATCACGTAGGGAAATACCAAGCATAGCACGCTCCATCGCCCTTTGGGTAACCTTGATCCTTCTTATGAGGTCTATAGTAAGCGACCATGTATCGGATCCATATGTCGTCTCATCACTGGCAACACACAAAGTGGTCAAAGACTTTAGTCTTGAGACACTGCGGTATTTTGGACGTGAAGATATTGCGGAGCTTTCCGAACGCTGCCCAGCCAAGTTGGATTCGACGATTGATCTCTTTCTCGAAGTTGGACCTACCTAACCGGACTGCTTGTCCCAGGTATACATATTCTTCAACAACTTCGAGAGTAGAGTCTCCAACCTTCAGAGGAGTGGGTGTAACACGGACGTTTGACATGATTTTCGTCTTATCCATGTTCATTTTAAGACCCACTTGTTGGGAGACTCTACTGAGTCCATCGAGCATTGCGCCTAGGTCTACCAAGGTCTCAGACATGATCACGATTTCGTCAGCAAATCGAAGGTGAGTGATGTATTCGCCATTGATGTTGATGCTGAGTCCTCTCCAGTCCCGAAGCTTGAAAACGTCTTCCAGTGCAGCGGTGAACAATTTCGGAGATATAACGTCTCCCTTTCTCACCCCACGCTACAGCCGGATAGGTTTCTAATTCTGATCCTGGAGGTGGACCGACATGGTGGCGTTTTCATACAAACACTTCAACACTTCGATGTGTATCGAAGTAAGTATGTAATTTGGCACTGTTGGAGAGACTGTAACACATCCCAGGTCTCGATCGAAACAAAAGCTTTCTCATAGTCCACAAACGCCATTATACTCTTCGGTCTTCTGTATAATCTGCCGCAGCGTATGTATGTGGTCTATGGTACAGAAGACTTTTCGGAAACCAGCCTGTTCGGAAGGTTGGAAGTCGTCAAATCTGCGTGCGAGACGATTCGTAATGATTCTCGACATGGCTTGTAGACATGGCTCAGGAGTGAGGGGGTCTGTAATTCTTCAGAAAAGTCTTATCCCCCTTCTTGAAGAAGAGCACCAACACACTTCTGTGCCCTGTGTACCTGTTTTCAGAAGCTCAGCCGCAATTCCGTCATCACCGGGTGCCTTGTTGTTCTTAAGCTGCTTGAGAGCCATTCTAATCTCGCATAGACTGACGTCTGGGATATCTTCGGAATAGTGTCAGGTCAATCCGGCTCTCGGATCTTTAGCCAGATTACTGACAGGTAAGCAGGTAGTCGTGTATAATTGTCCGTAGACCTCTCAACCTCTTCCAACAGCTTGGGCTTGGACGACACGACTCTGCCATCCTCAGTCTTCAGCTTTGTCAGTTAACTTTGACCAGTAGACAGATCCCTTGCCAATACTTTTGACCTTTTATTGCGCTCGATAGCCTCTTTAATACGATTGGTATTAAATTGGCGTCAAGGACTTGGGGGATATGTCTGTTTAGTCACCGATATTGACAAGCATCTTCAGAGGATTTCAGAATCAGGCTCCGTTTTCCTCCATGAGCTTGCTGGTGAGGTCCGAGATCCAATATGTTTTTTTAACGTCTTGTTTTGAAGGCCTTATTCCCAGCCGTTTGGACAACTTCCACAAACCTGTCGTTGTATTCGTCCACATTTTCACATTCTCCTAGGCATTCGAAGCGATCGTGCAACTCGATCTGAATGCTTTCGGGGTTTTGGAGTTGTATAGGCGCTGGTCGAAGCTTCATCAGTTGTCATGAAAATAATTTGACGTGGCTTGCGAAGCACGGAAACGGTTACGACATTAATGCGCCAATAAGAGTCAAGCTCATTATGGTTATGTATGACCATTTCTGAAGTCAGTTAACCTGGGTGATCAACGTGACCACGCAAGTTACATAGTAAGCCACCATAATACAATGGAAGTAAGATAGTAAACCACCATAATTCGTATGAGAAATAGTTAGTCACGTTTTGCGGATTTTCTCAAATTCGTTTTTATAAGGAAATATTTTGTGCGTGCGAGAAATATTAAAATAATAATATCATATAATGGTCCTGTTTATAATATGTTATTTAACAGTCATTTGGGCGTTAGATGATTCATTTTATTTACTTACGAACAACAGATACTAAAACCACGCGTTTTATGCTACTCTGCCGAGCATCAAATTATAATTTTTTTCACTAAGTATTTATTATGCTATTCTAATGAAATTTATATTTTTATAGTCCTAAGAAGTGTGGCTTTCAGAATGTATTTTTTCCATGCTAATATCCAAGACGAATAAAAATTAATCGACACATATGAGGAAAAAAGTCATGTTTTATACGTTTTATCAAATATTTCTTTTTTTATATATAGAAAGTAATTTTTTTTTTGTTACAGAAATGAATACCTCATCCTTGAATCATACGAAAATGATATCTCACTTTCCCTAGTACCAATAGTTTTGGAGATATAAGCCCTTAAATGGAGCGCGGCAGAAACAAACTTTCCCCCCCCTCCCCCTACCAAACGGGGGATGGCTCTCGGTGGCTCCCGGGCTTAATCTACTCAGTAAGGCCTAGAGAACAACTATGCCAAGTTTGAGCGTCGGATCCAAAATAAAACGGTTCCCATACTAGGCGTTGCACTAAATTCCCCACTATAGTGGACGGTGAATGTTAATTAAACGTACCTTTAAAATGGTGACGGTACTTTTTTTATTGTACTTCTTATTTCAATCTGAATATCCATGTTGTAACATTTAAATCACTAAAGGTTTCACGTTAAGGTACGTCTCGTTATTTGACTTAAATATAGGATCACCCCGACAGGTAACTTAAAAAAGATTATTATATCCGGCGTAACAGAATATTTTATTTTAGTGATCACTAGATTAGTTACTATCTACATATTTAAACCAAGGTTGTCATAAATGTACTGAGGCAATTGAAAATAAAAACTTTCAGAGATTCGTCAGAATTTTTATTTATACAAACCTTGTTGGTTTGTGTGAATCCAGCATGGTGTATTTACGGCCGAAAATAATTTGATGCTATTTTGTCAATTATTCTCTGGAGTTCAAATGGCAGTAGTAGGGATGTGGATACTTCATGAGATTATATAAAAATAGATTTATTGATAAAGAAACTCTTTAATAAACAACTTTATTAAAAGGTCGGAGAAATATTTGAAACTCGTAATATCACAGAAAACTTTTAGACATACGTATGATAGTATAATAAAATGGTATGATAAATAATGGGTAGTTTTAAGGTTTTTACAAGATCCGGATCAGGGATGTGATTTAACTTCAAGAACCAATGGATCTAGATTCGATTTGCTTTCGTAGTTACTTCAGTTCAATGCAGGATCTGCGGTTCTGGCTTTTACCCATCTAATATCTAGGTAGTAGGTATTTCAATCTGTGATTATTTTACCTGTGTGAAATATTTGGTTAAATCATTCAGATGTAGCTCGGTGTGTTCACAGTTTGGGTAATTGAACAAAATAATGTAAATGTAATTCCTATCAACATTATAAGGTTAACAGGAAGAGCTCCCGTAAGGGATAAGTCCACCCTTTTTTAGTTTTTCCTGTTTTTTTGATGTATTGTTCTTTGTTTTTTATTACAAAAAAGGTATACAAACAAACAAACAATAATGACAGGATTAACTATGTAAAATCTTTTAAAATGAATTGAAATATAAGTAATATCAATTTTTATTTGTTTTACATATTCATATAATCATTGGTATTTTTTAATACTCGTTAAGGAAAAAGTATCGGTATTTTAATAACATTAAATTGATACATTTGTTTCGTTAATTTCACAACACTATTGAATGAGGTGAATGAAAATGCAATGCATATCAATCTTTTATGTATCGGTTACATAAAAGTATTTATTTATTTATTTATTTATATCTACTTTCCAAACTTTTAGAGGCAACAGAGAATACCCATAAATATTATTTTAATATTTTATATCGCGTCACGTAACCTTATTTTTGTAATACATCGGAGTAAAAATTATTGAATATTAGTCCAAAAATGTTTCCATCTTCCTAAGGTGACCCATGTGAATTAGTCAGATATTAACAATTACTTTTTTTATCTTTTTTCTCCCAACTTTAAAATACATTTTGAAAAATGTAAAATGTTGAATTATTTGTGTTACGTTTTTTCACATTATCTTATTTTTGTAATATTTCAGGAAAAAATAATAAAAATATATGTACGAATATGACGCTGGGGCACAAACGGGCATTGTCTTTTGTTAGAGAGATTTGATACTTATTACTGACCCTATCGATTAATGCATTAAAAGTACAGGATGTTATTTTTCGGATTTTAGCCGGTTCGATTCCTAGGTGTGACAAGGGTATTTTCAAAAATCTGTGAATGTAGTTTTTTTGCTTCTTTTTAAAAATAAAGGAATGTTTCCTTTGAGTAAAATTTGCTATCTTCAGTATTTAGAGTACTTTCCCTCCAGGTGGTGTTCCAACATTATATATCTCACTAATATTATAAATGCGAAAGTATGCATGAATGTTTGTTCGTTCCACTTTCACACCAAAACTACTAAACGGATTTGGATGAAATTTGGTAGGAAGATAGATAAAGCACTTGGCTAACACATAGGATACTTTTTATCCCGGAAATCTCGAAGGTTCCCGGAGTTCTCGAATTTTTTACTTTTTCATTAGATATATTTATTTATTTATATTTATATTTATTTGTGGAAAAGATTACAAATGTTACAAATACTTATAATTTACCCTAGTACCCCCACTAGGATTCCCTGTGTTGATGGCGCTGCCTTAATATTTTATTTCTCTCTGGACCCAATTCTGAAGTCCACGCTGACGAAGTCGCGGGCGGAAGCTAGTCTTCTCTATTTTTGATAAAAATGTAATTTGTTTGAAAGCTTGTTGTCACATCATCGTCGAAATGAACACTAAACTAAAACAGTTATCACTATGTGTTACGATACGAGTATGTGTTTTTAAAATAAGGCCCTTGTCGTATCCTATGTTTTCTCTCTGGTTTCTCAGACAAGGACCGGAACAATATTTTAGAATAAATTTCTGTGTAATGTTCTCGGACAGATCTTTCAGAAATTCAAGCATCACATTGTAGGTCACATCTATAGAATTAAAATGTGTTTTCTCCATAACTGGCTGTTTACGGCGGCGGCGGTATGTATTTTAGTATGAAAGGCGAAAGGGGAGTTGCTTTACAAAGTATCCGAAAGAATGCTTAGGTACCACAAAGCGACGAGAAATCTAAAAGTAATACCAAAAATGGTTATACTTACCAAATATTTTAAGCAAACGCAGACTACGCCAATCATATAAAGTCATAGAAGCACAAATACGGGCTATGTTTTACTGATGAGTGCATCTATCTATATCTTAGGAGGCGCGAAAGCAACGAACTGTGTCAGTATTTACCACAGAAGCACTGGGAGACAGAAGCTTCTAAAGACCTTTTTACAAATTGTTTAGTTAGACCTTCGCTCACTCACAATCAGTACAATCATAACAAAGTTCGATAAGACTATAAAGACACAAGTAGGTATATGTCCCGTACATATTACGACAATCACAAGCAAATAAAGACATTTACGTGAAATTTTGCACAGGACAGAAAGACCGCGAATGTATTAGGTGCTTACCCATGAAATAGCCGTTTCAGTTTTGAAAGTTCAACAGAATAATATTACCCCAAAAATGAATTTACTTCCATTAAATTATATATCATTTTCTAGCTACATTCAAGGTCTTTCATGAATTAGTGATGTCATGTCTCTCATGTAAAAATTAACTGAGTAGGGTTCCATTAAATACTGTATTGACGTTTTCTTAGAGGTCAATTGGGCCAACCATAAAAAAATCTAAATTATCTGAAAATCGTGAAATATTATGCGCAATATGTTCAAAAATACAAGTTGTAACGAATAACACGCTGGGATAAGTGTAGCCTTCAAAAATAAAAAAATAAGTATTTTTTAACGAAAAAATGGCGATTTTCAGTGACGAAAAAATCCATTTTCATAGTTTCTACACCACTGTGCTCTCAAAATATTCAGACAACGTGCATTTATTTCTAAATGTCCAATGGTACTTTGAAAATAATTAGTTGTTTTAAAACCTTAATTATTTTATATGAATTTTGTCTTTGAACTTTTTTAACTAATCGGCAATTTCATAGGTAAGCACCTAATATTAACAAATGCAGTTCCGAAATAAGAATATGTTAAGTAGTGGTAGTGTGGAAATTAATGTAATACCTGGTCCATATTATGTTGCCATAGCCGTATAGTATATTTTAAAATTTAAAACCTGTCCCAGGAAAACTGATGGCTATAAATCATTAAACAGGTTTAAAAGTTGATGAGTGTTAGCAGGTAATGCAGGGTGCGATTTAACAAGTAATGCAATATTAAAGCAAATATTGACTCCAAATATTTACTACTACCAAGGCCCTCGGAAAAGATTTTAATATAACTAGCACTAGTCTACAGGTACTGCCACGTAAGTGCTTTTCTTCAGATATATAAGAACACCATAAATGTGGCCACAATTGGGCTATTTTGACCACAATAGTTTTAATTCTTTTTCTGATATACATATTTTCTATTTACACCGTGCAGTGAGTTTATTAATTTTAACCAATGATGTTAAAATGAGTTTATATTTTTTACAGGGTGTTAAAATTACGGGGAGGTGTTAGATATACAAAGACATAAAATAATGTATGGTTTAAATAATATAAATAAATAAATATATATATTTTTTACAACGGGCTGTATATTCAGTTGAAATGAACACTGAACCAAAATAATATGATTATTATTTCTACGTATTTACCATTCGTTAAAGCGAATCATAAATTCAATATACTACGAAAATTGATGAACTTAATAGAAACAGACTATTCAGTAGGCGTAGCAAATTCAGTGCCATAAATAACGACCACGTTAAAGCTCTTGTTTGCCACTGTTTTTATAATCGCAATTTTAATTCGGATAGGAACAGTGGGCATTCACTGGCGAGTGCTGTGGCCTTGTCCGTCCCGTCGGGCTTTACAAATAATGCGGAATAAATGCACGAGAACATGCCTGACGCTGAGTATTTGAGTGAGTGACGAGATAACTTATTTATTCATAAGCAAAATTAGTACGAGGTATGAACAGAGGAAACATAATTTAAATTAAAATTTTCGGTTTGAGTTTCCGACGCTGAATTTGGAGTAAGTAACGGATGAACATCAAATCCACCTGCTAATCAACTTTGCAAAAACTAAACCACATCGTGGGCGCTGAACTGCGATTTCCATTATTCTGTATTGTCCAACCAAACTGAAAATGAATTCGCTTCGAAAACTCATAATACGTTCATACATTGGAGGCATAAAAATCAAAATTCTATAGCAAGGAGGATTCTAAAATGTTACTGAACGGTGGATGGAGTAATAAGCAAAAACATACTTTAATGTAGACAGGGTTAAAGTAAAGTACGTGTGTAAAATGTATACCGGAAAATTTGGTGAAGTGATGAAGTCTTTCTGATAAGTACACAGTGATCATACTGATGACAGACTGTGATGGTCTTTCCACACACATACTAGTTACGTAAGACTATGATCATTACTTACTACTTTGGAGGCGCAGGCGCTAGAAAATTCAAATTCTTAAAAAAGGAGGATTTAGGAAAGGCTTATTCAGCGTCAGTAAAACTGAGTGACTTTATATGTCCGCGAGAGATATTATTTGTAAAATGCTACTCATAAAACTGGACCAGAAAGGCTGTGTAATCGCCAGAGAACCTGTACGACCGGAGAAATGTTTTTTTTTACTTTCTATAGTTTCTATATATACTAATTATTAATTATCATTAATTAATCAATAAATTTACAAGATTAGTACGGAAAGTCAATATTTATATTTGTAATTTGTATGGAAAATCTAAATTGGCCTTAACTAAATCAAGGGCCTGCATTGATCGTCAATCAAACCAAGCGGTCGTCAAACTACCTTAGCTAATAAATTGATGGTAAATTAATGATAAGTAGAGTGCACACACTTTGAGTTTGTTGTTTACCGGTCGGGTAACCCAGTGGCCTAGTGCTGCTCACGTGGTACGTTATGTAGCCAATGCGTAAGTACAGATTACAGATGCGAAGTTATATTTAAATCGTGGCATCTACGTCGCTCATCTGCAGTAATGTTAAGGTTGAATTCCAAACCGTTTACGTCATTTATTCTCCCGTTTATAGCTATCGATAATGTTCTACCATAATTCGATGCGAATATTAATTGGGATTCCTTAAATACCATATGCGCCAGCTCTTTGCTATTTTCTTTTGGAATAACATAACGAATACGGTCTTTTCTCGGTGTATATTTGACATTGGGAAAATAATAAATAGCAATGACAATTCAGCTATCTAAGATATGAAAGTTCTCGGAGACCCCAAAACAGTTTAAAAAAACACGTTAAAGGTGTGAGACACAATTCGACTCAATTCTTCGGTTTATTATACTGACATAAAAAGTTAACCATAATGACACAACTGTAAATGCCTAGGCTAGATATTTAAAACTAGAAAAAAGTTGCCAAATCGTTGACCAAAATGATAATTATTTAATTAATAAAACACACACGAGTATTTGAAAACAGAAATACAATTAATAACAGTGATTCCAGAAAAAAGAAATCAAACAGAAGTATCCTCTCTCCGTCATTCACTCTTTAGATTTTATTTTAGAAGATATCTGTGCCACAAAACTGCTAACGCAAGTAGTTCGAAAATAGTGTAAAATTTGACACACTTGTATATTAAAATAATATAAAACCTAAAATAAAACGGCAGCCGGCGCCAATGTCCGTCCCTCAATCGTCGCACGCCGCGCCGTGTCTACGTCAAAATAAATAGCGACCACTTTTAATTGAAATATTTCACGATTCAGGTGAGAGAATTAAAAAAAATAAAGTTCTAGTACAATAAAAAACAAAGCCACTTGAATGATAAAATTAAAACTATCATTATTTCCCTTTCCTGAAAGTCAGATATGGAAATGAAAACTAAATGTTTAAAAAAAACACTAAAATGTTTTTAAATCTTATCTTATCTAAACATAATAAATATTTAGTAAAATAATATCAAATTAATAATAAATCTAAATTAACTTACACGGACATGATATGAATGGAAACATGGTAGGTCCATGTAAGCACACGGTGATGCGGTGATACTATACTGTATTTCTGTGCTAATGGCAAATTAACTTGTTTAGGTTAATCACTAAGGTGCTAATATGTGGTATATTTCTGAAACTCGATATTTTACTTTATCAACTTACTTACTGAATAAAATTAACTCATTATAAGTAACTAAGCATTATTTTATACCAAAAGGCTTGGTAGGTTTACATTTTGTTAGTGAAATTATAACTAAAGAGATTTCTAGCTGAGTATATGAATTTAATCAGCACCTCACTTGTTATTTGTACCTATTTGAAATGATATGTCACACAGAACTTCGAGAAGTACAATACTTGCAGAACCTTACCTGCTAGATTGTTCATTATAAACCAAAATTGTAGCGCACAATTTATTTTTAAAGACACAGTAACAAAAATAATCGCCACGGGGCCAGCAAGTGGCTACGATGTCGTGGTTCGGACATTATTGTGCAAGCCCCGTGCGAGTTCCTATTCAATTTCAAATATGGAAACAGGCGCGCACGCACGTCGTCGTCCGTCGTCGCATTTGACTCCTATCGACTCCGGAGCAAGACAAAATCTAAACGCTTACCGTTCAAGTGAGAGGTAAGTCACTTACCTACTTACTAAGTAGCCAACCAAAACGGGCTAAAAATTGGCTTGGTTAATCGTTAATCATAAGATTAGCTTGTGGAAAGTAGTTTGTTGCTTTCTACTTATAAGATATGTCTAGAAGTCATCATACCTTTTGTACGTTTACAAAAATATCCAACTACAGTTTTTTGTTCGCGGTTGCAACATTTATACTTGCGTTTAATTTAAAATGGCCAAGCCTCTGCTGCTTAATAGAGGTAAATAGGAATTCCGAAATTATGGTTATTTCATCTTTTGTATGAAATTCCTATTCCTGCAGACTACATTTCGGCCATAACTATGACATTTTGACATCCTTTTTCCTTTTGTAAAATGCTGGGTACGTAAGGTTGACTATAAGCCTTACTAGCGATGATCTAGCTAGCAGATTATTTGTATGAACAACAAACACTATAGGATAATTATATTTATAACTAAATATAATGTTACAATTGAAACCATGTAATTGTAAAAAGAGTTTTTATATAACAGGCTTTTGCATAACAAACAAATATGTTTATAAAAAATACATGCTACTTAAGATTTGATCAAAAACTTCCAAACGAAGAGTTTGGTTGGCGAGTTATATACATTACATAACACAAACTATATAAATAAAATAGCTTAGTAATAAGTACAGACAAACCCAATTATTAAAATTGTATTGCATAGAAACATGTAATTAAAAAACATCTATTCCGAAGAAGGTGTAGTGAACATCTAAGGAATAATTAATTTTTGGAAACCTAACTTGAAAGGCATGAAATACGGCTCTATCATTGTTCGCGTGCACATCATTAGAAAAAAAATATATAGTTCCTCGACAAGTCAATATAATTTACTAATGATACTTCGCTACTCTATGCCAATCAAATTAAAGAAAATATCCAAATATCCATTATACGCCTATTTTAAACAACCCACCTGTTGCTCTGCTGCTGTTACTAGTATAGCCATTGTTACTTGAATTCGATAAATATTTAGACATTCTATGATATGCTGATCTCAGCGATAGCGTTCTGTGAATAACACCGTTATGTGATGTAGACGGAGTAGGAGACTCAGCACCGCCGCCGTCGGTATCACTCTCATGAGGTGAATCGCTCGCTGCCATTTTCGATGTTTAACATTGATTAATCAATCACAGATGTCTAAAAAAACCACTTGGGTACTGCACTTATTTTATGTATAAATATAAAGTTGATAGTCACAGATGAATTTGAAACATTGTAAAAAATAGTTTTTGTATTTTTCGCATGAACATGTTGTTGTAATTGTGAGATAGTTTTCATGTTTCGCAAGCAAGTTCGGCCTCGTGCAGGCGGATAGGAGGAGGCGTGGCCGAATACAAGGGAGGGACTCGCGCGCGTGCAAACTGCAGCGCGGGTGCAGGACTGTAGCGAGATTGCGCGGATACAGCGGTTGCGGCGCGGCGGCGCCGGCGGCGGGCGGCTCGCGATTTCATTCCGCCCGACTGACTGACCGCACGCAGCTATAATGCTCATTGTCAAATGTCAGCCCAAACACTGTCTGCCTCGCAGCTGCCGTGTTACGTCAATAATTGTCATAACACAATTAAAAGGGATTTCAAGACTAGAGACATAATATTAAATCAGGTTTAATCACCCAATAACCATGTTAGTGTATAAAGACGCGCTTGAGTAGCAAACCTTTACATGTCTACTCGTAAATAATGTTTTAAATTCTGAAATATTGTGCTTTTGTTTTTTAGTAAACACACAAACACGAAACACATTTTTTATTTATTAAAGTAAATGCTTTACATATTCTTTTAAAATGTATTTTGTTTTCTACCTGTTTTGAAAAGCGAAACGAAAAGAGACATCGAGTTCAAAATAAGTACAATAAACACATGTAAGTAAGCACATTCTTCTTCTTTAACTAATATGCATCTACATGAACTGTATAGCTCATCACTATTAGGGTTTAAACATAAAATCTTTTATGACTAGCTGATTTTTTGCATACATACTCAGAATACTGACCAGAATAACGTGCTAAAACTCCCCGCCTCTCCTCCGCTTGCGTTTTGAGATATAGCCCCCTCACCCCATACCCCGTTCTTTATCTAAGGAATGTTGTATAGGATGCGTTTTATTTTGAATAAAGCTCCCAAACTTGGCTCAGTGGTTCCTCAGGTGGTCTTGAGTGCATTCAGACCGGGAGGCATCGGGAGGCACCATGGGGGTGGCGAGGGGAGGCGGGGAAAGTTTGATTCTGTCGCGCCTCCATTTGAGGCTTATATTTTCAGAATTATAGGTACTAGGGCAAGTGTGATATGATTTTCGGATAATTCAAAGATGACGGATTCATTTATAGATTTAAAAAAAATACTTTCCCTGGACAGAAATTTTACTATTTAATAAAATTCCAAACACGTGATTTTTTTTTTCATACAAACGTCAATATTTCTTGTATAACCAACGATATTAGCACGAAAAAATATATGTGAAAGCCACACTTACTAGGGTTATTGATATATAATTTTATTTGAGGGAGGAACATAGTAAATGTTGATAAACAAATATTCAATGCGCGCCAGCGTAGCATAAAATGTGTTGTTTTAACTTCTATCACTTATTTATTCGTAAATAAATTGATTTTCTGGTACCTAGGTAATTATTTTTTACTGTGGGGAATGTATAATTATTATTGGAACAAAATCTTTCCATATATTTATTAAATCAAAATTTGTAATTTAAAAAAATTCGTACAATAGGAACAAGATTTATTCACATAATGATCGGTTACCTTTGAACCACTAGAGATATACATTATATACGAGTATTGCATACATTATATGAAAGCTACACTTACTGGGATCTGAAAAAAAAATTAAGAATTCTGTGCTAAATACTCAGCGAAAAAAGAAATACAATTAAATGCGAGACATAAAACGCATAGTTTAACTTTTATCTTTTTAATGACTTGGGATTTTCTCGACAAATTATTTTTTTACGATGTCAGTACATTATAGGTAATATAGTTCTAGTAGTATTGTTGTCACAGTGATGTGTCGAGGGCAAATTGGTAAACTGCAAGCGACGCAATGGGGAAGAAAACTGACAGAACTCACCGATAGAGGCGCTGATATCGCTTGACTCATACTAACTGTCAAAACGTATAGAAAAAAATTGTTTACGTTAACTAAACATAAGATTATTAAAAAAATGCCGCGTTGTGTGGCGATTGGTTGCAATAATAATGGAAATCATTAATTTCCTAAATATTCTCTGATGAAAAAAACGTGGGAAAATTTACGTTTTCAATTATGTACCTTTCAACTTCGCCTTTAATTGAGGTACAGTCTAAGTCGCATACATTTTCCATTTAACAATTTTACAGAAAAAATAACTAATTTATAACACCTCGACAATAAAAATCGGGAACTAATTGAAAGTTGTTATGAGTCAAGCGTCCGTAGCGCCATCTACAAATAGCTTTGCGTTTTCTTCCCCATTTCTCCGCTGCCTGGATTGTTCAAGAAGATTTTCGGCTCGGTTCCCCATTAATGGTTAAAATGGTTTAATAGAGTTAAAGAACTGTACAACATTGACAGTACAGTTAGACACTTCCTCGATGCACATATGAGGCAAAGGAGTTCGATCCTTAGTCTCTATGATCAGCAGTTATCGAATGCGGCAGACCGGATATGGATAAAGACGTGTTAAACGCTAGGCGATTATCTGAGTCCACTTTGGTTTTACCTATCCCTGGGATAGGCATTTTCTGGGAAGGGATTTTAGTTTTAGAGGCCTCCATATAACTCACCTTTTCTACATAAAAGATCCCAAGCTTTATACGAAGAGCTTCTGAAAACTTGTGATTGTCATTCCGTACTTATGATCAAAATGAAGCTGGTGTATACATATAAGTGCGGTATATAGTTTTGAATAATATTTTTTTTCCACTTACATTCATTCATTGTACCAGATTTCAGCTAGTTATAATCCATTTTGTGTTTTTCATCAAATTTAGACTTATAATCCTGAGTTAAATTTGTCGCCATTATCTTGGCTAATCATGTGAAAATTTTCATGTTATTGTTATACATGACTATGATTGATAAGACATTTTATTTTTTTCTTACAAATCATTGCTGTTTTAGTCTTCTTTTACTGTTTGAAGTTTCTTTAATAAAGATATGGTCACAAAAATATTTTAAAAAATATATATTTTATATGACCCCAACACCCTTTATATATCAGGACGCAAGTAGAGGAAGTATTTAATGTTTACATTTTCAGAGCTCTTTTAGTCTTATTTTACCGTCTGTAGTTCCTTTAATAAAGTTTGCGGTGTAAAAAAAGTATTTGAAATTTTATTTTTATATAGAACCCAAATATCCTGTATATCTCAGGACGCAAGCGGGGGAGGAATGAGGAGTTTTGAGTAATTATTTACAACCACTTACAGAGTCAGTATACAAAATTTCAGCTAGTCCTAAAACATTTTATGTTTTTGGTCTGTAGCCTAATACCCCTGAGCTAGTAACTTGTCTTAGGGCCCGATCGATAGATACATATACGTGTATGTAGGCTAGTTGTACTCGACGTTATTTTCAGGAAAAAATATTTGAAGATAACCGTAAATGATAATCTTTTTCTGTAGCGAACACCTGAATGTGATTCAGGCGAGACAGTTTAAAAATAAACTAATTTCATTATAAGTTGTAACCTCCGTCGTGGTTGTAGTAGCACCCTGACACTCCATACAAGTCGGTCGCCTACTTACTGCCTAGCACTGAACGTGCCACTGAGTCGGAGAAGTGTTCAGACTCAGGCGATATATTGGCAGAGGATGTGTGTCGCTTTTTTACTTACATCAATAATAGTGATATTCATTAGTCGTAGTTTACATTTATGAAATTATTCATAACTCATATTATCCATATGAACCCACCCAAAATAAAAATTAGGTATTCGTATATACTTACACGTATTCTTTTTTTTTATCAATCGTCGTGCGTTAGATGAAAATACAAACTGCTCAGGCAGGATATGTGTAGAATGTAGATATAACTGACAATTAGTATTTTATGTCATTTAATGAGAAAATTGATGATGCGTGAAAATAAAGATGTAATAAGTATCAATAAATATTTTTTTTTGCGCTGCAGTGGAACACTAATGGCTAATCCTATACTATTAAACGAGTTAAGTGTCCCGACGATTTCGAAAACAGCTTGAAACGTTTTGACGAAAATCTAGGATTAGGGGTTAAAAATCACCAGAAATCGATCTATGGGGGAATTATCTTCGAAAAATTTCATTTAAGGGAGATATAAGCGAAATTACATAAAAGCAGAACGCATATGATGCTTATTTTTAACACTATATTCAAGCGCGATCTGGCGTAACGGTTCGGTGCTCCCTTTCCTTTATGTAGGTCTGGGTTCGAATCCCACGAGACTTCATTGATTTTTTGTCTTTTTTTTGGGTAATTTTTATTTTTTTATTATTATGTAAATAAAAAGACTTAAGAGCGATAAAAAAAATACCATGCACGCGGGATACGAAGTGTGTCGAAAATAGTGTAAGTTTTATTCAGCAATTTTACTTATCGCGTATATAGGATTTATTTATTCTACCATTCTACATTTTAAGGTTTTAATAATATTTACAGGTTGTATCGCGTAATTGCCATAGCTGGTACAACGTACTTACATTTTGTCAAACGAGACAATCGTAATTTTGAATGAAAATCTACGGCTAAATAAAACTATCAAAGAAGTTGACATTGTATTAACTGTTATTTACTAAAGGTGGCGCTGTATGTATTTATGATATTTCACTGTTTTTTGAATAAAATTACAGAAAATAGGTATATAAGTTTTAACTTTTAGATTGGACAGATAAAATCAAAAAGTTTATTGTGTGAATTTGTATAGTTTTGATTTGAACCAAGTAAAGTTTGAAATGCAGTGACTGAGCTTCTAGGTACCTTATTCAAAGACTCTGACTCGGATCTATTGAAGTTTGCAGTAATTTATGTACATGAACGCAAATTACAATAAAATTATACGTGTCATATAAAAGATTTCAACGCGAGCTGCATTAACAAGTTTTCATATAAAAGACATCAACGAGTGTTACAATGTTTATGTTTCGAATTTAATGTGAATTACATTTGTTTTTTTTATATCTTTGTCGAAAACGATTCTAACAATAATAATTCTATCGATCTATGGTTAGTTGTTTTAGATCTACAATAAATCTGTGAGAGCCTAAACCTAAACTTATTCTAGAAATAAGATGAATTTATTTTGATAGTACCTACGTAATTTTTGTACATACATACTAATGTAATGCTAATGTATTTCACTAATGGCGCCATCTTTTGTCGAGTAGGTGAATTACCAGTGAATTACATTACTTGGAGCCGTTTGTTGCTAACATTGACTTTTAAAGCACGTTCCGCGCTACTCGACAACAGATGGCGTGCAGTTCTTGAAAGAATGTGCTCAGGAATGACAACATGCACTGATATTTTCGAGTATTTTTCTGCCATTTTTCATGTCTCCAGTTTTTTAAGTGAATTAGTTGTCCATTAAGTGAATTAGTTTATAAACGCTCCGTTTGAACGTGCGAAGCTCGGTCAACCAGCTAGTAATAATAATAAATCAATTTAAAAAGTAAAGGTACAAAAAAAAAATTTGGAGTTTTGCTATAGTAAAATTCTATCGACATAAAGTAACTAAGCAAGACTTTGTTTGGTTTGTTCATTTGAATAACGACCTGACACGCTACGCCAGGATACAATGGATAAAAATAAAAGACAGTATGGAATATTTATTATATATTTTTTTTTTATAATAAATATTCAAAATTCCCGCCATTAGCCGTTATGCATGCTCTACATCTTTTTACAAAGGACCTATTTAGGCGGCGGCGGGCGTATCCTTGTCTTGAAATTTGTTATGCAACTCTGTCTATTTCTTCTCGCAGCTGCGTGATATTTGAAGTCTCCGTTGCATAGAATAAATCTTTTAAGCAGCCCGAAGACTCTCACGTCATAGAATTTTATGAAAAAACTCATTATCTTCGTTCATTTATTCTGCAGAACTCTGATCTTTATGGGTAGTCGTTCGGTTCTAAGGTTTGAACCCACTGCACTTGCAATGGTCAGCAAGGTCGCCAGACCTTAATCCCCTGGATTACTTTTAAAAATTGCAAAACTTATTTTTTTACAGGATTTGCCAGCACTTTAAGAAATAATTCACCATTGTGTTTGATAATTTATGTATCCACGAGTATTTAAAAAAAAAAACAGGACTTAAAAATGTCTTAATTTGTAGGAATGGCATGCATTAAACGTAAGAAGGTGAATTTTTTTGAAAAAAAACTAAAAATACCGATATCACAAAAATGGTGGGACTTTCACTAGAAAAATTTTTTGGAATGTAGTAGGAAATGATTCGACCAATCCGCAGGTGAAGGATTTTGACACCCTGTATATTATAAATATACATATATGTATTTTTTTATGTATATTATATGAAATATTGGATATATATGTATGTGTGATATGATATTTGGTGAATTAATGATTGTGTTGTATGTTAAGTAATGCCAGTATCCAGCAACATTTCTGTTTCATTTTAATCTTTTAGTCTTAAAAACTTGAAAACAATTATTTTACATTTAGATGTGGTAAGATGTACCAATTCTAGTTTGTTATTGATATGTGTGTACCTAATAAGAACGGTTCCATACGATTTGGGAAGCGCCGAGCAAAAGCAGTTTTTGTCTTTGGAATAATCCATGGTCTTTGCCTTCCTGGAACGTTTCTTTTCGCTTTATCTCTTGCGGTCAGCGTCATTGTGGCCAATGCTGTTTTATGAAAAGTTGTTATATTTTTTTGGATATACAACTGTCTTATAGAGACAACGTTACTTTCACTGTATAGCTTTTGAGTACTATATCGATAGACAGAATATAAAATTTTAAGAGCTATACGTTGAGCACGTTCCAATTTAATTAATAGAGATTTAGAGGCACCTCCCCAAACTAGAATGCAATAGCTTAGTATTGACTGACCTAATGCTAGATAAATCATTTTCAAGGCTGGTTTGTCAAGAACGTGACGCAACTTTTTGAAAACATGCAAAAGCTTCCGAGTCCAATCACAGAGATAGTTAATATGGATATCCCATCTAAGAATATGATTGAGCATCACCCCAAGGTACCTGATGTAATAGATAAAAGTTAATTGAAAAACTAAGCTGATATCAAACTGTTTTTATTAAATATTCAAAAAAAATCCAAATTCATGATATTTTTTATTTAAGTAGATGCTGTACGCATACTTTTAAATCGTCTTTTTTACCTAGTACAAAATTCTTAATCTTAAGATACAATAAAATATAAACTCATCAACATTGTTATTTTTATCAAAATCAACATTAATTTATTTATACGTATGACATTAATAGGAGAAGAGTCGTACCAGGAGTTAAAGGAGAGAGCGAGAGATAGAAGGAAGCGGTGGCTAATGCAACGACGCGGACCTTCCCTTAGATTAAGAAGAAGATGACATTAATATTTTTATTAATACCCTGTGAAGTATACACATACTAAAGGATAAAACTTGCATTTCCAAATGAAGACGTTTAAATATTTTTTTCTACTTTCATTTATAAATTCAAGGCCAAGCCTTATAATGATCAAACTGTTAGCAAAATTGTCAATGTAATTTTGTAAAACAAAAATGTTAACAACAGCGAAACGTCAATGAACTATAAGTACCAATGTGAAAACAAAATTGGTAGTAACACAACATAAATACAGTTTTCATCAATATATAAGAACAGAGTGGGCCATGAATCATGAAAATGGGTAGATTACTTAAAAAAATTGAGAAATAAAACTATATGACCTTTTTTTTAAAAAAAACTCATCTAAATGACCGCCATCTCAATTTCGACCTTCTTCTAAACAAGCACAGACATTTTTCAAAGACTCTTCGAAGACTACCGGCAAGGAATCGTTATAGGTGTGGCAAGACCATCTTGCTGCAGCTATGTTTCGATTTTAGTCAGCGAATTCCTCTAAAACTTGGTGCCAGAAATTCCCTTAACATACTCAGTAGAATTCAGTGTGACCGTACGGCCAAGACAATCCTTGGAGAAATAGGGTCCGATGATGCCTCGAGCTGAAATTACTAGGAAAAGCTAATTTCTAGGAGAGGGGACATCCCGTGGCCTCCCAGAAGTCCAGATTTAATGCCAGCAGATTTCTTGTTATGGGGATATTTGAAAAATCGTGTGTACATCCATGAACCAACGAAACTGCTTCAATTAAAAGCAAACATTACAGAATTACAGAGATGTCCGTATAATATCACGGTCTCTTTTTCGAAGAGTCTTCGAAAATTTCTGTGCTCGTTTAGAAGAATGTCGAAATCGAGATGACGGTCATTTAGATGAGATTATTTAATAAAACCCGTCATATTAAATTTAAAAATAAACTAATTCAGTTGATACCTGTAGTTTAACTATTAGTCATACTAAATTTCTACTTCAACAGATTTTTCTTTGTTTTGTTTAGAAATTTATTTTCACACTTTTCCTCCACTTTTTTTTTATGTTTAGAGCACTTTCAAGTACCTAAATATTTTCTTGATGGTTCAATGTTACGTTTTGTTATTCGAAGCAATGTTTACGACCTATCAATTGTATAACTAGTTAACTACCCGTGGAAATCTGTAAAGGCTGTAATAATTAACCATACTCTTTAAGTTATACTGTTATTTAATAGCTGTTTGATTTCCCAAATTGTAAAAATAAAATAAAAAAGTTACAGCTCTTTTTTCAAATTATTATATTAAAATAGATACTACGTAAGTAATTATGAAAAATCATTTACATCCATCTTTCGTATTATAATTAGGCCCCAGGAATGTGAATAACTCACTTTTCCATCGCATCCAGCGGCTTCCCGCAACCTTTACCAGGTCATCGGTCCGCCGAGTGGGAGGCCTGCCTACACTGCGTTTTTCGGTGCGCGGTCGCCACTCGATAACTTTACTGCCCCAACAACCATCTGTTCTACGAGCTATGTGCCCCGCCCTCTACCAGTTTAGTTTAGAGATTCCGTGAGCTATGTCGGTGACTTTGGTTCTCCTACGTATCTTTTCATTTCTGATTCGATCACGTAGGCAAACTCCAAGCACGGCACGTTCCACCGCCCTTTGGGTAACCTTGAGCCTTCTTATGAGGTCCATAGTCAGCGACCATGTTTCGGTTCCATATGTCATCACTGGCAACACATACTGGTCAAAGACCTTAGTCTTGAGACACTGCGGTATTTTGGACGCGAAGATATTGCGGAGCTTCCCAAACGCTGCTCAGTCGAGGCCGATTCGACGATTGATCTCTTTCTCGAAGGTGGACCTACCTAGCTGGACTGTTTGTCCCAGGTATACATATTTGTCTCGATTATACTCTTCAGTCTTCTGTATAATCTACCAGAGCGTATGTATGTGGTCTATGGTACTGAAGCCTTTTCGGAAACCGGCTTGTTCGGGAGGCTGGAAGTCGTCAAACCTGCGTGCGAGACGATTCGTAATGACTCTCGAAAACAGCGATAAACCATGTAAACACTAACAATTTTAACTTCAAGACTTACACTTATGTAGAAATAACTAACCAAAAAATAACTCAGTCTACAAAACTGCTAAACACTAAAAGCAAAAAACAGTAAACATACAGTTTTTGAACTTTTGGTTTAGTTTTATTTTGCTAGATTGAGTTAATTTTCCAAAAGTCGTGCATGAAACTTTGAGTCGATTTTTTTGTCCATGAGTATAGATGAAAAATTCAAATATAAAAATTATTTTTTTCAATTTACTCTTTTTCTATTGATTATACAGTGAAAATGAAAATGAACTTATATGTTGCAAATTTTATGTACTTTATTTTTACCGCAGTAACTATACCTGTAATCTTAAAGGTTATGGAAAAATACACGAAAACGATGTTTATGAGAAACAGTTTTGCAATTTGCTCATTATCTATTAATCCCATAATAAAAATGAATATAACCGTTTTTGTTAGAAATTTTATGCACTTTATTTTTGCCGAAGTAACTATGCTTCTAACTTTAATGATTATCGAGTTATCGCCCATCGTCAACGAAAATAACTAAGCCATAAAAGTAGTCAGATTTTGGAACTGTGACCGATTCGCGTTGTAAGACTGAACTTTTTGTATAAGGTGAAGTGTGTTTTATCGATTTATATTAGTTGCAGACGTCTTATGTGTTTAGTTCCAAAACCGATTTTTTACGATTTCTGACCCCTGTCTGATTTGGGACGGTGACCGATTTCAGCAAAAAAAAAATGTTATGAGGTTGTCCAATGTACTTACTTTCATATCCAAATTTCATTTTGAGTCTTATATGTTTAGGCCCAAATACGACTTTTTTAAGTTTTTCTGAACGTCATAAAAAACTTCAGTGACTGATCTGGACTGTAAGACTCGAGCCAAACGATTAAAAAACAAAAAGTTCTTTCGAGATAGACTGCTTCCAGCGTTCTTATATGTTCAGGCCCATACACCTTGCTGGCTCCAATACTATGTAGTTATAGATTCAAGTCAACTCTTTGCACAAGAGTTTGCTTAGTCATTCGGATCCTATGGTCTTCGTTTGTAGTTGTTTTGCGGTATACACCTGAATAAAGTTAGACATTGCCCCTGCTCTATATACTTAGAACAGAAAAAGTTCCGAAGGTGCTGTTTTCGGATATCTTTTTTTTTTTTAATTCTTTATGTAGAGTTTCAAGAAATCTTAAGCCCACTTCACTGTTGCGTTTTTCTCGATTCTCCCGTCCCACCCAGCAACGCTAACGATGTTTCCTGACCTTCAGATCTGTCTACTATCTTCGGCCGATTTTGGCTATTTCGTTTAAGTCTTAGTCCAACACCTCTATTCGCAGTATACGAAGAAAATATAAAAATAGTTTTAAAAGGCTGATTCTCTGAAATCAGTAAAAAAAAATTTTTTTTTTAAAAAGAACCTCTGACTTTAACAAATATCCAGAACGTTTTCTAAGGCTAATATCAAACTGTGTTCATCAAAAGGATGAAACTTTATCAATGTCATGAAGTCGAAGATTAGGTTACAATCTTGATTATTTCGATAGGACCGCTATATAGTAAACTTTATTTAATTACAAAGTAGGACCCGCCCTAAGACTTGCTTACACTTTACTTATGGATGTGAGGATGAGAAAAAGATAGGCAATTCAATATCTACGAGCTACGTACTCACCTACTACTTCCTCGCAAGGTTGACTCTGCGGTCGCCTCGAAGGCGAAGTCTTCGGTTGTGCGTTGAGTTGCGGTTGCGGTTTGAGCACGTGCGCCGGCACCGCACCCTCCTGCACCGGCTCGCCGGGCACCCGCACCACCCACCAGTCGGGGCGTCCCTGGCACACCTCCACCACCTCCACCTGCTGGCCCTTCGCGACGGTCAGCTCTGTGGGGCCGGCCGCGGTATGTTCGGCCACCACCCACGTCATCTCTGGCCCGGCCTGTTAACAAAAATATGATTTCACCACAACCGTATTACTTTATTTGCTATTTCCTTGGCGAAATTTCAAAAGACGCTAAAATAATGAATGGCTGTGACTGTTATTGGCGTTAGCTCAATAGTTTCCGTATTAGGCAAGGCTCTGCCGGCTGCTGTTAGATACTAGGTAGCTTGAAAACTTCTGACACTCGGGTGGGCCACTAGCCCCACTACCTCCACCATTACTTTACCTTACGAACTTGGCCCCTTTTTTAAGCAACTGCAGTGTCTTTCGTACATTTCTTTTTGAGTACTTTTTCTTACTTCAGTTTGTTTTTACCTTGCCAAATAAAAAATAGCTTGTTCTATCTTTTATTTATTGATAATATCTTTACAGTCCACTTTTAGCGTTAACAGTCCCAATATGTAGAGTATTAACATGTATTGCTAAATAGAAGAGACCCAAGCCCCAGTAGTGGAAACGACAACTCGTAAGTTTTCATCATAACAATTATTAATAATTGACAACGCTGAACACGTTAAAAACAACTCAATTCAACCGTAACAACTACAATACTGCTGTTCTTTTTTTTGTTTTTGTTGATTTTTTCAAAATGTGCTGAATCGATTTCGATAAAATTTCTATAGAACCACCTCTGAAATATAGGTCATATAAAAAAAATCATCAAGATCTATTCATAATTGGCGGAATAATGACGTAAAAAACACAAAAAAAACATACAGTCGAATTGAGAACCTCCACCTTTTTGAAGTCGGTTAAAATGGAAAATAAAAATATAAATATTGTCAGTTCGAATATATTGTTTTTCTTCCAGTAAACTTCAAGATACGACTACGTTCTGTTCAACAATAAAATGCATCGAACTTTGGTATAGAGAGCTAGTATCCGGCCCACTAAGCTTACAATAATGAGGTACAATACAGAGCTATATTTTCTATTTTCCAGTTTTATTGGATACTAGCTTCCGCCCTCGACTTCGTCTGCCTGCACTTAAGAATTGGGTCCAGAGAGAAATAAAATGTTAAGGCAGCGCCATCGAGAGACAAAGTAAAAATTTCAGTTTTTAGCCATTCCTCCGGGAACTCGATTTTTCCGGGTTAAAAAGTATCCTATGTGTTAGCCAAGTACTTTATCTATCTACCTACCAAATTTCATCCAAATCCGTTCAGTAGTTTCAGTGTGAAAGTGGAACAAACAAATAAACGAACAAACATCCATACTTTCGCATTTATAATATTATATAAAATTAATATTATTGGAATGGAATATTGGAATTGGATTGGATACGTGCACAGTTCTATAGCTTATATATAAATCAAAAGGATTTTTAAAAAAGGACGATTACACGAAACTTATTCTAGCAGTTGTAAATTAAAAGCTATGAATTCTCCGTTTGTCATATTCTGTAACAAAAAATATCTTTGTGTTTATCAATAATAAAGTATATTGACGTACGCACGTAGATAAATGAATTTGCTGATACAAGATAAGATCTACCAGCATTGTAGTACTTCTGATAAGAGACAACACAAATATTGCTTCACCATTTCTCGATAGCTCTATTGTGCTCTATTTCCGATAACGAACGTGACAGATTCTAATATCATTTGATCTGACTATATTTGTACACTTTGAATATGGAATGATTTTAGTTTTGGTTTAGCTTTTTGAGCATCAAGCATGAAATGTTAAATTAAACTGGCCAAGGGCGAGTCTAAGTCTTGTTAATTTTGTCCATTACAGAAACAAGAATAGTGGTTGAAACTGTAATCGCGAGTCGAACTCACACTTGGCTAGTTTTAATATAATTTATTTTACATTACACGTATAGTTTAAAACTACACCAAGATTGAAGTTTGTTTTTATGTTTCTATACCTAACCGTTTCTATTGTATAATCGGATAGAACAAGATCAAAAAAATTTAAGCAGACTCGTCTAACTTACTTCTTGTTGTTTTCTTTAATATTTATTAGTATATCCGACCCATAATAACACCCTATTCCTGTTATTAAGAAAAATATACAAAGACCAAACTTGTAAAAGTAAACGAAATCGGACATCTGACGACGTAGGCTGAGATCGTATAACGATTGCAAAAGGAAATTAAACATGTCAGGCATACAATAATACACTGTTGATAGAGCCTGGCAAAATAATGTTCATTTTTATTTTACAATACAGCATTCGCGTATTGACAAGAGTTATAAATCGCAGGAAAAAAATTGTTGCGACAAGATTTTGCAATGCAGCCTTACCCTTAGACCGCACTGCGAAATTATACCGCGCGACTGTTTATCATCAATTTTGTAACATATGTAATTTTAGGACTTGCCTAACTGGTATACTTACACACAGTAAATTTGTCTGAAGAATGAAATTTCATTTACTGCGAAAACATTACGCTGTGGAATTTCACAGTGCAGGCCTATTCGTTACATAAATTTGCGTCAATTCCCTTTTCATTTCCCTACCAAAGTGAGCCGAGTCTTTTTCTGAATCGTAGACTTAGTGTACGAAGTAGACTGTACGAGGAGTATACGTACAGCTTTAACGATTTTGTTACGGTAATTTTTGGGGACGATAATTCGATCTCAAGGTAACTGTAGATCTTAAAGAATATTGCGATTACGAAATAGCGTTCGGTCGGTCACCAGTATACTAGGCAATTAAATTTGCTACTATATTTTAGTATATATCATAGTACGATACTTGAGATAAATAAATGCAAAGGGATTTATTTATAAACTACGACAGTATGTGAAAACTCGAAATCCTAATAGATACAGAGACACTTTTTTAAGAAACATTAGGACAATGAAAACAATTTTGAAATGAAATTTTTCAAAAAGAAATTACTCTGTATCGACTGTTATAAATAAAGCATAAACCAGGATTATTTCACTGTATCTGAAGAAAAAATCTGGATACCGATAAGTGGATCATCTTTAAATTTGTCTTTAATATACGAGAGGTAATCACACTCAAATGGTTTTACCTATATTAGAGAATATTAGAGAATTTTTCAAAAGGCTAGTATGAAGTTGTAAATTAATTACTTAGTACTTCTTATGTAATTGGAGCAAAAATTATATTATTAATAATCTACAACAAGACCTATATATACCATATTAGAAGACAGCAATAGGGTATTTTACTCTATACAAGAAAAAATCTAAAACTGCTTATTTACTGTGGTATTTGTAATACATAATCGATTTAATATGAATTCTATACAATAAAATGAGAAAAAACATTTTATTTTTGATTTACAAAAATCTAGTTTTTTAATCTGTTACCTATTCAAATGTCTGAAACGACAGCCGCCATGCTGCTTGTCAGGTGACGTCACAATAGTGGTAACAATGACATTTTGTTCGCGATATGTGTCAAAATTTTAGTACAGAGCTGTATTGTTTACTCCTGAAATTACGTCACGACCTAAGCATCATGGCGGCTATCGTTTTCGCGCGCTAATTGGCAATGGTAATTTAAAATGTATTTTTGAGGTACTTATAGGTTTCAAAAAAAAAAATAAAAAAAAATTTTTTGCTTTTTCCCACCTAATGATCAATTTGAGATACATTTCAAAAAATGGTGAAAAACCCTATTACAGTTTATAAGAAGTGGTAAAAAAATTGTTTAACTTCGGTCTTTGTAGGTAGTCGCCCTTGGATAAAATGGTTAATTTTAGCACTATTCCAGGAGACAAACGCGGCTGTAGCTGTACACCATGTAGACTACGGCTGTACACAAAAAAAAACACTTATAAGTTTATCTTATTAAACAGGTGTACAAATATACTTTCAAACTTAACTGCGGCTTCTTCTTATCAACTTCCATTATGTTTCTTAACGAAAACTCAATAAAAAAGTTCTACTTATACAACATTGAAAATTAGTATAAAACTAAAACCTAAATACTTACTATTGAAATTTAATTAATATGCCATGACCCAAAAAAATGCTTCATGAAATATGCAACACAATAAATTAATGATCTTGACATGAATCTGACTTAATACGAGCGAAAAAAAATTTTTGGTAAATTAATTAATTTCTGGTTACAACACACGATAAAAAAACTTGATAAAAAAATCCAATGACAAAATAGTTTTCATAAAAAAATTATGTAAACAATTTTCTATGTATCTTTTAAGGTTTCGTAATCCCCCAAATATTCCCAGTAAAAAACACACAGTAAACTGTGAATGAAAACTTACTGAAAGTAACTTACATAGATGTACTTTTTAAAACTTAGATAAGAAAAAAAATACCGTTGCCACAAGAATGTGTGCCCTTAGTGGGAATCGAAACCACGACCCTCGCCCATGCATTCAGATATAGTGGACATTTTTATCAAAATACAAATATTTTCATTATTACAGTGCTGCGGGAAATTTTAAACAATTATAATAATGAATCATTGTTTTCTGCCTAGAATTACTTTGTTGTGTTGTTATACAGCTTTCATTATCCAACTTATCGAATATGGGTATAATACATGTCCTAGCTGGAAAAAATACAGTGCCGCAATAAATAAAAAATGTACAAATGCTTTGTAGGTTTACAGTATAAACATAGATCAGATAGAATAAAGCGCCCAAATAATGAAGTTGGATAAATGGTAATCCAGAAGATCTAAGATGTTTTAGGGTGAGAGAAGACAAACGCAATGCATTCACCTGTCGGTGCCGGTTGCCTTTGAGCAGGCGCGCGTGGAATGAGCTCGGTGTGTCAATGGTATGCTGGCGAGATAGAGCCGCGTGAGGCGCGCTCACTGAACTCTGCCTAAACCATGGCAGAGAGATCTTGCGTCGGCTCTTGTGTTGTTTGAGAGCCGGCGGCGGCGGGGTGGTGCCCATCGCGCCGGCACGTGCGCCTTGGGCGCGCACGAGGGCGGCCCAGGAAGCCTCCGTGCGACACCGCGGCGGTATCGCCACTGCCGCGACTCTACACCGCCTGCCGCTGCCACCGCCCGCTCTCGCGCGACCCTTACTACGCAGCCTCCGTATCGAGCTACATTTCCCGAATTTATTCGAGTAACGCTCTTGTCGCAGAGTCATGCAAAGGAGGCGCCTAATCTGTACGGATAAGGATCAACCGCGGATAGCGTCTCCGGTCGACGACGACTTCAGTCCCATTTGTGGTTAGTGGCAAAGGAAACAGATCACAACTTTCAAGGGCGTAGTATCATGTATCGATAGCAGTCGTCTCTTCATTTTATGTATACGCATGTATATAAAAAAAATCACGGCAACACTCAGAATAATTGGATTAATTCCATTTGGCTGTTCAATTTACATGTACGACCTTTATTACATATGAATAGCTGATAACTGCGACTTCGTCTGCGTTGTAGTCGGGGTGCCCTCAGAATTTTCACATTTTATCTTGCGTACTGTGAAGTCAGCTAATTTACTTAATTAGTATAAACCTACTTTTTCAGAGGTTTAACTTATACCGGGGCATATGATTATCTATGGTAAGATACCTCGGAATGTATTATACGGACAGACAGCTTTTGAAACTATACTGTTACTAGCTTTCCACCTGCGGCTTCGCCCGCGTTGAAATCGTTTATGGTGGTTTATATTTTTGTTACGCACGGCGAAAGGTTAATCCATAGGAAACGTGAATAAACAGAAGACTGATTTCATTTGTTTTTCAACGTTAATTACCATATTTCAGAAATATTTGCAAGTATATCGAATAAAAAAAAGGAAAGCTCCATAATTTTTTAACTTTCATATAATTCTTAAACCATATTTCAACTCGTTTAGGGGATGAATTTTAAAAAATCTTTTTTAAGTGATTGCCTACGTGAGCAAAGTATTTAAAGTGTTTGTTTACGACTTATTCTCAATGATATGGCACGTATTTCTTCCCATATCTCGCGAAGGTTAGGAAGGCCACACTCCACACACAGTGGCCGAGTCCGAATTGATGGAGATTGTGGGTCTAATGGCCAACCTAATCTCAGATGTTTTCAAACTGCTTATAAGGCCTTCGACATGCTTTGACGACTGCCATCTAGTGATAGCAGCCAGCACCAACGGCTTAACATACCTTGCGAAGCACGGAAACGGTCGAAATAAATGCCACTAAAAGTCAAACCTATCCTTGTCATGACTGTGTCTGCAGTCAGTTAAGGTGCACGATCAACGCGACCACGCAAGCCCTCTGAGTCTCGGTCAACGGTTAAGCACGGAAACGGTCGAGATAAATACCACTAACAGTCAAACCAATCCAGGTCATGACCGTGTCTGTAGTCATTTAACCTACATGATCGACGCGACCACGCAAGCTCACTAAGTCACTGCTAACCTAACTACTTTGCGAAGCACGTAAACGGTCGAGATGAATGCCACTAACAAACCCATCATCAGTGTCATGGCCGTGTCTGTAACCAGTTAACCTGCATGATCGACGTGACCACGCAAGCCCACTGAGTCACGACGTTAGGCTTAACCACAGAGTAACAGAGAGACCGCTCAATACAAACCACTAAAATCGTAAGCATATACATGTTTATAGACGTCTACGGTCGTTCAAGGCAAGGTCACGATCGCACAGTCGCGATTGTCACAAACTTGACTGAACGTCAGTCAGCAGTCGTCAGTTATTCCGAGGGTCGTGTGTTTGATTCTCATTTATGAGCAGTAGACTTTATACAGGATGTTAAAAAGGTGCGTTTGAGATTTTAAGGGGTTTCTCAGAATTAAATAGAGAATACACGAAAAATATTGAAATAATCCGAATTTCAAATTTTTTCAGTTTCCCCTACAAATTCTTGATTAGTTATTCAGATTTAGTGAGGAAAACTGAAAAAGAGTTGTAGACCGGAATTTTTAAATATTTTTCCTGTATTCTATACTTGTTTCGGAATAACATGTAAAATTTCAAACGCACTTTTTTTAACACTTAGCTTTGCTCAGGGACTTGATATGATATCGTCTGGTTGTTGGAATAAAAGGATAAAATTTTAAATCTTGTTTTTTATTGAAACAATAATTTTCGTTTTCATGGTACCTATATAAAAAAGCTGTCCGTGATAAAAGCAGGGGGCTCCACGCGCTCCCACCTGCGCCTCACCCTCCCGCACCCCGCGCCCCACCCCCCTCACCTCACCCTCCCACACCCCGCGCCTCACCCCCCGCACCTCTGTCCTAACCCCCGCATCCCATGTCTCACCCCCGGACCCGATCCTCACCCCCCGCACCCCACGCCTCATCTCCTGCACCCTGCTCTTTACCCCGCACCTCACCGCCGCTCCCGCGCCTCACCCACCGCACCCCGCTCCTCACCCCCCGCTACCCCCGCATGCCATGTCTCACCCCCGCACTATGCGCCTCACACCCCGCACGCCAGGCGTCACCCCCCGCACCCCCCTCCTTACCCGGTTGCGGTTAGTCTCGCAATGCCTATGTTATCTCTTCGAGTTCAGTCTACGTGATTTTGATTTCTTTTAAGTGTGAATGTTGTGACAACCCTTGCGGTAAGGTCAGCAGTAGGTACATATGTGCCGGTAAATACGTGAGCGGAGCTTCTGTTATGCCTATTTTGTGGCTTAACGTACCTTGCAAAGGTCGAGATAAACACCACTAACAGTCAAACCCACACGTGTGATACCTTGTCTATAGTCAGTTAACCTGCATGATCGACGCGATCACGCAAACCCACTGAGTCACGATCAACGGCTTAATGTACCTTGCGGAGCACAGAAACGGTCGAGATAAATTCCGCTAACAGTCAAACGCATTCATGTCATAACCGGGTCTATGGTCAATTAACCTTAATGATCGATGCAACCACGCAAGTACACTAAGCCGAGACAGTTTTTTTCAATTAACAGCATTTTAAATGTTGATATATATGATGAAATTTATATCCATAACTTGAGAAATGATTGGTTCCCCATACAAAATTTTCATCCCCTATTTCACCCCCTCGAAGTTTTATTTTCGCAACAAAAAGTAGCCTATGTCCTTCCCCAAGGTGCTATCTATCTCTGTACCAAAATTCATCAAAATCGGTTTAGCGGTTTAGGCGCGAAAGCGTAACAGACAGACATAGTTACTTTCGCATTTATAATATTATATATATTATATACAGAGTGTAAGGGACAGTTTTCCGAAAACTTTAAGGGCTTGCTCAGTAGACGAAACTGAACAACTTTTCACAATATATTTTTTCAGGAAACGAAAAAAAATCGGCTTCTCCATACAAACTGTCCAATCAAGTTGATAATTTTGTATGGAGAAACCGATTCTTTTTTAGTTTCCTGAAAAAAAATCTTGTGGAAAGTTGTTCAGTTTCGTCTACTGAGCAAGCCCTTAAAGTTTTCGGAAACCTGTCCCTTACCCCTGTAACAGAGTGTAACAAAACTGGTGTAGGACCCGTTAACTGGGGATTCTACTCATCGTACTGAACAACTTTTGTTCTAACACTTTTCTCAAATCACAAAAAAAATTTGGACATTTGTTTGTTTGTTTGTAGTCTCTTTATTGTACAAAAACATAAAACAGAACAATATTGCTTATAAAAGTAACAGATTGTACAAAGGCTGACTTATCCCTGGAAGGGATCTCTTCCAGTCAACCTTTGGGCAAGTAACTTAAAAAGAAAATTTCGGGTGGCAAGTTCTGCACATAGTCATACTAAACAATTACAAACATAGACCATATTGTAACAAAATACTTTAAAAATCTTGGCTTTATTTGAAGGATTTCTCAACCATTCCGTAAGGCCTCCACTTTAAAAATCCTATACTTTTCTTTCTTTCGTAGCTCACTAGAATTTGGGAGTGTCGTGTGGAATCCAAGCTATAATGTCCATATTAATAGATTGGAAAAGGTACAAAAATTTTTTTTGAAGAACCTCGATTACCGAAAAACTTTATAACAGTAAAGGCGAATTTATCACGATTCTATCTGCTTGTTTAAAATAATTCATAATATTATTGATTCGCCTGCACTTTTGGCAGAAATCAACTTTAGGATTCCCCCACGTATATCCTCTCGCACTAAAACAACATTCTCTATTTCCCCCTATTCGACCAATTCTACAAAATACAGTTTTTTCAGACGTTCGACGCGCTACTACAACAATGATTTCTAAACTTTTGATATATTTAATTTATCCTTGGGTGCTTACAAAAGTGCTATTAGCAAACTTTTGTTTAATTTAAATTAGCATGTACAGTGCACAAGTTCTTTCTGAGAGCTCATTTATCTGATGTAATAAAAATATCCCATGAGACTCCAGGTCTGTTGTAATATTATAATTATGTGTATGTAACACTACTTACACAGACATGCACCCCGCTCCCCCCCTATAGACTAGCAATAAAGGGCATCGGCCGCTCGCCGCAAGGTGGGCAGATGGCCAAGTTACGAGGGCGACACTGAAAGTTTTTAGAACTGGCCACTTGTAAACGATATAATAAAAAAATAAGTTCAAATTTTGAAAATGGAACTCTTTGCCAATGTTATCGTGTATGTATTTCATTCATTTGTCATTTGTTTCACGATTTGGCGGCAAACTGAAAATTATCTGTGTCACGTCATCATGAATTTAATGCGAGAAAATTTTCTAGCAATGATTTTTTATGACTTTCGATGTCATTTAAGTCAACAAGAAAGTTATGATAGACTTCGATTGGCCTTTCACGATGAAGCCCCATCTCGTGCCACTGTTTACAACTGGTTTAATGAGTTTAAACGTGGTCGCACTAATCTCACCGATGATCTGCGTGAGGGACGGCCTTCTACGGCGACGACTGAAGATAACATCAGTCATGTGCGGCGTATGATAGAGACTGACAAAAGAGTGACCTATCAGCAGATTCGGACAAGCTTAGGCATCGGTATGAGTCAAGTGCACAAAATCCTCCATGAACATTTAGCGGTCAGGAAGCTTTGTGCCCGGTGGATACCTCATAATTTGACAGAGGCCCAAAAACTCCGTCGTGTTGATTGGTGCCGTGAAATGGTTCAAAGATTTAATGGAGGTGACTCAAATGCTGTGTTCGACATACTTACGGGTGACGAAAGCTGGATTTACTGTTATGATCCTGAAACTAAAAGACAGTCTGCTATGTGGGTGTTTCCTTCCGAGGAGTTGCCAACTAAAGTGAAGAGAGGTCGAAGCGTGGGAAAAAAGATGGTGGCCTCGTTCTTCGGAAGGACAGGTCATTACGCAACAATTGTTTTAGAGGATCGAAAAACAGTTACTGCAGAGTGGTACACTAACAATTGTTTGCCACTTGTCTTGGAAAAAGTTCGGGAGAAACGACCTCGCAGTAGGATCCTCCTTCACCACGACAACGCCTCGTCGCACACCGCCAAGCAAACGATCGACTATTTGGCGACGTCAGACGTGGAATTACTGGGTCACCCGGCGTATAGCCCCGACCTCGCACCTTGCGATTTTTATTTATTCCCGAAAATAAAAGAAAAACTTCGAGGAAAACGTTTTATGGACGCCGAGGAAGCAGTGGCTGCGTTTGAAAAGGCCGTCGAAGAGACCCCTAAGGAGGAGTGGGCAAAGTGCTTTTCTCAGTGGTTCCATCGGATGCAGCGATGTATTGATGTGAATGGACACTATTTTGAAAAGATATAATAAAACTAATAACTTTCTAGTTTGTTCAGTTTTTGATTTTCTAAGAACTTTCAGTGTCACCCTCGTAAATTGAAATGTCATTTTTGTTCAATTTTCGTCTTTCAGTCTATTTCTGTCAATGGTCGAGGTAACATCGGACTAAATGTGTGTAAATTTATCGCAAAAATGCCAAGTTGCATCGTTGTCTGATGCGGAAACCGCACTGGGCATCTCAATAAATCAAATGTGCGGGGTTTCATACCAGAAGTAAGCCATATATTGACTAATTTTTATTTAAATAACTTCGTTGCAAAACATATGGTAGTGATGTAACACTTCATCGACTTTTCGATAGATATAGCAAAAAGTTTAGCAACAAAAAATATCCGACGGCATATTTACATAGTTTTATCCAAAGTAGACATGAAATATATTTGACTTATTTTTTTCTTCTAATTATTTTCAGTTTCCAAAGGAACCTAAATAAAAATTAAACGAGTATTAAAACTATGAGCAGACACGACAGCTGGAAAATTTTCTCCTAACATCTCCGCCCAGCTGGGCTATAGATATGTTTTGGAAACTATGATTCGGTTTAATTTTTATTTTTAAAATATATATTTTTTTGTTTTAATATGTATTTTTACTGTATTATTTTTGTGAATTTGTATTAGTATTGTTTAGGTATTAAGATTTAACAAGGAACAATTGCTTAATTTATTTTGTTATCCTCATTTTAAAAATTATCGTAAGAATTTTCGATATTTGTGATCCTTTCTATTACCTCCATCACTAGATATTTCAGACGTATTTTGAGTTTTGTCATTTTCAAATACTCTATTGCTATTCGACGATTTAAATCCTTAGACAGTTGACATCTTGCGGTGATTGGTCGTAATTCAAACATATGACATTCTTAGATTCAAAAATTCGAACAGTTATTCATTCTAAGCTTCCCCCTCCCGCACCTCAGATTTTCCCCTCAACTATGTCCACGCGGTTTCATATTGAAACTGACGTATTAGCGTTCTATAGAGGAGCGGAGCGACGATATAAAACTTCTTTGACTACTTATATGACTGTTTGTTCCCTGAATAAATAAAATAAAAATAAATAAAGATTTAAAAAATAAAATAGACTATATTATACTAACTTAAAATAAAATTTGAACACAAAAGTAGATATAAGTAAAATTAATCCCACTACTTATTATAGTTTATGATAAACGTACATAATATATAAACAGGTATAAAAAACATTATAAAATACATACATAGATCTAATACTATAAGGTAGATACATAATACATATAATTATAATACATACATAAGTAAAATAAATAAATATACATAGCTCAATCAAGGAACTTTGTTATATCCCCAGTGCTTCAGTAAGCTGGATTTGAAAGAGGATACAGAAGGACTGGTCCTAACATCGACGGGCAGGCTATTCCAAAGTCGCATAGCATACAAATTTCATACAAATTGATCAATCTGTTTTGCCATTTTTGTATGGAGAAGCCAAACATTTTTTTGCGATTTGAGCAAAGTCGTAGAACAAAAGTTGTTCAGTACGATGAGTAGAATCTCCAGTTAACGGGCCCTACACCAATTTTGTTACATCCTGTATATAGTATGGAAGTATGGATAAGACAGCGTATAGCACTATTGTAAGCGCTATTCCCAAGTTGAGGAATACCATCAAAGAGAAAAGGAGAGGGAAACTTCGAAAGGGCGTGCTGTTTCATCACGACAACGCACCCGCGCACAGCTCGGCAGTTGCGATGGCTGCCATTCAACAAGCTGGCTTCGAATTGGTTGACCACCCTCCCTTATTCACCAGATCTGGCGCCTAGCGATTTTTACCTGTTCCCCAAATTGAAAGAATACTTAAGGGGTAACAGGTACGAAGACGATAACGAGGTGATGGATGCCGTGGAGAGCTTTTTGCAGGACCAAGACAAAACTTTTTTTTTTGAAAGGGATTGAAGCCTTGGAAAAGCGCTGGACTCGGTGTGTAGAGAGACTCTGAGACTATGTAGAAAAATAAATTATTAAGATATCAATAGTCATTATATTCTATCTCATTCTCACTACTTTTTGATCCCTCCTCGTATATTTACTTCCTGATACATCTACACCCGTGAACAGTACCGACACATCCCCACAATTCTCTCGGGATCTCCTAAATTATTCCGAATTAAGGAAGTGTAACGCGTCTACTTCAATAAAAAAAATAGAATTTGTTTATAATTAATGACTACATACATTTATCCCGGCGAAAATGGAACATCCAGATTATGGTTTATATAAATCAACCGCCTCCGTAGCCCAGTGGCTTGTCCGCTCGCTTTACATGAGGAGGTCGCGGGTTCGATTCCCGGCGGGGTTCAACTTTGTAGGATGCGGTTTGGTTGGTGGTAGGACATTTTCGAGCCCGCCTGGCTAGCTACCACCATCTTATCACCGTCTTGCTGCCAATCATCAATGTTAACAGCATTGATGTGTTCCGGCATGAAGATAAGATAGCCAGTTCTGCATTGCGTTGGGGAATCTTGGTAAGCCCGCTTCCATCTTCGGCATCATCATCACTTACCATCAGGAGAGATGATGCCAAGGGCTTACCAATTGAGGGTAAAAAAAAGATCTTCATTGATAATTTAAAACGATGCCGAAAATATCCTCTTCGACTTCCATAAAAATGTTATGGTAAGTAGTCACACACTAGTGAGTGGCGTCACACCAGTTAGTTATCAGTAATGGACAATTCTGCTTCAATACCAGACTGTAAAGATTCGCGAGAAAGTATACTCAGCGTGGCTGTACAATTTAAACATATATTACTGATGAATGTAAAATAAAATATAGCGGTTTTCATATATCCCTCTCAACTAAAGTAAACAAGAGAATTTCTCTTGTTTCTGTGCCCGCACCGAACTAGCGAGTCCGTAGATAACGGATTGGTGAAAGACGACGTGCACTTCCAATGAACTCAGTTATGTTCTTTGATTTAACTGACACGGAGTTTCAGTTTAGCGTATCATTTTATCTGTAAACTACATTATGTTATAAAGTAGACAGTACTGTTATCGCCGCAGTTAAACTGTCCGTTATCTATCAGACCATAAGACGTAATCGTCAAAAACCATCACGGTTATACAGTAATAGAGTTTTGGATATTGCCATTGAAGTTCTGCTCGCGTTTATTTTTAATTTATTTATTTAATTTAGTTCATTTACGCCATTAGAGTAAGGCTTTCACGTTTTAAAGCCAACATGCGACTCGATCCGAGCAGGTTGCCCTATTAGCGTCATACTGAATCAGTTTGTACGTAGGTCACTACATCATTTTTGTCGTACTTACAGAGAATTGATTTTTTTTGGAAGCAAGCACCTTCAGCGGCTTTACAAGCCTTCATACACTCAAACCAAGTGGCAAGAGTCTCCGTCCAAAAGGACTGTGCAATGTTAGCGCAAATTTCTTTAAACGCTTCTAGTAGCTCTGGGTGGCTGGAAAACTTTCGCCTTTTCAACTGCTTCTTAAGGCAGAACGTCGCGGAATTTACTAGCGCTGGAGGTTTTGAATTTATTTTTATTAAACTACAGAAGATACATAGGCTTCCTTTTGTTTGCGAGCATTACACCATAGGGTGGTATTTTTGCGAAAATTGCAGGCATTGAAAATACGTTGGTGTAGTTTATAAATGGTACAAGTGTTAAAAGTGGCCACTTTTAGCACTTGTACCATTTATAACTACACGAAGATATTCTCAATACTAGCAATGTTCGCTAAAATAAAACCCTATGGTTTAATGCTCGGAAACAAAAGGAAGTCTGTGTAGCTTCTGTAGTTTAATAAAAATAAATTAAAAACCTCGAGCGCTAGTGAGTTCCTCGACGTTCCGCCTTAACGTAGGGGAACAAAGAAAAATCGCATAGCACTGAGTCCGGACTATGAGCAGAATGACTAAGCAATTTTATTTAGATTCCTCGAGAAAGATGGTAATAAGACCAGCTCGATGTGATTGCAGCATTTTCATGGTGCAAGAACCAAATATCAAGTCTTGACTGAGGTCCCAAATTTTTTGAGGCTTCAAAGTCTTTTAGGAGACAGTCATCGATGTACCAAAATGCTGTGACACTTCTCTGTATCTCTAAGGGATTGACAGCCAAAATACCCCTTCTTCCGAAAAAAAATGAGACTAATTTTTTTACAAATGGAGCTTGATTCACTAATGTTGGTAGTTCCTAGACTTCAAACACCCACAATTTACGTTGAGATTTAGTAGGGACGTCGTTATTCTAAATATAAATTCTATCGCTTATAGTGATTAAATTGATAGCATTAATTATTAGAATGACCATCGTCAATTTTTTGCAGCATTTATTTCACCATTTTTATCTCTGCTCCCTCAAAGCATCGGCGATTGAATGTGGTACCCAGAGTGAACAATTTTGTATAACATTTAATTCGGTGCGCAGAATATGGTGAAAAGTTCAGTTCATCTTCATTAAATTACCTATCTGGCTATGTTATTCGTCGGTCTTGCGTAATTCGATTTTTGATAGTAAGAATATTTTGTATCAGTATTTACTTCAGTCGGCCTACCAGATCTTTGCCCGTCCTCTTAGTTAAAGTTTCCGCGTTAGAATTGTAAATGCCACCTTTTTATTATCCTTAAAGATGGACAAGTATCATGCAATACACCACTCATTTCCACAAAGCATTGATGCTTTGTAATACCATGACGAAAATTATACAGGGTTACAGGAAAAGTCGTACTGAATATTAAAGGACGTTATTATTCAGGTCATTTCTGATGGATTTGATTCTATGATATGGTGTCCGAAACTTAACCGTCATGGAGATATTGAACTTTAAAGATTTTTTATAAAATCCTCAATTTTTTGGCTTTTTTGTCGATTTTTTTGGGATTAGTGCTTCTGGGGTACGTTTTTTTGATGTAACTAGTTAGAAAGCATGTCAATTAATAAAAATGATTAACCTAAACTGAACCTACTACTAACAGCTTAAAAGTACTGCTTGACAACGGTTAGAATTAAATAATTTTCAACAACAGTTTTTAAATCTAAAGCTCTTTTAAAAAATGTATGGAACTTTTTCTGCAAATAGTTTTAAAAACTTCTACATCTCTTTAGCTATTCAAAAAGGTATAACAGCAGTTTTCTTCTCAAAACTTTGTGTAAGGCCTTAATTCTTGTTAATCGACTCTTTAGTTTACAGATTCTCATCGATTAATGAGACTAAAGGCCTTAGGGTGCATTTCCACTGATGCGGAGCGGGGCTAAGCAGGGCGGAGAACATCAGAGAATAGTAGCAAGTGTTTCCACTAAAGCGGGACGGAGCAGAGTAGAGCAGAGTGGAGCGAAGTAGGGCGGAATGGAGTGGAGTGGAGCAGAGCAGACCTAGAAAATGGACACATGCAGCTCCAGACCACTCAGCTTCGATCCGTCCCTCTCAGGTCCGCCCCGCTCCGCTCCGGCCTACTTCGCTCCACTCTGCCCTACTTCGCCTCACTCTGCTCTACTCTACTCCGTCCCGCTTCAGTGGAAACACTTGCTACTATTCTCTGATCTTCTCCACCCTGCTCAGCCCCGCTCCGCATCAGTGGAAATGCACCCTAAGGCCTTTAGTCTTATTAATCGATGAGAATCTGGAAACTAAAGAATCGATTAACAAGAATTAAGGCCTTAAACAAAGTTTTGAGAAGAAAACTGCTCTTCGTTTGAAGCTGAAAAGGACTAAAGAGTTGTCAAAAAAATGTACCCTCTGCTAACTTAAGTGTTATTTGGTCAATATTTTGCCTATTTAATAGTAAGTGTTATACCTTTTTGAATAGCTAAAGAGACGTAGAAGTTGCTAAAACTATTTGCAGAATAAGTTTCATACATTTTTTTAAAAACAGAGGGCTTCAAATTTACAAACACTTAATGAAAATTATTTAATTCTAACCGTTGTCAAGCAGTCTTTTTAAGCTGTTAGTAGTAGGTTCAGTTTTGGTTAATTTTATTAACTGACATGCCTTCTAACTAGTTACATCAAAAAAATGGACCCTAGAAGCACTAATCCCAAAAAAATGGATAAAAAAGCCAAAAAATTAAGGATTTTTTAAAAAATATTTTAAGTTCAATATCTCCATAACGGTTAAGTTTAGGACACCATATCATAGGATCAAATCCATCAGAAATGACCTGAATAATAACGTCCTTTAATATTCAGTACGACTTTTCCTGTAACCCTGTATAACATAATAACCAAATCATCACCTCGCGTTAACTCAGCCATCACAGTGTTTTTTTTTATAATTTAGGAAAGACCAGTACGAGTATCAAATGTCAACTGATAGTAATCTAATGAACTGCAGTTTATTATATCACCCTCAAAAAAGTCTTATCTTACTTCAATCAGGCATACGACAAAACTTCCGTAGTGGACTACGTATTTTGCATTCACACAGTGAGGTTATGGACTAAAAAAGTTAATTAGAATAAAGAAAAATTTTATCTGAAGTTTCGAACGTGTTTTGACTTATTTTGAGTATATTTTCACACTGTTGCGCTGAATGTTCTAACTAATATAGGTAAAATCTAAGCAAAATTTAAGAAATAAGCCAATAACTAACGGGAGCGCTACGAACATACATTGTATATTTTTGCAAATACAATATCGCAGATGGCAGCCGTCACACGTTAACATTTACAATATTACCTTTCTTTACTTTTTATACATAAAATAATATTAATAAAAAAGTGAATACCAATAAAAAGTATGACTTAAGTAACATTTTTCAATTTTGTCGTAACAAAACTAAAAATTAAAGCCACTTCGTAAGTAATGGGCAAAAAACTTAACCAAACTGCCCGTTCGTAAATTCGATTCTTTTATTCGGAGTTTTTACTTTCGCGAGCTACAAAATAGTAAGGAAGTAATGTCATTGCAAAATAGGGATTTGAAGCACGGCTACATCTCCTTAAATTCTTCACCAAATTAATTAATGATTCAAACATTACTTTAAAGCATATTATCAGTTATTGTCATTTTTTTTTTGGTTTGGCACTCATTTACTTTGGACCACTATTTATACAGGGTTATTTTTGGACCCCCCAATAAAACTTCACAGTGGCTTCTACTCATGAAACTGAGCAACTTTCCCGAAGGAACCAATGGTCAATTCCCAAAAAATTTTTGGACCTTTCATACTAATTGATCGGCCCTATTTAGTATGGAGATGCCCAAAATTGTTTTTCGATTTGACAATTGGTTATTTAAAGAAAGTTGCTCAGTTTCATGAATAGAAGAAGTTACTATGAAGTTTTGGTGGGTTAGTCCCTGAGGGCCCCGATCCCCGAGGCACCCGTCCCGGAGGGCCCCGATTTATTTTTTGCAGTTCAGTTCAATAAGTCAGTTTAGCTTAAAAAGAAAAATAAATCGGGGTCCTCCGGGACGGGTGCCTCGACGATCGGTGCCTCAGGGACTAACCCGTTTTGGTGGGGGGTCCAAAAATAACCCTGTATTTATTATTGAAACATTTGTGATGGCCCGCTTACGCCTCCTATCTTTTTCTACGTCTTTGCCAATAATGATTTAGAATACTGCTCTGTACACTGACTCAATTTTACTTACGTGTAAACACAAATAGTAAGTATATGCCCAATGATGGTTTGAGGGCAACAATTGATATTTTATTATGTTGTTATACGCAACATAATATTGAAGTATATTTTTTCGAGAAAAAATAGATTAGCTATTTTTATTTTAATAAATAACACCTACATTTTTATATACATAACAGTTTAATTGGCTGACTCGGTGGCTAAGTGGTTAGCGATCCTGACCTCTGATCCAAGAGTCGTGGGTTCGATCTCCACACAGGGCAAACTTTTCTGTGATGAGCAGAATTGTTTTTCAAGCCGCCTCTAAAGCCTCCGACATGGTTTAATGACCACCATCTAGTGATAGCAGCCGGCACCAACGGCTTAACGTGCTTTGCGAAATCAAACCCATCCAGGTTATGACCGTTACTGTAGTCAGTTATCTTGCATGATCGACGATACCACGCAAGCCGCACTGAGCTACGACCGCTAGGCACAGTCCATTACCCAAATAGCAAATTTCATCTAATTTATTGTATTGTAATAATTAATTAATATTATCTAAGGCGATCGTGACTCAGTGCGGCTTGCGTAGCCATGTCGATCACGCAGGTTAATTGGGTACAGACACGGTTACAACATGGATAGGTTTGATTGCTCGTGGTATTTATCTCGACCGCACGTGTTCGTCAGATGTCTTATAGGCGGCTTGAAAACTTTTGAGTTTTGACAATCGGGTTTGCCCACTAGCTCCATAACCTCCACACATTCGGACTTGGGCACTGTGTGGAATATGGCATCACCTTCTCGAGTTAGAGACCCATACCCCAGCATTAGGTACAATATGGATTATTTACCACCTAATTCATTGCGTTAGCATAGCAATAGTCATATGTATAGGAAATATAACATCCGAGGCAAAATCGGGAGCCGAATTGTTCCCTTCCCTGAGGGGAGCGACAGACAACTGACTCTCGCGTTATACTCGTGATCGGATGTTGTCCGTGTGGACTGGCCTGCTCTTGTCATTGGTTTTTGTAATTGTTAGTAACTAGCTTCTAATTACAATTTACTTTCATATCTACTAAATACTTTCTTTTTTATATTTTTTTATTTATAGATATGACACTATATAAATCAACTCTTGACCTAGCATTAAGATGTAATAGAATATAATCAGTTAAAAAAAGTGTTGGAGGGAGTTTCTTTGGACCCGTCGTTTCTACTCACTCCGCAAAAACTTCCCGAAACGGCGAGTATACGAGTTCCGAGTGGTAGGAACCTCGTATTAGGTAGATAAAAGAATGACGTTCGAAAAGTGTACACTGCTACCTACTTCGAATTAATATACTATGTTGGAACTTTTAGTCATTAAAATTTAGGGGGATTTTAGAAAGTCTTTATTTATGTAAACAAGTACACGTATCAATAAATTAGCATTATAATATCGGACAGAAATCGATGTGAAATTAATAAAGTTCGCAGATATTATCGAACAAATCAGTGATAAAAAGTTGATATTTTAATTTTAATAACTATTGATATTTTCGTGCATAAATAACGTTTAAAAGTAGTGGTGAATTAGTGTTTTTTTACGTCATAGGGGAAAAATCAATACCAGAAAATACAAAGTGTCAATTTACTTATTTCTTTCCCTTACTTATATAAAATCTGACAGAGATACTGTAAACTAAACTTGTATTTTATAGGGTCCTTATAAATACCAAAATTTTTTTTACCACGGCTTCTAATCACTAAACTGAAAAACTTTCCTCAAGGAACCTATGCTCAATTCGCAAACAATTTTTGGATTTTACAAAAGAATAAACTTTTTGAGCGCCTCATTATTCTTGATGCTTTAGAATTGCCGCGATCACAAATGTTTCATAATACCGATTCGAATCAACCTAATTCGATCGACTCGTTGAAACTTCATCTACATAGTTGAAACATTTCATTACTCAGATACTTTTAACTTGAAAGCTTTAGGAAAACTTAACATATGCAGCGAACTGCGCTTTGAATCAGTGGTGTAGACAACTAATTCCATCTATCTGCGTTACATTAATGCCATAGCAATTAAGGAACACAAACAACTACGTAGTTAATTGAATACATTAACAGATTACAAAAAAAAAACGTGATTCTAAATAGATGGTTAAATAATGAAGTTTAATAATTAATTCAGATAGATTTATAATTAAAAAAATAAATCAATGGCTACTTAATCAAACATCAATGTTAATAGCATTGATGTGTTCCGGCATGGAAATAAGATAGCCCGCTCTCCATTACGTTGCAGAATTTTTGTAGCCCGTTTCGATCTTCGGCATCATCATCACTTACCATCAGGTGAGATGATGACAAGGGCTTATCAATTGTGGATAAAAAAGTAAAATTTTTAATATTAGTATTGAAAAAGGCGTCTTTCCAGATCTTATGAAATATAGTAAAGTTATACCCCTTTATAAATCAGATTCCAAAACTGATGCGGGAAATTACAGACCAGTTTCTGTGTTACCCGTTCTAAGTAAAATCTTTGAGAAAATTAAGCTCCACCAAATGCGGGACCTCCTGTTACAGGTATTTTTATAAAAGGATGGTCCCATCCATGTTTGTAAAATTTTTATAAAATGATATTGAAATAAAAATTTACTATTTAGTATAAAGTCGTTGCAAAAGTTCGTGCGGTTTTTGGATACTTTATTTGGTTAAAATAAATCAAACTAAATTACAGCTTTTAACCAAAATATTCACGATTACTATCTATAATATTTGCCCATCTTTCGGGTAACAAATATATAACTGCAGCTTATATAGAATATAGAAGTTTTCATCGTAGGGTTTCATTAACCGAAACCATGACAGTAGGAGCAAAATCTGAGCTGTACGCCGCCGGATGTGTTTGGACTTCCCAGTCCAGTAGCAATATCGCATTTTTAGTGCTTCGAGATTCATGTGGCCGAACGTTGCCGCCTATCTAATGACGCGGCAATTGCGGTGGTGTGGGCATGTGTACCGGATGCCCAACGAGAGAGTGGCTAAGCGCATCTTCTACTCCGAACTGCAGGAAGGGAAGCGAAAGCAAGGCGGCCAACTCCTGCAGTATAAAGCGCCACATGAAGAGATGTAGCTTAGATCCATCTCAGTGGGAAACTCTGGCGGCAAACCGGTCACAATGGAGGCGTACAAAAAACACTAAGGTGTTGGAGTTTGAAGCGCGGCGACGTAAAGAGCTCGACGCCAAGCGCGACGAGCTGAAGGCCCGACCACCTGCGGCCATAAAATACAATTTCTTCGGGGGAATACTGACATGCTGTGAGTGTGGCCGTACATTCACAGCAAAAAATGGCTATGTCAGTCACATAAGAGCACATGAACGACGCTCCAATTTATGATTGCAGTCGCTGAAGCCGAAATCGGCCTGGATTGATTGATTGATTGGCCGAACGTTATCATGAAGCAATATGTCTCTGTCTCTAAGGTTTGATGCCTACCAGAACGAGGTCAATCAAATCAAAATCAAAATATTATTTATTCGAAGTGGGTATCACTGTACATTTTTCGTAGGCCATATTTTTTTTTACCTAATACGAGGCTCCTACCACTTGAAACTCGTATACCCAACATTTCGGGACATGTTTGCAGAGACAGAAGACCTACACAAACAGTTTAAGTAAACGGCACAAATTCTTCTGGTTCTAAAGTAATAATTGACCACGCTGAATACGTTAAAAACAACCGACTTCAATCGAAGCAACTCCAATTTGCTATGTTTTTGTTGATTTTCTCAAAAACCGCTGAATCGATTTCGATAAAATTAATATGGGACCACCTGTGAAGTATACCCTTTCAAACAAAAAAAGAATTTTTGAAATCGGTTCAGGCGTCTTCGAGTATTCGGTGAACATATATAGAAAAAAAAAAAAAAAAGATTCCGACGAATTGAGAACCTCCTCCTTTTTTTGAAGTCGGTTGAAAAAATAGGTGTTCCCAGGAATCTATTTTAGCCCCTTTTCTTTTCCTTATGTATATTAATGTCTTACCTTTTATGGTGTAACATCTCTCAAATATTGTGTTGTTCGCAGATGACACTTCTCTTATTTTTAAGGTAGATTGAAAAGACTGCAAAATTGACGAAGTAAACAACAATCTTTCTGAGATACATAAATGGTTTACTGTTCACAATTTGTTATTAAATGCTAACAAAATGAAAGTAATAAAATTCAGATCGCCAAATGTTAAACAAGGCTACGATAGTGTAATATTAAATGGCAATAATTTAGAATTCGTAAATGTTACAGTTTTTCTTGGTATCACATTCGATGCTTCCTTACGTCTGAAGTTTCTACATGGGGTCCACATATAGAAACTTCAGCTGGAAATTTAATTCAGCTGCTTACGCCATTAAGAAAATAAGGCTTATAGATATAGGTGCGAGACGTATGTATTTTAGTTAGACGAAGACAAGCAGAAACTGCAGCATAAGGTGAACTTATGGAAGGGTGCGGTTGAGAGCGGCGGTCTAAAGCTAAATGTTGCGAAGACCGAGTGCATGGCCTGTGGTAGTACGGATCCCGAACCCATAAAGGTAGGCGCAGAGTCCGTAGTTAAGACGGACAAGTTTAGATACATTGGATCCGTCCTGCACGAATCTGGGTTAAAATTGACCATGACGTTCAAGCCCGGATTAGCGCAGCTTGAGCGAAATGGCGGAAAGTAACCGGAGTTATTTGTGACCGCAGAATGCCGGTGAAATTGAAAGGCCTCGTGTGCAAGTGCATCATCCGCCCCGTACTGCTCCATGGCAGCGACACATGACCAGTACTTGGAAGACATGTCCAGCAGCTTCACGTCGCGGAGATAAAAATGCTGCGGTGGATATGTGGCGTTACGCGACTCGAACGCATCCGTAACGAGCATACCCGTGGTAGCCTGTGTCCGAGACGTAGCGGACAAATAGCAGGAAAGTCGTCTCTGATGGTTTGGTCACGTAAGCCGCAGACCGCCAGAGTACGTCGGTAAAAGATGCCTTGAACATATCGTTGATGGCCCTAGATCGCGTGGAAGGCCCAGGAAGCGCGGGCTTGACGTTGTGAGAGCGGACATGAGAGCAAATGACCTCACTGTGAGGAGGATGTTGAAGATCAAGCAAAGTGGAGTAGATTGAGTCAGAAAACGGATCCTGGCTCCAGCCGGGAAAACGCTAAATAAGTAGAAGAATGTCTTATGGAACCCTTATTTGAGGACATGCAGCTGACATAGAAACTATTTTTGTATTACAAAAAAGGCTATCCGTGCAATACCAATTCGTTGAGAAACAAGTTAAACGAAATAGATATTTTAACTGTTGCCAGTCAGTTCATATACGAAAATAACATTTCGTAAGAATTTAGATTTGTTTTCTAGAAACGGTGACAGGCATAATTTTAACCTTAGAAATAAGAATAACATTGAAGTTGCCTATTCGAGGCTAAGTAAGGTTATTAAGTCATTCATGGGGCAGTGTATTAAATTCTATAATAAAATTCGTCTATTCCCGTTGTCGCCCACCTTCTGGCCACCTCTGGTGGACATCGCAACTAATTTTCTGCCACTGTCCGCCACTTTCTAATAAATATAATTAATATTTTACTATCAGAATTGTTATGTTTACTAATAAACAAAAAAAGACGTATTTGAGGTTGAATCCCCCACTGACAACGCAACTTTTTTTCCCGTTGTCCACCAGTGTTGGCCAAAAGGTGAGGGACAACGGGAATAGACGATAAAATTCCTGACAATGTAACTACCTTACCAGCAAATGAGTTTAAAATTCATTTGAAGAAATGCCTATGTTCCAAACGTTACTATAAAACACTAAACTATGTAAATGATAAAGATGTATGTACATGTATACGTATAGATCCTCCAGCTCTTAGTTCCAGTGATGACTTAAACTGTATTAGAAATTAAGTTTTTTTTTAATGTGTTGGGCCTAGTTTCTTTGGACTCGACGTTTCTTCTCGCTTCACTAACACATCCCGACACGTTGAGTGTACAAGTTCCGAGTGTTGGGAACTTTGTACTAGGTAGAAAAAAAGTATGTGTACAACGTCTACTTAAATAAAAATCATTTTGACTTTGAACGTAAATTTAAGAATGTACTTACTTTGTCGGAGTCTGTCGTGTTGCCGCTACCAAAGGACGCTAGTGAATTTCGATCCAAATTTTCCGTAGTTTCATCCAGTATGGAATCGTCTAAATCTCTGTAGAAGAAAAAACCGGTTAATAAAGTAATGGAAGTCTGACTCCATTTACTGTTGAAGATAGGAAGAAAAAATGTATAGTGCCTGCTAGATCTCTGTGAGCTTGTGGGGCGGCCTCGAGCGGGACTTCGCGGCGGCAGTACTCCGCTAAAGTATGTTTCCTGTGAGAAAAGACATAGGGATTGAAATCGATGCAAATAATAAATAAATGGTAATAAAAAACGAATATTACAATATTCACCTGTATCACTTCGCGCAGTCGTCGTACCCACGTCTGTTTGACTTCAAGAGAGGGTGCTTTGAGCACTATTCTACAGTCACTAGCCATTGGCTCTCGCCCTGTCCATACGGAGAATTTGCACTCATCTGCTTCGATGTGCTCTGTTATGCCAAGATCAGCCGTCTACAAAAAAATGTAAACGTTACAACATTTTTATTAAAAAAAACTCAGCCCCAGAGTATGGATGGCTATTTGACTGTCAATAATTCACATCGAATCGACATGCAGTTTTCTTAAAGCAAGCATTTTGCATTTTGGTACACATCGTAAATTTTAATAATTCACATGGGAGACATTTGCAACATCCACAAGGACCCACATCCACATGAAGAACAAATTTAGAGAATAAGACAATGTATCGAAAACACTCACCATAAACTTAGTTTTGTAGATATACTTCGCTTTCCCATGCGAATCTTTGACTTCCTTAGCTAGAAGCAAGTGTAGGTCGAAAAGGAACACCCGTCTCTCCCGCCCTTTCTTGATAATTTGTCTGAGGTCCCAAACGTGGAAGGAGTCTTGTAAAATGACTTCTCCAAGACTGTCAATGGGCACATCACAGCCTTCAAGAAGACTAAGATGCATGGCATCGTTCGCCTTTCTCGGTACCGAAGAGCATACTTCAAGACCGTCCTGAAACAAATGGGATGAGTAGATATCCAATGTTTATTTTAAAATGTTATCCGCAGTTATTAACTGGAATGGGTTTGAAAAAAATAATGCATAAAAAATTTTAATTCTACCTGCTAAGACCTAAGAAAACTGCAATAAAATATAGTTTTTTTTTTAAGTTCTTGAACTCCACTCCATCCATAAGCTTATAAATGTTAAAAATTAAATAGTTAATTACATCTTTTTCTATGAATATTTAACGGTATGTGCACGACAGTGGCACAGCCTAGCGAACACAAATGTAAAAAAAGAGCTACTTTTGTATGGGGGCGACCCCTAATACTCCTTGTTTATAGGGTTCCGTACCTCAAAAAAAAGGAACTCTTATAAGATCACTTGTGTGTGTCTGTTTGTTTGTCCGGCTGTCACGGCCAATCTGGTCCGAATCTACTGGACATTAAGTTAAAGAAAACTTAGTACACATATAAATTTCTGTGACCCAAACGCAGTTTTTTGAGTGTGGGGGTGACTTTGGTTTTTTATACCCATATTTTTTTTTGCAAACGGTACCTTGTGACATGAAATGAAAGGGTTTGTTTCAGGGTTTGTAAATATCCGTTATTTATAATAAATATCAAAATATCAGATATTTTTTATATATATCCGATATTTTTGATATTTATCAAAATTACAACTAATTTCAATTTCTTAATCTAATACGTTTTTTTCGAAATGGCTGAATTTAAAATGTAGGTATATGTTTGATAATTTGAAGACGTTTATCAAAATAACATTAAATTTTTTTACTCTGATATGTTTTTTTCGAAATAACTGAATCTAAAATGTATATTTTATTTTGCTAATTTAAAGATGATTAATTAAATTAAACTCATTTATTTATTATTGTTATTATCATATCTTTATTCTTTGGATTTGGCACATTCATTCTTAAGAATCAGCTCTTAGAAGCTAGGAAAATATAAATATCAATATTGATATATATCAAGCAACTCAAATGTATATTTTATAATTTCAAAGAAATAGTTTAAAATAAAAAACGACGAAAAGAGACCAAAACTGCTGACCTAAAACTTTGAAAAATATATTGAAAATAGTTATTTACTTATAGATTACAGGAAAACGAAGTCTAGGGTCTTAAAATAAGATGGTAAAATCTCAATATTGTTTCTTTGTACAGAACTGTCGGTGCGCGTATCAGACTCGCACTTGTTCAGTAATTTAATATATGTCCGATAATAATTATTATGTGAAACTAGCTACCTATTTTTAATTTACAAATACTATTAGCAGAGGGCGCACTTTCCCTCAAATATGATGGTATGGTGAAACAGTCAATGTTTCGAAACATTAAATGTAATTTTTAAAAAGAAACTTTGTGTTTTTGTAATTCCGTAAATAACTTATAAAATTACAATTAATGTGTTCCTAATTTTATGAAAGTTTTACAACGATCCACTAGAGCGCCATTTATTGCATCTCTCGGCAACTGCTGTTGACACCGTTGGATACACTGTGGCACCCTTTGGATACAGATGTTTTAATAAGCAGGTAATATTCAGAATGGAACCCTTAACTCACGTTATCTGTCTGTCCGTCACGTTTAAATGCTTATTGGTTGCATTGCATAAGACATTACTAACAAATAATAAAAACTAAAAACAAAAGCGGAATATACAGGGTGTAACAGAAGTGAAGAAAATTTTTTTGGACTTTCATACAAATCGATCAGCTGGCGAACCAAGTTTGTATGAAAAGTCCAAAAAAATTTTTGCGATTTCAACAAAGTTGTAGAACAAAAGTTGTTCAGTTTGATGGGTAAAAGCCAACCTTGAAGTATTGTCACACACTTCTGTTACACCCTGTATATACAAGAAATCTTTTTTATATAAGGTGTAAAAGACTAAGCTGAAACAAACTGGAGCTTCTACTCATAAAACTGAAAAATGATCCATGAATTCAAGAATTTTTTTTTTACTTTTTGAACAAATCGATAAGTGGGCCAATGGGATTTAACTAAAAATATATTTCATTGTTTCAATCAATTTAGTATATGGCATTCATTACTCTTTTTATTGGCTATGTCGTAGTCGGGTAGAAACAATGATATTTTACTAAGGATATTGCACGCTAAAGCAACGCGGCAGCGTAGCGCGGCACAAGGACACTATACGTAGCTATACATCAATAGTAAACGTCGTAGAAACAAACGAAACACAGCCTATCTCCTTCTTACAAATGGAGCGCGTGAATTGCTATTTCATATTACGTCATCTCGCAAGCCCAACGCGTGACGTGGCGTGACTCTTGAGAACATAAGAAGCGTGGAGTAGCATTTGTTTTTTTTTTTTGTATTGGGCATAGTGTTTCAAATACTGCCATTCGTAATGTTTTCTGAAATATTGTACAATTGACTTAATTAGAATTCCAGTTATATATTATGTGATTTTTTAATAACGGATATGAATATTTCAGGCTAAATTATTAATCGGGATAAATATGTCAAGTTGTCGACTTTTTTGTACCGCTTAAAAAAAAGGAAAAAGTTTTTACTCTGTCAATGGTCGACAGAATGGGTATGAAAAAATGGTCAATTCAACGATCGATTTGTATGGAGCGTCATTTTTTTCATTTATTATGTATGTTTAAGACGTTGTTACATTTGAACCAAACAATGGTGATTTTCAAATTTCCCATTAAAAATTACCTTGTTTACAGGCTGTTTAAAAAAGTGCGTTTGAAATTTTAAGGTGTTGAGTAACACCTTAAAATTTCAAACGCACGCATCAAGTATACAGAGTGTTAAAAAAGTGCGTTTGATTATAGGTTGTTAATGAAATGCGTTTGAAATTTTAAGGGGTTACTCAGAATCAGAATCAAGTATAAATAACAGAAAAATATTGTAACAATCTGATCTGCAATTTCTTTTTCATTTTTTCATACAAAAGCTGAATAGAGACTCAAGGATTTGTATGAGAATCTAAAATATTAATTGTAGATCCTACACTTAATCTGATGCCCTACACGTGACCGAGAGTAATTTTAAGTGTAACCTTGTGATAGAATGGTTAATTGTGCCACACGATAAGGAAGGAAGCTTAGTATATATTTTTACAAATTTCGAGAATATTCGCCTTTTGTACTTAAAATATTTATTTATTTATTTTATTATTTATTGTACACAGAAAAGCGATCCATATTATTAACAAAGTACACTCATTCACATATAGTATGTTTAAGTAAAGAAGTTTGAGTTTGAGTTTGAGTTTAATTATGCAAGTTTACTGCAAAAAAGCAGTTAAATATTTGTTAAAAGGTGAAAGAAATGTTGCAAATAACTGTGAAATAACCTAACCTAACCAATTAAACAAAAAAATTAAAAAAAACAATTAATTATACAAAACCTGACCAATAAAATCCTTTTAATTAGCTGTAGTCGGATAAAAATGTAAGTACCCTTCATAAATCTGGGGATCAAAACGAATCTAACAACACCTCGCAGTCCGAAATTTATCAAGCCGTCTTGGGTACTGGCGGTAATAATGAAACAGATTTTCATACATAATACATACATATTAACATTTATACATACACCCGAAAAATATTATCTTCTGATTCGGCAGTATGGCTTTTACACTTAAAACATTTAAACAAAAGCGACTCCACTCTTTTGTTTTATGACTATGTTCTTGTCGCGTACTGACGCATGTCTCTTTCTGGCGCGCGTGAAAGAAAAGAATAGGAATACTCCTTAATAATTTACGATATTTATTGAAATTTCAGTGCTTTTCTACTTTTTTTTACACATTTTCGCGTGTTATCTTTTATAAATAAAATTAACTTAGCGGTGGTAGGTCACACCATCTTTTTTTAGGGTCGTTTGAGTGTTATTTCGACACTTTTTCATGACACATTTGGGCATCCTTACTGCTTTGCGCTCAAAACACGACTAAGGTAAAAAGTGTGCGCACATCGTATTTGAGCACACTTCTGCTGTGCCGTTTACAGCACGCTGATGCAAAGTCCATGTATAGAATGTCGTTGGGTAGAAACAACATCAATTATATTAAAACAAATTATAATTATCGCTAGTAATTACGTTTGCCTAAATTTTCTATAATTCTTAGAAGACTAATATCCATTATTTTTCTTGAAAATGAATGTATAAATCACAGTTAACAACGCTAAGCTAGACGTTAATACGTACGTTTTCATTTTCTGTTAATGACAAAGGTTCAATTCTGTTAACTCGGTGGTTTGTAAAGAACTTCAACATTATCAACGCACCAAAATAAAGATTTGAAAAGCCTTCAGTCAACACGCACTGATTTTATTAGGTATCCATAGCTCTCCCGTGGAATAAACCACCACCGATAATTTCGTTTCCCCAACTACTGACTGTTTTATGCTCGCACACTAATGACTCACTGATGATGAGGAAAACATTTAAATAAATCTATTGTAAACTATTACCAAGCCTACGTTGGAATACTTGTCCAAATCTATAACATGTTGAACTGCCAATGAAGTTATATTGAAATGAAAAACAAATATGTAGAGCAGATAGAGCTTAATGGGTTTACAACATTAGAATATGTACATCGTTAGAGATTTCAATGTGTGTATTAAAATAACTTGTATGTTTATTACACATCTTCACGAGTAAGTTAAATTGTATTCGAAATGTGACACGTTTACAAACCACAACAATATTATGTTAATGGATAAACTATGGATTAGTATAGGCTCTTAACACTCTAATAAGAAACTGTTCTAAAATACAATTTTACCATTAATAGGTATGTTATTAAGATTACTTACTCTTTGGTTTCGAATTGTGTTTAATTTGGAAGCAGAATTCATCAATTTGAATAATAAACAACCAATGATTCTTGACAATAATGTATGTATTATGAATATTTTTGCAAGTTTTAATTTATATCCTATAGGTCTCGTTAGTTCTCGTAAGTAGATGCCTTTATCTTATCTATCAAGGAGTTTTCACCGCGAACAAATCTAAACCGATAAGACTATTGTTGCCATAACCTAACATCAAAATATCCCAAAAAATTTTTTTTTTTCACAAGATTATATGTAGAAAAAAACTGAACGAAGGTTCATACCTTGATTTCTCCCTGCCCCTCAGCACAGCAGGCCTGAAGGTCTTTCAGTAGGAGCTGATATTTAGTAATTCTTTGGACCGGCTTGATCAAGTATGCAGCAAGAGGGTGTTCAAGTTTCTTCTTTCGTTGAATCCTAACAAACAGATTTAAAATTCAGAAGTAACAAAAAGATTTATAAAAAAAAATAAGGGCAGGCAACGTTTTCTCCTTACATAACCTATAATTTATTTGAAATCGTGAAATTGGGCGTATAGTAACACAGTTTAGACACAGCGAAATCTCAGTCAAGACCTAATGAAATCTTTTTGAGGCTTGCCACTATGTACGTACCTTTCAAAGTAATCCCCGGCATGTTGTACCACGGCAGCGTTGCTATCTGGTTTATTGCGACAATAAGACACATACATGTTAAATTCTCGTGCCCAGGTCACGAAGCAATGTCCCACGTCCTCGGGCATTGTTTCGTATTTATCCAATTCACGGAGGAAAACTCTTTCGTGGAAACGATAAATCTCTTCAATGTTACCAAATATAAGTACTTCCTGTGGAAATCAATCGTGCACATCGTTAGTTTCAATGTTGTTGATATAAATAAGTTAATCCTTAAATTTTGTTTCAACATACCTTTCCTTGAAGAGCAGGTGGAACTGAAGCGGGGTCGTTGCGCATTTCAAGCAGATATCCGTTTATGCATTTCTCCAAATCTTTTACATAAGCGCGCTCAGTTTGTAGAAGTTCCGCCATTATGAACCTTAGAAATGACAACAAAATTAACAAAAATATTTTATAATACTTAATTTATTTATATTTATGTCAGTCCTTTCCGACCCTGACTGACAACCATAGTCTGAGACTACAGCAATTCATTTTTAAGATTCAAAGAACTGCAAACTAACTCTTTTCTCCTGGCGCTGCGTCGCTTATCATCCCCAGCAGTAGACGGTTGGGGCTCCGCCCTCACGTCTCCCTCCACCGATTGCGACGACGCTAGGGAGGGTGCCAATCCTGAATCACTCTCGGGCTCACTCTCCCCTCCCTCCATAGACCCGCTAAACTCAGCATATCTGTTCAGAAAAACACAAAACTTAGACAATCGCAACCTGCCTCTGGTGAATATCATCTTTCAAATGATGTCAAAGCCATTGAAAGTTTTCTATAGCGCGAATAGTTTAGAATAAAAACAATGTCCATGAGAACAATAAAACAAACACCAATATCGTCCTATCTAAATCGTTCACGTAGTTCTTCTTCTTATAGTTAACGTAATTGTGTCCCTGCCTGAGCCAGATTCCGATTTTCAACTTAGTTTCTGTCACTTTGCCCGATCTTCTAAATCCTATTTAGTGAGACGGCGTAGAAAAGAAACCCCAGGTATAAGAACGTCAACAGCAGAGGAACATTAATTATTTGTATAACCGACTAATGGAAACTGAGTGTTTAATTCACAAATTACAGGGAATCCTAATAGGGAAGCCAGACGGCCGCGTGTGATTTGATTCGAGCCCCATAACATTGATTAATGACAAACACACCTCTATACTGTCTAACTGACCTGGCATCAACCGCGGCGACCCACTCCTTGATTTGCACGGCGTGCGGGTGTCCCTTCTCGACCAGCCCGTCAGCCAGCTGAGCCAACAGGCGCACGCGCTCGCGGCTCTCGCGCGCCACGCCGGCCGCCGCCGCCGCCGCCGCCGCGCCGCACCGCTCCTGCGTCTCCCGGATCCATTCCACCGCTGCCTTAGCGGAACGCTCGAATAGCGCGAACTGTTGACATTGCTCTAGTTTCTTTTTACGGAGTGTCCAGTGTTGTAGTACCTGGTGGAAAAAACAGATGAATGAAGTCATTATAAAAAAATGGGCTAATAGAATTCAAAATTTTAAATAACCAGGATACAAAAAATACGACGACATCATTACGAATAACTTTTGTTATACAGCACCGATCAACTGCAGTCATCTCATCTATCAGCCAACTCATCACATCACCAAATTTCCACTTGTGCATATATCTTCTTGTGATTACTCTGAACGAGTCTTTTAAAAAACAACAATATTTTTATCACTATTAGCAATTAATTTTATCAATTCAAGCTACTTAAATTTATGCCACTTCTTATATTGAATATAAGTACATACAAAGAATAAAAATGTCATAACGGCTGTAGCCACGGCTGTACAAAACGCGCATATCTGTAACATTGTCCACGCGTCACATCTCATTCCCAGTATGGTGGATACCGTCATGATTCCATCGACCTGATACCATCACACAGGCCATTTAACAAAAGCATTGTTGTTCTACCGCGGAGATGACAATGACACTGACAATGCCACAGATGTAATCGCTGCATCAGTAATATATGTTTTCAAATGACATAACTGAAATGTAAACAAGCAAACAAGCCACTTATCAGAGAATAACAAAATATTTTTCATGCACACTGGAGTATTTTAAAATAACTTCAACAAAAGATTGTTACGCTTTTTACCTAAACGAAACAAAACACTGAATAATTGAGAGGCCAGGCCACTAAAATTCCAAGGATCAGTTCAAACCAAGTGGCGACGCGGCGCGCTGATTTGGATTAACGATACAATATGTAATTTCTTTACTAAACGAAAAGGTACATATTTTAGTGAGAGCGCGAAAAACGCTGCGCAGCTCATTCTTTGGAGACTTTGAGCGCACCTTTAAGCCTCCCTAGATGCTTCTAAAGCATCGTCACGTCGCTTAAAGTCACGCGTCGCGTCTTGGAGTGAACATACCCTAATTATTGTAGTAAGTACTTGTTTTCAACCACTAAGATACGGCGGTTAGTTTTCAATGAGATTTTCTAGTAGCACTAATAAGCATAACTAAAGAAAAACACAAAGAAATTTAGATCTTATGCAAAAATATAGGTAAACTTACTGAATACGAAGTAATTTTTTATGCGTAGCAATAGAACTCTTTTTTTAGACAGATAAACCATAAGTACTAGGCTCTATTGTCAGTATTTTACCGTCAGTTTATTATATAGGAAATATTTTTTAATCATAAACACATCAATGCTAATTCTAGATAGGTGCAAACCTTATTCTCTTGCGAGAGCAGTGTGTCAAGGATGGCCCGAGTCTGTTCGTGGTGAGTCTTACTAGCAGACGCAGTCTGACCGTGGACCTGGGCTGATCGTGCTGCGTATTTGAGGAATGTCTCCGCCGTTCTTCGCGCTAAGGTGCACGCCTTCAAGAATGCCTCCTTTTGCTCGCCATGCTTAACTATCAGGGCCGCTACCTGGATCCATAACAGGTCATGTTATAGGTTTAACAAAATTGCAACACAAGCTTAGGAATTATTAGGAAATGAGAAAGTAAGTTTCGCGGGTGAAACCCCCTAATAAGAACCGGAGATAATACTATTATTTGGGGAAAGTTACTCACTTGAGCAGCCTTATCAGCAACCTGACTAGGCGTCTGCTCGTCTGTGACCGAAGCACTGGAGCCGCACCAGTCTTCATCTCTTCGGTACTCGCGCTCCAATGAATCCAGCACAGAGCACACTTGCTCCGCGGTCTTGTAGAAGTTCAACGACGCAGTCACTAGCTTGTGGCGTTCTTCTGCGCAAGTCACAAGCCGCTGCCATCGCTCTGTCACCTCCTCGGAGATTTCTCTATGATAGACAACATTTACAGTAAACTAACCTAGCATATTTTATACGGATAATAATAATCGCGTTTTCAACATCGATAAGAAACTTTCTAACATGACTATCCCTGCTAGTAGTATTGCCGCAGCTGTAGGTCTATATTTAAAAACTATTAAGATGTACAATAGGTACTACATAATACTTTAAGATAGCTAGGGTTTTCCACACGATTCCTTACCTTATAGTGTGAGGGTCGTAGTGGTTGGCCGCACGGAGCGCGTCTGCGCGGTATTTCACTTGCACGGCGCTCGCGTGGGTCTTCTCCACGGCTACTTGGAACTGGTCGTGTTCTCTCTTCAACTGCTCCGCTTCCGCTAAGGTGCCGGGTATGGAGAACGAGGCAGCCAACATAGCCTCTCCGTTTCTTATCCAACTAACCACTTGAGCTGCATCTTTTTGAAACTGACCTGAAGGTAGAATATTATTTTAGGAACACAGTGAACTAGATCATATCAGCAAAGAATTGATTACTCGAAGAAAACCGACATACCCAATTGGACACATTGCTCGAATCGAGCTCGCCTTTCTTCAGCCAGCTCTTCCAAGTCCAGTTGTCGGTCGTGTAAGAACTCTAACAATAGCTGCACTCGCGCCTGAGCGTCCAACGGCGCACCTTCAGAGCTTTCCGATCCGCTGGACGCCATAACATCCGAGGCCTCAGCGATAGCCGTCGCCAGCTCTTGGCCTTGTTGCACCACCTATGATAAAAAGCATTTTATTAAAATTAAAATTTTCAATCGATAAGTGTGTTTCACACATAGATGTTTCTGAAAAAATATAATCTTATGAGTAATGTTAAACAAAGATTTAATATGTTTACAATCCCTTGATTCTTGAAGTGAGAATACTTTCTACGTGTGACTGTTCAGGCAATGTTTTAAAAACAATAATTAGGGTGTATATATAGACTGACCTGATAGGTGGCATGTTGCATCCTAGCCACGCTTTCGTTGTGCGCGGCAAGCGCCTGCTCGGCTTGCTGAGGGTCGCGAGGGGGGTCAGTGCGTTGCAATTCGTCACCCCATAATTCTAAGCGGGAAGACACCTGAAAGATTTGCAATAATTTATTGGAAATTTGGAAACTGGAATTTTTCACAGATTCGTCGCTGCCAAGAAATTTTTTTTAAGTAAAACAAGTGGAAGACTTAAAACTCTTCCTGTTGGCTTCGCCATAGTCGAGCAGTAAAAGCAGCACTCACCTCGAGAGCGTCCTTTTCAAAGTGTCGCAGCTGTAGTGTCAGTTCTAGCCGGCGCTCGCGGTCTGACCAAAGCTCCTCCAGGGCTCCGCGGGTCCCCCGGAGCCTTTCGAGAGTGGTCTCCACGGCCGCCGTGCTCGTCGCGTCCGAGTCACCGGAGGATCTGAACCAGGGGGTCTTAACTAGTTAGATCATATTTACTGCTGTATACGGTCGAATAAATTCTACGTCTGATGGACGCGATTTTAAGAAAATATTTATGCATATATGTTTAGGGTATGACAATAAAGTATTTTACTAATTATTGTTACGTTACTTTTACATAACCCACTAAATACATACACCCTTAAACCACTTTTGTATGATTTCTTACTCTAAAGAACTCAATCAACTCTATTTTAATTATGAAACTTACACACACCTCCATTTTAAACACTGCACAGGTGACTTATGCCTATGAGAACGTCGGTGATATTTGAGCATTTTATACGAAAATGGTCATTTCACCGAGTTAAACACAAAGACTGAGGCTTAATTATCAGCATAATTAATCACAACACCGCCACTGTAAATACGGACGATTTTAAATAAATATTTCGATCGCGACTCTAGTACAACTACGGGAGTTGTTCCGTAGAGATGATTAGAAGCCGACAGTGACCCACAAACTGGCCGCTACTGTTATGTTACGGTTGGATAACAAATCTCTGACGCCGATTTCCTCTCTGTATGTAACCAGGTATTGTGTGCGCATTGTATATATTTTCTCTTGTTGTTGTCTAAACATTTGTATCGTTGATTTCATGCTATTGTATGCAGTATGCATTTTAAATGTGATCGAAATAATGATTTTCATTTGGTATTTATTATGATAATCACAGATCGTACAGATATAACATCGCATCGCTTATTTAACATAACCCTGTAATCAGCTGTCTTAGACAAGGATTTTGTCAATGCCCGGAGATAGCACTGCAATTTCCTATCATTGTTTTATATGCATAAAATACCTTACAATTACTTTACTTAGCAGTTGCTTTACTTAACTCACTAATAATTGGTTACATAGGTATAAATAAATGTTATGTGTAAAACAATGAATTAATTAAATTGTAATAATACTATATCCGAAAATTGGTAAAATCTACTTATATTAATCTTTATCTACGGGTCAATACATCTTATTAGTTGTTTATTATACAAAAAATAATAATAACGTAATTCTTCGGAACAATGGGAACAACATTCACTTAATGACAGTATCCTGTACCTCATAGAGCAAACAGTTATAAAAGGAAAGTTGATTCTTGCATAGATATTATAATAATTCATTTAAATTCATTTGAAATAATTAGTCAACTGCGCAATAAATAATAGCTTTATAACCAAGTTTTACTTCATTTTTTACATTTCTGTTCGGTCTGTGAAATCGTGAATAGATGAGCAGTGATTAAGATTCAACGTATGATGAGTTAGTATTTTTGTATGGTTTGAGAGAATCTGCCACCGATGCTGAGAATCGATACGTGGATATGTGGCAGATATCTCGCGGTTCCGATTGGCCGCCAGCGCGTGAGGAATGTGTCTCGGTCGGGCGACAGGAGAAAACGTCGCTAGTCGCCATCGGCGGACGGAATGCTCGCATATAGTTGTACTAATCAAGTTGGTATTACCTAGTTTAGGCGTTTCGTACAAAACACTAGTCACATCGTGAGATTTTTACTTTTTAAGTTTGTTTATGCGGCGCGTAAAAATCTCATTGCCATAATTATGTCATAACTTTTCGTTGGGCTATGATATATTAACTCTCACTTGTATATACATTTTATAGAAATCGGTCAAAATTTGCTTTTTATGGGTATACTAAATTTTATTTAAGTATGACTGGTATAAATATAACCTATATTTTGTAAGTTTCCTTATGCACCGTCTATAATTAGACCTACTTATAATGTTTTTCGTTAACAATCCATATCGTCCCCCTGCAGGGGCACGGGTCTCTTCCCATATGTTATTATTTCTCATTATTTCTCGAGCACAATAAATGTTTGAAAAATCACGTCAAAAGTTCATCATCTAAAAAGCAATGCATTTATGAAGGTTACCAGTCCCGCAGGTAAATATAATGCAGATTCTCAGCACAATGCATGTTTTTTTACGAAGACAACTTCAAAGTCTGTCGTACTCGTAAATTATTATGTTGTTGTTTATAAGGACTTAGCTCGGAGCGAGAAACTGACAGTGCTGTGTTAATTTATGACCATTTAAATGCATCTATCAGCGGGCATGTTGTACCCGCGACCGATACGAACAAGACTCCCTTCCTTGGGATTTATCACTTTCTCCATTTCCATTACAAAAGGGTGTTTGTTTGTCTTTCAAGACGGGAATAATTACATTTTAATTAGAAACAAATTGAATGTGTGCATTGTACTATCTCGTGAAATGAAATAAAAATCGCAATAAGGCTAAAGTTAAATATATTGGCTCCCTAATGCATGGATCATCACTCTACACTTTTGTCGCCATTGTTTCAGGCCCCCGGACTTTTTAGATAAACATATTCCGAACCTGCTTTGGCAATGCATTGTCTCTTACGTCAATGCGACAAAGGACAGAACACATATGATATATAACAATCAGTTTCAATCCATTTGTACTGGGATGACGGTTAATATTATGCGCGCAGAGCAATTACTATTTCTAATTTTAATAACATTAAGTCCTTATCTAAGACGTCCCTCTAACCTATTGGCTTTACTGCAGTTACGATATCCGCAATTTTCCAGGTTCAAGTTATTTTACCTGGGAATTAGAGTTTTTCTAAAACTATATCGGACGTTTTTATCAAAGTTTTGTATCACAATACAGAGTGTAACAAAATTGGTGTAGGACCCGTTAACTGGGGATTCTACTCATCGTACTGAACAACTTTTGTTCCACGTCTTTGCTCAAATCACAAAAAAATGTTTGGACATTTCATACAAATTGATCATCTGTTTTGCTATTTTTGTATGGAGAGTCCAACATTTTTTTGCTATCTGAGCAAAGTCGTAGAACAAAAGTTGTTCAGTACGATGAGTAGGTAGTATCCCCAATTAACGGGCCCTACACCAATTTTGTTACACCCTGTATATCAATAACATTTTGTATCAACAGTTATACATAAATAACAGATATCACATCAGCGATCCCATTTTCTCGTGTTGTCTCATGGAATCTACATTAGTTTACCAACGCTTTCACGCTACTGTAAAGTGGAAGAACTTCAATACTGACTAATTACGTGCAAGATAATGTTTCCGTATTGGTATAATTATAGACTTTTATATCGTCACCATTGAAAAACGAAACTAACGTGAAATAAATAACACGCTAACGTAGGTGTTTGAACCGCTACTAAGGCAATGAAAGAAAGCTTAACCGTAACAGTAGGTTTTATTTATATTGTACGTTATTTCCCGGACCTGGATCAATGGAGCATAAGTCAATTAATTAAAGCTTAACGGATGGATGAAGCTATTTGTTAGGGATTAACGATTTTAAATCTTACCCTAATTAATACTGTGGAAATACACCAACTACAGCTATATTTTTTTACGGATAAATTACGTTCGGTCTAAACCGATATCGTGTATTTTGGATATAAGTACCAAGTGAACCCTTCTAAATCATTCTCGTGAGTCTATCTATTCAGAATTATAAATTAAAATTCAGTCAGGATTTATAAGGGCTCCATTTTAAATAATTTAATACGTATTCCATGTATACTCTGATAGGTCGCGGCAGCGGGTCTCTCTCCGTATCTTGGCAGCACTCCACAACACAGTCTGGAATAATAGCTGGTTCAACTCAATGCAAAGGCAACCGGGGTTAGAACTACCCACTATAGCTTACTTTAGTCTAAGACTGTGCTTGAATGAGTCAAGAATTGAGCTACTGGAGGTTTGATCAGATTGGTCGGTATGCCAATAAATTGTGAACTCAGTATGCCTCTGTTAGAAGGGCGGCCGCTTTTGAATTTACCCCGACAATATCAATGCACTTTTGTTACAGAGATTCAAAATATATCACAAAGGGACACACAGTGGATTGTTAAAACTAAGTAAGTATCATCAATACTACATTGACTCAAATCCAACTAATTATAACAAAAATAAAACAGTAATGTTTTTTGATTTAATCATAAATTAATTATCCGAAAAGCGCAAATGTAGCGTTGAAAATAAATCTAAAATTTGCCTGTTCATGTAACAAACTTACAAAATCTCCACTATATAAATTTATTTAAATAAATCACAAAAAGTAAAATTGCAACAACAAAATTATGATGATACTAATGTTTAGCGCGATACGCGTAAGTGGTGAGACGAGTTCGCGTATGGCGTACCGCCGGGTCTTTGGCCGGTTGTGGACTGGACTGATCAACCGCGATGCGCGGCGTAGGCGCAGATGCCTAAACTCCAACATGGAAAAACTTGAAAGTGTTCTCATACGAACACGCGAGGGAAATACTGCTAAAGGAATTTTAACAGTTATTGATATTTGTGTCTGCACTACATACGTTTGTTTGGTTAAGGTAGGTATTAAGCATTTGGGATATATACGTTCATTAAATTAAAACAATGTGACTGGAATTTGACAACATCCTTTTGCTCTTTCCAAGCGAAAATATTAAATAATCAGCAACTTGCAGTAGGAAAATATTAAGTTACGTAGTTCACGTATCTGGTAGAGATCATGGCAAACGATACAAAGAACAATCACCGAGCATCTGGGCTGGGCCAACCAAGTAAAGTTTTTACAGGTATGATCAGCCTAACCGCCCAAACGGCCTTGAGGCGAAGAAACGACGTAAAATGATGGGGAAAAATAGCACACACAACGACGATCTACTTCCGAGATAGCCACGAGCCACTTTAATGAAATGCTTGACGAATAACTAAATAAAACTAAAGTTATAATTTCACGCCGGGTCCCGTACGTAGGAGCGAATGACGCTGTAGCGAAACACGATGTGGCGAAAAATTTTCAATGTGGTACGCTGGAGCGAAAGGCCACTAGAGCGAATGTCGCTGTGGCGAAAAAAATTAAAATTGTATACTAACTTGAAAGCTTAAAAGATAAGGTATAAATAATGATAAGATGATACGACGAGACGTACCAAATATACAGGGTGTAACAGAAGTGTGTGACAATACTTCAAGGTTGGCTTTTACCTATCAAACTGAACAACTTTTGTTCTACAACTTTGTTGAAATCGCAAATTTTTTTTTTGGACTTTTCATAAAAATCGATCAGCTGGCGAACCAAGTTTGTATGAAAAGTCCAAAAAAATTTTTGCGATTTCAACAAAGTTGTAGAACAAAAGTTGTTCAGTTTTATGGGTAAAAGCCAACCTTGAAGTATTGTCACACAGTTCTGTTACACTCTGTATAAATAAGTACTTAATTAAACCTCAGACTTAAAAAGAACATATTTGATATCTTTAAATTAAACATATACAGGGTTATTTTTGGACTCCCCACCAAAACTTCACAGTGGCTTCTACTCATGAAACTGAACAACTTTCCTCAAGTAACCAATGGTCAATTTGCAAAACATTTTTTGCGAATTGACCATTGGTTATTTGGGAAAAGTTGCTCAGTTACATGAGTAGAAGCCACTGTGAAGTTTTGGTGGGGGGTCCAAAAAAAACCCTGTATGTATTTTGTGATTGTTCAGTTTCACGAGATTCTAATATCTTAATCATCTTTGCTACTCATTAATACTACTAATAATATAAAGTTTAAAAAAATAGCTGTGACTACCTTCTATTCGGAAACTGAACAACTTTCCACAACCAACCCCAGTCAATTCGCAAATTTTCCATCTTCTGCATCATCATCACTTAGCATCAGGTGAGATGTGAAAAGGGCTCACCAATTGAAGGTAAAAAAAAACCCGTACTAAGTTGTCCTATGAACTTGTTAGAAAACTATTTAAATTATTGTACGTATTGTGCAGTGCAAGAGAATTTTAATATCGATCAAATTAATATTCATCCCAATCTCAAGTTCTACATTTCTGCCATGACAATACTTCCTTACTCCTTCATATCAATAGCTCAGAAGTAAAAACGAATAAAAGAAAACAGTGTGTATGATTTTAAATTTTAATTAACAAAGAAAAAAGTTTTATGTACTTATGTACGAATTATGTATAACAAAATAAATGTACCTATGTCAAGAAATCCGGGAGATGACTGGATGAAAAATAAATTACGAAATATCATTGACTAAATAGCTCTTTAATTGAAACTGTTAAAAAACTTAATCAACAAAACTTAATTGACTTAACTTAAGTTCGTCAATCAAAAACGCGGGAGACAACGTACAAAATTAAACTCTCGCAACGTCATTCGAACGGTTGGTTGTAGACCAAGTAAATATACAAACATAATATAATGTAGGTATTGTAATGAAAAATGGAAAATACACAGATACAGCACATAAGTGAAGACCTTGCTATGCTTAACAGACAAGTTTTAGGAAATACAATACATAAAAGTTTTAACAAAATTACAGAACTATTTAAACTGGGGTGTTATATAAAAAATATAAAACACATAAGTGGAACATGAAACTGAACAACTTTCCCCAAAGAACCCTTCGTGCATTCGCGATGAATTTTTTGTCAATTTATTATGGGAAATAAGTACGTTGTTTACCCTGATGCACTATTCAGATTTAGTATGGGAAACTGAAAAAAAAGTTTGGGATCGGATTTTTTCAATTTTTTTCCTGTATTCTATATAGGGTTTCTGCTCGAGCTTTCTCGAACTCGAGAAAACTCGAGAAATTTGGCTTCATTCGAGACGAGAAAAAAATGACCGGAGCTCGAGAATTCTCGAGTTCCGAATGTGAATTGCGCCAAGCGCGTCGTGCGTCTTTTTTTGTCGCGTAAACGCACAGTTGTGGACAGCTAACCATCTAAGTGATGGAGATGAAAATATTGTCGCGTAGAATGATGGCCAAAAGAAGCAGCATGATTTTTGGAAGCACTCTCCGTACTATATGCGATAGAGAATGCAGAGCGAGGCTACATCTCTACGCAGTGCCAAGGGGCCAAGCCGATCTGAAATATGCTGGCAGCTTACAATTCGGGTTGCTCTCTATTGAATGCGGTCCAGAGGTAGAAGCTGCTACTGGGGTGCCCCTGCCCAGAGATGAGAACAGTCTTTATTCCATATGAGGCCGAACCTGCGCCTTATAAAGTTGCAGGCGATGGGCCGCGGTGAAATACCATCTCGATCTATTGAGCACACACACCACACCAAGCTTCTTCAAGGCTAATTTAGCCTTACCCTTTAGATCAGTGTTTTTCAACCTTTTTTAATACCCGACCCCTTTACAACTTAAAAAAATCTTGCGACCCCCCTAGGGCCATAAACATTCAAAATGTAAGTGATTTGAGATTTACGTTAATAATTTTCGTCAATTAGAAAACGATTTACTTATCAACGACGTCTCCAAAATAGACCCACGTTTTGAAAAATTGATACAAAATAAACAGGCCCAGTGTAGGACCTATAAAACACTTACATTTTCATGTACCCGCGACCCCTTGAGAAAGGCTTCGCGACCCCCCAGGGGGTCGCGACCCACAGTTTGAAAAACACTGCTCTAGATAACCACGGAATTGGACTTCACTCTAAATGTCGACACCAAGGGTTCCGATAATAGCTGAGGCATTTAGCGGTGTCCTCAAAACGAGTTGATACGATAAATGGCATTTTCTTGGCGGTGAACGCGCAAACCTGTGTCTTGGTGGGGTTAAATTGGACCAAATTATGTCGACCCCATTCCGAAACTTTCTTTAAAGAAGCCTCAATTTCAGACACAAAATTGTTTCGAGTCTCGATGACATTTTCCCGAGAAATGTTGGCACGGCCGGTATAGACGACATCACCTGTGCTGTCATCCGCATAACAGTGAGTGCTGCTGATTTGCAGCATATCATTGATATGCAGAAGGAACGGTGTAGGCGAAAGCAGACAGCCTTGAGGGACACCAGCATTCACAGACATAGAATCTGAGCATTGTGCCAGACCCGATCGAAGGCCTTCGCTCTGTCCAAACTAACCGCCAATGTTTCTCGATCGCCTGTGCCCAACGGTAGACAAGAAGATCACCACCGGACCGGCCCCTACGGAAACCGTACTGTCGGTCACTAAGCAGCTGGTTGTCCTCTGGGTACCGAAGGAGCTGGCTATTGATAATAAACTCCATTATCTTTGAGAATAAGGAGGTTATGGCTATCGGCCTGTAGTTGGACGGATTCGAGCGGTCACCTTTTTTAGGGATCGGGTGCACCAAAGCTGTCTTCCATGAGTTCGGGACTACGCCAGAAGAGTAGGAAAACCAAAAAGAGCGCGTTAAAACTGGAGCCAACTCTGGAGCACACACCTTCAACACGATAGGAGGGATTCCATCGGGCCCACTCGACTATTAGTTTAGTGCTAAGTTTTGATTTTAGTTGTTTTGTTTATAGTTTATCTATGTATCTGTTTTAGTATGTAAGAAAATTTTAATTTTTATTCCTTTCCTTTCTTAAATAAGAGGTACCAAATACTACAAAATTATCAGATAAAAAAATTTGATTTTCTAAATTAATTTTAATATATTCCAATGGTTTGTATAAAAAGACTCGAGACCCGAGAAAACTCGAGAATTTGGGCTCGAGAATTCTCGAAACTCGAGAAATAAAAAAGGTCGAGAAATCAGAAACCCTAATTCTATAGTTAATTTTGAGTACCCTCTTAAAATTTCAAATGCACTTTTGTAACATCTTGTATAATGCCATCCCAATCCCATTTTTGAGGAAATAAACAAAGAATCTTGTTTAATATCCCGATCCAGAGACGTATTTTCCATAGGGTCGTTCGGGCGACCGCCCGGGGCGGCCCGTCACAAGGGGCGGCCCACCCAGTTCTCCAACAACTCTTATTTTTTTAATTAGCTGACTGCGAAAAATATAGGTACCTAATGTAGAATTTACACGGGCGCGGGAGCCTCGACGGGTACTGATCTCTTTCTCGAAGTTGAACCTATCTAGCTGAACTGTTTGTCCCAGGTACATATACATATTCGTCAACAACTTCGAGTGTAGAGTCTCTAACCTTCAGGGGATCGTGGTGTAAAACGGACATTTGAAATAATTTTCGTCTTGTCCATGTTCATTTTAAGACCCACTTGTTGAGAGGCTCTACTGAGTCCATCGAGTATTGCGCCTCGGTCCTCCAACGTGTCAGCCATTAACACGATATCGTCAGGTGAAACGAAGGTAAGTGATATACTCGTCGTTGATATTAATTTCAAGTCCTATCCAGTCCGTAAGCTTGAAAACGTCTTCCCGGGCAGCGAACCGGCGTGAAGCAACGCTTGCGTTGTGTTTCGCCAAGTGAGTGAGGGTACTGGAGGCCCAACCCCCCCCCCCATCCCATTTCAAAGGTCGGCAACGCAACGGCAAAGGTGACTCCTCTGGTATTGCGGGTGTCTATGGGCGGCGGTAATCGCTTACCATCAGGTGATCCGTCTGCTCGTTTGCCACCTATCACATAAAAAAGAAAAAATCGAAGATATAACATCTCCCTGTCTCACCCTACGCTGCAGCCGAATAGGTTTCGAATTCTGATCCTAGAGGCGCACCGACAGGGTGGCGTCTTCATACAGGCACTCCAATAGTTCGATATATCGATAGTCGAAATGGCACCGTTGGAGTGACTGTAACACAGCCTAGGTCTGGATCGCATCAAAGGCTTTCTCATAGTCCAAAGACGCTAAGCATAGTGGCCGATTATACTCTTCAGTCTTCTGTATAATCTGCCGTAGCGTATGTATGTGGTCTATTCTATAGTACTGAAGCCTTTTCGGAAACCGGCATGTTATGGAGGCTGGAAGTCGTCAAACCTGCGTGCAAGACCATTCGTAATGACTCTCAAATACAACTTGTAGACATGGCTCAGAAGTGAGGTGGGTCTATAATTCTTCAGCAAGGTCTTGTCACCCTTTTTGAAGAAGAGCACCACCACACTCCTGTGCTATGCTTTAGGCGTTCGTCCCTCGAGCATGCATGATAAATAAACAGCCTTTGAAGAGCTATAAGAACCGGTTTTCCACCTGCTTTGAGAAGCTCAGCTGTAATTCCATCGTCACCCGGTACCCTGTTGTTCTTAAGCTGTTTGAGAGCCATTCTAATCTCGCACAGGCTGACGTCTGGGATATCTTCGGGATAGTGTCGGGTGAATCTGGCTCTTGGGTCTTCAAGCAGATTACTGACAGGTAATCGTGTGGTCGTGTATGTGTCCGTAGATCTTCTCAACCTCTTTCAACAGTTCATGGTTGGACGACACGATTCTGCAATCTTCAGTCTTCAGGTTTGTCAGTTGGCTTTGACCAGCAAACAGATCTCTTGCGAATGCTTTTGACCCTTTATTGCGTTCGATAGCCTCTTTAATTCAAAATTCAAAATCATTTATTTCTTTACGTAGGTACATTAAGCACTCTTATAAACGTCATATCATTTTTCTGGAGGAATATTCCAAATATCATTTCCATTAAAATAATCTACAGTCTTATAGTATCCTCTTGAACAAATACAGCGTTTTATATGTTTCTTAAATTTACATTCTGGTAGTTCACACACGTCATTCGGAATTTTGTTATAAAAGCGTACACACTGCCCCACAAATGATTTTTTCACCTTACTAAGTCTTGAGAAAGCAATGTCAAGATTATTTTTACTTCTCAAATTACGGTTATGTCTGTCACTATTTTTGAAGAACAAGTTTAGATTTTTTACGAACGTACATGATATTTTCGTAAATAAACTGACCGGCAACTGTTAGAATATTTATTACCTTAAATCTACCTCGAAGTGATTCTCGGGACCATAGTTGGTATATAGCTCGGACTGCTCTTTTTTGTAGAATGAAAATGGTTTCAATGTCTGCTGCGTGTCCCCACAGTAAAATGCCATAAGACATTATACTGTGAAAGTAACTGAAATATACTAATCTGGCAGTTGTTACATCCGTCAATTGCCTTATTTTCTTGACGGCGTAGGCAGCCGAGCTAAGCCTCCCCGCTAGAGTTGCAATATGTGGGCCCCACTGTAACGTGCTATCTATAGTTATGCCGAGAAAAACTGTACTAGGAACAAAATCTAATTCGTTACCATTTAATATTACTTTATTATGAGTCTGTTTAACATTTGGCAAAGAAAACTTGATGCATTTTGTTTTTTTCGCATGAGTGAGTCAATTATTTAGCAATCTTCAACATAGAGGCCGATTTAACGAAGGCACTTGATTTTGTTGACATCGTTGACGATTTTGCAGAACCAGTCTCGCACCGTCCCTCATTGAAATCAGCTAATAAATTCGTTTAACTATTTAATATTTTATTTTATTGTTTTACTGTTGTTTCCTTTGACTGTAGAGGCTAAGGGGTGGCCCGATCCTATTCGCCCAGGGCGTGAAAATCTAAAATATTATATCGATACTTCTGGGTTCAAAGGGCGTAAACGCCTAAGGTCTATTTAGCGTTTACGCCCTTTGAACCCAGAAGTATCGAATGAATAAAGATTCCTTTTTATTTCTTTGGAAAAAAACAACTCTGATGTTTGTGATAAAACTTTGTATTTAACTAAAACTTTATACGGCCTTCTATATGAGGTACCTAACGTACCTAGTTCATTATTCCGGGAAAAATCGAAATAAAGAACCTCTCATATAAACCCAGAATACTTCTTGTTTTTCTTGTATTGCACTTTTACTTTCGAGCGCCGAAGGAGTAAGGAATTATCATGGCAAAAAAAACGAACTTGAGATTTTGATGGGCATCGATTGTCTTTCACTTATAGAGCCCAAAAAACGAAAAACAAAAAATGTCTGTGTGAGTCCGTCCCATGCTCCGTGTTTTGTTAATATCTCCAGACGTTTTTTTTTTTTAATAAAGCCATTTTTTAGGGTTGCCAACTTGCCACCATAGTAAAAAAAACACTTTTAATTTTTTTGCTCAAAAATGGCTGTAACGATTTTGATGGAACTTTGTACAATACCATATTTTTATACAACCTAGAGATACCTATACCTATAAGATACTTGGTTACTCTGGGAAAAATCTAGTTTTCATACCTTCCATGCAAAAAAGAAAATTTGTTATTTTTTTAATGAAACTTGTACCTACCTTTTAATAACTTTAAACGACCTACTATAGTAGGTAATGAATAATTCCGGACCATACCATAATAAGGTACCTACCATACAAAACAACATTGTTAATTTGTGAAGTCTTATCACTTGCTTCTAATTATGAATGTGTATTGCTGATTTATTTTAAGCGTTGACAATCCTATGTATGCCAGATGATATACAAGGGATTTGCGAGAAAGTGTACATTAAGTGTGCTGCTGTACAATTTATTATTGTATTTTCTTCATTTTAATGCTAATTTGTATTAAGTAATCACAATCCTGTGTATTGCAAACGGTAGGATTCGAAGTATGCACAGCGTGGCTGTACTACAATTTATTTGTCGTTGCGCGATACTTGAATTGATTCATACGACAGTTCTAGATGCCCACACCGCCGCGCAATCAACAGGTTCAAACTGACTAACTCTTCCATACGGTTGCTCCATTATTCAATCATGCACAAGATTGAAGAATGGCTCGATGCAATAATGCCCCTGGGGGGCTGGCGTATTGTAATCAATATGTGATTGTAATATCATGTGTTGTTATAATATCATAGCTTCATAGATCAAAGTATGTAATAAGAATAAGTTAGTTGTAACAAACAAAATTAAAATGTGTTAGGAGTTTTTGAGCCCGTCGTTCCTTTTCACTAAGCAAACACTGCCTGAAACGGCTGGTATACGAGTTCAAAGTGGTGGGAACCTCGTATTTGGTAGCAAAAAATTACCTTCAAAAAGGTACACTGCTATCTACTTCGAATAAAATATTTAATTTTTAAGTTGCAATCACTACTGACGTTTTTCATTAGATTCTAGGAAACGAGCATAATGAAAAACTAATAAACTCATATGTTGCTTTGAGAGCGAGGCATTATGCTAAGCATGCGGCGAATTCAGTTCCGCAGTATTTAATCTATTATTCACTTCTTCGATATTTTTTATTATAGTTGCTTCTATCTTATTACTTGTAATATTTTGTTATGTACTGACTGTAGTATGATACACAAAATGCGGCATGATCCCTTACCATCAGATGAGGTAATGGCAATGGGTTACCAACTAAAAAAAGACCACGTTCAGGCAAAAGTAACATGAAACACCCTGCAGACAGAGCGTTTCTGTTCAACAGATCTGTGGATATACGGCATCTCATTATTTTCTTTCAGAATTATTCATTATCATCATCAGTAATTATACGCGATACACCCGAGTGGTCTTCCTTTGATTTAACAAGAAACCCATTTGAATCCTGTATTTACCCAAGTGTATTACCAATATAAAACCAGGCGACCTAGTTATGAATGACCTGTACTTACTTATTCGTACGTGGAGCGAGATAGACGTTTCAATAGCCGGCTTTAGAGGTTTCTATTCTAGCTCTCAACGATTAGTAAAGCTCTGGCCATAGAGCGATTTGTCATCAGGTGGGCCGACAACCTTTTTGCCACCTATTCACAAAAGCCGTCATCATCATCATCATCAGCCAAAAAACGTCCACTGCTGAACAAAGGCCTTCCCCGAGGTTTTCCACGCCGATAGATATCGCGTTGCCCTTATCCAGCAGCTTCCCGCGACATTAACTAGGTCATCGGTCCACCAAGTGGGAGGCCTGACGACGCTACGTCTTCCGATGCGCGTCTGTCCTATGGTGTGGCCTTAGAATAGCACCACCCCATTTCTCCCGAGGGTGTCGTAAGAGACGACTAAAGGATCCAGAAACCATAGGATGGACAGCAGCGTCCTTTGCGCGCGCCATGCCGCCACATCCCACACTGCGATTGCCAACTCGCCTGCCAAGCGTGGCGATAATGGCAAATCCCCCCCAATAATAAGTAATAGTCACATTATACTAATTGTATCTTACCTGAGGTCTTGCAAAAGCGCCTCTCCTTGTGCGATGGTGGCAGCGCAAGCGTCAAGGCTCGCCGCACGGTGCTGAGCGCACTGCTCCAGCGCCCGCCGCGCCGCCTCCGGCGTGTCGTCCGAGGAGCAAACCCCGCCGCCACTGCGCAGCGTGTCCAACCATTGCAGCAGCTGCGTCAACAACTCTCTCGTTAAAAAGTTATCTTCATCAACATTATACTAACCATATTAATGGTGGTTTCAGTTTGCCCTTGTTTATGGAAGAGCTCATTTCAGGTTGCTTTGTGATAATAAGTAATCTGTTCTTGTTTAATTTTAACATTGAGTTGTTCTCAAAAAATGCAACAGAACGTTTAAAAAATTAAGATATTACGTTGTCTGCGGTTGAATCTTGACTGGGTATGAAATAACGATTCCTCCAATTAAACACAAATTTTCACAATAACGAGATGACATACGTAATAATACAATATAAAGAATAGTTCTTCACATTGAATACCTTCTCTCGATTGTTCAAAGGCAACAATTAGAAGATGTTATGTAGAAAACGATCTGAAGAATCCCGGCATTCATAATAATTTGACAGCATGAAGATTATACTGCCACAGTAATCAATGATTTATATGTAACAGATAGCCTTCAATGGATTATTATCTAGATACGACCTTCATATGTACTTAACTGAAATATACAGGGTGGAATTTTGTAACCTCTAGTACTCTAAAAACTGGAGATAGCCAATACTCAAAGGAAACATTCCTTTATTTTGAAAAAGAAATAAAACTACATTTAAAGATTTTTGAAAATATGCCTGTCACACCCGAACTCGAACGGGCTAAAGTCCGAAAAAATAACATTCTGTACTTTTATGGTTTTGCAATTTCAGGAAAACTGTAACGAATTAGCTTTCACGTGCGGCAACCCTGCGTTGCTTGGATTTCCACACTCCGCCAAAGAATATTAAAAATTAATATGTACAGAAGGAACAATCCCTGTCTCCGCAAATCTATCGCCCCTACAACGGAAGGCACGAAACACTCGGTTTTTACAGCTCGCTGAGTGCGCGTGCGTTTCACACCTACTTCATATTGTTTACTTTTTGCTCTAATCGTCGGTAGTTGTCAGAACTCCGCAGGCCGCGCCGCTGCTTCTTACGTGTAAGAAAATGAGGACCTTTTTGGCATTGTCCATGTTCTTTGAGTGATGGATGATTGAATGATAGACCTATTTTTATTGCACACACACACACACACACGCACGCACGCACGCACGCACGAACGAACGCACGCACGCACGCACGCACGCACGCACGCACGCACGCGCGCTCGCACCTACACATGCACGCACGTACTCACACACACACACACACACACCTGCCGGTGGTAGTAGGTAGTTATTTCGATTAAATTGGATGGAGAGCCCAGGGATTGCTTTCCGCTAAGAACTAGTTATATCGAACTTCGTGTACATCACTGGTACCTGCTCGTCATAAATCAGTTACAGTATGGTAGAACGAGATTCTCGTGAGGGAATTACAAAGCATTTTATAAAACATTGCTCGTTTTCGTTATTACAATGGACAACATTATTATAATTGTTATAAAACATATTTAATTATAATATGTATTAAGGTCATTACTGACTAGTCAAAAAGTCCCCCACGAAGTGCCTCTCGCCCAAAGGGGTCCATGAAACTTGCCGCGTTCCCATGCTGGATGGCCAGTGGGATACGCGGGGCCAAAAAAGAGCCCGACCTTGGGTCCAGGCCCCTTTCCCTCATACAGCGTCTTATATCGCGCACAAAAGACCTCGCCTCGGAGCCCCACGAACCCGCCGCACTGTGGGGTATCGGTCCTATAAACCCGGACATTTATGAAAATATCAAAAGTGAAGCTATAAATCCACCGATACCACACATTATTAGTTTATACCTATGTGCGATCATACTGCGAGAATGGAGTCGCTGGGTGCCCCGTACCGCACCCGGTGCCTGAGGGAAACCTGAGGTCAACTCGGTGGCTGCTTGTGTGTCTGCGCTGTAGTGAAATTTTCAGTAGTTTTAGGTGGTTGGCTCGCGCATATGGAACATTGCCTACATTTGTTTAAGTATGGAAAGGTTAGCTTAAGGCAAGGACAACTTATTGTGATTATTATAATTATTGTAATATGAAAGTTCTATTTATAATGAAATATACAGGGTGTCCAAAAAGTGAATTATAATCCTTCACCTGCGGATTGGTCGAATCATTTCCTACTACATATCAAAAAAAAATTCTAGTAAAAGTCCCACCATTTTTGTGATATCGGTTTTTTTTTTAAAATTGACCTTCTTCAGTTTAATGCATGCCATTCCTACAAATTATGACATTTTTAAGTCCTGTTTTTTTTAATATTTGTGAATACATAATTCATCAATTCGACCTTGGTGCATTAGAATTATCATTAAAAAAATTGTTTTTAATGTAATGTCTAACAATTATACCATTTTAGAATTGTCAATAACTAAGCAATTTTTTAAAGTCGTTGGCACGATCACCTTAGTAATTTTTTTTTACACCACAGGCTATCGAAGTTAACTATTCGAAAAAGTTTTTGTAAAAAATTTGCAAAACTTATTTTTTTTTACAGGATTTGCCAGCACTTTAAGAAATAATTTACCATTGTGTTTGATGAATTATGTATTCACGAATATTTAAAAAATAACAGGACTTAAAAATGTCATAATTTGTAGGAATGGCATGCATTAAACTGAAGGTCAATTTAAAAAAAAAAACTAAAAATACCGATATCACAAAAATGGTGGGACTTTTATTAGAAAACATTTTTGATATGTAGTAGGAAATGATTCGACGAATCCATGGACATCCTGTATATGTGAGGTTAGTAAATAACAAAAAAAATACTCTTCGTCAGATACTTGTACACTTTTAGTACATTATCGGGCATTATCGAGTATTGAATACTTGTTCTGGTTGTTGCTGAAATAGTCTATTGTCTCCATTCTATATTCATAGAATATAAGTATATTCTATTGTAGTTGCAGCTATATTTTAGCTGCATCACCTATTTACTTGCGGATCAAACTGTTTGATTTCTTGTTAGTCTAACTTCTATCTGAATGACACTTTCGAGCCCGTTTTTTGTTCTTTAGGTTAAAACGATATGTTTTCCGACTTGCTATTGCCTATCTGCTTTAATAATTACTTTTCAAACGAGCTATTTTGCTTTCAAATTTTAAGAGGTCTGTCTCCGGGCCATCGTGCAGTTTTTGACAAATTTTTGCAGATATAATATGATCAGAATATCTAATTTCTTGCGTCATATTGTTGTAAGATATCTATTATCTGCGATTTTATAACCTCCTATACTACCGTAGTCGATTCAAAGACGAAAAAACCAAATTTATTTTATCATAAAAAACATTGAATTTTATATCCTTAGAAAAAAAAAAAACCAAATCCGCAAAATTTTATTTTTTGACCCTATTAAGAAAGGTTTCAGCAACAACCAGAACAAGTATTCAATAGTCGATAGTAATGTACTTAAAGTCTACAAGTATCTGACGAAGAGTAATTGTTTTTAGTTATTTACTAACCTCATATAATATTTTTTTTTTATAAATAGAACTTTCATTTCATAAATAGCTTTATAAATTGTAATATCAAAAATTTTATAAAATTATGATAAGCTGGGAAAGTTGCAACAAATAATAAAATAAAATATTACAATTATTATAATAATCAAAATAAGTTGTCCTTGCCTTAAGCTTACCCTTCCATATTAAAACAAATGTAGGCAATTTTTGCATGCTAAATTCAAAAGCTAAACATGAGAAACTCTATTTATAACCAAACACCTTGTACTGACTACTAACCATGTTCAATGCAAAATAAATATTTGTATTTGTAATGTTCCATATTCCAGATATAACCACCGAAAACCAATGGAAAATTCACTACAGCGCAAAGACACACAAGCAGCCACCAAGTCGACCAAGTTCCCTCAGGCACCGTGTGCGGTACGGCGCACTTAGAGACTCCACTCTCGCAGTATGAACGCACATAGGTATAAACGAATAATGTGTGGTATCGGTGGATTATAGCTTCACTTTTGATATTTTCATAAATGTCCTGGTTTATGGGTCCAACACCCCACTGTGCGCCGTCTCGATAAGCATATTAATAGTGATAATAGTATATCTTATTATAAGACGTGCGTGATGGTCGCGTTGCAAGATGTAAATCTACACAAATGCCCTATATGTGACTGTGGGTGATGCTAAGGGGAACACCAGGCAACTACCGTCTATCCTTTTTGACAGGGACGTATTCTCCATAGGGTCATTCGGGCGAACGCCCGGGGCGGCCCGTCCCAAGGGGCGGCCCACCCAGTTCTCTAACAACTCTCATTTTTAGGGTTCCGTAGCCAAATGGCAAAAACCGGAACCCTTATGGATTCGTCATGTCTGTCTGTCTGTCTGTCCGTCCGTATGTCACAGCCACTTTTTTCCGAAACTATAAGAACTATACTGTTGAAACTTGGTAAGTAGATGTATTCTTTGAACCGCATTAAGATTTTCACACAAAAATAGAAAAAAATAATAAATTTTGGGGGTTTCCCATACTTAGAACTGAAACTCAAAAAAAATTTTTTTCATCAAATCTATACGTGTGGGGTATCTATGGATAGGTCTTCAAAAATGATATTGAGGTTTTTAATATCATTTTTTTATAAACCGAATAGTTTGCGCGAGAGACACGTAAAATGTGTGTCCCCCCCCTGTAACTTCTAAAATAAGAGAATGATAAAACTAGAAAAAATGTATGTACATTACCATGCAAACTTCCACCAAAAATTTGTTTAAACGAGATCTAGTAAGTAGTTTTTTTTAATACGTCATAAATGGTAAACCGTAAATTACCTTTCATTCAATCAACTCAAAATAAAAAATATAGAGTTCAAGACATGTGTGATTATGAATTTATACGGAACCCTTGGTGCGCGAGTCCGACTCGCACTTGACCGGTTTTTTTTCATTAGCTGACTGTGAAAAATTGTAGGTAATGTAGAATTTACACGGGCGCGGGAGTCTCGATGAGTACTCGTATTGATCTCTTCTCGAAGTTTAACCTAGCTAGCTGGACTATTTGTCCCAGTTATACATATTCGTCAACTACTTCGAGTGTAGAGTCTCCAACATTCAGATGAGTGGGCGGATATTTTACATAATTTTCGTCTTGACCCTGTTCATTTTGAGACCCACTTGTTGGGAGGCTCTAGTCATCGGGCATTTAATTGTGCCTAAGGTCTCAGCCATGATTACGATATCATCAGCGAATCAAAGGTGAGTGATATACTCGGCGTTGATACTAATGCCGAGTCCTCTCCAGTTCACAAGCTTGAAAACGTCTGCCAGGTCCCGGGCAGCGGTGAAGAATTTCGGAGATATATGTAACGTCTCCCTGTCTCACCCCACGCTGCACCCAGTTTCGAATTCTGATCCTGGAGGCGGACCGACATGGTGGCTTTTTCATACAGGCACTCCAATACTTCGATATATTGATGATCGATTTGGCACCGCTGGAGAGTGTAACCATTTGTCTCTGGTGTAACCACACTCCTGTGCCATGCTGTAGGCCTTCGTCCCTCGAGCACATGACGGAATTAAACAGCCTCTGAAGAGCTGAAACGTTGGGTATACGAGTTCCGAGTGGTAGGAACTTCGTATTAGGTAGAAAAATATGACGTTTGAAAAGTGTACAGAGATACCTACTTCGAATAAATATAATTTCATTTCATTTCATTTCATTTCATTTCTGTAAGTACCGGTTCTCCACCTGCTTTCGGAACCTCAGTCGTAATTCCATTATTACCCGGTGCCTTGTTGTTCTAAAGCTTTTTGAGAGCCATTCTAATCTCGCACAGGCTGACGTTTGGGATATCTTCTGTATGTGTCGAGTCAATCTGGCTCTCGGGTCCTCGGCCAGATTACTGATGGGTAAGCATGTGGTCGTGTATAAGTGTCCGTAGAACTTCTCGACCTCTTCTAACAGCTCAGGGTTGTACGACACGATTCTGCCATCCACAGTCTTCAGCTTTGTTAGTTGGCTTTGACCAGCAGACAGGTCTCTTGCGAACTTTTGACCCTTTGTTGCGCTCGATAGCCTCTTTAATACGATTAGTATTACATTGGCGTATATCGCGAGTCAAGGACTTGGAGACCTGTCTGTTTAGTTGCCGATACTGACAAGCATCTTCAGAGGTTTTCATAATCAGGCTCCATCTTTCGTCTATAGCTTGCTGATGTGATCCGAGATGTTCTTTTTGAACGGCTGGTTTTGAAAGCCTTATTTATTTCCAACCGTTTGGACAATTTCCTCGAACCTGTCGTAGTAATCGTCCACATTTTCGCAGTCTCCTAGCCATTCGAAGCGGTTTTGCAACTCGAGCTGAAAGTTATCGGGGTTTTGGAGCTGGATAAGCGCTTGTCGGAGCGTGGGTTTCATTAGTCGACATCTTTCCAGCTTGGTTTTTAGATTCAATGTGCCTCTTAACATTCGGTGATTGCTTCCTTTCTTCATGATCATAGCTCATTTTCAGTGTTGAAAAGAATTAAAAATTATATGCGCTCTCGCATGAATGAAAAACGACTCAATTATTTAGAAATTCTCAAAATTGAGGCTGATTTAACTAAAACACTTGATTTTGATGATTTTTTAGAACAAATGTCACATCTTCGCTCATCGTAATCAGCTAATAAATTCATTTAATTATGTATTACTATATTTAATTCTGTTGTACTGTTGTTTCCTTTGGCTGCGGAGGGTGAGGGGCGGCCCGATCGTATTCGCCCAGGGCGTGAAAATCTAAAATACGTCCCTGCTTTTTGATAGATACGGTTAAATTGTGCCACACAAGAATAAGAAGAATGGTGTACAAGATGGATAATGTATAGTTTCTGAAATATGTAGTAGATGGAGGCACATGTGTTTTACTACGCGCTATTAAGATGTCTTAGTATTTTCCTTAGTTATCAGTGTGTCGTTTGGTCAACAAATTCATTCACCACGGAAACCGGTACTTTTACTGGAGGCTTTTTCATGTTCCTTCGAGAGGCACTTGGTGGGGTGCACTTTTTGAAGAATAGGCTAAGGGGAGGCAGTTGCGACTGCCGCTCTCATTCAGCCGCGGCTAGGAGCTGGTGGAAGAACAGATCAGGTTTCTGAAGGTGGCACCAGGCGGAGCTGTCAGGAAGGGCGGGCAATGAGGAAAGCGCAAGGAAGGTACATGGCGGTGGAAGCTGCCTATCGGACGTACCGGATGTGACGTCACGACCAGGTGATCAAGTGAAGTGACATTTGTACAGTCACGTGCACCTAAAAGTATACCCCTAAGTAGTGCCATCTTGCGAACCACAAAATTAATAAATAAAGCATACATAATGGCATGGCTGCTGGCATAATGCTGCTGGCCACTGTTAGTCTATTTCCTGATAAGTATCCAGGCACACACGAGCAATTATAGTTTAAATTTGTCAGTCACTACCATGGCTGACTTGGTCTAGTGGCTCTGGCGGTCGGGCGGTCGCACGGAAAACGCGGGTTCAAATCCCTCGTAATTAATATAAGCAAGTTTCATTTTATATTTTTATTTGTTAGTTTGACTAGACATTCAATATCACTGACATCGACATCGACAACAGCGATCCCGATCGCCCAAAGAATACTTTGCAGCGATTATGACGAACTGGATCCACTGGATATTGTGTTACTTTGAATTTGTGGGTAGACAAAAATAACCTGTGATATTTTCTTAACTCCTAGCAACTTCACTTTCATATTGGCTGTTGTTATGTTAACTATGATTTACGTATAACTATTATGTCATGTGTGGATTTACCTGCACTTATTTATTATTGTCAATAATGCCGTAGTTACTCGTATCAAGTGTATTGAAAACGATAATAATCTGTTTTATTAGAACAGAATAAAACTATAAGTAACGCCGAGATGTTTATTTAACTGTAAGTATTTTAAGCATAGTTTTGTCAAAAATTCACAATAAGTTGAGTTTATGAGTTTATATTATTTATAAAAATTAACATTATTAATTTTTTTTCAGACAGAAACCATTAGATTATGGATCATGCGTTATGAAGACACTAGAGATTTACAGCCCATACAACCATGCCCTGCCCCAGTGATGTTTACCGCTCAGTCTGCACGTCAGCGGGAGAACGTAGCAGTCACACGGCTAATCCTTTCTTAGAGACCAAAGAACACTTGTAAGAGACCAAGACGAATGCTAGTGCAGATGGTATATCCGTGAAAACTGTGCGAAGTTCGAGTTGCTGAAGAGTATAATATACATATTGTCCAGCAGCGGACGTCTTTTGGCTGAAGATATAAGTTTCGGTGAAAAATATTTTAAGTCAGACAAGACGGGACGCAGATGGACAAAAGGTGCTATTGCGGAGGCGTGGAGAAAAAAATTTGATCTGTGTATATTAACAAATTAAACTTGTGGCAGAATAACTTTAGGACACTGGGGAGTGCGGATGAATGTCTTCAATGGGCCCCGGTGAAATAATGGAACTAGGTTGTTGTCTTAATAGTGAAAATTATAATTAGAAACACAAAACGTAATGATACTGAGCGTTGCGGTGTTTTTTTTTTTATTGTTATTTCTATCACGTTATCAAAATTATTTTTATATTGTTATGTTATTATTGTTATTTCCGAATTATAACCTAAAGTTATTCTGCCCGTTAATGTAAAGTTTAAAGTAGCTGTTTAAAGTGATGTTATTGTTATTAGTTAGAAAGAATTTTCATTTTCTGACTAGCTAACATGTTTATTCACAACACGCGCACTTTAAGCTAAAGGGAACAGAATATATTGTTAACATTATTTTATTTCAATCATAAATGATATAATTGTATAATAACAGGTATTTATAAGTATTACTTTAAGTTTTTTCTTACCCCTTTTTAATTAAATACTTATTACAATAAACTAATAAGTAGTAAAACGATAAATGAATAAAAAACTTTAAAAATTACAGTCATAGAAGACTTGAAACCTGTAGCTGCCGGATTTGTGATCGCAGTCTTATCTACCTGAGCCGTTTTGGAGCTAAGTTATAGTGATTAAATTATGATAGACCTACAAACTACATGATAATGTAGGCAATCGACCAAATATGATTTAATTATTCACCGTTTGCTAGTGTCAGGTGCATGCATCGCCTGCGCTGCCGCTTCGGCAGCTCCTGTGTCGTATTTATTAGTAACTGGTTTGCTAGATGGCGCTACTTGGGGGTATACTTTTAGGTGCACGAGACTGTACATAAACTTGTGAGTTATTTCAATTCAACTTTTATTTGCAAGATTTTACTTTGAAAATAAATTGGACTAAGATTAGAACATAGAACTTATAAATAGTTTTAATATAATTTAGACTTATAGAAAAATAAGTGTTGTAGTTTTTGACATAGAATAGTTTTCAAAAAAACGAAGGTACGGGGAACCTATGCCCAATTTTTTCCAAGTTGTCAAACTTAAGGATTAAGGATTTAGGACTTGTAAAATTTCATTGAATATTTTGGACTTGTAATTTTATTTCGGAATTTAATTGAACTTGTTTATTTAATTTCAAGTAAAATAGCTTATTTTAAAAATGTCTGAAGAAGGCCAAGACCAGTCTCAGGACATACCTGAAAACATACAATGTTTGTTGGATTTTCAGCAAGACTTATATGATAAGAGTTAGAAAGGCACAAATAAATTTTAAGAAAAGCCCAAAAGAACGCATTAATAAAGCTTATTTGGAAAGCAGATTAGAGAGCTTAGAACAGTTGCGGTTAGAGTTTTTGTCAGGACATAAAGAATTGTTGCGAAATGTGAGTAAACAAATATTGTCAAAAACTGAGTATGTAACAGAAGACATTTATAATGAATCTGAGGAAATATATTTAGTGTACAAATGTGATTTAAAAAAATATTTGTTCAAAAATGAAAGTCCCAAAACTGAAGGTAATGTCAACAAAACCAACGTAAGTAAGTCTGGAATGTCTTCTCACGTCAAATTGACAAAAATAAACATACCTATGTTATCTGGTAAATTCAGTTCATTCAGAGATTTGTTTGGGTCATTAGTCCACAACAATCAGGATTTGGATGGAGTACAAAAGCTTCGTTATTTACCCATAACGGACATGAACTATAGTAGATGTAGCCAAGATTGTGAAAATCAAGAAAAGCAACTTGTACGCGTGGTGCAATTCTACTGTGGTGTTGGCATGGCTTAACAGCCATCCAAGTCGGTGGAAGGTGTTTGTAGCAAATCGAGCATCGGAGATCTTGCAAAACCTTGATTCACATTGCTGGAATCACGTAACATCGAACCAGAATCCTGCTGACTTCGCGTCACGTGGACAGCATCCCTCAGATTTAATAAAAAATCAAATGTGATTTAAGGGGCCTGATTTCTTGCATAGTAATCCTGTAGTTTACGAAAGGAAAAAAGATGTTACCACAGATTTGGAAGCCATATTAGTAGTAGCCAGAGTAGTAGCGTATTGTCTTCGGTTTGCAGCTAACCTGAAAAAGAAGAAAGAAGATAGGCAGTTAAACTACTTGTCATCACAAGAAATAAAAAATGCTATGAATATATATATCAAGCAATGTCAATCGGAACACTTTGAAGCGGAAATAGAGATTGTGAAAAGAAAACTTACCCAAAAGGAGTTGTTTGCGAGCTTTAAATCCTATTTTAGACGAAGAACAAATCCTAAGAGTAGGGGGAAGACTCGATAAAGCATCATTAAATTACAATAGAAAGCACCCAATTTTGATGCCTAAAAAATCACATCTTACCAATTTATTAATCGATGACGCACACAAGAGTACACTTCATGGAGGTCCTCAACTCATGATTTGTTTTTACAGACAACTTTTTGGATATTAGGATGTAGGCAACTAATAAAATCATACTATCGCAAGTGTATGGTCTGCATAAAGAACTCTCCTACTGCTCATAATCAGCTCATGGGTCAGTTACCAACAACGTGAGTTACACCAACTTGCGCTTTTAAATGTAGCGGAGTAGATTACGCCGGTCCCATACAAAATAGAACTTCAAAGGATACAAATCCCATAAAGGTTATATATGTCTGTTTGTTTGTATGGTGACTCGTGCTATTCATTTGGAAATTGTCACGGAACTAACAACAACTGGATTTTTACAAGCCTACAAAAGGTTTTTTTCTCGCCGTGGCTTTTTTTTTTTTTTTTATGTGATAAGGAAGGCAAACGAGCAAGTGGGTCACCTGATGGTAAGTGATCACCACTGCCCATGACACCTGCAACCCCGGAGGGGATTGCAGATGCGTTGCCAACCTAGAGGGCTAAGATGAAATGCCTCTTGTGCCTGTAATTTCCTCGGCTGTCTTACTCTCCACACCGGAACACAACGGTGCAAGCACTGCTGCTTAGCGGCAGGATTAGCGAGTAAGATGGTGGTAGCGATCCGGACGGACCTCGCACAAGGTCCTACCACCCGCAAAATTTTCGGGGGAGGGGATTCTGTACAGATTTGTGGAGCGACAACGGCACAAATTTCGTCGGAGCAGCCAGAGAGTTTTATTTGAGAATGAGTAAAAGGGTATTTTCAATTTGGCTTCTAATGGTTGTACTTGGCACTTCATCCCGGCAGGTTCACCCAACTTCGGTGGGTTATGGGAGGCGGGGGTGAAGTCGGTAAAATATCACATAAAAAGGGTAATCGGTGACTCTACTTTGACTTATGAAGAAATGTCAAATATCCTAACACAGATTGAAGCCTGTTTGAACTCAAGGCCTCTTTCTGCTATTTATGAATCGACAATGAATACAGATGTAACAGTATTAACACCCGGACACTTTCTCGTAGGTGAACCGATTGTGACCTTACCTGATAGAAATTTTGAAGACTCCAATATTGGTTCCTTAAAACGTTGGCAATATGTACACACAAAAAATTATGCAAGACTTCTGGCATCAGTGGTCTAAAGAGTATCTTACAAAATTCATCCACCGCGGAAAACGGTGAAGAAGTTTTATTGAAGCCTTTTTATGGTCCTTCGAGCCATTAAAAATTTACAATGGACGAGCACAGCTCAACACCATACTCGAATCAGCACCGCACTTTGACTTACTATTTACTAGTTCGTTAGGATGTTTGTTGACCAAGTACAAGAAGGTAGTCGAAAAATTATACCTTCTAGCACCTTAGTTTAATTACCTTATATTGTTACTATTTATAAAATATGTATCTTTGTTATGTTTCTAATATACAGTGTGAGTATTTATAAAGTGCACATAATAATATGAAAGAGGGTGAAATAAGAGCCAATTTTATCGCCCAGAAAAATATTTAAAAACATAAAAAAGTAAAAATAAAAAATTCATGGACATTTATTTTTTTAAATAGCATCTGCTGTCTCCAAGTAAACAAAACGTTGTAACTTTTATATTAAGTAGGTTAGAAGGTTAAAACAAAAAACGTGAGGATTGGTAGGAGATGGCCGTGCCACTGAAAAAAAAAATAAACACCATCAATTAAATATAAAAAGAAATTTACAGAAAATTTTTCATGTTTTGTGTTTAATTGCAAAAAACATTAAAATAACACCTATTAACACTATTTTTTTATTACTTTAAGATATTTGACATTAGTTTAGCTTTCAAATAATAAAATCTCCAAGTTTTTAAACTACACACAACGTTTGCTGTGAGCGATTAAACAGTAGTATTCCAGATATACAATTTTTTTACACTGTTGCTTTAGATGCTAGTTGTGTGTTTCTTAGTCTTAGTTTTGTGTATTATTTATTTCTGTGGCGCGGCCATCTACTGCCAGTCCTCACTTTTTTTGTTTTAATATTCTAGCTTGCTTAATTTAACAGTTACAACGTTTTGTTTACTTGAGGACAGCAGATGTTATTTAAAAAAAATAAACGTCAACTATTATTTTTTCTTTTTTTTATATTTTTCTGGGCGATAAAATTGGCTCTTATTTCACCCCCTTTCATATGTGCACTTTATAAAGACTTATACTATATACAGGGTGTAACAGAAAGGTGTGATAATACTTCAAGGTTGGCTTTTACCCATCAAATTGAACAACTTTTGTTCTACAACTTTGTTCAAATCGCAAAATTTTTTTTGGACTTTTCATACAAACTTGGTTCGCCAGCTGATCGATTTTGGTGAGCCAGCCTAGAAGTATTATCACACCTTTCTGTTACATCCTGTATATGTATTTATTGTAGCATTGGTGTACTAAAGCTACAGTACACATTTCAAAAATAAATAAATAACCTCTTTCTCGTGCGTATAAAGGAGTACAGCCAGGTCTAGCCGCCTGCGCCGGCGGTCAACGCGCGCGGCGAAAGCAGCGACATGTGCCTCGAGTTCTCGGGCGACGCCCAACACCTCCTCTGGATCGCATTCCCCGGACCGAGCCAGCTCCTCAGCAGCGGCCAGCAACTTCTCGGCATTTGTATACGTATTCTGTTATCAAGAAAAGGAAATATCTGTAATTTCTTCGTGCAAAAGGTTGGGTACAAGATATTGGGTTTGTGCATAAGTACTTGGGTATTTTTATTTCATAATATGATTTAACCAGATTCAAAGTAAGACATAAGCCGGATTAATCGAGCATTCTACAGAATGTTCTAGGAGCTTTATACTGAGAAGTATAAAAAGGCACACGCGTTGCGCAATATTTAGTTTCTGATTGAAATGGAGCCGCGTCAACTGCGCACGATCACGCTCTACGAGCATAAACTAGGGACTAGTGCAAGGAAAACAACAGAAAACATGCTCATTCCACTGTGAGCTATTGGTTTAAAAATTTCGAGAAAGGCGACATAAGCTGTGAAGATAAACCACGATCCGGCCGGCCAGTCATCTTCGACGAAGACGCTTTACGCTTATATTTAGAAAAATATCCAGATGCGACCACCACGGAATTAGAGCAGGCGCTTGGGTTCGACCATACTACTATAAGTCGGCACCTGCGTGCAATGGGCTACCGTAAAGTAATGAGTCGATGGACGCCCCACGCTCTGACCGACAGTGAGCGTGCAGCCCGTGTAACCATCTGTGAAAGTCTTCTGCTACAATCCCACAGACAAAACTTTCTAAGGTCGATTGTCACAGCTGATGAAACCTGGGTTCTATATAATAACGAAACACGGCAGACTTATTGGCTTCCGTACGGACAAAGCGCGCCAACACAGTCAAGAACAAACCGCCATTAACAAAAAATTAAGGTGACGGTTTTCTGGGACTGGCAGGGCATAATCTATTAGGAACTGCTGGATGAGAAAAAGACAGTTAATGACAGTATTTATGGCGATCAAGTCCGAAAGTTTGCCGCAGAAATAGTAACGAAGCGTCGGAGGAAAACTTCTGTTGCCCTTCTTCACGACAACGCTTAGTCACATATTGCGAAGTCCGTCCGCCACATCGAATCGGCTGGACAATAGTTCCGCATCCACCACATAGTCCTGACATTGCTCCATCGGACTATCACTTGTTTCGTGCCTTAAAGCTTCAGCTAAGAAAAAAGAAGTTTGAAAACTACGACCAGCTCCAAAACGAGGTCGCCGGATTTTTTGAATGGCAGCCTCCTTCTTTTTGGGAAAACGGCATAATGTCTTTGCTAAACAGATGGTTACACGTTGTTGATAACGATGGTTATTACATTGTTGATTAAATGATTTTTATTTATGAAAAGTATTATGTTGAATATAAATGTTTGAGTGTCCAAGAATTTATGCACAAACCCGATATTTTCATTAATAGTTAGCCGTCGCCCACGACGACGTTGTACACGCAAAACTCAGATTCTTTTATAAACGAAAGAAGTGTTTACCTGTGCAACATTTTCAAAGTGCTCGTGAGATTTTTGATAAACTCTAGCTTTCCCGAGATTCCTTCCTATTCCAGTATTTTTCTGTAAGAATACTTCGCCGTGGTTCGACAGCCAATCCAGCACCTGAAATGGAAAATATTTAGCTCCTTGAAAACTATGAACTAACAGCTATAAAATCAATGACAAATATATTACTTGTCTACAGTCCTCCTTGTATAGTAGAAGCGCCAATCTTTGATGCAGTTTGAGCCTAGCTTGGTGGTATCTGGTTTCCAGAGCTCGGTGATGTCCCAATATTTGATGGATCACAGCAAGGACGTGATTGGCTCCCGAACTGTAGTCTGCCGCGGGGTCGCCGCCGCAGCTACCGGCCGAATTTACTATACCGTCATTCTGTACATAAAAAATAAATTAGTAGGTTTTGTTAATCCATAGTAACGACGATCATTCACGCACATTGTTTACTTACCATATCAGCAGGATCAGTTTGATGGCACACTTGAACTAGATGATCGAGCTGGTATAGCAGCTTTTTACTCGTTGAATGAACCTAAGACAGAATTGTATTGTAATGAAAAATAAAAAACATAACATACGACAAAACATTACGATATAAAGCACGTTCTAGTTATAAGTTATTTATTACCTCAGTATAGGCTTGGCACATGTGTTCGTAGAGCTGGCGGTGCCTTTGCATGTGTTGTTCGAGTGCACGGGGGTCGTTGCAAGGAGCCCCGCCTTGGCCAGTGGCCAACTGCAAGGCGACGGCGCACTGGGCGCCCCAACCTCCAACAGCGGAAGCGTATGCCTCTGCTTTGTGGTGGAACACCACAGACAAGGACAGTACGGCCGATCGCTCTTCTAGGCCTAATATTTATAAAGAAATATAAGATGAGTTTATATCGATTTCCGCGAGTACTAGAGAATAGTGAACAATATTAAAAACGACAAGTTTCACTGTTTGGCACAGAACTTAAATTAAAGACGAAGGACAACACATGTTCCGTACCGAAACTGTTTTAGTAATTACCGAGCTATTTACAACATGATTTCACTGGTATTTCTCAATATACAATTTATTTAAAAAAATACAGTTTCCAAGGAATCATTAAGATATCAAACTACTCAACCCGATTCCTGTAATTTGGTGTTAAACTACAGAAAAGGTAGGCACCAACATAAGATACTTTTTACTCAGGTAGATTTACAGTTCCAGAAGAAACTGGCAAAATACATTTCCAAGGACAGTCTTACAAAAAAGATCTCGACACGAGCACACATGTGCAAAAGCGGACACAATTGATGTTATTATAAATATCAGATGAAGAAGAATGACAATTATAGTGAGTGTCGAGTTACAACAGACCTGCAGACAACTGTTTGTAAGCGCGCTCGAGCCGATGCGCTAGGGAAGTGATCTGAGCTTCAGCGTAGTGGCGCTTATCGGCCAGCCGGCGAGCCGCCGTCGTGACTCGCGCCACGCTGGGGCGCCCGCCGCTAGTACATGCTGCCGCGAACCTGGCCAACAACAGTAATAAATTAAGGTGCACATGCGTCAAAACCAGGACGGAGTCTGACGTGGTCGCCATAGTTAAAATCGGCTGGGAAAAGCATCAGGCATCAAGCATATTTAGCTATGACAGTCATCTGTTGTTTTTGTAAATTACTAATAACATATAAGCTTTTTACCACTTTCGCAATGTATTATATTACTGAAGTGTGAAAAAACCTCTTTCCCAAGTCGAGAAAGATGCTATGATGTTTTAGACCTACTTGACCCTATAGCTCGAAATCTATAAGAAATAGAGGGATGGTCCTGTAAAAACATTGATTCTGCTTGAGGTGAACTATCACGCCATCAGAATCTCTTCACGGAGGTGCGGACTTCACCTATGGAAATACCGGAGGGCTCTTTGACATTTGCAAATGGAGTTAAAAGATTCCATGTACAGTCGCGATCAAAAGTGCGATCATATGGTTACAATGTGTGTGTATGTGTGTGGATTGAATGATCTTTTCAAAAGCTTATTCAACCTCTACCAAAGTTTACAAGGATTTACTAAATAATTGTGAAAACTTCAAAGTAAGGTATAAAATTCGTAAAACCTGAATCAAGAAAGTTATTGCTAATTAACTGGATCAATCAATCTGGACACGTGCAAAAAAAGGCAATACGCATATCCGAGAATATACTGCATGTGTTTTTTAATTTTAACATGAAAAATTTGAGAAAGCTTGTAACTTTTCAATTCGTTTGAAAGCCTCGTTAGATTTTTTTTACTTTACTATGAAGTTTTCACAATTATTTACTAAATCCTCCTAAATTTTGGTAGGGATTGAATAAAGTTTTTGAAAAGATCACTCAATCCACACACTAGAACTAGATTCGCTTGCGCCGACGATTTATTAATCGTATGCGACGATGGTAACAGCTGCAATCGTTATGACTTATTAATTTTAAGCATACTGGTGCCAACTAAACAGAACCGGCAACATAATAAGCGTATGGATCCTTAATTTCGTCTAACACGGCAGAGCGTGGGTGGTTGATTAGTAAAGGAGTTCGAAATAATAACTGCTCGGTGTGGGTTCGAATCAGAGCACTAGCATTAATTTTAATGTTTGGTTATACTTCATTAATTTACACGATTTTATTTTGTTGTTTTAATACCGATCATTTGCAACATTCTTTTTGTTTTGTAATAATTTATATTTACATGCTATATATTGAAAACCTAATTTCAATCCACCCGACGTTACTTTGTTGCTTCTTTCTCGTTTCCATATAACGAAACAGTCCGCATAGCTAAGTCTCGAACCGCCGATGAATCAATCCAAAGAAGTTTTATATCGTCGCTCCGCTCCTCTATAGAACACTAATACGTCAGTTTCAATATGAAACCGCGTGGACGAAGTTGAGGGGAAAATCTGAGGTGCGGGAGAATAGAATAGCAATAGAGTATTTGAAAATGACAAAACTCAGAATAGAGTTTTTCGTATTTGTGATCCTTTCTTATTACCTCAAAGGATCACAAATATCGTAAATTCTTACGATAATTTTTAAAATGAGGATAACAAAATAAATTAAGCATATTGTTCCTTGTTAAATCTTAATACATAAACAATACTAATACAAATTCACAAATATAATACAGTAAAAATATATATTTTAAAAATAGAAATCAAACCGAATCATAGTTTTCAAAACATATCTATTGCTAAGCTGGGCGGAAATGTTAGGAGAAAATTTTCCAGCTGTCGTGTCTGCTCATAGTCTTAATTCTCGTTTAATTTTTATTTGGGTTCCTTTGGAAACTGCAAATAATTAGAAAAAAAAGTCAAATACATTTCACGTCTACTTTAGATAAAACTATGTAAATATGCAGTCAGATATATTTTTGTTGCTAAACTTTTTGCTATATCTATCGAAAAATCGATGAAGTGTTACATCACTACCATATGTTTTGCAACGAAGTTATTTAAATAGAAATTAGTCAATATATGGCTTACTTCTGGTATGAAACCCTGCACATTTATTGAGATGCCCAGTGCGGTTTCCGCATCAGACAACGATGCAACTTGACATTTTTATGATAAATTTACACACATTTTGTCCGATGTTACCTCGACCATTGACAGAAATAGACTGAAAGACGAAAATTTAACAAAAATGACATTTCAATTTAACTTGGCCATCTGCCCACCTTGCGGCCAGCGTCCGATGCCCTGTATTGCTAGTCTATAGGGGGGGAGCGGGGTGCATGTCTGTGAATCAATCCATGGACAATGCGTTTACTGACTAGGATATCACCACCCCGATGAACAAAGCAAAAATACAGGTCTTATTCTAATGATTCCTTATCCATTTGTGTGCGTAACACGTAAACGTATAAAGTCGATCAAGTCACAGCATTGGATTCTGTTTAAGAATCCTGACTGCATTTATGATCGCGACCGTACCAAACTACCTACATACGTTCAGATACGAAGAGTTCATTGAAAATACAGCCTTACTGTTAGGGCGGTAACTTGCGGGTGATAGTGTTCAGTAAGAAGATAAATGGTTTGATAAAATGTTTGTTTATTGGTTTACACTAAATGTTCACTTTTTACACTAAAATGTCTAAGATTAAATGTTTATGAAAATATTTGATGTTAATGTTGATGTTAAATGTTAGGAATGTTCTGAATGCACCCGACCGCGATGGTACCGTAAAATGCACTGACATAGATTTGGATAAACGCGGCAAACTGCTGCGTATGCGCCGAATCTAAGTCACGTGTTCGGTCAATAACCGAACACTTACAAATAAATTCAGTCATAATTACAACATTAATATACGAAAAAGTCGATTACCTTGCATGTTCCTCTTGCAATCTTTTAGCAGCTGAACATGACCTTCCAATTTCCACATATGTAGATAGAAAAGCAGTCCGGTTATTAACTATCCATTCGAGCATCTGTATGAACATAAAATTTCTTGATTAATGTTCACAATTAAAATATAATATAAAACAACAGGCAAATACGTCTAGTTCCCATTATAGTAATCTGACTTTCCAATGAGCTGGAAGACGTAATGTTCAAGGGCTCCTAAATAAGGGTCTGGTCGGGCTTGAAGGAAGCCGCTAGAAGAGGCAGAATCGGGCTGGGAGGCCTTTGTTCTACAGCTGAGATGATCATGATGACTTTCCAGAATTTAAAACAAGAAACATTGATCAATCTGAGAGATAGGTTGTCTTATTCTTTACCTTTTCACAGTCTTGTTCAAAGAGCCGCAGCTGAAAGCACTGGTCGAGCTGCATCTTCTTGTGTTGCCAAAGCTTGTGCGCGTGCGCGTGGGCAGAGCGCACGGCCGATAGCTGCGCGCGCACTGCGCTTGGCGAGCCGCAGTGGAAGGCCACGGTTTCGCTACCGCTTCCACTCGCCTCCACGCACACAGCCTCTGCTGCCTGCAGTCGTTGCAGGACTCGCTCTCCTGAATACATATAAAAGTTATAGCGACTGAAACAAAGCTACCATGTATTCGGATATCGATATATTTGTCAGTAATATAATATAAATATGTAACTGATCTGAGTAAAAAATCTTGAAATTGCCCTTTAGTCTATATGAAGTTATGAATATTGGGGGCATAAGAATCAGCACATGTACCTATCGCAGGCTGTAGGATATTGATTATCTTTAGTTGGGAATAATTGAGTTTGAGTCATTTTACACGAGAGACCAAAATTTACGGTCTGTGATTCATTAGTTTCCGTCAGATAGACAGCAGAGGGAAACGGGCCTCCGAACTGTAATTTTTATGTTTCGAATAATTCAGTACTACAATAACACTTCGAGTATTGTCGCACCTTCTGAGTCGGGAGGAGGCCACAAGCAATCAAAACACATATCAAATCACTTGATAACTGTATACACTACTGTCATCCTTCATGTGTTGAACAATTCTGGTTGTGAAACACCCACAACGAGGTAAGTATGGAATTAGACTGAAACAACTTATTATACAACACCGACACAGTGAAGTTTTGCCGACTTTTTAGCGTGCCGTCAAGTATTAAAACTATTCATCCGTTACATCTACATTACAACCGTAAAATATTATTTGCAGAATATGTTTATGTATAATTATACAATATAGTTCCAATATAGTTGCAATATAGTTCCAACATTCCACCCTGTACATACACCCTGTATTCCATCCAGGGTGGAATGTTGGGACGCCACCTGGAGGGAAAGTACTCTAAATACTGGAGAAAGCAAATTTTACTCAAAGGAAACATTCCTTTATTTTTAAAAAGGAGCAAAACCACATTCAAAGATTTTTGAAAATACCGTTGTCACACCCGGAATCGAACCGTCTAAAATCTGAAAAAATTACATCCTGTACTTTATAGGGTCAGTAATAAGGATCAAATCTCTCTAACAAATATGGTTAGTTAAATAAAAGGTAAACCATGAAAACTTACCTTATAAAATTCAATGAGACACTTTTACTCAAGTACGAAAGCAATTTTTATACAAGGGTTTATCAAATTACTTATGTTAAATTAAAAATTTATGGTTCATAATACAAGATTTCATGGTTTTTCTTTCATTTAACTTAGCATGTTTGTTAGAGATTTGATCCTAATGATTGACCCTATCGATTAATGCCATAAAAGTACAGAATGTAGTTTTTTCCGACTTTAGCCGGTTCGATTCCTGGGTGTGACAAGGGTATTTTCAAAAATATTTGTATGTAGTTTTGCTTCTTTTTAAAAATAAAGGAATGTTTCCTTTGAGTAAAATTTGCTATCTTTAGTATTTAGAGTACTTTCCTTCCAGGTGGCGGTGGTGGTGGTATATCTATGTTTATAGCGGAAGCTTAGCAATTGACAAAAGAAAAAATATTAGCCCATACAGCTAAGTTATTGTTTCGCTTGAGTCCTTAACAGTCAACATAAAATTTTTATTTATTATTATTATTATTTACATTTTATTTTTGTATATTACTTATCGGCATTTTTTATTTTCACAATTTCGACTAATTTATTTTTATTTAGAAAGTTGATATTAACATTGTTGATAATAACATAATTATAATAATAACAATTAATAAAATCGTTTGGTTCATAATTAATAAGTAATTGTAATTTAATATATTACTTATTATGGTCAATAATGACAGCATTAAGTTGTTGTAATACATGACAAAAATTATAGTACATTTTCTTACCTTGTGCTTCTAATTCGTCAACAGGAACTTTAGCTAATCTTTTACTAATATCAGCATGGGCATCAATCGCTCTCCGCGCCCCCGTGACGTCATCGGCGAAATCTGCTCGTGCGACATCTTCTTGAAGATCATCTAGCCTATCTAACAGCTCTCCAGCTTGCCATAACAGTTCTTCTAAAGCCTATTAGTAAAACATTTTGATACGTATAAAAATAACTTGGTACAACCCTACCAATAGTGACACTATTATCAATACATACCAATCTCAGATCTATCCATTGTGCATGATCGTATTGAAGAGTACCTTCCAAATCGGGCGTAAGTTGAGAGCTATCTATTATTTTGGGTAAGGCTTCTAAACTTATCATTGTTGTCTGTAAAAATAAACAAATATTAGATAATTGAAATCAATTGAATCATATGTGAGTATATGAAAAAGTGTAACAACATGAATTACCTCAAATTTATACTTATGTGCTCCTATTGTTGTGCGTTGCTTTTGCCAAAAGTTATCAGGTTTAACTACAAGGGCTTGGTGGACGGATGAAGAAAAGTGTTCTTGAAGAACTTTTAGGATTGGTTTGATTGCAGCCCATGCTGATCCTCGCATATCAATGACGACTGTAAAGCCATGTGATTTTACAGAGTCCCTGCAACAGTTATTTTTTTATAATAAATCTTCACTGTAGAATAAATATGTTAAAATACCTTGGTATCGTGCTTACAAAGGTATAAGGAAAATCGTACCTAGGAATACTCATTAAATAGTGAAGCAGACGCCTATAGTCATCTGGTGCTATGCGGTCTCGTCGCGGATTGGCTGGAAACCATATGATGGGTCCTCCCCGGCGGTCCCGCCCGCCTGTCAACGATGCCACTCGCTCCTGCAGGAGGGGCAATACGTCCAGTGCCCGTGCTCCAACTTCCATGGTATTGAAGTGTTATCAGGAACCACAATAGAGAAGCCTGCCACAAATTATTTTCAGAATCAATATCTAAATAAAAAAAGGTTATAGTATAAGAATAAACTACATATCTAAAAAAGTTATAACATCGCAAAAAATAAGTGACATAATATATTTTTGGAAACAGTTTATTCGGAATTATAAATCTTCTCAAGTCCCCCAAAGCTTACCAATATTTATTAGGTTTACAGAGAAGAGACATAGTGAAAACCAGGAACATTATAGGGAGAACTTTTTTATTAAAAGTTGAGGTCCATAGGTCCGAGGTGAGAACTATGAACCAGTGGTGAAGGTTGCAGAAGGACTCGGGATGATGGCATTTATTTATTTCATTTCGTAATTATTTTAAGATACACTAGCTGGGAGACCGATCTTCGCTCGTTCAATCAGGGCGTTTATAAACTACGATAACTTGTTTAGTAGTATCTATAACATTATATTTTCTATGAAACATTTGACAGGGTGTTGTTTTAGTCGATAGTGGCATTCTAAGGGACGAAAGGACAAACAATATTTGTTCTGAAAATATCTATAATATTTTTATAATTTCATTCTATTGAAAAAAATGCATGCAAATTATATAATTTTTTTTTGGATAAAAATACAGAAAAATATTCAATCAGTTTTGGCGACTTTAGAGATTTTCTTATTCTAAATCTTGATCAGCGCCATCTAGTTGATTTTAGAGAAAGCCGTGTAAAATTCCGTATTGCCAATTACATGGAGCAGGGCGGCACAATCATCAGGTATGTAATTCACTTATACGGCAAAATATGGCGTTATAAATAAAAAATCGTTAAAATGTCCCTAAAATATTGTTTTTTAACACTCTTAAGTCTTTTTATTAACATATTTACATAGGTTCACACAAAATAAAAAAAGAAAGAAATAAAACAATAAAGTCTCGTGGGTGGGATATGAATCCGGACCTAAAAGCAGCAAAACGTAAGTGGCTCGCACCAAAACCGCTAGTCCACCAAAGTACTTACAAGCAACGGTTAAAAATAAGCATCATACGCGTTCATATTTTATGTATATTGTGCTTAAATCTCTCTAATATGAATGTTTTCGAAGATAATTCCCTCATAGATCGATTTCTGGTGATTTTTAACGCCTTATCCTAGATTTTCGTCGAAAGATTTCAAGCCGTTTTCGAAATCGTCTACGCTTACAAGATAACTCGTTTAATAGTATAAGATGGAATAAGTTTACTAATGTACAGCCTTGGACATAGATGGGATCAAAATGAATTAAAGAGCACATCATTTGTTTACATTGTTCAGACTACACAAAAACATTTCAAAACATACATACACAGAATGTGAGATTCACAACACTTCCTAGAGGCTTTGCCATAGCCAAGTAAAAAGAGTGCACAGACTATAACTATAGTATTGAGTCTTCTTGTTCTTTTCTCTGTGGCATTTCGCAACAATACAGAGTGATTTGGCCAATGTCAAGTTAAAGAGATAAGCGAATATTATTTTTGGAGAATCTTCATAAAATAATGGCGAAACGCCGATGTCAAGTGAATGCACTTGAAGACGCTCCACATGGTGGTTTGCTGCTGTCTCCCGAGTTAATCCTCTTCCTACTATCGTTTATCTCAGAATCTGGATCACAGCTATTTCTCCATCACAAAAATAACGTTGAAATTATTCTAAAACGGTAATAATCTTAAAATTAACGGTAACCACCAGAGTCCCGGCAACCAACCTCAGTATTGAGTCTTGAGAGGAGGCACTATATAATAAACATAACTCACTGGAATGTTATCTCAGTTATGACCAGTCTTCAATCAAGCAGGATTAATCCAGAGACAACTTATTAGCTTATTTTATGAACTAATTAGAATGCAGAAGATTTTGAGGGGAATTCACAGCAGCAGTTTAACATTAACTCGACAGAGGCAAAGGCGAAGCGAGATGCCCCAAGGGAGGCGTACTGTCACCGCTACTATGGAACATGGTGGTAAACGACCTGATATCCACCCTCAACAAATACCACTAGTTCACGATGGGATACGCAGATGACCTGGCATCCTCGTATCAGGTAACATTGCAAGCGTCGTCTGTGACGTAACTCGGGCGGCACTACGCATCGTGAAATGCTGGTGCACCATCCGTGAACCCCAAGAAAACAGAATTAGTACTGTTCACAAACAGACGGAACCTAGGTAACTACAATCTACCGAAGTTATTCAACACAGACCTCCAACTTTCACAAGAGGTCAAGTATTTGGGGGTAATACTTGACAGCAAACTGAATTGGAGCAGTCACCTCAACAACAAACTAGATAAGGCAAATATCGCCCTATGGCAGTGCCGCAGGATGGTGGGTAAGAAATGGGGACTTACCCCCAAGATTGTGCGGTGGCTTTGTACAGCGGTAATACGCCCAATGTACAGGTGACCTACGGCGCTGTAGTGTGGTGGCCACGCACCAAACTCTCAACTGTCGTAAGTAAACTCCAACGGTTCCAACGCACAGCATGCATGGCCATCACGGGCTGCAACGGACAACTCTGACGGCGGCTCTCGAGACAATGCTGGATAGGGATATCCAGCATTGTCTGGCTGTTTCCTGCTGAATGAAAAGATGGAGTGGTGGGAACCACTCCATCTTTTCATTCAGCAGGAAACAGCCAGCGCTGCCACTCGCTTGAAACTGCTGCGCCTGTAGAGTAAGGATAGGGTTATGAGCTTCTAGACAACACTGTCGTGTACGAGCCGCTGTTCACGGCCGTCAACGACAGGATCCCAAATCTTTGATAAGAAATACAAAATACAACTCCTCGAAGACCCTCACGAAGGCCAGAACCTAAAGAACCTTCAGATTTTTATCTCGGAGGACCTGAACATAAAAATAGCAACACCACTTGGTGCATATAACACGGTCTTTCAGGCAGAGTGTATGGGCATCATCTTGGCTGCAAATGCAATCAGCGCCAGAGGAGTACGGGATTACCCAATTCGTATTATATCTGATAGTCGGTCGGTCCTACAGGCCCTTCAAAGTAATGTTATTACTTCAGGATTAACTACTAAAAAACTAAAAAAGCATCGGTGGCTCTGCGGTTAGTGACTCCGTACTCCTAACCAGAGGTCTCGGGTTCAAATCCTGGCCAGTGCACCAATGAGTTTTTCGAAAATTACGTGCATTTTCATACCGACTGCTTTAACGGTGAAGGAAAACATCGTGAGGAAACCTGCACATCTGATTTCTAGTTAAGTATGGTGGTCGCGTTGCACACGACCGTAGGTGTAAATCTTAAATACCCTACACGTGACCAAGGGTGATGATAAGTGCAACACCAGGCAACCGCCGCCTATATCTTGTGGATGGGACGGTTAAATTGTGCCACACGATAAGAAGAAGACTTCAGGTCTAGTTTACGAGTGTCACCACAGACTGACAGAGGTATGTTACCACAGCAACATAACTCTACAATGGATCAAGGGACACAGCAACTCCCGTGACAACGACGCGGCAGATGAATTGGCTAGGAGAGGGTCCGACATGATCGTTGTGGGACCAGAACCTTTCATACCCCTACCTACAGGGTGGTTAAAAACCACTGTGCGCAGCACATAATCGGTATTGGACAGAGCTGGAGATCTGTAGACAGGCTAGACAAGCACTACCGACGACCAACTCTAGTCCAGAAAATTCCTGAGCTTAGGGAGGCTCCAGCTCCGGAAGGTAACAGCAATCATCACTGGCCACAGTTACTTTAACAAACACCTTTTTACTCTAGGTATCACCGACAGTCCCCTATACCGAGCGTGCATGGAGACTGAAGAAACAGCTGCTCACATTCTTCTGGAATGCAAAGAGGTAGCAGAATACAGGGTAAAACACCTAAAGGACCCGAGGACACTCCCGGACGTCGCCAGCAACCTCCGGGGGCTACTGGGCTTCATGGAGGATCTGGGCTGGCAGTGAGGCCAGCCGTATCACGCAAAATGGGCGCAACTGTCGCCTGGTTGCGGAAACCAGCCCATCCTTACTATTACCACTATTAGCAGTTTGACATTTGTTTGTTATATGAAAAAGAAGATTTTGCAGTTTTTTGTGTAGGTGTAACGTTAACATTTTAAATAATGTATGTATACCTACTGCTCAAAGGAAAATAAGGGCCAGCAGGTTTTTTGTTAAATCATTAGACTATCATTGTTAGACCCCTACTGCGCATTATTTGAAACATTTACTTATTAACTAAAATTGAGCGTTGAAGCGTTATTTTACTAAATCGTAGATATTTCATTAAAACTAAAAAATATATAACTTTTATTATTTTAATGATATAACAAAAAACCTGCTGGCCCTTATTTTCTTTTGAGCAGAATATAAAATCCCAGTTTAAGGCCTGCTAGATATTGTAGAGCACTCTATATATTATCATATGTGTAGGATAATGAAATAATCCACAGAATTCTACATTTTCCATACTAAAAAAAGGAGGAATTAATTTTAGTTAGGACACAAACTGCTAACAGTGTGTAAGTGCAAAGCAAACAGGTAGCAAGAGTTACGTTTTTTATTTGATTTATACCATCACAAGATCACTAAGCTATCTGATGGGGACCTTTTTGGTCTAAATTTTTTGGCTGTGCCGTAAATCTTTTTTCCTTGTTGGTTATCAGTTATGTGAGCTACACCACTTGCCAACTGTCACATTAACTTGTTTATTTTATTTGAATATATTACTTTTCCATTGAACATAATGTATATTTTTATTTGTAATATCAGAATTTGGGGAAGAGATGTGTAGGTCCGAATTTTTTTAGGGTTCCGTAGCCAAATGGCAAAAAACGGAGCTCTTATGGATTCGTCATGTCTGTCTGTCTGTCCGTCCGTATGTCACAGCCACTTTTTTCCGAAACTATAAGAGCTATACTGTTGAAACTTGGTAAGTAGATGTATTCAGTGAACCGCATTAAGATTTTCACACAAAAATAGAAAAAAAACAATAAATTTTGGGGGTTCCCCATACTTAGAACTGAACCTCAAAATTTTTTTTTCATCAAACCCATACGTGTGGGGTATCATGGATAGGTCTTCAAAAATGATATTGAGGTTTCTAATATTTTTTTTTTCTAAACTGAATAGTTTGCGCGAGAGACACTTCCAAAGTGGTAAAATGTGTGTTCCCCCCCCCCCCCCATGTAACTTCTAAAATAAGAGAATGATAAAACAAAAAAAAATGATGTACATTACCATGCAAACTTCCACAAGATCTAGTAAGTAGTTTTTTTTTAATACGTCATAAATCGTAAACCGCAATTTACCTACAACTAACTACAAGAACTTTTATATTATTTTACTTGCTGCTACGGAACCCTTCATGGGCGAGTCCGACTCGCACTTGGCCGCTTTTTTTTCTAAACTGAATAGTTTGCGCGAGAGACACTTCCAAAGTGGTAAAATGTGTCCCCCCCCCACCCCCCCCGTAACTTCTAAAATAAGAGAATGATAAAACAAAAAAAAAATATGATGTACATTACCATGCAAACTTCCACCGAAAATTGGTTTGAACGAGACATAGTAAGTAGTTTTTTTTAATACGTCATAAATCGTAAACCGCAATTTACCTTTCATTCAATCAACTCAAATATAACTACGGAACTCTTCACGGGCGAGTCCGATTCGCCTTTGCCCGTTTTTGCTATATTTCTTTTTAATACAACAAGAGTTTACAGTTGCCCAAATCACTCTTGATGTTACACTTATAATTAATTATGACTAAGAAATACTCTTAAATGCAAAACAATTGTATTGATAGTGTTGTCAAAAATGTCGACAAGTTGGATTTGAACAACAAATGCGTTTAGCAGCTGGAGAGAGCGCTGCGTGGGCGCGTGGTGCACGTGCTGCGTGCGGCGCGCGCGCACCGCCAGCAACCGATGATGGCGCCGCCCCGTGCGCACGTGCCGCTCAGGGAAATATAGCTTTATGGCAAACGATTTCATTACGTAGCAGTAGACAGTCAAAGAAGTTTTATATCGTCGCTCCGCTCCTCTATAGAACGCTAATACGTCAGTTTCAATATGAAACCGCGTGGACCAAGTTGAGGGGAAAATCTGAGGTGCGGGACGGGGAAGCTTCATAACTGTTCGAATTTTTGAATTTAATAATGTCATATGTTTGAATTACGACCAATCACCGCAAGATGTCAACTGTCTAAGGATTTAAATCGTCGAATAGCAATAGAGAATTTGAAAATGACAAAACTCAAAATACGACTGAAATATCTAGTGATGGAGGTAATAGAAAGGATCACAAATATCGAAAATTCTTACGATAATTTTTAAAATGAGGATAACAAAATAAATTAAGCATATTGTTCCTTTGTTAAATCTTAATACCTAAACAATACTAATACAAATTCACAAATATAATACAGTAAAAATACATATTAAAACAAAAAATATATATTTAAAAAATAAAAACCAAACCGAATCATAGTTTCCAAAACATATCTATAGCCAAGCTGGGCAGAGATGTTAGGAGAAAATTTTCCATCTGTCGTGTCTGCTCATAGTCTTAATTCTCGTTTAATTTTTATTTGGGTTCCTTTGGAAACTGCAAATAATTAGAACAAAAAATAAGAGAAATACATTTCATGTCTACTTTGAATAAAACTATGTAAATATGCAGTCGGATATTTTTTGTTGCTAAACTTTTTGCTATATCTATCGAAAAGTCGATGAAGTGTTACATCACTACCATATGTTTAGCAACGAAGTTATTTAAATAATAATTTGTCAATATATGGCTTACTTCTGGTATGAAACTCCGCAAATTTGATTTATTGAGATGTCCAGTGCGGTTTCCGCATCAGACAACGATGCAACTTGGCATTTTACACACATTTTGTCCGATGTTACCTCGACCATTGACAGAAATAGACTGAAAGTTGAAAATTGAACAAAAATGACATTTCAATTTCACTTGGCCATCTGCCCACCTTGCGGCGAGCGGCCGATGCCCTGTATTGCTAGTCTATAGGGGGGGGAGCGGGTGCATGTCTGTGTAGACAGTAATGTAATGCTAGTTGCAATTTTCTTCTCATCTCCAGTGTCAAGCCAGACCATGCCATACACCAACGGGTAAAGAAACGGATAGATACCATATATTCTTTTGTATAAGTATCTTGCAATTTTTTTCTGTAGCATCTCTGTTAACAGAGTATATTTAGCTTACTTCTGGTATGAAACTCCGCAAATTTGATTTATTGAGATGTCCAGTGCGGTTTCCGCATCAGACAACGATGCAACTTGGCATTTTACACACATTTTGTCCGATGTTACCTCGACCATTGACAGAAATAGACTGAAAGTTGAAAATTGAACAAAAATGACATTTCAATTTCACTTGGCCATCTGCCCACCTTGCGGCGAGCGGCCGATGCCCTGTATTGCTAGTCTATAGGGGGGGGAGCGGGTGCATGTCTGTGTAGACAGTAATGTAATGCTAGTTGCAATTTTCTTCTCATCTCCAGTGTCAAGCCAGACCATGCCATACACCAACGGGTAAAGAAACGGATAGATACCATATATTCTTTTGTATAAGTATCTTGCAATTTTTTTCTGTAGCATCTCTGTTAACAGAGTATATTTAGCTTCGCGCGGGTCCCAAACCGCAGCGCTGTACTCCAACTTACTACGCACAAAGGCGTTGTATAACATAATCGCGACACGGACATTCCGGAATTGAGAAGCCGTTCTCATTATGTAACCCAGAGTTTTATTGGCGGCTTTACATGTTTTCACTATATGTTGCCTAAAATTAAGTTCCGACTCCATCACGAGACCTAAATCTTTAATTTCATGCACTCTTTCCAATGTACCTCGAAAAAGTGATTATTTTACATTTGGGAACATTAAAATCTAGTCTGTTTTCCAAACTCTAAGCTTTAATCTTATCAAGTACCGTCTGCAAATCCAAGCAATCATTAATTTCACTGACAGACTTAATAATTTTTAGATCATCAGCGAATAATAAACATTTCGCTGAAGAAACTACTTTGCAAAGATCATTTATATTACAAGAAATAATGTTGGTCTTAGTGTACTGCCCTGGCTCACGCCTGACCTCGTAAAGTACTCTTCTGATTGATAATTGTGCAACTACACATACTGCATGCGATTTCTGAGGTAATCAGGACAGAATTTCAATAAATTAGGGGTCACTCCTAATGAAGAAAGTTTCATCAATAACACATCATTATCCACTATGTCGAAGGCACGCCTGAAATCTAGGAATACTGCATCTACCTGCTGATTGCAATCCATCGCCGTGGCTACGTGATCAACAAAGGTTATATGACTCGCGGTCGTTGATCGAGCATGACGGAAACCATGCTGCGAATCGTCCGACCGAACATTTATTTGACGACTCAGATGAAAATTTAACATAGACTAAAAAATTTTTGCGAATACAGACAATACAGCTATAGGTCGAAACGATGTCGAAACAATTTTAGGTACTGTAGGTCACCCTAGATAGTTTCCATCGCTGTGGATAACGACCACATTTCAGAGATAGGTTAAATATATGTAAAAGGGGTTTCTCTAGTATTCCTAAACAATCTTTAACAAGAAAAGGAGGTACCGCATCTGGACCAGCAGCAGAGCCAGTTTTGAGTCGGCGGACAGCGCGGCGCATGTCAACTTCGGTAAAACAATCCACGCGGATAGACAGCTCATGGCCGTCGCCGCCGGCGCGTCTCTCAGCCTCTTTAACATCAAGCTGCGTGGCATTGCCTAGAAATACAGAGCTAAAATACTCGGCGAATGCTGCCGCCGCCTCATTACCTGTTACATACAGTATTTCCTTTGTACGTATACTCGCTACAGTTACTACGAATATATCTTATAGCTCGTGCTACAATATACAGGATGTCCCAAAAAGTATGGTCAAGCGGAAGTCCAGAGATAGAACAACTCTAGGGCTACCCAAATCACCCCCATGTATGTTCAGCGATGTTTGGTAGTTTTTGAGTTATGATTTTTTTTAGGATTTTTAAATTTATTATTTTATATATATATTTTATTATTTAAAATTCAGATTTAAACTTTCAGCATAAAATAAAAAATACAAAAAGGTGTTTCCAATGCTCTTCGGTAATTTTAAAAACTGCACGAGATTCTAAGCTTTCAGAATCATATTCAAAAAACAGTACTTAATGGGCTTTTTTTCCTGAAATAAGCCGTCAAAGTTGTTAAGGTAGAAATTTCCTAAGGAAGTTATTTAATTTTTGTCGTCTCTAGTTATCAAAAATAATTACTAATTTAATGAGTTTTATAGAAAAAAATATTTTAATTTAAAAAAGAACGTTTTGAGCAGAATGGTAGCGGAAATTATCACACATTTATTTTTATGACTCATCAGCTAATAATTCCGCAGGACGCAAGAAGTCTGCACGATTGAGGACTCGTAAAGTGATACAGTAGAGGTACTGTATCACTTTACGAGTCCATGATGCTTACATTGAAGGTCTGCGCGTCCATTAGAAATTCAAGATCCAGATGTAGTCGAATCAGTGCTTGAAGAAGTGGCGAGAGACCCATCGACTAGCACGAGAACCATAGAAAACCGTATGGAAATCCCAAAATCAGAGGCACATCGAATAATCAGAGGCAATCTAATAATAACTGATTAGTCAAGTTAAAAGAAAAATGCTTTTGAAAATAATTGACCACGCTGAATACGTTAAAAACAACCGACTTCAATCGCAACAACTCCAATTTTGCTATGTTTTTGTTGATTTTCTCAAAAACCGCTGAATCGATTTAGATAAAATTTATATGGGACCACCTGTGAAGTATACACTTTCAAACAAAAAAAGAATTTTCGAAATCGGTTCAGGCGTCTTCGAGTAATCGGTGAACATACATAAAAGATTCCGACGAATTGAGAACCTCCTCCTTTTTTTGAAGTCGGTTGAAAGGGTGATAATTTCCGCTACCATTCTGCTCAAAACGTTCTTTATTAAATTGAAGTATTTTTTTCTATAAAACTCATTAAATTAGTAATTGGTTTTGATAACTAGAGACGACAAAAATTAAATAACTTTCTTAGGATATTTCTACCTTAACAACTTTGACGGCTTAGTTCAGGAAAAAAAAAGCCCATTAAGTACTATTTTTTGAATATGATTCTGAAAGCTTAGAATCTCGTGCAGTTTTTAAAATTACCGAAGAGCATTGAAAACACCTTTTTGTATTTTTTATTTTATGCTGAAAGAAATCTGAGTCGCTCAATCTAAAATTCTTGACTTTCTATCATAACTTTTGTTACTTACACTAATGTTACGAAGCTTATTATTTTATGCCTGAAAGTACAATTCATAATGATTATATAACATTAAAAAAATACCGGAAATTTGTAATAAATTCTTTAAAAAATAATATGAAATCCGATCCGGCCAAAAAATTAAAAAATCCTAAAAAAAATCATAACTCGAAAACTACCAAAAATCACTGAACATACATGGGGGTGATTTGGGTAGCCCTAGAGTTGTTCTATCTCTGGACTTCCGCTTGACCATACTTTTTGGGACACCCTGTATATTACATTAAGGGACCACACACTGCGAATATACTATAATATATCGCAAGTACGTCATTCTATCGGCAGCCGTCTCGAGAGTCGCCGGTTTCGTTGCTTATACAGCGTGCTCCGTTTTACAATGAAGCGCATGCAAAATTCACTTCTGCTTGATTTAATTGACAGTTCGTCAGATAATGACTGGGACAGTCAGTTCAACATTCATGTTGCGTCAATAAGTAAAAACCGTAAGATCTGGATAGAAGACCATATAAAAACCAGAACCCAGCATGGTGAATTCAATCTCTACAAAGATCTGTCTGAAAATATATTTTTATTTTTGAAACCCAAGAACAAAATTTAATGAACTTCACGATTTAATAAAATAAGAAAAATAAATACACACTTGCGACAAAGCATCTCTACAGAAGAGCGACTTGCTATATGTTTAAGGTGAGTTATTCAATATACCAATAAATTGTAAATTTACAAAAAAACAATCCTATGTCAATCTTTGCATCAAGACGAATCTAAAGACATCTCTCAAGCTTAAATCTATTAAACCGTTTAGGCTACAGCTTGCCAAAGAAATAAACACTTGAAAACATAACCTTCCTTCTGGCACAGTCGGGTAAAAATCATCAACCTGTTGCAGACGTGAAAAAAACACAAACAAAAAGTCATTTCCGCATTTATACTATTTTTAGTTTTAATTAATAATTAGTAAGAATTACGACATGCTGTAGTGTATCTTAAGATAAAATTGCCAGCTATGAAATATATAATTGTAAATTTACAAAAAAACAATCCTATGTCAATCTTTGCATCAAGACGAATCTAAAGACATCTCTCAAGCTTAAATCTATTAAACCGTTTAGGCTACAGCTTGCCAAAGAAATAAACACTTGAAAACATAACCTTCCTTCTGGCACAGTCGGGTAAAAATCATCAACCTGTTGCAGACGTGAAAAAAACACAAACAAAAAGTCATTTCCGCATTTATACTATTTTTAGTTTTAATTAATAATTAGTAAGAATTACGACATGCTGTAGTGTATCTTAAGATAAAATTGCCAGCTATGAAATATATAGGGTGACTTTAAATTAGTTCTTGATACGAAAGGCTATGAATGTACTCATGATAACAAACAACTTTCCCTAAGGAACCCATAGTCAAATCGCAAAAAAAAAAATTGGACTCTCCATACAAGTCGATCAACTGACCGGCCAAATTAGTATGAAGAGTCCAAATATTTTTTTAAGATTTGACTATGGATTCCTTAGGGAAAATTGTTTGTTATCATGAGTACATTCATAGCCTTTCGTATCAAGAACTAATTTAAAGTCACCCTATATATTTCTATAGCTGGGCGATATATCCGTATCGCTCGGATATATCCCGTGAATCGGCGTATAGTCGGCGGTAAAATATATATTATCTTAGCAGTGTGTGGTCTTCCATACAATTTGTACGTGAGCGATTGGTGGGATATAATATATATTTTACATTATCTTCGTAGTGTGTGATACGCTTTAGGGTCTCTGCATATGTCACTTTCTACAGAATAAATATAAATTCAATAAGCGTCATCAACAAGTTCCTTAACTTAAGTTCTATAATATTTAAATACTTCATAGTTAAATTGCAAGCCTTTTTCTTTATACTTTTGGTGATGGAAATGTTTTATTTAAATTTTATTAATAATCTCAGGTGAGTACCAAGCCGGGTATTTTCGCTGCTGTTTAGCACTACGACATTATTACTAATATTATTATTTAATTTAGTATAGAAAATATCCGTGGCCATGTCGAAATCACTCTGCTCCACTATATCGGTCCAATCGATGCCAAATAATTCAGAATAAAGATTAAGAATATTCGCTTTACGGAAGTTCCATTTTGGAGCATAGGTACGCATAGCTAAAGGTTGCTCGGAGTTACAGGTAACACAAGTCCCTAGTGATAGAGAAAGAGTTATTTCTAGGGGCGGATGGTAAGCGTCAGCTGAAACCAACCGCTCTGTGCTCTCCGAAACTAAGACTATCGCGTATCATGTTCGTCAATACCAAATCCAACTTGCCGCCATGGACATTATGAACATCATTGTGTTGATATAATTTACAGAATTGTAAAAAACATTCAAATTGCAGTTTCACGTTACTTCATGAATTTAAGTTAAAATCACCCAACAAAATAATATCAAACGTAGAGTATTTACAAACTGCGTTCTCTAAGTAGGTTAATACATCTACATATTGCTTATCCTTGTAGTTAGGTGGTAGGTATACTAGACAAACAAATAATTTTATAGTCTTATATGCAATAGTTGCCAGTAACACTTCTTTGTCACATGAAAAGCCGTCCACATCTTCCACAATGCGCACAGAAAATGTATTTCGGACTGCCAGCAACACACCTCCCCAGCCAACATCACCTTCACGATCTTTCCTAAGCACTCATATCCTGGGGGAAATAACTCTGCATCAGCTACCGAACTATTCAGGAACGTTTCAGTTAGAGCCACAACATCACAGGAAGCCAGTGCAGACACACTATTATAAAACACTACAGTTTTACTTCTCAATCCCCTGACATTCTGATAGTAAAATTCTGTTATTTTTGCCCTATCCAGATTCTTGGTTCTTCTTCTTTTTTTTGGTCTCGCAAGGAGTGTAGAGGTCTTTGCAACCAGGGTTTCACGCAGATGTCTTCGGGCCAATTCTCCGGGGACATGATGATATCCACTAACTTAGAAGGTATATCCAATATGAATGAGGCGTAATTTCCTCTGGCCTTCAGAGCTGTTACAGTGCAAGCATCACTTTTACAAATTTCGTTTAGATGATCGCGAACCTGCTCCACAGTAGTGCCGACCATTACATAGTCACTCTGCAGCTTCTAACTTCGTCACCCCGGATGCCGCTGCGCCTCGCATGACACCTGAAGGGGCGGCTCGGGGACGCTTTTTAACTACCTGAGTCCACTCGCCAGCGCCATCTGCAACTTCGTTTGACGTCGTATTGCTACCAAGGACATCCATGTCAGAGTCGTTTAGGTTAATCAGGCGAGGCAAATCACACGAGTGTGTTTTTCCAATAGCTACACTTACTGTTTGTCGCTGTGCCATAGATGCTGAGCCTTGAGAATCCAGTTCCAGCTGAGGATCTACTACATTTACCGACTGTTGATTTTTCCTAGATCCCTTGGTCGGTTTTGTTCCAAGACTTTTATTCTGTTCTCCAGGATATTATTATTATTATTTTATACACTAGTAGCTCTATGAGCTGATGCGTGTATATCACTGCACTTGTGTTCTTTAATTATTATTTAAAGATCCACTCTGTCACTCAACGCCTGGTTGGATGAGTTAATTGGGACTATGATCTGGTCTGTAATTAGGTTTTTAATTAACACCGAAATGTATTCATCTATCACTCTCTCCATTTCCTCGCAGACAATTGATCTTATGCCATCCATACAATATGTATCTTCCGTGTATGAATCATCACATTTCCACTTAAACCACTCCAAGTTAAATGTATTAGAACACTTTGAAAAAGTATGTTGAATTGTTGACAGATAACACAAAATATTAGTACAATAAATGACTTGATTTAGCCACTGCTAGACTAGACTAGGTAGCAAACTGTTGTTCAAGAACTTGTCATAAAAGTATGTATGCTTCTATCCACGATATTCCAAAGCTAGATAACCTTAAGGTATAGGAATTCAAAAGTAAATGAAACTGGTTCCTAACTAAGGTAACTGATGCTAGTTAAAAACAAATTTTCGTGATATTTTGCCACAATCTACCTACACCTTTGTTTCATAATAATATGATACACTTATACAGAGTACAGTATATAATCTCTTTTCTTGTGTGGTCCAATTAACCATGATATCCCAAATAGTGGTTGCTCACTCACTGGTATTATACTAGGTACTTGTACAACCATGTTATTGGTTGAATGAAATAATTAGCAGTTAAAGTGGAAGGAGACAAGAATGCAATGATTTGAGGGATGTTATAGATATGATTCGAGGCAAAGCATTAAAAATAATAAGGTCAGGACCAAAAAAGCTGTCAAATATGTAGAAATCGTGTCGATCCGTTGGTTTAACAAAAGATGGACAGACTTCCAGGAAAAGCTGTAACAATTTTTACATCTATGACTAACCACCTACCTCTATAACATAAGAAATAAACTCAGCCATCAATTTGAACAAGTTGACGGCTCGAAGATGCTTATTTAGCCTGGTATATGTTCGGCACGCATTATTGTCACTGTTGTCCTTTCCACTAAAAGTTTTGTAAAAAATATATCCATTTACTATAGTAGCACAATCACAATGGAAGAAGCCATCTAGCCGACAGCGACAGCCATCTACCACTTCAGATAATTATTTTACATCCCACTTTTGTCTTCACTGAATGCTCTCTGTCTTAAACTCTCGTCTTGTGTCTGCGACTTTGCTTGCCCACAGACTATTGAGAAGATACTAGACTTGCCGTTGGTTCTTTTTTTCTATAGGAACTCTTTACTTTTGGCTCTGCATTTCTCTTTACTCAGATTTCCGTTTCGTTTTCAACCAAAGAGAATATAATACTCAGGGTGACCATCTCAAAACTGGAGAATCTGCCCAACACTGGCAAAAAATCTGCCAAAATCTGCCAGATCGACTCCAGAAAATGCCGAAAAATATGCCATCATATTATTGCCTCCATGGGGATAGAAATTAATAAATAAAATACGTATATGCATCTTAAAGTAAAAAAAAAACTTAAAAAACATTACTTATGCTCATTAGAAAAAATATTATATTTTGCTCGAACTCACTGACTGCAAATAAGCCAATCATCTGGCTTCGCAGTCGTTAGTAACTTAAGAATATGAAACTCTGCGATCTGGAACTTTAAAAAAAGTAATCAAAATAATTTCCTTATTTAACCTAAAATATTTTTATTACTTATAATAGGTATTTTTTTTCACTTAATATGTAGGTACCTACTGTACTATTACTATTGGTCAACATTTGCTTCAAATTCTTCATTTTGTTCATTTTCATTACACGTTAATTTTAACGACATCATTTTAATCACTTCTTTAAAATAAATACAGGCTTCTTTTGTTGTGATTATTGCAAATACATGTTTTTTAGTAATCCCTGTTCCTTGTTTTTGTTTTATTCAAGTTTACTTGGGAGAATATTCTCCCAATGAGTCCACCAAATAAGTCATAAAAAAAATAAAGTAAATAATGAAACAGAAAATTGTAGGTTTTCTACTTGTATTTCAAAAATAATAAGGATTTCCTTGAAATCTGCCAATTTCTGCCACTTTTTTCAAATCGTCAGCTTATTCTGCCAGAGTTAAAAAATAGTAGCCAAATCTGCCCAAATGGCAGAAATCTGCCACAAATGGTCACACTGAATACTACGTTTTATTTTCTACCACAACCCACCTATAAGACATGTTTCAGTGTTGCACAAAACCGGTAATAACTACCAGACGAGAACAGACACAGCTGTTGTCCAACACGATGGTTGGACGACTAAAAACTATGTAAATACGAATGGGCGCAGCGTTGCCGGTGCGGACTTTTTGTTCCGATTTCGGAACTTTTGAAGCTTCAGCGGAACTTTTGCGGAACTTAATTATCAAAAGCTCGCGCTAAAGGAAGCCAAAAAAAAAGCGAACTTTTGAAGCTTCAGCGGAACTTTTGCGGAACTTAATTATCAAAAGCTCGCGCTAAAGGAAGCGAAAAAAAAAAGAATCTTCCAAATTCACTTGACCGGTATTTGGCGTGGCAAAAAAACGAGACGACGGACGCTATAGAGCGTTTCAACGAATAGTTCCTATGCCGTTATGTTGGCTCCCCTGTCTATCAACGACATCAACACGCGAAGACGCTTCTACCGATTTTGTTTTTAGATATCAGTGTCCCAGCCCCTGTGTATCGGAACTTACGATTGCCGTGCTTACGATAAGAGCAGTAAGTATATTTTTAAAAGCAGTAACTTCATCCATTTCGTCATTTAATAATTTAAGACCTATTAAATAAGACAATTAAATGATAACGCAATATAAAAATACAAAATCTGAGTTACAAATTTCAAAAATCGTATTTAAAATAATCTAAGGAAACAATTCGGAAAATGCAAAAATGTGACGAAAACTCGAAGTTTGTTTTACAGACTTACTGCTCTTATCGTAAGCACGGCAAATTGTCCAAGGAACTAAATATTAAATGAGTTATACCTATATATAAAGTAGTTATTGTAAGCGTAGACGATTTCGAAAACAGCTTGAAACCTTTCGACGAAAATCTAGAGTAGGCGTTGAAAATCACCAGAAATCGATCTTTGAGGCAATTATCTTCAAAAACATTTATTTTAGGGAGATATGAGCGAAAATATAAACGCATAAGATGTTTATTTTTAACCGTCGTTTATTAGTACTATAAGGTTCTTTAGCAAAACACTGATATTTTTAACTATTTCGGTTTATTTCCAATTAAACTTATTAGAATATTTACACAGATGTTTACATCATGACGAACCCTTAGAGAATCTTCGGTTCCAAACCATCAAAATCAGACAGCAAACGATTTAAATCCTTATCATTTTTAATAGAAACATTCCAACGCCGAAAAGACCACAATGCGCGGCTGTAGATATTCCATCACTACAACCACCCACCGCTCAATTGAGGAAAACTCCGTGAAGCGAAGTTTTTCTCAATGTTTTACTTAACATACAATCAAACTCCTACCTACTAACCTAAACTCGCACCCTACCTGAGGTGGAAGTTGAAGTGAGGTCGGACTTTACTAATAGCCTAGTGTTTGGGAAAGTCAAACTGGAAAATGAATAAAAAGTTTTAAAGTGTCAGCTATCAACAAATATCAACCATCAAATCGGAAAAACAACTCAATATCCCAAACGCTTCAGCGTGTCAAAACCACAAAAAGTCACACTGCGCCTCAAGCTTAAGAATACCAAGCTACAGTCCTAATTCTAACTCATTATACAAAGCAAAAACTAAAACATTTGGCTTCTAGTAATATGGGGAAGAAAACGCAAAGCTATTTGCAGATGGCGCTACGGACGCTTGACTCATAACAACTTTCGATTAGTTCCGCGTTTTTCATTATCGAGGTGTTATAAATTAGTTTTTTTTCTGTAAAATTGTTAAATGGAAAATGTATGCGACTGGGACTGTTCTTTAATTAAAGGCGAAGTTGAAAAGTCCATAGTTGAAAACGTAACTTTTCTCACTTCCTCTTCATCCGAGAATGTTAAGGAAATTAATGATTTCCATTATTATTGCAACCAATCGCCACACAACGCGGTATTTTTTTAATAATCTTATGTTTAGTTCACGTAAACAATTTTTTCTGTACGTTTTGACAGTTAGTATGAGTCAAGCGATATCAGCGCCTCTAACGGCGAGCTTTGTCAGTTTTCTTCCCCATTAACCTACCTATCAACCATTGTTATATAAAATAAAAGCAATAACCTATCTAACCTACTAAGTTATAAAATATAAATAAAAGCTTATCTATTATACAACAAACATCAGTGATAAGAAGTTTCTGAAAGGTCTTTCAAATACTTTTGACTTTGCAATTTTCGCGCGTAAATTATTCAATATTTTCTCCTTTTATTCCCCCTGTACCCTGAAGAGGAGGAGGATTGGCGCTTGCGGCTGTTATCGTGTTGATTCTGTAATCTTGGGTTAGACTGCAGTGAGGGGCCATGAAATGAACATCGGCTGTTCATTTTAGCAGTATGGTGAGAGCCGTAGCCTTTCCCCTGCGAGGGGCAATTGTAATTGAACACACCCTGCGAGGACGGTAGTGGTGGCAGATTTGAACAACAAGAAACATGAGAATTTCTCGCGCCAGAGCCATAATTCGTACCCTATGAGGGTATGAGCCCCTGCGAGGGGCAGCTATTTACTTTATTCGATCCAGCCTGCGAGGTGGATCTATTTGTGACATTATTTCTTTTTTGTAAAGGCCAAAAGCATTTCCTAACACCTCCTGCCTTTTCTAACGTGGCCGTAAAGGCCTCGGCCTTAAAAAGATTATTAATTGTAGGCGGTATATTTCTTAAGGCAGCTTTTACAAGCGGATCTTTTACATGATTAGTTATACCATCTCGATGCATCTGTATAACCTCTGCACGATGTCCATAAACTAACTGCAGTAAATCTGAAGAAGTTTTGTGAATATCTCCATCAGAAAACAAGCTTGTTACTTTTTCCGAAAGATTTTCGAAAGTAACAGTTTGTTCTTTCTTGGCCCAGCTCAACAGATCTCTTAACGTGTTTTGCAAATATTCCTTCTGCTTGAGAACACACAAGGTTAACCCCGCATAGGCCTTATCAGAATAAACTAGGTGACGCAGGACATCATATACTTTTATCTCTTCATTAGGCTCCAAGTCGATAAAACCTGGGTACTGATTATATAGTTTTTGCGTCTCAGCGTAACGCAGCTCACACCAGTCGTTGTCCAATAATTGAACCTCACTTAACTGTTTTAAATGAGCCTCAGATGTTTTAGGAACTGATGGTTCTTTTAGTTTAGTGGCAATATCAAATTTAAATAAATCTTTATCGGGCAAATTAGTTTGTAAATTACTCGGCCAATCATTCGGCAAGTCACAATCCGCATAAGCGTTGGAAGTGGAGATTGAACACCACATTCTTCATACAGATTCCGACTAACATCGGAGATATATCCACAATTTTTGGTCGCAAACTGCTCGCGAAGCTCATGCACTTGTTTAGAAAGATCTTCAAACTTATGGTTCGAGCGGTGGCGGCGCAATCGTTTGCCCCCTCCTTTCTTTTGGCGGCGACGATGACGACGTTTTCGTCTCCGGGTGGAGCCGGAGCTGGAGCTGGAACTGGAGCTGCTGCTACTTGAGCTTGAGGATGAAGGTGACCGCCGACGCGATCGTCGACTTGGAGTCGACCGTTGACGAGCCCTTTGTGGAGACGACTGCTGACGAGATCTTCGATCCGGAGATAACTGCTGCATTTCATCATCATTTGCAGCCACAACTACAACTTCTTCGTCATTACCAGACATCTGTTGCAGAAATCGAAAATTGAGGGTACAAAATAAAAAACTCGAATGAAAAAACGAACGGAAATTCCGTTAAGGAGCATTTATACGTTCATAATTATACGATTTCCATAAAACTTTCATCATAATTTTGTAATTAATGAACTGAACAACAATAGTTATTAAACTGAACAACTAATATTTGAAAACTAAAACTCGTAACGTTATGCAGTTGGCTTGTTAAAACACTTCTTATACTTTCCGTAACAGAAATTTTTCAAAAGAAGCAAATAACTCACATTAACCGTTGTTCACAATTTGAATTTATATCAGGTTTGTTCGAGCCGCCGCCGCCACTGACTCTTTTGAAATTCGCGCCGACCAGACCAAGCAGCAAGCAATTTTGCTTAAATTAAATGTAGTTTTTTTCGACATGCAGTACGGTACCACATCTCATATCATTTAGACCAGATTGCAGATGCAAACAGAGAATGGAATCGATTCATTCATGGAAATACAAAACACAACTCGTGTAGCTTTTGTCAGACCGCATCAACGAGTATGTAAATTCTAATTGCCCTTATTTTATACAAAAATGTTGGAGATACCTCGCATCACCCGATTTCAAAGATTAAATTCACTTTAATCCAAATCGATTCGACATCGACACTATAACGAGGATAACTCGGACATCGGCTTAAACGAGATTAAAGAGCTTAAGATCGCTTACCATCAGGTGATTCGTCTGCTCGTTTGCCACTTATCACATAAAAAAACAGCTTAAGATCAATAAGGCATTGGATGATGGATAATGGAGTTACGGCTGAGCTTCTGAAAGCAGTTAAAAACCGGTACTTGAAGCTCTTCAGAAATTGCTTGATTTCATTACGAACGCCTACCACATAGGACAAAAGTGTGGTGGTGCACTTCTTCAAAATTGGTAACGACCCAGCTGAGCTGCTGATTGTGAGACGCTACAGACCCTCATCACTGTTTTTAGTTTTTGAGAGTCATCACGACTCGTCTGGACGCTTGTTTTATGAATTTCCAGGGTTTCCGGAAAGATTTCAGTACCATAGACCTCATTGGGAGGTCTATAATTGTCAGGATTTGAACAGTTTTCTAAAAAAATTACCTACCCGCCAAATTAATCTATTGTCTTTTCATATTAATATAAGATCTTTAATAAAAAGCTTCTGTGCTCTTGAACAATACATTCACTCATCTAGTTCACCTATAGACTATAGAAAGTTATAAGTTATAACTTTATAACAGATAACCAATATGGATTTCAGCATGGTAAAAACACTACGCGATTACTCTCTAAATTCACAGATAAAATTTATGAACATTTAAACAACAAAACTCAAGTTTTAGTGGTATTTATTGACTATAGCAAGGCCTTTGACACCTTAAGGCACGATCTGCTAACTGAGAGACTGGAAGACTGCGGGATAAGAGGACCCCTTCTGACCTGGTGTAAAGATTATTTGAAGAATAGGTCTTACTGCGTTAAAATAGGCAATGATTTTAGTGAAGGTACAGCAAAAGGTTCAGTATTAGGACCCTTACACTACATTAAGAATGTCAACAATATTATAAACATTATTAAAGAGTGTGATATTTAGATGATCAAACGAACTTACCTCAAGTGAAGTTCGATCTTAATTATCCTTCCTTGTCGGAGAGATTTAATTGGTTAACATGTAGTAGTCCTCGTCTACGTTTGACCCACTCGCACGTAGTTTAGCGCCATAAGAGAAAAAGAGACAGCTAGGTACTCTCCCACCTCGGCGCCATTGCACGATCCAAGCCTCATTCATTTTAGAGAATAAAAAAGGCAACCTACATACTACAACATTGGTATTAGGGGTTTTAATACTAGCATCCTAGTATTGTCTACTCTAGGGCAGGGAGGGACCTTAAATCTCTCCGACAAGGAAGGATAATTAAGATCGAACTTCACTTGAGGTAAGTTCGTTTGATCATCTAATTATCCTTCCTTGTCTTCTAGATTTAATTGGTTAACATGTTGATGTTTAGAGAGACTAACAATGTTGTAGGTAATAGGTATGAGAATTATTGCAATAAAATATAATCTGAGAGATTTTATAACTGTAATTCAATTAACAGAAATTTATTTCTGGAAGAAATTTCTTTTAGAAACAAGTTGCACCCCTTGCGTATATTTGATGGTAAGCTTTTATATTATGCCCATTTTGTGTACACAATAAATTATTAAAAAATAACACTTCCTAGAAGGTTATCAAATAAACAATATGAAAATGAAATTAAATCTTGTTCAATTTTATAAATGTGATTGTTAGTTGAACTTGACGTTAGGTTCTGAGTGATGAGGTTACACTTAGCATAAGTGCAGCGATAGACGATAGTGTTTTATGAAAGGTATATGCAGCGTCGTTGGGAACCGACGTCGATGCACAGGGAACCTGTTTGACATTTCCATCCTTTTAGCTATTTGGAACATCTGTTCTAAGTCCAAAGAACTGCTAAGATGGTAATCTAATACGATATTCTGGTACCTTAATTACACTATGTACCTATCGTATTTTAACAAATATGGTTTTAACCTGTACATCTTTCATGTACTGCTTGAATAATTCACGTTGAACATCTGAAATTCATTTTTAGGTAATTTGACAAAAAATGTATCACAAAATAAACCCGAATAACTATAGGTATACCCGCAATGGGGATGAGCTGTGAACAAACCAACGAATCTATACTCCTGATCGATAATATTCCCCCACTGTTTAAAGCTAGACGTGAACTGAAACTTGGTATTATCGACCAGTGATAGGAATTTTATATCCAGCACTGACGATATGCATTTGTTCGTTCCTTATACGAATGAATAAGTAAATATTTGAGACAATATTTGAAAATATAAGTTTCAGATTCACTTTTAAGAAATAAAATATAGATAAATTCTGATTTCATAACTGACCCTACGTCAGGTATGAAAACGGTAGTAGCTTGAGCAGCATTTTTTTTAAGACTTATTACATAATAAGTCATAATTTCGAAATAATAATATGAAGTTCATAATAATTGGAAAAAGTGGGAACCGTTGAAGATAGTTACACAAATAAACGGAAAACATTACAAGGATGTAAAAATGTACTTATTACATTTTGTATTTATTCTTTAAGTTAAAATTATTATTTTAGGCTGGATAAGCTTATTTAATAAGTTTTGGAATGCAGTAGAAAACATGTTTAGTATATTTATCTAAACTGTATCGATAACGGTAATTTCAGCAAGTTTTATATCTATTCTATTGTCAATACCAGCAATAGTATTCTATTGTCACAACTTTTTAACATTTTAATTTCTCGTTCTTTTGTTGTGTGTTTACTTAAAAAAAAACTACCTGTTTGGTTTATAGAGAAAAAAATTGCTGTAATTTTATATAGCCACGAAAGTATATCGCGGTTAATAAACTTTCAATTGTAAATAATTTAGTTCAAAATATACCAGAAGTTTCACGTAAGCTATGACTTATAATAATTTTGTTTTTGCAAAATTCGCTGATGTTCACATTTTTCATTTTTAATTCATTCAACATATATAAATCTTTTTAATGTATATTTTGATTATAGGCGATCTTAAACAATGCCAATAAATAATTTTCACCATCCTCACAAGGACATCTCCAGTGTGCTGTGGAGGCATCAACAAAAATTTTGATTATGCAAAGTCAAAATTTTGATTATCCACCATCTAAGAATTCACAGATTTCACCCATCAAACATTATTGTTTATTCTTATCTGGTGATTGCGGCAGCTTTATTAAGACTTAACCTGCATTAAACTTAAAAACAGGCACACCTATGAATCATTGTCATCTAGACTGAAGACATGGCTTCATAAGAAAAAATAACGTAGGTATATGTATTTATTATAATTAATACTTCCCGAAACGCTGTCATTGCAAGTTTCGTGTAAGTAGCAGAAGCTAGGTACAAAAAAGACAATTTTAAGTATAAGGTACAGAAAACCTTATTTTATAAAATACTTTTATTTTTCTTATTATAATTATTAACGATTACTTGTCAGTTATGGTAACTGTAAATCGAAAGGGTTTTGAATCGTATACCGAACTGGTTTCTATCAATTAATTATTTAAAGAATTAATGTGTACAATATTGTACATAAAATTTAATTCGTTGATTTAAAATATATTTGGTGTTAAGTGTAACACCTCTCAATAAGATAATAATATAATGGTGATAACATCCTCAGATGGTTCCAAGTTTTGTGTTGGCGTGGAGTTTAAGTGTGGCGTAGTTCCCCAAACATATGGAGTATTTGACGTCGTGCCCTGCATGCCCAGATAACTGCAGGCAGGCAGATCTAATGAGTGCCACGGACAGTGCAATTCGCGTGGCTGAATTTTGGGCCGAGACTATTTAGGTTTGTTATCGACCGAAAAGAAGCATAACATAGAATAATATAGTAAAAACAGATTGAAAAAACTCCTGAATCTGTTCATAAAGTTAATGAACACTATAGTGTTCATAGGACTATAGTCCTATAAAAGTTGAGCACAGGCTGAAAGGTAAAACACAAGTACTTATATGTATAGAAAAAAAGTGTTTTAAGTAAGATAAAATCGTGCATGAGCACGAGGATATCGGCCTATTTTATTTATTGCTTTTACCATGTAACTGCCCTGGGCAACTATGTAGGTACGATAAAATAGATTTCAAATTATCAATATTCAAAATTTGATTAACATTTTAAATCCAGTATAAATTAAACTTGTCTTCACTTTTATGGATTATAAAAATAATACTCGAAGCAAAGAGTTTTTCATAGGGTTGCTGCGTTAACTTTTACAATTTTGATAAAAAATATACCATATTTTGGCCACGACTTGTCCAGGGCCAAAAAATTCATCTGGGGTAATGAGAGTCTTTATCTCAATATTTTGTGTAAAATGGTCTAGTTATACCAAACAATACCTTTTTAATGCATCCAAATATTTCCATCTACCCGCTACATTAAAATGCGGCTGAGCTGCGGAGGGCGCGCTTCGCAGCGATCGGTCAGCGCGGGGGCGGCAGCGTGTCGTCAGCGGGGCGACGACGCGACGGGTTGCGTTTGGGCTGGCTGAGCGGCAGTGGCACATACATACATACGTATCTCCCTGCTCGCTATCCGATGCAACTCAATTCTTTTAACTTTTTGTATATGCCCTTTGACATCTTCACAAAACCAACGAACACAACACCGAATAAATGTCTCCCTTTCGATTCCAGTGTATAAGTATCACAGAACACTATTACTCGCAGATAAGTATTTTATAATATGATGAAGAAATAAATAAAAGGCTGGTATATTACTTAATTAAACTGCACTCTGCACGGGGGTTTGCCGCGAAGATTGGCTATATTAGCTATTTTCGGGCGCCCCACAGTCAACAAATCTACTAGGAGGGTCAATCAACTTTTTTACCCACACTACTCTGTCCAGAGAGTATTTGCCGAAAAAGTACATAAATTTAATATCATTCATGATGATTTGCTAAACCATCATGAAATTACATTACAATACAACTTAGATTTCACATTTTATTGAAGGAATCGTTGCAATTTAATGGAAAATTCATGGTAACTGAGTATACAAAAACATGACTCCATACATATATAGACTGTCCAAAGACAACTGTATTGAAGTAATCTTTCGACTGAATGAAAATTTTATTCGAGATAGTCATTTCTTATTATATAAAAGGTAAGAGTAAAAGATAAGAATAATAATGAAAGTGTATAAATTATATTATTTTATAATAATAATTTACAGTAAATTTCCAATTTTGTGTCCAGAAATCTATTTAAAAGTAATTGTATACTGAGTGACTGCATGATAGTACTTCTTAATCTCACTAGATATTGCGTATTTGTAGTCTTGACCTTCGTAGAAAAGCATCGTTGCTAGCGGAAAATTCTGGAATCCCTTTAATTGCGCCGAGAAGCTGCCAGTCGGTGGCGATCACTCCGAGAGAGCGCGTGTGTTTATTGGCCGTCTGCTGAGTGACCAGTATTTCGTAAGTATTTAGTCTTTATTTATTTCTAAATTACATTGATTTTGTTAGTGTGTGTGAATTATTATTAACTTGTGAAATTTAGCAGTGCGCAAATACCACGTGTGGCCTCTTTTTTTTTTTAAACGGACAAATGTCTACTGAGTTACTAGTATGCTGCGTTACTTTGACGGTAACTCCAGATACAATTTAGGTAACTCCACAGACATTTCTATGATTTTTCTAAATTTTAAAGTCAATTTGAGGTCAATTTATTTTATAAGATTATCAAATCTATTCAATAAATAAAATAAAACAGAATGTATGAAAATAGATGTAGGAGTTGTTGATTGAGGCTTCTACTCATCATTCTGAACAATTCTTGTTCTACGACTTTATTGAAATTGATGAATTTGTTTGAAAAGTCCAAATTTTTTCGCTTTTTTAAGTCGTAGTGCAACAGTTTTTCTGTATGATGAGTAGACGCCCCAGTTATCAAGTCCTACACTTATTTTGTTACATCCTGTATATTGTTTCTAATGTAATTTACCTTATTTAATTCAAAAACATGTTATTGTTAAATAGTTTTCAATTTGTTACAGATTTACTGATTCGCTAAAATGGCATTAACAGCTGCCGAGAAACAGAAAAGATATCGAGAAAGATTAAAACAAAATACAGCAAAATATGAAGAAGCAAAGAAAAAGCACCGTGAACACTATCACAAGACCAAACGATTAGTAAAAGATTTAACGCCAAAAGAAAAGAGAGCTGCTAATACCATTTGGAAACTAAGACAAAGAGAATATCGCAAGAAAAAGAAAAATCTGCAGAATATTTTAACTGTAACGCCCCCATCTTCTCCTGTTAGCGCAGAAAAATTGCGAGACTATACACCGCCAATCGCAGAGCTACCGATGTCACCTAGAGAACGTGGTCGTAAAAAAGTTAAGAGAGATAGAAGTAAACTTTACAGAGAGAATGTGAAATTGAAAGAAAAGCTTAAGAAACTTGAGAAGAAATGTGACAAATATAGGAAAAGAAGTATTCGAAGTAAGCAATCACAAAAAGATGAGCACGGAACTGAAAATATAAAGCAAAAATACAAATTATTGACCAATTCTATTCGACAAAGGTACCAAAATATAAAAAGTCAGAAAGAGAAGAGCTTATTCAAAATATCCTGCCACGTCAAAGTATTTACAAGTCAATTTATGGCTCCCCATCCGAGTCTGATGGCGAATCAGAAGTAGCAAGACAACCTTCGGATCACAATAAAGAAAACTGTCAGCAAATGTCTACTGATAGATACCGTGGTGAAATTAAAGTGTTTGATGAACAACAAGCTTCAACGAGCTATAATAGCATGTTCAACTCGAGGCAGATATCTGCTGGCGATTACTTGCATGTCAGTGTGCACTGCGATGATGCGAAACATAAGAAAACCTACTCTTATGTTTGTAGAGCTTTGACTTCAGTAGAAGAAGATGGCGAGGTGAAAGTAATGTTTCTGCGCGTGGCTTCAAAACATAATGCTAAACGGTACCGACTCGAAGAAAAAAATATCAGCTACGTTGATTTTAACGATATCATTCAAATATTGCCAGTCCCTGCTGTGATTAAAAAAGGATCTCGCACTTATTATGAGTTTCAGAACTCTATAGATATTTTTGAAAAGTGAGATTATGATTAAGTTTAATAAGTTTTTTTTTAATTTAGTTAATGCTGTCAACGCGGCATTGATAACACATGTGATATTATGAGCCTCTATGAAAATATCTCTAGTGTTACCAAAATTGTCTCTTGAGTTACCAGTTTGTCCTGAAAGTTAACACAAATGATTTAAGATTTGTTTTACAAAAATATTAATTTTTTTGCCTATTTCGTTTCAATACACATAAAGCAATTGAAAGACATTGTTTATAGGGAATTTGAGTTAAAAAAGTAATCGGTAAATGATTTATTCTAAATAATTAGGTTCTCAAAACGTAGCTGGTAACTCTAGAGACATAAAAAAGACCTTTATTTTGTTAAAATTAAACTATTTTGAAGACTGATTATGCTTAAATGTATGATTTTGCATGTATAATCTACAAATAAAAACATTTTAAAGAAAAATTGTCTTTTGCTATTAAATTTACTTCATTGTTTTATAGTAACTCTATAGACAAAATTCTTAGGTTGTCTTAAATTCTTAGCAATTTTATCAAATTCGGATTTGAAATAGTTACGCCTTTCTAAAGCACACAATTATAGACAAAATATGTCGTATATTAAACATATTTTTATTATCAATTTCCCAAATTATTTTCATTTTGTGTTGTGGTCAGAAATGGAACTGGACGGTGGGTAAAAAAGTTGATCGACCCGGAGTCGAAGTGGTCGCCATGACTCATGACCGAAATCGGTCGGGTGTTTCATCATTCATTCAATCAGTTATATAAACTGAAATGACAGGATGTCTGTTGTTTCAATAAATCAGGTTAGCGGTAGGTATTGGACATAACCGTAAGGTTATGGTTAAGAAAAATAGCTATAATATCCCTATTTTTGGCTCCATCTTAGATTAATAGTTCAGCATCGCCTCAATTTCTGGAGTTTTTGTCGGATGACAAACTCGAGATTTTTTTTTATTTTATTTTTTAAATAGATCGTCCTTCTTGAGGTTGGTTTTGAAATAATAACACACGCGTTTGGAAACACTAGAAGGAATCTCAACTGCAGATAGTAGACATCAGTATAAACGCACGATGGCGGCGGATATGTGCCGGAAGATTAAATAGACGTGATGGTGCTTATGGTACATATCACCTGTAGGCGGCGGCAGTTTTGGTGGCGGCGCCGGCAGCGGTTTTGGCGGACGGCGGTTACAGCAGCGCCGTTGGGGAAGTTTCGGGAGGCAATCCGTCCATCGTCGTTGTCGATTTTTCAGCATCGTTGTCAGCTGCATAAGCGGCGGTGGCTGTGGTGGCAGTGCAGTGATATGAGCCACGATGCTGCCAACGCTTCACCTGTGGCGGCGAGCGAGGGTTGATGGAGCAGCCGCATAAGCATTAGAAAGCTGGTGATTCCAGTTCATACGAAACAGGAATATTGTAGTGTGGTTAATGTCTCGCATTAACTCTAATAAAAGTAGCTATTGGTCAATGTCTCGCATTGACTCGAAGCAAAACTGGCTATTGGTCAATGTCCCGCATTGACTCGAAGCAAAATAAAATTATTTGATATTCTCCCATCATGTTTAAATAAAAATAACTTCCACTGCACTTGTTTTTTTTTTTAATGATTTTCGTATTTACTTTCCACATAATCTCCTTATCTAAAAGTAACGTAAGGATTTATTTTCTTCTAAGCACATTTTTGCACACTTGTTAAATTCAAATTATTAACGAACTTTTTAAGAAATATTTTTTACTACGTGCGGTAGCCGTGCGCGCACGAAAACGAATGAGGCTTGGACCGTGCAATGGCGCCGACGACGACGTGGGAGAGTACCTAGCTGTCTCTTTTTCTCTTATGGCGCTAAACTACGTGCGAGTGGGTCAAACGTAGACGAGGACTACTACATGTTAACCAATTAAATCTAGAAGACAAGGAAGGATAATTTTCTATTTGCTGACGATACGTGTATCCTGTCGGCTGATAAAGACATTAACATTGCCCTTCAGAAATTACAAACAGACTTTAGTTCCCTAATAAAATGGTCTCACGATTCTGGATTGGTACTAAATACTAGTAAAACAAAACTTATGTATATCAGCTCAAGTCACAATAGAAAACAGGCACCAATAAAATTTATAGCCCACGATCACCACTGTCTTCATGATAATACCAGTCAGCACGCCTGTGGATGTCCTTCTATAGAGTTAGTCGATAAACAAACCTACCTAGGCCTTGTTATGGACAATAGACTGAACTGGAAAGATCATATCAATCATGTTTGCGACAAACTACGAGCGCTTCTTGCTAAATTCTCAATAATCAGGTATAAAATCCCATACCAAAACTTACTTTTGCTCTACAAATCTTGAGGTGAATCCACGATATCATACGGACTTAGCAGTTACGGACGAACTTATAAATCTCATCTAGATCTCATATATTATTTAGGTACAGTTACGAATTCTAAAAACCATAGTTCCTCATAAAATAAAAAATAAACATAAAGACGATTACCGCGAACTTTTTCATTATTGTAAAGTATTACCTATTCATGAAAACATTAAATATCATTTACTTACCGAAAATTTCTTCAACACGGATCTACAAGAATTAGTAAAACATAATATAATAAGGAAACTCTAACTGTAAAAATTTTTGGACTTTTCATACAAATCGATCAGTTGGCGAACCAAGTTTGTATGAAAAGTCCAAAAATTTTTTTGCGATTTCACCAAAGTTGTAGAACAAAAGTTGTTCAGTTTGATCGGTAAAAGCCAACCTTGAAGTATTGTCACACCTTTCTGTTACACCCTGTATAAATAACTATGATAAAATTACACTAAAATGCATAATCCCTAAGCTAATTAATGAATTACCGCTAAACGTCAAAATTAAGCTAACGAAAAATAAATTCAAAACAGAACTAAAACAATATTTTTTAGAATTTTTAAATACGTGAATTTACTACTACTTTTGTATTATTATGTATATTATATTACGATAAAACCAAACTAATCTGATTGATACTTTTATTTAAATAAGCAAACTATCCAACTAGATAAAATTATTCCGGTACATTTTATGTATTTATCTTATCATATATAAATATAATTAAGTTAATAAAGCCAAGCCATATAAAATTTAAACACCCTTTATACGTAACTGCAAAATTCCGAACGACCATCGTTACCGCATATGTTGCAAAATTAACGCTTATTTATTAGACCAGTTTTACGGAGACAAGTGGGGAGTGAGGCACGGCGCATCGGCTGGCCGAGTGCCCGCGCCGCCACGCCGCGCCGGCTGCAGGTGGCTCGCTCACCTATTATGCTTTTTGATGTTTTTTGTTTTTGTTAGACAACAAACGCGAAGCATAGTGGCCGATTATGCCTTTATGTATTTGTGTTGTTTGCTTCAATGTAGAAAATTTTTTTTTTTTTATTTAATAACAATTTATTACTTAATGACAAATACTTACTTAAGCTAGTACAACAAAAACCTTAACAGATTTATCCGTGCACTAGTCACTCGTCGTCGTACACGTATTAATGTAGATTACTTATTTACATTAGGTAACGAAAAACAATCGTCTAAAAATCGTAAAACTCAAGATATTTGAAAAAGTGGGCAATAACAGTAAAGGTTTCACATACGTAAGACTACGTATGTGATTGAAGAGGGAAACCAATAACAGTAAAGGTTTCCCTCGTCAATCACATACGTAGTCTTACGTATGTGAAACCTTTACTGTTATTGCCCACTTTTACAAATATCTTGAGTTTTATGATTTTTAGACGATTGTTTTTCGTTACCTAAAGGTTTCACATACGTAAGACTACGTATGTGATTGAAGAGGGAAACCAATAACAGTAAAGGTTTCCCTCTTCAATCACATACGTAGTCTTACGTATGTGAAACCTTTACTGTTATTGCCCACTTTTTCAAATATCTTGAGTTTTATGATTTTTAGACGATTGTTTTTCGTTACCTAATGTAAATAAGTAATCTACATTAATACGTGTACGATGACGAGTGACTAGTGCACGGATAAATCTGTTAAGGTTTTTGTTGTACTAGCTTAAGTAAGTATTTGTCATTAAGTAATAAATTGTTATTAAATAAAAAAAATAAAAATTTCTACATTGAAGTAAACAACACAAAAATATAAAGGCATAATCGGCCACTATGCTTCGCGTTTGTAGAATGTGGACTACGAAAGCCTTTCATTCAATCGAGACTTGCACTGTGTTACAGTCTCTCCAACGGTGCCAAATTAACTACAAAGTTTTTGAAGTTTTAGTAAAACGCCACTATGTCGGTCCGCCTCCAGGATCAGAATTAGAAAAGTATATGGCTGCAGTGAGTGTGACACCGGGAGTGAGGTAGACATTGGTGTCGATTCGGTGTTTACGATTAAACTTATTCGACAGGACTAAACTTAATTTAAGCATCCTATCCTTTTCTTTTCGATATAGAGAGAAAAAGACAAAACACTTAAATTAAGTTTAGTTCTGTCAAAAAAGTTCAATCGCGAAAACCGAATCGACGCCAATATATATCCAAAACTATTCACCAGTGCCCTGGAAGATGTTTCCTAGCTTATGGACTGGAGAGGACTCAACATCCATGGCGTACATTAACTACCATCGATAAGCTGATATCTTGGAAGACCTATGCAGAATTCTCAATGGTCTCAGCAGATCATCTTAATAAGTGGATATCAGTATCAATATCATTTCACACCCATTTCTCTGAAGGTTAGAGACTCTGCACTCGAAGTTGTTAAGGAATATTTATAAACATATTTTCCTGGGACAAACTCAACCATAGATAAAACCAACGGTGGATAGGTCCAACTTTGAGAAAGATATCAATCGTCGAATCCATCTCGGCTAGGCCACGTTTGAGAAGGTCTGCAATATCTTCAGGTCCGAAATACCCGAAATACTGCAGTGTTTCAAGACCAAATTGTCGGTAAGTTAAGAGTGTGTTTCCAGCAAATAACATTTGGAACTGAGACAAAGTCGCTTACTATGAGCCTTATAAGATGGCTCAAGGTCAAGAGGCGCCCAAATAACGATGGCGCGTGCTATCATCGGAAATTCTATATGTAATCAAATCAGAAATGAAGAGATACGGAGGAGAGCTAAATTAACAGACATAGCTCATAGAATCGCTAAACTGAAGTGGCAGTGCTATAGGCAAAACAAATAACTTATAATATAACAGATGACCGTAAGGGTTAGAGACAGGAGAGGACTTGGCATTAACATCAATGGCGAGTACCTCACCCACCTTCGATTTGCTGACAATATCGTGATCATGGCTGAGACCTTGGAGGACCTAGGTGCAATGCTCGATGGACTCAGTAGAGTCTCCCAACAAGTGGGTCTCTAAACTAACCTAGACATTAAAAAAATGTTCGTCCGAAAAAAGTATTTCGTGGTATTTTTTCCCCGCGTACCGCCTTAACAAAATCCGGAATCTTTCTAGTCTGATTTTCTTCAGCCGTGCGTTAAGAAGATGTGCTGTTTTTTTTTTCTATAAGCACGTAGTCATAGGTCTTCATTTAACACCCTTTTAACAGTGGTTCTGCTTAGTCCTATCCGCAGAGCTAACATTTTTTGCCTGGAGACAGGATTTCGTTGGATTCGCGCCTTCACTGCTTTGATGACCGCTGGAGTCCGAGCAGTACGAGGTTGACCGCTCTTTTGTTTATCTTCTAATCTTGAATCTTCCCTGAATCATTTGATAGTACGATAAATAAATCTCAGTGGAATATTCAAATTTTTCAGCAGTTTGAAAATCTCAGTTGACGCGTGACCGCAACGATACAATGCAATTACTGCGACTCTGTCTTCTTTGCGTCTCTAGTCAATTTTAGAAAATGAAGAAAATTCCAGAAACCCTTTGTTTTTTTGTTTTCTTTAAATATTCAAATTTCGAATGCCCATAATATTTTTTCGCCTTGCATTCTAAATTCGAAATTTTACCTATGTGACAGAACTTATGGCCCGACTAAGTATAATACATTCCTCACGAGACTAGTTGGCAATTTGAAAGTTTTTTTTTTTTGTTTTTTTTTTTTTTGGCCTTTTATTGTTTTAAGCCACAATAATTCCGCCAATGTCAATGTAGTGGAAAATTCACGATGACACAGAAAGTGATCGGTCAATTTGAAAGTACTATTTATCTTTCCTCTATAATGAGGTTTCAGATGACGTATGTCATACTGTTCATAAAATTCTCAATAGATGGCATATCTAAGTTTTGGCAATGTATTTTTAAAAGCAGCATAGAACTTACGGTAGCAAAATAGATTTAATATTCTTGAAAACATATAAAAAGCCACATGAACATAGATTCTTAATTGAATTAACAAAAACGATAAATTTACAAGTTGGTTTCTCTGTTATATGTAATTTATTCTTCCGAACCAAAAATAAATTGATTTTAATACCTATATTTTTATGATTAAGATACCATTTTTCATGTAAGAATTCTTTTAAGAAATATAAAAATAATACTGACAGATTTGTGCAACAATAATTATGAAAAGTATTTTTTGGATCAAAATATAAAAAATATTCAATGTAAAGTAATCTTCGAAAGCTATTCATAATTATTACGATATTAGTCAGTAATATCAATCAGTTTTGACGATTTTTTAGACATTTTCTTATTTCCAATGTTGATCAACGCCATCTAGTTGAGTTTAGGGATAGCGTTGGAAAATTCCCGTTGTATGAGGTAGGTTTCGAGTGCAGTGATTGCTTTTTTTATGTTTTAAGTTTTTTGTATGTATGTAACACATACGTGTTGTAAATACGCGACATTTTTTGCGTTAGTGTTTGTAAGGTCTATTTAGAAGTAACCTCACCCCCGCAATAAAACGGTAGAAGTTCGACAATCGACGATTTCTCCAATACCTACGACATCGCCAGTTCTAAATCCTCCAAGTAGATATTTTATATTTTGTGGAAAAAAATCATGTGAATCCTTGACATTTGTAAAAATATCACAGTCTAGTCTAGGCTGTATCTCGTAGAAGCATTTGCTGTTTATTGCTGCGAAATGCAAGGACCAGGGACAAAACCGGTAATATGATATACAACACTAATATTGTAATAGAGTACTATGAATATATATCTGGTGTGTTTATTGATTTTTTTGACATCTATCTACGGCAAACTTTGCTTTGCGGAGTGGTTCGTATTTCTAAGTTTTTTGATTTTCTGTTGAAATATTATAGGTAAAATAAAGATGTGGGAATATTTAGAGAGAACTTACAAATGGTACGTAATTTCTACCCATATTTTATTTTAATCTTAATAGTCGGCATTTCGCAGTGTGATAAAACTTTATAAAATTATTTGTATTTTATGTGGTTGGTTTTTTGCACAGCGATTTTATTTTGTTGTATGATGTACTTAATTTCTATATATCTCGCTCAAGCTATGAAATGCCAATATCAAAATCAAATATATTTTTTTTCATTTAAGTTATGTAGTTATTTATATTTTATAAATATTAATTTTATAAATGCGCATGGTCAGAGAGTAAATTAAGAGCCTTCAGATATTTAAATAAATGATGTAAAATGATATCCAATATGCTATCATTTTTGTCTTTTATTTTTCCTAGTGTTAGTAGAGTAACAAACAATAGGATTGATGATTATTTCCTTCTCCACAATTCCCAAATAATTAATTAGCAGGCTCTGTAACCAAAAAATTCACGCATACTTAAATAATTGCCTATATGCTGAATCTATTTAAATAAAATAATTTGTGGTTTTTAGAAGTTTTATTAAAGACTACTGTGTTATTTTGATCTAAGTCCACAAGTATTTTTAATTAGTTTTTACTTTCTTTCCCAAATGCTTATTAGAATGATCTCATGAACCACTTTCATTATTAAATTTATACATTATCAAAAAAGGTATATTTGAATGATTACCAGTGATCGGAGTAGGTAGATTGAATAAGGGTCAATGACCACAAACATATATGTTAATATGGACATGCCACGCGGATTCTGAGAAATCAACATTTTTTTTAAACAAAAACGAATATTTATTTTTTTACAAGATCATGGACTCGACCTTTCTGTTTCCAAGAGTAACATAGTTTTGTTTAGCCAAAGGAGATCTACTCCTAGTATTAGTCTCTTTTATCAAAATTAGTTAATGCCCGTTGACTCCAAAACTAAATTCTTAGGCGTCATCTTAGATTCGAAAATGTGCAGTATTCCATATCTGAATTATATCCTTGGTAAATGTGAAAGAAGCATTAACGTTATGCGGGCTTTATCAGGTGTGTGGTGGGGTGCTCACCCCTATTGTCAAAAATTTATTTATAATGCCTTGGTCCGTAGCCACTTTGATTATGGTTCTTTCCTCCTTGAGCCTTGTAGTAAAGGAGACGTTTCACGGGACTATGGAGCTTGGACCTGATCTGTGTACTAAACATCATAAATAAGTCATTAGAAACATAGTCTTTTCTAATTGTACATTTCCTTCGATTTACCTTCGTTACGAGGTTCATCTAGTTTCTCAGATTTAACAATCGCAACACATAAATCACCCAACATGGCGAAGCGAGCGCTATTTTGAGCATTTTACGTTCAGAAACTAGATTTTGTACATACCATTGAAATTAATAATTTAGTTGTCCGACAAGTAACTCGAAAACCAGCTGTTATGCCTGTAAAAGAGGCAAGGCATATCCGCAGATTTTAAAAATCGTACACCAATGTCAGAAGTTAGAACAGAAGGGTGTTCAGTCAGTCAGAGTCAGAGAAAGCATCTGAGGAATATGTGGACGAAGCCGTAATTTCTGAACGTGACCTACTATTGCAAGCTTCAGTGTTACCATTTATATTGTAAAAAGTCCTGACAAAATATTATGTTTGAACCACGCAACCCTGCTTCTAATATTTTTCTATATTTTTCGTATTACGTACATGTCCAGGCACAAAATGAAACGTGTTCTTTCACTTCAGAAATTTGATTTACTCCAGGCCAAATGTCATCGTATCATCTTAGGTGCAATGAAATCTTCGTCTAAAAATGCGTTACAAGTCGAATGCGTTGACCCCCCCCTTAGCCCTCCGCAGACAGTATCTGGCCAATAGATTTATATTTAAGATCAACCAAATTTCTTCCCATCTGCTTCTCACTCGTTTGAATCAACTCTCTGATAAGATCTCTTCTTGTAGATATTGGGTCCACAAAAGTACACCTAAAATTGTTGAAAGTTATTATAAAATAAAAGAATTACCTTACACTTTTGTTCAGTTCCCAATTTTTCCATTATTTTCCTACAGTTATGATGCCCTTATTTTCAAACCAAATATAATTCTGGACTTCGGTATTTGTAAAGAAGATCCTTTTGCTAAAGCTCGCTTTAATTCCATCGTATTGGAGCAATGGAGCAATTACTTGACCATGTTTTCGGATGCTTCGAAAACATCTGATCAGGGCGGTGTCGGGACGGCGATTTGGATTCCCAAATATAAAATTATACTGAAATATAAATGTCCTTCCTACGCATCCATTTTCACTGGAGAAGCGGTTGCTATTTTTGAAGCCGTTTCCTATGCCTTCTCTCATAAAATTCAAAAGGCAATCATCTTCACCGACTCCTTAAGTTGCTTACAATCCCTCGTCAGTAATCTATTTAAGAAACAGATTAAATGTCTGCTAATTTTTGATATCAAAGAATTGCTTTTCAAATGTAAAACTCAAGATTTAGATATAGTTATAGCTTGGATTCCAGGACACTCTGGTATAGAAGGAAACGAATGGGCTGATTATTGGGCTAAAGAAGCCGTTCAAGATGGTGTTTTGTGTCACTACAATATTTACTCCACAGATTTGGTTGACATGGCCAAGTCTTATTTGTATGATTTGTGGTCTACAATTTGGGATCAGTCTAGACAACAGAAAGGCCGTCATTATGGCTCTATTCAACCATACATTCGTAAAAAACCTTGGTTTTATAAATTCAAAAAATTTAACAAACAGACTACCTCCACAATTTGTCGACTCCTTTTGGGTCACGTTGTTACACCAGTATTTCTTGCCAAAATTAAGATGAGGAATCACTTAGTTTGTGAGTACGGACTCGATGAGGGCTCCGTCGACCATATTTTATTTTCCTGTCCAAAATATCCTTTTATCCTTGTATGATATTCTTCCCCCAGATTTCCCTCATCCTACCAATATTTCTTCTTTATTGTCCTAAATAGATACCCCTATTGTTACAAAATTACTTTGTAAATACATTCAATATAACAATATTAAATTTTAATTCTATTTAGACACTTATTTTAACAATTTATAAACCTTTAATTATCATTCCTTGATATAATATGTTACATTATGTAGTGTTGTGTTGTTTTAGGTGGTGTGCAATATTTAAAAAAAAATAAAAATAAAAAGATGGTGGTGGTATTTACGTGAATTTCCTAGCTCCACCGGTCAATCTCCTTTATATTTAGTGAGTTTTCCTCAACGTTGACATTGGCAGAATTGTTGGGCCTGAAGCTACAACAAAAGGCCAAAAAAAAAACAAAAACTGTTATTTTACATATAAATATATTGCTTACTTCAGAATTAATTGATTGAACCAGATTTACTTTAGTAATTCTCAACTCAATCCGGAAATACCGAAACTTTCCGGAAAAAAGGATTGTCCATTTTATAAAATCATGACACAAGTACCAAAAATCAATCTACCTACGAGGAGGGATCAAAAAGTAGTGAGAATGAGATAGAATATAATGACTATTGATATCTTAATAATTTATTTTTCTACATAGTCTCCGAGTCTACACACCGAGTCCAGCGCTATTCCAAGGCTTCAATCCCTTTAAAAAAAAAGTTTTGTCTTGGTCCTGCAAAAAGCTCTCCACGGCATCCATCACCTCGTTATCGTCTTCGTACCTGTTTCCCCTTAAGTATTCTTTCAATTTGGGGAACAGATAAAAATCGCTAGGCGCCAGATCTGGTGAATAAGGGAGGGTGGTCAACCAATTCGAAGCCAGCTTGTTGAATGGCAGCCATCGCAACTGCCGAGCTGTGCGCGGGTGCGTTGTCGTGATGAAACAGCACGCCCTTTCGAAGTTTTCCTCTCCTTTTCTCTTTGATGGTATTTCTCAACTTGGGAATTGATGCTGCATAATATTGGCCTGTAATAGTGGTTCCACGCTCCAGGTAATCAATCAACAATATCCCTTCTGAGTCCCAAAATATTGAGGCCATAACCTAGCCAGCCGATGCCACGGCACGAAACTTCTTCGGGGTCGGTGATGATGGCCGTTTCCATTGTGAAGATTACTGTTTTGTCTCGGGATCAAAATGATGGACCCATGTTTCGTCCATTGTTACAAAACGAGACAAAAAGTTTTCAGAATATTCTTGAAACTTGTCCAACAATCTCTTCGAAATGTCAAGTCGATTTTGTTTCTGACTGTCTGTTAACATTCTCGGCACCCATCTTGCGGACACTTTTCTCATATTCAAAGATTGTTTCAATATGGATTGAATACGAATATGAAATGCCCGTTTCTTGAACTAAGTAACGGATGGTAACTCTTCGATAGCTCCATACAATTTTCTCGACTTTAACAACATTTTCTTGGGTGACTGACGTCGATGGGCGGCCGCAACGATGTTCGTCTTCCGTGCTCGTTCTCCCTACTCGAAATTGAGAAGCCCACCTTGCGACAGTGGAATACGGCGGAGCAGACTCTCCTAATGTTGCCTCCAAATCGCAGTGAATCTCTTGCGTCGTTAACTTTTTTAAACAGAGGTATTTAATAACGGCTCGCACTTCGTTTTTCTCCATTTTCGAGAACTCGTTTTGACACGAAGCAAACAAATGACTACATTCAGAAAAAAACAAAAGAGAATCGAAAACTTTTTCTTTATTATTATTACAAATATCTGAGCTATGCCTGCCAGTATTCATTTTTTTTTCTTACCAAGGAGTATACAGGGTGTAACAGAAGTGTGTGACAATACTTCAAGGTTGGCTTTTACCCATCAAACTGAACAACTTTTGTTCTACAACTTTGTTGAAATCGCAAAATATTTTTTGGAATTTTCATACAAATCGATCAGCTGGCGAACTAAGTTTGTATGAAAAGTCCACAAAATTTTTTGCGATTTCAACAAAGTTGTAGAACAAAAGTTGTTCAGTTTGATGGGTAAAAGCCAACCTTGAAGTATTGTCACACCTTTCTGTTACACCTGTATATGTATTGTCTCAAAATTTTTACTACCTTGTGTGAGTATCTTGCCCATTTTATTATTAAATGCTTAAAGTTGGGATTTATATTATTTCGAATTTTACATAAATATTAGTTAAAGAATAAAGGAGGTAACAAAAGCAAATAAACATAACCATAACCAAGAGATTGAAATTAATCTGTGGCTATGCCTACCTTTATTATACCTTGCAAAAGGTATAAAAGGAAATGAATTATCACAGTTGCTTAATGACTTTTGTTTTAAATTCAATCAATGAAAGTACTACTAAACATTACATCTTTTATATTTTCAGAAATAAGACAATATTATGGCTCAGACAATGCAGGTGCCTGAGCTACAATGTTTGGACCCAGAGAATTACAGACAATATTTCCGAACACTATGTTGGAGTGGAACTAGGTACATTTATGTCTTCCTGCATAGTGAATACTGTACTTGGTTGAAGTGTATTGTGTTATATTATTTCTTTATATTACAGAAAATACGAAAAAAAAGTTTCAAAAAAAGGAGGCAAAAAAGAAAAATTGAAAAGATTGAAACTTCTTAATACCATAGCTGTCTGCTATGCTCCAGCACTGTTGGCAAATGGTTCTCAGTTTGCTGTGTATGCCACTGTCCGAAGATCAATTTTGGCACGTTGGAGAAACCTACAAGGACATTTCACTGAGTTATCGGATGACAGTGATGATGATGCACCCTCACAAACACACATGGCAAAACTACCAAAAGTATATATTTTTTTTAACATAAAGATAATGAATACTAGATTTTTTTTACTTATACATCTATGTCGTTTTTTGTTTCAGATCACTGGAATAGGTTTACGCACCATTTTTGCTTTAATTTCACAAGCTAAATCTACAGACTCCCAATTTTGTGAGTATGCTTTAAAAGCATTACTTGATGTACTTCAAGGTCATTCTCCAGAGGAACTAGCACAAGAGCCTGCTGAGGTTTGATATTTTTTAAGATTAAAATATTAATCTTTAATTTTATTTCCATGATATTTTTTTATGGTATAATTTCAGATGATATCAAATCTTCAAGGCATGCTTGTCGATGTGGCTAGCTGCAGTAAAACTAGTAATAAATTGGAGGTGCCATCCAATATAACAGCACTGAGTAGTTCCAGTCTTATAGCATTATCAGTTGCCAGAGGGGAAGCAGAGCTGATCCTCAGTGCAGTTGCATCACTAATTATATCGCCGCCTACCTTTTCAGAACAAAATATTCAGGTATTTGAATATGCATTTAATAGGGGATTTCACAGAGGACCTTAGGACTAAATTAAAATGTATTTTATTGTGTTATTTCAGATACCTCTAAACTTAACTTTACTTCAAAGGAGTGTCCAATCTGTTATAGTTGGCCCACCATCTCGAAATCAGTGGTTGAATTGTGGCGTTCCACATCAGTCTCTAGTGACAAGTTTTCCTGTAGATCTGCCTGCTCAATTGACATCGGGAACAGGCGATCTCGTCATTAGGTCCTTGGTTTCAGACGGTTGCTATATATACATTTTTACATCAAGAGGTCTTCTTAAAATAGGATCAGGATACGGGAGTTCTATAAAACAACATGTGTATTTATATAAACCCGATTTCTTCGCCAGCGATCGCCACGGCTGGCTAGGCTATTGTAGGGTAAGTTAAATAAATGGTCATTAAACTACGTGTGTATTATATCTTAGTTACATTTAACAACCTTTGCTCATTTTAGAATAAGCTTTATGCGAGAATTGGACGAAAAAAGACTGAAGTATTTGAAGTTGATAAGAATACCCTAGAAGTGCGAAATGTGATAAAGCTAGAACCTGGCCAGCCAACGCCTATCGAACCTAAATCAGCAGTATTTAGTGATGGGAACCAGCTAGGACTGATAGTGTTGACCAACTTTGTAAGTTACTATTTCTTTTTTATAATCACACTCACTGTCTGAGAGTCGTCTGTAGTTTATCACCATTTATAAATGGTTATATACAATATATACAATCTATACACAGGCAACATTTTGGATCAAACCACTGTCTCTTTTTTAGGATAGTCTTACAATAAAAATGTATGACATTGATGTTGGTGCTGAGCGGAAAGAAAGTCCGATATCCCTGAGTGCTCGAAAAGAGATAAATGTGCATCTACTTCGGCGGCGCACATTGATCATTGGGCGCGCGCCATTCGACGAAAGCTTGACTCGGCGGAGTGTGGAGCTGGATACCCCAGTTGCCGTTCAGTTAGAAGACAGTGACGAAGATCCACTGATGGGCTTGTACAGCGGGCAAGACTTTGGTCTTTTGACTACCCAATCTGGAAAGGTAAAGAGCGTTATGTTTGTGGATTGTTAAAAAAGTTTTGGTTTCACTCATGACGTAATACACTTTATCTATTTTAGGTATTTTATACAGGCAAAAGCGCCAGTTTAGGCTACAAATTGGCGAATGTACATTCCAATCGGTGGACGTTGATGAAGGAGGCAGTTTTTACTAGAAATGATACACCAAACGTCAAAAAGTGCAAGATTATACAAGTAAGTTTTAACATATGTTTTAAATTCTTTATAACATTTTTGATTTTATATTAATATATTTATATTAATATAAAAAAAAGGTTGCTGTTGGCCATGAAGGAGTACATGCTGTAATGGTCTTGGACAATGGTACTGCGCTGTTTACGGGTGTCGCGCGACGTGGCGAAGACGGCGACAATAACAAACACCGTAGAACGCCGAAACCAACGAGGCTGAAGAAAATATTTAAGGTATCAAGAACTGATGTTAACCCCTAACTCTTAAAGTCCATATTCAAATGTATGCATGTGATTAAGTAAAAAAAAAACCGGCCAAGTGCGAGTCGGACTCGCGCACCGAGGGTTCCGTATAAATTCATAATCAACATGTCTTGAACTCTATATTTTTTTATATTTGAGTTGATTGAATGAAAGGTAATTTGCGGTTTACAATTTATGACGTATTAAAAAAAACTACTTACTAGATCTCGTTCAAACCAATTTTCGGTGGAAGTTTGCATGGTAATGTATAGTTCATTTCAATCACAAAAAAGCAAAAGGTAAACAAACTTACTATGGAACTGACACATGTCAACGTCAGATGCATACTATCTTTTTTTACCTTTTGCTTTTTTTTTGATTGGAATGAACTATAATCATATATTTTTTCTAGTTTTATCATTCTCTTATTTTAGAAGTTACGGGGGGAGGGCACACACATTTTACCACTTTGGAAGTGTCTCTCGCGCAAACTATTCGGTTTAGAAAAAAATGATATTAGAAACCTCAATATCATTTTTGAATACCTATCCATAGTTACCCACACGTATAGGTTTGATGAAAAAAAATTTTTGAGTTTCAGTTCTAAGTATGGGGAACCCCCAAAATTTATTGTTTTTTTCCTATTTTTGTGTGAAATTCTTAATGCGGTTTACAGAATACATCTAATTACCAAGTTTCAACTGTATAGTTCTTATAGTTTCGGAAAAAGTGGCTGTGACATACGGACGGACAGACAGACATGACGAATCCATAAGGGTTCCGTTTTTTGCCATTTGGCTACGGAACCCTAAAAAGGTCATCATCACTCATCATCATACTTTTTGTGTGAAACAGGCCGAAGGGCATTACATCGTGTATGCGGCATGCAACTATGGGTCAACAGCGTTAGTGACCCGACAAGGGCTCTTGCTAATGTTCGGCAAAGACACTCAGCACTGCGACACCACTGGAGTTGTTGTAGGCTTGCGCCATGAAAGAGTTATTCAGGTAATATTATAAGCCTATCAAGTATGATAATATAGTAGATAGTATATTTAGATAGTAAGTTTATTTTTACTAATGTTCTTGTTACTTAGTAAACTTTACTTTGTAACTGTTTTTTTCAATTTTAGGTGGCGTTAGGAAAAGCTCATGCGGTAGCGTTGACGAATTTTGGACAAGTTTATACGTTTGGTATCAATAACAAAGGGCAGTGTGGCAGAGACTTTGGCTACACAAAAGAAAGTGAGCGTGTCAATTAATTACTATCAAATTACTTGCTATTTTTATATGATATTTTGATAGTATTTATTAATTTGATAAGATTTTAAGTGTATTTTACCTTGTAGCGCTTGAACGACTCACACACTTAGTCTAAATTGTGGATGCTTGCTTTGGTATGGATTTCGTTCTGACAATGCCTACGACACAGTGCCTTTTCATTAGTGTCGTCCGTCGCGCATTTAGAGTGCTTGTGATAAAATCTTCATAATTCTTCTACCATAGGATCTGTCACGAGACGTCACAGCGGTAATAAAGAAGACGTGCGAATTTGCCCGACGTCGCATACTTGGACTACAGACTATTGTCGAGTTTGCGTGCTTTGTCGTGAGTGCACCGGGTTCGCGACTTGTCAGTGCGCTAACTTGCCCAACCGAGTACCTGGAGAGTAAGTATCAATGTGAAGCTAACGTGTTAACGCAGTTCTCTCAGTGGTGTTATGAATGATGATTCTAAGAAACCGCACATCTAGTTGTGGGTTCAAAAAAGACTTGTACACCTCTTTTATCAAACTAGTCTTATAACTTAAGTAAGTAGGGTAGGGTGCCACAAGTGTGCGCGGTCCCCAAGAGTACTCTGATCTGATATTTGCGGCAATTGACTGCGAAGCATGCCGATTTCATTTGTGTTTTGAGCAGCTCTGTAGTAGGATGCTACTGCGAAAATTCCGCATTAAAATAATTAATTTTGGAGAAAAAAGGCAAGGTTTTCGTTTTTTTGGTGGTTTGGTAAAATAATACTATCTTTTTTATCTAGTGTAGCATGTGTATGTAAACAGGGACTGCGGTTTCTTATAATAAAATGAATAAAACATGATATAGCCGGCAGGTTGTGCAGTTGTTGTCGACGTATTCCAATAGATGCCGCATTTGTATTTTTTTTTCGGATCCGAGGCTTTTCGCAAGAGTGCGCACAGCAAGAGTACGCATGCGTTCTTTTGTAGGATATAAAAAAAAACTAAAGGAAGAAGCAGAAGCTACTAAGAAAAAATCTCAGAAAAACATGCAAAGTATCGCAGAAGACCAAGCAACCCCAAAAGGATTTAAAAATATGGAGATGCCCTAGTACCAAGACAATTATAAGAAGCCTATTGTTGGAGACGGATCCATTGCAGCTTGTGCACTGAATGGTAGCATGATAAATGCATATCTTACATTGGTGTTGGAACCTACAAGTTTGATTTTTGAGTTCGTATTAGCTAGCGCATTCTAAGGTAGATGCGCACTCATTGGGGACTATCATGCGTACTCTTGCGGCATTGCAACATCAAGAGTGCGCAATTACCCACGATATCAATTATATTATTATTTAACAACGACATGAAATTAATTTGATTTTTCTTATAGTATATTAAATTTGATTAGATGGTTAATACATTAAATATTTTTTTATTTCGTTGTAACTGTTTTTATTTGATTTATGTCAATTTAATTCTAAACTCCGCACACTTGGGGCACTCTTGTCTCTAATAGGAAATGCGGGTGCGGCGAGGGAGACAGCGGGTGCAGCGCGTGCGGCGTGTGCCGGCGATGTGCCGATGTGTATGCCGCGGGGCGCGCCGCTGATCGCGCCGTCGTTGATTTGGATGACGACGCCGACGCCTCTACCAGATCCGATACCAAAAGCGGTGAGAAAATAGGTTAAAATTTTTTTGTGCATTAAGAACGTTTAATTATTTTATTTATTTATTTATTTTCATTAATTTTTTAATTTTCATTAATTAAAACTTGCCCTTGCCCCATTAAAACATCCCTGACTTGCCTACCAAGTAGTTGGAGCTTGGGGAAACAAAACTATTTCGTTCGTCAATTTAAATTGACACGTTAAAGCTGTTTGGATTGGGATATATCCGTGAGCTTATCCTCATATCACTTATCTATTCGTTAACAGATAAAGAAAGCACTCGGTATTCCCAATACGAAAGTCACACGGAATCAGAAGGATCGGGCGTGAAGGTGACCTGTCTGCCTCCAGCCCGCGTGGCCGTGCCTGGGGGCCATCGGATCTGTGCGGTGGCCTGTGGACTACATCACACTGTACTCTTGACTGAAAACGGTAAAAAATACCCTAGTCTTGCAATGATTTTATTGAAAATAGACCATATAATTAGAAGATGTCAGTACCGCATGGAAAATTTTCGAACTCAGCTTTGTCGCATGAAATCTCAGCGCGTTGTGTTTTAGCATAAAGTGCTAGAAAGCACCTACTGGCTATTATAATCGATTTTTGTTCATTATTAAAAATAAAAATAGGGAGTCAGTGGCGACGTACTGTCGTTTATGTATATTTGCGTGGCTCGTCTGTTTGACCTTGATCGTTTTATACATAGGGGCGACCCTTAATATATATTCGCGTTTTAACCATAGCAATATGAAAATTTGGTAACCTTGTAAGGGTAGATCAATATTATTATGGGCTTCGTATTGAAAGTTAAAGTTTGTGCATGGTCTACTTATAAGGTTTTTGCTTTTTCCTTCATTTCTCGAAAAGTATGAGTGACAGAAACTTTTTGTAAAATATATATGAACAACACTTTATAGTGCGATATTTTATGATTTAGTGTTCCTACATTCTGTTGGCTTTACCAAGAAATTCCATAACGACATGTATTGCACTGCCTGCATTCAGCGGCTTCCCGCAACCTTCACCAGGTCATCGATCCACCGACTGGGGGCCTGCCTAGTGCCTACGCTAGATCCGGTGCGTGGTGGCTACTCAAGAAATTTTCCGTCCCATGACCTCTCATCATCAGCCGAAAGACGTCCACTGTTGGGCAAAGGCCTCCCCCAAGGATTTACACACCGACCGGTCCTGCGCTGACCGCATCCAGTGGCTTCCCGCAACCTTCAAATTACTGTTTGGAAGACTATAATCTATAGGCGCTTTTAACTTATCCAGGTGACGTGCTGACATTCGGGTCTAACCAGTTCGGTCAACTGGGCGCGGGCGACGTGTGCGCACATCACCGCATAGTCCGGGTGCGGGTGCCGCGCGCCTCCGCCATCGCCGCCGGTAGCAACCATACCGCAGTGCTTACTCGCGATGGGGAGTTGTACACCTTCGGCAGCTACCAGGTAAGATCTTTGCAGTTTCTCACAGGACTCGAATGGAGAACGCGGCTTCGATGTGCGCTCGCTAATCTCATTTATTTCATCGGGTTGGTTACTATACGCCGCGTCCAGTCATTCAAAAGTACGACAAAAAGGAAAATTACAAAAAAAAAACTAGCCCTCTGCTTAAACAGTGCCATTGCCTTTAAAAACATTCCAATACTGTGTGGTAGTACAATTTTTTTGTGTGTGTGATAGTACGGCTTTTTCAATTTTCTACTTTGACAGAAAGGGTCACTTGGTCGACCTCGTATAGAAGAATCTGCAAGAACGGACAGATGTCCCATTTGGTATGCAGTACCAGGAAGAGTTCCGCGAATAGGTCCTCGACATGCGTCCAAGGCCGTATGGGTTTGTGCCTCTGGCGATCAAACCTTCGTACAAGTTTCGCAAGCCCTCATCAAGACTGAAACGCTGTTCAGTTCTACAATTACAGCAAATAGCAACAGTATTAGTAAGTTTCGTCTTAAACTGCAATGAGGTATACTACAGAGGTTCTATGATACTACTTTATAACTTTTTTCTTTCAGTAATACTTCCAAACAGGCCCGAACATACGTTCAAATGTATAACAATCAATAAAAACGATGGTGCTTGTAACGCATGGACGGGTTCTGAGCAAGTGGATTTTGTTAACACTCTCGCCTCTCTCGATCCTCTGTATGACGTCCTGTGGTGCTACCAGCCTCAGATGAGAGTAATGAAGTGTTACAACATACTCACATTCGATTGTCATCAGCTGCAAAGATGTTGCAAGAATAATGCAGACGCTTTTTCCACTGAGGGTGACTTTGAATATCCTAATTATGGATGTATGAAGAGATTAGAGGATTTTAAGAATTTGGAAAATTTTGAGTTGATATGTAATAGTACTGAACGTCAAACAGATAATGTTGCATTATCGAACATGTCTGTGTTAAATCAAGAGCTGGCCATTCCTTCCTCGCCGGGATGTGTTGTGACTAGGATGCACGCAGCTTTGCATCTTCTGGGATGCCTAGATTCCCTTATTTATGCACATGATACAAAGTAAGTTTAGACTTAGTTTAGTTTATACAGGGTGTTAATAAAAGCTTTTTACTAAATATTAAACCGCCGAAAAAACTTAAAAGCAAAAAATAATAAACCTTTTTTAATAATAACAATAAACCTTTAAACTAAGTTCTTAAACTAATATATTAGGTGCTTTTCTATGAAATTGGCGTTTCAGTTTTGAAAGTTCAACAGAATAAGATTACCCCAAAAATGAATTTACTTCCATTAAATTATATATCATTTTCTAGCTACATTCAAGGTATTTCATGAATTAGTGATGTCATGTCTCTCATGTAAAAACTGACTGAGTAGGGTTCCATTAAATACTATATTGGCGTTTTCTTAGAGGTCAATTGGGTCAATTTTTTCTACAAAACAAAAAACTAAATTATCTGAAAATCGTGAAATATTATGCGCAATGTGTTAAAAATACATATGGTAACGAATAACACACTGGAATAAGTGTAGCCTTCAAAAATAAAAAAATAAGTTTTTTTTTAACGAAAAAATGGCGTATTTCAGTGACGAAAAAATCCATTTTCATAGTTTCTACACCACTGTGCTCTCAAAATATTCAGACAACGTGCATTTAGCAAGCATTCTTTTATTTCTAAATGTCCAATGGTACTTTGAAAATAGTTAGTTGTTTTAAAACCTTAATTATTTTATATAAATTTTTTCTTTGAACTTTTTTTACTAATCGCCAATTTCATAGGTAAGCACCTAATAAGTATACCTAAGTAATTTTGAGTCGGCGCCAAACAAGCAAATTAATTACGTAAAGCATGATGCGCGGCGGGGTGAGGCACATGTCGTTGCGAGTGGTCGTGCGGAGAGCGTATTTTTGGGAATGTTAATGTTTATCGCTGGAGATTTCACGTTGCATTGTTAATTTGATTTGGTTATTTCTTTAAATTTAAGGTAATTTAGTAATCTTTGTTCATTGATTGTTTGGCGCCGACTCATAATTACTTAGGTAGAGTCTGGCCAATGAAAGCGTAACCTAAGAAAGCACGGCAAATTCAAAAAATCTTCATGTGGTATCACCAACCTATAGCAGCAAAAAATATATTTAATACTTGTGTGATAAATCTTTATTAAAATATATTTATACTAGTTGTAATTACAATTTACAATTACCTTTTTAAAATTTTATTGACTCCTTGTACATCTTGTTTATAAATATAAACATAAAAACAGTCTACTTCATAAACTGATTTTGATAATCTGCAGTTTATTTCTGCACTGAAAAATCTGAAATTACCATAAAATCTATCATTTACGAATGGCCATTACAAATAATATCATTTCTTACGCTCAACAATACAATAAATAATAAACATGAATATTCAGCCAACAAGTATCAATAATTGACAGTCAAACTAACATTCAACAGTGACAGCCTCTGACAGCTTATTTTTGTTGCCATGTAAAAACTTTAAATAAAATTCCAGGTTACGCTTTCATTTGTCAGACTCTAGTCTGATATATTTTGAATGGATCTAGTCTAGTCTCTATACTTACATTAGTTTAAGAAATTAGTTATTAAGGTTAAATAAAAAAGGTTTATTATTTTTTCTAAAAGCAGTTTTTTCGGCAGTTTAATATTTTTTTGGTTAAAAAGCTTTTATTTTATATTTTTTTGTGGCCATAATCTACTAATTACTACATGCTTAATTTTTGATTACTTTTAAAATAGCTAACTACCTTACATCACCCCTATTTTCCCACCCTTCGGTTAGGATTTTTTTTCCAAATTTATATGGCACCAACTTCGAGGTGTTCCTTTCTAATAAAAAAGAATTATCAAAATCGGGCTACTCTGTAAAAAGTTATGTGTGGTCATACATTACAATCAGTGAGAAAACAATCACTAATCCCCTCAGTTTCCTACCATCAATCAAGAATTTGTATGTGAAACTGATAAGAAATTAGGTCTAAATTTCCTAATATTTTTCCTGTATTCTATACTTGATTCTGAGTAACCCCTTGAAATTTCAAACGCACTTTTTTAACAACATGTAGTTCAACAACATATGTAGACGTAGAAAAACGAACAAATTTGATAGGTAATGAGTGCTTTGGTCTTGCAGGCTTAACCAAGAGTGTTGCAAAAGAGAAAACACCTCTTCTCCAGTTGCCCCAGTAAAGGAGGATTTTCTAACAGTGAATCGGTTTGAGAGCCACGGAGGAGGTTGGGGATATTCCGGCCATTCTGTGGAAGCCATAAGATTCATGTGCGATACTGATATTCTTTTGGGTGCGTAATATTTTAATTACAATTTATTTAAGCTTTATGTTGATAAGGTAAATATATCATTTTTGATTTTCTTACAGGCGGCTACGGTTTATTTGGTGGTCGAGGCGATTATACGGCTAAAATAAAGCTTTTCGACATAGGAACCGAAGGAGGTGATCAAGAAAGCGATGGTGAGCTCATAGCTGAAAGCGATGAAATTGTATATGAATGTGCACCGAGAGATAGATTTCCAGTCCTTTTTGATCAACCTGTTCCCTTGGTGGTGAGATTTTGTTTATTTTATAATGCAATTATATGTACATTTGGCTCAGGACTATGTTAAAGTGTATTTATTTTCAGGCTAATCGGTGGTATGTAGCGTGGGCGTGTATTAATGGCCCTTCGAGCGATTGCGGCTCTTCAGGACAAGCGATGGTCATAAATGATGAGATTGGTTTCCATTTCAAGACATCTAAAAAGTCGAATAACGGTACTGACGTAAACGCTGGGCAAATACCATGTCTTTTGTACAACACGGTCAGTCCAGATCAAACAGCGCCAGTCAGAAGTATCGAACCAGGGGATTCTGTTATACATTTATCCAAAAATATATCAAGGAAAGTGACAGTTCCTTGCTTTAGGTCTTTGATAATATTGCTTCAGTGGAGTTGGACTACGCTGAAAGGTACACTGTTAGACACTAACGGGCAGATTTCTATAAATTACCAAAAGCTAACTGTGATGAAACATCAAAAGAGATTGGTTTACGTAATAAGAGCATGTTTGAGGCTAGTTAAATCGTATATAAATGAAATATACCCTCAAGACAATAAAAAGAGGAATTCCCATGAATACATGTCGTATTTTGAAGCAATAGCCGACGTGCGAAATCTGATTCAAGGGATCATGGCTGACCAAACGCCTACATGCAGTTTATTGCCCAAAAAACCAGGAAAGAATAAAACACACAGAGTTTGCTATGTTCAGTTTGCATTGGAGTTAACGAATTCTATATTGAAAGAAGCTCACGAAACGATAATATCGTGCTTCCATGCATTCTTCCCCACTCCTACACTAAAGTGGAATCATTTTTGCACATTATTACTACATGTGAAGGTGGGGAAATTTGATTTCAATTGTGTTATTTTATCGACTAAAAGAAGTAATATTTGTTGTAACCTATTTTCCTTTTTAGAATGGTGTTGGTGTAGTACCACCTTCTCAAATACGGGAATTGTCGGCTACTTGCGCCGCAATGTGTGCGTCTCGAAGTCTTCGTGACGTTTTACAATATATTGTTCCTGTCACTCAAAACTACGTAAATCAACATGAAAATCGGAGACCAGATAGCAAGGTAATTAATCTATAAATTAAAATAAATATTTTCACAAAAAAAGTAAAATTTAATTAATTTCTTTATTTTATTTAGTTAAATAAAGATGTCCCGCCAAGTAAATCAGCAACGATACCTCGATCGTCGCATGCGCAGAAACCGCCACCAGTCCCTCCTAGAGCGAATATTAGAGAGTTCACAAAGGTACGGAATTTAGAAGACAATATGACTATTAATTTACCAAATATTTCACAGATTTTGTAAACGATGGATCTGTTGTGTTTCAGCCGACTGATCAAACAGGCGACACAAAGTCTAATAACGCCGATTGGCATCTCCTGGATGTGATACCTAAGCTCCTAGACATTGTGATGATGCCCATAAAACAACACATGATGACCAGACAATGCGGACAGCCGCATGACCACGGTGAAATTAAGCAAAACGAGTGCCTTTCTGAGTTCTGTTGCAAGCTTATTACAAGGATAGTTGCAGAGCTTGCTTATAGTGCGACTCATATACGTGTAAGACATTCATATTGATAGTTTTTAAGGTATACATTTTCAGCTCAACTGAGGCGTCGCCTTAGGCAGTGGCGCGGTGCCTAATTTGTGACAGACATAAAAGCAATTTCCCTTACTGCATGAACTTTCGCGCAAACTTTCATAATTAGTTGCTAAAGCGACATCTTATCTAATTTTGTCTTAAGTCTAAAATTAAAACATCATGTATGCTCAGCTTACTCTACTTTCAGGAGGATCACGACACAAACACAATAAAGCACTTGATCACACCGTCGCGTTTCATGCGTGTCAACCAATCCCGGGCGTGGAACACAGGGAACGGTAGTCCCGATGCTATTTGCTTCACCGTGGATCGGCCCGGCATCATGCTCGTCGGAGTCTGCGTCTACGGCGGCCTGGGCAACTACGAGTACTCGTTGGAACTACTTCATGATGTTAGAGTGAGTTTACTTAGTAACAAGTGAAAGGGATTACCTTATATTCTGAAGAAGTCACCAAAATCAGCAACAAAATCAGCCCCATTGAATTTGATGAGTTTAAAACAGGATGTGTGTGTGTTCAATCCATTTAGCTGTCAGTATATTCTAGGTGAGACGCCGATCGACCTAAGATGTCTTTATTGACTGGTAGACCTGGGAGAGCTGCAACCTCTTTTCATATCACCTTGTTATACGTCTATGTCTATACCACAGGTACGAAGCGGGGAGGAGGATCCAAACACCTCACACTGCTGGGTGAGCGAAGAGGTCGCCCACGGTGTTTTCTCCGCAGCTGACTGCCAGCACGATATGGCACAACTTAAGTTTGATAGACCCGTGCCGTTGAAGGTAAGTGGTAAATATTGTCGATACTGCTACCTAGTTCCCTTAATGATACTCATGCTGATATGATGTATTTTATTAAAAATCAGAAAATTTTTCGGCTTGCTTTGTATGTCGCTTGACTACGGTTCCACATAACATGGAACAAAAAACTTGTATCTGTTAAATACTAACTGCCGTTGGCGATATTGCGTGGATGGTGATTTGGGTTACCCCGCATATCATTACATGAAAAGTACCTACTATATACATTCACACTAATTTTTCAGGAGGACCTCCGATACGCTGTGAGGTTATGTAATCACGGAGGTCGAACAGCCAACGGCGACTGCGGTCTGCCATCGGTAAAGGGGCCAGATGACACCACCTTCAGATTCTCGTCCTGTTCGCTTAGTTTCAACGGAACCACGTTAGCGAGGGGGCAAATACCTTGTCTTATTTATTATGGGTATTTTTTTTATAATTAATAATTTGCATCTATACAGGGTGTCCAAAAAGTGAAGGATAATCCTTCACCTGCGGATTGGTCGAATCATTTCCTACTACATATCAAAATTTTTTTCTAGTAAAAGTCCCACCATTTTTGTGATATCGGTATTTTTAGTTTTTTTTCAAAAAAATTGACCTTCTTCAGTTTAATGCATGCCATTCCTACAAATTATGACATTTTTAAGTCCTGTTTTTTTTTTAAATATTCGTGAATACATAATTCATCAAACACAATGGTAAATTATTTCTTAAAGTGCTGGCAAATCCTGTAAAAAAATAAGTTGTGCAAATTTTTTACAAAAACTTTTTCGAATAGTTAACTTCGATAGCCTGTGGTGTAAAAAAAATACTAAGCTGATCGTGCCAACAACTTTAAAAAAATGCTTAGTTATTGACAATTCTAAAATGGTATAATAGACATTACATTAAAAACAATTTTTTTAATAATTCTAATGCACCGAGGTCGAATTTTTGGAGTTTTGCTATACTAAAATTCTATCGACATAAAGTAACTAATCAAGACTTTGGTTGGTTTGTTCATTTGAATAACGAACTGCCACGCTACGCCAGTATACAATGGATAAAAACAAAAGACAGTATGGATAAAAAATATCTTTTTTTTATAATAAATGTTCAAAATTCCCGCCATTTGCCCTTATGCATGCTCTACATCTTTTTACAAAGGACCTATTTAGGCGGCGGGCGTATCCTTCTCTTGAAATTTCTTCTGTAGTTCTGTCTATTTCTTCTTGCAGCTGCGTGATATTTTAAGTATCCGTTGCATAGACTAAATCTTTTAAGCAGCCCGAAGACTCGTCGCGTCATAGAATTTTATGAAAAATCTCATTATCTTCGTTCATTTATTCTGCAGAACTCTGATCTTGTCGATCTTGAACGATGGGTAGTCGTTAGGTTCCAAGGTTTGAACGCGCTGCACTTGAAATGGCCAGCAAGGTCGCCAGACCTTAATCCCCTGGATTTCTTTTATTGGGGCTGCTTATACGGTTTAGTCTATGCAACAGAGACTTCAAAATCACGCAGCTGCGAGAAGAAATAGACGGAGCTGTAGAACAAATTTCAAGAGTCAAAGTCTTGCTTAGTTACTTTAGCAAAACTCCAAAAATTCGACCTTGGTGCATTAGAATTATCATTAAAAAAAAATTGTTTTTAATGTAATGTCAAACAATTATACCATTTTAGAATTGTCAATAACTAAGCAATTTTTTAAAGTTGTTGGCACGATCAGCTTAGTAATTTTTTTTTACACCACAGGCTATCGAAGTTAACTATTCGAAAAAGTTTTGTAAAAAATTTGCAAAACTTATCTTTTTACAGGATTTGCCAGCACTTTAAGATATAATTTACCATTGTGTTTGATGAATTATGTATTCACAAATATTAAAAAAACAGGACTTAAAAATATCATAATTTGTAGGAATGGCATGCATTAAACTGAAGAAGCTCAATTTTTTTGAAAAAAAAACTAAAAATACCGATATCACAAAAATGGTGGGACTTTTACTAGAAACAATTTTTGATATGTAGTAGGAAATGATTCGATCAATCCGCAGGTGAAGGATTATCCTTCACTTTTTGGACACCCTGTATATCTGACAAAAGTCTAAAATGTGTTACACTAGTGAAATTTGTTTTTAGGACGTCTAAGGCACATGCTACTCCAGAAAGTACGGACTCCCTCATATCAGCTCTTCGCTCTATCACTTTGAGAGTTGCTTCAATCGTTATCGAAAGAGCTGCTGAGTTGTTTTGTAACTTGCGCAATGAACTAACTTCGGAGGATTTGAGACGAAACGCGACTGTTTTGCAACAATCTCCAGTGATAAACACGTTAATACCTTTCACTCTGGCTAACTTGGAAGGGTTGGATGACTCTAAGGTACGTGAATGATTATCTATCTTAATTATTATACTTTTTAGCATATTCATTTCGGTATCTATTTAAATTTTATTCGTATTAAAAGATTTTTAATTAATCGGTTTTTGATACCTAGTTTTTTCCATTTTACAGAGTGTAATTAAAATCCTGGAAATGATACACAAGCTCCTTCCACACGTAACGGCTATGAATTTATTGATACCGAGCGTGGAGGAGTCTACTGCCACCGTATCCCAGTATTACACGTGGCTTGAGAGCGACCATCCTTACAAACAAGCTGCTGTCACTAATATGAGGTATGTCTGTGATAATTTTGAAAATATTTTAGCAGTCACTGTTCTTTTTTATTACTATTACCAAAGCAGTTTTATATCGTCGCTTCGGGAAGTGGGATGCAAGTCTGTGACTGTTACTTTACCTTATATTGCCTTATACAACCTGTATTGTTCAGGGTCCTTTTTCCATCAAACGTGTCTTGGATTGTCTTGGAAATGGACCCGAGAAGTATAACGGCGCAACCAGAAGATACGTTGACAGTGTATGCTGTGGCCGGTGCTCCGAAACACCGGTGCCACTGTAGCCCGGACGTCCGAAGTAGTAGTGTGCCATTCCGTAAGGTAAGATTGGCTTCTATGAACACGAATAATCTTGGCTATGCCGTTAGCAGCATTTTAATATCACATATCGTCCCTCGCACCACTAACTCACGTATCTCATTTTTGCAAGTTCTTCAAAACAACCGTTATTCAGTTAGGGAATTTCAAACTTCTATTATATTTTAATTCCAAGGACATGCTGTAATAAAACTAATATACCTATCTATATATAGAGTAAAGATTCTGCTTTCATTTGATATATTACCTACTCACTTAATTGTTTTAGTAATATTTCTCAAATTTTAGAGAATAATTAGAGCAATCATCATGCCAAAGGAAAAAAATTGAGCAATCATACTTTTCGAGATACGAGCGCCTAAAGGTGTGCTTGCTGGATGGAATTCTACCCAGCAAGCACAACTGGTGCACAAAAACTACGAAGACTTGGGAAAAAATTTTGATGCACAGATTTAGAACATTATAAAGTGAGTCGGACTGCAAAGTTTCATGAATGTCACGTCAATAGTTATCTCGCTAGAACGCAAAACCTGCTTCACGTTATTTTCACAAATCTTTCTAGCAGTCACATCAGATCTCAGCAATTACAGCATCTTGGTTCAAAATTTTTATGCCAGGATTTAGAGCAACACTAGAAACCTATGCTCAATTATTTTTGTATCCCAAAAATCAGTACTCTTTGTGCTACGAGCCAATGTTCTTTCCTTGCTGGATGGACATGACAAAAGTGTAAAAGCTGTATAGCTTTGAAACTAATATGAATACAAGACTGGTTCTTATGCTCAGATTTAGAGCAATATTAGAGCATTCTGCTCAAAAAAAAACTAGAATCCCAAACGTTATAGTTACAGCGGTAGACGCTAAAAACTGATTTTTCCCGCCAATTTTTTGAATAATTACGGCGACTCGCGGCATATTGCGACATTGCCGCTCTTATTTTTTTAGGTCAAGCAATAACTGATCAGGTGATCCGTCTGTTCATTTGCCACCTATCACATAAAAAAAACTGACTTTGTGCTGTGAGTATAAGGCACATTTGAGTTTCAAATTATCAATTGTCATTTACATTGATAGATAAGAAACAAGGGCGACAAATATAAATTGAAGCGTTGGTGATCTTACAATACGTAAGGTTTTAATATGACAGGAATTTTCAACCTATATGTAATAAAATATAACTAATCATTAAAGGTTTTGATTCCCATGCGAGTGTCCAAATATGCGGCATAAACGGCCGTACCTATCTCTTGATTGCGTTGGCATAGAAGTTAGTTTTTTTTTTATGGTAGAGGTGGCAAACGAGCAGACGGATCACCTGATAGTAAGCGATTACCGCCGCCCATAGACACCTGCAACACCATGGGAATCACAAGTGCATTGCCGGCCTTTGATATGGGATTACGCTCTTTTCTTGAAGGTTTGAATGTCGTATCGGTCTGGAAATACTGCAGGCGACAATTTATTCCACAGTTTGATTGTGCGAGGCAGAAAGTTTCTAGTGAATCGCACAGATGTGGACTGCCAACCATCTAAGTGATGGGGATGAATATATTGTCGCGTAGAACGATGGTGAAAAGAGGCGGCAGGGGTTATTTTTTCACAGCTTCAAGGGATTGCAGGCCTGAGTATTTGATATAAATAGCATCTTGATACGTCAACGCGTTCCTGAAAAAAGGGTATTGACAGACAGACAGACGGACAGACAACGAAGTGATTCTATAAGGGTTCCTTTTTTCCTTTTGAGGTATAGAACCCTAAAAAACAAATAAACGGAAACATAGAACCAGGCTTTCGATTGTGACATAACATAACCACTGCGTTGGAGCCCGCAGCAGGTACGTTCTATATTATTTTGTTACTGAACTACTTACTTATTTTCAGTTATGTATAACATACTTCTTCATCATATTATACATAATGTATCTTTTTCGTAATTAAGATGGAGAATTACTCATTAAGCAAGTCCACATAAATGTTAACTGTAGGTATTATGTGCAATTTTTATAGGTTTTTGTCGTATAGGTAGCAACTGAATACGATGTTTTTTCACGTTAGGGGGGTGGCAATAATATATGACATATTAAATATATTTTTTACAATTGCTCTCCACGTGGCACCCCTTTAAAGCTGGGCACCCGGGGCGGACCGCCTCCCCCGCCGTTACGCTGCCACTGTTAGAACAACATTATATAGGTTTGAGAGATATCAACGAAACAGTATCAATCATTGAATCAACGATACAATACTAAGTAGCAAAACTTAAAATGGACGACAAAGCCCGTTTTGTATCCCATAAATCAGTACTTTTTGTGATATGAGCCAATGTTTTTTCCTTGCTGGGTGGACATGACAAAAGTGAAAAAGCTGTATAGCTTTGAAACTTATACGAATACGAGACTGGGTCTTATGCTCAGATTTAGAGCAAAATTAGAGCATTCTGCTCAAAAAAACTAGAATCCCAAACGTTATAGTTACAGCGGTAGACGCTAAAAACTGATTTTTCCCGCCAACTTTTTGAATAATTACGGCGACTCGCGGCAAATGCGAAGTTGCCGTTCTTATTTTTTAGTTCAAGCAATAACTGACTTTGTGCTGTGAGTATAAGGTACATTTGAGTTTCAAACTATCGATTGTCACTTACATTGAATAGACTAGAAACAAGGGCGACAAATACATGTAAATCATACGATAGCGGAATACCTCTTGCGATTCATCGTTGCGTTTTGTTGGTGATGGCCGCGGTGGCATCGTTCCGATTTCAGCCATGCTCCAATATTTGTAGCACAGTACAAAAACAAAACGCAAAACGTCCTACATCCACACATTAGTCATATTCATATGCCGTACTAAATCATATAAACTCGACTGAATAAAAAGCGGCCAAGTGCGTGTCGGGCCACGCGCAATGTGGGGTTCCGTGGTACAACTTCATCAAAGTAATCAATGGAAATATGAAGTAGGTACGAAATTTTCCTTTGATAAGTTGATCGATCCGGTGCGGGGCAGTGGTAGAACTGCTCTGTCGACTATTACTCGTTAACTTGTAAAGCCTACTTAGCTGTGATAGTTTTTCTTTTAACTTCGTTATATATACTACTGCCGTGAATTTTTTCACATTTCTAGAAACAACCGTTAACTGTTAGGGGTTGGGGGGGGGGGAAGGACATGACTAAAAAAAATTGCACTTTAAAGCTTAATATTTTGAAAACGGATCCCTGCATCGAAAAATGGTTTTCACAAACGCACAATATTTTTGAAAGACCTATCCAACTACACCCCACACCATGGAATAGTCGAGAAAAAAAGCATCCCCACTTCACCTGTACCTGAAAAAAAAAAATTGTATGCAAGATTTTATTTTACCACTTTGTCGGCGTGATTAATATGTATATTCGTGCCAAATTACAGCTCTCTAGTACTTATAGTATCTGAGCTAAGCCGCGGACGGACAGACATGGCGAAACAATAAGGGTTCCTTGTTGACTATGGAACCATAAAAAGCATTCAAAAACCACACCATCAAGCGTTGTGCATTCAAACTATGAAAGTTAGTAACACATAAAACACAAAAATTATAAGCTGAAAAGTAATCTTAATGTTTTGATGATTTATAAGAGATTTTCGTATTCCCAAAGTTGATAAGCGCCATCTTAGTTGAAAAGCCGTGACAGTTAACACTCAGTAAACTCGTGACATGTCTTTTAAGCTATAAAATATAAAGATATAATCAGCTGTCAAATAAAATGGCAGTACGTCGTCGTCCGGCTCGATACAATTTTAATACCAATTCCTGCCACATTAAATCCTTATGTATTGTAAGATCACTAACGCTTCCATTTGTCGCTCTTGTTTCTTGTCTATCAATGTAAATGACAATCGATAGTTTGAAACTCAAATGTACCTTATACTCACAGGACAAAGTCAGTTATTGCTTGAACTAAAAAAAAAAATAAGAGCTGCAACGTCGCAATCTGCCGCGAGTCGCCGTAATTATTCAAAAAGTTGGCGGGAAAAATCAGTTTTTAGCGTCTACCGCTGTAACTATAACGTTTGCAATTCTAGTTTTTTTTTTAGCAGAATGCTCTAAATCTGAGCATAAGACCCAGTCTTGTATTCGTATAAGTTTCAAAGCTATACAGCTTTTTCACTTTTGTCATGTCCACCCAGCAAGGAAAAAACATTGGCTCGTAACACAAAAAGTACTGATTTTTGGGATACAAAAATAATTGAGCATAGGTTTCTAGTGTTGCTCTAAATCCTGGCATAAAAATTTTGAACCAAGATGCTGTAATTGCTGAGATCTGATATGACTGCTGGAAAGATTCGTGAAAATAACGTGAAGCAGGTTTTGCGTTCTAGCGTGATAACTATTGACATGACATTCATGAAACTTTGCAGTCTGACTCACTTTATGATGATCTAAATCTGTGCATCAAAATTTTTCCCAAGTCTTCGAAGTTTTTGTGCACCAGTTGTGCTTGCTGGGTGGAATTCCATCCAGCAAGCACACCTTTAGGCGCTCGTATCTCGAAAAGTATGATTGCTCAATTTTTTTCCCTTGGCATAATAATTGCTCTAATTATGCTCTAAAATTTGAGATAGGTAGGATTCTCCTAGGAGCACCAGGAAAAAGTGCTTGCAGGAGGTCACTTACACCACTCATCCAATCCGATCAGATCCGGCAGATGATGTCACAGTCCGATCCAGTCGCTGTACATTTTGTATGAGGGCGGGTGTACTCATCCGACTCCGACAGTTTACCGGACTTACTTATAACTTATGAAACGGATCTTATTTTATCGGCTCTCACTAGTCGCTGTATATTTTCTATGAACGTGCTGCACTCATCCGACACAGTCGAACACTGACATCCTTGCAGGACGAGACGAAGTGTTGTGCATAATTCATCGAAATGTAAAGTTTAGTTATCGATTTACATATATATTAATATGATAATATTTTATAGGCACCTACAGAAATCAATATAAATTTATAGAATATTCAAATGCATATAATGTGTGTATGTATATTATGGTATTTTGTATTAATAAAAAAAATACGATTTAAGAAAATGTGTAAAGCATCTACTTAGATAAAAAAGTACTTTGATTTTCAATAATATTTACATATTTAGGTTCTGTACTGTAGCCACCCAAGCCTCTTCTTGTTTTAATGTAATGTGTTTTTAATAAAAAATACAAGGTTCGTTTTTATTTTTGGACCTATAGAAATTAACATACACTTTTAGAATATGCAGTTTCATATAATAATATGGTATTTTTAACATGAAAGTTCTATGATATAACCATAACTTTAGATGTATTAAAACACTTGGTTACCTAGGTAGGTACCAAGTGTTTTAATACAGCATAAATCAAGCATAGATATGCTTATACTTTTACGCTGTATTAATAACAATAACATCAATAATTGGTGTTGGCTAAAAGCCGGGCACACATGTACTGCGCACAACACTATTCAATAACAATGACGCGACGACGACGCTTACTTTATGGCTAAAACGGTGGAAGGACTGTTTCTGTCCGACAGTTCACCGGACCAGTGCACCCGCGTACATCCGACAGTTTTTAAAAGGACCGACAGGTGGGCGGGGCTGGGCTGTCGGATCTGACCGGATCAGATGAGTACACCCGCGGCCTTACAACATATTAACCGTCTATCTCCCGCCAAAATAAAGAACAGTATAATATTATCGTATCGTATCTCAATGCCTAAGTAAATAACATTTCACTAAAAATCCTATATGAGATAGGATATAATATTTTATCAAAGTCTTAAAACAGGTTTTGACTAAAAACCCTAAGTGAGTTACGTCACTTAGTTAAATTTTTTTCTGGATCTTTTTTAGATAGGTTAACTATGTAAATACCAATATCATGAGAACCACTATTCATACAGAAGCGTGAGTTAAAGGAAAATATAGAGATCGACCCAAGGAAGTCAGCGGCAGTCCTAACTCAAATCATCAAAAAACGGAGATACGTGACTTAGTGGTGCGAGGGACGATATGACAGTATCTTTACATAACTATGTATGTATGATAAATTAAATGGTGATGGGGTTTGTGTCTCACATGTATAACTCCGTTTGTTTGTTTGTTTGAACTATTTGTTTTTTTTATGCCTGCCTATTCGTTAATCAATAGATGGCGCTAATTGCGAATGAACGTATAAACTTTAGGGTGTTTAAATAATCAATATTTTTTTTCCTCTCCCTCCTCATCTCCTTTACGCATCTGGAAAACGGCCGCAGCGCTTTTGTATGACAAACTAACTATACATAAATATTTTTATATCGATGCTTTGTTTACAGCGCCTAATTCAACTTACCTCGGAGACAGAAGTAGAGGATATCGGCGACGAAGGAGATATTGACACTCAATGCGCTCACTACAACTGCACTTACGTCAGCGTAACTCCCAGGCTGGGAAATGTGTAAGTACTATAAGTTGTCACGTTAGTCGGCTTTCGATTTTAGGTGATTTGAGTGTTTTGAGGGCTTTTTTAATCCATGATTGGTTAGCCCTTGGCATCAACCTCACCTGATGGTAATGCTGACGATGATGATGCTGCTGCTGAAAATGGAAGCGGTCTTACCAAGATTCACCAACACAATGAAGATCTTACTGCCTTATATCCATGCCGGAACACAACAATGATGTTAACATTGATTTTTGGCGGCAAGACTTACATGATGATATGTCCTCCCAGACGTATCCGTCGACGGCGACACCCTTAGCTAGTGTTGTTAACCTGGGCCCTTGCATGGGCGCGAGCGTGACTTGCAAAACCAAATTTGCTTTTGAAAGTCCTATTGCAGGAAGCACAGAAAAGAGACCCTCTTGAATCGTATGCGTAATTATAGGAGGGCTTAGGTTGAGTTTTACGAAACTGGCGTTTGGCATCAAGATCTTCAAGGCGGGCGCGCTCAAAGCTTTTTAAGCTGGATTTGAATGCAGCCCGCCATTCTATTTTCTGAGTAGGAAGCTTCTCCCACGATTTACTAGACATGCCTATAGCAATCAGGTGAGGCTTCAGGACATCCCTATAACGCAGACACTGTCCACTTGGTTTGCGTTTACCTGAGCTAAGCTAAGAGTAGGACACTTGTTTAAACCTTCGAGTTTGGTACACGGTCCTGCCAACTCAGCCGAAGAATTGCTCGAAGACATTTGAGGTGGAAGACGTCAAGACGTCTGATGTCTCTCTTATATAGACACCAGGTCTCCGAAGCATAGAGCAACAAAGGTAAAATTATTGCTCTATAAACAGCGAGTTTCGTGTGGAGTTTCAGGTCGTGTGACTTCCATACTCGTTGGTTTAGTCCACCAAAGGCTGCAGCTGCTTTAGCGATCCGTGCAGAGATTTCTGACTCGAGACGATTGTCACTGCGCACTGGACTCCCAAGGTACCGGAAGGTTCATACTTCGTTCAGAGGCTTACCCTGTAGATAAACAGTAGCATCATTCACAGATTTGCCTTTTGCAGGTTGTTTAAGAATCTGACTCTTGGAAGCGCTGCGCTGATTACTAAGCCAAATTTGCGACAGGATTCGTCTAAATTGTCTAGATACCTCTGCAGATCGCCCAGGCTATCAGCCATAAGGCAGACATCGTCGGCATTTAGTACTTCAGTAACCAGAACCGAGTTTGTTTTGCGTTTTACTCTGAAGTGCGAGAGGTCAAAGACGCTTTTATCCATACGGACATTTATGGAAATCTGGTTGTTACATTTTTGAAGAGCATCGTTCATTACTGCGGCAAAATAAATGGCAAAAAGGGTCGGAGCCATAACGCAGCCTTGCTTGACACCGCTGGTAACAGGGAACTGTTCTGTGAAGTTATTCTCGTGACGTACTCGGGCTGTCATACCCTCGTGAAACTGACGCACTAAATTTACAAACTTCACAGGACAGCCATATTTCTCTTTTCTCAGCAGTTCTAGGAACACGGTCGAAGGCCTTTTCTAGGTCCACAAAACATTGGTAGAGGTCACGGTGTTGTTCAACACTTTTTTTTTGAAATTGCTTGACAACAAAAATAGCGTCAACCGTGCCTCTATTAGGTCGGACACCACATTGGGTCTCGGGAAGGAAACTTTCGGCTAAGCTACTAAGGCGTCTATTGATAATGTGCGCCAGTATTTTGCCAGCCGTAGATAGCAAGGCAATGCCTCTAAAAGAGTTTTGCCCTTGTATAATTTGGTTATAGAAGCATCCTTCTAGTCTTGTGGAATAGTCTCGACGTCCCAAATAATTTTGATAATGTCGAACAGTCTGTACCTGATATTCGGTCCACCGTATTTGAAAATTTCCGACGGGAGACTGTCCGAGCCTGGTGACTTACCGATTTTTAAACGGTGTACCGCACCAATGAACTCCTCGTACGACGGTGGGTCATCTAGTCCTGATGCAAGAGGCAAGTTCTCAAGCGAGTTGATGTAGGACAGATCTGCTCCTTGACTACCTGGATTCAGCACTTCATTGAAGTGTTCAGTCCATCGTAGAAGAACCTGTTCAGGGTCTGACAGTGTTTCGGATTTATCCCACGAGTAAAGTTGGGCAGTCTTTTTACAGTGAGGTCCGTAAACGGATTTCAGCCCTTCGAAGAACTTTGCAGTTGACCACTATTAGCTAGCAACTACAGTTCTTCAGCCTTGTGGTGCCACCAATTGTCCTTCAGTTCTCGAATCTTCGCTTTGAGATCATGCTGTATCGAGCTGTGCTGCCCCGCATTAATGACACCTCTCAGGGCAAGACGTGTTTTTTCAACAAGCTGACGTATTTCCACATCAGAATCATCAAACCAATCCTGGTTTTTCTTTTGTGATTTACGTATTACCTGCTAAGAAACATTGTACAGAGTCTTCGCGTAAGTACGCTAGTGGGAATCTTCTGAAATATTGTCATCAATACTAGGCATCACTAATGTAATGAGTATATCTGTCAGGTCATGTCTGCGTACAATGATGTAGTCATGAAGATGCCAATGTCCAGAGCGGGGGTGCATTCAGAAAGTCTTGTATTTATCAGGCATCCTGAAGAATGTATTCGTAATGCTGAGATTGAATTCAGAGCATAGAAAGCAGTGCTATTTTATATCGAGGGTTCACGGGCGACTTGTATTAAGTGACATTTTTGGAAACACAAGTAACCTCTACTTTGAAAATTTATTTCTTACAAAATACCTCACAAAAAATAACTTCTGAATAATATTTAAAATATTAAGAATATCGAGAATCTATATAATACTAAGAAGTTAAGTTTTAATGATTATTTTTCTTAGAAATATTTTTTTAAATCAGTCTCCTGAACATTTCTAAAAATGTCGCTTAATACAAGTCGCGCGTGAACCCTCGATATATTTATTTATTTATTTGTTTATTTCTGGCAACGATTTCGGAACGAGGCCCATATAACATATACAATAATATACATTTTATACTTAAAATACTATACATCCATACTTAATATAAACTAACTAAAAAAAAAACATATTATTTAGTACAAGGTGTCGGTACTATTTCTGTGGCAGTGGTCGGCAAACTTCCTCGGAATCTCCGAAACACTACACCCTTCGGCCAGAATTCCTCCTTTGTCAAGGACTCCAGATGTTCCGTCGCAACTCGCACCACAAATGATTTGAAGTTCACGATGTGGCGCGACTCCAACGGTGTCACCCTCAAGTAGAACTTGGTCTTCACCTTGATATACTCCATCAGGTCTGCAGGAGTGGTGGTTTAATGGAGCCTGGATACGTACAACAGAGTAGTAGGCACTGCGGCGCGCAACAAAAAGTTGGGCCCAGTCGGTGCCGTACTGCACTTGTTGTTTTTCGTACGAGTTCGTTTTTTCTTCTGAACAGTTACAAACCCGTCATCGTTATCTACTCTGTTGGTAGCTGTGGAGCGTTCGGTCTCCTTGTCTAGTTTCTTGTTGGAGACAGGTCGAGATGAAGTTCGTTTCACGGCGGAGTAGGCAGCGATAGATGCGTCTTTGTTCGTGGCCGCTGGCGGGGCTGCCGGTGGGGCGGGAGGGGCGCGCGCAGGCTGCCCAGGCGTCGCACGGCGCTGACTCAGCACACTTCGTTGACGTCACAGCGCGCGGCGCATGAATGCAGTCTTTCTTTCAGGACAGACAGGTTGTTATCATTGTCCAATAAAGTTCTTACGTTCCATGCAGCTATATTAAGGAAAGCAATAATATTTCGTCTCTTTCGACAGCTTTTGATTGGTGGTCAGACGATCGCGGTTAGCCGTCTGAGTTGCATTGAGGTAAGCTTTGTTTAGGCCACCTTTTCTAGGCCCCTCCCCGGATTGGGGAAAGCAGTGTGATACCTAAATAGGGCTGCTCTGTCGTCGGGTGAGCTGCCAAGCCAGACCCCTTGCTTCCAGTGAGTACCGGAACGACCATCACCACCCAACCGCCATACGTGCAGAGATCCAGCTAGAAACCAAGCCCACTAGCTCAGTTTCCACCACCAGTCTCCATCGCCGCAGGACTTGCACTCATAGTCCAGGTTTTTGCCAGGGGTCATCAGCACGGGAATATATGAACCACCAGTTGGAAGAAGGGAATAAGCGCCATTTTTTAACATTTTTAGTTTTCTACACTTTTATATATATATTCCTGACTAATTCAAAGATTTTTACGACATTATTCTGACATGGCCAATTACAAGAGCCGAAAGTGAAGAAATAGGTGAATGATAGTGTCCTCACGTTTTTTTCTAATAAATAAATAGTTTTTGTCGTTGTATTGTCTATTATTTCTAATTATTTGTATATATTATATGATAAATTGGAAGAAGGGAATAAATCCAACACATTTACATACACATAATATAAATGAATATTATATATTTCAGCAGGTCCATCAGTAAATAAATCAGAGTTTATATTTTCTCAATTATCATTGATATCAAGTGAGCTTATAAGTTGAAAGTAAAAAGTTATAACGTTTTTTTCAATTATCTCCATTCTTATTTTTTGAATTTATTCCCTTCTTCCAACTGGTGGTTCATATTAAATAATAATATAAAAGGCGAGCTCAAAAAAAGCTAGTCGTACAATGTTTGACTCTACCAGGAATTGAATCCGCGACCTCCTAATGTGAAATGAGTAGACTAAATATTACAATTTACAAATAATATTTTGAAACAATATTTATTACGTTGCAGCCCGTCTGAATGGCCACAAAAAGCATTATTGGTTCCTGGAAACGAAGTTATATTTTCGCTGGAAACTGCATCGGATTATTTAAATGATTATAATAAGACTAACAAGTAAGTGATGCTCTATTCTCGAGAGAATAAATCATATTTCAAGATTTCAGAAGTCTCAAGATATTGATTTAAAAAAAATGTGAGGACTAACTCAACATTTTATTCGCAGTGAAGAGAGTCGTTACGGCTTCCGATGCTTAGTCATGGGTTACGAAGACGCGTCTTTTACGTCGCAAAGACAAGGTTTGGTGGCTCTTGAGATGGAGCTTGTATATTCCGGCGCTTCCTGTGCGTCTAGATTATTGGCCCCTGATTTGGACATACCTCCTCTGACTTTTTGTAAGTAAACTGGAATAGTTTTCTCATTGTAACCTTTACAGACCAATGTTCTTATATCGATGTATTGTCCAATACATACTGCACACAGTACGAGTAATTTCAGATCCGGTAAACTCAATATTATACTAAGATTTTGAAATCTTCGAATTTTATTCATTTTGGTGATTTAAAAAAACCGTACGGATTGCTGTGCTGGCTGGCTTTTTCAAAACTTTCATATACTAGACTTTCCATTTCATTCCATAATTATAATTTACGTACAAAAAGCCTAGCACCGACAGAAGTTTATGAAACCGTCAACACAAAAGAAAATATTGAAAAAGAATGCTAAAGAAATTCAGCACTCCAAATACGTATTTGGAAAGATTATTTTTTCTTTGCTGAAAACGGCTGATGCTACTGCTACACATTTTTGGATATTCTTAATAATAATTCGAATTGAATAGAGAAAACATTGTATAAAAAAAGTATTTTTTTACGATCGGAAGTAATCGTCTTATTTATTCGCACAGCCACGCTAGTGGAGGTCCAAGTGCTGGCAATGATGGGCACGAGCCCCACTGGCGCGGAGGGGGAAGCCTCGCAGGACGCCAGTGAAGCCCTGCTACTATCCCGAGGGCTGGAGCTCTCCTCTCCACCTTCCATCCACCAGGTGCTTGAAGGACAACCCCTTATAAGGTAAGCGAATGCTTTATTGCATTGAGTACAAGATTAAGCCCGTGTGAACTCGCCTTTTTAGGGTTCCGTAGTCAACAAGGAACCCTTATGATTTCTCAATGTCCGTCTGTCTGTTTGTCCGCGGCTTAGATCAGAGACTGATAGTACTAGAAAGCTGTAATTTGGCACGGATATGCATATTAATCACGCCGACAAAGTGGTAAAATAAATTTTAAATAAATAATTTTCATGGTACCTTCCCTACACGTGAAGTGGGGTTGATTTTTTTTATTGATTATCCCGTGGTGTGGGGTGTCGTTGGATAGGTCTTTAAAAATATTGTGAGTTTGCCAAAATTATTTTTCGATTTAGGGATCTGTTTTCGAAATATTAAAGCGCAATGCACACCGCGAGCGGGCGGGCGGGCCGCCGATCTGCTGGAACGTAGTTTCACATCTTTTCATACTTGGGTTTACACCGCGAGCGAAGCGGGTGAACTACGCCAGTGACGTGAACGATGCGAGCGAACCCTGAGCGAAGTATCCGACGATGCGAGCGACGCTAAGCGATCGTACGGTACGCGGGGTTGTTGTATTTTTGAATAAGGAACCCATAATGATAATAATTTCCGTCATGTAATTGATTACACTAGGCAACAAAAAAAAAACTTTTTTTTCTTCGAGATTTTAGTATGTGATTCGGTATTGCCATACTACCGAGAACTTAGAACAGTGAATAAAACATCTCAGCCACGTACAGCTTTTAAGATAAATATATTTTTAATTTTATAATTTTTCTGGCTATTTTAAAGAAAATGCGTTATTTACTCATAAAAAATAATCATATTACCTTGTCTGTTGTAAGAAGAATTTGTTGTCTCTTTAACCAAAAACAAACAGTAGTCTGCAAGCGTTGCAGGGGGTCATTTTCCCTGATATCTCTTTGCTTTAGAAGCATAATCTTAGGGAAAGCGCTTACCGTGCTCATCACTCTACTCAACCTAGATTTTCTTTAAAAAAGTCGAGGTACGGTTGCAGAAAGTGCATCTTTAACCAAATATTGCAACCCAATTCTTTTTAAGCATTTAACAATTGATTTATAAGGGTTTCATATTGGGGCGACCGTTAATTTTTCAAAAAATACCGTGACTTGAACAAATGCTAACCACTTCTTTTCTCCAGTGTTTAAAGGTTGAAATGAACAACGGATCTTTTATTAACTTTTTAACTCGGGACAATAAAATATCTTCTTTTAATTTAGCATAATTCAAAGCAGAACATTTTTGCTTTATAAATTCGAAGCTTTATTTCTTGCTTATACATAATTTTAAATTAACCTTAGTTTGGTGTGTAAAGTCGACAAAAGTATTTTTTTAGAATCTACAAACGACTATTTTTTTCATTTTTCTGAGCTGGATTATAAGAAGTTCTCAGTAGCCAAATTTTTCAACAAAATACTCTTGCACGGCTATCCCACTCAAATAAAAAACAACAGTATTTCGAGTAACCGGTTTGCAATCCTACAAATAAAGCAATCACTATCAAGTCAGCACCCAGTATTTGTCTAGGTTGCGAAAGTCTAAATCAAAATATGCATAATAACACTTCTTAATCAGAGGCGTAATACAACTGTGTTTTATGACATTTTGACGAATATAAATCGTAAATAAAACAAAATAAACCCAGAGAATCAATACAAAAGCGAGATATGGTGAAAGAACTAAACGTAAAACGTAAAACTAAACTCTACAAAATATTATTATGATGGTTTCTAAAAAAAAAATTGCGCCACCCTCCTAAATTGGTCAAAAAAATGTTTTAAAAAAAATTGTCCTCGTTTCCATACTGAAACTATGATTAAAAAATATATATACGCTACAAATTTTCCCCGGGAAATTTTGAGTGTTGCCTAGTTATAGAATAAACTTACGTTGTCTTTAGTTTTCTCTGTGCAGTGAAAACAGGAAGTCTATTAATGTTATATGTCTAAACAGGAACAAACAAAGGTAAAAGTAACATGCCCACTCTGTATTACAGTTTAATACATTTTATTTAAAACTTTATTACAAACAATAATACAAACTATGTATCGTATTTGTTTATTTTAGGCGGGTTTTAATGTTCTGCTGTGCAGACCTGCCACTTTTATTGGCTTACAGTTCTTATATTTCATACTGATTCGTAATATAATCATTATTCAATAATTAATTATTTAGAAAACTAAATAACATTTGGCACATTTTAACTGCATTATATTAGGTAGTATCTAATGATATAATAGTTATAGTTCAACATTTACAGTCGAATGTTTGTCGATTGTAGATATACTGTTGATTCGTGTGTGCTGTACCACTTGAGATCAATCGACGTTCTAAACACAATAAACCATTATAAGTCGGTCGTGAGCAGTTCAGCTCTTTCCACAACTATATGGAATTCAGTCTCTCTATAAGTTTTGCCGTCCGGCATAACGATTTGTACTTTTTTCTTGCGTTCATTATCTCGTCTCACAATGTAAAATATTGTTGTGGCTGCTATAAGCAACACAATCACAATTCCTATGACGACGAATATCCAAAATGTTTGTTTAAATGCTCCACATCGGCTGGCGACAAACGTAGGTATCGACACGTAGTATCCTTCCAGGGAGTACCAACAGCTGAATGTGCCACCTTGCTCTTTGAGGGTCTCCTGCCACTGTTCGGCTAACTCACATGTGCAGGAGGTGTTTAAATGTAATCCATCGACCCGCAGCGTTAATGATGAGTCATATGTTAACGAAGACGGTTCCAGATCGGTCACGGTGTTGTTGTCGATTAACAGCTCCTGGGTCCCCGTTACGGAACCCACACTAGGGTGTAGTGAAAATCCAGAAAACGCACCTTTCCTTATAGTTGTTACTGTATTGTTTCTAAATTTGATCGGTCCTCTAGTAATCATTCGAAATGCATCTCCTTCTAGAGTTCCTATGATGTTATTTTCTATAACTACTCGTTGTGGCAAACTTACAAAAAATGATAAACTAGCAAGAGATTTAATAGTGACACCTTCAATATGAAATAGATTCGTCACCTCCATATCGGATAAAAATCTGCTTGGAATCGAGTTGATTACTCCTCCCTTTAGCATGAAATTGGTAGTCGTGAACTTTTTAAATGCTTGGATTTCTATGTTATAGAATTCGTTCTCTATTAGTTCTATGGTCGTGACTCCTGTGAGACTGCCAAAAGAGAATGGCTTCACGTCGTAAAGTTTACTATTGCTGATGAGTATGTGGTCGACCCGCCCCTGTATGGCGTACGAAGCGATTTCGTTTACTGTGCTATTGTGCATAATGATCCGCAGACCAGGATTATTTTCAGACTCGGTTTGGAAAGGCGACCAGGCTAACGCGCGTTCGCTAATACGCACGTAACCCACATTTCTCAGTTCGACCACTCTGAGCATGATGAGGTCGCGAGCGGTGTTTGACAAGAACTGTACTCGTGCGCATCCGTCGATGATGATGCCTGACGTCAATGGCGGCACTCGATATGCTCCGTCGGGTCTTAGAGTTATTTCCTGTAAAATACGTCGATGTTTAATATGAAGTGAATAATATTTCTACTCTTAAACCTACATTTACGGTACCCATTTGATATGACGCATTAAAGCATAAACCAGGTTTATAGTTACCTGAAATGCTATGATTTGATTTTACGATGGCTGTGTATTTTCAACGCCTGCGACAATAATAAATTAACCTATTTCACTAGGCAATACTCTATAACATTAAATGAAACAGAATAAATGAATCGCGAAAAAGAGTAAATAAAACACACAAAATTCGAAGTTGACTTGCATATTGCATACGTTTCATAGGAGAAACATAAAATTGTGATTACCATTGTGTACGAAGATTACTAGCGTGTGTTGCACTCAACAATGGTTATTGCAATACATACGTCATAGCTCGATGTGCAGTTGCATATGACCCTTGTGAACGAGTCGCAGCGGCACGCCCGCTCCTCGCACACGGTCGGTGCGAGCGTAAGCGCGCGCGCGCCTCCGCCGGCGCCTGAGAGCGCGATCAGCGCCAGCGGCACCAGCCACCACGCCGGCCAATGCATGCTAAACACATCACGTTACCATCTCAATGGGTCACTCCGATGCTGAAACCAAACAATAATATCATATATTCGTCTCATTATTGACATTGTTACGCTACCACTAAACAAGCAGTTCTTCTATTGCTTACAATAAGAACGCACCGCATAATATATAAATTGTATGAAAAGATTGTTCTTGACTGAAGGACTTATGAAATATAAAATTGGCTTACGCATCGGTTCTTATCGTCACTGCCTTATCATTTATCAGATATGCACGAATAAGCGATACGCGTTGGCCTACCTAGAATATGATATACGTATGTACGTAGGCAGTTTGGCGGTGGCGTATACATATCATACATTATTTTTAGCTGGTGAATAAAGGTGCACAATATTTAAATAGTTTTATTACCTACGTTATAGCTGTTTCACGTGATTTGTTTGTGTATAAGTTAGGGTGCCTTGATATCTTAAAGCGAAATAAAATAAAATTATGAGTAAAACATAACTAGTTAGCTAACGAATTTAACAACAAAAAAATAATTAAATAAAATAAATTCCATAAAATGTAGCCTTTATCATATTATTATGTTTTGGCTACAATCGGTAACAATGACATTCACCCGAAAAACATTACCCTCCTCTTTGGCAGTTGGGCAAAAGTTTAAAAAGAGGTTTATAACTTATTCTAGCTTATCTAATAAATTGGGATTAAGACAAGTAGTAATAATTAGAATTGACTTTTTGATTGTTTTCTGTTGTACAAGATATTTGAATTGAACTTATTAGGATTCTGTCTTATTAAGAAAGGTAGCTAGTAACGTGTTTCAGATTCTGTTGGTGTTCGCCTTCCACATTGGGAGGTTAATTAGGAATGCGAGTGCTTGACCTTACTCTTTTAAATTCTTAATAATTTGCTAATGTTGCTCCAAAAAATTTGAGTCTGGATAATCAGATTTTTTATTTAAATTTTTTGTTGTTATGTTTCATAGTGACTTGATATAGACTGCAAAGATTTATCAAAATCGTTTCAGCCATCTTTGAGATTTTTATTTTTTTGTTATGTGATGTTTAGATGTCTTAGCAGCCCAGCCTGAAGCTGCTCAGAATCCTTCGACAAATTATAATAAATCTTAACATACGCGTGACATACGAACGGAGATGGACTTTTTTGGCAAACATGTTTTTTTATGATAAAGAACGCGAAATGTGGCATCGACGTAGAAACAAAAAGACACACGATTTAAATTCAAATGTGTTGTTTCTATGTATATAACTTCGTGTGTATAGGTTAACTGCGGACGCTTTTTTCGTGAATTATGTACTAGACCCGTCGTCCATTTGTTTCTACGTCGATGGAAATGTGGTGAAAAATTATCATTGATTTGCGAAGTCAAATGCTTAGTTTTGCAGTTTGTTATAGTATGCTATGCGATGTACTGAATATGAAACCATTCCATAGATAAGTGGTGTTATTGAATTATGATCTATGTACGTATATTCGAAATGTCCATTGTTCTTCTCTGTTTGATATATGAACCTCAGACTAAAAAAAAAACGTTATTATATAAACGAGTGTTTCAAATAATGTGGATTTTGGAAATGTATTGACTAGTCGGGGCCTTAGAAGGAATAGGTATATTGCTGATAGTCGGCTTATTTAAAATTCAATAAACTTAATATCTCGGGTTATTTTATAAAATTATTTGTTGAACACGAAGAAATTAAACAGGATCGTCAGTTATCTTTCCCAAGTTATGCATCTATGTTAACAAACGTGCAGATTTGTACACGATTGAGAAATTTCGCAAAATAATTAACAGATTTCCATAATAAGTATTTATAATTACATGCAAACAGCTGACAACAACACTTATTACCGCATAACATAAAACGTGAAAATTCGCACGCACAATTAAAATGAAATAATCCGTGAAAACTAATTATCGGCGCTGCCGACTTATCGGCAGTCTTAGTTCAGACTAGTCGACAAGCCGGCAAATCAGCAATCTAAGTTGTCGGCAAAATCAATAGTTGTTTGGTTCTATCTCTAGTACAATGTATAACGTGGGTTATGCGCCGTGATTATTAGATTAGCTCTTAAGTGTCAGCTTCCCGGCGACGGATTGACCTCTATATCCTGAACTTAATACACATGTGGCTATAGCTTTGCATTTTTGTGTTAAGGCACTTGGTTGATACCGCTCAACAGGTAGGCCCAGCTCAGCTCAATAAATATATTGAAGAATTATTAACAAAAAATATGTAAAAATAAAATAAATAAATAAAAATAAAATAAAATAAATAAATAATTAATAAGAGAAAAATATTAGGAATGGCAAATTTTTATAAAGGCGAATTTAAATTATGATTTACACACACATATTAACAAAACTTTATATACTGTGATCTAATAGCATGTCTGGGTACTCTGCGGAAATTGGTGTGCGTCTCTAAAATATTGCGACGTATCAAAACGTGTTTTTACAAAGACGTAAATAACTGTTTTGACCCAAACGACGAAATTGCCTCCGTATCATAGTTTTGCGAACAAAAATAATAATTATCGGCACTCACCTTTATCGGCGAAAGGGGCCATTTACTGCGCGTATGTTCAAGTTGTGTACACTACCTACTTTATAACGTTTAATAATAAAAAATGATAATGTAGTAAAACATACGATTTCTCTACTATCGGGCGATAAGTGTTTTGTGTTGATAAATCAAATTCCGCACGAGCGACGCGACTGTACGTCCGGCAATATCGCCCGCGGCCGTAGACTGACAGTCTGACTGTCTGAATGTCTGACAAACTGACAAATGTGGGCCAGTGTTGCTCAAGGTATGCACGTGTTACCCTGTTATTTGATTAGGTATCTATCAAAGTTTTTCCTCAGATTCACCGTTGTTGTATTTAATTATAGAATGGATAAAATACATGACATTGCGAATTTATTCAACTGTAACAAAAGATCACAGGAACTGACCTACCTCAGAGACAAGACGCAATCTTTTTAAGACACATCATCCACATTCATTCAAGAAAAATCTCCGTTAAAGGGCCAGTTCCAAATTCTTTAACTCCAAAGCCATCTTCATAGTTAAGATTTGATATAACAGGTAACTTTTAATAACTTATAGATACCATTACAAAGAAAGATTAAACATAGATAAGTTCCAAATAAGCTTAAACACGGCTACCATAGTAGAAGCCGTAGAATACTTAGTTCTCTATCACTCAAATTAAAATTATTTGCCTTAAACACGGTATACAGAGGTTTTAAATATAATTCATAGCACTCATGTTCAGCCATTTCTTAATAGCATGCAAAAAGTCTTCATCTTATCTAATTGTTTAAAACATTGTACATTTTTTTATCATACAGCCAACTATATAATTTAATTTAAATTGTCTCTTTTTCAATATCTTAAGCTGTTGTGGTATTTTGTTATAAATTCGTATGCACATCGTCAAGAAGCTTTTATCATATACAAATGACCTGGGAATATCGTCAAAATTAAGCCTATTTGGGTCTCTGCGAGATATGGTACATGCTGTTTTAAACAATTCACCGTTATTCTATACAAATATACAAATTTCATAGATATACAACGATGTGGCAAGATGACTCCCTAATTATATCCATAAAAGTCATAATTTAACAATCCACAATGTTTTTATTCATAATCATAACTATCTTAAAAAAAGGAGGGGTATTTTCGCCCCATCCCCGACATGAATTCTTATATGTGCATTAGGGTTACATGAAAGTGAATAGTAAGATGGAATGAATAATATGCCAGAATATTCTCATTTAACATATATTTTGCAGTTCATATTATTATTATAGGAAGGTTTTATGAAAAGGTGAAATCATGAATTTAATCAACTTCATTTGGGTAATTTCGAAACTTTTCAACATTTTTAACCCTACACTCCCCATTTAGTCTTCATTCTCGTCACTTCCACGTCCTTCAACATCTGCATCCTTCAAATAATAAATTGCAATCGCACGGGATTCTTTGGGGTACTTATGATCTTGATATCTGCAGTTACTTAAATACCAGATTATGGAGCCAATATGAGCGCAACAACCAACAAGTCTTTCCCCTACTTTACATTGACAGTACCAGATTATTACAGTGGTGGAACTGTACTGTATCCAAAGAGAGTATATTTTAGAAGCTGTATGCCTAGTTTGAACTTACATTTTCAAAATATCACTTGATTCTTTATGTAAAAATATTTACTCTGTTGTACGTCACCGTCAAAACAATGAAAGCTTGTGCCGTGGTGACACTTCAATTTTATTTTATGCATTTATAAGATGATCACTTTTCCCCTTTAAAATCGTTTCATTTGCATTTATCTATGAGTGCAGGGTGGAAGCAATGTATTTTTGAAATAATATATATTGTACAGTAACATAAGAACATTAAAATAACATAAAAAAGAAAGTGCTTCTTAATGCGCTCTATATAGAAAAAAGGTTATTGTTTTTTTTTTTAAATTGTAAAATCGTTTCATTTGTATTTATCTAAGAGCGCAGGGTGGAAGCAATGTAATTTTTAAATATATTGTACAGTAACATAAGAGCATTACAATAATATATTAAAAAATGCTTCTTACATGCGCTCTATACAGGGTGTCCAGTAAGTATAGGTAAAAACTGAAACAGGAGATAGATCAGATCATGACCTGTCAGAATACAAAATTTGATGTCATGTGAAACCTTAACGGTTTCCGAGATATGCCGGATTTTTAAATTTCGGAAAATTGTTAGCTTTAATCTTTTTTTGGGATATTACAGGTATAATAAAGGTATTTTGAGATTTTGCTTTTCTGTTGTATATTACAGAAGAATCAGGCTATCCAATGCATTCAAATATATTTTTTCGAAAAGTACATTCACATTTAAAAAAAAACGAAACCATTTTAGTTTTCATCTATTCAAATTTTAATGGCGCAACTTTGACAGTTTATGCTGTAAAAAAAATGTACTACGCTAATCTGGCCCATTGCTTTAAAAAGTTGTGCATTTTATCATATGTAGATTCCGAAATGGTATAACACTTATCATTTTTGCTATTAAGAAAAAAGATATTGCAATTTGATTGCAAAAGAAGCCCATTTTGTAATAATTTCTTAAGTTTAAATTTCCATGTAAATGTGGTCTTTTTTATAATTTACTTAGGTAATGGCTATTTAATAGACGAAAACGGACACTCTTGTCAAATAATGCATAATTTGAAACATATTTCTCAGCTGTTCCCAGTAAATACTAAATACCGTATGTTGGTTATTGTACCAATACAGAAACTGTTTAAAAATGCCAAGAAACGTTTTCACTCCTCAGGAGTACGCAGATATGCACTTTGTTTATGAATAAATGAATGAATGAAAACACTTTATTGCACAACAAAATAGGAAAATAAAAACGAAAAAGGGTGCCTGGTGGAGGTGTAGGCGGTGTCGGTGAAGGAAGACCACGTACAGTAGATGAAGAAGCAGTGTTAGGCCAAATTGACGAAGATCCATCAATTTCCGTACACGCCATTCGAAGACGTTACAACAGTTAACCAATTAAAGCAACGAGTTGAGGAAGATGCTCGCCATATTAGTAATGAAGGATTCGCTCGTCACTTACAGCGATCTTTTATTAAAAGATGTAGAGCATGCATCTTAGCAGATGGCAGCCATTTCCAACATTTAATTTAAGATTATTATTTTTTCCAATAAAAAATGCTCTAAATTTTATCTTGATTCGTTAAATCTTTAAAATAGCCATTACCTTAGTAAAAAAATAAAATAAAAACACATTTACATTGAAATTTAAACTTAAGAAATTATTAAAAAATGGGCTCCTTTTGCAATCAAATTGCAATATCTTTTTTCTTAATAGCAAAAATGATAAGTGTTATACCATTTCGAAATCTACATATGATAAAATGCACAACTTTTTAAAGCAATGGGCCAGATTAGCGTAGTAAATTTTTTTTACAGCATAAACTGTCAAAGTTGCGCCATTAAAATTTGAATAGATGAAAACTAAAATGGTTTCGTTTTTTTAAAAAAAAATTTGACCTTTTCGAAAAAAATATTTGAATGCATTGGATAGCCTGATTCTTCTGTAATATACATCAGAAAAACAATAACTCAAACTCAAACTCAAAATGTTTTTTATTTAAGTAGATGCTTTACACATGCTTTTAAATCGTCAATATTTTTTTCTACCTAGTACAAAGTCCCTACCACGCGGGACTTGTACACTCAACGTTTCGGGAAGTGTTTGCGAAGCGAGAAGAAACGTCGAGCCCAAAAGAAACTCGCTTCAACACATTTTTTAAATAAAATCTTAAATTCTATTACAATTCATGTCAACAATAAAATTGTGAGCTGGAGGATCTATACATGTCCATATATCATTGTCATTTACATAATCTAGTATTTTGTAATACCCTCTAGAGCATAAACAATTTTTCACATGCAATTTGAATTTGTTTTCTGGCAAACTAGTCACATTTTCGGGTATTTTGTTATAAAATTTTACACACTGCCCCATAAATGACTTCTTAACTTTACTCAGTCTCGAATAGGCAACATCTATGTTATTAATATTTCTTAGATTAAAATTGTGTCTGTCACTGTTTTTATGAAACAAGTACAAATTTTTACGTACATACATGATATTTTTGTATATGAATTGACTAGCAACAGTAAGAATATTAATTTCTTTAAACATATTCCTCAACGACTCGCGGGATCGCATCTGGTAGATTGCGCGAATTGCCCTTTTTTGCAAAATGAAAATCGTTTCAATATCAGCGGCATGTCCCCAGAGTAAGATTCCGTAAGACATTATACTGTGAAAATAACTAAAATACACTAGTCTCGCAGTACCTACATCTGTCAACTGTCTTATTTTCTTAACAGCATATGCAGCTGAACTAAGCCGTCCCGCTAAGGTTTCTATGTGTGGGCCCCATTGCAGTGTAGCATCTAAAGTTATACCTAAAAAAACGGTCTTATTTACAAAGTCCAATACATTATTATCTACAATTACACTGTTTTCAATTTTCTTTACATTTGGTAATGAGAATTTTATGCATTTTGTTTTTTTTTGCATTTAAGAGTAGATTGTTAACAGTGAACCACTTTAGAATCTCTGAAAGAGTATTGTTTACTTCGTCAATTTTGCTATCTTTCCTGTCAATCTTAAAAATAAGAGAAGTATCATCAGCAAACAACACAATGTTTGACAAATTTTGCACCATATATGGCAAGTCATTTAGAAAAAGAAAAGGGTCTAATATAGATCCCTGGGGCACACCCATTTTAACCTTAGAGCCGGATGAATTTGTGCCATTTACTTGGACTTTTTGCGTTCTGTTGCTTAAGTACGAATTAAGAAGACTGAGGGCCCCGTCCTTGACACCGTAATGCTTTAACTTTTTAAGCAATGTATGATGTTCAACGCAATCAAATGCTTTAGATAAATCACAGAACACTCCTATTGCATTCTGTGATTCTTAAAAAGCATCATAGATGTTACGAATAAGAGATACTCCTGCATCGGTTGTAGATCGACCTTTTGTGAAACCAAACTGTTGTTTATGCAGAAAATTATTTTCATTAAAATGTTGTAGTAATTGGTTGAGCATAATTTTTTCAAAAATTTTACTGAGAACTGGTAGTACAGAAACTGGTCTGTAATTTCCCGGATCACTTTTGTTACCACACTTATATAGGGGTATCACTTTACTACATTTCATTAGGTCCGGAAATACGCCACTATCAATACTAATATTAAAAAGACAAGCTAATTATGGCGCTAAATTCATAATTACATTACTAATTAAACTTACTGATAGTCCTCAAATATCTCAAAATACCTTTATTATACCTGTAATATCCCAAAAAAGACTAAAGGTAACAATTTTCCGAAATTTAAAAAAAACGTCATATCTCGGAAACCGTTAAGGTTTCACATGACATCGAATGTTGTATTCTGATAGGTCATGATCTGATCTATCTCCAGTTTCACTTTTTACCTATACTTACCCAGTATAATAAAAATGGAATATTATTGAATCTTTTTACATTGTAAAATCGTTTCATTTGTATTTATCTATGAGCGCAGGATAGAAGCAACGTAATTTTGAAATATATTGTACAGTAACATAAGAGCATTTTTTTTAATAGCCCAATTTGTCCCACTGCTGAGCAAAGGCCTCCTCTTTTTTCCGCCACTGTTCCCTGTCCTTTTTTTTTAACGTTGGGCAATCCGTCATGGATACCCAGTCGCTGCGGGGGCAGCAACCGGGTTATGCCGGACTCCTACCGGCTAAAACCCAACGGCGTTCCCGCTTCGCCGTATGGCAGGGGTCTGGGAAACTGGCAGAGCCATTACATCCAGTCCCCCACCGGCGACTGCCACCCGAAGGCGGCCCGGCTGCGTGAAGGGCAGATAATCTGCCTACCCGAGTTCGTAGGGCGCACCGGACTGTACCCTGTCCTCGGCCAATCCCTGCCAACCGTTATGGAAGCGATCCAGTTCGTCCCGCCATCTTCTTCTTGGTCTACCGCTGCCTCCGACCTTTCGGCAACCATTCCGTAGCGACCTTCGCCTACCTATCCGGATGCATGGGGTAAACGTGTCCTGCCCAGTCCCATTTAAGTTTGGCGGCTTTTTCTCCTACATCTGCGATTTCGGTCATAGAACGCAGGGTGGTATTCCGGATTCTGTCAGTCCTTTTTACACCTAGTATGCTGCGTTCCATAGCCCGTTGGCAAACCCTGAGTTTGGTTTTTTGGTGTTCGGTCAATGACCAAGTTTATGCACCATAAGTTAGGACGGGATGTATGCACATGTCAACGAGTTTGCGCTTTAATGACAGTGGAAGGCTTCCCTTCATAAGTTCTTTCATGGACCAGTAGCTCTTCCAGGCGTTTTCGATGCGTCTATCGATTTCCTTTTCCTACCTATTCTCGAAGGATGCTATCTGGCCCAAGTAGATGTACTCGCTGACATATTGTCTATCTATCTATCTATCTATCAGCCGAAAGACGTCCACTGCTGGACAAAGGCCTCCCCCAAGGATTTCCACACCGACCGGTCTTGTGCGGCTCGCATCCAGCGGCTTCCTGCAACCTTTACCAGGTCGTCGGTCCACCGAGTCGGGGGCCTGCCCATACTGCGCCTTCCGGTGCGCGGTCGCCATTCGAGAACTTTACTGCCCCAACGGCCATCTGTTCTACGAGCTATGTGCCCTGCCCACTGCCACTTAAGTCTAGCGATTCTGAGAGCTATGTCGGTAACTTTAGTTCTCCTACGTATCTCCTCATTTCTGATTCGATCACGTAGGGAAACACCAAGCATAGCACGCTCCATCGCCCTTTGGGTGACTTTGAGCCTTCTTATAAGGCCTATAGTAAGCGACCATGTCTCGGATCCATATGTCATCACTGGCAACACACACTGGTCAAAGACTTTAGTCTTGAGGGACTGCGGTATTTTGGACGTAAAGATATTGCGAAGCTTCCCGAACGCTGCCCAGCCGAGTTGGATTCGACGATTGATCTCTTTCTCGAAGTTGGACCTACCTAACTGGACTGTTTGTCCCAGGTATACATATTCGTCAACAACTTCGAGTGTAGAGTCTCCAACCTTCAGAGGAGTGGGTGTAACACGGACGTTTGACATGATTTTCGTCTTATCCATGTTCATTTTAAGACCCACTTATTGGGAGACTCTACTAAGTCCTTCGAGCATTGCGCCTAGGTCTTCCAAGGTCTCAGCCATGATCACGATATCGTCAGCAAATCGAAGGTGAGTGATGTACTCGCCATTGATGTTAATGCTGAGTCCTCTCCAGTCCAGAAGCTTGAAAACGTCTTCCAGTGCAGCGGTGAACAGTTTCGGAGATATAACGTCTCCCTGTCTCACCCCACGCTGCAGCCGGATAGGTTTCGAATTCTGATCCTGGAGGTGGACCGACATGTTGGCGTTTTCATACAAACACTTCAACACTTCGATGTATCGATAATCAATTTGGCACCGTTGGAGAGACTGCAACACAGCCCAGGTCTCGATCGAATCAAAGGCTTTCTCATAGTCCACAAACGCCAAGCATAGTGGCCGATTATACTCTTCGGTCTTCTGTATAATCTGCCGCAGCGTATGTATGTGGTCTATGGTACTGAAGCCTTTTCGGAAACCGGCTTGTTCGGGAGGCTGGAAGTCGTCAAACCTGCGTGCGAGACGATTCGTAATGACTCTCGAAAACACATACATATTGTCTACCATGACCTTATGTCTCGTGCTGTTGGTCATAATTTGGGTTTTGGACCTGTTTATTTGTAGACCAACCTCAAGGCTCGCTATGCTCAGGTCTTGGAGCATTTCTTCTAGTTCGCGTGCTGATGTGGAGAAAAGAACAATGTCGTCAGCGAACCGGGGATAGGAGCATTTAAGTAATATAAAAAAGAAAGCGCCTCTCACATGCGCTCTATACAGGGTGACTTTAAATTAGGTCTTGATACCAAAGGCTATGTGTTCATGATAACAAACAACTTTCCCTAAATAAACCATAGTCAAATCGCAAAAAAAATTTTTGACTCTTCATACTAATTTGGCCGCTCGGCTGATCGATTTGTATGAAGAGACCAAAATTTTTTTTGCGATTTGGCTATGGGTTCCTTAGGGAAAGTTGTTTGTTTTCATGAGCACATGCATAGCCTTTCGTATCAAGAACTAATTTAAACTCACCCTATATAAAAAAGATAGATGTGTTATTGAAAATTTATCATTTTAACCTCTCGTATGCCGGCCGCGCCACAACTTTATACCACTAACATCACGGTTAGACCGAAGTTTAGCGTCCCACAGCTAATATTAATTGTAGGGTGTTTTCTTTATTATACCTATTTTCTTATCAGGCATACTGTTTACTTTATGGATGTAGAAAGAAAACATCGAATCATATACATCTTTTTTTTCGTTATTTTGGGGCGAAAATAAGGCCTAATCGATACCCTTCCTTTTGCTATAATTTTGTTAGTCATAAATTTAGAAGTCATAATATATCCTATTAATACTGATTTTATCAATAATGTTGCCTATCCATAATAAGCATTCTATCTATCAGCCGAAAGACGTCCACTGCTGGACAAAGGCCTCCCCCAAGGATTTCCACACCGACCGGTCCTGTGCGGCTCGCATCCAGCGGCTTCCTGCAACCTTTACCAGGTCGTCGGTCCACCGAGTCGGGGGCCTGCCCACACTGCGCCTTCCGGTGCGCATTCGAGAACTTTACTGCCCCAACGGCCATCTGTTCTACGAGCTATGTGCCCTGCCCACTGCCACTTAAGTCTAGCGATTCTTAGAGCTATGTCGGTAACTTTAGTTCTCCTACGTATCTCCTCATTTCTGATTCGATCACGTAGGGAAACACCAAGCATAGCACGCTCCATCGCCCTTTGGGTGACTTTGAGCCTTCTTATAAGGCCCATAGTAAGCGACCATGTCTCGGATCCATATGTCATCACTGGCAACACACTGGTCAAAGACTTTAGTCTTGAGGGACTGCGGTATTTTGGACGTAAAGATATTGCGAAGCTTCCCGAACGCTGCCCAGCCGAGTTGGATTCGACGGTTGATCTCTTTCTCGAAGTTGGACCTACCTAACTGGACTGTTTGTCCCAGGTATACATATTCGTCAACAACTTCGAGTGTAGAGTCTCCAACCTTCAGAGGAGTGGGTGTAACACGGACGTTTGACATGATTTTCGTCTTATCCATGTTCATTTTAAGACCCACTTATTGGGAGACTCTACTAAGTCCTTCGAGCATTGCGCCTAGGTCTTCCAAGGTCTCAGCCATGATCACGATATCGTCAGCAAATCGAAGGTGAGTGATGTACTCGCCATTGATGTTAATGCCGAGTACTCTCCAGTCCAGAAGCTTGAAAACGTCTTCCAGTGCAGCGGTGAACAGTTTCGGAGATATAACGTCTCCCTGTCTCACCCCACGCTGCAGCCGGATAGGTTTCGAATTCTGATCCTGGAGGTGGACCGACATGGTGGCGTTTTCATACAAACACTTCAACACTTCGATGTATCGATAATCAATTTGGCACCGTTGGAGAGACTGCAACACAGCCCAGGTCTCGATCGAATCAAAGGCTTTCTCATAGTCCACAAACGCCAAGCATAGTGGCCGATTATACTCTTCGGTCTTCTGTATAATCTGCCGCAGCGTATGTATGTGGCCTATGGTACTGAAGCCTTTTCGGAAACCGGCTTGTTCGAGAGGCTGGAAGTCGTGAAACCTGCGTGCGAGACGATTCGTAATGACTCTCGAAAACAGCTTGTAGACATGGCTCAGGAGTGAGATGGCCTTTGGTGTGGCCTTAGAATAGCACCACCCTATCTCTTCCCGTGGGTGTCGTAAAAGGCGACTAAGGGATCCATAAACCGGAGGATGGGCAGCAGCGTCTTTCCCGCGTACCATCTTGGCTCACGCCACACTGCGATCGCCAACCCGCATGCCAAGCGTGGCGATTATGGCAACTACCCCCCAAATATGATTAGGAACCCGAAGCAACGGCCCCTAGTCCCCGGCAGCCCCGCTATTCCTGACTCCGGTAGCGGCCACGGTAACGGCGGGGCATGGGGTGCGAAGAATCTCCGGCAGAGGCCAGGCTACCAAAAACAAAAACCTTTGGCCCTGGCAACCTATAACACGCGCACACTGCGAACGGACGAAAGACTCGCTGAACTGGAGGAGGAATTGAGCAGGTTACGATGGGATATTGTGGGATTATGTGAAGTCCGAAGAGAGTGTGAGGACACCATGATCCTTAAGTCGGGAAACCTACTCTATTTCCGGGAGGGCGACCAACTGTCCCAGGGTGGTGTCGGGTTTATTGTCCACAAGTCCCTAGTCAACAAAGTGGTCCAGGTCGAGAGTGTTTCGACGAGGGTAGCGTACCTTATACTCAGAATCACCAAACGGTATTCGCTGAAGGTCATACAGGTATATGCGCCGACCGCGGAACACCCCGACGAAGAGGTGGAGGCTATGTATGAGGATATCTCCAGAGCCATACATAGCTCCAGGACCCATTTCACCGTTGTAATGGGGGACTTCAACGCGAAACTAGGCAAACGAAGGGACAACGAGCTGACAGTGGGGAAATTTGGATACGGAGAGAGGAATGCGCGGGGTCAGCTGCTGGCTGGCTTTATGGAGAAGGAGGGCCTCTTCATGATGAACTCCTTCTTTAAAAGCCAAAACAGCGCAAGTGGACATGGCTGCATCCCAGTGGCGTAGTAAAAAATGAGATTGACTTCATCTTGTCGACAAAAAGGCAAATATTCAATGATGTCTCTGTGATCAACTCGCTGAAGACAGGAAGCGATCACCGAATGGTAAGAGGCACATTGAATCTAAAAACAAAGCTAGCAAGATGTCGACTGATGAAGTCCACGCTCCGACCAGCGCCTATCCAACTCCAAAACCCCGAAAGCTTTCAACTCGAGTTGCACAACCGCTTCGAATGCCTAGGAGAATGCGAAAATGTGGACAATTATAACGACAGGTTCATGGAAATTGTCCAAACGGCTGGGAATAAGGCCTTCAAAACCGGCCGTTTAAAAAGAACATCTCGTATCTCGGACCTCACCAGCAAGCTCATGGAGGAAAGACGAAGCCTGATTCTGAAATCCTCTGAAGATGCTTGTCAGTATCGGCGACTAAACAGACAGATCTCCAAGTCCTTGACCCGTGATATACGCCAATTTAATACCAATCGTATTAAAGAGGCTATCGAGCGCAATTGTAAAGGGTCAAAAGTATTCGCAAGGGATCTATCTGCTGGTCAAAGCCAACTGACAAAGCTGAAGACCGAGGATGGCAGAGTCGTGTCGTCCAAGCCCGAGCTGTTGGAAGAGGTTGAGAAATTCTACGGACAATTATACATGACTACACGCTTACCTGTCAGCAATCTGGCTGAAGACCCGAGAGCCAGATTGTCCCGACACTATACCGAAGATATCCCAGACGTCAGCCTGTGCGAGATTAGAATGGCTCTCAAACAGCTTAAGAACAACAAGGCACCGGGTGATGATGGAATTACGGCTGAGCTTCTGAAAGCAGGTGGAGAATCGGTACTTATAGCTCTTCAGAAGCTATTTAATTCCGTCATGCTCGAGGGACGAACGCCTACAGCATGGCACAGGAGTGTGGTGGTGCTCTTCTTCAAGAAGGGTGATAAGTCTCTGCTGAAGAATTACAGAATAAGCATTAGTCATAACAAATACTTAGTTACAATATTACAAATATATTTCTTATCCATATTTTTTTTAATTTATCGTTGGTTAAACGGTACAAAACAAACTAGTGGTCTTATAAAATTAGTAGAATATTTAATCAACTGCATATGATTGCTTCAAGAAATGCCAGGCACTTGGAACAGTAGCGAATGCGTGGGTAGTGACCACAATATAAAAATAATGTTTTTAATTTTGGTAAAAAGTGCTAGATATGTACATTCATATTATTTATATTAAAATAAATACAAACATGCAAGCATCCAGGTAAGCAAGCATTCAAGTAAGTAGGCAAGCAGTTGACGGAGCCCCCGAATCTCTGTGGTTCTCATATCAACCTAAAACTACGCTAGTTTCCGAACCAAAATTATCCGTGTCGAGGTGCTCCGAATTCCCGAGCTTGCTTCGCTCGCCTCCGCGTGGTGAATTAATAATAATAATAATAATACTGAGTATCTGCACAGACATAACCAAGCAGCCAGGATCCTTCATCAAGAGATCGCTCTAAAGTATGGCTTCATAGCTCGGCGGTTGCCATATTACAAGTACACACCGGAGTCAGTTCTCGAAAACGACCGCGCCAAGCTCTACTGGGACCGAGACATCATCACGGATAGGTCTATTGATCATAATAGACCTGATATCGTGTTGATGGATCGGGCGCAGTCAAGGGTGTTTTTGGTGGATATCACTATTCCACACGACGAAAACCTCGTGCAGGCTGATGCCGACAAGAGGTTGCGGTACCTTAGCCTGGCGCACGAGGTTACAGATGTGTGGCAAGTGCAATCCACTGAAATCATTCCTGTAGTCCTGTCTGTTAATGGTTTGATCCCTGCTGACTTGGATCGTAACCTTAGACGGCTGGGACTTCGAGGCAGACCGATAATAGCGGCTATGCAGAAGGCAGTCCTCCTCGCAATGCCCGGATTGTCCGACGCTTTCTCTCCTCGTCGCACTGACCTCAAGCCGACTGTTTCTGCTGGAGTAGCTCCTGCCACTTCGCCTAGCGCGAAGTGGTCAGAGTAGCCCTTTATATTTGAAAATAATAATAATAATAATCATTTATTTTCTCACCACAAATCAAATTTTACAAAGAAATTGTGAGTCGATGATGTCTTATATATAACGATTATGGTTACCAATGATATCTTAAAACTATTATAGCTACCTAACTAATGGCTACTTATATTATGTTTAATAAGCATTATGGGTACAAATATTATAGCTACAAACATTATGTCTTGTATCGATTATGGCCAGTGGCGTAGCTTTGGTTTTCGCCGCCCGGGGCCGATCGAAAATTTGTCCCCTTTCTATTATCATTTCTAAATAAAGTCAAATATAGCAACCAAATTCTGTAATCAATTAAAATACTATTTAAAATATTGTACTTGTCGATGTGTATGTCATGTTCGATTGCTAATATAGCTAAATTCGATATCCGTAATACCAAGTAAACCCCGCCGGACATAGAACCAGCAATCTCCTGATATGAAGTGAGGCGCATTATATTCTTCCGTGGGCGAGTGTACACGATGTAATTAATTTAGAAAAAGCGCGAGCGAAGCGAGCGCGAAAATTTTTAACATATCTAAAAATATTAATGTTAAACCAACAAAAACCCTTTTACTTGAAGCGCTCAGTGCCGTTTCTGTTACGGTAGGTACCCCAACTACCAGGGTGCTTGGCGCCCCCATGAGCTCGACGCTTGGCACAGGGCTTCGAGCAAACCCGTACAGCAGCGGCGCACGGTCGCTGTTTTGCACGGGCAGGGCTGGCTTTTGATTGTCACCCCGGCCCCGGATGGCACGAACCAAGGGCCGGCCTTGCCTGTGTAGAATGGTGACTATACGCTGTTGCTGTACTGGTTTCATTCTTCATACGATAACATTTGTTTTTATGACGTTTTAGGTGGGTCATATAACTTTGAATATTTTTTATCATATATTCCGATCTCTCAATTTACCGCCCCCACTAAGTAAAAAAAGACGGCGCTAGCCGCCCCTATCCATGTGCCGCCCGGGGCCATGGCCCCCTCGGCCCCCCCCCACGTTACGCCACTGATTATGGCTGCCAATATTGTCTGTTAATGATTATGTCTAATAAAATTATGATTGATAATTATTATGAATTAAGGATAGTTATGTCTTACCATGATTATGATATATAACTATTATGACTATGATTTTTATGGCTTAATGGTTATGGATTGACAGTTTATGCATAAGAAAATTGACAAGACACCAAGTCTTATACACTATGGTACCCTAGCAGCATGACATTGGCTCACTGGTTCCGGAAAGCTAATGAAGTACACCCACTATCAGCGGGTAGCGATCTAGTGGTGCTCATCGATACAATAGTTACAACACAATCTCCTCTTGGAACAGGTGTAAATAAATTTATGGCAACACCAAAATGTAAGCGTGAGTAACAAACGCGCGAGCGTGCGGCCTTCAAATCTGTGCATTTGAATTTACTTGAATCGCTATTAAATATCAACAGAAGGAAGGAAACAGCTTATAATGATTAGGACTGTGTATTAGAATTAAATGTTGCTTAGTGTCTAGATCAACAAAATAACTTTCGGTTTTGTTACATAGAGAGCTGTAATTTGCCACGGATTTGCATATTAATCGCCGACAAAGTGGTAAAAAAAATCTTGAAAAAATTTTCCCTTGAAACAGTGTCTGTCGAAGTACTAAGGACGGAACCTTACACTGCGCCTGGCCCGACACGTACTTGACCGCTTTTTTATGTAGTCTTCTCTATGAAGTTGAACGTTGATTTTTAAATTTGACAGCTCTAATTCTAAAAATTTATAATTAAAACTTGTCTCGGCCTACACACAATGACCATTAATTGACCATTCATTATATTTCAAAAGTACCATTCAGTTGAACCTGTAATATAAATAGGCGTGCGTGACTAACTAAAAACAAACTTCGGCTACCTTTGCGGAAACTCATGTTTGATTATGGTACAATATTACCTAAATTAACTACCTATATTAGTCATCGTGTCGTAAAAAGACTGATTATACGAGTATTCTCTGTAAGTATCCACTTTATTAGTGCCCGATACTTTAGTCAGTGCTTCTACTCTTGATTCTGATCAACTTTCCCTAAGGAACCCATAGTCAAATCGCAAAAAAATTTTTGGACTCTTCATACTTACTAATTTTAGGCTACAACAAACCTGTCCTTGCGCCGCGTCTTGTCTCTGATTGAAAATAGAGGTCAGTACTAGGGCTTGCAATCGAGTATTCGAATATTCGACTTGGTTTTACTATTCGAATATTAAGTGAAGTGAAATTCGAATAATTTGCATTTACTTTAAAAACTATAATTAAATTACTAATCGTGGTAAAATGAACTATTTAGTGATGGGCAAACACCTGGATTTCCAACTGTAGTCTGTTTTCTCCCCAGAATTATTTTAACGTTCCTTAAAGATAGATTTTATTGTATCAAGATGATTCTATCTCGCAATGGCTATCAAAAAGTGCTTGCTCCAGATGAACGTCAATAACTCTGCTGGTCTTCTTCTTGTCAAGTCGATGAAAAAAATCAGATAGACTCGTCCAAAAATCTTGCCACTGGCCAGCACCAAGTCCTCCCGCGACAGGTGGCAGGGCAGGAAGGACAAGATAACAGATGTTCCATAGTTTGTGGAACCGTACCACATATACAGCCCAAGCTAGCAGTCCCTAAGAACACGTTTTCTCTGAACAAGAACTCCTACATGAACAAGTTATCTCTAATTCGGCCGACCTGTACCCGCAGTCTATTTAGAGATCTCCAGGTTGGCCCTGATAACTTATATCCAGGCGGGAGGTTCTTAAAGACTGAGCTGAAGGGGCTCGGGAACGAGGCACTATTCCGCCATAGGTTTACTCTCGCACTTGCAGGGTCGTCTTTCAGTGGGCCGACACACTTAATGAAGCTGTTGCTGCTTTTCAGCCTTTGTGGCACTGGTGTATGGCTATGTAGTGGGTGCCGTGTGTCGTTTGTCATCTTGGCCCTCTCAAGAGAGCTTGCCACTGCTCTGCGTACTTCGTGTGGCGCAATTCTGGTAATGGACACAGCATTTGTACAGAAGTTGGCTTTAGGAACCTCGTTATGATCCTGCACGTTTCATTGAGTGCTGAATCCACCAGCTTTGTATGAACTGAGCGACTTCACACAGTGCTAGCAAATTAAGCAGCCAAAAAGGAGAGCGCAAGTCTGGTAGTTCGCAGAACCGTTGGTGCAGCTCCCTACTAGTATGCTACTAGGTGAACTTTCTGCCTGATGTTCTCGCAGTTTTTCTTGAAAGTTCAGTAACCTGTCTAGAACCACGCCCAGGTATTTGGGATAATCATGGTGCTCGATAGGCATCCCACGCTAAGATATTTAATTTGCGACCCATCTCTCTATTGCGAAGGTGAAATACGCAAGATTGGGTTTTGCTTGGATTTGGCTTAAATGCATTTGCATCCAATGTGTTTGACAGGTGAGCTTCGACCACTTCAAAGGTGGCAGCTTGAGAAATCAGAGCAGAGTCATCTGCATAGAGAAAGCGCGCTGTGTGGGGTTGTGATGGTTGATCGCTGATGTAGATGTTGAAAAGTAGTGGGGACAGGACACTTCCTTGAGGCAGGCCATTTTTCTAGGCTTTTCGACGACTTTTTGTGAACCTGAAACCGGCGGTTGAGGAGAAGTTCCCGGAGTATATTGACAAATTTACTGTCATGGGTCATGGACTTCACTTTCCACAGCAGCCGTCTCAGGTACTTTGTTAGAGGAGTATTTACCGATTTAAGGTCTCCTTATCTGAGAAATATGAGGCTCGGGCCCAGACAGATAATACCACGAGGTACCGCGATGGACAATGTCACATTTCAACTGGGACATACTCGTAGAAATCTCGATCATTCAGACTTGTACTTTAGAGTTTGGCGAGCCTTTAGAGCTAGCCATGACACGGATCGACGATGCGGCCGCGGCTCGCGCCAAGCGAAATGTGTACTGGTGGTCGTAAGAAGAAGCTGACGATAGAACACCAGACAACGTAGGCGCAGGGTTTGGGACCTGAACACTGAGGATCAACTAGATGAGGCTTACTTGACTGCCAAGAAGTCCCTGTAAGTTATCCATAAGCAGGGCGAAACAAAGGGCAGGGAGAAAATGTTCAAGATGCTTGACAAGGATCCGTGGGGCGTCTATATCGCGTAGCGCAAAATAAATTTCACGCGAAGGCCCGGGACCTCTCCAGCCCCAACCAGTGGAAAACATACTGGCTATCTTGTTTCGGTACCTGGTCGAGCTCTGGCGCTAGTCCTGGATAAAATGGAGGATTCTTTGATAAGAGAGCCAATTACCATGGTGCTGGAGAAAGGACCGAGTTGTCTGCTTCAAAAGGACGGACGTAGTCCGGAGCGTGCCTACCACAAACTAGCCAAATATGTTATAATTTACGTCAATCTTTAATTAAACGATACGTTTCTATAAAAAATAGAATCAAAACCATAATTTTGTATTTTTTATTTTTTTACCTAATATTCGAATATTATTGGAATAATTCGAATAAGGCCAAAAAAAAAATCGAATATTCGAATATCTAAAATCTTCGAATATTTGCAAGCCTTAGTTAATACCTACTTATTATCTCTTGTTATCATTGAATTAGATATTTTCACAAGAATTTAAAATTCCTTTTGATTCTCCGTTTAGAAGAAAATAAAAATATCGATGCTTGATGTTTGGAGTGCTTTTTAACCGACTTCGAAAAAAGGAGGAGGTTCTCAATTCGTCGAATATTTTTTTTTATGTATGTTCACCGATTACTCGAAGACGCCTGAACCCATTTGGAAAATTCTTTTTTTGTTTAAAAGGGTATACTTCACAGGTGGTCCAATATAAATTTTATCGAAATCGATTCAGCGGTTTTTGAGAAAATCAACAAAACATAGCAAAATTGGAGTTGTTGCGATTGAAGTTGGTTGTTTTTTTAACGTGGTCAATTATACTGAATACTAACTACATAGGTAGGTACTTACTTACCTATCTGATGTCTGCTTACTATTTAATGTAAATATTGTTTTGATACAGTAATAGAGACATTTTCCAGACGCTAACCAAAGTTCTGTAACATAAAGAGACGTACTGTTTGTTTATACTCTGGTTTGGTGCAGCAGAGGGCGGTTACTCCTTGTTTGTAGTAAGCTAGAAAAATAATATACCTACCAACTTCCTATAAGATGCGGCCTGGACGCAAGCGACGGCGACAGCGACGGCGACAGCGACAGCGACATGAGCGACTTGATCATTTCCATAGATTTGTATGGAACTGTTTTGGACGAAAGCGACACGCGCGGCGACACATGAGCGACGAACGACATTTCAAGGACCGGCCCACAGTGTGCCAAAAACCCTTCGGATCGGAAATTTTAAGCTAAGCTTAGAGATTGATGCGTTTCGATATTCTAAATACCAGACAAAAACTCCCGAGTGGCAATTATTGATAGTTTTTGAGAAAACTTTCCAAAGTTGGTCGATATGTTTTATTTAGAAAATACAAAAAAAATATTTTTTCCGGAATAAACTATGCGTCTGTGAAGCTATTTACGTCAAATTATTGAGCGTTTAAAACATCATTTATTGATATTTACCGCTAGTCGAAAACCCAAGCGTAACGTGACCAAAGTTTTTTAAATTTTAACGGTTTTATTTTTTTGTATATATATTTTTTTATATAATAATTTAAGTTAGTAGCACCCAAAAATCGAATTAGAATGTAGAGAATTAAGTTATGCATCGTCACAAAAAAACGCAACTGTTCTTCTGTGGGACTTCGGTAAAAAAACGCTAATGCCAATGCAAGTTGTTAAGCCCGGTCTCCAACCGAAATTCCTTCTGGTCTTCATTCAGTGAGTATGGCACCCATGTGGACAACTTACTGACCAACCCTAAATCTTCCGTCAATATATAGGGTGTTAAAAAAGTGCGTTTGAAATTTTAAGGGGTTACTCAGAATCAAGTATAGAATCCAGGAAAAATATTGAAAAAATCCGCTCTTACATTTTTTTTTCGCTTTTCCATACAAATTATTGATTTACTGTTCAGATTTAGTATGAGAAACTGAAAAAAATAATTGAAGAGCGGATTTTTTCAATATTTTGCCTGGATTCTATACTTGATTCTGAGTCATCATCTTCCTGCCCTGTTCCCAATTATTTGGGGTCGGCGCAACATGTCTTCTTCTTCCATTCATCTCTTCTTGCTGTCATCTCAGTGCTCACTCCTTTCATACTCATATCATTCTTCACACAATCAAGCCATCTCTCCCTTGGCCTTCCTCTTCCCACTAATCCATCCACTTTCATATTCAACACTCTCCTAGTCACATGACTTTCGTCCCTCCTCATAACATGCCTATACCATGACAAACGATTACTTTGCAACTTTTCTGTCACTGGCGATACTTTCAGACAAGAAGTCTGTTGTATACTCATTCCTTATTTTATCCATTCTTGTAAGTCCACACATCCATCTTAGCATTCTCATCTCAGCTGCATGCAGTCGCCTTTCATCAGTCTTCTTACTGAGTAAACCCTTAAAATGTCAAACGCACTTTTTTAACCCTCTGTATATTGTAGTATTGGGGATATCAAAATGCTGGCTGAGACGTTCCACGGACCAGGTATCTGTTCCACGCAATGCCTCCTTAATTTTCTCAATGGCATCAGATCTAGAAGATGATATTGGTCGACCCTCTCTAGGCAGGTCTTCAGCCTCAAATCTTCCTTCTTTGTAAAGCTAGAGCCATCTGGCTGCTGTCCTTTTACTGAGCGCATTATCACCCACACACTTAACTAACAACTCATGAGAAACTCCCGACGAATAATTGAGAATACAACAAAACTTCAAAAAAACCCTATTCTCTTTAACGGAAATAGATATTTTTAGGTTTTCCATGTTTATATCCACATAAAGCAATGACTAAAAGAAACCTGCACGTCACGGCTGTCGGATGAACTAAACTGTGCCGGCTTAGATTTTACACACTCACAACTATGGTTGCCAGGTCTGGTGCACAAAAAAACCGGACAAGTTTTTTTAACTTAACAAAATTTATTTAATTTAACAAAATTATCAAATTACAATAAAACTTAAAATCTTTTGTCCGGTTTACCAAGTTTTTCTTGACCGGATAGACATGAGGAAAACCGGACTTCTAGCAGCCCTGCTCACAACGGTAAACATAAAAAAAATATGTCAGGACTTGTGGAATTACCCGACATAATATAAATGTCTACACTGTAAATGTAAAAACGATCTCGGTTTAGTGGGCTTGCGTGATCGCGTCGATCATGAAGGTTAATTGACTACAGACACGGTTATCACATGGATCGGTTTGAATGTTAGTGGTATTTATCTCGACCGTTTCCGTGTTTTGCAAGGTACATTAAGCCGTTGCATGCAACAGTCAAATCAAAATCAAATGAAATCAGTCTTATGTTCATTCACGTTTTCCATGGATTATTCTTTGCATTGGCTGGGCTGCGTAACAAAAATATAATAATCCGTCCACCAAGCATTATAAACCATGTCAACGCGGGCAAAGCCGCGGGCGGAAAGCTAGTCTAAAATAAGAACGAAACCTGAAATTTTACGTATACGTACATCGTAGCATAGATATGTTGAAGTAGAACTGTTTATTTTTATTATTTTTAGTTTTACTTTAAAGATACATCCTATAATGTATATGCTTGCAGATGTCCGAGTGATTATTTTTAAAACCACCAACAAAACATGTTATATTTACTAACCATTAAAATTATTGGGTAAACCGGGCTGCCATGATTTGCAAAGAAAATCTATTTTGTCCCTTCTGTATGTGAACTAATAAAGAGCCGATTAAATATCGTTATTAACGAGGATTTATAATTTGACTGACTGAGTAATGACTGATGACTAAATCATAAAAGCCTAATAAACGTATTTTCTTTTAATTATAATGAATTTATTAATGATTCCTCGTTTGGGTTCTATTTAAAACATAATATTAAGTAAGCATACATCAGCACTGTTCCTAGGTTTCTCGTGAACAATCCAAAATGTTATACGGCCTGTTGCACTGTTTCATTGCACCGGATGTTGTGTTTAGACTCGACACGGTTCGACATCTGAATTATTGCTACTCTGGACTTTGGGTTCATTTTGAGTTTATTAAATACTTACCACCCCGCTAGGAGCGGAGCGACGATATAAAACTTCTTTGCTTGCCGATATTTTGCCCGTTTCAAAAGACGAAATATGTGTATGTGTGTATGTATTAGGAGGGATCAAAAAGTAGTGAGAATGAGATAGAATATAATGACTATTGATATCTTAATTTATTTTTCTACATAGTCTCCGAGTCTCTCTACACACCGAGTCCAGCGCTACTCCAAGTCTTCAATCCCTTTCAAAAAACAAGTTTTGTCTTGGTCCTGCAAAAAGCTCTCCACTGCATCCATCACCTCGTTATCGTCTTCGTACCTGTTTCCCCTTAAGTATTCTTTCAATTTGGGGTACAGATAAAAATCGCTAGGCGCCAGATCTGGTGAATAAGGGGGTGGTCAACCAATTCGAAGCCAGCTTGTTGAATGGCAGCCATCGCAACTGCCGAGCTGTGCGCGGGTGCGTTGTCGTGATGAAACAGCACGCCCTTTCGAATATTACTCAACTTGGGAATTAATGCTGCATAATATTGGCCTGTAATAGTGGTTCCACGCTCCAGGTAAACAATCAACAATATCCCTTCTGAGTCCCAAAATATTGAGGCCATAACCTTGCCAGCCGATGCCACGGCACGAAACTTCTTCGGGGTCGGTGATGATGGCCGTTTCCATTGTGAAGATTGCTGTTTTGTCTCGGGATCAAAATGATGGACCCATGTTTCGTCCATTGTTACAAAACGAGACAATAGTTTTCAGAATCTTCTTGAAACTTGTCCAACAATGTCTTCGAAATGTCAAGTCGATTTTGTTTCTGACTGTCTGTTAACATTCTCGGCACCCATCTTGCGGAGACTTTTCTCATATTCAAAGATAGTTTCAATATGGATTGAATACTTCCATATGAAATGCCCGTTTCTTGAACTAAGTAACGGATGGTAACTCTTCGATCGCTCAATACAATTTTCTCGACTTTAACAACATTTTCTTGGGTGACTGACGTCGATGGGCGGCCGCAACGATGTTCGTCTTCCGTGCTCGTTCTCCCTACTCGAAATTGAGAAGCCCACCTTGCGACAGTGGAATACGGCGGAGCAGACTCTCCTAATGTTGCCTCCAAATCGCAGTGAATCTCTTGCGTCGCTAACTTTTTTAAACAGAGGTATTTAATAACGGCTCGCACTTCGTTTTTCTCCATTTTCGAGAACGAAGCAAACAAATGACTACATTCAGAAAAAAACAGAAGAGAATCGAAAACTTTTTCTTTATTAATATTACAAATATCTGAGCTATGCCTGCCAGTATTCATTTTTTTTCTTACCAAGGAGTATATATATCGTTCTCACTACTTTTTGATCACTCCTCGTATAAGTATATAATCGTAAAATGTTTAAATAATTATTATAGTATATGAAATTCCATTCTTCGATTTTTGAGTGAGTGTAACTCAACTACTAGATATAAATTCCTTGGTGTAACTATTACCTCGAACGAACGAACGGGCCTTACTTGGCAGATTCGTTTGTTGATAGTTGTTACTTACTTGGCTGTAGCGTCTACAGTGCATTACTTAGAAGTCTGATAGTATAAATTGAATTAGTTGTATACTTGAAGTATCTAGATTGTGATAAAGATTCGCACATGCAGCTAGTAATTAGTATTAATTACTGGTAACTCGATCTCATCCCTTATTTCGGGGTATACCAATACAATCTATTCTTAAAATAGTACCGTGACTGAATTACTAACAGACTGACTATATTGATACACAGCTTAGATGTAAACCATAGAATAGTTGTAACATACGTTACTTAAAGATTTTTCAGTCCTAAGTTTGTGTGGAAAATTAAATTTTTCACGGCGTCGAGAAGCTGCTTATTGTACATAACGCAGTCTATGCGGGAGAAGTCGCTAGCGCTCCGCTTACTAATCGTGCATAAAACAGGATAAGCAATATAGTCGGGGATTTAGTGCGATGAACCGTTTTATTTTGGATCCGGCGCTCAAACTTAGCATAGTTGTTCCCTAGGCCGTTCTGAGTGGATTAAGCCCGGGAGCCATCGGGAGCCATTCCCCGTTTGGCAGGGGGAGGGGGGGAAAGTTTGTTTCTGCCGTGCTCCATTTGTGGGCTTATATCTCCAAAACTATTGGTACTAGGGCAAGTGAGATATCATTTTCGTATGATTCAAGGACAACGAATTCATTTCTGTAACAAAAAAATGACTTTCCAAATATAAAAAAAAGAAATATTTGATAAAACGTATAAAACATGACTACCTTTTTTCTGAATATGTGTCGATTAATTTTTGATGGTCTAAGATATAAGCATGAAAAAAATATGTTCTGAAAGCCACACTTCCTAGGATTATAAAAATATAAATAACATTAGAATAGCATAATAAATACTTAGTGAAAAAAAATAAAATTCAATGCGTGGCAGCGTGGCATAAAACGCGCGGTCTGCGCGGTTCTAAATTTCAGCAGTTCTATTTCTTTTTTTTCTATGAAAAGAATTTTTTTTTGTTGCAGAAATGAATTTGTCATCCTTGAAATATCCAAAAATGATATCGGACTTGCCCTAGTACCTAAAGTTATGGAGATATAAGCCCCAAAAGAAGCGCGATCCAACAAGTAGATAATGAAGTGTGGGTGGTTTTTTTCCACATATGTGTCGATTAATTTTTGATGGTCTAGGATATTAGCATGAAAAAAATATATTCTGATAGCCACATTTCCTAGGATTATAAAAATATAAATTTCACTAGGAAAGCTTAATAAATACTTAGTAAAAAAAATATATTTGATGCTCGGCGGAGTAGCTTAAAACGCGCGGTTTTAGTATCTGTTGTTCGTAAGTAAATAAAATGAATCATCTAGCGCCCAAAAATGACTGTTAAGTAACATAATATAAATAGGTACATAATATTATTATTTAAATATTTCTCGCAATCACAAAATATTTGTCACGTAGAACAAAATATAAGTACCCACGAGAAAATCCAAAAAATGTGACTATTTCTCATACGAATTATGGTGGTTTACTATCTATCAGCCGAAAGACGTCCACTGCTGGACAAAGGCCTCCCCCAAGGATTTCCACACCGACCCGACCGCCCCTGTGCGGCTTGCATCCAGCGGCTTCCCGCAACCTTCACCGGGTCGTCGGTCCACGGAGTTGAAGGCCTGCCCACACTACGTCTTCCGGTGCGCGGTCACAACTCGAGAACTTTACTGCCCCAACGGCCATCTGTTCTACGAGCTATGTGCCCTGCCTACTGCCACTTAAGTCTAGCGATTCTGAGAGCTCTGTCGGTAACTTTAGTTCTCCTACGTTGGTATCTCCTCATTTCTGATTCGATCACGTAGGGAAACACCAAGCATAGCACGCTCCATCGCACTTTGGGTGACCTTGAGCCTTCTTATGAGGCCTATAGTAAGGGACCATGTCTCGGATACATATGTCGTCTCATCACTGGCAACACACACTGGTCAAAGACTTTAGTCTTGAGACACTGCGGTATTTTGGTCGTGAATATATTGCGGAGCTTCCCGAACGCTGCCCAGCCGAGTTGGATTCGACGATTGATCTCTTACTCGAAGTTGGACCTTGGACTGTTTGTCCCAGGTATACATTATTCGTCAAAATCTTCTAGTGTAGTCTCCAACCTTCAGAGGAGTGGGTGTAACACGGACGTTTGACATAATTTTTGTCTTATCCATGTTCATTTTAAGACCCACTTGTTGGGAGACCCTACTGAGTCTATCGAGCATTGCGCCTAGTTCCTCAAAGGTCTCAGCAATGATCACGATATCGTCAGCAAAAGGTGTGAAATGAGTGATGTACTCGCCATTGATGTTGATGCCGAGTCCTCTCCAGTCCAGAAGCTTAAAAAAGTCTTCCAGTGCAGCGGTGAACAGTTTTGGAGATAAAACGTCTCCCTGTCTCACCCCACACTACAGCCGGATAGGTTTCTAATTCTGATCCTGGAGGTGGACCGTCATGGTGGCGTTTTCATACAAACACTTCGATGTGTATCGATAGTCAATTTGGCACCGTTGGAGAGACTTTAAGACAGCCCAGGTCTCGATCGAATCTAAAGCTTTCTCATAGTCCATTATACTCTTCGGTCTTCTGTATAATCTGCCGCAGCGCATGTATACTTCATTCCAATCAAAAAAAAGCAAAACGTAAACAAACTTACTATGGAACTGACACATGTCAATGTCATCTGCATACTATGTTTGTTTACCTTTTGCTTTTTTTTGATTGGAATGAACTATATATGGTCTATGGTACAGAAGTCTTTTCGGAAACCAGCTTGTTCGGGAGACTGGAAGTCGTCAAACCTGTGTGCGAGACGATTCGTAATGACTCTCGACATGGCTTGTAGACATGGCTCAGGAGTGAGATGGGTCTGTAATAATTCAGCAGAGTCATAACACCCTTCTTGAAGAAGAGCACCACCACACTTCTGTGCCATGCTGTAGGCGTTTGTCCCTCGAGAATGACGAAAACGAATAGCTTCTGAGGAGGTAAATGTACCGGTTCTCCACCTGCTTTCAAAAGCTCAGCCGTAATTCCGTCATCACCCGGTGCCTTGTTGTTCTTAAGCTGTTTGAGAGCCATTCTAATCTCGCACAGGCTGACGTCTGGGATATCTTCGGTATAGTGTCTGTTCAATCCGGCTCTCGGATCTTCAGCCAGATTACTGACAGGTAAGCATGTAGTCATGTATAATTGTCCGTAGAATTTCTCAACCTCTTCCAACAGCTAGGGCTTGGACGACACGACTGTGCCATCCTCGGTCTTCAGCTTTGTCAGTTTGGCTTTGACAGCAGACAGATCCCTTGCCAATACCTTTGACCTTTTATTGCGCTCGATAGTCTCTTTTATACGATTGGTATTAAATTGGCGTATATCGCGGGTCAAGGACTTGGAGATCTGTCTGTTTAGTCGCCGATATCTTCAGAGGATTTCAGAATCAGGCTCCATTTTTCCTCCATGAGCTTGCTGGTGAGGTCCGAGATCCGATATGTTTTTTTTAAGTCTTGTTTTGAAGGCCTTATTCCCAGCCGTTTGGACAATTTCCACAAACCTGTCGTTGTATTCGTCCACATTTTCACATTCTCTTAGGCATTCGAAGCGGTTGTGCAGCTCGAGCTGAAAGCTTTCGGGGTTTTGGAGTTGTATAGGCTACTGTCTATCGGGGTACTGGTCGAAGCTTCATCAGTTGTCATGAAAATAATTTGACGTGACTTGCGAAGCACGGAAATGGTTACAAGATTAATGCGCCAATAAGAGTCAAACTCATTATGGTTATGTATGACCTTTTCTAAAGTCAGTTAACCTGGGTGATCAACGTGCCCACGTAAGTTACATAGTAGACCACCATAATACAACGCAAGTTAGATAGTAAACCACCATAATTCGTTTTTTTTTTTTTTTTTTTTTTTTTTTATGGCGGAGGTGGCAAACGAGCAGACGGATCACCTGATGGTAAGCGATTACCGCCGCCCATAGACACCCGCAACACCAGAGGAGTCACAAGTGCGTTGCCGGCCTTTGATTTGGGAGTACGCTCTTTTCTTGAAGGTTTGAATGTCGTATCGGTCCGGAAATACCGCAGGCGACAATTCATTCCACAGTTTGGTTGTGCGAGGCAGAAAGTTTCTAGTGAAACGCACAGTTGTGGACTGCCAACCATCTATGTGATGGGGATGAATATGTTGTCGCGTAGAACGATGGCGGAAAGAGGCGGCAGGGATCAATCCGAACAATTCCTCGGAGCACTCCCCATTGTACATGCGATAGAGAATGCAGAGCGAGGCTACATCTCTACGCAGCGCCAGGGAGTCAAGCCGATCTGAAATATCCTGGCAGTCGACGATTCGAGTTGCCCTTCGTTGAATGCGGTCCAGAGGGAGAAGCTGGTACTGGGGTGCCCCTGCCCAGAGATGAGAACAGTATTCCAAATGAGGCCGAACCTGCGCCTTATAAAGTTGCAGGCGATGCGCCGCAGTGAAATACTGTCTCGATCTATTGAGCACACCAAGCTTCTTCGAGGCTAATTTAGCCTTACCCTCTAGATGGCCACGGAACTGGACTTCACTCGATATGTCGACACCAAGAATTCCGATACTAGCTGAGGCATTTAGGGGAGTGTCCTCAAAACGAGGTGATACGACAAATGGCATTTTCTTGGCAGTGAACGCGCAAACTTGTGTCTTAGTGGGGTTAAATTGGACCAAATTAAGTCGACCCCATTCTCATTCGTATGAGAAATGGTCACCTTTTGCGGATTTTCTCAAATACGTTTTTATAAGGAAAAGTATTTTTTTGTTTTACGTGACAAATATTTTGTGCGTGCGAGATATATTTAAATAATAATATTATGTACCTGTTTGTACTATGTTACTTATCAGTCATTTGGGCGCTAGATGATTCATTTTATTTACTTAGGAACAACAGATACTAAAACCGCGAGTTTTATGCAACTCTGCCGAGCATCAAATTATATTTTTTTTCACTAAGTATTTATTATGCTATTCTAATGAAATTTATATTTTTATTATCCTAAGAAGTGTGGCTTTCAGAATATATTTTTTTCATGCTAATATCAAAGACGATTAAAACTTAATCGACCCATATGTGGAAAAAAGGTAGCCATGTTTTATACGTTTTATCAAATATTTCTTTTTTTATATATGGAAAGTCATTTTTTTTGTTACAAAAATGAATTCCTTATCCTTTAATTATACGAAAATGATATCTCACTTGCCCTAATACCAATAGATTTGGAGATATAAGCCCACAAATGGAGCGCGGCAGAAACAAACTTTCCCCCCCTCCCCCTGCCAAACGGGGGATGGCTCCCGGTGGCTCCCGAGCTTAATCTACTCAGAACGGCCTAGGGAACAACTGTGCCAAGTTTGAGCGCCGGATCCAAAATAAAACGGTTCCCATACTAGGCGTTGCACTAAATTCCCCACTAATAGTTATTTGTTCAACAAGTGAGTAAAGTTATTTTTTGCTACGAGTGCTGACTTTAAATCACGAACTAGCGAAGTAGTCTAGAATTGAATCACGAGCGTAGCGAGTGATTCTAATATAGACTACTGAGCACAGTGAGTGATTTAAAGGCACGAGACATAAAAACAACTTGTTCTCGAGTGAAACATACAACTTTTCACCTTGACCGGCGAAAACATATTTGATTAAATTCTCTTTGGAGACAATATACTTTCTTATTATAATGTTTTTAATTTAGAGGTTGCGTTCGGAAACTGCGCTGCTTGTTATTTTTATGAAAGCCTAAGATGAAAACCAAACATGATATTTTTAAGTAAGCGACATTCATGTTTACTAGTACAGATTTATTTAATATATTACGTCAAAAAATACAATAGCACAATTTATAAACTTTAATTTCATTAAATAACAGACAACATTTTGTGCCTATGTGTTAAATTTCTAGGCCAAAATGAGTTTCTGAACTGATTTTTTTCAGGATCGCGCAATAGGTGGTGTTCGAAATTCGAATCACTTTTTCTCACAGCAAAAAGCGGTTTTGCTTTGAGTTTTTAGGGACCAAAGGCACCCTTTTCTTGCTGGAGAGGTGAATAGATATTTTCTTGAATATTCTGAGCTATGAAAGTTTTGCGGTAGTGATCTTATCGGTTCCTATAAGGATAGGCAAAGAAAAAAAAACAAGGGAGAATATAGCTTATCAATGAATTTTTTCAGGGCGCTTTCTCGTATTTTAATATAACAGTAGTTATATGGAGCTGTTTTGTCTTAATAAAAGTAAATATTTACATTTAGAAGTTTTAATTTTAGAATAGTTAGGTATTGAAACGTTCAAATACAATAAGTAAAAATTATCAACACAAAGCTCTTTCTCAGTCTGCGTATATCATACAGAATTTGCATGTTTATGTTACAAGCTCTGCTCTACACAAAAGTGCGCAAGTCACAAATTGTCATTAGTCACATACTTATACAGTGTACATACATTATTCCATATATTTATGGTCTCTATTGTAGAAAAAGTAACAGCAAACTGAATACATTGCAAATAAGCAAATAATAATGAACACAACATTTTAACCCCATTCCGAGAATAACACTGAGAGCGCCTTTATAGTCGGGTTTCTGCCCGCACGAGTGCGGCGTTTCCAAAGCGATCCGCATGCGTGTGACACGCATGACAATAAAAGGAACCGATAAAATGTACTGAAACGATAGGTTGCGGGCGGAAACCCACGTGACTATAAAAGCCCTCTTAAACTGGGGCTTTCTTTTTACCTATTCCTATTAAATCAAAATTGTCTCAAACCGTGAAAAAATCGAACATTTTATAGATATTGTTGTTTTATTTTTAAAGTGAACTCCAAATAATTAATAATTTAATACGTTTTATTTTTAGCTAACACATTATAATTGCTCATTCATTTCATAGATTCTACGTCACTTAATTAAAATTAATAAGACGCAAATATTTACATAAACTTAAAATTTAATCTGGCATAACCCACAATTTTAGGGTTTTATATAATTACTAGTAAAATAATAATATCACAGCAAAGAAACAACTAAGTTTCATCACGTTTGAATCCTCCCGTGGCTTGGGTCGCGTGGTCCTTCGTGGTAGAGGATGTCTGTCCGTGCGAGGTCGCCGCCGTGGGTCGGCTCTGCGTTTTCGCGGCAGGTGGCTCTGGCCGTTTTTTCATTCCATTCTCAGCCTAATTTAAATGATGTACCCTCTCCGGGATCCAAAACTGGCGGTTTTTCTGGCAATGGTCTGTTAGCCATTCTCCCCGAAGAGTTAGAATTAATGGATTTATTTGACCTAATAGTGGACCCCGATTGAGGACTACTTGATAGTTTTGAGGACGAATTGATAAAAGTAGGACTGCAAGGACTTGGACACATCTTCTCTCGCACGGCTCGCAGGTAAGGACCGCGCGGCATTGGTTGATCGCCAACTAAATCTGGCATAGCACTTCTTAATGTTTTCTTCTCTTTGTCGCTGTTTGCGATTTCAGCATAGAGGTGAACAGCAAAATCTTTTGGTTCAAAGTATTCGTGTGCTAAAGCAGTCTGTCTCTCATATGGCGAAAGAGGTAACAGTTTGTCTAAAGACGGAGTTCTAGTACCTACACTTATCATTTGTTTCTTGTTTTTTCCTATCCGAGGAGCGGTATTTTGGAATGGCAGTTCATAAATATTCTCTTCCTTCTTTAGTGCAGTCGATGTGTTCGAATTGCAATTTTCTTCAATTTTTATTAGTTCATATAAATGTTCAATCATTTCGCGTGCTTCCACGTAATTTTCTGGATCTTCTAATTTTTCTTTCAAATTTTCTAAAAGTTCTTTTGTGAGTTCTTCAGGCAGAGTTTGAGTAGTTTTATCTTCCACTGGGACAGCTTGTTCAGTATACATTACGGGCATCGTTGTTTCTTGGACAATATCTTGAACTCGGGGCTCATTGAGCCGATGCCTTTCAGAATATTCATTAACAGACATTTGAGATATTGATCTTGCATTATCAAGTCCATTATTTCCACCGCAGGCACAAAATCTATTACAAAGAGTTCCACAAGATGAACCGGCGGACAATAAATTTTTGATTTTCAAACAATAACCTTTGCGTCTCATCCATCGTATTAGGCTTATCAATAATGCTATTAGAATACAACCTAGACAAGTAACAATTACAATTCCAATAACTTTTTTGTTACGACTCGTTAAACTCTCTTCATCTTCTACATTTTTATGGGGAAAACGAGGATTTTTGATCTCCGTCTCTGATCCTTCTCCCTTGTTTTTAAAAGCTTCACATTGAATAGTTGATTTGTCTCCACAAACACCATCTAAAAACTTTTCAACTAACATGTTCTGTTCAGGAACATTAAAACATCGAGCGAAAAATTCATCAACAGTGCAATAGCTCTCTTTTTCATACTGGTCTGCTGTTTCGCTACCAAGCACTTCGGCTAGCCAGGTGCTTATATTGCAGTGGCACGGTTGCCCAAAGTAGTTATTTTTGTATACTATATTGGGTGCGGCTGCCGTATAAGCTTCTCCTATAAATTTAAGACTGTCAGAATGGGCTGATTCGATTTCGTTTTCTGCGAAAATGAGTTCATGTATTGATAAACCAGGAGCGACGATGGCATGCGAGACAAGATCGTCAAATGAATTCCTTTCCATTTGAAATTTATTCCAAGAGGAGAGAACAAAACCTTTTTCCATGAATTTATGGAACTCGCTATCGAGAATCACAACAGTTGCTACAGTTGCGTTTATTGCACCAGTCTGGACTTTGTCAAATCTGTAATAAGAAAAATAAGCATTTTAAAGTTAAATTTAATATTTAGTCACTTATTAAATAATTCAATATTTCCGTACGTTTTAGAAAATGTTCTTTTGCTTAAACTTGCCTTGATCGCGATATGTTGAGATTGGCGATAGCTGACTGTAGTGCTCGTGACGAAAGTTGATGTACTTTACACCCTTCGAAATGTAAATTGTTTAACAGCGATTTTTGTGCAAAAGCTTCCTCCTCAATCAGATGAATCGAGGTGTTAGTAGCCTTCACTACGTTGTAAGTATTCGCGGAGAACGCGTCGGTGCGAATGGCTCGAACTTCCACAAACTCCATAGTCACGGAAGCTGCTGATGAGCCGAAAGTTTGTGCAGCAAACTCTGGTACGGTAAGATTTGTCAGTTCGATCTGCAAACAAGATAATTGCATCATTTACTGGGATGAAATGCACACGTTGACCCCACAAAAGCAAATGTTAACAAAATTTATAAGTATAGCACGCTAACAAAGAACTTTGTCACGTTATATGATTCACGATATGTTGTAGGATGTGGTTTTGTCAATAATACGATTTCGCAACGCATTTAGGTGAAAGCTAGTAATTTCGCAAAGCTTTTTTTTTTTTTTTATCCACAATTGGTAAGCCCTTGGCATCATCTCACCAAGCTACGATGGTTTTTAATTATCTTTAGTTAATGTTTGATATTATGAAAATATATTAGGAATTAGGATGTAACAAACCCACCGTCATCCCAGGTCCGTGCTCCCCGACGTTGGCAGCTGTAGGGTCGAGCATGAACGCGCCGGCTCCAAGTTCCAGCTGCCGGATGCTCTGGAGCTTCATTGCTAGCAGCCAGGAAAAGGCTTCACCTTCTATAGATACCGATTCGCAATTCTTGATAATTACTGACAGAGGACCTGGAATGATGAAATACTTTGATCAGCTCATTGGCCATATTGTATTAGAGTTCTTTTTTTGCGATTTTCAGCAAATAGAATGAATGTTATCCTATCTTTATCCTATATTTAGTATATTGAGTAGAATCCCAGGCAAAAGTTCTACGCCCATTTCGTGGACCAAAACCGACTAAGTACATGTCTACATGTCTCACTACGCCTAATGTAAGGTTCCGTGCTTTCTTATTATATTTTGCAAGATGAGAAATAACGATTACCTTAGTAACGTATAAAATTAAACTGGGCCTGTTGGGTTTCTATGAATCACAGGAAGCTCTTAGGCTAATGCACCGAGAAAAATCATAGTAAAAAAGAATCATATTTTTTTCTATCAACGACTGATTTTTTTCATATTACAGCGATTTTTATTGTCTAACATATATTCACACTTTGTACTACTCTGGGATTGTCTTGCGTGTGAGTCATTATCCTGTAAAACTCGAATACCGAGTCGGGGAAATGTGTATTTTTAGATTCGAATCCGCGAACGGACAGTGCTCTCGCTGTAATTGTGCCTAACTAGCCGCATATGGAATCACGGCACGTCTCTCGTTCCGACTAATATTTGACGCAGTTTAGTGACAGTTCGTCGCACAGAATAGAATAGAAAATATTTTAATTGTAGTAACAAGCACTTACAAAAAATACATATTTATATTTAAATAAATATAAGAGTTTACATATATACAAAATAAACAAAATACAACATACACTACAAAAGGGTCGCCACTCAGCTTGTGGCGCCGACGCCAACACGAGAAGGCGCCGGCGACGCTGGTTTTCTGTGTAACCACGTCGGATATGCGCGACACGACAGCACAACACACAGTTACATAGTTTGTGATACATATTTGTACAATAAGGATTAAAACACAGAACCAACATAACCCTCCTTTTTGCTTCGCCGTAGTCGGATAAAAAATAACGGATTTCTTTAAGCGATTATAGAAAATGTAAAGGAATGTAGTTTAATTTAACAATAAAAATCCCCTGACAGTTCATTCGGCGGGCGTTCATGGTCAATATCAAACACATCTTCGACTTTGAAAACAAATTTATTTTCTTTTTCGTTTTTCATTTGTTTCATTGTTATTGGTATTGTTAATTGTTTCATTTGTAATTCATCATCAATTGTAATTTTTATAATAGTTTACTACACGTCACGCACTACATGTCGCTAGTGTCAATTTAATACCATACGTTAGACCAGTGTTTTTCAACCTTTTTTAATAGCCGACCCCTTTACAACTTAAAAAAATCTTGCGACCCACCTAAGGGGCAAACATAAAAAATGTTTGTAATTTGAAAATGTTTATAATTTTCTTCAATAAGAAAATGATTTAGTTATTAAAATCTCCAAAATAGAACCACGCAGCTACCACGAAATGCCGCCGTGCTGTGCCGCGGAAACACAAGATGACAAGATGAGGTGCTGATCTTTCAGGCCTTACAGAGAATTTAAGTTTTTCGTAGAGGTATCGAGGATGTTTGCTCTTTATAACTAGCAACGAAGCCAAATGCATCGTCAAACGAGCTCCCATCTTAAGGAGATTAAGCAAGCATTCTGCACGCGTTGAATATTTTTTTCGTACGGGAAAGAAGGCATGCCCCAAAAACAGTGTCAGCATAGTTTCGTTTTGAAAGGACTAGCATGTCACACAACCTTATACTGAGGTGTTGACGCATGCGATATAAAACTTTTGATTGCGCACTGTCTATAAGATATGCAATGTCCTTCAAAATGCTACGTGCTATCCATCAGAACCCCTAATTTGCGAACTTCCGTCACCATAATCAATACCCTTGCCCAACAAAATCAGTTGCGGGTTTATTAAAAAAAAACTTGTTTATCACCTTGTTTAATTTGCGAGCCACGCTGTGCACACTTTCTCGCAAATCCCTTATATACTCCTATACAGGGTGATTGGTAATTCGACGTGATCCTTCAAAGGGGTTATACTAGAGGTCATTTGCAACAAATTAAGTCCAAAATTTATGGTCCAAATTTAACCAGGGGTCAAAAATTTATGGTTACTGAGATATTACTGTTTTTAGATTTTTTTGTCATTTTCTACCTTGTTACCAAAAACGCTTTGGGACGCTTTAAACAGTAATATCTCAGTAACCATACATTTTCAACCCCTGGTTAACTGGACTTAATTTGTTGCAAATGACCTCTAGTATAACCCCTTTGAAGGATCACGTCGAATTACCAATCACCCTGTATATGCTAAGGATACATTCAAAGTAAATAAATTATTAATAAAGTAAAACTAATACCTAAGCTAGGCAAAAGCCTGTGTTATAGGTAATAGTCCTCTTCTAAGTTGTTAATGAAATTACATAATGTAATAGCGGAGAGAACATTTATTCTATGTATGATTCAATTTGGAAATAGGGAGAAAAAAATATATCTATGGAAAGTATTTTTTTTTGTTGCATAAATGAATTTGTCATCCTACAATTATTCGAAAATGATATCGCACTTGTCCTAGTACCTATAGTTATGCAGATATAAGCCCCAAAGAGGAGCGTGGCAAAATCAAACTTTTTCCCCCCCTCTTCGCCATCCCTGTGATGCCCCCCGATGCTTCCTGGGTTTAATCTTCTCAAGACTACCTAAGAAACAACTATGCAAAGTTTGATCCCTTGATCCAAAATCAAAGTAAATCCCCAGCTAGGATTGTATTTTCGTAAAAAGTTGAAAATTAATGGAAGAACCGCAAGCATAACACTGCGTTACAAATTTCAAAAAAATGTTGGTACCCACTTTAAATTTTCCTGTTAATTTATTCGTATACATTGCTGAATAAGTAAATATAAGACGTTTTTTACTATCATGTATTGTTTTTTAGGTACCTAAAACAAACAATTTATTATTTAAAAAAACATTTGTGAACTTAGTGAACGTCCAGTATATACACTGCATTATTGAAATATCAAATTTTCGAGTAAAACCGACGACAAATATAATTATTAATATATTTTAAATTATAAAATATATGGTTACTCGTAACTTATACAGTGTCCCAAAAACCAACGATAATCTTAGGGATATAAATATCATTATATGTATATCTACACTGTAAATGTAAAAACGGTATCTGCTTAGTGTGCTTGCGTCGTCGCGTCGATGATGCGGGTTAACTGACTACAGACCAGGGTTCGTAAATATCCGATATTTATAATAAATATCAAAATATCAGATATTTTTGATATATATCCGATATTTTCGATATCTTTGATATTTTTGATATGTATCAAAATTACATACTAATTTCAATTTCTTACTTTAATACATGATTTTCGAAATAGCTTAATTTAAAATGTAGGTATATGTTTGATAATTTGAAGATTTTTATTAAAATAACATTCAAATTTTATACTCCTATAACTATACTATATACTATACTATAATTTTATATGTTTTTTCGAAATAACTGAATCTAAAATGTATATTTTATTTTTGCAAATTTGAAGATAGTTAATTAAACTTAACTCATTTATTTATTATTGTGATAATCATATCTTTATTCTTTGCATTTGGCACATTCATTCGTAAGAAGCAGCTCTTAGAAGCTAGGAAAATATAAATATCAATATTGATATATATCAAGCATAAATATCATTTGATATATATCATGATATATATCCGATATATATCAATTGATATATATCATGCGAACCCTGCTACAGACACGGTCATAACCCGGATGGGTTTGACTGTTAGGGGTGCGTCTCATTTTATATAAAACGGGAGATATAATTTCATTTCAGTAACGCTCAAATGCTATAATTATCATGAGATATGATATAATTTTGTTGAATATAACAATTAAAAGCTCTAATGATTACATTATATAAAACGTTTGATTTAACATTTATAATACATATAATTATTATTATATAACATTCTCGAGATATAATGCTTATAGGATATATTAAACTTTAGATATAATGCTCCGAGTGAGCAGAGAAAGTACCAGGGTTTTATTTTCTACTGGCTTAGGAAAATTCTACTATTCAGAATACGTACAAAATTCTCACGGATTGTAAATAGGATGCGGGAGCGAGCGAAGCGAGCTCGGGAATTCGGAGCACCCCGACTCGGATGATTTAGGTTCGGAGACTGTGATGTGGAGGCGAGCTCAGTCGCCGTGGTAGGTTTGATTGATAAAATAACCACAGATCGACTGCCTGCTTGCATGATGGCTTGCCTACCTTCATGCTTGCTTGCATGCTTGCTTATTTATAATCTGCTGTCCCACATGCAAAGAAAATAATACTATAGTTCATTCTGTTAAAAAAAAACAAAAGGTAAACAAACTTACTATGGAACTGACACATGTCAACGTCAGATGCATACTTTATTTGTTTATCTTTCGCTTTCTTTTGATTGGAATGAACTATATACTTCCACACATGTAGAATACATGTACTGAATGTACTGTTCACACCCGTATCAAACCTATTTAGTAAATTTTTACACTGTGGCGACCTTTTTCGGTTTTCATCTTGAGAACCATACAGTTACAAACGGTTAGTCACAAAGATACAATCTTGAAAACAAAATATTTTCATTCAGGGATTGATTCAGGGATCTGTTTATTAAGCTTTAAAGTAAAATTGTTTGTTAGTGTCGTTGTCCCCCCCCCCCCCCCCCGCCAGCTAAACAGTTGTCTCTAGAAACTGTTTTTATTTATTGTACCTGTAAAAGCTACATGCATACCAAGTTTCATGATTTCTGCCGGATGGGACCGGAATTGAATTTTTTTTTTGAGATAACGAGCTGTACTAAATCGAGGAACATGCTATTTAATAGTCCCACTAATGGCTTTCGTCTAAGTTTTTGGGATCAAAATATCAAATATGTTATTAGTTTCTGTCGATTCTAAGAAACATTGACACACATCTAAACAAAGAAAAAATAATCAGTAAATTTTTGTTTTCTTATTTTATGAATTCATGGCGTTCATAATGTACTAAATCATGTAAAGATGTGAACACAGTATAAGGACATTATACAGTATAGATGTCGCAGATGGATTGCAGAATCCGCTGTTTTACAAAACCGCTAGTGATTTTACAAAACAGCGCCGTTTTGTAAAACAGCTGAATGACCTTTAGCGGTTTTTCATAATAACTGGGCTATAATACGCAAAATTGCATAAACGTTTGCGTTCATCAATGCAGCGGGTCAACGATTAGAGGTTTTATAAACGTCAGATTGTAGATTTTAGTTCTAAATTTTGCCACTCGTGGCTCTGTGTGTCATAACAACAATAATGGCGTCCGAAACAGAAAGTCGTTTGCCGAAATTAATAAATAAATCGAGTAATAATTATGAGTGATTTATTAAAATTTTTGATGGGAATTTATTTTTGATGAAATTTTTTGATGAGAATGAGAATTTATTAAAATTAGTACATCAAAATATACAAGGCTTCTCCGGCAAGGACTTAGAAGTGGAATTATTTTTAGAAAGTTCACTGTTGACATATTGTGTGTAACGGAACACTGGCTTAAGGATTATGAAATGATATTTAACTACGAAAACTATAAGTTGGCCAGTGCTTTCAATCGGAAGAGTGCACAACGTGTTGGCTCTCTAATATTTGTGAGAAAAACACTAAAAGCTAAGGAACGAAAGGATGTGATCAGTCTTTAGATTGAAAAAGCAGTAGAAATTTCTTGCGTAGAATTAAATCATCATATTGTTTTATGCGTATACCGCCCCCCCATGATGAAAACTTCACAGACTTTGAGAAGGTAATGGAAGATGCATTAGGGATTTTAATTACGTAGTCGGTCCCATAATGAATTGGCCTGATATAGTTCTACGCGACATTTCGATACATGTTATGTTGCATTGAATAGTACGGTTCTCAGACACTTTATAAACGAACACGCATGGACTTGACGAGCGTAGTTCAGTTTAGCAGTTTGTTTGAACAACAAGTGTCGCGTATTTTTTCAAAATGTCGAAAACCGAGTATCGAAGCGTCATAAAGTTTCTATTTAAAGAAGGCTTATCCCCCGCCCAAATTAAAGAACGATTAGATGGTGTGTATAAGGAGTGTTCTCCCTCTTATAGCACAGTAAAAAAATGGGTGAAAGAGTTTCGCCTCGGGCGAGAAACCGTCGAAGATATCGGCCATGACGGTCGACCGGTAGAAGTGCTCACTCCCGATACTATTGCTCAAATCGAAGAAGAGGTTTTGAGTGACCGCCGTTTGAAGATTAGAGAAATTGCAGCTAGACTTGGGCTCTCTAAAAGTACCGTCCATCGTGCAATCGATGAACATCTTCATATGAAAAAAGTCAGTGCAAGATGGGTCCCGAAACTTCTGTCAGCTGTGCAGAGACGGGAGCGAGTTCGCTGTGCTGCCGAGTTTTTAGATATTTGTGGAGAAAACCCAAAGAACGTGATCGAGAGACTAGTGACTGGTGATGAAACTATGGTGTTATATTATGATCCAGAAAGCAAGCGCGAGTCAATGGAATGGCGTTATAAGGGTGAAAAGCCGCCTAGAAAGGCAAAGGTGCAACAATCTACCAAAAAAATCATGTGCACAATCTTTTGGGATTTTCATGGTATTTTGATGGTTGATTTTAAAGAGCGCAATACAGTCGTAAACGGCGAATATTATGCTTCATTAATATATAAACTGCGAGATATTATAAAGGAGAAGCGCAGAGGCAAACTGAGTAAAGGCGTCCTGTTGCTTCACGACAACGCCCCCGTGCACACCGCCGGTGTTTCGAAGGATGCAGTGCGTCAATGCGGGTTCACGGAGCTGGACCATCCACCTTATAGTCCAGACATGGCTCCGTCCGACTATTACTTATTCCCAAATTTAAAGCGGGACTTAAGGGGAAGAAAATTTTCAAGCGATGAAGAGTTGCAGGCGGCCGTCTTCAGTCATTTTGAAGACAAAGATTGCGATTATTTTTATAAAGGATTAGAAATGTTATTTCACCGATGTCAGAAGTGTGTCAGTATTGATGGAGACTATATTGAAAAATAAAAATGATTGCATTTAATTTTCTTATTTATTTCATAGTTAGGCCAATTCATTATGGGACCGACTACGTAAAACAAATAAATACATTATCATCTGTGGTGATTTCAACGTAGATTTGCTTGAAAAGAAATCTCTATCGACTAGGTTAATTTGCCTCTTCAAATCTTTTGATTTACAATACATATTCTTAGAACCAACTAGGATAACGGAGTCTAGCGCTACATGTATTGATAACGTTTTCTGTAATTGCAATTTTTATAATAAAAAAGTTTTAAATTGTTTAAAGTCGGATTACAGTGGTCAAATAGTTAGTTTTCCTGTACAAAAACTAAAAGAAGTAATTAAATTGCAAACAAGGCCTGTCACAGCTAGTAGGGTAGAGAGATTTAGAGATAAACTTGACGAAAACTTGCCAATACCAGACACATGTACATTAGAAGTAAATAGATTTTATAACGATATTTTTACCGTTATAGATAGGGAATTCAAAAACATTTTTAAACAAAAATCTATAACGATTAACCAAAAATTTAAATTTTGTGACTGGGCAACTGTTGGAATTCGCAAACGCAGAGAAAAACGATTTGAACTTTATGACAAAAAGACTTACGTGTTACGATTTAAGGAAATAAATATTCTAACAGTTACCGGTCAGTTTATTTACGAAAATATCATGTACGTTCGTAAAAATCTAAACTTATTCTTCAAAAATAGTGACAGACATAACCGTAATTTGAGAAGTAAAAATAATCTTAAAATAGCTTTCTCGAGGCTAAGTAAGGTGAAAAAATCATTTGTGGGGCAGTGTGTACGCTTTTATTACAAAATTCCGAATGACGTGTGTGAACTACCAGAATGTAAATTTAAGAAACATGTAAAACGCTGTATTTGTTCAAGAGGATACTATAAGACTGTAGATTATTTTAATGATAATGACATTTGGAATATTCCTCCAGCAAAATGATATGACGTTTATAAGAGTGCTTAATGTACCTACGTAAAGAAATAAATGATTTTGAATTTTGATGCTTTATCTGCGGAATATTTCAGTTTTATATTCATACATTATTTTATGGTAATCAATATGTTAGAAATGCAAAATTCGAATACTGATGTAATGAACAAAATCGTCGCTAAATCATAACCTTGCTCCGCGTGGACGTGGTCGTTCAGTGTCCTCTCGTCAGTCACACAATCTGTTATTCACATCGCGTAGCCAGAGTTAGATGTTGTCAGTTTCTGAGTCAATTACTTCGCAATTCTCGTTATACAGATTTTCAATCCGTGTAGCGAGAATAGTTTGTACGTATAGTGCTTTTTGTTTTGATGTGTCTACTACGATATAAATATAAAAATCCCGATTCTCATTCCGTACAAGTCTGAAACCTTAATAAAATAAAGAAAAAACATATTCTGCTTTGTAAAATTGAAACTTGTGGTTTTTTAAATGGGTCGCAGTTATCGGGCCTTAGTTGTCTACGTAGATGCACTGAACTGCACTGCACTACTGTTGTTACAATGAGGAAGAGGAGCGCAGGAATGGGTCGGCGAGCCAATAATCGAGCACATCCGGTCTCCGAGCCGACCGGCCAGGCTTGTCGGCCGTCTCAACTGGTCAAATAAACAATCACAGCTTTAACTCGGATACATACGTAATGTTTAATGGTCTTCAGTGCGTCTAAACGTTAAAATTTCTATCAATTCAGGCCTTATACTCGTATGTACAATATTAGGTATTCTTTGATTTCGCAAAGCCAATATATGATAACATAATAATATTTTACCATTTATAAATATGTAATAATACAAAATTACAGCACTACTGCACATTATTTCTCTCGAAAACGCACATTGAACAGCACATCATCTAGTAAAAAAGACAGTTGAACGACAGCAAACTGGGGTTTTGTTTATATTATACTAGCTACTCGTTCTATTTTTTTTCTAAAAGTTCGAATTTTTTTGAAAGTAAAAGTTGTTCAGTATGATGAGTAGAAATTTAAAAAAAAACCTGTTTCAGCACGATTTTCAGCAGATTTTGTTTGAAAAGCTATGAGGTTGGCCTTATAGGTTTCAGTTGAATTGGTGCTGTGCTGACACTTTTTGAAATTAGTGGTCAGTCAGTGCCTCACTCGGCTATTATTAATTCAGATTGTTGAATTGGTCTCGATGTCGAAAATTAGTCTATAATTAAAATTTAAAGATATATTTTCATAAATCTAGCAGACACACGCACATAATATTTATATAGGCAGATTTCGCAGTAGTATAATATAGCATAGCATAAAAGTTTCGCATCAGCCAGCTTACCTTTGATATTGCTGAAGGTTCTTTCTTCAATCCGCAGTACATCACAGTTGTCTATTTCGAGGTATACGCTGATGACGTTGAGGTTGAGCGCGGTGAACTTTCTCATGAGCACCAACTTGGTGTCCGTAATGCGCAGGTGGCGAGCATCCTTCAGCCGAGACAGAGAGTTCTCCCCGAACATAACCGCCTCCGCCCCCCGCACCACCAGACCGGTCGTTGTGTCCGGCAGGTCACCGTCCATTATATCCAGCTTCTGTAATGAAATAAAAGACAATATAACTACATATGTCCTATATGTTTATATAACATAACGGTTTATGTGAAAGTGTTGCGTCACCGCAGAATACGCGTTACATGTGAATACTATTGTCGATTGCTTTATAGGCAGATAATATTAATATCAATATGTAATAGTATAAAATTATTAGAGATGGATAAGTAAAAAGTTTAATTCCTTATCATATGTCATTTATAACACATACAAAAGAAGAATAAAAAAGCGGCCAAGTGCGAGTCGGAATCGCCCATGAAGGGTTCCGTAGCAGCAAGTAACATAATATAAAAGTTTTTGTAGCTCGTTGTAACTTGAATTAAAGGTAAATTGCGGTTTACGATTTATGAAATATTAAAAAAAAACTACTTACTAGATATTGTTCAAACCAATTTTCGGTGGAAGTTTGCATGGTAATGTACATCATATATTTTTTTTAGTTTTATCATTCTCTTATTTTAGAAGTTACGGGGGGGGGGGGGACACACATTTTACCACTTTGGAAGTGTCTCTCGCACAAACTATTCAGTTTAGAAGAAAATGATATTATAAACCTCAATATCATTTTTGAAGACCTATCCATAGATACCCCACACGTATGGGTTTGATGAAAAAAAAATTTTTGAGTTTCAGTTCTAAGTATGGGGAGCCCCTAAAATTTATTGTTTTTTTCTATTTTTGTGTGAAAATCTTAATGCGGTTTACAGAATACATCTACTTACCAAGTTTCAACAGTATAGTTCTTATAGTTTCGGAAAAAAAGTGGCTGTGACATACGGACAGACAGACAGACAGACAGACAGACAGACATGACGAATCCATAAGGGTTCCGTTTTTTGCCATTTGGCTACGGAACCCTAAAAAAGACAAAAATGGCAGTGGCTGCGCTTCTGCTACTCAGGGATTGTCTCCTTTGAGAACTGATTTTCAGCCACGATGTTAAGCGGGCTATAATGGGGAACTTGCAAAAAATAATGTTTTCCTTTACTTCATTGGAGATTTAAAAAGCTATAATATTTCTGAAAGTAGTTTATGATAATCTCCATTATACACTGAGATATTGCAGTTTGAAAATAATGTCCAGGAGCACGGAAACGCTTCTTACAAAAAGTAATGCTGCAGTTACGTCACTAGTTATTTTCCGCCGTTGAACGTATGAAACGCAACGTTCGTTAACGCTTAAAATATTTTTTTGCGTATATCTATTCTAGAAAAAAGTTTCATAAATATAGCAGGAGCAGGACCTCTTTAATCCGAACCCCCCCTAATCCGAATCCCTCTATAATCCGAATGACCCCACAATTCCTGCCCATCCGCCGTTTCTCAGTAAGTCGCTGTACCACGCGTGCATTACAGTACTGAGTTATATAAGGTGCTACTTTATTAGTGCCCGATATTTTAGTCAGTGCTTCTCAATAGTCATTATATTCTATCTCATTCTCACTACTTTTTGACCCCTCCTCGTATACAAACGCGTAACGCGGGGCGGTCAAATACAATTCGTGTACCACTTCAGATGTATATAAGGTGCTACTTTATTAGTGCCCGATATTTTAGTCAGTGCTTCTACTCCTGATTCTGATCAACTTTCCCCAAGAAACCCATAGTCAAATCGCAAAAAAATTTTTGGACTCTTCATACATATCGATCAGCCGAGCGCCCAAATTAGTATGAAGAGCCCAAAAATAAGTAACCAACAAGATGCATAGTTTAAAAAATGTGCACTAATGGCATAAACAATTTTTTTTTGTAGAAAACCAAACTAATCAAAAATAAAAAAACAGAAACACTAACTGCAATTACTAAATAAAAAGCTTCAGAAATAAATTTTGAACGTTGCACGGCGCAAGGCATGCGTGAGCGTTTTAATCTGCCGCGCTTCAGTTAACTATTATATTGGGCAATAATCTTGAATTTGGTGTAGTTTTCGGATGAACCGAGGACGCAGCCTTCAGTTTTGGATTGATTTTGTACCATGTCAGACAAAAAAATTAAAATTTACAAAAATCGAACCTGCTATTTTTGATAGCGATAAGACCGCCTTTGCATATCAATGTTTAAATATTTTATGTGTTTTCGTTGTTATTTGTACTCTTTTGGTGTGCAATAAAATTTTCGTATAGGTAACTAATTTAAAATAAAACCTTAACATGTTGCGATTTTGACACAATTTCAAGAACATAAAAAGCAACAATGCTGCCCATACTTCATGCTCTGATAGGGAGTGATACTGTTTTTTAGCCTTTAATTGAAGAGAAAAGAAAACCGCGTTCGAAACCTGGAATGCCTGTCTTGTGGAGACATTAAAAGCGCCAAAATACTTTGGAAAAAATTATCATAACCATGTTTGACAAGTGAGTTTGAATAAAACGAGGTTTTTGTACATAGACGATTACGTTTAGGAATATATTTTGGTGACAAAAATTATTGTGTAAGTGAATAACTGTTTATCCTTTTGTGAGAAATAAATTATTCTATAACCTGAAACTTGGTGCTACATGGCGGGAATTCATTACTTTTTACAGTCGAGTCTATAAATATTGACGTGTAAGACTTTTTACTTGATATGTGAATGTTTTTGTCGGGATTTTACTTTCCGTGTATGAAAATCTACATATCTAAGGTTCGGGTTGTATCACGTGGTTGCTGGTAACTACTTACTTTTTGTCAAACGAGACAATAATAATACACCCGGAAAACCGCCTCCGTTGTCTAGTCGCTCGCTTCACATCAGGAGGTTGCGGGTTCTAGCGGAGTCTAACTATAATATGTAAGACTCCGTTTGGTCGGTGGTAGAGCATTCTCGGAGCCTGCATGGTTAGCTATCATCTTTTTTTTTACCCTCAATTGGTAAGACCCTGGCATCATCTCACCTGATGGTAAGTGACGATGATGCCGAATACGAAAGCGGGCTTACCAAGATTCCCCAACGCAGTGGGGAACTGGTTATCTTACCTTCATGCCGGAACACATCAATGCTGTTAACGTTGATGTTTGGCGGCAAGACTTAGATAAGATGGTGGCATATGCCAGGCGGGCTCAGAAAATGCCCTACCACCAACCAAACCGAATCCAGAAAGTTACACCCCGCCGGGAATCGAACCCGCGACCTCCTGATGTGAAGCGAGCGGACAAGCGGAGGCGGTTAAAATTTGAAATGGGGCATGGTATGAGTCTAAAAATTTTTGAATGCACCTTATACAGGCTGTAACTTCCAGAAACTTTAACATACCAACCCATACTAAATTCGCATAAAAATTAAGTTTTCATATAATATGGTAAGATAACCGACCAATTTTGTATGGTGTATCCAAAAATTGTCTTAAGTATTCAGCATTCTTAAGGTTCATTCGGAAAAGTTGTTCAGTTTCATGAGTGGATCCCATTATTTAAATTTCCAGGAGTGATCTTTTTACATCCTGTATAAGTAAAAATATCAGCCTGTATATCACAAATATCGAGCTGAAACTCACAACTAGACCTTGTTGGGTGAACAATATTTTCGTCTTTCAGATGTCGCTGACGTGAGACTGACAGCGTCTTTTTTTCTGAATATAAAAAAAGTTTGCCAGCATTAATTACTCAGACTAACAAGTCTTTATAATAAATTTGCTACTTTGGTAATGCTCAAGCAAAATGCAAGATGGCGCTAAAAACGAAATCCTGGGCTAAACAAAGCTTAACAGACCAATTGAGATTGTAGTTACTGTAATATCAGAAAGGTGGTGCTGAATTATACACCACTACATGCGTAAAATTTATGATATTTTACTGCAGTTTTTAATGATATTACAGAAACAAATAATATAATTATATACATTTGGAGAAAATAAAAGGTTGCAAAGTTTACGTTGGACAGATAAAATCGAAAATATAGTGGTTATTTGTGTAGTTAATAGCCAGGTAAATTTGTATGAAATAGGGTGACTGACGTTTAACCTTAACCAACAAATCCCTAAATATTGTTATTACTAGCTTCTGCCCGCGACTTCAGAATTGGGACCAGAAAGAAAGAAAATGTTAAGATGGCGCCATCTAGTGACAGAGTGGAAATTTTGACTTGTTAAGCATTTCTCCGGGAACCCTTAAGTTTTCCGGGATAAAAAGTACCTATGTGTTAGCAGAGTGCTTTATCTATCTACCTACTAAATTGCATCCAAATCCGTTCAGTACTTTCGGCGTGAAAGTGGAAAAAACAAACATCCATTACTTTCGCATTTATAATATTAGTGAGATGAGATTTAAAAAATTTACCTATCGTAGATTTATAGCGTAGGCAAATAATAAGACGAGAAACTATAAGGTGCTACTTTATTAGTGCCCGATATTTTAGTCAGTGCTTCTACTCCTGATTCTGATCAACTTTCCCCTCGGAACCCATAGTAATCGCAAAAAAAATTTTGGACTCTTCATACTAATTTGGCCGCTCGGCTGATTAATTTGTATGAAGAGTCCAAAAATTTTTTTGCGATTTGACCATGGGTTCCTTGGGGAAAGTTGATAAGAATCAGGAGTAGGAGCACTGACTAAATATCAGGCACTAATAAAGTAGCAAATTGATCATGATTAATCTGTTTTGCATTTTTGTATGGAGAGTCCAAATTATTTTTTGCGATTTGAGGAAGGTCGTAGAACAAAAGTTGTTTAGTACGATGAGTAGAATCCCCAGTTAACGGGTCCTACACCAATTTTGTTACACCCTGTATAGAATTATGTTTTAAAAGCAGTACTACTTTTGGAGGTGGTGGGTTATATGCAATAATAAATATATTATCCTCCTTTATTTAAAAAAGTAACCAAATGAACTATTTCGTGCTACATGCAATTCTGTGCAAGTCGATACTCCATAAGTTATGTTAGACCCTGTAGTGACGGACAGGCAGATAGAACGAAGTTAAAAGGGTTTCTCTTAGGGACAGTGACGACTATCGTCGGTGTAGTCGTCTACTTATCAACTTTTCCGACTTGCCAGTGTACTGTATTGTATGTACTCCACACTCCACCAGTTGTGAACCCCTGTACTACTTAATAATTACACAAGAGAAAAGAGGTGACATACCTTTGTTATCTCGACGAGTTGAACTACAAAAGGCAACAAAACAATAGTTCATAACAGGTACAGATAGATAGTTACTCGTATTACTCATTGCTAAAGTATCGTATAATAACAGTGCGACTACGAATTTGTATACTAGGAAATATGTCACCAATGTTTTGTTTTATAATTAAGTATCTAATATCGAATACCCTTTTAATCGAATAGCTTTGAGAATTGCAATTAGGGTTAAAATGAGTAGGACAAGGCAGGACAAAAATGGGGTCCGTCCCGTGACGGATACGGGTTGATGATTGAATTAATTTACTACCGAACTCTCCTCGCATCGAGAGATTGCGACTACCGAACTCTCTAACGAATTGTCCCCGATTGCATTGTTGTCAGTTCAATCATAACGAGTAGGTAGTACGCTGTACCTTCTATTGTCTTTGGTATTGGGACTTTCGGTCATCTGCCTTCTTATCATTATTATTTATACAGTTCGTCGTGACAGATTTAGAAATTATTTATTCAAACTGTATACCTATTAATAGTATAACCGACTAAATAATGAAAATCTCACTCATCAAATCGTGTATGCTAGAGGCGGCAACAACGGAACGGCCGGTCGTATGTATGTATGTACACATTCGAATAACATTACCTCCTCGCTTTGGCCACAAAATAGACACAGAAGGTCCGCTCAATACAAACCACTAAAATCGTAAGCATATACATGCTTATAGAAATAAATATACGGTCGTTCGAGGCAAGGTCACGATCGCACAGTACGTGATCTTGCCTACAACGACCGTATATCTATTTATTGAGCGTATTTTTTATTAGGATTTTATTGAGCGTATTGAGCGGACCATCTGTATAGTATTTTGTGCTTGGGCTCTCGAGTGAAATGCGCTACAGTATTAGTTTTAACCGACTACAATACAAATAAGTCATAATTTAATTAGGATGGTGTATAAATTAAAGAATCATTTGTGGAGCAATGGGGTTAGTTGATATTAGTTCAGTATTCCAAGCAAGGCAACAAACAAAATATTATTTATATTGTTTGTGGCGCTATATGCTATGCAGTTACACATCAACTTGCTACAAAAAGAAAGTCGAAGGAAACACGTCCGCTCACACATGCGACACAAAGTAAAAATGTGTTGTAAAAAAATGAAAATAAGTAGCCGGTTTCAGTCTGACGAAGTCTGAAATATCTGTCACGCATGATTTATGTATCAATACAGGTTGTTAAAAAAAGTGCGTTTGAAATTTTAAGGGGTTACTCAGAATCAAGTATAGAATCAAGGAAAAATATTGAAGAAATCCGCTCTTCATTTCTTTTTCAGATTCTCATACAAAATCTGAATATTGAATCAAGAATTTGTATAAAAAACTGAAAAAAAAATTTGAAGAGCGGATAATTTCTATATTTTTCCTGTTTTTTTTACTTCGGCACTTTTTTTAACAACCTGTATAATTCGGTCTAATTTAATTGATAATTTTTCTTTTTTATTACAATTCTCTCAGTGCATATCGTCGGCTTATCGCAAGAAGTCATTAACGTCAAAAAGTCATTATCTGCATTTCTGATACCAACGTATAGGCCGCACTGAGTTCTACAGTAATCAGAAATCGGTATTTCTCTGTGTGTTATAGTTTTGAAGATATTGAACTTTACAATTAATATTTATATTGAGCGTTGCAAACGCGCGGCGCGGCCGCTCTAGCGCCGAATTACATGGAACTGTATAGAACGATTTATATTCACAGCGGCGCAGCCGCTCGCGCGAGCGTTTCGGCCGCGGCGCTGTGGCAATTTTCAACGTGTTCATATGTATCAATGCAGTAACAGCGGCCGCGCCGCTCTGTGTCGTAGAGTGACCATATTTTCGTGATGTTGCCAAAGGAAGGATTTATAACTATTCTTGAAATAAATAATTTATTCAATAAAGTAGAAAAACGTTCACTATATGATGTAAGAAGTGCTTTTTATAAAAAGCAAGAAAATGTAACGACTGCAGTGGGAATGAAGACTTTTATCTGAAAATACAAAACAAACAATGAGCATCATTATTGAATAAAGGGTAACATTATTATTATAAAAATGTATACTAAAAGATGTTTTCTTGCTATGGTAATGGGTCCCAGAAAACAATTAGCTAATCTCGCGGTCTCGTTTATCACGTGCTCCCCAAGTCATACCGAACTAATTACCTTCTTTTTATGTTAAATTACTGATTTGGTGGCTCAGTGGTTGGCGATACTGAACCGAGAGTCGTGGGTTCGATCCCTACCTGGGGTAAACATTTCTGTGATGAGCAGATTTGTTTGCTCTGTGTGTGGGTTTATCATATCTATATATGTATATATTTAAAGGTTCCCGAAACGTTGAGTGTACAAGTTCCGAGTGGTAGGAACTTTGTACTAGGTAGAATAATATGACGATTTAAAAGTATGTGTAAAGCATCTACTTAAATAAAAAAGATTTTTGATTTTGATTTGATTTTGATTATGTGTATGTATATCAGTCTCTGGTTCCCATAGTACAAGGAATCCTAGTTTGGGGCCAGATGATCGTGTGTAATTTGTCCCGGATATTATTATTATTGAACACAAAGTAATGATATCGATATTATCATTTCTGCTGTCCGCCTCAAGCACTGAAGATATGATCACCCTAAGCGATTCGGCCGCTGAATATAAATCGATAAGCGGTGCGGCCGCGATCGCTCGAAACAGCGTTCGCGCCGCTGGGAATATAAATCGACCCTTAAAAAATATGCTGCTTTAGGGATACTTTCCATATTGACAGTAATATACAGAAGATAGTTTTTCTTTATGAAATCAACTTTTGAAGTAATTTCAAAAATAATGAAAAATTATTATGTCAGTAAACTATATCAGTCAACCGTTAAATATGTAAGTTCCATAATATAGGTTAATTTTTTATAAATAGTATTTGCATATTCATTAAAAATATCAAATCGTTACAAAACAATGAAAGTTTTAATATAAGTTACGTCCAAGTTTTAGTGACTTTTTGCAAACTAGGTGAAATCGACGGAAGGCAGTTAAAGACAATACCCGGTAATTTTGATTCGGCGCTATACTTTGATGGGGCATAAGTCAATTGAAACAATGGATGGGTGCGATCGTGATTCCTTACGATCTATAGATTTTTATCTTCTATACCTATAAATCTATACTGTACCGCGACTAACTGACTGATTGACAACACACAGCTTCAAAAACTAAAAAACTTGGATAAAATAATTAGAACATACGTTCCTTAGAGAGTATAGAGGTGTGTTAAGAAAAGATTAGTTAATCATAGATCCTTAAATAGGTGAAATTGGGTGTTAAATATACGCAAAATTGAATTTCCTGCGGGTTCGACGGTCTGTTTACATGACTGACTTGAGTTCATCAAAACCTAAAGTTACATAAAGGCGATTTGTCACCATGTGCATAGAACATCTGTGTTCCGTCACGATGATTCGATGAGTAAAGATAACTATATGGCGGTAAAAGCCATCCATTCATTCAGTTCAAAATTTGAGACATCCTTGGCGGCGATGCGCCACCATCTCACGATTTAGCATCGTCCATTCGAATTTAATATTAGACTTGATTCCCGGAATGAGTCTGAGACTAAAGCGATGTTTAAAAACTACGTATCAATGGATCTCGAGTAGGCAACGTTTTGGTAGATTTGGTACTATTATTTGGTACGATTAGTTTTATTTAATGGTCCTGCTAATAAACTGTCACTTCACCATCTAAGTCATATTAAAATTTAACATAATATTATGTATTTATAATTTTATATACCATTATTATAAATCAAAATTATATTTGTCAGTTTTATCTTATGGTACCTATATTGCAAATTTTTGCTGATCATTTTATTAGAAGTAAAATAAATAATAGTAACAGTATATCTAATCTAACTTTGGTGATAAAAAATAAAATGATTACTAAACGATAATCATACATATCAGGAAGAAGTTATTCATTTATTAACTTTATAGTGTAATTGTAAACGCATGTAATATTTTTAAGCATTTTCATTTAAAACGTACAGTCTTCTTTCAAAACAGGATAGTTATGTGTGGACGATTAGAAGTTCATCGGCTTATCTTAATAGAGGCAAACTCATCGCAGGAAGCGATCTCTCATTACGGTTTTTTTATGTTTTGTTCGTTGCTCCCGCAGCTCTTGCATGGGATGGCGTCGGCCTGTTTCTGTATTATAGTAATGTTAAAAGTTTTTCTGTTTCAATGTATCAGGCATGAATTATATTATTCGCAAATTTATTTATATATTGACAGTGACTTAACAGATAAGTGAATGTTTTATTGTGCCTCACGTCTCACCTCACTTTTTGTCGTACAGGTGCGCTGGCACCACTTTTTATATGTGTCACCTTGCCCACAACAGCGGCGGGCGTGCGACCGTGCGAGTATGCTGGTTTATTGTTGAACTGATAACGATACTCGCAAGTGTAACATTGCATTGGAACTCCTGCATAGGGCAGTTAGTATGTGTTTTCTTTCGATGAAGTGTCTAATAGGTATAGTGAAGTAACCAAAAATATATTGTTATTTATTACACTACCTTTATTATTATTATTATTTAATATACATATTTGTATGTAGATCAATAATTGTAATAGGTAACCGAACAGAGTCATACCTAATAGTTAACTTTTTCTGCCATTACTTGACGTACCTATATTCGTTGGTACAATGCCAATAGTAAATTACTATGTTTAAACAGTTTTTAGACGGAATGTTTGTGCGATGAGGTCAGTGAAATGAAATGTTCCATGTACCTAATTCTAAGTTACTATACCTAATTGGCGACAAAAAAAGCATAATAATACCTAGAAAGCATCCGTTATGGTTGCATTTTATTATGCGTGATACATATGTAACAAAATCCTCTAAAAATGGCGATTGATCATCCTTCCGTTTCCGAAATACCTATAACATTTATTAAAAGTAATGCGCACTACCACGTACCTACTAAACCTTTGGGTTTTCATTTAACAGTAACACCATAATACGTAGAACAACGCCATGGTTTGTATTGTTCTACTTACGTTCCCCTTTTTGATGGTGAAACAACTGTGTTTTCATTATTATAGGTTAGTTACAATTCGCCGCTCGCTTGTCCGAGACCATAGAGAAAGACCCCCGGTCAATGACACATATTACGATTTCCTTTTTTGGATCGTCATGTTATTAACTTATTAATTTCAAATGTATTTTCCTACCTACCACTAGCGTGGTGGACAACTAAAAAGTATCTAAAAATGTCAGGCATATAAATAAATAGCCTGCGCCAGGATGTGCGGTCGGTCGACATTGTCGCGCTTTCAGTAGCGATGTGTATATAAAATAAATATACAATATAGGTACTAAAAACAAACAAACTTAACTCAGTGGAGACGCCGATTTATTCGAATTGAAAATACTGAGTATCTAAACCCCCTGATTGCTGATTAGTCATTTACCTATATTTTTCAAGGAATTAAGCAAAAATCCGCTCTAAGTTATTATCCTAATTGTGTAAATAAGACAAATGAGGTAATTAAAATTGGTCGTAGGTATTTGGTCAGTTATATAATTTATTTGTGTTCGTAAACAATAAACATTTGTCGTTAGACAAACTAGGTACCAATTTTTGATCATAAAATTACCTACAAGTCCTACAACGGTAATTGTTTATATCAATGCACAAAGTGCATAATTCTTTTGCAGTTTCGCCTTTATATTTTTTGAATACCTATAATTAATACGCGTGACTCACTGCCCTTTACAATAACGTTAAGTAACATTAAGTTTCTCTTGAACTTTTAAAGCTTTTGTTTAGCTTATTTAAAGATAACGCTACGTTTTTGAACAAACTTATGTGGCCTGTTTGTGTTTAACGCTGGCTATCGTCGATTTATTATAACTTGATTGTACCCTATACGTACGTGTTATGATACCAAATGAACATTGAACCATACAAAATTAAGTTTCCGTTAATTTATTCATCACATAACCTAGGTATCTTCCCTAAATAAAAATGAGAAAGATGAAAAAAAAGTACTCGTAATGTTTCAAAATCCGGTCTCTATCTGTTAGAAACTTTACTGGAATTACACATCTGGCGAGGCACGTTCACTTTTGTATGTTTGCGTGTGAGTTATGTAGGTACCTGGCCATGGGGCACGGTGCAGTTGACTGTGGTCCAAGAGGGGTGCGCTGCGGGCGCGCACTCGCAGAAGGGCAGGGTACACACTCCAAAATGGCGCTCCGCCCGCACGCGGGAGTGCAGGGCGATCAGCACGAGCAAAGCCGTGAGGCGCAACATAGTGCGCGCTCGGGCGCGACCAGGCACGCGCGCCCACCGTCATGAACGGACTGAGACTGGCGACTCCGAAGATCGCTGCCGGTTGTTTCTCGCTCTGCACTAGGGTCGCTATTTATTAATACACGCACCAATTATCGACATCGATGATTTGATATCATTAGCGTCTATCTAATTTAAGTCTGAGGGTAATCAACGCTCTTTTTTAATGACGCATGTGTGGATTTTCGATTAGATGTCATTAGGACAACGTTTCAACTATTTCATTGAGTTTACCCGTACTTGTTTATATTACTAACAGAATGTAACCTTTTTAATCTGTCAAAAACAAACGCAGAATGAAAACGACTTTCAACTAAGGTTTCTTGCTTTAATTTCCAGAATACAAATAATATTGTTGTCCAAAATGGATTCCACATAAATTAGATTAGTCCATTTTGCATTTGTGGGTTTTCTGAAAAGGGTTTCATGTGTAGAAGCCGTGGTTAAAAATTTTGATTTTCTGTTTGTTAAAGATTTTCTATTTGGTTAAATAAGCAATATTATAATATTATCTCTGTTAGCAATCAGACGTCTCGGGTTCAAATCCTAGGCAATGTACCAATGACATTTTCGAAACTAAGACATTTTTATACCGACTGATTTAAAAGTGAAGGAAAACTGCGGGTGAACATGTACATCTAATTACTATATACCTATGTGTACGAGGGTCGTGTTGTAACTTTAAGAATATGACTTGTAGTACTGAAAATAAATAATGTACTTTCAATCGTGAGACTTATTGGTAAAGAAGAAATCGGAATTCCTATACTTCGAGCAATTAGCTGATCCACAGTCCTTTATATTTGTGCAATCTCTTTTTGGGGCAAGTTTTTCAGTTTTATTAGTTACTCGTACCAACTACAGCAACCACAGTTTTCTACTCGGCCTTATGTACATTTTTAATAATATAATATGAATGATTTATACCCAGCGACAAAATAAAAGTAGTTTGAGTATAAAGAAAACCTAATAATAAACCATAAAGAAATTCTATTGTGCATTAAAAAAATACTCTCGTGTCGATATTCTAATTTCGATGTGATATATTTCTTTAATTGGGCAAATAATCTTGTATTAATGATTATCGAATATGTTAAGAATATTTTTGTGATTGTTATGTACTAGAATCAAAATCCATTACTATTTTTATTCATATATTAATGCCTTTGCTTCTTGTTAGTTTAAAGTTCCTTATTACTTATCGATATTGATATGTTGACAGCATTAAATATTAAATATGGAGACACGGAGGTCGTCGGGTGCTCTATTCTTTACTGACGTGCGTGCAACAGCACGCAACACACACATCGATACACATTATCTCCGTCGCCACTGCAAATAAATGTATTGACAGATGACGGTGAACTAATGCTGTTATCTCTAACAAAAGTTTTCTGCACCGCTCAAGTTACACACGCTACATCTTATATTTCCCAAGTACTTACTCACTGTCTTTGTATCTAAAGTAGCCAGTGTCGATAGTAAGGTATCAGTTGCCAGTGTTAGCCTTTGCCCAATAATCTGCCACAATAATAGTTACTTATCAGTGTTTGCTTTAATGTTATTGATGGCAAAATAATGTAAGTAGATAATGGTGGGCACTTGTACGTAACGAAATGTCAACATTTTGAATTCTATTTATTACATTCAAAATAAACAAGCAATATGTTTACTTATTTATTGGAGTAGGGATTTTAAAATTTGCGAACTTGCACACTCTACGTTTCGAGAAGAAACGGCGAGCCCGAAATCATATTATAATTTATATCATCAGCACATTTATGTGCTAGAGGATCTATTCATTAAATATGTACTTACAGTTTATTATTAAATTGCTTTTTTTTCTATTGTAATACCTATTTTAGCATTACTCTCTACGGCGCGTTGCGTTAGCTCAAAAAAATTTCAATTCTGGTCCCATCCGGCAGAAATTATGAAACTTGGCTAGACTTTATGTCCCTTGAGACTTTTAGCTCGAGACATTCGAGACATGAATTGAAATACGCGAGATAGTCCAGTCAATAAAGGAATTGTAGAGTGCGTGAGCAGGAACCTAAGTGATTTCTTCAGAAACTTGTTCAGGGTGAGCCGAAGTGAGGGGGGAGACACAAAGGTCCTACTTTTGGGTATTTCGCTAATACCTCAAAAACAGTACTTCGTATGGAAAAAAAAATACTAAATGAAAGATCATAATTTTTTTTACAACTTTCATTCTATGCACTTTTTTCGTTTTTGCAACCGTTTTCGAGCTGCACACTCCGGAAAAGTAAACATTTTCGAAAAAAAGATTTTTACCAAATATTTCTTCTAAACTCTTGTGAACTCGTGTAAACTATTATATACAGGGTGTAAGGGACAGGTTTCCGAAAACTTAAGGGCTTGCTCAGTAGACGAAACTGAATAACTTTCCACAAGATTTTTTTCAGGAAACGAAAAAAAAAGCGGCCAAGTGCGAGTCGGACTCGCCCATGAAGGATTCCGTAGCAGCAAGTAACATAATATAAAAGTTCTTGTAGTTCGTTGTAACTTGAATGAAAGGTAAATTGCGGTTTACGATTTATGACGTATTAAAAAAAAACTACTTACTAGATATCGTTCAAACCAATTTTCGGTGGAAGTTTGCATGGTAATGTACATCATATATATTTTTTAGTTTTATCATTCTCTTATTTTAGAAGTTACGGGGGGGGGGGGGGGGGGGGACACACACATTTTACAACTTTGGAAGTGTCTCTCGCGCAAACTATTCAGTTTAGAAGAAAATGATATTAGAAACCTCAATATCATTTTTGAAGACCTATCCATAGATACCCCACACGTATGGGTTTGATGAAAAATTTTTTTTTGAGTTTCAGTTCTAAGTATGGGGAGCCCCCAAAATTTATTGTTTATTTTTCTATTTTTGTGTAAAAATCTTAATGCGGTTCACAGAATACATCTACTTACAAAGTTTCAACAGTATAGTTCTTATAGTTTCGGAAAAAAAGTGGCTGTGACATACGGACAGACAGACAGACAGACATGACGAATCCATAAGGGTTCCATTTTTTGCCATTTCGCTACGGAACCCTAAAAACCGGCTTCTCCATACAAACTGTCCAATCAAGTTTATAATTTTGTATGTAGAAACCGATTTTTTTTCGTTTTCTGAAAAAAATTCTTCGTCGTCAACGCACTTGTGACTCCTCTGGTGTTGGGGGTGTCTATGGGCGGCGGTAATCGCTGACCATAAGGTGATCCATCTGCTCGTTTGCCACCTATCACATAAAAAAATAAAAAAAGTTTCTTGAGTTTAAAAAGTGTATAAATAAATTAAAAAATATTCTGAAAAACGTCTAAATTAATTGTTTACTTTATGTCTCGAATGTCTCAAAAGTCCCAGGAAAAGCTCGAGACATCTCGAGTCCCGAGACTGTCAAAACCTCGAGACTTGACAAACCCTAAACTTGGCATACATGATTTGGGATCAAAAGAGGGGTCTTTTATGCCCCAAATGGCAGTTTTTACAATGTTTTTGTGAAAAAGGTTAATCGTACTAAAAAAAATGTGTGTAAATTTATCATAAAAATGCCAAGTTGCATCGATGTCTGATGCGGAAACCGCACTGGGCATCTCAATAAATCAAATGTGCAGGGTTTCATACCAGAAGTAAGCCATATATTGACTAATTTTTAGGGTTCCGTAGCCAAATGGCAAAAAACGGAACCCTTATGATTTCGTCATGTCTGTCTGTCTGTCTGTCTGTCCGTCCGTATGTCACAGCCACTTTTTTCCGAAACTATAAGAACAATACTGTTGAAACTTGGTAAGTAGATGTATTCTGTGAACCGCATTAAGATTTTCACACAAAAAAAAACAATAAATTTTGGGGGTTCCCCATACTTAGAACTGAAACTCAACAATTTTTTTTTCATCAAACCCATACGTGTGGGATATCTATGGATAGGTCTTAAAAAATGATATTGAGGTTTCTAATATCATTTTTTTCTAAACTGAATAGTTTGCGCGAGAGACACTTCCAAAGTGGTAAAATTTGTGTCCCCCCCCTGTAACTTCTACAATAAGAGATTGATAAAACTAAAAAAAATATATATGATGTACATTACCATGCAAACTTCCACCGAAAATTGGTGTGAACGAGATCTAGTAAGTAGTTATTTTTTTAATACGTCATAAATCGTAAACCGCAATTTACTTACAACGAACTACAAGAACTTTTATATTATGTTACTTTTTGCTACGGAACCCTTCATGGGCGAGTCCGACTCGCACTTGGCAGCTTTTTATTATTTAAATAACTTCGTTGCAAAATATATGGTAGTGATGTAACACTTAATCGACTTTTCGATAGATATAGCAAAAAGTTTAGCAACAAAAAATATCTGACTGCATATTTACATATTTTTTATCTAAAGTAGACATGAAATGTATTTGACTTATTTTTTTTCTAATTATTTTCAATTTCCAAAGGAACCGAAATAAAAATTAAACGAGAATTAAGACTATGAGCAGACACGACAGCTTTTTCTCCTAACATTTCCGCCCAGCTTAGCTATAGATATGTTTTGAAAACTATGATTCGGTTTGATTTCTATTTTTAAAATATATATTTTTAGTGTTAATATCTGGGGGCACGCGTGCCCCCGCCATGACGAGCCAAGCGAAGCTCAAGGGCACTACCTACCTAATAACGTTCGAAAAGTGTACACTGCTACCTACTTCGAATAAAATATTTTCACCTTTTCTCGAAACACTTCGTCGTTTTTTTGAACTCTCATAACTTTGCTTTGGATGATGCTAAATAGTTAAAATTTTCAAGATAGAATGCCATCAGTACAATCATTAAATATACAAAGTTTTGATTATCGTAGCTATTATACTTTAGATTTTATTAATGTCTCAAAACCCTCAATTTCGTCACTGACTCACTGATTCACTGACTCACTGATCATCAAAATTGTTAGGGTACTTCCTGAAGTCCTAGAAAGCTGAAATTTGGTATGTAAGTTAATATTACTACAAAGACAACAAAAAAATTAAAAAACCTAACCTAACCTATCCCCTGGAAATAGGAGGTGGAAGTATAGATTAGATAATAGTACCTACTACGGTGGAAGTTTGTATAAGATGAGACTTGCACTACAGTTTGTGCTACATAAGTGAAAATTAATTTAAATACTTCTTATAACAAATAAAAAATACGTACGTCATAATTTTTCGAAAATCATCCCCTAACTCTTAAAAAATGGGGGTGAAACCTTGAACACGGTAATAGTGACGGTGATATCAACCGGCGTCAGTAGATGGCGCTGACTGTATTTTGAAACACGGCAACGACTTGTATATAGGGCAGCCTTATATAGCGAAGTGGTTCCTCAGCCGACACTAAAATTTGCATCCGTCCCATTCTCACCTACGCCGGCGTAGCGTTCGCCCATACAAAGCCCAGTCTCATCCACCGACTTCAGGTCATCCAAAATCGCTTCATGCGCCGAGCCACGGGCGCCCCATGGTTCGTGCGCAATGAAAATCTCCATTGCGATCTAGAGCTTCCCACCATAGCTCAATACCTGAAGCAAGCGTCAAAACGCTACTTCGATTCCGCCCCCCATCACCCCAACCCCCTATTCGTAAGCTCCGCAGTTTACGACCTCCCCGCGAATCCCATACGCGTGATCCGACGCCCCCGGCACGTACTCGAGGATCCCGATGATCCTATAACGCTAGCCGTAGCAGCCATGACCCCCCCGCCCCAACCACAGAGTAACACCACACCGACATACTGCCCTCGCCGGCGAGGGCGGCGTCCCCCCGCTTCTCGCGCTTACCAGCGCTATCGGCACATTCCGGGCCGATTCTCTCCGATCCTCCCTGTCCAAGCAACGTCCTAAGCCGAGGTCCGTGCCCACCTGGGCGCCCTTAGGCAGTTGCATCTTTTGCTTAGGCTGAGTACCCTACGTACTCGCCTTCCCCGTCCGGTGAAGTAGTAAAGGCCCAACGGCCAACTACAAACAGTCCTGTCGAAAAAAAAAAAAAAATCAGCCGACATTCTTCTTCTGCGCTAGTATAACTTTGGTAAATCGTTTGTTAGGAAATATTCGTATTTCGCATTCGTAGGTCTATAATTCGAGTTAAGTAGGTTACTGGTACATATTATTATAAGTATTTCTTTGTTATTTTCTTAGAATTTAATATTGGAAGTTTGAATAGAATTAGGTATAGGATGAGTTTTGTTTATATTAAGGTCGTAAGGTGTAGGTTTAATTGCTTTAGATTGAGTATTATTGGTATTCTTCTGATTTTAATATGGTTTCTGAAATTGTTGTACTGGAAGTACAGGTGGGACCCCGCCGTCATCATGTGGTACACATGCCGGGAGATGGTTCCTGCCTCTTCCATTTCTTGACGTATTTGATGTTCGAAAAGATTTACTTTGACGTAGCGCTGCAAGTAAGGACTGATATAGTGCGATATGTTGTAGATCACTGGGCTGAACTGCAACTTTATACTTGCGCCGAGGATGGGGAGCCCTATCGTGATTCCGATATTATGGCCTAAGAACGAAGTATTGCCCTGATCTATCACTTATTTTAAACAGTAAATCATCAAATAAAAAAGGCAAAGATAGAGAGTGGGCTATAAAAAAGGTGTGGCTGACGTGCAAGAAATACACCAAAAAATAAATAAAAAACATCCATTAACCAACTTACATAAATAAATGAAATCCCACCAAAAACATTTTCATGTAAAAAATGTTGCCAAGACGAGTCTACGTAGCTTACCCTGTGAAAAAGTTATCAGATCTCGTATAAAGCCAAGCTCTAAAGACTGCACGCTTTAAACCTACAAGCTCTACACTACACCTTACTCAAAATATATGAAAAAGTGGTCGGATCTACTATAACTAAAATGTAGAATTTGTGAAGGTAGGCCTGGTAAAGTTAGGGCGCATAGATCAAAAATCTTGGCTCTACATGAGATCCGACCACTTTTTCATTTTGAGACATTAATAAAATCTAAAGTATAATAGCTACGATAATCAAAACTTTGTATGTTTAATGATTGTACTGATGGCATTCTATCTTGAAAATTTTGACTATTTAGCATCATCCAAAGCAAAGTTATGAGAGTTCAAAAAAACGACGAAGTGTTTCGAGAAAAGGTGAAAATATTTTATTCGAAGTAGGTAGCAGTGTACACTTTTCGAACGTTATTAGGTAGGTAGTGCCCTTGAGCTTCGCTTGGCTCGTCTTGGCGGGGGCACGCGTGCCCCCAGATATTAACACAAAAAATATATATTTTAAAAATAGAAATCAAACCGAATCATAGTTTTCAAAACATATCTATAGCTAAGCTGGGCGGAAATGTTAGGAGAAAAAGCTGTCGTGTCTGCTCATAGTCTTAATTCTCGTATAATTTTTATTTCGGTTCCTTTGGAAACTGAAAATAATTAGAAAAAAATAAGTCGAATACATTTCATGTCTGCTTTAGATAAAAAATATGTAAATATGCAGTCAGATATTTTTTGTTGCTAAACTTTTTGCTATATCTATCGAAAAGTCGATTAAGTGTTACATCACTACCATATATTTTGCAACGAAGTTATTTAAATAATAAAAAGCTGCCAAGTGCGAGTCGGACTCGCCCATGAAGGGTTTCGTAGCAGCAAGTAACATAATATAAAAGTTCTTGTAGTTCGTTGTAAGTAAATTGCGGTTTACGATTTATGACGTATTAAAAAAATAACTACTTACTAGATCTCGTTCACACCAATTTTCGGTGGAAGTTTGCATGGTAATGTACATCATATATTTTTTTTTTAGTTTTATCATTCTCTTATTGTAGAAGTTACAGGGGGGGGGACACAAATTTTACCACTTTGGAAGTGTCTCTCGGTTGCAGAGGTAAAATTAACTATACAACTTGTTCCCACTTCCATTTTTAGGGTTCCGTAGCCTAATGGCAAAAAACGGAACCCTTATAGATTCGTCATGTCTGTCTGTCTGTCCGGCTGTATGTCACAACCACTTTTTTCCGAAACTATAAGAACTATACTGTTGAAACTTGGTAAGTAGATGTAGTCTGTGAACTGCATTAAGATTTTCATACAAAAATAGAAAAAAAACAATAAATTTTGGGGGTTCCCCATACTTAGAACTGAAACTCAAAAAAAAATTTTTCGTCAAACCCATACGTGTGGGGTATCTATGGATAGGTCTTCAAAAATGATATTGAGTATTCTAATATCATTTTTTTCTAAACTGAATAGTTTACGCGAGAGACACTTTCAAAGTTGTAAAATGTGTGTCCCCCCCCCCTGTAACTTCTAAAATAAGAGAATGATAAAACTAAAAAAAATTTATGATGTACATTACCATGCAAACTCTCACCGAAAATTAGTTTGAACGAGATCTTGTAAGTAGTTTTTTTTTAATACGTCATAAATCGTAAACCGCAATTTACCTACAACGAACTACAAGAACTTTTATATTATGTTACTTGCTGTAACGGAACCCTTCATGGGCGAGTCCGACTCGCACTTGGCCGCTTTTTTATTGTAGGTACATGTAAAAGCAGCATGTATGCCAAGTTTAGGGTTTGTCAAGTCTCGAGGTTTTGACAGTCTCGGGACTCGAGATGTCTCGAGCTTTTCCCGAGACTTTCGAGACATTCGAGACATAAAGTAAACAATTAATTTAGACGTTTTTCAGAATATTTTTTAATTTATTTATACACTTTTTAAACTCAAGAAACTTTTTTTATTTTTTTATGTGATAGGTGGCAAACGAGCAGATGGATCACCTTATGGTAAGCGATTACCGCCGCCCATAGACACCCCCAACACCAGAGGAGTCACAAGTGTGTTGACGACGAAGAATTTTTTTCAGAAAACGAAAAAAAATCGGCTTCTACATACAAAATTATAAACTTGATTGGACAGTTTGTATGGATAAGCCGGTTTTTTAGGGTTCCGTAGCCTAATGGTAAAAAACGGAACCCTTATAGATTCGTCATGTCTGTCTGTCTGTCTGTCTGTCTGTCTGTCCGGCTGTATGTCACAGCCACTTTTTTTCCGAAACTATAAGAACTATACTGTTGAAACTTGGTAAGTAGATGTAGTCTGTGAACCGCATTAAGATTTTCATACAAAAATAGAAAAAAAAACAATAAATTTTGGGGGTTCCCTATACTTAGAACTGAAACTCAAAAAAAAATTTTTCATCAAACCCATACGTGTGGGGTATCTATGGATAGGTCTTCAAAAATGATATTGAGGTTTCTAATATCATTTTTTTCTAAACTGAATAGTTTGCGCGGGAGACACTTCCAAAGTGGTAAAATGTGTGTCCCCCCCCCTGTAACTTCTAAAATAAGAGAATGATAAAACTAAAAAAAATATATGATGTAAATTACCATGCAAACTTCCACCGAAAATTGGTTTGAACGAGATCTAGTAAGTAGTTTTTTTTTAATACGTCATAAATCGTAAACCGCAATTTACCTACAATGAACTACAAGAATCCTATAGTTAAGTGTCCCGACGATTTTGAAAACGGCTTGAAACCTTGTGACGAAAATCTAGAATTAGGGGTTAAAACTCGCCAGAAATCGATCTATGGTGGAATTATCTTCGAAAAACTCATTTAAGGGAGATATGAGCGAAATTACATAATATGACTACACATATGATGTTTATTTTTAACACTACCTTCAAGCGCGAACTGGCCTAAAGGTTCGGTGCTGGTTTTTTTATGTAGGTTCGGATTCGAATCCCGCGAGACTTTATTGTTTTTTGTCTTTTTATTTGTGTTATTATTATTATTCCTATACTATTAAACGAGTTAGGTGTCCCGAGGATTTCGAAAACGGCATGAAACTTTTTGAAGAAAATTTAGGATTAGGGGTTAAAAATCAACAAAAATGGATTTGGAACATTTCAAATCGGGTGCTGCAGCGTGAATGACGTAGGTACATTTTTTACCTATTTTATCGAAGATAGTATTTTTTTTTAAAATCGACGTGCGCTGATTTATCAAGTTTTATATAAAAGACATCAACGACTTCGACAACGTTTCGAATTTACTGTGCATTAAATTTTGTTTTTATTTTTGTCGAAAACGATTCCAACAAAAATAATTCTATCGATCTATGGTTAGTTGTTTCGGATCTACAATGGATCTATGAGGGTCTAAACCTAAACTTATCCTTACAAATAAGGAATTTATTTTGATAGTTGGTTTTTTGTTTTGTAAATATATCTCACTAATGGCGCCATCTTTTGTCGAGTAGGTGAATTACCAGTGAATTACATTACTTGGGAGGCCTTGGAGCCCTTTGTTGCTAACATTGACCGCGCTACTCGACAACAGATGGCGTGCAGTTCTGAAGGAATGAACAGAGGAATGACAACATGCACTGATATGTTCGAGTATTTTTGTGCCATTTTTAGCGTGGTTCATCTGGATATGTCGTTTTCAGTTTTTTTTACAAACGCTCCGATTGAACGTGCGAAGCTCGGTCACCCAGCTAGTTTTTATATTATGTTACTTGCTGCTACGGAACCCTTTATGGGCGAGTCCGACTCGCACTTGGCCGCTTTTTTTTTCGTTTCCTGAAAAAAATCTTCTGGAAAGTTATTCAGTTTCGTCTACTGAGCAAGCCCTTAAGTTTTCGGAAACCTGTCCCTTACACCCTGTATATAATAGTTTACACGAGTTCACAAGAGTTTAGAAGAAATATTTGGTAAAAATCTTTTTTTCGAAAATGTTTACTTTTCGGGAGTGTGCAGCTCGAAAACGGTTGCGAATACGAAAAAAGTGCATAGAATGAAAGTTGTAAAAAAAATTATGATCTTTCATTTAGTATTTTTTTTCCATACGAAGTACTGTTTTTGAGGTATTAGCGAAATACCCAAAAGTAGGACCTTTGTGTCTCCCCCCTCACTTCGGCTCACCCCTTAGAGACGGTGACTTTTAGTATGTTCTTGACTTTTAGTATGTAAGAAATCGCTTAGGTTCCTGCTCACGCACTCTACAATTCCTTTATTGACTGGACTATCTCGCGTATTTCAATTCATGTCTCGAATGTCTCGAGCTAAAAGTCTCAAGGGACATAAAGTCTAGCCAAGTTTCATAATTTCTGCCGGATGGGACCAGAATTGAATTTTTTTTGAGCTAACGTAACGCGCCGATAGAGTAATGCTAAAATACGTATTACAATAGAAAAAAAAGCAATTTAATAATAAACTGTAAGTACATATTTAATGAATAGATCCTCTAGCACATAAATGTGCTGATGATATAAATTATAATATGATTTCGGGCTCGCCGTTTCTTCTCGAAACGTAGAGTGTGCAAGTTCGCAAATTTTAAAATCCCTACTCCAATAAATAAGTAAACATATTGCTTGTTTATTTTGAATGTAATAAATAGAATTCAAAATGTTGACATTTCGTTACGGACAAGTGCCCACCATTATCTACTTACATTATTTTGCCATCAATATATAAAATAAAATATAATAATCAATGAACGAATGCCTATGAAATCTTCGTAAACGACTGTAAACGGCCAAGCCACGCATTTTGACTAAAATGTAGAATTTGTGAAGGTAGGCCTGGTAAAGTTAGGGCGCATAGATCAAAAATCTTGGCTCTACATGAGATCCGACCACTTTTTATATATTTTGAGTAAGGTGTAGTGTAGAGATTGTAGGTTTAGAGCGTGCAGTCTTTAGAGCTTGGCTTTATACGAGATCTGATAACTTTTTCACAGGGTAAGCTACGTAGACTCGTCTTGGCAACATTTTTACATGAAAATGTTTTTGGTGGGATGTATTTTTACTGTATTATATTTGTGAATTTTTATTAGTGTTGTTTATGTATTAAGATTTAACAAGGAACAATATGCTTAATTTATTTTATTATTCTTATTTTAAAAATTATCGTAAGAATTTTCGATATTTGTGATCCTTTCTTATTACCTCCATCACTAGATATTTCAGTCGTATTTTGAGTTTTATCGTTTTCAAATACTCTAGTGCTATTCGACGATTTAAATCCTTAGACACTAGACATATTGGTCGTAATTCAAACATATGACATTCTTAGATCCAAAAATTCGAACTGTTATGCAGGTTCCCCCACCCGCACCTCAGATTTTCTCCTCAACTTCGTCCACGCGGTTTCATATTGAAACTGACGTATTAGCGTTCTTTAGAGGAGCGGAGCGACGATATGAAACTTCTTTGGTTTCTTCCATGAATTTTAAACTTTTACGAAAATACAGTCCTGGCTGGTGATTTAGTGTGGTTTTGGTTCAAGGGCTCAAACTTGGCATAGTTGTTCATTAGGTAGTCTTGAGTGGATTAAGCCTAAGAGGTAGGAGGCATCACCAGGGTGGCGAGGTGAGGTGGAGAAAGTTTGATTTTGCCACGCTTCTCTTTAGGGCTTAGTTATATCTCTATAACTATAGGTACTAGTGCAAGTGCGATATCATTTTCGGATGATTCAAGGATAACAAATTCAGTTCTGCAACAAAATAAATATTATCAAAGGAAAAAAAGAAATACAACTGATAAAAGTTAGAACCTTTTATGTTAAGCTGCCACGCATTTAATTATTTTTTTTTACTCAGTATTCACTATACTATCCCAATGAGAGTTACTAAAAATCACTATACGACTTGGTCCCACTTCCATTTTTTATTGTACCTGTAAAAGCTACATAAATGCCAAGTTTCATGATTTCTGCCGAATGGCACCGGATTTGAACCTAAGAAACCGGACTATCTACCTAAACTTACTAATTAGTGATCTAGAAAATAATTTTTTTACCTCTCCAGCATGAAAAGGGTGCCTTTGGCCCCTTAAATCTCAAAGTAAAGACGCTTTTTGTTGCGGGCGTGAGAAAAAGTGATTCGAATTTCGAACACCACCTTTTGCGCGGCGCTAGAAAAAATATGGGCGATAGTTCGTTCAGAAATTCATTTTGGCCTAGCGATTTAACTCATAGGCACGAAATTTTGTCTGTTATTTAATGAAATTTAAGTTTATAAATTGTGCTGTTGCATTTTTAAAGACGTAATATTTAAAATAAATATGTACTAGTCAACATAAAATATAGATTACTTAAAAATATAATCTTAGGTTTTCATAAAAATGGCAAACAGCACAGTTTCCGAACGCAACCTCTAAATTAAAAACAATTTAATAAAAAACTACGTTTTTACTTTTCTCGCTGGTCGAGGTGAAAAGTTGTATGTTTCACTCGAGAACAAGTTATTTTATGTCTTGTGCCTTTAAATCACTCACTGTGCTTAGTAGTCTATAATAGAATCACTCGCTACGCTCGTGATTCAATTCTAGACTACTTCGCTAGTTCGTGAAGTCAGCACTCGTAGCAAATATAACTTTGCTCACTTGTTGAACAAATAACTATTTATATCCACTACATTTGTTATCAGGTGCATATCAACTGAGAAGCAGTTCCTGTCGGATTTTGTTGCCGGAGCTGAGAGCACGGCCGGCGGGCGACTGGCGCGCTGGCTGGCTCCCACCTCTCAGGTGGAACCTTCTAGATGTGAGCTAAAGCCGCCAGCGACCGCTGCCAGGCCTGCTGCCAGGGTGAACCTACCTGTAATTGTCCGGGACCAGTACGGAGATACCGTTGCCTCTCCGGCGCTCAAAGTCGAGGCAAGTTCATCCTTTACCATATTGAAAATCAACGAATTTCTTTAGTAATAAAAATGCAAAGTTATCGATCATTTAAATCTTACAAGCTGAGTCTGGAGTACGTTCTAGCACAATGAAGTTAAGATCTACGTAATTGTCCTCTCCAGAAATTGCTATGATAAACATGCTTTTGCACTATGTACTGCACTTCCTACAGCGAAGTTTAATCATTCATTCAAAACCCGTAACGACTTAACTTCTGGGCCACGCGTATCTAGACTTTCAGGAAGTGTACAACGATAGAAGCGGACTTTATGTAGTAAAATATTAATAAAGTAACTAAATTCCCTCTCGTAAGCTACTATTTAATTTCCGTGACGTGAAATTGTTAATTTGAATGATTTTCAAGATCACGCTTTTCGACCTTGAATCCAGATGTGAGCAAAGTTAGTGTTACCAGAGTAATCATGCTGTAAATGAATCTATCACGAACACATGCATCATGTATTATTCACGTTACAGAAATTAATGAGGCCATCATGAACTAATAATACGAGCATAGGGTCCTTCTAAAATACCTAAAAATATAAAAAAATATTAACTATATTTAATTCTCAAAAAATGGTGGATTACTTGATCATTTAATATGAGTATTCCAAAATTTTCCGTAGGTTCCTTGGAAAAAGTTGCTCAGTTTCTCGAGTAGAAGCCGTGGTTAAACTTTTTTCTGGTGTTTCATAAGAATCCTGTATATGGTCTTACATCCCTCGTAATAATTGTACGATTCTAAGCAAAACTCCTTTTTTATAGGTCGTCGTTCAAAAGATAGAAGAGAAAAGCACCCGACAGAACATAAGATTGTCCTCGTCTGATGGTATTCGAGGCAATGTACCCGAGGTTCCGTACCACACCACTCAGAGGGATACCATGTGTTTCCACGCCATCACTATGATGAAAGTAAGAAGTTTACCAATTTCGCTTGTCTTTACGATTTCCCTACATATTCTACTAAATCCTACGATCAGGCTGTTTTTTTTTCTTTAAAATACTTAGTTAAAAACAAGAATTTAAGATTGGTCCATCGCTCAGATGAACTGTATATTGAATTACTACAACCTGAGCAAATTTAACATGAGTATAGATTAGGCAAAGAACGCGCTTATTACGTGGGGTGCATTAATTTCAGGAATCTAATAATTGCGAATAAACATCTTTGCAATGGCACGGTTAAATATGTAGGATATTATTCTTTAAAAAACATTATTAAAATATTTTATTTGATGTTCCTGAAAATTTTTGTTGGACCTCGTAAAACTAATGTTATTGATAATTTTTGTGTTCTTCATACTAAAACTCCTACCGAGACTAATGAGCGACAAGATATTTATATAAATGTTGGTGAATCACATGGGATGATACTTGTATTGATAATAATAATGCCATTTGTAATTGATATAACTCTAGAACCTCGTACATATCAGTACCTAGGTAAGTTGGTATTATTACCTAGTGTTTTAGTATTATAAATAATAATAAATAAATAAAATTATGTTTATTTTCCAGAACACATCATTAAACTTATTAATATAAAAGTTATGTATTGGTAATTTAATTTCTACATTTATTTGGCATAGCCGTACCAGGGCTACTCATTTGAGGAGTTGCGCTTCGCCAGCGGTATATGGGGTGACTGTCGCTCCAACAGCGGGAATGTGATGGCTACCGGGCAAGTACCCGCGGAACGGTTGTCAGTGCGCGCTCAGCCGGATGGAACGTATTGCGCGTGCTGGACGCCCCGGGCGCCCGGCGCCTACGTGTTCCGATGCACGCTGGATGATCAGCCAGCTCCGCAGGTAAGCATCATAAATCATAATATTATGTTACTGATACTTTTATAATGCATGATGAAGAAACTAGCTTGGTACGAGTGCTATTACAGAGTATTTTGCGCGTTTCTAAGAATCTAGCACAATTGGTAAACGATGCGTCGTGTAAGCTAATGTAAATATTAATTTACTGTCGTTTTGTAGGTTTCTACATTACCAGAAAAAAGCATGTGGTAGAGGATTATGAAAGTTTTTTTGTAATTTTAACAGGAGTTGACTATCGAAGTGGCTGAGGGAACACCCGAAGGACCCGGAGAGGGTGTACAAACGTCTGGAGCGCTCGTTTCAACGCCGCCGTCTAAACTGCGGCGTTTCACGGCCCAGTTTACTGCGGGGCTGAGAGTCAGAGCCAGTCCCAGCCTGCAGGCTGAGGAGCTGGGCCGAGTGCCTCCGGGCGCCAATATAGCTTATGTTGAAGAAGTAAACCATTCGAAATTGCTCGACTGTCATTAGTTCTAGATTAAAAAATTGTTTCACCAAACACTGTAATAGCTATTTGTTCAACAAGTGAGCAAAGTAATTTTTTGCTACGAGTGCTGACTTTTAATCACAAACTAGCGAAGTAGTCTAGAATTGAATCACTCGCTACGCTCCTGATTGTCTATATAATAATATAGTCTATATTAGAATCACTCGCTACGCACTGAGCACAGTGAGTGATTAAAAAATACGAGACATATAAATAACTTGTTCTCGCGTGAAACAAACAAAAATGTTTTTTATTTAGATGTTGCGTTCAGAAACTGTGCTGCTTGACATTTTTATGAAAATCTGAAATGAAAATCAATCATGATATTTTTAAGTGAGCGAAATTAATGTTTACTGGTACATATTTATTTTAAATATTACTTCTTTAAAAAGGCATAATTTAAAAACCTAAATTTCAATAAATAACATACAACCTTTGTGCCTATGAGTTAAATGGCTTGGCCAAAATGAGTTTCTGAACGAACCATCGCCCATATTTATTCAGCGCCGAGCAAAAGGTGGTGTTCGTAATTCGAATCACTTTTTCTCACGCTCGAAGCAAAAATGCGTTTTTGCTGCGAGTTTTTCAGCGTCAAAGGCACCCTTTTGTGCTGGAAGAGCTAAAATAAATGTCACAATTATTTACTGCGCTGTTTCATATGATGAAAGTTTCTTCTTAAAAAAATTAGCCATCTCAAAAATACAGGTTTAATTTTCTCTCTCTCATTTCTTACATTCAGAAATAAGAGGCGTTTAAGAAAATCAGTTTTACCTTTTGCAATTATAAAAAATTGTTTTGCCTTTATTAATTATTCTTATCTGTGGTAAAAGTTAACTGAAAATAGTTTGGTTCTAACTTTGAGGTTTCTCTTGTTTGTAGCTGATGAACAAGGATGGGACATGGGTGCGCTTGAACTCCGAATCCGTGCGGACGTTTGCCGGCAGCGGCGTCGCCGTCGCATGGTGTATGCAATACCACCGCTCGCTCGACAGAGTCCTACTCGTCCCTGTCGAGCCGCTCAGTCCGCCCCAGGTGAGATATAGGACATGTAGAAACATGATGCATTGCAGAAGTGAAATATTAGTTGCTTCGTCTTAGCACTTATTGATAATATATTAATATTATTTAAAACACAACAAAGCTTCAGTTATTTTTATTATTTTTGTTTTTTTTTTAGATGGAATACGCTGGCACTTGGAAGGAGTACGGAGAATCGCAAAAAGATCTTAACTTGTGGACAAACGATGATGACGTCGATATTAACCCCAGTGGTAATGAATGAATTACATCTGGATACGTATTGCGTGAATTGAATGCACAAATTAAACGGTCCACTTTGTTTTAGATGCTAACTTCATTGACGACAAAAGAACTGAATTCTCGTCACAAAACGATATTAATGAGGTGAGTAAATTGTAAACTGTTTCTTGAATGCTAATGTTGACAAATATTGACACCACACATTTGATATTTCAGAGTGATGGTAGTGCGAGTCCTTTTGTCTTCGGGGCGGAGCCAAGCAAACGATCTAGGTTTATTCGCAATGAGGCGTCTTCAAAATCTTCACCAAAGTAAAAACTTTTAATAATAATAATAATAATAAACCCGCAAGGCAGCTTTGCCAAGGTGGTGGTGGTGGTTGGTGAGTAGCGCCACCACGGACCCGAAGTACTCCTGGGCTCCTCTTAGAAGGGCTCGCCTCCGGCTTGCCTTAACCGGCCGGCCGGAGTGGAGTCGCAAGAGTTTTCACTCGAGGGTGGAAGTGAAACATGCATAAGTCGCGAGTTGGCACAGGGTAGGGACGCGAGTCGAGGCCCTGGGCAGAAAGCGGTGCACACCTCTCCACACCCTTCGCTAGCGGCAGGGCAGCTTGTGGCGAGCTGATGGTGAGTGGCGTCACCACGGGCCCGAACCGGCTCCTGGGGATCGTATCGTACGGTTTCCGCCTCTGGCTTGCCTTAATTGGCCGTCCAGAGTGGGGCAGCCAGGGCTATATGCCCGCAGGGTGGAAGTGAAACATGCCTAAGTCGCGAGTTGGCACAAGGTATTAGGCGCAAACCGAGGCCCTGGGTAGAAAGCGGTGCACACCTTTCGACACCCTGTAGCGGCGCTCGCCGATGTTGCTGCCTCGCCGCCTTCGTGGTGGCCTGTTGAGGGGCCCATCTAGCGCGCGGCTAGTCACCATCTGCCGACTTTTCAAATTGTGAGATATTGAAATGGCAGGTGTCCGGCATCTCACTCCATAGCACGGTCAACCAATCCATATCACAACACTCAATAGACCGGTATAGATTTTGTAAGTTCCCTTTTTCTGCCATAGTTTCTGCTCACGCTGGGTATCACCTCCGAGTGTGCCCTCCTGGTGCACTGGGGGGTGGGGCCCGGCCTGGGTATTCCATTTGACATTCTTTGATTAAACTCTCTCTAATGGCCTCTACGTGTTGGATTTATTATCCCCACGCAAGCCTTAAAGGACCGGATTCGTCCCGTGAACTACCCTTGAGAGATACAATAATAATAATAATCATTTATTCGTCATCACAGGTAAGAAAATAGGTGACATGATCGGAAAGTAACACTGTGATGTGCTACAGCAGCATACGAACATTACAGTTTAGACAAAAAAAAATAATCTACAATATTCTTAAGCATGACATTATTAAAGATTTATAATTCATAATATTTCATAAATGTCAAAAGTATAATAATAAAAATCGTAAAAACTAATACTTATACATAATATAGCAATAAAATAGAACAACAACTAAACCAATAAAATATAAAATTAAAGCTCTAATATCAATTTAAACAGAATATTAAATGCATAGTAGATAAAAAGTCAATGAAAAAAATTATATGTAAAAATAATGAAGTCAGATTAACAAAAATGTCAATTTAAATAATTTTGTAAAATGTCATTGATCATTTAATAGCACATAACAACAAGTTGGGCAAGTATGTGTATATTATTTATCTAAAGAGTCAGCATCCAGATATTCATTAACACTATAACAGCACTTTTCGACCAGAAGCTTAAACAGTGATGATTTAAATCTTTGCAAGTTTAAATACTTTAAATACTCGGGTAGTTTATTATATATCCTAGGGGCCATTCCGAACATACTTTTATACATTAATGCTGTTTTACAAACTATGGTGCAGATTACAGGTTGTCTCTGACGAAAATTTATGTCCGGTGCTAATATTTTTGTTTGAAATAAGTCAGGATTGGCTTTAACAAACATGCAGATTTCAAAAATGTATAGACAAGGGAATGTCAGCAAAGTAATTGTCTTAAAAAATGGAGCACAGCTTTCAGTGGAGTGTAGGCCATATATAACTCTTATACAACGCTTCTGGGCTCTAAATATGATCTCCCGGTATGATGAATTTCCCCAAAATATAACACCGTAACGTAGAATCGAGACTACAAAACCATGGTAAGCTGTTAGAACACTTTTTTTGTTGGCTATTTTTGCTAAATTATGTAAAGCGTGGGAAAACGAGTACAGTTTTTTACAAATCTGGACTGAGTGCGATTCCCAAGACATGTTGCTGTCTATGTAGACTCCAAGAAATTTTGTTGTATTAATATTAGCAATATTTGTAGTATTCAAGTTGATATTTAGTTTTGTCTTAGGTTCCCTTTGTCTAAATTCCATTAATTTGCTTTTATCAAGATTGATTTGTAATTTGTTATTTTCTAACCACTCAGTTACAGCTTTAATACTGCGTTTGATTTCGTTTTCATAATCTAAGTCTTTATTATATTCAATAAACAAGGTACTGTCGTCTGCAAAAAGAATCATAGGGTGCTTAGTACATTTATATATAACAAGAACAGGAGTTAACTAACCCTACAATGAAGTATCCAAAAGTCTAAAATGTAACATATAAATTTCAAACTAAATTCTGGTGTTGATTTTCAGACGGTCGCAGAGGCGCAGTAATGGAAACAGCGAAGAATGGTGGTCGCCTGTAAAGCATCGCGCCAGTGACAATATGAGAGATATAGATGCTGTCCTAGAGGTTTGTGTGTTTCTGACAATACCTATTTACATGGTTTTTAGTACCATGTCGCTTTTGAACTAATTTATTATAAAAATAATACAGGCGGATGTAGAACTGGAGTCTGAGGAGAGAAGTGGCAGTCGACTTGCTCAGACTGGTACCCAGACCTCCCCAGACAGCATCGGCGATGAAATACAGACCCCCATGAACATCTTCATAGGTACCATTAAGGTAAGTGACAGAAAAAATCAACTAATATATACAGGGTGTAACAGAAGTGTGTGACAATACTTCAAGGTTGGCTTTTACCCATCAAATTGAACAACTTTTGTTCTACAACTTTGCAAAATTTTTTTTGGACTTCATACAAATCGATCAGCTGGCGAACCAAGTTTGTATGAAAAGTCCAAAAAATTTTTTGCGATTTCAACAAAGTTGTAGAACAAAAGTTGTTCATTTTGATGGGTAAAAGCCAACCTTGAAGTATTGTCACACACATCTGTTACACCCTGTATAGGCAATAGTTATTTTCACCTCTCCAGCACGAACGGGGGCTTTTTTTGGCGCCTAATAACTCGCAGGAAAAACGCTTTTTGCTGTTTTTGTAGTTCAGAAACTCATTTTGGCCTCGCCATTTGACTCATAGGCACAAAATTTTATCTGTTATTTATTTAAATTTAAGTTTATAAATTGTGGTTTTGGCTTTTTAAAGACGTAATATTTAAAAAATATATGTATTAGTAAACATTAATATCGCTTACTTATAAATAACATGTTTGGTTTTCATCTCAGATTTTCATAAAAATATCAAGCAGCGCAGTTCCCGAACGCAACATCTAAATATATTTTTTAAATAGGCCAACTGACATAAAGTAAGTTAGGGATAATGTAATTTATGTCAGTGAAATAAAGTATATCATTCGGAAACTGCGCTGCTTGACATTTTTATGAAAACCTAAGATGAAAACCAAGCATGATATTTTTAAGTAAGCGATATTATTAATGTTAAATATTACGTCTTTAAAAATGCAATAGCACACTTTATAAACTTAAAGGTGAACACCCAAAAAAGCCCAAGACCCGGCGCAAAAGAAAGTTATCTCAGGGTTTTGTGTATTTTATTAGTAAAAGAAATGTATATGTTTCTTTGCTGCAAGAAGTGGCTAACGTAAAAAAATGCTATCTTATTATTTTTAGGCATAGTTTTAAAGATGTAATATTTGAACTTTAATTACTTATATAAAATGTTATTAACTATCGTAAAACATACAAAATATCGTAATATACTTATACAGCTGGATGCGCGTGGCTGAAAATAGGTATAAGTGGTGTGCCTTGGGGGAGGCCTATGTCCAACAGTGGACTAATACAGGCTGTAGATGATAATGAAATAAAAACAAAAAAAAATGAAAATGATTAATGCTATCATAATGTTGTTTTATTCCTGAATCGTGTGCGTTAAAAACAAAGATAGTTTTACAAAACACACTTTTTTCCAAAATCTCAAACGTACTTTTTTCACCTATACAGGGTGTAACAGAAGTGTGTGACAATACTTCAAGGTTGGCTTTTACCCATCAAACTGAACAATTTTTGTTCTACAACTTTGTTGAAATCGCAAATTTTTTTTTGGACTTTCATACAAATCGATCAGCTGGCGAACCAAGTTTGTATGAAAAGTCCAAAAAATTTTTTGCGAATTCAACAAATTTGTAGAACAAAAGTTGTTCAGTTTGATGGGTAATAGCCAACCTTGAAGTATTGTCACATACTTCTGTTACACCCTGTATATTTTCACTAAAATATATATGACATCAGTATAATTCGCGCAAATTATAATTCGTATAATTTGCGGGTGGTAGGACCTTGTGCGAGGTCCGTCCGGATCGCTACCACCATCTTACTCGCTAATCCTGCCGCTAAGCAGCAGTGCTTGCACCGTTGTGTTCCGGTGTGGAGAGTAAGACAGCCGAGGAAATTACAGGTACAAGAGGCATTTCATCTTAGCCCTCTAGGTTGGCAACGCATCTGCAATCCCCTCCGGGGTTGCAGGTGTCTATGGGCAGTGGTGATCACTTACCATCAGGTGACCCACTTGCTCGTTTGCCTTCCTTATAACATAAAAAAAAAAAACTTATTACTACCATTTTGAAACATTTTGGAGTCGATATGGTCAACGAAATGTAATTTTAAATTTATGCGTGAAAATATTCTAAAAGATTTTTTTATCTTTGCCACTTCTTGCGGCAAACACACCTATCAAAAAATATTGTACTTAAAATACACAAATAACTGAGATACTTCTTTTCTGCGCCGGGCCTTGGGTAATTTTATATGGAGTTTGGGTGTTCTCCTTTCATTAAATAACATACAACATTTTATGCCTATGAGTTAAATCGCTACGCCAAAATGATTTTCTGAACGAACCATCGCCCATATTTTTTCAGCGCCGCAAAAGGTGTTGTTCAAAATTCGAATCACTTTTTCTCACGCTCGAAGCAAAAAACGTTTTTCCTGTGAGTTTTTAGGTACCAAAGGCATCCTTTTCGTGTTGGAGAGATGAAAAGAAGTTTTATATCGTCACTCCGCTGGGGAGCGGGGTGCAAGTCTGTGGATATAGGTGTATTTTATGCAGTTGCCTTTTTAATTTTTATTATTAAACTTTAGAGATTTCTGCTCCGAAAACTGTTTGTGAAAGTAGTTTTTAACTTTAAGATAAAAGTAAAATGAGGAAACCCGACAAGTGATATGGTATTATACAGGGGATGTTAAAAAAGTGCGTTTGTTTAAGGGGTTACTCAGAATCAAGTATAGATCACAGGAAAAACATTGAAAAAATCCGATCAACATTTTTTTTTCAGTTCCTTATACAAATTCTTGATTCACTTTTCAGCCATAGTAACACATTTCTGTAAAAAAATCAACCTGCAACCTATGGTCCCGTCAACACCCTTACGAAACAAAAAAAATCGTTTATTAAAAAGTTTTTTCACAAGGAGTTGTAGACAGAAAAACGACTTATGAATTATGAATGGATTTTGATGATTCTTTTTGGTTTTGTTGGTCATACTTCAGAGGTGGTCCCATATAAATTTTATAGAAATTGATTTAGCACCTTTTTTTTAAAATCCACAAAAATTGAGGATAAAAAAAAAACAGAAAAAAAACATCGGCAAAATTGTAGTTGTTACGATTGAAGTTGGTTGTTTGTTACGTGTTCAGATTATCACATGGTATTTTTGTGTTTACAGGATGGTCGTGTGAGTCCACAGAAGATCGACCGCAGCGTTCGCTCCCGGCTGCGGCGTGTGTCCCCTCCCCCACCCCTTCCGGCCCGGCAGGTCCCCGCGCCGCCGCTGCCGAAGAAACACGCCCTTAGTCCAGCACAGGCAGAATGTCTCAGGGCTATATTCGCAGCATTGCTGTGGCACGAAGGTAATTAATTATTTTTTGCACATTCACCAGTAGTTATGATGCTAGGAAGAACAAAATATCAGCAGTTTCTTCTGTACTTCCATAGTTCTGACTTAGGAAGGCCTAGAAAGAGATGCTTGCTTTGCTCCAGACACCAATTAAAGCGTTATTTATCTTTTATTTAACAAAATTATTCGATATTTTCCGCGTACGTCATAGAAGAATATTAAAAAAAAATCTCATTTAATATTAAACGTCAGTCGCCCCATTTCATACTTTACCTGGGTCGAAACTATACAAATACACGCTATATTTAATTGAAATTATTTAGGTTTATTAGTATACATAAATCTTGTAAGTGCTGTCTCTTTTACGTAGTATGGTTAAGGGCAAAGAAGTTTTATATCGTCGCTCCGCTCCTCTATAGAACGCTAATACGTCAGTTTCAATATGAAACCGCGTGGACGAAGTTGAGGGGAAAATCTGAGGTGCGGGAGGGGAAGCTTCATAACTGTTCGAATTTTTGAATCTAAGAATGTCATATGTTTGAATTACGACCAATCACCGCAACATGTCTACTGTCTAAGGATTTAAATCGTCGAATAGCAATAGAGTATTTGAAAATGACAAAACTCAAAATACAACTGAAATATCTAGTGATGGAGGTAATAAGAAAGGATCACAAATATCGAAAATTCTTACGATAATTTTTAAAATGAGAATAATAAAATAAATTAAGCATATTGTTTCTTGTTAAATCTTAATACATAAACAATACTAATACAAATTCACAAATATAATACAGTAAAAATACATATTAAAAAAAATATATATATTTTAAAAATAGAAATCAAACCGATTCATAGATTCCAAAACATATATATGTATAGCCAAGCTGGGCGGAAATGTTAGAAGAAAATTTTCCAGCTGTCGTGTCTGCTCATAGTCTTAAGTCTCGATTAATTTTTATTTGGATTCCTTTAGAAACTGAAAATAATTAGAAGAAAAAATAAGTCGAAAACATTTCATGTCTACTTTGGATAAAACTATGTAAATATGCAGTCGGATATATTTTGTTGCTAAACTTTTTGCTATATCTACCGAAAAGTCGATGAAGTGTTACACCAAAACCATATGTTTTGCAACGAAGTTATTTAAATAAAAAATTGACAATCTATGGCTTACTTCTGGTATGAAACCCCGCAGATTTCATGTATTGAGATGCCCAGTGCGGTTTCCGCATCAGACAACGATGCAACTTGGCATTTTTACGATAAATTTACACACATTTTGTCCGATGTTACCTCGACCATTGACAGAAATAGACTGAAAGACGAAAATTGAACAAAAATGACATTTCAATTTAACTTGGCCATCTGCCCACCTTGCGGCGAGCGTCCGATGCCCTGTATTGCTAGTATATAGGGGGGGAGCGGGGTGCATGTCTGTGGTTAAGGGTTATTTATACTATTTTTAAATCAAAACACCAGGTTATACATATTAACGCCATCTGTCGATTTTTTTCAACCAGGGAGCACTGACGTTTAACAACGACCCTTCGTTTATGATTAATACTAAGTGCTCACTTTCAGGCATAGTGCACGATGCGATAGCGTGCGCTGCCTTCTTGAAGTTCCACCCGCACTTGCCCAAGCAAGGTGCGCGAGTTGTTACTCGGACACCGCAGGAAGTTACTCCTAACACACAGAGGCACTCCGTTGAGGTGTCCAATGCTGGTAAGTACAGTACTTTTTATAAGAAGCTAGAAATATATATATACATTTATATATATAAAATTCTAAGACGATATTGAATTTTATGAATGATATTTCAGGGCATTATTTGAGAATCCACCCCTCTACCCTCGAAACGCTAGCACGCTCTGTGGCGGAAGCCTCGGCAAGTCGAACGCGTAAAAATGATGTGAAAGCCCCTATACGCGAAGAAGGTCATTTGCCAGACGATGCAGGTAATTATGGGGCAGTTTATTCATTTAATGATGTTCAAAGATGTTGGTTTATTATTACCCTGTTGTATAATCACACTATGGCCTCTGTGGTTACATTCTGGCGAAACCTTTCAGCCATATTCTTGTCTACACGGCCGGGATAGTCATGCTTACAGAAATCAGCTAAAATAAGAAAGGATGGAGAGATTTAGATATAATTTGGGCTAGGGGTATATTTATTAAACATCTCCAGCCTTTTATTTTTTTTTTTCACCCCTGTATTTTGCTACTGGCTAAGTATAATGGTCTGTGTATGCCAGATGGTGAAAATTTACGCGAGAAAATACGTACAGCGGGACTGTGCAATTTATTGTTATATCTCGTTAAGATATCTATTAATGATAGGCATTTTTACATAAGTATGTATTCTGTATCATTATCCAACCAAACAGTGACAATGGCTTTGTCATTTTAGAAGCGTCCCCGTCGGTGGTGAACGTACTGCCGCCGGCGTTGAGAGCACTCGTCGCTCTATGGGACGCGTTGTTCGATGCAGACCAACTATCCGTTGCGACTGACAAGTAAGTTTGCCGTTAATGTTTACCTCTGATTCACTCTTTGTAATATCGTAAATACAGCTTTTAATGCTTTATGATTTTGAAACTTTTAAAGGTTAAGAAGACATTGTTCAGAGAAAAATGAAAATGCAGACCCAAGGCAAGTAGCTTTGAGAAAGAAAAAAGACGCGAAATCTTCATCCTCAAAAGCTCCGTATTCCGGTAAGTAAATAATATATATTTGTTGACGTACATATTTATATATTCGTTTGCAAATCTAACAGTGCCTGCACATTCAAGTAAATCGTACCGTCAGTAATTTATCGCTGATACAACTGACTCACTTGGTGACTCAGTGGTTGATAGTCCTGACTACTGTTCCTAGAGTCGTGGGAATTTTTTAATAGAAAATTGTTTGCTCTGTGTTAGTTGTAGTATATGTATTTAAACCTATTATGTATATCAGTCTCTGATTTTCATAATACTGTGAAACCCAATTGCGTCTAGAGGACACTGTGTGATATGTCCCTGGATGTTTATTTAAATGCGGTGACAACCTTTAGTTGCTCGCGTCACGCGACTGAATGGACACCCCACTCAGCTTCAACTTCCCCATGTCACAAAATCTTACGCGAGAAAGCTTGAACAGTTTGCTGTACAAATAGAAGTTACTAAAACTCGCATTCAGTAGGATAAATCGAGTTGCTTAAAAATAAGAATGTTGTTATCTCGCGTAGTTCGCTGCGAGCTGTGCTCAGGGTCGGGGGTGCCGCCGCCGCTGGTGGCGCACATGCGGCGCGCGCACCCCGGCTGCCGCGCGCCCGCCGCCGCCGGCTACGACCGCGCCGGCGTGTACTCGCGCGCCGACCGCACGCCGCCGCGCCCGCACTCCTGCGGCCAGCTCGCGCAAGGTACCGTCAGCGTACATGAAGCACTCAGGGTCGGGGTGCCGCCGCCGCTGGTGGCGCACATGCGGCGCGCGCATCCCATTACCATTAGTGAAGAAGAAGTGTTTTTTAAGAAATTAATAATCTAACCTTACCGGTTTTTTATTTATTAGGATTAAAAAGTGACGTATAGTTCTCTTACCTTCAGATATAATAGATGATTGTGATGTAAACTATACAGGCGTTAAAAAAGGGCATTTGAAATTTTAAGTGGTTACTCAGACTCAAGTATAGATTAGGCACTTACATAAAAAATATTGAAAAAATCCGATCTACAATTTTTCAGTGTGCCGTAGTAAATCTGAATAGTGAATAAGAATTTGTATGGGGAACTGAAAAAAAAAATACAGATTGGATGTTTTAAATATATTTTCCTGTATTCTATACTTGATTATCTTCTTCTGAATGTAACTCCTTAAAATTTCAAATGTACTTTTTTAACACCTGTATAGTATAAAAACCTAAAATAAAATAAATAAATAAACAAGTTAAAAACCTAACTGCTTTAAAATGTATCCTATGTCAATCTGGGGATCAAGCCGAATCTAACGACACCTCTCAAGATAAAATCCATTAAGCTGTTTAGGCTACAGAGCATGCCAAAGAAATATACAATTATACATACATACACACACCCGAAAAACATAACCTTCCTTCTGGCGCAGTCGGGTAAAAATTGGTGTTGTGCTTGATTTGCTTTATTAACTAGTCAAATACGTTGTCTTTTTTTACACAGCATACCAGTTATGGTACATTTACTGCGAGAAATGTCGGGAAAAGACATTGAAAACGACTCCATCTGATAAGAATAAGTCAAAAACTATACCGGAATTGGAATATGATCGGATTGAAGATATTCCAGAAGTGGACCACAATGTGATGAGGGAGAATGCGGTATTCCTTTTGGATCTGGCGCCTCTTACTAATTCTGGTAAGATTCTAGTTTCGGAATTATATTTGGGTGAAATAGTTCTTGCAGCTAAAATTGTATCAATAAATACTTTGATTTTTATTCAATATAACATAAAAAAAACTACAACTGCAAGAGTCTAAATAGCAATGGTCTAAATGTTTGTTTATCTACCATTTCATCGTAGAAGCGAGTAGTTGCTCCTGGCAGGAGAACGGCCGCAGCCCGCCCTCGTCGCCTGGCAGTATTTGGCAGCCAGCGCCGCCATTCCAGTGCTTATCGGCACTGGGTGTAGTGCCCAAAGCCGCGGCGGCCAATGACGTCGCCGCCCGATACCACTCGCTCGGTAGACCCGCGCCACCCGCCGCCGCGCCACTTGTAAGTAGAATGTTCATTCTGATAATTGAAGTCCATGACGTGACTTATGGGCCGGGTATTATCAGGATGAACGCTTGTACGTGGATTGTCGGGTTGGGCATTATAGGGACCCCTCTAGTCCAGTGTTAGCCGGAAGGTGTTACAGGTTCAATGCTTTTGTTATAGCTATGGACCTTTTTTTGGATATTACACCAAATTTAACAAACATAAAAAACTGATATTTTCCCAAGAAGCTGCTAAAAATAATCATTATAAAAAGTCCTTGCAATTGACGAGTTTTTTTTCAGATTCGTTTATTCTAGAGGTCCAGAAGTAACCTGTTCTCATTTTAAAGGGCTGTGCAAGATAATTGATTATAACAGGCCGACATTCAGTTTACTGAATTGTATGTATCTGGGGGCACGGGAGTGCCCCCGCCAAGACGAGCCAAGCGAAGCGCAAGGGCACTACCTACCTTTTCTCGAAACACTTCGTCGTTTTTTTGAACACTCATCATAACTTTGCTTTGGATGATGCTAAATAGTTAAAATTTTCAAGATAGAATGCCATCAGTACAATCATTAAACATACAAAGTTTTGATTATCGTAGATATTATACTTTAGATTTTATTAATGTCTCAAAACCCTCAATTTCGTCACTGACTCACTGATTCACTGACTCACTGATCATCAAAATTGTTAGGGTACTTCCTGAAGTCCTAGAGAGCTGAAATTTGGTATGTAAGTTAATATTACTACAAAGACAACAAAAAAAAATTAAAAAACCTAAGCTAACCTATCCCCTGGAAATAGGAGGTGGAAGGACAGATTAGATAATAGTACCTACTACGGTGGAAGTTTGTATAAGATGAGACTTGCACTACAGTTTGTGCTACATAAGTGAAAATTAATTTAAATACTTCTTATAACAAATAAAAAATACGTACGTCATAATTTTTCGAAAATCATCCCCTAACTCTTAAAAAATGGGGGTGAAACCTTGAACACGGTAATAGTGACGGTGATATCAACCGGCGTCAGTAGATGGCGCTGACTGTATTTTGAAACACGGTAACGACTTGTATATAGGGCAGCCTTATATAGCGAAGTGGTTCCTCAGCCATTTACAGTCGTTTACGACATTCTTCTTCTGCGCTAGTAAAACTTTGGTAAAGAATATTCGAATATCTCATATAGTTGTAGCATCGTTTGTTAGGAAATATTCGTATTTCGCATTCGTAGGTCTATAATTCGAGTTAAGTAGGTTACTGGTACATATTATTATAAGTATTTCTTTGTTATTTTCTTAGAATTTAATATTGGAAGTTTGAATAGAATTAGGTATAGAATGAGTTTTGTTTATATTAAGGTCGTAAGGTGTAGGTTTAATTGCTTTAGATTGAGTATTATCGGTATTCTTCTGATTTTAACATGGTTTCTGAAATTGTTGTACTGGAAGTACAGGTGGGACCCCGCCGTCATCGTGTGGTACACATGCCGGGAGATATAGTGTGATATAGTGCGATATGTTGTAGATCACTGGGCTGAACTGCAACTTTATACTTGCGCCGAGGATGGGGAGCCCTATCGTGATTCCGATATTATGGCCTAAGAACGAAGTATTGCCCTGATCTATCACTTATTTTAAACAGTAAATCATCAAATAAAAAATGCAAAGATAGAGAGTGGGCTATAAAAAAGGTGTGGCTGACGTGCAAGAAATACAGCCAAAAAAAGGAAGAAAAAATAAATAAAAAAAATCCATTAACCAACTTACAAAAATAAATGAAATCCCACCAAAAACATTTACATGTAAAAATGTTGCCAAGACGAGTTTACGTAGCTTACCCTGTGAAAAAGTTAGCAGATCTCGTATAAAGCCAAGCTCTAAAGACTGCACGCTGTAAACCTACAAACTCTACACTACACCTTACTTAAAATATATGAAAAAGTGGTCGGATCTCATGTAGAGCCAAGATTTTTGATCTATGCGGATCTATGCGCCCTAACTTTACCAGGCCTACCTTCACAAATTCTACATTTTAGTCAAAACGTGTGGCTTGGCCGGTTTATTTCACACCCAATGAACGAATGCCTATGAAATCTTCGTAAGCGACTGTAAACGGCCAAGCCACGCATTTTGACTAAAATGTAGAATTTGTGAAGGTAGGCCTGGTAAAGTTGGGCGCATAGATGAAAAATCTTGGCTCTACATGAGATCCGACCACTTTTTCATATATTTTGAGTAAGGTGTAGTGTAGAGCTTGTAGGTTTAGAGCGTGCAGTCTTTAGAGCTTGGCTTTATACGAGATCTGATAACTTTTTCACAGGGTAAGCTACGTAGACTCGTCTTGGCAACATTTTTACATGAAAATGTTTTTGGTGGGATAATAATATGTCGAAACGGTCGTGGCTGGCGTGGTCACGACGATCACGCAGGTTAACTGATTACAGACATGGTCATAACTTGGATGGGTTTGACTGTTAGTGGCATTTAAATCTCGACCGTTTCCGTGCTTCGCATGGTACGTTAAGCCGTTGGTGTCGGCTGTTACCACTAGATGGCAATCGTTAAGCCATGTCGGAGGCCTTATAGGCGGCTTGAAAATTTCTGACACTGGAGTTGGCTACTAGCCTCACAACCTCCACCAATCCGGACTTGGCCCCCGTGTGTGGAGGCCTAACCCTCCTGAAGTATGGAAAGAGACCCGTGTACCTGCAGTGGGGACGATATGGGTTGTTAACATGTATAATTTAAATCGTCAGCAGAGTGGGGTGTTCTCGGCGGGGGGTCAAGTTGGCGGGCAGTGCTGGCGGGTGCACCGCTCCGTGTCTATGGGGCAGGCGGGCGAGCGTGAACTCGCCGTCTTCACCAGACAACGCCCCGCCGACCGGCACTCGCTCACAGGTCTGTACCGTGCCATCTCGTAGCGCATATACGTCGGTCACCGTAGACACAAAAATAGATACCATTAGTATAAAACTAAGTTTGCAGCTTCAAAAAAAGACCTGTGCTAACTACGTGGTGCTCGAAAACCATTGAAATTTTCGGACTTTTTTCAGATTTTGGCTTATAATTTCTAAAAGGTGCATCCCACGGAAAAAGTTACTGTATATTCTTATAAAGAAGACAACATTTGCTATAATTTGAGCGCAACGGCAGCTTTATAGGTCCAAATTACAGCACTTCAAACATTGCCCATTTCCAAGTTCGAAGTTGTAGTTTTAGCCGCCTTCCGAGCAGAATATCAGCTATAACACTCATTCTACGAGTAAAGTTATGGGGAGGGAACTTGTAGATCAATTATTTCGCTTTAATTTAAGCACAAGCGGAACTATGTAGGACCAATAGTTCCCTTGAAATCTAAACAAAGCGAAAAATTAAGAAAATCGGATTTTTCAAAAAATGGATTCTGACTTGTATGACTGGCCGTTTAAATTTACAAGTGCAGATATGTATGTTTAATAGTATTCGTATGCAGACACGAGTACGTTCAGTACTATATTCGATTCGAGTTGTTTTAGCATTACTAGTACAGAAATGTTCAAATGTATATTCTATATAGGAGCAGGATCATCCCTGCTGGCCCAACCTAGTGCAGCGCTTCAAAAGATCGTGGGTTGCGGGGAGTGGACCGGGGAAGGCTGTACTGTGTCCGCCTTCGAGCCAGCTAACGTTGATTCTGGCCGACTAATGCAGAGTCCTGTACTGTCTTTCATACTGGCCAAGAGGGATCTGTACTCATATAGACAGAAGTTGGATGCAGCTGTCAGGATTAACACCGTCAGACAATATGCTTTTGAGGTATGTGAAAAAAATCTTGAATATAATATTGATTCAGAAATATTAGATAGTCTTAATAAGCTCGTGGCATTTTTCAGGCTTTGAATTGGTTACTTCGTTCAGCGACTCAGCCCACTTGTGTCCATGATGTCATGTGGTGGTTTTGCAGTGCTTTGGATAAATATTCTAGAATTGTACCGCCTCCGCTAGCGTTAGAAGACAATAAAGAGGTAAGAATTATTATTCAGTGTTGTTTCTCTATTGTTTTTTTTTTTTAATAAAGATCCCGGGAATATCGGTATTGTACTTGATAAAGTGTTTAATCGCATTACAGGCAAATTACAAGGCACGTTCAACGTTTCTTCGACTGTCAAAAGTCTTAAACACAGCTTGTTATCTTTTTATAATATAGAATTATTTATCTATCTTGCAGTTTTTTTTGACGCTCTATAGAGGCATATTTCCGTTAGAACCTTTTTTGTATTACATTTTACACTCACCACTCAGGTCTTTTCTAGAATTGACCACTTTTGATGCAGAATGTTTCGAATGAGCCTTCCCGTGGCACCGTGCCCACCGCCAGTGCGTCAGCCATCCTGCCCGGCGGCCGGGCGGCGCGCGGGTCTAGGGCCGCTTTCCACTCGTTGCTGGGGTCCGTTAGTGCTCTGGCTCCGTCGCTGCCACACGCAAGCGCAGCCGCGCTGCAAGCTGTGCGGTGTTGGGCGTTGCATTATTCCGCTCACGATAGGAGCTTTTTGCACAGGTATGAAATAGGAAATAAAAATAAGACTAACATAGTATTGCGGTGGTTGCATGCCAGATTTAACTTTGAACCTTTAGGTTGCACTTACGACAAGTCATTTATTTGTGATAAATATGATTTTTGGAATGATTCCATGGATGCATTTCATGCTAAGTTATGTTTTGTGAACTGTTAACGCTGCGTGGACTCAGATCACAAGTATTTAGCGTAATCAGCAAGATTCTGTCGCATTCGGAGGACAGCGCTTGCGGGGACGGAGTTCTGGGTGCTTTGCACGAGAGCTTCCACAGCTATCTCAGCAAGGTAAGCTCTTAAGAAACATCAGGATGGTGTTTTACTAAAACAGTACAAAAACGTAGTTGCGGATCAGCTTTGTAATAAAATTACGTTATTTGCGAACACTTCCTATACTCATATATACGTTAAATGAATGTATGAAGTATTTGCAAAGCTATCTTTTAATATAATAAACTTGTGTAATTCGTTCTAAATTTTTCATCAAAATGTTTTTGTACAGGAAAATTTCGTATGGAGTTGTCCTGACGTAACAGGCTGGTGCGACATCACTGTGTCCTCTCGCCAAGGCATGGCCGGAGCCCTCACCGACGGCAGCACGGAGACCTTCTGGGAGTCGGGCGACGAGGATCGGAACAAAGCCAAGTGGATCCAGGTGTCCTTCCCCGGAGGGACGCCGGACGATCGCCCACATATCGTGTGTGTGCACGTCGATAATACTAGGGACACTGTGGTGAGCATATGTCTGTTACTAATGACTAAAAATCTTGCCTGTTATTATAATTTACCATTTTTCTACTTATTTTTGTCGTGTATTATCAGGTCGAATATTGTTTCAGAATAAAACTCTGCTGGTGTCATTCTTATACAGTGGAGGAGCAAGCGACATGTATCACATGCAAGACATGGAAGTGGATCCCAAAATTGCAACTTGGCTGTGTTACACCTTACCTAGTAAGTCACGCCCTTTAGGTAAAAACGGAAACCTTCATGAATGGGGGATAGAGGGCTACCGCACCATATACAAGTAACTCCCGTGATCGTACCGGTACTCATTTCTGAGTTCTATCGGTACACTTTATTTTTAATATTGATTGGTCATGGGTAATTAAAATACGTTCTGTTTCACGTTACTTTATTTCGTGATTATTGGTAGAAATCAATATGAATTGAAATATATTTTTTAATATTTTTTTTAACATTTTAAACACAAAATATTTGTCAATATTACATTTACATCTCCCCTATTTCTCGATTGAGAGCTAAAAAGTTGTTTGTACACGAGAACAAAGTGATTTGTCCCCTGTATATTTCTATTCAGCAGAGTGTACAAGTTCCGAGTGGTAGGAACTTTATACAAGGTAAAAAATACGATTTAAAAGAATGTGTATAGCATCTACCTACACAAATTAAAAATAATTTGGGTTTGGAGCACGCGCGAACAACTAGGTGCCTATTTTAATGATAAAATAACAATTGTAGAAGTGTCCCTGTCATCTGTGCGCGTGCGTTGCGAGCTGCGCGGCCCCGAGCCGGCGGTGCGCGTGCGGCAGGTGCGCGTGCTGAGCGCGCCGGCGCCGCAGCCCGCCGCCGCGCCGCCGCCCGCACGCATCCTGCACGCGCTCATCGAGGCCGACACGCTCAGGGTGTTCCGCCTGCTCACCTCGCAGGTACACTCGAGTGACAGCTACACACGTCAAAGAACAATAAATAATAAAACATAAGCTTACATCTCGCTTGTGGAGTATAATAAGGCCAAAGTTAACGTCGTGTCGTACTAGGAAGTCAAGGTATTAATGAGGAGTAGGAAAGCGCCAGGTGGCGCGTCAACGTAAACATCGTCTCTGTGCTTATTTAATTTTAAAAACAAATATATTTAACAGTTTGAGACAAAAAGTGTTCTAAAACGTTGATTAAGTGACCAACTATAAACACAAATGTTATTTTTCGATACTATGGCGAATCTTAAAAGAAAAAAGCTTCGATAGTTATTACGCGGTTTTGGGTTGTTTTACGACCTAGAAGTGATATCTACAAAAGAAGACGTCTGTGCAGAAAAATAAGGGAAAATCTTGAAGCAGTGAGTACAGGAAAATCCAATAAGCTATTAATAAAAAGCAAGAAAATCACAATTTACTTTTTCAATTATTGATTTAACGGTTAAAATCAAACTTGGACTTTGAACCGCAAACAAACATTTCAAAAGACAACAGCTGATTCGTCGATCAGATGATCTATGTTTACTCCTACTAGCACCATCTAACAGAAATATAATCAACTAACGCGCCTTTCTATTTGTGTAGTATTCGAACTGACAGCGATCACGCACATAAATCATTACCTAGTTAACTCTACAAAACTACTATTAAATCCCTGAAGATGGCGCCACGAAGCAAAAAATGTAACAAATGCAACAAAGGGATAATAAACAGCAAACATCGCTTGACATGTTCTTGTTGTGATAAAATATATCATATCAAATGCACCAGGGTTCCAGAAAAGATTTTTGACTTGATGACACCACACAAAAAATCGATTTGGAAGTGTCATATCTGCCTAGAGGAACTAAAGTTGCAAAAGAAAAACTTACCGGAGGAAAATTATTCTGGCTCCCCGCAAGCCGTGCATGGCGATGACACCACAGAACAAAACAAACACATTATTAATATTAATATTCACACAGAAAACTCATTCGATTCCCTAAAAACTGATGATTCTGGCGAGATATTCTCAAGCTCAATTGTACAAAAAGACACACTAAACAGAAGCTGTCCTGATTTAGGAAAAAATTCAATTGAGGATCTAGAATTACTAAGGATGAAAAATGAAAGTTTAGAAACTGAACTACAAAAAGCCGACAGTGAAATAGTAGTACTATTAGAAGAGAATAGCTCGCTAAAAAAACAGCTTGAGGAGTTTAAGAAAAAAATTCAAAACTTGACACAGATTTGCAAATCAACTGATAAGTCTTATTCAGAAAATAGAAGGCAAAAACGCAGTTTAAACAGAACACGTATAGATTTCACAAGCTCTTTGCCAACAACACCCAAAATATCGACTCCGACCCTTGATTCACCTGCTCGTGATGCGATATGTCAACAAAAAATCGCCCCAAACCACGCGGTCGCGGTACTGAACTGCGGCGGCAGCGACCAGTACGAAGATCCTTCCGCTACTGACGTTAGTGGCGCCACCAATGTAAAACTGCAAGAAAACTCTAAGGATTGCACCTACCGTCCCGAACCTGTCACTGCCTCGAAATTAATAACTGTATCGAGCGAAACCAATATTTTCGGTGACCAGCCTACGCAGTTCTCCAACAGAATGACAGATGGCGCGGAAGAGCTACACGAGAATACAATATGGATCTTGGGATCGCAGCAATGTGTAGGTTTAGCATCTGCATTATTATATTCTCGGTATAACAATAACTATAAAAAATATAAAGTATGTGGAATCACTAAACCATTTTGTAAAACTAATGAAATATGTAAGAGTATCGAGAACTTATGTATAAAACCTACGGATAAGTTAGTGTTATGTCTCGGAGAAAATGACTGTAATCCTCTATTAATTAAGTGTGAACTTTATAACATATTAGATAAATTTAAAAACAATAATGTAATAGTCTTAGGAGTAAAGTCGAATAGGTATTTAAACGAACGTAAACTTAATAATGAATTAAACCTTGTATGCAATAATTTCAAACATTGCAAATTTTTAAAATATACATTCAATTCTCAAAAGTCATTATGTAGAAAGCTAAGTATTGTAATTGACAGTTTTGACTACGACAGAGAATTCCTAAATTTTAATAAGATTCTCAAACACAGATCTGACCAACATTCAGACATGGAAAAAAAAAGTTTGGTCCAAACAAAAATCACACAATTTTTCAAAAATATTTATAAAAACAAACCAGTCACAGCCAATAACAATCATTCTAATATGAATCAAACTCAGGTATACTCGCAGTTTTTTCGAGACTAATAATCTTAAAATATTACATCAGAATATAGCGAATGCCTTAAGTAAAATGTCACATATTGAAATAGCATTAGAAGAGTTAGTAACACAAAATGAAAACATAGATATTATCTGTCTCACTGAGACTCACATAAAATCAGGTGATGAAAAAAATTTGTACATACCTGGTTTCTATTTAGCTGATTGGTACTCAAGAAAATCCATGAAACGAGGAGGCTCGTGCATTCTATGTAGAAAAAATATAGAGTCCAAAGTGTTGCCATTGGCAAAGAAATTTGCTGATGAGTACACATTTGAATGTTGCGGTATTGAAGTACCGAGTTTAAATAGCATTGTAATTTGCATATATCGTATTCCATTTAATTCTAAAAAGAAAAAGGAAAGCGATCCAAAGCTGTTTCTTAAAAAGCTCGAGGACCTTCTGTCGGAGCTAAAAAAGTTCTTAAAGAAGACAATAGTTTTAACCGGTGACTTTAACATAGACATTCTTAAGGTAACAAATGAGAGTAGAGATTATCACAGAATAGTTCAAAATTACAATTTTAACATTCACATAAATGAACCAACTAGGCTTAATGCCTGTTTAGACCAGGTCTTAAGCAATGCCCCTGATGCATCAGGCAAAACGTTTCCCCTGGGCTTGTCAGACCATGATACCTGCCAAATTTTAACTGTTCCTATAAGAAAAAAGACAAAGGCTGATGATAATATAATCTTTAAAATGAGAAGAGATTATCACCCTGACCATTTACAAAAATTCTATAATTGTTTGAGTTCCATATCATGGTCAGATGTGTATAAAGAAGATAATCTTGATGTGGCTTTTGATTTGTTCCATGAATGGCTTATTTTGTTTTTTAACCTATGTTTCCCGATTATTAGGATAAAAACAAAAGCTGAAAACAGTAAATGTGGAAAGTGGATAACTAAGGGAATAAAGACATCTACTGTGACGAAAAGAAAACTACGTTTCAATTATTATCAGGAAAAATGTAATATCAAAAAAATCAACTACCTTAAATACTCAAAAAAACTAAGAAAGTGTGTACAAATGGCACAAAAAACTACACACGAGAATTATATGCTGAAAGCTAAAAATAAATGTAAGGCATCGTGGGACATTATAAAGAGAAATACAGGACAAATTAATACCAATACATCTTATATTAATCAAATCAATCACAATAACGACATTATATATAACACTGATGACATAGCAAATTTATTTAACAAGTATTTCATTGAATTGACAAATAGTAATACAATAAATAGTAATAGGCAAAAAGTTGATTTGAAACATATTAAACCGGAAAATAGTAGTATGTATATATTTCCAGTGGACAATGAAGAAATTGATAAAATAATAAAGTCACTTAAAAATACGTTAGCAGTAGGATATGATGGAATCCCGACTAAAATAATAAAACAAATGCATGAGCCATTAGTACCTTTATTAACTCATCTAATAAATAAGTCGTTTGTCCAAGGTCTGTTTCCTGATAAGCTCAAAACAGCTGTAGTAAAACCAGTTTTCAAAAAAAAAGACAGAAGTTATCTTGTAAATTATAGACCAATTTCATTAATTCCTATCTTCGCAAAGATATTCGAGAAAGCTATGCATGCTAGATTAGTAAAGTACTTAGATAAGCTTGAACTCATAGCAAGAGACCAATATGGTTTCCAAAAAGGAAAATCTACTTCTTTAGCTGCTTTCAATCTCATTTCACAAATAACAAAAAATATTGATAATAAGATACCTACTACAGTGGTATTCTTCGATATGAGTAGGGCATTTGATTTTGTAGCGCATGATATTCTCCTGAGCAAATGTGAAATGTATGGTTTTCGCGGTAAGGTACTAGAATGGCTTGATAGTTACCTAAAGAACAGAAGGCAATATGTTGAGTTAACTGCCCGAGGGACAAAGAAAGATGAAATTGTATGTAGATCACAGACTTTGCCTAATAATGTTGGGGTCCCACAGGGCAGCATACTTGGCCCTTTACTGTTTTTAATATATATTAATGACCTCCCTATAGCAATAAAAAACAGGTGTTTCTTATTTGCAGATGACATTTCGGTTTTAATAAATGGTAATAAATATGACATAAACAATTATAATAAGGATATTAATGAAACTGTATATAATATAATCAAATGGATGAATAATAATAATTTAATGGCAAATCTGGACAAAACTACATACATACAATTTAACAATAGACGCCCGAAATGCAATCTGTCAATCACCTACGATAAGCAAACAATATTGGAAAGCTGCGAGACTACATTTCTAGGAATTATAATCGATGATGTTTGCTCCTGGGAATCTCATATTGATAAAGTATGTTCAAAAATAAACAGGTTCTCTTATGCGTTATGGCGATTAGGTAGAATAGTTAACCACAATGCAGCCATGCAGGCGTATCATGGTTATGTGGTTTCGGTACTTCGTTATGGAATAATTATTTGGGGAAACTCGGTCCATGTAAACAGAGCCTTTATAGCACAGAAGCAGTGTGTTCGTGCTATATGTAACGTACCTCCAATAACGACTTGTAAGCCCTTATTCCAAAAACTTAAACTACTTACACTACCTTCCTTGTATGTGTACGAAATATGTAATTTTGTAAAAGAGCACACCTACCTTTTTAAAAGATTGGATGAAAATCCTCATTACAACAGAAGGTTCCCTGGAAATCTGCAACTACCCGCAGTTAAGACAGAAACATACATAAGAAACTGCTTTCCTATGGCAATACGAATTTACAATAAATTGCCACCAATACTAAAAGAGCTGCCCATAAAGAAATTTAAAACCCAATTGTACAAATGGCTTGTTGAGAGGGCATTCTATTCGGTGACAGAATTTTTTAATTTTAAAATGTAGACAAAACTGTTATTATTATTATTAATATTATTTTCAAATGACATTGTTATTACATCTTACTTAATCTTGACATTTTTATTGTATGATTATAATTAAATAATGTTAATAATTTGGCGCATATCTTGACTTCTGGTAAAATTTTGCATGCTTAAATTCAAAAGCTAAACATGAGAAACTTTATTTTTAACCAAACACCTTGTACTGACTACTTACCATGTTTAATGCAAAATAAATATTTGTATTGTATTGTATTGTATAAGAATGGCGCTTGCTCCACCTACAAGAGCGTAGCGTAGCTCTTAACAAAGAAGTTTTATATCGTCGCTCCGGGAGATAGGGGTGCAATTTTGTGGCTCTTAAGATAAAGAGAGAGACCTTAACAACTTATATCGTTTCCACTATAGGAACACGGGTCTCTTCCCATACCTCGGGATGATTAGGCCATACTGTGACATTTAGACGTGGGAGAGCCATGCTTCGGCACGAATGGGCCGGCTCGACCGGAGTGATACCACGGCCTCACAGAAAACCGGCGTGAAGCAACGTTTGTTGTGTTTCGCCGAGTGAGTGAGGGTACCGGAGGCCCAACCCCCCTCTCCCTCCCCATTCCCCCATCCCCAATCCCATTTCAAAGGTCGGCAACTCACTTGTGACTCTCCGGTGTTGCGGGTGTCCATGGGCGGCGTTAATCGCTTACCATCAGGTGATCCGTTTGCCACCTATCACATAAAAAATAAAAAAAATAAAAAATACTCCACATACGGGGGCCAAGTCCGGATTGATGGAGGTTTTTGAGGATAGTTAGCAAACTCAGTGTCAGAAGTTTTCAAGTCGCCTTTAAGGCCTCCAACATGGCTTAACGACTGCCATCTTGTGATAGCAGCCATTTACATTTACAAAAAATTTGGAACATAAACTTACATTTCACTCACTGACTAGCACTAGAAGATATACCCAATTAATGTTATACAGGTTAACCTTATATGAAAAGCAATACAGCGCTTGTAACCTTACTAAATTTGCACTGCATAGCGATGAATCCAAGCTCTTATCGATAGCTCCATTTGCAAATAAAAATGCGTACACTTTCAGAAGCCTCTTTATAAGTGTATTTATTACGAAGCTCGGTGTTTTTGTAGTATTTTATTATCTGTACACCAGGTTTTCGGGAAACTGTTGGAGTGGGACCAAAATGGCAGCGAGTCTAACGGTGACGGAGCCACTGCTACCGAAGAAGCCGCCAATGATGATAGCGATCTTAGAGAACACGTCGTTGGGATACTATTCTCTGGGCACAAACTCACCTCGTTACAGAAACAGGTACGTGTCAAAGAGGAGCAGCGATTGTTTGGTTAAGCATCTTAATATTTTTGCGTATGCTATTTATCCACACTTAGCTCCTTATCATTAATTTTAAAAATAATTTCATTTAAATAAATTTTAAAATCATAGGATCTCAGTACACACGGCATCACACCATCTACCTTGTTTGGACTATTAAACTGAACTTGGCAAATTGTGCAATAGGGTGCGTTCGCTACGACGCTTCAAACGTTATAGAATAGTCATGCGTTGATATAACTGATGTGGCTCTGTCTCTTGCACCATTCTTAATTCAAAGGAAGAGGTATTTTGTAAGGGTTTTATTTTATATACCCCTGTCCACACTGTGCGTATAACTTAGGCAACGTCATAGAAGACAGGCAGATATCGTAAGGTTGACATCGTCTTTCTCTCTTATCCAGGTGATGTCGCACATAGTGTGCGCGATCGGTTGCGAGGCGGTGCGGGTTCGCGACGACTGGGAGACGGCGCTGCTGTGCGCGGAGACCGACCGGGCCGAGGACCAGTCGCCGAGGGTGGCACATCATCAGGACAATTATTGCTTTGAGATGCTTTCTTTGGTAAGTTGTTTATTTTCTCTGAGAAAATATTGTCTATTATGCATACAGGGTGAAATTAATCGCGGACTAAATTTTAATCGTAGTTTCTGCTCATGAAGTTGTTCAATTGAACAACTTTTTCTAAGGAACCAATTCAATCGGAGAAAAACTCTTATACAAATCGATGAGCGAACTTTGTATAGAAAGTCATTTTTTTACTCCAATTGAATTGGTTCCTTAGAGAAAGCTGTTCAGTATCATGACTAGAAGTCGCAGGTAAAATTTGGTCCGTGATTTCAATTGCACCTTGTTTGATGTGTATCATACTTTACATACAATCTTACATTCGATTAATAAAGTATGATGTGTTTATTAAACACAAAAACCGATTTAAAATTTAGATATATGTGTACAGAGAATGTAAGGTTGGATGAAGTCACCGATAATTTATTTATTTGTTTCAGTTACTAGCGTTAAGTGGAAGTGCTGTTGGACGAGCCCATCTTGGGCAAAGGACGGAACTACTAGCCGATTTATTGTCGCTTTTACACACGGGATCCGAACGTGTCCAAAGACAAGTAAGTGTATATGGAATCAAAATTACGGCATAAATCACATCAGTGTGTATCCAGTGACGAGAATACTTTTTTTAATTTTGCAGGTTATATCACTTCTACGCCGTATGATTACTGAAATACCGCCGCAGAAAGTTTTCGCAGCTATCAACTGTGGAAACGATTTGAACGCAAGGTTTGTTTCTTCATTTACCACAAAGGTTAGATACAAATTCCTAAAAGGAATTTTGATAGGTAATCGTGACATTTTTCGAACAATTTTTATCAGAGTGACACTACTGGACCATCTGGCTAGCTACGTGGGCAAAGCAATCACGACCCAGGTGAAGGTGAAGGGCGCGGGGGGAGGTTCGCCTGTGACGGCCACCATGGGGTCCAGTGTGGTGCCGGCGCCGCCCGCCACCTGGTTCATGCGGGGCGAGACCGTGAAGAAACACGCTCACCTGGTCGCTAAGCTACTAGCTGACATGGCTGAGGTACGTTGGGATTATAATCGGTCTAGAACAGGATAATTCCGTGTTAATAGATACACAGAGAAAGCTGGAAAAAGGAAGGATTTTGTCAAAACTTTTAAATCTCTTTAAATGAAAAGAACTGAAGACCTTTGGGGGCTATCAGTAAGTTTAATTAGTAATGTATTTATGACTTTAGCTCCATATTTAGCTTGTCTTTTTAATATTAGTATTGATAGTGGCGTATTTCCGGACCTAATGAAATGTAGTAAAGTGATACCCCTATATAAAGTCTGGTAATAAAACTGATCCGGGAAATTACAGACCAGTTTCTGTACTACCAGTTCTCAGATTTTTTTTTGAAAAAATTATGCTCAACCAATTACTAGAACATTTTAATGAAAATAATCTTCTGCATAAACAACAGTTTGGTTTCACAAAAGGTCGATCTACAACTGATGCAGGAGTATCTCTTATTCGTAACATCTATGATGCTTTTGAAGAATCACAGAATGCAATAGGAGTGTTCTGTGATTTATCTAAAGCATTTGATTGCGTTGAGCATAATACATTTCTTATAAAGTTAAAGCATTACGGTGTCAAGGACGGGGCCCTCAGTCTTCTTAATTCGTACTTAAGCAACAGTACGCAAAAAGTCCAAGTAAATGGCACAAATTCATCCGGCTCTAAGGTTAAAATGGGTGTGCCTCAGGGATCTATATTAAGCCCTTTTCTTTTCATACATAAATGACTTGCTATAATATGGTGCAAAATTTGTCAAACATTGTGTTGTTTGCTGATGATACTTCTCTTATTTTTAAGATTGACAAGAAAGATAGCAAAATTGACGAAGTAAACAATACTCTTTCAGAGATTCTAAAGTGGTTCACTGTTAACAATCTACTCTAAATGCAAAGAAAACAAAGTGCATAAAATTCTCATTACCAAATGTAAAGAAAATTGGAAACAGTGTAATTGTAGATAATAATGTATTGGACTTTGTAAATAAGACCGTTTTTTTAGGTATAACTTTAAATGCTACACTGCAATGGGCACACATAGAAACCTTAGCGGGACGGCTTATTTCAGCTGCATATTCTGTTAAGAAAATAAGACAGTTGACAGATGTAGGTACTGCGAGACTAGTGTATTTTAGTTATTTTCACAGTATAATGTCTTACGGAATCTTACTCTGGGGACATGCGGCTGATATTGAAACGATTTTCATTTTGCAAAAAAGGGCAATTCGCGCAATCTACCAGATGCGATCCCGCGAGTCGTTGAGGAATATGTTTAAAGAAATTAATATTCTTACAGTTGCTAGTCTATTCATATACGAAAATATCATGTATGTACGTAAAAATTTGCACTTGTTTCATAAAAACAGTGACAGTCACCATTTTAATCTAAGAAATATTAATAACATAGATGTTGCCTATTCGAGACTGAGTAAAGTTAAGAAGTCATTTATGGGGCAGTGTGTAAAATTCTATAACAAAATACCCGAAAATGTGACTAGTTTGCCAGAAAACAAATTCAAATTGCATGTGAAAAATTGTTTATGCTCTAAAGGGTATTACAAAATACTAGATTATGTAAATGACAATGATATATGGACATGTATAGATCCTCCAGCTCACAATTTTATTGTTAATATGAATTGTAATAGAAGTTAAGATTTTATTTAAAAAATGTGTTGAAGCGAGTTTCTTTTGGGCTCGACGTTTCTTCTCGCTTCGTAAACACTTCCCGAAACGTTGAGTGTACAAGTCCTGCGTGGTAGGGACTTTGTGCTAGGTGGAAAAAAATATTGACGATTTATAATTGACCACGCTGAATACGTTAAAAACAACCGACTTCAATCGCAACAACTCCAATTTTGATATGTTTTTGTTGATTTTCTCAAAAACCGCTGAATCGATTTCGATAAAATTTATATGGGACCACCTGTGAAGTATACCCTTTTAAACAAAAAAAGAATTTTCCAAATCGGTTCAGGTGTCTTCGAGTAATCGGTGAACATACATAAAAAAAAAAGATTCCGATGAATTGAGAGCCTCCTCCTTTTTTTTGAAGTCGGTTATAAAGCATGTGTAAAGCATCTACTTAAATAAAAAAACATTTTGACTTTGAGTTTGAACTACATTTATATCGTACAATCGAGCGGCTTTTAGACTTCTCAAACGACTCAATCAGGTATCTGATCGGTCAACTCAGTATGGAAATTCAATTTTTTTTTCTCCAATTGACTGCGGGCTTCTACTCGTGAAACATAATAACTTCTTCAAGAAACTCGAATTTTGCTTATCATTCCGCAACTAGCCGATCAGTTAATTGAGTTGTTTCAGAACTCAAAGTTTATTCATGAACTCATTATAGGTTTTATGGCGATATTGTTCCGTATCAGGATTTCAATGGTGTCAGAACCTTATAACACCATATACTCGTAGTCCGACTACGCTTATATGGCTTGCGGATGACAATGACAGGGCGGCGCTTTTTCGCAAATCTGACATGTATTTCATACAAATAGTGTCATTTTTCAAGATGGCGGCGTAAGTTCCGGTTTTTGACCACTCGCCAAATACAACGGCTGTATACACTCGGCTTCAAAAAAATCGCACGTCCGTAAAAATAGGCTTCAAGCACTGTTAATCCTTAAGACAAGCAGTTATTCGTAGCAATATTGATATCATTTGAGAGCCCTATAAAAACTCTTTAAAAAAATATCCATTTCATTTGATTAAAGAAAAAGCTTGACACTTTAAGTCACTGTGAATAACAATGGAACTGATTCTCCTCTTCAAATTTTGTTTGTATTGTTTTGTTTTTTCGGTATAAAAGGGTCGATACAGCTTATCGGGGGATAAATTTGCTACCAACAGTCGAAGAAGACATAGAAGAATATCTTTCATCAGAAAAACGTCCTTGAAGATGGACACTACTGCTGCTGAAGCCGCCCAAGTTATCGCACTACTGCAATCAGGACTACGTCAGTGTGATGTTGCTCGGCAATTGCACTTGAGTCGCTTTTCTGTTCGAAGAGTGTACCAGCGGTTCCTGCAGACCGGTGGCTTTGTCCGAAGGTGTGGGTCTGGTAGAAATCGCTGCACTTCTGCGAGAGATGACCGATTCGTCGTATCGAAGTCTTTGAGAAATCGGTTCTCTAATGCTGTTGAGTTGCAACAGCAGCTTCAAGCAGTTCGTAGAAGGGCCGTGAGTGTCTCTACAGTTAGAAGAAGACTAAAGGAGAGAAATATTGTGGCTAGAAGACCTGCCACGGGTCCAGAATTAACCGCAGCGCATCGGCGAGCACGCCTGCAATTTGCTCGCGCCCACGTCAATTGGACCCTGGACCAATGGAGAGCTGTTCTCTTCTCAGACGAAACGAGAGTGTGCCTTTTCTGCAACGATAGACGCAAAAGAGTATACAGAAGACAATGGGAACGTTTTGCCCAAGCCTGCATCCAAGAGACGGTAGAATACGGGGGCGGTTCCTGCATGTTCTGGGGCGGCATATCTGCCGACGGCAAAACTGAACTTTCTTGCGTCTCTCGGACCGGCGGTACTCGCGGGCAAGGGTCGATGACTGCTCACCGGTACATCACAGAGATCCTGGAAGAACATGTGGTCCCCTATGCTGGATTTATTGGCGACGGGTTCACATTAATGCACGATAACGCTCGCGCGCACACTGCTGGAATTGTGCAGGGCTACCTTCAAGAGGTTGGGATCCCTGTCATGCAGTGGCCAGCGAGAAGTCCAGATCTGAACCCGATAGAGCACCTCTGGGACCAGCTGAAACGCAAGGTTAGATCCCGTGATCCCGCTCCCGCGACTCTTCAGGAGCTCCAAGACGCCGTTATTGAGGAATGGGACAGAATCCCTCAAGAAGAGGTCCTAAAGTTGGTGCGATCCATGAGGGAGCGCATGGAAGACGTCATTAGGGCTAGGGGGGGTAACACTAGGTTTTAGGTTAGTTTTAAGCAACGGTTTTGAAAAATTAATCAGATTTCATTTGGGTTTTTTAAGGATTTTTATTGTTTTGTAAATTTTTCTCAGTTTCAATAAAAAACATTGAATGAATTATTGTTTTTGCATTCTCTGTTTCCTTACCTTTCAAATGATACCGAACATTACCAATATTTCATAATACAAATACGATTGAAAGATGTTTAAAATAGATTTCTTAAAAGGTGCGATTTTTTTGAAGCCGAGTGTAGTTGGACTACTTCAACTCTTGATAAAATGTAAAAATTTCTACCGATGTCGTATAACTTGCCTTGATTCCGTCTAGGGTAAAGTGTCGCCTGTATGGACGGCGGAGACGCAGGCCACGTTGGGCGGCTACGTGAGCACGCTGGCGTCCATCGACGACTTGGAGCGGCGGCCGGCACGCTGCATGGCGGCGCCGCCAGTCTGGATGGCACTGGCCGCGCTCGCCGTCTGCGAGCAGTCGCACTTGGAACTGTGAGTCAAATATGCCATTCATAACATTATTTCCTCAGGCTCTCAAATAGGAGAAAGGAAGGCATTTATAGGCAGATCTGGAACCTTCCTCCCTGCGTATTAAGATCGTGTCTCGGAAAATATGTAGTTGAGAAAGCCCAAAGTTCGTTCTTGACATATCTTAAGAATATTATAGAAAGGTTTTTTGATGTGGATTTCTTCAAGTATTATTTTCCAAAATCACACCTTGCATCGATATTTTTCGTACACGACAATTTGTAAGCGGTGCCATTGGATATTCTCACAAAACAACCTGTGCGGGCAGGCGGACTTGACAATAAAAAGCTAACATCCCGGTTCATATACATGTCAAGCGACTATTGTCGGTTAGTTAGTTAGGTCGTATTAGTTTGTAGTCTCCGTAATAGGAATGGGCAAATATAAAAAAAAAAAAAAACAAAAAAGGAATAAGCGTTGAATTTTCCTCATAATCAAATACATAATTCATTAATTTTGTTTTACACACAGGGTGAACAACAGCGGCGACATCCGCGGTTCTCGCGGCCGTGATTCCGCAGTGGAGTCACGGTCGTTTTGCGCGAACCACGACGACGGCTCCACGGTGGCGGTTATCGAGTGCCGCTCCTGTGGCCCTCTGTGTGCAGAGTGCGACCGCTTCTTGCATCTCAACAGGACGGCGAGGACGCACCATAGACAGGTATAGTGTAATTTTAAACGCTGCCTTAGATTTTTTTAAATCGTTCATTCATTATAATATAATTTTAAACGCTGTCTTAGATTTTTTTACATCGTTCATTCATTATAATATAATTTAAAATTACACTATTATGTGTTCCACAATATTACAGGCAACGATATCTGTGTATGTACAGATGCCGGCAAACTTCTTGAGTATAGATGACGTAGTGGGGGAGGGAAAGTTTGCGCATATACACTTACTTGCAATATAAAGTACACAATCAAACAATTCAGTTATAAACTTCTTTTGTAAGGATGGTTGTTTATCATATAGTGTACAACAAATTATAAAATAAAATATATAAAAACGCATATTTTTATATTTCTAAGAGTATATCTAGAGTAAATTGTTAGTAATTAAAAATCAATAGTTCTGATATGGTGTCGAAATAGGCAAAGAGGGGGTGACCTCCGGTCTGGGACCTTCCTGATGCAAAGGTTGTCCATCGCTATTCAGCGCGGAAACGCTGCAAGCGTGATGGGCACCTTTGCGTCTGGAACGTTTAAGGGTGGACTATTTGACTAACGAAGCCTATTAGTGGATTTTTTATATTGTATTTTTGTTTGTATATTAATTTTTGTAAGTAAAAAAAGATATATGTTTATATAGTTCTGAATGTACAATTTAATCTTGAGGTATGAAAGACGTTCCTTCTATCGGGTCGAAAGAACCATAAGCAGAGCTGGTGCTAGGCATTGGTTTAGCGGCGGAAGTAGAGTTTTAGCTCGGTATTGTATCGTCATCGTGGTCATCTTCATCGTCATTGTCATCCGAGTCACTATCATCGGCAAATATGATCAATTCGTCATTCACTAAATCTACGACATGATCGCTTAAACAACAACAATTAAACCAACAAACAAAAATAACAAAGTTTTCACTGCACGCAAATGTATTCGGGCGACAAAGGGACGTAGACGCGGAGCGGGAGGCAAGCGTCGACTGATCTACCAATAGCGCGATCGAACCACGCTTCCCGCCGTCGCGCCCCGCACCCCACCACCAAAGAGACCTATAGTCATTACTCAAGAAGTTTGCCGGCATCTGTACTATTGATTACATCAATAATATTTCAAGGATGTAATTTGTTTTTTTTTCATACGCATGAGCAATTCGGCTACTGCGCTACTGAACAATCTGGAAATCTTTTTCTGAAATTATGTTTATCAGTTTTTCAATACTTGAATTAGTTGTCCATTATAATTGTATATACGTTTTCCTAATACTTTCTATATATATTATATAATATTTTCTCTCTTCATTTTAGATATGCAAAGAGGAAGAAACAGCTATCCGCGTCGATATCCACGAGGGCTGCGGTCGAGCCAAGCTCTTCTGGCTTCTGCTACTGGTGGACCGTCGAACACTGAAGGCTTTAGCAGAATTCCGCGGCCTTGACAATGCTATGGGCGATGCAGCGGTGGGCGAAGCGGCGCTGGCCACCGGCCCGCCCGGGCTTGCTGGCGCGTGTCGCTTTTGTGGCACCCGTGGCAACTCGGGGTTATTGGCCATCGGCAACGTCTGCGCTGACCAGCAGTGTCAGGTAAAATTAAGGGATACGTCGATAATGAATAAATTGTTAAAGCGGTTACAGTTACAATCAGTGGCGCAGCAAAACCACTCACTGAATTTAATTAACTACGTATTTGTCTATATACATATTTTCGTAATTTGAATAGGGTAGTTGTCTTTTCACTAAATAGCTTTTTTAATGAAACAGTAGAAAAATGTAGTTTGCAATTTTTTATTTTTATAAATTTCGTAATCAGTACGGAAACGACTATACGAAATTATGACGTCATAATTAGTACTCTACTTGCCTATGGGGAAGAAAACGCAAAGCTATTTGCAGATGGCGCTCCGGACGCTTGACTCATAACAACTTTCAATTAGTTCCGCGTTTTTTATTATCGAGGTGTTATAAATGATTTTTTTTCTTCTGTAAAATTGTTAAATAGAATATGTATGCGACTTGGACTGTTTCTCAATTAAAGGCGAAGTTGAAAAGTACTCATTTGAAAACGTAACTTTTCCCACGTCTTCTTCATCCGAGAATCTTTAGGAAATTAATGATTTCCATTATTATTGCAACCAATCGCCACAAAACGCGGCATTTTTATAATAATCTTATGTTTAGTTCACGTAAACAAGTTTTTCTATACGTTTTGACAGTTAGTATGATTCAAGCGATATCAGCGCCTCTATCGGCGAGCTTTGTCAGTTTTCTTCCCCATTCAAGAGCGCTGACACCGTCATTATACCGTGTGGTTAATACGCTGATCGTACGCGAGCGTTCACACCGTCATTATACCGTATTGGCAACACGCTGTCATGTCAGGAGCACGGTCGCGAGGTGTGCACGCCGTCTAGCAGTCAACTACCCTATACAGGAGCGATCTTTATACCGTCATTATACCCTTGTGTTGTGGTACTCACTGATCGTACCGTTGTCGTGTCAGGAGCACGGGCGCGAAGCGTGCACGCGCGTGCTGGCGTGCGGCCACCTGTGCGGCGGCGTGCGCGGCGAGCGCGCCTGCCTGCCGTGCCTGTTCGGCTGCGACGCGGCCGCGCCTCTGCGCCAGGACGCCGACGACATGTGCATGATATGCTTCACCGACCCGCTGCAGGCTGCCCCCGCTATACAGGTGTGTTTATTCTTTAACGCGTGTTTGCAATGCGTTGTAGACAAACGAGGTCATGGTCAATGGAGAATCTACGTGGGCCGGTGCTTGAGACTCGCTGCTGCTGATGGTCGAATATAACTTTTTTTTAACGATGACACCAAAATAATTAATCAACAGTGATGTTAATGGTGACAAAACTATTTTGTCATACAGAAACGGGACTTATAATGAATACCCACCCACTCATATCTGATTTTACAACCTAGAATAATTTTTAAGTATCCCTTTTTCTATAATTTAAATGAATGTAACCGTGCTATCACAATGCAAAGCGTCCGAATTCCTTACACTCGGCAGGCAATTTAAAAGAGGTAATTTAATGTTGCAGTTAAAATGCGGCCACGTGTTTCACTTGCATTGCTGTAAGAAAGTGCTCGCCAACAAATGGATTGGTCCAAGGATCACTTTCTCGTTTTCCCAGTGTCCCATTTGCAAGGTAAGTCTACTAATTTACAGTGTGAGTGACTATAAACAGTGATAGAAAATATTGATTCATTAAAATAGGGCATTTACTGCCAGGGGGCCGACTTCATGAAAATATTGGGAATTCTTTTTTGTTTATTTTCCTGATATTTTCAAACTAGCTTTCACCCGCGTGGGTATCGTTTTTGTGATTACCATTGAGGGACGGGAGTGCGCGAGCCCCAAACGGCGAACGTGGAAATGAGTTTTTGGGATAAAACGTACTTTGCCTAAGCTTTTTGGGGGGGCAAGGCACTCCCAGGCCCTATGGAGTCGGTGCCAGTGTTTACTGCTAATCATCGGAGTTACTAATTTTTTAATGTAATTCCAAGCTAGTAAGTTTTTCTACTGTTTTATTAAAAGGGTTATTTAGTGATGAAATATTTCATAATTATTTGGGAAGTGTGCAGTGGGGATGATATGGGTTGTTATCAAATTTATTTGTTGATACATCAACTACCCTGCTAGCCAACATAATAATCCTATCCCATACAGGAGGATATGAACCACTGGACCCTGGAGGAGTTACTGGCGCCCATCCGGCGGCTCCGCGAAGAGGTCCGTCGCAAGGCGCTGATGCGGCTCGAGTACGAAGGGCACGCGGCCGGCGCCGGCGCAGGCGCGCGCAAGACGCCGCCGGACCCCGCCGCGTATGCCATGGAGCGATACGCCTACTACGTGTGCCATAAGTGCGGCAAGGTGAGTGGGGCTTTTGTTTTATTTTATTGTGTTAGGTTTCAATAGGCTGACGGCCTACCAGATGGAAAGTACCCGCCGCCTATGAGCATCTTAACCCCAGACAACAAGAGTTATCAGTACCATTAGTGCATATATTCTTCTTGCTCGGTCCCTTAGTGCTGAGAATCGCGACCACAAATAAGGTCTTCATTGGCTGTGGTTGTAGGTGCTATGGACTGCCCTCTGAATGGGTTATTTTATTGTGTTAGGTGTCAACAGGCTGATGGACTGCCAGATGGAAATTACCCACCGCCGCCGATGAGCTTCTGTAACCTCAGACAATAAGAGTTATCAGTGCCACACCGATCCTTGATGCCTCTTATGTCGGTAATTGCCCTGGCTATCTCGCCTTACCCGCCAGAACACAGCGCGCTGCTAGCAGGTATAGCGCGAGTAGTAGTACCCATCCAGTCGGAATTTGCATATTAAGGTTCTACCACTAGTGTCTGTTATCTTTTTCTTGTTTCTCAATGCTGAGGATCGCGACCACAAATTAGATCTCTCCATTGGCTGTGGTCGTAGGTGCCATGGACTGTCCTACAGGTATCTTCGCCATATCTATCTATCGGGAATGTGCTCTACCCCTGGCTCGTTTGCCATCCATCTGACCCAGAATTATGTGCTTCTCCACACTATGCCTAGATGACTGCTTAATATGTCCGAAGAGGCAAAGGGATGTGTCTATTAAAAATAAATTATGTTACAAAATTGTTTAAAATTCTGAACAATGACGTCATTGATCAGTATAGTAGTTAGAACGTGCCGGATTAGAGCCAGTAGCTCTTCCAGGGTCCAGCGGTTCATATCCTCCTGTACAGGACTGTAATGTGTTTTAATGTGGTTAGCGTAATTTGGTGGGAAACCCAGGCTTTGTAAAAAAGCCTAATCTTATTATTTGTACGTGATTAGGCGTACTTTGGGGGTCTGGCGCGGTGCGAGGCGGAGACCAGCGGGTGGTGGGAGCCGGCGGAGCTGGTATGCGGCGCGTGCAGCGACGTGGCGGGCGCGCGCTCCTGCCCCAAGCACGGCGGCGACTTCCTCGAGTACAAGTGCCGCTACTGCTGCTCTGTGAGTACCATCGTCAGCGCTGAATATGCCCACCTTTTAACATAGGCCTCCTTATCGCTATCGTTAACAAACCTAACCCATATTGTCCCCACAGCAAGGGCACATGTCTCTTCCCATACCTAGAGAAAGTTAGCCATACTCCACACACACGGGGTCCAAGTCCGGATTGGTGGAGGTTGTAGGGCTAGTGACCAACCCCAGTGTCAGACGTTTTCAAGCCTCTGACATGGCTTAACGACTGCCTCCCTGTACGGTGCTAACACGCGTTATTTTAGGATTTTACATGAATATTTCCTTATCTAGGTCATCGCAGTTCACGAATGTTATACATCGCGTGTACGTACTCTCTATTGGATTATTTAATAATCATACTATCATTTTAAAATACCGTTCAATTTTATGGTCACAAACCTAAGCTCAGCACTTTTCACTCACTGAAAAACTTTGTCCCTCGAGTTATGTGCTATTTGAATATACAGGAACGCATTTAATTTTATTTAGATATAAAACTATCTGACCACGTGACTTTGGAGGTTCAATAAATTAATTTTTGGTTATTATACAGGTTGCAGTTTTCTTCTGTTTCGGCACGTCGCACTTCTGCAACACCTGCCACGACGACTTCCAGCGTGTGACGAACATTCCGAAACATTTGTTGCCCCAATGTCCCGCAGGTGTGTTCTAGATACTATGTGTTTTTATTCATATTTGCTATTTATTGATTGACATATCCATTTTGATAAAGGAGTGGAAAATTCATCAATAATAATATCAAATAAAAATGTATTGGATTCTTCCTAACGGCCACTAGGTTCTGCTCCCCTGAAGGGGATCGTTGGGAATGCAAAAATTACCCCCTTGGAAAAGTCAGGGGAGCTATTAGAATTGATTGAAAAGCACTGTTTAGATACCGATTAGTGTACCTAATAAATTACTGCGTAACGATATATATTATTATTAATTTCTGGTGTTTTGTGTAGGGCCAAAAGGCGAACAGCTACCCGGCTCATCGGAGGAGTGTCCTTTACACGTACAGCACCCACCCACGGGCGAGGAGTTCGCGCTGGGCTGTGGCGTCTGCCGCCACGCGCAGGCCTTCTAACTGCCCGTAAAACCCATTGCTAGTCCATTATTGTAAACTAGTGTAAGAACAAATTAATTTACTTATCTTGTGTTTGTGACCTTAAGTTTGTTTTTTTTTTTTTTGCATTTACGTGAGAAACGCCACGACCAGAGACCAATACTAATGTTATCACGCGACTGGCGTAGCAGATGGCGCTCATGCTACACCTACAAATACCTGTGTATCCTACCAGTATGGCATAAGTATGTTTTGTGGGTTATATAACTGCTTGCCTTTCGTTAAAGCTTTACCAAACAATATTACACTTTTTTTACTACAAATCTAGTCAAATGTATGACTAATTTCTAAAATTGTGATAAACAATAGGTCAATTCAGATAACAATTCATTGTGTAAAGGGATGCGTGGCACCGTTAAAGTAAGACATTTGAGATGTCTAGTAGTTATAATTTTTATTATTTTTAATTAAGATACCTCCACTGAAATCGTGCAATATATTTTTTAATGTTCTCTTTATGTATCTTCTGAATTCGTTTATGGATTATTTAGCTGCAAGGATTTTGATGACTAGTTTAAAATTATATTTATAATATTACTGGTGGATTTTTGAATATTAATTTATTATTAAAAATAGATGAGTAATAACTGATAATTTACGTATAAAATGTTTATTAAATTAAAATAGAATGCACGCGTTTTTAACATACGTACTATGTCATCGAAACAGTTCATCACAGACGCTATTCATCACTTAAAGTTTTTGTCGGAAACGCGTTTCATAAGAAAAATATTTGCCCACAAGTTTAACAAGAAGCAGCAATTTCCTGGCCGCTTATTTTAGTCGCAGTATGATTCCCAAACTGCAAACGGTCTGAAAATTCAATTAGCAAATATTCGTTTAGTCACAAAACGTTCATTTCATTTCACAAAATGTAAGATGTAGAATACAATATACAGAATGTTCAATTCGTAAGTGGTCCAAATCAATTCAAAATTTTACAACGTTGCTGAATTACAAATGTGAACTTGCATTTCACATACAAAATTGGCAAACAATTAGCTGATTGATTTGTGTGAAAGTTTCTTTTTCATTTATTGCAGATTTCTTTCTTAGTAGAACAATATCCACTTTTAGATGATTTGAAGTCCAATTTGAATTCAGAGTGCTAGATGTTGTTCCACCCTGTAAATGTAATAATTAAAGAAGGGCTAAGGGATTTAGAAAATTATGGATACATGACAATATGAACGAACGCCGATCACTTTGGAGGCGAACTGCGTATGTAACGAAATGCGTAAATGGATTGTTTTTTTTTAAATCACGACAAATCGCGAATGCGACTAAACGCGTGTAAACCTTTAAAATACCGTAAAGCTAAGTAGAATTATAAAACCAACTGCTTTTGATAACAAATATATCTATGAGAGATTAACAGTACATTAAATCCACTGCAGCTCGTAAGATCGATCAGCTACACCACACCTGTTAGTTCTGTTGTATAATTCGCATAGAAAAGACTGTCTTCAGTGGATAATGTAATAATAATATCACTTTAATTTTTACTACATTTATAATTTTAGATGGGTTTATTTTTAAAATCCTAGCATAATCTCAGTAATATCTTTTAAAATATTTTTGAAATCTCAACGAAAGAAAAAGTGATAAATTGTGTCTAAAATCATGAATGTCATAACTCATAACCCAGTCGTAAAACAAAATATACTAAGTAAATTTTTGTAAATAATGGTCCTAAACTTGCAGATATTCTATTCCATTTATTAAATGTTGTAATACTTATTACGATTATATGCACCCTAGAAATCTGTAACACGTTTTAAATGTCAAAATGATTTAACATTACATAGTTATTTAAGTAATTTTTCAATAAAGCTCGTGGAAAAAAAAAACAACTATTATTTAACGAATACTGTGACTTTCTGTCCGCACGAACTAACCATATGGTTGGAAACTGTGCGAGTTCGTGTGCACGAACTATCGCGAAGATTGCTAAAAATTATCGAATCATGTTAAGCTCACGAGTCACGCACGACACGAGTAAAAGAGGGCGGCACCGTGCAGGATATGTATGAAAAAAATGTGTTACTTGTTTGGTTTATTGGATTTATTTTTCGATCCCATGCAAAAGTTGGTACCTTTGTACCTTTTTAGAAAGCTTATGAAACAAGGAACTTTTGTCACTAATTTGTACGCCAAGTTCACAACATTTTTTTCTAGTAATACTCAATTACTTATGGAAAATTTATACAAAATAATATTTTTATGCAACTGAAGACCCTTTATTTTTGAGACTATGTGAGTTTTGGGCAAGGATTTTTTTTTTCAAAGCAAGCGCTCATTTCTCAGCTTTTAAAAAAATATTAATTTAATGTAAACGGTGTTATGGTTTTTTGGTAATAAGGTAGAAAATTTCAAAAAAATCTAAAAACAGTAATATCTCAGTAACCATACCTTTTTGACCCCTGGTTAACTGGACTAAATTTGTTGCAAATGACCTCTAGTATAACCCCTTTGAAAGATCACGTCGAATTACCAATCACCCTGTATACATGGTATGGATTGTATTGGTTCCTTAGAGAAAGTTGTTCAGTTTCATGAGCAGAAACCACAGTTAAAATTTGGTCCACGATTTTAATTTCACCGTGTATATATGAAAAATAACATTTCTATGCGAAAATCTCCTAAAATGCATCTGTAAATTTTTTATGCTAAAATTGCTTTCAGTGTAATTACAAAGTCAGTTTTTTACTTGTTTGTCCTTCTTTCATGTTGCAGCAACGGAGTCGTAATTTTTTCACAGATAGTTGACGAGATCGGAAGTGACATAGTCAACTTTTTTTTTACCACAAAAATACTATTAACATTTATTGCAAAAAAGTCTCAAATGTTTTTATTGCAATTTGGCAAAGAACCTTGGCTGATATCTCGTGGTGATACGAATTCATCTTAGATTTTGAAGTATGAAAAATTCTTACTTATTACATAGGAAGTACCTAAATAGAACAGAAGAATGATTGAGTGATTCCGCTTTACTTTTTTTATACAGGATTTGAAGAATTGCGTTTTAATTTTTAAGGGGTTACTCAGAATCAAGTATAGAATAGAGTATAGAAAAAATGCGATATACAATATTTTTTTAATTTTACCGTATACATTATTGATTCACTATTCAGATTTAGTATGGGAATCTCAAAAAAAAAGTACGATCGGAATATTCAATATTTTTCCTGTATTCTGTACTTGATTCTGAGTAACCCCTCAAAATTTCAGACGCAATATTCCTGTTTATACAGGATCTTTCTTAAAACGTGAAAAACATTTACCGTATATTTTCATTTTACTCATGGGACTAAACAACTTTCTCCAACGCTAGACGAATCTATTGCATTTTCAATTGGGAAAATATTTTTTAGATCTTCCATACAAAGTTAACGAATCACCTGATCCATAAGGTAGAATGAGAAGTCCAGTTTCCTGTGAATCGTGTATACCTATACTACCTATCCTTTTGAAAAAAAAAACAGTTTCATGAGTAGAAGCCGTCATAAAAAATCAGTTACTTTAAAAGGGGCCCTATGTTATAAACATTTTTAATCGATAAATTCGTTTTTCCAAGCCACCGCAGTTAGGTTTTTTAAAATTGTTTAGAATTTTGCAATTCTCATGGTATTGATGTCAACAGGGCATCGCACCTACCAAGTGCCACTCAAACAGGTGTGTCAAAAAGATAAAAGAGATCCAGTTCTGGTAACGTCACGTTGCATTGTATCAATAACAGTTTGTCTCGCTATCAATGACTTCACGCATTGCCTGACCGGTGAGTGTCGCGTCGCACGCAATTGATATCAAAGAGTGGCGCAGGAGTGACATCAGCCAAACAATGATCAATACGTTGAAATCAAAAGTGAGTTTTTGTATCAATATTTTCTTAAGACTGTGGAGAAATGCAGTGAGAACAAGCGACAGGTTTTACCATATAGTTCCGTGGAGCTATAGAAGACCATGCTTGCCGTCGATCAGAAAATTGGCCAACTTTGTATTGGTAGGACCTTTTATGAATTGTATGGGTTTGTTAATGAAAAAAGTAAGTTTTATTTGTGTTTTCTATACGGAGTGAAATTATATTCTATTCGTTCCCGTTAACAAACGATAATTGGAGTTAAAATTTTTTGTTTTGAAATTATTTAAATTAAAATCGGAAACTTAAATTATTTGACATGATAACTATAAATTATAAAGCAGTAAACTATCACCACAAAATAGACACAGAACGTCCGCTCAATACAAACCACTAAAATCGTAAGCATATACATGCTTATAGAAATATACCGTCGTTCGAGGCAAGGTCACGATCGCGCAGTACGTGATCTTGCCTACAACGACCGTACACGTCTATAAGCATGTATATGCTTAGGATTTTTGTGAGCGTATTGAGCGGAACTTCTGTATCTTATCTGTTTTGTGCTATCACTTTCAGTATGAACCGAACTTTAGTCACTGTAGTTCCTAAATGGCAGAGACATCAAATAATCCCTAGAGAAATTAAAGAAAAACACGCTCCACGCCAAAAATAGGTAATTACTGTATGCTATTGTGATGATAGTCATCATCATCATAGGCCAAAAGACGTCCACTGCTGAACAAAGGCCTCTCCCAAGTATGATAAGTACCTATGTAAGTATATTGATGTTTTTTTTAAAGGAGCTTTCCAGTAGGCAGTTCGTTTGCCGTAATGTGTGTTTGTATGTCTACGTTTTCCGCGGAAACTACAGAAGAGTGGAATTATTCTTTTTATGTTGATGACTTGGTCAGTGGTTTTCAAAGCTTGTACAATGGTTTTGCAACAAAAAAATAAATTGTAATATAAAAAATAAATTGTAATATAAAAAATAAATTGTAATATAAAAAATAATAGTGTGTTGTTGTGTATTGGAAGGACTGGCTGCGGCTGACCCGTGCGCATGCGTGCACACTATCGGTGGCGCTGAGTTTGAACGCGACATGGCGGCTCCCGCGGGATGCTTTCCGACGCGGCGGCCTTGCGTATGCATTTGCGCACACAGTGGCCATGTTTGGTGTAGCACTTCCGGCCACCTGCCTCCAGCTCGCTGTGGGACAGCTGTCCCAGCAGGACGTGGTTGGAATATGGAAGGCAGTACCATTTTTTAAAGGTTAGAAAAATGTGTTCGTTGATTTCCGGATTAAAAAAATAATACTGGGTTCTAAATATCAAATACGTACTTAGTAGGTACCAAAGACACTGACAATTAAAAAAATATTTTTTTTTAACTGTCCAATGTAACGTAAGGTCTGTTACAGTAACGTGTTTACCTTGAACTGTATAAAATTTTTGTGTTGCGAAAATATCAATTAATAATATAGTAAATCAACCAGGTTTTATATACATAGAGTTCAGCATTACTGTTCAAAACATTTAAAATCCAGGGCGAATTTCGGATCGTTTTTCTATTCAACCGTTTTTCAAAATATATGCTGTACTAAGTTTTGTTGGCTTTGGCGTGGTTACCATGTTACAGGGTTTACAGGTATTCGAAATAACTATTCGGAGCTATTTCTATTTGTAAATTTAAAAAAGTTAACCAAATTTTTTCATAAGTCGAGTCTTCAAAGATGCGACTGCGGAAGGCCTTAGAGATTATATCTCATCTCAATAACGAAACCCTTAAGTGTGCCGACTTGGTCGTTTTGTTTTAAAAAAAAAAACGAATATTATTTTTGTATCACTGGTGTCACATTAATCTCAAACTTATCAGTTAAGATATTCTTTATTGTCAAATAACGGAGTAAGTACTTAAAGTTGTTACAGGTTATAAGTTTCATCAGTTTACCCATTCCGGGCATACATAGGTATATTAGTAATAATTAAATTTAGTTAAAAAGTACTCTTCTAAAGTATAAAATAATTTATCAATTAACCACTGTAATGCACACTTGAACTGATCACCATTTAGTTATTAAATGAATCGGGCAAGTGATTACACATTTTGACATCCACTACAATAGCGCTTTTACTGAATATGTAAACTTTTAGCTAAAAAAGACACATATTATTTAAGTATCCACCAGTTCTCCGTGGTCTCAAAAATTCTATTGTTTCAGGCATAGGATACTTAAGACTCCTCATCACGATGTTGGAATCAGTCTTTACAGCAATTTACTTGGCGCTCACCGTTACCTACTTCATATACATTTTAAGTACCGTGATACCTTCAGAAGACTGTCAGTTAAATGAAACACGAAACGTAAGTTTAAACAATTTTTAAACTGAATTAATTGTTATTCAGAAACTTTTTGCCCATATAAATTATTATTTTGCTTTTGAGCCAATAAAGTAAGTAGTAATTACTTACGTTTTCGTCTCTTGCGATCTTCCTATGTCTCTAAAGTTTCCTTAAAACAAATTAAAAATGTTTTATTTTATAAGATTGTACGGGAGACGAGATACTGTAAATATTTTTATCCGATCGCCTTATTAATTTTCAGGAGCAATACGATACGGCTGTTTACAACACAACTGTGTGCAAGAAGTAATGTCATACGCAAAGTTAGTTTTCATTTATTAATGAAATAGTCTAATTCACTTAAATTTTTAATTGTTTTAAATTACAGTGTGACTTTAACGGCACCTGTTACCGAAGAAACTGAAACGTATTTAGCTGTTGCGTTTATAATAGTCGCGATGTGGATAGCATTCCCATTTATGTGAGTGTACTCATTGCATGTTATCGCAAATACATAGTAGTTAGTCTAAAAAGTTTTTTTATGCTTTTCAGCCTTAACAAACCTGTGAAATGGATGAAGCGAATATTTTATGTTTTGGGCCCTATTGTACCTGTAACTGCCATTATCATAGTATCATGTATTGGAAACAGAACATATTTCCTAACTTTTCATGATAGTGGTGATTGGAGAAACTTATTGGACTCAAAAATTTGGTATGCAGCCTTGACACAGGCGCTGTGGTCCTCTCAAATATCGAATGGCTTTGTAGTTACTGTCAGCGACGCTGTCTATTCTAACATCGATGTCGAATGGTTTGTAAATTTATACACGCTGTGTGATAGTACCCAAGTACCTTGATTGTTTTTGTTCGTCTACTTATCTATAATTTTTCCATTAAATTGCCAGGGCAGCCATTGTGCTCATTGCTACGAATTTGACATTCAGTTGGATGGGTTCCATGTTTTGGTTTTCTATCGCTGGCGGTGATGTAAAAGATACCAGTGCATTTGCAGTTTTGATGCAAACGTTCAAAGTATTCGAAGAACAATATCTTCATGTCATATGGCCATTGCTTACGTATACTGTGCTGTTCTTATCGGGTGTCATAAGTATGGTAAGTAGAGCTAAATTTTATGATACAAAAATATTTCTCGCTATTAATGACATTATTTACATAAAGCCAATAAACAAACATCCCATGCATAAAACTTGAAAATATTACCTTGTTTCAGAATAAATTGCTATTGTCAGCCGGAACTGTATAAAAATAATGCGATGCTCGAGGCTCGTATTTTACCATGATTTTTACCTCTTAGACTAAACGACTGTACTTACGTTGAACAGGCACGAAAACAACAGTGATGTGGAATATAAAATAATTTTGTGACATTTTCCTTATAGGTCACTCTGCTTATCCCTCTTTACGTACACTTCCGTAATGTTAGAGCCGTGAGATGGAGAATAACGTCATTTGCGACTTCTCTCATTTGCGCAGCTTTAAGCTTGGCGCTGTTGGCGATGAGAACTCCAGCGCTGGACTTGCTGGAAGATTTTTGTGTACCTTTGCTAGTTAACTTGGCTACGATACTGGAAATTATAGCATTCGTAGTTATATACGGTAAGTTTTAAAAGAGAAGCCATAACCAGTAGGGGAGAGCGGGGCAATGGGAGTTAGTGGGTAATGGGAAATACTTCAAAATCAACTAAACCTTACGCGTCACAGAATAAGGCACTATCGCAAGGGACCTAACGCTGCACCCCTCCCACACTGATAAACCCTCCGTCCAGAAAGTTGCGCTAGGTTCGTCGGAAACGATACATGTGTCACACGGGAGAGGCTGGTGTAAAATTTACGGATTTTCAATTAAAAATATGAGTATCAATATTTATCACTTATTTTGTTGAAGCAATCTATGTAAATGTAAAGTGTATTATGATTAATAAACTTTTTGATATTCCTTCAAAATATCTGATTTTCTGATGACGATGCTTAATATTTTAAATCGTTCAAAAAACCGTATTTAGGGTAATCAGAATCAGTTGACTTCCGCCGCTATTTTAATTACATACCAAATACATTAAACTTTTTATTAATTTCAAATGATATGAAACTTAAATGCAAGATCTCTAAAGGGAGTTGAAGTGTTACAGATGCTGCATGTACATATAAGACAAGGCGTATAAATGCTATTTCTGTAATTATTTCGTTAAAATGTTTTCAGTTGATAAAAACGTCACTTGACTCTTAATTATGCTGAATAAGCTTGAAATCTTAATACACTTATATTTTTAAAGAAAGAGTCAAAGCTACTTTTTGTTTTTTTAATTCTCATAATGTAATTGATAACAATAGACAAAAAAGACTTACGTAACTAGTACAGTTACGTAACTCGTTAAAGAGGCTTAATAAAAAATTTCAAATTACACGACTTATAATTTGTAACTAAATCAATGAGTTTTCCTTAAGTGACTCCCATTCACCCCTTTTCCCCTAAGCTGTTATAAAACATACCGATGATTAATATCCGAAATCTTATCTCTGTTATACATTTTAGGATGGAAAATGCTATCCCAGGATGTAGCTTTCTTAACGGGTCGACCATTATCAAAGATGTGGATAGTGGGTTGGTGCTTAGCGCCTGGCATCACCACTGCTATAATAGCCTGGAAGCTGTTGAATACGGCCATGAACCTCTCTTGGACGACATCCGCCTTAGAGGTCACAGCGCTGAGTATTACGGCTGCAGTGGCTATACTCGTCATCGTTGTTTCCGCTTCCTTAGCCGTGGCCAAGCAAGTGCAGTACGACTTGTTTGGGGTAAGGACATCACGTCATCCTTTTTAGGGTTCCGTAGTCAAATGGCAAAAAACGGAACCCTTATCGATTCGTCATGTCTGTCTGTCTGTCTGTCCGTCCGTATGTCACAGCCACTTTTTTACGAAACTATAAGAACTGTACTGTTGAAACTTGGTCAGTAGATGTATTCTGTGAACCGCGTTTTCATACAAAAATATAAAAAAACAATAAATTTTGGGGGTTCCCCATACTTAGAACTGAAACTCATTTTTTTTTCATCAAACCTATACGATACGTGTGGGTTATTTGCGCGAGAGACACTTCCAAAGTGGTAAAATGTGTGTGTTCCCCCTCCCCCCCTGTAAATTCTAAAATAAGAGAATGATAAAACTAAAAAATATATATGATGTATACCTATATAAAATATATAGATACCATGCAAACTTCCACCGAAAATTGGTTTGAACGAGATCTAGTAAGTAGTTTTTTTAGTACGTCATAAATCGTAAACCGCAATTTACCTTTCATTCAAGTACTACAAGAACTTTTTTATTATGTTACTTGCTGCTACGGAACCCTTCATGGGCGAGTCCGACTCGTACTTGGCCGCTTTTTTCTAACTTTAACACTTTAATTATATTTTAAATAATAAGGTTAGCATCGGAAATCCTTCTTGGCAAACACTATATAATTTAATTAATCTTGTTTTGGAGTACCTTTAATTAATTTTATAAGTAGTACAAACTCATATTTATCTTTAAATCATTGAGGGATGTGGCAGAGCATGACACCCTTAAGATAGTTTATTAAAGTCTTGCTCAATCCATTTTATCATATTGTGTTACTGCTTGGAGAGCTGCACGAAAAATTATACTACTACGACTTGAACAAGCCCAGCGAGGTGTGGTGTGAGGTTATGTCTTTGAAGTCTTGGAGATTTCCGACAGCCGAGTTATATTGATTATGCAAAGTTCTCACTGTCAGACAGTAATTTTTTTTCTACGTAATTTTGAGGAAACACTCTACAGTACCCTATCACCCAAATTTGTTCAAAAACAGGAAAGATAAAGTATGTAATCTAATTTTATGCAGAATAGTACTTGCTAAAAATAATTTCCACTGTCTCAGTCCTAGTCTTTACAATAGAGTAAATAAGGTTTTGAATATATATTCACTATCATTCCGAGAATGTAAACTAAAAGTAGCTAACTGGTTACAGACCCTCACTTACGCTGAAACAGAAAACTTGATTACTGATATAATATGACCTAACCTACCCTTTATATCACATTCATCTCTAAATCGTACCTTACACGTACACACATGCTCTCACACACACACACACACACGTACACAGACGTTTTTCACCTCTATATGTTTAATTAATCTGCACCCACCCGTTATCTATCCACTTCTCGTCTCATCCATTCGCCAAAGGTTGTCTGGAAGAAATCGCTCAAAGCGATAAGACCGCCTTTGCATATCAATGTTTTAAATATTTTATGTGTTTTCGTTGTTATTTGTACTGTTTTGGTGTGCAATAAAGTATATTTATCTTATCTTATCTTAATCTCCTATGTTAAGAAATCTGTATTAGTTTCTAGTATCTATTATAACTGAACTTTTATACTCATTATAACTAAAATTGTTATAGTTTGAACCTACTCTCATCCGCAGTTGGGCGTAAACAGCTGCGACACAGTTTATACTAATGTAGCTGTTTACGTCATATCGATAATGTACATATTTTGTTGGTTCATAACATAAATAAATCTTTAAATCTTTTTAAATAAAGATACTTCAAAATAAGAGTAATTAAATCCTTTATGTATAAGTTTTTTCCGCAGAAACTCAAATCATCATTCAAGCCATCGAGACACTGGGGCCCTCGGGATCCCATTACACACTATTACTGGTTAGCACGTCGTGATGAGGCAGTTGAAGGGACCGCACCACACTCCGTTTACTACAGACGGCAATTGGGACAAATGACGGAAAGGCCGCATTTTCTGCACATCCCCGAAATATCTGTCCTATCCAAAGATAATTTTAACTTTACCGCCGACAAGACACGAGCAAATTCTGATGAAGTAATTTACACTGTGTATAGAAGACAATATATAGAAAAGGCATACAGAGAGTTTCGAGATGAGAGCATAAGGCGACGACGGTCTAAGTCACTCGACTACGCCATTGATTGTTTCAAAAACGAATTGTAAAATTAGTTTTAAACTGAATAAGTAAGTAATAAAACATTTTATTATTGTTTCTTTTGCGTTTTAGTCGTTTTACGCACAGTGTTATAGTGTTACGCACATTTGAAAATAAAGTGTTTGACTGAGTATTAAAGGATGTTAAAAAAAGTACGTTTGAAATTTTGAGAGATTACTCAGATCAAGTATAGAATACAGGAACAACATAGAAAAAATCCCATCTACAATTATTTTTTTTCAATTTCCCATACTAAATCTGAATAGTCAATTAAGAATTTGTATGGGACACTGAAAAAAATAATTGTAGAATAGTATTTCAATATTTTTCCTTTATTCTATACTTGATTCTGAGTAACCCCTTAGAATTTCAAACATACTTTTTTTTACATTCTGTTTAAAATGCACATTACACAAATGATATAAATTACTTGATACCGGATTTGATTTTATGGTGTTTACATATTTGCAAAACTTTAGAAACGAATTAAATTAATCAGATATTTCCTGGAAAAAGTTAGTAAGAGGTATGAATCATACTTATTAAAATAAACTTAACACATCAAGATTCCTTAACAGTGAAATTTCCAAATAGGGCTTGGACCCGGCACAGACGAATTTTTTAGTTAAAGAATATTTTAGCCGTGATGGTAAGCTAAACCCGCGGTGCCGGAGTGCATACGTGACTGAGTTATTATCCTGTTTATTGACCTTCCTTTAGGAAGATGATTTCATTGCGGCTTATAAGGCTACTGTAAGTCTTTGTCGTTCTAAATAGGGCAATAATTATTCCAGTCACACTGCCACAGCGTCATCTTCTACACGAAAAAGATCTATTAAATAAAAGTGTTCAAGTGAAGTGAAAATGTGGACTTACATTATATAAGTACAAGTAAAAGAAGACAATTTGTAAAACAGATATATTTGACTTATGATTACGATATATTTGATTCATTTGCCATAATATACTTAGATATGGTATCTCGTAGGTGTTATGATAAATAAATTTCTCTACATACTAACTTAATTTTATTAATAAATACGAAGCCCCGTTTACTTCGCTGGAGAACAGCAAAGATCTAAGATATACAGTTTTCAAAATATAACTCAATTTCTTACTACTTATAATTTTAAGTAGCCGAAGTTTACAAGTTTGTCTCTCTTGAACGGTTTTGTTGCAACTTTACTCGTCCCAATAACCCTATGCTACGTGCGAGCAACCACATCCTTAGTTACTTGGGTCTGATTCTAACAAGTTGATCAGGGATGACGCCGTAACTCAAGCCTCCATAGCTGGCGCCTCCGCGCTTGCGCATTCGAATTTCAAGTGGCGTGCGAAGCGGATCGCTGTGCGGTTGCGGTCGTGCGCGAGTGAATTTAGTATTAACACAAAGTTTATTGAAAAGTCTAGTTAAGCTCAGAAGCTCTAGCTACTGGGAAGTCATGTCAAAAGGAAGCCCCAGATTGAGTAGGCTGGGCGTGTTAGCACCGGCGGCGCTATCGGCGTGCATGGACGCCTCGGTGCTGGCGGTGCCAGCCGCCGGAGCCATCGTCTCCACTGTCCTCAAGGAACTCAGCAAGGCTTTTATGCTAAAGAGGTGAGGAGAACGTCAGAATCATCGGCCCCTTAGTTTCATATTTTAAGTATTCTTCTTATAGCTCGCAAAATATGCAAACCAAAATTATTCATACAAAATATAGACCGTAGATAACATTGTAAAGATATTTATTTGAACGATTTATTCGGTTTTTGATTACAATCCGGATTATGCCCTCGTGTGTGGAGTAAGGTCTAACGTTCTCCAGGCATACCTGTTCCCATAGGAACAGACCCGTGCCCCAGCAATGGGGACGAAATGGGTTGTTAACGATATTCGATTTTTACCTGACTGTCCGAACTTAGGATCATTGTTTCCGGTGTATGTCCGTTCGTCTGCTACATTGTTACGATCTTTACTAGGTACGGCTTAATAGATTTCGGAAGGCGAGGTGTCGTTACAATCGTCGTGACATGATGTGGGACCATCGATATGGAAAAACCATATCGATGTGTGGGATCATTTCTGTACCGTATATTTTTGTTAAATTCTTTAAGTTATTTATTTTTGCTTCATTACGTCTCGTAGTAATGCTCGGAGCATGGAAAAAAAAATGTATGTGGGACTACGGCGGCAGTCAGTTGGCATGAACAAAAACAATATCTGTGATGACCACTGGTTAAGAGTTTCAATAGCACGTTGTGTGACATGAGACTTAAAGCTTTACCAACAACATCTTAAGGTTTCGCTTCGCTACGTATCCAGTAGTCCAAAACAAGTTCGACGAAGGTCTGATACAATTAGTGGTGTCGAAAAGAAACAAGGTAGTAGGAAACGAATCACACTTTTTTTATACATTATAGCTTCTTATTCTTTCATTTTCACCTTGCTTTTGTCATTGTGTATTTTTTTATATGATTTTATTGTAGATGGTTCCATGGCTCGATGTCAGCTAAGGAGGCGGAGAGCCTGATGATGGAGAAGGGAAAGAACGGGTCATTCTTGGTGCGCGAGTCGCAGGCGCACCCTGGCGAGTACGTACTCTCAGTGCGCGCGCGCGGCCGAGTTGCACACATCACAATACGACGTCAGGTAGGAGATCACAGAAACTACTGCATGCGAACTTAAATATCGAATGTATTATTAATGAATAGGTCGATTTTATGTACAAAATTTATTTTTATTCGAAATAATAAATGTAAAAGAACAAATCAGTATAATTTGGTGAAAACATAATTTAACCGAGAGTTATTAGTCATTTCTTATACAAGGTGTAACAGAAAGGTGTGATAATACTTCAAGGTTGGCTTTTACCCATCAAACTGAACAACTTTTGTTCTACAACTTTGTTCAATTCGCAAATTTTTTTTTGACTTTTCATACAAATCGATCAGCTGGCGAACCAAGTTTGTATGAAATGACCGAAAATTTCTTTGCGATTTCAACAATGTTGTAGAACAAAAGTTGTTCAGTTTGATGGGTAAAAGCCAACCTTGAAGTATTATCAAGCCTTTCTGTTACACCCCGTATATGCCTATTACCCTGAAGTTAAGCGATCGATTTTATTTTTGTTATTAAGTAACATCTCTTACAGGACTATATACGTTTATTTCACCTTTCTGTAAATTCCGTCTAAGTAGTTATTAATTTTCAAAGTTTCTGAGATGACTACATTGAGCAAACGAGACTATGTTGTCATTTTCTACTAAAATTTCAAGCCAGGTTCGACAATACAAACAATGTTTTCACGAGATGTTTATTGTATTGGTTAATAATCTCGTACTGTAAGGAATTGTTACAGTTGTTACAATTACAGTTGTTTTCACAATAGGGTTTTTCACCATTTTTTGAAAAGTATCTCAAATTGATCATTAGGTGGGAAAAAGTAAAAAATATTTTTTTTTATTTTTTTTTTGAAAGCTTTAAGTACCCCAAAAGTACATTTTAAATTACCATTGCCAATAAGCGCGCGAAAACGATAGCCGCCATGATGCTTAGGTCGTGACGTCATTTCAGGAGTAAACAAAACAGCTCTGTACTAAAATTTTGACACATATCGTGAACAAAATGTCATTGTTTACCACTATTGTGACGTCACCTGACAACCAGCATGGCGGCTGTCGTTTCAGACATTTGAATAACAGATTAAAAAACTTGATTTTTGTAAATCAAAAATAAAATGTTTTTTCTCATTTTATTGTATAGAAATCATATTAAATCGATTACGTATTACAAATACCACAGTAAATAAGCAGTTTTAGATTTTTTCTTGTATAGAGTAAAATACCCTATTCAATCGTGGTAATTTTGAGCTAAATGGCAACCCGACGCCAGAGAGGCCTTTGGAAATTACAGTTAATTAATAAATAAAATCTGTTATACTTAAAAGAAATAGGATCTCTACTAGTCGATGATATACTGAGATAGGTCTACCTAAATCAATCGTAGAACTACATAATCGAGGACAGAAATCAAGACTCAGTTCGCGGTCCCTAATATGTACATTACGATAATGCATCGACATATTAAGCGGGTGCTACTTCTCAGTTTCTGGCAGATATCCGGCATTAAAGTACTGAAAGATCCTTCCTTAGATCTGACTTCGATTTTTTTGTTTTGTTAAAATTGTAAGAAGAGACGCAAGTTTCTGTCTAAAGAGCAGTAAGTTAGTACGTTTGAGGAAAATACTTGAATTAATCCCTAAAGAAATGTGGGACAGTTGGATTAATGAGTGGATTGTGCGTTTGACCAAAGGTATCAATAGTAACAGAGATTATTTAGCAAAAATATAAATTTATTTAATCACACGACAAGACTTCCTGAACACCCTACGTACTAACCTAACGTGTGTCAAAATAAAATGTATTGAATAATTACAAATGAATACAGATTTATCCATATTTGGGGGATAAAGATGATAATACGAACTTATGCCATTGCTTTAGTTGTTCCATCGGTTGTATCTGAATCGCGGCTGTTGGTCTGCGGTTATTATCTAAGCACTGTTTAGAAAGAGATCATGTCGTCACAGTTAAACATTGTCCTATTGGATTAAGAGCTACATAATCCGACGATTCTACCGGCCAGGTTTCTGATAGCACGTTTTTTTTCTAGGGATTACTAAGGAGTGCAATATGTAAATACGATATGCCTCAATACGACATATAACTCTGGCTATGATTAAAAGATATTGGTCGCATTTTATTTTTATTAAAATGGCAATTCTTTGCTACAATTTAATGGTAAACAATCGTGTTTATTTACTTCAGTGTCTATAAAACTAAATAACACGAAAACGTAAAAAGTAACGTTTTAGCTATACGACTTCCATATAAGATCGCGTGATCAGTGCCCACCACGTGAGATCTAAATGTATTCACTTCTTTATTGTTTTTAAAATATGCTAATTTTGAGAATAACATAGCTTTACGAGTCATCTGATCTCGCTCAAGGTGTGTTTATCATTGGCCCTGCGCCCACGCCGGCCCGCCCGACCAACTAACAAAACATCAATCAACTTGCCGTGGGCATGCATGCCATACTTGTCCCTAACTAAAATAATATTAAATTATAACTCACTATCAGTGCAGTAAGTTTAGAGTGGAACTCCTTGCAAGCGCTGTGTTCCCGGTTCTAATAGTTTGGGAATCTTCTATGTAAGGGTGAATGGTTGTTATTTGCTGCGTGTACCTACCATCTTTTTATCCCCAATTGGTAAGCCCTTGGCATTTGTTATGATCCATACTAGATTAATGGTAATTTTGCCTTCTTGCCTGCATCTTTTCAACTGATCTTCACTATTCATTGTTTTTTTACTGGTAGAGATAAATTTGATTAGATATTATAGTTGCTAAGATAGATGTCTCTTTAATAGGTCATTCGAAGCACTTGTCGTTTTTGTTCTGTATGCTAATCACATTGACGGAATGGCTCGGAACCTCTGCCGTAAGTACGCAATAAACCAGAACGACGTCGTCGGGACATTTACGCTTAAGTTGTCATTACACTTACGACTTTATTTTAAGGCTGTTTAAATCAAGTCAGTTTGTAAATTACTCGTGTTTACATGTGCGAATAAAATTAATAGCAATAAGTACAATATATTTCCACTGCTAAGGGACAATTCAAATACAATCGAATACAAATTTCCGTATGTCGAAGAAGATTGGTCAAGAATGAAATATGGCGGCGACAACGTGAGTTTATATAGTAGGTATGCATCCGTCGTCGCCGCGAAGATCAGTATAATATTGATGTTGCATGTGACTAGAACTTTGTTTCTAGTTTATAACAAAGTAACTCATCCAGGTCTATTTAGAAGTGTGACTAAAGCATCCTAATTTAAAACTAAACACAAATATAAATATAAATATAAAATTTAGAGGCAGTGACGAGGTAGGTACTACTATATCAGGGTGTAACTAAAAGATAATTAATTATAACGAATAATATACTGTACGGTTTGATCCATGAAACTGAATAATTAGGTACTACAATATCTTTGTTGAAATCGCAATAACGTAAATTCTCAAAAACCAAAAATATGGAAACCTTGCTTGATTCTATTGTAAAATATATAATACACAATGCTTTATTCGTATGATTAAAAAATGAATTGGGGTGCATGATAATTATATAGGGTGACTTTAAAATAGTTCTTGATACCAAGGGTGTGTATGTGCTCACGATAACCAACAACAACCCATAGTCAAATCGCAATAAAAAATTTCAACTCTTCATAATAATTTGGCCGGTAAGTTCATCGATTTGTATGGATGTCTTTTTTATGATGCCAAAAATAAAGGATTGTCTATGTCTATATCTATGTCTGAGAGTCCAAATTTATATTTGCGATTTGACTATGGGTTCCTTATGGAAAGTTGTTTGTTATCATGAGCACATACATAGCCTTTTGTATCAAGAACTAATTTAAAGTCACCCTATGTTTTTAATTTTATGGTATTTTTGTAAGTAAAATTTTAATTGTTTTCAAAATAGGAATTCCCGTCCCGTCCGTACTTGAGGTCCCGTGTTCTGAAATAAGTAGTAAGTTTTTTAAAATGATTAATGTATTTCAAATACAAATTCGTACTCGTAGGGGGTGGGATTCCATTAATCCAGAGTAAAGTTCTTTTGTTTTTTGAAAATGCTAGTTACTTCAAAAGAATATGACACCAAAAAATCAACAAGATGACCCTCTGATTTAAAAAAAGTTAACAACACTGATTGTTCCACAGTAGATTTGTAATTTTTATCATGTTTGTTTTCATCCGCAAAACTACGTTTTGTGGTTTTTTGCTGCATTATAATATTGATGTTGTACTATTTATTATTTGTAGGTACTGTTTGAAAATGAAACACTTTATCAGTTTGATTGATGCTAGGATTATTATTATTTACATTTATATTCTCATGATGATTAATATGTCATCTGGAAATTCCCTATATATTGAAAAACCAAAGAGAAAAACTATCACAACGACAAAATCATCAATATAAATCATGAGCTGTATTAGACGGTCCAAACTTGCCTGGTGATTCCCGCACGAGCTGATACATGTTTAGGATCTGCTTATTAGAACTCGAGCCAGTTCTCTGCACTAAGTTTGCCTCATACATTTTCGTGGATCGCTTTCGTTTGGCACTTGTTTGTCTTGACTGCGCTCGCGCCGAAGGTTGAAAACCGCCTCGGGGGAGGTCACCTTCTTTTCGTGGTTACAACGGCTATCAACTTTTAACATAACTATCTAATAATTTCATATACGAGTATTACTGATATTTGAAACCACATGCATATATCCTTTTTGTGTCCTTGATATAAACAATGGTTGTAGTTTTTTTACTATTACATAGAGTAGAGTAAAATATGTATAAAACCGTTTCTGACGTCCTCGTTTATAGAAAAAGTGAATAGCCCCATTAAATGTAAGTAGGTATCTTGCGTGTCGCTTCTAGTAAATGAATTCACAATACGTGAGAGCAAAGCAAAGACTGAGCGTGTATTTTGATCAGCACTGCAAAGTTTAACATGCGGATGCTCACATTAATAACCCTTTTAGTATAATAGTATGATGATTATATGCATTTCTTTGTTTTACACATCATACATTCTTTAAGAAATTACATTTTACTTCTACATCTTTGCTGGTGAGTGCTCGGAGAACGGACCTGTCTTCCGAATCACTGAATCATTCTTATGTATTTCCCATCTTATTATTTTTCTCGATTGGTAGGTAAGCCCTTGGCACCTCACCTGATGGTAAGTAATGATGATGACGAAGATGGAAATGGGCTTACCATGGTTCCCCAACGCAATTGGACTATCTTTTATCTATATCGGATTTCTTCAAACATCAAGCCCCAAGAACCTAAGTTATCATAGCCAACCTGGAGATCTCTAAATAGACTGCGGGTACAGGCCGGTCGAAGGAAAGAAACCTTGTTCAGGTGAGGGTTTTTAGGGAGTGCTGGCTGGCTTGGGCTGTATATGTGGTCCGGTCGCGGGAGGACTTGATGCTGGCCACCGAAGATGCTACCCGCGTGGCAAGATTTTGGGAGGAATCTATTTGATTTGCCATCGACTCGAAAAGAAGACACATCAATGCTATTAACATTGATGTTTGGCGGCAAGACTTACATGAAATGGTGGTAGCTAACCAGAAAATCTCTGAAAATACCCTATAACCAACCAAACCGAGCATCACAAAAATAACATCGATTCTTCTATAACGGAAATCATCTAAATTAACAAACATGTTCTCTATACCAGCAACCTACCTCATTATCAGCTTCAAAAACTGGAAGAGTCGTTGGTACCTGCCAACCAGAGGAAAAAGTCAACAATGTATGGAACAAAAACCCAGAAACGATGCGAACTAACTGTATACCAATAGATTCCTTAGCATTAACTAAATAATCCTACATAAGTCGCAACCCCCAAATCAATGGGGAATCGGAGCTATGAGGCTGACAAAGTATGCATAAAAACCTTTTATCTGCTCGAGATTTTTATAACTAGTACCCAAATTACTTATGTTATCAATTGTAATGATACAATAACGATGATATTGACGTAAATACATGAAAGTAATCTCTTCTAGGTAACTTTCGTTCTTAACTGATAAAAACAAAAGTTCGGTTCATTATTATTTTGGTGCTTAACATCATATAACCGCTCCGTCGTATGGCGTAGTAGCTAGTCAATAGCTTTACATGAGGCAGTCGCGGGTTCGATTCCTGGCGTGGTCCAATTTTGTAGGACTCGGTTTGGTTGGAGTTATCATGTCAATCAATATAAGAGAGTCTTGTTGCCAAAAATCCATGTTCCGGCATGGAGTTAAGGTAGCCAGTTTCCCACTGCATCGGGGTATCTTAGTAAGCTCGCCTCCATCCTTCGACATCATCATCACTTACCATCAGGTGAGATAATGCCAAGGGATTACCAATTATGGATTAAAAAAGAACAGTTATCTGGAAGATATTTTTTTGTGTATTTACTGTTGATAGCATAGTCTACGTTATTACAATTAATAAAATGTGATTTTGGTACTAAAGTTCGATTCCCGGCGGGGTCCAACTTTGTAGGACTCTTGTTGGAAGTAGGGCATTTTCTGAGCTCGCCTGACCAGGTGCCACCATGTCATCTACCGACAATGTTATTGTTATGAAGCCGCTAAAGTTATAAAAATCTCAGGCAGATAACGGGTATTTCTGTATACTCTCTCCGATTCTCCATTGATTTGGCCCATAGCTCCGTTTCCCATTGATTTGGCGGTTGCGACTTCGGTAGGATTATTAAGTTCATTCTAAGGAAACTATTAGCATAAAGTTTGTTCGTATTGATTACTGGTTTATTTTTGATAACATCACCTTTATAACTACATCAACAAGTGCATCTTTTGGCAACAGCACAACAAGTACGATGTAGGCAGCGGCGAGCAGTTCGACGATCTGGTGGGACTGATCGAACACTTCCGTTCGTACCCGATGACGGAGAACTCTGGAGATGTGCTGCGTCTCTCACAGCCACTCAGCGGGACCCGACTTCGGGCCAGCTGTCTTGATAAGCGCGTTAGAAACATGCAGGTGAGTTGCCAATGACTGATTTCATGAGGCTTTGCTTTGCTGCTATCATCTGACAAGCGAAACTAGAGCATTCTTGCATGATATGATTTGGATCTTTTTGAAAAATAATTTTGATAGTGTGCTTTAGAACTTATGAGTTTTAGGGCACAGACGTACATTAAATAATATCGCATGGGTAGTTTGAATAAACGTTTATGGAATATATGCATGCCAAAAGCGACTAAAGTGATCTGACCTCTTATGATTCATTGACGACCGATCAAGGAAGGTTCGTTTGAACGTTCCATTTATTTCTACTTTTGAGACAAAGGAGTTAGGAAGTATTTTCAACATGTCATGGCAAAAAAACGAACTTGAGATTTTGATGAGGGATCGATTGTCCTTTTGTTCACTAACACAAGTAAATTTCTTACTTAGTATCGGTGTGGGAGATGAATAAGTCTGACTCACAATGTATGCACAAACACTGGAGTCTGTAAATCCTTTTATTGAAATTATAAAAAAATTATTGAATTTATAAAAATTATAATAAATTCCAAAAGAATAATAACAGAGCTGGACGGATTTAGACAAAATATTTTTTATATCTCCAGTCTTTTTTTATAATTGGTAGATTCCACCATACTATAAAACACTTATATTTTTTTCCCAGACATGGCTCTAATGATTTTGATAAAACTTTTTACATTACTATATTTTTATACGGCCTACTAATAAATTGGTTACTCAGGGAAATATACGCATATGATTACCTCCCATACAAACTTATGTTCTGTCTTAAATTTTCTCAAAAATAGCTCTAACTTTAATAAGTTATGTTTTTTAACTTTACACAAATATAGCACGTACCTGGAATGTAGGATATGTATACATATCCATACAAATCCAGATTACCTACTTGTTTGGTTTTTCAATACTGTCCCTATTTTTTACTTCTTTTTATTTTTGATTTGTATTGAATAATGATAATCCTGTGTGTACCAGACGCTAAAAGGTTTAGCGAGGAGATAAGTAGAGGTATGCAATTAATTTGTAGTCGTTATTAAAACATTTCTTTATCATATATGTTACAGATCACAGCTGAAGCTTCAGATAATGGTTACTGCTTTGATGGTGAGTTCCAGAGCTTGAAGCTACTGGAAGATAGACAGACATTCACTTGTAACGAAGGCATGAGACCGGAAAACACCATGAAGAACCGATATCCTAATGTAATACCCTGTAAGTAAGTAGGTAATTAAATTAGGTACCTAATTAGACGCTGAGTGTACCTTAAAAAGAGTCGTGTTCCATTTTTTGGTACAGTTATCAGAGTACTTACGAGGAGTGATCAAAAAGTAGTGAGAACGATATATATACTTTTTGGTAAGATAAAAAATGAATACTGGCAGGCATAGCTGAGATATTTGTAATATTAATAAAGAAAAAGTTTTCGATTCTCTTTTGTTTTTTTCTGAATGTAGTCATTTGTTTGCTTCGTGTCAGAACGTGTTCTCGAAAATGGAGAAAAACGAAGTGCGAGCCGTTATTAAATACCTCTGTTTAAAAAAGTTTACGACGCAAGAGATTCACTGCGATTTGGAGGCAACATTAGGAGAGTCTGCTCCGCCGTATTCCACAGTCGCAAGGTGGGCTTCTCAATTTCGAGTAGGGAGAACGAGCACGGAAGACGAACATCGTTGCGGCCGCCCATCGACGTCAGTCACCCAAGAAAATGTTGTTAAAGTCGAGAAAATTGTATTGAGCGATCGAAGAGTTACCATCCGTTACTTAGTTCAAGAAACGGGCATTTCATATGGAAGTATTCAATCCATATTGAAACTATCTTTGAATATGAGAAAAGTCTCCGCAAGATGGGTGCCGAGAATGTTAACGGACAGTCAGAAACAAAATCGACTTGACATTTCGAAGAGATTGTTGGACAAGTTTCAAGAAGATTCTGAAAACTTTTTGTCTCGTTTTGTAACAATGGACGAAACATGGGTCCATCATTTTGATCCCGAGACAAAACAGCAATCTTCACAATGGAAACGGCCATCATCACCGACCCCGAAGAAGTTTCGTGCCGTGGCATCGGCTGGCAACCTCTCCTCCTACCTCAATATTTTGGGACTCAGAGGGGATATTGTTGATTGATTACCTGGATCGTGGAACCACTATTACAGGCCAATATTATGCAGCATTAATTCCCAAGTTGAGGAATACCATCAAAGAGAAAAGGAGAGGGAAACTTCGAAAGGGCTTGCTGTTTCATCACGACAACGCACCCGCGCACAGTTCGGCAGTTGCGATGGCTGCCATTCAACAAGCTGGCTTCGAATTGGTTGGCCACCCCCCTTATTCACCAGATCTGGCGCCTAGCGATTTTTATCTGTTCCCCAAATTGAAAGAATACTTAAGGGGAAACAGGTACGAAGACGATAACGAGGTGATGGATGCCGTGGAGAGCTTTTTGCAGGACCAAGGCTGCCATTCAACAAGCTGGCTTCGAATTGGTTGACCACCCCCCTTATTCACCAGATCTGGCGCCTAGCGATTTTTATCTGTTCCCCAAATTGAAAGAATACTTAAGGGGAAACAGGTACGAAGACGATAACGAGGTTATGGATGCCGTGGAGAGCTTTTTGCAAGACCAAGACAAAACTTTTTTTTAAAAGGGATGGAAGCCTTGGAAAAGCGCTGGACTCGGTGTGTAGAGAGACTCGGAGACTATGTAGAAAAATAAATTATTAAGATATCAATAGTCATTATATTCTATCTCATTCTCACTACTTTTTGATCCCTCCTCGTACTTACCCAGTTTAATATAGCAGTCTATCTATCAGCCGAAAGACGTCCACTGCTGGACAAAGGCCTCCTCCAAGGATTTCCATACTGACCGGTCCTGTGCGGCTCGCATCCAGCGGCTTCCCGCAACCTTCACCAGGTCGTTGGTCCACCGAGTCGGAGGCCTGCCCACACTGCGTCTTCCGGTGCGCGGTCGCCATTCGAGAACTTTACTGCCTCAACGGCCATCTGTTCGACGAGCTATGTGCCCTGCCCACTGCCACTTAAATATAGCAGTAAGTTCTTACATTTCCTTTCTTTCACCAGATGACCAAACACGAGTGGTCCTTCGTAGACGGGACTGTGCTCCTCATTCGGACTACATCAATGCGAACTATATTCGGCCCTTCCGTTTAAGTGACTCTAGTCTGTCCCTAGAATCATCAACTGAGAGTCTTAACAGTGAACAATGTAAGAATTTAAATTAAGTTGTATTCTTCTTCAATTTAGTGTAGATTTTGCTTCCTTATGAAGCTCAAATGCTGTCTTACTGTCATTTACATTATCCTTCCATAGATGTATAATTTTTTTTGATGCGATATTTATAATTTCAGCTAAGGGAAAAGTTTATATTGCTACGCAAGGATGCATGTCAAATACGGTAGATGATTTTTGGAAAATGGTGTGGCAGGAAGATATAAGAATAATAGCGATGATCACAAATGATGTTGAAAATGGAAAGGTTTGTACGAATTGCAAATTATTGATGTTGTTGTTTAGTTTTTTTATTTATAAAGGCTAAATAAATATATAATTATTGATTTTCAGAGAAAATGTGAACGATACTGGCCTTTATTAGGACAAGAAGAGTATCATGGCGACCTCATCATTAAAACCATTAGTGAAAAACTTAGTAAAGACTACGTCGTCAGGGATTTCAGTGTATGTGGAGAGAACTCTTGTAGGATACTGTACCATTTCCAGTTTATGGTGAGTTATGCCTATTCGGATTGTAATAAACCAAAAAATTGGATTCCGTGTATGGCAACTATCTATGTTATAATTAAATAAAATCTTTTCAGAATTGGTCCGATCACAGCGTACCAGAAAAAACAGAAGGTGTTCTAGACTACCTTTCTGAAATCAACTACAGATTAGACCAGATTACACAAAGCGCAGATGCTCCTTATCAGGTTAGTAAGAAAAATACAACTTTCTGATTTTCTGATATATTATACAGGGTGTAACAAAATTGGTGTAGGACCCATTAACTGGGAATTCTACTCATTGTACTGAACAACTTTTGTCCTACGACGTCCTACTTTGGTCAAATCCTAAAAAATTTTTTGGACACTCCATACAAAAATGGCAAAACTTGTATGAAATGTCCAAATTTTTTTTTTGTGATTTGAGCAAAGTCGTAGAACAAAAGTTGTTCAGTACAATGAGTAGAATCCCCAGTTAACGGGTCCTACACCAATTTTTTATACACCTTGTATATTTGATAAGTTTTTAAAAATTAAAAAAAAAATCAAAATCATTTATTTCTTTACGTAGGTACGTATACATTAAGCAATCTTATAAACGTCATATCATTTTGCTGGAGGAATATTCCAAATGTCATTATCATTAAAATAATCTACAGTCTTATAGTATCCTCTTGAACAAATACAGCGTTTTATATGTTTCTTAAATTTACATTCTGGTAGTTCACACACGTCATTCGGAATTTTGTTATAAAAGCGTACACACTGCCCTACAAATGATTTTTTCACCCTACTAAGCCTCGAGAAAGCTATGTCAAGATTATTTTTACTTCTCAAAATACGGTTATGTCTGTCACAATATTTTTGAAAAACAAGTTTAGATTTTTACGAACGTACAAGAAGTGATTCTCGGGATCGTAGTTGGTATATAGCTCGGTCTGCTCTTTTTTGTAGAATGAAAATGGTTTCAATGTCTGCTGCGTATCCCCACAGTAAAATGCCATGACATTATACTGTGAAAGTAACTGAAATATACTAATCTGGCAGTTGTTACATCCGTCAATTGCCATATTTTCTTGACGGCGTAGGCAGCCGAGCTAAGTCTCCCCGCTAGAGTTCCAATATGTGGGCCCCACTGTAACGTGCTATCTATAGTTATGCCGAGAAAAACTGTACTAGAAACAAAGTCTAATTCGTTACCATTTAATATTACTTTATTATGAGTCTGTTTAACATATTTTGGCAAAGAAAACTTGATGCATTTTGTTTTTTCGCATTCAGTAAGAGATTATTAGCAGTAAACCAGTTTAGTAACTTACAGAGAGTGTAGTTCACTTCGTCAATTTCGATTGTCTTTCTACTCACCTTAAAAAGAAGGGAAGTGTCATCAGCAAACAATACAATATTTGAAAGGTTTTGCATCATAAATGGCAAGTCATTGATGTACGTCAGAAAAAGGAAAGGGCCTAAAATAGATCCTTGTGGCACGCCCATTTTTACAGTGGACCCAGAAGAATTAACGTCCTTGACTTGTACCATTTCCATTCTATTATCAAGATAATATTTAAAGAGACCGAGTGACGCCGTAATGCTCCAATTTTATGAGTAAGGTTTAAGCTAATGATGTAGAGATTACGTTTTAGGTTTATCAAACTTCTCAATTTCTATCATTTAGCGTAGCTTAATAATTTAGTTTTTAGGATTTTGGTAGACGGAGCAGTTGAGTTTCTACGAATTAAGTGGGATATTTTGTTCATTTTATCATTAATTGCTTAAATTTTTCGGAGATTTTTCCTTTTTCTGTGGGTCAGGCAACGTACTCCTGTGGGTATACTTTTCCTGTGAGTTGAAATTTGATTTATTTTTCTTAAATTTCAGAATACAATGTGTGTGCACTGTTCAGCTGGGGTTGGCAGGAGTGGCACATTCATAGCTTTAGATATGCTGATTGACAAAATCAAATCTACTGGTAAGAATATTTTCTATGTTAAATTTTACACTGACTCACTTTACAATTCCACATTTTACTTGCAAGCGACTAAGCGCAGCGAAAATTTTGTCGTCGAGAAAATCTTTATCCAGTATATGTTCTGATACATTACTGGTTTAAACAATAAATGTATTTACCAAAAACGCCTGTCTGTCCGTCCGTCACGCTTTATCTAGCTGCTAAATCAGTAGGTGGTTTAATATCAAATTTTAAAATAAGGAGTTTAATATGCTTGTAAACCTCATATCTATAACAGCTATGCGACTATCATTTACGAAATTGAAATCATCACTGTAGATTGTCGTAGTTGTCTGGCGAAGATATTGTATACACAATTATGTAAATATACAGGGTGTCCCTAATACCAACGATAATCATTGGATGCTGATGGGCTAGGTCCTGACTAGCCAGAAAATGTATATTTCATTTCAGTAAAAGTGTCATAGTTTTCGAGATATTGGCACATTTATGAAATACTTGAAAATGTCTACCTATGGCCAAAATTAACAATGCCACGTCAAAAAATTTTGGTATAATTTTATTGTTTTTTTCTAAGTATTACAGAATATCGACAACAACAAAATATATATTTTTTTAAATCACTACGGTTCGCTCATAAAATTAAATTAAAAAAATAATTTACGCTTTTCAAATTTTAATCCATTAACTTTGAACCTTTATGCTACAAAAAAAAATACTAGGCTATAGTGGCATGTTTTCTAAAAATATGCGAATCAAGTGTAGTTTTTTAAATAATAAAAGTTTTATCAAAATTCGCTGAACAAAAAATATATTACATTTTAAGTGCAAAATGAGCTCATTTCAAACTGTACCAATAATTAGGAGATTTAATGAAAATACTTTCAAAATAATGAAATATGGTGTTTCTTAGTATTTAATTTAAATCAAATGGCCAAATTGCTTGCCATACTTGTGCAAACCACACTTCATGCCCGGTGTTTCGAAAGGAGTTTGGAACAAGAAACCCGGGACCGTCACCCGCACCGCCACCACCGCTGTATCCCTCCCAGCCTTCGGCCGGCTAAAGGCCGCGCAGGGGTCGGCCGCTGTGAGTTCATGGGCCACGTTAGCCTGCCTACCAGCAGGCGTGGGGCACCTCTAGCGGCCAAGAGGAAGAAGCTTCCGCCACCCTATCCGTCTCCGTCCTGCCGAGGCCGAGGGACACCGCTGCCGCCGCCCCGACCCAGAAAGTGCTCCTGCAAGCCCTGGAGCTATGTAGTAGTTGCTCGGCTCGGCCGGAGCGACCGCTGTGGGCCAGGTGCCCACCCCAAGGACCAGCTCATGGTGATGGGCGGCTCAAACTTCCACGCCGGGGACCCGTTCCGAAAACGTCTCCCCCAAGCAATTTGACTATTTGATTTAAATGAAATATTATAAAACACCATATTTTAATCTTTTGAAAGTATTTTAATTAAAACTCCTAATTATTGGTACAGTTTGAAATGAGCTCATTTTGCACTTAAAATGTAATAATTAATTATTAATAATTATCTTTTTTTGGTAAAGCGACTTTTGCTAAAGCATATTTTTTAGAAACATTCAAAAATAGTCTGGCTGGGGTAACGTTACCGCAGCCAGATATGTTTTTGTCAAATAACTAAAAAACTATCAGCAGAATAAATTCAAAAATATGCGCAACAATTACAGAAGCTGGACAACTAATTATCTATTACACTCGAATGACGATATTCGACATTTTCTGGCTGGGTAACGCACACGCTGATTTGTAGTTTTTTTTTATATTATCCATTGTTGGTTCGCCCTTGGCATTATCTCATCTAGTGGTAAGTAATGATGATTCCGAAGTCGAAAGTGGGCTTACCAAGATTCCTAACGCAATGGGGATCTTATCTCCATACCGGAACAAATCAATGCTGTTAACATTGATGTTTGGCAGTAAAACTTAGATAATTTAGGTTTAATTTTTTATTATTAGGGTCTGTATCCCTGTATGTAAAGATATATGAGGTACCGGCTTAGCTCCATTTCAACCGATATTATATGTAGGTATTCTTTAGGCATAAGGCTACGCTGTCACTCCCAGATTCCCAGAGTTTACAGCATTTTAAAATTATTTCTTTATATTTCTATATTTCTTTATATTTTTACCTTTTTCGTCCTAGGCTTAGACTGCAACATCGACGTGCTCGCCACAGTTAAGCTGTTGCGCGCGCAGCGTCCCGGCATGGTGCAGAACAAAGCCCAGTACCGATTCCTGTATGTGGCTCTGCGCGACTATATTACCAGCCGACACAACACTAAGCTGAAACATAGGAACTATAGACTGCAGTAGTACCAGCTTTATGTATCAAGTAAAACGTGCTTAACAACGATTTTAACGCCTTGTCGGTCACACACCTGAAGTGTTTTAGCACCAAACCAAGTGCCCATAGCATCATTTTGGACCTTAATAAAGATTATTATAATTGCAGGTCATTAGATAATAGAATACAATACCTGTTATTTTAACAAGGTTTTGACAACCTTAGCACTTATTTCTACTCTACACTACTTTTGTGTTTCTCTTTTCCTCAAATTTTGGCTGAATAGAAACACATATTCTAGTTTTCGGCAAAATGTGCTTTATCACGGCTATTTAAAAGGTATTATATAATCTTAAACTATGAAATAAGCCCTAACTTAAAAATTTTACTAGGTTTGTTTTTTCATCACTGTGAAAATCTGTTTCTAAACTTCTAAACAGAAGATTTCTTACAGCAATGAGACCGCTTACTTGTACATCCTATAATAGTTCTTATATACCTATTTGTGTACTAAAAAGTTTAAATAAATAAATGAAATGTGATCAAAATGTCGGAATTATTGAAGTAAAACCTTTGATATCCCATTGTTAAGGTTCTGGTGCTATTTACTAGATACTCGTACAAGCTCTTAACTGTAATTTGAACAATTTATACAAAACAATTTATATTTTACCTATTATTAGTGGATTTATTTTGTTTCTTTTTTGTTAGTTAATAAAGACACGTGTTATAATACTGTTTATACTTGGGTTAGTATCGAGTAGTCGCGAACGTAAAGTGGTAATTTTGCAATTCGTCTAAATATCAACTCGTACACAATGCGTTTTATCAATTCGTCTAAATCGTTATTGGTCTTAACTGATATTTTGTCTAATTTGAAACCAGTCTACACTACAAAAGGTTTAAATGTAGCACTCATCTAAAATGCAAGTGATAAAAAATATTATTCGGTCTAAATTGTATCTAGTTTTAGAAGTTTACTTTTATCTTGTCTAAATTGTTATTGGTCTAACTGATAGTAATTTATAATCAGATAGTTTTTCTATTGTTTTCCGCGATACTACTGTGTAGTCTTATTTCTCATATGAACTTGTCTGTCAAATTCAGGTCAGATAAATCGTTATTTTTATTTTGCCTATTATACAGGTTGTTAAAAAAGTGCGTTTGAGAAAAAATTCGATCTACAATTTTTTTTTTAGTTTTCCATACATATTCTTCATTCACTGAGTCTTGTCTTGTTCGGGCAGCGGTGGAGAGCGAACGCCGCGGTCATCGCGCGGTCCGACATGCGCCGCCGGCGCTTTTGTTTAGAAACTCATTTGTTTCGTTTATTGCAGGACCCTTGCGCCTGAGCGCTTGCGCATCCTAATCGCGGTGTGACGTAAATTAAGTTAAAGTTGAAAATTTAGATTTGTGAAAATGTCGTATAACAGGGTGATTGGTAATTCGACGTGATCCTTCAAAGGGGTTATACTTGGTTAAGGTTATTTGCAACAAATTAAGTCCAGTTAACCAGGGGTCAAAAATGTATGGTTACTGAGATATTACTGTTTTTAGATTTTTTTGAAATTTTCTACCTTGTTACCAAAAACAATTAATTATGAAAAAACCATTACACCGTTTACATTAAATTGATACTTTTTTAAAACCTGAGAAATAAGCGCTTACTTTGAAAAAAAAATATTGCCCAAAACTCACATAGTCTCAAAAATAAACGGTAGTAAGTCTAAAAATATTTATATAAATTTTCAATAAGTAATTTAGTATTATTAGAAAAAAAATGTAGTGAACTTGGCTTACAAATTAATGACAAAAGTTCCTCGTTTCATAAGCTTTCTAAAAAGGTACAAATGTTACCAACTTTTGCACGGGGTCGAAAAAAAATCCATTAAACCAAACAAGTAACACATCTTTGCCATATATCCTGCAAGGTGCCGCCCTCTCTTTTACTCTTATCGTGCGTCACTCGTGAGCTTAAGATAATTCGATAATTTGTAGCAATCTTTCCGGCAGTTCGTGGACACGAACTCGCACAGTTTCCAACCAGAAGGTTAGTTCGTGCGTACAGAAAAGTCACAGTATTTGTTAAATAATACTTGATATCCTTGTTAATTGACTAAAACTACTTTTGAACACTTTTAATTTTGATATGCGTGGTTTTGGGACGCTTCTTCAGCACGAACATAGAAGCGGTTGTGGTTCAGTGTGGCTTGCTTGGTCTCATCGATCACGCAGGTTAACTGACTACAGACACGGTCAAAACCTGGATGGGTTTTTACTATTAGTGGCATTTATTTCGACCGTCTCCGTGCTTCGCAAGGCACATTAAGCCATTGGCACCGGCTGCTATCATTAGATGGCAGTCGTTAAGCCATATCGGAGGCATTATTAAGGATATTAACTATTATTTAACGAATACTGTGACTTTTCTGTCAGCACGAACTAACCATCTGGTTGGAAACTGTGCGAGTTCGTGTCCACGAACTGTCGCGAAGATTGCTACAAATTATCGAATCATGTTAAGCTCACGAGTCACGCACGACACGAATAAAAGAGAGGGCGGTACCGTGCAGGATATGTATGGATAAAAATGTGTTACTTGTTTGGTTTACTGGATTTTTTTTTCGATCCCGTGCAAAAGTTGGTAACTTTGTACCTTTTAGAAAGCTTATGAAACAAGGAACTTTTGTCATTAATTTGTACGCCAAGTTCACTACATTTTTTTCTAGTAATACTCAATTACTTATGGAAAATTTATAGAAAATAATATTTTTATGCAACTTAAGACCGTTTATTTTTGAGACTATGTGAGTTTTAGGCAATTTTTTTTTTTAAAAGCAAGCGCTCATTTCTCAGCTTTTAAAAAAGTATCAATTTAATCTAAACGGTGTAATGGTTTTTTCATAATTAATTGTTTTTGGTAACAAGGTAGAAAATTTCAAAAAATCTAAAAACAGTAATATCTCAGTAACCATACATTTTTGACCCCTGGTTAACTGGACTTAATTTGTTGCAAATGACCTCTAGTATAACCCCTTTGAAGGATCACGTCGAATTACCAATCACCCTGTATAACATAAATTGCACGCTGCCGCACTGCATATGTGAAAAATTTGATGGTGTTTTCCAGAGGAGAAGAACACAACCATATAGAACCCGGTGAGATCGTTCTGATTTTGCAATGCATGATCTGTACTGACAACTTTTGCAATCTTGAAAACTTTTTAAACATTCGATTACCACCTATGTTAATAATGATGCAATCAACGTTTTGGAATGACGATGGTAGAAAGAAATTACATCAGAGATGATCTCTGTTACATGCGAGTTTTTTAAATAGATAGAAGAAGACCTAGATACTACACTATTATTATACTTGTTTAGGTTGCTCACTTAACAAAAAAAATGTGATTGTGATTGTGTGTGCTACTAAGTGTCATATGTGATTTTTATTTGTTTCATGTGCTTTTGTTGTGCCCTTTTATTTTTTCTCGCATCATTAGGGTTAAAGGTTTAAAAAAAGGCTAAAAGCGAAGCTGAATATATAATCCACAATAGTGTTCACTTTTTAAGAAAATTTCGTTTTAATATCAAGAAAGCTTCGACACAGTTCGGCATCAGTTGCGGATTCTAAAAACCCAAAAATTATAAAAAACAAAACCTCGTTACCTACTCAAGAATTTCTAATAACTAGAAAGAAACATCTGCAGGCCATAAGAATAGTGGCACTGAATGTTGAATTGTGAACAAAAAGACAAAGTCAAAAGTGCCAAAAGTGTGATTTGTTTATTTTAATTTGAGTGTGTGTTGTGCTGTGTGTGTGAGGGTTTTCTTTACTTATTATATTTTATAGATTGTGTCTAAAGTGTATAATGTGATACCAGTGTTTGGTGGGCAAAGTTAGTGCAGTGCACTCATTAATTTTTGCCGTACCAATTAATCTGACGCTAAATCGAAGGTGGAAACTGTTTTTAGACTAGATGTTTTAGTCAGCACTAAAGTTTGGCGATATAAAGCTTTCAGAAACGCAAGGAGGAAAAAACAAAAATAAGATTTCTTAAGTAGAGTACGTTATCTACGTATACTTCATGGTATAAGTTTTAAAAAGAAATAGTGTTTTCTGTGCGTTGTAAAATATAATCTCTATTGGGAGTGAAGTGTATAAAATGTAGTGTTATGTGATACCGAATTAGTGCACTAAAAACCACAAATAATTAGGTTCAATTTCAAGACTGTGCTATTATTGTTTTATATTGCTGTGAATATTTTGCATTGTAGACAAGACACAACATTGAAGCTTGGCGATGAGATTCCCAGGAATGCAAACAGGATATAAAAAATGTTTTATATGGGCACCGCTTTCTACGCCTTTTGTATTGTATATATTGCGCCGCGTGCAATCAGAGATACAACTCCGAAAAAAGGATAAACAGCAAGACACCCAGATGCAAAGAAAAGACAAAGAACAAAGCGTCACGTCAGAGGAAAGCTTATCCATCCGATAACTTGATACATGAAACATCTCCGCATAAAACGTACATTGATAAAGCATAGAACCTAAAAAGATAGTACAATGAAATCTGAAGACACTCCCTACTGCAACTACTTCAAAACAAGCAGTCATACTTTCCCCCCCTGTATATTTTACACCCCAAGTATAGTATCTATCTTCCCCATACTGGCTACGATGCCGAGTATTCGGGCTGGTTCCACCCCCATCTTTCCCCCTCCTGACTGCGCCGCCCTACACTCCTGTCCTATCTACGCCCCCCTCTGGTGTCTTGGGCCTCCGCGTCCTTGCAGCAGTGATGCTGGCCGGAGCGGGGCTTGAACTGAACTGAACTACATATTCTTGATTCACTGTTCAGATTTAGTATCGAAAACTGAAAAAAAAAATTATCGAAGTTTTTAAATATTTTCCTGTGTTGTAATTTTTAGTAACCTTTCAGACGCCCTTTTTTATATCCTATATTGATAGACTAGTACAAGTGTTTTTCAACCTTTTTTAATACCCGACCCCTTTATAAGTTAAAAAAGTTTTGCAACCCCCCCCTAAGGCCAGTGGCGTGCATAGAGTTTACACATAGGGTAGGCAGAAATAAAATGGAAAACTTACAATAAGTATATCGGTTTACTTTAACTGGCCTTTTCAACTGGTCTTGATACCTATGACTTTTTAAATATTATGTGAAACTAAACAGGACTAGGTGCTTTTCACAGAGATTGTGCTACTTTGACGCGGCATTTAAAGCCAGTGTCATTCCAAACTGTTTTACTGTTAGATAATAAAATGCACGGATTATCCTGAATTACTTAAACATTTAGCAACAAGAAATAGCTATCATCAATTATCAACAAACGCGCAATAAGCTAATTTATAATAATTTTCTTTCAAACTTCGTTACACTTGCAACCAGTAAACAAAGAATATGGCGTTATTTTAAATAATTTCAAAACAATGGGCTCACAAAAAACAATAATAAAATGAAATGGTTCTTATTTGTAAAGTCAAAGAGCATTATTTTTCTTGCAACCATCTTGCAGCTACTAAAAAATATACGGCAAATTGTAATACCAACATTAGCATTACTTTCATATTAGACCTCTTAAAATGGCCGTGTAATCAAACAAGCAGTGCCTACAAATCACGTACACACGCGCAATGTCAGTACAAAATTATTCACACACATAGACAGCGGCTACACTGTAACCGTATAAAATACTTGAAGAAAAACACGTGGATTATAACTTTTAAATAGGCTTTAATCTTCCTTTGACACAAGAAATACACTCATTTTTAAGATATTTGTAAGTGAATATTGAATACTGCACAGCGCTATTTCCAATTAACTGTCTCACTTGAAATTCAAAAATAGACTGACGCCATGTATAAGTTACTCTATGACTGACGCGCATTCGCTTGCATAACCTGCATTTCCCTCGTGCAATCCTCTCCCCTCTACTTTGATCTGTGGCGCCCTCTGTGCGTCAGTCGATCTTCAAGTTTTACATTACTTGACTTACTCTTTATATTATTTTTAACTATAAATATATTATGTTTTGATAATATTAAGCAACAATTATAGTGATTATTTACAGTACAACAAAATATAGCTAACATACTGTACTTGTGTTTGTGAAAAAATGGCGAAAGACAGGCAGAATCTTGTCTGCTTATGACACCAGTCGGCAGCACTGTCTTTATCAATTCATTTGACTAACTTCAGTACTGCGTTTTTTCTCAAAATCTGTAGGTGGCGCTGTTTATGAGTCGAGTAGATATGTATATGAAAACGGAGGGCGTAACGGTAAATTAATGTTAAAGTATCGTGTAATATAATACGTAAGTTTTAATTTTTTGTTTGATAACCGGCAGATTTACTAGGGTAGGCAGTGCTTTTCTGCCTCTATGGACTGCACGCCACTGCCTAAGGCCATAAACATACAAAATGTTAGTTATTTTAGAGACTAAGTTGAGAATTTTCTTCAATAAGAAAATATTTATTTATTAACGACTATAAAATAGAACTACGTTTGACAACTCACTGAAATCGTATTTTTTATTGCAGTGTAGGACCTATAAACACTTACATTTTCTTTTACCCGCGACTGCTTGAGAAAGGCTTTGCCTTGATTTACAACCCACAGGTTGTAAACCACTGGACTAGTAGACTGTATTTTGCTGGTGGGTTACAGCACCCACCAGCAAAATACAGTCTACAGTCATACAGTCAGTCACCCAGGTGGGTGCTGTAGGCCCAGGACTAAAGGTATTTACATTAAATGAAACAATTTTTTATAACTTGACGTGTATATATTTATTTTATTTACTTCACATTTAATTTTTTATGTTGTTTTTACTTATTACTAATATGTACGTTAACATGATTTAATATAAACGAAACGATAATAAAATACAACTAACTAGCTATGTAGTAAATTAATAACAACAAATTATACAAAGTTTTATCTAATCAAATATTGCAATCATGATTTTAATGTGGCGTTCGCTTATCTAATATGTGGGTAAGGATCCAAAACTTGTAGAGGTGGGTCGGTACGCGATTTTCCAATACCGAAACGTAACTGGTTATCAGTACCCAATAACGGGTTTTGAAACTATTTATTTTAGTAACTATGTATCGGCGACCGAGACAACGATAGTTCCATGAGACAACGATACTGGTATTGGAGGGTATTGGTATTTCCACGTTACCAGTTATCTGTGGTTATCGGTGTTATCGCGTTCTAGTGGTAAACATGGTATTGTGTGATATTGCTGTCCCTTTCATACTTGCGAGATTTGCTATAGTCCGTTCTGTTGTCAGACCGAACCGTTGCTGTCAGAACGTAAACTTGGAACGTACTCCTGTGTTTTTCGTTGCTCGTGCGTGTTCTGAAACGCTTCCGCATGAGAAATTATTCCTTGATAGCAGGACGGTCTTTTGCAAACCTCGTAAGTGAGAAAGGAACACTCCTGTCAAATAATCCATGACTTGCAATAACTTGAGATTTGAAACATGCTTCTCAGTTGTTCCCAATAAATAGTTTCGGAAATACATAGTTTTCGTAATACCGAATACCGTATTTCGGTTATTACACCAATACATAGTTACAGAAACTATTTACGTTTTAAAACGCCCATCGCTAAAAACTTGTGTATTACAGGAAGTATAAATTTCACATTTCGTGGTAAAAGTGAGATGCACAGACTGACATAGTTTTCATAATATTATATTTTCAAAAAAAGTAACATGAAATTTGGTCATAATAAGGGTGAGAGAAAGTTCTCTCTGCGAATGTGGCTTGGACGACGTGACTACCGTCATATTTTGTGCAATTGCCGTAATTTGAAATTTTCTTTACTCCTTTCGCTAGAGATTTCTCCTTTCATTTGCATTACCAGCGACTTTATTTCGACCAATAACATCAAGCTTTATTTTCGTTCTCTTGAATCAGATCCTCGCATTTGTTTAATTAGTTATCTTTTTACTATTTTATTTATCTTGACCAAAGATCAACATCACCTTTAATAAAAAACTTAAATATCTCAAAAATTGTAATCTAATCGTAGGGAGTTCAAAGTTTCGAGTTTAAAAATTCCCGGATTATATTATTGAAAATCATGAATTTTTATAAATATAGGTGTTATGAAACTATATTATTTAAAAAAATTACAGCACATATTTTATTGAGTTATTTTTCGTTTAATGATATAAAGTCCGAAACCCCATTTTTGGTGTTATTTCAGTTTTTTTATTAAGGGTGCGTTATTTGTAGTTTGATTTTGACTTCTTTAGTTTTCTCTAATTTGTCATCACCGTAGTACTAATCGTTTTGATTTAAATGCCTTCTGAAATACCATTTGTATTTGTTTTTTTAATGAACGTTGTTATTTTATATCCTATACCCGTAGTTATTTTGGATTCACTCTTCATTTAGAATTGTTAACCACGCAATTACTGATGCGCAAAATACGCTGATAATAATGAATGTATAGTCATTTTTGTGAGATATAGTCAGTGTAGGTACTTAGTTGTAACCTATTTCCATATATTAATAATATTAAAACCAAAGATCTAAAAATCAAATATGCACATGTACAGCGTATTATTCAGTTGATAAGTTAACGGCTACCTTTCAACGTGGAGTTTGGCACATCCGCACATACATTTGTCATGTACGTAAGTTTTATCAAATAATTAAACAAACGTATTTAATAATTATACTTATGTACGTAGAAAATTATGTGCAAAATGTATTTATGCTTAATGAAAAAGGAATGTATAAAAGTAGGTACAATATTAAACTAACAATTCCTTATGACGTTATAGATTTTATTATTTTACTACAGTATAACTATATTTAAACTGTATAAGTTGTCTTTCAATTGTTCATTTAATCATTTTCTTGATTTAATTTTCGTGTAAAAGTTTAACTGATTTTTTTAACTAAATGATGTCGTGGGTATATTGAGGTAAAGGTATACAGAAAAGGCATTTGTTTGTTGGATTACAATTTAATTTTAGTCTCACGTAATTCTTTAAGTTAAAAGACATTCATTAGTATCCGAAAATGTTTTAGACAGTTCGCGTTCGCGCCAACTGCTGGTGACGTCATATCATAGTCCTAGCGCAATGATTCGCAGAGTTTTGCGTATTAAAGGTGTTTGTTTTTATTATCTAGTGTTTTCATTCAGTAATTTTAAAATGTTACCTAGGTGCACCAGGTTAAGTCTATTTTGGCCGCATAAACCATATTTAACTTCCCATAATCTGATACCTAAAGGTACATTTTCTTCAAATGTCCTTTTGCAAAAGATTCTCTAATCACAAAAAGTCATGTTCTCAAATTAATGTTTCTTTCAAAGAAGGTATTGTATATTTTAAAACGGTTTATAGTAAATTATTTTTATTTGTTTTGTATGGGCGTTGAGTTTCGATATGAGTTCATAAGGCCTGTGATGTGACGTCACGCAGTGAGCCCCGACCCGTAAACACTTGAAAAATAACAATGCTATTAAAGTATGTAAAACCGGAACTACTGAACCTTACTTTAATTCAACAAAAAAATATCTTACTTGCAAGCTCCGCTGTGATAAAGTTTGAAGAGATTACACGTAAGTAACTATTTAGTGATATTCTTCATTATTTATTGGCAAACTATAAGTATGTAATTGGAAAATACACAATTTCAAAATATAATAAGTGGTGTTTCGAGTCTTGAACCTAACTAAATTACTAATGAATTATATTGCTAAGTAATAAGGCTTCCGATTAATTTTTCAGGAAAGTATTTGTTTACACTACAGTTATGGATAATGCCCTATCTCTTTATGCTCTTGCAAAGTGTTAGAGGGCGTAAAAATAGATACCATTTCAGGAAACTTCTCATGCGACCCATAGAAATGACTTATATTGTTTGAGCTTCACAGATAAATACATTTTCTGTGAGAATAACTTTTATTTCCGAGATATCATTTTTGCGTTCTTTGGTAAAAGTTTTTCAGGTTCACGAAAAAGAAGTCCTAGTTTTCCACAGTGGTACTATCATATACAATACAACCCTGTATTTTAATGAAAAGGCAAATACCTACTACGTGTTTAATTGTGCACATAATTATAGTGTGAAAATCGTACGAGTGTGTGTGACGTTGCAACAAACTTTCAAAAAGCGCAAATACTTATAATAAGTCGGTAGGTTTATTTTATAAGACTATGAAAACCCTAGAACTCTATCCACTTCCTAATTTTGCTGATATATTTCGATTCTAAAAATAATGTTATTTTAACACATACAGTATATTTTAAATATCACTCATTATTACACTTTATTCAATTTGACCACATTTTATACTATTACCCAACTTTGCGTGATGGCTTCGACTAAGATAATATTAATGACGGTTTGCAATGCGAGTGCTCATGTTGCGTTAGGTTTGAGATTTACTGCTCACCTATGTTATACTATAGGTAATAATAAGTTTGTAGCATTTTGTAAGTGCGAAATTTAATTGCAGGCCTCGTTTGTAACTAAGAATACATAATTATAAGCAACTGTGAGATATGAGGACAAGAGGTTACATTTTAGCAAATAAATATGTTTTTGGAGGACGGAGTGAACCAAGTTTGTTTAAGATCAAAAAGGTTGTAAGTACACAACACAAGTAGTGACTGCAGTCAGTAAAATAGATATGTATGTATAACAACGTCCAGAAAAGAATAAAACTAACATGGAGAAAAAATATTCAAAGAGATTGATATTTATTGCAAACTCATATCTTTTATTTACTTGACTATATACCCTTCTCGATAAAATTATTTTTGGCAGTATTTAAAACGCTTTTAATTACCTACAAGTCCCATTAAATGTCAGTTTACTCCGTCTTCCAAAAGTAAGTATACGTATTAAAAACTAAAATGACGAATACATAAACCAAAACCAAGAAGAATTCAATCCTTAACGTGTTTATCTAGGTAACTTATTTTTATCACAGTCCATTTAATATTACAATTTAAAAAATTGAGTCAATTTACAAAGACCCGTCAAAAATATTATAAATAGTAGAGATTAGATTTACTACGTAAGTAGTTTTCGTTGTAAAATGAAATATGTATGGGTACCGACAAGGGCCCGGCTATGGAGGATACAAGTCAGCTTGGCATCGACAACTTTGTTCTTACTGAATACAAAAAAATACATCAAACATACTTATAATTTTCGTTGAATAATTTTAGCATATTTCCAGTGATAATAAAACGATCAAGTGCGTGTCAGACCATGCATAAGTATTGGGTTCCGTAGTTATACTATTCTTATGACTAATATGTAGTGTTTGTAAATTATTAAGAAATTGTGATGATTATAAGATATAAGTATTCGATTAAATTTTTTAGGTTTTATCTCCATAACTCGAAAATACTCGAAATAATTTCTATTAAGAGTTCTTATTAAGAGTCACATAGTTATTTAATTCCTAGAGTTTAAGTTTAAACAGTTTAGAAATGGCTATGACCGGGGCCCACACAATGTTTTTTAGTTGCTTTTTCTTTTAAACGAAGTAGCGGTTTCTTAGAAAACAAAGTCAGGTGGAACATTTTAAATGTATTCGTCGACTAACCAAATGTAAAATCAAAGTTCAGGGGACTAAATGTTAACCGTGAAAGCCCGGCATACAATTCTGTTAAAATGCAAATGTCGCTGTTACTGTCAATGACAGATGGACAGAACGATCTTATAAGAGTTCTTAGTAGGACTACGGAACCCAATAACAAAAAAAGGAAATACTTATATTTAATTTACACAATTGGTAATTTGATTGAAAAGAAAGCGTACCTAATATCATTTTTGTTTGTGGAGAAAAAAGTGTAAATACGTACAGTATTGTTTTATATTTTTTCTAAATCTTCTTAAACAGCATAGGTAGGTATGGTACCTAGCAATTACTAATTTAACAATTCACCACAGCCTGCAAATCGTAAATCTAACTAAACAAATTCATAAGTATGTTGTTGAATGAAGTAGGTACTGACTGATCTAAATACTAAGTATCCAATAGGGTCGACACCGATTAATGAATTTTAGTAAGTGCCTTTCTTAAATATATAAAACGTAGAGAGATTAATTCGATAAAAGGCAACTAAATGGAGCAATATCTACAAAGTTACAAGATTTCAGTCTCATAAACTTTATTGGTGGTGGCAACTATATCGGAGTGGTTCGCCCCGTGCGCGCTTGGCTTCTCCGGGCCCGGAGCGCAGTCGCTCTGGGGCTTCTCGCAGTCGCCGGCCAGATGCGTCAGACTGCCCGACAGCGCAGGGGCGAGATTTAAATTCATTTTTGTCATCAGATTTGATTCACTACCTGTTTTTTTTAAATCCGGCTGAGCCGACGGGGGTAGCGTGGGTCCGCTGCGTTGGATCATTTGTAAACGAGCATACTGCTCTTGTAAGGCTTTCTGCTTCTTGAGCAGTTCTTGGTGTCGTTGTTCTAGTAGTGCCTGCCTTGCTTTGTCGTCCTTAGGAAGATCTTCGTTGGGATGGCCTATGTTGTTCCGCTCGGCGACGGCGTCGGTACGCAAGGGGGAGGAGGGCGAGGTGGGCGAGGCGAGGGGCGAGCGGGAGGTGGTGCGCGGCGGGGGCGGCGGCGGCGCGCGGCGCGCGGCCAGAGCCAGCAGCTCGGGATGGCGCTCGGGCACGGGCGGCTTGGGCGGGTGCTGGCCGCGCGCGCGCACCGGCGGCGAGGCGTCCGTGTCGCTGCCGCTGGGGTACGAGTGTAGCCGGCGCAGCGGGCCCTCGCCGCGCGCGCCCGCGGCCGCGCCCGCGTGCCGCTCCGCCGCCGTCGGCTTGGCGAACGTCTGCAGCTCGTCTAGTAGCGCGTCGAGGGCGTTCTCTGGCCGCACGTCCGGCGCTCCGCGGACTGGACCGGGGGCGCGCCCGACACAAGCTGCGCCGGTGCCCTGTGCACCATTCCAAGCACTTCTAGCTGTGCCCGGCAATCTCCAACAGACATTATAAAAGCGAGGTTGCAAATAAAGTCTTGTCGAGATTGTTAATCTAATAAAGATAATTATTTAATAAGATAGCTGCTTATGTGTTTGTAACCACGCTTTTAGAATATAATAGATATTTAACACGTACACCAAAAAACATTTATGAACAATCATTCAATAGTAATCCATTTAAGAACACTCAGTAAGTACCTATTCACATCTTAGAGCAATGTTATATATAACTGAATGCGATCACAACCATTCAAAAATAATAAAATATAAACAAAAGACAATTTACTTTCCATTTTGTCACCAAAATATATATTATTTTATTATACATAAGGAAAAGAGACAGTGACTACTTTTTGTTACTATGTAACAATTTAGCATTGAAAAAGTAAAAATTTGACGACAAAATCAGTAATATATAAGTCGATGACAAAATCGGAAGAAAATTGTTGAGCGGCCTTTGCCTTGAGATCATCTGGTGGTTACTGGAGCAGAGTTGCGAAACAAATAAAAATAGTATACCAACAAATTCGTGATAATTAAATAAGTAAATAATGATTTGAAATTTCGTGTTTAAGAATATCGTGATTATAAATTTAAAATAAGTGTAGGAAAACCCTTAACAATTGTTATGATTTTGCCAAAAATGAAAGAAAATTGTGTTAAGGTTAGTGTCAAATTTTCAAAACTACCAATTGAATATTAGCTACGTACATACTAATATATATTTAGGTTTACCTACAATGAAATAAAGCATAATTCTAACGGAAGCTCAAGTGAAATTCTACCTAAACAAACTATTACATACAAGATACTAATGTGTGACTGTATGTTTACGCATTGAATTCATCCAGAAATAGGTAAGCAGACTGGCAGATATATCTTAGAAAAGAGATTGGATGCAAGAAAACATGAAGTAAACTGATATTTGTATCAAATGTGCTTTTTAAAAGTATCGATTAATGTTTTATTCAAAGAACAGCCAATTAAATTTTATTTGAAATGCATATATTTAATACTAGTTAAGTGACTATGTAAACTGATCAATAATTATAGATGTTTTAGTGCATTATAAACTAAAGAAAAGATAAAAAGAATGTGGAGAAAAGTTAAGATGCAATCAGAAAAATCTTCAAATTCCAAAGTAGAGGCTGCTCTCGTCCATCTTTCAGAAGCTCTACAGAAGGACATGTTAGCGTTTTGTCCATCCCGGCGAAGGCTGGTCTTCTCAGTTAGCCAGGAGGACACTACTCAGGCATTTGATTATTCTCTGTGAGAGAAGGTCAAGTGGTGCTTCTGCTAAAAAGCGCGCTGCAACAAACCAGCCATTGCACAGATAAGAAGCAAGTACTACGTTCAAACAACATGCACTTATGCCTGGGCCACGCTTATTGCATAATTCCTTAAAACTAATGTTTGTATCACGTGAAGGATTGTATGAAACAATGTTGTCGGCAATCTTTGTATTGAATATTTTCGGTAATCGCTAGGTAATCTATATAGTCTCTTACGAACAGGCGGCTATGAGATATAATAGTAAGTTTGCGCAGCCCTCTGACGGTTATTGGGACAGATTGACAAGTGGACGGGATTATTAGGTTACCTATAGTAGGTTAGTTAGTTCAACATGTCAGGCTACACCCCCCACTCTTCATGTATGGATCTGACAAATTAAGGATACAATACCCAAATCGTTAATACCCAAAGCTCATTAAAGGAAATACGCTCCACGGCAAAATGTGGGACTATAGAAAACATTTTTATATTTATCGCGTAGCATGGACCTGGCATCTAAAACAACATAATCAAACAAATCTTACAAAATCCATAATTAGTAAGTACATTATTTTTTTTAAATACTTATACATTTTTTTTTATAATGTACGCGGAAACTCTGCTAATCCAAACAATTAATTACTCGTATGCCAAAATTATTCTTTTTTAATTATTTTTCCCACAATAAGCAATACAATTACGTTCTAAAAAAAGTTTGAGATTAACAGACTTGTACCATATAACGACGATGATCGTGTAGCATGCCACACCTTATGGTTTAGCCTCGCACTGCCTACTTTCAACTGCGAGCCAGTTGTCTTTCAACACTCGACTTGTTGAGAGTAGGTTGATCAAATACTTAGTTGTTTTTACTGATGATAAATAGCAAAATAAAGTGTTGTGTGAATGCAGGCGCTGATGGAAGCAGCGGGGGCGCCGCCGGCTCCGCTGCACTCACAGGTGCGGACCAACACAGACCTACTTCACTATTTGCCAAATAATAAATACATGTATGAAAGCATGCGTACCGATTCTTTCAGTACTGTTCGAACTGAAAAAAATATTTTAAAATTTTGTAAGTTATTCCTGATTGCCTTTCATAGAAGGATTTATTTACAATATTAAAGCATAGTGTACCATAAAGTGCACCAACATGCCTACATAAAGTAGCTAAACATGGTGTTAATTTACATAACAAAAGAATATGAAAAATTGAAAGAAACAGGTAAGTACCTAATAAAAAAGAAAATTATGAATGTGGATAAAAATATAGAAAAATAATTCTTATGTATTAACGAATAATAAAAGTGGATAAATATAATATACGAAGAGATTTATTACTCGTTAATAACAATAGCTTCTCTGAAGTTTTGGCTCTGTCTCCAGGCGAACTGCGCCGTCACGAACAAAACACAATCGTTAGAATAACTCACACCAGTGGAAAAGGCACAAGATCAGTTGAAGAGAACCTGAGTAGGTTAGGTTATAAAGATCTCTCTATCTATCTGTATAGACTGACTGACGACCCTTTAGTTAGGGCTTCGCACAAAATTAAAAATAATTTGCTTCAATTTAGTTACACATTATAATAAATATATAATTATGCAGATTAGTACTAATTCAAAAAATAACTATCGTTTCACCCAACTTAATAACTATGTGCTATACGAGGTAACTGGTACATACCTGCAAATCTCCTAATTGGTGATTCCACTCTTGAAACTGAATAACTTTAATAACTTAGGTATTGACTTTTCATTGTAGGTAATCGATCAGCTTCTGAGCAATCGTATTAAAAATGTCCTTCTTTTTGCGAGGCTGTTCAGTTTCATGAGTAGAATCACCCGTTAAAACGTTTGCAGCTATATGTCAGTCACTCTGTATAAATGTAAAATAAGCAGTGCCTGCCGCGTGTACTATAGTAAGGTATTTCCAGCACCGGACGCGTTGTCAACACACCAATGTATCAGTTTAAAATCCCATTAAAATTGGCATTGTTTTCCTGAAGCAAGGATCAGTTGAACGTTAACGTGCATTGGTTGCAGGGGGAAAGTGCAAAATAATTTGAATTTCAGTGTAAGTTTGTATTCTGCGTCTAGTAATTTCGTCACACTCTGTCTAATATTGCAAAAAAATCTTGTTAGTAGAGCTGATTAAAATACATAAAAACTCTTAAGATTTGATTTTATTTCATAGTATGTTAAGGATCGGCACTACTTAATATTGTGTTTGGGGTTCCAAAAAAACGATAGCAAACGAATATGGTTCAGTAGTTATCAATAAAATTGGTTTGATTTTTATTTTTTTCTAGAAATTTCATAAAAATTACCGAAAATAGTTTGCGTCTTTGCAATTGAACACAATAGTCACGTTGGACTTTATCTCTTTGACTACTGAGTGACAGATGCCTATTTTACAATATTTTGTTTGCTATCGCTTTTTTTAAAAGTACCTAACAAGGCAATAAAATGAGATCGGATCATCAGAAGCCAATTTATAATACTTAGATATACAAAAGGGACAGAGCGTGACGTAAAATAAGATGAAAATAAAAAAGAATACTAAAATTTTGGTATACCAATTTTAATTACCTGAGTAAGTATATTTACAGTTAGATTTTGTGGCCCTGGTTTACGTTTAATACATCATAAAATTAAATGAGCGATCTAAAGAAAAGAGGTATATTATAAGCCTCGTAGATTAAATGAAGGAACACAAAAAATAAATCAATTTCAAGTTAACTAATCCGATTTTAAAGGTGTTCTACAATTTCTAATAATAACCGAATTTACTTGACCTTACCGTGCTTACTATAAAACAGAATCAAGAAGGGTGCATGCTATGTTAGCAAAGCGAGTCCTGGAAAAGCCTTTATGTACTAGTTATTTTATTTAGGTATCTAAGCTATAAAAGGTAACATGCAGGAGGATAGAGTAAATTAAGAAGTTAACAATCAATATTGGAAAAAAATGCAAATTTTAAACTTTTGGCAAACCTGCAATTGTTAAGCGAATGATTTTGTTTGTGACATTGTTTTTTTTTAAATCTTTATCTAATGAGTGTCTATCTGCGAAGCACAAATAAGTGTTTCATTGAATATTTAGTAGGTATTTCTGACATTCACTTTTATGTTGATTCAACTAATATTACTTGCCGAAAAGTAGTATTGGATATTCACGACAAGACTGTTGTGATGATATTGGACTTGTTGGAGAGAAATTCCCTATTTTTGTCTGCAATGGGAAAACTGAAAGTTGCAGAGAAACCAAAATGCATCAATGATTGATAGTTGAATAATATTTAAGCTATTGATTCTTCTATCCGAATGAAGTAGGGCTTCAAAACAATGTTTAAAATATAATCTTAAGGATAGCTAAACACAGAGAATTTCTCGCCAATAAAAAAAATGAGTTGCAATTTTCTGCATAATTTTCTGTGCCTTGAAGGTTAATCCTAAGCTAATAAGTCAACTGAAATGGGGAAATATTATTTCAACAAAAATTATATCTTATATAGCAGAAGTTATTTGAAGCTGCAATCATTTGAATATAATTGTAATTTAATCCTTAATTGGTAAGCCCTTGGCATCATCTCACCTGATGGTAAGTGCTGGTGATGCTGAAGATGGAAGGGGGCTTACCAAGATTCCTCGCCTGTTTTAATAACAGTTGTCATTGTAAAATAACTCTTAGCTATAAAATATATTCATTGACTAAGGCAATATAATAATGGTTGCAGTTATGATAAATGTCGTCTTATTGTAAATAAGTTTAAAGTTAAAAAAAGGAATATCACTATTCCATCGACTTGTTCAAACAAAATCGCAACTGTTTAGGCATATATTTTAGGAAAGTTAGCTATTAGAGAAGGCAATGTGACGAGTTACCTTGTTCTGCGTCTGCGCAGCGTGGCAGGTGCTGTCGGAGGCGCACTCCTCGGAGGAGGGGCCAGCTGTGAAGGTGGAGCTCTGAGAAGAACCCGGCGATAGCCGCCCGTCCGTGATGGGCAACCGCTGCTCTTGCACACACGCTAGCCTGCAACGATTCCATCACAAAAAGCACGTTTGATGATAACATTTTTTTCTTCGATAACAGTAGATTTAGATTTACAAAGCCCGAATTGCATTTATCTATCTAAATATTACTGTTGTATTGTCATAAAAATATTTATTTCAGTTTTCATTTTCATGGCTTTAACTCTCCAGCGCTCTTAAATGGTCTGAGTTTTTGATACATCTACCTCTGCTCCTTGTAATATAATTTATAATTTCTTTGATTAACTTATTTTTTGTAAGACTTAACGTTTTAAACTTTTAGAAATTATTTTTGAAAATTTTAAGAGTAAATCTTGAAATCGTTATATGGTTTTTGTAATGCAATCATTTACAGACTAGTCGGAATAACAATAGTACATTATGGTACTAGTGTGTAACATTGGTGATTACCGTCGAGGCGCCATTGACAGAGCCAAGGACGGTAATCATCAATACACACGAGTATCATGCGACGTTTTTCAACACACTTGTGAATAAAATAACAATAAAAACTCATTTTATTTCAACAGTGAAAACGAGTTGTGAAAAATGTTTCGCTATGGCGGGAAAAATTAATCAGTTTTCCTATGCGCGCGCATTGCGATCGGCCACAGACTAAGTTTTTTAAGACTAAGACTGAGGTTTTATTTTTATTTTCGGCGCATAGGATTTGCGCCTATTCTGCCACGTACAAAATGGGGAATTTAAAGTTTTATTTTATTACAGAGAAAACAAAAGTTATATTTGAGTGAAAGTTTTATTTATTAAACACGTACGAGTTAAAATTATCTATTTAAATAAGAAGTTGCATGAAATGAGCAAGCAATAGGAATATTAATTTATTTGTTCTATTGAACACGATCTTTTTTTTTGAATAAAAACTTTTTTAAGAACAAAGCAACTCAACCAATAAAATTTTAAAAAAATCTATAACTCACTAGTGAGTTATAGCAATGAAAAAATCACAGTTTGATTATGGGTGTCATTCTGTGCCTAATTGCGGTGACCATAGAGCCACTTTATGAGCAAGTGTGTTGAAAAATATGTTTTAAATGCAGCAAGCTATTTTTAAACTTTCGTAAAATTAAGTAATGTTTACTTCCATTATCTTACCGTTTTAGAGTGACTAGAGTGCCAGTTAGCTTTTTGCATCGTCTCAGCGCAAGCTCTAATCTTTCAGGTTCATCTTCCAACATCTTTTCTTTGCGAACTACCTGAAAAAAATACATTAAAAATTAAATTGGATAAAACAAAAATAGCAAGAATAGAATATAAAACATTTATTTGGAATAAAAACAAGCCACAAATACAAAAACAAAAGATAAACACGGAACAAAGTAAAACAAAACAACATAAATATACAGTATACAAAAGGGGACAAATCACACACACATAAACATTATTAGCAAAAAATACCTATTATTATTTAAAATAAGATGTATACGTCTAAACATACTTTCTCCATTTCCGAAGACAGTTTTACTTTCATCGTGTTTTGCAGTATGGGGAACTTGAGCTTCCAGTCAGCTACGGTCTTGCTGCTTTTCGAGAGCACCATGGCAATGCGTTCTATGTCTGCCATGTTGACTCGTGTCTCCCTGCGGCACACAACCATGCACTTAGTATTGAAATATTATAATAATATTACTTGTATGTAGGTAGGTATACATAAAAAAAATAGGAAGAACAAAGCATCGTTAACAACCCGTGTCGTCCCCACTGCAGCAGGGGTCTTTTTCCATAAATTATCGAAACTATATTAAAATTAAATATTAAAATTAAAATAAAACTTATTTTTGACGGGTCACTTTTATTTATTTTTGCAGATATAAAAGTTATTTTATCTATGGGTTTCTTTATCTATGGGTTTATTGGAGAACTGTAGGTGTCTGTATTTGTATGAAAAATATTCTGTCGGTATCTTTTTGTATACAGAATTGTTTGTACGTCTTGTTGGTGATTTTGTATGCAGAAACGTTTGCCGGTCTCGTCGATGTCTTTGATATGAAACACACCCTGGACACTTTATACAAATTTCGCGCCATTGTTTACTAGATAGACTTTCATGTTTGTACACATGTAAATGTGTGCGTCATGTACTAGGGTTGAATCGAAATTCAATAATTAACCCTCATTGTCTTTATTGTTAGCTAGACTTTTACAAATAAAGTGACACCATACATATACACCAGACAAGGCTGTAAAGCCTTAGAAGCCTTTAACCTTAAAAAAAATGTCTTTGGTTACTATAATGTGCTTTGGTTTGCCAACCCCTTGACAAATGGTCACACAATGGAATGGAATGGAAAAAGCTTTTGTCGGTCTCATTAATGCCTTTTGTATACAGAAACGTTTGTCGGTCTCGTTGATGTCTTTTGTATGCAGAAACGTTTGTCGGTCTCGTTGATGTCTTTTGTATACAGAAACGTTTGTCGGTCTCGTTGATGTCTTTTGTATGCAGCAATCTTTGGCAGTCTCGTTTATATTGTTTGTATGAAAAAACGTTTGTCGGTCTCGTTGATGTCTTTTGTACGCAGAAGCGTCTTATGGTCTGTTGATTTCGTTGGTATTAAAATCGTATTTCTCATAAATCTAATAATTTGACACAAAGACAGTGGTAGTCGTAGTGCATGTCTGCTCATTCAGGGTTTGCAGTATTCTAGGTGTTTATCATATTAAATAATTGTAAAGGTTGTTTGCAGTTCATTACACAGAGTGAGTTGTGATTACTTATAATCTTTCAAGGGACGAAATAGGGCTAAACTGAAGTCATCTACCCCCAGATGTACTAAGGCCATACTCGTCATTTTCGAGATTATCGGTTTTGAACTTTCGGATATTTAACAACAGTGTCTTTACCTAAAAGATTATATACAGTCACCAATACTTTCTGGAATTCTTCAGCTTTCTAAAAACGTATAAAAATCTAACAAAATTGGAGAACATCCTGAGTTATTATGCTTTTGTCTGTCTGACTGCGGTAACTCCCTATACTGCTCTGCTTCTAATCGTAAGTATCTTTGTTATACCTACAAGTCTAATAAAAGTTATGACAAAAGCTGCAGCCGTACATCACACACCTGTTGGCCGCCTGGCCGCGCAACCGCTCCACAGTAGCTTCCAGCTCATATAGGTCGTTTTCCAAAAGCAGCATATCCTGCCTGTAGATCTCTTCTTCGCGCGCCAATTGCTGGAACCAATGCCAACAATATTGTAACTCACACTTCGTTAAAGACCCATAGAGTCTAAATTGCTGTGGCACACTCGTCCCGCATCAAATTGGGCGATATTCCATAAATCGTCCAGATCGATGAAGTAACTTAAACTTGGATATTCTTAATGTAATGTTTTTGAATCAGAGTATGCAGGGTGTAACAAAATATGTATAAAAGCCGTTCACTGAGACTTCTGCTCACTTTAGTTACTATACTGAACAAATTTTTATTCTATGACTTTGCATTTTCCTTACCAATTGACTATTATTTTGTATGAAGAATCAAATATTTTTTTGCGATTTCAGCAAAGACGTAGGGGAAAAGTTATTCAGTACGATAAGTAGAAGTTCCATTCAACGTTAAAACCTATATACATTGTAAGTCTTTATAAAGTGCAAATATGAAAGGGGGTGAAATAAGAACTTATTTTATCGCCCAGAAAAAAAATGTAAAAAAAAAATACGGACGTTTACTTTTAAAAATAGCATCTGCTGTCCCCAAGTAAACAAAGCGTTGTAACTTTAAAATTAAGTAGGCTAGAAGATTAAAACAAAAAAAAATGAGAATTGGTAGTAGATGGCCGTGTCATTGAAAAAAAAAACGACACAAAAATAAACACAATCATTTAAATATAAGATTTTTTTTTCAGAAAATTATGAGCGATTAAACAATGGTATTCCAGATACGCTGTTTTTAGGATTCCGTAGCCAAATGGCAAAAAACGGAAACCTTATGGATTCGTCATGTCTGTCTGTCTGTCTGTCCGTCCGTATGTCACAGCCACTTTTTTCCGAAACTATAAGAACTATACTGTTGAACCTTGGTAAGTAGATGTATTCTGTGAACCGCATTAAGATTTTCACACTAAAATAGAAAAAAAAACCAATAAATTATGGGGGTTCCCCATACTTAGAACTGAAACTCAAAAATTTGTTTTCATCAAACCCATACGTGTCGGGTATCTATGGATAGGTCTTCAAAAATGATATTGAGGTTTCTAATATAATTTTTTTCTAAACTGAATAGTTTGCGCGAGAGACACTTCCAAAGTGGTAAAATGTGTGTCCCCCCCTGTAACTTTTAAAATAAAAGAATGATAAAACTAAAAAATATATATGATGTACATTACCATGCAAACTTTCACCGAAAATTGGTTTGAACGAGATCTAGTAAGAAGTTTTTTTAATACTTCATAAATCGTAAACCGCAATTTACCTTTCATTCAAGTTACAACGAACTACAAGAACTTTTATATTATGTTACTTGCTGCTACGGAACCCTTCATGGGCGAGTCCGACTCGCACTTGGCCGCTTTTTTACACTGTTGGTCTAAATCCTAGTTTTGGGTTTTCTTAGTCTTAGTTTTGTGTATTTTTTTATTTCTGTGGCACGCCTTTCTACTCCTTAGTGGCAGTAGATGGGCGTGCCACAGAAGTAAAAAAGGCTTTTATGTTTTAACATTCTAGCCTGCTTAATTTAAAAGTTACAACGTTTTGTTTACTTGTGGATAGCAGATTTTATTAAAAAAAAATAAACGTCCACAATTTTTTTTTTACTATTTTTTTTTTTTATTATTTTTCTGGGCGATAAAATTGGGTCTTTTTTACCTCCTTTCATATGTGCACTTTTATAAAGACTCACACTGTATAAGATAATATTGCGAATATTGCTGCTCCATTAATTACAACGAGACTGTATATGCGGTTGGTGTCATTGACCCTAATATCTTAAAATAATATGAACTGACCCACAAGTGACGCACCTATGAATGTTGTAACTTAAAAATAAGCTTAGTGTTAATTACTTATTCAAGATCGTCAAGAAAACAATATTTATTACATCTGAGGTACTAAATACTGCTTCCTTAACTTCCACCCCCACAAATCAGTACCAACAAACTCATTAAAGTCGATATTCACGTATTTACATCAAATTGCATATTTATAGCGTGATTGCGCGAGGAAAGCTGATTTTCTTGAAGCGGTCGAATTAATGTGAACGAGTTATTAACTTGTTTTCTCAGTACGTATAATTCATTAAAATCAGTACGCAAGTGTTAACTGGCACCGGGGGTCAGGTTTTCTGTTATTTTAAGCAGACTTGATCAATTTTTAGATCCAATGACGTTTAAATTTATTATCATCTGATCTAACTTTCTTTTTTGGTTCTGTATTTTAGACAGAGTGGTCATTAATAATCTCAAGCCTTCTCACTGCTGGGAGAAGGGCCCCTTGTCGTATTTAAGCAGGTTATGCCATACTCAACACGCAAAATTTCAAGTCTGATCTATCGGAGGTTGTAGGAAAAGTCATCTACAACGCTTCTAACGTAGCTCATACCTGAACAAAGGTTTAGAAACAATTAAATCTTATTATAAGTGAAACTTCAAATGTTTGTTTATTTGTAAGTTTGGATGTTTGTTAGGCAATCATATGTCTGAAAAACATCTGAAAGGATATGAACGTTTAGTTACACAGAACGTTTAGAACACAGTTAGTTTATAATCTGGATTAACACATATCTGCAGGCCACTTTTTGAATGGCCAAAAACTGAAGACAACCCAACTTCTACGCTTAAGAAGTCACGCGCATCAGTTAGTTAATAACAAAAACTTATCTTATCTTACTAATATTATAAATGCGAAAGTATGGATGTTTGTTGGTTTGTTTATTTGTTCCGCTTTCATGACGAAACTACTGAACGGATTTGGGTGAAATTTGGTAGGTAGATAGATCAAACACTGGATTAACACACAGGCTACTTTTTGTTTCGGGAAAATGTATGGTTCCCGTAGGATACCTTAGAGACAGTCAAAAAGCGACATCCACGCAGGCGGAGCCGCGGGCAGAAGCTAGTTAGTTAATAATAAATAAATAGATCAAATTAGTTACCGATTCAGGGTCATGCTCGCAGAAGGTGGCCGCGAGCGCGCCGATCTTGACGATCGTGTCAGCCATCAGCTGACGCATTTGGATGGCGTGCGAGAGAGTCGACCGGCGCAGGTTGCGCGTCTGTATTACAAACCGATACTTGTGAGCTTGTAAAGTATAGGTATTCACAATAATTACGGCTAAAATTCATGGAATGCATGTAGCGTTGGGAATTGAAATAAGTACCAGCGACATTAATTGCTCACAATCAGGTAATACCTATGAGCCCTTGTACCTTGTATGCACTCCATAGTTATGAATAAACATCAAAATCGCATGGCCATATAATATAGTCGCATAAAGCTTAAAAGTCGCTATTGCTGAAACACATTTTAATTATTTCCAAGTATGTACATCTAAAGAACTTTACCCACCTCAATCCTCAGATCATGACTCTGTTTCTGTAGTAGCCGAATCTGATTGAAAAAGTCCGGCGACACGTTGAGGGTGTACGATCTTTGCGCTATGATATTGAGGTGTTGCCCCGCCAGCCCCACCGGCTTGGGCGGCGGCGCGGGCTTCAGCCGGTCGCGCTCTGCAAGGCAACAAAAGTTACACCTGACACATCTATCAAGCGCCGCAAGCAGCAAATTGTGCCCAGTTCAATTAACGTAAGCCATTTAAAGCGTGGTACAGTACAATGAAGAACTAAGTGAAGCATCAAACCAATTTTGCATTCATGTAATACATGTTTTACAGTTTTTTTGCTTGTCGTTTTCAATCAGCTTTCAGTTCCGTAACTTAAGCGAAGTTGAACTCCTCAAATGAATAGGCATGACTACGCACTTTTTTAATGAATTTTTTCGAAAGTTATTTGAAGGAATTTTTCGCTATTAGATATAGGTAATATGATAATGCACGTTAAATACGTCTCTCAAATCCTAAGTCAATGGATATCAAAAAGTTACCTTGCGACGACGTCCTCGGTAAAGTCGAAGATTTGATTGCCGGTTTTGTTGGCTTTGTATCGGCTTGTTATGGCAAAGAAGTAAGCGGAAAGAAATCAAATACAAGAATTATGATCATGGTTATGATATTAACTACGAGAGAGACTAGAGAGAGAAAGGACTAATTATAATGGATTTGAAACTATGAAAAAGAGGAACTCCGATTGTGTTTCAACCAAGGAATTTGCTAGTAGGTGTATTACTATATGCAAGTTCTTTGGTTTTAATAATGCAATAGTAATCAGGGGACCTCTTTCTCTTTCTCTTTCTCTTGTAGGTACATTAAATAACATAAAACATATTATGACACTTATTGTCGATGGAGTAATGATGCAAACTAATTTGAAACACATAACAAAATTATTCAACTCAGTATAATTCAAATATTCATCAATGTCACTTTTATGAGTAATCGTTTAATGCCGGCAATTTTATTTGCACTTGATATTATAGACTTTTAAGTATACGATTTAAAATAAAAACGCTAGCATTAAACACAATAAAAATTATATACTTAAAAAAATTCAAACTAAATTATTGTCCAGAAGAGAATTACTTTTTAATATTTTGAGTAACTACAAATACATACATAGGTAGTACAGGCAAAATGCTATTGGATAAGCCTGCTTGCTCATTCAGGGTCAAGGGTAATACCATCATCCAGAAGTTATTGTACCTCGCTAGCTACAGTTGAATCGGTTAAGAGTTCGCGTCATTTTACCATCACCAAGGGAATGTCTGGTTTATTGCTAACTTCAATATCCACTATCCGCCCTGCGCGTACGGCCGGCCGCGCAGGGCGTAAGTAAGTATGAAGAGAAGTATGCGTACCTGAATGTTGGGGCGAATGTTGTTTAGGAGAGCTCATATCTGGTGGGTCATCACTAAATGATACCGATTTCTCAAATGACACTGACTTTTCTGAAATCACAAATTTTAGTGGTCAGTGAGATTGTTCAGTAACCTTTTCGTGTTATAAGTAGTTACGATTTACGAACTTGGAAATCCGTAGCCTAAAATATAAAGAAAAATTTAATTGCTTATTATGTACAAATTAAACAAGTAATTTTACAAAATGCTTTTGTTTTTAAGCTAAACTGTTCACTGTTAGCAAATTACGAGCGTAACAAGCACTTTGATAAAATTATATGCGGTGTAACTTTTCTTTAAAACAATTTATAGCTAACTGAATGTAAATAAAATGATTAGTGAAATTCCACTTAGCTGTACCACGGGCAATTTAAACACGTGCATATATCTGCATCTCATATAATTGTATCTGAGACCACCTAGTGTCACATTGGCGAAACAAAAGGAATGAGAAATATTTATTGTTATTCAAGTACAAGTGAAGATTAGAAAAAAACATACTACGGACAAAACTTCTGCTGAAAAGTAGGCTCTAGGAAAGTATTGCCCAGGGTTCACCCAAGTGGACACGTTTAATTAAGCGTGTTAGATCTAAATACCAAATTCGTCTAATGAGCGAAACACTGCTTAATTTTCTCTTGAATTATATTGATGGAGCACCTTTACATTGTTGCACAAGGTAAACGAACCTAACCTCGTTTTTAGTTTTTAAATTGTGCATTTGTCTTTTCACAAATGTCCATTCAAAGATCTCTCCTACGAAATGGCATTACTAACATATTATGTAAATATATTTCGTATTTAACCCTCTAATGCATGAATTATTAACAATACAAGAAAAAAACATATTAAATACGAGAAAACCCAAATACAAAGCACAAAAACCAAAATTATAAATAAATAAAATATTGCACTTATATTGAAGAAAAAAATATTATAACGCCATATATGGCTTCGTATGCACTCAACATGAAATAATTGCTGCCATATATGGCTGTATGTATGTGTATGTCGTATGCACTGTGGCTACTTTAGACAAACTATTTTGTCTGAATATTACTCAACAATAATAACCATATCATCATCTTCCTGCCCTGTTCCCAATTATTTGGGGTCGGCGCAACATGTCTTCTTCTTCCATTCATCTCTTCTTGCCGTCAACCAATAATAACCATATATCACATTATTTTTAAAGTTTAACTATGATATAATATATAAATCTGTCTGAAAAACAGCCTAAAAGGTTTTAAAATAATTGGGTTTTTCGTTGTAGCACGAAAATCTTACACAATCACAATAACACTTTACATATTGTTAATGATCCGTGAGTACAGTTATTTTGATATAGTTGGAAAATAATCAATAACATCCTTAAGATACCAGAGGAAAATATTGGGGCCTTACTGACCGTTTTCTATGCATATTGGAAGAGTTGAGTTGTCAGGTAGTTTCTTACAGCTGGTGTTCATATTTGTTGACAGAATCAGAAGCAAAATTATAATTATCACATGATCCATCGCTAGGTCCAGGTCTGATCACTTATTATTGCCATAGAAACGATAAATATTCATGTTTAAAAGTAAAAACTAATTACTTAAAATCTGTTATTCCTACATTTATTTCAGACAAAAAGATGTCTGGGCGCATACGAAAACATTTATGGCTTCACAATAAAATAAACGAATTATCTATTTAAACTAACATATTTGAAATATCAGAAATCAACATTATGTAAAGGAGTGGCATATCAATGTTGATTGTATTTTAGTTTGAAATTTACTCCGCTTTTACAATTTTTTTAAACGATCGTAATACACAGTAACACCATTAATTGCAAGCGCACCTCTGTGTGACACTCGAATGCCGGATAATTTCACTTCCGATGTAAATTGATGTACCTATAAGAAAATACAAACCGTCTCTGGATAGGGGTTAGTAGTGTGTACAAATTAAAATTAAGATATAATTTCTCAAAGTGTCCGCATAAAAAAAAAATTCTTCACGGCCATATTTGGCTTCGTATGCAACAGAGGGTTAAACGAATAGACGAACCGCAGCAATAACTATACATATAAACAGCCGTAACAAGACTGCGTACAAACGAACAATCACAAGGCGTCTACTTCAGTGATTATGTTTCAGTTAACAAATAAATATAAACTTTAAAATGGGATTGGTTTCTTTTATTAAAATTATATATTATTACCGGAGTAAATCGAGTGCAAATTGAAGTGCAATAAAATTGTAGACACGGTAAACTTACAAAATAAACGTTCATAATTTCCAAAAGTGTGCTTGCTGTGTTTGTGTAACATAGAAAGAAAAAAGACAGATAACCGTATATTTAAAAAAAAACTGCTTTTCGATCAAAAGGGCATTGATTGAAAATAAATACCGGATATACAGAGAGCGCTTGTGAAGTTATGTATATATTAACACCTTCAATGTTAGAACAGATAAATAAATGACTTGAATGGCAATGAAATAGCAGTGAAAATGCATGCCACAAACGTACCTGATTATGGCATGATAATATTCCTAGCTACTGCGAATGAGGTGTGAGGGCTTATTTTAAATTGAAATTGCTTTTAGTAAAGGCACATGATCATACAATGAAATATGAAACGTTATCCTTGAAGCTAAAGCTGCGATTTCAATGAACCGTTAAGTTTGGATACTTAACGAGCCTTCCTGTTCGAACCGAGCAGCTATCACAACGGATTGTACAAAGGTAAAACAAGCTAAAAATACAAACATACCAAACGTGTTAGCAAGCAAGCATTCGGCGTAACTAGAAACGTTTCTATTTGATGCATTGCTAATGTTCTGCGCGCCTGTCTCCGGCTCCGTCCAAGAAAATCACCTTTGTTTTTATAGAACTGTTTATGTAGTTCATAAACACAATAGAGAAAGTAACTCTCGCGCGCAACTTTGAGGTGGCACGGTAGCACCTGACTATTAGAATTTTACATCTTCGTGGTTAGCAGCATAATGTAGCCTACAATTTGTGGTTTTGTTTCTCTTTTAAATGTGATTCGTAAATACCTTCATAACGCTAGATTAATAAGTTAGTAAACATAAATATTTACTCGGCATGAAACAATAAAATTATTTCCTGGATTTAAAAGTACCTCTTATGTAATTTATCGTCAAGTACCATAAAAAATATAGTTATTAAATATAAGATGTTCTAGTAAACATCTGGCAGACATTAGCAATGCATCACAATACATGAAAGTTTGGGCCGCGTGTAATCACACTTACGAAATTTGTCCCTCCCTAATTTAGGGGGTCTCTCGTTGCTGGAAAATCGCGCCACATCTGAGTGCAGGAAAACGCAGGCTAAATTAACCAACTTAACCTGTATTTAGCAGCTTCTTCCATGAAATTATAGAGCAATATAAATGATACTCCTTTTTGTTAGATAATTAAATTTTCGATGTGAGAAAGGACTGTTGAAAGGTCTAAGCTACCTGTTGTCGGATTATCGAAATTTATTGTGCGTGCTGGGTACTTAAAATTTAGAACGTTGCTTTCAGGGTGGTAAGCGGCATAGTAACTACCTTGGTGCGCGGGCCGCACGACGTAGGCGGGGAACTCTTGGCGCGGCGCAGCGGAGGGTGCGGCACCAGGCGTCTGCAAAGCTTTTTGAACCAGCCCTGTCAGATTCGCAAGTTGACGTTCCATTTTTTCCACCCGGAGACGTTGCATTTCATCGACTTGCGTATTTAGCCTAAAAAATATGCTATCCAAGTACGGTTTTCGCATATCATAAACACGATTTAATAAAAATTCGCTTTATAAGCAAACTATTCAATTATATTATTTACTTATCCAAAATAGTTATTGTGGCCACAATATATCGCAAAGCTTACAAATTGTCGAGTTTTTGTATACAGCATAGGAGCAAGGTAAATTTGTATACGGGTCTTATGCAACTGAATTCGACAACTTATAAATCGCTTTTTAAGTTCATTTCTTCTCCACTTTCAACAATCTAAACAGATAGACCGAATTCAAGTTTAATATTTGTTGTTTTATGTCTTCAATCAGATACCTGGCGTCGTACGGGGTCCGAGGCATAGGTCTAGGTCCAGGACCCATTGGATTAACTCCGTAGATTTGATAGGAGTCATCTATTATTACAGATTCACTGAAAAGGAAATTAATTGTTACTTAAGAGTTTATCATATATTAGATTATTATGAACAACGATATCTATTATAGGATTATATAATAAATGGGTAAGTTTGTGACAGGTACCTAGTTTCTTCGTCGATGACAGGGGCAATGGCAGGCCTGCCGGCCGCCGGTCCCAGGTACTGCGTGTAGTAGGGGTCTTCGTAGGGCACCCGCGCCCCGCCTCGCTCCGGGGACGACATGTACCCGTCACCTGCCGCGATTGTTTATCTTTAGAAAGTTCCTTCAAAAAAATTATTTCAAGAGACGCAAAACATATTATACTACTATTGATCTCACGATACCGGAGTTGAAATTGGCTAACACATCTATCGATAAACTTTTTAACATGAGTTGAGATATTTTCTGGAAAGCTATTTTAGTATTTTAGCCACATCATATGGCACTGTAGACGGCGAGTTAAAAGATTTTAGGTTCTAGATATTTTTAATTCTCAAAGTATCAAAGAGCGGTTGGTGAAAAAGTTTTCGAACCACTCAAAATGAAAGGATGTGTCAGTTTTTGTAAAGTGGTGTTACCTGGAGCGGGGACTGGTTTGACGCGGTCGGCGGGCAACGGCGGCGCGGCCGGCGAGTAGGCGCGCAGTACGGGCCCGCCGCGCGGCAGCGTGCTCGCGGCGCCTGCGCCGGCGCCCCCGCCTATGTAGTACGCCGGCGCCTTCACCTGCCGACAAAAAAAAACAACGTATAAGCAAACAAGAGCATCTACCATACTGAAGTAATTGTTATGTCATGTAGCCAACACATTTTGGATACTTGTCTAACGAAACGGTTTTGGTTACTTGAAGGAAATCTTATATAGGTTAGATACATATTACGCACTTTACTATGAAATTGCCGATTAGTTAAACAAGTTCAAAGAAAAAAAATATATACAACAATTAAGGTTTCAAAATGATTAACTACTTCTAAAGTACCATTGGACCTGTAGAAGTTAAATAATACTTGCGAAGTGCGGGTTGTCTGAATATTTTAAGAGTACAGTGGTGTAGAAGCTATGAAAATGGATATTTTCGTCACTGAAAATCAAATTTTTTTCAGGAAAACAGACTTTTTTATTTTTATTTTTGAAGGCTACACATGCTGAAACGCATTCTTCGTTAGATGTAACATGGTGATGAATTTTTAATCATATTTCGTATAATATCACGATTTTCAGATAAATTCAGTCTTTTTTTTGGTTGAAAAAATTTACCTATTTGATCTCTAAGAAAATGCCAATACAGTATTTAATGGAACCTTACTCAGTATATTTTTTCATAAGAGACATCAGACTTATAATTTATGAAAGACCTTGAATGTAGTCAGAATATGATATATAATTTAATGGAGGTAAATTAATTTTTGGGGCAAAATTATTCTGTTGAAAATTCAAAACTGAAACGGTCATTTCATAGGTAACCACTTAATATTTAGACTCTGAAACCCTTAATCAAAGGATCATAGTCCATCTTCCTCGTAAAACTGTATGTTCAAAGCCCTTTCACATCAGTTGCCGTATAAACAAACAACCTTAGTCATCAGACTGTTATGCTGTTGGTTAGTTACAATAATATTCATTCACATTCATTCATTACACAGGTTATGCATATTTTGTCGTCAGCGGTTTACAAACAATTGAAAAGCGATACCGATGAAGATTGCAATCTCCACTGAGAGAAATTTCATCAGTTAACATCCCGTCTTCGCGTGACACGCACTCCCTAAAACAAAGGTGAGATTCAGTCAATTGTTAATTGGATACATTAATCTTAATTATTAATCTGAATGACACATATTAATCGTAAATTAAATAATCGTGTGCAGTTTAAATTATTTTAGTTTTAGATTATTTGTGGTCGATTCCAGGGGAACATTAAGATGATGGTATGGTCCACGCTGTTGGTGGCATTAAGTGTGATAGGGGCAGGTGACAGCATCACCAACTCCGTGTACAAAATTATACTTAATCAAAAGGGATTCGCTCAGGTGAATAAAATTTTGAAAATAAGGAGTTGAATATATAATATAATAAAAAATATTATATCTTCAACTCCTTTAGAAAATACACTTGAGTAGATATTTGTAATTTGTTTTTCTTATATTTTTGGATATATGTAATCATCTTAAAAATTACACTTTAAGGAACAGTGCGGTAGTTAAGTAGATATAATTGCCTGGGTATTTGTTTTTCATAAAATGAAATCGTTTATATTGTCATGTTAATTTTAAAAATATTTTTTTAATGACAATTGCTCTCATTGTTCATAAATATTGCAGTTCATACAGTACGACATAGAGATCCCAACCCTAAGAGAATTCACATTCTGCACCTGGTTTCGAGTCCGAGACTTTACGAGTGATCAAACAATTTTCACCTACGTTGGTAAGTTATTAATTCATCTACCTTAATTTTAGAATAGGATAGTTCTTTATTTGCATTCATACACTTACATTATTATAACATTTGGTGTTGTTGGTAAAGTATATAAATAAACCCTGTTTACTACTATTAAAGCTAAGAAACCAAGTTGTAAATATTTATTTATTGTTATATAATTAACATACACTTTGTAGAATTACCATTATCTCATCACATCACATTAGTCGAAAGACATCCTCTGTTGATTTTAGGGCTTCTTACTTTTGTAGAATAATTAAATTAAACAAATTATTTATAAATGTAGTACCTAAATAAGTACTAACGATATAAAAACAGAGATTGTGATAGGTAAAAGCCTTGTCAGAATATAAAAACTTTTTCAATAAAAGTTTCTTCAAAAAGGGTGACAGTAACAGAAGTACTCAACAGGACATTAAAAGTAATTGAAAATATTTCCACAACGTAAAATGCCATCTACACGGTGAATTCGGGAATTGACTGCAATGAAAATAAATTATAAAATATTGATCAGTCGTATTTAAATTTTATAGCGAAACTCAATGTTAACAGCGTTTTATGTGTTCCAACATGAAGATAAGATCCCCAATTCTATATTGCGTTGGAGATTTTTGGTAATCCCGCTTCCATCTCTAGGCATCAAATCATATAACATCACCTGAGATGATGTCAAGGTAATACCACCAGTTGTGGAACAAAAAATAAACTTGACGGATACAGCTTTTATAATAAAAGAAGAAATGTGCTAATAATGCTGAACTCATTAATCTTGTAGTAGTGGTTTGCTAAAGATCAAGTTTAAAGTTACTTCATATTTTGGGTTTCGCTTAACTTTCTGTATTTCAAAACCCGAAATGTGGAGGTCCTTGCTTTCTTGAAACTTGGACACCATACCTTCACTGTGCGTGAGTCAATGTGAATCGACTTACCGAATATCGGATAACATGCGTGTTGTATGTACTCGTATAGCGAAAAGGAATACATTAATTATGTATGAGTTATCTATCTTATTTAATAGTGACGTAACATATTGTAACTACGTTTTTCATTTGTGAATATAAAAAAATACTGTTCTCTATTTAAAATTATTTAATTTGAATAATAATAGGCAGGATGTTTTCAGTAAAAGACGGCGTGTGAAATCTTAAGACCAACAAAAAATAATTTATGTTATTGCATAACAAAACCTGACCCAATTATTGAATGCATCACTGTTAAAAATTATTTCCACCAATATTTTATAAACAAATAATAGTAAGTCATTCACACAGTACTTACTTCTCAATGACTCACACGAAATATTTGACGTTGAGATGGCGAAAAAAACACTTGCGAAAAAAGTATCACTATACTTCTAATTTATATTGTGTCATCCACACTACGTCAAAAAATGTTGTATTTCTGTTTTATGTTAGCTTGTTTGATAAATGAGAGGGACGGGCGGGAACCTCTACCGGAGAGGAGACACTGCGCTGTCGTCGGTAACGAACCTGAAAGACTAACAGGCGTTCGACCTATTTCATGCATGACCGACTCACCTACCCACCCTTCTAAACTAATGTAACATTTTGCCACCTAAAAATATAAAACTTCTAAAAATGTTTGCAAAATAACATACATAGTAGAAGCCATAATAACCTGTATTTTATAAGTTTAATAAAAGTAATATTTAAATACTTTTGATTGTAGGTTCTTGGTGGAACATTATATCACTCATTTTGGCAGAGACTTTTCGCTAATTCCACATACATTTTAAATAAAATTACACTTTTACTTATTTGTCAATCGGTTTCGGACATCCGAAAATAACGAAAAATCCCTGCCAAAATGATTAATCTTTAAATATTTGGTAAATAAATATTTTGAATTATCTTTTTTTATCCACGATTGGTAAGATTTGAGTTAAATGCCAATCATTTTAGAGCTAACACTTCTCTGCTGATAAATTTTATATACAGCCGTGCATTAACAACCCATTACGTCCCTACTGTTGGGACACGGGTTCCTTCGCGAACTAGATCTCTGTCTAGATCTCTGTCTCTACGCAGTGACGATAAATGTCGGCCATAATATCCTTGGAGCGTCTTTTCTTTGAGCCATGATAGTTTTGTTACGTCAGTTTTTTGTATAAATCGATCGGCAAATATTCCAAGTTCCCAACTAAGCAAATATTACAAGTACAATTTTTTTTGACTCCTGGAAGGTACTAAGGAAATATTTCTATACACCATAAACAATTATGAAAAGTGAAAAAAAATCTGGTCTGGAATGTATATAACTATTATATGACAACACATAAACCCTAACTCTCTTTAACAGCGTTCAGTAAAATTTAAAATATTTGTTATTTATTCTACTTTCATTTGGGTTGACAAAATCGTGGCAAGTAATAATTTCGCGGTTGCCATATAATCCGATAGTAATGTTTTATAATTTTAATTTCTATTTTAATCTACAAATGAAAATAAAATATACCTATTTTTCATTTACTTTGATACTTCATTTAAATATTTACTTGCTATAATTTACGAATGTTTGAAAATTAAATGTAATTTTCGTCATTCACTTCGAAACCTTATTTAAATATTTACTTGCTGTGATTTACGGATAGCAGGGAAATTCAAAAGCCTCTAAAATCTAATCTACAGGTAGCATGATTACTCCCGTATAAGAAAAAAAAAAAGATTAAGTGATAAGCTTTTTTTAACTAACTGTTCAGTTTCATGAGTTCAAATGAAACTAGTACATTTGTTAAAGTGCTTTTGTATTTGCGTTACCAGTGAAAGGCAACAACAGAGTGGTGCGGCTGTGGCTGGCCGCAGGCGGACGGGAGCTGAGGCTGGTCATCCAGAAAGCGCAGGCGCGTGTCCCTGTGGACCTGCGCCGGGACTGGGTGCACCTCTGCCTCTCCTACCAGGCAGACTACGGCGCCTGGGCACTATACGTCGACTCACATATCGTGGAGTGCGAGGCGGTACAAAGCGTAAGCTACATCAGTGGGCACTCATGTAAATTATGTAAAATGATAATTTCAAGATTTTAATAGCCAATCTAGTCGACCTAGACCTGGTAGACCTAGTATGCTCTTTAGTAGCGTAAGCAGATCATTAAGATAGGTAAAGTTGTTGGTCCTGACATAAAATTCAGCTAAAAATATATTTTAATTCTTTCATAATATTATTACATATCAACAAAATAATAGATTGATACAAAATATTTTCAACCATCACATTTTATTATAAAAAAATACATGATCTATTGCATTCAAACGTATTAAAAAAACGATCAAAATGATTTACGTATTGTTCATTAGGAATCAGACTGATTAGGGCGATAAATAATAGAGAGGTATTGTATTGTATTGCGAAATTAGATCTCAGGTTAGGACAAGGCTAATGCACGCATGCACACCTATACGGACAGATCAGGCATGACAAGTTATCTCGTGCGTGTTGGGCAACACTGTATTCAAGCCCCAAGTACCGACCAAAATCGTGAACAACTCGGGTTGGTCAAGGGTCACATCTTATCTAATTTCATTGAAACAATGTTAGCTTGCAGGCTTATAGTAATTGTGTCCTTTGAATTGTGTAACATACATTTATTTGTTACAGCTCTACGGCTATGTTTTACCAGGCGGAGGCAGTATAATAGTTGGATACGGAACAGGGGATGAAGGTAAATATTTTTCGATGAGTTCAACTTCGTTGGCCATATTAGGTGCGTTACTTACCTAAGAAATTGCTTTTTATGAATAATAATGAATGGCTAGAGTGTGATGTAATTTGTATGATAACCCAGTTAGGTATAATTGAATCAGTCAAATGGGATCATTATTTCGAAAGTTATTTTAATTAAAAAACATCTAAAAAGTTCAATACGTAAAACCATCATTCCAGAGTAGGTGTAGTTCCACTAGTTTAGCCGAAATTAAATTTCGAGTTCATTCTTTATCTCAATTAACAATGTTTCCAGGTCAACAAAATGGATTGGAGGGTGAAATATTTGGCACCAATATGATCTTAGTTTCTACTATTGAAAGAAATTATACTCTCAAAGGAAACCCCCAATATGAACAAAAATACTTCAGGCAAAACAAAGTAAAGAACAGCCACAATTTTCAGTACATTATTCTGAAAGATTTGCAACTAGCTCAAGAAGTGGATGGTCTGGAATCACCTGAATCGAAGCGGATCCCATATTTTACACGGAAGCACACTAAATCTACAGACTCAGAACTCGATGAAAAAAGAAAAGTAAAACAAATGGAAATTACCGTTGAAAATGAATTCCGCGATTATTTGGCTAATGCTCAACAAGAAAATCTCGCAAGAAATAAAAACCAAATTTTTTGGCAAAACAAAAACGAAGGAGACATAGATAAAAAGACCAAAAGTAAAAAAAAAGTGGTAAAGGAACAGTCCGGCTCAGGAACAAGTTACTTTGCCTCTGCGTTTGCCAGCTCTACCGTGAAGGCTAAGCCTCTTGAGCCTGATTCCACAGAAATGAAATTGCGGATGGAATGGCCTCCAATAACTGACTCAGTTTATAGTACTGAACACCAGTTTTCCACGCAAAACTCTTTTACTAAACCACCTAGAAATGAACTACCTGAATATGAAACACCACCGCCACCACAGAAGAAAGAAAAAGTGTACGGGCAATGGATTAGTTCTAAGTTTGCGGGAAGTGTTTTAAACTACCTGAAAAGCATTAACTTTCGTAACAATCAAAGAAGAATACCTCCTACAATACAATTGGTAAAAAACACAGACGAATATCCTTATGCGACAGAATTAAAAATAAATGTGGTGAAACCCCAACTGCAGTTAAAACGCAAGAATCTAATTATAGAAAAAAGATTTCACAGTCACAGCATCAACCCATCAATTCGAGTTCATGTACAGAAAAGAGAAATAAACCAACCCGAAATAAACATCAAAATTTTAGAAACTGATGACAGAAGTGATATTTTAAAAACACATGCGCAGACTCACCCGAAACATGTGATTGTAACTCCAAGAGGAGAAACAAAAGTGAATCTTCATCTTTCGAAGAAGAAATTGAATACCTTTAAAGACCTAAGCAGCGAAGAATCTACTATAACTAAGTCGAAAACTTTTAATACGGCATCTGATATATTGAACCATAAACTGTGGAACACTTTCGGATTGAGCGTAGGTAGTAACTTGTTAAGCTCTTTACCGTTTTTGAAATCAGTGGAATATTTTACTGAAGAAGCTGACGACAAAATAGAAAATGGAAAGGTAACTAATAGTGGAGATATGTATTCCAAAAGCTTTTCAAAATACAGATGGCACAACTTACCACCATGGGAACAAACAGAATCAAAGGGAGATAAAGAAAATTCAGATGACAGCAACGGTAAAAAGAAGAACAAAGTCTTTCCAGTAATGTACAATGACAGTCAAGAAATACTTCAGAAAAATAACGCTTTTATCAAAAAAGGAAGAGAACTAGCACTTTCAGTGTCTGATCAGTCTAATCACAACAATGACGTATCGATTTTAAAATACAACCATGGATATTTACCGGCAAATCATAAAGAAAGAGACAACAGAAACAGAAGTGAAGAATCAAATTTCCATAAACCCGTTAAAATAGGCAACGCATTAAATGAGAAATATGCTATAGGTGTAAATGACCAAGAGAAGAAACAAAGTTTCGTGGGAGGTGACGAGCGAGTGCCAGACATTCAGCGGTACCGGTCCGAGCTGGAGAGCAGCGTCGGCGCAGGCGCCGATGACGTGCCCAGCTCCCTGCGCCCGCGCGTCTGTTCCACTGCTGACTCCTACCATCATCATAGTGTTTTTTACATACAACCAGACGAAAGCGTCGACATGAATTACATAAATTCACCCATTAAACCCAAAAATCCAGGTATTGAATTCATTCAACAAAACTATAAAAGTTGTACTGTCGAGGATTCGGCATTTGGACAAAGTGATTTGTTATTAGTGAATTGGAGTAAAACGCCGGTGAGGCTTTTTGGTGGCGCGATACCAAAGAAAACAACAGATTTATGCGGATTTTTTTGAAAATGATACATAATGTAGGTACGGTAATATAGGTAGGGCACATTAAAAGTAGTGAAATTATATAAAAATAAAATTGGTTAAGTACATGCAATTTTAAAAATTTGTGTTTTATGGGTAATGATATATTTGGATATAAATATAAACTGCTCATAATTCATATCATTCACCTATATTTATCTGCTTGTTATTACATGTTGTTTACTTTCAGTATCAACATTACTAAACCGAATTCAATCGACAGACATTTCATAATGATCATTACGATAAAAGACACCAATTCGTGTAGTTACGAGTTAGTTGTAGATTATATAACGATACGAACTTGATCGTAACATGTTCGTACAGTAATTAAAGAATAAAGATGACGAACGTTTTAAAAAAATGTAACGTTCACTGTTACAAATATGTATATCCGTATCAATGAATACGACAACCGGTTCGAAATCAAAGCGCATGAGGTGCGCGAGAGTGGTGTTACGTAAGGCGTCGAAGGTGCCGCGGGCTGCATTGAACGCCCGCCGGTTAGCGCGCCGCTCCACTCTACGTCCGCTGACTAGTGGCACTGGAAGGCATTTCTATGCATTTGGAACAAGACGATGAAGTAGGAGCCATCCCTTCAGAAATTCAGTCAGCTAGAGATCAGGGCAAAAACGGAAGAAAGCATTGGTCTATCAGGGACGATTTTTGCACAGTAACTGTATACTCTGTTCCGTGCTGAACGAGCTAACTATGATTCTTTGAACTTCTTCTGCAGTACACTGCTGTAACGATACAAAGACTATATAAAAAAATATTCCATTTGAAGCTGCTAAACGTAGGTAACACTTGACCTAAAAAGGCTTAACTGATCAGTAGGGTGGTCCATGTTTGTATGAAGAATTTTTTTTTTACCTAGAGGCCTGGCCACCCCCTCAATTTTTTACACATATCTATAGTATTATAAAAGCAAAATTTCGATATCGACAACGATATCTTTAGTAGAAAGGGGTGTTCAACGAACCTAAAATATAAAATTTATTACAATATCACCTAACTTTCGGAAGACTAGCCAAATGAGAAAAATACATCAATATGCATTTAATTCAAATTATTATAGTAATAAAACACTTGGATTTCTACTTATAAATAGAAAAAGTAATATTCATTAATTTCTATTCATAATTTAGGAGTACTTTTAAGGCAACGGTGCGTTATTTTTGCCTATTATTTTGCGTTTCTTCATTTTAACTTTATTTTTCCTAAGTGAATCATTATTACACTCGGCTTCAAAAAAATCGCACCTTTTAAGAAATCTATTTTAAACATCTTTCAATCGTATTTGTATTATGAAATATTGGTAATGTTCGGTATCATTTGAAAGGTAAGGAAACAGAGAATGCAAAAACAATAATTCATTCAATGTTTTTTATTGGAACTGAGAAAAATTTACAAAACAATAAAAATCCTTAAAAAACCCAAATGAAATCTGATTAATTTTTCAAAACAAAGTTGCTTAAAACTAACCTAAAACCTAGTGTTACCCCCCCTAGCCCTAATGACGTCTTCCATGCGCTCCCTCATGGATCGCACCAACTTTAGGACCTCTTCTTGAGGGATTCTGTCCCATTCCTCAATAACGGCGTCTTGGAGCTCCTGAAGAGTCGCGGGAGCGGGATCACGGGTTCTAACCTTGCGTTTCAGCTGGTCCCAGAGGTGCTCTATCGGGTTCAGATCTGGACTTCTCGCTGGCCACTGCATGACAGGGATCCCAACCTCTTGAAGGTAGCCCTGCACAATTCTAGCAGTGTGCGCGCGAGCGTTATCGTGCATTAATGTGAACCCGTCGCCAATAAATCCAGCATAGGGGACCACATATTCTTCCAGGATCTCTGTGATATACCGGTGAGCAGTCATCGACCCTTGCCCGCGAGCACCGCCGGTCCGAGAGACGCAAGAAAGTTCAGTTTTGCCGTCGGCAGATATGCCGCCCCAGAACATGCAGGAACCGCCCCCGTATTCTACCGTCTCTTGGATGCAGGCTTGGGCAAAACGTTCCCATTGTCTTCTGTATACTCTTTTGCGTCTATCGTTGCAGAAAAGGCACACTCTCGTTTCGTCTGAGAAGAGAACAGCTCTCCATTGGTCCAGGGTCCAATTGACGTGGGCGCGAGCAAATTGCAGGCGTGCTCGCCGATGCGCTGCGGTTAATTTTGGACCCGTGGCAGGTCTTCTAGCCACAATATTTCTCTCCTTTAGTCTTCTTCTAACTGTAGAGACACTCACGGCCCTTCTACGAACTGCTTGAAGCTGCTGTTGCAACTCAACAGCATTAGAGAACCGATTTCTCAAAGACTTCGATACGACGAATCGGTCATCTCTCGCAGAAGTGCAGCGATTTCTACCAGACCCACGCCTTCGGACAAAGCCACCGGTCTGCAGGAACCGCTGGTACACTTTTCGAACAGAAAAGCGACTCAAGTGCAATTGCCGAGCAACATCACACTGACGTAGTCCTGATTGCAGTAGTGCGATAACTTGGGCGGCTTCAGCAGCAGTAGTGTCCATCTTCAAGGACGTTTTTCTGATGAAAGATATTCTTCTGTGTCTTCTTCGACTGTTGGTAGCAAATTTATCCCCCGATAAGCTGTATCGACCCTTTTATACCCAAAAAACAAAACAATACAAACAAAATTTGAAGAGGAGAATCAGTTCCATTGTCATTCACAGTGACTTAAAGTGTCAAGCTTTTTCTTTAATCAAATGAAATGGATATTTTTTTAAAGAGTTTTTATAGGGCTCTCAAATGATACCAATATTGCTACGAATAACTGCTTGTCTTAAGGATTAACAGTGCTTGAAGCCTATTTTTACGGACGTGCGATTTTTTTGAAGCCGAGTGTATAATTGCCCTTGAAATAATTTCACACCCTCTCCACTATGACACATTCGTTTTTAGCTACTTTAAACTTACATAAATATTTATAATCCACATTCAGTGCCTGGAGTAAGAATTATAATTTTATGGAAAGCATCTTTTACAGAGATTATTTATTATTATTATTATGAGAAAAAGCTATTATTGGTTCGCATTTGGTGGAGTTATCTATGCCCCAAAGAGGGCAGCTTCAGCTTTCATCCTATCAACAATTTTTCTTTCTCACTAGGACTTATCTTGCAAGGAACAATGACATCAACCACGAGTTACCGTACAAGTACCACAAAACGTTCTAACCACTTCTAGTAGTTTTCTGGATCAATGTTTCATATAATTTTGAATTTTTAGACAGTTCTAGATCGTTACCTGGTGCGTTGGCTGCCAGAGGGACTTCAATTTATGCTTCGGTATAAGGAAGCGCACAAAAACTGTCAAACTAAGAAACTTCTTCTTTAGTCTACTTTCTTTTTTTTACGAACACGTCGGATATTATACTTTAGTTCGTGAACATCGGGCAAATTTCGAGGCTAAGAAGAAGCCTATTTAAACTGTAATACACAATTTTTAGAGCATAAAACGTACAAATATTACAAATATAGTATTTTTAACTTTAATTTATAATATTAGAAGTACTTTAACATGTTAAGTTTACCCATAAAAAGAAATGCCAATGTTAGCGTTTTTCTTAAATGAATCAAAAATTCACAATGCTTGAGCACCCCCTTATACTATACATAGAAAGTTGAAATTTTGCATCAGTAATACTATAGGTAGAGGTAACAAAATTGGGGGGTGGCCCGGTCAGATTTTCAAAAAATATATATTTTTGGACCACCCTACTGATCAGCTACAGCTTTAAAGGTAGGATAAGGGCGTACATTTTACCCTATTAGGGACTTACAACTTACATATGTCCATTACGTACCTACAATACTTGCAATTGTGCTCTGATTTATCTGGCTTCTTTGATTATTTACTGTCTAGATAGAGCGTCGCCCTGTAATCACTACGACAAAACCGGCCAATTTTTTCAAGCTTGTGTGTGTAACAACCATGTGATAGTCACGTGACAGCTTTGTCTTACGCTCGCGTCATGTCGTTCAATTTGCCTATGTGTGCGTGCATGGGGATAATAGGTGATGCCATATTTTCCCCCAAAATAAGTAACTAAGGAACTTTAAATAGATTATTAGGGTTAGATTAAATATGTATTTTTAAATAATGTACTATACATTCAGACATTCTGATGACCAAATTATAGGATGTTGAAAAAGTGTTGTTGGCAGATTTTTTTAAATTAAAATATAACACATTACATTACATAGAGGGGGTGTTAAAAAAGTGCGTATGAAATTTTAAAGGGTTTCTTTAGAATACAGGAAAAATATTGAAAAAAAACAGATTACTTTTTTTTAGTCTCCCATACAAATTCATGATTCACTTTTTATATTTGGTATGGCAAACTGTAAAGAAAAATTTAACGAAATTATCATTTATTTTTGTATTCTTGACTTGATTCTGAGTAACCACTTAAAAGGAGACGTTTCACGGGACTATGGAGCTTGGACCTGGTCTGTGTACTAAACATCATAAATAAGTCATTAGAAACATAGTCTTTTCTAATTGTACATTTCCTTCGATTTACCTTCGTTGCGAGGTTCATCTAGTTTCTCAGATTTAACAATCGCAACACATAAATCACCCAACATGGCGAAGCGAGCGCAATTTTGAGCATTTTACGTTCAGAAACTAGATTTTGTAGCCTATTCCATACTATTGAAATTAATAATTTTGTTGTCCGACAAGTAACTCGAAAACCAGCTGTTATGCTTGTAAAAGAGGCAAGGCATATCCGTAGATTTTAGAAATCGTACACCAATGTCAGAAGTCAGAACAGAAGCGTGTTCAGTCAACTTCAGTCAGTCAGAGTCAGAGAAAGCATCTGAGGAATATGTGGACGTAGCCGTAATTTCTGAACGTGACCTACTATTGCAAGCTTCAGTATTACCATTTATATTGTAAAAACTGCTGACAAAACATTATGCTTGAACCACGCAACCCTGCTTCTAATATTTTTTTCATTATTTTTCCTAGAAAGCCTATATTTTTCGTACTACGTACATGTCCAGGCACAAAATGAAACGTGTCCTTTCGAACGCATGTTAGTGTTTTTAGTAGTGATGAAACAATTACAATTAATTGGTATCTAAACAATTAATCGGCCGTAGTTATGCCATAACGATCCAACTGACATAAAGTAAGTTAGAGATAATCTACTTTGTGTCATTGACATACATTTTCGAGCCTCCAATATGTTTTAATTTGGTACCAGAATTATCATTTTAACTCAAATTTGGAGGAAATTTTGCATTGAAAAACTGGCAACACTAACAAAATGCCAAGTGCGAGTCTTTAAAAATTGGCTGAAAAACGAATTATTTTCTATCAAAATATGATGAATCTGAATTGCTTAGCGATGGTAGGTGACTTTATTTGTTGTTTTCAAACGTTCTTTGTAATTTCTGCACACTTTTATTGCACATTTCGTCATTTTAACCACCTTTTTTTTTAATTCGTGACTTGAGCGGGCGTGTGCATCCTTTGACGTCAAACTGGACACTAAAGAGTGGGAAGCGGCTTATAGGCCAACAGTTGGCTGATAATTTTTTGGACGCATCTGCGCCACCAGCGCACTATCTAGACAGTAAATAATTAAAGTCTGGCTTCATGTCTTTGACGGTTTGTATTTAATACTGAAAATCATTTTTTGGTTGCGCAGTTCAAGTACTAATTTTATCAGAGTAATAATCATATCATACGGATGTCGATCATTGTTGAAAATAGGCCTCCCCATAGACATCCACTAAGTAAGATTGTGAACAACATACATCGAGTCGATTAACCACATAAGTATCACATAAAATACAATGGGATACGTAATACAGCAGCTGGAGTTGGTTTCGCCTTTAAAATTTGTTCAAAAATACACATTGCTATTTTTGAGGCCAAGCACAAAGAATTAGAATTCGAAATAAACGGCCAACGAATTATAAATATTTGTCATCTTTGTCCGTTATAATAATTGATTATACTATATTTATTATGTAGGTTATTTAACTTATCATATTGCCTGTATTGTATTTAATACGATATCCAAACTAACAACTTCCTAATAGTTATCGTAGAATTGCTTATTCTCCGACAATCACTGGTACTAGGAAAGAAAGCTATTAGGATGTCTCATTCAAAATGACACCTAGTAATCTTAAGATTTCGGCTACTTTTTGAGTTTATTCAATCAATTATCTTAAATCAAATTTTAGGGTCAAATCAGTAATTCGAGAGCTATCAGCTGCACCAAGCGTTTAAATTTATCTGCTTCGCAACGGACCGCCAAAATTTTATTACTTTTGTGGCCGATATCGAACAGCGTGTCTTCAAATAGTTTGGTTTTTTGATTCGACGTTCAGAATCTGACATCAATGACATTACCAGCCGCAATACGTCGACGAGCTTATCCTATAAAGACAGTTCAGCGATGGCTTGCTCACTTTAGTCAAGGCCGAATTAGCATGAAAGAAACCACTTCAAATGACGAGGATCGTGTGACGGTTTGAATGATCTTTACGAATCAGGAAATTGGTCTATGGAGCTTGCCCATAAACTTAAACTCTCTAAGTCATTTGTCTGTGTACCGTATTTTCACTAAAGATTTGCAGTTGACAAACAAATTGGGAGAATATAAATTGGGAGGATCATCTGCCGGATCATCATAAGGGAAGGGTCTGCCAAAAGGGCTTGTTTAAAAGTTTGCAGAGGTTTCCAGAGCATTGTAATGCTGTAATCGGTAACGACAGGACCTACTTAATATATAAATAAAAACTCGGTTTCCAATTCATTTTCTTTTCATTTTTTTTTTAAGTGTCATTTTGAATTGGACAACCTAATATTTATTTTGGAGATGTTGATGCTCATATTTTCACATACTGTGTTTTATTATTTCTTAGAAATTATGTGGATCAGTGTACATTGCAAGCAATTAGACGGCTAATTAAAGAAATAATTCATTTTAGTAATCATAACATTCATGAATTATTGTTTGCAAAACATCATTTGCGCAAGAGGGGTGCAACAAAAGTGCAATTTAATAGTTTATGTCGTTGGACGTTTGTGGCAATGTGCGTACTCGACGCAGTGGGGTTGAGCACTGCGGCTCAACCACGGCGTGAAAGATAGGCACCTCTGTAATTTTGCAGCGTAAACTGCAATAAATAAACGCCGTGCTCGAGTTATTTAGGACACCATTGTAAACTGAGGAACATCCTTGCGATCTATCTGCACGCGCTGCGCTGTGAGCACAGAGCGCAGCGCAGCGCGACAACAGTAACAGCTTGTCTCAGTTGCAGATTTGCCAATCCGATTTATGTAGGTGTTTGGTTGATAGAGAAAATATTCAATTAAAAAAAATAATAATAATAACATCGCAAAAGGTTTCCTTGCACTACAATTTTCAAATATTTTTGTTGTTTTTTTATCATCATCTCTCCTGATGGTAAGTGATGATGATGCCAAAGATGAAAGCGGGCTTACCAAGATTCCCCAACGCAATGGATTAGCTATCTTATCTTCAAGCCGGAACCTCTGCCGGAACACATAAATGTTGTTAACATTTATGTTTGGCGGCAAGACTTAGATGATGCTAGCTAGCCAGGGGGCTCAGAAAATGCCCCACCACCAACCAAACCGTGTCCTACAAACTTGGACTCCACCGGGAATCGAACCCGAGAGCTCCTGAGAGAGGACTAGCCACTATACTCATCACGGAGGCGGTTAAATGTTTGGTATTAAGGATCATAGTAGAAGAAATATTTATAACATGCATCGGCGGCAACAGTATGTTGTTAAAATGTTGAACAAGCTAAGCGAATACCTACTACCTAATACTCGTTATAACTATAACATATACTCGAAGTACTTGTAAAGTTCTTAAATGGTGGTTCAAAATTCAAAAATTCAAAATCATTTATTTCTTTACGTAGGTACATTAAGCACTCTTATAAAAGTCATATCATTTTGCGGAGGAACATTCCAAATGTCATTATCATTAAAATAATCTACAGCCTTATAGTATCCTCTTGAACAAATACAGCGTTTTATATGTTTCTTAAATTAACATTCTGGTAGTTCTCACACGTTATTCGGAATTTTGTTATAAAAGCGTACACACTGCCCCACAAATGATTTTTTCACCTTACTAAGCCTCGAGAAAGCTATGTCAAGATTATTTTTACTTCTCAAATTACGGTTATGTCTGTCACTATTTTTGAAGAACAAGTTTAGATTTTTACGAACGTACATGATATTTTCGTAAATAAACTGACCGGCAACTGTTAGAATATTTATTTCCTTAAATCTTTCTCGAAGTGATTCTCGGGATCGTAGTTGGTATATAGCTCGGACTGCTCTTTTTTGTAGAATGAAAATGGGTTCAATGTCTGCTGCGTGTCCCCACAGTAAAATGCCATAAGACGTTATACTGTGAAAGTAACTGAAATATAATAATCTGGCAGTTGTTACGTCCGTCAATTGCCTTATTTTCTTGACGGCGTAGGCCGAGCTAAGCCGAGCTAAGCCTCCTCGCTAGAGTTGCAATATGTGGGCCCCACTGTAACGTGCTATCTATAGTTATGCCGAGAAAAACTGTACTAGGAACAAAATCTAATTCGTTACCATTATGAGTCTGTTTAACATTTGGAAAAGAAAACTTGATGCATTTTGTTTTTTTCGCATTTAGTAACAGATTATTAACAGTAAACCAGTCTAGTAACTTAGATAGAGTGTTGTTCACTTCGTCAATTTCGATTGTCTTTCTACTCACCTTAAAAAGAAGGGAAGTATCATCCGCAAAGAACACAATATTTGAAAGGTTTTGCACCATGAATGGCAATCATCATTTCTGACGTACATCAAGAAAAGGGCCTTAAATAGATCCTTGTGGCACGCCCATTTTCACAGTGGACCCAGAAGAATTAACGTCCTTGACTTGTACCATTTGCATTCTATTATCAAGATAAAATTTAACGAAACCGAGTGCCCTAATGCTCCAATTTTATGAGTAAGGTTTGATGTTCTACGCAGTCAAAAGCCTTAGACAGATCACAAAATACCCCTATTGCATTTTGTGATTCCTCAAATGCATCTGCATCTGCATGCAACTCCTGCATCTGTTGTTGAACGCCCTTTGACAAAACCAAATTGTTGATTATGCAGGAGATTATTCATGTTGAAATGCTGAACCATTTGATTTAACATAGTTTTTTAACATAGCTATTCCTGACTCCGGTAGCGGTCACGGTAACGGCGGGGCATGGGGTGCGAAGAATCTCCGGCAGAGGCCAGGCTACCAAAAACAAAAACCTTTGGCCCTGGCAACCTATAACACGCGCACACTGCGAACGGACGAAAGACTCGCTGAACTGGAGGAGGAATTGAGCAGGTTACGATGGGATATTGTGGGATTATGTGAAGTCCGAAGAGAGGGTGAGGACACCATGATCCTTAAGTCCGGAAACCTGCTCTATTTCCGGGAGGGCGACCAACTGTCCCAGGGTGGTGTCGGGTTTATTGTCCACAAGTCCCTAGTCAACAACGTGGTCCAGGTCGAGAGTGTTTCGACGAGGGTAGCGTACCTTATACTCAGAATCACCAAACGGTATTCGCTGAAGGTCATACAGGTATATGCGCCGACCGCGGAATACCCCGACGAAGAGGTGGAGGCTATGTATGAGGATATCTCCAGAGCCATACATAGCTCCAGGACCCATTTCACCGTTGTGATGGGGGACTTCAACGCGAAACTAGGCAAACGAAGGGACAACGAGCTGAGAGTGGGGAAATTTGGATACGGAGAGAGGAATGCGCGGGGTCAGCTGCTGGCTGGCTTTATGGAGAAGGAGGGCCTCTTCATGATGAACTCCTTCTTCAAAAAGCCAAAACAGCGCAAGTGGACATGGCTGCATCCCAGTGGCGTAGTAAAAAATGAGATTGACTTCATCTTGTCGACAAAAAGGCAAATATTCAATGATGTCTCTGTGATCAACTCGCTGAAGACAGGAAGCGATCACCGAATGGTAAGAGGCACATTGAATCTAAAAACAAAGCTAGAAAGATGTCGACTGATGAAGTCCACGCTCCGACCAGCGCCTATCCAACTCCAAAACCCCGAAAGCTTTCAACTCGAGTTGCACAACCGCTTCGAATGCCTAGGAGAATGCGAAAATGTGGACAATTATAACGACAGGTTCATGGAAATTGTCCAAACGGCTGGGAATAAGGCCTTCAAAACCGGCCGTTTAAAAAGAACATCTCGTATCTCGGACCTCACCAGCAAGCTCATGGAGGAAAGACGAAGCCTGATTCTGAAATCCTCTGAAGATGCTTGTCAGTATCGGCGACTAAACAGACAGATCTCCAAGTCCTTGACCCGTGATATACGCCAATTTAATACCAACCGTATTAAAGAGGCTATCGAGCGCAATAAAGGGTCAAAAGTATTCGCAAGAGATCTGTCTGCTGGTCAAAGCCAACTGACAAAGCTGAAGACCGAGGATGGCAGAGTCGTGTCGTCCAAGCCCGAGCTGTTGGAAGAGGTTGAGAAATTCTACGGACAATTATACATGACTACACGCTTACCTGTCAGCAATCTGGCTGAAGACCCGAGAGCCAGATTGTCCCGACACTATACCGAAGATATCCCAGACGTCAGCCTGTGCGAGATTAGAATGGCTCTCAAACAGCTTAAGAACAACAAGGCACCGGGTGATGATGGAATTACGGCTGAGCTTCTGAAAGCAGGTGGAGAACCTGTACTTATAGCTCTTCAGAAGCTATTTAATTCCGTCATGCTCGAGGGACGAACGCCTACAGCATGGCACAGGAGTGTGGTGGTGCTCTTCTTCAAGAAGGGTGATAAGTCTCTGCTGAAGAATTACAGACCCATCTCACTCCTGAGCCATGTCTACAAGCTGTTTTCGAGAGTCATTACGAATCGTCTCGCACGCAGGTTTGACGACTTCCAGCCTCCCGAACAAGCCGGTTTCCGAAAAGGCTTCAGTACCATAGACCACATACATACGCTGCGGCAGATTATACAGAAGACCGAAGAGTATAATCGGCCACTATGCTTGGCGTTTGTGGACTATGAGAAAGCCTTTGATTCGATCGAGACCTGGGCTGTGTTGCAGTCTCTCCAACGGTGCCAAATTGATTATCGATACATCGAAGTGTTGAAGTGCTTGTATGAAAACGCCATAATGTCGGTCCACCTCCAGGATCAGAATTCGAAACCTATCCGGCTGCAGCGTGGGGTGAGACAGGGAGACGTTATATCTCCGAAACTGTTCACCGCTGCACTGGAAGACGTTTTCAAGCTTCTGGACTGGAGAGGACTCGGCATTAACATCAATGGCGAGTACATCACTCACCTTCGATTTGCTGACGATATCGTGATCATGGCTGAGACCTTGGAAGACCTAGGCGCAATGCTCGAAGGACTTAGTAGAGTCTCCCAACAAGTGGGTCTTAAAATTAACATGGATAAGACGAAAATCATGTCAAACGTCCGTGTTACACCCACTCCTCTGAAGGTTGGAGACTCTACACTCGAAGTTGTTGACGAATATGTATACCTGGGACAAACAGTCCAGTTAGGTAGGTCCAACTTCGAGAAAGAGATCAATCGTCGAATCCAACTCGGCTGGGCAGCGTTCGGGAAGCTTCGCAATATCTTTACGTCCAAAATACCGCAGTCCCTCAAGACTAAAGTCTTTGACCAGTGTGTGTTGCCAGTGATGACATATGGATCCGAGACATGGTCGCTTACTATGGGCCTTATAAGAAGGCTCAAAGTCACCCAAAGGGCGATGGAGCGTGCTATGCTTGGTGTTTCCCTACGTGATCGAATCAGAAATGAGGAGATACGTAGGAGAACTAAAGTTACCGACATAGCTCTCAGAATCGCTAGACTTAAGTGGCAGTGGGCAGGGCACATAGCTCGTAGAACAGATGGCCGTTGGGGCAGTAAAGTTCTCGAATGGCGACCGCGCACCGGAAGGCGCAGTGTGGGCAGGCCCCCGACTCGGTGGACCGACGACCTGGTAAAGGTTGCAGGAAGCCGCTGGATGCGAGCCGCACAGGACCGGTCGGTGTGGAAATCCTTGGGGGAGGCCTTTGTCCAGCAGTGGACGTCTTTCGGCTGATAGATAGATAGATAGATAGTTTTTTCAAAAACTTTACTAAGTACAGGAAGCACTGAGACAGGCCTGTAGTTTCCCGGTTCAGTTTTTTTGCCAGATTTATATAAAGGTAGTACTGTATTTCGTAAGATCGGGGAATACACCACTGGTAACGCTGGCATTATACAAGCAAGCCAAATATGGTGCTAAAATATGTATTACATTACTGATTAAACTAACTGATAATCCCCAGAGGTTTTCTGTATTTTTTAATTTTAAAGATTTAAAAGTCTTTACAACAACATTTGGCTCAATTTCTTCAAAAGTAAATACTGAAGAACATGATATAACGTTTTCCTCTAATAAAATTTGAGCTTGTACGGGCGAAGAATTAAAGGCTTCAGTCGTTTTTACGGGTATGTTAGTGAAAAATTTTTCAAATTCTTTAGCTATTACAGAATGATCTGTAATTTTACCATGATCTTTGTCTAGTACATAATCTTGTTCGCGACTTTTTTATTTTTCCTTTTTCTCTATTAATAATATTCTACAGTTTTTACTTTATTTGTAGACAATTTTATTTTTCTAGCTATATGATTAGATTAAGCAGTTAAACATACCCTCTTAAAAAATTTTGAATAATTTTTAACGTAGTTAATAAAATTCTCATCAAACACGTAAGTCTTTTTGTCATAAAGTTCAAATATTTTTTCTCTGCTTTTGCGAATTCCAACAGTTGTCCAGTCACAAAATTTAAGTTTTTGGTTAATTGTTTAAAAATGTTTTTGAATTCCCTATCTAGAACGGTAAAAGTATCGTTATAAAATCTATTTACTTCTAATGTACATGTGTCTGGTATTGGCAAGTTTTCGTCAAGTTTATCTCTAAATCTCTCTATCCTACTAGCTGTGACAGGCCTTGTTTGCAATTTAATTACTTCTTTTAGTTTTTGTATAGGAAAACTAACTATTTGACCACTGTGATCCGATTTTAAACAATTTACTCATTTACAACTACTTTCTACAAATTTACAACTATTAAAAAATTGCAAAAAAGAAATGATTTCACTGTTTTAGTACAGTAGAAAATAAAAGATGTTTAGTTCTATGAGTATAGTCATTAATTTAAGATATCTGCAGGTATGTACCGCTAACCCTATATCAATTCATAACTGCCTTCGTAACTTATCCACTGGTGATGGTAACCGGCGTCTAGTTATAAAATCAGCTCGATAGCTTTGCAATATTTGCAGATTTCGGCGTCTCAGCTATACGCATGATGTAATTAAATTAGTGCAGGGCTCGCTAATTGGGTTTACAACTTTCTCCTTTTATTAGTAGGCCGAAAAATTGATCTCTATCTATAATCTATGTAGACTCCATTTAGGTAATCTATCTACAAGAGAGTCTTCAATTTATTTTTCAATCACAACATTTAGAGTGTAATAATAATTTGTGGTTTCAAGGTGGGCTCGTTTCTAACAATGACACTGAACAACTACGAAAAACATTTTTTAAAACAAATCTTAGAACAAAAACTTTTTGTCAGGCACTGTATATTTATGGAAAGATCCAGATTGAATACAATTATGTGGACATTGCAATATATTGAGAAGCATTAAAGTAATAAAAAAATATATATTTTAATACTTATACTCAATTACCTTTAAAGACTGAGCAATTGGTATTTATAATACCTATCTTAAAACATCAACGCAATTGACACTGAGGTGTTTGCAATTCGAATGATTGTGAATAGGCCATAACCTCAGATAAAATAAAAGTGGGAAAGTAAATAGTGTCAATAATAATGTCAAATAATACTGTCAACTGATGGCTATATTTTTATAATTATCTATATGAAATATGAGTACACAGGGAATGAACCTTTATAGAGACGACGATGTCGATGGAATGTATATCTTCTATAAATTCTCAAAATGATGTGTATTGGGCTAGAAAGAAAGCCTGCAAGGTGGGGGTGAGGTGGTGACCAGCCTGCGAATCTTGCTCAGTACGCGCATCGCCTGTGACCGAAAGCGCCCGCGCATGCCCGAGGGTCCCTCGTGTGTGAATACAACTACGGACGTCAACGCTTTCTGGACGCGAAACATCACTCAGTTATTAGAACTCCACTTATAACTCAGTAAGTTGGTTCCATATACTTAATTTCATTGGTTTGCGTAGCGAGTTGTATCCATTGAACATACTTTTTTGATTTTGTTCTATTTGCTTACTTATTTATTTTCAATGCCACAAAAACTTTATAGGATTGCGGAGAAGTGTTTACGAGGTCTTCACGAAATGAAAAAAATATTTGAAGCAAAATGCTGTGAACATTTATTTTAATAACGAAGACAAACAACAGGATAATTAATAAGAAAAAATAATGTCCAAATTACATTGTAACTGCTTACTGTAACTGTTAGGTTTTCGAAATCTAGAAAATTTTACACAACCACTTCCTAAATTCAGGATAACTTCTTTTTTATTAGTTCATAACATATAATTCACCGACTTTTTTTTCCATTCTTCCTGTGCGTTATTGTACTTTTACTATAGTTTTACTTATTATGTTTTTTTTGTGGAGGTAAATAATTTTTTCTCATTTTATTTCAGCGTGTTAATTAAGACGCCTTATCAAAACTTATCACCCATATATATATAAAAAAAAAACAACTTTAAATGAATAAGCCGATTCCAATAATCTTTATACACTGTCGTGTGTTGTTAACAACCCATATCGTCCTCACTGCAGGGGCACGGATCTCTTCCCATACTTCGGGAAGGTTAGGCCATACTCCACACACAGAGGCCAAGTCCGGATTGGTGGAGGTTGTGAGGCTAGTGGCCAACTCCAGTGTCAGAAGTTTTCAAGCCGCCTATATATAAGGCCTCCGACATGGCTTAAAAGACTGCCATCTAGTGATAGCAGCCGGCACCAACAGCTTAACATACCTTGCGAAGCACGGAAACAGTCGAGATAAATGCCATTAACAGTCAAACCCATCCAGGTACTGACCGTGTCTGTAGTCAGTTGACCTGCGTGATTGACGCGACTACGCAAGCTGCACTGAGCCACGACCGCTTAAATACACTGTCGTGTATTTAAAAACAAAACAATTTGTTCATTTGAAAAATTGCATCATCTCTATATAAAAGAGATTTGCATAGAAGCTTTTAAACATTAATCTTTCAATATGCTTCTCGTAAAAGTTGTTAATTCAATAATTTCGAAAAAAAAATTTTATAAACTTCCGACAATATAGTTAATGTCTTTGTTCATTGTAAGTTTATTGTAATCGGCTCATAAACGTACCGATATATTTTTTTGGCGATGAATTTCGATAAAGCCTCATAAGGATTTAGTTAATATATGCTGAATTGATAGGAGCAGCCTAGATTCGTCTCCACTTAAATTAAGTAAAACAATAGTCAAAAAATGTCAAGGCGCTTATGAGATAAGCGCTTTGACAGTGGAAAAAAATGGTTTGAATATTTTTACTTTACTTTTATAGCTGTCCTTATATGCAGGTTTGGGAATAATAAATATTTATATATTGAACACGGATCTTAACAATATTCTGGCCTTTTGTTTATAGCTATGCGATGTATCTCTATAATTTAGTATATATTTTTGGCAATGCATGGGTATAAATAAACTATAGTATATTAAAAATAGTTGTAGGACCGAGTTAACAGGAATTTCATCTTATTTTAACTCGTTTTTGATATAATTATGACATCATAGTTCATTTCTTACTAGAACAAAGAAGTGAGTTTAACTTAAGTTTGTTTCTTGCAAGTTCCCAATTTATTAGGTACAAAAGTATCATCAGCACATGAGCTGTATGCAATCAATAAATAAAACATGTAGGTATGAGCACACTTGTTGTGATCTAATTGCTCACCAATTACAACAGAGACTGAAATTTTGCTTTTTTACGTCATGTGTAGGCATAATGAGGAAAATAACGAGTTTTACGTTTTCGCTGTGACCGCTGACCAGTGTCGAGTAGGTCAGCCACGATGTTCGGTGGCGTAAAGAAATTTTGTCACCCAATCGGGTAACTGGGCCATTCATATGGTAGTGTGATTGAGACGTAATGGCACGCACCACGCGGCATGCGGCATCCGCCGCGCAAGCGCACGGAAGCGAGTGATGCGTTATGTAAGCTGCGAGCGAACTGACGGAATAATTTCACCTAACTAAGCCGTGATTGCTGAGTACTTCTTGTATGATGTAGAGCAGAGTAAGTCTTGTATGATGGTTGATAGACTATAATAATATCGCACTAGCTGTAGTGATCCAAATAGTCATATTCACCTCTAGTCTAGGCGTCAGGCACGTTAAAAATAGATATTTAGCAAAAACTTCGGTCACTAAGCAAATTATGTCTCGTAAACTTTAACTCAGTTCTTCAGAATTTCATTGTTACTTCTCTTTTGTGCCATTGATTTTCTTAACATACCTATTCAGAAAATCTTTACTCAGATAACTGAAAAATTTTATTTATTTTTCAAGGTAACACAATGTTTTGGAAGCATAAGAAGCTACAGGTATTGAGCTTGTTATTATTTTTTTATATTTGAGTGATACAATAATAATGGGCTGCTTGGGCTATAAATAAAAATATTATTGACATCGGTCTTAAGCAGTTTTTTCTCATAACAGTAAACTTGGTTTTTTAATAAATATGTTATAAAAAAGGTTAAATCCATTTTACTGAAACAGAACATCGAAATGATAGAATACTCAAATCTACGTAACTCTAAAGGGCCTTTCGTACGAAACCAAATATGCACGTCGCCGTTTATCACACTGTGAAACAAAATGTTGTTTTTGTGAATTAAGCTAATAAGACACGATGACAAGACAAAAGAAATAGAAAGGTTCACGATCGTGTTACGTTGTCTTATAATATCAGTTTATATATTATAAGACAACGTAACACAATGCGCTGGTAGCATTATACGGAGCAAAATCATAACTGATGTTTGACATAATCTGATATAACAGTTGATTGGGAGTAGTTCTGGCGGGCAAACAGTGCAGAACCACACTCACGAAGCCTGTCTATCGCTAAAAGTCTAATTTACTTTATTGAACTACACAGGTTTATTGTTTTTTGCAGTCTTTATAGAACTAATTTTGGAGCCAAAAGTAGATCAAACAATGCGACACAATTCCAATGCAGTAACTAAAATGCGACAAGTCGTTATAAGCCTATATCGTCCCCACTGCCGCGGCACAGGGTTGTACCCATGACATGTTCCGTTTTAAACTTTGATAGTTTTCTAATTTATTAATTTTAGTTGACATCATCTTTAATCTGGGGATAATTCAAGTTAATACTTGGTGGTCGCCTAATACCTTGTCTTTGAGAGCAACACTTTTTATAAATAATTATAGACATACATTAAATTACGATAAATATAGTCATTTTCGTTTCAAGAGGGTACATAATGTAAGTCTTTTCAAAACGAATTAAAAACCTCTACAATCGTCAAACTAACGTGACTACTCCCCTGTATACTACGTTAAAGTGAAAGACGCCTAGTGTTAAAAACCGGCCAAGTACAAGTCGGACTCAAGCACTGAGGGTTTTATACCAGTCGTTAGCGCAGGTTCGACTTACACTTAGCCTTTTTATTTCTGTGCTTTTAAATATTTTTTTTGATAATTCTAACTGTAACAGTTTCAATTATCACCTCATTGTTTTGATTGGATTTTTCATACAAGTGACGATATACAGAGAACAAGTTTGTATGAAAAATATTTTTTGCATGAAACGATGAGCTAGGATTACGATCACAAACTATGAGGTATAACAACGGTACTTAGTACCTATATGTCTCGTAAAAGATATGGGCAACAGATTTTATATCTACGCTCATCAACATTCCCAGTAAGTCGTCGCTAGTTGGTAAGTCCACACTCGGTTTCTCCCTTAATCGACTTTTACGAGAAAACCTTAGCGTGTGAAGAATACCAAAATAGAAGCAATATTTTACTGGCATAGGGGAGGAAAGTTAATTTACCTATTTACATAAGGTGACTGCTCTGGCTTTCCTTGAGAGTTACTATAAAAAAGAGATACTAAAAGATACGAGGTATATAATAATAAAACGATTTTATAGAGTCGATTGCTTTGTAGATTCAAAGCCAAAACGGTGGGTATATAAATTTAAGTAAGTGACATGATCCCCCAGATACATGAAACTTTTAGGGTTTTTAATAAGATATGGTTTTTATTCGGCATCTTATTACCGATTTCATAAAAGACCAATGAAAATACTTGTAGGATACGTAAACGAGGGATTTCTTGTCATAACTGAACAACTTCAGTTTTTGACTTTGCTGAAATTGGAATTAAACTTTGAACTCTCTCCTTAAAAAAACCAATTAAACATCTTATCAATTTGTACAAAAAGTTACAAGAAAATTTTATAACTTCAGTAAAACTGTAGGACAACAATTTATCAGTTTGATGAGACGAAAGAAACCAAAAAAATGTTTAAAAATAATTTGTTCGAAATATTGACAATTAATATGAGAAGTAACAAAGTTGCTGTATAGCGAATAAAACGACACCCTATGTACTGGAAGGATACAGTAGGTATATTACATTAGGTTTACAGCAATATTTAAATTCAATTTATCCATTACAGCAAGCTTAACAAAGACTCAACAATATAACGGTGTCAATTTCGAGTATGCAATAGAGTATCGACTAAATATTATAATAATAATAATCATTTATTTCGGACGTTATCCATAATTTGTTAGTAACATTGGTACTTATCAAACTAGTGTTAGTAACAGACACATCACACAACATTAAATTGATAAAATAAATAAAATAAGATGGCTTCGATGTGACCGTCAGACACCGGGGAATATTGCTACTTGACTGCATGCAGTCGTATCCAGCGCCCCAGAATCTGAGAGTCCCATCGGTCCACCAGAGCACACAGGATGCCGTTGGCGCTGGCGCGCGTTCGCTTCAGCAAGGAGGCGCACCGCTTGCGCATAATAGCCTCGAAGCTGTCGGTCCACGCCTCCGCAAACATGCCAAAGGCACTGCAGAACCGCGCCAGCCCCATCAGCACCCTGAATGCGTTGTTATACTGTACGGGCAGGTCACTGTATGCCCGTCGCGTGTAGTTGACCCACAGACTGCACGTGTAGAAGGATTGGCAATATGCTTTAAAAAGCGTGACCTTAACCTGTTTAGAACAACGTGCAAATCTGCGGGCCAACATGTTGCAACGTACAGCCAGCGACCTGCGCTCCCTCTCTATGTCGCAGTTATCGTTCAGGTCCTCGGAGACCCAGTGACCCAAATACTTAAAGCGAGCGACTCTGTTAAGGGCGGTGCCGGCTAATGCTAAGGCAGGCACATTGGAGTAGTCTTTGGTACCGGCCTTGAACACCATTAATTCGCTTTTCTTCGCATTATATTTGAATCCATGGGCCTCCGCATAGGATTCACAAATGGTGAGCAGTTTCCTCATAGCGCCAACCGACGGGCTCAGAAGCACCATATCGTCTGCGTAATATTATTAACACAGATACCGTCAATATGGCATCCGACATTGGTACTACAAAGCCCGTCGATTAGCTGATTGATGTACAGGTTGAAGAGTCGGGGAGACGTCAACCCGCCCTGTCTCACCCCACACTCCAACCTTTACTCATCAGAGAGTGAACCAGCCCACTTCACACGGTTTTTCTGATTTGCATACCAGTACATAAACAGAGCTGTTACTTCGGTAGGTACACTAGTATCAAGTAGTTTTTGCCACACTATATTATATGATACAAGATCAAATGCTTTAGAGAGATCTAAATAGATGGCAAACACAGGTGTCTTCCTCGAAGTGTAGTACTGAACAGTCTGCTTTAGACACAGGATAGCACTCTCCGTAGAAAGACCCTCTCTGAACCCGAACTGTGCGTCGTTTAGTTTGAGGTTTTTATCCAGGTGTCGGTCAAGCAGACTGTCCAGCACCTTAGCTAAGGTGGATGCTAGCAAAATCGGTCTATAGTTTGTTAAGTCAGACGAGTCCCCTGTTTTATTTTTAACAATAGGTACAACGATAGTTTGCATTAACTTCTCAGTAGATAGGAGTGGCTGAGACAGAGAGTAAAAACATCGAAAGTACTCTTGGTAGGTGAACTCCTGCATGTTGCAGGTGCTCGATGCTGAGGCTGTCATGCCCCGGCGATTTGCCTCTAACCATACCCTTTATCACTGAGGCTACTTCTCTAGCTGTAAAATTAACATTTCGCTCGTGGGTGTGACTGTCAACATCCAGCACCTGCAACTCAGGCCCCAGAGGCGACTCCACTCGGAAGTGCTGCTGAAACACTCCAGCTATTTCGCCTGGGTCATATGCAATATTATAAGTACCTCCAAAAATGAAAATAAATGTGGTGGTTTCCAGACCATGCGAGCAGTATGGTCGCTGTGCGTCCTGACTTGGGTCGCAGTCGCTACTGCAAGGGAGGACGACTGGCAACCCATCGTACCCGAGGCAACGCTATCCTACACCGGCTACGCCAAGTCTCCTGAACGGTCTTTGGAATCCAGGTACGAATCCAAACAAATTTATGCATTTCGTTTTGTAATTTTCATGGACCGTTTTCAGGACATGTACATTTCAAAGTACGCAAAGACAATAATCAGGAGAAAATAAATGAACCGATCTGACCTTCTGACCTGATGTCTAGGCTCAATATATTTCCTTGTTCAGTCACAATTCCTGTTGTTAACTTTGAACTGTCATTTTATTAAGGACGTTTTTCATGTTATATCATATGAAATGGTTAACAAATTGCAGCCACCACTTGAAAATCTTGAACCGGCGTCCTGCGCAGTCGCCCTACGTGAGCAACAAGGTGTCCAGCACCAGCCATTCGGTGCCAGCGCCGTTGCCGGACTCCTGCAGCATCTACAAAGTGTCCATGAACCAGGAGCTTTTCTACCAGTACCTGGAGTATGAAATGCAGCTGCCCGACCTTAAGGAGTTCACCCTCTGCATGTGGACCAAGTTCCATAACCATTCCGACGACCACCCTCTGTTTTCTTACTCTGGTGAGTGCTATGTGCACAATTATTTCTTCTTTTTAAATTGGTAAATTTTCTTTTATGACGTGATCTTAGCATTACTTTTTATCTTCAACTTGCGTCAAGTAAACTCAGTAATACGTCTGATATATCGAGGAATGATAGCATCTTGAATAACTTTTTACTACTCCACTCATACATACTCGATCGAAAGCATAAATAGGTAGCAGGCCAGTAATCACCCTAGTTACGTGTATTATTTAGCAGTTCAACGTAAAAATATATTTACACACGGTTACTTTGACTGACTCGATGAGGCGTAGTGGTTGGTGCTCCCGACTGTTACAAAGAAAACATTTGTGTAATTTGTTTGCCCTGTGTCTGTTTATGTTCAGTATCATTTAGTATCATGAGCATGTGATTTGTTAAAAAATAATATTATTATAGGTATTATTCATGTTTTACAGTGGCGGACAGCCCAAAAGAAATTTCCGCGTGGATCTCGAACACGAACGAGGCGAGCTACTTCAGCATGGCCGTGCACGGACAAACCTTTTTTAGGCTTAATTACCCACTGAAGCTTAACACGTAAGTTTTATTTATTTGCTAATCTAACTTCATGATTACAACTTTTTCGTAATTCATTAAAAAGTTTCTTAACTACGATGTTGCGAAAAGAGAGTTACCAGGGCTAAGAGATAAGATTTTTGATGCAATTTAAACTCGTTCCTTGCTACCTGTGACCATTTCAGCCCAAGGTTAATATAATTATGTGTAGACGAAATGAAACTGACGCAGAAAACTGGTCATCTGACTGTAATAAAATAAATAAAACTGATAGTTACATCATAACAGCCTTATGATAAACAGTAGCCGTACTAAGGTAGCAACGAAATTGTAATAAATTAGTTTTCAAAGTAAGTCCATAGTATTAATGTTATGTTGGGGAGCTGTGTCAAGTGGTTTAAAATGTGTGTCAAAAAAGACAGAGTAAATTAATCGTGACCGCGGCGGTGTTTTCACATTTGCATATTGCATCAACAAAGTCACAACTTTCAAGGTCGTTGTGTAAAATAGTATTGCGAATTGTGAAAACTCTAAAAGCCTCAAAGAGATAAGCATGTGCAATAGTTTAAGCGTAAAAAAGTTAAAATCAATCATTTTTTTCGTGGTTTATTAAATCATGCTGTGAATAAAACTGCCACTACGAGTACTTCTGAGTGCATTTCGAGAACTCTTCATATACGTCAATTTATAAACGGTGCCTAATATGCATTAATATCGTAATCAAAACTAATATTCATAATTTTAAGATGACCTTTATTGCGTTTCTCGTTGATACTATGTACATAGTAGTTTGAACGAATATGCATATAATGTTACCTAATCGTATTTTTCCACTGACAATTGCGTTAGTTTCCTGTATAAATATGTTGAATTTACACTTAATTTTAAACTGCCTGTATCTATGTATATTGCCGTTTACGGTTTACCCCATATAAACCAATCTGCCAGGTGATTGGCCTTACGAACGCAAATCCCTCTTTACTTAAGTGAGATCCGCTTTCGATTAAAACACCTCGGCATGCTCTAAACATAAGTGTCGACTTTCAATGTAAAAGTTTTTGTTTTTGGTTTTGTTTGTTAGTTTATGTGAAATGAATGAGAGAGTCTCTGAAAAGTTTTGATGTAATTCTAAACATTATTAAATGTTAACGATCGCCTTGGACTAGGGTGGTTTGTTTTTAGGTTTTTATATTTAATTAATATAAGGTATTTAATGGATATAAGAGAATAAACAAAAACAACTCTGCATAAATGTTATCCTATGTCAAGCAGGGAATCAAGACAAATCTTAACGTAGGTACTTACTTACTTCGCTGGCTTCGCGATCCAAAGAATCTAACGACATATCACAATTTAAATTCATCAAGATGTTTTGATTACAGGCGATGACAATATAAAACAGGTTATGTCTGGTCGGAAATCAAAAGTTTAATTTGTAAAACAGTATTCCTGCTGTTGGCGAATACTGCTCAGCTTTGAATTATAATTTTTCAGGTGGTACCACTCTTGTCAATCATGGAACGGTAAAACTGGTGAATGGCAAATATGGGTAAATGCCGAAAGAGTCGGCAGAGGTTTTCATAACAGGGTAAGACAATAACGAAATAAAGTTTTGCTATAACACTTATTAGACTACATGAACATACTATGATTTTTTTTTTGTTTCAGTTGGTCGGGCATGTCATCAAGGGCGGTGGCATTCCTGTAAGTGGCCAGGATCAGTCATTGCTGTACAGCAAAGATGGAACTCAACCAATCATAAGTATGATACTGTTATATACTGCTGTTCAATAAGCACGCTTTGAGGACAATCGTCAACGCGTCGGCGTCACAATGCTATTTGAATTTGTTGCAGAGCAAGCAGGAATGATAGGGGAGATCACGATGCTGCAGCTGTACCGCGTGGCCCTGACCGCCGGCAAGGCGCACAAGGACCACAAGCACCATCACGCGCACCACTTCAAGCACGACGGCACGCCCGTGGAGGCCGCCACCGAGGCCGGCACGGAGCCGCCGCCGCCCGTCGCCACGCCGCTCGGCAACGGCAACTTCCTCATCGGCGGCCAGCTGCAGCGCGCCCCTAACCTCAACCTCGCTATGCCCTCGCAGCAACAGATGAGCCAAATGGTTCCAGTTCAATTACCGAACGGACTTCAGCTTCAGCAAGAATACGTAAATGGCCAGTTGGGCAACAGAATAGTCTCGGAGCAACTTCTAAACAGTGTACAGCAAAACGAAAGAATCCCTCAATTTTCAGTATTCGGGCAGTCGGTATCTCCTTCCAGTGGACCGAGTCACTCGCAACAACCTCTTGGTCCATTGAAAGGAACTAGCGTGGTTTTGTCGAGCACGCTGCTGAACCCGGCTAATGTACAGTACATACAAGACACGATATCGCACAATTTATTCAAGAGGGACTCACAGAAAAGGGACAAACGTGATAACCCAGAAAAGGAGTTGAAGGAAGATGAATCTGCAGGTATAACTTTATGCTATTGATATTAAGTTCATTATTATATGATGTGACATGTGAAATGAAATCTTGTATGTTCATTGCAGGCAAGAAGGACAAACGCGACTTGGTGATGCTGTCGGATGGGTCGGTAGTAGACCAGGCGCTCCTCAGCCCGGCGCTCAGCGACGGCCTAGACGATGACGCGCTCTTCCAGCAGTCACTCATGACCGGCCTCGCCGGCGTCGTAGGCAACATCCCCGTACAGAATGTTCAGAAACAAACAGTTAGTTTTGCTCGTTTCATTTTGACTAGCTTCCGCCCGCGATTTCGTCTGCGTGGACTTCAGAATTGGGTCCAGAGAGAAATAAAATGTTAAGGTGGCGCCATGTAGTGACGAAGTGATTTACCCTTAAATTTTCTAGGATAAAGTACCCTATGTGTTAGCCGAGTGCTTTATCTATCTACCTACCAAATTTCATCTAAATCTGTTCAGCAATTTCAACGTGAAAGTGAAACAAACAAATAAACATCCATACTTGGGCATTTATAATATTAGTGCGATTGAGTTTTGCTTGTTTTTTTTTAAATGGGAAATGTGCCCAGCATGGTCGACACTATAGATTGTTAACGATATTTACTAAAAAAAAACTATTTGACGTAGTCTCACTAGATGGTAGGTGTATATTACGTATTGATGTTAGCTCGATATGTTTCGCGAACCATTCACACTTTTCACAGTGAGTTGTTAAATCTATAGATTGCGATGAACAACACTAACATAGATGGTGTAATATTTTTATAGGTTGACGAGAGAGAGCCAGCGGAAGCGGAGGTGAAGGCAGTGATGCAGGTTTGCAGTGGTTGCGCGCCCGAGCCCTTTAAGAAAGCATTGGTCTTGTCCTGGAGAAGTTCACCGAAGAAACTCTACAGCGGCGCCCATTACTACAAGGGGCTACCCATTTGTAAAGCTTTCTAGACAATCTAAAAGTCACAAAAATCGACAATTTAACTTGAAAATTAAAATTACTATTGAACTTTACGGAAATACTCGAACTCAACGTAATTGCGTCCATTCCGTCAACGTTAAGTACTTAAGTTCGAAAACACTAAGCTGGCATCAGGCTTCATTTTTGAATATGTTTCTTCAGAATCCCTTAATTTATTATTATTTTTACACAAGTGTTGTTTATTTATCTTCTTTAAATAATGGGCTAAGGGATTAGCCAAACCCTTAATAATACTCAAAAGTTTTATGAAACATCATTTTGGCTTGCCATTGTGTACCTATTTTTATTTATTGTAGTCGTAAGAATATAGCATAGTTACCGACTTGATGAGCAATGATTATTGTAAGTACATAGACTTAAGAAACATTTTTTATCTTTGTTACCAATTTTAAATAAACATGTAAACAATATGTTACGTATTAATTTACTCCGCTATGACTCACCTTTGACTTATGGACGTGCTGGTGATGATATTCGGAATCTATTTCAGGCTCGCTGAAGTAGCTCTGGTCCTGTAAAAAAGGATCAGCGTTATTCTAGTCCTCAAAAAGCATAATAGTTTAGTAAAGTTGGTTGTTGGTCCATATCGGTTTTTGTTATATGATATCAGCTAGAGAGCTCCTAGAAGCTAGCTACCTTAGTTCCATTCCTAGTTTAAAATGTTGGCTCGAAGCTAAATAAGTCAGAAATATTCTGTAAAAGACAGTGTCGTCATGTTTTTGTAGCAAGAGAGCACTGTTCCAGTGCCGATGATCTCTTTCATCTCAAACACCGAAGCAAGAAGCAACAATCAACGTCGCCACTGTCTTACCTGGTCCCAGCTGGTGGGCCCGGAGCAGGCGGCAGCGGCGGCCGGCGGCATAGCTAGCGAACCCACACCGACGGCGCCGGGAAAAACGCCGCCGGTGATATCGGTCGCCTCGAAGAGCCGCAGCACGGACCGGTCTCGGATGTCCCGCAAGTGTGCCCTAATAATAATTAAATTCATAAAAATGGGTACCTACTTCACCAGTAACCCGTTAAATATTTACTTCGAAATATCATAAAATTGTAATTGAGTTTGTTTAAAACTCACGGACATCGATCGTCGTGCTCATGATCGTAAATTTTCTTATTATGATTCATTTTATTTAATACCGAAATTACGTTTCTCTATTTAATATATGAAATCTCTCAGAACACAAGTTGTTCTGAACAAATATTTCAGCGTTCTGGAATATTTCCTATTGTCGTATAACTGAGACGATGTCGCGCAGGGAACTGTGATAAAGCCGTCCTATTCCCGGGTCCTTGTCGTCAACAGCACAGGGCCGGATTAAGATTTACAGGGTTTCTTCGACAAATACTAATTTTTGGCCAGGAATATATAAATCACAGAATTCACTATGAAGGTAGTAATGTACGTAGGCCACTCCGGAAATTTTGTCGTACGCCTGATTGAAGTAAGATAAGACATGTTTGATGATAATATAATAAACTTCAGTTCGTTTTATTACTATCAGTTGACATTTGATATACGTACTATTCTTTCCTGAATTATAAAAAAATAAGTAAACCACTGTGATAGCTGAGTTATCGCGAGGTGATGATTGGGTTATTATGTTATATAATTTTCGTCATGGTCTTACAAAGCAACAATGCTTTGTGGAAATGAGTCATGTATTGCAAGATACTTGTCCATCTTTAAGGATGATAGAAAGGTGACATTTACAATTACAACACGAAACTTTAACTAAGAGGACGGGCAAAGATCCGGTAGGCCGACTGAAGTAAGTTCTGATAAAAAAATTCTTACTATCTAAAATCTAATTACGCAAGACATACCGCCATAGGAAATTAAATGAAGATAAATAAATGCACCAACTTTTTATCATATTCTGCGCAACAAATTAAATGTTACACAAAATTGTTCACTCTGGGTACCACATTCAGTGGCTGATGCTTTGAGGGAGCAGAGATCAAAATGGTGCAAAGAAATGTAATGTACACTATAAGCGGTAAAACTTATATTTAGTATGACGATCTCCCTACTAAATCCCAGCGCAAATTGTGAGTGTTTGAAGTCGAAGAACTATCAACATTAGTGAAACAAGCTCCATCTGTAAAAAAATTATAGTCTCAATATTTTTTTGGAAGAAGGGGTATTTTGTCTAGCAATTCCTTAGAGATACAGAGAAGTGTCACAGCATTTTAGTACATCGATGACTGTCTCCCAAAAGTTTTTTAAGCCTTATAAAATTTGGGACCTCAGTCAAGACTTGATATTTGGTTCTTGCACCATGAAAATGCTCCAAGCACATCGAGATGGTCTTACTATCATCTTTTTCGAGGAATCTAAGTGAAATTGCTCAGTCATTCTCCCCATAGTCCTGACTTAGCGCTATGCGATTTTTTTGTTCCTCTGCGTAAAGAATCAGTTTAAAGGCGAAGTTTTATAGCCACCCAGAGCTACTAGGAGCGTTTGAAGAAATTTGCGCTAACATTCCACAGTCCTTTTGGACGGAGACTTTCGCCACTTGATTTGAGTGTATGAAGGCTTGTTAAGCCGCTGAAGGTAATTGCTTCGAAAAAAATTAAATACTCTGTAAGTACGACAAAAATTATGTAGTGACCTACGTATGCTTATGATTTTCAGGCGATGGACACTGAAAACATGAGTGTTATTAAGATAAGTATTTTTGTATTATCTGAATAAGCATGTGGGCGGAAAGATTCGGCTCTGTGTAGCAGGTGTTCATAAATATTTACCGATTTACCTAACAACTTCAGAACTGTCGAATATGATTTCATTGTAATACTTAACGGTGTCAGAATCCGTGGTGTTCATAGTCATCACAGATATTGGCATAATTCGTTTGGCAGAATCCATCTTATATTCAGTGGAAAATAACAGTGAAACCTGATTTCATAGATGTCTAAAGATTTTGTTCTAAGTACAAGTAGAAGTGAGTGAGTACTGATAGAAAGAAACGTAGATGTAGTAATGAGGTATTGTAATATTTTTGGAAAGTGTCTTTCCGTTTAGTAATTATTAAAGATCAATAATATTATGTTACCTCTCAATGTTGTATTCATTTAATACAAATCAATCAGTAATTGACCAATATTGTATCAAAAATTACTTTTCTGATACAATATTTTTTGGTAAGTTAGTAATAATAATAATAATCACTTATTAGCAGGCAATAGCACCCATATCACATCATATTACATATATTAATAGCACTAAAGTTTTGAAAGTTTTTTAGCGCATATGTGTAGTATGTGTTTCTGAGTTATTTTTTGATTGCCAGGATTTTTTTATTTAATCACCTGTACAATTTTTATTTTCAGATTGTTAGGCTCGCAATGTTCATAAACAAAGGAGCACAGTATTTTTAATTAAAATATATTTGGTCACCATATTTTTTTTGGATGTGTATGAAACCGTAAATAAAGAACTTATTGGCACATGAAAATGCATAATATTTAAAATATACATATGTACAGTAATACACATTTAATAAGGCTTACGGATGTACTTGCGCAGTAGACACATTTTAATTACGCGGGAAACTGATGGACTAATCAAATAGCTTCATTGTCATCCACCATTACATGTTCCTAAAATCTCTGCCGCTATTGGTTGATTGATATCGCGCCTGATTGACGGCTGTCACCGTGCATTGATTGTTTCGGGTGTTTCCGTCCGTCGATAGTTTGTTCTTGTCTGCGCGAACGAAGATTACCGACGCGCCTTATTTTTTGTGTACTACTGTATATGAATGAAGAAAGACAATCCACAACAGATACAAATAATAATAATTGTCCCCACCTGACGTCTTCCAGTTCGTAGAACATGTCCTTTGAAGAGTCGTGGATGTATATTTTGACCATAGGACTGTCCATGTATTGCATAGTCAACTGCTTTGAGAAACTTCGCACAAATAGTGCCTTTACTGTGTCTATTGAGGTGATTTCGTTTGGCAACAGTGCTCGTTTAGTTTCATTTCTATACTGAAGGAAAACGAGACCTGAAAAAAAGTTAACATTAAATATGGAAAAGTTATGTAATTAAAATTAAGTAGGTGGTAGTATTTAGAAACAGACCTACTGCTCTACATATCTACTGTTTGTTTCGAATCGAAAGAGGCAACTCAAGAGATATTTCAATTGCATTACTTTTATTATAAATTACGATATTCACGTTATCGCATTCTTTTTATGTGTGACAAATGATAAGTATACTTACCTAAAGGTCGTTCTAACGTCTTGCTCGGCGTTCTCACTACGGGCAGCGAGGAGCGCTGCTTGCCGCCTCGGCGGAACCCCGTGGAGGATGTCTCCACCTCCGACATGATCCCTGGGTCGTCGTCAAATAACATCGCGTTCGTCTGGGGCGGGTAGCGAGGCAAAGGCGGCTGGAAACAAGACGTGTGCTGTAGACTATAGTTTATGTGTCACCACCGCTAGGGCTTAACTTACAGGTTGGGAAGTTGTCTTTATGAATCAAGTTCCATTAATATATCTCCTTTTTTTTTAAGTTACAAAGACTCAATGGTTTAGTAAATCCTCAATCTAAGTGTTAGTAAAATCATGAAGTGCACATATTATGTTATATAATTAATATAGCTTATTAAATTATGCAAGCTGAAATGACAATGGACACGGAATTTTGTAACTGACATGATGATGACCAATGATATATCAGCAAGACAAGGAGCGATAAATTATTGTTATCGATAAATTTTATTAAAGGATTCTTTGTATCTTATTGGATAAGATTCTTCCCCAATTTCTTGTATTTTAGCATTGTTATGTTGTAAGAATTTTTTTGTAAGTGAAGTTAGGTACTAAGCATGTATTAACAAAAAAAAAAATTAATTTATTCGAAAAATGTGTAATCAGAGCGCACACACATATTCATTATACATTCAGGCTGGTTATTTTACATCCAAAGCAGAGAAATTATTAAAGTTGCACGTACATATGCCTAACCCACAAAACATAACAGCAGCAATACTCTTGTTAGTTCATTTAAAGTTATTCTATGTTTATAAATGTAAATGAACTAAGTATTTCCGAGAATGCTGTTTGTGAAGTGTACCTTGCTCGAGTAAGGGCTATACGGTTGGGTTGGCCTGTCCCGGTACTTGACGACTGTCGCGTATTGGGGTGACATCGACATCGGCAGCGCCAACTTCTGTCCGTAAGGACGCTGAAGGGGCGACAAAAATACTCAAATCGAGAAGTGAATTCAGGACACCTACTAAATTATTTTATGTCTAGCTGACCCCGCCATCTTAGATATCTTGCTACAAACTTCTTAAGCTAGTTTGTTTTGATTTCAGGAGGTAACTATGGCTGGGTCTAATTTAGGATTTTTTGTTGTCATAAGAGGACAAGAAGAAATCAGCTTCTTCCTGGGTATATTTTATGTTAAGTCTTACTAACTTTTTGACTAACCACCTGAAATTGTCTAAATTACTTTTAACCTTTCAATCGCCGTAGAAAGGTATGGTCGTATAAGCAAAATTGTTCTGCTACAATAAGGACGTGAAATAGCGTCAATTAGTTTTAGACTTATATTACTCACACGTTATCTATTTTGTTAAAGACTTCTTCATTTATGAACTCTTATTTCTTTTGCTTAACAGATTGTATTTAGAGTAGATAAATGTTTTGGTTTCAATATTTTGGATGAAATTATTAAAAAATAAATAAAATATGAAAATACAATATTATGGCGTAGAGTCCGAAAATACTTGTGATTCTGGCAGTTAATTGGTGTACCTACTTAATAGATTGTCAATTGTAAAATAATATAAAAAGTCCAATTAAACATGACTATAGTCAGGCGATTAAAAGTTCCCGGGCAATTCTGAAGGTACCATCAATAAAAAAAAATACTATAGATATCAGGTAAGACCTTACCTCCATGTCATGGGAGTTATGTTGGTTGTGGTGAGGATGGACGTAGAGGTGGTTACCCGCGAGGGTGTGACGTCGAGGATCGTCGCGCCGGGAGCTGCGCCCGCGAGGCCCCCGGCCCGCTTCGCCGTCTGACAGTCCGCCTGGGCAATCGAAAAAGTACGTTAGATACTCGACTTAGACTACCCACCTATAGATATACCTATACCTTTAAAGACTTAAGGAAATGTTCTTTACATCATATGATCTTCCCTGGATGCAATATTTTTTTTACAGTTTCTATGGTTTAGGAAAGTTTTGATCTTTTAGTTCATTTTTGGTTACGGCACTGGTCTTAAATTGACCTCGCTCATAAACGGGAGCTTCTAATCATTATAGTAAACAACTTTTCCCAAGGAACACTACAGAATTTAAAAAATTGAAATATCATAAATATTTTTTTAATGGAGATTTCAGTTTTAGTTTCTGGGAGAGGTCTTTAATTTGTATATTATCAGAGACAATTATTCAATCTTAGTCATAATTTTCATTTGTACAAAGTGTGATTTTTATGCTGTAAGCATGCTGAATTAAATTGCTGGTTTATCTTTTGTTAAGAAAATAAGGTTTTATTATTATCATTTTTTCTTCTATTAGCATCGGTTAAGCGATATGACCCTTAATTTATGAGGTAGGTTCCAAAAACCAACTAACCTTTGCGTGAATTCTATTCAAAATATAAATTGCATAGCCACAATGTGCATAGTTTCCCGCCATATCATTCACAAGCTAATTTTGACAACGATAATTTCTTACACTATAACTACGAACTATACGCTGTTTTCCAAGGGGCAGATCAAAGAGAATAAAAATAAATGCTTAGGTAATTCAGCGCTAACGTTTTGTAGTACAGAGTCAGACAAACCATACCGTCATCCATACATTCATCTCATCACTGGAACGTTTCATTGTTCGAGTAATTAGGCAATGGAAGTCAACATCCTTGCAGCTGAAACTGCTCAATTAATAAATTCAAAGGACATTTTAATTAGCATGTTCTCGATAAGCCTGGTTATAAATTGGAATAAACTTCTATATTAGATAATGAATATACCTAATCAAAGTTAGCTTTTCAGTTTTTTGCCTGATGCATAAGAGGGGTGTTGTTGTAAGTTTGAAGACAATGCATGTATGTTTGTGACATCGTCGCTATCAAACAGATGGACTTATTTGAATGTAGTTATTTTCACTGAATAATTATTATTATACTTTTTATTTTCTCTACACATTGCTGAAGACAGAACGAAATGGCGAAAGATCATCACCGAGAAAGTGTTGCCAAAGGGAGGTCACGACCTTCATCACTGAGGAATACGACGCAAGGACGAGGAGGATTTACAGTGAAAAGCGAGTTTTTAAGTGTTTTAGTTCTTAGACTTTTATACTATTGAGAGAAGTACAATTTTTGATTTTTTTAGTGTATCAAAGAACTTTTATATAGTTAGTACCCTTATAAATTCTTAGGTTATTATGTACCCCTCTGACCTAAAAATGGGTTCGGCGTACCGATAAATATGATATATTATAGATATCAGTTCTAAATAAAGTTAGTACATTTTATTGTCAAATACGAGTATCACGCAGGGGAAGTTGGCCTAATGCGGGTGGCCCGCCTAAAGCGGGTAAGACCTTGTATTCTGTCGAATAAATCGCTAATGTCAATGTGTGTGTATGCTGAGATTACTCGAACAGTCCCAAGTTACGATCAGTTCCGATCGGGCGCCGAAATTGTAATATAAAGTAACTGCGTGCAAAACAAAAAAATTGTGATTTTGTTTAAAAAAATTAAGGTAAGTATCTTTTGATTAGTCAAAAAGTTATACATTTATCATAATGTCCATGATATCGTATAGTTGTGGTAGCATCTAACTTTTGAAAAAGCCAAAAATACCGCCGATTTTTTTAATGTATTCGAGTTTATTAATTCCTTAAATAAGAAATGTGCATTTGGGCAAAGCGGGTAGGGCAAAGCGGGTACCTACTCGCGTTGTCCTAGGGATCGTCCATTAATCACGTGATGTTTTTAGCAAATTTTAAGCCCCCTCCCGCCTTGTGATATTTCGTGATTTTTCCGGACCTCCTTTTGAGCCTCACGTGATTAATGGACGACCCCCTCCCGCTTTCTCCCAAGTGCACATTTCTTATTTCATTCATTTTATACTTTTTTGTTTTATTTTTAGATGGTGAATAAATACAAGAGAAAGACGGATTAGGCGTCCCAGAGGCGACAATGCGATGCAATTAGTTGTTTTTTTTTTTTATTTTGATTTCTTTTTTGTTAACAAAAGTATCTACTGCCTATATTATAGTATGTTAATGTAATAATCATACGTGTTGCTAGATTTATATGATCATTTTTTGTAGTAGACATCAAAATACCTCTTTTTTGGATTAAAAAGAAATAGTAAGTGTAGATACAATAAATAAAGTTATAATTTACTTATTTTGGAAACATTTGCCTCGTTTGTGGTGCTTACCCGCTTTGCCCAAACAGCTCACCCGCTTTAGGCCCCCTATTGGGGCCCCCTATTTTTGAAGAGTTTTTAATTTTGGAGAATAAAAAAATATATTTGCAAAATGACACAAGCATGATATTTTGTTTCAAAGTTCGATAACTTTTCTATCGAATAAAGTTAAATATGTTGTCATAATAAAACAAAAAATAATATTTTCGGGCCTTCAACCTTAGCTTACCCGCTTTAGGCCACCTTCCCCTAATACCACGTAATGCTGTTTGCGAGCGCTACGCCCCATCATGCGCAAAATACGCCTACTTCTATGGCCATCATTAGCTCTAGCTTTTCTCGATGGATTGGTATCCGAGATTCAAGATATTAAAGTATTTGTTGACTATATTGTTTATTTTTCTTAATTTAAGGCTGTATATTATAAATACTACCTACCTTTATATCTAAATGTAATTAACAGTAAGATTTTTTACTGATGTAAACAAATAAATAAATATACTGGATAAACTGAAATTATCATTTATACATACGCACATTAAAAATACTGGAGATCGAAACTTCAAATATAACATCATTTGAGTAGCGATGATAATAAGTAAGTACTTATACTAATTTTATTTTTAATCAAAAAAGTTCGTTATCGTTTTATTTTATCATCAGAACTTCAAAACCAGCATGGAGTGCTGACCCTAAAATACAATACACTGTATTTTCACATTTTCGACAGAAACTTAATCACTCACTAAGTGAGTGAGTGATTTCTGTCGAAAATGTAGGAACAATCTTCAATAAGTGAGTGATTAAGTCCTTCAATTAAATACGTAACTAAACGACATAGAAAAACAACATGGCAAACGATGTCCACAGATATGTAACGGTGTAACAAAAAGATGAAGCAATTAAAGGTTGGCTCATGAAACTGACTGAAAAACATTTCTTTTATAACTTCGCACAAAAAAGATTTCCATAGCATTTCTCATACAAATCGTTCAGTAGATTTGTCAATTTTATATATGTGCGATCGGGTTTTTTGCGATTTCAGAAGCATTTTGGATCGGATGGGCTTCAACGGTAAGTTACCGATAACATGCGTAGAACATAAGTTGTTCAATTTGTAATCGTTAAGGCGAATCTCAGGTGTTCCATGTGTTAGGTAAACCCTATTTAAACTACTTAGATTAATAGTTGATGTCGAGTTATTTTGATCATCCCAATCAAAAGGACACGTTTCATTTTGTGTTTTTACCCTGTACAGAGTACAAAAAATATAGGCTTTTTAGGAAAAATAATGAAAAAAATTTATTAGAAACAGGGTTGCGTAGTACAAGCGTAATGTTTTTCTGCACTTTCGCAGTATAAATGGTAACACCGAGGTTTGCAACGTACGTAACCATGTTGGGTACGTTCAGAAATTACGGCTTCGTCCACATATTCCTCAGATGCTTTCTCTGATTCTGACTGAACTGGTGTACGATTTTTAAAATCTGCGGATATGCATTGCCTCTTTCACAAGCATAACAGCTGGTCTTCCGAGTTACATCTAAGTCATTAATTTCGAAGCTCATGTAAATGTAACATAGATGCAATTATTGAACAAAATTTAGTTTCTGAACGTAAAATGGTTAAGTTCGCCATGTTTGGTGATTTATATGTTGCGACTGGTAAATCTGAGAATCTAGATGTCCCTTGAAAAGAAAGTAAATAAAAAAAATACTGTTAGAAAAGACTATGTTTCTAATGATCTATCTATGGTGTTTTGTACACAGACCAGACCCAAGCTCTATAGTCCCATGAAACGTTTCCTTTGATTCTAGTTCTCTATATTTTATTCTTTATTTTACCTATCGATCGAACTACTGGCATAAAAAGCAATTATATTTTAGAAACTAACTCAGTATAGTATTTAACTTTTACACAAATAAAAATTTACAATGAAACAAACCTTCAGTTATTTATATCCAAATACTAGAGTACACATAAAAGTACTTTTTTAAATTACTATTAGATACACTGCACAATAAATTCGGTGGAATACACTAACAATCCTGATGAGTGATTTTTTTTTAATTTTAAAAACGTTTTTTTTTTCATTGCTTAATTGAGTTTTAATTTATTATCGGAGCTACTAGATTCGAGCACATCATTGAAGCACACAACTAATTACTGTAAGATGCACTGCACAATTCAGTTCGATATGAATTCTAAGGAATACACTAAAAATCCTGAGTGATTTCTTGAATTTAGAAAACTTATTTTTTCTCATTATTTATTTCAGTTACAATTTCTTATCGGATAACAGTTTTTTTAAGTAAATAAGGGACGTTTCGTGGAACACTAGCACCACATCGGTGCCCGCTCCGCACACAGCACGGCACAGCATCAACTAGCCGCTCCCTAATCCCGACTCCAACAGTGCTAGAAATAAATCGCCCGCGCTCAAACACTCGCCTAAAATTATTTATAGATACATAGATGTGCGTATATCCTAATTTTGAAAGAAACATCGATATAAGCTATTCCCTTTAAGTGTAGTTTGTAAGAATTTGACCCAGATTAGGTTACGACTGTTAGTATTCGTAGAGATACAAATAGTAAAAAACTGATAAGTAAGCATTGTACTTTCTGAATCATAACTAGATCCTATCCTATCTAACAAAGCGAAGTACCTACCTTTCAAAGTTTGGTTAGTAGCTTAGGTTCGAATTTAACGAGCGGTAGTTAACGGGTAAGAGGTCACATGTTGTACGATTTCATTATAAATATTCAAAATAAATAGACTGTATTGAGCTTATCTAATGTAAATTTGGGTCATTTTCAAATAAAATGTACAATTACGAAACTGTAATTCTAAAGCAACGTTCACATTTATAACGTTTTATTTTCTGTCAGGTTAGTAAATAAATAATAAATTAAAAGAAATGAACACGAGTATAATATGAAAGGCAAGGGGGCAGGAGAGGCAACTTTGGTAAATGCCCCTCCTGCCACCTAGCCCCTCCTGCCACCTTTGCCCTGCCTGCCCCCTTGCCCCTTCTGCCCCCACTACCCCTCCTTCCCCCTGCCCCGTGCCCCTCCTGCCCCCTTGTCCCTCCTTCCCCCTTGCCCCTCCTGCCCCCCACTTTCCCTCCTACCCCCCTGCCCCTTGTGCCACCTTTGCACCGCCTGCCCCCTTGTCCCTCCTTCCCCCTTGCCCCTTCTGTCCCTTGCCCCTTCTGCCCCTCCACTTCCCCTCCTGCTGGTTTCTTCTGGCTGTTTCATGATAGCCTCAGTTAAAATAATTTCTATTAATTTTGATATACATAAGTTTATGTATAAAAACTTTGTAAAACAGAACCTCTTTTTTATACTGTTGGTTAAAAGCCCACGTAGACGTAGCTTTTTGAGGAAAAGTTTCGTTACGTGTCGAAATGTTACTAAATTGTAAGCAAAACATAACGTAAAAATAATAATATCGTAAAATAACTTAATTTTCACTTGTTTTAACATAAGAAATACGTATTTAAATGTCAAATCTACAACACATTAAAAGTTCGTATGCGCGGTAATAGAACTTAACGGAAGTATTTTCAAATTTAGTTTGGAATAACGAAACTGTATTTGCAGTTCCACACAGTGACATTCACAAAAATCAGTCGCTAGAGTGAAAATTTCATGCCCATGACAATTATAAATAGACCGATTAGAAACGAGTCAATATTGCCATTTTAATAACACTGAGATTCTTTCAGAAATCTCAAGGAGATGCTCGATAAAACGTGACGAAATGGTATGTGACGAAAATGTAAAAAACATGTGACATGTAAAGAATGCATGATATTCTTTTATATTTAAAAAAAAATACCCAAATCAACTGTAATCATAAACACAAAACTTATTTGAAGGACTTAGAGCATCAGGTGAATGTCTACGCAGTTTTATTTTTCTATAAAACGCGGTTGAACATCTAAAGGCACGCAGTGACAGCACGTTTTTTCTTAGCGGAAGCAAAATCTATATAAGGAACTTTTAAATTTGTGGGATTTGTAAAAAGAATTTGGTTATTTTTTAACTAGAACCTACAGCGTCAATATATTAACTATGCAAAAGTATATTTAAAATTATTTAGAATCTTAAAAAATATAAAGTTTCGAAACGTGAAATTTGCGACATTTGCTTTTTCCGAATTGTACATTTTATTTGAAAATGACCCATTTATAATTAATTAAGTATAGTATATAAGTATAATAAGTATAGTAATAAAGTATCGCTTCAAAATCTTTGACACTGATAGGATTATATCACGTAAAATGTTATCACTTGCAACCCGAAGAGAACACAGAGAGCAAATACTTTTGTATAAAATAGTACACAACTATTTAGATTCCCCGTACCTGGTAAACAAGATTTTATTTAAATGCTCCAGAGCTAATTTACGCTCTAATCATACCTTTGCCATTCCTTTCTGTCGCACTAATTACGCAAAAAATCGCTACATTGTAAGATGTTGTTAAATATATCGCAGCATATGAACACATTGATATATTCTCGTTTTAGTCCCACACGATACATATCGTCAGTTAAAAGTGTTTTATGCTTTTCTTCTATTTGACTACAAAATACAAGTGCTTATCTAAATTAAAACTAAATTAATACTAAATTAATAAATTAATACAGGCTGTAAATCTAGCCGTGCGTCAAATTTTAATCAGTGCTTCTACTCCTGATTTTAATCAACTTTCCCCAAGGAACCCATAGTCAAATCGCAAATTTTTTTTGGACTCTTCATACAAATCGAATCAGCCGAGCGGCCAAATTAGTATAAAGAGTCCAAAAATGTTTTTGCAATTTTACTATGCTATGGGTTCCTTGGGGAATCAGCAGTAGAAGCACTGACTAAAATATGACGCACGACTAGATTTACACCCTGTATAGGTGTATAAAAAAACAAAATGTTATCTTAAATAAATTGTTAAACTAATATTGTGGAAACTTTATCGGCTTCTGTCTTAACTTAACTGCAATGTTTATTATATACAATATATATAGCTGTTTGTGTTCTTTAATAATGAAAATACAAAAATAGAAAATAAACTGACAAAATGTCAGCAAAATGTTGACTCTATATTCCCTAGGTCCTACAACCGGCGACCTACTAGTGCAGCTCGTTAGCTCAAAATCCGGATCCAAACGGCAGAAATCATGAAATTTGGCATGCATGTAGCTTTTGCAAGTACAATAAAAAGTAGAAGGGGGAACAAGTCGTATAGTGATTTTTACCCCCGTCCCCCCCTCTTTTGTGCCCCAAATGGCAGTTTTTCAATGTTTTTGTGAAAACGGCTAAACGTACAACAAAACTGGCAATGAACTAAATATTCTTTATTCTCCATGAAATTCTCTACAATAATTGTCTTGAAAGTATGTTAATAGATTTTATAGTTTTCAAATTATGCTTACTGTTCTTACAAAAAATACGAAAATACTGTCCTAGCTGTGGATATAGTGCGATTTTGGATCAAGGGCTCAACTTAGGCAGTCTTGAGTGTATTAAGCTTAAGAGACATCGGGAGACATCACCGGGGTGGCAAGGGGAGGCGGAGAAATTTTTTTTTGCTGCGCTCATTTTGGGGCTTATATCTCCATAACTATAGGTACTAGAGCAAGTGCGAGATCATTTTAAGATAATTCAAGGATAACGAATTCATTTCTGCACCAAAAAATGTATACTTTTCATCGATTTTTTTAAATATAACTGCTGAATGTTTTATGCTACGCTGCCACGAATTGTATTTTTTTTCACTCAGTATTTACTGTGATATCTAAATGAGAATTATATTTCTTTAATACTAGTGAGTGTGGCTTTTAAAATATATTTTTTTCATGCTTATATTTTTGATTGTTAAAAGATATTAAAAATTAAATCATTCTGTTAAAAAAGTTGTCCACGTTTTTCGTGTTTTATCAAATATAATATTTCTTTTTTTCTATAGAAAGTATTTTTTTGTTGCAGAAATGAATTTGTCATCCTAGTGTAATTATAAAATGATATCGCACTTGCCCTAGTACCTATAGTTATGGAGATATGAGCCCCAAAGAGGAGCGTAGCAAAATCAAACTTTATCTGCCTTCCCTCGCCATCCCCCTTGAGCCAAAATCAAACTATTATAAATCCCCAGGTAGGATTGTATTTTCGTAAAAAGTTAAAAACTGATGGAAGAAACGTAAGCATAATCTGAAAACTATAAGACCTATTAACATGAATCCAAGACGATTATTGTAGATAATTTAATGGAGAATATTTTGTTTTATGTTTAACCGTTTGCAAAAAACATTGAAAAACAAACAAAGGCGGGGGGAGGAGAAAATTCCCCCTTATATTTTTTATTGTACCTGCAAAAGCTACATGCATACTAGATTTCATGATTTCTGCCAGAGGGGACCGGATTTGACCTTTTTTTCAGCTAACGAGCCTTACTATTCCAATATATAGGAATTTTTAAAAGGTATTAACATAATTGGCCATAGTTATGCCATAACGATCCAACTGAAGTTAAGTAAACGAGAGATAATGTACTTTATGTCAGTGTCAGTGTACATTATCCCTTACTTACTTACTTTAAAACAGTTGGATCGTTATGGCATAACTATGGCCAATTGGGGCTTATCTCACGGAACTGAACAACTTTTTCCAAGAGACGCAGTTAATTCGCAAAGGTGGGCTTTTCTAAAAGCGCGATCAGCTGATCAGCCTATTTCATCGAAAGCCTACTTAGTGTAGGAAATACATTTTTTTTCGCGAATAGTTTACTTATTGGTTTCTCGGGAAAACTTGTTCAGTTTAATAAGTAGAAACTATACTAACTAATAAATGGTACTGAAAAAGTTTGTAGAAGCTTACCATCGATTCTTGCGTCAGCGTGCCAGTCTTCTTCTGGGGACAAAAAATGTTTTAAAAGTTTCGTTTAATTCCAGTTTTATTAAATTATTTGTATAACCGATTAATGATTTAGTGGTTACCGAACGAAAATTTTATAGGCTGCACAAATACATAGAATAGAATAACAAATTCAGCAATTTTTTCTTTTTAAATAGAATTAACACAGACAAGAATCAGGTTTTTGGACCAGCAGGTTTTTTTTTTAATAATTATGAAAGTGGGGTAAATTGGTGGGTCAAACATGACTTTTGCTCACTTAGTGTTAAAAAATAAGAAATCGGGAGCGCCAGTATCCAAAAATATACGCCGAAAAGATCACAATGCGCGCCATTGGGCAACGTGTTTTCATACATTCCTATATTTTATTGAAAACCAGCAGTCTTACCTCACTTATCTAAAAATATAAAATCGTAACTTGATTTGATATGAGAACTATGAAAAGAGCCCTGAAAATGGTTTTTGCCCGATGGAATTTCAGCGAGAAAATAAATACTCTTCCTTCACTATTGCTTGTTTACATGCTTATGCATTACATTATTGACAGACTCGGTGCCTCAGTGGTTAGCGCTCCTGATCCGAGAGTCGTGGGTTCGATCCCCAGGGCAAATATTTCTGTGATGAGCAGATTTGTTTGCTCTGTGTCTGGGTGTATTATATCTATATACGATTATGTATGTATTTCAACGTATATCATATGTGTATGTATATCAGTTTCTGGTTCCCATAATACAGGAAATCCTAGTTTGGGGCTAGATGGCCGTGTGTGATTTGTCCCGGTTATTTATTTATTATTATTATTATTTATTATGAATGAAAATATATCTAATAACAATTATTGAGAATAAGAATATTATTAATTTAAAAATTATGGATAGAATTTGGGGGCAAAATAGTTTAGCAGAACTTGCTGCTAAAATAAACATTTAAAGAACTTTTATACAGAATAGTCTATAACTATAATTTTTGACTATAATTTTTGACTTATAATATAATAATCGTAGATACCGTAATACAGTTTTCGATATAGACATTTTCTCATATAACCTGATGCTTGACAACTTTATTGTTAATTCGTTTATTATTTATTCTTTATGCTTTGGTTAGCTAACTGACTGATAAGCTAACAAGCGTTATGTAGGTGTCTAGTGTCACAATGATGCTCCTTTTTAACCCCCGACGCAAAAAGAGGGGTGTTATAAGTTTAACGTGTCTGTGTATCTGTGTATCTGTGTATCTGTGTATCTGTCTGTGGTATCGTAGCTCCCAAACGAATGAACCGATTTTCGTTTTGTTTTTTTTGTGTCATAGATAATTTTATCCCGAGTGTTCTTAGCCATGTTTCATGAAAATCTGTTCAGCCGTTTGAAGATCATCAGCTCTTTTCTAGTTGATGAGGGGATCTGACTAACTTCCTTATGTCCGATCGATTCGAAATTTGGTACCGTGTTACTTCAACCATATTTAAAGAACATGGTAAGGCAAGCGTGAGCTGGTCAGCCGTTTGAAGATCATCAGTTCTTTAATAATTGATGAGGGGATCTGACTACCTTCCATATGTCCTATCGATTCGAAATTTGGTACCGTGTTACTTCAATGATATTGAAAGTATATGGTAAGGTAACCATGACCTGATCAGCCTTTTGAAGATCATCAGCTCTTTAATAGTTGATGAGGGGATCTGACTACCTTCCATATGTCCTATCGATTCGAAATTTGGTACCATGTTACTTCAATGATATTGAAAGTATATGGTAAGGTAACCATGACCTGATCAGCCGTTTGAAGATCATCAGTTCTTTAATAGTTGGTGAGGGGATCTGACTACCTTCCATATGTCCTATCGTTACTAAGTCAACTAACTAATCATTATAAATACCTTCCTAATATTTATACCTACTTTAAAAAGGACAAAATAAAAGTAAAATTAAAATTATAAAAACCCCCGACACAAAAAATAAACTCTGAAAACTAACAAATAATATTTTAAACCTATTATAATTATTATCGTCACATATATTATGTAAGTTCAAATATTTTTATTTTCCAAGCGTCGTCGCGTCGGGGGACCGCTAAGTGAGAAAAACAGGTGTAGTCGCAGATTGCAACAAAAGAATTTACTCCGAAAAATTCGCTAAATCGACACAACCGTCAACGACGTCTGCCCTCACGTGTATGCCCGTTCGGGTCGCCGCACTGGTGACGCCTCCCCCGCGCCGCATACCGCACACCGAGCTCGCCACGCGCGGCATTACGTAGTGCGTAGACTATGCATGAAATTAAAGATCGCTCGTAAATTTAATTCTTAATAATTAATTAGCTGTTGTTGAAAAAATACTTTATAAACTTCAGCGGTCCCCCGACGCGACGACGCTTGGAAAATAAAAATATTTGAACTTACATAATATATGTGACGATAATAATTATAATAGGTTTAAAATATTATTTGTTAGTTTTCAGAGTTTATTTTTTGTGTCGGGGGTTTTTAAAATTTTAATTTTACATTTTATCCACAATTTGTTAGGTCCTAGCGTCCATTCCCTTGTTGCCGAAGTAATTAATGATGATGACGAAGAAGATGTCTTAACGCAATTAGGAACTGGCTATCTTATCCCGATACACATCAATAATATTTGGCGGCAAGACTTAGATAAGATAATGGTAGCTAGCCAAGTGGGCTCAGAAATTGCTCTACCACCAACAACGCAGTAGTTGGGCTCGTCCAGAAATGGAATTGGTGACCTCCTGGTAATAAGTAAGTTTTATAGCTTAGCGGCAGTGGTCGTTTATTGAGTGTCTCCTCGTTGTGCAAGCCAGCTAAATAGGTGAATGGAGATCATCTTTAAACTAGGCACGTATTTAGTTTCGTATAGTGATTTTTACTTATTTTTAACTTACGTAGTTTGGTTTACGAATTCCAAGTGGGAGGATCTTCGTAGGTAGACAAAAGTTATCTTGGATAAGTGTACAATCAGTACATAAGTATATAGAATAAATATTTTTGGTTTGATTTGCAAGATAACCATTCCCCAACAAAATCTCAAGTTATTTTTGTCATGACAATAATTCCTCACTCCTTCTTCTCTAAGTCGTTCGTTGCGTTAAGGCCTGCGGCTCAGTCGCTCGATAGTAGGATGGCTCGTCCTTGATTGGCAAGCTTTGAACATTTTTGCCCATGACCTTTGAAGCATTTTGCTGCATATGCCAAATAATAATTTCAGCAGTTCAGTTTTACCGCTCCTGACTACTGATCTGAGGGTCACGGGTTTGATTCTTACCCAGCGCAAACATTTCTGTAATGTGCAGATCTGTTTGCACTGTCTGGTTGTAATGTAACGTGTATGTATTTAAGTGTATATATTTATGTATATCAATCAGTCCATAATACACGGAATCCTAGTCTAAGCATGTGTGTTTTGTTTGTCCCTGGATATATCTATAAATTATTTTGAGATAAGCACTGAAAGAATTTGGTAAGGTGCGGACCAGGGAGTACTGCTGAGATTTATCTGCTGTGAGTCTTGATTTATCTAGTTACAATAATATGCTGACGTGACGCCTAGAGGGTCCATTATCGATTGCGCACATGTTGTATAGGCAAAGCGGAAGCGAATTTACTTAATAAACTTTATCTATGCTACGTGACCCATTTTCAGCAAGTTTTAAAATTGATCTTCAATGAAACTGACAAAATATGTAATTTGAACGACGGGTTCTTGTTATACCTTCAATGAAATTTGAGATCTACTTGTAGGAAACCTACCCCGCTATCAATAATGGTATTATGAGAAGCCACTTTTACCAGTCACATAATGTGGGAACGTACCTTATCTGTGTTTGAGTAAATGTGATGTGTATTGTATAGTTAGATAGAAATTACTAAAACTCGTGCTCAATTCTACCTACTAGAGGAGCAACTAAATTAAATAGATATCTGTTGATTGCAGTTCTTACCATTGTCCCTCCCTTTTCGTTTCTTTTTTCCACCAGACGATGACTTGCTGCTCTTTTCAGATTTGTCTTTACTTTTCCAGCGACTTAACATATTGCTATTAATTTGACACTGAGACTTATCCGCATTTCATACGAGCTACCTTTTCCATGGCTACAGGTACACTAAAATTATTTTACATATTTTCACTTCAGCGTCACTAGCTAAAGTTACCATTTTACAATAAGCGATTGTTCCTGAAATATCTAAACTTGTCGAATTTTAAGAATCTGTTACAGACGTTTCTTTGCTGAATAATATGTAGCATTATAGCAAAACAAACTTTAAACAAAATTATGAGCTTTTTCTTATCAATTATTGGTACAATGCCGCTAGGAGGATGACCGCGCAGAGGGTATCGGGATGTCGGGGTTCGAGAGGCACAGCGGTGCGCCGCGGCGACCGTCATGGCGTCGATCGGCAGGACATAGGAAACCCTGTACTGCAAATAACTGCTCTGTTCTTATGATGATAAATCCCGAAATCAACATTGAATTGTTGAATACAGATATTATAGATATAATATACAATAGTTTGAAGAATTCATCAATAAGTACAAAAATCCGATTCAGTTTTTAATAGTGTTATAATATTTTAAACATCTTGAAAATTTAACAGAATTACCTATCATAAAACCTATTTGAGTTTATACAGGGTGTAACAAAAAGGTGTGGTAATACTTCAAGGTGGGCTTCTATTAATCAAACTGAACAACTATGTTCTACAACTTTGCAGAAATCACAAAAAAATTGGACTGACGGATTTGTATGAAAAGTCCAAACAATTTTTTGCGATTTTTGCGAAGTTGTAGAACAAAAGTTGTTTGGTTCGATGAGTAGAAGCCCACCTCGAAGCACACCTATTTGTTACACCCTGTATATTTCTGTTATGAACACATTGCATAAGCATAAGAGCTTTGACTGACTACTAAATATTGAAGCACTATGTTCTTTGAGGTGTGTCGCTAATACTGCATTGTATAATCGACACGTGTGCGTGATATAAAAATGAACCTTGTGATTAAGTACGGAGAGTCCACACCTGCATTATGACACAGCGCGCAGAATCAGACGGATGAAAATGTAATTTATCACGTGGTGGTGGTCCCTCCCCCGCGCGTCCCGCGCCTCCCGCGCCCTCCGCTCCGCCATCGCCCGGCGGCCAGGCTCGTCCATTGAACCACACCTTGGCCGATCGCAAAATAAACAACGTAAAGTGGGGACAAGCATACGTCTGTAGCAGCTAAACGACGCTACCCAAAGTTCTAAGTACCTATAAGTCGTTTTTTGGTGTATGTTATCAGTAAGTTATCACAGTTAGGGTAACGCTACGTTATCGACAATTTTTGGTGCGTGGTCGCGACCGACGGCTTAGGGGCGCCGTATGGGCCCAAGGACGCCCACTCGGAGACTGATGATTGGAGTGAAGCCGTATTTACTATACGTTGGCTGAAAGCTATATGGGGCCTGTTGCGCGATTGTGCGGTACCGCACAGGCGCGGGGCGAGGCAAGAGCGATCGATGTGGTTGATGAACATGCGCGGTGCGCTTGCTGCTCGCTTTGATACCACTCGTACGATCATAAAGTATATTTTTCACATTCAATTTGGTCTAAATTCATGAAAGGAACAGGGAGGCAGGCATAGGCAATACTCCTTTATCGAACGGGGACTATAGTGTGGAACCGCAATCTACTCTCTCTCTTCTTGCCACCCCCACCTCCTGTGGTGGTAAGGGTGTGCGTTGGGAAGGGCCGACCGACTCTTTGGCATTTTTGATCAATCAGTCGTGTTCTGCTACTGGGTTGAGTATGACGTATATTTCGATTCTCTATACTCGTATGAGAGAGTTTTAATAAGCCCCAAAAACCTCAAACAAATGTAGTGACAAATCCTTCTGATATAAATGCCTGATTATTTTGATCGTGACTTGTACTTATTGAACCAGTTTTCCCAATTTCAGTTAGTGAGAAAAGATGAACTTCACATAATAACATTTTGCGAGTGGGACGTTTCCGTCCGAATTGGAATCAGCTGATCAATGAATATGAAGAAGTTTTAAGAATTTGGGATTTGACTGGTTTCTTGTGGGGAAAATTATTAAATTTCATGAGCAAAAGCTGTTATTTTTACCCGACTACGGCGAAGCAAAAAGGAGTGTTATGATTTTAACACGTATTCATCTGTTCCCGCATAACTTCAAACTACCTATCATAATCCGACGAATGAGGTATCATTAGAAGTCCGCCGGTTATAGGCTATGTGACGTCACACTAAATTCAATATGGCGCCCTCTAGAGGACATACAGTCATGATAAAAAACTTAAAAGGTAACGTTAAAGCTGTTAATCGCTGTTTTGCTTGCATTCGCTAGATAATTGTGTCAGATGTGAGCCAAACTCCAAAATAATAAAAAATATAAGATAAAAACTAAAACCCGACTACGGAAAAATCTCTTTCTAAAACAAGAAATTATTACGGTAAGTAATTTTTTTAGGCATTTCAGAAGGATCGCAGAGTAAAATAATACATAGGTAAAATAATACATACCTTTACGAGGAGTTGTATTTATGGAATCGGTTTGAAAAATTCGCTGTATTTCCCCAGCCTCCGAGCTACATTCCGATTCGGAGAATAATGAATTATGTCCACTATAAATGTTATTTGCACCTTTAATATTTTTTTTACAATTTTTTTCACTAGTCCCAACACTGGTGGTTCGCACAGGTGGTTTAGGTGGCGTTCTCGTGTTCGCCACACTTAAATAACTATCACTTGTTTTAAGTTTTTGTTTATTCGATGAATTTATTAAATAATTATATTTGTCACTCTTTTTGGTTAAGTAGAAGCCACTGGCGACAGTTCTCGGTAAGCTTTGCCCTTCCCAGCTCACTCTTTTCGGTGGCATTCCTGCAGCAGTGGGAAAAGTATTTCTAGGATTCAGTTTCTCAGAATACCTATAAAGTATGTCTGGCTCATCGTAACTGCTACGTTTCATGAACATAAAAGTATCGGTACGTCTCTCGGGCACGTCTCTGTTAAATGGTAAATGCGAAGTCGGGGCACGTTTGGAACTATTATTATTCAAAGTAATTCCTCGTTGCAAACTACAAGTTCTGGGCTCTAAGATAAACGAGTTTGGTGTACTGCAACTAGAGGGATAGGCTTCTTGTGCTGGGGTGCTGTTCATAGAATGTCTTAGTAAGTATTCGTCTTCTTTCTGTTTTAATTCTTTTATCTTTTTCCAGTAAAAAGCTTCTACTTTTTGACGAGCTTTTTCTTTTTCCAATTCATCAGTAGAAAATGAAGTCCTACTTGGAGGTTTGCAAGCACCTGGAACAAGGGACGCTGGCAGTTTTGGCTGCGAACTGCTGGTGAGAGAGTTTCTTTTCTCTTCCGTTTCAATCATCGCTTTTCTGACATGCCCATAAGGAGATACAGTTTTTGGCATAATTGGAATTTTATGAGATGGTGATATTGGTGAAGTAGGAGCCGAATAATTGTAGGGCTTTTTGGTAGAGTTATCCAAATCAACTGTCCCTTTGACAAATGATAGACTTTGTGCTCTGTTCGGCTGCATATTCCGCACTTTCGCTTCTTTCTTTGGCGATGTCAGAAATTTTGTGCTGACCTTTTTTATCTCAGCACCGACAGAGATCAAGCTGGATTGGTCATGGGGTACCTTATTAGTGCCAGATGTATTTAAAAGCGTTACATCAGTTACTTTCTCCAGCGAATGATAATACACGTCCGGATACTGAGACTGTATTTCTTGAGGTCTTTTTGACTCTGGTCGATTGTCCAATATTGAATGTTGGATATGATTGTCTTCCTTTTCATTAGATCTTCCGCATCCGGTATTATTCTTATTTAAATTCTCTGATACTAAGGTACTGCATGATGACTGACTGTTTCTAGTATTATTTATTTCGTCTGTGTTATGTTCCGCTCGTTGGAAAGTTGGTACATTTTCATAAGTACAGTCATAACTTTGAGATGATTTTACTGTTGACCGAGGGTTTTGATATTGATTACTTATGGATGAATTGTATGCACCATTTTTATTACATAAAAGTTGATCTTTTTTTGAATCTTTGCTTCTTGATTTTAAAAAGAAGCCACCAGAGAAAAGTTTTCGGAAACTATTGTTTCGATTCTTATTGCTTTCAGTCATCGTTGCACTCGGCTGGCATAGGATACCTATAACAGAATAAAAACATAAATGAGGTAAAAGACAGGTTCTACGACGAAGTCATTTGAAGTGTGTACTTATTTTTTATATTATTTTATAAAACCTTAACTCGACAAAAATGTATTTGGTAAATATAAAGACGTACGTAGCGCTTGCGCTAGCTTAGACCAACAAAGAGGCAAGTAACTGAGCTTTACTGGTCTACCAGCAGCCAGCGCCGCGAGATTAAGTTACATACAACTCGTTTACAAGGACAAAATCTGTAGGTACAGAGACCGTAAGCATATAATACTAAATCACTAATAGAAAATCACTACACCTGCCCCGATTGTAATGAACAATTAATTATTCTGACAGTTTGAAAAATATTCATTCGTCTACAATAATAAAATACTAGATGGCGGTTGTATGTCGTTCCACTCATTATGAAATATGTATATTTAAAAAAATGCACATGTAATGTTTCATAAAAAAACAGTATTGAGGGAAAAATATTTCATATAATTGTCGACGCCGTCAACTACCCTACTTGAAGAGTAAAGCAAGTACCTTTGCATGGAAAATAAAAACTAAAGAGTATTCCTTACCAATAATAAAATAAACAGTAGGTATATGCTCTATGCGAATTCCTACACACATTCTGTAAGAAAAAATAAGTATCTACGGTGGTGGTTGGTTTAACTTATGAGTACCTATTACCAACATGCCCACTCCTTGTTTATTCATGTCTGTCTTCTTCATATCAGTAGTAGGACGATAAGTCTCTTAGTAGTAGGTGCCTACTTTTGCAGGGTTTTTGATTTCATGTAATTTTTTTTGTATTAGGGTAATTTCTACTAAGACTTTCCGATGATTATCAGGTAATTTTCGAGTTTTTGGTTTCGCAACCCTTTGTAGGTGCATACAATATATCGAAACCTATAATGTTACATTTATTGTCGTTCTTTTTGACTAAACTTCGATATCTACTGAATTCGAAAAACTACTTTCTTCTGTTAACTTTAAGTTATAAAATCTAAAAAATTTCAAAACCCCTTTTAGTATATATACTAAACACCCTATAGGGTGTATTAAAATTAGTGTAGGACCCGTTAACTGGGGATTCTACTCATCGTACTGAACAACTTGTGTTCTACGACTTGGTCAAATCTCAAAAAAAATTTTGGACCTGTCATACAAATTTATCATCTGTTTTGCCATTTTGTATGGAGAGTCCAAACATTTTTTTGCGATTTGACCAAAGTGGTAGAACAAAAGTTGTTCAGTACGATGAGTAGAATCCCCAGTTAACGGGTCCTACACCAATTTTGTTACACCTGTATAATAAACCCTTTAAACAATTCCATCTCTTTCCTAATCAGACAATCGTTAAATATTTTAGCTAGCTGTCGCAATTTAAATAAGTTACATTAGTAACCCTGAAAATCTGCTACTCTCGGGATTTATACTATTTCGTACCATTGTAGCTAGAGTATTCAGGAATTTTCGCTTTGTGTGATTTCTACCAGAAACCCTAACCTTATACAGGGTGACTGGTTGAACGACGGACGTATTTAAGAAGATGATAGGATAATTTACATACTTTGATTTACCAGTCACCCTGTATATTTTTTTAACGATGGGAAATGCTCATGCATACCCTCTTGCCTGGGGAGGCGAAGAAGGTTATGGAAACCCTAACCTTACCTAATCTAACAGAGGTGTGGGGTTCAAATCCTGGCCAATGCACCAATGAGTTTTCCGAAACTTACATGCATTTTCATATCGGCTGCTTTAACGGTGAAGGAAAACATCGATTGCTAGATGTGTATGCTGGTTGAGTTACCACCTACGTCCGTAGGTGAAAATGTGACCGTGGGCCCACGGGTGATGCTAAGTGCGTCAGTGCATGCTAAGTGATCAGGAACCGCTGCGCCGCCGCCGTCTATACCTTGCGGATAGGAAGGTTAAATTGTGCCGCACGATAAGAGAAGAGAACAGAAACTCTACAATATAAATAACTACTTCTCCAAGTCTTACACAGAGTCTACAAAGAGGTGTAGCAGTAGTCTAAGGTAAGCTTCTACTCATAAAACTGAACAACTTTTGATCTCGCAAAAACATTCGGCATCCCATACAAAGTCGGTCAAACAGCTGATTGATTTAAACGATTTTTTTTTACATAAAATTGTATTTAAGTTTGGTCAAAATTTTCATATTCTAAAATTGCTCTCTGTCTAAATCTATCAACGCCATCTCTGTTCAACTATTTAAACTGAAACACACCGCGTGCCATCTATTAACGCATTACTATACTTTTGAAAAGTCTGATTCATTCTTATCATTAATGAAGTTATAACACTGACTTTATTCATTGTTATATTACAAGCCATGACTCATTCACAGACACAAATAGGTAAGTATGTTGAATAATCACGGTGTAAAACTAATGATCACATTTTTCCTTGATCACACCTTCCTTTAGAACTCTAACTTAATTGAACATTAGTCTACCCAAAGTTATTGCGTCAATTACAGATAAAAGTATTTTATTAGTGACCGTTATGTTAACTTGCATAAGGTAATGAAAATGAACGTAATACAATCTGGGTCATTATAAGTTACACAACTTACCTTTAAAGTTATCGAAGTTACCTAGGTACTTAATAACAACACATTTGAGAGTTAACTCGCGAACAAAACACAAAGTGTGTGCTGCTGCAGTTAGGATAACTCTAAGTTAGTAATTATTTTCCTTGAACTCTATTCAAATGTTCACTGCGGGGGCATAAACTGGTCGAATTACGAGATAAATTCAAGCCTAGCTGCAGAAATAACCTTACAATTAACTTACCTCTAAGCTACTTCACAGAAGAATATTTTTTTAATGTTTGAAGGCCATGCCATGCCTTATTTTATTTACCTTTTACAGCTTTTACTCTACTAGCAATAGAGCTCGTTTTTGAATCATTAGGTATGTCGTTACGTTCCGTTTACAGTAATATTCGGCAAAGCATTGATAGCACCTCTCTGGCTGGTATGGATGGTAGCCGGTGTTGTAAAAGTCCATAGGCGGGGCGGTAACCATTTTATAACGGGGAATTATAAATCGAGCCGCAAATATTTTATTTGGCCACGGAACCCAATCTCTAATTTCATAACTAAGCCACGGGAAAATGAGAAAGCTTCTAATAAACTTATTCGTCTTCTTCACAACGCCAACTACTTAAATATTCCAAAGATAGCGTCAAGCAAAGAATAACAATTCGAATATTTTTACTTGTCCACCTTACTCATACATCACCACCTAATTTACTAACTCAGCCACGGATTTTAAACTCAACAACATTTTATGTGTTACAGCTTCAACATGTGTTCCTCAAAATATATTGTTCAAGCTTCAAATAGAAAACTTCATATAGGTAAGTTTTATATTTTTTCAGTTTTTTTTTTATATAATGGTATGCTTTTACACAAAGTATTTTTTATCAATCAATATAAAACGAATTAGGTATATATTTATTTAAGTTTCACTACATTTTAATTTTTAATGGTACTAAGTTATAAAATTTGAAGTCAAATTCATTACTTTTTTGGTGTCATATACAGAGTGTCCCAAAACTAATGCGACAAATTTTGGCCGGTGATAACTTTGATCAAGACTTATCAAAATAACAAAACATATGTTCAGCAAAAGTTTATAGTTTTTTCGAGTTATACCAGATTTAAAAAAAAATGAAAATTACTACCTTAAGGTGGTCTTTTGAGTTTATGTTATAAAAAACCACTTAATTTGTATTTTCTTTTGCATTCAAATATTGTTGATTAGTGTCTCTACCCGAATCTACTATTTATTCCGCAAAAAAATTAAAGATGCCATCAGAAATACATCATCAATTCAAGAAAAGTCTTTAAACATATCCGATAATGAAATTTTAATAATCAGCAACGAAAAACAAATGTACTGAATGATTTTGTCTCATATGCTATAAAAACATCCTTGTTTCTTGCCCATTTTAGAAATGTATAATAATTGGATATTTTCCTTGCAAACATTAAGTTAAATGCTATTTTTGACCTCAAGATGCTGATTAAAAAAAAAAAAACTTTTGTTCGAGGTTTTTCAAATATTTATTAGATTGATTTAAAATAGAAAGGAGATCATGTATGTGTTCTACAAGGTCACCCACCGTGACTTACTTAAAAAAAGAAAAAACCGGCAAAGTGCGAGTTCGACTCGCGCATGAAGGGTTCCGTACCATCGTACAAGAAACTCGAAAAACACGTCTCTTGTATGGTGACCCCCTTTGATTTTTAAATATAATTTTATTTTATTATATTTTTTAGCAACTAGTAATACAAACTTTGTAAGCGTTTCAGTCAAACGTCTACCTCTTGCTATTATTAAAATCGAGCAAAAACCATCCAAAAAATACTTTCTCTACAATTTCGGCAATAGAAATACACCCTCTGTAAAATTTCAATCGTCTACCTACTACGGTTCATTAGATACAGCCCGCTGACAGACAGACAGGGGGGCGGACGGACGGACGGACAGCGAAGCCTTAGTACAATAATGGGGTCCCGTTGGCCTTTGAACTTTGAACCCTAAAAAAGAAACATTTTCTATTCCGTCTTTTCCGTCTTTCTTCCAAAACAACGTCTTCATCTTGTCTACTTCAGCGAAGCAGTCTGCCAAACAGTAGCTTGGGTGTATTCAAAATCTAATAGTACGGTTGTCTCCGATTAGGGTACTTTTGTGGCACAGTGTCGCCGCTGCTCTGTCACTTTTGCGATTTAAATGAAATGCTCACAGAGTTTGTATTACTATATAGTAAAATAAAATATAGTAAAATAAAATTATATTTTAAAATTAAAGGGGTCCCCATACAAGAGACGTGTTTTTTGGAGTTTCTTGTACGATGGTATGGAACCCTTCATGCGCGAGTCCGACTCGCACTTGGCCGGTTTTATTTTCTTTTTTTATCTCAGTCACGGTGACTTTGTAGAACACACACATGATCTCCTTTCAATTTTTAATCAATCTAACTAATTTTATTTAAAAACCTCTAATATAAGATTTTTAAAAAACCTTGAGGTCAAAAATAGCAATTAACTCAATGTTTAAAAGGAAAATGTCCAAGTATTATACATTTCTAAAATAGGCATGAAACAAGGATTTTTATAACATGTTAGACAAAATTATTCATTACATTTTTTTTACGTCGCCGATGTTTAAATTTTCATTATATATTTAAAGATTTTTCTTGAATTGATGATGTATTTCTGATGGCATCTTTAATTTTTTTGTAGAATAAATAGTAGATTCGGATACAGACACTAATCGAAAATATTTGAGTGCAAAAAAATTACAATTTTTTTTGCACTCAAATATCAAAGTGTTTTTTAATAACAAAAGCTTAAAAGACCACCGAAAGGTAGTGATTTTCATTTTTTTTTTAAATCTGGTATAACCTGAAAACCGCAAACTTTTGCTAAACATATATTTCGTTATTTTTATAGGTCTTGATCAAAGCTATCACCAGTCAAAATTTGTCGCATTAGTTTCGGGACAACCTGTATATGACACCAAAAAATTTTGATGCTAAATAATAACTACCATGCTGAGTTATACAATATTAACAGAAGCTTACTTCGAAGATTTACAGTGGCTATTATAGTATTTTTAGATGCCCATTGATGATGGCTGACTTAGTAATTTAGAGGACAGTGCAGATTTTTAGAGGGGAATAATGCTATTAAATAGAAGCCTGTTTAATTAGCACCCTTTTATAACAGGTGGGTGGGCCGTACGTAAACCTTTTGCTAGAGATGCGCCGAGTACAAGTTTTACCGAGTAAACGAGTACCGAGTATTACTCGGTTTAAAGTTTGCCAAACCGAGTACTCGGTCGAATTACTCGGTTCAATATTCTGTTTGATATAATTTGTTGATGTTACTGATAAAACAAGAAAACTTCGTTCGACAGTACTCACTGTACTGTCGAACGAAGTTTTCTTGTTTGGAATAGCTACTACCGCATTTTGGTGGCCTATCCTAATATTAATAATATGCAGTAAACAACAAAATTTAAATTTAACAAAAAATAGTAATGTAACTCGTTGATATCTTTCACTAGTGACCTTTAGATTTTTTCGCTGCTCATACAAAAGATTTCAACCTGTGACACACATTATACCTATAATATTTTTTACTAAATGCGCGTTTTTGTTTTCTGAAGCCGGAAATTTCTATGAAGAAATAAAAAAACGGCTATTAACAAAATATTGCCCTAAATCAAATTTCATCCAAATCCGTCTAGTGATATTGGCACTAGACCACCGAACAGATACACACCCACAAACATTTTTATTTTCTAGTTTTTTGGGTTCTATAAGTGTAAGACAATCGATCTCCATCAAATTCTTAAGTTTTTTCTGCCATGACAATATGTATTTCCTAACTCCTTCGAGGCTTGCTCACGCTCGCTTCTCAGTAGCTCAAAAGTAAAAAAGAACAAGACTGTTAGAGAGTCTTGTATTCCTGATCTTAACTTGGCTTTGCTTATTTCAAACATTAATGTCTTAATTATCGAATCAATACATATATAGCCTTTATAATGTTGTATCTGAAATTTATGTACAAAGCTTCCGTAGCATACATATACGATGGTATATGATTGCTATAGATTCTAAATAATTATAACTCAATTGTAAAATACTGTTCTCTACATAAATTATAGTAAGCTTTATTTTCTCTCATAAATGCTAATTTCTTTAATTAATAAACAGGCTGGTTTTCATTTTGTTGTTTTATCTCTAAAACTATATTACTTTATTTCAACCGAGTACTCGAAACTTGAACCGAGTTATTCGGCCGAGTACGAGTATTAATAAAAGTGCCAAATACGCCGAGTACCGAGTAGTGAACGAGTCCTCGGCGCAACTCTACCTTTTGCTATCCTTAAAGGGCGTCACACAAGCTATGGTGTGCTATTTGGCCGTAGTTATGCCATAACGATCCAACTGAGACAAAGTAAGCAAGGGATAATGTAGGTACTTTATGTCAGTGAATAAAGTACATTATCCCTTACTTACTTAAAAACAGTTGGATCGTTATAGTATAACTATGGTCATTTCATCTTACGATATCTGCAGACAGTATAAATCACACACGGCGGCGATACGATTTACACGGTGCGCTCTAGATGTTGCAAGCGTTGATTTTAATGTAATATCATACCTACTTTAAACAAACACTCTTCCTTAAATAGGTAAAACCAGTGATCTCACTATACAGGGTGTTACAAAACTACCCCTAATGATTGTAACGGCGTTGACTGGGAATCATTTTTAAAATTTGGGTACTTTTTCTTTTTTCTGCATCAGTTCACGTTTCGAATAATCGTCTATCGAATTTCTTCAAAAATATCGATATGATATTTACAATTTTCCAACTCTAGCGATCATCTGGTCGGTCGCGGTCATGATCCCGCGCGCAAACGCGCCAATCATAGCGCAGCGGCGTTTGAACGCAGCCTATCATAGCGCGGCTATCTATACTCCTATCATGAACTGACAGGTGAATACATTAGTGCTGTGGTTCTACATAGTCGATGATCTTATTTATGATTAAGAATAATTCATTGTCGCAATTTTTTTATTTAACGTTTTGTTAAAAAATAAATATTACAATGAAATCCATTGAACCGTATTGCCCTCTGTTAGCGTTTTAGATAACCAAAATTAAATAAGAAAACGCTTGAATTGTCAGATGTAAAAAGTTCATCAAGAAAGGCCTCTGGGTGATCTTTCAAAACGCGTCAGTGCGTTATTATACCTTGTTCCAATCAAGAAAAAGCAAAATGTAAAGCATCTTATAATGGAACTGACACATCGTCGTATCGTACGAATAAGCGCGTAATTGCAAAATGACAACTTTTCAGGAGGAGGTTTTAACATTCTATTTTCAACAGAAAGTGGGATTTTCGAAGTGTTAACATTCAAAACATTGCTTAACTATTCTAGGGTTGTTATTAAATCTTAAATAAGCGATTTCATAAAACATTTCTATTAAATATGTCGCTTATTTCTTTATTCGCTGGAGTAATATGTTATCCTATTAGACATAAGCGACATTACGCCCTTTTTCTTCGGCATATACCAGGTCGTAATAGCGTTTAAGGCTTTTCATCGTTTTCATCTGTAAATAATCTTAAGAAATGCAAAAGAACAAGAAGAGTTTTAAATCAAAATAATAGACATATTAATGTTTTTACCAAGGGTATCAAATTTTAACTTAAATAATAAATAAAAACATTGCGAATTGGGCCCCTTACGATTATATGTGATAAAACAATTCACTCGTAATAAATACTCTTGTAATTCCTGCACCTCTACAGGTATTTCATTTTCGTTTAATGTAATTTATTCAAAGTTTAAAAATACCAAATACATTATCTTGACAGGTTTGCACACCCAAGACGATACCATAGTAAATTGTACTTATTTCGTGAATATGACATAAGAAATCAACTTAAACTATTTAATATACAGATTGCTCATATAAATTATAACTGTTTCTGTGATCCTCGCCATAGAACAATGAAACAAATCAATATTACGAGAAATTTCATTTAAGATATGCAGTGCTGTTAAAAGAGGAGCATGGGAGAGCTAGTTAGTATAATTATTGTGTTATGTACACAATTTAACTCATTTTTGATCCTGATCAACAATTAAGTGGAACGCAGTGTAGGCAGGCCTCCAGGTTGGTGGACCGTCGAACTGGTGAAGGTTGCGGGAAGCCGCTGCTGAATGTGACCCGCTCAGGACTGGTCAATGTGGAAATATTTGTCCAGCAGTGGACGTCTTTTAGCTGATGATGATGATTACTACAAACTTCGTGAATACAGCCGATACGAGTATAAAACTATAGAGGTATCAAGGTGATATATCAAACAGTGAAGTAGGACGATCGAGCGAGTCATAGATATTTGTAGTCGACCTAGCAGGGAAGGTTTGCTCTCCAGACACCCGATTTAGTGGTAGGTCTGTAACTGTAGGCCAATTTCGCAATTGCCATGATGTCTGAAGAACACAGAGCACAACAGGACCCCTTAATTGCCTTTTCTCTTAGACATGGGAGTAGTTTTGCATTTGATAGTGTGCTTTGAAGTACTTGGACTTTCAGGAATTCCTGAGAAATATTTACTTATATGTACATTATCGCTTACATATACGAGATTGTCAGGTTTTTTATTAAAATACGTATACGTATACGTATACGGGCGGAGGCGTAACAGTGGGAGGCCTAAAACTCAGTAACATTAGGTACGCCGATGATACAACGATTGTTACATCCAGCGAGATAGAGGCCATCATCTCGCTGAAGAAAATAGAAGTTGAGAGCACCAAATTCGGTCTTAAGATCAACCATTCGAAGACCATGATAATGATTGTGGACCGAGCGAATTTACTTCCGCTAACCGATGCACTCGATGGTTATGAAAAGGTAAATCAGTTTGTATACCTAGGGTCACTAATAAAGAGTGAGGGTAGCTGTACAGACGAAATACTCCGAAGAGCAGGGATGACCAAAAGTGTAATGGTGGATCTAGACAAGATTTGGAGGAACGGTGGTATTTGCCGGATTACTAACGTGCGACTTGTATGTGCCTTAGTATTTTAAATTTTCTTGTACCTATGGGGCGGAAACCTGATGCAAGAGAAGTGACAGCAAGAAGATCGATACCTTCGAAATATGGTGTTGGTGAAAGCTTATTATGCGTTCTCCTAGGCATAGTTTGGAGAAGCACATAATTCTGGGTCAGCTGGATGGCAAACTAGCCAGGGGTAGAGCACCTTCCCGATGGATCGATGTGGTGAAGAAACCTGTGGGAGGAAACATTCAGAGCAGTCAGGCTGTCCATAACACCTACAACCGCAGCCAATGGAGAGACCTAGTTCGTGGTTGCGATCCTTAGCATTGAGGGACTGAGGTAGAAAAAGATTGGAGCAACTAATAAAAAAAGCTCAGAAAAAAGCATCATGGACCTTCATATTTATCAGGCGATGATACATAGTAATCTCCTCTTCAAATCGACAAGACTGAGAAAAGGCTCTTAATGCATGGAAAGTACAACTACAATCAGGAAGACTTAGTCTCTCAATATCAGTACGGCATTGTACTGATATACGGCGGCCAACGTTCAAAATCACCATGAATTTTGAAGAACATGAAGCAGGGGAGCAGAGCAGAATTCCTGAGTTCCTTTCCTAGACATGAAAGTAAATTATTAGAAAATATTGTGCCTGATTATTGAGGAACATTAATACATTATTATTATTTTATAAGAAGTTGGTACCAGTGTACACTTTTCGAAGGTTATTCTTTTTGTTTCCTATCACTCGGAACTCGTATAAAATAATATGAAAAAAGCCACAACCGCCACAAGGGCCTTTTACAACTCTGTTAAAAAAGCCATAAAATATGTATTTTTTAATATTTTATTAAATTGTTTGAATCGTTAATGAAATAGAAATCAATAAAACTGGTAATTTTATTGATGCAAACTGTAAAACACACGAAAAACGTACTAATTAAAATTTGTTTGTAGAATAAAGACACAAATGCTTTTAGACCACCAATTTTTATACCGATACCAAGAAAAAATTTCGTGGAATATAGCCACAAATGCAATGAATGAATGAATGAGCTTTATTTGCTTTGAAAGGGGTACATAATATGGTCTTAAAATAGGTAATAGTCCTTATGCCACATTCAGCTGATAAGGTCACAGCATGCAAATAATTAAAATAATTAAAAATAAAAATAAAATTAAAAATAAACAACCTTAAAAAAAATCACAATGTCAAAATATTATACAAAATGTCATTCGGTGTTAATCAAAAAATAATATATAGCAATTTAATGTCATGAGGTGTTAGTCAAAAATTCAATGACACTATAAAAACATTTGTCAATAAGCCACTCAAATAATACTTTTTTAAATTCTTTAAAACACAGACATTTTATATGGTTTGGTAATTTGTTGAATATTCTTATTGCCATAGAGTAACAATTGGAACTACACAAGGTGCTTTTCATTACAGGGAGTTCAAGATTGTATGGACGCCTTCTATTATACTTGTATAGACTTTTTGTAAAAAACTGGGGATTATTTTTTACGAAACTACAAATTTCATAAATATACATGCACGGGAGCGACATTATTTTATACTTTATAAACAGAGGCTTACAACTGCCAGGTGGGTATATATTAAAGATAGCTCGAACACATTGTTTTTGTGACACAAATACTCGGTTTAGGTCTGTTGAATTACCCCAGAGTACTAGCCCATATCGTAGGATCGAGGCGACATATCCGTGGTAGGCTAGGAGAGCTGTTGCTCTACCTGAGATTTGCGTTAATCGAAAGAGAGCATATGAAAATCTATTAATTTTATTACATACATGTTCAATGTGTTCTTTCCATGTACAATTATGGTCTAGAATAACTCCTAAAAATTTAGTTGATGTAGAATTACTAATTACTTCGTCCTCATATTTCAAGTCAATGTCATTTACTTTGCCTCGTTGATTATGCATTTGCAAGTATATTGTTTTGTTTACATTAACTTTTAAATTATTATCAATCATCCAGTTTAAAATATCATTTACACTTTTATTTAACTCCTTATTATAATCCATCATATTATTCTTATTATCAGGTATAATCACAGATACATCATCAGCATAAAGTGAACAGTAGTGATTAGTAGCATATGGGAGATCATTAATGTAAATAAGAAATAACAGAGGCCCCAGGATGCTGCCTTGGGGCACTCCTACATTATTTTCTTTTGTAAGAGAGACATAATTAATTTCCTGAAATTTTCTGTTCATATTTGTAATTTCTACATATTGTGTTCTTTTGTATAAATAGCTATGCAACCAGTCATAAGTTTTACCTCTTAGTCCATACAATTCGCATTTTCGTAAAAGGATTTCATGAGAGACAAAATCGAAAGCCTTTGTCATATCAAAGAATATAGCCGTACAAGGTATAGTTTTGTCAACAAATTCTAGAATCTTTGTCATTAATTGAAACATCGCTGTTGTAGTAGATTTTCCTTTTTGGAACCCATGTTGTTGTTCGGATAAGATATTGTGTTTGTCAAGGAAATTTGTTATTCTAGTATGCATTGATTTCTCGAACAGCTTAGATATTATTGGAATTAATGCTATAGGTCTATAGTTATCAATATTCTTTTTATCATTTTTCTTATGAATGGGACGTATGACAGTTGTTTTCAAAAGATCAGGATATGTACCTTGCAAGAATGAAAGATTGATCAAATGGCAAATCACGTGTGATATTATTGGAGCTATCATTTTCAGTAGGTCTGTAGGAAAACCATCAAAGCCAACTGCTTTAGTATTTTTTAACGCCTTTATATTATTATATATTTCTATAGGATCGGCGGGAAATAGAAATATACTGTCAGTGACTCGGTCAATATATTTCAGTGCAGTCTGCTTATTCGATTTAGTATTATCATTATTATTAGTCTGATTGATAAAGTGGTCATTAAAGGAGTTCGCTATTTCGACTGGATTGGTAACATTATCATTATTGATTACTAAACTATCAATGTATCTGTTCATGGTGCTGTCTTGTGTCTGTGATTTAATAACATGCCATGAGGTTTTACAAGTGTTTTTAGAATTGCTAATTAGTGAAAGGTTTTTTCTTTTTTGTGCGAAATTAATACATTGTTTTAAAATCTTGCAATATTTGCTATACTCTTTTTTGTCAGTGTTATTTTTGGTTAAATAGTACTTGAATCGAAGCTTGCGTTTAGTCACGCAAGCTTTTCTTAGTCCTCTAGTAGTCCATGCCGATAGCTTTCCTTTTACCTTAATTTTCCTTGTACAGACCGGAAATAGTGTCTTTTTTCTACGAGGATGTGAACTAAAACTGTTTAAAACTGTCCGCGGAAAAAGGGCTGAATGGCGCTTGTGCCCCGCCCCGCAGGTAAGAAAGTAGCCACTGTGGCTGTTGTGGCGGTTTTCGGCGGGTATTTCAGGAGAAAGCAATAGTGGCATTTTTTTAAGGCATTTTTATTTTCTAGTCGATAGATATCGGTTTTATGTGATTTACTGATTGAATATGATGTAAAATGGGTAGCAGATTTCAATTATGCAATAAAAATAAAAACCCACATCAGCCATTGTGGCTTCATTCGTAGGATACGACGACATGTCAACATCAGTTGCCTACAAAGTTTGTTACCTTTTGTTTTTTTTTATTGGAAAGAACTATAGATGAACAGTGAAACAGTATGGCGGGTGTTGTATATATTGTATTGCCGCTTTTCTATAACTAACTCAGTGACTCAGTGGTTAGCGCTCTTGATACTACCGAACTCAGGGTCGTGAATCCGATTCCCACCCAGGGCAAATATTTCTATGATGAGCAAATTTGTTTGCTCTGTCTGGGTATTTTTTAAATAAATATCTTATGTTCATTACAGAGTCATCCGCCATAATTATGGCCCCACTCCCGACCTTGCACCCTGCGGATTCTATTTATTCGTAAAAAGTTTGAGTTCCTATCCTACCCACTGATTCTCTTAATTATTGTTTAATCAAATGCGACGATATACAAAAGAAAGAAATGAAAATTGCTCTGAAAAACAATAAAAGTATTCGACTTGTTTTTATTGTATTTCAATTTATCCCATGTATCACTATCTCATTTTTATTGTTGCGAGTAAAACTCCTCAATTGATGAACATACCCTTACGTTCCGTTACTAGAAAGGATCAATTTAATGTCAATTTGACATTGATGGACGGCTGGATTGGATAGCTAGGGGAAGTAGGTAGGGGACGACCTTTGACGGTCAACGTGTTGTTTCGGTATTTGCTGTTGCTGAATTAGACCAAAAATCCTCTAAAAGTGAAAAATGGATTACGTGTCTTCTCAGTAAAATACAAACTTCCTTAAGAAAGGTTTCTGATATACTTCTCTGTTATAAATGAATGTATAACTTCACCGACAAGTAATACTTACAATCGTAAAAATGATGAAGACAAGAAGCGAATTCAAATTCATTTTCTATGCCGGTGCAATATTCGTGTGTTATTTTATATTTGGAATGCTACAAGAGAAAGTAACCCGAGGAAAGTATGGAGATAACGAGAAATTCACTTGCGCTCTCTCTTTGGTTTTAGTTCAGTGTGTGGTAAACTACATTTTTGCACAAACATTGATGGTAAGTTTAAAAAGATTAATCTCCATATTCCACCAAAAATTCTGTGATTTGATGTCAACATATCGTCAATATTTTATTTACATTGTGCTGTGTCAATTTTCTTACATAAAAGTTGGTTCTCTGTGATAATTTGAGACAATATGTACCACCTGTGAAATTTATAATCTCCATAGCTGATAAAATAGATAGCTGAAGATCATAATTTCTTATTCATAACAAAAGTATATGACTTTTGATATTTGTTATTTTCAGTTATCTTGGAAACATGATGTGGACAGCACAAGAAAGATTTACTACTTTTCGTCAGCACTGACCTATCTTTTAGCCATGGTATGCTCAAATATGGCCCTGCAATGGATTAATTATCCCACACAAGTAAGTAATCCAATAACCTCTTCCCCATCTGTTATCAACATTTCTAATTATGCACACTCTTATATCAATATTTTTTCTCTACAGGTGGTTGGCAAAGCAGCGAAACCAATACCAGTGATGATTCTCGGTGTTCTCATTGGACGTAAAGTGTATCCACTCAAGAAGTACCTCTTTGTGTTCTTGATTGTTATTGGTGTTGTGCTTTTCATGTATAAAGACCAGGCAAAAAAGGGTAATGAGGACAGCCCTGGGTTTGGTATTGGAGAAGTGTTGCTCTTACTTTCTTTGACAATGGATGGACTTACTGGAGCAGTTCAGGTATACAAATGTACAATATTTTAGTATGTAGATGGATGAAATAATAATAATAATAATATCGGGGACAAATCACATTCGGTCATCTGGCCCCAAACTAGGATTTCCTGTATCTTGGGAACCAGAGACTAATATACATACACATATAGATATTCTACACCCAGACTCAGAGCAAACAATTCTGCTTATCACAGAAAAGTTTGCCCTGTGTGGGGATGGAACCCATGACTCTCGGATCAGAGGTCAGGATCGCTAACCACTTAGCCACCAAGTCAGTCATTATATTTATAAGTATATAATGGCATACTACTTAAAATAATAAATCTTATTAATCTTGTTTTTATTTACAGGAAAGAATAAAGGCTGAGTCATCTCCATCTGCTTACTCCATGATGGTGAATACTAACTGGTGGTATGTATAAATTTAAATGTATTTATTATGAGTTGTTCCCGAATATAGCGAATATTCTTATTTGGCACAATTTATGGTGCTATATCATAAATTGTATATAGGCTTTCTGAATATATCTCTCAAATAAAATATGATAATTAATGATCTAACTAACTTACCATAATATATGAAGTCTTTTATAATTATATGAAGATCTCTGATCTCTTGTCTACATATAAAGACTGTGCTCCAGCAGTGGGGACATTATAGGTTTTGTTAACCCTTGAGCGCCACAGTCGGCTAAGGCCGACAACCAGTTTCAGTGCCACGGGTACTAGGATTTGGGATTTTCATACATTTTTGTCGGCTGGTCGTTGGCACTGGGGGCACGATTTGTCGGGAAGTGGCGAAGCGCTCAAAGGGTTAACAATAAGTACTTATAACTGATATTAAAATATAATATAATGATGTACCTAATTAAAATTCTTTTGTATTCCGTGGTTTGGGGATATTTGATTCAAATTTACATTAAGTTTGTAATTGATTTAATTTACCGTAAGTGAAAGAATATTATTTACTGCATTACATATTTTACTAAATAATGCCAACTTCCTCCTCTGTGTGCCTTGTCGTCATATTCATTAGTTTAAGTAAGTATTGTAACTGCTAATTGCGAGTTCTTATCCTTTACCAGTTTACACATGTGATATTGCTCAACTGTGACAAAATAGAGGGTGTAACAAAATAGGTGCAGAAGCTGTTAATTGGGGTTTCTTGTCACCGTACGTAATAGAAGTCTTTGTAGCTTTTCATACATATTTGCCATTTCAGTAATAGAAGGACTGTTAAAACATGTAAAACTTGAAAAGAAACCACTGTTGTCCTTTTATTATTGAAATGACAAATATGTATGAAAAGTTTAATTATTTTTAGTTTTAGTTTACTAAACTTAATTATTTTTAGTCGGGCGGGAGCAAATGAAGAATGTTAATGGATCCGTTAAATCACTTGAAACTTTATGACCTTGTAGCCTCAATGTCTAGAAATACACTTGTTTTTGTTTCATTTAAATCAAGCGAGTAGTTTTGAAGTTACGATAATTTTAGTTTCCGCCTTTTTCAAATACTTCGCTCGGGCGCGCCAAGCGCGCGTGACGTCATACCGCAACTCGCCGCTCTCACCGTACTGTGATCTTCATACATTGCTATCGGATGGTCCCTACGTTCGCCCACAATAACATTTCTAACTGTAGTTTTTTTTATGTGAATCAGTGTTACAGTAGTGTAACAAGTATAATCGATAGCAGTTTTAAAAATTGATTGAAAAATCGAATGATTCCTTAAATAGACGAGTTAAGCTACTATTTCTCAAATAACTCCGATTTCTTTACCGCGGCCGCCGAGACAATGATTAAAAATGCAAAAGTACTTACAACTTATTTTTTTTCTTTCTTATCACAAATCTGTTGATCCTTATAAGATACCTATACATATATACCTACATACCTATTTTTCATTACTAGTATTGAAAAATTTAGGTAATAATGATATTTATGAACTTGATATTTCGGAAATAAGGAGTGAGAGTGATGGTGTCAAAATCACTTATGTCATCAACTGTAATATAATGACACAATAACGACACTGAAGCGGTCATGGCTCAGCGCTGCTTACGTGGTCGCGTCGATCACGCAGGTTAACTGACTACAAACACGGTCACAGCTTGGATGGACTTGACTAGCAGTCCATCCAAGCTGCCTATAACGCCTCCGACATAGCTTGGCGACTGCCATCTAGTGATAGTTACTGATATTTAAGCCCATCCAAGTTGTGACCGTGTCTGTAGTCAGTTAACTTGCGTGATCGATGCGACCACATAAGCAGCGCTGTGCCATGACCGCTTAAGTGCCGTTATTGTGTCATTATATTACAGTTGATGACATAAGTGATTTTGACACCATCACCTTTACCATGCTCCTCACTCCTTATTTCCGAAAACTGGGCATAAAACTTAAACAAATATATATACAGAAAATAGATCTTCGCTTATAAATTACTTGAAAATCTCTAAGAAGTTATCTATAAATCTTAAAATAAGTTGATAAAATTTAAAATATTGTTTGTTTGTAGGTGTGGACAAAGCCCTCTGCGCGAGAGTCAGACTCGCACTCATATTTATTTTATTTTAGATTGGCTAGAAATAGCTACGGCGACGACGTTACTGTTTATGCAAAAGTTATCAGATAAGGAGAAGGTGATAGACACAACTTTTGGCTTTGGGTCTGGGTGGATCATACTTTTCATGTATTTCTTTTGACTTTAAGGTTCAAAAATATAACAGTAAAAAATAACTTTTCGGGTATATTGGTAGTTGTATTTAAGCACTTTGACACGAGCACGACTTTCTAGTTTTTGGATTCGTCATTTTTAAAATTTTCAACGCAAACTTCATACATAGAGGTAGGGAGCGGTGCGCGCACTGAGCGACCGTTGTGGAGTGACGTCACAGCAGCGTACGGTGACCCCGCGTCACTTGCCTACCTAAATAATTCAGTATCTCGGAAACTATCAAACGTATCAAAAAAATTTTTTCACCATATTTTTTTATTTTTAATAGAGTATATTTTAAGATAAAAAAACAAAAATTGGTGGTATTCTTCATTGTAAGCAATTTTAAAAATAATACTTTGAAGGATTCAGTTTCAACTTGTTTGTTTTTCTAAAATTGTGCTGCAAAATATTGTCGTTTTATTTATTTTTGCTTATGAAATCCTTCAGTATCGCTTCATCTTTTGCTTAACCACTTTATTTGATGATAGAATTCTTAATAGCTAAATCATTTCTGGCCAATACCATACTCCAAATATAAAACTCTAAGCAAATATAAAACAAATATACTTTATGCAAAAGTTATAATAATTGCTTTTGAAGTTTTTGAATACCAATTCATGTTTTCTTTTTCAGGTCGTCTATTATTTTGTCTGTAGGAGTTTTGATAAGTGGTGAAATATTTAAGTTCATAGGTTTTGTGACAATGTACCCAGAAGTTTTATTGTACATCGCAGGCCTAGCACTTATGGGTGCTTTAGGACAACTATTCATATTCTTTATGGTAAGTTTTGGAAATAAGTAATAATAATATAAGGTGCTACTTTATTAGTGCCCGATATTTTAGTCAGTGCTTCTACTCCTGATTCTGATCAACTTTCCCCAAGGAACCCATAGTCAAATCGCAAAAAAAAAATCTGGACTCTTCATACTAATTTGGCCGCTCGGCTGATCGATGTGTATGAAGAATCCATTTTTTTTTTGTGATTTGACTATGGGTTCCTTGGGGAAAGTTGATCAGAATCAGGAGTAGAAGCACTGACTAAAATATCGGGCACTAATAAAGTAGCACCTTATATATCTGGGACAAATCACACACGGTCATCTGGTCCCAAGTTGTGCGTACGTACGTATATTTTCTCATGAAAAAACCCTTAATTATTAATGTTTTTATTGACAGGTATCAGAGTTTGGCCCCTTGCCTTGCTCTGTGGTAACCACCACTAGAAAATTCTTCACGGTCTTAGCATCGGTCATATTTTTCGGCAACGTGTTGCTTGGGCGACAGTGGTTAGGAGCCACCCTAGTTTTTGCTGGTAAGTAGAAATGTACAGTCGCCCACAGATATATCTGAACCCCCACCTCAGTATCTATAACGACGTAACAACCAAAAACGCAACACGCAAACGAGAACCTTCGGTTAAAGGAAATATATAACGATGGATGTCTCGGTTATGCCATCTATTGATTAGTTTACGAAGGAACAGCTGCTACGGTACCATACATATCTTTATTTCAACCTTACAACAGCCGCCGATATGGTTCATTTAGTAAACGGACTTGAAATGAAATTGAGAGGCACGAGTTCGAGTCCCGGCGTCTCTTTTACGTTTTTTGAAATAAATGCTCATTTTGTCATTATGTGACTTTATGTTAAATGTTAATAACAGAGTTTAAAACAATAAAAAAAAAAATTAAATATCCAAAGATTTTATTTTTATCTATTTTAGAAAATGAATACCTATATTTCTGAATAAACTCAAACTATGATTAGGTATTTTTTAATTAAGAGAACCAACATGTTACCTATATTAAGTAACAATTTATATCTCTCAAGTTATTTGTCATAGGATGATTTTATTCTCTTTACAAATAATAGTTTATTATGTTATCTGTATATATGACTATTTAACTATATAATATTTATATAACTATATAACTATTTATACTCATTATCTGTAATTAAATTTAAATTATAAAACACATTCTCTAAATCAAAATTAAGATAATTTGCTTCGAATCTTATTCTGGCTTGACGATGAGCTTCGGTTAGTTCTAATTTTTTGCCGGCTTATAATTGTGGATCCCAGCTGCATTTAAATGTCTCCTCATTCTTTCCAATGATGTATTATATGTAACGGCAGTTGAATTAGTCGTTTTCAATTCTTCTGTGTGATATACTACTTAGGCAACTATGTGCTTAAATCAACAACAGAACACACACACACGCGCACACACGAACACACGCACACACACCCACACACCCACACACATACACACACACACACACACACACACACACACACACACACACACACACACACACACACACACACACACACACACACACACATGTTTAGTTTAACCCTTTGTATTACTATGTATGTATTTTCTCTGCTTTGTATTTTGTCATATACTTTGTTTTTGTTTAATAGCCTGGGGAAGAGACTAGTACCCCCGACACAGGGAATCCTAGTGGGGGTCCTAGAGAACTACTTATTTTAAGAAAGCACTGTATATCTTTTGTATGAAATAAAATATTATTATTATTATATTATTATTATCTCACGGTGAAGGCCAGAAGCATCTGTATAGGTATGCCATCGCTTGCGGGCCGCGGCCGGGGCGGTTACGCTTCACGTCACCAGTTCTTGATATGTCTTAATCCACAAACGAACTGTGATTTTCTGGAAAAGATATATCTATACATATTGATTCTATCAAAAGAACATGTTTCACGAAACAATTAGCTATTTTATTATAATAATATATTCTAAAACAAATATTTATAATTTCTACTTACCGCGACACCTTATCATCTGGAAATACTATAAACCACAGAAGGTTTTATTCCCAATACACTATTATTTAAGCTTTTAAAAAGTCTGTTCAATAATAACTGGAAGATATTAAACTTGAAACTCAAAACAACTCAATGAACTAGCTGTCGAGGTGAACGATAATCTTGTCACTGGCTAGAGTCTATCTATTCGAGGTAGGTAGATAAATATCACACATTAGTTGTCAAACATAATTCTGGTAAATTACCCTCACTATAATCTTCAATGCATTATTGCATACAGTCTGCCTTGACGAAGATGTCATGACTGCGTCATAGGCATAGAAAGTATGATGAGTATGATGACAAATTTCAACATTGAACCTGTCTAGACAATAACCTATCTTGGTAAGCACCTGCTTTACAAGTCAGAGGTCGGGAATTCCAATCCTAGCATGGTAAAATGTATTTTGTTCTTTATATCTATTACTGTTCATAAATCAGATTTTCTATAATTTGAAATAGAAATACAAAAAGTTCCAGCAGTGCCACAGCCGAGCAAGTAATTTGGAACAAGTTTTCGCGCAGGCACACGCAAACATCTACTAGTTAGAAATTGCGATAGAGGGCGTTTCAAAGCAAAGTGCGAATTACGTTTTAAAACTTGGGGGTTCAGATATATCTGTGGGCGACTGTACTTTTTTTCATGCAAACAGGTGTGTTTCGAATGCAAAAATACGCATATGATCTTTATTTTCCATTTATTAATGGAATTTCATTTTCTGCAGGTTTATTCTTAGACACATTCTACAGCAAAGGTAAGCCACAGACGTCAAAAAAGTTGCAGGAAAAATAAAATTAATATAATTTTTAAACATATATCGTCGTTTTGTATGGTTCTTTAATTCGCATTAATATAAGCATTCCAATAAATGATTAAACTTGTATGTAAGTAGCGCATGTAAAATACTTTTTTTTCTATTGTTTTCTCAGATAGTTACCTTAACAAAAATTACAAGTTGTGTTCATCCATTCCTCAACAAGACTGTAATATTAACAACAACGATTCGTGACTAGTGGGGTTTCCTCTTAGAACAGTGACAAATAGTATTTTTGTGATTGTAGCATTTTTTTAATTTATTGATATTATTCATACAGCAGATACGTGGGGCCAGTTAGACATAAATAAAAATGGGGACACGCCGGGCTAATGCACCATTTGAGCGGTTCAAAATTGGGTTTTCGTACAACTATGAATTTCAAACAGACACCGCTTATCAGTGAACTAGGTTAAGAGCTCCAAAATTAGTGTTAAATGAGAGTAAGAATTGTGAATGGAGTAACACTGTGTTGTATATTACATAACTAAATTGTCTGATACATTAAAACTTTGCGTGGTTATTCCTTGACACAATAATGTGTACATTTGGATGCCAAGAAAAATTGTTAATATATTTATTTTCAAAGGGCTGCTTTAAAACTAAGGGAGACGACAAACTCAAAAAATTATCCAACTTAGGACTTTTCCGATGTGTCCCAAATAAACTCGAAATTCGACCCCTATATGATAATAAGTAGTTATAAAAATTAAATTCTTTATTGGAAAAATATTGTTTAAGTTAAGCCAGCAGAGTTTATTTATTTATCAGATTCAAAGTACATATTTTTGTATATAATGCAATGTGAACTTATAACTTACACTTACTTAAGTATTGGATTATTTAGCTATTTGTAAAATTCTATCAAAATCGAGAAAGCTATGACTTATCTATATTGATCGATGTGAAGTGAGATTTCAAGAAATATAAGGAACATTTGAACTCCATCCTGTTTTTTTTACTTATAACCTGCTTATATTAATTATTGCGAATTCCTTCCACTGATTGTTTCTCGTCTGACTGTTTATCAACTGATTTGCTGCAAATACGTCACACACATACGCAACTACGCTACGCTTCTCTTGTTAATTCATTTAGGCCAATCGTTTTGGTAAGTACATTAAATTAATGCTATCTTATCGACGTAATGCTTCAAGGTGTTAACAACTCATAACATCCTTACTGCAGGGGCACGGGTTTTTCCCAAACTTCGGGAACTTCAGGCAATACCAGAAACAAAAATAATAATATAGATAGAGAAAAATACCCTTTTTCTCTATCTGACAATATTCCACGCGGGGTCAAATCGGGATTGCTGAAGGTTGTGAAGCTATTGGCCAACGACTATTATTTAGTGATAGCATCAACGGCTAAGTTAAAGAATACTGTGATCTAATATTGACGAATTTTTTTCCTAAAGATCAATAATTTATTATCTTTGTGGCGACGTAGAATATGTTCAGCAGGGGAAGATTGTATGAAGATGACCGAATGCCGGTTTTCATTGATCTATATAAGAAGGCTCCAACTGGTCTAAAATACTGATAAATAGGTATGAACCAAAGAATTTGTAAATCTACATAAATTCCCTGGTATGAACTAACCTTTTTAACGTTTAGTGTACTATACTCTCATCTCAAAAAGCATGACAGGCGAACTGCTAGCGCCATCTCTACAGTATCATTAAAATCATGTAAATGTATTTGAACCTCAGATGTTTGTAGCCCAAGGATGAATAAGAACCTGCTAGGTTCATTTCTTTAGGTTAGATTGATCGAGGTTTATCATGTAGATGGTACTACAATCCTGTTTTATTTTGGAGTCAGAGTTCGGATAGTTAGAAGGAAAAGATGATGCAAGTGGCTGTCTTGGCAGCTTTAATTTGTTCATACCGAAATAATAAAGAAAAATATAATTAATATCCAGAGAGAGACAAATCACACACGATCGTTTGGCTCCGAATATTTCCTGCACAAGGTGTTTTCGAGCGCTACCGAGATGTTTAACACACGCAGGAAATTTTTTGAATTTCGAATTATAATTTTTAATTTTCATAATAATAAGCGTTCCAACAGGTCAGTGAAACACTGGCCAAGTGTGAGCCTTAATCGCGCACCATAGCTACGGTACAGGTAGGCGTAGTTTCTATTTTTAATTTTTTTATTCTCGAGTTCTGGGTCATGTTCAATTCAGGTTAGGTCGGTTTTTAAGTTATTTTTATGATAAAGCAGAAACCACGCATCTTGTCCTAGACGTAACTGAATTATTTTTTGTTTGTTCAATTATTTACTCTGATGTTTATGTTTCTGGTACATATTTAGTTCAAAAGATACTACTATTTAAATGTATGACAAACTGAATAATAAACAGACGGTGTATGCGGAGTGATACCGAGTAAGGACAGACTCGTGAGCAGTCAAGTGTCCAACAGTTTGTACAGTGCCCTATGTTTATTGTCTTTGGTGAAAGTAGTAAAATCGTTTTATTATTAAATAAAACAGCTTATTACTTGAATTTAAATCTATGGGGAAGAAAACTGACAAAGCTTGCCGATAGAGGCGCTGATATCGCTTGACTCATACTAACTGTCATAACCTATAGAAAAAAATGTTTTCGTGAACTAAACATAAGATTATTAAAAAAATGCCGCGTTGTGTGGTGATTGGTTGCAATAATAATGGAAATCATTAATTTCCTAAAGACTCTCGAATGAAGAAGACGTGGGAAAAGTTACGTTTTCAATCATGTACTTTTCAACTTCGCCTTTAATTGAGGATCAGTCCAAGTCGCATACATTTTCCATTTAACAATTTTACAGAAACAAAAACTAATTTATAACACCTCGATAATAAAAAACGCGGAACTAATTGAAAGTTGTTGAGTCAAGCGTCCGTAGCGCCATCTGCAAATAGCTTTGCGTTTTCTTCCCCATTTATAAATAGGTACCATCAAGAAAAAAGCAATGATGATAACACATCATTCATTCCTTACTTTATTATAAAATTGTTATATAATAATAGAGATGTTTCTTTTTTGACAAATATGTATTACAAAAGATATAATTAAATTCGATAGTTTGGAATAAATTCGGTAAAAAAATCTGACTTAATATACCTAAATTATCAATATAACCTTATTTATTATATGGATTATGTTACTGAAAACTTATTATAATACGATTATATTAGTTTTCTTTGGCTCTTTCCTCCTCTTCGTGAATCACAGCACATACTGTGACTAGTTCAGACGCAGGCTCGGTTTCCCTCAGTCAGGATTGTTCTCTGAAAAAGTTGAAGTCCTTTGATTTTTTACTAAGTAATCAAAGTTGAAGTCCTTTGGTAAAATATCCACCTGAAAATCAAATCAAATCAGAAATATTTATTCGAAGTAGGCAGCACTGTACACTTTTCGAAGGTCATTTTATACCTAACACGAAGCTCCTACCAATTGGAACTCGTATACCCAACATTTCGGGAAGTATACGTAGGGTACTTACATTGTTTGAGTTATTTATAAATTCTAAGGTAGCTCTTAGAGAGCTTAAAAACAATTAATTTATCATTAAAATTGGTACTTATTTTGGTTATGTAAATATCAATGATATTTATCGAAACTAAGTTGGACGTCGGTGTGAGAAGGCTTTGAAGGTCATCATAGCAATAATATTATACCTATCTCAAGAGTTGATAATTTGATAATGCGGGCCCATTACGTGTAAAGTGCAACTAATGTGGTTTGGTACGAACGTTAGGTGGTCGTCGTCCGTGTCGGTGGAGGCAGCACCTGTCGACTGCTCCATTCGCGACGATGTTTCTCCACTAGGCTTAGTGGGTGACGGGGAACGCTCTTTTGCTCTATTAGATATAGAAAAGCAAATCAAAAAGTTTTCAAAACAAGGAATTTTAATATCATTTATAAAGTTTATGTCCATAATTTGACGTCTAGGAAGAAAAACCTCTTCAGACGATAAATTATGGACATAGTCAATAAAATACCTACCTACTCCTAAAAACCCTTGCCAAAATTTTTAAACTCCTAGCATACGTTACTAACGCTTCGTTGGTCGAATCACGAAGAGGCGTAAGTAAATTTTTACAACTTTACAGTAGAGTGATTTTAAGAAAAAGTTTAAAAGTTAATGTGATGTTGGAACAAATTAGTGCCTTAAGCTTTTACGTAATTGACGAGGCTATCATTTGGAACAAGAACTAACTCCCTTTAAATTTACCTTTAATATGTATAACTCGAGATCAAGAATGATTCATGATTCAACCAACGACTTAATAGTCCAGTCAATAAAGGAGTTGTACAGTGCGTGAGCAAGGACCTAAGTGATTTCTTCAGAAACGTGTTCAGGGTGCTTAGGAAGTGAATACACTAAAAGTCCCTTTAGGGGGTGAGTCGGAATGGGGGGAGGACATAAAGGTCCCACTTTTGAGATTTTCGCTAATTCTTCAGAAACGGTGCGTCATATGGAAAAAATATGTACTACGAAATGAAAGGCCATTAAATTTTCTACAACTTTTATTCTATACACTTTTTCCGTATTCCCAACCGTTTTCCAGCAAAACGCTCCGGAAAAGTAAAAATGTTAGAAAATACGATTCTTATTAAATGCTCCTTCATAGCGTCAAAATTATTATCTACTAGCTTCCGCCCGTGACTTCGTCTGCGTAGACTTTACAATTGGGTCCAGATAGAAATAAAATTTTAAGGCTGCGCCACCTAGTGGCGAAGGGTGTTTTTTAATTTTTACCATTCCTCCGGGAACCCTCGAGTTTTCCGGGATAAAAAGTACCCTATGTATTAGCCGAGTGCTTCATCTATCTATGTACCAAATTTCATCCAAATCAGTTCAGTAGTTTCGACGTGAAAGTGGAAAAACAAACATCCATACTTCCGCATTTATAATATCTCATCTCATTATAATCAAACTCGAGGGTTCCCGGAGGAATGGCTAAAAACTGAAAATTACACTTCACCACTAGGTGGCACTGACTGAACATTTTATTTCTATCTGGACCCAATTCTAAAGTCTAAGCAGACGAAGTCACGGGCGGAAGCTAGTAGATAATAATTTTGACGCTATGAAGGAGCATTTAATAAGAATCGTATTTTCGAACATTTTTACTTTTTCGGAGCGTTTTGCTGGAAAACGGTTAGGAATACAGAAAAAGTGTATAGAATAAAAGTTGTAGAAAATTTAATGATCTTTCATTTCGTAGTACATATTTTTCCATTCCTCCCCTACTCTGGCTCACCCCTTAGAGGGGGGGACTTTTAGTATGTTCACTTCCTAAGCACCCTGAACATGTTTCTGAAGAAATCTCTTAGGTCCTTGCTCACGCACTTTATAACCCCTTTTGGGCCATTCATTGACTGAACTATAATGCCCTAATAGTCATAATGTTTCTGACCGTATCTATATATTATAAATAATATTCGTCTTTATTATTTTTAAAATAGGTATAATTTCTTACACAGACAAGGCCCGTTACGGGTCTTAACGTTACGTTGTTCATTAAACATCATGGCGTACTGCGTCGTGAAAAGTTGTAAAAACTATTCAAGTAAAGTGAAAAAATAGGATGGAGTATCATATTTCCGGTAAGTAAACTCTTGCTTTATCATTTTAAAGTATTGTTTTGCTAAGAAACACAGTAGTTTATTTTAATTTGAATTACGCATTTAGTTTGATTTCCATGAGCGAACAATCGAACATCACAACTTTGGAAGAAAAATTTTATAGAGTCGCTTTCAAGTATAAAGTTTCTTATTAAAATATTTTGGTAATTTTTTCTATTGTTTTTATTACATGAAATATTTTATTTATTTTAGCTTTTCCCAAGATCCTATACGTTGTGCACTATGGAAAAACATTATAGCCGAATCGTGACGAGAGGAATACTTTGTTCCGAAAAAATTCCACTTTGTTTGCTCGAATCATTTTCATCCTGTATAATTCATATTTAAGCGTGTTTCTGTGTTTGTTATAAAAAATAAACAAGATTCTGCAAAAATAAAAAATACTTATAAAACATAGCCAACAAAAAAACATTATAAGTGAAAGCTACTCCATTACTTCTCTGTCTTCACTCGAAGCTGCGTAAGGTGAAGTACGTTCCAGTCGATGCTTCGTATGGTGATAAATTGTTGCAAACAAAAACAACCGTAATGCAATACACACGATCTAAATTCAAATGTGTTGTTGCTATGCATATAACTACATGTGTAAAGGTTAACTTCGGACGCTTTTTTCGTGAATTATGTACTAGACCCGTCGTCCATTTGATTCTACGTCGATGAGGTACGTTATTAATTTATAAAAAATACGTACCTAACTTGTATGCAAACGACTATATTAAAAAATGACGTTAACATTTACAATTTCAAACATTTTTAGAACAAACGTCTTTGACATAAATGTCAAATTTGATAAAGTAACTGAAATTACTGGCAGTCAGTTAACGATTTTACGGAGATGATTACGCAATATAGATAGACGTAGGTAATTCACCTAGGTAAGTGTTGAATTGAGAACTCAAGGCACCTTCCGCCTCAAATGTTCTAGTTACCGGTTCGTCAGTTCGTCTCGGTTTCTCGGATATTTATAAAAGACAACAACTAGGTTACTCATTTTAAAGTTTTGATTTTGTGTCAACATAAAAATACATTTATTTAAAATACATCCAATAAAGTTGTCATCATAGCTTGCCTAATCCCTGAATGAAAAGTAATTATAGTTTTTATTAAGGACTGTTCGTATTCAATATTGTTCTTTCGATAGTCTCGATAATGGGTAAATGTTGCACAACGTTAACTTTTTTAAGTAAATAAATCTGTACCTAAAAACCTTGCGCCCACGCTTGTCCAGATTTATATCGTCCCACGCTGTTTCCGTCAAAGTTAAAAGGGAGTGGTAATAAAAAAAATTTAATTATAAACACAGACATCCAAGTTCAGTTCATGGTTTTCTTTTTTCGCAGGTACCATCTACACGAACAGGAAATACCTATACTATATACTCCTTCTACTACAACAAATCTTTATAATGAGGTGAATTGCACAAAGCTGATATCATACGTAAGCTCTTAACTAAATCAAAATCATATTTTCGGTATTTTAAAAGACAGATAAAGATGGTCTTACTCCTCCGTGCTTCGACGTCCGTGGACAATTGACACGCTGTCCTGGTCATGTTGGCAGTCTACTTCGGTATCGCCAACTTCAATATCCGGAGTCCCTTTATTGTGCGCTAAAGTGCTGGTCCATTTTAGTTTTGTTAACGACATCCAGGAAAGCTTTGAATCCTCTTTCTTTTTACTGAGAATAATAAAAATTCATTTTGACAAACAACCCACTCGGAGCCAAAGGTAGGTAGGTATACACCTACGTAACATTTCATGAACTGTTAGTGAAGCTTTACTTTTTTAATTAATAAATTCAAATAATAAAACTGTTTTGTCTGGTGTTAATTAATATATAATACTCAAAATTCAAACAGATGTTCCTAATATACAATCCATAAAGCAAATCTATAAACAGAGTCTAGATTTGGTGGGCCAAAACAAAGTTAAAAGGTTGTATTGCATCAATGTTATCTTAAGAGTAATAGTAATTTATTCAGCACAATAAAAATACTATACATACAGAAAAAAAAGGTTTCTTTGGACAATATGTTACAAACAAACCACCTAAAGACCTTGAAGTTTGGTTTTTGTATTGTCTAGTCTTTCTCCCTGGATTAATTCGAGTTTAAGAATACCTAATATTTTGTTTAGCTCGGTTTAGCTCAGTTAATCCAATTACTTCGACGGCTTTGTTTGACATGATAGCAACGTAAAGTTTGTATAGTTTTCAATAAAAGATAATTATCCATACATGCAATATTCCCCTTTGATAAAAATGAGAAAATAATATACTTACTTGATATTAGGTTTGTTTTCCCCATTGCTGGAGAGGAAACGGAAGGCCGACTGGCGGTGTCGGCGGTTGTCCTTGCGTATGGCCATGTAGTCGTGGTAGTGTTTCTTCAACACCTGCCGCACCTGAGTACCACACACAAAACCTTAGAGGGAGAAGATAATTTTTGTTGTTACACTTTGTTGATTCCTAAACTTTGTGTGCAACCTAAACTTTGTGTGCAACATACCTACCTAGGTATGTATTTTTTTGGTTTTATACAGAATGTGATAAAATAGATGTACTGAACAATTTTTGCCTTACGACTTTGCTGAATTCTGAGTCAAGAATCTTGAGCAGCTTTGATTTCTACATATTTTTATAGATGCAAAATACTCGTGGGCATAGGCCTGGGATTGTCGTCAGCTATTTTAAACAACCGTTGCTACAAAAAGTTTATATTTATAGAGAAAGTACCTGGATGATTCAAGCCAGTGTTTCTGACAGCCATAAATGTCTCTTTGGGGGAAGCGCTGTCAACTCTTATTATGTTATAGCCGCGACCTACGTACGTGTGCTATACTGCGTTACGTGTGCTATACTGCGTACAAGCACACTCGCGCCTGGCGCTGTGTTCTCACAGCACATATGGCACTTTATGTTTCATTATTGAGCTGCGCTGCGCTATTTTAGAAAACTTTTATTTTTTTGAAAAAAAATATATAGTTTCATCTAAACTAACGTCGAGAAAATATATCAGTGTAAATTATGTTACAGTCTGACAAATGAAAGCATGACCTGGAATTTTCTGAAAAGTTTTTACATGGCAATAGTAAAAAAGTTGTCAGTGGCTGTCATTGTTTTTTGCAAAAAAATTAACTACGTAAAATATTTGTTTAATAATGGGCAAAACGAAAAAAAGTATGTGAGAAGTATGATACATACCATGATCAGTAAATTCAGACTAAAACAAGAGGGGTAACAAGTTGTTTTCTAAGAAAAACAACGTTTACATTTCTACACAAGTACAACTGATAATATTGAAAGTTGTTGTCTTAATATTCATATTTATTATGTAGGTATTTTTTTATCTCTGCAGATGAATTTTTCGAGTCAGATTTTGAGTACGATGATAAAATGTTTCATGATTTTAGAATATATTCACGGTATGTTTATTAGTTTAGAATAACCTCAATAACTTTAATACATTCGAGTTGGGAACCGCACTTTCTTCCGAGTGATACATAGTGTTTTATACTGCACCTACGAGGAAAATAAAAAACACATGTTGTTTTTTAAAAAAAATATTGGAAAAAGCTAGTGGCCAATATCATTCTGCGAACTTGGAGATAAAAACTTTTTAATACAGTTGCTCAAAAAGTGGCGTATTGCAGGGACGTGTAGCGTTCGGGATCTGGGCTATTTCACACTCGTGCTTTTTTTTTGCCTTTCCCGAACTCGTGCGTTTTCTTTCCCAACTGTCAAAATAATTTCTATAAAAAAAAAACAACCATGAAGTTTTAACTAAAAAAAATCATAGAAGTTTTTGCGATTCATGCAAATAGGTTTATTTGTTTCTAAAAAGAAGCTACCTATACTAATTTGTCCAATATCAGAATTAATTATTTGATTGAATGAGTTAGGTAAGGTTTCAGTTCATTTCATATCATTAAATTTCAATTTCATTTCTTATAATAAAAAAATACTAAGTACTAAAGACTTGGCTGTATAGGCAGTTCCCTTTGCCTACCAGAATGGGTGAAAAAAAACTGCTTACATTCTACGGTTGGCGCCATTTTCCGAAATTTTCTTCGCGAGTTTAGTTGTTTGTTATTGTGTTTTTATAATTTGATTAAATTGCTTCATTTTTTCGCAACTGTATTAAAAATAGTCGTTCAGTACACGTACGGAACCGTCATTGCAACTCGTTCCGACTGTCAACCCTCGCCTTCGGCTCGGGTAGACATTTGTCGGAACTCTTTGCAATGACAGCCATTCCGTACTAGTAATGAAATATACTATTTTAATACAGTTGCTCAAAAAGTGGCGTATTGCAGGGACGTGTAGCGTTCGGGATCTGGGCTATTTCACACTCGTGCTTTTTTTTGCCTTTCCCGAACTCGTGCGTTTTCTTTCCCAACTGTCAAAATAATTTCTATTAAAAAAAAACAACCATGAAGTTTTAACTAAAAAAAATCATAGAAGTTTTTGCGATTCATGCAAATAGGTTTATTTGTTTCTAAAAAGAAGCTACCTATACTAATTTGTCCAATATCAGAATTAATTATTTGATTGAATGAGTTAGGTAAGGTTTCAGTTCATTTCATATCATTAAATTTCAATTTCATTTCTTATAATAAAAAAATACTAAGTACTAAAGACTTGGCTGTATAGGCAGTTCCCTTTGCCTACCAGAATGGGTGAAAAAAAACTGCTTACATTCTACGGTTGGCGCCATTTTCCGAAATTTTCTTCGCGAGTTTAGTTGTTTTTTTACACAAAATGAGTAATTTCGACCTAAATTTTTTTGAATTAACACCACCGGAACTCAGTATAATTGCACAAAATGCTTCGGAGAACATTTTACCGGAAAAGTCAAAAAGTCGCTACATATCTACATACGACGAATTTATTGCGTGGAGAGAAGAGAAAAAAGCAAATAGTTTTTCAGAAAATGTTATGTTGGCATACTTTTCCGAACTCTCAGCAAAATTAAAACCTTCTACGTTATGGTCAAGGTTTTCGATGATAAAAAGTATGCTGAAAATAAGGAACAACGTGGATATAAGTCAATATCCAAAATTAAATGCTTTCTTAAAACGACAATCAGACGGTTTTACCAGTAAAAAGTCGAAAATATTAACATCGAATGACGTGGAAAGGTTTTTGAAAGAAGCTCCCGATGATTGTTATTTAGCCACAAAGGTAATTTATTAATAAGTATAATTATCTACATTTTTCTTTAGTGTTCAGTTTACAAAATCGCAAAATACAGTCAATACATTATTTATGAATCAAATCGTTTTTTTAGGTTGCTCTGATTTTTGGCGTTGTTGGAGCTTGCCGCAGAGAGGAGTTAGCCAATATTACTTTAAAAGATATTGAAGCCCATGGAGAAATGCTACTTATCAAGATTCCAAACACAAAAAATAAGATACCGCGAAGCTTTGTTGTTGAAGGAGATTTTCTCACAATAGTGAAAAAATATATGAACCAGCGGTCCCAAAAAGGAAAATCCGACCGTTTTTTTCAAAATTTCCAAAAAGGGAAGTGTACAGCTCAAGTAATCGGCATAAACAAATTTGGTAATATGCCAAAAGAAATAGCTACGTTTCTTGGTCTGCCGGATGCTGAGTGTTATACTGGGCACAGCTTCAGAAGGACCTCTGCTACATTATTGGCAGATTCTGGAGCCAATATAACGTCCTTAAAGCGACTAGGTGGTTGGAAATCGGACAAAGTTGCAGAAAGCTATATTGGTGATTCATTAAACAACAAACAAGAAACTGGGAAAAAGATCACACAATCCATTAATTTAAGGTCCAGTCCGTCTCCTTCACATGCTGAAGAGAACGTTCGTCCATCTACGAGTACCTTCGTTGATAATGATAATTCATCAGATCTTCCACTTCCATCAACTAGCAAACGCCATTGTATGACAAATATACATGAACAATCATACGAAATTAATAATAGTTTGTCTCAAACAGTAAATATGCAACCTAAAACTTCCCCAGTTAGTATAAAAAACTGTACCAATTTCAATGTATATGTGAATTATAACTTTTATAAGAAATAAATGATTAGTTAATTGAGTTTATTGTGTTTTTATAATTTGATTAAATTGCTTCATTTTTTCGCAACTGTATTAAAAATAGTCGTTCAGTACACGTACGGAACCGTCATTGCAACTCGTTCCGACTGTCAACCCTCGCCTTCGGCTCGGGTAGACATTTGTCGGAACTCTTTGCAATGACAGCCATTCCGTACTAGTAATGAAATATACTATTTTGGCATTTTACATTTAGTTTACCGAAATAGTCTTACCCAAAATTAATAATGATTTTCATACATTTTTCCCTCCCGCTCAGCGCGTTTTCTTCCCGCATATTTGTACGAATTTCCGAAACTGTAAGGTTTTCACGTTGCGCTCGTTATTTGATTGACTTTCAAATTTTTTTTGTAATTTAGTGTCATAACGACGTTTAACTTCTATTTTATCTTCAATAGGGTATTTCACTCTATTCAAGAAAAAATCCAGAACGACTTATTTACTGTGGTATTTGTAATAAGTAATCGAATAAAGATGATTTCTATATAATAAAATGAGAAAAAACATTTTATTTTTGATTTACAAAAATCAAGTTTTTTAATCTGTTATTCAAATATCTGAAACGCCAGCCGCCATGCTGGTTGTCGATGTGACGTCACGATAGCTGTAAACAGTGACATTTTGTTCGCAATATGTGGCTAAATTTTAGTTTTTTCGCCTAATTTCAAAAATATGAAAAGATAACCTGTGTCCAGTAAATTAACTTGAAATTTCATGACGGAAGGCGGTTTTGTGAAAGTAGAAAGTACGAATCTGCCGAGAATAAATACCTACATTTAAGTGGCAAAGTTTTTGTTTCTAATCCCGACTGCCGAATATGCATGTAAGTACCTATTTGCAACTTAATTTTTATCGCATTTTTAGTTTTAGATTAAAATCTGGAAAAAACTGTGCAAAATTCGTTACAAAAATAAATTCGATACGCGCGCGAAATGAAACGAACGTGTCTGGTGATAGGTACCATACTTTTATACATATGTGTGTATTTACAATGCTGCAACAAACGTCAAAGCAACGGCTTTAAAATAAAAACGTATTATTTCTGTGCTTTTGCGTTTAGGTGTTATTTGAATATGACGATAATAAAACAGTGATATCAAACATCAAACAAAAACCTATACAGATACAGTACAGTGTCTGTTGATGGTGCAGGATAATAATGTTGGCTTGCTGTTGCAACGATGATGATCAGCCTCGAAAGTCATTGGGAAAAGTAGATTACTTTTTAGGTATACTTTAACAAATACACAAGGATACTTGTTAATACTTTGCTAAATCATTTCAGGGAACGAACATTTCTTACCTATACATATAAGATGCCTGCTCAGCCTGCTGCTTCAAAATAGAGGCTACTTTGAAATCCTTTTGGAATGCAAAATGACCAAATAAAGCAGCTGGCCGAGATGCAACTGTATCATTCAACAGGTAAATAAATTGTTATGCCTAATCATCATCACCATCAGCCGAAAGAAGTCTGCCGGACAAAGGCCTCCCCCAAGGATTTCCACACTGAGCAGTCCTAGGTTGCTCATATCCAGCGGCTTCCTGTAACCTTCATCAGGTCGCCTGTCCACCAAGTTAGAGGAATCTCTACGCTGTGTATGCATGAAGTGTTACGCATAAAGTATTTTTAAGGGTTATTTATTCCTCTTCCATATTAAACATTAAATGCTGATTGTTCTTATTATTTTTTTGTGATGTTACAGATATTCAATGCCAAACATGCATATAGATAGGAAGATAACCACCCACAGGCTGCATCGTTCCAAGGTGGCAATGCATAGGGCTGCATAACTTCAGTGACCTTCGATAGCTACTTTACTATAGAGGAAATTATTGATTTGTTGACTATGAGACAAAAACCTGAAGAAAGAGAAATATGCATTTGTATTAAATAAAAAATCCGTCTGGTACTGTTGCATTTTTCTTTCTTATTTCTAAGAGTAAGTAAAACACATTAGTATTTTTTAAACTAAACAAATAGTACCTACTTATAGTGGGTAATCTATGCTTTTCCCAGAGTTTGTTTTTATATAAGGTGCTACTTTATTAGTGCCCGATATTTTAGTCAGTGCTTCTACTCCTGATTCTGATCAACTTTCCCTAAGGAACCCATAGTCAAATCCCAAAAAAATTTTTGGACTCTTCATACTAATTTGGCCGCTCGACTGATCGATTTGTATATAGAGTCCAAAATTTTTTTTACGATTTGACTATGGGTCCCTGGGGGAAAGTTGATCAGAATCAGAAGTAGAAGCACTGACTAAAATATCGGGCACTAATAAAGTAGCACCTTATATAAACTTGTGTATTACATAATTTGAGTTTTTTGTGATAAGACTATCCTACTTTCCCACTACCTGATATATGCCAATTAGTTGTTTAATTAATTATACCATTGCTTTGTCAAGTTGCATTATTTTAGGGTTTTAGGAAAGTTAACAAATTAGCTAGTGAAACTAAAATAAAAATCTTACAATTCTTATCCTATCACTCCAAAATTTATCAGCTGCTTTAACTACAGGCGGTAACAGTAGTAATGAAACAGATGTATACCTATATAGGTATAATTTGTACTAGGCTATTCATCTACTAAACAGCACTATATGAGTATGATGGTTTTCGAGGAATCTCATAATTTCTGGGTATAATATATAAATATGTACCACGAAAACCACCACACTTTCATATTTTTAAATAATGATAATATCTGGGACAAATCACACACGGTCATCTGGCCCCAGGTCATCTTGGGAACCAGAGACTGATATACATACACATATACTTTCTAAATACATACATATATAGATATAATACGCCCAGACTCAGAGCAAACAATTCTGATCATCACAGAAAAGTTGGCCCTGTGTGGGGATCGAACCCACGACTCTCGGATCAGAGGTCAGGATCGCTAACCACTTAGCCACCGAGTCAGTCACGAAATCGAGTCAGTCAAATAGCTCAGTACAAATTATTTTCAAAGCCTCTTTTAGGATGTGACTTATAAAATTGTATAGCTACTTACTTAAAGTTTTGTAGCCTACACACACAACTGAAAGGGTTATGAATCTCATTGTCTCCTATTGCCTCAGGAACAATATGACCATTGAAAGAAGAAATAAAAATTTAATTACAAAATAATTCCTTTACAGGTAAACCAATATATGTATTCCACTCAAGACACTTATCTACATATTAATTCACAAATATACAACTACCTATGTACACATTATATTATTCACACTTTTATAAATTCACTTCTATATGGTGGCCTGCTTAATGATCTTGGGACTGAACTGCTAGGATAGCTGTTCAGACTTTCTGTCATGACAAGAAATATCTTCTGAGCTCGGTAAATCTTGGTTACAAGATGTCCTTGTTCTGTGCAATCAAATCTGGACAATATGCAGCCTGATTTACTTGCATTTTTTGTACCCATTGTCTTGTAGGTATTGCATATAATTTTCCATGCCGGTTTCTATCTGCAATGTAAAAAAAGGTAGGTATGTGTAAACAATTTAACAAATTCATTTATGTACCTAACATAACCTATAAACATTGTATGAGATTACAAAACCACAGTAAAGTAAGACAAATAACTATTTAGTTTTGTATAATAGGCATTGGCGCCGAGTCCATAGGGCCTGGGGATGCCCAAGCCCCACCAACAATGCCATTATCAGCGAGGCTTTTCCGCCTAGCGGCCTAGCCCCATCTTTATTTTTATGAAGTCGTCGCCCCCGAAATTAATAAGTATTGTATGTACCTATTTACTTATTGGAAATAAATTATGGATACTTACATTGAAAGGTATATTTTATTTTTAATCAATAACTTTGGATCTTTTCTTGCAAGTTTTATCCAAGTGTTTTTCATAGGTATTTGTATCTGTTGGCAGTTGAATCCATAACTTGCCTAGTGTTTAACATTTGTATTTTCAAACTGCACACCACCGGTAGCGATAAGGGATTGTAACTCACTATTAATTTCGTAAATTTTCACTAAATGTAGCTAAATTGTACGTAGAACTGTCATGTTTACCGCTGAAATGACGTCACAACCTAAAACATCATGGCGGCTAGCGTTTTCGCGCGGTCATCGGAAATGGTAATTTAAAATGTATTTTTGGGGTACTTGTAGGTTTCAAAAAATTCTAAAAAAAATATTTTTGACTTTTTCCCACCTAATGATCAATTTGAGATACTTTTCAAAAAATGGTGAAATACCCTATTGGCGCATTATTAATAGCCTTTTTTATTATTAATTGTACGTCGCCATGATGCATCACAAAAACAAAAAGATATCAGCGCCTCTAACGGTGGATACTGTAACTATTTTATAGCCGTGCGTTAGCTGTATATAGTTAAACGTTGATGTATTCATTGATCTGGCCAGACCATATCATGCTGTAATCAGCGGATATTTTCCATTTCATGAAATACGACTATTTAATGAAATGGTCGGCCACATCATAAAGTGATCAATTCTATGATCTGGCCACGACACATACACCAATCATTTTTAAAGATTTATTACACAAGTATTAAATCTATTTTTCCTGCTATAGGTGGTGATACCACATGAAGTTTTTTTCGAATTCGCCGCGTTTTCTCAGGTCACGCTTTCATTTCCAAGCTCTATCTTACATCATTCTAACACGTACGGTGCCAGGTGCTAAATCTCTATGAAGAAAAAATATTTTTCACCACCAGCATGAAAAGGGTGCCTTTGGTCCCAAAAACTCAAAGCAAAAACGGTTTTTGCTGCGAGAGTAAGAAAAAGTGATTGGAATTTCGAACACCACCTTTTGTGCGGCGCTGAAAAAATATGGGCGATAGTTCGTCCAGAAACTCATTTTGGCCTAGCGATTTAACTCATTGGCACAAAATGTTGTCTGTTATTTAAGTTTGTAAATTGTGCTATTGCATTTTTAAAGACGTAATATTTAAAATAAATATGTACTAGTTTACTAGTACATGATATTTTTAAGTAAGCGATATTTACATGAATATGGCTTACTTAAAAATATCATGTTTGGTTTTCATCTTAGGTTTTCATAAAAATGTCAAGCAGCGCAGCTTCCGAACGCAACCTCTAAATTAAAAACATTATAATAAAAAACTATATTGTCTCCAAAGAGAATTTAATCAACTACGTTTTTACTTTTCTCGCTGGTCGAGATGAAAAGTTGTATGTTTCACTCGAGAATAAGTTATTTTTATGTCTCGTGCCTTTAAATCACGCACTGTGCTCAGTAGTCTATATTAGAATCACTCGCTACGCTCGTGATTCAATTCTAGACTACTTCGCTAGTTCGTGATTTAAAGTCAGCACTCGTAACAAAAAATAACTTTGCTCACTTGTTGAACAAATAACTATTTAGAGAAGTGAGTGTAACAAAAGTTGTAACAATACTTTAAGTCTAACTTCAAACTGATCAACTTTTGTTCTACGACTTAGCTAAATTCGAAAATAAAGGAATTTTTACTTTGCGATTTTTTCTAATTGTACAGAAAAAGTTTCTTCAATTCGATGAGGAGGCAGAAGCCCATTGCTACTACCCTTACGTCTTTACGTTTTTACCCGAATGCGCCAGTAGGAGGGTTATGTTTTTCGAGTGTATGTATGTATATTTCTTTGGCATGCTTTCTAAACGGCTTAATAGATTTTAATTTGAGAGTTGTTAGGTTTGTTTTGATCCCAAGAGTGACATAGGATACATTTTAATGCAGTCGGGTTATTTTTTTCACAAAAATATAATGAATCTGTAAACAAGAAAAGTTGTTAAATATGATGGGAACTCTTGTTTAGTATGATAAAACCGCATGGCAATTATATAATGAGTGAAGCTACCTCCTAAATGTTCAGTGTGACAGGCCCTGCCTGCGCTACAACCTGCGCTGCCTGCGCTAGGCAGTATAGTGCCACCTGTTCACGTCAAAGGAGAATGGGTCTTTTTATATAAGTACTACTTTGTAATTTTAAGAAACTAATTAAAAAACCATGCCCGTCAGAACAATTTTATTTTATTGGCGTCAAAAACTGCATTTCGAAAGATCGCGTAATAAAGCGTCAATTACGCGATTATCGGATTTTCATGAAGGTGCCCGGGTTTAGTGGTAAGACCGTATTGGGTTATTTTAGTTCCGATTATGGGGTGGGTACCACTGCTCGTTCTGTACCTGCCGCCAGCAGCGTGCTGTGTAGAGGTATTTTCCCTTCCTCAAGGATCGGTAAAACATACCGGTAACCCTCCTGGGGTTATATAAGCTTAATTATCTGCAACCTCGCACAGTAAAAAAAACATCGTATCATTACAGTCACATCGGATAAAAGTGCAACCTTTTTACAGGTACTATAAAGGAACTAAGTAAAAGGACCTAACTCTTTTGAAAAAGAAAAATAAGTATTAAGGTATGCTCAAATAGTATTTTATCCACCATTGCCGCTACTTTTAAGGAACCTCGAACTTGTAACATAATCGTTGCATATTCGATCAAGTCATGTTACGCAAGCTGCCTAACTTATAGGAAATCGGAGCATATTTATGTGACTTCAATAGAAAATGCCTCTTTTTTTGCTTGTTAGCTTAGTTTGCTTTAAGGTTCTCATTAATTTCAGTATCACGCTAAAAATTCACTAAAGACAGCATTAATGTCTTTGGTATAAAAATAATGCATGGATAGGATAGGATGATTACTAAGTACACTGCTGTGACAAAATTAAATAGACAGGGTAGTTTAAAAAAATATATTTATTAAAAAAAACTGAACACTATTAAAAAATGAACACTTTTTTTATTAATAGGGTGTCGAACCTCCTTTATTATCAAACAAGGTTTTTATTCTAGGTTGCATAGTATTAACCAAATTATTGATCTGCTCTTGTTCTAAATTATTCCATTCCTCCAGTAACATACCTAGCTTCTAATTCCTTTTTGTTCGAGGGCGTCACAGGTCTTTTTGCAATATTCATTTGTAAAACGTGCCAAACATTCTCTAATGGGTTCATATCAGGTGATTGACCCGGCCACGGTAGAATGGCAAGTCTTTTTTGGGATTTCCAGTCGGTTGCTTTTTGAGCTCTATGACATGGTGCCCCATCTTCCATGAAAAGGTAATCTCTGCGTTTCATATTCCTGCCTTGAAAGATCGGTAGAAGATCCTCTTTTAGGATTTCAATATATTTTTCGGCATCAATTTTACCATCACAAAATACTAAACGACTTCTTCCGCCATACCAAATAGCCCCCCAAACCATAACACTTATGCCGCCATATTTCACAGTTTGCTACAAAAATGTATCTTCCAACTTCATCCCGGAGCGACGACGCCACACCCATTTTCGTCCGCTATCGCTAAATTGACAGTATCGTGATTCCTCCGAAAAAATAACATGCCTCCAAAAGTTCTCATCCTTAGATATCATTTCTTTTGACCAATCAAATCTCCGTTTTTTTGAAGTTTTGTTAACAGAGGTTTCTTTTTGGCTACTCTTTTATAAAGACCAACACTGTGTAGATACCTCTGAACCATTCGACGCGACAAATATGAAGATACAGCCACATCATCCACAGATTTTTCCGGATTTCTTATGACTTCTCGAGCTAACGCCCTCTTTTGTCTCTCAGACGGTCCAGGTCTCCCTGATCTTGGTGAAACACTTGTTTTTTCATACTTTTTGAACTGCACAATTACTCGATTAACAGTTGACAAAGGCACATTTAATGTAGCACTGATATCACGCTGAGATTTACCACCTTCAAATTGGCCAACAATACGCCCTCGAGTAAAATCGCTTAATTCTAGTGATCCATTTTTCCGCGGCATTTAAAAAAGTGTTATTTAACTGAGTATAGGTCCCGTAAACTGTCACAAATTTTTCAGAACTTCCCACTTGTATAGTTTTAATAATCAGTTACATTTATAGGTGTCTATTTACTTTTGACACAATAGTGTATATTATTTGTATTCATAAATAAATAACTAAACCATTCACCAAAATGTAATAAAAAATAAATATATTTTTTGAAAGTAATTTATTTATTTATTTCTTTTATTATATGAATTATTTATTTATGTCTTTTGCTTTGGCTTTTTGACTCTTAAGAACTGTGTTATTTAACGAGCAATAAGCAACTTTATATATTATAATACTAGCTTCCGCCCGCGACTTCGTCCGCGTGGACTTCAGAATTGTGTCCAAAATGAAAGAAAATGTTAAGATAGCGCCATCTAGTGACGAAGTAGATATTTTGAGTTTTTAAGCATTCCTACGGGAAACCTTAAGTTTTCAGGGATAAAAATATCCTATGTGTTAGCCGAGTGCTTTATCTATCTACCTACCAAATCTCTTCCAAATCCGTTTAGTAGTTTCGGCGTGAAAACGGAACAAACAAAGAAACATCCATACTTACGCATTTATAATATTAAGTGAGATGAGATAGTGAGATGAGATTAGGTGCTTACCTATGAAATTGCCGTTTCAGTTTTGAAAGTTCAACAGAATAATATTCCCCCAAAAATTAATTTACTTCCATTAAATTATATGTTGTATGTTTGTAACCTGTATGTTTTTGTTGATCCTTTCACATTCGTATGTAATAGTATGCAACTAAATTAACTATAAATTTGTTATTTACCCGAATTATGTAATAGCATGTAAGAACTTTATTTTAAAAAATGAAGTTATTTAAACGTTTCTTCTCTCTCCGCAAACACTTCCCGAAATGTTGGGTATACGAGTTCCGAGTGGTAGGAACTTCGTATTAGGTAGAAACAATATGACGTTCGAAAAGTGTACAGAGATACCTACTTTGAATAAATATTATTTCATTTTATTTCATTTCATATGATTTTCTAGCTACATTCAAGGTCTTTCATGAATTGGTGATGTCATGTCTCTCATGTAAAAACTGACTGAGTAGGATTCCATTAAATACTGTATTGGCGTTTTCTTAGAGGTCAATAGGGTAAACTTTTTCTACCAAAAAAAAAAAAAACGAAATTATCTGAAAATCATGAAATATTATACGCAATATGTTCAAAAATACATATGGTAACGAAGAACACACTAGTGTAAGCAAAAATAAGTATTTTTTTATGAAAAAAATGGCGATTTTCAGTGACGAAAATATCCATTTTCATAGCTTCTACACCACTGTGCTCTCAAAATATTCAGACAAAGTGCATTTAGCAAGCATTACTTTATTTCTAAATGTCCAATGGTACTTTGGAAATAGTTAGTTGTTTTAAAAATTTAATTGTTTAATATTATTTTCTCTTTGAACTTTTCTAATCAGCAATTTCATAGGTAAGCACCTATATTAACTGAATAACATTTTTGTACCTAAAGCTTACACTAGATACATTATTTGTAATTAAAGGAATAAAAATACAAAGGAAGTCAAAAATAATTACTTTTGCGTCGTAGGAGACTAATTTCATAAAATTCCAAACAGTCTGTATTGCTTATCAATGGGATGTATCTGAGGAAATAAATCTTTGTCCATTCAAAGAAGAGTAAGTCGAAGCATTGTGGGATCGGATATCGAATGGTATCAATGTATTTAAAAAGCTTTAGAAGTAGCTTAGGAAGCTTAACCGCGAGACGTGAGCCTTTAAGACACGCTTTTACAACACATATCGACGATTAAGAACCAAATACTCCTATCTTCAAAGTTGGGTTTTTGCAGATAGGAGTGTTTGGTTCTTAATCGTCGATATGTATTTTGTCCGCGAAGATTGGATATTCTGGACTGGACACAACAGCGCCAAGAGATAAAGTGATCGCCGTGTCATGATCGAAATCCGTCGAAAGATTCATACTTTACAGTAAACGCATTAATGTCCATTACCTCACAAGTAATTTTAGAGTAAATTCTTGTACTAAAAATTATTTGTAAATTATGGGAGCGGGGGGCGGGTACGGTAGTAAAACTTCTAGTTAACACGGAAACGATCGAGCACATCACAATGAACAGAGCAAGAGTGACGAGTTTTAGTACTTATAAACAGCCGCCCGCGCGGTTCGGTTGCCGCATTGACTTTAAGCTTTTGTTACAAATAAATAGCAGAAATAAACCATATTACAGAGTAAAGAGCTATTAAAATGTAGTTTTTCTTGCTCTAAAATATACGTATGCTTTAAAAATATGTTATTATTACCTGATCCAATTACAGGTAAAACATATTTTAATTTTTCATAAGTTCTTTTAAATTTTTTCAAAAGTAACAAGATTAATCTATCCTTGTTACTTTTGAAAAACTTATCTGAAAAGAAGAAATTTTCAATATTTTTCTGTATGAATGATGAAAATGAATTCTTTAGTTTAGTTCATTTCATAGGATAAGCTCGTTTGGAAGAATATATCTTTGTAGCACCGACGTCGGTTATATACTTGGCCTATATAAAGGAAAAAATATATATTAATAGTTAGACCGTGACCGCGGTTTATGATAATTGCTAATGTGATGTAATGCAATACAACCCTTACGATATTACAGTCAGTAATGCCATACATTAATAAAAGGCAGAGATGAGAGAGTAGTAACTTACCTCTCCGTTCATAAAACAATATATTAGAGCTATGAAGAACCCTTGGAAGGAGCGCAGGAAGTGTGTGCCGTAGCTCCACAGTCCGAACTCCCAGACGGTACGGTTCAGTGGCGCTGCAGTCATATTGAGCGCGTTGGTGATGCCGAGCAGAGGGAGCAGTACCAATGCTGCACGCACTGCCTTCCTGCAGCATACGAAGAAACTGATCCGATCTTATATGGATTGATACTGTGCTTTGCACATGCACTTCGTAATGGAATGGTCACCGCTCCGAAACTTAAATTTTGAAGTGGAAATATTTGAGCTATGAGTATCTTTTCACATGCAAAGGATAATAGTTAGATGCCTGCCTTATACAGATAAAACAGCAAAGTATGAGGAATTAACGCCATACCATGTAAACGCTGTCTATGAATATATGCATTGATAGTGCCTTTTATATGTACACGGTAACGTCACGGGCAACGCTCCTTAACGTAACGTATAAAGTAGAAATATATATAGGAATGGATACTTTTTCACATGCAAATGGCAACAGTCATGTACTTTGCGAGGAATGAGCACAATACAAAGGGAATACTTATCATACATGTTCTCTTACATTATACTTTTCTACACAGCACGGCGACCGTTACCGTGTGCGTATATTGAGGTACTTCACGTTTTCATATGACACAGCGACCGTGCCTCATATATACCTCGCATGTCAATGCACATCGCATTATTGAAAATTTGAATGCTTAGAACATCCACTACATCTACTACTAGTAGTCATCCCATAGGTTACGTCAGCCTTCTTATATATATAAGTAAATAAAACGAAATGTTAGGAGTGGGTTATTAAAGGAACGCTCTGTTATGTAAGAAGTTAGCTTATCGTGTTACTGAGTTACGTAATATTTGTCGTGTAAAATAAAGTGTAAAAGCTCAAAAGTTATTTATTTTGAAATAAATAAAAAGTAGGTTTGAAACAAGTAAAAACGATTACAGCAACAACGACAAAGTAAACTCAATTTCTAGTAAAAAAAAAACTTGGCTGGTATTGCAAGCCATTAAATTTATTGTTCGGGGTTTTTTCGAATCCTTACAATATAAATCTTACCTTACTTTTTTCATCTCGGAATTCTGAGTTTGTCGTAATTTCACGATAAGCACTCTCATTATGTTTAGTAGAAATACTAAATTGACCTGAAACATTAGAGTTATAAAAATGTAATAGTAGGTATACTAAATTGTCGAAAATCCTTGAACATATGGACTACAAATAGTTTTGCGTAGTATTTAAAGTTTCGTTTTTACAATAATTAATAAAATGATTATTTAATTTATAAATTGATAGCTGTGCCAATGTGCGGACCGTACATGAACGTAATACTCATGTAGATTGAGTTGGGTTATGATATGTGAGTTATATTACATGTATTTGCACATACGAACCCACACTGACAATCAAGTTACGTGGTCCTAGGATGAGGTTCATAACATTACCATAAACTACGTTATACAGATACATACAGGGTGTAATAATTCAGGTGTAGGATCCGGTAACTTTTTCTACTCATCATACTGTAATACTGAACAACTTTTGTTCTAAGAAATCCCAAGAAAAAATTGATCAGCTGTTTGGTCGAGAGAGATAAAAGTTATTTTTGCGAATTCAGCAAAGTTTTTAAACAAAAACTGTGATAAGTAGAATCCCCAGTTAACGGCTTCGAGATTCAATTTTATTTGGTAGCATAAGTTACATGTCAGAGTTGTAATATAACATCATGTTCTTCTTCTAACTTGTTTGTCACACTAACTTGTTTCTAACACCTGTTTTGTCACACCTGTATTCTTGCATTGTTTCATCACCCATTACTTTTCTGCTAATAAAATACGACAATTGTTTAAAAAAGAGACGCAGCATCTTACTATGATAACAGCTAGTCTTGGGCCTTGGACAATCCAGTACAAAGAGGTAAAGTTGTATCCGTACCAACACCTGAAAATAAAATCGGCATTTTAATGTGCCGCGTGCGGTTAAGCTTGTGGCGGCTTTAACTCGTATTATAAAGGTTCTTTACATACAACGTTCGATGTGGAACTGTTGGGTAAGATCGTTTGCTCATGTCTGACCGTACATAAAACAATGTAATAAGATCTATAGACTATAGCAGCTCACCTGACCACGGGCTAAATGCAACACTAGGCAACCATTTCTATTCCTTAGGAACTTCCTACGGTCAGTTTATTACAACACACTCTAAGATGCGTGTGACCAATTCATATTTTTATTTTATGTAGTACAAGAAGTTATTTCTCTCGTGTACATATTCCAGGAAAAAGAGTGGAATTCTGAGTGGTAGAAACATTTCAAAATATAGAAAGAAAATGACGATATAAATGGAAAGCATTTACTTAAATATAAAATACGTATATTTTCAATTTCAGCACAGGCGTTCCACCTTCTTTGAAAAAGCTGTGCCTATTGTCTAATTGTGTTCAGAAAATTTCTCATGCTCGAGTTACAATTTCGTAGGATTTTCAGGATCCTAATAAACACAGCTACAGTTTTTTAGTAGATTCTATATTATTATTTTAACATGCGTGTAGAAAGATAAGTAATAAATTACATACTTCCATATCTCACATAGATATAATAATTCGAGGGTTCACGGGCGACTTGTATTAAGCGACATTTTTGGAAACACAGGTAACCTCTACTTTAAAAATTTATTTCTTACAAAATACCTTACAAAAAATAACTTCTGAATAATATTTAAAATATTAAGAATATCGACAATCTATATAATACTAAGAAGTTAAGTTTTAATGATTATTTTTCTAAGAAATATTTTTTTAAATCAGTCTCCTGAACATTTCTAAAAATGTCGCTTAATACAAGTCGCCCGTGAACCCTCGATATAGTCAATTATAAAATATTTATTATTTTCACATTTTACTAAATTCGTAATAACTAACCTTTGGGCGGTTTCTCAAAACTAAAAAAAGAGTTTTTTTGCACTTACGAGAAGTATAAGATCTCACACAACTGCCGTTTTGTACACGTTTTTGAAGTAGTAAAATAAGTAGTTACTAGTATTTGTCAACAGCCTATAATTATTTATTTTTGATTGCATATAAAGCACAATCTTTTAAATAAGACACAGAAATAAATTAAAACAATTAAATTTCAACATACTATACAGGTGTTGTACACTTTGGCCATGATTCCTGTATAAGTACTTTATTCCTGAAAATGGGGTTGTCGAGCAAAATAATACCTTTATCTCCTTAATCGAGAAGCATCGGCACGCCACTAAACCTTTTCTGAATAATCACTTGAATTTTAAAAGTGATTTTCTTTGCATAACACTCATTAAGATTTTTGCGGTAGTTGAACCTCAGTTATATTACAAATAATAATCTTTGTACGTTAATATAACGTTATTTAATATTTGATTCGCTTTCTATTATTAAAGAAGCAAAGAAAAGAAAAACAAGATAAAAAATCAGTTGAAACGTGATTGCTCTTGTAAAAAAAACTACAAAACTCACTTCTTAACTGTTTCTGTCCTGTAATGCACCGCCGTCATAGTAGCCCAGAGTGCTGTCACAATCACGGGGAGGCCCCACCCCATGGCGTAGTACAGCAAGTAAGATATGCGCTCCCTCAGCGCGCTGACAGTGACCACGTTGTGCAGGTACAGACCCTCGATGAACATCCACATGAACATCACGCTGATTGCGTACTCCAGCATCACGTAGGTGGATTCACACAGATATGGCTGTAAGTTTCTTTTAATTCAAATTTTTCTTTTAATTCAAAATTTAAAGGCAGATGCAAGATATTGACAAGATCTTTAAAGAGATTTACATAAAAAGTGACCCGTGCGATGTCGCGGAAGCGAAGGACCTAAATAGGAGTGGTTCTACGAAAAATACTCATTTACATCAATGTGACATCCGCAATGACTCGATTCAAGCAGAATTGTCGCAATAAGACTTGTATTTGCTATGTAAATTCGCGTTTATACAAATTAATGAAGCATCTTTTATAATTAAGGCTGCGTATGGGATCCCATAGGTCGGTTTGCATTCGTAGGTTTTTAATAAAAAATGTCGAATATTCTCTATCCAGCATATGGAGTGTATTGTGTTCATGTCTGCAAGTTTCGCCAGCTTCAACTTAGCCACTTAAAGGGCAATACTCGGAATGGACTCAGCGTTCTCCAATATTCAAGAACTCTTTTGCCTCTTAAAGCTTTTTGGTTTATATTAACTGAAATTGTTATATTATGAGCTACTCCATTGTTGCATTACTATATTACTTACATAATTAAATAAGTCATCGTAAATTTGCAATCACTGGAAATATATGTTATTTTTAAGGTATATTTATTTCTGTAATTTAATTATAATCGACAAAATCTAAGCCACGAAAGGTTTCGTCTCGCTTCAAAGATAAAATAAATAATTGCGTCCTATATACGTAAGCTTGTATATTAAAATTATGACATAGGTACGTTTGTTGGAAAGCAATTTCGTGTCTCAAAATTCCTAGGAAACATATATAAGCGCCCAACGTATGAAAATAATACAATGTGTAACTATATTAAAAGGACACCATTCACACACACGAGATAATCATATTGTATTACGTAAGTGATCAAGGGAATATTCCTATGAGAGTGTACAGGAGCTACTGTACAGGAAATCAAATGAAATACCTTTCTTATACAGGATGTAACGAAAGGCTGCAGTAATACAAGTAAGTTCCAGTAGTACGCGTAGACATATGAAACATATTTACATATGTGTACGCGTACTACTGGAACGTATAGCTAAATTTAAATCAGAAATGTAAGAGAACTTACCATGTTATCGATACCTTTGAAAGTAACGTTATCGTTAGTGGATAGGTCTCCGAGCTGACTCCTGATCAGAGCCTGATCGATGTAGACAGTCAGTCTGATGAGCACTTGAACCACCATGGCTAGGAACAGACTCTTGTGGATGCGTGTACGATTATTTTTTAATGACCTAAAAATAGATGTTTCAGAATACTATGGAAGCTCATCATGATCGCCGTATATAACGATATGTACATATAATCTCTGTCTACAATAGTTCATTTGGACCAGATGATTGTGTGTGATTGGTCCCAAAATAGAGTTCAACAAAATAGGTGAAGTCCCGTTAACTGGGTCTTCGAATTTCCTGAAACCTAAAGTTGAAAAAAATAAACTATTTGTGTGAAATCCAGAGTTTTTTTACGATTTTGTAAAACTTTAGAACAAAAGTTGTTTACAATGATGAATTCGGTTTTCGATTCCCTCACATATTTTGTTTGTATATTGTCCTCAAATAATGAAATATTGAATGAAAGTCTATCGAATATTTCGGGTCATTCATGTTTTAATTTTTGTTTACTACTTACTCAAACATAATAATAATATAATTAAGCAAGGTAATTTGCCTTACCTGTAGTATGAGAATATAACCAGCGATATAACCAAAGCAACTAGTGAAATACTGAACCCAGCTATCTCCATATACCTGGTGCGTTGAGCTATTTCAAACTTTATCTGTAAGTAATTAAAAAGTACAAGAAAAATTTAATAATTGAAAATCATTAAAGAGATTGATATTCAAAATAGATGTGTTATTCTGTTGAAACACGATACAAGAGTGACTTCAAAGCAAACGCTGATGGTTAACCATCAAATTTGGATACGTACTTACGTGACATGACCATACAGTCATGTTAGTATTGTAGTTTCCGAAACATGCTTACAAATCGCTCTTAGTCTTTATTTTACACGTTTTCGTTGTATTAATTAGTATATCGATCAAGTGAAATGTCTAAACCATACAAAATAGGGGAAGGTCGTATAGTATCGGACACATTTTAATTTTAACAAATAAGTCTCGAAATTGAAGACATAAAAAACATTTTAAATAATAATTGTGTACATTGAAGTTAATTCGTTATACCGTATTGGTAAAAAGAAAATAACTGTATCGATAACCGATTTATATCAATCATAATTTTATAAAATTATCGTATAGTATAGGACATCGTCGGGTAGTATGGGACAGTATACTTAAAAGGCCAAAAAAATATATATTAATGAGAGTAAGAATAGGTGAATACCTTTAATAAATACCTTGCGAATGTGTCCGTCAGAGGAGTTCTTAACATTTAAGAAAAAAGTAAAATATACAATGTAGGAGCAAATTCGTTAAGTATGGGACAGTGTCGTTTAGTATGGGACATCTTATTATTTTACTATTATTATTTATTATTGTTTTGGTATTATTTATTACTATGTTGAAATATAAATTTGGGCTACTCTGACCACTTCGCATCTGTCAGTCTCGTATAACGTGATTTCATTGTCTGAGCTAACTCCCAAAAATATCGTGTATAGACTATCAATTATTAAGAACTAGCTGAGAGACCGAGCGTCCCTTGTTCAGTGGGAGCGTTAATAAACTAAGATAACTTGTTTAGTAGTAGGATCTCTAAGATTTATTTTCTATGAAACATTTTTGCTTTTTGAATTTTTTTGTCGATAGGACAAACAACATTTGTTCTAAAAATATCTTTTTTTTTTTATAATTTCATTCAATTGAAAAAAATACTAATTATCGTTTTATAAAAAAAAACATGTGATGAAATAAAACTTTAAAAACTATAATAAGGAATTTTCAGATAATGTATTTATGTCCCACCGTTCATAAGATTCTCAACAGATGGCGTTTGTTTGCGTATGGGAAGTACACTCAATCTGAGAAGGTTGATGCATGATAATGTAGGTAATATAGATCGTAACGCCACTCATTTTAAGTTCAGATCAGTGTTGGTACCATCGTGGCGGTTACGTCAAGGCCGAACGCAAAATTCTCGAGATATCGATGTTTTTTTACCTTTTCTTGGATTTCAAATAAGTTAAAAAAACCGTTCAAGTTAAACTGAAAGTATTAAAATGGCCGATTTTTGTGTGTTGGTTTCAACATAAACAAATATTTAGTTTCCGAGCGAATTTGCAATTAAAACAAAATACAGGGTTTACAGGTTTTTTTTAACAATATTTTTGTGATTTTTATGATTCTGTACAAGACAATTTGTTTTATATTATTTTAAGTATGTTATACATTTTTTCCATGGTGATAGCTTTAAGCATTTTTTCAAGAATTTGAATTGATTTGGCGATACTTAAGGCCTTAACGGTAGCAAAATAGATTTAATATTGTTGAAAATATACCAAAAGCCACATAAACATAGATACTTATTAATTGAATTAACAGAGACGATAAATTTCTAACTTGATCAAGTATGGATGACCTGGGTGCGTTCTGGTTGCTCTGTTATATAATATGTAATTTCTTCTTACAAACCAAAAATAAATTGAATTTATACATTATTATGATTAAAATGCAATTAATAACTCGATATCATGTTAAAATTCCTTTAAGAAATACAAAAACAATACTGACAAGCGTTGTGCATCAAAAAAAAATGATAAGTATTTTTCCGGTAAAAAAAAAAGAAAAGTAATGTTCATCATTATTATGATATTAGTTAGTAATATCAATCAGTTTTTAGGACTTTTTAGAGATTTTCTTATCTTCAATGTTGATCAGCGCCATCTAGTTAAGTTTAGAAAAAGCCGTGGAAAGATTGTGCCATAAATAAAAATCCGTTCAAATGTCCCTAAAATATATATTTTTTCACTCTTAAGTCTTTTTATTTACATATTTATTAACTTAAGTTCACACAAAATAAAAAATAAAAAGGCAAAAAACATAAAGTTTCGTGGGATACGATGACGGACCAAAAAGTAGCAAAACGTAGACGGCTGGCACCAAAACCGCCAGGCCACAACGTACATATCAACTACTGTTAAAAATAAGCATCATATACGTTCAAATTTTATGTAATTTCGCTCATATCATATCTCCTTTAAATGAGTGTTTTCGAAAATAATTTCCTTATAATAACCTTTTATCCTAGATTTTCATCGAAAGGTTTGTTTTCGAGATCGTCGGGACGCATAACTCGTTTAATAGTAGCGTTTAAGGATAGCTACTAACTTGTAATAATTAAAAGTATCAGGTACTATTTTATTTATTTTTGGGCAATTCTTATTTATCATTTATTATTAGCGTGGACGTGTCCCATACTATACGAAACTTCGCTGTCCGATAGTATACGACACGACCAACATTATAAAAAAATAAATTAAAAAAGAACTCATTCGTTTTAGTATCATCAATTCAATCTGTAATAAACTTATGATACACTTGTAACGTGTGATGTTTGTAATAACTTGTGCAGATAGTAAACAAAGCAAAAAATCTATTCCTTACGTTGAAATTGATTTACTCACATAAATCGATGCGGTGCGCGCAGGAGCGTCGGCAGCTTGCCACAAACCGGTTCATCGCGTGTCTAGAATGGTATATTTCGCTTGTGCGTTGCATAAATGGCGTTTAGACGTGAAATAGAGATGTTATCGACATTGTCCCATACTATACGCTGTCCGATACTATACGACCTTCTCCTATATCAACGAGCAATGCAGAACTTAGTCGTATTTTCTCAGTAATACCGATAATGTTGAAAGCCACTGACTAGACTTAATAAAAAAAAATATGAATGAAAACAAGCTAACATTTAATTAACTTTGTGATCGGTGCAGCGGTTTTCAAGCCAATCTCGGCTATACAAACATACTTATAATCTGATTACTGAAGGACTTATTTGAAGTAGCGTAAATAATCGAAGTATTACAAACCTGAGCATCCCTCTCGTCTTCATAAACCTCTCCGAAGAGCATCTGGACCTCAGTGGGGAAACAAGGTGTGTAGTTGGTCCATCCAATGACACTGCTTTCATTTGGTTTCCTCCCGAGCCACAACCCTGCCTCGCCACAACGTCGGAATGCTAACCCTATATGTAAACCATGGGATATTCAATATTTGATTTAGGTTTTAATATAGAAAGAAGAAATAAAGAAATAAAACATTCCAACTTTTTTCTAAATTAACTTATAATAGTACAGTTACAAGTACGTAACAGCGTAAGAGAAACTTATTAGCGAGCTTAATAATAATAAGATACCAAGGTGTGATTATGTTATCGATTCAATACATATAACCTCTTTCTCAGACTGCATCAACCATATATACCAATATTATAACTATAGATTTAGGAGCACTACGGATTACCTTTAATTATTATCTCGCATGTGCTATTGACATTGATATGTTTGGCTGCAAGACTACATAAACTCACGACTAAAGGAATAACGCACGTTCGCTCCCTATGAGGATCAACATCGCAGATTGCGATTGAATTGGTGGAAGCGTATCTAACAGCTATTTCCATTCTCTTTTTGCGCTTGTTGTTTTCATATCGTGTGACTCAATCAAACGCGGTATTCTCGTGTAGAGCATTTAGATTTAGAACCTACCAAACCTTGCGTTGTAAACTGTATACATACCTTCATAATTAGTTGCCGACGTGCTAGTGTCTTTACGATATTTTCTTTCCTAAGATATCCAATTCCGTATAGTAGGTATGAGGAATTATTTGAGCGCTTTTCTTCAGAACCATCGTGTTGCTACCAGCGAGCGACATGATGTCAAGCTACGTCTAATACGGAATGAAAATATGGAAAAGTACAAAGAATCTAGCCTAGGGCACATCTGACATCAACAAGAATCTGATCACAAATCATTTGTTAAAATATATATTTTATGGCGTAGATGGAAAATTCTGACTTACATACACGTACACAAGGGTAGCCTGTAAGATTCATAAACCTTCCCTAAGATAAGTGATAAGCGAAAAATGAAAGACTAAGAAAAGATCTTGGCTAGTGTGAAAGAGTTGAGTTTTCTGGTAAACTGTTTAGTTTAAAACGTCAGAGCTATAGAGATCCCACCATTTCAGAGCCCCAGATATTCCTGGAAGCAGAGAGTACCAACAGAGACGTGCGAGGGTGGGTGGGTATAGCGAATGTGTGATATTGTTAGACCTTTGTCGCTCTGAAAGTTTAAATTAAACTAGTTTCCCAGTGCACAAATCAGATAAAAGCAGTGTTAACGTTTGCCACTGCTGGATAAAAACATCACTCACTGGTGGTGTCGCTGAGCCTGGCCGGGGGACAGTGATGCCAGGCCACACCTCGCGCCGGCGTGGGCGGCCAGCAGAGAAACGTGTCGAACGTCGCGTTACAGTACACCGTCTCTGGAAATGCAATCACGGGGTAACTGAGACGCCGAGACTCAATAGCCAAAGCAATAGCATTAGTTAATCCATTTATTTATGCGCCGTCCAATGAGACAAGGATCATTTCAAAATTGAACTTAAAATATAATACATTATATTTCATGATATTATAATGGTAGTACGTACAACGAAACTACATTAATTTTGTAAAGATTTCTAGAAATAGTTGTCGTTCAAATTGTATGATTTGTGAACAAGCATCAGCGTGTATCTTATTGATGTTCTAAATTTGAATTTGAATAGCACCAAAATAAAAATGCGCAGCTTATTTAATACTTTAACAATACAAACGTCCCTTGTACATGTAGCTATTCCTCTCAGAATTCCTACGGACTGCTGGTTTCACCAACACTAAGTTGCGAGCCTGTATAATATAGTACTAACTACAGTTATGTACACATAACGTTATTAAATAACGCCACATGGGACGTTATGTTCAACTAAAATTTCCATGAGTGGCAACAAGTTTCCCGGTAGTTGACGAACAGATCGTCAATTATTATTGCTGGAAACGGCTAATGTATACAATTTTAATCAGGTTAAAGCATTTAACAATTAGTAGGTAGATTCAATTACTTCACGTGAGATAACTATACATGTCAAACCATTTATATAATAAATAAGTCAATAACAAAGAATAAAACAATCTCACTAATATTATTAATGCGAAATAAATAAACAATAATAATAAATTAATATCCAGGAGAAATCACGAACGGTCATCTGGCCCCAGACTAGGATTCCTTGTATTATGGGAACGAGAGACTGATATACGCAAACAAATCTGCTCATCACAGAAATGTTTGCCCTGAGTCTCTCGGATCAGTGGTAAGGAGCACTAACCAATGTTTGTTTATTTGTAATGCTTTCACGTCGAAACTACGGAATGAATTTGGATGAAAGGGGTTTGAAGATTTTGGCCCACTGATCGAGCCGCCATTTTATTTTATTTCTTCAAAATCGTGGCACACGACAAAACCTATATAAATCGACTCGGGACACTTACACGGACAAAAAATACTTAGGTCAATATGTCCTAATCGTCACATTACAAAGTTATTTGCAGTAAAAGATTTATATACGATGACTTCATTTTTTTCACGCAAAAAATTTCTACCTACTATGTACTACTAAGAAGCGGGCGTGGCTAACTGCGCCTTGCATGATCGCGTTGATCACGCAGGTCAACTGTATACAGACATGATCCCAACTTGGATGGGGTTGAATGTTAGTGGCATTTACCTTTCTGGTGCCGGCTGCTGTCTCTAGATAGCAGAGTCGAAGCCCTTATAGACAGCTCGGAAACTTTTAATATTGGGTTTTGATATTTTTTTAAATAAGCGGCAGATGTACTGATACCACCGTTATGATTTTCGCTGTTGGCAGCTTTGTAACTTTTGACCCTCCGCAATACGTTTTCGCCATTAAGCCGGTTTTCTGCAAGTCTCTCTCAGTCATGGTGGGCTATTTTTAAGGCTACCGTATCCTCGCTTGGGACAATTTAGAAGCGAAGCAATGTGCTTCGTAGGTCTATTTCTCATTTGCTACTTACTTCGCAAGAAATCAGTTAGGCTAGGAAGCTTCTTCAAGATACCTCATATTGGTAACTCTGTATTGTCATGTAATTCCTAGGATCTTACGTATATAGAGCATGTAAAAGGTATTAAGTCGACCCTCCTGTTTAGCATACGATTGTGGTTCTGTACAAGAGTATGTTGAAACGCAGGTCTGAAAGACGATAACTGATGTGAGGTGAGCTATATGTATGGACTGGCCTGCTCTTCATTGGTGTTTGGTCATTAGTCACTAATTGTCCAGTTACACATAATACTTATATGTTTTTGTCGATCCTTTTATAATGGTATTCAACTAAAAATAACTATAATCAAGGTTTTACCAGAATTATTTATTTATTTATCGCTGAAAATTTCCAGCAAAATATACCTTTATTTTATTTTTATTTTATTTTATTAATTTTAGGAAGACTAACAGCTAAATGTTTACAGTAGTAACATTACACATGAATAGATACAATGCTATTAATAAGTCTCCACCGATAGGTAACCAGATAAGAGCAGGTGCATATTTGTAACAATATAATTGAGTACATATAAAGAAAAAAAAACTTAAAAACTGAAGTGCGTATTAAGCTAACTTTAAACAAACAAAAATATTAAATAAGAAAAAGAAAAAGTCAAGGATTTGCAAAGAAATCTGAACCCAGAACCTTGCGTACTGTTGAGAAGCTGGAGAAGAAGAGGTCAAGATCATGAGAAATAGAAAACCTATTGCATGTTTTGGATACTCGAGACATAAAGGAGTTTTCTCTTATATTAGTAGAGCAAATGGTATGTGCAAAAGTGAGCGCTGCCTAAAACTGAGTTGATTAGTGCGTAAGCAAATCTTAGATAGTAATTCTGGGCAATCGATGGAGGAATTGGCTATATTGAATAAGAAAGTAGTGTCGTTTATATTTCGCTTTAGTTCTAAAGGTAGGAAGTGATACTTCTTACATCTATGCTGGTAATCGATAGATCTTTGCCGAATTTTAAAATCTAAATACCGAAGAAACTTTTTTTGTATTCCTTCAATGCGTGACTTGTAGATTTCGTATTGGGGGTTCCAGACCTGTGATGCATATTCGAGGTGGCTGCGCACGAAGGCACACTAAAGAATTTTTATGACTTTAATATCACTGAAGCTGTGGGTGGTTCTCATTACGAATCCTAAGGATTTACTTGCTTTAGACACAATTGAATCTATATGTTTATCAAATTTAAGGTGATTATCGAAGGATGTCATCCACTCTATTGATTATTGTGTTGCGCAAGGTATACCCATCATCAATTGTGGTACGTTTTCGTGAAAAAGTCATGACAAAACATTTGGATATGTTAAGATCCTACTTATTTAGCGAACGGTAAGTGTCAAACCTATATAAGTCCTCCTGAAGTAGTTTTATATCCGTGATATTATTAATTATTTTAAGTATCTTCATATCATCAGCAAACAAGAGTATTCTAGAGTGAATAAAGCATTTCTTAATGTCATTGATAAAGATTATAAAAAGCAACGGCCCCAACAAGGATACTCATGGACAAAAAAATCGACTCAAGGTTTGTTACACGACTTTTGAAAAAAATAACTCAATTTAAAAAACACTAAACGAAAAGTTAAAAAACTGCGTGTTTACTCTTTATGATTTTAGTTTAGTGGTTTCTAGTTTTTTGTTTTTTGTATTTAGTAGTTTTGTAGACTGAGTTACTTTTTCAAAAGTCGGGAAACAAACTGAGTCGATTTTTAGTCCACCAGTAAAAGCAGCAGCAAAAGCAGCAGCGGGCATCGCAGGACCGGTTGATGTGGAAATTCTTGGCAGAGGTATTTGTCCAGCAGTGGACGTCTTTCGACAGATGATAATGATGTACATGTAAGACTTTTATTTAAAAAATGTGTCGGAGGGAGTTTCTTTTTGAACCCACTTCTCTCCCCAAAATTATAATAAAATGACGGATAACCGAAAAAGCCGGAGGCGTTTGAGATCCAGGAATTTCAGTTCTCGAGTGGCGAGGCAACCGCACACTTGAAGACGCAGTGTAGGTAGGCCTCACTCTCGGTTGACCGATGACCTGGTGAAGGTTGATGGAATCTTTCGGCTGATGATGATAATGAAAAGTGAGAAGAATCACCTATCTCGGGCTCATACTAAGAGGTGACCCACCACACATATAACCTGGTTACCCCTACCCCATGAGGAGGCCTGGCATATACTGGGCTGGCCGGAAAAATTATACGGCAGCTGTGGATGGATGCAAATGCACTTCCCATGGCGCCCCACCCAAGGTGGTTGAGGTTTGAGGTTTTAGTGGTTATTTCTGCCTGATTCGTTCAGGCGAGCGAGTCCACATATTATGTCGGTGCGCCCCCCGGAGCGGCTGGTTGATAAATGAGTATCCTCCACGTAAAAAAAAGGAGAACTTAGGAACAAATACAGTTTTTATTAAAACTTAGGATGGTATTATCCCGAAAACCTCAGGTTCCATGCTTTATAATTTATAATCAAACTTTTAAAATGCTTTTTAACAAAACAAGGTATTTTAGTTCAGGAGTTAAGGTCGAGGTTTTGTATCTTTCTTTGTTACAATAAAATATTTTTATTATTTTTTATTTTATTTTTATTTTTAGAGCTTCAACTTTAAATGTCTGGAAAAATATATATAAATGCCAGATTTAGAAAATTTTTATGATCCTTTTTATTAATAAACTATTCTGAATTCCGAATCTAGTCTTAACTCAATATCCCACTACTGGACCCTTTTTGCTTGGACGCCCACATTTACATGGCTTATTGAGTAATCTTCGCCCATTTCACGTTGGGCGCCACGCTGTGCTCAGTTCATGTCAATAATGGTAGGTATGTTGTTTCTGGGTGTATTGGAAATTATTGCTCAAACACTTTGAAATAACTGTGTACAATAACAATGAAAATGTTTAAGGCACATTAAAAAATAAACACATAAAACGTTTGCCTTTCCACTTTTACCTTCCAAAATAATTCTCACAGGCGCTAAGTATAGCCAAATCGCAATATTAAACTCTTGCCTCTCACTCGGTGGACTGATGACCTGGTGAAAGTTGCGGAAAGCCGCTGGATACGGGCAGGGCTACAATAGTGGTTGTGGAAATCCTTAAGGAAAAGTTTTGTTTAGCAGTAGATGTCTTACGGCGATGATAAAATAAAAAAATATTGTTCGGTCTATCTTGATTAATCTAAATTAATAAAATTATTGAAGCTAATATATGTATATAATACAATATAAAACTAAATACAATAAGTAAAAAGGTAAGTATTCAGGACGGAAGAGAATGTACGTATTTTAGCGAGCTATACCGTCTCGCTACAAATAAAAGCTTTTTTGAAATGAGGATGACAGCTTTATAGCAACCTCACAGCAACCAACGATTAAACAAACATCGTCTCATGGAAACCGACGTAAATAGGTAGTACCATAGTACAAGAATTCCAAAACGTTTCTTTAAAACAATATACTCACATGAACATCAAAAAATAAGAGTTAAAAATAGCAGTATATCTGTAACGGTTAGTAGAAATTTTCAATGTTTCATAATGTTTCTTTTACTCTTACCTACAAATCTAACAAAATAGGAAAACGCGTTCGGTGACAGGGAACGAATCAAGTGGACCAGACCTAGATTAAAAATATATGTTACCAGGTCAAGGTTACATTTTAGCGCTGAAGGATCATCAGTGAAGAGACCAAGGGCCACTTGATCATCGACTTTCATTGCTATGCCCTTATAATTTAATAGACTTGTTTTGTTCGCTCATTATTGTTACGGATTTTGTAATAAATAGAACAATAATTGTTCTTAATTATTGTATGGGATATCAGAGCCGTATAGTATTTTTATATTCAAAGATCAGAATTATGGTACGTCTTTAACCTTTCCATCCTTTACGCACAGAGCATTTGATCTATACAGGGTGTCCAAAAAGTGAAGGATAATCCTTCACCTGTGGATTGGTCGAATCATTTCCTACTACATACCAAAAAAATTTTCTAGTAAAAGTTTTGTGATATCGGTATTTTTAGATTTTTTCAAAAAAAATGACTTTCTTCAGTTTAATGCATGCCATTCCTACAAATTAAGACATTTTTAAGTCCTGTTTTTTTTAAATACTCGTGGATACATAATTTATTAAACACAATGGTGAATTATTTATTAAAGTGCTGGCAAATCCTGTAAAAAAAATAAGTTTTGCAAATTTTTTTCAAAATTTTTTTCGAATAGTTAACTTAGATAGCCTGTGGTGTAAAAAAAATACTAAACTGATCATGCCAACAACTTTAAAGAAATGCTTAGTTATGGACAATTCCAAAATGGTATAATTGTTTGCCATTACATTAAAAAAAAATTTTTATGATAATTCTAATGCACCAAGGTCGAATTTTTGGAGTTTTGCTATACTAAAATTCTATCGACATAAAGTAACTAAGCAAGACTTTCGTTGGTTTGTTCATTTGAATAACGACCTGACACGCTACGCCAGGATACAATGGATAAAAATAAAAGACAGTATGGAATATTTAATATATATATTTTTTTAATAATAAATATTCAAAATTCCCGCCATTAGCCGTTATGCATGTTCTACATCTTTTTACAAAGGACCTATTTAGGCGGCGGGCGTATCCTTCTCTTGTTTGTTCTGCAGCTCTATCTATTTCTTCTCGCAGCTGCGTGATATTTGAAGTCTCCGTTGCATAGACTAAATCTTTTAAGCAGCCCGAAGACTCGTCGCGTCATAGATTTTATGAAAATACTCATTATCTTCGTTCATTTATTCTGCAGAACTCTGATCTTCATGGGTAGTCGTTAGGTTCCAAGGTTTGAACCCGCTGCACTTGAAATGGCCAGTAAGGTCGCCAGACCTTAATCCCCTGGATTTCTTTTATTGGAGCTGCTTATAAGATTTAAATTCCAGCCCTTATGAATGCTCTACATCTTTTTACAAAGGACCTATTTAGGTGGCGGGCGTATCCTTCTCTTGAAATTTGTTCTGCAGCTCTGTCTATTTCTTCTCGCAGCTGCGTGATATTTGAAGTCTCCGTTGCATAGACTAAATCTTTTAAGCAGCCCGAAGACTCTCACGTCATAGAATTTTATGAAAAAACTCATTATCTTCGTTCATTTATTCTGCAGAACTCTGATCTTTATGGGTAGTCGTTCGGTTCTAAGGTTTGAACCCGCTGCACTTGAAATGGTCAGCAAGGTTGCCAGACCTTAATCCCCTGGATTTCTTTTATTGGGCTGCTTATAAGATTTAGTCTATGCAACGGAGACTTCAAAATCACGCAGCTGCGAGAAGCAATAGACAGATCTGCAAAACAAATTTCAAAAGAAGGATACGCCCGCCGTAAAAAAGTTCTTTGTAAAAAAAATGTAGAGCATGCATAAGGGCTAATGGCGGAAATTTTGAACATTTATTATAAAAAAAAGATATTTTTTATCCATACTGTCTTTTATTTTTATCCATTGTATTCTGGCGTAACGTGTTAGTTCGTTATTCAAATGAACAAACCAACCAAAGTCTTACTTAGTTACTTTATGTCGATAGAATTTTAGTATAGCAAAACTCCAAAAATTCGACCTTAGTGCATTAGAATTATCATAAAAAAAATGTTTTTAATGCAATGTCAAACAATTATACCATTTTAGAATTTTCAATAACTAAGCAATTTTTTAAAGTTGTTGGCATGATCAGCTTAATATTTTTTTTTACACCACAGGCTATCGAAGTTAACTCTTCGAAAAAGTTTTTGTAAAAAATTTGCAAAACTTATTTTTTTACAGGATTTGCCAGCACTTTAAGAAATAATTCACCATTGTGTTTTATGAATTATGTATCCACGAGTATTTTAAAAAAAATAGGACTTAAAAATGTCTTAATTTGTAGGAATGGCATGCATTAAACGTAAGGTCAATTTTTTTGAAAAAAAATTAAAAATACCGATATCACAGAAATGGTGGGACTTTCACTGGAAAAAATTTTTGGTATGTAGTAGGAAATGATTCGACCAATCCGCAGGTGTAGGATTATCCTTAACTTTTTGGACACCCTGTATATATAAAAGAGAAACTGACTGACTGACCGATATATCAACGCACAGCCCAAACCGCTGGGTCTAGGGATTCCAAATTTGGCAAGTAGGTTCCTTATGAGGTCTAGGGGGGCACTAAGAAAGGATTTTTCAAGATTCACCCTCTAAGTGGGTGAAACGGGGGTCCACAGTAGATAAATCAACGCACAGGCTAAACCCCTGGGTCTAGAGATTCTAAATTTGCCAAGTAGGTTCCTCATAAGTTCTAGGGGTGCACTAACAAAGAATTTTTCAAAATTCACCCTTTAAAGGGGTGAAACGGGGGTCCAAAATGGACAAATCAACGCACGACCTAAACCCCTGGGTCTAGAGATTCCAAATTTGGCAAGTAGATTCCTCATAAGGTCTAGGGGTGCACTAAGAAAGGATTTTTCAAAATTCACCCTCTAAGGGGGTGAAACGGGGGTCCAAAGTAGATAAATCAACGCACAGGCTAAACCCCTGGGTCTAGAGATTCCAAAATTGGAAAGTAGGTTCCTCATAAGGTCTAGAGGTGCACTAAGAAAGGATTTTTCAAAATTCACCCTCTAAGGGGGTGAAACGGGGTTCCAAAGTAGATAAATCAACGCACAGGCTAAACCCCTGGGTCTAGAGATTCCAAATTTGGCAAGTAGGTTCCTCATAAGGTCTAGGGGTGCACTAAGAAAGGTTTTTCAAAATTCAACCTCTAAGGGGGTGAAACGGGGATCCAAAGTAGATAAATCAACGCACAGGCCAAACCCCTGGGTCTAGAGATTTCAAATTTGGCACGTAGATTCCATATGAAGTTTCGGTGCACTTAGAAAGGATTTTTCAGAACTCACCCTCTAAGGGGGTAAAAATGGGATCCAAAGTAGATATATCAACGAACAGGCCAAAACCCTGGGTCTAGAGATTTCAAATTTGGCATGTAGATTCCATATGAAGTCTACGAGTACACTAAGAAAGGATTTTTCAAAATTCATCCTCTAAGGTGTTGAAAATGGGGTCTGAAGTAGAAAGATCAACGCATAGGCCAAACCCCTGGGTCTAGAAACTTGAAATTTTGCACAGGGTTTCCTTATGAGGTTTAAAGGTCTACTAAGAAATGATTTCTCAAAAATCACCTTTAAGGGGGTGAATCGGGGGTCCAAAGTAGATAGATCAACGCACCGGCCAAACCCCTACGTCTAGAGATTCCAAATTTGGCAAGTAGGTTCCTTATGAGGTCTAGGGGTGCACTAAGAAAGGATTATTCAAAATACACCCTCTAAGGGGGTGAAACGGGGGTCCAAAGTAGATAGATCAACGCACAGGCCAACCCCTGGCTCTAGAGATTTGAAATTTGGCAAGTAGGTTTCTTATAACTTCTGGGTTTAGAAAATTGAAATTTTGCATAAGGTTTTCTTATAGAACGGAGGCAGCCACTAAGGAAGGATATTTCAAAATGCTCCCTCTGTAGAGGTTAAAATGGGGGTGGTAGTTTGTATAGGAAAGTACAGGCCAAACCCCTGGGTCTAGAAACTTGAAATTTTGCACAGAGTTTCCTTATGGAATGGAGGCAGGCATTAAGGAAGGGTTTTTCAAAATTCACCCCCTGGAGGTGTTAACATGTGGGTGGAAGTTTGGATGGAAAAAGTCTAATTTTATGCGCTTTTAAACTTAAAACTCTCTACTACTACTCTTAAAAATAATTGATAAAACTTTTCATGTTCGCCCCGAGAGATATGAAAGTGAGGATTGAAATGGGTAATGTCCAATACATAGACAAAACCTATGGGTCTAAAAACTTAAAACTTCAACATAAGGTTCTTCATATAACGCAGGCATCCATTAAGAAAGGGTTCTTCGAAATGCACCCCCTGAGGATGTGACACAGGGGGTTGAAATAAGTATTATCAACGCACAGACCAATCCCTGGGTATAGACATTTGAAATTTTGCATAGGCATTCCTTATATAACGGAGACATCCACTAAGGCAGACTTTTGCAAAATTCACCCCCTAAAGGGGTTAAAATGGGGGTGTAAATTTGTATGGGAATAATTTATAAATTTATAACTTGGCATAACTATTCTTGAAAACAAATGATGAAACTTAAGTTTAATATATTTCATAGTTCACCCCATGAGGGGGTGAAAGTGATGGTTGAAAGGGTAATATCAATGCGCAGGCCATACCTATGGGTCCAGAATGGGTCAAAATATCATAATATCAAAATATCAAAGTAACAAAATATCAAAATATTAAATATCAAAATGTCGAACCGTCGCAGCTCGAAATGTCACAACGTCGAAGCTTCGAGTCATCGAGTCGTCAAAACATCACAGCGACAAAATTTCGAAACGACAAAATGGGAAAAGGTCAATACATACTTATGTCAAAAAGTTAACATGTCAAATCTTCTACATAACATCTAAAATCTCCAGAAAACATTTACTTAACTAACTAAACCTTTTCTTTCTGATGCCCCCTTAGTTTCTCAAGTCACTACCCTTCGACGAAACCTTTCTTCTCTGAATCTCTTCTAATCTCCGCTCCGCGGACAATCCCTTTTCTTCCCTTTTTGACGTCTTTTCAAACTCGATGCATACTCTCGGCTCAGTTATTTTTGAAATTAATCCGCGATAAATAAACAGACTTTATTATTTAAATATTATATTTTTATGCATGACATTTTAAATTATCTTATTATTTATTTAATTATTGCCTTGACGATCATATTAGGCATAGGCATTATTTGAGTTTGCGTGTACCATCCTCGACTACATCGTTACTTTCCATCAGGTGAGATGTAGTCAAACGCACTCAAATTTTTAATAAAAAAAAATTAATCCTCTGTCATTTTTGTAAACTTGACATTGATAATATGAAATAAAAAAATCTAATCTATTTTATAGATTATAATAGGATAGTGTAACCGCTTTTTAGTCTACGCGGGCGAAGCCGCGGGCACAAGCTAGTGTTTTATAATAGCCAACGCACACAAGTCTAAACTCTTTTTTTTTATTTCGTAGTTGCTTTCATTGTATCCAGATAATTTGTTATTGGAAGAGTTTGTTTTGTTTTGTTTGAACTACAGAGTTTGTGAGAATTGAATTTTGGTACTGAGTGCTAATAGGTACTGAATATCAAATATAATAAATGTCATGTTTTCCATTTAGTCCATTTTTAGAACTAAATAAACCTTTCCTAATGTATCTATTTTAGGTAAATCTCTTAAAACAATGCTGACTTCCATTGATACGATAAGCTGTTAAAAGTTTCAAGGAAGCTGCTTATTAACCTATTCATTATCAATTAATATATTGTTACTTTATGGTAATGACCATGCACAGTATAACGTAACGTCTTAGGCAGGAGCGATGACCTACTGACAGTCACGAAAAGCCACTGGATGCGGGCAGTGCATAACTAGCCGTTGTGGATGTGTGCCTTTTTTCAGGAGTAGATGATTGATGTGATGAAATATTTTATGTCTCATCTATCCTCGTCTTCAATTTAATAGTGTAAAAGGATCCCTAAATAAATCTTTTTAATCTAGCCTTGAACATCTCCTGGTTGCAAAATTCATGAACGCTGCCTTTTTTTTACACTTAAATCGACAATGTCTTTTCGGTGTTTTAGAAATTTGATTGATTATGGGAGAAGAAGAGCCAGCGACTCTCGATGGACAGTTTTTGGAATTCGCAAAATTTATGGATGTTGACAAAAGTAGAGATGGCACAACAATTAATTTATACCGAAGCGATTACTGGATGCGGCAAGCAAAAATATTGGACGATAGAAAGTTGACTATGACAGATACAGGGTTAGCGTTTTGGAAATTTTGGTAAGTTGATTTTATGTAGGTACCTTGAAAATAATCTAATCTAATCTACGTAATCTAATCTCATGATGAAATTCTATACAGGGTGTAAGGGACTGGTTTCCGAAAACTTTAACAACTTTCTACCAGATTTTTTTTCAGCAAACGAAAAAAAATCGGCTTCTCCATACAAACTGTCCAATCAAGTTTGTAATTGTGTATGGAGAAGCCGATTTTTTTTTCGTTTCCTGAAAAAGATCTTGTGGAAAGTTGTTCAGTTTCGTCTATTGAGCAAGCCCTTAAAGTTTTCGGAAACCTGTCCCTTACACTCTGTATAGTCTCATCTATTTCGAACCTAGAAACGTAGATCTCAGCTTTATAAGAACCGAGTATTAGAAACTGTCACATAGCATTAGTGAGACATGGTAACTAATAATTTTAAAACATTATAGGTTGAAAGTTAATATTAAACATAAAAGTGTGCGTGAACGTTTTGAAATATAGTATTTTTTTACTACAGGCATTATTTTCATAGAAAGCCAACAAAGATCTCTTAAATTACTTACCCAAGGATTTTCCGGCATTGAGATCAAACGTAAGAACGGGCTATTTTGGTACTTACTTACTCGATAATAATAGCTGTGTTATATAAAAGCTTGAGTCATAGTATTTTTTGTGATCCTTTTTTTATTGTATTTCTATGTGATGGAGTTGCAACAATAAACTCGTAGAAAAAATCGCTCGTATTCTATCAATAGAACTGAGTTAACTGAAAACTGAGTTTAAGAGAAGCTTGCAGGAAGTGTCTGTGTGCAAATGTTCAAGAGAGGCGTGCAGGAAGTCGCTGTGTACAGATGGGTGTGGAACTGGAAAGCAATTTTTATTCTGAAATAAATAAAAATATTTTTCTAGGTATGGCATCCAAAGTGTACCAACGAAATCCTGTTACAACCCCCTTAGGCCCAAACCTTTAAATGGCTGTGTGTTTGAATCATTAGTTTGCAAGTAGAAATTATTAACATACAAAACAAAATATATTACGTTTATATATATTACGTTTCATTCGCGGTGCATGCTGTGCGACTTTGGAACAGCCTGCCCGTCGATGTTAGGACCAGTCCTTCTGTATCCTCTTTCAAGTCCAGCCTACTGAAGCACTGGGGATATAACAAAATTCCTTGATTGAGCTATTTATTTATTTACTTATGTATGTATTATAATTATATTACTTATCTATTTACTTTATAGTATTAGCCTTATGTAGTGTATTATATATGTTATCATATCTGTTTATATTAAGTATGTTTATTATAAACTAATGTATAATAGTTGGATTAATTTACTTATATCTTGTTAAATTGTCATTTTAAGTTAGTGTTGTCTATTATTGTTATTTTTTTCATTCTTTGTAATTGTTAAGTATGTGCAAAACATGCTACCCGTCTTTGTAATGTCTTTTCAAGTTACCTGCTCAAAGGTTGACTGGAAGAGATCCCTTCCAGGGATAAGTCCGCCTTTGTACAAACTGTTGTTTATTTTATTTACACAATATTGTTTTGTAAAATGTATGTTTTGTGCAATAAAGAGATTACAAACAAACAAATACGTTTACTACGTTTCCATTTTTATTTTGCTCTATTATACCAGATTCAAACTTGGTTTAAAATATGATGATATGCAAACTTTTATGTAACACAGCAAAATAGTAAAAAATATATAGATATATGTTTATTTTTTGTTTTGTGGAAGGATTTTTTAAACAAGCTTGACATTATTACCTCACCTGGTGGTAAGTGATGATGATGATGCCAAAGATGGAAGTGAGCTTATTGAGATTATTCATATATTTAACAGCTAGACTTACAATTGGAGAATAGGTGGTAGCTAGTAGGGTGGCGCCGGTCATCGTCACGGTAATGACCTCCTGTTAGGTAGCGAGCTTTCTAGCCACTGTACCACGGAGACGATCAAGATAAGCGTTTATGTAATTTCAGCAAAACTGAGTTGACCTGGGACGAGTGGTACGAGTATCTATGCGACCTGTGCGTAGTCAAAGAGATGGATCAGGAGTTTGTGGAGAGTCAGCTCACCAACTGCGGCATCCCTGGCTCCATCACCGTCATAGTCCCTCAATACAGAGACTTCTTTGATACTTTCAAACCAAAAGCAAAATTAGTGTTCGATTGATGACTAAGATTTAATTCTAATTTAAGCTGCTTTAATTGTCTCCATCTAATTTATATCCTTTTAATTCATTTTACAATTTCTATTTATTATCAATAAATGGAAAAAATAATTACTTACTGTATAATAAATACGATATATATTTTGATAGGTATTACAGGAACATACTTTGACTTACAATTACCCAATTACCAATTTGAGTCGCTTTTTAGTCTTGTACAGGAAGTCGTTCACATATAGTCAGTTCAAAGTTGATAAAAAAATTGTGAAGAAGCAATTATTATTAACTAGCTTCCACTCGCGACTTCGTCTGCGTAGACTTCAGAATTGGGTCCAGAGAAAAATAAATGTTACGGTGGCGCCATCTAGCGACGAAGTGGACATTTGAGTTTTTAAGCATTCCTCCGGTTTTAAGTTTTCCGGGATAAAAAGTATTCTATGTGTTAGCTGACTTATTTATGTATCTACCTACTAAATTTCATCCAAATCCGTTCAGTAGTTTCGGCGTGAAAGCGGAACAAACAAACATCCATACTTTCACATTTATATTATTAAGTAAGACAGTAAGAAAAGAAATTTACGAAAAGCTAAGATAGGTAAATTATATTGCAGTGTTTCCCAGTTGATTGAAACTGAAATTATTTACGTCCTTTTAACGTAAGGTTTTAACTAAGTCTATAAATACATGCAATAATTTGGTTGTTTACTTTCAGAGTAGAATTTGAGCACAGATTGAATTATAAAACCATAGATTTTATTGTCATTCATTGCAATCGTGGCTTACCCTCAGCGTAGTGGAAGTCCTTGTACTTGTCGAGGCAGTTTTGAAACTGCCGGCGCAAGACATCGTGCCTACTCGCTTCCGACAGGATGCCGCCCGTGGTGACGCCGGAGCCGTACAGCCTCGGACTCTCACAATCTTCGAAGACCTGCACAGAAATCATACTATAGCACACTACGTTTGATTAGATACTGTAACTACGGACCGGACCACTTTCTACGCCAGTATATTACAAGCTCTCGATACTTTCGAATTTCGCACCTGACTAAGCACATTATGCCGATGAATCTCGACATAACGATATAAGCCACTGACCCTTCAGCCCAAGCTGCCACCCGTGAGAAATGCAAGGTATGAATTTGTTGAGTTTATCTTCTTTTCATAAGAACTTTCTGTCCTGAGAATGTTGTTGTTAATACTTTAAACAATTATATATTTTTTATATATTTTTGATTCAATCAATCAATTTCTAAGTCTTCTGATTGATTGAATTTACTTATTTAAATTTCAGTGTCATTCGACTCTCGGAATTTGATGAATTGTTTTTCTGAGGTTTATTGTTACAACAAACCCCTTATCTTGAATTAAATTGAAATGGATTGTGGTTTAAACGGATCTATTTTGAGCCTATAGAAATGATAATCTATTGTAATTAATGTCTACCTTCGTTGCTATTTGTAGAGCCTCCACATTTGCGTGACCTCTATTTCACTTTCAGTCTAATCTCATCTAAAATAAGCCCAATTACGTAAAAATAAAACTTCTGAGTTTGACGTCTCTCAAAACTTTGTCAATACTTTTATAAACCTAGTAAGTTACAAACAGGAATGTTTATTTTTATGGGTAATATACAATATTACACAAAATATACGTTATTATACGTTTTACACAAAATTTAAGAATATAAGTAATTAAATAATGTCTGTACTATAGGTATCAGTCTCTGGTTTCAGTGAGCCGCCGGTGTATTACACATTAATCCCAAAATGCTTTCTAATCATTACATTCTAATCTCAAAATATCTGTCTAGCCAAAAAGGTTGGAAACCATTTATTCCTAGTTTGGTTCCGGATGACCGTTTATGATTTGTCCCGGTATATTTATTATTATCTTTTCCTGGTGTAATTTCCGGGGGAGCTAGACATTTTTGCTGAATAAATACATTTTATGCCTTTGTTACTTCCCACCCCGCCGTGACTTGAAAGAAGCACAAATAAACTTACTTTCGTATTAGCATACTACAATAATAAAATAAGGGAAGGATAAGTGATAAGTTCCTATATCCACAATTTTGAGAATCTGATGATGACTAGGCTCATTATATCTGGATCTCTCAGCTCCCAGAACCACTAGAAGTTTCGGGTTTGGAATCCAATGTTCAGTAGTAATAAGATCCTTCATACAAAATTTGAAACAGTGTGGATAATAACAATAATAATAATAGCAATATATTTTTCATGACCGTCATGAAAAATATATTGCTCAAGACAAGGGGATTTTGAGCCTTTAAAAATCACCGGTGCGGCGAGGGGAGGTGGAGATCCTTAAGTTATCCGAAAATGATATTGCACTAGTACTTATAGTTATGGAGATAAAAGCCCTGAAGAGGATTGTGGCAAAATCAAACTTTCTCCGCCTCCCTTCGCAAGCCCCGTGATGCCCGCCGATGCCTGATGGGTTTAATCTACTCAAGACTACCTAAGAAACAGCTATGCAAAGTTTGAGCCCTTGATCCAAAATCAACCTAAATCCTCAGCTAGGACTGCATTTTCGCTAAAAGTTAAAAACGAATAGAAGAAACGTAAGTATAATTTGAAAACTATAAGACCTATCAACATACTTTCAACACGATTATTGTAGAAAATTTAATGGAAAATATTTTATTCATTGCCAGTTTTGTTGTTAGTTTAACCATTTTCACAAAAACATTGAAAAACTCTACAGGGACACAGGGGTAAAAATCACTAAACGACTTGTTTCCACTTCCATTTTTTATTGTATATACTTGTAAAAGATTATCAAAACGTAGTTTTTCTAGACCTTCAGGTCAAAATATCATATTTCAAAAAGTCATATCAAAACATAACTTTTCCATTTTTGTTATACATAAATTAGCTAAACTGTACTAACAGCAATTCGATATTTCAGTCTCATTTCAATGCCAAGATTAAAATATCAATCAAAATAAAATTCATGTAATTTGTAAGGTAACGTTATTAAATTTTTATTGTTTTTCTCAAGTTTGGAAAAAATGAAATAGTGAGGTTTTGTTCTTTACCTCCTCAATAGGGAAGATAACTTGAGTTACTTATTATCATCTGCCAAAAACGATATTGTGTTCAAAAACTTTTCGAAATACCTAGACGTGATCTCATAGTTTTTCGGCGTCAGTGAGCGACAAATTTTATTACTTACTTTTGTTGATTAAAAATTTAAGATGGGAAACAACAGGTTTTTCGAAATTTTATTGCGAGATAAATTTAATGAATGATAGTTTATAATTTGTTTGTCATGCAGTAATCTTCCCATTTTTTTTAATCCACAATTTCAAAAAAATCTTTCAACCATCTGGGTAAGTACTCGGGCACCGACGGGAAACAGTTAAAGATGTCAATTATTAGGGCCATTTATACAGCCTCATTGCGGTCGTGGCTCAGTGTTGCTTGGGTGGTCTCGTAGATCACGCAGGTTATGACTGTGTACAGACACGGACATAACCTGGATGAGTTTGACTGTTAGTGGCATTTATCTCGACCATTTCCGTGCTTCGCAAGGCACGTTAAGCCGTTGGTGCCGGCTGCTTTTGCTAGATGGCAGTCGTTAAGCCATGTCGGAGGCTGTCAAGAGGCTTGAAAACTTCTGTCGCTGAGGTTGGCCACTAGCCTCACAACCTTCAATCCGGACTTGGACCCCGTGTTTGGAGTATGGGAAGAGACCCGTGCCCCTGCAGTGGGGAAGTAAAGGGTAGTTAACTATACAGCCTCATATTTCAGTAGGATGCTGTTGAAATTCTTTAGAAGTTTACTAGGTATTTATTTGTACTTTCCTTTTATGGTTTTATAAAAAAATTGGTAATTAAGCTTTCAGAACATGGGATTCTACATAGTATTGAAAGTTGAAACAGGAAAATTGTTATAAAAAGTTTAAAATTCATAATTATAAAAGTACTTATGTTGAGCAGATTTGATGATTACTATCTGTAAGATAATACACCTCCTCTCCCTAGTATAATACATATCAAGGAGAATGGACGACATAATGCGGAAGAAAACGCAAAGCTATTTGCAGATGGCGCTACGGACGCTTGACTCATAACAACTTTCAATTAGCTCCTGTTTTTTTATTATCGAGGTGTTATAAATTAGTTTTTTTTTCTTTAAAATTGTTAAATGGAAAATGTATGAGACTTGGACTGTTCCTCAATTAAAGGCGAAGTTGAAAAGTACATAATTGAAAACGTTACTTTTCCCACGTCTTCTTCATCCAGGAAATTAAAATGATTTACATTATTATTGCAACCAATCGCCACACAACGCGGCATTTTTTTAATAATCTTATGTTTAGTTCACGTAAACAATTTTTTCTATACGTTTTGACAGTTATTATGAGTCAGGCGATATCAGCGCCTCTATCGGCGAGCTTTGTCAGTTTTCTTCCCCATTGACCACGCTGAATACGTTAAAAACAACCGACTTCAATCGCAACAACTCCAATTTTACTATGTTTTTGTTGATTTTCTCTTAAACCGCTGAACCGATTTCGATAAAATTTATATGGGACCACCTGTGAAGTATACCCTTTTAAACAAAAAAAGAATTTTCCAAATCGGTTCAGGCGTCTTCGAGTAATCTATGAACATACATAAAAAATAAAAAAAATAAAAAAGATTCCGACGAATTGAGAACCTCCTCCTTTTTTTGAAGTCGGCTAAAAATACAGGTCGACGTGGCTTATTTGGATTTTAAAAAAGCCTTTAACCAGGTCGACAATGACATTCTCTTAGAGAAATTATGTGCCATTGGCTTTACACCTGGGTTAAGTACTAAGATTATTTGCCGACTATCTTCGTGATCGTAAACAGTTCGTCCGCCTTGGTTGCTATGACTCGTCACCATATTGCACTAAATCAGGCATCAGTCACAGGGTTTATCGCTGGGCCCCCTGTTGTTTACAATCATGATAAACCACCTATCCAGCCACCTTCCGGCTGGTCACTGCCTGTTATATGCTAACGATTTAAAAATCGTAGTCGATATAAAGACTGCGGACGAATGTCAGGCAATACAACGCAATTTGAATATCGTACAGAAATGGAGTGACGACAATCGTCTCTGTTTTAACGTAAAGAAATGCCAAATCGTCACCTGAGTGCTTATTTGTCCAATCGACAATTTTAACGAAAATTACTTTTAAATGCAGTTATCATAAAGTTTAAATTTCCCGTCGATTGGTGTATGATTCTTATAATTTAGACCTTAAGAACATTAAAAATAAGGACATTATTTTTTTCGAAAACCAAACACAGTTGTACAATATTTAGTACTTATTTGTTCAAACTCCATGGAGTTTGAACAAACATGTATCTGAATATCCGTTTACGTGCTTGAGTGTTCTATCTCCATACAAGTAGCCAATCACAACAGAGAATTCGGATGATGTTGTGCGCCGCCATTTTGTTTCGGACTGCCAAAACTGAAAACTACAACGCGTTGTCTGCGAAAAATATTTTAATTTATGCATTAAATGTTGATATTTTGTGAAGAAAACATCATTATACATGTCTAAAACGCCTTATTAATAAATAATATCGTCTGCATGGTGAAAAGAGATAGTTAAGTTACATTGTCGTTGGTTTTGTTTCATAGGGTTACCTTCATACCCCATTACTTTACCATATAGGGTGTCCAAAATTCTGCTTCACACAAAACATGAAAAACGTCATGGATACCTGTTTTTTTTCGGGTTTTTGCTTTACTTACTTAAGGCACATCACATGTTTCATTTTTGATATAGGTACATAGTAGGGATGTTGCGGATGCAATTTTTTTGGAATATCCGCGGATGTGGATGCGGATATTTAAACGCTCACATGCGCGGATGCGGATGCGGATCTTAAGATTTATTAAGGAAAATTTATATGGGTGCGCATAAAAAATACTTATTCCTAACATTTTTATTAAATCATTAAACACTCAGTAATTAAAGTTAAAAATTGGTTCATACATATTTAAAAAAAAGAGCCGAAATCTAGGCTCCTATTGTTCAATGGGCACGTGCTTACGGCACTCGCCGGCCCCGCCCAATTTATTTCTTGTCGCGACCTGTAGTGGTATAGATACGTAAAAATTATCTACGAGTAGTTAATTTAATTTGTCATAGCGGGATTCTACTTGAGAGTTAAGAATAAGGGTTGTTGTAATGTGAATCCTATTGTTGACTGATTTTTCCTCTAACCTACAGTAGGAATAATGTATTTTGGCACTTACTTGAAAATAATAGTGATAACTAAAATTTTATAAAAATATTAAAAAAATAGTATTTATATAATTTTTGTAGTTTTTGTTATTAATTTTGGATGTTCAAAACTTCAAAATTTATAAAATAAAACTCCTTAAACAAAATATTAAAATTATTAGCTAAGCTGCCCTAAATCCGCATCCGCATGAATATTCGCATTAAATATTGCGAATGCGGATGTCAAAATTGATAAGGAAGTTCCGCATTCGCGGATGTTGACTTTTAAATATCCGCATCCGCATCCGCATCCGCATCCGCATCCGCATCCGCATCCGCGGATTCCAAAAAATTTGCATCCGCAATATCCCTGATAACTAGGAAAACAAGTGTATAGCAACTTTTTTTTAAATGAAATGTGTACCTATTACAATTAGTGGTCATAATTTATTTTACACTTTTACATCATCTGTATATGTCTCTTAGGATAATCAAGTTCTTATTACATTCGACTGCAAATTGTTCAATGTCCATCCCATCCCATCCATCAATCTCCATAGTCAAAATGGTTTCAGTGCTTTATTATTCAACATCCATATTAAAACTGAAAATAAGTCTCATCTTTTATTATTTATTTATTTTTTTAAATGTTTAATTTCACCACTAATATAATTAATTACCTATTGAACACGCAATCTGTATGAAATCATTTGATTTACGTGAACTAATCAGTAAAAACTTTGTTGTGTAAAGTGTTGATTATGGACATTGAACAAATAAGCACTCAGATGACGAAATCATGAGTTTTACTCGGTCTGCACAAAGCATACAGGGCCAGTATTTTCTAAACAGCGAGCAAATATCTAGGGTGGACACTGTTAAAGATTTAGCAGTAATATTTGATCCTAGGTTTAATTTTCATGAACACATGCGAACACTGGCAGTTGACTGTTTTTGTAGGCTGGGATTTGTAACGCGTACATGTAAGGATTTAAGGAAATAAGGCTTTATGTACCAGATAGACGCACACGGTTCCGTGACAGGAAAGTGCGCTTGTTCGCTCCGGCGGCGGTGGCGCGCACGGCCGCGCGCCAACACGCGCCGGTGTGCCGTGCGCTGCGGGCCCTCAACGCACTCTTTGGCACGCAATCAGACTGCGATCTTTTTGCTAAATATGACGTATTGGATTGTATCTGTAATGTTATGTTTATGATGATAAATAAATAAATGAATAAACTTACCACCGTATCAGGATCCATCAATACATACAGGTTCCCTTTATATAGCCGCCGGTACACCTATTTCTGTCCCGTAATATAATCGTTATTATATAATTATTCATGGCAAAACTGCACGTAAGTGAAGAAACGATGACTGCAATATAACTTTTTCCGTCGGCAAGAGCTAAACTTTCGGATTAACACTTCAAACGAAGGTCCTGCGTCCGCAACTTTGTTATGAAAATGGTATAGGTATTTTTACGAGACAGCTTATTGCAGTATCGAGGGAGACTACCTACTAAATTCTTGACTTGTGGATGACCAAGTCTCTGATCTGTCCTCAGACTAAATAATCTTTATTTTATGATCTGTCAGACAAAATTCATGAGTTGTGACAAAGTTGTGTCGAGTGTTAATTAACATATGAACATATAAACTGTTTTATTTTAAAAATAATTACATTTTACACAAAGGTTTAAAACTCTATGGTAAGAAAAAAATTAAAATATAGTTCTAATGACTGAAATCATCAGTCTAGGAAATTAAACTACTTTATACTGACAAATAAATAAACGAGTATTTTCTTTCTTTCTGTGTAAAACTGATTTTTATTACTTGTTATTACTGCTCAGACTAAAAAAGTATTTATTCATTACTATAATTAACACATCTGAAATATGTCGTAGCATGTGGTTATATATTATCTGCTAAAACTTAGATTTCTTCAAAAGGACGCTAAATTATTTTCTAGACTTTTTAGATATATTTTTGCGAGAAAGTTTGTTAGATCAGATGATATTTAATATATATATATACGAGTATATATATATATATATATATATATATATATATATATATATATATATATATATAGAAAATTTAAAGTAAATTACCCCTACTTCGGGGTTGCAAATTTGATAATAATGCTTAGAACCATTTTTGAGAAAAATATAGGTAAGTGTTTTTTATCCGTTTGTTCCCCTAGGCTCAACTGCGAGGCTCAACTGGTTGAGCCTTACCAAAAAAAAATTCCCCACGGCACAACTGGTTGAGCCGTTCGTACATTTTTTTTCTCATCGGCTCAACTAGTTGTGCACATAAGAAAAAATATATTGACGGCTCAACTCTGGTTAGTAGTATGTAACACATTAATTACTGATGACTGAAATGAAGTGTATCAGACCTATCTTATCTCATGTGTGGTAAGTTTGTTTTTTAACTAACAAATCTTCAGGATTTTCAGCCGAAACCGAACCTTCGGCCTAAATCTCAGTTTCAGCCGTTTTGAAAGTTTTCAGTAGCAACAGTCTGGTTGCCTGTAATACTTCGTGTTCAAAAGTACCAGGAGAGCATAACCGAACAGAAGGTAGATAGTGTCGGATTACTCTTTGAAAGCCAGCGGTCGGCAACATTTTAGCAGGCAAGGGCCACATCATAGAGATCTTGAGGCCACATAGTAATAAAATGAAATGAAGGCGGGCCGCACTTATTTCATAATATCACTATGTGGCCCTTGTTTAAATAATGTATGTCAATGTCAATTATAAATATTAAAAAATATAAATATACATATGTATTTACAATAATATCATCAGTTTATTGACAATAAAAAACCCCAGGGTTGATTGATTTAAATCAAGTGATTTTTTATTTAAATCAATGATTTAAATCAAAGTTGTATTTTTTTCCAAAAAATTATAAAGTTATAAAATAATACATTTTATGCATATAAACTAAATTATGGACCTATAAAAATTAGGAAAGAAAATACTTGTGAGAATAATAAAGTGTAATTTTTATTTTTAGAGCTTCAAATAAAAAAAAATACGATTATATTTATATAATCTAAATAAAATAAGAAAAAAATATTTTTATTTTGATTTAAAATAACATTTTGTTCACAAAAATCGTACGTAGGTAGCGCTGTCTTGTTTACTACCCTAGCTAATGACGTCACAACCGAAACATCATGGCGGCTAGCGTTAAATACAAATAACAAAAAAAAAGTGATGTAACAATAAAATTTTGATTTTCGTACTTTTCCCTTTACTTGTGCTATAAGACATTGCTTCCTGCCAAATTTCATGATTCTAGGTATACGAGAAGTACTCTATAGGTTTTGATTCCCATGCGAGTATCCAAATATGCGGCATAAACGGCCGTATCTCTTGATTGCGTTGGCATAGAAGTTAGATTTTTCGCTTCAAGGGATTGCTGGGAAAAATAGTAGAAATTAATTAAATTAAAATATTGGTTGTGTGTGTGTGTGTGTCGGTTTCTAGCGCCAAGACCACTGGACGGATTTGGATGAAATTTGGGTTAGGGCACTATTTTGTTAATATCTCCAGCTGTTTTAATTTTTTTTTTTTTTAATTGCCATCATAGTAAATACACTTAGTTTTTTTTTGTTCAAACATGGCTTACGATTTTGATGAAACCTTGTACAATACCAATATGCCTTAACGACTGCCGTCTAGGGATAGCAGCCAGCAACAGCAGATATTATAGATATTATGACGGTGTCTGTAGTCAGTGAACCTGTATGATCAACGCGACCACGCAAGCCCACTGAGTCACGGCCAACGTACCTTCCGAAGTACGAAAACGGTAAAAATAAATTCTTCTAACGGTCAAACTCATCCAAGTTATGACCGTGTCTATAGTCAGTTAACCTGCATTATCGACGCGACCATGCATGACCACTGAGTCACGACCAACGGCTTAACGGCTTACCTTGCGAAGCACGGAAATGGTCGCGATAAATGCTACTAACAGTCAAACCCATCCTGGTCATGAACGTGTCTATAGTCAATTAACCTGCATGATCGATGCGACTACGCAAACACACAGAAAGTAGAGACCTTTCTTACATTTACAGCAAATACACAGTCAAGTTATGATGATATTTAGATCCCTAACTTGAGAAATTATTGGTACCCCATACAAACTTTCATCCCCTATTTCACCCCCTTCAAGTTTAATTTTTGCAACGAACGTACCCTATATCCTTCTCCAAGGTCCCATTTATTTATTTCCCAAAATTCATCTAAATCGGTTCAGCGGTTTAGGCGTGAAAACGTAACAGACAGACAGAGTTACTTTCGCATTTATAATAGTATGTAATTATAGTATATAGTATGGATTCTCAAGCGGTTGAGCCTTAGGGAATTGGTTGTGCCGTGGGTAAAAATATTACCATATATTTGCTACAGTAGAAAAACAGTTGTGCCGTGGGGATTTTTTTTTGTAAGGCACAACCAGTTCGGGTAATAAACGCTTTTTATCACATCATTTATTGTTACTAACATCATAAGTCTAAGTTCCTTAAATAAACAAATGAATTATTATTATTATAGTGGCAAGCCTAAAAACGAAAATTAAGAAAACGTAATATGTAAAACGTCTTGAGATATCGTTATAATGGTTGACTTTAGACTGCTTTTTAGATTTTTAAATACTATGTATGGCCGCGGAAAAATGCATGGTTTCTATAGAAAAGCTATTATTGCATAGATTTTATGTTTACAACCAACACTACTAAGGCACGGATCTCTTCCCATAACTCGGGAAGGTTAGGTCTTACCATACTCCACACAAGGGTCCAAGTCCGAATAGGTGTAAGATGTAAGGCTAGTGGCCAACCCCAGTTTCAGAAGTTTTCAGCAGCCTATCCAGACACGAGGGAGCGTGTCAAGCCAAGTTCAAGAAAAAATATTACTTAACGGTTGCCATCTAGAGATAGCAAGTGGCACCGACGGCTTAGCGACATTTTAAAAATTCAGTTTTTTGACATTCCTCCGATTACCCTTGAATTTTCCGAAATAAAAAGTATTTCAGATGTTATTCCGGGTTACATAGTATAATTGTACAAAGTTTCATAAAAATCGGCCCAGCCGTATTTGCTTGATTAAATCTAAGTATATCGAGACATGTCCTCTACTGTTATTATTTTCAGAAAATATTCTATGTGTAGAATCCACCCCGTTACAGTGTTATTATATGTAGATAGGAAGGTTGTTAGTTCAGAACTGTACAAAAATCTCAGGCCTCTTTGTATTTTTTGCATACAATACACACAATATTAAAGATATTTTAGTTACACACCTGTTGCACACCGACGGGTGCCATCTTGATATGACTTCGGGGGTAGGTTTTAATCTATATTCCGTTATACCATTTAGGCATGTTTTTAGCCACGTGTATGAGTCAGGTGTTATCGTTTACTAATTTTATGTCAGATTATGGTAAGTCACGTAAGAAATTTGTTTTGACAAGTTGGCACATTACGTTAGTTTTGACTCAGTGGAAACTAACGGTTTGCTTCATCAATTTTTGTACACGAACAAAGTATTTAGAATCGCTTTTCCTCTACATTTTGAATAAACTCCAAATCTCAGATTACTAAGTTAATCGCTAAATTTCACGGAATGCCGTCTTTACTGTTTTCGATCTTAAAATTATCTTAAAATTAAGCTTAGATATGCTGGTCTACTAGGCCAGCGGATGGCTTTCTTTTTTTCGTTCTGGAAAAGCTAGTACTTTACGGACCTCATGTTCATCGTCTCTTCTCATTACATGACATTTAGCGACTTTCTTCGAGCTTGTCGTAAATAGGGGTCACCTTAAAACTACCTCTAACATGTACATTTTCGTTTCGAATCCTATCCAGTCTCGTCACCCAGCCGACTATCTATGTAAGCATTTTCATCTCGGCCCTATGTGTTTCTTCTGTCCAACAGTCAGCCCCATAGAACATCGTCGGTCCAACTGTGGTTTTATAAATTTAGTTTATAGTAAAAAGTATCGGTGGATACTTATTTAATGTATACTTATTTTAGCTACGTTACCGAAGTTCGGCTTGTAAATATAATCGAATAATCTCAGTTCGATAAATTATGGATTTCGGAATTTCAGTACATTTTAATATATAAAAACATAAAAAAATATTTGCGCTGTAGTTGGTGATACTTTCTATTAGGTTTAGAGTAGAAATGCGCCGAATGTTCGGCGCATTTCTACTCTAAAACTTCTACTTCTAAAATGACTATGATTCTACTTTCTAAAATGCGCCGAATGTTCGGCCGAATATTCGTATTCGGTATATTCGGCGATTTTTTAAATGTTAGTATTCGGCCGAATACTCGGTTAAGTTGCCGAATAATTACCGAATGTTAAAACAGTATTATTTTGAGATTAACGTATGTTAAAAATACTTAATCTGAGATACGTACATAAGCATTTCTAAATGAAAAGGACATAATGTGAACATAACCTTGTGTTGTTACGTTTTGGTGTCCACAAAATAAAATAAGAAAAAAATACAAGAAATACATAGGCTTATTGCGTTGGGAACCCTGGAAAGCCCACTTTTACCTACGGCATCATCATCACTTACCATCAGGTGAGATGATACTAAGGGCTAACCAATTCGGGATTAAAAAAACAATTGAAGATTTGTTAAAATCATAGTTAACAATCATAGTTAAAAATCATAGTTAAAATTAAACACAATAGTTAAATAAAATTTACCAGTAGCTGAAATCAAGAAGTTTTGTAATGTATTTATTTTGCTTTTAATTATACCTAAATACGAAAATTCTTGCTTAAATAGGAATCTATGTGGTCAGTGTATAGCATGTGTTCTCCTGAATGTTTGCAAATTTGTACTTTCCTTTTCATTAACATTTGGACAAGTCTGTTTAGTTTCCGGTTTGTGTAAATATTTAGTGGAACAAGGGAGCTTAAACCTGTGGACTGTTTACTGCGTAATATGAACCGAATAATTCTGCCGAATGTTCGGTTCGGTACATGTTGCATGGGGCCGAGATGAAAAGTTAGCGATCTACTGATTGACTTTTTAATAATCGCGTATTGAGTATGGGTTCGTAAATAGAAGCGCCAGTTCAAATAATTGCAGCATATTTTGTTAGCGATTAGGTAACGTACAATGTTATTTGGTGACGTTTACGGTGACATACAGCGAATTCATTCAAATACTTTAGTCCAGTAATTGAGAGATTTGTAACAAACAAATAATAAAAAAGGCCTTATATAGACCCTTGCGGTACACCCATTTTAACCCGTGACCATGATAACTTTCTACCATTGCTTTTTACTTTTTTGGTTCTATTATACATATATGATTCTATTAGATTTAAAGCGTTATTTTTAACCGACTTCAAAAAAAGGCGGAGGTTCTCAATTCGTCGGAATATTTTATTTTTTTATATGTTCACCGATTACTCGAAGACGCCTGAACCGATTTGGAAAATTCTTTTTTTGTTTAAAAGGGTATACTTTACAAGTGATCCCACATAAATTTTATCGAAATGGATTCAGCGGTTTTTGAGAAAATCAACAAAAACATAGCAAAATTGGAGTTGTTGCGATTGAAGTCGGTTGTTTTAACGTCAATTATAATACCGTAATGATCTAAGTTTTAAAGTAAAGTCTTATATTCTACGCAATCAAAAGTCTTTGACAGATCGCAGAAGACTCCTAAAGCATTTTGCGATTTTTCAAACTCATCGTATATATTTCTTAACAGTTCAGTGTCGGTTGTCGGTTGTTGCGATTGCAGTCGGTTGATTTTCACGTATTCAGCGTGGTCAGTTATAATACCGTAATGATCTAAGTTGGAAAATAAAGTGTTATGCTCTACGCAATCGAAAGTCTTTGATAGATCGCAGAAGACTCCTAGAGCATTTTGCGATTTTTCAAACTCATCGTATATATTTCTTAACAGTTCAGAGTCGGTTGTCGAACGCCCTTTAGCGAAGCCAAGCTGCAGATTATGAAGGAGTTTATTAACATTGAAGTAGCCTAGCATAGAGAGCTCCTCAACGATATGGCCAGTCATTTTATGATCTGGCCACGACATATATAAGGTGCTACTTTATTAGTGCCCGATATTTTAGTCAGTGCTTCTACTCCTAATTCTGATCAACTTTTCCCAAGGGACCCATAGACAAATCGTAAATTTTTTTTTGGATTCGTCGTACAAATCGATCAGCCGAGCGGCCAAATTAGTATGAAGGGTCCAAAAAATGATTTGGGATTGGGTTCCTTGGGTTCCTTGGGAAAAGTTGATCAGAATTAGGAATAGAAACACTGACTAAAATATCGGGCACTAATAAAGTAGCACCCTATATAATGTATTCAATATGTACTCAATATATCGATCTTACCGCAGATGACTTTTATCATATTAATAATAAAAATAAAACGTGTTAAAAATTATGTATAAAAATTACCAGTTGTCTATTTTTGTTCGCACTTTAATTTTGTTTCTTTAAGGAATAATTACCCAATAATTATCAAATAAACGTTCTACTCAGGTTTAATTTTTCAATTACTCAACTGATATATTATAAACTTTCATCCAAATTGCATTTAATGCATACAATAATTGACCACACTGAATACGTTAAAAACAACCGACTTCAATCGCAACAACTCCAATTTTGCTATGTTTTTGTTGATTTTCTCAAAAACAGCTGAATCGATTTCGATAAAATTTATATGGGACCACCTGTGAAGTATATATACCCTTTTAAAAAAAAAGATTTTTCCAAATCGGTTCAGGCGTCTTGGAGTAATCAGTGAACATACACAAAAAAAAAAGATTCCGACGAATTGAGAACCTCCTCCTTTTTTTGAAGTCGTTTAAAAAATAGTAGATTGGCTGGACTGTTTTGGAAAAGTAGTATGTAAACTTTGAGGACCATAGAATAATTCCTATGAAGTATGGTCCTACCTAATTGACAAAATTTCAAAATTAAAGATTAGGCCAAACTAAAGTACACGAATTTTTATTTTCTTTGTATTTACTTATGTCGCGAGAAATTTTTTTTTGTGTATTTAAAAAGCTATTGACTTATGACGTGTCGGTCATTGTTTATTTTTTTATTTTATTTTGTCCTACCATATTTTCTTCCTACGTTTTTCTGCATTTCACACACCTTGTCTCTGATTTCACACAGATTGTACGTTATAATTGTATATGAAAAAAGAAAGCTGTATCACTAACACATTGATATCATAACAAGTGATCGCACAATGCTTACGATTGAGAGATTTCGATTAGATGAGTAGGATAATAAATAATTGACCACGCTGAATACGTTAAAAACAACCGACTTCAATCGCAACAACTCCAATTTTGCTATGTTTTTGTTGATTTTCTCAAAAACCGCTAAATCGATTTCGATAAAATTTATATGGGACCACCTGTGAAGTATACTCTTTTAAACAAAAAATGAATTTTCCAAATCGGTTCAAACGTCTTTGAGTAATCGGTGAACATACATAAAAAATAAAAGATTCCGACGAATTGAGAACCTCCTCCTTTTTTTGAAGTCGGTTAAAAATAGCTCGATCGAGTTGGTCGTCCAAACCACGCGATCCCAGAGAACTTGAAAATGTATTTATTTAAAATTGTTATTTAGAAAGTGATTAGGTTTCACTTGTATTAAAAAAAACACATTACTTGACAACATAGTTATGCCAAATCAAAACAAAAAAAAGTAAGTTAAATGACATTGAAAAATAGTTTTTTTTTCAGATCTGTTGGAAAAGACGTCATTCAACCTATAAATAATAAATTTTAAATGTTGTAAATTCTTCCTCTTTTCTATTTCTTTTAATATTTTTAATTAAATACGAACGCAATCACAGAAAAACCCACTCACTTGGATTACATGTACAATTTTTTATTTATAAAATTTCGCAATTAGTATGCAAACTACAAGACATATTGAACGAATAATGATGTCATCGTTCACAATTTCAAAAATGTTTGAACAAAATTTAATTTTTAACATTTGATAAAAGGTAATTTAGATGACTACCAGTCAATTACCAGATTATTATATAAACTTAAATTAACTTGGTTAACATTTCGCAAATATTGGCATAAGGATTAATTACATTTAAGAAAATGGTTTTTATTAAGAAAATGTCACCGGCGAATAGGCGCTGTTTATAAGTAAAACTCATACTAAAACTATAGGTGAAAACTTGTTATTGTTAATTATTGTACCTATCACAGTGTTAACTAGCTGTAAGCTTTCCTAAGTAATAAGAAAAAATACAGAAAACAACAATATTAAACTTAAAATTCTTAAACTTACTTGATGTCAATCTGCGTTTGCAGTTTGAGTTAAGTTTTTTTTTTAAATTTCAAAGTAACCACAAACTTTTGTATCACTCAGGTGGCGAGGCTGGGACGGAGGAGTCTGCGGTCCCGAGAGCGACCGCGCGGGATGCCGAGTGCACTGCGAATGTAATCCCGGCCTGGAAGATGCGGCCCGCGGCGACTGTACCCATACTAACAACATTTCAGCCCTTTTCAGTATTATCTTTGAAAAGTTCCATCTAAAGAATTTGTAGTTAGTAGTACATACTTACTAAATGCAAATTCCTTGGTACTATCGGAACTTTGAGAGCCATAGACTACCATCCAATCCTTAAAGCAGCGGTGCTAGCACAGAGACAAGCCTCTAGTAATCCATTCTTTGCTACTCCGTTATTCTTTCTTCCGCCCCAAGCATCACCCTAAACATTCGGGGTTCCAGCGTACTTTTAATTGCAAGGACCCTTTTTCATGGTGCTAAGCCCGATAACCCTAGTGTCATAAGTGCTTTAAGATCTACAAATGCGGTGCAAGTCTTTACTTTACTTTAACAACTTTATTTAAACATTTTAAAGCAAGATTTTTAATGGGGTTTTAAAACTTATTTTATTTAGTTTGTGTGTACTTATTTCTTATTTAAGTTAAATATAATATATATATGTATAATCCAGTCCTGGTCATCACCAGACCCTCGTGAATAGGAATGTAGGAACTCCTTATTGAAATGAGCATTTAAGCTCAATTTCCATGTTTCTAGCTGTAAAACCGGCCAAGTTGTCCTCAAAAATGACAAAAGCTAGATATCTTCGAAACTCCTGAACCGATTTTTATCAAACACACATCGTTAGAGCTACTTACTCTATAAACATGTAATAAGAAACTATATTGCTCCTACTTCAGTGTTAGTTAAGATCTAGATATCAGAGCCCTGGTCATCATCAAACCCTCGTCATCAGGGACGTAAGAACTCCTTACTTAAATTCGAAGTTCCTAGCTGCAAAACCGGCCACATTCCCCTAAAAAATGACAACAAAGAGCTGAATGTCTTCTGAATTCCTGAACCAATTTTTATGAAACCCAGCTAAGAAACATCTGCATATGAAGAAAACTGCATCAAAATCGGTTCAGCTATTGTGAAGATAAATGGTAACAATGGTAAGAGACATACACACACGCGCGCGCAACTTTTAGGTCAAACGCATTACGTTCCGTAGTGGATAAAAATCATAACAGAAAACGAAAACATAAACAATATAGTTAAATGAAACAATAAAACAAGTAGGCGAACTTATCGCTTAAGATATATTGCGATACCTTCCAGACAATATTTTTAAATATACTATGAAAACAAACTTTAAAGGAAGTTGCGGCCACTTAATTATCAAAACTCCCGTACTATTATTAGGTAACTCTGCCTCGATATCCACTATTCAATTTTGTTCAATTGTTTTTCCTGTAACCCAACTACAGCAAAATAAATTGTATAGTGTATACTTTCTCGATAATCCTTTTCCCGTCTGGCTTTGGATTGTAAGGATGTCTTTAACTGAATACCTACAAATAAACAGTAAACATTCATAATCATTAGCTAGTAATGAACATAAGAAATCTGTGTTTATATAGGAGGTACCTTATTGCGATTTATAATAAGGAATAATGAACAAACTAGCACATAAAACTGTATAGACGTAGAAAGTTTAATTAAAATCGTTAGAGCCTTTTTGAGCGAAAATATCTAGAACCTTGGTTTGTGTTGGAGGTACCTTAATCCGATTTTCCCCAGTAAACGACTATTTCGTATGAAAGGCCGTATTAAAATATTATATTAATGTACGAATGTGCGTTTTTTTTATATGGAGACAACACTAATTTTGTTAAGAAAAAATAAAACAATATTCCCCTAGCGCAAATTTCATGAAATCCGTCCAGTGGTCTTTCCGGTACACCACCTTGGATGTTCACACACACATACAATTTTTTTGTTGTTTTTTGAGTTCTATTATTGTAAGGCACTCGATCTCTGTCAATATATTTTAGGTAAGATTTTTTAAGTAAGTAAATTATTGCTTTCAAAGCAGACCTTTCAAATATACTAAGTACTGCAGCTCCGCATACATCACGAGGCTTACAGAATTAAACTGAAGTGTATACAACAAGGCCACCGTAACAGCCTCTCCGTCTCCAAAACTAGAGTAGGTGGTAGGCGCGGCCTCAACCCCATAAAAATTTTCAACCCAGATTTTTTTCTATAACACATTCCCTGCGTTTGGCCCTAGAACTAAACGCGTGCGGTACGAGACAATTTTTCATTTACGGCAATATATTTGTCGTATAGCATAGAAATGATAAAATGCTAGGGTTGTGGTTTACTTGTTAAATAGATAAACTATTTTGCTGTACATTTTTTGTGTAGAAAATTATTATATTTATAGCAACAATATTGAGAATATCACTGTCTCTTTTCTACATGTACGGCAACATAGGTAAATCGCCCCCGCACCGAGCGTAAAAGAAGGAAAACGAACTGCAGGACTGTCTTAAATGTCTTAAAAACCCTCTCACACAAAATAAAAGAATAACCAGCTAATTGTAAGTCTCAGTCAGACACCAAGCCCAAGAGGATTCCAGCTCACATTTTTGTTTTCGAATTCTAAACTGCAATGAGAACTTAACGGAAAACTAGGATATAAGAAACCACTATTACTTTGCTACTTTTAAACTGAACGACTAACATTAGAGATTTTTTGATAAGGCTGTTGAGTTTTTAGGTAACAGTAGAAACCGCATGTCTGTACATTAAATATTTTTACCAAAAATAGTAAGAGAGTGATAAAAGAAGATTAATAGAACACATAAAATCTACAACAAAATTGGCTAAGCTAAACTGCTGAACGTTTGTATTTTCTTACGAATTTAGCAAGTCTAGGAACATTATACAGTATGGACACTCCCTGCCGCTCCCTAAAGGCTACCTCACATCCCTTGTGTGACTTCAAATGACCAGTTGTCAAGAGATTGGTAAGCCAAAGACAATTTTATTTTCATAAGGAAGAGGTAAGGCTTCTAAGGCTATACAACCTTGTCTCGTGTATACAGTATTCACTTCGTTAAATTTGTTTATTGTAAAAATCTGTCTAGGAAATCCTTGGGGATGCCTTTGTCTCAGGGCCAGCCTTTGGGTCGACCCACCCGTGCCCAGGGCCCAGGTATAGGGCGCAGACCTCAGGGGGGCGTCAAGCGCCCAGGTATAGTTGGACGTGGGCCTGGTAGATAGGGTAGGAAAGCGCCCAAAGCACCCCATGTTGATGGGTTTGTTGGTTTCTACATACCCTAACAAAACTATTTTTAAATACATAAAAAAAATTCGTATAAACTTAGCTAGATCTGAAACCGCTCACCAAGGGAAGCATATTTTTAACAGCCTTCGTGGCCTACTGGCTAGTGCTTTCGCTTAACGTAAGGAGTTCGCGAGTTCAATTTCCGCGGGGTCTGGTTCGTAGTAGAGATTTAATAAAATAGGGGATATTTGTTGATATAAAATTTTTCAATTTCATGCTCGCTCCGCTCGCGCTGTTTCCCTTTTACCACAGCGCAGTTTTTATTAAATCCTGTCCATTAATGTTCTTCTTAGATTAGTTAATTCCCATCCTGGTAATATAATCTTATCATTTATCGGAACATTTCCATATTTTGATGGTTCCCAAATTCTTTTATCATCATCAGCTAAAAGACGTGCACTGCTAGACTTTCGCTATGGATTTCCACACAGTCTGGCCCTGCGCTGCATGCGTCCAGTGGCTTCCTGCAACCTTCACCAGGGAGGCCTACCTACATTAGGTACGTCTTCTGGTGCGCGGTCGCCACTCAAGAACTTTAAAGCCTCAATGATCATTTGTTATACGAGCTATCTGCCCCACCCTCTGCCACTTTAACGATTGTATGAGCTATGTCAGTTACTTCAGTTCTTCACGTGTCTCCAAATTCCTGATTTGATCACGTAGGGATATTTCAAACGTGGTATGCTCCATCTCCCATTGGGTGACCCAGAGCCTTATTATGGGACCCATAGTAAGCAACCATGTCCATATCTCAGTTCCTTATTATGTCATTACTGGCAATGGCAACACACTATTCAAAAAACTTTATAACGATACATACATTTCCAGTCGTTTTATTATATTTTCTAAACTTTTGTGTGTTCCGTGTATGAAAATCGTACATCATATTTTTCTCGGATACATTTTATACAGCCGTCTACACTAGGTAGGTTTTTGATCAATGACAATTCAGTTCAATGACAATTGATCAATGACAATTCTCATTTAAACTGAATTGTCATTGGTCAAAAACCTACCTAGTGTAGACGGCTGTATAAAATGTATCCGAGAAAAATATGATGTACGATTTTCATACACGGAACACACAAAAGTTTAGAAAATATAATGTATTTTTTTTCAAAAGAATACTTAGTTCAGTTCAGTTCAAGCCCCCTCCAGCGAGCATTACTGCTGCAAGGACGCGGAGGCCCAATACACCAGAGGGGGGCGTAGATAGGACAGGAGTGTAGGGCGGCGCAGTCAGGAGGGGGAGAGATGGGAATTGGAACCGGCCTGAATACTTGGCATCGTAGCTAGTACGGGGAAGATAGATACTATACTTGGTGTGTAATATATACAGGGTAGGAGAATGACTGCTTCAATGTTCATGTTGATCCTTGTCTATTGTTGTTGGGTTGTTTCTTATTCTTATTCTTATTCTTATTCCGTGTCGGTTTCCGGTACGTCGTATATTTCTTCAGCCATCTTTTTCATCTCACTTCTGCTCTCCGATATTGCAATCCATTGGCTTTTTTATTGCAATCCATTAACCTCGGATGTCGTGGCGGAGGGAGTCGATCCAGGTATAAATAGGTCTTCCTATTTTGCGTTTCCTCTCCCTGTAGTTGTAGGCTGCGTGCAGGAGGTGCGGGGCTTCCCGTCTCATGATGTGACCTAAGTAGCAAATTCTGCGTACTTTTATAATCTTTGTGATGGTTTTGCCTTCCAGGATTTCATTCTTCTGTTTCGGGTAGTCCTTTGCTATTTGTAGCATACTTCTTAATATGAGTCGTTCGTACCGCCGTAGGCGGGACCTATTATATTACGTCAGCGCTGTAACGTTAAGTCCGTATGTCATAGCTGGGGAAATCACCATTTTATAGATAAGGCGAACTATTTTCCAATCTATTTTGTTACTTTGAATAAAGTTAAGTAATATTTTGGAATATTTCATGGCCTTATCGCACCTCGATTTTATGGTCGATTTCCGGCTATGGCCAGCTGAGATAAAAATCCCTAGGTATTTGATTTCCTTAACTGGCTGGATATGTGTCCCTCCTACTAACAGTGGTCTAAGTTGATTAGCCGGGGGGCCGAAGGGTTCGTGGACTAGTAGTTTAGACTTGGTTTCATTGAGTATAAGACCGACTGTTTTTAAAAGGGATTTTAATTTCGTAATTATCCTATCGAGCTCGTTTATGTTTGCTACCTGCGATGATAAGGTCGTTAGCGAAGGATAGAATATTAGGCAATTTTATATTATGGTCCTGGTCAAGAGTTACGGATGGTTCCTCTTCTTCTAAGGTTCTGAGTACATCGTCCATTAGTATTGTAAAAAGCCTAGGTGATAGAGGGCATCCCTGTTTTACTCCTTTTCCTTTGTTAATGATTTCGGATTGTTGTCCACACCATGATATACTGGTATACGTATTTTCGTTCATGCATGCATTTATTATTCGGTTAGTAAATGGGATGTCTCGGGTCCGCGTGACTAATATGTCGCTGAGTGCGTGGAGGTTTACCGTGTCAAAGGCTTTCTCTATGTCGAATGCTATTAGAAAAAAAATATCTCCAGATCTCCAGTGTATGTCTAGAACCCTTCTTAGTGTGAAGATGTGGTCATCCGTAGACCGGTTAGCCAGAAATGCTGCTTGGTATGATCCTAGTTCCTGTATTTTTTTGTCTAGTTTTTCTAATAAATAATTGGCGTACACACGGTATCCTACATTACATATTGAGATTCTTCTGAAATCTCCTATTTGTTTGGGGTTTGCTTTTTTTGGTATAGGTACCTGCTTGGTTAGTAGCCATTGTTTTGGAATGTTATTGTTTAGCCAGGCGTCTCTCATTATTAGTTTCAATTGGAATATAAATATAGGGGGTGCTGCCTTATAAGGTTCAGGTACGATTTGATCTGTGCCTGGGACGGTGCCGTTTCGTAATCTAGCTATGATGTTTGCTATATCTATTGCTTTCGGACAGTCTTCTTCGGAAATGGTTTGTGTTCCTTCTTTTATAAGCTCTATCCTAGGTCCTTCGCTTTTCTTTAACTCTGAAATCCAATTGGACATGGGTATGTAGTATTTTGTTTGCGCTCGTTTTACTTTGTTAGTGTATTTACGGTAGAATTTGTACGTAAGCTTCATCCGGATTGTTTTGTGTGCCTTACTAAGACCTTGAAAGAACTTTCGACTAAATTCTTGCTCTTCCGCATCGTGTACCTCACGAACTTTTTTGCGCGTTATTTTAACTAGGTCTTGGAGGTCTTTATCTTTTGGATTTCGATTTCTAAGAAATAGAGCGCGCTGGAATTGGGCTACCGCAATTCTTTCTTCTCGAGTTACGGCTCCGGAGTTTATTAAGAGTTCGTGTGCTGTCTTGCGTAAGACCTCATTAAGATCTTCTACAGATAGGTGGTTTGTTTCAATGGGATTGCCTGTATTGGAATCTAATTGGTTGTAATCAAGTCCATATTTGTTTAGTAGATTTTCAATTTCCCTGTTACACGATTTTGGAACTCCTTAAGAGTTTTGGTGCTTTGTAGGGACTCGTAATCCAGTATTTTGTAATTGTATGAGATTTTGTTTACGGCTTGTGTCGGTTTGTTGTGGTTTATGGTTATTTTGTTGTTTATTTCGTGCTTTCGTTTATGACTCTTTTTATATAGCAAAATTTTTGGTTTTTAAATTTTTCCCCAAATGAGTTTGTGATCTGATATAATTGATTTCGCCCACTCGCCTTTAATGTCATCGAAAAAAATGATATTTTTCGCGCTTGTTAGAATGTGGTCTATTTGCGAAGTGTTTTGTCCCACTGTCCACGTGGTTTTGCACGATGTTCGGCCCCAAGTTGTTTTAATAAGAAGGTCATGTTGATGAGCAAATCCTAGTAGTAGGTTGCCATTTTCGTTGGATTTCGCGTGAAACAAGTTTTTACCTACAATATTAGGTGGGAAAGATTGGGCCTCTACTGAATCTATGTGGGCGTTAAAGTCACCTACTATTAGGGGGAATGATTGTGTATTTTGTTTAATTAGCTTTCCAATTTTTGCGAAACAGGTAGTTGATTTCGGAGGGACGTGGGTATTGATAAAAATGACGTCCACGGGTGTTCCTTGGTCAGTTAGGTCTATTGTTATGTGAACTGCCATGACATTTGGGTCTATCTTTGTGATTTTTTTTATTGTGTGAGGGACGAGTTTGTGAATAAGGATGGATATACCTCTTTTTTCTGTCGGTTTTTTATTTCCGCAAATATACCATTCATAGTTTTTTGATGAGTATGTTCCATTGGACATATGTGTTTCTTGACGTCCGGCTAAGGCGATCTGTCTCTTATCTAATTCGTAGTCTATTCGTCTTTTGTCGCTGAATGACGCGCATCCACGGACGTTCCAAGTAGCTATTCGGGGTGGTTCGCGTTTTTAAAAATCTTATATAGCATTTGACATTATAGGCGACTTCCTAAGTACCTGTGACCTGTAGTGTCTACTATGTCCTCAGGCTAGTTTTGGATACTTGGTGACTGGTAAGTTGCGATTGATTCCCCCTCGCTGTTTGTAGTTGGGAGACTAATTACGTTATCTATGATTGTTTCACATGTTTTGGTGTGGGAATAAGCCGGGTTAGTATTATTTTTTGCGTTTTCCATAGACACTTGTATAGATGTTCTGCTTTCTGAATCTCAGTCGATTACGCTGTTAGTTCGATTGGCAAGTATGACACTGTCATAGTGGTTACTCTCGTAGTACAGGTGGATGTTGTGGGGGGTCTGAGTGCCTGTAGGACTATAAATCAAGGGATCTTTGCTAACGCCGTGCACGTACACATTTACCAGGTAGTAATTTGCTGCTGCTGTGATAATATCCTCCCCTCCCCAAAATCCCGGTTCAAATTGTTGATTTAAGTAGTTCTCTATTTGAGTTTCCAGAGGGATATCACGTCCTAGGCTAATATCGAGTACATTGGTGATGATAATTTGTCGAAGATTTTCATCGTCACGATTATTGTAGGTATACGTAGGTGGCTAGGTCTTTCCTTACTGCCTCTTTGATGGTGACATTGGTGATGATAATTTGTCGAAGATTTTTATCGTCACGATTATTGTAGGTATACGTAGGTGGCTAGGTCTTTCCTTACTGCCTCTTTAGTAAACGTTAGTCCGAATATTATGTTAATTTGGTGAGCTATTGCACTATAGAGGCAATTGCCGTCCTTTGTCGGTCTAACAATTTCCATTGTTGCAGTTTTTATTGTTTCTTGTACTTATTGTTTTTTGTTCTTTGCCAAATTGCGTTGTTTTTTTTAGGCGTGTGCCCGAAAGTATGCCAGATGTGGTCTGTTCCCGCCGCTTTCTAATGTATTCAATTGGTAAATAGTTTTATGAGGACGTTGTTATTTCTGTAGCTTTTGTTTTTAGTATTTTAACTTTAAAGGAGTAATTTAGCTTTCTACATCTACGGGATTTCTTTAGCATGCCAGATATTTTATGGCTAAATGAACTGCGTAAGTTATTTGTTTGGTGCATAAAATTAACAAAGGGTTTTGAAATAAAATGGTTGAGTCGTATATACTAGATGTGGTCTGTTCCCACCGCTTTCTAATGTATTCAATTGGGAAATCGTCGAAGTTGTTCTTTTTGTAGCTTTTATTTTTAATATTTTAAGGAGTAATTTAGCTTTCTACATCTGTGGGATTTGCTTTGGTGCATAAAAAATAACAAAAGGTTTTGAAGTAAAATGGTCGAGTCTTGTTTCTTGTTAGGGCCTGTGAACCGAAAAAGTCAGATTATTGAGCTTAGGTTATATTTAGGCATAGGCAGATGAACTTCCACTGCCTACTTAAGTCAATTGCTTTGATACTTGGGTACTTTGTTAACTTCGCTAGCAGGTCGCTGCTAAGGCTGCAAGTACTGTACCTATATGTTTAAGTCGGGTAGGTGTTTAAGGTTCAAGATATCGGGTGATGTAGGCTGAGTGGCTTGGCCCATTAACAATGATGGGGATGCTGTAGATAAAAAGCAAAAATAATAATAATAAATAAATAAAAACAGAAAGAAAGAAATGAAAAACTTTAAGTTAGGGACGATCTCACCAAATTAGTCCGGTAGCTGGGGCTGGTCGATGGGACTCTCAGGTTTCTGGAAGCTGTGAAAGCTGAGAGAGGGTAAAGAAGCAAAAGAAAAAAAATCCCTGAGTTAAGGAACGATCTCACCAAATGATTCCCCGGTAGTTGTGGTTGGTCGATGGGACTCTCAGGTTTCTGGAGGCTGTGGGTACGATGCACTACACTGCTGGTCACTTTTGAGTTTGTGAAAAACAAATGCGAGTACTTAGAAGACAATCCTGTAGGTACCCTTTACATGAAACTTATGAGAAGTGAGTTTTTTTTGTAAACAAACACCCGGTACTATGTACGCTTCGCGAATGGCGCGGCTGCGTAGGCGCGGGTTGTACTGCTGGTCACTTTTGTCGAAACGAATGCGAGTATTTAAAAGGAAAGCATGTAGGCGCCATTAACACGAAACTTGTGAAAAGCGAGGTTTTTCGTAAACACAAACACGTATTACTATCTACACTAACGGAGGGTGCCGCTGGGCGGCGGGATTCGCGAACGTCGCGGCTGCGTAGGCGCAGACAGTGTGCGTCGCGTCAAACAATAGGGCAATAAAGTAATTTGTTTGGAAAGCAGGGAATGACCAAGGGCTCTCAGGAGCGCTCTTGGGTACGTCCGCTCCCAACGGCTATCCATACAGAATTTTCTTTTTCAAAAGAATATTTAGGGAGATCTTAATTGAACACTGTCAAATCTCAACTTCTACGCGTACGAAGTCGCGGACACCAGCTAGTAATAAATAAATATCCAGGACAAATCACACATAGTCATCTAGCCCAAACTAGGATTCCATGTACTATGGGAACCAGAGACTGATATACAATAGGGTATTTTACTATATACTAGAAAAAATCTAAAACTGCTTATTTACTGTGGTATTTGTAATACGTAATCGATTTAATATGATTTCTATACAATAAAATGAGAAAAAACATTTTATTTTTGATTTACAAAAATCAAGCTTTTTAATCTGTTATTCAAATGTCTGAAACGACAGCCGCCATGCTGGTTGTCAGGTGACGTCACAATAGTGGTAAACAATGACATTTTGTTCGCGATATGTGTCAAAATTTTAGTACAGAGCTGTTTTGTTTACTCCTGAAATGACGTCACGACCTAAGCATCATGGCGGCTATCGTTTTCGCGCGCTAATTGGTAATGGTAATTTAAAATGTATTTTTGGGGTACTTATAGGTTTCAAAAAAAAATTTAAAAAACATTTTTTCTTTTTCTCACCTAATGATCAATTTGAGATACTTTTCAAAAAATGGTGAAAAACCCTATTATACATACACATATACGTTTAAATACATAGATTGTATAAATATAATAAATCCAGACAAATAGCAAACTAATCTGCTCATCTCAGAAATTTTTGCTCCGGGTGGGGATTGAACCCACGACTCTCGAATCAGTAGTCAGGAGCACTAACCACTGAGCCACCGAGTCAGTCAAATACTTCTTACATAAGTTATCAACGTTCTCCAGCAGATTAAATTGTTAGTAAAATAGTAAAATATGGATGGATATAAAGCAGCATTTGTGAGGGCTTCAGCATTGTTTTTGACATCCTACAATTCTCTTCACTTTCTCTTAACGTCTCCAGTTTAAAAGAAATAAGAGCACTGCAATGCTATGTTATATGGGTACAGGATTGGCAATAATTTCATTTGATTAATTTCATACTTTGTTTGCAGCTAATTCAAAACTTGACCAATTTCATGCTTGGCTAAATACAGAATATAAATGATTTTGATTTACAAAATGAAGTTGCTGCTTCTCAATTATTCCTTTAAAAAATGTTTGCAATGGTAAGATACAGGTTAGAAAAAATTAAAGTGACAGAAGTACTTACTTAATAATTATGGATACCTTGCCTAACTTATTTGAATGTGTATTTCAGAAATACATTACACTCAGTTGCATATTGCTGCAAATGGCGTATTCATTGAGTATTCGCTCGGACATAACTAGTTCGAAGAGCTCCAACGCCTTGCGTAGGGTCTTGGACAGTGCAGGAGGATCCGGTATGTTTGTTGCGAACGGAGAGGATTTGCCACAGCCATCTATGTACGACCTGCTGGCTAACCAGCTCCAAGCAGAAGAATATAAAACGAACAAAAAGTACCGTCACAAGCTACGCTCCGCGGTCACGGGGGCACCCTTCAGTCCGGTCGTTGTTAACACGGAGCACGCCGAACTGGTCGAGAAAGAGCTCAAGGATACAGAGAGCAAGAATTCGGCTATGCTTTATGAACAAGCCTATGTGGAAAAAGCGGGAATGAACGACTTCCTTGTATTCAAGAATAAACGGGAAGATCCGTTTGTGACAATTATACCGAATGATATTTATTACGACCCCGGAGCCAAGATTTGCGTCAACTGGCTGGATGAGTGCAGTATACAAGGGATACGAGCTCGATTGCTCCATCGTGTTAGGTCACCATAAATAAAGGTCGTGTCTACAAACTTATAGTTGAAAATATAACGACTAATGCAAAGAAGGAAGCGTTAGCTTTAAAAATTGCGATGGGTCGTCTAAGGAAAAGTGAGTTTGTTATCATAGAAATTAATAGGAAAAAATGAAACCTGACTGATCTAGATTCAAACCGAATAGCCTAGTGTTTTTGAGGTAGTTATAATACGTTGTGTCATAATTGACTGAATCAAAAGAAGCAATTTATACTTAGTTACATTACTTACATTCACGCTGTTTTAACAGCACTTCATAAAACCATGACTGATTGGAAATGAATAGGTATGTATTTATTAACGTGGATTTAAAATTGCCGCAGTCTTGATTCAGATCATTTAGGAAACTGGTAATCGTAAACCATAGAAACTCCTCAATTCTTCATCGCTTTTTTCGGCGTATTTACAGATTCTTGTATTTTAACATGAGAAATATTGAAAATAGGAAGATAAGTATAATGGGACGGTGTGGTTTAAATCGTAGCGATAAAATAAAACAAATTCCAACATTTATAATAGCTTTATATTTCTGTTAGTTGCATTTGTATACTTAACAGCAATAAGTATACACAGATAGTTCATACTCGTAAAGGATAATAATGAATATACACGTTGTTTTTTATAGAACGCTATCTTTACTATACAGTATACAATTTCTTCAGTACTTTCAGTCACTTCGCTTACTTATTAACAATACCTATAAGGTCACAAAATGATTCCCTAACCACGTTTTTTTAAATAACTAAACTTGTTTCAAACATTGGACATTAAAATTCTAGAAACTCTTTTATTGAGTAAAATATAATTTTCTCAGGACAATTAAGGAAATTAATATCATTGGTAAGTAAATAAAGTAATAGTATTTAATTAAATGCCACCGTAAAGATGTTATATAAGATTATAAGTTAGTAAGATATAAAAAACAGCATCTTACTTATTCAACACTATCCCTACCTATCATTATATTTTCGTTGGCCCTATCACGAATAAAGAGAAGAAAGTGTACATTTAAATAAAGTAGTAACCCAAAAATAATGGCAGTGAAAAAAATTATAAATTAAAGAGGTTTGCATTTAATTAATTTTGGCACATGACATGCATTTAACGTAAAAAATCGAAATGTAAGTAGGCTAACAACGAATGTATATTACCTATTATAAGATTTCTTAACTAATTAAAATACGATTTATTTAATCTTATGGCACCAAAACGCTGCTCTGGCGAGCGCCCAATGTTAGCTTACCTACCAGTGTATGTGATTCCATTCAATACAAGTCTACCTAGCTAAAGGAGTTAGTAGTTGTGGTAAAGTTTTATAAGTTCATATGACGTATCGATACCCTATTATTCTTTTACGGCTTTCTATATTTAAGTGGGTTTTCAGTTAGGTATCGGTAATTTTTAGCTAGCTGTATTGTCTTACATTATAATTATGGTATAAGATCTCTTCATAAATTTTGTTATCGATTTATCAACATCAACTCAACATACTTAACTATCTTATTAAAATTGATTTCTAACAGTATTATCGAAAATTTTCCGTGATAATAATATATATATCATATGTATATTACTCATAGTAATATATAACACAAGTTGGTACCTTATAAATAGTGTGGTTTTACTTAATAAAATCATGAAAGAAATACAAATAATTGACGTAAGTTAAGCAGTTAGCTAGTTATTCTTGCTCGAAGACTTCACTTGAAAGATGAGGAGATTCCATACTCGAAATTATGTATAGGATCTCGCGCTGAAAAGAAAAATATTTATAGTTTATAAATATACTTTTAAAGTGAAGAAGTAGCTAATCGAAAGGAAAAAACCCTCTGGTCTGCAAGTTACAACGCAGTTGAAAAATCGAAACTCAGATTCAAATCACAGCACCGCATCTTTAACGCGATCAGTTATGTATTGTGTGTTATTAATTTCAATCAAAGAAAAGCATATTGTTAATTGTATATCTACTACATTTCACATTTTGACAAAGTCTCGATATTCATACAGCGCCTAGTTTGATTGTGAAGATGTGATCGATCCCAGCGGGCTCGTAACGATTTTTCAGTAGGATATTCAAAGTTCACAATTATCCCTGTTTACTCTCACCACCTTCATGTCATACTTACATTCGTTGTTTATATCCGAGTGAGCAGGTCTTCGATAAAAGTTAAATAATAAAGATATGCAATGATATAGTGCACTGAAAGCACAAATAGGACAACAGTATTGATAAAAGAAGGCCGATATGGAGACCAATTTTAGATTTAGAATTAAATTGATATAGTGGTGGCGGTGATTCGAACACCTCGATTTCCTCAAAAAAGGGATAGACGTCAGAAAATAAGGAACTAAACATTTCCCGAGCAGCATGAAATTTAAAAAGGAAGAATAATGTTAAATATATAATAAATACATCTTACACTCCTAAGCTGTACGCATTATTAAAAGATGTACGCATTGATTTTTGACAATAGTTGAACAATATCTTGGCATACGACTCTTTCGTAGACTGACTAACAATTATATACCTAGATAGTATGCAGACTATTGTTCTGCACCAAACAAGGATGTCAACGTTTATAATTTGAGGCATTTTAGAACAATATTATTTTTGCCATAATATAACCAGTGATAATTCAAATGACTAACAGCCAACTGTCGGAATCCAGCTCTAATTAAAGAGGCGTGCCACTGAATGACTAAATAAAGTAATTAAGTAATTATGGGATACTGCATAAGCTTCTATAATAATATACAATAAAATATTTAAAAATCGTGAGATAAGTATAAAGTACAATTACATAAGAAATGGCTACTCGTAATGTTATTATAATACTTTACTTACTTACTTCTCGTTAGTTCGGGGCAACTGCCAAGCAAAATATACACAAAAGCCCTTTGCGTGTCGCCGGGCCGCCGCCTATGCAACCACACTGTATTCTTTGTGGACCAGATTTTTTAAATAAATAACAGGCCGCTACTACCTCACTTTGTACTAAAGTACCTATATTTTTTGTGTGAAATTGTACTCACTCTCTGCAGCGCTGCGTGTTGCGCCCAGAAAGGGCCACCGCACCGAGGTCTAGGCCTCGGCTCGTGTCCATCAGCTCCACCTGCTCAATGCAGCCAGTGAAGCCAGGATACCGGTTCACGTTCCATTGCTCCGGGATGCCACCTATCATATTTACCAGATGATAAATAACTACAATATATTCGACTTTCAGTGACTTCGACGGCAGTGACTTCGACCTCCCAATCAGTGATCTTGGGTTCGATCCCTGACCAGTGCACCCATGAGTTTTTTTTTTAAACTAACGTGAATTTTCATATTGAATGCTTTAACGGTGAAGTAAAACATCATGAGAAAACCATCTGATTACTAGAGAGACGGACACGTCCGTACGTGTTTTGTTTCTCTGTGGTAGGTGTAAATCTAAATTGCCATATACGTAACCGTGGGTGATGCTAAGTGCAACACCAGGCCACTGTCATCTATTGCAGGAATGTTGTGGAACAAAGACTCCTGCTTTTCTCGCGGTCAGCTATACGTATACGTAGCTACTTTATTAATACATAGGAGTATGTAATAACTGTTTGGTTAGAGTTGTTCAGTTTATTTAATTTGCATTTGTTGATGCAATTTTTTTTAATGTTTAGTTGTTTAGTTTAGCCTACGTTGAAATAATAATTTGTTTAAGAGTCAGTGTTGAAATTGTAAACGAAACAGTAACTATCTATGGTCTTACGTCTTTTGGATAGGACGTTTCTCTTGTTCTAACCTTGACCTTTTCATATCAATTCCCTGAGCAAAGCCGGGGTACACCAGTTACAGATTAAAATCGGGTAGTTACAAATTGAAATCGGGATAACCTAAGACAAATTTTGATTCTAATTACTTTTTAAATCAATTAAGCTTAGTCTAAAAAAGGATTGAAAAAATTAAGAGAGAGGTGGTGATTGCCGTATATTTACGCAGAGCGTCTTTTTGTGGACATTGATCGTTACACCTATATTAAGATGTCTTTTCATAGATATTACACTGTCTCTACATACGCTTACGCTTTCTCTACATACATATTTCGATGTGTCTGCAAACATTAATGATGTATTGTACCTACATGCCAAACATTGGTATTGATATGGGCCAATATTGTCTACCCGTAGTACTATGTACAAAAAAAAACGATTTAAAAGAATGCATAAAGCATAAAGCATCTAATTAAAAAAATACATTTTGAGTTTTAGTTTCACTAGACCAGTATATATTTTTTTAAGATTTCGTTTTGAGAACCTATAGCCATTTACCGTGATAACACCGATGGCAATAACAATTTAAAAATGAAGACGCAATAAGGCATTGTGTTGAAATAAAATTATACCAAAATTTATTATGAAAACATAACAGTTAAGTCAATCGCAATACTTTTTCCTCGAAAGAGAAATTAACTAATTAAAGTAAACCTTTTTGATATCAAAATTGTTTTTGTTTTCTAAAAGTTAGACGACATTTATATAATATCACCATCTCCATTTAAACATGAAATTTTATATAAGTCTGTTGAAATTATTATAGATTTGGTGTTTTGGACTGCCTGACTTAGCAAGCAAAATGTATTTTATACAAGGTTTTTTTATCCAACAAATAAATAATTGATAACTAGGACTTACCGATATAAATACTAGAATCAGCATTCATGAGATTCGTCAGGCCAGTCGTCATGCCGTTTCTTGTCTGGCTGTCCACAGATAACGACACCATGTTGTCCGCGTACATGTTTATGACCGCCTGCAGGAAAATGTTTCTTTAAATGATCCTAAACGTAATACATTTATCGTATCCTAACAATCTATATCGTGCACACTGCGGGGTCTCTCTAAAAACACTAAAATCCATTCAAATGTCTGTTATTTGATTACATTCCATTTAGATTCAGTAAATGGAGAAAAATCGTCTCGTGTCCATTAATGGGTGTCTTATTTATAATACTAGGTAGTGCTTAATACTAGAGGCAACAGTTGCATTTCCGTAAAATTTAAACGTGGTGTTTGTATGTCATTCTTACCGAATGTCGAATCCCGTCGTTTACAAAGATGTTATCGAAGGACAGAGTAGAAGTGCCGCTACCGAAGTCCCAGTCTAGCACCACTCTTCCTCGTTCCACTGTTATCAAATTATGTTATCAGTTCCAGGACAGATTATATTATCAGTATATTTGATTTAACATGTATATGTATAACTCAATATGGACAATTTCGAGGTTAATTAATTTAGCCTTTTCAATGACAATGGGATACAATATAAACCCCATTTTCATCCCTATAAAAAAGTATTATGCCTGAAGCCTGATTGATTGATGAAAGTGTTAGATAAAGCCAATCAACTGCTGCAAAGTTCTGTTCGAATAGTTGGATGTTTCGTGTCCTCGTCTATTTCTGGAGAGATAGATTAGCCTTAATCTTGCAATGACACGTTTCGGATTTTCAGCAAAGTATGTAAAACACTCTTTTTTAAATATAGGACACCTTAAAATTAATAATATGTACAATCAAGGTATACAAATTAATTCGTTTGTATGACCTCGCAGCAGTATGTAGTCGCCATAGTTGACGGGTGCGGAAGCCTCCTTCTGGTAGACAAGTACACCGTCGCTGGTGGTGTAGAACGCCAGCGCGATCACGACGGGCTCGGCGCGCAGGTTACTGTAGCGGAGCAGCTCGGCCGGCAGCTCGATGTAGCCGGTGCCGTTGAAGCCTACGCTCTTCTGCAGTCTTAGCGCTGCCAAAACGGTGGATTGGTCAAATACTTGTCTTCGGTCTCCAATAATGAGGTGTATTTTTGTTACGTGTGGGTTTTTTAAGTAAAGTTTAAATCTGTTAATGTTCCAAATTAAAACACTTTCTTTTATAAAATTGAATATCGGAAAAATCAAATCCAAAACGATAATCCGGGACAAATCACACACGGTCATCTGGCCCCAAACTAGGACTGATATACATACATATATACAGGGTGTAACAATACTTCAAGGTTGGCTTTTACCCATCAAACTGAACAACTTTTGTTCTACAACTTTGATGAAATCGCAAAAAATTTTTTTTGCCTTTTCATACAAATCCATCAGCTGGCGAACCAAGTTTGTATGAAAAGTCCAAAAATTTTTTTGCGATTTCAACAAAGTTGTAGAACAACAGTTGTTCAGTTTGATGGGTAAAAGCCAACCTTGAAGTATTGTCACACCTTTCTGTTACATCCTGTATATTTAAATACATACATATATAGATATAATACACCCAGACACAGAGCAAACAAATCTGCTCATCACAGAAATGTTTGCCCTGGGTGGGGATCGAACCCACGACTCTCGGATCAGTAGTCAGGATCGCTAACCACTGAGCCACCGAGTCAGTCACTAATCACAATAAAAGTGTAAGTAGTTGTTGGGAGGTGTCTTAACGATCACCCTCAGGCCAGATAACTAACTACTCGAGTGATAAATAACTTCCGAGTTTTGGTCACGGTTACGTGTTGGACGGCATTGTTTTGAGCGTGTCCTTACGTACGGCATGCAAAAGTTACCAAGCCGACTTAAATTTATTGCCATCGCACAAAGTCTCAGGGAGTACTTCCTGCGTGAAAATAAAATAAAAACGAGATGATCACACTCACGCATCTGACAGTTACTGCCCGCATAGTTGAGTGGACAATCGCAGGCATAATTCAGGCCGGAGGATCGGTCAGGCCTGCATGTGCCGCCGTTTCGGCAGGGCGCCGCGGCGCAAGGGTTGCCGGGGTACCAGCGCGGGGGTTGCCCATCATTGCGTGGCCGGGTAGGGTACTGGGAGGTCAGCGATCGCTCGCAGTAAGTGCCCGTGTACCCAGGGGGGCATAAACAGCTGGTCGCTTCGGGTGATGCGCAGTAACCTCCATTACGGCATTGACTACAAAAGCTCTCGATCTAGGTTATAGAAACGAAAAGTTATATTAATATTTTCTTCGGCAGAAGTATAATTATTAGATTTTGTGGTAGTTACTATCCGGCTACTTACTTCAGGAATATCTCCACGTTCACTGTTGCTGCATTCTTGTACGTTAGCAGATAGTATAGCAGCGTTAACTATATCGACGTGATCTCCATATACCATAACCTGGAGGAAAATTTAATCCCATTTTTAGATACACGAGTGATTACAATAGAATAGAATAGAATTTATTTGCCATTAAACAAGGTACCTAATAAGGGTGGTCAGTGGTAACAAAGGCTCTCTTGCTCAGCCATAATCAGTTACAGCATGCAAATTATTCAATACAATAAATAAATGAAAGAAAACAAGAAACGCAGCTAAACATAATAAAATAATATTGATGATGTCACTAAGTGATAAAGATCCGGATCATTACTTTCTTATGTTGTAATCTTATGACTCAAAAATTCATCAACAGAATAATACATATTTTCAAGAAGCCACACATATAGTTTGTTTTTAAACGCACTGAAAGGCAACGATTTAATGTCCTCAGGTATTGCATTGTATACCTTTTGACCCATCCAAAAACAATTTTTTTTGAAGTTAGTACTCTATGTCTTCTACAACTAATTTTTTGGGATACCTTCTACTTCTTTGCATTACATCTTTAGCCTCATCGAAGAGCTGATTGGATTAGGAACCGTATTGTATGTGGTAGTGTAGTGTGCTATAGACCGACACGCTACGTCACTATTTATTTGCATAAGATAACTTACGTCCTTAATACATCCATTAAAGCCACCAGACACACCAGTGTTGTTGTTTAGGACAATAGACTCATCGACGCCGCCAACAAACATTGGCGTCTCCAGGTGAAGTTCCTAAAAATTGCGCAATGTAATTAACTATCTTCGTAGAAAGTATAATTAATTAAACAAATATTAAAGTAACACTTTAAGAATGCAGCTTACCGGTCGAGGCGATACTAGATTCTCTTCCAGTGCTGTGCCAGAGTTGAGCCTAAGCGACACAACACCACCCATTCGCGAAATGTCTATGTTAGTCCATTCGTTGGCGGGCAGAGTTTTGTTGGCTGTTAGAATCACTGGTGGGCTGTCTGCAAAGTCGAATTCAAGGACTCAGATTTGTTGACTTGTTGATTGAATCGGAAATTAAATGCAGCACATAACCTTTACCTTTGTCATCTACTTATATACGTTCAAACGACTTCAAAGGCCCATAAGAGAATTCTACCTAATATTTTGGAAGGAAAACTGTTTGAGATTACTCACAACCGCGTACAGAAAGGATTCAAATCTCACCATCACCGAGGCTGTATCGGAACTCGAGTCTGCCGTCGCGGACAGCGAGCGAGATGAACCCGCCGTACCCTCGCGCCGACTCCGCGCAGTACATGATGATTCCGTCGGTGACCGGTGCCGTGGCTTTCACCTTCATCGACATCTTGAAGACGCGGGACGTCTGCGGCGCCTTGATGGCGAGGTAAGTGCTGCCCGTGAAGGCGGGGTATTCAATTGACTGCTTCACGTCACAGCTGTGGTGAGAAAAGTACCCGCTGAGTTCGGGAAATGTACGGTAACTTATCGCATTCGATATAATGGTTATCAAGACAAAGAACCAAAAGATATAGTTTCTAATAAAAAAAGGAGAAATCAGCATCTAGTATGAGCTACAAACTTTAGTTTTAGTGTGACGATGAAGGCTCATTTAACTGGTAATACACCTATTTTACAAATACAGCCTGGTATATCCATTCTGTATATACGAACCAGATGGTATTAGTCTCATTATTGAATAGACTTTTCTTAGCTACATTATGCGTGTCATCGCTCTATCTTCCTTGAGGGCTTTAATATAATATATTACGATACTACTTATAATGTATCTTATAGCACAGGCGGATGAGAATTGTACTAACTTTCTGCCAGTGTAGCTGACGGGGCAAGCACACTTGTAGCCGTCGACGGTGTTGGAGCACCTGCCAGGCCCGCAGAGGCCGGGGCGGCACGCCTCCCCGCGTCGTTCGCAGTTGACCCCCGCGAAGCCGGCCGTGCACAGACATATGTAGCCGCGTTCGTTGCGCGCCTCCTAAACACCAACAATGGCTTTCATACTACTTTTTTTAGTTCCTTTGTCATGAAATTTCAAAAAATCTCGAAACTTACAGATTGACTATTTATTCAGTGAAACGTGGCATATTAATTATTAGATTATATACTTCACATAAATGAAAAATGGTCCTCAAAAATCCTACTTATTGTGAATTAATTTATCTGGTGATTCACTGCTTTGATGATCATGAAAACGGACAAGTTTCCTCATAAAACTTACATAATCGGAACAAATGATACCTTGACTTCCAACACAAATAGTAAATAAAGTCAGTTGATTTGAATATTTTTTGCTTAGATCATGGAGGTTCCTTAGAAAAATTGTTCAATTTAATTTCATGAGTTACATCTATAATTTACTGCTTTTCATTAAATAACACACGTACACGTCAACATGAAAAATCCAAGAAGAACATACCTCAAACTAAATACTTTCTTTTTGTTAATCAACAGTCGAGTCAGTGAAACAGAATCGTTTTGTTCAAATTGGTTGGGCTAGTGCTCTTATAGAAATAACTAAATGAACGTCGTATGTGGTTCATACCTGGCATACACCATTGTTCTGACAAACGCTGGGAGCGCAGGTGTCGCAGTCGGTCACTTCGTACTTCTCAAGGCTGTCAAGTATTATGTTCTTCTCCTCTCTACCTAGTATTAGTAGACTGATGCAACCTATGAACCTAAACGAACAAAGAAATGTAACAGTATTAAATCGCTTGACATTTTTATAATTGACAACTCTAAAAATGGTAAAAACAACCGACTTCAAACGTAACAACTAAAACTTTCTGTTTTGTTGGTTCTAATCCGATTTTAATATAATTTAAAGAAAACCAACTCAGACTTATACCATATCGAATAAAAAAGACTAACAACGATTTACAATGCGCGGAGATATCACGTATCGCGTAACATACGTACAAAAAAAACGAATTGAAAACCTCCATCCTGAATTGTAAGTCGCTTAAAAATTTTAATTGCTAAATTATCCAGCCGCTGTGTAGGAAATAGATAGTCCCAAAATATTTGAAGAGTGCTCGTACCCTGAAGTGCGAGCTAGGGCCAATGGGAGCTGATCGTAATCAGGCACTCCTCCGATGTAAAGCGGCTGGTAGAGCTCCAACAGTCCGAGCGGGCCTTGAGACTCCTCGGTGAACGATCCCGTGTTGTCCACGTCCATAGTCACTGGATAATAAATACGTTGTCATAAAATAAGTTAAAAAACTTTTTTGAAGGGGAAAGTTCATATTACCGGTGGCGATGTTCTTTAAATTCAGTACCAAAAGATGGTAGTTTATTATCTTAATATAATATAAAATAATATTTAAAAAATTGATAATCGCAGCCAGATACGTAGTATCATTGTAAGATTTCATTCTACCTTGGGCCTAGTTGATGTTTTAAGTTGTGTCCAAAACTAATGTTCAACTTGAACTAAATCGACGGTTATTTTGATGTTCTTTGTCATAGGCAAGGCATCACCTCACTCACCTAATGTTAAGGGGTCTTTTAAAATTGAGGGATAACAGCGAAACTAACATAACTAAAAGGAAGCATCAAAAATGACGATTCAAATGAATGTATTAAGCATCTACTTAAATAAATAAAAAACATTTGAGATAAAATAAATAAAAATAAAATGACCTGTGTTAGTATTAAGGCTAAGCAGATTTGTAGATACCTTTAGTGTTGGTTCTCGTGATGCGGATGGTGTGCCAGGCGTTGAGTTGCAGCGGGCGATCGCCGTTAACGATCATCGGCCCCGAGCCCGTCTCGAGGAGAAACTGTGGAATTCCGTCCACCAATTGCAGGGCTACATATTTTCCTGTGCGTCCTTGATTTTGACTGTTGTACAATATGAGACCGTTCTCTTCTAAAAAAAAAAAAACAGTTATAGTGATTATCACAAATATAAAAAAAGCGGCCAAGTGCGAGTCGGACTCGCCCATGAAGGGTTCCGTAGCAGCAAGTAACATAATATAAAAGTTCTTGTACAATAGTTCGTTGTAGGTCAATTGCGGTTTACGATTTATGACGTATTAAAAAAAATCTACTTACTAGATCTCGTTCAAACCAATTTTCGGTGGAAGTTTGCATGGTTATGTACATCATATATTTTTTTAGTTTTATCATTTTCTTATTTTAGAAGTTACAGGGGGGGGACACACATTTTACCACTTTAGAAGTGTCTCTCGCGCAAACTATTCAGTTTAGAAAAAAATTATATTAGAAACCTCAATATCATTTTTGAAGACCTATCTATAGATATGCCACACGTATGAGTTTGATGAAAAAATAATTTTTGAGTTTCAGTTCTAAGTATGGGGAACCCCCAAAATTGATGATTTTTTTTCTATTTTTGTATGAAAATCTTAATGCGGTTCACAGATTATATCTATTTACCAAGTTTCAACAGTATAGTTCTTATAGTTTCGAAAAAAAAGTGGCTGTGACATACGGACGGACAGACAGACAGACAGACAGACAGACATGACGAATCCATAAGGGTTCCATTTTATGCCATTTGGCTACGGAACCCTAAAAAGAAACCATATCGGTAAGTGAGTAATATAATTTACTGAGTTTCTGTGAGTAATTTAATAATTTCTAGAAAAGAAAATACTAACTTATAAAAATAAAAATGTATTTTTTTACCTTGTATACAGAATTAAAAGACTATCATCATTATTATTAATAACCCACAGAGACCTTATTGCCGGGGCTCAGGTCACTTACCATATATCGTAAAAAGATTAAATCTTTGGATTAGTTGATGTTGTTAGGGTATTTGCCAACCCTAGTAACGTCTAGCAGGAGATAGACAGTACCTATAAACTTTTACTTGTAACTCATCTTTACCTTTAGGCTTAAACGAGATCTCGATGTCGAACTGCTTGTACACGTCTTTGAGGGTAGGCATTGAAAGCCAGCTGTTGCCGCTGAACTGCGGTACGATGCCGTTCACGCGCAGGATCGCGCGCGCCTCTACGTCGGCGCGGCCGTTCACGACCCGGCATATGTACGTGCCTGCGTCGTCTTCCGTGACACGCTCTAGGTGCAGGTTCGCCTGAGGCAATAGATTAGGTTGTTAGGATCATGTTCCAGAACAATTATTTATTAGGTACTCTGTTGTAAATTTATATACAGTGTGTCGGTGTAAAAGTGAAGGTAATCCTTCACCTGCGGATTGGTCGAATCATTTCCTAATACATACCAAAATTTACAAGTATAATACAGGTATTCAATTTAAATACAGATATATATACAGGTGTCCCATGTCCCTCGATAAAGTGAACAGAGGAAAAGGGATCAAATTAGTCTGAATTTTATCAACAAAAAATAACTATACAACCTTTGCTATTGTTTTTTATTATTAATAATACAATAATAATAATCTTCTTTATTTAGGTAATAACTCATAATTAAAAGAGATCTGGTAAAAAATATTACGAAAAATTACATCTAGTTTGAACTACTAGGTGTAATAGTTATAACACCTAATAGTTATACATATAAATATTGGATAGATTACATATTGCGAATCGTAATCGATGTTTAGCCATATGTTTATAAACACAACAAAGCAGGTTGCTTTTAATATTGCAGATTTTTTATTTTTTGTCGATAAAATTTCGACATTTCACCTAATTTCGCCCCCGCACCCCGCTCCCCCCCGCACCCCATTCGCTCTAATTTCATCCGTTTTTGATTGTGCACTTTTTGAGGGTTACTCTATATTTACACTTGGGGAAGACAATTTTTGTGATTACTGATACATTAGCAATGAGAAAGTCTCCAATTGACACTTACCTCATCAGACCTCAATCCCGGAGGCAGAGGTGTGTATTCTCTTCGCCACTCTATCTGTACTGGTTGCTCTAGGTTGTGTTTGCAGGGTAGGTCTACAATATCTCCCAGGTTTGCCGTATATACGGTGTCTTGGCTGTTCAAGTCGAACGAAGGGCCGGTGTTAGCTGCAATCGAATTTATTGTTACAGTGACCTAAGTCTTCAAAACAGTAAATTTCATGAATGGTATTAAGTCTTTACGTACCTGGTATGACCTCGAGATTGAAGTCAGCGTATGAAGTGCGGCCGTATCGGTCTCTACCAGTACATCTGTACAGTCCTGCGTCAGATTGCTCCACTCCACGGATATACAGCATTGACCCATCTCCGTAAGTCTACAAACAATTGACAACATTTCACAAAATTTTAATAAACACATTACGCTAGCATGCCCCTGACTACGTTACTCTGAATTAGGAGGCGCTAGAGTCAGCGAAAGTCTTAGTGTCAGGTCATGGGCTGCCCTTGTACTTATTTTAAATCACAAAAGAGTATATAAAATTCTATGCGGGTTGTCTACGCTCGCCCTACGTAAATTTTACGTAGGTACACGCGTCTTAAGGTTACGGTATTTGATTAATATTCATGTGAGTTACTTTTTAATCTTTTTATTAATTAACTAAACTACATTCTGTTCTGAAATTGTTCAAGTTGTGTGTGATATCACATTACAAACGAACTAATTTGGTAATTTATATAAAATATGAAATTAAAAATGGATTAAAATATTAAACAAGTAACAAATGATTAGGCATAATTTGAGCCTGCGTGCACCAACCTCGACTACATCGTCACTTTCCATTAGGTGAGATGTAGTAGTAGCACTCAAATGTTAAGTCAAATAAAATATTGTAACATTATTAATTTGGGAGTAGTTATGTAATTTTTTTTAATTGTGGGAAATTTAGGGCGCAGAATTTTATAACAAAGCGCTCTCACTTACGTTGGTCTCAACGTACTGTCTCTGCTGGTTGTTACCGTACCGCTCCCAGTGGACGTCAACGTTTCTGGACAGAGTCCTGCACAGGACGTTCACGTTCTCGCCAACCCTGAATCGGTTGCGCTGCTGTTCGATGGCCACAAGCGCCTGCGCAGGTTCCCTGGGTCCTGCCACATCCGGCTTGGTAAATTATAGAGCCTTATCGGATCGGACAATCTATGTTTGTGTCGTATAATATAAGAGCATAAGAGCTGCAATTGGCTTTGAAACCTTACATATGTTAGTACTGTTACTTGGAAGACGCGCACAAAATAGGTACCAGACAGTGAAAGTATTTTATACCTGGTTTTTACACTGACTGTCCCAACAAGTGATATAAAAAAAGCTGTGCTATGTAATCAGGAGGAATTTTTATACTTGGTAATCTATAGACATAAAACTGTAGATATAATAGGTGAAACTGTAGTTTTAATATACGATAATTCAGATATCAGTGGTAAATTTTTTTTGTTGGTTACGTAGCAATGAAATTAGCTGTCACATTAGGAACTACTTATAACAGTACTCTAACCTATAAAGTATGATGATTGATGAAATTTATGAACCGAGGTACAAAAATCCTTGGTATTACTATATTTAATATAATTATCAAACATTGTAATATTTGTTTTTTTTTTTGTAATTTTCGATTAATATCGTATTTATTGTGCTTTGAATATAGGTATATCGTTTGAACATGAAATTCCAAGTATAATAGTGATTTCAGATAAATTATGTCAATTATAATAAAGGTATTGTTAAAATCATCACCGGGCATTGTGCAAATAAAAAAATGCAAGTTTTCTCGAAGATACACAATCAATTCTTATATACATAGGTACTTACTCTTTAGTGGGGATCAATACGAATATAAGAAAGTTTAACTTATTGTTGAAAAAGGTATTGAGTAAAATGGGATAATTTAGTCAGACTAAATGGGTTTTTTTATAGAAATAACTGCTAATATATTATTTACATACCTATGTTGAGATATTGGTACATTACAAATTACTTAAATAACCATAGAATGCTAAACCTTGTTTTCTTTAAAACGGTATTTTTGATAGTTTTGGACAACATAGTCTGTTTTTTTATTTAGTTCAGTATCTACACACATTTTCTTAGTCTATTAATAATATTAGTCTATTAATAATAATAATAATAATAATAATAATAATAAAAGACATTTATTTATCTGTTTACATGCACAATTTCGGTATAAATTAATAATATTATAAAATAATACTAATAATCATGCACAAGTCCCAAAGCACATAAACCGTTGATTCTACTCAAACTTAATCTAGGACAATGAAGCAAACATGCAGTCGACGCACTCATTAGTTAAAAAAGATGACCGAAAGGTAGTTGAATACAAGTTATCATCATATGTTAGTAACACGACACTTGAGTTTTAAATAAGCACACAAACTCCCAAACGATGATAAAACTGTGCACACAGTTACGTAGGTACGAGTACCTAACAGAAGTAGCCAAAGCATTGGTTTAATATAATTGTTGTTGTCTATATTGTAGACTTCTATTAACCCAATATTCCCAGTAGGAGCCATGAGCCTCTTGTTAAAAATATAATACGAAAATCATTCATAGGTACATAGCGTACCGACAGACCACCTGTGACCATCATAAATAATATAGAGACGACACACGTTTCAAACGACAGACTCCCTGACACTTTACTTCACCCAGGATTACCGTCAAGAGTTGTATTATCATCCAACATCGTGTCTGAGAGTCGCTTGTCCCTCTGAGGACAGCTTTCTTCGTCGCTATTGTCCTGACAATCGCTGTACCCGTCACAAATGAACTCCGACGGAATGCAACTATAGTCGTCATGGCAACGGAACTCGCTATCCAAGCACACATTACCTTTTCGAAATATTATACAATACAAAATGTTAAAATTAGTTAGGAATATTCAGGAGAAGAATTTTTTTAGTAACAATTAAGTACTAACAATAAGTAAGAAAAGGGCATCGCGCTACAAACATTCAAAGCATGAAGAATAAATATGCAATTACTAGACAATTTAAACTTGAAATTATTTAAAAAGGTAAAACACTAATCTCGAAATGTTAAAAACAAACAGCAGGTAGGTAGGTATCTAGGTACCTCGCATAATCATGCTTAAGTTAAGAAAGTGTTAAACCTGCACTGAAAGCGAAGAGAAAACGGTTACAACTGGACAGAGAAACTATAAATATAAAGGTCTGAAAAGGAGGTTTAGTGGCTCTCACTGACCCTCTATGTGTAGGTTGATGTAATTGCTAGTTTGGCGCCCATACTCGTCTTCTATGAGACACACGTAACGGCCGGTGTCGGACTTTTGTGCTAGTTTGATGAATAGGGAGCCATCGTGCTTCTGGCGCACAGAGCGCGGGACGGGGCGGCCGTCCTTGGTCCAGCGCGTACGCAGGCCGGGCCGGCTGACGTTGCAGCTGAGGTGCACAGCGGCGCCGACGTGCGCCCACTGCTCGTTGTCATGCGATTCCAATGGATCACGATCGGCCTCTTCAATGAATTATTAATAACATGCAATCAACTAAATTCAAACAAGCGCAGAGTCAATTGTGAATTGCCAAGCCATTATTGTGATCAGTGAGTAAGTTCATTTCATGAAAAAACTAAAGTTAGGTTAATTAAATGTATTTATGGTCGGTTCCACTTATTGGTTTCGGCGTGTCAAAAAGAGACGATAGCTAGGAAACCTTTATGGGACTTAATAAAAATGGTAAAGCTTTATATTCAGAGAGATGAAATATAACCGACCCAAGAGTCCCAGAACTCAAGGTTACCCAAGAGATTTTTCGAAATAATAGTTGCTATCGCGTTCAGTTTATAAATGGGTCGAAAATATTGTGACGAGAATTGTTATTCTGAATTTTTTTATAATTTGTGAATCATTTCCTGATGTGCTTATCCAGATTTGCTCTTGGTTTCATTATACTTTATCACTTTCGCTAGCATATTAGGTAAATACCAATTTTATTAAGAGACGAAAAGTTTGGCTATCGTTTTTTAAACGCCAAACCAGCCATGTTTAAGGCAGTACCGGCGCTTAAAAGAGAAATGCAGAATAATGGAAGCATGACGGTGGCGAACAATTTATGAACAAAACGATTTATGAAGTGAATGTCTCTCGGTGTACCCTCATATTTAAGCTTGCTAGTTCTATTTTGTTTGCAAAATAACCGTGGCATTACATTGTGCGATATGTACATTAATGTGTGCCACAACATTGTACTCATTTTTACCTAGCTTTGACCTATCGAGGGTCGTAATATTCATGATTTGATTCTACAAAGTGGACAGTAGAAGGAACACATTATATTTTACATACCGCTAACGATGACTTCAGCGACAGCAGATGAGTTAACATATCTAGACATCGCTAAACATTCATACTCTCCGGCATCTTCGACTTCGATTTGGTGGAATATTAAACTTTCATTTCTTACTTCGACGCGTCTGAAAAAATATTAACACTATACTACTAGTTACCTAGTTAGTTTTGAAAATAAGGAGTCCAAGATTATGCTTATGAAATGATATAATAACCTCAAAATACGCCGATTGACCACTTTCCAAGTACCTACTTGATTTCAAAAATAAGAAGTTCAAGATATGTGAGACATTAGGAAATGATACAAGAAAAGCACGATACCTCGACATACGCCTGTTAACCGCTCTCCAAGTGACCATCTCTATGTCGTCTCCCTCGACGATGCATCGCACGGTGGGCGAGGCGCCGGGGTGAACGGTCTGAGTCTTGGGCTGCAGAGTGATGCGAGGCGCCGCCACTATCTGCAGGCGCACCGTCGCCGCCTGGTGGATCTCGCCTGTGTAAGCATCGACTACACTGCACTCGTAAGCGCCAGAGTCGCTCTTTGAGGCCTGAAATATTAAATAACATTCGGTCAAAGAAAATGTATAGAATATTCAAAAAGACAATAAAATTAAAGTTCAATTAAAATATTTTAGTATTCCGTAGTACCTTGTAAATATGTAGGCTTGTTCCTTCTTGGACAGCATTCGTTTGCAATGGCATGTAATCTCCTCTATCCCATTTGACTTTATTACCTTCAGGAACGTCACAGCTAGAAAGAAGTAATGAGATGAATAATTTTGCTGTAGTCATTATAATGAACAGAAAAGTTATATTGTATTTTTACTTATAAAATCGTTTGTCTTAAATTACTGACTGATGTATCAAAGCCGTAGCCAAACCCTAATGAATCTAGAAAGCTATGTTATTATATATTATATATATGGACAGATATCTTACTGAAGAACTTGGTCGCCTCCTTCAAATGCTATCAAGCTGCTGGGTTCGTTGTTGTCTTGGTCAGGATAGGGATACTCGGTATTTGTGTCGACATTACTGTCACCTGAAAATTTGTGACAATTTAGTGATTTCATTGGCACCTTAGATAAAGTATGAAGGGACCTCAACAGGTTTGGCTAACGTTATCAATATCGTTTATTGGTGTTAAATGTGAATAACCACATCATGCCCACTGCAGGGGCACGGGTCTCTTCCCATATCTCGGGAAAGTTAGGCCATACTCCACACACGGATGCCAAATACAGATTTGTGGAGGTTGTGGGGTTATTGGCCAACAGTGACATAAATTATCAAGCCGCCTATAAGGCCTCCGACGTGGCCTAACGACTACCATCTACTGATATCAGCCGGCGCCAATAGTTTAACGTGGCTTGTAAAGCACGGAATCGGTCCAGATAAATGCCACTAACAGTTAAACCTATCCAGGTTTTGTCCGTATCTGTAGTCACTAGTCAGATAACCCGCGTGATCGATGCTTCCACGCAAGCCACACAGAATCACGACCAATATGTAAATTGCAGAAATAATGTAAGCCAGACAAAATTTCAAGTGTATACTCCTCACCTCCGAAGCCACCGTCTCCTCTCAAGTTGACACGAATTTCGAAGGGATTCTCAATGGTGCCGGCGGGCGAGGTTGCAGAGCACAGGTAGCCGCCCTCGTCCTGGTCGGTGGCCGAGTTAATGCGCAGCACTGCCATGCCCAGAGATGGGGGCACTATTTCTCGCTGGTCTACGCTCGCTATAAAAAATATAAAATCCTTTTTAACCGACTTCAAAAAAGGAGGAGGTTCTCAATTCGTCGGTTTTTTTTATGTATGTTCACCGATTACTCAAAGACGCCTGAACCGATTTCAAAAATTCTTTTTTTGTTTAAAAGGATATACTTCACAGGTGGTCCCATATAAATTTTATCGAAATCGATTCAGCGGTTTTTGAGAAAATCAACAAAAACATAGCAAAATTGGAGTTGTTGCGATTGAAGTCGGTTGTTTTTAACGTATTCAGCGTGGTCATTATTTAATATAATATCGATGACAGAATAAGGGTTAAGCAAGCGACGTAATTGTACTAAATTCTCACAATCAGATAATCTCGAAGTATATTGGAGTTTATGAAAGGATAGTACTTTGGTGCGCAAAGGTATTTAAATCCATAAATAAAGTTATGGTGATAAAAAAAATGTCCGGCAATATTTTAACAGTGGCTCATACTCATCAAACTGAACAACTTTTCTCAATAAACTCATAATAAAAAAAAATTTGGACTTCCCATACAAAGTTCATTAACCAGCTGACGGATTTATATGAAGAGTCCAAACATTTTTTTTTTTGCTTTTTCAGTATGAGTCTCATGGGGAAAGTTGTTCAGTTTGATGAGTAGAAGCCACTGTTAAAATATTGCCAGACATTTTTTATCACCCTGTATTTTGTGACTTATAATTTAACTCACATTTTATAGAAACCATGGGCTCAGGATATCCACTCGCTCGGCATTCAACGTTCAGAGGGGATCCTTCTTCCAACTGGATGAAGTCGCTGGGGGTGATGGTGATCTCAGGCGGAGACCTAACCTTCAGGACTACGGTCGCTGTGTCGGATCCCGCCGTGTTGGTTGCGGAACATGAGTACTCTCCTTCGTCGTTGACTTCGATACTTTCGAAACTGTATTATTTAAAATTGTGTGTCATTACTTCGGTCCATGCGTACGATTTAAGCTCTAATATCTATAAATGTTAGTTTTACCAATACATACCTGAGTACATTATGCGGCTGAATTTCGGCATGGGACCCGAGAGGCCTGCCGCCGGGGCCGCTCCACGTTATATCAGGTTCAGGAACGCCTTCCACTACACGACATCGAAGCTCGAACGGACTTCCCAACGTCACTGCCTGCTCGCCAGGTGGCCAAATTTCCACTTTAGGTGGTTCACGCCCTGAAGTCAAGTTTCAATAGTTATAATAATTATACCTTCTAATAATAGTTATTAAAAACTAAGAATTATTTTTGAAAACTTACTCTCTATTTCAACAGGAACGTAAACGCTGTTAACAGAAACACCATCGACCAAACCCTCGCATAGATAGTATCCTTCGTCACTCTCTTGTGCATTGTAAATTATGAGGCTGTTGTCCCGTTGGCTGGTTCCAGGACCAAATTCGCCTTGAGGCTGAAAAACGGTTCTTCTATTAGTTGAACCCTTGTACCAATCATTATGAAAGTAGGTTTGACTTATGCTTTCACCCGCTCAATCATTTACTTTTTAAGAACTCGCAAACTTTTTTCAAATGGTTCAAGATCAGTTTAACCGTTTATACATAGAGTATACAAATTTCAGATATAAAAATACAACTCACCCTTGACCACTTGACAGTTGGCAATGGGTATCCTGTAGGATTACAGTCTACCGTCCCACTACCTCCAGTTGGTATCTTGAGCCGATCGACATTCACTGCTATGTTGGAAGTTTTGGGAGGAGCGACCAGCGGCGTGATGGTGACTAGTACTGGCACAGGGGGCGCATTGGAAGATGTGCTCTGGCAGACATAAATGCCCTGGTTCTCGGGGCGAGCAATGTCGATATACAGTACACCATTGACTGAGCGCACGTTAGATAGGAAGGGCGTTTTGTCTTGTCTGTATAAAAACGGAATATATTAAAAGAAAATCCAAAAATAATAAAATGTCATAATAAATTGGACCAAATGTTTCTGTTGTATCTTTACCTGACCCAATCAATAGAGCCAGCAGGTACATTGGTGGTGCCGGTACAAACGAGGCGAATACTTTGTCCTTCACTGATGGTAGAAGCAACCGGCGATACTGTCAGCTTATCGGCTTCAGGCCAGTTCGGTTTTCTACGAACTGTTACGATAGCTGAGCGGTCGGTCGTGCCTGCTGCGTTAGTCGCGATACATCTAGAAGAAAATATATTTTTTACAACATACACTCGGAAAGTGTACTTTAACGTTACTTTATAAGTAAAATTGTTTACTTTCCATTAGAGAGAAAAAAGTAGATCTTAGTGCCCGGGCAGAAAAAAATCCATTACCATTACCAAATCATCTATTATTTTTACAATCCGATTATTCTTTTTTTTAAGTATCTTAAATTTTACAGGCCATCTGTATTTTTATTTTTTTAACATATAGCAAGCTTCTTAAACGACTACATTGCCTTACCTGTATTCGCCTGAGTCCTGTTCCGAAGCGCTCGGAATAACGAGTAAAGTCTCATAGCTCTCAGCAGATCTAGGCAAAGGGCGGTTAGAGGAACGCTGCCAGGTGATCCTCGGCATCGGGTTGCCGGTGGCAATGCACTCCAATTGTATGGTGTCCCCTTCGAAGTATTCATTTATAGCCGGTTCTATCGTCACGGTTGGGAAGCTCAGATTGGTACCTGAAATAAATTGCACAGTCATGTTATGCATATTCTCGAAGGACTTGCAAGACAACGTATTTCCATCGTAATCAACTTGGACGTTTTTGCCATGACAATGAACAGTGCAAAATTTTTATATCAGATTCTTTTTTAACGACAACCTGTCTCCCGGTACATTTAACAGAAGACTGCTCATGAAAATGAACCACTTATCGTATATACTGAATAAGAAAAACAGGGGATTTTTCATACAAATTGATCGGCGAATCAACCAATTTTGTATTGAGAGTCCAAATTTTTTTTTGAGAATTCAGTATAGTATAGCTTCCTTGGGAAAAGTTGTTTAACTTCATAAGCGTTTTTTTTATTTACACACCTGTAAAAAACTGTATTACTGTGTTAAAATTCTTTACTCTTAACTTGAGATTCGTTATAGATTTACACGTACTTCTTTTCCTTACTCCTCCATCGCTCGCAAGTAAAAACTGAGCAGTATAAAATCAAATATCTTTGTCTGTGGGCAATATATACCCAATTTTGCGTATAACAGTCAGGTAGGTATAGTATTTCAGTTAAGTATTCAGCTTAAAATTTACTTGTAGTATGTACTACTACTTACTTTTCGCGTAAAATACCCAGTCAGGTACAACTATTCCGTTTTGTTAGCAGAAACAATTAATAAAAAATATTAGCGAAAAAATATATTATTATATATTTAGTTAAAAGTCCTAACAAATTGGAATATTACCAGGGACTTTGAGAGTAGCGACTGCTTGGCCTGTTGAGTAGCCATCTTGGGTCTGACAGACATAAACTCCACTGTCAGACGTCTGCACGTTGGTGATGATCAGCGTACCAGTAGCAGCATCGACCTGACTTCTGCCAGACGGCAGGTATCCGTTCTTCTTGGTCCAAGTAACAGGGAGCCGGCCAGGAGTGATTCGGCTCTGGGCCATGCATGTGAAGTTAACGCTCGTGCCTATTTCTTGGATCTTTATAGTTGGACTGGTAATGCTGACAAACACAGTGGTCTCAGGTGGCTCAGGTCTTTGGTTGGTATTGTCGTTTTCGTTTGTCGACGAATCACCCGCTGAAAGTTGTTTATTCAACGTAAGTGCAAGTTTCTTTTAATTATTTACCTTTATCCTAATTACAAATAAATAAACAGAACGGATTTCAATTTTACGGGGTACTTTAAGTAAAGGGTAAGTTATGATAAAGCAACAAAAAAGGTGTTCGTAAATATTTTAAATTTAACTGTGAATAAAGTGGCAAACAAAACAAATGACGAGCTAAACCAGCTTATAAATAAATTATTGAATGACTCGGTTTCTACACAAAACTAGGATTTCAACTGTTGATGCAGAAACCAATAAAAAAAGACATAACAAGTAAATTTTTTAAATGTGGAGAGTCTTTGATTTCTGTCGTGGGTTGTTTGTTTAGTTCGTTACCATTCGTAAAGAGTCCCATCATGTACCTACCTACTATGTTATAGGATAAAGATGAGAGTTAGTTATAGTGTAAAACAAATTGTGTTTTACTCGTACTCTTTCTGTCTTGGAAGAAATTGTAGTTTTTGGCTCTTGTTTTGGAGATGAGCGTAGTCCTTGTCAGATTTCATTTTGTGGTATGTTAAGATTGAAGCAAGTTTCTTATTTTGAAAAATATGATGGAATAAATAATAAAATAAAATAAATACACTTTTATTTACATTCAAAGTTAATACCAATTTGAAATTAAGAAACCTCATATTGCATAAGCTTCTTACTTATTTTTTCTGCCGATTTATTAAAAACGTCTGTAATATTAAATGGTAACGTAAATTAAGTGGTTACTTACGATCTAACGAAAAGACGCTCCACGGACACAAATACGCTAGTTTAATGAAATCTGCTTTTAATTAAGAACCTACGCCAATAAAACGATGCAAGTATATTCAAATAATAAACGCACTACGACACATATTTTCCTATGAAATTATGTAGATGTTACTGGAAATGTATGAAATCTAGGAATTGTACACAATTCCTAGGAAATGTATGAAATTCAAAGCCTATTTAGGAAATGTGTAAAATAATGTTTCAAAGATTCTTTAATGCACACATTTCCTAGGAATTGTGTACAATTCCGAGATGACACTAGGAAATATATAAAATGATGATGAGAAAATGCGTGGGCTGCGCCAGAAGACTCGCTACGTCGCGCCCCTTTCGCTCCGCTAGCACTCGCTCCACTCTGGACCTCCTGCGCAAGCTTCTGGCTTCACGCTTTTAAAAAACACTATAGTTGTGTGACAGACTAAACCACGTGGAATCGGGGTGCTCCAATTCGGATCTTCTACTAAAAGTAAACCTAAATTAACTCAAGTGGAACCCCCACTAATACATTTCCGACTGCCATTTAGTAAATGTAGATATTTCCTAAGAAAAGTGCATATAACAAAATAAATCATAAATTTCCTATCAGTTTAAGGAATTGTACAGATTTCCTAGGAATTGTACACAATGACGGATACATACATTTCCGTTAACATAGACACATGATAACATCAAGAAAAAAATTGTAGTACAGGAGTGTTCAGCTATAAAGCTAAATCCGAGATTTTTTATTTTTACCTCGGTTTAAAACTAAACACTCTCATAGCAGGGAAACTTCCTCGTAATGATTCCTACACGATAGGACTGACTAAAAGGGTAGTACGACATCTAAACTAAATTAGTACAGTTTTATTTATGGTCACTTTGTCAGCGTACAGGACCCACAGGGATGCATAGCGGGAACATCAATTAAGTCCTGAACGCTACCTGGCTCCGGTACAGTCGTAGACAGAACACCTACAGTAAAACCACTGTCAGTGATCGTGTGGCACTCATGCATCTCTTCTTTATTGCTCATATCCCACATGGAATGCCACCTGTGTTCCCCGTGCCATCCATCACTGTACAACTTAGATTCGAGATATCTCTTTAAAGGCTCTAATGCGAGTCCTTTGTGATAAAACGTGATTGAGAGCGGCTGCGGCGCGCGGTACTTGCAGGTTAACGAGAAATTGCGTAACAGGGACGAACGGGCACCAACGATATCGTGAACTTTTGGATGAAGTTCCATTATCAAGACTAGAGAATAAATCTATTTAGTAAGGTGTAAAAGGATCATCTGTGTTTTATGTAGTCATTCTGTATTGTAGCTTAGGGCAGGTTATATATATATATATTTATAACCTACCCTAAGATACAATATACATTTTTTAACCTAACAATGCTAACATTTTAAGCTAGTTGTAACGTAACTGATAGGACATCTCCTGGATGCGGCGCTGGTGTAGTCATTATGAACCAGCATAGCGCCATAAAGCTGTGGCTAATCAAATAATCTACTTCTTCGAGTAGTCTCTAATTATAATTAGTACAAAGTTATGTCAGTATTAAAAAGCTTCTAACCACCTGTAAGGTCTTTGATACCATCTAGTGATTGCAGTTGGCACCCACGGTTTAACTGGACTTGAAAAGCATGGAAACGGTTCAGATAAATACCCCTAACAGTCAAACCCATCAAAGTTAGATCGAGCATGTAGTCATTGATCGAAGTGACCACGTAAACCGCACTGCGCTGAAATAAGTAGTTATTTTTTAAAATAAGTAGATTATCAAATCATAAATTACTTAGAGAAGAGCAGTCCGGTCCTGTGTAAGGAGGCTGGCAGTTGCAAACAACTTCGTTGTAGCGTCCCAACTGGCAATTGTGCCCGTTGCAGTTGCACTTCGAGCAACGGTCGTACTGGTCCCTGTAGTAGCCTTGGATGCATGTCTCGCAACTGGTGCCCGAGTAGCCTTCAGGGCACATGCAGATCTAAGGAAAAAATCTTATTATATACTTTGAACTTCCAGCCAAGTTTGAATGCTAAGGAAGTTTCCTTGACAATAAGATTATCGATCGCTAAAATGGTATCTGTTACACTGTACCAATAAAGAATCGTACATACCTCAACACCTTTAGCAGCTGGTGAGCTAGGATCATAGTTTTCAGTAGCAGTGTCCATCGATACGTCAGCAATGGAAGTGGACAAGATCTCTGGGACAAGTGTGGCTCTTACTAGAACCCTCTTGAGGTCTTTCAAGACTGACATGAAGTCACTGCGTGTTGCAGGCGTGGCGGAGTTTAAAAGGAACCATCCGTCTTCTTGAAGAGGAACTTGGTAGCTCTAAAACAATTTTTCATGTACTTATATTCTTTCAAACTAATATTTAGTCATTTATTTTATGTTTTGTTATCCTAAAGTAAGTAAGTCAGTTCCTCTTACCAATTCTTGATTAGAACTGATTCGCGATGGGTTGGTCCAATAGACGGCAATGTTGTCTCCGTAAAGTACTACGTCAGTTCCTGGAGTCGATTCTTCACCATACGTCGAAGTGAAGGCTTGAGTCAACAATAACTTGCCTCCATACGATGTTACTCTGTTTCCTGCAATTTTTGTGTTCGTATTCAGTGGTAGGGGTTTAATTTCTAATGGGCAGCACATTTTATTATGTTTAGTTAAAAGAATACCTTACTTAAGTGCAGTATACGTTCTTTAACAAACATAAAACCTGAGTTGGCAAGTAGGTAAATTGTATCTTTTATAATACAGTTGGAATTCCGATAACAAAATATGGAACCGTAATAAGGACGTAGGTAGATTTATATTTACCTGGAAATACAGGGAGAGACCAGTACAGTTCTCCGTCGGGCGGGAATGGGAACACGTATCGCAGTTCGCTCTCGTTCGGCGCCGGTACGAACTGGTCGCTCACAACGCGCTCGCCCTGCACGTCCGTCAGGCTGTAGCCGCCGTAGTTGTCACCGAAGATCGGCGCAGCCATTGGAATTCTGGAGTAATGACTAGCCTGCGAAAACAAACATAGTAAGTATTTATTTATTCTCCTTTACTAAGATATTTAAAAAAAATGATTTTTTATTCACATAAGGTAAGAGCACCTATATTCGGTACAGTGTTCATGTCAAGTAAGGACTACATGTATATAATGCCAATAAACCGTTATGGAAATCATAATTTGAAATAAAGGCTACATACTACATATATAATAAATAAAATAAATACATAATCACTTAAATTTCAAAACATATGTTAAAATTTTTCTATGCTCTAAAGGATATTAAATAGTACTAGACTTGTAAATGACAAATATACAATATATGGAGATGTGTTGATGACATAAACACTTTCTTCCTCTGAGACCCCATCCTAACTACTAATTAAATTATTGTAGATTCTAACCTCGTGACATTCGTTGGTAATTCCTGAGCAGTAGCAGGACAGGCATCCTAGAGGGTTGCTGCCGTCCAAGCCAAAGGTGCCCGGTCGGCAGTGGTCACAGTATTTACCCTCAACGTTCTGCTTACAGTCGCAATAGCCCGATGTACACGGTGAAGCTTCACCGCGAGGATCACAACTACGGAAAGAACGTTGCAATCAAATTGTGTCTAATCATTGTGATATTATGCTAGAGTAAGTCGCGTATCGTTTTTTAATCAATTCACGCATAATTTCATAACTAATCGGAAGATATCTTGACCAAAGATTTATTGTGCAATCTTACTGAGTTATTGCATTATTGAATTACGATGAATAAACCCGTATACAACCGTAATTTATCTGAATAGTAAATATGCGTAGCCGTAATCGTATATAAAACTCTGAATCATAGCAACCCAAGTAATCTCGTTATTCATAATTTACTTACTTGCAAGATATGGAACTCGATGGTGTGGTATCTATTCCGTAAGATGGAACACACATCTGGTATTTATTTCTCTCGTAACCCTCTTTACACAATTCACAGTTTTCTCCGGCAGTGTTATCTCTGCAGTCCTGGTGAAGAAGTAAACAAAGTTATGTATGAACAAGATATACCTATTTATCAACAAACACAAGATACTTCGAAATTTGACACTTACATAACAAACACCAGTTTCCGGATGACACATGTTAGAATGACCTGAACAACTGCATGGCTCACAGTGTTCTAAGTACAATCCACTTGAACTCCTGCAAAGAAGATGATATGAAATTTTTGTATTGACCTAAACTACTTTCAAAATATAACGTAACTAGCTAACCTCCCCACAAGTGGACCAAGGTTAGAGTAGCGTATATCCCTAAGGCTGGAGATCGTGAGAAGTCACAGCCCAAGTCCTACCGACCTATAAGTCTCACTTCTTTTCTACTAAAAACAATGGAGAAGGTCATTAACGTGCACATTAGGGAATCTTACCTATTGGAGCGACCTCTGCATGTGAAACAACACGCTTATCAGAAAGGCAGGTCGACGGAAACGGCCCTGATGGAGCTTACCGATAGAATAGAGAGAGCACTAGATCAAAAGCAAATTGCCCTCTGCGCCTTTCTAGACATTGAGGGAGCTTTTGATAACACCTCAACTGACGTTATACTGACATGTATGAAGATGCGGAACATTGACTTGACTACAATAAACTGGGTTAAGTCAATGTTGACTAATCGGACAGTCAAAACAACACTACTAGGAGATACTCTGGAAGTGAGACTAACACGAGGTTGCCCGCAGGGCGGAGTTTTGTCTCCTCTGGGGTGGTCCCTTGTGGTTGACTGTCTGATTGAAGAGCTCAACGGAGCAAACCTGGACACACAGGGCTATGCAGATGATCTGGTTGTGTCAATAGTGGGGGGGTGTCCCTCTGTTATTTCAGAACAACTGCAACAGGCCCTTTTCAGGATAGAACGGTGGTGTAACGAATTCCAGCTCTCAGTAAATGCAGGGAAAACAATTATAGTCCCCTTCACCAGGAAAAGGAAAATGGAGGGCTTAACGCCTCCCACGCTTTTTGGCAGGACTATACCGTTTTCACGGGAAGTTAAGTACTTAGGAGTAATTCTTGATGACAAACTTACCTGGAACAAACAAATTGACCATATCGTAAGGAAGGCTAAGATAGCGCTAGGTGCATGCTGTCGGCTGGTGGGATCCCGGTGGGTCAAATCGGTGCTGTGGGCCTACACATCCATAGTGCGGCCGATGGTTGCCTACGGATGTGCAGCGTGGCACAGTAAGACCCGACAATCGACATGCATCACTGCACTTAACAGCCTACAGAGAATTCCTTGTCGAATGGCTACAAACTCCATCTCATCAACTCCCACTGCAGCACTAGAGGCTATTTTAAACCTCAAACCGCTGCACATCCATGTACAGAAGGAGGCCAGGATGGCCATGCTGCGTGCTATGGACGGTAGCAGGACAGTCTGGCAATCAGTGGTAATGAGGGATCTCTTTGATGCACTCATTGTAAACCCAGCACTGGCCATGCCATCCGATGTCCTCTTAAAGGAGTACAGTTTCAACAAACTGTACACGATTCACGTACCGCGTAGGGACGAGTGGAACTGTGCGGTTCCCGAAACTCTCAAATCTGGTGACCTCATCTGGTTCACAGATGGTTCCAAAAAAGAGGGTTTTGCCGGTGCTGGAGTATGCGGAGGAGACTCGGAGACGAAGCGGTCATACAGTCTAGGCTCGCATGCGACGGTATTTCAGGCAGAGATGTACGCAATAATAAGATGCGTGCAATAAAACCTTCTGAGGTCCTATCAAAATAGAAACATAATCATATGCTCGGATAGTCAGGCAGCCCTTATGGCACTGAAATCACATGAGATTGATTCAAAACTTACCCTTGAGTGCGCCAATGCACTTAATCAGCTAGGAAGGCACAACAAAGTCACCTTATATTGGGTGCCTGGGCACAGTGGCATCAAGGGGAACGAAATAGCAGATGAGCTAGCTAGAAACGGAGCGGAGGCACCAGCTATTGGACCCGAACCAATAGTGGGAGTGCCTCGTTGCACCGGAAGAAGAATGCTGCAGGAATGGGCTAAGGAACAGAGTAGAACACTCTGGGCTAGTGCCCCAGGCCAAAAGCATTCGAAAGCGCTCATATCTGGTTTTTCGCGGGAACACACGTCTAGAGCACTACGACTTCTTAGGCCTGGACTTAGGATTCTAGTCAGAACTCTAACTGGCCACTGCAAGCTTAACAAACATCTCTATCAAATGAAGCTTGCAGATACGGACGAGTGCCGATTCTGCCTTGAGGAAGAGGAAACTCCTCTTCATATACTCTGCGAGTGCGAGGCACTGGTCCAAGCCAGAAGCCGATCTCTAGGTGGACCGATGGTAACTCCAGAGGTCATTAGGGAACTCGATCCCAAGTGCATCCTACAGTTCATTAGAACTATTGGCCTTGAGGATATAATTTAACAGGGGCAGTGGTCACAATAGATCTACCCAGGTCGCAGTGATCCAATAGGGCCCTCCTGGTCCTATACCCCTTTACCCCCAAATAAATAAATAAACTAGCTAACCTGGTGTAACCCGGAGCACAGTCCTCACAGGAGCTACCGATGTATCCAGTGGGACAGACACACTGTTCCACGTGCAGGGCTTGAGGGCCGTCACCACCGGGCTCGGCCGTCTCGATGCTTGCACTTTCGATAGACGCTGGTTGTGTGTTAGGTGCATAAGTAGCCTTCACCAATATAGCCTTAACGTCAGCTAAGGCTAGAAGGAAATGTTCGCGAGAAATCTCTTTGCCATCAGATCTGCAACCAAAACATGATTTTTTAGATTATATAACGATACCAGTGACAGTTTGGTACGTATTTATTTTGAAATACTTGCCTGTGCCAACCCTTTTCTAAGAACTGTACTGTGCCGTTCAGGAAACCATCCGAACTTGGATTGAAGTCACCGAAGTAGTGGAATGTTAATCGATTTTCCTAAAAAAAATATATTTTTTTGAAAAATAATAATTGTTTGACCATTTTTTTATAGTAAGAACAAATAATACATACACTTATAAGCTGTACATCAGCTGCATGGTTCCACGAGCTCTTGCTTGGTACGAAGCGGAGAGTGTATTGTAAGTATCCACCATATGACGTCACTTTGTCACCAGAGAAGCTGTAAAGATTGGAATCTCAATAAATGCACATACGTACGTTTCGCATCAAGGGAGGTACTATTTTAACTTTATAAACTCAAGTAACAAACCTAGGAGGCAGGCTCCAGTAGTAAATTACTGGACTGGATCCTTCAACCTCGTTCAATGCAATGGCATTTCTAGTCAGCGCGGGTCTCAGGTTGGTTTCGACAGGGGCATTGTACTTCACAGAGTAATCGGGGCCCAGAGCGGCGCTGCTGTAGACCTTCACTTGATCGACGATCTGGGGCGTATTGAAGCGCACATACGTTGTTTTCCGTCGAAGATTACTGCTCATACACTGATGCGATACTCCAGAACAGAAGCAAAGAGCACAACCATGTCTGCAATGTAAGATTCCAAATTATATTGGGTAATTAATAGAAACTATAAATACAAAAGATATATCATTTAAAAAAATACAAACCTAATATTTATATTTTTTAAATAAACCGATTATCAGATATAAAAAACTCTAGATATAATTTTATAAAGAATAATTTCATAAGGTATAATAAACGGTGTATATAATAAACATACATATAATATAATAATCACATAATATAAGACTCATGTAACCTACTACAGATAACATATAATAGATATAATTTTGTATACTTTAAATGAATTTTATTTGTCAAGAATGAGAGCAAGCAGTCGAAGGAGCCCCTTCGGGGCTTCTATCTGTGATTCTCATATCAACCTAACACTCCGAGCCCATGAGCTTAAATTATCCTAGTCGGGGTGCTCCAAATTTCCGAGCTCGCTTCGCTCGCGATTATTATTATTATCTTGTTGGTGGGTGATGTCCAAATAATCTTTATTGCACGGAAACATAATACATGACAGTAATATTTTAAAGAAAACAGCCAAAAGCCTTAGTCTATAAGGTCCCCCCGACTTATAGCTGGCTCAAAAGTGCACATAACACTGGCGGCATTACCGCGCTGTATGGCCAGGGTTATCTGTTGAGCCAGGTACGAGCCTACTCGGAGGTCAAAAGGGGTCAAGGGATCTCTAGTCAAAAATATGTTGCATTAACGCAGTGATTCCTCTGAGGGGTAGGTGCCTGTATTCCTCCGGCGTTGGGTAGGCATTGCCAAGGAGGCAAATACGCTTGTTAGCCAGTACATCGCAGTGACACAATAGGTGTTCCATTGATTCTGTATCCTCACCACAGGCTCTGCACGTCTCATCATTTGTCAGACCTATCTTTTTAAGGTGAGCGTTTGTTGCGTAGTGGCCTGTTAACGCCCCTGTCATGGCTCTGACATGCGACCGGCTATTCTTCCAAATGTACTTGGTCGCACCTGTGGTTACTTGTTCGCTCGCTCACGATATGAGAGCATCGTATTTAGAATCCGTGGGACTTTGGTATGTACTCGTATTCTGATTAACTTCATGATTTCTTGATAACTTCTGATTTCATATACGTATTCTGAATAGTATAATTCTAATAATTGCTTATTAGTAAGTAAGTAAAAAATAAAACCCCGCAATTTTTTTGCTAATTTCTCTGCTCACTCGGAGCATTATATCTAATGTTTATAATTTCTTATGAGCGATATATATCACGAAAATGTTATAATAATAATGATGATATGTATTTTAAAAGTGATATCAAACAATTTTATATAATGTAATCGTTATAGCTTATAATTGTTATATTTAACAAAATTATAGCATTTGTTGGTATATCTCATGATACTTATAGCATTTGAGTGATATTGAAATACTAATATTACTAATATTTTACTAATATACTACTTTATATTTTTATATTTTTTTACTAATATACTAATATTGTTTTTTGTGTCAAAAATAAACATATGTCTATGTCTATGTCTATGTCTAATAATAATAATAATATCTGGGACAAATCACACACGGTCATCTGGCTCCAAACTAGGATTCCCTGTATCTTGGGATCCAGAGACTGATATACATACACATATATTTTTAAATACATACATATATAGATATAATACACCCAGACTCAGAGCAAACAATTCTGCTCATCACAGAAAACTTTGCCCTGTGCGGGGATCGAACCCACGACTCTCGGATCAGAGGTCAGGAACGCTAACCACTTAGCCGCCGAGTCAGTCAATAAAAATAGATTTCCCGTTTTTATATACAATAAAATGAGACGCACCCCCTCGTTATAAGCCTTTTAGGCGGCTTGAAAACTTCTGCTCTACAAACTCCAGCAAACCGGAATTGGCCCTCTTGTATAGAGTAAAACTTAATCTTATAGGTATGGGAATAGACTAAACAGTGGCTATGATATTATTATAGTTTTTAACGAAACTAGCCAGAACTTTTTTTTTTACCCTCAATTGGTAAGCCCTTACTTTAAGCAAACTTTTTTGTTTTCTCGTGACTCAGACCAATTTTGAACAATATTCGCACTCGATCGATACGATCTTGGACTAATTAAAAAAAAAAGATTTATAAAATAAATTACCTGAAGTCAGGTGAAAGATAGAAGGACTCATTCTTGCACTGATCACAGTAGCGTCCCTGCACCTGGTCTTTGCACTGGCACTCGTCTAGAGGCAATGTTCGGACTGTACCGATGGGGCTACATTTGCTCACTGGTTTAGGTCGGCACGAGTTACCTGGCATTAGTGGGTTGCCTTCGTAGCCTTCATCACAGTATTCACAAGATTCACCGGCATAACTAAAAAAATAAGAGGCAATCAGTACATTTTAAAGTTACTAATATTTTTATAATAAACAGATATGAGTGAAAGGTAAAACAAATATCATTACCCTTGTTGACAATCACAAATAACACGGCCACTAGGTCCAAGAGAGCAAGTTCGGGCAAACTGGTTTTCGCGATTAGTGAGGGGGCACGGGCATGGTAAGCAGCCACTGTATGGGTCTCCGTATGTTCCAGGAGGACAAGGTTTCTGTTCCCGAACACAGTTGCCTAACCAGGGTCCTGACTTTACGCGAGTGTAGCCTGAAGCGCATTTCTGTAAAAATAAAGTTACATAAGTAAACCTTAATGCAATTTACATACGATTTTGCATTATGTATTTTTGTGACTTACTTGACAAGACAGTCCTTCATAACCAGGAGGGCAGGTACACTCTTCTACCAGGTTAGCAGAACCGAGACCTACGTTAATGTGCTGCGCAGACTCCATTGTAAAATCGGTGATATTCACGCCAGCATTGTTCATGTCAGCACGAAGCAGAATCATATCGACGTTATCCAAGCTAAAGAGAAAGAGCATTTAAGTCTTGAGAAAAGGCCTCGATGAAAGGATATAAGAATTACGGTTTCATAACTAAATACTCACGCCATCATGATATCTTCTCGGGTGGCTGGCGCCAATCCACGAGGGCTGGCCTTTTGCCAGCTATCGGGCGTCAAACGAACATCGATGTAAGATTCGCGCGACTTGTCTCCGCGGTTGTAGTGAACGAGGCTCTGGTACTTGCCCTGGAGATAAATGTTTAAAGATTGCAGAAATTCAGACACCAAAGTTGATTCAAAATATGTTTATTTATGTAGAGCAACATACCAAAATTAATGATACACGTACAGTTAATATCACACAAGAACTATAATTACTATGCCTTGTTCGAAGTCAAATCTAAGCGAATGTGAGATACTTTCTACTTTAGAGTGAAATCAAGCTAACAGAGTATCTAAAGTGATCTTAACGGTTCTATACCTTAATAATGATGGTCGGCAATGCATCGTCTGACCCGAATCTTGGCGAATGCGGAGATAATCTGTACTTGATGTGGCCGCCGTACGACGTGAGCTGGTTATTGTTGTACGTCTCCGGGAGCGTGAGGTAGGGATGCGCGTTGGATCCGTATGACCAGTTCGATCCGAAGTTCTCCAGTTTCGTCACCTTAAATTCAAATTATATCGAATTATGGTTTATCTTGAAAAGTATAAAGAACCGAACATATACAAACAATAATTAATAATAATAACACTTACTGTAGCTCCATTTCTCAGTGGCTGGTAATAATACTGATCGGTGATAGGTTGAGAGTCAATCGTAGCCTCACCGTTGTAGCCCATCCTAACGCCCACCAGCCTAGTTCCACCTTCTCCAAGAGGAGTCGGCATGTTGTAAATAAACAAATCTGCACTGCGGCACTGATTAGACTCCCCGAAACAGAAACATCGTATACATTCTGATTCGGATCTGGCATCACTGAAAATAAAAAAAGTATAAGACAAAACTGAAAAAAAATACTGACTAATATGTATTAGCCTTATGATACGAATATAAACCTTTCTCCAATCTACCTGTTGAAAAATCCAGTTGGACAAATCTGCGTCCTGTTTACATATACAATTGAATCAGGCGTTGCAAACGTAGTACCTTTGTTGTTGATAGCCTCACAGGAGTAGGCTCCACTGTCTTCAGGCTATAAAACCAAATTTTAAAATTAATATTTCGGGAAAATTTACGCATTCAACTAGAAGCATAATTATAATTTTCATTGTTTATCCAGAGCGTGTAAAAAGGGGCCTTGTAATGGATGGTGACCTGACAAACACTCTCAACTGACAAATACATAAGTAACCCAACTAGCGTTTTAATATTACCTGAATGTTAGGGCAAGTTAGGGTGCCAACTCCGTCCTGGCTAGTAGAAGTACATTTAGAAGGCACATGTCCCCAATTCAATCGCCATGAAATCAAAGGAGTTGGTACACCAACGGCCTCACAGACCAGGGTCAGGGTGTCGCCAGGGTTCAGTCTGAGATTCGACGGTTGAGGTGGTTTTATCACATGAACAGGGGCTGAAAATTTAAAAGAATATAAGATATATTTACGATTTATAAAGAAACAAAAATAAAGTAAAAACTTTATGTATGTTATAATTACCGCATCCAATTTCATCAGAACCATCAACGCAATCACTTTGTCCGTCGCAATGGAAACTCTTAGGAATACATTGATCGCCTCTCGCGCACTTGAATTCGATTCGCAAGCAGAGTTCCCGGGGGTCCTTGAGTCCACAGTTTTCCTCGTCTGATCCATCACCACAGTCGTCCTCCGAATCACAAAGCCATGTCTTCAACACACACTTCCGGTTTCGGCATTGGTACTGATTCGGCTCACACTTGCCGTTGTAGTCTGAAATTTTTACAGCAAAGATATAAAACAGTACCGTGACACAGTGACTGTTTGACTTATAACGCATAACCTACCATTCTGTTCATCCTTCTTCTAACCTCTCCCTCTCGGAACAATCAAAAAGTCAAAAAAAAATTATGTGGTTTTATGGTTTTATGAACAAAGTCATTCAGTACGTATATGATGAGTATAGGCCCCTGTTAATGGGTTCTGTATCTATAAGACATATAAAAGACTCACTGCAAGTGTCCTCATCGGAACCATCAGTGCAGTCCGCTTTGCCATCGCAGACCGCTGTCCTCGGAATGCACTGTCCATTGCCACACGTTGCCTGATTAAACTGACAGGCTACGAATGGTGGTGCCTGGGTAACAGCTATAATAAAAATCAAATGGTCTTGTATACATTATGCTTATGTGAATGTGATGAATCTATAATACGTATATTAGTCTGTGCTTACGTGATTTTTCAACGATGAGCTCCACTCTCACTTCCGCTCCAGGGTATCCTAAGAAACGTGGTGCCTGACAGATATAAACACCACTATCCGAAACCTGAAATAATTTATTTGATAAGTCAAAGATGTTTGTAATTTATATTCTTCTAAAAAGCGAAAGCAGAAGCTCTCGTGGCTCAGTGCGACTAGCGTGGTCGCGTCGATCACGCAGGTTAACTGACTACAGTCATAACCTGTATGGGTTCGTGTGTTAGTGGTATTTATCTCGACCGTTTCTGTGATTCTCAAGGCACGTGGTGCCGGTTGCTATCAATAGATGGCAGTCTTTAAGCCATGCCGGAGGCCTTATAGGCGGCTTGAAAATTTCTGACACTGGGGTTGGCCACTAGCCCCACAACCTCCACCAATCCGGCCCTCCTGTGTGGAATATGGCCCAGCCTTCCCGGAGAACGGGAAGACTCGTGCCCCTGCAGTGGGGACAATATGGGTTGTTTACGAAACGGTGTTTTTTTACTGGCGGATGCGAACATACTATATGTTAACTAAATAAATATAACTCACAGAAACTTGATTCATCTCCAGACGGCCGTGCTTGTCGCTGGAACCGGGCTTCAGAGGGCGCCCACCCTCGCGCACCCACCGCACCGGCGCCCGCTGCGGACCCTCGTCTCGGCATTGGAATACCACGTCACCTCCTACATCGGATGACTTGTTTAGTGTATGCTTAAGCAGCTCACTGACCCAATTAGAGGTGCGATTCACTAAATGCTGATATGTCAGTTATTTTAACTTTGTATTTTATATGGACTGTTTGTTTTGATTTTGCTATGTAGCTAGATATATTGTAGCACCTATTAGTACATGTTGCATTATCAATACAATTAAAAACTGTAGAATATTCTTTTTTGATCAAATTTAGGAAAGTAACATTAAAATGAACATAACTTTTTTGTTGTTGCTATAAAGGGTTCACATACAAAGAAATAATAGTTATCAAATCCTCCTATGATTTGCCTTGTTTTTCTATGATAGGTAAAAGCCTGTAAATATTTCCAGGCTCTCACTAAAATAAACTACAAGTTTTAGGAAATCGCACCACATTGGTCTCTAACATGAAACGCTCAATGAACTGAATGAATTGACAGACTCAATTTGGAGCTGATGAAAATCGTAAATTGATGAATGGTTGCTCCGCTTGTCCGGCCACAATGCCACATTCCATATTAAGGCTGTTAAATTGATTCGTTACTATTGGATTCATTAACTGGATGTGAGAAATGATACTCTAAGAAAAAGTCCACAGTAATAACTAACCCAAACTAAAAAATAACCCCATGCTTATAAAAATATATAGTATCTGAATGTAATGTAATGTAATACGACTTATTCTACTCATCCTATGTAAAAACATTATTCAATATCCATATCTGAGTTTTCAATAAAAAAAGTTGAAATTCCATAAAAAATCTGCCCAATCGGTTGACGTCTTGTACCCAGCAACATTCCCAAAAGGACACTTAATTATAATCGGAGCAAAAACTTATTAATTCCACACACGAGTTCCAAATCAACTTACATATTATAACAGGTTTATTGGTAATTATTGTAATACGGGAACTCACAAAATTTAATTTTTGCGATTACATACATTCCTTGGAGAAAGTTGTTTGGCATTTTACATTTTCCGTTAGCCAGCAAGTAAAAAGTTATCTTGAATTTTTTTATGAAAAATACAGTTTGCGCATAATCAGTATCACTATTATGTAATCTGTGGTAGAATGAATAAAAGGCTATCAATTTTTATCTACCTACCTACTTACATATTTATTAATTTATTAGGCACAAAAACAGAATACAATCATTATACTATTAAAGTAGATGGATATTCATTTGAAAAACTAGATCATACTCCTTAACTACAATTTTTGGACCGTATAAATTATACAGTAAACAGTCTAAGCTAAAATACTACGCTGAAATAGAAATCCCGGAAATAGCTTTTGCTAAGAAAAATGACTTAAGGGGTTTCGAATAATTTGCTCTTTTCAATAGCTATAAAACGTATTTAAACTTAACGCTACGTCAACAAAAAAAGTATGTGATTCATGACTAATTCTTCTGTGGAAATACATTTTTCTGTGAGATGTGGCTTACAACGAAAAAAAAATGTGAACGTCTAGTGCGGCACTAAAAACCTTATAGGCTTCCTAGTTTTATGACGTATTGATGACGTATCCTGTTTTATTGCCGTAGCGTTACGTTTAAATACGTTTTATACCTGTTGAAAAGAGCAAATTGAAATGGAGCCCCTCAAGCACTAATAAATAAAATGGGTAATATTTCTAGCTTAAAATAAATATTGGTCATGTAAAAAAATGTGGGAATGAATGTTTATTGTATTATCCGTGAGTGAGCATAGGTTAAATGTAAATGAACCCAGTTAACTCAAATCGCTAATATAAGCTCTAGCAAAATCAGCTGATACTAAATAAACCGAGTCTTCTACTCACATAACTGTACAACTTTTGTCAAGGACAAATCAGTTGTTCAGTAATGAGTAGAAGCACCAGTTCAAGCAGTTTCAGATGATTTTCTTAGACATTTATTTGGTTTTACCATGCAGCCTGAAATCTTTTACCTTTTTAGTGTTCGTACTGTTTTTACCAAGGCCTGATATAGGTACACGTGATCAAGGTATACCAAAGGTATACCTTGCTTTTATAATTTAAACGACACATAAATGAACAGCCTTGGCAGATACAGTAAGAATCATGATAATGTTTAATGGATTACCAATCAATTCATGGAAAATCCCGATAGATACGGACATATACCAGGTCGAAATGAAATGTAAAATTATATATTCGTTAACGTTATTTTCTAAATAAGTTGCTTGAATTCAAACCATTCAAACCAAAATTCAAACCATTATTATGTCATTAAAACTAGTTAGATTTTAATAATGCCCGGAATGCACTCAATGGTACCCAAAATTAAGGCACACACTGACTCACCAGCTTGATATCGAACTGATCCACCACCATGAAAGAAACAACACAATTATATTAATCAATTATATTAAGGACACAAATCACATTAAATTAAAAAAGTCCTTGAAGAAAATTGTACCTCTAACCTTGTTTGTGCCAACACCTCGGTAAGCATTAAAGTGTTATATATATTTTTTTTTCCTACGTAAACTAGATATATAGCCCTTATTTTAATTTATTCTTATACTCGGTTTTTTTTGTATACGGACTGTAGCAAAATATGTGTAGGACATGTTTAACTGGGGATTCTTTTTAACGTGATCAACAACTTTACAAATTGCAAAGAATATTGAACTTACTACATATTATAAGAAGCAATTAAGTGATTTGCTAACTTTTATTGGAAAGTCTAATTTTTTTTGCTATTTCAGCGAAGCCGTTAAAAAAAGTTGTTAAGTATTATAATATAAATCAAAGCTCTAATTGGGTGCTACTCATATTTTGTTACGCCAGTATACAAATAACTTTATGCATAGTTTTTTTTACATAATTTATATATAACATCTATATTATATACCAACTCAGTTCCCAATCTTGGACACTTACCACCTCCATAATTCGAGGTTTGACACCTGCGTTATTACACTATTATGGTCTTTCTTAAGCTGTTAGCAATTTTAATCTTGAACTTATACAAAGATACTTTACAGTATTCGCTTACCTTTGTCCTTAACCTTTCGTTGGTTTGTACAAATATTTACAAAATATTATGTTTTTGGATTATCGTAAAAAAACTGATTTATGCAGAATATATGAAAGTATAGGTTATTGAACAAGTATATTGCATAGTAATTGCGCGTCAAATGAAATGACGCTTCTAAGAAAGCAAAAATTCTTATATTGTGAATAAAATATATTTTTATTTTTATTATTCCAATATTTTTTTCCGATTCCGATTTTGAAAAAAGGCAGAGCTACTCAAGTAATTTAAATATTTTATATTATTCATCTTTTGAGAGTGCACACAAAGCAATAATTTCTAAAGTAAAAAGCATTTTTATGGGACTCCTTTACAGCAGGTTAAAACGTATTCAGTTGTTTATTTATATCGATTAATTTTGTGTCAAAAAGAGGCGACGACGATACTTAACAAAAGCTAAACTGACATGATACTGAATTTTCATTAATATTGTCAATGATGATCGTATTTCTCACTTTCATTGTACTCTGTCTAGTTACGGAACTATTCGCGTAACTTCAACTCGCTCAAGTTAAGAACCGTATGTTTAATTTCAAAAAAAAAACAATATTCAGAGCCTTACCGTTGCGTACTGATTGTGCATCTGGGTAGGTCTTCAAATTCAGCGCAATGGGACCTGAAATTAAACAAAACAAAACGGTTTTTTTGAGTCATAAAAAAAGTTTCCAATGAGTCATGAAACAATTACTAAGACTTATTGTCAGTTATTAGTTAATTAGACGAAGATCACAATGTTAAGCAAATTAGTCATTTATATTAGACTTTTTAACAATTTTGATTAGTTAACGTTCTATCACTTTCAGTTCAATGACATATCATGATTTAACTGATTACTTATTTAGTTATTGAAAATGAGCAAGATCTTTGGTTTTATATAAAATTAGTATTTTTATTTACACGAAGTTAGCTAAGTTTGATCATGTAGTCTTCAAGTTTCCACGTTAAGGTAAAGGTAAGTATGTATTTTGTTAGACAGTTACAATCGAACAGTTTGATCATTCTTGGTTATTATTATTCTTGGTTATTAGGTACGTTATACATAGCACCATGTACCAAGGCGGGCTGATCTGACAAACATCCTTACTGTCTGGCGGACAGTCGAACTCGTCGCTACTGTCGTACAGACAGTCAACATGGCCGTCGCAGCGGCGAGCCTTGTCAATGCAAGGCCCATTCTCACACCGCCACTCATTTCTGTCGCATATGTCTAAGCCCAAAAAAATGCATGTGAATCTAATGTGCAGAATTTAAGGGATGTTTCGTTAGTCAATCTACTGGCAGATAGAAAGAAATATCGGCATACGTTTAAAAAATAACGATAAAAAATAATTGCTTATACAGGATGTAAAAAGACCACTTCCGGAAATCTAAACGGTGGACCCTAGTCATGAAACTGAACAACTGTTCCTTAAAAACCCATACTGTACTGAACATACATAAAAAATTGGCTGATTGGCCGATCAATTTGTATGAAAAGTCTATTTATTGTATTTGCGAATTCAGTATTCAGGTTCCATAGGAAAAGTTGTTCCGTTTCATGAGTAGAACATCCTGTTAGTTTCTGGGAGTGGCATTTATACGCCCTACATCACGCTATGGTGTCTAAGAACAACGCATTGGAGAACCGTACCAGACTCAATCCAGGAGCTCTCTTACTTCTATAGCAGGCATCAAATACGATAGTCAATGTGGGTTTTTTTTTGAGATTTCTGATTGATAAGGAACCTTATTAGAAAGGAAACTACTCCTACGTATTAGCAAAATTGGCTGTGGTTTTTGTTGTTTAGATTACATTGTGGTAATTTGTTGGTGTAAAATTACCTAGTCACTTCTGTGAAACAAAAAATATTATTCGTATTGTACATTTTATTACTAGTTAATTTCTTTCACCCGTTTTTAGCTATTTGAATCATATTCACAACCACAATTTCATTAAAAATCATATCAATGGAATCTGCTTGACTTACCCGACCTTCTAAGCTAAGTTTCGTGTGAAAATAAGGTCAAAAAATTACAACTTTGGTGTTCATTTTCCCGAAAACTATAGCAAATTCATTTTTTTAATTATTTCTCCTGGAACACATTTATGTTACCTCAAAACCCCCTTTCGGCTCCTACACCAATGTTGGTACATCCTTTTTAGAATAATTACACGACTGCCCAAGCAAATAATATTTATCGGGTTATGATAACAAGCCATTACGTCCCCACGCATGGGCACGGGTCTCTTCGCATAACTCGGGAAAGTTTAGGCCATACTCCACACACGGGGGCCAAGTCCGGATTGGTGTTCGGTATATCGGGTGCATGTTGAATAAATGTTTTGTATGTACTCGTATGTATGTGTATATGTCAACCACCTATAGCCAAAACTGCTTGATGGATGGTGGAGTACGGTGTCTTTAGATTCACCTAACATAAATCTCACTATGGTGTATTATTAACCGGACTACGGCAAATCCGGCAAAAGAAAGGATTATGAGTTTAGCATTCTATGTATGTTTGTATTTATGGTTTACTTTGTTTCTGTTCTTCCATTCATTCTATCTCGCTAACTCACCTTGACTTTCAGCACCAGGTCTGACGGAGAAGGGAGTGGTGATATAGTAAGGAGGACTAGTGGTTGGCGGTTGATAGGGTGGTCGGTAAGAGGGTCGGTAAGTTGGTTGCTGGTGCGTGGTCGGCTGGTACGGTGGCTGGTACGTTGGGCGGTAGGATGGCTGGAACGGGGGGTAAGGCGTGGTGGTAGTCCAGTAAGGCCGCATCGTAGGACAATCCACCTCATCAGAACCATCGTCACAATCGGGGAAGCCATCACAGTGCATTTGCCGTGATATGCACTGACCGGAGGAACATGTCCAGCTGTCCTCATCGCACTCCTCTGTTGATCCTGAAAATTTAACGTATCGTCAGATTTTTGTTTAAGCATGAGGTTATGTAATTTGATTCTCAAAAATAACGTCATGCACAATATCCTACGTCTATATCTACGAATATTAAAAAAGAACAACAAAGCATATGGGTGAATAAAAGTTGTGATAGGTATATACTTAGTGAAAATCTGTTTCAAAACTACTAAGAAATTGTCTAAAATAATTACTAGAAATCAAGAAAACATGCTTACAACATAACATCTAACACATTATGGAAAGGTGCTTCAAATAACTCTTAACGTCAGAGTATCCTGGAGAGTAACTAGTCAGAAACTGGCTGCCTGGACAGTTACTAAATTAATAAAAATTTAATGATCAATTTTTTTTTTTTTTTTTTAATGGCAGAGGTGGCAAACGAGCAGACGGATCACCTGATGGTAAGCGATTACCGCCGCCCATAGACACCCGCAACACCAGAGGAGTCACAAGTGCGTTGCCGGCCTTTGATTTGGGAGTACGCTCTTTTCTTGAAGGTTTGAATGTCGTATCGGTCCGGAAATACCGCAGGCGACAATTCATTCCACAGTTTGGTTGTGCGAGGCAGAAAGTTTCTAGTGAAACGCACAGTTGTGGACTGCCAACCATCTATGTGATGGGGATGAATATGTTGTCGCGTAGAACGATGGCGGAAAGAGGCAGCAGGGATCAATCCGAACAATTCCTCGGAGCACTCCCCATTGTACATGCGATAGAGAATGCAGAGCGAGGCTACATCTCTACGCAGCGCCAGGGAGTCAAGCCGATCTGAAATATCCTGGCAGTCGACGATTCGAGTTGCCCTTCGTTGAATGCGGTCCAGAGGGAGAAGCTGGTACTGGGGTGCCCCTGCCCAGAGATGAGAACAGTATTCCATATGAGGCCGAACCTGCGCCTTATAAAGTTGCAGGCGATGCGCCGCAGTGAAATACCGTCTCGATCTATTGAGCACACCAAGCTTCTTCGAGGCTAATTTAGCCTTACCCTCTAGTTGGCCACGGAACTGGACTTCACTCGATATGTCGACACCAAGAATTCCGATACTAGCTGAGGCATTTAGGGGTGTGTCCTCAAAACGAGGTGATACGACAAATGGCATTTTCTTGGCAGTGAACGCGCAAACTTGTGTCTTAGTGGGGTTAAATTGGACCAAATTAAGTCGACCCCATTCTGAGACTTTCTTTAAAGAGGCCTCAATTTCCGACACAAGTTTGTTTCGGCTCTCGATGACGTTTTCCCGAGAAATGTTGGCACGGCCGGTATAGAAGGCATCACCTGTGCTGTCGTCCGCATAACAATGAGTGCTGCTGATTTGCAGCATATCATTGATATGCAGAAGGAACAGTGTAGGCGAAAGCACACAGCCTTGAGGGACACCAGCATTCACAGACATAGAATCTGAGCATGCACCGTCGACTACGACCTTTATGCTTCTGTCTGCAAGAAAACTAGTGACCCATTTGCATAATTCCTCGGGAAGCCCATAAGAAGGAAGCTTCGCAAGAAGTGCTTTGTGCCAGACCCGATCGAAGGCCTTCGCTATGTCCAAACTAACGGCCAAAGCTTCCCCCTTAGTCTCGATCGCCTGTGCCCAACGATGTGTCAGGTAGACAAGAAGATCACCAGCGGACCGGCCCTTACGGAAACCGTACTGTCGGTCACTAAGCAGCTGGCGGTCCTCTAGGTACCGAAGGAGCTGGCTGTTGATAATGGACTCCATTATCTTTGAGAATAAGGAGGTTATGGCTATCGGCCGGTAGTTGGACGGATTCGAGCGGTCACCTTTTTTAGGGATCGGGTGCACCAAAGCTGTCTTCCATGACTTCGGGACTACGCCAGTGGAGTATGAGAGCCGAAAAAGGCGCGTTAAAACTGGAGCCAACTCTGGAGCACACACCTTCAACACGATAGGAGGGATTCCGTCGGGCCCACTCGACTTATGAATGTCGAGGGAAAAAAGTGCTTTACGCACTGAGCGTTGGTGGAACCGGATATCCGGCATACAGCTCGTGCACCGCGGTATGGTCGGCGGCTCGTTTCCCCCGTCATCCAACGTTGAGTTGGACGCAAAGAGTTTGCCTAGAAGATCGGCTTTCTCCTTTGCATCGTGGGCCAATGAATCATTTCCCATGTGCAGTGGTGGAAATGATGGCGTGCAGAAATTCCCCTGGACAGCTTTGGCCAGAGACCAGAACGCACGAGTTCCCGAAGGAAGACGCTCTAGTCTCTCGCCAATTCTGCCTATGTGCGCTGACTTTGCCCTGGCAATGTCTCTTTTATCAACTATTGGCAATTCATCCCTGAGATTTTTTGTCGATTTGAGGATGCTCGCTGCGCTTTGGTTTATTTTAAGGTAAATAAGATACATATATGTACATATCTATAAATAAGTATACAGGATGGATTTTTTGGACGGGACAGTAAGGGGAGGTACATTAACCGTTGTAGCTACAGGAAAATGTTCTTAGGAGACTATCCATAAATCTTCGAGAAATCTTCCCCATTCACAGATGTTCAAAAAATGAGTATGTGTAAGTATAATATTTTAGTAGAGCTTCGAAACACGATGATAGCAGTCGACTATTGTGTAACCTTAGGTATATGAGCTTAAAATTCCTTGACCTTTACTTGAAAACATTTAAAATTCAAAAATGGAATGCCAAAAAATCAACAAAGCAACGGACTCTAATCAAACGGAGGATTAAATAAACGGGACCAATCGAACTACCCTCATAAAATCGAAGGTAAACTATAAAAAAGTATGGTTAACATTCCAAAAATCTGTTTACATGAACTCGTTTGCTGTACCGGAATTGTAACAGTTCTGTTCGTCGGAGAAGTCGGAACAGTCATAGAAATTGTCGCAGCGACGCGCGTGCGGAATGCACCGCCCGTCGTAGCACGTGAACTCTGAGTCGCGGCACGGCTGCGCAGACGCGGGGCTGCGTGTCGGCCGCGCGAACCAGGCTGCACATTATCCAGGTTACAACCTAAATCTCACGTCCCACGCTCTCAAACTTAATCCTTCCTAACACACAAAGGTCAGGTAGCCATTGTTAATACTTTCCAGACCTACGTTAAAATGACTAACTATATGATCGTGTCGGTTGATTAGTTTGATAATTCCTACCTAAATCTAAATGTGCCAGCCTAATAACAAGTGCACATCTACAGTACTTGTGAGACTGTTGTAGCGCAGTGTGCATTTCTTACAATAATTAGATTCTGTATATTGTGAGAGTTTGGAAAAATGTGCAAAGAAGACAGACCACTTTATAGTGCTTACTACATATTGATAAGCGTAGCTGTGCTGTGAAATTGCCAGTTATAATGTGTGGTTATACAATACATGTTACTTTTATAAACAAGACATTTTTATTATAGTCTTAGTTTCAACATAACAATGTTCAAAGTTTTACGTAAACTGGGTTGAAAACATTCTAAAACTTACGGCAATTCTCTTCATCGGAGTTATCATTACAGTCAGTATTCTTGTCACAGTAGAATTCTAAGTTAATGCAACTGCCGTCGTTGCACTGGAATTGGTTATCTGCACAACCTAGAAAAAAGAAAAATCTGTATATGTTAATGCGCCCGTGTCTACAGCAAAGCAAAATACAGAGTAAACACAAAGGCATAGTATAATATATACATTGTTATACATATAGTAAGCCACTCCTTGCTCCTCTCTACAGACAACCTCAACTCCTGGGGGAAAGATCCCGTGATGGTTACTTAGCTCACTCCACGCGACACACGCATTGAAGTGTGTACAAAAGTCATATTTTTAACCGTTTTTTTACTTAGTATGAATGAATGAATGAAAACACTTTATTGCACAACATAAACAGGATAATTTTAACAATGTACATGAAAATAAAGTTATACATGTAGGCGGTCTTATCGCTAAAGAGCGATCTCTTCTAGACAATATTTTAGTATAGTAAAAAGTTTAAGTCAAAACATGACTCAGTATTCGATTGAGGTATCTAATGGTATAGTGGGATTGACAGGATTAATTTACTTATTAACTTCCACAGATAATAATAGTGATAGATTCCGTACCTCAAAAAGAAAAAAGGAACTCTTTTAGGATCACTTCGTTGTCCGTCCGTCTGTCTGTCTGTCTGTTGGTCTGTCAAAACCCTTTTTCTCAGGAACTCGTAGACGTATCAAGTTGAAATTTATACCAAATACTCAGGCCTGCAATGCCTTGAAGCTATGAAAAAATCAAACTTCTATGCCAATGTAATCGAGAGAGCCGTTTATGCTGCATATTTGGAAACTCGCATGATGGGAATCAAAACCTACATCACAAAAAAATCGTGATACAACTAAACATTTTTGGTTTTGGGACTTTTTCCTTTACTTGCTTCCTACTTGCTTGCTAAAGTTCATAATTCTAGGTGTAAGGGAAGTACCCTATAGGTTTTGATTCCCATGCGAGTATCCAAATATGCGACATAAACGGCCGTATCTCATGATTACGTTGGCATAGAAGTTTGATTTTTTCAGGCCTGATAATTTGATATAGAGTTCAAGATATGTTGTTATTTAAATGTAATAATGATTTATTAATTGAAGTAATCTTCTGCGTTTATTCAAGCATTAATTTTAAATATAAATGACTAAATTGACAATATTTAATTTAAATAATTGAGCAAAAATGTTACCAATTATTTTGAAAGCTGGACACGTGCCTGGATGCGGAAAAGTTCTACAGGAATTACATCCCTTCGAAGAATTTTACAAACAATACAGATTGGGATTACTGGGTACAGCAAGCGTACATAGCGTTTACTGCTTGAAGTATCATTTATCACTTTAACTCAGTAACGAGGGAATGAAATCCAAATGCTTCATCAATAGGGAATAAGATCAACAGTATCAGAAGAAAACGGCTTATATTCAAGCACTAGCAGTGATGGACATAGATTTTTGCTCCATGGGATAAAGCGTCGATTCCTGGTGCACTTCACACATGATGAATAACAACAAATATTTAATATACTTTAAAATACAAACTGACTTTTGTAAAGTGCATCTTGAACTTACCGAACTCGTGAGGCACGGTTTGGTTGCAATTAAACTCATCACTGTAATCTGAGCATTCGGGGACGCCGTTACATCTCTGGGCTTCATTGAGACATTCCCCACTCTTGCATCTGTTAGCAAAAACATTTTTGGGGGTTAACACTTCCGAGGTCCGAAGAACTCACCAAATTATCTGTAAAATCGCCAGCTTAACCTAAGCTGCTTAATTTTATTAGGTTGTCTTATTTTTGCCTTAACTATACACAGTAATTATAAATTGTCTCGCAAAGCAAGCGCAACCTTAAATATTACCAACTACTTTCGCTCGCATAAATTATAATTTCTATCAATATAAATAGGTAGGTACATTTAGAAAAAAGTGATACATTTCACGCATAATTATAACAAATTGTTAACAACAAGGTGTTTCCATTAAATTGCCAGCTATTAATTTCAAGTAAGTTGAGTAACAATAAATAATAAACCCAAGAAAACAAGGCAAGCTAGTCTATAGCTCTACGATAAAAATAAAATAGTGCATAAATATCTGAATATACCTGAAATCGTTGGGCCTATCACAGTTATCGCAGTTGAGTTCGTCGCTGCCGTCGCTGCAGTTGGGGCTGCCGTTGCAAATCAGGTGGTCTTCCAGGCAGATCCCGTCGCATTGATGGTTGCACTCTTTAAATAGAACATCATTCAGTTACCCAACAATTTATCTGGAAATATTTTAGGAAAGTATACATTGTTCAGTATTAATTAATGTCAAACAGTTTCATGAAACGTTTAAGGATTCACATTTGACTTAACTAATAAGAACCTTTTGAAAGAACAACAGACTAGGACTAGACTTATTATATTAAACACATGTCTTATTAAATTCGCAACAAGCAATAAAATCGCAAGTATTAATAGAATTTTTCGCTTAGTCTTCTTAAATAAGTATTAAGAATAAATTAAATAAGTACAAAGGGACGCGGAGAACAATGTTAAAAAAGAATAATATTAAACAAACAACTACAACTACTTGACAAGTTGATTATTTAACGGCTTGGTTTCAAATCAGAATGCTTCTATCGCGCTGTAAGAGGTATCAACTACCGGTTAAAACTTGACATAATAATTAAGCTTTCTTTTTTTAAACATTGTTCATGAGCCTCTCATACTCGTAGATCTAAGGAACCCACCAGTTTGAGAGGCCTTCGTCCTCCGCAGACGTTCAGAAAAATTCATTCACAATACGAGCATTTCATTCGAACTGAAAGAACACGTGCAGTCATAGTTACCATTATCGGAGTCGCAGTTCTGTTCGTCTTCGCCGCCGTCACACTCCTGCTGGCCGTTGCAGAGAACGCCGCAGCTGGTTCGTGACCCCTCAGCGCATCTGACGCTGCCAGCCGGACATGTTTGCGGCTTTGCGTCTGCAAGACCGTGCATGCATTACTCAATTTCTGATACCCTCAAATTTTAATACTGTCTTATTAAATAAAATTCTGTCCTTCGAAGTCAAACTACTTCCTCTTGACTTTCATGTCGATTCAGTCTTTCAAAGGCGATTAATAGAAAATATACATAAAAGAATTTTAAACTCGTAGTGGTAGTTTAAATTATTAATGTAGATTTCAATTAATTTTAGAAATCGTGAAGTCTAAATAATTAGTCGATGAAAAAGAATCTGAAGGAAGATGTATTACCAGGTTCATCGCCACATTACGTACCACAGTTGTTTTCATCTGTCCCATCTGGATGACAATCTTTGACGCCATCGCACCTAAGGGCGAGGCTAATGCAAGTGCCGTCGGGACACTTGAACTCGTCCCTACACGGGCAGTTGCTTTCGTCGGACCCGTCGTCGCATTCGACGGTCCTATTGCAGTAGGAGTCGGCTTGCACGCATTGTCCACTTGAGCACTTATATTGAGAAGCCATGCATACAACGCCTGCCATAAGAGGTATACACAAACCATAACCGTTATTCTTTATTAAAGAAGCATAAACGCTAGCTGGAGATTTTTGCAAATCTCCAACTAGTGTAAAATAGTGCTGTGCTAAAAGGCCTCTTAAGTGTTTATTGAGATAGTAGTTATTAGGCTTATCTACAGTTTGTTTGAATATGTATCTAAAATGCAGTTATGCATATGAATGAACAAGTGCTGGTTGCAGTGGCCTTAATACTAAGCATGCACTCGTACGAGTGTAATCCTAACCAAAAATAGGATGGAAAATCAAAATCACAAACTGTCAACAAAAGTTTTACGTTACAAATAAAACTATATTACAATTGCATTTCTAATTTGGCTAGTGTTGAAGTTTAAAGTAACCTTCACCATATTATTAAGTGTAAAGACTTCTAAAGTTCAAATAAAGAGGAGGCCATTTTGAATAATAAAAAAATGTTAATATTGTGAAGGGTCAAACCATAAGTGCAATGCCGTTCATCAGAACCATCCTGACAATCATGCGTTCTGTCACAATGCTTATATTCAGGAATGCAGTAGCCATTGTCACATTTGAAGTCGCCAACACCACATGCTGTGCGAAAAAAAGGTGGTTTGTGAAGAAATTATTCAGGTAACTTATGTCATTTCATATCGATTAATAGAAAAAAAAAATATCGAAGCAAATTTAATACACAAACAGAAATAAGATAGTAAGGGTTTGAGAAGGTGAGAAAAATCACGAAAAAATGAAGATAGTAAAAATTAATATAGTAATATTGACGACAGAAATGAGAAAGGCGAAAGAAAGAAATACTGTGGAGAGAAATAACAATATACAACAACATACAACAGCGACAAGGAAAAGTACAGACAGCAATGAAATATACATAGAAAATCGAAGAAGAAATGGAAGATGAGAACTCGATAAGAGACAAAAGACAGATTCCCTTTCAATTTGTTGAACTTACGACAGTTGCGCTCATCGGAATAGTCGCCAGGTGGACAGTCGTAATGCCGATTGCACCTACGGCTTTCGGGTATCAACTTTCCTGATGCGCATCTAAAGTATCCAGTCGCTGTAATCATACAGTCAACGCTAGAATTTTCCTTAGTCGAAGGCATCGTACTGCTATGTATTCTAATGGATTGCAAATAGCACATGAAAAATAGATGGAAACCCACTTATTATTAATGAACCCAACCAAAACATAGCAGTGACCGTTTGCAATATGTAAAATAAAAAAGTGATATAAAGTATATTATGTCAGTAGCGTTCAAGTGCTTTTCAAAATATAAAAGAAAACAATGTACGTACCTATATGTACTAGTGCAGATATTTGTCCTAGGGTGCACTAGGTGATGTGATGTGTGATATGTTTTATCATAGCTACCTATGGTTTTTACTACATTGATTATTATATTTGCTGCCTTACCATAGCAATTTCTCTCATCTGACCTGTCCGAGGGACAGTCGACGCGTCCGTCGCACCGTTTGCTGCGTTTGATGCAACTGCCGTGGTCGCACTGCCACTGATCGACGCTGCATGCTTTTTAAATTGCAGATTGTTAATAAAAGCTATGAAATGATGTTAGATGAGCATTTTGATTCTAATTTTACATTTCTTGTAAGTGTCCTAAGATCTAGTTATGTTTTCACTGCTTTAGTCCAAAGCACTAGTTTTATGGACATTTAAGGCTGGCAATGAGAATCAGAAGATTGCAGAAAGTAGGATACATACGGCATCCAGTCTCGTCGTTTCCGTCGCGTGGACAATCTCTGAAGCCATCGCACCTGAGTAAGACAGATATGCACGTTCCGTCTCCACAACGGAACTTGCCTCTATCCTTACAAACGTGGTGACCTGACCAGTCGAACCTTGTAAATACTAACCGTATTACATCCATAAAGACGCAGCGTGCACAAAAAGCATGTAAACAGCTTAATTCTCGTCACTGGTAGTAGAATTTTCCGTAAAGGAAAATATATTTTGCTTTGGATAAATCTGAGGTCAATAAACGTACCGCAGTTTTCTTCATCGGAGTTGTCACGGCAATTGTTGATACCATCGCAACGTTTTCTTGACTCTATACAATAGCCATCGGCCACGCATCGGAACTCATCTTCTCGGCATTCTGAAATTAAAAATTAGATAGAACGAAGAAATAAATGGGACGAGTTCATAATCTAAAAAGTAGCAAAAGATACTCCTCAAACAACTTTCCCCAAAGAACATAATACAATCAACGCAACAAAATACTTCGTATACTAATTGACAATAGAATTAAACATATTCTTTTTACATAGTTTTGCTAAGTTGACAATGTGATGGAGTTGATGGAGATTGAATTAGTATAGACCGCCGTAGCATTGGTCTAATTGACAAGATTGGTAAATTGTACCGCAGTTCTGTTCATCCTCCTGTGAAGGGCAGTCCACGATGCGGTTGCAGCGGCGACTGCTGTCGATGCACTTCCCATTGTTGCAACGGAAGTCGTCTGGTCCACAAATTTCTGTGAAAGAACGAACTAATTGTATTGCAGTGATAGCCACTTTCTACGGTATCTTTACTTAGAGAAGTGACTCCAGATTGTTACTAATTCAGATGATGTCTTATATTTATATAGGAGAGAGATGGATATGTATTTCTTGACGATCTTTTTAAAGGTGTATTTCTGTGCCTTTCATTGTTAGGGACGAACGTCGTTATTAATAAGGACATGGGTAAATAACATATTTATTCATATTAGAGGTGCTAGTCGCTTTCACGATTTCTTGGCAAATTTTATAGAGTGACAAGCGGGCAAAAATTTCCGATAACTTTTACATTGAAAAACTACGAAAAATGTATTAACTGCCAAATTATCTATTTTTACATGTCTATGTTAACAATCGTGTACCCTTATTTGTTTTCCTTAACTTTTACAATTAAAAGCAAATAAATGTATATTACAATATTACGAAACAAAGGGTCCAAGCAAAAATGGTCCAGTAGTAGTGGGGTATTGAGTTAAGACTAGATTCGGAATTTAGAATAGTCAATTAATAATAAGGATCAAACAAATATTCAAAATCTGGTATTATATTTTTTTTCCAGACATTTAAAGTTGAAGCTCTGAAATACCTTGCTTTGTTAGGAAGCATTTATAAAGTAGAATTATTAAAAAAAAAGCGGCCAAGTGCGAGTCGGACTCGCCCATGAAGGGTTCCGTAGCAGCAAGTAACATAATATAAAAGTTTTTGTAGTTCGTTGTAACTTGAATTGAAAGGTAAATTGCGGTTTACGATTTATGACGTATTAAAAAAAAAACTACTTACTAGATATCGTTCGAACCAATTTTCGGTGGAAGTTTGCATGGTAATGTACATCATATATTTTTTTTAGTTTTATCATTCTCTTATTTTAGAAGTTACGGGGGGGACACACATTTTACAACTTTGGAAGTGTCTCTCGCGCAAACTATTCAGTTTAGAAGAAAATGATATTAGAAACCTCAATATCATTTTTGAAGACCTATCCATAGATACCCCACACGTATGGGTTTGATGAAAAAAATTTTTTTGAGTTTCAGTTCTAAGTATGGGGAGCCCCCAAAATTTATTGTTTTTTTTTCTATTTTTGTGTGAAAATCTTAATGCGGTTCACAAAATACATCTACTTACCAAGTTTCAACAGTATAGTTCTTATAGTTTCGGAAAAAAAGTGGCTGTGACATACGGACAGACAGACAGACAGACAGACAGACATGACGAATCCATAAGGGTTCCGTTTTTTGCCATTTGGCTACGGAACCCTAAAAACACATACTTCGATTTGCTTGTTACATAGATTAACTGATTGACTCGGTGGCTAAGTGGTTAGCGATCCTGACCTCTGATCCGAGAGTCGTGGGTTCGATCCCCACACAGGGCAAACTTTTCTGTGATGAGCAGAATTGTTTGCTCTGAGTCTGGGTGTATTATATCTATATATGTATGTATTTAGAAGTATATGTGTCTGTATATCAGTCTCTGGTTCCCAAGATACAGGAATTCCTAGTTTGGGACCAGATGACCGTGTGTGATTTGTCCCAGATATTATTATTATTATATTATTATTATTAACATCATATAAAGTCATTTACTATACGCACTTTCAGATAATTAATAAAAAATTAAAATCGCGAAATGCCGCTACTTCACCCAACTTAACAAAACGGCGTATATCTCGGAAACTAAATGGCGACCACTGGACCCTTTTTGCTTGGACGCCCACAAATAAGCGAAATTATAGGTGAAAAGTAATGATTGGCAACGGCAATGCTGGATAGTCGGCCGGCTGGTCGGCATTTTCAGAACCGACTAATTGGTATAAGTACCTACCTAGAAGTCCGCAAAAATAGTCCGCCCAGTATATCACTTCTATGTTACAGAAAAAGCCCGAGCTACGGTAAATTCTAAGATTTAGAAACTCATAATTGGTAAAAGTCCAACCTAAAAATGTTGGTTAATCCTAACATTTACTAGTAAAACTAAGATCTACCAATATACGGACTTTTCCGTAATATATACACAAATCTCATACGTAAAATCTTATTATGACATATGACGACATCTGCAGATTTCTTTTAGATCGAGATAGCAATTACACCTTCAGTGTACGATGAATTTTCAGCGGTGGTTTCCACACAGAGAGTTTACAGTAAAGCTTTGTAATACAGTTACAATACAGAAGAGGGCGCTCGTTCACTGGTTTGTAACGTTATTCATTATGTTAAATTCATTCATTGTAATACGTGTAAATATACTTAAATAAATATTCGAATTATACATGTTTTTCATTTCATTTCATATGTATATAAAAATACTTTAGTAGCAACTATACAAAGTAAAAGCAAATAATGCTAACTTCTGGTTAGAGGTTCTAAGCGTAAAGTTGCAAATATGTACTTTGGATTTAGTATTATCATTACCCCACTACAGATGGCGCTACACCACTTCTCATCTAACTATCGATGGATGTTCAAAAGTGAACTACAATGACTTTATCCATGAAGTAGTGTAAAATAACCGAACTCCGTACTCTTACTGTATAGGTACGATAACTTCTTCTGTGCTTTTGCTTGCGTAGCGCTTAACACGTTTTAATTACCTGTTTGCTTACTGTTGAAAACTAAAAGATTATATAACAAGTCCATAGCCATAGTTTTTTGGACTTATTATATAACGTGTATAAAGAAACAAAACCAACATTAAAATTTTTTCAACGCACATAGATATTTAGCTGATAACCTAGCGATCAAGACCTATGGAAATGACGCTCCACGGGAGCATATCTCAGGCTCCGTCACCGCCTTTTCTTTACACCACCATCTTACTCGCTAATCCTGCCGCAAAGCAGCAGTGCTTGCACTGTTGTGTTCCGGTGTGGAGAGTAAGACAGCCGAGGAAATTACAGGCACAAGAGGCATTTCATCTTAGCCCTCTAGGTTGGCAACGCATCTGCAATCCCCTCCGGGGTTGCAGGTGTCTATGGGCAGTGGTGATCACTTACCATCAGGTGACCCACTTGCTCGTTTGCCTTCCTTATCACATAAAAAAAAAAACATTTTTGTTGCTTTTTATAGCGTAAACTTGTATTTGCAAAACTGGATTGACTAAACTATTACTTTGTTAATGTCTTAAAAATACCGTTCTTATCATATTCACACAATATTTTTATTAAAATAAAAGATGTACAGTCTGGATGAACTGTATCACGTTCCAACAGTCAGCGCGATGCGTTCGCATAAGTAGACAATAAAGGGGATAGCTCTCGTTCCAAGAAAAAATCGCACCCTTTTTTCTTAAACATAAACATTTTCAAAAACACATTTTCGTATTTATTATTCAGCCGCTGCTTCACAGTCGGGCCTAGTACGTGATATACTTATCCCCGTACCTATACTAAATAGGTAAGTATTAAGTCGAGAGACAAGGTAGTGGCAAGCATAACCAAGTTTGCCTGCTCTATGTATGTGGCCCATAATAACGCAAAGTGTTTGATAGTCTTTGCTGCGCTTCAACTGCTCAAAATTTTGGACATAACTTTTTTAAGACAGCCGAGGTATTCCAGACACGCTTGCGGTGGTTAACCCGCACTCCCGTCCTGCGTTGTGGATATTTGCGATACTTTACCCTCCAGCTTCCTACTGCCAAAGACAGGGAAAACATAAAGCCTGGTCTCTAACTAAATACGTTATGCTATCAGTTGTTTTTTATAATATGTATGTATATTCAAATAAAACTAAAGTTACGTCAATTTCATGAGACACAATGTAATCCGAAATAAAATCGGTTTTAAGAATTTGCACTGGAATGTAATGACACAAAAGATGAGATGAACTCTAATGTTCTTTCATTAAGTATGTTAATGGCTTCGTTTGTTGTTCGTAGTGCTCAATAAAATTACTGATGGCAGCTGCATTTTAATGATACCATTTTGTTGCAGTATGTATTGTACTTACTATTAATAAACCAGTGATATTTAAGTAGCTCTAGTTTGGATAGTTTAGAAAATGTGTACAATCACAGCATTCCAACAAGTATATGATAGATATATATGTATTAATTATTAGCCAGTCACGACAAGCATTTAATTATCTGACAACAATAACCAGTTGGTTGGTTTAAGGCATGATATTTGCAACTTGCAAGTGCTAATCTCGCAACATTTGAAGATTTAAAAGGGTGACGTCAACTTCCAACAATTTAGGCCGAACATGCAGGGCTTGAAGGGCTAGTCAAGATGATTAATGTTCATACAGATTTATTGACTTTGAATAAAAGATATTGTATCTTATTGCAAAGCAATAATACTACAATATTGTGTGCGAGTGTCTACTTAAAACATTTTAGCATGACGATATATTCGTAAAATATACATATACTTATCACGAATGTAGACATAGGTATATTCAATCTGATGCTTCAGTACCATGTATATTGTTCAGCGTAGAGCCCCGAAAATTAAGTTTTGCTGCCGCGCTTGTAAGGTAACAATATTTTATTAAAAGCTTTCCGTAGAATGGATGATTTTGGTTTCAACGACGCGAAGTACGCATACAGTATCGGCATTCGTCTCATCTTTTATATCTTTCTCATAGTCTATCGCCATTCGTCTCATCTTTACGCGTTGTATTTTGAAAAAAAATTACCATTATTTATTACGGAACTTAAATAATTTTCACATGAACAAACTTTGTATTGTAAATAATTTAAACGTAAATAAATATCCTGGAATAAATCACAAATGACCATCGTACCCTAAACAGCACTGGAAACATAGACATACATATTTAGATAATATAATACACTAGACACAGAGCTAAGAAACTGGTTATCACATAAATATTTGCCCTGGGTGGGAATGAAGCCCATCACCCATGATCAGGTGTCACTTAGGCCATCGAGTTTGTTGATTGAATGTTAATATACGTATATATTCGAAGGATCCTGAATATCTAGTCAAATTATTTTCACACTAAGCGGGTCCAACTAAACTTCCAATCGACTGTATAATTTTCAAATGTTATCAAGGCAAACCATACAATTATCTCCTAAACTAGTAACGAATTAAACAGTTGAGGCCCTAGAAGAATTAAAACAAAAGTTCGTAGGAGTGTAACTAGTCAAATCACTTTCAATTTAGCAAGTCAATAAGAAGTTAATAATTAATAGGTACCTATTTGTTTATCACCTATTACCAAATAAATAACTCATTAACAATCCATATCGTCTCCACTACTGGGGCACGGGTCTCTCGCCATATCTTGGGAAGATTAGGCTATACTCTCCACACGGGAGCCAAGTCCGGATTGGTGGACTGGACGTATAATAATATATGAGGGCATATATTAATCTATTCCCAAATATGAAATATATGTAATGCGGACTCTCCAATAAAAGTTGATCTGATAGAAGAGTAAAATTAAATCGTAACAAACGCTTAATGAGCAATAAAACACAAAGCCCTACAAACTTCTCGATATTTACATATAGTAAAATATTATCTGAAATAACCATTTAAAAAACCTTAATAGGCACTATAATCTGGTCGTACTTGTAGGTCCCAGGCAAGGTGGAATCGGCAAATAAATTAAATCGTAATAATAAGTAGTGGCCGGGTACCACCAGGCACCAAGCTCGCCTTATTACCGAGTTGTCCCCCGTTCGTGAGGACGCTGCCTTGCCGCTTATGAGCTAAACCAGCACTGCTATAACCAACTATGATATAATAGTAGAGTTCGACAAGATTGATTATACAAAGTGGAATGGATAACTAAATAGATGTACTATATTTTCAATGCGATGTAAGTACTCGATACATTTAGAATTGACATTAACATTTATAATAGATCAGCAGGACTTTATAAACGTTGAACTTTAACAACACAGTACTTTAAGAACTATTTAGTTGAATAAAGAGATTTAAAAGTGACTTTTTATTCGCTGACAAGCGGAAAATAGCAGAGGCTGACTCACGAAAATAAAAAAAAGCCCAAGGATCCTATACAAGACAAAGAGATGATTTGGAATTCCCATACTAGTTATAAATCAGGGTGATTGGTAATTCAACGTGATCCTTCAAAGGGGTTATACTACAGGTCATTTGCAACAAATTAAGTCCAGTTAACCAGGGGTCAAAAATGTATGGTTACTGAGATATTCTTGTTTTTAGTTTTTTTTTTTATTTCTACCTTGTTACCAAAAACAATTAATTATGAAAAAACCATTACACCGTTTACATTAAATTGATAATTTTTTTAAAGCTGAGATATGAGCGCTTTCTTTGAAAAAAAAAATCCTTGCCCAAAAGTCACAAAGTCTCTAAAATAAACGGTCTTAAGTTGCATAAAAATATTATTTTGTATAAATTTTCCATAAGTAAAATGAGTATTACTAGAAAAAAATGTAGTGAACTTGGCGTACAAATTAGTGACAAAAGTTCCTTGTTTTATAAGCTTTCTAAAAAGGTACAAAGGTTACCAACTTTTGCACGGGATCGAAAAAAAAAACAATAAACCAAACAAGTAACACATTTTTTCCATACATCCTGCACGCTGCCGCCCTCTCTTTTACTCGTGTCGTGCGTGACTCGTGAGCTTAACATGATTCGATAATTTGTAGCAATCTTCGAGATAGTTCGTGGACACGAACTCGCACAGTTTCCAGCCAGATGGTTAGTTCGTGCGGACAGAAAAGTCACAGCATTCGTTAAATAATAGTTAATATCCTTATTAATGCCTCCGACGTGGCTTAACAACTGCCATCTAATGATAGCAGCCGGTGCCAATGGCTTAACGTGCCTTGCGAAGCACAGAAACGGTTGAAATAATTGCCACTAACAGTAAAAACCCATCCAGGTTTTGACCGTGTCTTTAGTCAGTTAACCTGCGTGATCGATGAGACCAAGCAAGCCACACTGAGCCACCACCGCTTCTATGTTCGTGCTGAAGAAGCGTCCCAGAACCACTCATATCAAAATTAAAAGTGTTTAAACGTAGTTTTAGTCAATTAACAAGGATATCAACTATTATTTAACAAATTCTGTGACTTTTCTGTACGCACGAACTAACCAGATGGTTGGAAACTGTGCGAGTTCGTGTCCACGAACTGTCGCGAAGATTGCTACAAATTATCGAATCATGTTAAGCTCACGAGTCACGCACGAGTAAAAGAGAGGGCGGCACCGTGCAGGATATGTATGGAAAAAATGTGTTACTTGTTTGGTTTATTAGATTTTTTTTTCGATCCCGTGCAAAAGTTGGTAACCTTTGTACCTTTTTAGAAAGCTTATGAAACAGTAACTTTTGTCATAAATTTTTACGCCAAGTTCACTACATTTTTTTCTAGTAATACTCAATTACTTATGGAAAATGTATACAAAATTATATTTTTATGTAACTTAAGACCGTTTATTTTTGAGACTTTGTGACTTTTGGGCAAGGTTTTTTTTTTCAAAGCAAGCGCTCATTTCTCAGCTTTTAAAAAAGTATCAATTTCATGTAAACAGTGTAATGGTTTTTTCATAATTAATTGTTTTTGGTAACAAGGCAAAAAAAAAAAACAGTAATATCTCAGTAACCATACATTTTTGACCCCTAGTTAACTGGACTTAATTTGAAGGATCACGTCGAATTACCAATCACCCTGTATACTAGTTATAAATATATATTTTTTGTTGAATTGTATATAATGTTCGTTGGGGAAACATATTCAGTTTCATAAATATGTCAATTTAAATTATTGCCGCTTGCTAGCGAAAAAAGTCAAAATTTAAACATACTGCCTGTATTTAAACATAAGCGCCAAACATGACAAAGCGCTAAAAAAACCATGTAAGGTCTAACAAAATCAGCTGAATGAAACAATTTTAACTGGAGTTTCTACCCGTGAAATTAAATGACTTTCCCCAAGGATCCCGTAGTCGACTGGTCAAAACACAATTTTTGACTTCCCACACTAAGTTGGCCGCCGATTGGCTAGTCGACTTGTTAGAAAAGTCAAAAACTATTTTCGCAAATTGACTATGAGGTTCCTTGGGGAAACTTGTTTAGTTTCATGAGTAGAAGCCCTAGTTTAAATAGTTTTCGCTGATTTCGTTAGATCTTATGTATATACATATACAATATAATTCAAAAGCGTGCATCAAACTTTTAGATTAAATTCAAATGAATAGAAGTTTGCAATTGCAGTCAATTTGCAACTAATTTATTTGATAAATATATATTCTTTAAGGTCTAGGTAAAACTTTTAAAGGTAATTCCCCTAAAGTAGAATTTTTTTTATGAGAACGTGCACTGTATGATACAGCAAAGTCGTAGCTATGATCCCTCGGTTATAGGTATTTATTTTTTGCCTCAGTTTGTATTCGGCAGGCGCTCGCACGCTGGCACGCTTGACATCCACTATGAATGTTCGCGCTACGATCTATTTAAATCCCCATTGATTTACGTTCGATTTCGCACAATTGTTCTCGATATTTGTAAGAGATAACCAAAGGGTATATCGTATATTCCTACATTATATTATATATAGGCAAAGTACGTGTGATAAGAAAGACAGATTCATATTTTAGATCTACTGATATTCATGACACTCCATATTTAATAGTAAGTATATAGTTAATTAGATAAAATATTTCTTCTTATTCATGACACAATAATAATACTTAATCTAATAAGTACTACATATATGTATATAATATTATATATATTAATAAATAATTATTGAACTTTATATAAGTATATCGGTCTTTAAAATATTCTCATATAATAGCCGCCAAAACCCATCACTCCAAATTTCATTATTGCAAGTAATAGATGTAACTCGCGATCAGTGCACGAATAATATACAAGACGTATCAAAATGGGTGAGGCATTGGTGTCGATTCGGTTTTCAAGATTAAACTTATTTGACAGGATTAAACTTCAAGATTAAACTTATTTGACAGGATTAAACTTAATTTAAGTGTTCTGTCTTTTTCTTTCTATATCGAAAAGACAAGGACAGGACGCTTAAAGGAGATTGCCAGATTTCGTACCATGTTGCGTCTTAACCAGACATTTGTCAAAAATCGTAATTAAATTTATTAAGCACACTTAATTTTTTCTAGACCTATTCGAACTGCAGGAAAGAAATGTATGAAAAAAGATTTTAATTTGATATATCCCATACATTTTGTACACTCTGACAGCAAACGTTCACTCTGACAACAGGATAGCATAATATAAATTGCCTAAGTGTGAAAGAGAGGGTACAAAGCGGTTGCTGTCAAGTGCACCCTCGGAACGCGGCCCTGGATTCATAAAATGTGTTCCGAAACTACACTATGGTTGTATCGAGATTTTTATGCTTCATCCACATATTTCTTCTTCTTAATCTAAGAGATGTCTTCGCATTACACCACCATTTTCCTATACCCGCGCCCTCTTCTTCAATTCCTGGTAAGATTGACTATCAGACGATGTTTTATAGATTTGATTCTTGATCACATTGGTGCGTCCCAGGGTTGCCAGACGTACAAGAATTTTTGTTTGGACGTAACGTAGGGCCATAGTCACGTTGCGAAGCGGCATTTTTTAAAATCCACATATGCCACACAGTACGTTGCAAATCGGCATCGCACACACGCCCCGTTACGTCATGTTACGCCGCTGCACTTTACGATATTTAAAAAAGTATACCTAGTATAGTATAGTTTCATTGTTTTGTCAAGTTTCAAGCAGTGTTAATCACAAATTACAGTCTGACTACGATCTTTTGGCAGGTGGATGACATTGACAGGACAGCTTTTGTCGCAAATCTGACATTTTTTTCATACAAATAGTGTATGCCGCCACATCCCCCCTCCTCCCCACCCTCACGGAAAGGAATACAGTGTAGCTGTATGATAGAATAAAATACAAGACACTATAAACTAGAGAACACGAAATAATAATTTTAAAAATATATTAAAACTAGGTCACAAATCTAAAATATCCTTAAATCTAACCCTGACCTGATCATGTGACGGTGGGAGGATTTGGTGCAGAGTGAGCTGTTGGAGGGGCGCCTGTGCGCTCGGTGAGACCGCGCCTCGCTTGGGTCTGCAGCGATGTGTGCAGGCTTCCATTCAATCCAATCGTCGCTCACCTGTACCTTATTATGTGAAACATCTAAGGTAAGTGTCTTCAGAGAATGACTGAGGACTTTATAGGGGCCGGTGTACAGTGTTCGTCGCGAAGGAAAATGTGAGATGCGTCTGCCAGGTCCTTAAAAGCGAACGACTTCGGGACGCATGTCGGTCATGGCCAGGTGTGCCACGAAGTCCTCACTTACATTTTGTGTGAAAGCACTAAGTACCAGGAGCTCCCCTGTAAGCATACAGGAGGTCTGCAGCAGAGCATTTGAGGTCCTCCTTGAGAGCCAATCTAATACCAAGAAGCACAAGAGGTAGGGCTCTGTGGCAGGTTTCTCGGTGGCACATGAGTGCAGCCTTCAGATGGCGGTCGAAGCGCTCCACCATGCCATTCGCTTGCGGGAGGTAGCTGGTAGTTCGTACGCATTTGGTAGCGCCTAGGTCGAAGAATCAGTTGAATAGCGCTGACTCAAACTGGCGGCCTTGATCGACGGTGAACGTGATGGGCACGACGAATCGCGCGATCCAGCCGCGTACGAAGGTATCGCCAACATCCTCGGCGGTGATGGATGACGTGAGCCACGCTTCGGGCCATCTCGAGAACCGGTCTATTGCCGGGGGACAATAGGTGTAGCCCTCAGAGTGCGGCAGGGGGCTGACGATTTCGTGGTGGACATGGCTGAATCTCCCAGATAGGAGGGAAAATTCACCGAGCGATACGGTCACGTGGCGCATCACCTTGCGTCGCTGGCAGTGGAGGCAGTGCCAGCCCAGGTTTGACAGTCGCGCGCCATGCCGGAGCGCACATAACGGTCAGCAACGAAGTGCGCGGAGGCGCGGCCGCCAGGCTCGCTCAGCGCGTGCAGGCGCGCGTGCGCGGCGCGCAGCAGCGCCGCCGGCAGGTTCGGCCGCGGCCGCCCCGTTGACACGTTGCATGCGATGGTAATATTGGTGCCTGGAATTAGCGTCGGTTCCAATTTGAGAGAAGAACCGAAATCGACTCGACGTGGGAAATCGCGTCCGCGACGATGTTGTCTTCGCCTTTGACGTACTCGATCTCCGTAGTAAACTGCGAGATGATCGTCAGTTGGTTCAGCTGTGCGGGAGGCAACTTTTAGCGACGTTGTGAGAACGCGTACAGTAGTGGTTTGTGGTCGGTATATATGATGAAGTGTTGCGCCTCCAATATATGCCGAAAATGTACACGGCCAACAACTCCCTGTAGTAGGCGGGCCAGGTGGTTTGGCTGGGCTTAAGTCTTCTACTGAAATATGCCAGTGGTTGCTAGCCCTGCTCTGTCCACTGCTGGATACAGGCGTCTACGTGTGTGCTTGAGGGGTACGTGTGGAGGCCCGAGCATGCGTTAGGAATTGCATGCACGAGTGCGAGGCGTGAGTGATGCTTTTGCATGAGCGTTCTTCTATATTAAAGTACTTCGTTTTATTTGTCGACTGCACTTCATCATTACAATATACATAGGTACAGTGCCGCGTTCGGTTTGTGGTGCTCCTTTATATTACTCGTTAGCAACACTGAACCATACCATAATTAACTAAAACTAGCTATCAAATGATTGGTTAAAACTAAGAATTTCGTGTACGCCTGAGCGTAGATATAGTACTTAAAAATAACCTCAAAACATAAAATGAAAGTGAAAAAGCTCTGGAGTTACAGTAGCTATGAGAGTAATTTTTCGTATAATAATTAAATATGTTATCCCCTATCTAATTCAGAAGGTTTTTTCAAGACGCAATATGGTACGAGCGTTTCATACTTCCGTGGCATTCTCCTTTAATTTAGTTCTGTCAAATAAGTTTAATCGTGAAAACCGAATCGATAGAATTAACTAGAAATTCTCCTCAACATACTGAACAACCTTTGTTGAGATTGTGCTAAATTTGAAAAATAAATTGGACTACCCATACAAAATTAGCCGACAGCTAATCGATTTCTATGAAGAGTAAAAAAAACTTGCGAAGACAGCAAAGTTGCACAATTCAAATCGTTCAGTACACTTATTTTGTTACACCCTGTCGTATTTTTTAAACAAATATTGTGCTTCTTTGTGATGTCGCAAGGGAGAGAAGTCTTAATATGGCCAGTCCGGGATCACATGTTTATTTACGCGTCGTTAGCGAAAATGAACACAATAGCAATTGATAAAATATGCAAAATGAGATACGCGGTCGCCGCAGTCGTAATCCTATGAAGGAGTATTAAGAAATTTACTTTTTTTATTTAAACCTATAGGTCCTACTCCTTCATGGGCTTCCTAATACAGCTTTGTTGATATATATGATGGATATATGTTTTTGAATCAGAACACTAATATAATCTAGATCAAAAATAAATGCTTGTATATTCACCGACCGCGTTAACAATGAAATTTTGTGAAATAGTGAAGGATAAAAAGTGAAACACTGCATTCATTTCATGGATGTTTCCGCTTTTCCCAGAAGTCACGATAGCAAGGGCCTTCACGGACACAAATGGATTTAAATAACATAAAGAGCTTTTAGACTGCAACAGTAAACAACTACCAAGAAAATCTGCAACTTAAATACGTAGGTGCCGCTTGTACAAAATATATACAGACAAGTTTTCAGTGTTTCTCACATCGAAATTTTCTGCGGTGCCATACGTCTTGCTCTTATACTACATAAATCTGACCAACTTTGTTTATCTTTTTAGATTATTATCTTCGTTTAATTTCTGTTTGTTTGCCGTAGCGAGATGTTCGCTTTGATGTTTTTTCTATGCTTCTGTTTCATTTGATCCATTATGATGCTCGCGTTGATGTCTTTTCTACCATTTTACTTCGCTTGGCGTTTCGATCTGACCTACTATAATTCAGTTTATTTATTTTGTTATATTCTTTGAGTATTGAATGCTGACATAAGATTGGTATAAAATGTACAAAATTCGTTAACAACCATTACAAATACACATTTTCATTGCTACATTGTGAAATCAACAATCATGCCATGTGTAAAAATATGTTATTTGTATCAGTATATTTATATTTGAAATGGCACATTAACTATGTCTGCTGTTATGTTAATACGGAGAGCACATCGGCGGTTAATCTTTCGTAACCCACTAAGACGGTCGCTGCAAAAAGTGGAATGGCTGAATTTTTTATGGTATTACCATCACAATGGTCACATCGTCCTTTGGTTGAGAAGTAAAAGACATATAGCCAGAGTTTTCAATTAATTATGAAATAATGAACTTGTTTACAACATTAATTTGGCCCTTTCTGTTTGTATTTTTTAATAAACATTATTTACTTTCTCTTCTTCTTTCATGATTTTTTAGATCAAAAACACTTCCTTGAAAGATAACGCGAGTCTGGTTTTAGAATAATTCGTAGTGATAAGGCAATGGGCATATTTACATACAATACAGTCGTCAACACACTTTTTTTCTGTGTGTTGTACACGTTAATCTCCACCATGGGTAATCCAATTTCAACGAAAGCTTGTCCTCTTACGAGGTTATAACAATTTTAAAATACCTTCACGTGACTTAAATATCTGAAAAAGTTGTATTAAAAGTAATAATTTATAATACAAGCCTAGTTTTATGACGAAAATATTAATTTCTAACAAGCTCAGCGATTTGATTTATTGAAAAATGCATCTCTTCGTGACTGTAAAGCAGCGAGTGTGTCACAAAGAGGACTATGAATATTTAACAGGCTCATCTCATAATATCAATTGCCTAGTGATCCCCGCAGTGATCGAACAAGGCGAATATTAAGAACTGAACTTAATTAGATGAAATACAAAAATTAACCTACAAAATTTCATTTTTTTTGTGATTAACTTGACCTAACCAAGTTGAATCAGTTTTTTATTTTCGAAATTCGGTGTTGATCCGAGTTTCAAAATGTTATATTATCATATTACAATATACTCGTATGTTTATTATGCCTAGAAATATAATGTTTAATGACGTTTATGAAAGAAGAAATTTATAGCTAAAAATTACTATGAAAAGTGGTAATCTAATATTTTGTTTTAAGTACTTATCGTTAAATTGTGAGTGAAGAATCATTATTGAATTACAATCATAATGAAACCTAACGCCATAGTTTTTAGGACCAACCATTTGTGGATTATATATTTATAAGAAATTTATGATTAACGATAGCATCTTTAGTTAGTGGTCAACAGGCAAGAACACATACATCACTAAAACACCCATTTTTGTTACTTAAATTATTTATAAAATCTAACATAATAATTAACAAAATGGTTATGACAATAAACAAATAAGTACACACAGCAGATAAATTACAAAAAGTGACACTGACGGAGATTGCCGGCTCCGCGGCAACTAAGGGTGCAATAACAAAATAATTATTATGTTTTGCGGGAGATTGGGGAGCGGACCGCAAGCGACTGATTGTGCTCCTCCCCCGGCCAGTGTTTGTTACAGAGCTGAACGCAATTTAGAGCGACCAAAGATTATCCGTTATACTGCCCCACGCTATGGCCGGCGCGTTGATTGTGCTGCAAATGCCGAAGATTAATCAATATTGTCATTTAATAAAAGTAACTTCATAAGTGATGATATCAGTTAAATTAATAAAATACAAAATATAAACAAAATATAAATATCAACATAATCGTATGTTTGGATGGTCAGCCAGCTTTTATAGCAAAATCGCACGAAATTTATACCAAAATTTTCCATTCCAGGAGCACCCAAGAAAGTAAAAAGACACGACACCTTCCACCCATCAAGTAAAACGAAATAAGAGATGTGCTAGCTATGAATGGAGTAGACACTACAGTGGAAGTGCTTCGATGCACTGGCAAAAGAATACTGAAGAATTGGGCTAATGAACCAAAAGAGGAGGTACTCTCGGCAAGTGCAGCAGGCCTAAAACATTCGTAAACGAGGTTTTATTAAAAAAACACTGAGATATATATATATAGAGATGAGGATCTCTGACTTTTTGCGAGAGTTTACCTCCAGGGTACGGTGACCGCATTGGACTGGACTTGAATTCCTTAATTAAATAGGATTTGCAGATACGAATGAGTGCCTATTTTATCCCGAGAAAGAAATATAGGGTACAAGGCCAACAGTTTTATTTTTATCCACAATTAGTAAGCCTTGGCATTATCTCACCTAATGATAAGCTATGATGATGCTGAAAGATGGAAGCGGGCTTACCAAGATTCCCCAATGCAGTGAGAAAGTGGCTATTGTATCTCCATGCTGGAACACAATGCTATTACACTGATGTTTTTATAAGATGACTTGGATAAGATAGTGGTAGCTAGCTAGGCTAGTACCAACCAAACCGAGTCCCTCAAAGTAGAACCCACGAACCTGATGTGAAGCGAGCGAATTAGCCACTAAACCATGGAGCCGGTTAAAATATTAGATAGTGCATTAATAAAACAGAAGTTTTTCTTTCTTTCTTTCTTATTTTCTTTTGGGAAGAAATCTAGGTTATGATGAATAAACAAAATCATATAAGCAAAATAATGTAGAACCAATATGTAAATCAAATACAATGCAAATAAAACGCTAGTTTTTTTACAAAGAAATAGAAAACAAAATGCCAGATTGTAGTAGCGAATATAAAAGATCGCCTGTCGTCATCTTTATGGCTCCATTTGATAGGCATAAAAAATTATTCAAAAGCCATGACCTATATCTGTGAACTCTTTTCTGTTTTAATACCTACCACGTGATTATTTAACGTTTAATTTCAGCACATGCCATGTAACTTTACTCACATTTTCGCCTGGGTGCAAGAGGAAGCGATAGTAAATATTAGAACGAATTAGGCCTCAGCCTTGTGGATATTTAAAGGATGGGTCACTAATGCAGATTAGAGCGTCGTTTGACTTTACGAATTAAAACTATGAGACCTTTAATACGCTATATATATATATATGCATCTATACGTACACAACACGACTGTAGTTACACGACAAAGGCGGATACTTACGTGATACCCGCTGCAGCTGGGCCTCGGCGCAGCCCGTCACCAAAAGCAGGAGGATCACCCTCCGATGTATTTTCATTTTATTTGTCGCAGGCGCATTTATCTCTTCTTGCTTTGCTGCTCAATGGCTTGAACGCTACACAATGTAAATTAAGAACCACCTATCGTAATTGCAACATTTACCAATTTAAAAAAAAACAGTTCACGACAATCCACACGCTGTTGTAAAATCCTGTCGTTTAAGTTTATGTTTAATCAAAATCTAACGAAGAATCGAAAATATAACTACGTGTGATATATGCAGCATTGCAGAAAGTTAGAAAAAAGCTTTCTCATGTGGAGTTGCGTAAAAATCAAGGGTCGTGAAGTCAAGAAGGAAGTAAGCACGCTCAAATAAATTTTCTGGTTTTAAGGGCTTTAAATTGCTTTCATTTCTAAAGTATATGTACAATATTTTCAACAAAAAAAATTAAGCCGTGAAAGACCACTCTTTTAGTTGTTTTAAAATACACGTTTGTTGTGTGATGTTTTAGTTTTTGAACACTAGGCATACGAAAATGCACAGTTTTGCAAATAATGTGCAAATAATTAATGTACTAAAAGTAATTTACGGAACCTGTTATGGTTGTCTTTTATAGCTTTTTATGATTATATGGTAATTACTTATAGATAACAAATATTTAAGCACAAAGTCGACCGCTTCAAAAATCATGATTCTTCGGTAAAAGTTTTGAAATCAAAGCAAAATACTACGTTTAAGAAGAATTTGAACTCATTTTTATACATATCAAGAAACATAACGATCATGGCCTAACCAAAATACATCCCATAAAATGTATAGCACTACCTCGTCACCGCCACTCAACATTTTTAGATAACTAGGTAGGTATACGAGAACAAAAAGTTACGATAGAGAAATTAAAATTGTTCCCATGCCCTTGACGTAGTGTCGGCGCTTTTCATGGAGAGAAAATATTCGCGCTGTTTTTTTTCATCGAACAGAAAGTGCATCGTTTGTTGTCCTGTGATACAGCGTCGTTAGTCTTTGTCAAGCCCCGATTAGACACGCATGACTCCACTCACTCGGCCCATCTGTTATTCTACTTTATAATAATGATAGACGATTTTAATACTTCAATTAAATCTAGATAGACACGCACACAACATCATCATAATTCAGTATCCCGTAAGTACTCATAGTAGGGGCACAAAAAGATGTTTTAGCTGGTTTGAAATTATTTACGCATAGTTACTCATTGGTATATAATTGGTTTCCTGTTCAATGCACTGTGCATCTATAACTCAAGAGTGCCACAAATGTATAAAGTTACACGGTGCGGGTCGCGTCCAGCAATGGGTTAACAATAAAAATTCTGAGTGATTTACTATCGACAAGTTGACGCAATACTCTGGCAACATTAAGAAACAGTTGCGAAAGAATGCTGAGATCAACTGTCGAATACCATACTATTTTAGAAGTAATCGGGTTATTTTAATTGGACTCTCCGCGAAAAAAAAATTGATTAGCATTTTTTTTGTTTCAACTAAGCTATAGACAATATCTATCAGTTCCATTAGCAGAATCACAGATAGATGAGAGATTCCTTATTTTTTTACATGAAAAACAAAGCTCAAAGTTTATACTATATTATATTAATATAAGTTAAATACTTTTTATAAATAACTAGATGGAGTTCCTCCGTAGACCATACAAAGTTTGGTTGGTTTATCATAAAAAATTTAATACCCTATTTCACCCGATTAAGAATCGATATTTGAAAAATGACATACACACAGGATGCCCAATGTGTGTTTCAATGTTGTAGTTTATATTTTCAATGGTTAAGGTATCTGTAAGTAATGACTTACAGCTTACGGGTATGTCGGTAAGTCACGATTTTATTTTATAGCTGTAGAAATTTTATTAAAAAAAAAATTAAAATTATTAGAAATATTTAAATCATTTAGTGGCATTTGATGAACAGATTTTCATTTCTTTTATCTTTCTATTCATTTTCTTCGATATTCAGTAATATAAAGTGTTAAATATTTGGGACTAACACTACAAGTATTTCCGTTAACAAAATGTGAATCTTCATTATCTAACTCTCGTTAAATGATGTCATCACAATGTATTATTAAGACTGATAAATGTATTATTCTTATCGGCTAGATAAAATACCTCTGAATAGACCAAAGATTTCGTCTACTAAAGGTATTTTATATTTATGGCAAGGTTTTGAAATAATCTACGTGTTGTGACGAAAAGTATAAAAGATTCAAAAAAAAAATATTTAAATGTATTTTTGTGAAGATCAGCTTGAGTCCTACAGCACACGCGGCCGACACATACTACATGAAAAGTGCATTCGTGGCAACGTTTTTTTCAGTAAATAATGTCATCCGTCACGGAAGGCGATGCATACAAACACTGAAATACTAAAAAAAATTAATGAGAAAATAACATATAAAACAGATATTATTTTTAAGCATCATTTTTTCAGTGATTGTTCCTAACTAATTTTAATTTGACTTTTTGTTTCCAAAATATAGTTTTCAGTATATCACAATAATTAAAGATATGTATATTATAAATATAATCTAATTTGAAGACTTGGATAAAGCTACGCAGCCTAAAAGTTATTTCATATAATATAGAGTAGACATCAAGTATTTTGCTTATTATTCTGTGATAGCTAAAAATTACAAATTAGAATCTTGTTTTAAAATTTCAGAGACTTTTATTACCTGTGCCTTTGCACTATTTATTAGACAAAATAGCATTGCTAATGTTTATAACACTAAATAGCAACATTTATGTAAAATACTTAGGCAAAGATTCCTATCAAAATTAGATTTAATTTCATTAATGTATGAACGATCAACTTAGTCCATCTGATTGTGTATGTCACGCCCACGCTATTAGTTTATTGAATGTACATATTTATTGATAATTCCACGTAAACACCAATAATGTAGCCATTTCTAGCTGATTGTCCTTTAATTTAATTTAGGTGCATTACAGGCAGAACCCTTTACCTTATATTTTCGACCGCTATAATTTTATCCGAAAACTTGATATAAGTTGATATAAATAAGAAATCGAACGAAGTTTTTTACGCAGTAAGTCCTGCTCCATAAGTAAATTGTAGTAATGGTATAATCAGGCAAATAAGTATTATGCTACATAAATAGGTCGTAGCGAATTCACCATTAATGCGCTGTTATTTTCAACCATGTAAAAATATAATCAAACAGATTGCCTTAATACGTCATGTCACTTAAGGGGGTATATTCACCTTCACTACACAAATCATGCGTGTCTCTAAAACGATTCTTACAAAAATAAATCAACTTCGCTTACATTCTTTCATGGTATACTATTTTAATCCTACGAGAGTTTAAAAACATTCCCTTTGATAAAAACAATAGACTAAAAATATACTTATAAAATAGCCCTACCACCTTGCGTACATGGGGTAGCTTTAATACGCATTTAAATGCGTCTTAATCAATAAATTTTTACCTTTATTCAATAAGAAAACTGCTCCAGTAAAGCAAAAGAGATGTTTCCCCTTAAGTTATTTAAAGTAAGCGAGTCCAAAGTTGGTGGGCAGCCCCTGCTACCCTTACCATTGTTCAATGAAAAGTTCTTGTCATTCTACCGTCGCTTTGGCGAAAGTTATTTTAAAGACATTTTTCAAGAACAAATAAAATTATTATTGACGCATCCTTAACACGTTTTCGAATAGTTTAGTGAATTAACGTAAATAGAAAGGTAAATATACAAAATATTAACTTAAAAAAGTATTTTTTACATTTTAATAGCCGTTAACCGTCTATCAGACACTGAGAAAAGGACATTTCAAGAAGAGCATATTGCGCTGAGCTGAGACGTATAACTACAATAATTTATCTTGAAGTGAGCTTCGATGTTGATGTAATAATAATTTTAAGTATTGGGTTACTAAAAGGCTCCTACAGAATGACCGATAATATCGTTAAATGCAAGTCTATAGCTGATAGGCTAGACACTGTCAACACTCATTGTTTTCCTACATTGTTACCTCCTCCTCCAGCGTGACAGTTAGTATAATGCGACACCTATGCTAGATAAGTGGATTATTCGTATTAAAATCCCGTTAATAAAGTAATAAAGAAACCCGAATTTTGAAAAAAACATTAATAGGTAAGGTTTATTTACAGGTACAAAATATTGTATTGTAAAAAAAGTACCAGAAAAAATAGCTACTACGTCAAGTTTCTTGTGAAAATGTATAACATTTTGTAGAGTGTTACAAGTTAATTGTCAAAAATATCCAACCTAATCTTAAATTGTTTACAATTTAATAATAATATATTTTAATTTCAAAATATTCTGCTTTAAAACTTAATCATTAGAGTTGGCATGCGTAGGTTTAACTGGTTCTCGGTGTAAGTTAATTATCGTATTACCCATTCAAACTTAAGATATTTAGGACTCCAAATAGTCAAACTTTTTGTCAAATTGTTTGAAGATATTTTTGAACGCCTCGCACAGTTCTAACTCACGGTAACAATGAAGGTCCCGTTACAAAATCAGGTGACTCTTACCTGAAAAGAGTCAGTCCTTTTCACACTTACAAGATTTGCAATAGGCTATCCTGATACAGGGATTAGACAGTAACTCTCACGGATGTGTTCAATAACGAAATAACCTGAAAATATTAGTTAGGATAACGTTAATTCTTTTAGCCATTTTTTCACGTCTAACCCACAAATATATTAAATGTTTTTCCAGTTTATTGATGCCTTTTTATTTGGCTTTTGATTTTAGAGCGTGAACTGTCATTGTCGTTAGATATCCTAACCTAAGATATGTTTAGTTGACTCAAAGTTCAAAGTACCTGGTATTTGCGTTAATATTTCGATGAGAGCAGTTGCGCATAGAAGACGAGTGAACAAGTAAGCAGCTCTTTCTCATTTAACTTTAGTTTCCACGCTTAGTGTGACACACTATAGTTTATTGGAACTGCAATGATTTGTAGTGAGAACACAATGCTCGAATAATAAATGGAATAATACCTACCTCGCAGATTTATGGAAAGGTATTTAAACTTTATAAATGTTACTATGGAAACCTTTTAGGGAGTACTTAACTAATATCTGAATTTTGGAATCAGGATTGTTTATTTATGTTTCATGATAAGTTTATGTTATATGTATAACTCAGATTATTGAATAACTTAACCGCATTCCAAAACGTTCTATCTCATGTGTTTAAGTATTTTAATATTTCTAATCATGTATAGGCTTTCTTATCCCTGCCTTAAACCCGCCGATTACATATTTAAATTTTTAAAAATTTTCAAGGTGCCCCGAACATTTTCGTTTCAGACTTAATTATATTGTGGTACTTTCAAAACTTCGGGTTTCAACCATCGGTATCACGAGAGGAACTTGACACCAGCTACCTTCACGTACCCCACAGTCGATGTGCGACCGCAACAGTTTCTGTAATCAAATACTATGAGCACTCGATAAACGAGCCCGTCTTTACGAGAATTGAACCTACACCTTCAAAATGTCGTGGTGTATAACTGTAACAACGCTCAGCCTCTCTTTGATACATGATGCAATTATATTACGTAGGCTCTATAACTATACTAGAAGCATGTATAACAACTAACAGTTAGCCACTAGTTCCTACTTCTTACCTATACAATAATATACAGGTGACTTCTTATTCATCGATAAGCGACAAAAGGTACATACAACCCATTAAACTAAACAACTATATAATCAAAATAGAACACGATTTTGACCTTTCGTACTCTAAATGATTTAGCCAGTTTTTAAAATTTGTTTGAAAGTCAACCTTTTTGCTATAATTGTATAAGTTGTTCAGTTTCATGAGTTTCATTTGCCGCTTGTTGCCGACTAAACAGACACTCTGTATATCCCCGCATACGAGAGCAAAATTCAGAAATAGTTTTCGAACTACCTACCTATTAATGGTGTCAGACGTATTGATTTAATTTACTGTGCTAAATTATTATTCAAATGTCCTTAACTTAATACATACTTTAATCGCTTAAGAAATGGTTACCTATACATATTTTCTAAACCTTTATTATGTAATACAATGGCATTAGATTATTATCAAGCAAAACTTCCCATTTAAGATTCACATTTTCGTTCTTGAGGAATATTGTTAATAATAATGCGGCATTTAAAATGCCACTGATCAATATTTGATACTTTAATCAATGCACAATTACAGCAACGACAGGCAAAAGTTCTCTTCTTGTAAGTACTTATAAAATTTGCTGAATGAAGGTTGATGTAACTTATACATGCTAATTGTAACTTCTCCGAATCTGTATCCAGGATGGTCCGACAACGTGGGACGCCTGCGTCGGGGCAGGCATAGTTTACCGTGTCAATGAGACGATAAGTGTATTTATACAATGCCTCGTGACCTGCGCAAGAGTTTATCTCCCTCAAGGGACCTCTAGGGCCATACTGTTAACTGATAAATATAATGTGTCCGTAACGATACGACGTGAAAAACAATGTTTTAACATTTATAATGCTATGGCAACTAATTTATAATTAATTACCTAAGTTATTTTTCTTTGGTTTAGTTTGCTCAAAATTTAAAACCCACAAATAATAAGTAAACTAATTTTGCCACATACAAATAACAAATAGATTCAAAAATAGATTTAAAAAATATTTTTGGTTTTAATCTAATTTAAATCTATTTGGAAACAAAAATAACTAGGTTATAGAATAAACCGATAGCTCAAACAAATACAGACAAAACTCCTTTAAATTAACAGCCTTTTGAATCTTGTTGTTGATGCCTCTCTAAAAGGAGATCGCATCGCTTATCTATTACAAACATTTCATTCACACATCAAAGCTCACATGTAAGCAGCGGCGGTAGAACAACACTCGTTTTCTACAATGTTATTTCTTGCAAAAGAGACAGCTAATTCGGTTGTATAGAGTTGTACTTTATTATTGTTGGAGATATTGACAAAAAAATAAAGAATACAGCGTGTACATTCAATAGTCTTAATTATTGCATGCCGCATAAGCGGCTTATAAATGGAGTAGTTCCTGAACAGCCCTGCGTTTTTAGGGTTCCGTAGCCAAATGGCAAAAAAACGGAACCCTTATGGATTCGTCATGTCTGTCTGTCTGTCTGTCTGTCCGTCCATATGTCACAGCCACTTTTTTCCGAAACTATAAGAACTATACTGTTGAAACTTGGTAAGTAGATGTATTCCGTGAACCGCATTAAGATTTTTACACAAAAATAAAAATAAAAACAATAAATTTTAGGGGTTCCCCATACTTAGAACTGAAACTCAAAAAATTTTTTTTCATCAAACCCATACGTGTGGGTTATCTATGGATAGGTCTTCAAAAATGATATTGAGGTTTCTAATATCATTTTTTTCTAAACCGAATAGTTTGCGCGAGAGACACTTCCAAAGTGGAAAAATATGTGTGTGTCCCCCCCTGTAACTTCTAAAGTAAGAGAATGATAAAACTAGAAAAATTCTATGATGTACATTACCAAGCAAACTTCTACCGAAAATTGGTTTGAACGAGATCTAGTAAGTAGTTTTTTTTATTACGTCATAAATCGTAAACCGCAAATTACCTTTCATTCAATCAACTCAAATATAAAAAATATAGAGTTCAAGACATGTGTGATTATGAATTTATACGGAACCCTCGGTGCGCGAGTCCGATTCGCACTTGGCCGGTTTTTTTATTTTAATGGTGTTCCAAGCACTTCATCCACGATAAGATAACGCATCAGTATATTTGCTACACTGACTACATCGTCTGTTAAGATGTAAAAGGCCAAAAGGAGTGGACAGATTGCAATGAAACATTTTGGTAGAAATGTTGTACCCAAAGACTTCTAAGTCTTTGGTTGTACCCAGTAAAAATATTTAAAGGAAGTTCGATCAGTGTTTCTCAAAGTTTAGACATTGATTTTCAATAAAAAAAGTTGTTAGAGGCCAAGACGAAATAAAGTTTCTTATCAGTGAGCACCTGTAGTAAGTAAATAAATTAATATTCGTTATATTAAGTCGCCACGTTTATAAATCTCTCATCGATTTGGCAGACATTGTATAGGTATAACTTTTTCAAAAATTCTATGTGGCTTTATTACGACGAGTGACGGCCTGATTATAATAGTTAAAAGTACTTATATTTCTACGTCCTGTAATCCGGCAATTAATAATATAATCACCTAATTTTAAGGTCTCTATTGAAAATCGAAGCTTTTAAGCGACAGGCCAACTACAAAAACTTAACTCCTATTAAATACATTAAGAAGCTGAAGCGCCGCAACTTACAACAAAGATATTTAAATCGCTTTTGTATTTTATTTTTATTTCGTATGAGTGATTAGATTGAACTATATTCTTCGAATACTTAGTGAGTATTGTTAGATAAATATATTATCAATTTAAGTGTAGTTCTACGGCAAGTGGGCAGAGGTGTAGTTTCGTGGCCGGCGAGTGACGGCCGGCGCGGCGTCGCCGTCGATGCCACCGCCTGCGCCCGCGCCTGCGCCCACGCTTCTCTATACTAGTCACAAACTGATTTATGATAAACTGTCTTACCACCTATCTTAAGGCGCATTACGATTTTGACCAATATTATTAAACAGTGCTTTTCGAAATAACACTTATTGACCTCAACATTGAAATAGTTTTATTATTGTTATAGCTATTATTATTATTGCGGGGGCCTAAAAGTGCCATTACTTGTTCGAGAAAAGGATATTTCGGAATTTTTCGTTTCTCTGCAAGACTTTGTGCGCCTCCAGATTACCACAAAGTCGATACTATCTTTAATTGATGTTTCCCTATAGAAAAGTAAAAAAGTAAAAATAAAGTAAAACATATCAATAACAAGAATATATTGAACTCCCCTCGTTTCGTGTATTCAATAAGACAGGGTTGTTAATCCGATCTTATACCGTTAGGTCGGGCGTGCGCAGGCGCGGCGGCATAATGAGCCGGCATCGGCGCGGCGCCGGCGTCGTGCCCGTAACATCGCTTGCAGTTCAAAACGTACATTCACCTAACTATTGTGCACCACTGCCTGTTATCCACCACTGATTCCTGTCGCTCATCTTCAGACGCGACTTTTAAGCTCATTAATTCTACTTAATGATGTCCAGGTATAAGTATGTAGTTGGGGTATCTAAACGACAGCGTGTTAGCATCCTACGCATTGCATTGCTCGCGTTCTCGCACATAATAATAACTAATTGGTTTGCTGCAGCGATTGAATCTTGAGTAGCTTGAGTTTTACATAAAGCTTATAATATTTTAAAATTTAATGTTCAGTTAGGGGTGATCACTTTTTTAATTATCACTCAGTTTCGTTATGGAAGATGTTACAACTTTTGGTAGAGAAACGTAAAATTATTTACGATATTCCACTAAGAGGTTATGATGTTAAATTAGATAAGGTTTACGGACATTTTTTAAAGAACACTGTAATTCAGTACTTTTTTGCTTAAGAGAAACATAATTAACACACAATTTATAAAAATCTACCAAAAATATTAAAAACAACTTATGTTTCAAGTTCATTCTCAAACTGAGCAAGACTCAACTTTTAAAGTGCTTAAAAAGTATTAGTGGTCATATTTGAAATACTCAATTGTGGTTTTGCGACTGAAGATATGAATGCTTTTAATTTGTTTAATTTTGTTAAGTTATAGCATTTTCGTTTTATGCAGTTAATATTTATTTTGTGTGAAGCGTTTTTGCGTTTAGGCGAGCTGAGCGAGTGCGTGTCGAACATCAAACGCTGAAACAGGAGCGGCGACTTAACGTTATTGCTCCTCTTTGTAGCTCCCAGCGGTACCGGGCATCGCACCGCATCGCACCGCACCGCACCGCACCGCCAACTGCCTAGGTCACCCTGATCCTAATCCCCTATTTACTTTATCAAAGTCCAATAATACTGTATTAAAACTTAATTTAGTTTAAAAATTTAGAATATATCGTAAAGTTTCTAATAATTGTTATTTATGATGTGTTCGATTATTACATATTATAATATTATATTTATCGTAAGTTTAAAACAATGGCTCTAACAAAAAGATATTCAAACGACAAAAACTTGTTTCCAAATACCGTGGCGCTGTTACAGGCTGAAACGCCAGCGATCCGGCTCAACTCTACCCCGGTAACTATAAGTTCCCTGATGGTTAACGCTACGCGCGCATAATTAAATTACATATTATAGCAAAGGTTTCATATACGTATTACTAAACGTTTATACGTTTATACGTTCATATGTAACAAAAACTTTAATTTAAATTCATGCTGCTTCTCCTTTAAGGAAATTTGACGGATGTGTCCCAAATCATATTAGTCTTATGTAATGTAATTGAGTCGGGGGCGTACCAATTTCTTTTTTTCAGTTATTGTTTTAAATAAATGTGAAAACATTTCACGCGGCCTGAAATTTGACGTAGTTATAAAATAGTGGAGGGTGGTCTAGATAGTTTAACATCGATACTTATATTCTTCTTAAACGCGAATTATTTATTGTACATAGTTAACGTCGTAGTTACCGCAACTTTTCAACTTTAGGTCAAGTAATCAAATGGTACAATATTTTAAATAAAATATTTTTTTGTAATTATAAATGTATGTATTATAAAGTTTTAATTGAAAAACACATTTGGGTTAACCAGCGTTTAATTAAATATTAAGTAAGCAGTTGAAGATGTAAGTTTTAATAGGTAGTGAGTCGGTTTATATAATTTTTTTCCAACATTTCTAAACTTTTCAACAAGCTGCACATAGACTTTGTTGCCAATTTCAAGTTTAACATCTAGCCTCTAATTTAACTCGAGTTAGCCTGGCAAAAGTTTTTGTTTTGAAATTTACTGTACGGTACCTCTGCGCACTCGGATCGGTTTTCGTTCGTATGGATTGTCGAGACTATCAATTTCATGCATTGGAAAATGTCACAAAACTTACGGTGCTGAATGGAAGCGCACTTTTTGGCCCACGGCGGCGTGCGGTTCAGAGCGCGACCTGACACCAACTGCCTCGCTGACGCGGATCCGCTGCCTTGCTCGGCGGCGGTGTTCCCGCTCAGCCTGGCATTACTGCATGTATCAACGCAACGTGATTGTCCAGCCTTCGTTACAATAGTCTAGTATCTGCCGGTCAAAGGACTGCTGTGCTTACTAGTCGTTCGGCAATAACCGCAATCTAGGAACTTTTAGTTTGATCTGCGTTGCGACTGAACAACATGTTACAGGTAACATGTAATGTCTAATCTAAAATCTGAAAGATAACAAGCCTTCAAAGAGTCAGTACCGTCTTTAAAGATTATAAAATGTCAACAAAACTAAATAGTTAAACAAGAAATCTTCTTTCATACAATCTAGTAAAGCGTTTTCTATACTGGCTAAGATTTGTCCAGGGTTTTTTGGCTCTAGCGCGAACACTGATAATTCAAAGATTCATTTCATTTCATTTGTGGTAATATAAAATTTTCAACCTTTTCATTTTTTGAATTTTCTCTCGACACTTGGATGGATTACTTGGAGACTAGAAATTTAGAAACCGACTGAGGGGTGTACATATTTAAAATTAGATAATTTTGTTTTTTTTTCCTAGAAGTTGCAAATTGCAATGAAGGATGGGTTCGTTTCTTTTCTTTCGATTTATAAATCAATATAGATACTCTGAGCGTCTTGCAACATAGCAAATATATAAAAAATCGTGTAAAACAAATATTTTAAACAGATTAGCATTGAACTTAAAGTGCAAACTCAGTGAGCGCTGCATGTGGAACTCATTTTGTACGGATTCCTGTCTTCGGTGTCGAGATTATAGTTTTTACTAACCTGACATTGGTATCGATTCGGTTTTCACGATTAAACTTATTTGACAGGATTAAACTTAATTTAAGTGTTCTGTCTTTTTCTTTCTATATCGAAAAAACAAGGGCAGGACGCTTAAATTTGGTTTAGTCCTGTCAAATAAGTTTAATCGTAAATACCGAATCGACACCATTGTCATATATAATAAATAAATACATTTCTCTGGAAGAAATAGCTTGAAATTGCACCATTTCTCAATAAATTAATATTAATTTTCTTCAAAGGAAGTAAAAATGAAGGACTGCGTTTTAGAGAATTTTTATTTATCGTTTTGTGAATGGTAGCAAAAAGTATGATGGCCCACTGATAGAAAGGTTACCGGGAATTTCCGTATTCAAAATCCCTGAATACATTGATGACGGGAGTCAACGCCTAAACGCAATTTTTTAAAATATATCTTGTATTCACAGTTGGCCCTTGGCTTCGTCTCGAGTGATGATGATGTCAAAAGATGGAAACGGGATTACCAATATTCCCCAACGCAATGAGCAACTGGCTATCTTATTATATTCATGTCGGAACACAGCAAGACTTAGATAAGATGGTGGCAGCTGGCGAGACAATGCCCCACCAACAATCAAATCGAGTCCTACATGGTTGTACTCTGCTGGGCGTCGATCCCGCGCCCTCCTGATGTGAAGGAAGTGGACTATTCACTACGTCACTGAGGCGGTTAAAATTATAGAGATGAAGACTGTACTAGGTAGATGCTTAGCTAAATTAAAACAAATTTTCTACTCTCTGTACTCGTCGAGGCGAGATAGAACGTCTAAGTAACAAAAGGTGTACACTATCTGTAGCAAGAGCTCGAGGGTCGCTCTTTAAGTAACATTAATCGACGTATCATCGTGTTGCCTTCCACGCCTTTGCCGCCTGTACCCTTACCATGCAGTCTTTATATCCACCCAGTTAAAACTTTTTTCTTTCAACTAAAGCGGGTAAAAATGTAACGTACAAATTATATCTGGAAATAGGTACAACTTTATAACATGCCCATGCGGGATGTGGGTGTCGAAGCCACTAAACAATGGCATATTCAGTCAGTTCTTAGTGCATCTTTGATATATCTTGTCAAAAATTAAAGCTTTCTGACCTTCGATAAAGTTTCTATCAAATACTCAATGAGTTATCGTTAAAACAGGATTGAATAAATATTTTGCTTTAATCATACTGACAGATCGGCATACGTTTCGTGGGTTCGCTTTGACTTTTGTTGGCTGAACTCTAATAAGATTGTAGGTAGAATTTCAAGTGCAGAGTTAGTTTTCCAGAGGCAGAGGTGAGTATGTGTGGGACTTGTTATGTCCCTTTCAAGAAAAATGCTTAACATGTGGGTGACCTGATCATGTCGAAAGAGGCACTTAGATAAGAATATTAATCTTAATCCTATCATTACTTGCTGTGGCTGGCAAACCAACCTTTAGAGGTTTCCTCTGACGGCTTGCCAAAATACTTCAATTGCAATTTTATTAAAGTTGTATTATATGAGAAGCAACAGACTAAAGAGTGGAAACAATCCATTATTTTATACTTTACGCATTCAAAAGGTAAATCACACGTTGTTCTTTCTTTTCCATTAGTACCTACATTGTTAATCTGTGGTTGCCTAGTAACAGGCCTGTTAGGCAAATGAAGTCGCAAGGTTGTGCGTGTCACCAAAAGTTACACATTTTTGTAATTTATCAGCATTTTTTTTCATAATTAGGATAATCTTTTTTGAAAAATATTCTACGATTTTACTACAAGATAGGCAGGAAGTTATAGTTATAATAATTGACCACGCTGAATACGTTAAAAACAACCGACTTCAATCGCAACAACTCCAATTTGCTATGTTTTGTTGATTTTCTCAAAAACCGCTGAATCGATTTCGATAAAATTTATATGGGACCACCTGTGAAGTATACCCTTTCAAACAAAAAAAGAATTTTCGAAATCGGTTCAGGCGTCTTCGAGTAATCGGTGAACATACATAAAAAAAAAAAAAAAAAAAGATTCCGACGAATTGAGAACCTCCTCCTTTTTTTGAAGTCGGTTGAAAATACAGAAAATAGTTACTTACTTAAAGGATCACAGGAAAATCGATAAGAAGTTGTAGCGAGGTTCCGTTCCTGGATCTCAAACACCATTGGCCAGTAAATTAAAAATTCCTGCCATTTCATTCATCTGTTCCATTTTTCGTCACTTTTTCTCCGGCCTCTGATCCTGTACCACATTTTTAACTGATATTTCCATGTATTTTATAGCTAATACTTGTGTTTTCTAACGTATTCCTTTATCTCGTATTGAATAGTAAAAGCATTTATACACAGTTTGCGCAAAATTTTTCTTTTGTTCTCTAATGAAACTCAAATACAAAGAAAATATGAGTACTAGGTAAAAAAACGTTTCAAAAAGAATGTGTAAAGCATCTACTTAAATAAAATACATTTTGATTTTGAATAATGCAATAATACAGGGTGTTAAAAAAACCGACCAAGTGCGAGTCGGACTCGCGCACCGAGGGTTCCGTATAAATTCATAATCACACATGTCTTGAACTCTATATTTTTTTTATTTGAGTTGATTAAATGAAAGGTAATTTGCGGTTTACGATTTATGACGTATTAAAAAAAAACTACTTACTAGATCTCGTTCAAACCAATTTCCGGTGGAAGTTTGCATGGTAATGTACATCATATATTTTTTCTAGTTTTATCATTCTCTTATTTTAGAAGTTACAGTTACACACACATTTTACCACTTTGGAAGTGTCTCTCGCGCAAACTATTCGGTTTAGAAAAAACCTCAATATCATTTTTGAAGACCTATCCATAGATACCCCACACGTATAGGTTTGATGAAAAAAAAGATTTGAATTTCAGTTCTAAGTATGGGGAACCCCCATTTTTTTTTTATATATTTTTGTGTGAAAATCTTAATGCGGTTCACAGAATAACTTACCAAGTTTCAATAGTATAGTTCTTATAGTTACGGAAAATAGTGGCTGTGACATACGGACGGACAGACAGACAGACAGACAGACATGACGAATCCATAAGGGTTCCGTTTTTTGCCATTTGGCTACGGAACGCTAAAAAAGTGCATTTGAAATTTCAAGGGGTTACTCAGAATGAAGTATAGAACCCAGGAAAAATATTGAAAAAATCCGCTCTTCAATGTTTTTCAGATTCTTATATTAAATCTGAATAGTGAATCAAGAATTTGTATGAAAAATTGAAAAAAAAAATTTGAAGCGCGGAATTTTTTAATATTTTTCCTGGATTCTATACTTGATTCTGAGTAACCCCATAAAATTTCAAAGGCACTTTTTTAACACGCTGTATAGGCGGAGATAACAACAATAATGCAATTATAATAGGTCAACATAAAATTAGGCACGTAATGTTCTTTCTTAATTAGGATAGGTAATAATTTTCAATCGTTTTCAGTTATGTGTATTTGTAAAGTAAGAAGTTTAATTCGCTATTATTGTAATTATATCGTAATTATGAGGTAGTGATTGGCAATATAAAAGGTTAGTAGTCTTTTATATAAACGCAATATGCTTCAAGTTTTAAGAATGTCCTTTATAAATAAGGATTGTATTAAGGATTGTTTATATTTCATATTCGGCCTCTGAATAATGCCTATACTTACTTAAATAGATTCGTCCTCGCTAGATTCGCAAAGCCCGTGCTTATTATCGTCATTTGTGGAGGTCCCCGAAGCTTTTAGATTCACTTCACTATGTTTAACGCAGGAAAATAGCCTTTAGCAACAACATTATTGCCGATGAATGGTATCTCATCAGGACTAATTTTCAATACACAAACTGCAATCCAAAATAATGAAGCATTCAATAAAATCATAGCTTACTGACAATCAACCCTTTTTAAATTGTAACTTATAATAACTTTAAGAGCATGTTACAAGTTTGCTGGAATAGGATCTGGAATAGGAACTCTCTGTGCAAGAGATATTCTAAAATTTATTATTTACGGCAATATTTGCTATGATCGTTAAAAAAATCTATTTATAATAATAACAATTGATATAATGTTTAAATTAACAAAAAACAACTTTTTAATCCTTTCATCAAATAATTACCTAATAATCACGTAATCTAATATTCTATATTTTGTAAAAAATCCTTGTGTGCAATAAAAAAGCATTTTTGTCACACCTACTTATTACTTGAAAAATATAATCATCATCATATATGTATTTTTACCACCTAATGATGAATTTAAAATACTTTTCAAGAAATGGTGTAAGAACCTCTTTTTCTACCTAGACCCTATTATTATTATTATTATTATTATCCATTTATTTTCAGGCAACTTAGTAACTAAGTATAGGCCAGTACAGGTTATTAAAAAAGTTTTGGACTTTACACAACTCGCTCAGCTGATGGACCGACTTTAGTAGCGGATATTTTGAGTCAATCAAATTTGAGAATTAGGCTAATTGAAAACACAACTCGAACACAATCCCGTTATATTATTATCTCGCAAATCAACAGGCAAATGCATCTCGCAACTCGGATCTGGCAGGTGATAGCAGAATATCAAACCTTTGCTTTTCAGCCAAAAAAAATTATATATGGCTACATTGTATCGCTTTTCTGTTGCCAATTTGTTATAACTGGTATTTTATGTGCGATGTGTACTTATTACATTATAAACATAATTTTATTTTGTTTTGTTTAAATACTTTGTTTAAACTTTTTTTGTTATTTGTACTTCTACAAGTACCTAATTCGTATTAGACTTTTTTAGTTCAGCATCTAGTATTCAAGCATTTTTATGTCTAAAAAACTGACAGAACTGCCTGATACCGTTCATGAAGAGTACTACTATCCAAAGTTAGTCTAGACCCTCTCATTTTCGTTAGAGCTACTAGATGATCCCTCGGCGAGCGCATGTATCTATGTTTATATGCAGGGAAAAAGGGGGTTGCATTTTGAACGTGTTTATTGTCTAACGCACTAGCTATTGCACTATTACATTTCCCTGAACTAAAACTTTGAACCACATTTTGTAACGGTTGCGTGAGACCAGTGGAAATCCTAGTTTTGATTTTAGTTCGTTCAGGATCATTCCGTTACGGTCAATAACAGTACTAGGCTAAGATGCAGCTTCTCAAACTTTTATGATACATGAAGTGGTAATTAAAATTGTTAGTTACGTGTACCTACGCACGACGCCTAAAGAGCCATGTTTTGTTTGCTGTAAGAAATAGATCAGCTGATTGTCAATGCAAAATGTAAACCCGAATAAATATTAACCTCTACTTGGGTAGTTGGGTAATGAAATATATATATGAGTATACTCAGTACCAAAAAAGTCAATATAACACATATTTATTATAAGTATTACATTTGTTTAGTACACTGTTTTGTTTTTTTTTTAATATTATTATATTGATAATATGTTTTAATTTTCAAAATATATATTTTTGTATTCCAATATAAATAAACAAACACAATCAATAATAACAAAAAAAAAACAATATCTTAAGACACGTGTTAAATGCGTTTAGACTTGTTTAATGTGTGTATAGTATTATTATATTTGGTGGGCTTATTCGTGGTTGATTTTGTAGACACTTTATAAAGAAGACCCAGGCGAAGGAAGGATTGTGTTAGTGTAAAATAAAAACATTGTTATATATAGTTACGTGCTATTTCCAACATAATAATATAGATATCATGTTGCTTCATCGATAAAGTTTATTAAAAATTATAAATATGATATGATTTCTACTCCTATAGCATAATCTTAAAACGCAAGATGAAGAACCGCAGAAGGTACAAAGGTACCCTATATACATCGGTTAAGCGAATCGGTGTGACCCGCCCGAGTTACACGTTACTGGAAATGCCGTCATTAAAACTGCGTCCAGGTAGAAGCACACTGCAATATTGTTCAGCGGCGGCGGCGCGGCGCTTGTAAAAATCTCGAAAATCTAAAAACATACTGGGTAATTTTTATAATATATTTTTAAAATTTATCTTTTTTTTCAAAGAGATTAATACAATTTGAATGAAAGTTATTCTATTTTATAAATTTATTTTAGTTACTTATTTTTTATTTTATGTATTTCAGTTAATAATACCTAATAAGTACTCCAACATAAAAACTTTATCTATTTTGTCAAATTATGATGACTTGTGGAGATTACGTCTATGTAAACAGACTTTGTGCCAATATGCATACTACTATTGTTTTTGCGATATGCAAAAGTATAGTCGTACCGCAAGGGACATGATTACCGGCGCATGGCCTGACAGACAAAGTTTAAACAAAAAGTGAAATACTAAGTCGGAACAATGTCATAAAATGTGTTAAACGAGGGCATCGCACGCAACGACGTCGGACCCGGGCCGCGCCGCCCGCGACGCCGCCCGCGATGCCGCCAGCTGGAAATCAGAGACGACCTAGTCTAAAAATAATAGTAGCACACTCAACTTTGAGAAACACAGTTTTCATACGGCGTGTTATGATACCTATTAACTTTATATTTCAAAATTAGTGTGCGAAATTAATATAATATTATACCTATATCGATTCGTTGGATATTAGCTTCCCTAAGGCATGCCAGACTGGCATTGCCACTTACTTATCTTTGGCCATGCACCTCCAGCCGTCACCACTAACCCTGCTCAAATCGTCGTTACATTAGTCGGGGGGCGTTTCACGATACGCTTGCCCAAAAGCGGTCCTCTGGAGAACTAGCTTTGTTCAGTGATCGTCAGTTCTTGGGCAGCTATAGGTTATGCCCATTGTCACTCCAGTGCGCTAATTATCTGGCTGAACAATGTCAATAACTTTTGTTCTCTGACGAATAACTTCGTTTCGGATCACTAACACAAATTAATTGACAATAATTATTTGTTCAACTAGCGAGCAATGTTATTTTTTGCTACGAGTGCTGACTTTAAATCACGAACTAGCGAAGTAGTCTAGAATTGAATCACGAGCGTAGCGAGTGATTCTAATATAGACTACTGAGCACAATGAGTGATTTAAAGGCACGAGATATAAAAATAACTTGCTCTTGTGTTAAACATACAGCTTTTCACCTCGACCAGCGAGAAAAGTTAAAACGTAGTTGATTAAATTCTCTTTGGAGACAATATAGTTTTTTATTATAATGTAATTCATTTAGAGGTTGCGTTCGGAAACTGCGCTGCTTGTAATTTTTATGAAAACCTGATATGTAATTTTTATGAAAAAAAAAGATGAAAACGAAACATGATATTTTTAAGTAAGCGATTTTCATATTTACTAGAAGATACATATTTATTTTAAATATGACGTTTTTAAAAATGCGATAGCAAAATTTATCATCTTAAATTTCATTAAATAACAGACAACATTTTGTGTCTATGAGTTAAATCGCTAGGCCAAAATGAGTTTCTGAAGGAACTCTCGCCAATGTTTTTTTCAGCGCCGCGCAAAAGATGGTGTTCGAAATTCGAATCACTTTTTCTCATGCTCACAGCAAAAACCGTTTTTGCTTTAAGTTTTTAGGGACCAAAGGCAACCTTTTTATGCTGGAGAGGTGAAAAAGAAATTTCCGCTCTTAATTAATCCTTGGCAATATTTTTGTTTTAACAACGACCAAAGGGTAGTCTGTATCTTAATTAATTCCAGATGTCGGTATACAAATCAAGCAGTTAGTTGAGGTAAACAAAGTTTACTAAGATACAGTAGAGGTTATAAATCAGGTGTGCAAGCGACACCCCAGTGATAACGTCTGCGATCGGAATGTAGCGACGACGACAAGCCGACGACGCCGTGCGACGTGCCACGACGGAAGCGTCGTATCATGTCGTGTTGGGTATTGCGTTGTCGTGTGGCTGATGTGATGGCATTGTGATCGTGGTGGTCAAGCACATATTCAGAATTAGACATTAACTTCATTTTGACGAGGAGCGTTGGTTTTTAATTTATCAGTACGACAGAAATCACAATCACAATCAAATATGTATTTATTTCCGATCTAAGTTTTTTTTTTAATTTGATTCCCTGCAATAATTACAACGAGTAAATAACTAAACATCTATCTTTGTAATCAGATATAGAAAAACTGATAGTTTATAGCAATAATTTGGAACACGAACACTTCTGGTTTCGCTGCCTCTGATTGGGATTTCTTAACTTCACTTATACGTAAAATTTATGTTAAACTTCAACTAAATGATCGGTTATTTTGAAAAGTATGACGTATATAAATCATAAATTTTAATAATTATAAAAAAATACCCAAATTAAAATGGAACTTCTGACTACAAAGGTGAAGTTTCCCAAAAATTTTATAAAACATTAACTCGAATAGGTACATTGAAAATTTTTCATGTTTGTATTTAAGCTTTTACATAAAAATTGGTCTAAGGAATAGAATCAAATTTTAAAAAGAAAGGTTAAGGCATGGCCTGAGTTGGGTGCCATAGAAAAAACCATAAGGGGCTCATTCTTGACAAAAAACGCCGGACTTTTTGTTGTTACTAAAAAATATTTATATTTTATCGTGCAAGTAGTAAAATCAATTTCTAATAGCTTATATCATCACTATTTATAAAAATGATTTTAATGAGGCCTATGACAAGACAGTTGTACCACAATTATCAATGTTTCACAACAATATTCGTCCTCCACCGCTGGGTTATCAAAGTACTTCCAAACACTGACCAGAATATGCCTATCGATATTCAAAAGTTAGGTAGGTATGATCAATTTAATATAATCCCATTACGGCTGAGAGAGACATCGGTTGTGGGTAACTTGGAAAATGAAAGCGGGCACGCGATGCTCCCTACATTCAATTTAATAGATAAACTTATTTTATGTCAGCCAAGTTACTTCACGAGCGCCACCAAAGACAGGAAGCGGAAGGAGCACAACCCAATAAATGCCTACTGCTTGCTTGTATCCGCCGTTCAATGCCCTGAACCTGAATCCAGGAACGTACGTACCGAAAAATGACGACTTACCGACACACACCTCTAGTCTAGTCCGTTTAAGAAGGGCTCGAGAGTGATGAAATATGCAGTAATAAAATGAGCTCTATAAGGTACCTGTCTGCAAAAAGGTACTTAAGTAAATAACATTAATTAGGTATTTGTATTTTGAAGAAATTTTTATAGTGATATTAGTGATATCTCTTTATGTATCTTTTTTTATTGACCACATTTGTTTATGGAGTAAATCTTATGAAGAAATTTGATTAAACAATAAGGAAAATTGTATCAATTGGGTAAATTATTCTATGTACTGTCTGTACATTTGATATTTACTACTTTTTCTCTGACTAAAAATAACAAAAATAATTATAATGACCCCGATTAACTACCTAAAACCTTTTTAGAGCAAAGATTATGTTGTAATACAGTGATTAACATAACACTTTTTCTAAGATCCCTAATTGTAGTTAATATTCTTACATTAAAAATAAGTCTTATGAAATTTTACAAAATCACAAAAATAATTAAAGTAGAGCAAGTAAACTTTAAACATTTATGACTTTTGATTCCCAATAACCCAGGTAATTATTTTTTAACTGTATACTTTAAATGTATAATAATTGCAACAAAGACGTTTCGATTCGAAAGTTCGATCACCAGACTTTTTGCGAACCGTATGCTATGTCAGCTGCGGCTTGGCACAACTAGAACAGGTACAACGGATACCGCGCAGTAAAGATATTTTAAACATGCAATTATAATGATGCCCACCCGAGCCTTGCGACATGATGCGACGTCGTCGGCGGAGCTCGCCTCGGCCGGAGCCGCACGCGAGCCCGAGTTAAGGGCATTCCTGAACATATCGCCAATAAATGCTACGTCAAACAATTATTCGTAAATATTTCAAAAGAATTAGCTTTTACTTCTAAGTAAAATATAAGTCAAAATCTTTCTGATTGAACTCGTACGTTATCAATAATTTCAATACAATTTTAATAAACTTACGTAAACGTTACTTATAGTAGTATTTAACTAGTTCCTTACTAATATTAGGAATCCTGTTTTGCCACTGTATCTGAAACTAATAACATATAAACTTATGAAAAATCGATACAGGATGGTGATCGTAGGTATTTATATTTTTATTAAGCAATGAAAACTCCAACTCTGCATATTCCTACTAGATAATATGTTCGACATTATTTTGTTTTAGATATAAGTATTTTACAGTGCCTTCACCCAGGCAGAGCCGACTGCCATTAACTTACAGTCACACGACACATTGAAGGTGGAAGGGCACAAAAGAGCAATATGCCGAAGTGGGATTCCCTCCCCCGGCCCCCTCTCCCCCTCCATGGTAGTAGCGGCTCACCGGGAGCGGCACAGTGCACCTTGAGCTTGACATCCATTTTTGAAAAACATCGTTCGAATACATGAACCCATACAAATCTACATTTATCTAAACAACGTAGAACACAATCCGTAAAAGTCTAATATTAATATTGTTAGTGCGAAAGTAACTAGATATTATGTTTGCCTCACTGTCTGTTATATTTTCACCGAATTTGATTAAATTTGGTTCGGCGAAAGCCTGAATACTAGGAAAGAATAGAGGCTACTGTAAATCCACATGAGGCGGGAACTGCGGTCCCTATTAGACTATATCATTTAGTATTAGCCGTTTGATTTTATGTATTCATATTTTCAACCGACTATAATATACTCAAAAGGAGGATTACTCGAAATTTGTTATTATAATAATATTTATTATTCTAATAAAATATATTTCTATATGAACGTCGATAGATACTCACGCAGTGGTCCATTTTTAGGGTTCCATACCTCAAAAGGAAAAAAGAAACCCTTATAGGATCACTTCGTTGTCCATATCAAGTTTAAATTTATATCAAATACTCAGGCCTGCAATCCCTTGAAGCTGTAAAAAAATTAAACTTCTATGCCAACGGAATCAAGAGATACGGCCGTTTATGCCGCATATTTGGACACTCGCATGGGAATCAAAACCTATAGGGTACTTCCCGTATACCTAGAATCATGAAATTTGGCAGGAAGAAATGTCTTATAGCACAAGTAAAGGAAAAAGTCCGAAAACAAAAAAAAAATGTTACGTCACAAAAAAATTGCAAGGTATACGGGAAGTACCCTATAGGTTTTGATTTTCGTGCGATTGTCCAAATATGCGGCATAAACGGCCGTATCGTGATTGCGTTGTTGGCATAGAAGTTTGATTTTTTCACAGTTTCAAGGGATTGCAGGGCTAAGAATTTGATATAGAGTTCAAGACATGTGTGAATATGAATTTATACGGAACCCTCGGTGTGCGAGCCTAGCTCGTAGTTGGCTGGTTTTTTGGTAAGGATCTGATCATGGAGTTGATCAGGAAACGAAAAACTCATCAGTTGCCCTTCGTGTTTGTTAAAAATACAAGTAATTTTAGAAATAATTATTTGGTCATAACTTTATATCCTCTAGAGGGCATCATATTGAACTTAGTGTGATGTTACATAGCCTATAACCAGCCGACAATCCAGACCCTTCTAATAATACCTCATTTGTCGGATTATGATAAGAAGTTTAGAAGTTATGCGGGAACAGATGAAGATACATACATACGGGTTAAAATAATAACCCTCCATTTTTCTTCGCCATAGTCGGGTAAAAACAAAAAAAAATGTAATTTACCGTTGTCAATTATTGTCCTCCACAATAAATTAAAATATGTATCTCAATTGCGCATTACTTTTTATTTATTTATTTTAGGTAAACCAATTTCTGTATTTTGGATTGGACGTTTTTATTTAGAAGGAATGTTCGGTTTGAAAATAAGTTACCAACTAAGTAATTAAGAAGTAAACCTGACTACTTGACTATATGAGTTTATTTACAGCTGTGCGGCAACGCAGCGAGTCAGCGACAGCGCCTCACACGGTTAGCGCCTAGTAGTAAACCACAATACTTGGAACTGTTAATGGCTTATCTGTTAATGTTGCAGGTACTTAAATTTGTTAAATTTGTGCTGATTTTGCAAAGCATTAGGGGCCATCCATTAATCACGTGATGTTTTTAGCAACATTTTAGACCCCCCCCCCGTTCCCCCTAGTGATACGTAGTGAGGTTTTAGACTACCCCGCACCCCCTACCCAAAATTACGGGTATTTTTTTCGTACAAAATAATATCTTTTAAATACAGGTATAATGTAATTTAATTCTGGAAAATTAAGCACTGTGATAAAAAAAAATCCAGACATTAAGGTTGTAGGTTGTTTCTGACTGCCTGAAGCCGTTTCGAACCTTGGGAAGAGTTAAAAACAACATAACAATAACAGTCCGACGTTTGGAAATTACTATAGAAATCGCACGTTCAACGGAAAAATAAATACACGTGATATCTCCCCCCTTGTGATATTTCGTGACTTTGGTTCTCCTACGTATCTCCTCATTTCTGATTCGATTACGTAGGGAAACCTAGGGGAACCTTGAACTTTCTTATGAGGTCCATAGTAAGCGACCACGTCTCGGTTCCATATGTCATCACTGCAACTAGCAACCTTAGCAAAAGACCTTAGTCTTGAGACACTACGGTATTTTGGACGCGAAGATATTACGGAGCTTCCCGAACGCTGCCCAGCCGAAGTGGACAGGTCGGTCATAGCTGAGACCTTGGAAGACCTAGGCACAATGCTCGATGGACTCAGCAGAGTCTCCCAACAAGTGGGTTTTAAAATTAACATGGACAAGACGAAAATTATATCATATGTCCGTGTTACATCCACTCCTCTGAAGGTTGGAGACTCTACACTCGAAGTTGTTGACGAATATGTATACCTGAGACAAACAGTCCAGCTAGAGGTTCAACTTCGAGAAAGAGATCAATCATCGAATCTAACTCGGCTGGGCAGCGTTCGGGAAGCTCCGAATGTCCAGTAGAGTAGCTCATAATAATTATGACATCATTGTTTCCATTGCACGGTGTAGTGGGATCTGCCTACACACATTGAATAGTGCGGCGTGCTTATGATGCGTCCACTTAGGTGCAATAAAACTCTTAAACCAGAACTTCGAAGACATAAATCTAAAATAGTGAATCTCTGTCTAAACAAAGACAATTAAAGATGATGCCCAAGAATGTGTTGCGGCATAACACTCAATTTGTACTTGTTAAAACAACAAATTGATGAGGCGCCCTCCCCCACGCGTCTGCTGCTGGCCTTAGGACATGTTTCCACTGTGAGACAATAGAAACTTAGGTCAAGCGATACTATATATTAAGTGTATATGTTCCTGTATTATAACAACATATTTATATAGCGTCTCCACAGCTAGGACACGGATCTTTTCCCTCACCATGGGAAAAATTAGTACCCACAATTTCCAATTTTTGTAATTAGATACTTTCAGCATATTTTATTTACCTTAAACGGCAGACTAGCAAAAAAAGTCACTGATTTCTGTTCGAGCTCCCTAAACATAATGCTTACAGTTATTGATATAAAAAAAGAAGGAAAATACCAGAAATATTATAATATCAATTAAGTAATACTTAACAAGTAACTTAGATAATTTTATCGCCTAATCCTTCTTCATAATACAAACGCTGCTTTATCGTTGAAGTGGGCACAAGCGAGGCGATAGAACATCGGTGGATTGACAGGTCCCTCGTTCTACCATCAAACACAAAGAGTTCCTTGACACTACCTATGAAGTAAATCGAAACCTTGACTGACACACAATTACATCACTTTTTGATAAGTCATGATTTAAGTAGTCTATTTTTAAATATTTATTAAGTAAATAGGTGTTTAACGTCGAATCGAATGTTTTGCTATTAAATATTGGATTTAAAACGATCAAAAAGATTAAATTTAACACCTCCTTCTTTTCACTATCCATACTGCAAGTAAGCTAGGCCTACTTAATTGTTTGCATTACTAAACAGAGTAAGTACTTACAAAATAATGCTAAAAGTAGCAAGATGAGTAGAAATAACGAGTTGTACACATAGGTAAAAGCCAACCTTGAAGTATTGTCACACACTTCTGTTACACCCTGTATATTTTAACTAAAACATAATAGCGCTGTTATGATATAAAAGAAATTAAACGACGCCCTTCTATACGATTTGACTTTTCATAAATAAATAAAACTATAAGATGAGAACTATGAGGTTTCATTCAGTTAAATGAACGTTGAAACTTAAACTCCATATCGTGTACCTAGCAACGCGTGTGAAACTCATCATAATTCAAAGTAAAGCTGTTTCGGCAATAACGGATGCAGTCAACTGTTTGTACAACGAGTGTTTCAGTTATTAGGTCACTCTCAGCCACTCGTGGCCCTTAACAACAAACAAAATCTTATAATTGATCACAAAGTCTTATAATGATCACACCTTTTGCATTTTGATGTCTTCAATATACCTACAAGCTGATTCTTCAATGGCGAATGTGAAATATTTAGGCTGTTATTTTAATTAGGTCTTTTTTCTATTTCTTTTTTAATAAACGACAAAACTTTTAGGAATCTACATACATAAAAAAAAAACATTTAAACGTCAAGTAAAAATAAAACTTCAGTCCAAAGATTTATGAACAGTTTGTTTTCCCTTATATGTATTTGTGTTTTGTCCGATTATAAGTAACGTTTCTATGACGATGGCTTAAGGTCTTTAAAAATTGAAATATGTGTATTATACAGAATGTTTAAAAAAGTGCCTTTGAAATTTGAGTGGTTACTGAGATTAGAATTGGGTATAAAGAATACAGGAAAAACATTGAAAAAATCCGATCTACAACATTTATTTTTTTAGTTTTCTTTTCAGATTCTTGATTGTTCAGATTTAGTATAAAACCGAAAAAAACTGAAGAGCGGATTTTTTCAATTTTTTTCCTGTATTATACTTGATTCTGAGTAACACCTTAAAATTTCAAATGCAGTCTGTATATATAAGTGAATACACTCTGTATATAGAAGAATGAAAATTATTATTCAATTTATTTACGCTACGGCACGGTGTAAAAAGTACAAAATCATGGAAATTGAGTAAAATGCGTCGAAAATAAATACGAGTATTAGATGAGACGGTCGATTGCCGGTGATGCTAAGTGTTAAAACGGCTGTTAAGAGGTAACCGATGACTCCTTGGGATACATATCATCGTTAAATGTAACTAGTGCACAAATAAATCTGTTAAGGTTTTTGTTGTACTACCTTAAGCAAGTAACTGTTAATAAGTGATAAACAGTCAATAACAAAAAATTGTAAACAAAATCCTTATAATATATTGGGTATATAATATAATAATTAATACATAGTAATTGCCCCAGCGTCATCAATATTACCTCGTATCCTAGGAGACCTATTCTAAAAAGCCTTACTTTATAAACCTAAATGTTACTCTCGACTGTCGAAATCCTCGAAATGGCAATGTCCGTAGGAAAACACAGTCATATCACTCTTCCAACGCAACACAAATGCATGCCGTCAGCATAAATGAACACGTGCCACGAACCTAAATCAGAGTCAGACAAAAGCGGACTGTATTACCGGTCGGTAACGATTTATAATGAAACTCATAATAGCAAAACAGAAAAAATATACCTACCTTTCAAAAACAAATTTTTAACCTAATTGTATTTATTATATGTTAATAAATCAATTCAATGATAATAAAAAATATTCTCCAAACTCGCTATACGGTAAAAATATTTAATATAATTTATGTGCGTTTTTTTTTTTATTATTTATTTATTTTTCATACAAATATAATTTGACAAATACATGTAATTTTCAAAATATTTTGAATTTTGTACAATTTCATTTAAAATTAAAATATACTTTATATTATATGAGTTTCTTTGCAATATCTCCAAAACAGAGTTCATATACTTTACCTACTGTTAATGTACTACTATTAATGTACAACATTTGTAATTTTGTAAACATGTGTAAATGTAAAATGATAGCAAAATAAATATTTTTTCTATACCTAATACTAATATTTAAGGTGTGTTAAATAATTTTGAAAGTAAATTTCGATTACATTTTTTATAAAAAACAAAAAAATTCATGCCATTAAAGAAATATATAACTTCATATTGAATGAATAACATTTGATGTTTGAATATTTTGAAGAAAATACAGTTTTATCGACTATCCCATTCAAAATTATTGTAATGGCATCACATATGAATCTCAATTGGACAAAATTATCATCTCAATATACTTAGTTTATGGCTTAGTTATAAGAGAAGCATCGGCTATTGGCTAATGCACTCGCGCATACTCGATCTAGTTCTGAATACTCCTTTATGCGCAGTGCGTTACCCTCACGCTACAACGGGCGGATATATTACGGAACTCACTACCATAACAATCACTGATAGAAATGCAATTTCTTAGAAAGGAGAATTGTATAGTTTTGAACATTTGTCGTAGTTAGAATAATACACTGGACTTAACAATGTGTACTCGCAATTACTTACAATAAGATGAAGTTTTTTCTTATTTATTGGCCATTGAGTCGGAAACACTTCGCTTATATCTATCAAAAATAGCCTTTGGACATCTATTTAATGTGATCTCGTTCCAGGCATCCAAAAGCTTATTCCAAAGCACAGGTAAACCGTCTCGTTAGAGGCCGCTCATCTGTAGATGAACATCGTCAAGAACCTTTCTTCCCCATGGCTTATATGGCCTGCCTATTGCCATATGAATATGTTGAGCCATTATTCTTGGTGCTATATTATAAATCCTAGAGTTTCTTCGGGTCGCACTACTTTTCGCATAAATATAAATAACTAAGAAATATGGATTTTCTAGCGTTTATTCTATGGTACTAATGTAAAATTTCATATAACTCTATGTATGAGTAAATCAATCACAAAATAAAAGAGCACTATATTTCATTTTCTCCTGTCATCGTACATGGTCAATTAACCTATTTGTTTAATGCACCAAATTATGAGCGTCAATTGCGCGGACGCATCTCACAGGCCATCGGTCATCGGCATCCGTGCACTTAGAGGCATATTATGATAAACAGGAGGCATATTATGATAAACAGTGCACTTCAATGGATCAAGTACTCATGATTTACTGACGAAGCACTAACGCGCGAGTACAGGAATAAACAGAAATATGTTTGAACCTCTTGAACAATTATTAGGTGTTATTTCATTAAATTTAATTTGGTTCTGAGAGATGAATAAGGAAAAATATTTCAAACTTACGTAACATTTATTTTCATCAATTTTCTGAATTCATGGAAAAAGTCAATAACTTTGGAAACCTAAAGGTTTTGAGTCCACTCCCATATTAAATAATATTTATGCCTAAAAAGATACAGTTCCAAAAACCAAGATTAGTGTAGTTTCCGATACAAATAATTGTGGCTCAGATTTTATTAACTTGTCCCGTTGTATCAGTACCATCAGGAGAAGATCGGCCAAATCGGCCTTACGGATTCCAAGCATATTTTTTGTCTTACAAGTTACATAAAACTATCCTCTGTGTCCCTTCGCTGTCTAGCCGTTAGGTGATCTCAGTGATGTCATTGGCATTGGCAAAGTTTTGAGAATGACATCGCTAGCTTAATGAATTTCAGGGATGCTCGCATAGTAAACAACGCAGGATAATTCCCCTAATAAAATAATGTAATCTTGTGAATGTAAAACAACACGATAGCACAACGTAAAAGTTTTGCTTATGATTACATTGCTACACACTAGAAAAACCATTACTGGTCCAACAGAAAGTAGAACTCGGAGTCCCACACATAGGTCCGACTGACTGCACCACCATTTTTTGTATTTATTTATCAGTTTATCATATCACACATACATAAGGCACCCTGGATAACTTAGGACATGGAGGAATAAAGACCAAAATACGATAAGACTGAAGGCTTTCGGGGTTTTATTGGTGCAAGGCCATGGAGGTAAACAGTGTTTTAAATTATTATTTTTTACAAAAAAAGAAAACAAATTATCGCTTCTTTTTCCTGTAACGTTCTACATACCATATTGGTATTGTACCACCCAATAGCTGTTTTAAGCATTTTAAGCATATAAATTATGGTTTTAAGATTTCTCTACATAACAAAATGTGGTTTAGTTAGTTGATTAGATATTGTTCATTAATAATTTTATGATCGATACGTTTGAGTGCATGTAATCTAAACCACTTAAGTTGAGGCCGCACAGTAGACAGTAGACAGACGTTTTACGGGTGAGATAATATGGTTTTTATCATTATACTTAAACATAATACTCATATTGCTCTGCTCTTCACAGAAATGTTTGCCCTGGGTGGGGATCGAACCCACGACTCTCGTATCAGTAGTCAGGAACAATAACCACAGAGCCACCGAGTCAGTCTCCAATAATACAATTATTAGAATAGATAGTTTTGTAATTTTTAAGAAAACATGAGATTATCAATATAATTACGGGCTACGGGCCCTTGAACAATTTAAATAACATATTTAACCCTTAATCGGATATAGCGCCCCGTAAGTTTATTTAAAGAAATAAAACTGAATTTGTATTTAGAGTTACATAAAAAAAATTAAAAAAAAATGCAGTGTGTGTTTTTTAAGGTGGGAAATTATGTCCATGTATCCGTTTAGGATTAGTTCATGCGGGAAAATATTTCCTTATATCCGTTTGGGCATAATTTCCGACATGACTAGCTATTGCCCACGACTCTACTTATATAGTTTTAACGACAGTTAAAAATATACTTAGATGGTGAATCTTTTTTAGATACGGATACTTTAGTCAAAGTTTTACTTCTGACACTGACAACATTTTCCCAAAAAAAAAACAGGATCAAATCGAATAAAAATTGTACCTCCCATGCAAAGTTGGTCACCTCAGCTGATCAGTTTGTATTTCTCTGCAAATTTACAATATATTTCTTGGAAAGGGTTGCTCAGTTACATGAATTAGAAGCTAAAACCTGAAACTAACAAATAGACGACCAATTTTATTTTTTATATATAGATTTTTAAAAATGTTCTATACGGATACAGGAGAATAGTTTCCCACATAGCAAATCCGGAACGGATAGTGGGAAATTATTTCCCACCACATTCAACCTACTATAAAATACACGAATTGTAAATTATAACATAATATTCTGATACTATATCGTTCAAAATATGATCAGATTTAGAAAACATGTAGAAAGTGGTACAAACTAGATTTTTTTAGTCCAGGAGGCAAAAAAACTTCACAAGTCGACGAAATTGGCACAAAAATTTGCCTTCAATAAACAATTTTCACTTTGAAGTTCAGCTGACTTTGACAGGTGACATGTAGAAAAAAGTATTACCATAAAAAATTGGTAAAAGTATCTGTGTTTGGATACACAACGTTTATTTCAAGTTGTCTGTCATATTTATTTTTTAAATTGTTATTTTATCGGATACAGTCTGGTGGGAAGCAATCGTCCCATATTTGATTAAGGTTTAAATTGTAGTATACTTTTTTTCTACCAAGACTATTTTTATCCATTTTTCAAAACTAGAAAGTTTATAAATGTCAAAGTTAAAAAGAGAAGTTAGCTGTCTTACAAACGGTCTTTCTTAAACCGTTTTGTAAACCACATGAAAACAAACTCCAAATAATAATATAATGGGTATATAACATTCCATTTGTGCGTCTGCCGATCCTTAGATGTCCTTGTCATCCATTGTCAGACAGACGACAAGGTTTTATTCTGAGTTTTAATTTAGTGGTTTACAAAGTGATTATCTTATTAGAATAAAGGCTAATTTTATAATTTGACTACGACAAAGCATTAATTAAATTTCTTAACAATTTTATTTCTCATCTTGAAAAACATAGCACGTATAAGAAACATATATGTTTGCACATCAATTGTCAAACAAAAAGGAACCCACAGTTTCCTGACGCCGCAGACGACAATAAGGTTTCACTGAAAAACAATCAATATTCCGATCTGTATCACTTACCAAGACAGCCTGCTTCGTCAGAGCCGTCATCGCAGTCGGGCACTCGGTCGCAGCGCTTGCCCACAGCCACGCAGCGGGTCTCGTCACACTGGAATGTCTCACTGGGACACACTGAAACAAAACTTTAGGTCACACATCGTCAACATTTTGGTCAAAAGAGATTCTACTACTTCACTAGTCCTCTAACACTTCGAGAAGCATAGGGCCTCTACTAAAGCTTTCCACTGCTTCCGATCAGCGGCGACAGTAAGAACCTCTGGCCAGCTTTTATCCCAAAGAACCGGCTTCTAGTGTCACGATCACCGCCACCGCCATTTAGACTTTGGTTGACCTCAAAAGAGGTTCACTGTCGGCATTTTGCCATAAGTTCCTGTATTCCATGGCTTACCAAAAACTCGCCGGAGGCCATCCAATAATAACGCCATCTGGATAGTCATTGCTAGTCAGGACTCTATCGTCTCCATGTGTGCTGTCTTTTATATGACCTTATAAACATAAACTCAAACTGTTTTATTTAAGTAGAAGCTTAACCCATTTTTTAAATTTCCCGAAAAGACTCTTATTAATAATGCGTATAATAATTGATCAAAAATGTTTCTACAATAGTTTAATATAGGCAAAAAACTGAAGGTCAGAATATTCAACAACGGACCGACATTCGATCAGTCAGTGTGACCAATCAGTCCCTTGAAGACTCAAATGAATATACATGATATTTTTTCTCGTAATATCTTATTGCTGATACCAGTTCCAATTTTCAAAATTCTTACCAGTTACAGTTTGAAGAATATCATATGAAGATGTAGTAAATTCACTATCGACACCATTTTGATTGTCCGACTCGCCTAAATCTCCCCTTCTTTCATCTGTTCTCCACGGGGACCCTTAAGATAAAAAAATAAAAATAAAAATAAACGAAAAAAGTCAATTATAAATATCGTAACATATTTTTTAACCCAGATCTTCGGAAGGTGTGACTTACGTAACAAAATGATTGGCTATTAAATAAGAAATTCAGGTACTTTCAGGTAAAAGGTAGAGTTAAAAAAACTTTTCAAGTCACTAGTACCTACGCATGCTGCAGAACGTACATAATATATAGAGGATGATGAAAAATAAAAAAAGATTACAGGCTGTCGGTTGCGGCGGCGGTAGGGTCTCCGGCTCTTGCTCACGAACTGCTTCAGTGGTGGTCGGTGGTGGGGAATTCCATTCATCTGATATTAGAAAAAATAAACAAAAATACAACCAAAAAAAGTTTTGTAGCAACACAAATTCGTGTTAAATTAACGTGTAAAAAATAAAGTAATAGTAACAAAAAAAACACAATTTAAATCATTATGGTTTAAAAAAAAACTTGAATAAACATTCAGATAAATAAATAGCAGAGAAAATAATAATTCAGTACCAGAAGGACAATTGTCCTCGTCGGTGCCGTCATAGCACTCCTTGAAGCCGTTGCAGCGGTAGTCTGCGGGCACGCAGCGGCCGTCGCATTTGAACTGGTCCGCCGTGCAATCCAGCGGCAAGTTGTAGCCTACAATCGGAATACGTCAGTGCACAACGAAACAAAATAAAAAAGTAATACAAAGTAATAATAAAAATACAAAAATACAGATTAAAAATAAAATTTAAGAAAATAAAAAATGTACATGCTGCAGAAAACATCTTATCACAGCCTTCTCTGTTCCCTTGCTACTCTTTGTCCGATCGTTTTAAATTTTAAAGCAATTATTGATTTAATAATGAAATATCGAAACAAAAAGCTAAACACAAAATATGATTAGCAAACCTTTTTAGATGACGACAGTACTATGAACGCGAGTATATTCTTAATAGACTGCGCAACCGTGCTAAGTGACAACAGGTTATTTTTTACTAACAGTTCCAGATTATCATCAAATCCGGTTTTATGCGTCTAAACGAACCACCACGGTTTCTTTTGTGGTCCACGGTATCAGGTATGTAGTTATAAACCTGGAAATTAACTGCGCCAAGGAGAGCGGTACTGCATTTTACTCTGCAAATCTTCACGGATCCTAGCACATCTTGTCGGCTGCTGTAGTCTCTTTTACGCAGTCACCGCCTTGTAGGTCCACTATATCCACAGAATCACAGCAACCTAGCACATGCCGCTGTTTGATGTGACCCCGTAGCATTTCAGTGACTACGTCCGCAGTATAAGACATAATTACCAAAAAACCTGACTCACTGACGGCGGTTCCGTACTTCTCGTAGCTAATCACCATGGTACTCAGCTGGCTGATGTTATCTCGTAGTTTCTCGGTAACTATCAATCAACAGCATCAGGTAGTTTGCAAACAAACCTGGATTGAAGGCAGTGGTTCTAAAATCCTCGCTGCTGATTGCTCCCGAACCCAGCATGTGCTGCTGGTTGATGTGACCCCGTTGCATTTCCGAGACTACTATTTCCACAGCATTAGATATTTTATATACAAACCTGGGTCGATGACGTTTGTGCTGAACTCCTCACTGCTAACCGCCACGGAACCCAGCACCCGCCGTTGGCTGATGTGGTCTCGCAGCATCTCGGTTATGCGGTCGGTGTCTTCGTACCCAGATGTCACTATGTCCAGCGTCACTTTACATGAGAAGTTGTCCAAGATTCGGGATCTAGAAAGAATGAGTAAATGAGGACTAGTCTTTATTGATCTCAGAATCATCCTGTCTTTTCGAGACATGTTGTTTTCAGTGTTTGGCAACTTTCAGTATTTTGCAGACATTTTTCTATTTCGTATTTACGTACTTTTATAGATCACGTTTTACAAGTCCGTTGTGTTAGTGACGATTGTGTTTGACGGTAACTGCAGGTGATGCTTAGTGCAACACCAGGCAAACACTGAGGTATAATCTATTTTCTGAGGTATAATCTATTTCAATATCGTGTCATCTTGGCATGTAAAATTGTGATTTTACTAAATCTATTCACATTTGGCCGTGGCTATGCTGTTATGATAAATAAATAAATAAAGTAAAATAGCTACGGAATACTTAATAAAATTATTTAAATATCTGTGAATATAGCACAGTTGATTACTATTCCACATATAATAAGGTATAGCAAGAGAAAAAATTCTTCTGAGCGTCGTAAAAATATCGCAAAGAGCTTATTATATTATATTATATAGGGTGTTAAAAAAGTGCATTTGAAATTTTAAGGGGTTACTCAGAATCAAGTATAGAATACAGGAAAATATCAACTTTTTTTTATTTTCTATACGCATTCTTGATTCACTATTCAGATTAAAAGTAGTTATGGGTTTCTTTTGAAATAATGGCATCTTTTCTGATTCAAGTTAGTACTAATGAGACTGTGTTCTAGCATAGTCATGCATTAGCATACTCACTGTATTCTGACGAGGCTTGCCCTTTGCGTGCCAGGCAGTGAGTCGAACAGCTGGTTGACAGCATTGGCAAGTGACTTGGAGAACGTCTGGAATTGCTCCGAGTCCCGGTTGGAGTACTCCGGCTGGTACGGCTGAATTACCACGAAAGTCACACGTAGGGTTTCTGAAAAATAGTCAGAGCGGCATAGTTTAGTTCGATTAGTTCAAGGGTCTAAAACAAAATGTCATTAGGAGATTTTGGTATAAAATGGTGGAGGAGGTATAAAATCTGAAACTATTGTAACTAGTTAATTATAATAATAACTGTATAGTTTTTCACATTTAGTTACACATAAAATTGTTATGATTGGTTCTTGATTTGAGGCTCTTAAATCTCCGATTTAGCTGATAATTAGAGAGTTAAAGTAACTAACTAGGATAGTAACATCAGAAATGAAAAAGTCTGTGCTAAGAAAGCAGCATCAAATATTCAAAAATTAGTAACTATAAATAAAAAATACCACTTATTCCATGAGCGACCACAAACACTACAAAGTCCAACGGTGGTGAACATAAAAAACCCTTAAAATAGAAAAATTTTAAGAGTGATGATTTACGAAAAGTTTGATTCTCAGATGAAATAAAAGAATCAAACTTCCTAATGCAATCGACAATGATTCAGTTTTTGTTTGATTACATCAAAAATAAATTACGAAATAAATTGTTCACATAGCTCTATTATGACATTTTTGAAAAACTTACTCGCTTTGGTAAAAAGCGATTACATGTTTTTATTTATTTATTAACCGACTTCAAAAAAAGGAGGAGGTTCTCAATTCGTTGGAATCTTTTTTTTTTTTATGTATGTTCACCGATTACTCGAAGGCGCCTGAACCGATTTGGAAAATTCTTTTTTTGTTTAAACGGGTATACTTCACAGGTGGTCCCATATAAATCGAAATAGATTCAGCGGTTTTTGAGAAAATCAACAGAAACAGCAAAATTGGAGTTGTTGCGATTGAAGTTGGTTGTTTTTAACGTATTCAGCGTGGTCAATTATTAATAAATCATAGTTGATAAGTAAACTAAACTACATAGACTACAACAATGACATCATCGTTCACAAATTCAAGCATCTTTTTGAACAACGTTTGTTTTTGGCATTTGATAAAAAGTATAACAAATGACTAGCAGTCAACTACCGGGGGTGTCGAAAGTATGAAAAATTTCGTTGCGCTCATCGCGCTCCCATATAGGGATCATTGACATAAAACAATACTCACTTTCTTTCTGTTCGGGTTCTCTTTCTCTCTCATGTAACCCCGAACCGTCATTATCTCTATCATCATCCTTATCAAACCTGTAAACAAATATATTTTTGATTTAATAACGAGTCTTAACTCTTAAGTGGTAAAGTAGCATAGTGTTGGTTGTGAACTGACTTGTGATTATAAACACTAGGCCCAAGAAAGAATGAACAATGAGTAGCGCAGCTTGTACGATCGCATCGAACATCTAGGTTAACTGAATATACTGAACACGATCACAAACAGGATGGGTTTGATTGACTTTTAGTGGCTTTATTTTCATAGTTTCCGTACTTCGCAAGGCACTTAATGCCGTTAGTACCGGTTCCTATAAGTCACGTTGGGGGCCTTTTAAGCGACCTGAAAACGTCTGACACTAGGAACCTCCCTAGTTGTACAATTTATTGCTATTATATTTTATATTTATATGTGTGTGTGTATTTTGGCGTAACAATAAATTATTATTTATTTTGTAATTTATAGCTCCACTATAACTGCTCCACTGCTCTTGTCATTGGTTTTTGAATTGTTAGTCATTAGCTACAAATAATTTTTACTTTTATCTCTTTTGAATCCTTTCTTCTTTATTCTTCTTACTTTATTCTTAATTTTGCATATTTTATTTACAGATATGACATTGTATAATTCATTTATTGATCTAGCATTAAGATGTAATAGAATATAAGACTTAAAAAAAAAAAGTGTTGGAGGGAGTTTCTTTAGGGCCCGCCGTTTCTTCTCACTCCGCAAACACTTCCCGAAACGGTGGGTATACGAGTTCCGAGTGGTAGGAACCTCGTGTTAGGTAGATAAAAGAATAACGTTCGAAAAGTGTACACTGCTACCTACTTCGAATAAAATATTTTCATTTCATTCATTTCATTTCATTTCATTTCACTAAACTACTCCTGGCCGTGTGTAGAGTATGTATATCACTCGCAAGATATGGAAAAAGACCCATGCATGGCCTTTGCAATGTGAAGGCTATAGGTGGTTAACGAAAGGTCCAGTTAGTGTTTTAAAATATTGAAAATGTTTGTAGTATAACGACTGTCTCGTATTTTGGTGTATTTGGAGGCAAAGCATGTGTATTATATTTATATATGCATGTATAAATTTAAATGTGTATGTCGACGCCTGAAAGGAAAAGTTGACTAAGCGACATATCGTCCCTCTCACGACTAACTCTCCTATCTCATATGAGAATTTATGTGGCCTGTGAGTCGATTATGCTAAACAGCGGAATAGATGGCGCCTCAAGATCAAGAAAGCCGACCCCGCGTAACGGGATAAGGCGAGGACAAAGAAGAAGAAGAAATACGCATGTTTTTAAGAACTTGAGAAAAATGAGATAGGAGTATTAATCGTGCGAGGGACGATATGGCGCTTAGTCAACTTTTCCTTTCAAGCGTCGATGTGCATCAGTCTCCGGTTCCTACAGTTAATTCTAATTTGGACCTAACGTGTGTAATTTGTCCCTGGGTATTTATTTTATGATATCGTATTTAATTAATAGAAATTGGCTGAATTTGGCGAAACTTACTGTCTATATAAAGTAATCGGCTATTTATTTTTTCTACTGACCGGTCTTCAACAGTGCTTTAAGAGCACACATGTGTCGTTTTAGGACGATTATGTATAAAGGCACCCAATTATGTTGAAATTGGAAATTAGATCAAGCTCCTTACCCGGTTTCCTCGTCCACTGAACTCTGGTCCTCTGTGACGCTCCCAAAATCACTATCGGGACTTTGAGTAGTCGTCGAAGATAAACTTCCTGAAAAGTGGGGGAAAAAATATTATCACCTTCGCAAATTAAATTTTTTAGTAGTTCCTGTTTCTAATTATATGAATTTTTTTATCAATGTACCTAAAATTAGTATTTATTCAGACTACTTAATGCAAATACGAACTCAGTCAAAGCGTCGTTATCGGCTTGTCGAGGTAGCTTAGAACTTTTTTCTAATCTTGCATCAGTTAAAATCTATTTTAACATACAAATCTATATTATCGTATCATCATCATCATCAGTCCAAAGACGTCCACTGCTGGACAAAGGCCTTCCCCAAGGGTTTATGGTATAATGATATATTTTTTAAGTATTTTTATAAAAAAATACTAACCAAAAATATTGAAGATATCAAACTGTCGTTTCAGGCGGCGCAACGCATTACCAGCAAGTGTGTCTGTGTCTTTAACTTCCAGGAACTCATTAGAACCGTCTTCCTCACCTTCCCAGTACAGGTCCTCAGATGTCACCTGAAATTGCAGAAGGAAATTGTTAGATAAAATACGTAATTAAAGTCGCAATACAGACTAATGATGACATAAGCATCTTCTGTTTGCTACGATATGTCTCGTTTGGTTATTCGGAAGCTAGGTAAACAAGTGCGAGCTAAGAGTTCCGTAATCACAAACGCGTCTCCTCAGAGCGGCTATCGCTCCAAACATGTATTACTTATACTTATGTATACAAAGGTTATACAAAGTCTTCTTCTTGATTCCCTTAAATCCCTTTTATTAGAACAAACGGCTTGTGTTCTAAGAAACTGTTTGAGATGATGCCCGCAGCAAATTCTATCACCATCGCTCGCCATCGGATGGTAGTTCTTCCTTACCAGCTAGAGCCAATTTGGTCTAAAACCGTCCCTTAACAGGAGTGTTTTCTGACTGAAACCCTCAAGCTGTAGAATGAGCTTCTCTCCGAAGTTTCCCCAAGTGCTTCAGTATGGAAGTTTTCAAGAACAGACTGAAAAGGTTTATGAAGGATCTACAAAGCACTGATAACAACACCCCCGGGGTTGCTAATTCCTTTTCCATCAGATGAGCTATCAGCCCTTTTGCTATTTTTTACAATAAAACAAAATAGTGACACGTAATCTCCGAACTGGCTATCGGTATTAAAATATACTAAGCTTAGTTTTAGGGTTCCGGTGGCACCTTTCGTTACAAAACCCTAGAAAGGTATGCTAAGAATTGTATTGGCTTGTGTACCAGCGTATACATACAAGAAATAAAAGCAGATCACCCTATATTATTATACACTAAGTACAATCTGCGAAAAATATGTGTGATTATAATAAAATTATATTATACCTGAGCCATGTACAGCAATACAAACTAACCCCAACAATCCCAAAAAATAACCTGCAAAGTGCCTAACTTAGCATCAATCAGAAAGGTAACTTAAAATATAAGTAAAACATGTTTAGAGGTTAAAATATACTTTATATACCTATGTATTTAGAGGGCTTAGTGATTGGGCAGAGCTGGGAGGCCGCCGCGAGACTCCGCCCAAATAACGATTTTATTTTGGCAACTGCGATCTCGTTACACTTGCGATGACACCTTGGTGTAACGTTATCACGACTTGGGAAAGTTCTGTTTATGTTTAACTGAACAGTCACTGCTTGTAAAGTTCGTTGATTATTTGTATCAGCTGGTTTATCTACAGGTTGCTTCTTTTCTTACTTTAAAACAATTGTCACAAACTTTGCAAAATTACTATTGAACTCTTAGTAGAAAAGACCCTTATCTATACAAAACCTCATTATCTATAAATAATGTAAGTTACCACACCTCTGTGATTTTTCATGAGTAGTTATATTTCAACTTTATATATTTTTAGTCAACTTTGGACAGTGGTTACGGGAAGTCTAAACTCAAATATTTTATAAGGGAGTTTCCTGCAAGTTTATATTATATTTAATTTCCATTTCTATTCAATCCGATTCGAAAATAAAATCAAACTACCAATATCTGGAAGCGATCGTGACTGAGTGCTGCTTGCGTAGTCGTATCGATCACGCAGGTTAACTGACTACACATACCCGGTCATAACCTGGATGGGTTTGGCTGTTAGTGGCAGTAATCTCGACCATTTCCACGTTTCGCAAGACAAATTAGGCCGTTGGTGCCGGCGGCTATCACTAAATGGCAGTTGTTAAACCATGTTGGATGCCCTATAGGCTTGAAAACTTGTGACACTAGGGTTGGCCACTAGTCCCACAACCTCCAACAATCCGGACTTTTCCCCCGTGTGTGGAGTATGGCCTACCTTTCTGTCTGGAAAGAGACCCTTGCCCCTGCAGTGGGGACGATATGAGTTGTTAACAATAACACCACTGACCATGCATTGATTCATTCATTAAATTGGAAAAATAAAATATTTTTTCAAGCAATATTTATAAGTATGTTTCCCCCACCAGATTATGTGGGGAAAATACTGAGATCCTTATTTCTTATTTTTAAATCCATTTTCAAATATTCAAGTAATGTAAAAAGTAAATTACTCTGAAATTTAAAGATTTAGGCCATTTATGTTTTTATTTGAGGAAATTATATTTTTTTCTTACTATATCATAGTAAATTTATACATAATCGATCAAGAAGTTTTCAAAAATCATATAGTTAACCCGTTATCGAGAACGAAAGTGCTCACGTTCAGGGTCACGTGGTTCACGTTTGAGGGAAGTTACGCCCTATAGAATTAGGAAGATGCATGCATGAAAAATAAATTATAAGCTATCGTTCACGTCTATGACGCCATGCCTAGGTATTTCAAATATTTTCAGAAAAAATATTTTTACAGATGCTAAAAATAATCTCAAATTACTAGTTACTAGTAGTGATCTACTCTATTAGTGGGGTCCATGTAAGGGCGTTACAAACGAATGCGATACTATAATATTTCATCTTTTGATATTTGCAAATAAAATATTATTCACACGACTCTTCATACAAATGGATCAGCTGAGCGGCCAAAATAATGTGAAGAGGCCAAAATTTTTTTTGCGATTTGACTATGCGTTCCTTGGGGAAAGTTGATCAGAATCAGGAGTAGAAGCACTGACTAAAATATCGGGCACTAATAAAGTAGCACCTTATATTTCTAAACCCACGCGCGCCGCGCTATTCCCCGCGCATCATAAAAAAAGTACATATCGCTTATATCTTAAGATATCCACTTAGGATATATTTCCATATCGCGCTATGAAACTATATAGTATGTTCGCCGTGTGTGAGAGTCCATTGATTTTATTTATATAGCGAGCGATATTATATCTTTAGATAAAACAGTATAGTATCGCCACAGTGTGCGATGCCCTGCAGGGCTGAACCGCAAATAAGTTTTGAACTTGAGTGGAGCTCACGTTGATGTAAACTGTTAAGGTTCATTACAAAAGCTATTTAATAACATGTACTTAAAAGTTTATGAATTGTTGAATAAAATAAATAATAAATATGTAAATATCCGGGACAAATCACACAAGGTCATCTGGCCCCAAACTAGGATTCCCTGTATAATATGAACCAGAGACTGATATATCTGTACAGTGTACATACACAAAATAATTATTTTGTTTATTTTATCAGGGTTTCATCCATACTCTACTAACCTAAACTTAGCTTTTTCTTTAGATTTTACGTCGTCGTTTGAAAGTCAAGATAGGTTATTCCCTAGTGTATAATTATAGTTACAAGGTGTGTGATTGATATGTTATAATTGTCTGTTTAATTACGAATTTTACAAGTTCTCTCATTAAAATTCATAGATAAATATAATTTAAAATATAGGTTGTTAAAAAGTGCGTTTGAAATTTTAAGGAGTTTCTCAGAATCAAGTATAGAATACAGATTTCGTTCAGTTTTCCATACTAAATCTGAATAGTGAATCAAGAATATGTATGGAAAACTGAAAAAAAAAATGTAGATTGGATTTTTTCAATATTTTTCCTGTATTCTACTTTACTTCTGAGTAACCCCTAAAAATTTCAAACGCACTTTTTTAACGCCCTGTATATAGGTATGTATTTTAAAAAAAACATCCTTTTGTCCATAAAACTTTTGGTGCCGATTGCTTTGACTAGATGGCAGTCGTTAAGCAATGTCAGAGGCCTTTCATGTGGCTTGAAAACTTCTGACACCGGGGCTGCCCCTAGACCCTTAATCTCGACCAATCCGGAATTTACCTCCGTGTGTGGAGAATGGCTTAATTTTCCTAAGCTATGGGAAGAGACCCGTGGTCCAGCAGTAGGGACGATATAGGTTGTTAAAGACAATAGTCAAGGTTGATCGTTTTTTAAATTGATATATTTTCAAAAATCTACCGTTGGGTCACCATATTATTTTTGAGCAACCTCCCAAAATTGCCGACAAAAGTCATGACTCCCAAATAAATCGGCTCAAGCCACAATTAGGGGCTCTGCCGGCGCTAGAGGGGATCTCTTTGCAATTTCAGTTAGTCCCCTAGATCCGGACGGCAGCAGCGGCGCACGCGACTTGCAAGCCAAGCATGGTGCCAATATGGCTCTGCACTCTTCGCTTGTTATGGGACATAAGTAGGGACTTATAACATACATCGCAAAATATTTCAAAAGTTTAAATAGGGGATAGCTTTGTAATCATTCATTACTTAGCTTCTACTCTCAAATCCAAATAAAAGTTATGTGAGAAGGAATTTATCAAATACGTATCTGAGTACTCAAAGCATTAAAGGAAATATAAAAATAAGTACATTAGTTTCCCTAAAAGAAATCTGAGAAATAGGCCGCGTGTGTTCGTGCCAAATAACCGCTGTTATCACTTGTAAAATGTTTGTCAAAACATTTCTTTTTAATAATATAACAAGATTATTATGGACATTAAAACAGAATCTCTTAATTTCATATTATTACTGAAAGTATTAACGCTGAATTTAGAAAATATTGTTGACTTATTAACTTCATTTTCTAAATTCAATCTTGCCTTCCAGAAGGAAAACAAGAAAACAGGTAGCATTAGTAGAAACTAATGCTACCTGTTTTCTGTTTCTGAACGCCATATAGACTTCACATGCACCGCTTTATTCGAAACTTTGTGAGTTTAACTAACAGTTGCAAATACCTGACTAAAATAACATCCTGTAAATAGCCGATTTAACTTTAACGGATAAACACATAACAGTCGCTGACGTAGCGGTGCTATTAACAGCAACCACAAAAACTGTGACGACGTCGTTGCTACCCAAACAGTGCTATAAAGAACTCAAAAAGGTGTTACAGTGAGTGTTATTTCGTTTCTATTGTATTTTCATATTTTTTTTAAATTTATATTCCTAATTATTAAAAATGTACCAAATAGTCGGGAAAGTTGGATTGTCGTCAACTTTTATAGTCAACTGTCCAAAAGTTACGAAATGGCAGATAATATCTTTTAATAGAGACATGAAAAAATAACAGAAAAATGCTAATTTATATCTGGAAAGTTATCAATTACATGGGATATATTTATTTAGAATTGTGTATCTTGGTTTTAGTGTCTGGTCAACGGGATGCTGCTACTATCATCTGTCTGTCCGTCTGTTCTTACTTTTAAATGATTGTATCCTTGCACTGCAATTGTTAGCAGGTTGAAGCAGGATATTTTCACAGAACTTGTATTTGTACAACTTTACGGAGGTTCTCCCATTAATAAACGTGTTATTTGAACCACACCCGGGACACTTCATACAAATTTCGCGCCATTGTTTACTACATAGACATTCATGTCTGTACACACATGTAAATGTGTGCGTGATGTACTAGGGTTGAATCGAGGTTCAATTAGCCCTCATTGTTTTTTATTGTTAGCTAGACTTTTACAAATAAAGTGAAGGCTGTATACACCAGACAAGGTTGTATAGCCTAGAACTCTTAGCTCTTTCCATAAAAAATAAAATTTTCTTTAGATAATAAACTAACAACCCCTTGACAAATGGTCACACATCAGTCACACAGGGAGGTGAGGTAGCCTTCAGAGAGCGGCAGGGAGTGTCCATACTGTATAATGTCCTTATACTGTGATTTGAACGAAATTAGTTTTTGCTCTAATATCTTAATCTAAAGCGGCTAAGTGTGATTTGGAATAGCACTAACAATCCCTGAATAAAATATACACAACCTTCAGCTAAATACATGACGCGTGTATTAATATATTTTTATTCATTTAGGATAATAAAATAAATATATTGAGCGAGTGGTAGTCGGGCAACTGGTGGGAGACCGGCTCGCACTTGGGAGTCTTTTTATACAATTGCAGCACTATTATAAATTGGTTTAAGAATAAAAGTTACGATAACTCCCCAAAATTTTACCAAGACTAATGTCTTGAAAATATAAGAAAATATATAAAAACTGTATAAATAGTAAATAATTACATGACACACAGCTCTTTATAACACTAACTTATATTGAAGTAGATTTATAACTAATTTTGATAAATGTAATTTTATTGTACTTTTGCGGAGATGTTATTACGATTCTCGAACCGATTGATACTTTATATTTTGAACGCCAGTATCGAAACATGTCAACAACACTCATAATATGAAATAAGAACCGTGACCTACTGACTGGCTAACCAACTGATAGCATACAAATTTTGAAAAATCGTATAATTATGATCCTCAGAAGATGTAGAGGTTTTGAAAATTCGATACCTAAGAAGGTGAAATACAAACATTCAAAGGTTGAATTCAATTTTGTATGAATTTGTAAATGAAATGAGAATTTTGCTATAAGTAAATTTCTAGTAGATTCAATTTGCCGACTGCAATCGATAACAATCGCCACCAACAGCATAACGTATCTTTCTAAGCACGGAAACGATCGAGATAAGTTCTGCTGACAGTCACACCATCTAGGTCATAACCGCGTCTGTAGTCATTTAACTTACATAAAACATGCAACTGTGGTATGACCATTTTTACTAATTAGTTTATTTAATGCCAAATCAGCACCGTTTGGGTCTTGGGACTGTGGATGATTACTAATTGGAATTACAGGTTATAAAGAGCTCTTAGGCTTCATCCCGTTTTTTGCTTCTAGACATACTTCCAGGTACAATAAAACTTTTATCATACGATTAAGACATCTACATAAACAATGTTCCAAATGGCCACTTAGCTGAAAAACCTTTGTGTGGGAAACCAAAACATAGTTTCGTGATTTCATCAAAGTCTCTAAACAAAATATTTTCAGTATGATGAGTAGAAGCTACATTTTACAGATCCTCCGCCAGTTTTGTTACATCCTGTGTAAACAAATAGTTTGAGTGAAGTATTGCTGATAGATTATTTGCTATTAAGCAGATGTTCTGAAAAATCGGTCAAGATCTCTTTTTTTCTAAAACTGCACATCTGTTGTGTACCTTATCTATCACGATGAAAGATCTTAACCATGTCTGTCGGAAAAACTTAGTTTTAAATAAAACTAGACAAACTAACTAATCTAAATAGATTTACTAGCTTTTCGCAAGCGGCTCGCGGGCACGAAAGTGATTTTTTCGGGATAAATTTATCTAAATTGTTCCTTACCTAGCTCTTTGCCAAATTTAATGAAATAGGTAGCATAAAAAGTAATTGCGTTGCTTTGCGAAGTTGCCTGAAAAATATTTGTTTATATTTTCTTGTTTTATGATGTGCAAAACGTTTTCATTCATACATTACCTTTGAGTTTCCCCGTGTAATGTCTAATTACACCGATTTCTTACTATAATTATATAAGATAAAATACAGTCTATGTTACTTACCTTCAGAAGCAACAAAAAGAAAATACCACACAGAGTAGGAGCTGGGATGCTCACCCGAAGAATACCTGTTTCGCCGCCGACCATAAGACGACAGTGGGTGGGTACAGTCACCCAAAATATTGTATCCGCGACACTGAGTGAAACGTCTCTCATCTTATTGACGCGATAGGGCAATGACGATGATGTTACTTCCCACCCGGTCAATAATCACTGTACAAAAAATCTCTTCGATTTGTTACTCCGATGTTACGTTACAAACGAAGTTAACAACCAAATATTAGTGAGCATTATGGTTTCATTGCTAAACTTTATGATTAATTAATATGAAGTTTAATGATTCTGTTCTTTAATCAGAACTACGTTCCCTGAGAAACCTTCCCCTTTCTCACATTAAACGTTTTCTGAAATGGGAAGTCCAAACTACTCCAAACAATGTAAAACATCAGTTAATTACTCTCAAGTATTTGAGAAGGACAAAAAGGTGTATTTTTTTTTTAATTATATCAATGAGTAACAAAAAAAACACAGGAAAGCTATTTTTGTTCGAAGTTAATAGTTATTATTTAGTACTAAACTGAATAACACCAACGATTTATTCTCGACTTTTGGAGCGAACATTACTAAAAATACAGAGCGGCTTCGCCAGCCAGAGATGGTGTTACCTCATTAATATCTAGTTTAATGAAGGCGCGCCCCGTCTAATTGTTTTCTCAATTAGTGGCGCCGTAGGGCAAGGGAAACTGAAATTACCGTGTTTACCAACAACTGGACAACTTTGATACGCACTCGAATTTATACGTGTGTGTTTTATATTGTGGTATTTAACAAAAAATGTTTATTAAAATTTGCGATTCTCTACTCTCTTTCGAAATCACAATAAAAAATGGGACTCCAAAGACAAAGTTAGTTAGTCAACGGATCGATTTGTACATAAAGTTGCGATTTCAGTTAAATCGTAAGATAATAGTTGTACTGTTGTATTAATACAAGTTTATATCACATTATTACTATACCTTTTCGTTACTTGGATGAATTTTTGGCCACCGTGCATATCAATATAATACGGACATAATTAATACCATAATCACATATTATTCAATAGTTAAACCTATAACAGACAAGAATATTGACCAGTAAAACATTGACATTCTAATATTCTATTGTTTTGTTTTTAATTTTACGAGTAACTTCATAAGTAGGTATGTAATATCGATGGATTTGTTATCATAAAATAATCAAAAACATCATATCACTATCGACATACATACATGACTTAAATAATGAGACCAATAAAAGTACAATGTTCGGTTAAAGATATTACATTTTCATTTTTCAAGACCTTATTCCACTAATGAATCAATCAAAACAAAAGCATAAATTACCTTTTCGAACAATGAATTATATATTTTGTAATGATTGAATAAAACACGCGGGGTACTTTATGGTAGGGCCACACTGCGTTGCGGCGTCGCACCGCAATGGTTTCGCCGCTATACCGGTCACACTTACCCTGCGGCACCGAAGCGGCGAAACTCGGACGTCACAAAACCCTTCCCTAAGTCTGGCAGTGCGTGCGTGCGTTACGTACAGTGCTGCGTCGCAACGCAACGTGTGTCGTACAATAAAACTTTTATGGAAAACGACGTAGCGACGTCGCTGTAGCAACGTAGAGTGCGGCGCGGCGTCGCAACGCAGTGTGGCCTCATCCTTACCACAGTCCTTACTGATTAACACAAAGTTGATCTAGTAATATCCCGCTAAATATGTAGCGAGCTTGCACACCGGGGGAGCCGTACTTCACACACATATTTCATTATTTGTTGTATCCGTTAGAGTTTGCATTATAAACACACCGAGTTTGGAGCTTATACTGTAAAACCAATTTTACGACTTCACTGCTATCTATTACAGTTCAAAAGATACAGCAATTTAAACGTAAGACTGGCTGATGCAGTCGGCCGCGTAGGTTTAGGGAACCCTAATGAATACTTTTGACCGAGTTAGGCGAATCGCACGCCGCGGTTGGAAAATGTACTAGAAATGTATGTAATGTAGCCGCGGCGGCTACCGCCTCGTACACAGGCTAGCGCGGTTTTCATACATTTCTAGTACCGCCTCCCGTGTGATAATTGCCTTACTTTTTATCGTTTGTCAATTGTCATATAATACTCCTCTCATTCAATGATGCACCGCTTACTCTCTATGTAATTCTAATTTATTAACGTTGAAAGACGTAATAAATAATTACAAGTAAAGTTTATACTGAAGTAGGACACGTTTGTAACAATATTTTAAAATTAATTTTGTATATAATAAACTACGCAATCAATTATGAACTAGGACTATACTAGTGCCTAAACAATTTAAAAATCATTTATAACTGTTTTAATAAAATTACACTAATACTATAAGCGCCAAAGTATGCATGTTTGCTTGTTCTTTTCCACTTTCATGCCTGAAGTGCACAATTATTTCGATAAAATTTGGCAGGTAGATAGATTAAGCACTTATTCACTGTGGGAAAATGCATGGTACCTATAGGCTTTAATTGCAAAACAATATTTAATGGCGATTTTTCATACATCTGTTTAGACATGGGACAGAGTGATCAGTGTAACTTGATTTTTACACAGAGATTGTTGACAGGGTACAGACTACTTTTTTATCCTGGAAAAAATATGGAACCAGAGAGATCAATAAACATTTTGACGCTCTTGTATTCTTATGCAATGTTATAGCCAGAACAATGTAATCGAACACTATAACTATCTATCTGGAAAACTATTTCCCTGCTAGTTTTCCAAGCTAGTACTTATTATTTTCAAAAATGAAAACTATGAAGTCCGAGTGACTGATCGTCTCGTCTGTCAGATAAGAACGAAAATGTTCATATCTGTGAACTGTGCAAACCTAGGTGACACTGCACGGTCATCATTTTCGACGAATCGCTATCCTGACGTCATCGCATGTTTAACATTTTATAAGTCCACACATTCATATCCAGTGGTCAGATTAGCTGTTTATAAATAATTAGTGTTTTCTAAGGATTTTGTCTGCAACATTATTTTTTAAAAACAAAATCAAGGACTTACACTGTTAACAGAGGACCCAACGTGTTTATGTAAGGTTATTAGAAGCTTAAATATTATTTTCATGACCTTCAACGTATTTATTTTGACATTGGTCGATGAATCAAATCAATATTACAATCTACACAATGTATGTGTGCAGGACTACACAGTACATACGTTATGGCCTGCTGACCTATTAATAAGTTCACACCGAACAGAACTGTGTGAAACGTTTCAATTAACTGCAAACTCCTTGATGATTTCGTCGAATAAACATGTGTTTTATTTATACTGTGTGAATGTTATTATTATTTATGTCCCTCGTGTGATATCACCGTCTAGTTCTTATTAAGCAACGTCCCGGAGCTGTCAACGACATGCATAGTAGCAGCGAGCAGCCGTCTGCTGCGGGATGGGACGCGAGTCGCGCGCGATGCCTCTCGGTAAATGTAATAAAAAAGAGCTGTACTGAAAAAGAGTTGGTTTTTTTTTATAAAATTTAATGCTTAGAACTAGCTAACTACTGTGTAAGTGTATAATTAGCATAAGAGACGACAGATGAAACGATAAAAAATAATTTTACCATAAATATTCATAACAGAAATCCGTTTATTTTGTAGGAGAAACAGTCTTTAATTTGTAGTCTTATTGTAAATAATTATATTGGGAATTTTTCTTCATACTAAGTTACTCTTGACGATGGTAATATTTATTAATTATTATTATGTACACTGTTACAAGAAGGTGTTGGAATCGTTAACTGGAGTTTCAGGTCGTCATACTGAAAAATGTATGTTCTATGACTATGCTGAAATAGCAAAATTATTTTGAGCTACCCCATTGTTAAATACACCTCTTTAAAGGCTATATACCATGCATTTATAACAATAATTATTTACAGATGCGAAAGTGTAGGTATTCCTAAAAAGTAATATTTGTTAAATTAGTCTTTGAGAGACACTTAAATTATAAATTATAAAATTATAAATTTATATTATTATAGATATTTATCATACTAGTAGCACCTGACAAAAGCTACGTATGTTCAGGTCAAAGAAAGGACGTAGTTATACATATTATTATTTTTATTATTTAACATATGATTTATTTTGACTACATCGCACCTAATTATAAGCATTTTGTAATTTAAACTGTATACTAAGATATTTATTTTATTATATTTTCACATTTGAAAAATAAACTTTACAATGTTTTTTCTGACTAACTTGTTTTTGGTTTCGTTGATCAATGGAGAATAAGATTTTAGTAGATTTTTGCAATTTTGGCATCGCAGATATTTTAAGATTTTAAAAGCATCACAAAAATTAGTTGCCTATTTTTATCAACAAAATATTTTTTTTTTTTTTTTTTTTTTATTGTAATACAATTTTTACTTTTTTAAATTTTTAATTATTCTAATGTGTAATAGATTTCAAAGTAATTCACTTATTTTTACATTGGGTGTAATTTTTGAATGATTTATAAGTACGAAAGTAAGACGAAACATGTACAAGTTCCGCGTTATAAGAACTTTGTACTGGTAAGAATGACGTGACATAAAGAATATATAATTTAAATATATCTGTACTTAAATAAAAAAACGATTTGATTATATGTTGTGTTTTTTTTTCATATTTAAAACAAATGTCACTGCCACCCTTACTTACTCTTACAATTAGTTTGGCGGCGTAGAGTAAAGTAGATTCATACATTTATGATCAACCAAACGAGCAAGACTTACGTCGTCACCGCGGATTTCGTCGCTTTTGACGCAGCGATGATGGCATTATAAATGACTAGGGTGACCGTGATTGGTTTTTCAAGAAAAGTTAGGCAATAGATATTTAATGTATTGTTTAATATATAATTTAATATATTTATATTTATATTATTCTTTTTTAGTTTGGGGCCAGATGACCGTGTATGATTTGTCCCGGATATTTATTTATTTATTTTATTTTAAATGTTCTAAGATAATATTAAATATAGTTATAGGTAATTCTTCTTCTTCTTATCGTGTGGCTCAATTTAACCGTGTTACCACAAGAGATAGACGGCGGTAGAACGGAGTCGTACTTAGCATTTTAGTTAGATAGCTACGGATGTCTATAACGCGAATAGGTAATAATACTGTAGAAAACAAATTATTGTCAACAAAAGTAGAGACAAAAAATAATAAGTAGTTAAGTACCTAGATATTTTTCTCATCATCAGCAATGAGCATCCTCAATCATCATTGAATAACGTGCCTTAAATGGTATGCTCGGTCAAACTACAACACTATTCAGGCTACATTTTTAGGTTTCCGTTGCCAAATGGCAAAAAACGGAACCCTTATGGATTCCTCATGTCTGTCTGTCTGTCTGTCCGTCCGTATGTTACAGCCACTTTTTTCCGAACTATAAGACCTATACTCTTGAAATTTGGTAAGTAGATGTATTCTGTGACCCGCATTAAGATTTTCACACAAAAATAGAAAAAAACAATAAATTTTGGGGGTTCCCCATACTTAGAACTGAAACTCAAAAAGTTTTTTTATCAAACCTATACATGTAGGGTATGTATGGATAGGTCTTCAAAAATGATAATGAGGTTTCTAATATCATTTTTTTCTAAACCGAATATGTATACCGAATATTTGCGCGAGAGACACTTCCAAAGTGGTAAAATGTGTGTGTCCCCCCCACTGTAACTTCTAAAATAAGAGAATGATAAAACTAGAAAAGTATATTATGTACATTACCATGCAAACTTCCACCGAAAATTGGTTTGAACGAGATCTAGTAAGTAGTTTTTTTAATACTTCATAAATCGTAAACCGCAAATTACCTTTCATTCAATCAACTCAAATATAAAAAATATAGAATTCAAGATAAAATTCAATTCACACATATGTGATTATGAATTTATACGGAACCCTCGGTGCGCGAGTCCGACTCGTACTTGGCCAGTTTTTTTATTTTAAAGTATAGCCTTAAAGGGCTGGACTTTGGAGTACAAGATGTCTTACGATTCATCTTAATCGTCTATAATGATATAGTACATATTTTAAGAAGAACGATTTTTAAACCTTATTTGAATAAGTTCTCATACAGAATTTATTGAAAATTTAAATGTAAGTACTCTTTATATCAGTATCGACGGTTTTCATAGTCACTTCTAGGAATAGACTAGACAGGAGCCAAAAAGAGATTGGGTAATTGTGGCTATCTATTTTAAAAAATCTTCTCTATTTTAAAGGAGTAAATTAAATAATAGTGTACTGTTAGTAGTGTAAGGATAAAAAGAAAAAGTTTACATCGCATTAAGAAGAATGGTCACACTAGTTGCAGAGCGTGATTCTAATGAATGTATGCTTTATCTGTCAGAAATCCGAGATTGTTTATATTACATAGTAGGTAGGTAGTTAATTATTTTGTTCTGCTTTTATAAAGAAGTTGATGTATGTATTGAAGATGTGAAGTATGTATGACTAATATTGGCCTATATAAATGTCGTCAAAAGTAGAGTATACAGCGTATATTTAGACTAAGTATTTGTTAATTTATCTCAAGTCTAATAACTACACCAATTCTTTACTTCTGATTATGAATGTGTATTGCTTATTTATATTGATTAATGACTGTGCCTGTGTTGTGTATGCCAGAAGATAAAAGGATTCGCGAGAAAGTATCCACATTGACTGTACAATTTATATAGAATAATTTAGTTTCTCTTATGCATTTTGGCGAATGTGGTGATTGTAATAGACAAAGATTCAGTACGAGGAAAATTATCTAATTTCATAATTTACTTCAAATAAATAATGTGCCTTAAAAAAATCTTAACATTTAATAAATTCTACTAAGTCTGACTCTATATTAATTTGACAAGTATTTCCAGTTACGTACCTATATAAGCACTTTTTGTATTAAGCAAAAAATATGCAAATTAAATACCTATTTGCGTAAAGCAATTTTGTTGTCAACAAAAAACATATATAAAAATATGTGCATTATTTTGTCATATGTGTCAATTTAGGATTTTAAAAGGAGGCTTGGGACGGCCAAAGAAAATTGTCTTATCTGTTGGGAAGACGACCGCGTCAGTCTGAGGGTCCTTTGTCACGTCGCTCCCTCTCACTCCCGCGTGAACAATTGCTTGTAACAGCAGCCTCCCGCTAGGCTTTGCTACCATATGCAACTGAATATGAAAAGAAAGAGACTTTAAAGCAGTGACATATATAAGTGTACATATACCTTTATGCACGTCAACAAAAACTTACTGATGTTTAAAAAAGCTGAACTAGAAAATCTACTATTGAAAAACAAATTGTATACCATTACATTTGCTGATTCAGCTGAAACAAGTTTTGTTTAGCAGTGACGTGAAAAGTGCTTGCTGATAGAATAAATTAATGATGATCTATCATAAAGTAATTCATATTACGGGTTCAGATTGCACCTTCCACTAATGGCACAGACAGATTCCTAATTGATTAATGATCCGCAAAAAATTTGCAATATCGATTTAAAGAATGCTCTATCTATACCCTTGACATACAATGTAGCAGGTACATTTAAATACTTAAACGGAATTACTAAGCTACATTATAAGTATTTCTAAAACGCAATGATTTACAAAATTAAATTGATAAAATATAACAGAGTTTTCTATACCTAACACCTATCCATGTTTTGGAAGAGTAATCAGCCAGTGTCAAGTATGCTGCGGCCGAGACGACTGTCTCTCTCTCTACTCAACTTCCAAGTGATACTAATTCCTGCTTATCCTGGAATACATTATGAGTATTTAGTGCGTTTCACCCCTTTCTGAGAGAATCCCTGATGCCGACGTGCTCGAGGGACTTATCATTGACAGCCGCGGAAGGGCGCGAGTTGCAACCTCTCGGTCGCGTTTGGCGCAGGGAAACCAGGAGAGTACGTAGGTATGTAGGTAAAAGCTTTTCGTATCCTTACAATACTGGGCATATACGTATCTTTATATTTTTAAATAAACAAAGGTAAATGGAAACAAGACACGATTTTGATAAAAAAAACGGAATAGGTACGAGGTTTGCTAAAATTAAAATAACAATCTCAGAGCTAATAGTTTTATATACGAGATCTCCAATATGTGTTCGTATGATCTTAGGAATGCTTAATTTCTCAGAATAAATATATGTTTACGTTACTTAATACAATATTTGCCCCATTATTTTTAGGAGATATCTGAAGATATCCCTGCACAGTACAGTAAAGGTATTAAATTACGCACGAAGATATTAAAAAATATTCCCTCTATCCATTCAGATTTTTTGAAACATCTGTAGATAAGGGTCGGGTTTAATAGCTCATGAAATATATGTAAGCAAGCCGGCTGACTGCCACTCCAGGGCCGCACACAGCTTGAGGCAGATATAGGTACTTATAGCGTCGGACCCCATTGTTGAGACTCCTCGCGATTTCCTTTCGAGTGTTCGAGATAAAAGTAGATAAGTACCCATAGTATTTTTTATGAAAAAAGATGAGATGTAATGACACCTACAAAGACTATTGTTTCGTAATCGCCGGCGTCGGTGACCGATTATTCTGTAGGGACGTATTGGTGTGTTAGATGTTTGCAACAAGGGGCTTGGCTTGTGCCAAGTAAGACTTTGTTTGGTGCTAAAAAAATATGATTATATTTATACTTCAGTTCTTTCTAAGGTTAGTATCACAAGACCGACAAATAACAGTTATGTTTAAGTAGATTTGGCTTTATCCTGAGGCTATTTCCGATTTTGACTCCACGCTTATGAATACGGTGGAATCAATCTTGAATGTAAAGCTTAGTGAGGGTCAGTGGAGTACGGCGAGCTCGCGACGTCAGTGTGCCTGAATTCTTGGCATCCATCAACGGGGTAGCCGAACTCGTTGCTAAAAGTCTAAACGACGACTCTTTAAGTATCCCTTACTCATCCGACGCAAGGGCTACCTGGTTGACCTGAAATACTGATGCTGACACACCGAAAAACCCTCAAAGTCAACGGTCATGGGACGAGGTGGAGTCAATGAAAGTGCTAAACCATCTTTTGGAAATGGCGTCTGGTGCAGATTTGGCCAGACTGAAGGCTGTATCTCAGGCAGAATCCGGAGCGTGGTTACATGTATTACCGTCGCCTAATTTAGGCACCCTTCTTGACAACGACTCAATGCGGATGGCTGTGACTCTCCGCCTGGTCTGCGATGTGTGCGAACCTCATATATGCATTTGCGGCACCAATGTGGAAGCCAATGGTCATCACGCCTTGAGTTGTGTCAAATGTGCAGGAAGGTTATATATACCGAGCTCTGGTTTCCGCCAATATTCCTTGTCGGAGTAAACCTTCGGGCTGAGCCGTACTGACGGGAAAAGACCCGATGGTTTGACTTTGGTCCTCTGGCAGAGAGGTAGGTGCCTCCTATGGGATGCCGCCTGTGTCAGTACATTCGCCCCAAGCCACCTTAACCTGACTATCAGGACCCCTGGCTCTGCTGCGGAGCTCGCTGCGAAAGGTAAGCACAGATGTTATGCCCCTTTGAAGGAGGCATATTTCTTTGTCCCGTTCGCTGTGGAGACCACGGGTTTGGGGATCGGAGGCAAGAGATTTCCGGGAAATAGGGTGTCGAATTAGGCAAAGAGGAGGTGACCTCTGCTCTGCGACCTTCCTGATGCAAAGGTTGTCCATCGCTTCGGCACCTTTGCGTCTGGAACGTCTAAGGGTGGACTCTTTGACTAACGAAGCCTTGTGGTGGGTTTTTATTTATATTGTATTTTAGTTTGTATATTTGTGATTCTTCTTTCATAATAATTAAATATTTATCGAGGAATGTACGAGAAACTATGTTTTTTCTCCAAGTGAATTTAAACAAAGGCTCGGATAAATTAAACTACTCCATTAGGGCAACTTACGCCGACATAGTTCATAATGCGACAAATCACTTTGTGTTTGGGTACGCTCTTACGTATTATTCTTTCTTGATAAACAGACCGATCCTCTTGAAACTATACTCGTAAGCAAAAGCCTAATTTCTAATATTTATTTTACTTACTGTAAGGATTTAAGTAGATACATTATTCTATAATCGTGTCGACGATAAGTCTATTACATCAATCAATACACCCGTAATATGTCGATGTTTGCTGTAGTATACACAGTTTTTCTCAATTGTTTTCCTCGTACGGTACTGTTTATGCGAAAATCTATTGAAAAACAGGGTCTTAGCATAAAAGCTGTCCAGCTTTTTATGCTAAAACCTTCGGCGTACGCTCTCCAATCTGTTACGATATTATCAGGACAGTCGCTTACCCCTTCGTCTATCGTAAAATTAAAATATAAGAACCGAAGTTCGTCCAGTAGTTGTTAAAACTTTTTTGAAAGTAAACGGCAGGTTTTGATATAATTTTCTATATTTATTAGGATTAACGTAACAACAATAAAAAATTTGGAAATATTTTTATATTTTAAATGTTATATTTTGTTAATTAGGAAGATTTTAGCCCAATCATTATATTGTAAGTACATAGTATTGTCAAAATATCTGAAACACTGCGTTTGTTCCCCTAGGCTCAACTGCGAGGCTCAACTGGTTGAGCCTTACCAAAAAAAAATTCCCCACGGCACAACTGGTTGAGCCGTTCGTACATTTTTTTCTCATAGGCTCAACTAGTTGAGCACATAAGAAAAAATATATTGACGGCTCAACTCTGGTTAGTAGTATGTAACACATGAATTACTGATGACTGAAATGAAGATGTATCAGACCTATCTTATCTCATGTGTGGTAAGTTTGTTTTTTAACTAACAAATCTTCAGGGTTTTCAGCCGAAACCGAACCTTCGGCCTATGTCTCAGTTTCAGCCGTTTTGAAAGTTTTCAGTAGCAACAGTCTGGTTGCCTGTGATACTTCGTGTTCAAAAGTACCAGGAGAGCATAACCGAACAGAAGGTAGATATAGTGCCGGATTACTCTTTGAAAGCCAGTGGTCGGCAACATTTTAGCAGGCAAGGGCCACATCATAGAGATCTTAAGGCCACATAGTAATAAAATGAAATGAAGGCGGGCCTAGAGATGGGTTTTTGCCCGGGCGTTTATGGGCATTTTGAGTAAAAGCCCAATATACGTCCTTTTAAGCCCAATAAATGCCCGAACACAGGGAATTTATTTTAATTGAAAAATTTCAACAATTATCTTCGCTTAAATTACTTTTTAGTGTTTTAATTGTAAAGTAAAACTATAATTCAAAGTATAAATACCTTGTTTATAAACAACCACCTATTTTTAATCGATTAATTTGCCATTCTAAATACTAATAGCTATTTGTGCTAACAATTCACTTTTTTATAACTTAGTAAGTAGGTTACTACATAGTACCTTTATTAACGGTCAAACTCATCCAAGTTATGACCGCGTCTATAGTCAGTTAACCTGCATTATCGACGCGACCATGCATGAGTCACGACCAACGGCTTAACTACCTTGCGAAGCACGGAAATGGTCGCTATAAATGCTACTAACAGTCAAACCCATCCTGGTCATGAACGTGTCTATAGTCAATTAACCTGCATGATCGATGCGACCACGCAAACACACAGAAAGTAGAGACCTTTCTTACATTTACAGCAAACACACAGTCAAGATATGATGATATTTAGATCCTTAACTTGAGAAATTATTGGTACCCCATACAAACTTTCATTCCCTATTTCACCCCCTTAAAGTAAAATTTTTGCAACGAACGTACCCTATATCCTTCTCTTATTTACCAAAATTCATCAAAATCGGTTCAGCGGTTTAGGCGTGAAAACGTAACAGACAGACAGAGTTACTTTCGCATTTTATAATATTATTGTAATTATAGTATATAGTAGGGATTCTCAAGCGGTTGAGCCTAAGGGAATTGGTTGTGCCGTGGGTAAAAATATTACCATACATTTGCTACACTAGAAAACTAGTTGTGCCGTGGGGAATTTTTTTTGGTAAGGCTCAACCAGTTGAGCCTCGCAGTTGAGCCTCGGGTAATAAACGGAAACACTGTCAATCTACGATAGATTGTCAACCTTGCTGCAATAGTGCAAAATAGTCGAAAATCGAGATGTATCTGTATGTCACAATAACATTGGCAAAGTATTTCGATGCAAGTACCAGACCAGACCAGGGTCCGCTGCCGCCGTCACCTCGGAGGGATCAAACATACATAAATTCATACTGTAATGGGCGGACCGTGTCGTGTCTTCCTAAACCACGGCTGCATTGTTATTCATCGGCTATATCTTAAGGATCAACTGCCGACGAAATTGGACCATACAATAATATGATATTATCAACGTAAGTATTATTTCTTGTCTTTAATAGAAACTGGCAATTGTCAAAAATATATGAGACGAATGGACGAATGGGTAAACTTTTGTATTTTATGTAGTTTATCTTATATTTACTGCATGCATATTGAATTTTAATCATGACTACTCATATCATACGAAGTCTAGCAGAAGCTCTGCACGCTCAAGGCATCTAAGTTGTTTGAAATACAGCATCATTATACAAGCTTGGTAGCGATGTAGCACCACGTGCCGATGCGCCTGTTCGCTAGTTTGCTGAGCGGCGACCGATGCCACAGCGGATCAATCATGTCCAGTTTGGTGTACGTGTTAACAAAGCTCCGCCAAACCGTTAAGAGGGGTTCCTTGTCGCCGGGCACGCTTTCCGTCGCACGTCATCTGCTCATATTGAGATTGATGTTACGAACGGCCGGCTCGAGAACCGCCGGGCCTCGCCGGAATACTAAGCGGGCAGACCTCGGCCATTCTTCGCTCAATTAGCCGCCAATCCGAGCGGGTTTTGTCTCGAGCGACGATGACGCTCCCGACACTTCGCCGCATACCAAATTGAAGTCATATTTTTCATGTAAGCCCAGCGATTAAAGTATCGCACTGAACACTCAAGTTGGCGGCACTTAAAACTTTTTTGCTGCAACTTTTGTGGGTTCATTTTGAAGTTTGTCTTTCCACTGTCTAGGCGGGAGGGAATCATAACATAATATGTAATTTAATAGTATGCAGTGTTAACTTGGCAGTAAAAAAAAAAAGTGTATCAATGTTTCTGTGATTCACGTTACCTATTGGGTATTCTGTGACGTTACGTTTACAACCTATTATCCCCACTGCGATGGCTAGTTGAGGCCACACTCCAGACATGGGGGCCAAGGCCGGATTGGAAGAGGTTCAAATTCAAAATTCTTTATTGGAACTTAAAACATATTGAACAAATTAGTATATGATAATAACTGCATTGCTGCATTGTGTCGTGAGGTTATGGTAGCAACTGGTAGCAACAGATTGGCTTTTTAAATAAATACCACTAACAGTCTAACCCATCCAGGTTATGACCGTGTCTGTAATCAGTTGAACATGCAAGCCACAATAAGCACAACCAATTCTTGTGTAATTCAAGCTACTATACCCGTACCACAAACTGTTAAGCTGATGTCTCTGTCTACTGAAATCCATGAAATTATTGACTCGACGGCGTAGTAGTTGGAGCTCCTGTCCTGATTGCTACGCAGAGGCTCGTGGGTTCAATCACCGTCATACACTTGGATGGAAAGCATCCACTCATCGATTGGTTTCTTTTATCTTTGATTCGCACGAATTGGTCCTTTTCATCAGTGGATACGTTTAGTCAGTGTTATTTGTCCCTAATATTTGTTTATTTATTTATTATTATAATTTATAATATGTTGGCAATTATCTAATAAGAAAAATACTTAAAAGTTGTTGTAATTATGCAAGTCTTATGTCAGATAACACCAAAGGCTTAGCAATTGAGAGTTGAAATTTCTTAAATACCTTTGAAATCAAACAGGTGCCATAAGTACTCGTAATACGTTTTCTATGTTTATTTTATTTTCCTGTTAAACGTTTATTGTAGCCTGTTCCAATTTTCGCTTAAGCACCGCACAGAACTTATTCTAATAGGAAATGTAAAATTAACTGACCGGTACGGGGAACAATAAAACATAACGTGCTTCCGCGCATGACACGACAAAAATTTAAATACAAAAGTTAATTGATCTATAGAGGGTGTAAGGTAAGATTAAATAGCGCAACTCAGTTCTTGTTAACTTTCGTCATAAAAGGAACATAACATTATGATTGAAAAAGTATATGACACATTTAATTTAAATATAATATTTTTGAACTAACGGGGCATTTAAAAAGAACTAGGACACACTCAATTATTATATCTCAATTTCAATATAGGGTCATAATGAAATACCTGAAAAATGTTTACCACGACTTATTCTCATGAAACTGAACAATTTTCCCCGAGAAACATGTGTTCGCAAAAAGCTAACTCCTCTGACTAATTGATCAACAGGTCCGCCAATTTTGCATGGGAAGTCCAGTTGCGAATTGCGTATAGATTCCTCGGGGATAGTGTTCAGTTTCATGAGTCGATTTTTTAACAAGTTCAGAAAACTCACAGTACCAAAAATGTCCAGTATTATAATGAGTAGTAGCCCCGGTTAACGGGCCCCACAACTATTTTGTAACACTCTGTATAGGTTCAAAAAGGCGTTTCTTATTTCAGATCTTGTTGACCCATAAAGAATTAGTCAAATAAGTGAACAAGTGTTGGTTGGCCAATCGACAATTCGCGGACAAATGGTACGAAATGGTCTGACATGGACAGTTAAGAAGAATCAAATTGAACTAATTCTGGGTACTCAGGCCAATAATATTTATGAACTGTCCTGATGATAGTTCAAGATGATGTCACCCTATTGATTTGTGTGTAAATAAATTACGAAATATCTGAAAAAGGAACACTATCTAGTACGCGAATGAGTAATTGTTATAGTAATGTAAACATAAGCAAACAACAACATCAAGATAGTAAAATAAATTGGGGTACAGCGTAGTTGAGCAATTTTTGAAGGCAATTCCTCGTTCGGTGCGCTGGCGCCGATCAATTGCTGTATTTATTTAAATTTAAGTACAGCATCGTAAAAGATAAAGATTACAAAGGTGAATCTCGTAAATGCGGTTGACTCTGTAACTGGGTATAAAGCCACTGAGCCGCGTTGTAAAATAAAAGACAGCTATGAGTAGAACATCTGACAATAACCTGATTGTATCTGCGTAATTTAATACAATTTTCGATGAAGACTTTTGAAACAGTTTCAAAATAAATACGCGACATTGACAGTTACATTTAAGAAAGTTTCAAAAGCTGCATTACCAAGTACGGCACCATGAGTCGTGAATTAAGTCATCGGAGATATCAAAAGCTTAGCTGATGCACTGAGAAACTTTATTTGAGATCAGGCATACAAAACACTTATTTTAATTAATTAGATTAGGTTTTTATATTTTAAGATAAAAACTTCCTGTTTTCCCTATCACAGTGAACTGTTACAAAGAAAAAACAAATAACTACTTAATAAAGGAAAGTAAAAAAAGTTAAGTATATAAAGAAAAAAACATTTATTAGCTACGCAAATAACTTAGCGCTATACTTTTAATTAAACTATGTAACCCTTTGTCGGCGAAATAAATGCACTTAATTCAAATCAAATGAAGTTAAGCCATATCAAACAAAAAATACTGCTACATCTACACTCTCAAAACTACTTCTTAGTTAATAAAAATAGTTTTCTCTAATAGCATAGCTGTCCTTCAACACAAGATCGCTCCTAGAAGCCTGTAAATCTCCCAGGAGAGTTCTGTGCTTCTGAAAGGAACTGGGTTGGCTGGACTAGTTAACCACTCCAGCACGTATAATGGACCAAAAAGAGTCAATTACGAAAACAGGAGTCCAATACAATACAATATCATATGCTGAATATTAGACACTGATTTTCATATACAAGATGTATTAAAATAGGTGACCCAGTGACTTTTGTTATATTTTTGCGATGGTAGCAAAGTCGTAAAACTAAAACCGGACAAGTGCGAGTCCGACTCACGCACCGAAGCTTCCATACAAACAATATTGAGAGTTTTACCATCTTGTTTTATGACCATAGACTTCTTTTAGGTTTTCCTGTTATCTATAAGTAAATGTTACCTAACTATTGTCTGTACTTTTTTTAAAATAATTTTAGGCTTAATTGTTTTGGAAACAATACGGGGGAACAATATCTACCTATTTTTTTAAATAAATTTAAACTATTTATTTTAAATTGTTAAAAAATATTATTTGAGATCCTTACAACAAACCCTTTCATTTGATACATGATACAGTTTGAGAAACTTTCTTTTTAGTTTTCTGATTTGCCCCACAAAAATGCTCCCCACACTCAAAATGAATTAATTAGGTCTGTGTTTGGGTCACAGAAATTTATATGTAGACTTAGTTTTAACTTAGCCAGTCCAGTAAATTCAGAGCAAATTGGCTGTGACAGACGAACAGACAGAACTCTAAAAATTTTTCAGTATTACGAGTCAATCAATCAATCAATCATCATCCGAAAGACGTCCACTGCTGGACAAAGGCCTCCGCCAAGGATTTCCAGTATTACAAGTAAAAGCTCCAGATAGCGTGTCCTTCCCCTATTTTGTCACACTTGTATACATATAGGCCAAAAGTTGAATGACAATCATAAAAAACAAAAACAAGAGCAAAACCTAGCCTTTCGTTGAGAATTAACTTCACTCTCAATTAATTTCTCCTCGCAAAACTCACGATCGGATCCGACGGAAAGCTATGTGTGTATGTACATACTCGGCCGTAGTAAGTGGTGAAAACAAGTCTATTTTTGGGGCCGAGGTCTAGACATTTAATTTTCTTGGAGCTTATTTTGATATTCGATTCAGATTACATGTTTTGTTTCATATGGGCAGAACCTACTTCAATTTAAGCAACAGCAGCGACCACGAGACTGCCTAAAAAATATATATTATCAATCTTTGTGTTAGTAATTATTATTTACCGTTTATTACATGTCAGTTTACGACGTTTTGTCTGTTTACAGGTAGTTATATAGGTATTATGTCAAAGACCTTGTGGCTTTCGATGCGTAGTCGCGGTCTCCGTCCAAAGTTCATTAATGCCTACGCGGTGTTATAAAATTGTTGAATTATCTACCAGGTCTATGTGTCCAGTAATTTTAAACGAATATTAAAACTCTTTACAATGTATTCCTTTAAAAATTGGTAGGGATCCTAGTTTAGAAGAGTCACTTTTACACATTTTACACGTTATGTACATACATTATACACCACATTGTCATTTAGACTAATAGGTTTAAAGTTTCCGCAAGTTATATTTTCTACAGTATGTCCTTACAAAACTATCGAGTAGAACTTTACAAAGAAGATGGGGAATTCACGAGGTCTACATTTACACCGATGTCCGTTACAAATATATCCTTACAGACCATGATTACACCGATTATACTCAAACCCAATACTAATATAAGGAGAGTATAAGACTCAATAAATAAATATGCTGGAGACACGACTGTACAAATTAAGCCAAAACCCAGGTACAAAGTAAAAAGAAACGTTATATAGCAATCCGTGGTTTTTCAAAAGCATGATTGTAACAAATTCTTAGGCTTCCTACTTTTCCAGCCCCACTTCCCGGAGATATCTCATAACAAACGATCCGTTCTGGGAAGCACACCGCAGCGCATTAGAAGACTCATGCTGTATTATATGTCTTCTTATTTTACCCATATACCTCGCCGCGTTAAAGAACAGCCCGGAAAGGGGTGAAATTGTTATATAGAAAATTATCCACAAAAATAAAGAAAAATTTATAATATTGAAATAATTAAAAAACCAAAGAGAATAGTTTATATGTGCTTTTCTCTCCCTCTAAACCTCTAGTAAGTATCTTAAGTCATATTTTTTTTTCAAAAACGTAGACTACTAAATTGAAAGAAATCTAACATTTATATAAATTTTTCTATTTTAGCTTTCGGTCGATATTATTATTGATCGGTAATTCGGTCAAATTTTACCCCATAGCAGGGTTGCACTTTAACGTAGGACATACTGTATAGGGGCAACTAAACTAGTTTAGAATATGCTGCCGCTTCGCGCTGCCTTGCCTCTCACAAATACCTATAATCAAGCAAATTTAATGTCATGAAGAAAATCAAACGCGCCTTGTCGGATTGGATGCAGCAGCTGCTACCTATACCTATAAAACGTAACAAATAACGGAGTTTATGCATTTGAATAATTATGCGTGCTTGTCTATCTGCCTGTAGCTTCGCGGATCTCAAAGGGTTGAAAAAAATTGAATGCTTTTTTCACTTTAAAAAAAGGGTGGTAGAATTATCATTTGCGTTATCATGTTGATAATATTTTATCTTATTGATCCATAAGTTGGGTTGGGCTGGTTTGAAATGGATTGTTAAAGTTTGTACTTTGTTGTTAAAGCTGGACGGGGTTTTTACATTTTAAAAAGAAGTCGCGGGCTCTTCATATAATCGCGCACAATCTAGATGCGTGCCTTAATTCGTTACATACGCTTTTATTTTACACAGTACCATTGCATAAGCTGTTCGTCACATACGCTGTTCGTCAAACACGCTGTTTGTCACAATCGCTATTCATATTTCCTCTCAAAAATTTGCTTTACGATATATCCAACATTTTCTAAGCTAGGCCTATGTTATTTTACTACAAGATATTAGTGCTCCTCATTATTCCACAATTTACAGTTTATTTACAAGTAGAATCTTCCGTGAATTGGACCAAATAAAAATAGTAACAACGGTTTGCGAATCCTACGTCATTCCATGGTTGTTCCATTAAAAATGTATGTATCAGAGAATAAAAAACTTTAGACAGTGCGAATTATTACCCCCTTGCAAATTGGAGTTTTCGCGAAATATTTTGTGAATTCTACTTTATAAGACAGAAAATTGTACAAACTATCACGTCCCCACTCCTCGGGCACGGGTCTCTTCCCTTACAAAGCTAAAGGATTTGTGATTTGTGAGATGTGATGTGTTACATCGGAAAGTTTAGGTCATACTCCACTCACTGGAGCAAAGTCTGAATTGGTGGAGTTTGTGGGACTAGCATCAGAAGTTGTCAAGCCACCTATAGGTTTCTGATATAAATAGTTTAACTACTACCATATAGTAATATAAACCGACACCCATGGTTTAACGTTAACGTGCCTTGCGAAGCTCTGAAACTACTGAGATTAATCCCATTCAGTCAAACCGTGGATCAGTGGGTTATGACCGCATCTGTACTCAGTTCACCTGCGTGATCGTTTCGACCACGACTGCTAACTTAAATTTATTACAAAAATCGTTGGAAAGTCCAAAATTTTACTTGCGGTTTCATCAACGTCGTAATACAATAAGTTTATGACTTGACGCAGTTTAGTCTAGTTAACGGCTCCAACACCTATTTTGTTACAGCCTGTATATAAGAAGAGACAAGATTAAGTATCCTATGAAACGTAATATGAAAATATGTAAAAAGAAATGCGCGCTATGTGATAACATTATTGTATATGTAGTGTGACCATCAGTTTTCAACATCGCATTAGTGTGAAGAGCCTTAAAAATAGGCAGCGCCATCAAAAAGTTTTAGATTGCTGCGCTCTCCTCGTTCAGGCTAGTTCCTAAATATTCATTCATTAGCGGCTATATTAATTATAGACGTGATAGCAAATGCTTTGGAAATGTAAAGTTTTAGTGGCTAAATATTTTCGTGAGCATACCAGTTTGCCAGGTAGGTACCTACGTACACCGTATCAACAAACATTACATCACCTTCCATGATCTTTTCTCATTCACGCGGTTTTGTTAATTATTTAATGATGAAGTTGAACATAGTTGGTACGTGTAACTAGTCCCATCTGAAATCATAGATAAAATACCCATATTACAAATAAACTATTTTCATATTCGACCAAATATAATAATCTTTGTTTCGACGTACATTTAGGTCGTCTGTGGACTTGTCATACTATCGTAGGACATCATCTATGATACGGTAAATAAGTAAGTATATTTTGACCTCTGTATATTATATCTGACCAAATAAATAACCTGTATTGTATACTGTTTTGGTGCTATAAAAAGAGAAGTACAACATCTCGTTGCGCATCCGCCACAGATTAAGCAAACGCCCAGTATGTGGGTCGCGTTATCTGCCCTTATCACACTTTCTCACAGTGCTATACGCTCACACATTTTTAGAAGTAATTACAACACTATCACTGATTTGCAACACCCAATCTAGACTTCCTAGTTCGAACCAGATGATCTATGGATAACCTTAATTTATTAATTACCTAGACTGTAAATAATTTCCAAAAAAACAATGATAACTTTTATTACATTTTAAATGTATTTCCTACTAATTTCTAATAGTCATTCTGTGTACACATGTTTACTTTAATCATTGCCAAAACTATGCGTTCCATCCATTTCTGTAAAAGAATCGCGAGGGTAACATGATACTTTAGGCGAGTAATTAAATTAGCACATTATTTGTATCGCATGTAAAAATTTAAATAAGCAAATTGGCTTTCTTATCAACAATAAGTGTTGTGCAAGGCGTCAGAGCCGGCGGGTCACTGCGATAAACTAGACTGATAACTGTCCTCAAAAATCACAAACGTTATATTTTACATTCATTTATCGCGAGCCATGTTACCAAAATTGTAAGATTTACTTAAAGTAAGACGCGCCGTGATAACATTAGTGGATAACCTCGTCCCTGGCTTGGCAACCTAGCGGACGTCGTTCGATGGTCTCTATATCATTATCTCCCCACATAATTTTTTGGCAAAAGTTAAATATAGATATAAGGAAGATACGAGGAATTGCCGTCCCTATAAATCTAAAGTTATGTTCAAAAAATGTTTTGCTGAAGTAAATATTTATTTTATAAGTATGGACTTACTGTTCAAAAACAGAACATCGTCAGTCAAAGCTCTATTCTGTAGCACTATTATTATCCGATTAAACATGTTCCGTATATTACTGTTTCAGTAAATCATAAATTGTCTGTTGATGTGGCCTGGCTTAAGAGTGGTTTAATGTTTCATCTCAGAGCCTTATTTAGTAACAAATTGCACTATGTCATCAAATGTTATCAAAATTAAATACCGCGCCATTAAAAAAATAGGACGATAATACTAAATGAAATCATTGGATTAACTTTTATCAATTTTATTTGGTGCTAGCTCCCACATTAAAGCGCGTGTGATGCACCTATACACTCAATATAGGTAAAATGAAAAGCTTTTAAGAAGTTTGTGGCTGTCAAGATGGCAAATTGAGTTCCGTTGGCCCTCGCACGGCACCCGGCACGAGTGTGGAGCACTGATTGTTCCCAATATTAATGAAATCACTTCCGTTACAATTTGATAGGGCCATTTTGCATCGCGAGATAAAATGTCGCCGAATACTGAGCTTCTGTTATCTTTCCTTTACTCAAGTTCATGTTTTTAACGGAACGAAATGTATTATTCCGAGTTCCATTTCCACATACCCTTTTTAGGGTTCCGTAGCCAAATGGCAAAAAACGGAACCCTTATGGATTCGTCATGTCTGCCTGTCTGTCTGTCTGTCTGTCCGTCCGTATGTCACAGCCACTTTTTTCCGAAACTATAAGAACTATACTGTTGAAACTTGGTAAGTAGATGTATTCTGTGAACCGCATTAAGATTTTCACACAAAAATAGCAAAAAAACAATAAATTTTAGGGGTTCCCCATACTCAGAACTGAAACTCAAAATATTGTTTTTCATCAAACCTATACGTGTGGGGTATCTATGAATAGGTCTTCAAAAATGATATTGAGGTTTCTAATATCATTTTTTTCTAAACCGAATAGTTTGCGCGAGAGACATTTCCAAAGTTGTAAAATGTGTCCCCCCCCCCCCCCTGTAACTTCTAAAATAAGAGAATGATAAAAATAGAAAAAATATATGATGTACATTACCATGCAAACTTCCACCGAAAATTGGTTTGAACGAGATCTAGTAAGTAGTTTTTTTTTAATACTTCATAAATCGTAAACCGCAAATTACCTTTCATGCAATCAACTCAAATATAAAAAATATAGAGTTCAAGACATGTGTGATTATGAATTTATACGGAACCCTCGGTGCGCGAGTCCGACTCGCACTTGGCCGGTTTTTTTTTTGCTTATGCAGGTTGTATTGTTTTTGTATGTCTGGATTGTAGAGTTTTGTTATCAATAATATGCACATGTATTAATGACTCTTAAACAAAAGTAAGTAAATAAGTATATGTAGTAACGACTTTTTCCAAATCTATACGTTTGTTAAATAATTGATTTGGGACATCGAGTGCCAGTTGACAGAATGGGAAAATGTTGTTGGAACAGGATTTGGAGTAGTAAATAGGAAAATATAACGCATATACTTTGTCTGGCTACGTTTATTGTCGAGCGAATGCTACAGAATTTCTGTTAAGAAAAGTCATTGTGAGTAAAGCAAATTAGGTAAGCTACTATTCCCAAGCACAATATTTCACAATAGGGTATTAAATTATATTTTTTAATATACAATGCAATAAACGTGTTCGTTATTGACTTTTCCAGGTCTGCTGAGAGGAATTTATTTTAAGAATAAGCTGTACCCTATTTTCTGCTAAGCTAGTCTTTTAATTATTTTGTACACAATAAACTGAAAAATCTGGACACGCGGGAGTGTGTAAAGCCAAGTTCAAGAAAAAAGAACTGGCGAGCAGCACCATGTGTAATAATATTATACGAACCATTTGGAGCCACTTTTGACACTTTCATAACTCAAAATTTTTATGACTGACTCACTGACATATAGATAAAAAACCTAACCCACTTCCAGATGACCTAGAAAAATCAAATTTGGCATCCAATTAGGTAATTGTGTGTATGCAAAGGAAAAAAAGAAAATAGTGAATTTCTAAGATAAAAAAAATCAAATCAATCGATTTTGTTAGGTAACACTTTTTTATTAGCCTTTCAAAATTATATACGTAAGAGCAATAATTTCTTCTATCTTCGCAGAAAAAAAAGTTCTATGATGAAAGGTTGCTTTTTAACTTTTTTTATAGGTACCAATTATTTATAAAACTTAGACAACCCATAATAACACAAACTGCTCCTGGCAGCACCGGCTCAGCGGTCTGACATAATTGCCAACAATAGTAATAACAATTGTGTTACCTTAATACCTAAACTTAGCTAGTTTTTACCAGCAAATCAAATATTTAGAAGAATAGAACTTTATAATAAAAAACAATAACTTGCGTATAATATAAAGATGATAAGTTGATTAGCCAAATATAAGATGACTAGTATGTGAAAACTAGCTAAGTAAATGTTGAGGTACAACAGATCATAAGTTATTTTCTTTGTGTAAATACTAATTCTACTATTTAAATTTAAAGTGTCATTTTTTAATATAGCTATAAATATTATATAATATTGTTGTAGCAGTAAAAAAACAAGAAATTGTGTTTTTTTATTTAAGAATATTATACGTTCTTTTAAAAAAACTTCAAGATTGTATACAGAACTTGGCACCCATTTAGATCTCAGTTCTTTTGTTGGTGAAGTTGTCAACCATACAATATCATAACATTGAACTTGGCCATTTTATGTTTTTGGTAGGATAATATATTTACGTGTGTTTAATATAGCATGTAAGAATTTTATTTTAAAAAATGTGTTAGAGGGAGTTTCTTTAGGGCCCGACGTTTCTTCTCTCTCCGCAAACACTTCTCGAAACGTTAGGTATACGAGTTCCGAGTAGTAGGAACTTCGTATTAGGTAGAAAAAATATGACGTTCGAAAAGTGTACAGAGATACCTACTTCGAATAAATATTATTTAATTCATTCATTCATAATACTTTAATGGAAAAACAATTTAGTAAAACTACTTCATGATTTATTTTTGATCTAGTTTATAATATTAAAAGATTAGACATGTTTGTCTTGTCTCAAATAAATTGATCGGTATATAATTAATAGAGGGCCTTATATCTAATATTTATAATTTGCCAAATAAGTAGTTCTTAATAATATTTAGCACCTAAATCCTTAAAATACTATAAGAGTGTAAGTTAATAAATGTTAAACCCTGACGACACTCAATAAAAATATTTAAGTTTTACAATAGTTTTTATTTTAACCGTCTTGATATCCAATTCAACTGAGGTAAAGGTTCAGTAACGTTATACCTATGATCTTTTATTTATAATATTGTCATAATCTATAATTAATGTAAGTACAACTAATTATAGGAGCTGAAATTGTATTTTTATTGTCTCCGCGCTACGTTAATTCCTCTAGATAGATCTATGTAGATAGATAACAATTCATAATTTAATGGTAATGTGAATTACACAACTTTATAACATTTTTTTATTTAGCTATTGTTGTTATAAAATTATTTCAATTTACATCTTTGATCATAAAAAAACAGCAGACAATAGTTATTATTAAGATGCGAAAACTTTTCAATATGTCCATTAAATCACAAATTCTTGTATTAAGTTTTAAATTTGGCATAAATTTCGTTGAATACAATTAAGTTTTATGTGAACTATGCACCAGCCTCTTGGACGTTACAAACTTGTAACAAACAAAACTTTATTAATTGTCAGGTCAGCACCTATTCAACGTAAGCAACAACCGGCTTCATGAATTACCATTACAAAAACATGGAACAAAGTATAAAAGACCATAATAATAAACCAACCAACGCACGTTTTGTTTAAGTAACAAAATGAACCAAAAAACTTGTCTCGAACTTCTCCAAAAAGTTTGCATGTTTTTTGGGACGCCGGCGGCGCATCGCCGGACCGGTAATTTGGCAAAGTTTACTTACTTGGTAAGTGCAGAAGGAGGATAGGAGCAGGAGGAGTGCAAGCGGGGCTCCTCCAGCCCTCATGGTGGCCGGTTGTAGTGGTGCGAATGGTGGAGATGCGATAGCCGCGAGCGCTACACCGACCGCGCCTGATGGCCGACGAACCGCGAATGAGACGCTCAGCGCACAGCGCCCGCCACGCACCGACCGGACCGCGCTAAACTTTTCGTCTCTTCAGTAAAACCTACAGGCTGTTTTTAAAAAGTTTTGTGTTTGGCCAGTTTCAGAAATATTTTTTTACACGACCAATTCCGTCAAAGAATAGCAAGCAGAATATAATTATTAAAGTGTTATAAAGTAGTATAAAACCGTGTTAAAGAAGTAGGTATTCTTCCGGAGGCCCAACCTCCCCCCCCCCATTCCCCCCATCCCATTTCAAAGGTCGGCAACGTACTTGTAACTCCTCTGGTGTTGCGGGTGTCTATGGGCGGCTGTAATCGCTTACCATCAGGTGATCCGTCTGCTCGTTTGCCACCTATCACATAAAAATAAAATAAAATGACTATAAAATTACATACCTATAAGAACTTGTTACATAAATAGGTATTGACAAAATTATGACAATATTAATGGATACTGAACACTTTTCTGATTTTGTAATTAATATTACCTATACGTATTGTATTACTATTTTTTCTTAAGAAAGTCTTTTTATGATAAAACTCTTCCAGTTCTTGTTTGTTTGTTTGTAAATTTTTGTTATTATCAAAAATAAAATATAACAAATCAAAATAACACAGGAAAAGAAATATACAAAGGCGGACTTATCCCTTATTCCCATAAGGCATCTCTTCCAATCTTGTAAGGACCTTTGTTCATTTTTGAACATTTACGGGCTGTATACATATGAATATTAAATGTATCTTTTTAAAAGGTGAAGTTCATTTATTTTTCTTGTTAATTAATATTTTTCCAAAATTTTAATTAAATACAAAAATAAATTAAATTCCTAAAAATATACAAAAATCATTTTAATAATGTCTGTGTTCGCGGGTGTATATATGTGTGTGTGTGTGTGTGTGTGTGTAAGAGAGAGAATGTAAATAGCCTGCTTAGATATAATATTTACAGAAAAGGACGACAGAAACACTCTGTATTTCCGCACGCAACTCCTCCGCGACTCGCAGCCATCGCCGGCCGCCGCCGCCGCGCCGCCGCCGCCATTGCAACCACTGCAGCCTACGCAGCCTTGGAATGCGCTTCGTTTTGTTCGCTAGAAATGTGATTCCAGAAAAATGAACCGATATCTTGATTCTTTTATTTGAATATTGAACCTCCTTAATTCAATTCGCTTATCGTGTATAGTGTAGACAGTCACAATCAGAGAGTGCAAAGTAAAAAGCAATAAGGTATCGAAACTGTTACGAAAACATCAGGATTAGGCTATCTCGCTCACAATCGAGCCTCACCGCAGCCCTACAAAGTTCCCTGACCCCTCTTCTGCGCTTATCAAACACACGGTTTTAAACCTGAAAAGACTTAACTCCACAGGCGCACTCCAAACCTAGCCCTATTAACAACAATATGTAGTCACATATTACACCACTCCAATACCTGGTGATTTCATTCATAGTGCCACATTGTATTTGCTCAGCGCACCTACGATGATCAGTTAAGCACTGTAGATAGGTATCATGTTTCTCATATATATGTACACATTTATTGATTATATAGGGTGATTTTAAATTAGTTCTTGATACCAAAGGATATGCATGTGCTCATGATAACAAACAACTTTCCCTAAGGCACACATGGTCAAATCTCAAAAAAAGTTTTGGACCCTCCATACAAATCTGTCTACGGATGGGCCAAATTAGTATGAAGAGTCCAAAAATTTTTTTGCGATTTGACTATCGGTTCCTTAGGGAAAGTTGTTTGTTATCATGAGCACATGCATATCCTGTGGTATCAAGAACTAATTTACAGTCACCCTATATAGTTATAGCACTAAGTATAAGTTAAAAAAATTATTTTAATTAATATGTATTGTGTACCATACTTCTCCTTATATTATTTTTGAGCTTCGACACCTCTCGTCTGCATATCTATTGAAAAAATAATTAGTGGATAACTATTATTGGCCTAATTATAAGTTGTACTAAAGATGTATATTAATTTAAGTTGGCTGTTGTTATTCCAAATAAATAAAAATAAAATATTACAAATTATTTACTTTACAACACCAAATATCCTACTATGCAAATAAACTAATTTATAATACTTAATATTTCATTCTTAATATTCTATAGATAGCTAGACATTTTAAACTATTATTATAATTAAGACATTTTAAATTTCATGGGTTGGGAATGACACACTACAATCTTAAAAGCGAGAGTGAACAGGCATTATTTGATTTTGCGTGCACCACCCTCGACTATATCATCCCTCTCCATCAGGTTAGATGTAGTCAAACGCAAAATATAAAAACAAATACTTGTGTTATTAGATAGATAAATAACTTGTAGATATTCTTCTCTTTCTCGTGTGAAAGATTCTTTATTCATTTGTAAGGTAAGGCCTACCTTATTTTTATCTTGACGTAATTATTAGGTTTTTAATAAAAACTCACTCATCTTTCGAGATATTAATCTTAATAATTAATAATTAATCTGTATAAAACTTTAAAATAAATGTAGTTGAAACGATAAAAAAACAAAAAACAGTCTTCTGTGAATCAAAATGTTAAAAAAGTAATTTAGGCCTTATTGGGAAACCCATGTCGCAATAAGGCCTTTCATACTAAAAGAAAGAAAAAACTCATTAAAATTCAGTTACTAAAACATATCAACGTTATATTATTTAAATTTAGTAAGATCCTTTAGTAATCATATTTGGACGTTATAATCAGTCTTGATAATCATCTCAACATATCCTTCCTTTCTTCAAGCAATCTCCTGAACAGTATTTTTTTTATCAGCAGGGGTTAAGCCAACACACAGCTCATGATACCTACCAGATATTACAAGCAAGGTATTGCCGCATGTCATCCATTCGATATTCTTTGCACTTATATTATTTTGATAGGCCTTATTTGGAACTGTCGTCTAGGTAAGAAAAAAAAATATTACAGAAAATACATTGAAAAAAATAGCGTATAAATGCTTATGTAGGGGTTACTAAACTTTTAAACTAAACAACAAACAAAAAAAAATTGGGCATGCGTGCAAAAATATCAAAATACTTACATCATTACCTGTAGAAATTTTATAAAACAGGCGTACTCTCCGCGTCCCGACTGTTTTCGACTACATGTTCCGACATACTCGTGGTAAGCGACGCTCGCTATTCTTGTATATGTCAGATACATCCTACGCACACCACTGTAAACTTTCGCAGTTATTTGAAATGTCTAAGCAGGAAATTTGAAACCAAGGCCTTATTAGGGCATAGGCTTTATTTGGGTCTCTTACCTTATATGTATTGACTGGCAACTGATAATATTTTAACATTTTTACCCCAAATTTTTGAGTAATTTATGTAGAATGAGGAATAATAAAACTTCCATATTTCTTATATAATTAAATAATATTTCTTAAGATATTGTTATTTCATTATAAATGTAAAGTGTAGTGAATATTTCGAGCATTTGCCAACTAAACGACAACTTATTTAAAAATGTTGTTAATTCCACATACGACTATTTTTTTTTTGTAGGACCAATGCTGGTGTTCGATCCCCATTAAGACGTCTTGTTAGTGCATATAATGAAGACTTTTTACATATTGATTTATTTGCTTCTTCCCCTGGTAGATTTAAGAATTCCATAATAACGTGTTTAAAGCAATCTAGCTTCTGAACTTATATACCTTCTTTTTAAGTATCCACATAAACTTCTTTTATGTTATGTTTTCAGTGCATTTACTTGCATCTATTGTTATTTAAGTTATCTGTTCCATTCACTATCTTTTAGTTATCTCGTGGATTACGTTGTGGGTTATGTATCTAGTTACATAAGTTAAATTAAGACTGTTTTTTACAATTATTGTACATAACTGTTTGTTTTCCCAAATAAATAAAATAAAAAAAATAAAAAAAAAAGACTATATTTGGCAAGATGTTTTGTATAAGGTGCTACTTTATTAGCGCCCGATATTTTAATCCACTCGGTGGACCGATGACCTGGTAAAGGTTGCGAGAAGCCACTGAATGCGGGCAGCGCAGGGCCGGTAATGTGGAAATCCTTGTCCAGGAGTGGACGTCGTTGGGCTGATGATGATGATGATTTTAGTCAGTGCTTCTACTCCTGATTCTGATCAACTCTCCCCAAGGAACCCATAGTCAAATCGCAAAAAAAATTTTGGACTCTTTGACTATGGGTTCCTTTGGGAAAGTTGATCAGAATCAGCAGTAGAAGCACTGACTAAAATATCGCGCACTAATAAAGTAGCACTTTATATTTAAAGGTTTGGTCTGCATGCGCACAACTCCGACGGCGGCTCTCGAGACAATGCTGGATGCCCCACCACTTCATCTCTTCATCCAGCAAGAAGCAGCCAGCGCTGCCACTCGCTTGAAACTGCTGCATCTGTGGAGTAAGGATAGAATCCCTCATGTCGAGCTTCTGGACGGCATTGTCGCAGAGGAGCCGCTGTTCGCGGCCGTCAACGACAGGATCCCAAAACAGTACATCTTTGATAAGAAATACAAAATACAACTCTACGAAGACCCTCATGAAGGCCAGAACCTGAAGGACCTTCGGATTTTCACTGATGGCTCCAAAACAGGCTCAGGCACCGGCTGTGGCGTCTTCTCGGAGGATCTAAACATAAAAATAGCAACACCACTCGGTGCGTATAACACGGTCTTTCAGGCAGAGTGTATGGGCATCATATTGGCTGCAAATGCAATCACCGCCAGAGGAGTAAAGGATTACCCAATCCGTATTCCATCTGATAGTCGGTCGGTCCTACAGGCCCTTCAAGGTAATGTTATCACTTCAGGGCTAGTTTACGAGTGTCACCAAAGACTGACAGAGGTATGTTACCATAGCAACGTAACTCTACAATGGATTAAGGGACACAGCAACTCCCGTGGCAACGACGCGGCAGATGAACTGGCTAGGAGAGGGTCGGACATGATCGCTGTGGGACCAGAACCGGTCATACCCCTACCCACAGGGTGGCTAAAAACCACTCTACGCCAACGAACAAAGTCAGCACATAATCAGTACTGGACAGAGCTGGAGATCTGTAGACAGGCTAGACAAGCACTGCCGACGACCAACCCTAGCTTGTCCAGAAAACTCCTGAGCCTGGGGAGGCTCCAGCTCCGGAAGGTGACAGCGGTCATCACTGGCCACGGTTACTTTAACAAACACCTGTTCACTCTAGGTATCACCGACAGTCCCCTATGCCGAGCGTGTATGGAGACCGAAGAGACAGCTGCTCACATTCTTCTGGAATGCAAAGAGGTAGCAGAATACAGGGTCAAACACCTCAAGGACCCGAGGACACTCCCGGAAGTCGTCGGCAACCTGCGGGGGCTACTGGGCTTCCTGGAGGAGCTGGGCTGGCAGTGAGGCCAGCCGCATCACGCAAAATGGGCGCGCCTGTCGCCTGGTTGCGGAAACCAGCCCGTCCTTACAATTACAATTAAAGGTTTGGTCTAGGGGCCTCAAAGTTTGACCTACCTACTTCAGTTTGTTTAAAACCACCTATACTCGTCTGTGGTCATCGTCACGCCGCCGCCGGCCGCGTTACTTCTACTTACGTATGTTAAAAAAAAGGCACATGTCGCTTATGTATAGTTAGCTGTCCTTATTGTTTAAGTGATAATTGAATGATAAACCCATACTTTTAACGCTCTCACACACGCACATACACACACTCACACATCTCTAGGGACAGGCCGGTGATTCTGCAGTGGTAGTAGGTAGTTATTAACCGACGAAAAAACGGAGGAGGTTCTCAAGTCGACGCGTATACATATATATTTTTTTTGTGATCAAGTTGTACGGAGTGTCCGGGTTGCCAAAATGCAATGTGTAGAGAGAATAAAGGAATAAGGTGTAGATAATTATTTATAAGTTTATTCATATTCACATAAGTTTTACTTAATATTATCACTTTATAATTTTAACACAAACATTTTCGATTTTTGTACACTAAATCGCAGATCATACATATTTTCCGAGTAATATACCAAATTTATATTGTATTCTATGTGTGTATACTTCGCCTGGGTTCAAAACGGCGCTGGGAAAGTTTTTCTGCAAATAAAATATATCGATGTTATGCTCTTGAAACTGAACCATTTTGACGTGGAACGTCTTTATATGAGTTCTTGGTACAGAGAAACAGTCAGGCCAATGAAAGTCAAACTTACATAAGTATATAGCTAGAAGACTTTTTAAGTCTGAGCCTACATTGATTATATCGATTTTAGGGTTCCCTAATTTGGCTGCTAATCATAACTAAAAATACAGCAATGCAACGAAAGGTGAAAAGGAATGAAACGTAAAAAAATATTATTAAGGTTTTTCGGTATCCATCCAGGCTAATATTCGGGTCAATTTGATAACTTTTGTTCACATTTGCCATTACAACTCATCACCTTATTAATCATCATCAATTCATCATATATATGTAGTGGCCAGATAGGAATTGCTCTACTAAGAGGAGGAAGAGCTTCTTAACCACTCTTAAAAGCAACACACACAGAGGCGGCCGCGCGGCGGTGCGAAAACCAAAAAACCGCGCGGTTTTGGTGTGAAGGGTTTCATAGTAATCCGAACATTACAAAAAATACCGCTCCCGGAACGTTTCGCACCGCCCCGCGGGCGCCTCTGTGGGTGTTGCGCTTTAATTTAATCGATCAGCTGATCAAGTTGTAAAAGGCCCAAATTGTTTATCGCGAAATTACTGAATTCCTACGGGAAGGTTGTTTTGCTTCGATTACTGTCTATAATTCTGAGTACCTACATATAGGTTACCTATATGTAAAACTGAGTTACATATAGGTTTCAAATCCCACAGTTCTCGACCCGCGTATTTCCTGGCTTTAGATATTACCGAATGTTATATTTATTTTCAGAGGAAGTGGTCGTAGGTCAGTGGGGCTTGCGTGGTCGCGTGGATCACGCAGCTTAACTGACTATCGACACGGTCATAACCTGGATGGGTTTGACTGTTAGTGGAATTTATTTATATCGACCGTTTCATTGCTTGGCAAGGCACGTTAAGTCGTTGATACCGGCTACTGTCACTAGATGCCAGTCCTTAAGCCATGTCGGAGGTCTTATAGGCAGCTTAAAATCTTATGATACTGAGGTTGGCCACTAGCCACATAATACAATCTCCACCAATCCAGACTCGGCCCCCATATACTACTGAGTATCGCCTAACCTTCCCGAGGTATGGAAAGAGACCCGTGCCCCTGTAGTGGGAACGACATGTTATATACCATTGTTCAAAACCGCCTCTGCGGTCTAATGGCTAGTATCCTTGCTTCACATCAGGAAGACGCGAGTTCGGTCACCGGCGGAGTTCACCGTGGGTGTGTTTTCTGTGCCCGCCTGGATAACTACCACCATCTTATCTAAGTTTTGCCGCAAAACCTCAGTGTAAATAAGCACTGTTGTGTTTTGGCATGAGCCAGTTCCCCATTGCGTTGGGGAATCTTGGTAAGCCCGCTTCCATCTTCGGCATTATCATCACTTACCACCAGTTGCGATAATGACAAGGGTTTACAACACTAGTGGATAAAAAAGTGCACTTACATGGTTGATAGCGTCTGGGAAGTTTTGTGGCGTTAGACAGAAGAGGCCGTGTTTCTTATATAAGGTGCCTTGCTTGCCCAACAGAGGCACGTAACCATAACCTACTTTACCCTGTAAGAAAGAAAAATCAAAATTATAAAAGTGTATGAATACAGTATTTGCACAGTGTTTTTTGTCTTATATCCTTAAATTAAACGACCTCACAAGGACCTGTTTGAATCAAATCTCTAATCTTCGATCAAAATGTGTAATTGACCATGAACTAAATAATACCTAAATTCACAGCTACTTTCTAGTACTTTTTGCATGTATCTTTCTTTAAATCTGCGATCAAAATAATTGCTGCAATATGTGGGATACCTGTATGGGATAACACTAATGTAGGAACGGTGTGTTCCCACTCTTCAGAGGAAAAGGGAGGTACCTCCGCCAGGCGAGGTGGTATGCCTGGGGACCGGCCGTGGTCCAACCAATGATGGTTGGAAGTTGTATATGTAGTTAATCCGAAGAAACTTTCAATAGCGCGTTCTAGGTTTAGTTCGTGGCGGTGCGATAGATATCGCCACACTAAGATAGTAACACTAAAACTGATGACAATAACAACGCTGCTGTGGGGTGAGCGAAGGACTTGTCACACACTCCTTTGTACCGTGCACTTATCTTGTGGCAGCTTAGCGATGCACCTACAGGTAAATGTTATATATTGACAGAATTCTAATTTTTTAAAAAAACCGGATCACCTCGCTTTCTTCCGCTTCCGCCTCTTCGCCTTTCGCATTCGACTCCTCACTGCTCGTCTCCTCACTTCCAATATCCGAATGGGTTTCCTCCTCCTCCTCCTTGTCCGGGCCCTCAGGAGGAGCCTACATAAACATATTTAGACTTTAAACGTTACTATGTTAGTTTTATATACATATAGGCTGAATGCCCTATTCCAGGTTGAGTGCCCACGCACTCGCATTCCCTACGTATTACAGGTTTGAGTGAAGTTGTGAAGGCTCCACGGCCAACAACAAACAGTCCTTTCGAATCTTTGACTATGCGAGTGCCGTACACATATATGCGCCAGTGCTTGACAATGATGCCGGTCTGACTGAGAAGCAAATTAAGTGAAAGGATCGATCTAACATAATTGAAATAGATTTATTTTTATGAAGTGGCACTGTTATATAGGTTTCTTAAAATTGTTAAAGTAGAAAATTGCGAAAGTTACTTTTTGAATCCATTTGCAGCTTGTGCATGCTAATTGCTCATCTGGTCTGTTATTATGGGTTTGTATAAAACAGCTGGTACTAACATGAATAAATTCCATATACATTGGACAGATAAAACCAAAAATATTGTGTGTATTTGTATAGTTTTGATTCAAACTTTGTATGAAATGGGGTGAGTGACGTATAATCTTAAGTGTGCTACAAACGCAAATCATAACTAATTTGGACTTAGTTACACATGCGGCAAAAAACACTATGTGTTTACATCGAAAACATTGCCAAGTTAAAAGTTTACTAAGTTACACCTATGAAATGTATAACTTTCTTTTCATATATTTAAAAAAAAACAATCCTGTTAACACTATTTTTGGTCACAAGTACGTAACTAAGATATAGGCATATGATTGTGATACAGAGTACAGAACAGGTACTTTTTTGAAAAGACATGCTATTCCCTCTATAGAATACATCGATAAATTCCTTGCCTAGCATTATTTAACTACCATTATTGAAGTACATTATTGACTGGATGGCGCGGTCGCTTCGGTCACAATGCTAACCCATATTTAGAAGGCAAGTCACAGAGGTGAAAATAGATATTAGTTTTTGCCAAGCATTGAAATTCAAAAAAACATTGAGCAAAACATTGAAATTTTCGTCTATAAAGGTACTTCAGGTAAATATCATAAGTTTTACCTCTACAATCTTGTCAGGATCTGGAAGCAGGTTGCCGGTGTAAAACTGGAGACCCGGTTGATTGCTGTAGACCTCCAGAACTCTCCCGGAGACAGGGTGGACAGCGCTGAAATAAAAAGTTTATTTTTTAGACAAAAACAATTAATCATATAAACATGAAATAATTAACAATAATTAAAAATGTTGATTCTATTTTTATGAGTGAATATTCAAAAATTTTTATACTTTATTATTGTTACTAACACAGTAGTTTTTGCTAACAAATCTGTATGTATAGTATAGTACAACAGTAGTATTAAGTTTACTAACAAGTATGCGTCATGTTGTTCGAAATAAATGTTTAAATAATTAAATAAAATAGTAAACTAACTAATAACTTTTTTACTAAACCTTTTCGTCAGTCAGGTCGAGTTCACTTTTTTAAAATTAGTTGCCATCTAGTTGGCATAAGCTGCATGCACATACAACTTCAACATTTCATGCACAATTAGTAACTTTTGAAATTGTCTCCCCTGATGGTGAGTGATGATGATGCCGAAAACGAAAGCGGGCTTACTAAGATTATCATATGCAATTGGGAATTAACCTTTTCTCCAAACGTTCCAGGGAACAACTCAAGGAAGCAAGCCAAGTGAGATAAACCAAACCAAGCAATACAAAGATAGAAACCTCTAAGAATGCTATGACTTTCTAATACTACTACGCCGCAGTGGCAGCAAGCGTCTTCGGACTCTATGAAATCTTATATAATTAACATGTCTTGTTGATGTCTTTTGTATGGACCGAGATTTTGCATGTCTCGTTAATGTATTTTGTATAGAACTGTCTTTAGGATGTTTTTTTTTTTACCCTCAATTGGTAAGCTCTTGGCATCATCTCACCTGATGGTAAGTGATGACGATGTCGAAGATGGAAACGGACTTCCCAAGATTCCCCAACGCAATGGGAAAGTGGCTATCTTATCTTCATGCCGGAACACATCAATGCTGTTAACATTGATGTCTGGCGGCAAGACTTAGATAAGATGGTGATAGCTAGCCAGGAGGCCTCGAAAATGCCCTACCACACTGAGAAAAAAATACGTATTCGGGCTACGTAATTTACATAGCAAAACAGTACAGCATGACAGTTGTAGCCGGAACCGTGTCGCATACGTAGCTAGTATTAAGTAGGCGGTGCCATGAAGTTTGTCATCAACCGGCATACGTAAATTACTGCTGTGTTGTTTTGCTACATATGTAAGTAGCTGGTAGAATGGTGTTTACTACGTACATAGGAATATCTATACAGGCGTAGGCTCCGCAAGGCATGGAATTTCCTACTCATGTACTGGTGATGGATGCGTACAATACTGGTAAGGGATCCGTAAAGCATTGTGGTGCCTACGTATGAAAGGTTGTTGCACAGGTTCTATACTGGGCTAAGCTCTGTAGAACATTGTGTAGCCTACGTATGAAATGTTGGTTCACAGGTTCTATACTGGACTAGGCTCCTTAAAGCTTGGAGTCTCCTACTTATGTACTGATGATGGATGCGTAGAATACTGGCACGGGATCCGTAAAGCATTGTGAAGTCTACGTATGAAATGTTGTTGCACAGGTTCTATACTGTACTAAGCTCCGTAAGGCATGGAGTGTCCTACTTATGCACTGGTGATGTATGCGTACAGTAATGCCACGGGATCCGTAAAGCATTGTGTAGCCTACGTATGAAATGATGCTGCACTGATTCTATACTGGGCTAGGCTACGTAAGGCATGGAGTCTCCTACTTATGTACTGATGATGAATGCGTACAACACTGGCACGGCATCCGTAAAGCATTGTGTAGCCTACGTATGAATTGATGCTGCAGGCTCTGTAAACACATTTTACCCTGTATGACTCCGCAATGATTTTATCTATTAATTACGGATTTAACCTTATCTCGCAATTAATTAATAAGATCATTGCAGAATCATACAGGGTAAAATGTGTTTACAGACCCTGCAGCATCAATTCATACGTAGCTATACAATGCTTTACGGATCCCGTGCTAGTATTTTACGCATCCATCATCAGTACATAAGTAGGAGACTCAAAGCCCTACGGCGCGACGCTTAGCCCAGTCTAGAACCTGTGAAGCAACAATACATACGTAGTAAACTCAATGCTTTAGCGGTCCCGTGCCAGTATTGTAGGAATTACATCACCTGTAAATAAACAGCAAATAATAAACATGTGTTTTTTGTATTAACAGATAAGGATGAAAAATTAATAATCATACATTATAGAAAATTGAATCACATTTATTAAAAAAAATGCATGTAACAGACTGAAATATGTAACATTATATTTAATCAAATTAATGTTATTTATTATATTACAATGTCATTAATAATAGATATCTATTATTTCCGCAAACAACAAATATGTCGATTCCGAAATATCTTATAAAATTGTCAATAATTATTTTATACCATGATGCTGAGTTACAATAATCATCACAAATATCTTCAGATTGGAAATTTAACCTAACACTGAATACCTCAGACGTTGCTACCATTTTTTGAGTCCCAGATGATAACGGAGTTAACTGTATATTTTTGTGAAATACATCATTTAATATAAACTGATTACGTTTAGTATTCTGTATACCTGAAACAGAAAATAACAAGTCAATTAAAAGTGGCCAAGTGCGTGCGTGTTCAAAGTTGGGTTCCATAGTTCAAATTCAAATTAAAAAAATTAAATGTATATTTTAAAAAACAAAATTATTTTTGCAGTTATAAACATTTTGTATGAAAACCTTGAACTTTTAAAAATTAACTAGACATGCATGACAAAGGGTTCCTTGTTGACTTTGAAACCTTAAAAACATACATATTATTATGTACTCACACTATCTTTGTTGTCGGTTCCAGCTACGGGTAAAGATGACATAGATTCTGTCTCCTTTCCTGTATAATGTCAGATCCCGCTATGGGTAATGATGGCAAAGCTTCTACATTGTTCTTCTCTGTTTTTGAAGCAAGGAAATCAGGATCCAGGAGCTGAAATTTATCCAAAATACATTATATAAGGGAAACCTAAGAAATAAAGATCGACCGCCTTTACATCATCGTTTAGTAAGTGCTTCAGTATGAATGAATGGGCTCATATTATAGATCTTAACACACTTAAATCATGTAAGGAAGAAGCTATTATAAGTAAATGAAATAAAGAAGCTAACTTACCGAATTTTTAATACTATCTTGGAGTTGTTTTTAATGTATTATTGGATTTTCACCCAGTCCCCAATTTTGGATACTAATTCTTGAAAATCCTCAGTCTCCAGTAAAAGCAAGAGCTCAATGTTGTTTTCTGAAAAAGGAAATTTCCTTTGTATTTAATTAAAAACAAAGTAAGAACAGGAAGTAAATTCGCGCGTTTTGCAATGCGACGTCGCATCATGAATTTAGCTACTAATATTTATTTTACGTACCACAAACAAATAACTTCTTTCAATCTGAGCCTTACATTTTCACAGTTAGTTAAAAACTCTTCCATTCTTCCATTTTCCAGGCTTTCTTTTTGTAGTAAGGTTCTCTGTGAACGCACGCGGCGGCGGCGCGGGCGCGCGGAACAACAATGCCGGCCACTAAAACAGTGTTGCCCGGTCTGGTTTTCATTTCACCCCGTGGCCTCGTCTCAATTTACCCTAGATTTTACATATTTCGTAGTTCTTTGAAAATAGTGGTCTATCTTTGAATATTTTTAAACAAAAATTGTAAAGTTTTACTTTTTTGTGATTGCATAGCGGTAAGTCATGGTAAAAAATAAATATCGCCATGTCTTGTGTTTTATGAAAACTGATAACTGGTGTTCTATTGAGTCAATAGGCGTTTTTTCAGAGTTTTCATAAAACACAATAACAAAAAACGCCTATTGACTCAATAGGCGTTTTTTAAGAGTTTTCATAAAATAAGACATGGCGATATTTATTTTTTTACCATGACTTACCGCTATGGGCAGTGGGTTTTAACGCATTCATTCCATTTGGGTTAAAACCGGGTTTTTTGAGTTTTAACCCAGTTATAACCCATTATCGCTTATTTTAGTGGGTGAAAACGTGGGAAAGGAATGAGATGACTTAAAATGATTTGGGAAGCTCCACAATATTTTCACGTTCAAAATATCGCAAGGTCTCAAGACTAAAGTCTTTAACCAGTGTGTGTTGCCAGTGATGACATATGGAACCAATACATGGTCGCTTACCTACTATGGGCCTAATAAGAAGACTCAAGGTTACCCAAAGGACGATGGAGCGTAATATGTTTGGTGTTTTCCTACGTGATCAAATCAGAAATGAGGAGATACGTAGGAGAACTAAAGTAACCGACATAGCTCACAGAATCGCTAAACTTAAGTGGCAGTAGGCGGAGCACATTTGCGGGACCCCGTTGGATGCGAGCAGCACAGGACCAGTCGGTGTGGAAATCCTTGTGCGAGGCCTTTGTGCAGCAGTGGACGTCTTTCGGCTGATGATGATGATGACATTGAAAAGCCTTAAAAACAACACCCATATTGAAATGTTTTGAGAAATACATATCCGACATCTCGGATTTCGGAAAAAAGTATAGCTTTTGTGAGCACCCTGAAAAATATCGAATATGCCACTCATTCAATACTTGTTTTAAAAATATCCATCATCTTAAGTTTAAAAACAAAGATAATTTTCGTAATCAGCACCCTGCTAAAACTCGAAAATGACGCCCATGGCGATATTTTTTGACAAATGCATGGTCGCCTTCTTAGATTCAAAAATGGATGTCATTTTCGTAATCAGCACCTCGAAATTTTTTTTAAATGATACCCATATCGATTTATAAAAATGCATGTCCGCCATCTTGGCTTCAAAAGTAGATGCTATTTTTGTTCTGGTCTACTCAAAAATTACTCCTATATCAATGCTTTTCGAGAAACGCATACCTATTCATAGGTTTCGCCTTGAAAGACAATGCAAAAATCCACTGTCACCCTCACCAAGCATTACTAATATACAGAATATATTTATATACCCATCTTTTTACAAATACGGACTAAATCCAATCAATATGACGTATGGCTTTTAAATAATATAATATATAATATATTAATCGTTAATCATTTAACTATTTTTCTTTCTTCTTTCTTTCCTTCTTTAATCAGATTAAGATTGTAGAGAACTTAAATTAATCGATTCATACTTAAATCTCGATTACATTTTCAATCGATTGATTAAATGATTAAATAAATTAATGTATGAATGCTAAATTGCCAACACTGGTTGATAATTAGTTTACTTAAATCTTACATACAAAGAAAGAAAAAAGATGAACTCAAAATCATTCAGGTACTTTTTATTTATTTGTTTCAACAAACAGATATATCAGTAATCAGTTTGTTTTTATATCTAACTGCCCTCATTATCACTTGACGTTGTCGATGCAAGCGGAAAAAATAAAATTTGTGACTGACTTACGTCATTGCTTTTGGACTACACACGGTTTAAGGACATACATACACGCATACATAATAAACGTATGTATATTTTATACATAATATACATACCATATACATATACTTGAAAAAAATTACCCTCCACCAAGCAGTTTGTTTTCACCCACCCTAACGGGTTAAAACTGGGTGATAACTGGGTTGTTACTGGGTTATAAGACATCAGTGGGTTAAAACACGGGTCATTACCCATCTCCACTATTGACTTCAATAGGACCACACCATCACATTTTTAAGAGTAGTTTCTTTTTTTTAGTAGAGAGCACATTATTTACAGAGAAGGTAAGATTGGCATAGGTTATTATTAATTGTGAACGGTTTGAAAGTCGTTGATCTGTGAAGAAAGAAAAAATTATAAGTTCCAATACGGTTAACTGTACTTAATAAAAAAAACACTGTTTACTTACTACTTTAAATACTTAAAAAATAAAATACTTTAAATACTTATTTTTTCGACGTTAAATTTTCGCTTGCGCATTAACTCTAGCATAAAAAAATGGAGAAAATCGTTTTCACATGAACGCTTTTGCCCCATTAAAAATTGTGCAGTATTTTGAGTACAGTGGTAGTATACTCTTTAAATTTTTGCTTGAATTTTATTAACCGATTTTAGGTACAAATGGAAGCGAAACTTTGATTTCATTTTAAATATTATTAAACACTGTATATTTTTAACTTATAATAGAAGACCAATAAATAACATGTTTTATTTTTTAACACTCCATCACTTTTGGTTTACGAATACTCCTGTTTAAAAAATTACGTTTTCAGTGAGGGACACTTCTCAAAGATATGCGGAACACGAGGCGCAAGCGGTCAAAGATAACCTTAGACAACATTGCCAAAACTACCTTTAAACATCGAGGGTTCACGGGCGACTTGTATTAAGCGACATTTTTGGAAACACAGGTAACCTCTACTTTAAAATTTTACTTCTTACAAATTACCTCACAAAAATAACTTCTGAATAATATTTAAAATATTAAGAATATCGAGAATCTATATAATACTAAGAAGTAAAGTTTTAATGATTATTTTTCTAAGAAATATTTTTTTTTAATCAGTCTCCTGAACATTTCTAAAATGTCGCTTAATACAAGTCGCCCGTGAACCCTCGACATTATTCTAAGCTAAATAAACCTTAAATAATGTGACCAAAAATACTTAGATAGCCTTCCATAAAAAATCCCTCAAGTAAGTCATTACGCTAAAGGTATTCTTATAAATGTATAAAATACTAAACGTAAAATTAACCGCTTGTTTAATTTTTTCCCGTAAATTCAGGGTAAATCACCCTAAGTTGATAACACTCTGAGAGCGTTTGTGTGTACGTATGCGGTATAATTAAACACCGGAGCCGAATACGTACTGTAATGCCCGGACTACTTCCCAAAGATATACCACTTCTTGTTCAAATGTATGTTGCCTACAGACGTAATGGTGTGGGCTACGTATAATACGTAGCTTTAAACTTGTTAAAAGTATGATGCTTACAAACGTCATGCCATGGGTAACGTAAAATATGTAGCTTTAAACTAGTTGAAAGTATGATGTTTACAAACGTAATGCCATCGGCTACGTAAGTAAGTAGTGAGGCAGCTCAATCGATTACGAGATTAGCCTTCAATTTAATTAAACCTGGGTTCGATTCTCGGCGGAAGCGTGAAATCCTTATGATGTTGTTATTTTATTTTTGAGTTAATTTTGTTAAATAAAAATAATGAAAGTGTTATTTTCACACAAAAATATTATAGGCTGCCTACTTAAAGTAATATAGCTGTCCACCTTAAATAAGCAGCCGGCTTACTTAATAACAGCAAGATATCGGCTACTTATTGTACGTAGGTAGCCACAAGCTGTAATTATGCCGGCATGCTGACCAAGTAGGCTCACTAGGTATAACTTACTGATGTTGCCTAATTTCGTACGAATTGTCTGCTGATTCATTATTGTCATGATGAAACATAATTACTACGTATGATACATACGTTTCTGTAATACCATTATTGAAAATTGGGTTTCATACTTTCACGTCAGTATGATGTTCCATTGGTAAGGAAGCGCCACAATTATTACGTGTGTTACTAACGTAGTAAGTAGCAAATTGCAAGCACATTACAAAATTGCGTTCTGTAAGGAGCTTTTTTTTCTCAGTGCACCTACCAGCATATATTTAATATGAAGCTGCAAAATCATGTCTGGTAGAGCCACAACTTAGATATCTCGTCGATTTATATTTTACACATCCTATTAAATAGTTCACATCACATAATTTAATGGAAATAACAACGATAAAAATAATCTTTGATGTAAATTTTGATATTTATTTTATACCATCCGGTGCCCGCAGCTTCACAAGCGCAAAACTCGTGACGTATCTAAAATGTTACTTCAGAATACCCTGTATACAGAGTGTAACAAAATAAATCCGTAAAGTGATGTTGGCTGTACTCATGAAAATGAACAACTTTTGTACGGCGACTCTGCACTAATCGCAAAATAAATGGACTCTTTACATAAATCGATAAATACAAGGATTGTAAACGTAATTACAAATGGTATGCTTAACTCGTAAGAGTTTTCTGCCAACAAACCAGTATGAGATAATGGGATGTAAACGGGTAAAGGCGTGTACAAATAAAGTAAGAGATTTGCAGAGCATTGAAAATATAAAATACTTATAATCGTTCTAATAAACTAGTAAAAAGATAAATCTATAAGAAAAATATACAAAAAAATAATAATAATAAATACCATAACACATAAATGATATACACATGTCACATATATTAAAACATAAGATTAACGAGGCAGATTTACAAGGCGAGTGTGAATGGTAATACTGGAAGGGGTAGACCTAGACGAACGTATCGCGACCAAGTCGAAGACGTTTTGAAAAAATGACAGGTCAAGAGTACACAAAACCGACGAGCTTGCATGAAAAGATTGATGAATGTAGAGGAAGCAAGAGAAGTATGTCAAGATCGTAGTAAGTGGAAGAATGTGGTCGCTGCCTACCCCTCCGGGAAAGAGGCGTGATCTTATATATATATATATAAAACATAAATACAAAAATCGATCAGTTAATTATAAATTTTATAGAACTGTATATTTGACAATATTGTTTTCCATGATAAAGATAAGTTCCTAGCCCGTTTCGTTACACACCAATATTACACACTGTATTGTACATTCTTAAAAAATTTCGTTCAAATAATCCGAAATTAAAACTTAGAAATTGCATGTCTCGTTGATGTCTTTTATTCCTACAAAGTAATGATTTATAACTTTGTGATACCATACGACAGGCTTCCTATTTTTTTCTTTCATAACAAGCTGTGTTACGTTAGCCGACTTAAGGAAAGTAAATAAGTATTTCTTTGCCCGAAGCTAAAATAATAATACAAGTAGTACTTTACGCCCGTGAAAATTGGCTAATAACCAGATCAGTTAATATGTATAATGAAGGCGTATTTTTATAATAATATTTTTGCGACTTGGAATGAAACGTACCGACTGTGAAAAGTAAGGTCCTGCTCCGTTCCTTGAGTCACGCAGTAGTTCAGGTCATATCCACCCATCGGTATTTTTGGAAGCATCGTTCTCAACACTCTCGGCACTCTGAAGTCGAACGCAGTACCACCTACAACTTTTTTCTCACCTGGAATTTTTATAAGAAACAATTATTAAACACCTTACATATTATTCAAACAAAAAAAATATTGGTGAGACTTTGTTCAGAGTAGACGTTTGTTCGATTATTACAAATGTTTTAGTTTTAATAAAAAAATTACATTACTTGTAATCGGAAGACAGCTCCGTCGAACGTATAAGTGTTCATCAAGTTTAGAGCTGCAACCTTCGCTTGACATTGAAATACAAAAAAGAAAAATGAATCAATTTAAAGTGAAATTTACCTGTTACATATCCACTTTCATCTGTAACTGTGTATTTGTCGGCGTTAATCGTGATGATGTGGTCGTACATTGTCTCCTTGCCAGAGTGCTGAAATTTTTTAAAACCATTTTAAACTTATGTATTAAGAATGTAGCTAAAATCAATAGGTAAGTACATATAACCGATAACCCGTTATTCGTATATCATCGATTATCAACGCATCGTGAAGAAAAACATTTCAACAACCTTGATTATAATTTTACTATAAAATTTCAAGTCACGTAACGTTGCAGTTCATTTTTGCTTTACCGAGTGGAGTTTTTGGCAGATTTTATACACTTACATGGCCAGCGAGGTTGAAGTATGGCGAGCTGCATAGATTGACAACTGTAGGCTCGCTAGCAGTGCACCGCATCTCGATCTTGATGGTGTTGTCACAGGTGACTTCGAAGGTGACCTGCGCCATCACCGCGCCCGGGTAGCCCTCGGTGAACCGGTCCGATACATGGGACATTATCACCTTGTTCTCTTTAACGTATGAACGCCAGTTCACCTAGTAACGGACAAAGATAGCATTTCTGTAACCTTTGCGTTACCCACTGGAATGTATTTACTAAGACAGAAATAAAACAACTCTATCGGAATACCCACTAGGCAGTTAATAATAGGGCAGTAGTAGGAAGGGTAGAGTTGACCTTTCACTTTCCCTCGCTGTAGCATAAAGTTTTTAAATTTCAAGGCACTCAATGAGACGACCAATACATTGATCTCTATATTTATAAGAAACATTCGCTACAATTGCATTAACAAATTAGTTAGTATATACTTACTGTTTACAATAAAGGAACACACTCACCTTATCAAAGCCCACATAGCCTCCGTGGTAGTGATGGTGACCCTTATTAGTAGATAGCATGTAGACCCTCCCCGAGGGCCTAACGACCATAGTCGCATCGCAAATTACGTTTGCACACCGACCGATCGTGGAACCAAAGTAAGGGTTTCTCGGACTTAAATACTCTTAAACAAATACACATTAAGTGACTACCTTAATACAAGAATACGCTTGAAAAACCTTTTTACATGGGTAGCTTACCTTCCAGTGTATCAAATCCTGCTATAACGTCGTCAGGGTTGCCTCTTTTATCCGGGACTTGGATAGACGTGATTGTAGCACCGTATGTTATTACCTGCACAAACGTTAATTTCAAACCAAAAAATTTTTTTAAAACAATATGCTTTTCGAGAAAAAAATCAAAATAAATACATAAAGGCACAGACTTGTACCCCCAAGCGGAGCGTCGATATAAAACTTATTTGCATAAAGGTATCATTATCTCCTCATATTTTATGATTGTATCAATACCAATGCATCAGAAAGTTAAACGAGTTCGTTTACCTGCACTGTCATCCTGTTTTTTGTTTTCCATGTGTACCTGCGAACAATGTCAATATTTGTGCTGGATGCACAGGGGCTTCTGGGTTCCTCAGGCTCTGGCAACAGGATTTCCTTTAAAGGTTTAGCGGACTTGTCGAACACATTCGAAGAGCGCGGCTTGTTGGCCTGCATGGTCTTCGGCATGAAGCCGAACCCGTCTGCGACGAGCTCCACATCGGGCACCGGAGGTGGCGGCGGCTTTACCTCCTCGGGGACTGGGTGCAACTCGATGTCTCCGCTCGCCTTGTCATCTTCCACCTCTTTTATTATCTCCGCCATTTGATACGATAATTGTACAAGAATTTAGAAAATTTGCCAAAATATTAGATAGGTATGTTTTTTATTATATTTTATACATTAATTTTATTATAAAAATATATTTCAAAAAATTAAATTGACATGTTTTTATTTCATTTGACACATTGTCAAATTTTTAAATTAAATCTATAAACTCAACCGCCATTCCTTTTTTTATAATAAGTACAGTAACTCAAAGAACTTTTTAGGGGTCTTTGTTGAATAAAAAAATACGTAAGTAAGAATTATTTACCATTTAATAAATTAATTGGATTCTTCAAATCAAATCGTTTACCCAAATTTTCGAGAACATCAACACAAATCAGAGTTGTTACCAGTGTTAAAAGTACAAAAAACATTGTTTTACTAACTACCTATAACTTATAACTTAAATTCGACAAGAAGTGGATTAAGATGTAGCCATTTTTAAGCTTAAATAAATAGAACTTAAATTTAAACCCAAAACACTTTAACAGCTTGCTTGTCAATTAATTTGTCAGAGTCATTCATGATGAGCGAGACTTCTTCCATACGATTGTAAGACATTTCCTTACACGGCGAAGGCGGTATTATGCTGATTATAGGAATGCCAATATCTTGGAAGGAATTCATTGAAGAGAAGCCACTTTCGTCTTCAATAAAGTTACAAGATCCATAATCGTTTATATTATCCGGGGCAATTTTTGGTATTCTGTAAGTCGATGCATTTGAGATGATCTTCGCAGGTAACGATGTTTGATTAGACCCAATATCCTGAAGTTGTGCACTTTCATGATCACCTTTCAAATCAAGGCTTAACATAGGAGGTCGCTCAATAAGATTCGTTAAGCTTTTCTCTTTTATTTCAGATTCCATAACGGCATTGTTAAAAATGTCACAGCTAGCATCTATATTTATTGTATTAGAAGAATCGCTTCGGGCTTCTTTCTCGTTTTGAATATTAAGTTGATTTGTCATGTTACTTTCATTATTATGATTACCGGTGCACATTGATGCAAGATCGGGCAAGTTAGTACTCAGTATTGTACTGGCAAGATTTGTCATTCTGCTGATTTCTTCAATTATTTTCAATGATTTCTCATTGTTAGGTGCTAACGACAATTTTGACGGACTCCTAAAACATAAAAGACTGCATGAGAAATTGCGATACAAGCAATTTTTTTGGGGCTACATTTTGATATTGCTGCGAATTTTATGGAAATCTTACATCTATTTTGCCTATATCATTACTGACTATTTCAATGTTATTTATCAAACGTTAGTTGCTGCTAATTTAGGATGTTCTGATGCAAAATCGACAAAAAATGCTTGAAATTTTCCTGAGAATATTTTTGATCATTAATTAGGCACCAATTAGAAAATATCGTATTTTCGCAAAGCACGTAAAACCTTGGAAAATTCGAAATACCCTAAAAGACCAAAACGAACGACCTCAGGCTAAAACCAATTTATTTTTCTATTTATTTACTCACCGAATAGTGGGACTATAACCATGTACATTGCTTATGGACTTGCTTATTTTCCTTGTGCTCATTTTCTTTGGAGGAGTCACGGAGTACTCCACGGTTTTGTTGACGTGGACCACAGATCGCGAGCGTGGCAGGTCCACTACGTTGAAGGACCTGACTGTAGACCTGGAAGACAACGTCTCTCGCTTCAGCCCGGGGTCAGCGTTTTGCAGTTCGATGTGCTCCTTTACTCTGCTTAGGAACGTCACTAATTGCTTGAGCAAAGATATGTGCATTTGTCTGTTTGCCTCCGTCTGAAACCAAATGTTTTAAAGAATATTCGAAATTTCTTTTCAAATAAACTATTTCGGCGGCAAAGTTCAGTTAAATATATAAACATTCACAAGCATAAAGTAGATATATAATGCTTCACCAAAATATATATTAATAATTTCAATTAAATAACATAAAGTTACATAATACTGTTACTGTACTCGTATGAGTTGACTACACAGGTGGAATTTTGTAACCTCACCTGGAGGGAAAGTGCTCTAAATACTGGAGACAGCAGAGGAGGGGTATCGACATGAATTCTTATATGTGCATCCCCGACAGGAATTCTTTTATGTGCATTAGGTTTACATGAAAGTGAAAAGTAATATGGAATGAATAATATGCCAGAATATTTAACATACATTTTGCAGTTCATATTATTATTATAGGAAGGTTTTATGAAAAGGTGAATTCATGAATTTAATCAACTTTATTTGGGTAATTTCGAAACTTTTCAACATTTTTAATCCTACACTCCCCATTTAGTCTTCATTCTCGTCACTCCCACGTCCTTCAACATCTGCATCCATCAAATAATAAATTGTAGTCGCACGGGACTTTGGGTACTATGATCTTGACATCTGCAGTTACTTAAATACCAGATTACGGAGCCAATAGGAGCGCAACATCCAACAAGTCTTGCCCTTACTTTGCATTGACAGTATTAGAGTATTATAGTGGTGGAACTGGATTGTATCCAAATAGAGTATATTTTAGAAGCTATATGCCTAGATTGAATTTATATTCTCAAAATATCACGCGATTCTTTATATGTAAAAATATTTTCTCTGTCACTCCTGCACGTCACCATCAAAACAAACGTAACGACATTATAAGTTTGTGCCGTGGTGGCAATTCAATTTTATTTTATGTATTTATAAGATGATCATTTTTTCACTTTAAAATCGTTTCATTTTCATTTATCTATGAGCGCAGGATGGAAGCAATGTTATTTTTAAATATATTGTACAGTAACATAAGAACATTAAAATAACATAAAAAAGAAAGTGCTTCTTACATGCGTTCTATATAGAAAAAAGGTTATTGATTTTTTTTAAATTGTAAAATAGTTTCATTTGTATTTATCTATGAGCGCAGGATGGAAGCAACGTAATTTTTAAATTTATTGTACAGTAACATTAGAGCATTACAATAATATGAAAAGAACGTGCATCTTACATGCTCTCTGGATTAAAAAAATGGAATATTATTAAATCTTTTTAAATTGTAAAATGGTTTCATTTGTATTTATCTATGAGCGCAGGATGGAAGCAACGTAATTTTTAAATTTTTTGTACAGTAACATTAGAGCATTACAATAATATGAAAAGAACGTGCATCTTACATGCTCTCTGGATTAAAAAAAATGGAATATTATTGAATCTTTTTAAATTGTAAAATGGTTTCATTTGTATTTATCTATGAGCGCAGGGTGGAAGCAATGTAATTTTAAAATATATTGTACAGTAACATAAGAACATTAAAATAATATAAAAAAGAAAGTGCTTCTCTCATGCGCTCTACATAATTTTTTTATTTAATGTTATTGAAAATGTATACTTTTGAACGAAAATCACGGTTAGATCGTTGTTTAGCGTCCCACAGCTAATATTAATTGTAGGGTTTTTTCTATAATATACATATTTTCTTATCAGGTATACAGTTTACTTTCTGGATGTATAAAGAAAACATCAAATCGTATACATCTTTTTTTTTCGTTATTTTAGGGCGAAAATAAGGCCTTATCGATACCCTTCCTTTTACTCAAACAAAATAGTCTTTTATTTTTAAAAAGAACTAAAACTGCATTCAAAGATTTTTGAAAATACGCTTGTCACACCCCGGAATCGAACCAGCTAAAATCTGTTTTATAGCATTATTCGTGAGGGTCAATCATAAGGACCAAACCTCTCTAACAAACATGGTAAGTTAAATGAAAGGAAGACCATGAAATGTTGTGTTATGTATGAACCTTGTATTGTTAATTACTAAATCCGATGGACCCTTGAGTAAAGTGCTTTAGGTACTTGAGTAAAAGTGTATCATTGAATTTATAAGTTTAGATTTCATGATTTCAGTTTCATTTAACTCACTATGTTTGTTAAAGAGATTTGATGCTTATGATTGACCCTATCGATTAATGCTATGAAAGTACAGGTTGTATTTTTTCGGATTTTAGCCGGTTCGATTACTGAGTGTGACAAGCGTGTTTTAAAAATCTTTAAATATAGTTTTGTTTCTTTTTCAAAATAAAGGAATGTTTCCTTTGAGTAAAATTTACTATCTCCAGTATTTAGATTTATTTCCCTCCAGGTGAGGTTACAAAATTCCATTCTGTATACAATTTACGCATATTATGAACCATAAACCTATTTATTAATCATTATCATACGTTTTAAATATTGGCACATTATAATTATTTTATCACTTCATTTTAAGTTATGTTTAAACTTATTTACGTTAGGAAAGGTTACTAACAACTTATTTAGGTAATCGCTCGCCAGAAAAAAATATTCGCAAAGCAAAAAATTCAGGTCACAAGTCACAAAAATGTTTAAGTGTTAGATGTACCTGTGCCAGTTGCCACCGCAGAGCCTCTACTTCCATATTCAGAGCTGTCATTTCGATGTTTCTCGAGTCTGACCTCTTCATTTCACATTTGCTTTTATCTGCAGACACCACGTCACCTTTTTGTTCCGCGTGGTTGTGGTTGGTCAGTAAAGAACACGGGTCTATTCTTTTTAAAACCTGCAATAAAAAATGCAATATATTTGATATATCGCTGAAATGCATGGATACATTATATGTAATCACTAAACAAGAGGGATCAACGACAGTCACAAAAAGTTAAACAATAAAGTTCCACGTCCTGTCGTTTTTACATCATATAACAGTTACTCTATCTGTACCTCAGATCTATGTTAAAACAATGGAATCGAGTAACGGTCTTGTCATTAAACGGCCTTTTGTACAGATATAAAAAAGTTGAGAGCAAGAATTAAGTGTAATTGATTGGCAGTGCCACATCCATCCCACGCTCTTGCTGTAACATTGTGATTCACTTTGTGATTGAAAGCAAAAAGGTTCAACGCTCCTGCTATCGTTAATTTGGTTTAGGTCAACCGCTAGAGCACTAGAGGACTCATGCTGCGTGGCTGTGTGTACCTAGATTATGTCTGCGGCCGACACTGCAGGTCTGAACATTTTGTCCGTTCTCTCGCTGTCGCGCTATCTGCTGTCGTAATATCAAGATTTCTAACCGTTTCTTTAGCTAAGCTCGTTTAGGTTGAGCATTGGGCAGTTCTTTTCAAATTAAGATACAGTTTATAGAAAACTTCACAGTATATTATTGACCTATAATTATGTTATTGATCATGAGGTGCATGTATCATACCTATCACATTGCGGTTTGAGATGTGTGGATTGCAGTGTCTCACATATCAAATGCAGCAGCTTGGAAATGGAACTAAAGTCGCGTGAACAAGGCCACTGGATCACGCGTCTCGTTTTACTTCGCTAGAGCAAACGTTCTTATTAATTTATTCCATTTACCTATCTATTATATTCTAATTATGGTCGAAGAGACAGTAGCCTAACAAGTTCCGAGATAATTTCACCGAGGTTACGTAAAGTGTAATTCATGTCATGACCGAGGAGCATTATGCGGGTGAATTAGAATGTTTTGGTCGTAGGTAGTATTTTTTGGTGTCTGGGGTATTGTCAGAATCAGCCGGGTTGGCGTGGTGAGGCAAGCGCGTCATGCACAGTGACGCGTGACGGCGGCATCCGGCTCGGCGGAGCCCTCGGAAGCGTTAATGGCTCCCCTACCCTCCTGCCTCCTGCTTTGGCCGACAAGTGCGTGCTTTTGTCACATGCGTACACATTATTCGGTCAGCAGTAAATGGTTACGCAATGTTCAATAGATAGTCTTTTTGAATACAATACCAGTAATATACATATGTAAGTACACAAGCTTACCAGGTTTTTAGGTATCAGACAAAAAAAAAACAAATAAGATGTTAAGAGAAGATTTTTGTGAAAGTGACTTAAAACTTGGTACACTAATCTAAACTTCGAAATGACATCTAGGCAGAATTTGTACAACAGTACCAAAATATTCTAATACAGTAAATTATATAAGATAATAAAACATAAAATTATCGGTGTTGAGACAAGCTTATTAAAGTTAACAATAGGTACCTTTTTAATATAAAATTACCGTACTTTGTAACAACATATCAAATAAATAGCTTCTTTCTTTTAGTGTGTAACTAGTGCTCTACCTATTTTTCCTGTTTTCTTTTCCAAGCACCGTATTGTCTGGAAAAAATCGTTTTTAGCGATAAGACCGCCCACATAGTACCACTGTTATTTTAATATTGTGTCTTTTGTTGTTATATATAATATATATTTGTTTTTGTGTGTACAGTAAAGATTGTATCAATCAATCAAATAGCCTATAAATAATCATGTCTATTAGTTTTTAGTCAGTAATTTCGTATGTCCTATAATGGCCCGGGAGTGTAGAGCCTATTGCGCAGTAGTCGGCACTCGCCTCACGCTCCTCACGTACGCAGTTCGTGTCTGCCATGGATCCGGCAACGTACCAATCGGTACCTCATAATGTGAGGATAGCGCCATTCTAGCTGGTGTGTGACAAACTATGTGAATCGGTTCATTAATACTAAATGTAAAAGATTCTTTTATTTATTCCAAATAAAACACGTTATATCGATTTGTTGGTTTTTAGGGTTGCATACCAGGACCCTATTAGTTGGTGCCATCGCAACCCTTGACTAACTCGGTGGCTCAGTGGTCAGCGCTCCTGACTACTGATCCGATCCGATGGCTATTTTCATGCGCACATTTGTTTGCTCTGTGTCTGGTTGTAGTTTATCTATATTCTATACAGGGTGTTAAAGTACGTTTAACATTTTAAGGGGTTACTCAGAATTACCTATAGAATACAGGAAAAACATTAAAATATCGATCTATGTACAAGTTTTTTTTATCAGTTTTCCATACAAGGCAGATGACCGGGTATGATTTGTCCCGGATATTTATTTATTTATTTTATTATCTAACTTACACCGCCGGTCTCTCTGTCTATATCCTTTGAACCGTAACAAACTGCGGGTTTCAGTTAAATATAAGAAGTGCGCTTTTAATGTAGAGCGTTGTTCAATGTGTATTTTCTATACTATTTGTAAACTATTATATACATTTACAGATACAAGAAATTTATTGTTATCTGTAAAAAGCTTTAAAAAATATATTTTAGCATAAATTTTGAAGATGAACACAGCTCTAATTTCGCATCAGATCTCATATTTTGTGATGTCTTGTGGAAGTAAAGAACTTTAAGGCAAGTACGTAGTAACCTGTTGAAGGTCAGTTGTGCGCAGAATTAATATTGAACGTTTAAATATATCAGTCATTATATTATCACTAAATCGATCGGAAATAGGTTACGTACGGCGAAACCTGGGCCTGTCTCTCTTTATATTTTTTCAACGTCTTTTATAAGTATGATTGGTTTATAGTAAATATGATGTTACATGGTAATATACAACCTTCAAATTTGCTGCTTCAGATTCAGATTTTAGTGACAACGCTAACATAATACATGTTAAAAAAGTGCGTTTGAAATTTGAAGGGGTTACTCATAATCAAGTATAGAATACAACAACCTTTTTTCAGTTTCCCATACAAATTCTTGATTTGTCCCGGTTATTTATTATTATTATTCTTCACTATTCAGATTTAGTATAGGAACTAAAAAAAACTAGAAGAGCGGAATTCTTCAACATTTTTTTTAACACGCTGTATATAATCAAAATTGGGCAAGTGTTCGTATCAGCACTTGCAGCGCTTTTATAACAAAAACATATTTATATTATAACTTTTTTTAACGTGATATTTTTTATAAACAAAAAGAAAAAATCCTGCAATACCACAAAGCAAACTCAATTAGATCTGGTTGTTAGACAAGATAATTTTCTTATTGTATTGGAGTCAGTGTAGCGACAGCATATTAACTTACAACGGATAGGGAGACGGTTAAAACCTTTATATCTAAACCAAACAGAGTTATCAATCTGTTTGGTTTAGTATCCGATATTACATTGGTACCGTTTCTCTAACAGTTAATAAACGATATGCGTCAGTCCGAGATTATATTTTGGGTGTTAAAAAAGTGCGGTTGAGATTTGAAGGGGTTACTCAGAATCAAGTACAGAATACAGGAAAAATATTGAAAAAATCCGCTCTTTAATTATTTTTCAGATTCCCATACTAAAACTAAATGGTGAATCAAGAATTTGTATGAAAAACCGAAAAAATTAGGAATAGTTTTTCAGAAAAATCCCGATTTAAACTGTTTAGTTGCTTTTTTTAGTACTTAATATTATTGTACATATTTTTAAGCTTCCTACGCCACCTTATTATTTTTTTAATGACTAATACAGCCCGGATCTAATAGGTACATATAATTACCTAAGTGCAGATATGTAATATGTTGTGTTCATTTTAGCAGGTTCGTTGCTCAGGCGACGGCCAGCCGCGTGGAACGGGCTGCGTGCAGGAAGCGCGGCGACGGCGGCGCGGGCGCACCCCGCTTCCATAGCGAGTGGTACTACCTACATCCACAGTCCCCACATATCGGAAACCATCTGTATAATAGTCTTCTTGAATATAATTTTTTGATAAAGGTGGTTAATTTTGCGATAAACTTACAATACTGTATCATTTATCAAGTAAACGTTGCCAATTTATGATATTTTAACAAAAATTTGAGGAATATTGTCCTACATTAGTAAATAATATTTAATAAAGTATACAAGGTGTTAACAAATTAGCTATCATTACTTAAACTGGGGCTTCTACTCATGAAACTGAACAACTTCCCCAAAGGAACCCATAGTGAATTCGCTAAAAAAAAATTTGGAATTCCCATACTAAGTGACCGGCTTGTTAGAAGGCTACAACAATTTTTTCGCGAATTGACTATGGGTTCCTTAGGAAAAGTTGTTCAGTTTCACTAGTAGAAGCCTCAGTATAAGTAATGACAACTAATTTCTTAACACGTTATTATAATCAGGCACGAACTAATGTAAGATTTTTATAAAATAGATAACGTAACATAATATCGAATAGACATATCAACCTCAAAAAAAAAATAGAAATTGAAATTCCCGATAATTCAACACCAGTCTCATATAGCGACCCCAAAGCTGCAAAGCACATTTGTTTTGTATGGAGACATCCATTGGATCTTTGCCTTAGATACATTTTGGACATAATAATAGTCAAGTCATGGTAGATAATAATATTCGAAAGCAAGACAGAAAAACAACTCATGTTTAGCATATCCTAAGTAGATATTCGTGTAATAAATAGCAGCACCAAAGGACAACGACATGACTGTTTAAAGCTCCTTTATAATTCGTTTAAATAAAAGATGAGAAGGATTGATAAACCGCTAGCTAATGAATATTAGATAGGTATGACTTTGTCTGCGTGGATTTAAAAAAAAATGCCTGTAGGATCATGTAGGGAACCCGATTTTCAAACATCCAGCGTTCTCCAAGTTATCCTTCTTTCCACTTTATTTCTTTTTTTTTATGGCAGAGGTGGCAAACGAGCAGACGGATCACCTGATGGTAAGCGATTACCGCCGCCCATAGACACCCGCAACACCCGAGGAGTCACAAGTGTGCTGCTGGCCTTTGATATGGGAGTAGATCTTTTCTTGAAAGATGAATAAATTGTCGCGTAGAACGATGGCGAAAAGAGGCGGCAGGGATCAATTCCTCGGAGCACTCCCCATTGTACATGCGATAGAGAATGCAGAGCGAGGCTACATCGCTTCATAACAAAAAAAGCTCAAAGATGACACTAATCGTACTTGCTGTTAGACTTCTTTCTTTTTAAACTATAAACTGTCACCGTGCCTTAGTGACTAATCCGCTGGTTTCACAACGGGAGGTCGCGGGTTCAATTCCCGGCGGGGCCAAACTTTCAGAACGAGGTTTGATTAATGGATGGAGGATTCTTAAGCTACCACCATCATATCTAAGTCTTGCCACCAAACGCCAATGTTAATAGCATTGATGTGTTCCGGCAACGTGATAAGATTGCCAGTTCCCCGTTGTGTTGGGAAATCTTAGTAAGTCCGCTTCCATCATCGGCATCAATCATCAAGTGAGAATCATCTGTCTAGGTAGGGCTAATCGATCGTAAATTTAAAAAAAAATACGAAAAATATTTTTCTTTATTGTTTCACGTGAATGAGGCAGCCTCTGTGTTTTAAATTGATTTCATAGCTAACACGTGCCGTTCGTGGTTAAATCAACAAAATTGATTTAGAATTTTGTTTGAAGTATTGCTCAAACAATGTTTTGTTATTGATAAATAATTCAAGTAACAATTTTATGACAAATTAAATTATGTAGCATTCTACGCTGTATCGCACTATTTTAAAATACTTACGTCCATGCAAGCAGCGTGGTTAATTGATAATAAGTTACTTAAGTATAAGGTGATGCACGAATATGCCAGAAACTTACCTATTGATCGTATACTGCTTTTACATTCTGAATACGCATTTCAATATGTTTGTAAGTTACAACTGTTGACTAACACCAACTTTTAATTTTTTTTTAGTTCATTCTTAATTTTATTTTGAGTTTAGATACCATAAAAACTATTCGTCTGTAGACAAGGTGTTCTTAAAATATCTGCCAGTCCTCAAACCAGGGTTTCTACTTATGAATCTGGACTACTTTTCTCAAAAAACCCATGGTCGATTCGCAGAAAAAAAAAATTGACAATTCACAATACTACCCGATTTGCTGATCGATTTTTATGAAGAGCCTAATTTTTAAGTTTAATATCTATAATGAGTTCCTTTGGGAAAGTTGCTCAAAATCATGTGTATATTTCCTTGGCAGATATTTAAAAATGAACCTTATGAATAATGATTCATGACCGATTTATAGAAAGATACGAATGGAAACATTTATTACCGTTACACTAAAGCGTTTATAAATCTAGTGGGTTTTCTCACATAGATAGGTAATGCCTCCTGAGAAGGTAGAGTCCCACCAAACAAAGGTTTTTCGCTATCTTCCTTTCATATCGCGAGAACAACGCACAATAGTACATATTACTGTACAACTTCCGCTGTCTCGATTCAGCGTTTGTTTAGTTTACAGATAATTTTAAAAAATCACATGTTTTTCTTCATCCAGTGTGCCTCGTACAAGTCCGCATAAGTCTTTAAATTAGTTTATACATTTGAGAAACAAAGTGAGCCATTTCCTTTTGCCTTCCGCACTTTACGAGGTTACAACACAGTTGAAAGATACTTGGATACGCAATCCACTAAATGTTAATGTATGATGATGTGAGTAGTACTTGGATAGTGAGTTTTTATAATGAATTTATTTTAATTTATAATCCATGATAAGTAAACGTGTAAGATCTATGAAAAAAAGTTGAAAAATATATAACTATATATGTATTCCTATTATGATGGAATTTTCTATAATTTGTCTTGGTCTCCTAAAACGCTAAACATTCATGGTTTCAATGTTGTATGTATGGTAAATTTGGTCCGCGATTTCAATTTTACCCTGTATAATATTAATAAACATGATCACTTCGGAATATCTAATAGATTTATTTATTTATTCTTAAACTGCGGCTCATACTGACAATGGTCCTTGATGTTTGCCAAACAATGACTGCATATAAGAAGGTACCTGGGCCTGTCCTAGGCCTAAACGCATTGTATAAGAGGGATACGGCAATCAATGTGTTTGCGCATGTTATAAACATAAACACGCATAATAACATTATTTGTTTATTAAAACAAAAGTAGGTACCTTATAGGTATCATAATTAGCAAAAACAAGAACAGCTAATATTGGCATACCTATTGTAAAGATGTCGTCATCATAATATATAACATTTAAAACACTTTCACCGCTTAGCAATTTGAAAACGTGTAAAAAAGATCACATTAAATGGATGTGGCCGAAACAAACCACAAATATGAAATGAGTTATTAGCCGTGAAACTTTGTCATAGTCGTAATAATCATAAGGAATCATTCACACTTTTTGGCAAAAAATATTATAGATATAAAGGAACTGACACTTCCACGCGAAAAGAAGAATTAATCAATAAAACAGATTATAAAATTACTTTTACCTGATTAGAAAAAAATATTTATTACTTAATTTTGTTCTTAGAATAAAGTTAACAAGTTGTATAACTTACAGGATCAGGAATATGTTCAGACGTTTTTTTCTCATTTGAGCACAGCGTTAAGGCGACGTCCTGCTTCGGAGACGCCGCTGAGGAGCTCGAAGAATACCTAGTGGAGAGTCTTCTAGCAAAGTTGCTTTTGAAGTCCTCACATCGCATTATAGACTCCACAGGCCTGAATTCCTCCAGCTGTTTATCAAAGCCTCCGTTTCCAGGGGATGTGAACATGGCAGTGGAACACGTGGAGATCGTACTAAAGTTAAATAAAATTTTAAATATACGCGGTTCGCCGGTTACACGCGCATCGTCGTTACGCGACCGCTAGCGTTCGAAGTGAAAATTCTACTAAACGGACCGCGATACGATACGTACAATACGTCGACCGACAGCGCGGCGACCGAATGTTCCCACAGAACGCACTGCTTACACTAGTAATATGTTTGGTAGTATTCAATAATTTATACAGTATTAGAACTAACTTAACTCATTAGAACACCATAAAGATGGGTCATGCATGATGAATAAACTCTCTTAATCAAGTTATTAGATAAATAATTAAGTAATGGTTCACAAATTCTTAAGTAATGTCACACAGAGCCATCTACAGCCTGGCCGTAAAGTTCCGTTGTTTAGAGATTGGGTAAGCTTTGCGACCACACTGCGGCGGTCAGACAGCGAATGCTGCAGCTGTTTGAATGTTTTTAACGCCAATGTTCAGATGTCGCTATTGCCATGGTTAAGTACCACTATGCACATGAATACATTGGGTCGATTCGGTTTTCACGATTAAACTTATTTGACAGGACTAAATTTAAGCGTCATGTCCTTGTCTTTTCGATATAGAAAGAAAAAGACAGAACACTTCAATTAAGTTTCATCTTGTCAAATAAGTTTAATCGTGAAAACTGAATCGACACCTAATGGTATTACAGCGAATTGAGTAATAGATTCCTTTTCTTTTCAAGTATTTCATAAGGACCCTATAAATTCACCATTAGTTTTCTTTGACACGTCCAGCAGCTGCTAGTAGCGAGAATGATGATCTTAGCCACAAACAATCAAAGATTTAGTAACCATTTAGTAACACATGTGTTAGCGGAGCCGTTGAAGTTTTTAGATCTCACTGAAGACTATGAAGAGCTAGCAAGGAAGGTCATCCATCGTGAGAGTGAACATGGTACACAACTACCTTACTGGGGAGGATGTTGAATATTGGAGAAATAGAAAGAATAGGATCACTACAAAACGATCGTAGGAGGGCCGATCAAATGTTTGCATGCAAAGAACTTTTATATATCTAATACGTAGTACTACCTACCTATTTTGTACACAAGTTTTACACATCAAGTGCGCATATCGTAACGTAACGCTCTGATAAAACCGGTTGTACAGCTAAAAAGTATATTTTCACCTCTCGTGAGAAAAAGTGATTCGAATTTCGAACTCATTTTGGCCTAGCGATTTAACTCATAGGCACAAAATGTTGTATGTTATTTAATGAAATTTAAGTTTGTAAATTGTGCTGTTGCCTTTTTAAAGATGTAATATTTAAAATAAATATGTAATAGTAAACATTAAATTCGCTGACTTAAAAATAATCATGTTTGGTTTTCATCTCAGATTTTTATAAAAATTACAAGCAGTACAGTTTCCTATGGCAACATCTAAACAAAAAACATTTTTAAATATTGTCTCCAAAGAGAATTAAATCATCTACGTTTTTTTACTTATGACCTACAAAACTTTTCTCGCTGGTAGAGGTGAAAAGTTGTATGTTTCACGCTAATTTTTATGTCTCGTTTCTTTAAATCACTTACCTACTGTGCTCAGTAGTCTATATTAGAATCATTCGCTACGCTCATTCAATTGTAGACTACTTCACTAGTTCGTGATTTAAAGTCAGCACTCGTGGCAAAAAATAACTTTGCTCACTAGTGGAACAAATAACTATTTTGCTACGAGTGCTGACTTTTAATATAGACTACTGACTTTTTTTTACCAATTGAGGGTAATAAAAAAAAGAAAACTGAGCACGGTGAGTAATTTAAAGGCACGAGACATAAAAATAACTTGATCTTATGTAAAACATACAACTTTTCACCTTGACCAGCTAAGAAAGAGGTGAAGAAAAGTAAACACGTAATTGATTATATCCTGCGCTGCTTGACATTTTTATGAAAACCTAAGATGAAAACCAAACATGATATTTTTAAGTAAGCGATATTAATGTTTATTAGTACATATTTATTTTAAATATTCCGTCTTTAAAAATGCAATAGCACAATTTATAAATCTAAATTTCATTAAAAAACATACAACATTTTGTGCCTATGAGTTAAATCGCTAGGCCAAAATGAGTTTCTGAGCGAACCGTCGCCCATATTTTTTTAGCGCCGCGCAAAAAGTGGTGTTCTAAACTCGAATCACTTTTCACGCTCGCAGGAATAAGCGTCTTTCCTGTGAGTTTTTAGGGACCAAAGGCACCCTTTTTGTGCTGGAGAGGTGAAAAATAACTTTGCTCACTTGTTGAACAAATAACTATTATTTCTAAAATAAGTCTCTGGTTTTAGAATTTAGATGCGTCTGTGTGAAATAAAAAGTTTGCTTGCACTAAGTATTTGTCATCTTTTTAGTTAATAATATTTTTTTTGTATTCACATTATGTTGTCATATTTTGCCAACTATAATCGTGACATCCAAAATGTAAGTCTAAATTATTTGTGATAATATTAATAGTCGTGAGCGCTATTCAACAAATATATGTAGAAACCAATAACAATGCATGAACGATATGAATGTGAGTGACGAAACTGGTAAGTTATTAAAGTTATCGAATACCGTAAAATATTCGTCAGTTTTAGTTTTAAAAAGAAAAAGTTGCTATTCCCCTAGGTTATTTTTGTTTTGAGACAATTGTGCAGTGTGCTCACTTATTAAAATAAACATTATGAAATACATATACCTAGTATCGAGAAATATTTTATTGCATATAGGTAAAATGAAGCACTGATGGACGGCACGTATTTTTACACAAAAATATGCAGGTTTCATCATGGAAGAAGTGTTTGTATTTTGGTACTTATCCTTTATTTTGTTCTGTTTCAGAATTGCAATCATTCAGCGTCCCGCCGCCAATGCTGCTCATGTTAAAAATGCTGAAATATACAAAAAGACTTATGCAGCTTTAAAACAAAAAATAATAATTAATTATATGACCGTGTGAGTGGCAATATTCTTTTTGTATGCAAAGTTTCAATAATTATTTCCTCATTAGATAGGTATTTAATCCAAAATTTTTAGAGGTATATTAACATTGAATTTAGTATTCAAGGGACCGCAAACAGTTTTTTATGTATTCACCATTTATACTAATAGCAATTTTTACAGTAATAGTTTTAAATATATTCTAAAGCTTAATGACATGCATGCTACAGACAAAGCGTTTTTATAATCTCATAGTCGAAAAGCGTTACCGAAACAAAAGGAGATAGTCGTTTAATCATTGCGTTTTTCTTTCCTTATAGTAATCACAATAGCAGTTTGTCATGGGCAAGGCAGCAACTCCTATAGCAAATGTCGACCTGTGTACCCGATTTGATTTGATAGAAATCGTTTTCATATGTGTGGCATTCACTTTAGTGCTCATCGTTTTGACACAGGCATGCCGTATTATTGCCACCAACTTTCTACGCAGCGGATAAACAGGTAAAAATTACAGTGAAATGGTAGACTGGCCGCCAATCACCATCTCAACCCAAAGGCTTAAACTGCCCCTTTTTTGTATTGTATTTCCATTTACAATTAGAACAAAACTGATTCATATGCATCCAGCGGATTCCTGTAAGCATTCGCGGTTGCCCTATCTACTTTCCCCGGGTAATCAATACTCAATCTCAAAAAAAAAAATTGAACTACTTAATTAGCTAGTTTTAGATGGAAAGTCTTTTTTATATTTAATTATTGAAAGACGTTACGGAAAGGATAACAATTGCAATATTTTACGCTTTAGGTACCATTTACAAAAGTTCCGTGTAACATGAAAACTGTAAAAGTACGCTGATTAAATAATTTGCTATCCGTAAATGTGGAGTTCAATGATCACTACACAAAATTTTAAGTATAGGGCTAGCCTCATAGCTTATATGTATATTTATACAGGGTGTCCGTCCCTAAACTTCTTCCCTTCCTAAAGTAACTAAGTATGTAATATCTATATTGCCTTTAATCAAGGAACCATAAAATTAAAACATCTGGTATCAGATCATTAAATCTAATTTCAAAAAACATTTAATTAGCTCACTCTAATTAAGTATGTACCTTCTTATGTTTTCCTACATTTTTGATAGGACTCTTATTATTTTTCGTAGGGCAAAATGGACACTTCTATAACGACTTTGTTCGAGCTATGCAACTCTAAAAACATTTCCCTTAATCTTGCGAGACGGCGTCTGAACCAATAGAAAAAATGTAATTTCTATTCATTTATTTCTGATGGCATGAAACATCAGATTCAGATGGTTGCTGCCTAAAGTAATGGATATTTTGAAAGGCATAATATGTAACAAAACACTGCGTAATCGAGTATACAAGCGAACGCCGTTTACCACCTCCTCTATCCAGGTTTACCGTGTAAAACCAAAACCAAAGCGAAAGAATAAGCTAGATGTTGAAGCTAGTCCACGGGTTGGAAAAACCACAGCGACAACTGAGTCAACGGAATCATGTCCAGATGTTCTGGTAAATGTGCTCTTTTTTGATTCCAGTACCATTTAATACCCAGGATGACATCTAAGAAGTTTATTTGTTCTCTTCCTTACTCTTTCAAAATAATGTATAAATACATTTTTAAATATAAATAAACAAAAGAAAACGTAAAATAAACTGTGGCCGAAATTTACGATACGTCCAACCAAAAAAAAGGATCCTATCAATTCCATCGAGATCCCCTAGATTATCCGCGCGCAAGAGTATGATGTCGTTTGACACGAATGTACCTTACACGCCTAAGCCAATATTAATTTTAAAAAATCTATAGAACAGAATGTACATGTACAGAATTACCTCAATTTTGAATGTTTACATAAAAATACAAAAAAAATATTTAAAAAATCCGCTGTTCAATTATTTTTTTTTCAGATTCTCATACTAAATCTGAATAGTGAACCACGAATTGGTATGAAAAACTGAAAAAAATTTGAAGAGCGAATTTTTTCAATATTTTTCCTAGATTCTATACTTGATTCTGAGTAAACCCTTAAAATTTCAAACGTACTTTTTTAACATCCTGTATAGTTTAAAGCTAATTCTGATATTTGTATAAATAAGTAATTCTATACTTTATTTTTAATATGTGAGTAATTCAGTGATTTTTTTTCAGGCACATGTGACGCAATTTTTTAACTGCATCTTCGGCAGTAGTTGCTGCGACACATTTTTGTGTTGTACCGGCCTTAATTTTGCTGTCGCTGTCTTCACACTGTTTGCTATTTATATGCTAATAATGGCGACTAAGCAAATTTACAACGTGGTTTGCTCTCCAAGACCAGCCGACCAAGTAGACGTCATCGTAGTTTCAGTACCAATTCGAAGGAAAAGAAGGCCTTGTAACCGTACAAGATGATTGTGAGCCCTATTCGAAGATAATTAAAGAAGTTTGAAGCCATACGCCTTACTTTTTCCAACGAGCCCCAAATTGAGATAACATTTTTGGTTCATGGTAGTGGAGTTGTCATATAAACTAAAAATAATTTCACAGATTCACATGACGTTATGCCTTCTAATTTATTAGGCGGACTACGAAGAAGTGAAACTCTTTACCTGCATCTGTTTCCCAATTACAATCTGTAGCATTCACGACTTCGGTCGAGCTCCGCTCATCTGCCGGACTGTTTGTTTACATGTCCTCCTAATTGCATGCCTATTGACAGTCTAATTGCTTGTGCTTGGGCTTCTTGTATGTTTGCAAGTATACACACGCTCTGCATACAGACATCAGAAATAAATCAGTCAACTGTCTTTTATGCAAAACTATTTTAAGCTGAGAGAAGCCTACTTTATTTAACCGAAGTATAAATCAGCAAACGATTTAATTTAGTTATATACGTTAATGGTCGTGGCTCAGTGCGGCTTGTGTGGTCGTGTCGATTACGTAGGTTAACTGACTACAGACATGGTCACAACCTGGATGGGTTTGACTCTTATTGGCATTTATCTCGACCGTTTTCGTCCGTGTGTGGAGTATGGCATAACCTTCCCAAGTCATGAGAAGAGACCCGTGCCCCTGCAGTGGGGACGATATGGGTTGTTAACCAATGTACATTAATTATGTAAAAAGTAATTATTCAGAATCCAAAGATAAGTATAGAAAATTATCAACTACACTTTTGGAACGTTTCTGTGGTACTCTTTTTCTCTGGCTCTCTTTAAATACAATACATATATCGCGTACTTTTTACATCCCGCGTAGTACATTAGTATGATATTATTTTGTTACAGAATAACTAATTATGTCTAATAGTGGTTTGGTCCCCATACAATGTTGTGAAGGTATCATCTGCTGTGGCTCCAAGTACCATGACATCATGACAGCGGTAGCGGTGGGCCTGGCCTTCGTGATGCTTATGATAATGCTAAAGAGTTTTTTAAATCATATCTTTAGCAGCCAAACTATCGAAGAGAATAATACTGAGAGGTAAAACGCGCTTATATTCGTACTCGTGACAGAAAAGTTTTATTCTGCGCGCAACTTGCCTAAATGTGGTCAGTTCAGTAAACATTTATTATATACATTGATTTACTTAGCTAAATGATGCACATAACATCAGCTATACCTACTAGAGTATTTCCATTTTTAATCAGCGATTTGTTATCCTTGACGCTGTATTTTTGTCTGCGTCTTGCTTAGCATGTCAGTTGACGGTGACGAAATGCAGAGGATGAAACCGACGCAATAGGTAATAAATAATAACTAGCTTTCTTATCTCCATGCCATTTATAATGAGTGACAAGACTTAGCTCATATGGTGGTACATAACTAGGCGGATTTAGAAAATTTCATACCACCAACCACAAGCTGAGTCAGTCCTACAAAATTATAAATTATTAAGTACAATATTTACCTATGTTTCAACATATAAAGCCTTTTAATATAAAATTTTAATTTGTTCAGTACAAACAATGTATTTTTAATTTGTTTCAGTACAAACAATGTCTGATCATGAATTAATTCCTCTAAAATGTATTGATGGCCATACCTGCTGCGCCGCCAAGTACCGAGAAATCGCGAAGGCACTGGCAGTGGTCTACGCCGTCATACTGCTGCTGTTGTTAATGAAGTCCATCATTAGCTGTTTATTTACGTCTGCCTACAGTCCTCTCAGTAACTAACTCATTTCTAAAACCTCTTTTCTTTACATCTTTAACCATTTAGGAGTTTCAATTTACTAAGCTCTTTCTCGGGTACATCATTCTCTATCGGGTTATCTGTTGGAACCGCTTCGAAGTTTTTTGTGACTTGTTATTTTGTAGTCTTTCAGTTTCTTAGGAAAAGTTGCTTAATTTACCATTTTACAGTATTCAAGGGTTATTTAATCCATAAGCGGCAGTAGGTAGTTGCTTTCCATCAGGTGCCACCTTTACACAATAAAAAACAGTTTGACGACTACATCTTTGATTGAAGGCCCAGTTAGGTCTTTACTCGTAAATTTTACACCCACAGATACACGAAGAAGATGTTGACAAGATTATAAAGAGAAGCAGCTTTCTTGTCAATGATTATTAAAACTTTAACTGCTATCCTGGCCGCGCGCTTTGACTTGCCCAAACCAAAAAGGTACTAAAACATTTAAGAGTGAGCTTGAACTAGTTTGACTTACTCGATGGCTCAGTGGTTAGCACTCCTGGCTATCCAAGGGTCGTGAGTTCGATCGCCACCTAGGGCAAACATATCTTCGATAAGCCAAATTTTTGCTGTATCTTACTGTGCCTTTGCTGTGCCTGGAAGAAATTACTAACTAGCAATAAGGCCGCCTATTGTATCTCTTTTCCATTTGTAACCTCACTTTTCTATATATATTTATTAAATTAAAGTATATTGAAATTGAAATAAATAAATACTATGTATATATTTAGACTTTTATGTCAGTCTCGTTCCCATAATACAGGGAATCCTAATTTGGGCCAGCGTAACCGTGTATGATTTTCCCTTAATATTTAGTTAAGAATGTTCTAAATAAGGTTTTCTTAATTCGTTTATTAAGTGATTTCAAAGTTAAAACACTACATTTGTGTAAAGATATTATTAAGTGTGTACGCAAAATTGAAATTTTCATTTAAAATATTATCTGTTTATGTTATTGCAGGCATGACAGTCATAAAACATCCGCTGTAAGCAGCTAACATAAACGCCCTTTACTGTTTGTGCAACCTTGGCCTGCTCTGTAAGTTCCTTTCGCATGGTGCCTTGACTCGCGGCAGTCGCGCGACTCGCGGCAAAACGCACAAGAACCGATCGGCTACAGACCATCCACGTGACAAACATGGTTCAAAATATAGAATACAATGTTCCATATATGCCTTGAAGATATTATTAAATATACCAAATTATAATCCATTATAAAGTGGCTGATGCATCCAGATTTTCATTCAGATTGTCACTTTAATTATGTACCTAAAGTTTTGTCTAACAGGTTTTAGTTTTGGATATTTTTTTAGTTTTGTACCCAAAATCTATAGTTCTACAAATATCCAAGAAGGTTTTGTTTATTTAACCATACCTTTTATTTTCATTGCCTATCCTGATATTATTTATACAAATAAAATTTTCACATTTTCACTCAGTTCTGAATTCTATTTGTTTCACTTTTTCCTGGGCCCTGAACCCAAACGAAACCTACTTTAAGTGTTAAGGCTAAGATATATCTTTTGTGAATATTTAGTATGGAAGAAACTTATTGTTTCTTTATCTAAAAGATTGCCTACAGACAGACACAGCAGAGCTCATTCACTTAAACGCCTTGGATAGTTATTGCAGGCAGTAGGTCAGTAGCTCCGGCATCTTATGTCATAATAATATAACGTAACACTGCCCGCCTCCAAAGGCAATGCGCTTGCTATCTCTGCGGCACCTACTGTTCAATCTGTCTAGTCATCTCTCTCGCAAAGGTTCTTGTGCAAGGAGCATTGTTGACTACATTACACACCTGCACTTTTGAACATTTTTTGTTGACCTAAATATAATACTTAACTAATGCAATGTATTAGGATATAATCTGTTAATACAAAATCTGGATGAAGCTTATAAATCTTTTCCTAAAATTGTCTTATCCCATTGTAATCTAATAAGTTTATATAAATGTTAGCTGGTTTGTTACAAAATAACTACCTACTTAGTAGGTATGGTACAAAGGCTCGTATATTGGTAGTCAATTATAAAATGTAAAAACTGGTAAACTTTAATAAAAGCTGAATGGCGATGAGTAGTAGAGATAAGTATACCTTTTTCTACATTTTATACTTAAATTGGGAAATTTTAATAAAATATTGTAATATTAAATAACAAGAGATATCACTAAAAGGTAATAAAATCATAAATTTCGACCCTTCTTTGTGATTCCTGAATGTAAGTAACAGGGGATGAAACCCGTTTCAAAGTAAACGTGAAAAACGTCATACCTACGTGTCGAGGAGTTTATATTCTAAACAAAATTAACATCTAATACCTAATAATTTGTATTTTGTACTGCACATAATAGGAGCTTTATAAAGGATGTAAAATAAAAACCTCTGCCGGAAAAATACAAATAAATAATATTTCCCAAGGAACCCAAACTGATTTCTCAAAAATAATATTTATCTTACCATACAAAGTAGGCCAACAGGACACTAATTTATGTATCCAATATGGGTTCCATATCCATATACTTCGGGAAAATTATTCAGTATAACGAGTAGAAGTCCCCCCTTTTTCCGTTCATCGAATATTCGTTTCGTTATCTGAATATCTTAACATAGGTACAGTCAGATACAATACAATTTTGTTTAGATTTGGTCGATATCAGTATGCACATATATTCATTCATCCAAATTATTTGATGAGGCGACAATTTATTTGAAGAGAACCCGACACCCTGGGTTCTCTTCATTTTCCCTCCATCTTGCACTTCACTAAAGACCCTAAGGTCTTGGTATAACTGTTGGACTTTTCATGCAAAAGCAAAAAGTAACTCGGAAACTTTACGCTCCATTTAGGTTACGAGAACAGTGATTAAGTACAAAACGTATGCATATTGATTTCATCAGATAAAGTCTGCTGAAATGTAAGCGTGCACATCAAGTTGTGAAATAGCGCGGTTAGAGTAAAGTTGACGGATAATAATTTTGATTAACATTTGACTTGTCCGACAGCCATTACATAAGAAACTGTAACAAATTCGTTTTCGTAATGATTCAGTCAGTATCACAAATTTTCAACTTGATTTAACTAGCTTAAGTATGTGTAGCTCTAAGTAAAAATACGTACATGTCTTACAAAAAGTTAAAATTAACTATTTCACTATAATCAACTGGTTGTAAAATATTCTTTCAGAAAAACATGTTTCAACTTTACGAATATATTTTTTGATACTTTTAAGTAAATAAACCTTTTAGTGGAGTTTATTTTAATCAAATTGCTTATTTAATTTAAAAAAACTGAAGAAAGGGTTCCATACCTAAAAACTTTCCGTACGTAAAAGGAAAAAAGAAACCCATAAATATAAGACGATAGCTTCGTTGTCCGTCTGTCGGTCTATGTGTCTATTAAGACCCTTTTTCTCAGGAGCGGTGGAGGTATCAAGTTGAAATTAATATCAAATACTCAGGTCTGCAATCCCTTGAAAGACAAACTTCTAAGACAACGCAATCAAAAAATACGGCAGTTTATGCCGCATATTTAGACACTCGCCAGGGAATTAAAACCTATAGGAGAATCAAAAAATGTCATATGGCACAAATAAAGGGAAAAATCTGAAAACCGTAAATTTGTAGTTACATAAAAAAGAGGGTTTATAAACTTATATGGAAGCCTCGATGTGCGAGTCGGACTCGCACTTGGCTGGTATTTTTACTATTCTGTAGGTACTAGATTCAATAAAAAAATGGTTTTACATTGTAGTATTTACGAACCCATTCACAAAAAGGAATAATTCATACAAAAGACCCAAACTGAATATGGCAATCAAATTGAAAAAAGTCGCAGCATCATCTTTTAAAGAGAGTATTGCACATCAAATTTTGAATCGAAAAAGTAGTATTGAGGACAAGAAATATATGTAATGACGTGACGGCCGATCTGCGGTGCAGCGCAATACACGCAGGCGCAGTTGATGAAACTTTATTCACGCGTCCGCGTCCGAACCACTATGGTTCAATATACATCCAAGGTTAACTTGATAATCTTCTATAGAAAATTTTAAGTATGGTTTCGTCAACCTTCTTATAAAGTCACAAAGGTAAGTCAGCCTAGCTACGATCGATACCGTATAGTCAATAGGCAGAGTAAGAAATAAATCACTTAGTTCAATATAACCCATTATGGGCAGTTCGTACAATTCCTAATTGGTACAGACACAAAATTTTCATGATATGTACATTTTTAGGGTTCCGTACCTCAAAAGGAAAAAAGGAACCCTTATAGGATCACTTTATTGTCCTTCCGTCTGTATGTCAAGACCCTTTTTCTCAGGAACGCGTAAACGTATCAAGTCGAAATTTATATCAAATACTCAAGCTTGCAATCCCTTAAGGCTGTGCAAAAATCAAATTTCTATGCTAACGCAATCAAGAGATACGGCCGTTTATGCCACATATTTGGACACTCGCATGGGAATCAAAACCTATACGGTACTTCCCGTTGACTTACAATTATAAAATTTGGCAAAAAGCAATGTTTTATAGCACAATTAAAGGTAAAAGTCCGGAAACCAAAAATTTAGAGTTACATCACAATTTTTTACCCTATAGGTTTTGATTCCCATGTGAGTGTCCAAATATGCGGCATAAACGGCCGTATCTCTTGATTGCGTTGGCATAGGAGTTTAATTTTTTCACAGCTTCAAGGGATTGCAGGCCTGAGAATTTGATATAGAGTTCAAGACATGTGTCATTATGAATTTATATGGAACCCTCGGTGCGCGAGTCCGACTCGCACTTGGCCGGTTTTTTTGTAATAAATTCGTACAATGCCCCTCAGTTAAAGTTAGAGATCTAAGGTAACAAAATGTGAATCGTAGAAGAAAACAAATTAGGTATAAACGAACTTAGCTATTCCTCATCTTATCAAAGGGAAAAACCTTGTTTACTGCACGGAGGGCTTAAGAACTTTTGTTAAGTCTAGTTGTGAGTAAAAATTACCAAAGTATGATCTGAGGGTCTCAGCGTCGAAACTCGAAACAAATTTTGTGTAGTTTTATTCGTCTATTATTTATTGCATAGCTATTGTTGCATAGTAATTGTTACAGTTCTGTGAACCTGGCCTGTATCTATTACACCGCCAAAACGTACTTTTATTTATATTACATAGTATTACGAGGATGTCGTCATCTGTCTAGCGAAATTATAGCAACGACGACGTTGCAGGCTCTAGCAGCTAAAGACGCCGTCTTGTAGGAGGCAGCATCAGTGCGCTGTTGGTCGCGAGTCTCTGTGCACGTGCGGTGCTCGCGTGGATTGTCACTTACATTTACTAAGGTTGGTGCTTTAAATTAGTTTCTAATTATGTATTTTATTATATATTAAAGTGTATAAAAAACCGAAATGACGATGCGAAAATTCGAGTTTTGCTCTTGCGAGTGTGGTTTGAAAAGTTTTACATATTTTCATTTCAATTTAGTTTTATGATAACTGCAAGTAAACTACAAGCTTTTTAGAAATCTTTTTTCATACCAAACTTAAATTTTCTAAAGTAGGGTTTTAATTAAGTAGTAAGTGTAGTTTATGACTGTTTCGTTTACTTTTTCCTATAAAGATATGGTTTGCATATTTTGACACAAAAATACACATCTAACATTTAATTCATATTTTAAATGAGATTTTTTTTATATGTTTTATATTTTAATCTATTTGTGTGCAATACTGTATATCGTTATTTTTATATATTTATAAAAAAGTAAATAATCCCATATGTGAACTGATAATGATAACGTCCATAAACTTTAACATGAAAAGCTTTTATTTAAAAAAAGTTGCCAATGCCATCGAAACTAATTAATTTTAATGTCATTCTTGTAATTATAAAAATAATTTAACTAATATGCACGCAATCTACTTATACATATATTACGAGTTGATGTTGATTGAACTAGTCATCACATCAAGCTTCACGTGTATAAATATTAACTGAATAATTAGTTTCAGACTTATTCTTTAAATTAAAATACGAGCTAACTCTTTAAATCGTACATCTTATCGACCTTTTTAAAAATGTTCGTCTCAAATATTTAATCATACTCAAATATTTCTTTTGAAATGATAATTCCTAAATACTGGAATCGAAATACGTAAAACTATACAGGGCGAAATTGAAATCGCGGAACAAATTTTAACTGTTGTTTCTGTTCATGGAACTGAACAAGATCTAAGAGATCAATTTAATCGGAGCAAAAAAATTTGGACTTTACCTACAAATCGATGATCTTGGTTGGCAACTTTGTATGGAAAGTCCAAATTTTTTTTTGCTCCGATTGAATTGATTCCTTATAGAAAGTTGTTCAATATCATGACTGGAAGCCACAGTTAAAATTTGGCCCGCCATTTCAATTTCACCTTGTATAAACTTCATATTTTTGTGTATGTGTGTGTTGACAAATTTCAAGGTTTCACTAATACATTGACTGGATACTTAAATATGCAAAGCCAATAATTAAACTACAAAAAAAAACAAAAACTAAATAACAATGATTTGTTACGAATATAAATAAATAAATAAATTGTAATCTTTAAGGCCAAGACTGGTATTTATTTAGGTTTTATTTAAGCGTCTCCAATATTTGAGGTTCGACATACATAAATTCATCAATTTATCTTAAATCTATCTCAGGCCCTAAGATCACTGGTTCAAACTTTGTAGTAGATAGAAAAAAAGACGATTTAAAAGTATGTGTACAGCATCTACTTAAAAGATTTTAATTTTGAGATCTGACTCCAGGACGAAAGATGTAGCGGGTAGGGAGATGGAAACCAGTGGTTTAATTAGAGTAAAATATTTTTGTGATATGAATAGAAGAAATGACAGAACCGACAAAAGTAGAAAAAAATTGCTAGTCAGAAATATTTTCATGTTCAGATATGGCAAGGAAAGCCATGGTAATAATAATAAATATTAAATAGGTCGAGTAATTTTTGAGTATTGAGGCTTTTAAAAATGATACGTTACATTAGGACTACTATCATACGTACTTTAAATATAATCATCACCTTAGGACACGTAAAATTTTGTAATGCCTCAATACTCAAAAATTATTTGACCGATTTTTTATTTATATTACCTATACATACATATAACAGACGTCTTATATACGTATAGCTTCTAAAATATAATTGAAAAATATTTAACCACAACATCTCTACTTATGAACAGCTTTCCTCAAGAAACTAGCAACACGTTTTTCTGAACTTCAGTTTCCAAGTGATCAACTGATTCGTTAAATTTGAATGAAAAGTCTAAAAATATATTTGATACCCCTTTTAGAACGCACTGTACCAAACGTGCGCTATTGTCTGTTATGGAATTTTGTTTTACCGGGCGGAACCGACTGCGATCTTTCGTGCGTTTCTCTAGCTACGCAGTACAGAGGGTCGCGCGGGTTGGGGGTGGGTCAGTGACGTATCGTGCGAAGATTCTTAATTTGTACAAAAGTTTTTCAAAAACGAAAATATTTTTTATCGTTCTGAAAGGGTTAATTCAGTATAGATTCCTTAAGGAAAGCTGTTCAGTTTCATGAGCAGAAGCCACGGTTATATTTATATTGTATTGTTTTGTAATCATATAAACTTGCATTCTTTATACGTAGCGATTGACATTTCCCCAACAATATTATTTTTAAAAATGTTCACGTAAAGACAATTTTCTCGACTTTACGTCAGGTGCACTCCAAAATTAGGCTATTTGGACTCAAGTTCAGGAAAATCAACATTATACAGACTCGTACAAAGACCCCTTCCCTACAAATTACCCGTATTCTAAATATGTAAGTATATTTAAAAGTACTGTAAACTTCGCTTGCAGTAATAGTATCTACATACGAGTATCTATGTACTTTAATCTAGTCTTTGTAAATTGACCTAAATAACATTTCGTTATTGATTACATATGCGTGGCCGGACTAATAGAAGATCTTTCCACTCATCGCCGTGCAAGCCTGAAACTTTTGCAACACAGAACTAATTTTCTATTGCAAAAGTTTAGCTAGAGCATTACAAATTTTGTACGATTCGTTGAACTCTTTTATATCGGACACTGTTTTAATAGCTCGTTTAAATCTTTTGTAAGCCGATCATTCAAATATTTATATATTTTATATGGGGCATAGTAGCTTTAGAATTTTTTAACGTCTTTCGTATTTGTAATTAATCTGTAAGTAAAATATGTTTGACCGTCTCGTCAACATATCACAACGTACAATCTAAGGTACAGTAGAGTGATGAGATGAGATACTCGACAGTATCTCTCGTATATTTAGATCTGTCTCATAGTTAGGCACTTGTTTAGGTATTATTGGAACGTACCTACCAAATAAAATATGAAATAATATTACATAATATAAAAATTATATCGTTGCCCAACATTCGCGAGTTGGTGGCGAGTTGCCCAATATTGCGTGAGACCAGTATTGGTACAAAGCTTATCTGAGTGTAGCCTACTTATAGTCATTATACTAGCATTAAACATAGTGGACTCTCACAATTTACCGGCGAGAGGACTCAAATGCTTTCTAAGATCGCGTGCATTCACGTCATCTTCAAAAACTGAAGTTTGTGTATAAAGCTTTATATTGCACAATAAGCATGTTAAAAATTTTTATTTACAAAATAAAAGCTTGTTTAAAGCGTTCTGGTTCAAATCCTGCCCTATCCATAATGATTTTTTAAGAAAATTGCGTGTTTTACTTTTAAAAGTAAAGAAAACGTCGCGAGGACATCTATCGAATTTCGCATTGTACACGTTCGTCGGTGTAAATATAAAATGTGATGCTTAGTGCAACACAAGGCAAGCATGGCCTTTTCCTAGGCGGTAGGTAGCACTGTCAACTGTGCTATGTGATAAGATAATTGACCACGCTGAATACGTTAAAAACAACAGACTTCAATCGCAACAACTCCAATTTTGCTATGTTTTTGTCTATTTTCTCAAAAACCGCTGAATCGATTTCAATAAAATTTATATGAGACCACCTGTGAAGTATACCCATTTAAACAAAAAAAGAATTTTTGCAAATCGGTTCAGGCGTCTTTGAGTAATCGGTGAACATACATAAAAAAAAAAGATTCCGATGAATTGAGAACCTCCTCCTTTTTTTGAAGTCGGTTAAAAAAGGAGATTGCACAAGAAACCCCGGACATTTACTGAATATTTTTGCAAATAAAGGTAGTAAAAGATTTACTAAGAATATTCGAAAGTCTACGTTAATGTCGGTCGTGTCTCAATGCGGCTTGAGAGTCGCGTCGATCATGTAGGTTTAACTGACTACAGACACTATTACAACCTGGGTTTTACTGTTAGTGGCATTTTCTCCACCGTTTCAATGCTTCGCCAGGCACGTTAAGCCGTTGATGCCGGCTGGTATCACTAGATTGCAGTCGTTTAGCCATGTCGGGAGGCCTTATAAGCGGCTTGAAAATTCGGAAACGAGTTGGCCACTAGCCCCACAACCTCCACCAATCCTTGGCCCCCGTGTGTGGAGTATGGCCTAACCTTCCCGATGTATGGGAAGAGACCCGTGCCCGAGTGGGGACGATATAGGTTGTTAACAATGCCTATGTATGAGCCTTAGAGTTGTGTTAATGTTAATTTTACCTTCGTATGCGGTCTTTAAAAAATTTCTTATATCCTAATTTCAAGACATTTTTGCTCTTGATTACAGGAAAATGTCTCGGAGGCAGACCAAGCGGTACCTGACGCCGGCTGAGGAGTACAAATGCCCGCTCTCGGCAGAGACACAAGCCATAGCCGAGGAAGAACTGCGGGAGAACGAGAACGCCAGATCGCAGGCGCTGGCTGCCCTCAGGAGCTGGATGGAGCAAAACCCAAAGTTCATGGCTGTCAGACTTGGTATGTCTGTGTTATATTTACAAGTTGTTTTTTAAATTGCCAGAATTTTAAGGTTGTAACTCAAATAAAGGCTGAGATTATCTGCGAAAAATGTATGCCTAGGGTGGTCACGACCCTTATCACTGAGGAAGGTGATGCAAGGACAACTCAAATAATTGTGATTTTCTGGTTTGGCGTTCAAACCCAATCTTTAGTACAGGCCAAGAGCAGCTCGAGTACGAGATTTAATTAAATAATACGATGTGCAATAAAGTACCTACCTATTGGACAGTATCAAAAAAATCTGTAAACATGAATGACTAAATAGATTTTTTCTAACAGCAAAAGCTATTATAAGGTATCGATATGTCAACCTGTTTTTGAGTGTACTCGTATTGCTTCACAATTAACAAACTCTATAACTAAACACACGTAAATGTATTAATTAAAGTCGTCATTAATTAAAATCATTAAAAAACCTCTGAAAAATTACATGACAAACGATCTATTTGAACGATGTTTGACTGTATTTGAATGGGGTAAAAATAATTTTGATTTTTAAAACATTATTAGAAATTTTAAAATATTTCTTGTTCAAAGCTTAGCTATCAGTCCCTATTAAAAAAGTTCCTCTTCTATCTGTAGTTCTCTTTTTTATCCTCAATGGGTTATCCTTATAACAAAGTTAAAACCACGACGGTGGAGGAAACGAGCTACGCTCTGTTTATTCTTCAACTTAATAAAATTCCACCCCTCCTGATTTTGGAAATTATATTTGATTTACGTGGTTTTCTTCAATTTATCCGTCAAATTACCGACACTGCCGGATACCCGGAAGTAAATTCGAGCAAGGTTTAATAAGTAAGCCGTGATCAGTTACCTTATTAAAGAGAAACCACATGTGGAACATTATCACGCAATTTCAGATGCTAACTTCCTCCTTCGGTTCCTGCGTACAAAGAAGTTCAGTGTACCAATGGCCCAGGAAGCTATCGAGCGCTACATTCTTCTGCGACAGTCTTGGGGAATCGCCTTCAACCAGCTCGACTATAAGCTGCCAGTGATGATGGAACTCATTGATTTGGGGTGAGATATACACTAAGGTCACGCACAAAGTAATTCAGAGGTCATTTCCCCTCCTCCAGCCAGAATTATAAGGCCAAATCTTTGAACATGTTGAAATTAGTAAGCTTGATTACTTTAAGAAGTTATCTGTTACTTTTAAGGCTATGATGTGCAGGTTTCCTCACGATGTTTTTCCTTCACCGTTAAAGCATTCGGTATGAAAATGCACGTAAGTTTCGAAAAACTCATTGGTGCACTGGCCAAGATTTGAACCCGAGACCTCTGGTTAGGAGGACGGAGTCACTAACCTGCACATCTGATTTCTAGTTGTATGATGGTCGCGTTGCACACGTCCGTAGGTGTAAATCTTAAATGCCCTACACGTGACCAAGGGTGATGATAAATGCAACACCAGGCAACCGCCGCCTATACCTTGCGGATAGGACGGTTAAATTGTGTCACACGATAAGAGAGAGAAGAGGCTATGATTACATGTTATGGGCGTAATGGACTGACCACATCAATCTCCCGATTCAATTAGATTGTTTAAGTTTCATCACACTAAAAGTGCGATGATGAAGCCCAGACACAAGTAATTAAGTAGTGTCACAACACGAAGTAATATTATCATCCACTGATCGAACTATATTACAAAGTATTGCCTGTTTTCCATTAGAATTACAAATGGAAACTAATAAAATATAGATAAAGTATGCCGAGCTGAAAAGCCTTCCTGAATAACTGTTTATATACTCGCCGAGGTATCGTACGGCCGCAGGTTTAACGGCATGTTCTACAAGGATCTACACATCCACTGAACCTGTCAGAATCGACTTTTCTGAACTCAAACTAGTAGGGGATTGTTATTCTAATGACTAAATTGTTCCAGGTACATTTTTGTGAGCCCGTTCAAAGACCATGCAGGTCGTCGCGTTGTCATTTACAGACCCGGTATACAACGACTTCTTTCTAAACTATCATTAATCATTTACTTATTTGCTTTTTATTTGTACGTATGGAGGTGAGACATCGTTTGCTTAAAAAATACAAATAAAGTTTCCACGCGCATTGGACAACAATATGATAATTACCATGTAATTATAACTGGTATAATCACATCATAGAGTTCTAAATATTTATTGAGAGTACTGTAAAACACGCTAATGTATATTAAGGCTACTTAATTCAGAAACTATTCTGATTTGCACTTGCTTCTAATACAATATATAGTAATTATACATAACTAAGTACATTGTTTATACTCATATTATGAACCTAATTTATTACTAATAATAATAGAACGATGAAATGAGCAATTTGCATAGACGACTAATAACATCGGTTAGTAATATCATTAATATATTTAATTGCATCTATTTAGCCTTTTAGTGCGATCATCATTGCACCACATCATCTTGTAATTTTAAACAAAAACGCTTACAAATACAAAACTAAATCATTAATTACATACATTCAACGACAGGTGTTTTTGATCCATACAAATACACGAACCAAGACATGTGCAGAGTGATGGGAATTTGTTACGAGACGCTTATGGAGGACGAGGAGTCACAGGTTCGAGGATTGGTGCATTTCGCTGATGGATCCGGAGTCAGCTTCCCCCACCTTACGCTCTTCACACCTAAAGAAGCTGTCAGAATCGTGAAGAATGGCGAGGTACGTTAAGACGTAAATGCTTAGGTATTTCCAGCCAGCAACTTAAGTATCCGTGGATCGTCGTTTCATTGGGCATGCAAATAAAAACGGAGCCCCTTTGTAATACGGCGGATCAACTTAAGCCGGATTGTCATTGCGATAAATTATTTTGTCTCTGATGATGATTAAGGTTTAATATCTACTAAAATATTAGGGAGTTTCAACTACGCTTAGCGGTTAAATAAAATGGGAATACATACAATAGGAAGATGATGACGATTACTGTTAGCGGTTTAGTTACCTTATAATACGAGATTTTTTTCTTGAAAATTTACTTAAATCATATTTTTAAAACTTAAGAAATGTCATGTCTAAAAAAATTTCCCCCCGTACCAAAAAAATACAAAGAAAACTACGCTCAACAAGCAAATTAGATACAGATTCCTCACGGCCTCTTTTTCACATCATTTTAACAACAATTGAACGTTCCAGTCATGGTTGCATTTTGTAAACTTCGATTTTGTAATTTTAGGTACCTAAGTGAAACGGTTATGTAATGAAACTGTTAATATTTTTCAGCGCACAATTCCTATGAGACACAAGGAGATTTACGGAGTAAACGTGCATTCTACAATAAAATTCGCTTTAGACTTTGGCATGGCGTTAATATCGGAGAAAATAAGGAAACGAGTGAAGCTTTACACATCTCCGGAACTCGTGGAAATCGACAAAAACCTGTTGCCCCAGGAGTATGGCGGAAAGATGCCGATGAAGGATATGATCGGTATTACCTATATTTATGCAAATTATGTCAATATCTGTACCATTTCTGCTCATTTTAGGATAAGTACCTAGATTCAAAATCACAGAAATTATTTGTTTATTTAGAAACTTTTACACTGCCTATTTATTTTTATAAGACCTATTTGCATTTGGAAATTGATAATAACTGAACAGCTGGTGCAAAAAAAGTGACATTTACTAAGTTCGTTTTAGGCAATCCGTTCTTCCCCGTGATCCACCTGGTTGGTACATCTGGGAGGACAATGGGGATTTTTTCCGTAGATCACCTTAGTACACCTGGGTGTGCCACGGATAGTTTTTGTTTCCCCTGGAACACCTTATAATAAAACTCCTTACATTTGTGACTGAAACCTTTGTTAAATCGTACTGTAAAAAATCATTACTGCACCAACATCTGCTATATTTATTGCCTATTAACAATGAAACAAGAAAAATATTTTGAATTTTAAAAAGGACAGTAAGGCTACTTTATACGAATCAGTTTTATCTGGTTCGGGCGGGGCGCTCTGATGCGCTTAAGATTCCTAACTGCAAGGGCTCGTATGAAGAAGAGGAGAAAATTCTCATTTAACAATAAACAATTCCTTTCAGAATCATGGAAAGAGGAGCTAGCAAAGAAACGTGACATACTGTTGCTGAACGACAAAATGAGTGTTCGACTTGAGATGTACAGCGAGGCTGCTCGTGAGGGAGCCATATCTGCCTTGCGTTCGGGAGCCAATACATGCGCGAGCGCAGACGCCGTGGGTGACGCTATGCGAGGTCTTACAGGCAACTTCAGAAAGCTTGAAGTGGATTAGACTGATTCTACAAACTTATCGGGTTATTTGTAGTTTTTAATAGTATTGTAATTAAGGAAAAGATATAATTAATTACCTAAGTATAGTATTGTTCGAAATGACTAGGATAACTAGAGTTTATAAGTTCTGTACATATTAAATTTTATATACTTAAGAATAAAAATATATTCATGGATAAGAAGCAAGCCTTTTCTTACCTACACAAAACTAACAAACATTGTAATTACAAATAAGCCCGCCCGGTTTTGGTGTGAAGGATTTCATAGTAATCCGAATATTACAAAAATACCGCTCCCGGAACGCTTTCGCAACGCCGCGAGGCCGCTTTTATGGGTGTTGCGCTTTAATTATAATGCTGCTGCTGCTTGTAAATTACTTTATGAAAAAGAGCTTTTAATAGTTTTGAGTTATTTATTTTAAAAAATCCTCAACTACTCAACTGGAACAAATTAATGCACAGTTACTTAAACATATAAATTATTTTTCACTATCAATAACAAATATAGAAGGAAATCACTGTAATAATAAGTTCATGTCTGAAAACTATGAAGATTTTTTTTTGTTTCATGGTGACTACCATTATAATTTTTTGACAGACAAGTGAATATACATAAATATATGTGTAAATGTGACTCATAATGTGCATGAAAATAATGTTGAAGCCAAAATACATAGTTTTAGATATAGCTTTATTAGCTATTCGATGTTTTGAGCAGCAATGCCTTTAACTATATCAACTAATTCTAGTTATGTCTATTACGAGTTGTACAACGAAATATTATGCGTATTTGAGTCCTATAAAATTTACGTTAAAAAACCTATGAAAACACCAACATAGCTGATACTGTTGGAAAACACTATAATCCTTAGCATTCATAATATATAATTAATCTAAATTAAATAGGCACTTTTTAATTTTAAATTCAGTTAAAACTCTATTACATTTTCGGCCAGAAGCAGCTATAAATGTTTCCCAATGTTAGTTTAATTTACACTTATTGATCTTAGGCTTATACGTCCAACATCACCGGAATGAATTAGAGGACCTCGGAATGCAGTTGATTGACTCATTCTAATAGATCAAATTACCGGAATGAATTTGGAGACCTCAGAATGAAGTTTTTGAGGCCTAGTAATTAAAAACTTCACAATTTCCTAGAAATTATCGATCTTATTTTTGCGCCTCAACTAACATGTTCTTTATTGGCATATTGTTTAACATCTCAATTCATATCTATACTGCAATTTAATCTCAATTTACACTATATTTTCCCTATTGTATTCTGTGTTGCCATTGACGGAAGATTCAGCGTGATACATAGTATACCCTAGACGAAAAAATATCAATCGTCACACATTTTGGCACATTAATAAAAATGGAGTAGAAAACAAATTCTTTGAATTTTCTATTTTTCATTATTGAGAATCAGATGGATTATGTGTAAGTTCTAATTAAATCAAAGTTCTAATTAAATAAAGTGAATTTGACCTTTCAAGAATTTGTATACTCTACCGTGTACTCTAATTAGTGCTGCTATCTGAAGATTTTTATACAATTCATCAGTTTCTAACAGAATATTAAAATACAATTTATTCAAAATTACAATGTAGTAAGTACGTCAAATAAGTACCATACCTCGCCCACCTTAGAAAACAACAAAACGTGCCTGAAGTTGTTACTGCTCGAGCAAAAATCGAAAAAAAGTGAAACTGTATCAAAATGTCTTCTATAAGTCGAGGAACCTGAAGAAATATGAAAACTAAATCTACTGAATATCAGTCTTATTTGAGCATCTAGGCCTTTAGATCTAGCTCCAAGTTTACAGTTTGAATGTTGTTTACTGCAGTAAACAAAACATCATCGAAACTACCGACCGACATGCGCAGTTGGTTTACATGCAAGCTACATGCAAAATGCACATCATCTTCATCCTATTACTTTTTGTTTACTGACATTAAAAAGTATTTTATCATGTCAGTCTACAATTAGAAGAATAGAAAGAATTTGTCATAGGTGCACCACAAACGTGGTCATCGTGCAGTCAGCATGCAGTCAACTGGTGCAGCAGACTTTAATCGGGAAGCAGACCGTCTAAATAGACCGTTTATTTTCATTAATTGACCCCTAGGTATTTTATCGTCTTTTTTAATCAAAAATGTCTAGGAAAAGTAAATATAGTTTTATAATGAATAATTTCTTCATGTGTAGCGTTGCATTATACAGGGTTACAGGAATAGTCGTACTGAATATTAAAGGACGTTATTATTCAGGTCATTTCTGATGAATTTGATTCTATGATATGGTGTCCGAAACTTAACCGTTATGGAGATATTGAACTTTATAGATTTTTTTAAAAAATCCTAAATTTTTTGGCATTTTTGTCGATTTTTTTGGAATTAGTGCTTCTGAGGTACGTTTTTTTGATGTAACTAGTTAGAAAGCATGTCAATTAATAAAAATGATTAACCAAATCTGAACGTACTACTAACAGCTTAAAAATACTGCTTGACAACGGTTACAATTAAATAATTTTCAATAAGAGTTTTTAAATTTGAAGCTCTCTGTTTAAAAAAATGTATGTAACTTATTCTGCAAATTATTTTAAAAACTTCTACGTCTCTTTAACTATTCAAAAAGGTATAACACTTACTATTAAATAGGCAAAATATTGACCAAATAACAGTTAAGTTAGCAGAGGGTACATTTTTTTAACAACTCTTTAGTCCTTTTCAGCTCCAAACTAAGAGCAGTTTTCTTCTCAAAACTTTGTTTCAGGCCTTAATTCTTGTTAATCGATTCTTTAATTTACAGATTCTCATCGATTAATAAGACTAAAGGCCTTAGGGTGCATTTCCACTGATACGGAGCGGGGCTGAGCAGGGCGGAGAAGATCAGAGAATAGTAGCAAGTGTTTTCACTGAAGCGGGACGGAGCAGAGTAGAGCAGAGTGGAGCGAAGTAGGGCGGATCAGTTCATTCATACATTCATTTAAAGTTCAATATCTCCATAACGGTTAAGTTTCGGACACCATATCATAGAATCAAATCCATCAGAAATGACCTCAATAATAACGTCCTTTAATATTCAGTACGACTTTTCCTGTAACCCTGTATAGCTGTAAAAAGAATAATAAACTAGAAGCTTTTGTGATGTGGTGTTGGACGGAGGAGGATGAAAAGAATCAGCTGTATGGAAAAAATAACAAAAATGGTTACGTCGAAATGGTTTAAAATAAGATAAACTTGCTAAACACAATAAGAAATAGAAGATAGAAAAAATTAGGACACTGATGGGACAGGACGGCTTCATAAAAACTATTAAAGAAAGAAATCGAGAAGGAAGAAGGGATATAGGAAGACCAAGAAGGAACCTTGAAAGATTGATGTGATGCAGTACCGGAGGTAAAGTTGTTGGCAAGAGACATTTTGTAGGTTTGACATGAAAGAGGTTTAAACAGGTTTTATTTGTAAATTTTTGTTAGTTGTATATAATTTTTCGACAAGTTTCACTCTTTTTCGATGGGTCGAATTACGATTTACTGTACGTCTTAATTAAGTTCTAATTATAACTAATTATAAATCTATCTTTAAAACGTATATAAATTCTTAAATTATCATTAACATTAACACATTATTAATAAAATTGAGTATACATGGATTTTTGGCACTACGTTTGGCTCAATATTACATACATTTGGCTTTTTATGGCGATTAATGGAGTTCTCTTTTAGCAATAACACAAATTATATATATGTCAAAGTCTAACAAAATAGCGAAAGAAGTTACGCTCAAGTATTTTAGCGATATTCTATAATTTTAATTTTTAAAACTAATAATGCCTCTAAATTAAATTATGTTACAGGGCATGCCATCCCTTGTGTCCCTAATGTTATATTCTCTAATCACCAACATATTCATGTAATCGAACACATATTTAGTTAGAATAACCGATCATTACAGTGTAACCTCACAGTTCTCGTACTTCTGTGAAACCTTGTAGTTGCTAAGTAGAAAGGGCGTAGGAACTAGCTCCACACCGCGCCGCTGGTGCAAGCGGCGGTTCAGTGTGACGCATTTATCATTATGTGTTGAGAGGGCCACTGAAAACGGACAAACATAAATGAACACGGAGCCAAAGCTATACATTTTTATCTGATACTCTATGTTCGTACCAATAAATACAACAAATTACCTGTCCTCGGCACCCTCGGCAGTGTGGCCATGTCCGCGGGTCAGACCCAGTATTGGTTGCGACGGAGCATAGGATTCGATGCAACCCCACCGGCACGGATGGGATACGCTGATTCACTGGCCTCGTAGCTACTCCAGTCTTCAGCCTGCGGAATGAAAATGGACACATCTTGTAAATTATTACCAAAACAAAAGGACACAGCCGATTACACCTTCGTCCATTCGTTTTGGTGGTTGTATAAGCCGTTACCGGAGTGACACTCTGCCATATTTATAGCAGGAATATGCATCGGCAGAAGGGTTACTACCATTTTGATCACTCTTTTCCTGCGACGCAACTGCGACCCCTGACCGAAACTAGACCGAACATAAGACGCCACCTTGCCGATAGGAATATTTATCTCCGCACCTAGCGAGAGATTTTTCAAAACACAACGGCTAAGTTAATGTCACTAAAGGCATATTCATGACAACAGCAGATAGTCAACTCACATCGGTATGGTCATCTGCCCCGTACGGGTACCGCGCATTGAGGTCTGGCAGCCCAGTGTCGGCCAGTGGCGTCACCTTGCAAGCCACGCTGCCACCAGATGGCACGGGCGTGCTAGCGCCAGTGTGCACCGATTGCTCCGACGACACGTAGCTGTGTGCGAACAAAATTGTTTTAACGAAACGTCTTAGGCTTTGTTTCATATTAAAGCTGTCACAATAACTAAAACATTACTACTTTATAAGAAACAGCAGTCGTTCCATGACTATGTTACTAGTAGTCACTAGTCAGGTTTCTTTGTGACGTAAATATTCTGTTTGCTACAATACATATCGAGGGATCACGGGCGACTTGTATTAAGCGACATTTTTGTAACTTTACAGGAGAGCGTGTCAAAGTTTTTATTTTCGGAAAAAAAGTCATATTAAAATATGTATCAATATTTTTACAAAAAAAAAGGCCAAAGTTGTTTTCCTTAGCAAAATCCGCACAATTTAGTCAGGTTTTCATGTTTTTTAAGCTGTTATTACTAGAAATAAATGTCGTTTGATACAAACTGACCTCACATCACTTTTATTTAGAAATAGGCTAAATGATTCAAACTCCATAAACTGTAAATTATAGGTTCAGGAAAAAAGATTTAAGCGACAGTGAGATGGAGTTTTAGTGTAAGGCTAAATGTATTAACAATCATAGCAATATCGAAATAGAATCAGGCTTTTCAGCTTAAGCACCTGAAATATCATAAAGTAGTTGCAGATCAAAATGATTTATATAGCACTTAATACTGACAGTGAATGGTTTGGAATGACAGTAAATTTGTATTTATAATAAAGATTGGCGGTTGGAACAACATTATTTTGCAGTTTTTTGAAATCTCTCAGAGTAAAGTATTTGAATGAAGTGTTAAAATAAAACTAAAATTGACTAAAATAAACAAATTATTGTTTTTAGTATAATAACGGCCTAAGAATTAACATTTTTGGTAATTTGAAAAATATTTCAGCTCAAAGCTCTTCATAATTCTTGATTGCTACTAATCCCATAGTGGCATTCGCCAGAGTATAATAAAACTTTGACTCACTTCAAGTGCTTTCAACATAAACTGCAGGAATAATTGTAGTCGCTCTTCTCCCAAATAATGCAATATTCGAATGTACTTTTTATGTATGAAGAATCTATGAATATTTTTTTATATATTTCTTTCTTAGGCCAGTCTTTCTTTATTTTCACAGTCGAGCTCCAGTAATGATCAGATATGTCTCTTCCTTCTTGTTTACTTATATTTTGTGTCCGCATTTTTTTCCACACAAGAATTTGCTTTGATAAGATGCTCTGTATGTTATATTTGAAAATGTTTTGTCCTTTCATTTCCATAATCTTGGATGTCCCACAAAATTACAAGTAAGTTTGTTTAGGGATTCGTACCTCAAAATATAAAACCGGAACCATTATAGGATCACTTCATTGTCTGCCTGTCTGTCAGTTTATCAAGACTTAATGAAAATGAAAATATTTTATTCGAAGTAGGTAGCAGTGTACACTTTTCGAACGTCATTCTTTTATCTACCTAATATGAGGTTCCTACTACTCGGAACTCGTATAGCCGCCGTTTCGGGAAGTGTTTGCGGAGTGAGAAGAAACAACGGGCCCTAAAGAAATTCCAACACATTTTTTGAAAAAAAAAGTCTTATATTCTATTACATCTTAATGCTAGGTCAAGAAATGAATAAATATAAAAAAGACAGGATTCAAATTAGAATCTAATAACTGAGAATCACACAAAAAATAATCAATGACAAGATGATTTAAGGGTATCAAACCTATAGGGTACTAATTGATTACCCAGAATCAGTCAAGAAAGACTTATAGCAAACGTAATGGGAAAAATCCGAAAACCGTAGCTACCTACATCATTAAAAAAGGCGATTAAAACTTATTTTCAGTTGGTAAACTGACCGCGACCTATGTTGATGTATGGAGACAATAGTTTTTCAACGGCTAAGTTAAGTTTCTGTACGGAATCCTTGGTGCGTGAGTCCGACTCGCTCTTGGCCTGTTTTTATAAACACATAGGTCATTTATATACTAAGGGTTTGAATTCCAATCATCAGTTAAAATATATTTGTCTGAAACTCATACAAAAATGACACGTAACTGTCAAATACGTCTTTTCTGAGAATTGAAAAACAGGCCCTTCGTAACATGCATACTATTAAAGAAACATTTTAAAATGAATTACCTATAATCATTGTATGTCTCAATAACCACAAAAAAGCGACTGCATTAAAATGAATCCTATGTCAATCTGGGGATCAAGACAAATGTAACGACACCTGTTAAGCTAAAATCCATCATGCCGCTTAGGCTACAAAGCCAGCCAAAGAAATATACATAAAATCATACGTACATACATAAGCACAGTCGAAAAACATAACCCTTCTTTTGACGCAGTCGGGTAAAAACATCAAACTGAGATGCCAAAATCGAATTGTTAACAATTAACACATTTTTTCTGAGCTTTACAATACATAAAATAGCATACCTATGTTAAAAAAAAATTTAAAGGAAAATGCATGCATTCTTATCCACAATAATAATCATAATAAAGTTTATGTGGTTTAGTCTCTATTAAGTTTTAAAACATGACTTTGATAACGAGACGTGTAGAATTCGACATTTCGATTATTTTGACAGTAATTTAATGTTTATTAACAAACAATACTCTTACTTAACTATCTAAGATACATCAATTTCTAAAATCATTGTTACTTTAAGAAAATTATCAATTTTATTTTGAAAAACAGGTGATGATTTCCTGCGAATACTGTTACACGTCATCACTCACTCACGCTTCAAGGTGGCTGAAGCAACGCGGGAGACGCGCGCAGTATTTCTACCGACGCGGTTCAGTCGTACCGGCGCCGATAAATCTTTGACTTAGCCGACAACGAACAAACGATTCATACAAAATTATGACTGTCTTAACGAACATAGCTTTCCTAATTCCGGTACAGGAAAATTGTTTTAACTCCCACCACTTACAGTTTGGATATGTCTGATGCGACAGATATTTATTAAATTGGTTTAAGAAAAAGGGTTTAAAAACCGAGTAAAAAGAATTTGGATTGAAGATTAAAATGTTTAAACACCTGTGTGTATTAAAATTAGAAGCAGGATAAACGGTTTAAGCGATATTAGGTACAAATTTTAGGTGCAGGCAAAATGTTTTAAGCGACCTGAATTATAAATTTCAGGTGCAGGCTAAATGTTTTAAGTGACATTAAGTATGGATTTCAGGAGCAGGCAAAACGATTCAAGCGCCCTATGTTACCAAATTGATGTTAGGAAAAACAGCATAAGTCAATAATTTGTCTGTATGAAGTCCATATTTTCCAAAATTGTACAAAATATGTGTCGCATCAATCAAAGCAGATTCGGACTGGACCTAAATTTACTGTTGTTTCAAGTGCCAAAAAAATACTCAGATCGCCACTAACCGGGCGTAAACGACGCAGAAAAATCTGGCGATTCCGAATATATATATGAGTTTAAATTAGTTCTTGATACGAAAGGCTATGCATGTGCTCATGAAAACAAACAACTTTCCCTAAGGAACCCATAGCCAAATCGCAAAAAAAATGTTGGTCTATTCATACAAATCGATCAGCCGAGCGGCCAAATTATTATGAAGAGTCCAAATTTTTTTTTTTGCGATATGACTATGGGTAGGGAAAGTTGTTTGTTATCATGAGCACATTCATAGCCTTTGGTATCAAGAACTAATTTAAAGTCACCCTGTATAACTCAATTTTTTTTTTTTTATGTGATAGGTGGCAAACGAGCAGACGGATCACCTGATGGTAAGCGATTACCGCCGCCCATGGACACCCGCAACACCGGAGGAGTCATCGGCCAGAATGTCGCTTAATACAAGTCGCCCATGAACCCTCGATATAATGTTAGTATTAAAGTACTTATCTGAACATGTGCAACAAAAAAATGGGGTCAAAAGGCCGTATTCTGACCGTAATATTTTCTTTTTATTAAAAGTAGTAGCTATAAAAGCAAATCTTTTAGTACTGTAGTGATGGAATCTCTACAGCCGCGCATTGTGATATTTTCGGCGTTGAAACGTTTCTATTAAAAATAATAAGGATTTAAATCGTTCGCTGTCTGATTTTGATGGTTTGGAACCGGAGATTCTCTAAGGGTTCGTTATGATGATAATATCTATGTAAATATTTTAATATTTTTTATTGGAAATAAACCAAAATAATCAAAAGTATCAGAGTTTTCCTCAAGAACCTTATAGTAACTAGCTCTCAAATTTCAAATATTTTGATGCAACTTTTAATCACCGTTTAATAGGCGGTGTCCCTTGAGCAGGAGATGGCATTAGATGATCAGGCGGGCGCGGCAGGGGTATCGGCGCCACCCCCTGCGTCTGGCCGTGTATCTTGGCAAGCGCGTTCTGGTCCCGCAAAAGGTACCGCCGACACTTCAGCAGCGCGAAGATTACCACGATCGCGAGAATAGTGCCGGAGAGAGCGACAAGGATCATCATGTAATAAGACGTTGTTTCACCATTTGCCACCTGTAATGTCAATAAAATAAATTGTATAGCTACCCTGTGAATTATTTTTGAGAATAAAAGTATAAGTGCAAGATCGATCGATCGTGTCCGTCACGATGTCTCGACCAAGTGAGAAATTTGAGTTTAGACACCACACAGATTTAGTACCTAATTAGTACTATTTAGTACCTATAATGAAATAATTAGTGCCTCTTTATTTTTGAAGAAATTTGAAAAATAAAGTGGTCAGCCATTCTGACGTCAGGTTGACTGGACCAGTTTTGGTTATCAATAATTTCCATACTTAGAAGCATTTTTAAGTAATTGTTTGTGCACTACGATTTAGTACCAAATTAGTATCTACACATATATTTTTTTCAAATTTATTGAGGTACGATTAAAAAAGTAATGGCCAAAAATAACTTTGTATGAAGAAATAAGCACCACGTGGTTTTCATAGTTAGAGACTGTTTTTGATACTTTTTTTGCATCAGAATTTAGTACCTAATTAGAAACTAAATGTATATTTTTTTCAGATTTTTTGAAGTACAATAAAAAAAGTTATGGCCAAAAATAAATATTGTATGGAGATTAGGCACTACGTGGTTCTCATAGTTGGACAGTTTTTTCCACTTGTCTAACATCAGGATTTAGTACCTATGGTTGCTCACGGCGATCTCGTGCCAAACCAAGTCCAATGTTGGAGAGCCTCCTATGAATCTCTTGAAAATTTCGAGCTGAGGGTATGAGTCTGCCCGGGAAAGCATTTATGTATGCAGTCCGAGCGACTGTTGTGCGACCATGTGACATGCCATAATAATAATGCATGTCGGCTATTTCTCGAGGTGAGAACTCTGTCAATCGCGGCATTTCGTCAACACTTAACAGCAGAACAGGAACAGTCCAAACGTAACGAACAGTAGAAAACGTAACAGTCAACAATGTAACAAAAACTTAATAACAAATCAACGAGAACACAATGCGAGAACGAGAACAGTAGCAGCGGCGAGAATATCGGAGCGACTGTCTGGGTGATATTGTAAGTCCTAGTACCTACACATATATTTTATTAAGATTTTTTGAGGTAAGATTAAAAGAGTTATGGCCAAAATTAACTTTGTATGGAGAATTAAGCACCACGTGATTCTCATAGTTAGAGACAATTTTTGAAACTTTTTTTACATCAGAATTTAGTACCTAATTAGTAATAAAACATTTATTTTTTTTCAGATTTTTTGAGGTACGATTAATAAAGTTATGGCCAAAAATAAATATTGTATGGAGATTAGGCACTACGTGGTTCTCATAGTTGGAGACTGTTTTTGCCACTTGTCTTAACATTAGGATTTAGTACCTAATTAGTACCTACACATATATTTTATTCAGATTTTTTGAGGTACGATTAAAAGAGTTATGGCCAAAATTAACTTTGTATGGAGAATTAAGCACCACGTGATTTTCATAGTTAGAGACAATTTTTGAAACTTTTTTTTACATAAGAATTTAGTACCTGATTAGTAATAAAACATATATTTTTTCAGATTTTTTGAGGTACGATTAATAAAGTTATGGCCAAAAATAACTTTGTATGGAGAATTAAGCACCACGTGGTTTAATAGTTATAGACTGTTTTTTACACTTGTCTTTACATCAGGATTTAGAACCTAATTAGTACCTACATATATATTTTTTTCAGATTTTTTGAGGTACAATTAAAAAGTTATGGCCAAAATTAACTTTGTATGGAGAAATAAGCACCACGTGGTTTCATAGGTAGAGACTGTTTGTGAAACTTTCTTTTACATCAGGATTTAGTACCTAATTAGTACAAAACATATATATTTTTTCAGATTTTTCGAGGTACGATTAAAAAGTTATGGCCAAAAATAACTTTGTATTAAGAATTAAGCACCACGTGCTTTAATAGTTAGAGAATGTTTTTGACACTTGTCTTTACATCAGGATTTAGTACCTAATTAGTACCTACAAATATATTTTTTTCAGATTTTCTGAGGAACGATTAAGAAAGTTATGGCCATAAACAAATTTGCATCGAGAATTAAGCACCGCGTGGTTTTCATAGTTAGAGACTGTTTTTACACTTGTCTTTGTATCAGGATTTAGTACCTAATTAGTAACTAAACGTAACATTTTTTCAGTTTTTTTTTGAGGTACGATTAAAAATGTTATGGCCATAAACAAATTTGTATATTAAGCACCACGTGGTTTTCATAGATAGATAATGTTTTTGACACTTGTCTTTGCATCAGGGTTTAGTATATATGTAATTTTTAACGAAACATTATTTTCATCAGATCTGTAAAAAAACACAAAAAAGAATTGTACTTACCTTATTCTGTTTCAACTCTTACTGAATTTGCTGCTTATTGTATATTTAATAGAATTGCAGAATAAATTAGTTCCTACGTTTATAAGAAATATCCGAATTATTAACATTTATTTTTATACATAAAGAAACAGTGTATAAAAATACGTAAAATATTTTTTTATTTACGATAGTTCTTTACAGTTATACGAATGAACTAACTACATTAAATATAATTGACCACGCTGAATACGTTAAAAACAACCGACTTCAATCGCAACAACTCCAATTTTGATATGTTTTTGTTGATTTTCTCAAAAACCGCTGAATCAATTTCGATAAAATATATATGAGACCACCTGTGAAGTATATCCTTTTAAACAAAAAAAGAATTTTCCAAAACGGTTCAGGCGTCTTCGAGTAATCGGTGAATATACATAAAAAAAGATTCCAACGAATTGAGAACCTCCTCCTTTTTTTTGAAGTCGGTTAAAAATAATAATAAGACTGGCAATTGTTGAAAAATTACTGGTTATTTACAGTTTTATGAAATACATATGTCGAATCAAATAAGAGAGATAAATATTATAAAATGTTTATCTTAAATAGTTTAAGTCAGTATGTCCTATTATTTTTATTTATACTTTACAGACAAAAAGACTACTGGAAATACAGGGTGAAAAAAAGTTCATATGAGATTTTTAGACGTTACTCAGTATCAATTAGGGAATACAGGAAAATCATTAAAAAACCGATCTACACCCCTTTTTAACTTTCCATACGCGTTTTCTATTCACTATTCGTATTTCGTATGGGAATCTGAAAAAAAAATACAAGAGCGGAATTTTTCAATATTTTTTCCTCTATTCTATAAATACTTGATTCTGAGTAACCCCTTAAAATTTCAAACGTACTTATTTTAACAACCCGTATAATGCAAAAAGTATGTAAGCTATCACATTATTTAAATTTACAGAGTCTGCTTCCTCACGTATACGTATGGCGTATATTTTTCCTCAGTGCCCCGTTTCCTTTACCTCAGTGAGCCACTTTTGTTTCATACTGTCCAAAAGAAGGCAAACTGAGTCTTTTAATACGTTATTTGATCAAAGTTTGTAAAATAGGAAAAAATATAGAAAAAATATACAAAATATGAAAAAATACCCATTATAGGAACGTTTGTAATGACTGTTCTAAAAGTAGGCATACTGAGAAAGTTGGCAAAGGTTCCCGAGATCGTATAATCTTTAATAACAAGCTTTAATAACTACACCCTCTTGTTAAAGAACGTCTAGATTTTTGTTTGTAACGTATTTTTTCTTTACGCATTATAAAATAAAAAAGAAACTAATTACCACAATATAAGGACATTATACAGTATGGACACTCCCTGCCCCTCTCCGTAGGCTATCTCACCCCTCACATGTAACCAATCTATGACCATTTGTCAAGAGTTTGGCAAAACAAAGCACAGTATCTTCTTCTTTTTATCATGTGGCACATTTGACCGTTCTATCCACAAGGTATAGACGGCGGTTGCCTAGTGTTGCACTTAGGATCACCCGCAGTCACGTGTAGGGCATTTAGATTTACACCCAGGCGCAGTCCGAGGGGGGGTCGTAGGTGTCATGACCCCCCCCCCCCCCAAAATCGTGCACATCAAACTGCCAAACCTTATAAAATAGACAATTCACGAATATTTAATTGCAGGTAAACTAAGGTTTTTGTTTAAATAAATAAAAAAATATAGGGTGACTTTAAATTAATTCTTGATACGAAAGGCTATGAATGTGCTCATGATAACAAACAACTTTCCCTAAGGAACCCATAGTCAAATCGCAAAAAAATTTTTGGACTCTTCATACTAATTTGGCCGGTCAATTGATCGATTTGTATGGAGGGACCAAAATTTTTTTTGCGATTTGACTATGGGTTTCTTAGGGAAAGTTGTTTGTTATTATGAGCCTTTCGTATCAAGAACTAATTTAAAGTCACCCTATATATTTTATGTAATTTTATAAATAGGAAAATAACCTCTGCTCCCTCTTCAATTACTGGAGTGCAAAAGAGAGTGTAAAATTAAACTAAAACTTTCTAAAAATGCAGGGAAACTGAAGTGTTTAATTTGATAAATTACAAAGATGTAGAACATGCATAAGGGCTAATGGCGGGAATTTTGAACATTTATTATAAAAAAAAGATATTTTTTATCCATACTGTCTTTTGTTTTTATCCATTGTATCCTGGCGTAGCGTGGCAGTTCGTTATTCAAATGAACAAACCAACCAAAGTCTTGCTTAGTTACTTTATGTCGATAGAATTTTAGTATAGCAAAACTCCAAAAATTCGACCATGGTGCATTAGAATTATCATTAAAAAAAATGTTTTTAATGTAATGTCAAACAATTATACCATTTTAGAATTGTCAATAACTAAGCATATATTTAAAGTTGTTGGTACGATCAGCTTAGTAATTTTTTTTTACACCACAGGCTATCGAAGTTAACTATTCGAAAAAGTTTTTGTAAAAAATTTGCAAAACTTATTTTTTTACAGGATTTGCCAGCACTTTAAGAAATAATTTACTATTGTGTTTGATGAACTATTCACGAATATATTCACGAATATTTAAAAAAAACAGGACTTAAAAATGTCACAATTTGTAGGAATGGCATGCATTAAACTGTAGGTCAATTTTTTTGAAAAAAAACTAAAAATACCGATATCACAAAAATGGTGGGACTTTTACTAGAATTTTTTTTGATATGTAGTAGGAAATGATTCGACCAATCCGCAGGTGAAGGATAATCCTTCACTTTTTGGACACCCTGTATAAATTTGACACTTCTTCATGTCTGTACTGTACACGTGTTAAATAAGTGTGTGAGTATCTGCTGCTTAAGAGGCCGTTCTCAAAGCGCAAGCGCTAGTTCTCGAAACGGAGGCAACGAAATATATACCCGATTTATGATAGATTTGAATTTATTGCATTTTTAAAACATTTATAATTAATGCCGATATATTTATGCGAAAGTATGGATGTTTGTTTGTTTCACTTTCACGCTGAAACTACTGAACGGATTTGGATGAAAGTTGGTAGACAGATAGATAAAGCACTCGGCTAATACATGTGATACTTTTTTCCCGAAAAACTCGAGGTTTCCTGGAGAAATGCTTAAAAACTCAAAAATTTCCACTTCGCCACTAGATGGCATCACCTTAACATTTTCTTTTTTTCTGGGGACCCAATTCTGAAGTCCACGCAGATGAAGTCACGGGGTCACGGGCGGAAGCTAGTGTAAAATAAATAAATATACATAAGATAAACAATCTTACTAGCTAGGGAACTGACACATGAAAATGTGAATTGTCTATTAATTACCTTTTATTTATTGGTGATTGGAACAATATTTAATGGCGACTACGAGGCATGAACTTACCCGAACGATGCGCGACAATTCACGAACACTGAGTTTCGGCGCGGTAGGTACTAATTATATACTAAATAATAATAATAAGAATAATAATAATGATCAAAAGTTCTATAGATCGTTGGACCAACCTGCTGTGTTGAACAATGGCGAAAACCCAGATCACGAGGGAATGGTAGCCTTTTGGCGTAACCTGTGGTCTAGGCCCGTTCAATACAGCGAGGAGCGGTGGATGGCTGAGTTGGAGGAGGCGTGTGATAGCATCGAACCTATGAACCCCGTGACCATTAGTGCCGATGATGTGTCGCAAGCGGTCCGTAAAGCTCCGTACTGGAAAACCCCAGCGACGGACTGCACCACTATTGGGTCAAGGGGTTCCATGCTAGTCACGAGACCTTAGCCAGCCAATTCCAGCAAGCACTCGAGCAGTGTCAGGTTCCGAACTTCTTGACTACTGGGATCACTCATTTAGCTCCTAAGTCGAGCAATACCGCTGACCCTAGCCAGTACCGCCCCATTACGTGTCTTTCTACAACATATAAGACACTAACATCCATTCTGAAGGCCAAGATAGACGCCTTCATAGAGGTGAATGACATCATGGCGGTAACTCAGAATGGATGTAGGGATGTAGGGTAGTCGTGGTACGAAGGAGCTGCTCCTGATCGACACGGTCGTCGGCAAATTGGTGAACCGCAATCGACGCAATTTCTCCGCCGCCTGGATTGATTACAAGAAGGCTTTTGACTCGGTTCCCCATTCATGGTTAATGAGAGTTCTCGAGCTGTACAAGATTGATAGTACAGTAAGAGACTTCCTCGGTACATGTATGGGGCAATGGAGTACGATCCTTAGTCTCCATGGTCAGCGGCTGTCGAATGCGGAAGACCGGATTTGGATAAAGAGGGGTATATTCCAGGGCGACTGTCTGAGTCCACTTTGGTTTTGCCTGTCTCTGAATCCACTCAGCTTTTTGCTCGAGAAATCAAGGAATGGGTTTCAGTTTCAGAGAGGGGGCTTATGCATGACCCACCTTTTGTACATGGATGATCTCAAGCTGTTCGCCCCAAATGCAACATGGTTGTAGGAGCTGTTGAGAATTACTTGCAATTTCAGCAGCTCCATCAACTTGGAGCTAGGGGTGGATAAGTGTGCGATCCTTCATGTAGAAAGAGGTAGGGTGGTGCATTCGAATGGAGTCAATAGTGACTCCATGAACATTCGTACCCTCTCTGAGACATACCGGTATCTGGGTATGTTGAAGAGCATTGGTGTGAACGAGACGGAGGTGAAACAAGCGGTATGTGACGTGTTTTGGGAGCGCCTGACAAAAGTTTTTAATAGCTATTTGTCGGGCGTTAACAAGATACATGCAATCAATGCTTGGGTCATTGTACACCTGTACCGTTCTTCTGTACACCTTCGGCATACTCAAATGGGCACAGACTGAATTGGATGCCCTGGATCGGAAGGTCCGCACTACTATGACACTCCACAGGATGCATCATCCGAGGTCGTCAGTTATGAGGCTGTATATTCCGCGGAAGAATGGCGGTCGTAGCCTTCTATGTGTAAAACAAATGCACAACTGTGAAATATGCAGCCTTCGAAGCTATTTCCTGGCGAAAGTCGACAGTGATTTGCATAGAGTTGTCATAGTATGTGATAAAGGACTAACCCCTTTATCCATGGCCCAAGAGAACTGGTAAGCGCCGGCTGTACTTAGTACTGTTGAGCGGGAAGACATATGGAAAGACAAAGAGCTGCATGGAAGGTTCTTTAAGGCTCTTTGCAGATCCTTCGTAGATCAGAAGGCTTCCGTGCACTGGCTGCGTTTCGGAGACTTCTTTGCAGAAACCGAGGGTTTTGTCTGTGCAATACAGGATCAGGTTATAAAGACGAACAACTACAGGAGGTTCATAATGAAAGACGGTACCTTGGACGTATGTCGGTTGTGCCGTGAGCCAGGTGAAACCCTGCACCATATAACCTCCGGTTGTTCGATTCTTTGTAACACTGAGTATCTGCACAGACATAACCAAGCAGCCAGGATCCTGCATCAAGAGATCGCTCTAAAGTATGGCTTCATAGCTCGGCGGTTGCCATATTAGAAGTACATGCCGGAGTCGGTTCTCGAAAACGACCGCGCCAAGCTCTACTGGGACCGAGACATCATCACGGACAGGTCTATTGATCATAACAGACCTGATATCGTGTTGATGGATAGGGCGCAGTCAAGGGTGTTTTTGGTGGATACCACTATTCCACACGACGAAAACCTCATGCAAGCCGATGCCGACAAGAGGTTACGGTACCTTAACCTGGCGCACGAGGTTACGGATTTGTGGCAAGTGCTATCCACCGAAATCATTCCTGTAGTCCTGTCCGTTAATGGTTTCATCCCCGCTGACCTGGATCGTAACCTTAGGCGGTTGGGACTTCGAGGCAGACCGATAATAGCGGCTATGCAAAAGGCAGTCCTCCTCGACAATGCCCGGATTGTCCGACGCTTTCTCTCCTCGTCGCACTGACCTCCAGTCGACTGTGCTTCTGCTGGAGTAGCTCCTGCCACTTCGCCTAGCGCGAAGTGGTCAGAGTAGCCCAAATTCATATTTCAAAATAATAATAATTTGATTCATTTTTCTTCGAACCTCAAAAAATCTGAAAAAAAAGATGTATAGGTACTAATTAGGTACTAAATCTTCATATAAATACAAGTGTCAAAAACAGTCTCTAACTATTAAAGCACGTGGTGCTTAATTCTCAATACAAAGTTATTTTATATATAAAAAATATGTTTAGTTACTAATTAGGTACTAAATCCTGATGCAAAAAAAGTTTCAAAAACAGTCTCTAACTATGAGAACTACGTGGGGCTTATTTCTCCATAAAAAGTTAATTTTGGCCACAACTTTTTTAATCGTACCTCAAAAAATCCGAAAAAAATATATGTATAGGTACTAATTAGGTACTAAATCTTTATACAAATACAAAGTGTCAAAAACAGTCTCAAACTATTAAAGCACGTGGTGCTTAATTCTCAATACAAAGTTATTTTTGGCCATAACTTTTTCAAACGAATCTCAAAAAATCTGAAAATAATTTATGTTTTGTTACTAATTAGGCACTAAATCCTGATGTAAAAAAAGTTTCAAAAACTGTCTTTAACTATGAGAATCACGTGGTGCTTAATTCTCCATACAAAGTTAATTTTGGTCATAACTCTTTTAATCGTACCTCAAAAAATCTGAAAAAAATACATGTGCAGGTACTAATTAGGTACTAAATCCTGATGTTAAGACAAGTGGCAAAAACAGTCTCTAACTATGAGAACCACGTAGTGCCTAATCTCCATACAATATTTATTTTTGGCCATAACTTTTTTAATTGTACTTGAAAATATCTGAAAAAAATATATGTTTAGTTTCTAATTAGGTACTAAATCCTGATGCAAAAAAGTATCAAAAACAGTCTCTAACTATGAAAACCACGTGGTGCTTAATTCTTCATACAAAGTAATTTTTGGTCATAACTTTTTAATCGTAACTCAAAAAAACTGAAAAAAATATATGTATAGGTACTAATTTGGTACTAAATCCTAGGGCACAAACAATTACTGAAAAATGCTTCTAAGTATGAAAATTATTGAAAAACAAAACTGGTCCAGTCAACCTGACGTCAGAATGGCTGACCACTTTATTTTTAAAATTTCTTCAAAAACAAAGAGGTACTAATTATTTCAATATAGGTACTAAATAGTACCAATTAGGTACTAAATCTGTGTGGTGTCTAAACTCAAATCCCTCACTTTGGTCCAGCCATCCTGACGGACACGATCGATCGCTCGATCCCCATCAAAATTTCAAGTTAGATTTTTTTGCCATGACAATACTTACTTTTTGGCGCTCGCAGTCACATTAAAAATTAGAAATTTACATCAGCCATATTTATACCTACGTAACAGCCATAGTAAAAAATCTACTCACTAGAACTCCTTCATGGCTCTCGGGATCACTTGGTCCAGGAAGGTCTTTCTTAGATTTCTTCCCGATTAAGATTCTAACTTCGCCTGCCGCTGGTTGGAATATAGTCGCCGCTAACAAGAATCGAAAGTTATCTTCATAACCGTTTAAAGCACTTAAAGAATTCGAAGCGACAAAATGTATGACACCCGCTTTGAGGTCTTCATGTGTGAAGTATGTAATTTCTCTTTCTCTAGCACTGGCTAATCCCCCAGAGCTTCTAATTATCTTCTTGATGGTGCCATACTTAGGTTTTCTTATAATAGTATACACAGGGTCGCTAGCCGTCAGCGTCGCTAAACCGGAGGCATCCATGACTTTCAGCGTAATTTTAGCTTTGTTACTTTCAACTTTCAAATCTCCTAGAGTCATCAGAGGCTGTACAATAACTTCTATCGTAAAAGGTTGCGTCGCATTACTATTGTGTACGTAGGAAATAAGTTCAAAACTATCGTTGGCTGTAGTCATGTCGTTCTGCATGTAAATTACGACTTTGTTCATCAAATCCTTATGAGAAAAGTACGTAACTGGATCCCTGCCTAAGTAGATTACGCCGTGTTGTGGCTGCCTTGTCACATTGTACCAAACTTTGGACCTTTTGGCGTTCGTTTCAACGTAGATTTGCTCAGTTGTCAATGTGGCAACATTATGCCCTTGTTGCAATAAAATAGGGCGCATAGATGTAGCATTTAAAGTGACCGGTATAACGTCTATTGTAAAAACTGTGTACGTAGGTTTGAACTGACCATCCCATACCCTAAAATAGAAAGTTGCCGTCTGCAACACTCCAGAATGTTCGTATATTATTCTACCATTGTTTATATCTTCTTGCGTGAATTTGTTAATCGACTGAGCCTCGTCAATAGTCTGATTTTTCTCCAACATCACTATTCGTCCTTGGGTCGGGCCACTAATGATGTCATACAAGATACCGGACGGAGCAGTATCAGCATCTTCTGTCAATAGGTCGTTTTTGGTTATTGTGAAATTCTCGCCTTGGACTACCTGTATTTGTGGTGTATCGGTTAACAACCGGAATGGCTGATCGTTTACGGGAACAATTTGTATCGGTATCGACACATTACATAAAAGGACGTAATCAGGTAACAAGAGTAAGGACATGTCGATTTTGTCTTGGAGCGTATCCGAGCCATCGTGTTCGTAGTTGACCACACCTGTTTCCAGTTGCATTTGATTGAGCGATGTTAGAGATGGTTTGAGCGCTCCGTGCCTCGGTTGTGACCACTGCGCTTCTATCTGCGGCTGTCTGAGCCCTGCTTGAGTTTCCAGGTACTGTATGACGTTGGACACGTTTACTCTTATTGGCGCTTTGTCACCCTCCTCTACTTTTGTCACGGGAATATTCACGAATTTGGCGAGACCACCCGATGACACTGATATATCTATGTGGAATATTTGATCGGTGATAGGTTTAGCCAAAGCCGCTTCAACAGTAAAAATGAACGAGTCATTTGTATAAAGATCAGAAAAAGGATGAGTATGTTCATAGTACACAAACGAATTATTTACATCTTGTTGAGTAAATTGTTTTACTGATCTATGATGGTTGTCACCGCTTGCCATTATTAATCTCCCTAGTGTTGGCGCTCTATCCACTCTATACACTACTGTTCTCGTCGGATCGGAGCATTTGGCCATAAGGAGGAAATTGTTTAAAGGTTCTCGCATAAGCGGGAACACACGTAAGTTTTGCTTTCTTATCAATTTTAGAGATACGGACTTAGTAGAAATCAGAAATGTTATTTTGGATAGTTCATGTAGTCCGTCCGAAACGTTGAATATCATTTTGCCTTTTGTACCATCTGAAACGTTATATAAAAGAATGCTATACTGTTTTACAGTTAAACACAATTTTCAATTCCATGAGAAACACTTACTTGTATGCACAAATACGACTTTTCCATTATCAATATCTGCTTGCGTGAAATGACTAACAGATTTCTCAAGATCTCCCTTGTTAGCGATATATCCTGACACTATGTCCACTATAGATATCGTCACGTTTTCTAATGGTGTATCGATATCATTTACATCTGAAATAGTTATATAAATGTATTAATTAGAAATTAATTACACATGATTACTCCTATTAAGACCGTTATATATGATATACAGGGTGTAACAGAAGTGTGTGACAATACTTCAAGGTTGGCTTTTACCCATCAAACTGAACAACTTTTGTTCTACAACTTTGTTGAAATCGCAAAATTTTTTGGACTTTTCGTACAAACCGATCAGCTGGCGAACCAAGTTTGTATGAAAAGTCCAAAAATTTTTTTGCGATTTCAACAAAGTTGTTCAGTTTGATGGGTAAAAGCCAACCTTGAAGTATTGTCACACACTTCTGTTACACCCTGTATAATGGTCTTAATAATATCATGTGTAATTATTTTCTTTCATTTATTTATTTGGGGTCGTCCATTAATCACGTGATGTTTTTAGCAACGTTTTACACCCCCCCCCCCCCCTCTTGGTGATACGTGGTGAGGTTTTAGACTACCTCCCCACCCCTACACAAAATCACGTGTATTTTTGGTACAAAATATTACAGGTATTTTATGTAATTTAATTCTAGAAAATTAAGCACCGTCATAAAAAAATTCAGACAGAATTAAGGTTGCAGGTTGTTTCTGACTGCCTGAAGCCGTTTCGAACCTTGGGATGAGTTATAAACAACGTAAGAATTACAGTCCGATGTTTGGAACTTACTCTAGAAATCGCGCGTTCAATGAAAAAATTAAGCCACGTGATATCTCAATACACCCCCCCTCCCTCCTTGTGATATTTCGTGATTTTTCCGAACCCTCTCCCCCCCCCCTATTGAGCCAAACGTGATTAATGGACGACCCCTTTATTATATTTTCTTTCATTTATTTCATTTATAATCGATAAATATTCGAATAAATCTTCATTAACACAAAAATCGATACAACATACAAAGTTCGTCATCTACACTAGAGCATAGTTACTCAATTTGAACTTATGACGAGCTCTATAGTACGGTATCGAAATACCCCGGTAATCTACTCATGATCATCATCATTATTATTTTCATCATACAGAAACCTGTATTAATAAAAATAAAATACAAATACAGATCAATTTCTTACAGAGTTCATTTCTTGTGAATGTGAACGTGCCCCCCTGCCACACGCAGAGGCCAGTGTTGGCCGCCACTATAGGCGTCTCGTCGTTCACGGGAACGATTTGCACGCGCACGAGGAAGGGCTCGCTCTCCTTGTTGTTTTCCGTGATGGCGACCATCTTAAAAGTGTCTGATGACTCCTCGGAACCGTCGTGTACATACTAGAAACCAATTTAATTCATTAAATGAAATGTTTGCAATTGAAAGTAAGTCTTTGCTAACTCAAATTATAAACAAAGAAACTTATTTATATTTAGCGTACCTGAATATTGCCAGAATTGAGTTTTAGTACGGGCAGCAGCCCCAAAACTTGATCCGCCATTACTATTTTTCCGAATTTAGGTTTCTCGACAACTTTGTACATAACAACTTTGCCTCTGTAGTATTCAGTGACAGTTCTGAATAAATCCGGCTTTATACTCGCTCTTTCTCCTTCAATAACTGTCAAATTCGATGAAATTACGTAGAAATGCTCAGGTATTATAACTATGATCAATTCTATGTCTCTAAGCCAGACAATTCCATTAGTCACATCCATTTTGATCTTGTCCCGTGTGCGGTTGACTCCAGATTGGACGTAAACTAGACGATTTACATTAATGATGGATTGATCGAATACTTTTGTGTGAACCGGCTCTTCGTTGTAAGATTCCACTTCTACAGTACCAGGAGTTGCGGTGATTTCGAGCCAACCGTGATATGGACCTTCCGTTACTTTGTATACTATATTTGATGGCTCTATTTGAGGATGCATGACCTGAGAATAGTTATTTTATTGAATAATAAAACATAATTATTGGATTTTATAGATTATTTAAATACACATTATTCAAATAAGATACCAACCTCCAAAACGTCTTTAGTAATGTTAACGCTAGTAGACTCTTCAACAATAAGCGGTTTATTTGTGGTCACCTTAAGAGGCTCCCAGTAACTGGACGGGAATATTTTAATAGAATATACACCTTCACCCCACGCATCCAAACACAGTACTTTGAATCTGTAGAATCAATAAAACATAATATTAATTAACCATAGTAGAAAATAGATTACATGAACGACTATATTTGAAACAAACAATATTTTAAACAAAGTATTGTTTTACCTAAATTGGTCAGTAGGTGTTTTAGGTTCTCTGTGTCTGTAGGCCACCCTGCCAGCCGCAACATCAAGTTGAGTGAAAACGTAAGCTCCCTGTCCTTCACCAACTTCAATAGACCCATGTTTCGGCTCCTGTATCACTTCGTATCTTATATCTTCTTCCAAACAGTTCATGTTTGTATCAACTTGCAAATCTGAGGTTGTAAGAACAACTGCCTTACCATTCTCGACAACAGACCCGTTTGTTGGATACATCTTGATGAATGGCGGCGACGCTTGTATCTCCAAGTTTCCGTTGACATCAAACATTCCATCTGATATCCAAAATGCAATTTTCCCATACTCTTTTCCTTGGTGTTTAAATAGAACCATGTTTTTGTTTATATCGTCTTGGGAAAATTGAGCAATTTGCTCCGAGGGATTGTCGGCTCTGAATATACCTCCATTTGGAGGATCTTTCGTGAACCTCTGGACAGTGTAAATAATATCGGAAGGTTTGGTATCTAAATCAGCGTCTGTGTAACTCAAATCTCGAGATGTAATTAGCCTCACTCCACCATGGACGATGTGAAAAACGTGGTTATTTACTCTCACAGGACTGTTATCGTTCTTCAAGATTATGTCAATGTGGAAAACACCAACATACTGAAAGTCTTCGGGTTCCGGACTGAGTGCCATGAAATGAAAAGAATCGTGACGACTCTCAGAATCGTCGTGGGCGTAATAAACTCTATCAGAGTTCAACTCTTGCAATGTGAAATATGTTGTATTATCTCTCAGTATCTTAAGTTTTTCATTGATTACTTCAATTTTACCATGTTTCGGTAAATGAGTTATATTGAAAATTAAGTTAGTGACCACATCTGTTCTGAAATTGAGATGAGTCGATGGTATTACCATTCTAGAACCTTCCATTACTTGTAACCTTTCTAAAGTCGTATGAACTCTTCCAGAAGTATAATCCGATGTTAGTGATCCAGGGGTATGTCTAATAGTCATAACTCCAGTAATATTATCACATTCTGTAGCACCGACTATGAATGAAAACTCATCTTGAATATGAGAATAGGCTCGCCTGTGCAGTCTGTACCATAGCTGATCAGAGTCGATATCCTGCTGTGTAAATGTGCTATGAGTCTGAAGATGGTGTTTTCCGGAAGAAAGATGGAGTATACCATACTTAGGAGCTTTCAGTATTGTGTACTGTATCCTATCGCTAGGTAATGCAAGGGGTTTTGTTTTAAACAGCAAATGTTTTACGGATATGAACGCTTCTCGAGTGTTGTTCAAGGTAAGTTCTTCGTTCACCGACTGGTAGAGTTCTAGCTTTATGAAGGTCAGTCGAAAATCGTAAAGGGTGTTTGTTCGAATCGATCCCACAGACGCTTTAAACTGTAAATAACAAGATATTTCTTTATACATATTTTATGCAGTGTTACAAAAAAGGACTAGGATCCGTTAACCTATTTGATACACATAAACATATGAGTACATCACTCATTTTAAATATTATCTTTACCTTGAACTCGTCGTGTGAAGGGTTTCCGAGTAAGTGCATATAGCGCACATGACCGAAATTCACCATTTCACTGGTAAATGAATCTACTGTCTGCCAAATGCCATCTAAAACTCGCAATCTCTCCACCACACCAAACTGTGGCGGTTTTACTATATCATACCTAAAAAATAATGGTGGTGTTACTTTAAAATACACACAAATTATACAAATTGTTTGCGTCTATAAAGCAAAAAAGTTTCTACAAAAGCACTAGATCATGTTAATTAATCGTAAAGTAGGATTTCTGTAGTAAAAGGTGACCAAATAGCTGGTAACCCAATGTGAAGTAGCCGAAGTGGCTACCAATGCATAGTTATAAACACTAGAGGAGTTATAAATAATTAAATATAATTTTAATATTACAAATGCACTTACTTGACTTGAACGTTAGTCTCATCAGCATTCGTGGTAAAGGTAAGGTTATCAGCAGTGATCAGCGCATAAGAGTTGTGAACTAGGAGAAGGCCGGTGTTGTTAACTAATCGTACTTGAAGCGGAACGACAGAGATGCGGAGTACGCCTGGCCCACTTGTCTCTATACCATCCGACACCTGCAAGCACATGGAACTTACAAGTTATTTTGGAGGAAGCCATTTTTTTCTACGGTCAAATAGGTAGATGATTTCAACAGCATAATGAGCAATGAGTAAAACCAGAAAAGAGCTTCACACACCAAATGAAACAGAATATTGATGTCGAATCTTATTTTTTGTTATTTGGCTTTCCACATCTTGAAGCATGATTCTGCCAATGTCAAGTATTTGAAAGAATCCTAATTAAAAACGTTATTATTATTATTATCTTGTTGGTGGGTGCTGTCCGAACAGCGACACTTCGACCCAAAGGGATCTTTTGTGTCAACCCCTAAGACCTTCGTACCTATCCCTAGTCAAAAATATGTTGCATTAACGCAGTGATAAATTAAAAACGTTGATAATTGAAGAGAAATGAAATATGAAATATAAATTATCAACCGCCAAGAATGTTACGTTCTTAAAAAATATATATAAAAAATCTGGTGCAAGTCTATAGGATTTACAAATTACCTGTAAAGACAATCTGAGCGATGTTTTATTCAACTGTTTTTCATTGTTTGAACCATGGACGTAGGATATCACTCCAGAGTCTATGTCCTTTTGAGTGAACGAGTCAACAGGCTGTCCCGACATTTCGATGTGTCCGCTAAAAAAAGGAAGTTTCTTTTTTATACCCACCAAAGTGAAAGTTACAACTAAAATCTAAATGTTTACAGTATTTTTTGCACATTTACCTATTGATTTCGTTCTTCCCGTGCAAAACAGTATACAATAAATCCTCTGGCGGAGTATCAGGATCCTCAGCCTTCAATATATCAGACGTGATTACCTTTCTTGTCCCCTAAAATATTAACAAAATCTGTTGCTATTTCATTTAACATTTTAATTTAAAAATAACACACTTGTCACTGCAAAGTTCGAATTTTCTTTTGAAGTATAGTGCTAAATGCTAATCAGCAGAACATAGATTAGATTTACAAGTCAGACAAAGCATCAGTGCAATCAAGTAAAACCAAAACTCGATTCATTTAAAAATCTCCATAAAATGTAAAATAAACATTTTAAATAAAGTAGGTAAGATTAAATACTCACACGACATATTAATCGTTAAACTGGTTGCGGTGCATTTCGGCGCTGGTGGAAAACATGCGACTACAGAAACGCAAAGTAAATCAAAATTATTAAATGAAGCAAAATTAATTTCTTACGAAAATAATAAGGAACTATTTTAATATACTTCCGGACACATCTATCGGCCCACTTAGGATTTCAAGTTTTAATGGCCTAAAAGCTATTTCGCGCAAATCTGTCAACAGACATGGCCATTTTCGCCTTAAAACAAATTGTCAACTACTATGTTGACCAGGACACAAGCATGTACGCTTGCTTCCTTGATTTATCGTGCTTTTGACACGATAGATGATGAAGGAAAAAAACATGCCGGGTGGCATTGTTGGTTTGGTCTCATTTTGGTATGGCGTCAACCCAATAATGTCCGCTGGGCCAATACACTGTGGGACTCTTACCTCTTTCGATTGTGAGGCAAGGGGGGCTGACCTCTCCCGACTCCCGACCTGTTTACTCTTTATGTGAACGATTTGACTGAGGAACTGAGCGGGGCATCTGTGGGACTCAAACTTGGAAACAGATATGTTAATAACTTGAGTTGCGCAGATTATATGGTCCTGCTCAGTCCCTCGATCAAAGGTATGAGAAAGCTACTTGCAATTTGTGAACTACATGTATATGAACACAATCTAGTGTATAATTATATCAGATATCGGGAAAGGGGCCTACGAATGTCCCTGAGGTGTGCGTCGCGGGACAGCCTGTAAGAATAGTGGACACGTTCAGGTACCTTGGTTATTTTCTGTCATCCGATCGCAAGGACAATATAGATATTAAACGACAACGTAGAGACCTGTCTGTGTGTGGCAATATGATAGTGTATTCGTATCAGTATAACAACATATACAGACACCTAATGGGTTTAAAACGCTACTGTAGCGCCTCTGGCATGTTCTTAGAGGCGCGATTAAACACTTTTAATGTCATCCAAAGACATCGTATTGCGAACTTCATTTCCAGGGTCGAGGGGTGTGGAAACGCTATTATGAAAGAACTTGCTCTGCGGTTGCACATAACCCGAACTTACAGGAAGTGGGTACAAACAGCTGGACCGATAGATGTGTCCGGAAGTGTATTTTATGTGATAACTCGAAAGTTATTTCTTACTTAAACTGACCAAAGGCGCACATGCACTTTGTTAATAATCAAAAATCATTCATGCAGTTACTCTTGAAACAAAATCTGGAACACGAGTTATAAAATACTACAATAAATTCATAACCTTTCGAGCAAGAAAAGTATCTACAATTTGAAGTGAAGAAAGTATAAATGTCTAACAAAATCTATATGCTCTAAATGTAAGTTGCATCAAAAATAACGCTACTGAGTAAAGTTTGGATTATGCCCGAATCGCCCGTCATCGAAATGTCTAACTTCCTATGGTCGGCTCATCATAATACTATAGCTACCTGAGTAAGCCTGAGAACTTTGCCCGGCAGTAGATTTAGGACAGGCGGGTCGTTGACCGGCGTGACGTTAACATGAAGCACGAACGTATTCCGACCTTGCAGGTAGCTGGGCAACGTAAACTTTGTTTCTGGTAATAATTCCATGTCTAGTACAATAGCATCTTGATGATTCTCTGATCCATCATGTACATACCGCACCTGGGGAAATTTAAAATCCAAATGTGAAACGCCGAAGAATTTATTTTAAAGAGTGTTATTATATGTGGACGATTATAACGACAGATCTACTCAGTGTCTTAACAACCCATATCATCCCCACTCCTCTGAAGGTTGGAGACTCTACACTCGAAGTTGTAGACGAATATGTACGAGTATACCAGGGACAAACAGTCCAGCTAGGTAGGTCCAACTTCGAGAAAGAGATCAATCGTCGAATCCAACTCGGCTGGACAGCGTTCGGGAAGCTCCGCAATACCACCGCGTCCAAAATACCGCAGTGTCTCAAGACTAAGGTCTTTGACCAGTGTGTGTTGCCAGTGATGACATATGGAACCGAGACATGGTCGCTTACTATGGGTTTTATAAGAAAGCTCAAAGTCACCCAAAGGGCGATGGAACGTGCTATGCTTGGAGTTTCCATACGTAATCGAATCAGAAACGAGGACATACGTAGGAGAACCAAAATAACCGACATAGCTCACAGAATTGCTAAACTGAAGTGGCAGTGGGCGGGGCACATTGCTCGTAGAACAGATAGCCGCTGGGGCAATAAATTTCTCGAGTGGTGACCGCGCACCGGAAAACGCATTGTAGGCAGGCCTCCCACTCGGGGACCGATGACCTGGTGAAGATTGCGGGAAGCCGCGGGATGCGGTCAACGCAGGACCGGTCCATGTGGAAATCCTTGGGGAGGACTTTGTCCAGCAGTGGACGTCTTTCGGCTGATGATGATGATGATGATCGTTCCCACTGCAGGGGCACGAGTCTCTTCCCATACCTCGGGAAGGTTTAGGCCACACACGGGGGCCAAGTCCGAATTAGTGGAGGTTGTGGGGCTAGCGTCAGAAGTTTTCAAGCCGCTTATAAGGCCTCCGACATGGCTGCCATCTACCGATAGCAGCCGCCACCAACGGCTTAACGTGCCTTGCAAAGCACGGAAACGGTCGAGATAAATGCTAGTAGCATTACAGTCAAGCCCATCCAGGTTATGACCTTTTCTGTAGTCCGTTAACCTGCGTGATCGACGCGACCATACAAGCCGTACTGAGCCGCGACCGCTTCATCTCAGTATCGGCGACTAAATAGACATATCTAGATCCATGACTCGCGACTCACGCCAATTTAACACGAATCCCATAAAAAGGCAATTAAGCATTAAAAAGGCTCACGAGGGCAGCAGAATCATATGGAAGCCTAAGTAAGACGTAGCGTAGGCAGGCAGTCCCACTCGGTGGGCTGATGACTTGGTTAAGGGCGAGAGGCTGCTGGATGCGAGCAGGGCATGACCGGTCGTTATGGAACTTCCTGGGGGAGGCCTTTGCGTAAGATGAGGACGTCCAGCTGAAGGATCAGCTGATATGAGAAAATGGCATATGCGTAGACTGCGTATTTTCTAGTCTGTACGAAAAAAATACCGTCCTGGCGAACAAAGCAACTAACATTATTAATTATTAATTTGTACTCGTAATTTCATGTTGCTGCGCCCTCAAATCCGGTGATTGTTTTCTTTCCGCACACTCTAGTAATAATTATTTCACCATAGAGAGATATTACCAAGATCTACTGGAAAAACTCTCATAACAATTATAATACCATATCTATGTAATAGAAAAAATATTACCTTATCTCTGGATAAATCCATGAGAGTAAAGAACTGTTTAGACTTTCCATCGCCTTCAATGTAATTATTATATTGAGGTGAACTTCTTTGCAACGACAGGTCTATCGCTATTCGACCATGTTGGGGCGGCTGAGCCACGTGGAGTAACACACCCGAGGGTCTGACGCCGTACTTGTGATGGTCTAATACCACATCTATGTTTTGCGTCGTAATAACTGCCACACCTCCCTCTTGCACTGTCAATGGGTAAAGCGCTACCAGCTCAAGTTCGCTGCTAGATTTGGAAAACACCTGTGAATATGAATACCCAATAGTATATACAATTCGACTACAAATAAACTACTACAACTTAACTATTACGATCTCGCCCTTTTAGAGACTACGCTTGTGGCGAGATATTTTAAATGTCAGCAGTTTATTCTAGTTCAGGCACCCATATTTTATCAATTAATAAATAATATAATGAAAGTTTATTTCATATGTACGGAAAAGTAAAAAAACTGACAGAAATAAAGGCTTTATCTACAAGTATTTATTTAAAGTGTATTAAAAATAATATTCTACATCTAATGTCTTATATTTCTGGAATTAAGATTGGAAATGAAGAGCACTGAAGATTCTGTACTTAACTAACCTTGTACTTTTCAGCATAATCCGGGTTGATGCACAGTTCATTGTCGCATTTACACGTGAAATGGTCGACGCCATGTTGTTCGCACACAGCTCGGGGGACGCAGGGCGGGCTACCGGGCGTGGCGTGGCAAGGATACCACCACACGCACTTGGGGTTCACGCCGTACGTGACTAGAGCGTTTGGGAGGCCGTACATCTTGTCGTCAACCTCGACGGGTCTGATGCAGCCCTAAAAATTACATTTTAGAAAATGTAAAAATATAACCAACAAAAATATCTATTTTTAAAGCATCATTTACAGATAACTTCAAGTTTTTTGGAACTTTTATGATAATAAAATAAAATGAATAAAACAAAAATAAATCCTTTAAAATTTAACATTTCACTTTAGCAGCAGCGTTTCGGCATTTAAAACATTTCATACATGATATCGGAAAAAATATGCTTACCATTATGCTGGAGTCAGCTGCCTTAATCCCTCTTGCAAAAGCTCTCTGTCTTTTCTCAGTCTCTATGCCCCCGAGATAAAAGGAGTCGGATAGATCGAGATACCTAGTACCACCACTCTCGACCCGAGTACTCATCGATATATCATCAACAGAGAGCTGTGAAAGATTGAGATTATTCAATAAACAGGTATTTCATACAAAAATCATATTGTATATTAGTATATTGTGTATTGTTTTAGTTGCAATAAAACATTTTGGTGCACCAGCTTGCTATGTAGGTAGGTGTTATAATTAGATGTATATAAACTATCAGTATTGGTTGCTGTGAAGAATGAGTAGCGTTTATTCAGACTCGTATACTTTAAATAAAACATTCTGCTTCAGTACAAAAATAGCCACCAGAGACTTTATCTATGCACCATTTGTTGTCTCCCGTGTTGATAACTTGTGTATTCTCCTTCTTAGGTTATTACAACTGAACAGTAATACATATAATAATTTAATATTAGTTGAAGAAAAAACAGAATATATATATATTTTTAACTAGACTGCCCGTGGCTATGCCCGCGTGGATCGTTTTTATGACTGTCGTTGAGACGCGTATGCGCAGTGTGAGCATGGATATGAGAATTTCGGTCGGTTCAATGTTGTTCGCCGCCCATTATATAACGCTTTGCCAATTTCGATGAAATCGATTGAATAGTTATAGCAAAAAATAGCGTTGTCAAGTTGGATTACTATTTCTGGGCTTCTTGATGTAATTCCCGAGATAATTCCATATTTTTAGAGGATAAAATGTGGGTTACGTCGTTTATGTCTGTGCGAAAGTTCATGTTAATCCATTGCTCCGTTTGCCACTTTCACATTTATAATATTAGTAATTTGTGTAACTAATTAAAAAAATTATCTCGCTCAGCACATTGCACTTATTGCTATTCGCATTTGCAGCTAGGAATAATAAGTAATTAACAGTTACAAAGTATTTCAAATATCTGACTTGATTTAATTGTACTTCAATGTAAAACGTTAATTTCTTGCTTCAGCATCTTCAGGCGCACGTTATGAGTATTGCAAACCACAATTTGTCCTGCTCTAATTTTATCGATGCCATCGAGCAGTAAGTAGTAAAGAGTGCGCTGTACTGCCGGGCTCACTCCGATTTGTATGGAGAATGTGATGTTCTTCACAAGCCACAAAGGAGGAGGCGGTTAAAATCTTAATACTTTTAGGATACATTTTAAATTTTTCATATTAAAAAATGAATTTGTTTATTAAGTAAGGTGACAAAAGGCTGACGGCCCACCTGATGGAAAGTAGCATCCACCGCCTATGAGCATCTATAACCCCCAGGAGGGCTAAGATGGAATGCTTTTTATGCTGCTTGGCGAAGCTGTAGAGCGAGCAGTGATACCCACCCAATCGGACCTTGCATAATAAGGTCCTTCCACTTGTATATGTTCACTAATATTATCATCATGACCTAACAACTGAATTACAATCGCATCGGCACGACAGGCAAGCAAACGTCAACTGAAAAGTAGAAAGAATAAAGTGACAACTTCGCAGTTGCCGTGGTGCCTGATGACTGGCAAAATCATGGAAAGCGAAGCAGCGAATTTACCTTAAACCACCACCTCTCTATACCCGACTGCCCCAGTAGGGGGTAAAGTTTTCGGGTCATTTACGGCGTGATGGCGTGTTTTAGTTTGATGCGGTCCTAAAATTTGCTTTAATTCATATTAATTTAATAGATGACTATATAAAAAAAACAACGGTTTTATCAGTTTCAGTTTCATCGATGTCAGTGTCTACTGTAATACCCACCTCAATAGATACACAAAGAAATTAATCTTATAAATTTTTCGCATTCTGCATTTACCTTAAAAGTTAAAGCACTTATTTGATGAAATTCGCCAAAGGTAATTAATTAATTGGCTAATACAGAAAGGTTTCCTTTTTATAAAATAAATTACATTGATAATAATAAATTACAAAAAGGTTTTCTTTTTATACTAGTTATTTGAAATCCATCAACTGATTTCTTGATGATATGTGAAGCAAATAGTTCAGTGTCCAACCAGGGGCATTAATAGTTGCTGGTTCAAAGATTTATATTGTGATAAAAGAATAACGTTCGAAAAGTGTACACTACCTACTTCGAATAAAAATACTTTTATTTCAACCTTAAAACTCGCTAATGCTCATCCACAGACATGCACCCCGCTACCAGCGGAGCGACGATATAAAACTTCTTTGTGCTCATCAATGATGATTAAAATCTCCTTTGACAGACTTTGATCTTACCTCAATTAGGGATGGGTTAAACAGTAAGTGCATTTTATGCCACTGGCCATCATTAACTCTCACTGTGTGCATAATCTGACCACGAGCCATCTTAACGTGAACCACCCCTTGCAAAATCTCAACAGCCATAAAATCAGAACCACGTCCACCACCCGGATTGTAAAGAACAACTGAATTTTCTGTTATTGTCTTGAATTCAAGTTGCCATCTGAAAGTTCCACATTACATCAATTTAATATTGTTATTTTTGGAGACTCCAGATATTATTTAAAAAAATATGAAGATAATTGTAGGAACTTACCGGCCTCCTGCTCTTGAATTAATTTTAGGAAGTATCAAATATGCTCCTTCATCTACAAAACTGATGTCAGAGGAAATGTCAGCATCGAACTCTGGGGCACAATTCCAAGTAACCCCTTCTACATGAACGGCACCACTACGACTTCGCGCTTTTTCTATTATTTTAACACCATTATAGTATACCTAAAAAGTGGATTTATAAATTTTAACACATCAAGTTTTTATCTTTACACAAGATAATCTTATATGGTATATCACTAGTGATCGGAAATTCGGATGCCATTATACCTAAAATTGGGGAGCTACCATAATATGGACATGCCGTTTTGAATAGAATTAAACTATTGGCCATACATATGTAGTGTTAAATTTTTCACATTTTAGCCCCCCTATCACCTCCTACAAGGATTATCAGTAACCCTGGGTATATAAAATAAGTTGTGGATATAAACACATAACAGAATACATAAAATTTTCAATAAGATCAACATTCTCTACAATCAGATCATTACAATTAAGAACCCCAATGCTTTTTACGATCTCGGTATCCTGGGATATTTTTCTATGAAAATCTATAAATTTATTGGGAAAGGCATATCCATACTATTCTCTCTAAAAACAAAATTGCATCCGAATTTCCGATCACTATATATCACAGAGCTGTTCTATTTGTAATTAATTACAAGAATGAAATAAAACTTACATCTTCCATGCACCCCCGAAAGTTCTCCATGTGCCCTAAGAAAAGTTCTGAAAAATCACCCTGTCCTCCAAGAAATACTCCAAAATGTATGTTCAACTCAAAGAAACGGCCCGGCAGTTTTTTCTTGACAATGCCATCATCAACCTGAAAATATTGCATTGTATCATTATTGTATCAACCATAACACGTCACACCACTTCAACAAACTGGACTGGATTATCAGTCCCCTTGTGGGGAAAATATGTCTACGACCTACTCTTCTGGCCCACAGTCTCCACTCACAAATCTTTTTTTCTCCATCGGTTCGACAGTTCTGTGAACTATATGGCCTACCCATTGGTACTAACAATACTTTATTCTAATGTGCTATGTTGGTTACACTATAAAACTTCTAGAGGTATCCTCATTCTGACTGATACATAGCTCTCTTCAAAGCCAGTTGAGCTCCTTTGAGCTTATGTATAGTTAAGACATCTCATTAACCTGGATTACTATAGTCCTGTTGAAAAAGTTACCAGTAACACAATATTTAACTTTAAGAAACATTAGTGGCTACTCTTCAGACCAGAGGGCTACTCTAATACAACTCATTAGATACTTTTGTAAGCACATACATTTGTACTGTAAATAAACATAATTCTTAAAACAAACTATAAAATTATGTGTGTTGTATGATATCAATTTTCCTACCTTCATGGTAAGGTTGGCTTCACGTCGGGTGATGCTGACATGGTGCCATTGACTGTCATTTAAATATGTTCCCTTCAAAGAGGAAAGTTCACTCTCTCCAGCCCCAAGATTTATATGTAGTTTCAATCTACCACTCTCTAATCGAATCTGCAAAATATTATTATTTAGTTAAAGGCTATCAATTCCGTGGCCTATGTCAGTTACTTTGGTTCTTCTATGTATCTCCTCATTTCTAATTTGATCACGTAGGGAAACTCCAAGCATAGCACGCTCCACCATATATAGCTTGTAGAACAGATGGCCGCTGGGGCATTTTTTTAAACAAATCTAACAAAATATTGTATATAACAACATCACTAAACCTAAAGGGATTGTATTGGCATTGGCAGTCATCTGCATGCTACAGTCAGTCGACGCTACATTAATAAAGTGATTTTACATCAAATATAAAAAATAAAGAATCACATCCACACAGTTCTGAATAGGGACATTTTGTACATTAAAGTTCTCGAGTGGTGACTGCACACTGGAATAAGCAGTGTAGGCAGGCCTCCCACTCGGTGGAAGGATGACCTGGTGAAGGTTGCGGGAAGCCGCTGGATGCGGGCAGCGCAGGACCAATCTGTATAGAAATCCTTGGGAGAGGCCCTTGTCCAGCAGTGGACTGCTTTTATAACAATTAACAGAGGGGGCAACAACCATGTCTTGAGAGAATAGTTCCATATATTTGCAAGATTCTGTTCTTTAGTGTGTTTTGTTGCACGTGATGAGCGTGTATAAGCCATCCTTATATGCAAATATTATCATCTAAAAAACTTCAATGTAACTCACCATACAGTAGTCTGTTTTGCCAGCAGCCAGTAGTAGTAATGCATCAGAGAGATGTGTTCGAAAACGAAATGTTATATCAGTTACACTTTTGGCTTCTTGTAAAGGATAGGCTACATGACTGGCTCCATAAAAAGAAACTGTAATGTGAAATATTTTTAATTAATCATATTTGCCTTAATTTGATCAACATTTTCTTTCGTTACAAACATGAACTCACCTTTATCATAGGCTATTCCCTTAGAAATGACGGACAGTATAAAAATAAGCAACATTGTCTTGGAACAACAAAAGATTCATCAACGAAATGTGACACAGCGCTACGCGGGACATGAAGGAATTGATGCACGCACATTAAAGCTGCATTAATATTCAGAAGCAGTCACTTAATCATAGAAATATCCAACATTTCCACTTGAACACAAAATTAATAGCTATGAATATGAACAGGCGTGGCGTTAGACAACAACCAAAGTGTGCGCTCGAAACTATAAGAAATCACAACACTATGATGTATGTAATACTTTCTACTTGAAATCCATTATTTCTTTATATACTTTTATGGGTAAGTTTAAATCAATGTAAAAATATTTTAGAGACACCACTCTACAAAAAATAATACGATAGCTCCCTGCAAGCTCCCTGACTCCCTCGTTTCTCTACTTTGTTCATGGGTAGGGGTAGTAGAATAGGAGCGCCGCCACCAGATGACACCACCCGCGCAACGCACTATAGAGATTTTTTTGTTTTTTTTCCCCGAGATGGGGACAGGCAAAGGATCAGAGCCATATAGCCTAGTCTGTTGTAAATATTCTGTCGTATTTAAAGGCCAAAAGCCATTTCTTCCGTATTTCTTCGTCTTTATAGGAAATTCAATTAAGGCCGAAGCCATTTCTTTTGTATTTAAATTTCCTATTCTTCAGCAAAATGATAGCACTTTTGATGAAGATTTCATAGATTTCTTGAGAGCACTCGAAACACAGTCTATACACTTTTATTTCATTATCCTACATATTAGACACTTAAATGGCACTTTATTGAACAATACACTATCAATATTATGCATTAAAAACCACGATATCTATTTTTTCGGATAATAAAACTAAAATGACAAACTCTTGCCGCGAGTTCCCGCCAAAAAGTGCGCACCATAGAGTACTTTATACATAGGAGCAACGCAAGCAGCACAGCCCGGTGTACAGTGGCACGGGGTCTCATTTCATACAACGAAAACCTTAGTTCATTAAAATGTCAATAGATGGCACGACAAGTATCGATTTGTAATCGAAGTTCATGCAAAACGAAGAAAAAACCTAAACTTATTAAAAACCTTGTTAAAAATAAGTGTTTTGATTATGAAATAACCTAAAAGTATGACAAAGGCTGATAATGCACTTTATTATCCATACAAATGATCTGATGACGGCGATGCATGGTGACAAAATCAAAACTACTTTCGTCTTAACTTGTCAGAGATGAGTAATGACACGTCCTGAGTTGATTAACAGTTTATAGCGCGAACTGATAGATGGCGCTGATACCACACGATTGAAAAATTAATGTTTTTCATATTTCAAATTAGATTCTAACAAATGAAAGCGTAACCTGAGAAAGCGCGGCAAATTCAAAAACTTTTCACGTGGTATCACCAACCTATAGCAGGATATACAGGGTGACTGGTTGAACGACGGACGTATTTAAGGAGATGATAGGATAATTTACATACTTTTCAACCATATAAAACAAAAAAATCATACACTCAAAAAACACAAGTTACATATTTTTTTATAAAACGTAACTATTCTTGTGTTTTCTAACTCTATGCCTAGGTACTTACCACTTTCCCACAGCGTGCACTGAGCTGCTTGTGGTCGCTAAGGCCAATCTCTTGGACAGGCTGATAACACACTGATAATGAAAGGATGGAGTTCGTCTTCATGTAGGATACTTTACCCCAACCACTGGGATACCTGGAAATGTCTTCCTGCATTCCGCGTACTTTCACATGGGTAATAATCGAAGTAAATTGCTTTGTGCGGGTTCACTGGATAACGAACGATTCATTCCTCGTCCTTAATCAGGGTTAGGAACTGGAGGAAGGCCAAGTCTCCTAAGAAGTCTATGACGGCAACTTATGTAATTCGTGATACATTGCAATATGACGTTAATTCACGTCTAACAACACTAGCTTACATTACATAGTACCACACCATATCCCAGTATCCTCATTAGAGTACTGATAAGCCATTATCACTCACTATCAAGGCACCGAAATCCACGCGACAGCTACGTAAGTAAAACCAGAATGTTCGGGACGAACGGGACGCGTGAACGCACGCCACCCCTACGACGGCCCGCGGTCGACTGACTAGGGCCGGCGCGGCGCGGCGCAGGGCAGAGACGCGGGAGCAGTCGCTCACGCGCATGCGCAGTATTGCGCAGTGGCGAGTCCGCGCCGCCGCTACTCGGGGTCGTTGCCCGAGGCCGCGTACACGTGACTTAGTATTTAGTAAAATGTAGAGGTGAACTTTAAAATTATTTTTTAAATGATGAAAATTAAGGTCATGTTTTTTTTACATATTTGGAATGTGTATCAGCTTCTTATTCACCTCCTTAAATGCGTCCGTTGATTTACCAGTCACCCTGTATATTTAATACTTGTATGATAGATCTTTATTAAAATATATTTATACTAGTTGAAATTATAATTTACAATTCGCTTTTTACAATTTTATTGACTCTTTGTACATCTTGGTTATAAATATAAACATAAAAACAGTCTACTTCATAAACTGATTTTGTTAATCTGCAGTTTATTTCTGCACTGAAAAATCTGAAATTACCATAAAATCTATCATTATATCATTTCTTACGCTCAACAATACAATAAATAATAAACATGAAAATTCAGCCAACAAGTATCAATAATTGGCAGTCATACTAACATTAAACAGTGACAGCATCTGACAGCTTCTTTTTGTTGCCATGTAAAATCTTTAAATAAAAGGCCAGGTTACGCTTTCATTTGTTAAACTCTACGTATTTTATTTAGTAATATCATAGATAATATAATACTAGTAGGCTATGTGTAAAATGTGTAAAAAAAAAAGCAAATGAAGGTACAGGTAAGCAACCAAAATGTCTTCATTTATAGCCCGCGCCCTAGATGTTGCTAGTAGCGATAGTTGAGTTGAGTTGAGTGAAAAAAATAGCCCGAAGAATAGCCCGACTTACGGCAGGCAGTCGCATTTCGTTGTATGACATGAGGTATCTGTACGTTAGTATTATATAATCTGTGACAGAGGTCAGGTCAGTGTCACGCTCACGTATTTTCCACGGCTTTCTCTAAACTCAACTAGATGGCACTGATCAACATTGGAAAAAGGAAAATCTCTAAAAAATCGGCAAAACTAATAGGGAATTTTCCATTGGCTTTCTCTGAACTCAACTAGATCGCGCTTATCAACATTGGAAAAAATAAAATCTCTTAAAAAATTCTCAAAACTGATTGATATTACTGACTAATGTCATAATAATGATGAATAGCTTTCGAAGATTACTTTTCATTGAATATTTTTTTTGTATTTTGATCCAAAAAATACTTTTCACAATGTTTGATGCACAAAGCTTGTCAGTATTGTTTTCGTATTTCTTAAAATAATTCTAACATGATACCGAGTTACAAATTGCATTTTAATCATAAAAATGTATTAAATCTATTTATTTTTGGTTCGGAAGATGAAACTCCTCTTCCGAACCAAAGCCTCCGAATACTGTTAAACATCGGCCCTAAAGTAAGTTGTCAACCACATTTTAAAAAAGAAAACATTCTAACACTCCCGTCCATTTATATTTTAGAAACTGCCCTCTTCGTAAAAAAAAATTTAGATCAATTTACATTCTGCTCCAGCGAACGTCGTAAAGACATCCTAGTTGCCCCAGAACCAAAATTAGAAATGTACAAAAATAGCCCCCTCTACAGAGGAATACAGATTTATAATAAATTACCTAAAATAATAAAAAGTGAAAACAAATATACGTTATTTCAAAATAAACTTAAAAAATACCTAATCGAGAAAAGCTATTACTCAGTAAATGACTACATAAATAATAAATAACATCTAACAATAAAATCAAAATATTTAGAGTACATAAACACAAAACAAATACTTAAAATTTCTTTTTTTTAATTTCCTATAAAAATAAATAAATAAAACTATCGTAATCTTATATTAAATAGTAGTACATAATTAATCTTTATATAAAGACAATATTACGATCTGCTCCCCGCATGCAACTGCTGTGCCCTTACAGGGTGCATGTACAATCTACAAAATTCACTTACCATCTTTATGTTATGTACATGTTATGCAGAAATAAATGAATATGAATATGAAAACTACTTAGACAGAGAAACCGGAATGCACCCAAGTTATCCATACTTGACAAAGTTGGAAATTTATCGTTTCTGTCAGGTTTCTGTTAATTCAAATAATAAGAATCTATGTTCATGTTTGCACTCTGTAACAATTAGTACATTTTGATACTAGCTCGTTCTGACAATTGAACTTTATGACTAGTAATGCATATAACAATCGTATCATATGTCTGTAATACATTTTGACTCTCGTATTAAGTAGCACATAGGTAATCAAACCATTTGGACGTTCATTCGTGTGGACAGCCATGTCCCGGAACGCTATTTATATATTTTCAACTATATTAAGTCTGTTTTGCTACCGTAAATTCTACGCTGTTTTTAAAAATACATTGCCAAAGCTTAGAAACGCCATCTATTGAGAATCTTATGAACAGTGTGACATACGTCATCTGAAAACTCCCATATAACCAAACTGGAGGAAACACTTTGAAATAACAAGTGAAGACAAAAATTTTGGCCTTGAATGCGCTTCTCTCTTTCTTTGAAGGAGCTGCTGTCTCATTCTAAGTAGGGTATTAGAATGAGACAGAAGCTCCTTCAAAGAAAGAGAGAAACGCATTCAAGCCCAAATTTTTTGTCTTCAGTCCGATCTTAGAGAGTGTTTTCTCCAGTTTGGTTACAAGCTTGTTGCTGTAGAATCAACGATGGCGCCACGATCAAAAACCTTATATAATAAACGAGTTATCTTGTAATCGCAGACGATTTCGGAAACGGCTTGAAACCTTTCTACGAAAATCTAGGATTAGGAGTTAAAAATCACTAGAAATCGATCTATGAGGGAATTATCTTCAAAAACATTCATTTTAGGGAGATTTGCGCGAAAATACATAAAATATGAACGCATATGATGCTTATTTTTAACCATTTTTATAAGTACTTTGGTAGACTAGCGGTTTCGGTGCGTGTCACTTGCTTTTTGCTATTTTTAGTTCCGGATTCGAATTCCACCCACGATGACTATAGTTTTTTTTATGTTTAATTTTTTTTGTGTGTTAACTTATGTAAATATGTAAATAAAAAGACTTAAGAGTGATACAAAATTATATTTTAGAGATATTTTAACGATTTCATTTTTATTTACAGCGCCATCTTTCGCCTTATAAGTGAATTACATACCTGATGGTTGTGCCGCTCTGTCCCATGTTTGGAAATAGGGATTTTTCCACGGCTTTCGCTAAACTCAACTAGATGGCACTGATAACATTTGGAAAAAGAAAATCTCTAAAAAGTCGCTAAACTGATTGATATTACTGACTAATATCATAATAAATGATGAATAACTTTCTAATATTACGTACCATTAAATACTTTTCTGTTTTTTATCCTAAAAAAAACGATAATTTGCATGTATTATTTCAATAGAATCAAATTGTAAAAAAAAATTATAGATATTTTCAGAACAAATATTGCTTGTCCTTTATTCCCTTCGAAGGCCACTATCGACTAAAACAACACCCTACAAAATGTTTCATAGAAAATATTTATTATATTGTACTACTAAACAAGTTAGTTTATAAAAATTCCGATTGAATGAGCGACGCTAGCTAATTTTATAGAAACTGACAACAACTAAATGCCGTTTTCAAACTGGCGTCAGTAGTTCAGCTTTTGGCCGTTCTACAGATAAGTTGTTGGCACTGTAGATAATTAGTCACCCCGTAGTTTGTAGCCGATAGTGAATATCTATAAAGAAGGCACTAACTACTAAGAAGACACAACTAAAGAAGGTCAGCCACAAAGCCACACAGAGGCGGCCCTAGAAGATCTAATGGTGGCGCTGTCGCCCGCTCCATATTTTTATAAAAAGTTGTGTAGCGTCCATGTGTGATGCCCTTTAAAGTATAAAAATTTGGATCCGTGCGGGATAGCAATTGTTCACTTTGCTATCAGGATAGCCTAATAGAAATCTAGTAAATGCGAAAGAGAAAGGTACGACGCGGCCGGCCACAGAGTAACGCAGCTGAGTCTCTATATCTATGGGCTGATCCTTTGCCTCCCCCATCTCGGGGTAAAATAAAACAAACAAATATATCTATGGGCTGAGTGGTTTGACAAAACAAAGTGGACGAGACGTTTGGGTGTATAACGATTTTTGTGCAAAAAACTTCTAAATAAAGATAACAGTGTCACTGTTATAACTACTGCATTGCAATGAATAATTCAGCTGCCAAGGTGAGTTGCAATATTTGTCTTCAGTCAGCTTCTGGCTAAGAGTTTATTTGTTTTCCCCTAGTGGCATTCTTAGCGTCTAAGGTTACTTTACCAATTATAATAATGAAAATTGGGTATTCTTCATCTTATTGCTCTATATATCGTTATGACCTCCATCGAGCTAGTTTAATTCTGCCTACATAAAAAGATACATATATCAGAATTTACATCAAAGCTATGGAAAGTACATAACCTATATTGTTCAGATTACAATTGAGTCCTATAATATCAAAGGCGGCAATATCCAAACAGTATGTTTTCTAAGGAAAGGCAAATTAAGTTAATAAACTACGTTATAATGCCGGGTTTGAAATTAACTACTAGTTTTGTTGGGTATTTTGATTATTTTACTGCCAATTTTGTTACGAATTTATTCTTGTTATGGATTCTACGTTCATAGACAAACAATATTGTATTCATAGAAATTTTTGAGTGTGAGTGGATATTGCCGCCTTTGATATTATAGGACTCTTTTATAGTTACAATGTGGAGTGGAATATTTTAATAGAAAGCTTGTAACTATTTGCTGGAGGAACAATCTTAACTATGCTACAGTGGCGAAGGGTGGATTTTACGATAAGGGAAGCCAGAACAAAAATGTACACCAATAAAATTGCTGGATATAGAGGTAATTTAATTAAATCTTATTTATATTTTAAAATTAAAATTTCAAGTGCAAGTGCGTTTAAATGCAAGTGTAAATCCATTCTTATTTTTAACAAATATTCCACTACTTTTTATTATTGAAACTAAGCGGCCAGAAAGTAGTTCACCTTAACTTTTGTAATTAACCTTTTTAAAATCGATATTTGATTTCAACATAACACTATACTTATAACACAATAAACAAATTAAGACTTTAGCACACTAAAACGAGCTTACAAACTAAACAAAGCCAAAATCAACAAAACCCTATTAAAATTATAACAAACATTTGTATTAACCTTCATACTTCTTCTTCTTCTTAGCAAGTCGATACTTAATAAGACCTTCATACTGTCCATTAGCCTATCTAATAAATGACATTTTAATGAACAAACATAACATCATTTATTTCTTTCACACCAGCAGAAATCTAAATGTTTTCTTTTGGTCATAAGCTGGCAGATTCCGGCTTGCTGCTTTCCTATTGTACACTTGTAATGTAGCTCAATGAGATGAAATAGATGCAAAGCTAAGCCACGCGAGATAATCTGCCTTTTCCTTTACTTTGTTTCACAGGCGTTTTTAATGTTACACATGGTTTGTAATTATTTGTTATTACAGATTATTTACAGATTGTATAATACTGTTAATTGCTTGTATTGTTTTGTTTCTGCATTGTACATGAGATATTGTTCTTCAGCTTTCAGTATAATATTATTACCTGGGGCCTGTTTCATAAAAAATATTAGTCTGATAATATTACATGCTTACTCATAATATGAGTAAAAATATTAGAATAACTCAATAATATTCCTAATAATATCGACTCTTCCATAATTATCAGTTATTTTATTACTAATTATATGAGCTAAATGCCAATATTATCAGTATTTTGACGTTGTGTGTCATTATTTCATAATAATTTTATTTCATAGTATTAGTTGATTGTTATTATTTTTGCGAGTACAATAAAATTAAGTGTTTCAACTGCAAATAATAATTTAATTAATGTTAAATTTAAGAATGAATTCCGATTGAACTTATTCATTACACGGAGGCCTCGAATTTTCAGAATGAAGACAAGTTATGCGTTTTTTAGAGACATTCGAATTCAGTGAAAGATTTCGGTTGTCTTATAATTTTTTTAATTTCATATTGACAAAAATTGAACATATTTTGAAAGTTCCGACACGAAGAAAGGAAGCCGTATCCCCAAAGCAGCAGCTAATGGTCGCTTCAAGTGCTTAGTAGGTAAAGAAGACTAGAAGCTTTGTGACTAATATACCTATATATATACATACAAACGAAAAATCTCATTTGGCCGTAGTTATTCCTTAACGATCCAACTGATTTAAAGTAAGCGAGGGATAATGTACTTTATCCCTTGCTTTTTTTAAATCAGTTGGATCGTTATGGCATAACTATGGCCATTTCATCTCACTAATCTCATCTCACCTCGTCTCACTAATATTATAAATGCGAAAGTATGCATGTTTGTTTGTTTTTTTCTTTATTCCACTTTCACGCCGAAACTACAGAACGGATTTTGATTTTTTGTAGGTAGATAGATAAAGCACTAGGCTATCATATAGGATACTTTTTATCCCGGAAAACTTAAGACTTCCCAGAGGAATCCTTAAAAACTCAAAATTTCCACTTCATTACTACATTGTTAAATAATCCCTTGTAAATTCTTTTTACCTTACCACAGTTATATCCATCTCTTTTATTATTTCAATCGATCTTCTCGATCCCACTATGTCACTGGTGAAATCATAGAAACCACCAATAGACGTAGTAAACACTCAAACGTCAACACATGCATGAAAATGAGATCTAATGTTCTCCTAATAAAATTAGAGCTAGTAATGTTAGTAATTTATGTATGTATATAGATATTTATGAAACAGAATACGACGATCATAATAATATTAGTATTCGAGACAAATATTATTATGTAATATTATTAGCACTTTTATGAAACAGGCCCCTGATTTCAAAAGGGAACCATGTATGTTGTATTGTTGTATGGACCAGTTCTCAAAGTTGGACCTTGGTACCAAAGATTCAGAACCACATTGTTTAAATTTTCCTGGTGTGTTGCAGATGTGAAATGACATTAAAATGTTTATTAAGGTTTATATATTGCCATGTTTGTTTTATTAACAACTTTTTGCCAACTAGTTCATAATGTACTGATGGTCTATATTTTGAGTGAATTAAACAAATACAAATAAATAATAATACTAATATACTAATTATATATATTATATTTTGAATATATCATATTGTACTACTTATCAGAAACTTCCTAAAATGATAAAATAGTTTGTTATGTAGGGATCAAGTGGGCAGCAAATTTGGCAGTCAAAGGGTTAAAAATGGCTTTCATTCGTTTCAAAGGAAGTTGCCTCCACTACAACAAGTTTTAGGGGTGCAAATTTTTATGAAATTGCTTTGCAATCTTAATTGTTGATATGGTATGGTGCATTATATTATAATTTTCAAGGATGTTATTTCACATGTTTCATTATTGCAGGTCTATTTTATATTGTATTATAATGTATTGGTAAAAACACTCATGGTGATAGAAAGTCGTCAATGTTACTTAAGATAGGTTGAAGCAAATGGAGTGTTAACAAGCTGTCTCTGAATTTGTGTTATCTATTTTTACCCAGGTTGGTGAGATATTCCGTGAAGCAGGGACAGCATTCAATAAGCTGTCCGAAATGACTATGTTACTGCATCCCATGGGAGATTCACAACCAGGGTATGATCATATTATATAAATATTTTGAAACCTACTTTACCTTCAATGTTGGCGATTGCAATTTTCTTTCTCTCTTTTAGTGGAAAATGGACAGACGAAGAAATTGAAATGCTGCGATCCTGCGTGCATCGCTTTGCAGTAGACCTCAATAAACTTAGTCAACATATAAAAAATAGGACTGTGTGAGTATTTTTCACTGAGTACTTATTACCCTGCTAGGTGGAGCAATGTTTTGTGCTAGGTTGCTGGTTGCACCTGGATCCTGGATATGCATTGCTGAAAATACTGTAATTGGTGTAACCTATGTTCAACAGTGGACTTATATTAGATGACAGTGACTTTCTTCTTTGGCTCAAAGACTAAAAGGCAGTTTTGGCCTCTAACTCATTTTATCTTCTGTTCTTTAACACTCCTAGCCAAGCTCTTAGGAGGTTGTTCATGCCCTTATATATTAGTATAGTAATTCGAGTGAAGAGTCAGTATTTCATTGATGAAGATTAGCATCCACTTTTCTACTTGAATAAATATACAAACAATTATTTGTTTGATTTCAGAACACAAATCCGTACTACATTAAAAAAGAAGGCGTTTGAAGATGCAGGTATACCTGTAAGGCAGGTAAGCAGCACTGTTACGAGCCTCTCCCAGCCGCAGACTCCACAGGTAGCATCGCCACTGAGCGTGATCAACCAACAGACGGTGTTAGGAAAGAATGCCGAGGTTCAAGCCTTCACTAACTAAAACCAATCACAATTATTTTATTTAGTAGTTGTGCTCTATTTTATGTTGCAGTTAGTGAAGTTTGAATGTTATTTTTTCTTATTTTTAAGGCTTCTCGCACTTCGTCTGTTGATTTGCATGAACTAGACTACTACTCGTTTTTATTTAAAAGCACCAAACGTGAAGGCATGTATTTATACTAAGAAACTAAAGTCTTGCTAAAATAATTATACTATGAAATAAAAATCTTACAATTTGTTACTGACACACTATCTAAATCACTGTATGTTGAAGAATTTGTCACGATTAGTCTCATAAACCTCACCATACTAGCATTTCAAAACAGTTAACTTTGCAGTTTTGCATTAATTCATTAAATATTAATACTTTTAGTTTTACCATAAAGTTTCATTATTTACAAGCAACATATGAAATACGCAGTATGTACATTTTGTTCCATTTGCGGTAAGTGCGCTTTACTTATCAGTAACTTTATACTGCATTACTTTAATCACTATATTTTTTAAATTAAATCAGATGATCTTTCTTTCTTTTGTTGTTCAGTATGATACCACTTAAATTAGTCCTACATCAATTTTGTTGCACCTAACTATTGACATGATTTGAACAGTTAGCTTTTCGTACTACAAAACTATAGTTTGTATTTGTTTTTTAAGTGTGACTGTTTTTTTATGTCAATTGCACCTCATTCTAATTTCAAGACTATTTATTTTATGAAATTTAAGCGTGCACATTTTAGTATTGTCTGTATTTGTAGGTGACGTTGAACATGCTTAACGCATCTGAGGTGGACGTGGAAGGGCTCAGCAACGACGTCAAGCTGGAGTTCGAGACAGCTGGCGAGGAGGTGGCCACCTGAAACTTACTTGGCCTCACTTATTATTAGGGCCCTTTGATATACACGCAGAAATCTAATTTAGAATATATATACCCATTAGTTTTAGCGTTTCACAGTCAATATAGTTACGATACTAATACTTTTCTCGGACCAAACAAACTGTGACAGATAGTTGGAATCTTCTGATTAGCCACCGTTTTTAAAACTTTGAGTAGGTAGTTATTGCTGCGAATATAAAATATTATAGCTAAGTCACTCTTGCAGAGTTTTATTCGATCGTGTCAACGCAGCAAAAGAAGGCTGAACTTGATTACGATGAAATTTATGTAATTGGCGTAGTAAAAAAAAAAACTCACTACGCCATATAAAATAGCTTTTATTGAAGGTCAACGAAACGAGCCAAGTTTATGTCGGACTAAGTTCAATGTAGGATTCGATAAAATTTCTCACGTAATATAGAAGAAGTGGTTGAAAAGTTTCCATGGGTATTTTAAGTCAAACGTTTAATGATTTGGGAAACGCACACTCGTTGTTACTTCCATAGTATCAGCAAAATTACGGTCGATAAAAATTATATGTTGTGAACAATACTAGTACGTCTTCGAGGACACTGTGTCTTCCTTCTGAAATAATAAAGATTCTCCCTCCCCGCTCTCCTTGTATGAGAATGAAAGTTACCCATGGACATATAACTTATTTTCATTAATATATTTTCTATTTGTAGTACGGTGCAACACGCAAGTTGGTTTTTCTGTGGACGATTTTTGGCCAAAGTAATTTGTGCGAAGATCTTGGGTGTCTATTAGTAATATAAACAGCTTATTCAGCAATAAATAAGTAGCCTTCTACAACGTTTTACCAAATTGTTATAGCTGTAAGATTTTTGCGTGTATATTACTGTAAAAGTTTTTTTTTTTTGTTTGTGATTAAATCTTAGGTACATTATATCATAAGTGACGTTTTGTGAAATCTACGATAGGTAAATCTGCCTTCCCTGATGCGGCGGTTAGGGTATGCATTTAAGATGTCATGTCTCCCACACCAAGTAGCCTTGCGATCGTGTGCCAGGCTCCAATGAGCGTGCATATTGGCACGCTCAGGTCGCACGCGGCAACCTAATGTATATGCCTTCTTCTAACTCTTATACTACCATAAATTTTAAAAGTATTCTCCTTTGATACCATAGTATTTAGTGCTTTCATGAAGATGCTTGAGACCGCGAAAGAAGTTTGTAGGACACGGTCGGTGTTCAGATAAACTTGTCGCTTAATGAAATTTTAATCTGTAGAATTAATGGTCTATTCTATTATATTGGTATTATTGTATTTTATCTAAAGTATTGATATTGACTAATGTTATAAAATAATGTTCGTAATTGTATAATATTTAGAGTAAGTATTTTCAAAGCAATTTGGACTATAATGTTAATTTCCTATACATTTTATAAGCAACGAGCGTGATGAAAAGTTTTTTTCTTCAAATTAAAGCAATCAGTCATATGTATGCTCAATATAGATATTCAGAGAGAGCCGTAAATGAAAAAATATCTTTCACTTTCAGGCTCATATTTTTTTCTAATTATCTTTAAGTATTCAAATCAGATATCTATGTGCCAGGAGTTTTGAAATTAAAGTGCACTAAACCCTCTCTACCTTTGTACCAAATTTTTTTGCAACAACAGTTTGAATGTTAAAGTTAGAATTTATTAAGGAGTTTTAAATTTTATTTTAAACTTTGTACTGGATGAAATGATAAAATAGATGATGATGATAAATGAAAGTAATAAACTTTTACACTGTACTTATATGTATTTTTAAATTTAATGTCGTTCCTAATGAAGCCCAAGTAAGAAAGTGAACGTACTCACTTGTAGGTATTTGTACCAAAAATAATTGATATTGTTAAATAATTTAAAAAAATGTTCTAATGTAAAGTTAGCTCATTAATGAATTTCAAAAATAGAGGGTAATTATTCCATTTAGTTGACTTAAATATTTGATATACTAAACATGCTGTAGATTTGGTATATTGTTATTATTGTCATTGGATTGTACGCTTATAAATCTTGGTTTACGTTAATTTATAAGTGACGTAAGCCCAAAATGAGTTGCCCTACAGACGATACACTTTTAGACTGAAGACGAAAATACAGTTAAAAGAGAGTTATATTCTATTGCATACCTGACTAACTTACATCGTAAAGAAGTCTGTCGTCTTTGTAGTGCCTAAAACTAACGTGTAACAATATGGAATAAAATATTAATTAAGTGCAAATTAAGTGTTTGTAAATGTGTAGTTTTAAAGATAGACTTGTTTTAGACGTGGAGCGTCTTTTACTTTGGATTTAGAACGGGTGTAATCATGCCCAAAAAATATAGGAGCATTTAAATAGCGAAACAAATTTAGGCGAGTTAAGAATTAAATCAATCAGTCAGTTTGCGAACTATAAATAGATATTGCTCCAATTTAGGTCATTCAAATTCATTAGTAAAACCTTAGTACTATTTGTTGCTTGTCGTCTAATAAAAACGTCACCCTATATATTAGTAATAGATAACGTAATGTAATAAGGGGCAGTAAAAAGATGCTCCACGCAAACGGAAATAACTTGTCATTGCCTCTATCCGCATTTTATTGACTCATATGGGCATTTACCGTACCGATACCGCCCAAGTCCAGGTGCGGGACGCGAAACTTCCCCAAGTTCTGATTAGGTAGATGAGGCTATTTTAGGTAGGTCCTTTAAAAATGTATATATTTAAAAATATATTTCATAATCAGTAGAAGAAAAAAATGCTTAGTTGCTATGATTCGGTTCTTTTTTCTAAGTCCATTATAGAGATCAAGTATTAGCGTAGGAGCGTTTCTACATCCTCCGAACCGGTGGCGGCTTTGCTTCGATGTCAGGGCGAGTAAAATGTATGAAACGTACCTGTCTTTCAGACTAGCCTGTAGACTAGATGTTATAACTTCAGAACGATATATACAGGATGTCCAAAAAGTGAAGGATAATCCTTCACCTGCGAATTGGTCGAATCATTTCCTACTACATACCAAACATTTTTTCTAGTAAAAGTCCCACCATTTTTGTGATATCGGTATTTTTAGGTTTTTTTTTTCAAAAAAATTGACCTTCTTCAGTTTAATGCATGCCATTCCTACAAATTATGACATTTTTAAGTCCTGTTTTTTTAAATACTCGTGGATACATAATTCATCAACACAATGGTAAATTATTTCTTAAAGTGCTGGCAAATCCTGTAAAAAAATAAGTTTTACAAATTTTTTACAAAAACTTTTTCGAAAAAAAAAACTAAAAATACCGATATCACAAAAATGGTGGGACTTTTACTAGAAAAAATGTTTGGGATGTAGTAGGAAATGATTCGACCAATCCGCAGGTGAAGGATTATCCTTCACTTTTTGGACACCCTGTATAAGTATATACCTATACTTAGAAGGAGGATTGTGCACGATAAACTGAACCCACATTCCAAAACATGCTGTGCTTTTTTTAGAACATTTACCAAACATTTTTAAAAAACACTATTTCCCTTTTGACTCGCGAAGTTTGCTAGCTCAAAACTCTGATAATGTCGTATGCCAATAAAGCTAATAAAGAATTATTAATATTTTCATTAAAACATTGAGATAAGTTCCGGACATTCATAGTTTTCGAAAAATACAGCGAACTACCATAAATAGGCTTTCATTTTCCTTATTGTACTACAGCAACTTTCGTTAAGAAATCCGTATACATCTCTAAATAATTGGCCTACCCGTATAATAATAATTTCTTTATTCAGTCAGGCAGCAGACCCATAAATGTATAAATAATAACTAAAAATAAAACAGAATAAAGAGACACTTAAAAACACAAACTTCGGGAAAACACTAATAATGTCGGTCAGTTTTCCGGCCGTATTTTATATAAATCGAAAAGGTAAATACCTACTCACTCTACGTTTTATCGGTTATTGGGAGGGAAGTGTGGAAACGCTCCCAGTTGCCAAGTTAAATATTAGAATGTTTTAGGATTTAACTAAGGATTAAACAATTATTATGACTTGATTTTTGACATGGTTAGATAAGTTAGTTTACAATTTTTACGCGGTTTTTATAAATTTTAAATCGTTCTTCCACTGTGGCGCGTCGAGGTCGCATTTGATACCTGTATCTACGAATATCCATACAGACAACCATTGTATTTCAAATATCCATACATACAACCATGTATGTAGATATAGGGTGTAAAAAAGACCACTAGAGATGAAGACCTGTAAAGAGAACCCGCTGTCGATGTCATCATCGTGTTGCTGTAAAAAGGCGGTCGTAGGTATGTATATTCTTTAGATCGTAACCTATCCATTATGTAGAAAAATTATAGTGTATGTCTAATGTAATTTGATGGAATTGTAAAATATGTGAAATAAATTAGAGTTGTATACCCACCAAGAATGTATTTTCTTTTTACCATTTAGAGCATTCCCTTACGTTATTTTAGAGATTGTCAATGTCTTTCGGAAGTTCCCAAAGTACGATAAATCTCATACACCTATTTCACTATTTAGTCTCTATGCATAGGTATATTAGATTTTTCTTTTGATCAGACTTGTTTCAGTTTTACAGGGATTTTCTCTCAAATATCCTTTTTATCCAAGTAACTTGAATGCCTTTCATTGACTTTTTTCACTGGCCGGCGCGGTAAAGGTGATGGTAGACAATGACATCTGCTGGTGCCAGTGCCGTGCCAACCAGGCTGATCACGGGCAGAAAAAGAAAATCACTTATTGCATGAGCTCTCAGAGTAATAAAATCATGAGCTTATACGATTTTTCCGAGTGGTCAGATTGATGGTCAGACTAGTCTGGCCATCTGCAATTTTGTTTCCCGTTGGCCAGATTAGCTCGTGATATAATAAAGTACATTCAGTATGAAACTGTTCAAAGAAATTTTGTTTTTTAACAAAAAGGATTGCAAACTACACTGCACACACATATTGCCACTTGCGTACGTTAACATGGTGTGAACCTAATGGTGTGGCTTATTATATCAATGGGCGTAGGACTTGGGCCTACGCGTCTACTCATTATCATACTAACCAACTATATTTTTTGTAGTAAAGCTCCGCGGATTTCAACAGCAGGCAGGTGGCTGAATTTTTCAGGATAGGGTAGAGTGGGTGCACCAGTAAATGAACAAATAGATATATTTTTTTCGATTGGCGTCCACACCATACGGCTTATGGGAATATTTGTTAGACTTGCAGAGCGTCAGTCCCAAAATGGCAAATGTTTAAAGTAGACTGCAGTTGTGTTCATTTAAAATTGTATGGGAGTGTAATAAGGGTTCAGGTGAGTACGTACCCACTTTATATGATTATTTGGTGTTTACTGTAATTAATGGATATCAGGGGTCGAAACTGGTCAGTAAAATCAGTAAAAGTCAGTTTTTTGTAAACCTGTCAGTAAAAGTCAGTTTTTTGGGAAAATGGTCAGTTTTGTCAGTTTTTTGGGTTTGGCACTCATTTACTTCGGACCCCTATTTATACAGGGTTATTTTTGGACCCCCCACTAAAACTTCACATTGGCTTCTACTCATGTAAGATTTTGTAGTGAGATTATTTTATTTTATGAATATTTTAGGCCGTTCCAGTACTGGGTAATAAAAAATGTAAAAATCTAGTGAATGAACACCCCGTTCATTCCAAGGGGACAAGTACGAAATAAGTTTTTGTAATAGTTTTCTTTATTGTGCTTGAAATAAGATTTTGACTTCAACAATATGTTTAATATTCTTTACCCAACAACGAGTCCAATGTTGGAACATATGTTTTCATTGACTCTAATTACTGAATTTCGGTTTTAAGCCTGGTTCATTTATTAGATATTTTGAACTAATGAATGAACTTCTATATTTTGTAGTGTTCATTTGCGGGTTCCATAGATTTTGTGATTGAACGAAAAGATTTTTAAGGAAACCTTAAAAATCTCTTCGTTCAATATATGAAAATTGACAATTCCCCCACCAGCTAGCACAGAAACTACTGATCCTGAAATTTAAAAAAAAACACAGAAAATAGCTCTTTAGTTATAGATTACAGGAAAGTTATTAAAAACCTATGGTATTAAAATAAGATATTGAAATTTTCAATATTGTTTGTAAGTGTGTGAGTCAGTTTCGCACTTGTCCAGTTTTTTAATTATCCGCTTCGTTGAGAACTTCAAATTGTAAAATTTAAATTGAGAAATACCAGAATGTCGCAGACAACAATATTACTATAAAAAGCATATAAAACACATTGATTTTCTTTAATTATTTTCAGCTGTTCATTAACTGGGTTGTGTCTGTTCATTCATTAAAAATTGCCGTTGATTTCAAGGGGAAATGCCACTTTCTAACCTTTATTTGCGTGTATCTCCAAAATTATCTAAACAAAATTAGTTAAAATTATAAACTTAAATAAATTCCAGAGATATCTGAACTAATTTCGTCCATCTCAGGAAGTGATTTAGAGTCGTAAATAATTTTCAAACTTGTCAACGTTACTTAAACGTTCATTCATTAGTGCACTTACCCTACACCAAAGAAGTTTTATTTCGGCGCTCTGATATGGGGGAACGGGTGCATGTCTGTAGGGTATACAGTAAGGCAAAGAACTTAAACAATATTAGGAAAGAAATATAAGTTTCTTGAGTACAGGTGTGTCCTTGAATTTAAACGGTTCAGTCCTTTAAATGTTTAAGTTTATTATACAACAACTTATAAGGTTGCGATCTCTTTTATATTATAAGCTATCGATCAGAGTAGCGTCTTAGGGTTGTATAATTGTCTCATTTATACAGTTTATATATGTAGAACACAAAATTATGAGTTTTAATTGAAATAGTTATTTAATGTTGTCATATCTTTACGTTTCCGACTGCCGTTTATAAAATTTCCATGAATTGTTTGTAAATAGCCTGTTAACTAAACATTTTAACATTTACCTAGGTACTTAAATTATACAGGTGTAATAAAATAGGCGTAGGAGGCTTTTCCATTCAGCCCATGTCGGACAATGTTGGGCGACACTTAGATGTCTCGTTCGAGCCGCGGGGGACAATGCTGTCCGACAGTCAGACCAATATTCAGATGTCTCTTGTGACTCGCCGGCCGCTAGATAAAGGCAGTTTTGTATGAAATGTGACCCGCACCACCACGAGTTTGGTCAACTCAGCAGTCAAAGATTTTAATCTCATTGAAAAATATGACTGTTTTATAATGCCGCACCAAAACAAGGGTTTATATTGTTTATGTTTTTTTTTTTTGCGAATTCACCAGAATCGTAGAACAAAACTTGTTCAGTATTATGAGTAAAATCCCCAGTTAAAGGATTACACCTATTTTGTTATACCTGTATAATATTATGTACAATGGTTTAATGTGGTTTTATAATATTATAAAAGTATTTATGGTAAGTCGTAGTTATTCGTACTTATATAGGTTTCAATTAATCACACACAATTTGACTAGAATGTTTAAATAAACAATAATGTTTTTCTATGGTACAGGGCAATAATATTTCTGAACACAATCAGTTTGTTCACATCTTTTTACACTGCATTTGATAGCTACCCAATACTTATGTATTTTGTTACAGCAATTATTATGTAAGCTCCCTAAGTACTCGTAATAAATAATATACGGTAGGGTATATTAGGTTACTTACAAATTTTATACAATTGGCAGGAGAATCAAGTCATATAAACGCCATCTTTAATCTACCGTAATGCCTATTCAGTTAAATGTATCGATAATCTACCCGGACTTGATAAATACCACAGAAAAAAACTTGTCTCTGTAAATTACTAAATACTTACAGAATACTGAAGTGCAATAATATTTCTACAGGTACGTTTCGCTATCCTGTGCTACAAATTTGTTTTATCTGTAAATAATTTGCGCTATTTACAATGATTTTGTACAAATACATATTCTTGACTTATTACAATAATTTTGATTGGTAAAACTACATATACAGAAAGGAAATGTCTGCGTATATACACATAGGTACGTACTTGCCCTACTTAGACTATTTTCCAAAATAACAATAATTATCGAAACAAATCACTTTGTTTAATTTTATTATTTATGTTCTGATATTATCTAGGTATGCGTAATAACTACGTGGTAGTATACCGAAATGATTAAAACAAAAAAAATGACGGTTTCAAAATTATAGAATCTCAAACATAGGTAATTTATTATACAATAATACTATAGTTTCACTTCATTTATACAGAGTGTAAAAAAGTGGTTGCCTTTTATTTAGGCTCTACAGAAAAAAAAGTATAATACTCAAGATCCGTCCTCTAAAAATAGCTTAAACTTAACTTTTTGTATACTTATACGAGTACCTCTAAAGTGTTCTTTAAATTTCTGCTAAGGCCCAAACTGGACTTTAATGAACACATAGTGAGTTTACAATAACATAATTATAGTATCCTACTTTTCATACAAAATACCATCGGTTACCATCAGGTGATCCTGGTCCAGATCCTGATCCAGGTGAAAAATTAGATATTCGACCAAACTTGTAAAGAAATCTCAGTTTAAGCCTTGGTAGATACTTTAAGAACACTCTATGATAGATATAAAATAATAGAACATGACTTTTTCCCTGTATTCTAGTAAGTATCCATAAGTATCCTAATTTAGACTAAATTCAGTAACACCTTGGCAACTACCTTTTTACACCCCATGTATCAAACAATATTTAATTTTCAAAATGGACTAGTGTTTGTAAAGTTTCTTCGTAATATTTGTTTAAGTTCATTGACGCTTTTAGCAGTGCGTCCGTGTCGGTCTGTGTAAACGTGGCACTGGTGGCGGTGGCGGTAGCGGCGGCGGCGGCGGCTCGCGTGCTCAGATCTACTGCGGCTACCTGGCGCTGTCGCTGCACATAGCTCGCTGATAAGCGAGACGCGCCACGTTTGCTGAATCAATGATCAGTACTGAAGTATGAGTTCTGCATGAGGTACAACTTGTCTATTGGATTCACTACAGCCCCAGTACCGAGGTTCAGAGGTTCATGGGTGGAGTGCGCCGCGTGCTGGTGCGAATGGTGTTGCACGTCTAGGTTCTGGAGGCTCATAGTATCGGAGGTGCCCTCGTCCAGCTGGTCGAAGTTGCTGCCGTCTAACGATATGTCGGAACTGCAGAAGCTGTCTCCCGAATGCGCTGGGTAGTCTGAAAAATGCAAGCGTCCTGTAAAGACAATAAAGGACTCCATGTATAGGGTTATTGTTTTGTTTAATATTTGACAACATTATCAAATATTTAAGAAGAAGGTGGCTAATGATTGTGGGCATCGACTTACCGTCGGGAGAATACGGCAAGTTGGGGTTGAGTGGCTGACTCGATGCGGAGTATGACCCGTCCAGTCCCAAGTAGTTGCCGTGCTCACTCGATGGAGACTCTTGCTTTATACTCTTTTCGCTTTTCTCTTTGTCCTTGTCAGAATTTTTATCGCCTTCTTGCTTTGCTTTTCGCTGAATCTTTTTCATTTTAGCCCTTTGATTTTGAAACCAAACTTGTACTACTCTCACGCTCAGTCCAGTGTCTTTTGCTAAAGCTTCTCTTACTTTGCGGCAAGGTTTAGGACTTACTTCGAATGATGCTTTGAACTGTCTCCTTTGCGCTGACGTAAGAATAGTTCGCGGTCGTTTTGGGCCTCTCCTACCATCGCGCGGTCGCTCTGAATCGTCTATTATCATATCGTCTTCGGCGTGTTGCATAAGATACATTTCTTTTTCGAAGTCTTGTCTGCAGAATATTTGGCCAGCTCTTATTACATATTGCTCTCCTTTCTGCAGAGGCTGGCAGCACATCACGCAGACGAAGCATTGTATATGGAAGACGTACTGTTGTGCCTTCATAACCATTTCTTGTGGAAGCAACCTGTCGCCGCATCTTGTGCACTTGACTCCAAACAATCTGTGAAAGAGGGACTATTGTATGACACTAGATTGTTTGCTGTTACAAAAATTCGCTAGGCATTTGTTAGACTCTCGCTATGCGTCTTAAAGCTACGCAATTTCGCATTAACTAAATTTTATTGGTACCAATCTCGAGAAAACGTCGACAGTTATGTACCTGTCGTAGTCAGGTTTGCAGTAAAGCTTGGCGTTTCTTGTGTAGCACGTGTGCGCTAGGGGACAGCCGCAGACGCAGCAGCTGAGGCAGTGCTCGTGCCAGGACAGCTCGCCAACCCTCATTAGGTACCTATCCTGAATCTTCTGACCACACCCCTCGCAAATCTCGACGATCTTCTCGCGTTTAATGCTCGCGCTTAACTCTGGAAAGAATGAGACTGCGCTTAGTAGAATGTGATTAATCTTAACATTTTACTGGTTAATTGTTTGTGGACTATAGATCGTAAAATAATGGGACTTATAGTCTGAGGAAACAGATATATTATGACATGAGTGGAAGATTTAGGGTTTTAGGCGTTGTAGATGTATTTGTCTAAATGTGATCTAAACAGAAACAAAAAATATTTAAATCATTTTCTGAAAATAAATAAGTATACGTATTTCATAAACTGCAAATGGAGCGTAATTTTAAATTAAATCAATAAATACAATAAGAAATATTTATTCTTAAAATTTTTGAGACCCGTCGCGTCGCCCTGGGTTAGCTGTTTCCGACGGCTACGTTACCGACGCAGCAGTTAGGGAAAAATAATTTATACTACCTATTAAATCAAAGCTAGTCGTTTCTTAAAAATAAATAGGTAGTTATATTATTGTTGTAGGTATGTGAATTCGCATTGCAGAATGGTACGCACAATCGCAAGCATTATAAGCAGTGATCGGAAATTCGGGGGCAATTATACCTAAAATTGGGGAGCTAGCATAATATGGACATGCCGTTTTGAATAAACAGAACGTTGATAATAATGATTGAACGTTGATTTTCGTTGATATTCACGTTAATACGTTTTTAATAGCATACATCAAATTATCAATAAGATCAACATTCACTACAATCAGATCATTACAATTAAGAATCCCAAGGCTTTTTACGATCCCGGTATCTCGGGAATTTTTTGTATGAAAATCTATGAATTTATTTAGAAAAGCATATCCATACTATATTTTCTTGCGAAAAAATGAAATTGCCCCCGAATTTCCGATCACTAATTATAGTAAAATTTGTGAACAGAATTAAATTAAATAATATGTAGTATTAATTTGAAGTATTTTATATTTCATTAAAATTGTTTTTTTTATAAAATATGAAAGTAAGTGACCATTATACGAGTAACTCACTGTCTCGCCGATACATTGCACTTGAGAAATACCTATTAAGCTTACGTTATAAAGGTAGGTACTTACATATAATATAGGATCACGTAACTAAATGAAGAGGCCAGTTGAAAAGAAAAGTTATTAATTCAAGTATAATTTATATTGTGAATTCTATTTACGTGAGTCATTATTGTGAGTTTGAGTGTTAGTCGCTTGAATGCAATCTTGATAGGTTAAACTTAGCCCTTTGTAGACATAGACAGTCACTTAGCATATGTACCTTCTCCGCGTGCCTATAACGAAAGAGTCGAGTTGAAATGGCGCTGCTTTCAGGAAAACAGGCATCTCAACGCACTCCCTGGCCCCTAGCCCGCCGGGACCGCCCACTAGGTGTGGCTAGGCGTGCCGCGGTGTCGACCCGGCACAAAATGTCGGAACGAACGACCCGCGAAGGCGAATCGATATGGAGTTCAAGCCAAGCTCGGCGAAACCCGACGCTTAGCACGAAATCATTCTATCGATAAAAGCGAATTTTTGTACCGTTCTTGAATAAAATGAAAACAAACAGATACCTACCAAGAAGAGAGCGCCGCCGTTCTTATACTTGTTACTACACCCAACGATATATATCATAAAGAATGTAGAGACTCGATTTTAATAGAAACTGTTTTTTGGGAGTCCGACTATGCTATGGGATAGAATATACATATTGGATACGATAATATTTGACAACGCTTAACACGTTCAAACAACCGACTTCAATTGTAATAAATAACTATATTTTTTCTAACTCAAAAAAAGCTGAATTAATTTCTGAATTAGTTTATATGGGACCACCTCGGAAGTTTGACCTACCATACAATTCATAATTGGTGGAGTAATCGCGTAACAAACATACAAAAAATACAGTCGAATTGAGAACCTCCTCCTTTTTAAGTCGGTTAAAAACTCATTAACTGTCGCTTTGACGAGTCACATATTAAAATACTCGTAGAATACCGACCGACGTGACATCGGCAAAGAATGCAGTTGCATACTCATTAAATTTAACACTTCAAAGTATTTTATTTATTAATACCTAAATTATTTAACCAATTACTTCACTTCATAACTTGGCGACTGAAACCCAACCATGATTAGGTTTATTTGTTATAATAAATGTATTACACGGAGACGTCTTTATTTACTTATTTTTTTATATTTTTGCTCTTTATTTGGCATGGCCAAAAACTTTACAAATATTTCATATTTAATTACTTAAGGAAGTAACTGGTTATTGACAAAACCCGACTAACACTCAAGGAAGGAAATTTTTGATAAAAACCAAGATTTCAAAAACAAAAACGCGTAAAGTAAATTATCCGTATAAAATAGAATATTAAAAAAACTGTAAATCAACGTAGTAACTTTATATCAAATTATTCATAAAAATAGATACCTGTAATGCGTCCGACGACGCAGTATTGATCTCTCTCTGTGTCGAATGGCGACCCTCAAACCGACTTAACGTGACTGTTGTAGTCGGTTATCGCTATTTATTGATAGATAAAGTGACCAAAAGTTTGTGCCAGTGTTTTAATCCATGGTTTTATCATATTCTTTAGTCATAGTATTGAATTTTTTAGAAAGAGCTCGAAAAATTCAAATTTATTACAATATTAGATAGCGCGCAGAGAGCTTCTGATTTCCACGAAAAAAATATATTTATAAACGCTCCCCGTATTGTTTACTTGGTCCAGTATTTGGTAAAGTTCTAGTATTAGGACTTTTGAGTCGCTAAAAATAATCCTGGTACTAGCAATAGGTATTAAAAATAACCTATGACAACTTTGCTTGCAATAGTTTCAAAAGCTTTTGACTTCAGATTTCAACCAATTTAAACTCCACAATATTTATAAGTATCGCAAATTTCTCCGACGAATGACTCAAGTGCCATCAGCAAAAAATGAGAATTCTTTACATCTATGTTTCCGCTTCCCTTTAACAATAACGGTTACTTACTCTTTTACTGCCAAAGCGAAATTTTAAAGTTTTGGTACTTACTCGTAATTATGTCGACCTTTAGTTTTTTGTGATTTTGAGAGGACTAACAACGTTTTATAGCTAACCTTAGACATACTGCTAATATTTATATTGTTATTAAATCCATAATAATTGTACAGCCGAAAAAAAACGTTGAGTAAGAATATAGCTAGTTTTCGAAGTTAATAACAAAAGTATTTACAAAAAACTCTATATAAACAGAAGATACTAGTAATAGTCAGATATGATGTTTCAGTTGCCCGCTACATTATTTTCGTGTTTGAAATTATTATACTTTTCGCACATACGAACGAAACATCAGTTTGATTGAACGGAACCAATAATTATCCTGAAATTTTAGAAAACGTAGTCTTTGAATTTTTAAGAAACAATTGAATGATTTTAACATAATTTTATATTTGTAATTGGATTAGTTATACCCATGTCTTATATCTGTCGGCACCATTTTGATTGACTGTTCTAAAATTGATTAATAAGCTTTATAGAGGAAAAAATATCTGCTAAAATGTGTCATGTTCTCCGAGTTCGGTCATATGATAAATTTGGCTCTATTACAGTCTATTTTCAATAAAACAGAAATTTAAAATATATAAATCATATTTTCTTAATATCTAGGACAAATCAGACACGGTCATCTGGCCTCAAACTAGGATTCCCTATACTATGGGAACCAGAGACAGATACATGCACATATACATTTAAATACATACATAGATAGATATAATTACACCCAGACACGGAGCAAACAAATCTGCTCATCACAGAAATGTTTGCCCTGGGTTCGAGTAGTGAGTAGTGAGGAGCGCTAACACTGAGCCGCCGAGTCCGTCCATTACTCTGAATCAGTCTTTATAGCCTAGCCTTGTCAGAATCGTTGTATTCTGCTATTTTGACATGATGATTTCACTCGAGCTTTTCAATGTAGAGAGGGAAGGTAAATCATCCTCAAACAGTTTTATTTTTATTTTTCGGATATCGCTGCCATTCGCGAACTACAATGAGTAAAGAATTAAACTACCTATCATTATACATTCAAAAAGCGAAATACAGACACCAACAAACTAATATGTATTTTTTTGTCTGTTCGGGCGGGCATCACGCAAAAACTGCCGGGCCTGGCTGATTTGAACAAAACTTATTTTTTTATTATACTGTATTTTAACCATTATATTATAAGCACCTGTGTCAATAGAATGGTGATTGCTCAGTGTTTTAAACGAAAGCCTAATGGTATATTAGGCAAAATGAAGGAATATCTCTATCATACAATAACACACTCTGGATATGGATAATTGAGGTGGTCCTGAAGGAACCGAAGATTTCCTTTTTTTTCGAGGGTGTCGATACCGCTCTTCAGTGTAGGTAAATTAGGAATCAGACGAATATCGGCAATACTAAAACACTTGAAAAAGGGATACTACATATTTGACTGCTCACCACATGTTTTACAAGATTTCTGACCGAAAGGCATGGTGTTCCGGCGGTTTCGTGGTCGTCTTCGAGACCCTAACGCCAATATCGGCAACGCAACAGCGCCGAAAAAAACGTCAGCCAAAGTAGATTAAGTATTATAACTAATACTTAATTGCATTTATTTATTATAGCATATATGCCATTTTAAATTTATAACTTTTTATGTATCTATGGGCGTGTATATCATTTACTAAGTTGCCTGATAATAAACAAATAATGCTTACAATAATGCTTACAATGCCTAACTACCTACAATAAATATAAATAATAGGTAATAATAAAAACACACGACGGAGCCCCCTTTCTGTTTTCTCATATTCAAACTAACAATAAATTGTCTCGGATCCTAAATTGTCCTAGTCAGGATGTTTCGAATTTCCGGGCTCGAATCACTCGCTCCTGCTAAATATTGTATTATACAGGATGTAAGGGACAGGTTTCCGAAAACTTTAAGGGCTTGCTCAGTAGACGAAACTGAACAACTTTCCACAAGAAACTTTTTCAGGAAACGAAAAAAAAAATCGTAAAAAAATCGTCGAAAAATTATAAACTTGATTGGACAGTTTGTATGGAAAAGCCGACTTTTTTTTCGTTTCCTGAAAAAAAATCTTGTGAAAATTGTTCAGTTTCGTCTACTGAGCAAGCCCTTAAAGTTTTCGGAAACCTGGCCCTTACACCCTCTATGAACTCTAGAGAAGTTCCATTGAAGTGCAATCACTATATTTGGTATGTAAACAAAACCATACAAAAAAATGCGCTATAAAGACTTATACCAAAAGTAAAGATTTAAATTAAACCATCTATTCTGAAACGGTCAAATGTTTTAGTTTCAGTAAAATATACAAATTTTAATTTTTTTTATTTAACAAATAGGTACTAAGCTTTCTGCCCGCGACTTCCGTCGCAAACAATTTTTGGTTACCCTCGCGGAAATCAGTTGAGGAATTGGTGTAAAAGGTAGCCTATGTTCTTCTCAGTGTAATAGGCTTCGTGAGGCGGTAAGATGTATTAAACATATTTCCGCATTTATAATATTAGTTAATATTCACGTGTGTTACAATCGTGGGATATCCCACCTTCTTAATCTAAACTGTTACCTTATATGATAATCTTGTACTCAAATTTTAGGGTTATTTTATTATAGATGTCATAATACTCAAAACAACTAAATCGGAAAACCTTTTCAGTGTCTTTGCACCCTGTACCGAACATACAAACAGAAAAACGGTCCACGTCATAACTTTACGGAGTAACAAAATCTCTGTCTATAGACAAACATATGGCAGATGAAGAAACCGTGAATGGATTTCGGATATAAAAGTTCAATTTATTTACCCATTTCGGGATTATGTCAAATTCTAATTTCAGCTGTACACACTAATTTTTGGTGTTTAATTAATTCGTACCTAATTCATGTTTATATCATGTCGTTAGTCGTATATGAGTCATTGATCTGTGTTTTTATGTTTATTACCGTGATAATACTATATAATACATATTGAAAGCCTTTAAAGAAGGTTTAATCCGTAAGGACAGTCGTCCAGTTTTCACTTTATTTGGAAATTTCACTGACCTGCTCTCCCAGCGCAAGTGAGCGGTGGCTGCATGCCCTCCTGCATCAGTCCCGTGTTGATATTGGTGTAAAATTCCAACATTTTTTTCATGCAGTCGTCACTACCACGTCACGTCACGGAGCGCTCCCGACCGGAGCACGGGCACTCAGTGGCGCAGGGAGAGCGCTGGCCCTCGCGTGTCTCCGCGCGCCTCCCTCCAACCCCACGCCCGGCCACCAATAGCGGCAGACCCATAGCGGGGACTCCGCCCCTTCACCCATAATACAACCAGCAGCCTAATATACAGATCAAAGCTATGATATTTCGCCGCCCGCTGATACAGCATCCAACAAATTGTGTTTTTTCACAGTGGCTCCATTTTTTTGTTTTTGGATACAACTGTGAGCCGACGGCATCGAAATTGCACGAAAAGAACGTAAGCGTAACATTACAATGGCATTATGAAGTTTAAAGGTCAACGGTATAGCCAGGATTTTTTTACTGTTTCCTGAAATATACCTTGGATGATATACTAACAATCTTCTAGTTATCGTGTCGATTATTTTTTTCTAAAACACTAGTCTTTATTTTAACATAACGTTACATTACGATGGCATATTATTTAGTTTAAAGGTCTGCGGTTCTAAATCATTAGCCTATATTTTATTGGCGCATAAAAGTCGGCCACATTTGTGACAATAATTGATGAATATAACAGTTTCGCTTTCATTAATTTAGGTTATCAGTTACTTCCTTTTGATTAGTGTTTGATGTTCCTATAACAAAAATATACTAGCTTGTCTGATAATAGAAAATATAATATGTATGTGTGAATAGAAAATAGGATAAGCAAGGCAAACATCTTAGCCCTCTAGGTTGGCAACGCATCTGCAATCCCCTCCGGGGTTGCAGGTGTCTATGGGCAGTGGTGATCACTTACCATCAGGTGACCCACTTGCTCGTTTGCCTTCCTTATCACATAAAAAAAAAAAAAACAAACGTTTTTTTCCGTCAGATTTATTAAGATAAGAAAATATTATAATATCCTTACGCCTCTCTTTATCTAAATATAGGCAAAAAATATTATCTTGTGAATTTTTAGAGTGATAATATATTATATTGTACCTTATATGTATACAGGTTATATCCCCACAAATTTACGTTGACTAACTAACCTAACCTTCATATGACTAACCGGCATATGAATGATTTTTTATCAAATGACTAAAATGTTTTTTTTTCCAAACTATCTGAAATTGTGAACGATAACATTATTGTCTAATATATTAGTTTGCATACTTATTACGGTTTTTTTCTAAATAAAAACTGTAACTACATGTAGTAATAATCCATGCAACTAAGTTTTTCTGCAATTTCAAGAAAATTACTATTTAGTGAATAATATTTCTAAATTCATTTTGATGTAGTCAACTCCCAGACTACAATATTTTCAAATATTATTTATAAAAAGATCATTTCCTTAAAATCTGTTGTGTCCTTTTTATTAAACCCTATGCTCGATTTTTAGTGAGACCGATCTTTATCAGTTCTAGATAATAATAAAATAATAGTTAAATTAAAATACAAAATAGGTTATATTTGCATTACAAAATACAGGGCCATGTAGTCTGCCTGAAAACCCAGAAGTTAGTGATTTTACTCTTAAAAATAAAATTTATTATACTAAGGTAAATAATGTTGAATATTATGTAATTTGTAGGTATAATCGAGTGATCATCACTCAGTTTCATTAAAACACATTTATCTCATAAAATATGTAGTACCGTAACGCACTGAATGACTAAACTATTAAATAAAGAAACTTGAAAATTGGAACATTTTCCTCACTAATATCGATTCTTAAGTAGGTGAAATAATAATAATTTATTCATAAAAATTTTGAGTACAAATTAAAACAATTACAGTAACTATACAATTACATTGGTTGGCTCTTATATTAACTTGGTATTTGTAGCTAATGCCCATGCTAAGTAAAGGTATACCACGGCCTATCCACGGAGTTTCGCCTTACTATAATGAACAATTAAGTTATAGAAATATACATTCATTAACAACCCATATCGTCCCCACTGCAGGGGCACGGGTCTCTTTCCATATTTCGGGAAGGTTAGGCCATATTCTACACATGTGGACACATACCACTAACAGTCAAACCCATCCAGGTTATGACCGTTTCTGCTAGTCAGTCACCGCAAGCTAAACTGACCCACGACCGCTTCTCATACATTACAGACTTGAAATAAAGTGTTAAAGTTTGTACGGAAATCTGATTTATTAACAGTCCGACCGGTTGTTTACATTCGACTTCTATGCGAACGAAGTCGCGTGGACTCCACTAAGCAGTAAGCACTAACCAATCCCAAGTAGCACAAGTAGCATTACAAAAGATCACGTTTGGTATAACTCGGAACTTAAGGAATTAATAAACAGTTAATACGGTTCAACCGAGAACTTAGAGCTGCGCATTACGCTTTGATCTGTATAATAGCATCATAAAAGTAGCAACGGATACTGGATACTACTGTTACGGGATCAGAGTTAAAGCAGATGTCAAAAATGCCTTCTTACAGCCTTTATCGCATTGGTTGCTTTTTGAGAATTTTAGTGGTAGTAGAATATGATAATTGCTGTATGAAGACGTAGAATTATACCACTACAATGCTAGCATTTTAAAAGAGTCACTGTGAACTACCGTACAGCCAATAGTCTTAGAGTGGTGTACATTTAGAGTGATTTCACGCAAAAAGTTCCACATCGGTTCACCTCGACTCTGTTATTAGCCTCTTTTGTAAAGCTGCACAACTCTTATTTACTGCAATAAGCATAATAGAGGAACTGGAGTGTACTCTCGTATAGCAATGCTAATTTATTCAGGATTAAAAGAGTTCACATAGGTTTCTTAAGAATGCGCCATTTTGTTATAACCTAAACAATATATCATATAACAATATTATGTTGTTATTTATGTTTTACTTATGATTTCTGCTTTTAATTACACCTTAAACATACACTTATTATAATATAATATAAAACTTTGCATAATTTTATGTAAATCAGACAAAATAACGTGTTAGTTTTTTCACAATATTTCTAATTAAAAACGAGATATTTTCGAGGCGCGTAAAATTTTTGCTTTAAAACCATATAAACATTCACAGTGAACTTGCAATCCCAAGTGTTTTCACATGCTAATAACATAATAAAAGTGTATTTATACCTAAGTTACCAAAAATTATCAATTATAACATTCACTTCACCATTAATCACACTCTGGGAAATTATCGGCACCGCTATAATCCTATTTAAAGCAGCTCTTACAAATAAAATAAAGTTTTCTAGTGATCGAAGAATAATACAGAACCTAAAGTGTTATTTAAGACTCCCAATCCTAGCGCTTAGTCTATATAACAGGACAATCGTATTCCGTTAAGCAGCTGATAAACAGCCTTGTGAACCATAATAATTCCAATATAGTGCTACTATAATGCTTTTAAGTAGAAATGTGAACTAAATTAGAACCATAGGCTGAATAATTTGTGCCCAATTAAGAGTTATATCAGTATTAACAGCGCTGTAAACACCATTATAACACTGTCTTATACAGCTCTTAGTTTCCGTGTACACCAAATGTGGTCTCTTATAATGCTACTTGTGCTACTTGGGAATGTATATGTTATAGGAATTGGCCAGGTCATGAAGAGACTGGCCACATTGTCTAGGAGCTCCCACAAATCAGAGTCAACGGAGACCGGCTTCGCAGGGCTCCTGTATGTGGTGACACCGTAACCTAACCATACGGAATAACTTAAAACATGTTTCGACTCTACATACAAAGTTGTCCAAACAGTTAAATATCATATTACAAAAGTGGTTAAAAAAATATGATGAGTAGAAACCCCAGTTAAAGGGCATTAGGTCTGTTTTGTTAAATTCTATATAACGCAGTAGGTACCGTGGTTGACCGACTGACGGATATTGTCTATCACACATGCCGTGGAGTGGACCTAATGATTTGGGAGGAAAATACTTCTGGATTAGGGTGAAATAAAGGGATTTTTTTTAATTTCCATTCCTGAAAGTCTGAGCAAATACTATGATAATGAAGAAAATTTTCTTGAAGTGTTTTACTCAAAGTCAAGTTAAAGTCAATATGTTTTTTTATTTAAGTAGGTAGATGTTGTACACATAAATTTAAATATTTTCAAAAGTAATAAATAGAAGATAGAAGTACAAACCTGCAGGCCGAATTCGGAGCTATCCTGTATTACAGATAACAAGGCTCTTAACCCCTAAATGTGTAAATATACAAAAAAATAAACATATAATTGACCACGCTGAATACGCTAAAAACAGCCGACTTCAAGATTATTTATTTGCATAAAACAGGTACATTTAAGATAACATAAAATAAGTAAAGTCTCATCTGTTTAGCTAACACTTACTTTAGCATGCAAATTTTACAAATATTATAATTAAAATTTAAAAAGAATGTAAAATGTCATTTTAATTTTCGATACATTATTGCTATGATATAATATATTTTATTATTATTATTACACACATTAATACATTACATTATCTTATTACATTATCTTATTATTTATCACTATTATATCAATCGCAACAACCCAATTTTGCTATGTTTTTGTTGATTTTCTCAAAAACCGCTGAATCGATTTCGATAAAATTGATATGGGACCACCTGTGAAGTATACCCTTTTAAACAAAAAAATAATTTTCCAAATCGGTTCAGGCGTCTTCGAGTAATCGGTGAACATGCATAAAAAAAAGATTCCGACGAATTGAGAACCTCCTCCTTTTTTTTTGAAGTCGGTTAAAAATACGAAAGCCGTTTATTTTTCTTATCTGCACAACTAGTTGAGCATAAGGGAAAAAAATGTCCGACCGTTGAGCCTCGCAGTTGAGCCTAGCAGAATAAACGGATAAAAAGGTAACGTAATGTTACGATTTATAAGAATGTGTAAAGCATTTACTTAAAAAGAAGACATTTTGATTTGATTGTTTACAATTTATGCCGATTCCAAAAATAGTATCACAAAATCTGCATCAATACCAGCTGAAAGAGAAGAAGTACCTAATCCTACTTCAAAATGAGAACGTCAATTTGTCTACACTAAAAATGTTGTTGTTCAAAAATCTATTCGTGAAATGATTGATATAGGACAGCCACAATCAGAAGCCAGGAGCCGTGCAGTCTACTAGGGCTTGCATGGTGCGTCGCCATTGTGTGAAGAGGAGTGGAGTGGGCCAATTCTCCTATTCAGCCGATACTTGCACCATCCGTTATGTAAACACCATCGATTACCATCGTCGGACTCTGGATATGGCATTTCGATGTACTTACCTTTTTCTATAGTGTCTATAAAGATAAAAGGATACAGTTTTTGTATTCTTTATATATATTTCGTATGGTTGTGACCTCTGTTACGAATATCCGTAGACTTTGTGATTTCTGTCTTCTACAATGTAATTGCGGTGCATATAGTGTGTTCAACTTTCCTCTAGGAGCCTATAAATAAAGTTTGGACTTTCTATACAATTCGATCTACCTGCGGCTAACTTAACCTATACAGGGAGTACCAGAATGGGTGAATCAAATTGGTCCACCAGATAGGCTAAAGCTAATTAAAAAAAACTACTTGGTGAAGCAATCACTTATACTAATACTATTAAATAAAAATACAAATTAACTCTAAACGTGACCCTTAGAGCCGATAATTTAACCAAAGTCGGACTTTTTCCATATTTTCGGAAAAACATAATTTATTAAAAACTAAGTAGTTTTATTAAATTAGCTTTAGTCTATCTGGTGGGACATTAGACAAGCTATCTACCATAGCAATTTGATTCACCCATTCTAGGACACCCTGTATGTATAGGAAGTTCAAACATTTGTTGCGTATTTATTCAGTTTGTGTTCCTTGGGAAATTTTTTCAGTTTCTCGAGCAGAGATTATACTATCAAAATACTGTTTTTAAGGTGTCTACCATTAATGGGTTTATTATGATGTGAAAATGCGAATATTTATTTAAGCTGCTTATACCGAAATTCTATTTCCATATTATGTTACCTACAGGGTAAGTAAGGAAATATAAATTGTACCTATATTTATTACTGTACCGTCATACTATCTTTTAAAAAGCAACTCTAAACATCCAATCGCAATAGAAATAAGAATGGCATGGAAAACTCTCATAATTCACAAAATAAATAAATCCATTGGCGGAATTACCGCATCCAATCTCCAACCGTTGCTATGAGAATTGTAGAACGAAAGATTTATTTCGTGTTTTCATTGCTCAACCGCAATGAATAGCGCTGCGTGCGTTTTTTGCCGCATTGTGGTGTATTCAGATCGACCACTTCAAGTCGAACGCTGTGGTGATCACGAAAAATGCCCGCCGCAGCGACGGGTTACATTCTGGACCTCTTTTATTTACGGAGGAAATATGCTTGGATCATTCCACCCAATGTGCTTCAATCCGGTTGGCAACACAAAAGTAATTACCATTGGGGTTCGGACAAGCGTAGTGTATTGCACTATTTACTCACTCAGCATCCATTTTTTACTATTATTTTTTTAAATTCAGCAAATCAATACTTTTGTCATTAATGTTCAATTTGTAAATAAGTTGTTGGTACTGGGTGGTTCACTGTATATATCCTGTGTGTAATTACAATTATTCTCTAGACCAATAGTATAGTATATATCTACAGTATCATAATATAAGTGAAGCACCTTTTAACCGGGTCTTGTATTCATTATACTGAACAACTTTGGTTCTACAGTTTTCCTTAAATCGCTATTAAATGTATTTTTTTTTGCTACCAGCCAAGTCTTATAAGAAAAACATATTCAATAGGTACGCGGAATGAAAGCTCCCATTAAATGAAATCCTTTACTTATTTTGTTAGAAACGAAAAGTTGCATTTAATGAAATAAAAATAAAATCATTTTGTCAGCTTTTTTCTCTTGTATTTACGAATAGTGTTCCATACCCAATGGGTTCTAAGGCAACCCTGTTACTATTAAAACTAAGATTGCGCCGACATGAAAATTTAAATTGTTGTATAAGACTGAAATTCTTATATATATATTTTTAGAATAGGCTTATATTTTTATGGCGGATATAGGTACTAACAAATAATAATAAAAAAGCCACAGATAATAAATTGTACAGCCAAACTTGTTGAAACTTTCTCCGAATCAGAGAGCTGGCATTTCTTAATACAAATTTTAAAGTTATAACGTACTAAGTTTCAGTTAAATCTTGAGCAAATTTTGCCTATTTCGAGCAAAAAATAGAAACAACCTTATTTTATATTTAACCTTATTTATACAAAGAGGTTCCTCATATATATTTTTCTAGGAATAACCAACTAAATGAAGATTGATTTAATGATTTGGGGACGTTGTTTATTATGTGCGGAGTAAAAGTCAAATTTTAAATATTTTTAAATGATGTGAAACAGACAACTTCTTAAAATAACAAAAGGGATAGAATTTCGAAATGTCATAGTTTTCGAAATTTACAAATATTCCATCAAAAACTCTTTTTTGTACTTTATCCATCGATTTTTAGCTTTTCCCGTTCCTATAAGAACAGACGGCAAAATCTTGATATTATACAACTATGCAGTGAAGTTGCACTTCCTATATTGCTTGGCGTACCGTTTTTTTGTGCATACATACCAATAAAGAGGGGCAAGTATTTAGAGCAGGTGGAATTCTCCCCCCAGGGTGGGAGGGGCGAATCCTCCGTCAATAAATGCCTGCAGCACACGTTGCCCTCGACATGGAAAATTCCTTTTGCGTTCCCCTCACCATGTAACTTTGAGTCTTAAATGGAAAGCAAAGGGCAGATATCAGATCTCTCCCGGGCCTGCGGATCTTAGACGAAAGGGATCCTTTTCTCTCCATCGTAAACACGGAGATGTATTTTATTCGAGAGTAGGCAGGAGGCAGATAGGGCAAGTCCAAAATAAGATCCATTGATAAAACTGAAAAGATAAATAGTTTAAAAGTATGTAGATATGTATGTATGTAGATAGAAATGTAACCATAAAAAACAGAAATTACTTAATTACTACTTTTTCCACGTAAAGTATATATTTTATTGAATAGGATAGTTTACATTCTCGTAATCGTAATGTAGGTAAAACTGGTGATATCATAACGTACGTATTTCTTCCAAGCCAACGTTCACAGATTTACCAGTTTTGTCTCTATAATATTATCAACTTATCAGGATTATATCGAACATGTATCGAACATTTGTGCTTTATTGGCTCCACAATAATAACAATGCCTCAGGATTTTATCAGCTAATTTACAGCATTTTACAAATAATAAAATGAATTCTACACCAACGCTGTGCATACTTTCTAGCGAATCATGGCACTGTCATTGCTTAGTATAAATCAGCAATTATAATCAAAGGGCTCGAGAAAAATATTGTAAACACAATCTGGGTTTGTATGACAGGCACCTTATTTTTTTTTTCGAAATAATGAACTGCCTTTAGTTAGTAGGCCCTATAAGTTATAATAACTTATAAAGTTTAATTAAAATCGTTAGAGCCATTTTCAGAAAAAAATAACAAAGAACCTCGCTTTGTATGGGTGTCGACTGACTCGGTGGCTCAGTGGTAGTGCTCCTGACTACTGATCCGAGAGTCGTGGTTTCGATCCCCAACATTTCTGTGATGAGCAAATTTGTTTGCTCTGTGTCTGGGTGTATTATATCTATATATATATATTTAAACATATGTGTGTATGTATGTTATCTAAACCCATCTGGTGGTCTTAACCTAACCTAACCTAAACATATTTTTTTTATTGGGCTCTGCTCGATCCCCATCAAAAATCAAGTTCGATTTTTTGCCATATTTATTTATATTTATGTGTATTCACCATGACAATAGTTCCTTACTCCATCTCGCTCAAAGTACAATAAAAATAACATATAGAAATATTCTTATATCCATCTCACATCTTTAACGCCATATTTAAAAGCCAGTAACTTAAATACAAATGAAAGTCAATTCGGGTGGAAACATTTAATCATCGTGTGATTTGAATAAAGTACGGGATCGGTTACCCCACAGCCAGACTTCAAAACATCGAAACGTGTCGCATGTTTTGTTGATGCTAATCCTAGAGCTAAGCGTAGGGGACAGACAGAGCGTACGGTCGCAGCGTGACGCCAGAATATTCGCTCGGCGTCATAAAGCGAACGAGCCGGCCGCGCGAGATTAAAGCGTTCTCCTACTGTCTATAAAACGAGGGAGGGAATTGAATGCTCGTATTTCTCGGGTAAACTCTTAACCTTACTTAGATAGAGAAAGAGCTGAACTCCGGAAACATATACATATCGGTAGGTAACAGACGAGTAACGAGATAAACACGTAAAGCAGCCAGTGCACCGCCTTTTGTCTCGAGTCATTTGATATTTTTTTTGTACTATGTACTTTTAAATATAACTTTCAGAATTGAACAGTAGTTATGTCAAAGCTCGTACCTGAAGCAATATTTGAAATTAAAAGAGTCATTTAAAGCTCAAACCGAGTAGAATTGTGTTAAATCGAGGCGCGTGGCAGGCGCGTGTCTACGCAGGCCTCCGTTGGGCGCCAATAAGCCTATAGGGCACCAGCCCCCGGTTGCGATTATATTGCTACAATTGATATAGTTTGTAGCAGAAATTTAACTAAACTGATAAGATAAAAGTCAGACATTTCAAAGCCAAAAGACTCTCCACAGCTGAACAAATGGGAATACGTTATTGAATATCTTGATCAGTCACAAAATATTTCCTGTAGAAGTTTTAGTTAAGTCAGTTTATTTAGACAATATTATATTAATTTATGATTACGTATGTATATACACGGTTAATATCGATAATGAATGTGTGGTTAAATTTAATATTTTAAGGGGAAACTACTTGTCAATCTGAAGTTTTTAATGAATCAGAGGCATGATCCGGTCAAGTTTATTGAGTCCAATATGATACGGTGGAATCATCAATAAAATTCTAATAGCTTTACTAATTAATCTATACTTATATTAAATCATAGTATCAAAGCTTATTGAAATAGGAAAAAAAATATAAATTCGAATGTATTCCGTTACTTTTTCGCGGATTATAGAGGAACAAAGAAAAAACCAATCTAGATCATATTAGAAACCTTTTCTTTTCCATAAATACAGACATTCAAATTTTTGCGGGTACCTTAATATAAGTGCAAGTTTACGCGTAGCTAGAGAAATTAAAGCTAAAATAATTGAAACCCACAAGTTTGTCGACTATTTATTAAGTTTCCTTCCTGTCCATAGATAAACTGCAGTGACGATTAGGCTCGCCCTAAATCTGTCTGCCCCTACAAATGATGCCCCCGTGGCAATCGGCACGGCTGGCCTCGGGGGGACGGATGGCACGGGCGGCGTATTTGCTGCATCCGCTCACCTATTATTTCATTGTTTTATTTTACGTTCCGATTTGTGCCTCGGGTTAAACGTTAAACTGCGATTCCGAGGTCGTAATTTCGTTCGTTTTCAAATAGGACATTATTTTTTGTGATATCACCTAAATGGTTACTGGGGTCATCATTTGTCATCAGCACGTATTTTCCGATACTAAAATGGTTTTTGTTTCGTATCTTTGAAGAAAGTTTACTGCTATTGTTAGACAACTAGCCATGTCGAATGTTATTATTAAATTTGCGGGATCCCCTCAGTTAATGTTGCTTTTATATATTATATTTAATGTAATTCTTAGATATTAAATATTATTTTGGCATATAAAAGCGACGCGAAATAACAAGATTAAGCATCGCCTATCTCAAAAGTGTTCGAAGAGATTCACTAAGCCTTCTATGAGCTGACTCGCGGCGGGATCCTTGCGTCCTCGGGGATTTTATTATAAGGGAATTAGAGGATAACCCCTGTGGTGTTCTGCCATGCCAGTATTGCCGCGCCCTACCTTATTGCCTTTTAAATGACTTTAGACGAATAGCCGTAGTTTTAATATAGGACACTGGTTTAAGCTCTCCTATTTATTCAACGTGGAAAAAATGACCTTCCTTATTAGGTCTTCCAAAATAGTCCTTTAGTTATATAATATCGTACTTACTCCATTCACAGTTACATGGTCTAGCAGTAGCAATAAAACTGATCAGGATTTTTTAAATTAGTAATTTTTATTTATTTCTCGAAATCTGCGTAGTTTCAACAATATAGACAGTAGATATTAACGCAAAGCAAGTACTTCTGTGAAAGTTCAGATAAAATTAGAAATTGTCTGTCTGTCACATCACTCGTCATCATTATTAATTCAATCTATTCGCCCCATATTACGGGTACCTTGTGAGTAAAATACATATATTGTATTTGAATTCTCCGTTAAAATATAATTTATGACATACCAGTATTATAAGTTTGTCAAAATGAATGTCTGTGAATCGATGTATAATAACAACTGTATAATAATAATTTTAAATACTAGGTACCTCATCGACAAAGAATGAAGTAGCAGTCTCCCGCCGCGCGTGCGCTTTGCACTTTGACCAGTTGGTGTGATTGACTAGTCCAAGTGGTCAACACGGGGAGACGACAGCAGAGCAAACATTCAACCACTCGGAAAAGTACTGACAGCTCTACCTATTATAAAATTCATATCATTTTGGCTGATTCCCTGATATCCTTCAATATTTATAAATATCAAGAAATTCAACTCTATTACAATACAATAAGTAATGGGAAAATTTAGAATTTCACGCACCCACCCATGTAAACTTACTGAATCTTCAAACAAATCCAACTCAAATGTTGACATGACAAAAGAGAACAATCCTTTGCAAATCTCTGCGAAAGTGAGCTTTTGAAAGGCAGTATTACTTGAGATACAACTCGCAGCGCTTTCAGAACGGAAATGGATGCCTGTTTGTAAGCGCAAGTGACAAACTTCCTTGAAGTGGAGTCAAAAGTTTGCAGGAACGGAGAACAACTTTGTTCAATCAAACTTCTCTCGAATTAGGAATCTGTTTGTATGGGTATTATGCGCACTGAGAAGAAATTGCGTATACATGTATAACTATTAATGATTGTCAGACAATATTCATCTTGATAAGCAAAAAAGAGTTATCATAAGGTAATTTTCGACAATTTGAAGAAATGATTTGTTTTTTCCATGAACACCAAGATTTCATAAAATGTATGATATCAGTAGGATGCATGTTAACATTGTATAGGTTCAACAGGTAGGGACGCGCGCCCCAGAGAGCGCCGCCGCCGATCGCCAGCGCACGCGCCTCGCCCGTGGGAACACGCGCCGGCGCAGCGCACCATGCAGATAACATCTATATTGGCACTTGTCTCTCTTTGATAGTGAATCGATTCAAAATGTAACGCTTCACAAGGGCTCATTCAACGAGTACTATGAATTCTAATGCGTTTTGACAGATACAGTTGAGAGGGCGTGAAACATCTTGATTACAAACTTTTATTGAAAAGAACAAAGGCCGTTTTCCCGGCGTGCAACTGATATTGTATCTAAGGATGCCTAATTGAGCTGTGCAATAAATACCCTTTTATTTCAACGAGTGGGAATTTTGTGACTTTGCAAATAACTTTATAGGTCTTGGATTATCTTTCTTTATAATCGTTGTAGCAGTTACTTACATAATTATATTTAGAAATATTTTCCATCTCTTTTCCATGGTCAAGCTCCACGCCTATAGGAATGGAACATTTGGCGATAAATAGTAATAGTGGTCGTTATCTCTCAGTGTCAGTGGAGTTTGATGCAAAATTACTTGTAATGTTTACTTGGGGAGGTATGATACGTTGATACGATAGCGTTCGGTACAAACACTGTATTTATTTAAACAGGTGAATCGCACTGATATTTCCCTCAAACGTATTTATTCATGTTGGCTCGGAAATTGTACACCAGATTTTATGAGGTTATATAGGCTACGCTTGAATATACTTATGATTTACTTTAGGTACTTTTAATAATAATAATAATTTATTTATTTGTGAAAAAACAAGTTTAGGATTTAGAACAAAAACATGGGTATAAACATAATTGTTGACTCTTAAAAGCTAATTAATATAATGCGACACTAACTCTCCCACTAGGATTCCCTGTGTCGGGAGAATTAGTCTCTTCCCAGTTACAATTGATTAGTTAAGATTTCACAATTTAGGAAAGCAAGTTAAAATTATCATAAGTAGGTAAGTACTCAAGAAGTGTTAGTATAGTGTATGTAGGAAATAAAGATTACGACATCGACAGTAGAACTATTTGTTTAAAAAAAAAACTGAATATATTTTAATCTAACTACAGGTGGATACATAGATAATATTGTGCTTTGAAAGCTAACTCCTACGACTCTAAAACGCTATGCTACGTTTATTCTAACTGCTTACAAAGTTTCCACTTTCAAACAACAGTTTTTTTTTCCCATAGCGGCGGTATATATTTTTGTAAATATAGCGGTGTGCTGTTTATTAGGACGGCAACAATAAGCTACATCCCATGGGAGAACGGCCCGTGTGTGGCGAGCAAACACCGGCGGGTGCGCAGTTCTGCGCGGTGCACTCCCGACTGTACCGATTCATGCCGTTCTCATTGATTTGTCTATTGGGTACATTTAAAATAAAACTAAATGAAATACTTTAAGGACAGAGAGTCAAATCATTATAAAGAGCCATATACCTATGGGTAGAGCAGTGGGATGCGTGCAATGCAACTGAGCTATACACAGTATACCATTGATGCATGTAAAATAGGCATATGTACGAGTGAATAGACATCATAAATTGTTGTTTACATGAACTTATATCTCAATAATATGAAAATTTGAACAAAATACGTATTGACGGGAATAACCCGATCAAAGACGGGTAACTTGTCAATCGGGACAATTTGACGTTTAGTGGCGACCGACGCCCGCGCTCTGGCTTAAAGACGCGTGCGTAGCATGGGCGGCACGCGTGCCCCGCGGCCCGATACTCGCCCTCGATCACTATATTACATTTTGTAAAAAAAAAACGGATAATATTACTGAAAATCGAGTCTATGATAAAAGTCGAAATGAGGGTTATAGATGCTCATAGACGGTGGATGCCACTTTCCATCAGGTGGGCCGTCAGCCTTTTGTGATCTTACATAATAAAATTAAATAAAATCGAGTTTAGGAAATAAGACAAAATTCACCTAGATCGTCTTCTACTGTACAGTATATATACTCAAAGTTAAAATATTTTCCTTTTTCACAAAATAGTATAAGCGAACTTTTTATAATATACAGGAGCACAAGTAGAGCACAGCGAGCGACAGAATCGCTTAGTTAATATTGTGAACCAACGTGTGGAAATTCAGGTATTTATTACTAGGTACTTGCATCTTTTTAGACTCACTATTCCATTACAATCCGTGTATATTCAACTTGTACTTACTTAACGAAAAACCTTAACCTTAACTGTATTTCCCATATTAATGGAACTTTATACCATAAAAATTCATTATTGGCTTGGGAAATTATTATTAAATGCATTATAATTCCATACGCGTGGGCATCATAATAAAATATCTTCCAGTATTGGCCTGCTGACTATCGCTGGCACGTCGAAACCGCGCAGTTCAAATAGTGCGCTTACTGTGGCTTAATATTGTCAACTTTATATGAATTATTTATTGCATTATTATAGGACTCTGTGGGAAAAAGCTGAATTGCAACTGTGATATCTTATTTGTTTTTGCCGTGTGACTAGACTGTCTGCTATAGGTATGGTGAGGAATGAGGATTATTTTTGACACGGAGCGTTTATTCTTTAGTTTTTCGGTACAGGGAGGGGTACATTTTTCGTTTTTAAAAAATGTTCTAGTTACTATCATTCGTAAACTAGAAAATTCTCAATCAAGCGACTACAAGACTATACAAGACTATGAGGAAATAAAAAACAATTTATGTGTCACTCAATATAGAATAGAACACCGTTATTTTTGTCCTTAACACATTTAAGGACAAAAATAACGGTGTTCTATTCTATATTGAGTGACACATAAATTGATTTTTATTACCTCATAGTCTTGTATAGTCTTGTAGTCGCCCTTGGAAGAAATAATAAATTTTGTAGACGAATGCTATGCAAATTTTTCACCAGTTTTTTATATAGTAAAAGCTTTAAGTTGTAGGTAAGTTGTTTGCAATATAAAACGTGCAACTTGAACTAAATCGATTGTTTAAAAAAATATGAACTTTACATATGGGTAAAAATTCGAAAAGGTTTCTTAAGTAAAAGACTACATTTCACAAAAAAAAAACTTTTCTAAAAATATGGTGTTTGAAAAGGACGGTCAAAACTCTTAAAGAGAAGTTTATGGTATGTCGGGAATATCATAGGAAAGGTAATGAATTTAATGTGATGCAAAGATATGTAATACACTTATTACAAAAAATCCACAATGTTAACCAAATTTTCACCGATTAAAGATTAAGAATCATGGCCCAAACAGTGAGACGCTTCATTTTTTTATGAAGTTTTCATAAACAAAATCCCAAGTCCCGTTTGTCTGGCTGGATAATTACCCGCGCTTGCGCATTTCTACACCATTGCTAACAGGACAAGTGGCTCATTACCATTTTATTAATCCCTGATGTTAATTTATTTAAATAAAATTAAATGACTTCCAGTTAATAATGGAAACGCTGGAATAATTTATGCGATGAATTCACAAAGTTCAATTTATTTTGAAATATTCCCGTTGAGCTGTAAAAACTCAAAATCGAATTAAAAAAACAATATCCGGTGTTGTTAGTTCTGTTATTTTTAACACGTTCATTAGTATAAGATTGTCACATTTACTATCAAAAACCATGGCAGGTTTGAAATCGAGAGGCATGGGGCTTATAGTAAGTCGAATGACAGTAATTCGCGCAGTTGTAATTAATGGTCATACGGCGCGCCTCCGCAAGCGGTGGCACGCTCGGCGCACTTGCTCGTACATGTGCATATGCAGCACTGGCCGCCAAAGGGTTGATAGCCATTAATAACGATCTGTCACTTGGTGAAAGTAGGTATTTTATCCATTTTTTTTCATCGTGTTATTTTTCTTATGTTATTTCACAAGTTAACGAGACACCACATTAGTCACTCACTGCAATAGCGAAGTAACAGCTGCTTGACGAGAGCTGCGTGTATTTGATAACCCCATAAGATTTTGAACTTGTTTTCTTTCTCTCCTGAAAAAACATACATGCTGGACTTACGGAGTTTCTGAAATACCAGATTAAAGTAGATTGTAGGAATAAGATAGACTAAAGGATTCTTTAAACTTTGGTATCGTACGCACCTAGTTGTTTCATCCTTCGGCTAATTAGACATTGATTCAAACTACGATTTACGGTATTTACGAGCCATGTGGTGACCAAAGACAGATAGACATTAATCTCTTCACATAAATCTGCTCTTCACATAGATTTCTGGCCTGCATGGAGATCGAACCCACGACCTACAGCATCGATGTTAGAAGAGTGTCCCGCTTCGCCACGCAATCGATCAGTCTGAGTTGTCCAAATTCCAAATTGAGGTATTCTGTATTTATGAGTTTGTATGATTATTAATATTCCGAATTAGATGAGAAATACTTCCAGGCGAGGGAAACTGGGGAAAAAGGGCCTCAGCACAAGTCCCATCTCTAAACGGTGATAACGCCAAGATGTAGAATTAGAAGTTTTTACTCGTATTTATACAAACAAAGAACCCATCATAATCGTAAAGAAAACCTATCATATGTTATATAACCCAATCATGTTTGGATAAACATTTTTATTTTTAAATGAACACTGTTTTGATAGGTAACACAAAAGGATTACGAGTGTGTTATACTTGTTCGGCTTGTGATAAAATTACTTACCTTATACCTATATAATAAGCTTTTAATTTTTTACAAAAACATAGCTGTGTCAGTCGTTTGTTAAGCACAACAGGGTTTATTATGGTATAATCTGTTTCGAATGCGATTACGAGTCGAAATAATTTATAGTTAGATGATAAATTCGTGGGGTGATTCTCGTAAGGGTTGTAACAGGTGCCCATGGTAACTGGCCCTAGTCAAGTTTGGGGATGAACCCTAACGATGCATGGAATTTATTTTATTAGTAAGCAAGTAAAATAAAGCTTTTCTGACTTTTGCTCAACGTTCCCTCATTTTGTATATTGAAACTAAATATCATGTTATGTTTATCTTATGACCTTCCATTAAATATTGTATTAAAAGTCATTTTGGTAAGGAAGTCATTTTTAACAGACTGCCCTCGCGGTAAGTAGTATTTTTGAGTGTATGTATATTCTTTAATTATTATTAATAATAATAATATCTGGGACAAATCACACACGGTCATCTGGCCCCAAACTAGGATTCCCTTTATCTTGAGAACAAGAGACTGATATACATACCCATATACTTTTAAATACATACATATATAGATATAATACACCCAGACTCAGAGCAACCAATTCTGCTGATCACAGAAAAGTTTGCTCTGTGTGGCGATCGAACTCACGACTCTCGGATCAGAGATCAGGATCGCTAACCACTTAGCCACCGAGTCTGTCACTTAGCCACCCAGTCAGTCAGTATTTCTGTCTGTAGCCATACTGGCTTAGTAGTTTTAAAAAGCTATCTTGTTCCCTGGTTTGACATAGCATACAGTTTATGAATTCGGGTTTTTATTTTTTAGTTAAGTAGGTTAAGATAATAAATTCTATCAAAACTGAGTCCCTTATCTATTACAAGATGAGATAACACACCGAACCTGCGAAGTATAGGTACGTTACAGTTTCGTAGCACTGATCGTAGCACGCGTAGGTAGAACTTGATAATTTCGTTACTCTTGCTCACGTAAAAATAGAAGTAAATTAAATTATTTGTTTCATTTTCAACCAACAGGTAATATTGAAAAAATGTACCTATGTACTGAAATGTTAACAATAGATTCCATTCGGCTTGGAACAAAAATAAAACAATCTTTAGTAATTAGGTATGAATCGCATACGTACCTGGCGAGGTATGACGATCGAGTATTGAGTTATTCCTCGTAGAGCACCTATCCAATTTCATAAATATTTTCGGCTGGTGTAAGGTGTATACGTTCGAACCTTTGGATAGGTGATCTACGAAGAATAGCTCAGATGCTCTTGAGACGTACTATACGAGGAATACGTTCGAGTGTTTTGTGCCAAGTTCCGTGCCGATGCGTTGCGGGTCATAGATTTGCAGGAGGCAGAGAGTGTCCCTTCTTTACGTAAGTAATAAAATAAATATTCTTTGGTAATAAAAAAATAATCTAGTAATAAAATGCGCTTAATCTGAAATAGCTTCAAGAAGCTCATAATCTGAGATTCGCCTAGACGCTTCAGCCTCACGCACACCTCGGGGCGTACGTATGTTTGTGTTGTGTCTATATTAGTGTATCTTTGCGGCGCACGTGACGCCATCGCGTCGTGTCGTCGCCGACGTGATATTAAACTAGAAGTCACTTGTTCCCAATGTTGAGGAAATATCAGAGCCTACCTACTTTATACGTATTTATTTCGTACGTTAGCGACCCAAAGGGCCCGAGAGATCGCGCACGGACCTCTTTTTGTCGTACATTTGCAAGAAAGCTACTTTAGTGCATATAAGTAGGTTATAAAATCTAAGCATATTCAAGTTTGCCGTTTACTATAAAAAATAATTCAGCCAAACAGTCGAGCTTTATTTCTATATCTACTTAGAAATTAACAATACTTTATAAAGTGATGGTTTTGTACACAAAGTTCCTGCTAATAGGATACGTTGTCATGTACAAGTGTTTTCCTTAAAACCCTTAAATGCGTCTTGTTGTTGTTCTACAACACCTTCATATTGTTAGCCCAAAATCTTCGATAATTACATTTTTTATTTTAAGTTTTCTAAGTTAGTAATAAATAATCCTACACAACATACAGGCAACACTGTTTCATTTACATTTTGTCTCCAGGCCAAGACACAAATAAAATACATTTTGTATTTTTTTTAATTTTTGAGGGTAGTTTCCGCGAAGCATTTGACTATTTGCTTTTCGTAAATATTTGATCGTATTTTTTATTAAAAAATCTTAAGGTTAACCTAAGTTCTTGAAATAAATCATAAATAAAACTAACATACGTATTTAAATTAGAGATAAAGATATAACTATCTAAAAAAAATGCGATATTGTAATAAAATCGTGTGTTGCAGATATGCAACAGTGCTCGTCTCGTACATAAAAAATATGGTATTTGTTTACAGAATGAGCCGCTCTGATAATCACATTGAAACGTATTCAAGTCGTTTAGAGGCTGGATACGTATCTGAAGAATATTTAGAAGATAATGGTAGTGAAAACGAAGAGAAACCGAAAGTAATTAGAGAATATATATGGAAGGAGTAGATTTGATGGATAGTTTTAAAGGACGCTACCAAAATTAGGACAAAGAGTCGGATATGGATGATGAGACTATTTAATCATACGCTTGACATGACAAAAAAGCTTGATGCTCTCAAGAGTCAGAAAAGTCTAAGAATTGCTGAGATCAGACTGGCTTGAGCAGACAGTAAGTAATAACACTATGTAAGTAAGATGACTCGGGAATTCCTCAGGTGCTTCTTCATCGACAACAAAGCTTGGTAGACCAAGCAGTGCTGCATTAGAAAAGGCAATTCAAGAAGTCAAAAGAAGAAGAGTTCCAGGACAAACAGCACCAAGTAAAGATGTTCGCTTAGATAATGTTGCCCATTGGCCAGTATGATCTGATCGTGGGAGGTGTAAATACCACACTCAAACAATGTGTCTTCTTATGTTTCAACAAAAAGAACAATTGTTATCATAAATACAATATTACAAATAAAAAATACGTCTTAATGCGCTTTTTTTATTTTATAATGTCAGTTTCAGGGATATGTGTAAGAATTTTTTTTAATACTCGTATTGCACCAAGTTGTAGATCAAATCAATGAATCAAATAATGATATCTGCAACACTTTATTTATGGCCTTAAAAATACAATAAAATATTGAATTTTTTTATTATTCTTCCCTAAAAGCGTTGCATGGAATGGAATACGTACAATATAATAAATTAAAATCAAATATAGCTAAAAATTATATTTATTTAAAAATTAACATGTACCTATATTTCCATACAGAACTTATAATTCACTCCATAAAAAGTTCTTTACTTCAGCCGTACCTATTTTGGAATTTTTTAAAGTTTGACAGCCATTGACTGCCCTGGCTGGCACCCGCTGACGTCGCCCCACGGAGTCGGCGTAGCTAGGGCGTACGTTCGCGGAGATCACGCCAGAAAAATTTAATTGTGAAATACGACCTCCCACCCCCCCCTCGTCCCTCCCCACATTCCCCTCCCACCACAACCGAATCCAAAAATCACTCTACCGTCAGGTGGGCGTGTACTAGTTTAATCGCGAGATTGATCTCAAGTTTATGTCTGAGGACTCTCAGTTATATTGGAGTCGAGTAGCAAAGACAAAAATTTTATCTGATCACCTAAGATAACCAAATATTACAGATATTTTTATTTGCAATATCATACTTTGCCAGATCTTCGTTGTTTTTAAAGATAATTGGGTCAGATTTTAATGTAGTCTTCTGAACTTTTTTGTTTTTGAAAACGTTTTGAACATTTTTACTCTTAAAAGTGGTTTCCACTCATAAATCCAGGATTTCGTTCAGGGGGCCAAATTTTCAGTGTATCCTTAATTATAACTTATATACCTGTCGTTTCTTCTCACTCCGCAAACACTTCCCGAAACGGTAGGAACCTCTTATTAGGTAGATAAAAGAATGACGTTCGAAAAGTGTACACTGCTACCTACTTCGAATAAAATATTTTCATTTTCGAATTCGTTCAGATTTTAATTTTTCATACAAACTTTATCACTCCATTTTTCGATCGAATTTTGAAAAAATTTTACTATAGAGCGTATGTATCTTCAGCAGTATTTTTATTTACTTATTTTCATTCAGGTATTCAATACCTATTTCAGCCAGTCTCTGTACTATTTATTGGATATGGAGCACGCATGAGCTTTAGGTATGAATGAGCACCGTATTTGCCTTTAAGAAATAGATGTGGATGTAAAAGATTTGAATTCGCCGAGTACAAGAAGATCAGAGAACCCTATGAAATAACTTTGTTAAAAGTTTAAGAAACGTTCAACCTTTGCTTAGTTCAAATATATTTAAGAAGGTCTTGGGGAAGTTGAAGGATGTGTTGTATCCAGGATGGTGTCTGGTTCCCGCGATGCCACGCTGCGAGTGTGGTCGATCCCCGAGGACCGGTGCCTGCGCGTGCGGTCGATGGTATTAGACCGTTAATATAAGAAGTCGCGAGCGTAGCGAACGCGAAATTTTTTGAATAGTTAAGAAATGCCTCTACTTATTTGCATTTTATAGAAGTTTTAATACTTCGGTCAGGCTTCAGGGGGGGGGGGTCAATTGCAGCCATTGCCCCCCCCTGGATCCGCGCCTGGGCGACCGTGACTTCGCGAAGATTTGAACCCGTTGAAAATATGATTTGTCATGCAAACAATACACCCCATTGCACCTCTTTTTGGTAGGTTTTCGAAAAATCTTTTCGTAGTACTCCTCAACACCCTTGAGAAACTTACGTTCCAAATATTTATCTACAGGCTATGCGTTGGGTACAAATATTGTAAAAAATAATAATAATCTGCAAGGAGTTTTCATACTTATTTATTTATTGATTTAAGTTTATCTAAGAGATGTTAGATGAACTCAGGGACACATAGTTTTTTGCTTGAATCGATTCTGTATTTTGTGGGCATACATACATATTTACGAGTGATGGGCCGACAATTGATTTTTTGGCGACTATTTGTCAATACCGATAATTAGGTTGTGACCTATCATTTTGCTTAGCTTTTCTGTTCAAACTTTTGCGTATGCTTGAGTTTTATTTAAGAATATTTTGCTTTTATATAGAAAAATGTTGATTATTTCGTATTGTTTTTAAAAAGCGTTACTTTTTTCTTTATCAATATTTATTAAAACAAATTAAATGACGTGTCTGTCTGTATAGGACAATGTTTACACTCTATATACTTTACGTATGAGTGTGTCAAATTAGTTTCCATGAAGTTAAATCATTGGATAATCTCGTATTCCTTATGTACACATGTAACTCAATCATACTATTTCGGTTGGAGAAATTAATTTTGGGAGCACTTGCTTTGTTGACTGACTAAATATCATTCGATTACAAAAAGACCCTTGAGATTTATTAAAATATGAATTCAACTTTATTATTTTATTTTTATTCTGTACATAGATTGTATAAAAGTATGTTATCAACTTCAGCTCTTTAGAATTTCTTGTCCGACACAATAAATCTCCTTACTTGAAACTGTGTCGATCCAAGTGAAAAGTTTGTGTACAATGTACAAAAAACATATCATATTAACTCAACAATATGGTTCTTTTTCCAAAATGATTGACACGCGAATTTAGTAATTACTTTACAGATACCTATCCCCGCAAAATTCAATTATTATACAGAAATCGCAATATGTTGCAGAAGGGAGGGTGCCGGGTGGATCCTCCCGTATTGTTACGCACCCCATTGCACACTGCAATCGCCGCGCGCGCCGCGCCGCTTGCATTGCCTGCGTTAGCGACGTCATTGCTGCATTCCATTGCACACGTGTTCATAATATCCTTCATATTTCCCCCTTTAAAGATTTTAGTAAAAAAACAAAAAGTTTACATAATATTTATTTATAATGATCAAGTTTATGCGTAGCAATAGGAAGAATACCCATTTTATTAAGTTGTATGTGTGGTACATTTTATATTACCGACGAGCCGATTTTTGAACTTTTGATACAAATCAATCAACTTGTGAGCCAAGTTTGCATAGAAAGTCCAAAATTTTTTTGCGATTTCTGCAGAACAAAAGTTGTTGAGTTTGATGAGTAGAAGCCCATCTTGAAGTATTACCACACCTTTTTGTTACACCCTGTACCTATACGTAAACTCGGAAAAACCGTACTCATTTCTTTTAGTAAAAAGTAAATTTTAAACAACCAAACCTTAAACCATACTTATTGATTCATCTTATCCAGTACGTTCACATTAGGGGACAAGATGCGATACTCAAGTGTCAACGGGGAGATTCTTTATATGGAGACCCTAACTATAATGCTATGCCGTGTGTTACATCTGCCTAGTTCCATTAAACGAAAGCAAGAGGACACAGACTATCAAATGTTTTCAATGTTCAATGGTGATTTCACGCGTTTGTTTGACAATCTCTGTCTCGAATATCGTATTTTGTAGTACAGTAAACACCTTCCAAAAAGTAATGCTGGCTGATTGATCAGTGATCGGTCACGGGCTGCCGCTGGGAGGGCTGGGTGTCTGTGCTCGCTACTCCGCTAACTAGGCGGAACGCAACACGTACATTACACGCTATGTCACGCTTTGACAGACGATTTGCGACGCTCACACGGCCTGGGTGCGACGCGAGCTGCGGTCCACGTGGTGACTGCACAAGTGTTGCAAGATTAATTGTGTTATGTTTATTGCATTATTGCGAGGTTTTTACTTGATGTTGTTTTTGATCTGAGTTGTAGTAGCGACAAATTTTTGTAGTTATCACCTCACTGAAGCTTGCGATCAATACGTATTATGTATGCACGTTAACTTTTAATATAAACCATGCCTGTTTATCTTGTAGATTTAGGTTTGTAGGTACCTATCATTAAACGTGTCGATAACCCCGTACGACCGACTGTAAGGTGTTAAATGAGCATTTGTTTTTTAGAACCAACCATTTGTAAAGAATAAAAAATCTAAAATAAACGAATACTTTCAAACCTTCTTTTTTGGAAGTTAGATCTGAAACTCTTTTGTTTTATAGAACTGATTTGTTTCTCTTCAGTCACATCCTAACATCACAACCCTGATACTGGGTCTGTAAAATTGTAGCAAGTGGTGTTTGTCTCCAGTTAGGGGTCTCAACTCAAAGCGATACAAATTGAAGACAGGTGGAGTGATGCTTTGTAACCACGATTTTGGTGAAAATTGGGATCCATTTGCGTATTTTTATAAAAGTATACCCTTAGTAAAAACGAGAGACTGACTCAAACACGCAAAAGCACTAAATCGCGACACTATAATATCGACGCTTGAAAGGAAAAATTGACTAAGCAGAGTTAGTCGTGCGAGGGACAATATGTCGCTTAGTCAACTTTTCCCTTAAAGCGTCGATATAATCTAAGCAGTTTCCCAATAACACCCATATCACAGTCATTAAGATAGAAGAGAAGAAGAGTAGACTCTCTGATAAGTATTAGAAGCAATATTAGTTCATCTCTGGTAAAATCTCGGTTTCTAAAGTTTTCTTCTATATTAATTACTACGAATGTATACTTTCAACAAAGACAAACCAAAAACGTGTCAGACGATTGTCCTTGAAAATCCTAATGGTTGGTCACACTACACGGTGCACGTGCGGCGTCCCTTTAAACGCATAAATTGTGACTGTGAGCTATTGGGCCGTGACGTCAATCCTCCACCCTCCACGTCGGAAAAGTCATATTGGCATCGCGGTTATTTGCTGTGCTAAATAGGACATCTAAATACCTGCACGACCAAATATATGTTAGATAAGGTGAAACAAAGTCAGCCGAAACTATTTAAATGATCTATTCACTTGTTAGCAACAACCCATATGGGCCACGCTGCAGGGTCACGAGTCTCTTCCCATACCTCGAGAAGGTTAGGCCATACTCCACACACGGGGTCAAAGTCCAGATTGGTGGAGCTTGTGGAGCTAGTGGCCAACCCTAGTGTCAGATGTTTTCAAGCCGCTTATAAGGCCTCTGACATGGCTTAACGACTGCCATCTAGTGATAGCAGCCGGCGCCAACTATTCACTTAGTAAACAACTTTTCCCAGTGGGTTGTTTTATAGGTATTAACCATGTAGGTTATGTTCAACTAGCAATTATTACTTTTAGACTTTCTATTAAGTCCATCAGCTGATCGGTCAACTTAGTATGGGAAGTCAATTTTTTTTTAAAGCTTTGGGCTATATACATTATACAATGCAAATTGATCAGCAGTATGCCCAATTTTTTAAGGCGAATTACTTTAGTTTTGATTTTAATCGCTAAATTGACATAGAAGACATCGTATTTAAATTTTATTGATTTACGGTTATCCCTTTCTGGATAGACTTCGTGTGCTAAGTACTCGTTTAGCTAAAAGCAAACAAAACTTTCAAATATTTGCAAAAAAAAACTTTATTATTTCCCTCGAAATACCTGTGTACAAAACTCTAGAGAATTAACTATTATCTATGGTGTTTCGTATGGTTATTTCGTCACCGGTCCGAAAAGGCGCCCTACTATTTTTACAGATAACAATGGATTGATATTATCAGAGGTGACTCGTTTATATCACTTTATCGTTCGGAACACTCGAGTAGATCGCGATAAAATCGGTTCAATTGTTTTCCCCCATATATTATGTATACGTAAATGTAATATTCGGAAATATGCAGAAAAATACAGGCCGGTCATACTATGTATAAGAACGCAGTGACTCAGTTTCACTAGTAGAAGATACAAACTGTTTATTACACCATCTTACCTTCCCTTGGTTTCTGCTTCATCCGAAACAAGTTCTCGACAAATCTCAATAATATAATTGACTGACAAAGTGTCGTGTACAACATTAACGGTTCAGTTCCCAAAACTACAGGTGAAATTGAAATCGCAAACTAAATTTTAACTGTGGCTTCTAGTCATGACACTGAACAATTAATTAATTTTTAATTTTTGTATTTCTGTTGTTGTTTCGTATATATTTTGTATTGTATTATGTTCAGTGTGTGTGTGTCGAATAAATGTTTGAATTGAATTGAATTGAACATGACACTGAACAACTTTCTCGAAGGATATAATCTAATAATGTATAAACGGGAAAAATCACACACGGTCACCTGGCTCCAAACTAGAATTCCCTCTATTTGGAAACCTGAGACTGGTATACATACAAGTATACGTTTAAATACATACATATATAGATATAATACACTCAGACACAGAGCACAAATCTGCTCATCACAGAAATGTTTGCCCTGGGTGGGGATCGAACCCACGACTCTCGGATCAGTAGTCAGGAGCACTAATCTCTGAGCCACCGAGTCAGTCATCAGTCAGGAATCAATTCAATCGGAGCGAAAAAAATGTGGACTTCCCATACAAAGTTGGGTACCTACTCGTACTCATTAATTTTTATAAAGATTTTTTTTTTGCTCCGATCATCGACGTAGAACTCCGATTGATTTAGTTCCTTAGAGAAAGTCAGTTAAAATTTGGTCCATAATTTCAATCCTGTATAACGGTACAAATACGAAAACTATTAGGTACTAAGTACTTATAGGTAATTTGTAGTGAGAATAGATAGATAGAACATTAAATTAATTTTAAATTATTGGTTCACAAAATTATCAACGCATTGATTTTTCACTGGTACAGTTCATTGGTTAAAGCGCCCCAGGGAACAATTTCTACGTTAAAATGGCCGGAGCGAGAGATTTAGTGATGTCCAATAACCCTCTCTTGAGTCAGTAGATTACTATACCGAAATAAAGAATAAAGTAAACAACAATTTAACTTTCCTTACTCAGGCCAACCTATTTTATCGAAATACTTGCAAGTACATAGACGAGTAGCCATCATATACCGCGGTCGTGGCTCAGTACGGCTTGCGTGGTCGCGTCGATCATGTAAGTTAACTGACTACAAACACAGTCATAACCTGGATGGGTTTGACTGTTAGTGGCATTTATCTCGACCGTTTCCGTGCTTCGCAAGGTACGTTAAGACGTTGGTGCCGGCTGCTATCGCTAGATGGCAGTCGTTAAGCCATGTCGGAGGCGATATAGGCGGCTTGAAAATTTCTGACACTGGGTTTGGCCACTAGCCCCACAACCTCCATCAATCCGGACTTGGTCCCCGTGAGAACCTTCCCGACTTATGGAAAGAGACCCGTGCCCCTGCAGTGGGGACGTAATAGTTTGTTACCAACTCAGGCCTACCTATTTTATCTAAATACTTGCAAGTAGGTACATAGACAAGTAGTCATCATATCCCTAACTATTATTTAATACTTTTAAAATTTCCAAGTAGCTTCTGAAATGAAATTTTCTTTTCTTGTTTCAAATTGTATGATACCCAGTACTGGAAATGTCTGTAAAACTGTGCACTCTTATACAAATATAAATAAAAAAATACTAACTCAGTAGGTCAGTGGTCAGCGCTCCTTACTGCTGATTCGAGACTTGAGGGTTCGTTTCCAACCTAGGGAAAACATGTTTGTGATAATAAGTCACCCAGACTTACATCTTTACACAGAATATAGTATGTTTTTATTTACCGATATGTAGGTATGCATCTCTCTATATATGTCTAAATTATACCTACGATACAAATTTAATCATCACTTGCTCACTTGATATTACTTACGTACCTATACAGTGTGAGTCTTTATAAAGTGCACATATGAAAGTGAGAACTGGCAGTAGATGGCCGTGCCACAGAAATAAAAAAAAACCGGCCAAGTGCGAGTCGGACTCGCGCACCGAGGGTTCCGTATAAATTCATAATCACACATGTCTTGAACTCTATATTTTTTATATTTGAGTTGATTGAATGAAAGGTAATTTGCGGTTTACGATTTATGATGTATAAAAAAAAACTACTTACTAGATCTCGTACAAAATTTTCGGTGGAAGTTTGCATGGTTATGTACATTATATATATATATATATATATATATATATATATATATATATATATATATATATATATATATATATATATATTTATGGCAGAGGTGGCAAACGAGCAGACGGATCACCTGATGGTAAGCGATTACCGCCGCCCATAGACACCCGCAACACCAGAGGAGTCACAAGTGCGTTGCCTTTGATTTGGGAGTAAGCTCTTTTCTTGAAGGTTTGAATGTCGTATCGGTCGTGTTCTAGTTTTATCATTCTCTTATTTTAGAAGTTACATGGGCTGACGGACACATTTTACCACTTTGGAAGTGTCTCTCGCGCAAACTATTCGGTTTAGAAAAAAATGATATTAGAAACCTTAATATCATTTTTGAAGACCTATCCATAGATACCCCACACGTATAGGTTTGATGAAAAAATAAATTTGAATTTCAGTTCTAAGTATGGGGAACCCCCAAAATTTATTGGTTTTTTTTCTATTTTTGTGTGAAAATCTTAATGCGGTTCACAGAATACATCTACTTACCAAGTTTCAACAGTATAGTTCTTATAGTTTCGGAAAAAAGTGGCTGTGACATACGGACGGACAGACAGACAGACATGACGAATCCATAAGGGTTCCGTTTTTTGCCATTTGGCTACGGAACCCTAAAAAATACACAAAACTAAGACTAAGAATACCCAAAACGCATTTAGTTTAGAGCAACAGTGTAAAAAAACCGGCCGAGTGCGATTCGGACTCGCGCACCGAGGGTTCCGTATAAATTCATAATCACACATGTCTTGAACTCAATATTTTTATATTTGAGTTGATTGAATGAAGGGTAATTTGTGGTTTACGATTTATGACGTATTAAAAAAAAATACTTACTAGATCTCGTTCACACTAATTTTCGGTGGATGTTTGCATGGTAAAATATATGATGTATTATATATTATTTATAGTTTTATCATTCTCTTATTTTAGAAGTTACAGGGGGGGGGACACACATTTACCACTTTAGAAGTGTGTCTTGCGCAAACTATTCGGTTTAGAAGAAAATGATATTAGAAACCTCAATATCAGTTTTGAAGACCTATCCATAGATAGGTTTGATGAAAAAAAAATTTTTGAGTTTCAATTCTAAGTATGGGGAACCCCACAAATGTATTGTCTTTTTTCTATTTTTGTCTGAAAATCTTAATGCTGTTCACAGAATACATCTACTTACAAAGTTTCAACAGTATAGTTCTATAGTTTCTTTTTTTCTTCAAACCCATACGTGTGGGGTATTTTTGGATAGGTCTTCAGAAATGATATTGAGGTTTCTAATTTTTTTTTCTAAACTGAATAGTTTGCGCGAGAGACACGTCCAAAGTGGTAAAATGTGTCCCCCCCCCCCCCCCCCGTAACTTCTAAAATAAGAGAATGATAAAACTAAAAAAAATATATGATACATCATATATTTTACCATGCAAAATTGGTTTGAATGAGATCTAGTAAGTAGTTTTTTTTTTAATACGTCATAAATCGTAAACCGCAATTTACCTTTCATTCAAGTTACAACGAACTACAAGAACTTTTATACTATGTTACTTGCTGCTACGGAACCCTTCATGAGCGAGTCTGACTCGCACTTGGCCGCTTTTTCTTATTTTAACCTTCTAACCTACTTACTTTTAAAGTTACAACGTTTTGTTTACATGGAGTCAGCAGATGCTGTTTAAAAAAATATAAACGTCCATAATATTTTTATTTTAACATTTTTTTTATATTTTTCTGGGCGATAAAATTGGCTTTTATTTCACCCCCTTTCGTATGTGCACTTTATAAAGACTCACACTGTATATTTTATTAAAATCAGTCTGTTTCTTTTCAAATTGAATAATAAGTTTGTATGGAACACTACGTTCTTTACAACACCATATCAGGGCCATTGCAACCTCTCTGATGTTTAAGTGACATTTTTACATCCCTTCAGGGAACTTATAAGAACCTTATTCTTTTTTTTACATGTTATAAAGTTACCAATTTGAAACGTTCCAATATCAAGGGCTGTGCAATATCACCATGTGGGGCTGTGCAAACCGTTGGGAGTAGCAATATCGGCTATGCCCCGAGGCTTTAGAATGGTTCCGATTGTCAACCTCCATCTGCCACTGCAACTGGAAAACCTGGAGAAAGCTAAATAACAATAGGGTACTCAGTCGATGTTCCAAATGAACTTGATTTATTTTGAGTACTTTAGGCTGTGCGAGTCTGCAAAGTCACACACACAGACAAAACAAAGTCTTGACAAATGTACTGAGACCTCAGAATAAAAAAAGTCTTACAACTCTAACAACACGTAAGTAAGAGTCGGAAGCGTCATACTTTGGAACACATTTTTCCGAATGTATCAAATGTACGCAGCAATATAAAGTGTCAGCCTTGAAAATATGATTACGTTCGTATACTTTGATACAACTCTTTTCATATTTAAAGTTGCTCCAGTTTTGTCCCTAATACTGACCCACTTTACCTAACAGAACTATGCATATTATCAAATTGATTACCTGGTTGACCATTTTCGTAAAGTTGTTCGGAATGATGAGTAAAATCCCCAGTTAACGGTATAAGTAAACACAATGGGTTTCCCGTGCAAAGTTAACTAAACACTATAATCAATTTCTATGAAAAGTACAAAAAACCCGTCAGCGAGAGAAAAAGCTCTTCAGAACCATGATTAGAACTAGTAAAAGCCCTAGTTCTTTGTCTGTGGCTCAATTCGCTGTCTGACGCATCCCGAAAGGATAGACTGGAGTTCCCTGATGTTGGACTTAGCGCACGTTTAAACAGCTTTGACATAAAATCGATTAAATTATGTTAGGTATAGGCTTGCCTATAAAAAATATTTTTTTGTAACGTAACTTTATAAAATTCTTTTCTTATAGGTTTAAATTATCATGTTTCTATCATAGTTATAATATAAATAATATGTACATTTATGAAATACTACTCGAAATGACGGAACGCCTAGTACTTATAAGCAGGGGTGGACGCAAACTACAACGACACAGCGAAAGCTAATACTGCTGTTATCGAACACACATCAAGAATTTTTGGTTTTTGCTTCGAAGTAAATATTTTTTATTGTATTTATGTGTATTGTAGATATTTATTATTTTTATGGTCCTACATTTTTGGAAAAGTCTTACGCGCCTCTTCTGAAAGGTGCAGAATACAAAGAGGAATTTTAACAAGGTTGTTTTTCATAAGTGCTGAAGGAAGAACATATTTCTACACAGTAATGTACCTTCTTTTTAAATCTTCTTATTTTTTCTTAATTTCGGTTCTTGCTGGCATTAACAGTCTGTCACAATGACATTGATTTAAAAATAAGAAAATATTAAAATTTCTTGTGTTTACTCACATTTTTATATAAGAAATTTTAAAAGTTAAAAACTCAAAAAAATGAGAAAATACCAAACATCGCAAATACCTATTTTGTAAGCAATGATAATACTGTTATCATTGTAATACAATATTAATTTGTTTCGACAGGGAAATAAATCAACATGGCATCGTAAGTATTGCAATTGTCTGTTTTGTTTTGTATTTATAAGCAATTATTGTTATACATAATTGTATTTCTTGGCAGTAAGGAAACAAACATAACCTTCTTCTACGAACTAACGTACCGTGCGAAGAGTTATTATAACGTACAGGTTACTGACCGTAGTTTTAGTCAACTATACAAGTACGTAGATGTAGTCAAAATTAACCATCTCGTTGAATACCGTTAAGTTTCAATGCCTATATTGATGGGACCGATTTCTTCTTCTTTTACTTTCTTATCTTTTGACACAATTTAACCGTGATGCTGTATAATAGACGACGGTTGCCTGGTGTTGCACCTAACATTACCCCCGGTTCCCTATATTAAAAAATATATATTATATAGTATAAAAAAATTAAGCTCGCTGACTTACAGAAAGAAATAAGTAGAAATATGTACTAATATTAATTACCAATAAATACGTAGTCGGTCCCATAATGAATTGGCCTGATATAGTTCTACGCGACATTTCGATACATGTTATGTTGCATTGAATAGTACGGTTCTCAGACACTTTATAAACGAACACGCATGGACTTGACGAGCGTAGTTCAGTTTAGCAGTTTGTTTGAACAACAAGTGTCGCGTATTTTTTCAAAATGTCGAAAACCGAGTATCGAAGCGTCATAAAGTTTCTATTTAAAGAAGGCTTATCCCCCGCCCAAATTAAAGAACGATTAGATGGTGTGTATAAGGAGTGTTCTCCCTCTTATAGCACAGTAAAAAATTGGGTCAAAGAGTTTCGCCTCGGGCGAGAAACCGTCGAAGATATCGGCCATGACGGTCGACCGGTAGAAGTGCTCACTCCCGATACTATTGCTCAAATCGAAGAAGAGGTTTTGAGTGACCGCCGTTTGAAGATTAGAGAAATTGCAGCTAGACTTGGGCTCTCTAAAAGTACCGTCCATCGTGCAATCGATGAACATCTTCATATGAAAAAAGTCAGTGCAAGATGGGTCCCGAAACTTCTGTCAGCTGTGCAGAGACGGGAGCGAGTTCGCTGTGCTGCCGAGTTTTTAGATCTTTGTGGAGAAAACCCAAAGAACGTGATCGAGAGACTAGTGACTGGTGATGAAACTATGGTGTTATATTATGATCCAGAAAGCAAGCGCGAGTCAATGGAATGGCGTTATAAGGGTGAAAAGCCGCCTAGAAAGGCAAAGGTGCAACAATCTACCAAAAAAATCATGTGCACAATCTTTTGGGATTTTCAAGGTATTTTGATGGTTGATTTTAAAGAGCGCAATACAGTCGTAAACGGCGAATATTATGCTTCATTAATATATAAACTGCGAGATATTATAAAGGAGAAGCGCAGATTCAAACTGAGTAAAGGCGTCCTGTTGCTTCACGACAACGCCCCCGTGCACACCGCCGGTGTTTCGAAGGATGCAGTGCGTCAATGCGGGTTCACGGAGCTGGACCATCCACCTTATAGTCCAGACATGGCTCCGTCCGACTATTACTTATTCCCAAATTTAAAGCGGGACTTAAGGGGAAGAAAATTTTCAAGCGATGAAGAGTTGCAGGCGGCCGTCTTCAGTCATTTTGAAGACAAAGATTGCGATTATTTTTATAAAGGATTAGAAATGTTATTTCACCGATGTCAGAAGTGTGTCAGTATTGATGGAGACTATATTGAAAAATAAAAATGATTGCATTTAATTTTCTTTTTTATTTCATAGTTAGGCCAATTCATTATGGGACCGACTACGTATGTGTATTTCTATGTCTATGAAGCAGGAAAGAATTGATTCTATTCCTTGGTTTGTCCGTAGTTGCTGCACGTGTCCCAACAGCAGCGCTGCTTCTGGGAGCCTGCCCCTCATCTGCCTGGTGCCCCGCGATGATGCCCGCCTGCCCGACCTGGCGGTGTCCAAGCGACTCCCCGCTGGTGCCTCTAGTGTATCTGGACCCAACAGCGAATTCCAACTCTTCGACGATGAGTACCTGAAGAAACATTTCAATTTACCACAGCGCGCGTTGTACTTGGATCCTTTCAGGTACGGTGAAGCGAAACTTAGACAGAGCTTTACATTTTTTTTTAAATAGTTTACAGAGCACTTAGTGTAGTTAGACTAGAAACATTGTCTGGTTTTTAAGTATTATAAATCAAAGCCGATACTTAAAATCTGATAAATCCTGTGCTATAAGCACCGACTATTGTAATTCCAAAAGAAAGGTTTCTTTAGCTTTACTCTGTATTTAAATAATTGATAGTAGTATTATTATGTAACTTAGTAAAATATTCTCCAAGACTAGGAAACTGCTTACCACTAGTCATATTTGTGATTAAACTAGTGTTAAAATTGAACACTTATTAATCTTATTATCTCTCTTATATTGATTTCTTTATAATTTTTTAAACCCAAATTACATTCCAGGCGACCACTAATAACGTTTCCAATGTCCCAAGAGGAATCCAAAAATTTCAATATGGCCAAGAAAAATAAGATAAACCAACAAATTTTGGATGGTTTCCTTGACCCAAGTGAATCCATAACTGCACCTAGTGTATTTGTATGTACCATTCAATTGACTTTATTATAATAGCATCTAAGAAAATACCAAGAATTTGGATCCTTCGTATGCTGTAGAATCTACTTCTAATCTACTTTCAAACGATCAAGCAGTAGCGAGTGACGAAAGAGTAAGGAAGTATCGTCAAGGCAAAAAATACAACTTGAGGTTTAATGATTTTGATGAGGACTGATTGTCTTGCATCAATAGAGCCCAAAAAAGTAAAAATAAAAAATACTCTCTCATGTGTGTGTATATGAGTGTGTGTGTGTGGGTGTTGGTGAGTGTCCAGTCCGGTTCGGTTCTCTAGTGCCTAGACCACAGAATCGTATTGAGATACCTCCCATAAAAACAAACCAAGGTTCGTTTTTTTTTTAAATTACCCCAACGATTTTATAAAGACTTTATACATTGCTTATCTTTATACGGTCTTCTATAATATTTGGGTAGTTCATTTCTCCGGAAATAACGATATAAGGTATTAAAATCAGTATCTCCTATGCAAACCCATGTTATTGGTTATTTTTTCTTAAGTAAATTTAAGATACTGATTATTAATGTTTATTGCTGATTTGTATCTAAGCAAAGATTATCATGTAGGTATATATGCTAGATGGTAAAGAGGATTTACGAGAAAGTATGTACAACGTGCCCGTACAATTTTCTATTGATTTTACAGCCTTATGCAAAAACGGAAGCAGAGAAGCGGAAAGAAGCTGAGGATGACGAAGAAATCATTTATATTCTCCAACTGCCAGACTGGGAGTTCAAATGCCCCCTACACAACCAAACAATTAGGACTCCAAGGTACTAAGCCGCGATAAACTTTTCCTTATTGAGTCACATTTCTCCAATAGCGTGCTTCACTACGACTGTTCACTTAGCACGATATCGTCCCTCGCACGACTAACTCTCCTATCTCACATCACACACATTCATCCAGCAGCTTACTTCACTATACCTTCAGTGCACATGGGAGGTCCTTAGTTCGTCCACCAGCTTCCGGTTGTCACTCCTCTCATGAGTTATCAAATCGAATGATCAATTTTGCGACCTACTACTAATAATTTCATAACTTTTGAATTTCCAAATAAATTAGGCCAGTACGAGTTATGCTGGCATGCAGTGGATTCCCGGAGGCAGCTTTTTCGACTTCTGTAACCCAATGCATGATTTAATACGTAGGTCACTACATATTTTTTGTTGTACTTACAGAGAATTTAATTTTTTTCGAAGCAATCACCTTCAGTGGCTTTACAAGCTTTCATACACTCAAACTAAGTGGCAAAAGTCTCCGTCCAAAAGGACAGTAGAATGTTAGCGCAAATTTCTTCAAACGGTCCTAAAAAAAATTTATGGCTGGAAAACTTTCGCCTTCTTAACTGCTTCTACTTCTGCAGACTATAGGGAGAATGCCTGAGAAATTTTACTTAGATTCCTCGAGAAAGATGGTAGTAAGACCAGCTCGATGTGCTTTCATGGTGCAAGAACCAAGTATCAAGTCTTGACTGAGATCGCAAAATTTTAAGACTTCAAGAACTTTTGGGAGACAGTCATCGATGTTCCAGGATGCTGCGACACTTCTCTGTGTCTCTAAGAAATTGATAGCCAAAATACCCCTTCTTCCAAAAAAAATTGACACTATTAATTTTTTTACAGATAAAGCTTGTTGCACTTATGTTGGTGATTCCTCGACTTCAAACACCCACATTTTGTGATGGGATTTAGTAGGGATGTCGTATCTAAATATAAGTTTTATCACTTACATTGATTGAATCGATAGCACTAGAGTGACCGTCATCGAATTTCGACAGTATTTCTTTGCACCATTTTACTCTCTGCTCCCTCAAAGAATCGGCCATCGAATGTGGTACCAAAAGTAAACAATTTGTGTAACATTTAATTCGTTACGCAGAATATGGTGCAGTTGGTGCATTTATCTTCATCAAAATTCCTATCTGGTGGTATGTTAGTCGCTGGTCTTGCTTAATTAGAATTTTGATAGTAAGAATATTTTTATCAGTATTTACTTCAGTCGGCCTGCCGGATCTTTGCCCGTTCTATTAGTTAAAGTTTCCACGTTGAAATTGTAAATGCCACCTTTGTATCATCCTTAGAGATGGACAAGTAACTTGCAATACATCAATCATTTCCACATAGCATTGTTGCTTTGTAAGACCTTGACGAAAATTATATAACTTAATAACCCAATCATCACCTCGCGTTAACTCAGCCATCACATGGTTTTTTTATATATATAATTTAGAGTATCAAATGTCAACTGATAGTAATATTATGAACTGAAGTTTATTATAGTACCCTCTAACAAGTCTTATCTTGCTTTAATCAGGCGTACGACTAAATATATGTAGTAGACCACGTATTAAGGGTGTTAAAAAAGTGCGTTTTAGATTTTAAGAGATTACTCAGACAGAATCAAGTATGCACTTTTTTAACACCCTGTATATACTTAGGGTCCTTCTAAAATATCTAAAAAATGCAACTGTGGCTTCTTACTCATAATACTGAACAACTTTCTTCAAGGTACCTATACAAAAACCGCTTTTTTGCCCTTCACATACAAAATTGGCGGCTCAGGTATTAAATTAAGTATAATAAGGAGCAAAACATTTTTTTTTGCGATTTGAGTACAAGTTCCTTGGGAAAGTTGTTCAGTTTCATGAGTAGAACCCGTGGTTAATTATTTTTTAGGTATTTCATATGGACCCTATATGCGTTACTGTAGACAGTGCCATCTATGGTTTCCATGATGATTAACTTACATGCACGCGTCCCTCTCCCGCCCCACTCTGCCTCTGGTAGCATGGCCGCATGCCATGGCATCACCGCTCTAGTCGGCTTGCGAGCGTTAAGTAGTGCTATCTATCGGTGGCTGCTTTAAACTTTTGTTGAAAACTTTTTCAAATATGCGTACTTTTGTTTCAGATTTATTTGGCATTCTTGTAAGAAAACTAAGAAGGGTGCAGGCTCAGAACCAAAACAAGGGGGTGGCCCAATGAACAAACCAAAACCTTGGTTACTCAGCAGACATACAGATTTCGATTTACTGTCTCAGTGGTAATTGTTGATTTACACACACCCAGTATATTTATTATAATATTGTTTTAAATAATTACATCATGTAAAAATATCTGGATCAAGTAATAAAATAAAAAATAAAAAAGCATGTTATTTGTCATTTTTTATTCGCTAAGTACTCTATGTCACGGCAATGTCTTTTGTACGCGTACGTACGAATTTTCCATAGAAAAGACATCAACGAGGCATGCATATTATTTTGGTGTGTAGATAATAAAAATAACCTGAAGCTGAAATTGAGAGGCGTGATCGATTTCGTAACACCAGGTGTTACTGACACAGATATTTTTATTTATTGAATTGAATTGATTACACAAAACGATAAAATCGGATCGGATCGAATCTAGCGTAGCGGAGCGAGAATAGAATTGAGCTGCCATATATTTTCTCAAACATCATTGATATAACTCGATACTTATTTATTTTGATTTTTGAAACTGTTGGCTCTATACTATACGGTTACTACCTAATAGTTCATTATTTCGCGAGAAAGTTGAAATGTGCTGATACAAATTGTCAGTAAGGAGTGCGCATAATTATCAAATATCATTATAAAATTATCAGACAGAAAAATATTATTGTACTCGTATATACCTACAAATGTGGCGATGGACACTCTGACTGTAATATTGGCAATTGTGTTGGTTTGATGTATTTATCACTGTGAATGTGAATGCTTACAACAATATGTATAACTACCTAATAGAGAAGAGAAGTAGGTAGAGAGAAGAGAGAGGCGTACATAAAATTATTTTTTTAATTCGTCTGATAATTTTGATTACCCTGCGCACTCCGATTATTTTGGCGTTGACTGTACCCTCGGATGAGTCGCATATAAAGTGTAGTATTCTAGAATCCGTAACCGTATAATGTATAAAATCTTCTTGGAATTTAAGAGTTCTAAAAAAAATCAATCAATATCTTTGTGTCATATTCACTGTCAATGTCAAACGTTCTTTTCGATTCATTCAAAATTTAAAGAAATATCCAATCAAATATATTTTTAAGAATTAATTTAAGTTCTAAATTACCTCAGTATTATTAAAAATGGGAGAAAATAAATTAATGTGTAAGCTTCCGAATATGTGAGTAAAATTGCTGTACAAAATATTAGCTTTGCACTTCACTACTCTTATATGAACTTACCTATAAGTACAGGAAACCGTGGTGTTGTGTTTTTTGATCTTAACGTACCTATAACCTGCTACCTGACTCCATCGGAAAAAAAGGTCTGCCACTAAATCATAATCAGGCGCGGATCCAGGATTTCGTTTAGGGGGGGGGGGAGGGGGGGGCAAATTTTCGGTGTACCCGTATTTATGAAGCGGTCGATGGATTAGACCAGTGTTTTTCAACCTGTGGGTCGCGACCCACTGGGGGTCGCGAAGCCTTTCTAAAGGGGTAGCGGGAAAAGAAAAATTAAGTGGTTATAGGCCCTACACTGCAATGAAAATACGATTTCAGTGAGAAGGCTGGTCCTGCTTATTTTTTTACAATTTGTCATGTCAAAATATGGTTCTATTTTGGAGACGTTTATAAGTAAGTCATTATCTAATTGAAGAAAATTATAAACATACTCTTTAAAATCACTAAGATTTTGTACGTTTATGGCCCTAGGGGGGTCGCAAGAATATTTTAACTTGTAAAGGAGGGTCCATTAATATAAAAAGTCGCGAGCGTAGCGAGCGCGAAATTTTTTGAATAGTTAAGAAATGCCTCTATTAATTTGCATTGCACCCATTGCCCCCCCCCCCCCCCTGGATCCGCGCCTGACCATAATGTCTGTGTTTACGATAGTCAATCTCCCTCCAAAATAATCCAATCGAGAACAACCTAGTTAGTTATAGTTAACAAGTAGTAAAACTTGTAAAAAAGTTTTTTTCTTGGATCAGTTGCAAAAAATAATAATAGTGTTACTTAACCCCCTAATGGGAATATGAAAAGGATCCAGGTCGTGATATGGATTCTGGATCAAGTTTCCTGTATCTAAGTACTTCCTGTAATTGGTTCGAGTCTGCAGCTGGACGGATATATAGCCACGCATAAATCTAAATATATCAGTCGTGACTTACGATTACAAGGCCCTTTTCCTGTATAGATCTGTCGTATCCATTCCGAGTTTATTTTCTATATCCGATTATCCAGGACAAATCACACACTGTCACTGGCCCCAAGTAGGCTTCCTGTATAATGGGTACCAGAGACTGATATACATACATACACAATAAACGTTTAAATACATAAGTACATTATATAGATATAATACACCCAGACACAGAGCAAAAAAATCTGTTCATCACATAAATGTTTGTCCTGGGTGGCATATGAACCCACGACTCTTGGATCACTAGCCCGGAGCATTGACTCGTTTCGTCGGTTAGTGACCACTTCTCTGAGCAACCGAGTCAGTCAATCAAGTCGGCACGCGACGCGTTCGTACGTTCAAATCTACTACTACGCTACGTGTCGATCGAGAGTTATATTATGCAAAGCATAAGTTTTAACGTATCTAGGTAAGGTATATTGGACTTCGGACATGACATTTTCGTAATCTGTAAACTACTAAGGTATTAAATACTATAACGAACACAGGGACGCCGAAACCGCCTCTGCACATTTGATGACTCATTTTATTATAAAATAACTCGGTGATTATGATTGTACTAATTATGAATTGTACGAACTGCCCAGAAGTCTAATGTCCATCCAGAAGTATCGTTCGTATTACTCTCATGATTGTTTGAATTTCAGACCGATGGCTAAGCCAGGCTTCAACACTCTTAACATGACAGCGCCTATGCTTGTGCAGCTGAACCCAAACGGCAAATGGGAAAGCAGTAAGCCTGACTCACTTGACGAAGAGCGCCTTAAAGCTGTGGTGCAGCACCTAGTCAACACAAACGCAGTCTCAGCTGCACAAAGTTACTGCTGCCAATGTGCCTGCGAGAACAAGGTCAGATCACTTTTTTTAGTTGAAGCACATTAATTAATAAGTCTTAGTCAATGCTATTATAATAAAGTGCCTACAGAGTTTCTTAATAACCTTAGGGGCCGTCCATTAATCACGTGATGTTTTTAGCAACTTTTTAGACCCCCCCCCCCTGGTGATACGTGGTGGTGAGGTTTTAGACTACCCCCCCCCCCACCTTTTACCCAAAATCACGTGTATATTTTTGGTACAAAATGTTATCTTTAAAAATAGGTATAATGTAATTTAATTCTGAAAAAATTAAGCACCGTGATAAAAATTTCCAGACAGACATTAAGGTTGCATGTTGTTTCTGACTGCCTGAAGCTAAAAACAACATAACAACAAAAGTCCGATGTTTGGAAAGTATAAATCGCGCGTTCAACGAAAAAATAAATACACGTGATATCTCAATACACCCCCCCCCCCTCCTCCCCCCTTGTTATATTTCGTGATTTTTTTCTAAACCCCCTCCTCCCCTTTTGAGCCTCACGTGATTAATGGACGATCCCTTATTTGTCTACTACCATGAAGGCTACAATGAGATAGGGAATATTTGAAATGGCCCGACAACATCTCTGAAACTAATGGTCGATTTCTATATGATATACATATAATTTTATTTACCATTAGTTATTATTTGTTTTCAGAATCAAGGACCAGCAGGGACCACAAATTCAAATTATGTGCCAGTGATAATGATGCCCATATACTCAGCAGATCAATGCCCGTTTGATATGGAATGCGAAATTCAAAAGATGAAAGATTCTGAACCTAAGCAAGCTAAGAAGACAAAAAAAGCGGCGGAACATAAAGACGGTGAAAAAGATAAGGAAGATAGTAAAAAGAAAACTAAGAAACGTGGATTCGTCCTGCAGAGACTTACAGATTTTGATTTATTGTCTCAGTGGTGAAAAGTTTTGTACCTACTAGAATTTAAAATAAATTGTATGTATCATACTTAATTGTTGATGATTTATATTTTTGCCTATAAAAAATCTACCTACCTACAGCTTATACAAAAAATTAAAGATTTAAGTACACAGTGTAAAGCCTATTAGCCAAATATAGTATTGTGCTCACATTACACAGGAACAGAATGCCCGGACATTCGTCGTTTTCCTTTTAAATGGAGAGAATATAGATATCATACTGTGTGCAATATGTGTATGTATGTATACAGCCTTCACTTTGTTTGTAAAAGTCTAGCTAACATTTAAGAACAATGAAGGCTAATTGAACCTCGATTCAACCCTAGTACATCACACACACATCTACATGTGTACCGTAAAATGTGGCGACTTTGCCCGCTTTTCTCACGATTATTCAAATATTTTTTTAAATATTCATATAATTTAAAGTTCTCTTTCACTACAAATATAAAAAGTAACATTTCTTTGCATAGACTACATGCAGCTGCTAGAAAAATGAGAATTTATATGAGAAAAAATCAAATTAGTATGTGGGCCAAAAAATACGAACTTTTGACGAAATTGCCCACTTACCAGTTTACTTTTAATTCTCAGCTATTGTCGACTTTATTTATTAGACATAAAAACTGTTAATAGTGAAGTGGGCATTGAATGAAACCCAATGTCGGATCGTAACACTTGAATGCATACCCTAAGGCCTTACAATTAAGTGGGCAAAGTCACAAAGAAATTAGAGCAATTTTTCATATAAAATGAACAGTGAATTAGGGTTGTGAGACAATTATTATTTATAATTATTTTTACATTTGGAAAAAGATACTCTAGTTACTCTCATCCTTATAAGGCTCGCACAAAATTAATATAGGTATTATGTATATCACAATATTAATAAAACAATACAATTACAATAGAAAGATAGTATTAAAGGGTAGTTCTGTATCAAACTGTAGAATTCTTTTACTGAAGATGAATTATTATTTTTACATACCTTTTCAATTCGCAATCAAAGTTTTTATTTATTTGTATACGTAGAAAAATGTGTCTGTCTTATTACCGAATTAACCACCATCGATAAGCTGATATCTTGGAAGACCTATGCAGAATTATCAATGGCCTCAGCAGATCATCTTAATAAGTGGACATCAGTATCAATATCGTTTCACACCCATTTCTCTGAAGGTTAGAGACTCTGCACTCGAAGTTGTTAATGAATATTTATAAACATATATTCCTGGGACAAACTCAACCATAGATAAAACCAACGGTGGATAGGTCCAACTTCGAGAAAGATATCAATTGTCGAATCCATTTCTGCTAGGCCACGTTTGGGAAGGTCTGCAATATCTTCAGGTCCGAAACACCCGAAATACTGTAATGTTTCAAGACCAAGTTGTCGGTAAGTTAATCAGAGTGTGTTTCCAGTGAATAACATTTGGAACTGAGACATAGTCGCTTACTATGAGCCTCATAAGAAGGCTCAAGGTCAAGGTCACCCAAATGACGATGGCGTGTGCTATGATCGGAAATTCTATACGTGATCGAATCAGAAATGAAGAGATACCGAGGACAGCGAAATTAACCGACACAGCTCATACAATCGCTAAGTGGCAGTGTAGTAGGCAGAACACATAACGGTAACAGATGGATGACCGTAAGGGTTAGAGAGAGGAGAGGACTCGGCATTAACATCAATGGCAAGTACATCACCCACCTTCAATTTGCTGACAATATCGTGATCATGGCTGAGACCTTGGAGGACCTAGGCGCAATGTTCGATGGACTCAGTATATAATCTCCCAACAAGTGGGTCTTGAAATGAACATGGACTAGACGAAAATTATGTCAAACGTCCGTGTTACACCACCCTCTGACGGTTGGAGATTCTACACTCGAAGTTCTTGACGAATATGTATAACTGGGACAAACAGTCCAGCTAGCTAGGTCCAACTTCGAGAAATAGATCAATCGTCGAATCCAGCTCGGCTGGGCAGCGTTCGGGAAGCTCCGCAATATCTTCACGTACAACCTACCGCAGTGTCTCAAGACTAAAGTCTTTGACCAGTGTGTGTTGCTAGTGATTAGTAGTGATGACATATTGATCCGAGACATGGTCGCTTACTCTCATAAGGCTCAAGGTGGCTCAAAGGGCGATGAAGCGTGCAATGCTTGGTGTTTCCCTACGTGATCGAATCAGAAATGAGATAATACATAGGAGAACTAAAGTTACCGACATAGCTCACAGAATTGCTAAACTTTAACTGGCAATGGACGAGGTACGTAGCTCGTAGAACAGATGGCCGTTGGGGCAGTAAAGTTCTTGAGTGGCGACCACGAACCGGAAGACGCAGTGTGGGCAGGCCTTCAACTCGGTGGACCGACGACCTGGTGAAGGTTGCGGGAAGCTGCTGGATGCGAGTAGCACAGGACCGGTCGGTGTGGAAATCCTTAGGGGAGGCCTTTGTCCAGCAGTGGAAGTCTTTCGGCTGATAATGATGATGAAGGGTTATCAAAGTTCTCGAATGGCGACCACACACTGGAAGACACAGCATAGGCAGACCTGTCACTCGGTAGACCGTCGTGACAACTTGTAAATGTTGCAGGTCGCAGGATACGGGCAGCGCAAGACTGGGTGGCGTGAATACCTAGGGTAATTCTACATCAAACTGTAGAATTATTTTGCTGAAGATGATTTATTATTTAAACATACCTTTTCAATTCGCAATTAAAGTTTTTATTTATTTATATACGTAGAAAAATGTGTCTGTCTTATCACCAATCTCAAAAATAAAAATATTATGCCGCGCCGCGGCGCGGCGCTGCCACGCCGACCAATTCGGACCGGCGCGCCGCGCCGCCGCCGCCGGCAAATATAAGGCGCCCATGTCTAAATTTGCTTCTCACTCTGCCCGCGCCTGCCCCCCCGCACCCCGCGCCTCCCCCCGCACGTCCCTCCCGCACCCCGCACCTCCTTCCCCGCACCCAGCGCTATCCCCCCGCACTCCACGCCTCCCCCCGCACCCCGCTGCTTGCGCGTCAGACTACCCCCACACCCCGCGCCTCATCCCCCCCACCCCGCGCCTCACCCCCGCACTTGACGTCTTGCCTCCCTCCGAACACCGCTCCTCACCCCCCGCGTTTCCTCCCCGCAACCCGCGCCTCAATTCCCTTCGTAAAGAATATTCGGTTAATTTACCGAATAGTTCGGTATGTTAAGAAAGTATGTAGGTATACTTCATTCCAATCAAAAAAAAGCAAAAGGTAAACAAACATAGTATGCAGATGACATTGACATGTGTCAGATCCATAGTAAGTTTGTTTACGTTTTCCTTTTTTTTGATTGGAATGAACCATAGATAAACAGAAATAATCACTTAGAACACAAAACGGATTCAATTAAACATTATGACATGTTTTCAACCGTGATCTGATCACAGTAGTCAGCGAAAACAGGGGGAAGCTGAAAAATGGGGTAAGTAAGACAAAAAGTCTCTCCTATCGCCTAATTCATAATGGTAATTTTAGTGCTAGCAACATTGTGGGGAAGAAAACTGACAAAGCTCGCCGATATAGAGGCGCTGATATCGCCTTGACTCATACTAACTGTCAAAACGTATAGAAAAAATTGTTTACGTAAACTAAACATAAGATTATTAAAAAAATGCAGATGAAGAAGACGTGGGAAAAGTTACGTTTTCAATTATGTACTTTTCAACTTCGCCTTTAATTGAGGAACAGTCCAAGTCCCATACATTTTCCATTTAACAATTTAACAGAAAAAAAAACTTAATTTATAACACATCGATAATGAAAAACGCGGAACAAATTGAAAGTTGTTATGAGTCAAGCGTCCGTAGCGCCATCTGCAAATTGCTTTGCGTTTTCTTCCCCGTTGGCCGGCCGTTAACACTAGGAGCAGTGTGACCTTTTGTGGCAGATTTCTGCCATTTGGGCAGATTTGGCTACTTACTACTTTTTAGCTCTGGCAGAATAAGCTGACGATTTAAAAAAAAATCAAATTGTGATTTTACATTAGCGCTGCAAGAATTAAGATTAAAGTCTCCTAGTATGACAATATCAAGTGTAGCATAGTTGCAAACTGCATTTTCTAAACAGGCTAGTACGTTTAAGTATTGGTCGTTATTATAACTCGGCGGCAAATATACAACACACAACAATAATTTAACATTCTTAATAGATATTATAGCAAATATTAATTCTTTATTTTCACTTAAGCCGTCCACATCAGATATCTCACGCACTATGTAAGGAGCCTTTATGGCCAGCAGAACACCGCCCCAACCGGAGTCTCCCACACGATCCCTTCTCAGTACTGTGTAGTCACCCGGGAACAGTTCAGCATTGGAGACAGAATTATTTAGAAAGGTTTCCGTAAGAGCTATGATATTAGAATAAGAGGAAGTAATATTGTTGTAGAAGGCTACCGTTTTACTTCTCAAGCCTCTCACATTTTGATAGAAAATCTCTATCTTCTTAGTTCTTTTTTGATTCCTTTCCTTCTTCCGTTCTTGCACGAAAGTTCTGCGTCCAGGGTTTAATACATATATCTTCCGCCCAGTTATCAGGCAGCATGATTTTATCGGCCAGTTTTAAAGGGACATCTAATTTGAAGGATGCGTATCGTCCGCGAGCTTTAAGGGCCACAACCACGCATACATCACTTCCACATATTGATGTTAAATGATTGCGAACCTGGGCTTCAGTTGTATCAAGTTTCAGATAGAACAGGTGTAGAAAGCGCCGTCGTTCACATGCTTCAAGCTGAGTACCACCTGGTGCAGCAGTACCTCGCATAACACTTGCAGGCAACTCACGAGAACGGCGCCTTGGCACATCAATCCATTCACCATTAGATGCTATATCCTTAGTGATAGTTTTGGAAGATTCCGTCTGAGCAAGGTCGGCTGCCGGGAGCACCTTAGAGGTTGACTGTCGCATATCGCAACTGGCTTGTTTTACCGGAATGGCTGGCTTCGATGAGTTGGAAGTCATGGCACCCTGTACTTCCCCATTAGTGCAAAGCTTTTGGTTGTCAGAGTTATAGGAAGTAGTCACGGAAGTGGTCTTGGAAGCAGGTTTAGAAATTACTTTGGGAGTGGTGCCAGAAGTAGTGACAATAGTCCCAGAAGCATTCCCGGAAGTGGTCCCAGAAGTGGTCTCACAAGCACTTGCGGCCCGCACCACTGTACTGTATTTTACTATCGCAGGAGACACCTCGTCATGTACTATCATCCCAATCCTTTCCAGCGATGTAACACGTTCTATAAGAGCCTTCAACTCTGTTTGAAACCTGGAGGCCAGCTGTTCTGGCACTGTTTTACTGATGAAATTAGATAATCGATCATCCACCATTCGCTGGAGCTCTTCACGGATAACAGACCTTACACTGTCAAGGAATATTGTGTCTTCTGCAAACGAGTTCGCGAAAGCCAACGGTGATGTCACTTTAGATTGGTGCTGCGGCTGATCATCCTTTATTGGGCTTATCGTTTGCGAGGAATTCTTTGTTAACTCCAAAGGTTTTCGGATAGTGACATTCTCAAAGCCTTTGAATAAAACAGGATTCGCAGTTATGGGAGTTTCAACTGTACTCTGGTTATGCTCTTGAGTTAGATCAGCTATAGACACAATAGTGATAGTATCGTTGACTATCGGTACCGACGAACATCGCACTGGTGTATCATCTCTTCTTACGCCACGAGACTTTCCGACACACTCAGGGCAAGCCCAAGAGTTAACTAGATCATGCCTGTTACCCATAAAGTGAGCAGTGTTCATGTTCACACAGGCATAGTGAAAAAATACTTTACACTTAGTACATCTCAGTATCTCGCCGGGCGCTATTTTCTTATCACACGCTGAACATATTATCATTGCAAAAATCGAATTTTACGAGTACTCGAACCCGCACTCGAACCGCAACTACAAAGCATACTACAAGTGGCGTAATAGGGTATTTTACTCTATACAAGAAAAAATCTAAAACTGCTTATTTACTGTGGTATTTGTAGTACTTAATCGTTTTAATATGATTTCTATACCATAAAATGAGAAAAAACATTTTATTTTTGGTTTACAAAAATCAAGTTTTTTAATCTGTTATTCAAATATCTGAAACGACAGCCGCCATGCTGGTTGTCAGGTGACGTCACAATAGTGGTAAACAATGACATTTTGTTCGCAATATGTGTCAAAATTTTAGTACAGAGCTGTTTTGTTTACTCCTGAAATGACGTCACGACCTTAGCATCATGGCGGCTATCGTTTTCGCGCGCTAATTGGGAATGGTAATTTAAAATGTATTTTTGGGGCACTTATAGGTTTCAAAAAAATAATTAAAAAATACTTTTTATTTTTTCCCATCTAATGATTAATTTGAGATACTTTTCAAAAAATGATGAAAAACCCTATTGTAGTATGCTTTGTAGTTTCGGGTGTGTCGTTGTCAAGGACACGCTTTGTTCTGGGTCACTGACTGACACTAACACAATGGACACTTGATGGTCACTGTATAATTGAATTTGCAACGTTTATTTTTGTTACTTCATGTTTTAATCACTGTTTGTTTATTTATTTCAATTCAAACTATGTTTATTTTATTTGCCGTAACTTAAGCTATACACTGATTTTATTCTTTAGACTTAATTTTATTGCAAAGTTTGAACTTTTTACCACTTTTTTAGATTTTTTACTATGGAGCAATGATATACGTATGTGCACAGTTGTGAAAACGGAAGAAAAAAAAACCTTTTTAAATACAAATAGAAAACTTATAATTTTCTGTCTTATTATTTACTTTCTTCTTTTCATGACTTATTTGGAGGACTCACTGAGATAATATTCTCCCAAGTAAACTTGAATAAAACAAAAATAAGGAACAGGTTCCTAAAAAACATGTACGCGCATTCTATCTATGGTTCATTCCAATCAAAAAAAAGCAAAAGGTAAACAAACATAGTATGCCGATGACATTGACATGTGTCAGTTCCATAGTAAGTTTGTTTACGTTTTGCTTTTTTTTGATTGGAATGAAGTATATCTATCAGCCGAAAGTTGCTAAGTGAAAAAAATGCCTATTATAAGTAATAAAAAAAAAACCTCATCCCTTTAGTCTGTAGCCGATCGCAATGCGCGCGCATAGGAAAACTGATTAATTTTTCCCGCCATAGCGAAACATTTTTCACAACTCGTTTTCACTGTTGATATGAGTTTTTATTGTTATTTTATTCACAAGTGTGTTGAAAAACGTCGTATGATACTCGTCAGTGGCGTGCAGTCCATAGAGGCAGAAAAGCACTGCCTACCCTGATAAATCTGCCAGTTTACAAAGAAAAAAATTAAAACTTACGTATTATATAACACGATACTTTAACTTTCATTTACCGTTACGCCCTCCGTTTCCATTTAATGAAATGAAAAATCAAAATGAAAAATGAAATGAAAAATCTTTTTTATTTAAGTAGATGCTTTACACATACTTTTAAATCGTCATATTATTCTACCTAGTACAAAGTTCCTACCACTCGGAACTTGTACACTCAACGTTTCGGGAAGTGTTAGCGGAGCGAGAAGAAACGTCGAGCCCCAAAGAAACTCGCCCCAACACATAACAATATCTACTCAACTCGTAAACAGCGCCACCTACCGATTTTGAGAAAAAACGCAGTACTAAAGTTGGTTAACAGAATCGTCTCATCGCATTATGTGACAGTGCTGCCGACTGGTGTCATAAGCAGACAACATTCTGCCTGGCTTTCGCCATTTTTTCACAAACACAAGTACAGTATTTTATACGGTTACAATGTAGCCGCTATTTATGCATGTGAATAATTTTGTACTGAAATCGCGCGTGTGTGCGTGATTTGTAGGCACTGCTTGTTTGATTACACGGCCATTTTAAGAAGTCTAATATGAAAGTAGTGCTAAGAAGAATTTAGTTGGTATTAACAATTTGCCGTGTATTTTTTAATAGCTGCAAGATGGTTGCAAGACAATGATGCTCTTTGAGTTTACAAATAAGAACCATTTCATTTTATTCTTGTTTTTTGTGAGTCCATTCTTGGAAATTATTTAAAATAATGCCATATTCTTTGTTTACTGGTTGCAAGTGTAACGAAGTTTGAAAGAAAATTATGATAAAGTAGCTTATTGCGCATTTGTTGATAATTGAAAATAGCTATTTCTTGTTGCTAAATGTTTGAGTAATTCAGGATAATGGATAACTTCAGCTACGAGAACTGTGCTGGAAATGTGTGTTTAGAGCTAAACTAAAAGACGGCGTGTTTTCGAAGTGAGAAACCTCAAATAATAGCTAAAGGAAGGTGTGTGCTAGAGTTTCGTTTATTTCAAATAAATGAATATTAATTAATAACTGGGTCCGCGAATTGTGTACACGGATATACTGTATTGTTTTCCGTGCATTTTATTGTCTAACAGTAAAACAGTTTGGAATGACACTGGCTTTAATAAAATAGGTAGCACAATCTCTGTGAAAAGCACCTAGAGTCTTGTTTAAAGTTTCACATATTTAAAAAGTCGTAGGTAACGAGACCAGTTGAAAAGGCCGGTTAAAGTTAACTGATACACTAATGGTAAGTTTTCCATTTTTATATAAAATATAATTTATTTCTGCCTACCCTATGTGTAAAATCTGTGCACGCCACTGATACTCGTGTGTATTGATGATTACCGTCCTTGGCTCTCTTAAGACCCTCGCCTACGACGGCTCGGGTCTCAATGGCGCCTCGACTGTATTTTACAAGTACGACTGTATTTTACGAGTACAAATAAATTAATGTTCCTATTGCTTGCTCATTTCATGCAACTTCTTATTTAAATAGATAATTTTAACTCGTACGTGTTTAATAAATAAAACTTTCACTCAAATATAACTTTTGTTTTCTCTGTAATAAAAGAAAACTTTAAATTCCCCATTTTGTACGTGGCAGAATAGACGCAAATCCTATGCGCCGAAAAAAAAAATCTCATCCCTTTAGTCTGTGGCCGATCGCAATGCGCGCGCATAGGAAAACTGATTAATTTTTCCCGCCATAGCGAAACATTTTTCACAACTCGTTTTCACTGTTGAAATGAGTTTTTATTGTTATTTTATTCACAAGTGTGTTGAAAAACGTCGTCGTATGATACTCGTGTGTATTGATGATTACCGTCCTTGGCTCTCTTAAGACCCTCGCCTACGGCTCGGGTCTCAATGGCGACCAATGTTACACACTAGTACCATAATGTACTATTAAGTTTTCTTTTTACTTTAAGATGCATATACGTATTTTATTTATTCATTTTCATACCCATAGAGGCAATAATATGATGGCATATTTTTGGCATTTTTGGAGTCGAGTTTGGCAGATTTTTTGCCAGTCTCGGTAGTCCAGTCAATCTACGAATTTTTGTATGGAGTAGGTTACATTTAATGCACTTTGGGTGAAAATTTAGAATATGTTACTTAAATAATTGCAAAATGAAAATTCATGAAAATCTCTTATGAGTATTTGATAATTTTTCGGTAATTAGCCCCTAAAGAAACAAAATTAAATTTAAATGTGAACAAAAAATAGAAAACTGGTGATTTTTTACATGAGGGCTTCTTATAAGACGTTTTATTTATATTTATAATCGTCTCCGATCGAGATCAAAACATTTGAGTAGATATTGAATATAATATATTTAAAAATATATAACTGACTTTGACTGACTCGGTGGCTAAGTGGTTAGCGATCCTGACCTCTGATCCGAGAGTCGTGGGTTCGATCCCCACACAGGGCAAACTTTTCTGTGATGAGCAGAATTGTTTGCTCAGAGTCTGGGTGTATTATATCTATATATGTATGTATTTAAAAGTATATGTGTATGTATATCTGTCTCTAGTTCCCAAGATACAGGTAATCCTAGTTTGGGGCCAGATGACCGTGTGTGATTTGTCCCAGATATTATTATTATTATTATTATTATAACTTGAAAAGAAATACTGCAAGGTGAGTGATATTTTGTCTTCGGGGGTACATAACCACTGTCAATAACCATGAGAATTATCTCCAAGGTGACTTCGTTATTTATTTTTTTATTAAGTTTTATTCGATTTTAACCCTTGCACATTAAAGACACTACGAATATTTTCATGAAATCTAATAGTAATATTTTTTTCAAACTAAGACTAAGAAAAATCCCCGGTCAATCTGTTGCACAGTTTCTGTAATAATCTAATAACAATTATAATTCGCGAGCGGGCTGAGCGGGGGGCGCGGGCGGGGGAATGCGGCATGCGCGGCGCCCGCGCTACCCCGCGAGTTCTTTATTCAGCTAAGCTATAGCTGGGGATTTCGTGCAACATCTTGTATGAGAACTGTTTTTAATTTTGGATCAATGTTTCTCTCTCTCTTTCTTTTCTTTTCGTGTGGCACGTTTTTTTACTATTCACAAGATATAGATGGCAGTTGCCTGATGTTCCACTTAGCATCATCCGCGATCACGTGTCTACCTCTTGGGTTTTGTGTGTGTTATCAAGGATTCAAACTTGGTATATAGTTGTTCTTTAGATGGTCTTGAGTGTTAGCCCAGGAGGCATCGGGAGGCATCACAAAGGTGGCGAGGGAAAACGGGGAAAGTTTGATTCGGCCGCGCTCTTCTTTCGAGCTTATATCTCCATAACTATGTGTACTGGGCCAAGTGTGATAATTATCGGACAATTAAAGGAATACCAATTCATTTGGAACAAATAATTGCTTACATCGCTAGAAAAAAAAATTGGCTATGGAGGGTACATGTAAGGAGATCTGTCTCTGTGTACAAAAGTGTCCGTCAAAACGCGCTAAGTAAGGGTGGTGTTATTGTGTAAAAAGCGGTCAAGTGCGTGTCGGACCACGCGCAGTGTAGGGTTTCTTAGTACTTCGACAAACACTGCTTCAAGGGGAAAACCTCCCGTCTTACAAAACTGACTACTACTCGTTAACTTGTAAAGCCTACTTAGCTGTGATAGTTTTCCTTTTAACTTCTTTAAATATACTACTGCCGTGAATTTTTTTTACATTTTTAGAAATAACCATTTAGCTGTCTTCACATGACTTAAACAAAAAATTGCACTTTAAAGCTTGATATTTCGAAAACGAATCCATGACTCGAAAAATAGGTTTCGCAAACCCACAATATTTTTGAAAGACCTATTCAACGATACCCCACACCCTGGGATAGTCGAGAGAAAAAAAAATCAAAAAGAGCTAGTAACTTTAGTTCTCCTACGTATCTCCTCATATCTGATTCTATCACGTAGGGAAACACCAAGCGTAGCACGTTCCATCGCCCTTTGAGTGACTTTAAGCCTTCTTATAAGGTCCATAGTAAGCGACCATGTCTCGGATCCATATGTCATCACTGGCAACACACACTGGTCATGGACTTTAGTCTTGAGACACTGCAGTATTTTGGACGTGAAGATATTGCGAAGTTTCCCGAACGCTGCCCAGCCAAGTTGGATTCGACGGCTGATCTCTTTCTCAAAGCTGGACCTACCTAACTGGACTGTTTGTCCCAGGTATATACAGGGTGTAACAGAAGTGTGTGACAATACTTCAAGGTTGGCTTTTACCCATCAAACTGAACAACTTTTGTTCTACAACTTTGTTGAAATCGCAAAATTTTTTTTTGGACTTTTCATACAAATCGATCAGCCGGCGAACCAAGTTTGTATGAAAAGTCCAAAAAAATTTTTGCGATTTCAACAAAGTTGTAGAACAAAAGTTGTTCAGTTTGATGGGTAAAAGTCAACCTTGAAGTATTGTCACACACTTCTGTTACACCCTGTATATTCGTCAACAAATTCGAGCGTAGAGTCTCCAACCTTCAGAGGAGTGGGTGTAACACGGATGTTTGACATGATTTTCGTTTTATCCATGTATCATTTTAAGACTCACTTGTTGGGAGACTCTACTTAGTCCTTTGAGCATTGCGCCTAGATCCTCCAAGGTCTCAGCCATGATCACGATATCGTCAGCAAATCGAAGGTAAGTGATGTACTCGCCATTGATGTTAATGCCGAGTCTTTTCCAGTCCAGAAGGTTGAAAACATCTTCCAGTGCAGCGGTGAACAGTTTCGGAGATATAACGTCTCCCTGTTTCACCCCACGCTGCAGCCGGATAGGTTTCGAATTCTGATCCTGGAGGTGGACCAACATGCTGGCATTTTCATACAAACACTTCAAAACTTCGATGTATCGATCTGGCACCGTTAGGTTAGGTTAGGTTAGGTTAGGACGTGAAGATATTGCGAAGTTTCCCGAACGCTGCCCAGCCAAGTTGGATTCGACGGCTGATCTCTTTCTCAAAGCTGGACCTACCTAACTGGACTGTTTGTCCCAGGTATATACAGGGTGTAACAGAAGTGTGTGACAATACTTCAAGGTTGGCTTTTACCCATCAAACTGAACAACTTTTGTTCTACAACTTTGTTGAAATCGCAAAATTTTTTTTTGGACTTTTCATACAAATCGATCAGCCGGCGAACCAAGTTTGTATGAAAAGTCCAAAAAAATTTTTGCGATTTCAACAATGTTGTAGAACAAAAGTTGTTCAGTTTGATGGGTAAAAGTCAACCTTGAAGTATTGTCACACACTTCTGTTACACCCTGTATATTCGTCAACAACTTCGAGCGTAGAGTCTCCAACCTTCAGAGGAGTGGGTGTAACACGGATGTTTGACATGATTTTCGTTTTATCCATGTATCATTTTAAGACTCACTTGTTGGGAGACTCTACTTAGTCCTTTGAGCATTGCGCCTAGATCCTCCAAGGTCTCAGCCATGATCACGATATCGTCAGCAAATCGAAGGTAAGTGATGTACTCGCCATTGATGTTAATGCCGAGTCTTTTCCAGTCCAGAAGGTTGAAAACATCTTCCAGTGCAGCGGTGAACAGTTTCGGAGATATAACGTCTCCCTGTTTCACCCCACGCTGCAGCCGGATAGGTTTCGAATTCTGATCCTGGAGGTGGACCAACATGCTGGCATTTTCATACAAACACTTCAAAACTTCGATGTATCGATCTGGCACCGTTAGGAGAGATTGCAATACAGCCCAGGTCTCGATCGAATCAAAGCCTTTCTCATAGTCCACAAACGCCAAGCTTAGTGGTCGATTATACTCTTCGGTCTTCTGTATAATCTGCCGAAGCGTATGTATGTGGTCTATGGTACTGAAGCCTTTTCGGAAACGGGCTTGTTCGGGAGGCTGGAAGTATATAAGGATTAATATGCATATCCGTACTAAATTACAGCTCTGGAGTACTAGTAGTCTCTGAGCTAAGCTGCGGACAGACAGACGGACATGGCGAAACTATAAGGGTTCCTCGTTGACTACGGAACCCTAAAAAGGGTAAATTTTAAAGAAAGCGAGAAAAGTTATTAGAAACAGAGAAGAAAACAAGGAAAGAATCCGCTTTGTTATAACGCACTTTAAAACAAAAAAACATAAAATAAGAAAAAAAAACTTTTTTTCATATAGGTATTATTTTCATAATCCTTGTCTACATTAGCGCCACTCTGATGGATTCTTGAACTATTATTTACTGCTTACAGTTGGACACTTTTTTTAACTAATCCCCCCATATAAAACAGTCTTCCTTATACTATTTGGCATCGAGAGGCATCACAAAAGTGGCGAGGAGAGGCAAGGAAAGTTTGATTCGGTCGCGCTCCTCTTTCGAGCTAATACGTCCATAACGTTATGTACTAGGTCAAGTGTGATATCATTTTCGGATAATTCAAGGAAGACTAATTCATTTCTGATTAAATAAAGGCTTCTTTCAAGTTCTTTCACTAAAAAAAATATAACAAATTCATAAAATCCGAATAACGTGGACAACATATTTTAAAAAAATGTTTATTTATCTAGTACAAAATTGTTTTTCTATCTAGCACAAAGTCCTTACCACGCGGAATTTGTACACTCAACGTTTCAGGAAATGTTTGCGAAGTGAGAAGAAACGTTGAGTCCAGAAGAAACTCACTTCAGCACATATTTTTTTAACACTTAATTTCTATTAAAAATCATGTCAACAATAAAATTATGAGCTGTAAGATCCATACACGGTTTGAAATATTTATTTCACAAAAATAATTACAAATTCACTTAACTTAAGAAATGAAATATAAGTGCTTAAATTATTTATAATCGTGAAGGAAAATATTATTTACATCGAAAACAAATAATCCGTCGGTACTTTGGAATACAAATCTGATCCATAAATGACTAGTTTAATAAAAGCAATTACCATGGTTGGGTATGACCAAAAGCTATGTTCAATAATATATTTAAGCAAATTTATGTTAATTTTAGTAAATATAATTTATATGAGAAGCGGTCGTGGCTCAGTGCGGCTTGCGTGGTCGCGTCGATCACGAAGGTTAACTGACTACAGACACGGTCATAACCTGGATGGGTATGACTGTTAGTGGCATTTATCTCGACCGTTTCCATGCTTCGCAAGGCACTGTTACGGGGTGGTGTTCGAGAAGCTTTTTAAAAAAAACTATTTAATTAACTGAAAGAAAAATATATTTTGTAAAGACAAGTTTACGCCCCGAAGTCTAATCCCGAACTGCCAGTTTTTGTACTCAATAACCTTTCGTTAAAATGAAACAATGATTACTGGAATCGAAGAGTGCACCGTTTGCACCATTGTTTATATATGATGTCCATAATAAGATATTTATAAGTTATGCCGTTGGTGCCGGCTGCTATCGCTAGATGGCAGTCGTTAAGCCACGTTGGAGTCCTTAATGGCGGCTTGAAATTTTTTTGACACTGGGGTTGGCCACTAACCCCACAACCTCCACCAATCCGGACTTGGCCCCCGTGTGTGGAGTATGGCCTAACCTTCCCGAGTTATAGGAAGAGATCCGTGCCTCTGCAGTGGGGACGTAATGGGTTGTTAACATACTTTATGAGCCACACACATAACATCCCAAAAGGTATCTTTATACAATTCCGTAGTCCGTACTAACAACTGACGGTAAATTTTTCAACCTAGACCGAATGAAGGCACGTAACAAAGTTTTATGCCATATAGTTACAGCAATAAGGTACGTGGACGACTTATGTTTTACAGCGGAATCCCCTAATATCTCTGCAAAAACTGATGACCAGTTTTGACGAGTCATTAAAAAAAATTTAGTACTGACAGTGTAAGTAGATCGATGTTATGTATGTTGGGAGACAACTGAACAATCTAACTCCAAATGTATCTCGGTTAGAATGTCATAAAGCATGTGGAGAAGTTTAAGTATGTGGGAAGTGCAATAACATTCAAATGTGACCTCGACCCTGAGATCATTGAGATTGGTTCAGCTTTAGCAGTTTTTGGCAAACGTAGACCTACATTCTTCCCGTCGCATGATATTAGCTACTAAGATCTTGGTGTATATGGTCGTAAGGTCGTTTGTTTCGTCATAGCTATATCGGCCCCCCTCCCCCTTTCTTATGACTGGCTATTTGATGATCTACGAATCATGACGAAAATATTGATAATTGTTGTAGCTATATAGGAGCCAGAGAAACAAACTCGGTAAATAGAGCACTTTTATTATTTTCGCCACCAGTCTAATAGGAAAGAAATACGCTGCCTCGATAGATTTCACATGCAGTGCCTCCGTGATATCATGAACATCGACTGGTCCAACCATATAAGATATACAAAGGTTCTACACCGTGTAAACGTATACAGAATTGAGGCGTACCTTAAGCGAAGAAAATTACGTTGTTGTGGTCTTGTGACTCGTATGCTCGGTTACGAAACGTGTGAGTTACTGAGAGCTTCAAGAGGGCAAGCGAAAGCAAAGTGGACAGCTATTGCGGTATAATAACGCCGCCACCGTGATGCCTCCCGATGCCTCCCGGGCTTATTCCACTTAAGACCACCTAAGGAACAACTATGCCAAGTTTGAGGTCTTGGTTCTTGATCCAAAATTACGGTAAATCGCAACGACGATATGTCGCATCTAGTTCGTGAAATTTAGCGTAAATACCTACCTCCTTTTACTTCATAAGAACAGGCCCACTGGCATTGGAAGTGGGGTTGCTTTGGCAGGCTCATGGAAAGTCATGGAAAAATGGCGATGACACTCATGTCATGACAATATAATAATTATGTATAATTTTTGGAGTTAAATGTTCGGCGAATCAATAGGACAAAGTTTCTTCTTTTGAATTGAATTTACAGTAGGTATATCTATGTGGTAAATCAGTAGGACGTTAGTACTATGATCACGTTTGGATGCCAACAATCCAATGAGTATGACACAATTATTATTAAATAACTACTACCTACCTATCATATTGTGCATTTTATCACATTTGCGTTTCGCACTTTCCATCTAGGTATCCGCGAACTTGTCTTTTTCGCACCCAATAGCTCCGTCTCTGTCGCACACTGGCTATGCGTACGTGGCAGCTGACGCACCTTCTCGGCGTTTGAAATATAATTTTAATGTCTAATACATTTTAGTTAAAATGCGTTTTAAGAAGAAACTTCTTTGTTTGTACAAGGGACGATGATGATTTCCAATAGATAATATTAGTGTTACGGCACAGCCAAGAAAATATTTGTAGTGTCTTTAATGTGTACTACAGAAATCTTTAAAAAATCGTTTTTAACTGGGTTCTGAAATAGTCACCTAGGTGAAAACTTAACACATGTTCAAGCCTTACAATTAGACTTAAAAAACATAAAAATCTCCGAAGGCTCCATTTTATAAGTATTATTTTTCACGCAATAATATAAAAAATATCGTAATATTAAGAATTTATTGCTTTAAACTAGAGACAACTTAAGTACCATATTTATAAGGTAACTATAGTTATTAATCTCAGTTTTCCCCAAAAGTGCATTTATTGTTTGGCGTATACAAGTTAAAAGGCGTCTTTAGGTATTTCTAAGGGTTGAACGCCCTTACAATCACAAAATTACCACGAATGCTTAGTAAAACACCAATTCTTTTATTTCCAAACCATTTTATAATTTATAGTCAGGTGTCTTTAATGCGACCTCAAATCTTTTATTTACTGGACTACGGGTAGATTCTCCAGTTTTGAGATGGTCACCCTGACGGCGTCATTATGACAGTAAATAAAACGACGCCAGACGATGTGATGATTTGTTAGGTTAAATATATCTAAAAATGAGTTATAATCCGTACCGTTGGTGTATTGTTCCAGAATGTAAAAATACTAGTGTTAAAACACCGGGTAAATTGTGGATTTCATTGCCAAGCGATATAAGGATGAGAAACACTTGGATCAAACTTACTAGAAGAGATCCAAAGTTATTGTCTACAAAATCTCAACTTTACCTCTGTGAAGATCATTTCGATGTAAGTATTTAACGACATTGTCTTTTGACCATGGGGACACATTTTGCCTGTAACCTATAAACATTTCTCATATATATTACCTATACTTCATTCCAATCAAAAAAAAGCAAAACGTAAACAAATTTAGGTTGCGTTCCAATACCAAAGATTTCACTCGGGGTGATGCGAATTTTACCCTAAATCGTTCCAAAACCGAGCCGAGTGAAACCGAGGGTAACCGAATGATCGCCTGACAGTTCTCCGTCGGGATTTTGGAACGCCTTCGTGAATGCGATTTTCACTCTGACAAGTGCGATTTTTAACGCTGTTTGATTACCGTTAAAATTCGCCTGACAGTTTATTCGGCGGGAAGTTCGTAGTCAATGTCAAACAGACTAAGACATACAAACATTTTATCTTCGGAATTGTTTTGAAATACGATTGCTTGTATCTGCGAAGGTGTTAAAGCCATAAATAAGACAGAATACTACCCGAAAAAGCTAGAAACCTTTCTGAATTATTTTCGATGACGTTTGTTACCCTGTCACTCTGGAATCACTCGCAAGCGTTCCAAAATCATATTTTTTTCTCTTTCTCAAAATAGCTACGTCTCTTTCATTTCTCCAAGTTAAATTCTACCTCACCCTACCTTGGTTTTGGAACGACTTCTTACTATGGAACTGACACATGTCAATGTCATCTGCATACTATCTTTGTTTACCTTTTGCTTTTTTTTTTGATTGGAATGAACCATATATATAATATTGTTGGTAGGTACTTATGCGTCATCTTGTTATATAAAAAATAATGTTAATACTCACCTATATCTTACTTATATTTCATATTTCAGTTGGAATATGACATGGAAAATTATATGCAATACAAGTTAATGGGTTCAGTCAAAAGAATAAAAATGAAACCAAACTGCATACCTTCGAGATTTGATTGCCAGGCCAAAAGAAAAGGGAACTCAACCCCAAGTGATTCTAGGATTGACTTCATTAAAGGGCAAACAAAGTCTTTAGTTAAGGCGATTGAAGCAAGCCTGGAAGACCACAATTATGTTGAATCATCTTGTAATCAAGACTAACTGAGCAAGGAGAATATTTATTATCATGAAAATGAGTCTGATAAAGCTGTCCAGACAGCTCAATCTCCTGAACATAAGGCAATTCAAGTTCAGAGGTCACACTACAGAAGTAATTGTGTAGATCAAGTGTGTTGCAAATAAGTTACTAGATATTGTTAAAGTACTTTCACTCTTCATTTTTTTTAGGAAAGAAAGCAAAATCTACCTATTAGGCATAAATACAATCAAGTTACTTCTATTATTGATTGCCTCGAAATAAAAATCCGAAAGCCTAAAAAAGCCAGGCCCAAAGCATCAATCTGGTCAGATTAAATAAAAAACGAGTATCATGAAATATCGAGTAGCGTATACACCTGATGGTTTGGTTAACTATGTGTCTACCGGACACGCAGGCAGCAAAAGTGACCTCAGTAAAAAGGAGCAAGTTTTTGGATCGTTTGCAACCTGGTGCATGTATTTAACTAGCAGAGGTTTCAAACATGTTGAAACCTATTTATCACAAAAAGGTTTTACACTGCTGAGGCTTCCAATTGTTCCAAGATCCGAACTATCTAAAGCTAAAGCATGCCAAACGAAACAAATATCCAGTCTTACAAACCATGTCAAAAGAGTGATTTATAAACTTTAAGTGTTTGGCATGCTAAAATGCATTCGGCAATACCCTCAAACTTAATTGGTATTTTTTTTTTTTTATCATAGATTTGAGTGCGTTTGGCAACACCTCACCTGATGTTAAGTGACGATGCTGCCGAAGATGTAGCACGCAAGCTCAAATAGTGCCTGTTCACTCGCACCTTGAAGATTCCTAAATCGTACGAATCGGGGAACACAGAAGCAGGTAGAGAATTCCATTCCTTAGCCGTCCGCATAATAAACGATGACTCAAATCGTTTAGTGCGTATAGGTGGAATATCTACAACATAAGGGTGAAACCTCCCCCTACGCCTGGTCGTCCGATGATGGAATGGAGAAGGGGGTATGAGATTCTGAAGTTCCTGAGCACACTCTCCGAAATGAATCCTATAGAACACCGATAAACAGGCGACTTTTCGGCGATGCTCGAGGCTTTGGAGCTTGTTAGAAACAAGTTCCTCATCGCCAATGAGTCTCCTGGCGCGTCGGTCAATAGAATCCAAGGCATCAATCTGGTAACGAGCCGATCCGTCCCATAAATGAGAACAGTACTCCACACATGATCGGACTTGAGCTTGGTATAAAGACAGAAGCTGTCCCGGTGTGAAGTATAGTCTCACTTTCGACAGGATTCCGAGCTTTTTGGCTGCAGTTTTTGCCTTGGACTCGATATATCTCCCGAAATTGAGGTTAGATGTTAAATCCACGCCTAGGAGCTCAAGGTGGTCAGAGATCTGGATGGATTCATTTCGGAAAGTAGGAGTAAGGTTGAAACTACTCCTTTTTGCAGTAAACAGACACGCCTGCGTTTTAGAGGCATTGAACCTAACAAGATTGGCATCGCCCCAGTCGGAGACTGCCTTGAGTGTTAAGTTCGTGCGCTCAATCATGGCCTCTCTCTGGGAAAGTATATCTGTTTTACTGGCTCGAGCACTAGACAGGTATCTCTCCGTGACTGTGCTGTCATCTGCATACCCAAATATACCGGGTTTCAGCAGATCGTTGATATGCAGCAGAAACAGAGTAGCGGAGAGAACTGACCCCTGAGGTACTCCAGCGTCTATTGCCGATAAGTTAGACGAGTAGCCGTCAACGACTACTCGAATGAACCGTTCCCTCAGGAAGTCAGATATCCAGTTGCACAAGCCAGTAGGTATCCCGTAGGAAGGAAGCTTACCAACAAGGCTAGTATGCCAGACCCTATCAAATGCCTTTGAAATGTCTAGAGACACGGCGAGAGCCTCGCCGTGGTTCTCAATGGTATGGTGGATTTGTGTGTCCCAACAGCTTGTGCCATAATAAATATTCATGATGCTCCTATTGAGTAACATTCTTATAAAAAAAGAATATACCTAATTAATATGTAAATTTTGAGTTTGAATTTGTTAATTAATATGTTAGGCGGATATCACACTGCACTGGAAACCGCTCTGGTGTACAGTGAAGTTTTTTACTTTGACACTGTCTAAGTAAAAAACTGCACCACCACACACTGAGCGGTTTCCGGTGTAATGTGATATCCACCTTAGTTATACATATAATAAAATCCTATATAATTAATTTTCTGTCACACTGGTGAGTATAATGTTAATGAGCCTATTGTAAATAAAATATTTTTGAATATCATAAGAATTTTCGTTTTGTACCTTACATTACTTGGTATTGGTATGATTCAGGGTTCGTAATTATCATGATAATTATCGGATAATTATCTGATATTCATCCGATAATTATCTGTGCTGATTCATAATTTTATGACTTAAATTTTTTACTAACAGCCTATAATTTCATTACATTATAATAGTAATAAAACTGAACACAAATACAAGTTTTACTAAGTATTTTGTGTGTTGAACACAATTTCTGTGACCAATTTTTAATCATTTTTTTTAAATTTGATATTTAACTCATTAAAATATGCGCGGAAGTAGAAAATCCCATTTGAATACCAGTAAAGCAACATAATAGTTTAACCATTTATTAAATTGTATAGTTTTAATGATTTTTTTCAAGATAATTATCAAGGGTATCGTAGCGTGGGACGCCCCCCCGGCTAGGTGGAGCCATGATCTGCGCAAGGTTGCTGGTAACAGCTGGATGCGCTTGGCCGAAGATAGGTATAAGTGACGTGCCTTGGCCTATGCCCAACGGTGGACTAATGCAGGCTGATGATGATGATGAATTATCAAGGTATATTTATCAAGATAATTATCGCGATAATTATCACTTCAAACTCTGGTATGGTTAAAATTGTATAAATTTAATAATTTGAGAGTCTGCATGATATGATATTCCTATTTCCTATCCTAACCATTTCTATTGGCTTTGTAGCTATTTTTCCTCATATTCTCCATCTCCATAGAGAAGGGCTCTAGCAGGATAAGGTATAGCGATTTGGCCCTCATTATGAGGCAAATCGGAAGTTAGAAACTTAAAATCAATGCAAGGTTTTAGGTAACATTTTGATGCATATACCTACAATTTTTTTCAAAGATTTTTACATCAGTTATGAACATAATTCTTATAATACAAAAAATAATCTGTATTTATTTCAGTGTTCCTTATGAGTAGTTATGAGTGGCAATCACAAAAAAAAATATATGTTGTAGTACTTGATCTGAATATACAGGGTGTAACAAAATTGTTGTAGGACCCGTTAACTGGGGATACTACTCATCGCATTGTAGGACCCGTTAACTGGGGATTCTACTCATCGCACTGATCAACTTTTGTTCTACGACTGCTCAAATCACAAAAAAATGGACATTTCATACAAATTGATCATCTGTTTTGCTATTTTTGTATAGAGAGTCAAAAAAAAAATTTTTTTTTGCGATTTGAGCAAAATAGTAGAACAAAAGTTGTTCAGTACGATGAGTAGAATCCCCAGTTAACGGGTCCTACACCAATTTTGTTACACCTGTATAAGGTGTTAAACAAATTAGCTGTTATTAATTAAACTGGGGCTTTTACTAGTGAAACTGAAATCTTTCTTTTTATCCTCAATTGCTAAGCTCTTTCGAAAAGTGTTGATGTAACACGTCGAAAATAAATTTTCAATTGAAATAAATTCGAGGCAAACTAAATATACCAGTGAGTAGAGTACGACGACGTTAATAACAAATACACGCATTATTTAAACATATACGGATTGTAAATAATTACATATCACAATTATTAAAAAAAAGAAAAAAGCTGGTGCCATAGTTCGGAAAAATAAAATTCGATAAATGGTAAAAGAAGTGCGTTTGAAATTTTAAGGGGTCAATTAGAACCGTGAGTACCTATATAGAATACAGGATAAATATTGAAAATATCCGCTCTTCAATTTTTTTCTGATTCCCATATTAAATCTGAATAGTGAATTAAGATTTTGTATGGCAAACTAACAAAATTGGAGTTCGGATTTTTTCAATACTTTTCCTGTATTCTATACTTTATTCTGAGTAACCCCTTAAAATCTCAAACGCTCTTTTTTAATACCTGTATGTGCACATCAAGTACTACAACATATTTATAGTTTTTTAGTGTTTGTCACTCTTAAAGAACATTTATATAAATACAAATATACAGGGTGTTAAAAAAGTGCTTTTGAGATTTTAAGGGGTGACTCAGAATCAAGAACTACAGAATACAGGAAAAATATTTAAAAAATCAGATAGCACAAGTTTTGAAGTAAGTTGCCATATGAGGACTGATCCTGCTAGACCCTTTATAAAGTTGATAAAAAACATTTAAAAATCCCAGAAAGTCTAAAATTTTGGATAAGGGCTTGTACACAAAACTGAAAGTCTATGTTAATAGTATGGGCAAGTTCGCAGATTTATGCGATGCGTCGTTGTCATGCGAATTTGAAAAAACCTTATACAAAATGTTAAAAAAAAGTACGTCCATTCGTTTTTAAACTCTATTGCATGCAAACATAAAAACAAAAATATACAAAACAAAAGAATAGCAAATTTTTAATTTATTTATTTAAATTGTATTATTTTTCCTGACTTCTAGTGGTTCTAGAGCCAATACTGAAATACCTCCCTAAACAATAGTTATTTGTTCAACTAGTGGGCAAAGTTATTTTTTGCTACGAGTGCTGACTTTAAATCATGAACGAGCGTAGCGAGTGATTCTGAGGATTCTACTTTTCTATTTAGGTACTATTAAACGAGTTAGGTGTCCCGCCCGACGATTTTGAAAACGGCTTGAAACCTTTCGAAGAAAATCTAGGATTAGGGGTTGAACATCACCAGAAATCGATCTATGAGGGAATTATCTTCGAAAACACTCATTTTAGGGAGATACATCTTTAGTCCCTAAAAACTCAAAGCAAAACACTATTTGCTGCAAGCGTGAGAAAAAGTGATTCGAATTTCGAACACTACCTTTTGCGCGGCGCGATAGTTCGTTCAGAAACTCATTTTTATTGGTTTTTGTATGGGAACCCTAAACTGTATATGGTATACCTTAAATATTAATTTTTGATATGACATCACCGAATAGCTCTGTCTCTTTCCTTCTGAATTTGCTAATGGCCGGACGCAAAATAATTATATTTAATTTATTTAAATATCAATTAATACTAAGTACTTGTGAGAGTTTATTTTGGAAATAAATATCGTTCACAAGAAATCCGTTTGCTGTTTGCTGTACTCCTCAACGCTCTCCCAACCACCACTAGCTTTGCTGGCAAATTGAAGAGGTTATGGGCCCAGACACGCATCAGGTTGGTGAGTCAATTGAGTTAATTTTTTGAGCTAGCTTCAAGAGCAGCAACTCTTTGTTTTTGCGTCCGGCCCAACAACATTTCACATCGGAGATGCCCGAAACTGAAAACAATGGAAATGCCACATTGTCGGGCAAACCCAGCCACGTGGTGGCCACACCCGGCATTGAGAAGTTGGACGGCCCTGCCAACTACCACACATGGAAATTTACCATGCAAAATATACTCATACTGGAAGGACTATGGGAGATAGTACAAAATCGTGAAAATAACGACGTGACAAATGGACAGCGGGCTCTGGCACGCATTTGCCTTTCGATAAAACCGTGCTTGTACCAGTACGTACGGAATGCTAGGACAGCAGCGGAGGCCTGGAAAAATCTGTCTGATGTCTTCGAAGACAAGGGCCTTTATAGAAGAGTTTTACTTTTAAGGAAACTACATCGCATACAGTTTTTAGATTTTGAAAACATGAGCAGCTACATCGAGGAAGTAACCACATTGGTTCAACAGCTTTGTGACATTGGGAAGACCATTGAAGATGCCGAAGTTGCTGAAATATTGCTGAGTGGATTGTCTTCAGAATATGACACATTTGTATCGAGCATGGCCACAATGACTGCAACAAATCAACTCTCAAGCGAGCTTGTCAAGTCGAGACTTCTTCAAGAATATTCCAGAAAATCAACAATTGCGTCTGGATCTGCCTATATTTCAAAAAAAGTGACACGGCCAATATGTGAACACTGCAAGAAGACAGGACATACGAAGGCTCGTTGCTTTAAATTGAAAAGAGAGAAGAAGAGTTTGAAGACAGCAGCCAGTGACCACACACATCTGGTGTCGGCTTTTCTCACTGTTCCAGAAACCCAAAGCTTTTACCTCGATAGTGGCGCTAGTAATCACATGGTGAACAACAAACATTTATTTCAGGACATTAGCCCTTGTAATACCATAATTAAAGTGGCAAATAATGAAACCTTGTTAAGCCAAGGTGTTGGATCTATAAAACTGAATGTCAATAACCAGGTGAGTTCATTGATTTTGTCAAACGTCTTGTATGTACCCCAGTTGTCCAGTAATTTAATTTCAATCTCTAAATTATCACAAAAGGGCTACTCCATTGTGTTTAATGGAAAGGGCTGTTCTATTTATGAAAAAGGTCACACCTCTGGTACCCCAGTTATATGTGTTGCATGTATGAATGGTTTGTATAAGTTATGTGTGTGTGTAAATGTGGAGTCTGATAAACCCTCGCCGAAGGAGCACTCTTTGTTCCTGGAAGACAGCCAGGCACCACTGAGAGCCACAGTAGCAGCAGGCCTTCCCGCAGAACTATGGCACAGACGTCTGGGTCACTTAAATGTCAAAGGTATGAAACTACTTCGGGAATGTGCATGCGGTATCATGTTTCAGGATGAAGAGGAACTGAAGAACTGTGTGGCATGTCTTCAGGGGAAGATGTCGGCCGCATCTTATCCCAGTGGACAGGCACATCGAGCAACTGAACCGCTGCAGCTTGTTCATACCGACGTCTGTGGGCCGATGCAGGAGCCAAGCTGGGGAGGGGCGAGATATCTTGTCACCTTCACTGATGACTACACCCGAAAAACTTATGGATACCTCATGAAGGAAAAGAATGAGGTAATTAACCATTTTATTACTTTTCAGTCACATGTAGAAAATCAGTTGGGTTTACGTATAAAAATATTGAGATCCGATAATGGTGGGGAATATTTTAATAAAAAATTCTCTGAATATTTAAAAGAGAAAGGCATCATACACCAAAGTACGGTCCCTTACAGTCCTCAACAGAATGGTGTCAGTGAGCGTTTAAACCGTACGCTAATGGATAAGGTCAGATGTATGCTTGCGGAGTCAGGACTTTGCAATAGGTACTGGGGAGAAGCAGTTATGACCGCGATCTACCTTAAAAATAGATCACCTACCGTTGCTTTAGCCGATGGTGTACCTGAGGAGCTATGGTCAGGTTTTCCTGTAGATCTCACACATCTGCGGGTCTTTGGCTGCATCGCATATTATCTGAATCCATCTCAGAAGCGTAAAAAGTTGGATGTTAAATCAAAATTGGCAATTTTTGTTGGCTATAGTGAGACATGTAAAGGCTATAGGTTATGTGAGCCGTCCAGTCCCCAATCTGTGATATTATCTCGTAGTGTGGCATTCATAGAGAACAAATTTTATAAAAATGTACCAAACTCAGAAAACGACTGTGATAATGATTATTATTTTAATATAATTAATGACCATTTGAATAATAATAATAATGCTGATAATGACAATAATATGATGAATAATGAGAATATAGAAAATTTAAATATTTTATCTCAATCTCCAGATGCTGTAAATGAGGAGGAGACTTGCGAGGAAAGAGAATCTGCGTCTGACTCCAGTGAAGAATCTGATGCTGATGAACGTTACCAAAGCTTGACGTCGTCTGGCCAGCCTTCAGATGGAGGGGAAGAGGTAGAACCTACAGAGCTTATGACGAAGGTGTCACAGCGTCCTGTTCGTAATGTACGTCCACCACAAAGGTATGGAGATTATGATTATTCTTTGTTGAGTCAGCATGCCTTAAATGAGGAACCACTGTCATATGACGAAGTCTTAGCTTCGCCACACCGTGAGGATTGGTTAGCTGCCATGCAGAGTGAATATGACTCTCTGCTTGCCAATCAGGTATGGAAACTGGTTGATAGACCTACTAACAAAAACATTGTGAAGTGTAAATGGGTTTATAAACTAAAACATGACGCGGATGGGAAATTCGATAGGTATAAAGCCAGACTGGTTGCCAGAGGTTTTACCCAAAAGCAGGGGGTTGATTACAATGAAACCTTTTCTCCGGTAGTAAGACATTCCTCAATGAGAATTCTTTTTTCATTGGCAAATGAAATGGACTTGGAAATTGATCACATTGACGTCACAACTGCATTCCTAAATGGAGATCTTAATGAGGTCATATATATGGAACAACCAGTAGGTTTTTGTAGCGAAAATTCGAATCAAGTTTGTTTATTACAGAAAAGCATATATGGCTTAAAACAGGCTAGTAAAATGTGGAATGAAAAAGTACATAATGTTCTAACTGAAAACTGTTTTAAACAGTCTGTATGTGAGCCATGTATTTATACTAAGAAATCAGAAAAAGATTTTGTTATCATTGCTTTGTATGTAGATGATTTCTATGTATTTTATTCTAAAAATAGTTTAATTAAGGAGCAGTTGTTAAATGTTCTTCAGAAACAATTTAATGTCAAAAATTTAGGACCATTGAAAAATTGTTTAGGCATGAGGGTCACTAGAGATACGACTAAAGGTACTTTATGCTTAGATCAAACAGAATATATTAAAAAATTGTTAAAACGATTTAATATGGAAAACTGTAAACCTGTTAGTACCCCTATGGCTATAAATTGTAAATTAGCAAAGAATAATAATGAAACTGCACACCTAGAAGAAAAAACTTACAATTATAGGCAACTTATTGGAAGTCTAATGTATTTATCTGTGTGTACTCGACCAGATATTTCTTTTTCATGTAGCCAGTTGAGTCAGTTCAATAACAGCTTCGATAAGTGTCATTGGATGGCGGCTAAAAGAATTTTAAGATATCTAGCAGGTAAATCTTATACAGGTTTTGTCATAAAGCTAGGAAATAGTACTATCAACTGGGAATCTCGCAAACAAAGATGTGTTGCCTTGTCTAGTACGGAAGCCGAATATCTGGCGATAGGTAATATATGTAAAGACTTGTCATTTATTAGTAATTTGTTGTCAGAGCTTTTGTCTAAGAAAGTCTCTTGTATAGTACATAATGACAATTAGAGTGCTCAAAAGCTTCTTGAATGTAGAGAATTTTGTCATAAGAGGACCAAACATATTGACATAAGATTTCATTTTGTGAAAGATTTAATTAAGAATGACTTAATTTCTGTAAAATATTTACCTACTGACAAAATGATTGCAGATGTTTTAACTAAACCATTATGTAAAGACAAGCACTATCGTTTCCTTAGTGGTATGAACATGCTGACACCTGATGTATCTACTTAATAGTAGAGTTTTTTTGTATGTTGTCCGATAATTGAAATACAATTACATATTATTTGTATAATTATTATATTTGACAAATATTGTAAGGTATAAGGGGAAGTATTGGTTTTTGTATGGGAACCCTAAACTGTATATGGTATACCTTAAATATTAATTTTTGATATGACATCACCGAATAGCTCTGTCTCTTTCCTTCTGAATTTGCTAATGGCCGGACGCAAAATAATTATATTTAATTTATTTAAATATCAATTAATACTAAGTACTTGTGAGAGTTTATTTTGGAAATAAATATCGTTCACAAGAAATCCGTTTGCTGTTTGCTGTACTCCTCAACGCTCTCCCAACCACCACTAGCTCTGCTGGCAAATTGAAGAATTTTGGCCCCGCGATTTAAAGCGGACCAGACACTATCAGTAATAATGACAGTATTTTCACGTAATGACAATATACTGACAGTGTAGTGGTTGGAATGATGATGGTCTGACGCATACTAAACGATGGAATGTCAGTATACTGATGTAAAAATACTGTCATTATTACTGATAGCTCAGAGGAAGGATCTGATAGTATCTGGTCCGCTTAAATTAGCGATGGGCGTTTTAAAACGTAAATAGTTTCTGTAACTATGTATTGGTGCAATAACCGAAATACGGTATTCGGTATTACGAAAACTATGTATTTCCGAAACTATTTATTGGGAACAACTGAGATGCATGTTTCAAATCTCAAGGTATTGCAAGTCATGCATTATTTTGCAAGAGTGTCCCTTTCTCACTTACGAGGTTTGCAAAAGACCGTCCTGCTATCAAGGAATAATTTCTCGTGCGGAAGTGTTTCAGAACACACACGAGCAACGAAAAAACACAGGAGTACGTTCCAAGTTTACGTTCTGACAGCAACGGTTCGGTCTGACAACAGGACCGTCTATAGCAAATCTCGCAAGTGTGAAAGGGACAGCAATATCACACAATACCAAGTTTACCACTATAACGCGATAACACCGATAACCACAGATAACTGGTAACGTAAAAATACCAATACCCTCGAATACCAGTATCGTTTTCTCGGTCGCCGATACATAGTTATTAAAATAAATAGTTTCAAAATCCGTTATTCGGTACTGATAACCAGTTACGTTTCGGTATTGGAAAATCACGTACCGACCCACCTCTAGCTTAAATCATAGGCACAAAATGTTGTTGCTATTTAATGAAATTTAAGTTTATAAATTGTGCTATTGCATTTTTAAAGACGTAATACTTAAAATAAATATGTACCAGTAAACATGAATATCGCTTAAAAGCTAGCTGGGAGACCGAGCGTCGCTCGTTCAATCGGAGTTTTTATAAACTAAAATAACTTGTTTAGTAGTACAATATAAGATATATTTTCTATGAAACATTTGGCAGGGTGTTGTTTTAGTCGATAGTGGCCTTCTAAGGGACGAAAGGACAAGCAATATTTGTTTTGAAAATATCTATAATATTTTTTTTATAATTTGATTCTATTCAAAAAAATACATACAAATCATCCTTTTCCTTTGATAAAAAAACAGAAAAATATTCAGTGATACGTAATATTAGAAAATTTTTCATCATTTATTATCATATATTAGTCAGTAATATCAATCAGTTTTGGCGACTTCTATAGATTTCAACGAATATCATTGATAGATTTCTTATTGCAAATGTTATCAGCGCCATCAAGTTGAATTAAGAGAAAGCCGTGGAAAATTCCCAATAGGGAGTTTTCAGATGACATATGTCACACCGTTCATAAGTGTCTCAATAGATGGTGTTTCTAAACTTTGGCAATATATTTTTAAAAACAGCGTAGAATTTAAGGTAGCATAATAGATTTAGTATTGTTAAATAAAACCATACAAAAAGCCACCTGAACATAGATTTGAATTAACAGAAACGATAAATTTCCAACTTGGTCAAGTATAGATAACCTGGGTGCGTTCTGGTTTCTCCTTTATATGTAATTTCTTCTTCCGAACTAAAAAGAAATTGATTTTAATACATTCTTATGATTAAAATGCAATTTATAACTCGGTATCATGTTAGAATTATTTTAAGAAATACAAAAACCACAGAGCATTGAATCGCCCTGCGCCGCTCCCTCCCTCCGAGACATGGCCGCTTACTATGGGCCTCATAAGAAGGCTCAAAGTCACCCAAAGAGCAATGGAGCGTGCGTGCTATGCTTGGTGTTTCCCTACGTGATCGAATCAGAAATGAGAAGATACGTAGGAGAACTAAAATTACCGACATAGCTCTCAGAATCGCTAGACTTAAGTGGCAGTGGGTAGGGCACATAGCTTGTAGAACAGATGGCCGTTGGGGCAGTAAAGTTCTCGAATGGCGACCGCGCACCGGAAGGCGCAGTGTGGGCAGGCCTCCGACTCGGTGGACCGACGACCTGGTAAAGGTTGCAGGAAGCCGCTGGATGCGAGCCGCACAGGACTGGTCGGTGTGGAAATCCTTGGGGGAGGCCTTTGTCCAGCAGTGGACGTCTTTCGGCTGATAGATAGATAGATAAAATGATTCTTTAAAACGACTGAAACATTTTTTTTGAATCTTCATTTAAATCCTCGCCTTTTTCACACTGACATATTATACAATAATTTCAATTAATTCTCTTCTTTGTCTGATCTAATGGTAAACTAGTAGCGACTGAGCGGCGGGATGCGTTGCGGCGTCGGCTGTGCGGGCGACGACGTGTGGCGATGTAGCCAGTAAAGTGCGTTGACCTCGGTGCGGCGCGGGCGCGTATATAGAAATGCTACTCCAATACGTCCCCCCAGGCGGTGACGAGCTGAACTAGCATTTCTAGACGTTTAACTGCATTAAGCTCCCGTAAAAGCTGCTCCAGTACGTCTCCGACGGTGACGTATTCGAGTAGGATTTCCAAGCAATTTTAAATAATTATTACGCGTAAAAGCTGCTTCAATACGTCTCCGACGACGGCGACGTATTCGCATAGGATTTCTAAGCTTACTAAGCGCACTAGGAACTCCTCATGACGAAATGTGCCGAGCACAATATTTTTGAAGTACTAATAATATTTTCCTAATTTAAATACTATTTTTTTATCAATTGCTAATAATTACCTATATTTTCTTTAAGTTTTTCATAAATCATATAAAAATAAAAATATATATTTAGTATTGCTTTTTAATGTGTCTAAGTTTTTGATTTATCTATTAAAGCGTTTGAAGACAGAGCCTACTTTTTATTTATTTTATGTATTTATTCATCTTTTCATATAATATTTAATTGGTATAAGTCAAATACAAGTCAAGGTTTTGCTTAGAAAAACATTCTAAGATTAGGTAAAATATAAAATTAATTAACTACAATAAAAATCACAAAATGTTGTTATAAAAATGTAGCTAATTTGTTTTTTCATTATTTACATTGATACTCGAAAGGCCACGTACATATAGCTTTATGAAGATATTTTTTTCTTACGTAATTCAATGTTACTAAATTCAGGAAAACGTAATCTAAAATGTAAGAATATTGTAAAAAAAAAACAATTTCATCTGGCGTAGAATTTGAAGTAAACAATATAAAAAAAATCAAGAATATACACGAATATAAATCACCAAAAAAAGAAAATCATATTGTGTTTTCAAAGTCAAAGTCAAAGCGTTTATTTGCCAGAACATAGTAGGTAACAAAGATGTTTCAATAGTACAATAATGACTACAATAGATTATTAAATACTTTAAGACACATTATATCATTTATTTTTGTCATTAAGGAACTCTGTTATTGAAAAATATCCCTTATTATGAAGCCACTCTGTTATTTTCGATTTGAACATATTGGTAGGACAATCTTTGATATGCTTAGGGAGGCTATTGTATACGCTGATACCCATACAAAAGAATTGTGCTTGTGTACATTGACTCTTGCAAATGGTAAGTATAATCTGTCTTTGTGCCGTGTAGATCTTTCAAAAACGCTACCATGAGTCTGAAAATAGATAGAGTTTTCGCGGACAAAAATACTAATTTGTTTTATGTACATTCAAGGCAACGGTAATATATTGCTTTTTTTAAATAATGAATGGCCTACATGAGTCTCTGTTCCCGTTAGGAGTTCTAAATACTGCTCGAACACATTTTTTTTGGGCTATGAATGCTCTACTAGCGTCCACTGAATTACCCCATAACATTATCGAAATCTTTTTTGATTCCAAGCGGTGACATTAACAATAATTAGTCGTTGAAATTGAAATATCATCGATATGCAAATTTTTAATAGAATGTAGTCGATGTTTATAACAGTAATAAAAGTTCAGAAATCCATTAAATTGCTATATAAAAGGATAAGAAATATAACGAAATGGACTGCATTTCATTTAAACCCCCAGTTTTTATGAATGAATTTATATAAAATTTATTAATTAACATCTGATACTTAATCTTTATTCATAGTTATAGACATTTCACAGGTCACAACAATACATCTATTCAGGTTATAATAATGACCTGACGGAGAAAAAGGTTTTCTCGAGAAATATGGAATTATTGAAGAAAAATATGGGGCTATATTAGTGCATTTTCTTTGCGACACAAATAAGAATTGGGGATAAATTTGAAATGTTGTCAATTGTAAAAAATCTTGTGACATGTGAATAACTGATGATGTTGATTTAATAAAGAAATAAATTAAATTTAAATAAATTTTTATTTGGGCCACCAACAATCAATTACATAATACATATTACACAATAGTATGGTTACATAATAGGTAGACCAATAAATAGGTGTCCGCTAATGGATACATTTATGAGGTACTTATAGATTTAAAGGAAATAATAAGTAAAAATTACTTACCTATTATTTCCTATTAATAAAATCCATACACTTGACTCTGATTAATTCCTATGCGAGTACGTCGCCATCGGAGACGTACTAAAGTAGCTTTTACGCGTTATAATTGTTTAAAATTGCTTGGAAATGCTACTCGAGCACGTCACCGTCGGAGACGTACTGGAGCAGCTTTTACGGGAGCTTAATGCAGTTAAACGTCTAGAAATGCTAACTCAGCTCGTCACCGCCTGGGGGGACGTACTGGAGTAGCATTTCTATATACGCGGCGCGGGCGGCGTGAAATGCGGTTTCGTATACCTACTTCTAAAGGTTTTTTTTGCAGTAATTTGAATAAATAAACTAGGTATATGTTATTTTTGCATTCAGTTGAACAAATAATCTCAATGATATTTTTGCAGTAATTTGAAAAGATAAAGAAGCAACTAATCCTTAAATTGTAATATCATGTACACTACAGAAGCACGGTCTCCCTCTCGTAGCACAGGAAGGCATGATTAAGCTATAGTTCACAGAATGGTCCACCTCGAAACTGGTGGAGGTCGTGGGCTACTGGCCCTGCCCCAGTGTCAGAAGTTTCCAAACCGCCCATAAGGCCTCTGACACGGCTAAACAACTACCATCTAGTGATAAAAGCCGGCATCAACGCTCAAACGTACTTTACAAATCAAGGAAACGCTCGGGATAAGTGCTAATAATAGTCAAATCCATCCAGGTTATGACCGCGAATGTGGTCAGTTAACCTGCGTGATTGACGCGACCACGCAATTCGCATTAAACCAGAAGGTTTTAGTAGCTTTTAAATGATACCAGACATAGGTAGTATAGTTATAGCTAAACAAAGCTTGCCGATTTCGTATTTTGTTTTTATGACTTGCGTCTTGTTATTGGCTCTTGGTTCAAAAATACTTATTGTATAACTTTGACATGTACATTTTTTAATTTCTTAGGAACCGATTTACAAAAAAGATAATAACTAAATTTTTGATAAATTCCTTACTTTTCGACTTATATTAAGAATTAACACACAGTCTTATCGAAAAAAGTCAGTTTTAGTAATGTAGATCCGTAAAATGAATATTTACGATAGTAAGTATGTACATGTTATTTGTAGGTCTTTTTAAAAGCTTTCAAATGATACCACACACATAGGATAAAACTTAGTGGTTCTCGAGAAAATATTAAAAATTCAAACCGTTCAGCCGCCATCTTGATTACGTCATAGATACTCACTCCACCACTTAAGAAAGCGACAACAAGTGGTTTCACAATCAGTAGACCACGCTGATTCCAACGGTACCAGTTGTCGCTATAATACTGCTCGGTCCTACGAAAATTGCCGTTTTTCCAATTGGCCTCTCTACTATTATATCGATGGACTAAACCCTTTTCGTGCTGGAGAGGTCAAAAAGTGTTCTTTTAACACTTATATGTAACCGAAAACATTACCCTCAGCGTGGGCAGGCGGGTAAAAATCTCAAATAATTTTAATGTCATGTCGGTCGTAGCCAAACGCAATCTTATGAATAGCACGTGCAAAAGCACGATGTGGTGTGACGTGTGCGTGTCAGTGAAGTGCTGCCCTCATAAAAAAAAGGCCGCAAACATCTTTCCTAAGAGGGCAGAGTGCGCCATCTAGTGCGCATCAAACCCAAACAAACCAAACCCAGTCCCAGAAGAACTATGGGGAAGAAAACGCAAAGCTATTTGCAGATGGCGCTACGGACGCTTGACTCATAACAACTTTCGATTAGTTCCGGGTTTTTTATTATCGAGGTGTTATAAATTAGTTTTTTTCTGTAAAATTGTTAAATGGAAAATGTATGCGACTTGGACTGTTCCTCAATTAAAGACGAAGTTGAAAAGTACATAATTGAAAACGTAACTTTTCCCACGTCTTCTTCATCCGAGAATCTTAGGAAATTAATGATTTCCATTATTATTACAACCAATCGCCACACAACGCGGCATATTTTTTATAATCTTATATAAAACAATTTTTTCTATACGTTTTGGCAGTTAGTATGAGTCAAGCGATATCAGCGCCTCTATCGGCGAGCTTTGTCAGTTTTCTTCCCCATTGCTTTTTATCCAATATGGCAACCCAGGTTTGTCATCTACATCTACACTCTATAAACACTATGGTTGAGCTTGATGGCTGACCGACTACGGTTTTTGAAGTTGATGAAATAGCCATTGTGCACATTGCACATTATTTTTTTATTTAATCTGCACTCTGCAAACAATTATGTTTTCGTGTTAAACCCTAATTCCAACATTTTCCATGAAGCTATCAGCAGCTTAGAATCGCAGGTATGATTTTCTAAAGCCAAGACATTGTGATACGTAGTTCGTTTTAATCACACTATGTTTTCACGCCTTATTTTTTCAAAATCTCATCTTTTTCATAGAGAGAAAATGTGTTTCTGCGCATCCAGGTGTTGCCGATGCATGTAAATGATTATATGAATTAGGAGAGGCCTTGTGATGTAAAATAATGTGAAAAGGTCAATTCATTTCGCCACAAATCTTTAGATTTAGTCGTACAGTTTTTGCTCTACCACGATCTATAGCAGTTGGCACGGGTGCATTCGTATCCTGTGAGGTGAGCAGACGTAAAAAAAGTGCAAGCCTTATGATGTCGTATAGATGTTACGTTTGTTGCAACAACACTAACCTAAACATGTGACTCCTTCCTGCACTACCAGGAACTCTATCAGTGCACTCTGTAATGAAACAGCATTCGTAAGTTCATGTAAAATCAGGATATTATTCTCATTTTCACTTTGTGCACTGTTAAAAGTCTTGATATGTATTTAATGCATTTGGCCTTGATTATGACATTGTATATTCCTTCCTAGCAGTTTTAGGTACTTATGTATTAACAGGTCTACAGAATAGTTGTGTTTTCTTCAGTTACTGTTTATTAATCATTTGATCTAGAAATGTCTAAATCTCTTAAGTACACCCCAACCTATAGTTCACAGTGAACTGCAGTGGACCCAAATCATTGACTTTGTTCTGTTCTAATACCTATTATAGATAATTTAATGCATTTAAAATTTAAATGATAGGATTATCCTGTTTCACCTTTTGATATTATATTTATTTATATAAAGTACCTTACACAAAATGGAAAATAACGTAAACAAGGAAAAAGTTATATACCTACTTCCATTCCAATAATTTATTTTTTCAATAATTATAAGAATGTGTATTTATGATCCTTGCCAGTTTAGCAATTTGGATTATTGATTTGTCTGGTAAACCCTATAGAACCTTCCTTAATGAGTTATAAATACAAGTATTTTTTGCCACACCTGTGTAAGTATTCTTTTTATAGTAGACTTTAATATTTTATTTCTGGAATATTATTGTAAGATTAACTATTTTTTACAGGTCCTACTCATGCCCTACTAAATTCAATATCACTAAAACCAGTAAGTCTTTTTAGTATTATAGATAGATTTGTTTTATTGTTATTAAAAGAATTGTGTTATCTTGAAACTTTACATTGTCATTTTGTTAGCAATGACCTAACTACTTTATTTGATGGAATGAATTGGCTTTTACTTAAAATTTGAAACTAAAAATAACAAGAGTAGGAATAGTCTTTATAGGACTAGCCCTTAAGTGTCAGTGATGTCAGAATATTACAATTAGAACTAAACACAGAAAATCAGCATCTTTTTATTGTCATTAATAAAGCGGCACTATGCTTAGTGGAGACCCCTTCTTGATAGGAGGTGCTTGACACAGCACCGGTTAACAGCATAACGATTAAAATAGTGTATGTATAAGTTTACTTTGTAATGGTGTTGTTATATAAGGTGCTACTTTATTAGTGCCCGATATTTTAGTCAGTGCTTCTACTCCTGATTCTGATCTACTTTCCCCAAGGAACCCATGGTCAAATCGCAAAAACATTTTTGGACTCTTCATACATATCGATCAGCCGAGTGGCCAAATTAGTATGAAGAGTCCAAAAATTTTTTTGCGATTTGACTATGGGTTCCTTGGGTAAAGTGGATCAGAATCAGGAGTAGAAGCACTGACTAAAATATCGGGCACTAATAAAGTAGCACCTTATATACAATGTGCCTCTTACTACGAATAAAGTTTTTCTATTCTATTCTAAACAAAACCTGTCAGTGAAAATAAAATGAATTTGGATTAATTCCAAACAATGTGATAACAAAAAAGTGAAAGCCTAGCGTAACACCTCAAATATTTGTATCTTTAAATCAACGGATTTAATGAGTATTCTACCTATTTAGGTTACGTTTACTAGAAACTATAACAAGAATTTTATATATACATCATAAATAATCTCTAAATAATTAACCAATGGTGTAATATGTATGTTACTGTAAAACATATTGGTTATATCTTAAGTTTTACTAGTAAATCTTAGGATTTACCAATGTGTGTTGGTAAATGTCAGCATTTTATAAAAGAGAGTAAATTTTTCGGGCTTTTACCATTAGAGTTTGGTACATGCTAGGTTTTACCAATGATGGTTGGTAAATGTTGTATTTTGGATAAAACAATGAATTAATGAGCTTAATCAATTATTTCAGTTATCTGTCAGTCAAAACTTTACATATTTTTAATTATCATTATGATATACATTTTTAATATCATTATTTTTAAATTTTTTCTATCTATCTATCAGCCGAAAGACGTCCACAGCTGGACAAAGGATATCCAAGGAAGGAGGCCCAAGGATATCCACACTGACCGGTCCTGTGCGGCTCGCATCCAGCGGCTTCCCGCTACCTTTATTTTTTTACAATATAATATAAATGCCCATCAGTGAAATTGTTACATAGTTTAAATTATCGTATTATGATTTGGTATATTTATTAGTAACTATTAATAATTATTAATAACAACATAATTTTAAAACACATTCAAAATACTTTTTGAATAAAAAACAACAAATAATGAAAATCTTCTATTTTTCTCTACATTTACAGTGTCTCTGAAGTGAAACCTAACATTTACCAAGTGAATGGTGGTAAAAGATTGAAATGAACAATGCGCACAGAGCAGTTCGGACATTTACCATTACGAGTTGATAAACCTTAGGTTTTATTGGAAAATCATAGGATTTATCAAAGTTCGGGGTTTTACAGTAGCATATACATTATTTATTATATAAAAGATATAATTTAGTTTAAAAGAATAGTTTTATGTTTTATTGTTGTGTAGTATGATAAAAATATGTTTTCTTTCTACTTTGCAGATAAATCCAATCTTTAGAATGGATCCATCATGTTCACATTCCAAATGTGATATATTTGAGGGGACAAGTGACGTCCACTTTAAAAGCAATGATGAGAATAAGACTGATGATAGTGACGCAAGCATGGCAGGTGAAGGTGCGAGCATGGGAAATAACATTAGGCAACAAATAGATGATATAGAACGTGAAGACTTTGATGAAGAGAATCGTATATTAAATCATTGTGCTGGTATTATAGTGAAAAACAAGATTGCATCAACACCAGAAGATGACTTATCAAGCAAACACTCAAGTTTAGCTTCTAGCTCTGAAACAATTTCTACCATAACTAATAATTCAAACAATGCTTTCATTACACCTGGCTGCAGCAAAAGTGATGACTGTGAAGATAGCAATGCTACAATTAGAAACATGATTCACTCAAAAAAGTATGTTGAAGAGAGACTAAGAAAAGATACACCAGATTTTATGCAAAAGCTTTTAAGTAGTGGTATACCTGAGAAAAAAGATTACCCAAAAGGAAAATTGTATAAAGGCAGCAAAGTGGGGGAAGGTGCAAATGAACCTGACACATGTGAGTTGGACAGTGTTGGAGGCCCCTCGGGGCGCACCAGCTCCAATGCATCCAGCATTGCTAGTACCAGTTCAGAAAACACCAAAGAGTTTAGTGTACCCTCTACATCTAATGCTGAAAAACTACTAGGCCTTCATAATAGCAGTTTGAGGAATGAGCCCACCAGCTCCAAGGCATCATCGGTAGAGTATTCAGTTTTGTTTGTGGTTATTTATTGAGTATTATTTTAAACTAGAAAGTAATGCATATTATTATTATTTTACTTATTTTAGGGGTACTTGCAACCATACTGTGATGGGGATGAGGATTCTGAAGATGAGGGCAATGAGGAGTCTTGCTGCACTTGTTTATCTTCACATGAGGTACAGTACATTTTAATTATTTATTTACACCTCTAAACTGCCAAATAATTTATATGTTATGGTTTTCTTGTTTCAGGACGACGATGAAGAGGATGAACCAGAACCCGATGATAGGCTATGGGTAAGTTAAATTAACACTACCTCTACAAAGAAACGCTTGGGACTTATTATGACTTGCGTGGTCGTATCGATCACGCAGGTTGACTGACTAGAGACACTGGTAATAATCTAGGGTTTGACTATGGTAGTGGCATTTATCTCTACCTATCCATGCTTCGCAAGACACGCAAAGTCATTGGTGCCGGTTATCACTGTATGGCTGTTTTAAGCCATTTTATAAGTCTTATATGTGGCTTAAAAACTTTTGACATAGGACTGGCCACTAGCTCGACAACCTCCACTGACCCGGACTTGGCCACGTGGCCATTACATAGTGTGCACTACACTTATCACTCTTAAATCGCTAAGTGTATCGCAAGTGAGCTAGAATGACCTTTTGTTCCTAATCTATATTAATGACTTGCCAGAGGAATCAAAGCACGAAAGTGTCTTATTTGCTGATCTATAATTGTGACATCATATAAAAATATGACAAAAAATGAACATTTAGATGACATAAATAATCTATCCATTGAGACAATGCGTTCCTAACACATGTCAGTTGCATTAACTATACTAGTCATTAAACTAGTGATTGGCATATAGCACGATACTAAGTGACACTTATTATTTTTGCGACTGATTATATTATACCCTTATTGCGTTTACTTAATTTGTTGGTTTTGTTTATTTATCAACTTGCTGGTGCCCGTGAGTTCGTACGCGTAGAAGTTGGGGTTTTTACTAAAGTTGTTATATTCTGCCTAATTATTCTTTCGAAATAAGAAAATTAAATACTTGCATGCTTCACTCCTTTCAGCTTCACTGCGTCGTTAGTATAGTTTTCGATATTCTACAGGTAGCTGTAGAAAAACGAAATAATAGTCTCATTGAAAAAACTCCCCTTATTTCCCTCAGGATCACCTTGATAATTCCGGATCAAGAATATTATTTGATGTACCTTCGACACACATAATTTAAAACTGAAGGTTTCATCTTAACACTTTAAGACATCTCATAGATAGTTTCCAGCTTTTCCTTCGGGTCCCTTTAAATTTTCAAGGCCAATAGTATAGTATGTTTTATTAATAAGTTTTATGTTTAGATATAGATAGATTTCATAAATTATTATTATATCTAGAGTTCTATCTATCTATCAGCCGAAAGACGTCCACTGCTGGACAAAGGCCTCCCCCAAGGATTTCCACACCGACCGGTCCTGTGCGGCTCGCACAGGACCGGTCGTTGACCAGATTACAGAGGAACTGTTGGTCCTACCAAGTCCCGCTTGCGCTCAAATGAAAGCTAAATAACTGTTCTACAACTTTTTTATACATGACTTTCCTCTTAGAATGAGTATTATAGCCGATTTTCTGCTCGGAACGCTGCTAAAACTACAATATCGAACTTTTTAGGGAAAATCACCAATGTTTGAAGTGCTGTATCTTGGGTTCTGTTAGAGCTACCGAGCTGCAATTGCACTCAAATGATAGCAAATTTTGTCTTCTTTATAAGTGTCTATACTTAGTTCAGCCTTAAGATGCACCTTTTAGAAATTATGAGCCAAAATCTGAAAAAAGTCCGAAAATTTCGATGTTTTTGGAGCACCTCGCAGTTAGCACAAGTCTTTCGAAGCTGAAAAATTAGTTTCACACTACTGGCATCAACCCTAACAACATACCAAAAAATCAGAACTGTTGCATCCAATGCGACCTCTGATGTCTTGTATGACTGGCCTATATTATCACTACAAAAATAGAGCAGTTGAACTAACTTTGAAGAAGCGCAGTATGATTCTATAAAATTTCAATTTTATTTTATATTAAACATTAAATGTAAGGAAAAAATATTTGAGTTTATTGCAGGTCAAGTTTATGATAAGAATTTGAATTGAATGTTGTATCAGTAGTGCAAATAAACAATAAAAATATGTTTGATGTCAATTGTTCGACATTTCAATTTTACATCGGCCATCCGATCACACAATCAGGAACGCATTCTCTCAGCGGTAGTAAAATTGTTAAATAATAATAATTTTAAAATCAATATAAATAAATCCAAATTGATTATTTTAATAATCATGACCAGGGATCGGAATTAGGTAGTGCGATTTATGTACTTGCGACGACATGTTAATGTAAATGTGGATATGCCACTTTACAAATACTGATTAATAAGGAGTAACAACAGCTGCATGTGTTTTATTCACTATCTTTAGGCTCAACAAAAGTGCGGTAATATATATAACCAAAAACAATTTGTTTACACTTTACCATAATGCCGTGATACATGCACCGCCATCAACACTCCACTCACTAGATCAGTGTTTTTCAACCTTTTTAAATACCCGACCCTTTACAAGTAAAAAAAATATTGCGACCCCCAATAACATACCAAATGTTAGTGATTTGAAGGACTACATTTATATTTTTCTTTCTTATGGGATCTATATTGATTAAAAAATCAACTACACTCTGAGACACTTAATAATTATTTCTTTACTTCTGTGTAGTACCTACAAACACTTGCCTTTTTCTTTTACCCGCGAACCCTTGAAAAACGTTTTGCGGACCTACAGTTTAAAAACACTGCACTAAACTCATTGCCCTGGACCAACAAAAGTTTAATATGGACCTACCCTGCAACAGACAGGGTAGGTCCATATTAAACTTTTGTTGCTGAAACAGCCAAATCGCACACCTCGTTCCGAACCCTTATCATGACATTTAAGATATTATTTATAACAATGAAGCTCTCCAGAGTGTTATTGATAGAACATTTTTAGGCTTGATAGTGGATAAGAATCTAAACTATAAGGATGGTGGCGTATCGGGAGCCGGGTCGTTCCCTTCCCTCAAATATGGTTGAGGGGAGCGATGGCTGACTCTCGCGTTATACTCGTGATCGGGTGCTGTCCGTGTGAACTGGCCTGCTCTTGTCATTGGTTTTTTGGAATTTGTTAGTCATTAGCTACAAACAATTTTTACTTTTATCTCTTTTGAATCCTTTCTTTATTCTTATTTTTGTATATTTTATTTACAGACATGACATTGTATAATTCATTTATTGATCTAGCATTAAGATGTAATAGAATATAAGACTTAAAAAGAAAAATGTGTTGGAGGGAGTTTCTTTAGGGCCCGCCGTTTCTTCTCACTGACGTTCGAAAAGTGTACACTGCTACCTACTTCGAATAAAATATTTTCATTTTCATTTTCAACTGGAAAGATCAAATTGCTAAAAAAAAACATGTCATAAAATAAACAGGTTAATATTTCCATTTATAGATTGATAAAGGTGGCATCTAACCAGACAGCATTAACAGCGTACTATGCATATGTAGAATCAGTGCTTAGATATGGTTTGATTATCTGGGGAAATAGTACGGATGTAGGCAAAGTTTTTATAGCTAACTAAAAATGCATACGAGCTATATGTTGTGTCGCTCCTGACGTATCATGTTAGCCTCTTTTTAAATCGCTCGGAATCCCTCCTCTGCCCTGTTTATATGTTCTTGAAGCTGCATATTTTGTCAAAATTAACCGCAGAACTTTTTATACACAGGCTAATGAGACGGCTGTGTTGAGAAGTAGACGTTACCCAGAAATACTTATTCATGAAGAGGTCCCTAAGACCACGAGGTACCAGACAAATTGTTTATGGATGTGTAAAATTATTTTTATTAAAGTTTCCCATTTCATCAGAGAAGTATGGGCAAATCGATTTAAAACAGAACTAAACAGGTGGCTTTTTCAATATTTATTTTGTTCATTGACAGAGTTTCTAAATCATAAACAATAATTAATCTGAGCTTGGCGATTTGTATTGTTAATTCCTAAGACCACATTGTACGCAGTTCAAGAGTAAATAAAAATTATATTCTATTCTAAAAGACAGAATCTACTAAAGAGTATTGAACAAGTTTTGGTTTATAATGGTGTCGATTAGATTTTTACGATTAAACTTATTTGACAGGACTAAATTTAAGCATCCTATCCTTGTCTTTTCGATACGGAGAGAACGAGACAAAACACTTAAGTTTAGTTCTGTCAAATAAGTTTCATCTTGAAAACCGAATCGACACCAATGTTGCTAAAATAATAAAAAATAAGATTGACTTGACATACAAAAATTGACCAATCAGCTGATCGATTTGTATGCGATTATTATATCATTATATTATCTTACAATTTTTAGTTGTTCAGTTTCTTAAGTGGAGCTTGTCCTTAAAGTTTGGTGCATAATTTCGTATCACTCTATTATTATCGATTCTACTCATTGTGGAAAGCCCGACTCATAAAATAATTATCAGCTTCCTTCATCGACGTAGAAATAAAAGGACAACGGGTCTAGTACATAATTCACGAAAAAAGCGTCCGCAGTTAACCTATACACACGTAGTTATATGCATAGAAACAACACATTTGAATTTAGATCGTGTGTCATTGCATTACGGTTGATTTTTGTTTGCAACAATTTATCACCATACGAAGCTTCGACTGGAACGTACTTCACCTTACGCAGCTTCGAGTGAAGACAGAGAAGTAATGGAGTAGCTTTCACTTATGTTTTTTGTTGGCTATGTTTTACAAGTATTTTTTATTTCTGCAGAATCTTGTTTTTTTTATAACAAACACAGAAACACGCTCAAATGTGAATTATACAGGATGAAAATGATTCGAGCAAACAAAGTGGAATTTTTTCGGAACAAAGTATTCCTCTCGTTTCGATTCGGCTATAATGCTTTTCTATAGTGCACAACGCATAGGATCTCGGGGAAAGCTAAAATAAATAAAATATTTCATGTAAAATTACAATAGAAAAAAGTAACAAAATATTTTAATAAAAAACTTTATACTTAAAAGCGACTCTATAAAATTTTTGTTCCAAAGTTGTGATGTTCGATTGTTCGCTCATGGAAATGAAATTAAATGCGTAATTCAAATTAAAATAAACTACTGTGAAACAATACTACTGAAAAACAATAATTTTAAACAATAAAGCAAGAGTTTAATTACCGGAAATATGATACTCCATACTGTTTTTCACTTTACTTGAATAGTTTTTACAACTTTTCACGACGCAGTACGTCATTTTGGACGCGCAGTCATCCGGCCGACCAAATGAAGACTGGCGCGAAATTACAACTCTTTTTGCGTTTTACTACTCTTTTGGTTCGGACACTTTTGAGCGCTGACCCGAAGCTCATTTGTTTCTACGTCGATGGCTTCTTTACAAAATGTAAGGAGTTCTCTGATATTTTTGTGAGGTTTAGTTTGGTTTTCAAGAATATTTTTAGTTTAACCATACAGCGAGTACAGGCACTCCAGCATAGGTTAAAAGTGACCAAATCAGATAAAAAAATAAATAAAAAAAAATGTTTATGCGTCGTAGGATGGCTTCTTTTTTGTACTAGGAATTTTTACACATAATATACAGAATACTTGTATATTAGGTCAATTCAATTATAGAGTCGATGAGAAATGATATGTTTTTCAGCGGAAGCGCCGGTATGAGCCTCCCCCTCCTCAGTCTGCGAAGAGGTTCTGTTCTGACAGTCCCATATCTGGAGCCAGTGCCGAAAATAATTGGTCACCGAGTCTAGTGAATAACATCTCAATGCCCGGTATGACAACGCCTACCACTAGCTCTCCAGAACTGAAGCAATGGCTCAACAGGTACAATATGGTTTGTCTATTGTAGACTAACCTAACCTAACTCGAGAAATACACGATGAGCATATGTATGACTAACGTTTGTTTATTTGTATAGGTTTCAATCGTGGTCCAACGGTGATAAAATTCAAGCCATAGACGCATTAATTAGACGCTGCGATGCAAACCACGTTCGCCACATGATGAAAGCGATTGAACCATTATTTCAACGTGACTTCATATCACTGTTGCCTAAGGAGCTTGCCCTCACTGTACTGGGTTACTTACAGCCAAAGGATTTGCTAAGAGCTGCACAAACTTGCCGTTACTGGAGGTAAGCGAAACAATTAAAATTTTTTTGGTCTTTAATATAAAAACAAATATACACACATTTATAAATACACTAGCTGGGTGACCGAGCTTCGCACGTTCAATCGGAGCGTCTATAAACTAATTCACTTAATACAAAAAAAAAACTGGAAACATGAAAAATGGCAGAAAAGTACTCGAAAATGTCAGTGCATGTTGTCATTCCTGAGTTCATTCCTTCAAGAACGGCACGTCATCTGTTGTCGAGTAGCGCGGAACGTGCTTTAAAAGTCAATGTTAGCAACAAAGGGCTCCAAGTAATGTAAGTCACTGGTGATTCACCTACTCGACAAAATATGGCGCCATTAGTGAAATATATTAGTGTGTACAAAAATTACGTAGGTACTATCAAAATAAATTCCTCTTTTTTCTAGAATAAGTTTAGGTTTTTAGACTCTCACAGATTTATTGTAGATCTAAAACAACTAACCATAGATCGATAGAATTATTATTGTTAGAATCGTTTTCGACAAAGATATAAGAAAAACAAAAATGCACAGTAAATTCGAAACATAAACATTGTAGCACTCGTTGATGTCTTTTATAGGAAAACTTGTTAATGCAGTTCGCGTTGAAATCTTTCATATGACACGTATAACTTTATTGTAATTTGCGTTCATGTATATAATTTACTGCAAATTTCAATAGATCCGAGTCCGAGTCTTTAAATAAGGTAGAAGCTCAGTCACTGCATTTCAAACTTTACTTGGGTCAAAACAAAACCACAGTGACAATACTATACAAATTCACACAATAAACTTTTTGATTTTATCTGTCCAATCTAAAAGTTAAAACTTATATATTTTCTGTAATTTAATTCAAAAAACAGTGAAATATCATAAATACATACAGTGCCACCTTTACTAAATAACAGTTAATACAATGTCAACTTCTTTAATTTTGTTTAGCCGTGAATTTTCATTCAAAATTACGATTGTCTCGTTTGACAAAATGTAAGTACCTACCCAGGTTGTACCAGCTATGACAACTACACAATACAACCTGTAAATATTATTATTAAAACCTTAAAATGTAGAATGGTAGAATAAATAAATCATATGTACGCGATAAGTAAAATTGCTGAATAAAACTTACACTATTTTCAACATCACTTCGTATCCCGCGTGCAGACAAAAATCAATGAAGTCTCGTGGGATTCGAATCCAGACCTACATAAAAGAAAGCTAGCACTGAACCATTACGCCAGTTCGCGCTTCAGTATTTTGTTAAAAATAAGTATCACATGCGTTCTGCTTTTATGTAATTTCGCTCATATCTCCCTTAAATGAATTTTTTCGAAGATAGTTCCCCTAAAGATCGATTTCTGGTGGTTTTTAACCCCTAATCCTAGATTTTCGTCAAAAGGTTTCAAGCCGTTTTCGAAATCGTCGGGACACTTAACTCGTTTAATAGTATAGGATTTTATAAGGAGATCCCTTTGTAAATGAACATATTAATATGCAGATTCTTGGCCGATGACAATCTACTGTGGAAAGAACAATGCCGTCGAATCGGGATCACCACTCTGAAGAAGATGCCGCGTTCGTTACCCCGTTGTGCCAGCCCCTGGAAGGCCGCGTACATGCGTCAGTACCTCATCGAGAACAACTGGCTCCACAAGCCCGTCAACAACCCCATCATAATGCGCGGGCATGACGACCACGTGATCACCTGTCTGCAGTTCTACGGCAACCGCATCCTCAGTGGCAGCGATGACACTACCCTGAAAGTCTGGTCGGCCATTACCGGAAAGGTATCCATTTTGGAATGCATAATTCTAAATTACAGTTATCAGATTCGGCTTTAGAAAATTGCTCTCATTTTTCGACGACGGATATCTGCAGTTGATAGACTGGGAATAAGATAATTGAAGGAAGCGCCAAATTGTTTCAAGTGCCGTCAATGTTCCGTAGTGAGATATAAACAGATGCTACCACTTCAATAAGTTTAAAACAATTTAGTTAAATGTATAAAATTGAAGAACATTTAAAGGTACACTCTGCATTCAAAAAGTATACTTATCCATTGGCTATAGGAAATTTAATTTGCAGCATACGAGTAAAGAGAACAATTTCCTAATGTGGGCTGTTATTATTGACTCTAGAATGGAAATAAAGTCATTGTGAATCCAACGTCTATTGACAAGACCCATTTATTTTTCTATCGATGATTTTTTGCACTTTAATCCAAAATATAATTACTTTTCAGTGCTTGCGCACGTTGGTGGGTCACTCTGGTGGCGTGTGGTCGTCGCAGATGGTCGGCGACCTGGTCATTAGTGGCTCCACAGACCGTACCCTCCGCGTGTGGAATGCCAAGACTGGTCATTGCATGAAGGTCCTAGCTGGTCACACTTCCACTGTACGGTGCATGCACCTCCATCAAAACAGGTAAATTTGCATTTTAATATATCAATGCTTTATTCATTTAACAGCTCTACAAGCCCAGTAATACAGTTGAAAATCTGCTAGATAGAAAATGTGACAAACAAGGAAAATCAAACAAAATGTGTGATTTATTTCCATTGTAAATATGCAATTCCTTATTTTTACATTTTTGCTGAATTGTTATGAATTTCAAATTTGCCTTATAACCATATGACGGATCACCGTTACTTAAACGCATCTTATTCGATCCCTAACATGGCGTCTTGTATTTTAAAGTGAATAATTTTAAATGATCAATGAGAATATTGAATGTAATTTGGCTTGTCTGTCTGTGGCACTAAATACATATTTGAGCTTACTTCGGCATTATAATATTTCACAAATTCTGGGAAATGAAAACATTTTATTCGAAAGCACCTGGAACAAACGCGTAACATGCAAGCATGCAACACACCGGTCAAGAAAAGAAAATGATTCACCAGTTCAGTTCAATTCAATTCTTTCAGTTCTTTTACAATATAATTTTACTACACAATTTGTTATATTAATTGAAATTAGCAGACATAAATTATATCTTACATGTGATGTGAATGTTGCTGTGTTAGTTGGTGAAACCAAAGCATTTCTATCATCTAAGTATTCATATGTCTTATAGTTAATGACTTTGCATATCTTACCTCTACCCCATTTGCACCTTATTCTATGTTAAAATATACTTACTTGAAAAAGTGAAGTGATGGATTTGCATTATCATTTACGTAATCTAATGCAGATATTTGGCTTCAGCAGCTCGATTGCTATGGTTCTCTGGTATTGAATTAGAAAGCATGAGCGAATGTTATACATATTTATGGGCTTGAGAAATTAAATGCCTTGCAATTATATAAGCTTTGAATCAGGGTTCATTATTATCTTGATCATTTCAGTATACCCTGATAATTATCTTGATATGTAATAATAAAATTCTAATGATATCATTTCGTTTTATGTGTATCCAAGTGGGATTTGCCACTTTAACAAATGCTTTACATGGCTACTTAAAAAAACTTTAAAAACGGCCACAACTATTACGTTCAAGACACAGAATACTTAGTAGAATTTATATTTACATATGTTCAATTTTATCACTATAATAATGTAATGAAATTATTATTTGTTAGTCTTAAAGAGATCAAGTTATGAATTGGCACTGTTAAATTATCTGATAGTCATCGGACTATCAAGAAATGTGAATCAATTTTGTGTTTTTGAGTAGGCTGCTCATTGCGAATTCATAAAATACCGTAATGCATTGTGATAAAGGACAATGCGCAGTGTTCTGAATGCTGAAAAAGACTGAAAAATGCTACTATGACCACGTAAAGTTCGAATATAATGTAAACAGCCCGCCGAATATCTATTGAATCCTTTCTTTTTTTATTCTTTTTATTTTTATTTACAGATATGACATTATATAAATCATCTCTTGACCTAGCATTAAGATGTAATAGAATATAATAAGATTTCAAAAAAGGTGAGGCGTCACCTCCGTGAAGAGATTCTGATGGCACCATATGATAGTACACCTCAACCAGAATCAATGTCTCAACTGAACCATCTCTCTCTTTTTTTTAGATTTCGAGCTATAGGGTCAAGTAAATCTAAAAAATCATAGCATCTTTCTCGACTTTGGGACGAGGTACAATTATAGGGACTGCGGAACTTAACTAATAATCAAAAGCTGCATAAAAAATATTTGTTTCACGTCACGACAATCGCAATCAGCATCTTTTTTAGATCACAAGAAAATAAAAACTCCATGAAATTGTGTCTTATTCATGTTATGCGACACCGTAAACATATGTTGTTAAGCATTTAATGTGCTTTCAAATGATATATTTTTCATCACTATTCGTGTGGGGGAAAAGTCAAGGATCACCCATGATGAATAATTGACACATTTTTAATTATTTATGCCAATGATGATAAACGATCAATCGAACGAGCAAACATAGAATACATTACAATTACATACACATATACATGTATATATAGGGTCCTTCTAAAATACCTTAAAAAAATTTAACAGTGGGTTCTACTCATGAAACTGAACAACTTTCCCCAAGGAATTCGCAAAAAATCTTTTGGACTTCCCATACAAAATTGCCGGATCAGTTAATTGATTAGTATGGGAAGTCCAAAAATTTGTTTGCGAATTGAGTATAGGTTTCTTGGGAAAAGTTGTTCAGTTTCATGAGCAGAAGCCGTGGTTAAATTTTATTCCAGTATTTCATAAGGACCCTATATGATTGATCGTTTATAATCATTGGCATAAATAATTAAAAATGTGTCAATTATCCATCATGGGTGATCCTTGACTTTTGATTCCTTTTTCTACCATGTTCCCCCATACGAATAGTGATGAAAAATATATCATTTCAAAGCACATGTCAATGCCTAACAACATACGTTTACGTTGTCGCATTACATGAATAAGACACAATTTATGTAGTTTTTATTAGGAGTCTTATTTTTTGTGATCTAAAAAGATGTTGATGCTGCGATTGTCATGACTTGAAACAAATATTTTTTTGTGCAGCTTTTGACTCCTAGTTAAGTTCCGCAGTCCCCATAATTGGACCTCTTTCCAAAGTCAAGAAAGATACTATGGTTTTTTAGACATACTTGAACCTATAGCTCGAAATCTATACGAAATAGAGGGATGGCCCTGTTGAGACATTAATTCTGCTTGAGGTGTACTATCATATGGTGCCATCAGAATTTTCACAGAGGTGGGGGGACTTCGCCTATGGAAGTACCGGAGGGCTCTTTACTGGAGGGAGTTTCTTTGGACCCGTCGTTTCTTCTCACTTCGCAAACACTTCCCGAAACGGTAGGAATCTATCTAGGATCTCTTATTAGGTAGATAAAAGAATGACGTTCGAAAAGTGTACACTGCTACCTACTTCGAATAAAATATTTTCATTTTCGAATCCGTTCGGATTTTAATTTTTCATACAAACTTTATCACTCCATTTTTCGATCGAATTTTGAAAAAATCTTACTATAGAGCGTATGGATTTTCATGTTTCTATCTTAAGCAGTATTTTTATTTATTTTCATTCAGGTATTCAGTACCTATTTCAGCCAGTGTCTGTACTATTTATTAGGTCTGGATCATGTATGAGCTTTAGGTATGAATGAGCACCGTATTTGCCTTTAAGAAATAGATGTGGATGTAAAAGATTTGACAAAGTGGGACGACAGAGAAAGCGGGCCCTGGCACAGGCCGATATAACGCTGAGTACAAAAAGATCAGAGAACCCTATGAAATAACTTTGTTAAAAGTTTAACAAACGTTCAACCTTTGCTAAGTTCAAATATATTTAAGAAGGCCTTCTAAAGTAAATAAATAAGAGAAAAGAGAAAAGTATGAATATAATATGATGTGTTGTATCCAGGGTGGTGTCTGGTTCCCGCGATGCCACGCTGCGAGTGTGGTCGATCCCCGAGGGCCGGTGCCTGCGCGTGCTTATCGGCCACCTGGCAGCCGTGCGCTGCGTGCAGTACGACGGCAAGGTGGTAGTGTCTGGCGCCTACGACTACTTCGTCAAGGTGTGGAACCCCGACACTGGCGAGTGTTTGCACACGCTAGCTGGACATACCAACAGAGTTTATAGCCTACAGGTGAGAATGTTGTTTTTCTTTAAACTGGCAAATATTTCCGCTAGGTCTTATATGTAACACTCTTATGAAATTTTAAAAGGTTTTGCAGTTTTTACTAATTTATTTTCCTCGATCTGTTCGATGTATGACTTCTCATTTGGTCATCTTCTTCTCTACTTCATATCTTGAAAAAATATCAATTTACTAAGAAAGAAAAACCATGTTGTTCAGTTCGACGGCATCCACGTGGTGAGCGGTTCCCTGGACACGTCGATCCGCGTGTGGGACGTGGAGTCGGGCCAGCTGAAACACACCCTGACTGGTCATCAGTCGCTTACCTCTGGCATGGAGCTGCACTCCAATATACTGGTCTCGGGCAATGCAGACTCCACAGTCAAAGTTTGGGATATCACTACGGGACATTGTTTGCATACGTTATCAGGTATGTTTTAATTTTTAGAAGTGCAGTATTTAGTTTGACTGACTCGGTGGCTCAGTGGTTAGTGCTCCTGACTACTGATCCGAGAGTCGTGGGTTCGAACCCCACCCAGAGCAAAGATTCTGTGATGAGCAGGTTTGTTAGTTCTGTGTCTAGGTGTATTATATCTATTACATATTATATTTAAACGTATATATTATGTGTCTCTGGTTCCCATAATACAGGGAAATCCTATTTTGGGGCCAGATGACCATATGTGATTTGTCCCAGATATTTATTTACCGTTACCAATAAAATACAATAGAAATCTTTGGACCCGTCATTTCTTCTGACTCCGCAAACACTTCCCGAAACGGTGGGTATACAAGTTCGAGTGGTAGAAACCACATACATATTAGGTAGACTCATTTCAATAACAATCAGATCAAAAAGAATCAGAAAATAATCTCTAACTATTGTTTTTTTCCAGGTCCTAACAAACATCAGTCAGCAGTAACGTGTCTTCAGTCGAGCAATCGTTTCGTGATCACCTCGTCAGACGATGGTACCGTGAAGCTGTGGGACGTGCGGACGGGGGAGTTCATCCGCAACCTGGTGGAGCTGAGCTCGGGCGGGTCCGGCGGCGTGGTGTGGCGCATCCGTGCTTCCGCCACCAAGCTCATCTGCGCCGTGGGCTCGCGCAATGGCACCGAGGAGACCAAGCTTCTAGTCCTCGACTTCGATATACCGGGAGCCTGCCGTAAGTGCGAGGAATAGCATCGACTCAACCGACGCTTGCTGCGTCGCTATGCGAATCTGTACGCGCCGTGGCAATGCTAACGCGCTTCGGTCTGACTGTGCTCTTACAACAGATTCGCCTTCAATATTGTTAGGATAACATGTTTAAGTATTCATACTCAAATTACTGAATCTATTTAGTGATATACAGTAAACAATTGGATTTGAACGAATTAATCCCAAAAGGCTTTTGCTCAATTACAACCACACAAAAAAAAAAAACAAATATAAATTTTCTCATACGTTGCTTCAAACTTGCCTTAGTTTATAAATTATGATTATTTTATTAAGTGTACACTGTTTTGTGAATTGTGTCGACGCTTAACAACAACAAAACTAAACATCAACAATTTTATAGAAATTTCGCTTGATGTAAAATCTAAAGTAGTGAAATGTAGTGAGGCCAGTCATAAAAGTTTTTTACTATTCAACAAGCCAATGTTTCTGCTTTTCTCGAATATTTTCACAAGTTTTGTTGTTGTACTGCGTTTCAGTTGTTTGGGGTACTTCTAGAACTGTGCCAACATTAACAAACACATGTTTCTTCAGTTACATAAATGTTCATACAATAAAACCGAAGAAATAAGTGCATGCAAATTTTGCCCCCCAAGACATCGTTTTGTGCACTCCGCTATTAATATAAATGATGTGATCTGAACACTCAGAATATCTGTATGGTGTCTTAGAAACATTTTAAAAGTGAACGATAAAACTTTACAAAGTCTACCCACCGGATGACAGTGAAATATTGCTCCATTGGTGATATGAAATATAAGTAGGCGCAACGATTTTTCTAATACATTAAGCATCATGTTTATCTGATTAATTGTAATATATTCAATTCAATGGCACTAAAGTAGTGTACTACTACAATCGTACAAATGTCCGGTAGCGGGTAGCTCATGCAACCATTGAGCATTGCCAAATTGGAAATGCTTCGTTATCCCAAAGAATAATGCAAAATTGATTTTTAATTAAGTTTTATTACTATGTTAATGTGCCTTTTATTTTTATTTGAATACAATTCTTAGTCTGGTTTTAATAATTTGACATGTGCAAATAATAATTTAAAAAATATATATTTTTTTCACTATTATAATACTATTATATCTTTTTTGTCTCTAATTATTATTGTATTGTGATCTTTAGGAGATCGCAAATACATTAAAAAGGGAAATCATATTTTTTTCAAATGCAACAATTTTCAGTTTCGATTCCAATTTTGATTGAAAAACGCCTCTTTCTATTGCCATTTTATATTAAAATTATTGTAAAAGACGAAGCTTCTGTTTCGTATGTCCTGCACGATCTCTTAATCATTTTTAAATTTGTTTAATATTACTGTTTGTGTTTTTAAAATGATATTACTACAATTGTAGAGATTTGAAAAATTGATTTTTATTTAGGATATTTTCGATTTTATGGTCATATATTGTTTTAAAAATGTCTACTTTCCAATCCTCGTAAAATGCTATTCAAATTAAAAGTAAATACTGTAAATTTTTAGTGACCACTCCATTATATTTTTGGATTATTTTCCGCCAGTTTATTTTAGGTAGGTATTGCATATTTACTAATAATAATATTAATTTCTTTTTTACGTGTTTAATCAATCACTTTTCGTCAATTGTAAGTCGTATACTGTGCATTATTATTGTTGTATTATTATTTTTAACATTAAGATTATATTTTATCACTTGACCCCTAATCTTAGTAATCTCACAATTAAAGGCCAGCAATAATAATTGTATAATAGTTAATTAAAATTCAACTAAGTATAATGACATAATGAGCATTCGGAACCCACTTTACTGATGGCATTTTAAAATAACCATAAGTTATGTTAATATATTTAATAATATTTTGTTTTTACTATATGACCCAATATTATTATAAGCATTTTAATGAAAAAGGACAACATTGACAATGTTACGTATATTTGTAGCGTGTATATAATTTTGGCATCCTATAGATATAAGATACCATTGTGCTGAATTGTGCTTCAATGCAGATTTATTGGTACAGTTTTAGAAATTGGCGAAGCGATCTCCAGTCATCCAAAGCGTTCGTTCAATATATCACAGAAAAAATGTAATATTTGCTTAAATATTGTTTTTATCTAAGTTGCAGAATTGTTACATGTTTACAAATGTAAGTGTGAGGCTGTTGAGAGCTGCGTTAAATGGTTACGTGTCGAATAAACTGTGTTCGAAAAATAATTCTGTATATATATTACAGTAATATGTGATCAATCATTTAGGGCATAACTGTAAATGCCTGTCTAAATGCTAAATGATCTAATAAATAACTAAACAAAGACTGAAGCATAGGTATAGTTTAATATTTAAAGTATTAAAATATAATAACTCCTGTACTACCATCATCATCACACTGCTGTATGTCTTTGTTATTCGTATCTTTACTTTTAAACTGTTCCGTTTTAAGAAATGTTGTTAGTTTAAGCAGCGGCGGTGTCGCGATCCCGTTATTTTAATAATCTTTGAATATTTGATTAATTAGTAATCCTAGTTTAAGTTTTATGTTTAATTAATTAGTATTTTATGCCAAACAACCGTATTTGAGCCATGGAATGAACCTAGAAACGAGAAGGTAGGTTAACGTAATGAGTACGACGAAAGCGCGCCCCCGACGATATTCCCATCGACTACACTACATCACTAGCGGGACATTTTCCAAATATGAAATACAAACATTACTAAACTTTTCTTTTTTAGGTTCATATTTGATCAATTCAATATATTATTATTATTATTAACAAACAATAAATACAATACCATATAATAAATGAATGAATAATTAATAATTGTGTCGTCTACTTTACCGAGATTGTAGAATTGTAAACATTATAATATCTACAAACTGTATTAATCGATCCGATAATATTTGACTGGTTAATAGAATAAATTCAAATTGTTTCAAACTGTGACAAGGATTTAATTTAATACGTTTTTTTTTTGGTTCGCCTGTAGTGTGTAGTGATCCACTTGGAGCGAGGCGTTCGCTTTGGCGAGCCGTTTCAGTTTTAAAACATATCTTTTTTTTTAATTTGTCTTTCTTTAATTGCTATGAAGGTGTAACAATAAATTCAGTTGTTTTTAAATCTTGCGTTTTTGCTTTTTCCATCATTGTTTATGATGTGTAAGACCATTACGAATTTCGGTTAGAGACCGCGCGTAACAACTTGCATTGGCATCAGCGGTCTTCTAAGATGTTGCAATCGTTGATTTGCATAGATGAGAGTTGGGTTTTACACTCTCCCTCAGCGACATCCAGGCGCGGATCCAGGATTTCGTTCAGGGGGGGGGGGTTCACAAATTTTCAGTGTATTTTTATTTATGAAGCGGTTGATGGTACTAGACCGTTAATATAAATGAATTTTTTAAATATTTAAGAAATGCCTCTATTTATTTGCATTTTATAGAACTTTTTGTACTTTGGTCAGGCTTCGGGGGGGGGGGGGGGGGGCAATTGCAAGCTCGATCTTGGTGAAGCCTGGTGAGCAACCTCAATCACTTCACGAGAGCAAGATACACAGACATGCACCCCGCTCCCCCCTCGGAGCGACGATATAAAACTTCTTTGGCAAGATACTTCTAATTGTGGGTATGCATGACACTGCCGTCGCATTTTGGACAACATTTGATGAAAACATTACCATGACTGCTGAGCGCTACCACGCATTTTTAGAGACCAGCATACCGGACTGGGCTGGTTCACGACACATTACAACTCCTCTGATTCTCCATGGCAACGAGAGAGCTCATATAAAAGTCACATTATCCAGAATTTGATAGAGCAGAGAGGGTGGGCTGAAGTAATGCACCCTCCTTATTCGCCGGACATGAACCCCTGCTATTATAACTGCTTTGGCAATGTTAAGAGAGAACTACCCAGAATACGTTTTACAAATAAAGCTGACCTCGATTCAACACTAAAAGACATTAATAGAACTTTCCATGGTGTAGCTAAGTTGCCGGAAGTTTGGAGCAGTGTCATCAATAAGTTGGAGACTACATATCGCACCTTGAGAATAAGAACGTCACTATACGAAATAAGGCCAATTTTACTATGTAAGTGCCAAATTAATTATTACTGGGCCTGATAATAAATTTGCTACTTTGCAAAGTAGCAAATTTATTATAAAAAACTTTTCCGAATGAACCTTAAGAATGCTGAATACTTAAGACAATTTTTGGACACACCATACAAAAGTTAGCTTACCATATTATATGAAAACTTCGTTTTTATGCGAATTTTGTATGGGTTCCTTAAGATAAGCTTTACAGTTTCATAAATAGAACAGCCCTGTTAAAGTTTCCGGAAGTTACATCCTGTATAAGGTGCATTCAAAAATTTTTTGACTCATACCATGCCCCATTTAAAATTTTAACCGCCTCCGCTTGTCCGCTCGCTTCACATCAGGAGGTCGCGGGTTCGATTCCCGGCGGGGTGTAAATTTCTGGATTCGGTTTGGTTGGTGGTAGGGCATTTTCTGAGCCCGCCTGGCATATGCCACCATCTTATCTAAGTCTTGCCGCCAAACATCAACGTTAACAGCATATGTTCCGGCATGAAAGTAAGATAACCAGTTCCCCACTGCGTTGGGGAATCTTGGTAAGCCCGCTTTCGTATTCGGCATTATCGTCACTTACCATCAGGTGAGATGATGCCAAGGGCTTACCAATTGAGGGTAAAAAAAGATGATAGCTAACCAGGCAGGCTCCGAGAATGCTCTACCACCGACCAAACGGAGTCTTACATATTATAGTTAGACTCCGCCAGGAATCGAACCCGCAACCTCCTGATGTGAAGCGAGCGACTAGACAACGGAGGCGGTTTTCCGGGAGTATTATTATTGTCTTGTTTGACAAAAAGTAAGTAGTTACCAGCAACCACGTGATACAACCCGAACCAGATATGTAGATTTTCATACACAGAAAGTAAAATCCCGACAAAAACATTCACATAAGTAAAAAGTCTTACACGTCAATATTTATAGACTCGACTGTAAAAAGTAATGAATTCCCGCCATGTAGCACCAAGTTTCAGGTTATAGAATAATTTACACAATATTTTTTGCCACCAAAATATATTCCTAAACATAGTCATCTATGTACAAAAACCTCGTTTTATTCAAACTCACTTGTCAAACATGGTTATGATAAATTTTTCCAAAGTATTTTGGCGCTTTCAATGTCTCCAAAAAAGCTTTCGAAAAATTTATCATAACCATGTACCTATGACAAGACAGTTTGAATAAAACGATATTTTTGTATTGTACATAGATTTCTCTGTTTGTGGTATAAAATTATTTTAAATTGATTTGTTTTAAATATGTTTAAGATCCAGCTAGTTACCAGCTTAACCGATTGCAGGCGAGAATTATTCTCTAAAAGAGACCGACAAATAGAGAATATTCCATCAACGGACGAAAGTTTTCAACAACATCTTCTGAGAGCACTATACCAGGGTGTCCACGTATGGGATCAGACATTAGTGCCCATTCAAAATCTCTCACGTCCACAACAAAACAAAACAAAACAAAACATCAACTTTTCTTAATCAATTTTATCAATTGAAAAACTTTCATCTGTATGGATAAAATAAATTGAAGAAATTAATAAAAAAATGAATCTATTTTTCTCGAAAATGAAAACGAATTTCATGCTGCCACTTCACGGAAGTAATAAGGGGGCCATTCCCTATGACATATATATAAAAATTAAGGTAATCTGTGATTTCTAAGTTTAATACTCTTCTTAGCTTGCGGAGGCTCTACCGTGACTCCAAATAGCGTAAGACTTTGCTTGCAAAGGCTTACAAGGCCGTGCCTCCACAAATTTTCGACATCACTTCGTATCTCCTTGCATGATACGTATCTCCTTGCAGGCTATTGCTAGGCAACGTTGTTATTCAATAAATGTTATGTGACTGAACAGATATTTTATGTTTTTAATATTGGCGACGAGGCCAATACAATGGATTTAAAGAAATTAAATCGTACAAGAAGCTCAGTACAGTTTATTAACGCGCACAGAAAATGTACTCGACACTCAAGACCCAAGTAAGTATATAGCCCCGCTTGGAGTTACTCGACAAAACAATAAAGAAATTTCACGAAATACAGAACAACATAGAACTAGAAACCGAAGATGAACATCTTGAGGAAGAAACCTTCTACAGATTCGAGTTTGAGGAGTTGTGTATAGCACTGAAAACTACATTACGAAAACTAAGTATTACTTCACCACTCAAGGGGAAACCTCAGTCCGCATGAGGCAGACAGAAACTCCAAGAGGGACTCCCTACCTACTGATGTTTGGAAAAGAGTTTAGAACAAAGCTACATGCCATGCTAGTCCCATACCTAGACCGGAGCCACGTAGTCAGAGGACAAGGAGGCACTTCTCTCCTGAAGATAAGGTGGCCAGGAGTTACTCCTCTCTTGCCCAGAAGTTTGAATTCGGCACAACCCGACGTCTGGGTGGAGTATATTATGAAGTCAGAACCGATGGGGGACTCCTGTGGTTCCGTCACCTCGACCAGCTGCTGCTGTCTCCCCTGGTGTCCTGATTCGCGGGGGAGATGTGATAAATATCTCCTTGCAGGCCAATGCTATGAATGATTGCTATGCGACATTGTTATTCAATAAATGATTTTTTTCTTTTAAAAAATCTTTTCTTTTATCGCTCTTGGGTCTTGTTATTTACATATTTACTTATGTTCATACTAAATAAAAAAATAAAAAGACAAAAACAATAAAGTCTCGTAGGATACGAACCCGGATCTAAAAGCAATAACGTAAAAAGTTCGTACAAAATTTGCTGCTTGCACCTCTGGGTTATAGACTACTTATAGAGGTAAGTCAAAAATAAGCATCGTAATATACGTAAAATAATTATGTATGTGTGCGTAATTTGAGCCCTTATTCATACGAGATAAACGCAAAACTATAATTGTAAGGGGACAAATATATCGAAATCCTTATTTAATTAAGATTATTATGGTTTATTAGCGTACATTGATCTTGTAACTGCTCGCTGTTTTACGTAATATGGTTTAGGGTTATTTATACTATTTTTAAATCGAAAAACCAAGTTATAGTCAGATTAACGCCATCTATCGGATTTTTTCGACCAGTGAGCACTAACGTTTAACCTTAATGAGATTAAAACAATTCATCATAACAATACTCTACATTCAGATCCCCAGACGATTAGTAATATTTTAAACAACATTTTTATCGACTATACGAAAGGACAAAGAAATATGTCAAACAATAAGTACTTACATAACATACACAGTTTAAATAATACAATCTTTCTGAGGCCTGTAAGTGCAAATGAAGTTTTTAAAGTCATAATGGCACTACAAAATAGTAACTCTACAGGATATGACGATATAAATACCAAGATGTTAAAATTATGTGCACCATTCTTATGCTATCCCATAGTATATTTAATCAACCTCTCTTTTGATTTGGGTGTGTTCCCGGAAAATCTAAAGCTCTCCATAGTAAAACCTCTTTTTAAAAAAGGTGATCGACCCGATCCTAATAATTATAGACCCGTTACTTTGGTCCCTATTCTATCTAAAATTTTCGAGAAGGTTATGTATTCTAGATTAAATGATTTTTTCGTTAAACATGATATTTTATGCGAGGAGCAGTTTGGATTTCGGAAACATCGGTCAACTGCATGCCTGCCTCGAGAAGAATACTGTACTGGACGTAAATTTAAGACCTATGTATTGAAATGTATTCTTGCAATATATGATTTCTATTCTATTCTATTTTATTTATCTTCCACCTCCAACTCTGGCTCCAATACCAGCTCAGATTCCGGCTCCGAATCTGACTCCGATTCCAAGTCCAGCTTAAAATCTGACTCATGCCATAATTCAACAAAAGAAAACGATGTTACTTCGTTAACGTTACCGTTCTCAAATTGAACTTCTACAACCGCAAACATCATCTAACTTACTTCAGATAGCCGAAAATTACCCATCGTCATCAGATTCTGAAGACAATAACAGTAAACTATGTGTTACTGTTTCTACTAGTGATGGCAAACAACAAACAAATCGTTTCTCCGAAAAGTTTCAAAGCGGGTCAAAAGAGGATTCACAGGTTTTGGAATCCCCCAACTCAAATAAGCCGTTGCCTCTGAAGGTGTTAGCACAGAATTTTATTGATAAAATGACAAAAACCACGCAGAAGTCTTATTTACCTGCTTGTTCAGCACAGAATGTTCCCATGAGTGATGGTGAAATACTCCAAGAAGACACAATAGAATTAGGTCAAGAAATTCCCTACTTAACTGAACCATTACCGCTTAAGGTCCTCGCACTGAAAATTGTTAATTTCCTGACAAACTCTACCCAACGGTCTGATCTATCTATTTGTCCTTCGACTGTGTGCTAGAGTTGTTCAAACCCCAACGCATCTCCGAAAAAGTCACGCAAAAGAAAATGAGGAACAAATAAAAGAGCCCTAGCACAGAGATTGCGTAACATGGGTCTGCCATATACATCCACCTCAAATGCTCTGATACCTGCTAGAAAAATGGGAAATCCTTGCGGTGACTGCTGTCGACTAAAATGCATTGAAATGTTTTCGGAGGACCAGCGTCAATTAGTCTTTGAAAGATACTGGAATCTAGGATCCTTAACGAAACAACGAGACTTTATATCTAAACATATAACTGAGATCAAGCCAAAATACCAATACAAAAAAAAAAAGATAGCAACAGAAAGTCTAAACATGCTTTTTACCTGACGGTAGATGGCAAAAGACTGAGTCTGCAAGATTTACTTTAAAAACACTTTGGGTATTAACGACAGACCAATTCGCACCGTGATTGATAAATTAAATTCGTCAGGGATCGTTGAACCAGAACAGCGTGGGAAACATAACAACCATAACGAAGTTCCAGGAGAATTGTTAGATGGAGTACGACGACAGATCAATAATATCCCTAGGATTGGAAAGCCACTATTTGAGAAAACAGACAGAGAGGGAGTTTATTGATGGGGGAAATCCGTCTCTAATTTATACACTGATTATAAAAATGAATGTGAAGCAACAGGATCGGACTACGTAAAAATTCATACGTACCGAAAAATGTTCAACGAAAAGTTCAAGATTGGTTTCTTTGTGCCAAAAAAAGACCAATGTGGAGATTGTATTACATATAAAAATGCGGAACAAGAACAGAAAGAAAAGCTTTAAGAAACACACACAATTCATTTGGAGGAAAAAAAAATCAGAGATCAAAAGTTGAAAGATAAAGAGAATGCAGGCGAAATAAATACAGTAGCATGTTACGATCTCCAAGCTGTTTTACAAGTACCTAAAGGTGAAGCCAATGAATTTTACTACAAATCAAGGTTAAATTGTTTCAATTTCACTATTTCGGAATTGAAAACCGATCACCATGAATGTTTTTTTTGGACAGAAGTTGAAGGGCAAAGAGGCGCCATCGAAATAGGGTCTTGCGTTTTCAGGTATCTACAAGATAAATCAACAGCATCACCTGAGACTAGGGATGGGTAAGGCAGTAAAAACTGAGTCAGAGTAAATACTGAGTTTGAGTAAATACTGAGTATTTACTATATTAACTGAGTTTTTACTCTCTAGAGACAGTAAAAACTTTTTATCGGATATTTTTGCATGACATGGTAATCATAGTATACATTTAATAAAATCAAGACCAGTGCAATGTGAAGAAACATATTTATTAAAAAAAACATGCGAAATTCATTTTTTGGTCTTCGTGTTGGAGTTTATGTTAACCTTTCGCTTGTCATCAATATTTGAATATCGCTTCAAAGCATCTTGTGCGCATTCATGGTTGGATATGTTTAAATTCTTCAACCACTAACTGGGCATTTTTTTTTCTCCTTGAGACCCGTCAAGCTGTGCGGCATCAATCTCCGAGGTATCTGTCAGGCAATGGAATATTACATCCCGTTCTCTGACATTCCTCTTGAGAATCAAGCTCGCCCGTGGTTCAATGCCGAATACTCAGCTGCCGAGACAGTAAAACATTCAGCGTACCAAGCTTGGGCTGATGCTCGCAGTCACAAAGCTCCGGGTACGCGAGATAAGAAAAGAGCCTTTAATAGAGCCGCAAAGTCCTACAAAAAGACGCTACGCAGGGCACGACTCGACCACATACGCCGCATCGGATCAAAACTTGCCTCCTATCTCTCTGGGAGTAAGGCTTTTTGGTCGCTGGCTAAATCGGTCGAGGCGAATTTCTGTCGTGCCGTCTCTGCCTCCACTGCTGAAACCTGATGGAGCACTGGCTCACATAGCAACTGATAAGGCAAACTTGTTTGCCTCTCTGTTTGCTGAAAATATGCGCGTTTGGATTCTACGAATAGTACATCACCCCACTTACCTCCTTGCGGTACTACAATGCCTATAAAGGGTGTAAGGGACAGGTTTCCGAAAACTTTAAGGGCTTGCTCAGTAGACAAAACTGAACAACTTTCCACAAAAAAATTTTTCAGGAAACGAAAAAAAAAATCGGCTTCTCCATACAAAATTATAAATTTGATTGGACAGTTTGTATGGAGAAGCCGATTTTTGTTTTCGTTTCCTGAAAAAATTTTTTGTGGAAAGTTGTTCAGTTTTGTCTACTGAGCAAGCCCTTAAAGTTTTCGGAAACCTGTCCCTTACACCCTGTATAAATTCCGAGGGCGGACAGTTTATCGATCAAAAATTTATGAAAGTAAAAGAACTTCATAAACCTTTTAATATGATTTTTTTAACTTATCCAACAACATGAAGTAATCAGCTCATACATTTTGGAAAGTCATATTGCAAATGAGTATGTCCTTGAGGAAATTATTCTCAGTTTTACCTGCTACGTACCACTATGTAGGTATTTAGAAATGTAGGTACAAAATAATCTGTTAAAATCTCCATAATCGTCACGTATTTTGTCAAAATAAAAAAGATACCGTGTAATTACATTCCATATCGATACCGTTGTTCCTATATTTTTTTGTTAGTATATTGATATTGTAAGTAATTTATTGAAAATAAATGTGTGATAAAATATACATTACAAAAATGGCTCATACATTAAATATTAGCAAAATCTTAAAGTCATTGTTTATAAAAAAAGGATAATTTGTTGTTTTGATCAAGTTATGTGATGATTATGAAGATATTTACAGAATGTTTTAAAATTCCATATTATTTATTTAGTTGAAATCTAATTATCTAGTTTTTAATATGTCCTCGAGGAAATTATTATCAGTTTCACCTGCTACTTACCACTGTTTAGGTATTTCGAAATGTATGTACAAAATAATCTGTTAAGATCTCCATAATCGTCACGTATTTTGTCAAAATAAAAAAGAAACCGTGTAAATATATTCCATATTGATACCGTTGTCCCAATATTTTTTTGTTAGTATATTGATATTGTAAGTAATTTATTGAAAATAAATGTGTGATGAAATATACATTACAAAAATGGCTCATACATTAAATATTAGCAAAATCTTAAAGTCATTGTTTATAAATAAAGGATTATTTGTTGTTTTTATCAAAATATGTGATGATTATGAAGATGTTTACAGATTGTTTTGAAATGCCATTTTATTTATTTAGTTGAAATCTAATTATCTAGTTTTAGATATGTCCTTGAGGAAATTATTATCAGTTTCACCTGCTACTTACCACTATTTAGGTATTTCGAAATGTAGGTACAAAATAATCTGTTAAAATCTCCATAATTGTCACGTATTTTGTCAAAATAAAAAAGAAACCGTGTAAATATATTCCATATTGATACCGTTGTCCCAATATTTTTTTGTTAGTATATTGATATTGTAAGTAATTTATTGAAAATAAATGTGTGATAAAATATACATAACAAAAATGGCTCATACATTAAATATTAGCAAAATCTTAAAGTCATTGTTTATAAATAAAGGATTGTTTGTTGTTTTTATCAAAATATGTGATGATTATGAAAATGTTTACAGATTGTTTAGAAATGCCATTTTATTTATTTAGTTGAAATCGAATTATCTAGTTTTTAATATGTCCTTGAGGAAATTATTATCAGTTTCACCTGCTACTTACCACTATTTAGGTATTTCGAAATGTAGGTACAAAATAATCTGTTAAAATCTCCATAATCGTCACGTATTTTGTCAAAATAAAAAAGAAACCGTGTAAATATATTCCATATTGATACCGTTGTCCCTATATTTTTTTGTTAGTATATTGATATTGTAAGTAATTTATTGAAAATAAATGTGTGATAAAATATACATTACAAAAATGGCTCATACATTAAATATTAGCAAAATCTTAAAGTCATTGTTTATAAATAAAGGATTGTTTGTTGTTTTTATCAAAATATGTGATGATTATGAAGATGTTTACAGATTGTATTGAAATGCCATTTTCTTTATTTAATTACGCCTTCACTGGTACTGCAGATGTGCTGTTCTTGGAATATTTCCGAAAGACTATAATTATGTCGCAGTCTTTTTAAAGACAGACGTGAATATAAAATGACAGACTTTTACAATATACATTTTCAATGAAGACAAGGCTGTATGGACATAGAAGCCTTTACGTCATTCCGAGGGTGCACTCTGACAGCAACCGTTTTGTACCTTCTCTTTCACACTTAAGCGATTTATATTATGCTATCCTGTTGTCAAAGTGAACGGTTGCTGTCAGATCGTACCCTCGGAACGCACACCACAAATAAATGTCTTTAGTTTGTCAACCCTTGACTATTAGGTCACACATCGGTCACACAGGGGGGGTGAGGTCACCTTCAGAGAGCGGCAGGGAGTGTCCCTACTGTATAATATCTATATACTGTGATGTAGTTCGCGTCACGTAAAAAGAGCGCTGGCTGGCGTTCCAAGGATGCACTCTGACAGCAAATGTTTAGTACCCTCTCTTTCACACTTACGCGATTTATATTATGCTATCCTGTTGTCAGAGTGAAATGTTGTGCCCTCGGAATGCCCGCCAGCGCTCTTTTTACGTGACGCGAGCTGTACCACCTATTCGCACGAAGCGATATGCTTCTGCATTTATTATGCGAACTACGCTGGACTGGAACTCCTTACCTGCGTCTGTGTTTCCCGAATTCTACAATCTGGGAGTCTTCAAAGCCTTATTTGAGTTTGCGTGTACCATCCTCGACTAAGTCGTCACTTTCCATTCCATAAAAAAAAATATCCACATAGTGCCAATACTCACCGAGTAAAATGGCTGTGATGGACGGACGGACAGGGCGAAATTATACGGGTTCCTTTTTTGCCATTTTGGCTACGGAACCCTAAAAACAAAACAAGTTACACGCATTAGTGGTACATAAAAGTTTCCCGTGTGCGCGGAGCCTAACGTGTTTTTTTTTAGTTGGTAACACTACGAATAACAACTCTATTGATAAAGATTTTAAGGGGAATCCCCTAAATAAAATGTTAATAATGTTATATCGTCAGACTACTTAGAACTTCGAAAACTTAAAGAACTTAGAAAAACTTTAAAAAGTGTCATACAGATAAATATTAGATAAAAAACAATAGCTTATTAAGTTTTTGTTAGTAAAACATATATACTCAGTAAAAAGTAAAAAAATAGTCCTTATAATAGTTTTTACTGAGTATTTACTCTGGCATGAGTAAATACTGCAGTACTTACCCATCCCTACCTGAGACACTAGATATTATTTTTTACAGTGATAATTGCTGGGCAGCAGAAAAATCTGTTTATTTTTTCGATGCACATTTATGCAGTCAAGAACCTCGCTAACATTCAATCAGTAACGCATAAATTTTTAACAAAAGGACACACAGAATGAGGGAGATTCTGTTCACTTGACCATTGAAAAACAGATTAAAAAATACCTAAAATCAGGGCCAATTTACGTTCCCGATCAATACGTAAGTGCTATTAGAGTCGCAAGAAAAGGGGAAATAAATATAAAGTTAAAGAGATGAGTCACTGTGAATTTTATGACATAAAAAACCTGTAATCTTAACCTGTAACCTGTACCTTTTACCTTGTTTTGTTACAGATGCTTATGTATTTTTGTCATATTCGTGCAATAAAGAGTTTACAAACAAAGAAACAAAAACCTTCAAGAATATAGACTGTCAAAAAATACAGAAGGACAGGCAGTCAGGATTAATATCATAAAAGTAATAAAAATTTGAAAAGGCAGAAGGTGAATGTGATGGTGTGAGAGTATTATATAAAACATCTCATTTGGAAGAAACGTCCAAAAATATTAAATTGCAAAAACAAGCCTGAGCAAGACCTCAATTGAAACAATTGTATTCATCAAGACTTTCGTTAGCTGAGAACAAGAAAAAAGACCTGAAGACCCTTATCAGAGAACGTGCTATTCCACTTTATTAAATAATTGTTCCAGTCATAATTGGTTAACAGATTACTCCAAAATACCAACATGTCATTTAAAATTACAGATAAAAACAAACTAAAAACTAGAAAAAGCACTGTTAAATTACAAACACAAGATAAATTCAGCAAAATAGGCACAATTAAATTAGAAACACACAATAAAATTTACAAATCAAATAGGTATAAATAAAACTTAATAACAAACACTTATTAAGAAAGTAGGCTTAAATATTTATATGCATTCTTAATGAATGTTCCGATTCGATCCGCAAATATGTCTAAGTTAGCGTTCTGAGCGAGCAAGTCACCGAGAATAAGGTGGGCGCGTGCACGGGCTCACGAATAGGCGCGGCGCTCAGCGCGTCGGCACCGCTCCGCCGCCCAAGCCAGTCCGCGGCACCCTCAGCCCCACCTGCTCCAGTGCTGACTGGTTGTCAATCTTACCATGAAGTAGCGAGTAGTAGTGTACTAGTAACAAAGCCTACGCCGTAGCACTAGTGTATCTAAACCGACCATACCCGACACAAACAACGAGGGATACAAGAATGAGTAATATCCATGTACCCTTTTATACAACCATCTCGCAAACTTACGTTGGGCTTTTTCGATCATAGTAGAGTACTTTCCTTCTTATGGATCCCAATCGACAGCGCCAAACTCAAGTGTGCTACGAACGTAGGCATTAAAAAGGACTTTTGCAACTTTAACGTCGCTGAACTGTGAAGCAGTCCTAATTACGAAGCCTAGTGTTTTACTAGTTTTTTTTACAAACATTCGTCATATGTGTTCGAAAGTCAAGTTTACTGTTTAGAGGTCAGTCCTAAATCCCGGATTTCATGGACTCGTTCCAGCGGAGCGTCACTAACAGTGTACGTAGCGTACAAAGGAAGACGCGAGCGAGAGTAGGTTATAACCTTACATTTAGAGGTGTTGAAAGCCAATCGGTTCGTGTCACTCCACTGAACTACAGAGTCTATATCTTTTTGCAGAGCTTCAGTACCCGCGACTTCGCTTACAGCCAGACAAAGCTTCAAGTCATCTGCAAACATGAGGCACTTTGCAGTGCGCAAAGCTCTCGGTAGGTCATTGATCATTAGTAAAAACAATGTGGGACCTAAGGTGCTGCCCTGGCTAACTCCTGACCGGGTGTAGTAGTCACTGGACTCGTGACCCGCCACTCGAACAAACTGTCTGCGACCAGTCAGATAGCTGGAAAAGAACCGTAGGAGCTTAGGAGTGAAACCAAACTCAGCTAGTTTTATAAGGAGTATGTCGTTATCCACCAAATCGAATGCTTTTTTAAAGTCGAAATAAGTCGCATCGACTTGCCGACCTGCATCCATTTCAGTCGCGACGTAATCGACGAGGTTAATGTGGTTGCTGGTAGTTGACCGAGCCTTACGAAACCCATGTTGGGCGTCATTCAGAACAGAACCCACTTGCAACAATGCCACAATGCAACGATCTAGTATTCACTCAAAAACCTTCCCGAAAACTGACAACACCGCAATAGGCCTATAATCAGAGACATCTGAGGCGGATCCAGCTTTAGGGACTGGGGTTACTCTGGATGTCTTCCATTGCTGAGGGTAGGTCGACGTAACGAGGGACAAATTGAAAAGATACAATAACGGCTGTTCTAGAACCTCCAAACAGTATTTTATAAGAAAACACGGAATGCCATCAGGATCAGATGAAGAGCGTGGTTTAAGTCGCTTCGCTGCCGCGCGCAGGTCAGCACCGTCCACAGTGCCAATCGCAACTCGGTTGGAGTCACGCGCGACACCGCAGCGCGCCGCCGACGACGACGCCGCGTCCAGCAGTGGGGTCTCACTTTGAAATACAGAGGCAGAGTAGCGGGCGAACGTGCGCTTAACCATTTCAGAGATCCAGCAAACCTGCAAACGTTACTCCAGCCGGATTTTGAATAACTTCTCAACTGTAAAACGCATCAGTACAAATTAAGTCGCAACATTTACTTCGTCTAGACTACTAATTATTTAGCTAATTTTTATTTCAATATACCCAAAAAATCAAAAATAGTCTGGCTGGGGTAACGTTACCGCAGCCAGATATGTTTTTGTCAAATAACTAAAAAACTATCAGCAGAACAAATTCAAAAATATGCGCAACAATTACAGAAGCTGGACAACTAATTATCTATTACACTCGAATGACGATATTCGACATTTTCTGGCTGGGGTAACGGACTCGGTTTTGAACCGAATCCCGTAATAGATATGCTAGGAATGATTACTTAACTTGTAACTTCTTTTGTGTTCAATATTTTAAATCGTAGAGCTATGGCCGTTGTTGGGGTAGTAACGTTCTCGAATGGCGACCGCGCACCGGAAGACGCAGTATGGGCAGGCCTCCGACTCGGTGGACCGACGACCTAATGAAGGTTGCGGGTAGCCGCTAGATGCGAGCCGCACAGGACCGGTCGGTGTGGAAATACTTGGGGGAGGCCTTTGTCCAGTAGTCTTTCGGCTAACGATGATGATTTTAAATTAATTTAAATAAAGCGCGCCACACTTTTTGAATTAGTCATTGGACATGAAAAAGAGACAAGGACAAACAATTATGGGGATAAAATAACATACACTTTGATATTCCGTGTACACGGTGCACACTCACACAAACATACTTTCTCCGTTCTGTAATTGGGTAAAAAGATGTTGAAATAAAACTACATTATTGCTCTATTTAATATTATTCATTCAGACAACGGTACACTGTGACAATTTAACGAACTTAATTCATAATCGAATGTATAATTTGAGACAGTTATGGTTAATACTAGATATAGGTACACAGTATCATGTTCCTTTAAAACAATTACACAGTTTCAATATATAATGGAGGCCCAAGTCTGAAGAAATACAATAAAAAAATGCAAAATGGGTTTTTTTAAGCATTTAGCTAAACGGAACTTATGTACTTGAGACTGGATTGTTAACGCACCAAGATGTTTTTAGGTATAGGTAGGTAAATAGTCCTTTAGAAATAAATATTACTGTTATATTTAAAATGAGCTGGGACTTTATGGTTGTGAAAAGGTTAAAAGAAAAATATTGGGCACTGGAGTTAACACTGGTACTGTAATCCTATTGGACTTGTAATAGGCAAGTGTACCTGTCAAAAGTGATCATTAGTGCAGATATTCATACCAGAATGTAGATATAAATCCTGATTCATAGGAAAAAATATTATCTTTAGCTCTGTTCAAATATTTATCTATCAAAAAATTTAACTGAACTTGCTGAAATAAACAATGTTAGGTTCTGAATCCAGTGACTTTTTCCAAACGTATTTAAAAGTTTTTGTCCGTCGTACATAATTAGATGGATTTTGGATATCTGTTACAGTGTTATTATGTTTCATAACATAATAAAAGTTCGGAGTAGTTAACATTGTTTATAACAACAAATCCGTATAAAGTTCGATTCATTATATAGTATATTTTCAAGATTTCTAATCAAACGTAGGTTTAACATTAATAATAAATGTAGGTGTACAGTTCCATTACATAAGGAAGGAACACAAAGTTAAGAAACTTATCAACAACAATAACTGAATTTAACATAATGTACAATAGCTAGATATTATGTAGTATGCCTATTTATAAAATGTAGTAAATCTAAAAAAACTTCTGATCTTCAGAGTCAATGTATCTACAATAAATCAGGAATAGGAAATAATATTTTGATCTTTTAGTTTGTGCAAAAATCTCTCAGATATCCAGTTTTTGAATAAAGGAGGTAACTTTTGTCTCGATTTCGAAGTTTTTATAGAATGTGACATGATATTTAATTAGTATGCGAAATCTTAAATTAATTTACTAAACCTTTCTTTTCTTTATGAGACTTACTTTTATTTACCTACCTATTAGTAGCGTAACATTACTTCTATCATATTGTAATTTGGATAGATTAAAAAGTATGCCACAAATGTAGAAAATAATATATCAATTGAATTAACTGTATGTACCATTGTTGCTAATGATATGTCGCCCTAAAATTAAATTGAAAGAGCTGCGAAATGGGCAAGAGGCAGGTAGTGTACATACGTACATACATACACACCTACATCACAAGATTTTTATTGATATTCTACAAAACTGATATCTACTAACTGGCAAATAAGTCTACCTAAGTGAGTGCTGGTCTCTATTTGAACACTTAAACGAAAAAATAAGTTGGTTGTCATCATTAAATACTGAGTTCAAACTTGACACGGGTTATGTAGGCAGGTAAATATCATTGTAAATGGTATTTCATTATAAAACATTCTAATTTAACAAAAATAAATAATAATCGTACGATTAACATATTAATTTGATTTTATGAAAACAATTGTTGTTCCTCTCTAAACAATAATAATTAAATTATCACACATAAAGGGAAAGTGGGTGAGAGTGGCTTGTCATGCAAATAACACATTAGATATCTAATAATGCATCTTATATATAACGTGTAGGTACCTTTGATTATTCACTTTTTATGTTAATAATAATCAAAGATAACTATAGGTACTAAGATCAAAAATAAATTTACACAATAAATCGTCAACTAAACCGGCCTCTGTGGGGTAAGTATGATAATTATAGTATCCTTACTACAGGACGTTTAATCTTAACTATCACGAAAATAACGTAGGTAGGTAGGTACTTATTTATGTAATCGAAATGTATATCTTTATGTCCAGTACAATAAATTAATTATGTTTAATTATAACTACAAATCCATACTGTGATACAAAGTGAACTGTACATTCATTAGTAATCAGTTCAAATAAATGGCACTTTGCAATATGTGCATTGTTTTACAGATTGTAAATCATAATTACTGTTAGAACAGAAAGTACACGACACTAAATTAAAGTAGGTACTTATATTTAGACGATTAATTTTGATGCCAAACGTCAACTAATGCTTGCCTGTCAGGGTATCACCATATCGGAAAAATATATAATTTTAAGTATATATTTTTTTTCTATATAATTGTCATATGTATTAATTTTTATATATTAATTTTGAATTTTTATTACTCTAAACTTTTTTTATATTTAAGCACGTTCTGTGCGCTCCGACGGCAACGATAAGCAAATCTACATTTTGCAAAAATAGCTTGTTCAAGTTGCTGTGACTGAAGTGTTATAGCCGGCGTCGGCGCAGCTCGCAGCAGCCAAGCGCTGCCCCCGGGCGCACGCACCCCACTGTCGCGCACCTATCCCAACAAATGTGGTCAAAAATTTGGAAGGCACTTTCTACTTTTCAAAGTTTAAAATTTATTTTTTTGAACACATTAGCCTAGACTTATATAATACAAAATATGCGTAGTAACATTTACCAAAATTTACGCAATTCATCCGAAATAGGCCATTATATAACTTTTTTTAACTAGATTAAAATTTATTTCCAATAGGATAGCCAAATAGTTTCAACATTAGATCTGAAACGCAATTTATGCTTTTTTCGTTAATTTGGTCTTTTTTAATATCTAATCCAAACTTCAACCGAAACTGATAATCCAAACAATAGTGAAGTATCAAGGCCACTTGGAGACTTATTTTAAACTTTCCGAACGTGTTTGCGACCAGACCCGCCACGGACGGACGGCGGACGGCGCCAGTGCGGCCGCCGCGCGCCGCCCGCCCACCCATTTACATGTAATAAAGAACGAACGCCAACAATTTGTCATGGTATACCCTTGCAGCAAGAAGATTTCACTAATAATTTCTCGCCGAAAATATGAAAAATATACAGTTATATATTTCCCATTGAATATCATTGATAAAATAAATTTGTACATATTATTATACTATAGCACAACATTCACGCTAACAACACTAAAAGTGGTTTTACATTGACACAACAACAAAGTTAAGAGCCAGTGTTCACAATTTTGGGGTGGACTGAGATTGATTTTATTCATATCTTCTAAACAGACAGCTGATGCAACTATTTTAAGTAGAACTTCTACTTACATAGCCGAGACCGATTGTTGAAATTGGAGTGACTGCATTTGATTGAAATTTTGTTTGTAACTGACTAACAACAACTAGATATTCGCGGAAAATTGGACAGCAATCGTAAAGTTCAAAGAACGGTCTCTATGGAAGTCTCTGTAAACTTTCTAATATCATTAGCATGAATTCTTATCATGACAGCTATAAGTTGTCTTAGCTCAAGCTCTTAGTTGAGAAAGTGAAATTCGTACTAGCTACACAAAGGTACGGTAGCAGACGCACGAATGGTGACATTCAATGCTTGGCTATTTAATGCTTCTACATATCTAATTTGGGCTCGACAATATATATTTAAAAGTTACGATACAGAAGTTTTACTTGCTGTAAAATAATGTACTTCAAATGAACGAATAATTTTGACAAAATATTGCCGGTTGACCCTCATTGCACTTTTGCATCCCCGATAGAAAGACACATTAATGGAATGTTTGAACCGAGGTCCAGAAGGACGAACAATATCCAAAATGTACGTGTTAGCACTTTGAAATTAATTAAAAATTAGCAAATGCAGAAAAGATAATTTCTTAAGTTATATTTCTTACCTTACAAATTGATGGTGAAGTCATCTCTAATCATTAAGTTACTTATACAAGCCAATTATCATATTAAACTAGGACTAGAATTTATATTTAGTGACGTTTATAAAATTATAACTGTTTCACTAAATAGAAGAACAGTATCGTAAGGTCTGGTGAATCAAATATTAAAAGTTTTAGTAAGAAAGTCGAGCCCAAGAGGATCAAATATATTCTACAATTTGGAACAATCACTAATAGCTAATGATACATCTATAATACATTTGGCGATCACTAAGTCTACTCGAATGTGAATCGCTGCACAAAGAAGTGGCCTTTGCGCCCCGTCGACGACATTAATTCATTACTGCCATGTAAAGGTAGTAAAGAAATTGACTTCGACCTGACAAAGGAATCAAAGGAAATTGTAAGTATATTTATGTTTTATTTAAGAGTTACATCTAAGACTAAGTCATACATATCCTTAGGAGTATGTTCCTGAATATGATTAGGTATACCGAACAGTCTTTTGAATCGGGCCAAATGTTTCAATTTTAATCACCTATGTTCATGTACGTTCATGGATCTAAGCCTGATTATTGTTAATTTAAGCTTAGGTTAGATATATCATATTCGACATTCTACTTAAGAGTAGATAATAGCTAGTGAAACACCGCGCATGCTAGCGGAGGTGAACAGCGTCGGCAAACATACGGGGTGCCTCTCTTTTTCAACAAAAAATTAATTAACATAAACTAAAAAATACATCATACGAATACATTACAAATTTCATCATAACTAAAAAACAAGCCTTTTATTGCACAGCAAGTCCATTTTAAATAATCAAATTAATTAGAAATACGACCGTAAAGTAATACAGATTTTAATAATTAGATATCATTAATGAAATATGATTTGTCAGCGACAACGGTTTGTATAGTCGGCTGGGCCGGGAGCGGCTGCATCGTCGCGCAGGCTGCCACGCCGGGCGCCCGCGACTGGGCTTAGAAGTACCCGACAGAATTGCGGTTGGGCATGAAGTATGGGTAAGCGGGCAGCGGCGAGGGCGACGCGGTCACGGGGGCGTGCGTCGGGGCCGTGCCCGCGGCCTCGCTTCAAATATTCTCAGCGCGCGCCTCCGCCGGCGGCGGCTCCATCTTCACCGGCACCGGCGTGCTCAGGTGCTCCTTCCCATTCTTACCGATGGGAACAGGCGTCTTCGGGGGGCCCATGTCGGTCATATCGGAAACCACGTCACGGTCGCTGTAGCGGCTATCCGGACGCGGGGATGTAAACGGTCTGAAGGGGTCCGACGGCTTCGGTGGTTCGAGTGCGTGTCCCGGTGGCGGCGGAGAGCATAGCGGAGACTCTAGTCCAGCTGAGAGTGGCGATGGAAGGCGCGGCGATTGGAGCGGCAGCGGCGGCAAGCCCAGGTGGGAAGGGTGGTCGGGGGGCCGCTGCGCCGCTACCACCATGTTGCACATCTGGCGGCGCAGGCCGTGCGCCACGGCAGCCACGGCGGCGGCGGCGGCCGCATTCGGCGACACGCCACCCTCGCGCCCGTTTCCACACGCCGCGTTTGTGTAAGCGTTCTGGACACCCATTCCGTCCTGCAATATGTAAAATCAACATAGTTACAATTGTTACATAACGTTAAAATCTATAAAATCTACATATCACTGAAAAGTGTCAGTACTAGCATCAGTGAAATTAATCGCTGAAGCTATACCTAAAAAATTAAAGTGGTGCTTTATTTATAAAATCAATGTCCACTTGAACTACAGGCACAACCGCTAAGCCTCAACATTTAAATGTATTTCGCATAGGCAATTCGCATCAGCAGACGGCAGGGCAATCGTACCTTTTGCCAATAACAGCTGTGTGGATTAGAGTGTTTGGGGTGAATGGTGTCGTTAGTGGGGAGTTGCTGTGGTAATACTGACCGTTAAGGCTGGGTATGGAAGAACTTCCTCCTTGATGTGGTGCGGCGCGTGCGGCGCGTGCGTGTCGCGAAACACGACGGCGCGGATCACGCCGCGGATGTGCTCGTCGGGCCACACGCCCAGCAGGATCCTCTGCGGCCGGCCGCGACCTTTTGGCCTCAAATCTGCAATTGTAACCAATAGTAAAACGTGAACAGACAACGCACCATACATTGAAAATCTAAGTCAAGGATCCTTTTTAGAAATTAATTAAAGTTCGTAGATATAAACATTTATTTGGACCATTTGAATATAATATATTAAAACTCCTCATATAGCTCCTGTAAAAAGTAGGAAAAAATTAGGATTCTTCAAAATGTTCAATCAAGTTTATGAACTGTTTTTAACTGCCAATGTCAATTTAGTTTGTCTACATAACCTCTACATGAAAATTTTGAAAGCTTTTCTATCACGTGGTCCTTTTTAAATAGCTACAACCATGCTACAAGTAAATAAAATTTCGTAAGTTGCAAATGACAGTTCGCATACTTTTTTCATATGCGTTGCCTTTTTATTTAGAAACCGGGCCCTGGGCCTATTTTACGTACAAAGTTAGGGATTCCAATTTTCAATGTAACACAAGTGACCAACAGTGACTTTTTTTGCTTGTAAAATACTTAATTACTTGTAACACACTTTGTAGTTTTATGAAATAGTCCCATGATTTGGTCATTTTGTAAGTTTATTTTAAAAATATATATAATTTTACAAGCAAATACAATTAACAAAAATAGTAAAACATCTCTTCATAATTTTTTCGCAAGGCATCACTTCGCAAAGCAAAATCTTATTATCTATTCGCATACAACATGGATAAAGTATTTAAATTACTAATCACTATATTACACGAAGTGGAAAATAGTGTCAAAGGAAAATTGTTTCACTGGTACCCATAACAGCATGGTGTTAAAAAGCGTAGCGTAAATTTTAAAGGACTAACCAATCGCCTAGGGACTCTTTTCAATAAGTAACGATTTTGCTACAAAGTTACAATTTTATAAGCAACAATCAAAAAATTACAACTCTTTATGTTGCCATTTAAAACTTGTAAAAACGTCACTCATAGTTTTATGAAAAGGTTTCCGGAAGAATGTTGTCCAGAATTGGTTAGACCTCAGTTAAACCTTAGTTATGGCTTTGTGTAGCATTCACTTATTTAGTAAATAGTTGATGTCAAAGAGATCAGTGAAACAACTTCCATCTGAAAAGTCATATAATACACACCTGCACCCCCATCCGCACTGGGTCCCAGCATATTGTGGACCCGGTTAGCGTACAGGACGAACGTTGGGTACGGGATGTCGTACTTCCTCGCAGCCTGGGAGAGCGATAGGCCTTCCTTCAGAACGGAGAAGATAGCCTCCGCCATGGTTTCTGGTCGCCAGGACTTGAGGGGTCCACGCTCGCGGAATCGCAGGTTATGCACTAGGCTCTGATTGGTGTTCCAGCACTTCTGCCACATTGACTGTAGTTGGTACTGGTAGCTGTCTGCTGGAAATAGAGAAGCCACGAATTAATGATTTTGTAAGCGTATGTTATGTATGTCTGAGCTTTGTTTTGTTTTTCTATTACTATCAGCTGTAAAACCCGGTATCGAGGTGAAACAGGGTTCGCATGACATATATAAATTGGATATATATAAATTGATATTTATGCTTGATATATATCAAAATTGATATTTATATTTTCCTAGCTTCAAAGAGCTGATTCTTAAGAATGAATGTGCCAAATCCAAAGAATAAAGATATGATAATAGCAATAATAAATAAATGAGTTTAATTTAATTAATTATCTTCAAATTAGCAAAAATAAAATATACATTTTAGATTCAGTTATTCCGAAAAAAACATATCAGAGTAAAAAACATTGGATGTTATTTAGATAAACATCTTCAAATTATCAAACATAGACCTACATTTTAAATTCAGCCATTTCGAAAAAAAAATACGTATTAGACATGTATTAGATTAAGACATTGAAATTAGTATGTAATTTTGATAAATATCAAAAATATCGGATATATATGAAAAATATCTGATATTTATTATAAATATCGGATATTTACGAACCCTGAGGTGAAATGATAATTAATACGTCATCAGTAAGTACCTTTTCAATAAAAGCTTTAAACTATTATTTCTAAATCAAATTTAAAAATTGAGGAGGAAATGGGCGAGTTCTTATTACAAAATGAATAAGTAAAATTAAAATAAACCTTTTGTATATTAAGGTTATCTGAAACCTGCATTATCAATCTACAAGTAAAACGGAAAAGTTTGTTCTACAACATATTTTAATTTGAAATGAAAAATTATTTAGATTATCCATAGCAATCAATTTTTTATGAAGCAGCCAAATTTTTATGAAAAGTAAAAAATATTATGTTTGTTAGCACTATTGTAATCTAATTCTACAATACTGTACGGCGACAACATTCAGTTTCGTTTGTAGATAAATAAAAATCACAGTTTAAGGACATTATACAGTATGGAATTATGGACACTCCCTGCCGCTCTCTGAAGGCTACCTCCCCCCCACCCCCCTGTGTAACTGATCTGTGCCATTTGTCAAAGGGTTGGTAAACCAAAGCACAGTATAATAACCAAAGACAATTTCATGTTTTTTAAGGCAAGAGCTAAAGGCTCTAATGTTATACAGCCTTATCTGGTGTATACAGCCTTCACTTTATTTGTAAAAGTCTAGCTAATAATAAAGACAATCAGGGCTAATTATTGAATCTCGATTCAACCCTAGTACATCACACACACATTTACATGTGTACAAACATGAAGGTCTATGTAGTAAACAATGGCGGGAAATTTGTATGAAGTGTCCGGGTGTGATTATGTGAAATAATAGATAAGTACATGTAAATAAGTTGTCAAAGAAGAAAAATGGGCATGCATTATCAGATAATAAACAGGTTTAGTGTTTCATACAAAGTTACAAATAGACAGACTGCATCGTCACTTTCCATCAGGTGAGATGTAGTCAAACGCACTCAAACTTTTAATAGAAAAAAAGCTTCAAAACAATAAATCGGATTATAAAAAAAAACAAAAATTGACCTGGTTACTATGTGAATCAATATCGAAGTAATAAAATACAACAGCTGTAATGTGTATGACATGCAAACATAATACAAAAAACCCTAAATACTGACCTTTGGAAAACCTATATTTAGAAGAAAAAAGCGTTGATTAACTTGGAATAAAAAAAACCTGTGTTTTTCAATACAGTGAGTATTATTCAGTTACAATTATAATAATGAAAAGAACAATATCATAGGTTTACAAGGTAATTAAAATTAACAAAAGTCATAACATTTTTTTTCTGTGTTACGTCATATAAGATCGCGTACCTAATCCGTTATTATATTGAATAAATGCGTAATCGCACAATATTTTGGAAAACCGCGTAATCTACTTTTTATTACATATGAGATTTTACGGAATGCAAACCGTGTTTAATGGAAAAATTGTTTCAATCCTAAGATCACGTATGAAACGAATATATCCGAACGTTGTGGATTGAAACAGTTTTTGTGTTCCGTAAAATTTCGTAATAAACCTTGAATTACAGAATTTCTCAATTTTTGTGAAATAAAGGCTTGAGCGATCTTACGGTGACATACGCACACTTCACAGGCCACACAATATAGGTATCTGTGTGTACTTATAACTAATACGTGTTTAATGGAAAAATTGTTTCAATCCTAAGATCACATATGAAACGAATATATCCGAACGTTGTGGATTGAAACAGTTTTTGTGTTCCGTAAAATTTCGTAATAAACCTTGAATTACAGAATTTCTCAATTTTTGTGAAATAAAGGCTTGAGCGATCTTACGGTGACATACGCACACTTCACAGGCCACACAATATAGGTATCTGTGTGTACTTATAACTAATACAGACTATAAATGTCGACGCCGTGTTTATAACAGTTTATACTATTTAAGATGAAGTACTGAACATAGTTCATAGTTAGCAAATACATTTTTAGTTGAAATATGGATAGGAAATGTCGCCCAGTTTTTAGCGTCGATCAAAGTAAGTTAGTTTTTGACTAAAACTAAAATGCATATAAAATAAAGCAGTGAGCAAAGTAAAATAAAGATTAATTAAACAACGGCTTTATACATTCATCAACTGAGTATTCGAGTTATAACAGACTGAACAGTTAAATAATCGATTTAACTATCGACTTGGTAGGCAAGCGGTTAGCGCTCCTGACTTCGAGTCGTGGTTTCGATTCCCACACACGGTAAATATTTGTAATGATAAGCAGATTTCTTTTATAATAAGATATTATTTTTATGTTAATCAATATTATAACTAATATGTATAATTATGTATATCAATCCCTGGTTGTTTTAAATGCAGGTACTCCTAGTTTAGTGCCAGAATTTTATTTATTAAGGTAATGAATTTATCGGAATCAGTAAATACTATTAGTATGAGTGGATAAAAATTCTAAACATAGTTTGTATTTCTACAATGTAAACCTGATAGGTAGCAGAGAAAATACTCCTTAATTAAATACATTATTTCACTAGTCTTTATGGCGAACTTAACCTATATTCTTTAATTATTAATTATATAAATTACAAACAATAATTTTGAGATCATAAAATGACACGAAAGTTTTTAATAATAGAAATGTTAAATAAATGTTTCAGTCAAAGAAGGTGATTGTGGGGTTAGACATTTAAAATTCACATTTAATTTTTACAAATTTAAAGTTATTTCAATACACAGATGTTTTGTTATGAGTCAATGTTAATTGTTATTGTCAATGGTTAATTCAACTAATCTAGGTTTAGTTCGTGACCTCTGCAGTTATAAATCAAAAAATACTAAATATTCATGTATTATAGTTTGTATTTGTACTCAGTTTTTATATAGGGCACTTTTGATATACATGAAAAAAAAACCATATACTATGAATTCGAACAACTATTCCACAAGGAACTAAATACGAAAAACAATATATGTACTTCCGATACCGAGTTCACTTATTAGCTGAGCAATTATTATTATTTGCGAACCGTGTATTGGGTCTTTGGGAAATGTTGTTTAGTTTCATAAGAGAATAAGGAAGGCACAGAAAAAAGGCATTTTAGGTAGTTCAAAGGAATCCTATATAAAAAAAAAAAACTTACTTCCTAGTTTATTGATACCATATCTACTTAGTGAACATTTAAAAAAGTGTATTTAGGGTGGTTCACGCTTGTATATGATAGATAAATATTTTTTATACTACACCTACTTAGAAATTACCTTAATACTTTATCGAATTTGAGGCAGAATGTACGTCATTACTATCGTACAAATATGCGGGAAGAAAACGCGCTGAGCGGGAGGGAAAAGTGTATGAAAATCCATTACTAACTTGCTTTTTTTAAATTTTGGGTAAGACTATGTCGGTAAACTAAATTAAAATGCCGAAAAGTTTTTATCTCCAAGTTCGCAAAATGATACTGGCCAGTAGTTTTTTCCAAACATTATTTTGAAAAAAGAACATGTAGGTGTAGTATAAAGCGCTATGTATCACTCGGAAGAAGGTGGGATTCCCAACTCGAATGTATTAAGCAAACTACATCTCTCGTTGGTAATCGGTCACTTTCTCGCCTTGATGAACAATGTACTATTGTATCTCCAAAAGGAAGTTCTTATTTCTTACCACCCCGAGTACTTCTCTAGCACATTTGAACTTGTTACACTGATTTGACAAAATTCATATGAGAACAACAAAGACAAAATATGTACCTGAATGTATGCTTATTTTCTATAGTCTATACTTATCCTCTATACATATAATCTCAAAATTCGAATTAAGTACATTGTGAAGAACATTATACAGTTTGACTATTTAATATCACAAGCTTATTAGGAAATCTCAAATTGAAGGCACAAGAAAAATTCAGTGAGTTGAAAATTCTTGTAAGCTTCACTAAAATTGTAACTAGATGAATCGATACACCAGCTTAAGCTTAAGTATCAGTCTCGAATAATAATAAGATAATAATAATAGCGTCGTAAAATATATATTTAAAACTGAGCCATGGACAGGGTTCTATAATATCCGACTTCGTAATAAATAAGGTTACAAAACTTCTATAAGACATCCTTTAAAAAAATCTTAAGTATTTTTTATCCACAATTTCTAATCCTTAGTGAAATAAATAAAGAGGATGTTGAAGATCGGGAAAAGTTTAGAAGATTAATTTGAAAGCCCTGGCTTAATCTGGGATAACGCTAAGTAAAAGGGTATCTAGTCGCTTGGCGTTATCTGACCTGATGGTAACTGATGGTGATGATGATGAAAGACTGAAAAAAGCTTACCAAGATTCCCCAACGCGCATTTCCTGAACATGTCCTGCCTGTTGCAAGACATGTTCAGAAAATGCCCTAACATCAACCAAACCGACTCCTACAAGTCCTTAAGTTGGAATCCGCCGGGAATCGGAGTGTAAAATTCACTAAGCCACGGAGGAGCCACAATTTCATGACTCGTCATTACCAGCACGTTCTGATTTAATTTTCTTTACTATAGGGGAATCTTCATAATACAAAGACACTATGGAATGTTTTTTGCAAAATGCCCACCACCATCGGAATCCCGTGAGACCTATGAAGGTAAAACCAGGATTTCTACTTCTTCGTAACTTCTCTACAAATGCTAAGACTTCGGACAAAGATTTTTTAGTTCTTCTATTGTAAGGTGACACGCTCGTCTCGCAACAGAAATCTAGGACGGCTCTCTCCTCACTGGGGAGTAGGTTTGCCTCGTCTAATACGGCCATACGCTTGGATTTTCCTAGTATGTTATCGTAGAGGGTTCCCTTGGGGATGCCGTAGTGCGCGGCGGCCTGGGTGAAGCGCATGCGCTGCGTGACGACGGCCTGGATGGCTTCGTGCAGCTGCGCTTGAGTCCACGTCGGAGCTTTCAGCTTGAGGGAATGACCGTGGTATTCTGATCGACAGATAAAGCACACACGCTAACATAAAGCTCACAATCCATAATCCGCAATAAATATGATGCAACACGATAGTAATAAAATGATTTTTTAAATGCTTCTAAAATATGTAACTAAGAAATGTAGGCCTAGATGAGAGACGGTTCTTATTTTTTGAGTTTATTCGAAATAGTTTTCCTCCAATGTTTGATTTCCTCGATTCAATAGCGAGTTCGAGAAATCGTATCGCTAAGTACACATAAAGTGTTTATTGAAGAAAAGAAAACCAAAAGTAATGTAAAATAATAAATTATCCTTCAGTTTTATTATGACGTTAACAATTTAACAACATAATTTGGAAGGTTGATGGATAACTGCTGCATGGAACCCATCATAAAGGCTGGCGCGAGCGGCAGTCCGCGGCCTGGCTGCGCCCGCGTTCCCACGAACCCGACGACAATAACTAACAACTCTCTATTAGAATACTTATCGTGTCGGAATATGAATAATGTTACGTACTGCATCATTATTGGTGCGGATTACGTTGTGTTGTGACAGACTGCCATGCCAGCTACACTTGCACATTCACAAATTGTAAAAAAAAACGTTCTACTGTTATGACAAATCTTTGTCGATGCAATAGAGCAATGTAACTTAATGTGAAGTGCATTAAATACTTATGTTATGAAATTTTAATGTAATGTAATTAAATACAACATTTCAAACAACAACAGTGAAATATGATGCTGTATTTAGAATTGGTGCTGGTGGATGGAAAGTGAAACTTACAAGTAATTAAATGCTTAGTACAATAATTAAGTATCTATGAAAAAAGGAAAAAACTGCATTAACTGACCTGCAATAGAGGATGTTGACGCTCCAAGCCACGCATGTGAGTTTTCTATTAATTTTGCCTGTGAACAAACAAAATAAATTCGTTAACACGGCGGTTTAAAAATCAAACGTCACACTTATCAATCAGGGACAGGCACGTCGCAAACAAAAACAGTTCAGAGTTTTTAACAAAACCTTTTTGGAAAACAAAATTTTGAAATTCTGTAAAAACCGGTGTAAAATCGTAGGATCATAGCAACCGTAGGGCCAATATCGTCAGGCTTGTGCTGAGAGTTTCAGTTAAGGATGTCATTATAGTTCGTCTTATTATTGTTGATAGTTTTAGGTCTCTGCACCAAAGAGAAAGTACCTTCAAATAATGGAAGTGATTTCGACGATGAAGGTAAAATAAAAATTTTACGCTATATAAAGATTTTTTTGATATAAGTAATCACAAAGTTACAAAATAGTCAATTACAATTTTCTATTTTTTTTTTTATTTTTTTTTATTATGTTGTATTTTTTTACATATTTAACGGTTTAAAATTTTGCAATTCGTTTTGCAATTACTTTAGGTTTTACTTTTTGATTATTTTTAATAAATACATTAATTTAATTGAACCCTTTAATTAAAGAGTAATCGGTTGAGAAGGAAGTTTACAGAGGAGTTGCACATTTATCGATTGCCAGAGCATTTCACGCTACGGACGAGCTGGCGGCGCGGCGCGTGCGCCAGTTTATTTACGTTCGACGCGTAATTGTAAAGCAAAGAGCGGCATTTCTTTGTGCTTTAACTATAACTAGACTTTATCGAAGTTTTAATTGTGGACGCAGACAAAAGCCCGGCCGTAAAATAGCTGTAATAACTCACAGTCCAATCTACAAATAAAATCTTTTATTAAGTCAAGCAACGCTTGAGCCTGAAGCTATATGTGTTTACGAAAAGCGCACGTGCCCTAAGTACCGAAACGCCTATGTATTGTTTGTTTACTGGAATAAAACACTAAAATCCATTCAATAACAAAGAATTAAAGATCCCGAAATAAAATTTATTGCTCAAGTACGATAAAATAGATTTATGTACGCGGTACGGCTGCGACCGACGCGATCAAATTATTAGTTCCTACGCGCGTGAATCATGCGCACAAATACGCTAAATGTAATGATATTGCAAACATGAACTAAGTATTTTAGTCGAATGTCGTGATTTTAAAATTGACCAAAATAAAATACTTAACGTTAAAAAGTTTAAATCAACAGTTCACAAAAGTCTCACCCTGAGCAAAATATGTATAATAGTATAGTTACCAACCACCAATTCGAATTCGATCTCCGTCTGTGGAGTATGGCCTACCTTCGGCGTAGCAAAGCTGTTAACGACCAAAGTACTTCATTCATTTAATTTTGTTCATTCTATCATTACAATAAGGTAAATGTTAGTTAACTTCATGAAGGTTCCCCTATAGAAAACATTCTAGCATTTCGCTTACGTGTATAAATTTTAAATATAATTCGTTTAACTAATGAATTAAGTAATTTAATAAGAGTTCGTTTGAGTGAAGAAGACTCGGTGGCTTAGTCTTTAGTGCTCCTGACTACTGATCCGAGAGTCATGGGTTCGATCCCCACCCACAGCAAACCTTTCTGTGATGAGCAGATTTGTTTGCTCTGTGTCTGGGTGTATTATATCTATATATGTTAGTATTTAACCGTATATGTATGTGTATGCATATCAGTCTCTGGTTCCCATAATACAGGGGATCCTAATTTGGGGCAAGATAACCGTGTGTGATTTGTCCTGAATATTAATTAATTTATTATTTCTATTTAATTTATTTATTTCTATTTAATTTATTTTATTAGTCCTAGAATATTAGCTTCAACATTGTTTGCACATAATGAAATCATAGACATAGATGTTGCTATAAAAGCACTCGATATTTTAAACAAGTCCTAAAAAAACTAGTAAATAAGTAAATTTTATAACAAGCTAAAAATTTGCAAAACAGTTTGATTTCTTAAATATTATACAGGATGTTAAAAAGAGTGCGTTTGAAATTTTAAGGGGTACTCAGAATCAAGTAGAGAATCCAGGAAAAATATTAAAAAAGTCCGATCTACAATTTTTTTTCAGTTTCCCATAATTTTTGATTCACTATTCCGATTTAGTATGGGAAACTTCATTCTGAGCAATCCCTTAAAATTTTTAACACACTTTTTAAACACCTGTATAGTCAACTAATAGGCCAGGTATGTGGGGAAAGTATATATTTTCGAGGTGACTATAGGATAGCTATATTAAATTAGTTAAAAAGGGAAATATTTAATCGCCCATCAAAAAATACTGAATCGCACAGCAAAAAGTCTGTTTCACCATCTATAGGTTAGGTTAGGTTAGGTTTGCAATTTAGTTAAATTGATGATACTGAATTATGTGGTAACTATACTATACCGTGTAAGCCAGTAGTCACCGTACCACATACTCAGATAATAACTTTGCAAGCAATAAATGGAAATACTCGTGTTAAAGCGCTCGGCAACTTCCTAGAAGTACGAGTAAATGCGTGCAATCCTGCGCCTCGGTTTGGTCATTATTTATCTTATTCTGTCGGCGGTGTGCCCTCTAATCGAAAATTTCCTCCCGTATGAAACGCAATAATAAATTTCCGCATTGGACCGCAATTACCTGAGATATGTATGTAATAATTTTGTGGGTATTAGTGATGCTAAGTGATGTATTTGAATGAGATCATAAAACAGTATCTCCGCGGATTCTGTGCATTTCTAAATTAAAGTTTAGTAGGAACCTCGCGGTAGGAATTAAACAAAATTCTTCGCCGTGTCGCCGTTGCCACGATGGAAGGGAACGGAATGTCCACCTTGTCCGCATGCTATCCATCGAGGTTGGAAATAAAAACTTTAAAAGAAGATAAAATAGAACATTCCATTAACTTTTATGTCCATGTTATGATTTATAAGCGTTTAAGACCTGGGCCTAAATTAGGTACTTCTAGCTGTACTAGTCTTCTTATCGTGTGGCACAATTTAACAATTCGTATCACAAAGGAAAAACGGCAATTGCGTGGTATTGCACTTAGCATCACCCGCGGTTACATGTAGGGAATTTAGATATACTAGTAACATACCTATATTTTAAGGGGAATCAAATCTATTCATCGGGTATCCAAGTCACTTCTCTCGGCGTAGAAGTCAGGAGCGTCAATAACGACACCACCGAGTTCGTCAATAATATCAACGGATAATGATCCAAGCACAAAATGTAATTTTTAGCTACCTTTATAAAAGATTTGCCAGGTATTATTGTTTTTTGCGTAGGCCGTTAATCAGCTCGGATTATCTTTATTATTGAAAGTTACTTTTTGATCGAATCAGGCGGAAGCGGACGGGCGGGATCAGAAGTATCGCCACCATAGTGAGCGATAGCGGATTAGAACCCTCAGCCTGCGGAGAGATTTTAGTTATCTCTGTGTTCAACTGTCTATACAACATGTGTTCTGAGAAATGTTTGAGGTGATACCTACAATACATTTCTACAACCGCACTGACCGCCGTTCGGTGAGGAATTTCTCTTGCAACATCATAGGTCAAAGCCGGATTAGTCTCCAAATACCAATTACAGAGGTGTTTCTTCCCAAACACCTTTAAGCTGTGTAGGCATTTCTTGCGAGTTGAGCAAAGTCGTAGAACAAAAGTTATAACGAGTCCTAAATCTGTTTTGTTACAAATCATCATCATCATCCGCCGAAACACGTCCACTGCTGAACAAAGGCCTCCCCCGAGGATTTTCACGCCGACTGGTCCTGCGCTGCCCGTATCCAGCGGCTTCCCGCAACCTTCACCAGGTCATCGGTCCGCCGAGTGGGAGGCCTGCCTACACAGCGTTTTCCGGTGCGCGGTCGCCACTCGAGAACTTTAATTTTAAAACCAACATGAAATTAAAAAAAACAAATCGGGTTACTAGTCCATAATAAACATCTTGATTAATTTGCACGCAAAATAGAAAAAAAAAATGTCCTGTTCGTTTCTTAGAAAAAGTAATACAGTGCGATAATTAGAAGAGCTCCAGAAAAAGAATTATACGTTAGTTTTGTTTCTATACGGTAGTGGGGACAAGAAAGTTTAGTGTGCGCGGGTATACGTAATACATATTGTAGTGAGCTGCAACTCAAGAACCAGTGCACTTTTTTTTTATTCCTTGATGATGATGATAATAATATATGAAAATACATGACATGTAATAGGTACATAAGCGACTGAAGTTTCCACATATTGTTAATAAATTATCGTTGAAGAATTATCACACTAAATACCAATTACGTTACGTTATAGTTTAAGGTTATAGGTATGCATGAAAAAATATCAATGCACTCATAAGGGGCCGTCCATTAATCACGCGATGTTTTTTAGCAACTTTTTAGACCCTGGTGATAGGTGGTGAGGTTTTGGACCCCACCCCCTACCCAAAATTACGTGTATTTTTTGGTACAGAATATTATCTTTAAATACAGGTATAATGTAATTTAATTCTAGAAAATTAAGCTCCGTAATAAAAAAATCCAGACAGACAAACCTTGGGAAGAGTTGAAAACAACATAAGAACAACAGTCCGACGTTTGGAAATTATTGTAGAAATCGCTCGATCAACGAATAAATAAATACACGTGATATCTAAATACACCCTCCCTTCCCCTTGTGATATTTCGTGATTTTTTTCTGAACCCCCTTCCCCTTTTGAGCCTCACGTGATTAATGGACGATCCCTAAGCAGTATTACTGTATTTAGAACATGCTCTGACGACTCAGTATTGTATTTTTCGCGTAATTTATGCAACAGAAAAGTATTGCGAACGTGTGATTCGACCGCAGACCAGCTCTGGTGCATTTAAGAAGAATTCTATTAACTAAGTAAGGTGATTCTATGTAGTTGTTTAATAATTTTTACAGAAATTCCCTACCACTATTCAGGGATATTTGTTGTAGAAGATGCCTACAACAAATATCCCTGAAATCCCTAAAAAACGAAATGTATTTAGGTGTTATTTTTAGGTGAATTTATAAAGTTTATTGTTGTGTTATCATTTATGTTACCGTTTTCCTACAAAATGGGGAAGAATTCTAAAAATATTTTTATTAATTTTTCACGGTTTGTCGATGGCTTTATATCAAAACTATACAAAAACTAATTACAAATAAAGAAGGACAATAAAACACTTCAATCTCAAGCACAACTAAATAAAGTGTCAGTTTGCTAGAAGAACATCTAGTGAAGAATAGACATTTAAGCAAATAACGGTTGCAGCCGAGCAAATAAAAGCTTATAGACGTAGGTATGCTGCGTATGAAGTAGCGGACTTCAGAGAATGTATAGGGGGACTGGGGGCACTGCTGAGCTCGGAGGGGCAAAGGATAAAACTAATCACATATTCCCTTCACTGCGGCATCTTGGGACAAGTCTCGTGGATTTAGCGTAACTGACCTTAATCACTAGGTACTCTATTTTATAGTATGAACGACAACATCTTAGAAAAATGAAAGACAATAAATGTTGATAAATAATTAAGTAGGACAAGTGGAATAGACCAGTATTCGGTAAGACAAAATAAAGCGAAAAGGTTCGCTTAGTGTTTTTTCCTGTTGGTGTGAGTGAAAAACAATTGTTGTTTTGTCACTCAGGCTGCAAACTGTATAGTCAGCTAAAAAGTATACGAAGAAAATTCCAAAGATTGATACGATAAGAAAATTAATACTTGTTTTAAGACAGCAATATATATATTTATTTCACAATAATGTCAGGCTCGCCGTAGACACTGGAACTAAATACTGCAGAAAAAGCCGCCTCCGTCTGTGACCCGCACCGCCCCTGCGCTGCTTCTGCATTATCCATTTCCGCATTACTGCCTTTTTGTTCCCCGTTTGATTGTTTAAACGTGCGTCGATGTGGTATCCAGTGGTCGTTATTTTTTCCATGGCGCTTTCCCTCGAAATAGCTCCAGTCAATTGTTGGAAAAACGTTCCTCTTATTGTTTATGAAGAACAATAACTGCTTTCAATTTATATGTTTACAGCATCTGAAGACCTGATAGGCACTTTGCTTCTCTATTACACATATTTTCCATTGTTCGCCTGTCTGCAGGGCTGGCTTTTGTTCTTGGAACGTTACTTATTAAAACTTGGTGTTTCGTAATTTTTTTTCTGTGAACCTGTGCTTTTTTGTTCGGAGATTTTCTATACTTTGCTTCCGCGGCTCAATAAGTTTATGAGTGACAAAAAAACATTTACCTGGAACTATATACCCGATGTGAAAACGCACATTATTTGTACCTTTTGGCGCTGGCGGAGTCCTGTAAACCAACCAGCTCTAGCTGAGTCTTTGACCTTTTTCTCTGTTTTATGTATTCCTAGATTTTTCACTGTTTATACCAAATTTCTGTAAACAAATAAATAAATGTCTTTTATTTATTTGTTTATTTTACAGTTTCTAAGTGAGCAAAACCACAACCCCACACTTGTAAGCTGTTTTGTAACAAAGGCATAAGTATATACGTAATACGTAGGTACTACATACAAATATTAACTTATATTCAAATTGCTTTATCACTGTTGAAACAGTACAATCAAAACAAAAGTTTTATTCTTAGCACAACTAATATAACTGGAAGTGGGTGACAATACCAAGTCAAACATTAGGACGCGTGTACTTATGCAAAACGACTAAGAAATTATTTGAGTACGGCGTAGTTTTGGTGTTGGCGGCGCGGGCGACGACGTAAAGCAAGACAAACATGTTAATTTCCCCGTTTCCCCCTACCTCCCCCCCAAAGCGAGCGGTTGCAGCGCGCGCCAACGACTCAGCTCAGGGGAAATGATAAAGCTCCACGGAATTTTAAGAATACTCTTATAAAACTAACGACGACCAATTTGGCGCTGGAACGAGGTGTTATGTTTCCTGTACTGACGGTTTCGGGTTCAATAAGCATCAGTCAAACAAAAAGTAAAGTCAATCTACACTTCGCCTGTAATCTAATATCGTGTTTACGTAGGTTTTTTTAATACTTGAATTACTAATTTCTGTACTTCATTTTTGTAATTTTAAAACACTGTTTACAGTGGTAGGTACTTGGGAATACTTGCCACGTGCATACGCGCACTTTTGCCGCGCTCTGCTGCTTTGTCACTTACTCGACACTCTAAATAGGGAAGTTAACCGCTAGTAATCTGAGATACTTTTTTTTATCAAATGTAAAAAACGATTACAATGCTCTAAAACTGTTTGAAATAGCAACCTATGACGTCATAAGTTCCTCTAGTCGTTTTATACTTCTTACGAATTTTATAAATAAATAATTGCATTTTGTAATAAAATTCCAAACTAGTAAGATTTTCTGCTGTGTTATTATAAAATATTTCATAATTTAATGCTGATGTAGTCAACTGCCCTTTTACCTACCTAGCACGTACAAGAAAGAGAAGGGGAGGGATTGTGAGAAAGGGATTGTGAAATTACTGAATTATTTACAACCGACTTTGTCGAACATTTATTTTTAACTGAAAATTACTTTTATAGGAGACGAAACGGTCGGTCGGATCAAATTATAATATTACTTTATTATTCACAGCTTAAGCGAAACCACGTAGGCACCTTTCTTCACTTGGAAATCCATTACGCATTACTCAGCTATACTTTCTTAATGGAATTAACAAATGATATACCGCCATGAAGCGGTCGTGGCTCAGTGCGACTTACGTGATGCAAGTTAAGTGACTACAGACACGGTTACTACCTGGATGGTTTGACTGTTCGTGGCATTTATCTCTATCATTTTTGTGCTTCGCAAGGCACGTTAAGTCGTTGGTGTCGGCTGCTATCACCAGATGCAGTCGTTGATCCATGTCTGAGACCTTATAGGCGTAGGCGGCTTGAAAACTTCCGACACTGGGGTTGGCCACTAGCCCCACAACCTCCACCAATCCGGACTTGGTCCCTGTGTGTGGAGTATGGCCTAACCTTCTCGAGTTATGGGAAGAAACTCGTGTCCCTGCGGTGGGGACGATATAGGTTACGTAAAATTATTTGTACTCGTATTGTAAATATTAATTAATTAAACATAACAGAAACAATGTCCACGTACATGCTGCAGTTATTATATATACTAAATGAAAACGAAAAAAATTGGATAATATAGCGAAATACCTATATGTATCGTATGAACGGGGAGGGGGATGTTGCTTCGAGCAGTGAACTAATGGCTCAAATTGAACAATAACACAATTACTAATCGCTTGTAAGATGAAAGCCGAGAAAATTTCCGAGGCGCCTGTTTATAATTAATTTAGAACATTACCACGTGCACCTATATTACAACTCGCTATGTTTGCCTTCCATAACGCGCCGCGCAGATATCGTTCTGTTATGTTGATATCCTCTTTATATTATTCCTACTTTCTTTGGTTGGAATATTAAATGGTTGAGCTGAGTGGAACGCCCCGCAGTCTAATGACGTGCGAAAATACACTTGTAATGACTTGTTTTTGTTACCTACGTACTCGAGTACAAGAACTTATTTTGTGTTTGTTCTTTCATTATTAATATATTGTAAGAGATAATATACCTACTCGTTTTAGCTGTCTTAAACTTTCTAACAAAATTACCAAAATCTTTTCCGATCGTACAGTATGCTGTGTTGAATAAGGAGCAACAAGGTAAATGAACGTAATCGTCGCTTCGCGCAAAACTTTAAGCGGCTACTAATTAAAAACAAAACGTAAAAGAGGTACACTTCAACGCAGGGAAAACTAGCTTTTCCGAATTTAAACTTGTTCTTTTTCGCTCGTTTTCGCTTTTGTCCAGCTAATGAGGGTTAAGGGGCTGTATGGTTTTGACGCCTTTTTTACTACCAATTTTCTTTCAAATGGTGTTTAAGAAGAATGCCGTAGGCTTTGAATGTGTTTCACCGTACATATTGCTATTTTTACAGCTTCGGGCCAGTAAATCGGGCGTACAACGTAAGAAACTGAATTTCACTGGATCTTTGATGGATGTTTTTCAACCTTTTTCATTACTCGACCCCTTACAAGTTAAAAAATTCTTGCGACCCCCCCCCCCCCCCAGGCCTATAAACATATAAAATGTCAGTGATTTGAAAGACGACGTTTATAATTTTCTTCAAGTAGAAAATTATTAAGTTATTATCGTCTCCAATCGTCTCCAAAATACACTGGTAGACAAAAAAATCGACTCAAGATTTGTTGCTCGACTTTTGAAAAAATAATTCAGTCTACAAAACTGCTAAACACTAAAAGCAAAAAACTAGAAAACCATCAAACTAAAATCATATTTAGTAAACACACAGTTTTTGAACTTTTGGTTTAGTTTTATTTTGCTAGATTGAGTTAATTTTCTAAAAGTCGTGCAAGAAACTTTGAGTCGATTTTTTTGTCCATGAGTATAGAACCGCGTTTTGACAAATTGTTCAAAAATTAACAGACAGCCTTTTCACTAAAATTGTATTTTTTCATTGCACTACTTTTACCCGCGACCCCTTGAGAAAGACAGGTTGAAAAACACTGCACTAGATCACGTTTATCCCAAATGATTGCGGAAAAAACTATTTACCTTGCAAAATCGGTTTCTAAACAGTTCACCATATGGATTTATTCAAGCAAGTTTTACTGAAGTCACGGCGAGAGTGGTCGTGTCGGGTCGGTGGAGGCGGCGGACTGTCTTGTCGTCACACTCGTCGCGAGCCCATCTCAACAATATACTTTTGTTTATATTCTCGGCCTATTTCCTTTGAACTCGCATGTGGGCCCGAAGAAACGTAAAATAAACAAAACTTTCTCGTAATGTTTAATTAAATTAATCAGTCGGTTGATTAGGCGATGGTTCGTTGGCGTTGGCGTAAACAAAGCGCGCCGGCGGCGCCGCTGCTTTGATCTCGCGACTCGCGGCTGCGCCACACCTATTGTTGTAATGTATATTTGTAAAGATTTCCACCATAGTTGCGTAGTTCCTCGACATGCGACAGATTTCACTTACCTGCACTTTCCCAACACATTATACACCACTTTACCACGTTCACCACTGCTATAGAAGTAAATTGTGTAGGTATTATAATATCAAACGTAAACGGTTACTCAATCAATAACGACTTTGTGGATAACTATCAACTGCGTACTAATTTAAGAGAGTTTACTTAATATAATCTACTGGAATAAACAACTGAGCATATTAATATGATAAAACATACTTTTTTACATTTGCCAGAAATCACGAATAAATTAAAAGGTACAAGAGAAATATAAATAATGCAATGCTGACCACGATACAATAATGTGTATTAATGGTAAACAAAATGTATTATTAGCGGACATAAAGTCCGCGAGGCGCCAGGTCGGCCGTCTTCCTTCCGCCCCGCACTCCATTTGTTTATTCATACGCAACGCAACTGTTGTTATTTGTTTATGATTTTTATCTATGAATGTTTATAATACATTAAAATTTCAGTAACATTATTAATAACAAATAGTATGCAGATATCATTGATTTATTTTAGTCTTGAATTTCAAATAAAAAGATGCTTTCAACTGTATTCTGTAAGTACATTCATAAATGGACGTGCTGAAAATTCTTTGAATACTATAATGTATTTATCATCGTGGATATAATGTGAATGTATAATATTATAAATATATATCATTCAAGGTAATCATAAACAGAATAAATTGTTTCATCAAGCACTCAACAGATAGCGCCACATTTTTATTTTCAATCATGTTGTGTTTGTACTGAAAATAGCAGCACTGTAATAAAATCGATCAAGATCCCCTCAAAAATGTTAAAAGAGCTGAATATAATATTAACACGGCAAGTAAGAGCTACTCCCTAAACCATTTTTTTTACAAATTGCTAATTAGTATAATACTGTAACAAATGACTGGTATACGCAGAAAGCTTTGTATCATAGATTTGTCACCACAAATCAATGACGTAGGAGATAATGGACATGGCATACCTACAGAAAAAGCGTGCATACCTAAACTTGCTGAGAAACGAAAATGGTCGTTCGGCATAGTGCACACCCATTATATGAGATATGGTTTTATCGATATCACCGGCATGCAGAGAATGAGCGTCTATTTTTTTTGTACTCTACTCGTACATAAATCGCAACTGATGGCGAACTTTCGATTATTTTATTATTATTTGACGATAATGGTCAAAATTGACATATCCTCCTAAACTAGAGATGGGCAATAACAGATTAACGAAATGAAACAAGAAATTAATTATATTGGTTTTATCAGTTAATTAGTATGTAAATGGTCTGTAATCACCAATATAATTACTATCTACTGTGTCTTTTACACTTAAACAATAAAAGGCAAAAAGTAGGAGACAGAAGATGTGAAATGAGTGTAGATGGCTCGTGTCTTGCAGCGCTATAGGTGTAGGTATTCAAAATAAAGATAAATATTCGGAACTGTATTTTAATTTACAGCTTGGCCGTAAAGAGTTGAAAAAAAATTAATGATAGCGCTGTTGGATGCGAGCAGCACAGGACCGGTCGGTGTGGAAATCCTTTGGGGAGGCCTTTGTCCAGCAGTTGACTTCTTTCGGCTGATGATGATAATGGCGCCACTATCGCTTACATTCCAACATTTAATACTACAATCTAAATGAATTTAATACATGCAGGTTTTTAATATAAAATAAAATTACTTTTCATCGTTGTATTCAATAGTTTGTTTTCTGCATCCCTATAACTATATGAATGGGAAAATAAACAAGCCTAGGACATTTAAAGAAAATTTATTTAGTTTTATTCACATAAACATTCTGGTCGAAATAAATAACTTGATGATTTACACCTGATATGGCATCAACATTGTCATCTTCAGAATTTGAGCTGCTGTCACTGCTTTCCTTGGTGCCACTGGGTACGAATCCTTTAGCTGTTCCAGGACGTACAATAATACAATGTTTTCCTCTTAAAACATCATGCTTAATGCCTTTCAGATTTTTCTGTAATCAGAATTTAACATTATATTTAGGAAGAATGCCGTGCCTGACGAAATTGATCAACATTATTAAGTCGCGCTATGTATATGTATCGCGCTTATCCACTTTTTTCCATATTATGTAAACAGAACAACGAAGAGCATTTCGAATCGTCGGCTACCAGGATATTTCAGATCGGCTTGACTCCTTGGCTCTGCGTAGAGATGTAGCCTCATGTAGGGGTGTCTATGGGCGACGGTAATCGTTTACCATCAGGTGATCCATCTGCTCGTTTGCCACCTCTGCCATAAAAAAAATGTAAACAGAAATAACTGAGGGATTATATGACTGACTGTAAATTTGTGAATAAAATTCACCACTGACAACACTCTTAATCATTAAGTACTAACGTGGGTAGGTATACTTACCATTAAAAATCTTAATGGTACAGCTTCATCATGCAATGTTGTTTTGTCCAATGTGCGGTAAACATGATTCATGGAAATGAAGCGAACAGATGTTGATGGCTTTTGATGATGTTTTCTATGCCAATTGCTGCCAACCACTTTTTCTTTTTATATCCACTTCGGGGAAGCCTAAAAAAAATATATGTAAGTAACTTTTTCTAAAATTCATCATCATCCTACATAAATATCGATGTCTAAAAGAGTCCCGAAGAACAACACTAGCCACGTTAGAGCCGAAAAATATTTTAATAAAATAAAGTTAAAAGACAGACTGAAATTATATTGAAAAGCTACTTTCGGTTATTTATATCGCTTATCTTCTGCATTAAGACAAATACGTAATTTAGTTTGTGAAAATAAGGTATATTTCAACAAGATAACAATACGTACCGGTGCAGTGTAATGTTCGGCCGATTTCGGCTCATTTTGATGCCACATCCTGTAACACTACAATTAGGCATCTTAATTACTGTGTTGTTTCACTTAATTTATTATTTTCGGATGCTTTGTTTAACCATATTTAACAATTTTCAATTAAAACACTCGCGAGCGAAGGCACTTTGACAGCTCATGTACCAGTGACACCGAGAAACGAGAATGGCGAATCGGCCGCAAATAGGTATTTTGCTGACGTCACGAAAACAACGTTGCCATTTTGTAAAGGACAAAAATATTGTTGTCCTTTTTTTACTGAGAAGAATTACATAAGTTAGAAAGAAATAAAAGTATATTTTAGAATTCGCTATCAAAATGGCCCATATTTGTATAACTGATTGTTCATATAGACAAATATTTCATGTCCTCTAGTTTCTTTGGTCTGAGCCACAAATCCAAATTGCATGAATTCTCTATCTCTGTACATATATATGCAATACACACTTATTCATTATCTATTATGTATCTTGCAAATCGTTACAAGTATTTTTTTTTATCCATTATCCATGTAGAATTTTCTGAGATAAAGTAGTTACGAAAGAATATACTTTTAACGTAGCTATTTTATCTTACATACGTACGGAACATACTCGCGGCTATTAACTCGCACTGGCGGTCAACGGAAACGATTTGACTCGCCGGTTGATGATCCCCTATTGTCTGATCTGAATTGGATTAAGTAGCAAGTGTTTTCTCTTGTTATATTACAGGCAATATATTTTCGCAGTTTTCGCTGTTCTCTTGGCAATTTTCCGCATCGTTGCGCACACTTACTGCGCGCGGTATAATGACGCGTGTTCACCCGCGGCAGACTCAGACAACTCCTAGAACTTATATCATTGCGTAGGTATAACTAAAATCTAATGTTATAAAATGTACTACGTTTCGGCTAGAGCGGCGGCCAATGCTGGCCTTATAATCATCGCTCGACGTTCCCATCTGACCGATCGTTTCATATTCGCATTCTGATCAATCGCTGAGTTGATTGGAAACACCGGGATAGCAGAATTAGATTGAGTTCTAATTCGCGCATTGACCTGCACCTTTTGTAGGCAGAGTGGAGGGGGTGAGGGTGGCGCAGGGAACGGACGCACTACAACGGGTTATAAATAAGGCTCATACGCACCAACAATGCGTCGTTTAAGATGGCGGATTTCTGTACGGCTATTAGCTACCGGGCTTCAGTCACAACTGCATTCGTGTCGGGGATTGTGCAGTAAGCCATCCTGGACTGTATTGCTCTTACTGAACTGAAATAAAAGCTTTAGCTTCCCAACCTTATAAAAATATGTTCTGATGTCGTTGTCAGACGCTAAAACTGTATTATAACTTCGGACAAATCCTTGTTAATTATAAGTTATTATTAATAATGAAATAAATATGTTACACATTATATTTAAATTTTATCTCAAATGCGCCACAAAATAAACCACATACTTAGTGAAAACGAGATATTTGCAGCAGTTTGCATAAATGCATTAAGTAGAGTTGAAAGGTCCGCTGAAGTCACGTACAGCCGCCGGATAGTGGCAATAAAAATCTAGTAAAATTTTCAAATGGCCTTTAAAAAGGCTTGCGGTATTTGACGTCTGAATTATGTTGCACCAACATTAAGAATTTTTAGTAATAATGTATTTTATCTCGATAATATTAAACCTTTACTGAATACTTTGAACCATAATTCAAAAATATAAAAATAAATAAAAATAGGCTACGTTAAAAATGTAAAGAATTGTAGTTTTACTCGACGACGCGACGTGGCAAATTACCTAGATTTATAAGAATTAACTTATGATATGATTCAGATTGAATTTATAGAACGTAGAAAAAAGAAAACAGTTAAAATATCAACAAATTTTGTCATGACACTGCATGCTCTCAGTAAGTATCTATTACAATATTTTACTGTTTTCACCATCCCGATCGCCTCATGGTCATGACCGCTAACCACGTAAAGCATGTTAGACGCCAGCGATACGTCATGCATAGTAATACGTGAGTTAAATCCAAAGTCGAGTATCACACGGTTGTAAACAATTTCAATCCACCAAATGGCTACTGAACAATGAATTTGTTGATCACGAAAAAATCATCTACAAGACGATCGTGCGCGGGAGTTTCACGAACGAATACGGTAGTCGCTGGTCGTGTAGCCAGAGCCAGGCCGAGCCTGTTTCCTACTTGACAGGCGTTTTAAAATACGTCTTCTATTTTATTATTTCATATAGAAGTGTAGTCCTGGTTTCATGAATATAAAAGAATTTTCTTGGAATATTAAAAAAGAAAATAATATTACTAATATTGTTACCAAGCAATATTATTTTCTTTTTTCACCTTTTAAAAATGAAAACGATCCTCTTTTACCGTTCCCTTATCTGAAGTATTATTTTTATGTATATATTTATGAACTTAGTTTGCAATATGAAATAGTCATAATATATAGCCATTTGAAATCTAATTCACAGATACGAATGCCGAAAGTAACAAAGCCGAAAATTATTGTAAAGTCCGTTATTGAGGCATACATATTAAAGAAAGGCCCACATTTCAACAAATTATATGGCTTTGTTACGATTTGTACGAAACACAGGGCTATATCGGATAAAATAAAATATACAACAGTTTAAATGATAATTTATACTCCATTGTTATTCATTGATGTTATTATATGTATATTTTGCCATTGTTTCAAATCAGAGCATATTTCATGCATTTAATGTATAAAGCCGTGCACCAGTGCAAGATATCCTACAAGCGACAAATTGGTAAGCTTTAAATCTACAGCAAGAATGTCCCGTACAATTTATATATTATGCAACAATTTTCAGAGCTACAAACACTGCAATAAGATTTTGCATAAGAAGGAAAATATTGGTTTTTCGCAGCAATATTAGGTGTAATGGAAAATAAAATCTATGATCAATGGAACACTGTTGATTAAAGTTTTATTTATTTATAGAATTTTATACACTGCCTCGTAAATAACTTATTAAAGGCTATTAATACAATCTCGAAAAGGCAACATCAACGTACTTTACATTTAATAAATTGAAATTGTATATTTTTGCACTTGTATACTTTTGTTGAATTACAATTAGACCAGATTCTAATTTAATATAAGTACAGATTCCTATTGACTGTAATCTGTTTGTGTTTCATTAAAATAAAATAAAATCCATTTTTTGTGGTACAACAAAGTCTTAGCCTACTAAAACCTACTTGTACCTATACAATAATTGTTCGACAGAAAAATCCACTTTACGAGTCCTACAGTTAGCTATTTTTATACACCATGTATATATATAGCATAGGTATATAAATATATTTAAGTGCTCCGAATATGGCATGATACATTTGCACACCCCCATGGTTTACATTCCCAGATCCGTATTCTATCATAGTATACGCCTTCAGAAAAATAAGCTTATTTATTGAAATTTATTGCGTTAATTTGAAAGTGCAAATGCGTACATACCTTACGAGGTGTTTTATCCAATATAATTAACTGTTACTTTTACTGACTGTTACTTTTTAAATAAAGCAAAATCTACATTTTTATCAACTTCAGTCCACACGTGATAGGTCTAAGAGATAGGCACGAGAAATACAGAGTACAACAGCAATATTTCTCTCGTGTATAGATAATGTAATTTACCTGGGTATTGTAAAGTTATTACTTGGAAATTAAAAGATTTTCGATATTACTGGGTAGTAAGTAATCAATATGTAGCTGTAAAACACATAAATGGATTAAATGTTAGATTATAGAGTGCTTGAAACACAGATAATACTAATAAAATTATTAACGATTGAAGCTTCATTTTAATACATTTATCTAATTAAGAAGAATATTACAATTAAAGTAATTTTAATAGAAGTTTAATTTTTTTGCCCGAATTCATGCATTTGTAGTAACAATTCATACAATAGCACGCGCTAATCGCAAAAAAATAACAATTGTTTTGCATGGAATATTGCATATCAGTAAACCTATTCAAGTTTCAGTTGAAGGAAGGAAATCGGTAATTAAAAATGCTTTCTTAATTAGTTATTTATAAACCCGTAGATGAAGTGATTTAAGTGTTTATAAGTATTTTACTATTGCATATTTCAGCAAAGATGTTTAATGTTGAATAGTTGAACGTATACCTCCCTCAAAAAAGTTCCATTTAGTACAGCTCTGGGCCACATACATCCAGCCATGCCGTAGGAGCTTTCTTCCCCATCGGTTATCAGTTCCTGCCCATTGAGTTGCGTCATTTACTTTAGTTTTTATAAAAAAAATCCGTTTTGCTGTCAATCACATATATAACCTCAAGAATATGCTCTTTCCAAACCGGTTTGAGTATAAAACGAGAACGTTTGAAACTATCTTCATCGTTCCATGTTCATTTTAATTTTTGCAATCTGTATTAAACCTTCTCAAGACTTTTTAGTGGTATCGGTGACAACTATCATTCAAGTTCCCATTTGTATAGAGATCAGTTCCGATTCAACATTTTACAATTAATGGAAAAATGTGCGGTTTACGCAAAACAAAAAGATTTTTTTAAATATTCTTCCAATTAGGAAACGAAAACGCAGGAGGGATTGAAAATCAATTCGGGAGCTACAATATAATATTATAAAGCTTTTGGTGTAAAATGCCTTGATTCAGTGTATTGTTTTTCCCGTCTGCGTCTCCGTCGTGTATTATATTATAAATAAATAAATGCAAACACACAACAAACGAGTTGGTGATCAATACAATAAAAAAATTACCTTAAAGCTCCTTTACAGAATTAGACATAATACGTTCGTATAATTACGTATCGTTATTTTAACGACATTTTTGTAGAATCTTAAACAATTAATATAAATGTACTTAATAAGTAAATAATACTGTTGTTACCATGTTGTTACTTAATTAAGGCTTAGCCCTTTCCAAATATGAAACTTGGACAATACCATAGAATTGAAATAGAAAAATGAAGCAATTATTGTGGAAAGACAATATTTATTGTTGGTATTGGTTGGTTGCCTCTTTATCATACGTGTATGGAACCGTAATTACAAAGTACGACTACAACATGCGGTCTGCCTGTAAGTGAACTAACTATTAATTAGTTAAAGTTTATTCTTTTAGTAAGGAAGAAGGGCCGCTTGACGAAACCGCCGGTTTGCCGTTATTAAGTTGGTACCATTTGCTCGTTTTAGTTAAAAGAACAACGACACCTGAATATAATTTTGAAGAGTCTTTTGACCCTTACTGTACTACTAATTTAACATGTGATGATGATGATGATGTACTCCGAGACGTATCCGTCGACGGCGACGCCCTGTCAGTTTGGATCACATGTTTAACATTGTATCAAGTAACCGGCTCGGCTGTATAAGCTGCTAGCGAAATGCTTCTATGGTATATAGAAATTTGGGTTCATTCAAAATTCAAAATTCTTTATTGCCTTCATGATCATGCCAAATTTTATTTTATTAGGTTCCGTGCACAGAATGTGCTTGCCAAATTTTATTTTATTAGGTTCCGTGCACAGAATGTGCTTGCTAAATTTTATTTTATTAGGTTCCGTGCACAGAATGTGCTGATGGGACTTTATTTCAAAGCGTTGTTTGTTGTGTGTATTTCTATTCCTTCAACTGATCTACCTTTAAATGGTTGTATCTTGTGATCCGTAGTAGTAGGTAGGAGGTAATCCGTAATATTTAGAAGATAACCAACTTTTTATTACTTATACAAGTTCAAACTTACTGTGACTATAGTGCTTACTCTGACGTAAAACAACAAATACTGAAAATCGGTCATGCGCGAGTCAGAGTAACGCTAAAGATAACGCGGAACCGACTTTTTCAAATTATAATTTTGTAACCCAAATGTATTGTGTTGTGGTTCGGAATCCTAGGTACACGAGCCCGACTCTCGGTGCACGATCCGAGCATTTAATTCAATAAATGCTCAAAATTTTCGTTGAAAAAACGAATTGTGTATTTATATTACAAGTAGAATATAATATTAATAAATCTTCAAATTTTATACAACGCATAATTTCACTTCGTATTCAATACTTTTAGTCCCTACACCTACTAACTTCACCTATTTATTTTGCTTAAACTCCGAGAACACAGAGTTCCACCTCAAAGGAAATAGAAAGAAAAATAATAAACAAAGAGTGGAGTAATGAAGAAACCCGTTATAAATTAATACTTATCGAGTAACCGGAGCATGTGTTCCCGAACCGGGCGATGCAAAACGTATTGAATTACAGTACACGATAAATAAGCGAAAATAATGTTTAATATGTAAATACAGGGTATTGTTATAGTAACGAGTCTTGCTAAATCACAATATGAAGTTGATTTATATCTCAACGGTTGGCTTGCCATCATGGGAGGCCTATAAAACCCCACCAAAATGAAACACACACCTCTTCTGAATCGGTTGGACGTATTGATTCAAAATGCAATATCCTTTTTTGCAAGTTGGATTTGTAATTTGGAATTATTTTACTTTTATTGGCATTTGGTATTGGCTATAGACAATTGCTGATTATGTTTTAATATTTATAGGAGAAAACAAACGCAGTTGTATAATTTTATAGGAACTTAAGTCAAGGTTCAGTTAATATTAATTTATTAATAACACCAGTTGTCAAAGGCAGAAAAAAATACGATAAGCACTCCATTAGTACGTCTTTGTTTTAACAAAAAAATATTATTATTATTAAGTAAAGTATTTCTTAGGTATCCCATAAAACTAATAAACAATAACCAGAGTTCTACTGATATATTTCAAGGATTCAAAATCCAAAACCCAGAAATCATACTTTCGTGAGTTACTGCTTTTTCTCGGCGACCACACACATGCCCCTTTGCAAATCGGCTATAATGATTTGGTCATTTTATGACCCAACATATAAATAAATGCATTATTCTTGAAAGTACCGTGTAATGCTTTTAAATTATATTTTTAAGGTTATGCTCCATAATATGTATTGAGTGAGGAGTAGCAATCGTGTTACTATTAGCAGAGTACCTGCCTATGTCAGCTAAATTAACCGATATTTACACATAATGACAAACTTCAGAATTGGAATCTTAATGCTGGTCTGACTTAACATAAAGGACAAACTTTTTGGGAACTTTTATTTAGTGCGTGATACTTTTTTTACACGGTGGTGATTGTCGATTGGATCCCAATCTTAACATATTCCTTAGATATTTTTTAAAAGAATACAAGGCAGTCGGCAGTCTAAAGTTTTTTATTTAAGTAGTAGCTTTTACACATTCTTTTAAATTGTCATTTTTTCTACCAAGTACAAAGTCCCCCACACGGAATTTGTAAACTCAAAGATAAGTAATAAGTTGGAATGAGCAGCAAAACAAGGAATATTGTGCCTAAGTCCATGCCGTTTGTAGTGCTTGCAGTAAGTTAGGGCCGCGACAGACAATACGCCGCCGTTGCGCCCCGTGTAGCGGGTAGCGCCGGGTAGCGCACTAATCGCATTACCGAACTAATCACGCGCCGCTTCGCCGAGGAAATACATTAATATCCTGCCAGCCTCGCTCGCACGAAAAAGAGCACAGGTACCCGGTCGGTTTTCGGATGTGTCACACTCTTGTAGCAGATATAGGCTATCCACTCTGGACCACGGTAGATAGGTTGTGCGAAGATTTTCAATAAGTAACTATCAACACGAATAAATCTTCAAGAGCTTCATTACCTTGCAAAGAAGAAAATTAAATATGTAAGTAGCGTAATTTGTACGTGCATGATAGTGTCCTGTACTTAAGATAATGTGATTCTGTAACTGAAAAGCTATATGTATAAAAGGTATCACGAATATTTCCTGTAAGCAGCTACGTGGCCATTGGATCAATTTCCACTATACATTGTTATTATCTATTATTACTACTATTCATTATGTCTATTGTCGCATCTCGACTCGTACTTGTTTAACTTACCAACGTAAATATGAGAAATCGTATCTATATAAATAAATGCTCATAACTTAATCTACTTTATAACTGCATAGTTCTGTGTCTGCAGCTATCATCGAGTGATTATTCCTCTTGTCCTTAAGGCGGGAAGTATACTCAATCTGAGCAGGTTGATGCATGATAATTTAATATCGACCGTAACGCCAATCATTTTAAGTTCAGATCAGTGTGGGTACCGTCGCGGCGGTTACGTCAAGGCCGAACGCAAAATTCTCGAGATTTCGATGTTTTTATTACTTTTCTTGGCTTTCAAATAAGTTAAAAAAAATCCGTTCAATACAAATTGAAGGTATTAAATTGGCCGATTTTTGTGTGTTGGTTTCAACATAAACAAATATTGTGTTTCCGGGAGAATTTGCAATTAATGCAAAATACAGGGATTACAGGATATTTTTTTTCATCAAAGTTTCTGTGATTTTAATGATTCTGTTCAATACAATTTGTTTTTTATTGTTTCAAGTATGTTATATATTTTTTCCATGGTGATAGCTTTAACCATTACTTCAAGAATTTGAATTGAATATTGCGATTTGGCTATACTTAGCGCCTTAAGCTGCGCCGCCTAGGTAATGAGTTCACTAAATCGCTGCCATCAACTTTGACACACGAACCAACTATTATTTTTTCAGTTTTCCATACAAATTCTTGATTCAGATTTAGTATGGGAAACTGAAAAAATAATTGTAGGTCGGATTTCTTTTATATTTTTCATGCATTCTATACTTGATTCTGTGTAACTCCTTAAAATCTGAAATGATAAATGAAATATGACTTTCAATAAAATTTCCTTTTAAAAGTGACTTGGATACGGAAGTTCGTTGCACCCTTAAAATAGATTCCACGGCCGCGGAAACACCCGCGAATGGTAGCGAGGCTACGCGGCGGGCTCGCAAGGTAACGCAAATACTTTCAATAGTAACTGCACAGAACATTCACTTGCTCGTTTGTCGGGGGCGGCGGCGGCGGCGGCGGCGGCGGCGGCGGCGGCGGCGGCGGCGGCGCTGGGGTGCGGATAGGCCCGGCTATCGCACACTTGATGCTATCATAATGATTATTAACATGTGAAGCGCCGTGCCAGGCGCCGCGCCGCGCCTCGCCCTAGATATGTTTGACATAAGTCAGTTATTTTAATACAGGCAATTAGAGGTTCCTGCTAGGCAACAAAGTTCCAAGTTTTCGATTAACTGCGGTGGTCTTTAAGTGGATTTAAAATTGCTCGCTGAATCGATGGCACCCGTTGCTGGCACGATTTTTAACTCTGAGGTGTCAAACTTTTAACGGATAGATACTGTAGTCTTCACTAAGTGCGTCGGGTGATCCATTAGGGCTCCACCACAGCCTATTATAACTTACGAGCTTCGGCCGAGCTCCTCCTGTGCCGCTCACCTCCGCACCGCACCTCACTGCGGATGCATTTATAATGTGCTAAAATCTTTCATGACGAAACTATGAGAATTTTAAAGCTTTTCCGGAAATATATTATTATAACTTGAAAGATTTTTTCGTATATTTTAGATTACATTTCAGTAGCAAGTTATAAGAAGGATTAGTAGATTTTAATTATTTTTCGAAATTCATTCTTTTCAAAATTGTTCAAGGGATCGAAAAGTTTCTTTTATCCCAATGAACTTTTTCATGAGGCGCTTCCGAGCATGTCGGTAGCGAGCGAGGCGCGTGAGACACTTATTGTCTCTGGTGTTAATATTCATATAGAAAATATTAGGTAGGGGGCTGGTAGTGGCGGGTGGGGAGGCTCGATCGCCGGCGGCCCCTCTCGCCGGCATCCACTCCAACACGCTCTGCGCGCCTTTAATGAACTTTATGTCACTGTTCCCGAATACGAGTACACTTTTCTTTGCCGCTATCGTATGTTAGTCGAACAAAGCCCATGTGTGAAGTCGCTTGGAAGGGGTAAACGCGAGCCGGCACTTTTGCTTGTTCTTATTGTTCGACGCTTTTTGCAAAGTCAAATAGGTCGCTGGAAAAATATTTGTTGAATATGGGAAGTAAGACGCAGTGGTGGCCGTCGCTCTGCCCCCCCTATCACAGCCATGAATAGGATGAAAAAATTCAAATAATCAACTTACAGGATTTAGTTTTAGTTTACAGTTGTTAGAATATACTGGAATGTAAATTTACTTATCTAAATTGGAACATTAAACATCAACTGTGCAACATGTGTATTTTACTTACGTTAGTTAAACAGGTCAAATTATTGATTGATTTACCAATATGCAGATTCGGATATGAATTCAGTTTCAAATTTTATAATGAATGGGCATTGCGAATCTGCGATTAGGATCTGCTTTCAATTATTTGTATTGTTTTAGGTGGTTTGGAGATATTTTATGAGTTCCCAGCTATAAATAAGAGAATACATCACACACAATACAAATCAAATGCATAATTTACGTATATATACAGGGTGTAAGGGACAGGTTTCCGAAAATTTTAAGGGCTTGCTCAGTAGACGAAACTGAACAACTTTCCACAAGAATTTTTTTCAGGAAACAAAAAAAAATCGGCTTATCCATACAAACTGTCCAATCAAGCTTATAATTTTCCAAAGTGGTAAAACGTGTGCCCCCCCCCCCCCCTGTAACTTCTAAAATAAGAGAATGATAAAACTAGAAAAAATACAGGGTGTAAGGGACAGGTTTCCGAAAACTTTATGGGCTTGCTCAGTAGACGAAACTGAACAACTTTCCACAAGATTTTTTTTCAGGAAACGAAAAAAAATGTTTGTATGGAGAAGCCGATTTGTTTTTCGTTTCCTGAATTTTTTTTTTGTGAAAAGTTGTTTAGTTTCGTCTACTGAGCAAGCCCTTAAAGTTTTCGGAAACCTGTCCCTTACACCCTGTATATATATATCTTTTTTCTAAGATCTCACTAATATTATAAATGCGAAAGTATAGTTGTTTGTTTATTTGTTTGTGAGTTTGTTTGTTTGTTTGTTCCGCGTTCACGACGAAACTACTAAACGGATTTAGATGAAATTTGGGGTAGGTAGATAGATAAAGCACTCTGCTAACACATAGGATACTTTTTATCCCGAAAACTTAAGGGTTCCCGGAGGAATGCCTATAAACTCTAAATTTTTACTCTGGCGCCATTTTCTTTCTCTCTGGATCCAATTCTAAAGTCCACGCAGACGTAGTCGCGGGCGGAAGCTAGTACTTCATAATTTTGATTCAAACATGGTATAAGAGAAAAGTTTGCCCGTCTATAGTGTGGTTCGGAGTGGGGTTCAGTTTAGCATGCACAGGGGGAGGGGTCAGGGGAGAGAGCGCCGGAGTTAGATCGATTCTAACGCGGGTATTATTCTCTGGTAATTAGAATACCGCTTCGTGTACAAGCTGTGATAATGGCGATAAAAGTAGCCAACAACGCACCAAAATTTTTATTAAGTATTTTTCTTAAGAGGCATTATTCTATAAATGGGTAAATAAAAGTTTTTGTATAACCAACGCCAAGCTGCACTGCTTCAAATACACAAATAAACGCAAATAACAAAGCTCTTTGAACTGTTTGCAAATTATTTTATGCTTCCCTTTTCTTGCAAATAAGCTTTAAAAGTAGTCACGATATAGTGGTTTTGTTTCCCATCTCAGAAAATTTAATCAGTAACGTGAAAAAACAAATCTTAAAATTAAAAGTTTTATATCAAGGTGGACTTTTATAATATTTTTTTTAAATTCCTTAAAAGTTTATGATTATTTCGTCCACAAAGACTTTTTCCTTTACTAAAATTACATGCATTGCGCTTTTGGTACTCCAAACCAAATCTGGTGTATTTTCACTTATTGGCCTCAAAAAGTAAAATCTCGGTACATGCCTACATCCGGAAGTATGTTAGTTAAAGCCACCTTTATCAAACTCAATAAGAGTAAGCGGTGATATAAATACATTAGCCAACATAGTAAGGCCTGTTGCAATTAATTAAATCAAACGATTCTAATTAACGTTTCATTATAGGAATTATAGGTTTATTTTTAATTACACTTTTATTACGGTTGCACAACAGTCGTCCTTCCAGCCAACTGGGCGGCAGCTAATGATATTGATCAGACTTCATGATAATTTCATTTCTATATGACTTATTTATTAGATGTGTAGCTTAGGTGTTTTTCTACAGAACCTGGAAGCAACCCTTAATTATCCCCATACATAAACTGCGGTTTATCAATCCTTACTAATTTATAAATGAAAATGACTATATTTGCATGTCCTTCACTCGCGTCGCAACGAAGCAACGGGTCGACATGATTTTTGCACAGAAATAGTAGACTGGATGGGAAGTGACACGCTACATATTATCATGTAAAAATATCGGATTCCTTCGGTAATGACACTAGGACCAGAAACCCATTAATTATGCAACTTTAGACAGCAACACTTATATTTGCTATAACTACTAAATCGATTTAATTAAAAAAAAGTCAAAGAGCTAAGATTGAGAGCGGGAAGCAATATAGCACGGTTTTATCCCGAAAAACCAGTTCGAAAGAAATGTATACATATAGTTTTGTTGTTTATTTTGTACATAAATAGTACCTATAACAAAAAACTTCTCAAAATTACATGCATTATTGTATAATAACTAGTGATCGGAAATTCGGATGCTATTATACCTAAAATTGGGGAGCTATCATAATATGGACATGCCGTTTTAAATAGAATTGGAAACTGTAGACCATACATATGTAGTGTTAAATGTTTCACATTTTAGCCCCCCTATCACCGCCTACAAGGATTACCGGTAGCCCTATGTATATAAAATAAGTTGTGGATATAAACACATAATAGCATACATACATAAAATTTTCAATAATATCAACATTCACTACAATCAGATCATTACAATTAAGAATCCCAACACTTTTTACGATCCCGATATCCCGGGAATTTTTTCTATGAAAATCTATAAATTTATTGGGAAAGGCATATCCATACTATTCTTTCTAAAAATGAAATTGCATCCGAATTTCCGATCACTAATAATAACATTTTTTTAGAACTGATTTTTGTTTACTCCAAAGTGATCTTACACTACACTACTTACATTACACTGCTTGTTTCTTGACACTGATACCTACTTTGTCATGAATTTTAATTAAAAAGTAAATCGTAATAGTAGAAAATTCCTTCAATTAGATTTTTTAATTAGCTCTTTCGGAAATATGATAACATACGCAAGGTTCAAACTTACGCGATTATCTGTATAGTGCAATCACTAACATAGAACAACAGATAATGAATAAGATGTAAATAATGATAAATAAAAAGTGTACCCTATAAACAATACCTAACCATTTTTTATGAAATTCTTTTCCTTAAAAAATACGTTTATCATCCAAAAATCTAAATTGCAATCATTATTACAACATTAAAAGGTCCACGAACTACTTATAAATACGTTTAGGTACATAATGATGGATCTTGTATGCTCCTGTTTATTCTTTAAAATTAATAAATATAAATTAATATATTTCGGCAGTAGAGACAAAATTAGACGTTATTGTCATTTGAAAGAGTAGTTATCTCACATGATAAATATCACAAGTGCCATGACTTGACAAAACTTGCCGTTTATTTCATGACCACATTTTATCAATTTAGATCTGACTTGCACCGTAACGCATCAAACGACAGATTTGGACACGTGTCGCTCGAGAAGACATTTTCTCCTGCTGGCTCTTTGTGTGCCGTTCAGTCAGCCTCCAGCAATTATTCAAAATACATCAGGCATTATTAGATAGGTGGATGCCCGATGCGTTTTGCATTGCGAATCAGACGGACTTTGTGTGCACAGGGGTGTCTGCGACTAGTTTCTATGCCATCTGAAACATTTTGACTACAACCCACTTTGTCATCATGTTAGTCTCCGGTTAGTAATATAGAATTAGGTACGGAGCACATCAGCATCACCGGTATCATTCTGAAAATTTTAAAGTTCACCAAAGCGTCAAACTTTTACAGGTCTAAGACCTGCGTTCAACAGAGGAAGTTCCCCTTTTCCGACTGATATTTATATACGTAATAATGAGCGAAATATTATGGACAAATGAAGTGCATTAAAATACATTTAAAAAGAAAGCGGTGACCTTCCAGACCATTGTAAATTCGCGGATAGTTTTTAAATTGGACCATGAACGTCATGTGCAGTACAAACTGATCAGTAGACCGACTGATTGACAAACTGACTAGTTTGACATGGGGCTGTACGGGGAAAGTTGTACTTTTTCGCATGTACGGAATTTAATGACAAACCTTTGGGGAAATCCGAGCTTGGAGTTACGTATACTAGGCATATTAAACGCCTCTCGATATGTATACATATGTATGTACGTACATACATACATACATACATATATATATATATATATATATATATATATATATATATATATATATATATATATACACACACACATACATTTAGATATGTCTTAAAGCTTTAACGTTAATCGACGAGCAGATTGTTCAATTTATGCATAGCGGTTGCCCTATATTTTTTTGAAAATTAGTTATGGCATTCTAAATGACATTGTAAGAATGATGAGAAGCTCAGATTTTTGAAAGTATATTTTTTTACCATCTTTCATTAGCATTGATTCTTTTTCAAATTTCTCGCAATCTTCGGGGTATTGCATGGAATTATTTGAGCATTATTTTGTCATCGTACAAAAACTTGACTACGATATCGAATGTGCACTTAAGGACCTTTTATATGTTTCCACATACGACCAAAGCTTTTTTTCCTGTGCTGAAAAGCCTAAAGAGAAAGACTCACGTCAAACATAAGTATAGTAAAATATTTTTTGCTCTATTGTTATTGTCGCTCTCTTTGTGCATAAAGCTAAAAATCTTATATGCCAAATAAAAACCAAAAAATTGGAAAATGCCTTCAAACACCATACGGCAGCCCAGCACAGCGCTGAGTCGCAGCCCTGGGGAACACTTGTGTTTATACCTTCGTGTCACAGGCAAATTGTAGAGCCAACCTAAAGCTGAATTGTCCGCGCCCGCGCGACAGGGGATTGGCGACAGCACTTCCCTGAACGCTAATGGTCCTCGGGCGCTGCAGCTGCTACAAAAATTCTCAGGCTTTGATTGGTACGACACATCTATGACTCATTTAGTCGAAACTTTTAGTCACCGAGTAGATCTAAGACACGTTTAACTTTTAGTCCCATTAATAGTATCCCTAACTAAGTTGTATCTTTTATTTGTGTAAAAATGTATTATTAATATAGATACATATTATTTTATTATTTTAAGCAGTCGATATAGAGGCTAAATCGGCTTAGAGCAGGCAGAGAGAATATCTTAACTCATATATATTATTTTTTGTTTTTATTTGAAGTAAATAATAGTTTGTCGTAGATGCATGCATATTATGTATTTAATTTTTCTTCTTCCTAACTGCTATTGTACATTAAAGATACCTAAGTATTTTAGTAAAAGTATTGAAAGCAGTGAAATTATCTCTAAATCCTAAAGAGGTGTCGGATAAAGCCGGTAGTGTTCACACTGGCTTAAAGTGAAGCTAATGAATTTTAGACGTCTCTTCCATCAAAAATATCAGCTCTCCGGAACGGTGGACGGAAGCAATCTACCCTGCCCCCCTGCCGTGCCGGCTTGATTGCAGCCTCTATTCGAATATGAATGATTGGCGAAATGTTTGATTTAACTTTAGGCCTGCATTGTGCTTACATTAGTATTCCCTTTGCACAGTTTGTAGCCGTACCGCACATTATTTGTATACGAGTACACTAAGCATGAAATGTTGCCAAGCAAACGTGTAGGCAGTATTTGCGTGGAGGTTTAGAAGGCGGGCGGCGGGTGCCCGGCGACCCCCCTGCCGACCCCGTGCGTGCACGGATGAGAAATGCCCGCATCACCCACTCTGAGGTTTCAATATTCCATATCGAAATGCATTCAACTGCTACATTTTTGGACTAATAGAAAAGAAATAAAAGCTCTTTGATCGCAAAACGACTTGACGGAAACCTAAAGAGCTTTCGATTTGTATTTTACTATTGAGGATTTGCTACAAAGATTCTTGCAGGTATTGCAAAGGAAAATAGTCTATTATATTTTTGACATATATATAAGGTGCTACTTTATTAGTGCCCGATATTTTAGTCAGTGCTCCTACTCCTGATTCTGATCAACTTTCCCCAAGGAACCCATAGTAAAATTTCAAAAAATTTTTTTGGCTCTTCATACTAATTTAGCCACACGGCTGATCGATTTATATGAAGAATCCAAAATTTTTTTTTAGATTTGACTATGGGTTCCTTGGGGAAAGTTGATCAGAATCAGGAGTAGGAGCACTGACTAAAATATCGGGCACTAATAAAGTAGCACCTTATATATTTTATAAATATGTGCATAGTAACATGCCAAGCGAGTTCATTAATCGACAACAATGATTTTTCTAGTCAACACAAAAAGTGCTATTTCTCTACTAAGCAGACAAGGCACATGGGAAAAAATGGAACCACTTATAAAACATCGATCCATACTAATAATATTCAAGTCCTTACAGTTGCGTTAGCCTCACTCGAATTAAAATGTAGAATTTTCCAAGAACAGTTTACATGACCGCTCAACGGTCGTCGACGTCTAATTTTCATAGCAGAACAAAAGGAGCAAACAATGCGAGTTGCCGAGATATACCCGCACCCGCCGCGCCGCGCCGCAACGTAATATAGCAGTGTTTAGCTTTGATTGAACGCATAAGAATGTAGAGACTAGCGAATATTGTAATATGGCAGAACAGGACAGAGTACTGAGCGAGGGGAACGGTTATATCGCAATTACCTCGTGAGATTGTTGAATAAATTTACATTCAGTTGATTGAAATAATAATGAACTTGCTACGGCACACTCCGTAGAATCGTATGCGCTATTTAAATTAATAATAAAATCATGATGTTACAGAAATCATGCACGTGAACCACCGACGTCATTTCTATGATAATTTTATTCTTTCTTCTGTTTGATTTGAATAATGCTAATTTGGGCGGAAATAAATACAAAAACCGGAATTGATTCATGTTTCGCGCGAGCGAATTTTTTTGCGTTTTTATTTTATGCAGGATTGCTAAAGTTCTCCTTTCACTACTAAAGTCTATTGCAACTTTATGTGAAGTATCATGTGATTACAAGTAAGAAAACTATAAAAGTTATAATTACATTTTAAGGTTGATGTTACGTTACCACTTTGGCAAAGGCGTGTAAAAGGTTAGATGATCCCACTACAACCAACCCTAGTTGGCTAGTTTCAAACTTCCTACACAGTGTTATGAAACCCGCAAGGACTAGGGGCGAATTGTCAGCCAGCCCCAAGATCGGATCGTTGACATGTAAGTACAAGTCGATGGCAGACGTGCAAGGGTCTCGTACGGCGCGGCGCACGGATGTCGCGGGCGACCCTGACCTAGCGCACGCATGGGCGGGTCACGTGGTCGGGGGCGGTGCGAACCTCCGGCCGTTCACCTTGAGACGTTGTATTGTAAGCGGAAGCGAGAGCGACTCAGACTCAAAGCAATTTGGAAATTCTCCAGGCCAGTCATAGCAGCAGTGAAGGTGCTAGTACTTTACAGCAGTGTCTAAGTAAGTATAATGGTTCATATACGTAAATTTATAGATATTTGTTATGACAGGGTAATTTTTAACCTAACTAACTGTTGTAACATGACTAACTTATCGAAGCCCTACACTGCTACTGCCAAAAATCCTGCCAATCACGAGTATAAACACTTGCTTTATTTATATTTATTTTCATTTGCTAATACGTGGTCGGCAGGTAGTTGAAAGGCGTTGTTGACGCCTTCTCGTCATCAGTCCACCCGAAAGGCACTTCCCAGGCGCGTGAAGCACTAGCCGTGGGGGATGGGCCCCCACGCCTCCACCACCCGAGAGTTCGAAAAAAGGCGATGTACTTCGAATTGTTCTTTTTATGTCCAGGATCGATCGTTTCGGTAAAGGAGTGAGTTTTTATCTGTCCGGCCCGCTATGCCCTCGGTTACTTCACACGTGGTAGATTAATTGCGGGTGCGTTCAGTGGAATCGTCCGATCAGAAAATCTGTCAGATTTTTATAGGCTGTATTAATGAGCTTAGTATCTTCACACTGCAACACCGCATCATAATTAGCTACATTTGTAGCAAATGTTGAACAATACCAGATTCTTGGCGCTTTTTCAATCACCTGAATGCAGTATATATATATATATATATATATATATATATATATATATATATGTATAAGGTGTTAACAAATTAGCTGTTATTACTTAAACCGGGGCTTCTACTAGTGAAACTGAACAACTTTTCCAAGGAACCCATAGTCAATTCGCGAATATTTTGTTTACTTTTCTAACAATTCGGTCACCTGATCGGCCCACTTAGTACGGGAAGACCAATTTTTTTTTTTGCGAATTCATTATAGGTTGCTTTGGGAAAGTTGTTCAGTTTCATGAGTAGAAAGAAGCTCCAGTTTATGTAATAACAGCAAATTTTTTAACACCTTGTATAAATAGGGCAATTGCAAATGTCCAATTAGAAGGATATTAGGATAAGTGAAAACGTACCTCGTAGTATCCGTACTGGATCATCTCAGCTACCCATAAGAAGTTGCTCGACAATGAATGGAATAAGAACTTACCTATTTTGTAACTAAAAATCTTTTTTTGTAACTGCGATACTTCAAGTATCCATATGAGGCAGTTTATGAGATAGTGTTGCTTGCGTTGAGGCTAGTTAAGTCAAGAGTCGGTATCTATGTCACTGTAAGATCAATGTATACGCGTAACTTCACTGCAAACCGGATAATACCAATATCGATGATTTATGACTGGATCGCCTGTTTGCATGTTTTATTTTGACATTCACGTTTAAACGGATTACGCGATCTTATTATGACATAGATACTGACTCTTGACTGCAGTAATTACAACGCCTCCTTCCTCTAACAACTCTATCACATAAACTGCCTCATTGTAATTGTTTACCAAGGCAATGAGGTAATGCAAGCGATGCACATTTTTTTGTTTCATTACGCTATTAAACTATGTAGTCTTTAGTATATTGTGTAAGAGTATTATAAATAACCCGGATGCTCTGGCGAGGAAAGCGGACATCGCGGGTACACTTAGACAATTCGTCCAAGCTGCCTTGCAACCCGAATGTAAGAATAAACATTCAATAAGCACTTTATCTTATCATTGTCGGAAATTCGGAGAGAATTTGAACGAATCAGTCGAATGGAGCTTTTATTAAAAACGGATAAAGCTACGCCGACGCTATTTGGGTTTAGTTTCAGTTACCCTCGTTACAACAAATCTTTACTTGTTGGATTAGTTGCTTTTAAAACCAACCGCCCCCGTGATGTAGCGGTTACTCCACTGACTCACGGTCACGGGTTCGATAAGCGGCGGAGTCTATATTGTTGGACTCGATTTGATTAGTGCGGTATTGCAATTGAGCCTGACTGGTTAAGCCCGTATATTGTGGTATACCTATTGTCATTATCAGTCTTTCGACATCATCATGACTTACCGTCAAGAGAAATAATCACATGCAGTATATAATTTGGTGAGGGAGGCGCGGCGAAATAATTCTACATATTTAAACTGAAAACCCTATAAATATAATAAATCACAAAACAAGAAACTCTTCATCAATTTGATAAAATACTTTAGTGTAATTATTTTAATCGGATGCCAAATACGTGTGTGTTTTATCAGTTTTATTTTTTGTAAGATAAAATTATTAATAACTATTGAGTAAATAAAAATACGAAGCTTATTTAACAACCAGTGTAGCGAATTAACAAGGTATCTAATAACATATATTTATTACTGTTATGGCGATGTAGTACATACTTCTTTAATTAGACGTATATTATTACTTTTGTAAATTATTATAATTAAAAACAGGCATGTAGACGGTTCAGTAAAAATGTTACATTGTCATTACTCATTATAGACAATACAACAATGTGATAGTGCACAAAAATGATTACATCTCTAAATACTTTGGAAGATTTTACTTTAATGAAAAAAAAAACAAATAACAACTAATTGTTATTTGTACATAAACTTCAACTATTTAGATAGAGTTGCCATGTGTAAGTGATTATGGTATTTGCATTTTTGAAATATTTGTTGCATCCCAATTTAAAAAAAAAAAAACATGTTTTCTACTAATTGGACGTAGTCAGAATTTTTCTTATTGCTCAGAAAAATTTGAACTACTTTTTTGAAAGAACTTGAAACTTTGAAAAGGAAAGAAAAGGAAGCATGGGTTGTGCTTCCTTTTCTTTCCTTTTCAAAATTCATATTATTATTATTTTTTTCTTTTTTTATGTGATAGGTGGCAAACGAGCAGACGGCTCACCTGATGGTAAGCGATTACCGCCGCCCACAGACACCCGCAACACCAGAGGAGTCACAAGTGCGTTGCCGACCTTTGAAATTTGGTGGTGTGTTGCTTCACGCCGGTTTTCCCGGCTTGACTCGAGTCGGCCCATTCGTGCCGAAGCATGGCTCTCCCACGGAGAATAGATTATTTTCCAAGTCTTCGTCATTCATGACTTTTCGAATATCTGGGCCTATGAAAAGCTTGGCTTCTCAAAGATATAGAAAGAGATATTTAAAACATGCTCCTTGCTTTGATAGTGCTTATACGAATTGCTTCATGAGTCCAAGTTTAATATGAAATGGAGGAAGGAGCACTTTCGTTGAATCAACCAAGTTTTCTTTAAATAATTTTCAATCCGGGTTTTAAAGATTTTCTTTCAGGCCAGACCTTTCTTATCCAGTGCGAATCTTTCTTTCTCAGGTTATCCCACTCACACAAAATCATGGAAATTTGGTATAGCCCCCCTGTTGTCCAAGTATCACAGACATAAGTTTTTAATCACTACATGCAACTTATTTGTGTTTTTTATAGTAAAGCTTTTCAATAATTAGGGCAAAATTTTATCATGTTTATTTTATCACGATCTAGTGCTCAATGATATTTATAATGACATTGATTTATATTTTACTACGCATTTTAGATCCCTAAAGTAAATAATTTTTGTAATATTTGGATAGTATTTATTAAAGTTTCAAAAAAACTTACGTGATGGATTTTTAAAACTATTTTTCCGTTAATGAGCACATCGAATCGACCAGAAATCATTATTCAATTTCAGACAATTTTACCCATATATACCTGTGTAACTATCTTGATAATAACAAAAATCATAAAATACCGGTTCTTCAATGCTGAGGACTGTTGTAGGTACCTCGCTAGGTGAACGCATAATATGTCCGAAGAAGCAAAGGGACTTTTAATGGAATATTGCTGAGAGTCTCGTTGTGATGTTCAGTTCCTGCAATATGGTTACTTCATTTGTTCTCTAGGCGGTCCATGGATATAAAATATGGAATAAAATAATACAATTAATTCAATTTTTACGTACACATAATATCGTTTTATGTGTATCCAAATGCGATTTGCCGCTTCCGCGCATTCAAATAAATAAATGCGTTAGATGGCAATTAAAAAAAAAGCTTAATAAAATGGTCACAAATATTATGCTCAAGGCACAAAATACTTAGTTACGATTTGTATTTTTCTTAAGTTTTATCGTATCACCATTATAATGTAATGAAATCACCATTTGTACGTTAAAATTAAAAATATTAATTAAACATTATGAATCAGCACTGTAAATTATCAGATAATTATCAAAGAAAATAATTGTCTTGATAAATACGAACCATGTATTATACTTGTAGATACTATTTTTGTCCAGTTTAGCGAAAAGTGTTTAATGTATTTAAATAAAATGTGAACGTGTGTTTTTATTCCTTTATGTCTATCAAATTTTATTTTAGGGAAGCAGAAGAAACGCAGGGAGGCACTGCGTCGCCTCCGCCAGTTCACTGCCCTGTTTTCTCGTGGACCCACTATTTTGTCCCACTGGTGGATCCACGAGGGATACTTGTTTGTCGTGGTCCCACTACTCCGTTCGGTACAAAAAATAACAATTTGTTATGTGACATTAAAGGACAAATCATAACGGATTTTATTTTTAATATAACTGTATTTTGAATATTAAAACAATATTGAATTACAACTAAAACTTAACAATTAGAATACAAACAAATGCATACCACACGAGCCCAATAGAGTACGGACTAACGCATAACGTATAGTATAACCTATTACTTTTCATGCGACCGACTATACTGTTTTTATTGATTTTATATTGTAATAATTCCCAATTATTCATGCAGAGTTGCCCTAGTTGAAAGGCACATTATACATTTATAAACATTGGATCTGTTTAATAAATAATAATACCTAACTATATTACGAAAGTATTGTACCTACATCTCACTTTCTAACTTCTAACTTAAGCAAGTTGTTTCCTTTATTTGGAACTGAAACAAAACTTTTAATATTTAGGTATGAATATTCTGCAAAGTTTTGACGCCAAGCATGTAATAGGTACTCGTAAGATGACTAGTGCTTCTTACCTTGGTAAGCTCGCATGCATCTTCGACAGCATTACAATCAGGTGAGATGACACCAAGTTCACTCACCTGTTGTTGGCAAGCAAAATACAACGAAATGTTTCAAGCAAAGATTATACTTTTAGTCACATTGGTGTAATAATTTTGGATTCCCATGGGGTTGCATTATACAATGCATTCGTGTTCAGATGAAATCACGTTAGAATGGAATCACATACATTTAGTATGATTAAAATGTTGTTATTCGTGATTGTGAATCAATAAAAATTATATTTCTTCTCAATAAAAGTAACATGCAACAGTTCTATGTAAAACATTTCATATAATTATTAAAGAAAAAAAAAATCGTTAAAAGGTCGTAGCTTAAAATAGCAAATGCACTGCGATCGATTTCGTAATAACCTATATTTGTCGTTCATTTGAGTTATTCATATTGTCATTCTCAGTCGCAAATGTATAGCAGTGATACAAAAATTTAAAATTTTATGAATGATGCTACACGGTTATATGTAGAAGCGTAGCAAACGTACTATGAACATTTCCGTATTTTTCCAGAATTTCAAAAAGTTACTCAGATATTCAGATTGTTTCATAAGTATGTATATCGGTTCTACTTATTATATTTTCATGCAAAATGAGCCCGCCAAGAAAAGTTTACCTACGCAGCCTCCGTAGTCCATTCGTATAACTGCCTGTCTAGCAATCCCGTGTTATTTATATGTGAGGTTATTTTCTCTCTTACTGAATCTTCTCATGCAACAAGTAGGTATACAGAATATGGATATCAACACATTAAATTGTTACAGAGAAGCTTTTCAAATTGCTTCAAAGGGACTAAAGACGGGGCTTAAGGAAATATGCCCACTAGGTTGCCATTTACGAGGCTGGTCGCTTGTTGCTTAGGGTTCGTCCATTAATCACGTGATATTTTTTTGGCAATTTTTTATCCCCTCTCCCCCTGGTGATACGTTGTGAGGTTTTGGCTAACCCCCTTCCTCTCCCCTACCCAAAATCACGTGTATAAGTAGAAAGTATCTTAAAAGTCCATCCACCTCCCCGAGACGAACATTAGAATTTTTAAAATTTGTATGCACCTCTGTACAAAAACCGTCACATATCTCAATTTTATGGGTTTTAGACACACTAGTGATCTTATTCGATTAGTTACAATATTCTCCATCAAATAACATCGAAAAATGTGTACCAAGTTAACATAACTCATACAAAAAACTTACTGAATCGTGAAAATTAAAAAAAATATATGTACATTAAATTTACAATTTACTGTTAATTTTTGCAATGACAAGTGGTTTTTTTTAAATTAAGTTGACAGTATTTGAGATAAGCCATAAAACAACACAAATAGTTTGACTGTAAATCTACTAGTTTTGAAGCCATTAATGTTTAAACATGGCCCATGAGCAGGCCATGTTCCCATGATGGACCCATAAAGGGGGTGGTTTTAAGGTGGAAATAGGATATATTACACGTTCCTAGAATATTACTAGTTCCATCCGGGACACACTGTATAATCTAATTATAATTAACAACCACAGTCCGACCTTTGGAACTTACTCTAGAAATCGCGCGTTCAACGAAAAAATTAATACACGTGATATCTCACTACACCCGTCCTCCCCCTTGTGATATTTCGTGATTTTTCCCCTTTTGGGCCTAACGTGATTAATGTACTACCCCTTACTACCGCTATGTTTGTGATCGCGCCCTTTCCTTCCTTATTTTCGGGTTATTCTTAATCGTAACTCTTTTTGACGCAGACATTTTTTCACTTTGATTTTTCGGAAATTTTACGATGTTGTGGTCTTTTTGTATAGTGATCAAAAATGATACCAAAACGAATATGAACCAATGTTAAAAATATTGTGTACAATTGGAAAAATGAAGAGACGTTAATGGCATTTATTATTTTTATTACATGGAACAAAAACTAAATGACCTATAACAAAATAAAATATATTATAACACCGGGTCCACAAATATATTTCAAAACTAAATCTGAGGCTTACTTATCGTCCATAACATAAAAAAAACCTTTACAAATTATCTCGAAAAATTTGCTAATTTACTGAACAATTTATAAAGGGTGAAACTGAAATCACGGACCAAATTTTAACCGTGGCTTCTAGTCATGAACAACTTTCACTAAGAAGCAACAAAACATTTGGATTTTCCTTATAACGTTGGATACTCATCGATTTGTATGAAGCGTCAAATTTTTTTTGCTCCAACTGAATTTGTTTCTTAGAGAAAGTCATCCAGTTTTATTCCTTCAGTCATCAAGCATTCAAATAACTTTATTTAAAAAAAGAAAAAAGACACTTATGTTACTATTCCTGTCGACTGTCTGAGCCAGTGAAAATATAAGTAAATGCGAAAACAAAACGAGAATAACCCAATTTGTAGTTAATTGCCTAAACAATTAAACCATTTATCAAGAATTTAAAGTGTCCGATTACGCATCACGCCTTTCCCTGCGTTCCAGATTATTTCGCCAAATACATTTCATTATTTTGATGCAGACTCTAAGTAATATGATTACACTGTAATTTAATGAAAGCCATTTAAAACTGTTGCTCATTTCAATCAAAAAACTAACCAAATTGGTTTTTCTATTAAAATCAGCCTGCTGACCGAATCCTAGGGCATCCACACGATACTTAGGCAAATCTAACGGACGTCACGCTCCGAAATCCTTTAAACCGTTTAGGCTGTAGCCTGTAGACTCAAACAGTACTTAAGCCCGAAAAACATGCCGTATCTGGTACCTACCTGTCCGGCTTTGAATCTCAAATTAGTAGAAACATCACGTTCCTTGACTATAGCTAAGTCAAAAACACCCATTTGTTTTGTTACGGCCCGTGTACATATCATAATTATGCTTTTTGCCTCGTGCACATACTGAAGTTCTGCATGCTGTAAGGAAAGAATCGTCATTGAATTTGCCTTGATTTATAATTTGTTCTGGGAAGGACAGATCACAGAACCACAGAGTATGTACAGAGGAAGACCACCACACGGTTTGTGTCAGTAACAAATATATATTTTTTCAGGATTTAATACATAGGAATTTAAGGAATAATTACATACATAAATCTTATTAAATCCTTTCAATAAGTCGAACTTAGCATCACCCGCGGTCACGTGTAGGGCATTTATAGATTTACACTACGGACGTGTGCAACGCGACCATCACACACATCTAGAAATCAGATGAATACGTCGTACTGCGATAAAATTAATTGAAATAAACAGAAATAAATTAAAATCGTCGCTGCGTTAAGTATTTATATTTATTTTCGTACATAAACGGATTTTAAAAAGTAGTCATGAAAAAGTTGTTTTTATTTCGCATTGATGCAAAAAAAATTAAAAATGTCTTTAATTCGTCTCAAAACTGAGATTGGATATTTGTACATACTGGCCCTTTGACTCACTAGTCAAAAGCTACAAGTAGCCCCCAACGCTTCACTCACGGCATGTTTCTAAATATTAATATTTTTATAAATCGTTAAGTCAAATACGGCGTGTCGGAAACGCAATGAGGGAGATTTCGTGCCAATTCCAGGATTCTGTTTGTAGGTGCTGCATCAGCTACTTAGCCCGCAGGCTTATTAGTTTCTAGCGCAGCTGATAATTAATAAATTTCCGCGACCACACTGCAGTCTAAATAAATGGTACTCTAAAATATTCTACCACTAAAAGCCCTCGAATGATCAAGAGACATTTATGGTAAATTGATCGTAAGCATTTCTCTACCTATCCATTCACATGGGGCATGTTATGATTTAGAAAAAACCAAGCTTAATTTCGGATAATCTAAGTTCTTCATATTGCAATAATATTATATCAACTGTCATCAGAAGTAGTGGTCATCCATTCAATCTAATCTTCATTTCCCTATGCTGGATTTCGTTTTAATAACACCGCAGTCAGATTCAAAGCAAAGTCTGGTCAGATTCGGCGGACAACCGACAAAAAGCTCGCGGCCTGTTATCGTAAACTAACAGTGATAGCGTCCGTGCGCGTTAATAATTGGCCTCGACAATTAAGAGGGAAAGTGTTACGTGTGGCATGGTCCGGTATGGTCTGGTCCGGTCCGGTCCGGCCGCTACTGTGCGGCCGTTTCATTTTGAGTCGTAACAGAAACGGCCGGTGAGCGGAGTACGAAAAATCACGCTGGTGTCCATGGCTTCCATCGAAATTTTCACGAACTATCAAACCGGAACTAGGATTGAATTGCATTAAGTGTTAACAATTAATCACGTTAGCTCGGTCCAACTATCTGCAAGTATTTTTTTAGGTAACTAATAACCTAATATAACTAATTTAATTACCTAATATTAGATAGAACTACCCAACTGAAAAAGCAAAGTAAGCCTATAAGTAGAAATGATCTTCAGACAGAGTTTCATACTCAGATTGGCTGGTATGGTGAGACAATTATAAAAAGATGAAACATATATTTACTAAAACTTAACTGTGATGAAGGCTTTTCCTGTATGTCTTGTAAGTGGTATTCATATTATTTGTTTGAATATAATTTTAAAAATATCTGAAAATATCCGAGGCAGCGTTTTAATATGTTCTAGCGATGTTATTTTTGATAAGAGTCAGGCGGAACATTTAATAGTATGGAGACATTCTTTTAGCAATCTTACAGCGAATCACTTCGTACAGACAAGAAAATTTACGAACAGTACAATGAAGACTCAGATATAAAATATATTGTATTAAATTATTATAAAATAGCTTTTATAGTTTGTAGCCAGCAAATAGTTGCAGAGCACTTAACGATTATTGATAAATAATAAAATAGCATCATAAATCGCCGGGTCTTCATCGGGCGCCGCGCCGCAGCCACCCGTCGTCATTTTGTTAACGATTCGACATTTAAATGATATAATAAATTTGCATTATCACCGTTGTGCGAACAAAATTGTTTTCGGACCGGCTCGGCTTAATTCATTAACCGGGGATAGTGAATATGGACGATAAAACTCGACCTTTGTGAGTTGACTCGCTTTGTTAACTACTGTTTAGGTTATACATAACGTATAACGCATTTTCGTCAATTAATTCTTTTTTATATAAAATTTTCTGAAAATAAATTATATACTTGTACCTAGATGAGAGTATTTTAATCTAATTTGTCGGGGAATATTAATTAATGCATATGCAGGGCAAATCTTTTAAAGTAGCGAAATATTTTAAAGATTTTTTTTTCTGGAAATTAAACGTTCTTGCAGCATCGCTGTTGGTGTAAAACAACGTACATTACAATGGCAATGAATCGCGAGATAGCACGTAACGAGGTGAGCACTGAACGCCAAAATGAAATCTATTCGGTGACGTTAAAGTGGTTACGCCACGGGTTGATTGCTACAATATTTCACTCGGAAAAGCTTCTGACACCATGTCCAGTCTACAAAAACAATATCCGGCAATAATGTGAATTATTAAAGCGTTGCACTCGTTTTTCAGTGCTGGTGCTGTGTATCGTCATCTAAAATGTACTGTTACAACGAAGCGTTTAACGTTAAGAGTTTAGTATCTATAGAGCTTTAACGTTGTGTTTTGAAGTTTATTCCACGGAATTAAAATTTAACAAAAAGCTTTAGGATTGTTAAACTGTTTGAGACCATTCCGAACTTGGCCTCAGTATGTGGAGGCCGGCTGGTCTTACCTTTCCGGGATGTGGAAAGAGACCCATGCTCTTTCTTGTTATTAATGACTGTCTACACTTATAGTGCAACCTGTAAAGTGTGAATGTGAAAAACTGGAATGGTTAAATACCAAAACCAATAGGTAAAGCTAAGCCTACCCACTACAGTTTTTGAAAAGGCAGAAGCTTTTAAAACTAACCGAAAATGCCACCACGGAAAATGAGTGTGACCGAAATGGTTGGAAGCTGACCGCTTTTCAACACCCGATCAAATCAAATATTGATCGGAATTCAACACGTTAAACCTGCCCGCGAAAAACATAATAATTGCGAGCTCTCTCAAACAAAAACCGAAAAGCGAACGGTATAGTTCACAAATTAGTTTGGCAGTGGGAAAAATTTAATTGAACAGGGCCGATATCGCCGGCAGAGGCCCCGAATGATGTATTTACATTTATTGGTTTACAAATTAAAGATAACCGGACAAAACGGACGCTGGTCGTCCATGAATAAAAACAATTTTCACTTTTTCCTTTTATGTAACGAGCCTAAACATGAGCAATATAGAACAGAACTTTTTATGAGATTTATACCCAGATAATTAACTCATATATGAAAGAAAGAAACGGAGAACACAATATAAGAGTGTGAGTTTTTTTTTAACTCCTACATAGTTGAGTTGGTTATCTACTATCGCCTCTGTTACTTAGTGATAATGGTTAGTAGTTTCACAACAGGATGTCGCAGGTTCGATTCCCAACCTGTGCCTAAGTCTTCCCACGAAACTACAAGCATTGATGTCTTCCGGCAAACCAGAATCGGAATCTTGGTTGTTTCTATGTTTCGGTATCAACTTCATCTCTTACCACCAAGCGAGATGATGCCAAGGGCAGGTTTATAAAAAATGAAAAGATTCCTTGGAGGTGTGTTTCTACCCAAGAAACTTAACAACCTATTAAAAAAAAATTGGTGAAATAAGGTGACTACAATGAAAATAAAGATCAGATTGTTGTTAGCTTAACAATACACATTTTTTAAACCAATTTAGCCCACACATTATTTTAAAATACGTAAGATTTTTATAAAACATCATAATACAGTTTTCATGTTCGACCACGTGATTCAAAACGCACGGGAGTGGCTGAATCTTGAGCGACGTCACCTGCTTGTAAACTTGTTGACTGGTTTTTAATTATTTTAACTTTGATGGTGATTTTCATAGAAAATAGATAAATTCACAAAAAACTAATCAAATTGTAAATGTTTTATGCTAGAATGAACAAATTACGATATTTTCCTGAAACTTCTTAAAAAATTCATCAAATTAGTATGGGATGGCCAACATTTATTTTCAGGTTTTAGCAACATTCTAACACAATAGTTGATCAGTTTTATGGACAGGAGCCCACCTTACCGTGTTGCTTCTCCTTTTTGATACACCCCCTTAATAGAAGAGTAAAAGTGGTTTATTCCTTTGTACGTCGATAGCAAACAGACCAACCAAGTTATTTTTCATCTAGCGCCTAATTTCCAACACGAAATTACGTCAATATGGTGCCGAGTATAGTACGTACACGCCTTCAGAAAACAAATTTACCGTGCTTATCAGTCAATAACGCAGCTTAGTTAACATTATCGCACATCAAAACTAACACAAAGTTATGGGCACTAAATGTCGACAGTTGCTTACAATCTATGAATGACATTTCAATTTCGTTGGGACAAAATCATGTAGCTTTCATGCTGTGATTGCTATTTATGATTTATCGAAAGCTATGATGTATCGTCTGCTTACGAATCGGGTCCGATTAAAGGCTCTGATTGCGATCTAATAAAACTGTGTTGGTTCTGTAACCATTAACTTAACTGAAGCGGTCGGGCTCAGTGCGGCTTGCGTGGTCGCGTCGATCACGCAGGTTAACTGACTACAGACACGGTCATAACCTAGATGGGTTTGACTTGTGGCGACATCTATCGCACCGCCACGAACTAAACCTAGAACGCGCTATTGAAATTTTCTTCGGATTAACTACATATACAACTTCCAACCATCATTAGTTGGACCACGGCCGGTCTCCAGACATACCACCTCGCCTGGCGGAGGTACCTCCCTTCTCCTCCGAATGGGAACACACAGTTCCTACAGACTGTTAGTGGTATTTCTCTCGACTGATTCCGTGCTTCGCAAGGCACTTTCAAGCCGTTGGTGCCGGCTGCTATCGCTAGATGGCAATCGTTAAGCCATGTCGGAGGCCTTATAGACGGCTTGAAAACTTTTGACACTGGGGTTGGCCACAACCTCCACCAATCCGGACTTGGCCCCCGTGTATGGAGTATGGCCTAATCTTCCCAATGTATGGGAAGAGACCCGTGCCCCTGCAGTGTGGACCTAATGGGTTGTTAACAAAACTTAACTGATGAACTTTAAAATCATCTGCGTATTTCCTCGTCATTGTTACGACATCGATATACGTATAAATCAGTAACGAGAACTTAACAGTATTCCTACCATTTTAAGTTATTCCGTAATCCACACGTTATAAGCTCAGGATCACCAGAACACCCAATATATTTCATTGGTTCAAAACAAAAGGAAATCTCGCCCAGCGGTAGTGAAAAAGCCACTAGCAATAACGAACTCCAAAATCTAATATACCGCCGAGAGATAGCTGCAGAACTCTTCCTGGGTGTTACTTTTCAAAGCTTTATTGATATTTATCATTGAGTCAAAGTTGAAATATTGCACTTAATAGCTGTCAGTTGTAACATTTATATTGATGAAAATAAGGTAAATACTTATTTTGATTATAGTTACCGATTTCTGAACCTGTAACAGTGTTTGTTTCCCCTATAATGTGAATTTGTATACAGGGCAATTGTAGTCGCAGTAAAGAGGAAAATATGGGTTTATCTCCAATTTCTCCAAAGATTCTTTTCTTAAAATAGAGAATAAAGTATCATATTATATAAAAATAGCAATTCGTAGAATAAAAAATCTCTTTAGGTGCTTAACACTCCAAAAATATCTAGATTTTTATAAGTCAGTGGCGTTATATCTATCAATTGATAAATTATAAATAAGTACGTATTAGATCAGATGCTAAAAAAATACTTTGATGTACCTATCTTACTTCACTCGTACTAGTATACCTGTCCAAGTACGGGAACCATCGAAAATTAAAGCTTAAACTTCGTTACCAGCGAGTTTTGTTCGACGAATAGAAGGAAACTTGTTACATCGTCGCCGACGATGATTTCAATTTCAAAAGCGGATTCGACACCTTGATTGGTTCCCGGCTTGTCGAAGGACGTGTCGAGTGCGCTGATGATTCTTTCATCTATTTGTTCCCACCGCCACGCCACCAGGCACCGCCTCTTTTAATCTATGCGAGCTACGTTGGAAAGAAATGTATCCAGTAAATTAAAGGACTCTCTTTCTTATGCAGCTATTTTAGACACAAATTGGTGTTCTATTTTAATTACAGAGGTTTTGCTACAATTCCATTAAACATGTTTAGAAATTTTATTACTAAAACTAACCGCCTCAAATAGATATGAGAAAACTATCGATAACTCCTTCTAAAATACCTGAAAAACAAAAACGGTTACTTCTGCTTATGACTTACCTTTCCCTTAAACCTATACTCTCCTTGGAGAAAGTTATTCAGTTGGCTAGAAGCCACCGTCAAATTCTGTCAAATGTTTTAGGAGCTGTCGACGAAAATATTGATTTTCAAGGGATTTGATTAAATAACATCGTGTAGTATGTAAAGCTGCCCTCATAAGAAAGAAGGCGGCTAAGTATACGGAAACTACATATACTAAGCCGCCTTCTTTTATCAGGGCAAAACGGTACAGCATCTAGACACAAAATGCATAATCAAATGGCAAAACAAAAATGTTAACTGGGTATTCCGAACTGCAAACGCGTTATAACTTTTCTTACATTCAAAACAGTCCTTAAACAAAATAGCCTGCATGGTTGCCATCGAATTAAAAGTGAATTTGAACAGTAAACAAAGTTAAAATGCTGTAACATAGTAAACACGTTCCAGTGGCTATCCGGATGGTACACTCGCACTACAATAAACATGAAATGGAACCGGTTAAGTACTGAATCTCTGAAACATCTGCAGATGCCCTAAATATAAAATGGTTGTTAAGCAGATTATTAAATCGGTTCTTATCCAATGAACGCTAAAAATCTGTGACTTTTTCCAACATGCTCAGCGAAATAAACAAAATTCTCTTTCTCTATGCAAAAAAAAACCACTTCTCAAATAAGTGGTTTCACAGAAGTGTAATTTTAATGATAACGTCTTCTAATCAATTTGCGTTGATAAAGACACTTTATTGTATTTACATCAGAAAAAATACAAGGTGACATTTCATTCTCTAACAAAAACTGAAAAGAAAAATATTAGGTTTATTTTATCCTTACAAATTTAGCAAATCGACTGGTTAATTAATGACAAAAAGAATGGACGTCTACTTTTTTGTTCTCATTGTAAAGGTTTTTTGGGGAAAGGTGTTCAGTTTCATAAGTAGCATTAACATTTCCCGCTTTTCAGCAAATATAGGATGACTTTAAATTAATTCTTGATACAAAAGACTATGCATGTGCTCATGACAGGCGCGGTCACAACCGAAATCTTTGGGGGGGTCATATATAAATAGTAGGGTCGAGAAAATTAGGGTAAATTGCACAAAATATCTTATTTAAGGAAATTAAAATAAACAATTATAAAACAAATAGGAACTATGTGTTAGTAGTCTTATCTTAGTAGCAAACATTGGTGTAACTATGTTTTTTTAGTTAATTAACGAGGTACCAGAATCAACCACCGTACATGTATAAATAGCCGCGAGCGAAGCGAGCGCGAATATTATTAATTTATCAAATTAAACACTTCAGTTTCCCTGCATTCTTAGAAAGTTTTAGTTTAATTTTACACCCTCCTTTGCACTCCAGTAATTTAAGAGGGAGCAGAAGGTACTGTCCTAATTATAAAAAAGCGAGCACGAAAAATTTTCATTTATCAAATTAAAAACCTCAGTTTACCTGCAATTTTAAGAAGTTTTATCAATTTTATAGAAATAGAAACTCTTTATATAATGTAAAAACACAACACCTTAAAGTAAGACATTCGTTCTTAAGCTAAAAATAAATGTAGGTGCTGCATAGTGACACTAAAAAGGTCCCCACTCAGCATTAGTCGTAACAGGCAGGTGCTGCTACAACGCTGGTTTTCTGTGGGGCCTTGTTTAATGTGTGTAAGACAGCAAAACTACGGGACACATTTAAAATACAATTAAAATTGCAAGAAGAAATAATATTTTACGCCTTTCTTTGCATGTCGCTCCAGTAATGTAATTTAAAGTGTCTTAGATTATCTGCATTTTTAAGAACTTTTGATGCAAATTTTACGCTCTCTTTTACGTGTCACTCTACTATTGTAATTAACGAGGTAGGAGAATCAACCACCATACTAGTATGTATGAAATGCCGCGAGCGTAGCGAGCGCGAAAATGTTTTATTTATCAAATTAAACACTTCAGTTTACCTTCATTTTTAGGAAGTTTTAGTTTAATTTTACACCCTCTTTTGCACTCCAGTAATTTAAGAGGGAGCAGAGGTTACTGATCTATTCAAAAAAAGACGCGAGCGAAGCGAGCGCGATATTTTAAATTTATTCAAACAAAAACCTCGAGTTTACCTGTAATTTTAAAAAGTTTTATTAATTTTACGCCCTCCTTTGCATGTCGCTTCAGTAAAATAATTTATGAGGCAGTACAATAATTCTTTCTTGTATACATATAAGAAAGCGCAAGCGAATTCTTTCACAAATTATAGAAGAACCTCTTCTTCTTTGTCGGTTCACTCTTGGCAGAGTGGTCGTGGTCATCATGTCGTAGAAGAACCTACGGCCCTGTTAATCTAAAAAATCTAAAAAAAAAAAATAAGCAGGAAGTAAATTATTTATTTAAATATTCGTGAATATTTAAATAAATTTCATAAGGTTTGGCATTTTGACGTGCACGATTTTAGGGGGGTCATGACCCCTACGACCCCCCCCCCCCCTCAGACCGCGCCTGGCTCATGATAACAAACAACTTTCCCTGAGGAACCCATAGTAAAATCGCTAAAAAAATTTAATTATCCATACAAATCGATCAACTGACCGACCAAATTGGTATGAAGAGTTCAAAAGTTTTTGCGATTTGGCTATGGGTTCCTTAGGGAAAGTTGTTTGTTATCATGAGCACATGCATAAGCCTTTCGTATCAAGAACTAATTTAAAGTCATCTATATAATTTTACGTTAAACAAATCTGTATGCATAGAAATGAATATTATGAAATATGCGGTCTTATCGCTAAGAAGCGATCTCGTCTAGCTATCAGGTTAAGTTTTAGCTGTGAACTGACTCGCATTTAAATTGACATATATTTTTATTAACACGACTCTAATATTACATGAATTTGTTAGTAGCGTTAAATAAAACGTTTATCATCATCATCAACCAAAATACTTCCACTGCTGAACAAAGGACTCTTCTAAAGATTTCCACACCGAACGTTGCTGCGCTGCCCGCATCCAGCGGCTTCCCGCAACCTTCACCAGGTCATCGGTCCCCCGAGTAGGCCTACCTACGCAACGTCTTAAAATATTAAACGTATGTATTTTCCTCTATTGACTGTACTTAAATAATAGCTAAAACTACAGTGTTGTGTAACTCGGGTATAACTGGGCAAGTTTATTAAATAAAATATAGGTAGGTATGTACCTACTTAGTGGCGGAGCCGCCCAAGGCGTCCAACTTACACAAAACTATTGCATATTTTAGTGAAACGCGCCGGCGCTTATGATTTATTCAAACTCACATTTCCTAGTCTCGGCTGGCGATATTGCCTATACATAATGCATATATACATTGTATATATAAAACATTGTATCCGCGCGGAGGACAATAGTTAATTTATTATTTACTTATGGGATTATTGTTTTATTGAATAATTTAAAATGCGACTTAAATAATTTTCTAAATGTAACAGTTATATTGTATTGTAGTTTTGTACAACAATAGTGTACCCGTAAGATTATCTGGAAGAGATCATTTATTGGCCGTAAAACCGCCTACCTGTATAACTTTATTTTCTATGTGTACTGTTTTTATCATTTATACTTTCACGCTTTTTGTAAATTAATATAAATTTTGGTACAATTATGAGGCTACCTGGCTAGAAGCATTTATTATTTATTTATGGAGGTGATAACACAAAATTCTTGGGAACTTAGAGAAAGAACATGCTCACTGATGGATGAGCGAGGGTCGGTCGTAAGCTCGATCTAAAGTCTGACTCGGGAGGTTTGTTTAATCTGTGTCGGTATTTCGGGCTACATGACTGTGATGTGGCATGATATATTAAAAAAATATTCATTTCTCATGTAACTCGTAGCGTCCCCACAGTAGGGGCACGAGTAATTTCCCATACCTTGGGAAGGTTAAGCCATACTCCACACACAAGGCCCAAGTCTGCATTGGTGGAGGCTGTGGGGCTAGTGGCCAAGTTTTCAAGCCGCCTATGAGGCCTCTGACATGGCTTAACGGTTGCCATCTAGTAATATCAACTGACCCCAATATCTTAATGTACCTTGCAATGCGAAGCACGAAAACGGTCTAGATAAATCCCACAGTTTCATGACCAGATTCGCCACAAGAAGTTTCAAATTAATTATAAGGAAACCTGAGTAAAAAATACACGAAGTATACGACATAATGTTTGGTGAACACAATTATCTCGAGGGTGAGTGAGGCTGGGGCGTTAGTCGTCTAACGCTTACATTTTGCACGAGCTCGGTGCGCGCTCCCGTAAGACAAAGATATGCACCCGAAAGAGACAGCCTCTAGATCTACATTTAAAGCGCATTGTAAGCAAACGCATTATTAATGTATCATCAGTTTTAGTTGTCGGAGAGCAGTGGCGCGCCCGGCTAGAGCGGCCCCAGTTATTCATGTATCATGCATACGCCATTCATATTTGATTCCTTTTAATTCCAGACGTCTTTCATACACGGGAACGGTGCGCGTTGCTGGTGCTTCATTTAGATTAGAACATTTAAAGCATGCGGGCACAGGTGATCTCTGATGGCTCACCACGGACGTTGCTCGTCACCTTAAGAGGGACAAGGTTGTTTTTGGAAGTCCATAATAAGAATTAGGAAAAAACGTATTTATTCCGTAGATCATCCGTAGATACTTTTGGTTTTAGTTTAAATTGAGGAGTCTTGCCCTCACCTTGCCTGAAATAGGCGGACAGGGAACGCGAGACATTATTATCACATTAGGTATTACAGATACAAAAGGACTATGCTATTGAAATATTTTAATATTTATCTTTCTTTTTCACGATTGAAAAGATGAAGCTTGACAAACGTAAGTTTGTGTTAGAAGAGATTTCTACATACAAATATGTCTACTTCCGCCAGACCAAACTTTGTCATCTTGAGACGCATGCGGCGCATGCGCGCTGGGCCACAGTTAAAATATTCATACAGTCGGCTATTACCTATACAAGCCTCGATTCGCCGTCTACTTCACAGACGAAAACTTTTGGCAGTTAACATTATTTTTAACATCGCTACAGTATTAGCTACACGACCCGGAAAAAAGTTATCCGAATAGAGGAAGTGGAGGAAAAGTTGTCTTGTCTTTATTTAGCTGTCTGTTCGGTTTATTTTAGACCACGCATTGTTTCTTATTGATATATTTTTAGTTTTTAAATAAATTGGAGAAAACGGAATCTACCATGAATGTAGCAATATTTAAGGTGTAAATTTTACTGTTGAATTCGGTATGTAGAAGTTTCCTTATTGTAAGTTTATACGATCCGGCTATATAGTTTCAGGAAAACAAGGACTCATAACATCTGAAATTACGGACTTTTACTAGTCGCTTAAAAGTACTGTTATAACGTAGCGAAGCTAGACGGAACGAATTGACATTAAGGACCTATATCAGCTGCTCCATTTAAAAAGTATGTATCAAAAAATGTAAATAATAAAAATAAAAAAAAACAAAATATATTAAAAATATATTAGGAACATCACACTACATTTCAAAACAAAACATTTATCAAATAACTTTACGGAAAGAAGAATTTGTATTATTTGGAAGAAAAACATTTTGATAAAGCCACGAGCCGCGGCGAAGCGCATAAAGAGCGCGGCGCCACAATGTTCTCAAAAAAATCGCGTGAACTAAAACCAGAGTGCAATTCAAATGACTCGACCCTCACCTACGACTACGTACATAAGTTATTAAAAAAGTGTGCCTTTGCTGTAGGTTTTAATAAAAATAGTCGTCGTGCTACCCTTTGTGAGAACATCAGAGGAGCTCGCGCCATACCTCTGCTTAATGCGAGGGCGTGCAGCCGCCTCAAGACGCGCACAGGGCCGCCGCCGCCGCATGCAAGGCACACGATTCATAATATGTGTGTACGTTCTTTATTGCAGTTTTCTACCTTCTTATTTTGTAATTGGTTATGATATGACATATAATAATATGTAATGAATATGCGTATTTTGTTGCAATGCATGCAAAGCGGTCGTGGTATAGTGCTGCTTACGGCAGAGTCGACTACGCAGGTTAATTAACGACAGACACGGTTTAACCTGCATGGGTTTGCAAGTCAGGTTAAGCCATGGGTGCCGGTTGCTAGATGGCAGTCGTTAAGTCGTGAGGCAGTTTGAAAATGTCAGACACTGGGGTTGTCCCCACAACCTCCACCCGAATATGGCCGAAATTTCTCGAGGTAAGAGATGATACCCATGTCCCATTGTCCCAGCAAATACAAAGATACAAATAAACGTTTAATTTTATATACGAGTACATACATAGTAGTCAGGAGCACGAAGCAATTAGATATTTTGTAAAAAACGTTATATAAAATTATTAAATAACTTGAGTGTTCTGCATCAAGTTAATACGTATATTACATTCATAAAATATTATAAAACAAATTGCAGCTTTTCGTGCCTGTGCCCTGTGCCCTCGTCCCGCCCTGTGGTGTCTCGCTGGCAACCCGTTTTCCTCAGTACCACTCCAGTGTTACAATATGAATGAATGAATACACATCTTTTCACCAAGTCTCGTAACATACACAATAGTACTTTACTATATAAATATTTTAGTTATATTTCGAACAATACAATAATTTCATTTCATCGGTGACTGATAAGATAAAATTAAAACTAACTTTCTTTGCAAAATTAGCAAACAAAGCAAAATTTTTCAATTTATACTTAATCGTAATTTCACATGAAACAATTAATATCAGTATTATCAATATTATATCATTTCATATTAGTATCGACGCACAACTAAAGAGACAGTTCAAATGAGATCTAAAGTTCATTCCAATCAAAAAAAATCAAAAGGTAAACAAATTTAGTAGGCAACAAAAAAAAAACTGACGTTGACATGTGTCAGTTCCATAGTAAGTTTGTTTAGAATACCTTTTGCTTTTTCTTGATTGGAACAAGGTATATGTAAGTTCATTAGAACATATGTAGTATGATCTAAGTTTTAGTGTAGTATGAACCTCTCTGCGACTACGGCGTGGCTGCGGCCTAGTAGCGAGTGAGGAGTGAGGCGTGAGGAGCCCTCCATATTTACATACGAAACGCTGATGTACCCGTCATGATAATGTTGTTTCATGGGGGTCATACAATCGCAGTATTTTTTCACCCGGCGAAATCTTAACGTGTGCTTTGTATAAACGGCGACAGATAACAGGAACCTTGCAATACCCAACTATAAAACCGAGTATTAAAGTTCAGAATTCAAATTGTACAGACCTCCACACATCACTTAAGATATTAATGAGTGCATCCGTAATAGGCGAAACATACATATGAAATTCAAATTTGTAGCGGGTCGGTAGCGAGCTCTTCTACATATTTTAGTAGGCAGCAGAGTGTGAATTTGAATCTTTTGTTAGCATTTAGAACCGTCAGTTTGTACTGGAAAACAGTGTTTTATTTGGTTTGTCTGTACATTTACTAATACATCTCGAACCGGCACTAAGTGGAACAACCTAATTCAATTATCACCGTTCGGCATTTTATTGCTGGCTTATAAAAGTACATAAAGTCAAGCTTTATTTGTTACGATATATAGATGTACGTAGAAACAGAAGATTTATAGTTTGTAAAGTAATTAGTGAAAACGAAAGAAACGACGGGTAAGTCATTGGACATAATTCATAACAAACAGAAATAACGGAAAGCTCGTTCGGCGCGGGTAGGCAATGAATAATTCTCTAACTGTGTGCACCCTCCGACCTCCCCTCGCGCCCCAGTCGGCCACCGCGAAAAAAGTACACGACCCACTCGAGTTTTATAGTCAGGAAAAAATAGGAGGTAGCCAAAATATCTATATACGATGCATGAAAAAAGTAGAAAACCTACAATCTCTCTCGCATGAATAAGTGAGTGGAACTGCATATATAGAAAAAAATAAAGTTATGAAGTTGGACTGCTTGTTGGGATGTCGAGAGACGAAGGTGGGAAGTGAGCGCCACCGCAGTTGCCCCGCTGTGACCGGTTCTACGTGCCTTCCTGGCCACACCGCCATGTGCCACCTGTCTGCCAGTTCCATTACCTAATAGAATCTAAAGCCAAGTCTAAAGATTCATTGTGCACATTTTATGGCCATCATCAACATGGCATTGCAATACGACGACAGTTAGTTGTAATGACCACAATCCTAAAAATCTATTTGAGCGCACCGAAAACCCAAATGTTTCACGTCAAAAGATATCTTGGATACAGTTTCAAATGTATTTATATTTATAATATTCTTTACTGAAACTTTGCAGTAATGCAGTGGGAGCCGGAGGGCGAGCGGAGACGGAGAGCGGACCCGCGAATGCAAATGTGCGGCGCGGCGGTCCGCTCCACTCCGGGCCCCGGACCCACAGATCAAGTTTTTTGAAATTAGCTCGCTGTATCGAGAGCCTTGGCGTTACGCCATGGTATTTAATCACTTTATTAAAGCAATAAAGTGCGAGCTGGCGCGCCCGGCCCGCGGAACAATGGCCACCATATGATCGCAATAAAAAAGTATCGAATAATCGAGCCACCGCACACAAAAATATCATTTAGGTACATGTGATATAATTACGTAATATCGACATGAGTCGAATGAATTTATTCGAGTATCGAGTTGACGCGATTGAAAAAATAGCAAAAATAAAGTAAACGCACAATGGTTAATTAAAAGGTGAAGGTACTTAGGATTTAATAATTAAAACTGGACGTACTTATGTGTAATGGCTCAAAATGATTAACTGCGTATTGGAATACCTGTGAGTGGAGTGTTTGCTGAAACAACGTATTTCAAAAGATTTTAATTTTTTAGGTCCTTTTATTTTCGTTTTCAATTAGATTTTATTGACATGTGACACCTTAATGTGTTCACATGCACGTTCGTTCTAAAAGTTAGCAACGTGAATTTGCATTTAAAAGCCTAAAAAGTACAACAAATAAGTTTTTCATTGGTATCGCGACGAATCGAGACAAACTTTCGGCTCACAACCGACACCCGCGAGCCCGCGCTAAAGGACAACGTACAACTGCGTTATTGAGGACGACAGAAAGCTTTTTAAATTTTACTGCATTATTAAACAAGTTAACTAGTTTTAAAATTACTGACTTTTTGTATTTTGACTTCACACCTAGAATTATCAATATGTGAAAATAAGTACTATTGCTCTGTGTTTTGGATATAATTAAAGCAGTTTCGAGGAAGTTCGAAGCTATATACGTACTGTAGCAGTAACAATAAACACTTGGCCTCTTACTCATGCGGGTGTTAATTAGAATCGTCGATATTAAAAATAAGAGCGTTTGTTCACGGTTTCCATCTTCTGAAATACGGTACAGTTAAGTTATGAAAGAGTACTTATGTAGATATGCACTGTTATAAACTTCTTGGTAGTCCTCCTAGGTCATACCATTTCACAAAAGAATGGATGGAAATGTCGCCAATTGGCCTCAATAGATCTGCCTGCAACCTACACAAATAAAGGGTAATTTAACGAACAAGAAAACACATAACCTATTAAAGTCGCCGTTCGTTACGCTGCATTCATCGTATGATTTTTTTTCGCCTTTTATTTCTTACAAGGCTTTGAAAAGGTTAATGGTTCGATTCGAATTTCGTATTATTACTTTTTAACGTTGGGTGGTTATAAGAACAATCGTATTAGGCAAAGTTTTCTCGACACCTTTTCTTGCCAACAAAGCTTCGCGTGCGTTGCGTTGAGGAAAGAATGGCGCGATGGCAGCTTTTAATTTTCTACGATTGTCAGAGTTTGATAGCTTTTATCATCAAAACTGACAGTCATTAATAAGTTTTGTTCGAGTTTTTTTTTGCTTAGAAAGTCTTTGTTGAAGAATGATAAAAAGGCAAAAGTATATAGATGTAGTGTTTATCTAGTGAAGAAAATTATATAATCATAATTTTCGAAACTATTAAAATAAATAATAGTAATAATACATCGTTGAACTTTTTAATCTGTTTAAATAAGCACCGCATACAAATTTTTTACTTCGATAAAGTCCGTGACTGAAATAAAAAGTTGAGAGCTTCTTCTGTAGGTAAGTTTGAGTTATAAAAAAAATACTATTGGGCCCAGTAGATCTCATTCGACTTTATTATTTCTTTTTTTGAGTCTGTTAAGATGTAGAGTATCCAAAAATCATAAAGACGAACTTTGTACTTAGCGATTGTGATTTCAATGTTTGAAAGAGAAACACGACCGTATCACACCTTCCATTGTTTTGTTCGAAAGTGGGCCAGAGAATCTCGAAGCACAAAATCGGGAAACATCTCACCACCCACGTCATTAAACCACGCGACAGGCAGACACCTCTAAAGAATGCACTCTTAATAAGTCATCAGCTAAGTAGCGCTCCCCGGGAGGGGGAGGGAGCCAGCGGCGGGCGGCGCGGCGGCGCGGCGGCGTTCGTTCGCACAAAAATGACACAAAGTATAAAATGTGCATAGAGTAATGGGTATAGTAGCCTCAGAGAGGCTCGCACTGTGCAAAGATCAAAGGTATAGTGCAGACTTTTGTACGCGCTACTTCTCACTTCAATATGGATAGATAGGGAAATTCATTTACACGGACAAATCGTTGTATTATTTTCAGAGTTAACCTCAGAACCCCAAACATTTTGTGAAATGATATACCTTCTGTAATATTAGCCATTATTAGAAAAGCATAATTTAATATGGGTATTAAGCTATTTATTATTATAATAGTATTAAAAACATGGGTTTTGCTAATTTACGTCCCGAGGTACGATACAATAGATAGTAATCTTTAGAAGCTCAGGTTTAAAGCAGGGTTCGTAAATATCCAATGTTTATAACAAATATCAAAATATCAGATATTTTTGATATACAGGGTGTTACAAAAAGTGCGTTTGAAAATTTAAGGGGTTACTCAGAATCAAGTATAGAATCCAGAAAAAATATTGACAAAATTCGCTCTTTAATTTTTTTTTTTCAGTTTTTCATACAAATTCTTGATTCACTATTCAGATTTAGTATGAGAATCTGAAAAAATAGTTGATGAGCGGATTTTTTAAATATTTTTCCTGGGTTCTATACTTGATTTTGAGTATCCCCTTAAAATTTCAAACGCTTTTTTTTAACAACCGTATATCCGATATTTTTGATATTTTTGATATTTATCAAATTACATACTAATTTCAATTTGTTACTCTAATAAGTTATTTTTTCGAAATAGCTGAATTTAAAATGTAAGTACTACATATATTTTTGATAATTTGATGATATTTATCAAAATAACATTCAAATTTTATACTCTGATATGTTTTTTTCGAAATAACTGAATCTAAAATATATATTTTATTTTTGATAATTTGAAGATAGTTAATTAAATTTAACTAATTTATTTATTATTGTTATAATCATATCCTTATTCTTAGGATTTGGCACATTCATTCTTAAGAACCAGCTCTTAGAAGCTAGGAAAATATAAATATCAATTGATATATATCATGATATACATCCGATATATATCATGCGAAACCTGGTTTAAACTAATTGAGTAAATCTGCTAATTTCATGTCTTTTTTTTCTATTTTTTATCTTGTACTGTTTCTCTTTTTTTACTTTCTTAATTTTACTTATTACATTGTTTTCATACCGAAAAGGTAAAAAGGCACTTAAACATATTAATTTCTGAACTCAATTTCTACGCGCACGAAGTCGCGGCCAGTAGTAATATAATATCTGGGACAAATCACACAATGTCATCTGGCCCCAAACTAGGATTCCCTGTATCTTGGGAACCAGAGACTGATAGACGTATACTTTTAAATACATACAATATACAGATATAATACACCCAGACTCAGAGCAAACAATTCTGCTCATCACAGAAAAGTTTGCCCTGTGTGGGGGGGGATCGAACCCACGACTCTCAGAGGTCAGGATCGCTAACCACTTAACCACCGAGTCAGTCATCAAATGTTTGAATTTTTGTAGTACAATCAAATGTTTGACTTGCTAAGCGAGTACAAAGTAGCTGCTCTGTCAGTAACTGCTGTGTTAACACAACACCCGAGCTCAGACAGTAACGAGATTCGAAAAGGTCCCGATAGAAAGCTGAAGGAGCGCTGTTCTGCTTTTGTGGAACTAATTGGTAGCAGACGGCTTCGAATCATTTTATTGAGTAATTAAAAAAGCAAATCTATTGGATTCCGAAGGCGAGTGCCGCGATGCTGTGCACCGATTTCTACTACAAAATGATTACTTATTCAGTAGCGTGGCTCGAGAGGTCGGATTAATTAGAAGGATGCTGGTACTGAAAGGAGGGCTCAATCAAAAACATATTTAATTAGTGTAAGCCAGAATGTTGGTCGGATGAAACTTGTTTATTTATCAATGACCTGCTAGCAGCGAGGGTGCTGCAGTGGGCTTTCGTCTTCAATTAGTTCGAGTCTTCTGTGACACATCGTGTTCACGTTTCTACATTGTACTGCCAAACAGACGTGGTTGCTGGAAGAAGATTTTAAAGAATTCAAACTTTTTTTTACACAATTTATTTCATGGTAGGTATCGATTTAGCAAAAGCTCCCCATACAAAATGCAGTATAGAACGTATAGCACGGCACCGATTGTCGCTCCCTCTTTTTTTGTTTTCTTCGTCCTTTTCTTTTTAATTCGGCATATTTTTATTTGCTATGATAAATTGAAACTGCGGCGGGCGGGGGGAGCTAGGGGCCGACAGACCCCCGATTCACTTTTGTTTCGGGATTTTTTTATGTCTGGTGTTGCGCTTAATTGCGTAGCGCTAGCGGAAGCGTATTGTGCCGATGTGGGTCAGAGGCGCTGCAGCCGCGGCCCAGACGTCGCTCTGACCCCTTTAGCTGCACCCACTTCATTTACGCATTCACGATACTTCTAATCATCTTAAATTGTCTTGTCTACCCAAGTAACTTCAATATCTGAAAAGGATTTTTCTCAAAAGTAGTAACTTGATTGCATATGAGGTATGAATTTCATTAAACACAAGCCGTGGACTTAACTAATGACAGTGTAAAATTAACATATTTTGAGAAATGTCCATGTTGTCAAGTAACAACGATATAACTAAGTACATATAATATAAACTAGTGCAAAAATGTTGTATAGACATGAGTCGTGAGCGTATTCAATGTTACATTGTTCGGTCATTATCTAGAGTTTCCAGTAAAAAGTAAACACAATATAATGGGGCAGGATATTATGATCGAGTATCAAAACTATTAGTGGTGAATGGGACATATGAGCGGGCAATGCGAAACCCCAGGGCATCCGGATATGTGAACTGGCCGTGATGCCGTGATGCGACAAGGTGTCTCAATGAACACTTATAGGTATATTATTATTTCTGGTAACTTATCATATTATAGCAACTTATAGTTAAAATTTCGAGGTTTTTTACCTGTTACTGTATTGAAGTTTTCGTATGTATGTTGCTTGTATCGATTTGAAAAAACGTAATGATGTCTATACTATGTACTTGTAAACTGGGAAACAAAAAGTTTTGTTTTTGTAAAAAATATATTTTAGCTTAGAAAATTTCGCATGCCATTGAAATTGAAAACTGAAAAGAAATGCATCGGTGAAAACTTCTTTGTAAGAGGATAACTGGGAATCAAATTTCTTTTACATCCCCGTTGGAATTGTCGCTGGGCCTTTCATTTCCAAAAGCCGGCGTGGAAATAATTTCGTTTAATATTCGGACGTGGAAACTTTTAACGACTAGTCGGCGATTGTGCAACATGATAAAGGTTAATATCATAGAGTCAACTATTCCTTTGCTATATTAAATGGTAGTGTCTTCTACGATCATTATTCTTATAAAATAGCACCATTTTAGTCCGATACTGACAGAGTACACGGCCTCTGGCTCGGCGGCGAAGCGCGACGGCAACAGCGCGGCGCTGTGGTGTGGGCCAACGCGTCGTAACCCCATTAAAACTGCTACGGGCCCCGTACCCCTCTCGCGTCCCTCTTCATGAAATATTAAAAATTCAATTGCGCTTCTCTTTATTTTAGCCCCCTCCCCTCGCCCGCGACACCCCCTTATTCTCCCAGCACAATATACAATGAAAAATGTATCCGAAAAATAACGTTCACCTATTATTTATAATTTGTACTGCCCCAACTCCGCGCCACCCCCTTTTCTTTCGCGCGTATGTTCTCGTTTTAAAGTTTATGCAGCCTCTCCACTAGCGAATGGATGAGATATTTGTATGATGGATGGATAACAGCGAGCGAGGTGGCTGCGTCGCCATAGCTGGAATCAAGCAGCGAGGGTTGCGCATGCACCTGGCTCACAGTCGCCGCACTGCACTCCCAGCACGAGGGCCCTCGCGCGCCGCGACAAAGGTGAGCCTGCCTTATCGCGCCACACTAATTCAACTAAGTACCCATCCACACAGAATTGTATACTTATTCATCCAAGTACTGAAGATGCATCTAATGAACAAGGAAGTCACTCAATGTGTAACTTGGTTAGTTACAGAAATTCCTATAATAATCGTGAACGTGTGTGTGATTCTAGGTATTGAGATAAACAAACAAGATTGTTCATGATATTATATCGGCTACTTACACATTGTTTCGTCGTACTTAAATGTGACAGAGTTCATCCGACGTAAAACTTACCTGAAAAAGAGATATTTATCGATGAATATACCTTTCAACTTACTTGTAATACAGTGTAGATCCAACTACTGCGTACATTTACGGATTTATCGTCATGAAAAGCATTTCCTGATCGCTGTACGAGGGAGTACTTTAGACGTTACAACTGAAATCGGGCATTTTGCTAAATACCTTATGGCATATTCCGTCCCGCGTGCGATCTGTGCGGTGAGATTTTCGAGATTTTCAGCTCCCGGTCAGCCCTGGGCCTTGTTAAGAATCCGTCGGCGAACGTTTCAAATCTGAATTTCGGCTAGTTTCAATTGCAAACGTGGTATGCCAATATCGAATTCAATCTAGTAGTTAGCTAATTATTGCACTTCAATGCAACATGCAGTTTTTATGGCAAACAATGACCTATGTTTTCGATTTAAAAAGACAGAAATAGTAAGGTGAGTCGAAAACCGTTTATGAGAACTTTGTTTTGATACCAAGGTTTTAGAAATAAAATGTAAAAACCTAAATATGCTCGATGACCTCATGAATAAGGTTTAGCTCCGCTTCATTTGAGCAAAACGAGTTGATAATTGTGTTGTAAGAAATTTGTGAAACTGAAGGAAAAATGCGTAATCGCTTTTTACCTAACTATACATAGAACCGTTGAAAGGTTGAAAAATTAGTTATGCTATTTGCCAAACATGTGTAAAAATGAAAACTTTTAAACTAGAATCTAAATATGCGATGGCAGTACAGTGCTCGTGCAACTTTTATTTTTTCCTCGACTTTGAAACAATGGTAGAGATTATTTGGACAATGAATCCTTTGACGTCCTTGTAAAAAACAGTGGCGCCGGCGCACACTCAGACCGACACAGGTGGCGGAAATGACACGTCAGTCACGATCTTCACGCGGGTGACAGAGAAAAGGCAGGAATTGACTGCACATCTAACAGCGGCGGCGGGCGCGGGCGCGTCACTGGACACGTTTGTTCTTTATCAAAACATTGTTTTTAACTATCGTCCAAATCAATTCCGGTATGCAGTTTAAAGCCATAGTGTTCTTTCTAGGGAAACGTATCAAAAGAGTTCTAACGAGAACCTATTAATAAGACTGTCCGTCAGATGGTCTATCAAGATATACCCTTACGTGGGTATATCTTGTGAACCGTGACAGGTAAAACGTTGAAATTTTCACAGAAAGTGCATGTATTGTGCAGATATACTAACAAATAATAAATAAATAAAACAAGAAAGGTGTAGTTTCAACATTTTTGGTCCAGCGTGGCGAGGAAGCATAAGAAAAAGGCCATCGTGAAAAATGAAACCCGAAATGTGTTTAATATTACTACTTAGTGTGAATAGAAATCTGCTGTCAGTTTCATTTTCAACTGTGCGTAAAAAATGACAATATTGAGTAACTGACTACGTACCTATAAAAGATACATTTCGGATAAACAAACTGCGAAAACCGCAGTGATTTTCATTGTTAATTAGGAGCGGTTACAAGGTCGAACTGTATAATTTGATGTGCGTTGACTGTACATTTTCACCAGAAAGTATATTATTTATTTATTAAAGTTCCAAATCGTACTTTCGTATGCTTAATGACTAAAGACTACGAAGCCAGATTGGCTTCTTGCTAATTTGCTACTGTAATCCGATTCATATGTATTATTTATTTTGTTTTAATATATTGTTTCTTTTATTTTCTTTATTTTTACTTGGTTAATTCAATTTTTCTTATCACGCTAGGGTAAGTGGAGAAGAGAACAAATAAAGTTCTTAGTGCACCCCAACATCCACGCAGACAAAGTCGCGGGCACCGGCTATTGTCATAAATAAATCGGTACCAACAAACCCAGAGTGGGCGACACAATCCTATACATTATTTTGCGATACTAAATTGTCTAAGCACAACACCCCTGCCTAAACCCGCACACAACGGCGGTGCAACACACGCGCAGCGGTGCAGCGTGCTGCGTGCGCCCCGCGCCTCTCCTCTCCACACAGGGTGGTACACTTTCCGTTCACATTTAAATATGATGAACTTTCAAAAAAACGAGCAAAATTAAAAAATAATTCTTCAATACTTTCAGAATTAAAAAGCTTACTAGCCTCAGAAATAAGAAACAATCTTCCAAGAGATATACAGTAGAACCAAACATTTTTCTTTCACATTCCTGTTAATACGTAGAAAGGCAAAAGAAAAGGAAAAATGATGGATTTATTAACTGACGATACAAAAAAACCTGCGAAAATGTTGAATCACTCTGTGAGCCGGGGAGGCGCGGCGGGCGTCTATTTGTTTTGCCATAGCTTTGTCGGGCTAGGGACATGCAGGTCATTAATTGTTGTGAACGCTAGCTCCTAATCGATAGCGCGCAACGTTCGATTCTAGTTTATATTAATGCTATTTGTGCTGACCGTACTGTTCAGGAAGCGTTGACGTGTGTCCGCTGGTACTTTCCCACCTGCTCCGAAGACGCGGTTAAAGAAAAAACGTAAGTTGTTGCATTTGCTCGCAACTTATGGTTCGACTTTTTTATTGAAAGGATCGCTAAGTCAGGTCATATACATTATTTTTATTTTTAACTTACTTTTTATTTTTGGTCCATAATCAACGTAAAAGAAAGAATGTTATAGAAAGCTAAAAATAAGAAACAGCATTATGTCAACAAAATTCTTTGTATTGTTTCCCTCTTGTTGCATCAGACAATGTTATTTAGAAAACTTTTTAACTTCGCAGTAACCATTTGTTTCTTTTTTGTTATGTTATTGTTTGTTGCCAAGATTTCAAAACTCGTTTGTATATGTAAATGACATTTTCCGAATCAATGTAAACTTTCATTGTTCTTTATTGTTGATTTTTAGTGTCGTGATCGTAGTTTTCGCTTTATGTAATAGATTCGTGAAACTGTGTAATACATTAACGCGAAGTTTAATCCAACATTTCAAACTGACTTGAGATTTTTTATATTCAAGTGATTGACAAAAATGTCAGAAGTAAATAATAATCGTAAAAATGTAATAGGAAGGATTTTGGATGAGATAAAATATTATAAATAGTTTAATGTTACTATCGATGTACAGATTTATATATTGCACAGGTGTAAGCAGCGGGGGAAGGTAGCGGCGCGGGCGCGAGCGGTGCGATGCGGTGGCAGCCCAGCAAGTAAGCATTCTTGACAAAAATGTCGAAAGTAAATAACAATGAATGTTGCAAAAATTAAGAAGGATTTTGTCTGAGATAAAATAAATAGTTTAATGTTAATATCGATGTACAGATTTATATTACTGTAGAGCTGTAAGCAGCGGGGGAAGGTAGCGGTGCGATGCGGTGGCAGCCCTGGGCGGCGGCGCGGCGGCGGCGGCGGCGCGGCGGCGGCGGCGGCGGCGGCGGCGCGCGCGAATCTAAATTCATGAGTACGGACGTGATTAGAATGACGTTGTACATGCATGCAGGCTCCTAGATAAAACGCGAATCTATTGTCGATATAATTGTTTATCGCTTGTTTAGGCGCGCTCTTGATTAGTTGATGGTGCACTGTAACTATCACATAATTCTATAATGTTCCTGCTCCGATTAACTATTGATTATATTATTTACATTGATTATTTGTAGATTGGTTGCGGGACCCATAGTCCGAGCACACTTTGTTTTCTTAGTATGTATCACAATAACTTTCGTCAATTTCTTAATTTTCAATTTTTTTTATTTGATTTAAAGATTTTAAGGCTTTACTCACGTGTCATTATTTATTTTTGTCAGAATATCTTAAATTGGTAACATAATTTTGAATAAATTATATTAAATTGGTTACAAAATATGTGATTCATACCCGTATTACACTGACCCACTCTAATGTCAGCTAGATGTGACGTTTTCAAGAAAGTGAGTTCACAATCGCGCCGATCCACCATCGCAAGTCATTAGCGAGCTCAGGAGTATGTAACGTTATTACATGTCAACCTATTCGAAGATTATCAATTTACCAGGAGGCTGTGACGTGCGCGCAAGCAAATGGGATGCCGCCTCGGCGGTCCGCAGATGGAGCGATCGATAATATCCCGTACACGTAATTGGGACCATATCCGCGGACCAGACGATGGCAATTGTATTTATTAATGAATTGCCTTCCAATTGAAATATAGATTGTAGGTATTACGTAAACCGATAATCGAACCTTGTAGGAATTACTATACTTGTACTAGTTGCTATAATCGTTATGTAACTGTGCTATGAGTTTTTCTGGACTGGCTTCTCTTGTAGGACCTATAAAAATACTTTTTTAAACTTTGCCCTGAGAGTTGTGGGTTCAATCCTCACATTAGTTAATGGGCAGATTAGTTTGCACTGTTCCTGGATGTAAGTCAGCCACTTTCTGCATCCCACAGTATAGAGAATCCTAGTTTTGGAGTTGGGGCCGGATGACCTTGTATGATTTGGCCCAGAATATTATTTTTAATAATAAGTCGTAACAGAATATTCTAGGTCAATTGGTTTTTCAAATGCACTTTATTTCCGGTAGAAAAGAATTCATAATTTATATAAAGTTAGTTTAGTATTTTAGGGGGAGGAAGACTAAGTCGCATATATTACATACATACATAAATAAATATACAGAAATTCATAAACCATCAAGTCGGCTTAGCCGTAGTCGAGTAAAAAAATCAGTGAGATTATACTACCACTAATCAGTGACCAGACACGTAGGGCGGCTACATACTTGCGTCACCTATCGTACTACGGTTGCTACGCGCTACTACGCAACTTTTAACTTCACTTTGGCAACCATTTGAATTGCTAAAGTTAAGGAGTTGACACATTGTTTCTCAGACATTGCATCAAAAAGCCATGACACCTCTGCCGATGACATCTCTGAGTAATTTTAAATCTTCTTCTTATCGTGTGGCACAATTACCTGTCTATCCCAAAGGTATAGACGGTGGGTTCATGGTATTGCACTTAGCAGCACCCGCGGTCACGTGTAAGGCATTGAGATTTACATCTACGGACGTATGCAACGCAACCTTAATAAAAATCAAGTAATCAGTTAGCAGATTTCCTCACAATGTTTTTCTTTCACTATTAAAGCAATCGGTATTGAACATGTATGTAATTTTCGGAAAACTCATTGATATATTAGCCAGGATTTGAACTTGAGACCTCAGGTTAGGAGGTCGGAGTCTTTACCGTGGGGCTGCTGCAGACTGAGAGCCTGCCTCTGCTATGTACGTCTTCCGGTGCGCGGTCGCCACTCGAGAACTTTAATTCCCCAACGGCCATCTCTACGAGTGTATCAGCTCTAAATAACATGTTTATAACTCTAATGAACATTTTTAATATACATATAACATGTTATAAATATGGAAACGACTGTACTAAATTTGACATCGTATTAAACTATTTCAAACATTTTTTTAAATCAAAATCTACGTTTTGACACTGATGAAAATAGTTTAGATGACTAGCAGTCATCCACCCAGTTTCAGTGTCTACAGGCTCCGTTACCACTGTATCCCACCTAGTGGATACATAACATAACCTAAGTAGGATAGGCTGGTCTAAGCTGTTTGGCTGCTACCAGGCCCAATGTTCCACCATTATTTCGCAATTTCGGATCTCGAACCTTCGTTTGTAGACTGCAAATCCGGAATTACTGCTAATTTATGTTCAAACGCCTAGTTGCGTTACCCTTGTCTTTTGAGGGTTGCACGGATTATATTTAATAAAATACTTAGAAAAATTGTGAATGGATTTACATTTGATATTAAATGACATAATAAATCATAATGTTATTTAATTATATTATTATTAAAAAAAGGTGATTTTTAAACGAAATATTTACGTGGGAAAATATTCAGTTGCAGGCTTCAGTCTGACGTGCTGTCAGAATACCACTCCAATCTGAGCTGTATCTTGCAAACGCAACTATAACTGATAACTTTTAAACTAAGGAAACTTTCCATTTTGTAATTCTTTGATTCAATTCTACAAAAATATATTAGCTCACTTACGTAAAGAGTTAAATGATACCAATTAAGCGTACGTTTTTTCTATGTTAAGTAACATTTCTTAACCAATTAACGAATGGTTATGAACAGCATGGAAGTCTATTGTTCTTTATTTCGAGTGGCGATTACGTCCACTTTTGGCGTACTTTCCAAACGTAACAGCTTGAGAGTGGAGTGTCGATCATGTGAGTTTTGCATATCGACAAAACCTAGCGGAACCACTATCGATGAGATGGGTAAGGCGAGCGAGGACGCACGACAAAGCGGGGCTAATCAGGCGCATTTGTTCGACAAACCCGGCGCCCTCCCCCGCGCCTTCCGCCCCTTCCCGCCATGCACCCACCGGCGAATACCCACACTGACACTAGATACATAATTAACACGATCTACCGGCCACGTGTTTGAGACAATAAGTTTGTAAAATATCGTTTGTGAATTGCAAAGCGTAGTCTATTTAAAGACATTTTCTTCTTAAAAAAATATATTTTCGTTTCCTTTCAGATTAAATTAATAATTTCCTCTTACATATGGAGATGTTTTCACAACTTCCATACTTCTTATTGTAAAGCTAGCTGGCAGCTACTAAGAAAAACCAAGCTCCGAAAAGAGGACATTAACTGAAGAAATCAAAAGTATTATTTAGTAAGAGGGGCGCGAGAGACGAGACATAAAATTCACATAAATTATTCAATGCCGCCATTACGCTTGCCGGAGCGAGGATCTCGAGGAAAACTACGAGTGTAAATATTTAAAGACAGACGTTATATGTATTGCACTTTTCATTAATGATTAACAAGGATTTCAGGTGGGGCAGGAGCGCCTTCGTCGGTCAGACAAACACCCATACATAAGTGATATCTCCAGTGCGCCTCTACACGGCTGCTAATCTAAAGGGAGTACTAATACGCTAAGCTATTCATATTGTATGAGAGCGCGGACGCTACCGCTGCCGGCTGTATACTATATTTATTGCGTCATTATAATTGAACTGGCGCAAATGGTTTGCGCACAAATACCAGTATGTTCAACCGCTGATTGATTGAAATTTGATAAAATTCAGATGCTAATCAATCATTAAAAATGTATTTAATTAAAGCACAATATCATTTTGTTTGAATATAAGGTGCTATTAAAATATTTTCCGGGGGTTAAATTGAGGCCTACACGTGAATTCTGATTGGCCAACTCTGTATATTTCTTTTTATATGACTATATTCATTGCGGCAAGTTTTCAGATTCCTGTGTAGAAACCTTAGTTTTAGTCTGAGCTGATATTTAAATGTGCTTTAATGGTGAATATGAACCAGGTTATTATTTAGGTCAAATGCAACAACTTTTGTTTTACCACTTTTTATATAAACGTAAACATTTTTGGACTCCATATAAATCGATCGTCGTATTGACCATTTTTGTTTGCCTGATGATATTCACATCCGCCAAATCACCTTGTATATATGCTGCTTTACTTTAAATAAAGAATAATCAAAATAATTAAAATCCTTAAATTAAAAAAGGTTGTTCAGCTCCATTCCGTACAAAATCTTGAACGGTGACAACACCCTGTCAAATCTTAGCCTTGACTTGACCGCTTGTACATTCTTTAATCAAACCGAGTTTCCGACATAGCTGCATTTCGATAGATTTACACACCGGATACGTAGGTTCCACTGCGGCGGTAGGGCGCGAGGGGTGGGGGAGGCCGCAGGGCGCAGCACCTGCCGATATTATTTGATCAGCACAACATTAGTCCGATTAATTCAGCGGCTGTCAAAGAGGTCCTTTGAACAAACCCTGTCATTCGCTATCGGCTTGTCGATAGCTCAAACTTTACACATAGAACAACAATAGAAACTTCGCAGCGCCATCAGACGACTACAATGCATCCGCACTGATGTCCACCCGATGACGCGCACATTGTGCCGCGGTCTATTATGTCAGTACACTCTTAGTTTGAACCGAAATGGAATCTTTACTTCGCACAATCTGCGGGGCAGAGCCCTCAAAGTTCCTGTTCGAATCCCCGCCTTTGCTATTTAGAACCTATCAGGATGCGATTTAAGTCACAAATTGTTAATAAAATATTAAGAGTTTGCTTGAATAATTAATAAATTGTACAGCCGTTATTGTTTTCGCGTAACCTTTTATCGTCTGGCATAGAAAGGATCGTTACAGCTAGCTCAATAAGCGATAAATATTTCTAGTCTAACATTTCAAGAATACTACAATCATCAACTGCACTTCCTTTCACTATCCAAGTCAACAAACAGTTCACCTAACCTTAGCGCTATTATCGATATTTTGTGTTTTCAATTATTACTAAATGCAACTGAATTACCTGATACTGCATTATTTGCATCAAAGTCCCTAACTCGTAAAATCCTACAACTGGTTTTCATTAGAAAAACCTAATAATTTTCCGTATCTTAAAGGTGTTAAGTGTGAAGAATATTTATCTACTTATGTTCTAATTTATTTGACTTTAGAACGGCTAGTAGGATTGTATCCCTTTTTAACTTTCGTAAATTAAGGTACTGATATAGAAAGGTTCATACCATTAAATCCTTAAATCGATTGAATGAATGAAACAATTACTTAGACCATTAGACCAATTTGTCTCTTCTAAGCGCTCCATCACTTGGTTTTCTAGTGATAATATTTGTGGTTTCCCTAGTCCTTGGTAAGAAGAGGACAAAGGAGAGTTAACATTGCCAGCTCGCTATCTAAAATTTTTTGTGAAAACAATACTGCCATCTTTTGAATTTCTAGAGAACCACCATAAAAAACACTCATTACAATTTATTGTTAGAGTCAACCCTGCGGTTACCAAACGCAACAACGGAGTGGTGGCGGAGTAGGCGGGAGATGTTTGGACACTACTGTGCGTGGACGCCTGGGCATTTTCCTAATCAAGTATTGGACTAATATAGTTAGCAATGCACTATGCTTCTGATTCAATCTTTCGTCTCATAGCAACGGTAGTTGGTGTAATACATATGTTAGTCAAAAGTGTTGTATTAGAATATTCAGTTTATGAAGCATATTCAATAAAACGAATGAAAACTTTCTAACAAATCAATACGATCAAGAGTTAGCAAACACGTGCAAAACAAAAATCTAGACGGAATAACATTTTTTCGCGGTTTAATATCTGGAAATATCCAATCGTGCGACTGGAGAGTGCCTCAATCAATTCGAAGATATAGTGCACGTTGAGCGGGCTGTGGGTGTGGGCCGCTCTTGCCGCCGCCGCCGCCGCCGTGCCCCGTACGCCACAGTGCAAAGCACACGAACACGGACATGCGAAGTTTTGTATGCAAATTCACGCAAACATCGAGGCCGTGGGGAGCGTTTTGCATTTCAGATACACTTATATGTATATACAGGCTGACTGTTATCCTGGGCTTAAAATAAGTTGAAACAATCTGGCGTGGCCAGTGACGAGATGGATTTTTACAAAAATTTCCTGGTTAAAAGTTTTATATTTGCTAAACTATAGCATTTTAGATCGTCAATTCCTAAGTTTTTTAATTTAATCTTATTAGGAAAATAACACAACTTTCCTCACAGTTTTATATGTTACTATAAAGGTAACATTTAAATTGAACGTAAAATTGACCACCTATAGTTCATTCCAATCAAAAAAAGCAAAAGGTAAACAAATATAGTATGCATCTGACATTGACATGTGTCATTTCCACAGTAAGTTTGTTTATCTTTTCCTTTTTTTTGATTGGAATGAACTATAGACGGAGAGTAGTCATGTATAGGTACATATGCATTAAGCAGAAACCGCTACAGGTTCAAAATGAAGCCGGACTAATTCGGAGCTGGGCACAGGCCGGTGCAGTGCGCTTGCGCTTACGTTAACAAATCAAGTTTGCTGCGGCGTATCCCTTGATAATTTGTTCTAATTGAAATTCAAGTCATTGACATGGCGAACGGTCGTAATCAAATTTCTCGAAGCACGCTCTCTGAACGTCTGATTCGACGTGCCTCCACAATATGTGCATAGGTTCGTTATTCTATTTGTCATTTCGATAGCGTTTCTTTATTAGAACTTTTGTGTGTTTTCAAATTATTGCATGTGTAAATACTTCAAAAGTTATGTACACTTAGGAAACTAAAGGAGACTAAAGATTTATTGCATAATTTAGATTAACTTTTATAATAATGACCTATGAGTAAGTAAGCTATGTAAATAATATTTAAGTTTAATAGAACGCAGTTCAAAAAAATGACGCCAATGTTTTGCCACAATAATCGGCAGGCCAAAAACTCGTGTTAACAACACGTCGACTGGATCCCACGCGGGATGTCAAAAGAGGGAGCGGCGTGCGCGGCGCGGCCCGCGGTGCCCGCTGACATCGCGGCACCGCTAACAGGTTGCCAGATCTGCCACTATTTTTACGTGCCCGATGTCCCACCAGTGGCTAGTGATGTGATGATTTTAGAACACTGCGATAGTCGGCTTATACTTTCGATAGTCTTTACTGTAAAAAAGTTTTCAGGACACACAGACAATCTGCAAAAGTCGTCAGATAGAGAGCGCATCACATTAACTGAGTCTGTATATAGGCTGTTAAAAAAGGGCATTTTAAATTTTAAGGGGTTACTGAGAATCGAGTATAGAATACAAGAAAAATATTGAAAAAATCCGATCCACAATTGTTATTTTTCAGTTTCCCGTATAAATTTTTGATTCGCTATTCAGATTTAGTACGGGAAACTGAAAAAATAATTAAATATCGGATTTTTTCAATATTTTTCCTGTATTCTATACTTGATTCTGCGTGAACTCTTCAAATTTCAAACGCACTTTTTTAACACCTGTGTAGTTATACAGCTAATGCGTTATGATAACTCGTTATTAAATTTGGCATAACCGATCTTTCACGACTTACACATACCTAGTCATGTGGAAATTAGTGTTTTCTCTGACTTCCTCCACTCTATTCGACCCCGACATTATGCTAAATAATATGTCAAAGCGTTTGTTGAATGTGAGTTGAGGTATTATTAAGTGTATAATTAAACAAGTTGCATCAATCGCGTGGTTAACACTTTTGCAAAGTAGTTCGTCACTCAGTGGCGGCGGCTGCGGGCGCCAGTGATGGGACATCACTTCACAAAATGAACTTTAAGCGGTGTGATTGCGTATGATCCGCCTCGCGGACCGAAGCCAATTAAACGGTTTTTACGTGTCCACACATTTTGAGTGGAATAATGTTCCAGTGCAGTATGCATTACGCGCCCACCGGCCGACGGGCCCGCGGCCCAACGCCCGATCAGTAGCTATAGCCCAACTACAAAGTCGAAAGTGTCGAACAGTTTTATTGGACATTGCATATGGACTGCAGTATTTTGTTGTCATCGCTACTCGTATCAGATGTCCATAACAATCGAAAGATTTTTTCATCCATTAAGGTAGTAAAAAGATATTTTTAATTTTCACCAAAGATGAAAAGGATTTCAGTAAAGCTCTTACCCAATTTACTGTACTTATTACTTATTTAATTACTGTATATTAAAATAATGAAGGGACAAATAACAAAACATGTCAATCGTTTAACATTTCAAAATTATAGCAAACCAAAATTGTGCTGACATTCCACGGGTTTATCAAAAGAAACTACTTACATGCATAATTAGATAACTTGATATGTATAAGATTTGTGTGTGATGTCTCAATTTTTTGAGCGCACTTTATGGGATCATAATAAAACATTATTAAACTGAAAAGCAATTACTGCAGCGAAAGCCGCAAAGCGAAGCAGCGGCTTGTCAGTTCGACACCGCTGACATCTCCCCAATATGTCATTTGAATTCGGTCACTCATATGAATTAAATGACAGCTCTAAAAAATAAATTATGGTGTTACCTGTCTTTGCTTCTCGGATTCGGTTAAAGATTGTCTTTCTATAGATTTAACAAGTCAGATCTTGGTAAAATATGAGTATTGTATAGGATCCTTTTGTTTTTAATTATAATTTTTTCCCCTCAATTGGTAAGCCCTTGGCATCATCTCACCTGATGGTATAAAGATAAAAAGATATCGATTTTTTTTATTAGAATTGGTGCTCCATCCAACAGTTGTCAGTTTTGGATTATTTTTGTTACGGGTCTTTAGTTTTAAAATTCTGCACATAATGCAACATATTGCTGTCTTACTAATATTATAAATGCGAAAGTATGGATGTTTATTTGTTTGTTTGTTCCGCTTTCACGCCGAAACTACTGAACGGATTTGGATGAAATTTGGTAGGTAGATAGATAAAATAGATAGATAAATAGATACTTTTTATCCCGGAAATCTCGAAGGTTCCTGGAGGAATGACTGAAAACGGAAATTTTTACTTTGTCACTAGATGGCGCTTGTCTTAACATTTAATTTCTCTCTTTCTTCTTTCGCAGATGAAGTCGCGGGCGCAAGCTAGTAATAAAATAAAATAAAAACATTATGTATATATATAGATCGACCGTCAGATTTTGCATTTGAAGTCGGAGAGTCCAGATTTTTGTATTTTTTTTTAAATTATCCACAATTTGTAAGCCTTTGGCATCATCTCACCTGGTGGTAAGTGATAATGATACCGAAGATGGAAGCGGGCTTACCAAGATTCATTGGGAAACAGGCTATCTTATCTCCTTGCCAGAACACATCAATGTTATTATGTTATTAACATTGATGTATGGCGGCAAGATTTAGATAAGATGGTGGAAGCTAGGCAGACGGGCCCAGAAAATGCCGTCAACCAAACTGAGTCCAACAAAATTGGACCCCACCGGGAATCAACCTCACGACCTTTTGATGTGAAGCAAGTAGACTAGAGGTAGTTGAAACACTTGACCCGAAATAATATGTGAATGTGTTCACATCCACCATAATAATAGTTATTTGTTCAACTAGTGAGCAAAGTTATTTTTTGCTACGAGTACGAGTGCGACATTAAATCACGAACTAGCGAAGTAGTCTAGAAGTGAATCACGAGCATAGCGAGTGATTCTAATATAGACGAATGAGCACAGTGGGTGATTCAAAGGCACGAGAAATAAAATAAACTTGCTCTCATGTTAAACATACAACTTTTCACCTCGACCAGCGCGAATAGTTTAAAACGCAGTTGATAAAATTATCTTTGGAGACAATACAGTTTTTTATTATAATGTTTTTAATTTAGAGGTTGCGTTCGGAAACTGCGCTTGTCATTTTTATGAAAACCTAACATAAAAACCAAACATGATTTTTTTAAGTAAGCGATATTCATGTTTACTAGTACATATTTATTTTAAATATAACGTCTTTAAAAATGCAATAGAAAAATTTATAAACTTAAATTTTATTAAATAACAGACAACATTTTGTGCCTATGAGTTAAATTGCTAGGCCAAAATGAATTTCTGAAGGAACTATTGCCCGTATTTTTTTCAGCGCCGCGCAAAAGATGGTGTTCGAAATTCGAATCACTTTTTCTCACACTCGCAGCAAAAACCGTTTTTGCTTTGAGTTTTTAGAGACCAAAGGCAGGCACCCTTTTCGTGCTGGAGAGATGAAAAGGTTATGTTAGACTGAGACCCGATTTTAAATATTGCCAATTTTAACACACCTGTAGAGTTGTCTTTATTTGTACGTGTACGAGTATGTCGCTGCAAGACCGCGTAATCCGCATTTCATTAAAAAATTAATATCAACAACATCACGGAAAACCGGGTGGATTAAGAACATAGGTCAGCGTGCGAAAGGACCAATTAAACACGTTGACACGAAGAAGGCAATATTAGCTCTAGCTCAAAGTCCAGTGGCTTTTCATGAAAAAAAAAGAACAAAATTTCAACAATATCCATAGAAAAATCATTAACGAGGAATGCAAGGTATACCTTCATATAAAAGACATAAACGTGGAATGCAAGCTTTACCTTCACATAAAAGACATCAACGAGGAATGCAGATTTTAGCTTCATAGAAAAAATATTAACGAAGAATGCAAGTTGCAGCGACTTATGGTATAAAATATCAAAATAAGTACTTTTAGGATGAGTAATGAATATTTCAACTGATAAATTATTTAAACAATAAGCTGAAGTAAACTGCGATGTGCTATATACTGTATATGTAAATGTCGCAGAACAAATCGAGCTGTATCGTAGGTTAGTTTTCTATTTTAGAAGTACGAAATGTAAAGAGGAGGAAATTAATTATATAATATCAGAGACAATATAACATGTAAGTATTATTAGTAATTACGAAGACGTGCTTTAAAATTGAAAAACATGCCACACAAATAGAATAAATTGGTTTTAAATGTAATTTGTCTTCTACACTTCATCTTTTATGATGAAGATTTAAATTTGCCTACTATACGATGCATGCAATGGAATCTTTTGTACAAATATTAAAACAAAAATATTCAAATTTCAAAACCGTGGCAGTTAGCCCCACGTCCGCGGCACTTGTAAAGCGGAACGTGTAGGTGTAATTTCAAAAATAATCGATCCCCCACCCCAAACATTAACGGCGTCTGTTCTCTTCTCGTCGCGGGGGACTCATCGTTATCGACCAAATTTTTATTATGCATATTTTTTAATTTTATTTTTTGTTTCACCCCGCGCGCCCGCCGCTGGGTGACTGCATGTGCCTGTATTAAATCAATACCGGGCGAAGTGACTTGGTGTTCTATTTGCCGGAATGGGGAGAGCTTTTCGGCGAGGCTTGCTTCCTGGGCACGCGCTCGCGTCTGGGTGACTGTGATTTCTGTCTAATGGAGGCCTACGTTATGAATTACGGTTCTACGTATACCAAAAGCGAACGTAGCGTTATTTTTGTGGCATTTGCCTAATGCACTGCTGGCCATGTATCCCACATCATGTTCTTATTTCACGAAAAGACTACGGATGTGCTCGCCTTGTACGTAGCCATCACATTTAAAAAAGCAGACTTCTCAACAAGTCGAATGTTTTTCTCCTAATAGAAAACGAATATGAAAATTTCGTGGTTGCTAATATATTTAAAAAACTGTTTGATGATAACATCACTTTAATTATGATTTTAAGTCAGTACTTTCTACAACTTTTTTGCAAATTAAATAATAGAAGTATACACCTTAATATTAGAAATAGACATTTCTTTTTCATGTAATACTTATTACAATTAGATACATGTCTTTTTAAACTCGTGTCATTACGGGGGCGGGGCCTTGACGAAATAGACGATCTAGTCCGTGAACAACTAAGGTTTAATTTATATGTGCCGTGACAGGAACAGGCCGCGGATGTCGCCATTAGACCACTTATTTAGTTCACTACTAGAAAATAAAGGTGGCGGAACTTGGCCACTTGCTCCTCGTTACAACCACGTGCTTTGCGTCATATTCTGTTTTTCTAGCATCTTGTGATACGATCTCAAAAAATAAAGCTACACTAGGTATAAGATTGTTTAATTAACGGGAATTTTATGAAAATATAACATTTGCAAGAAATTTAATTTTCCAAACAAAGTGAAAACGAGCTTACTAGCTTGTTGGAAGGTCCAAACAGTTTTACAAAAAAAAAAAAAACCTGTACTCTAGAACCGATTTTCGATTTTGCCATTAATAATATCATACTAATTTATTTTACATTATTGCTGTAAAGAACTTCCTATGATGTCAAAAAATTGTGCTTGTATGATCTAGTATTGTAGGTTGTAACGAATTGTGAAGATTAACAGCATATTTTACGATCTCAAAGTACTCGTTCAAGTCACCTCGGCGTCCTTAATGAGTAAAGGTCACGTCAACGTCCCGGTTCACTGATTTCAAACAGTTAATACTTATATTTATTTCTCTTACAAAACGCTTTTACGCTTTCCATTTGACAGACACACTAAGTACATGCAAATGCATTTGCCAGCTTTCTGCATTGGGAAATTGGTCGTCAAATTATTAGCGTCTAAGCCGGGGTCTGCACCAAGTGGGCCGGTGATTCGATCTGTGCGCGGTCGCAACACAAACGCGATTAAGGTACCCACCATGAGGTAAACAAGAACTGGAGCAGAACTATCATATCATTGGCTGGGCCTGCCGGTCAATTACAGTTCTAACTTCAAAAATCATTTTTTTATGGTTCCGTACCTCAAAAGAAACCCTTCGTGTCTCGTGTACTGTTCGTCTGACACAGCCAATTTGGTCCGAATCTACTGGACCAATTAAGTTAAAATTTAGTACATACATATAGATTTCTGTGCCCCAAACACGGACGTATAATGTAAATGAATTCTGTAAACTGAAAAATTACTTTTTTTTTCAACTGTACCGGGTGACATGACGAATGAAAGGGTTGTAAGGATCTCAAATTAAAAAGTCTATGGTCTTAAAATGAGATAGTAAAATTCTCAAAATTGTGTTTAAACAGAACCCGTCCGGTTTTTTCAATTTAAATGTCGGTAGTGAGAATAGAAAATTATATTAAAATAATTAGCCTACACAAAAAGACCTCTACATAGGAGCAAGTTTGACAAAGGAATAAATACATTGTAATTATCGCCAAGTTACTTTGTAGCGTCCGAATTACTTCTATAATGACTTCACTTTAAACTTAGTATAGGAAAATATCGATCGAGCTTAAGTTGATGTAAGTCATTGTTAATGCCTGTTAAGATATTATTCGAATAATCGGGTTCTAAGAAACCCGTGGTCAAACTGCAGAATTGTTTTGAAAATTTGATATAAAATATTCAAATTTCACCATTCAGCTAATACATTTTTATGCACTTTGGAAGTCCCGGCAGTTGAGCGAGTAAATGCCAGCTTGTGCCACAGGCAAATCGCTCCTTCCATCAAATATTCACCTCACAATGGGTGGAGATTATTTTCTTCAATATCTAATATACAAATGACTTACACTATAATGTACACATACACAAATACAAACAACTACAAATAGGGAATTTCATATCAAATTGCTATAATGAATTATGAAACGTTATTGTAAATTTTTAATGATCACAGAGAAGCAACTCTTTGAATGTAGGACGGAGGGACAGGATTTAATGGTCAGTTTCACGTCACGCTTTTTCAGTTCGTGAGTGATGCCATGACGAATATTTTTACGAAACAATAAGTAGATCTATTTATATGTAATATTTTTATGAGCACGACAATATCAACTTTGATTTGATCAGTGCTCGCCGCAATTTTTTGCTTTCAAATTAAAGTTTTAATGTATTTTGTTTGATTTTTTGACGCGAGGGGAAAACAAACCTAAAATAATTGAACTTTTAATCAATACAGGTACGTTAATGCATAGTTGATTTTCGTATGTAAATAATTGATGGGTTTGAGGCAGAGGTATTCCCACACAAGTAGACGTTCTACTTACATATGCGTGTTTAAGCTGTTATTATTTGAATTAAGTACACCTCAAATGAAAAACTTTAATTGAATAATTACTTCGTGCAGCTTGATTAATAATTTACAGGGTATAAATCGTCACAGAACTTTTTTACTTACTATATTATTCACATGTCAAGGAAATCAAATCAATCAAATGTCTGTCGTCCTGTTTTGAGCAGAAAATAACCGCAAAAGAATCGATGAAATGATAAGTTATAACATAGGTGTAATAACAAACCCAATACAAGGCAGTGATAGACAGTTGTTGTACTGTGTATTTAGCTATTGTAAATTACCAACTACTTTGACTTCCGTTTAGAACTTATATTGTTTGTCTGTCACTTAAATTATCTTTAATAAAAAAGTTATCGATTTCAACACAAGTACACAATATACTTATTTAATTACTTATCGGTTTCCAAGTAAATTTTACGGATTTAATATAAAACGTGTTACGGGCTCCCTTTGGATCGGCCAATATACCTAAGATTTTAACTTATATAACTTGTATATACTTTCATACCGATTTTTTGAACTGTAAAGGAAAACATTACGAGAAAAGTGCACATCTGCCTACTAGATGCATACGTCTTAAGCTGTTACTTTAAATAAAGGTGATAAGTGCAACACCATGAAACCGCCCGAACCGTGTATTCGAAGGGATAACAAGGTTAACAGCATCCAACTTGATGAGAATGAAATAACATACTACATATATTTACACTTCAGCCATAGTAAAAAAAAAACATATTTCCGAATCGTTATCGATTTCCACTCCACGTGGCGGTGTTGTGTTGTGTGCAACATGGTGCAACGGACAATCGATACCTAGCACGCAGCGCTCAGCTGGGCGCGCGAGCGGCGAACAGCTGAGTCGCGTGCGCAGTGCCGCCAAAACGCGCTTTGCGCAGGCGGTGAGCCCTACCGTTCTGCAAACAACCCTTAGACCACCCAACAATATTTTACATTAATTCTGCGCCCCCCAAGCATTGTTCATTCGCACTCATAATAATTATATGGAACCAATATAAACTAACTTATAGCTGCGTGTAGCGAGCGGATGGCAATCACGCGGGTGCGTTGCTCTAATTTGCAATTTTGAGGGTTGCAGTGACTCTCTAGTGAAACTTCAAAAAAAAGTTGCCACATGCCATGAATTAAATCTCTGTATTGCATTTCAAAATAAAAATGGGTAAAATATATGGACATACACTTTGTAGAGGTTCTTATTTCAGTCGTGTGCTTCTAAGTTTACAAGAAATCTATCAATGATGTAACTATACTATTGATCAAAATAAAGTACAACAAACAACCATTTAAATCTGAAACCTTTGAAGTACGAAATAGGCGTTTGTCGCAAAACTTCTCAAATAAAACTGCACGACATCGATGTGTTATATGTCAAAACGCCTTTCAGAGCCACGACAGAGCGCTAACAGCTTCTTTTAGTTTACAGCTACACGCTTTTTGTGAATGTAGCCGCAATTACCCCTTTCATATTCTTCATGTGCCGAGGCTTTTATTTTATCCGCTCCGTCTGCGTTACTACATTTTTATATGCACCCCGTATGCACGTACCTATATCTCTTAATAGCTGGAACTAGAGGCGGCGCGTATAACCATCCTTTCAGAGCGACTACAAGCTTTTGTCGCCTTGCGCGAGTGAAAAGTTATACTTATGCACCTAGTGCAGTGCGACATGAATTGTCTTTTAATTTGTGGTTTTAGAACGTGTTAAAACGTCTGCGTGGCACAGGCACAGTGGATCATTGAGCGTCAAAGCTTTGGCTGATGCGGAAACTCTCGAGTTTTGCCCACTCCTAATGAAGTGGCACGATTCTGTTTCTCGCCATTTATAGCAGATGTGTGCTGGATAAAATATACACGATGCTATTTCGAAACGGTTGCATAATCTAAGGATAAGAAATGCAGATAACTAGTAAGTGTTCATCTAAGCGTTGGTAGTTCTACCAGAAAGAAAGCAAATTAATTTCAACATTTTTCAGAAATCTTTATGACAGCTAATTACAACTGCTTGTAAATAGAAGTCCAATTACGATACTATACTGCGACATATCAAAATGTAATTTCCTTTTAAAGTGATGTTGACGCCCCCAAGCGCGACATCGTGGTGAAAAAGCTCATTCATTAAATTAGTCCGGCGGTTGGAACACTATGAATCCGACTTAGTTGGCTCGTATTGCACGCATTGGAGTAAAGTATTTAAGTTGCCCACTTCATACTTTATGAATGCATTCTGTAGGGCAATGGGCAAATGTGAATCAGAATTCATTCACAAAACTTAAGCAAAAATGCTTATTAAGTTTTCCTCAATTGGTAAGCCCTTGGCATCATCTCACATGATGGTGATGATGATGCCAAAGATGAAATGGGGCTTACTAAGATTCCCCATTATTATGGGGATTAATATATATTTCCGATTAATATGGGGAACTGGCTATCTTATCTTCATGCCGGAACACATCAATACTGTTAACATTGATGTTTGGTGGCAAGACTTAGATAAGATGGTGGTAGCAAGCCAGGCGGGCTCAGAAAATGCCCTACCACCACCTAAGTATATCAGAGTATAAGCGTTAACTTTTTGGGCCGTCGTCCTGAAAGGAAGAGGGAATCGGAGTTTAGTGAGGCACTTACCTTCCTTTTAGATCTGTCGCCATACCGAACTTAACTAAAAGTAGTGTATTACTGTTTTCTTTAATTGCTGGATCTTACCTGAAAAAGATAATTTCCGATTAAAATTGAGTGAGGGGGGGGGGGGGTTGGAAAACTATAGCTAGATAAGTACTGTACTATCTCTCAATTTTAGTAATAAATAATAATTGTAAATACTTATTCGTAATGTAACCATATTTTTAAGTAAAACACTTGATAACATTATGTCTACCGTTCAAATAAATTTCCGTTACTAAGGGTTATGTCACTACGAGTATAAATAAACGAGCTGACCCATAAAACTAGTTTAAAACATGAAGGTTTTTGAACTAGAAGACTACGATTTTTTTAGATCCAAATACTAAATTATTCTTTTAACAGAACTAATAATTTGCTCTACAAATTTATCAACTTTTTACAATGAATTACATATATTTTTTTATGGTATAAGAAAAAAAACAGTCATTGCATTTGTGGCCAACGAGATTGGTTCCAGACTCTTATTAAAGTTTTCAGGTGTAACTTAAAGTGACAGCCAAAATATTTCATACGAAGAAAATCTTTGAATATAAACGTACTTCAGTTAATATGTTTTACAATCATGGAAATCTGAATTTCGAGGCTGACTTGCAATCTGAGAACATTGTTTTTTTAAGATTATAGGTTCATTCTTGATGTCATTCATTCATGATGTCTTAAACTACCATCATCATCAGCCGAAAGATGTCCATAACCGATGGATTTAGTTACGTGAAATATAAACTCATCGCACATCTTAGCACTTTAGATAAACGCGAGGAAAAATGCTCCTACAAGAGGTCGCATAGCTAGAATAACTTTCGTCTTCAAGTGATAACTAAAAAGTATTTTTTTTAAAGTCGACTCCAAACACTACGAAGTCAAACACAATATTTTATCAAAGAGAAAACTGTCATCTATTTCTTTTATAATTACCTGATTAACTCTATATGTGCTGTTGTTTACTATTGGTAGCGAATTCAAAAAACAACGATTTGGGCGTGATCACCATCCCTTACACTAAACTGTCGTGAAAGGCGGTCTACGTCGAAAGACTACGTTTTTACGCGTAACAAGACGATGGGACTATAAAAATATTCACAGTAGTAAGCAGTATATATAGTAGTCTAATGTATCTGTATAGTGGTACACCTAAGTAGATTCAAAGAAAAATCGCTTAGTTTTAGCTTACAAAATTTATTATACATATAATGAAGTTTTATACAATGTATTTTATCCTATTTGAACTACTTGTTGGGTTCGCTCGTAGAATAACTTGCTCGGAAGATGGGCTCGGCTCTATGTAATTAGACCAATTTAAATCTTAATTAATATTAATTGTCCAACGTCGGCATGAATCTGTCGTACAAAGACCACCAAGGAAAAAAGTTAATGGATGTGCTACGTTATATTATACTATAAATAAGAAGCATCTCTTTTGTATTTCCTTATATAAGGTGCTACTTTATTAGTGCCCGATATTTTAGTCAGTGCTTCTACTCCTGATTCTGATCAACTTTCCCCAAGGAATCCATAGTCAAATCGCAAAAAAAAATCTGGACTCTTCATACTAATTTGGCCGCTCGGCTGATCGATGTGTATGAAGAATCCAAAATTTTTTTTGTGATTTGACTATGGGTTCCTTGGGGAAAGTTGACCAGAATCAGGAGTAGAAGCACTGACTAAAATATCGGGCACTAATAAAGTAGCACCTTATATAATAATATTATTTTTATGCTTAATTAAAATATTTATAGAATTTCCTTCAAAATTTAAATTATTTCAAGGCATTAAGAATCTAAATCGGACAGTTAGATCGTTTTATTCGATTTTAAGCAATGTATGTTTCTAGGCAATGTAAACTACATGACCACGCTGAATACGTTAAAAACAACCGACTTCAATCGCAACAACTCCAATTTTGATATGTTTTTGTTGATTTTCTCAAAAACCGCTGAATCGATTTCGATAAAATTTATATGGGACCACCTGTGAATATAGCCTTTTAAACAAAAAAAGAATTTTCCAAATCGGTTCAGGCATCTTCAAATAATCGGTGAACATACATAAATAACAATAATAAAAAAAAAAAAACAAAAAAAAAGATTCCTACGAATTGAGAACCTCCTCCTTTTTTTTGAAGTCGGTTAAAAATACGTACGTGAAACCTAGCAAAGCTGGACTATGTACAAAAATTACGAGTATAGCTATTTATTTTCGTAAAAACTTTTAGGTTTTTAGAGAGGCAATAATTGAAAATGAGGATGTGCGATTTTAGCGGGATGGCTTAAATCCCACACAATATCAGTTTCACGTTAGTAATAAAGTATTTAATATGTATAAAGTAAGTACACAGATAAGTGACGGTCCGTCCTCGTGGAGTCTATTGTTGTCGTTTCTATACAATGAGCTGCCCTGTTAGTTCTCTTAATCCGGATGTAACATTTATTATTCTATTAAATTATAGTTCGCTGTAATGAAATATTTTTACGTCTATTACAACGATATATGGCATTTAGTAGCTATGCTATTTTGACGAATTTGACAATTACGAGTTACAAGAAAGGAAACCTCAACGTACTTAACATATTATTTATCGTGTCACACACCTACTGTTTGGTGGTCGTTGTAATTGTCAAAACAATCAGTATTTTTTTATTAAAGCAATGTTTTTCATGAGCTAAAAGCTGAATAAATATAGTTTATCTGTTCTGACACATATTTGTTATCGTGGCACATGTGGAGTGCAATATTTATATAATTCACACAAGTATAATACATAATTGGTTCATAATAATGACATTGTATCTCGAGCGGAGAAAGGCGCTGTGATCACTTAGTAGGATAAATATTCGTGTACAAGGATAATTTATTTTTATTTCTCCATAAATATTAATGAGATTATCCCGCATAATGTAAATGTTATGGTATTAACGTTAACATTTTTCACTGTCTGCAATTGCAATATAGCAAACGAGCGACGGAATGTGTTTATCAGCTAATTAATATGTAAACCTTTTTATGGGATAACTTTTAATAGAAAATATGTTTTAAAAATGATTAAATGAAAGCAACCTCATTTAATCTGGTTTTATCTAGTTATGAAATAAACACAATAAATTAAATCATATAATTTACTTTTTGAAATACTTTGTTATATTTTATACATTTAACGATTGCTTTAGTTTAATTTCAAGACCTTTATGCAGTTTAGTCTGTTACACGTATATTTTCTTAGTACACACCCGCATTAAACTATTTAATGTACTAACTAGCCGAGTCGCCTACTCAGTCACCTTTTTGCCCGTTCCTATAAGTTTTTACACCCTCACCGACTTCCCTTCTATATTATTTTAATTACCCTTTCATTTTATAATGTTTTTATTACTTGCAGCTGCGCAGCGAAGACACAGCAAGATAAGTGATGCAGGCGAGGGAATTCCTACAAGGAGGTGTGGACAGGTGCCATTTCTTTTTCTGGGTATAACGGATACGCATTGGATTCTTCAGAAATGCCTGAAAAATTCTGTGGTTATCTATCTACTCAGAATACTGTATTTTGCCACAAGGGACCTGTTATACTTAATTTGCAAATTATTTTTTGGACACCCATACACAGTTCTCAAATCAGCTGACAAATTGTGTATATATATCTTTTTTTAATTTTTGAAATCAAATGTTAGATCTAAATTCCTCTTTGAACCTCACTTATGTGTGATAGTCTCTTTAGACAAATAGTCAGATACCAAAAACATTACTCAAATATAGGTATATGAAATCAAAAGCAAGCTAAGAGCTATCTAAGTTATTCTTCTTAAAGTTCACATTCCTTTTTATACAATTCACGATTAAAAGTAATTAACTATTAAATTCTCAAACAAAACACGTTAACATTTCTTAGTTGTTTTACCCATAGTGGGAAATTTTGTTTTTCTGTGCCTTTTCACATGAGATATAAATAATACCAGCGAACTTAATATACAGTAGCTGGTTTACGTACGAGTACCCTACCCGGTCGCGCTTTGTGTCCAGTGGCAGCGATGCACGCTGAAGGTGAGAGCACTTACTTTGTTAGCTATGTTTTGAGCGACAACCCCACTTCACATTACCCGATTTATATTCAAGAAATATAAATATAGCAGTTATGAACCTGCTCTGGAACGTGTCTGCTTTCTAAAAGTGCAACAGCGAAAAAAAAACAGGAAAACTAAAAAAAGGAAGAAAAAAGAACAAAAAAAAGGAGGAGCGAATTACAAAGACGCTTTAACATTGGGCAACTGTGAGTTATAAGTGTCGATAACCTACTCAACTCATTGACGACAGATGATAGATTAGAAAACCAGTCATATATAAAAAATCGGAGTAAATATGTTAAAGAGCAATTAAAATCTAAGTTAAATACAGAATGTCCATTTAAATGTAGGAGAAGTGGCACGCGTTCGATACGCCGGCGCGTAATGAGCCGCGGGGAAAATGGACCGCGACAAGAGTAGATATGAGGAAAAACAAACAATACCAAGAAAATTGTCGACACATAAATGTCTTAAGCGTGTTAAGTGCGGCGTTAATTATTAGACTAAGTAATAAAATGGTGGAGCGTAGTAAAAATATTTAGTTGTTTCGTCTCGGCAATTTGGAGGTATCGGATGAAGGCTTGGCGGCAGCTGGCGGCCTGCGCCCGCGCCCCTCGCCGATCACTTCCGTTCTGTGTTGTTGATGCAGTATTTTTTAAACAAAACTATGGTTCAAGACAGTTTGTACGTTTCGGTCAATTTTAGCATATATCAAAAATATATCTCATTTCGTTCCACAGTCCAAAATCCTTCCAAACTTTATTTTTGCTTTGTCATCCAACTATTTAATTTTAATATTAAACTTAGCTAACATAAACGCAACATTTCCTGACATTTCGCCAATTGTAAATATGACGATAAAGTATAATTAACGCGCTAATAAGACTTTCGCACATATAATAAAGTAAACTCATTAACTAAGTACATATATTACTCAACAGACTCCAATGGTCAGTGAGTTTTCATGCAACATGCGTTCTGTCTGATAATTATTTCAATTGATTTACTTTTTATTTTGTAATACAGTAGAGTTATTGAATATTCAATATAATTGAAAAATATATACATATATCTAATATTTATGTTATACTTAGAATAGGTTTTGTCAGGATCTGGGGTTACCTTTTTGTACACATAATGTTGAAATTAAGATTCATATTAGTGTGTTAAATAAATAAACCATGTTAAACTCAGTTTTAATTTTGAACGAGCGCACTACATCTTATTTATTGATTGCTTTTTAAGCGTCGGTGGCGCAGCGGGTAGGATAGTGACTCCGTCCTCCTAACCAGAGGTCGTGGGTTCGAATCCTGGCCAGTGCACCAATGAGTATTTTGAAACTTAAGTGCATTTTCATACCGACTGCTTTAACGGTGAAGGAAAACATCGTGAGGAAACCTGCACATCTGATTTCTAGATGTGTATGATGGTCGCGTTGCACACCTCCGTAGGTGTAAATCTAAATGCCCTACACGTGACCGCGGGTGATGCTAAGTCCAACACTAGGCAACCGCCGTCTATACCTTGTGGATATAACGGTCAAATGTGCCACACGATAAGAAGAAGAAGACTGCTAGGCAATACTTAGATAATTTGCGAATTTGTCGTAACAAAAGACCTAACATTTTTTGTCAGTGTGTGATATTTTATCATTATAAAATAGTTATATAACTGTAAGAGAACACAGAGGAACCGAGTGCCAGTGGGTTAGTCGTGTCAGTGTCGTTTCGTGTCGTGGCGCGTGCGTCCGTATGAGTACCACTCGCAAGGAGTTATCGTGGACGTGTAATAGGCGTTGACGGCTTGATGATAGGGGGTTGTCGTGTATTAAGCTAATCGAGTGTCTCCCTAACACAGAAGCACAGTTTTTATTGACTAAACAAAGTGTGAAACTTTGACGTATTACTTAGTCTAGAAATGGAAAGTTGAATATGTGTTTTTCTTATTTAACTTTATATATATGTATAGGTATAAAAAACGTTAGTCAGCTCAGCGCCTCATTTGCACTTGCCCACACATGCACGAGTCAATACAATGTGTGAACTGAACAAGCTCGGGAAGGTCGCAGTCGTATTAATAAAACGTAATAAGAATTAAATGTAATTATAATTATTTGCCCGCATTCGTGCCAGGCCAGCATGTTGCTATCGATAGCTTAAAAAGTGAGGGGAACAATAAAATATACTTTAATTAGAGTAGCGGCGCTGCCGCTGTTCGAGCAGAGGGCGTTCACCCCAGACATTTTATAATAAGATACCTTATAGTTTGTTTAATATAGGCATATACAGGGTGTAAAAAAATGGTGTAGGATCCGTTAACTAGGGATTCTACTCATCGTACTGAACAACTTTTGTTCTACAACTTTGCTCAAATCGCAAAAAAAATTGGACTCTCCATACAAAAATGGCTAAACAGATGATCAATTTGTATGGAAAATCCAAAATATTTTTTGTGATTTGAGCAAAGTTGTAGAACAAAAGCTGTTCAGTACGATGAGTAGAATCCCCAGTTAACGGGTCCTACACCAGTTTTTTACACCTGTATGTTCCTAATAAAAGGTTCGCCGATAACCATGGGTCTAGAAAAAGGATTCATTTTAGTAATGAAAGACAGAACAAATAATTGACCACGCTGAATACGTTAAAAACAACCGACTTCAATCGCAACAACTCCAATTTTGCTATGTTTTTGTTGATTTTCTTAAAAACCGCTGAATCGATTTCGATAAAATTTATATGGGACCACCTGTGAAGTATACCCTTTTAACCAAAAAAAGAATTTTCGAAATCGGTTCAGGCGTCTTCGAGTAATCGGTGAACATACATAAAAAAAAAAAAAGATTCCGATGAATTGAGAACCTCCTCCTTTTTTTGAAGTCGGTTGACAAAGTAATGGCAAATGGTATTGTTACGAATAAATTTTGGAAAAGCTAATTCTTATCAAACCAAAATAGGTACGAACCAACATACGATAGATAGTTTTAAAACAATACTAAAATTTTCTAGCCAAAACATGTAGGTATATACTTATCATTCAAGTGTGTCACAAACAAAGACTGTCTTACAATACAAAGTTTGAAATACGATCTATTTTTTAGTTCACTTCATTAGTAGTTAGTGCATTTTTTACCGTGATTTTATAACTTATTTAACCGTCGATATATCCTATATAACCCTATTAGGGTTTACGTTATGGTATTTCTGACATTAAAAATGATTTAAGAGAATATAGAATTAACACATGAGACAGAAGAAATAAACAGTTAACAAAACTGCGTAAGTCTGACCGAACATTGGAAAAAATCCTCAACGACAACTTTACAGTGAAAACCCTAAAAGATATTTGAACTTCTAGAGAGAGATGTATTGCGCTAACTTGACTTGCACAAATATATTGGATAATGAATAAAAAGAGTCTTAGTAAAGTAAATCGCGTATCAATGGTAACGTTACCAGTGTAAGTTGAACTTTGAATCAGATGTTCTCTTTGTAGCGAGAGCGTAGGTACCTATTTCTGCTTTTACTGGTTCATCAATGCGGTGGACCGTGCAAAAGTCCTATAAGCTATTACAATTTTCAAATTTTATGGACAATAGGTCCATCATATTACGCAAAATGGATTACATCATACACAGTGGTATCAACATTGTTATTTGACCTTTTCTATGGAGTAACATGCCGGATCATAACACCCGGCAAAACGTGGCAACACCGACAAGTGCCCGACGCCCCGAGCGGCGCGGGCGGCGGCACGGCGTACCCCCGACGATGACAGACGCACAATAAATTCGACGCGATCGCGAACCCAGCGGTGTAGAACGACTCAACTCAACTCCCACATACCTCATTTGTTATTATAAGCCACATTATAATCACATATTGTATCGGATAATAAATAGAAAAAGCGACAATAGAAGTAACGAGTCACAAAAAGGCATCTAATAATGAAATTGTATTGCATATAAATATACGGCTGTTACATGTTTCTCGGTTCGGCGGACCATTTAATAGTGAGTTATTTATTAGTGATGCTTCCGTGTTCTGCGCGCCGCCGCCGCCAGGTCGCTGCTGCGCCGCTACGTCGCCGCAACGCAGCCGCAGCCGCCCAAATATGCGTGCATATCCTATATTATCTTCAATGATTGACGAATATTGCTAGATAAGAGCAGTTACACTACACGTATTGGAGCAACGGCACCTGAGATAAATAAAACTCAAGATTGTTGTCGGTTCATTTCATACATCACATTCGAATTACATACAAATAGTATTAATGAGTTATTTTATATTCGATATAGAAAACGTACTAAGGCACTCAACATATTATAAAAACAGTCTACCTATAAAAAAGAAAAACATATTAATACAAATGGACGTATAAATAGGTAACCAAGCAATAATAAAAAAAGAAATGGCCACAACCTCATATAAATAATTTAAATAAAATGCAGAACTGGATAAAAAAGAAGTTGCGAGCTTTAGCATGCAACTAAAATAATAAATTGTTATAAGATCACCCATGGAAACAGTTGTACAAAGTAGATAGTCTGGAAAGGCAAGGGTAACACAACACGATAGTTCAAGCCCCTGTCCGTATAAAATAATATTTTTATACAATATCCACATTTAATTGGCCGGTTGGGCCGTATATGGCGCGATGGCAGTCTGTTTTAAATACAAGTTTGTTGCAACGCCGTGACGCGTACCGCGAACCTGTCGCCTCAGTAGCCAGTCCTCTAATGATAATATTATCAATTTAACTGAAGCTTCTACTATACAGGATGTTACAAAACGGTATAAAATACTTTAAGGTGGCCTTCTATCTCTGGAACTGAACAACTTTCGTTTTGCGACGAAATCACAGAAACACTATTGGATTGGTCGATTAAAAGTGGACTTTAGTATCTTCTTCATCATAGTAGTAAATGTTTAAATAAAATTAAACATGTAGAACCGTGACTTCTTAACTACAACTTAGTCTTAATGTGTCATGAACTGAAGCCGCTAAATCACGAAACCCCATCTTGCTACAAGTACATATTATAAATACAATAATGCAAACTTCTTATCTTTAAATTACAAAGCTTTCAGGATCAATAGTTTGAGCACAAACAAAGTTGGTTTCCATGCAGACGGTGCCCAGCAAAAAGTGCTTGCCTCGGCTCTTGTATTTTTAATATCAACCCCCCTCTCCCCCTATAACATAATATAAAATTATAAACGATATGAATCACGATAATGTTCCGCGGGGCTGTGTGCGTGGCCAATTCACAACTTTGCCGGGCCAGGGGCCCCCGCCCCTCCCGCGGCACCCGAGCCACCCCGCGTCTAGCTGCAGAGCAGCCACGACCAGCAAGTTCGCCGCTAAACACCGTCTTACAAGATTGTCTACAAGTTGCACAAAGACAAAGCTCGAATCTTTACATATTAAGAAAAAAAAAATCACCAGCTGACAAACCAACAAGGAAATATAGTAGTGTCTGTAATTACAATTAGACGAAATAGTTGTGGTAGTGTGTTATTTTATAAACAAAACTCCAGAAAAAGAGCTAATGGATAGAAACAAATGAAGGTGTTTCAGACATAGGTAATTAAATTCATATAAGTATGATTCAAGTGAACATACTGTTAGTTGTTAGGCTATGATCCACCCCGCGCAACACCGGCAAAAAGAAAAGTTTTATTTTTATAAGACAAGAAATTTATTATAGCTGATGGTCGTGTCGGTTTCGCGTTTCTTCGGAAATGGAACGTATAATATTGCTTGCATCGATCCATCCGATTTGTGCTCTACCATGGTATCGACATTTAACCACCAAGTTTCGAGTCTACAGATTTAAAAAAAATAAAAAGATCACTTGATTGGTCATTATATGACTACTAGATTTGTATGAAGGAAACGTTGCGCACGTCCGTAGGTGTAAATCTTAATGCCCTAAGTGGAACACCAGGCAACCGCCATCTATCCCTTGTGATAGCACGTTTATATGTGGCACTCGATAAGAAAAAAAAGAAGTCTTGTTTGGTTCCTTTGTTATTGTTCCTTGATTTACCCATGTTGCACGGTTCTCGGTAGAGAACATAATACTTTGCTACTCTTAAATTGGGATATATCGTCGTTTAGAGACAGAGCTGTAGCTAGGGTAGTTCTAGGTGGGGGCATGGGGGTCTTAACGTGCTATCACAGGGAATCCTGGTGCTAAAGACCACACTGAGTGTGAGAGAAGTCATGAAATAAAGATTTAACCGTTTTAAATCAGTAACAAAGTCCACTTATCGAATTTATTTGCTCGTTCATTTACTTTTTTTTAATTTTCAGTATGTTAACATGTCATCCTTTAAGAAAGCTAGACAGAGAACCAACTACCCTTATCTGATTTGCAAGTGATTTTCTTTTTTAAATCGAACAAGTGATATAATTGACACTTGTCTTTTTATCTTCTATCTTTATAGAGAAGAGCTTTATATTAAGTGCGGAACTTTATTGTTTGGTGAATTAGCTGAAACTTTTGCTAAATGTGTGGTAAGGAAAGCAATAAATCGTAAAAATAAGATGCAATAAAATTAATCATAATATTTAAAAACGCATGTAAGTATAATATTAAAATTAGGAAAATTAAATGTTAATAAAAACATTTACTTACATTACTACCTTATAAAATCTAAGTTGAACTGACGTCGACTGAAATAAAAATTATTCCAAAAAAAAGGTTCAATCTATACAACTAATGTTATGTTGACACAGGGTTCGTACATATCCGATATTTATAATAAATATCAAAATATCAGATATTTTTTGATATAATATATCCGATATTTTCGATATTTTTGATATTTATCAAAATTTCATACAAATTTCTATTTCTTACTCTAATATTTTTTTTTTTCGAAATAGCTGAATTTAAAATGTAGGTATATGTTTGATAATTTGAAGATGTTTGTCAAACTAACATTCTTTTAAACTTTGATATGTTTTTTGAAATAACTAAATCTAAAATGTATATTTTAGTTTTGCTAATTTAAAGATAGTTAAAGTAAATTCATTTATTTATTATTGTTATAATCATATCTTTATTCTATGGATTTGACACATACATTCTTAAGAATCAGCTAGGAAAATATAAATATCAATATTGATACATATATCAAGCATAAATATCAATTGATATATATATCATGATATATATCCGATATATATCATGCGAACCCTGTGTTGACAGTATATGTTTTTTAACATATTGGGCCGGTGTTGGAGATTGCGTAGTCCGCCGAGCTCATCGTTCAGGCTAACGTGGCGTGGATCGAGGTGTTTTTTCTGGGCTTTTTTCGTTGAATCTTTATGCATTCAATCCGATTTTGTAGTCTTCACATTGATTTTAATTTAACAATGGCACAACTTTCACTTTTCTGCATTTTAAAATTTTCTTAAAAGATCATTTCGAAGGTAAACATTTATCGTTATGCTATTTTTCGGTCGGTGATTTCTGTGGAGTCCGAGGATCGCCAGTATACGAGGGCCTAAGTGGAACACCAGGAAATGGGCCCTAACAACAAAGGTTGAAGTATAAAAAAGGCTATCAAAAATATAAAATATATTATGTCACTGAAGCTGCCAGCGACAATACCGTTAACCTAACACGTTCACCGAATCTACGTCAAATAAGTGGATGTGGGAGGGGTCCTTATGACCCCCCGACTCGAAGGCTGGATCCGCCGGTGCCGGCAAGCCGCAGACATTGTCCGTAATTGCCGGTGCAGCTATAATCGCACTTAATTACAACTATCCAACTTACAATCGCGCCCGTTTCAAGTATTCATTATTAATATTAATTCGCAATAAAAACAGGTTTGCAATCCCCGTCCATAGTTGGCTTCGCGATAACTCGCTGTGGAAACATAGCACTCTCTACGACTTTCTTTAATTCATGTCATGGCATGCCGCATGAATACATCGTTGACGGTGAGTATATTGGTGTTATTATTTCCGGAAAAGTAAAATAATGTCAGCATTTAGTTAGGTACGGAGCAAGTCACATTATAATTTATTGAGTTCAACCGTCATTTGTTGCGTAGTCAATGTAGAGCTCGTAGTAGGTAGCGATGGGCGGCGCGGCGTTTACGCAAACCAAAAAAATGTTAGTACATATTTCAAATAATATTCAACATTTATTTTATATCCTTCATTATTCGAACAAAACAACGAGAATTCGCGTTAGATATTAAAAAATACGTTTACAACATAAAAATTCCGTACAACAATTTTATACATTTTATTTATCATCTAAATCGCCGTTTACGACGAGAGAACAATGCCGAGCTCCGAACCAAACAAAAGTGGGACGCAAATAAAGAAAACAATAAAATTAGAATACATAAACACATAAAAACGTTCATCCAGAACGTTCGCGCGGCGCGGCGCGGGCGGCGGGCGCACCGCGCAGGCGCCCCGGCCGCCGCCGCCGCCGCCGCGCCGCGCATTACATCTAATAAATTATATTCAACTACACTAATTCAAAAGAGGGTCATGTTCCTCAGATACTTGTATTTTACGTAACAAAATTGCAGACAAATTTATTTAATGCGAAAAATATGAATTGTTATGTATACACAGCCAACATAAACAGCACTAGAATATTACACCAACCTTCACAATAATTTTTAATGAAAGTACATATATATTTTCACCATGACACATTTTTAACTAATTCGCCGTTCGAAATTGTGTATATGTATGCATTTATATGTATCACCATACGGTCAAGCTGTAACCGGATATGTCCTTACACCTTTGCCTCGTAATCGACAGCAAACTTCAGTGCACTTTTTCAAATACTCAAGTGTTACGTATACAGGGTTATTTTTGGACCCCCCACCAAAACATCACAATGGATTCTACTCATGAAACTGAGCAACTTTCCCAAAGTAACCAATGGTCAATTAAAAAAAAAATTTGGACCTTTCATACTAATTTGATCACGTGATCGGCCTGTTTTGTATGGAAATACCCAAATTTTTTTATGCGATTTGACTTGGTTATTTGGGTAAAGTTGCTCAGTTTCATGAGTAGACGCCACTGTGAAGTTTTGGTGGAGGTCCAAAAATAACCCTGTAGGTAGGCACTACATTTCGAATACCACTATGTTTTCAATTGATGTACTAAAATTTTCTGATTACTATGAAAAAAACCTTGCACCTCAACACTCCATTTCGCTCCTTCTAGGTTAATTGTTACGAGTAAATTCTGTGTAAAAAGTTGCTAACACTCTAATTACCTTGAATAATTATATTTTAACTGTAATCACTAAAACCAAATAAATAAATTAATATCCAAATTAATCCTCCATTCCATTTACGCAAACGTATCTGCCTTGTATGAAGGTAAGATAACTTAAACCATAAGCCAAACCTGTACAGTACAGAGATAAAATTATTCAAATGATACGATCTATTGTTTCAGTAACAATGATAAATAATATTATTATTCCGTGTGTACAGTAAATATTTATGTGGACAGGATAGGTACAGGATTACGGATGTGTTACTTATGTATTTCTTATTATACCTAATATATTTATTAATGATATATAAATTAATTTTAAAAATGATATAGATATTAGGGACTTTGGACAGAAGTCATAATCAGTTTACGCCGGGTCTGTATATAACGTGTTAAAAAATGGTTTATTTTAAAATTATTATTTTGTTATTTCAATTGCAGTTTGTACCTTTGCACTGGCAAAACAAGGATTTAAAATTGAAATGGTTCTCAGATATTTTTATAAAAACGAAACTGAATATGAAATCTAAATTTTTAGCCAATATCTAAAGGTAACCAAGAGCTCGAATATCAAACCTTTCATCAATCAATCGAAATTTTCCAGAATATCAAACTTTTCCACGTTAGGTAACGTATAAAGCTCAATAATGTTTACATTGACGTCAGCTTGTTATAATTCCAGGTTGCGTATAAAAAAAATCTGCATAAAGAGTTGCGAGATGTCGGGTGCTGTATGTGTCTACATCTATAAAATCATAACATTTAAATAAATTGTAATTTACGATGAACAAGAACGAGTCATCGACCTCCCTGTCTCATTCGTCTCTAATAGCACCCACACACATAACTCGCGGCGATGTACGCACATGCAAACATGCGCACAGAAAATATGAGGTGCACTCGTGTGCGTACGCGAATATGATCAAGATCATTGATATAAGACAATAATGGTTCAAATCGTAAATGAAATCGACCTCTGCATTGAAATTGTTATTTTTTTCCCAAGTACCTACCACAAAAATGTACTATACATTGTACGGTGTTCTGATTTTCTGTCTGAAAAAGTGTTGTGCTAGGTTTAAACTTGTCTTATCTGTGCTATGGCCAAGAAAAAAGGCAAAAGGTTCATTTAACTCACATTGAGAGAAAATGTCACACACATAACATTGTAGAGGTATATTCCTTTAAAGTTTAATAGTTTTTATTATAGATATGGTTTATTTAATCATACAAGTTTTTACAACAGTTTATTATAGAAAGAACTAGTATTAATGCAGTCGCCTGCACTTGTCTTTTTTCCGTGCAAGAGTTTGCGGTTCTCTTAATTCGTGTTAAAAACTATTGATGCGTAGCTGTTGTAGTTGCGATTAGCGCAGCCATTGCGCCATTGATTGTTAACCATCTGCGTTATATATAAGTCTATAACGCAGATATAATAATATAATACTACATAAAGATGATTCCAGGAAGACAAGGATAAGTAACATAATATGACATAAATACAACAGATTATTTAGAAGATAAAATAACGTTATAGAACAATACGTTTCTTATAGAAATGGAAGGGATATTTTGTTTTATTTTTATAACACATATAAATAGTTTCAGATGTGTAAAGCAAGCAAACGAAGGAGCTTCCTCGATGCTCCTATCGATAGTTTCTATACTTGAACTATGCTTTGAATTTCCGAGCTTGCTTCGCTCGCTTGTGCTTGAATCAAATGATTTCCATAACAACTAAAGTATCCGTAAAGTGCCGTTCATATTGAAAAAGATATTATATGGTTCGCTTCTGTATATAGTCGGTTAAACCTCGCTATTAAACTAAGGGAACTCTGAGTTTTTGTGCTCAAACCTACATTTGATGTCTAAGGTTTATTGTACATATTATATTTTATGTTATAACCGATATTCGAGAATGTTATACAATAAAATAATATCTCCTAGTAGATATAATTTTTATATGTATTCATCAAAATTACATCGTCTGTTTGCATATCTAACAACAGTTATACTGTAGCATGTGAGTGTTAATAAAAGTGAAGATATATCTTCCGTTTAATTATAAAGTATGCACGCGGTAGACAATTGCTACTACATAACATATAGAACATAATAAATAAAAAGAATCTTCCAAATACATTATTCATTGAGTTGTCGTCATTTTATTACACACTTCGAATTTTTGCAAAGGCCTATCAAATATTTTTAAGGACAATAAACAATACAATATTTTGTACTTTTTGCACATTTTTAGTAAAATAAAATACTATTTATGTAAGTACTAAATAACTGATTCTTTGTAAAGAGCGATCACACACAAATCAAAGTGACTGAAAATACTTAAAACCTTATTGAATTCAACTAAATTAGAAATTGCATTTATCCCAACAAATCAAATTTCTTTAATTCATTTAAAATAATCTGCAGTTAATTAAGAAGGAAATAAAATTCACAATAGCACACGCAATATAATTCCCCTTAACAATATCCATTATACTTTGTATGTTCGCATGCAAGTATTTACTTTACTAACGTATTGATAAAAAGTAACTTATTAATATGATGCTCCACGCCGCCTGAGCAGCGCGCATATTGTATTCCAAGTTTTTGCTCACATGCCCGACTGCAAATAATTCACTCGTAGGTACATTAATTATATAAGTAATAAATAACAATTTTAATATCGAAAGAGCACTGAATCGCGTACTTGTTAAATTATTCAGTTGTAATATTTGGTTACAATCCTTCGTTCGCTCCGTGCATAGTTAGTTGTGGACGAGGAATTCATAAAGTTAGAGGTAGATTGGTCAGTAACTGATCAGTGAAAACTTGTATGGAACGTCAACTTTTTTAGTTCAGATTGCGTAGTCTGGTTGGGGAAAGTTATTCAGTTTCATGATTTTAGTATTTTCATACAGACTACTTTAACCATACCCCGGACACTTCATACAAATATCGCGTTCATGTTTACTATATAGAAATTTGACACTTCTTAGACTCTTCTTATCTAGGGCTGCTTAGGCTAAGGCTTTGGTCATACCGCCTTGTCGTAGGTTACACTTCTTTTTGGTATGTTGACGTTTTTATTAATTGATATTTCCGAAAACAGTATAAGTTTTAACGACAGATATGAACATAAACGACAGACTTTTACATCAAACATTTTTAATAAAGTGAATACTTTATACAAGAGACAAGGTTGTGTAGCCATTACTTCTCTCCTTAGGAAAATAAAATTGTCTTTGGTTTCTCTTGACAACTGGTCACTTAGAAGTCACACAGGGGGGGGGGGGTGTGGTAGCCTTCAAAGAGCAGCAGGAAGTGTCCTTACTGTATAGGTATAATGTCCTATACTGTGGATTTAACGGTGATACCTTGGGGTAGGACGGTTAAAATTGTGCCACACGATAAAAGAAAGAGTATAGTTATATGTAAACACTATACAAGTTGATCCTCAAAACTGGCGATTCTACTCATGAAACAGAAATCGAACAACGTTTCAACGACGTTGCCGAAATCACAAAAAAAATATCATACACATCGAAACCTTGTGGCCCATGATTTTTTAGTTATTTCAGCAATGTTGTAAAACAAAAGTAAGCCTCGGGTATATTAATGACTGCCATCTAGAGATAACACCGGCATCAACGCCTTAAAGTGCCTTATTTGCGTACTACGGAAACGACCAAGATAAAGGTCACTAAAAGTCAAAGCCATCCAGCTTATGATCGTATTCGTTATCAGTTAACCTGTGTGAGCGAAGCAACCACACAAGCCGAAGTGACCCACGATCGATACAGATTGATTTGTCGCTCGATTCTCGCCTGTTAGGGGATATAACTAGTCTTCAAATAAAACTATAAGAGAAAAAACAAGAACTTTATGAGTTATGACTGATTTTTATGAATACTCAGTGGTTTTATTTCATAAAAAAATACATAACGTACCTATGCACTATTTATCATTGCATTCACTTAATACATACATAAATGACAATTATGGAGGACTACCCAATAATCCTGATTATTTTATTGCCATTTGTATAATTTACAACGTTTATGCATTTATCGATTTAAGTAAATAGGACTTATAATAAACACATGTGATAACATTTCTTTGGTCGTTAGAAGAGACGGTCACGACATGCCTAGTCACAATGTTGCAAACCAGTTCTAATATACAAATTCTTCCTTGCAATGAAATATCCAAACATTAAATAAAAACTATGTATCCTATCTGAGGACAGCCCCCACCCCTCCTCCCTCTCTTCCTGTCATAGCTGCATACCAACCACATCGTTTGTTCTTTATAAATTTATGTTTTTTAGGGTTCCGTACCTCAAAAGGAAAAAGGAACCCTTATAGAATCACTTTGTTGTCCGTTCGTCTGTCTGTCTGTCAATATCCTTTTTCTCAGGAACGCGTAGACATATCAAGTTGAAATTTATATCAAATACTCAGGCCTGCAATCCCTTGAAGCTGTAAAAAAATCAAACTTCTATGCCTACGCAATCAAGAGATACGACCGTTTATGCCGCATATTTGGACACTCGCATGGGAATCAAAACCTATAGGGTACTTCCCGTATACCTAGAATCATGAAATTTGGCAACATTCTCAATGATTTCAGCAATGCTTATAGCACAAGTAAAGGAAAAAGTCCGAAAACCAAAATTTTTTGGTTGCATCTTCGTATCTCTTGATTGCGTTGGCATAGAAGTTAGATTTTTTCACAGCTTCAAGGGATTGCAGGCCTGAGAATTTGATATAGAGTTCAAGACATGTGTAATTATGAATTTATACGAAACCCTTGGTGCGCGAGTCCGACTCGCACTTCGCCGGTTTTTTAAATAAATCTCAGTTGACTCTCCAAAATGGCAGTTTACATTTTCATACTAAATAAGTGAACATAATTGTATATTAACGACTGAAAATTATATAAATTCTCAATTTTTTCTTTATTAATAGGCGCTCAATGAATTTTTATTTCAAGTAGTCTTATTAAAAACACGAGGAACTTCTTGGAAACAAACATTGCTATTTGGAAATTAACGAAACATTCGTATTTCGTAGTCTTAATTTATGCTATAAATAATACAGTAGCTCTCTTCACTGCAACTTGAATATAAATTGGCTAATTAAAGTTAAAACACTAAGAATATTTACAAAGTGCAAAACGAAAAACAAGTACAACCTATATTGTAAAATACCTAAAAAATAACTTTCCCCGAAAAACCTAAACTAATTCGTAAAAAAAAATTTGGACCTCTCATACAAAGTTGATGAGAAGTCGTAATTTTTTTTGCGATTTGTGTATTGCTTTCGCTTGGACAGTTGTTCAGTTTCATGAAGAGAAGCCACAATTTTGTTTTTCAGTAATTTCAGAACTGGGATACATTTTTTAAAACATTAACATATTTTTACACCCTAGTAATGCACGTTCCCGAATTTCTATGTTTAATGGATTAGGTAGTGTGTTATATGTTTTGTTATTCAGGGCGACTTTAATACTTAAATTCCTTATTTAATGAATAAAGTTGTGAAACTGAAAAACATGCTCCAAGAATTTATGGAAAAATCAGGTTTGAGATTTATTTAAAATAATACAGAATGTAATTAATGGATTATGAAATGTGTTGTGTACCAGTCAGTCGGTAGCGGATTTTTGTTAGACAGGTCGACTAAATACGGACTTAAATAAAGTCGTGAAACTGAAGAGTTTCTACCATGAAATATATTGATATGGAAAACCAGGTTTGAGATTTATTTAAAAATTTACAAAGTGTAAAAAGACAACTCCCGTAACTTTAAGTGTGATCTATAATATCTGCTCATGAAACCGTTTCCTATTGAACCTATACAATATATTTTAAATAAAAATTTAACTTTTCATACAAATTGATCGCCAAGTCACAGATTAGATAATAGTACTACGTCGCAATTTTGTATGGAGTCAAATTTTTTTCTGTATGGGTTTCTTGGGAAAAGTTGTTCAGGTTCACCCAACTTAAATTTTCCAGCCAAAACACGTCCACTGCTGGACAAAGGCCTCTCCCAAGAATTTCCACACCAACCGGTCCTGCGATGCCCGCATCCAGCGGCTTCCCGCAACCTCAACGTCATCGGTGCACTGAGTGGAAGGCCTGCCTAAACTGCGTTTTCCGGTACGGCCGGTCGCCACTCGAGAACTTTACTGCCCCAACGGCTATCTGTTCTACGAGCTATGTGTCCCGTTCACTGCCACTTCAGTTTAGAGATTCTGTGAGCTCGGTCGGTTACTTTGGTTCTCCTACGTATCTCCTCATTTCTGATTCGATCACGTAGGGAAATTCCAAGCAAAGCACGCTCCATCGTCCTTTGGGTGACCTTGAGCCTTCTTATAAGGTCCTTAGTAAGGACCATGTTTCGCTTCCATATGTCATCACTGACAACACACACTGGTCAAAGACCTTAGTGTTGAGACACTGCGGTACTTTGGACGCGAAGATATTGCGGAGCTTCTCGAACGCTGCCCCGCCGAGTTGATTCGATGACTGTTTGTCCCAGGTATGTATACATATTCGTCAACAACTTCGAGTCTAGAGTCTCCAACCAACAGAAAAGTGAGTGTAACACGGACATTGACATAATTTTCGTCTTGTCCATGTTCATTTTAAGATCCACGTGTTGGGAGACTCTACTGAATCCATCGAGAACCCCACCCAGGGCAAACATTTCTGTGATGAGCAGAATTATTGGTTGGGACCATCTGGCCTAGTCATTTGACCGTGAGTGATTTGTCCCGGATATTTTGCTGTAAGTTGACGCGCTATTTAGATAATTCATAAATATAATCGATACTAAGTTACATTTGTTATTTAAATACTATCGAATTCGAGTACTTTGAATCAGCAAAAATAAGAGCCAAGAAAGTTGTCAAGTTTTTTTAAAGTCAGACTCGTTACTCGGAAGTCAGTCCAAAATGCGCTTGCACTCATCCGGAGCCGGCACCAGCTCGCGCTACCGCTGACACACCGCTCGCTCCCAATGACTCACAGTGGCGAATTAAGAATTATTTTAAATTGACGTAATTGAAAAATATGCAGTCGCTCGCGCGGAGCGCTGGAATAAATTGATTCATGTATAATATTACCAGAGAATATATAGGGGACGAGAAGGTCGGGCAAGCGTTCCAGACAGTTGCCCATGCACTGATATTCCGATGCTCATTATACCAGAAAGCAAACTTACAAGCTTTATAACTAAAAGCGGTGTTATGATACATACATAACGCAACATTAACGAGATAAAGGCTTAGTGGCGTTTTTATTTTATACAAGCACGAATTCGTAAAGCTTGTAAAGTCTTTTATAAACCTTTAAATACTTTCTAACTTCGTAAGATAGTAGAGTTTAGGGTTTTTATTAAAATTAATAACTAGGTATGTGAACATCATATTTCTTTGTATTTTTTTACCCTCAATTGGTAAGCCCATCATCTCACCTGATGGTAAGTGACGATGATGCCGAAGATGGAAGCGGGCTTACCAAGATTCCCCAACGCAATGGGGAACTGGCTATCTAATCTTCATGCCGGAACACATCAATGCTGTTAACATTAATGTTTGGCGGCAAGACTTAGATAAGACGGTGGTAGCTAGCCAGGCGGGCTCAGAAAATACCCTACCACCAACCAAACCGAGTCCTACAAAGTTGGACCCCGCCGAGAATCGAACCCGCGACCTCCTGATGTGAAGCGAGTGGACTAGCCACTGGGCTAGGGAGGCGGTTGTATGCTATCCTTTAACAACTAGCATCTGAGTTGTCCTATGAGTTTATAGGTTTGTAAAATATATAACCCCACTTAGGGTGAATAAATTGTTTACACGAAATAACGTTATACATTAAATAATATATTATAATAATATGCATACATTTGCCTGTAACATTTTGGAACTGCTATAGTATAAATTATGAAAATGTTTCAATGAATGTTGAATGAGGTTGAGAGGTAACAAAAAAGTAATGATACACAGAATGTGTTACGACCATATCATTCGAGTCTATTTCTACACGAAATTGTATGGTTTACACAATAATAGTACATATAATTGTTATAATTTTTTTGTGACCATAAAATGTTAATAACATTTGGAACGACTATACATATCAGATGTAATTATAGTATTCTTCTTGCGGTCCGAATACCGGTGCCGACGCCGGTGGCAGAGGTCCTATGACGGGCACCAGGTTTCGGAAAGAATATATATAAATATTGCTATCATCAGGAGCCTAAATATGCTAATCGTTGTTAAGGCGCTGCGTATACTTTTAGGTAAAGAATTAGTTTATTTGAATATGCTTTTGGCGATATAATTCTAGTTTACTATGCGTATTATCGATACGAAATCGGTTTCGATTATAATAATGAGGGCTAAGTAGGCTGAAGGGACTGAGCTGGCGAAAATATAGCACTGGAAGTCCGTCTTGGATATGAATATTGAACTTCTATACTATTTATATACATACGGAACCATATTTGTTACATTTGACTCGTTTAAATTTTACGTATCATTTTGTACTATAAGCAATCACATGAATATGAAACTAGTATACGTTAACATGCAGTTTCGACAATAAAGAAAAAACTTAAAAAAAGAAACCGTTACTAGTAATATTAAACCCGTATAAAAAGGTAGGACAAATAAAAATATAGTTTGGAACTCTAAAACGTAAGGTTTTCAAAACAGTTTATTGCGTTGAGCTGTTGTGAACGAATTCTACCAACACCTACTACATACTGGGCAAATTAATAGGTGTTGATTCTACACGCAAAGACGCTTTGTTCCTCAAACAGTGGCGAGCACCAGTGTAACAGAAAGGGCAAGTACAGAGTAGAACAGTCATGCGACTAACTACCGCATAGTATTGGTATAAATGTGGTACTTTGACTGTACCAGGGGAAGGATGACATTTGTGTTTTTGTGGTTTACATGTTTAATTGACGTAAAGTTCTTTTTTGATAGAAATTGCTTCATAATTATTTATTTCTACATGGTTTTGAACTACTCATTTCAATGTTAAGAAGAATTTCGAGGTCGAACCATTTTTTATTAGTTATTACTACTTTATCACAGGCACATTGCCTTGATTCATACAGACTTAAAACCGTCATGGTACCAAAAGGACACCTCATAAAAATGGGGGTTTTGACACCTTGTCAGTTTCTTATTCTAAATATCAGTTCCGTAAGCTCAAGAAATGTTGATATAGGTAGGTACGTGGCATTTATTAAACTTAAACTGATATTTACTTAAAAACCAGTATACGCTCGAAAATATTCCATAGTAAAATAAAATGTATTTCGAGACTTCGAGACCGGGAAAAGCAAATAGCATGCGTCAGTTGTCGACTATCAAAACAAAGCGAAAGCAGGTTGGGTAAATAAAAGAAGGGTTCGACAATGACTGCCATTAAAATTCCCTTTACGTTCCTGACCTATATTGTCTTCTTAAACATAATAACTAAATATTCTATGGGGTAACAAAAGAGTTGTTACACCCGTGTGTAGCAGTCGCTGCAAAATATACAAATAGTTAATATGTAAATATGTACTTAAATAAATTTAACTATGTACAGGACACCTTTACAGATAATATTTAATATGTATATATTTTAACTAATTTTACTATCGAAACCAAAAACATTAAAACGTGTTGTTATTTATGTTGGTATAGAATTTCAAAACAAATGATTACAATGTTATTATTGTATGGAGAACAATAGATATTATTATAATATAGGTAGGTCTGGGTTATTTGTACAAGGCGCATCAAAGGACTCTCCCGGCTGAGGGCCTAATAACAGTTATCAAATGCAAGTGATAGAGAGAATGACATTCGAGGGTCGGTCGGTCAACCGGGCTGCGGAACCGCGCCGCCGCCGCCGCCGCGCCGCGCCATCGCCGCGACCGCGCTCCTGCACCGCATTCCACCAAATGTGGTGCGCGCTTTGGATTCTTATTTATTATTCATTTTTTATTGGGTACAGACTAATAATAACACGATATTATAATAATGTGTTAAAGGCATGGCATACTTGGTAACAGTACTTGACTGAGTTCAATAAAGGACATCGGCGAATAAGTACCTAAATAGTCGTTTATAATTCTAGTTTTAACAATATTTTTTATAGATTATATTAATTTATTTATTATGTGTGGCACCACGGTTTAATTTAGTATATTTGTCTTGGTAAATATAAATGACTAATAGATGACCTATACACCTAAGAGTACCTAAGTACTCCTAGCCATGCATAATGTTTTGCTCATACGAGTATGTGCTCAAATAAGTACAAATGAAGAATTTCAATATTTACAATCCATATTTTTTATAAGTTTATTATTTTAAAAAGTACGCATTACAAATTAGAGTTCGAGGCGCATTGTTATGCCACGCACCCCATTATAATAATCTCCGCGCAAGCGGGACAGCAACAATATTAGAAAAGAACAATCGTTGCCATTACGTGGAATAAAAAGAAAAGTTATTATATTTTTTATTGGAGTGGGTCGCCACCCTCCGCCGCCAAGAGGGTTATTTTTATTTTATTTGAAAAGTTTATTTTTCATTTGTTTTAACTTCTATTTTTGCGATGTGAGGGGTGAAAGTTGGAAGGCAGGCCGGCTCACGCACGCACTCAATGACTCACTAATGCGTACGTACGCCACCATTATATTTTTATATTTAAACTTCGCCAGGAAGCAACATAAAATGAGAAAAGTTTGGAGATTATTAATATTCACTAAAACATTCTTGAAAAAAGGGAAAAGACCGAGTTTTCTAACTTATTTTTTGTAGCGTTATGTTAAAAGTGTTTCTCATTATGGTAAACATTCTTTCAGGTAATCCAGAACTTAGTATTCTCGCGGAATACCTACAGAGGTGTCATACAACATTCCAACTTTTTAGGGTTTCTGCTGTAGGATCTGCATTATTCCGGCCTTTGCCCCATGTGTGGAGTGTGGAGAATGAGCTAATCTTCCCGAGTATCTCCCCGGTGCCCCAACAATTTATTATTTGGTAAGGTGCTATTCATGAATTATAGCAACGATATTGCAGAAGTTTAGGAAGGTGTTTGATATCTATAATAATAACTGAATATATTAAACAAACAGTGACCCACCACCCGTGGTGCCTGCCCTCCAACAATGTGTTGGCACTTCTTTTTAACTCACGACCTGAAGTAGTCTATTTGCCCCCTAGATAAAGAAGTCTACCCAGATTTTTAACAAGCAAACCCAAAAGTACAACGAACAAAGAGAACAAACCTCATGGTACAGCCTTTCGAATATTGACTTTCCATCAATACAAACGTGTGCGCACAATAAGGGTGGGTTAAAACGCGTCTAATTGTTATAAAAAACAACCCGCGCTCGAACACAGTATGATTTAAAAGTGATATTCTCAAACCATAAAGAAGTTTCACATGAGCATGTGAAAAATTTATCTTAATATTATAAGTCAACTTAAAGGCCGCCCAATAGTTCTTGATAATCTACTGCTAGTATTCTTTACATTAAGTATAACTGTTAATTTTATTTAAATATTTATCTTTAAGGCCGCCTCATGATTCTTGATAATCTACTGCTAGAATTTTTTTCATTATAACTGTTAATTTTGTGTTAAAAAATATTTATGTATTAAGTTTGTACTACTTCTTAAGTTCCTTGCATTTCGTCATGGCTTTAGCAAATATAATAAAATCTAATTTCTATTAAAATGATTCAAATATTTAATTATTTATAAATTTTAATTCTGCAGGTTACTAAAGAGCTCCATGCATGCCACGATCAATAAACAACAACAGATATATTTGTATATGTGATATAAAGAAATATTATGTTAAAAATGTCGACCCATAATTATGTAAATTAGGTCATTCAAGTTTATTTTAAAAAACATATTTTAAAATTAATATTCACTCGGACAAAGTCGCAAGCACTACTAGTTTAGAACAATATATCAAATGTAAATACATACATAGTTCATAGTGAATCTAGTATCAAGACGGGTCGGTCATCGCAGGCAGCGCGGGCGCTTCAATTAGGCGCTGTACCCGGTACCCACCCGCCACCAGTAGATACGGGGCTCCTTTCACACCGCGCTTCCCTTTGTTTGTGAATACATTTAAATACTACACTGTAGGCCCAATGCGTCCGGTTTTAAAATTAAACACGCCAACTTCAATATTTGAATGCTAGTAATAATTTATGAGAGCTGCCCTTTTTGGAAGTATTTGTATTTTTGTTATGATAATATCAGTGTCTAGGCCACCGTCATAAAATATTTCGTGTTTCATGGGTATAAAGTATCCATAGTACTCGTATACCAACCAATCACTTGTGTGTTAACCCATGTCGTCTACGCTGCTAGGGCACGGGTCTCTCGGGAAGTTTAGGTCATGTTCTAAATACAGGGGCCAGGGCAAGTCCAGATTAGTCGAGAGCACACCCCGGACATTTCATACAAATATCGCGGTATTGTTTACTACATAGAAAATTGACACCTCTTCATGTCTGTACACGTGTTAATGTATGTGTAAGTATCTAGAGCTGCTTAGGCTTCTTGGTCATACAGCCTTGTCGTAGGTTACACTTTATTTTGTTACGTTGACGTTTTAGTATAATAATTGATATTCCCGAAAACAGTAGAACTTTTAACGACAGATATGAATAAAAACGGAAGACTTTTACATTAGACAATTATAATGAAGTGAATACTGTAGACAAGGCTGTATAGCCTTAGAAGCCATTACCTCTCACCTTATGAAAATAAAATTTCCTTTGCTTTGCCAATCTCTTGGCAACTGGTCACTTAGATAGAAGTCACACAGGGGGGGTGAGGTAGCTTTCAGAGAGCGGCAGGAAGTGTGCATACTGTATACATGATATCCTTATACTGTGGTCGAGGGTGTAAGGCTAGTGGCCAGGCCCAATGCCAGTTTCAAGCTGCCTTTGTATAACGCCTCTGACATGACTTAACGACGTCTACTTAGAGATAGCAACCGGCACCAATGGCTAGAAGTGCCTTGCAAAGCACGGAAATGGTCAAGGTAAATGCCATTAACAGTAAAAACCCATGCCGCACTGGGCCACGACCGCTTCTGTACGACCGATCATTTGTGTACATCCAGTAAAAAATATGACTAGTATCCGTACATGTGCAACAATAATTTGTAATGACTTCATACATGCATTCAAACAGTGGAGCTTTTAAGGTCTGTCAGTGTTGGAGGGCTCGTTTAAGCACCAATCCAAAAAGAACTACTTACTCGATAAAAGTAAATCAAGAAGTATTATCTACAAATTTCACATATTCTTTATGAGCGGATGATCCTGGTGAGGTGAATGTAATGACATAAAAGTAGGTAGAGTAGAATTCAAAAGTAGGTATTCTACTTTTTTCATAAGAAGACAATACTTTTGTCCGCAAGGTGCCTGGGTTTTGGACGCAGGGTCTATTGTGTGTAGGTGTGGTGCCATATTGACGGTGTTTCATAAAAAAAACATATCTCGGTAAAATTAAATTCATGGAAATATTGAAAGTAGAAATTGAATATTCCGACCGAAGTTATTTGTGCGCTAATACAATCAGACAGAAATGGCCACCGACTACATTAATATTCGAACACAAACACCTACGCATTCAAATGTAATAAATTGTCAAACAAATAGAATTAGAAATATGTCAATACATAAGTGTGTACTCAGTAGATAAAGTGAATAATTGACGACAAACAGACAGAATAACATAAAGAGGAAATGAGCAGTTAGATTTCACGACAAGCGTCGTCGGACGGTAGGTAAAGTAAGACGGGTCGTTACATGTGCGACTAGTAGGGTTGCCAGAAGTCCGGTTTCCGACCGGTCAGTCCGGTTTTCCTTATGTCTGTCCGGTCACGAAAACCTTGGTAAACCGGTCAAAAGATTTTAAGTTTTATTGTAATTTGGTAATTTTGTTAAATTAATAAAAATAAAAAACTTGTCCGGTTCTATTTTTTACCACACCTGGCAACCCTAGCAACTAGTAAGATTGGACAATGTGGACGTGTATGTGCGAGTGTACCAGTACCACCAGACCCGACCCGCGCAGGATTTCTATTGAATTGGTATAAAAAAAACTATATAGGCTGTTAAAAAAGTGCTTTTGAAATTTTAAGGGGTTACTAAGAATCAAGTATAGAATACAGGAAAAAAATTGAAAAAATCCGATCTGCAACTTTTTGTTTCAGTGCTCCATACAAACTCATGAGTCACTATTAAGATTTAGGTAGTACGGCAATCTGAAAAAAAAAACTGAAAAACGGATTTTTTAATTTTTTCCTGTATTCTATACATTATTCTGAGTAACCCCTCAAACGCACTTTTTTTAACACTGCTAAAAGGTACGAAGAACAAATTTTGAAACTAAATTCAAATAGATTTTAAACTTTCCACAAAAATTGGGCAATTTCAAATCCGGGCAGGACCCGTTAACTGGGGATTTTACTCATCATACCGAACAAAATTTGTTCTACAAAGCTCAAATGGCAAAAAAAAATTTGAACTCTCTATACTGTATAGAGAGTTCAAATTTTCCCAAAAATTTTTTTGCCCAAAGTCCCAAAAATTTTTTTGCGATTTGAGCAAAGTCGTAGAACCAAAGTTGTTCAGTACGATGACTAGAATCCCCAGTTAACGGGTCCTACACCAATTTTGTTACACCTGTATATATTTTTTCCAAGTGAATTCAGGCATGCTGTCTTAGGTAGGATGAATTAAACTGCTCCACAGATCAGCATAATATGTAGATAGTTCATAATGGTACAGTACATTAGGTACGGTCAACGACATTCTATACATGGACTTTGCATCAGCGCGCTGTAAACGGCACAGCAGAAGTGTGCTCAAATACGATGTGCGCACACTTTTTACCTTAGTCGTGTTTTGAGCGCAAAGCAGTAAGGATGCCGAAGTGTGTCGTGAAACAGTGTCGAAATAACACTCGAACGACCCTAAAAAAAGATGGTGTGACCTACAACCGGTAAGTTGATTTTATTTATAAAAGGTAACACGTGAAAATGTGTAAAAAAAGTAGAAAAGCACTGAAATTTTAATAAATATCGTAAATTATTAAGGAGTATTCCTATTCTTTTCTTTCACGTGCGCCAGAAAGAGACATGCGTCAGTACGCGACAAGAACATAGTCATAAAACAAAAGAGTGGAGTCGCTTTTGTTTAAATGTTTTAAGTGTAAAAGTCATACTGCCGAAGCGGAAGATAATATTTTTCGGGTGTATGTATAAATGTTATTATGTTTTTAAATAGATGCTGATTTTTATTTCAGGTCGGAGAAGAAAATGAAGATGATCATCTTATAAAGGCGCAAGTACATTACATTAGTGTGTCTCCTACAGTAAAGCCAAGTGCCAAGAGCGTCAGAAAAAAGAAATGTTTTACAATATTTATGAGGAGCAGGGGGAACGTCGCAGCCGGCCCCGGCGAGCCGCCCGCACTCGCGGTGCTCGCGGCACCGGCGACGTCGCCCCGGCCTGCCGCGCCACCCGCGTTACCTGCGCTGCTGGGCATTGATGGTGGACATTTCGGAGAAACAAATCGGCCACATTCACAACTATGTTTTGTTGTCAGTGACTAAAAATGTCAGTGTGGGGATCGAACCCACGACTCTCGGATCAGAGGTCAGAATCGCTAACCACTTAGCCACCGAGTTAGTCAATAGGTTGTAATCATACATAATTTTACTTGTATTAGAATTGTGCAATAATACTCTTGATAATTTTGCAGCTCAAGTAATTCATATCAATACAAATAATAATAAGAATAATTTCCAATGAATTTCAAGACAGTTGTTTTATTTTACAATTACCGTATACATTTCAACCCTTTCTCATTTCTAAATCGTTTTGGCGTGTAATCCTGTCGTTTGGGTATTTAGTTCTATTTTTTTATGTCGATATCGTCTATTTACCTGACTGCGCCAGAAGGAAGGTTATGTTTTTTAAGTGGATGTATGTATGTATATTTCTTTGGCAGGTTCTGTAGCCTAAGCGGTTTGATTAATTTCAGCTTGCAATGCAGTTTTTTCGAAATCAGCCCTAACATAAATTTCTAAGGGATTACTCAGAAAGTGTAGAATACAGGAAAAAAAAATCCGATCTACAATTAATATTTTAGTTTCTCATACAAATTCTTGAGTCTCTATTCAGCTTTTGTATGAAAAAATTAAAAAGAAATTGCAGATCGGATTGTTACAATATGTTTCTGTTATTTATACTTGATTCTGATTTTGAGTAACCCCTTAAAATTTCAAACGCATTTCATTAACAACCTGTAGAATCAAACGCTCTTTTTTAACACTGTATACTTGATTCTGAGTAACACCTTAAAATTTCAATCAAACTTTTTTAAACAGCCTGTATACAAGGTAATTTTTAATGGCAAATTTGAAAATCACCATTGTTCGGATCAAATGTAACAACATCTTAAACATACATAATAAATGTAAAAAATGACGCTCCATACAAATCAATCGTTGAATGGGGAAGAAAACTGACAAAGATCGCCGATAGTGGCGCTGATATCGCTTTACTCATACTAACTGTCAAAACGTATAGAAAAAATTGTTTACGTGAACTAAACATAAGATTATTACAAAAATGCCGCGTTGTGTGGCGATTGGTTGCAATCATAATTTAAATAATTAATTTCCTAAAGATTCTCGGATAAAAAAGACGTGGGAAAAGTTACGTTTTCAATTATGTACTTTTCAACTTCGCCTTTAATTGAGGAACAGTCCAAGTCGCATACATTTTCCATTTGACAATTTTTCAGAAAAAAAAACTAATTTATAACACCTCGATAATAAAAAACAGGGAACTAATTGAAAGTTGTTATGAGTCAAGCGTCCGTAGCGCCATCTGCAAATAGCTTTGCGTTTTCTTCCCCATTGACAATTTTTTCATACCCAATGGTCGACAGAGTAAAAATCTTTTTCTTTTTTTTAAGCGGTACAACAAAAGTCGACAACTTGACATATTTATCCCGATTAATAATTTAGCCTGAAATATTCATATTCGTCATTTAAAAATCACATTATATGTATATATCTGGAATTCTAATTAAGTCAATTGTACAATATTTCAGAACACATTACGAATGGCATTATTTGAAACACTACTTTAGGATGCCCAATACAAAAAAATATAATTCAAATGCTACTCCACGCTTCTTATGTTCCCAAGAGTCACGCGTTCGGCTTGCGAGATGACGTAATATGAAATAGCAATTCACGCGCTCCATTTGTAAGAAAGAGATAGGCTGTGTTTCGTTTGTTTCTACGACGTTTCCTATTTATGTATAGCTACGTATAGTGTCCTTGTGCCGCGCTACGATGCCGCGTTGCTTTAGCGTGCAATATCCTTAGTAAAATATCATTGGGTACGGTGCCCATACAAAAATAAATACCTATTCTCCTTTGTCGAGATAATTATTTTTATCCGTTACGACTATAGGCTAATGATTAAAATCATTTGTTTCTTAACAAACAGTCAGTCATACAAACACAAATAAATATAATAAATACGTATATATTACTTGCTTCTATTACTTTTAATAATTTGGCTACATATAACATACTCTTGCCAACTAACAATAAGTGACAACTAATAGGGTATTTTACTCTATACAAGAAAAAATCTAAAACTGCTTATTTACTATAGTATTTGTAATAAGTAATCGAATTAATATGATTTCTATGTAATAAAATGAGAAAAAACATTTTATTTTTGATTTACAAAACTCGAGTTTTTTAATCTGTTTTTCAAATATCTGAAACGACAGCCGCCATGCTGGTTGTCATGTGACGTCACATTAGTGGTAAACAATGACATTTTGTTCGCAATATGTGTCAAAATTTTAGTACAGAGCTGTTTTGTTTACTCCTGAAATGACGTCACGACCTAAACATCATGGCGGCTAGCGTTTTCGCGCGCTAATTGGGAATGGTAATTTAAAATGTGTTTTTGGGGTACTTATAGGTTTCACAAAAAAAATAAAAAAAAATTTTGGACTTTTTCCCACCTAATGATCAATTTGAGATACTTTTCAAAAAATGGTGAAAAACCCTATTATAAACTAGTTGTTAACTTACAGCCTTTAAACACTTATCGAGCAAAAATAAGTATCCCTAGAAATATGTTAATATTTAAAAAAGTGTTTAATCTATTTATGACATTCATAAGTGTGGGGGTGGGGTGTATCAAATTTTAAATGTTATCGAGGACATTAACAGTTACAATTTCTAAGATTTTTAAAAGTTCTCTTAAGTGATGGCTTAAGTTGTACTGCCAACTTGCCAAAATAACTAACCTGCAATAACTAGGGCTCTTTTTGGGCTCCACCAAATTGTTCCCAAATAATCAAAGTTAATTAGAGTTTTGGTAGTGTTATTTTGATATTTAAACATGTTACAAGCAAACAAATGAATATGTAACTCAATGCTCGTCTCAGTACATCATTTGTTGCTGAAAACAGATGTTAAACAAGGACTACTAAGTAACTACTCTTATATTACTTAAGTAGTTCTAGATACCGACCCATAATACCACATAATCTATCTTGTTAGCATCCAATTGATCAACATTGAATAGGCAAAATTGTGAAGCGTATAGGTTTCGTATTCGCTATTGCTTTTACAGACATCAAATAAATTTATGTACTCCATATTATTCAGTAAAATTGTGATAAGTATTTTATTAATGAATTATTTAGCTGTTAACGCGGCAAGAAAACGTTACTGTAAATACACGTTTTAATTGGAGGCGTATATTGTTCTATCCGCATGAAATAGTCGGTGAGAAACCGCTTTGTAAGTAAATTTGATCCACACGCAGATAACGTCATAATTACAACGTAGCCGCTGTATAAATATACATACATGCATAACTAAATGAGATTAAGTGTTACCAACTATGCTGTTCTTATTGAATAATGCACGGCTCCCGTTACCCCTTTGTTTTGGTAGAGATGCTATAAATATGCATAATGCAATTATTAATATTGCTGTTGACGGCCAGTCTGCTATAAATATAAATTTAAATGTTTGTAAGACTATAGGTGCGTATGTAGTGCAACCAAATAAAAGTAACTAGTGAAATATAAGAAGATGCACGTAGTAACTACGAAATTACACATCTAATAAACACGGGCAGATTTCGTAAAAACTCAAACAAACAATGGTGTTATTTTTAGATGAAATTAACGCACATTATGAGCGTACGCGCCGCCGTGCCGCTTCTATCGTGAATCATTCGTGTTAAGGTGAGGCGACACTTACAGCGAGCGGATACGGTTTACAAGTTTTAGTGGAATGAACTTTTTAAGTTTTAGGAAAATGTATGAGGTAAATATAATCATATTATGAGTACATTTTAACAATCAAACTATCAATATATAAGGTGCTACTTTATTAGTGCCCGATATTTTAGTCAGTGCTTCTACTCCTGATTCTGATCAACTTTCCCCAAGGAACCCATAGTCAAATCGCAAAAAAATTTTTGGACTCTTCATACTAATTTGGCCGCTCGGCTGATCAATTGTGTATGAAGAGTCCAAAAATTTTTTTGCGATTTGACTATGGCTTCCTTGGGGAAAGTTGATCAGAATCAGGAGTAGAAGCACTGACTAAAATATCGGGCACTAATAAAGTAGCACCTTATATTTTGTATAAACTAATAATGTCTGTAGCCCCCAGTCAGTACAAACAATTCCTCTCCACAAAGATTAACTGATAAATCGATAATGCATACCGGTTAAAGCGCTGAAACACGAAACTTGAATTTTAATTATGTTTCTTAGAAAGTACGAAGGTGAATCTCTATGTGCACAAGTACATATTTTATTATTATAATAGTATTTTTCTTACGTCATTTTTGGAAACCCCGTTAAGAGGATCACAATTAGCGTGGACCTTAGTGTATGAAATATATTCTTCCGCCTGCAGATACTTGTATACTTAATGTATTTTTGTACCAGAAATCCTGCGGACAAACTGTCGGTGACGACTAGTTATATAAATTTAAGATGCATTACGACTTGTTTCTAGACAACTGTTTCTAGAGATTAATATAGGTAAATAATTATTGTGAAACTATTATCTGCAAAAAATTATATCTAGAAAAAACTGTAGTGTTGCACTCGAAAAGCTTCCAAAGGCAACCTCTTTATATACTTTATACAGGGTGTAACAAAATTGGTGTAGGACCCGTTAACTGGGGATTCTACTCATCGTACTGAACAACTTTTGTTCTACGACTTTGTTCAAACCACAAAAATATGTTTGGACTTTTCATACAAATCGATCATCTGTTTTGCCATTTTTGTATGAAGAGTCCAAAAAATTTTTTGCGATTTGACCAAAGTCGTAAAACGAAAGTTGTTCAGTACGATGAGTAGAATCCCCAATTAACGGGTCCTACACCAATTTTGTTACACCCTGTATACAGTACATATACATGAATAAAATGTATAAAAATATAAAATGTAAATGTAGTATTTATATAATAACACGGACACAAGAGTGAAATTATTTCAATCGCTCTGACCATATACAAAAAGTAAGGAAAAATAATTTCATTCGATAATTTTACTTAGGTCTAATCAGCTGTATTATCTTAAGAACAATCATTTTACTTAAGTATTTGTATTTTCTTTACAAGTTATAATGGATATGTCTAAGTAATTCATAAATGCAATATTGTTTTACGCCATTTCGTTTCAACTAAATTTAATTAGAGAAGATGTATTATTAACATCGTCGATTGACTATGAGTAGCAGGATGAGTTGATGACAGACTCGGAACCCTTAAAAGGCTTTCATCGCGTCGTCTTTGCACACGCGTTCATTATCTGGCACTATTATTTACTCTATTATTGGTAATTTAATAAAATAACAACATTTGTATTGTTTCATGTGTCGTGTTAATACATCGTAAAAGAGTGGTAATCGCGAGCTGTTCGAAGATAAAGGTGATTAAAGCGTGAACAGTAACAAATAAAAAAAGTAAGACCGTCCAATAACATCTCATTACATTTATTGGAATGACAGAAAATTATAGAGTTATTATCGATATTCATAATTATTTGTTTCATACGACCATTATAATGTCCAAGTTATTAAGTTTGAAATTTAAAAGTCGGTTTTCTTTATTGAAGTCACAGGTTGATCTGGTTTTACTATACTTTTTCAAGATTTAAGTGGGATAACTTTTGTTTTAAGACGTTTTTGCACTCTAAACAAAAGTGGCTAAATAGCAGATCAAATTGTATAAAGAGTCATAATTCAATTTTATTTGCGATTGCAACCAAAAGCTCTTCATACTGTCCCTAACATATTTATGATTATTGGGTTCAAATTTAAAGGACGGATCTATTATTAAGTCTAGTTATTAGCATGAAAAGCCAAATTTTTTTTTTGCGATTTGACTATTGGGGGTTCCTTGGGGAAAGTTGATCAAAATCAGCAGTAGAAGCACTGACTAAAATATCGGGTACTAATAAATTAGCACCCTATATAAAGGATGTTAAAAAAAAGTGCGTTTGAAATTTTAAGGGGTTACTCAGAATCAAGTATAGACTTTAAAAAATCCGCTCTTCAAATAATTTTCAGATTCTCATACTAAATCTGAATAGTGAAACAATAATTTGTATGGAAAACTGAAAAAAAAATTTGAAGAGCGGATTTTTTAAATATTTTTCCTGGAGTCTATACTTGATTCTGAGTGACTCCTCAAAATTTCAAACGCACTTTTTTAACACCCTGTATAAATAAATGTGCATGCAAAAATAGGTAATATAAAAATTCTTTAAATCAAAATATCTAAGTAGATTTTTGCTGGAATCGGTTTGTTCCATTTCCAGAAATTATAAATTAATTATAAAAATACATGTTTAGCAAGTTCATGAAGGAAGCTTTAAAGTTCATGTACACCTACGTCCCACATACATGAACGGTACACTTGTTCCTTATCATACTATTACTTGGATTTAAATTGGTACTTTTATATTAAATGACCATATTTTTCGACTTGCCCACCTTGATCAGTGAGTGTATGTAAAACTTCAAAAATGCATTTTGCAGGTCACGTAAGCCTTTTTCGGGGTTTACATTTCTCAAAAGGATTCAATGGCCTAAGAAGAGGGTTGAGCATATGAGGCCTGTGGCTGGAAATCCAGCATCACCCACCAAGCACTGCGGTCGCGCGCCGCTGCCCGCGCTGATCGTCGCGACGCAACTACTACCTACTAATTATGTCACAGGCCGTGCCCATCCGACTCGCACATAACTATTAAAAAACATGCATTCTATCATTGCCCGTACTATTCCGCTAACAAGAGCCTGATCATGCTCTATGAACCACTGTCGTTACATTTAATTATTTTAATTTTATGTCCGCCGATAATTGCGCCCAGGGGGATGTGTAGCCATTTGAATGTTATTTTTCTATTGTGTTTCACGTTCGCGTTAGTATCAAATAAAGGACATGTTATTGCGATATGAATGTCGTTAATGCTCTAAAAGGTAATTTTATTTTTATAATTTAAGCCAGTCACGATATACATATTGCTAGTTTCAGTGTTATCATATCAACCTTTATCTTTACTATTATAAGTGAGATAAGTAATTTTTATCTGTTCCATTATACTGCCGACATTTATAAAATACATATTTATTATAAATTTAAAAATCTGTTATAAATTGCTATACGACATAACTTTATATAAAGAAGGTAATAATGGTTTTCATTGCATTCCACTGCAGTTTCTTGGTGTAAAGTGCGCCTTAACCGTTCTGCCTACTACAATGTACGAGTTGGGAAGTGAAACGGATGATAAAAGGACGAATGTGAAGATGCGGTTAAGTCCCGTTATCTACGTGAACAAACCTAGTAATATAACATAACACTTTACATTCCTCCTTTGAACGTTTAATGTTTCAAACATTTTAAATGTAAATTTTTCACTTAAAAAGCTTAAAATGTTAGCATTCTGCGACATTGATGATGTAAAAAATATTCATAAGGGGCATTTTAATTATAATTCCATCTATATTACATGTTGTTTAATCCTTTGCAAAAGGGAGCGATCGAACCGATTGCGATATGAAATTTAAAATTTATTAATATAAAGGTAATGGGACTGATCTGATGAGATATCGTAATACAAAACACTAGTCAAGCCAGTTTGCACCTCGCCACACGAAGTCCTCCGCTCCATGCAGCAGGAAGATGAAATCGCTATCATAATATACAATTAAAGTGAGTTACTTACAATGTTTCCTGCGTGTAAGTATTAAAATATGGTATGTTCGATACGCGATATGGCATTATTTTTAGATAGGTATTCAAAGCTGGTTACTCATCGGAACGCTACCCTCCCCGTCACTAGCACGTTAGAAAGCCACGATCTAGCTGATTGCCTGCGCACCGATCGTTTTGTCTGAGTAATTAACAAGCAATAATAACAACTGTGTTAGGAAATAACTTTCCCCCTAGCGAACCATATCCTCCGCTAATATCGACGCTGGCGCAGACTGTCAAGAAAAGGAAAAAGCGGACGTTTTACAAAGTAATTGTCCGACGCGAGCAAAAGGCACAAACAACAGCGTATTTAACGTAACAAAAAAAAATCCACCCATTTGTGAATAGTACTGGGTATGATGAGAAATAATTAATTCATAAAATTATCATACATGTTATAACAAAATAGGTGTAGGAACCGGTACCTGGGGCTTCTACTCATCAAACTGAACAACTTTTGTTCCACGAGTTTGCTGAATATGCAAGTTTTTTTTTTGATTTCTCATACAAACTGATTGACTGTATGGCGAGTTTTGTATGAAGTCAAATTTTTTCGCTTGTTGTTTTTGTTTCTCCCTGTATATACTCGTATCAATAGCCATAACAGAAGACTTTCTGTTAGTCAGTTAAAAAAACCTCACATCACCATTTTAAGCTGATGTAATTTAAGAAGATTAAGAAAGTAATTGCAAAAAATGTTAAACTGCAATTGGTGGAACGTTCAAATAAATATGATTTAAAAAATTCTACCTATCTGCGTCCGTAATATTGAATATCTAATTACACTTTCATCAAATCAACAAATACGCCATCGTGCCACGATCCTGGTACAAGGTGAATTGGTATTCCAACGTGGATGAGCTTTTTTCACAGCTACTCCGTATTTCATTTCCCAGTGGGTAGTATTTTGGACGAAATGAACAGAAAGAAGAAGTTCTTTTGTTCTCCTAGTGATTTTATGAAGGCTCCATAAAATAGGTATTTATCTGAAATAAGTATTTATTTTTAGGCTCGACAACATCTTACAATGATGTGGTTATTCCTTTGCTTCATATCAGAAGGTAACTGGTTAGATAGATCCAGTTCCTCATTACGGTGAAGAATCGATCAAAATATCGTGACATCATACCGTCATCGCAAAACATACATGTGAATGGCCACAGTATAAGGACATTATACAGTATGGACACTCCCTGCTGCTCTTTGAAAGCTACCTCACCCCCTTAACAATGATGAATATAACAGAAAAACACATAATGTAAAGTCATACATTTTCCGCGTTTGACAGCATAGTTGTAACTTAACGGAATACGGTTATTTTTGTACCATTCTCCGGGCATGACGTCATGAAAACTTTACATTGATATTAGATGTATGTTGATGGAGATAGGTGAAGTAACTAACATTCATACAATTTATCGATAACAAAGGAGGCTACAATTAGTTAAAGTATACGGTATGACAGCATGGTGTTTTATTGCAAGTTGTGGCGGGTTATCAAACTGTCGGTGATAGGTCGTGGGGGGAGGGGGCGGGCGCGACTCCTCAGCAAAAGTCGCGTAGTTCATTGACTTAAAAATCTGCTAGAAGACTGTATATCTGCACTAAACATCGCTGACTTGGTTGTTGACAATGACAATCAAAATGACAACTGTAGTAACAATAACCAATAGTTCTGTAAAAAAAATTCTTATATCTCAAAAAAATATAAAATTAAGAAATCAGTATTGTTGACGGCCGTACTGGAGGTACCGCCATGTACGAAAGATGACTATAACAACTAAGTGACTACTTTAGACCACCGACTACTGACTATTTTAGTTATCCGAGTGACTTTTTTCAAACGTCAAAAATGACATATTGTTAAAAAAATTGAAAAAGTGAACTGTGATTTTTATAAATTAAAAATTGCACAAGTAATGAAAATCCAAGTAAGTGAGATTTTTGCGAATACAGTACAATAGCTGTGTAGTCAACATAATTTCATAATTTATCTATGATTTTCACTATTACTAAAAATCTTTTATTACAAAACAATTACAATAAACACGCCAAGCAAATTATTGAAAATCAAACGAATAATAATTAATAATAACGAATAATAAGTAATAATTGTGACATTATCTGCCCGAGTCTTGGGGGCGGTCTCCGCTCGTTTAGCAACGCCTGCAAACACGGATTACGATAAGATTATGAAAAATCTAAAACTTAAGCGATAGAAAAAATATTCGTGCCCTGATTAGAAATCAACAGGGTGTAACAAAATGTTCGTTGAACCAGTTAAGAACTGTGAGTTCTTAAATAAAATGCACCCCCATATAAAATTGGTCAAAACAACTGATTAGGATGAAACATATATTTTTTAGTTTAGCGAAGTCTAACAGCGAAAGTTGATCAGTTTCTTGAGTAACTCCAATTAACGGATCCGGAGCCTTTTTTATTACAACCTATGCATTTGTTAGTGTTCGACATAAGGCACTGGCACCAGATGCCAAAGAGATGTCGTGGCTACATCACACAAATTGGCCAAATTATGAAAATGACTATATATCGTTAAGAAGCTCCGAAAAAACTCTAGGTTAAGTTACGTTGCTGGTGTTACCGTATAAAGGGCTCCGTTAAGTCTGTTTTGTCGGAGCTCCTCGACGATAAGGTGTCATATCATGTCTTTTTAATTTCATGATCTGGCCCGTTTCTATAATCAGGCAACGACAGAGACATCTACGCTTGCAAGCAAATGAGAAGCGAAGAGAGCACAACAGAGCAGACCCCATCATCAGCATCATGTGGGATAAAAATGCACAGGAGAGGAAGAAAAAGAAGTGAACCAACAAACAAGTGTATGTAAGTAGGTTTTTATTCAAAGTGAGCGTCAATTACTATATAGCAAATATTTACGAAATCAAGAAAGTAATCTGAAGTAAAATTAGGTAAAATACACAAGCGTATGCATACATAAACACTAAAAGAGTGTTAAATAAAGTACATATTTAATATTAATGTGAACTGGCTCATTTTGTCTTATCTGTGTTGTTTTAAATTAAAACTATAAAGCAGATAGGTGTGTGTACGCAGGATTATTTCCAACTGCAGCATGAAAGAAATAGCCGATGTTTGCTAATACAAATCGTGATAGCTATAGATAACATTTATATCTTTTCTGAAATTGAAAATTAAATAATTACACCTTAATTACAGCTATGTTGCAATTTTAGTAATTTGTCAATAAATAGAATTGGGTTTGAATATTGATAAATTAGTTCAAAATTCTATACAAAAAGTGGTGCAGTCATTGGTGTTGAAGCTCTAAGGACATTCGTTGTTGCAGAAAAGACTATGTACCATAAAATTAATATTAAAGCAGAGAACGAGGCACCAGTCGGAAGTCATAATGTTTAAGACCGATAGTGAAAAGTAGACGAAATATGGCGAAAATCGTATACGAAGCCAAAGGAATAATCAATAAAGTTTCAAATAATAAAATGAATTTCAACACATTTTGAAAAGAAAATAGTCGAGCCGTTCAAAAACCATAAAGTACGCGAGCTTTTCGCAGGTGCTTTATTAACAATTTTCATTGAAGCGAAGCCGAGTCCGCCACTTGTTTATTTAAGTGGTAAATCGCCGTAACGTCCTGGAAAATATAAAACTTCAATATTAAATTAAGTTTTTCAAACTCCGTGAATTTTAATACTCCAATATATTTTTAATTTCACGCACAAATAAATATTAATTAAAGATTATAAGAAAATCTCGGCGCGATATAAAATTTCCTCTGATTAAATGTACCGTTATCAATGCTTTGAATAAATATAATTGCCCGCAGTTTAGTTGCCAGTAGAGACCGATATAAGGAAAATGCATGTTATCAGAAAAATCATAGTTTAGAAATTCAGCATTTTATGGCTTGTTCCAAAAAAGCGAGAACCGGTTTAATTTTTACTGCGCTCTATATGTTTTTTAAACGCCTATTGTTTTACCTTAAAAAATAATAAAAATCTATGCCGTCATAGCTATAAAATGGTTGGCTCATAGAGGCTTAATCACTTAACTTCGAAAATAAAGGCAAAATCGGCCAACGGTGAATCACGCCATTACAAACATAATTATCGTTATCTTTACGACCAATGAACAACACTTGTTCTAACTATTGTTGCAGTCAAAGATTTTATTCTTAGTCCTTGAATATAAAATAAGTTAAGGTACTTTTTCTGCCTTTGAAGTAGTTTTCACTTTTTTTGTGTAACACTGGAAAAGCCAACCACTTTGATCTACCTATACAATTGGTTAGCCCTTGGCATCATCTCACCATCTCACTGTATGCCTACTCATACTCTTTTGTGGTACTTTGAACTGTTTCAAAACATTGCTGAATAATGGTCTTTGGTATAGCGGTTATTTATAATGAAGTTGAGGAATTTTTTGGGCTTAAAATGTTGTTGAGATGTTGCGTTATGTTAAGTTTATCAACATCAGTTACATGAACACCACTTTTAACAAATTATAAAGCCACGCTGAGGATACTGTTTCGCGAATCCTTTAACAATATTAATCATATTATCAATATTAATCAGCAATAAAAGTGTTAGTAGTCAAGCTTGAGAAAAAATTGCAAATTTGCGTTTGTATCCAAAGTATTCCAAAGGACCTCTCTTCTCTTAGCGAGAGAGAGAGATAAAGTAGCTTATTTATATCGTTATTTTCCGGAATAATGAACTACCTAGTATAGTAGGGCGTACAATGACGTACCAAGTGTCATTAAAATTGTTACATCCATTTTAGAGAATATACGTAATAAACAAAGAACTTCGGTTTGTATCTCAATATTTTTTTCCCAAAGCAAACTATTTAGTGTACTGTGCTGATGTCAGGTTTTTGATAAAATCAGGGGTTTGACTAAAAACCTAGGGTTTGATCAAAAACCGGAAGAAGTCAAAATTATTACTTAATATTATCATAAACCAAAAAAAAACCGCAAATCACCAATATTTCTTATAATTTTAGAACCATCATATAAACTGTACAAAGTTATGTTAAAATCATTAAGAGCCATTTGGAGAAAAGTAATTATAAGTGTTATTTTAATATGGTGGCAACCCTAAAAATCCGGCCGAGTGCAAGTAAGACTCGCGCACCGAGGGTTCCGTATAAATTCATAATCACACATGTCTTGAACTCTATATTTTTTATATTTGAGTTGATTGAATGAAAGGTAATTCGCGGTTTACGACTTATGACGTATTAAAAAAAACTATTCACTTGATCTCGTTCAAACCAATTTTCGGTGGAAGTTTGCATGGTAATGTACATTATATACAGGGTGTAAGGGACAGGTTTCCGAAAACTTTGATGAAAAAAAATCTTGTGGAAAGTTGATCAGTTTCGTCTACTGAGCAAGCCCTTAAAGTTTCCAAAACCTGTCCCTTACACCCTGTATTTTTTCTAGTTTTATCATTCTCTTATTTTAGAAGCTACAGGGGGGGACACACACATTTTAACACTTTGGAAGTGTCTCTCGCGCAAACTATTCGGTTTAGAAAAAAAATATATTAGAAACCTCAATATCATTTTTGAAGACCTATCCATAGATACCCCACACGTATAGGTTAGATGAAAAAAAATTTTTGAGTTTCAGTTCTAAGTATGGAAAACCCCCAAAATGTATTCTTTTTTTTTTCTATTTTTGTGTGAAAATCTTAATGCGGTTCACAGAATACGTCTACTTACCAAGTTTCAATAGCATAGTTCTAATAGTTTCGGAAAAAGTGTCTGTGAAATACGGACGAACAGACAACAGACAGACAGACATGACGAATCTATAAGGGTTCCGTTTTTTGCCATTTGGCTACGGAATCCTAAAAATATGTAAAAAAGTGCTGGAGATATTTAAAAAATATTGCCTTACCCTAAATTAAATCTAAATCCTTCCAGTTGTTTTGGAAGTTTTTAATTTTTTGGGTTCTATGGGGTGCAAGACAATAAATCGATCCCAATTAAAATCTTAAGTTCGATGTTTTGCCATGACAGTACTTCCTTACTCCTTCGTCACTCGTTAACGCTCACTCTACAGTAGTTCAAAGTTAAATCGAAAAAAGCGAAACTCGACAATAGTATTTAGGTGTGAAGCGGTCGTGGTGGTCGTCGATCATACAGATTAACTGACTACAGACACGATCATAATCTGGATGGGTTTTATTGTTTGTGGCATTTATCTCGTCCGTTTCCGTGCTTCGCAAACCACGTTAAGCCATTGGTGCCGGCTGCTATCGCTAGATGGCAGTCGTTAAGTCATATCAGAAGCCTTATAGGCGGCTTGAAAACTTCTGAACTGGGGTTGGCCACTAACCCCTCAACCTCCACCAATCCGGACTTGGCCTCCGTGTGTGGAGTATGGCTTAACCTTCCCAATGTATGGGAAAACACCCTTTCCCCTGCAGTGGGGACGATATGGGTTGTTAAAAACACTGGTATGCCTCTAATCAAAAAATATCAAGATCTAGCCCCGAACTGGCCAAAGTACGTGAAAAAGTACCTATGTGGCTTGTAATAAAGGTTGTGCTGTGCAAGTACGTCCGCCTAAATGCCGATGTCAATACGCCAATAAGAAGACTGAGTTTTATTGGGACAACTGCTGGTGGAAATGCAAGACGCTTCTGTAGACGTTTGAATCTCAAAGATGATATAACGACTGTATAGGTGTATTAAAAAGACCAGCCAAGTGCGAGTCAGACTCGAGCATAAAGAGTTTCGTACCACTGTACAAGAAACACCAAAAACACTTCTCTTGTATGGGGACCCCCTTTAATTTTTTTAATATTATTTGATTTTATTATTATATTTTAAGCGACTATAGTAATACAAACCTTATAAATGGCCTTCATAAAAAATATTATATTGTATTAATACGAGTAAAAAATGGAAGTAGTAAAACCAGATGGTGCTCCTTTTCTGGGATGGCACAACATATTGCTGCGCAGTGTTGCAATGATTTGCCAAATTATTTCCTTACATAGAGTGGACTATTATATTCTCTCTATGGGTCTGACGTTTTTCGGTGCTTAGCGTGATCTTCCATGGAAAACAGTAAAAAACAGGTATTGGTCTTCGACCTCTTCATATCTTACGAGGTTATTCCCAAAGATGTTTAAAATGTGGAATTATTTATATCCATGGTTCTCACTGCAGAATAGATAAAATAAAAAAAATTGAAAAGGTTTTTGAATGTTAGGTAACCAAGATAAAACACTGAAATCTTCAGTATCACAGTAGTAGCTGTAGATAGCGGCTAATAATCAAAGGACGTGTAGAAGGGAAACAATTCCGAGGTTGGTCATATACGCACTGGACGGACCTTAAACCTGTGCTTTCGAAACGACAAGAAATGATACAATTTTATTTATTTTTCCCAAAGGCTGCCAACTCGACATTAACGCACTATCCTATTACCCGCAAATAACCTAAGGACGACAAATATTGTAACTATGAAAAAATTTAATAATAAATGTTTTTTTATTGTTCATTCCAGTTAAAATCAACATATCTAACAGGGAGTATAAAAAGAATAAAGGCATATCACGAGAACTGAAATTACTAAAGAGGATAACACTCACAACGACGAAAAAGTATTACCATCGCTCTCGTACCACGACCACGCTGGCAAGAATAAAAATAAAAATACGAACACTTTAGGTAGGTGAGTAACCATTCTCAATCAGGTGGCACTCTGCCTTTGCCAGCTTTAATAAGGTTAGCTGCTATTCGTCCAATAATACGCAGTGAAGGTGATTGATGCTGTCGATGTTAGCTTTAAGCTTACGGCAAAACGGCGCCACGGAAGACCGCCCGCCACTTTGTTGACAAAGGTTCGAAATGACCTGGGAGACAGCATAGAGAGCGTAACCGTGCTCTTGATACAGAGGATAAGATTCAAGTAAATTAATGACCACGCTGAATACGTTAAAAACAACCGACTTCAATCGCAACAACTCCAATTTTGATATGTTTTTGTTGATTATCTCAAAAACCGCTGAATCGATTTCGATAAAATTTATATAGGTCCACCTGGGAAGTATACCCTTTTAAACAAAACAATAATTTTCCAAATCGGTTCAGGCGTCTTCGAGTAATCGGTGAACATACATAAAAAAAAAAAGATTCCGACGAATTGAGAACCTCCTCCTTTATTTTTGAAGTCTTTAAAAAAGGATAAGGCAGACGATGCTGATGATAATGCCTTGACTTCATCTTCCATTCTTCTTCTTATCGTGTGGCACATTTAACCGTTTATATGGAGCATTCCTTCTACTATGATGGAATAAGTTATTCTTCTTCTTCTTTATCTTAAGAGCTAGGCTCTTGTCGGTGGAGTAACCGCCATTCTTTTCTACTCCTTGCCAACTCCTTGACTTCCTGGTAAGACACGACATTGACTTTGGCCTTCACTTGATCGATGTAACTTATTCTTGGCCTCCCTCTGCCTCTCTTTCCTTCTATCTTTCCTTCCATGATGTTCGTTATGAAGTCGTCGTGTCGTAACAAATGTCCAATCATATTTCCTCTTCTGTTCTCAATAGTGTCTATGATGTTTCTTTTATCTTTCACTCTATCCAACACTTCTTCGTTTGTGACTTTTTCTTTCCAGCTTATACCTTCCATTCGTCTCCAGCACCACATTTCAAATGCTTGCAATCTTTCCTTATCTCTTTTTGTCATTGTCCAGCTTTCACTGCCATATAATGCTACGCTCCAAATATAACATTTTATTAAACGTTTCCTTAATTTTATAGATATTTTCTTTGATTTCAGTATGGACTTTTTACTATTAAATGATGTTTTAGCTATTTTTTTATATTACCAAATTCTAAAAAGTATATGATACTATTGACACAACAAGAAGAAATAAATGTAGTAGTTGGCGTTGGGATTGTATTTGGTCTACCAAATATAAACCCGTTATAGTGTGGCTGGTTTTCACGAACATTTCATTATCCAATTTTACACTTTTCTTAAAAGAGTTTATATTCAAATAAAAAACCGGCCAAGTGCGAGTCGAACTCGCGCACCGAGGGTTCCGTATAAATTCATAATTACACATGTCTTGATTTATATATTTTTTATATTTGAGTTGATTGAATGAAAGGTTAACTGATTCGGTGGCTAAGTGGTTAGTGCTCCTGACCACTGATCCGAGAGTCGTGGGTTCGATCCCCACACAGGGAAAACTTTTCTGTGATGAGCAGAATTGTCTTCTCTGAGTCTGGGTGTATTATATCTATATATGTATGTATTTCAATGTATATGTGTATGGTATATCAGTCTCTGGTTCCCAAGATACAGGGAATCCTAGTTTGGGGCCAGATGACCGTGTGTGATTTGTCCCGGATATTATTTATTATTATTTATTATTAAAGGTAATTTGCGGTTTACGATTTATGACGTATTAAAAAAAAAACGACTTACTAGATCTCGTTCAAACCAATTTTCGGTGGAAGTTTGCATGGTAATGTACATCATATATTTTTTCTTGTTTTATCATTCTCTTATTTTAGAAGTTACGGGGGGGGGACACATTTTACCACTTTGGAAGTGTCTCTCGCGTAAACTATTCGGTTTAGAAAAAAACTATATTAGAAATCTCAATATCATTTTTGAAGATCTATCCATAGATACCTAACCCACACGTATAGGTTTAATGAAAAAAAAATTTTGAGTTTCAGTTCTAAGTATGGGGAACCCCCAAAATTTATTGTTTTTTTTTTATATTTTTGTGTGAATATCTTAATGCGTCCACAGAATAAATCTACTTATCAAGTTTCAACAGTATAGTTCTTATAGTTTCGGAAAAAAGTGGCTGTGACATACGGACGGACAGACAGACAGACAGATAGATATGACGAATCCATAAGGGTTCCGTTTTTTGCCATTTGGCTACGGAACCCTAAAAATGGAATGACAAAAGGTCACTAATTAAGTAATGAGTAAATTAGGTATATCAGCAACAGAAGAAAAATAAGTATTAAACGATCCCTGAAAAGGAAATGGGCAGATAAAACACTTTGCATTCGCAGGACGTTGCAGTTGAAGCTCACAGAAATAAAAGTTCGAGTAGAAAGCGCGTGCGCACTAAATATCGCCACAACCACACCACCTTATCTTACTTTCTTCGCCTATATTAACTTACCAGAATTAATCGTACACCAACAATAATAAATACCTTCTTATCGTTTGGCATAAATTAATCTCGTGGGTAATACTATATTTTTAGAACTACTTTTTTAATTACGTACGTTAATTGAAATACACATGGCACGTGTACTTTTGCCACACTTACCTAACCATCAATTAAGGCTTAATTTTGTGACGTAGTCAAACTAGAAATCATTAACGGATCTCTGTTATCTACTTATCTATTAGGTCTCATTGTGATTATTCCCGTATCAGAACACTACTAGCATATACGTACAATAGGCACTTGTCAAAGCTAAAGGCGAATCGTTTTGCAGTGAGACTTGCCAAAATTATTTTTTTAAATTTATTAAGAAAAAAACATAGAACAACATTTTATAGATAACATGTTCTGATGATTAAAAATTCAATCTTACATTCGATACAATTTAAATTATTACGCACTCTGTTCATCCTTTCTGCGCTGCCATTGCATTAAAAACTTGTAAAATGCTTGTTGCAAAAAACTTAACATTTTTCCAAGTTAACGTGAATAAGGCAAAACATTCACTTATCTATGTTGATTGCATTGCTAATTGTACTGAAACAATATCCTTTTGTTACTAGAAAGACCTAGTTTTAGCAGCAAAAACAATAGCTGCCTACATTTCCAACAATTTAAATATCAACAAAAACTGTACGGTTACTTAATTTTCAAATTTGTTTTCAAGTATTCGATTTTTCAACAAAAGTTACTCGCACGTTTTTTGAATCCATTCGGTTGTATTTGCTAAATAGGTTTTATTCATAGTAATTAATGATCGTCTTCACCGTCTCAGCCGGTAGAAAGTCATTACAGATAGAACATATCTTACAGGTATCCAATCCAAAGGCTTCCTGCATTCTTGATCTGACCTCTAGTTCATCTGGCGGAATCGGAGGCTGTCCAAAAATCGGTTGTCAATTCTGCGAGCTACAGTACATATGGCCTGTGCATACCCGGTTAATGCTGTTTATTGTATGGAGTATGTCGGTGAATCTGTGAAATTCTAATTTTATATATTCTAAAGTAGAATAAACCTAATTCATTTTAGCGATGACCCTATGGTACTAAAAAGTGGTTGCTAACTAAAGAAATCCGTGAAGAACTAAAGTAACCAATAGAGCTCAAAGACTTAGAAAGTTGAGTGGCAAGGAGCACGCACACCATACCTATAGCTGGTAGAATTCATAACCAATGCAGTGGAAAGAAAGGTCCTAAAGAAATCCATAAAGAACTAAAGTCACCGACCGAAGAGGCAAGGGGCAGTTCATGTAACTCACAGAACTGATACCCAATACAGCGGAAAAGCAAGGAAGAGGGTCTGTCTAAGGACTCCTCGTCATCTTTGCCAAATTTGATTATTATTGTAATGTTTTGACTTGGTCCGTTATGTAGCAAAATATTATTACGGTTAAATTGAAAGTACCAACCCTAGTAGTATGTATGTGTAGTATGCATCTATTAAACTATTATAGCCAATGAGCATGTGTGTCAGATTATACTTACGTAAGAGACTTACATATATTTTAAAATATACGTTTTTGTGCCTAAGCCGTCCTTTTATAGGGCGTTATAGGTTGCACTTATGGTACAAAACTAAGCAGAACATATTGTGTTTTAGAAATTTTATAAACAATGGGTTTAGATAATTAAAAACTATAGAACAAGAAAAGTGACAAGAAATACATGCATGTAAACTATCGTGTTGTTAATATCTGGATACAAAACAGTTTTTTTTATGGCTACCTTTAAAGGATAGGTAATTGTAGATAACATGAATAGACCCAAAATACGCGTTCCTAACAAAAAATATATAAACACTATTACAAGCAGGCTCTCCAAAATCTGCAAATACAGCAAATCAGCTGTAATATAAGACGAAACTAAAAATGATAAATCAGTACTATTTTAACACTTAGATATTATTTATATCTTGGACAAACTAAAAACTTGTTTTTATTTTTTAATTCGGACCCATAAATTAACCCGGAGATATTACGAGTATAACGAAAAACAAAAGAACTTAATTTTTATCACGTAATAATGAACTTAATATATGGTGAAAATTTGAAATTTCGCCCTAATATCAAAGTTCTATCAAAGTAATTTAAAGGGACGTAACCACAGTATGGTACTTACTCTATTTTGCCTGTTGATTCTCAATATTTGTTAACTCGTGCGTGAAGAATTTGCTCATAAATGTGTCAATTGAGTCATCGATGTATAATAATGTTGATCGACATGTGTGGTTACCCCCTCCAAGTTTAAGCGATATATGCGCAAATAATATTTGCATTATGTAGTAGATATTTGTAGGTATGTATTTAAAATCAAATTACATGCCTATACCAACTGAGTATTAAACATCCAATGAAAAAAATATAATGAAACCGACCTAATGGAAAGGCTCCATATCTTCTACAGCCTTAAAACACTAACGGATAAAAGTAATTATCATGAGAAATATCTAATTTGAGAAAAAAAGTGTTTCATTTTTGAGTATTCTACAAATTAAGTACTAATACACATACACACACACACACACACATAACAATTGGTGGTAAAGACATGAATAGTACTTTACACTCTGAGGTTTAGATACCACAATAAAACACCCACGATCACGCTCGAGTAAAGTGATCGATAAAAAACCTAACCAATTATAAATAAATTACTTATTAAATTAATCATTTATTAGGTACTACACAAGACGCCAGCTTACGGTGCCAAAACAGCCACAATACGAAGCAGCTAGTGAAGTTGAGTATTTAGTAAGTGCGCGTTTTCGATCTTGTAACATGCGTGTTAATGCCCAAATATATATTTTTTATTATCTGAGAAGTATTAACTATAACCACCTGACCGATCTAGATTGCAAGACTAACGCAAAACGTATAATAAAGATGGAAACTAAATTAAGACATGAGTGCTGGCAATTTTTGACCAAAATTTGGTAAAAATGAAAGTTTTATCTGAATTATAGGTACCTTATAGTAAAACAGAACAAAGTTATACCAATTAAAATTGCACGGTACTCTTAACAAAAAATAATCTCAAAAATATTTTGTAATTGTTTCCCTAAAGGTGAGTCACCTTTGTTATTAATGTATTAAGCTATCATTTTCAATAAAATGTTCTTAAAATTCCTTTAAAAGAAATCAGTGAAAAAGAAATTTCAAAAGCCGTCTTCAATAAACTTATATTTACAATTTCTTGGAAAACTTTATAAAAGTAAGCATAACAAGAAATTTCAGTTCTTCTCTAAACAGTATTAGTAACAGTGATTTTATGAACTCTTCCATAGCAATTTGAAATTAAAAATTCTTTGTTCTGAATTTTTAAAGTGGTTCATTTCAAAAAAGAATAATAATATATATAATTGTAATACATTAAAAAGTTATTGAATGTTTTTTTTAAGATAATACAGGGAATCCTAGTTTGGGGCCTATCCTAGATGATTGTATGCGATTTGTAATATTTATTTATTTACAATTACTTCATTCTCCGTTAGGCTGTATAGGGTAATTAAGTAAATGTCCGAACAATGTGTATTGCCTGTGGGCTACAGATTAATAAGTGGTGTAAAACATAGATTAGTGTAATTGATTTTAGTTTGTAGTCTAAAGAAAATAAATAAGGTCGACTTAACATATATTTTTTAAAGCTGTCACCTATATAGGCGCCTTCAGGCGTTCGTTCAGCCTTGAAACCCTTACGGAGAAAAAAAATAATTCTCGAAAAATATACAATAAAAGGATACAATAAACTTTGAGCTTTGCATACTAATTAATCAGATTTTGAGCAAATTTAGTATGAAAAACTCGAAATTATTATGCGACTTGGTTATTGGTTCCTTTCATGTTTAGTTTCGTGAGAAGAAACCACGGTTAATATTCTTTCTGGTATTTCATGAGGCGCCCATATATTATCTTATTTATCTATTATTAGGAGGTGTTACAAAATCTATATTTTACCCAAGTTAGTTTTATTTTAGTCAAATGTGTTAGAAAATCACATCTAATGGATCCCAGCAATCCTTTGAAATATTTATCCATGAAGATAGAATTTTTTTGTGTTTGAATTTGGTCCCATTTTTCACTTATGTTTTTGGTGAGATTAAATTTAGTTAAAATCAGTCGAACCCTTTTCATTAAGCTTCCACCCGCAACTTCGTCTGCGTGGACTTCAGAATTGGATTCAGAGAGAAAGAAAGTGGCGCCATTAATCTAGTGACAAAATGGGAATTTTAAGTTTTTAAGCATTCCTCCGGGAACCCTTAACTTTTCCTGGATAAAAAGTATCGTATCCATTAGTCGAGTGCTTTATCTATCTACTTACCAAATTTCATCCAAATTCGTCCAAGTAGTTTCGGCGTGAAAGTGGAACAAACAAACAAACATCCACACTTTCGCATTTATAATAGGTATTAGTGAGATGAGATAAGATTCGATTTTGAATTATTAATTTGTAAGGGCGATGAATTTTTTTAAGATCCCTAAAACGTCGCGTGACTAAAATATATAAATTCAACATTCCAAATGTTACTTATTAATTGTTTTACCTAATCTTAAAAAAAGGATTAGATAAAATATATCACAAGTAATACGATAAAAACGCTATATTACAATAACATATTTTTGAACTATTTTAAAAGTAAAAATTATCAGTATCTTTATTTTGTAGCGCGAAAAAATTTGCGACCCTTCTAATGGAAAGTGGGTACCGTTTTACATTTTCAATAAAACGATTTCACTAAAATGGATATCGCAATGTCTATGCCAATCATAGAATATACATATATTTTATGGAACGTATTGTACACTAAAAATAAATCACTGGAATGTTGATGCCATTTGGTAATAATTAACTTTTAAAACTGTCAATGTATTTAAAAAGTTTGATGAAATGACGAAAACGTCATGAACTACACTGAACTTCAATCAAACAAAAGAACAAAGTTGCTTTTTGCAATCGTAAAACAAAGTTACACGGATGATTGAGAAATCAACATTTCCAAGTTACCACTTACCCGTTATGTATTAAGTGCAAAAAATGCTCTAGATAAAACCTAACTAATTTAATCAACACCCAGTTAACTTAAAATATATTTTATGGTGCTTAAGAATCTAACGATATCTTTCACTTAAAAATGCTACTTTGGCCAAACAAAGGAGTAGGTACATATAAACCCACACATATTCGGATACACACGAAAACAGTATCCTCATTTCACTGCAAAAATATAATACCAAATACAAAAAAAAATGGATCGGGTTCAAAATTACTGGAGAGGTTGAAGGTTTATGTACTGACTTTTATGTAAGTAGATAGCGCGAACTAGCCCTAATTACATTAAAATACCTGCAGCATAATAATTCACGATTAATTAATAACATGTTTCTTGTAGACAAATTACTTAGGTACTTGTGACCCTGTCAGGTGGCACCCATGAGATTGTCGATCCTAAAAAAAGCCCCCAGAAAAGGGCAAATGTACTCGGACCGAGTTCAAACACCTCTATCCCTTTTGTTGTAACCAATATAGGGGGCATGCAATAAATTATACATTTGGACTAGGTATAAACCATTAAATTAAGCAAAAATTTGATTATTTTAGCGTGCACTACCTCTATACAGGGCTTACAGGATGTTAAAAAAGTGCGATTGAAGTTTGAAGGGGTCACTCAGAATTAATATTTAGGAAAAATATTGAAAAAATCCGATCAACATTTCTTTTTCAGGTTCCCATACTAAATCTGAATAGTGAATCAAGAATTGGTATAGCAAACTGAAAAAAAATGTAGATCGACTTTTTTCGGTAGTTTTCCTGTATTCTATACTTGATTCTGAGTAACCCCATAAAATTTTAAACGCACTTTTTTTAACACCCTGTATTTTCAAATTAGTAAGTTCTAAACACCTTCGCATAAGATGCAATAAAATTAGGTATGTGCTTACACTCTATAGCATCAAGAATGATGTTTCTTTACAGTTTGTACCATCAGTACTTTGATTTGTTAAATAGAAATAAGAGCATGTGAACATAATTGGGCATTCACTGCATCGAGAATAAATGTGAAATATTGTTCACTAAATAGCTCGTTTATTGAAATCGCATAGAAACTTACTCGCTTGGATTTCCATTTCATATACAACTTTTTATTTGTAAAAAAATTCGTAATTACCATGAAAACGAATATAAGTATTGCATTATGATATCAAAGTTTACTGTTACAAACATGGATTGTATTTAATTAAACCCATTTTAAAATTAATGGAATGAACTACAACAAAAATTTGCGAAGCACTACAAAACATAATACACTTAAAAAAATCTTTTCACCACTTTAGTACTCTTAATTTAAAACATAATGCTTTCCGCAACAAAACTTATGACGAAGTCTATGTTCTCCACAACGAAAATTAGTGTTTGCACCTTTATCAATAAAAAAAGTATCGTATACATAAGTAGCAGTTGACGGAACCCCTTCGGAGCTCCTTTATGTTTCTAAAACTGACCAACAAACGAAGACAATGACAAAAAGACGAGCCTCATGGCTCACCTCTCCTATCGTAGAGGTCGCTTCGCTCGCTCCCGCATAATAAACGTATTGTAATTGCGATTTCTGTATCCTAGTATGCCTACAGAACTCCTGTTAATGATTTATTTAGCTTTATTTTTATGTAAGACGTAATTTTGAAATTTGGAATTGTAAAATTGAAGTGCTTAGTATTAATTTCAAGGTTAAAGTTTTCAAAGTTAGAAGTACTTAAAGTGCAAACTATTAATTTGTAAGCTAAGCATTTTTAAATAAGAACTATATTTTTTTAAGTTCAAGTTCATTTATATTTAACCAAATATTACAACAAAATGTCCTTTTTGACATAGAAAAAGATGAAAATTTAAATCCCTAATTAAGTGCACAAATGAAAAGAGGTGACATTTTATCGTAAACTTTTTTAAACAACGTTACATTTTTATTGATTATTTATTATTAACGAAAAGTGGCATACCTTTTGAATTACTAGGTGTATTGCATTGAAATAAAAACGTTAATAAAGGGCATCACACACTAGCGCTATACTATGCTATATAATCCGCCACACTCATTCATGGACGGAGTGGGGTGACCGTGAAGTTAGAAGCCTCATGCTAGAACTGCTGTCCATGAGTGTGACGGATTTTATAGCACAGTATAGCGCTAGTGTGTAATGGGTAGACTACACATATCAAATCATTAGCAATACAGTTACAGTTGTTTTTCAATTTTATATTTTTAAAATTGTTTTGTCAATAAAATTATTTTTAATTACATTTGTGCACTTTATCAAGGGACAGACTGTATTCCTCTTCTTCAAAATAGAATAAATAACTTAATTCTTATAAATCAAGATCCTTTACAAGAAAATCAAAGCACTTACCTTTTCTGGAAGGATACATAGGTACCTACTGCATTTTTTGCAAGTAAGAAGCATCACACAAAAAATCTATAAATTTGTCACCAGTCATTTGGGGAACGGATATGGGCTCTTACAAGCAAGGTTCCGTATCCAACTAAGTACCTAATAAAGTAAGTTTTAAAACACGTTTTCCAGTAAAAAAGGAAGATTTCGCAAATATATTCTTTAATGGAATCTTCAAAAGGAGTACCTTTACTTATACTAATGACATACATCTCTATATGACCCAATTTTGTTTGACTTTATAGCTGTCATCGATAATAAATAAATAAGTAATATTGTAATAGGTATGGCATTGATTGATGGCATTGACAGACACGACATCACAGCATGCATGCAAAAATAACCAAAAACGTCTGAAGATCTCAAAGATGGGGTATGCATGCAAGTGATCGTAGGGGTCGTGGGTACACGAAAAGTACGAATAATCGAAGTACGGAAATCGACTGAATCATTATCTAAATTAAAATTGAAACTGAGCAAAATTACATCTAAAAAATAGACTCGCATTATGACAAAGAGCAAGGACATCCATCACACTATTTAAAACATCTTTGTTACTGTATATTTTTAAATAAATACCTTATTTTCTTTCCTCTACATTCAGTTTTTTAGGGGTTCGCGATTGTAATGTCATAGGGGTAGGTACATATCTAACCATAAGCTGGCTATAAGTTTGAGTAAGCCTGGTATGAGAAATCCTTCCATACCAGCCACTAACCAAGGGCCACAGAGTCAAAAATATTACACTTTTAATAAATTAGCATAGGTACTCCACTTTGGTTTACAAAAAGTTAAAGATTTCATAACATAAAAAATATTTCTTACTAGTACTATTACCCTACTAGGTATACCCATTTTTGATACTAAACTAATGATTATGTAGTTTTAACAAAAATACATAATAAGTACCAGTTATACTTTAATTTCGTACTTGTTAATTAAGTTTTTCTTTAATAATTTAATAAAGTAAAATGGTTTTCAAGAATATGCCTACCTATATTTTGTTAAATTAACTAGCATTGTAACGTAACTATATAAACTAAAAACGTAAAGAATAACTGAAAATGACCTATTTATTATTAAATAGGTTCGTGTAACGGCATGGAAAGTTTGACGAGCCAGGGAATCGGGGGTGAAAGGACGCGCAGGGAGGGGTGGGGGGGCGAACGGCGGGAAAACTTTTACGACGGCCGCGTGTCCGCGCGCGCCACCGGCGTCGCGGCACCGGGCACTCGGGGCCTTGGGGCACCCTCTAGAGGCTGTGTACGAGTACTCACCCTCTCCTCCTCGCGGATCATCTCGGCGATGCCGGGCCTGATGTCCACGTCGTCGGGGTGCATCGGCGGCATAGCGGCGCCGGCGTGTGCGGGCGTCTCCGCCGGCGGTAGCAGGTCGGGTCCGCCGGCCGGCGTCGACGGCGACCGCCGCGGGCTCGGGCCCGGGCTCCGCTCCGCTGACGCCCTTCGTCGCGCCTTCGACGGCGAGTCCGCGTCTCGGCTCATCGGCCGCTTCGACGCTCGCGCCTCCACGCCGCCCGGCCTCAACACCGCGTGCTCACCGCTCACATCGGTCAGTCCTCTGATTTTTAGCGTCTCCGCCACTTTTAACAACGCCGTAATCTGATCCTGAGATACGTTTATTTCTCCGCGATACATGAAATCTACCACAGCTTTCAAGTCGCAGTACTTTATGTCGCGCATTATTATTATGGGATGCCGGCACGGATTGTCCATAAACAGAGTCTGAAAATACGGGCTGCAGGCGGAAAGAACCACTTTATGCGCTTTCAAGCTTTGCCCCTCACATGCTAGAGTCACGTCAACGAAAGATTCAGTCCTCAGAAGTTGATCGAAGCAGTTTGCGAGGTTGCTTTGATAGTTGTTCCAGCGGAGACAAAACTGTTGGGGAGAATCGTCGCCGTCGAGGCTCTCCATGGCCGCGGGTTCCTCTTCGGCGGGCATCGTTTCAGCGGACTCGCATCTGCAACGTAACGCGGCGGGATGTGAGCACACGACACATGCAAAGTTAGCGGCGACTCGCGAGGCACTGAACGCGGCGTGCCGCGCGGCGGGGGCGACGCGGGGAGGAGCGGGCGGGGCGGGGCGCGCCCCGGCGGCCGGCGAATGATGGCCGCGCGCCGCCTTCACCGCCACGCCCACCGGCCGCCGGCACCCGCGCACCCGCGCACCCGCGCACTCGCGCACCCGCGCACCCGCACCCCCGCATCGATCACGCACCATCATCGCCGGCGCCCGCGCATCCATCAACACAACACCACGTTGTTGCCAACATTCATTCAACTTGGCCAAATGTGGTGCTCTGATTAAACTTTTTAAACTTTATGTACTTCTTTTACAGTTTCATGGAGGTAAAGCGAGGTTTTCTGCTTCTGCGTTGACTTGTAGGTAGTAGCTTAGGACACTTGCGGTCATCTTGCGGTAGAGATAATCAAATGAATGGGAATACAAAATAAGTAAGTTAATTAAAACATTACCGTTCTTTTTTGGGAAAATCGTGTAAAAATAATAATGACAGCTGACAGCATGAAACGGGCAGGCGCGTTCACTATACCTATAAAAAATGACTCATTCATTATCATGACTTATAGATACTATATAAATGCTATACCTATATCGAAGTACAAAATAGGGTTGCCAACCGTGCTGTAATTTTACAGTAGGTTATCTTGCGTTATTTCAAGTATTCATTTTAAAATCTATAAAGTACCTATGTGAACCACAAGGTAGTGCACTTTACGTTCTATTTTTATGGGTAAAAACCTGGATTTTCAGGGAATTCGGTAAAACAGAACAGTTAATTTCAGGGATCTGAATAACTTTTGTTCTACCAAAGAAAGAAAATCTCGATTTTTATTGAAAGGTATAAAATAAACATGGCAACAAAAAATATTTAAAGTAAAAATAAATTTCAGGAGTGAGGTACATGAGGTTCAATGCTTTCGAATCTTTTCGAATTCAAATTATTTAAAATCGCTCTAACACAAACTGACACATCGCATTTTGCGGTGCAGGCAATCAAGTTCATAAGTGGAGTTCTTCGTGTATAAATGGAAACAAAGATGATGGTACTTCAGCACCAAAATCACAACAAATATCAACAGTAAATACTCTAAAAATCTCTTCCAGGCAACTGTTCTTTATTAATACACAATTGGTAATGTTTGGCATTATGCTACCTAATGGTAAGTGATGATGATGCTGAAAGATGGAGGCGAGCTTACTAAGATACCCCGATGCAGTGGGAAACTGGCTACCTTAACTCCATGCCGGAACATGGATGTTTGGCGACAAGACTTTCTAAGATTGATTGATAACTTCAACCAAATAGAGTCCTACAACGTTGGACCTCGCCGGGAATCGAACCCGCGACAGCCTGATGTAAAGCTATTGACTAGATACTACGCCAGATGGAGGCGGTATGTGATGTTAAGCACCAATATAATAATCAACCGAACTTTTGTTTGTTATCACTTTAGAACAATAGTTGCTTGGAAGAGATTACTTTTAGTGTATTTACTGTCAATATAATCTATAGTGTCATTACAACTGAAAACTGAACTGATTTTAGTACTAAAGTTATGAAAATCTCAAGCAGTTAAAGGGTTTTTATGCATTCTTTGTCACCCCTTAGCTCTGATTCTCCAATGATTTGGGGGTTGCAACCTATGTAGGATTATTTAGTTAATGCTAAGGAAACTATTGGCACACAGTTTGTTTGTATCGGTTCGGGGTTTTTGGTCCATACATTGTGGACCTTCTCCGATTGTGTTTACTATTTTACGTAAAAATAGCACGCACAGTTTAAGGATATTATACACTATGGACACTCCCTGCCGCTCTCTGAAGGCTACCTCACCCCCCCTGTGTGACTTCCAAGGGACCAGTTGTCAAGAGATTGGCAAACCAAAAACACTTTTCTTTTCATAAGGAAGAGGTAAAGCTTCTAAGGCTATACAGCCTTGTCTCGTGTATACTTCATTAAAAATGTCAATCGTAAAAATCTGTCGTTTATGTTCATACATAGCTGTCTTTAAAAGGTCTACTGTTTTCAGAAATATCAATTTTAAAGCTGTCAACATATCAAAAAGAAGTGTAACCTAAGACAAGGCAGTATGAGCTAGAAGTCTTTGCCTAAGCAGCCCTAGATACTCACACACACATAACACGTGTACAGACATGAAGAAGTGTCTTTCTATGTAGTAAACAATACCGCGATATTTGTATGAAGTGTCCGGGGTGTGCATAGCATACGTTTCGCCTTTGACGAAATGCGAAATCATTTGAAGCGTGAGGGAAATTGTTTAGTTTGACGAAGAGACACCTCAGTTTACAGGCTCTACTTACAAATTGTTGATGTTTTGTTTGTCACAATATTTTGTTAGCATCTATGGGATTATAAATATCCTTTTACGTGTTTTTTTTGTTTCATTACAGCGAATTTATTTTATTAAGATATGAGTATACACTGTATACGAAATCCTACTGTATTTTTTCTATATTTTTTTGCAATAATCTCCACCAGCAGTTCCTGGTCAAAAAAAATATTATAAGCACACCAGCACCTTTTATAGCTTCCTATCTTTTGCTTATTTTTCATAGCAGTGTGAAAGTCTCCTCAAAGTTCTCATACGTAATACTCAGATCTATAAGTCATAATATCTGTCAGTAACCACGTTGAAGAACTCAGTGACCGCACTTGACAGATTAAATTGACACCTTAATTTACCACAGTGGGTTATTAAATACCTGTATTATTTTGAAATTGAAATTGAAATCGCGGACCTTCTAACAGTGGTTTCTGCTCTAGAAAGTCAAATTTTTTTGCTCACATTTAATTGGTTCCTTAGAGAAAGTTGTTCAGAGTCATGACTTAGAAGCCACAGTTATTTGGTCCGCGATTTAAATTTCACCTGTAGTGACTTCCAAACTAAGCTTAATTTGTCTCACAGTGTTTAGATGTTGTTTATACTTCCATAAGTATTTTTAACCGACTTCAAAAAAAAGGAGGAGGTTCTCAATTCCTCGGAATCTTCTTTTTTATGTATGTTCACCGATTACTCGAAGACGCCTGAACCGATTTGGAAAATTAATTTTTGTTTAAAAGGGTATACTTTTCAAGGATTCAGCGGTTTTTGAGAAAATCAACTAAAACATATCAAAATTGGAGTTGTTGCGATTGACGTCGGTTGTTTTAACGTATTCAGCGTGGTCAATTATTAATTACTGTAGGTACTTTAAATGAGAAATAATGATATAAAAATAAGAAATAATAATTTCTCTAAAATGTTTTTACGTAAACTATTTTATTGCGACTCGTGGTCAACTCTTAGAAATAATTGACACTTGAATGAAATTCTGTATGTTACATATAATTATGTTAACAGAAAAGTATGTAATCTGTCATTGTATACGATTCCTAGGAAATGTGCACAATTTATATGTGGATTTAAAATGGCAACCATGTACATACATACGTAACGTGTGTTGTGTTTTGGAACAAAATGTTTTCTTTCTTTCTTTTTTTAACCATAAATATAGTTGCGCTGATCCTTTAGCATCCCCAAGTTTTTAGGGTCGCGGATGATGAATAACTAGTTGGTTTTTCTATTCTGTCATTGTCTACACCTTGGTGAAAATCGATTGGTTACAAGGAATATTGCTGTCAAACTTAAATCGGATATATCTTGTAAACTAACGATCGTAGGCCATCCGTATTTTAACAAATTGATAGGCCTTGAAAAGATGTACATTTCATCTGACAGCTGTCAAACCTAAAATAGGCTATGTCTCGGAAACTAAAAATCGCATACCATCAGTGTCTTGAGGCAAAATGATACGTCTTGAGGAAATCGATGAATCTGCCATGGCTCTAACGATTTTAATGAAACTTTCCATATAACTAAGTTTTTATACAGTCTACAGTTTTTTTTTTATACAGTGTACAGTTCTTATAGATTAAAAAAATAGTAGAGTATATATATATATATATAGTACTTATAGTTTTTTTAATTAACATGTAAGTACGTCTCATAAAAATAAAGGGTCAGAGTTTATAGTACCTATACTTAGGCAACTCTATTGACAGTCTTTCTGATCTTTCAAATCTTTATCATTACATTAGTATCTAAAGTAATACCACTATAGATTCAAGTACCTAATTATTTGTTTTATTTTTCAAAAATGTTTGAAGATAACACTAAAAAAATCGGGGTCATTCAAAGTTTAAAGTCTTTACGAATTGTCAAGCTCGAGTATAGTACCGACGATAGCAATATAAGCCATGAGCTCGAATAACATAGTTTCCTTCCTTATTTATTTTTATTGTTGAGAAGGTTGTTTTCCGTACAATCTATAAAATGCGTATATTTGTCCGCACATCACGCAAAATAGTAACGATCTGGACTCACAAGATGATCGAGATTCATCGAACAGTTTCTATGGCCGGACTTTCCCGAATTATGTGCATCAATCTCTATTCTTGGGATTAATCCACAGAAATACATATTTAAAAAATATATATTTTGAATAAATTTCTAATAAGTATATTTTCTTTTAAACTGATTATACTATCAAATGAATATTATCAAGAAACTGTTCGGTGATTTTTATACGACCTCTAAAAATCTGTAAGTCGTTGTTCCTACTACGAGTGCATTACTCGTATTACTCTTGTTATTATGATTACATCAATCATTTAGTTGTCTAAACCAGAGTTTATAATTCACCTATAAATTTGTCTAAACTTAGTCTAACACCCACCTACAGTTTCGTTTATTCGGTTTATTCATAGATCTCTCTTATTTTTGGACAGGGATCGATAATTGATATAATCATTCTCTAGTTTTAAATAAGATCGAATTCCTTATTTTAGTAAAATCTATTTTTAAGGAAGACAACGGGGCGTCTGTTTTAAAAAATAAACACTGGCACCACAATCGCGTTCACTTTGAAAAGACAAAGCTTTGGTACAAATGAAAGTTTAAGAAATACGGTGGTAACATAAAGTTGTTCTACGAACCCAGTTGTCTATGTTTATTCAGGGGCATATAAAATATACAGAGTGGGCCCTTTGCGGACGATAAATAAATATAGAGGAACGCATGCGAGGAGCGAGTCTAGTTGCTGAGTAGACACGACCGCCAGAACAATTCGTTAACTGTTAGTACCTTCATATGAGTAGCTACAGGCCTATGGCTGTGTTTTATTATAATATAAATATTTTTTTCTTGAAAATGTTAAAGGTTAGTTGGGAAATATATTTCTTAACAACAAATCCTACTGCGTACAATACACCTACATTTCGTCTATGAGTGTCCAAGGAAGTTGCCGTTGAAAAAAATTCGATACAGTTTTAATAGGTACTGTGATGAAAGAAGCTTTAATAAAATTCAAAATCAAAATAAGTTAAATGTTTTAATACCTATTATTATCTTGACCTGTAGATGTTGAATGTAGAAATGTATTTAAATGGTGAACTCAAATAAAAGTAAAAAAAAATCTGCTAATATTATCTCCCATTAATAATGTAGGAAGCTTGCGTAAATCAAATCATCTTTATCACATTAATATGCAGACAACTCTAAACTTTCCTAAGCCATCGCGAGGCGGCGATCTGGGTGAAAAAATTCTTAGCGTGAATGACTGAGTGTATAGAACAAATATTTTAATAGTTTAGGCTCTGGATAAATAATATTTTTATTAAAAAAATGTGGATATTGTCTGCGACCACCAACAGACTAGTTTTCAAGTTCAAATTAATTATCTGCAGATTGTTTAACTAAATGGAAGTTCATGACTCAGCGAGGACCTGATGAAGAATCAATGATGTTTCTGATCGAGGACTGCAAATTATGGTTATAATCTAGAGGGTTTGACTACTTGTTGCATTTATCTAGACCGTTTCCGGCCGTTATTAATACTGCCGCAGCTAATCACTAGATGGCAGACGTTAAGCCATGTCAGAGGCCTTTTAGGTGGTTTGAAAACTTCCGACAGGAGGTTGGCCACTAACCCCACAACCTCCACCAATCCGGACTACGCCACCCTGTGTGGAGTAAGGCCTTACCTTCCCAAGGCATGGAAAGAGACCCGTGCCTCAGCAGTGTGGACTGGATTGTAAACTATAATATCCGGGACAAGTCACACATGGTCATCTGGCCTTAAACTAGGATTCTCTGTACTATGAGAACCAGAGACTGATATACATACACATATACATTTAAATATATACATATATATATATAGATATAATACACCTAGACATAGAGCAAACAAATATGCTCATCACAGAAATGTTTGCTATGGGTAGGGATCGAACCGATTCTCGGATTAGTACTCAGGAGCGCTAACCACTGAGCCACAGAGTCAGCCAACTAACTATTTATTTATCGTTCAGATAAACCCATAACGTACTTACTTTGTATTCGATTCTATGTAAGCATATATATCTAGATACTTACCTAACTTTTACGAGTGTAATATGTATGTATTATCGTATACATATGTACCTTCAAATAAATAAAAAATACATGAAAAAATTCGTTTACATTAGGACATTAATTTCAATACTCCTTTGTTTAATCCGAATTGACTATCTGAACCACAACTAACTCCCTCCCCCCCTGTCACATGTCACATCTCGGTGGCACTCCTGAAAACACGCGACACGATTACATTCTGTTACTTTACACACATCAAAGCCCCATAAACAGATTGAAGCCCTAAATCAAGTGTCGCGCTTAAAAGCGGCTGTCTGGTATTTTTTCATTATTTTACAACATCGCTCATAAAAGTATGTGACGACAAAACAGTAGCGCTCGGGTCACGCCAGCGAAATGCGAACATCAAAATTAAATTGCTGCACATAAAATGATCTAAATCATAATGTTGACGTAATAACGGTGAGCCGACACACGTTATTAATTAAGTTATAAAAAAGTCATAGCCAAATTAGCATATTTATGGATCAATAAAGCCGCCACGGTGCGAACTGCCGACAGTAGAAACCTCGACTAACTACCCCTATACGTATCCAGGGACATAATGCAACTACAACAATATAGAAATCAAGTTTGTTGATAAAAAAATAGATATGAACTTTCATAATTGTATATAATATGTAATCCCTAATCTGCTACGTTCTTACAAAGTTCAGAAGTTTACCGGTTTACCTCAAGCAAAGGAAAATGGGCTTACATTTATTCACAATATAAACGTTACAAAGAGGACAATAAATATTTGTCCAGTACAAATAAAGACGGTTTTAATTACGCTATAGTTGTACCTACGCTTCTAAGAAAAACTCTTTGAAAGAGCCGCCTAAAAATAATCTTATAATTTAAAAAGTTGTTTGTGGGTAAAGTGTTACAGTGCTTTCGTCGGGGCTCAAAGGTTGGTTCCCTTCTGACCTTTTAGCTCAGACATAGAGTGGGATAGATTGGTTCTAAAGAAAAATAAAAGAAGAACGGAACGGGAAACAGCTCCAAAAGCTATTTCCTTTATAGGAGCCTACCATTAAAGAGCCCCACGCCGTTTTTCCTGTGCTGTTTACCAATATATAAATCATTTATATATACCTATTCCAGCTTTGCAAGTTGCATTTAACGAATTGCAAATAAAAGATATGATTGATAGTTCTATTCAAAATATGTGATGTAGATCTTTAGTTTCCTTGTTATTTTACAATATACAGTATTGCAAGCTGTTATTGATCGTACTCAATAATAGAATTATAATAACAGATCGAACAAAAAGTGAAAGCAAAAATTGCTAGACATGACACCATGTCGACTGCAAGTGTTTAGTTACGGTGAAAATGCAGGACTGTATGGACAGTATAGAGTATACACTATAGCGTCGCTGAACCCGAGAGTGACAAGCTAACAAATGGACGCGCGACAGATACTGTCCCTGTCCGAGCCCCATTATAAATTAAAGATACACAGATAGATACTGTTTTTATTGTGTTCAAATGCGTCACGTCACAAAGTTAATGACACGTTTGTAATACGTTTTTGTTTACGACTGTACCTACATGTAATGTCTATCTTCCTTTAATTAAATGTCACAGTTTTACTATAGTCAACTAATCATCGTTAAAAATACATCTGTTTAATGTGTTATTAAGGTATTCCTAAAAGTTTTTGTGTAAAATTTGACACGAAATACACATTTTGTACATTTTACTCCAAAGGTTCAGGAAAACCTTGTTTGTATACTTCTATTTATGGCGTTTCAAGTACAAACTCGGTTAGGTACTAAAAATGAATACTTCACCCCTAAACGAATTAACAAACTCTTAAACTTGTCCAAACATCAATTCTAGGAATACTGGAAAGCAATAAAAGTAAAGAAAGACTTCAAATGCATGTCCCGGCTAACAAAATGCATTCTACGTTTTCATTCTTTCGGATTTGTACAAGTGGCGATATGACGGGTGGTTAATTGGACCGGTGGCGGCGGCGCGGGCGGCGACGGACGGACGGACGGACGACGCGTCTGCGACACGTTCAAAGCCGAACACGAAATACAAGAGAGACTGCCTATTAGGTGCTCTGTTGAGGTAGTTGCTACATACACTCATCTGGAAATACTAGAGTCGGTTTTAAAGACAATTTCTGTATTTGCATCCTATTTGTTTATGGCAGTGCCCTAGCATAGCATGATCTATGAAGTGTCTGTAATTTATACAGAATCATCCTAGAAAGATAAAATTTTTCACCCACTGGTTTAGAAATAAGAAAAAGAATATAAATATTACGGATACCATTTATTTGAAGTCGTTATTTGGAGAATCCGGCTTTCGTTAAGTTTCGGTAAGTATCGGCCAATTATATTTTCTTACTAATGGTTTTATAGTGATCTATCACTAAAAAAAGTGTACCTATATAGAAGTACTTCAAGGTGGGCTATCTAAGAATCAGACAGACCGTTTTGTTCTGATGAGCTGACGATCATCTTATGGGATAAGACCAAAGTCGTAAAACAATTTTTTTTTGCTTCCTGTAAGTGCCCAGGAAGAAATTGTCACCTTGCAAAAAGGTATTTAACTTCTCTTCCATATTTCTCTGCTTTGTTTTTACGTCTTAAAGTACTTCGAGACGAAGGTACGATCCATATCGTAGATTTATAATTGTAAATTGAAAAAATAAAACAAATTTTAGCAACATAACATACCTATCAGAAACACTGTGATTCAGAAAGAAAATCTTAACCATGTAAAACCTCATTTGTTTTTTTTTTACAATTTGTGTATTACTATAGTAATAGTAATGTTTAAACATCCCATCACTAGGATGTAAAGGGGGGGAGGGGTTTGTTCTTCAACTCTACTCCACCGTTTACAGAAAAAAAAGATACCGTTCAAGTAAAAATACAATTACAAATTGAGAAGACAATAAATAAGTGACAATTCTACATACCAGCGTAATTTATAACCACATAACATTTTATTATAGGTAATACTTGTTATACTTTGAATCCCATTTGAATAAAAGATAAACAATCTTACTAGGGAACTGACTGACACATGAAAACGTCAATAGTTCCCTACTGAATTCACCTTCCTACTAATTGAAATGCTAAACACACTTAAAAGAAAACATTTTAATGTGCACCGACTTCCATCATAAGAAAGAGGTGCAGCGCAGGCGCCCCTCCCAGACTTTTACATTTCATTCCATAAACCATTTTAATGGAAAATCGATGATATAATTCAATTACGGGATAGCACCGCAACGCCACAAATCTACCGTTCCTTTTATTTTTTGTTTTCTTAAAGAAAACAATGTCTCTAGAGAATAAGTCGACCAGAATAAGATTTTCTACGAGTCATTTGCTAAATAGGTTAAGTGGTTAGTGCCTTTGCAGCTCCATCAAGATCTGACCTTTCGCAGATTCTTCACAACGTAAGGTCTTTATCACTCATTGACTTGAAAATAATATTTAAGAGTAATTAACATGTAATATTAGTAGGTACTTATGGGAAAATAGCTTGTCCATGAGACTACGCGTACGTACGATACGTGTGATGAAATGTACGAATGTTAATATTGCGACCGCGGTCGGCCCACCGGCACACTCGGAGAGCGCACGCATCCACGAAACTACCCGCGTTATGGACGCGCCATCACAAGTGAGAACAGAGAAAAGGGAGAACGGAAGAAGTCAATACAAACTTTAGCAATGTTCTTTGTCTTTGAAATTTACTTCAAACAAAGATCTCAAGAGTATCGAGCAAATGGTAAAAGACGTCCAGGCTATACGGCCAAGAAGAAGAAGTTGGTCATGGTATCGCAATCCTGACAATACTATACCTTCTTCTATGGCGCAGCTTCTCACCCCTTTACGCAAGGGTCAACCATCACATTTTTTCATAATTGCAGAAATACGTGTATTTATACCGGCTGGCCAACGTCTTCAACGACTACATTTTCCATCGAGAAATTCCTAGACAGAAAAAACTTGACCACTCCAACGAAGGAAGTAAGCACTGAGGATGCGACCAGGCGCACGACCACAACAACGACCAGGATAGCCGTGCCGCCACCGTCGACCACACCAGGAGTACGTCGACGCGAATACGATATAGTAGGCACTATAAATATTGTTGCAGGTATGTATAAAATTTGTAAGTTTTACTACCGTAATTTTACACAAAGTAGCAAAGTAACTTTTTTGCAGGAGTTCAATGGGTACCAGAATTACTAGACCGTCGTCAACAACCCATATCGTCCCCACTACAGTGGCACGGGTCTCTTCCCATAACTCGGGAAGGTTAGGCCATACTCCACACACGGGGGCCAAGTCCGGATTAGTGGTTGTGGGGCTAGTGGCCAACCCCAGTGTCAGAAGTTTTCAAACCGCCTATAAGGCCTTCGACATGGCCTCACGACTACCATCAAGTGATAGCAGCCGGCACCAACGGCTTAACGTGCCTTGCGAATCACGGAAACGATCGAGATAAATGCCACTAACAGTCAAACCCATCCAGATTGTGACCGTGTCTGTAGTAAATTAACCTGCGTGATCGACGCGACCAAGCAAGCCGCACTGAGCCACGACCACTTCACTTACTAGATCATAACACTGAAAAATGGCAAAATTTAGCAAATGATGCAAAAGAAGAGGATAGTGTTAACATTCAGAGCATTAGGAGGCATATTTAATCAGAATTAAATAATAATAATAATATCTTAATTTCAGCTCAGTTCGATGTATTCCAATTCGGATCGGATCTTTTGAAGAAACGGTACAAAGATATCCGAATCGAATGTTTTCACTGAAGGATCTGTTCTCGTTGACTATTTTATTGAGCTCAATGACATCGACGTAGTTGACACAGTAGGTACAATGTGTAGGGTGAAGAAGTTATTTCACAAATACCTGCACGAGACCTAACAACTTTAAGTATATCGATTAAAGGAAAAGACTCCATGCAAACTTTCCCCCATTTTAACCCATTAGGGGATGAATTTCCAAAAATTCAGAAAACGCATTTCATTTACAGTATTATGCCAAATCTCAAGTAAGTATATCGACTAAAAGAAAATGTTACCTCCCATATAAAATTTCGTCTCCTATTAAACCCCTTTTCAAAAATCCTCTGTTAGAGTTTGCCTACGTCATTTAAAGTATTTACAGTAGAAATAAGATGATTTTTACTATATAATATAACAAAATCAAACAGAGTCAAATAAAATACGTTTGTCCTTCTCCAAGGTCCCATCTATCTCTGTACCAAAACTCATCAAAATTGGTTCTGCGGTTTAGGCATGACAAGAAAACATGGCAACAGAGAGACAGACGGACAGAATTACTTTCACATTTATAATATTACTTTGGATTCAGAACACGGCAACTTCGACGGAGGAACATGGACTTGTTAGGACCAAAATGCCTCATCCTAGAGAGGAGCTGCACATTGTACCCGCGTGGCCCCCGCGCCGCCGTTCCACTGCGCGACTTTTGTTCCCTTTGTGACGGGTTCACGTTATTATTAAAAACAATAAATCGCTGAGGGCGCCACCTACCACTATTGCTTCGCTTTCACTTTGCAATATAACCCCCATTCGCCCCCCTCGCTCCCTGGATAATTACAAAAATGAAACAGTTCTCATTTTTAAAATGAAAACTCTAGTTTGTTTGCTAGCGACTTTTTGGCATGAACAGGTATTTGTTACACATAAATAATCATCTGTTATAATGAATTTCTCTCTGATCGCGTCATACATAATTTAAAAGGTTACCTATGCTCATCGATGGGAGAACAGCCCATATGGATGCCTATGCTATAATATTTTGTTGTTTGCCTAGGGCAGGGTTAGAATTAGAACCGTGGTAGAATCTTAACCAAAAACTAATAACGCGATCTTCATTCACATCCGATGTCGTTCAGGATTTTCCACGTTTGATATAGGAATGTATTGAGAAGAACTTTGAAATACAATAAATGGAAATAACAAAAAGAAAAATGTATAAGATATTATAAAAAATAATATACCTGCAATACCTATAAAAATAACATTACCCGTATATTACCACAAAAAATATATAGACAAGAAATTAATGGTTTGCACTATAAAAATAATATAATAATAAATCTTTTTTTATTTCACATAAAACATCCATAATTAAAAAAATCACCTAAATTATTTAATTCACTCATAATTTATTTTATGATTACAATTTGAAAATAATAAAAATTTAGAATAATAGAACAAATGTCTTGTCAATAGTAAATTAAGTGTAGATCGGATTTTTTAAATATTTTTTTCTTTATTTGTAAGCCCTTAAAATTTCAAACGCATTTTTAACACTCTGTATACTCGTATTAAGTAAGAATCTAAAACAATATTGAAAATCGAGAAGAAACTCATATTTTGAAATATGTAATATATCCAACTGTTATAATATGACTATTTAGGTACATACCGACACCAGGGCCTTATTTTATAAAACTACAATTTCCATTCACGCTTATAACCTGTAAGTATATTAACCTTCCTAGTACTGTAATGGCTAATCGGTAACGAAATACATTTTAATGTACCTACCTGTCTTTTATAAATATGATCGGTGAAGTAAAAAACTACATAGAGAGGCATTTCGTCAAAAGTGGGTCACTGTGAAAACATATATAACTTCATTTAGAAGAAGTAACGTTACCTCAATATAAAAATGTTTACTTTGTCTATATGTGTGTTTATACTCGATATAAAAGGGTACAAGGTAGTACCATTATTTTGGAAATTTAGGATTAAATTTTAATCAGGTGCATCAAATTTTAATCAGTGCTTCTTCTCCTGATTCTGATCAACTTTCTCCAAGGGGGGACTATGGGTTCATAGTCAAATCGCAAAAAAATTTTGGACTCATCATACAAATTGATCAGCCGAGCGGCCAAATTAGTATGAAGAGTCCAAAATTGCGATTTGACTATGGGTTCCTTGGAGAAAGTTGGTCAGAATCAGGAGAAGAAGCACTGATTAAAATTTGATGCACCTGTAGATTTACACCCAGTATCGATAGATATATTCGTATACCTACAGGGAATATAATAAAGTACGTATAGGTATTTACCTATACGTATTACGGTACCTATTTAGGTACCTGTTAACTGGGGTTTCCATTCTAATCATGATACTAAAAATTTTTTTTACAACTGATAAAGTCCCAAACGAAAACTGAGCTCATTATTATAATTGATCAGTTTTTTGGGCATTTTTTATGATGAAAAACTCGCCCGGTCGGGATTTCAAATTAAAAAAAAAACGATTCGTAACTCGTAAGTGAACGAAAACTTTGTATTTCAATTAAACAGTTATGCTAACTCTATGCTAATAATGAGTTTCAGATATAGTCGTTAGCACGTATAAAGTCGCGGGCGGTTGGTAGACATGCTAAGTTTGTCATTAAAAGAATCATTCTAGCTAAGTTACAATTAATGTTGACTTTGAAAAGAGTTAATAATTTAATGGTACTAAGCAGTTGCTTTGTAGTCAATCGTTAGGACTTATACTTTTTCATTTAAACTGCATTGAAAGAAAAAATGAAGAGGCATTGAATATTACCATTTCACCAATATACGATGAGTCCTTGGACGATGGCCTTATACCCACATGCATAGGCTATATAGAATTGGCCAATTGGCAAAATTTCCTATATTTCCGTTTCATACATGACCAGTATTACAGTATAGAGCTCAATACTGCACAGTTTTAACTAATACAGATCATCAAAGTTCGGACATTAATACAATGAATTATGACTGTCCACGACTAACGGGAAATCTGAAATCTCTCATTCATATGCGAGGAGCGACGGCGAGTGGCTAGAATTAGTAATGAGGAGCCGACCGGCCGGCACTGGAGATGTCGCTGTCGCCCGGTGGGCACCGAACGCGGCGCCGACGCCGGCGGCGGTAGTTTTGCACGTTGCACGGTGCAACCGCATGTTCAGTCGAAAATCGCAGCTTATGTATGACCCACAAGCTAACCGAAGATGATTTTAATGCACCTCTCATTTTGTTTGTTTTCCATCTCCATATTATAATTATGCATCATTAACACTGCAGTAAATTTACAATCGTGTATTAGTTAACAAGCTGCAATATTAAATGAGTGTATGGAATTTACACAATACAGAATAGAAGACTTAATATCGCCGTCGTGTTTTTTTATGCAACTGTTACCACAAATACCATAATGAGCTGTAACGTATACTGTAAGGAGTAAGAATGAAAATGCTCCATAACTACAACAAAGAATCAAACATTTTTTATGTAAACCAGAAAGTATGCGAAGCCAGTTACGTTGACAATAGGCAAGACACTCGACGAAATTCGCAAGTGCATTTCTCAATCAATAAAACCATTATTTTTAGAATACTCGTTCACCCCATTGCAAGTGCGCCGGCAACTATTAATAAGTAATCACCAAGAAAATGAGTTCAAACTTCTCTTAGGAATAATTTATGCACTTTGGCAACAACAGTATATCTGCGTCGTCTTTTGATAATAATTTAGAATAAATAATGCATTTAAATCACAATTCTACAGCGATTAATATTGTCAAGTTAAATGAAAATCTATAATAAACGCAAGTACCTAATAATACATTAATTCAGAGCGTAAGTTGTAATTAAAAGAAGTAAATTATGACTTTAGTTTTAAATACCTATAACTGTGGTAAATAAATGCTTACCGTTATTTCGTTATACACATGTGGGTGTGAGTGCGGAAATCTGCGGTAGGCTCTACTCCTGATGGCGTCCTGTCGGCTCCGCTCCGCTCCACTCCGACCCTCTTCCCGCTCCTCGTCGTTGCTCCTGCCCTCCGCACTGTTCCCGATCCGCTCGACTCCTCTCCACTGGTTTTCCAATCAGCTCGGATTCCGCAACGTTTAGATATTCCGCACTCCTGTGTAAAATAAAATAATATAAAATAAAAATAAAAATAAATTAAATCACGGTTATACAGGACAGGATATAACAGAATAGGTTTCAGCAAAGTCGTAAAACAAAAGTTTTTCTTCAGTATGATGAAAATAAAAAAGCGTCGGTGGCTTCGTCGGTATTGACTCCGACCTCCTAATCAGAGGTCTCGGGTTCAAATTCTGGCCAATGCACCAATGAGTTTTTCGGAACTTACGTGCATTTTCATACCGACTGCTTTAACGGAGATGGAAAACATCGTGAGGAAACTGCACATCTGATTTCTAGATGTGTATAATGGTCGCGTTGCACACGTCCGTAGGTGAAAATCTAAATGCCCTACGTGTGACCGTGGGTGATGCTAAGTGCAACACTAGGCAACCGCCGTCTAGACCTTGTGGATACATAGCATGATTAAATGGTGCCACACGATAAGAGAAGAGAGAGTATGATGAGGAGAACCCCACTCACCGTAGGACTCGAGTATGTATGACGAGGTATTTCGTTCTATTACAGCTTTATAAAGTGAGCTATGTAAAATAAAAAGTGATTTCGTAGCGGGATGCCTACTATCGCACTTAGCCGATTTACTCAGTATTTTCATAGAATCTGTAGCACAAAGACAACATTAAGCCCTGTCTATAGCCATTGAAGTTCTAGCCAAAAATAATATATTTAGATTCAGATCAAACCACTTAAACATCATTTCATATTATGTATTTCAGTAATATAATTTGTTTTTTTTTTTATTCCACGGGTCAGGGCTTAAAACCTGGATCTCACCAAATTATAAACCGTAGCAATTACGTATGTAGCGTTTGAAGCGATCGTCGATCTCGGAAGGTGGTAGTGCCCCATCCGGAGACCCGGGCTCCTCAATTAAGCGGTGCGTAATCGAATTCCCGTGTTGCCGCCACCGCCGCCGCACGAGAAGACGGCCCGGCGCCCGCGCACCTCCATCACACCGCCAATCGTTTCAATTCCAGAATGTTCCCCAGTCAGGAGTTTCCAGCAATTATGTATACGCTATTTTAACAAAGCTACAGTCCAAGCGTCGTCGGTAAGATCAACTGAGAGTTTTATTTATTAGCTGTGCACTTTCGTGTTAAGATAATAGAGGTTTGCTTTAATTTTGTTAAATTAACAATATTTTCTATGTATTTTATATATTTGCAACGAGTTCAAAATTCTTGAATTTTGAAATAGCTACTGCCGTAATTACACTTGATTATATTAACTTATCTGAGTACTGTATAGGTGCTCAGGAGACTCGAGTAAGGAGGTAAGTTTTAGTTACTAGGTAAAGTGCATGCATCCGTAATCTATCTCTTCTTAAGTTACATCTATCCTATCTCTTCATAAATCAGCGGATAAGTGTGCCACATGATTGTCTTTCATAATCGCTAAGTGTACCCGAGAAAGTTCAAGAAAATTAAAGTACCTAGTATAGTTATTCAATATCATGAACAGCTTCGAAATTCGAATGCATTATTGCGAACTTCTCGTATGAATGACATTTTTGGCGCCCAACGAGGGTCGTCCTAGCTTGCTTTCAATACGTGGTTTAGTTCTCCAACAATGTTATTGTCGCTGTTATTTAGCTATCCTATGGGGACCACTTGAACAATCGGGATAAAATATAGCTTATGTCGTTCTCATATTATAGGCTATGTGCATGCTAAATTTCGTTGGTTGAGGTATTGAGGCGTTAAGAGGCAACAAAGATACTAAAAATACGTATTCACGTTTATAATATTAGTTAGCATAGGTACTCACATGTATACGGGTACCTATACTACTTCAAAAATTATGTAAAAAGTATGTAGTGTTGCTAGTTAAAAATTGCCTCTATAAAGTGTTCGACCTTTCTACTTCTACTAGTAAAAATCACATCTTTTTCTTTTTCAGTCGTAAATACAATACAAACCAAAAACATCATACTTAGGATAAGAACTAGGTAAAAACCTGACTTAAAATAAGTTGGGTAACAAACAGTCAGAGTTGCTGACTTTAAGCGATTTCTTTAACTGACCATTTCTCTTAAAATCAATTATCACATAACTATCGAAGCTTTATAGAGGTTGGTAACTATCAATCCAAATTACCTTAATCTCCGAATCACGTTTAAAGCGACGCAGAACATTTATGGCGTCCAACATGGGAGATACTAGGATACGAATAAATGTATGCAGTACAAATGAGGACAGACGACTTAAAAACGTAAAAAAATAGTAGATTTTTTTTAAAGACAACTTCAGTTTGTTAGTATAACTGTAAAAATCCTTTTTAATCGTCTATTCCCTTTTTACTATCTATGTTTATAGCAATTGCTCGTTTTCCAAAATAAAATACAGAAATAACGTAGTTATGAGTTACATCAAAATCGGGCTTCAATGTTATGGGTTAACTTTGCTACTGAGTTTAGATGGAAAACTTGGTAAGCCATCAACAATTTTGACGTACTGTATTATTTATGCAATTTATAGACACCCTTTTACGGGTTTGAAAGCTATGGGCGGATCAAATTAGTTATCATACAAACTGATCTACAATCATAACCACTAAACTTACAATATTCCTTTTTTCAATTAAATTGCTTTATTGTTTATCTTTTCTTCTCTTATTTTTTGTGAGTATACACTTGCACTAGCACACTTAACATGATATTGAACCAATCCAGCAACCTGAATACTCTCTCAAACCCACCACTCGTATGAAACATTAAGCAGCATTGAGAAGCGTACCGATTGAATATTATATTGAAGTGCAGGCCGGACGGTGCGTGTAGCGAGCCTGTGTGCCATTGCAATGCCGTGCCGTGTGGCGGGCGGGCGCCGTGTGCTATGCGGCTAGGGCCGAGTGTCGTGTGCCGTATGGCCGCTATTCCTGTAACCGTGCGACGCAGTAAGCAGCGGTGTAGCTTAGCGTTACCCTTTGTGATCCCACATGGAATGCTCCGCTCCCGGTTCGTACGACGAAACAGAAGCCGGGACTAAGTAAGTAGTGTGCCGTAATTGTTCTCAATATGCGACTATTTGGAACTTACATGTGTAAATCCATGGCACAAAGAAGGAAAAGCTTATCGAACATAGCACGTGTGCTTAGGAACTAAGATATTCACTGCAGCTAACTTTTCCCACATCTTATTAGAACGACCGGCAAAACATCAGTTACACCCTTAGTGCCTTTCGTAACCGCTCTCTCCATCCAAGCTTAGCCGTAAATTTCCGCCGGTTTACCCGACTACGGCGAAGCAAAAAGGAGGGTTATGATTTTAACCCGCATGTATGCATGTATGTATGTTCATCTGTTCCCACATAACTTCTAAACTAATAAATATCTTATATCTGGGACAAATCACACACGGTCATCTGGCCCCTAGATACTAGGTAGGATACTAGGTCTCTGGTTCCCAAGATACTAGGATTCCCTGTATCTTGGGAACCAGAGACTGATAACATACACAAATACTTTTTTAAATACATACATATATAGATATAATACACCCAGACTCAGAGCAATCAATCCTGCTCATCACAGAAAAGTTTGCCCTGTGTGGGGATCGAACCCACGACTCTCGGATCACAGGTCAGGATCGCTAACCACTTAGCCACCGAGTCAGTCAACTACTTGTCATAATCCGACAAATGAGGTACATAATAATAGAAGCGTCTTAATTGTCCGCTGGTTATAGGCTATGTTTGCACTCAAAATTCAATATGGTGTCAGATGCGAGCCAAACTCCAAAATAATAATAAAAAAATAAAAAACCTTTTTTTTATGTGATAGGTGGCAAGCGAGCAGACGGATCACCTGATGGTAAGCGATTACCACCGCCCATAGACACCCGTTACACCAGAGGAGTCACAAGTGCTTTGCCGATCTTTGAAATATAATTGACCACGCTGAATACGTTAAAAACAACCGACTTCAATCGCAACAACTCCAATTTTGATATGTTTTTGTTGATTTTCTCAAAAACCACTGAATCGATTTCGATAAAATTTATATGGGACCACCTGTGAAGTATACACTTTTAAACAAAAAAGGAATTTTCCAAATCGGTTGAGGCGTCTTCGAGTAATCGGTGAACATACATAAAAAAAAAAAAAAAAAGATTCCGACGAATTGAGAACCTCCTCCTTTTTTTTGAAGTCGGTTAAAACCCAACTACGGAAAAACCTTTTTCTGAAAAGTAAGAACAAGAAAATATTATACAGTTACGTTGTAGTATGCCACCTTGCCCTAAATATCGGTTACTACGAATAAAGATTTTTCCGTAGTCATTTTAGTTTTTAAACTTTATTACCATAAAAAAGAGGCAATGACGAGGTACTTGCATATATTTCCATGGAACGTCTTTTCCTTGGGTCATGATCGTTGTAATATGTTATGGTTGTATAACTCTTTATCGTCGCCTGAGAGTGAAAACCTCGGGAACGCAAAATTGTTAAGTATCTCTTATAATTCTTATAAATATATTTGTAGCTTTTAACGAATAAGACAACAATTCGAAATGAATTGTAGAAGCATCTGGAACCTCAGCAAATTTGCTAATGAATACAAACTCAAGGGGGCAAATTGTAGTAGAACCAAAATTTATACGACGAGGCTTTTCCTTCCTCCTGAAAAATTACCCTTTCCACATATACGAGGTTTTCACTCTCAGACGACCTTATATATATTTACGCATTTTAAAATACCGTCAGAAAATTGACCAGCTTACAGACATTAAAAATTAAAATGTTTTAAATATACCTCTAATTTTCCTTTCATTAAGTTAACATGGATATCCATTTTTGAAGTCTTTGTGACCGGCTAATTATAGATAAAACAAAATACGCATTTATAGGTTTGCGATGCTTTGTCACAATTTTCTATCGAAATATTATGTTAATAAAATTTTTGTTCAATGTCAACATTTATTTTGCGTACAATTTAGGGATTTAACTGACACAACACAAGATAAAATAACCGCTATCAACACCATAATGATCAACCCTGAATGGTCCCTAGTCAGTGACCGATAAAATATAACTTCTTTGGGTGTTGAAAGCAAGAACGTTAATTTTAACTTATTGTAGTATTTTAGTTCTATTAAATGTTTTATTTGTACTATTTTGACTGACTCGGTTGCTCAGCGGTTAGCGCTCCTGTCAACAGATGGGTCGTGTGTTCGATTCCCACCCTGGGCAATAATTTATTTGATGAGCAGATTTGTTTTTCTGTGTCTGGTGGGTGTATTATATCTATATATGTATGTATTTAAACGTATCTATGTATATATATCAGTCTCTGGTTTCCATAATACACCTGAAATGATGAAGATGGAAGCGGGCTTTGCGAGATTCCTCAACGCAATGGAGAACTGGCTATCTTACCTCTATGCCGGAACATATCAATGCTATCAACACTGATGTTTGGCGACAATACATAGATAAGATGGCGGTAACTAGCCAGGCGGGCTCAGAAATTGCCCTACCACCAAGCAAACCAAGTCCTACAAAGTTTGACCCCACCGGGAATCGAACCCGCGACCTCCTGATGTGAAGCAAGCGGACTAGCCACTAGGCCACGGAGGCCGTCAAAATAATTACCCACATACCATTATTCTCACAATTACCTACGGACAACATAACAAAGAACTGTTATCTATGCGACCTACCCTAAAATCCAATATCCGCGCCTAATGAAACCGACATTAATCTAAATAGGTGTAATATTGAAATGAGCCAAATACATGGAAGTTAAAACCGTTCAGGGTGTGCCTATGACGCACGGCCACCCGGACAAACATGGGCTCAATAAAGTATTAGTTTATTATACCGCCGCCCTCAACAATCGTACCCAAGTTAAACATTGGCTTGGAAGCGCGTTTTTACGATTATGTGCCTTACAGTGGCGCTTACATTGTGCCATTGTGCTGATCACCCAGGAAAAATACCAAACATTGCACTGTTCAGGAGCAAGTATAGGTAATATTTATTTTGGCATGTAATGCACTGTTTCTTGAAGGTGTTGGAGGGAGTTTCTTTGGACCCTTCGTCGTATTTTCTCCCTCCGCAAAGACTTTCCCAAACGGCAGGTACGCGAGTTCCGGATGGTAGGAACATCGTATTGGTAGACAAAAGAATGACCTCCGAAAAGTGTTCCAATAAATTATTTATATATTTTCCTGACATCTGCTGTATGCTATCTCGGCAGCACAAACTGTGCCACTGCAATTAGCGTTTTTTTTTTCTATTCTCTGTTTGATTGATATACTTATACTGGTTCGTACATATGGCAATAAAGTTTTTACTTACTGATTTGGTATATTTAGTTCTATGGTATGGAAAATATACGATTTCAATCCGATGTTTGAAATAATAGTCATAGATATAAGAACAAAGAAAGAAATACTTTTTAGTAGTATGTGGTAACGAAAGAGTCTTTTTCGTGGGAATTGTATATCAGTTTTGTTTTATTACCCGATAAAATACATCGATTTTGTGGTGTATTGTGCATAATATAGTGTATTATTCAGCAAAGTTCCATTTATGTGTCTTATGTGTAGGATAATTAATTAAAGAACACTGAATAAAGTTTTCTTCTACAGTACAACAAGAACGTACAGTTGTTATTGTAACAAAAAACGAGTTCTAAGAAAAATATTTTTTGCAGCATGTACTCAGCGATTCGTAATATGTATTTAGTTTTTAAATCTAGTTAAAACACAAATTGTATAGTAAGCATTAATGATACGATAGGGATGAATAATGGAAGTCGGTACTCTTTACAATAAGGTTTGTTGTCATTATTGTTAGGTGAACATGACATGGTGTACACATAACGATATGTTTTGTTATATTCACAAATTCGATTAACTAGATTATGATAGTAATGTCGACAAAGCGTTTTGTCGTCACATATAGAACTAGACAATATCGTAGATACCAGAAATTTTTTCCAGTGAAATCCAACGAATGCTTATTAGTAAAGGTGCTTTTGCTGGAGAACTGACTAATAGATAACTAATAGATGCTGACTAATAGACAAATAGACATTGACTTACTTTCTAACCACTAACGAACTACAGAAATCTTGATTATATTATAAAACGACAGACTTTTTATTTCATTTTACGACACACATTGTGAAGAGGGATTTATACATCATAATATGTAGAAGGCTGGCTGTATGGTCATAGAAGCCTTTGTCTTTTGCTTGCTGCCAAAAGCACGAAGATTAATTTAAAAAATTGGCTTAAGATTGACAGCTACCATAAATTTAGTTAAATGACGTCATCGTATCGTAAAAAAAACGTTTTAAAAAATATTAAAAATAAAGAATAGAGCATATGCTTGACCGATAAGAACGATGACGTCACGTACCTTCATATGCGGTAGGTCAACCTGTACACCTGTCAACTGTCAACCAAGTGTCATAGTCAGCTGTGTACGAGAAAGCGAGAAAGTACTTTCTCGCTTTGTAGCCGTCCCGTCGTAGCAACACTTCGGTGTAACGCCAAATTTCAAATTCTCTGAACATCCATTTCAAAGTTGCGTTTCGTTATTCCAATTATTTTACAAAATATCCAGTAGAAAAATGTACAAGAATAAACGTGTTTGGAAAGACAATAGTAACTATACATTATACCTCTGCAACTCCAATGGATGTTGTCTACAATATTTATCATCAGTATGTTAAGTGTATTCAGTGTACTAAGTTTTGGATAAATAGGTATGGTTGCGGATGTTAAAATGCTGACATAAATGTTAATATATGCGTTACTTCTTCTTTAGTAATATTTAAAATGACAGTACAGTGTTAGGCGTTAACACCTATAGCGTCGCCACTGTTGGGGCACGGGTCTCTTGCGACGGTTAGGCCCAAACTCTACATACGGGGCCAATTCCGGATAGGTGAAGATCGCTCGCCTACTATGGCCAGCCCCAGTGTCAGAAGTTTCAGGCCACCTTAAAGGCCTCAGAGGCCTGATATGGCTTAACGACTGTCATGTTACCGTGCCTTGCGAAGCAAAGAAATGGTCAAGATAAATGTCACTAACGGTCAAACCCATCCCCAGGTTATGACCGTGTCTGTAGTCATTTACTTTGCGTGATCGATGTGACCACGCAAGGTGTACTGTGTACTGTATACGATCAGTACAGTGGTAAATAGAAGATTTTTTTAATAATGGTATTGCAAGAAAGTAATAACAAAGTATATTTAAAAGTAAAGCGAACTCAAATTAAATCGAGTTCGCAAATCATGAATACGTAAAGCTTGGTCGCCTTACCACATAATAAGAGACCAGAAATCTTATGAAAATCCACGAACGCGACGTCAAGTTTCCTTTCTTTATAACTTTACTACGTAATTTAGAAGTTAGACTATTTAGAATATTTTGTAAATAGATGATTAAGGAAAAGAATTACTTCATAAGTGACGAATTAGACATTGGACAACTAATAAAAAAATTACGTTGACAGCGAATATGGACAGGTGAATGTGGACGAGTTAGGAAAGGGTCGAAAAAGGAAAATGGACCATGTGCGTGACATGGTGAATTGGTTCAAATTCTTGGTCGTGACAGACTGATGGCTATTCTTTAATAGAGTAGATGACTGTACCAAAGATAAATTAAATCCTATGATCACATCACAGACATACATGCCTCAGCCACGACATAGGGCGGTGCGTCTTGCGATGCGTCCTGCGGCGAGGCATCAAATTTCTTTTTTGCTGAAGATATTTAAAGGCTAGGCAAGGAGTACATCCCGTTAATTACATTCGCGCTCGCCGCTCACCCCGTTCTGAGTCGTGGCACCCGTGCTATGGACTAGTAATTTTGATTCCTTCGCGCGTCTCCGCATTTCCGCGCCGCTGGCCTCTCCGCAAGACGCTCCGCGCCAACTCATGGCACGCTCTCAATAGCTTCATGCATTTGTTTTCGCCGCCCACCACGGACGCAAGACGTAAAGGTCGCGCGCGCGGTGATGTCGTGACCGACGGTAAAACTACTTTGGATCACATCTTGGTAATAACATTTTAAGTACAATTAACATGTCGTTGATGACTCAATTGACTAGTTATTAGAGATGTGCCGAGTACTCGTTTACTATTCGGCACTCGGCGTATTCGGCACTTTTATTAATAGTCGTACTCGGCCGAATAACTCTGTTCAATCGACGGGTATTCGGTTGAAATAAAGTTATATACATAGTTTTAGAGATAACATAATAAAAACAAGCCTGTTTTTTAAATAAAGTAATTAGCATTTATTAAAGAAAACAAAGGTAACTTTAATTTATGAAGAGACCAGTATTTTTACTTTCGAGCAAACGAAGGGTAAGCAAGTAAGTATTGTCATAGCAAAAAAATTTAACTTGAGATTTTGAGGAGGATCGATTTTCTTGCACTAATAGAGCCCAAGAATCTAGAAAATAAAAATGTCTGTGTATGTGTGCATCCGGTGCTCTAGCGCCAATACCACTGGACATATTTCATTCATTTATAATCTCTAGCCGTTTTTGTATTTTTTCATAGACATTACCGGCTTCAGAAAACAATTGCTCGCATTTAGTAAAAAAAGTAATATAAATGTGTGTCACATGTTGAACTCTTTTGTATGAGCAGCGATAAAAACGAAATGGTCACTAGAGAAAGACATCAACGAGATCTATATAAAATATTTTTTGTTAAATATTTTTCACTGTTTAATAATATTGGGATAGGCCACCAAGCTGCGGTAGTAACTATTCCAAACAAGAAAACTTCGTTCGATATTACTCACTGTATACGCGAAAAATTTATATAAAGTGTTAACAAATTAGTTGTTATTGGTTAAACTGGGGCTTCTACTAGTGAAACAGTTTTTTTTTTTACGAATTGACTATGGGTTCCTTGGTAAAAGTTTTTCAGTTTCACTAGTAGAAGCCCCAGATTAAGCAATACCAACTAATTTGTTAACACCTTATATAGACTTATATTTTATCTCTGATATTGTAAGTCACTTATGTTAATCGTTTTATCAAAAACATAAGCAAATTATCAAAGAGGATATTGAACCGAGTAATTCGGCCGATACTCGGTTTGGCAAACTTTAAACGGAGTAATACTCGGTACTCGGTTTCTCGGTAAAACTTGTACTCGGCGTATCTCTACTAGTTATCAATAATAATATTAATAATCTACCCTATTTATCATTAATGTAATCTTTCTTTGCATTGTTTGTTATAAATTAGGCGATCTACTTACAGCTTTATTTAATCAAAAGCAGGTACTACGGTAGTTCACGATTCTCCCTCGAAGTAGTTTTCAAAAACTGGAAACAAAGAAAAAGAAATATATATTTAATAAGTTTTCATCAGTTACGTTTTTTTTTGCCTGATATGACTGCGTACTGATTGAAATTAATTAATTATTATCGAAAGTCTTCGATTATACCTACAAAACAAAAATTTATCTAAAACGAATAGACCGATTCGAATAAAACCTTGTACAATTAAAGAAAACATGATAGTTGGGAGTGTATTAACAACATTTTTATATCGTTTTTTTTTTAAATAAACATATTTTTACTTTTGAGCGATGAAGGAGTAAGGAAGTATTATTATGGCAAAAATATCGAATTTGAGATTTTGATGGGGATCGATTCTCTTGCACTTATACAGCCCAAAAAAACAAAAAAAAAATGTCTATATGTGTGTTTGTCCGTCCCCGTCCCGGGCTCTAGCGCCAGGACTACTGGACGGAATTGGATTAAATTTGGGTTAGGGCAATATTTTGTAAGTATCTCCAGCCGTTTTTTTGTTTTTTAATATCGTTATTTTTAGGGTTGCCATCATAGTAGAAAAACACTTTTAATTTATTTTGCTCAAAAATGACTAACTATTTTGATGCAATTTTGTACAATGCCATATTTCTATACAACATAGTACATAAGATAGTAAGTTACTCTGGGAAAAATCGGGTTCTGATACCTTCCATACAAACCGAAGTTCTTTGTTACTTTTTCTCAAAAATGACTGTTACCTACTTGAGATACAATGAAACTTTGTATGTTTCTACAACTTTATACTGCCTTATACACTAGGTAACTCATTATTCCAGGCAATATCAAAAAAGGTACACCCCATACAAACCATATAATTTGTTAATTTGTCAAGTCTACCAGGCTCTAGCGCCAAGACCACTGAACAGATTTGAATAAAATTTGGGTTAGGGTAATATTTTGTTAATATCTCCAGCCGTTTTCTTTATTTGTTTAATAACGCTATTTTTTAGGGTTGCCATATCAAAAATGGCTCTAAGGATTTTGATGAAACTTTGTACAATACCATATTTTTATACAACTTAGTATATAAGATAGTTGGTTACTTTGGGAAAAAATCTGGTTTTGATACCTTCCATACAAAAATAAGTTTTATTGTTATTTGTCTCAAAAATACGATGTTAATGAAACTTTGTATCTTTTAATAACTTTATACGGCCTACTTTACTAGGTCATGAATTACTCCGGCCCATACCAGGATAAGGTACCTCCCATACAAAACATCATTGTTAATTTGTGAAGTTCTATCACTTGCTACCAATTATGAGTGTTTATTGCTGAATTAAGTTGAATCTAGTATATGCCAAATGATATTTATGGACTTCGCGAGAAAGTATACACAGCGTGGCTGTACAATCAATTTTGTTTTGTATAGTGGGCATAACGCATAACATTTAGGGTCAACTTATAAATTATCTATTTTCGTTTTATTATTCTATGGCGCATTCAACACAGTCTACCGAATTCTGCAATCACAAAGATCCTTAATGCTGCATCCTAACGACTTCGAAAACGAACGTTATTATTTGCAATATTCATATATATCTTATCTTATGGTAATTAAGATTCTACATCTACCAAACAAATCTACGAAGAAACTAAACTAATGAATTTAAAAAAGTTGTACCAATATAACACATGCATTCTTATTCGAAAAATACTTAATAAGTCCATTCACTCGTCGATCATACTTTCCCAAACAAAACAAGTGTCTAAACGAAGCACAAGACACGCCAGTTACATTGTACTACCAAAGATACGGATTAATATTGGCAAGCAAATGATTACGTATGGAGGCGCACAACTTTATAATAAATAACTTACCTTCAAGTATTAAAAATATCGAATCGTTTGATGCTTTTAAGCGAAAATTAGCAGAACATATTATTGAGAATTATCATTTTTGAGTGGTCATGTTTTGGTGATAATTATTGTACAATAATTAATTTTGTTATAAAGTATCATTACTATAAAGTGCAACACCTACCTAATGTGCTGTGAATGCGAACATTGTAAAGCGACTGTGTTCTCATGTAAGTGACGTATGTTTTTATGATAATAAATTATATTTAAACCTAAGGTGCTATTTCCAAAGGTTAGACAGCAGCACAGGACAGCACAGATGCCTGGAGTAGCACTATTGGAGTAGCATCTCCAGCCGTGAGCGCCGGAGATGCTACTCCAATAGTGCTACTCCAGGCATTTTTTTGCTACACCTATGGACATATCTCACAACTTTCGTACATTTCGAAATCAGATGGATAGTTTTCCTCACAATGGTTTCCTTCACGGATCGAACAAACGGTATGTAAATATTGTACACGGTTGGTAACAAATCATTGGTTCATTACCTAGGCTTTGAAATTCAACCTCTGCTTAGAAGTTAGGAGGGCCGAGTCTTGCCGAGAATGCTTTTCTCAATTAATAATAATAATAATATCTGGGACAAATCACACAAATCAATCATCAATCACAATCAATTTATTTGTCATGCGATCTCAGTGCGCATTGGAAGCATCAGGTAGGGTAGACCGAGGCGAGTCGGATCACGGGGCGAATCAGATCACAATTAGAAATAAATAGATACTTTAAAAATCCGGGCTAGACTGACCGTTGTCATAGCAACACGACGTATAAGGTTGCTATGACAACAGTCAGTCTAGCGCGGTATTTAAAATATTTATTTATTTCTAATTGTGATCCGATTCGCCCCAGTCTACTCTACATGAAAAGTATTGTTGGTTACGTATTCATTAAACATCAAATTCTCGAATTCATATACCTAATGTATCTTATATATGCCTGTTACGATTGTCTGATAAATACATTTCAATCTACACCAACACATTTATAATAAAAATGCCCAAAAGCTATGTTTCCTTAAGCGTGATATTCGAAATTTAAATTGACACAAACCATTGGTGGGTTAAAATCACTTGAATGTTTCACGTTTCCCTATTGGTTGTTGTTAAATTGATACAATTTAAATATTGTCACCTCGCGCTACCACCGGCGGAGATTTCGCCTTATTGCAATTTATTTTTGGGGGAAACGTTATTACATTTGCCGTCACCTCCCGATACATTAATAAATAGATATTGGATGACATAACTTTATCAGCGATAAAGGTAGACATAGATTGAAAATTACGAAATTGATTGCCTTCCTAATGGCAGAATTTTTGAAATTTTGCAATGTTAACGAACGGATTCTATTTTTTGGAGGAAGTCCATAATGTTTCTTGATTAGAGGAAAACTGAGCAAACAAAATTTTGAGTGCCAAAGAAAAAACCATAAGTAATAAAAAAATTGATTGCATATTTACAGTGCAGCTTCTCTCGTTTATTCCCACAATTCCTACTCTTACTTAGTAGTAACTTTTCTTTTAACATCAGTATGCAACAGCAATCTTCCCAACCGAAGAGCCAATGAGAAATTATCATAGTCCGCGAGCCAATCAGAGATAATCGCAGAAACTCAATTAGTTGAGTTCAGCTACAGACTGTGGGCTGGTCTAGCTGGCTTCCGTGCGGATATTGCCGGCTGCGAACTCAGGAGCGTATCTCTGGCCCAGCCTACCGATCACGACTTCTTAAACGTCTTTCTCCTAAATCTATAGTCATTTAAATTACTATAGATTTATTCCTGATGGAATCGATTTATTGAGGAAATTTTACATGCATTATTTAGCAAAAGATATATTATTATCTTCATTTGAATTGTCCCTGTTTTGAAGAAGAGACAATAAGATTTCCTTATTAAATTAAACCACTATTTTCCAAGAAAAAATCGTTTTTTCATCAAATCATCTTTGATTTCTCCATTCTCTAGCAATAAACGATTCTGTTCCTCATCATCATCTTCTTAACCAGAAGAGGTCCACTATAAAATATAGGCCTCTCCCATAAATCAACCAGCCATAGTGAGCCACATGCGGCCAGCGACTCCCTGCAAGGCTCTCCAGGCCATAAGCCGAACCGTCAATTCTGCACACGCCAAAAAAACTTTTATTTAAAATATATTTATATGTGAGTAATCTCTGACAAGTAGACAAGTTGCTGTGTCGGTGCAGTGGCTAGTGCTGTCAAGACTTCTCTAAACTGCACCAGTAATTGTGAGGGAGAAATAATAACGTCGGCGTAGCGCGGGGCCGTATCCGTTTGCAACAAAAATGTAAAACGGCACCGATAAGCGACAGAAAGGAAAAGCTCGAATGTGAAGACTAGAGGTGGGATAACTCCTCCAAAAAATATCATATCGATATACTTATTTAGATTATATTTATGAAGATTTATAGAGAAACAAAACATTTCCATTGAAATATGTTTCGATCGGTGTAATTGATCTTGTTAATATTTATTGATTTTAATACCTGCGTAGAATGCGATTGACAGTGGCGTCGATTCAGTTTTCACGATTAAACTTATTTGACAGAACTAAAGTTAATTTAAGTGTTTTCTCTATTTATCTCTGTATCGAAAAGACAAGGATAGGATGCTTAAATTAAGTTTAGTCCTGTCAAATAAAATTAATTGTAAACACCGAATCGACACCAATATCTGATTAAGTGGTGACGTAATGGTAAACAAGTACGAATCACGTAAGCTTGCCTAAATTACTTATTTATATTTTTGAGGTAAAGAAATTGAATTCATATAAATAGTACACAGATCTACAATAGTTAAATCAACTACAAAGGAGAAAATTTGTGCCTTTCTTTTACTGCGTATGTTTTATTGACCGATTACCTAAAAGGAGCAGTCGTCTATATTATTGTTTCTTCTATACTTATAAGTCGTCTATGTATATGTAGGTCTATTTCCAAAAATAGTTATAGTCCAAATCAATTTAAAATATCATAATATTTTCAATATCCCAAATGTTGTATCGATATCTTAACAATTAAATAAATTCAAGTACATCCCTATTTGAGCGCAGGGTATGAGTTTTTATGTCCGGATCAAACGCCCAGGCATTTTGTCACACAAAATATAAACGTAGCCTACTTCCTTCCTTCATCGGTGTAGTTTATCTCAGTGATTAATTGCAGTTTACATTCTCGATGTGTTTTACTTTCAACATGCAAAAACAACTCAACAATTCTGCTTCGTTTGCACGAAATACTATGTTGTTAATAGCGTACTTTGTTACGAATAATTAAACACGACAAATTATGTGAGCTTTCAATACATGACTCGCTCGTATTTGCTAAAAAAATGTTAAAAACCGAACACGGCGATGAGCAAAAGGCTACTAAGATAGTTAAATACCTGCAGATCGCTTACAGCAACTTTAAATGTAGAGATATAAAAAATAAGCATCTATCCAGAAACCGTGAGAAAGTAATAATAAACATATCAATTTGGCGATCGATCGGCTTTCTCGTGATCCTCAACTGTATATTAGATGCCGATATAAAGGATCGGCTAACTATAGCGAGCCCGCACGGCGGCCATATTTATTGAAATTACTTACAATTTGACTGTGGAGTAATAAGGGACTCCAACTCGGTAGCTCGGTTCACCTTAAAATTAAACCAGCTTTTTGTTTGAGACGGCATGAATTAGATACTTTATATGTAGACGATTTGCATGAATTATTGTACCGAGCCCTCTCGGAGGAAAGTACTACGTTATCTTTGCGTAACATGGGCTGGAGGATAATTTTGTGAGTGTGAAAAATAAAATTAGCAGATAAGTTGATCTGTAATAATAATCACAAGTACATACATAAACTAAGTATCTCTAAATGATTTGGAAACTGAATATCAGGGGTGGAAACGATATGCTTGGCTAAAAATACTGATTTTACTGACGTCTGAACTCGAAAGTACTGACCTTTTACTGGCTGACTGAGATTATATATCTATAATATTATATGATTGCAGTTGATTATAGTCGTAGTCAGCGGACTAGCCGCTAGGCTATCGCCTAGCGGCTAGTCCGCTCGCTTCACATCAGGAGGTCGCGGGTTCGATTCCCGGCGGGGTCCAACTTTGTAGGACTCGGTTTGGTTGGTGGTAGGGCATTTTCTGAGCCCGTCTGGCTAGCTACCACCGTCTTATCTAAGTCTTGCCGCCAAACATCAATGTTGACAGCATTGATGTGTTCCGGCATGAAGATAAGATAGCCAGTTCCCCATTGCGTTGGGGAATCTTGGTAAGCCCGCTTCCATCTTCGGCGTCATCGTCACTTACCACCAGGTGAGATGATGCCAAGGGCTTACCAATTGTGGATAAAAAAAAAATAGATACCCCCTGGATGAGATTACAAAGGTTTTTATGTGTTTTCAATTGACCAAAGATTTTTGAGCGGTGTAAAGTCATAGTTGGATGTTTAAAATTATATTATTTTTATAGATGTGTATAATAAAAATAAATAAATGTAAACTATTATTTACAAAAATACCCTACAAAACAAATAACTGTTTTCTATCAGATTCAAAAATCCATAGGTAGGTTAGTATTCGACTTAGTACTCGATTTAGTACCATTGTTTTTCGTACGCAAATAGAGTTTTTGTGGGGAAAAAATCGTAAGATGGCTGGAAATTACTGACTTTACTGACCATTTTCTGGGAAATACCGACGTTACTGACCATTTTCTGAAAAAACTGACTTTTACTGACCAAAGCCAAAAAAACTGACTTTTACTGACTAGTTTCCACACCTGGAATATCTAACGCAGTTAATATACAAAAGAACCGCTGTATATTTGGTACAAGTTTGAAAATCACTAACCTACCTCACGTCATAGTAATAGAAAGAAAAATAATAACAATTATTTAGTTCGTTATAGGAGATAAACAACAGGGTTTGAACCATATTTTGTGCCCAGAAGTGAAGCACCTCTGGTGAGTTCCTTGAATTTATTTATATTTAAAAAGGACTTGAAATTCGGTCTTGGGAGCTCTAAAATGAGCGCCTTAGGGACAAGCGCGGGCGCCTTGTCTGATGTTTCGCTTGTGCAATCACAAATATGTACAATATATCACTTTCATTTATTTTTATTCAGTTAATTTTTATTGTCATTAAAATTATTTAGTTCATTTGTCGCCAATTAGAAGTTTTGAACAAAAAGCCTAAAAATGCTGTCAATATCCTTTAAAAAACATTATCTCATAAATACAAATTTAACTTGCAAGCTGAACGATTTGAATGAAAACTCTTTTTTTTGTTATTTCAACCAAGTTGCAGAATAAAAGTTGTTCTGTTTCATGATAACAATTACTACTTAAGAGATTTTCAGGTAGGTATGTATACTAGTTATATAGCAGTAAGATAGTTCAAGCCGTGATATAGTTATATCCCTAAGGATATAATTATATGCCGTAACATAGTAACACGTAAGATGTTTATAACTATCTTACTAGGGATATGACTATAATACGGTAATTCAGTAGTATAATATCACTAGATTAGTCTAGTGAAATAGTTGTCTTAAGGATTGAAGGAAGATTATACTACTTGATTAGGTAGGTACTTCAATATTATGTACAAGAGTTTAATAATTTCCTTACTTTTCACTATAATAATTTGTTGATTCTATACTAAAATATAAAAACAGATTGTGGCACAGTTTAACCGTCCTATCCACAGAGTATAGGCGGCGGTTGCCTGGTGTTGCACTTAGCATCACCCTCGGTCACGTGTAGGACAATTAAGATTTACACCTACGGACGTGTGCAACGCAACCATCATACACAACTAGAAATCAGATGTGCAGGTTTCCTCACGATGTTACCCTTCACCGTTAAATCAGTCGGTATGAAAATGCACGTAAGTTTCGAAAAACTCATTGATGCCCTGGCCAGGAACCCGAGAACCTCTGGTTAGAAGGACGGAGTCACTAACCGGAATACTACTAATAACATAGTTTGTTTGCTTTGTTTGTGAGATTTTCGTAATAAAAAACTTATTTTATTGAAGCGTTTTATTTAAAATGAGTGCCAGTTGTGCAAATTAAAGAAAATATACTAGATTAGTTTAGTAAGATAGTTATATTACTAGATCGTGCCCGTATTATAGTTATATTCCTAGTAAGATAGTTATGAACCGCTTTCATATAACTAAATCCCGGTATATAGCTATATCCCGGTATATAGCTATATCCCTAGGGATATAACTATATTACGGCTTTTACTATCTTACTGCGACATATATTTTTTTATTATTGATTAATTATGATATAATATAGTCTATCTTATTATAACAATCTAGTTAAAATGGGGAAAAAATCGTTGATTTAGAATCTTAATTAAGTAACCACAGGAGGCGTACAAACAATAATGTGATGTTTAAAGAGTTTGAATAACATATCAGAACCCGCGGTGCTGCCGGTATCAAGGAGTTAGAGGCCTGTGGTACCCAGTGGACTTTCGCAACAAATTTTAGAAAGAACGGAAAATAAATGAAAGCTGACAGACACTAAGATGATAGCCAAAAACGAGAAATGTAACAAGAGTACATGATGCGCCGACCCCAAATGATTGAAACAGGGCTGATGATTATTAAGACAAAAACTTTTCAAATAGGTAGAATAGAATATCTTTTCTAAAATAATTTTATCTGAAATCAAAAAGTTATAAACGTAATACTCGAAGTCCAACCGTTCCAAAATACCACTAGAAGTATTAATCTAATTTATTAACTTATTTATAATAAAAAACAGTAGAATAAACCATGTTGTCACTGGGACGAGACGCTCCGGGGCGGTGCAGTAGGAGGGTGCTATACGTGACAACTATTCAAAATAATCCAGCGCACAGCGGGAAATCTTATGCGTAAATCGCGAAAAATTAGTTTGGCGGCGGTTTTAGGGTGTGGTGAGCACTCGACAGCTCTCAAAGTATTAAATTATGGCCGAAATTTGGTTTAGCAACCGCCTCCCGCAAATCTAGAGACATCTATAGGCGTAGACATATCTTGAAGCTTGTTGTGCTTGGCCGCTTTATATACCTATACATATACGATGCTATTTTATTGTATCGGTGCAAAAAGCATCAGTGGCTCCATGGTAGTGTAGAGACTGAATAGGGTAGTGATTAGGTCTTTGTAGGAGTATGCGAAAAGTAAATATGACGTTAGGTTAAATATTCGAAGAACAACGATAAAACAACGAGTAGTCAGTTTAAGTCGGTACCTCGCCCCGAGTGTATGATGATGTAAAAAGGTTGAATAATAAAATATTTAAAACATATTAAACTGTTTTATAAGTTCAACGATCCCTACTCGAACCTCCTAACGAGAGGTCTCGGGTTCTTTTTTTTATCCTCAATTGGTAAAGCCCTTGGCATCATCTCACCTGGTGGTAAGTCATGATGATGCCGAAGATGGAAATGCCCTGCCACCAACCAAACCGAGTCCACAAAGTTGGACGCCGCCGGGAATCGAACCCGCGACCTCCTGATGTGAAGCGAGCGGCAAGCCACTACGCTACGGAGGCGGTTAAAAAAAGTTCAAAATATTCAAATCAATGTACCAATTGACTTTTTCGAAACTTACGTACCGATTTGTATTTCCGTAGCGATTGCTTTAAGGCTTCGGCAAACCAAAGGCAGGTCAGACGCGGAGCAGGTCAGTAGCAGCGCGGGAGACGGCACACTGAATGCAGACGGCAGTTCTTACGCGGTTTTAACGCGGGCCTAAAAAAATACAACTGTTGTGTATCCGCGTCGCCGCGCTGCGCTGCACTGCGAACGCCCCCCCCCCCCCCGGTGTGGCATGCTAACATGGTTGCCATAGTAATACAGCAGCGCGGGCCCGCGAACAAACTGCGCCGCGCCGCGCGCCTGCGCTGCTTCTGACCCGCGCTCGCGCTGCCCGGTTTGTCGTCCGGCAGTTGAGCGCGGGCCCGTGTTCAAATTGGGTGTGACGTACTTCATATAATTTCTTGTATTACAACATGCGCGGGGCCGCATTTAAACTGTGCTGCTACTGACCTGCTTTTGGTGTGCCGAAGCCTTTAACGGTCTAGTCAGTAGGTAGTCCGTAGGTAGGAATCTTAAATGACCCACAGGTGACCGGATTCCTTTATATCCCTTGTGATAAAAAGGTTAAATTGAAGAAACTAAAAAACTAAACTTAAACTCGGTAAGAAGAAGAACTATCAGATATTTTGAACGTAAGACACTGGTCAACTTTCCCCACGCAAGTTTTAGTTAAATCGCGAAAAATGATGCACACACTATACAAAGTTAGTCAATCTGTATATAGTTTTCTATAAGAAGTCCAAAAATTTCGATCAAATCTATGAGTTCCTTCAATTATTCTTTGTACAATAATCAGTACTTAGTAGCTTAAAATTCGTGAATTTTAAGACGTTGTCTTAAAATTCACGAATTTCTTAGCATAAGTTTTTTGAACCGTCTTGTCGGGCTACCAGTCCTGCGTGACTGACAGCTCATTGTAAATATTTTTTATAGTAGTGTACATATTTAAGTAAATTCCAAATTGCAATGACATGCTTTTGAAGTTTTTTATAGTCGTAAGTGGTGTTATTAGTGTTTCTATTTATCTTTTATGTATAATGTAAGCCTGAAAACGAGTCTTATTTGAAAATCAGCCGCTATTAGTTCAGACATTTGAAGTGAAACTCCTACGTTTACATACGACAGTAAAAACTTAAGCTTTTGTTAAGTTTATTTTTACTTCAGAAGTACTTACATAATTCGATAATTAGTTCTATTAATGTTACCGATCAAATGTATAATATTTAGTTTTTACCAAAAAATCGTACGTCCTGTATTTTGGTATTAAGTAAATATAAAATATAGAGCGCGGGCGCATGTGCAGACCGAGTCCGAAACGTATAATTCTAACTCATAAATTTTAGCCACAAATAATACATATTCCAGTGCAAATCGTTCCCTGAGTGATGTGAGGCGCAGTACAGTTCCTCGCACAATAACTTTAAAATCTGGCTGTAGAAGAACCAGGCGTGGAATATGTCTTTGTATGATACTGTTTCCGGATATAGAGGGTGTTAAAATATAGGTGACTTTTTATTCGCTGATAATAGGCAAATGGTAGAAGCTGCTAGCTAAAAAAACTGAACAAATTTGCCCAAGAAACCTGTACGCAATCGGAGCAAGAAAATATACTTTTCTTGTTACTGTTTGATTATTGAAAAGTTTTTTATTCCGATTGTGTATGATCCTTTAGTTGTTCAATTTTATGAGTAATATCTATCGTTTACAGCTTGAATGCGATTAAAAAGTTACTTTTTAGATATTTACAAAGTTTTGGTTATAATTTAAAAAATTCAAGATAATTTTTCCTCTTTTTTTACGGGAAAATCAACATGCTTACAACATTACAAAATAGTGAAAAACCAAGTTTAAAATCTAAATACAGACTTATTTAATACACTTTATTTTACCTTCGCTCCTAACACAAGATCCTTTCAGACCTATTATTATCCATATTTAGTATTTGCAACATAAAATATAATTTTGATGTCAGAGTGAATTTATTTATTAAGTATATAAAAGCAGTGGACGATGCTCGCAACATGTAATTTTTATCGAATTAACCATGGATACCTCGCTAAACGGCTAATATATATTGTTGTGAACAATAAATAACTATTGACGGGCAGACAATTGAGGCAATATTATTATGTGTATACAAATAAATACAACAATACTGCATTTTGTTCGCATGTGAATTAATTGTAAACTGTCGGTAGGTAAGTATAGGTTTATGGGTTCGTTTAAAAGTATTTCCGATGAAGTAAAAATTACTTACTAAATAAGAAACTTATTTTAAGTAAGTACCTACGTATTGCTTTTGACAAATCAAAACAATATGTAGAAAAATTCTAATATAAAAATAATACTACCTAGAGGTAGTTGTATCGATCTCGACAATAAATTGTACAGCCGCGCCGTTTACTAGGTATCTAGCGCACACAGGAGTGTCATTGGTCAACATAAATTAACAATAAACATTCCAAGTCAGTACGGAAGAATAGACGTGATACATGATACCTGATAGGTTTGAGAAAAAAATACAAATGGGTAATCTGGGTTTTTACAGGGTTCGAAATTTTACCTATTTGTGACGGTTTTTTTAAGTTGACATTTAACGCTTTAAATGTATGCTATATTTGTTTCTTATTATCAAGATATAATTATCAGTGGTGATTAACCCAGGTTTTTTGGGAGATTACTTATTTAGCATATTTTAGGATTATATCTAGTACAGAGTAGGCTGTACAGCGAAGCCCGCTTTGTATGGATGGAGAAATTGCAAGCTAAATGTATTAAGTATGCATAAAAATAAAACGACAAAAAACAAAAATGTATGAAGATTTGTTAGTAAAAATAACCCTACGAAGCACAGCGATATAGATTTAACAAAAGTGCATGGAGGGGTTTCACCAAATTTAATCCCTACAGTTAAGTTTTTCGAGTGTAAGCCTATACTACCATTTACTACTTATGAACTACCTTTGCTGAGCCTGTAATATAATGGTTACACTAGCACATTATCTCACCTATTATAATACGACCCGCTACGCTTCTACTCACAATACTGTCGTTTTATGACTTAGCTTTGAAAAAAAATTACTTCCTAAACAAATCATTCAATAATTTGTCGACTTTGTATGCGATTTGATTTGACTAAGGGTATCTTATACAGGGTGTAAGGGACAGGTTTCCGAAAACTTTAAGGGCTTGATCAGTAGACGAAACTGAACATCTTTCCACAAGAATTTTTTTCAGGAAACGTATAAAAAACGGCTTCTCCATACAAAATTAAAAACTTGATTGGACACTTGTTTTTTTTCGTTTCCTGAAAAAAAATCTTGTGGAAACGCCTTAAAGTTTTCGGAAACTTGTCCCTTACATCCTGTATAAAGTTGAGCAATTGATACACCTGTATTGATAGACTATACGTAGCGTAACCATAAAATAAGGAGACAAAACCTGTAACATCATCTATTTTGCACTATTTAGAAAAACTACTCTGGAAAAACCTTGATAAAATTTGTCGTTTTTCAAAATGAGCTTTGAGGCGCCATCTTACGAAAACAAAGTGAAGTAATTTGTGTGGCAGCTTGGGGAGAAGATGCGCAGAGCGGCAGACATACCACAACAGACACGGCAGAATGCAGTAATGTTTACCCATCGTGCCGTTCAGTTGGCGCCACCACAGTATTTTTGCAACTTCTATTGGTGAGCCCACAGAATTCATATATCCTGAACACTACCACCAGAGACAAGATATATGATATTTCCGGGGCATGGCCCCGGAAATATCATATAAATATTGCTTTATTAGTTTATATTACTATATTATGATAAGTAAAACTCCAGTTAAGCGGTTACTACACCTATTTCGTTTCATCCTGTTGAATCTCATTAAATCCTTACTAATATTATAAAGATGCAAAAATTAGATTACTTTTTGTCATTTTTTCACGACGCATATGCAATGGACGGACCGACGTGATTTTTGGCCAGCAATAGTTGACGGGGTATGAAACTATGAAGTGTACTCGTAATACACAAGAAAAAAATCTATATAAGTATAGAAATAACTATACTGAAAGATGATGATGAAGATGACGTCATAGTTTACTATTTCAAATATATATTTTTGATATTTTATACAACTACAATAGCATGCACTCAACTATACCCAATCGATTTTCGATGTCAAACCAATCAAACGATATTTAGTAGCGACATTAACTTGATATGCTACGCTAAAGCAACTGAACAGCCATAAGAAAAACATCAAGGCGAGCTGCATGCGCTACGATTCCCTAATTAAATAGTCATACGAAAGACATCACCGCGAGCAGCACGCGCTACGCTTTCCCAATTAAACAGCTATAAAAAAGATATCAACGCAAGCAGCACGCACTACGTTTCTTCAATTAAACAGCCATAAAAAAGATATCAACGCGAGCAACACGCACTATGCTTCTCCAATTAAACAGCCATAAAAAATATATCAACGCAAGCAGCACGCGCTACGTTTCTTCAATTAAACAGCCATAAAAAAGATATCAACGCGAGCAACACGCACTATGCTTCTCCAATTAAACAGCCATAAAAAATATATCAACGCAAGCAGCACGCGCTACGTTTCTTCAATTAAACAGCCATAAAAAAGATATCAACGCGAGCAGCACGCGCTATGCTTCTCCAATTAGACAGCCATAAAAAAGATATCAACGCGAGCGGAAAATGTACTTTACCTCCAACTAGAGTTTGTGTCCCGGGGACTTTGGCTTGTCTCGATCTCGAGACTTTTAGCTCGAGACATTCGAGACATGAATTGAAATACGCGAGATAAGCTGTCAATAAAGGAGTAGTAGAGTGCGTGAGCAGAGACCTAAGTGATTTCTTTAGAAACGTGTTCAGGGTGCTTAGGAAGTGAACATACTAAAACTCCCCGCCTCTAGCGGGTGAGCCGGAGTGAAAGGTGGACACAAAGGTCCCACTTTTGGGTTTTTCGCTAATACTACCTCAAAAACGGTGCGTACTGCGTTGTGTGGAAAAATTGTCTAGTACTAAATGAAAGCTCATCTACAACTTTTACTCTGTACACTATTTTCGTATTCGTAACCTTTTTCGAGCTACATGCTCAGGAAAAGTAAAAAATCTTGTTTTTACCACATATATCGTCTGAACGATTATCGACATTTATTTATTATACCGGGTCCTTAAGAATTACCTGAAAAAAATTTATTACGGCTTCTACTCATAAAACTGCACAACTTTCCCCTAGGAACCTACACTCAATTCCCAAAAAAAATTGGAGTCCTCATACTAATTGATCAACTAAACTGCCAATTTTGTATGGAAAATAAAATAAATGCGAATTTAGTATAGGTTCCTTGGGGATAGTTGATCAGTTTCATAAGTAGAAGCCACTGTTAAATATTTTTCAGGTATTTTAGAAGGACCCTATATTTGAAGCCAATAACGTTTTCATCCTCTTAGGCCACGAGGTTCCCGGCAAGTTCTCCATATCATCTACAGCCTCAGTGGAGGGTGGTTCTTGCCGAAGGGGCTCTACGTCCTCTTCATCGTTGTCCTCGTCAACAGACACCCCGGCACCGTTGAGTCATTTTCCTTGTCAAAGGAGCAAGCCATAGAACAGTTCAGCATTGCTTTTCGCGCATTCACATTTGCCACTACCACAATCCTGGGTGCAGTGGCAAAAAATCGCGTTCAATAGGAACTCTGGTGCTGGTGAATCTTCTGTTTTTATTGGCACCGGGGTGTCTCCTACATGTTTTTACCCCCACTCTTGAGAAGGCAGCTCATTCCCGAGCCACTTGGCGTTAGGTGAGCTGAGAATGCTGTTTAGCTCCGCATTCAGTCAGTGGAAGGTAGCTGATGTCGGGCTTACGATATTTGCCACTGACCCCATGACTGGAAGCGGTACTGATTTATGTCAGTGTTGCTGGTTAGTGAGAACCTACTTATCTCCTTGTCGAATATAATTTATTGATAGTAATATTATTATCAAAGTAGCTTTTAGAAGAAGAATATTTTGTTTATGTTTTAAATATTATTTCGTTTTATTTTTATTTATTTTATTATTTTATTTATTATTATTTTTGCGTATAATTACGACTCAAAGAAGTTTATTGAGTTGAAAAAGTGTATAAATAAAAATGTATCCTGAAAAACGTCAAATTAATTGCTTACTTTATGTCTCGAAAGTCCCGGGAAATTTATCTCGAGACATCTCGAGTCCCGGGACTTTTAAAACCTCGAGACTTGACAAACCCTACCTCCAACTCAATAGCTATAAGAGATAATCATCGCGAGTATCACGTGCATCAAAAAGGAATGTTCTCACATAAAGACGACCAGTTAAATTTGCTCCGCAAAGGAAAACTGACCGAGGCAAAGGCCCTAACTAAATCAAACATAGCATTCACTTTTAAAAACTATATTTTATGTGTCCTTGAAAAAAATAGCTTTACAGAATAAAATAATTATACTTTGGTACCTACATAAAATCTGGTACTTATGCCAAAGTTGCGCCCGTCTTTTAGTCTTGAGGTCTTTGTTTATTGTAGTTTGGCCAAAGATCAAGCAAAAACAGATATCACTTTCTCTACAACACTATCGATTAGAGATTGAGAGGATGATATTTTATTTGATTTTAGTTTTTCTGTATTGACGTGATCGTTATTTTATAGTTATGTATTTAATTACGTTTGTTATAACTGTTGTAACATTTGTTATTACACTATACAGAGTGAAATTGAAATCACGGACCAAACTTTAACTACGGCTTCCAGTCCTATGACAATGAACAGCTTGATTTCCTTAGAACTAATTTTATCATACTGACAATCCATCACTTGTCATTTTTTCTATTGCAAAGTTAGTCAGACAAAACTTAAACGACTTCACACTAAACAGCGACATATATTCGCATAACACCAGAAAACAACACGAGCTAAGGGTTCCTTGGTGCAGACTTACAAAGTCACGAAAACGGGGTGCGTCTCATTTTATATAAAAACGGGAGATATATTTTCATTTCAATAACGCTCAAATGCTATAATTATCACGAGATATACCAACAGATGATATAATTTTGTTGAATATAACAATTATAAGCTGTAACGATTACATTATATAAAATCGTTTGATATAACATTTATAATACATATCATTATTATCATATAACATTCTCGAGATATAATGTTCATAAGATATAATAACTTTAGATATAATGCTCCGAGTGAGCAGAGAAACTACCAGGGTTTTATTTTCTACTGGCTTTTTTATGAAAATTCTACTATTCAGAATACATACAAAATTCTCACGGATTCTTGATAGGATGCGGGAGCGAGCGAAGCGAGCTCGGGAATTCGGAGCACCCCGACTCGGATAATTTAGGTTCGGAGACTGTGATGTGGAGGCGAGTTAGGTTTGATTGATAAAATGACCACAGATCGACTGCTTGCGTGCATGTTTGCTTGCCTGCCTTCATGCTTGCTTGCTTTCATGCTTGCATGCATGCTTGCTTGCATGCTTGCTTGCATGCTTGCTTGCATGCTTGCTTGCATGCTTGCTTGCATGCTTGCTTGCATGCTTGCTTGCATGCTTGCTTGCATGCTTGCTTGCATGCTTGCTTGCATGCTTGCTTGCATGCTTGCTTGCATCTAGTACTTTTATACTTGACAAATAAAATTCAATTAATTTAGTATACAAAATATATTTTATAAAGAGTTCACATTACTTATGTAATATTAACAAGAAAACAACATTTTACACGTCCCGAAACGCTGAGTGTATACAAGTCCCGCGTGGTAGGGACTTTGTACTAGGTAGGAAAAAAATGACGATTTAAAAGCATGTGTTAAGCATCTATAAAAAAAAATTGAGTTTGAGTTTTAACATTTAATTAAATTTAAATTAATTATTTTTCAAACTCAAGTTAGAGGCCAAAGCTCTTAAAAACTCGCATTCTGTATATTCTGACTAACGATTCAATATTTTGTCAATTCAGTTTTGTCATCTCCACTGTTATATCTTTTAAATTTATATCTAAGATATGTTATATGTTATCATTAGTAGGTTAAATGAGTCTTATATCATATGATTGTTATATTGCATGTTTATTATATACAGCGTTTATTATACCTTATGAAATTATTCTTTTTAAAATTATATCTAGAGTTTATTATATCTGATAATCGTTATATTTAAGAAAATTATATGTTTGGTTTGTATATCTTCTAAATGATATATCTTTTGTATTTATAGATTCTATTACTTACCCACGAAAACGCATCCAATTTATTGGTTCAAAGATCTATAACGCCATCCCAAGTAGCATTAGGGAAGCATCAAGCAACTTTCGCACCCACAATAGTTTTGAAAGACCTATCCAACGACATCCCAAACCTTGGAATGGTCTAGAAAAAAAATTCATCCCCACTTCACGTGTAGAGGAGATACCCAGTTTTTTAAAATATTTTATTTTACCACTTTGTCGGCGTGATTAATTAATATGTATATCCGTGCAAAATTACAGCTCTCTTGTACTAATAGTCTGAGCTAAGCCGCGGACAGACACGCAGACAGACGGACATGGCGAAACTATAAGGGTTCCTTATTGACTACGGAACCCTAAAATAGAAACACATTTTGTTCTGACTAAAGTAATTTGTAACTTCTTTACATTGAAAATAACTAAAACAATCAATAATCAGCCTTATCATTTGTAAATAAATTATAGGTAGATTCTAGGTCCTACGAGATATCGCGAGTTATGAGTGTCCGCGTGAGTCACTTCCGCTTCCGTTTGTCATATTTTGGCGGGGCGGGTTGAGGAAAAGCCTAACAAAAGCCGGACAGGCTGGACTAGCTTAGATTTGGCCGGACACGACTGTAAAAAGCCGAACATGTCCGGCTAAAGCCGGACACCTGGCAACCCTAACCGTAAACGAATTCTCGAGACACGAATTACGTACGTTGTGCAGAGAAGATCGAAAAAAAGTACTAAGCCTACTTTGCATTTCCATCTGTTTATTCCAAACTGCATTCGGCAACAGCGCCTCGTGCCTGGCGACCTCGATGCTGTTGCCGAATGCAGTTTGGAATAAACAGATGGAAATGCAAAGTAGGCTTAGTACTTTATGTACCTAGGTAAATGTAACACACGCGAAAATAAACAATGTATTTAAAAACGTGCTTAACAACATTTAATAGATGACATAATCTTGTAAAATATAATAATAATGTATCGAATAATTATAATTAAATTTTATATAATAAATAAGTGACATGTAATGATGAATATTATGAATAAATTTTGAATTGAATCAGAACAAAAAAAAATTTGGACTTTCCATACAAAGTTAGCTACTCAGGTCATTGATTTGTAAGAAGAGTCCAAATGTTTTTTGCTTCGATTGAATTGGTTTCTTAGAGAAAGTTGTTCAATTCTATGAGCACAAACCACAGTTAAAATTTGTTCCGCGATTTTAATATCAGCCTGTATTATGTTAATGTTTGCGTCAAATCTTGCAAAGCGATTTTGACCCTGTTATACAATTTCACGGATATTTAGTATCCGTATGCTATATTCTAGGTGTGGTATCCAGTTCATATGAAGATACATACCTATACACGCGGAAACCTAACATGGGCTTGGGTAGGTATAAAAGAGTAATACAAAAGGCTGTCGGTGTCAAGTCTGTCCGTTTACTCTATGGCGACGAACGACTACCTGAGGGAAGTATCATTGTGAAGGCGGCGCGCCGGCGCGGCGACGGCCGACAACGACGGCTGTGGCGTATGCGCAGGCCAGCGGCGGCGGCGGCGGCGGCGGCGGCATGATGCGCCCCCAGTGGTTCAGTTAAACAGTATTAATTAACTAGGTATATACAGTTTCGTAATTATAAGACGGATAAAAAAGAAATTGGAGGTGCAATGTCAAAATAAATAAATTAACCAATAAATAAAACAAAATACCTAGGCATAAAATTAGACGAGTACTTACTGCTCTTGGAAAGAACACATGAGAATAACTTGTGCTAAACTGGATAGTTTTGTTTTTGTTCTGAGGCGTTTAAAAAGGAGGATACTGCATTGGTCGCCTATCATGAACATGTGACATCAGTCCTGCGCTACGGAATATTGCTAAGGGCAATTCTGTAGATGTAGAACGCATTTTCCTTGTCCAAAAGAAGTATAATCTGCGGTAGTGTAAAGGGCTATCTGCGGGGTTTGACCTATAGACACGTGCAGACCATTACTTCAAGAACTTGGACTACTAACTCTGACAGGACTATACATCCTTAAGGTAGGTTCTTTTGTGAGGAAAATTCAAAGCCTATTCCAAAATCCTGTACAGAAACCGAGATTAAGTGAAAGGGACCTGACGAAGTTGTTAATGCAAAATAACTACTTACTAAAAAAACGACTAACTAGATCTCGTTCAAACCAATTTTCGGTGGAAGTTTGCATGGTAATGTACATCATATATATTTTTTAGTTTTATCATTCTCTTATTTTAGAAGTTACAGGGGGGACACACATTTTACCACTTTGGAAGTGTCTCTCGCGCAAACTATTCAGTTTAGAAAAAAATGATATTAGAAACCTCAATTTTTTAATCATCAATATCAATCAGATATCATTTTTGAAGACCTATTCAGAGACACCCCACACGTATAGGTTTGATGAAAAAAAAAATTTGAGCTTCAGTTCTAAGTATGGGGAACCCCCAAAATTTATTGTTTTTTTTTCTATTTTTGTATGAAAATCTTAATGCGGTTTACAGAATACATCTACTTACCAATTTACAACAGTATAGTTCTTATAGTTTCGGAAAAAAGTGGCTGTGACATACGGACGGACAGACGGACAAACAGACAGACAGACAGACAGACAGACAGACATGACGAATCCATAAGGGTTCCGTTTTTTGCCATTTGGCTACGGAACCCTAAAAACTGTTTTATGATGACACTCAAGACGTACAACAGAACAGGTAAAATGGAATAAACCAACGGAAATTCGTCAATGGGGAAGAAACTGACAAAGCTCGCCGATAGAGGCGCTGATATCGCTTGACTCATACTAACTGTCAAAACGTATAGAAAAAATTGTTTACGTGAACTAAACATAAAATAATTAAAAAAATGCCACGTTGTGTGGCGATTGGTTGCAATATCTAATAATGGAAATCATTAATTTCCTAAATATTCTCGGATGAAGAAGACGTGGGAAAAGTTACGATTTCAATTATGTGCTTTTCAACTTCGCTTTTAATTGAGGAACAGTCCAAGTCACATACATTTTCCAGTTAACAATTTTACAGAAAAAAAAAACTAATTTACAACACCTCAATAATAAAAAACCGGAACTAATTGAAAGTTGTTATGAGTCAAGCGTTCGTTGCGCCATCTGCAAATAGCTTTGCGTTTTCTTCCCCATTACAAAATAGACAATTTATAAAAAAGCTATCTAAATGGTTGAAATAAAAATGTTACTATAGTTTAAACGAATATTTTGGAGATGTTCATAGGTAATTGACATTTAATATTATACACAATTAATTGAGGACATAATGAATGTAGTAATATTAATGACAGTTTTTTGCCATTGTTATTGTAATTTCTTATTTAATAATTAAAAATTCGTGATCTTTTCTTTTTATGTTTAAATATTTATATGGTACCTTCTTTAAATATTTTTTTTGTACCATGTTTATATTAGTTACCATGTTTAATCAAAAAAAAATATCTTATCTTAGTTAAGTATTATTATTTAATTGATTTATTTGCCATTTTATAATAGTGCCTACAACCAAAGCAGTTCTTTGAGTTTTTATTTTCGTATTATTCTCGAATGGTGCGCGTCGAAGACACCGTAAATGTGAATGACAAAATATAGAAATCACGGCAATCTACTTGAAGGATGCTGATAATTCTTTTAATCCAGTATTTCGTAGTCGGTTCTCATTAATAGAAGGCCAAGATTTTGGGAGCCGAGCTTGCGTTGCGAAGATCTCATTGTATCGGATACGATTTTATCGCATATAAATAGATAGATAGATAAAACGTCATATAATATCACATGTTTGTACAATTAATAGCCATTTAGAACCACGCCTAAATGTGGAATATTATTTCAAATAAAATAGTTTTACCAAAAAAATAATAACAGACTAAAAGTTATAAATTCCGGTTAATAATTATTTTCAATCGAGCGAATATTTAAGCAATCGTTTTTAACATTCTCTGCAGATAGGTGCCTGCTGTATACAAAATTCCAAATATTATAACCGAAAAAACTAGATGTAGTAAATAGTCCAGCTTTATATAATATAAAATAGTGGGTGAATATTTTGGGATCACGTCACCTTAAAGGGGTTTAAACTTTAAAAAAATATTTAAACCTTTGAAACATACTGCTAAATAAATTGGAGTTCTCTTTTACGTATCTTTATACATATTGTTATATTATATATGTAGAAGTAAGTTTTAATGTGGCTTGATACATTACCAATAAATATATTTCTAAGGTAGTTTTTATCAATGAAATCTTGTTTTCAAAGTTTAGTGCCAGGATCACTGTATCTGGCCCACAGTGCGAGGCGGCGGCGCGGTGGCGTGGCGCGACGCGACGGGCGGGCGTCCACGTCCCTTTCGCTCAAGGCTATCAACTGGCCAGGCGAAGGCATCAAGATCACCCTCGGTCGGCGCATCGCATGCATTGCATTGCAACTGTAAGCGGCCTGTGCGTTCTTTATAGGCAATAATACTTATAACGTGTGATTTGTTTATTCGTGTATTAGGGAGTAAGTGAATCGGAAAGGTAGGTACTAATGTAAAAAATTAAGTAATTAGGGCTTATTTGTCAAATTATTGGTAGACAAGTATAGGTATATGTTAGGACATGGATGGATACCGTTCAGTCATGGTTCTCTCTGATATTGATAGTACCGTTTTTAATACTATTTTATATTTATTTTTTATAAGAAAAGTGGGTAAGATGTATACCTACATGGTAACTTTAGTTACCTAGGTACTAAAATAATATTTCCCTTCATCTGCGATAATATGAGGAGGAAAATATATATTATACGCACTATTATCTATAAGCTATAGGTACTACCTAACAGGTTGATCGAATGCAAAATTGTGGTGTAAATGAACAATAACTTTTTTGTAAAGTAGATAAGAAGCAACCATAGAAAAGTAAACAAACAATTCCACCTGCCACTGTCAAAACCTCGTGTATACGAATCTGTGATAAGAAACTTATAGAAACTTACCTAGCTTTGCGAAAGCTGCCTCCTGTTTATAATTCACATGAAGATTGATATGATGAACTATTTCACTTAATGTTTTTTCAGGACTGACTGCCAGCCTTAATTTGTATAACGAACGGTTGGGTTTGATTTGACAATACGCAAGCGTAGACGCACGCATCCAGACGACTCTGCCCCTGTCAGACAGGAGGCGGCGGCGGCAGGCGGCGGCGGCAGGCGGCGGCGGGTGGCGGGCGGCGGGTGGCGGGCGGCGGGTGGCGGCGGCGGCGGCGGCGGCGGCGGCGCAGCGTGGGACGCTAGCGCCGCGGCGCGTCCCGACGGCGAACCTGTTTAACAAGACAGGCGGGCAGACAAAAGTTCCTCTAAGCGGGCAGGATGCACGATCACGGACGGACGACCGACGACGCCCGCAAGCGCCAAGCCGTTTGGAAGTCTCCCTATCGTCAGGACAGCTGAAGTCCATCGCGCTTTTCTTCGTTATTTGCTGTCGCCATCAACTTAATTTTTTAACTATCCTAGCATTTTATTGCCCGAGATACAGGTTTACCCTATGTAAATTTACAATTATGGTCACATCCGTCCCTGTTTAAATGCGACCTCCCCCCCCCCCCCCCCGCCTTTGTATAATATGTGTCGTTTTAGAGGATATCGTAATGAATATTAAATAAATCTTATTAAAATAAATGTGTTTTTTATCTTCATTTTAAGATTATAACTGTTGAAAAAAACCTTGTTATGATTATGGTGAAAACTCCCAATGAATACAAACTGGCAGTGTGCGTCGGATTTGCACTATGTTTCCTGACATGTATACATGTATAAATTAAACACATCATTATGTAAATACGCACGAACCTTCGGCGTAAGAATACAAAACTCTCACTTCCTGTTTTTAAATTAAGTACCTACGTTTCAGCAAAGTTGGCATCATCTCATCATCAGGGCTTACCAAGATTCCCCAACGCTATCTATCAACGCTACTGGGGAACTGGCTACCTTCTCCATCACATCAGCAGAGTGTTCTGAGGGAGTCCGCTGCGTTAGGGCGTCCGCTGCGTTAAGCGGGTGCACGGCGCGGACCCGCGCCGTGCTCCGTCGCGGACAAATTTAACCCGTCGCGGGCGCCCGCGACACGGATAACGCAGCGGCGCTCACTGATTTTCTAGAAACAGCTCCGCTCGTGTGCTCCGTAGCACGGACACACGAGCGTACTCCGTCGCCCGCGAGGCGGACTTGCTCTATGAAATGACATGAAACAGCACCCGAAGCGGACGCCCGCGCCGCACAGTGTTTTTTTTGCCCCAAAAAAGTGACATCTTTTTTTTATTTGTTTATTCAGTTAAGCTTTTTATAACAAACGCAAGAGTAAAACTCCCAGGAATCAAATTTGTTTAGTTTATTTTTAAAAAAATCATAAAGTTTTGGTGACCTTCATGGTAAAAATACGGAAATTAGAAAAAAAAACTGTTTACAACTAAGTATTAATTATTTTACGGATATATAAAGATATTTTAGACGCATACTATCCTCTTTTTAGTTTATGAAAAATGTTGGTAATTTCCTATAAAAAAAAAAAATTTCAGATTTTTTAAATTTTTTTTTTTTTTTTTTTTTAGCCCGAAGTAGAGGTTCTGCCTAGGACAGATATATACCTAATACTAATATGTATCACCCACAAAATTATTACACTCTACTTCGGCGGAAGTTTAGAAAAAATGATTTTCAAAAATATCTCTTAGGGTTGTCACTAATAAAACCTTACTATTTATATCGTGAGTATTATTTTTTGACTCGGTGGATGTCTTTCGGCTGATGATGATTATTTTTTGAAAGATTAATCAAATGCTTGCTTCACCTTTATTTGTGTCTGTTAAATCTGTTTCTATTATACAAAGTGACTTTTTTATCACTGACAAATATTTGTCAATCGTTTACTTTCTTTAAGTTGTTGACAGTTGGTGTGAGAAGTAAAACTGTTTTATTTCTGCCCTTGTTTGTTTTGTTGGGACAAGTTGTTCAGTTTCATAAGAACCATCTGCAATTTTCCGTTTTATTTCAGCAAATAAAAAGTCATCAAGCATAACTGAACAGACTGACTGTTAACGTACGTATAAGTTCATCATCATATTTTGTCGGATAACATATTTTGTACTTCCTATTAATCAGCAAGTAGGTTTGTTGAAGACTTTATCGTAATTAGAAGCTTGTCAGAAATTAATTTCACATTTGAAATTTTGAACACTGTGCTAAGAAGTGCTTTTGAATTTTTGAGAGGTTAGTTAGAATAAAGTATAGAATCACAAAGTAAGAAAAGATAGCGATAGAATACAGCAAATATACTGAAATAATCCGATCCATATTTTTTTTTTTAGTTTCCCATACAAATTCTTGATTCACTATTTAGATATAACAAAATAAATAAGGTGGATTTCTACTCATGAAATTGCACTACTTTTGTTTTAGTACTTTGCCGAAATAACAAAAATATTTGGGCGTTTCATACCTATTTAATCAGTTAATTGGCAAGTCTGTAAGACCATTTTTTTTTTGCAATTTCGGCAATGTTGATGCGCAAAAGTTGTTCAGTTCCTTAGCTTACTGCATCCAAGTATGTTTCAAATTAAAACTTTTTAAATACAGTTGATTTTATATAAAAAAAAGGTAAAGGGAAATGACCTTATTGTGTCAACCTTAAATCCAAAAATTTGACCTTAGTATTTAAAAATATATTTTACCAAACTTTCGCCGAAGTAGAATGTGGTAATTTTGTGGGAGATACATATAAATATGGTGAATATATGTGTCCTAGGCAGAACCTCTACTTCGACCTAGAAACAATATAAAAAAATAAAATTTAAAATTTAGAAAACATTTTTTTTGGAGGAAATTCCCAACATGTTTGATTTAATAAAAAGGGGATAATATGCGCCTAGACTATCTTTATATACCTGATAAACAAATAATACTAAATTGTGAATAGTTATTTTTCTATGAATTAATTTCCGTATTTTTAACAGCAAGGTCACCAAAACTTTGTGATTTTTTAAAAAATAAACTACACAAAATGGACTCCTGGGAGTTTTACTCTTGCATTTGTTATGAAAAGTCAAATTGAATGAACGAAAAAAAAGAAGATGTCACTTTTTTTGGGCAAAAAAAACACTGTGCGCCGTGCACTCGCTTAACGCAACAGACGCCCTAACGCAGCGGACGCCCTAACGCGCATCCGGGTGCAGAGCAGCGCTGCGTGACGAGGGTCTCCCGTCGCACGCGGACGCCGCAGCGTTATCCGCGACACGGATAACGCAACGCTGCTCTATGAAATGACATGAAACAACACCCGGAGCGGACGCCCGCGCCGTGCACCCGCTTAACGCAGCGGACGCCCTGAAACTTTGCATTCAGACTCAATTTATGATGATCTAATCTCTGCATCAATTTTTTCCCAAGTTAGCACCAGGTGTGCTTGCTGGGAGGAATCCTCTTTAGGCGCCCGTAACTCGAAAAGTATAATTGCTCTTTTTGACTTGTCATGATGATTGCTAAGTATGCTCTAAGTACAGTGGGCTTGCAGGGGAACAACCCAAGGGCTTGTTGGTGTCAGGGACACGAAAACTAAGGGTGCGTTTCCAGTTAGGCGGAGCGGAGCGGAGACGTGCCGAATTGACTACTCATACTGCACGAAATAAAGCGGAGCGGAGATTTTGAGTAATCTGATTGCTCAATTCGGCACGTCTCCGCTCCGCTCCAGTGGAAACGCACCCTTAACCTCACCTATATAGCCGTCCGTTTTTTCATGGCCCTCAGAGTACTTACTAGGGTGGGCCGAAAATCAAATTTTTTTATATTTCTTTATTTTAATTGCGACAAAAAGGTGCTAGGTAGGGTAGAAATGACGTGTGTAAAATATTATTGGTCGCTGTTATCATTAAGAGCCTCCGGATTCACTTTGAAAAATCGGAATAAATAATTTTTACAACCGATTTCAAGAGACCATATTTATTAATTGAAATCGAATATTTTATTACCTTTTGCACTATTTGGGAGCAAATACAGCATATTTTCAAAACAAAACAAAAAAATCTTTTCAATAAATTTAGACGTCAGATGAGGGGTCAGGGGGGTGCAGATTGCACTTTACGCGGAGCATTTTACACTTCAGTAATTACGCTATGGCTAATTACATTACAAGATAAATCGTTGAAGTGCACCCGAAACGTGACGATATATGCCGTTTTGTGCAAAATGGGATATTAAAGAAAAAATATTGCATTTCTATGAAAAGTTATGAGTAGGCAGTGTGACAGTTAACATTAAACAAAAATATAAAAAAATACTTTCAAAATATTGTTACAGTTGCTATACTTCACAAATAATTCAAATATATAACGTAAAATAAATAAATCTACATAAATCTCATTCCAAAATACTACTAACAATCATGAAGAGTTTAGCTGCCCCAAAGCTCAAAAAGTGCTGAAAAATCAGTGCAGCTTCTTGATGCCTTAATGAGCCCTTGCTCTGTCTGATTCACCATACCTATCACGAGTTTTGGCGAGTATGGAATATTTCACGCTGGCAGCAGTCATTTGAGTAGCTGTTTTCCTTTAGGACAGCACTTAATTGTCACCATCGGGTTCATTGAAATGCATGTATGAGAAATCATCAAACTTAACCGTTGTAGAATAATTGTTGCGTGTTTTTTTGACATTTTAGCATAAATTCTTGCTTTTAGAGCTTTCAATATGAACATTTTATGGCTTGCTTTGTACGATATCGACATTTTCAATCATAGGTTTTCTTGAAGCAAGTTAATCGATTAAAAGGCTGCACTATATTTTAGGCTTTTTCCGAGCTTCGGGGCAGGTACAGTGCCAAATCCATACAATTACAAGCAGAAATGTCTAACAAAGCTTTGCTACTACGCTGAAACTCTTCGTGATTTTTCGTGGTATTTTGGAAAGAGACATACGTAGATTTATGCATTTTACATGATATGTATGTAACATTTGTAGAGTATAATAACGGAATTTGATGTTTTGTCAAAATATTTTCATTTTTATCTTTCATAATTTTTTTATTTCAAATTTTTGTTTAATTTTAACTGCCACCTTGCCTATTGGTAATACTTCATAGATATGCAATATTTTTTCTTTAATATCACATTTTGCGCAAAACAAACAGGACACATATCGTAACGTTTCAGGTACACTTCAACGATCTCTCTTGTAATGTAATTAGCCATAGCGTAATTACTGAAGTGTAAAATGGTCGCGCAAAGTGCAATCTGCACCCCCCTGACCCCTCATCTGACGTCTAAAATTATTGAAAAGAAGTTTTTTTTGTTTTGTTTTGAAAATATGCCGTATTTGCTCCCAAATAGTGAAAAAAATAATAAAATATTTGAATTCAATTAATAAATATGGTCTCTTGAAATCGGTTCTGAAAATCGGTCTTGAAATTTATTTATTTATTAATTCGAATTTATATTTTCATTTCATTTTCATTTATGAAATGAAATTATTTTTATTTAAAATAAAGAAATGAAAAAGAGTTGATTTTCGGCCCACCCTATCAGAGTACCTACATATGCTTACGACATACTCGTACGTATTCGTTTGAACTTCGATAAATATAAATAAGACTAGCTTTTGCCCGCGTGGGTATGGTTGGTTTTATTTTGTTATGATTGACGTTAGTTGTGCGTGGCACGCAAATTTGCCTCTCTTGAACTTATTGGTGGGAAACTTTAGGAGTAAGGTAAAATTATGTAATACCATGATGATTGATGGAAAAATATTTTATTACAACACGTTGTTTAGAAAATGGGATTACACGGTTTGCTTAATGACAATTATAGAATAAACATTAACGCTAAACCTCCTAAATTACATTCGAAAATATTATATCTAGAAAACTTTACAGAGCAACAGATGCATTGCATTTCAAAACTTATCATTAAATTATTACTTCAATTACTTCAATCTTTAATTCTATCATTATTACAAATTATTATTATATTATTTCAATATTAAAATTTAATCATTATTACAAATTATTATTAAACATAAACAGACTTCATCGAGCCGACACGCGAATCTGAAAGAGCAGTCATACTGGAGGTCTCCGTTGCGCTGGGCCGTCACCCGACGCAAAGTCGCGCAGTCGCGCACGCATCGCGTTGCGGTTGCCGAGTCGATAACGCAATCCTCGTATCAACGTTTCGTATCACAAAATGTACACGCATCAACACTGCTTTTGTGCTAGTCTCATAACAGTATTAAAATGCAGCTCAACTGTATGCGACTGGCTCAAAAGAGATATAAAGTTTTGTTTTAGTCCCAGGAAACGACAATAACAACAAACATCATAATAATTTATTACACAATTAATATAATACCTAATAATTTAACTTGATATCAAAACGAATAAGAATAATATCACCTATCGGAGGGCATATGGTATACGTCACTCTTCGGGTAATAAAAAATCTTTGTCAATAAGCACAAGAAAAACAGGTAGGTAATAATAATAGTAAAACACTCGGGATTTTTATACAGAATAATAATAGTAAAATTGTACTTAAGTATGCAGAAATTGTGAAAAGAGCGAAAACTATGTCTCGACTCGTGGTCATTCTGTTGCATTATACAAAAAATACAGAAAAGAGTTCTGCCGTCGCGTAGTCGATGCAGCAGTCGCAAAAAATTACATATGAACAAAAAATACAGTACTTGCTTAATTACATTATATAGATATCAAGCACAATCATACAACAACGTCTTCACTCGTCAAGTTCTTAATAACTTAAGTATTTAATTATGTAGTTACACATTCGATAGATATTACAGAAGTCTGAGATCGGTATTCTAAAACAGTTTAGTTAAGACGTTCCTGTATAATATATAAATATGTTCAAGATGGAACAATAGTGTGATGGTATTTCGGAGACCTTAAAAGCTAAAGATCTTATTTAGTCTGACTATCGAGACCGCGACATAGCGTGTGATATTGTGAGTGACGGATAGACTACTTCTTGAAGAGTTTATTCCACTGTAGAGGCCGTTTCGGTTGCTGCGAAGAAGTAGACGGTTGGGATGGCGGCGCATCGCCTTGAGGCGCCTCGTGTTGGAAGCCTGCGGATTGCGATCAGTCATACAGATCACATGCAACAAACAATCAGACAATGCTGATAAAACATAAGCTATTTCGCTTTCTCCGCTACTTAGAACGCATTTGTAGAGAATGTATTGAAATTTACCTTTCTCGACAAAGCTCTTGAATATATGCTTGTGCCGGACTGACTCCCAGTAGGCGCGACGCTACTCAGCTATATCGCGCTCGCCCCCTCCCGTGCCCGTCTTGTCTGCGATGCACGATCGAGCCACTGATGCGAACAGCCTGTCATGCAAAAAATAGGGTCCAGTGTTCTTATCATAATAAAATATGTAAAATTTCCATGTTTTCAATATTGCGTTGTAATAGCGTCGGTGGCTCTGCGGTTAGTGACTCCGTCCTCCCAACCAGAGGTCTCGGGTTAAAATCCTTGCCAGTGCATCAATGAGTTTTTCGAAACTTACGTGCATTTTCATACCGACTGCTTTAACGGTGAAGGAAAACATCGTGAGGAAACCTGCACATCTGATTTCCAGTTGTGTATGATGGTCGCGTTGCACACGTCCGTAGGTGTAAATCTAAAATGCCCTACACGTGACCGAGGGTGATGATAAGTGGAACACCAGGCAACCGCCGCCTATACCTAGCGGATAGGACGGTTAAATTGTGAGATAATGTTGCGTTAGTGAACTCGTCGAGAAATTACATCTGTATAGACAGTACCTACGTGATCGAAACAGAAAAAAGTAACTGACATAACTCACAGAATCGAAAAACTGAAGTGGCAGTTGGTGGGGCACATAGCACGTAGAACAGAACCGTTGAGGCAGTAAAGTTCTCGAGTGGCAACCGCGCACCGGAAGAAGTAGCGTGGGCAGGAATTCCACTCGGTGGACCGATGGCCTATTGTAAGTCGCCGGAAGCCAATGTATGCAAGCAGCACAAGACCGGTCGGCTTGGAAATCCTTGGGGGGGCCTTTGTTCAGCAGTGGACGTCTTTTGGCTGATGATGATAAAGACCTAGATACCAACTTCTCTATACACAAACAAACACAATCACTCACTTCTCTATCTCTGGAGCGCAATGGACGAACTCATGCGACCAGAATTTGTAAATGGGGTTCTTGATGAGCTCAATGAAAGTGATGAGCAGCCCCCAGGGATGCGGCCGGTTGACGATGAGCCTCTCTAGCAGCATCCGCGTGATCTGCTCCTGGACCGCCTCGGAGTTGGCCTCGGCGAAAAGGTACAGCAGGCAGCAGCTAAAGTAGTGCGTGTGGCTGTTCGGGTAGCGCAACTGGTTCGCTATGGCGTTCAGAAACAGGTATCTGCAACAGGGATTGTTACGATATACTTATCAATCGCAAGTAAAAATATCATTTTAGACATAATACATTATGTTTTTGAGAGTGACTTAGCTATGTTCAAGGAAATGTGTTCACCCGTTTGAAGATCATCATTTGTTTTCTAGTTGTTAAAGGGATGTTAGGTACTTCTACTGGTCTGATCGATTTAAAATTAAGTAGTATCCTGCTGTGTCGACGACGGAGGTTAGCTACCAGTTCTGCGTGAATTGCAGTTCGTTATAAACAGTTTTTGTACATATTTAGAGTAACTAAATTCAAAATTGCAATGACGTGCTTTGGCAGTTCTTTTCCTAGTGTCGTAAGTGATGGTTTTATAGTGTTTGTATTTATATTTTTACCTTTATTATTTTTACTTTTATTATATAAGGTGCTACTTTATTAGTGCCCGATATTTTAATCAGTTCTACTCCTGATTCTGATAAACTTTCCCCAAGGAACCCATAGTTAAATCGCAAAATTTTTTTTGGACTCTTCATACAAATCGATCAGCCGAGCGGTCAAATTAGTATGAAGAGTCCAAAAATTTTTTTGCGATTTGACTATGGGTTCCTTGGGGAAAGTTGATAAGAATCAGGAGTGGAAGCACTGACTAAAATATCGGGCACTAATAAAGTAGCACCTTATATAGCCTAAACCTGAGAACAAGTATCATTTGAATCAGCCCCTACAGTTCACAATTCTGTGACTTCAATGACATTACAATAACACAGTAACCTTGATCTGACGCTGCATAATCTGAAATTAGCAGGATACCTGTCAGGGGTGCAAAAATTTTAATTTTATTAGTTATAAATGTGTAATCTCACCGGCCCTCGTAATCAAAGTCGACAGTAAAGTTCTGGAATATGTCCATATGAGCGGAATGCGCGATGGTGGACATGTTGGGCGTCTGGCCCTTGGCGCGGATGTGCGCGATCGCCTGCGTGCCCACGTAGAGAACCACCGCATTCATCAGCTGGCTGTTGTAGCGGCGCCCCGACTCGTTTACCACCTGCCAAGGACAAGCGAAGGGTTAAAACTCGAAAGGAAAGGTTTGATTACTTTCAAACAGTCTTAGGATAAAATGCTATTTTTAAGTTTGATAAAAAGTCACCAAGACTATTAGCAGTCAACCGGGTCGCCGATTGGATAAAAATCATTTTACAACAAACTTTCAGCCATCCTACCTGCATGTTACTCCTGAGCTCAGACAGGAACGTAACAGGAGCGCGAGCCTTCAGATACGCGTCCAAATCCTTCTTGAATTGCGACGAAGGGATTATAGTGGCGTAGTTGATGACTGCGCGCGGAGGCAGCGTAATCTCGGCTAACAGGTCCACCTTCAGATTGGGAGTGAACGGGTCGGGAAGTCGCATGTTGCGCGGGAACGCCGACAGAATCAGATTCCTCATCTGTATGCAGTTCGGTGGTATCTCATCACAGAAAGCGTAGTGGTAATCACATAGGAACTCTGGGAAGTCATGAAGCAGAACAAGAAGAACTTTGAGAGTCCCCTTGTACAACATCATGACGGGCGAAGCGAGATCCGTGTTGCGTAGGAACGGGTCAAGGAACTTGAAGAGATCGATCAGAAGCGTTGAGTACATTCCCCAGCCCTGTAAAAATATGCTCGTTGTAAAATCATACTAACATATCTCTAGTAAAATAATTTTGATTTTAAAAGTGGTGGTGTGGTATTAAATTACCTTTTGTTGCGGTGTAACGGCCAGAACGCGGTTGATAAACGCGCGGTGTGCCACCAATTCTAGCCAGGCGTAGCAGAATCCTGGGGCGATACTTGGTCGAATGATGCGTAGAGTATGGCAGAATGCCGTCAGAATCTACAACATTACATACAAATAAACACAACATTCAAAACATCAACTCAAATAAGCAAAGTTTCACGACGAAGAAACATACCTGGTAATTCATAGACTCGAGAACAGGTTCAGCCATGTTCATGTCTAAAAACAGAATAAGTAGCAGTCTGTGGTATGGCAGCTGCTGAAAGTTGGTGCCGTGCTCGTCGTGGTCTTGGAGCAAGCAGCCAGCGATGATGCCGAGTATCTGAAACAAACATACAGGTTAATATGTAAATCAGCAATGGACATTTGCATCAATATTGGGACTTATGAAAGAAATAATAATAAAAAGGTAGGTAAGGTAGGTAGGTACGTTGTATTTACCTTATTCAGCAGGTTGAGTTTAGGGGTGGGGTTGCCACCGTCAGCAGTGTTCTTGATAAGCAGTGAGACAAGCTTGATGAACGAGTCGCACATTGCGTAGTATTTCTCACGCTTCGAAGGTATCTGTGGGGGGTTCATTCTCTCCTCGCTGAGCTGTTGGTAAACGTTCTCGATGCACATTTGTGTCGCAATCCTAAAGAATCTTGTGATCATGTCATCAGATTTCAAAATGCCGTTCATGTTCATGCGATGAACATAAAGGTTGAAGTTCTGTGCGAGTTCAATTTCGGTCAGCGGACTGAGCAGGACACTTCTCCATTCACGTAAGAGGTTCTCGGTTTTCTCTTGGAGGCCGGGTGGATCATCGTAGTCTCGTGCCTGGAAAGGGCAATTATTGTAACAATGAATTCTTAGTTTTGTAAAAAAAGAAAATAAAAAGCTGTTTAAGAACTTACCCGAACCTGTAGGATGCCGGAGTGGATGTGCGCGGTGGGTCCCAAGGGGGACCTCTCGCCGAGGTAGGCGCTGGGGTCCTGGTTGACGCGCAACATCTCGATGAGCGAGCCCAGGCCCTCGGGCGGCGGCTGGCGCGAGTGCGACATGATGCGCACCAGCATCTCCGTCGTGTGGTATAAGTCGGACTCGTTCGCGTACATGTTGTTCCGATCGTCGACTAGGTACAACTGCACGAGCTGCATCGCGAAGGCGACAGCCATGTAGTTGTTACCGTTGTCCATCATATGTGCTACTGCGATGTCGTACTGTAAACAAAAAAAAAATTATATAGGATTATTTTATTTTCTGTGATTAAATCTTACTTTAGGCATTTTGATTACGAATGTAGCACTATTCAGTGTGAACCTTTTTGTAACATTTTATCTACTTTACCTGTGGCAAGTTAACTAAGTGGTTCCTGATGAGGCAGTCAACTGCTTCCAGATTATATCGCAGCTCTTCCCTGCACTCAGTGAGGCAGAGCGTGATCTGTTTGGTGGTCCACATGTGCCCGTAGACTCGGGCGTCCTCCAAGAGCTTCAGGACTCGGATGTGAATGTCGCGGTATCGAGCCATCATCTCCACGTGATCGCTGCTGGAACCCGGCTGCACCACGTGTCCGTCCAGCAGCCCCTCGACAGTCTGCATTTCAAAACGAAAAATAAGTACAGACTAGTCATTATGTATCTAATTGTTTGAATGCAAGTAGTTTACAAGGATTTTACCTTTTGCAACAAGGCGCATCCTGATACAATGTCTCGATTTCTCCTTGCCATTACGAGACATTCCAAGAGCGAGTGCATGTTCGCAGTTTGCACAGCGAGGGAGGCGAGTGCAATGGAATTATTCAAAAACACTTCAGCGGCAGTAATCAAGGCGCTCATCTCGTCGGCGCCATACACCTGCGTTGGGTTCATCACCTGACTGAAAGTCATCTGTGGCATGGGTTCCTGCGCCGAAGGTTTGGGCAAGAACATTTGGGGGTCGCGCACAGGCATAAAGCCAGGGATATTGCAGGCAAATTCTTCGTAAACCGCGATCTGTTGGTCCGTGGGCCCACCGACTCGTAGACGCACTCTTTCCGGAATCCTCTCCGTTTGATAGGTGAGCACGATGGGGTCATAATATCGTCGCCCTTCTTGTCTAGCGATTTTCCTCATTTCGTAGTCGTTCATAAGTCGTTTGTCAAGTTCGGGTAGAGCCTTCTCGACGGCTGTCTTCTGAATGAAGGCGCAGGCTAGCTCCATGTTTTCTGTTGCCAGAACAGCAGCAGCACTCTCGATTATTTCCTTCTGAAAAACAATTTATTATCATTAAAACTGTATTTGATATTTTTCTAATAATGATAAAAAATATATATTTTACCTGTTGTGGGGTGGATGGAAGGGCATTCGCAAATGCGGCCTTCAGGTTGGTGCTAATGGTGCTTATGATCTGCTCGCGGCAAGTAATCATCGCCATGCCAGCGGTGAGGTTTCGCATCATGTGGTGTGCGCATGTTCGCATCCTAACTTCGTCAGGATCAAACGCGAAGTCTTTCCTTATGATCTGTTCACATGTTGTCAAGGCATATTTGATAGATCTGTCGACGACTGGATGAATCCATTCTTGAATAGACCTTTCAATCGCAGGTTTGACGAATTGCTTCAGGTGAGGATAATTTTGGAACAGAATGATGTGCGGATTGAAACAAATCTTCTGGCCAAAAGCGGAAGTTGATGATACATTCACATCCAAGTAGTTGAACCTCGGTTCGGGTATCCCAAGTACTCCCATTAAGTTGGGGTCGTTGGAGACAAGCCCAGCGGCGGGCGTGGCGGCCGCTGCCGTCAAGTCCTCAGCAGGCATCATCGTAGGGGGTGGAGCAATCATTTGCATTTGCGGCGCCTGCACTATAGTTTGGTTTACAGGCATCGGATTGGGCGCTTCTTTGTTAGGTTTGGGCTGTGAAAGCTGGAATTCAATTTGCCTTAGTTTTTCAGGATCTTTCAGGTAAATAGCAGGTTTGACATCTGCAATGTCTAAACTCAAATTCTTGCAAAGCACTTCAATTTCAAACTTCAAGTTCAGTTTTAAATCTGGTTCTTGATGTAACTCGGCTAGGACATTCATTAGAGCCATTGTCCAAGGATTCGGCGGCTTGAAAACTACACTTTTGGCGCAAGATTCTAGAACTTTTGCTACGAAAGGCACCACATACAGAAGTTCCTGCTGTCCTTTGTGATATGCTTCGAGGACTAGCGCCTTTAGGTCGATGTCGACGTGCAGTATCGGTTGGTTTCTTGCCAGTGTGAGCATTCCCAGCCAGTGGCCAAGATTCTTCAGTAGTGAACGATCCGAAAAATTTGCTATTCCTTTGTCGGAACGTAACAATACTTTTATGTTACGGTATGTTTCTTTGGTCACCATTTTGTTTATTTCACGAATTTTCAGAACATCAAGGAAATTTGAATACAACGCATGGAAATTGAGTTCTATAGATGCCCTCTTCATGACGAGATACTGAGACAGCCATGGGTAGTATTCGTCTGTGATTATTTCTTTGAGTTCTTCACACTTCGTTTGGAGATTCAACTGACTGAGGTTATTGAAAATGAAGGCAGTTTTATCCTGAATAGCTTCTGGCGGGGAGCTGATTTTCTCCTCCCTGTCCGTGGCAGTCAGAAGGGTGTCTATGTTGGTAGCATTAGCGATCGAAGGCCTGCTGCTTAGACCTCCTCCCGCGTTTGTCATCTTCGATATCACAGATACCGACTGTGGCGCCGCACAAACTACAGCCCTGAAAACATATTGTCAATTTAGTATACCATCTATACAATATAAAATTATATATTATACGCTACTAAAATAAATGGATACCTGTATGGAGCGGAAACAGTGACAACTGCGCTTTGGTTCAGCATGGCGGCTAAGCTCGTAGGCAGCACGGCGCCCTGCGGCTTCGTGGGCGGCTCTTGGCTCTGCAAGCCATACTCGACGTATTCAATCAGGTGTGGAGGGAACTCACTGAAATGCGGTATAGCTCTGACGTGCTCGCAATACTTGTGATAATCTTTTAGCCGTGACTTGAATCTATCTAGGGCAGCAATACCAAAGTAGTACATTTTCGAGCCTTCCGGTTTTCTCAGTGCTTCCAATACGAACCGTAACGCCAACCCCAGCGAAACATAACTAGGTACCAATCCTTTTTCAATGATTCCACCAAATAGTTGGGCAGTTATATGCAATTCTTTGTCAGGGTATTGAGGAAAAAACTTATATTCTTCAAAGAGATTGCGTAGCATACAAGAGAAAACCTCGCGCTCTCTTTTGTTAGGAGAATCTTGAAACTTCTTTAACATTTCGAGTACTTCATCTATAGATAGAGTTGGATGTGGTGGATGGTTGTATATTCTTTGGAAATAGCTATTAGCTTCATCTTCAATTTCCTTTGAGACATTGTGCATCATTTCAGAGAAATGGATAGGATCTGGAATACGCGGTTTATCCATGACTGGCGCTGGTGCCATCCTCGCCAAAGCTCCCATGTTCGCCACGTTGGTGTTGTGCTGCAAAGGCATCATAGCGAAAGGACTGTTCGGTCCCGCGCCCATCAAACGAGACGGTGATCCTGGGGTGGTCACGAGAGGTCCGAGAGTGCCAGGTATGGCAAATGTCGTATTTGTAGGAGCACCTAGGTTCATGTTTGCTACGTTTGGTGTCAGGTTAGATATCGAGTCGACATGCGGAGTGAACAACTGCCCTCCCAAACCGGCCGGGTTGAAAGGGGTTTCCAGAACTCGTGTATGCGGACGAGCTATCCCTGCGATGCTCTGTCTAGTTTTGCTTAAAATAAGTGTCTGACAATTGGCCATCACATTGTAAATAGCTTCTTGTAATTCTTGTTGAACATTGGGAATGCACAGTTGAAGACACGCTAGCATAGTAGCAATGGTCTCATTTGGCAACTGGGCCGCTTTCGGTAGTTGCTCCTCTGGGCCCTTGCCAAGAACTTGAGGACATCGTCTTTGCAGAAATTTCACCATTGCTGATACAAAAGTTTCACCATGGTCTCTGATTTTGTCTGTGAGCCACTTGTCCAGTTTGAGATATTCTCTGCGTGATGCTAAACATGCCAAGTCAATCACAAAAGGAAATGACTGTACATTTAAAAGTAATGATAGGGCTTTTAAATCCTGGGCTACATCTAGAATTCTTGACAGCTTTGATTGGTCACTTTCTCCACGTATGTACCAATCCGCCATTGCGTGCATAATTATAGGTTTTATGTTCGGATTTTGGGTATGCCAAGCATGGTGTAAAATTATGCCTGAGTTAGGATGGTTGCCCAGGAAAATGGGTATCAGCGTTGTCAGTAATTCTTGTCTGAAAACTGTGATAGGTGGACTTATCTGTAACAGAACCAGCAGTAGTATGTCAGGGCAGTGCTGCAAGGGAAACTTGAACAATTCGTGCACCTGCATGTAGTAACCGCGTTCCGCAGCGTACAACAGAAGCTCTACTAAATAGAGACATCGCCATGTGGATATTTCCTTATTGTCTGTTTCTGGTGGTGATTTCAGTATGTCAATAGACACGGGATGAAATGGGTGATCAGCGAAACTAAAAATATCAGGATATTTTAGAATAATGCTGATCAAACTCATTTGGCCTTCAAGGTTAGTCCACCGTCGGCAAAGATACTCTACTGGAAATATATTGGCAGGGTAACCAGCACTTTGTAGACCGAGCCGCAATATTGTGAACAATAAGCTCAACCCTTGTCTATCTGGTACAATGAATTCAGGATGATCTAACTGTAATATGACTTCTTTCCAGTTCAAATTACATGCTAGTTCTTTTAGAGTCTGTACAAAAACTTCAGCATTCCATGATTCACCATGGCCATGTGTAATGGCGATTGGATCCTTCTTGGCTTCGTGGCTCATCCAAAAGTTACCAGGCGTTTGTATTTGTGGTCCATCTGGTATGGTTGCGTGATATCTAATCATCATGGATATGATTCTCGCCACGTCGATCGCAGTCGGCTCGCGGGCACCGAAGTTTAACATGTTGTTCTTGCATTCTTCAACAGATGAAGTGAAAGGATAACCGATGTCTCGGATTATATCAGCTAACGAGTTATCCATCATGGCTGCGGCCATATCATCAGCTGTTGTCATTTCCTCCAATGGTGTCTGCGTATCGTCGGGATATAGCAGAGGCGCAAGCACTATAGGCACTACTTCACGTGGGAAATCAATTCGTAAACGTTTAAGAAATAAGTCTTTAGTGACCGCTGCTAACCGAAAGTTCTCATGTGCAAGACTGGTCAGTAGAGTTTGCAAAACTTCAGGGCTGCATTCCTGAAGACCTGCACGCTCCACTTGATGTCCGCGTTCTGAAAAATTGAAAATAGTGATAAGCATTCAATTTTATTTGGACATCTGTTTCTGTTTTTTCTATCTGTATCTAAATAAAAATACAGAAACAAATCATACATGGTCACCTAGTCCCAAATTAGGATTTTCTGTATTATAGGAACCAGACAGATGTACATGTATCCTATACTATTAAACGAGTTAGGTGTCCCGACGATTTCGAAAACGGCTTGAAACCTTTTGACGAAAATCTAGGATTAGGGGTTAAAAATCACCAGAAAGGATCTATGAGGGAATTATCTTCGAAAAAAATCATTTTAGGGAGATATGAGCGAAATTACATAAAAGGAGAACGCATATAATGATTATTTTTAATCATCGCTTGTAAGTACTTTGGTGGATGGTTTTGGTGCGAGCCACTTACGTTTTGCTGCTTTTAGTTCCGGATTCGAATCCCACTCATGAGACTTTATAGTTTTCTTGTCATTTTATTTTTTATTTTGTGTGAACTTATGGAAATATTATGTAAATAAATAAAAAGACTTAAGTGATAAAAAAATATTTTAACCTCTTTGTATTTTAGAGACAAATAGCGCCATCTTTCGCGATATAAGTGAATTACATACCTGATGATTGTGCCGCCCTGCCTCGTGTTTAACAATAGGGAATTTTCCACGGCTTTCTCTTAACTCAACTAGATGGCGCTGATAACATTTGTAATAAGAAAATCTCTAAAAAGTCGCCAAAACTGATTGATATTACTGACTAATATTATAATAAATAATGATCAACTTTCTAATATTACGTATGATTGAATATTTTTCTGTTTTTTTTTTATCAAAAAAAGGATAATTTGCATGTATTTTTTTCAGTAGAATCAAATTATATAAAAAAGATTATAGATATTTTCAGAACATATATGCTTGTCCTTTCGTCCCTTAGAAGGCCACTACCAACTAAAAAAACACCGTGCAAAATGTTTCATAGAAAATATATCTACTACTAAACAAGTTATCTTAGTTTATAAAAATTTAACTAGCGACGCTCGGTCTCCTAGCTAGTATAACAATAATAATAATCTTTATTGTACCAAAAATATAAAAACATCGACAATGAGGGTAGCCCTGGTCCCCACACTAGGATTCCCTGTGTTGTGGGTAACCATTCTCTTCCCTATAACTTTACATGTACAAAATTTAACTTAATGTCTATCTGTATCTGAATAGAAAACAAAACAATAAAGAAAAAAATAAAACATATTTAAAGAAAAAAGTAAAATAATTTTAAAGTTAAAGTGGCCCACGGAGCTGTTGTTTACCTGCTTGTTTTCATAAAGTAAGCATAATATTTGCTACACTAACTATATACACATACATTTAAATACATACATACTATGCCCCAGACACAAAGCAAAAAATCTGCTCTTAACAGAAATGTTTGCCCTGGGTGGATAGACCACAAATGTTCTTACCTGCGTCAAGGTAACACTGCACAAGATCCAAAAATCTTTTTTTTAAATGTTGCTTTGCTACGGAGACGATTTCAGGTTTCGAAGAGTTCCTCCTCAAAACTAACGAGAATGCAACATCCTCTGCAGTGGTTAGTTTTAAAAGTCTTGAAAGCCGATTTAATAATGTATTTGTGGGTTTCAATATCTGAAAGATGAAACATGCAGTTTTACTAATAAAGAGAAACATTTAATGTTTCATCCTCTCATTCCTCATATCTTAAGTGATGTGCTTATATTTTAAATAAATGCATAACTATATCAAATTTTTATCAAGTACTTGTTTATAGATATGGAATGATATGAAGTCACCTTTTGCAAAGAGCGTGTTGGGTAATCAACTGCTCGGCAGACGACGGTAGACTTGGCCGGGTGGTTGAGGAGCGACGCCAGGTGCTGAGCGAGCAAGGACGCGTGGATGCTGCTCGTGGCAGAGCTGGAACGTTCACTGTCCCAAGAAGTCTTAGCTGCTTCAGTGAGCAGGCACCTCAAGAGTTGATTTTCTGCTTCCAGCCCATATAGACTGACAAGCTAAACAATAAAAAAAAAATGATTTTACCTGTGTTTCTTATAAATTGTGATGGCTGTGTTGCCAGTAAAAATAGCATAAATTTCTACTTTACTTTTATAATAATATTTGTTAACCATAAGAAATTATGTAACGATAATCAAATGGAATTAAATCTTATTTATAGTAAAAATTTCCATAAGACAGGAAATAAATAATAATTATACAGTATTATGAATTACATTATTATCTATTTCTGGTTAAGGTTTCATCATTGCATTTTTTATAGTATATTAAACAGTGCCTATATCTAATTGTTAAATGTCATAGAGTATGAAATCAGAGTATAACCAGATTTGTAGATCTGATCTTATAGTATAGTAAGTCGCAAGCAGCTGCTAGCTAGGAAATAATCAATACAATTGTTATGAACTAAATAAAATTGAATGTTTTATTATAGATATACTACTATAGTTCATTCCAATAAAAATAAAACAAAAGGTAAACAAACGTAGTATGCAGATGACATTGACATGTGTCAGTTCCATAGTGTTTGTTTACGTTTTGCTTTTTTTTGATTGGAATGAATGCTGATTACTGATTAATCACATTATTTGCAACTGTGATGAAAGTAATGTTTTTTTTTAAAGATTACTGATTATTACAAATCTCGAAAACAAAGGTTTTTGAAAACGAACTTCTAGCTATTCTTGGAGCCTAGAACCACTGGCCATCATTAGAGCGCCATCATAGTAATTTATTCACATAACTGAGCTCAGTCACCATCAGGCCATGCAATTGTGATGATGATGATGATGAAGAAGATGCAATCTGTTTTAAAGTTGAAAACACATTCAGATCGGTTCACCCAAAGAGGTATGATGCCACACAAGAACACATATACTCTAAACTGATAACATTCCTATTTTGTCAGGGGTTAAAAATGAGTAATGTTCAGTTGCAAATTAGAAAATGAATATAAAATTCGGTCCACCGTTCAAAGAAATTCTCCTCTCAGAAATTATTCCTCTATAAGAAAAAAAAAACTGTTGCTGATTATAACTTTTACAAAATAGAAGGATGAATTGTTTTTTTTTGTACTTGCTAATTTATGGTATTTTTTTTTAAAACCACCTTTTTTTAAATCTAAATATTTTTACCCTTTTGCATGAAAATGCCTGCTCTTGTGACTGATATAAGAAATTTCGATTTTTTTTCTGATATGGTTGAGAATTTTGTAAGAGTTCTCATCATATAAGCAACCATCTTTAGCTAGAATATAAGTAAGTTTAGGTTATCTATTTAATAATTCGCTTTGCAAAATACATCTTCACCTTTACCAACTAAAATTAATACTAGTTTATGTAGTATAATATCTTAACACTCGCAATGCCATATTGCTTATTTCTTACAAGAAGCAAGGCCAGTGCTATTTTGTAATATACTATGTAAATCCATTCATCTAAGATCATGCAAAACTTTATATCTCTTTTACCTATAGATATGGATAAGCTTTTATATTTATACAAAGAAAACAACTAATAACTTTATTTCCATGATTCATTTTCATAGCTTTAAGTGGCAGAGCAGACATGTCTTTCTATAAAGCTGAAAGATTAAATTAGAAAAACCACATTTATTTCAAACACTGCATCTGAACTGAATGCAAAAAGAAGACATATTATTTTAATGTTATTATGGCTCTATACTATAAAAATACTTAGCTTCACTATCATCATCAACTTACTGCCTACTGTTTGAAAATTGGGGTTAGGAAGTTGCACCTAAACTATATAATATTATCAAGTAAAGTCTTTCATTCCAGATACAGATCTACAAAAGATACAATTGGGATTATAAACTTGGTTTATAACTTACAATTTTTTTTTTGCAGTTTAAGCGGTCGTAGCTTAGTGCGGTTGCGTGGTCGTGTCGATCACGCAGGTTAACTGACTACAGACATGGGCATAACCTCGATGGGTTTGACTGTTAGTGGCATGGCATTCATCTCAACCGCTTCCGTGCTTTGCAAGGCACGTTAAGCCTTTGGTGCCAGCTGCTATATCTAGATGGCAGTCGTTAAGCCATGTCAGACGCCTTATAGGTGGCTTGAATACTTCTGATACTGGGGTTGCCCACTAGCCCCACAAACCTCCACCAATCCGGACTTGGCCCCCGTGTGTGGAGTATGGCCTAGCTTTCTCAAGTTATGGGAAGAGACCCGTGCCCCTGCAGTGGGGACGTAATGGGTTATTAACAGTAACAATAATTTTTTTTGAGTCTTTTATCATCATAAGCATTTTCACATTACACACTGCCACCAATATTCGAATCACTGATTCAAAATTCAGTTGATCTCTAGCTGACAATGTTCACAAGTTGCAATAAAAATAGTCATCGGGGTAGATTCGGTTTACACGGTTAAACTTATTTGGCAGAACAAAACTTAAGTGTTTTGTCTTTTTCTCTATGTATCGAGAAGACAAAGATAGGATGCTTAAATTAAGGTTAGACCTGTTCAATAAGTTTCATCGTAAACACCGAATCGATACCATTGTTGTATTAATAATATTAAAATATTTTAAGACAAATCGCACATGCTCATCTGGACCCAATAATGGATACATGATGATGACTTTTATATGTTTCAATACATTCAAATAGATATGCATTTCCAAAATATACTATATTGAAATTTATCTGCTCATGATATTCATCATAGAAGCATTAACTACTATGCCATCAAGTCAGTCCAATTTATTTATTTAGACGATTTTAACAAATATATGTTGAAGTGATGTTGTTAGTAAAGATACTGTAGTCAGTGAAAGAACATCAATGGATGTTACTAGTCTATCTATTGTTATAAAAAGATTTTTAAAATATAAATCTATGATAGAAAAATAAAAGTTTGCAAGAAAATATTACCTACTTGTTAAATCAGTTTCTAGTGTTTAACATTTATATTTTACTGTTCTATATTCCGTGATTTCTATTCTATAGCTTCTAAGGATGATAATTTTTGGTTTGTTATTTGTTTTTGAAGGGAGAAATTCCCTTGAAACAGGCATTAGGCCTTAGAAGACCACCTCATTACTTCACAAGTCTGAACTAGAAGCTGAAATTAATAAACAAAAACAAAATAACAACTAAAAGACTTCCAATTTAGAAACAGTGCTAATATGGAAAAAATGGGGAACTTGCATGAATTTCAGATTTCGGTAAAATTATATATATATTATAGTAGACATTAAAACATAAAAGCTACAAATTCTAGCATACTTTATTTATTTTTAATATTTTTTATTAATTATTTTTTACAAAGGTGTGAAATTTACATAATGCCGCAGAGCAAAGTTAAAATAAAATCTGTTTTTAGAACCCCCATAATATTTGTAAAATGTTCTAGGACAGCATATACGTCAAAAACTAATAGGGAGTTTTCAGATAATGTTTGTCACATCGTTCACAAAATTCTCAATAGATGGCGTTACTAAGCTTTTTAAAGCAGCTTAGAATTTAAGGTGGCAAAATAGATTAAATATTGTTGAAAATATATAAAAAGCCACGTGAACATAGATTCTTATTAATTTAATTAACAGAAATGATAAATTTCTAACTTGGTCAAGTATTGATGACCTGGGTGCGCAATGGTTAATGTTAATGTTAATGTTAATGTTATATGTAATCTTCCGAACCAAAAATAAATTGTTTTCAATATTTTTTTTGATTAAAATGCAATTTATGACTCAGTATCATGTTAGAATGCTTTTAAAAAATACAAAAACAATACTGATAAGCTTAGTGCATTAAAAAATATGAAAAATATTTTTTTGGATCAAAATACAAAAAAATATTAAATGAAAAGTAGTATTTGATAGCTATTCATCATTATTATGATATAAGTCAGTAATATCAATCAGTTTTGACTATTTAAGAAATAAGAAAATCTCTACTTATTTCCAATTGTTGATCAGCGCCATCTAGTTGAGTTTAGAGAAAGCCGTGTAAAATTCCCTATTGAAAGAGTGAATCTTTCTTGGGAAAAAACCTCACTGCATAGCTACTTTGTGTGTGGAGCGTTTTTGGGTTGCAATCTGCGACACTCTCTTTAGACTGCAATATCTCAATGTATCATGAAGATAACAAAAAACTACTTTCACAGATGTTTAAGTTTTTCAAATCTCTATTCAAATAAAAGAAAACTGATTTATGCAGGTTCCCCATTTAGTTATTTTTACTTGTAAATTAAATTGTTACTTGTTTGTTACAGAGTTAGTTAATGTATAAATGTGTAGGATAACATAGCTTAAATAGAGTAAAGATGCAGCAGATATCTAATTTGATATCCTGTATTCAGCCTGTTTTTATAGATTTCACTAGGAGTAACTAACACATTTGATCATCCATATTATAATAAAGCTATGGTAATCTTAATATTAGCCAGATAATACAAAAATAAGACCAACTGATCCTGCTGATGTAAGAATTAGCTAGAAAGTTGTGAAATTAACTATACAATCTGTGTTCAATAGTTTAATTTCAGTAACTAACTGCTTACATACACTTACAATTATAAACTATTATAGAATAAGCTATTAATATTATATTATTTACATAGAGATTATTTCTCTTCAGCATATAGTTGAATATGTGCATGGAATTGATCAACAAACATATTACTAATAGGATTTATATGTTTAATGCAATGAATAATATCAATGTGTCAAGTATTACGTATACATTACCTACGTACCTATGTATCAACTATAACATTAATTTCACACACCTGATTTACACATCCAGCAGAAACAATTTGGCAACATTTTTTGCATGACCACTTACAAGCATTGGCAAGAGAAAGATACTAACAACGTTCATACTATAAAGCTAAAGGGATTTTCATCAAAATAAACGAAAATACGCTGTGCATTATTTTGATTATGTAGACACAGTAGACAGATTAGGCGAATTACGTATTTGTCATTTACAGATGTGATCTGACGCACGAGTTGCTAAGAAACTGTCCATAATACAAATATGCAACAAAATAGGCACTTTTTCTCGGCAAAAATCATACCACAATGAATTATTATTGAAATTATCTCATGGCTTTCCGCAGTTCACAATATGGCGACAATAGACACTCACTATGAAAATACGTTACAATTCTCACCTGTGATAACTCTTGACTTGTCTGCTTGAAATTCTTTTTGCTGAGGTTGATGACGAGATAATTGATTTGCGATAAGCTAAACGTTAAAGGGTCCAGGTTCATAGTTCCATTAAAACGAAACCGAAAGCTTCAAACACGTTTGAAGCTTTCTCGATTTTTGACGGATTACTATGGTAAATGTATTTTCCTTTACAGTTTTTGTACGAAATAACAATAAATCTAAGGCCAACATCACCAATACTGTTTTTCACTTCAATAAAACCATAATAATTTTACAACCCCACACTGCTTAGAAAAACGAAATGTGAGCAAAATTTGCACACGATGACGAAGGCACACACCATCAACCACCCACCACTCATTTTACTACTAAAGTGATACCAGGTAGCAATATGTTTTTTCTTCCAATCATATCTTATTAGAGTCTGGCCAAAGAAAGCTGTCCACAAAATTAATATACAGAATGTCCCAAAACTAATGCGACAAATTTTGGCTGGTGATAGCTTTGATCAAGACCTATCAAAATAACGAAACATATGTTCAGCAAAAGTTTATGGTTTTCGAGTTATACTAGATTTGAAAAAATAATTAAAATCACTACCTTGCCGTAGTCTTTTGAGGTTTTGTTTTAAAAAAACACTTACTTTGTATTTTTTTTTGCACTCAAATATTTTTGATTAGTTTCTCTACCCAAATCTACTATTTATTCTAAAAAAAATTAAAGATGTCAACAGAAATACATCATCAATTCAAGAAAATTCTTTAAAAATATCCGATAATGAAAGTTTAATCATTTTAATCTTATATAAATTTTAATCATTTTAGAAATGTATAATACTTGGACATTTTCGTTGAAAACATTAAGTTAAACACTATTTTTGATCTCAAGGTGCAGATTTTTATTCGAGGTTTTTCAAATAAAATTAATTAGATTGATTAAAAATAGGAGGGACATCATATTGTTTGTATTCTACAAAGTCATCGTGACTTACTAACCTGAGATAAAAAAAAGAAAATAAAACCAGCCAAGTGCGAGTGGGACTCGCGCATGAAGGGTTGCGTACCATCGTACAAGAAAGTCCAAAAACCACGTCTCTTGTATGGGGACCCCCTTTAATTTTTAAATATAATTTTATTTATTATATTTTTTCAAGCGTCTGCCTGTTGCCATTATTAAGAACGAGCTAAAAACGCCAAAACACGTTACTAGTAGGGGAGCCCCCTTTAATTTAGATTTTTTGTATTATTTGTTGTTATATCGGCTACAGAAATACAAATTCTGTAAAATTTCAATTGTCTACCTATTATAGTTCATGAGATATACCCCGCTGACAGACACACAGACGGGCGGACGGACGGACGGACAGCGGAGGCTTAATAATAAGGTCTCGTTGCCGTTTGAACTTAGAAGCCTAAAAAAAAACTCATGCGCAAGTCCGACTCGCACTTGGCCGGTTTTAATTTCTTTTTTTTATCTTAGGTGATGGTGATGGTGACCTTGTACAACCCACACATGATCTCCTTTCTTTTTTTAATCAATCAAATTAATTTTATTTGAAAAACCTCGAATATAAGTTTTTTTAAAATCTGCACGTTGAGGTCAAAAATAGCCATTAACTCAGTTTCTGTAAGGAAAATATTCAAGTATTATACATTTATAAAATGGTCATGAAACAAGGATTTTTTGCAGCATATGAGACAAAATCATTCAGTAAATTTTTTTACGTCGCCGATATTTAAACTTTCACAATCGGATATTTTTAAAGATTTTTTTTGAATTGATATTGTATTTCTGATGGCATCTTTATTTTTTTTGTATACAAAATAGTAGATTCGGGTATAGACACTAATCAAAAGTATTTGAGTGCAAAAAAGTACTATAAATTAAGTAGTTTTTTATAAGAAAAGCTCAAAAGAACACCGCAAGGTAGTGTTTTTTTTTAAATCTGGTATAACTCGAAAACCATAAACTTTTGCTGAACATATGTTTCGTTATTTTGATAGGTCTTGATCCAAGCTATTACCAGCCAAAATTTGTCGCATTAGTTTTGGGACACCCTGTGTATATCCGGGACAAATCGCACAGGGTCATCTGGCCCCAAATTAGGATTTCCTTTATCTTGGGAACCAGAGACTGATATACATTTAAATACATACATATACAGAGTGTAACATTCAAGGTATGCAATATTTGTTGAGAAGATTTATGAGCATTTATTTATTACGAATAATTTATCAAATTCATGATTAAAATTAAATTGAATTAATTAACCTATTTTTTCTGTACCAGTTTAACTATTCTGTGGCATTCGAATACTGAACGTGTCTCCTCTGTGACGCCACGGGCCACTGCGCAGTCGCGTGACCTTGTCGGAGCCGCGCCGTTGGGGGATTATTATCGAAAGTCGATAGAAAAAAGTTACCAATTCTGAAAATCATTCGAAATTTTATTTTTTTAAGATGCCTAGTTTTTAGTGATTCATAATCAGTTTGAGAAGCTTAATCACCTCCGTAAATATTGCACACCTTGAATTTTACACCCTATATATAGATATTATACACCCAGACGTAGAGCAAACAATTCTGCTCATCACAGAAAAGTTTGCCCTGTGTGGGGATCGAACTCACGACTCTCGGATCAGAGGTCAGGATCGCTAACCACTTAGCCACCGAGTCAGTCAACAAGAAATGGCGGCAATAGGCAATTTTCAGATGATGTTTGTAACGCCGTTCATAAGTATTATATGTAGTCAATAGATGGCGTTTCTAAGGTTTCGTAATTTATTTTTTGAATTTACAATAGTAAAACCAATTTAATAATGTTAAAAAATATATTACTAGTCACATGGATATAGAATCTTAATAATTCAATGAATAAAAATGATAAATTTTCAATTTGATCAAGTAAGTAAAGGTGATAAGGGTTATCTTAATTTATAAAATTTCTTAATCAAACGAAAAATAAATTGATATTGATACATTTTATGATTAAAATGCAATTGGTAACTCAATATCATACTAAAATTCTTCTTAGAAATACATAAATACCACTGTCAGACGTTGTAGGTTAGAAACTATGAACATTTTTTGGACATAAACACAAGAAATATTAATTGAAAAGTAGATAGCTAATCATCATTATTATTACATAAGTCAGCAATATCAACCAGTTTTAACGAATTTAAAGAGATTTTTGTATTCCCAATGTTGATCAGCGCCATCTAGTTGATTGTATAGAAAGTCGTGGAAAATCTCCTATTAAAAATATCTTCAGACTATACACTGAATAAACGCAGTTGATACAAAAAAAATACAATTTTATAAATACAATAAATATTTTTTTTTGTTGTGACCTTGAAGTTACAAGCCTCATCATATAATTTAGATATTCTGATTATGCCAATAAATACTGGCTAACAGTGCCCAACGGAAAAAAATAGTACTATCGTAGTTTCAGATAAAATCGAGTTTTTCATTGAGGCTGCTCAAAAAACAGCCTCACCTCTAGAACCAAGGAACTATTGCACCAATTGTTATGACTTATGTGTTACATGTCAAAAAATACTGCAGAAATAGTACCTCCCACATGCAAAATTTCAAAATGAATGCTTCAGTAAAACCTAAGATATAATGGTATGTTGGTCAGCCTCTTTATGGTTCCAGCAAAACTACAACGAATTTCGAGACCATACTTATGTCATAAAACTCTGCCTAAACCTTGCCTTCCGATAAAAAACAATCCAGAACTTTATAGCTTGTTTTTTAGTCAGGATCTCTTTCTTATAAATGCCGGTAATATGAGAACCTACTTATACAATCGCCGGTTCGCAGTGGTGCTGTTTCACCACTGCGAACCGGCGATTGTGTAAGTGGTTCATTGTCCTGGTTACGGTACGGTCCTGTCTGCTAGTGACTAGGACACTTGTTTATACTTATTGATGAATGTAATGATGCTGGACTTGTCACTTAGTTTAATGAAAGTATCCGACAACTCTTAGCGATCCAATTCAAATCTCTGTGTGTGGAGTATGCCCAGTCATCTCCCAATAAAAAATACTAGCTGGAAGACCGAGCGTCTCTCGTTCAATAGGAGCATTTATAAACTAAGATAACTTGTTTAGTAGTACCTATAAGATTTATTTTCTATGAAACATAATGCAGGAGGTTGTTTTAGTCGATAGTGGCCTTCAATGGAATGAAAGGACAAACAATATTTGATATCAATATATTTATAAAATTTTTTTATAATTTGATTCTATTGAAAAAAATACATGCAAATTATCCTTTTATAAAAAAATATATAAAAATTTACATGTAATGACATAAAATCAATGCTATAATAGGGAATTTATTTTCAGATGACGTATGTCACACCGTTCATAAGATTCTCAATAAATGGCGTTTCTAAGCTTTGGTAAATATATTTTTAAAAGCAGCGTAGAAATTATAGTAGATTTAATATTGTTGAAAATATATAAAAAGACACAAAAACATATATCCTATACTATTAAACGAGTTAGGTGTCCCGACAATTTCGAAAACGGCTTGAAACCTTTCGACGAAAATCTAGGATTAGGGGTTAAAAATCATCAGAAATCGATCCATGAGGGAATTATCTTCGAGAACATCGATTTGGGCGAAATATATATAAAATATAAACGCATATGATGCTTACGTTTAACGATGCATTTAAATGCTTAGTAGCCCAGCGGTTATGGCGCGAACTGCTTACTTTTTAGGTCCGGATTCTTATCCCATGAGACTTTATTGTTTTTTGTCTTTTTATTTTTTTAATTATGTTTATTTTGTTTACGTTCACACGTGTGTAAATAAGTAAATAAAAAGACCTAAGAGCGATAAAAAAAAGCATTTTGTGCTACCTTGTTCCGTGTAATTGGCATTAGGGAATTTTCCACTGCTTTCTCTAAACTCAACTAGATGGCTCTGATCAACAATTGAAATAAAAAATCTAAGATTGACCAAACTCTCGACGGAACAAAACGTTCATAGTGCGCGGTGGCTGTAAAAAGGCGCCAAAACTGATTGATATTACTGACTAATATAATAATAAATGATGATACCTTTCTAATATTACATATCATGAATATTTTTATCCAAAAAAAACTTTTCATATTTTTTATGCACAACGCTTGTCAGTATTGTTTTGTATTTCCTAAAATAGTTCTAATATGATACCAAGTTATAAATTGAATTTTAATCATAATTTATTTTTTGTCTGGAATAAGAAAATGCATATTTAACAGAGAAACCAGAACGCACCCAGCTCATCCATACTTGATCAAGTTGAAAATCTTTTCTATTAATTCAATTAATAAGAATCTGCATGTTTGTGGCTTTTTATGGTGAGATATACGTCATCTGAAAATTCCCTATGGATTTATTTTATTATATTTAATTTTTTTTAATTATTTCATTATACAACGGGTAACGGGTTAACGGGTCCTACACCAATTTTGTTACACCTGTATATATATTTTTTATAAAAGGGTAATTTGCATGTATTTTTTTTTCAATAGAATCAAATTATAAAGAAATATTATAGATATTTTCATAACAAATATTGTGTATCCTATTCCTTTCGTCCCACAGAAGGCCACTATCGACTAAAACACACCTTGCAAAATGTTTCATACAAAATAAATCTTATAGGTAGGTATTAACTACTACTAAACAAGTTATCTTACGTAGTTTATAAGTACGTTCTAGTTTCTCTGTTATATGTAATTTCTTCATCCAATCCAAAAATATTGACTTTAAAATTTTTTATGATTAAATGCAATTAATAACTTGATATAATGTTAGAATTATTCTAGGAAATACAAAAACAAGACTGACAAGCGTTGTGCATCAAAAATTATAAAAAGCATTTTTTGGATAAAAGTGCAGAAAAATATTCAATGATGGGTACGTAATTTTATAAAGTTATTTATCATTCATTATGGTATTAGTCAGTAATATCAATCGGTTTTTAGAGATTTCCTTATTACAAATGTTGATCAGCGCTATCTAGTTGAGTTTAGAGAAAGCCTTGGAAAATTCCAATTGCCTATTGCCAATTACATGTGGCAGGGCGGCACAGTCATCAGGTATGTAAATTCACTTATACGGAAAAAAGATGGCGCCATAAATAAAAGTTCATTCAAATGAATGTCCCTAATTTTTTTTTATCACTATTAAGTCTTTTTATTTACATATTACATAAGTTCACACAAAATAAAAATAAAAAGACAAAGAACAATAAAATCTCGTTAAATACGAATGCGGACCTAAAAGCAGCAAAACGTAAGAGGCTCGCACCAAAACCGCTAGGCCAGTACACCCAAATTTACGGACACTCTTTTTGTGTACCGACCAAAATGTTACCGACAAACAAACATTGCTCCGTAAGTAAAGAAGCAGGTGTCCCACTAGCGACCTCTATAACTTAATCGAATAAACGTTTTTTGTCTATCCGCTCATAGATGGCACTTTCCTCTAAGTACTATAAAAATGAAGATAGAGTCTGGCAAAGTCTTTGCAATAGAATTAAGTGGCAACCCCAAGAAAATCTTATGTCTGTGTATGTGTATTATACGTGGTATAATACGACTTGTGTCAGTTCTTTCCTTGGTCTGAGGTTAGTTGTTGCTTGGTGATTATTTATGTGAAATAATTTAAACATGATGAAACCATATTATTTTGAATTTGCCAGTTTTGGAATGGGATCAGGAGTTGTGGGTAGTTTTATTAATCAACATTAACAAAATTATCTTTTCAGGTGGACCGTCAGCCTTTTGCCACCTTCTACAATAAAAATAAAATTATAGTTTTGTTAGGTGGCACTACCAACAATCAAGAAAATCTATAGAAAACTGTATTACGTTTTTTTCTCGTAGGTAATACTAAAAATAAAACATTTATTAATCAATAGGGAATTTTCCATGGCTTTCTCTAAACTCAACTAGATGGCGCTGATCAATATTGGAAATAAAAAAATCTATAAAAAAATCGACAAAACTGATTGATATTACTGACTAATATCATAATAATGATGAATAGCTTTCGAAGATTACTTTCATTAATTTTTTTTTTTATTTTGATCAAAAAAAAATATATATATTTTCGTAATTTTTGATGCACAAATCATATCAGCTTTGTTTTTGTATTTCTCAAAAGAATTCTAACATGATACAGAGTTATAAATTGCTTTTTAATCATAAAAATGTATAAAAATCAATTTATTTTTGGTTCGGAAGAATAAATTACATATTACAGTGGAATCTGAACGCACCCAGGTCATATAAACTTGACCAAATTATAAATTTAATGAATAAGAATCTATGTTCAGGTGGCTTTTTATATATTTTCAACAATATTAAACCTATTTTGCCACCGTAAATTTTACGCTGCTTTAAAAAATAGATTGCCAAAGCTTATAAATGCCATCTATTGAGAATCTTATGAACGGTATGACATACGTTATCTGAAAACTCCCTATTACCTATCAAGATTATCTACCTATGTTTCCTTTCCCAGCGTTCGTAGGGTTACCATAAGTCATTTTTCAAAAACCTATAACTTTAGGTCACTGCAAACTTAGCGTTGTCCGACTCTAGCTGCATTAGCTACAATACAGTCGCGTCAATCTTTAAGATCGCTGAAGCACAAAATAGACACAGAAGGTCCGCTCAATACAAACCACTAAAATCGTAAGCATATACATGCTTATAGAAATATACGGTCGTTCGAGGCAAGGTCACGATCGCACAGTACGTGATCTTGCCTACAACGACCGTTAGGGTGGGCAGAAAATCAACTTTTTTTGATTTCTTTATTTTAATAGCGACAAAAAGGTGCTAGGTGGGGTAGAAATGACGTGTGTAAAATATTTTTGGTCGCTGTTATCATTAAGAGCCTCCGGATTCACTTTGAAAAATCTGAAAAAATAATTTTTAGAACCGATTTCAAGAGACCATATTTATTAACTGAATTCAATAATTTTATTATTTTTTGCCCTATTTGGGAGCAAATACGGCATATTTTCAAAACAAAATAAAGAAACTTCTTCTTTTCAATAACTTTAGACGTCAGGTGAGGGGCCAGAGGGGTGCAGATTGCACTTTGCGCGACCATTTTACACTTCAGTAATTACCAGGGTTCGTAAATATCCGATATTTATAATAAATATCAAAATATCAGATATTTTTGATATATATCCGATATTTTCGATATTTTTGATATTTTGATATTTATCAAAATTACATACTAATTTCAATTTCTTACTTTAATACATGATTTTCGAAATAGCTTAATTTAAAATGTAGGTATATGTTTGATAATTTGAAGATTTTTATTAAAATAACATTCAAATTTTATACTCTGATATGTATTTTCGAAATAACTGAATCTAAAATGTATATTTTATTTTTGCAAATTTGAAGATAGTTAATTAATCTAAACTCAATTATTTATTATTGCGATAATCATATCTTTATTCTTTGCATTTGGCACATTCATTCGTAAGAAGCAGTTCTTAGAAGCTAGGAAAATATAAATATCAATATTGATATATATCAAGCATAAATATCAATTGATATATATCATGATATATATCCGATATATATCAATTGATATATATCATGCGAACCCTGGTAATTACGCTATGGCTAGTGACATTACAAGACAAATAGTTGAAGTGCACCCGGAAGGTGACGATATATGTCCTTTTTTGCGCAAAATGGGATATTAAAGAAAAAAATATTGCATTTCTATGAAAAGTTATGAGTAGGCAATGTGACAGTTAAAATTAAACAAAAATACAAAAAATAACTTTCAAAATATTGTGACAGTTATTATACTCACAAATAATTCAGATATATCACATAAATGAATAAATCCACATAAATCTCATTCCAAAATACCACAAACAATCATGAAGAGTTTCATCGTAGGAAGCTAAGCTTTGTTAGATATTTTTGCTTGTAATTGTATGAATTTGGCAAACTGTAGCTGCCCCAAAGCTCAAAAAGTGCTTAAAAATCAGTGCAGCTTGTTGCTGCCCTAATGAGGCCTTGCTCTATCTGATTCACCATACGTATCGCCGGGTTTTGGCGAGCATGGAATATTTCACGCTGGAATCAGTCATTTGAGTAGCTGTTTTCCTTTAGAACAGGACTTCATTGTCACCATCGGGCTCATTGAAATGTATGTATGAGAAATCATCAAACTTAACCGTTGTAGAATAATTGTTGCGTGTTTTTTGTCATTTTAGCATAAATTCTTGCTTTTAGAGCTTCCAATATGAACATTTTATGGCTTGCTTTGTACCACAGACATCGACATTTTCAATCATAGGTTTTCTTGAAGCAAGTTAATCGATTAAAAGGCTGCGCTGTATTTTAGGCTTTTTCTGAGCTTTGGGGCAGGTACAGTTTGCCAAATCCATACAATTACAAGCAGAAATGTCTAACAAAGCTTTGCTACTACGCTGAATCTCTTTGTGATTTTTCGTGGTAATATGGAAAGAGACGTTATGTAGATTTATGCATTTTACATGATATGACTGTAACATTTGTAGAGTATAATAACGGAATTTGATACTTTTGTCAAAATATTTTCATTTTTATCTTTCACAATTTTTTTAAGTTTTTTTTTTCAAATTTTTGTTGAATTTAAACTGACACCTTGCTGTTACTGGTAATACTTCATAGATATGCAATATGTTTTCTTTAATATCACATTTTGCGCAAAACAGGACATATATCGTAACGTTTCGGGTGCACTTCAACAGTCTCTCTTTTAATGTAATTAGCCAAACCGTATTTACTGAAGTGTAAAATGGTCGCGCAATAAAGTGCAATCTGCACTTCCCTGACCCCTCACCCGACGTCTACAATTATTGAAAAGAAGTTTTTTGTTTTGTTTTGAAAATATGCCGTATTTGCTCCCAAATAATGCAAAAAATAATAAAATATTTGAATTCAATTAATAAATATGGTCTCTTGAAATCGGTTCTAATAATTTTTTTTTCTGATTTTTCAAAGTGAATCCGGAGGCTCTTTATGACAACAGCGACCAATAATATTTTACACACGTCATTTCTACCCTACCTAGCATCTTTTTGTCACTATTAAATTATAGAAACCAAAAAAAGTTGATTTTCGGCCCACCCTAACGACCGTATACGTCTATAAGCATGTATATGCTTAGGATTTTTGTGAGCGTATTGAGCGGAGCTTCTGTATGTGTGTTTTGTGGCTGAAGGGTACTGACTGGGGGAAGTGTGCGTTCACTTAGAATCCTCATGCTCGAATTTTGATATTCTGATTATGCCAATATTTATTGTCTAACAGTGTCCAAAGGAAAAAATGTGCTATCGTAGAGAAAATCGAGTTTTTCACTGAGGCTGCTAGCGGAATGTTTCGCTGGCAGCCAACTTGGTCCTTGAAGGAACTACTACGAAATTCGAGCATGAGGATTCTAAGTGAACGCACACTTCCCCCACTCAGTACCCTTCAGCGATCTTAAAGTTTGACGGGACCTGTAACCCCTTAGATAAAATATCCCCGCTTCACCTTATTTGTATGAGGTGTCCGGGGTGTGAGAAGCTGTAAGAAAAATGCTCATTGCCCGAATATCCACTTATACTCGTACATAGACGTATCCACGTAAAACTTACGGCTGTATCAAGGATATAAAATCTATTAACATCAGACAAGACTGTATAGCTACAGATGCTTATGCCTTGGTTTTGCTGAAAACAGCAAAACGGAACGAAAAAAAAATGTCTATGTTCTTTGCTTTTTTTTTTTTTTTTTGTTTGGTTCTTTCCTGCTTTTGCAAGGAAAAGGCAAAGGCTTCTCTGGCCATACAGCCTATTCTTACGTAGTTTGCTCTTCTCTAAATATTTTTCTATTTCATTTGAGTTCTCATTTATTATCAATTTCTGTCGTCTTTAACTTTTTCTCTATTCTTCAACAAAATGATAGCACTTTTGATGAAGATTTCATGGACTTCTTGAGAGCACTCGAAACACAGTCTACACACTTTTATTTCATTATCCTACATATTAGACACTTAAATGGCACTTTATTGAACAATACACTATCAATATTATGCATTAAAAACCACGATATCTATTTTTTCGGATAATAAAACAAAAATGACAAACTCTTGCCGCGAGTTCCCGCCAAAAAGTCCTATGTTCTTTGCTTCTTTGCTGTCAACATGTCGTTGTACTTACATTAGGGATGGACATTTGAAAAAAACATCGATGTTTTTTCCGATGTGTTACATATCGCTCGGTTGCATCGATGTTAATACGATATGTTGAGAAATACATCGATGTTTCCAAAACATCGATTGTTTTTCGCAACGGACATGTTTGGGCCTTAAGGTGGTTTAAAAACTCTAACACTAGAGTTTGTTAGATCACTGGCCTGGCAGCCCACACAAGAAGATGACATGTTAAGATATTCCAAAGCTGAAACTAAGCGAAAACTAGGTGAGAGGAAAAAAAATCACATTCACACAGCTTTATTTTATTTACAAATACCATTATTTTTTTCAATATTATGTCAAAATAGAAGTTTTTTTTTATAATTAATGAATTTTACTTAATCTTTCCCTTTGATCGGTTTCTTTGCTTAGTGAAAAACAGCCCTGCCTAGTCTTTTACTAGGCAGGGCTGTATTTCTGATGTAATGGGACAGATGTTAAATGAACAGATTATAACGTTTCGATTCACGAAACGTGGCAGTTAGTGTCATAGTTTGTGTGTTCGATGCATCGAACAAAAAAATTTCGATGTTAAAGTATTAACAATTCATCGAATCAATACGATGTATCGTTAAAATACATCGAGTTTTTACAATACATCCATATATGTATATCGTCCATCCCTAACATACATGACAGATGTCAGTCTTTAATTTTTGTGGTTGTGCAGATTTTCTTTCTGCGTGTATTTCTTGAAAAAATATCTTAAAACAGGTGTGTTGCTAAGAAGATTTTTAATTTTATAGAATAATTTAACAATCTTGTTTAATGTTTCATTAGCATGCGTCTTAAATTATAAGTAAGGCCTAAGGAATTAGTGCAATCTCTGCGATATTTATAGGACAGATTTTTCTGCATTAATAAACTCTCGGTTAATTTGAATATAATTTACCTTAGTAGTACTATATTTACGTTAAGTGCTGTAAAAACACATAGAAATTATTATTTACTCGCGCAACCACTGCAATTGTTACATAACAAACATAACCTTACTGTAAAAAGGGTAACGGGTTCCAAGTGCTTTACACTCAAGCTGGGTGAAGGTGCGGGGTGCTGAAATAAGCAGTATGATACAGTTTCTGTGAGGCTACTGTTCAACCCGCTTTTTAATGCATATACTATAGCTATAGCGATAATTATACTTCACATTAAAAAACCAATGATTTACTTATATTTAATGTACAGAAATGTCTTACTTCAGTTTGCATATATTATCATGCAAATTGAAATTAGACATATCTGTACATTAATTCCATGATATAGCGATAATTTACGCACTAAAATATAGATGAAGCAGTAACATAACAAAGCTGAAAAATTTGTGGGATGTTTTCTCCAATTACACAGAAATATTTGAACCCCCATAAGTTTTAAATGTTATTCGCACTTTGTTTTGAAACACTATCTAATAATAATAAAACTAACAAATAGTTCTTGTTTTGCTAAAGCTAGTAGTTTCGATCTTTCATGATGCGGGTGTTACGGGGTGTTCAGATATCTTTACACTGTGTACAAAATATAAAGAAAATTAACACTACTTAAATATTTTTCAGAAATTTTCAATTCAGTTATGTTACATGTTATAATACATATAAAATCTCATCTCATCTCATCTCACTAATATTATAAATGCGAAAGTATGGATGTTTGTTTGTTTGTCAGTTTGTTTGTTTGTTCCGCTTTCACGCTGAAGCTACTGAATGGATTTGAATGAAATTTGGTAGGTAGATAGATAAAGCACTCGGCTAACACATAGGATACTTTTTATCCCAGAAAACTTAAGGGTTCCCGTAGGAATTCTTAAAAACTCAAAATTTCCATTCGTCATTAGATGGCGCTATCTTAACATTTTCTTTCTGGACACAATTCTTAAGTTCACGCGGACGAAGTCGCGAGAGGAAGCTAGTAATGTGATAAGGGCAAAAACTTCTTGTTTGTTTAAAAAAATTGGAATAAAGCTGCTGCAAGTGAAATCACATAGTATTTTGCACCAAAAAGTCTTGGTAATTTTCTATAATTGCTTAAATATTGCTTAAATATTTACAGTATGATTTTTACTCCTAAAATCTAAATATTATAATTCCTCTATTCATTGGTGTAAATAAATAGTAGAAAAATAATTCATAAAATTGTACATCGAGACTTCTGGGCTCAAAGGGCATAAACGCTAAGTAAAACTTAGGCGTATATGCCCTTTGAGCCCAGAAGTATAGACATGATTTGAATGCCACTAACTGTCAAATACTCCCCTCCATGTTGTGATCGTGTATGTCCAGCTGTATGCTCAACATCACAATGCAAGTAGTGAGTGCTATGATTACTTTGGGTTGACTGTTAGTGGTATTTATGTTGGCCGTTTCACTGACCACTAGCCCCTCAACCTCCACCAATCCATACTTGGCCGCTGCTTAACCTTCCCGAAGTATGGGAAGAGACTTATTCCCAGAAGTCTCAAACTTTTTTATCGGGGCCTCATATTTATTTTGCTTGTTCTGGAAAAAGCCAAAAAGGTGAGATTATACCAAGAGCTTCAACTGAGGATAAAAAAAGCCATAGAAAGTTTTTGCCCTTGTCATATTTTATACAAATGTATGCATTATTACAATGTAACATTTATATTTAAAATAATATCCAGGGATAAATTACACACTGTCGTCTGGCCCCAAACTAAGGTTCCCTGCATTGTGGAGACCAGAGAATGATACCTATAAAGACACAGACACAAAACAAACAAATCTGCTTATCACAGAAATAATTGCTCTGGGTGAGAATGGAACCCACCACCCTAGACAGGAGCTCTAAGCACTGAGCCACCAAGTCAGTCAATTTAAAACTCATGTTTCTCTACTATACTTATTATTATTATTTGGGGGTAAGGGGTAGGACCAAAGGAGGGCCCTATTGGATCACTGCGACCTGGGTAGATCTAATGTGATCACTGCCCCTGTTAAATTATATCCTCAAGGCCAGTAGTTCTAATGAACTGTAGGATGCACTTGGGATCGAGTTCCCTAATGACCTCTACTATACTTACTTCTCTTGTTGGTGGATTCTTTCCTCAGTTATTGCACAATTGGAGGAAAGTTAGTGTAAAATGAACATTTTTCTGCCATAATGATACCTACAGGGACTGTTACCACCACTCCGTTACTGTCCTTGCTACAACTACTAAAAACTTATTTACCAACTTGTACTATATTTGTATTTTCAGTTTTATGGCTATTGGAGCATTTCTCCGTCGAAACCTTGTAAGCATTTTATTTCCGACTGCAACTGCAACTCTGATCTATTTCGACTGGAGTCACACTCAGAAGTGGAAAGAGGAGCAAAGGAAAAATAACTAATATGGCTATCTTTGGAATAACCTTACGGTATGTGTGGTTTGCTGTCCCACTCACTGGGTTCTTCATCGGCAAGTTCATTGATGATCAAGAAACCTTAAGGTTGACTAACTTCAGAGACAAGTCAATGTTGTATGGAGGAAGGGTGAAGGAAGGAGATCCACCATCATGGCCGTAATCTTATTGAAATAATATTTATGATTATTATATATTCTTAAATGCAGATGTAGTAAGTGTAAATCACTTCAATAAACAGTTTAGTGCAAATATTTTATTTTCTTTCAATCCAATCAAATTAGTAATAATCTTCTTATTTAGGGTGATTAAAAGTCTTAAGTTGAATGGAATAATAGTGTAAACAGATGATTCAATAATCATCACCAACCATAAAGTCACTATTTTTAAAACCAGGTAAATAAAAAATGTATTCAGTAACTAAAAGAAGAAAACTTGAAACCGAAAAAGATGAGGAATTGCTAGATTTACAAATGCAACTATGTATTACATAGAAATATTACAGTTGATGGTCATTTTCTGGAAAGAAAAAATACGTGAATTGTTAATATGTATTCTTTTTCTTAATATGTGCACTTAAAGTACGATAAACAGATTATTTTGTGACAATAACGAAGTACGAAGAGAGAAAGAGGACACCATGATTCTCAAATCCGAAAACCTGCTCTATTTCCGAGAGGGCGACCAACTGTCCTAGGGTGGTGTCGGGTTCATCGCCCGCAAGTCCCTCGTAAATAACGTGGTCCAGATCGAGAGTGTCTCGACGAGGGTAGCGTACCTTCTACTCAGAATTACCGATCGGTATTCGATGAAGGTCATACAGGTATATGCACCGACCGCGGAACACCCTGACGACAAGGTGGAGACTATGTATGAGGATGTCTCTAGGGCTCTACATACATAGCTCCCAGATCCATTTTAGCGTTGTGATGGGGGACTTCAATGCGAAACTGGGCAAACGAAGCGATGATGAGCTGAGAGTAGGGCAATTCAGAGAGACGAATGCGCGGGGTCAGCTGCTGGCTGGCTTTATCGACAAGCTTTATGATGAACTCCTTCAAAAAGCCAAAACAGCGAAAGTGGACATGGCTGCAATAATTCGAATGCCTAGGAGACAGCGAAAATGTGGATAATTATAATGATAGGTTTATAGAAATTGTCCAAACGGCTGGCAGAAAGTACTTTAAAACCCACCGTTCAAAAAGTACACAGAAGATCGCGGACCACACCAATAAGCTTATGGAGGAACGACGCAGTTTAGTTTTGCTAAACTCAGTATCGGCGACTAGATAGACAGATCTCCAAATGCCTCAATCGAAACTTACGCCTCTTCAATACAAATCGTATTAAAGAAGCGATAGAGCGAAATAAGGGCTCAAAGTATTCGCAAGGGATCTGTCTATTGGCTATAGTCAACTAACCAAGCTGAAGACTGAGGATATCAGAACCGTATCGTCCAAGTCCGAGCTGTTGGTAGAGGTCGAGAAGTTCTACGGGCAATTATACATGGCCACACGCTTACCTGTCAGTAATTTGGCTAAAGAGTAAAGACTCGAGAGCCAAATTGATCCGACACTATACAGGGTGTTAAAAAAAGTGCGTTTGAAATTTTAAGGGGTTACTCAGAATCAAGTACAGAACCCAGGAAAAATATTGAAAAAATCCGCTCTTCAATTATTTTTTTCAGATTCTCATACTAAATCTAAATAGTGAATCGAGAATTTGTATGAAAAACTGCAAAAAAAATTGAAGAGCGAATTTTTTCAAAATTTTTTCTGGATTCTATACTTGATTCTGAGTAACCCTTAAAATTTCAAACGAACTTTTTTTAACACTCTGTATACTGAAGATATCCCGGACGTCAGCCTGTGCGAGATTAGAATGGCTCTCAAACAGCTTAACAACAACAAGGCACCGGGCGATGATGAGATTAAGGCTTCTGAAAGCAGGTTGAAAACCGGTACTTCAAGGTCACCAGAAGCGGTTTCCGAAAAGGCTTCAGTACCATATACAGGGTGTAACAGAATTGGTGTTATCATTATATTATTATTATTATAAAATAATAATAATAAAATGGCAAAACAGATGATCAATTGGTATGAAATGTCCAATTTTTCTTTTGTGATTTAAGCAAAGTCGTAGAACAAAAGTTGTTCAATGTGATGAGTAGAATCCCCCGTTAACGGGTCCTACACCAATTTTGTTACATCCTGATAGGGTGTTGAAATTAGTTCTTGAAACGAAAGGCTATGCATGTACTCATGATAACAAACAACTTTCCCTAAGGAACCCATAGTCAAATCGCAAAAAAAAACGACTCTTCATAATAATTTGACCGGTCAGTTGATCAATTTGTATGGAGAGTCCAACATTTCTTTTTTGCGATTTGACTATGGGTTCCTTAGGAAAAGTTGTTTGTTATCATGAGCACATGCAGCCTTTCGTATCAAGAACTAATTTAAAGTCACCCTTGTTGACGAATATGTATACCTGGGACAAACAGTCCAGCTAGGTAGGTCCCAACTTCGAGAAAGTGATCGATCGTCGAATGCAACTCGGCTGGGCAGCGTTCGAGAAGCTCCGCAATATCTTAGCGTCCAAAATACCGCAGTCTCAAGACTAAGGTCTTTGACCAGTGTGTGTTGCCAGTGATGTGATGTATGAAACCGACCTATGGTCACTTACTATGGGCCTCGTAAGAAGGCTCAAGGTCACCCAAAGGGCGATGGAGCGTGCTATGCTTGGAGTTTCCCTACGTGATCGAATCAGAAATGAAGATACGTAGGAGAACCTAAATAACCGACATAGCTCACAGAATCGCTAAATTGAAGTTGCAGTGGGCATAGACATAGCTCGTAGATCAGATGACCGTTGGGGCATTAAAGTTCCCGAGTGGCGACCGGGCACCGGAAGACGCAGTATAGGCAGGCCTCCCACTCGGTGGACCGATGACCTGGTGGAAGTTGCGGGAAGCTACTGGATGCGGGTAGCGCAGGACCGTTTGGTGTAGAAATCCTTGGGGGAGGGGCCTTTTTTCAGCAGTGGACGTCTTTCGGCTGATGATGGTAACAATAACATACCATAGTGCTTCGTGATTGTTTCATATCCTCTAAGAACAGTCAAGAGTGAATCGGTGAGACTACAAGTAAACAATTACTCTTCAACCAACCAATAGGTCATTACGTTAGGACCACGAGTCTGATAATGGGCTGTGATTAAATGTGATTAATTCCCATTACAGTGGGATCACCCGGACATGTGTGTGAAAATTTTGTAGGAGAAATTCAGTGATTTATCTGCATGGAAGTCAGATAAAACAGACATTAAAGTGCTTTGTTATGATACTCATGTGGAACTATGTCCGACCGTTCGTCGCTAACGGATCCCCTTTGTTCCCACTAGTTCAGTTGTACAGTTCAGTTAACTGAACAGATGGGTTTTATCCCATTGTTTCAGTGATAAATGAACATCTACATAACTGAACTAATTTTGTTATCAAACACCTTCCTTCGGAGCAAAGAGTGCAGAACGCAAAATATAATATAACATGCTCTGAATAGCACGCAACTGTTGCCAAGTTACATAAACTCACGTAGCTTGCGTACTGAGCAGTGAGCACCCTGTAGTATATCTTCTCGCCATATATTATCGCAAAATGTAAACAACTCTTTAGTGTAAATCGGCTTTTATTTTCAAACCCATTATAAGTTTTTATTTTTAAACCAACAGAGAAGTATAATAGTACAATTAGACTAAATTACAGGGTCCTCTTGGCCATGGCATACCAGATGAGTAGAAATGGAGCCCAAAGACCCGATCCGAAGAATACACAGAAGAATAAAGTAAGGCTATACCTGGAATAAAATCACAACGTTAATAATAATAATAAACTTGGATAAATAAATGGATCTATGGTCTAAAATAAGACCATAGATCCATTTTTGTCAGTAACAGAAACTTTGCCTATATTAGTAGCAAGCACTCATACAACAAAAAATTTTAAAAAATTAAATTACAATAAATGAATATATATCTGTATTAGAAAATTAGTTTCTAATGCAGACATATGGACCCCGTAAGAGACCTTCCCAATGCTTGAGTATTAGCCCCTCATACCTGTCAGCAATCACCTTCAGGATTCGATTGGTGCTAGCGCGGATCCTGACCATTAGGGAGTTTACTTTTTTACGAATCATCGCATGAAAATCGTCTGTGCGCGTGTCAGCAAACATCCCTGAGGCATCATCATCATCATCATCCTCAAATATCCTTAATACACTGGCTTAGTCTTGTATTACCTGTTTTTTATTATTTATTGTTTATACGTGAGTTGTATTATGAAGTTTAAAGTAAAAGCGAAAACAAATCTTATACTATTAAAGAGTTAGGTGTCCCGACGTTTTCGAAAACGGCTTGAAACCTTTCGACGTAAATCTAGGATTAGGGGTTAAAAATTACCAGAAATCGATATATGAAAGAATTATCTTCGAAAATTTTATTTTAGGGAGATTTGAGCGAAAATACATAAAATATGAACGCATATGATGCTTATTTATAACAAGCGGTTATGGCGCAACATGTTTACTTTTTAGGTCCGGATTCGTATCCCACGAAAATTTGTTTTTTTTTGTCTTTTTATTTTTTTATTTTGTGTGAAGTTATGTAAAGTAAATAGAAAGACTTAAGTGATTTAAAAAATATTGTGCCGCCTTGCCCCGTGTAATTGGCAATAGGGAATTTTTCACGGCTTTCTCTAAACTCAACTAAGTAGATGGCGCTGATCAACATTTAAAATAATAAAATCTAAGATTGACCAAATCACTGTAAAAAGTCGCCAAAACTGATTGATATTACTGACTAATATAATAATAATAAATGATGATAACTTTCTAATATTACGTATCACGAATGTTTCTGTATTTTTATCCAAAAAATACTTTTCATAAATTTTGATGCACAACGTTGTATTGTTTTTGTATTTCCTAAAATAATTCTAACATCATAAGTACCTAGTTATAATTGCATTTTAATCGTAATTTATTTTTTGTTTGGAAGAAGAAATTACATATTTAACAGAGAAACCAGAACGCACCCAGCTCATCCATAGGTACTTGATCAAGTTGAAAATCGTTTCTGTTAATTCAGTTAATAAGAATCTACGTGTTTGTGGCTTTTTATGCTTTCCCTATTATAGGATTTATTTTATTTAGTTTTATAATTTATTTCATTATCATTATATTTTTTTTTTATAAGAGGGTAATATAATATAATATAATTTGCATGTATTTTTTCAATAGAATCACATTATAAAAATATTATAGATACGATATTTTCAGAACAAATATTGTTTGTACTTTCATTCTATAGAACGTCAACTTAAACACACCCTGCAAAATGTTTCATAGAAAATAAATCTTATAGGTAGGCACTAACTACTACTAAACAAGTTATCTTACGTAGTTTATAAACGCTCCGATTAAACGAGCGACGCTCGGTCTTCCAGCTAGTTTGATTAAACATGTTTCTTGTAAGGGGATAACTTCATTTTTTATTAATAGTTACTATATAAAAACGAGTGGCGGACTGAACTTCGACAGACTGGAGTGCGAGAAAAGATATCTACACCGTGAAAATTCCATCCTGTTACCTACCTATTTCGGTTTAAAAGATACAATCACAGTCATTTTAAACGTAGGTCAGACAGACCGCATATGCATAGTAATAGTGTTCCATTGGTGCCTATTGGATATTGAACTAAGTAAATAGTCTATCTATCCACTCAATAGCGCTTTCGCGAATAATCCCATCAGGACAGCTACGACCGCGAGAGCCGTTGGCCACGTTAAAAGTTTTGAATCACTTATATAAAATGTGCAGCAATAGATAGGTCTCTAGTCCCTAGTTTTATTTATTTTGCCTCTGATTTCTACCGGCGACTTACCAGCGACCACCCAGTTTTCAAAGAACTGATTTCTGCTTAAGAGTTTCCAAAAAATGTTGACCTCTCTCTCACCTGCTGCCAACACTGAAGGGCATGTTGTCGAAGACTTTCGGCGGACCTTCGCCATGGCGACGCACAATCTGCATGTTGTGCATTGGCGTCGTCACCTTTGTCAGCGCTGCCCTGCTCCTGATCAGGCCCGCCACCAGAGACCTCACGCGAAACATTTTTATATTAGGTATAGAAATGCAATTAAATACCGATAAAATTGAATAATTGGGGAAAAAATAAGCTTTTAAAATAACGTTTTTTACCACTCGGTAGACATTTATCGTATAATTGACATAGAACAATTTGATTTTTATTTTATTGAAGGATTTTTTTTCAAATATAAAGAGATTATATTTTCAATCCTCTTTTATAGTTTCTTAAGGCACAACATAGCATCGACAGAATATGTATTCTAGAAACTCTATTTTCTAGTCGATTATTTCCCACATGTATTAAACCCCCAGTTTAAGTTCAGGTTGTATTACGCTAAGTACTGCGCATTGATTTGCGCAATAGGTACTGAACGTAAGTCCCACCAACATGCGCCACGCGAATTATTTACGTTTTAATATTATTTTGAATAAGAAATTCAAAGAGCTGTTTTTTTTTATGGCAGAGGTGGCAAACGAGCAGACGGATCACCTGATGGTAAGCAATTACCGCCGCCCATAGACACCCGCAACACCAGAGGAGTCACAAGTGCGTTGCCGGCCAAAAAAAAATATATTAAAATAATAAAAAAAATATAAAAAAATAAAATAAAATAATATAATAATATTAAATAATTTTCAGGGACAAACGAAACTGTAAAATTCCTTTTTGTCCCCATATAAAAATTCGGGGACAAAGAAAACTAAAGGTTCTGTTTGTCCCCATTCTGGGACAGTCACTCCAGCAGTGTTTGAAGTTTTCAAGTCACCTATAAGGCCTCTGACAAGGCTTAAAGAATGCCATCGAGTGATTTCAGCCGGTTAGTGGCGGTACGTGCCTTGTGAAGCACGGACACGGTCGAAATAATAAACACTAACAGTCAAACCCACCTAGGTTATAACCGTGTCTGCAGTCAGTTAACCAACGTGATCGACGCGACCGCGCACGCCGCACTGAGTCCCGACCACTTCCTATGTCTCCTTATTACATCCACTCGAACAAAGATAGTAATAATATATGTGTTTGGGTGCAACTTTTATCAAAAATTAAATTAATAATTGCGCCCATTTTGTGCATGAAAGTGCAGCGAGGGTGCACTTATAATAATATGAGGCCTATTTATACGGCGTGAAAAGCTAATTTGTTTCCATACAAACGCAATAAAGCTACGTACGCACTAGAAATGCGCGTTGAACGCTTTGTATCGCGTTTGCCGGGTCCTTAAATCATTGTGATACTACAATCTACTGCTGCTTGCCCCCCTAGAAAAAATCCACAGCTACGCCAATATTTGCCACTCACTATAAGAATAGACAACTCCCATTTGTTTCATAATTTTGTACTTATTTTAATTTCCTTAAAAAAATTGTGTAATAAACCCTAATTTTCTCGACTTATTTTACTATTAATGTAATCCTACTATTATACTAGACCCCCTATTATATTAGACCCCCCGCCCCCCCAAAATGTTTGGCTGCGACCGTGCCTGATAAAACGTTACACCTTAAAGACACCCACTAAGCATTCTTTAAAAATAATATATTGGTCTACCAATACATAAAGGAAGCGGTCGTGGCTCAGTGCGGTTTGCGTGGTCTAGTCGATCACGCAGGTTCACTGACTATAAACACGGTCATAACCTGGAAGCGTTTGACTGTTAGTGGCATTTATCTCGACCATTTCCGTATTTCGTAAGGTACGTAAAGCCGTTGGTGCCGGCTGCTTTGACTAGATGCGGTGGTTAAGCCATGGTGGAGGATTTATAGCTTTAGTTGGCCACTAGCCCCACAATCTTCACCCCGTCCCCGTGTGTGGAGTATGGCTTACCTTCCCGATGTATGAGAAGAGACCCGTTCTCCTGCACTGAGACGATAGGGATTGTTAGCTACTAATAGATGGTTTACTAAGTTTTCTGCCGATTTGTTTAAAAAGTACACAGTGAGAAGATATATAACGGGGATATTATGGGGATCAAGGCTCAATGAAGGCGCTCCGCGAAAATATACGGCAGCATCTCGTCACTGCCTCTCTCAACTTTTTTAAAACCACACATTTCATGACGTTATCAATCACCGCCCAGTTAGGGAAATATTTTTAAGAACTGCGGGTTACAATATTTTTGGACCTCAAGTAGGTACGTCTCCTTCTAATCTAGCGGGGACCATATTAATATATCTGAGTAGATTATGAGTTGTCACAGTTACAAAACAAATTTTAGGCATAGGTATGTTAGCATTCCATGCTATTTCGTTCTGTGCTCCAGATAAACTCTTAATGATATCTTTGCATGATGAAATACTATCAAAATAAAGATTGTGTATTTAAAAGGTAATTAATAAAAAGTATCCAAACGAAAAAGTCAGACATGTTCCCAAAGGCTGGAACGGATTATCGATGCTGGAACATCTTCGAAGACCAATATCTCGGAGAAATGAAAAGCGTTCATGATTTCAGTTTGATCTGTTTATAGAACAAATAGACCCCCAACTATTTTAATTTAGTATATCCCTGAGTTGAACAGGATATAAATTCGTAAAAACCAGAACAAATTGTAGGACTAGTTTTAATTGTTATTTGTTATTATTACCCCAATTAAATAAATTACCCGTTTGAGAACAAATCGAATGAAAAAATTAAGACCGAGGCCCCTGTTAAACAAAAAATATCGTGAGACATGCTCCCGATAGACAGCAGCCTTCAGGAAGCTACAATATTTATGCTAAACTGCTATAGTGATGGTCTTAGACCTTCCACTGTCTTATATCGTTTTAAGTATGGCTCTCTACTTTGGGACACCAGTAATTTATAGAAAATAAATTGACTCTTTATAATTGAGTTGACAACGTTGATTGATCGACTTGATGAATTTGTTCGAAATTTCCAAAGTTTATTCATTCAAATCTGCATATAAAATTAATGTAATGCATTACAGAAAGTAGTTTTATGTATAGTTATAAACGATTAATGTCTTAAGTTAGGGAAAAATTAAAATAAACCTAAATAAATCAAAGTTGATTCATTTCTTTTATTCATTTTCAAATTACAATAACATCTATACAGTGGTAGCTAATCTACGACTAAATGGTTTCATTATGTTGACACATGCAATAACTGAAGGGTAACTTAAATATATGTATTAAAATATTAATTGTTTTATAATAAATTAAAAAGCTATTTAGTTTATTCACTGACTAGTCATAAACCTTGGTTGCCTTTGGTAACTTTCGTGGATATTGAAATATAAATAAAAATTAAAAAATATGCCTACTAGAGTAAGTAACTCATTAACATCAAATACACGGCATTTACATAAGGGGCAATATGCAATTGAATCGAGTGACCCATAAATAATAAATGAAAGTAATAATATTAAAATTTATAGATCCCAACTCCTGTGGCGTAAAAATACAATCAAATAAAAAAGAAAAAATGTTTTTTTGAAATTATTTCGAGAGTGGTCACTTGGTACAAGCGCAAAACTTGTGATTTTGAGTAATCAGTTGCAAAAAATATTTGGTACAAAACGTTTATGACGATATTATCTAGTACGTAAAACAGATCAGACGGCCTCATTTTAAGATCCCGAAAAGCCACTCAATCATGTAGGTATCGATGACTCGATGTTTTTAACCATAGAACCGTCTGGTTCAATTTAAGGAACAAATGTTAAAATATAAAGTTTATTCGATGCAAATTAACTATACTCATGGACAAAACATCGACTTAAAGTTTCATGCACGACTTTTGGAAAATTAACTCAATCTAGCAAAATAAAACTAAACCAAAAGTTAAAAAACTGTGTATCTACTGTTTATGATTTTAGTTTGATGGTTTTCTAGTTTTTGCTTTTAGTGTTTAGCAGTTTTGTAGACTGAGTTATTTTTTTCAAAAGTCGAGCAACAAATCTCGGGTCGATTTTTAGTCCACCAGTGTATTTATGTCTCTGCTTATTCTTATTTTAATAAATTATAATCTTTTACGCCCGAATTGGGCCAAGGGCTCAATGTAAACTAATTAAAAATTTAAAAAATGTCTATAAATAACACAAATATATTTCCACAATTTCTTGGAAAAAAAATAATAATAATTTAATTAATTATAAATTATATAATTTTTTATACATTATTTTTCATACCTATAGTTCCTAGTACGATTGCACTTTTTATAATATCTATTGAGTAATACACTTATTAACACACAAAATATATATACAAGAAATATTAGCCAGCTCGTTTATTTATAGTATAATAAAGTTAAATTAATGTTTTTTTGTGACGATGAAATACACATTTAAAAATAAAAAAAATCAAATTAATATCGAGGTTGAGCACGAGCGATTGCTTTTCATAATACTGAAGTTTATTTAATATTAGTTCGCTTCATTTTAACATAATATTAAAAATATTATTTGTTCCGACATGTTATTACTATTAGTTGTGGACGTACAAGGCAACTTATGTAAGTCGGTATATAAATACTGTATATAATTTGCGGTATATGAATACCGATCGACAAAAGTTGCCTTCTACTTAGTTTTCAAAAGCTACAGGTCCCGTCAATCATTAAGATCGCTGAAGGGTACTGAGTGGGGGAAGTGTGCGTTCACTTAGAATCCTCATTCTCGAATTTCGAAGTAGTTCCTTGGTTCCAGAGATGAGGATGCCAGCGAAACATTCCGCTAGCAGCCTCAGTGAAAAACTCGATTTTCTCTGAAACTACGATAGCACATTTTTTTCCTTTGGGCACTATTAGACAATAAATATTGGCATAATCAGAATATCAAAATTCGAGCATGAGGATTCCAAGTGAACGCACACTTCCCCCAGTCAGTACCCTTCAGCGATCTTAAAGATTGACGCGACCTGTACTGCGATTGTAAAAATTTACAAATTATTTAATTTACAGATTTTTGAACCGTAGAAGGTGTGTGTCGTTAAACAGGATCCTTTTTAGGGATCCGTAGTCAACAAGGAACCCTTATAGTTTCACCATGTCCGTTTGTCTGTCTGTCCGCGGCTTAGCTCAGAGACTATCAGTTTCATTTCTAGAAACGGTTGTTTCTAGAAATGTGAAAACATTCACGGCAGTAGTATATATAACGAAGTTAAAAGAAAAACTGTCACAGCTAAGTAAGCTTTACAAGTTAACGAGTAGTAATCAATCGAGCAACTTATCAATATTAAAGGCAAATTTCGTACCTACTTCATAATTCCCTTGAAAATTACTTTGATGAAGTTGTACTATGGAACCCTACATTGTGCGTGTCCCGACACGCATTTGACCGCTTTTTTAATCACAAAAGTCTTATCCATAAATTGTTAATCCATAAACTGTTAATCCATAACCGTCTAGTCAAAAACATCATAAGTCATAATAATTATGCAACGATTCTTTATTCATAATAGTTTTCAATCATTAAAGGAGATGATGTTCCGTCCGTGTACCTGCGTGTGTGATTCCTTGCTTTCTTGCATTTCTATTCCTAGAAATAATAATAGATACTTAAATTACTTGTGCTCTATCTCTTGTGAAAGATCTCGCGATGACAAAAGAATGCGTGAAAAATGTAATACTACGTATATGTATAATCAACCTTAAAACGGAAGCGAGCGAAGAGAGTTCGAAGTTTAGAAGGCTATAACGCAAAGGGGACCTTGATTTACCTCTGCCTAACATTGTTCTTTGGTTTAATGTGAGAACAACAGATCAAGTCACCGTCAAGTACTTGCGTTTATGATTGCATGCTTGCTTGCTGTCTGGCAAATAAGTCAGCATGCGTGTTTGCTTCAGGGAACGCTTGAATTTATATTAGTACAAATATAATAGGTTCTAACATAACTAGCGTTCTTTCCCTTGTGGAAGATCGCGAGATATATCTGTCGCAGGGATATGATAAAATCCGTGATTTGATCAAATCCCGGGATATGTTAAAATAATAAAATGATTTTATCATATCCCTAAACGAATCTAGTGATTTGATCAAATCCGTAAACTGATTTAGTGATATGATAAAAATAATATTATACTGTAGTATTTAAAAGGTAAGGTTAAAAAGAAGCGATCGTGGCTAAGTGCAGCTTGCGTGGTCGCGTCAATCACGCAGGTTAACTGACTACAGACACGGTCATAACCTGGATGTGTTTGACTGTTTAACGTTTTTATGACAACATTTGTGTATCTGTGTGTCTTTGTGTATTTCTTAAAATGTTTTTGTTCATTTGGTACCAAATAAATAAAGTTCTAATGTTAATTTTGTAAGATTTTTATGAGTTTTAATGTATGTTGTAGCAATTTTTTTTTTAAACTACAGAGGCATGGGTCTCTTCCCATAAGTCAGGAAGGTTAGGCTATACTCGACACACGGGGGCCAAGCCGGATTGGTGGAGGCTATGGGGATAGTGGCCAACCCCAGTGTCGAAAATTTTCTACTATAATCACAAAAAGATTCACTCAAATCGGTTCACCTGTTTTTCATGATAGGCGAACAGACAGACAGACAAAAATAGTACATCGATGGACATGAACCAAAAAAATTAATAATAATTTTAACCCGGTAGCAATGATTTATTACTGTTTACATGGGGAAAATACGGTCAATATTTTTTTAACTATTTGTTATCCTAAATAAAATACGTCTACTTAATTTATGAATACCATTCTATTATTTACAACATTCTTTGATAAAAAGACTAGTACTTAGATAGGTACACGTCGTTCATATCTTCTAGTTACAATAAACTTAACCCAGATTTGCAAACGACTGAAAGGTGCGTCAGGAACCTATACTTGTTCGTCCTATGATTCTACCGGCGGCGAATCCTGAAAATGAATACTCGAAAAACAATAGCACGAGGACCAGCGATGTAAATGAACAAAAGTCTAAATTGTTATTTAGTAACCGTTTCAAATTTCAGATCGGATGTTAGAAAATCTCTCAGGATGCAGAGCTATCGATTTGGGCAAAGTATACGATTTAATAAAATCAGCTTTAGCTATTTAAAACTAGGGCTTCGACTCATGAAATTGAATACCTTTTCTAAGAAACTAATAGTCAATTTGCAAAAACACTAGACTTTTCCTGATGGGCCAGTATGGGAAGTCTTTTCACGCGAGTTTACGATTGGTTCCCTACACAGAAAAAAACGCTTTTTTGCTACAAGAATCAAATATGTTTCAACTGATATTTCTTAATCTCAAATATAAAGATTGCTGAACGACAATCGCACCAACGTTGTAAAAATGTTAAATTCTAAAAATCAAGATTTAATATTTTGTGACAGGAAATTTATTACTCAGTTGAAAACGCATATCATGGATGAAAATAGACTTCTCGCAATTAAAACGACACATTTCAATATTGTTACATTTAGTACTTGGGCTTATTTCTTAGGCGAAGATATTTTCGACTTTCCTTATGTCGAAAACCTAAAAGTTCTTGAATAAAGTAAACTCTCTTGGTTCAAGAGAATATTTTTTCTGTGTAGGTACCTAAAGGTAATTGTTCAGTTTCATGAGGACAAGTCCCAGTAAAAACTGTGTCAGCTGATTTTGTTTTGTGGCAGAGTGGAGTTGTTTATTTTGATCAAATTTTGATGAAGTTTATTTTGATCAAATTTTGATGAAGTTTATTTTGATCAAAATTTGATTTTTTAAAATGTTTTCATCTTTGGAAACCTTTGGGTATATTGTTTACTATTATATAAGGTATAATAGAATAAGCCGGAACTATTTAAAATGGCGCTTCTTGTCGTGAATCTGAAAAAGTTATGCCAAGAACCCATACTTGATTGACCGACCAGCTGACCGATCGGTATGAAAAGTCTCAAAAATAATTGAGTATTCAGTATAGTAATATCGTAGTATCCTCGGGGAAAGTTGTCGAGGTTCATGAGCTGAACCCTCAATGTAAATAGTTTCAGCTGCTTTTGTTAAACCTTATTAAGTATCATGAAAGCTAACGAAAATGTACATAAAGATACAAAGTTAAAGTGCTTTGAATATGGAAGTCGCTTGCTACCTATCAAAGTATCAATCACTGTTGACAGAGTACGAATACCTATCACACTCATCCTTTTCTGTATTTTTACAATTGCACAAATTTAAATAATAAGATAATTATATTATTACGATTGAAATTTATCTGCTAGGTACATCATATTAATTATTATCAAATTAAATATTAATTTATTTACATACGAATTTCCAAGTAAAACGTAACTTAAATCCAATCAAAACATTTGGTTGAGATAGTCGTCGTCGTAGGGGGTGTCACCAGTTCAGACGGGTGGTCATGCGTAGTGGGGGTAGGAGCCGAGGTGTGACGTCACGTGCGGGGGCGCCATGGAGTGGGGCGAGTACAGGTTACCGCCGCCGCCGCCCCAGTTGCTCCACGACGCCGACGGGAATATCGAAGCTGGAACAATGGAACTCACCTCAATAATAAATTAATATTACTAAAAAAGTTGAGATCTGCATATTAACTATATTACAAATCTTAAAAAAATTATGCAATATAAAATTACCATCATTATAAATATACATTCGCAAGTTTAAATCTCCTAAAATAAAGTCATCAAAAGTCTTCCGGACACACTCAACGCATCTTTTTACTGCGCAACTATGAACTCGAAATTGAACTTGCCGCAAGAGCCGAAACTGTCTTAGAATTCTCAAGAAATGCATAGCCGTTTTGTACTTTAGGTACATTAAGTCAAGTGTGCAGAGGAGCCCGTGCCAATGACAACCCGTTTCGAGTAGCGTGCCAATATTTGTGCAAGCAAGTGTACCCGGACATTAGCACCGAAATGCAGATTACACTCGAGTGTGTGTACATAGCTGGTGTTGAAAAAGGGTGCATGAATTACATGATATTAGCACAATTCGGTGGCGAAGGTTTCCTTAAAATAATTCTTATGTTTACCACCAACTTGACAAAATAACATCATTATTACAATGTTTTATTTCTGATGACTTTATAAAGGAGTAGGAGAATCAGAGTACCTTATTGGTTAAGGTACAAAGATGGAAAAATCGCATATGCCTTTCGCGTTTGCAAGTTATAAAATACCCAGTTCTACCTTATAGTAATTGAATATTACCTGTGGAGGTTGGCATCGCCGCGTGAGGCGCCATGAAGGAGGAGAGCTTGGCCGAGTGGTGGTACGAGCTCATAAAGAGGTCGCTCTGGTACTTGTACGCCGGGTCGCTGGCTGCCGGCTGTGTGGCTGCAGCCAGCCCTTGGAAATCGAATTTGTACGCATACCGTTTGCCGTGCACTTTTGTCATTATGTTCTTGTCGTAGTAGTATCTGTGTAAATGTTACAAACGTTAGATATTGCAGAATAAGAAATAAATCTCTAACCATCTGCTTTTAGAATAGAATGAGATCATCGCTTAGATACTAGTATAGTGAGGGGTATCAGTATGTTACACCGCACAGCAAAAACGGGTACCCGAGAATTCGCAAAGCGCAGTTACCGCGAGCGGGCTAAATTTACCTGAGTGCTCGGCTGAGCTTATCGTAATTCATGTTCGGTTTGGACTTTCTCTCGCCCCACCGGCGCGCCACCTCATCCGGGTCCGTCAGCTTGAACTCCCCGTTGGTACCCTCCCACGTGATGCATCCAGCGTTGCTCGAGTCGCTCAATAGCTCAAGCAGGAACTGCCATAATTGGATCTGTCCTGAACCTGAAAAGCGCACATTGAATTTTCTATTAAAAGTCTTTGTTTAAAAACATATTAGAGTTTTTTATGGTTCAGCCCCTGAAATGGTCATTAGAGAAGTATGTCTGCATTTAAAGTGTGCAGGAATGCTGACCATATTTTCTATTAAAGTTTGAAGGAACCTTTTATGTGCAATACTGGCCCGAATGATAACTCGATAAGTATAGATCATGATTTAGAGTAACACCGAATATTAAAGTTTCCTTTGGTTACTACGCATTTGTACCACGACGCAATTCAGTAACCTTACGTGCCTTTCGAGTCATTTCAGTTTTTTTTTTGTGTGATAGGTGGCAAACGAGCAGATGGATCACCTGATGGTAAGCGATTACCGCCGCCCATAGACACCCGCAACACTAAAGGAGTCATAAGTGCGTTGCCGACCTTTAAAATGGGATGGGGGCTGGGGGACTTGGGGGGGGGGAAGGTTGGGCCTCCAGTACCCTCACTCACTCGGCGAAACACAACGCAAGCGTTGCTTCACGCCGGTTTTCTGTGAGGCCGTGCTATCACTTCGGTCGAGCCGGCCCATTCGTGCCGAAGCATGGCTCTCCCACGGTTTCTATATAGATGTGTAATATTTAAGTCTCTGTTATGATTTAAAAACTACCTCTTGGCATTCGGACAGGTCAATGATCTAAAACTAGAAAAATCACGTTTTGAATCATGGAACATTATAAAAAAAATGCCTCAATATAATCTTACTAACTCTTATCACATAAAAAAAAAACTCAAAATACAAGAATCTTATTTTCAAAGATTTTAGAACATTACTATTTTTCCTTATAAGTAGTTACTTATAAGGAAAAATTCCACAATATAATCTTACTAACTCAAATTATTTTTCTAGGTGAAAGTATGAAAAAAATTGAGAATTCTCATTTAAAAGCTGTTAAGACTCGTCTTTAACTATGTGTGAAGTGTGAAGATAAAAGTAAAGTTACAAGTAAAAGGTGCTACGCTGCTACGAGATTTGCAGAGCAGCAAACCTCGAAGATAAAATCTCTGTGTAAGTTACTAAAGTTTTTCTGTACATTTCTTAAAATATTAGTCATTTAACGGAATAAAAATTGTGTTAGTGATAACTAAAACAAAGATTGATAAACCTCATTTCGTTGCTTTTGCGTTAAAGTATATTGACAACGCTGAACACGTTAAAAACAATCTACTTCAATCGTAACAACTACAACTATGCTATGTTGTATTTTGTTTTTGTAAATAAAAAAGCGCTTAATGACTTTAGATAACATTTTTATGGGACCACCTCTAAAGTATGATCTACCAAACAAAAAAAGAACCATAAAAATCAATTCATAATTGGTGGAGTAATCGCGTAACGATCATACAGTCGAACTGAGAACCTCTTCCTTTTTGAAGTAGGATTAAAAATGAGGAGACGAGAAAATAGAGAAGCCATAGTTATTTTTTGTGATTTTCCGTATGGGTTAATAGCCTGGGTCGGGCACGGCGCAGGGCGGAGGGCAGGCGCTCCGCCACGCTCCGCGTACAGGGCCACTGCGGCGAGGGCGGCACGGGCGCTGTTCGGAACGAACTGTAGCACCGTTAGCAGACGAATGTATTTGAAAGAATACACGCTAATCATTAAATCATTAAAATAATTTAAGTTAATTTGTATCGTCTGTCTAAATCGTGACCATTCAAATCCTGTCTAACATTTATTAAATTAAATTAACTAAATGTCTAACATCAGCTAGAATTCCTTTTTCAGTATTTCTGAATTTAGTTTACTGACAAAGCAATTTCTATCAAATCAAACTGAAACCCGTTTTATAATGTAAAAAATAAAAATATTTAACTTGGAACCAAATACTAAGTACCTATTTTTCAATATAGTACAGCATTTTTGGTAGTAGATAAATATGGTAGTTTTACTGGCTAATGTTGCTTATACTATTTTCATAATATTTTAACTAGTTGTTTTTGGTCCCAAATAAAATATTTTTATTTTTACAATTACCTAAAGATATCATAACAAGTGAAAAACTAAATTCTAGAAAAAATGATTTGTAAATGTCATTAAATTGGCTAATACTTTGTATTTATTTGCTTTCTTATATTTTTCAGACCGTACCTCCTCAATGTAAGTGCACACGAGCGTACGATCCGCGCGATTTAGCCGCGATCCGCCGATGTTAGTGCGAGTCACGGGATGAAGTCACTCGCGCACCCGGGCTATGTCCGTACGCCTCATCGGTTTTATGGCTATCAATTATTGTTTCATTTGATTCTTATGTACTTACTTACTTGTATAATACATATAGTACTTGCTTATGTAGGCATGTAAGCGTTTTGTGGCGAAAGGCCGTGTTTCAGTTAATTTGATTGACTGGTCAAGTATCTTGGGATATGACCCTTTCGACCTTTATTTGTATTAAAGATTATTTTAATGCTTTTAGCGAATTTTTGATTACATAAATTATTTCTGTTTGAAATTAAAGTTATAATAATCATAATTTTAAACACATCACAACCCATTTCCCCCATGGATATCTAGGACATGGATATCTTTCCATACTTTGAGAATATTAGACTATAATTTACATACGAGGAGTACCTAGATAAGTCCGTTTTAATGGAGGTTTGGGGAGTGCCCAATATCGATATAACGAAATTAATGATGTAATGAAAAACAGGATACATGTCTACATAAATGTTACTAACAGTTTACAATTACTTTATCTTACGTCCCATTCCAAAACCAAGGTAAGTTATCCGACAAAAGCCTGTCCCTTTCACAATCTAAATATTTATTATAGACTGTCCTTCTGTCAAGGTAAAAGTAACTCGCACGAAAATGTTCTAGAAAGCTTTCTTAATTCTTACAATGATGTTAATATTTTCAAACAAAAAAAATCATATTACTGTAGCTTGTCAAACTCGTGATATTGACATGGCGTTTTCGTTATTTTCACGGTGCGCCAAGGAGTAAGGCTGGGCGTGGCCGTGTGAACCACCGCGTAATCGGACCCACAGGCAAAGTCACGTGCCCTTAATTGTCTTACCTCGGAATAATAGACAACTGAGCCACGCCAAGATTTATTACAACGAAATAATATGCTGTGATTTAAAGGTAGACATATTATCGAGGGTTCCTGGCTATCTGACAATCAAAGTTAATTATAAAGTCGTGTGGTGATCAAACTGGGGTGTAAAGCTATTAATATCTCACGAGCAATTAGAGAAGGAGGTATATAAAAAAAATCTTTATAGTATTATTCCAGGGCATTAAAATTTTCAAAAATTATTTAACCCTAATCTACCTAACATCGTACAGGAAGGGAGTGGCTGAAAATCATCGCGGAGCCATAATACGGTTTCGTTTGTGCTGTAACGAAAAGCCTAAATGATGTGACGTAGAAGTCTACTAATGAAAAAAGAGAATAATAATATTGGTAGACCAATAGGGCAAAAAAAACTTACACAGAGATATGGCAACAAACGAAATTGTATAGGTGACTGATATTGGTTGATAGTAAACTTAACTATTTAATCCAAAGTAACGATTTCCGAAGCAGTAGTGCAAAATAAAAAAGTAAATTATTTCATATTCCTAATTTGGGACTGTACTGTCAACACAAGCTATTTTTATGAATCAAGCAACGTGCAGGGGGCGCGTGTGGCGTGCTTAGGCCCCGGTACTGGCTCATACCACTAACTGTTAACATTTAACTTTCATAAGGGCCGATCGTTCCGATAATCATATACACACTACACAGGCAATTATATCACACGGTTCCCATACGATAATTAGTTTAACAGTTCACCCGGTGAGTGTGGTCATTATTATACAATTTATATTTATGAAGTTTTGTTTATTACCGTATTACGCAATTTTAGGTGTTGGTGGAGAGTGTCTCCCGTAAATGCACTAATATAACAAGTTCTTATAAATGTGTCACTTTGACTTAGCTGATAGCTATTCAATAAAATGATCAGCAAGTAAGCCTGGGTGAAGCAGTAATTACAACTGTTCAAAGTATCACAATGCTACACGCACTGTAAACCAAAAACTGTATGCATAGGTATGAATCTAGGACTATGCAATAAATAAAATAGTATTTTTTTTGTGAAAAAAAAGCTGGTCCACCGAGTCAGTCTGCGGTCTCATAGTCGGCTCCCTCCCACTTTTCGGTACAGGATGGTTCTAAGTTTTCGGGCTCTCTCCATATCTTGTGACCAAAACATGAGAGTGTTCTTCGGATTACTGTAGACAAGTCTTTCCTTGTTTTGTTCTTCATACTTTTTAGTATGGAGTCATTAAAACGGAGGGCCCTCCATGATTTTCCATCATTTGACGCCAGCACCACATCTCAAATGATTCGCTTCAGATCCGCGGCTTTCATCGTTTAAAAAATGAAAAAGACAAGTACTGGTTTGATCTTTGTTTTGTACAAAATATTATCCATATCTTTGCCAAAAATGAAAAAGACAAGTGTCCGTACTGGTTTGATCTTTGTTTTGTACAAAATATTATCCATATCCTGTTTGATCTTTGTTTTGTACTAAATATTATCCATATCTTTGCCAAAAATGAAAAAGACAAGTGTCCGTACTGGTTTGATCTTTGTTTTGTACAAAATATTATCCATATCTTTGCCAACTATAACTATAGCGTTCGTCACCATTAAACACTTCTGGGCATCTCTCTTTCAAATGCCCCGTTATTGGTGATCAGGGTATCAAGATAGGTAAACTCCTGCACATGACTTTCGCCGTACTTCGGTTGAGAGGCACTCTGAGGTATTCACTGATGGTCTCCACCCGTCAAAGGAGAGCTATTTAATTTTTATCATCAAGACCCTTTAAGTTCTGTTACGCAGGTTTAAAGATGTTAACGTATTAAGTGCCAGTTTGGAATTCTTGAATCAAGCGAAAGAAATTCCGCACACCGGTTAGTTAGACTAACTATAAAAAAGGTTATGAACAAAGTCTATCAATGTAAATGTTATAAGAACTTAAGAAACGAAATCCCCATGCAAGGTTCAGTTCCCTTAACAGGACCGTTATCGAGATCTCGCGTGCGAGGGCAGCGCGGCCCTGGTCACCCTATTTTCTCAGGGCTCACCCTTCTTATGAGGTCAGTTTCGTTGGAAAGATACGGCTATGAAAGTTTTAGGAAAGGCTACCAGTAGGTGAATGTAAAAGGGACTAAATGTGAGAACTATTGTCAAAAAGGTTTCTTAAAGCAGGCGTACCTGAGTTTGCCAAACGACTGCTTGTTGGGCCAAACATCTGATATGGATCTGAAACAAAAGAAAATTATTAAATTACTAAAGGCAAAGTAAATTAAAAAAATTGTCTTTTTTACAAAATATGAGCTTGCAAATTAGTTACCGAGCCATCGAAACTTATTGATTTAGATGCTCGTCTGTTAACATTTAAATCGAAAGATGATCGCTTCGTCGTCGGTATACAATACATAATGTATGAAAACATCAACCTAAACAAAGGAATATTGTACCTGTGTATTTCATGATGCATATAGGAATTTAAAAATAACCTTAGATGTATCATTACTCGCACAGATAGACTTTTATTTATATTTATCACATAGATCAAATCACAGGGTACTTAAAACATACTAAAGATAACAGTAACCATAGAGACAGTAGCAACAACATTATGCCCAGTGAAAAAACTAAGATACACTGCATAGATTGCATTTCAAACAGGTATAATGAGAATGGCAGGAGACCTGAATGTATCTGAATTTGCATAGATAGTTGAGGCTTTCGTTCGGGGCCGCGGTCCGTAGCGACGCCGGCGCCGCGCGCCCTTCGCGGTGTGACCAGGCGTTCGTTATTCAACACTCGTTGCATCTATAGCCTGGAGTTATATCTATTTTATTTATTAACCCCACTCGTGATTTCTTTCAGCATTACATTGTAGAGCAGTTTGTCAGAAAAGTGTCGGTGGCTCCACGGTAGTGACTTTGACCTCCAAATCAGAGGTCTTGGGTTCAAATCCTGGCCACAGTACTTACCAATGTGTTCTCGAAACATACATACAGTTTCATACCAAATGCTTTACAGTGAATAAAGTGAAAACATTGCGAAAGAACCTGTACATCTATGTATGAACATGTCACTAGATGTGCATAAAGGTCGCGATTCACACGTGCGAAGGTCTAAATCTAAATGGTAAGTGCAACACCAGGCAACCGCCGTCTATCCCTTGTGATAGCACAGCTAAATTGTACCACTTGATAAGGAGAAGACGAAGACGAAGAAGAAAATAATATATGTTGTGTTCTAGAGTAACATAAATTATTATCCAGATCAAACTGTAACTAATTAAGAATTACTTTATCCGAAACGTTCTTATTTAAATCACTTTACGATATTTCAGCTGATGACCGTCATTTACTTTGATTTAGGTGTAATTATCAAGCATTATAAAACTCTTAAGCACAAAATATCCCCCATAATTTTGCTTAGGGTCGGCACTCGGCATAGCCTATAAATGCAAATTTCGGTAATAATAATCATATTACATTGAAATTGAAACAAAAGCGCCCCCATGACGACAGTTCTCGCCTTTTGTTCATATTATATTAAGTGGTAATTGTTAGCGGTTCTCGAGTTAGTGCGCGGACTTTGCATTGGGGAGCTGGGCCCGTGACAAATGAGCTACTGACAAATATACATGAAAAGCACTACATGACTACTCCAGACAGTATTGCAATGGGTACTCCTGGTAGCAAGTTTAGGCACAAATCGGCCGAACAGAAATAATATTTATTATATAAGATGGCAAAAGGCTATCGGACTACTTGATGGAAAAAGGCTACGGCCGCCGACTATAGGCATTTGCAACCTCATAAGGGTTATCAAACGTTTCTTATTTAGAAGATAGCAAAAATATCTGTTCACACTTTCAATCTTAAAGTCCATATATTTTTATATTATCATACAAAACACATCATTTGACTCTCTACAATCCACAGGTATAAAGACTTTTGGATTGCGTAATAGGCGTCGGGCGCCGGCGCCGCAGTCTGCACCTCTTATACTCAAGTTGTTTTTATGCTTTAAAAAGAAAAAATTGACTGAATATTACGACTGATATATTCATACACGCAAACTCGACTATGGACAGGATTTCATGAAATATGATAACGTTTATTTTCCCCATTTCCTCGGAGTCTTGCCGTTTTCTTTATCGAATTGAGCTATCAACCTGTAATTTACAGCTAAAGAAATTGGTGCAAATATTCCTTTAGAAGTTTTATTCTGCAATGTATGTTTATATTTGAGTATGTGTGTGAAATGCAAATCTTATTCACAAACACTGAATTATAGTTGTTAAATTTTACGATATTTTTATTGCTCTCTGTAATTACCGCGTATAGGTTAAAAAAATAATTGAAAAATAATCTTGATTACGGTTGGTTTTATATAATTCTTTGCTGGGGTCCTTCTAATAATGCATTTTAGGCTATAAAGAAAGTTAATTTAATGATTCGAGAATGAAATGCTTAATCTCTTTTATGTTTCCTCTAATGACCAACTATCGAGACTAAACGCTGCCTCGTTAAGTCACGGGGGAGTGATCACGATCAGACGCTCGCTCGTGCTGTCAAAGCCCCATTTGTAAAAATGAAAGATGGTATAGTGCAGTGTTGCGATCCATGATCTGCATGACTAAGCTACGCAACAAAAGACACGTACTGAATCAAAAATATTCACAATAACAGTCAAATTGGGGTTGGTTAAATGGCTGGCAGGGGCCTGGGCCCGGCGCGATCTAATCGAGACGATTATGATAAATGACTCCCTGCGCAAGGAGTGCAGAGTGTGGACGAGTGGGGTATCGACTCTATCGCTGATCTGATAACGAGTTGGAATTTAAATCTTCATGTACTGTAATAAACAACCTACGTTTCTAGGCAAACGGTCAGGTTAATTAATTCAGAAGTTGGCTAAAATCAACATATTTAAAATGAACCTAGTAATAATATTTTATGTATAAAGTGATAATATATATAATATGCACCTACGCCTCTTTTTTAGGTCGTTCTGGATATTTTTCAATAGCCTTAAAGTAACAGTTTTTTAGTTAGGAGTAAAATTCGTCTAAATATTCGTTTTGAGTATTCTCATATGAATACTTATTTATATCGTAACGTTATATTATGAAAACAACTGTATATTATTTAAACAATGCACCGAAAAGGAATATGGACTGGCTAAATAAATAAATATCAAAATAGGAATTAATAAATAAGGGCTTTAATAACAGCACAAAACAAGCAAACAGCATTACAGGACGCATAGCATAACCAACACCTGGAAACGTCGCAAACGAAGTTACATCCCGTGAATTCGCCAAATAGGATTGTCAAAAGTGATTACGATTTCGATTTGCGATCAAATTGGTGGGACGAACGAATGGCGGGCTTTACTTATGTTCCCAGTTATAACCTCATTGCCGTGGCTGTTACTGCTGTTTTTGTGTTGTCTAACTAAATTGTTTTTCTTCGGTGATTTTATTGAAAAGATGTCGATAAAGATTTTTTGCTGCGCTGCTGAAGTTTGGAATTAAAATGCCATTTGAACGTATTCTTTATTGCTTATGATATTGCTTGTTTCTCTTCTTAAAATATTTTGATTTTTCGTTAAAAGCCATAAGCGTACAGTTACAGAATATACGAAGGCAAAGCAGGAGGACAGAATATGTTGAGTAATACTACTTTTAAGATTTTATTTTATTTCTTTGCCGGCGAGATTAATATGTATATCCGTGCCAAATTACAGCTGTCTTGTACTAATAGTCTCTGAGATAAGCCACGGACAGACAGTCAGACAGACGGACATGATCGAAACTATAAGGGGTTCTTTGCCGACTACGGAACCCTGAAAACGAGACACTTTTGCTGTCAGTTTCTATTATTAATCAGCTAAAGGCCACCACAAAAGTAAAAGGAAGTTGAAAGTATTTCGCGCATTTATCCCGGCTAACACATTTTATTTGGTTGTGCCACGGTGGCAGCGTGGTGGACGTCTCCCCCGCTGCGGCAGTGTTTGCGGGGTCGCTCCGTCACTTCCCGACGTTGGGTCAACAAGACATTCCTTCGGCAAACACCGCGCCCGTCTATATGAAATTTATTGTACCACCGCGGGGGCAACATCTTTAGTTATTAGAGGACATTTGGACAGTTTGGTAACGTGGAAATATTACAATTTGCACGAGTCTTTCTTATCGGTTGACGGAGACGAGATAATGAACACAGTGGAAAATATTAAAACGCACGGGATTATGTTTTTTTTTTGGTTTGGATTGGCAATCCTGATGAGACAAGTGAATCACTGGACGTCGCTTGATCATTTTTCGCACTTTTTCCCCGTTTCCAGCATATGCACATACCCAGTGTCATGCCAACAAGGGTATAGTCAGATGAATAGATGAGCACGAGGATTTAATTGCAGCTCTATTAAAGGCAGAACTAAATTCCTAATCCACTGTTATACCTTCTCTATAGGTAACATTTTACGACCCATTTCATTGACTAATTATGAAGAAACTTAGCGAGGCCAGGGGTTGAAATTGTTAAATTGTCGCCGTTAGCATTCAAACCTCATCGACAGACATTATGACTGATTGCCGAATGAACCTTATGATGTTAGCCTTTCTGATGTCCATTACCAGTCCTAATCTTGCCATGATGTTTGCACACGCGAAATGCATATTAATGCTTATTCTTTCCACATAAAGCACAATATACCACGAACGCTGTTACAACGAAGAAAAGTATAAAGTAAAAGCAATCTTAAAGCATCGCCACAAAACTAGAATTTGTAGAATGATGTGTCAGCTACTGAAGTTCCACCGTAGTAGCTGGGGTTAGGGTCGAGTACAGGGTGTTTTAAACACAGAGTGCGTTAAGGCAGAGTAGTTAATGCGTGACGCACAAAAGGCCAAATCACGGCCCTCCGACGCCGACGTGCGACCGCGTCAAAGAGCGAATTTGTATTCCAATTAGGACACCCGCGCCGCGCCGCCGTCGCTATAGACACCCGTCGATCAATATTAAATGATAGTCATAGACATATTTTTTGTAGAAAATTGTGTAACATGAAGTTTGTTTTATGAAGTTTTTTTAATGTTTGTATAGGATATATTTGATCTAATTTAAGATATTTCTAGTAATGCTGCCTGCCTTAGGAAAATACTTGATAGTACTCGTAATGCTAATTTGACAAGAGAAGATTTACTTAGCCTACAGACAATGCAGTAATAGTAGTGAGGCCATAAAATAATAATAAAGGGATAATCAATCGATTTGAGCGAGTGCATTACTGCCGACCCTCGCCGTCGTTAGTGCAATTCCGAGACCCCTGCAACATTAGCTATTTTTGATTGCGATTTTTGGCCCCAATCTTGGATTCAGTAAAAATTACACTGTAACTACAATTGTGACAGTTTTGATTATTTGATTAGGAAGCTAAATATTTTGTTTATTGTGTGCTAAGCAGAAAATACTTTTATAGCTTAATAATCATTAACTACGATTTTTGTTTATAATATTTTCGGAACTTGCGATTTATTAGCGAAAAAACGACTATGAAAATTTATACATGGTTTTGAAAGTCAACATTCTGAAACCATGTTTCCGTAACTGTGATTCGTGAACAACAAGAACAAAGTATTTGTCATTGTATTTAAGAACACACACTAAAGCACATCGCATGCTTGCCAGCCGTACCCGAGCCTAGCACGCGCAGCAAAATAAAAGGTGCCGCTTCTTTGATAACACCAATTTCTGCCCGCACTCAAAATTCGAACACGCATATTTTTTACATAGTTAGGCATGTTAGACAGATACTTTGTAATAAAAAATAAATTTTACAGCACGTACTCAAAAGTTATAAAGTGATTGACTAATTAATGACTAATTAATGAAGATCAAAAATTACTAAAATTGCAAGTAGATTTATTTTATAGCATTGACAATAACAAGCGGATTGACTCATAATGAAAATAGCAAAAAAATACCTTAAAGGAGTCCTGTTTCCAGAAAGAAACGATACTGCCGTTTGATAGTATCGTTGAATAATTACCTACTATATTCGTTCAGTAGTAAAATCGTTAGAGGCGTTTATGACATTTTTTTATCACCGACAGACATTATATACTTTCTCTGCTTTCGTATTACTTGCAACAGTAAAACAGCCCAAATTATATGTAAATCGAAGCTCATATAATAAGTTTTAGGTACTTGGTTTTAAGACCTGTAAAAGTACTGCGACTTAAGAAATACATTGTACAGCCACGCTTCTCGCGAATCCTGCTTGTTAACGGTTCGCGAAAGCTTCAACCTCTGCCAACTGCCATATACAGAATTGTCATGGCTCAATTCAAGTTAACAATAAATATTCGTAATCAGTTAGTTAGTAGCAACGAATAGGGGAAGTAATCGGGCATGAGATTTTTGTCATTTAGAAAAAGTTTTAGACCAAAAGTTGTCATATACATTTCACTTTTACCAACAACGATGCTGAACATATCTTCTATACCGTGTGGAGTCATGTGGAGTCATAGAGGGGACGACGACGACGACGACGACGAACGACGCATGTCTAGTATATAATTGCCTACTTTAATTGCGGCTATACCTGGCTATACTCTCGTCAAAATAATGTGTCGATAGAATAAGGGTAGTGTTGCTATTTAACGAACCCCTCAGATAAGTCTAACACTGCGTTGACACGATACTCTTAAGTATCATGTTAATTATAAACTAAAAAGTCATTATGTTGTAAATGACAAAAACAATGATCACGATAAGTAAATAGATAAATAAAAGTCTGCGTAAAAGGGAACTAGAATACTAAAAAGATGCGGAACAACTGACGTAGGAACATATTAGTTGAATATATTAAAAAAAATGGTTTTTACTTAAATTAATTGTTAATAAATTCATTCTTATGTTATGTGAATCTTTAAAAAATCATCCGATCAAATATGATTAATATTTGAAGTCGGAGGCATTAGATTCTAGTTTACCAGCTACTCCGACTGCAATGTGAAAATATCTAGTTCATTATTTCTAAGATATCGAACAGAACAGTCTTAATACCAAATAGCTTTCCTTTTTGCTACTTAGGAAAATCAAATAGACTATCGTACGTATTTTCCTGATGAAGAGGTTTTCATTAAACGTGGCTCCGCAGACCCTTAACGGTCGTCAAGTTAACTAGACCCCACTTTGCGTGGTACGTGACTGTTTTATATTTTATCTTACGGAGTCTTAGGAAATCACAAACTGAAGAGATTGTCTATTATTAATAAGTACTCTTTATTTGGATTTATTGTGTTTTCATTAGATTTAAGATTTATCAAGGACATACAATATTGAAATACGATATTTCATTTTCTTATATATTTTTTTTTATTTGTTATATTATCAGTTTATCACATTAAAAAACTGACGTTGAACATGTGTACAATATGTTACTTACAACATTATTGAGAACTACTCAACCAACCAACTGGAAAGAACATCGATATCGAATATGGCAAATATCTTTTTACAATTCTTGTTTAATGCTCACATTCACCCGTGCGTGCGTAGGTACATGCGTACTACACAGGTACTGTATATTTTTCGAGATTTTGTATTTTAACACGACATGGTGAGATTATTTCAACAAAAACATAAAATGAAAGGGTGTCAAATTCGTTAATGTGAGAGGTAACTGTTATACCCGCTTTTCCAATAAAATAAGCGAGATCTACCAAATTGCTCGAAATGCTCATAGTTCCCTTGAAGTACCTACTTAAGAATTAATATGAATGTATCAGTATAGAATTTGTATGAGTGTATCAGTGATAAAAGTATTGTTTTTTTTTTAATTAATTCATTTTTAACTCTAGAGTAGTCGCCTTTCCGTGAAACAAATGCAAATAATAGTTTAAAAAATTTTCTTAAAAGAAGGGAATGAGACCTTAACTATCAAAAAATAACATTTATTAAAGTTTTATACTTATTATTTGAAAAAAGAAATGTGCCCTGAGGAATCTTAGGTACAATTTCTTCAATTTTAACAACATCTTTATCTTAACTTACACAAAAAAGGTAAAAATAAATTTAATAACATAATTAAACGTTTTGGTCATCTAAGACAAGTATTTTAGCAAAATTATCCTGAAACATGTACATACAATGTTCTTTGCACAGTAACTTTGTGCATCTATGGCACCCTTTTTAACCGACTTCAAAAAAAGGAGGAGATTCTCAGTCAGAATATTTTTTTAAATGTATTTTTTTATGTATGTTCACCTATTTCGAAGACGCCTGAACCGATTTGGAAAATTCTTTTGTTGTTAAAAGGGTATACTTCACAGGTGGTCCCATATAAATTTTATCGAAATCGATTCAGCGGTTTTTGAGAAAATCAACAAAAACATAGCAAAATTGGAGTTGTTGCGATTGAAGTCGGTTGTTTTTAACGTATTCAGCGTGGTCAGTTATTTGTCCTTCTATTTTTCTTGAATGGACATACTGCATATACACCTGAGGGATACATTTTTATTTTCCGATGGCACAAATTGGTCGATTTGGTTTCTCAGCAAAGTGTTTACGTCAGATCTTCTAATTAGATATGGTCAAGTCATAGCCAGAGCAACTTCTTTAAAAAAACATTCGTCGTAACAGTAAAGTCAGTATTTCCTTTGTATATTATTTGACAAAACAAAAAAAAAACGCCCAATAATTAATCAAAACAAACTAAATATTAATATTACTATGACATTTACAATCAATACAGCATCATATGCGATGAAAACTATCAATATTTCAACTGCAATGAAAAACTAGACACGTAAATTTTACATACGTGAGTAGTCGCGCAGTGAACAATATGCCGCCAAACGCGACTAACCCATAACAACCCTTGCCTCCTGCAGTCACCCGCGCACAGTATTTCTTCTAAAACAAGAAGGTGAGGTACGGGGGGGGCTGCTACGCAAACGCTTGACTTTGAGAAATGCATCGTGTACAAAATAACACGAATTTTTTGCGGCGGGCGGCAAAATGCTCATAGCGCGAGCACTCTAGGGTTAATTAATTTTACGGTGAAGGAAAACATCGGAGAAAGCCTGCACATCTGCACACGTCCGTCGGTGTAAATCTAAATGCCCTACACGTGACCGCGGGTGATGCTAAGTGCAACACTAGGCAACCGCCGTCTATACCTTGTGGATAGAACGGTTAAATTGCCACACGATAAGAAGAAGAATGAATTCATAAAATTTGGATTTTTCCATGGTTTATGGGTGTTAAAAGTGGCCCGAAATGGCCCGTGTAAGTGCAGTACAGTATAACCAACGGCCTGTGCGTCGCCCTTTTCTTTGCGAACTTTGGCGGACACACTACCGTGTGTCTAGATGTTTTGGGGTGAAGGGTGGTACAGCAGTGCTCGATTTCATTAGAAAACACCGTGCGTGTTTGCGCTCGTGGCCGGCGCGTGGCGCGTGGCGCTGCGGCGCAGGCGGCGCGGCGGCGTGGGCCGAGATCAAATTACACCTACACGCTGAGATTGAGTTCTGTGATTAAGAACTTAGATTAACACATACCTTAGTGTTTTTAATATCGGAAAAAACTATTCTCAACTTTGCTTTTAGATAAGATTTTCGTGTTATTTACGCATTATACGCTAAAGGATTGTGATGATCCAAATATGACCCGTAGGTACCTACGATCTATATTTGGATCATCAGTCATCACAAACGTTTCTAAAATGTGCGAAATTGTGGAAGTTTTAATAGCTTCCTTGCAACTGGTGAAAGGTTAATAATCCTCCTTTAATATCGCAACGCAGCTGGTGGAGTAGAAGAAACTAAGATTTTGTTTGATATCCTATAAATATACCTACTTTGTAACTTCAACTTCTGAACTAATAACTGATGACAGGATGAATTAAATTAATAAGTTGGTACTTTCAATCCACAAATTCAAATCATTCTTCGAAATAAATTTATTTAAAAATCTAAATATTCGCGTTAAAAATATTTAAAAATTGGCATAACGAGAGTAAACGAGTGACCGTTTCCATTCGGAAATCCCTGGGACCGCTCGCTCTCGCCAAAAGGCATATGTTTGGACACAATGGTCCGAGACACAAATAAGCTTTTATGTGCGCTGGGTAACTGACCGTAGACAACAAACAAAAGCGAATGTTTGCAGAGGGAGTCTGGACGTAGAGGCAGTGAAGAAAATTTATAGTTTGTTAGACCTTCCGTGGCGGGGTCATACACATACAGGGCGTCTCTATACTGGCAAGTGTATTTTTTATACACAATTGGTAAGCCCTTGGCATTATCTTACAGATAAAAAAGTGAAAACACTACAACGTACTTAATAAACTTACAATTTAAGTAAAAAAAGCGTTCATAATATTTATGGATCCCTCTCGTAACGATCCATTTGGAACTGTAAATTTTGTTTGTTTAAACTCCGTTTTTTTTCATACCAACTTCACTGTAGGATTCAAGTGAAGTGATGATCAAAACCTATAAATTACATTCATTATTGCCCTAATATAAAACCTGCGCGAAAACATTGACAAATCATTATTTTCATTAATTCAATTTATGAAAAATATTTCCTAGAGATCCTTATTTTTCTAGCAGTGTACCAAATCCAAACCCAAGATAAAGAGCCCCTATTGAGGGAACATTTATTACTTCTTCACCTTCTTCATGTACTCTGCAGTTAGTAGAAAAAAAATAATGCGTAAAATAGCGCCGTACCTGGTTGTCGAAGATGTGTGTGTGCATCGAGCGTCGATTTTGACATCGCCGATAGTGAATTCGTGCCATAGCCTGCAACAAAACAACATCCATGTAGATACCTAAGTAAAGTCAACGAGGGGACTGATACTTCTAAAGTTAGATGGTGGTTTCTGTGGCGAAACTGGACTAAGGATACCTAGCCAATAATAATAATTATAATATCTGGGATAAATCACACACGGTCATCTGGCCCGAAGCTAGGATTCCCTGTATCTTGGGAACCAGAGACTGATATACATACACATACATAAAAAACAATATTATCTATGTCTATGTCTACATATACGTTTAAATACATACATATATAGATATAGATATAATACACCCAGACTCAGAGCAAACAATTCTGCTCATCACAGAAAAGTTTGCCCTGTGTGGGGATCGAACCAACACCTACTACTATACTGGGATCGAACCCACGACTCTCGGATCAAAAGTCAGGATCGCTAACCACTTAGCTACCAAGTCAGTAAAGCAAGTTAATTCGCAGACATGTAAACAAGTGCGTCATCTAACCCAGTATGGGCAGTCTAATTTTTGCAAATTGACTATGGACATCTGGAAAAAGTCGTTGAGTTTTATAATACATATTTTATTTATATGGAAACCTCCATTTGTATATTGTTGTACTGTCACAAGTAACTGTCCTGGGGGTCAAAAGAAAACTTTTTGCTTTTTTCTACCAGTCTTTCACACAAAATGGCTGAATTGAATTGAAATGAAGGTTTAGACGATTGTACAAGATGCAACAAAATTGGTGTTGGATCGGTAAATTTTACCATTTTGAACCACTTTTAAACTACGACTTTGCTAAAATGGCGAAAAAAAAACTTTCTGTCATCATCATTATCAGCATTGACATATCGCGTCTATAACTGAATCATCTGTCATAGACACGATAACTTCCCATATCAAATCAATAATGAGTTGATCGATTTTTACTGGAAGTCCAAGAATATTATTGCGATTGCAGCATGAATGTAGAACAAAGTAGTCGTTTAGTAAGATATGTAAAAGCTTTAGTCAACGGATCCCACACCTACTCTATTTTGTTACTCCCTGTGTATAAGTATAAAGACTACAAAAATTAGCTAAAATTGCTTAAACTGAGCTCCTACTCATAAAATTGAACAAACTTCCTCAAGAAATACAAAAAGTTCGCAAAAATTTTGTACTTCGTTACTAAGTTAGCGGTTTACACTTATTTAGTAGGTTTTTAATTAGGTAGGTTTGTAAATCAGCTGAGTTTAGGTAAGTAGGCAAGAGAATAATTAATTAAGTTCTGAAGGCACCCCAACTGTAACGTGGACGAACAAAGTCGCGGACACCATGCATAATGCATTTCTAATAATTATTTGTTTAAACCTACACTAGAACTAAAATTATCTAGTCAAAATGGTTTCTTCCTGACAAAATTTATCCCTCCGTGTACGTAGAAACAATTAGAATTCAATTTGGATTTTTGAACAATAACCAATAAATCATTATGAAAGGCCTTTGATATAAAAGCTCAATTGGTACCTCATTTAGCAATGGACTCTTGACGGTTATTGAAGTAACCAAGAAAGGAACAGGTAAAAAGATTGTCCGACGACGTATTGGCGAAAAGCAGGATTGGTAAGAATGGGACTACTTAATAATTATTTTGTATTGAATCATAATAACCATAAATTACAATTTATCAATAACATTATTAAAAATATATTCGATCAAGTTACGTTAAACTTAAGAGTAGTTCATACTTCAACTTTTGCCAAGGAATCCTAAAAACTGAGTTCTAGACATATCGAATGTCCGCTGACTAATATGAATGGAATGCAAAAAAAAAAGAATTCAGCACGTGTTCGAGGAAAGTTGTTCAGTAATTATAACGTGTGATTGCCCCCGACAAGATTTCCAGAAGAGGTTTTTTATTCACTATGTCACTTGTTAACCTAGGTGATAGGCTATGTTTGAATTTATATTTATTAGTTTGTAGCGGTCGTGGCTCAGTGCGGCTTGCGTGGTTGCGTCGATTACGCAGGTTAACTGACTACAGACACGGTCGTAGCCTGGATGGGTTTTACTACTATTAGTGGCATTTATCTCGACCATTTCCGTGCTTCGCAAGGCACGTTAAGGTGCCGTACGTTCAACGAAAACTATCGTATTCCTTATTCGAACCTTATTTGAAACGCGATACAAGGTTCAAAATCATTCGCGCCAAATTTGTCAATTACTGTGTTCTTAATTTGTACTTATCAAATTATTATTTTTGTTTGCATTTAATTGAAAAAAAGTAATCGAAAATAAAATTACGCAATTTCAGATACAATTTTCATGTAAGTAGATGATTTAAAAAAACATATATAAATATTAAACAGCGTAGTAGAGGTATGTTTGCGATTTTACTCTATCGAGCGAAAAATGCTTAATCGTATTTCAAATCGAGTAAGTCCCTGCAGAAACATCTCAAGATTACTGTTCATCTTTTTTGGAAACCATATTATTATAAATAAATACGTTAAAACGTTTCAGACAATCTGTTTATTAAACATACTGCGCCTTAAGCCGTTGGTGCCGGCTGTTATCATTAGATGGCAGTCGTTAAGCCATGTCGGAGGCCTTATAGGCGGCTTGAAAACTTCTGACACTGGGGTTGGCCACTAGCCCCACAAACTCCACCAATCTGGATTTGGCCCCCGTGTGTGGAGTATTATACGGCCTAACCAAAGTATGGGAAGAGACCCGTGCCCCTGCAGTGGGAACGATATGGGTTGTTAACAATAACTCATAACTTCTCACAATAAGTATATCGAATGAATATTATTTCCATCTTTCTATGTCTGTAGAAATATCAAGCAAGAAGAAGATAGCAATTACTTTTGAATAGTGAATAACATTTTTGCCGTCATTTAATAGTTTTGTAATCACGACGACAGCAAAATTGCGATCGTCATCGCAATTTGCAGTAATGACCACGCACTGCGAACAAATAAATCTGCTGGTTGACAATATTGGTCCTTTGTTCATCCCGGGACGAAACGCCTTTGGCACTCTCCCGACTCTGCTATACAAAACTAAGTCTAACCACCAGCAAAAAAAGGGTGAGTTTTACCAGATTTATCTCTTGTTCGAGGATTAGGATAGTCTCTTTGATGCTCACAATTGGATTTCACGCGTAGTTAGTGTTAGAACAACACTATGAAAAGTCTTTTGATTTTGGGTGTATTTTTGATTTCATGTTTTACGGTCTCTGCCTTTTGGGGGCAGTTGATAGTAATGCTATTTGCTGGTTTTTCTTATAGAAAAATAAATTGAAAATTGTAACGCTTTCTAACAATAAGACGTGTATAGTCAATAACTAAGCAGTAGATATTATTATAGTTATAACTTCACTTCGATCGATCGATTAGATGGCTTTATTGAGATATCAATCATGTGACATATGATATTCGCTCTACTTACACTATTCGGCTCGATCACCCTACATTTCAACGTTTACTTCCGTGATAGACAGTAGCAGAGTTTAAAAGTATTTTTCTGAATAAGCAAACTCATTGAAGGCTCGAAAACGTTTTTTGGTGTTAGTTCAAAAGCAAAATTCAAATCCTTAAAGCAAGCTAATAAATATGACCACAAAGGCGTGTCAGAACCACAAATTAAATATCTCATTACACCACATCAAAGGGACGTCGTGTCAAAACTGTTTGTTGTCGACGGGTGAGGCGGGTGTCGCGGGCGACGCGGGTGACGCTAGCTCCGCTGGTGACAATGACGCCTGCCGGGGATCGATTAATGAAACTTGTATATCGAGAAAAGTCTGCTGATCACTAAGCTTTCTGAATACACATTGTAGGTCCAGGCATTCGTGATTCTCATACATTAGTAGTTAAACAACAAAGAACCTAAGTACAGTTGCAGGTATCGTAGAAGTTATGAAATGTCAGATTAATGTAAGAAAATATTATTTTAAACGGTGCTGACGTCTATGTACCACAGTTTTAGTCATAATTGCAAAAATGCTGAAGATACTGTTAATGCCATCACCAGCTATACGTACAAGATACCTGCATAGTTTACCACATAAAGATTCACTCTTATCTCGGTTTTGTTGTTTTTACCAGATGGTCCATGACCACCAAGTCAACAAATATACAGAAAGATGCAAATTTTCTAAAGCCCTGTGGCACTCTAAAATAACATTCTGATTTTCATTTTAAATTACGATTCTCTCTTTCAGACCTATTTACACGTTACCTCCCGTTTTCGCTTCACGGGACGCAAAACAATGGGGTGCTTACGATTTCCCTTCTCGCCTGAAGCGGTTTTCCTATATTGTCTATCTCTGTCTTTCCTGTGGGGCATGCAGTGTGAGAGAGGAGCATAACAAAAGGTAGGCGAAAGCCACTTTCAGCCAATTTTTGCAGGCACCGTTGCTGCTCAACTCGTCTCTTTTTAGCTCTCAGCGCCCTATCGAACGAAATTATACGTGTATTTAAACGCGCTACATATTAAAAAAAATGAATGGATACACAAACATTCATAAAATCTTCACATAACTTTGTATTATAAAGAATCTACGCCAGCATAATTAGCTACATATGCAGATTCATAATTTCTCCAGAAAATTTCTTAATTTTTAAGCATTGTTTTTAATGATTACTCGTTTAAGTTCGCCCGTTTGTCAGATAATTACTGCGCGCTTTTAGTAAAATCGCTTCACCTCGCTCACACAACCCCGTAACACATACAATACACACGTAAGTATGTGAATAATACATACTTTCATATCCTCAGACGATAGAAGAGCTTAAATGTTACCTAAACGCCTAAACAAAAAGTTGTGTTCTTATAGGTCTGCTGTTTGAGTATATAACATAGGTAGAAAGTATTAAAAAAATGTGTGCTGAAATATAATACAGTATAGAATTCACTAATTACAATTTAAGAATCCTAATTTATCAAAGCATCGCCTAGCATGTTGTTAATGAATACCGTTTAGTTTAAATAAAGCTTAGGTCAATTTATAGTTCATGGAATAGGCCACAGGGGAGGCAGAGGGATCGCGCCGCGAGGGCTGGGGAACTGCCTGCGAGATTATAACACTGAGACACAGATTTGGTTATTATAACCTATTCATTGGACTGTTATAGTTTTTTCATAGACATTTTTAGCCGACCGTCCAAGAGGAGGGTAATATTTTTCGAGTTTACGTTTTATGTTCCGTTTTATTATTTACAGCTGATAGGCTAAACGGGTCGACCAATTTTGGAGTGCAAGATGTATTTAGAATGACTTTGATCGTCTGAGTAAGAAAGGATTTTAAATTGTAATTAAATTGTTAACAAAGAAACGATGTCTTAATATAATGAAAATAATGCAATCACGATCTCGTTTTCACACATAAAATTGTGAAATAAAACTGAAGAACTATTTACTGACTCGGTGGCTAAGTGGTAAGCGATCCTGACCTCTGATCCGAGAGTCGTGGGTTCGATCCCCACACAGGGCAAACTTTTCTGTGATGAGCCGAATTGTTTGCTCTGAGTCTGGGTGTATTATATCTATATAATGTATGTATGTATATCAGTCTCTGGTTCTTAAGATACAGGGAATCCTAGTTTGGGGGCAGATGACCGTGTGTGATTTGTCCTTGATATTATTATTTATTATTATTATTTTTGAAGGGAACCATACGAGTAGTTGTCGATTCGCAAATCTTGGGCCTTTTCTTGTTACAACCTGCATTGTATTGTAAGTAGGCAGCTTTTGAGATGCGAATGAAATAAAAATCAATTATAAAGATTATAGATATCTGCTTACCTGCTTCTATAATCTCTTATATGTTCATATAAGGCCTTTGCCTTTTTGTCTTCAGACTGAATCATCAATTTTGGGTAATTCACAAATTTTACAGGGCCACTTTACTTTGTAAAGCCAGACGACGACAGATATCATCTAGGAATTAATTTATATCTAATAATTCGAGTATTGGCCCTGGACAAATAATGCACGAGCACCATAATCGGTCCCCGGGGGGTTTCGGGAGGGTTGCTTGTATGCAGTGTAGCGGGGCGACGCGCGACGGCGGCGCGGCGTCATGGTCCGACGCCATTAGGCGACAGTTCGGTGGCGGCGCGGCGGCGCGGCGGCATCTTTTCTCCAAACATTACTATATGAGTTTTGGATCTTTTCATATATTTGTTTTAATATATTTTGTTGATCAGATGCAAGTAAGTAATAATGAGTAGGTATTATTCATACAAGCGTGTAAACAGACGGCGACCTAGTCTGTGGGTGGCGGGTAATTTGGACGGTTGGATTATTTTTTTAAGTAATGAGCAAATTTTAAATTTATATTTTAAATAATTTATAATAAAAATAAACAGGTACCTATTGATACCGATAAATTATAAATATTCTAAATATAATACATAAAACGTTTATTTCATAATCAAATAAGAAAGGCCGTAAAGAAACGTCATGAGTCAGCTTATTCACATACGTATAAGTTGTAAGTTATGAAAATGCGAAACAAAATTTCGCTATAAAGACAGAGATACAATTCCCGATTAACACATTGTGCTACAAATCAAGTCAAGAGCGAGGATCAGCTACAATAGGACGCGGCGGCGAGTGAAGCGTGCAAGCGATAATGGCTGCCGTACTGGATGGCTCCGCTCCCTACGATAATCATCAAAATATTGCATCACTTACCAAAATATTGTAAGTGTCAATCAAAGAATTAAGTCTGCATTGTCGGGCCGTGCGGCGCGTGGCTCGCACGCTCCCAGCCTCGCGTGCGCCGCTTTAGGGGAGCATTGTTTTGATTTTACGCGCATAAAAAGTGAAGTCACGTAATTTTTAGCGTTTTACGGCTATTGCTCATAGTAAAGGCAACTTTCTTTCGTGTCGCCTGTATGTGTCAAAGGTTGCTTGGTAACTCTAAGGAACTCACCTTGTGAACCCTGTGACGTTGCATGTGTGGACCAAGTACTTTTGTATGATGCATCTGGAAATAATAAAATACGTGTTTATATTTACAATAACTTGTAGAACCAGTTTCATTCTTATAGATGGGCAATTGGGCAAAATAGCAAAACGAGATTTTAAGCTAATTTTTAAAGTTTATTAAATATCAGTCAAGAAGAAACTAGAACAGTTGGACAAATGGTCGAAACTGTTTTCTCTGAAATCTGGCATTTGAATCCACCTTACAGGAAAAATATTGAAAAAGTCCAATCTACAACTTTTTTCGGTTTCCCATACTTAATCTGAACAGTGAATCAAGAATTTGTATGGGAAACTGAAAAAAGGTGTAGGTCGGATTTTCAATATTTTCCTGTATTCTATACTTGATTCTGAGAAAGCCATTAAAATGTCAAACACACTTTTTTAACACCCTGTATAAGACTAGATTTGGCCTGCGGCTTCGCTCGCGTGGACATTGTTGTACGTTGTGCGCGAGCTGCAAGTGGTTCGTGAGCACTACATTTTTACAAGGTAAAATGTAGCCTATATCGCTTCCCACTCCGTCAATTCATGTCGACCTGCGACGTGAAACGTGGACAAATAAATAATGAAGCAAACAAACTTATTTTTGCATTTATAACATTAGTAAGAATTTTTACATTTGTAGGTAGTTAACACGTTCCCTGCGTCATGACCAGTATAGAGCCATTCGTGACTTAACCACAGTGCAGCGCCCGAAAATGCAATTTTGCGGTGGTGCGGGTGGGTGGAAACCGTGGTGCGGGGTAGTTTTCTATAAGTATTTCTACGAGTACAAAAGAGTCAACTATATATTTGGGCATATCTCTCTTAATGTAGGACTTAATTTAAAAAAAACAGGCAAAATAATATTCATGACGCACAAAAGTGAAATTTTTCGCGTTGTGTGTGGCATGAGAAGTATATGGACATGGACAAGCACCTCATGCCGCACTACAGTGTGAGTGCGCAGCGTGAGCAGTCTCATCTAGTGATGGACTGTGTCGGTAACCCGCACGCGTCTTTGTTATTTGTAGGTTAAATATTACATAAATATACGAAAATGCAAAAAAGGTCGAGAAAGATGTTAAATACATAAAGGCACAGACGAAAATCATATTAAATTAGGGGAAAACACCTAAATGCAACAAAATCTATGTCCAAACAATGAAAAATATACTGTAGACATAAAAAGTTCCTACTGGTGCCAAATAAACATAAAATACACGCAAATAATATAAGTAAAGTTGATTCCTATTATCGATATTTTATTTTTGCTATATTTCCCATCATTATTACGTAAATACACTTCAACATCTGCGGCGGCATGGCAATTCATAATTCTCATGGCATAATTCTCATGAAATCAGGGGTTTAAATAAATGCTAATATCTCTGTAATTATTACATAAAACTGCGAGCGACTTATGTGGTATATACTACAGAATGTAAACTAATATCTAAAGAAAAAATAATGTCGATATCTTTTAATTTCGCGGAATTATTAACCTTCAAATTCGATAGACTGTGTGGGCAAATAATTCTCATGACGCACCATGGTGAATTACTGCATGAGAAGCACGGAAGTCATGTCGCACGCTGGGAAAGTTCGGTAAATCAGGTGCCGCAATGGACGTGTTAATGTTTATATTTAGATAGTATGCATTTTGGGTAAGTTATGGAAAAATATATGATTGGAACGAAAAGTTTTTTACGTTTTAACTGGAAAAACTGTTCACAACTCAACCCTGCCACAAATTTTTCGCTCAACGTTTAATTGTTCTAGCCTAAAGGGTTCCGCATCTAAAGGATCTTTTTACTATAACTAGTTTTTACTAAGCCGATGTCATCCATTTTTCCGTCTTTGCATCTGTACTACTTTTGTATCTTGTCCAAGAAATGAGGATACAATTGGTTATGTCATGTCTTCATCTCTATCTCATTTTAACAGAACACACTGTGTTTATAACATAACCATACAATAATCGTGATTCTTAAACGTTTGTTTTATTTTTATTATATAAAATAATATACTTAGTTAAAAAGATAAAGTTTTAAACTTAATGTTTTTGTTTTATAGTGCAAACTCTAACGTAAACCAGAAAATAAGTGCGAGTCGGACTCGCGCACCGAGGGTTCCGTATAAATTCATAATCACACACATCTTGAACTCTATATTTTTTATATTTCAGTTGATTGAATAAAAGGTAATTTGCGGTTTACAATTTATGACGTATTAAAAAAACTACTTACTAGATCTCGTTCAAACCAATTTTCAGTGGAAGTTTGCATGGTAATGTACATCATATATTTTTTCTAGTTTTATCATTCTCTTATTTTAGAAGTTACGGGGGGGGGGGGGACGAAGACACACATTTTACCACTTTGGAAGTGTCTCTCGCGCAAACTATTCGGTTTAGAAAAAAATGATATTAGAAACCTCAATATTATTTTTGAAGACCTATCCATAAATACCCCATACGTATAGGTTTGATGAAAAAAACATTTTTGAGTTTCAGTTCTAAGTATGGGGAAACCCCAAAATTTATTGTTTTTTATCTATTTCTGTGTGAAAATCTTAATGCGGTTCACAAAATACATTTACTTACCAAGTTTCATCAGTATAGTTCTTATAGTTTCGGAAAAAAGTGGCTGTGACATATGGACGGACAGACAGACAGACATGACGAATCAATTTGTCTACGGAACCCTAAAAAGCGCCCAAGTATGTATTCGCGCTAAAAATATCCCGCTTTTTAATAAAAGAGAAACCGAGATATAAAAATATATTGTGTGGTAGTACGGCACTCTGATTGCACGAGTCAGACTCGTACGTGACTATTTTTATGTATTACTAAAAAAATATAAACTGAAACTGCCAAGATCAGATTTTTCTGATGCAATAAAACAAGAAAATTGGTCCCCAAATAAATTGACGAAGAAGAATAAAGAAATGAGGGACATAACGAGTAATAGGCCTAAAATTTTACTAAAGAAATCTTGAAGGGCAATCCCCGCTGGAATATATGTAACGGAGACACGTAACACAAATTATAAATATCAATTGACAACATTTCAAATTTTTGACCCCGGATTTTTCTGAGTGTTTTATGTAGAACATGCAATAATTAAACACACCCACATACACATCTTTCCTTTTTTTTATATGGTTAACCACCTATATCGCCCCCACTGCAGGGGCACGGGTCTCTTCCCATAATTCGGGAAGGTTAGGTCATACTTCACACACGGAGGCCAAGACCGGATTGATGGAAGTTGTGAGGCTATTGGCCAGCCCCAGTGTCAGAAGTTTTCTGGCCTCCGACGTGACTTAACGACTGCCATCTAATAATAGCAGCCGACTTAAGGCCTTGCCAAGCACAGAAACGGTCGAGATAAATGCCAAAGTCAAACCCATCCAGGTTATTACCGTGTCTGTAGTCAATTAACTTGCGTGATCGACGCGACCACGCGAGCCACGATCGCTTTCTTTTTTTATATAATTATTCTACATTTCTCGATGGTAAAAATCATTTTTGTCCGTTAGGGTTTTAAAGGCTCATATGTAAGGTGTCTATGCCAACTGGGTGGCAACTAATAAAAAAAATGTGATTTCGACCTGACGGAAAGGCTTCATAACCTATACAGCCTAACAAATAAAAAGTAAATACATATTATCGCGAGAAATATTTAACTACTAAAAAGAGGTATTTTATTTTTACATTTTCTACGTAAAACAACTCTAAAAGGGTTTTTAAATGTCGTCAATTAGCAAATTATGAATATGGAATGCCCTATTTGCTAATTTGCGTTCAAAGAAGGTTGTTTCGTAGAATTATTATTTATTTACTACAAAATACTCTTAATTCAATACAAGATATACGTAAAAATATGTTTTCTTTCTAACTAAAGACTACGAAATTTATCTTCAAAAATGTCATAATAATATAATAATAATAACTCGTTTATTTCATCCACAAATTGAATAATAATCATTGATTATGATTATTAATCATAATCTACTGGTTAAAGAAAAAAAACAAGATAAGATAACTTTATTTGCGAAGAAAACATATTACATTTCAGTTCTTATAAATATTGGTAGTTGATGAATTCCACTTTGTTTTAAAATGATTTGTATATTTATGTGTGTTGTTTTTGTACAATTTATTACTAACATTAGTTTTAAGATTATTTGTTACTAACAAAGATATGGACTATGTCTGCAATAAAGTTTTTTTGATTGATTGATAATGTCCTGTCTTAGTGATTTCTTAAATGGAACTAAGACGTGGTCGCTACTGATCTCATCAACATACTAATACATACTAAACGGTCGCTCAACGGTACAAACACACACACACACACACACACACACACACACATACACTTTTATTTGTTATTGTAATTGTATAAGCGTGTTTTACTGTAGGAGGAATGACTGTCCTCTAAAATACAACTATACTCATGGATAAAAAATCGACTCAAAGTTTCATGCACGACTTTTGGAAAATTAACTCAATCTAGCAAAATAGAACTAAACCAAAAGTTCAAAAACTGTGTGTTTACTATGTTTGATAGTTTTATAGTTTTTTGCTTTTAGTGTTTAGCAGTTTTGTAGACTGAGTTATTTTTTCAAAAGTCGAGCAACAAATCTTGAGTCGATTTTTTAGTCCACTAGTTCAGGGTACAGGAGTCTACTTAAGATAATAAGTTCAGTAGTACAACTTATCTTTATCTAATTTGTACCTATCTAAGGTTCAAGACTACTGTAGGACATAATAAGGGTGTCTTTAAATAAATAAATTAATAAAATGATTTACTGAGAGTAGAGAAAATATCTATGTATTTTATGAGAAAGTGGAACTCAATTCAATTCAATACTTTATTGCTTACTATATGTTTACAAAATATACAGAGGTGATGAATTGTAAAATGTGTCAACATAGACCCCAAGTAGGGCACAGCAAGATAGATTAACATTAGCTAAATAAATCAACTTTAATTTAAAAGCACATTTAAATAAAAATAAAAATAGTCTAGATAATAAAAAATAAAAAACATATTTTGTCAACTTTACAATTATTGGAACTGAGCTGTTTGGATAATAAAAACCGGCCAATTGCGATTGGACCACGTTTGGCAGGGTTACTGTAGTAGTTGTTGACGTTGTAGTAGTATATATTATTGTAGTTACTATACGTTAGTGTTGGATAGTCATTAATACATTTAGGGAAAAACTGTTTATTAATTAATTAGCTTTTGTCCGCGGCTGAGCCCATTTGGATATTGTTTTTATTTTTATGAATGTGCTTTAGGGTATGCAGTGCGCAAGCCGCAAGCGGATCGCGAGCACGGAAATGAGTTTTACGGGATAAAACTGGCCTAAGTTGTTTCCTACCCTCTGCCTAAACCTTTCAAAAAAAATCGGTTGGGCATTTTAAAAATAAATGGCATAAATAGGGCCCATTATTTTTGGAGTTTCCAGTTCAGTACCAATTTCCAAAATTTATACGCAATAAAATGTAGCCTATGTCACTTTCTATCTTGTCAACTATCTCTGTATAAAAATCATTTCGATACGTTGGCCTGTTGCGACATGATAGAAGAACAAATAAAAAGCTCACTTTCTTTCGCATATAGTATTAGCAAGGAAGTAAAGATTTCAATAAGAGTAGTCGTCTAGGTCTACTTATAGATATTTTCTTTACCAATTTCTACCGTAATTTATCATGTCAGTAAATAATATTAATAGTTAATTTATTTAAAGTCACCCTTATTATGTCCTACCCTACAGTGGTCTTGAACCTTAGATAAGTATTAGGTAAGTTGTACTATTGAACTTATTATCTTAAGTAGACTCCTGTACTCTGAACTAGTTGTATTTTAGAGGACAGTCATTCCTCCTACAGTAAAACACGCTTATACAATAACAAATACAAATACATAGATTAAGATAATTAGTGGAAAAGTGTGTATGTGTGTTTCAATAACAGTAGTCGTCTAGGTCAACTTATAGGTAAGTGGTTTTATAAGCAATAGAGAAATAAATATTTACACGATTGCATCTTAGGAGCGTAAAACTACACAGTGGAAATTCACGAAATTCATAAAACAAAAACATTTCCCAAGGAATCTATTGATAGATAAATTATTGACCACCGACATAAGTCAGGCGATTAGATGATAATTTGTTTTATTTGGGAAAGGAGCCTAGATTTCCTTGGGAGAGTTGTTCAGTTTCATAAATTTCTATTGTGTAGTTTTAGCGGAAAGTTAAATATTAGCCCCCTGTACGCTCCTAAGATCTAACGTGTATTTATCTCTCTATTGCTTATATAGGGTGACTTTAAATTAGTTCTTGATACGAAAGCCTATGCATGTGCTCGTGATAACAAACAACTTTCCCTAAGGAACCCATAGTCAAATCTCAAAAAAAGTTTTGGACCCTCCATACAAATTGGTCAACGGACTGGCCAAATTAGTATAAAGAGTCCAATTTTTTTTTTGCGATTTGACTATTGGTTCCTTAGGGAAAGTTGTTTGTAATCATGAGCACATGCATATCCTTTGGTATCAAGAACTAATTTAAAGTCACCCCATATATGTGAGTAGAAACCACTGTGAAGTTGGTTTAAAAGCCTTGTTCAAATTTAATTTTAAAAACTTATTCCGCTATAGGTACGTCACGCGATATGTATTATTCTTCAGTGTAAAAATTATAATCATTTCCAAATTATTTTGTTTTCTCAGTTTCGGCATAGATAAATTCATCATTATGTTAAAGATAACAGCTTAACCGCCTCCGTGGTCCAGTGGCTAGTCTGCTTGCTTCACATCAGGAGGTTGTGGTTTCGATTCCCGGCGGGGTCCAACTTTGTAGGACTCGGTTTGATTGATGGTATGACATTTTCTGAGTCCACCTGGCTAGTTACCACAATCTCATCTAAGTCTTGCCGCCAAACATCAATGTTAAATATCATTGATGTGTTCCGGCATGAAGATAAGATAGCCAGTTCCTCATTGCGTTGGGGAATCTTCGTAAGCCCGCATCTTTTTTCGGCATCATCATCAAGTTTTGTACTCTATGGCCGGGTTCTATCTAAGATCACTTATGGAAAGATATCACTGATATTGGTATAGGGAGAATGTTTTATATAAAAAGGGGTAAATGTGTTCCATAATTGAAAAATAAATGCTTGGGAGACGCTTTAGAAAAAAGCTGATCGATGCATTAATTATGTAGATAATTTACTTAGATCTTCAAGCTGACATCACGTATCAAAAGAGAAATCCAAAAAGAACTCAGAGTAAAGAGTCTTTATTATATCTATGGAAAAGACTTTGCGTTAAACTAGGTAACTGCTTTCGTCTTTAAATTGTTTTTTTTTTCATTATTTATTTATTTATTAGATTACATTGCACTTTAAATCAAAGCAATGGTAACGAAAACAAAATTAGATGTCACCCTACAAAAACCTGTGAAGTCTTTGCTATACTTATAATTTTTCACTTTTATTATTATATGCGATTTAATTATTTAGTTTATGGATTAGTTTATACATAAAACTTTTAAAAATCACAATTGTGGGCGTGACTACTCCAGTACCGAAAAAATTAATGATTTTCATAAAACTTTGCAAGTAGATATGTTACTTCTATCAAGCGTCAGTGTTACTCATTCTGACGAAAGTTAATAGTAGACACCCATACAACGGATATATTTTCTTTATATCGCAATCCGTTTCTTACTGCTTGTTTACGCTATAAAAGATATGCTGTCAATTTTTGTAGTTGACGTGCCGTTTTTGTGAAAAACTATGTGCATTGGTGCTGTTTAATGTATTTGTTTTTGTTTATCGTAAAAAACGATAATATACTTATACTTTGTGTCACTATAATTTGCAAACATACTAAATAATTCCGAACTAAAACGCTTTTTTTAATATAATATTATACATATTCTTTCGTGATACGGAATTCGCAGTGCGAGAGTCTGACTCTCACATAGATGTTTTTTTACGCTTGCCGGTAATGCAAATCGTAGCTACGAACGACGAACGTACCTATAATTTAATATAATAACCCAACGTTAAAATATATTTTTATAACTCTCGTAATTGGTCTTATAAAATCCCGACACCATAAAATGTATCCTAGGTGAATCTGGGGATCAAGGCAAATCAAATGACAGTTCACACTCCAAGATCCACCATGTCGAATGGTACTTACATGCATAAACCCGAAAAGCATTACCTACTGTCCGCTTGGTAGTCGGGTTATCATATTTATTAAACACTTAGGCAGTTGGATTGTAATATTCAAAATCAATTAAATTTATTATCGACCATAGATACTCTCTTCGTAGTTATTTGAGTTGATTTCCTGTCTAACTTCTAAACTTCGGAACGGATTTGAATACAAATAGGGTGGGTTATCACAGGCATTTCTTTACATCGCTTTATAGGAAAATATTATTTTATTCACTTATTTTTATATTATACTAGCTGTTGCCCGCGGCTCCGCCCGCGTGGATATTGTATTTGTGACGGTTCTTGAGGATGGCATGGAAATGTTATATTCAGATCCCCCTTAAAGTATGTTCTACTATGTTGTTTTCCAGCCTTTACTTAAAAGTATTCTATATGTTAACAGAGTGCTTTATCTATCTACCAAGTTTCATTCCAATCTGTTCAGTAGTTTGAGCGTGAAAGCGGAACAAACATGATGAACTAAAAATTTCAATTTCTAGCTATTCCTCCAGGAACCCTCAAGTTTTCTTCGATAAAAAGTATTATATGTGATAACCATAGTGCTTTGTCTATCTACTTACTAAATTCCATCTAAATCTGTTCAGTAATTTCGGCGTGAAAGTGGCACAAACGTGATAAAGTAAATATTTCACTTTTTACCCATTCCTCCGGAAACCTTCAAGTTTTCCGAGATAAAAAGTATCCTTTGTGTTAACCGAGTACTTTATCTATCTACCTGCCAAATTTCAACCTATAATCCGTTCAGTAATTTCAGCGTGAAAGCGGAACAACATGATGAAGTAAAATTTTCACTTTTAGCCAATCATCCGAGAACCTTTAAGTTTTCCGGGATAAAATGTATCCTATGTGTTAACCGAGTGCTTTATCTATCGACCTACCACATTGCATCCCAATCCGTTCAGTAGTTTCAGCGTGAAAGCGGAACAAACAAACAAACGAATAAACGAAAAAACAAATAAACAAACAAACATCCATACTTTCGCATTTATAATATTAGTGATATTAGTGATTAGTGATGAGATTATTTTGGAATACTAAAACATTGGTTTATCATTGCTTGTCACTGATATATTTATATGCTAGATTGAAAAGAGCAGCCTCCAATTTTGCGGGAGGAGAACGTAGGCTTTACTTTTGAAACTGTAAATTTGTTGTGGCCGGATTATAGGAATTGGATAGATCATGAAATGTCTGAAATCTGACCACGACAGGTTTAATACATTTCAAGGGAACTTTATTTGTATGGTAATATTTTTACATTGATTCAACTAAGTCGTATGTAGACAAATGAGATAAGGCAAGTAGTTACATAATTATTATATCTTACGGTGCAGTACATGGACATGTACATTGCGCTTTATAAGCATTTTACATGAATTTGTAATTATCTACGTCAGTTCACGATGTCTATTCATTGCGTGTACTCACTAACATTTAGCATTTAAAATATTATCATTAAATTGTATTTTTCATCAATCAAAATAACATTTTAGAAGTTTATATGGAGAAACACCTTACACGTAGCGATCTAACTCAGACTAAAAAGTCTTTATTTCATCAAGAGTATCTATCTAAGAATATCACTGGCAATACATCGAGTGTAAAGTATCTGTATAGTCTTTTATTACAGTTCTGGATGGACTAAGGCAGTGTTTTTCAACCTTTTTTATATATCCCGACCCTTTTATAAGTTAAAAAATTCTTGCGACCCCCTAGGGCCATCAACACACAAAATGTTAGTTATTTGAAAGACTATGTTTCTGATTTTCTTCAATTAGAAATTTGCTTAGTTATTAAAATCTCCAACACAGAACCACGTTTGGACATAAACTGGCCCTACCTTCTCACTGAAATCGTATTTTAATTACAATGTAGGACCTGACCTACAAATACTTGCCCCTTTTTTACTCGCGAACCCCTGACAATGGCTGGACCCACAGGTTGAAAAACACTGGACTAAGGATTCTGGTCTTTGAATAAAATACGGTTATTATAAGTTGGAAACCCATTGTGTACGAGTATTTATTTTGTTTGTTTGTTTGTTGACTGACTCGGCGGCTCAGTGGTTAGTGCTCCTGACTACTGATCCGAGAGTCGTGGATTCGATCCCCACCCAGAGAAAATAGATAACCGTGTGTGATTTGTTCCGGATATTTTTTATATTATATTTGTGTATCTATTTGTGGCATCTTAGCTTTCAAATGGGTAGTCCACCCAAAGATTTCAATGCAGTTTTTCTGATAGAAAGCAGGTTTTATCGCGGAGGAGATTATATATGTTTGTTGAAGATCGGTTTGGTGTTTTTCGAATTATGAGACTTCAACTTTAGGTTTTATTCAGGCCATATGACTGCACGTCTAGCTTTTAATGACATTCATGTGTTGTTTGATGAAAAAAGTCGTGGTGGTTAAAAGTCTTATTAGTGTTCGCGAGTTTGACTAGAACTTGGCCAATTTTAAACTTCTTTTAAATTACGACAGCTGTGAATTGATTCGTTCATACAAAAGACATCAACGAGCGATGCAGACTAAGTAGATTTTTCAAGTTATAGAAAAATATTGAAAAGCAATGTCTAAACTTTGAGAACCTTTAACCGATCCTAGGTACGTTTATTTCCCTAGCTTTAAAAAACTTACACTCCAATACTTGTAGTACTTTTCGAGAAAATCGCGGATATTTTTTGAGGTTGACTAAAAAGACCTCAGGCCGAACTTTCATACACTGTATTTGTATTAATTTAAATTCAAAATAGACTAAGAAGGTGTATAAATAATAACTCCTAAACTCATAAAACGTCACCAAAACAGAGGCAAGGGTCTCTTCCTTTATCTCAGGATGGTGACGCTATATACACATACTCGTAGCTAGCGTCAACCAAGTCTAGGATTACACAAAATCCCTAGAAATAATATCTGTGATTTAGCTTCATTTCATGTTTTGGTTTCAAAACATATTTTAGTTTTTTAGAATTCAATATAACTGGTTTTTATATGTTTCCATGATAATTTTACTATGGGCATTTTTGTTATAATTTCAAAGTTCAACCTTCCACTCATAATTGCAATTTTACATAGAGGAAATACAATATGAGAATTTAGGTACCTTCGTGCGTATAGACAGATCAAACTGTGTCTTTACGTGTCCATGTATCATATTAAAAGTGCAATATTTTAACGATTTACGTACTTACAGAGATTGATCTTAAATAAGCTAATTGATATTTTACAAATGAGATGAATACAAACCGGGGAAATACCATATGATATTATGCATATGATATCAGATAACTAAATATAATAGAAACAGGCACAATAAGGACTTGAGACGCTTAAAGCGGAACTATGATAAAACCCTTCCGTGTTTTCGATTGGAGACTATGCTTATTGGCGCTATCGACTAAAAACATGTGTTAACTTTTCCGTTATTTTCCACTTATTCACATCACAACACAACACTTCACAGCACGCGATCACTGTAGTAATAAAGGCATATTCACCCGCAAACAGCATAGAGAAGTTGGTGAAAGTGCCGGACCGACTGAGGTAGTCGGCGGAGCTTTTGATATCTAGCATGGTGCCGGCGGGAGCAGCGGCGGCATGTCGACAGGCGCGCCGGCACTGCGCCGCGCGGGCGGCCCGGCCTGGCCACGCCCCCGCCCGCGCCCCCGGACGCGCCGCCAATCACGCACCACTCCGGCTAATCTTTATCTTCACAAAAATAAACAGGGTGGGCGGGGGATAATGACTAGAGCTTCGAGCATCGAGCTTCCAGCTGTGAGCTCCATAGCTTCAGCGCTTCAGCGGCGTCGGTAATCAGGGCGCTTTGTACCCGCGACAGCCGTTAGCCAGTGGCTTATCCACCCACCCGTTTGCTAAAAATTGTTTTATGTTCCATACCGTTTCGATTCTGATTCCACAATAGAGTTGGAGATACGTTGAGTTACAGCAATCAATAAAGTTACAGGCGTGGGTTGGAAGCTTCACGTTTTTTAATCTTTGTCTGGCTGTATGATCTTTCGAAATACTTTTCTGTTTTGTTTCGGTATTTATTAGACTGCGTTTCAGCCTCGGAAGAAGTTTTGTCCACTCGTTTGTCACCAGTGCACCGTTTTCATTTCGCGCCCCGGACTCGCGCCGATGACGGTGACGTGACAATGCGGCGGTGGAGGCTTTTTGTCGGCGCTTTTGTTTTTTTATGTGAATTGTACCTCGGCCCGGCCGTTTTCTATTTTGATAATTGTCCATATAATTGGCTGAATTTAGGCGTATTGTCCGGTGAATTTTTGTCGCGATATAACAGGTGTTATGGCCTTTCATATTGGGGTGAAATCAGAAATATTGTTTAATTAACACACTTTTATATTTAGATTTTATTCATTGCATTCAGTATTTCTCAAATTTTTGTTTTAATGAAGAGCGTCTCTTACTTTAGATTTTTAGTACGAGGTTTATCTCTAAGAAGTCTTTGCAGATTTACTTTGAAAATTAGGCATTTATTAAAACTATTATGTATTGTAGAAGTTTGGGTTATAGCTCTATCAATGCAATCGCTTACGTTTTCGAGATAAAGAGTTAAAAAATAACTATAAAGCGATATGGGTTGTTCAAATTATTTATACAGGACACGCAGAAAACTTTGAAAACATAAATGGAGTCGTCTACCCCGTCATTCATAACAACTTTAATTAATGAACCCAAAATAAGTTTCCTCCAAAAAAGTTTTCTACTCACAAAGTTGGCTAACTTGCTGGCCGATTGGTATAAAACGTACATATTGAGAGGTAACGTTTTTCTTCGATAGTGGCCCAACAAAGAAGCATTTCACAGAAATATAACTTGACGCTGCTTCGATGTTTTTTCATCAATAATTCATCGGAGTTTTCTTTGATTGAGTTGTTGCAATGGAACGGAAGCGTGACTTTAGATATATAGGGCTTTATGAAGCCGAGTCTGACTCGTAGTATTATTTGCATAATACATAACAGTTTATTCGTATTAAATATTTAACAAATTTAATATAATATATTAAATCAGTTCAATTCAATATAATTTATTTCAGTAACACTTACATATATTTTGATAAATATTCAATGCGAGTAAAGTTAAAAAAGGTAATTAATTAGATAATATAGACGGCCTTAGTGTAAGGTAGCAATTTTATCCAGACAACCTTTTATTTATTATTAAGCTACTATAATATGTGTACACCTGCCGCTTTAGTTTTTTTTCGTGAAAGTATGATTTGCACGTAAGATCCCTTCATTTAACTGAATTTTTCTTGTTTTTAATGCAATCACGCGTGTATATACATTAATCTTGTTGGTAAGTGATGATGATGCTGAAGACGGAAGCGGGCTTAGCAAGATTCCCTATAGCATTGATGTTAAGCGGATAGACTTAAATAAGATGGTGGTACTCGTAGCTAGAGTAAGGCTATCGGTGGACTCAGAAAATGCCCTACCACCGATCAAACCGAGTCCTAAATAATTTGACCCCGCCGTGAAATTACGGTTCACGCATTCTTACGGTGGCATATACGTAATCAGATAACAATAGGGTATTTGACACTATCAAAATTTAATTCAAAAATATAAAAATATTACTAGATTGATATTTTTGTTCATTTTAAAATAAGTTCGTCAAAGACTGTGACGTCACATGCCAGTAACACGAACAATTTTAGAACAAAATATTGTTTTTGGCAGTTGATAAAAAGTCACGTCAAAATACCGTATTAAAAAAATATCTGCTCTACGTAAATACGCTACGAGCGCACGTAGCGCTACGTAGCTACGCTAAATAAAACCTTTTCTAGATAATGTGGTTTGCTTCTATAAAAAAAAAAATACTATACCTACATTAAACAGCATTACTCTCATAGCAACAGAAAACAATACTAGATTTTCAATTGAAGATTTAGCAAACAATCATTTAGTTCTAAGACTTAGACATGACGTCACGTGCCAGTACCACGAACAATTTCAATTGATAAAAAGTAAATTTGTGTAATGAGATGATACTAAATTAAATATTAATACTATATTGGATTGGTTATTGTGAAAAATTACGACGCACACGTCATCGCATCATCGTCATACTAAATGCACTGTAGTTGTAGCCCTTCCACTTCTTGGAAAGGGCCGGTTAACAGAGATTACACCAACAAGTAGGACATTGGATTAACCTAGGTTCATTTTACTAATAGGAGATTCTAGCTTAGTTTATATAGGTTGTAGCAATACTTTTACGTAGGATTTTACTCACAGAGCTGTTTTCATTGCATACCTTTGCAGACAAAAATTACACTTCCCATGCATAGTTGGTCAATTAACTGGTCGACCTGAATGAATTTTTTTTTTGTGATTCAGCAAAGTTGGTCAATTTTAGGAGCAGAAACACCCCCTTAGTTTTGAACATGTTTTTGTTTTAACCTTTATAGCATACATATAATTATTTAAATACCTTTGACTTTTTAGGCCAAAAGTAAAAAAAAACTTTGTAAAAGCGTTCATATTAGAATCAATATATCCTTTCAAGCTATTATGAAACAGCGACTATACAAAACGCATTGATTTGCGTACTGAAAATATCGACGCCCCCAACATTACCCATGCGGGTGGGTATTGGGTATCTACAAGCTCCTTAAACTCCGTAATAGATCAAAGCTCCCGATGTTAGGGGCAGATACGCTGTGACCTGTGACACCTTGAGGCGCTAAGAACGCTTGCGCTTGTGTGTATGTAAGCACTAGAGATGTCATAACACTCTGTATCCGTTACAAAAACTATCGGATACACCAAGTTATGTTTGCCATACTAATCGATTTTAATAATCATATTTTAAAGTCTAACGAATAGAATAAAGTTAAATATTATTTCGTTTGTTCGTATGTAAACACTAGAGATGTCATGGCGCTTTGTGTCTTTAACCAAAACTATGGAATACACGAACTTATGTTTGTTATACTAATCGATTTCACAGATATTTTTTCAAAGTCTAAAAGAACATTGTATTTGTTAATATAATATTATAAGTTTCTTTGTGAGCGCAGGTGATGCTAAGTACAACACAAGGCAACCGCCGTCTGTACCTTGGAGAGAGGTTAATTGTGACACGTTAAGAAAAATACATTTGTTTGCATGGAACACTATAGATTTTACATCACTTTAGGAAACTTGGGTTACGCAATTTATTATAGAGATTGTCAGTCTTCTTGTAAATGGTCTTTGGTCACAAAACCGTGGTGAGTGGATATCTTGGAAGGAATCCTACTTGAACATTGGACTAGCTGAGATGATGAATTAACTACCTACGTTTATCTACGTATCCGTAAAAATATGTTGTAAAAACTTTACGTTTTTTATTAATATCCGATACAAGACAACCCTAAAATGCGAGGGTGCATGTGTGTGTGGCCGCCATGATCGATGCGGGCGACGCTGCCGCGCGCTTCCGGCGCCGCCATCTTGCCGCTCCAGTGCTGCCTGCACCGAGCGCGTGTCGGCTACACAAAGAATATCAACCCGATCTCGTCTAAACACCTCAATTAGTTATATTCAATAGGTTCTTATGAAATATTAGAGTACTGGACGAAGACAATCTTTGAAAGCAGTTTAAAAATGCAACAAATTAACTATAAACATTTGTTTTTTTTTAATTATTGACCCTATTTTGGGTAAACTTCTTGAAGTTGGTGAGAGATAGTGGTTGGTGAAACTCGACTCGGAAATCAGCACCACAATACCGACAATACTACGAGTGTAAAGTGAACAATGAATAGAAAACCAAAAAAGGAACTCTGTTAAAAAGGAAAATAAATCTATAAGAGTATTTACTTGTTGTAAGATGTTCTCCAACACATAAGAACAAATTATTTCCATTTTATGTATAACATTTGCTAAGTCATCTTGAAGCACTGAGTATAAGGTGCCAGTGGCGAAAGTTTGTTAGCATAAAGTCTTACTTTAATGTAGTGAAGATTTATCTAAGTATATTGTCTAGTTACTTATACCTGTCATAATGATTATTGTTTAGTTTTATAGTAATTCAAAATGTATGTATTTGTCTGTGGATATGGGTTTATACTCTTTTTGTTTCTTTGCTCTTACATTAAATATTCTGAATGCATCCAGATTTGCGGCAACTTTACACTAGACAGAGTATTTAATAAAAGCCTTTGGCATCACTTGCCTCAGGAATTCATTCTTCTACCTATATAATATGCAGTTTACAACATATAAGCGAAAATTCAAAGGCTGTCTCGTATTCTCAGAATTAAATGTCTGCAGAAGCTTCGGTTCGCTTTATCCGAACTTAATTTTAAATTAATACAACCAGGCGGTGCGCCGGAAATGAGCTTAGAGTTGCGGAGAGGAGCGCGGGGAGCAGCGTGCGAGGGGGGGGGGGGGGAGGGTGCGCGGCGCAAGGAGCGTTGTTAAGGGAGGAGGGGGGTCCCGAATTAGTTGGAATCGGCGATGTAATTCGATAACTGACGCTTATTGCGCGACAAAATATATCAGAATTGTCTGCGTCGTTTTTGGATTTACGCTTTAACTGCTCAAATTTGCATATAAACATATAAAATATAAATTAGAGGCGGTAAAGATAAAGGGATCAAATTACAATTAGGTTTTTCTGTTGTAATTTCCGCGCTTACTAGTAAAACGTACTAGTAAATTAGGTAGTCGTCGTCAAGTCGGAAAAAGAACACATTGACTGTTAAACGTAGCCTCCTCTATAAATTTAGTCAACATGGTTTGAGAATGTCATGCAATCAACGGTATTCTAACAGTTTTATCAGATTTTATCCTCTATAATTTTATGTGTTTAGCATTACAGTATTACAGTGGATTAAAATAGCTCGCTCGCTCCTCTGTGACATAATTTAACTTGGTAGTTGGTACTACAGTCCAATTTTTCTTGTCATCCTGTGAAGAAAATTAAAGCATATAAGTAACTGATAATTATTATAAATGAATAAATGAATGAAAACACTTTATTATGCTTTTATTTTTTGTGAGAAGTTGCTTAATTCCGTCGTCGGCGCTTTAAGTTATATAAAACATCGGCTTTAAGATATTTTGTTAATGGCTAATACAATACAAGTCCTTCTAAAATACCTGAAAAAAAACCTGTTATTTCTACTCATAAAACTGAACAACTTTCCAACCAATAGGTACTCAGTTCGCAATAAAATTTTTGAACTTCTCATACCAAGTTGACGAATCAGCTGATCGTTTAGTATGAAAAGACCAACAAAATGGGTATAGGTTTATTGGGAAGGTTGTCCAGTTTCATGAGTAGAAAGCTCTGACATATTTTTTCAGGTACTTCAAAAGGACCCTATATGTGCAAACCTTGAAGGTAGTGCAGTTCAACGTAAATAACGGAGCATAGTAGAAAATATATGCCGTACGAGTCGCCCAGGTTGTATCAACTATGTATCGATTGATTGTAATAGCGTACCGTTCGTGTGTAGGTATTTGGAAATCCAATCAGGGGCTTGATACTGTTAATCGTTACATCGTATAAGTTGCGCAACCATAAGTCGACCGACTGTAATAAGTCTTAAATATTTCCATTTTATTTCAAACTATATTTCAGTAAAAAAAAAAAAATGCTTTCAATAAATTTTGGTTAAGGTCTTCTACAATTGTCATCACACAATTTTGAAATATTATTATTATCAACTTGGCAGGATTAGCAGTTGCACTTTTTTTTGTTTTTACTTAATTTAATATTGCAAGAGGTCATATTAATTACAATTTCGATAAGTGTTAACCTGAGTTTTGTCTTCAAATTTATTGTTGTTTATAAATATAGCTACGACTTTGAACTTAAATTATTTCGCACATACCTATAAAAACAAAGCAAATTTATACCATAAACTAGGTTATATTACCGCTGATATGATACTTTACTCGCCGTAGTTAACGATGGTAGCTATAAAAACAAACTGTTATCACAAAACTCGTTTGAGCCCTATGTACAAATAAATGGAAATAACGATTTTTAAGGAACTTCTGAAATAGTACACCTAGGTAAAGTTAAATATTTAACGTTTTAATAATTCGCACATCTAGAATTACAAAGACGCAACTGTCATTGTCGTAAAATTGATTTCGTATTTTTGAGTTCAATCCAAGCCTAAGTAAATGCGTTGCAATGGCGTTAGGGAATCTTGGTAAGCTTGCGTCTTCGGCATCATCATCACTTTCATCACTCATCACCAGGTAAGATGACGCCAAAGCTAAGGCTAACCAATTTGTCGTGGATAAAAAACAAAAAAGTTACATCACAATCTCTATATACCTACATTTCATAACCGTTCGCTAGCTTCACAATGTTTAAAAATAAATAACACTCGTACCGCGTTCAAACAGCAAAGTAGCCTACTAATCAGATTATCAGGCTACTAGATTAGCGGTAGGAAGATATAAAGGGTCCATTGTAGTTGCGGCGGTGGCACGGAAACCCCCGGCCCCCGAGCCCCGCGGGCACTGCGCGGGCGCCGGAAATGGCGGCGGGGAGCGGAGACAGCGGCCTCCGGAGAGGTGACGCGCGGGCTCAGTCAACACCCGGCCATTGTTCACTAAGCATCTATCTACGACCCACTTTTGCGATAGTGATGCGCTATCAGGATATCGAGTGTCTCAGGCACTTTTAAGAGATTTTATATGTAGAGAAAAGGGTTGGGTCGACGCGATGTAATACGAATCCTACCGTTTCGTAATAAACTGGATATATACAAATCAAATAGGAACTTATCTCTCTATCGAGCACAACATATTTAGTAATATCAGTCAATAAATCTGCTTCCACATTGACAGACCCCGAACGAAACTATAAAATTGTCCGTCAACGTGGGTCTTTGTAACTCGTTAGTCATCAAGTCATTACCCCAACGACTAAATACTATCGATATCGCTGCACTCAAGCCTATGGGAAATTCATGTTATTGGCCGCCCCCGGAGCCCGGCCGACGGACGATTGCCCGACACGGCACGGCACAACAGCAAGCGGCGGCGGCAAGACGGGTCGCCGGACGTCACAGGACGTCACCACTTTGCACGCGCCAGCCGCAGCCGGCCTAACGTTTAGATTCTGCTATAATTAGTGTGTTAATTGTATATTTATACAGTAACGTAAGTTTGATCTTAACGGGACATGATCGATTTTGCTCCATTACAAGCATATGTTTTAAGATGAAAATGAAAATAGTTAAATTACTGTAGATATACCTTAGTCGCTAGATGCAATTATCGATCATGGTTAAATTTCATTAAAATATGGAACTGAAAGAACAAACCATTTAAGGTTAAACGTTAGTGCTCCCTGGTTGAAAAAATCCGATAGATGGCGTTAATCTGACTATAACTTGGTTTTTCGATTTAAAAATAGTATAAATAACCCTAAACCATATTACGTAAAACAGCGAGCAGATACAAGATCAATGTACGCTAATAAACCATAATAATGTTAATTAAATAAGGATTTCGATATATTTGTCCCCTTACAATTATAGTTTTGCGTTTATCTTGTATGAATAAGGGCTCGAATTACGCACACATACATAATTTTTTTACTTATATGATGCTTATTTTTGGCTCACCTCTATAAATAGTCCGTAACCCAGAGGTGAAAGCGGCAAATTTTCTACGAACCTTTTTATGTTATTGCTTTTAGGTCCGGGTTCGTATCCTACGAGACTTTATTGTTTTTGTCTTTTAATTTTTTTTAATTTGTATGAACATAAATAAATATGTACCCAAGAGCGATAAAAGAAAAGATTTTTTAAAAGAAAAAAATCATTTATTGAATAACAATGTCGCATAGCAATCATTCATAGCATTGGCCTGCAAGGAGATATGTATCACGTCTCCCCCGCGAATCAGGACACCAGGGGAGACAGCAGCAGCTGGTCTAGGTGACGGATCCACAGGAGTCCCCCATCGGTTCTGACTTCATAATGTACTCCACCCAGACGTCGGGTTATTGTGCCGAATTCAAACTTCTGGGCAAGAGAGGAGTAACTCCTGGCCACCTTGTCTCCAGGAGAGAAATGTCCTCTCCTTGTCCTCTGACTACGTGGCTCCGGTCTAGGTATGGGACTACCATGGCATGTAGCTTAGTTCTAAACTCTTTTCCAAACATCAGTAGGTAGGGAGTCCCTCTTGGAGTTTCTGTCTGCCTCAAGCGGACTGAGGTCTCCCCATGAGTGGTGAAGTAATACTTAGTTTTCGTAATGTAGTTTTCAGTGCTATACACAACTCCTCAAACTCGAATCTGTAGAAGGTTTCTTCCTCAAGATGTTCATTTTCGGTTTCTAGTTCTATGTTGTTCTGTATTTCGTGAAATTTCTTTATTGTTTTGTCGAGTGACTCCAAGCGGGGCTATATACTTACTTGGGTCTTGAGTGTCGGTCGAGCACATTTTCTGTGCGCGTTAATAAACTGTACTGAGCTTCTTGTACGTTTTAATTTCTTTAAATCCATTGAATTGGCCTCGTCGCCAATATTAAAAACATAAAATATCTGTTCAGTCACATAACATTTATTGAATAACAACGTTGCCTAGCAATAGCCTGCAAGGAGATACGTATCATGCAAGGAGATACGAAGTGATGTCGAAAATTTGTGGAGGCACGGCCTTGCAAGCCTTTGCAAGCCAAGTCTTACGCTATTTGGAGTCACGGTTGTGCCTCCGCAAGCTAAGGAGAGTATCAAACTTAGGAATCACAGATTACCATAATTTTTATGTATATGTCATAGGGAATGGCCCCCTTATTACATCCGTGAAGTGGCAGCATGAAATTCGTTTTCATTGTCGAGAAAAATAGATTCATTTTTTTATTAATTTTTTCAATTTATTTTATCCATACAGATGAAAGTTTTTCAATTGATAAAATTGATTAAGAAAAGTTGATATTTTGTTAATTAAAATAACATAATTATCAGTATAATCATTCAAAGAATAATAAATTACTCCAATATACATTTAAATTCAGTCACTCACTCTCACGGTCTCATCAGATTGATTGACAATAACACATTCGCTGGGATGATAACCATCATAGTTACTTAGTTAACAACCCAATATCGTCCCAGTGACTGAATTTAAATGGATATTATAATTTTAAAATAATTCATTGTAATATAAATAATGATACTGATAATTTTCTTATTATATTGAACTAGCTGGGAGACCGTCGCTCGTTCAATCGGAGTTTTTATAAACTAAGATAACTTGTTTAGTAGTACATATAAGATATATTTTCTATGGAACATTTTGCAGGGTGTTGTTTTAGTCGGTAGTGGCCTTCTAAGGGACGAAAGGACAAGCAATATTTGTTCTGAAAATATCTATAATTTTTTTTTTATAATTTGATTCTATTAAAAAAAATACATGCAAATCATCCTTTTTTTTTGATAAAATAAATAGAAAAATATTTTATGATACGTAATATTAGAAAGTTGTTCATCGTTTATAAGTCAGTAATATCAATCAGTTTTGGCGACTTTTTAGAGATTTTCTTATTGCAAAGGTTATCAGCGCCATCTGGTTGAGTTTAGAGAAAACCGTGGAATATTTCCTATTTTCAAACACGGGACAGAGCGGCACAATCACCAGGTATGTAATTAACTTATATGGCCAAAGATGGCGCTATTTGTCTCTAAAATACAGAGGTTAAAATATATTTTTTTATCACTCTTAAGTCTTTTTATTTATTTTCATAATATTTACATAAGTTCACACAAAATACAAAAATTAAAAAACAAAGAACTATAAAGTCTCATGGGTGGTATTCGAATCCGGACCTAAAAGCAGCAAAACGTAAGTGGCTCGCACCACAATGTACCTATAAGCGATGGTTAAATTTAAGCATCATATGCGTTCTCCTTCTATGTAATTTCGATCATTAAATGAATTCTCCCTTAAATGAACCTTTTCGAAGATAATTCCCTCATAAATCTGGATTTATGGTGATTTTTAACCCCTAATCCTAGATTTTCATCAAAAGGTTTCAAGCCGTTTTCGAAATCGTCTTAACTTAACTCGTTTAATAGTATAGGATAAAGCATCTAGTTATTTAGGGTTCCGTAGCCAAATAGCAAAAAGCGGAACCCATATGGATTCGTCATGTCTGTCTGTCTGTCTGTCTGTCCGTCCGTATGTCACAGCCACTTTTTTCCGAAACTATAAGAACTATACTGTTGAAACTTGGTAAGTAGATGTATTATGTGAACCGCATTAAGATTTTCACACAAAAATAGAAAAAAAAATAACAATAAATTTTGGGGGTTGCCCATACTTAGAACTCAAATTTTTTTTTTCATCAAACATGTACGTGTATGGTATGGATAGGTCTTCAAAAATGATATTGAGGTTTCTAATATCATTTTTTTCCAAACTGAATAGTTTGCACGAGAGACACTTCCAAAGTGGTAAAATGTGTGTCCTTTAACTTCTAAAATAAGAGAATGATAAAAGTAGAAAAAATATATGATGTACATTACCATGCAAACTTCCACCGAAAATTGGTTTGAACGAGCTTTAGTAAGTAGTTTTTTTTAATACGTCATAAATCAAAATTACTTTTTATTCAATCAACTCAAATAAAAAAAATATAGAGTTCAAGACATGTGTGATTATGAATTTATACGGAACCCTCGGTACGCGAGTCCGACTCGCACTTGGCCGGTTTTTTTGTTGTACTGATGATAAAAAATGTGTTTTAAATGTGCCATTTGTAACTTCTGTTCTGAAATACATTTAATTTTATTTGAATTCTGGGTACACAAGGTATTTTTTTTAATGGCGGATATGAATATTCTATAATTCATAATAATTCATAATTAATTTATTTTCTCTGTACAGGATAAAATACAAAAATACAAGGTACCTAACATAGCACAAATAATTATTTTGTTTTAAAAAATCTTCCTTCACTGTTGGCACCTGAATAGTGTAAGCTTGTATGTATCCGAGGTCAAATTTTATGATTAAAGAAAACCACTTGGCACACGTATATGGTACATAAATAGAAGCTGATTTAGCCCGGTAGCCACCCCACACCCCCTGGCAGGTCTATTTGACCTATTATCTTGAACTTGGTATCGTTTTAGAATAAACCGAGAATGGAGCTTTCATTTTTTGTATTACTTTTGTTCAATCTAATAAAACTATTACTTATTACTTATTACTCTTATTGTGAAAAAATCTAATAAAATAAAAATAAAAATAAACCAACAAGATGCTATAGTTTAAAAAATGTGCACTAATGGCATAAACAATTTTTTTTTGTAGAAAACCAAACTAATCAAAAATAAAAAAACAGAAACACTAACTGCAATTACTAAATAAAAAGCTTCAGAAATAAATTTTGAACGTTGCACGGCGCAAGGCATGCGTGAGCGTTTTAATCTGCCGCGCTTCAGTTAACTATTATATTGGGCAATAATCTTGAATTTGGTGTAGTTTTCGGATGAACCGAGGACGCAGCCTTCAGTTTTGGATTAATTTTGTACCATGTCAGACAAAAAAATTAAAATTTACAAAAATCGAACCTGCTATTTTTGATAGCGATAAGACCGCCTTTGCATATCAATGTTTAAATATTTTATGTGTTTTCGTTGTTATTTGTTCTCTTTTGGTGTGCAATAAAATTTTCGTATAGGTAACTAATTTAAAATAAAACCTTAACATGCTGCGATTTTCACACAATTTCAAGAACATAAAAAGCAACAATGCTGCCCATACTTCATGCTCTGATAGGGAGTGATACTGTTTTTTAGCTTTTAATTGAAGAGAAAAGAAAACCGCGTTCGAAACCTGGAATGCCTGTCTTGTGGAGACATTAAAAGCGTCAAAATACTTTGGAAAAAAAAATCATAACCATGTTTGACAAGTGAGTTTGAATAAAACGAGGTTTTTGTACATAGACGATTACGTTTAGGAATATATTTTGGTGACAAAAATTATTGTGTAAGTGAATAACTGTTTATCCTTTTGTGAGAAATAAATTATTCTATAACCTGAAACTTGGTGCTACATGGCGGGAATTCATTACTTTTTACAGTCGAGTCTATAAATATTGACGTGTAAGACTTTTTACTTGATATGTGAATGTTTTTGTCGGGATTTTACTTTCCGTGTATGAAAATCTACATATCTAAGGTTCGGGTTGTATCACGTGGTTGCTGGTAACTACTTACTTTTTGTCAAACGAGACAATAATAATACACCCGGAAAACCGCCTCCGTTGTCTAGTCGCTCGCTTCACATCAGGAGGTTGCGGGTTCGATTCCCGGCAGAGTCTAACTATAATATGTAAGACTCCGTTTGGTCGGTGGTAGAGCATTCTCGGAGCCTGCATGGTTAGCTATCATCTTTTTTTTTACCCTCAATTGGTAAGCCCTTGGCATCATCTCACCTGATGGTAAGTGACGATGATGCCGAATACGAAAGCGGGCTTACCAAGATTCCCCAACGCAGTGGGGAACTGGTTATCTTACCTTCATGCCGGAACACATCAATGCTGTTAATGTTGATGTTTGACGGCAAGACTTAGATAAGATGGTGGCATATGCCAGGCGGGCTCAGAAAATGCCCTACCACCAACCAAACCGAATCCAGAAAGTTACACCCCGCCGGGAATCGAACCCGCGACCTCCTGATGTGAAGCGAGCGGACAAGCGGAGGCGGTTAAAATTTGAAATGGGGCATGGTATGAGTCTAAAAATTTTTGAATGCACCTTATACAGGCTGTAACTTCCGGAAACTTTAACATACCAACCCATACTAAATTCGCATAAAAATGAAGTTTTCATATAATATGGTAAGATAACCGACCAATTTTGTATGGTGTGTCCAAAAATTGTCTTAAGTATTCAGCATTCTTAAGGTTCATTCGGAAAAGTTGTTCAGTTTCATGAGTGGATCCCATAATTTAAATTTCCAGGAGTGATCTTTTTACATCCTGTATAAGTAAAAATATCAGCCTGTATATCACAAATATCTAGCTGAAACTCACAACTAGACCTTGTTGGGTGAAAAATATTTTCGTCTTTCAGATGTCCCTGACGTGAGACTGACAGCGTCTTTTTTTCTGAGTATAAAAAAAAGTTTGCCAGCATTAATTACTCAGACTAAAAAGTCTTTATGATAATTTTGCTACTTTGGTAATGCTCAAGCAAAATGCAAGATGGCGCTAAAAACGAAATCCTGGGCTAAACAAAGCTTAACAGACCAATTGAGATTGTAGTTACTGTAATATCAGAAAGGTGGTGCTGAATTATACACCACTACATGCGTAAAATTTATGGTATTTTAATGCAGTTTTTAATGATATTACAGAAATAAATAATATAATTATATACATTTGGAGAAAATAAAAGGTTGCAAAGTTTACGTTGGACAGATAAAATCGAAAATATAGTGGTTATTTGTGTAGTTAATAGCCAGGTAAATTTGTATGAAATAGGGTGACTGACGTTTAACCTTAAGGTTAAACGTTAGTGCTCCCTGGTTGAAAAAATCCGTTAGATGGCGTTAATCTGACTATAACTTGGTTTCTCGATTTAAAAATAGTATAAATAACCCTAAACCATACTACGTAAAACAGCGAGCAGTTACAAGATCAATTTACGCTAATAAACCATAATAATGTTAATTAAATAAGGATTTCGATATATTTGTCCCCTTACAATTATAGTTTTGCGTTTATCTTGTATGAATAAGGGCTCGAATTACGCACACATACATAATTTTTTTACGTATATGATGCTTATTTTTGACTTACCTCTATAAGTAGTCCGTAACCCAGAGGTGCAAGCGGCAAATTTTGTACGAACCTTTTTATGTTATTGCTTTTAGGTCCGGGTTCGTATCCTACGAGACTTTATTGTTTTTGTCTTTTAATTTTTTTTATTTAGTATGAACATAAATAAATATGTAAATAACAAGACCCAAGAGCGATAAAAAAAAGATTTTTCAAAAGAAAAAAATCATTTATTGAATAACAATGTCGCATAGCAATCATTCATAGCATTGGCCTGCAAGGAGATATGTATCACGTCTCCCCCGCGAATCAGGACACCAGGGAAAACAGTAGCAGCTGGTCGAGGTGACGGATCCACAGGAGTCCCCCATCGGTTCTGACTTCATAATGTACTCCACCCAGACGTCGGGTTCTTGTGCCGAATTCAAACTTCTGGGCAAGAGAGGAGTAACTCCTGGCCACCTTGTCTCCAGGAGAGAAATGTCCTCTCCTTGTCATCTGACTACGTGGCTCCGGTCTAGGTATGGGACTACCATGGCATGTAGCTTAGTTCTAAACTCTTTTCCAAACATCAGTAGGTAGGGAGTCCCTCTTGGAGTTTCTGTCTGCCTCAAGCGGACTGAGGTCTCCCCATGAGTGGTGAAGTAATACTTAGTTTTCGTAATGTAGTTTTCAGTGCTATACACAACTCCTCAAACTCGAATCTGTAGAAGGTTTCTTCCTCAAGATGTTCATTTTCGGTTTCTAGTTCTATGTTGTTCTGTATTTCGTGAAATTTCTTTATTGTTTTGTCGAGTGACTCCAAGCGGGGCTATATACTTACTTGGGTCTTGAGTGTCGGTCGAGCACATTTTCTGTGCGCGTTAATAAACTGTACTGAGCTTCTTGTACGTTTTAATTTCTTTAAATCCATTGAATTGGCCTCGTCGCCAATATTAAAAACATAAAATATCTGTTCAGTCACATAACATTTATTGAATAACAACGTTGCCTAGTAATAGCCTGCAAGGAGATACGTATCATGCAAGGAGATACGAAGTGATGTCGAAAATTTGTGGAGGCACGGCCTTGCAAGCCTTTGCAAGCCAAGTCTTACGCTATTTGGAGTCACGGTTGTGCCTCCGCAAGCTAAGGAGAGTATCAAACTTAGGAATCACAGATAATTTTTATGTATATGTCATAGGGAATGGCCCCCTTATTACATCCGTGAAGTGGCAGCATGAAATTCGTTTTCATTGTCGAGAAAAATAGATTCATTTTTTTATTAATTTTTTCAATTTATTTTATCCATACAGATGAAAGTTTTTCAATTGATAAAATTGATTAAGAAAAGTTGATGTTTTGTTAATTAAAATAACATAATTATCAGTATAATCATTCAAAGAATAATAAATTACTCCAATATACATTTAAATTCAGTCACTCACTCTCACGGTCTCATCAGATTGATTGACAATAACACATTCGCTGGGATGATAACCATCATAGTTACTTAGTTAACAACCTAATATCGTCCCAGTGACTGAATTTAAATGGGTTTTATAATTTTAAAATAATTCATTGTAATTTAAATAATGATACTGATAATTTTCTTATTATATTGAACTAGCTGGGAGACCGAGCGGCGCTCGTTCAATCGGAGTTTTTATAAACTAAGATAACTTGTTTAGTAGAACATATAAGATATATTTTCTATGAAACATTTTGCAGGGTGTTGTTTTAGTCGGTAGTGGCCTTCTAAGGGACGAAAGGACAAGCAATATTTGTTCTGAAAATATCTATAAATTTTTTTATAATTTGATTCTATTGAAAAAAATACATGCAAATCATCCTTTTTTTTTGATAAAAAAAATAGAAAAATATTTTATGATACGTAATATTAGAAAGTTGTTCATCGTTTATAAGTCAGTAATATCAATCAGTTTTGGCGACTTTTTAGAGATTTTATTATTGCAAAGGTTATCAGCGCCATCTGGTTAAGTTTAGAGAAAACCGTGGAAAATTTCCTATTTTCAAACACGGGACAGAGCGGCACAATCACCAGGTATGTAATTAACTTATATGGCCAAAGATGGCGCTATTTGTCTCTAAAATACAGAGGTTAAAATATATTTTTTTATCACTCTTAAGTCTTTTTATTTATTTTCATAATATTTACATAAGTTCACACAAAATAAAAAAATTAAAAAACAAAGAACTATAAAGTCTCATGGGTGGTATTCGAATCCGGACCTAAAAGCAGCAAAACGTAAGTGGCTCGCACCAAAACCGCTAGTCTACCAATGTACCTATAAGCGATGGTTAAATTTAAGCATCATATGCGTTCTCCTTCTATGTAATTTCGATCATTAAATGAATTCTCCCTTAAATGAATCTTTTCGAAGATAATTCCCTCATAGATCTGGATTTGTGGTGATTTTTAACCCCTAATCCTAGATTTTCATCAAAAGGTTTCAAGCCGTTTTCGAAATCGTCGGGACACTTAACTCGTTTAATAGTATAGGATAAAGCATCTAGTTATTTAGGGTTCCGTAGCCAAATAGCAAAAAGCGGAACCCATATGGATTCGTCATGTCTGTCTGTCTGTCCGTATGTCACAGCCACTCTTTTCCGAAACTATAAGAACTATACTGTTGAAACTTGGTAAGTAGATGTATTCTGTGAACCGCATTAAGATTTTCACACAAAAATAGAAAAAAAATAACAATAAATTTTGGGGGTTGCCCATACTTAGAACTGAAACTCAGAATTTTTTTTTCATCAAACATGTACGTGTATGGTATGGATAGGTCTTCAAAAATGATATTGAGGTTTCTAATATCATTTTTTTCCAAACTGAATAGTTTGCACGAGAGACACTTCCAAAGTGGTAAAATGTGTGTCCCCCCCCCCCTTTAACTTCTAAAATAAGAGAATGATAAAAGTAGAAAAAATATATGATGTACATTACCATGCAAACTTCCACCGAAAATTGGTTTGAACGAGCTTTAGTAAGTAGTTTTTTTTTAATACGTCATAAATCAAAATTACTTTTCTTCAATCAACTCAAATAAAAAAAATATAGAGTTCAAAACATGTGTGATTATGAATGTATACGGAACCCTCGGTACGCGAGTCCGACTCGCACTTGGCCGGTTTTTTTGTTGTACTGATGATAAAAAATGTGTTTTAAATGTGCCATTTGTAACTTCTGTTCTGAAATACATTTAATTTTATTTGAATTCTGGGTACACAAGGTATTTTTTTTAATGGCGGATATGAATATTGTATAATTCATAATAATTCATAATTCATTTATTTTCTCTGTACAGGATAAAATACAAAAATACAAGGTACCTAACATAGCACAAATAATTATTTTGTTTTAAAAAATCTTCCTTCACTGTTGGCACCTGAATAGTGTAAGCTTATATGTATCCGAGGTCAAATTTTATGATTAAAGAAAACCACTTGGCACACGTATATGGTACATAAATAGAAGCTGATTTAGCCCGGTAGCCACCCCACACCCCCTGGCAGGTCTATTTGACCTATTATCTTGAACTTGGTATCGTTTTCGAATAAACCGAGAATGGAGCTTTCATTTTTTGTATTACTTTTGTTCAATCTATTACTCTTATTGTGAAAAAATCTAATAAAATAAAAATAAAAAAACCAACAAGATGCTATAGTTTAAAAAATGTGCACTAATGGCATAAACAATTTTTTTTTGTAGAAAACCAAACTAATCAAAAATAAAAAAAACAGAAACACTAACTGCAATTACTAAATAAAAAGCTTCAGAAATAAATTTTGAACGTTGCACGGCGCAAGGCATGCGTGAGCGTTTTAAGCTGCCGCGCTTCAGTTAACTATTATATTGGGCAATAATCTTGAATTTGGTGTAGTTTTCGGATGAACCGAGGACGCAGCCTTCAGTTTTGGATTGATTTTGTACCATGTCAGACATAAAAATTAAAATTTACAAAAATCGAACCTGCTATTTGCACACGCTCCTTTGTTAGTTTTTTAGTTTAGTTATGCATGTACATATCATCTTATTTTTCTTTGTTGTTCAGTTTTTATTTTTATTTTGTTATTGTTTTTGTGTGTGTGTGTGTGTGTGTGTGTGTGTGTGTCTGCAGTTGTACAAATAAAGCTTTCTATCTATCTATCTATCTATCTATTTTTGATAGCGATAAGACCGCCTTTGCATATCAATGTTTAAATATTTTATGTGTTTTCGTTGTTATTTGTACTCTTTTGGTGTGCAATAAAATTTTCGTATAGGTAACTAATTTAAAATAAAACCTTAACATGCTGCGATTTTGACACAATTGTAAGAACATAAAAAGCAACAATGCTGCCCATACTTCATGCTCTGATAGGGAGTGATACTGTTTTTTAGCCTTTAATTGAAGAGAAAAGAAAACCGCGTTCGAAACCTGGAATGCCTGTCTTGTGGAGACATTAAAAGCGCCAAAATACTTTGGAAAAAATTATCATAACCATGTTTGACAAGTGAGTTTGAATAAAACGAGGTTTCGTACATAGACGATTACGTTTAGGAATATATTTTGGTGACAAAAATTATTGTGTAAGTGAATAACTGTTTATCCTTTTGTGAGAAATAAATTATTCTATAACCTGAAACTTGGTGCTACATGGCGGGAATTCATTACTTTTTACAGTCGAGTCTATAAATATTGACGTGTAAGACTTTTTACTTGATATGTGAATGTTTTTGTCGGGATTTTACTTTCCGTGTATGAAAATCTACATATCTAAGGTTCGGGTTGTATCACGTGGTTGCTGGTAACTACTTACTTTTTGTCAAACGAGACAATAATAATACACCCGGAAAACCGCCTCCGTTGTCTAGTCGCTCGCTTCACATCAGGAGGTTGCGGGTTCGATTCCCGGCAGAGTCTAACTATAATATGTAAGACTCCGTTTTTTTTTTTTTTTTTTTTTTATGGCAGAGGTGGCAAACGAGCAGACGGATCACCTGATGGTAAGCGATTACCGCCGCCCATAGACACCCGCAACACCAGAGGAGTTACAAGTGCGTTGCCGGCCTTTGATTTGGGAGTACGCCGTGGGAGTGGGCCGTTTGGTCGGTGGTAGAGCATTCTCGGAGCCTGCATGGTTAGCTATCATCTTTTTTTTTACCCTCAATTGGTAAGCCCTTGGCATCATCTCACCTGATGGTAAGTGACGATGATGCCGAATACGAAAGCGGGCTTACCAAGATTCCCCAACGCAGTGGGGAACTGGTTATCTTACCTTCATGCCGGAACACATCAATGCTGTTAACGTTGATGTTTGGCGGCAAGACTTAGATAAGATGGTGGCATATGCCAGGCGGGCTCAGAAAATGCCCTACCACCAACCAAACCGAATCCAGAAAGTTACACCCCGCCGGGAATCGAACCCGCGACCTCCTGATGTGAAGCGAGCGGACAAGCGGAGGCGGTTAAAATTTGAAATGGGGCATGGTATGAGTCTAAAAATTTTTGAATGCACCTTATACAGGCTGTAACTTCCGGAAACTTTAACATACCAACCCATACTAAATTCGCATAAAAATTAAGTTTTCATATAATATGGTAAGATAACCGACCAATTTTGTATGGTGTGTCCAAAAATTGTCTTAAGTATTCAGCATTCTTAAGGTTCATTCGGAAAAGTTGTTCAGTTTCATGAGTGGATCCCATAATTTAAATTTCCAGGAGTGATCTTTTTACACCTGTATAAGTAAAAATATCAGCCTGTATATCACAAACATCGAGCTGAAACTCACAACTAGACCTTGTTGGGTGAACAATATTTTCGTCTTTCAGATGTCCCTGACGTGAGACTGACAGCGTCTTTTTTTCTGAATATAAAAAAAGTTTGCCAGCATTAATTACTCAGACTAAAAAGTCTTTATAATAAATTTGCTACTTTGGTAATGCTCAAGCAAAATGCAAGATGGCGCTAAAAACGAAATCCTGGGCTAAACAAAGCTTAACAGACCAATTGAGATTGTAGTTACTGTAATATCAGAAAGGTGGTGCTGAATTATACACCACTACATGCGTAAAATTTATGGTATTTTACTGCAGTTTTTAATGATATTACAGAAATAAATAATATAATTATATACATTTGGAGAAAATAAAAGGTTGCAAAGTTTACGTTGGACAGATAAAATCGAAAATATAGTGGTTATTTGTGTAGTTAATAGCCAGGTAAATTTGTATGAAATAGGGTGACTGACGTTTAACCTTTTTATTTTAAAATTCGGTGCTCATCAAAAATAAATAAAACCATTATAAAGTATTCTTTTGAACTTGTTGAAAATAAAGAATGTTACAGATGTCGGTGCAGCAAAAAGTTTTTATTAAACAAGCTCTATGCTATTTTTCCGAACATTCAAAATATTTGGTTTCACTTCGTTATTATCAAGTTCAGATAACTTTTAAAACGTCACAGTCTACCATCACTCTACCGTTATATTTGGATTAATAACCACTACAATTTAAAAATAATTATACAGAGGAAATTGAAATCGCGGACCAAATAAGTGTGGTTTCTGCTGATGAAACTGAACAACTTTCTCTAAGGAAACAATTCAATTGCACGATACATAATAATCGATGTGCTGATAGCCAACTTGTGTTTAAATTGGCCGTTTAGTTTCTAACAGACTAGGTTTTGAGCGAAAACAGAACGCACTTAGTTCACTATCCAAACAATTCAAAAAATGAATGTTTACTCTGTTACTATGTTATTTTTCATGTTGCTTTTCAATTATGTGGATTAGATAATGAATATATCACATGCCTAATGAATGCACGCTCTTTTATTTAATACTGCGATTCGATGCTCACTAGTTTTTTCTTATCCCGTATATGCGTTACAATGTGTAATAAATGGTGTAAGAAAGAGCTGTTAACTGTTTGCGCTACTTGTTCAGCACCAGTTTTGCAAAAGAAACTTTAATCAGCTAATCGATTCGTAGGTATAAAGGGTCCAAAAATATGTTTATAAATGAGGAAATAATGGTTCTCATCGGAAAAGTTGTTTAATATTGTTATGTGAGGGCCTTACGTCTTTTTTTTTAATTCGCCTTGACTACTGTGAAGTTGAAGAAGTGGAAAACCTCCTATAAATATACCTATACCCAGCCATCTAGGTGGTTTCAGCCATACCCGCTCCGAATTTTCCGCAGTTTTGATGAAAAAACCATATCATTGCGTTACGTGCAAAAACGTATAATACGTAATATTGTTATACATAGTTCATGATTTTTAAAAGATTCGAATAATACACAACATAAATACATCACATACATGTACTTACACAGAGAAAATACGTTCTGATGGCGACCACGATGACAACATTTTATAGCGTAGTTCAATGCAAAACTTTTCTCTGCCACAAGCGAGCTGCTACTTACACAACGAAAATTTTAAAATAATTAAATTTACCTCGCTACCTTGGAAGAACTATGTAACGCCATCTATCCAAATCAAAGTGCTTTTCATCAAATATAGTTCCCCAGTTCACATTCATTTCCTCGTCCAGCCCAATGTTAATAGCGCGCCCTCTGTTTTATTTCAAGCGAACTTCTAAGTGTAAGGCCGAGGTTGTACAACGCTTTTATAAAAAGTAACCTTCAAGATAGGGCAACAGAACGTCTACGTTACGTGTGTTGTGATGTGATGTGAGGTTTTCCTCTTTACATTAAATTCTACACCAATAGACTTTCTGAAACGTCCGAAATGTTGAGTGTAAAAGTTTCGTGTCTTTGTAATATATAAGGTCCTTATGAAATACCTGAAAAAAATTAACACACGGCTGCGACTCATGAAACTGAACAACTTTCCCCAAGGAACCTATACTCAATTTAAAAAAAAATCCTTTTGGACTCCTCGTACTAATTGATCAACCGATCCGCCAATTTTGTATGGGAAAACTTTTTTGAAAATTAAGTATAGGTTCCTTAGGGAAAGTTGTTCAGTTTCATGTGTAGAAGCCACTGTAAAAAAATCTGCTATTCTTCCAATACAAAACTGGCAGATCAGTTGATCTATTAGTATGAGGAGTCCAAAATATTTTTGCGAATTGAGTATAGGTTATTGGAGAAAGTGGTTCAGTTTCATGAGTAGAAGCCATTGTAATTTTTTTTAGGTAATTCATGAACCATAATAAGGAGAGAGTTGAAATTTTCACAGAGTGTGTATTTCTGTTGCCGCTATAACAAGAAATAATAAAATTAAAAATAAATTACAAATTAAAGGGGGCTCCCCTACTAGAAACGTGATTTTTTGGCGTTTTTTTTGCTCGATCTTAATTATGGCAACAGGTAGACGCTTGAAATACATTTGTATTGCTGTAGTCGCTAAAAAATAAGAATAAAATAAAATTATATTTAAAAGTTGAAGGGGGTACATAGAAGAGACGTGTTTTTTGGAGTTTCTTGTATGATGGTACGGAACCCTTCATGCGCGAGTCCAACTCGCACTTGGCTGGTTTTTTCAATGTTACATGGTGTCTTTGAAGTTTTTTCAGTTGTGTGAGCCCAATTTGGAGGAAAAAAATTGGGGCTTTACGGTTATCAGTTAATTGGCCCAATTTAATTTATCAATACTGTAGTTTTCCTTTATGTACTTATTTCTAAATATAAGAATATTTTTATTAAAAATATATTTTTCAAAAGTGATTTATAATCTCAGTTATTTTTTACCTTTATAAATGTTGCCTGATATACACTTATTACTTTTTCATTTTCTTATTTTGTTGTTCCTGCTTCTCAGCTTTAAGTTTAAATGCCAATTGACCTTCCAGCATAGACAAGTAATAAGTCAGCTTTTCTCCGAACGGCGTGTACGATAGGTACCACTCCCAGTACATGGTAGCATCATCCTTCTCCGTGATCGCAGCTTCTTCGTTATCTAGCACGGCGTTAACGATTTCTAAAGGGTGCAATGGCTTGTAGCTTAGTTCAGCAATACGATTACTGTTCAGTACTGACTCTACTGCTTTCTTGATTGTGTCAATATCGTAACCACGTATGGCTTGTGCAACACTGTGCACATCGAATTCTCGATCCACACCTTGATATTTCATTAACATTTTCGTTAATATAAATGATATACTTCCATAATCTGCAGAAGGAATTAATATAACAGAGGGAAACGCTTTTTTAAGAGTAGCCGCTTTACCTAACCATGGTTCCGCCGCTGTCCCTATAACCAAAACCTTATCATCTTTTTTTAGAGGTTTTACGATTTCTTTAAAAAAATCTTTCGAAAGTCTAGTGGGATCAAACTCTTTTTCTTCCTTGGGAACTCTTTTGTAAAATACTTTATCAGCATTTTCGACCATTATCACAGTAGGCTGCAATAGTCGACTAATTTTGTTTACTAAATTAAATAAAGTTTTTAATCCTTTCGGTCCAGGGTACTTATTATACACATTCATTGGTGACAGATCAATTAAAATTGAGTTTGTTTCAGTTGCAATGGCATAAATTAATGTCTTTTTCCCACAGTTCTTTGGTCCCACTAGCATTTGTGACCGCTGCGCATTAGAACAGCTGCTGCCGAGCGCTAGTAAACAGCGCACGCGCACTTGCTCCTTTACGTCACCAATGCATGGTGGTGGAAACCCAGGAGTCCATGGGATTGCTCTCATATCAGCAGCTGCATAATTTTTATCTCCCCAGTAATCATCCAGAGTTACGTGAGGATATTTCTTAACAATGCCATTGTCTACTAATTTTTGGAAAAGGACAGCTGGTTTGCTTTTATCCGGTTTCGGTGGTTTTACTTTTTTGGGTTTTTTTCTCTTCTTTGTGATAGAAACTTGAACTTCCGCTAATTTGCAATCTAATTTTAAAGCATTACGCAACAGGACCAACTCAAGACGCATCACTTCATCAACAACTGGTCGCAATTCTATCTGGATTTCTTGATACACATTTTCAATAATCATATTCTTAATGTGACCTTTGATAGCGGTCAAATCAGGATTACATACATCTATTGCACTCCATGCATTTGTATAATTTACCCAAGCATCTTGTAGGTTTTTTATATTTGTTCCAATATTGTAATAGACACCTGGGTCATTCACTGGATTAAAACGCTGCTTCATGTAATCTTTTATCCTTTTTTTCTCTCTTTCTCTAGCTTCAAATGCTAGGCGCTTTCTTTCCTCTTTAGCAGCTTGTTTCTCGGCTTTTATGTCCTCTTTAGTTTTTGGGTTCTGGGCTTCTTGTTTTATCCTTTTTTCTTCAGCTTTTCGCCATTCTATAAATTCATCTGTAGTAAAGGTTTCACCACGTACTACTAATATAGAACCACCTTCTTCGGGGTAGGGGAATTCATCAAATACGCGGCATTCCTGATACCATTCCACCCACCACTGTCGGATTTCATCAGAAATATCCTGCATAATGTCACCTTCTCTTAATTTGAAAACTCGGCTTTTTTCTTTCACTGTTTCTTTTATCCATTTTTCGTAGTACTTCCGTCGAAATTCCCGTCGGATTTCTTTAACCTTTTCTAGCTGAATTTTTGCTGATGGCGGATTGTATGCTGATATGATCATATCTAGTTTCTTTTTTAGTTTAGTTTCAGTCATGTGTCTTTTTTTTATTTCCATAAATTTACGATACATCTTCATTATGAATTGAGCAGCCTTACGTCTGAGTTCTTCTTTCGCCCTAGGTTTTTTAAGGCCAGCAAGTTCTAGGTACATGTTAATATCTTTGTTTTGTTGTTGCTTTTTTTGTTTTACAATCTTCCGTGATCGCTCCATCCGCTGAACATTTAAAACGTGCCTTTGATATTCTTCTATGGTTTTCATTTCTGCTAATTGTTCTGGAGTATAAACCACTGATGGGACGTCTTCGGGTATTTCTTCACCTAAAGCTAATAATCTTTTTATTTCTGCATCCTTTTCTTCTTGTTTTATTCTTTCCTGTTCTAGACGCTCTTCTTCTAAAAGTTGTAATTGAGATGGTGTAGGAGTAGGGTCACCTAAGCGATTCCCTGATAAAATTTCATCAACTATGTATTGTTTTTCCTTTTCTCTTATTTCAAAAGGATAGAAAAATGGACAGAGTATTTGTACATCTTGTGGTACCATCAACATTTGCTGCATAGCATTTTCAGAGTATGTATATTGGAAAGCTTCGACGTCTTCTAATATAGTTTTGACTTCTAAAATTCTACATGTCAGAGCATCTATAATTTTTTTTATGTATTCTTGCCTCTGTGGCTGTAGCATTTGATCATAAATATCACATAGGCTATTGTACAGTTCACAGTATTTACAATACACCCGTGCCACTACTTCGACTGCTGTTGCTTGTGGTTTGATTCCAATGTAGTTTATTGCAAATTGTTGAATGCGATTATCTTCCTCGAGGTTCACTCTGAGCTGCTCCTTGACTTTGAGCCAGGAATCAAAGTAGTCCTTGCTAGCCATTGTATATTGTGATCAAAATTGAATTTAAGACTAAGAAACTATAATTTATGGCACTGCTATTAGTTCATGATTTTTGAGATGAACATGAGTAAATAAATAAAATTAATACAAAATCACAAAAAGTGTATAAAAAATAAAATAATTAAACATTTCTGTAAAAACAAAACAAAAACAACAAAACAGAATGACAGGACATCTGTTTATTAAACATTTTTTTCTGTTGCTTCTGCGAGGAAAAGGCAAAAACTTCTGCCATACAGCCTATTCTTAAGTAATTATTGTAAGTATTCATTAGAAAAGCCGTTCTAGATTTGTCTGTTATATAAATGCCAAATTTCAAAATGTCTGTTGTACAGTTAAACGGTGTAAGGTGTCGTTTTATTTAATCTTAGAATCCCTGTCTGACTACAATCTTTTGGCGTGTGGATGACATTGACAGGGGGGCGCTTTTGTCGCAAATCTGGCATGTATTTCATACAAATAGTGACAGATGGCTTTTGACCACACGCAAAAGATCGTAGTCAGACTGTAGTAGTCTGTGTTTTATATTCACGTCTGTTAGCAAGGAAATTTATGACGTCGTTGTTGATGATTTCAAAAAATGCCGCCATTTCTCGTGGACAACTTTCGTTGGCCAGACTCAAATTATAACATTTTTACCTTTTTTATTGTTTTTTTTTATGTAGGTATATATATTTTATTTTATGTAGGCTTATAATTTCCTGCTCTTTTATTTAATTTGATATTTTTAAATCTTAATTTCGATATGCTGTCAATGGCGAAATTATAGAAACCGCTACCTTTTTTCCTAGCAGTAAATAAATAGATAGAATCAAAGAAGTTTTATATCGTCGCTCCGCTAGAATAATAGACAGACCCACTATTATCCTAAATACATGACTCACTGAAATGGCACCTTCCTGAATAACACACTATCAATATTATACACCAAAATCAAAGTTTTCGGATAATAAAATAAAAATGACAAACTGCTGCAGCGAGATACCGCCAAAAGTGCTTAACCAAAAACATTTTTGTTTTACTTTACGTCGACTTCTGCTGTCATCTAAAAGTAAACTTTTTTTTTCAATTTTTTATGCACACACTTTTTGATTCAAGGCTCTTCAATCTTCAAGACTTTATTACTAAACTTTAAAGATTTGAGATATAAAAATCTTCATGATTATACGGTAACAACGGTAACCTAACCTAACCTAGAGTTTTTCGGAGCTCCTCCAACGATATGGCCAGCCATTTCATGATCTGGCCACAACATATAAATAAGAAATTTACTGAAAATCTACGTCGTCGTTCAAAATAATAGAGGTAGGAGGAGGAGGTAACTGAGAAGACTAACTATTCCTAAATTATAATATATTTTTAAGAAATGAATCTTTAAAAGGCTGGGTTGTTCTTTAACAATAACCCTTACCCTGGGGCTGGTTATAATAAAAATGTTTTAAGTGCGCCCCCGTACGTTCCATTGAACATTTGAATCGTCGCCGGCGCACGCTCGTCATAGAGCTTCCGGCACAGGACGCGTGCCACTCTCCGGACGAGGGTCGGAGGGCTAAGTGAAAGGTGCCAGCGGCGGCGTCGGCGGCAATTTTTATATGCTTGTTTTTTTTTATAGAATTAAAGAAAAATTTGGAAGTTTACAATATTAATGTAATAAATAACAAAACATGTGACAGACTCAGTGGCTCAGTGTTTAGCGCTCCTGACCACTGATCCGAGGGTCGTGGGTTCGATCCCCACCCAGAGCAAACATTTCTGTGACGAGCAGATTTGTTTGCTCTGTGTCTGGGTGTATTATATTATATCTATATATGTATGTGTTTAAATGTATGTATATGTGTATGTATAACACTCCCACTGCAGCACTAAAGGCTATTTTAAACCTCGAACCGCTGCACATCCATGTACAGAAGGAGGCCAGGATGGCAATGCTGCGTGCTATGGACGGTGGCAGGACAGTCTGGCAATCAGTGATAATGAGGGATCTCTTTGATGCACTCATTGTAAACCCAGCACTGACCATGCCATCCGATATCCTCTTAAAGGAGTACAGTTTCAACAAACTGTACACGATTCACGTACCGCGTAGGGACGAGTGGAACTGTGCGGTTCCCGAAACTCTCAAATCTGGTGACCTCATCTGGTTCACAGATGGTTCCAAAAAAGAGGGTTTTGCCGGTGCTGGAGTATGCGGAGGAGACTCGGCGACGAAGCAGTCATACAGTCTAGGCTCGCATGCGACGGTATTTCAGGCAGAGATGTACGCAATAATAAGATGCGTGCAAGAAAACCTTCTGAGGTCCTATCAAAATAGAAATATAATCATATGCTCGGATAGTCAGACAGCCCTTATGGCACTGAATTGCCACATGAGATTGATTCAAAACTTACCCTTGAGTGCGCCAATGCACTCAATCAGCTAGGAAGACACAACAACGTCACCTTATGTTGGGTGCCTGGACACAGTGGCATCAAGGGGAATGAAATAGCAGATGAGCTAGCTAGGAACGGAGCGGAGGCACCAACTATTGGCCCCGAACCAATAGTGGGAGTGCCTCGTTGCACCGGAAGAAGAATGCTGCAGGAATGGGCTAAGGAACAGAGTAGAACACTCTGGGCTACTAGCCAAAAGCATTCGAAAGCGCTCATATCTGGTTTTTCGCGGGAATACACGTCTAGAGCACTACGACTACTTAGGCCTGGACTTAGGATTCTAGTCAGAACTCTTACTGGCCACTGCAAGCTTAACAAACATCTCTATCAAATGAAGCTTGGAGATACGGACGAGAGCCGATTCTGCCTCGAGGAAGAGGAAACTCCTCTTCATATACTCTGCGAGTGCGAGGCACTGGTCCAAGCCAGAAGCCGATCTCTAGGTGGACCGATGGTAACTCCAGAGGTCATTAGGGAACTCGATCCCAAGTGCATCCTACAGTTCATTAGAACTATTGGCCTTGAGGATATAATATAACAGGGGCAGTGATCACAATAGAACTACCCAGGTCGCAGTGATCCAATAGCCTTTGGTCCTATACCCCTTTACCCCCAAATAATAATAATAAAATAATAATGTATAACAGTCTCTGGTTCCCATAGTACAGATAACCGTGTGTGATTTGTCCCGGATATTAATATTACATATTATTATGTATATTAATTTTACAAAATATATCATAGATTTTTAATAATAGTTACAGGTCAAAGGCCGGCAACGCACTTGTGACTCCTCTGGTGTTGCGGGTGTCTATGGGCGGCGGTAATCGCTTACCATCAGGTGATCCGTCTGCTCGTTTGCTACCTCTGCCATAAAAAAAAAAAGGTGCTTACATACCTTTTATATTTTTGTATCGTCATATTATATAAGCGTTTCATGAATACGCGTTTCGCACACAGGCTTTTTAGAAATATAAAATTCTTTCACAATATTCTCTCAAGTTACATTAGCAAAATATCGCTGTCATGTATAATTTAGGGCAAAAGAAAAACATAGTCGTCCGAACTGTACCAGTGATTTATTCGGTATCCCTCTGTATTCATTATGGGTGTAGAAATTTAAGCCATTTATTTTGTTAACTCTGTCTCGGGCGATAAAGTTTGCCAGGGGTCGCATTAGAGGGATCACGACGCACGAATAGTTTGTAATCTTAATGTTTGCATTGACGTTGTTTATAGTCTATTACTTATTAGCATAGCTGGTGGATGCTGGTCGCGTAAGCTACAAGTACTTACATATTTATTCATGGTCTGATGCTAGATTAGGAATGGAATAAATACTAAATGAAATGAATAATGAAAGAAGCCGCTTATGTAACGCTTACAAAATTATTATCAAGTTCTGTAAACAAACAAACAATTTAAAAAAAAGATGTTTTACAAATAAAATAGACTATCTTTCGGAGGAACAAAATATGTCAAAGATTTGAAATAGAGTGAGGATGAAGAAGCTATAATCCGATTCCGTGACAAATGAGTGCGAGTGGCGGCCGGGAGTGCGGGTGCGCGGGCGCCGCCGTTCCCGCCGGTCGCAGCAGCGCAGCACCACCCAGATAGTTACGCGCACGCCCGGAACCGATGCCAGAATGATTGACTGCCTCATTAATGGACTCCGCTCATAGGGAACGCGATTCGCAACGGTGCTGGTAATAAATAATTAAAAACACGAGTATTTGCAATTGGCGATGTCGATTTTCTGCGGGAAAATTATATTTCTGTAGCCTTTATTGTTTAGTGTGATGCGATAGCGACAGAAAAATATTGTGAGCAGTTTATGTCTTCTTTTTCAATCCTCTTCTGTACATGGGGATATAAAAGTTATAAAAACCTTTTATTTTAATGTTATTAGGATAATGCCAAAGTTACTTGAGGTTTAGTCTTCTTTTTCTTATCGTGTGGCACATTTAACCGTTCTAGGTACAGTTATCTGTAGTAAAATAAAACCTATAATAGTTACGCAAACGTAGGTTCGTGTTAATATGCACAAAAGACACAAAGAATTATAGATAAATATGACAATGCAAACAAAACTTCCCATAACATAATCAAACTGTGGAAGCGCATACAACAATTACCGATTAATTCAACCCTTAAAAATATGTACCCCAAAATTATTGAGAGCTTTTATCATTTCGCGATGAGAAAATCTCGATCGGCGCACGGTTGTCACCGCATTGCGTACGCTCTTTCTACATTTCTCGCACGCGTTATAATTTGATACGCGTGGTAGGGGATGCGTTTGAGCACCTAATTAAAACTGTTATTGTGTCATGAATGCCGTAGTAGCGATTACAGTGCAAAAGATTCATAATGATATCTCATTCTCCAAAATCGATCAAGCCATTTTGTTTGTTTTAGAGACCTTTGTGACGAAGACGGTTGCAATCAGTGAACCAGATTTTCAATAATAGTACAGGCGAAAAAAGGATTGCAAAAATTGTTCCACTACATGTCCGGGAAATATGGCCACAAGAATAAAGGTAAGATAACCTTTACCTCTTTTGACTCTTACCCGTATCTGTATTTATATTTTTTTTGCAAAAATATTGTACTTTTTTAGTTTATTTCTTTGAAATTTCCCACTTTTCTCTAACTTGGTTCGTAATCAAAGATGGCAGCAAGGTAGAGTGGAGTAAGTGGCTATTGCTGGAAGGGAGGATGTGGATACTGTCAATTTTAAAATATTTGTAGCGGGAAAAACCACAAAATGGTACTTTTATATACCATACAAATAATAATAAAGTAGACATACTGCAACGAAATGAAATGAACCTTTTGTATACAAATTATTATTTTATTGGTATGGAATAAGACTAATAACCCCTTTATATTTTACATAGTGTCTTTTAAATCACTTTTTAAATAAATAATTTTACGTCAACTTTTTTTGCCTTTTCTCATTCTATACTTTGAAAATAAATCTGTTAAGCGCTAAATAAAGAAGAAAATTAAGTTTTTACTGGCACCGTACATCTTCTTGTTCTTGTATTTTTTCCAATGATAGCCCTGAAGGCGGAATAATTCTACATAAAAACATTACCTTTCTACTAATAATACAAAACCTCATTGAAATCGAACCTCATTGAACTTAAAAAAATTAAAAACCCGATGCCTCCGACTGCTATTATTTATATTCAATTAGGTTCCTACTTCATCCTTGTTTTGATTTTTTATTTCACTTTTTACGCAGTCGAGTTTTTTTTTATATTAGGTTACCTATGAAATTGCCGATTATTAAAAAAGTTCAAAGAGAGAATTAATATAAAACAATTAAGGTTTCAAAACAATTAACTATTTCCAAAGTACCATTGGACATGTTGGACTTTCTATCCACAGTTAAAAGTTACCTTTTGTGACATCTAAAAGATATTTATTTCGCTTGCTGGCCTCGATTAACGGTCCGTTGTTTGCTCAAAGCTGTAATATGACTTGCTTCTTTCATCGTTTGACAGCGTTTAACAGATACAGATAAACGCCACAGAATCAAACCCATTGGGTCAAATCTATTGGGTTTTAAAAAAGTCTTGCGACATTAAGTCACTTTTTAAGACAAGTTACTTTATTTTCAAAATAACTTTAATATAATATGTAATCGCTATTCATATTTCTAACTTGTGCCCGACGATCGGGCAAACGTTAAAAGCCCTCCAACCCAAGTTCTGTACAAAGAATAATACAGGTTGAATACAAAGTGTCGCAAGACTTTTTTATCAACCCGATATCAGGTTGTGTAATTCTTCAATGGATTCTTTAATGGAGCTTATGGCTGTTAAATGGTCTAGGAACCATTATACTGATTTTGAAAGATCTATTCATTGATATACCACAAAATATGGCACTCATTTATTTTGTCTCTGCCAGCATTTTGTGTTTTACCGTCACTTATTTTATGAAAACAAAACCTACGTAGCCAATAACCATATCTGGGATGATTTAGTAAGATGAATATATAGATATCTCATTCATTAAAACCCATCCAGCCGTTGAGATTATCTAGTAGCTTGAAAAGCATAACCCTGTCTTTGCTGTCATGCAGTCGTGTAAAAAGAGAACTTTTCTATTGAAGGCATATTAATTATTATACAGGAATTCGTGATGTACCTATTATACAATTTGGGGCTCTGTGTCCAGAAGTGGTTTGAGTGTGCTTGATCGTGCATTTTAAGAGTGCTTAATTAAAAGCGAAAAAGCTTGGCGTGTGCCAGTGTTTCAGTTCAAGTATTCATTAGTTTAATTCCCAAGAGCAGTGTCTAAATATTGTGGATAGAAAAATGTTTTCTTACGAGAAAAGCAACTCACAATGTCAATTTTTAATTCTACTGGTCTCTTATATCAATCTCGCAAATATGAATCTATCTATTGTATTTGTCTATTATAAATGGAATGGTTTGTCTCAGTTACAAAATTGCGTTCATATTATACCGATATCCCATTAAACGAGGGCGCTCGCAACCGCTGTCAAACGATGAAAGAAGCAAGTCATATTACAGCTTTGAGCAAACTGCGGACCGTTAATCGAGGCCAGCAAGCGAAATAAATATCTTTTAGATGTCACAAAGGTAACTTTTAATTGTTGAACTCTAATGGTTGCCGACTTTTAATGTCCTTTGAATTCACGCTTGGAAAGTATCCACTTTGGTCTTTGGGGCCTGGCGGCGGCGGCGCGACGGCGGCGGTAGGCGCATGGGCGGCTAAGTGACAGCTCGACTTCGCAACTATTGTTCTCAACAAATTGTTCGTATGCGTATCTCCTTAACGAGCTCTCAAAGCACCGATCAATTTTATATCCTCTTGAACGATTAAATTGATCATTGTTATAAATAGTGCAGGTATTTATAATAGAGGACGTTGTAATGATCGACAACCCCGTTTTTAGGGGTGATAGTATTGAAAATACTGAAGCCAAAAACGTGTTAAAAATTCTTCCTTATAGAAATATCTAGACAAAAATATACAAACTGGCTTATGTGATTGCCCAATTTTGTTGGAAAAGTTTTAAAGTAATTTTTTTAAAGGAAACGTTTTTCGTTTTCCTTATCATGAATACTATCACTCCAGGCAAAGGGATTTCTGACCAAAACAACACACTACATTGTGGTTGTAATCGATTTTTAAAATTTAGCTGATTGTGGTTGTAATCGATTTTTAAAATTGTAATCGATTTTTAAAATTTAGTTGATAATAAGTGTGTGTAGCAGAGATGATTGGATATGTTTTTGGTATTTTTTGGATAATTTACACACTGACCTGTACATTTTGAAGCGCGCAACGTATCTGAGAGTGTCGGCGTTGAGTATCCTTTACTGAGGCTACTGGACAGCTTGTCGGAACCTGAAACAATGTGGCATGATAAATCTCGAAAGATAATTTATAATTATTTATCTATTTATTGTACATAAAAAGAACATTCTTGGAAATGTCCAGGATATTGTTTTACTTTTTTTACAATAATCATTCAAAATAAATGACTTAGTATAATTTAATCCTTGATATTCTTTATATTTTTAATATTATTTAGAAGTTAATTTTTAATCAGTATACTTATTCATAAAAAGAATTTTTTAAAACGATTTGCTCAGTACTTCTAAAATTGTCGCTTAATACAATTTGTCTATCACCCGTCGATATGCAGCTTATTTCTAAATAAATAATTAAATAATAATAATTTTCTTTCAGCAGATCATGCCGAAAATGATTTCATTTGTGACTTTATGCAATAAAACAGTTTTACTGTACCATGTTCTAAAATCACAGTAGACAAACATTCCTAGTTATTCAGAATAAAGAAATTTCGATGTGCAGTAAATTGCCAACTCACATTTTTTATAGAAGGGGAGGGTCCTCCGTCATTACTGGTGTTTCTGTCGCACAATTAACTTTGTATTGTACCGATCATGGTTCCCATGAAATGGTACCATAACAGACGTTACTGAGCGGTGCGCGCGCGCCGCCGCTATTGTGCGCCGAGCGCGGTGACGTCACTGCGTAATGCACTGCATTATCGACTCTGATTTATATATCTTGCGCGTGAGTGGCTATTGATTGTGCAATAATTGTTTGTTTGTATTGGGGAAATGAGGATGAGACCATTAAGTGTGAGAACTTTCAAGTGGCTAATAATAGGGGATTAAGTATGAAATTGCCATTTCAGTTTTGAAAGATTAACTGAATTTTTACCTTCTGAAATATGTAATTATGAATTAGTGTTGTGTCGTCTTTCCTGTACAAAACCTCTGAGTTTCTTGAGAGCCTTTAAATTCTACTGTACTGTTTTCTTAGAGATTGAATTAGGTATGTTTTAGGTAATGATTTTAAATACATATATATTAAAATACGCGTTAAACATTACATCTTCAATTTTTTTTTATAAAATGTTAAAACAAAGCAATTTTCTAAAGGGGCGGAATTTGGCTCCAACTAGAATTAACCTTAATTTTACTTTTTGAATACTCACTTTTTCATGATTTCTGTTAACTTTACATTTTTTTTAAAGTATTCCAAGAACATGTATTGTTGATGACAATTATCTCACAATATACGTAATATTTTTAATTAGGTATGTCATCTTTATGTAAAGTAAGAAAGTTTTGGTAATTTCGCGTGTAATAGAAAATCTATATGTTATTATTTCATAACACTGCCATCGTCGTTCGATTCGCGAACGTTACCTCAATATTTATATGGCAGCACCGCGGGGCGTCCCTTGTCTGATGAGTCATGGGGTGTGATGATAGCTCCAATGGTGTCGGAATAGAACACTCCGACTGATAGCTATGACTTCCCCCATCAAACCTAACTTCTTTAAAATATTTTATGGTTTAACATAATATATTAATCTATGATTAGTTTGACTATACATAAAAAAATAAGAGGAGTTATTGAAATGGATCTAAGCTACAAATTTACTGAAATAGCATAAATTTTTCTAGTGTAAAAAAACTAACCTTATGTGTATTTCAAGTACCTCTTAAGCATAGAGAGTTAATTTGACTTTGAATTTGAACCAAATTTATTTCTAGATGAAATGTACAAAAAAATCTGATTTTGGCTCTCTCCGCGTGGAAGGAAACGCTCGAACCGGTAACGGTTTTGCGGAACCGGCTGTAGTACTGCACCGCACCTGGATCCGACTGGGAAACAATCTATTTCCCCGCGCCAAAGTAGTCCAAACTTGGACGAGCCCCTGCATCGTCTACACTAATGAATATAAATTGTGAAACAACAAATCGGGCCCCAGCCCTTTCGGTTGTGCAATAAACGTTAAAAAAATCAATAACACGCGTATCAGGCCAGTTGTGGAATGATTTATTGATATATATTTTATCACGATACCATCTAAAGTACGGCATCATAATTGATGACAATTGCACCGTACACCGTGTAGATATACAGAGAGCGATAGTGACGCGGCGCGGCGGGTGCGGGGGCGTGCTACAATCATTTTCGTGTTAACAACTCTTTAGCTAAGTCCCGGGACTTATAAATTTTAATATGCTGCTCCTAATGACTGCGAGATTAGAGCTACCTACGTTCACCCTAAAGCTGCACGGAACTCAGTGTGGATTTTTGCATATTTGAATTGCTAATTTAATCGTGTCCAGTTGTTTTGTATTCACTGAATTATAATGTGTAAAAAAGCAATGTAGGTACATGGTTTTTCAGGAAAATAAATATTTTTATATAAATAGTAAGTTGTAGATGTATAATCTTAAACAATCCTATAATGTAAAAATGACCGACTTTGCTCGACTGACTCATAAAAATTAAATTATGGGTCCAACCTGTACTTTTCATGGCAAGATTTCCTCGTTACGTTCACTTTGTCCTCTGTAGATAATAAAGAGCTGCGTTCTTTTCTCAATTTACATTTAAATTTATTTTTTGACGGTAGTAATTTATTATCATTTTTATAATTTGCAAAGACCTGATTACGTACTTATGAGTACGTACATACCAAACCATATGGGATGGACTCTACGATTTATTCAAATCTAGTACTTATGTATAGATTTAGCTACCTGTAATCTCTACCTGTCATCTACCTCCGTTCATTATATCTCACTGATTTTTAACAGAGGCGGTAGCTCTTCGTTAAATCCCGGCAGCTCCGCCTACCCCCGGCTTAGTTTCAAAATAATGAACTTCACAGAGATAATAAAATTTTATTTTCACTTATTTTCACTGGTGGGTTTTATTTAAGCTGTGGCGAGGCCGAGGGCGGGATGTGGGCGGGTGCGTCGCCATGGCAACCTCGGCTGAATCCCGTACGCCCCCGTCGCGCTCCCTTGCCTCAGATTGTTATCGCGTGGAAGACGCTCGCTCCCCACCTTGCCTTCCGCTTCTTTATACCTACGCAGTATTCAAACCCCTAATCTGAATAGATTCAACTCGCGAGTTGTATATGATAAAAAGTCGGCCCTATGTCATTCTGTGAAAAAAAGTGTGTAATTTTTTCACCCGATGAATCGTTTTTCTGAATATTTTGACGTGAATACTAGATCTTATTTTTATCAGCTTTGTGACAAAAGTTAGTCCTTACTAAATCCTGAAAGAATATCCAAACCTTAAACACATCCATTCCAAGCAGCGCAGTTATAATAAAATAAAATTTAGTTTAATTACCTAATGTTTTACTCTTATCCAGTATCGACGCCCCTAGCATAGAGTCATCCGTTCGGGCGGTCCTTCCGAAGCCTATCGTATTCGTGGTATCTTGCCCCAGCTGGCCACTGTAGAACTCCCCAAAAGCCGTAGCCGTCCCAAGCAGGCCTGATCTGTCTTGAAGAGCCGCTTTCGCCTTTTCTACGCTCTGTTTTAACTGCTCGAATGTTGACTGGTGTAGGCGGTAGGGAGGCCATTCGGTCGTGGACCAAGGTTCCTCTTTTAAGGCGCTACGTTTCAGTTCTAGTGCCCCCGCATACGAGCAACTACTTTCATACATTGCAGATTTGATGCCTGCGCGCAGCGATGTCGCACACTTCAAACCGCGGAAGTCAACCCTGAAACAATATAGAGGAATAAACATTAATAAAAACAGTGCTGGAGTGGCTACCAGAATATATTATAATATGTTCTTCTTCTTCATGAGAATGTCGCCTTAAGACAGGGTTTATAATTATATCTTTTATTGTATTTTTCATAATGATTTTGAACCCGTGTAAAATCTACTTGTGCTGTATTACAAAGACAACAGCTGTGCGTCCCACGACATCCATATAAATATAAAAAGTAAATACGACGTTGATTTGAATATGTGAAATGATGGAATAGAAAACAAATGTATTGACAGACTTTAAGTTGGTACCTCGCCCCTAGTGCATGTGAATATCGAATAAAATATAGAAAAAATATCAAATTATTTACATCGATCCCTACAGGGGGGATGTAGAGACTATATAGGTTAGAAGTTAGGTCTTAGGTCTGCATAGGTTTGTATAAAAAGTAAATACGACGTTGATTTGAATATGTGAAATGATGGAATAGAAAACAAATGTATTGACAGACTTTAAGTTGGTACCTCGCCCCGAGTGTATGTGAATATTCAAATAAAATATAAAAAAATATAAAATTGTTTGCATCGATCCCTACAGTACCTATAGCTGCCGCCCGCTATAGCTTTGCGCGTTGTCGCGGCGGCTTCCCAGCTTCTCGTTAGAACAGCTGGCTCTTCAAGCACCTTCACGTCGCACTACGTCTTGGTGTGAAAACAAAAAATTCACTCCTAACGTGAACATATTCCACGGAAACATACGGTATCAGCAGTAGTACCTCGTCACTGTCTTTCTACTTTTAAAGATACGAAAATACAACATGATTTGATAGAACTTGCACACTCAACGTTTTGCCTATAATTTTATTGTGATGAAAACGGAGTTGTTGGTAAGGGGCCATCCATAAATTAAGTCACACAAATTTCATGATTTTATACCCCCTCCCCATCCCCTCCCCGTCCTTGTCACAGATGGTCACATTTGTGGGGCCATCCCCTCCCTGGTGTGACGTCACATATTTTGCAATTTTACGCTCAGAATTGAATAAATGAAAACAGAAATTTCAATATTATATATTTTTTTATTATTTATTATGTGACGTCAAAACTCCGTAGAAGTTTATGACTCCCCCCTACCCCCTTGTCACATAATGTCACACTTCGTTGACCCCCCTCCCCCCTTAACGCGTGACGTAATTTATGGATGGTCCCTAAGTAATTATCGGTATTATTTTTTGAGAAAAGAGCCTTACCTCATGTCGGATATTCTTTTACGTTTTGGTCGCTTCGATTCTTTCTTGTCCTTTTCCGTGGCGAACGTTTTAATGTGGTATCACATTTCAGTGATACCACGTTTAAAATCACTGAGACTATGTGTACAAATTTTTAAAATTAAGTTTAGAACACACTTTGCATCGTGTTTTTAAAATCACCTTCAGTCCACATTAACATTTTTCTATACGTTTAATTAAATAAGCACTATGTTTAATAGGAATTTTATATGAATAATATCCAGCACTCCTACAGAACAAAAATACCTTCCGATGGTTGTTTCATAGTGGGTTTTCGACGACTGTAGTCGACGCGCTTGCGCCGTGCGCCACAACGTTCAAATTGATTGCATCCGGCGTAAGGGAAATGTGTCGTATAACCAATTTATATACTGCTCAAATTGAACACGGCATAATGTGACTCTCTTGAAATGTAGTTGAAGCAATGACAGTGAACTTCAGTCCCCAAGGAGCTACCCGTCGCATGAGCGCAATAATGCTTCAACAACTCTTCACGAGAACTATTCACCGTATTCACAGCGAAGTTTAGTGGACAGCATCAAAACCAGCAAAGGCGCTGTTACATAATAAATGCACCTTATTAATATTTCGTACCAATCAGGACTTGTGCACAGTATTCATATAACTCCCTGCCCCTCTCCAAAGGCAACCTCACCCTACGGGTAACATCTGGTGACGGTTGCCTTGGAGCAAGCTACGTAACACACACATTTACGCGTGTTAAAATATCATATTTTTATGTACTCATCATCAGCACCAAAAAGACGCCCATTGCTGGACAAAGACCTCTCCTAAGGATTTCCAAGAAGACAGGCCTTGCGCCGCCCATATCCAGCGGCTTCCCGTGACCTTCACCAGGTTTCATAGTATACGTGTAGAAAAATGTTGATGTATCTTAAAAACACGACGCAAAGTGTGTTCTAAACTTCACCAGGTTATCGGTCCACCGAGTGTGTTCCGGTGTGCGGTCGCCACTCGAGAACTTTAGTGTCCCAACGACAACGGTACCTATGAAGTGTAGATGGTGTGACTGACTCCCACTTGAGCTTCCGAAGTGAGCAATATTGTCATCTTCTTCTTCTCGGGGTGCCATATCCTAGCGGATGTCAGCGATCAGCATGCGGAACTCCTCTCTCTCTTAAGCCATCGTGCAAAGAGTGGCTGCGTCCTTGATTCCAGTCCATTCTTTTATATTGGCACACCAGGTGGTACGTGGTATTCTCTTCCTCGATGATAATGAATTATTTACCTTTATATTAAGTAAACATGTGTGCCAGTTGCCGGTTATCTACGTCTTGCATGTTAATACATTGCAGGCCGGCAGGTGGGTACACGACCCACGTACACTGGTGCGCGCAGTTCGCTCGCTGCAGGAAGTTTGAACATTACCCTATTATATGCAGCAAAAAGTACCAGCGGACAGACAGTTCGCTTACTACAATCTGACCTTCCTGTGTATTATAAACTAATGTTAAGTGGATTTTTACAAGTTTAGTTTATTCTTTAAGTGTAACGCATGCGTTGTTTTGATTAAAACATAGGGAATGGAAAGGAAATACGCATTTTGCCTACGTTTTTATATCTTTGAGAGACAGTATACAAAAACTTAAAATGTAGTTTTGTATGAACGAGCCAAATATTGCATTCGGAGTGCGCTATTTACGTTTTACATTTATGCTTTATAATATTATAATATATACTTTAGCATAATGTCTTACTGGCCACTTATTACTATACAACTTACCTTCCTAGTTTATGACGAGAAAATATATTTTTCTACCAACTTATACACAAGACTAACAAAACCCATATCTAAACAAAACAAAATAACAGCGCAATATTTTTTCCTAAAACTCAGAGAGCAAGTAACTTAACGAAAAGCTTAGGACCGGTCACTTATCACGGAATAAATGGACCGAAAAATCTGACTTCGGCGAGGGTTTGCAAGCTCTGCCCACGCACATAATGTAGGTATTTTCCTTAAATAAAAAAATGTGCATATTAGGAGAGGCTTATTTTATAGACTATAGACAGAGGAATCCTACAATAGAGGCATGTAGAAACATTACCATAGTAGGTAAATGGGTACAATTATAATTGACCACGCTGAATACGTTAAAAACAACCGACTTCAATCGTAGCAACTCCAATTTTGCTATGTTTTTGTTGATTTTCTCAAAAACCGCTGAATCGATTTCGATAAAATTAATATGGGACCACCTGTGAAGTATACCCTTTCAAACAAAAAAAGAATTTTTGAAATCGGTTCAGGCGTCTTCGAGTAATCGGTGAACATACATAAAAAAAAAAAAAAAAGAATCTGACGAATTGAGAACCTCCTCCTTTTTTTGAAGTCGGTTGAAAATAGGTCTTAAAATCTGCTGAAAATATTCAAAGTGGGAGAAGGGAGGGTTTCGACTCATGAAATCGAAAAAAAACATAAGTACATAATACATTTTTTGGCATATAAAAAGTCTACAAGATTTTTAACGAATCGCCTATAGGAAAGTTGTTCAGTTTTATGAGTAGAAGCCCAAGATTAAATACTTTCAGCAGATTTTTTTACACAAGAATTCTTTAAATAAAAATAGAGAGGAAACTTCATATATTTCTTACTGAAATGTAAATTATTTTTTGATTATGGTGTAATGTTGTAAAAATATCTTCCAATGCTGAAAATGCATATACAGGGTGTAACAAAAAGGTGTGGTATACTTCAAGGTGGGCTTCTACTCGTCCAACTGAACAACTTTTCTTTTACAACTTTGTTAAAATGGAAAAAAAATTGGACTTTTCATACAAATTGATCAGATTGTATGAAAAGTCCAAAAACTTTTTTGCGATTTCAAGAAAGTTGTAGAACAAAAGTTGTTCTGTTTAGTTTGATGAGTAGAAGTCCACTTTGAAGTATTACCACACCTTTTTGTTACACCCTGTATACCTGTACCGTATGCATATGCATATTGACTGATACTAACAACTTTTCATAAATATTAATGAATAGACTGATAACGATTTTACAGACACTTTAAACTTGATTATTGCGAGTACATCGACATAATGTACGATATCGTCGTCTGAGAGTGAAAACCTCGAGAACGCAAAATTGATAATTTATCTCTTATAACTATAATTGTAGTTTTTAACGAATTTTAGACAGCAATTTGAAATGAATTGTAGAAGTATCTGAAACCTTACTAATGAATACACACTTAAGGGAACAAATTGTAGAAGTAACAAAATTTGTACAACGAGGATTTCCATCCTCCTGAAAAATTCCCCTTTCCGCAGATACGTGCGAAAACAAACCGTTCTTTGCTGACACGCAGTCGGCTAAAAAAACTTAACAAATAATGTTCTTCCCTTATTTTTCGTTACTTAAATTTTGCGGTACAGTCAGAAGGAATTTCCATAAGTGGCAGTTTACATATGAATTTATAACGCGTCTATCAACACTTTTGGCTAACACGCAACCGTTTATAAGAACATGGTTTGCAATGTTTTGAATTAGCGAAACAGTTTATTATATTCCGTCTCGGTGTTTGGGAAGCAGTTACCGAGCTTGGTTCAACTTTCGTCGGTTTTGCGAAAAGTTTGAAATCCTACTGATATTATAAATGCGAAAGTTTGGGTGTTTGGATGCTTGTTAATAAATCGCGCAAAAACGGATGAATGGATTTGGATTAAATTAAGCACGCACATATTTTATAATTTTGATTGACACATTAGGCTACTTTGTATCCCGGAAAAGTGGGGAGTACCCCAAGGAAATGATAAAGTAACATCTACGCGTACAAAATCGCGGGCACCAGCAAACGTCAAATAAGTGTAGATATTTTAAAATTAAATCTTTTTCCAAATAAACTTAAATAAAATAAAATAATTATCTTGTGATTCCCGAAACATAAAAATAAAGATCAACAAGAGTTCAGATAGTTAAAGACTATCTGATATATGAAGTCACCTCCTAACTAACAAAATCTTTTGAAACTACTGGAGACGTATATGATATTTAGGTGCTATAATTACGTGCGAGCCTATAACATAGACTGTGTCTGAATAGTGACTCCTTTATAACGTTTCCTAATGTCCAAGAAATGTAATTCACAAAGTATCAAGAAATATAATTATTCAAGAAATATAAATACATATGTAAATAAAAACGGGTATCATTTAAACGGTTAGCAAAATATTCGTATTTTGGTGAGCAGAAAAATGTATTTGGTCGGCAAAAATAACTAGTTGGTCAGCAACTTATGTGCGAGCAAACATTTCAGATTCGATCAGCAGACTGTAAATGTCTTATTGGATTATTCAAAATTTTATTGGACAGCTAATTAATTGTTTTGGCTGCATTAGGTGACATTTAATCAAATTTTGTTAGGAGAAACACTTTGTTTATCAAATAAACTTTACATGTCATGCATAAAATGGGCGCAATTATTAATTTCGTTTTCGGTAAAAGTTGCACCCAAATACAGATATTATTACTATCTTTGTTTGAGTGAGTGTAATACGTTTTAAGTTCTAAGATACAAGTATGTTGATTTTCTTGTAACTTGTTCTTGTAACAAAAAACCGGCGTGAAGCAACGCTCGCGTTGTGTTTCACCGAGTGAGTGAGGGTACCGGAGGACCAACCTCCCCCCCCCCCATTCCCCCATCCCCCATCCCATTTCAAAGGTCAGCAACTTACTTGTGACTCCTCTGGTGTTGCGGGTGTTTATGGGCGGCGGTAATCGCTTACCATCAGGTGATCCGTCTGCTCGTTTGTCACCTATCACATAAATAAATATATATATATATATATATATATATATATATATATAAATATATATATAATATATATATTACAAGGCACGTACCGTTAGTGCCGGTTGATATCACTGGATGTCAATCTTTAAGCCATGTCAAAGGCCTTATTAGGTGGCTTGAAAACTTCAGACACTGCGCCATAAAGCGCCCACTTTAACGAAAATTACCAATTTTTCAGTATAAATAAAACTCAATTATTTGTGTAGCTAACCATTTTTTAAATATGCCTATCCATCAGATAAACTGCATATAGATAGATCAGATTTTATGCTGACTAATTATTAAATCATGCTAACCAAGTAACTGTTTTGCAGCGCGAATGTTTATTGAGCAGACCAATAATATTACAGGCTGACTACATATTGATTAAATTGTTGACCACATTAAGATTTTTGCAGACCAAGTGTTGCAGTCAGATTGGAGTTGGGCTGAAATTGTAGAAAATTTAGAGCAGTGAATCAAGATACCCGAAAAGCATCCTTAACTTAGTTTTTTCGAAAAAACTAAACAAGTGCTAAAATTTCTTAGTTTTTCGAGCAAACTTGAATATAAATAACTAGTAGGGGTCCTAACAACATATAAAAATTATGCGCATTTGTAATGATTGATGTTTTCATTGACTGGCCAGAAGTGACAGGAAGGTTTATATATAAATCTTGCATCATGTATGCTACCTCACACAGCTTAAAATACAGAACCGTTTTAAACAAATGAGGTGTCCCTGAATTCGTCTTTATCCATATTGTGTTACATACTTATATTTTCGTTGACTGAATAGGTGGCTCAGTGGTTTACGCTCCTGACTACCGATACGAGGGTAGTGGGATCGATTTCCACCAAGGGCACACATTTTTATGATGTGTAGATTTATTTATTTAGGTAGGTACTCTGTGTCTAACTGTATTATTACATCTATACATGTATGTATTTTAAACATATACGTGTATGTATATCAGTCTCTGGTTCCCATAATACAGGAAATCCTAGTTGTGTCCCTGGACATTTATTATAATTCTTACCGAATATCCGTAAATACAAATTGATCAGAGGTTTGGCCAGCTTCGTATGAGAAGTCACGATTGGGGCAGTCCTTAAATGTATTTTTTTTTTAATTTAACGAAGTCGTAAAAAAATCATAGGTCTCTGTACTATGAATAGGGTCTTACACCGTTTTTGTATATCAAATTGATTTATTAGGTAAGATAGAACCTAACTTCAACTGACAACCTAATTTAAAAAAAGCATCCACTAAATTGCCTTGTTTTTGCAGAAAATAATAATAACTTGTAATTTTATTTTTTCACACATTTTCACGATTCAGTAAGTTTTTGAATGAGTTATTTTAACTTTGTACACGTTTTTGGATGTTACGAAGAATATTGTAACCTGTCGAATAAGATCATTAGTGGTAAGTCTAAAGAACCATAAATTTCAGATATCGTCGCCTGAGAGTGAAAATATTTGTAGCTTTTAACTAATTTAAGACAACAATTCGAAATGAATTGTAGAAGCATCTGAAGCCTCATCAAATTTGCTAATAAATACACACTTAAGGGGACAAATTGTAGTAGTAACAATATTTTTACGACGAGGTGTTTTCTTCCTCCTGAAAAATTACCCTGTCCTCATATACGAGGCTTTTACTCTCAGGTGACGATATGTGGTCTTTTTTGTGCAGAGATGCATAAAAAAAACCAAATGATCATCCTGCGGAGAGGAAGGGGGGATGGAACCCATAAAGGGGGTAGTTTTTAGGTGGAAATAGGCTATATTACATGTTCCTAGAATATCGCTAGTTCCATCCCTGACACACTGTCTAAAAGTTATTTGTTTCTCTACTACCGTAAATATTTGTTTTTGTGTATCGTTAAATACGCTACTGCTTACAAGGTGTTAGTGAACTATGGTTGTTGCTTCCTTAGCCGTATTGGCGTTTATAATCTGTCTGTAGATAGATACTGTAACTAAACTATAGTGAATTGCAGAAACTGCCGTCGGTGCACTGCTGATATGCTGTACCTAATGTTTCACAAGTATTACAAAGGAGAGTTTCTTCTTCAAATGTCAGATTTATATCTTATGTATTTCATGTAATTCCGTGTTGCTATGAAATGATCTTGGATAACAAGACAAAAGCGTTTGAGCCAACACTTTTCTGACCAGAGAACAATTATCATTGGATGGTTTTAGTTGACGTTTTAACTTCTAATGCATTTCCGTTAGTTTAAGAGACATTAGTATCGTTTTAAACTAATTTTAATTATGTATATTTTTCAAAAATAAGTTGCACCCTTTGTTATATTATATTTTAAGCTGGTTTTATTATAAATGACTGTCACTAGACTGACCGTATTAGTCGCTTTAATGTAAGCTGAGGACAGAAATGCATGCCAAAGCATTGTTAGCTCCTCAGAAATTAGGAACACCACTGGACTGATTGAGCTAAATTAAATATACAAGAAACTGTAAAATATTAAATAAATAAAGCTCTCCTTTATTGTGATTACTCATTATTGTTCAAACGGAAAATCAGAACCGTAATTTTATTTCTATTATTTTAATAGTTATTCACCTACGTTTTTACTGATTTAGGTTCAGATGGCAAAAACTTATGTAAGTTTAACTTTTTAAACAACTGATCGATAGTTAGATACATTGCAGATCTTATTAGGTATGCTATAATAACGTAGTTACATTGCAAATGTATTCCAAATAGCATGAAACAGCAAATATGAATTACCATAGGGGCATAAATCCAGCGCGATGGTGCTACTCCAAGTCAGCCGTGTACATACATACTAGCCTGAATAATATTCACATAAATCACCTTGGAATTAATTACTGCATTTCTAGTATACTGCTGCATTTATGCAGTTTAGATGTGGGTAAAACTTGAATTTACTGCTTTTTACTAAAGTGTTTCAAAGCTTTTCAAACTAAGCGTAGGAAGATTTGGAAGTGACTTTTATGGCTTAGTAGGTAACCACCTTGCGGGATACAAATGCAAATGTAAGAAAACACTAACGGAAATTTCGATGATTTTACCAGTAATTGGTACATCGAAATATTCAACAGAATCTGCCCTAAACCTTATGTTATTCATTTACCATCAGAAAACAATACCAATAAGTGTTAGTTACAAAGGTCTTACTATGTTATATTGTAGAGGGGATTTTATGATATGGATAAATTCTATATTATGAAGTTAGGACTTCTACTAGTGCTTATTCTCATAGTTTCTTATAGTTTTCCGGTACCGAAACAGGTTATATACAAGGTTACATGGTCTTCACAGCGCTTTTACATTTAAATCCAACACTAAATATTTGTATTTTTGTACTCGCATCATAACGTAAAGTTTTAGACCAAACAACAATAAAGAAACATCCGTCATAATCAGCGATTCTTTATTGTGTGAGAATCAGAAAATATAACAATAAGTATGTTTTTTTCAGATTCTAAAGAAATTAAGAAAGTTTAAAAATGCAACATATTTTTTGCTATAGAGAGTTTAGGCATGGTACTAGTAATAGGTACAAGGTAAATAACAGTGACGTTAATGGGTCGACTCATCGGGACCCCTGGTACATAAAGCAATTATAAAGTTGTGACGCCAGAACAATAATGTTATAATAGTTACAAAGATGTAGGTACCATCAGCAATATTATTGAGAGTACTAGCGAAACATTATCACTAGTACCATTGAGTAATATCAATTCGTAAGGAATACAGACCACCAAATACACATACGCTCCCGACTCGTGGTCCCACCGCAATCTTCCACTATTATGATACGACTTCGAATTAACAATCTTACATCTTTTGCTTCTGCTTATCTTAGAATCTGAATTCGTTAAATAATCACCTTTATATATAATATTATATAATATTTATTATCATAGGCATAGATCTACTTGCAATGTTACTTCTTTTGGTAGAAGTGGCAATCAAAATACTTCTTGACTGTTTTATCTATGGCTCAAAACACAAAACTAATAGCAAAGGAAAATGGCTGGTGATGTGCAAAAAAACTTTGGGAAATCAGAACGCAGAGCCACGGGAAACAAATGTCATATTGTAGATAGGTGCCTATAGGTCCTCGCAGTAGATAACCTGAAGAAACTCACCTCCTATACAGTGCTAGCTAGGGAGCAGACATCCAGGGCATGGGTCATATTGTCCGCCGGCGCGCGCCGAATCCTGCGAGTCAACCGGACATGCCACTCACGCCTCGCCAGTTGGAAGGTGACACTACCACGTCTACTGTTTATCTTGTTTGCGCGGGAAAAAATAAACAAATCAATATAAGAGGAGCAGGCGAGTGCTCGCGGACAGGAAGCACGGATAATAGAAAGGCGCTTCGTCCGGTCGCCGGAGACGACAAGGGCGCGGGGGTGGCACGGAAGGTGTTAACCACGCCCCGGGGCGGGGCCTGCGCCCGCCTGCGCAGGATTATCAGCTCGCAGGAAGCGCCGGTCTCAGAGTTCGCGTTGTCACCGTACCCTTGCCCCAGGGATCACTTAAAGCGTCAGCTTCGCCAACAATTTAACGATTCAAGTTTTGTTTTGCCAATAATTAATAATAATTGTATTTTATTGAGTTCAATATTCGAGCAGCTCTATCACCGAACAGCCTATTTATTATTGATGCTTTCTCCTTATTTTCCTGTAAGATATACGGGCCCTTTCAGAATATATGTAAGTAAAGGATTATAAGGTTAGCCCGTAAATACTTAACACCTAGCATCATGTTTTATTTACTAAGCTACGGAATTCACCGATACTTCGTCGTCGACACGACTGAAGGCCCGTGCTCGCCGCTGCCGCCGCCGCCCCACTGATTAACGCCCGGTGCGCTTTCATTGACCACGTCCAATTAGCCCCCAGCTTTGGTTTGAGTACAAGATTTAAAATATAGGGTGTAACAAAATTGGTATAAGATCCGTTAACTAGGGTTAACTGGGGATTCTACTACTCATCATTCTGACCAATTCTTGAAGGTACTACGACTTCGCTCGAATCCCGAATCTTTTTTTGAATTTTTTATAGAAATTGATCACGTATTTGGCCTTTTTTGTATGGAGTCCAAATTTTTTTTGCAATGCCAGCAAAGTCATAGAATAAATGTTGTTCAGAATCATGAGTACCTACAATCCCTAGTTAACGGGTCTTACACCGTTTTTTAGGGTTCCGTAGCCAAATGGCAAAAAACGGAACCCTTATGGATTCGTCGTGTCTGTCTGTCTGTCTGTCCGTATGTCACAGCCACTTTTTTTCCGAAACTATAAAAACTATACTGTTGAAACTTGGTAAGTAGATGTATTTTGTGAACCGCATTAACATTTTCACACAAAAATAGAAAAAAAACAATAAATTTTGGGGGCTCCCCATACTTAGAACTGAAACTCAAAATTTTTTTTTTTCATCAAACCCATACGTGTGGGGTATCTATGGATAGGTCTTCAAAAATGATATTGAGGTTTCGAATATCATTTTCTTCTAAACTGAATAGTTTGCGCGAGAGACACTTCCAAAGTTGTAAAATGTGTCTTCGTCCCCCCCCCCCCCCCCCGTAACTTCTAAAATAAGAGAACGATAAAACTAAAAAAAATATATGATGTACATTACCATGCAAACTTCCACCGAAAATTGGTTTGAACGATATCTAGTAAGTAGTTTTTTTTTTAATACGTCATAAATCGTAAACCGCAATTTACCTTTCATTCAAGTTACAACGAACTAAGTACAAAAACGTTTATATTATGTTACTTGCTGCTACGGAACCCTTCATGGGCGAGTCCGACTCGCACTTGGCCGCTTTTGTTTAAAAACATGGGCATCTATCGGCCACTACACAAATTGAAAATATAATTAATCCGATAAGCGGACCTTGGCTCAAGCCGGGATAACGCTAAATAGACGAAGACCGGGATACATTAACCGCTCATATTTTTTATTTTTTTATTTCTCATAAAAAGAGGCAAATACCTAGCTGGTAAAACATGAACATTCGTCACCAGGCCAGGGTACGGTGTGTCGGACATGTCCGATTGCAAGTATTATATTTGACTGGATTTTTTTTACAGATTCCACGACTTTTATTGGCGGGCTTGTGGCGGATTAATTTCAGGAAAAAGTATTGTCATTGTACACTAAATCTATGTTCCTTCTTCCTCTTGTTTTCATCTTTTAAGTTCGTTTATTATCCATTTGGGTTTTTGATTAATTTAATTTGTCATTGTTTTTATTTTTGTTTCATAAATATACTGTTAATTCCTGTCTATAAATGCTGTTTTAACGAGGCCTATAGATTTCTATTTAAGTTAACGTATCTTGCGAAGTACGGAAACGATCGAGATCAAATCCATCCCGACCACGTGTGTGGAGCAAACTGTGGGAAATCTGAATAATCAGGTTGGGTTGTGTAATTTTTAAACGGAGTTTTTTCTATAAAATGGTCTTAGAAACATCATCGTGATTTTGAAAGACCTATTCAGTGATATGGTATACAATATTTTATACTACATCTACTTAGAAAGTACCTCAATACTTTATCGAATTTGAGGCAGAATGTACGTCATTACTATCGTAAAAATATGCGGGAAGAAAACGCGCTGAGCGGGAGGGGAAAGTGTATGAAAATCCATTACTAACGTGCTTTTTTTATTTTGGGTAAGCTATGTCGGTATAAACTAAATGTAAAATGCCAAAAAGTTTTTATCTCCAAGTTCGCAAAATGATACTGGCCACTAGCTTTTTCCAAACATTATTTTTAACAAAGAACATTATTTTCCTCCTAGGTGTAGTATAAAGCACTATCGTTTGTTCCCCTAAGGCTCAACTGCGAGGTTCAACTGGTTGAGCCGTTCGGCCTTTTTTTCCATAGCTCAACTGGTTGAGCCGTTCGTACTTTTTTTCTCATAGGCTCAACTAGTTGTGCACTTAAAAAAATATATATTGACGGCTCAACTCTGATTAGTATGTATCACTCGAAAGAAAGTGCGATTCCCAACTCGAGTGTATCAAACTACATCTCTCGTTGGTAATCGGTCACTTTCTTGCCTTGATGAACAATGTACTATTAAATTACCGCCATTTCGTATCATAAGGCCGTCATTTTGGTTTTATGAAAACAAAACCTAGCTTATAACCATCCCACGTTTTATAGGCATTGAAAAATTACCCTGTTTTGCTGTCCCGCAGTCGGATAAAATATCAAACGGAACCATTGACTACAAATTTGGTGAGTACTACAACATTCTACATATTGTCTTTCAAACAAATAATGATATTGGTATCCTAAGGTTGATGAAAGCCAAAATATAGCTAATCAATTGCTTATAAAAAATAATGTACATTGTAGGTTCTTTTGTATAATAAAAACTGCGCCACCATATCAACCCAAATAGAGGGTTACTCGCACAAAATGGTAAGTGATTGATTGACGGGCGATACTATCCTCGGCTATTGTTTTGATCACTTCGATGGAGCAGCTGACAGGTTTACAGGCGCGGTTAACGTGCGTCTCGCCCTTTAAGGGAAAGTAACGTAAATGTAATTAAATATAATTAAAATGGGTAACAGTTTATCAAATCCAGCAAGTTTATAGATATTCAATGTTATCGTAGATATATCGGTCTACGACAATAGGTTGTAACGAAATAAAAATCTTTTTATTATATGTCAGTAGTTCATTGGTTGTTCCGGTTGACCGGTAGGAACTGTATAATTAAGGGCCCTTACGAAATACCTTTAAAAGTCGTTTTATTTGTATAAAAGGTGACCGCTCGAATCCGTCCAACTACAGGCCGATAGCCATAACCTCCTTATTCTAAAAGATAATGGAGTCCATTATTAACAGCCAGCAGTATCTAGAGAACCGCCAGCTGCTTAGTGACCGGTTCGCTGGTGATCTTCTTGTCTACCTGACACATCGTTGGGTACAGGCGATCGAGACTAAGGGGAAGCATTGGCGGTTCGATTGAATATAGTGAAGGCCTTCGATCGGGTCTGGCACAAAGCACTTCTTGTGATGCTTCCTTCTTATGGACTTCACGAGGAATTATGCAAATGGGTCACTAGTTTTCTTGCAGACAGAAGCATAAAGGTCATAGTCAACGGTGCATGCTCAGATTCTATGTCTGTGAATGCTGGTGTCCCTCAAGGTGGTGTGTTTTCGCCTACACTGTTCCTTCTGCATATCGGATGCATTCGGATGACAGCACAGGTGATGCCTTTATACCGGCCGTGCCAACATTTCTCGGGAAAACGTCATCGAGACCCGAAAAAAACTTGTGCCGAAAATTGAGGCTTCTTTAAAGAAAGTCTCAGAATGGGGTCGACTTAATTTGGTCCAATTTAACCCCACTAAGACACAAGTTTGCGCGTTCACTGCCAAGAAAATGCCATTTGTCGTATCACCTCGTTTTGAGGACACTCCCCTAAATGCCTCGGCTAGTATCAGAATCCTTGGTGTCGACATGGTAACGCTAAATTAGCCTCGAAGAAGCTTGGTGTGCTCAATAGATCTAGATAGTATTTCAATGCGGCCCATTGTCTGCAACTTTATAAAGCGCAGGTTCGACCTCATATGGAATACTGTTCTTATCTCTGGGCAGGGGCACTCCAGTACTAGATTCTCCCTCTGGACCGCATTCAACGGAGAGCAACTCGAATCGTCGGTTGCCAGGATATTTCAGATCGGCTTGACTCCTTGGCGCTGCGTAGAGATGTAGCCTCGCTCTGCATTTTCTATCGCATACTATACTATGGGGAGTGCTCCGAGGAATTGTTCGAATTGATCCCTGCAGTCTCATTTCGCCATCGCTCTATGCGACAACATTTTCATCCCTATCACTTAGGTGGTTGGCAGTCCACAAGTGTGCTTTCACTAGAAATGAATTGACGCCTGCGGTATTTCCGGACCGATACAACATTTAAACCTTCAAGAAAAGAGCATACTCCCATATCAAAGGCCGGCAACGCACTTGGTGACTCCTCTGGTGTTGCGGGTGTTTATGGGCGGCGGTAATCGCTTACCATCAGGTGATCCGTCTGCTCGTTTGCCACCTCTGCCATAAAAAAAAATGTTTTGTACTCAATTGTATCTTAGCAACAGATTCTGGTGAGAGAAGAATATTCCTCACCTAAGTACCTTTAAGTATTGTATTCTGGATTTGGAAATGAAAGTCATAATCGGAATAAAGAAAACTTAAAATGATATCAAGTATTTAAGACAGGCAAAAATAGGTCTCCCTGGTGCTCCTAATAATAGGCCAATTTAGTAGGACCAGGAAGTAGCTTAGTAAAAATCGTTGTTCATCGCGTTTGTTCCCGTTTTATTAAGTCTTTCCATCTCTATTGTTTGCACAGAATCTATAAGTCCCATACGCCAATGACTGCAAATCAAGCCTAACCAAAACATCAGAATGTAACTAGTGTTGTACTGTAGTAGCTCGGTATTTGTACAATAAGGGTTTTAAATAAATGTCGAAACTAGGATCTGGTTTATGCACGTAACGTAAGTTATAGGTAATATTCCGCAAATACTTATTATTAATATTTTTTCATCATATATATTTATCGACTTTTGGATTCCTTACGTTTAATTGGTTGATCGGTTCAGTTGGTCGGAATGGAACGACTGTGCAATTTGTTGCTTTGCGTAGATGACACTATTACTTCATTGATTTATGATACTTATCTGAATATAGAAAGCGATGTTGCCAATATGATCGTGATTTTTTAAGAGCTGGTTTCAATTTCAATTTATTTCGTAAAAATGATTTACATGTCAAACAGTACAATAAAAATAAAATACAATAATTATTTAATTAGTAGGTACTATAGGTACATAAAAAAATGAATAACATTGTTACATTATGACAAGTCACATGAGTCAATTAAAGTACTGGGTTAATGAGACTTACGATGTGTTTAGGAAACTTTTTACGTCATAATAAGCTTTAGCTATCCTTTAGGATTCGTGTCCCCACTGCTTATGAGGTTCTTTTTCAATTTCTTTATAAATTGCAAGTCACTTTGGGCGTTTTTACCTCTTCATCGATTGCGTTGTAGACCCTTGGTGCAAGGACCTTTAGCGTTTTTCAGATATTTCAGATCGGCTTCATCAGGTTTCATCATTAAATGAACGGTTTACTTAATGTGCACTAAGGTCTCACGAAATTTTGGTAGGGGTTGATTAGGGTTTTTGAAAAGATCACTCAATCCACAGAGACATTACTAATCTAGGAGTGATACTACGGCTTCACAGAAAACCGGCGTGAAGCTACGCTTGCGTTGTGTTTCGCCGAGTGAGTGAGGGTACCGGAGGCCCAACCTCCCCGCCCCCCCCCCCCCCATTTCCTCCATCCCATTTCAAAGGTCGGCAACGCACTTGTGGCTCCTCTGGTGTTACGGGTGTCTATGGGCCGCGGTAATCGCTTACATCAGGTGATCCGTCTGCTCGTTTGCCACCTATCACATAAAAAGGGAAGAAATGATGATTTCGTAGCGGGATGGTTACCTTGTTAGGTCCTACACAAATATACTCATAGAGTATTTTCTATGATGCTGGGAAAAACACCCGGTTTTTCTCAGTGGTCAGATTGATGGTCACACTAGTCTGACCAAGTCAACTGTCAAGTCAACAAGTGAATTTTATAAAATATGCCGTCGTCGTACCTGTAGACAAACGTGTTAAACTTTTTACCATTTGTGACTTGTTCAATGAAGATAAAGTAAGAAATAAAACAATTATCTCAAGTTCAACGGAAAATTTTAAATCCGTCATTTTAATTCACTTTTTGCTAACCCAATGAGAAAATTCAGTACACCCTGGGCACAGGCGGAATGGTCTCGACTTCATCACTGAGGGTCTTGTCGATCACCGGCCGGTAGGTAATGGTCACCTTGCCCGTCGGGTAATCCACCACCGACAACGAATGTTTCCTCCAGTGCTGCTCGAACGTCTTCATTGTCTGTAAAAAACGACATCACTAACTTGAGTAAGAAATTCCGATAAAATTTGTATTGATAAGTACTTAGTTTCTGCAGTCACACTACAATAGCTATTTAGGAAACGTCTTTGAATACCTGGCCCTTGATGTCTTTGCTGTAGTCGTACTCATCAATCCTTTTGGGGAAGTCATCCCTAAAGTGGGCGCCCCTGCTCTCGGTGCGGTTGCGAGCGCAAGCCACCACTTGCACCGCTAACTCGATCATGTTTTGCATCTCTAATGCTTCGCACAGGTCGCTGTTCCAGTTCAGGTTCTTATCCACCACTTTTATGTCAGAGAAGCAACTGTACCATTGCTGGATCTCTGTTTGAGCTGAGGAACAGAGGCAATAACATTTTTGCATATCTATCTAATTATACTTCGGTGAATGTTTGTTTCTTGTAAGTTCAGGCATTTTGCTGTTATTAAATTACTTACATTATAAATGGGCTGCTCTTTTCAATAACATTAATAATCGGTTGGAATTTACGAGGTACCTATAGGAGAAATAGGGCGAAAAAGATTTGCCTTTTAGTGCCCGCTTCTACTCGACTCGGGCGAAGTCCCAAGCGACATTTTACTTAATCTTATTAGGTGTATGTACATTGTACATACACCTAATAAGAGGCGTTCCCGAATTCCTCGAAAACAGTAAGATAAAAAATTCGGGTATCATTTAAATGGTTAGCAAAATATTCGTACAAAATTTTGGTGAGCAGAAAAATGTATACGGTCAGCAAAAATAACTACACTTGCGAGCAATAAACTGGAATCACTTCGATGCGGGATGATCAAGACAATTTTTTCTTATTTTTATGCAAGGAACTGTAGATTGTGGTATATCATTGGAAACGTAATCTTATTAGCTTTCAACCTCTTCCAATATCATGGAAAAAAGATTTATTTTATGTCATAAAACGTAAAAACAAAAGACATCAATCTTCAAAACAAAAAACAATATCTTTCAAGTGTCCTGAAACCCTATAAAAAGCGAACTTTTACGAAATTGGTCTTCAGTCCTAAGTTTCTCGTCACTGGAAATACTGAAGCTCTAAGAAAATGGAAACCACGCGTGCAGAAACCGCTCAAATCGTTATGCTTATTCGGCAAGGCTTATCTCAGCATACCATCGGTCGACAACTTCATTTGAGCCAGTCTAATGACTCCAAGATATACAAGAGGTTCAGGGAGACTGGTAACTTTGTTTGAAGATCAGGATCAGAACGACAAAGAAGCACTTCGGTGCGAGATGACCGATTTATTGTCACCACTTCTCTGCGAAATCGACACCTGACCGGCGTGGACGTCCAGAAACAGCTCAGAGAAGTTCGAGGGAGGGCTGTTAGCGAGTGGACAGTAAGACAACGACTTAAAGAAGCAAACTTGACCCCAAAAAGGCCAGCCACTGGGCCCAGATTGTCCCCAGCTCACCGACAAGCCCGGTTACAATTTGCACGCGACAACTTAAATTGAGATATGGAGCAATGGAGTCGAATCCTGTTCTCGGACGAAACCAGAATGTACCTGCATGGTAGCGACCGTCGACGAAGAGTCTACAAGAGACCGGCGGAGCAATTTGCACAATGCTGTATTACAGAAACAGTGGCATATAGGGGTGGATCCTGTATGATGTGGGCGGGCCATTTCTGTTGCAGCAAAAACGGAGCTGGTATTCATACCTGGTGGAGGTAGGGGAGGGGGGCTAACCACAGAAAGATACATCAGCGACATTCTGCTAAGCCATGTGCTCCCCTACGCCGGGGTAATTGACGAAAATTTCATGTTAATGCATGATAATGCTCGCTGCCACACCGCTGCCGTCACTAGACAGTACATGGAACAAGTTGGTATAGCCGCAATAGACTGGCCAGCCCACATTCCCAACTTGAATCCTATAGAACATTTGTGGAACGAGCTGAAAAGGCGGGTACGAGGAAGGTGTCCAGCCCCAGCATCGATAGAAGAACTGAAAAGTGCTTTAATCGAAGAGTGGCAAGAAATCCCACAAGATTCCATCAGGAAACTCATTCGGTCAATGAAAAATCATTTACAAGCAGTAATTAGGGCCCGAGGGGGTAACACAAAATACTGAGGGTAAATAAAGGATATTTTTTTAATGTTTTCTTATGATTTTCGTTATATTTAGACGTCAACATTTCGACCTATTGCAGTAAATTCAAGAATTTTGATAGAAAACTGACATTAATTTTAAATCGTTTGATATCATTGGAAAGTTCACAAAATTACCTTTCAAATTATATACCATAATGTACAGTTCCTTGCATAAAAATAAGGAAAAATAGTCTTGAGCACTCGCAACGAAGTGATTCCAGTTTATTGCTAGCAAGTGTAGTTGGTCGGCAACTTATGGCCAGCAAACATTTCAGATTCAATCAGCAGGATTAATGTATTACTCGAAATTTTATTGAACAGCCAATTAGTTGTTTTGGCTGCATTAGGTGAGCTACATTTAATAAAATTTTGTTACCAGAAACATTTTGTTTATTAAATAAACTTTACTTGTCATGCGCAAAATGGCAATTATTAAGTTCATTTTCGGTAAAAGTTGCACTCAAACACAGATATTATCAATATGTATCTTTGAGTGGGTGTAATTAAGGTGTGGCGTGTGAGGTCGCGTCGATGACGTTGGTTAACTGACTGCAGACTCGGTTATAGCCTAGATGGGTTTGACTGCTGTGTTTAATATCTCGACCGTTTCCGTGTTTCACAAATCATGTACTAGCACTTACTAGCTGATATCACTGGATGGCAATCTTTAAGCCATGTCTTATAGGTGGCTTAAAAACTTCAAACGGTGTTGGGATGGCCATTTGCTCCATAAACCACCCACTCTCGAAAACCCTTTCGGGGTTTGACGTCTACTTCTAAGGAACGGCTACTTGCTACTACTACCACTTCCCAAAATGTGAACTCTTCCAAACGTTCTACTTCGTAAAGTAACTACTTCCCAAAATGATAACTTTTCAAATAGACCGCTTTCCAAAGTATGCAGGCGAAGTTGCTGACAAGAGCTAGTTTAATTAATGAGTAAGAGGTCCTTATCTCACCGACCAGTTCAAATGATTTTGTTTAAGTAAACAAACATTTTAACTTATAAATTGGTTTATTTTAAAAGTGTAAGACTGGATACTGGTAGCTTTCTACATCATATAGTGATTGTGAAGGTACTCTTACCTACAGAGTGATAAATTGCAATGGGAGTAAAAAAAGCGTCGAAGGATTTTTTTCACCCGTGGTGCTACCGGTAGTGCTATGGGTAAAATTTTATTTCCCGGGACATTACTACAATTCTAGTAGTGCGAAAGGAAATGTCATCTCCTGTGGATCTATCGCGGGCTACTAGAGTTTAGTAGCAGTAGTATGATTAATAATTCAAAATATTAATCATTACTACTGCTAATAAAGTCTAGTAGCAATCTCAATAGCAATGGGAACAAGTTTTTGCCTGTGATACTTCGTGTTCAAAGTACCACATGAGCATAACCGAGCAGAACTATAGCACGCCTGCCTATGGTATGGCACCGTATACCTTCTGTTCGGTCATGCACTCCTGGTACTTTTAGTAGTAGTAGTATCACAGGCAAGACAAATTTCCTTTAGCACTACTGGTTATGCCAAGCAGTAAGACTACTTACTAGATCTCGTTTAAACCGATTTTCGGTGGAAGTGTGCATGGTAATGTACATCATATATTTATTTAGTTTTATCATTCTCTTATTTTAGAAGTTACAGGGGGGGGGGGGGGCACATTTTACCACTTTGGAAGTCTCTCGCGCAAACTATTCAGTTTAGAAAAAAAATATATTAGAAACCTCAATATCATTCTTGAGATACCCCCCACACGTATGGGTTTTATAAATAAAAAAAAGTTGAGTTTCAGTTGGAACCCCAAAAATTTATTGTTTTTTTTTCTATTTTTGTGTGAAAATCTTAATGCGGTTCACAGAATACATCTACTTACCAAGTTTCAACAGTATAGTTCTTATAGTTTCGGAAAAAGTGGCTGTGACATACGGACAGACAGACAGACATGACGAATCCATAAGGGTTCCGTTTTTTGCCATTTGGCTACGGAACCCTAAAAAGGTGTGCGTATGCCGAAGGAGGGTTGATAAGCTAACATTTTCCGTGATAAATAGTGAGATTTCACATTTTGGGAAGTGGCATTAGACGTTGTTGGGAACCAGGCGTCTATGGGAAATGGTAACTGTGAGTGTTCAAATTTTGGGAAATGGTAGTAGTAGAAAGTGGCCGTTCCTTAGAAGTAGACGTCAAACCCTGAAAGGACGAAAACTACCGATTTTTCAATACAAATGAAACTTAACTACTGGAGTAGCTAACCATTTCTTAAACATGCCTACCTATCATATTAACTGCATATAGATCTTTTTTTTTCTGCCGACCAATTATAAAATCTTGCTAACCAAGTAATTGTTTTGCAGCGCGAATGTCCATTAAGCAGACCAATAATATTACACGTTGAATGCAAATTGGTTAAATTGATGACCATATTTTTTGCAGACCAAGGGTTGCAGCCATCAGATTTTTATTAATTGCAAATCAATTTTTTTTTGCTGTCCAAATGATTAAACAGCAGATTTTTGTTGCTAACCAAATTAAGTAACGACAAGCCATTTAATTACTTTTCAAAAAATTCTGAAGCTTTTTTGAATGCAATAATCTTGACAAAAATAGAGATGGCCGATCTTCATTCACATCTACGCATTGTGCGTTACCTTCGTCAAGAAGTTTTGCTTCCCTGAAGACCCCGCATTTATTCTGCATCGTGTTCCTCATATTCTGGCGCAGCTCATGTACTGCGGTTCCGCCTTTGGCATTACGTATTTTCTCAAAGTTGTCGATACTAGCATCAACTACGTTCTGTAAACAAAAAGCATTCCTCCTAGATATGGAAAACCTGCACGTTTGATATTCCAATACATTCGATATACTCGTAATATCAGTCTACTAGTTTCAAAAACCGCAATGTTCACAATAAAAAGTATTATGCTAATACCAACAAATTGTGATAAATTTCGGAATGACGTTTTTGATGGACAGCTCTCATTATAATATGTAAGTTCCGTCAGTGACATGTTTTCGTAAAAAAAGGAAAAAAGCAGAAAAACACCAAACTTACATCTTTAAGGACAGGTTGCTTGTCACCAGGCTTACTTATCTTGCCGACATTCTCCGAGATGGCCTTGCCGAAGACGACAACGTCAAGGATGGAGTTAGCACCGAGCCGGTTGGCGCCGTGACAGTTACTCACCGCCTCGCCACACGAGTGAAGCCCTGGCACTACCACGTCAGCCCCGTTTTTGTATACTATTACCTGGAATCAAACAAGGAAATTCAGAATATATTTTTACTGCTACAAACCCTATATAAGAGTATAGTACGTAAACGTAAAATTTCTACATTGGCAAGCGAATAAGTAACTTAGAAATTCATCTTATTAGTAGAATTGCTAAAATAAATTTTTTTTTATGTGAAGAAGAATCAGATAATTGTGAGTGATTTATCAACAGAGACTTGACATTGCATGAACGTAATAAACAACCTCTTCCAAACGGTACCACTTACACAGATCTTAACCCCCTATCAGCCATCATTAGGAACTGCGCTAATCTTCGCCGCGTAGGCTTAGCGTTCCTGTTTACCTATTGACTCTGACCAGTTCAGAACTTGCGACTCTGTCTAGTGATTACCTCTCCCTTGTAGTTGATAGGAATGCCACCCATAGTGTAGTGCACGGTGGGTATGACGGGCACGGGCTGCGTGTACACGTCCACGCCTGTGAACGTGAATGCCGTTTCTGAGATGCCAGGAAGCCGCTCAGTGATGGTCTGGGCGGGCAGGTGGTGGAGCTGCAGGTATATGTGGTCTTTCTTCGGACCCACACCTCGGCCTGCGATTTTGGAAATCCTACTTATATTATACGAAATAACGTACATGGATATGGATTGTATAAAGCAGCTGCTTTTGAACTTCATTACATTACTGCGAAAAGAACAAGAGCGAAAAAATTCATAGCGAAAACGTTAATACGAAGTACGTTACTGCGAAAAACGTCAAATCAATTATCTATATTAGTGCAAAATATGGGTTTCTCGAATAAAGTTGTTCAGTTTCATAATTAGCACCTACGATGTACCAATTTGCAGCATAAAATTTCCAGAATAAAGTCACGGTATTTAAACTATAGGTCCTTTATTTAATGTGTGTTAATGATTAATTAATGGTTACACCTTAAAGGTAATCACGTTTGATGAAAGCCATACAACAAAAAACCCAAGGATACCCAATGACCAAAAAAATTTTTCGCAGTCGGTTTTGTGTCACGTAATCAAGTCCTGCTTTTGACACTTTGCTGATAGTGTATTTTTGAATGTCTTCCATATCCTTCTGCCAGTTCCCAATTATTTTATCTATTTCTCCATTAGCGAACGTTTTCTATTTTCTCACTAAATAGTGATTACGATACCAAAGGTAATAAGAACTTTTCAGATTGAATAAAAATTAAAAACTACCCAACTCTACTGCAAAACCCCTTTGTAAAATGTTTCGATTAGTTAAAATTATGATACCACCGCAGCAGTCTAGTCAGGTTCAGTATAATATTTAAAAATTGATGGCGTGGAAGGTGAAGGTAATAAATACGAGTATAAAAGACTTACATCTCTCTATGTTATCGTGTGGCACAATAGCAGTAGCAAAGACTACTTAAATAGAATAGTAGGCAACTGCCGGAATACCTAAAAATACCTAAGAACCGTACCCTGTCTGATTTCAGTGGCCATAGATCGGGAGACCACGTCGCGACTCGCCAAGTCCTTCGCTTTCGGTGCATACTTCTCCATGAAGCGCTCCCCTTTGCTATTCACAAGATAGCCTCCTTCACCTCTGGATCCCTCAGTCATGAGGCACCCAGAACCGTACATACCTACGAGCAAATCGTTTAGATTTTCTTATTAGCCTTACCCAAATAACACATTAACAAACGTAAATCATAGATTCTTAAACCTACTCGTCACCACGTCTGAGTGCAGTAATCTTTAACATGACAATTTGTATCGGTAATATATCTTAGTTAATACTATGTTATATTCATAATTTCAATGCAGAAAAAAAAATACTATGTATACAGGGTGATTGGTAATTCGACGTGATCCTTCAAAGGGGTTATACTAGAGGTCATTTGCAATAAATTAAGTCCAATTAACCAGGGGTCAAAAATATATGGTTATTGAGATATTACAGTTTTTATATTTTTTTGAAATTTTCTGCCTTGTTACCAAAAACAATTAATCATGAAAAAACCATTACACTGTTAACATAAAATTGATACTTTTTTTAAAAGCTGAGAAATTTGCGCTCACTTTGAAAAAAAACCTTGCTCAAAACTCCCATAGTCTCAAAAATAAACGGTCTTAAGTCGCATAAAATTATTATTTTTTATAATTTTTCAATAATTAATTTATTATTACTAGAAAAAAATATAATGAACTTGGCGTACAAATTAATGACATAAGTTCCTTGTTTCATAAACTTTCTAAAAATGTACAAATGTTAGCAACTTTTGTACGGGATCGAAAAAAAAAACAATAAACCAAACGAGTAACACATTTTTTCCATACATATCCTGCACGGTGCCGCCCTCTCTTTTACTCGTGTCTAGCGTTACTCGTGAGCTTAACATGATTCGATAATTTCTGGCAATCTTCGCGACAGCTCATGGACACGACCTCGCACAATTTCCAACCAGATGGTGAGTTCATGCGTACAGGAAAGTCACAGTATTCGTTAAATAATAGTTGATATCCTTGTTAATTGACTAAAACTACGTTTAAACACTTTTAATTTTGATATGGATGCTTTTAAGGACGCTTCTGCAGCACGAACATAGAAGCGGTCGTGGCTCAGTGTGGCTGGCGTGGTCTCATCGATCACGCAGGTTAACTAACTACAGACACGGTCAAAACCTGGATGGGTTTTTACTGTTAGTGGCATTTATCTCGACCGTTGCCGTGCTTCACAAGGCCAGTTAAGCCATTGGCACCGGCTGCTATTATTAGATGGAAGTCGTTAAGCCATATCGGAACAACAACAAGGATAAGGAAGGAAGGTAGGTAGGTATTAACTAATATTTAACGAATACTGTGAGTTTTCTGTCCGCACGAACTAACCATCTGGTTGGTAACTGTGCCAGTTCGTATCCACTAAGTGTCGCGAAGATTGCCGGAAATTATCGAATCATGTTAAGCTCACGAATCACGCACGACACGAGTAAAAGAGAGGGCGGCACCGTGCAGGATATGTATGGAAAATATCTGTTATTTGTTTTGTTTATTGGATTTTTTTTCGATCCCGTGAAAAATTTATAACATTTGTACCTTTTTAGAAAGCTTATGAAACAAGAAACTTATGTCATTAATTTTTACGCCAATTTCACTACATTTTTCTCTAGTAATACTCAATTACTTATGGATTTAAAAAAAAAATATATAATTTTATGTTTTATTTTATTTTTGAGACTATGTGAGTTTTGGGCAAGGTTTTTTTTTTCAAAATGAACGCTCAGCTTTCAAAGAAGTATCAATTTAATGTTAACAGTGTAATGTTTTTTTCATAATTGAGTGTTTTTGGTAACATGGTAGAAAATTACAAAATAATCTAAAAACCGTAATATCTCAGTTACTATACATTTTTGACCCTTGGTTAACTGGACTTAATTTGTTGCAAATGACCTCTAGTACAACCCCTTTGAAGGATCACGTCTAATTACCAATCACCCTGTATATACTGCCATGGACCCACTAGTCGGATTTTATTATTTTTTCACACAGTCATTTTACATCTTTACAGTAATTTATAATTATTACGTATTATTCATCCTAATTGTAGATTTAAAGCATATTCATATTCTTAAGAATAATCGATTGATTTAACTCAAATTGTATATATTGATTTTACCACTATGGAAACCATTGTTTATGTAATATGAAATCTGACAAGAGGTTGCATAGCTAGTGTCTACGACAACAATGCGCGGGGCGAGGTGCGCGGGCGCGGGGAGACCAGCGCGGCCGCCGCCGGCTCTGCGGCCCGGGCTCCGGCGCCATTCGTCAGAGGAACCCAAAGCGAACAGACGTGCGCGACTCGAGCAAAACCTTTATAATACGTAACAAGCAATAAACATAATTTATACCATAAAAAAGGCATTTTATCTTGTATAATACTATACAGCTAGAAATGCGTTCCTCTCCAACATAAGTGCTAAAAACACAATTTTTCTCAAGTAGCCCGTCGACAAATACTACGAAGTCAAATTTAATGATGTACTTTGCTCATTAAATTTGACTTCGTAGACTCCGCTTGATTCTTAACTCGCTGTAGTTTAAGAATGGAAGCTTATTAAAAAAACCTGTAATCGAAATTACTATTTGACCATGACTACATACTTCCGGCCACGTACAAAAAAGAAAGTGATAGACGGTTCACGTAGGTTTAAACTAAGATATCAAATAAAATTACCAGTGGGATGGAATTGCACGAACTCCAGGTCTTGCATGGGGATGCCGGCACGGGCGGCCATGGCGCAGCCGTCGCCGGTGCACGTGTGCGCTGCCGTGCACGAGAAGAACATGCGCGGATACCCGCCTGTGCAAATTACTGTCTGTTTAGCCTGGAACCTAGAAATAACAAATGAATTTGAGTCCCAGATTTTTTTTTTATCCTTAATTGATAAGCCCTTGGCATCATATCACCTAAAATGAAATGATGTAGGTACTTTTTTTTCCTTGAAAGGGGTACATACTCTATTCTATTCCATTCCATTCTATTCTATTGACAGCATGCGAATAATTAAGATAATTACAAATTTAAATTTAAAATAAATTAAAAGAAACAACCTCACAAAAATCACAATGTCAAAATATAATATATGGCAATTTAATGACACCTAGAGTTAGTAAAAAAATCGTTTACTCTATAAAACATTTGTCAATATGGCACTTAATAAGTAGTTCACCTATTATTTTATATGGTTTGACAATTTGTTGTATATTCTTATTGCCCTAGACTACCTATAGAGTAATAATTGGAACTACACCAAGTGCTTTTCATTATAGGGAGTTCAAGATTGTATGGACGCCTTCTATTATATTTATATTGACTTTTTATTAAAAAAGTGGGGATTATTTTTTACGAAACTATAAATTTCATAAATACATGCACGGAAGCGACAATATTTTATAAACAGAGGCTCACAGCTCTCAGGAGGTTTATCTTAAAGATAGCTCGTACACATTGTTTATATGACATAGATACTTGTTTATATGATAAGTGTGTTGAATTACCCCAAAGTAATAGGGCATATCGTAGGACCGAGGCGACATATCCGTGCTAGGCTAGAAGAGCAACAGCTCTACCTGAAATTTTTGTTAGTCGAAAGAGAGCATATGAAAATCTATTAATTTTGTTACATACTCGTATACGTTTAATATGTTCTTTCCATGTACAATTATGGTCTAGTATAACACCAAAAAAAATGTTGATGTAGAATTACCAATTACTTCGTCTTCATATTTCAAGTCAATTTCATTTACTTTGCCTTGTTAATTGTGCATTTGCAGGTATAGTTTTATTTACGTTAACTTAAATTATTATTTATCATCCAGTTCAAAATGTCATTTACACTTCTATTCAGCTCCTTATGATAATCTCTCATATTATTCTTAGTGTCAGGTATAATCACCGAGACATCATTAGCGTATAGTGAACAGTAGTAATTAGTAGCACATTATTTATGTAAATAAGAAATAACAAAGGCTCTTGGGGCACTCCTACATTATTTTATTTTGTAAGAGAGACATAACTTTTTCAATTGTAACATTAGCCTATAGCATAGTATAATGCATGCTATGATTACTGGCTAAGGGTGAATCGGTGGGACTACGATTAAACAGTCAATTACTCGTCGACCCACCAGTGGGTCAATCCGGTGGGACCACGAGTCGGGAGCGAATTAATTTCGTGTTTTTTTTAAATTCATATTTGTTATTTCTACATATTGTGTTCTTTGTATAAATAGCCATGCAACCAGTGATTAGAGTTTATATAATTCGCATTTTTGTTAAAGAATTTAATGAGATACAAATTCGAAAGCTTTTCTCGTATCAAAAAATATAACCGTACAATGTACTATACACGTCAACAAATTCTAGAATCTTTGTCTTTAATTGAAACATCGCTGTTGTAGTAGATTTTTCGGAACCCATGCTGTTGATCGAATAAAATAATATTGTGTTTGTCAAATAAAATTGTTACTCTGGTGTGCATTGATTTTTCAAACAGCTCAGATGTTATTGGAATTAATGGTATAGGTATGTAGTTATCAATATTATTCCACAAAAAACAATTTAGTAAAAGTGTTCTTGAAAATGAAGTCTAAATAAAAGAGGTAAAATACCTACAGTCGCTGTCTCAATTATAGAGGTAATTATAACGATAAAATCGAAAGAAATAATCCCAGATATAGAGGTTTGTTTTGTCCCACTAACAGAGGTAATTCAGTGCAAAAGTTTCGGGACCTCAGCATGAGGCCCAGCTATGGAGGTTTCTCACTTATCCAGGTCATACCTTAACCAAGTTTTACTGTATCTCGAATTTGTGCTTTGTACAAGAATAAGGGTGACCGTTCCGACTGCAAAATCTACCGTGGTATTTCACTTTTGTCAGCTCCTGGAAAGGCTTATGCTAGAGTTCTCTCACGGACTTGTCAGAAAAGATCTTTCCCGAAACCCAGTTTGGCTTCCAACCTGACCGAGGCATTTGTGAAGCTATATTTTCCGTGCGTCAAATACAAGAAAAAAGTACAGAACAGAACCGTGTAAAAAAATTTTCGCATTCCTCGATTTTTTATTTTGCATGTCATTTGTTGAACAATTGTCAAATCATATTGCCAGTCATAATTAGAGTCAACTAAATGAGCGTATTGATGTTGCAAGTTGTTTAAATGGAGCAAGTTATTAGAACTCTCAATTCAGAAATTAAATATATTAAAATGTTTTCCAAATCGAAATGTAGGCAGACAGAGTAATATAGTAGTGTGAACGATATCACTTAATGTCTCTGTCACAAATGAAATTAAGTCCATATAATCATCAGTTTTCTTTAAATCTTTTTCTCAAATGAATATAATGTAGTCCCTATGTATAAAATTATTAATTTTGAAGACAGTCCAGTCAAAAGTTGTTATTGTCACAAAATGTCAAATATTGTACATTGTTTGCACTTGTTGAGAGATATATAGAACTTTGTTACTTTTATTAGTACTACAGATATATACAGAGATATATAGATATACAGATTTTCTTTGTTTCTTGAGGCGGGTGTTCCGTTGTTAGTATATCGGAAGTATTTTTTATTCTCCTGCTATTTAAGCCTTGGTTTGTAATTTCCAATCCCTGTATCCTACACTCTAGTTGAATTATATCGTCACGGGATTTTGCTAGTTGTAGATGCAGGTTAGGTTTTCTATTTCCTTGAGCAAACTATTAATAGTCTCCGGGTTAGCTATTCGTTATGTGGTGAGCTAAAGTTCTTGCATGTACTTTTGTCTAGAGAAATGGCAAAAAGAGTGCCTATTCTTTTAACTGCTATTGGAAGTCTTCTCATTAATAGGTATTGACTTGCATAGTTGGGTCAAGGCATTATTTTTAAATTTATAACTATCTCCTTTTTTAAATCAGCATCTCTTTCGTTTTCCGCTATTGTCCATTCATTGTGTCTGTGTGTTAATTAATTTGCTTTCCAATGTCTCTATTTCTGCTCTAGGATCAGTTGTAATTAGAGGACAACTCAGATTTATCTGAGAATGACCAGGAAGAGATTTGTTTGACTGATAATCCTCTTCTTATAAATACTTAAAAGAATTGCTTACTGACACATTATATTTAGGTCTCGTAAATGTAATCTTTTTTTCCATGAGCGTTGATGAGAGGGGCGAATCTGGAGTCATTTGGTGTGGTGACAATGCTGCTCTGTTTGTTATTTCTCTCCGTGTTAGGTTCCTGAAGTGTTGATGGCTCTATATTGGTGGTAGTAGTCCAAGAGTTTCATCACTACTTAAAACGTAGGAGCAGTTCCTCGGGCCCGGGACGAGTTTACACGCTCCGCGGTCCACCGAGTTTCTGCTGAAGCGACCAGCCAGCCAGAGTCACTTGCGTTTTCAGGTATTCATATAGGCACTTTAAGTAATTGCTAAACATGCCGACATATTCTTTATTTCGTGACTTGTACTTAGAAAATAAAACGATAGACGATTGTATTTGGACAATAAAACAATTTGAAAGCGCGCTTAAGCGATAAGCGCCTAGTTTCCTTCTTTAAAACTACACTTTTGTAATATGGTAATGAGTTTTGTCCGCCCCCTTGCTCTAGTGGTTAGTCCGCTCGCTTCACATAAATAGGTCGCGGATTCGACTTTCGGCGGGGTCCAAATTTGTAGGACTCGGTTTGGTTAGTGGTAGGTTTTCTGAGCCCACATCTGGCTAGCTACCACCGTCTTATTCTATGTTTTGCCGCCAAACATCAATGTTAACAGTATTAAAGATAAGATAGTCAGTTCCCTCATTGCGTTGGGAAATCTCGGTAAGTCCGCTTCCATCTTCGGCATCATCATCCATCACTTACCATCAGATGCGATAACGCCAAGAAGTAAACATATGCCCAGTGTCCATTGAGTTTTTGGGTTTGGTGAATTCGTACTCACGTAGAGTCAATGGAGACATAATAAAATAAGTAAGCTTTACGATGAAAGTTAACAAAAAACACATTTACAAATCTAATTTCCAAAACCAAAGAGAAAAGAGCGTACTCCCATATCAAAGGCCGGCAACGCACTTGTGACTACTCTGGTGTTGCGGGTGTCTATGGGCGGCGGTAATCGCTTACCATCAGATGATCCGTCTGCTCGTTTGCCACCTCTGCCATAAAAAAAAAACCAAGGTACGATTTACCTAACAAGAGTATGACTATATTATTACAATAGGCTCTCGTAAAGTACATGTTATGGAATGCTTTGATAATTCTCATTCTCATATTTCTGGATCATTGGACCCCCCCATATGAAAGCTATAGCTACGCCCATGCCAGTCATAAATGCAAGTTACGATATAACGTATCTCTAGCCAAGGATTGATTCTTCTTAGACGGCCTTGATGTTAATGACACTACGAACGGTCATTGCCCTCATGATTGTGGAATATTTTATAAAATATCAAAGATACTTGCGGTTATAATTTTGTCGTTTCTTCAAAATCTACTCAAGAATATAACATTTACTATTTTCACTTTTACTGCTTAGTTTTTCCGAATATGCTTGACGGGTCAAAATTTGCGATATTTCTCGTAAACAGCGACTTTAAATACAGAGCTTCTATAGCCACGTCTTGACCTCGTAACGAACGACACTAACACTGATGGTAAGTGATGATGATGCTGAAGATAGAAGCGGCTTACCAAGATTCCAAAGCAATGGGGAGCTGGTTATCTTATCTTCATGTCAGAACACATTAATGCTGTTAACATTGATGTTAGGCGGTAAGATTTAGATAAGATGTTGGTAGCCAGGTAAGCTAGCCAGGCGGGCTCAGAAAATGCTCCACCACCAACCAAATCGAATCCTACAAAGTTGGACCCCGCCGAGAATCGACCCCTGACCTCTTAGTATGAAGTGAGCAGACTATCCATTAGACCACATAGGTGATTAAAATTTATCTTGACATGGAATATGCTTGATCATAGAGGGATAAACTTGAGGCTAAGTAACAAAAAATTGGTACTCTAATAAATAAAAAAACAACGTTTCTAAAAATAATGACTGATCATTTTTTCTTGTAAAAGATGAAAAAGGCTGGATACATACTGGAAAAGTTTCGCCTGCATAAAATTGCTTGAGAAACTGTCTCGTTGATGTCTTTTATATTATATGAGCAATTTAAACACTGTGATTAATTATTTGTATATAATTATTTCCCAGGTAGTAACCTGTGCAGGCTGGTGTCATCCATATTGAAGGCGAGGCATCCCACGCACGCCCCGTCCTGAAACAGTAGGTCCATCACGAAGAACTCCGTAAAATGGTCGATGTGCTGGAACTTCGTACTGTAGCCGTACAACGTGTGTAGTAGAGAATGACCCGTTCTAAGAAAACAAAATGTTTTTTTTTTAAGTTACAGTAGAACATGTAATAGGATAGTTAAGTATGCAATGATCAGAAACATGGTGAAAATGGCCAGACTTATAAAATATACCACCTAAAAACTGGTAGTTATACATATATAAAATATATATCAAAGCGCAAGTAATGTACGCTTAATTGTGAATTTTTTCTCTCACTAAGGCTGCCGGGCACCAACAAAATGTACCTACGATTAGATAAAAATATTACCTTTGTACATGCGTAAATTTGTATATTTACTGTGGCTGCGCGATAAAAAGAACAAAAGACCACCTTCCCCATTATCTGTTGTAATAGTGATGCCATCCCACAGAGATGTGTTTGTACGAAAGTAGCCTACAAAAAAGCATAGCGCCATCTCGCTATTCCACTAAGTATCATTAAAATGAGGGTTGCAAAATGACTAGGGGTAGATTTCCCTGCTATACAGTACAAGTTGCGGTCAACCCTTGCAATTTTTGGGGTTCTTTATAGATGGCGGGAGTATCGCTTATGTTGGTTTCTCGCTCAAATATTTTCACGTTTGCGAGCCACTGCCGGATTATGCACTGGTCAGCCTCAAAGAAAAGACATAAATGATAAAAGCAGCGAGCGAGTACTCTATAATTCACTGAAAATTTCCAACTCAACATAATAAATTGTACAGCCACGCTGTGCATAGGTACATTCTCGCGAATCCCATAAATTTCATCTGGCATATACTAGACTGACATTGTTCAACATAAATCCGCAATAAACACTCATTATTTTTGTATAGAAGGTATCAAAATCAGATTTTTTCCAGAGTAACCAACTATCTTATGTACTAGGTTGTATAGAAGTATGGTATTGAACAAAGATTCATCAAAATCGTTAGAGCCATTTTTGAGAAAAAATAACAAAAAACTTATTTTTGTATGGATGGTATCAAAACCAGATTTTTACCAGAGTAACCAACCATTTTATGTTGTATAGAAATATGTTATTGCAGAATACATCTACTTGCCAAGTTTCAACAGTATAGCTCTTATAGTTTCGGAAAAAAGTGGCTGTGACATACGGACGGACAGACAGACAGACAGACAGACATGACGAATCCATAAGGGTAGGTTTTTAGGGTTTTTACCCTAAAAACGAAGGAGTTTCGTATTAATTACCTGTCCGCTACAGCACAGGTTCTTTTGGCCGTTTGCTTTCCATTGTGTGTAGTTGCACCTCCGAAGGATCGTTGGTATATTTTTCCTTCTTTAGTTCTAGAGAACGGCATCCCCATATTCTCTAGTTCGTACACCACTGTTGGAGCCTGCTGAGTCAGGTACTGAATCGAGTCCTACAAAAAAAAGATTTTAATAAAAAATATCTCCTGTCACAAAACCATTTATACACAAAATTGGATATGATCGTATAATACCATTCGTATCAGTAGTCCGGTTAAGCTCTTCTGAGATAGTTCTTTAAAGAAAGAAAAAAGGGAGATAGCCAGGCAAAGGGGGAAAAGGGAAAATCTATACAGCTAAGTAAAAAAAATGGAAGTTCAAATAGCAGTGTAATGGTTATACTCGCCTTTACAGTACAGTATTGAGGTTTTGGCAACAAAATACTGATCACGTTGATAAATAAATGCGACAAGTTACCTGGTCACCAAGCCAGTCAGATCCTTTTACCGTATCATAAAAATGCCACTGCCATTTGTCTTCATGCATACTTCCTGTGAAAACAAAGCGCCGCCATTGACTTGATAATATAAAGTCAGCACATTTTGTGCCCCACACGCCATGACTTCATATCAAGTCGAGGGTTTGGTCAGGTTTTCAAGTAAACTCAAGTACTTTATATTTTCTATCTCTTATAATTTGTATAGTTATATCTTCGATTTACAAAATTTATAAATCCAGTATCCATCACTGCTTTAGAATTGCGACAACAAATTAAACATTGAAGTCAAGTTTAAAATACAACCACCAACGCCAGTGACTCGATTTGCAGTCCACTAGTGTTGTGCCCCCTCCCACATTAACCACGATACCTAATTATAATGGTCTACGAGGGAGTCGGTAATCAATCACACATTTCGAAATTGCGACATTCCGAATTAATGCTGATGTAGGTAGAGTCAAGAGCTTTCTACGCACAGGCGAGGGCCACTGGGGGATTTTAGTTTGTAAGAATGCTACCATAACCCTTCTTAACTTCCAGGGAGGCTGGTATCTACCTTTGTTTTAAGATTTCCCCCTAGTCAACAAAAAAAAAATACTGTGGAAGCTAAGTATTTGTACAACACATTAAGCACACAGTATAACTGAACATTAATTCCAATAAATAATATCATCAAGCTCAATAAAAGTGCACTCCATAAAATATACAAAATACATCGTCAATGCTTCTTTTTCTATCGCCATAACAAGTGCCAATGGCTAAAATAGTTGGAGACTTAACCATCAGAAGCCGCCAAATCACCAAAGACGCCAAAATTTACTTAATTTTTTTTAAAAATTGCTTTAAAGTTTACCAATAGAGGCGTTCATTCCGCCCTGCGCCGCGATTGTGTGCGACCTGGTGGGAAAGAGCTTGGACACCAGTGCCACGGCGAAGTTCTGCTCGGCCAGGCCCACAGCGGCGCGTAGGCCGGCGCCGCCCGCGCCGATCACCACGCAGTCATGCGTGTGATGGTGAATCACGTGGGAGGCTGCACGGCGAAGCTCTGGGAAAACCAACATTTTACCTTGTTAATTATGATTGACAGTGGGTTAATTTAAGGCGTCTTTTAAGGGAATAATGACCAAGATACCAATATATCCATGGTGCTAAATAACTTTGGACATTAGCACTTTGGTATCTTGGATGATATGTATTGATCATATTTCAAGCTTTATTATTTTTGTAGCTTTGGTCATTTTGGTCATTACTCACAGATATCAGAAAGCTTCATTCATCTAAAAATCGATATCAATGTTACGGACTAATTTTACTAGTAGGACTACTGGAAATGGTCGGCGAACGACTGGGGAAATCAAAACATTTGAAGAACAATGTTGTTCCAGTGGCTTCTAATTATCTTCTAGGTATGATTTTTGTTTTTGAGTTTTGTATTCATTTCATATACGATAATAGGTATCATTTTGGCGAGACGAGATGAGAAGTTTTGTTTACAACTGGTAATCAGACGAACTGTTACTCTTTATCGAACCTCGAATCAATACACTTTACCAAAACGTGTTTAAAATCAATTGCAGAAAATTGTAATTGCATAGTCAGTTATGGTTATATCAACATATAACCTAAATAGATAAATGTGGACGCGGGTCACGTATGCGGGATTTGTCTAGTAGTAGTCTGTAGGTGTAAATCTACACGTGACCGCGGGTGATGAGGTGGATAGAACGGTTAAATGTGCCACACGATAAGAAGAAGGCATAGGCTCATTTCCTAAATGTAAACAAGAAATTATAAGTCATCCTATATGTACTTTAAAAATAGGTATCTTCAAATATTACCTTTTGACGTTACTCGTTTCCACAAGAGTTTGTTGCTAGCTTTCAAAGCTCCCTGAAAATACATAGTGGTTGTTTATTTAGATAGCTTCTTTTCAAAATATAATACATATTTTAACATGCTTTTGCCTAGCAGAAAATGAAGATTAAAATATATGTACTGTAGAGACAAAACCACTACTTTTGTTTTTTTATTATCCTTATTCACCTACCTTAATAATAGGTATCAGTCCGGTCTTATCTAATTTGAATTTACAAATCCTTATAAAATTATCCCTTTATTTTAAGCCATAGCTTTAGTATTGTAAGTTAAGAGTTACATAAAGATACTTTGATTAAATCACTAATATATGCCTATTTATCCCTTCTAAGCACTCTAGCCCTCAGTTTCCAATTCAATATTTACAATAAATTCACATAATAGGTAACACCTTGACCTTGCTTTCAACCTGTTAACAATAATTGAAAAATAACACAAGAGTACCTCCTATACCTAATGCCGTATTTGTGCTTTATTTGTTACAAATATCCAATCTTTACCCAATCCACTACGTCTAGAGCCAATATACAGTGATTACGGTTACAGCCTGATTTTGGAACTCACCCTTGCTAATATCATTTTTCCTTCCTCTATAAAATAAAATATTTCACTAAACTAAATTTAATATTTATTTCATAGTATGTATCAATAAATAAATTACAATATATTTATTTTGATTTATAAAATAGTTCTAATCAAAAGATCAAACACTTTTCTATAAAAATCAAAACGGACAGAAAATATTATGACAATGGTTTGAAAATTGAATATTTAAACTTTTTACAGATTATGCAAGTAACCAGTAACAGTAACCTATTGACGTGAAAGAAGTGTTTATTTGAGTAACCTTATCTCAAGAAAATCGATTTCAAGTCTCAATAATCTATGCCAGAGACGAGAAAAGTCTCAGACTAAAAAAGTCTTTATAGAAAAGTATTTAAGTCATAGACCTATTTTTAGTATTATTTTCGCTATGACTAGGCACTAAAAATGTTCCATGGAAATTCATCATAACACAACAATTCATGCCTTTTTATGTATGAATAAAAAATTAACATTTTTAAAATAATTAAATTTTTAATATATTATTATTATTACATGTAGTACCTAGTTCTTTGGTTTGGAGGTTCTGTATTGAATTGAATTGAATTGAATCTATCATATTTGTACTTAGATACTGATGGTATAAAATACCTATAAAAAACATGTCCGCGAGTGGCGAGGCGAATGGGGAGGCAAGGCGGTGGCAGCCTCACCATAGAGGAATTAACAAATGGACTGGTTTCTTTCCATAAATGAGGAAGTTTTTCATGGAAGCGTAGTGCGAGCTTACTAAAGCTTGAGTAGTCATCCAGGTGGCAAAAGAAAGGTCAACGAACTTTAAATAGTACGTATTTATAAAAGTTATTTGGCAAACGTGTATTTACCTTTTCAGACAGAAAAAAGCATTTTCACCTTTCCAGCACGAAAAAAGTGCTTTTGACACCTAAAAACTCACAGCAAAAACGCTTTTTGCTTCGAGCGTGAGAAAAAGTGATTCGAATTTAAAACACCTATCATCATCATCATCAGCCTGCATTAGTCCACTGTTGGACATAGGCCTCCCCCAAGGCACGCCACTTATATCTATCTTCGGCCACGCGCATCCAGCTGTTACCAGCAACCTTGCGCAGATCATCGCTCATCGATCATCGGGGGGCGTCCCACGCTACGTTTGCCCAAACGCGGTCTCCACTGTAGCACTCTGTTTGTCCGCCGGTTGTCAGTTCTTCGACATACATGTCCGGCCCATTGCCACTTCAGTGTGCTAATTCTCTGAGCAATGTCGGTTACTTTGGTTCTCTGGCGAATAACCTCATTTCGGATTCGGTCGCGCAGAGAAACTCCGAGCATGGCTCTCCTAGAGAGCCACCTAGAGAGATGTAATAACTATTTCACCTCTCCAGCACGAAAAGGGTACTTTTGGCACCTAAAAACTCGCAAGAAAAACGCATTTTGTGAGAAAAGGTGTTTCAAATTTCGAACTCCACCTTTTGCTCGGCGCTGAAAAAAATATGGGCGATGGTCCGTTCAGAAACTCATTTTGGCCTGGCGATTTAGCTCATAGGTACAAAACTTTGTATGATATTTATTGAAATTTAAGTTTGTAAATTTAAAATAAACATGTACTAGTAAACATTATGATCGCTCACTTAAAAATATCATGTTTGGTTTTCATCACAGATTCTCATAAAAATGTCAAGCAGCACAGTTTCCGAACACAACATCTAAATAAAAAACTTTTCAAGTTTTAAAATTGTCTCCAAAGAGAATTTATTCACCTACGTTTTTTTTTACCTATAACCAAGGAATTTATATGTAGTACCTATATACAAGTTCTTTGCCTATAACCTACAAAACTTTTCTCGCTGATAGAGGTGAAAAGTTGTACGTTTCACGCGAGAGCAAGTTATTTTTATATCACGTGCCTTTTAATCACTCACTGTGCTCAGTAGACTACTTCGCTAGGTTCTGATTTAAAGTCAGCACTCGTAGCAAAAAATAAGTTTGCTCACTTGTTGAACAAATAACTATTTTTTCATTATTATTTATTATTATCCTTTATTGCTTAAAACCTTACACCTACCTAGTACATCTTTGATATAGATATAAGTTACAAATGTTAATATTACAATTACCTATAAGGTACTGTTAACCGGATAAGCTTGTATTTTGCCTCCTCCAAAGCTGCCCACTCCTTTTGATTTTTTGTAGTTCTAGTGGGCCTGCAATGGACTTCAGTTCGTCTTCCCATCTCGTCATCTGCCTTCCTCGATTTCTCTTTCCATCTCTTGGGTACCATTCTGTTATACGTTTTGTACATTTATCTGATTTGTCTCTCATTATCTTTGCTATCCATTTCCATTTTTGACGTTTAGTTACCTTGTCCACTTTCGTGAAAAGTTCACGTCTTGTTTTTAATCGTGTCCAGTCTGATTCTGTCCTTTAACTTGACTTCTAAGGTGCTCTTTTTGCGTTTTGGCAGACTTTAAGTTTATCCAGTTGCTTGTAATATTGGGACCTTGTTTCGCATCCGTAGGTCATACATGGAAGAATGCATCTATTGAAAGTTTTCCTTTTATGGATAGGTGTCATATTCTTATTTTTTATTATTACACTAAGTAACCAAAATAGTTTCCATGCGTTACTTACTCTTCTTTAAATTTCTAGGTTAATGCAATCTTTCGGTGATATGAAATGCTCTAGGTATAATATACAGGGTGTCCAAAAAGTGAAGGATAATCCTTCACCTGCGGATTGGTCGAATCATTTCCTACTACATTCCAAAAATTTTTTCTAGTAAAAGTCCCACCATTTTTGTGATTGTGTATTTTTAGTTTTTTTACAAAAAATTGACCTTCTTCAGTTTAATGCATGCCATTCCTACAAATTATGACATTTTTAAGTCCTGTTTTTTTTAATACTCGTGGATACATAATTCATCAAACACAATGGTAAATTATTTCTTAAAATGCTGGCAAATCCTGTAAAAAAATAAGTTTTGCAAATTTTTTACAAAAACTTTTTCGAATAGTTAATTGGTGTAGGTGTAAAAAAAATTACTAAGCTGATCGTGCCAACAACTTTAAAAAATGGCTTAGTTATTGATAATTCTAAAATGGTGTAATTATTTGAAATTACATTAAAAACAATTTTTTTATGATAATTCTAATGCACCAAGGTCGAATTTTTGGAGTTTTGCTATACTAAAATTCTATCGACATAAAGTAACTAAGCAAGACTTGGTTGGTTTGTTCATTTGAATAACGAACTGACACGCTACGCCAGGATACAATGGATAAAAATAAAAGACAGTATGGATAAAAAATATCTGTTTGGACACCCTGTATATTCTTGGACATATTCATTATTTTTTCATAGCGACTTCTTATTTTTATACCTACAGCCTTTAATCATAAAAGCCCTAAAGATTTATTCACATAAGTACAAAGTGATAAGTGTAATAGGTAACTTGTTATCCTGAGAAACACTATGTAATTCTGTATTATTGTGTTATTTAAAATCTGAAAGAAATGTGTGTAAAACAGTAAAACAATTAATATCATACATATCTTCCCTATTCCTAACCATTTGGGGTCGGCGCAACATGTTTTTTTCTTCCATTCATATTTCCTAACTGTCAACTCAGTGCTCACTCTATCCTTATCAGTTAAAGTATGAAAAGCACTCTTAAGGCCACTAATTCTGCGTCTATAACAATTTCTTGGCATTGGATTACGATCCAACTATTACTACCTGGCACACCAAAAACTATCCTTCATATACATACGCATTATGTGTTTAATACATACAAAAGCAACAATATTAAATATCAGCACTCTATCTAAGGAAACATATAGGAACGATAACCATATTTTCGATATGCCCTTTAGGTATGACGTACAAAATACTTGTTATTTAGGTGCTTACTATGAAGTGATCGTTAGAGTAAAATTTTACCCCAAAAATTAATTTACCTCCATTAAATTATTTATCATATTCTGACTACATTCAAGGTCTTTCATGAATTATATTAATAGTGTCATGTCTCTCATGTATTGACGTTTTCTTAGAGGTCAAATGGGAAATTCAATTCTGAAATTATCTGAAAATCATGAAACATTATGCAAAATATATTCAAAAATATAATACATTTAGTAACGAAGACTGCGCTAGGGCAAATGTAGCCTTCAAAAATAAACAATATGTATTTATTACCAGATTTTTTATTTTATTTTCAGTGACGAAAAGATCAATTTTCATAGCTTTTACACCGCTGTGCTCTTAAAATATCCAGACAATGCGCATTTAGCAAGCATTATTTAATTTCTACATGTCCAATGGTACTTTGGAAATAGTTTATTGTTTTAAAACCTTAATTGTTTTATATTAATTTTCTCTTGGATTTTTTTAACTAACCGGCAATTTCATAGGTTAGTGCTATTATAGGTTCAAGTAGGTTATAAATTACCTACACCAGTAGGATTTTAACTTTACTTCTGTTGAGAAAACATCTTTTGGCACTACTGGTAGTGCGAAGCAGTAGTGCCACAGGTAATAAAGAAGTTTAGATACCTATCGATTGTGTAGATTGTATAGATTCAATGACGTAGTGGTTAGCACTCCTGATTTCTACGACAGTCGCGGGTTCGATGCAAATTCCCATCCAGGGTAAACATTGTCTGACAAGCGGATTTGTTTGCTCTATTTATTACTATTAATATATGTATTTATTTAAACTTATTAAATGCATGAAAACAATATTCTCTAACAACTTCTATAATACAGAAAAAAATCGTAGATGCAACTTTTTAAATGTAGTCTACTTCAAAGTTCTTTGGTGATAGGTCTTGAATTTTTATTTTTAAAAAGTATTGGAAACTCTCGCTTACTAGAGAATAAGGAAGTTTTACCACTTATTCTGATCGTAGAATAAGTACTTAGATACGTGGTAGATACGTAATATTTTTTTACAATAATAATTGCACAGAATTAAACTCCGACATATTATGTTTGGGAAACTCGTTGACGGTGCTCTTTGAAGTTAAATCGCTATGGACTGTTAGAAATTGTACGCACGCAGAGATGGATAAAATGGGGTGACCAATATTAGATGGGGTAGTTTTACTTACGCGTGCATGACGTCATTCATTGAGCGAACGCCGGAGGGGCGAGGTCGGCGCGGTGCGCGCATGCGCCTAGCGACTACGCTTGGTAGTGCTGACCTACAGAGCTCGTATTCTCGTTGATTTTTTCGGTAGTTAAAACATTTGTCGCGAAAATAGACAAAACGAGAAAAAAATCTCAGTCTGATTATGTCATGTTCCAAGGGACGACAAAAATGGCGAAGTCATAGAAACTGCCACCTTTTTTAAGAGTAGTAGAGAAGAAGTAGTATATGGAGATTACCGCTTTTCGCATTTTATTAGTTACGGGCAGTTCTATACATAATTTTTATTTATCCCTGGATGAGTATTTGGACTGACGAGTGACGACCAAGGTAATCTTGCAAGAAAGCACTGATTGTGAATGTATTTAGCTCGAAACCATACTAAGTGGTAATTTACGGTTTCGACTTCCGGCTGAAATAATGAAAGCGCTATCTGGTATCATTAAAAAAAAGTTATAAAGTAAAGAAAAACGCTCACACCAATTATAATTAACTTTCGTTATTAAGAAAGTTATATCATCAATGGCTCTCTTGAAAACTGTGGTTTCATGCAGTAACTTCTCAAAAAATATATCGTATTTCAAGCATTTGACATACAAAAAATCTTATTCAATGCAAATTTCATAGCATGCACACGAACTTATTGAACTTATTGAGTTTCTGACAACCGCATCTGTTTCGGTAGAACAAAGATATCGCTTGAATTTCATCGATGGCGATACACGCGGAACACAACGGGTCCCATCACTACCGCACGCCGCCGCCGTAGAGCGCTGCACTGCCGTCCCCCTGTGAGCGTACGTACCAAACTAGAGAGTGCCTTAAACAGTGATAACGTTATAAAATACTATCATGGACATTTAGACTTCCAACGTCCCTATGAGAGGTAAGTCATTTAGTATAAGTCTCCAAGCTTAGTAAAATATTTAATTTGCATAGTCTTCGGTTTTGGCCGCTTGACCAAGATTTACTCTATGTGTACATCGATCGGGATTGCGGTATACTTAAATGGGTGGTCGATGTGCAAAAATAATTTATAATGTTTTAGAATGTATTATATAATAACTCTTAAAAAGTTTGGTGTACTGTCATTTTAACTTTTCATACTTTTAGCAAATACTTTCGAATTGCCCCTTAAAACTTCATAACCTATAATGAGGATACATTGTACTAGTATAAACAATATTACATAGACCCGTAGGAAAGGAAGAGTATTCGAACTGATAATTAAATGTTACATTAATAAACCCTTTGTATTAATATTTCGTAGTAAAAGTATTTTATAGTGAAAAGTGAAAAAAGAAACTCTTCTCTACAGAGTGCTGTCTGGTATGAATGATGAAAAAGTGGATTATTTCGTATAGTCAAAAGTGAAAAAAAAACTCTACAGAGTGCTGTCTGGTATGAATGATGGAAAAGTGGATTATTTCGTGTCCGACCCACCGTACCCCTGGCCGTATCCCTAATGGTACGGTGCGTATTTTTTGTCCCATTGTACCACCATTGTGATGAGTTGCGACAATAATACATATAACACGAAACTTCTTTATCTGTCTGTCACCGAATTATTATTTAATAGCTTATTATGTATGTATCAATTTTGGTGTTTTCTAATATATCCAAGTCTACACTAATAATTAACGTTTGTAACTCCTGTCCGTGCACCTCTACATACACACCTACTCAAAATTCCATTTTCTACTTAATTTCAACTTAATTTCAGTATCAAAATGTCATTTGGCATTTTTACCTTTAACTATAAAATTGACGATTTTATTAGCTAAAAAAGTTTAACATACTGAAACAAAGTTTGATCTCAAACTAGAATTAAACTTCTAATAGGTATTTAATTCCACTAGTAGTAGTTCCCTATACTATAAGGTGAAGTTGAAGTGCTATATAGTTGTACCACGGGTAATAATCATATCTAACTTAGGCCACCTGTCATCGTAAGACCACGATATTAGTTTTTCATAAATATACGCGTATTTCGCGAAAACATGGATATTCACGTAATCGATGCTTTATTACAGAATCTTACGAAATTCAGTGTTTTCCCAATAATATATCCGAATATGACCGACGTTTTCCGAAGTGTTAGATTTAGGTGTCGGATCCACAGATGAAATTAGGTCGTATAAAGATACAGCACTGTAATACTACAAGGTACATCGATATATCCGTACAAAGATTTATAAATATCGCTAAAAGTGCTTCTACTACAGCTGTATCTAACCCAAAAAACCTTTGGAGAAACAAAAAAGGCTGTATATTTAAAAGAAATATTATCCTTTTTTACGGCGTCTCTGGAGCAGTAGTGTACCATATATTTTTAATTACGAACTAAGAATTATAGGTGGCCATTAGCATTAAATTATGAGTTTCTATTTTAAATACCATATTTTTCATGCTAATAATTTAAGATAGTTTTCTAAACTTCAGGACAAAGTCAAGATGTATTTCATTGAGCCAATCACAGTATAAACATGTAGGGAATGCATTTGAGAAAAGCTAAAAAACAGGTTTTATCCAATACGCCTACTTAACTCCTTTTTTACCCAACTTTCCAAGCACGGAGTTGAATATTTCGGTTCTTCGTGTGTATTATTTTATAAGTATATATGATGCATCTATACAGGGTGTTAAAAAAAAAGTGTTTGAAATTTTAAGGAGTTACTCAGAATCAAGTACTTATAGAATACAGGAAAAATTTAAAAAAAAATCACTACTTTTTTCAGTTTTTTTAAATTAATTAATTATGTTTTTTAATTAATTTTCCATACAATTTTTTTATTCATTATTCAGATTTAGTATAGGAATATGAAAAAAAAAATTTTCCAATATTTTTCCTGTATTTTATACTTGATTCTGAGCAACGCCTTAAATCTCAAACACACATTTTTTGTAACAACCTGTGTGTATGTATGTAAATATTAATGTATTATTGTTACCGTCTTTAGCCAAAACGATTTGATTCATTTTGGAGAGAGAGATTTTGGAGAGACGTACGATTAATTATGATTCCCAGTATGTCAAATATACATACATTAAACAGTTATTTTCACACTGGTTATGTTGTTAACTATAATTATGGTATAAATAAAAAAATGGTTAAGCAATAAATACCCAACATAAAAAATTAACATTGTATCAATGCATTAACAGATTTCCTACTTTGAGTCTTTTAGTGATCCTCAACGCTTGACAGAGTGGACAACGAGGATGTATTCACGTTCAAATTCCGAGTTTGACCAAGTTACGTTTAAAATTTTCCTAAAATTTAAAGTTTCAGGTTCCTTTTAAGGGAGGAGTATCAGTGCGTAGGTCAATATTCATTAAAAATAACCTTGTACATTCTCTATATATTATCAAAAATCTGACAAATTTAAAATCTAAAAAGTAACATGTATATTCTCCCTAAACCCCTCACGTAAATGGCTTATAAACTAATACACAAAATACCATTTTAACTTTTAAATAAAAGTCATTTATCAGAACCCAAGATTTACATATCGAGATCAGTTCATAATTTTTGATTAAATTAGTTATTAGTTAAAAACGCGCAATTCCTGTAATCCCTACGTGTCACATTTAAGCGGTAATAATTACTACCTTTATATAAAACTTGGTAAATGTATCCCCGTACATTTTACAATCGAGCATATAAATAGTAAATATTGTCAAACATAACATTACGTTATCTCTATTCGTTTTAAAGGTACAACACTTCGTGTATATTAAAAAATACATTTTCTAGAAAATTACTACGAAGGTACTTGTGTGACAACTCCGAGAGAAAACAAAACGTTTTGCAGATGCAAGCCAAGCCGTGCAATTAGAAATAACACGTCAGTGAATACAAAAACAGTCGATTAAAATTCGGGTTTCCCCTTTTTTTTATTAGAATTCTTTAATAAACTTTGAAGTAATTTTTATTTGATCGTGCAACTGCAAACCTTATTATGTTTATCTTGAATGAGCATTATGGACCTTGCAAGTGTTTCCAAGAAATGCATTTTATACACAGCGTGTTAATGTACCGATTTCTATGTTTCAGAGATATAATACATTGTTAACAATAAATCAGTACATAGTAGGTAATCATCAAACAATTAAATCACTTGCCTACTCCTGAATGACATTAGCTTTCTAAGCATAATGTTTGTCGGCGCCAGAACGTCTGGTTGCCTGTAGCGTTTGTCTATGTTAGTTTATTCAAGAATTGCTACCTATTTGCTGCCTATCATAAATAATTGCTACCTATGACATATTCAGAGAAATATAAAAAGTAAATTGACAAGCCATTCTGATATTAGGATGGCTGGTCGCCTCTCTTTAGCATGAAGGGCGCAGAGTTTCTATAAGTGTGTTCGTACCAATAATGACCTGTGGGAACTTTGCCAACTTTCACGGTTTCCCTACATTTTAAATATTTAATACAAACACACACTATGGGAATCGTTTGTACTAACTGTTCGAAAAGTAGGCATACTGAGAAAGTTCCCACCATGGTCCCCGAGATCCCAAATTGCTACCTAATTGCTAATATTTTCTACTTATAATGAATCAATTAATCTATAATAATAACCGTGAAAAAATATTCAAGAAATATCTGTATGCATCATAAATGCACAGAAAAGCTCGAGTTTTTTTTAATAGATATATGCCACTAACATTGAACCAGGTTGGGACCATGTCTGTAGTCAGTTATTCTGCGTGATCGACGCGATCATGCAAGGTGCGCTTAGCCACGACCGCTTCTTAAATATCAATCAAGAATTACTATTTGTATACAACATAGTGCGTAGAAACATTTTTACATGAATATAATGAAGTCATCATATATCATCATACATCAATACGTTTTAGGACAAAGTGACCTGAGTATTTTTTGGTATACGTTTTATCGTGCGCAGTGTCATATTACTCAAAATATATCTTGTAACGATTATTTACAGATATGATAGCAAATAGTAGCGAATAGTTAGCACTTTTTGAATAAACTCTCAAGGGCAAACGCCACAGGCGACTAGCTAGATATTCTGACGCTGACTTGCTGCACTGTTTTCATAAAAATAGTACCGCTTACACCTGGAATTACAAGAATATCCTTTTGTCTATATTATTAGCGCATGGCAAACAGTGCAGCAAGTACTGCGGCTGCAACGATACTTGCGTACGCAGAAGTGTAAATTTCTTTCATTTCTAAGAGTTTTCCCATATTCCAGAGCACGAAACGGATACCTATAAAGTAATGAAATGTAAAAGGATAGCCTAATATAAACTTCAATACCATTATCATAAAACTTGATAGATTTAGACTTTGTATTATTTCAATTAGAGAATCAATACCGTTTGGTAAAAACAATGCTGCTCCTGCTAATGTGGCAGCGTAGAATGTCAAAATGGTACCTGAAATGGATAAATAGATAGATGTATACCCTCACTTCATATTGACTTGAATTCAGTTTGATTATTTTTATTACATGAACTACAAGGCCATCTGCGTCTATCTCTTTGGATAGCATAGTTAATTGTGCCGTACAATAATATGTATATCAAATAGACAAATTGTAATATACTATAGAAATTATTTCATATTAATTAATTAACTAGAAGTGGTTTATCAAAAATAGGACTTTTACTCGAAATTGTTACTAACTGATCCAATCAAAATATATTTACGCTGCATAGCTGCATAGTAAACCAATAAAAAATAGATTTACCAGTAGCTCTCTGAGCTATCGACGTCATCGCCGGTACAGTAGGGCCGTATATTTCCAAGTGTGGGGACATGGGCCGATTTAGCTCCATATTTTTATGGTCATGGTCCTTATAGCAGGGCGGCACGTAAGCTTTGAATGTGATTTGGTGCTTGCCACTGTGGCCGCCCCCGCCGCTGCCGCCGCCGCTGCCGCAAGCAGGCTGCTGGGTCGGACACGGCGACTCGGGGCACGGGCATCCGCAAGAAGCCGCGGCAAACCTCAAAAAAGTTTCTTGTACTGGAACTGTCACATTCAACAGTCTTGGTCTGAAATAAGATTAGTCTTATAACAACGTACTTTCGAAAAACAAAATTTACGATTATATAGCAACACATAAGTAAAGATGAATATTATTAATAATGTAAGGAAATTACCCCTTTCTGTTTAATAATTTAGGGGAGATTTGATAAAACTTTGAAAATGTAGATATCATTATAATATTTCTAAAAATCCAGCTGTGTAACCAAAACGTAAACTTATGACAACATAATTTTCATATTGTCATAATAAAAATATAGTGCTAATGTTTGACGCAAGGAGTTTGAGGAAAGTTAAAAAATGTGACAGCCAGTATTGAAAAAAGGAGGATATTGTCAGTGGTTTTTTGTTGTTGTGTAGGTAGAAGAGAGGTAGAAATGAAACCGGAATTAACACTTGGAATAATGGTTTTTTTTACAACCTACGACACTAAATTATTTGTTTATTGTTTTTATTTTTTTATTTTTACAAAAATAGCTCAGACATAAAGAAGAGCAAGCTAAGGTTCTATTTGATACTGTTTTAACTTATTATCATTTTCTCTTACAAGGTAAGTATAAAAAAAAACTTAAAGATAAACCACCAAGAAGTCTTAAATCTTTATTTTTATAAATTTACTATTTTTTAAAGAGAGTGTAAGTTAATTCTAATTTTTAAATTTATCCTTTTATCATTTATCCCCTAAGATGTAAGTTTAAAAGGCTACGATTAAACAGGTGAGCCTCATGGTTTACCTCTTCATCATATTCTTCGTTGGTTTGACATGAGAACCACAGATAGGAACCCCGAAGGGTACATATTAGAATACCAAAATTTAAAATACCAACGATTAAAAACTCTATGTTCAAAATCCCTAAAATTAAAATACATAATACTTTAAAATACATAATTTCATAACACTGAAGTTTAATACATCTAAGTTTAAAATACCTAACGATAAAATGACCTTATGGTTCAAAATATCTACAGTTATAACAGTAACTACAGTTTATTAAGTATAAAACGCCTACAGTTATAACATCAAATGGTAAAATACTTAAAATTGTGCAGTCGACAAAACATCAAGCGCAAGCGTAAAAAATGTGGGTAGATTTATATACACGTCAGTCGTTAGTCAGTTACTGATATTGCAGTCATTGGTGTCGATCCGGTTTTCACGAATAAACTTATCTGACAGGATTAAACTTAATTTAAATGTTCTGTCTTTTTCCTTCTATATCGAAAAGACAAGGACAGGACGCTTAAATTTAGTTTAGTCCTGTCAAATAAGTTTAATCGTAAACACTGAATCGACACCAATGTCTTTCTAAATTGACATAACTGAAAAGTTCATAATTTTAATTATAATTTTAATTAATATTAAAAGATCTAATTACACGGAACATGGAAGTCCCAAACTAATGCGGGAGCGAGCGAAGCGAGCTCGGGAATTTGGAGATACCCCGATACGGATAATTTAGGTTCGGAGTCGAATTTAGTCGGAGTCGCAGTGTTAGGTTTGATTGATAAAACATCCACAGATCGACTGCTTGTATGTTTGCTTGCTTGCTTGCATGCTTCCTTGCTTGCATGTTTGATTGAATGCTTCCCTTCCTAGCAACATACCTACTACTTACCAATACCCTGTACTGATATACTGGTTCTTACAACCTACGCTATAAGTAGTTATAGAGGTTAAAAATAAATAAAACAAGGTAATCTAAAGCTTTAAAATTACTGTTTAATTTTAAAAAAATATGCGTAATGCATTGGGTACGAGTATTTCATTTCTTTAGATATGAGATATATATATATATAAATGTGATTGTATTGTTTTGATTACTAACTAATATGAACTATGTATTTGCTTTTCTGATTTTAAGCCTTTCGACTTTTTATGATTTATATACTTAGGTATTTTAAATTTTGAATATTTAGAACGTTAGCATTTTGATACTAGGTTTTACGAACTTCGTTGAAATAATCATTCGACATTTTAGATTTTTAGTATTTTGAATTTAGCTTAAACAACTATTAGGTATTTTAATTTTAGGGATTTTGAACATAGGGTTTTAAAACATCGGTATTTTAGCTTTTGGTATTGTAATATGTACCCACCCCGAACCGGCTCCGTCGACTGTTTCTTTGTTATATGGATGTTATATGGATTAAATACTTTTGATCGATTATAGTGCGAACATTAATTTTGTTTCGAAGAGAATTGTTAAAGCGGCATTTTTATAATGCCTTACAAATTGATATATCCATTAATTTTAAAGTGCTTATCAATACATCTCTTTGGAATACCCGGGTTAACATGTAGGTACTTTGAAAAATATTAAATATTTATATCGAAATACAAAAGTATTCTTTACAAAAGAAAGAATATTATAAAATTATATTTATTTTTATAAAATAAAATTCTGTAAAAAATAAATCTGAACACAGAAAAGATTTACTTATTTTTTTTATGCTACGGCCTTGTATGTACCTATCTCAATCAAAGGCCTATACGTCTATTGCAGACGCAACTTTTTAGGTGGCTTAATAACCCGATGCGAGAGCGGCACACTCTCCCGCAGGTCTGGCAGGGGAAGTGCAGGGGAAGTGCTTCGGGGGGATGGGCCTCGTCAGTATTGGTCTGCAACCCAAGCCTATCTATTAACCTTTTAATTACTGCAAAGATGGTACTTACTTAATTGGTAATTATCATCAAGTACAGCATTTAGTTATATTTTATTTTCATTAAAATTCAGGTGGATTGAAGCGTACCATATAGAATCGGTGTATGTCGATGACTCACTGAGATACGTCAGTTTTCATATTACAGATACCCAAATTGTTATTATTGCTCAATAATGTCTTTTTCAGTCTGAATTATTTGCAGTAATTGGGAAAATAATGATGAAATCTTTTATATTTTTATGCGACTCTTGTTTTTTGAGTTCTATTAAAGGAACGCAAAATCTACTCAGAGATCATCTTCAGTGATTTCTAAGATAAAATAAGCCACACAATAAAAACTATCGGTCAATTTTTAAATATGATATCTCCAAACCTAAAATTTTGATAAAAGTCGGATCGAAAAAATCTCTCACTTTGCGGAAGACTAATCTTTTTTCTTTTTTCATTTATGTTCACGTATAGGATGTCTCATAACGTAATGTAGCACTTTCAGATTTATTCCCCATGAAGCTCTATGGATAACACTATTTACCCCATATACCATCTACCAGGTTAGGTTCGGAATAATTCATATAATGAATTTTTTACCCATTCCGGATGTTTCAAATTGTTGTGTACAAAACACTGCCTTTCTATTTTGAAGCGCACTAAAATTGGAAATCAAATCAACTATTGAGATTTACGTATCTTTGATTTAATTATACTTATTTTCTTCCAGTGGAACATCTCTGTCTTGGGATTTGCATCACCGACTGCCTTCATCCGATCGGAGAAATACAAATTTCTGCATTCCTTATGTAGATAAAACGTGGATTGGCGAATAAATAACCAGTGTTCCAGTAATATTAGCCTCATAAAGTATGTTCAAGCCGAAAGATTGCAATAAATAGTCAAAAGTCTGAGATAATAATATGTACATGTATTTATTACGACTAACAAATAAGACAACAACGTGATGCTGTTTCAAAGTTACGCACAAATAGCCAATATGAAGCAATAACTAGCTATTAATAGGGATCCACTTGAAACGATTGGAACCCGTCATCAGCTTAACAGGAAACATAGGAATTCCATTTCAGTACAACACTTGAAATTCTTGCTGAGATTTCACATATACACACTAAATACCTTCGTGTTCCTAATGTTATATGAAATGTGTAAAAACTACATGCTCAGTATAAAACATAAATATACACATTAACTCTTAAGAATCTTTGAATAAGCTCTGGAACGCTGTTATTAAATGGGGAGAATGGAAAGGAACCCTCTTGAGGATCACGAGCGAAAAATTATTATAGAATTCTGTCATCTACTAGAGAAGTCGAAACAACTCTTCAACGGTTTGAGGTAATAATTAATAATTTTTCATAATGTGACTAAATATATATATTTTTTTAAATAATTCAGAATGTACCATAAAATACGTAGGCGGTTCAAATATGAACGGGTTTTTTCATGTTCTACGTTTGCTGTAGGCAGATAATTATGCGTGCATTATTGGAAAGATAGTTGCATGTCTGAACTTTTTACCGGCGTCGTTGTTTGTTTATTCCCGCTTCTGTACCATTACAACATATACTTCGTGTTTAAGAAATCAGTACACAGTAATGTCGCATAGCGCAAAATTACAATGAAGGAGTATTTCCATGTGAGATTTTTGCAAGGCTTGACTCAAACTCAAAATGTTTTTTTATTTAAGTAAATGCTTTACACATGCTTTTAAATCGTAAATTTTTTCCACTTAGTACAAAATCCCTACCATACGGAACTTGTACACTCAACGTTTCGGGAAGTGTTTGCGTGAGCCAAAACGTCGAGCATTTTTTAAATAAAATCTTAAATTCTATTACAATTCATCTCAACAATAAAATTGTGAACTGAAGGATCTATACATGTCCATATATCATTGTCATTTATATAATCTAGTATTTTGTAATACCCTTTAGAGCATAAATCATTTTTAAATGATATTTGAATTTGTTTTCTGGCAAACTAGTTACATATTCGGGTATTTTCTGGTGCCGCGTGCCCCATAAATGACTTCTTCACTTTACTCAGTCTCTAATAGGCAACATCAATGTTATTAATATTTCTTAGATTAAAATTATGTCTGTCACTGTTTTTACGAAACAAGTGCAAATTTGTATGTAAATACATGATTTTTTCGTATATGAATTGACTAGCGACAGAAAGAATATTAATTTCTTTAAACTTAATAAACAATTTGGAGATTAGTGTCTTAGTCAGTCCAGGGTGTATGAATGGTGCAAATTGTTTATAGAGGTCGGAAAGTGTTGAAAATGATACGCTCGCTCGTCGGCCAAGAACTTCAGTCAATGAAGACAAGTTGAAGCGAAATTGACGAATAAAGAAATAGCAGAAAATCTAAAAACATATATTCGAAAATATCTGTTTATATTTTACCACCTAAGTATGTCATTAAGAATTTATTTTTAATATACAATAAATAGTATTTAACAATATTGTTTCTGAAAGTTCAGTTCAACTCATTGTAAATGTACAACAATCACAAAGTTCATAATACCATACCTTTGATTTCAGGGAACTACCTCAGTATGGTCACAAGCAGTGGCATTCTTACTTTGGGCGGACCTTTGATGTTTATACAAAACTTTGGAAATTCCAACAGCAACATCGAGCAATATTAGACAGTAAATATGGACTCAAACGGTGGCAAATTGGGGAAATAGCTTCTAAGATAGGACAGCTTTATTACCACTTTTAGTAAGTTGCAGATCATTTAGCACCGTAAAGTTTTATAATGAAAAGTTTTGCCACTTAAATTTATCGATAATTACATACTTTAAGTGCTTTTTTACTATTTGAATCAATTATTTCAAAACTTATTTAGTCTTTTTTGTTACAGTCTTAGAACAAGTGAAACTGTTTACCTTAATGAAGCGTTTTCATTTTATTATGCAATTAGAGGCAGATGCTACTATACGAAAGCTTGTAAAGAAGATAAATGTGAATTGATGGTGAAAAAGCTTCGATATTACGCTAGATTTATTGTTGTATGTTTACTATTGAAAAAAATTAAGTTAGTAAGAGAACTAATCAAGGAATTAGATAGACAAATCATCGAATATGGAACCACTTACGATCCTGACGACCAAATAGAATGGAGTGTTGTAGTGGACGAAGTGAAGGCTTTCATCCAAGCGGAGCCAGTGGTGACCGTTGTTCACCCCGATAATTACCCAGTAATCCTGTCACATAGGTAAGTCTAATCCAAAACACATCTTAATATCCTAAAAACCGAGGCCTTCAATTCAATATTATCTTAACCCGGAAACTTAAATGGGTGCTTCTACTAATCATTCTAAACAACTTTCCCGTACTAATTTCTCAAAAAATATGTTCCCCAAACAAAGTAGCTGATTTATTTATATGAATTGTCAAAAAAATGCGTAATCAGTATCGGTTTGTTGGGAAAAGTTGTTCAGTTCAGTATGACGAGTGGAAAACCTCGTTAAAGTTTTCGGGAGAGGTCTTTTACAACCTGTATAGCCTACTTTTCATGGATATTCTAGACTGAGCTCGCTGACGACCCCGCCAGTCGAGAGATCCTCTCAGATGAACCTGTCGCTGCATGAAGTGCTGATCGTGGGCAGCAGTTCCCAGCAGGTCAAGTTCTCCGAGCTGACCATCGACATGTTCCGCATGCTCCAAACCCTCGAGCGCGAGCCGGCTGGCGAGTTACAACATATGTATGATGAATCACCACGCCAGCGGTACAACCCACCTACTTGCAAAGGTTGATGTTTTTTTTGTACATACAATTTTATATACGCCACTGTCGCGCTTAATCGATGGTGCTTCAGCTGGAAAACTACTGCTTTATAAAATTCACTTTGGTTAATCGAGTTGTATTTTGTTATACTCTAGTTAGAGCTCATAATTTTTTAATCACAAATATGAAATTAATAAATACGTATATTGGAATTTTTTTTTTCAAAAATACAAGAAAGATATAAAATAAAATATATTATTAAATTATTCAAATTGTAGTTACTTAAAAAAATTCGTGTATAGCTGCTACTTTAGTGTCTTTTTTTGCTTTGTGCGAAATTTAATACCTTTATTAATCAAATCAACCACCAGTGATTTAATTAAATAGACAAGTTGCGTGTAAAGCTAATGCGAATTGAATTCAGTGTAATGATAATTGCGCGACCGAAGTTCTTAACTACTAAATATTCGACAGACCTGTAAGGAGTAATAGAGTTCTGTGCCTGTAAGTCAAAACCAAATTGTAAAATTACCACTTTTACAGACAGATAAGCCCCATTAACGCGACTCTGTAAAAAAAAACCGAGTCGGACGAACGAGTACAGTTATATAGGTTATACATAAACAGGGTGGAATTTTGTAACCTCACCTGGAGGGAAAGTACTCTAAATACTGGAGATAACAAATTTTACTCAAAGGAAACATTCCTTAATTTTTAAAAAGAAGCAAAACTACATTCAAAGCTTTTTGAAAATACGCTTGTCACAGCCATGAATCGAACCGTCTAAGGTCCGAAAAACTAACATCCTGTACTTTTATGGCATCATATAGGGTCAATCATAAGGATCAAATCTCTCAGACATCCTATCCTATCCTATTAAACGAGTTAGGTGTCCCGACGATTTCGAAAACGGCTTGAAACCTTTCGACAAAAATCTAGGATTATAGGCTTCAAAATCACCGGAAATCGATCTATGAGGGAATTATCTTCGAAAAGTTTTATTTTAGGGAGATTTGAGCGAAAACACATAAAATATGAACGCATATGAGCTTATTTTTAAGAAATCATGTGCTTAGTAGCCTAGCAGTTATGGCGCAAGCTGCTCACTTTTTAAGTCCGGATTCGTATCCCACGAGACTTTTTGTCTTATGTGTGAACTTATGTAAATAAGTAAATAAAAAGACTTAAGAGTGATTTAAAAAAAAATTGTGCCGCCTTGCCCCGTGTAATTGGCAATAGGGAATTTTCCACGGCTTTCTCTAAATTCAAGTAGATGGCGCTGATCAACAATTGAAATAAGAAAATCTAAGATTGACCAAATCACTGTAAAAAGTCGCCAAAACTGATTGATATTACTGACTAATAAAATAATCAGTGATTGGAGTAGGTAGATTGATTTTTGCTACTTGCATCGTGATTTTATAACATGGATAATCCTTTTTTCAAGAAAGTTTCGGTATTTCCGGATTATGAAGGAAGCAATATATTTGTCTCTTGTAATTTACGATGTAGAATAACAGAATAAATATTCGTTTTTGTATTTAAAAAAATGTTAAACTCTCGGAATCCGCGCGGCATGTCCATATTAACCTTTTTTTATATAAAATCAAGTGTATTTAAAAGGTTTTAATTTGAAACATACTTGGATGTAGTAAACTAAGGAACTGAACAACTTTTGCGCATCAACATTGCCGAAATTGCAAAAAAAATGGTCTTACAGACTTGCCAATTAACTGATTAAATAGGTATGAAACGCCCAAATATTTTTGTTATTTCGGCAAAGTACTAAAACAAAAGTAGTGCAATTTCATGAGTAGAATCCATCTTATTTATTTTGTTATATCTAAATAGTGAATCAAGAATTTGTATGGGAATCTGAAAAAAAAAATATGGATCGGATTATTTCAGTATATTTGCTGTATTCTATCGCTATCTTTTCTTACTTTGTGATTCTATACTTTATTCTAACTAACCTCTCAAAAATTCAAAAGCACTTCTTAGCACAAAGTGTTCAAAATTTCAAGTGTGAAATTAATTTCTGACAAGCTTCTAATTACGATAAAGTCTTCAACAAACCTATATTATACTCAGTTAAAAAAATGGATTTCCGATACAAATCGACTTACTGATTAATAGGAAGTACAAAATATGTTATCCGACAAAATATGATGATGAACTTACGTACGTTAACAGTCAGTCTGTTCAGTTATGCTTGATGACTTTTTATTTGCTGAAATAAAACGGAAAAGTGCAGATGGTTCTTATGAAACTGAACAACTTGTCCCAACAAAACAAACAAGGGCAGAAATAAAACAGTTTTACTTCTCACACCGACTGTCAACAACTTAAAGAAAATAAATGATTGACAAATATTTGTCAGTGATAAAAAAGTCACTTTGTATAATAGAAACAGATTTAACAGACACAAATAAAGGTGAAGCAAGCATTTGATTAATCTTTCAAAAAATAATCATCATCAGCCGAAAGACATCCACCGAGTCAAAAAATAATACTCACGATATAAATAGAAAGGTCAAATTAGTGACAACCCTAAGAGATATTTTTGAAAATCATTATTCATTATAAACTTCCGCCGAAGTAGAGTGTAATAATTTTGTGGGTGATACATATTAGTTTTAGGTGTATATCTATCCTAGGCAGAACCTCTACTTCGGCCTAGTGGCTAGTGGTAAGTTAAATGAAAGGAAAACCATGAAATCTAAATTTATTTTAATTAAACGGAAAAAAACGACTAAACTAATTATTAAGTTGCTCGAAACGAGCTTCATTTTGTTGGATACACTAATTTATTATTTTAAGAAATCCATGAGTCTGCATCACAAGCACGTGTAAAAATAATTGAAATTTTCTTATCTAAATAGTTCTTCGACTTTTTAATAAATAAATTATAATAATAAAACTTTATTTGCAGACAACAGAGATCCAATATTTGTTAGTAAAAATCTTAACAGCTAGTGTTAGTGTGAAATTATGTCAAAGATAATTATTAATTACTAACTTAAGTAATCTGATGAACCCTTGAGTAAAAATGCTTTAGTGCTTGAGTAAAAATAGATTTCATGGTTTTCCATTCATTTAAATTACCTTGTTTGTAAGAAAGATGTCTTCCTTATGATTGACCCTATGCAGAATGCAAGTGTAAAAATATTGACATTATAATCTGTGTGCAGGATGTTATTTTTTCGGACTTTAGCCGGTTTGATTCTTGAGTTTTTATTTTTTTATTTATGACATAATATAATAAAATCACATAATGCACAGTGTACATAAACTTAATTAAGTTTTTCCGCACACCGTGGTTCATCGTCTAGTAGGTACATAGTTACATAAGTTAGCAGGTAGTTCGCTCGCTTGCATACAAGTTAATAATAAGAAACAACTTTACTTACAATTTTGTACGAGTCGAGTGAGTGAATGACTGAGTGAAATGAATGCTTAGTGAATGAGTGCTCGTTAGCTTTGGTTGGAGTCATATACAGGTTGATTGGAAAAGTTAAATGAAATGTAATAAATATTAATATGATATAAGTTGTTGTAGGAAGTGTGTTTTTAGTTTGTTTTTGATATTTTTAGGATGGATTTCTTCTTTTAATGTAATAGGAAGTTCGTTTATTAGTTTTGGTATAATGTACTTAGAATGACATTCACCGTATAAATTGCGTGTTTTAGGTACAATGAGCTTAGGGTTACGAACGCTTCGTAGCTGATGTTTGTATGTGGGTATGATTTGCAATTCTGTATTAAAGAATAGTTCTAGAAGTAATGTATATTTCAGTTTTTCTTGCACAGGTAGTATACCACAGAATTTAAATAATTTATTGTAGTTATCTTTAAATTGAAGTTTAATTTTGGGGGGACAATTGTTTTAATAATTCCAAGTTGGAGTTCATGAATTTTATAAAGATGGGATTTGCAGGTTCTGCCATAACTGTTCAGTCCGTATTGTATTATAGATTCTGCCAAGGCTTTATAGAGAGATAATAATATAGGAAAGGGAATTTTGTACTTAATTCTAGAAAATTTTGAAAGTATGGCCCTTAATTTGTCACAAACTTTATTGATATGGTGAACCCATTTAAAACGGCTCTATTATTAAGCCAAGGTAGGTTTGCTGTACTACCACTTCAATAAGGCTGCAGCTACAAGACTGGGTGGAAGTGTTATCATGGAGACAGTGATGGCTGTGGGCAATGAGGTTAATGGGTACAGATACTCTATTTTGGCTAGATGAAATGTAAATTAATTTTGTTTTCTCATAGTTAATTACTAGGCCGGTGTCGTGAGACCATTTCATGAGGCTAGTGAAATCACTTTGCAGTTTGCTTAGTGCAAGCGTTATATCGTTGTCCGTTGATAAGAGGCAAGTATCATCAGCAAATTGATAAATTTGACAATGCTTGATAATTTTTGTGACATTATTAACATAAGTTAAGTAATGTAACGGACCGAGAACTGAGCCTTGTGCAGTACCATGTGTAACACTTTGTTTAGCACTTGTAATGTTTCCCACTTTGACAGTGTACGCTCTCTCTTTCAAGTAATCTTCGCACCACTTTAAAAGAGGTCCTCGCAATCCGCACTCGTCCAGTCTATCAATTAACAGCTCATGTCTCAAGGTGTCAAATGCCTTACTATAATCAATGAAAACTACGAGTACATGTTTCTACGAGTGTGACAAGCTTATTTTCAAAAATCTTCTAAGGTAGTTTTGTTTCTTTTTAAAAATAAATGAAAGTTTCCTTTGAATAAAATTTGCTATCTCTAGTATTTAGAGTACTTTCCCTCCAGGTGAGGTTACAAAATTCCATTCTGTATAACCGCACGCAACCGTAAAGAGAATCTCACAAAGATGAATTTGGTTTTTGTCCAAGTTTCTAAAACGCCTAAATTTACAATGTGGCTGCTATATTATAGATATCGTTAGCTTCATTTATGTATGGCGAATTTTTTTATGATTGTTCACCTGGTAACCGAAGAATGACTCAGTCACTTTCAATTTATATCCTAGATTGACTATATTTCTGCAAGCATTTGGGGCCCGAAGCCGAAATTGCAAATAACTTAAAATCTCATTTCACCATGTCTCGTGTATATTAAAAAAATGTTGGTTAATGTTTATTTCTACTACTCCTGCTTAACTTTAGTGCATCGAATAATTTGGCTTGTTGTTTTAGGTTATAACTTGGAGAACGGCCCCCGCCGCGACAACCCTCACAAGTACTTGCTGTTCAAGCCGTCTCCAAGCCAAGTGCTGGTATATCTAGCAAGCGGCTGCAACGACCTTCCAGCCAGCGGGGCACTTCTTCTGTACATCTCCGCCGATGGACACATAGTGCAGCCATCGAAGCATCCAGAAGACAGTAAGTATATATATTTATATCTTTTAATTATGCTGACAAACATTCAACTGCGTCGTCGGTTTGAATTTTTAAATTATATAAGCTTTTTAACACTAAGTGTCAAAGAAGTCTTCTTTATGGTTAACATTCACTTTCAATTAAGAGCCAAAAACTTTTTAACTGTCGCCTTTGTACTTTTGAGCGATGAAGGATTATGAAAGTATTGCCTTGAAATAAAACTGAACTAGAGATTTTGATGATGATTTGAATGTCTTGCACAAATAGAGTTACAAGTTTTCTATGAGTGCAAGAAACGAAAACATTATTAATGAATGACTGTGTGTGTGTCCTATACCCTAGCACTAGTCTGATTTGGACGAAATATGGGCTAGGGAACAACTTTTTTGATATTAGCTGTACAGTTTATTTTTACACTCTCGTACTACTTTTTCATACAAATGTACATCGATGTACCTACAAAATCATTAATATCAAGAGGCCGTGGGTATGAATGAATAAAATATAGTATTATAATTTATACATTTTATTTATAGCACTTATTTTTTTTCTCTGTTAGGTAGTGTAGTTTTATTCAGTTTATATTTCTTAAAGCAAATTCTTGAAATGTAGTATATTTTTACCCAACTACGGCTAAGCAAAATGAGGGTTATAATATTAACCCGTATGTATGTATATTTATCTGTTCCCGCATAACTTCTAAACTACTTATCAGAATCTGACAAATGAGGTATCATAAGAAGCGTCTTGATTGCCTACTGGTTATAGGCTATGAGATGTCACACTAAATTCAATAGTGCGACCATTAGTCCTCTAGTCATGTCATAACAAAAAAAAAAGCTAAAAAGTCATGACCAAAAAAAATATTTTCAACCCTTAGGATAAGGTGACATACGACCACGGCTATCCTTTGAACATCACTGTATAATATTTTCTTGTTTCATACTTTTTATATAGAGATTTTGCCGTAGTCGGGTTTTAGTTTATAATTTTTTTGTTAATTCGTTTGGCGTTTGGCTCACCTCTGACACAATTATCGAGCGAATGCAAGCAAAGCAGCGAGCAATAGCTAGTAATATATATTAAACTTTCATTTGATACCCAACATAGCCTATATCCAGAGGACAATCAAGATGCTTCTAATGATACCTCATTGTCGGATTATGATAAGTATTTTAGAGGTTACGCGGGAATAGATGAACATACATACATACATATGGGTTAAAATCATAACTCTCCTTTTTGCCTCGCCTTAGTCGGGTAAAAGCTATGCAGTTACTTTTCTTTCTAATTTTAGTTGGCTACGATAGCGGAGGCCTCATAACGACATCAAAGAACGACATATACCGCGACTGCAACAAAACCTCAGAGTCAAGACCGCAGAGCAAGCACAAAGAGACCCAATGTCTGTACCCAGGCGACTTAGTACCGTTCACCCGGCGACCGCTGGTCATCATAGTCGACTCGGATAACTCATACGTGTTCCAAAACATTCCAAGGCACTTCGGGCAGCCGCTGGTAATACTAATGTCGCCACTAGAGCTTCCAACTCCTTTTCAAGGTGAAAAATTTGTTTTTATTATAATAATCACATACCTAGGAGATATGTAGACTTAAAATATGTAGATTCATTTCACGTACAAATACGTGTACAAAAGTGTGTTGATAGACGAAGTGCGTTTTGACAGATCGCAAGCAACAAGGCAACCTATTTACACTATTCCTACATTCACCATTGACGGCGTTCTGCTACTGCTGTGACGTGCAGACCATCTCGCTGGTGCACTGGGACAGGGCTCAGGTGCATATTGACAACTTCACCGCGGAGGCGTCGCAGCTAGTCACCCGGAGTCGCGTTGGTGAGGAGTTAGATTTCATAAAACCTACTCGTAGAGTGTATTTGCCGTGGTTGTCGTATGAGACAGTCTCGGTGGCTAAGTGGTTAGCGCTCCTGACCACTAATCCGAGAGTCGTGGGTTCGATCCCCACCCAGGGCAAACCTTTCTGTGATGAGCAGAATTGTTTGTTCTGTGTCTGGGTGTATTATATCTATATATGTATGTATTTAAACGTATATGTGTATGTATATCAGTCTCTGGTTCCCATAACACTGGGAATCCTACTTTGGGGCCAGATGACCGCATGTGATTTGTCCCGGATATTTATTTATTAATTCGATCATCTTGTCAACTGGAGTTACAACTACAGGGCGCTAACGCCGACCTAAAGAATACTTAATCTAATTCTGATGAACTGAACTTTGTAGAACGTGATTTTATTAATGTTTTCATAGTAATCTTAAGATTCGCTCGTTATTAAAATACATTTATTTAAGAAACTGATTAACGTACTCGCCCACTACAAATTGGGTGTTGCTTACGTGTGTAATTTTTCATTAAAAACTACCAAACAAAATTTAAAGAAATTTCGTTTTATTTTTTTGTAACGACGATGAGTTTGGGTATAAAACCTCTTAGACGATAAACATTGCATGCAGACCCCGTGTACATCTCGTTCATGGGCGACGACTTCCTGCGGCTGCTGTTGCTGCGCTACGTGTTCTGCGAACTGACGCTGCGCATGCATCGTGCGTTCCGTGCGCGGGCGCACCTGCCGCGCAGCTCGCCGCCGCTGCCCGATGAGCTACTCGATCATCCCGCGCTGCTGCACTGCCTTATGGATTTGGCGACGCATTTACAGGTAATAGTACCTACGAATGGTCTATTTCTTTCTATAACATAGATAGTATTATTAAGTTTGTTCGAAAATTGGTTTCATTTACTAGGTATCGTATTTACTGCATTTAACCGGGTAAAGTCTGTTTCACACGACTATGGCGGATCCCATTTGGCAGGCAGTTGCGAAGGCGGATGCGGATTCCACACTGGTCTGAAATCTTTCCCCATTCTAAATTCAAATCGTGTATATATAATAGTGCATCTAGCCGACAGCAGCGCGGCAAACCGCGGCAGTTGCTGGCACAATGTGAAATCTGCCTGAAGTCAGCATTCAGCACCCAAAACCATGTTCACTATAGTTATCTCGCATGTGCATTGTAGATTTACTTACGTTGTTATTCTTCATGATTTTAACTATTCTTTGAAAAATATATTCATACAATCACATTTTTTATTGATTTTCAGGTCAGAAGCCACTTCCATGATCCGAACGCCGGCCCACCACAAGCAAAAGAATGATATACCAAAAATTTTTCAGTTACGTTTGCAAATTAGTTTATTTTATGCTTTAAAACGGGAATACCAATGAATTTATTAAGAAGATTTTGTATTATTGAAGAATCACAAAATAAGTAACTTAACAAATAATTATATTCCCCTTTGATTTTATAAACCGACTTCTTACGAAATATTGAGTTTTTAAATTCCCCGTCAGTAGGATTTGCTATTAGTAAAGTAAATAACGATCGATTTCAATAAATTAATCCTATTTGATTATTGTGATTATACATACATCTGAAACCGAAAATATTTTAAATAATTATTTACCTAACTAAAATTATTTCATTTACAATTGTTAACCTTCATCTTTTATGATCAAGGCTTTCCTAAGTATAGTTGTATTTGTTAGGACTGTGCTCTACATAATTTTTACAGCCAAGGATGACTATTATAGTTTAAATCCCAAAGGCGGGCGGCGCGATTTTTTAAACGCGGCGTCATCGTCATCAGTGCTATAGTGAATATTTTTAAACATAATAACATACTCCTGTGAGAGATTGACATATTGTTTGCGCAAAGATTGCGCGCTCAAATTTACATATATTATTCTAGTAACAAAAAGCGTCACAGCAACAATACGAAACAATAACTGCTTTATTTGATCACGACCAAAAAAATACCAACTCCTTATAAATGCCGAAAGCATCCAACCCTCTTTTATTATTGGTGTCTGATACTATATCTTATTCATTGGTTACTTATCACAGTGAAGTAATTATCTTATATAACACTCACCAAGCATTTACTTTCAATACCTAAATAACTGTAAAGGGGCCGTGGCTGTTAATTTTTTAAAATTTATTTGTTTTATGAAACTTTTTAAAATAACAACAGTAAATATGGGGGACTGTTTTATTGCTTTGGATACCTTTTTAAATTAAAGGATTAGCTTCACTTTTTAAGGTCCTGTGCGCATAACAGACTTTCAATTGGCCGATAGCTCATGCAATCAGTATGAAGCTACACAGCAGTGCACGCACTTTTAACTTTATTTATTACTGGTATATTTGACACTGTAAAATTCTGTTCATCAAACTATCACACCAGCGATACAAATCCAACTCTCAGCCGACTGAAAAGTTAGGGCTATAAAGGTATGTTAAAGTATTTTACTGCCCTTCCGTGTTACATTCTTCTCTTTTCAATTGTTTCATTTTGAAATGTATTCATTATAGGTTAATAAAAGAAGTAACCACCTAAGGAACTGCATCCTCCACTCGGATAAAGTCAAGGGCCTATTATAGAATATATGAAAGTGGATGCATAGATGATAAAATATGTAAAATATTTTTTCCGCGTTAATACCATTTTTTATTTTTATGACATGTGTCAATCTTTAGATATGCCAATTCGACAGCATTAGAAGGTTTCCTGTGTGTGAACATAAAATAAATATTGATTTTTATATCTATAGATAGTACCTGTTACTTTAAAAAATATATAATAATAAGAATATACATATTACTTGTTTCAACTGCATAAAACGCTCAGTACTTCAAACGAAGTGTTATTATAGTGTAGAGATTATAATAGATTTCAATTTTACCTACCTACTTAATTATGCTTAAACTACATTAATATCTATATTTATTACTTACAATGAAACTTTTAAATGCCACTAACCTTAAATATACCTACATACACAAATCAAGTGATTTTTATTTCTACATCTAGGTACCTGTATTAACCCTCTTCTGGATATGTTTCTTGCACAACATTTTTATTAGGTAAGCGAAGCAGAGAGAGAAGGAAATTCAACCAGTTCGTGTGGACGATACTTAGGTCGTGACTACATATCGAAACGACTAAGTCGCACAATTACCATAAGCATAAAGAGATTCCTGCGCATTGTATCAAGTCGGCCAGGAAAGTGTCAAACCGTTTAAACCACTCATAATATCTACTAATAGAAAACTTAAACTACAGATTACAATATAGCGCCAACAATTTGACAGACAAGTCTAGTCTCAGTTGCTAATCGCCTGAAGATGAATAATATGTATACAACGACTGAATGAATAGTTTCATGCCGAACAATCAGACATAATAGTTACCTTGTACACAAACAAAATAAGCGTAAAACCGTTAACTAGGGCATACAAATCAATCAGCTCTGTTCTCTCATGACAAAATAACGTTACCTAAAAGTAGCTGTTTTCAGAAAAACGCCTTTAAAAGTTTCTTTGTACTAAGTATATTGTTTTTTTTTATTTTACTCAGTAAGTAGTTAATATAGGGATATGATTTTTTTAATATATAATTATGTTGTAATGATTTCACTAGACTGTAAGTTATTATAATGATTTTTTAAATCATTTTTGTAGGTATTTATAAAATAAAATGACAATAAATCAAAATCTATCGCATAAATACCTACTACAAATACTATTTAAAACATTAATAATCATCAATATGCTACAGATTTGGTAATGTTAATACAACAAATTATTAATAATCTTCGTTAGTTTCATTTGTTTATGGCAGAGGTGGCAAACGAGCAGACGGATCATCTGATGGAAAGCGATTACCGCCGCCCATAGACACCCGCAACACCAGATGAGTCACAAGTGCGTTGTCGGCCTTTGATATGGGAGTACGCTCTTTTCTTGAAGGTTTGAATGTCGTATCGGTCCGGAAATACCGCAGGCGACAATTTCATTCCACAGTTTGGTTGTGCGAGGCAGACGTTTCTAGTGAAACGCACAGTTGTGGGCTGCCAACCATCTATGTGATGGGGGTGAATATATTGTCGCGATGGCGAAAAGAGACGGCAGGGATCAATCCGAACAATTCCTCGGAGCACTCCCCATTGTACATGCGATAGAGAATGCAGAGCGAGGCTACATCTCTACGCAGCGCCAAGGAGTCAAGCCGATCTGAAATATCATCTTTTGAGGAAGAGTGTCGAACATGCAGATTTTCAAAAAACAGTCTTCTTTGTCAACAAATCTTTCTTCTTCAATTGACTGACACCTTGTTCCTTCTCTTGTCCTGACAAGTCTAATGTGTGAGAAGCTTTAACAAGTTCTCTCTTTAATTTTACCCCAAGAATGTCCAATTCAGTGTAATTCTCATAAAATCGAGTAAATCTACATGTTCGACACTCTTCCTCAGAACATGAAACTGAAGAAGATTATTAATAATTAATCTCTAAAGATTATTAATAATAAATCCGTAGCATTATGCATGTTTTAAATAATATTTGTAGAAGGTATTCATGCGAAAGATTTTGATTTAATGACATTTTGTTTTATAAATACAAAAATAATTCAAAAAACATTAAAATAACTTACAAATTAGTTAAATCATTACAACATAATTGTACTTATATAAAAAATATAAGTACTCTTACTGAGTAAAATAAAAAGCTGGGAACTTACTAAAAAACCTTTTAAAGGTGTTTTATGAAAACAGCTACTTTTGGGTTACGTTATTTTATTATGAGAGAGGGCAGACATGGATTGCGTTGTTGTATCGATTCCCGAACCCAGAGATCACGACAAAACGACGTAACCATGGTTTGCGTTATTTTGCTGTGACATCATCGGAATATTTCGCCAAAATATTTGTTCTTTGTTTATAATGACAGACCGTGCGTGATTAGACGAATCGAAAGAGCTAAGTAGTGTACGACAAAACAACGTAACCTGAATTGCGTTATTTTGTCATGAGAGGGCAGAGCTGATTTGTAATGAGAAATCCAAATTTTGCAATTTCAGCATGGTAATAAAATATTTAGTATCACTATTGACTAGTAGAAGCTCCAGTCTATGAGTCGTCCATTATGTGATTTGATATAGATGGCTATTGTTCCTACAAAATACAGGCATTGTAAATGTAGTTTCATAGAAAATACATCAACGAGTCTTGCATTTTAGTCTCATACAAAATATACAGGGTGTTAAAAAAGTGTGTTTGAAATTTTAAGGGGTTACGCAGAATCAGGTTTTGAATACAGGAAAAATACTGAAAAAATCCGATCTACAACTTTTTTCAGTTTTCCACACAAATTCTTGATTCATTATTTAGATTTAGTATGGGAAGCTGAAAAAAAATGAAAAGCGGTTTTAATTCAGTATTTTTCCTCTATTCTATACTTGATTCTGAGTAACCCCTTAAAATTTCAAAACCACTTTTTTAACACCATGTATAAACGAAATACCTATTCAAATTGTAGCATGATACAGAATACATCAAGAAATCTTTCAAATTATACACTCACCGGCAGAAAATTTAACCAAAACATAAATCGTGACAATTTGTATATAAAACTTTTTTAATAAACTTTTTTGGGACTGGCCACTTACATCTTTTGCAATATTATTATTTTTTAAAAGGAGACTGTCATTGAAAAAAAAACAAATAGCGTTGATATTCTTCACATTGCTCTTATGGCGCGAAAGTAAAGGTGAGTAAAGGATTTTTCACGATAATTGATGTTTTTATTTTTTTTAATTAAATGTTTTTACATTTTACCGATGAATAAGATGATTTCATTATTTTTTTGGCAGAACCATGTCGCTTACTCCAGAGCAAGTTGCTCAAAGTATAGTGTTACTGGAGCAGGGTCTCACGCAGCATGAAGTGGCCGCCAGGTTAAATTTATCCCGTTCAAATTTGAAATGTGCAGTAAAACACTTTCGTGAGACAGGCCTCTACACGAGGAGACCTGGAAGTGGTCGTATACGGTGCACATCAGCTCGGTGTCACAAGTCCTTAGAAATCGCTTTCTTACTGCAGTTGAAGCAAGACAGAGACTACAACTCGTGAGAAATGTCAACGTCAGTGAGCGCACGATTAGAAGAAGATTAGATGAATGAGATTTACATGCATACAGGCGTGCCAGAGGTCCTTAACTTGAGAGACACCACCGAGTTGCTCGCCTTCGGTTTGCGCGTGAACATCGTGATTGGACTTTAGATGACTGGGCTAATGTTTTGTGGACAGATGAGAGCAGGGCGGCCTTACGAGCTCCAGATGGTCGGGAGAGAGTATATAGGAGACGAGGCGAAAGGTTCATTCCGATAACCACACGTCAGACTGAGTGCTTTCATGGCGGCTCTGTGATGGTTTGAGGCGGCATCAGTTCGGACGCTTGCACAGAGTTGGTTATTGTTGAAGGCCACCAAAATGCAGCTCGTTACATCGAGGAAATTCTCGAAGAGCACGTATTGCCATATATGAGCTTCATTGGAGCCCATAATTTTTTGCTAATGCAAGATAATTCCCGTCCTTACATTGCGCAAAGCGTAGATCAGTACCTTGCGGAGGTTGGTATAGAGAAAATCCGATTAAAAATGTCTGGGACATGTTAAAACGAAAGGTCAAGTCAATCGATAACCCACCACGTAACCTTCATGAACTAAAGTCTGCGTTAGTGGCTGCATGAAATGAGATCCCTTAAGTGGACATAAAACACATTATCCACAGCATACCGGAACGTATGGCTGCAGTCATCAGAGCCAGAGGTGGCAACACGCGTTATTGATTTCGATTAATTTTCACTTAAATTCCATTAAACGTAAAATTTCAAAAATTACTTTTTTTTCTTTAATCCCTCATAAAACGACGTAAACACTAATTAAGGCTACGAAAATAAAGGTCAGTAAATCTCTGCGATGTCAAAAATTTAAAAAGATGAAATAATAACATATCAATATGTAGAAATTTATGAAAAACCAAAATAATATATTGGTTAATTTTTTTGCCGGTGAGTGTAGTATCATACATAAAAACATTAACGATACATTTAAAATGTTGCTACAGAGATCTACAGTGATTATAAGTTGTAGCTACCAGCAGGAGTGAATCTCCGTTGAGGTCCCAAATAGGGGACAAAAATTACTTTTTTTTCTTTAATCCCTCATAAAACGACGTAAACACTAATTAAGGCTACGAAAATAAAGGTCAGTAAATCTCTGCGATGCCAAAAATTTAAAAAGATGAAATAATAACATATCAATATGTAGAAATTTATGAAAAACCAAAATAATATATTGGTTAATTTTTTTGCCGGTGAGTGTAGTATCATACATAAAAACATTAACGATACATTTAAAATGTTGCTACAGAGATCTACAGTGATTATAAGTTGTAGCTACCAGCAGGAGTGAATCTCCGTTGAGGTCCCAAATAGGCTGCGTTGAGTTCATGTTGACACAATACGAGACGTTAAAGTAATGAATGAATAATAACGTGTGGCTTTTCTTGGGAGATGCTATTATCCAGCAGTAGATAAATACGAGCTGACGAAATCGAGTACACAATCGTTAACAACCCATATCGTCCCCACTGAAGAGTCACGGGTCTCTTCCCATACTTCAGGAAGGTTAGGCCATACGCTACATACGGAGGCCAAGTCCGGATCGGTAGAGGCTGTGGGGCTAGTGACAAACCTCAATGTGAGAAGTTTTCTAGCCGCTTCTAGGCCTCCGACATGGCTTAACGACCGCCATCTAGTGGTAGCAGCCGGCACCAACGACTTAACGTGCCTTGCGAAGCATGCTTAGTGCTTGTTAGTGCTTGTTAGATAAATGCCACTAACAGTCAAACCTATCCAGGTTATGACCGTGTCTGTAGTCAGTTAAACTGTGTGATCGATGCGACCAAGCAAGCCGCACTGAGCCACGACTGCTTCGAGTACATAACGTCATTTATGATTTTACGTAAGATTGTAATAGGAAAATGTTTATAATACTCGTATATATCTAATCTAACAGGCCGGATAAGAAGTTTCATCAGCTGTAACCACCGAAAAGTACCCCTTTTTACTACTACTTTTTATTAGATATTACTTTTTATTACAAATATTAAGTCTCAATAGTCACAGTAAATCAATTGTACGTGTAATTATGAATATTGTATATTCACGTTTCTACAACATATTTATATGAAATACCTAATCGTCGATCGAAGTCAAGAGTTTGTTGCGTTACGTAATATATTTAACCAATCTCTTAGAAGCATTTGGGTAATGCAATGAGAAGATTGTTGAGCTACAGGTATAACATATCTATTCAATTTTCATCTTGAAAATAAGGTATTCACGAATGAATTAAGATTCGAAATCGAGATACCTCATCATAATTTTTTAAGTAAGGTAGCTTTTACTGGTTCAATTTTGGTTCGTACGTTATCTACTTCATGAAAATCTAACGGCAAGGTACCACATTACGGATGACGCGTAATTCTTACGAAAATACATTCAAGCTCAATCTTATATTTAGCACGCGTGCTCGGATCACGATGTGCCGGCCAGTTGAGCAGAGATTTTGTGCGGATCGTTGATACAATAAACGTTTTTAACGTACACTATCTATATTATAGTAAAACTCCAAATTGATAAACAAACTTCAATAATGGTGAGGTGAAACTTGTGAAGGAAGTGGTTCGATCACTTCAAGGTAAAACCTCAGTACCAATCAGTTGAAGACTTCACAGTACACTACTGATTCACACCTATTTCCACTCAAACCCACGCAAACACGTGTACCCTTTCAGTTGCTGATATTCACTTTGAAACGAAATGTTGTGTTCTTAGTTTGACGGTGTAAGAGTGAAATCTTTGCTGGATCTCCTTAAAAATGTAAAATTTCAACAATATTTCAATTGAAGATGTGCGCTTAATCCGGCAAAGTTTTACCTTCCAAATTAGTACATCTAACACCTAAATAGTTAATTATACATATGGAATCTGAATTGTCACCAGATAAAGGGAGAAATAATCCACCAGTGCCGATTAAAACTTACCAATGGGAAGACTTACGGAGAGCTCGTGAAGCTGGAGGATATCCTTGGACTCACTTGCTTAAACTTCCGCTTGAAGGTGAAATAACAGCTGAAGACATCATAAGGGAAACTACGCCAAGGAGAAGTATGTCTCGTGAATTTTCTAGATCACGTACTCGCTCTCCCGATAACAGGGATATTCAAGAAATACTCAATCTAGACTCCTCGCCAGGAAGCAGTCGTAAGCATAATGAGGAAGGTGAGGATGAAGGAGTACATATACCAAAATTTTCCCAAGAAGTTTCTGTGGAATCCGAAGGTGATGCCATCAAACAAGCTTTCAAAGCTTATGTTGATCAACAAGCAGAGTCTCCGACAGGAACAGAGTTGGTCCCACCTGTAGAAATAAAGGCAAATATTTCTCCAAAAAGCATATTAAAACGAAGAGTGCCCGAACAGCATTATATTGGTGTTACAGAAACAAGAGAAAAAACTAAATGCTGTCATCCCTTAGTAAATAAAATCAAACATTTAGCAGACAAAACATTGCAAAAATTAGATAAAACTGATGGAGAGAAGAGTCCATTACCAAAAAGAAAGAAAAATGACGATGTTCAAGAAATAAGACAATTAAAAAATTCTCCAGGTGCAGTTAGAAGGCAAAAATTTGGGGCCATAAAATTAGGAGATTCAGATGAAGTAAGCAAATCTCTTTGCACTGACACTCCACCCCCGAGAAAAAAGAAAGACCACATATATGAAGATATAGAGGATAAAAACAAATCCGAAAAATCACTTCATTTCTCACCTGAAATTAAACGTAGTGGCTCTGTAAAAGAAGAAAATGAGAGTCAAAAAGAAAACGAAAGTATCGCAGAAAAAAAATCAAATGCATCGCAAGATCCCAGCTTAGTAGTAGAAGACGCTACTTCACTTAAATCCGAAGAACATATAATGGAGAAACTGCACAAAACTGATGATGTTGCAAATGAAGCTACTTTATTAGATGAAGAAATGGAATTTGACGAACCTAACGTGGAAGAAATCTTCCAAAATCAATTAGATGAAGTCCGAACAAACAACGAGTCTCCAAACATAACAATCACTGAAATTTTAGACGACGACCCTGAAGTCTTGAAAGAACAGCATGATACCGTACCAATTGAGATATCGCCCAGCCCTAGCCCAAGAGAGAATACTAGAAAATTAAATAAAGATACAACAGTCAACAGTGAATGGTCTAAACCCAGCAGGTAATATTTTAATTACATATTAAAAGTACATTTCGCTACATGAGACTTTATGTGTTATCTTTCCATGACACGATGACATAAGAGATAATATTTTAAACGCATGCACAGCTAACGCGCTAGCCTCTGACTGTTAGTTAATTATAGACTAGGTCGCCCTCGATGTCTTCCTGCACATTGGGTTCTCTTTAAAATTGTCATCAGTGCTCGCGGTTGCTTTCACGACAGCGATTACTTCAATTACCGCCTGGCTTTCACTTCAGACATTCAAATGACTCATTCACTGAAAAAAAATGTTTGTTTAATAGTGCGGTTGACTGGAATAGGATATGTCCTCCTGGATTAGTATTTCTTTTCGGTAGTTAGTAGTTATGAGTAAGCTTCGGCGATGGACATCTGAAGGCGGGCATCCTATAGAAAAACCTTTGAGGCCTACAAGAGAAGGCAGTGTGCAGCTGTATACGCCGGATGTTCGATGCGCCTGTCAATTTTTTCAATGCAATTCATTGCTACCGGAAAGAATCAATCCAGTGGGGACTAGGCCAACATCGCGAGCTAGCAATCTTTTCACTAATGAAAGGTAAGTTGCTTTGTTTACTTCATTAATTGTGTTTTATTTTTGATGGCAATTTAAGTACGGAAAATTTATATGATATGAAATAAAAAGTTCTAAGTTTCTATAAAATATTTCGCCCGGCAACTGCTGCGGCTAAAACGAGCTCTCCTGGTTGGCCTAATTGTGACTCAAATAACATTTGTGTCCGCGCAGTTTAAATATAACACAACTCTTCAGCGACTGACCTCAATGTTTGCGATTCGAGTTTTATTTCTATTTTTATATATTTTTAATGTGTATGCACTGCGAATATGTATATGAAAATAAAATAAGCGACAGCCATTAGCGTAGCGTATTTCTTATGCAGTTGTATTATTTTTAGAAATATGTGAATTGTATGACTTCTTTATTAAAGAAATTATTACGTTCTTTCAGTGATCACGAATACGAAATCATCGAGAAACCCGCATCGAATGTTATTTTTAACATACACAATGCAGAAAAGAAACCTGCTTCAATCAAAACAGATGACGAAGTATCTAGTACAACTTCTTTGGAGCGAAAATATCTACAACATATGTCTGATGAAGAAGATCATGATGAAAATACATCCAATTATAAAAACGAAGACCTGATAAATGCAGAGAATCTCCAAAGAGACATTGAAGGGCGGTTTTTCGTAAACACTCCATCTACAGTATCAAGAACCGAATGCGAAATAAGTACAAGTCAGGTAGATTCTTCAGCTCTTGAAAACTTGCCTCTGAAACGTGAAAATCGAACGGAAAATAGAATTCAGCAACGCATTAAGGAAGGTACAGGAAAATTGAAAACACAGGCTGGAAAGTTAAAAACGAAATTGCAAAATATAAAAACGAAGCAATTCACACTACCTGAAAGACCTAAAATGAACTTTCCCGACCGTCCCAAAATCAAAATGCCCGAGCGACCTAAATTTTCTTTTCCTGAAAGACCTAAATTTACTTTTCCCGATAGAAGAAGGTTTAGTATGCCCGAGCGGCCGAAATTCAAGAAAATCAATATATCTGAAAAGCTTCATCTAGGCGAACATAAGTTCACTTTACCAGACAGACCTAAATTTAATGTTCCAGACCTATCCAAGTTCAAAATGCCAGAACGATCAAAACTTAACTTTTCCAGTTTAGGTAGAAAAAAAGATAATGTAGCTGCTGAACCAAACACAGGTTCAGATGTACAAACTGTCGATTTTGAAGTAAAAACTTACCCTAGATTGTTTGGTCGTAAAAAGAAAGCACTTCCAAAAACATCTTCTTCACCAAATTTAGACAGAGAAAACACACCTCCCGCAACATTTGTTTTCACAAGAGTAAAAAAGACTACCCAAGAAACCTCTTACAATAATTCTTCTGAACAGCCTCGAGAATACGGCGCCCTTGGGGATACAAATGAACAAAAACATTTTGATACTACCTACGATTTTGATAAAATAGACACAGACTACCCCGAAAATCAGGAAATGGGTTTTAGTGTCGAGCGAAATGCCGCATCCATTCCTAATGTATCAGCGTCGAATCAAGAATACACACATATAAACGAATTAAACAACGACGAATTTTTTGTCCGACCGAGAGGAATTTCTCGCGAAAATATTCAAGTAAGAGAATACTTAAGCGACGAAATACGACAAGCATTCAGAATCCCGAAGAATATTCTCGCTGATATGGGGAGCAATTCAGGGATTAACGATGAAAATATGTATGTCAATGAACCAGAAGCAGATCCAGAGCTTATGATAGATGATAACGAACCGATGCAGTATTCAACTGAAGACCTAAATGAAAAAGATGATGGATATTATACGTTTCCGCCCGTGAGACCATCTCGTGCCAAACGCAAGAAAAAAGAACCTGAACAATTTCAGTACATTGATGATAACACTAACATAAACGAGCAATTTAACGACGTAGATTTGTGTTTATCTGCAGACCAAGATATTAATACTGAACCGATTGACAATCAGTTCAAAACGTGTAACATTGCCAATCAACTAAGCCCAAGTTCAGATTTGCACTCAATACATGAATATGCAAATGATGATATTATTGATTATCCAGAAAACGTTCCGATTCAATCACAAACTTTGCCGATGCCACCAAAGAGGAAGAAGAAACTAAGCAAACATTCTTTGACTGATTTACAAAACCTGCCGTCGTCAGATTTGTGGGAAGGGCTTCACGAACCCGAGGGAGATGTGAGTATAATTTTTGTGAACCTGTTCTCTATCCAGTCTTTCTCTTTTAACAGTTTACTTAAAAGTTAATATTTACGACCGTGATTTTATCACTGTGTGACGCCCTGTAACCGGTAAGAAGATTTCAATTTTTTTTTTACTATGATATGATTATTTTTATAATATTTTTTTTTTTAATTCATTGTATCGCTGCCGATCGCTCTGGTGCATTTTTAAACTCCACGAGTATAAAGCGATTGCCTGTTTAATTCAACTGTTATAACAATCCTAATTATTTTCATCATATCAATACTTCTTTACTCCACGCTAAAAAGTAAAAATAACCTATACAGCCACGCTTTGCATACTTTCTCGCGAATCCCTTTTTACCGTCTGGCATACGAGTACACGAGGTTGTCTAGTTCAATACAAATCAGCAATGAACATTCATAATCATGGCAAAAAGTATGGGATATACCTTATTTTGGTACTTCCCGGCATAATATATTACTTATTTTTGAAGGCCAAAACAAGTTATAGTAAAGTACAAAGTTTCATTAAAATCGTTAGGGTCATTTTTGAGAAAAAAAAAATAAAGACCTTCAGTTTGTATGGGAGGTACCACAATTAGCATTTTCCCAGGGTAACCTGGTGAAACCAACTATCTAGCAAAGTATACCTAATAAAAAACCGGCATGCGAGTCTGACTCGCGCACCGAAGGTTCCGTAAAAACAAACAATATTGAGAATTTTACCATCTTAAGATCATAGAGTTACCAGTAATCTATGTACAAGTAAAGAACTATTTAGTGACTTTTTTAGGCTCATTAGTTCGAAAATAATTTTCATCTAAAAACAGAAGAAAATTACAGGAAAACCTATAAGAACTCTATGATCTAGTAAATTCTCAATATTGTTTGTGTTAAGAGAAACTCCTAAATAATTTTGAGATCCATAATACAAGCACTTTTAATTTAATATGTCACACGGTATAGTTTGCAAAACTTTTTTAATTATCTGATTTGCTCCTAAAAAGGCGCCTCCCACACTCAAAATTCATTTACCTATATGTTACTGTAAAAGCTCGAACTACGGTAAATGCTATGATTTATCCAACCTAATCTAACCTAAAATTATCAACTTAATCCTAAGGTTTACCAGTAAAACCTAAAACTTATTAATGTACAGACTTTTACAGTAATATACAGTGTGAGTCTTTATAAAGTGCACATATGAAAGGGGGTGAAATAAGATCCAATTATATGGCCCAGAAAAAAAATGTGGACGTTTATTTCTTTTTAACCGACTTCAAAAAAAGGAAGAGGTTCTCAAATCGTCGGAATCTCTTTTTTTATGTATGTTCACCGATTACTTAAAGACACCTGAACCGATTTGGAAAATTCATTTTTTGTTTAAAGGGTATACAGGTGGTCCCATAAATTTTTTATCGAAATCGATTCAGCGGTTTTTGAGAAAATCAATGAAAACATAGCAAAATTGGAGTTGTTGCGATTGAAGTCGGTTGTTTTTAATGTATTCAGCGTGGTCCATTATTTAATAACATCTGCTGTCCCCAAGTAAACGAAACGTTGTAACTTTTAAATAAAGTAAGCTAGAATGTTAAAAAAAACCGGCCAAGTGCGAGACAGACTCGCGCACCGAGGGTTCCCTATAAATTCATAATCACACATGTCTTGAACTCTATATTTTTTATATTTGAGTTGATTGAATGAAAGGTAATTTGCGGTTTACGATTTATGACGTATTAAAAAAAACTACTTACTAGATCTCGTTCAAACCAATTTTCGGTGGAAGTTTGCATGGTAATGTATATCATATATATTTTCTAGTTTTATCATTCTCTTATTTTAGAAGTTACAGGGGGGGGGGGGGACACAATTTACCACTTTGGAAGTGTCTCTCGTGCAAACTATTCGGTTTAGAAAAAAATGATATTAGAAACCTCAATATCATTTTTGAAGACCTATCCATAAATACCCCACACGTATAGGTTTGATGAAAAAAAATTTTTGAGTTTCAGTTCTAAGTATGGGGAAACCCCAAAATTTATTGTTTTTTTTCTATTTTGGTGTGAAAATCTTAATGCGTTTCACAGAATACATCTACTTACCATGTTTCAACAGTATAGTTCTTATAGTTTCGGAAAAAAGTGGCTGTGACATACGGACGGACAGACAGACAGACAGACAGACATGACTAATCCATAAGGGTTCCGTTTTTTGCCATTTGGCTACGGAACTCTAAAAAAAGTGAGGACTGGCAGTAGATAGCCGTGGCACAGAAATATAAAATACACAAAACTAAGACTAAGAAAACCCAAAACTAGCATTTAGAGCAACAGTGTAAAAAATACCGTATCTGGAATACTACTGTCCGCTTATAGTAAACGTTGTGTGTAGGTTAGAAACTTGGGGTTTTTATTATTTGAAAGCTAAAGTAATGTCAAATATCTTAAAATAATAAAAAGAAGAATCAATGGGTGTTATTTTAATTTTTTTTACAATTAAACTCAAAAAAATAAAAAATAAAATCTGTAAAAAAATGCTTCTATTTAATTGATGGTGTTTATTTTTTGTGTAATTTTTTTTTCAGTGGCACGGCCATCTGCTACCAATCCCTTTTTACCCTGTAATCTACTTAATTTAAAAGTTACAACGTTTTATTTACTTGGAGACAGCAGATGCTATTTAAAAAAATAAACGTCAGTAAGTTTAAATAAAACTTTTTTTTCTGGGCGATATAATTGGCTCTTATTTCACTGCCTTTCATATGTGCACTTTATAAAAACTCATACTGTATTTATATAGGTTACACGTCTGTGTTTGGTCACAGAAATCTGTGTGTACTAAGTTTCACCTTAATCGGTCCAGTATATTCGGACCAAATTGTCTGTGACAGAAGGACAAGAGACAAACAGACAACCCTGATGATCATACAAGGGTTCCTTTTCTCCTTTTGAAGTATTGAATCCTCATAATTCAAATTTAAAATAATTTATTTGTGATTATAAGTACCGAGTATTTAGGTAACGAAATGGTGTCAAAACTTAAATAATATCCTTTATAACCTGTCATTTAACATTCAATTTTTTAGAAAATATTATAAAATGTTAAATAAGATTACATACAGTACTAAGATCATTAAAATCGTTAAAGCCATTTCTGAGAAAAAATATTATAATTGTTTTTTTTTACTATGGTACCACTCTAAAAAAAGCTTATTAAAAAATAACGAAAACTGCAGGAGATAATAACTAAATATTGTAATAGGCCAGATTTTTCAAAATCCGTCCAGTGGTTTTGGCGCTAGAGAACCGTATGGACACACACGTATATACACACAGATATACTTTTTCTACTTTTCTAAAACTTTGTACAGCCTTCTTACTATGTACGATAGTTCACCATTCCGGGAAATATTATCTTCCGTACAAACTCAGATTATTTGTTAAATTTTGTCAAGTGTGATTTTGACTTTCCTGTTCCTATTGATTATAAATATTCACAGTAGTGAAAATTATGTGTATATAAAAGGATTAACGGTAAAAGGATTCACGAGAAAGTATGCATAGCGAGGTTGGACAATTTATTTTAGATTTGCGTTTGGGGTTTCGAATAGTTTTTTAAAAAGTATGATAAGAAAAAGACTCACATAAAGTTTTTAAACCTGTCTTGACAATTTAGTCGGGTTAAGGTTTCCTTTATTTTTTCAATAAAAATCGAAATATTTTCAGTAAAAAAGGTTACGTAGTTAAAGCAGCATTGGTCTTGAAAATAATTAGTCAAATAAAAATATAATAAAAAATCCCAAGGCCTAAAGACTACGTGGTCCTCAATTTGTAATATTCAAAAAACATTTAAAATCGTACATCTCCCACAAACTCAAACTTCTTTTATTTTTGTTTAAGTAGATGTTTTACACATTCCTTTAAATCCTATTTTTTTCTATCTATTATATGAAAAGAGAAACAACTTTTCGAAAATGAATTACATCTTTTAGTACTTATTATAGTGACCAATGTGACTAAGGATTGTACCTAATATTTTAAATTAAAAACACGGATGTTATGTAGAAACAGTTTCAAAGGGTAATAAAATAACCATCTATCGTATTAACCTACATATTAATATAATATTCTGTTAAGATAATTTCACTAGAACGATAAATAAATAAACTTGCGAATGTTTTGATTTCAGATAATCGTATATCGAACGGAGCACGAGTATATTATGCCTCAAGCTGATACAACCTTTACTGATCAAAGCCCTGTGGCGCCTAGACGCAATCGCTCCAGGAGTTCCAGAGGAACATCGTTTTGTGACGATGATAGGACCTCCCATGGAGCCGAGTCTTTAACTCTGGATACACAAATGCCACAAATTGATACAGAGAAACAAACTCGCCGTGAGAGTCCAGGATATGCAACGGTAGATAAATCATCATATTATGATCCAAGCAAAGGAGTTGGAAGATCAGCAACCAAAACTCCGCCAGTCAGACGTCGCAAAAGCAATAGTTCTGAGCGTAAGTATTACACAGTAGGGCCGTCAAGACCTTCCGTCCCAGATCGCCCGAAAAGGAAAAAATCTTCAACAAGTCTTATGACTTTAGACGATGGTTTAAATAAACGATCTGTAAGTACTGATTTGACGCAATATGTCGAAATCGACGAAGATTTTATGGAAGAAACTCATAAAGACTTAAAATCAGGAGAGATTGTAAATAAAATGAAAGATCGCCCATTACCTCCTCCACCAAGACCACCAAGAGTCTCAAGAAAGGATAAGAAACGTAAACAATCAACAGATTTAAAATATGAAAAAGGAAATGAGTTAAATGAAAAGGCAGTTTCAGCCGAAAACTTCAACGATTTTTCCGTCGATCCAGTGATTATTGATAATGTTGCTGAAATTGAAGTATCTACTCAAACAGACCCGCTTCCGGATGATATTGATTATGAATTGGGTATCGAAGAAAATTTTGATATCTCTATGTCAAGTTCTCTGAGAGATATAGTAAACGAAGATTCTATAAACGAAAAGAGCTATGTGAAAGTTACTGAAAGTCCTCGCGTTTCTCGTCCAACTTCACGTTCAGATAAATCAATGAAATTATCAGATCCAAAAATAACTGAACTATCAAAACCGAATTTAGGTCGAACATCTCCAACTGTAATATTAGTGGAAAGACGAGTGTCAAGCCCTACAAGGATTAATGAACGAGACGAAATGCTAACCGAGGCGTCTCTTACAGTTCAACATGTAGACATTGATGAAAGCCAAATACCAGATGTACCACCTCTACCAAAACCGAGAGAAATCAAAACATCAAAAAATGTCGTTCTTCCTAATGATGATAGAACTCTTGATAGAATCACAGATGCAAGTAGAGATATCGTCTTAGACAACTTGGTTACACAAAGACTGCAAGTGAACAATCTAGATGTTGGTCGTTTGAACGTTTCTGAACTCCAAGCTAGCAAGATTATGGTATCGGATATTGAAGGAACGACTTTGCAGGTGACTGAATTGGATTCTAAGTCTGGTCATATTTCTGTAAGTGGTATTGAGTTTTCTCAATCAGTAATAGATGAAATTGTAAAAAAGTTTACTGAAATAACAACGAACCAACTAACAACTTCACAAGAACATGCTACACAAGAGCTTCCAAGCCCATTGAGTCGAGAAGAACATACACAAACCGACGTGACTGTAAGTGAGCCTGCAAATGACACAATAGAAAAAACAGAGGTTTTGTCACCGAGATCTCCTGTACAAACGAATCATAGTGAAGATGGATCTGTACCTCCTCCTCCTCCGCCCAGACCAGCTAACGTCGACGACGCTGCAACACCGCCGCAAAGACCACCACCTCCAGATTTGACTCCCTTATTGTACTCATATCTTCAGGATATAACATCGCCTCCAACTTCTTTCTACACTACCCGTTCTTTGCGCGAACGACCATTTGCTGAATTTTATGAACCTCATCAAACACCGCCAGCCCCTAATCGAAGATCCAAAAGAAAGCCTGCTGCTCCTCACAGTCAGACATCTTCTGAAGACGAAAGACCTCGCCCTTCGCCTAGACGTGCCCCTGCACCGACCAAAACTCATGAACCTACTATTACTGAAGCAGGTGCACAATTTTTGCGCGTTTGCCAAAACTCAGTTAGTAGAACTTTACGACATATTTTTAACTCTTTCATGTCTTACATTAGCGGGACTGAGGACAAAAAAGACATGCAAATGGCTTTGGTCATATTCTTGGTACTTGTTGCTGGATTAATAATGTTCGGACTTAGTGACAGTCGTACTGTCCATCACCACCATTGGGAATTTTTTAATCCACCAGACGGCAAACAATAAATCAAAAGAATTTTAATCGTTAGATGAATCTTTATAAGTTCAATGCCTATTTTAGTCATATAGAAATTTCTTACCTACCTGTCGTAAGGCAGTCGATTTAATTTGAAGAAAAGTTAGAATGTTTGCGAATTCCAATAACACTTGCTAAGAGTGCGTGAACGCTGTATTCGTACATAATGTATATTAATCACAGAACAAGAATAACCACAAGAATTTGTTTGCTTTGAGATCCATATGGTATCTAACTTAATCAAATTTAGGTGAAAGTAAATCATTATAATAATTCTTATTTGGTACGACAAAATTAAAGTGGTATGTAAATTGTTAGTGCTTCCGTAAAGCTAAAAATACCGTGCGCTCGTTTTTATTTTACTGGTGGTGAGTAGGTACTGAACTTGTAAGTTAACAAGCATTTGAAACGAATCACACTTTCCATAAGATTGTAATTATATGTATAAATAATGTAGGCATGTAGAGAATATTAACGAGAAAATATGATTCTGAAGTTGTAAGTCGTATTTATAATATTATTATAATAGGTATATATTCTTTTTTTTATAGCTGATCTTCTCAGTGACGAAAAAACATTAGATCTAAGCGCAATAATTATACCTATTTACTATTATAGAGTATTTACCTATTATTTATTTTAAACGTAATTTACTATTACCTGCATACAGTTTAATTAATGAAACCTCTTATTGAATGGAGGTATCGAACTCTTAATTCAATTAACAACATATCTAATGGATCTGATTCTGTGCTAATTCTTAAATAAAGCTCGATTTTTGAAGGTACATATTTGGCATACTCATCAAAGTAGTTTTAAGCTCTTTTATTCAACACAAAAACAGTTATTAATACTAGTTATACTCGCTGGATAAAGTTTCGTTTTATGTACTCTTAGGTCATAAATTAGTAATAACACAAAATAAGTTTAGTACGAAGCAAGTGTTATGCATTTTGTTTTATTCTGTTGTGTATTTATTTGAATATTTAATAAAGTACTTTTTTATAACTATTTGGGAGATCCTTCTAAAATGCCTCAAAAAAATATTACCATGACTTTTACTCAAACTCAAGATAACGAAAAACAACTTTTCCCTATAAACCTAATTGATCTGATTATTCCTCAGCTATAAGTAGATGACTAATCCAACTACTTTTTGCTAGCCGAATATCGATAAGTTAAGAAACCTATTTGGAAGTTGTTCAGTCTCATGAGTAGAAACCGTGGTTAAACTTACTTACTAGCCAGCCAACTTACTGGTGATGCTACTCGTGAAATGAAACTGAACAACTTTGGTGCAATAGGGAAAGAGTTTTTTGACTTCTAATACAAATTGACCAGTTTCAGGGTTCGGAAACCGGTTTTTTGAAAATACCGGTTTCGGTCATTGACCCCTATATCGAAATAATTTCGGTTAAGGTTTCGGTTACCGGTATATTTAACCGGTTTAACCAAAACCGATATTTTACAGATATTTTTTCGTTCGAACGGAATTAACCGGTTAATTTGAAGAATATGCGACTTTGTAGGCATGTTTGCCGCGTGCAATCAATTGAAAGCGTGCGAGAAAGTGAGCAGAAGACTCGGGCAGTGGCACCCGCGCGACGCGCCTGTACTTGATTAAGTTTGGTTTTAACCGGTTAATTTAGTTCTTATTTCGGTTAGAAAACCGCTTCCTGATTAACCGATATTTTATTCAAATTTACCGGTTAAGCTGGAAACCGGTTTTAACCTGAACGGAATCGTTAACCGAAATTCGAACGAAATTAACCGGTATTTGTTAACCGGTTCCGAACCTTGACCAGTTTATAAAGCCAAGTTTGCATGAAAAGTAGAAACTTTGGTTGAATGTCGAATTTGGAATTTGTTAGCAATCCCGCCAAACTACTTTAGGTCCTTTTATCTATGGAGAAAGATTATGCAATTATAGAAGTCGTGGCTCATTGCAACTTGCGTGGTCGCGTCGATCACGCAGGTTCACTGACTACAGATACGGTCATAACCTGGATGGGTTTAATCGTTAGTGGCATTTATCTCGACCGTTTCCATGCTTCGCAAGGCACGTTAAGCCGTTGGTACCGGTTACCATAGATGGCAGTCGTTAAGCCATGTCGGAGGCCTTTTAGGCGGCTTGAAAGCTTCTGACACTGGCGTGGCCACTAGCCTCACAACCTCCACTAATCCGGACTTGGACCCCTGAGTGGAGTGGAGTATGGCCTAACCTTCCCGATTTATGAGAAGAGACCCGCGCCCCTGCAGTGGGGACGATATGAGTTGTTAACACTATAGAGAAAAATTATGCATATTCTTAAAATAGTTTAAGGTATTAAAGCAATTTTTACTTCCGTGGGATCAGTGTTCAGTGCTCCTGACTTCTGAACCATGAGTCGTGGGTTCGATTCCCACCCAGAGCAAACATTTCTGTGATGAGCACATTTGTCTGCTTTGTGTCTAGGTGTATTTTATCTAATATGTCTATATCAGTGTCTGGTTCCCATGATACAGGAAATCCTAGTTTGGTTAGGGGCTAGATGAACGTGTGTGATTAAAAAAACCTTTTCTTAAAATAACACTGTACGTGATGTAAAATTAAATAATGCTTCCTAAATTCCTGCTGTCTGAATATTTTGAGTGCTAATGTAATCTAATCATACTACTGCTCCGAAAAATTTATTACATTGTTAAGCCTGAGGGGCAATTACAATAAAATATTTTTATTTAACAAATGCTGTATTTTTATCAACTTAGCTTAGTACACAGTACTATGATTTTAGGTAACAAAGAAGAGGGTTCATTGTAGCAGTGTGTTCGTGTGTGTGTGTGTGTGTGTGTGTGTGTGTGTGTGTGTGTGTGTGTGTGTGTGTGTGTGTGTGTGTCTCTAAATATAAATTCAGACTGGGTCAAAGTCAAAGTCACCCCCCTTGCCGTTCGTTCGACGACGGGGTCTTGAGATCGGTTAAGGTAGTAAATTACCACAAGGGGGATGCATTTACTTTCCTGTTAAATGAGAAATATAGTATACCTACATATGCTGCACTTTCAAGTTTAGGTGACTAGTATATCCTCGGTTTTATCATAGTTTAGTTGCAGTAAGTATGACGAAAGTGTGAATTTACACTCTTTTCTTGTTTTCTCATATATGTAGGTTGATGGACTGGACTGGCTGATTGAGTTATATAAAATAGGACCAAGAAAATAAGAGTGTTTTTTAAAAGCATCACTGCTAAAGGAAACATTGGCATGGGCTGTCCTTCGTTCGTTTAAGTTTTAATAAATTTGGATCATGTGGCATATTTTTAAGCTCTCTCTGGCGATCTTTTTAATAAAAATTACCTATAGCAGTGCACTGGAACTATACTTCATTCCAATCAAAAAAAAGGAAAAGGTAAACAAACTTACTATGGAACTGACACATGTCAATGTCATCTGTACGTTTGTTTACCTTTTGTTTTTTTTTTGATTGGAATGAACTATAGATACAAAAAAGTGTTACATAGAGAACAAACGAAAATTAACTTATACATGAAAAACTCGATTTTCTCTGAAAATACAATATTATTTCCTACAATTTTATTTCCTTTGAGCACTATTTGGCAGTATTCAGGCAGTATTTATTGGCGTAATCAGAATACTATTTAAATTCTATGATATAGAACATATATTAAAAAAGTGCTATGGTAGTTTCAGACAAAATCGAGTTTTTTACTGAGGCTGCTAGCGGAACGTAACCAAGGAATTACGGCACCAATTGTTATGTGCTATATTTAAAATATACTACTGAAATAGTGCCTTGGTGCCTCTCACATGCAAAATTTCAAAATGACTGCTTCTTTAAAACCCAAGATATAACGGTAGGTTAGTGAGGCTGCTAAATGAACGTAGCAGCCTCATCAATCATCATGGTTTCAGCAAAACTACAGCGAATTTTGAAATCAAACTAATGTCTCCAAAAACGAAAATGTATGTAGATTTTTGAGATCCTGACAAAATAACAATCTATAGAGTTCTGGATCGTTTTATATCGAAAGGCACTATTTAGGCAGAGTTTTTAGCGGAACGTTACGCTAGCAGCCTCAATGAAAACTAGATTATCTCTTGAAACTACGATAGCACTAGTTTGGGCACTATTTGGCAGTATTTAGGCAGTATTTATTGGCATAATCAGAATATGTAAATTCTATGTTGAGGCTGCCAAATGAACGATCACAATCTTAATGTGTGTCTGGAACGAACGGGACCTTTTTAATACAGACACCTCTACGACACGACAAGACTTGTACGTGATTTCCATATCGTCTTGTCGGACTGAGCTCGATGGGTACAGTCCGACTACAATCTTTTGGCAGGTGATGAAAGGCCGGAACTAACGCCGCCATCTTGAAAAATGACACAATCTATATGAAAGAAATATCAGATTTGCGACTAAAGCGCCGCCGCCATGTCAATGTCATCCATCTGCCAAAAGTTCGTATAGTTCACTCCAATAAAAAAAAGCAAAAGGTAAACAAACATAGTATGCAGATGACATTGACATGTGTCAGTTCCATAGTAAGTTTGTTTACGTATTGCTTTTTTTTTATTGAAATGAACTATAGTCTCTGTGGGGTATCGGACCCATAAATATCAAAAGTGAAGCTATATAAACTTCATTCCAATAAAAAAAAAGCAAAAGGTAAACAAACATAGTATGCAGATGACATTGACATGCGTCAGATCCATAGTAAGTTTGTTTACGTTTTGCTTTTTTTTGATTGGAATGAACCATACCATAGGTATATTCTCCGATATGTACCATAAATTATTATATTATACCTTCGTGCGTTCATACTGCGAGAATGGAGTCGCTGAGTGCCCCGTACCGCACACGGTGACTAAGAGAACTTGGTCACAAAATAGACAGAAGCGCCGCTCAATACAAACCACTGAAATCGTTAGCATATACATGCTTATAGAAATATACGGTCGTTTCGAGCAAGGTCACGATCGCACAGTACGTGATCTTGCCTACAACGACCGTATAGGTCTATAAGCATGTATATGCTTAGGATTTTAGTGAGCGTATTGAGCGGCTCTTCTGTGTCTATGTGTTTTGTGACTTGGTCGACTTGGTGGCTGCTTGTGTGTGCGCTGCAGTGATTTTTTTATTGATTTTCAGTGGTTGTCTCGCGAATATGGAACATTGCCTACATTTGTTTTAATATGGAAGCGTTAGCTTAAGGCAAGGACAATTTATTTTGATAATTATAATTATTGTACAATGAAAGTTCTATTAATAAAAAAATATACTACCGCAGTCGATTTCAAGACGAAAAACAAAAATTCAGTTAATCAAAAAAACCATGCGATTTTATATCCTTAGTAAAAAAAATGCAGCCAAATCCGCAAAAATCTGCAAAATTTTATTTTTGGATCCTATTAAGAAAGGTTTCAGCAACAACCAGGATAAGTATTCAATACTTGATAATGCCGATTTTTTAAAGTTATTTACTAACTTCACATAAATATTTTTTTATACATAGAACTTTTTATAATACAATAATTGTAATAATCAAAATAAATTGTCCTTGTCTTAAGCTAACCCTTCCATATCAAAACAAATGTAGGCAATGTTCCATATTCGCGAGACAACCACCGAAACCCAATGAAAAATTCACTACAGCGCAAAATTTCCGCTATTTGCAAATAATGAACATTTTCAAAATCAATCATTATTTGGTAATCACTTCCCGTTGTTAATAAAGGCCATTTGGTAGAAATATTTTAAAACAAGAATTTATTATAAAACAAGAAAATTAAAAAAAAAAGTATCGGCGGCGCAAACAGACATTGTACGTAATTTTTATAATAAACTTATTTTGTTTAAAGGCCAATAAATAAAACTTTTAGATTTTATGTTTAGTTTTATTTTCGTTTTAATTCGACAGTTAAATTGAAAGACTCGACTTTTAACCATTACGGGTTTAGACGGAGACCATTTTATTCTGTCACTAATGGGGAAGAAAACGCAAAGCTATTTGCAGATGGCGCTTCGGACGCTTGACTCATAACAACTTTTTATTTGTTCCGCGTTTCTTATTATCGAGGTGTAATAAAATAGTTTTTTTTCTCTGTAAAATTGTTAAATGGAAAATTTATGCGACTTTGACTGTTCCTTTATTTTTTATTTTACAATTTATTGTGTACACATAATAGACATAATACACAGGCTTAACATAAAATATACACAAAGGGTGCAGCTTATTTCTAGTAGAAATTTCTTCCAGCAGACCCGGGTTAAGGAGAAATTGTAGCTGAGATGGCAGAACAGCATGTACACAAATATTATTATATAGTTCATTGATATATATATCAATATATGTATAACACATATAAATATATAACATACATACATAATAATATACATATGTAGGTATATAAAATATATACTATATACATGGCTTATCAACCTCACGAAGACAAAGAGAGATAGTGCTTCCTAAGTTTGTTTTTAAAGGAGAAGATGCTTTCGCTGTCACGGATTTCATGAGGAAGAGAATTCCACAACCTGACGGCATGAACGGAAAAGGAATAGGAGTAGAAATCGGTGCAATGGGAGGGAAAGTTCAGTAGGGATTTAAGGTGGGATCGGGATTGTTGATCTGGCTGGCGCATCCAAGAGAAACGTTCGCGCAGATAACTAGGAATAGAGGGTTTGTGAAGGATATTGAAAAGAAGACACAGGATGTGGGAGTTACGGCGCAAGCGAATGGGAAGCCAATTGAGCTGGGCACGGAACTGGGAGATGTGCTCAAACTTACGTAAACCAAAGATAAAACGAATGCACAAGTTCTGTAAGCGCTCTAGCTTGTTTAGGAGTTCCTCGGTGATATCTAAATAACACGAGTCAGCATAATCGAGAAGGGGAAGAAGTAACGTTTGACTAAGAGATATTTTAGTATTTAAGGGCAGAAACCATTGAAGGCGTTTAAGAACGTGACAGGAGTAGTGGAGTTTCCTGCTGATCTCGTTGATGTGGGTGGTCCAAGAAAGTTTGGAGTCAAAGATGACCCCTAGATTTTTTGCGGTGCCAGTGTAGGGAATTACAGTACCATCGTATACAACGGCTGGAAGCGTAGCAAATTCAATTTGGTTCAACATATAGGTACTCCCAATAATCATTCCTTAATGAAAGGCGAAGCTCAAAAATACATGATTGAAAACGTTAGTTTTCCCAGGACTTTTTCATCCAAGAATCTTTAGGAAATTAATTATTTCCATTATTATTGCAACCAATCGCCACACAACGCGGAATTTTTTCAATAATCTTATGTTTAGTTCACGTAAACAATTTTTTCTATAGGTTTTGACAGTTAGTATGAGTCAAGGGATATCAGCGCCAGTGTTGCCGCCACTGATTTCCCAAAACGCACATATCAAGTGCTGAAACCGTACATTTTGGGTTAAAAAGGTACATGGGCATTTTTTACTAAAACCACTAAATACAACCATTCTGTAGATTCTTTCGCGTGAAAAGAGGAAACAGTGAATTTGAAGTACATATAGCTATGGGGTCCAGGTGCGGTAGCAGCCAAAAATTGGGGGAGGGGTCATATTTTTATTTACCTGCACCTTTGTGGTATTTAAAATTTATCAGATAAAGTATTCAGATTACCCACATTTTTAAGAAGTTTTATTTAAATTAACGCCCTCCTCTGTATGTTCCTCGAGTGCTGTAATTAACGAAGTAGTAGAATTTACAGTTCTGCTTGCAAAATTTGTACTCTAATTAATTAAACATTACATATTTCCTGCATTTTTAGGAAGTTTTCGTTTAATTTTACACTCTCCTTTGTATTGCAGTATTCTTGTTTATAATATACATTTAAGAAAGCGCGATCAAACCACCTTTTTTTGCGCAAATGCATCCAGTCCTATCATTCACAAAACAGAAGAACCTTCCCTGTTTATACAAAAGGGCGCGACCGGAGCGAGCGCAAAAAATGAAGGTGGAGGTTCATTATTATGCCCACGCCTGTGGTACTTACTAACTTATCTTTTGTATAAGTTCAAAAGGTACATAATATGAGGTAAATTACACATTACACATGGGAGCTTAAAAAGGTAAGTCAAATGTGTAAAATGTACGCAAACGGCAACACTGACCAGCGCCTCTATCGACGAGCTTTGTCAGTTTTCTTCCCCATTGGTAATTTGGGCCGCGTTCCGAGTATGCACTCTAACAGCAACCGTTTTGTACCTTCTCTTTCTTCACACTTACGCGATTTATATTGTGCTATCCTGTTGTCAGAGTAAATGGTTGCTTCAGAGTCTACCTTCTGAACGAGCTACTGGATTTATAAACCTTCATGTTATTACGCCTGTTGCTAGGTTCGGAATCTAACCCAGCCAAATATGTATACAGAGAGTTAAAAAGGTGCGTTTGAAATTTTAAAGGGTTACTCACAATCAAGTATAGACTATAGGAAAAATATTGAAAAAAACCCATAATAAATCTGAATACCTGTTGAATATGTGGAAAACTCCAAAAAAAGTTGTTGATCGATCTTTTCAGTATTTTTCCTGTATTCTATACCTACCTGATTCTGAATCCTAACCCCTCAAAACTTCAAACGTACTTTTTATAACACCCTGTATATACCGGGTGTTATATACTTCCTGTATAAATATTTTTAAATTCTTGATTTTGCTACCTACCAAGTTAGCTACATGAGTCACATAAATTACCTCTAAAATTGGGTAAAGTTTAGTTACTGGGATCACTGATAGTGCATATGTGTGCGTAGAAAGAATATCACTTTCTCTTTTCCTATACTCCATGAGCTTGTCTATACCATACTCTGTCTATGGTTCATTCCAATCAAAAAAAAGCAAAACGTAAACAAACTTACTATGGAACTGACTCATGTCAATGTCATCTGCATACTATGTTTGTTTACCTTTTGCTTTTTTTGATTGGAATGAACTATACGTACGAAACTGAGCACAGTTTCGTATATGTTTTGGAACAGACCTTCGTAAAAATTACGTTCCTTGACACTTAACTTTTCATCCGAAATATCATTATGCCGCACGTTATGCCACATTGATGCGTAATTTTGACGTTTACAAATGCATAAAACGAAACTTTTGCTGTCATGGCGTCTTTTTTTGCATAGTTTCACCTGAAAATATGTAATTTTCAAAAAATCATATCTAAAAAACTACTGCGCTCCGTACTGTGAAATTTTGGGAAACGATACATCTAAATAACCCCTATATACAAAAAAAATATCAACTCAATCTGTGGTGTTGCATATTCTAAAGCTGAGCCTAAAAAACAACCTAACACCACGCTCTATGCCTGTGAACGCGGCCCTATGTGTGCTCGGTTGTGCCACAGTACACCACTTGGTGGGTGTGCTGCGTTCTATGTCTCATAATGTAATCTCGTTCGTTCGGTCTCGTTCGTTTTTCGTTCCGTCTTCCCGTCCTGTGTATCCAATGTGTATGTATCCGTCTGTCGTCCGGCCGCTGGCCGTGCGCTTTGGCCGTGCGTGCGTTTGGTATACGTTGTAGTTGTTTGCATTCTACTTCATCTATGGTTGTTTGTGTTATATTGTAATTGTTTTGTAGCTTCTCTGAACAATACACGATATCGGCCAGAGTTTACCGCATTTACATTTAACATTTACTTTTAACTATAGTGCTCGTGAAACGTATTCCACGTTTTAATCCGTACAGCCTCAAAATGTAAAATATCGGATTTTCAGTCAAAAGTGAATGAGATACAAATATTTCGCATCGTCAATTTTCTCAGTGTCTGAGATACGTTATAACTCGCATAGTTTGTACATAATTATACAACTATGCAACAATGTGGGCTATGCTCAATGTTATCTGGGTTACTGCGAAGGGCGATGTGTGTCGGGAGTCGGCGAGGCAGCAGCGAGTCCTACTACCGGGAGCTGGGCGACCAGGACACGCTGGTAACTACCGATTTTCACTCTAAGCGTCTAACTCCACATGTATTTCATTCATGTAATCTCACATAGGTACTCAAGACATAAGCAAAACTATCAACTCAGAGCTATCAAGTTATACTAGGTACTACCTAGGTACGCGTTATTTTATTTTGTTATGGGTTGAGTTTACCGCTTTGACTTTATAGCGTATTGTACCTATGTATATTTTAAATAGCTGCTAGTGTTAGATTATTTACACTCAAGCCATAACAAATTCTAATAAGAATTTTTTGTAAGTATAGAACCTTTGCTTGAGTTGTAAGAGAACAAAATAGTAAGGGTAATTGTATTTATGGTAACTGTCCTACGCACACTCCTCTAACCAAAAACCTAAAAAAAAATATTCTATTCGAGTTGGCACTGAGAGTTACCACTCAAGCTGGCCAAATATGCAGAGAACCATGCATTTATTGTCTTATTTGTGATCTATAATCATTTACTTCACATATGCGTCGATTCATAATTTTGTTTTTCAATTACAGAATGCTTTGATTCATAATTTAATTTTCATTTACACATTTCCTCATATACAATTTAATGATTCAAATTTATTAAAAATGAATTAAAAACATCACAAAATTACACTAAAAAGGAAGTCTTTATATTATAAACAAGCCTGACAATTTGATGTCTTGCTTTGTTGCATATTAGGCACTTCCGTTAGAATCAGCCCACTCCTTTTAAATAATATTTTGAATTATTTATTAAATTAGAATGTATGTGTCAAATATAAGAAAGGCCTCATAAATGACCAATCTATGTTTGTAAACAGAAGTTAGTATGCATGTTAAAGTTTTGCTTGTATGGAAACACTAACTCATTTTGTAAAGGCCTTTCCAGTTATGTACCTACTAAATGTAAAGAAAGCTAAAAGAGTTTTTGGTGTATTACTGTAAAAGCCAGAGCTCATTTTGTGGAACATATATATATATATTTTTTACAGAAAATTGAAGATAAATCATCAGACCTGTCGGAAGACTCAGAAGAAATAAGTAAGTATATTTTGATTTTTTATACATCATTTCATTAAAAAAAACTTTATAACATGTGCCAATTGTAAGATAGGGGATCACTAAAAAGTTATAATCCAAGACCTGATTAAGCCTAATCTGAATTCTGATGATACTCCAAAGATAATTGAAAAGAATTTGCAACCTTAATATTTTGATGGCTTAGATAGATAAGTTGACTTTTCAATTTATTTAGGAATTTTATTTACACATTTGAGTATTGGTCATATTAGTATACTTAGATCAAATAAAATGCAAAATACTTGTTTTTAACTAAAATTTTGTGGTTTATAAAGTTCAGGAAAAAAATTATCTTGCAGAAAAAAGCAAGTTCACCACATAAAAACCAGAACAAACCACTATACTACTATATGTATATATGAAATTAAAATAAAATAGATAATTTACACGATCAACTATGAACACTATTATCAGTCCACCGACCGATGTCTCTTCCCATAGTTGGGAAGGTTAGGAAATGCTCCACACATGGGGGTCAAGTCTTGCTTGACTTTCTTGTGGGGTTAGTCAACCCCAGAGTCTGATCTTTTCAAACCACCTATAAGCCATTTGACATAGCTTAATGATTAACATCAACTGATAGTAACTGGTACCAATGCTAACATCACTTGACGAATGGAAAACAAATAATAAAGTTTAGAGAAACCTGTGAGCTTTTTGAAAAGCGACTACACTCTTAAAGTTTTAAACATTAATTAAAAGGAACTCTCTTAACTTTTAGATGGACAGACAGATCATAACTAGATACTAATATTCGACATCCATCAACAAACTTTCTATGAAAAAAGTTTCATTTTATGAGCAAATTGCTGACACATACATTAACGGGCAAAATAAGTGCCACCTTATTTAAAATAACTTAATATGCTGTTTAAAGTTTAAACATACACAATAAGACTTTTGAAATAATAGTAATCAGTTAATTAATTTAGGTCATTGATAATATAAATACCATTTCAATACTATACTTACTTTATCAAGGTAAATCATGCTCCTACAAGATAGTTTTAATCATATGAATATAGATTGTATTTAAGTTACTTTCTTGAAACTTAACAGAAGATCAATTGCTTTAAATGATGAGAAAAAGTAAGAGATGGCTTAGAAAAGTTATAAGAGTTAAAAAAACAGACAAGAGCGAGGTGACTCGCGCTCCGAGGGTTCCGTACAAACAACGAAAGCACCGATCATTGCTCTAACGAAAAGATAAGTCGCATTGCTGGACTAGCTTATGTAATTTTGTACGCTCAATGTTGATTGATGTACCAGGTACCATTTTCCTGTAATCTTTTCTGTATTTAAAAAAATAGGTTTAGTAGTTTCGGAGATAAAGGGAGGGGATGGTCCTTACAACTAGCCCTTTCATTTGATATGTCACATGGTACAGTTTGCAAAAAAAAACTGTAGAACTGTATAAACGTAAAATATTTACTAAGACGTTAATAATTACTGTACCTTGGGGTTCAAAAATTTTGATGTCGAAAAACGTATGCAGTGACGTCACAGCGTCGTCGCTGGTTTTATAGATACGAAGCGTTTTCGGGTCGTGCTCCGCGACGACATTTTTTTCAAACTGCAATATCTTAGTGAATAATGATGATGTCAATAAATTGTACAGCCACGCTTTGCATACTTTATCGCGAGTCACAGGATTATCATTGCTCAGTACAAATGAGCAACAAACATTCATAAAGCAGCAAAGAATATAGGAAAGAAAAATTAACAAATAATGTGGGTTTGGATGTTATGATAATGATAGGATAATGGAACCTCCATTATCCTCGTTCACAACCTACGGGACAGGCACGGGTTTCTTCCAAGGGAAGATTAGACCTTACTCAACACATGAGGCCCAAATCCAGATTGGTAGCTAGAGGTTGTGGGTTTAGTGGCCAACCCCAGTGTCTAAAGTTTTAAAGCCGCTTATAAGACCTCCAACATGGCCTAGTGGCGAAAACGGTCGAGATAAATGCTACTAATATTCAAACTCATCCAGGTTATGACCTTGTCTGTAGTTAGTTAACCTACGTGATCGACGCGACCACGCAAGCCGCACTGAGCCACGAATGCTTCCTGTGGGAGTTATCTTATTTCTATTTTCTCGGAATAATGATCTATCCATTATAGTAGACCGTATAAATAAAGTTAAAACTAAGTATAAAGTTTCATTAAACGCGTTAGAGGCATTTTCTGAGAAAAGATAACTAAGAACAATGGTTTGTATGGGAGGCACCTCAATTGGTTAAGAATTCCAGTACCTATTATATTTTTACCAGATAATTATAATGCTTTATATTTTCTCCAAGTGGAAAGACGAAAGGGTGGGTTGTGTATATTTTAGAAGGATGAGGGAAAAGGTATGATGTACGAAAATTAAAAGAAATTTGCAGTTTCAGATAAACTATACCGCAAAAAATCGACCTATTTCGATATATTCGTCAAAACCGAAAATTAAAAAAGTCTTAGATGATGTCTTAGTACACATCCTTTAATTGTTTTTATTTTCTACCTTTTACAAATCCCTAACACGCGGTCCTCGTAAACTCAACGTTTCGGGAAGTGTTTAGTAAAGCGAAAAGAAAAGTCGAGCCCAAAGAAACTCGCTTCAACACATTAAAAAAAAATCGATTACAATTGATGTTAAGCTCATACAATACAATGATGTCAGATGAGTGGAGGAAAATCGTTAGTTACCGATGTTTTTTTTGGGACAATATTATGGTTATTTGGTTTGTAATCTGCAAGATCGTGTAATAAGGTATCCATTATGCGATTATCCGGCTTGAGGGGTCCGTATCCCAAGGGTAAAAACGGGCCGTATTATTACTAATAGCTTACGCTTATGGGTAAGGCCGCCAAAATTATCAATTATAACACAAAAGTAACACAGCAACTTTTGTGTGACTTGTATAAAGCTACTTCATTAAAGGTTACCTTACTTCCTTAGTTTTATTGCTCTTTCTTCTGACCACTATGCACAAAGCTTTACATTCAATTCACAAAAATAATGTGTGAAGATAACACAAAAGTATCACAAAAGTAACACAAGTGTAACAAAAAGCTAGATTTCTACAACAATTTATCGTAAGAGCCGCTAACACAACTTGTTTAAGGGTACTAAGTATAAACAACAATGCTTACAAATAAGGTACAAGAAAAAAACAGTTCGTTTCTTAAGAAACCTCAAAATATCTTTTTTTACTTACTCAAAATATCTTTTAGCACTGACGAAAAAGTGACTTGCACTTTGACACTCAATAGATATTGTTAAAACAATAAGGCTGACTTTAAATAAAAAATGCTGCTGCTATTCTGTGTTGCCATATCAAAACCGCTTTTACCTCGATTTTCTATAATAAAGTAGGGGTGAAAATTCGTAACACAAAAGTAAAAACAATAACATTTTTTCTAAATATAATTTAAACATGTTTTATTCAGTGTTTTCCTAAAGTGATTACTCGTGACAGAGGACACTTTTTGTAATCTTTTAAACGTTTCATCGTGTAATTAGCCCAATTTAAAAATTCAACTTTAATGTCCATCGGAAGTTATGTCCCAAAAAACGACACCATATTTTTGCCCAAAATGAAGGATCCTAACTAACATAACACTTTCTTTTCACGAAGTAATGCTAGTTGTATTCAGTTTCCCATTTGCAACAGTAAGCTAACTCATCACTTTAAAATTTTTAATCATAGGAAAACATTAAACCTTATTAATTTTAGAGAAATTGACTGGGACATTTTTATCTTTGTTTCCTCTTACAAAAAATGATAATTTTGGCGACCTTACCTTTATACCATCTCCTGTCTGTCCATCGCACAGTGGGCTGAAAATAGACTTTCATAGACATAGTATTTTAAACTTTTAAAGGTTGTTTGTGTTTTGGTAGATGTAGCAAGCATGAAAAAGAATAATATAGTATAGTAGTATAGTATGTATGAAGCTGTTATTAAAAATCCTTTTATCTATCGAACCGGACACCGTTATATTATATTTTGATTTATAAAAACGAACTTTCAGAATATTTTTATGAAAAAAACTTTTTAAATATGTTCTTGAAATATCTTACAGCCAGTCGTTATTTATTACAGATGTATTATACAGGGTGTAACATTCAAGGTGTGCAATATTTACGGAGGTGATTTAGCTTCTCAAACTGATTACGAATCACTAAAAAAGTAGGCATCTTAAAAAAAAAATATTTTTGAATGATTTTCAGAATAGGTAACTTTTTTCTATCGACTTTCGATAATAATCCCCCAACGGCGCAGCTCAAGGTCGCGCGACTACGCAGCGGCACAGGCAGCGGCCTATGCGCGCGTCACAGAGCGGACACGTTCAGTATTCTAATGCCACAGAATAGTTAAAATTATACAGAAAAAATAGATTAATTAATTCAATTTAACTTTAAGTTATAGGTATAGTAATTAAAGAACCGATTACGCGATCATACGGTGACATATACATATACAGGATGGAATGTTGGAACGCCACCTGGAGGGAAAGTACTCTAAATACTGGAGATAGCAAATTTTACTCAAAGGAAACATTCCTTTATTTTTAAAAAGAAGCAAAACTACATTTAAAGATTTTTGAAAATACCCTTGTGACACCCAGGAATCGAACCGACTAAAATCCGAAAACATAACATGCTGTACTTTTTTGGCATTAATCGATAGGGTCAATCATATAGATCAAATCTCTCTAACAAAAATGGTTAGTTAAATGAAAGGAAAACCATGAAATCTTTTGTTATGATTCATTACACAAGATTTCATGGTTTTCCTTTCGTTGATTTGTTGATTGATTGATTAGTAAATGAAAGGAAAACAGGATGAAGATTTAAGTATTTAGCCGGTTCGATTCCTGGGTGTGACAAGGGTATTTTTAAAAATCGTTGAATGTAGTTTTCTCGGTGGACCGACGACCTGCAGGCCTAACATGCGCAACACGACTTATCTCATGTCGTGTATGATAAAATTTGTCGATCCCGATTATTTTGTCGTTTTTCTTAACATGCGTACCACGGAAGAGAAGATTTCTCGGCATGACTTCGCTTTGTCGTGACAAGTAACAGCGAGAAGTTGATGTTGCCATTTTAAGAAAAAAAACCGGTTTGTCATATAAAATTCGTTAGATTTCAGCGATAAAAAGTTTTTAGTCTGAGCTTTTCAATAATTTTATGAAAAAAATAGTGATTATATTCTCTTTTGTCACAGACTTTATGTTTTCTTCGTGAGTTTTGTTAGATCTCAGCAATAAAAACATTTTATTCTGAGCTTTTCAATAATTTCGTTGTTAAAATAGTGATTATATGCTCTTTGGTCACTGACTTCTTTGAGTTCTTTGATTTCTTCGCGCGCGCTTCAATTTTGATCAATGTTTTCTTTTAAGAAATCTTATATTTTTTGCCACAAATAAAGCGACTGTCCAATGTAGCGGTAAAAAATTTGGGATTTTATACATTTCGGGGACAGTTAGTTACTTTCATGAGTAGAAATAATATTTAAATAACAAATTAAATACCTACTTATTTCAGAAGAACCCATATTATTGTTCAGTTTCATCTATTTCCATAAAAATCAAACCACCTATGTGGCCCAGTGAAGCGGTCATGCCTGTGCGGCTTGCGTGGTCGCGTAGATCACGCAGGTTAACTGACTACAAACACGGTCGTAACCCGGATGAGTCTGACTGTTAGTGGCATTTATCTCGACCGTTTCCGTGCTTCGCAAGGCACGTTAAGTCGTTGGTGCCGGCTGCTATCGCTAGCAGTCGTTAAGCCATGTCATGTCAGAGGCCTTATAGGCGGCTTGAAAACTTCTGACACTGGGGTTGGCCACTAGCCCCACAACCTCCATCAATCCGGGCTTGGCCCCGTGCCCCTGCAGTGGGGACGTAATGACCATTTGATCATAATTGTATATTTATATAGTCATAATACAGGACTGCCTTTTTGTTTTCGCGTTTCTCGTTTATCTCGTCGCTCAAATTCATCGAAGAGAAACATGTCGAGTAGAAGTTTCAAATTTCGAGAAATAAGGGCGCGCATGTTAGAGTTTGTCGACAAAAGTTTGACAGACGATAAAATTTCATAAAATGACAGATCGAAAAGAGTTCCGTGTACTGCCATGTTAGGACTCCTCGACAAATAGACATATCTCGTTTTAACACGAGAAAATGCGTCGACAAAATTTTGTCACGTTGCGCATGTTAGGCCAGATGGTAAAGGTTGCAGGAAGCCGCTGGATGCGAGCCGCACAGGACCGGTCGGTGTGGAAATCCTTGGGGGAGGCCTTTGTCCAGCAGTGGACGTCTTTCGGCTGATAGATAGATAGATAGAATGTAGTTTTGCTTCTTTTTAAAAATAAAGGAATGTTTCCTTTGAGTAAAATTTTCTATTTCCAGTATTTAGAGTACTTTCCCTCCAGGCGTCGTTCCAACATTCCAGCCTGTATATTGTATTTCTCTAAAACATTGTAACATTTTTTATTTTACATATCGACTCTTATAATAGTAGTCTTATAATAGTAAACATCAGTAGAAACATTAGTATGTATACTTACTGATAGTATATTAGTTACCTCCTAACATGCCATGACTGTGATTTTCTCCGAGTGCCCTGTGTTGTCGTCGTCTCGCACGCACATTGTGTGCGAGCTCGATTTTAAATTATTGAACGGTTCTTCAATTTAAGCCAGCCAGAGAATCGTATTCATATTATCTGCTATGTATTATGTGCGTACATATCTATCCGATCCTATGCCGTGCTATTTTCATTCATTTGATCATTTTTTCGTATCAAAGGACGTTTTACGAAACTGTACTTATTAACCTTGTTTTGATGATGATGGATATTTTTTACATAAAACCACAAACTAACCATTTTTCCCAAGTTTTTGTTAATGTTATTCATTTGTACAAAAAGTACAAAAGTTCTTTTCGAATTTAACCTAAAATTGCAAAATTTTTGAAATTATTTAAACATCAAATCAGTGTCGTGTTGGAGAAGTAAGCTATCTGTAATTCAGCCAACAGTGAAGACCTGCAGACCTGTAAAGACCTGGAAAGCTTATGCCTCTACATTTTCACTTTATTTTAAACTTATGAAGAATTTACTTCTTTTGCAGACTCAAAGCCGGCCTGGCTTAAGCTTTCCCCCTACAACAGACTCACTTCATAAACTAAACATGTATTGCGAGCACGTTACAAAGCTTTCCATGTATGTATGAGAAAATGCTTTAAAAATCCTAGTCCCCAGAGTGGATGGACTCCATAAACGTTAAAAATCCAACTAAGTACTTATAAATACGATTGCTTTACGCAACATAAAATGTACTTTGTTGGCTTCTTACCCTTCAAACTTATAAACTTCTCCTACAAGTTTGCTTGGCTGATTTTCATTATTAACACACTTTTATCAGCTTCACTTGTAACTAACTTTATAAATTCAATATAATAAAATCTTGGAAGTCGAATTTAACCAACTTGTAATTGTCGTATCGATTTGAAACTTTGCAAATGTATGTAATACCGATGACAATATAATGATCTGATGATGGAACCTGGAGATGGATAGTGGAACTCCTCATGAATTTTACAAATCTTGGAAGTCGAATTTAACCAACTTCTATTGTAATTGTCGTATCGATTTGAAACTTTTTGTATCGAATCGATTGAAAATATTTATAAACTAACGACAATGCAGGAATTTAGTTCCATCGAGCTGATCTGATGATTAGTAGATTATAAGTACAGTTGGTGAAGAGACGTCTGATAATGGACTCAAAAAGTAGAAAGTGTTCATTTAATTAATATGAGCTATACGATTTAAATGTATTCTTGGGGGTCATACGCACGAATAAAAGAGAATGGTCATTTTGGTCTGCGATCGAAAAAAAAATAAGAGCGGCAGTCTCATATTACATACTTGTCATAAATAGTAACTTTTGCTAGTTATATTTTATTTTGGCATAAAAATTTTTGTCATGCCTATGTGAGGTCATACAGTTCTATTATTATTAAAACGTTACGCATAAATTTTGTAGTCATATTATTCAGAGCCATAATGATATGACGACATAAAAATGTACGTCATAACGTACATATTTATAACTACACCTTAGCATAATTTTGCTAGCCATAAAGTAATAAGCCATAATGCCACTTTGCTATATATAGTGTGAGTCATATTTTTTCAAGTCATAAAATTAATGCAAGCCATAATAAGCACCAGACACACAAACAAAAAACTAACAACTGATATCTGAATCGGGTATTACATACATACATATGTGAAAGTGGTACGTAAGCCGTTCTACCACAGGCGCTTCTATTATAGGGACGAATCTTCGATAAATGTATATCCTATGTGGGATACTCCTACCATACTAACTCCAACTCAGTCTATTGCATCTCTTGGCAACTGTCGAAAACTTCCTATTATTGAATTTTTATCATCAAATAAAACAAAATGTGGGCACTTTTTATTACTTACATTGGCATTTTACATACAAGCAAGCATCCAAGCGGGCGAGCAAGCATGCAAACAAGCGTTTGGACGGAGCTCCTGTGGGCTCCTATCTGTGGTTCTCATATCAAACTTAACACTGCGACTGTAGGGAGGAGGGAGGGAGGGAGGAGGCGAGCTACCGAGCTAGGTCGCATCCGCCACACAGTAGGGATGGACATTTGAAATAAACATCGATGTTTTTTCCGATATAATACATCGCTCGGTTGCATCGATGTTAATACGATGTATTGAGAAATACATCGATGTTTCCAAAACATCGATTGTTTGTCGCAATGGACATGTTTAGGCCTTAAGATGGTTTAAAAACTCAAACACTAGGATTTGTTAGTTTACTGACCTGACAGCCCACACGAGAAGATGACATGTTAAGATATTCCAAAGCCGAAACTAACAGAAAACTAGGTACGAGGAAAAATATTTACTAAAAATTCACATTCACATAACTTTATCTATTTTGCAAATACCAATTATTTTTTCAATGCCATGGTAAAACAGAAGTTTTTTTATAATTAATTAATTTTACTTAAGGCCGGAGCACACCAAAATCGTGGTATGGCGCGTGCGTGGCATCAACGTGGCAGCAACGGACAGAGCGCTGCGTGCACGCGCGTGTATTACGCTGCGTCGGTGTGACACCTCTCATAGAGTTTCATACATTACAACCGTTGCTGCCACGTCGACGCCACGCACGCGCCACGCCACGCGTTTGGTCTGCTCCGGCCTTTAATCTTTCCCTTCAATCGGTTTCTGTGCTCAGTCAAAACTAGCCCTGCCTAGTAAAAGAGTCTTTCTGTTGGGACAGATGTTAACTGAACAAATCATTACGTTCCGATTCACTAAACGTGGCAGTTAGTGTCATAGTATGCGTGTTCGATGCATCAAATAAAAAAAACAAGTGCGAGTCGGACTCGCGCACCGAGAGTTCCGTATAAATTCATAATCACACATGTCTTGAACTCTATATTTTTTATATTTGAGTTGATTGAATGAAAGGTTATTTGCGGTTTACGATTTTGACGTATTAAAAAAAAACTACTTATCTAGTCTCGTTCAAACCAATTTTCGGTGGAAGTTTGCATGGTAATGTACATCATATATTTTTTCTAGTTTTATCATTCTCTTATTTTAGAAGTTACAGGGGGGGGGGGACACATTTTACCACTTTGGAAGTGTCTCTCGCGCAAACTATTCGGTTTAGAAAAAAATGATATTAGAAACCTCAATATCATCCACACGTATAGGTTTGATGAAAAAAAAAATTTTGAGTTTCAGTTCTAAGTTATAGTAGAAACATATACGATGCGTTCGAAAAATGTCAAAATGCTATAGGAGTCTTCTGCGATTTGTCAAAGGCTTTCGACTGCGTAGAACATAAGACCTTACTTGCCAAGTTGGAATATTACGGTATTAAAGATAACGCTTTAAATCTATTAGAATCATATCTCATAAATAGAACCCAAAAGGTACAGATTAATGGTACAAAATCATCAGGCTCACGGGTTAAAATGGGTGTGCCTCAAGGATCTATTTTAGGACCTTTCCTTTTTCTAGTTTACATAAACGACCTTCCGTTCATGGTTGAAACACTATCGAAAATCGTGTTGTTTGCAGATGATACATCTTTACTTTTTAAAATTGACCGAAAAACTGACATGACTAACGAAGTAAACGAGACTCTTTGTAAAGTGCACAATTGGTTCACCGTGAACAACTTAGTTTTGAATGCGAAAAAAACTAAATGTATAAATTTTACGTTGCCAAACGTTAAACATGTAAACAATAATGTATCGCTAGCTGGTAGTCTTTTAGAATTTGTACCGAACGCAGTTTTCCTGGGCATAACTGTAGATTCGAAACTTCAATGGGGTCCTCACATAGATACTTTAGCAGGAAGATTAAGCTCTGCTGCATATGCTGTAAAAAAAATTAGGCTTTTAACAGACATAAACACAGCTAGGCTAGTGTACTTTAGTTACTTCCACAGCGTTATGTCGTATGGTATTCTCTTGTGGGGACATGCGGCTGACATAAATACAATTTTCGTGCTGCAAAAACGAGCTGTCCGTGCGATTTACGGAATGCGTTCGCGAGAGTCACTTAGAGATAAATTCAAAGAAATTAATATTTTGACTTTTCCCTGTCAATATATCTATGAAAACATAATGTATGTCCGGAAAAACTTGCATCTTTTTTCGCTGAACTCTGACAGGCATAATCGTAATCTCAGAAGTAGAAATAAACTTGAAATTGTATATACTAGGCTCAGTAAAGTCAGCAAGTCATTTCTGGGGCAATGTGTACGAATGTATAATAAAATACCGGAAGACATCCTAAACCTTACAGAAAATAAATTCAAAATGTATGTTAAAAAGACACTGTACAGTAAAGCCTACTATAAGACTTCCGAATACCTAGATGATAAGAATGCGTGGATAAAAAGTGTTTCTGCAACTAAATGACATAATAATGTACAATGACATTAAATGACTTTTAAAATATTTCTTTTACCAATAAAATTGATTATTATGATTGATTAGACATGTATAAATTACATAACCTTATGTATACTTAATATTTAGTAATTGAAATTGTAAGTGGTTGTATACATATTGTGGAGGGTCTGGAAGGATTGAAGATTCATTAATTAATTTATTTTCCCATTGACCGGAGCGGTGCATGCTCGCTTAAATGTTCGTGCGGATGGTGGCGTATCGGGAGCCGGGTCGTTCCCTTCCCTCAAATATGGTTGAGGGGAGCGATGGCTGACTCCCGCGTTATACTCGTGATCGGGTGCTGTCCGTGTGAACTGGCCTGCTCTTTTCATTGGTGTTTGGTCACAATAATTACCTGTTTGCACATTGTACTTGTATGTTTTTGTTGATCCTTTCACATTCGTTTGTAATAGTATGCAACTAAGCTAACCATATCTTTGTTGTTTACCTGAATTATGTAATAGCATATAAGAATTTTATTTTAAAAATGTGTTGGAGGGAGTTTCTTTAGGGCCCGACGTTTCTTCTCTCTCCGCAAACACTTCCCGAAACGTTGGGTATACGAGTTCCGAGTGGTAGGAACTTCGTATTAGGTAGAAAAATATGACGTTCGAAAAGTGTACAGAGATACCTACTTCGAATAAATATTATTTCATTTAATTTCATTTCATTTCAAGTATAGGGAACCCCCAAAATTTATCGTTTTATTTTCCATTTTTGTGTGAAAATCTTAATGCGGTTAACAGAATACATCTACTTACCAAGTTTCAACAGTATAGTTCGGAAAAAAGTGGCTGTGACATACGGACGGACAGACAGACAGACCCACAGACACACAGACAGACAGACAGACATGACGAATCTACAGGGTAAAAGCCAACCTTGAAGTATTGTCACACACTTCTGTTACACCCTGTATAAGGGTTCCGTTTTTTGCCATTTGGCTACGGAACCCTAAAAACGATATATATTCGATGTTAAAGTATTAACAATACATCGTCTCAATACGATGCATCGTTACAATACATCGAGTGTTTACGATACATCGATGTATATCGTCCATCCCTACCACACAATCTCAGAACCTAAATTGTCCGTGTCGCAGTACTTCGAAAATTCGAGTTCGCTTCGCTCGCTCCCGCTTCTAATATTGATTTTTGATGAAATTTCTAGTAACGTAAAAATACCTATACTATTTATATTGAAAATTTATGACTTTGTATAATTATGACAAAAAAATATGCTGCGAAAGTTTTAGGAGGGATAATAATTATATCATGAGATTTTATGACATAATTTATAAGGACTTGATAAGGATTAGCGATTAGTACAAGAGATTTTATGAGCAAAAAAATTATGACGCAGTATGACATTCATGACATGACATGTAATGACAAAAATAGTATTATGCCAAGGTATATGTATGACAACATATGAATATGATGAAGAAATTTATGCTAAAAGTTGTATGGCTCAAAAAATGACAAAGAATTTTATGCGTGCAAAGGGTTATCCGTTTGTTAACACTGCAATGAAGTTTGAAATATTAGCAAGGTTAAATGCATATATCATAATAAATAAAAGTTTTCAGTTTTGTGAACTACGTACTTATTAATTTTTTATATTAATTAAAATGTAGGGATTTGCCAAATCTTGAATAGAATATGTTATTTAATGTTATAACTGAAACATACATTTCGTCGTAATAATATCATGCCTTAAGTAAGTGTTAAAATTAGTGTATATCAGTCGCTATTTTCTTATGGTCGCTCACTCAGTATTTCAGTTACCGTGCAGTTACCTACTCGTATATTAATTATTGTTAGTAACCTTAATTTGAAGGTTTATTATAGTAACTTATCTATTGTAAATAATACCTATATGTATAATAATAAATAACCGGGAAAAATCACACACGGTCATCTGGCCTCCCTAGGATTCTCTGTATTATGGGAACCAGTGACTGATATACATACACATATACATTTAAATACATACATATATAGATATTCTGTGTCTGGGTGTATCCCAGACACAAAACAAATAAATCTGCTCATCACAGAAATGTTTGCCCTGGGTGGAGCGAGATCGAACCCACGACTCTCGGATCAGTAGTCAGGAGCGCTAAGCACTGAGTCACCGAGTCTGTCAATTGTATATTGTTATATTGCTATCTAAATAATGCCGTTTAGTTCTGATCGATCACATACGAGCACAATATTGTTTATGAAGTGTGTAAGAACACCTTATAATCGTCATTTTATAATTATAGAAACAAACTCTTGTAGCGTTTACTACAAAAATAACAACAATATTGTAAGCCGCATAGTAAGTTTACTACCGTGTTATATTTAGGATAACAGGAGGCTTCGTATCTCTGGTTCTCTATTTTTATTTTAAGTTTCTGCTCAATCGCCAGAATTTTCCACTATAACGGTATAATTCGCGGCATTTCAACTCTTCGACAGTTGCGCCTACTCGGTAACACTAGATCTGGCTTACACTTGCACCGAGTTAGTTCCAGCCCTAGTAACATGACGAGTCATTGACGACGTAATTCGCACGTGACACGAGTTATAAAAGCTTTCGTTTCTTTCTAACGACCAGCTAATGAAAGAGACACCCAGCCGGTTTTCTCACATCGAGCGCGACAACAGTTTTGCCTACGTTCTCATATTACCAGTACAGATAAGCAGTCAGTCCCACCTTAAAATAATACAAATCTTGGAGTCCCATGTTGATATCTAATTGTTATTTGAGTTTTGCCATCCTCATTCTGAAGCTTTTTAAAATGTTTTTGATCTTCTTTTCGTGTGGAAAAATGTTACCGTACTACTATGACAAAGGATAGACGGGAGTTGCCTGCACTCTATTTTGATGTTGGTGTGCATATTTACTAACTTATGCCTGTAGCCACTTATACCTGTACAGTTTCTGGTAAACAGCTCTTACTCAACAATTTGCACTGACTGAAACTGAAATATGCAGCATATAGGTAAATGCTTGAGGCGTTTAAAAATGCAGCTGGCTATTTATAGCTTCGTATTTTCTGGCCGTGTAAGTACCTACGTATCGGAGCTCTTAAATTAAACAACAACAAGTACTAGTACATAAGTACTGTGGGGACAGGGGTCGAAGCCGGCATCATCTCTCGTTGAAACAAACATTAAAGTTACGCCTTAGTTACGTGTTTGATGTGATTTATTCCAGAATCTTCTATTTAGGAAAAACTTTTAACGGAAGCAGTCGTTTCTCAGTACTGCGTCCGTGGTCGCGTCGATCACCCAGGTTAACTAACTATAGACGCGGTCATAACCTGGATGGGTTTGACTGTTAGTGGCATTTATATCTACCGTTTCCTTGCTTTGCAAGGCACGTTAAGCTGTTGGTGTCGGCTGCTATCACTAGACAGTCGTTAAGCCATGTCGGAGGCTTTATAGGAGTATTGATATTGAAAAGTGACACTGCGCTGCGGTTGGCCACAATCTCCACCACCTCCCCATATCCGGACATGGCCCCCGTGTTTGGTGTATAGCCTAATTTGCCTTATGATCCGTGCCTAGGGGGGTTAGTCCCTGAGGGCCCCGATCCCCGAGGTACTCATTTATTTTTATCTTGATAAAGTCAATTAAAAGTCAGTCACCGTCAGCAGTAGTGTTAAATCAAATTTTAATACTTATTAGGTATAATACTTGACATAACTTTAAGGATCAGGAAAAAACCCTCACCTCAAAAATCTAACACCCTCAGTACTCATATTACTGGGATATAAAATTATAAAATTTACTAAAAAAAATACAGGACACCTCGTTTTTTATTTAATATCTTTAACAAAATCAAATTTAGACATTACAAATGGCTGTTACGTATCATATTACGAACAAAAATTGCTTTATTCTTACATAATTATGAACTAATAGGAGAAAGGAAATACTTTAACCAAACCGAATTAGGCCTAGTGACATGCTTAAAACTTATTCTACAAATGAATGAATGTAAAATAAAATTTAAGAAAAAAAGGCTTTGTGACTCAAAGTTTGAAATGTTCTTCGTGTACGTGCATCATAATAATTGTAGTTTAATTAACAAGTATAATAAGTCAAGTGATTCACGTTTACAAAACAATGTTTCACTATTTTTTTATCGGTCCTTGTAAACAAAGTGTCTGATAAACATTATCAGTAGGTATCACGTTGTTAAATCGGGAAATCGGTCATTCCAGATTTTTTCGTTAAGCTATGACAGTAATTGATGGCTTTCTAGGTTTACGTGAATTCGACTTATGAGTTCTATTCGTTCACAGAAATGCGTACCCCGGAGCAGTCGGCAGATTTTTCGTCGGACATCAGCTATGTAGCTAATAATAAATATCTGTGCACGGGGAGGTTTCTGACGATTCACAAAAGACGTAAAAAGCGACTAATGACGAGATCACTGTCCCAGGAAACAGCTTTATTAGACGATCTGCACCCGGGCCAAGTAAAGGTATGTGATTTAATTTACTTTTAAATTCTGATGAACACATGTTCTATCACGAATCTAGAAGATGTTTTTTACTTTTTACGCTTACTGCGAAGTGAAAGTCTAACAAAAAACAGCAATAATTTACTAGAAACGCTATTCTATGTTTTATACAGCATTGTGACTCCTTCTGTTGTGAAAGCGTTTTTGGTACAATCACGTCACGAAAATCCTTATACCAAGTAGTCGTCTTGAAAACTGTAAAGAAGTTTTTGGTATAGTAGTTATGTTGCAAAGATATAAACGAGATGATAAGCTACTCTTTTTGCGAAATCGTAAATCAAATAACAAATTTTATACTAATTATCTTACCCTATCTAGAGGTAAGATGAAAAGAATCTTACAAACTTTGTATCGAATTATTTTTCCGTAAAGATTAGCAAATAGTGGCCCTATAGTAGTAGTAGAGCCGATCTGCTTTGGCCAGTTTCCACCGGGCCACATACTTGTGCTAAATGGTTCTTCAGTAGCTATAGACTAGTGGTACTCTTATCAAAATATGTCACGCGAAACTTACAATAATTGTAGTCAAACTTATATGTTCCACTGCCATAGTGAATCATATAATAAAACTGCATTATCAAAAACCCTCAACCGGTTTAACAGTTTATAGACATGTGTGACATGTGTATAGTGGGGCTGATAAAATAATGTAAGACACCTTCTTCCGGTCTGTAGGAAACCACTGAAGTTCCTTTACATTTGGTCTCTTCTGGTATACCTCAAGGTGATATTATTTGGCTTACCAATGTTTATGGGTAAATTCCATGGCAGGTATTGGTGGCGGGAAAAGGGGAGGCCTTTGCTCAGCAGTATGGGATAATATGGGCTAGTAAAAAAAATGTTTAAATACTTTTTGTAATACATTTAGCTTTTCACAAAGAAATATAACCGAATTCAGTGCCTGAAGTTATGTGTATGATATTTATTTAAGTACATACGGAGCGTAAACACAAATTTGTAGCAACTCTTAAAAGTGAGTTTGTCATTTATGTAATTAGACAACGTCAATGCAGAAATCATAAATGAAATAGGACTTCATCATACATATCGATCAGCTGATCGGCTTTGTATGGAAAATTCATTTTTTACCTTTTCAACAAATTGTAAAACAAAATTTGTTGACCTCTTTGTTATACCCAGTATATTTTACACCGAAGGCTTGTGAAAACTTTACCGTCCTATGTTTCCATCGTGGGCTTTGTATTTGGCTACTAAAAGTATTGATAATTATGTATCGCACGGTAAGGACGTTGGACCAAAAAAGGCCATTGGTATGCGAAAAGCATTTGAACTGTGGAAGAATGTATTCTACTGACATATTGTTAGGCACAGCTTTGCGTTATAAGTAGTCCAGGCAAGGACGATAGCGATGCGACTGATGTACATTGTACAATAAGTTTTTCTATTTTGTGAAAATAATTTGCTTTGCCGTTTTATATTAACTACTTCATGAATGTATTGAATCAAATTGAAGAAAGGAGGTTGTCTCATATTAGCTTTTCCCTTTGTCCATCTTCAAAATGAATGCCAAGCAAGGTATAAAAGCAGCAAAGCGAAAATAACAGTACGCAGAGAGGTAGATATTAAAGTTGAAATGCAGTGATACATTTATTGGAGCCATAAAGTTTATATTTATTTGACATGGTGATCATTGACAAGTAGCCAAGAATTTGGCACCGAACAGCATGCGGTACATATGAAAGATATAAGCAGTGACCCAGAGTCTATATATTATCAACTGTAAACCACAAATCTAAATATTTTCAGCACATGGAAATATTTTGCAATTATTAGGTTTAGTTCTGGCGTAAATAAAAAAAAGTATATTTAACGACAAGGCATGATATTTTTTCGTGCTCCATTTCTGTCAAGAATTTTTCATAAGCCTGCTTCCAATTTCGGTATAAACATCACTTACATCAGTTGAGATGATACCAAGAGCTAACCTTTATATACAATAAAATGGATGTGTTTTAATGAATAAATTGTTTTTTCTTGTGCTTTGTTTACTACTTATATGCTTCGGGCTCAAGCTATTAGGTAGCCTTGGAAAACAAGTACCTACTTATCCTATGTTCTATAAAGTCGTACGTCACATCTATTAAGACGATGCCGATGCGTTGTGCTTCTAGGGAATAAAACAAAATTCAATTTATGTATGTAGACGTTTACTGCTAAATTAATGTAACTATCTCACATGATTAGAATACGCGTGTTATTTTAAATCATTGATCATTAAAACTTAAAATAGGAATGATTTTGATCATGTTTTTGTTTTCAGTGCATTCTTGACCAGTCTGTGCTGTGGAAGTTTAACGCATTTACTCTGGAGAATGTCTCAGGAGGTAATAATGACTATTCTCTTTTTTCAAATAAAATGTTTGTATATTTTTGTGTTGAAATTTAAGATTTTTGTTTAATTTGACCCTCTGCTACTGGTTTGTATCTTCTCTATGTGGATGAAGAACTACAATAAATATTCAAATGAGATATTTAACTTCAATTTATATGAAGTTACGATACATTTTTAATTCAAAACATGTTTTAGTAAGTGTTCGATGTTTTGCTGGACATTTTAGAGATAAACAAATGTGTTAGATTTTTTATAATACCAGTAAATAAGAAACTAGTGGAAGCACAATGTGCGCATTTTGGTCTTAATATGCTTATACGCCTTGCCGTTGGTGCTGTGTAGTTTTGCATTTCGCAATGACGGTTTAAAGTAGTTTGAACCTATAACTTACTAGCGTGATTTACAAAAACATCGTAATTCCTCTTGCGGCCGCCACTTTGCATCACAATGCTTCGGTTAACCGTTACAAATTAACGTGTATAGAACAATTGTACATATTTGCAACACTCAGTATGACATTGTTGGCAACATGTTCACGGACATCTGTCTTATTACTTACTGGTTATGTCAGACCTTACAAAATTCTTTACTACACCAATTAGGTACATATTTTACAACCTTGACGACGACGTAAAGATACGACTCGAACGATAGATGTAAATAAGTATTTTATCCGCTCAAGAAGATAATCGTAAAGCATCCAATGATTATAACTTCAATGACCATACTAATGCGTATAACACAAAGAAAATCAGAACGTTATGCATAGAATCAAGGACGAATAATGAATTTTAATGGAAACGTGTCCACAGGTCGCTGCCTACCGGTGCTTTGTGTTCACTTATTCCATATCTATGGGCTGATATCATACTTCAAGCTGGATGCCGCGAAAGCGTGGAAGTTGTTCAGTCTAATCGAGGAGGGGTACCACAGCACCAATCCGTATCACAACTCGGTGCACGCAGCTGATGTCACCCAGGCCATGCATTGTTTCCTACAACAAAAACAGGTGAGACTCAAGCCTGAAACTCACGTATAGGTATAATAATTGACTATGTAATAAAATCTTCCATGTTCAATTCACGGTTAAAGGCGTAACTAATTTGTTTGTTATAGTATTTACATTCTTTACGTTGAAATAGGCAAACACTCTTTGCATGATATTTAAGTACCCATTTCAATAAATGCCGTGGAAGAATATTTAAATTGAATTTTTCTAATATAAAACATAATAGTATCTTTTTTATTAAATTTATTTTTAGCCGAAAAAAGTGTTAACTGTACTGCTTTCGCGAATGTTTTATAAGACAGTAATGGACCTTTTATTATTAGAGATTCTTGCTTTGGACTTAAGAGCGCGCTGACTATCAAAAACTCATTCTTAGACTTGCAATTTTAAAAATTAAAAAGGAAACAAGCTGTAACTGGTTTCAGCGTAAACTATTGAAATTTTTCTCCGTACTAGCACTAGCTACGGTTTCAGTTTGTCAAAATAGTAATACTGGTAATAAAAGTAGGTACCGACATAGATACCGAAGTACCCAACTCCAAGCCGGTGAGTTTATTAAAAATTCAAAGATTAGGTTTTGACAGTCTTAGGATGCTCTTAAGTACAACACCGAGCCCGCGTAGTTTACAGTAGACGTGAATGCACTACGTGCGATCAGACATCACGCGGTGACAGTAACTTACCGTAATTGTTTGTTATCTAGATTCGAGATCATCTGGAGCCGCTGGAAGTAATGGCGTCCTTGTTAGCCGCAATTGCCCATGATATGGACCACCCGGGAGTTAATCAACCATTTCTCATTGCTACGTCGAATCATCTCGCCACTTTATATCGGGTAAGGATTTACTAATGATTGTTTACAAATATATTGTTTACAATGTTTTTTAATGATATAATATTTTATTACAAATTACCAGTCACTGCTAGGAAATATGTTATTAATGATACTTTTATTTTTAAAATGTTTATATTCCCCTTGCGCTTCAAGTTAAGATCAATGTTTTTTTTCATACTTTAGGTTTCGCATAATTGTGCAGAAACAAACAATCTTTGTACTACAAACATAATAAAACTCTAATGGGGTCGTATCTGAACATGCAATATTTTGAAAATAATGGTGGAAGACATGTCTATCGACTCAGAGACCAATTAAAAAATGAACAGCACCGTCGCACTTTACGCCAAAACTGCTGGACCATTTTGGATGAAACTGTACGTTTATACTATATAATCCAGAGTAACATCTTAGATTCTTTTTATTTGGAAAAGTGAAAGGTCTCTAAGGAGAGAATAAAACTGAATACTTAAATGTATCAAGAACTCACTAAACCTCGACACCGATGTTATTGTTATTTATCCTTCATTAACAATCCATATCGTCCCCACTGCTGGAGCACGGGTCTCATACCTCGGGAAGGTTAGGCCATTCTCCACACATGGGGCCTAAGTCTGCATTGGTGGACGTTGTGGGGCTATTGGTCAACCCCAGCGTCAAAAGTTTCCGCCTATAAGCCCTCTGACCTGCATTATACAGGTATTAGTTACTATACAAGTTGTATAACTACCGACAACAATGGTTTAACGCGTCTTGCGAAGCACGGAAACGGCCGAGATAAATCCCACTAACAGCCATACCCATCCAGGTGATGACAGTGTTTGCACTCAGTTAACCTAAGATATATTACTAAGATAATTTTACTAAGATATTTTTTTTTACTATTGTACTTAAAAGACGTGTCAGTACGATATATTTGTATAAGTCGACATCATAATATTGGTCTCGGAAAATCAAAGAGATCGCGATGGAAGGGAGGAACTGTATCTTGGAATGGCTCAATGAATTAAGATACCTTCACTCTTAGATGAGGTGTGTCGAAGTGGTACTTAGTAGAGGCATATCAGGCATTTTCTTTAATAAAACACGTTTTAAAATACCGTAACATCCTAGAACGGAGCGAAACTACGTTTGTGAAAGGTAATGGTTATTCTTTATTAAAGCCTAAGAAGCCATAAAAAATATAGGTTCATACAACATACAGAAAATATAATATACAGGGTGATTGGTAATTCGACGTGATCCTTCAAAGGGGTTATACTAGAGGTCATTAGCAACAAATTAAGTCCAGTCAACCAGGGGTCGAAAATGTATGGTTACTGAGATATTACTGTTTTTAGATTTTTTGAAATTTTCTACCTTGTTACCAAAAACAATTAATTATGAAAATCTATTACAATGTTAACATTAAATTGATACTTTTTTAAAAGGTGGGAAATTAGCGCTCACTTTGAAAAAAAAAATCCTTGCCCAAACCTCACATAGTCTCAAAAATAAACGGTCTTAAGTTGCATGAAAATATTATTTTGTATAAATTGACCATAAGTAATTGAGTATTACTAGAAAAAAATGTAGAGAACTTGGTGTACAAATTAATGATATAAGTTCCTTGTTTCATAAGCTTTCTAAAAAGGTACAAATGTTACCAACTTTAGCATGTATGGAAAATTTTATGGAATATGTATGGAAAAAATGTGTTACTCGTTTGGTTTATTGTTTTTTTTTTCGATGCCGTACAAAAGTTGCTAACATTTGTACATTTTTAGAAAGCTTATGAAACAACGAACTTATGTCATTAATTTGTACGCCAAGTTCACTACATTTTTTTCTAGTAATACTCCATGAGTTATGGACAATTTATACAAAATAATATTTTTATGCAACTTAAGACCGTTTATTTTTGAGACTATGTGAGTTTTGGACAAAGTTATTTTTTTAAAGTGAGCGCTTATTTCTCAGCTTTTAAAAAAGTATCAATTCAATGTAAACAGTGTAATGGATTTTTCATAATCAATTGTTTTTGGTAACAGGGTAGAAAATTTCAAATAAATCTAAAAACAGTAATATCTCAGTAACCATAAATTTTTGACCCCTGGTTAACTGGACTTAATTTTTTGCAAATGACCTCTAGTATAACCCCTTTGAAGGATCACGTCGAATTACCAATCACCCTTTATAATAAATGTTTTACTTTGCCCGATAAAAGTCTGCTTATCAAGTATCTTACCACATGTATTTTTATTGTTATTTGAGTGCGCTTGACTATATCTCACCTCAGGGAAAGTGACGTTGTCTTCATAAGAAGCGACAAAAGATTAAACCCATTTTCATATTTATTTAACAAATCAACTGATTTCATATCAATTTTACCCTTTTTAAGTTTACTATTGCTATCTAGCTATTTTTTGAATATTTTCACGGCAAAAAAAAATGAGATTTTGATGAATATCGATTTCTTGCACTAATAATGTCCTAAAACTATAGAATAAAAAATACTATGTATGTACGTTTGTATATTCTAGTGTGTAAACCAATTTATCCTTACAACGATATTTTCAGCCGTTTTTTATATTCTTCTTATTCATTACAAGGTTTTACTTAACTTCGCTTGTGTGTTTGTATAGTACAAATCTTGCAAACGAATTTTGAACCACTTCCTCTTGATGGATTGACTTTAAATTTGGCAAACATGTTCAGTTCTCATGACAATGCATTTATTTAGTATCTATCTGATGCTGCAACCAGGGTCGTCTCCTCAAAGTGGAACTCCTCAACGGCTTACGGCAGACACGCCGGGCTTAAGTTAGATTGCACAGTACATAGACACAAAAATATTGAATCATGAGCTGACTTAAAACTACAGTCAGGGTCGTCTCCTCAAGGTGGTACTCCTCAACGGCTTACGGCAGATACGCCGGGTTTAAGTTAGATTGCACAGTACATAGACACAAAAATAATGAATCATGAGCTGACTTAAAACTGCAGTCAAGGTCGTCTCCTCAAGGTGGAACTCCTCAACGGCTTATAGCAGACACGCCGGGTTTGGGCTTGATTGTACAGTACATAGACACAAAAATAATGAACCATAACCTGATATGCGTGTAAATAAAAGCTTGTTTGAAAAAACTTTTTTAAAAGATGTTATTTTTAAGGTTACAGCCATTATGGTAAATTTTTTTTTCTCATAAATGGCTTTAATAAAACTTTTTAACCGACTTCAAAAAAAAGGAGGAGGTTCTCAATTCGTCGGAATCTTTTTTTTTTTATTTTTTTTTATGTATGTTCACCGATTACTCGAAGATGCCTGAACCGATTTGGAAAATTCTTTTTTTTTTAAAAGGGTATACTTCACAGGTGGTCCCATATAAGTTTTATCGAAATCGATTCAGCGGTTTTTGAGAAAATCAACAAAAACATAGCAAAATTGGAGTTGTTGCGATTGAAGTCGGTTGTTTTTAACGTATTCAGCGTGGTCAATTATTTCAGTACTTACAACATTTTTATACATTCTACTACCTACAGTATCCGGACATTATACAGTATGGACACTCCCTGCCGCTCTCTGGAGGCTACCTCACCCCCCCCCCCCCTATGTGACTGATAAGTGATCGGTTGTCTTCCGGTTGTCAAACGATTGTCAAACCAAAGACAATTTTATTTTCATAAGGAGAGAAGTAGTGAAGTCACTTCATTAAAATGTTTATTGTAAAATTCTGACGTTTATGTTCATATCTGACGTTATAATTTCTACTGCTTTCGGAAATACGAGGAGGGATCAAAAAGTAGTGAGAATGAGATAGAATATAATGACTATTGATATCTTAATAATATATTTTTTTACAGTCTCCGAGTCTCTCTACACACCGAGTCCAGCGCTTTTCCAAGGCTTCAATCCCTTTAAAAAAAAAAAATTGTCTTGGTCCTGCAAAAAGCTCTCCACGGCATCCATCACCTCGTTATCGTCTTCGTACCTGTTTCCCCTTAAGTATTGTTTCAATTTGGGGAACACTGCCGAGCTGTGCGCGGGTGCGTTGTCGTGATGAAACAGCACACCCTTTCGAAGTTTCCCTCTCCTTTTCTCTTTGATGGTATTTCTCAACTTGGGAATTAATGCTGCATAATATTGGCCTGTAATAGTGGTTCCACGCTCCAGATAATCAATCAACAATATCCCTTCTGAGTCCCAAAATATTGAGGCCATAACCTTGCCAGCCGATGCCACGGCACGAAACTTCTTCGGGGTCGGTGATGATGGCCGTTTCCATTGTGAAGATTGCTGTTTTGTCTCGGGATCAAAATGATGGACCCATGTTTCGTCCATTGTTACAAAACGAGACAAAAAGTTTTCAGAATCTTCTTGAAACTTGTCCAACAATCTCTTCGAAATGTCAAGTCGATTTTGTTTCTGACTGTCCGTTAACATTCTCGGCACCCATCTTGCGGAGACTTTTCTCATATTCAAAGATAGTTTCAATATGGATTGAATACTTCCATATGAAATGTCCGTTTCTTGAACTAAGTAACGGATGGTAACTCTTCGATCGCTCAATACAATTTTCTCGACATTAACAACATTTTCTTGGGTGACTGATGTCGATGGGCGGCCGCAACGATGTTCATCTTCCGTGCTCGTTCTCCCTACTCGAAATTGAGAAGCCCACCTTGCGACAGTGGAATACGGCGGAGCAGACTCTCCTAATGTTGCCTCCAAATCGCAGTGAATCTCTTGCGTCGTTAACTTTTTTAAACAGAGGTATTTAATAACGGCTCGCACTTCGTTTTTCTCCATTTTCGAGAACACGTTCTGACACGAAGCAAACAAATGACTACATTCAGAAAAAAACAAAAGAGAATCGAAACCTTTTTCTTTATTAATATTACAAATATCTGAGCTATGCCTGCCAGTATTCATTTTTTTTCTTACCAAGGAGTATATATATCGTTCTCACTACTTTTTGATCACTCCTCGTATAAATAACGAAAAACGTCAACATAACAAAAAAAAGTGTAACTTACGACGAAGTGTATTTCTATGTAGTAAACAATAACGCGATATTTGTGTGAAGTGTCCGGGGTGTGCTTATTACCTAGAGTTTCGTAATTTAGGAAAAATCCAGTTTAAAGTACCTCGTGCACCAATGAAGGTTCTTTGTTTATTTTGCTCAGAAATGTTTAGCGATTTTAATAAAACTTTATAGGCGGGGTTGTGTAAATTCGTTTGTAGTTCAATAAGAAAATACAAGGCTGTCTAGTCGACAGTTTTTGCCGATTAGTCTGACTATAAAAGGTGCCGAATAGTCGGCGACAAGTCGGTACACTCTATATAAAATCTTTATTACCAACGGATCATAGAAAGTCCACTTTCACCGTAAATGACAGAAGAGATAGTAAATGGTTAGACTGACTCGGTGGATCATTGGTTGGTGCTCCTGACTACTGATCCGATAGTCGTGGGATCGATCCCCACCCAGGGCAAACATTGCTGTGATGAGCAGATTTGTTTGCTCTGTGTCTGGGTGTACTATATCTAATGTATGTATTTGAATGTGTATTTGTATGGGGCCAGATCGCCGTGTATGATTTGTCCCGGATATTATTATTAAATCCTCGTGCAGGAAGCGCCACGCCCCCCCTCCTCTCGTATTACTTACTTCATTTGCTGTACTAATTGTAAGAGCTGGATTTTTGCTTACGCTGTGGTATAATTAAATGTTAGTGTAATCAGATTTCTGATAGGTATTGTAGTTACTGAGATATAGCCACAGTATAAGGACATTATACAGTATGGACTTCTAAGTGACCAGATGTCAAGATATTGGCAAACCAAACACAATTTTATTTTCATAATGAAAGAGGTAATGGCTTCAAAGGCCCTACAGCCTTGTCTCGTGTATACAGTATGCACTTCATTAAAAATGTTTATTGTAAAAGTCTGTCGTTTATGTTCATATCTGTCATTAAAGTTCTACTGTTTTCAGAAATACTACAAGGTGGTATGACCAAGAAACCTTAGCCTAAGCAGCCCTAGATACTCACACACACATTAACACTTGTACAGACATGAAGAAGTGTAAAATTTCTACGTAGTAAACAATAACGCGATATTTGTATGAAGTGTCCGGGGTGTGATATAGCCGTGGCGCTGGTAGAGAATCGTGTCGTTGTTTCAGCAGCGTTATGGAACAATCTACTTTCTTTTTCACCGATGGTAAAAATTTTGTCTCACAATAAATGAACATCCTCGTGGAAGCCGTGGCGCTGTTAAAACGATACTCACGTAGCAGCTCTTGGTCTAGTTCGTTCGTTAACAATCAATATCGTGTCCATTGCTGAGGCACGGGTCTCATCTTATACTTCGGGAAGGCTTAGACAGACTCAGACCTTGTTCTTGGTCCAGACCTCATATTAATTAGCCCGCCACTTCTTCGCTATACTGATTTATTTTCTAATCCATTGTATTGTCTAAGGAAATAATTATTGTAATTACCGTGATATAGCCGAAGCGCTCCTATCCCCTCAGGGTTCCAGGAACACTACGAGATACCTTTAACGTCTTCGGAACGGAAAGGTGAAAAACTCTGAGGCATGTTTTCCGATAATGGCTAAAATCAAGACAAATTTATTTATCGTACTATCTACTCTTAAATCAGAGATTGTGCCGCTGCTGCAACAATCAATACACACACCTGTCGCATATATTATGTAGTCTACTGAAAGTACGGCCAGTTGAGTGGCTACTGACTTGAGGCATTTGTATCCAAATTTTTCGTAAAGAAAAAAATCAAGACATGCTAGTTTCAAAAGCATTTCGAGATTTTACCTTGATTAACATTATTTTGCTATTTAAAAGTTTAAAAACAATGAGATTTTGCTGTAACCGGTGCTGAAGTCGATGTTCTTTGGGCAATGGTTTCAGCGTTTAGCAAGTAGCAGTCTTAGAGCTACGAGTGCGTTTGACGCCAAATATTCCGGGATAGACTTATTACAATGACTGGCGGCATTTTCAAAAAATAAAGTACGAAAGTTGTTTCAATTCATGAAAATAACGTAGAATGACACGGCCACAAGATAGATGGCGTATTTTTTTATTTGACGTGACAAATAGTAGACTTAAAAATAGAACAACTTTCTTACAGGAACCTACACAAGCGGATCGAGTAATAAAATAACTATATAAATAAAAGACTGTAATAGGAGGGTACATGACAATCGTTAACAATCCATATCGTCCCCACTTCTCGGGCACGGAGCCCCACAACGTCCACCAATCCGGACTTGGCCTCCGTGTGTGGAGTATGGAATAACCTTCCTGAAGTGTGTGAAGAGACCCGTGCGCTGCAGTGGGATTCATATAGGTTGTTAACCTAATTTTCGTCACTTGGCAGAATACATCGGTTCTGGAGAACCACCACTGGCGGTCGGCGGTGAGCTGCCTCGGCTGCTCACCTCGGTCGGCGGTGAGGTTGTTAACCTAATTCTCGTCACTTGGCAGAATACATCGGTTCTGGAGAACCACCACTGGCGGTCGGCGGTGAGCTGCCTCATCGAGAGCGGGCTCCTGGACCAGATGCGCGACCTGCAGCCGCAGCTGGAGCGGCAGATCAGCTCGCTCATCCTGGCCACGGACATCACCAGGCAGCAGGAATACCTCAGCCAGTTTAAGGTAGAAGAAAGTTCACGCTCAAGTGATACCTGTCATGCAAAGAAAATTTTACAAATCTTATTTTGAGCCAGTAGTCTCTACAATTTTTAACTGAATAATTTGAAATAAAAAACTCAAGTTGGTGGCACCAATTTTGTAGGTGATATAAGCTGACTTATATAAGGGTGTCCACTTTCTGGAAAAGTCAGGGAAGTCAGGGAAGCTTTTGGTGGTCAGGGAAAGTCAGGGAAATGACCTGGCGACCTGGAAAAGTCAGGGATATTTGAGTTTTTCCCAATGATTGTTAGTGACGGAAACGTCCATGCTCTAATCTGATTTCTCCTTGTCTTTGATGATATTTAACTCAGACTTTTGAACATATATTTTTTTCAAGTTTTCAGTGATCTTCCACATTCCACTTCGCTTTCCATAGCTTTAGGGTTGTTAAGCGGGTTCATATACGGTAGTACTTGCAGAGAGAGCTGAAGTCTCTCCGAAGGCTGAGCGGTTCTAGATTGCTTATGAACTCTTGAGTCGTCGACAATTCTGATCGCGCGTCGCTGGGTTGAGCGGAGAGGGGTTCAGTTGATACTTGGGTGCACCTACCCAGAGATATGAGCAGTTCTTCATATGCGGCCTCACTTGAGCTTTGTAGAGCTGCAAGCGCTGTCTGGGTCTGATCTGAAGGACCGCTTAGCTCTATTGAGCACTCCAGGTTGTTTCGCTGTAAGGGTTAACCTTGCCTTCGGCCCCCAAGTTGGACTTTGCTAGAAATGTCGACATCTAGGATCCCGATGCTCGTAGCAACAGCCAGCGGTGTTTCTTGGAACTGAGGCACCACAGTAAAAGAGACTTTTTTGTCGATGAACGCCCAAAATTGTGTCTTCGTAGGTTTAAAACGGACTAAATTTAGTCTACTCCATTCGGAGACCTGATCCAGAGAGTCTTCTACTTCAGACACAATCCTGGCACGACTCTCCTCCACCTCGGCCCGTGGGATGTTGCTCAGTTTACTGCGCATCATCTGTACAGTCGTCCGCATAGCAATGAATACCGCGTATTTGTAGGAGAAATAGCGTTGGCGAGAGTACAGAACCTTGCGGCCTGCGGGTCACCAGCATTAATGCATTTAGTGTTAGTAGTGGACCAGTTGTCGCAAAGGACTTAAACACTCCTGTCAGACAGAAAGCTGACGATCCAATTGCACAATGGTCAGGGAAAGTCAGGGAAGTCTTAGGAATTTTGAGTGGACACCCTGTACATGCAGTGTTTATAAATAAAATAAGTTCAGTCGAAGTATACATGTATAAAAAATACACAAACATTTATATTAACTCTAAAATATAATTTATTTTGGTGTCTGTAAGTGAAAACGGTTAAACGGTAAATTGCGACCAAGTTTAAAAGTCATATTGTAGGACGATAACAAATAATAAGCATAACAAATAACAAAAACTTACATTTAAAATGATGCCTATGAAAACCAAGAAACCATTGATATGAATAAAGGATATTTTACATGTGTTTCGTCATTTACTATTTGGTAAGGTACGAATTGGAACGAATTTGATTCTAATACATTAGATTAGAAATTATTCGACAACGTTATGATAACATTCGAGAGCGGTGATGCCGAGCCTGGTGGTTGCGCAACGCAAGGCGACGGTAACGCGTGAGCGGTTCATTCACATGTAGAATAACGATAAACTGCGTTTACGTTTCGCAATCTAGCTTTCGCAATGATAAGCGCTGAAGTGACAAGGTCCCACCCGTTGCCAAAGTGGGGAGCGGTAGCGGGTAGACTACGATAACTATCGCCGCTCTCGCTTGTTCATTGTAAAACTGTTCGAGCATTTCAGTAAAATATTACAAGGTTTACCGCTACCAGTTCTACTCCCGCTCCCGCTCTCACTGTGAATAGGCGATAGTTTAGTAGATATTTGAGATGCAAGGACTAACTTATCCTTCCAAATACCTAAGTGAAATCAGTATGTCAACGAATGAGTTATTCGTATTATATCTGTTTTAGGGTTCCGAACTAAAAATGTCTAAAAATGATCGTGAGGTATTTGACTATCCTTCTTCCAGATTACGGTCCAGAAAGGGCTTAAAAATGGGGGCACAAAATTTGAAAATGTCGATTGAGTTATGTTTTTCTATTGTAGAGGGAACTGTTTAGTCAATGTATTCTTTACATACGTTGCTTATAAAAACAAACGACAGATCCCGAAGTTTATGAAACCGTTAAAAAATAAAAACCAAAAGAAAAACCCTTTACTGATAAGGTATGCAATGTCTTGTTCTGTGTCAGTGCGATTTAAATTCTTCGTGTTATGAATTAAACATCTGCGGTGGATGTAAGTAGATGCTCGACAGATGCAACACGCAATAGATCCTATTCAAATCTTCGAATAATGATGCTTGCTGTCATCCTGAAGGAATTTACAAATGTATCAAGCTCGCGATTATACGGTATTGCAACAGCGAACGTAAAGTGGTAGTAGTTGTATTATGATGATATTGTATTTTCATGAGCCGCCTTGTTTGTTTTGACATGTTGTTTACAGATTAAGCAGATACATTTATGCGTTAAAAATAGTTTTGAACCAAATACTTAATGCAACAAATACATTATGTTGCCATCATGACTGATTTTACACTTATCTACGAAAACCTTAATGTTTTCTGAGATGTGTTATATTTCAGATCTTTTCCTTCTATGCAAAGCTCTTGTCGGTGGAGCAATCTCCAACTGTTCCTGTCCTTATCTATCATCTTGACCTCCCAATACGACAGTACAGCGACCATCTCCTTTATCTGTTCCATATAATTTCGTCTTGGTCGTCCTCTTCCTCTTCTTTCATCTATCTTTCCTTCTATTATGGTTTTCGGGAAGCTATCAAGTCTTATCAACTTATCAGGTGTCCTATCATATTTCCTCGTATATTCTGTATTGTTTCCAATATGTTTATTTTTTCTGCAATCATATCAAGAACTTCTTGATTATTTTTTTCTGTCTAACTGACCCTTTCCATGCTTCAGCACCACATCTCAAATGTTTCCAATCCCTCTCTGTCACGCTGAGTTATTGTCCACGTCTCTGAAGCGTACAAAGCAATACTCCATATGTACAATTTAATAAGCCTCTTCTTATTTTTGCGTTTACTTTTTAGATGTTAATAGGTCTTTTTTATTGTTGAATACTGCTTTGGCCATGGCTATTCTTGAAATAATATCAGGTCAGGGGTACATCTAGCATCATTGTTTAATATATTATACTGCCCAAATTTCTGAAGGTTTTGACCTCTTCTGTTGCATTATTGTTTGAATATATTTGACTGGTGGTCTCTTTGATATAACTAATGTTTTTGTTTTATTTTCAAACGAAATTCTCTGAATAACTTTTCAAGGTATTTTGTGCTTTCAGCAAAATCTGCAATGTCATCTGCGAAACGAATAAACTGTATATTTTACCCATTGAATTTTACCCCACCTTATTCAGTTTTAATTATTCATCTAATGGCGCATTCTATAAAGATGTTCAATATTATCAGTGAGAGTGGACACCCTTGTCGCACACCTTGTTTAATCCTCGCTTTTTCACTTTCTTCTCCAATTACTATAATAGTTTCATGATCTTTGTATAGTTGATATATCATGTTTCTATCCCTATAATCCAGTCCTGCATATTTCAAAACCACCATCACCATTTTCCAGTTCACCCTATCAAAAGCCTTCTCTAAGTCAATAAAAGCTAAGTGTGTGTTTATATTCAAATGTAATCTGTTGTCTGAAAATGGCCTCTGGTTCCTCTGTTTGGTCTGAATCCATACTGATCCACTCCTACATAGTCTTCTGCTATTGGTCTAAATCTGTTTTGAATAATTTTGAGTAAAAAAAGTTTCAGATCAAGGAACCTATATCGTTATCACTATCACATATCTATCTATGTGATAATCCAGCGGTTTACTGTTGTTAAGCCGCTCTATCTCGACCTCTTTTACTTTGAGTGACGAAGAACTACTTAGGTTAGGAGGTTAATAGTCCGAAAACCTGACGACATTTAATTACTCATTTTAATATTGAAATATAGTATCTTCAAAAATAAAAAGTAAATATGAAGCAAACAAGTCTGTTATGTTATTGACTGTTGGTGGCCCAAATAAAAAAATATTTATTTATTTGTTATAAATTATTATTTCCAAAAATATTTTAGGTACCTCGTAGGTTAACAAACTTCTTAGCACTATCATTAACGATTGAAATTAGATTACTTATTTATGTATAGAGATACAGAAGACAGATTTTTTGGGTTCCTGTGAGTGAAGATACCTACATCTCATTTATATAAATTTTATTATAAACCTTTTTCTTTATTTCGTGCATCATTTTCAGGGCCACATGGACACAGGTACCCTCGACATGACAAGAAGCGACCACCGCCACCTGATCCTGCAGATAGCGCTTAAATGCGCTGACATATCAAATCCCTGCAGGCCCTGGGAGATCAGTAGAAAGTGGAGCCTTAAGGTCTGCGAGGAGTTCTTTAGACAAGGAGATTATGAAAGGAAGCTAAACTTACCTGTCACTGCACTCTGCGATAGGCACACTACCTCGATACCTAAGATACAGACAGGTATATGATTGTTTATACACTTCTTCTTCATAGTGAATCGATCCTAAGGCTGTCCGATTCTGCTTTATTTGTCGTTTTTTTTAGAAAATTAATATCCAAATGTTTTTAATAATACGTGTTTTACATAGGGACGTTTACAAGTATTGCCAAGTAACTAAATAGAATATTATATATTTAAAGTTGCAGCGTTGTCATCGTCAAACTCAAACTCAATCGCGAATAGAATTTAGAACTGGATTAGCGACTTGCATAAAGTTGTCTAATTATGTATTTGGCAATACTATAATTGATGTTATAACTACTATCAGTTGTTCTTACTGTCATTGTGTGTGTAAAATACTATTTATTTTCTTATAGGTTTCTTCAAATTCGTAGTTACACCACTTATCATCGAATGGCACAGATTTCTTCAGAATGATTTATCAGCACAAATGTTAGAAAATCTTCTTTACAACCAAAGCAAATGGGAAACGCTAGTTGCTCAAGAAATTGCAGAAGAAACAAGAACAGAAATATCAGACGCAGATTTAATTGATGACGATCTCGAAACAGGCACAAATATATCAGATAGTTCAGAATTGCTGTTACCCTTAAGAAGAAGTTCTCTAAATCCAGTCAAAACAGTAAGCTTGAAAGAACAGTTGCGGCGCTTCTCTGTGCCACTAAATGTGTTCCAAGATTCCAAGTTCAAAAACAGGGATAAGAGTCAGACTCCGTCAATTATAGATTCGCGGGGTCGCGGAAACGGCAGTCCAATGGGCAGTGAACATTCTTTGCACTCTCAACTGAGCGTTCGAGGTCACTGCGAGCATGGCCACAATATAAAGGAAAAAGTGTTGAGCACTGAAAAGTTACTTCCAGATTCGTCGATAGCTTCAATCACAACGCCAGTGCAGGCTACTCGGCTGAATACAGTATTGAAAGAGGGCGGGTCGTGGAAGCTGATCCGGCAGCAGACGTTCCCGCCCCTGGAGGCGGCGGCCCGCGCGCAGGCGCTGTCCGCGCGCCCGCTGCACACCAGCAATGAGGACGCCATCTACCCGTCCCGACACGCCAAGACTGAAACTGGGAAGCACGATACGAGAGAAGGCAGATTTAGCAATATCTTCAAGAAAAATGATACTACCGATAAGACTGATAACGATGACGCTTCTGAAAATAATAATTTAGATATAACTGAGTGTTCACATAATTTAGAAAAGGAAAACCTAGATCCGTTAGTAAGAGGTTCGGGTCGCGACTCCAGCGGTTTGGGAAGTCAATTGAGAGATAATTTGACAGCTGTAAACCTCGGATTGATCAGTACTGATCCTCTGGTACGACGGCGCAAGTCTATGCCCGCTGAAACCCTTGCATATAGTACGTATTTGAAATGTTATCAAGGGTCGGATTAGTACGTACGATGTGATGTTATTTATTTGCCATTGTATTGTTATTGTTTTAGCACCTAAAGAAAAGAAAGTGCGTGAGATGACGGCTGCTATTCCTGAACTGTTGCGGCGCACACTGTCCGGCAAAGACTGCTGGACCCGGCGGCGGGGCTCGGCGCCCGCGCCCGTTGCCCCCTCGGAGTTCCGGAGCCTGGCGGCGCTGGGCGCCCTGCGGCACAGCGTCAACGGCGGCCGGCGCAAGGCCAGCCCTATCGTGACGTGTCAGCAGTGGCTCGCCAAGACCACCTACAGCGTGCAGGAGAAAACTTTGCAACAGCTGCCGCGCCGCAGCTCCCTCCCCGTTGAGGTGATGACAGGTGCTTTAAAACTAAGTTGTTGTTGTTGCTTATGTATGCCAACTTTCATGCTTTCTGCGGGATGGGACCGTATTTGAAGCTAAGAAGCCGGGACCATTACTGTTCGTTGTTACTTGTTAATAGCGTTTACATTGTGCGAGGTCGCTTTTTGTTTTACCTATTTTCACCTTAATTATGTTTGAAAGTTACTGTTTATGATATTGAAATTATTATTTACAGGTATTTCGTCCCACTGATCTGATGAAATCTGAGCCGAAATGAGCAAGTACCAGCGTGATTTTCAGGAGGCTACAAATGCTTAATTTTGTGGGAAAATTTCAAACAAGAAATTAGGTTTGAGATGTTTGAGATTAAGAAGGGAATTCTTAAAGTTCATTTTTGTGAACCACATAATATAATCAACATATATCTGGGTTACGAAAAAGTGATAACCTCTGAAAAATTGGTTACAATGGAATATAGAAGAAATCAAATTGTTGTACCTAATGTCAAATATTTACATTGATATGCTTTTAGTTTGATAAAGGTAAGCGTTGAGAATCGGTCACGTGAAAATGAAGGCATTTCTACCTGACTCCTCGAACATTTAAAGGATCGTCAAAATTACCACTTATATAAAAAAATAAAATCTTAGCATAATAATTTTTATGTCATAAAATGACGAGTCACTAGGTTTTTCATACCTAAGTACAAATTATTTCTACAGTTTATTTTAGTTGTGTTTTTAATTATTATGTATATAATATTTCTGCCATATTTGTCTCATAGAATAAAGCTTTCACAACGTTTTATCACAATTTTGCTTGTTTTTAAATTAAGTATTGTTTTTTTTATTTTAAGTTATTTAATTTCATTAACTAAATACCAAAAATTGGATGGTAATAAATACTACACATTAAAGGATAAGAGTCTCATAATAATTAGTCTTAGGTATTTAGATTTTTTATTATTAATGGTAATATGCTCCTTTTGAGCTAAGTCGGTCGTCATCGACGACCTCAAAAATATCCTATTAAAATATCTGGCGTCGCTCGTCGTACTGTGGTACCTATACTTCCCAAAATGTTGATTTTAAGTCAAATCCAGTATTAATAGATTGGCAAACTGAATATTTCTGATATGCCAGAAAAAATATTCGAAGTGCCATTTCAAATGAAATAATTTTGATTGTTGTTTAGATATGTAATTAGTTACTGTTTATTTTAATGTGTACAATAACTATGGATCAGTTTAATTAAGCATGTTGGCGTTGATATAATGTTAAGATATTTAGCTATATTCAGCTTATTTACGGCCCCCAGTTTTGATTAAATTTTAAGCAGAACAAGTGAATGCTTTTTTGGTGCAGGTATCTGTCCGAAAAGCCAAGAACATTCACAGTTTTAGATATAAAGTGATAACGAATTTTTCCTGAAATGAGACTTGAAATAAATGAATAATCTATTTCGTAACTACGCCCTAATTTCTAAATATAACTTCAATAAGAGTAAACCATTTAGAGAACCCGATCTATTTATAGGTACGATTTATACTTTTAAAATTTAATATGTAATACGCTTTCCTTATCTTTTATAGTAGGTACATAAGATTTGTATGGCTTAAGTGTACATACAGGGTGTAAAATACCATAGACCAATTTGGTCGAATATTTTAAAAACATACTTAATTCGTTTTAAAACATGTTGTTACTTTTTCCTGTTTCTATTAAGGATTGTTTCAAAATCACCCACTATCATTTTACACCCTATACGTACGATTGTTTTAAGCGATTTTCTTAGGCACAGTGTTACCACCCTAGCCAAAAGGGGTACAGGTAACGTAAATATCCAGGGCAAATCACACGGTCATCTGGCCCCAAACTAGGATTCCCTGTATTATGGGAACCAGAGACTGATATACATACACATACATTGTGTCCCAGGTTGTACTAGAGATATTTTAGGATCACGTAATAATTGTAATATATAGGGTGACTTTAAATTAGTTCTTGATACGAAAGGGTATGCATGTGCTCATGATAACAAACAACTTTCCCTAAGAAACCAATAGTCAAATCGTAAAAAAATTTTTGGACTCTTCATACTAATTTGGCCAGTCAGTTTCTCGATTTGTATAGAGACTCCAAAATTTTTTTTGCGATTTGACTATGGGTTCCTTAGGGAAAGTTGTTCGTTATCATGAGCACATGCATACCCTTTCGTATCAAGAACTAATTTAAACTCATCCTGTATAACTCATTTGCATATTAAAACCACCCCGATTGTGGGGTCCATCCCCCTCCCCCTCCCCGGGACGACCACCCCGATTGTGGGGTCCATCCCCCTCCCCCTCCCCGGGAAGACCATTTGTTTTTTTAATGTTTTTTTATGCACATCTGCACAAAAAACGTCACATATCTTAGTTATATGTTTTTTTTAGACACACTAATGATCTTATTCGATAAGTTAAAATATTCTCCATCAAATAACATCCAAAAATGTCAAAAAACTTACTGAATCGTGAGTGCCTGCGGAAATTTTGGCCGCCCCGGGGAGGAGGAGAGGGATGGACCCCTAAATGGGGGTAGTTTTAATGTGGAAATGGGTTACACGATCCTAAAATATCGCTAGTTCAACCTGGGACACACTGTATAGATATAATACACCCAGACACAGCAAACAAATCTGCTCATCACAGAAATGTTTTCCCTGGGTGGGGATCGAACCCACGACTCTCGGATCAGTAGTCAGGCGCACTAACCACTGAGCCACCGAGTCAGTCATAAACTGGTTTATGCCACCGAACCATGTAAGAATGAATTCTTCGGTTTAAAATATGTAAGCACCAAACCTGCTAACTACATGTAGAAAATGCATAATTTGCCTTGTTTGGATCGAGATGATTGTTACCATTCATACTGCTTCAGTTAGTTGCTTATGGTTTTTGATATCATACAAAGTGTTTCAGAACTTTGTAGTACAAGGGGGTCTTCTTTTCGTGAATGTTAACCCAAAGGAACCTATGATCAATATACACATATGTTTTAAATTCAGGTTTTTAAGATCCCAATTCAGTGTTTTTAAAAGTGTGCAACGATAAAGGTCGAAACGCACTTGGCGAGAAGCTGCACAGCGTGCCGCGGCAAAACCAAGTGCGATTTGACCTCTTAAAAGTGAACCACTTTTTAGACTTTCCTCTGATTTGCATCTGTGCATGGAAAGTAGATCTTGAGAATCTAGAGCCTGTCTAAAATGTAGTCTCTCCCTATGAAGCTTGCACAATGCAGACCAATAAAAATTTGCGAATCCGAAGAATTGGTCGAACATCTCATATCAGGACGATCGTACCAAATCCACACAGTTATCTGTACAAGTTCGTCTCCTATTGGTAAACATTTTGTTCTTAAATTATTATGGTTTGTTCCCGCAAGCCCAGAACTTTTAGTTCAACAGGAACAACCCACATTTTCTATTATATTCGCATTGGTCTATCTTAATAATAATCTTTATCATACATGGTTTTATACTAAGTTACATAAAAAGAGAGTACAAATGTGCTTAAATCCTAACTGATGTATGAATGGGCTCGACCAATGTAATACCTGTCTTTATCCATCGTACACACGTACGCTAACGTTACACATTCTACACCCTGTGTAATGAACACTCTCATTACGAATTAACTGCCGACTTCTTGTATCTACGTTAAAATTAAAAATTTCCCAAGTGTTGATCAAAGATGTCATTCTAAGAACTATTTATATAATCTTTGATCTAGGTGTATACTAATTATGTAATAATGGGATTAAAACAAATAATTATATATTGAAAACCACATTATTCAAAACAAAAAAAAACGAGTTTGCAAACGACAACAGACGTAGCGAAATAGCATTTTGTGCCTTCGTTTTATTATTTGTAATTGTAATCAAATATTGACATGTTGGTTTTGTTTGTTTTTATTAATTTATGAATACTATTTTTTCAAACAAATTCTGGCAAAAAATATTTAACTTAACCAATGTAACCCAACTCTCCTTCATATTCTTTTCTTCGTCGTACTTAAATTTGACTAAATAAATTTATTTTTGAATTTATTTTTTATTTTCTTTTTTAACCTTTTTTGTTTAGTTTAACTTTTTTATTATTGACAATTCTTTTTCTACAAGTACTTATCCATTAACTGGCGCTAGATAACCTATTATTATTATTGACCATTTCAAACACAGGTCTTTATTAAATAAGTATCGAATTTATTTATCTTTATTAGCGTTAAATTCCTACATGTGGACATGTTGGGATTAGGTGTCCCAAACGACTTATTAATGTTCAAAGACTGCTATTTATTTAATATTAATGTTTATGAGTTACTATAAGATCTAATAGTCAGAAACTTACATACCTTCAAGCCAGTTAGTATCTGTAGTTTAGAGGTAATTTTATAAGGTGTAATGTGTAATTCCTTGGTATAATAATATCTGTTTAAAAGTGTTAAAGATCAGTGTTTGCTCAGTGTGTCTTTACCTCTGATTGTTAATAAAGTAATTTCCCAAATATATTGAAATTATTTTACGGGATGTCCTTTGTATCGCGTTAGTATCTAAGAAATATACAGGGTTACAAGAAAATAGTCAATCTTTAAAAAATAAAATTTGACCCTTCATACTAAATTGGCCATACAAGCTGATTTATAAACTTGTATGAAAAACCCAAAAGTATTAATGCGAAAATGATTTGATACGTAAACGTATATTGCAGAAGTCCTAATGCATAGGCGTGTGGAGCGAACTTGGAATTTTGAAGTACAAAGATGTATTAATTGTACTAACAATCTTCATAGGTTTGGTCAAAGAAGTTTTATATCGTCGCTCAGCGAGGTGCATGTCTGTGGGTTTGGTAATGGATATAAGAATCACAAATGGGGCTCCGTCAACTGCTTGTTTGCTGATATGGCAGCTTGCACATCTTGCTGCAGCTACAATACTTATTCGAATAACGTTATGCTCATTATAGGAAGATTTGTCAAGAAATATTATGCATTTTTATACATCTTACTGGACAAATAGTGCAAAGACAATCCAATTTCGTGTATCCTCAAATTGAACTTGAATAAACTATCATATAACACTAACACAGATGAAGGCATATTAGCTTTAGCTGCTGGCCTATTACTATATTGTAAAAGTAAGGCAAACTTGTGCATTATAAAATTGACAACTGTTTTACGTGAGGAACATAGTCACAAACCACAATTGCAACAAAAGTTTGATTATTAATTTAATCTGGAAATCTATAAATAACAAGCGTCGGGAACATTAAAATACGATATATTAAAATAATGTTACTTAATTACACTATACAACAGCAAACAGTACTCCGGTCAGGCACACAGATCACGCCGTCGGCGGCGGCGCGCGCGCATTATCTTCGGCGGGTTTCGCAGATGGCGCGCCGATCTGCGTACTCTCTTCCTCCGTCGCAGCCTTCTCTAAATTTCTCAGACTGTTTTCAAACTCTACAGGATCTATTAATTTTTTTCTTGGGAACGGAGGTGGTCCTAAAATTGCTTCAACCTCTTTGTAGTTGAGAGTTTCTTTTTTGAGTAATTCCTCCGATAGCTAAAAAATAGGTACGATTCACTATAGATTGAGTAATGAGTAAAGAAAATAAGTATTATTTGAAAAAAAAAAAACTGACCGCTTTTAAGAGGTCTTTTTTCTCCCTCAGTAGGTTTTCTGTCCTGTAGTATGCGCTTGCAATAAGCTTTCTCGCTTCAAGATCTATAAGATTTTTCAGAGTTTTGCTGAAAGGACTTTTGCCACGCTCTTTCATGTCTGGGAAGGAAACTAGTCCAACAGTGGGTGACATTCCGTAAATTCGTATCTGTAAGATAACAAGGAAACTGAAGACATTTGCACATCTATATATATATACAGGGTTACAGGAAAAGTCGTACTGAATATTAAAGGACGTTATTATTCAGGTCAGATGTTCTGATGGATTTGATTCTATTATTTGATGTCCGAAACTTAACCGTTATGGAGATATTGAACTTTAATTTTTTTTAATCCTTAATTTTTTTGCTTTCTTATCGTTTTTTTTGGGATCAGTACTTCTAGGATTCGTTTTTTCATTTTAACTAGTTAGAAGGCATGTCAATTAATAAAAATGATTAACCAAAACTGAACCTACTACTAACAGTTTAAAAAGACGAAAGAAGAAGCATCAGTGGATACGCACCCTAAGGCCTTTAGTCTTATTTATCGATGAGAATCTGTAAATTAAAGACTCCATTAACAAGATTAAAGGCCTTAAGCAAAGTTTTGAGAAGAAAACTGCTCTTCGTTTGGAGCTGAAAAGGACTAAAGAGTTGTCAAAAAAATGTACCCTCTGCTAACTTAACTGTTATTTGGTCAATGTTTTGCCTATTTAATAGTAAGTGTTATACCTTTTTGAATAGCTAAAGAGACGTAGAAGTTTTTAAAACTATTTGCAGAATAAGTCCCATACATTTAAAAAAAAAAGAGAGCTTCAAATTTAAAAACACTTATTGAAAATTCTTTAATTCTAACCGTTGTCGAGCAGTCTTTTTAAGCTGTTAGTAGTAGGTTCAGATTTAGTTAATCATTTTTATTAATTGACATGCCTTCTAACTAGTTACTATGAAAAAACGGACCCTAGAAGTACTGATCCCAAAAAAATCGATAAGAAAGTCAAAAAATTAAAGATTTAAAAAAAAATCTTTATTATTTAAAGTTCAATATCTCCATAACGGTTAAGTTTCGGACACCATATCATAGAATCAAATCCATCAGAAATGATCTGAATAATAACGTCCTTTAATATTCGGTACGACTTTTCCTGTAACCCTGTATAGAATGTGTTTCAATAAGCTAGAACGGATATATTATAAAACTTCGTTACATACCTGAGCATATGCTATTTTAGTAACTTTTTCCAAATCATTTTGTGCTCCACTTGTAATTGAATTAAATGTTATCGCCTCTGCCGCTCGTCCGCCAAGCGCCATGCACATGCGATCAAATAACTGAAATAATTTAATTTTCGTTAAAAATATAGTAGCATTACCTATCTTAACTTTGCTCTAATTAATCCCTTTTCGATATAAACACGAGTTGCTTCTCATATTACCTACCTCTTCTTTGGAGTATAGCTTTTGATCGGAGGTCGTGTACTGAGCGAAACCTAAAGCCATGTTTGTTCGTGGTACAATGGTCACTTTGAGTAGAGCATCAGTGTGCTCCAACATCCACCCTACCAGAGCATGGCCAGATTCATGATACGCTACGATTTTCTTCTCGGCGGGTGACATAGCGTGATTTATTTTTTCTGTGCCACCTGCAAATGATAGATAGATAGGTGTTTATTTAATTATCTCACTAGATTTTTGATGTTGCTTCTCTTGCACAATTTGAAACTTGGTAGAAACTAATTATTACTAACCAACAACCCTTTCCACGGCATATTCCAGATTGGCAGCGCGTACTATGTTTTGTTTGTGTCTGGCCGCGTGTAAGGCAGCCTCGTTACACACATTGGCAATGTCAGCACCGCTGAACCCGGGTGTCAAATATGCAAGTCTGAAAACGTAATATGTTAAATAAAAACATAAGGTATCGTAAAACACAAAGATCATGGTAAAAACACTCACCGTTTTACGTAATTAGTTGGCAACTCCTCTAATACAATATTCCTGAGGTGTCGTTCGAATATCTCCTCTCGCTCTTGAAGAGTGGGAAGATCTATCAGAATATGTCTGTCGAATCGGCCAGGGCGAAGTAAAGCCTGAAAAGAGAAGAGAAGGTGTATTGGAATGAATGAAACTACTTAACATAGTTTATAAAACACTTATGACAATGGCGTTTGCAAGCAATTTGAAGAAATTGCAAATCACGAGTTTAATAACACAGCAAATAAGGACCTTGTCGAGGACATCGGCTCGATTCGTGGAAGCCAGCACGATGACTCCCTCGCGGCTCTTCATGCCGTCCATCTCAACCAGCAGCTGATTGAGTGTCTGCTCGCTCTCCCCGCCGCCTGGCCCAAAGGACGTTGGGCCTGAGGCACGCGCACGCCCCACCGCGTCCATCTCATCGATGTAAATGATGCAAGGCGCTCTGGAGCTCGCTTCTTTGAATAAGTCTCTGTAAACCATCATTTGAAAAAATATATATATTTTTATACCTAATACAAAGTTCCGCGAACTACGTTCCTCACGTTACGTAAAATTCGTAAAATTTGTATTTACAAAACAATAAAACATACCTGACACGTGCAGCTCCAAGTCCACCGATCATTTCAATAAATTCAGATCCATTCATAGACAGAAAAGGAACATTGGCTTCTGTGGCAACCGCTTTGGCTAACAAAGTCTTACCACAGCCAGGAGGACCTAATAGAAGGGCTCCTTTAGGTACCTGAAAATATGAAACAGTTAAAGGCATACCATTGATGATTAATGTTGAACGGCTCAGCAGTTTGTCTGTGTTACCTTAGCACCCAAACTCTTGTAATGATCTGGCCTTTTCAAGTAATCAACAAACTCCATGATTTCTACTTTCGCCTCTCGCAGGCCAGCAACATCTTCAAACTTGACACCTTTGCCCTGACCACTCATGGAGTCCACTAATGTAAATTTTGCCCGACTCAGTTGACTCTGAAAATTATTTTTATTATTAACTTGTAAGTCAATTATGTCAGAAGAAAACATTTTGAACAGTCTAATAACATGCAAAATACAGGAAGTAATTCATAAAAAGTTCAAAAGAAACTTACAAAACCACCAATGTTGAGGTTCATCTTTGACTTGGAGGAATACAAGAACGACAGAATAATTGCCGCTATCAGTAGCGATGTAATGACCTTACCGGCCACACTGCCATTCCTGTCATATATGACACGGACACCTAAAAATAATAAGATGAATTTAGTTTTGCGTAAATGAGATACCTTTTTCATTTTCTTAACTATTTTGTTTATGGTTTTGTGCATGTGTGTTTAAAAAAAAAGAAGTGTATTTGTAAAATATCACCTTCTTGTACTCCTAAACTTTTCTCTGTCTCTCGAAGTTTTTCTTCAAACCGATGTACGTCGCCAACATTCATGTGATACACTCGATGAGTCGCCTGAAGTTTGAGCAATATTAAAATAATAACAAATCAGTATAAGTAACTCAAAGCATCGAAAGCAAATAGTTACCCGTTTGCCCTTGATAATGGCACCTTCATGAAGTATGATGGTAACGACTTCTAAATCTGGTCTCACTATAAGTTCCTCAACTTCTCCCTTGGATAACATTGAATACACAAACTCATTCCAAGAAACATAACGTATAAGCTGAAACAAGCATTTTATAAGTGTAACTTCTATTTATAGGAATTATGGACAACATTAAAAATAATTATTACTTATAATTTTTGTTCCGTGTAGAATATTTGGCATTTTTCCATTTTTACTTTCGAGTAACTAAGAAGCGATCGGAAGTATTAGGCAGTGAAAAATGGAGGATTAGCAAAATGTGAATTTATGATTTAGGATTTTAGAAATAGGTAATTATTTCACGCTAATTTGTTTATTCAACTTAAGGTTGTGTACCATTTTATACCATATTATTAAAAGATCAAGACAATGGTTCTGCATAAAACAGTAAACAATTTTGCAAGTGAGGTCTGGTCAATGCTAATGAACAATATGATTACTTGTGTCGGTACATTTCAAACTGCGCCAAGTCCACTTACAAATATGGCCGAAGTTATGCCAACTGGCATAAAGTAAGTTAGGGATAATGTACTTCACATCACTAACTTACTTTATGTCAGTTGGCATGACTTCGGCCATATTTGTAAGTGGACTTGGCGCAGTTTGAAATGTACCGACACACTTATATTATAAGTAACGAATTAATAGCCTTTTAACCGACTGCTAAAATGAAGGATAATGTATTTAGGTATGTGTAAATATGTCCTTTTCATTGATTGTTACCTCCTGTATTAATATTAATAACTAGCTTGTACCCGCGGATTCGCCCGCGTAGATTAAAAAAGCGATTACACTATCCTCTTATAATCTATAAAATATTGAATAGTAAAGTATGTTTGTTCATCTTGGAATCATCCCAAAAATAACTGAGCAGAGAGGCGACTATGCATCGAAGGGGGCCATCTAGGGAGTTGGAGAAGACCATTTATCTAATCCGTGAAGAAGACGTCAAAAAGGTAAGGAAAGGGACTGTCCGCGAAGGGGAGATTAAAAGAGTTTTGTCGAAGGGTAGTGAGAAGAACTTGAGAACCTAAGGGGTATTAGAAAGAGAAGGATGTTTTCTGGAGATTTTAGACGTTATGTAGAAGAATTGACATGTAGACTTTTTGACATAATGACCTTTTCCCATTTTGTCATTCCGAAATTTTGACGCTGTGATGTTTCAACGACTCGAAGCTTCGACGTTGTGACGCTTCGAGCTGCAACGGTTCGACATTTTGATGTTTCGAAGTTTCTGTTTCGACATTTCGATATTAACTATTTCGACGTTTCGTCATTTCGACATTATTACATATGCTGACGTTTCGATGTTTTGTCATTTTGTTATTTATGATTGGATTTATGAACTGAACTGATTCACGTTTTAAGTTTCTAGACCCAGGGGTTTGGCCTGTTCGTTGATCTGTCTACTTTGGATCCCGTTTCACCCTTTATAGGATGAGTTTTGAAAAATCCTTTCTTAGTGCACCTATAGACCTCATAAGAAACCTACTTACCAAATTTAGAATCCCTAGACCCAGGGGTTTGGCCTGTGTTTTGATTTATCTACTTTGGACCCCCTTTCACCCCCTTAGAAGGTGAGCTTTGAAAAATTCTTTCTTAGTGCACCCCTAGACCTCATAAGGAACCTACTTGCCAAATTTGGAATCTCTAGATCCAGGGGTGTGGCCTGTGCGTTGCAGGCGCGGATCCAGGATTTCCTTCAGGGGGGGGAAAACTTTAAGTGTCCTCTAGTTTTCTAAGTTTAAGGTTAATTTTAGGCCCTTCATTGCATATGTATCTCCAGTAATGTAAATTGCGATTTGGTTAAATGTATTGTACAATTTACAAAAAAATACGCGAGCGAAGCGACCGCGAATTTTTTTATCATAAAACCTACCTAGCTCATTTGATAAAGGGCGCGAGCGCCAAAATTTTATATATTTTTCAAATGTATGTATGTTAACAACCCATTACGTCCCCACTGCAGGGGTACGGGTCTCTTCCCATAACTCGGGAAGGTTTAGGCCATACTCCACACACGAGGGCCAATTGTCCGTAAAAAACGAGCATTTGAGCGTAAAAGAAGAAGAAATGGCTGCATAAGTTTGGAAACAGGTGGCTCGAGTAAAATATATGTTAAAAAGTTCAGTTGCGTACCCAGATTTCAAAGCAATGGGGTAGGATCCATATCTTTTTTGGAATTTCGATGAATTTTGCAATTATAGTATACTTCAAAAAAAAGCGCGAGCGAAGCGAGCGCAAAAAATTTAGATTTAAGAACTTAAGGCATCTTTGATCATCAGAATATGAGAGACTTATATCGGATTTTGATGCTGTTTATGATGCCCTGAGATGTAATGCGTATTTCCCTACACCCTACACTAGTGTTATTTATTAGACAGTAGAAACGATTGCAGTGGTAAACGCGAGCGTATCGAGTACGAAATTTTTTAAACGATATCAGATTAGTAGAATACGTTTCGGAAATTTTGGGTCAATTTTGGACCTTGTTTTCTCAGAAATCACTGATCAGTATTATGTCTATTCTCGTGGGTACTCAGCACCCACTGTTTAAGTCTCGTGGGTGCCCAAGCCTCCAAGCAGCCACGTTCTCGGCGCCCGTGTACTTTTGTAATATTTTTGTTAGAGCGACTCAAAATGCTGTACAAATAAATAAATGTAATTTATGAAGTGATCGAACGTATTGGACTGTTTGTACCAAAACGAGAGCGTAGCGAGCGCGAATTTTGTTGAATAATAATAAAGAAATGCCTCTATTTTTAACACTCTAATTTGCCCCTCAAAAGTGCCCCCACACGCAAGACGGACAAAAAGGTAGACAAACAGACACGCGAATCATCAGTGTCTGTTTGTCTACCTTTTTGTCAGTCGGGCTTCAGGGGGGGGGGGGGGGGGCAATTGCAGCCGTTGCCCCCCCCCCTGTATCCGCGCCTGGTGCGTTGATATATCCAATTGGGTTTCACCTCATTAGAGGGTGATCTATGAAAAATCCTTACTTATTGCACCCCTAGACTTCAAAAGGAACCTACTTGCCAAAGGAATCTCTAGATCTAAGGGTTTGGCCTGTGCGTTGATCTATCTACTTTGGACCCCCATTTCTCCCCTTTAGAGGGTGAGTTTTGAAAAATCCTTTCTTAGTGCACCCCTCTAAAGAACCTACATGCCAAATTTGCAATCTCTAGACTCAGCGGTTTGGGCTGTGCGTTGATATGTCAGTCAGTCAGTCAGTCAGTTTCTTCTTTTATATATTTAGATTTACCTCATTGTGATTGTTGTCACCTGGCACAAACATAGAACTTGCCAAAACAAGTGTGAATGTTGTGAGCATCCAAAATAGAGCTTTCATCAGCAATGATGGCAAATTGCCTTCTTCGTCACCTTTCTTCTTGTTGTCTTTATTTGCCTGAAAAATTAAATTTGTTGCCAAAATTACAAAATATTTTACTGCAACCAACCATGGGAACTTTATTACACTATATAGGGTAGGTAAACTTTTTTTGAGATTTGACTATGGGTTCCTTAGGGAAAGTTGTTTGTTATCACGAGCACATGCATAGGCTTTCGTATCAAGAACTAATTTAAAGTCACCCTATATAGTTACAGAGATGTTGCTGTTATAATTACAACAATTAGTACAATGATTTGTGATGATGATGTCTGCTGTTTGCCACCTATTACATTTAAAAAAACTGCCCTGTATGAGGTACAGTCTGTAAGCTTCCACTGTCTGTAGCGGTGTAACATTAACACATTCACTGTGCAACTGAAAAGTAGAAGTTGAGCCCTCAGGTGCTCACATACATTGATTGTTTTATGTTAACTACTAATTATTATGACTTCTTGGCAACACACTATTCAGAATGATCTTCTGGTATTCACAGGTTATTTTGCACAATTTCATAGCTCATACGTGTAAGCCAATTGGAATACTTAAACTCACACATGCGAGATTTAACAAGCCTATTAGTTCACAAGGTAGTGTGACCCATATGCGGTGCATTCACATATCATTTATACCTCAAACTGCCCCAGATGTGGGTTATGCACAGTGAATATGTTAACTTGAAAATCAAAATCTTTGTAACCTCTTAGAGTATAGGTATTTCTGTCAACTGGTACATATTAAGACAACATACCTGATCAGACTTTTTCTCATCTCGATTTGACAAATGTGGAGTTGTGTGCAAATCACGACGGATGGTGTACAAAACTGAATTCAAAGCTGGTAGGTTAGATCGCCTCATCAGCGCACATGCTGCTTTATATTCTTTCTGAAGCTGCCGAGATTGCTGTAAAATCAAAGGGTATTGTTACCTGGTAATTTTGAGCTAGGTATATACTTACAACTGCTTTTAGATTTAGCAGTAGGTAGGTACTTACGGGGTTTCTCCATTTATGCACAATATTGTGCAGCACTGATAAAGATTTGCACAAGTTCAATAAAGTGGTGTGTGATTTATTTGATTCCTTCTTGATAATTGCATTCTCAAAGTATAATTTAGACTGAATTTTTGTGGTAGAAAGGATGTTTAACCTTTTAATTGATAACATTTTGAAAATATTACGACATCGAATGAAACGACGTATTTGTTGACGAACAAAAGTTTAAATTTTAAATGTTACAACAATGTATTTACGATCACCAGTCCATATTTTAAATTAACAACTTATGTTTCATAGAAATTCAGGATTTCGAGAAAACAAAAAGATTTGGGTTGGTGCGTGCGAGACTGCGAGAGCGACGAATTTTGTTGTTGAATTTGACAGTTTTGAGTTTTGTTTGACACTTCAAAATATGACATTTAGGAAGTCGTTCCAAAACCAAGGTAGGGTGAGGTAGAATTTAACTCGGAGAAATGAAAGAGACGTAGCTATTTTGAGAAAGAGAAAAGAATATGATTTTGGAACGCTCGCGAGTGATTCCAGAGTGACAGGGTAACAAATGTCATCGAAAATAATTCAGAAAGGTTTCTAGCTTTTTTGGGTAGTGTTCTGTCTTATTTATGACTTTAACACCTTAGCAGATACAAGCAATCGTATTTCAAAACAATTCCGAAGATAAAATGTTTGTTTGTTTTAGTCTGTTTGACATTGACTACGAACTTCCCGCCGAATAAACTCTCAGGCGAATCTTAACGGTAATCAAACAGCGTTAAAAATCGCACTTGTCAGAGTGAAAATCGCATTCACGAAGGCGTTCCGAAATCCCGACGGAGAACTGTCAGGCGATCATTCGGTTACCCTCGGTTTCACTCGGCTCGGTTTTGGAACGATTTAGGGTAACAAAACCGAGCCGAGTGAAATTTGACATTTAGGTTGCGTTCCAATACCAAAGATTTCACTCGGGGTGATGCGAATTTTACCCTAAATCGTTCCAAAACCGAGCCGAGTGAAACCGAGGGTAGAGTGCGCGCCAGTTAAGTCTGCGCGTGGCCAAAATCGGAACTAGAATAATTCTAATCGCAGGCCGCCATGTTGTTGTTGTCAGGTGTAGTGAGTGGCGACACCCGTCGCGCGCAGACTTAACTGGCGCGCACTCTATCCGAATCATCGCCTGACAGTTCTCCGTCGGGATTTTGGAACGCCTTCGTGAACCGTTTACCGTTAAAATTCGCCTGACAGTTTATTCGGCGGGAAGTTCGTAGTCAACTGTCAAACAGACTAAGACATACAAATATTTTATCTTCGGAATTGTTTTGAAATACGATTGCTTGTATCTGCGAAGGTGTTAGCCATAAATAAGACAGAATACTACCCAAAAAAGCTAGAAACCTTTCTGAATTATTTTCGATGACGTTTGTTACGCTGTCACTCTGGAATCACTCGCAAGCGTTACAAAATCATATTTTTTTCTCTTTCTCAAAATAGCTACGTCTCTTTCATTTCTCCGAGTTAAATTCTACCTCACCCTACCTTGGTTTTGGAACGACTTCTTAACAGGTTTTTTTCGTACATTTTTGTGTGCGACTTGGGCGCTCTGCCATTAGAGCCAAAATATTTATAAGGTCAAACAAGACAAGTCCAAGTACAGTATTTAGAACATTTATTATTTATTGAATACTGGACCCCTGTTATACTAAAAATAAAAAAAATAATTAATTACCAGGTTTTGATACGTAGAGCAGCTTCTGGCGAGCTATTGAGGAGTAGAGACTCCAAAGTACCCACTTCTGGAGGAAGTCTCTAGTCCCCATCTTAACTCACTGGCCGGAGCACAGAGGAAAATAAAGGTCTGCTCCGGATCAAAAATCGATAACTTTTTTGTTACATATGATATACAGGTGTCCCAAAACTAATGCGACAAATTTTGGCCGGTGATAGTTTTGATCAAGCAAGAACTATCAAAATAACGAAACATATGTTCAGCAAAAGTTTATGGTTTTCGAGTTATACAAGATTTAAAAAAAAAATTAAAATTACTACCTTGCGGTGGGTCTTTTGAGTTTTTGTTATAAAAAACCTCTTAATTTGTATTTTCTTTTGCACTCAAATATTGTTGATTAGTGTCTCTACCCGAATCTACTATTTATTTTGTAAAAAAATTAAAGATGCCATCAGAAATACATCATCAATTCAAGAAAAATCTTTAAACATATCCGATAATGAAACTTTAATCATCGGCGACGTAAAAAAATATATTGAATGATTTTGTCTCATATGCTATAAAAAATCCTTGTTTCATGCCCATTTTAGAAATGTTTAATACTTGGATATTTTTCTTGCAAACATTGAGTTAAATGCTATTTTTGACCTGAAGGTGCTGATTTTAAAAAGTCTTTTATTAGAGGTTTTTCAAATAATTATTAGATTAATTTAAAATAGAAAGGAGATCATGTGTGTGTTCTACAAGGTCACCTCACCGTGACTTACTACCTGAGATAAAAAAAGAAAAAACCGGCCAAGTACGAGTTCGATTCGCGCATGAAGGGTTCCGTACCATCGTACAAAAAACTCCAAAAACACGTCTCTTGTATGTTGACCCCCTATAATTTTTAAATATTACTTTATTTTATTATATTTTTTTAGCGACTATAGTACCTAATACAAACTTATAGTAAAATAAAATTATATTTTAAAATTAAAGGGGTCCCCATACAAGAGACGTGTTTTTTGGAGTTACTTGTACGATGGTATGGAACCCTTCATGCGCGAGTCCGACTCGCACTTGGCTGTTTTTTTTTAACTCAGGTAGAAAGTTACGGTGACTTTGTAGAATACACACATGATCTCCTTTCTATTTTAATCAATCTAATTATTTTTATTTGAAAAACCTCGGATATAAGATTTTTTAAAATCAGCACCTTGAAGTCTAAAATAGCAATTAACTCAATGTTTGCAAGGAAAATTTCCAAGTATTATACATTTCTTAAATGGGCATGAAACAAGGATTTTTTATAATATATTAGACAAAATTATTCAATAATTTTTTTTTAAATTTTTTTTACATGTTTAAAGTTTAATTATCGGATATTTTTAAAGATTTTTCTTGAATTAATGATGTATTTCTGATGACATCTTTAATTTTTTGTAGAATAAATAGTAGATTCAGGTAGAGACACTAATAGAAAATATTTGAGTGCAAAAAAATTACAAATTAAGTGGTTTTTTAATAACAAAAGCTCAAAAGACCACCGTAAGGTAGTGTTTTTTTTTTAAATCTGGTATAACCCGAAAACCATAAACTTTTGCTGAACATATGTTTCGTTATTTTGATAGGTCTTGATCAAAGCTATCACCAGCCAAAAGGAGAATGCCACGGAAGTATGAAACGCTCGTACCATATTGCGTCTTGAAAAAACCTTCTGAATTAGATAGGGGATAACATATTTAATTATTATACGAAAAATTACTCTCATAGCTACTGTAACTCCAGAGCTTTTTCACTTTCATTTTATGTTTTGAGGTTATTTTTAAGTACTATATCTACGCTCAGGCGTACACGAAATTCTTAGTTTTAACCAATCATTTGATAGCTAGTTTTAGTTAATTATGGTATGGTTCAGTGTTGCTAACGAGTAATATAAAGGAGCATCACAAACCGAACGCGGCACTGTACCTATGTATATTGTAATGATGAAGTGCAGTCGACAAATAAAACGAAGTACTTTAATATAGAAGAACGCTCATGCAAAAGCATCACTCACGCCTCGCACTCGTGCATGCAATTCCTAACGCATGCTTGGGCCTCCACACGTACCCCTCAAGCACACACGTAGACGCCTGTATCCAGCAGTGGACAGAGCAGGGCTAGCAACCACTGGCATATTTCAGTAGAAGACTTAAGCCCAGCCAAACCACCTGGCCCGCCTACTACAGGGAGTTGTTGGCCGTGTACATTTTCGGCATATATTGGAGGCGCAACACTTCATCATATATACCGACCACAAACCACTACTGTACGCGTTCTCACAACGTCGCTAAAAGTTGCCTCCCGCACAGCTGAACCAACTGACGATCATCTCGCAGTTTACTACGGAGATCGAGTACGTCAAAGGCGAAGACAACATCGTCGCGGACGCGATTTCCCACGTCGAGTCGATTTCGGTTCTTCTCTCAAATTGGAACCGACGCTAATTCCAGGCACCAATATTACCATCGCATGCAACGTGTCAACGGGGCGGCCGCGGCCGAACCTGCCGGCGGCACTGCTGCGCGCCGCGCACGCGCGCCTGCACGCGCTGAGCGAGCCTGGCGGCCGCGCCTCCGCGCACTTCGTTGCTGACCGTTATGTGCGCTCCGGCATGGCGCGCGACTGTCAAACCTGGGCTGGCACTGCCTCCACTGCCAGCGACGCAAGGTGATGCGCCACGTGACCGTATCGCTCGGTGAATTTTCCCTCCTATCTGGGAGATTCAGCCATGTCCACCACGAAATCGTCAGCCCCCTGCCGCACTCTGAGGGCTACACCTATTGTCCCCCGGCAATAGACCGGTTCTCGAGATGGCCCGAAGCGTGGCTCACGTCATCCATCACCGCCGAGGATGTTGGCGATACCTTCGTACGCGGCTGGATCGCGCGATTCGTCGTGCCCATCACGGTCACCGTCGATCAAGGCCGCCAGTTTGAGTCAGCGCTATTCAACTGATTCTTCGACCTAGGCGCTACCAAATGCGTACGAACTACCAGCTACCACCCGCAAGCGAATGGCATGGTGGAGCGCTTCGACCGCCATCTGAAGGCTGCACTCATGTGCCACCGAGAAACCTGCCACAGAGCCCTACCTCTTGTGCTTCTTGGTATTAGATTGGCTCTCAAGGAGGACCTCAAATGCTCTGCTGCAGACCTCCTGTATGCTTACAGGGGAGCTCCTGGTACTTAGTGCTTTCACACAAAATGTAAGTGAGGACTTCGTGGCACACCTGGCCATGACCGACATGCGTCCCGAAGTCGTTCGCTTTTAAGGACCTGGCAGACGCATCTCACATTTTCCTTCGCGACGAACACTGTACACCGGCCCCTATAAAGTCCTCAGTCATTCTCTGAAGACACTTACCTTAGATGTTTCACATAATAAGGTACAGGTGAGCGACGATTGGATCGAATGGAAGCCTGCACACATCGCTGCAGACCCAAGCGAGGCGCGGTCTCACCGAGCGCACAGGCGCCCGCGACACCCCCGGCCTCGCAATGCAACCACATGTCCAGGTCCTAAGTCTGCCCCACCAACAGCTCACTCTGCACCAAATCCTCCCACCGTCACATGATCAGGTCAGGGTTAGATTTAAGGATATTTTAGATTTGTGACCTAGTTTTAATATATTTTTTAAAATTATTATTTCGTGTTCTCTAGTTTATAGTGTCTTGTATTTTATTCTATCATACAGCTACACTGTATTCCTTTCCGTGAGGGTGGGGAGGAGGGGGGATGTGGCGGCATACACTATTTGTATGAAAAAATGTCAGATTTGCGACAAAAGCTGTCCTGTCAATGTCATCCACCTGCCAAAAGATCGTAGTCAGACTGTAATTTGTGATTAACACTGCTTGAAACTTGACAAAACAATGAAACTATACTATACTAGGTATACTTTTTTAAATATCGTAAAGTGCAGCGGCGTAACATGACGTAACGGGGCGTGTGTGCGATGCCGATTTGCAACGTACTGTGTGGCATATGTGGATTATAAAAAATGCCGCTTCGCAACGTGACTATGGCCCTACGTTACGTCCAAACAAAAATTCTTGTACGTCTGGCAACCCTGGGACGCACCAATGTGATCAAGAATCAAATCTATAAAACATCGTCTGATAGTCAATCTTACCAGGAATTGAAGAAGAGGGGGTATAGGAAAATGGTGGTGTAATGCGAAGACATCTCTTAGATTAAGAAGAAGAAATATGTGGATGAAGCATAAAAATCTCGATACAACCATAGTGTAGTTTCGGAACACATTTTATGAATCCAGGGCCGCGTTCCGAGGGTGCACTTGACAGCAACCGCTTTGTACCCTCTCTTTCACACTTAGGCAATTTATATTATGCTATCCTGTTGTCAGAGTGAACGTTTGCTGTCAGAGTGTACAAAATGTATGGGATATATCAAATTAAAATCTTTTTTCATACATTTCTTTCCTGCAGTTCGAATAGGTCTAGAAAAAATTAAGTGTGCTTAATAAATTTAATTACGATTTTTGACAAATGTCTGGTTAAGACGCAACATGGTACGAAATCTGGCAATCTCCTTTGTCGCATTCGTTTTGGGACAACCTGTATATAGTGCACTTTTGCACAAACCCAAAGTAGTAAATAGCGCTTCTAGTAATGACGTTTATTGTGTAACTTTTTTTGTGATAGTAAATATTAGAAAAATCAAATAAAAATAAAAATCATAAAAATTTGTATTTACTTCATTTTAATTTAAGATTATAAACTTCAAAACCTGTGAAGATGCCTTTTTATTAGAAAATGACGACAAATAGTACATAAAATGCTTACATACTAACTTAGACATATTTTAAGTAGTAGAGTAATAATAAAATTGTTTATATGGATTTATAGAGAAGAAAATTTAAATGTACTAATTTATTCTTGGGGTACTTCAGGTTCTGAAATTAGTTCATTGAATAACAAAAGCTTCAGAGTGTCTTCCTCAAGTTGTTTCACATTTCTATCATACGGTTTTCTAAGGCTGGTGATATATGGATCAGAGGTGTACAAGAGAGTATGAAGTACTTCTTCATTTGTAGATACTCGAAAATTTTTCCTAGCATGATAAAGCCGATTTTTTTTATAATCTTTGTTGTTGCAAGATTCTTGCGCGTCTTCTGAAAGCTAGCCCATAGGAAGAACCGGTCGTGGCTCAGTGCGGCTTGCGTTGTCGTGTCGATCACGCAGGTTAACTGACTACAAACATGGTCATAACCTGGATGGGTTTGACTGTTAGTGGCATTTATCTCGACCGTTTCCGTGCTTTGCATGACACGTTAAGCCGTTGGTGCCGGCTGCTATCACTAGATGGCAGTCGTTAAGCTATGTCGCAGGCCTTATAGGCGGCTTGAAAACTTTTGAAACTGGGGTTGGCCACTAGCCCCACAACCTCCACCAATCTGGACTTGGCCCCCGTGGCAGACCTTCCCGAGTTATGGGAAGAGACCCGTGCCCCTGCAGTGGGGACGTAATGGGTTGTTAACAGGAAGAACAGCAAAATGTTTAATGATATTTTCTCCATGAATAAGAATATTATGAACAGAAGACGTCAATTACAGACATAGATTCGAGCAGTTTCTAGAGCATACCTAATTACCAAAACTCAGCGTTTATCAACACACTTGAGGAAAGCGCTTGAAGAATTGTATCAAGTTTATTCAAATTTTCATCAACTGATAACGAAGCAGAAAGTATCTAGTGAAACGCACAGTTTTGGACTGCCAACCATCTAAGTGATGGGGATGAAATTGTTGTCGCGTAGAACGATGGCGAAAAGAGGCGGTAGTTCGAACAATTCCCCGGAGCACTCCCCATTGTACATGCGATAGAGAATGCAGAGCGAGGCTACATCTCTACGCAGTGCCAAGGAGTCAAGTCGATCTGAAATATCCTGGCAGCCGACGATTCGAGCCGCTCTCCGTTGAATGCGGTCCAGAGGGAGAAGCTTGAGAAATATCTGAGCATTGAAAAGTCAAAACCCTAGGTGAAGAACGAATTTGTTATAAGATAATAGTAATAATAAAATAAAATGCATAATTTATTTTTACTTTATACTTTAAGTAACATACCTATTACTTATTTATATTAAATTTTTGTGTGATAGTTGCTATGACGCAAAGCAAACTACACCACGGGTTTCTTATGCTACATACTTAGCCTTAAACTTTGTAGAATAACCTTCTCCTTCGGGACCTCGGCAAGGTAAGAGCCCTCCCAATATTCCAAGGATGTCGTTCCAGCCCATTTGTCTGAACAAAAGTTTATTAAGCACTAATTCTAGATACTCTTCTCAGTTGTTATTTGATGTATAATATTTATGGTCCGTGTGAAATTATGAAACACGGTTGAAATACAATAATTTAATGCAGTAGAACAGAAAGTGGAGGTGAATAGGACTACACGAGGGCCCAAATGAATAAGATAGTGATAGCTCGAGATCGCATATCAGCCCCTTCAGTCTTGCTGCCCAAAACATCAGTGTTTTCACAGTATGGATGTGTTTTGAAGGGAGGAAGCCACTTAGTTTCTCAACCTTCGTCAACATCGTCTTATTACAAACAATTAAGATATATTATAATGTCAAGGCCTTACTTACCGACTACCTATAGCTAATCTTAATAGGCAGTTACTGACTTAGCTAATCAATATCCGTGTTAGCATTATATAGTGTTGTCTGCAAGAACAAAGCTAAGATTAATGCAAAAATCTAGCACTACTTATAAAATCTAAAAGGACACGGAAAGGGCTAACTTCTTTAGCAATATATTTCGTCCCCACTGCTGGGGTATTCGATTATCTAATTTAAGGACTTACCTAATAATACTGTAAATTAACAACTCAAAACAAAAAAAAAACTTTTATATAGGTACTCTAGACAGCCAATACACCCTGGTCAATTACCTAATTGCCGGTACAATACAGGCTGGTGTGTTCATCGTAGGTTATAAACACAATTTGTACTGAAATAAATATTTTATCTATGTACTATCTAAAATCTCCATCGCTGATCTGAACCATATGACACGTTGATAATTTGTCATTTGTTCTTTATAACAATTACTAATTAACGAACTTATTAACAATTGTACATTTTGACGATGAAGCGTATTAACCTAAGTACAATTAGACTTCTACTCATTGAAGTTCCGGGGCGGAACTTTTCGTATGTTAATATATTTCGGTTTTTTAATCATTTATACTCAACTCTCTCCCTGTTTTCATAATTCCTTTAAAGGAAAAATCTTATTATTTAAACCATTCTTTTTTATGCACTTATTCTTCTTTTTAAGAATGTACTTTTAACCTAGCAACTTTTTTAAAATTAAATCAAATCAATCGAAATCAGAATGTTTTTTTTTTATTTAAGTTGGAAGGCAAGGGCTGAAGTAATGACCTCACCTGATGACACTTATCTCTGATCTTATCTGATATCACTTATGATGCTGTCAAACTATGATTGACTTGTCTAATGGTTAGTGCTCCCTCCCAACTTCTAGTAGACTACGAGTCTTGAATTCGATTCCCACTCGAATGTGACTGTTCAATAAAAATGAATTTATAGGTACGAGTATGTTACAGGAAATTTGTTCTAGAAAGTTGAGTGATGAATAAAATCTTCACTTGATGGGCCCTTTAGCTATATTTAATATTTTCTCTATGTATTTTCGGGCAGTGGTAATGACAGGTAAGGCATAGTAACGTTCCACTATATAGAGAGATATTTTTTTATTATAAATATCCTTGGGAGTTCCTTTTAGAAACAGGATGTAAAAAAAGTTAAATCTTTTACACTGCAGTGCAACTAAAAATTAATGAGAAGTTTAAATGTGTGGCTCTTTGTTATCTAAAGTGAAACGGGTGGGGGCAGGGGCGGTGCGCTAGGTGCGCGCGCCGCCTAGGGTCGAGTCCGTCGCTAGCTCAGTGTCCGTGTCGATAGAATTACTCATGTCTTACCTGATCGAAAGAATAAAACTTAATAAATAGTGCTAAATGCAAAACAATTTCTGTTACTTTGAAAATATCATTTTATCGAAATAAACATAAAATATATGTTTTAAGAACGGCTACTTTGGCCACTTGTACTTACAGTAGAAGAAAAAAACTAGGGTTGATATAATAATAACAAAAACCATTTTACAGTTGAAAAATGCAGCTTCATTTTGTTTTAATCTAATAATACGTGTAATTATTTATTTAATTTGTAAAAAAAAGGGAATGAGCCACAACCTTAAATTTAAAATTTAATCTAAAAATAAACTGTAAAATTTTGTTAAAAAACGTTTTCTTAAAGGAATTATAGGCATATTGCATAGGATACATTCTGAGAGATAATTCTATCCATTTAAGTTTATTGATTTGATTAATTTTAATTATCTGTGCAGGATGTCGCAGCAATCCTTTATTTTTGTCAGGTGCCTGTATTGACAGTTAACAGGTGACACTATATTACTTATTCGCACAAAATAAATATTAAAAATAACAACGCACTCAACAACTAATTTTGTACGAAAATCCAAATATTTTAGTTCATTTGTAATTTTTTATAGGTTCATTGGGGTAGGTTGCTTAGTTTCTTGAGTAGCATATTATATGCCGTTTTTCAGAGAGTAAAAAGTCACTCCGTATAACAATCTTAAGTCCGGATTATATTTTTCAAAGAAGTCAATTGTTCTTTGTTCAAAAAAATATTTATCCGTAACATTTATAAAAACAATATTCCACTTGTTATCTATTTTGTCTGCGTTCAAATATTTAAAAACATAAATATAAAGTATAGACCTGAATCCACCGAAGTAATATTTTTGTTTGTAGATTATCGATAACTGTACGTAATGCGGATGTAACATCCCACCTCTTTTAGTTGCGTATGCGATACTGCGGCATTGGAGGCTCACTCCGTTTGCAGCGGCGCGGCGCGTACAAAAGTTTCCTCCGAAAACTTATCCAAGATTATAAAAAAGTTTGACGTGCTGTCCGCGTGCGTTTAAAATAATATGGTGCGTTGGAAAACATATCAAAGCAAAATAATGTGTTCAGTGACCAACTGTACATACAAATATTACCGCAATTTTGTATAAAGTGTGTTGTTTATTTTGAGTTGGTATGTGTCTGTTTCTATATGGCTATATACTATTAATCGCTGTAAGTGGGAAGCCCCTCTGATTCCTTCATTGCCACGGATTAGGTACCTACTTTCCGTTTGGATGACCTATTCGAAATGTGGATAGACTGTAGTCGCGGTTTAATCTTTTATAACGGTAAATATACTTATATTGTTTGTTTTAATCCTGTTTATTGTGGACTAGTAAAATACTATTGGAAGTATATCTTGAAAGTCTTGCGTTTATATAGGTTCTGGTGGGGTAGTTACCACGTGGGTTGCCCCACGGCCGACACAAACAAAGCCCCACGAAAAATCATTTAGGCGCCCCTTATCGGGTCTACCATCTACGTTTAACATGTTGACGTGAGCTTTTTTTTCGTATTAGGGCGATCGCATTATGATTTAGGCCGGTCCATTTCAAGCTGTACTAACTTAGTAAGTATTCATTATGATTTGTATAAAGTAATAAATCTGAAGTGATTGCTTTTATAGCAATAAGACATCCTACGTTTACTTATACTGCTTTACAATTACATACATATACGATAAATGTGGTGTACTAAAAATTTAAAATAACTAAATAAATAAAAATACGTAGGTACAAGCCTAAATGGGGCACAAGACGTAATGTTTGACGAGCCTAAAATCTATTTAGTCAGGATTGTTGCAGCAGGATGCATGTAGTTCTAAATGTTGTTAAGTGTAAAGTCTATGGGAGAGGTCTATGTTCCTTTATTACTCGTGGTGGACTAATGGTGGACTGTATTTCCAGTTGATAATTTGATTACCTATATAATGACACGAACTTTTTATTAAAATCTAAGAACTTCGTTTGCCTAAAAGTGATTGCAATTTGCAATGCAAATTAACAGGATAGGTCAGGGTACGCGGTAAAATAAATGGGTACAAATACAGCACAAAAATATTTAATACCTAGTTTCTAGGAGTTAGCATCTATGAAATCAGTCACCCTATTATACATAAGGTTCAAGGATTGGTAACCAATTGTGAAATTGTAATGCTTGCTCTGCGAAATATTTAAACAACCTGTTCGGTATTCTGTCTATCCAGTGTTCGCTGTTGTAAATGTGAGTGGTTATGTGCCTGAATAGTCTCGCTTAGCGTGCTGTCCGACATGTCAGAAGTCAGAGGCCTAGTTAAGTACGGACATCCATGGTATTGGCGTTTGTTGAAGTGATGTGATTCCAGAAAAGAAGTACAATCTTATTTCTTCAGTCGATTTTTTTGGCCCGAATAAATATACCTCAGTATTAAAAAATAATTTCGAAAATGAGATAGTTTCAGCTTTCTATATAGAAAAAAATCTTTGCCTACAGAAAAAGACTCTTCCAACTTATTTCTAAGTTCATATAATGAACAAGTTTTTAAATTTTACAACCCGTTTAGGGAAATTCGATTTATATTTAAAAAAAGTTTTAGGAAAATCTTAGGAATACATTTTAATATCTCAATTTCGCGACCTCAGACCAATTGGTCAAAATCGGTCTCATTCAAACTCTATGATAACGTAACTTCTAGAGTTATACGCCAGTTGAAATAACAGTAGGCAATCATGAAATCGCAATTGTTCCTATTGAACAAAATCCAGCAACGAATCTTGAACAATAAACTGACTAACACTTGTACCTGTTAGTACATGCTATACAAATATCAGTGTGAAAACGCTTTTTTCATCATCACCTTCCTTATCATCAAAACTTCATATAAAGAGGCTTGCGTGTATGTCACGATGACTTAGCTGATTATTATAGAAACGTGCCATATATTCGCAACCACCTTAAAATACTTACATATAGGTAGGTCTGTTAGATGCTATGTTACACAAGACGTCCGTCTTGGAAAAGACTCACTAAATGAATAACAGACAAAACTTATTTGTTACCACTACTGTCAGCATTTAAGTTGATTAACTCTGAAATAGCTGGGCATATTTTCAGCAAATTTAACACAGAACTGCCGCTATGAAACCTACATTCGATTTAGAAAAAAGTGCAATGAAATAGGGCATCCCGTTTAATACCTAGGCTGCCACAAACATAAATACATACACAAAACATAACCTTCACAATCATAACATCCATTACTATTTGACGTCAGATGTTTAAAAGTAATTAAAATAATTAATTTAAAGTGGCTATTATATAACCTGTAGAATATAAAAACATAATCCACAAACTTTTCTTTTTGAAACTGGTTTTTACATATTTGGCAGCACTGATTTACCTACCTCCAAAAACAGTTCAATACTGTTCTGTTAAATAATAAAATATGCTTTTTACCTGACTCTTACAAATGTGAGTTTGCAGACCTTTGTACGTAGGTAAATTACCTAGTCCTAGAGGGATCACTCGGCTTTCGCATCGTTTAAACAAACTTCAGCGAGGTGCGAAAACGGATTGCTATGAATCTTGGGGCTGCGGCTTGGAAGCGCGACGCTACGGCGCGGCACGGCAGCGCGTAGCGCATGTATCCAGTTTAGTTACTTATTTAACTAGTTCTCCTTGTTTATTTTGAGTATCTTTCTTCAGTTTCGGAGGAGGACGATGTTTTTTGACCTAGCAATGGTTAAGACGATAAAGTTGTTTCCCACGATTGTAGAACATATCTACCTAAACACACTGAAAGAAAACTGACACTGAAGCATCGGCTCATTTATTTACTTTTATTGCACTGAAGTATTTTATACTACTATACCTACTTTAAAAGTACGCCCTTACTATTTATTCCAATAAGTTATTTCAGTAGAACATGAAGAGCAAAACGTAATTTTACATGTCATGACTAATTATTTTAATCACGCGATAATATAAAAAAATACAATAAATTAAAGCAAAATAACTTCACAAAATTACTTTCGCAACTGTGCCTTCAAAATTTTGCATAAACGAAACCTTGCAAACAACATAGCGCCTAAAACTCTTCGTATAAATTATAGTCTATCTAAAGGCATAGAACATAACCGGGTAATAGCGAAGCGGAACAGAATGCACCGGCAGAGGTCTGCAGGTAGGCAGCGATGGCGTGGCACACGCGACCGCGCCCGCGCCACAAGACTGATAGATGCAGAGGGTTATGTACCTTGCCTGCCTCGGAACCGTCGTCGTCGTCGCGTCGTCGTCGCAACGCACACATTATACAGTTCACCTACATGCAATTTTAGAGCAAACCAGCGGCATTGCTTGTCGGTCAGCTGTCAGCCGCGGACCTGAGTAGGAGACGGGTGTCCAGCGTGCGTGTATGTGTGCGGGTGATAACACTTTTTGTATGAAGCTGGTTTTCTGTACCTAAATGCTTTGCGTTTGAACCTAGTCCGCTCTCGCACGCTCAACGCTAGGCGGCGGCCGTCGCCTCAGCACAGACGCGTGGAGTTAATGAACTTTATAAATTCGATAATTACTCTGAAAACGAACTTGAATGGCCAAATGATTGACAAAGTTTCGCTATTCGGCGTATGTAAATGTCTCGTTGCCTAATTTTCAGTTTCGTACGTAGTCATATACCTACCTTTTTATTTAATTAAAAATATTACCTACTCGTATTACACAAACGACGTAAGTAGATGTTGTGCTTTGCGAATCAATAAACATAGAGAGATAGAGATACAGTTTGGTAGGTTGTAAGAATATTTCCGTGGGGGGACTTATTGGGCCATTATAGGCCATGACCATGAATAGCGATAGTTATCGTTCAATATTTCACACATTTTCACACTAGTTCATTTCAGACATTGGTTCTGGTACAAATAATATTTCAGTATATACCTATACTTTTTAAATTTATTCAAATCGGTCAGAAAAACTGGCCAGGATTTTATGGATAATTCTTTAAATCTCATTGTAGGTAGGTTTCTTAAAGTTGTTAAGTTACTCAAACGAGAATGTATTTTTAATTTATTTTACACTTGAATTCAATACCTCCTAAAATTGAAAATTCGATCTGAGAAAATAGAAAAACCTCTGTAGAAAAAAGCCAAACTTTTAAAAAAGTCGTGAAAAAAAAATAAAAAGACGCTCCACGTCTGGAGGCGGATAGCCTAGGAGATCGAAGTAGGTAACTGCCAAGTGTATTCATGTACCTAGTGGCGCTGACTGCAATTTAATGCATGTGGAATGCATTGTAACTGCGCCGCAGTTTGCTTTAATAAACAATGTTAATTGTATATTTTTCCTATTTTCCAGATTGTTTAGTTATTTCTGTTTCTTTTATTATTTAATTAATTATGATTTAATTTAACTTATAATATTTAATTAAAACATTTTTAATCTTTATTAATTTATGGGCAAATAAGCGGGCATGATAGGCGACGGTTTGTGATAATTAAAAGAGCTTTAGAATTTATATGTTAACGTTTATCTTAACTTGTTATCATATTTTATTCATAAGGTAATGCCTATCTTTTTGATATCTTATTGAGAATTTAGGACCAGTGGCATTGATTATAATTATCAAAGTACATTTTTTTATAAGTTACCTTCGAACTAGTATACCATGCCGTACCATGCCATACGTATGGTGGGGTTTTTTGTTCATCGACCTAATGCCCTTCTTTCCGTCTCACAGGAGACCCTGGTGAAAGAAAAAGCATGTTTTAGGGCTCATTGCTAGTGTACGAAGTTATGTGCTCGTACATACTTGAGTTTATAAAACCGTGGCAAAAAGGAATACTTATATCCTTCCTCGTTTTCAAGTAAATATACTACTGTGAAAATAGGCTATATGTGCCAAAACAGACACTTGCCAATTTTTCTGATAATATTCACAGTGGTAGCTATGAGCGCTCGTGTAGACTGTTTCCTCGAGCAATAGTTTATGCAACTGTTTTAATAAACGTGTGAATGTGAGAGCTGAGTAATTCGTCCCGAGAAGCCCGTGTCCCACCCCGACTGTCAACATGACTATGTGGCAGTCGGGAATGGGTCACGGCTCCAAGAATCCATGGATCGGCAAGTTTATGGGATTAGTCCACGACAAGCGGCGGGAGCAGAGCTCGGCCACCTCCACTGACAGGACCCAAGACAGGTTTGTATTTTTTATAAACTCGCTTTTTTGACTGTGTGTTTGTTTGTTCGCGTTCGGTACAAATGTTGCAACCGATTCTACCGAAGTTCTAGAATAGGTCTTAAAACTTTGGACTTATCTCAGAACAATGCGATATTAAACCTTAAAAATACATACTTATAATTATATACTGAAAATGTTTAAATCTATTTCTCAAACAAGACTAATAGCAAAAAAGAATTGTTTAATAAAAAAAATATCACGCTTATAAAATGGATAGTAAAGATGGGTTGTAGATTAGTAGCGTTTTTCAATTTTCAAACCCTTAGAATGCATAAAAGTTTGTCTCCTAAATAGTGTTTTTTTGAACTGGATAATACGTAGTCGATGATCATGTTCCATGTTTCTTTCTAGAACCATCTGATTGATACAAGTTCAATTTTTTTATATGGCCAAATGCGCTTTGGGCCTTGCTGTGTTTTCATTTAAATGACCGATTAATTGATTAGATTACAACCTTTAGCATCCCCATTGCTGGAGCACAAGTCTCTTTCCATTCATCGGGAAGTTTGGGCTTACTGGACCAAGGCTAGGCTCGTGGAGGTTTTGTGGCTACTGGCCAACCATAAATAATGTAAGAAGTTTTTAAGCCTATAATGCCAAAACGATGCCAAGAGGATACCAATTATGAATGAAATTGAAAAAAGAAACGCCGCCGCAGACCTGCTTTAACCGACTGTCTTAAGTAGAAACCGGCACCAACAGCTTTACGTGCCTTACGATGCAACGGAAACGGTGTCGAGATAAATGTCACTAACAGTTAAACCTATCCAGTTTATAACCGTCTCTGTAGCCAGTTAATCTACATCCAGATCGACGCGACCACACAATTATTTTAAAATTAATATATGTAAAAAAATACTTGTTTATTTGGTCATCGGTTACGAAGTACATTATAATAATAATAATCTTTATTTCGAGCTAGAGCTCATATAAAACAAAATTAATACATATACATCATACAATAAATACAAATATACATATAAAATACAATACAATACTATAATAAAATACATTACGTTAATTTGCCATTCTGAGACCGGTGCACAACCAGCCAGTGTTTATAGAACACGTTGAAGTTGCTGTACTCCTGTCCGATTGTCTCGAGAAACAGCTGAGCCTCGAACGATATCTCAAAATTGCGTAAAAGTCTGGAACCCTGGCGTCAGCGAACATACTTTTGGCACTACAGTAACGTGGTTATCTCATAAGTATTCGGAAAGCATCGTTATACTGAACCCTTAATACGTTCATTGATCTTTTTGAGTACTTTATCCAAAGCTGACCTGTTTATGAACATAGGCAAAATGCTTTGAATAAAGTAACTTTGACAGCGGACGTAGAACGCGCGAATCTGCGTGCGAGCATGTTGCACCTGACCGCCAGGGCTCGGCGCTCTCTCTCTGTATCGGAGTCGTCACATAGATTTTCTGTTAAAATATGTCCCAGGTATTTGAAACTCGTTACGACCCGGATTGGCGAGCCATCCAAACATACCGGCGGTATCCTCTCCGGACCCCTTCCAGTCCGAAACACAAGCATTTCGGTCTTGCCAACGCTATATTTGAGACCGTGACTTTTGGAAAACTTTTCACATATTACCAAAAGCTTTCTTATTCCATTTATCGAGGGGCTGAGGAGGACCATGTCGTCGGCATAGCGCAGATTGATAACGCACAGGTTACCAATGTGGCAGCCAACGCCGGCTCCCCTCAGCTCCCCGATAAGATCATTCACGTATAGGCTAGTCCGGGGAGGTGAACCCCCCCTAGTGAACGCCAAAGTCTAGCCTAAAATCGCTAGACAATGCATCACCCCATCTAATATTATTTGTTTGGTTTTCGTACCAGTATCTCATGATATTTACAATTTTGATATCTGTATTTGACTGAAATAATTTGTTCCATAAAATTATGTAATTAACAAGATCAAAATGATAATAATATCTGGGACAAATCACACACGGTTATCTGGCCTAAAACTAGGATTCCCTGCATTTTGGGAACCAGAGACTGATATACATACACATATACTTTTAAATACATACATATATAGATATAATACACCCAGACTCAGAGCAAACAATTCTGCTCATCACAGAAAAGTTTGCCCTGTGTGGGGATCGAACCCACGACTCTCGGATCAGAGGTCAGGATCGCTAACCACTTAGCCACCGAGTCATTCGCTTTAAAGCACGGCTTAAATCCAAAAAACAGGCATATACTGATGTATCTCTATTAACATAATTGTTTACAGTATATTTAAGACTAATTATTGTTGAGTCTGTCGAGACACCGGTACGAAAACCAAACTGTGTTTCACCAATTCCAAAGTTTTTCGTCAATTCGGGCAGCAACAGCTTCTCCAAAATCTTGCCGAATACAGTACCGTATAATGATATAGGTCTATAGTTGTTTAGGTTGGAAAGGTCACCGGTCTTATTTTTAATTATGGGTACAACTATAGTTTTCATTAAATTGTCTGGCAAGTAGCTGTATTTTATACAGAGATTAAATACATGATCCAACAAATAATAAATTTCGCCACTCGCGTAGAGGACGTGCTCGACAGAGAGACCATCATGACCCGGCGACATGCCGCGCGACAACTTTCTCACTACCTACTTCCATCACCCTGTCGGGAGAAAATTCTAGATAGTGTCTTGACAGACATAGACAGTGTCTTCATAATCATTCATTCATTACCAACATTCATATGTAAACTTCAATAGTATCCCTAAAATATAATTTAATTTAATTTCTAATTCAATAGGAGCTTTGGTTTATATTCTGCACAAATCATGGCCGTCAAATCGACAGAGGCTCCTTCCGCAACTTTTTTTATAATAACCATAACTTTTTTCGTGATTTACGTGACAAAAAGACGTCCTGCAAGGACTTTCAGCTGGAAGATTAAAGTCTGATCAGAGACAGAAGGTCACAAGAAATACACCAAGTTATAAGTTATAAGGTTAGAAAAATGTACTTATTTACTAGCATTATTAGAGAAAGTTTGAGATGGAAGGCAAGTCAAGAGTAAGTAAAATATTATTAGATACTTTGTGTCGGCAAGAGTGTCCACATAAGTATGAGAAATGAAACACAGCAATGTAGTTACAGTTTCTTTAATAACTGTTACTGATGCAAGTATTACGTTCATACAAAAGACATCAACGAGAAATGCAAGCTGTCAACTTCACCGAAAACGAAATCACGAAATCAACTTCATCGAAAAAAGTTTTTGACTACAATACAACAAGAACGTATAGTTGTTTAAAAAATAGTTATTCTAACAAAAAACGAGTTATAAGTAATACACTCGGCTTAAAAAAAATCGCACGTTCTCAAAAATAGGCTTCAAGCACTGTTAATCCTTAAGACAAGCAGTTATTCGTAGCAATATTGGTATCATTTGAGAGCCCTATAAAAACTCTTTAAAAAAATATCCATTTCATTTGATTAAAGAAAAAGCTTGACACTTTAAGTCACTGTGAATGACAATGGACTGATTCTCCTCTTCAAATTTTGTTTGTATTGTTTTGTTTTTTGGGTATAAAAGGGTCGATACAGCTTATCGGGGGATAAATTTGCTACCAACAGTCGAAGAAGACACAGAAGAATATCTTTCATCAGAAAAACGTCCTTGAAGATGGACACTACTGCTGCTGAAGCCGCCCAAGTTATCGCACTACTGCAATCAGGACTACGTCAGTGTGATGTTGCTCGGCAATTGCACTTGAGTCGCTTTTCTGTTCGAAGAGTGTACCAGCGGTTCCTGCAGACCGGTGGCTTTGTCCGAAGGCGTGGGTCTGGTAGAAATCGCTGCACTTCTGCGAGAGATGACCGATTCGTCGTATCGAAGTCTTTGAGAAATCGGTTCTCTAATGCTGTTGAGTTGCAACAGCAGCTTCAAGCAGTTCGTAGAAGGGCCGTGAGTGTCTCTACAGTTAGAAGAAGACTAAAGGAGAGAAATATTGTGGCTAGAAGACCTGCCACGGGTCCAAAATTAACCGCAGCGCATCGGCGAGCACGCCTCAATTTGCTCGCGCCCACGTCAATTGGACCTTGGACCAATGGAGAGCTGTTCTCTTCTCAGACGAAACGAGAGTGTGCCTTTTCTGCAACGATAGACGCAAAAGAGTATACAGAAGACAATGGGAACGTTTTGCCCAAGCCTGCATCCAAGAGACAGTAGAATACGGGGGCGGTTCCTGCATGTTCTGGGGCGGCATATCTGCCGACGGCAAAACTGAAATTTCTTGCGTCTCTCGGACCGGCGGTGGTCGCGGGCAAGGGTCGATGACTGCTCACCGGTACATCACAGAGATCCTGGAAGAACATGTGGTCCCCTATGCTGGATTTATTGGCGACGGGTTCACATTAATGCACGATAACGCTCGCGCGCACACTGCTGGAATTGTGCAGGGCTACCTTCAAGAGGTTGGGATCCCTGTCATGCAGTGGCCAGCGAGAAGTCCAGATCTGAACCCGATAGAGCACCTCTGGGACCAGCTGAAACGCAAGGTTAGATCCCGTGATCCCGCTCCCGCGACTCTTCAGGAGCTCCAAGACGCCGTTATTGAGGAATGGGACAGAATCCCTCAAGAAGAGGTCCTAAAGTTGGTGCGATCCATGAGGGAGCGCATGGAAGACGTCATTAGGGCTAGGGGGGTAACACTAGGTTTTAGGTTAGTTTTAAGCAACTTTGTTTTGAAAAATTAATCAGATTTCATTTGGGTTTTTTAAGGATTTTTATTGTTTTGTAAATTTTTCTCAGTTCCAATAAAAAACATTGAATGAATTATTGTTTTTGCATTCTCTGTTTCCTTACCTTTCAAATGATACCGAACATTACCAATATTTCATAATACAAATACGATTGAAAGATGTTTAAAATAGATTTCTTAAAAGGTGCGATTTTTTTGAAGCGGAGTGTATAATTTTTTGCAGCATGTACTAAGCGATTAGTAATATTTACTTTTTAAATCTAGTTAAACACAGATTGTAGTGTTTACCACTGCATAGTAAGCATTAATGATGCGATAGTAATAAATACTGGAAAACGGTACTCCTTACAATAAGGTTTGTTATCATTATAATCGGATTGTCAGCTGAACATGACATGTTGTACACATACTGATATGTTCTGTTATATTCACAAATTGATTTAACTAGATTATGATAGTAATGACGACAAAGCGTTTTGTCGTCACAAATATGACTAGACAATATCGTACGGATAACGAGATTCTAGTTTCATGTAAGTACCAGACATGTTTTTCAGTGTTTGCAATTTGATCACCGACCATGGGGAATATTTTTTGCAAACGTCTTATAGAAGATATTTTTCTGTATAATTAAAATATCTATGTATACAGGGTGATTGGTAATTCGACGTGATCCTTCAAAGGGGTTATACTAGAGGTCATTTGCAACAAATTGAGTCCCGTTAACTAGGGGTCAAAAATGTATGGTTACTGAGATATTACTGTTTTTAGATTTTTTTGAAATTTTCTACCTTGTTACCAAAAACAATTAATTATGAAAAAACCATTACACCGTTTACATTAAATTGATACTTTTTTAAAAGCTGAGAAATGAGCGTTTGCTTTAAAACAAAAATCCTTGCCCAAAACTCACAGTCTCAAAAAGAAACGGTCTTAAGTTGCATAAAAATATTATTTTGTATAAATTTTCCATAAGTAATTGAGTATTACTAGAAAAAAATGTAGTGAACTTGGCGTACAAATTAATTACAAAAGTTCCTTGTTTCATAAGCTTTCTAAAAAGGTACAAATGTTACCAACTTTTGCACGGTATCGAAAAAAATATCCAATAAACCAAACAAGTAACACATTTTTTCCATACATATCCTGCACGGTGCTGCCCATTCTTCTACTCGTGTCGTGCGTGACTCGTGAGCTTAACATGATTCGATAATTTGCAGCAATCTTCGCGACAGTTCGTGGACACGAACTCGCACCATTTCCAACCAGATGGTTAGTTCGTGCGTACAGAAAAGTCACAGTATTTGTTAAATAATAGTTAATATCCTTTTTAATTGACTAAAACTACGTTTAAACACTTTTAATTTTGACATGCGTGGTTTTGGGACGCTTCTTCAGCACAAACATAGAAGCGGTCGTGGTTCAGTGTGGCTTGCTTGGTCTCATCGATCACGCAGGTTAACTGACTACAGACACGGTCAAAACCTGGATGTGTTTTTACTGTTAGAGGCATTTATCTTGACCATTTCCGTGCTTCGCAAGGCACGTTGAGCCATTGGCACCGGCTGCTATCATTAGATGGCAGTCGTTAAGTCATGTCGAAGGCATTAACAAGGATATTAACTATTATTTAACGAATACTGTGACTTTTCTGTCCGCACGAACTAACCATCTGGTTGGAAACTATGCGAGTTCGTGTCCACGAACTGTCGCGAAGATTGCTGCAAATTATCGAATCATGTTAAGCTCACGAGTCACGCACGACACGAGTAGAAGAATTGGCGGCACCGTGCAGGATATGTATGGAAAAAATGTGTTACTTGTTTGGTTTATTGGATTTTTTTTTTCGATACCGTGCAAAAGTTGGCAACATTTGTACCTTTTTAGAAAGCTTATGAAACAAGGAACTTTTGTAATTAATTTGTACGCCAAGTTCACTACTTTTTTTTCTAGTAATACTCAATTACTTATGGAAAATTTATACAAAATAATATTTTTATGCAACTTAAGATCGTTTATTTTTGAGACTTTGTGAGTTTTGGGCAAGGATTTTTTTTTCAAAGCAAGCGCTTATTTCTCAGCTTTTAAAAAAGTATCAATTTAATGTAAACGGTTTTCTTGAATATAAAACTGATGACTAAACTCAGTCTTAGAAAACCTATTCTGCCTGTGTAAATCAACAAACACATTTTGATAGTCTCTGTACTTAACTGTTGACACTGACCTAATACCCAGATGGTGACAAGTGCCACATATCGCGAATTCTATATTTATATTGGTAAACAAGTCTGCGACTTATAGACAAACTTTAATGAGTTCTTAAGAAGTAACCTCTCCTCGTGAAGCGAAGTGGCGGCACAACGATTTAATTAACGGCACATAAACGCCGCGCGATTCATACTTACAAAAATTACGCAAATGTGAAAACCACCCGGACCAAAAATAAAACATGCCGTAGCCGTCGCCCGCGCAGAGACGCCGTCGTCGTCGCCGGGGCACGCGCGGCGCGGGCGACTCTCGGAATACCTTGTACCTACTCACCATAAATATTCTAACAAACGTCCGAACGCGGCCGCTCTTTCCATTTAGTGTTTAAAAAATATAATTTTGCTATCACAACGTAAACAATGTCTCACGTTCATTTGCAAAAAAAAATAAAACAACTGCGAGTAACTACAAAAGGACGCAATTAGTTGTATTTTTTTATAATCATCATGACTTGTCAGCAAAACTTATAATTTTAAATGTTTCTGGTTTCATTGAATGGTGTGAGTGTGTTAGTGGAGGCGGTTTTCAGTTTTTGGGTTGGTACGCACGACAGCTGGTATTAATGTTCGCGGGTGGTGGAGCTGGATTCCAGAAACAGTCCAAACCGCCTTGGGAGAGCTGTAATACTAACTCTAACGTGCCAACTGAGATATCACCGAGCTGGTAAGTTTTATCAACATATCCATCTTTTAATATTTAACAAGTCTTTCCTTAGGAGCCGCGTATTGAAGGTATCCATAAAATTCCACTTGTACCACAACAAAATACGTTTTGTAAATTATGACGACCGCACGTACCGAAAAGATCGTTCTTTGAGATAAGACGTTTCGCGTTCAAACTGAACAGACACTACAGCTTCAGACGAAAGATCAAGAAGCTTGATTTGGAGCCATTCTAACACGGTAACGGCAAGCTCAGCAGGTCTAAAACACCTTTTGGAAGAATTTCTGTGTTATAAGACTTGTTATTTTTGTAACAAATGAGTTTTCCTTTTTATCACAAGCGCTGAATTTGAATCCCCATCGAGCGAAGGTTCCATAATTTTATAAGAGTACATAGTAGAATCCTGAGCGTAAGAGAAGAATTCAACGGTGCAAGAAACAATGCGCTTTGCTTTCGTTTGTTACACCCAACTTTTCACCTTACCAAGCGATTAACAGAACAATTTTAAGCAAAAATGTTATTGTTATATACACAAACAAAACAAAAACACTGTGTAGTCAGTTCGCAGCATTCTAAATTCAAACCCCTTTTTATTCATTGAGGGAGTGACTGTGGCTCTTTTTGAGCTAGTTGAAATCGTTATTTTCCACCTTGGAAAATTACTTTTCCATCTGTGTTTGGTTTGGTGGGTTTCTACTACAGTACTTGAAAACAATCAATATTAATGACACATATCTGAAGCTGGTATAATTTCTAGTAAGTATGAAAGTCTTATAAATAAAAAAGGAAATTTAATTCAAATATTAGTCTTGATAAGAAAAGCATTACTTTCGTAAAGTATTCTTCATAGAGTGACAAAATAATCTGACGATAAAATTAAACGCGTCTAAAGTAAGTATATTTTGATATTTTTGGCATCGATTCAAAATATTGAGTACTAAAGAATTAAAATAATTAAACGTATACCTACTCTAAAGTTATAGAATAATTTTATTTAACAGATCATTTTTTATTTGATCTTGCCAGGAATATAAAAATAACATTTTTTATTTAATAGCAATATGTCTGTCTATATGTAGCTCTATACGTCATTTGCAACGTTGCAATATCAGAATACCTAAGATTAAATTAAGATTTTTTTTGTAATTTTTATATAAATTAATATTTTCTCAACAAATACATTGCTTATTAATTAAGTATTAGGACTTAATTAACCCATAAAAATCCACGCAGATTAAGTAGTCTTTGTCAATGCGTCAATGGGAAACTTGCATAAATCACAGTTTTCTTTTATTTGACTAGAGATTTGAAAAACTTAAACATCTGTGAAAGTATTTTTTTGTTATCTCCATTATTTATTGAAATATTGCAGTCTGAAGAGAGTGTCGCGAAGCGCAACCCAAAAACGGTCCATACAAAAAGTAGCTACGCAGTGACGTCACTGCATAGGTTTTTCCCAGCAAACGTGTGAAGCACGATGAACATAATTCTTTCAATGAGTGTTTTACATTATGCTGCCGATTTTATTTTAATTTTGCGACATTTTGGAAATTACACACTTTTGAAGCCTAATAAAAAATAGAAAAAATAAATAAAGCGTGCTAGATTTGTTAGTTTTTTTGTTTCGACGTCTACTATAATATTTATTTACTTTTTACTGAAATCTAAAATTCATGCCAGTTCAGCATTCAGTCCTATAATATTATACATGTATGTATGTATTATACATACTTATTGGTACTGAATGTTTCTTTCCAGCGATGGCCATCGAACGCCAAACGGTTCACATACGTCGATTACTTGTTTTTTCATATTTTAATCACGCAAAGACCCCTGACCTAATTTATTTTATAGCCTCTTGTGGATTTCTTGCGTGGGAACGTATTGACATGTAGAAATAAAAATACCAACTTAAAATAACTCTCATGAAAAAATATCTTCAACATATGAAGGCATTAGAACCTCGATGGATGACACTAAATGCAGATCTATAATAGTAAGTTAATTAAACAAAAATATAATTCTGGTTTCATTATACTATAGGTTAGAACTTATATCTTATTGCAACGTTGAGCACTTAAGAAGCCTTAAAAAACAGGCACTGCCGTACTTTTATTATCGTTATAAAATATTGCAAGTACATGATATGTGAGTTTAAAAACTCACAATTTTGAAAAACTTTCCCCATGAAACCCATATTGAATTTTGGCCATAAAAATGACTTTAACTTTGACCTCGCGAAGTGTTGAAAGCTTAATTGTGTTGGTTACATGATTCTTATTAGGTCTACTTATTTGTTATTTAACTGGTTACATGGCTATATTTAATCAAAATTGGTTCAGTGGGTTTCAAGTTATTCGACTTTTAAAGTCATTAGTGATATTTTCTTATTTTGCTCGTTATTCACTTGGTAGACTGATCGGATATTGGAGCCGGTTGGAGTAAGGCATAGGATCGGTTCTAGTGTAAGTACGTAGACCTGTCGAGAGTTTCAACAGTTGTGGGTCACATCTCTTTCGTCGAACCGTTAAAGATTATATCACGCGAAAAGCGTTCTTGTAGGCCTACCCAAAATAGAAAAATGAAAACTTTTTACCAACTAAAACCGTCTTTAGGCAAGTATATCATAACGCAAAAGGAATTATTTTATGGATACATTTGTAATTATTTCTTTTAGTGTGATTATTGCGTCTGAAGTCGGTTTTTGTTAAACATTTACTAATTAATTTACTGAATTTGTTACATATATTATGCGTATAGGCAGACAGATGAAGTTTCATAAAGTAAGGTCTGGTCTGGACCTAGCGAAACTCATCAAAAATCAAAGTAGAAAATGCTCCCGGCTAGCTGCAGCGAGCGGTAATTATTAGTTTTCCAATTAATTAAAATGAAGTTTCCTTTAAAAACCTTAGAACTGCAGTCTCGGTTTCAAGGAACAAGAAGATACATAAAACTACTTATTGCTTGAGATTAATTAAGTTATTCAAAACCTGTAACAAATAGGTGCTTGGATTTCTATTCTACTCGTCACTGAACATTGTTTGTTTTTCCTAAAGTCATAAATAAATAGTATTTTTCAAAGTGATCAGATTTTTAACTTACTTTGTACGGTAAGTCCAAACAAGCAATGTGGGTTTAGTTTTTTTACAATCTTTCACGAATCATTACATAAATCTTACGAATATCCGATGTCGTCATCGTGTCCTATTGAAAATGTCTACCGTTTTAAGTAGTATACCTTAAAATATATATAAGAACTTAATATTTTATAATTTAATTACTTTATAAAGTAAGTATAAAATATATCATGTTACTTAAAACAGCGGACATTTTAAACAAGACTCAATGACTTCATCTGTCTTCTTTTTGTCCGCTGTCAATCGTCCACCAAATGCATTCTGTTGCATGAAGTATCAATACGCGGTTTGTGATGTCATGAATGTCAATTTTTTTCAACGATGCGTTTATATAAAATTATTATAAATTAAATTATTAAATTAAAAAAATTAAATAATTAAAAAAATAATTAAATTATAAAATAAAATTATATGCATTTTCCATTATATTACACACAAAAATATAAATATAGTTAATATATAATGCTGAAATAAATAGAATTAATCTTGTCTATAAATAACTATAACAGTATTACCACACCTCCATCTTTATTCATTTTAATTCTTTTGTACAGATTTATCAAGTTAATAATATGGTGTAGTGTCGCATTATACTCTTGTCTAATTTCGACAATTTGATTAATGGGCATGAGCGAGCCTTGTACTACGGTTAAAATATAACAAAGTTAGACCGTAATCTTGGGCATCGCAATTTGCTAGGTGACTGTGCAAAATCGAAACCCCTAGGTGTATTTTCGTCCATTATCGAAGCAGTTTCAGTGCTATCAATAGTTGCTCTATAATCGAAAAACTACCAACGACAAATACGATACGAAATAGGTGTAGAGCCCTGGAGGTGCATTTCTCAACATACTGAACAACTTTTGTTTTACAAATAGTTTCTATATTATTCCTAAATCTCGATAGTTGAAATCACAAAAAAATCTATATGCAAAGTTGCCGAATCGGCTGATCGATTTGTCAGAAGTCCAACATTAATTCAGCGATTTCTACAAAGTCGTAAATAAGTTTAACATGGAACCCTAAATCTATCATGTAACACCCTGCATATTTAGTTATTTTATTTTTAACTTATTTTAGACAAAATAATGTATGTGTATGTAATTTTAGAGTACGACGGTTGAGTGTAAACAAAACTCGTATCTGTCTGCTGTGATGTAATCGTGGTTGTGCTACGACAACGTACTCGGTAACCACAAACCCACCTCAGTTTAACGCTTTAAATCGACGGTTCTACTTCCAAACTGACGATAGGTAAGTCATTTCTCATCCTTCAATTATACGATAAAATATTTTGCTTTTGCATAACTCTAGTTACAACAATCTCTGACTCTATAATACAAATACAGAGTGTTAAAAAAGTGCGTTTGAGATTTTAAGGGGTTACTCAGAATCAAGGATAGAATACAGGAAAAATATTTAAAAAATCCGCTCCACTTTTTTTAGTTTTCCATACAAATTCTTGATTCACTAAATTGAAGAGCGGATTTTTTCAATATTTTTCCTGTATTCAATATCTATACTTGATTCTGAGTAACCAGTAACCCCTTAAAATCCCAAACGCACTTTTTTTAACAGCCTGTATATGCATTATACACTCACTATTATTATTCTGCGTTTAAAAGATAGCAAAATTGAATACAAATTTTGGTTACAGAACAAGTTGACCTCAGTCAGTAGTATGGACTATGGAGTACCCTAACTACTGTGCTTTTGGCAAATTGACGGATCATCAATTATTAGTAAGTATTACTAATATTGCCCTCGGGACAAACCCGAGTCTAATTTCTAAACATAGACCATATGATATCTTATATTCTCGACAAAGATAAAACAAAGACGTCGTCGCTTAGTTAAGGCAGGTCGTTGCCTACCTACTATACATACATATATATGTAGTTATACGCCAGGTATACTAACTTTTTTTAATATATAGGCGCCGGCAGGATTGTTTTGCATCAGCATCAGCATATTATGTACCTAACTATTCATTTTGTAACTATAGTGTTACCAATACATTAACATGTATTTTTTGCCTTGGATAAAGATTTGGAAAACCACGGACCAGTACTAAAAGAAGATTGTCCAATTTTTTTATTTAGTTTAGTTTATTGGCTAGATAAAGATCGAAGGCTCTAGCAAACAGGTGGCAAACAGTACACATCACAGAGTTATAATCAGTTAGTATCAAACAAAGTTGGTCTTGCCGATTTCATAGGAAAGGCTTCGATGAAACTTAGGCTTTTAGGCTTTTTCTGTTTCCGATTACCTTTTTCGTTGTAATTTTTTTATATTTTTAAGTTTGTGAAATTATTTTGTTTTGTTTTGGGTTTTGTCAAGGTAATCAGATTAGATTACCGTATCTGTTTCTGAGTATCATTCACCCCCCTCCCGGCGCCCATGAATATGTATAGGTAATCGCGTTTACAGCTGAGTAGAAGAAAGCAGCGCTTGTTGTTTGACGGACATTTTAGAAATAAGTATTAAATTGTTAGGTCTATTAAGCGTGAATGTATAACTTTGTATATGGAACAGCGACCAGAAGAGTACCTATTGGTCGGTGTATCCTTTCAGTCCATTACATCCGTTTCCTTTCCGTAAAATTATTATTCCCCTCTTCCTATGTCACGATAAACGTAATTGCGCCATCTATCGGGTGGTCGTAATATTATAACATCCGACCAGCCGCTAGCGTGACCTACCGAACGTAAGCTGAAACTGCACGCTTTCGTACGTTCTGTTCGCTCAACCAGGCTCAACACAGAAAACAAGGTTTACTTCGTGTTTTAATTTTCCCTGTTGCCTACAGAGAACGTTGTTGTACAAAAGGTGTCATCTATCGAGGAGTTGCAGGAATATTACGCTGTCGTGGTACCATTGCGGTTGTTTCTACACGTTTGTTATTTACGACTTCCTCCATGCGACAAGGGATTGCGTACTCTCATGGGTTATTACTTTGTAAATTATTCACAACTACATTCATTTCATAGAAGGCCTATGGTTACAATACGAACAATCGCTTCAAATTTTCTACGGATTCATATGACTAAAATAAAAGATTAAAAGAACATCTATGAATTATACATATAATCCTCAGGTGACATTGTGATAACTATTCAAAAAGTTGTTTGGGAAGAATTGTTAAATATAGTTGACTAATTATATTGTTAGATGTTGTAACATTTGATCCGGAATGTATAGCCTGGATATGTTGACATCTGCCATCAAAAAAGCTTTTATAAGTATACTGACACACATGGTCGTAACAACAGGGTAGTGGGAATCAAATTCGTACACTGCAATGTCTTATTGTCCTTTCGATTCGAGCTGACGATCTGCAGCTTGGTCACACCCGTGGGTCCAGAAAGATTAAAAAGTACTGGATTTGATGAGCTTATTGTATTAGGATTTCTCAATACTTTGGTCTCCACTTCAGTAGTAGTTGTAGTCACTGGCTGTACTAGTAATACTTTGATGCGCCTTGGCATGTTTGGTATTGGTATCCAATGATTTTTGCCATCAATTCATTTGTTTGTGATTTTCCTGATTTTCTTAAATTTTTAAGTTACAAGTGAAAAAAGGTTTTCATACTAGAATATTATTTATTGTCCAACATGTAGGCTTCCTGTTCTCATTAGATATTTCATAAATTACCTATGACTTGTTACATTGCCCTAGTTTACCTTAGTCGCTCTAGATTTTTTAATGACTAATGATAGGTTGCATTTATACTTATGTGGTTATTAATTGTGATAAAATGCAAGGGGAGTGCTATTGGCGTGACTGAAGGACGAAAGTTGTGGAAAAACTGCTCTTTGCAGTATAGTACTTACTGTAGCTACCTATATATGCAAACATAACATCTGATAAAAGGAACTTTGTCACTTTCGTCTTCAGGATGTTTTATATTATAAGGCGTTACGTAAATAAATAAATTATTTCAATTTAATTTAACATAATTATATTAATTACATGTTTTTTAAATATATGTGACCTAGCTAATGTATCGTAATAATAAAACAGTATTTTTTCAAAATAAAACACAACTCCGGTTACGTACGCGGCCGAAAGGACAAAAATAGGTAAGTTAGTATATTCGTTTGATCTATGGTTAATCTACTCCTTGTTCAAATATCTAACTTGGTCACAGACGCGTAGACGATACGAAGTACCTCACAGAAAAGCGAAAAGTAAAAAGAAAGTGCCATTAGTACAAGTTTCTACTTCAGTTATTATTAGATATGCTTTGACTCAATTATAATAAGCACCTGGCAGAAAGATTAATAAATAGTAGTTTCAGACCATACTGGGTGCTTGAGGTGTTTAAAATTGCATGCTTCTATTTTCGCGCATAATTTTAATGAAGCCACGTCAGTAGGCCAGAATCGATTGGTCTTTTTGTTTGTGCCTGTGGAAAAATTATAATATTATTAGCTCGCGGCACATGGAGGGCAGTGATTGCATGTCAATTCGACCTCGCGGGAGCGGCTGACAACCTTCGGCCCTCGATGTACCTACGTTGCTGTACCTAGATTGGAGAGGAACACGAAATAGCGCATGTGTATTTTTGTTCCTCTTTCGTGGGGTCTTTATTGTTTACCAGCGTAATGTTTAAGTTGTTGTCAACTTAAGTCAAAATTAAACTTCTGAAAGTGTGTATTTTAAAACTGGAAAATCTAATCAATAAATTCTCAGTTAAGTAATCATATATTATTATATAGGGTGGCTTTAAATTAGTTTTTTTTGATACTAAAGGCTATGCATGTTCTCATGATAATAAACAACTTTCCCTAAGGAACCCACAGTCAAATCGCAAAATCAATTTTGGTTATTCATACAAACGATTAACTGACCGGCCAAATTAGTATGAAGAGTCCAAATTTTCCTCAAAGACTATGGGTTCCTTAGGGAAAGTGGTTTGTTATCATGAGCATATGCATAGCCTTTCGTATTAAGAACTAATTTAAAATCACCTATATACTCGTAATACAAAAAATGGTGATTTTAGTCTGGATAGGGTCGATCGTTGACTGCAGTCCATTTTCACATGCCATGTATAATTGATCAGGTCCACTCGGGTTTATTCTGCAGCTCTTGTGACTGATTCGCAAATAAAACGGGAATGAATTTGAGAATTATTGTAGATACCTATAATAACAGACTGCAACAATACACTTATGAACTTGTATGAAGAATCACATTTATGTGATGATGATGTTGATGAAAACCGCTTATAATTCACTAACATACCGATTTACTTAAGGTTTTTGATGATATAAGTGGCTTTTAATCTGATATGACATCAATCGTGCAAATCAAAAATAGTAAGTAAATAGTAAAATTATCGTTATCTCATTCAAAAAAATACTATTACTAAATCAGAAAAGTTGAGGTATGCTCTTGGGTATCATTACAGGAGACTGCAATTAAACCGACACAATGTCCCTAATAGATAGGACCATAGACCTATCTTTTCATAAATGCGAAGAGCTGGATACCCGCCAACGCTACTGACTCAGGTGGGAGCAGTATGGTACAAAAAGATAGAATCGAAGCAGAGTTACTATGTGATCTAGGAGGAGTCCAAGGTTTTCGGGGACATACTAATAAGGGTATTACACTGGACTGGGGCTTACCTAAAGTAAGAGTATAGTCTACATTGTGATTTAAACACCCACCTGCACCTCACAGGCGTCCCTCGGAAGGAATAACAATAAGACGGCTGGGGCTCCAAGGCAGACCGAAAGGCGGACGTATCTTCAGGAAAGAGTCGCCTTTGATTCTTGTCCTCGATCATAAATATCCATAGAATAGTCACACATGCTTATCTGACTCCAAAATAGGATTCCCTATGTGTTAGGAACCAGTGACTTATATATCAGGGTGTAACATAATATATGTATGACTGATCGATTTATACGAAGAGTCGTAGAAAAAAAGTTGTTAAGTATCATGAGTAAACGCTCTATTTAACGGTTACTACACCTGAAATGAAATAAATAATATTTATTCGAAGTAGGTATCTCTGTACACTTTTCGAACGTGAACATCATATTTTTTCTACCTAATACGAAGTTCCTACCACTCGGAACTCGTATACCCAACGTTTCGTAATTATTGTGATCAAACACCAATGACAAGAGCAGGCCAGTTCACACGGACAGCACCTGATCACGAGTATAACGCGGGAGTCAGCCATCGCTCCCCTCAACCATATTTGAGGGAAGGGAACGACCCGGCACCCGAAACGCCACCATCCGCACGAACATTTAAGCGAGCATGCACCGCTCCGGTCAATGGTAAAATATATTAATTAATGAATCTTCAATCCTTCCAGACCCTCTACAATATGTATACAACCACTTACAATTTCAATTACTAAATATTAAGTATACATAAGGTTATATGTTTGTATGTTTCTTGTATGACAATAAAGAGTATTTGATTTTGATTTGATTTGGTTATGTAATTTATACATGTCTAATCAATCATTAATAATCAATATTTTATTGGTAAAAGAAATATTTTACAAGTTATTTAATGTCATTGTACATTATTATGTCATTTAATTGCAGAAACACTTTTTATCCACGTATTCTTATCATCTAGGTATTCGGAAGTCTTATAAATAGGCTTTACTGCACAGTGTCTTTTTAACATACATTTTGAATTTATTTTCTGTAAGGTTTAGGATGTCTTCCGGTATTTTATTATACATTCGTACACATTGCCCCAGAAATGACTTGCTGACTTTACTGAGCCTAGTATATACAATTTAAAGTTTATTTCTACTTCTGAGAATACGATTATGCCTGTCAGAGTTCAGCGAAAAAAGATGCAAGTTTTTCCGGACATACATTGTTTTCATAGATATATTGACAGAGAAAAGTCAAAATATTAACTTCTTTGAATTTATCTCTAAGTGACTCTCGAGAACGCATTCCGTAAATCGCACGGACAACTCGTTTAATTTTGCAGCACGAAAATTATATTTATGTCAGGTCAGCCGCATGTTTTTATGTCACCTATTATTAATTTTTACATTTATTTATTATATATTTATTAATTTTATATTTATTAATTATTATATTTATAAATTGTATTTATGTCACCTATTTTGTTATGCCTTCTTTATATACATATAATGAACTTGTAGAGTTACTACTCGGCTCATCGATTTGTATGAAGATTCCTAACTTTTTTTGCTCCGATTGAATTGGTTCCTTGGAAATTGTTCAGTTTCATGGTAAAATTTTGTCCGCGATTTCAATTTAACCCTACAATTTCAGATCTACAGACGTGTTTTTTCTGGGTGGGTTCGATTCCATGACTCTCGGATCACTTGTCAGTAACATTAATAATAGAGCCATCGCGATAGTTAATACTCAGAATAGTTCGACGTTTTCTCTTCTTATCGCATTGTCCTGCTGTTGGCTGTGATCTAGCTGGAGTGCTTTCTAACATTTCATCTAGTGCAGTGTGCTGTCAACTTATCTTCAAAATTTATTCAAAGATAAATATTGATTCCATTTAAACAAAAAACTATTTTCAAACTGAATAAAGGAGTATGTAAATTATTCAGAGATTCCTTATTTTTTATACAATCAAAAGACTGCTTTTGATCAACACCAAGCTAGTACCGGTATGTCGACTGACCATCAGCCTGTCACGTGAGGGTCTTACTTTGGTTAGGAACTCCTTAAGATATAAAATTTCTTGTTACTAGATTAGTTTCCAAGCATCAAAATTGCAATATAATTTTAATACTCGTGCTCGTGTGTGGAAGAGATAAGATTAGATAAGATTAAGGGGACATGCGGCTGATATTGAAACGATTTTCATTTTGCAAAAAAGGGCAATTCGCGCAATCTACCAGATGCGATCCCGCGAGTCGTTGAGGAATATGTTTAAAGAAATTAATATTCTTACTGTTGCTAGTCAATTCATATACGAAAATATCATGTATGTACGTAAAAATTTGCACTTGTTTCATAAAAACAGTGACAGACACAATTTTAATCTAAGAAATATTAATAACATAGATGTTGCCTATTCGAGACTGAGTAAAGTTAAGAAGTCATTTATGGGGCAGTGTGTAAAATTCTATAACAAAATACCCGAAAATATGACTAGTTTGCCAGAAAACAAATTCAAATTGCATGTGAAAAATTGTTTATGCTCTAAAGGGTATAACAAAATACTAGATTATGTAAATGACAATGATATATGGACGTGTATAAATCCTCCAGCTCACAGTTTTATTGTTAACATGAATTATAATAGAATTTAAGATTTTATTTAAAAAATGTGTTGAAGCGAGTTTCTTTTGGGCTCGACGTTTCTTCTCGCTTCGCAAACACTTCCCGAAACGTTGAGTGTACAAGTCCCGCGTGGTAGGGACTTTTTGCTAGGTAGAAAAAAAATATTGACGATTTAAAAGCATGTGTAAAGCATCTACTTAAATAAAAAAACATTTTGAGTTTGAGTTTGAGTTTGATTTCACATTGTCACGGTTCGTAATGTCCCGTGCAATTTGTTTTGTTATAACTTCCGTCGCATGAGAATTGTATCTGTGCAACTTGTTTCAGCCAAAGTTTTGTTCTGAAATGCTACAGCTTGAACACCCCAGTATCTTCTTATGTGGAGTACAGTTGACTGGACGGACACAAATTGTTTCTGTCCCAATTGGTGTTGTACATTGTTACGAAGATTGCACTTTGATTCATTCGCCTATTCCTTTTAATCCCTATTTATTTAAGATTATTTTAATTCTGTTTGTTATCCAGAAGTGTTTTTGAAAGTTAGACATTAATTGCTCTCTAACTACTTATAGAAAAAGAACAATGAAATACCTCTTCAGTGTCAAGTGCAAATATCTTATCAAAAGCACTAAATCGTGTCCTTGCTACAGGACAAGTTAGGGCGAGCGGTTGGATGGAAACGCAAAGTTATCAGGGTCAGGGCGGAATACGCGAAGTGGCGCGCGGTAGGGCGGGCGGGGGCGCTTTGGCGGCGGCTGCGGAGTCTCGCGACATTCGCGCGCCCGCCGTCGAAGCGCCCCCACGCGCTCGCCCGGTACGACACGACCACATTACGTAACCCGACATCTGTTGAGTCCGAACCGGGCACCGCTCACGCGCTTGCACCGCTCGCACCGGCATGCTGCAGCAGCGACGGCCGCCCGCCGCGGCGACGTCGCTTCTAAAACCACACAACTCCCAAATGATACCTAAAACTTGATCACCGATCGGATCATAACAAACTGCCGACACATGCCTGCCAAATAAAATTTAAGTTTACATACCTACATATCTAGTTGTGATTCGTCGCTTCTCGCTTGACCGGTGAATAACTTTGTGGAGGAGAACTGTGAAGACTGATTTGTTAGGAATAACTTTTTGATAAGAAGTATACAAAAATATAGTTTGTAGTAAGGAAACCGCAATATTGCTGATTTCACTGCCACTTACGCTTTTATAGACTTGCTTTTACAGCCACCCGAGCCAACACTAGCCCGCTAAGTAAGGTAAAAATAAATAAAACAATATAACTAGTTTAAAGTTACGGTTTCGGGTAGATTCGCCGAGAAGTAGGACGCAGACCCGCCGTCCGTAGAGTCGAAAATCGGGGAAGTTTAATACATTCAAGATTCGCGACAACATCAGCTCGTGGGTGCTGTGGTGGCGTCACCGCCGTCTTCGGATGGGCGCACCGCAGACCCCGAGGCAGTACGAGGAGGATGAGCTGGTGCCCCGCGTGGGCGTAGAGGTGGTGCGCGAGGGCAAGACGGAGCGGCGGCGCGCGGCGGCGGCGGGCCCGCGCCCGCGCCGGCGCGGCCTGGACTCCGAGCTGGAGGGCGAGCGCCGCCGGCCCCGGCGCACGCCGCGCAACAGGTAAGCAGTAAGCACATCCTCTCCATTGCCAAAATACTACGTACGTAACTACGTACTTACTTCAAGGGAACTTTTTCCAAGGGACCAGTAGTCAATTCGCGAAAAATTTCTGAATTTTCTATTACGTTGATCAGCTGATCGGCCAACTTTGTGTGGAAAGTCCAATATTTTTTTGCGAATCGACTATAGGTTCCTTGGGAAAAGTTGTTCAGATTCATGGGTAGAAGCACTAGTTTAAATATACAGGGTGTAAGGGACAGGTTTCCGAATACTTTAAGGACTTGCTCAGTAGACGAAACTGAACAACTTTCCACAAGAAATTTTTTCAGGGAACGAAAAAAAAAATTGGATTCTCCATACAAAATTATAAACTTGATTGGACAGTTTGTATGGAGAAGCCATTTTTTTTTCGTTTCCTGAAAAAAAACTTGTGGAAAGTTGTTCAGTTTCGTCTACTGAGCAAGCCCTTAAAGTTTTCGGAAACCTGTCCCTTACAGCCTGTATAGTTTTAGTTAATTTTATTTGACCTAGTATACATTAAGTATAGCAGCGAGACAGAATTCTACTTAAAGGTTATCAACTCCTAAAATTATTCATCAATAATTATAATTTTTTCGGCATTTCATATAAATGAACAAGCTGATAGGTCAATTTTGTGGGAAATTCCAAACTCTATTTTTACTACCTGTGTATGCGTTTATGGTGAGAGCTTTGATTATTTACTAGGTGAGAAGTTGTTTGTTACTTTATTTTTATAGTTGGCCATTTGTATAGGTGGTAATTTTTATTTTTAAACATTGCCGTTGGACATTTTTATTTTTGATGTCCAAAAATAAAAATGTCCATGTGTTCGAATGATATTCATGTAAATGTATTTAAAATGTACAAGAACGTTGTTAAAAACACGAACATATATGTTCACATTCGCCATTAAGAAAAACATATTTAAAAACATTTAAAGGAGTTTTAAAAATATTGTTGGTTCTTAGGTTTAAAATAAAGAGTTTTCACTTTAATTAAACGCCTCCTAACTTCAGAATATTGTCTTCCTTTAAACATTAAGCTATTAATAGTTGGTTGTTCAAAAAGTGAGCAAAGTTATTTTTTGCTACGATTGCTGACTTTAAAACCACGAACTAGCGAAGTAGTCTAGAATTGAATCACAAACGTAGCGAGTGATTCTAATATAAACTACTAAGCACAGTGAGTGATTTTAAGGCACGAAACATAAAAATAAATTGCTCTCGTGATATACATACAACTTTTCACCTCGACCAGCGAGAAAAGTTTAGTAAAAAAACGTAGGTGATTAAATTCTTTTTGGGGACAATATTTAAAAATGTTTTTTATTTAGATGTTGCGTGCGGAAACTGTGCTGCTTGACATTTTTATAAAAAATCTGAGATTAAAACCAAACATGATATTTTTAGGTAAGCTATATTAATGTTTACTAGTATATTATATGCATTTATTTTAATATTTATTTTAAATATTAGCAAGTAAAAATCGATTTGCTTTTAGGTTTTAAGCGCCAAAACCACCCTTGTCGTGCTGAAGAGGTGAAAACTATTTTACTAAAGAGCTCTATCGTTTGCTAGCATACTAGAAATACAGAAGTCTCTATACAGGGTGTCTCAAAAATAACATCATGTGAGCACTTTTAGGGGTATTCCATTCACCCCCTTGTATGTTACACAATATTTTTTTTTTGTTATGATTATTTTTCGTTATTTTTTTGTTAAATTTCGAATTACTGAAGAGATCACTGAGAAGCGGATTGACATGTTTTTTTTTTTTTTAAAGTAGCTAAATATGCCTTGCAGATACTATTTTGTTGCCTATATGTGATTGCATAAAAATTGAGGGCAATAATGCTGTCAGTTTACTTTCAGAAGGCTATGATATATTGATGACAGAGGCAATCCTTATGGCTCGCCTCTTCATCATATAGTCTTTGTTGGTTTAATATGAGAACCAAAGATAAGAGCCCGAAAGGGTTCCGTCAAAAGCTTCTTTGTTATACCCATATTTTTTTTCTTTATTAATTATAGTGCGAACATAAATTTTAAAAAGAAGGCATTTTAGAGTACAAACCATTAATTTTGAACCGAGAGTTTTTTTAAACTAATTCAAAATTGTAAAAAGGTTTTATAGGTATTTTTTACTGATCCAGTTTTTGATGTAGTTATTCCACAAATTCCATAAATGTTTAAGTGCGTTTATATAAACACTCGCTTTTCGAACATTATCATCGATCGACGTGTAGTTAAATACGAAGGCCTTCGTCCTGCAGTCGACGTCCAATGGCTATGATGTGATAGCTACCTACCACTGACTTAAAAGAAAACTGTGGTACAGTCCCGTGCACCAAAGGTATACAGGGTAGCAGTGTCATCTAGTACAACAATTGCACTACTTGGTTGTATACTTTTAGTTGCACGAGACTGTACCTAGCTGCTTGTAACTTATCATGACTAATTACTGAAGTGGCATTGAATATTTTATTTCAACTTTTTACAGCCTATTTCACTAGTCCCTACCAACGGAATCACTAAAGAAGAAGAAGTCATATATGTAAACGCAGTACTGTAGCCCAACTTGATTAGGTAACATATTTTTTTGAAAATATAATAGGTAGTTTTGAACTATAACAAATAAAAATGTTTGTGGAATAAGAATATAAAAGTATGATAGTAACACGCAGTGATTCATTACATACTCTTTGAGAATACAAGGTAACTTATATTGCTTTTGACGCAAAATAATATAAAACCAAATGTGTAGACTAGGTGCTCAGAATAAAAATATCTTTATTTCAAAAAATATGGGTTCTGTTTCTTTATATGTATTTTTAAAATAAGTTTTTTTTTTAAGTTGGTGGGTCCTCGAGGATTTCATGGCGGGATGCCTACTAACGCGCTTAGCCAATTTACTCAATATTTTCATAGAATCTGTAGCGCAAAGACAACATTATTAAAATTTCATACTTCAGATCGAACTATGCCTACTTTTCAGTAAACGTCGAATTTACGTCGCAGTTCGCCAACTTTTCACAAGTTTCCACAGTAATACAGTTTTACACAAAATATGTTTGGTAGTTGCAGCGGGATCAACATCAGTAATAATAATAATAATAACTTTTCGCGCGAAGTGGTCAGAGTAGCCCAAATATATACTTCCAAATAATAATAACTTTTCGTCGTTTATTACCCGTGGCGCAACTGCTTGGCACAACCAGTTGTGCCACAGGATTTTTTTCTCTCCTGTGGTACTACCGGTAGTGCCATGGATAAAACTATATTAAATTATTGAGTAAATCGGCTAAGTGCGATAGTAGGCATCCCGCGACGGAAGTACCTTTTTCTCGGTGTTGTCTAGGTATCTTAAGTGAAAATCTGAATAGAATCTTTTCAGTACTAGATTTTTAGTTACAATCACTGATTTCTTTTCTTTAAGTAACGTAACTACTACGTTAATTATTTTTATCTGACTACGACAAAGCTAACAGGAAAGTTTATAATCCTCACAATCTACGTATGTATATAGGTGGCCTCACGACATCATCTTCATGAGACATATCGACAGATTCAGTGGCTCAGTGGTTAGCGCTCCTGACTACTGATCTGAGAGTCGTGGGTTCGATCCCCACCCAGGGTAAACATTTCTGTGTTGAACAGATTTGTTTGCTCTGTGTCTGGGTGTATTATATCTATTTATGTATGTATTTAAACGTATATGTGTATGTATATCAGTCTCTGGTTCCCATAATACAGGGAATCCTAGTTTGGTGCCAGATGACCGTGTGTGATTTGTCCCAGTTATTATTATTATAATTAGACCGCATCAGTACAATGTTAGGCACAAGCCTCCCTAACGCTAACCGCACCATGCTTTTTTCAGTCATATGCACCCACTTCTTGCTAGGAATCTTACGCAAACTGTCAAGTTCCAGGAACCTTACAAACAAATTACGCTTGACTAAGCGCGGTTCACTCCGAGATCGTATTATCAGGTTTGTGACAGATATCGCATTGCCACCGCTCTGCTAATTATCTGAGCAATGTTTTCGTTACTTTAGTTCTCTCGCGAACAATTTCATGGCGGACTGCAACCCACAGAGAAACCCCGAGCGATCATCATCATACTCAAAACAATTCTTGTTGAGTAACAAATTGTAGTGTACCACTTTGATGAATAGCTAAATTTCCATATTTAATTTGGCCATTAAACAATTTTAAGCTTTTAACTTTAGTTGTCGAACAAAAGTTGTTCCTTGTGATAAGTAGAAGCCATTTAACGAGTCCTATCTAGGGCCTGCAATCGAATATTCGAATATTCGAATAATTCGAATATTCGCCTCATTTTAATATTCGAATAATGTTTACGAATATTCGAATATTCGATTATTTTTAAAGACATTTGAACTGACTAGTAAACGAATTTTATACAATATTTGATCCATAGTGGTAACGAGTTTATTTATTTCATCACATTAAATATTAAAAGACAGTATTACAATTATTTTTAAAAAAATCAAAAAAAAAATTTTTAACATATTTCTTCAAACGCATCTTGCGTGAACACACCCAAAAGAAGGATCGTACGATTCCTGCGTGAGCGCTCGCCGTTATTCGGGAAGAAGAATGGCAAACTGCCATATATTAATTTACCTGGATTAAATTTGTTAAAGTATTTTCATTTGTTATATTTTCCAATAAGGACTATTTTTATGCACGTGATCTCAGAGAGTGATTGTTTCTATTTAGGTTACTGCCAAGTTAGCAGAAATTGTTTAATTTTGTTTTCATTACTTTATTTTAGATAATCAATGATAATTGACGATCACATTTATGATAGGTTTATTATCTATCTATTAGCCGAAAGACGTCCACTGCTGGACAAAGGCCTTCCCCAATCCTCGCATCCAGCGGCTTCCCGCAACCTTCACCAGGTCGTCGGTCCACCGAGTCTAAGTCAGTTGGCTTTGACCAGCAGACAGATCCCTTGCGAATACTTTTGACCCTTTATTACGCTCGATAGCCTCTTTAATACGATTTCTATTAAATTGACGTATATCGCGGGTCAAGGACTTGGGGATCTGTCTGTTTAGTCGCCGATACTGACAAGCATCTTCAGAGGATTTTAGAATCAGGCTTCGTCTTTCCTCCATGAGCTTGCTGGTGGGGTTTGAGATACGAGATGTTCTTTTTGAACGTCTGGTTTTGAAAGCTTTATTCCCAGCCGTTTGGACAATTTCCACGAACTTGTCGTTGTATTTGTTTACACTTTCGCATTCTCCTAGGCATTCGAAGCGGTTGTGCAACTCGAGCTGAAAGCTTTCGGGGTTTTGGAATTGGATAGGCACTGGTCGGAGCGTGGACTTCATCAATCGACATTTTTCCAGCTTTGTTTTTAGGTTCAATGTGCCTCTTACCATTCGGTGATCGCTTCCTGTCTTCAGCGAGTTGATAACAGAGACATCATTTAATATTTGCCTTTTTGTCTACAAGATGAAGTCAATCTCATTTTTTACTACACCATTGGGATGCAGCCATGTCCACTTGGCCTGTTTTGGCTTTTCAAAGAAAGAGTTCATCATAAAGAGGCCCTCCTTCTCCATAAAGCTGGTCAGCAGCTGACCCCGCGCATTCCTTTCTCCGTATCCAAATTTCCCCACTCTCAGCTCGTTGTCACTTCGTTTGCCTAGTTTCGCGTTGAAGTCCCCCATCACAACGGTGTAATGGGTCCTGGAGCTATGTATGGCTCTGGAGATATCCTCATACATAGCCTCCACCTCGTCGTCGGGGTGTTCCGCGGTCGGTGCATATACCTGTATGACCTTCAGCGAATACCGTTTGGTGATTCTGAGTATAAGGTAAGCTACCCTCGTCGAAACACTCTCGACCTGGACCACGTTGTTAACGAGGGACTTGTGGACAATAAACCCGACACCACCCTGGTCGCCCTCCCGGAAATAGAGCAGGTTTCCGGACTTAAGGATCATGGTGTCCTCTCCCTCTATTCGGACTTCACATAATCCTACAATGTCCCACCGTAGCCTGCTCAATTCCTCCTCCAGTTCAGCGAGTTTCTCGTCTGTTCGCAGTGTGCGCGTGTTGTATGTTGCCAGGGCCAAAGGACTTCGTTTTTGGTAGCCTGGCCTCTGCCGGAGATTCTTCGCACCCCATGCCCCGCCGTTACCGTGACCGCTACCGGAGTCAGGAATAGCGGGGCTGCCGGGGACTAGGGGCCGTTTTTTAGGGTTTATATCCATGGGGGGGAGTTGCCGTAATCGCTATGCTTGGCATGCGGGTTGGCGATCGCAGTGTGGCGTGAGCCGAGATGGTATGCGGAAAAGACGCTGCTGCCCCATCTTCCGGTTTATGGATCCCTTAGTCGCCTTTTACGACACCCACGGGAAGAGATGGGGTTTATTAAGTTAAAACTAATTACCTTGTTTCTTTTATTTGAAGTAGGTAGTTGTTTGATTTTATAATTTTTTAACATGTTGTCGCAAATAAATATGATTGATTTTAGAAATTTTAATGAGTCTATTTTATCTAATTGCAAAATAGTGTCCTACCACGTAAAACCCTATTTTATTTGACTTTATAACTTTTCGAATAATATTCGAATATTCGAATATCTCAGGCAAAAATATTCGAATATTCGAATACCAAAATTTTCGAATATTTGCATGCCCTAGTCCTATCCTACAACTATTTTGTTACGTTATACTTTCTGTATACAGAAGTGATAAAGAAGTCTGAATCAGAATCTGATAATTCTAGTTTTCGTTTTTGGAATCTATTAGTGTAAGACAATCGATACCCATCAAAATCTGTAGCTTTTTTGTCATGACTATATTTCTTATTTCTTCGTTGCTCGAAAGTAAAAAAAAAAAGAATCCAATATCTTTTGTTGCAAATCTTAAGTCGATTCTTTCTGAAAAAAAAAACATCGAGTTTTCTACAAAAATACTTCATTTAAAAAAGTTTTAATTATTTTTTAAGGCACTGGAATCACTCATTCCAAACATGACCGAACGATCACTATTTTTATTAGTTATTTTTATCTCCGTCTCATGTGAAACAGTGACCGATACAGCGGGATAAAATATGTAATACGTCGTCGCGAACCTAATATGCGTAGACCACAATATGATGTTTTTACTATACTACAACAAAGCAACAATAATTCATGATGTTTTACTAACACAGTAGTCTTAAGTTTACTAACAAAACTGTATGTATACTAAATTACTAACACATTAGTTTAAAGTTTACTAACAACTATGAATCATGTCACTTAAAATAAATGTTTAAATAAAATAAAAATACTATTTCCCAATGATTCCGTGATCGATCTGGGTAGAAGACTAGAATAAATTTTTCATGAATATTTTATCAGTGTTCACCTTGCTAAAAATTATAGTAAATTCATTTTTTCAACCGCTTCAACATGTATCGACAAAACCTTGTACTAGTAATTTCAACAGCAAGGCCTCGTTGAGATAGGTCATGGACTATACAATACCTAGAAGTTAGTAGCTATTACTTATTTGTGAAGGCCGAAGTACAACCTCAGAATTAATCCATTAAATCAGTTTGAACCCTTGAACGAATGCGTGAATACCAGAAATTATTTTAGATTGTTGTACAGAATAGAAAGATAGAGTAACTTCTTCTTGGTCGGTTCGGTCTTGGCAGAGTGGTCATGGTCGTTATGTGGTGGCTTTAGTGGCCCTTTGAACAACATGTCGGCATTCCTCTCTCATCGCAGCTCTACTGGTGCATTCATTAAAATAAATTTCCAGCGCAGACTTGATTGATAGAAACTATTTCAGAGAAAATAATTTACAAAGCTTTATAGGGTACAATATAAAATTAAATGTGTAGCAATGGTGGACTTTTACTCATTATACTTTTGTTCTTCGACTTTGCTGAAATAGCAAGTCACTTTAATGAGTAGAAGTTCACCTTATCGGTTTGTTACAAACTGTATGCCATCTATGTTCATTGGTCCATTCCTTCAGCATTATTCTGTCGGAGCATCAACCCACTCTCTATTGGTTAGGGAGACCTACATAAGTGTCTCTGCTCGGCTCATAGCCAGCTCATCTCCTATTTTGTTTGTTTCCCTCCATGCCGTTATGCCCAAGTATGCCTGTGTTACATGCGAAGTAAAGTAACCGTGTTTATCTTCTTAGTTTCCTTCTTAAATTTTGAATCAATTCCGGCAAACCCTCCTTTTTGGAACTACTTACGAACCAGATTTATGAGTGTTCAACTAATGGTCTAAGTTAGACCATTAGTTGGTCTAATGGTTCTCCATTCAGGAACGCAGTTTTCACGTCCGATCTGGTGTGACGCACACCTGCCTTGCAGCGGCGCAATATCTCGTTGTGACCCAATGGTCAGGCGTCCCGGCGTCTTCGGAGCCTTCCGAAACAGAGGTCACATCTTCAGGACCTGGTACCCATGTGACGTCCTATGAATGACTTGTTGAAGTGGAGCTCGTAGTATCATTTAAGCTTCTTTCTGAAATTTTATTAACATCCGTCGAAATACTATTTTCTATCATCACAGGTAATGGGGCCCCTATATGTATGTATCTCCGCAATACCCAAACGGAGTATTCGAGCTCTTTCCAATAGGGCCCGTGAAAATCTATACAGTGACAGCTACCAGTAGTATACCTATCAGCGATATGATATTTATCGGCAGCTGTAGCGGTAATGCAGTTACGGACTCAGGCGGGCGACAGGGCGGACGGAAGCGCGCGCGTTACACTGACATGACGCTCGCGTGCTCGTATGCATCGGCGCCTGTGTTGTGAACAATGGAGGACACTAAAGTTAAATTAAAGCTCAAACTTAGTATGTATATAAAAGTAAACGTCAGTTGTTATAAGGCAATACGTGGACCTTTAACTTTTACGAGTAAGGGTCGGCAGCAATGACTGGTTTCGGCGTTTAAAAAATATTGACAACGTTTATGAAACCTAAGTACCTATTGATAATTAAAAAGATGAAGTATAACATAAGCAATAGAAAATGCTGTTAAATATTAGCTACCGCATTCAGTTTTAAAGTAAGTTAAAATTATGTGACGTTATATTTTCATATTTTTTTATATTTCTCAAGCATTTTTTGTTCTGCTTTAAGATTTTCTCATAAAATACTTCTTTACAATGTATTTTGTTTAGTGTACAACTAAGTAGTAGAGTGTGGCCACTAATTTCCGGGGTGTCGGAGAGCAATGTTAGACAGACGATTCCTGTCCCTGTTCTGTTTTTACTAAAATAGATATATACAGGTGTAATAAAATATGTGTAGGACCCTCTGACTTGGTCTTCTATTAACCAAATTAAAAAGATTTAGTTCTAAGTCATTTCTGAAATAACAAACCAAGTTGAACTCTTCGTACATATACAAATTGATTGGCCAACTTTGCAGGGAGAGTCTAACATATTTTTTGCATTTTCAGCTAAGTCATAGAACGTTTGTTCGGTGTCATAAGAAGCCCTAGTAATGGGTCCTACAACTATTTTGTTACATCTTGTTCTCACATCGCTGAAACAACGATAATATGAATGAATGAATGGAAACACTTTATTGCACAACATAAACAATATACGTGAAAAAAATTATGTTTAACCGTTGTCACGAAGAGTGTTTAATAGCACTTATCAAAGCAAATATTGCATCTTGTTACTTTGCATGCGTTGGTTGGATAGCTTGAATTTATAATTTTCAATACTTTCCCCCAATGAGTGTAGCATCCAGCACCACAAACTCGCCTAATGGGCCAGATAGGACAGTTTTGGTGCCAAGTTTGCAACACGACCTATGTATACAAGAGCTGTAGGTAATGTGCCTACATAAGTAGTTATATCTAATCCGTTTTTTCAAAGTTTTTCATTTATAATAATATAGACTACTTATTACAGATCAAAACGATGAAAAAATATCTACAGTTGTGTAAAGTGTACCGTGGTTGTAGAAATGCTTACTCCGTCTGGTCGAGACGGCGCGCTGCCAACTGCACTAAACCCAGACCAATGACCGATCGGTCGCTCTGGCCTAGAGCAATGATGACCAATTTGCTCTTTTATTACATTAGTTATTAGTGCTAAATTGAACGATATTTACAGAAACTTCAAAATACCGTAATTATCACTGTTAATACTTACTCTCCATACAACAGTTGGTGTGATAAAGTGCACAGGCTTATAGAGCTTTAATCACTTGCATGTAGTGCTTTTTTATATGTATAATACGAAGACTTTATTGGTCTTTGGTTCTGCATCATTACCATAATAAAACTCACTCAAATGTGAGGTGATGGACACTTAAATCGATGTTCGAAAGCAGCAAAATTTTAAAAAGGAGGTATAAATATTTTATGTAACAGGTATCTCTGCTTGGCATGTGCTGGCGCGTTATATGATAACAAACAGGTTATACTCATTTTGGCCAGACTAGACGTGCAGTTTACGCGGGGTGAGTTTTGGCACAAAACATAGATACAGAAGGTCCGCTCAATACGCTCACAAAAATCCTAAGCATATACATGCTTATAGACGTATACGGTCGTTGTAGGCAAGATCACATACTGTGTGATCGTGACCTTGCCTCGAACGACCGTATATTTCTATAAGCATGTATATGCTTACGATATTAGTGGTTTGTATTGAGCGGACCTTCTCTGTCTAGTTTGTGGTATTTTGTGGTTGGTTCAACAAATTTCGCCAAGAGGAAGATCGATTGGTTTTTTGCTATTACTCGTATTTAGAAAGCGATACGCCTGCTCTAAGCAGAGTCCTGTCTAGTGCCAGAGGCAATCCTGAACGTGTTGGCACAGCATTAGGACTACAGAGGCGCTATGCGTCAGCTTTGCCTCTGTAAAATAATTTTTATTTCGTCGCTCCGGGGGAACAGGGCTCAAGTTTGCCACCTATCACATAAAAAAAAAGTTTCTGACTTCTTTATTAAGCCTCATTATTGTATATATTATTATTTTTTAAAACTCATCTATTTTAATAATTTATACTGCTACTTACTAACTTAATTTACTGAGGTATTCATAAAATTTATTTGATTATGAGCAAATAAATTATGATAAACTCATAATCCCCTGAGTGTAGTGATCCATTATGGTGCATCTTAAAGGACACTGCTACTAAAAATTTTTTTACTGTCAATTAGTAATTAAATAACATATAATAACGCACGTGAAAGCATAGTATAATTTGGTAAAATGTTTGATGTTATACCCAAGAATATTGTGTCTAAATATCCATGATCCACATAATTAAATTTAAATTCGGATTGTATTTTACCATTTATTAAAATATTATAAGTAGGGAAAATAAAAGTATTTTTAAATACCTATTTTTACATTATTTATTATCATACCACGCTTCACAGCTCTCCGATCAGCTATAATTTTGTATTTTTGGAGACACCCTATTATAGTCTAATCAACATCGCATTTGTTGCCCTTAGTTTACGCTTATTCAACCTACAGTCAATTTGCCGATTCCGATCTCAAAATGACCTTACGGAGTCACCTTGAGGGAACCTCGGGTGAGGAGGTATTTGCAAAATTGTGGGTCTAACACGCGACCTCCGACGCCGATCGATCTGGTCTGCAATACTGTGCTCTCATTAACTTATCTAGCTTCTATATATCTTCTATTACCAATTTTGTAAATGGAACTTTAAAAGGCTGAGTCAACAAAATACTGTAGTAGTTACTATCTTAAAAGGAGTTTAGCCGTATTTCTTACCGACCTTCATAGATTAACGACGATGTAACAGAGTGTTTTATAAAGGGTGTAACAAAAAGTTTAGTAACACCTCATAGTGGGCTTCTTTCTACTCATGAAACTAAATAACTTTTGCTCCAGTGTTGTTTTGAAGATTTCATCAACGTTGTACATTGAAATTTGTCCAGTTTCACGAGTAGAAACTCACCACAAAGTGTTGCTTCATTTTTTTAACACATTCCCTGCGTTACGCCAAGTATTTTGCCCTATCTGGGTATCCGACAGTGCGGCAGCTCGTTTTCCTTGTTATACGCTCGTTACGGGGATTATTTACCTATGTTCCCGTACATGTAGAAAAGAGACTGATATTCTCAATATTGTTGTTATAAATATAATAATTTTCTAAAAAAATTAAATTACGCTAAAATAGTTGCCGTACGCACAGTGAGGAAATTATTTTCATCCAGTGTGGTACGGCAACTATTTTGCCGTACCCAACCCCGCACCTCACTGCATGCGCAATAGTGCGGGCCATGAGTGAGATGTATTTTGTGCTCGATATTTCTTTTTGCATAAATTACGAAAAACCAATGGATGTTCACGAAATAAAATAAGCATGAATGTGCAGAAGCAAGAAAGAAACTTGTTCACATTTTTAAAGATTAATTTGTTTGTACAATATGTTGCTACTTGATAAGATAACCAAGCAAAATAGATACCTAAGTCTTTCTTTACTTTTGGTTCCTAAATGATTTTAAAATTGATGTTGCTTGTTAAGAGAATTATGTTGATTTACACATCTTTAAATTTTAATGTTGTGTCCATAGTAAAGAATATCGATAAAAATATTGGTTGTCTATTTAACAAGTATACCCCATCCCTAGCATTTTATCACTTATATACTATACGCCAAATATATTTCCGTAAATGGCTGATTTTGAAAAAAACCCTTTATCTTTCAAAATATCTTCCAGAACCCCGTGCTACCGTAGCTATGTATAGACGAGGATGCCCTTGAGCCCGGAATACGCGCGGTACTTTTTCTATAGTAGACTCGCGGCGCGGCGGCGGAATCATGGTGGTTGACGAAAATATTGCCCCGTGTTTACAAAAATGATGATTATTCAAAAACTACAACATGTATCAATGCGAAATAAAAAGTAATTTACTCTGTATTAATTGACTATTTTATTTATCCCTAATTCAAGTGTTATTTCTGAAACAATATAATTATAATTTCATGCTAAAACCGTACTTTGGAAAAATTTCCGACGGCAAAGTAAATCACAATTTTTAGAAGATTTTGGTATATTTGTAAGAGTAAATTATGGTTTCGGTAAAGTTAAATGTATGATTGATCAACCTACATAATTAGTTTTATCATATTTGATAGAAAAAATATGATAAACTACGATAAACACCACTGAATCACGCACGCGCACCTATGAAGTTTGCATTGATTTCGAACTGACATTCAAAATTCATAGACAAGTATTATACATCAAATTAAAGAGGATTTTACCCTCTCTTTTCTTCTTATACACATCTAATACGGTTAAAATAAGATGGCAATACAAGGAAGCACTTTTTAAATGAGTCATCTACGTGGGTACCCATATACGCATTCCGAGTCTCGGGTTGCAAATTATTTGGCGGGTACCCATATACGCATTCCGAATAGGGTGGTCTATCGATAAGTTTAAAAAAACGTTGTTATGATGAGTTTCCACGTCTGTATGGACCTTGGAAGTCAGGTCCTGGTACGGCAAAATAAAGACCGTAAAGCAAAGCAGGCAATATAGATACGGGCAGTATTTGTCTCGTACCGCACTGGCAGTAAGTTTAGTTCTAGCGCCAACGCAGGGAATGTGTTAAAGTATAATTTTTTATTATGTGTTCAGTTTTCCAGACATGATTTATTTCATTTTTGTAGTTAATGATATAAACCGATATCTATACCGCATCCACATACAGGGTGTTAAAAAAAGTGCATTTAAAATTTTAAGGGGTTTCTAAGAATCTGACAGAAATTGATTTTGAGTAACCCATTAAAATCTCAAACACATATTTTTAAACAACCTGTATTAATTAAATAAAGTGAATTATTAAGTGATTAAATAAATTGCATTAATTACACGGGCGCAAACATAGCAGATGCATTACTGCATACAATTTTACTGAGGGAAATACGAAATAGGAATGATTAGTGAGCGAGTGCGAGTGAGTGGATAGATCGGTGGGCAAAGGTTATGCAAAACTGTGACAGCGCTAGCCATACCTTTCATTCCTGTTTTATTGGTTGGTTGCCGGGACTCTGTACCGAGCACACGTCTGTTGAGTTATAATAATTTAGAATTATTACCATTTTAGAATAGTTTCAACGTTATTTTTGTGATGGAGAAATAGCTGTGATTCAGATTCCGAGATAAGCGTTTATAAGAAGAGGATTAACTCGGTAGACAGCTCCGTTTTCTGAGTTTCTTTAAGTGCCCTTAGAGCCGTGACATTCATTTGACATTGGCGTTTCGCCATTATTATACTGATGATTCTCCTAAATACTCGCTTATCTCTTTTCACTTGACATTGGCAAAATCACTCTTAATTGTTGTGGAATGCCAAAGATAAAAGAAGAAGAAGACAGAGATATACATACTCTCAAAATTTTAACTCGTTTTCTTCTCATCGAACTGATTAACTTTTCGTATCTCATGAAACCTATACTGAAACCGCAAACCAAATTGGACTTAACCTTTTTTAAACTTCTGTTGGGTTCTTTGGGAAAAGTTGTTTAGTTTCGAGAGTAGCCTTTTTACACCCTGTATTTTTTACAAAACTGTTCCAACCTGTTATTTTCCTAAAAGTTCAGTCATAATTGTAGAAATAAAACATAAGTTTGTTCGAACGAAGCCATATTTATAAGTTTGGTGTTTGAACTTTTTGACTTTGAAGGTAAAAAGTATCGAGTAAAGTTTGTCAAATCGTGTTTTTGGAGCCATACTGAGGAAAACTATAATAAATAAACTGTAACTCAATTTTTTTTATTGATTTTTTTAAGAGTTTAGTATTAGAGAGAAATATTCAATATATCTAGTATCTTATAACATTAAACTTGCTCTGGAGAAGTTCACTTCACTTTCTGTTTATAGTAGATTGTCTCGCATTTTAAATATCTGGTACTCCGAAACGAACACGATAAGACTAACTTTATTGTTAGAGACCTAAAATGCACTATAAATAGTTTACAGAATCTTATCTGTGTATGTGCGACGGTAAATTATGTGTGTGTTTATGTGTATATAGCTGCAATTAAAAAAACACTTGTTGGATTGATTGGAGTAAAACTTCTCCGGTTACCAAAAACTTACTCAAGAGCACTGCGATAGAGTCGTTTATGCTAAGAAATACGGCCAGGCCAAAACTATGGCAACAACAACATCACTCTTATCTATCCAAGCCATTTGTTGACAATTCCCTTCAAAACTTTGTGACAGCGAATTCCTAGTGTATTGAAAAAATCCTTGTGTTTTTGACCATTAAGGTTAAACGTCAGTCACCCTATTTCATACAAATTTACATCGGTCAAAACTATACAAATACACACAATATTTTTGATTTTATCTGTCCAACGTAAACTTTACAACGTTTTATTTTCGCCAAATGTATATAATTATATTATTTATTTCTGTAATATCATTAAAAACTGCCGTAAAATACCATAAATTTTACGCATGTAGTGGTGTATAATTCAGCACCACCTTTCTGAAATGACAGTAACTACAATCTCAACTAGTCTGATAAGCTTTGTTTATCAGACTAGTTTAGCTGAGGATTTCGTTTTTAGCGCCATCTTGCATTTTGCTTGAGCATTACCAAAGTAGCAAATTTATTATAAAGACTTTTTAGTCTGAGTAATTTATGCTGGCAAACTTTTTTATATTCAGAAAAAAAAGGTGCTGTCATTCTCACGTCAGGGTATCTGACAGACGAAAATATTGTTTACCCAACAAGGTCTAGTTGTGAGTTTCAGCTAGATATTTGTGATACACAGGCTGATATTTTTACTTATACAGAATGTGTAAAAAGATCACTCCTGGAATTTTTTATTATGGGATCCACTAATGAAACTGAACAACTTTTCCGAATGAACCTTAAGAATGCTGAATACCTACTTAAGACAATTTTTGGATACACCATACAAAATTGGCCGGTTAGGTGACCATATTATATGAAAACTTCATTTTTATGCGAATTTTGTATGGGTTCCTTAAGATAAGCTTTACGGTTTCATAAATAGAACAGTCTGATAAAGTTTCCGGAAGTTACAGCCTGTATAAGGTGCATTCAAAAATTTTTTGACTCATACCATGCCCCATTTAAAATTTTAACCGCCTCCGTAGCGTAGTGGCTTGTCCGCTCGCTTCACATCAGGAGGTCGCGGGTTCGATTCCCGGCGGGATGTAACTTTCTGGATTCGGTTTGGTTGGTGATAGGGCATTTTCTGAGCCCGCTTGGCATATGCCACCATCTTATCTAAGTCTTGCCGCCAAACATCAACGTTAACAGCATTGATGTGTTCCGGCATGAAGGTAAGATAACCAGTTCCCCACTGCGTTGGGGAATCTTGGTAAGCCCGCTTTCGTATTCGGCATCATCGTCACTTACCATCAGGTGAGATGATGCCAAGGGCTTACCAATTGAGGGTAAAAAAAAAAGATGATAGCTAACCAGGCAGGCTCCGAGAATGCTCTACCACCGACCAAACGGAATCTTACATATTATAGTTAGACTCCGCCGGGAATCGAACCCGCAACCTTCTGATGTAAAGCGAGCGACTAGACAACGGAGGCGGGTTTCCGGGAGTATTATTATTGTCTCGTTTGACAAAAAATAAGTAGTTACCAGCAACCACGTGATACAACCCGAACCTTAGATATGTAGATTTTCATACACGGAAAGTAAAATCTCGACAAAAACATTCACATATCAAGTAAAAAGTCTTACACGTCAATATTTATAGACTCGACTGTAAAATGTAATGAATTCCCGCCATGTAGCACCAAGTTTCAGGTTATAGAATAATTTATTTCTCAAAAAAGGATAAACAGTTATTCACTTACACAATATTTTTATCACCAAAATATATTCCTAAACATAGTCGTCTATGTACAAAAACCTCGTTTTATTCAAACTCACTTGTCAAACATGGTTATGATAAATTTTTCCAAAGTATTTTGGCGCTTTCAATATCTCCACAAGACAGGCATTCCAGACTTCGAACGCAGTTTTCTTTTCTCTTCAATTAAAGGCTAAAAAACAGTATCACTCCCTATCAGAGCATGAAGTATGGGCAGCATTGTTGCTTTTTATGTTCTTGAAATTGTGACAAAATCGCAGCATGTTAAGGTTTTATTTTAAATTACTTACCTATACGAAAATTTTATTTTTAGATACATTTTTTAAATACGAAACTCATGATTTAATTCTATTACAAGACCAAAAAAGGAATAATGTTGTCCTTATTCTATGCTCTAACCGGGTTTAACACCTTTCCAGCCTCTAATGGAGGAGGAAAGAAAACCGCGTTCGAAACCTGGACTGTTTGTTCTCCAGCAACTCTCGGTTTCAAAATGCTGGCTTGTGGAGACATTGCAAGCGCCAAAAAAGCTTTCGAAAAATTTATCATAACCATGTACCTATGACAAGACAGTTTGAATAAATTGTATTGTACATAGATTTCTCTGTTTGTGGTATAAAATTATTTTAAATTGATTTGTTTTAAATATGTTTAAGATCCAGCTAGTGCACCAGCTTAACCGATTGCAGGCGAGAATTATTCTCTAACAGAGACCGACAAATAGAGAATATTCCATCAACGCACGAAAGTTTTCAACAACATCTTCTAAGAGCACTATACCAGGGTGTCCACGTATGGGATCAGACATTAGTACCCATTCAAAATCTCTCACGTCCGGCTTAGTGAAGGTGGGAAATAGCCACAAATAATCAGTAGATACCGGCATGGACTACTGCTGTGGCTGCTACCGCTTGTTTAGAGCTAATTCGGTGCAAATGCAGTTCAAATCACATTGTGGCTTTAGATGCAACTGTAAAAAAAAAACAAATGAAATGCCCCGAATTATGCCTTTGCAGTTCACATTTTCAAATGTCGGAGGAATGAGCACTCAGAACAAAGGTATACTCGTTATTCATTAGTCATGGGGTTTCTGGCCTAATAAAATATAAGCTTCCTTATTCCCAACTAGTTGTTGTGCAAGTGAGGTACTTACACATCTGGATTCTGGACAAAGGGATCGCCCGCCCTTTAGGATACGGTGCTAAATATTTTAAGAGGGAACAGGAAATGGACAGTAATATTTTTTAAAACAAATATAGTTAAGATAAGATAAGATAAATATACTTTATTGCACACCAAAAGAGTACAAATAACAACGAAAACACATAAAGTATTTAAACATTTATATGCAAAGGCGGTCTTATCGCTATCAAAAATAGCAGGTTCGATTTTTGTTAATTTTATTTTTTTTGTCTGACATGGTACAAAATCAATCCAAAACTGAAGGCTGCGTCCTCGGTTCATCCGAAAACTACACCAAATTCAAAATTATTGCTCAATATAATAGTTAACTGAAGCGCGGCAGATTAAAACGCTCACGAATGCCTTGCGCCGTGCAACGTTCAAAATTTATTTCTGAAGCTTTTTATTTAGTAAATGCCGTTAGTGTTTATGTTTTTATATTTTTGATATGTTTTGGTTTTCTACCAAAATTTTTTGTTTATGCCATTAGTGCACATTTTTTAAACTATATCATCTTGTTGGTTTTTTTATTTTTATTTTATTAGATTTTTTCACAATAAGAGTAATAGATTGAACAAATGTAATACAAAAAAATGAAAGCTCCATTCTCGGTTTATTCGAAAACGATACCAAGTTCAAGATAATAGGTCAAATAGAGCTGATATTTTTTGAGACAGTGAGAATTTGAAAAACACATTTTTTATCATCAGTACAACAAAAAAAACCGGCCAAGTGCGAGTCGGACTCGCGTACTGAGGGTTCCATATAAATTCATAATCACACATGTCATGAACTCTATATTTTTTATATTTGAGTTGATTGAATGAAAGGTAATTTTCGGTTTACGATTTATGACGTATTAAAAAAACTACTTACTAAATCTCGTTCAAACCAATTTTTGGTGGAAGTTTGCATGGTAATGTACATCATATAATTTTTCTAGTTTTATCAACAACAATAAACTCAACCAGATGGCGCTGATAACATTTGCAATAAGAAAATCTCTAAAAAGTCGCCAAAAATGATTGATATTACTGACTTATAAATGATGAACAACTTTCAAATATTACGTATCATTGAATATTTTTCTATTTTTTTATCAAAAAAAAAAGGATGAATTGGAGGGTTTTTTTTAATAGAATCAAATTATAAAATAATATTATAGATATTTTCAGAACAAATATTGCTTGTCATTTCGTCCCTTAGAAGGCCACTACCGACTAAAACAACACCCTGCATAATGTTTCATAGAAAATATATCTTATATGTACTACTAAACAAGTTATCTTAGTTTATAAAAACTCCGATTGAACGAGCGACGCTCGGTCTCCCAGCTAGTTCAATATAATAAGAAAATTATCAGTATCATTATTTATATTAGAATGAATTATTTTAAAATTATAATACCCATTTAAATTCAGTCACTGGGACGATATTGGGTTGTTAACTAAGTAACTATGATGGTTATCATCCCAGCGAATGTGTTATTGTCAATCAATCTGATGAGACCGTGAGAGTGAGTGTCTGAATTTAAATGTATATTGGAGTAATTTATTATTCTTTAAATGATTATACTGATAATTATGTTATTTTAATTAACAAAACATCAACTTTTCTTAATCAATTTTATCTATTGAAAAACTTTCATCTGTATGGATAAAATAAATTGAAAAAATTAAAAAAAAAATGAATCTACTTTTCTCGACAATGAAAACGAATTTCATGCTGCCACTTCACGGAAGTAATAAGGGGGCCATTCCCTATGACATATACATAAAAATTATGGTAATCTATGATTCCTAAGTTTGATACTCTCCTTAGCTTGCGGAGGCACTACCGTGACTCCAAATAGCGTAAGACTTGGCTTGCAAAGGCTTGCAAGGCCGTGCCTCCACAAATTTTCGACATCACTTCGTATCTCCTTGCATGATACGTATCTCCTTGCAGGCTATTGCTAGGCAACGTTGTTATTCAATAAATGTTATGTGACTGAACAGATATTTTAAGTTTTTAATATTGGCGACGAGGCCAATTCAATGGTTTTAAAGAAATTAAAACGCACAAGAAGCTCAGTACAGTTTATTAACGCGCACAGAAAATGTGCTTGACACTCAAGACCCAAGTAAGTATATAGCCCCGCTTGGAGTTACTCGACAAAACAATAAAGAAATTTTACGAAATACAGAACAACATAGAACTAGAAACCGAAGATGAACATCTTGAGGAAGAAACCTTCTACAGATTCGAGTTTGAGGAGTTTTGTATAGCACTGAAAACTACATTACGAAAACTAAGTATTACTTCACCACTCAAGGGGAAACCTCAGTCCGCTTGAGGCAGACAGAAACTCCAAGAGGGACTCCCTACCTACTGATGTTTGGAAAAGAGTTTAGAACTAAGCTACATGCCATGCTAGTCCCATACCTAGACCGGAGCCACGTAGTCAGAGGACAAGGAGGCATTTCTCTCCTGGAGACAAGGTGGCCAGGAGTTACTCCTCTCTTGCCCAGAAGTTTGAATTCGGCACAATAACCCGACGTCTGGGTGGAGTACATTATGAAGTCAGAACCGATGGGGGACTCCTGTGGATCCGTCACCTCGACCTGATTCGCGGGGGAGACGTGATACATATCTCCTTGCAGGCCAATGCTATGAATGATTGCTATGCGACATTGTTATTCAATAAATGATTTTTTTCTTTTAAAAAATCTTTTCTTTTATCGCTCTTGGGTCTTGTTATTTACATATTTACTTATGTTCATACTAAATAAAAAAATAAAAAGACAAAAATAATAAAGTCTCGTAGGATACGAACCCGGACCTTAAAAGCAATAACGTAAAAAGTTCGTACAAAATTTGCTGCTTGCACCTCTGGGTTATGGACTACTTATAGAGGTAAGTCAAAAATAAGCATCATATACGTAAACAAATTATGTATGTGTGCGTAATTTGAGCCCTTATTCATACGAGATAAACGCAAAACTATAATTGTAAGGGGACAAATATATCGAAATCCTTATTTAATTAACATTATTATGGTTTATTAGCGTACATTGATCTTGTAACTGCTCGCTGTTTTACGTAATATGGTTTAGGGTTATTTATACTATTTTTAAATCGAAAAACCAAGTTATAGTCAGATTAACGCCATCTAACGGATTTTTTCAACCAGGGAGCACTTACGTTTAACCTTAAGTATAATTTTCTCGAAAAACATTACACAGCATGTCATGCTATTTTTTTCTAAGGAAAGATTATAACGGAGGGTATGGTAGGTGTTGTATATTATACGTGGGTACTTGTGTGTCGACGAATAAAGGTCAGTGCAATGCGAATTACCGGCGGTTTCATTTCGCTCCTCTGCATTTACGTATAACAAATTGAACAGTAGGGAGAATCTTAACTAGATTTAGTTTAAAGTTCTCAGAGTAGTCTTTGGTTTTCAGTATTTTCGGTATCACTTAGAAAATACGATACTATTAAGTTCTGTATAGATCGTTGATGTCTTTTGTATGACCATTTAATTTCATCCATCGATGCAAGTAATAGACGTGTAATAAAATAAAATAAAAACCATTTTTTTTGGAAACTACGGTACCTGTTCTTGGAGATTTATTACTTTTGAGATTCCTTTAGTTATTAGAAAATCACGAGTCAGTTGGTACTTATTTTTCTTTTTGTCTCCGAACAAGTTTTAAACATATATTTTTTTGAATATGTTCCGACATAAAACAATAATGAGTTTTTATATCTCTAGAGTTTCAATTTCTTGCATTAATTGATGTCTTGTTTTATCGTCTGAAGGATGTAAGAACGATAACAAGTCACTAAGAATAACATTTTGCCTAATGCTGATTTCTGATTCTGCGCTGTCCTATCTTTATGTACTAACTTATTGTAATTCTGATATTTTTATTAATTATTTAATTTGAACTTAGAACAATATTTCTTAAATTTGACACATTTCAATCAATCAATCAAATACTCTTTATTGACTACAATACAAATACACATAACACATACAAAACAAAAAAGAAAAAAAAACAAGTAGTACAATCTGGGCGGTCTTATCGCTAAAAGCGATTTCTTCCAGACAACCCGGGACAACATTCAATATTTAACGAACGCTATTTTATACTGATGTTAACAACCTACTCCTGAAGCTCGGGTCTCTTCCTAAGTTTTGGATAAGGAGACAGACCAGCCCTAACGTAAAATATTGAAAATAGTTTCTACTGGCTGCTGAGCTGAACTGATGTTATTTCAGTTTTTCAAAAAAGATACACGGTAACGATATTTATATACGTAAAATTATTTTAAAATATACTGATTAGTTTCTTAAAAAAGCACGGACTAAGTTTTCACGATGTTCAGGACCCCCTTAACATGTTTTTTGTCGGAAATTTTAACTATCTAAGCTGGTATCTGAGATCAATGTTTTTGGGAATTATTACAAAAATTTAGGTTGCACATTTACTAGAAAAGTTGGATGATCCAGTTCAAGTTAAACATTAACCCTACGAAAAGCTTAGAACTTGAACCTTAGTCACCAAGAAAGATGAAACCATTTTATTCAATGCATTCATAAAGTGTCATTCGTGAGTATTATTTTTAACTCACTACCATTAAATAATATACTAATATGTAGTATATAATATTTAATTCAAATATTATGTTTGATCGTTGTTACCAGTATGGATGTACCGAAAAGTCAAAGAATAATTGACCACGCTGAATACGTTAAAAACAACCGACTTCAATCGCAACAACTCCAATTTTGATATGTTTTTGTTGATTTTCTCAAAAACCGCTGAATCGAAGTCGATAAAATTTATATGGGACCACCTGTGAAGTATACCCTTTTAAACAAAAAAGACTTTTCCAAATCGGTTCAGGCGTCTTCGAGTAATCGGTGAACATACATAAAAAAAAATAAAAAAAAGATTCCGACGAATTGAGAACCTCGTCCTTTTTTTTGAAGTCGGTTAAAAAGATACTTCACGTCGAAATGCACAGATGTGTAAAAAATAACAATATTTTTAGCAATATATAACTATGCACTGACTACGCCATCTATGGTGTGGTAGGGAAACTTTACAAACTTCTCGAAACCAACCGCCTGTCGAAAACCACCCCCAACAACGGGCTGTGGGATTGCGATAGTTCCCAAAACTGCGTAGATGGAGCTATTGAGTAAATAACATACTAATTACCGTACGTAATAAGTAGGTACGTAAGTCTTATTATTTGGTAAATCATTCAGCCAATTAATTTATTTGCTTTTTTATACAGAGTTATAGCATATAATTTCACATTTTTTGCTATTTCAACAATGTTGTAGAACAGAAGTGGTTCAGTTTTATTAGAAGTCCACACTGATTACCTTGTTTACTATAATATTTTCAGATACATTTTTCTTTGCAAACAAAAATTACCAAATTAAAAACAAATATATATAAAATATTATCAGGAATAAGCTCCAATGAAAACTTTCTCTCTGCATTTTCTTTGCTAGTCGTCTCAGGGGTGTAGAGATACAAATACGGAATCTATATGGATTTTATTATCATTCGCTGCGGTTGCGACCGCAGTGCGGGCAATATTGGCCAGCTACAGCCGGGAGCCGTGACGTGACCTTCTCCCCACCACTGATAAATAAAAAGTCACAGAAGCGCTGAAGCTGTACCCTTACTTACTAAGTACCTATCGACATATTTTTCCATTGCGAATCCTGCAAAGGTCAGATCGCAAAAGGCAGTATTTTTATTATTTTTTATTTTATAGAATAACTACAAACACAAGGACTCTTGCTTAAATGCTGTGCTCACTAGGTTCAAAGTCGCTGAAAGTCTCAAATCTGGATGATCCGGATAGGTATTGATCGGCAGTCGGTACCACAGAGTGCCCTGCCTAGTGTTTCGGTTCAAAGACAACGACATAAAATAATATATAAAAAGGCTCTTAAAAGTGTATGTAGATAGATTTAATATATCACAAGCCTTTTAAATGTTGAAATGCTTTTGGATTTCGGGAATGACATTATTTTTAATGCTGCTTCTATCGAACAAGTAATGAAAAAATATTGTACACTAAAACATATTTACGACTGAATACCTATATTAATAATATTTTTTTTTTTGTGATGTAACTATTATTTTTTTGTTTTCGTACTTTTTCCTTTACTTGTACTATAAGACATTGCTTCCTGCCAAATTTCATGATTTTAGGTATACGGTTAGTACCCTATAGGTTTTGATTACCATGCGAGTGTCCAAATTGGGTTGGCATAGAAGTTTGATTTTTTCATACCTTCAAGGGATTGCAGGCCTGAGTATTTGATATACATTTCAACTTGATACGTCTACGCGTTCCTGAAAAAGAGGGTTGTGACAGACAGACAGACGGACAACGAAGTGATCCTATAAGGATACCTTTTTTCCTTTTGAGGTACGGAACCCTAAAAATAACTCAATCTAGCAAAAAAAACTAAACCAAAAGTTAAAAACTGTGTGTTTACTGTTTATGATTTTAGTTTGGTAGTTTTCTAGTTTTATGTTTTAAGTGTTTAGCAGTTTTGTAGATTGAGTTATTTTTCAAAAGTCGGGCAACAAACCTTGAGTCGATTTTTAGGCCACCAGTATATTATAGTGAGAATTTTACTCATACATATAGGTATCTAAAAATTCAATCAACTTTACAGGAAATAATTTCATTCAGACCAAAAGCTGAATACTGTGAATCATTTCGTCACACCCGAATGGAGATAAATAATTAATTGGATTTTACTTGGTGGCTTATACGTCCAATAAATATATAATATAAAATATCTAAAGGATACTTTATACAGTATAAAAAAAAAAAAAACATTTTTAATGTGTATAAAGTGACTAATCCTATTTGAAAAAACCCACATTCCGATGTCGACTAAGGTGCATATTCAGTATTTCATGAGGTAGGTTGAATGCCGAGTCTAGATTTTACCATTTTCCTTTCCCTAGTGTTCCATTACCATTCGATGGTATCGTATTTGAGTTCGTTTTTTTAGGGTTCTGTACCTCAAAGAAAAAGGAACCCTTATAGGATCAGTGATCACTCATGTATCTGTCTATCTGTTTATCCGTCTTTTACAGCTAATTTCCTGTGAATCTATCTATTTTGGCAAATCAGAAAATGTTCAGTTTCCATACTGTACTGTGTGACATATCAAATGAAAGGGCTTGTTGTAAGTATCTTAAATATAATTTTAAAACAAATAGCTAAAACGTTAATTCAGAAAAACTACGAAAATTGACCATTCTCCACCCCTAAGCCTAAAATTTTGAAAAAATAATCATACAGAAAATAGTTCTTTATACATTACAGGAAAACCTATAAGAAGTCTATGGTTTTTAAAATAAGATGGTTTTCTAAATATTGTTTTTTATAAGGAACCCTCGGTGCGCGAGACAGACTCGCACTTGTCCGGTATTTTAACGAATATCTATCAAGTAGCTACATGGTACATTTTTAGAATGTAAGGATGACTATGTGATGGGTCAGCGAATCAGTTCAGCTATTCAGACTGCGGTAGATGTGGCTAGCTCGCGAACGAAGGCAGCCAGGCATTCCAGGCCGACCGCTCAGGAGCAAGCTCAGCGCATATTATACTCTAAATTGTCATTTTTAGGGTACCGTATCTCAATAAGAAAAAAAAGACGCTCACATAGGATTACTCGTGTGTGTTTGTCTGTCTAATGTCTGTCCGTCTGTCAAAGCTAATTTGCCCCGAATCTACTGGACCGATTAAGTCAAAACTTAGTACACATGGGACCCAAACAAGGACATGTAACCTAAATATATGAATTTTAAATGTGAGGGCAAATCAGAAAATTAAAAAACATGTTTGAAAACTGTACCGTGTTACATATCAAATGAGAGAACTTGTTGTTAAGGATCTCTAATATATAGTTTTAAATTTTTAAATAAATACTTAGTTTTAAAATTATTTAAGAAAATAGACAAAAAACTGACTGAAAAAATTTTTTCGGAGGGGGAATGCCCCTCCGAAACTACTGAGTCAAAAATTTTGAAAATCTTCTGAGCCTAAATCAATGCATGGGGGAAAAAATTCTCAGTTGCAAGTTTGTCCTTCAATCTGACTTATCTCTTTGTTAGAGCAATGTTCAATGCTTTCAAAACATGTTTGTACGAAACCTTCGGAGCACAAGTCACCTCGCTCTTGTCCGGTTTTTAACCTAACCACTAAATTCGTGAAAAAATTCGTTGCAACCAAAAACAATTCCGTTCAGAAAAAATAAAATAAAATAATGCCCTGGCCCAAAATCCATTCAAAATACGTCCAGCGTCCACCGTTAGAGAACCGGACTGACACACACATGCAAAGAGAGAGACAGAGACTTTATTTGTTATTTTTTTAGTTTTTTAGGCACTATTATTATCAGTATATTATTATTCTATTATAGTGCAAGATTTTTTTCCATGACCAATATTCGTACTTCCTTGCCCTCGTCGCTCTAAAGTAAAAAGACTCGCATGCCGTTTGTCCCACACTCACCTGTTTTATAATTTCTACCTGGCCTACTTATATACCCACTACTTGGCGGATTTTAGATACGCAGTGTTAAAATATTTTTTTAAAGCTTTTATTCAAATTGTAAAAAGATTATCATGAGGCCAGTGTAACGAATAGATATGAACTAATAAAGGCATCCATTTACAAATTAGTTACACCTAAAAGTTAGATGTTTGTTACTAACCTAACGATCATTCATCTAGGTTCGTCACATAACGATCCGAGACGATTCACCAACAATTTTAAAAGTCTATTCATACAAAAGTACTACTTTAGCGAACAGGACGATGACGATAAACTTCGTAAGCTTTATGACAGCCGATGAGAATAAATTCACGAAATACGTAAAAGATGGACTGCTTTCACGTTTATTTTACCAGTAACTATGCTAGTTCCATTTCAATTTTGATATTATTACCTTTTCATGATATTTATGGAGGTTTCCAAAAAACAAACATTTCCTCGTATAAAAAATCAATGTTTTACTTCCTCCACTTACAACAGTGTTCGAGGTACAAACGTATGAAATACCGGCAGAATCTACAAAGACGACATCTGTGTACCCACTAAACCATTTACAGATGTGTAATATAATAAATATTTTTCTACACACGACTCAGCAGATATGTAGGCAGTTATTTAACAGGCCCGTAGCCAGGATTTGTGGTCGGGGAGATTGATATTCCCAATTTTTTTTTTATGGCAGAGGTAACAAACGAGCAGATGGATCACCTGATGGTAAGCGATTACCGCCGCCCATAGACACCCGCAACACCAGAGGAGTCACAAGTGCGTTGCCGGCCTTTTCACAATTACATTCAGAGTTTTGTTTAAGAAAAGGTTTACTTGCTTTTTGTGCTTAAGCTGTTTGAGTAGTTGCAATATTAATCATCAGTATCAACTATCACACAATTCATGCATGATTAAATGGAAGCCTTAGTAAGCATTGCTGTATTTTGGACGTAAAGATATTGCGGAGCTTCCTGAACGCCGCTGCCCAGCAGGGTTTATTAGCGAAATTGGACTGCCAGCTCAAGTTGGATTGACCTCCGGTCTCGGAGGGGGAGTGATGTGGCGACATCTATCGCACCGCCACGAACTAAACCTAGAACGCGCTATTGAAAGTTTCTTCGGATTAACTACATATACAACTTCCAACCATCATTGGTTGGACCACGGCCGGTCCCCAGGCATACCACCTCGCCTGGCGGAGGTACCTCCCTTTTCCTCCGAAGAGTGGGAACACACAGTTCCTACAACCAACCAGAGGAGTAGTGACATAATTCATCTTGTCTATGTTAAAACCAACTTGTTGAGAGGCCCTGCTAAGTCCATCGAGCATTGTGCCTTAGTCTTCCAAGGTCTCAGCTCAGCCATGACCACGATAACGTTAGTGAATCGAAGGTTGGTAGTAAAGTTGGTATATACTCGCCGTTGATGTTCATGCCAAGTCTGTTCTCCAGAAGCTTCTGAAGCTATTTGAGAGCCATTCTAATATCGTACAAGTTGATTTTTATCCGGGATAATTTCATTACAGTGTCGGGTCAATCTGGTTCTCGGGTCTTCGGCCAAACTACTAACAAATAAGCGTATGGTCGTGTATGATTGCCCGTAGATAGCCAGTTCCGTATTACGTTGGGGAATCTTGATAAACCAACTTCCATCTTCGGTTTCATCGTCACTTGCCACCAGGTGAGATGATGCCAAGGGCTTACCAATGGATACTTCTCAGCCTCTTCCAGCAGTTCAGGCTTGGACGATAGAATTCTACCCTCCTCAGATAAGGTAAACTCACTGGTTTAAATATTGATACCTAGTAATCTAAATTTGTTTTGACGGCACTTGCAAAATAGTTGCCTTTATTTTAAAGTTTATTTTTGTTTACCTGTTTGAATTTAATACCTATTATAATATTTGCTAAAGAAGTTTATTAAATACTTGTGATAGTTCTTTTTTGATTTTTTAAAGATAAGGTAAACTCACTGGTTTAAATATTCAAACCTTCAATAAATATTCAAATCTTAATATTCAAAACTAGAGACTTCACTAAGACTTTTCATAAATAAGCAAACTTTTGCTCACAATTTAAAGATTACTACGCCAAAAATACATACTATTTGAAGACTGAAATATTTGAGACTGATTGCGAGTAACTTATGAACCTTCTCCTTTAAGGATTTGGAGAGGATTTTTTGTGAGTTGTCAATTATTGTAGACAGAATTTTTCTAATAAAAAATAATGATCCTAGATTAAAATAGTTTTTATTTCAATAGAATTCCCAGAACAATTTTTTTTGTTAAAATATAAATATTTCAAATGAAAACGTAAATGCAAATATTGAACATTTTTTGAATTATCGTATGTGTGATCGTAACCACCATTTTAATTAAATGCTTACTTTCGGTAAGTTTTTTTTATCGCAACCGCCACTATCCATGAAACTGATGCTATTATTTAAAAATAGTGTAAATCTGTTTATACCTATAATTAAAATTGATTTATGTGTCTTGAAATGGATGCGAAAGCTGTTGTAGCTAATGAGAAAAACAAAAAAAACGCCTCCTGAAAAGTTTGTATTTTGGCGCTTACGATGTTCTGCCTATTAGGGCTCGATATCGTCGGTCGAATCACGAATAGTCGTATCTGCATGGCCATAGCTATGCCATAACGATCCTTATTTTAAAGTCAGTGGGATCGTTATGGCATATGGCCATGTAGATATGATTTTTTGTAATTCAACCAACCATATGTACATAAATGTCTCTTAAAAAACTCAATTAATAAAATGGTGATTAGCGATCGGCACGTGGCGCGGGCCATTGTCATTATTCAATTATTAATTAGCCTGAAATAATACATTAAATTAAACCTAAAAAAGTGACCGACGAAACCGAAACGAAACCGAAAACGAAAACCAAAAAAAAATAATTTAAATACCTGTTGTTTTGTTTAAAGTGTGAAAAAGCCCTAATAGTTGCTTTTTGCTTACATTTTGTGACAAATATCCTTTTTGTTACGTAATTCAATTCTGTTTCCTTTTTGTGACTATGTACAATTATTTTTAATAATGTTAATCCGAGACCTCTGAGTAGCTGATAAATGTTGAAGATTAATGAGTTAAGATGTGTTTTACATCAAATGTGTGAAACATGCCCCGATTCGTGCAAAGAATCGATGACGTCACCCGCCGTTCCTGCAGAATTCAATTAAAGTTCCCGACCCACCAGTTCCAGGCAGCGACAGCAATTTAAAACTATTATCGGATTATTTGCGCCCAGGACGTAGGTATCCGAAAGTACATATGTTTAAAATGGTGTATAAATTGTTTGAAAGCCTTGACGTCATAATAGTACTTTTTTATATTCCTTATGAATTAAAATGTAATAAAAATCTACACGATTTTTTTGCACTTTCACTAAAATAGCTAAGTATTAATGTGAGCAATATATCATAATTTATTTATTTTTCACGCAGTCATCTACCTATTTGTTATCTTATAGATGGTTCCTTAGATTGAAAGGCGAAAGTATATTTTGTTTTTCGTTTATTTAAATAGTAGTGGAACAAAAGGATAACACATTTTAGTCTAATAAGGGTACATTTTAAGCAGCGTTTTAATTAATTTCTGTAAAATTATATTTTATGACGATTCAAAGCATATTCATGCGCGTGCGGTTCTTTGGAGGTTGACCAAGGGGCTTAGTGCGCAGTCGCAGCCCACACGTAGCACGTAACAACGTATCTTGTAAGAGGAACCCAGCAGATATTCGGTCTCTTCTTCGTCGTTCCCTTATTGCTGAGGGTCGTGACCACACGTGATCCTCCACTGAACTCGATTACTAGTCAAGTGGACGGCTCGATACAGCCTGCCTCCCACTTCACTTTTCTCTTCAGGATATCGGACCATCTTGTTGGTGTTCTTCCTCTTGCGCGTTTTCCCTCCATCTGCCCTAGAATATTCGCTCTCTCCAGATCATGGCGTGGAGATTGCATTATGTGACCGAAGAAACCCAAGATCCGTTCTTCGCATATGACAGATTTTTGATGTGGATTTCCTCAAGTATGGACTCATTTGTTCTTCTTGCAGTCCATGGTATCCTTAGAAGTCTTCTCCAACACCACATTCCGAAGCCATCTGCCTTTTTACTTTCACGACTCTTAATGCCTTTTAACAGATATTCGGTAAAAAATAGTTAATAAATAAATCAATAAAATAAAAAATAAAATTATTTATTTCCTCACCACTTCAATACATTGATAGATAATATATAAATACAGCCACACTTTGTATACTTTCTCGCGAATCCCTTTTTACCATTTAGTATACACAGGCCATCCAAAAAAATTACATTTATTTCATCTCACTTACCTCACTAATAAACTAATACATATTATAAATGCGAAAGTATGGATGTTTGTTTCGCTTTCACATCTAGTAAAAAAGGTAAAATCTCTTTCAGTATAGATATTTAATAAATATTATAGTTTTTATCATGCCCTTGACATATTTTCAGAAATAAAAAAGGTTATGAGTGTTACAGAGAGAGGTTAGTCCGATTTAATTGGGATAATTTGCGTACTTCAAGGTGGGTTTCTAATTACGAAAAAAACATCTGTTCTTCACCGAAATATTTCTCTGGTTGGAACTCGAACCTATACGATCCACGGATCAGAACTCAGGAGCAGTGATAAGTGTATATTTGTAAATCAAATCCCATACTTTACGCTACTTTAGCACTATGTATTTATTTATTGAATACTACCCACACTTGAACTTATAACATGTTTTAACAAAATTACAAAGACAAATAACGTCATCTTATTCTTTCTTTCTTATTAGTGATCCGTTTATTTATTTATTGTTGTCAATGTGTACAAGGATCTGTGATTGTCAGGAGAACTTGATTTGAATTTACTACCTATATGGACTTTAATACGTGACTGTACATAGTAAATATAAATGTATGTATATTTATTTAAGACATTAGGCAGTCCTGTTTTCTGTAAGTTTTAAACTACAACTGTAGTCCTCCTTTTGTCTTGAAGACTATTCAGTCGAAGTCAGTACTGAATATTTGATGTTACATAAGCTAGTTTCTATACCTATTATAGGTAATTTATCGACAAGAACTTGTAAATTTATTTCCATGCAGAGCGGATATCTTTTTAATAGGAGAAGCTATGTGGTTTTGTGACGCATGCGCTAACCGCGCGTGTCAAGTCGCGGACGGCGCGGGCCGTGGCTCTCGCGTCGTGGGTCCGGTGCCGGCCGAGTCAGTAAACAGAGGAGCACGATGAGCGAAGCGCGGCCCGCGGCCGCTCGCGCTCCCGTCGCGTCGCGTCATGTACCGCGGAACTCGCTTCACTTAGCTCGCCAATCTCAAAGTGTACCTAACTCACTAATGAACTATAAACTAGTTTTTCACTTACTTTCGCATGAATAGGAAGCGTTACATAACCCAGTCAATATTTAATGCTTTTTAGATTCCAAAAAAAAATGTATACCTATTTCTTTTACAAAAGTTGAATTTACGTTAGCAAAACATTAGTTTGAATAGTAAAACGTAGTATTGAATAGAAAAGTAGGATCATGTTCGTTATTTTCTTATAAAAATATTAAACTGTTAGTAAATGAAATAAAAATTACTCCCATACAAGGTAGTTTCAACATTTGAAAGTTTAAACTACGTATTTAACGCTTGTTATGGGAACATGACCTAATGGCGTTTTCACATTTACGTTTTTAATGCCCCGGTGAGACTGTTGGGTGGTATGGGTTTTAAATTGGCTGTTCCCAAACACAAAACATTAGTTAGGCGTTCACTCTTATCGTGTGGCTAATTAACCGTGCTTACCCTTTGACGGAAGAAGGAAGCTGTCGTAGTCCGCATTATCCGTAGCTACTTGCATACATTTCAAATGCAGCTTCGTACGTTTAATGGATATTGTAGCAGTTATACAAAGGCTTTGAGCAAGAATGTTTTACCTATGCTTGTAATATTTGAAGTCCACTTCCTAGAGAATCGTTTAATTTGTATTATTCTATTAGCATGTTTTCTGCTATTATTAAAATGATTCTCAATACTTAAAACAGTATAGATGTCGTTCAAGCTTCAGAATACGATTTCACAAAACACTTGAAACTACATTAAATTCTAAAATAAGACAGCCCAATCAATAGGAATAAATCATGCATGACATACCTTGTAAGCAGCTGCTTTCTTGGAATCATCTGCATTTACAATAAAATGAATCGAGTAAATGCAATTCAGTGAAAATTGTATTGAGAACTTTATAATAGAAATTACATAAAATAAATAATAATAATAATAACAATAAACTGTCAATCTTTTCCCTATAAAGATGGAGCTATTATTGTTTATAAATGAACTGAAACTGAACTGAAAATGAAAACTGTTTCGAAATTACATTAAACATTGTTTCTAACTGAAATTATCTGAAAATTAGATATTTATTATTTATTTATATAGATATTTTTGCATTTTCTCCCAAACACCCTGTATAAAGTAACAGTATGCCCACTTCACTTCAGAGCGTCATCTACCTCTAAAAGCTCTTTCCAATAGTCATTAAAAACCATCTCTCACGAAAACTTGATGAATCCTAAGCAACCACCAGACAGATCAAAGTAGAGTTTAACACAGTTTTAAATACTGCTTCGTGACTAGTTAAATTCCTACGCTGAATATGTTTTTAAAATTAGCTAAAGTGACGTCATATTTCCAATTAATTATGAAATATTTACCACTAAAAAGCTCTTTTATTGAAATAGAAGAAAAAGTTAATAGATTGGGATTCACTACATGTGCAATTTTTTTTATATTTTCGTGATGAGTTTGGAAACGACTATACGAAGTTATGACCTCATGTTCACCATTTCAAACATTTTTAGAATAAATTATCGTTTTGACATTAGATAAAGTAACCTAAATGCCCTAACCTTCCCGAGGTATGGGAAGAGACCCGTGCCCCTGCAGTGCGGACGATATGGGTTATTAACAAAAAGTAACTCAGATAACTAGCATTCAATATCCCTATTCCATTTGTAAAAAGTAAGTAAGTGACGAAACAGCGACGATTAGCGATAGCTTCATGATTGACTGCCTGATATTAAGGAGGTGCAGATTTATAGAAAATATTTTTACGAAGAGTACCTTTATACAAAAAACATAAAAAATATACAATATATGTTTCTCCTTCATACAAAAGACATCAACGAGAAGGAAAAGGAGGAATTGAATGCCAGCTGTAGTCTTCTGTATGAGAGAATAATTTTTTTGAGCCGGCAACTAATAAAACGGATATAAGTCAAATAAAAATACGAAAGGAAGAAGAAGCTGGATATATCCTTAAAACGAGAACAGTAGATCTAGCTAACTGGACCGGATTACAACACCAAACGAATCCCAATTAAGCTTTCAAGTACAAAGTGTGTCTGTAGCTTACGAAGTGAAACCAAAGTACACTCCGTTTCACGAAAGCTTTGACGGCGTGAAAACTACTTAGCGCTTTGATTGAATGCAGCAGCCGCTGTTTACCTATATATGTATATACATAGCAGCGCTGACGCCTGCGCCGCCGCCTCCTCGTTATTGCACCACAACAGCTTAACAACTGCGTCCTCGTGCCCAACAAAATAATTGATTTATGGGCGAATATTCGGAATATTTACCAAAAATAATGCGCCAGTAATTAATAACAGCTTTTAAAGAACACGCAAAGTGCATCCATTTATTATGTTTCGATAGTTATTTATGTTAATAAATTGCACAGCCATACTGTGCATACTTTCTCATGCAACCTTTTACCTTTTGGCATACACAGGATTGTTATTACTCAACACAAATTAGAAATAAACTATCTTGGTCAATAGCAATGAACTGGGATAGTAACCACACTTACAAACAATCAGATCAGATCAGATCAATCAGAATCTTTTGTTTTTTTAATATTATTGTTATTGCGCACTACCCTATATAATATTCTTACGCGATTTCCTTCACCTAAAGGTTGTCTGGAAGAGATCGCTCTTTAGCGATAAGACCGCCTACCCGTATAACTTTTTTTAAATGTTTATTTTATTTATTTTCCTGTTTTGTTGTACAATAAAGTGTTTTCATTCATTCATTCAGACTTTGTATGGGAGGTATCTTATTTCAATTTTTTCCGAAATAATTTTATTATAATAGAAAGTTACCTAGAGTAGTATGCTGCACAAAGTTTCATTTATAATGTTACAACCGTTAGTGAAAAAAAATAACCTAGAATTGTTTAGGAGGCACCTGGGCTGTTCCGATATTACGGAGGAATTACGTATAAAAGTTTAGTATTTACCGTGTAGTTTCATTAAAATCTTTAAATATATATTTTTAAAGTATTTCTGTCCTGTGTGGTAACCCTAAATAGATCAAAAAATAAAAAAGGCAACTGATGTCAAATAAATGTTGCTCTAGCCCAAATTTTACCCCAAATCCGTCCATTGGTAGACTCCGTTGGTCCATCCGACTTGCTAGGCTAGAGCATACCAGAGAGAAGTATAAACATTGGTATTTTTTTATAGATTTTCTTCTATAACAATACTTCTTTACTTCTTCGTCACTTGTTACCGCTCGGTCCTAAATCGCTCAAAAGTAAAGTTTTTTTTTTTTAATTACTGTAGATTATAGATTATACAGTCTGCAAATATAATCAAGTCAGTTAATTTACAATTTGGGCTTTATCAAATCTTATAACGTAATGTTTTATAACATAACGGAAGCAATTCTATTATGTAGTAATAAACAGAGAAACTATAATATAAATAAGATAATATAAAATATATAAAAGATATTAAGATTCAATTTCAAAACATATTGGATATCCTCACAATTTTGTTATGTAGACTTAAAGGTTGTCTAAAGACGACGACAAGAATAAATTCCTAAACGTAAACTACCTTTGGCATGAGGTTACAAATATTCCAATAAACTCCGAATTCATAATCAATATTATTCATGCTACTCAAATTGCAAAAAAACTCGTTCTAATTTCATTCTCATAAAAATTGATCAGCCGGTTCGCAAAATTTGTAAGTCCACATTTTAAACAGACCACAGTAAAAAAAAAACTATTTTTAAGATTTCAGAACTACTTTAAACATATATCAACAGCACTAAGATAGATTGTTTTTTGGACTTAATAAGACGAGTGCTGTATAAGTAGCAGGTTGGCTGGCGGGCCAGGGGGCGGGCGGGGGCCGAGCGCCGGCTAGTCTGGGCGCCGGGCGCTGGCGCCGCCGCGGCTACTCGCGAGGGACAGTATTCTTCCCCAGAGTTTATCGTTAACACTCTCATACATATTATAGGCTACAAAGAGCTTTTGTGTCGTTTCATCACGCACACGAATGGGTTACAAATTTTGATGAAGCATTCGAAGACATAAAGGAGTCGTCATTTGGATTTCATTTGTAGTGCTCATTTGTTGCTAATATTTATCAAGTTAATACTAAATGCTATAATAAATATTGCTTTGTTCTAGAAGTTTAAATATTTATATATTATATGTGGCTCAGCAGAATTCCTCGACATAGAGGGAGCATTCGATCGTACCACCTTTGAGGCAATAAAGAATGCAGCTATCACCCATGGGATAGAACCAACACTGTGCAAATGGATAGATAGCATGCTTAGAAAGAGAATCATAACATCTTCATTAATGGGGGACGTAGTTACAGCTACCACTACGAAAGGATGCCCACAGGGTGGAGTCTTATCACAGACGCTGTGTCGCCTAGTGGTAAACTCGCTCCTGCAGGAACTGAACACAGGACCCTTCTATACGGTTGGTTATGCTGATGATTTAGCAATACTGATTAACGGCAAATTTCCAAACACAATATCGGAACTTATGCAAATGGCCTTACTTAGAGTGGAAAAGTGGTGTAACGCAAATCACCTCTCGATTAACCCTAGTAAGACAAAGGTAGTGCCATTCACAAGGAAGAGGGACCTGAGCAATCTGAGAAAATTTACATTGTATGGCACAGAACTGGCCTGGTCCACAGATGTCAAATACCTAGGTATAACTCTAGACAAGACACTAACGTGGAGCCTACACATAGAAAATACGGTTGCGAAAGCAACTAAAGTCTTCAATATGCTTAGATCTGCATACGGAAAGACCTGAAGAAAGAATTCTGTACTGGCTTTACACAATGATGGTAAGACCAATAATGACTTATGGCAGCATTGTATGGTGGCCTACAACGGCCCTCGGCACATGCAGGAGGACATTGGAGAAATTCCAAAGACTAGCATGCATGGCAATAACTGGAGCATTCGCAACAACGCCTACGGTATCGATGGAAATGCTCCTAGATTTAAAGCCACTTCACATACATATACAAACGGAAGCGGCCAAGGCCCTACATAGGCTGGCGATAAATGAAAGTTGGGACTTCGACAGCCCCAAAACAAGACACACTAATCTGAATCTGGATGAAAATGTGGAAAGGCTTATGTGCATGGGCAGCGACAAAATGCAGACTGTGAACATATTCAAAAGAAACTATAAAACTTATGTCCCAACAAGGGAGGAATGGAGTAAAGGGATGCAACAACAAGGACCGAATACTCTGACTTGGTACACAGACGGATCGAAAATGAAATCTGGAACCGGAGCAGGCGTTTACGCAAAGGACTGTCATGCAAGTTACAGCTTAGGGCAATATGCATCTGTCTTTCAAGCGGAGACATACGCTATTATTGCTTGCGCACAGGAGATTATAGACAGAGGCGTCAAAGACAAAACTATCTATATACTCAGCGACAGCCAAGCTGCACTCAAATCCCTAAACTCCCACGTAGTGGACTCAAGACTAGTACTGAACTGCGTCAAAACTCTGAATAAGGTAGGACGTGACAACAGATTGCACCTGGTCTGGGTACCAGGACACGTGGGAGTAGAGGGGAACGAGGAGGCGGATAAACTGGCAAGAATGAGATCACATGCCAGGATGCATGGACCAGAACCTGGGATCGGGCTCCCCGAGAGCACGGTTACGAAGGCATTAAGGGCACAGGAGCATGCAAGACACAGAGTAACATGGCAGTCCCTGGAAGGCCTTAAACACTCTAAGATCTTCATCGGTGAAGTAACCACAGGTGCGACCAAGTACATTTGGAAGAATAGCCGGTCGCACGTCAGAGCCATGACAGGGGCGTTAACAGGCCACTACACAACAAACGCTCACATTAAAAAGATAGGTCTGACAAATGATGAGACGTGCAGAGCCTGTGGTGAGGATACAGAATCAATGGAGCACCTATTGTGTCACTGCGATGTACTGGCTAACAAGCGTATGTGCCTGCTTGGCAATGCCTACCCAACGCCGGAGGAATACAGCTACCTACCCCTCAGCGGAATCACTGCATTAATGCAACATATTTTTGACTAGGGATAGGTACGAAGGTCTTAGGGGTTGACACAAAAGATCCCTTTGGGTCGAAGTGTCGCTATTCGGACAGCACCCACCAACAAGATAATAATAATATGTGGCTCAGCGAATATTTCATTTTGTGCATCTACATCTTATAATAAGTGTACATGGCAAAAATACCGTTTTTTATCGAGCTTTGGCAGTAACAGTAATATTTCACCTCGGAAATAATAGTAACTACATAGTACGCCCTACCAACCCAATTAATTTTCTCAAATAAATATTTGTCTTTACTATCACCCCCAATATATCATCAATAACCCTCAATCATCTACTTCTAAAGCAAAAACGTTGATGTAACTCTTCTCGTGAAACTAGCTATTCTATTGAGGAGTATGTGATAATAGATCTCGAGCAGAAGCGAAACCGAAAGCAGTAGGAAAGGAGAATAAAAAGAAAAGTGCTGCTTAGAGAATCAATAACTGTGAGTGACTGGATAGTATCAAAAGAATGGCTATTATGTGAGTTGTAGCGAAAAAAGCTGGAACAGATATATTGAGGAGAATAGTACAGTCGCATACACCTAAAAGTATACAGGGTAGCCGTGCCATCTAGTACTACGAGTACATGAACTACTTGGCTGTATATTATACTTTTAGTTACACGAGACTGTACCTATGAAACGGAGTCGATTTCCCATATAAAGAGGTGAACTGATTTTGCCAGAAATATACAGGGTGTAACAGAAGTGTGTGACAATACTTCAAGGTTGGCTTTTACCCATCAAACTGAACAACTTTTGTTCTACAACTTTGTTGAAATCGCAAAAAAATTTTTGGACTTTTCATACAAACTTGGTTCGCCAGCTGATCGATTTGTATGAAAAGTCCAAAAATTTAACGAACAACTTTCCCTAAAGAACCCATAGTCAAATCGCAAAAAAAATTTGGACTCTTCATACTAATTTGGCCGGTCAGTTCATCGATTTGTATGGAGACTCAAAATTTTTTTTTGCGATTTGACTATGGGTTTCATAGGGAAAGTTGTTTGTTATCATGAGCACATTCATAGACTTTCGTATCAAGAACTAATTTAGGGTCACCCTATATATAATAATAATACTATGTGACTATACTACTTGATTTTGATTAGTGTTTTTGGATAAATTCTTGGAAAGTTAAATTCTTTAAGGATACCAATGTTCAAAACTACACGAGAAGACCAGAAATCAAGACAACTATAATAATAATAATTATAGATTTTTAACACCGTGTTGTATAATATAATACGAGTATATGTACACACTCAAAAACTAAAACATTTGTAATAGTTTCTGTTACATCTATAAGTAATAACATGCTTCAAGAAGAATGAGTCTATAATTGCACAAGTTAGAATAATGTTAGACAAGCTCACACATTCGAAAGGTGAAAACTATTTGCAAGTTAAATATGGCAATGTACGGTCTGAAGCGCGCTGGAAGACAATCGTACATCAAGTGAGATTCAAAACTGACTCAACTGAAATTAAAACAAAAGGCCCTGTTTACGTGCAGAAACTGAAGGAGAATCATATGAAATGGTCGCAATTAAAAATAATCTGTAAAATTATAATATCTCTAGTGAGACAGAAGAAAATATCTCTAGGACATATGTATGTCGATGATATAATATATGAATTAATAATATTTTAGTTCAATATTATTTTCCAGAACTAAAAATATCAGTACTTTGGTTACACAAATATGTCTGATAGAATGATATGTTCCGTTTTATATTTTTTAACGTTAACATAAATAAAGAAAACGAAGTTTAAGTCTAAACGATTGAGAAGGAAAAGCAAAGAAGAGAAACTGGCCCGTAAAAACACAACTTAACGAGGGTCCAACTCGAAAGTTTTTTATTTGAATGAATGAATGAAAACACTTTATTTCAGAACAAAACAGGAAAATAAAAACATAAACATTAAAAAAAAATATATACAGGTAGGCGATCTTATCGCTAAAGAGCGATCTCTTCCAGACAACCTTTAGGTGAAGGAAATCGCGTAAGAACATTACGTTTATTTGATGCTGTACATTAGAGTTTGCACCATGATGACAGCAAATTTGAAGCTACAAGTTTTTTTACGATTGAAAAACAATAAAAAACGTTTTAAAAACACCTCCCCTTATTATATTTTTTATAAATATGTATAAGGATATAATAATACTTACACACTATAAAATATACGGTCATAAAGTAGTATCAAGACAGGCGACGGGTAGTCTTAGTAATAGCATTCCATTGGCACCATTTAAACATTGTATTCCTTTTTCCTCCTATACATAAACGATATCTGTATTCTTTGATGCTGAGTCGTATTTATTGTTTTACATAAATCATAGTAAATTACTATTATTACTAAAAAATATTAAAACTACAATGACGTTCTTTAATATATTTTTTGTAAACTGTGGGCTGTGCATGCACAAACCTATATTTTGTCATAAAGAATGTTAATTATTTTGCTCAGCTGTTTGTTATCCCGAATAAACTATTTTATTTATTTATTTTGTTTTTTCATTTGAGTACGGAACGGAACTCTAAAACCTGGTGAATGTCGTCCTTGACCTAAACCGATTCACAATTTCACATAGCATATTGTGATTTGAGGTCTTAATATTAATTTTATTGTCTTGGAGTTATATTTGAAAATCACATTATCTATACGTGAATATCCATAAAATATTTTTATGTGTATTAAAATAATCTCTTCTGTAACTTCGATGTAGTTCACACCATTCGTTCCTTTTCAAGGCCTTCTCCTTGACTTCCTTATATGAAAACATCCGCTGACCTTCTCTTCTTCAGTTGGTCCATATAACTTATCCTCGGCCTTCCCCTTCCACACTTCCATTTCTTTGTCTATAAGAAACAATGTAGATTTCACATTTATAATATAGGGTAGTAAAAAGAACTGACAAAATTTTGACTGAGTGAGGCTTCTACTTATAAAACTGGAAAACCTTTCCTACAAAAATTTACTTCCTATACAAAGTTTTTTAAACAACTGATCGACTTGTATAATTAAAGGAACAGATTTCAAATGCATCCACTTAAGATATTAGTGGTACAAAAGTCATATCGCTGTTACTTCTTTTATAAAATTATTGATTTAAAATCGTTGCTGATCTGAATATGGTAGTGACTTTGTACTAGGTAGAAAAAATACGATGTAAAAGAATGGGTGTAAAAAGGATCTACTTTAATTTAAAAAAAAAAAATTATAATTTAGACTTTTCAAATATATTAAGCCAGATGTAAAATCAATATCCACGCGGAGCCACGAGCAAGCGATTCATTTAATTAACATAGAACTTAATACATAAAACAGTGATTGGATAATCTATAAGTGCGTAGATAAATATTTCGACAATATTTAACTGGTGATTTGATGAGACATATAGTACTTTTGTTCTGTGACTGTGTGTTCAGTGAAATGAAAGGGTGTAGAAAAATAAACGAACGAAATGCAGATGATCTTAGCAGCTGGTGGAGGGTGAGTATTAATTTTTCTCAACGCTTTTTTCAACAGCGCCATCTATTCGACTTTTCCAGAACTACTGTATAAATGGTAAACTGAAATTCAGCGGCGCTAAAGCTTTTGCTACGTTGTAAATGTGCAGTTCATAAGTTTCTCATAATGGCTGTAGATGGCACTTAAATAGATTTTCTTTTACTATGGCTACTCAACGCTATGTAATAAAAGCCTTTCTTTGGTCTGAGAGGAGAGCCATTTACAACTTAGAAATTGATACAACATAGAAAATTAATTTGCGATATGCTGTGTCACGGTGTGTCATCAAAGAACCTGATATAATTTTTTTATTAATTATTCATAACTTGTATATTTTTAGCAACGCAGCTGAAGTGTAGGTATACTTATAAACAGCCGACGCAGCTCTCCGTTATATTGTCTTTGTTAAACCTTTGTTTTCGTCTTAAGGCACGAACGCGCCTTTCCAAAGCATCATCGATTGGCTCAAGCTTAAAATCTTTGTCAATAAGATATTTCTGCTGTAAATAAATGTTAGATGTTGATAAAGGCTGTTGTTGGTAATTTAGCTAAAGTGATAGAATAGTTACTTAAGTATTATATCTTCAAATAAATTGATTCCATTAAATATCAGTTTCGTATACCTGCATTGTAACAAAAGCGTGTACGAATATTTTACGTTAACAAGCTATAGTGTCTCCTCTGTTAGGTTACGGGTTTCTTCCCACAGCTCGGGTAGGTTAGGCCATGCTCCACACATGAGGGCCAAGTCCGGATTGCTGGAAGTTGTGAGGCTAGTCGCTTGTCAGAATTTTTCAAACCGCCTATAATAAGACCTCTGTCATGGCTTAACGACTGCCACCTAGTAATAGTAACCAGCATAAATGGCTTATCATGCCTTGCTTAGCACGGAAACGTTCAAGATTAATCCCACTAACAGTTAAACAAATCTAGGTTACATGGCCGTATCTGTTATCAGTTAACTTGCGTAATTGATGCGATCACACAAACCGCATTGAGGCACGACCGCTTCACCACCACGACCAATACTTCACGCTGAGAGACTAAATGTCTTTCGATAGGTACTGCAACGTTCGTTGCGACAGTGCTTGTTGATGTGGAGTACCGTCCATGCAGCACTAAATTGGTGCATTGTCTTTGATAAACTAAGGCCGGTTTTATTTATTTATGAATATAAAAATATGTAACATCAGTTCTTTCTAATATTATAAATGCGAAAGTATGCATGTTTGTTCCACTTTCACGTCGAAACTGATGAACGCATTTGGATGAAATTTCGTAGGTAGCTAGATCATGCACTGAATTAACAAACAGGCTATTTTTATCCCGAAAAATGAATGGTTCCCATAAGATACTATTTAAAGAAGGGCGAAGCGAAATTGGACTTGTACTTTTTCATGTTGCAACGGAGCAATGTGATATTTAGCACAGAGATAGTTGAGAAGTTGCAAAGTATCCTATTATTTTATATCCTGGAAAAAAATCCCGAGGGATCGAAAAAGCCTCTTAGAACTATTTTATGCTGAAACTAATTAACCGTAGAAATTATTGGCATTCAGGATAATACCTTAAAGTAAAGGCTGGGAAACCACATTGTAAAACAGTTTAAGGGTATCTGGAAAAAAAAATGTGGACTATCAAGGATGGTCATAAAAACGATATCCGCACCGGTGGAGCCGCGAGCAAAAGCTAGTAAAAAATACGTTTGTTCTCTGCTAAATCTATAAACAATGACATTCCACATGCCAGGGTAAGAAAAAACAATGACATCATCTCTCCGTTCCCGTACGGGACCCCTAAAATATATATTATTTTGATCATTACGTACGTAATTGAACTGTCACGTAAAAATTATTTTAATTATTAATAATAATTAGTTCATTACATTCGCGTATAGAGATAATAACTTTCATCTACTTTGATGATGTTATGAAAAACTGTTTTCTCCACCACTTGTAACTTTCTTATACCTTACAGAATTGATAAGTTTACATGAAATGTGAGAAATTCTTACTTATTTAAACTTCACATATACACCTTTGGCGTGGAGATGTCATGAACCCTTGAGGTGTTATTAAGATTACCGAGATGGTTGCTAACGCTTAAATACCTCGAGGAAAAAAATGGATTTTTCATTAAGACTTCATACTGCAAAATTCATAAAAAATAAACTACTCCACCTGTTGTAGGACAAATTAGGCTAGATTACGCTAATAAAACAATGAGTTCTGAATGAATGAATGAATGAATGAATAAACACACTTTATTGCACAACAGCATTCTTAGCTGACCTGGCAAGCTTTATATGGAATGTCAAAAATAACTTAGATTCTAAGTTGTTCTCTAATCTCATCTTAAAGCAGTGCTACGACTTCTAGTTACATTTGTATTCATATTTGTTACAAATACTCAATAGTAATTATGTAATGTACAAAAAATTCTGCTAATATTTCAAGGTATACGAGTATATCATCGTACGCATGAAACTAGACAACTATTGTTTTCACGACTTAGAATATTTAAAAAAAAATATTATGAAATTCCTCTACGATGTTATCGATTCATACCGTTTTGTGTGCCACGTCAATTTATTTTGTTACGATTTCCTAAATGTAGTATCTTGACAAAAGGTTTGCTATATCCTTTTTTCTACACTGTAGTTTCTTGGAGTCCATGTACTACTCACGGAGCACGCCACGTGCCCACTTACAGGTGTTCTGAGAAACACCCTGTTTGCGTCCATCCCTGAGACTCCCACGCGCCAGACTTGAAAAATATCTTTTGAAATTTTGTAATCACCGCTGAAGCGCAATGAATGCTACCTAACTCAATGAGTCGAAAATAAATGTAGGCAAATGAAAAAATCAAATACCTGTGATTTACTTTAAGAATGCTTACACGTGTCAGTCCTTATATAAGATATTTGCCGGCTTTTCATATTTTAATTTCAGCTAGCTTGGTAGAAGGTCATTAAGTCTGGTAGATTATTGTTATATAAATACATAAATAAAATATATTTCATTTCTTATTACATATTTTATTTCAATAAAATATATTTCATTTCTTATTACATATTTTATTTTTGGCTTTTGGTACAGGATGTAAAAATCCTCTCCCGGGAACTATAACGTGGGCTTTTACGCATCATATCGAACAACTGAACCATACTAAATTGACAACATTTTAATATTTTTTACCTTCTATTTTAATTAAAGATGTGACCAAAATAAAGTACACTATTTTTTAATTTTCTTTTATTTACTTATTTAACGTGAAAATTGAATTTCTGTTTCTTAAGATTTGAATGACGTGTTATTCCAGAGCCTCGTGATCAGCAAACACTTTTGATGTTCTGTCTGGATTAGTTTGATCATAAGCATTGTTGCGATCATTTGTTCGTCAATGCGTAATTGAAATAGCCTTCTTTTTTTCATATGCGTTCGCGAGAAATGCAGAAAAACGTAAGGTGACAATATTGTAAGGCAAAATCATAACAAATGAAACAATGACAGACAAACCGATGAGTCTCATTGTCATTTATCAGAAGGCTCTGGAGTAATTCAACTTCTAAAATCTTAAAAAAACAAATTAAATTTTCTCTTGAAATAAGTAAATACAATGAAAATAAAATATTCTTCATCTCATCCTGTGTTATAATTATAACGCTAAAGGAGAAAAATGCCAGCAACATCCTTCATATACATATTTACATCCTCGCGCCTAGAAACTCATATTCCCGTCTTACCCAAATAATAGTTACTCGCATACGTGCTTATGTATTTGAGGTACTTATAGCGTGTGCCCTATTTCGAGGCTACAATCCTAACAATTCGCGGTTTGGCTCGTATCGTGGTAACATATAGAAAGCTGCCTCGCCGCGCCGAAGCACCGCCTACCGCTCGCGCTGCATATGCTGTAGTGTAGATCTCCTAATCTGTGGTCTGGCTCTTTAAACTCATAATAAATATTACCCCACCCAATAGGGAAATTACATGAATTTAGATTTCAATAAAATCTAATTAATATAATAGTAGATCTAAAAAACCGTTCCGGGACATGGCCAGGGGGTTAGTATCGAATGGTCGCGAACGTAAGCAGTCTACAGTAGCAACTGGTCTAACATGTTAATGGTCTAAAACCGCATGTCGTCCTTATAGCAAGTGGTCTAAAGTTTAATCTCGTCTAAATATGAGCTGATCTAAAGTAGTATTTGCAGTAAAATAGTGTTTTTTATAGGATTCGAATGTGTCAAATTTCACAAATGATGCTTAAAACTTAAACTAAATATTATTTTTAAAATGTCCCTTATATTCGTGAATCTTTCTTTTAGAAGAGCACAAAGACAAAACGTTAATATCTAAATTATAGTACATAGGTACATCTCGCTTATAAAAGTCATATGTAAATATGTAGAGTAGTTGGTTATTTGTTACCTGCTCAGTTACTTTCTTCGTTTCCCCGTAACAAGTTTTTCCCTTCTCAATAATGTAGGTACACAGCGGCTACTTAGCAATATTCTTTCGCTGCCGCCCACTCGCCGGGGCTGGGGTAGCCATGATAGTATATTTCTATCGGACCATAGGTAACGAATAGTTCTCACCAAATTTCGAACTCTTAAAAAGGCATTAATGGAGATAAATATGAACCATAAACTGACAAATAAAATGTTTAAAAGGCGTAATTTAAAAGGTACTTGTTTTAGATTTAGAGACTTAAATTGACGACTAGGAGTTGTGTGCGTCTCCGTTCACTTAAGGTGAACGATAAAATAACGAATATATCATATTAATGAAAGATTAGATTAGTTAAAGAAGATTCGCTTCGTCAAGTTTTGCTTAGAAACTAAAGACGCGTTCACATACCAAGCGCTTCTTTTAAATTCTGACTGAACATTAATTTTGATATTTTAATAGAAATATTTTTGTTTTTATAATTACTATAAATTTCAAAACTATTTGATATTCTTACTTATAATTATACATTTAAAGGAAAAATAAAAAAGGTATTTTGAATAAATATTAATTTTAATTTAGTTAAAATAATTAAACTTTGACCAGAAAAAAAAACAAATTATAAAAATTAAAAAAATCATTATTACCTGTCACACGATGTATTACTGCTTGTTCTGTTGCTTTCTACATTTAATATAAAAAAATTGTGTCATGACATCAATATTCCTATTCATTTCATTCATTTTAGGATGAATATTTTTTAACATTTCCTTCTGTCAGTGCAGTTTTATTTTTGACCTTTGCCATTTTGTAAATTGGAGAGGTGGAGACGTCTGAACAGCACGAGTCGCACGAACAGACTAAAAAGTTGCGTACTGTGAACACAGCTCTAGTGTCTTTACTCCGACCAATGGCAGAAAAGTTAATTTCGTCGGTACTAGCTCGTCTCCCTGAATGGACTATAGATGGTCTGAAGTAGTATTTCGTCATTAATGTGTAAAGCTATGGAGATTTTTGTAGAAACTTCTCCTACAGAACATTATGTTTCAAACATGTTCAGCTAACTAGCTAACAGAGCAAAACCTAACAAAGTTGTGCTCTGTGTTTCAGTCAGTGCATCACAAAACTCTTTTATACAGATACAATATAATACAGATTGACCATTACAACACAGTGACGCCTGGTCACCTACTTAAGCCGTCGCCGGCGCTATTATGTCAATAGACCGGCAGCGGCATCATTAAGCGGTTTTCATCAGTCGCTATCGGCGCTAGCGGTCGGAAATCTAATCGTCACTTCCTTACCATTTCCGCGACACTTGGCTTCGGTAAGTTCGGCACGCGAGCCGGCTCCGCTGCCGTCGGCGGCGCGCGGCCGGCGGCGGCGTTGTGGGCCTTTGAATCTGAAAAATTTATATTGCCGTTTCAATTACATCGATTTTCAAATGGAATGTGACTTGTGATTTTGCAGTCTGAATATTTGAAAAATACATGAATAGACAGACATATTCCAATTTTAAAAACAGTCACTTACAACCGAATTTACAAAATCTAGCTTCGCAATCTACCAATTTACCATTTCTGGGATAAATTATGTTTTCCAAGTTTTTTGCTATCTATTTTGAACTTTGACTTTGAAACTAAAATCGTTTTGAATATTGAGAGATTTAAAAAATTGCTTTTATGACCCCTGACATTTCCAAGACAAATATTTATGTAATGCGCAGACTAAGGCTATAATGTATAGTTTCTAAGGCTTCTAAGACTATACAGCCTTGTCTCGTATATACAGTATTCACTTCATGTCTATTGTTAAAGTGTCGTATATGTTCATATCTGTAGTTAAAAGTTCTACTGTTTTCGGAAATATCAATTACTTAAAACGTCAACAAAACAAGTAACCTACGACAAGTCGGTATCACCAAGAAGCATTAGCCTAAGCAGCCCTAGATACTCACACACTCACATACATTAACACGTGTGACATGACATGGAGAAGTGCCCAATTTCTATGACTATGAAATGACTGGGGTGTGGTTTTAACTAAAACTTGTATACTTCGAAGTGAGTTTCTAATTACGAATCTCAACAAGTTTTTTTCATGAATCGTTTGAAATAACAAAAAAAGATTTTTTATATAAATTAATCACTTTACATGGTGTAACAATTTACAGTAGGAATATCTATAAATGAATAGTGGAAATGATAATGATAGAGCAGTAGATCAAGTTTATAATTCACCACTAACGCGTTAAAAACTACTCAAGGGCAATATGACAGAGCTAGTGATACCGTCTTTTAAAAATAGCCGTAAAATAGTAGTTAAATGTATAACATTATGTAGTAGTCATATTTTTAGTACTTTTGCCTCTTTTTTACGTATAACCCGTCTGTGTAATCGTCAAAAATCGTCTGTGTAAAAAAACGGAGATAAGTACGAGTATGATTCGCGCACCAAGGGTTCCGTACAACCAAATTATATGATGTGTTTGTTTCATGTTTTTTTTTTTTTTATAATTAATACAAATGAATTTATTTAATCAAAACAGTTGCAATATACAAACTACATGTCAAATACTCCCCTACGCAGTGCCTCTCGCTCAACCCATGAATGACACTCCAAATTATATTGACCAAATTATATTGACAATTTAAATCTTGTTTTAAGAAAATATAACTAATTGTTATAAGTTTTCCTATAATCATTAGTAAAAAACAATTTTCTGTATTTCATTTTATTTAAGGCTCAGTAGTTTCGGAACTAAGGGGCAGGGAATTGTCAAGTTTCGACTTTTTCTTTAATAATGTTTAAACTGTGTATTTTAAATTTTTACAAAAATATATTTAAATTTCTTACAACAAGCCCTTTCATTTATTGTCGTTATAGTTTGCAAAACTTTCTCTTTAATTTTGCCGTCTGCTCGTTTGCCACCTCTGCCATAAAAATAAAAATAAATAAAATAACTTTTTCTTTAATTTTCTCATTTGCCTCAAGTGCCTCCCACGGTCAAACCTATTTAGGTTACACAAATTATGTGTACATACGAAATTGTCTGTGACAGATGGACAGACAGACAAACAAACACAAGTGATCCTATTAGGGTTCCTTTTGTACTTTGAGGTGCTTTGAGGCACGGAACCTTAAAAATGTCAACGTTGACGAAATTGTTTTTATATATTTATTGGATTATATAAATAGGTTGCGTGGCGTGTGGATATTACTAATATTACCTATATAATATACGAACGAAGATTACAACAACGTTAATTGCTATCGATTTGAGTACATGTCGATTTTACGCTATAATATCATTATTGTATTATAAATATAGTACAATTGATTTCTACTATATCTATACACTTAGGGTTATTTATTTTAAATGTTTCAAACCAACGAAAAGTATTTTGTATTTTTGTCTGCTTCTGTGTTTGTGAATTTCTCTAGAATCTTGCTTCGATACAATTCAGTCTTTGTCGAATTTCCATTACAACACTGTGGCTAACTTTCTTTGGGCAGACCAGGGCAATGCTGGGTCCTAACGATGTCTACACTAAGTGGTGTACTAAGCATCCGTAGTTTAGTGATTCCTGTGGATACTCCTACCTAGGAATCAAACCATCCGCGAAGAAATTCGTGTATAATTTGAAACACCCACTTTCATTATATTTCCAGAACCCTGATTGTCTGAAGACATTGTTATTTTACCTATAGTAAATAAAAACAACTTATATTTATCGTTTTATTTTCTTATGAGTGGTGTTAGAAACGAACTAATTTATACATCTAAATTGTTGTCAAATAATTTTAACTATTACATACATATATTACTTAAAGGAGACGTCTATCTTCCCATTATACAGCGCAACCTCGATATAACTAAGCTGAAGGGAATTAGAAAATACCCGTTATACCAAGTAATTTGTTACAATGAGGATAAGAAGAAAACTTCTTAACCTCAACATTACGTAATTGTAAGGGACACTTTATGATCAAAAATCGTTAAATAGAGGAGAATTATACTTTCTTTTTATGTTCTGCAATTATTGGTTATTCGTTATAAAGAGGTTTTTAACAAAATGTATTCGTAATGTAAAGGTATATTTTATGTAAAGGTAGGGAATACGTTATGTAAAGGTTATAAGTTGTAAAAATCGTTAAATAGAGGTAAATTATACTTTATATTTATATTCTGCAATGATTGGGAATTCGTTATAAAAAGGTTTTTAACAAAATTTATTCGTAATTTAAAGGTATATTTTTCATTACTTTTATGGGTAATTCTAGGGGATTTCGAAAATTTTGTTAAATCGAGGAAATCATTATATTGAGGATCGTTATATTAAGGTTACACTGTAAAATTTATTATTAAAAGAAATGTTAGTGTTTTACGTGTTTTACTATTGCGTATTCACATAAAGTCAATCGACATCAAAAACCTTAATCTTACAATTAAACAGAATCGGGTTTAACTTTATTTCTTCAATACAATTCAAATTGTACTATAATGTAATGTACTTTATGTCACTGACATAAAGTACATTATCCGTCGCTTACATTAAATCAGTTGGATCGTTATGGTATAACTACGGCCAATTTATCTCCTTTCTTGAAGCTCCAGAATATGGCCGTACATAACCGTGTGTAATTTATTGGTAATCCATGTAGATAATGTACTATAACTATCGATCGGTAACCGCTGAGACATGTCCTGCCTGTGGTATATGCAGTATTTTTCGGACAACCAACCACAGGGTCAACAACAAATTATTGACACCCCTTTCTTTAGATTTAGGGTAAGGACAATCAAGACGGGACACTTGTTTTCCACAATTAATGTGTAAAGTTATTTTAGCCTATTATTTATAACTGAATAAAACTAAGCAGTCAGAATATGATAAAAACGTTTTAAATATATTATAAGGTAGGTTAGTCTTGTAGGTAGGATACATAAAAGTAGCGTGCCAGTGGCACGGGCGAGGCGGTCTGCAGTGGCGCACGGCCTAGCATCTTGCTTTACAGCTTTGCATTGCGGCAAATGGAGAATAGTTATACGGCTGCAAATTGTTACTGCCACCCGCCCGCAACTCCACCGTAGCTCATAAACATAAATTTGTGGATACTCAGCACTGATGATCGCTTAATTAATAGATAACGGACAGGATAATGGTCTTAGCCATCTCCATGTGGATACCACTGTAAGCCTGCACGTGACCCAGTGGCGCTAAGAACAGGGAACTTGGCAACCGCACGGACACTACATCTTAGGACCTAAACAACCGCAAACATTACGAAAATCAACGAAGGAGTGTTTCGATCACCTCAGAGATTGTTGTCGCAACTGATCACAGTCAGCAAGAATTTTGGTTTGTAACTAAGAGCAACCTAACTTGCACAATAAAGCCATTTCTACGTACACCTACGTCACCAACTTTAAAAAGAATAACTACAGTGGAAAACTAGTAGTCAGTAAGTTACTGGTGTGTAATGTGTATGAATGTTTGCTGTCAGTAGCGAATGCAAAAAGATCAGTTGGCCGGCCGTTGCTACGCTTTAAAGACTGCACCAAGCGCGACATGGACGCATTCAAAATCAAACTAGAGGGCTGGGAGAAACTCGCTGAAAACAGGAACGAGTGGCGTAAACGTGTAGCGGAGGGGCGCAAAACACACGACGAAACTTGGTTCAGTGTACTGGGTGACCGGAGGGACAAAAGGCATCGAAACAGCAACAATCTACCTGCCGTTCCATATCCCTGCTCCAAATGTAGAAAAGTATGTCGCTCCAGTATTGGCCTATATATAGTCACCAAAAAAGATGCCTTGCAGCAGACACTGCTTAAACCGTCTGTAACAGACGTATAAGGCCTATGATGATGATGATGTAGAAATTACGCCGAACAGATTGTCGTCAATATGGTAAAGGAAGTCCAGCGTACTTTTTCTCGTTTTAATAAATGATCAATCAATTTTAATTAATCAATGAATGAAATAAGTAAATATGGCATTACTTTACGTTTGTTACAATCGCTTTTAACCCAGTCACTGCTGGCAACGCACCTTATGCGTTTTCAAAGTATATTTAGCCACAATAGCCAACTCACCAGTTGCTTTTTGTACTCTTGTCAAGATAATTGTAGTTTATTCGGGTTTCGTTGATAGTACTTGCCATAGAAAACGTATTTTTTGACGTGGATTCGATGAACGTCTTACCATATCTTACTCCGAGGTACGGGGGTAACGGCAGAGAAACGGTGACACAAAAATATATGTATAATTTGACGAGCCTCCTGCGCCTTACACATTAACGCCACGTCGATGCCGATGGTAACAACGTGTAGCTTACTTCGTCGTCTACATGAACATTAAAAAACCCTCCCCCCCTCAGAATGATGACGTAACAACTCTCGCGACAAATGATGATTTTGAGCCAATGTCAGTTTTCTTTCGGCTTTCAACGCCAAACTACTCAACCGATCTGCATGAAATAAAATGTATTTTAATCCTCTTGCAGAGAAGTATCTACTGCTGGAATATCATAAGTGTCGCGCCAGGAATAAAAATTTTGCGTACAGAAAACAACGCTGCCACGACTAGTAAAACAGAAAAATGTACCACGAGACGACCAAAACTAATAGGCCAGCAACCACTGCCTCTAACATAGGCAGAGAGATGTCGACGCTCACGAGAAAACAAAAAAAGACAGCAATTGGACGCCTCCCTCCAGCTCCATCAAAACTATCTCAAATACGAAGTTCCGCATAGCGTACTCGACGCCCGCCGTCACAAAAAGTACCATTATACAAACAAAAATTAGGTTTTTTACAATGGTTCGGTTTTCACGATCAAACTGATTTGACAGGATTATACTTAATTTAATTGTTATGTCTTTTTCTTTCTATATAGAAAAGACAAGAACAGGACGCTTAAATTTAGTTTAGTCCTGTCAAATAAGATTAATCGTAAACACCGAATCGATACCAATAACGTACTATTTTAGAACAAACTTGATTATATGACTGCGAAAAGCACAAGAGCGAAAAATGTTACAGCGAAAACGTTACTGCGAAAGACGTCGAAGTGATATCGTATGCGCGTAATATAGGATTCGTGAATAAAGTTGTTCAGTTTCATAATTAGCACCTACTCTGCGCCACTTTTTAGCATACAATTTTCAAAATAAAAATCACGGTATTTCAAGTTAAGTCCTTTATTTAACCCTCGGTCCGTTGCGTGGGATCCTTAAAGTGAAAGCCCAGAGTGAAAACAAGGGAATATTTTTCATTTTCATTTGAGTTTGAGGTCTGAAACTTTAGGTACCTTCCTATAAAGAATGTTACATAATACGCAGTGCATTGGCGAATAATTTATGCACAAAAACTACGAGAAACAGACATGTAAACGTGCGTGGAGCTCTCAAAGACCCCACACGCGACGACTCACTTAATATTTTTTTATTTTTCTGTTTTATTGGTTATTTTTGTTTTATTTTGAGAGAAAAATTAAGTTACTATTTTTTTCAATTCATGAATGCCAACAATAGCTTGCCTATCAATGGGTTAGACGAACGTGGCAAAGAATATTGGGTGGTTCGGAGAATTAAGACCGAAAATTGATGTATTGTCCATTTGAACAATTAATCTCAATAAAGAAACATATTTATTTTCCCATAAGTTTGCACAATAAATTTTGAATGATTTGCCTCTTTTACAAGAGTTTTATATGATATTTGGCTTATGCTACATCAATTTGTACCGACAAAACTGAAAGTGAAAATTTGTGTAACTTTCAAATTATAAAATTATATGTTTAGTATGGTTGATCTCTTACAGTTTTGTAGTTTATGAGTTACATAGCTCAATATCATCATTTAAATAAATAAAAATTAGAATGTTTGTTTATAATTTCCAGAGAAAAAAAAGAATTTTGTATAGATGGCTGATTCAATAAATTAAAAAAGTTGTTTGACGTAATTAATATTCTTTTTTATATAATTTATATTAAACATTTATTAAATATTTTAAATTATTACACATTGTTTTACAAATTACAATATAAAAAATAATAACGAACTAAAAATTCACAAAATATGAACTAAAAAGACTTTAATATGTTGGGGTCTTTACAGACCCCACGTGACGAACCACATATGCAAAAAGTATGCCACTAACCGAGGGTTAATGTGTTCCTTAAAGCCTCTAATCGTGAAACTGAACACCTTTTGGTCTACAAATGAATATTTCACCGCAATAAAGTATTACATTATCTATTACATCTTGATGTAATGAATAAAATTAGAGGCTCATAGTGTTGAGAGGTGTTAGGAAGGATATCCTAAGTAGAATATTTATTGTTACATATTGCATAAGCTCGTCAATACTCTAAACTTGCTCTAAACACAACTGGTGCGTTCCCGGCCTGGCTCTTACGTAATTGGCCAGCTATGGCACCAACGCAACTTATGCGATTACGTATTTGTTAGTTTTAACAAAAATATCAGTAATAAATAATATAAAACGAAATAATAGTAATATTACAGTTTAATTCAGTAATATTACAGTAAAAAATAGGGGTTAAAGGCTAACTTAAACTTACAAACTTTTAATGTCCGCGCATTGGTACAAATGTCGAGCAAACATACATTGGAGCAAAGTATCAGACTTAAAATAAAATCAGAATTACCTTAAAGTGTAACTATTTTTTCTTGACGGAATTTCTACTAGTGAATGAGATAAAATGTTTTTACATAAACTATATTTCGTTTGGCGTTTTCGGGTAGTATGAGACAAGTATTACATGAAGGGTACATCATTGTACTACTTGTTTCTTTTTTGTTTTATATGTGTTATTTGTATTTGTATTGTAGTCAATAAAGAGTATTTGATTTGATTTGATTTGAAGGGTACATGAAGTAGGTACTTGTAGGTACATGAGAGCGAGAGACGCTAAGAACAATACCAGACCACTGCACCCACTGTAACACATATAGATAAGTATACTTAACCATATATTACTAAAGAGCACAATGATATGACTTGCATCATGTAACAGTCAAACAATATATCATGTTCGTGAAATAATAATTTGACAATAGGTGTTACATGGACGAACGATAGGTATAAAATTATAACCTTATCATCACACACGAAGGACTGAAGTCGTCATGTAACCCGTCAGGGAAGACGCGGAGGCGGCGCGTGCGTTGCGTTAGTCCTCCAAACTGAAATCATACTGTTTTTATAATTATGAACACGAATTTTCCTGACTATATAACTAGAATATTTTGAAATTAATTTGACTCCCACATTTATAATGAAATATTGTACTTAAGTTTAACATTTAAAGGCCTTCGCAAGGTACGCCTTTAAATTGATGTAACTTTCCACAATTTTTTCCTAATTGGACTCTGCTTCATAGGCCCGCGCAATTCGTATAATTATTTATAATAAAATTAAATATTATATAAGTGGTATATTTAAAAAAAAGTCTGCCATTATCTCATAGACCGCAGATTGCTCCCATGTCCTTTATATCTCCGACTCGTTTGCCGTGTGTGTACCTAGATATATATCTGCTAGTGGATGTATTATGTTAATGATATAATTTTTTTACACAGTATTTTAAAAAATAAAAATATGAACATGATGTAACACAGTGACGGAGGATCCATTATCTGGAAATTGTCTTCATCATACAGAATTACTTTTGCTCTACCTATCTACTTTGATGAAGACGCAAAATAAGTTTTGGGCTCTTATACACTTTTGTCCAAACACTTGATCAATTTGTATGAAGAGAACAAAACGTATTTTGATATTTCCCACACGTCACAAACATTTTGTTACACTCTGTTTATGCAGTACAACGTTTTGTTTGTTATTTAAAACTATTGAGTAAGAAATTTATATGGAATACTAAGTAGGTACTATTGTTTTTTATGCCTCCGAAGTTTTCCAATATTTTTTTATAAAATAAAAATATGTTGTATGGTCATTAATTTTATAGAATGTTAGCACTTAATTATTTTATATATTGCATGTATTAATAAAATTTATTTTAAACAATATGTATGTAATACAAGGTAATTGAAAAATCCCGTCCCCCACTTGGCTCTGGTGCCAGGATCGATTGGTGGCCAGCGCTTCATGCGGCTCAGGCCTGAAGGTCCTATCTAAACGACATCCGCTGCTCTGCGAGTTCCATTTACTGCCACTGTATGCACTGAAATGTTTGGAAAAATAATAAAAATATCCTATAGTCAGTATTCGTTTCAACCTGACGGATAATCTAGATATTCTAGAAAAAATATTGCATTCGCTTTAAATATTATTGTTTATAATGCATAATCTTAGAATTGACAACATTTAAAATGTAATGTGTAATGTATGTATAAAAAAATACCAACTAGATGACAATAAAAAACCAGCCTAGTGCGAGTCGAACTCGCGCATGAAGGGTTCCATACCATCGTACATGATTTAAAATTCCGCCAAAAAACCACGTTACTAGTGGTGGAGGGCTCTCCTTGATTTTTATTTTATTTTATTTATTATAAAGCGGCAACAGAAATACACACTGTTACAATTGCAACTTCTACCTACATATTACGGCTCATGAGATACAGCCCGCTGACAGACAGACCTACGGACAGACGGACGGACGGACGTTGCCCTTTGGGTATGGAAACCTAAAAAATGGTTACGAACTCGACCTCATTGGAAAGGCTCCATATCCTTTACAGCCATTAAAACACTAACAAAGGAAAAATGATAACTAATTCTTAAGAAAATGGTAAAATGCAGGTGTTTTTTGCATATTCTACATAAAACACAAAAATGGGGGTAATAAAATTCAAATATGGTCAGTGGCTTTCTCAAAAACAGCTTTTAACCGCGGCGGCGATACAACTTATGTTTTTTGTCTTTCCGGTCGCGCTCAAAAATGATATGTCGGAAAAGTTAATTTTGTTAAAAGTTTGATAAAAGTTAAATCTGTTGGACGGCAGAAACGATTGCTAATCAGGAGACCTGATGCTGGTCACAGTGAAAGAAAGTGTTTTTGAGATCCGTGGGTAGAGTGATGATGAGCAGGTTCTGCGGCGTGCGTGTGGGTGGGGTGCGGCAGGGGCGCCGGGTGCCGGGTGCCGGGTGCCGGCGCGCGCGGGCCGGCGGCGGCGGCGGCGGTCGGGGGATGCGTCGGTGGCGCGGGGCCGAGGGGCCGCGCGGCTGTCGCGTGCCGCAGTAGCGTGCACCACCGCCGCGCTCGCTTGACGGCTCTTTACTCGGCGCTCCCGCCGCCGTCGCCGTCGCCACCGCCGCCGCCGGCGCTACCAACGCGAGCGCGGACCGCCGCGCCGCTGCTGCTGCTTATAAAGGTTACCCAACCTATTGGTCCCCCTGAACAACTCAAAGATATTGACACAAGCGCTATCTATTACTAGACCCTCAATTTTTGAAAGGTTAAGTACAGCTAGCGACATTCCGTAGACTAAGTCACCGCTACGAATCGTCAAACATTTGGTAACTATAACAAAAAAGTTTGCAGTCATCATCATCATTGCTCATTGTTATTAACTTTAATATATATAATATTATTTTTTTCACCCTATGTCTACTTTTTTATCTAGATTTATATTATAATAAGGCTTCCCGTTCAGCCAAAACTTACTACATTCTAGGAAAAAAACGTTTATTAGGCTTTTGCGAAATATTACTAGTTATCTACTAGTTATGCCTTTCTTGATTAAGGGTAAGTAGCTCGATTTTTTAAATACTTATTGATGATGAGTTTTTTTACACAAAATCTTGGGTAAATGTTAATGTTTTTGATCTTTATTAAATTGATACAAATTAATTTATTTTATTTGAATCGCCGCCAAATTTAACATAGATTAGTGCCACTAAACGCGCAGTGACAGTAAAGATAGCCGCAGCACGCACGTCATATTCTTGTAACCTATTGTTTTATAACATATTGCCCTTTATATTAAAATAAATATGAGAGAATATCTAATGATTGTTCCGGAAAATCATAAAAGTGTCAACGTTGAAACAACTTGGTGATTTTTATTCGGTTTTATAAATTACTTCCACAGATTACTTCCACGGATATCTGTTCAAAGTTGTCAGCACAAACAAAGAACTGGACATATTATTGTACGTAATACGCTGATTTATATTTAATTATTCAAAACTGCATATTGCATATTCTACACGACCTCATTAGCACAAGCCGCCCCTTAGTTCCTACTTTCAGCATCGATGAATCAAGGCTTCATTCATAGTAGGGCGAAACATTGGTTTTCGATTGGAAAGAAAATGCGTTAGTTTTATTTTGAGAAATTATGAAATACATTTTGAAATAACACATGACATTTGTTAAAAATGAGAATATAGAGAACTGTTGAATACAATCCAATAAGGTTTATTTGTTTGTGTTTGATAGCTGAGATCCCATTTTCGTAAAGAAAGGAACTTTTCACAATTTTATTTAATCAATAAATGGGCACATAATTTTAAAACTACCTATTTGTTTCTATATAATAGAATAGAACAATCTTTAATTCGGATCGTGAAGAATCCATAATTGTTAGTAACATTGATCTTAACCTAAGTTAGTAAGCCATACAAAATTACAAAAATATTTTCGGTTTTGGGCAAGATGAACAGCCAACTGGGCAAGCTGTTGGTGCTGCCGCGAATGCGAGACATCAGGAAGGCAACTCTTTTACGCATTAGACAATAAAAGTCGTCTACGTGGGCCTCTACAAACATCCCTAACGCACTACAAAATCGCGGCAGCCCCAATAACATCCTTTTTATTTTTATAAATCATTTTTTTAAATCTTTTTGATATGATAATAGATTTTTTTAACAAAAGGAAGCCTTTTGTAACGACTTTGGTAGCCAATAATAATAAAAAATATGGCTATAAAAAATATGGTAATTTAAAATTGGGTCGTTTTGCTAAGAAGAATATAAAATCGAGATCTAAATTCAAACCATTTTTGAGCTCATGCAATTTAGTTCATAACTGCAAAAGTTTCGACTCTGTCACTCTTTGCTTTTACTGACTGTGATGGACTTGAAGAACTAATAACTAAAACTTTTATATTTTTTTCAACGGCGAACGAACTATCAATTTTCAGGGTTTAAAACATGTTCTAATTGACTTGTAGCGTTCTACACTTTGGCTTTTCTTAATCACGCTAAAACATTTTCCAAATAAAGTCCACCCTCGGTCCCGTAATAAAAAGCATGGAGAGAAAATCAAACCGTTTAGCGGTCATTGGTCTCAGATTACACGCCAACCACAAAGACTGAAGTTGACGACGATTGTAGAACAGGTTAACCTCAAAGTACAAAAAACAAAATTATATTTTAAACATTTATACTTATTGCAAATAGGGTCAATAAGGGGCAAAAAATCAAAAAACATAAATTATGATATTACGTAAACTACTATATTATATTTATAAAGAGCCACCCACTCTAAAACAAATTTTTATTTACTCAAGTTTTGTAAGGTGACCAAAAATGTTCAAAATATACCATGGCGACTGCTTATCTTCAAAATGTTCGAACCGATAAATCTAAAATCAATCACACTTATATATATTATATTTTTACTGTGTAGTATGTAGACGAGTATTTACTCATTTACCTATCCGTACAAAGTCACCAAAGGAAAAATCATAAATTATCGTACCGTACCGTATAGCTTTGTTTCATTTACCCGTCTTAATAGTCCAGTTTCCGTTTGAAGCTCTTGCTTTTTTGCATACCCAAAAATTCTTTAATTTAATAAATTTCAAATTGATTAATTTATTATATGAAAAATCAAAATCAATATGTTTTTATTTTATTTAAGGATGCTGTACATATTCTTTCAAATCGTCATTGATTACCTAATACCAAGTTTCTACCTCTCTCTGAACACTAAATGCACTTAGACAATACTAATGAATAAGTGTTTAAAAATAAAATATCTAGCACGTTTGTATTAGATCAACAATGAAAATAATATCAGATCTTTTTACTTTATATTTTTTCTCCCAACTTTTGCAGAAAGTGCAGACATTATAAGTAAATTATTCTTTTTTGTAATAGTTCGTGGAAATTTAATATTTTAATATCGGCACAAAAATATCTCTCTTGGTTCTGTAGTCAATCCCCCAACCCCGTTTTCCCCAACTTTTACATAATTTGTCAAAAATGATTAATAATGAATTATTTATATTAAATTTTCTGAAAAAATATGACCCTATTAAACTAATAAAAGATCATGTTGATGATCCTCAGCTCAATACTACCATATCACTACATCTACTTTGTTTTGTATCAATCATTCTTTTAAACACCGAAATCCTCATATATTTTGACAGGAAAAGAAGAACAAACAAAAGATAAGTGCATACCCCGAGTAAAGCTGGATAAAATAAGAAAATCAAGGTGTATAGAACTAAAAAAAAATTAAACTAACGAAGCGCGAGTGTATTTGATATGCTCCACGCAGCGCATTCGGCACAGAATGCACTACTGTACGTAAACACAATTTGACTTCTCTGAACACGTACATAGCGTGACTGAATTCTGAATCTGTCCCTATGAAAATAGACCCAATAAGTTTATTCAGCTTGGCAATAGCCTTTATTTTTTAAATGAGTATCCAGTTTTCTCCACTGTGCTGGTGGTCTACAAGATTTAATTTCATGAGTAAGAGTAAGCCACCATTTTACCTATATTTAAAATAGTTACCTATTCATCGACAGAAAACAAACAATCCATCCCCCTTTACATGTATGGGATTGTTCTTCTTCACCGGTAATCCTTTTTACCCAGATTCTCTATGATCAGAACCATTCAGTACTGAGTGTAAACGTGAGAGCTATCGGCATAGTGGTGTCCGTACCTACCCCAAACCCCGACCGATGACTCGTTAGTTAGCAACTTCGTAGAATAGCAAAGTTTCAGTCGTTTCGACTGTTTTCATGTATTTCCGTATGCTCAACACGTATCTTAGTTTAGAAGTACCTAGGAATGGAATAGGTCAAGTGGTATTGAAAACTTGCACGTCTATTGGCCAATTATTTGTTATTGCGTCCAATAATCTTTGTTCGGGTGAAGTGGTTGAACTACACTCTTTTTCCCGACTTCTCCAGAGAAAGAAAATATTTCTCGAATATAGCCGAAGTAACGAAGTATAGCCGTTTAATTATAAAATTGTTTGATGCATTTTGGAGTACGATGTCGTTATATACCTATAAATGACCTGCGCACATATTCGTAGGAGAAGCAGTCGGGTTCTTTAAACTAAACCGGTAGGGATATTTAATGGTGTTATTTTACTAACGAGGTCTTGGTCCATCACACGAAAATTTTGGGAGGTTTCGCTAGAAAAAGTGATGAAACGTTGAAAGCGTCAAGCAAACTCACTTTGTTATATTAAATTAATATACAGGCTGTAACAAATCAGATGTAGCACCCGTTAACCTCGGCTTCCACTCATCAAGAAAAAGACGTGCTAAATATTTTGAATACTTTGGCGTGATACTAAAATACTGTAACAAAATACAATAAAATAAATATATATCGAACAGAAGCTGTTTCAAACTCAAATTACACAGATATTTCTGACAACATAATAAGGGTAAAAATTTTGAAACGCCCGCCCGTCCGCTTTAATATAATCAGTTCGATATTTTCCTATACATATACGTACACCCTAACACCCAATATGCTTTTAATAAAAAAAACTTTAATAATCCTGAGCTTATAAAACGCATAATTTTATAATTGAGCAAAAACTAATAATTTAATAACATACAATAAATAATAGACCTTTACTTATTATTACTTTGATAGTGTAATCAAATTTTTCATAATATAATAATTAAGTTACAGTATAAATAACCTATATATGTGAAAATTTAAACAAGTTTTCTACTCATAAAACAAAACCAAAAAAATATTTTCCTTTTCGAATTGCGTATATAGTTATTTAGCTTCATGAGTAGATGCCACACTGTAATAAAACTAGTTAAGGTAGTGTGCTATTCAGATTAGTGTATATAGAGGTGTCCTTAGAATTCAGTGAATACTGAAGGTCATCCAATTATGTGCACGTGACATCGGCACATTCCGATAAAGTGAAGACCATGTATCTGAGGATGAGTCCCCATCCTTGTGATGACACTTTCACGCAAAGTCAAGCAAAATAGGCACATATGTAATCAATACATGCACATGGGTAATGCATGGTTATATAGATATATCATGCCGTTTCCGCTGTCCCTCCGTAGTCGCATTCCAAGTACTCAGTTTTACTCCGGCTAATGCGCAGCCCGTGGTTTTCTATTTGCGTTACCCACTGATTGAGTATTTCTTGCAGGTCTTGTGCATATTTTTGTGCGTAAAGCATACACTCCAGTAGTGGCTTTTGTATGTGATGTAGTCCATACACAGATTGCATAGTAGTGGGCTTAAAGCTGATCTTTGCTGGATTTCTACATCTACGCGAAACGGCTCGCTGAGACCCGCAGGACCTTTAACGCGTGTGTTGGTGTTTTTGTACATCTCTTGAATTAATATTGGAAGGTCTATGGAAGAAAGAGAGTTTTACTTGATGTTTCTTAACGTGATCTTATTCGAAACGAAAATTTCGCATTCATATCAAGTTATTTTGTGGGAGATTTAGGGCCCTGGGGTATACAGACAGTTGCGGCAACAAAGTGTGTTTCATGTAGCGGCTGGGTTCGCTATAATCGCCCCGAGCCCAGCCCCTGATGGCAGTGCGGTGGCGGCTCTCGGGCCGTATTGCCACCACCACCGCTGGACCGGACGCCACGTGAAGCTCGTAAATCAGATATAGCACAAACAATAATAACAAGCCGTAATAACAAGTAACAATAAGTAACAAGCCAAGCCGGGCTTTAATTAAATTCAACTGGACAGAAAAAGGAGTGAACATGCTGAACGTTTTTTTGAAGGAATTTTATAACAAGAGAGTGTTGTGATTAATACGAACTAGAAGAAGTGAAATCCAAATGTTAAAATAATTATACGTGGAGTATCTTCTCTTTGGCTTTTCGGTACGGTGAGATAATCGTTATCAAATTTATGTACTGATTTTTTGAAATGCCAGTATTGTTACCGTTCATAGACTACAGCAGCTGTTGAAAAAATACATCATATTAGAAAATAACAGAATGAAGATGCAGTTCAATTTTTGTGTCCAAAAATTCGTTTAGTGAATTCGTTTGCTCTTTATATGATTAATTTTAAACGCACTCATTTTACACAAACTCGTCTCGTAGATCTTTATGTGGTGTCTACTTGATGTTCTTAGTTGTGTGCAAAATGATTGTGAGACTTGATCCAAATCGCTCTGATATTTGGATTATCATAAAAATTATGATATCTATAAACCTAAAAATTGAGTAAAAATCAAAAGAGTATGTGGCAACCACTGACTATGTATTTGAAATTTTTAACTCAAATAACTTTTAGGTTAAATGTTTAATACTGTTGTTGACTGGAAATAAGATATGACTAAGGGAGAAGGATCAAAATTTAAAAAGGGAAGATTAAGTAGATAAACATCAAGATGGATCTTTTAATTTTACTATTTTTTATTGAAAATAAGATCTAACAAAGGGAGAAGGATCAAAATTTAACAAGGGAAGCTTATCTTCAAATCGGATTTTATAGAAAATGCATGAAATAAAATAAAAATTAAATCTTGTTTCGTCTAATCTCTAGTAAATCTAGCCTAGCGAAGCAAACAGAATCAATTAAATATTTAACATTTTCTTTAGTAGATAAGAGATACAGTGAGCAACTTGGTACTTCCGTTCAATATAACCGTATTTTTCAATACGTGCCCTCAGCAGACCTGGCACCGCGCCAACTGCACCAAGACCTTAGGGCAGGAGTCCAAACGCTTCAACATACCTACTATTTGCTAGGTATTATGTTAAAACTTTTTTATTTACATGTACTTAATAATATAGTCCTTTGTCTTTTTCGTCTTATCGTATGGCACAATTAACCGTCTATCCCCAAGGTGTAGACGCCGGTTACCTGGTTTGAATTTAGCAACACCCGCGATCACTAATTGGGCATTACTATTAACACCTATACGAGTATAGTCCTTACTTTAATCGTCAATAATAATAATATATTTATTGTACCGAAAAATTTACATCGCATTGTCTATTCATACTAAAGATAAATGCATGTTATCTTTTAATTTATAATGGTCTTGGCTGAAAAACAGCGTTGTGCATGTTCTCTGCATGCATAACTATATGCTGAGCCTGGGCCTTTTTCTCTGGCCAGGCAGCTACCTTTCATGTTAATTAATCTTTAATTGTTTCCAAATTATTTTTCTTTTGTTATTTTTATATAGTTTTTTTTTCTATTTTGTTTTATTTGTATGGTGCTGCTTTTTTAGAGAAATAAATAAATTATCTATCTACCTATCTAATAAAGTTCAACTAAAACCTACGCTAGGCAATAGGTATACACAGAGAATTTTTACTACAAATACAAGATTTGTCGAATCAGTTCAACAAACAAATTCTTGCCTCTTTCAAGCCGCACATTAAAAGAAAAGGATTTTATAAGTTTAAATCCTATGTCGGTCTGACCCCCACCGGCGTCGTAGGGCCGAAGCCGCTGTTGCATTCACAATGCAATGAAACTCCTAGTTGTCAATATAACGGATGGGACTTTTTGAATCTAAATAGTCCTACCATTATAACTGTGGGTGGATTTATATATCTCAGGTCCTAGAAACGCTAGAAATACATAATAATGTTTAGTATGTTAGAATTAAGTACTTAACAGTATAAATATTCCACCTAAAGTCACGCGCGTTCGCGACAATATTCGCTTCGCGTTGCTTCGAATCTACAACAATGTGAATTGAGCCTTGAGCCACGACAATCAGTATTCTTTTTTTAAATGATTTGAACGAGTAGGTTAGGGTTTGTTTAGAGTTGAAGTCTTTAATATTTTTTTATGTATGATTAATAATTGATATCATATTTAAGAAGATATTGATGCGAGTACCTCAGCCAGCGCATTGCGCTGGAGTGCAGCCTGCCGTTCAATATTTATTTTTAGATCTCTCCTGTAACAAAACGACACCTCGTGGCCATCATTATTTTTCCTACGATTTTAATTTTGTTTTGATCGAGTACCTACATTCATAAACGTATTTTGTATTATAAACTAGGGAAGGGAACGGACCCACAACACAAATACATCCTTATACCGTAGTGTGATCTTTTTTCTTTTCTATCCTTAATTGATGATAAATACTGTGCAATGTCAGTCGCGCATTCGTAACGTAGGTAAGTACCCACTGGAAACGGCGTATCAAAATTATAGATATTAAGTTTAATTTGGAACTAATTACAAGTGATAATCTTCTGAGGTTTAAAACTTTAAAACACCGACTTAATTGTTTACGATACCATACAATTAACTAATTATAGAACCCTAAAAATGCATGTTATTTGCTTCGCGGTCAAGGAAAATGTGACTAACCTATCCAATATTATATATTAAATAAATGAAGATCGATGGGTAATTGAAGACCAACTTGAGTAGTCCTTACTTTTTGTAACCTATAATAAAAGTGGGTTCTCTACTTGATTTCGGAGCTTGATTCTGCGAAAATTGTTACATCGGTGACTATTTGCCGATACTATGATATTGCGATACGCTGTTTCTTCGATGATTCATTTAGGAGTCTTGTTTGACCGGTGATTCTTTACTTCGAAAACGTTACTACAACTATTATTACTGCGACTTTATGTTATACCGAACACGTTACTTCGTCGTTTTATTTCTGCGAAATGGAGACATGTTTTTTCTATTTCTTTTGTTCAACTTAGTACTTAGATACAGGCTAACATCCAGCTGCAAATAAGTACATAAATATGTCCGTTAACTGTGGTCTATTTTACCGGTTAAGTGAACCCCAAATTTCAAGAAAACGAAGTTGCGGGTATCCGCTAGTACTAAAATAAAATTAAGAATTTTATCACTTAGGTAAGTAACGTTAACATTTAACGTTAAAATCACTTAGGTAGTATTATGGCCTACTAAGGTTAGGTTATTTAGTAACCTTAATAGGCCTTAACTCTACGGGTTGCTTATGCATAAATTATTTGTTCCCATCGTATTTGAACATGTTACATTATTCGAAGAAATATTACATAGAACAAACAAATATCGATGAAACAAGCCGTCAAAGTAAAATTTTCGAAGTAACGTATGAGCAAAGAAAACAACGTATCGCAGTATCGGCAAATAGTCACCGATGTAACAATTTTCGCAGAATCAAGTTTCGAAATCAAGTAGGGAACCCAAATAAAAATACATGTCATTAATTCCCGTAGTGAACAGATTCTGGTTCTTGTTAGTAAATAAAAATAACTTTGTAGAATATTTCATCGCATCGTCTTTGTACACATTTATATTAAATTACTGCAGCGCCTGGCAAGCGGGCGGAAAATTTAAAAAGAACCTTGGTTATACAAAACTTCAGTCGGATTTTCCTGGAATAACCAAATATCTAGGAGCAGTAAGTAGGCTGCATAAAAATTTAGTACCATTCAATTTTTCATAAAATCGTAAGATCCATTTTTGAGAACACATACTTTTTGTGTTCTTTTAACTACTTACGTTGGCAATCATATACAAAATGAACTTCATTACATGACTGAGAAAAGCATAAGTGCAAAAAATTTACCCTAATTTAATTTATTTAACTCATAGGCACAAAATGTTGTATGTTATTTAATGAAATTTAAGTTTATAAATTGTGTTATTGCATTTTTAAAGACGTAATATTTAAAATAAATATAATAAGAATAAGAATATATTTATTGGTCTATAATGGCTTAACAATTTTGTGAACAATATGTACCTAGTACACATTAATATAGCTTACTTAAAAATATCATGTTAGGTTTTCATCTTAGGTTTTCGTAAAAATGTCACGCAGCGCAGTTTCCGAACGCAGTCTACTCATATTATATTGTCTCCAAAGAGAATTTTATCAACTACCTACGTTTTTACTTTTCTTGCTGGTCGAGGTGAAAAGTTGTATGTTTTACGCGAGAGCAAGTTATTTTTATGTCTCGTGCCGCTGCGACTACGACTACTACGACTACTACTCGCTACGCTCGTGATTCAATTCTAGACTACTTCGCTAGTTCGTGATTTAAAGTCAGCATTCGTAGCAAAAAGTAAATTTGGTCACTTGTTCAACAAATAGCTATTATACGCGAATATATAAGATTAATACTAATCAGCTATAAACATTCATATAAGCAGTAGCAAAACATAGGGTCAAAATTAACAAACAATCAGGGGTTTGTAAGTTTGTAGATTTTGAAATCAATGGAAGTTGGAGGGATTTAAATCCCAGATTTAGATCTGGTGAATACGGTGGATGTTCTAGCACTTCCTTCATGCTGGAAATCTCTCCATTTGCCCATTGCCAAAGCACCCTTTTGGGTAGGTGCATTATCTTGATGAAAAAATACTTATTTGTTTGGTAATCCCGACCTTTTTTATCCAGGCGGTCAGAAAGTTTTGTGAAATAGGTATTTACCAGTGAAAGTATTACCCTTTCGAAGATAATTAATCATACGAATTTGTTTTGCATGCCAGAAATCACTGGCCATAACCTTACCGGCAGATGAAATTGACATGACATTATTTTTGGTACTGCTTGGATTTTAGTTTTGTTTCTGGCGTGTAGTGAACACACATCTCATCCACTGTAACATATTGATGCACAAAATCAACTGCAACCTTTTGAAAACGATCCAAACACTACTGCGAAGTTTGTTTCACATTTAGCAGATGCGGCACTCATCTTGCACAAAGCTTCCTGTTTAATGCTTTGTGTATTTTCTTTATTATCCTTTCTTCTGATGGCCGCAGTGAATCACATGCCTTTAATCACCGATCACGTAATATCAAACTGTGAAGCTTCTCTAAGTTTTCATCTGTGGTAGCAGTTTTTGGTCGAGATTCATGTGGATCGCCTTCAAGATACAACCGCTCACGGTACAAAATGAAGCAGAGTCCTTTTAAAGCTTTACCATGCTGTCCATGTGGCTGAGTTCTGATCCTCATTTGATAAGCCTTCAGGTTCGATTCGCTAACAAGAAGAAGACCAGCTTTAAATGAATTTCACTTGGAGATAAACCTCCAAAACGAAGGACTTTATCATGACACAATATCCCAGCTTATTCATTTCACTAAATCACACGAAACGAAATCACACGTCTTCTTTAGAAATGTATATTAGGAAAGCCACTTGACGGATAAATTTGAAATTCTTTCATATCATCATTTCTTTACGGCTTTTATAAAAATTCCACTAAAATGGATTGTTAATATTTTACAAGAAAAATAAAACGAAGTTACAGACATAGATTTTCGAGAAAGGAGAATAATCAAAAAATAATATATTTAAATATATCTTGTTACGTGGAGTGCACGAAGTAACATTTAAAACTTAAAGTGAGACTTCTTCTCATGATATTTAGAAAGTTTAGTGAATAGGTCAAAAAAGTCATTAGTAAAATGTCAAAAAATATAAATAAGGTCAAAAAATATAAGTTGGCAAACCCTGATCCACCATCTGCTGCCCTGTTCCCAATCATTCGGGGTCGGCACAACATGTAGTGTTTCTTCCATTCATCTCTCCTAACAGTCAGTGCTCACTCCTTTCATACTCATATCATTCTTCACACAATTTAGCCATTTCTTTGTCTTTCTTCTTTCCATTAACTAATCCATCCATATTTATATAACACTTTCCTAGTCACATGACTTTGACCCTTCTTCATACGAAACAATATCATAACAACCGATTGCCTCGCAACTTTTCGGTGCTACTTTCAGAATTCCTCTTATACGGTTGTCCCAAAACTAATGCAACAAATTTTGGCTGGTTATAGCTTTGATCAAGACCTATCAAAGTAACAAAACATATGTTTAGCAAAAGTTTATGGTTTTCGAGTTATACCAGATTTTTAAAAACGTTTAAAATTTAGGCACGGTGGGCCACGTGGCATGGGCATTCTGCCGGCGTGTCGCGACTTCGCGTGAAAACGGTCATTTTTCCTTCCATGTCCTGACCAATTTTATTTCACATATGATTGAGAATTAATATGGTAAGGCTTCATGTCATGGCCCATCGACGCTTCACATACTAAACGGCAACTGTTGCGAGGGCCAGTGGCGCGGCCCGTGCCCCGCGGCCTATGGGCACGCGGAGTCGCGACACGCCGGCAGAATGCCCGTGCCACGTGGCCCGCCGTGCCTTACAAGTACCGATCAATATTTTTTATTAATGCATCAGTCGGCGCCCCGTGCTCCACTAACTTGTGCTCGACACCAAATGCTCACTATTCAGCACTTATAGGTACTTAGCAGAAGCCTTAAAATGTTTAACCTTCCTTCCCTTCAATTTGTTCCCAACAACCCGTAACAGAACTTTTAAAACTTTATAAAAAAACAACCTTCAAAAATTTTCCTTAGAAAATTCTACCTGTTATAAAAATTTGTGGATTCTTCATATTTTATAAAATTAAACTTGATCCTAGAGTTATATAAATTTTTTTTTTTAAGTATTTTGCTATAGTACAACTCATTAGAGGTTATATGAATATCATTATGTTATTAAAAACTAACATTTAGATTAGTGTTACATATAAATATAGTACCTGCAGGCGATACCTACTAACCTAATCATTCTCACTAATATTATAAATGCGAAAGTATGAATATTTGTTTCTTGATTGCTCCATTTTTACGCCGAAACGGAATAAAATTTGGTAGGTAGACAGATATAGCACTCGGCCACAGATTAGATAATAGTACTACGTACAGATACTTCACTCCCATACAAACACGAAAATACCTACGCTATATTTACCTACAAAATATTATTTTAATACCAACCGCTCGTTGCGATATGCTACGCACACGACACCAGAAAAAAAGAACCTTAAGCGCCGCACATCGAGAGTTGACGTTGCTTTGTCGGCCGCGTGACCTTCCAGTGAGCGCGTCATCTCACAGATACGCAAGGGTTGCCGAGGATTTAAAAGTGAAGATTGAGTTATGTATTATGATAATTTTACATATTGACTTCTTCCACCGAATACGATAAAATGATGATACGCAAGGGTTGTATTAAGGTACCAAACATATAGAGAAGTTATAGGACTAAATTATTAATCAACCAATATGTAATTATTTATTTACAGGCAAAATATTATAGGTATTTAATACTAAAACATAAGTGATTTCAACCTCAACGATATCAACATCTTATTCTTAATGATAATTACATTAAATAATAATTCTTATTCTTCTTCTTAATCTGCACATCACTTATCTAATCTGTGACAGCACAGAAATGTTTGCCCTGGGTGGGGATCGAACCCACGACTCTCGGATCAGTAGTCAGGAGCGCTAAAAAATAAAGTGTATTAATTTATCTTTCTTCGTCTTTCGGCAATGAAAGAAAGATTTTTTAATTTGATTTTTGCACCTATTCATTGCACAATAATTGCTTCCTCTTTTTGGCATTTTGGAACGAAAAAGTTTGCGCGGGAGGAGTTCTGTGCGCCGTGCGAGCGCTAAGGCGTGCGGCGGCCCTCTGATTCTTGTACAGTCGACTGTACACGGTAGGTACATAGCGCACGTCCTTGAGGAAGTGACGGAGGCCTGACTCGGCTAACACATAGGATCATTTTATCCCGGAAAATTTAAGGGTTCCCAAAGGAATGCATAAAAACTCAAAATTTCCACTTCTTCACTAGATGGGGCCAACTTACAATTTTATTTCTTTGAGGAACCAATTCTGAAGTCCAGCAGACGAATAGTCGCAAGCGGAAGCTAGTTTAATATAAAATAGTAAAACAGAATGTTTAAAATTCAACGATTTTCACCTTATACTCTAAAATTGAAAACCCTTTTTTCAAGCTTTTTAGGCCAGAGGATGTAACTAAATATATGAAATTCCCATGAACCAAGGATTGTGCCCATGAAACTTTAACAATGGTTTATTGCGCTTTGTTAAACCGCAAATTACATATAAATCGATCAACTCAAGTGCCAACTTTGATTGGATCAACATTATTTTGAGAAAGGGGTCTGTTCAAAGAAGTTTTTACGTATAATGAGGACAACCCTTGTACTATACTGTAGAGGTATGTACATTACCTTTATTTAACCTTTAACATTTTGTAAACATACGTCATGTGTAGATTATTACGACATAATAGTACAAGCGTCGCGTCGTCGGGCTACCAGGACCGAAAATTATAATCGACATCTGTTCGTGACATAAGCGCGTGGTCACAGTGGTGCGCTCTGTTTTACACTTTATTTCATCTGCCATCAACGTATAAACGTACAAAGTTGTGTATTTAATTCATTAACAACTGCAAGGGCACGGATTTCTTCCCATAGCTCGGAAGGTTAGCCCATACTCCACATACGGTAGCTAAGTCCGGCCCGAGTCAAAGTCCGTATTTCATTAATTTTATGTTATTACGTCCATTTTTTCCTTGTTCATGTGTGTTAACAACCCATATCATCCCCACTGCAGGGGCACGGGTCTCTTCTCATACCTTGGGAAGGTTAGATTACACACACAGGGGCCAAGTTTCTTGTACTTAAGACAATGTAATTCAGTCATAACCTCTTTTCTCTCCTTTAATCAGACATGTTGAAACGCGTCCTAAGTCATTTTATTATGTCAGAAATTATGGAAAATTTTAAAGTTATTTTTTCACAAATATTCATTTTTTTAGGGTTCCGTACCCAAAGGTCAACGAGACCCTATTCTAAGCTTTCGTTATCCATGCGTCCGTCCGTCTGTCCGTCTGTCCGTCTGTCCGTCTGTCCGTCTGTCTTTCTGTCTGTCTGTCAGCAAGTTGTATCTCATGAACCATAATAGGTAGACGGCAACGGCACACCGCTGTAACAAAAAAATAATAAAAAAATATAGGGGGCTCCCATACTCAGACCGTGTTATTTGGCGTTTTTTGCTCGATCTTAATAATGGCAACAGGTAGACGCTTGGAATGCTCACAAAGATTTTGTATTGCTATAAAATAAAATAAAAATATTATATTTAAAAATTAAAGGTGTCCCCATACAAGAGACGTGTTTTTTGGGGTTTCTTGTACGATGGTACGGGGCCTTTCATGCGCTAATCTGACACGCGCTTGTCCGTTTTTTTAATAAAAAAGATACATGTACATACAAAATTATTTCACACTCTAATCCCCACGCTAGGATTCCCTTAATTGTGGGAAAGACCAGTATCCTCAAGTAACCAAACCATATATTAACTTTACTAATAAACAAATTTATTTTTAATAACTATTTCATATTAATAGCTATATTCTCTCATTAATATGCTAAACTAATAAGAGAGCAGTGCGTTTCATTATTTTAAGCTCAGTCGAATTTTATTCCGTTTCTTTAGCACTGATTACATATACATAAATGCTGTTGCAGAAAAAAAAATATTACAAACTTTGCTCGATAATTTTTTTCTCCAAAAACACCAAACTCAAAAATATGGCTCACTTAAAAAAACGTTTGTTTTAAATAATACAGAGTTCATGTTGATGTCGTGGCCAGATCATAGAATTGATCACTTCATGATGTGGCCGACCATTTCATCAAATGATCGTATTTCATGAAATGGAAAATATCCGCTGATCACATCATTATATGGTCTGGCCAGATCAATGAATACATCAACGTTCGACGATATACAGCTAAACGCACGGCTATTTCATGAAATGGTCAAGCATTAGTGATCATATCGTAAAATAGTTACAGTATCCACCGTTAGAGGCGCTGATATCTTTTTGTTTTTGTGATGCATCATGGCGGCGTACAATTAATAATAAAAAAAGGCTATTAATAATGCGCCAATTGAAGAAAGTTAAATGTCGTTACGACACTATACAATAATTTATCGAAATTTCATCAAAAAACGAGCGCAACGTAAAAACCTTCGGAAGTTCGGAGAGTATTTCATAGGTTAGTAGATATCAATCTTAAAAGCTAAGTATTAAAAATCTATTATTTATCTGTTAACCAAGATAACTCAGATTTAAAGAATGCCAGTAACTTCTCAACGTATTTTTATTTTTATTAAACCTTTGATATCATGGAAACCCGATGGATATATTAGGTGCTTACCTATGAAATTGTCGATTAGTTAAAAAAATTCAAAGAGAAAATTAATATTAAACAATTAAGGTTTTAAAACAACTAACTATTTCCAAAGTACCATTGGACATTTAGAAATAAAATAATGCTTGCTAAATGCACGTTGTCTGCATATTTTGAGAGCGCAGTGGTGTAGAAGCTATGAAAATGGATTTTTTCGTCACTGAAAATCGCCATTTTTTTTTATAAAAAAATTTTATTTTTATTTTTGAAGGCTACACTTACACCAGTGTGTTCTTCGTTACCATATGTATTTTTGAACATATTGCGCATAACATGTCACAATTTTCAGATAATTTCCATTTTTTTTTCGTAGAAAAATTTTACCCAATTGACCTCTAAGAAAACGCCAATATAATATTTAATGGAACCCTACTCAGTCAGTTTTTACACGAGAGACATGGCATCACTAATTTATGAAAGACCTTGAATATAGCTAGAAAATGATATATAATTTAATGGAAGTAAATTAATTTTTGGGGCATATTATTTTGTTGAACTTTCAAAACTGAAACGGCAATTTTATAGGTAAGCACCTAATATAAACGTTAACGTTTAAACATTATGGTCAGTTTTTATAAACATTAACTTTTAAACATTATGGTCAGTTTTAGCTGGCCATTTCATGAAATGGTCGGCCACATCATGAAATGATCAATCCTATGATCTGGCCACAACATTGATATTGTTTAACTTTTAGGAAAGTAGTGAAAAGTTGGCAATAAGAGCATTTTATAAGTTTCTACATTTTTGGTACCTCTTCCGAAACGCGTCTTGCGCTATTTTTATTAGCAATGAATGGTACATATTATTAGTGCCCCGTCCGTTTTATTTTTTTACAATTATTAAATTTATTCAGTCATTTCAAAATATTTTATTTACAATTATTAAGAGATACGTAGATAATAAATTATGTACTCTTCTTCGATTTAATACAAAACAAACCTAGGTATACATCGTGCATCGATAATGGTGTCGATTCGTTGTTTACGAGTAAACTTATTTGACAGGACTAAACTAAATTTAAGCATCCTGTCCTTGTCTTTTCGATATAGAAAGAAAAAGACAGAACACTTAAATTAAGTATAATCCTGTCAAATAAGTTTAATCGTGAAAACCGAAACGACACCGTTGTGATCGCCGATACACCAAAATTTTTACTATATTTAATTTCATTTCCTAAGCTATTAGAGACTACTTGCTAGACTTATTGAGAGTAAGTAGTCCTTACGATGGTTCTTCAAGCAGGATTTTTAAATTTATTTATTTATTGTTTATTTTACACGGATTATTACGGGATATAGGTACTAAAAGAATTACATGGCTTAATATACTGTACATTGGTATGCATATCTCTGTAAGAGTTCTCTGCCAAGAAACCAACAAGTAAGCGAAAATGAATTATAACGGGTAATGGCGTATACAAATATACTGCTCAAAAGAAAATAAGGGCCAGCAGGTTTTTCTGGTATATTATTAAAATAATAAAAGTAATGTAATAAGTAATATAGTAATATAATTTTTTATGTACGTTTTAATAAAATTATGCTATTGTTTACAATTTAAGCTAATAAATGTTTCAAATAATACTCAGTAGACCTTTTTATCGCACTTTAATTAAAACAAAGCCGTATTGTATAAAAATCCCCAAACAACAAAAACTCTCTTTTATTTTAAAATTTGCACTTAATTTACCACTTTTTTGTTTTTTAATAATGGGTATGACCAACTCTTTTATCTATGCACTTCTGAAGCCTGGACTGCATGCTTTCGATCAAAAGCCTCACGTTTTCCGTTGGAATGTCTTCCCAGGCACTTTTCAAAGATTCAATCACCTGCTGCTGGTTGTGAACTTCTTGCTGACTTTCTTTAACCCTTCGTTTCAATTGGTTCCACATATGCTCTATCGGATTTAAGTCCAGACTGCTCGGTGGCCATGGAATATTGGAACTTGAGAGTCTTCTAGAATAGGCTGGGTCGCTTGACCTGTGTGTGCACAGGCATTATCTTGGAACAGGATTAATTCAGAACCCACTCGTTGCGGAAATGGGATCACATGAGGTGTGATAACTTCCTCAATATAACGGTGAGCAGCACCCACATTTAAAAGTGCAAGCTCAGTTTTGTCTTGCAAGCTAATCCCGCCCAAAACCATTACGTTGGGACCACCGAACTGTCAACTTCATGGATGCAGGCTTCCAAAAATCACTCACTGCGTCATGTCCATACCCTTACACGTCGATTGTCACTGAGAAATTTAACTTAACACTCGTCAGTAAAAAACACCATGCCCCAACAAAATTAAACGAAACTTAAAGAAAAAAAGTGGTCCTTATTTTCTTTATCTGACAGAGCATTAAAAAAGCAATCGTTCTTATAGACTACAAATAAAAAGATAATAATAATGGGGATTCATGGGGATCATCCGTACTGAATAAATTTTGTTCTACGACTTTGCTCAAATCACAAGGAAGGACTTTTCATACAAATTGATCATATATGTATATATTTTTTGCCATTTTTGTATGGAGAGTCCAACAATTTTTTTGCGATTTGACCAAAGTCGTAGAACAAAAGTTGTTCAGTACGATGAGTAGAATCCAGCAGTTAACGGGTCCTACACCAATTTTGTTATACCCTGTATTAAAGAATAACTTAACATATTTATATAATACTATATAATAATAATAACTTGCAGTGAAGAATAAAAAGATAGGACAAGTACCTAATGATCTTTAACTCTGCCCTAAAAATGCGGAGGCTGCGACTGTCACGAACTTCGTGGGGCCAAAGTCATACCAAAGTCTAACGGCGTGTACTGAAACGATCCACCGTAGCGGGAGGAGCAGTGAGAGGAAAATTTTAGGAGCAGGGATATGATAGATCAGCAAGGCTCTGGGGACCATATAGTCAAAGCGCTCACAAAGATACAAAGAAGAGGAGGAGTTGTGGAGGATGTTATAAAGAACCGAAAGAGTGTGCATATCACAGCGAATATAGAGCCACTTAATGTTGTGTCCTGTGTTTAGAGACGTGGTCGTATTTAAAAATAATATATTAAATTAAAGTGGGTAATATTAAAAATTATTGTACATATCGTCATTTTGAAATGTCCATACTAAGTTCTGACAAATAATACGTAACTATTACGTATCTTTTATTATAAAAAAATATATTTCACCTAAAGTTATAGATCATACGGTATATTGATTAAATAAAATATTTTAAACCGCTTAATCAGCCACGCGATTTTAAAAATTGCACGTTTTTGTGTAGAAAGTTTTCCCCCATACAAAATAATCGTGTCCTCGTTACGATAGTGGCTTATTTTTTTTTTTTTACAACAGTATCTTTTCAATTAAAGTTAAAAATTAACTTTGGTATGATTGAGCTATTAAATCTTGCATTATTGTTATACTTAATGAAGAAATAGATAAATTACGCAATGTTAAATATGCGTCCATTATTGCTTTCATTTTTGTAACACCAATGAAATGTTAACTTAAACAACGTCTATCGGTCAACACTACGCTTGTTGTAAACAGCCAATCAGGAAGCGCGCAATGTGACAGTCTGATATTTTATGCGGCATGCGTTTTTCTGACCGCAGCGGGATCTTGGTTAGAATTTTTTCAACTGTAAATTACTCCTTTTGATTACTGACTAATCGGTAGGTATGTTGTTTTTAAGTAAATATTTGTCTTTATGAGTTGTATTTTTCTTGTCCGAATCAAAACTCACCGATATCAAGTAACGAACATTAGTTTTATTTGTATGATCATTTCAGACTTGAGGTGATATTTTAACACGTGCATTTTTTTCCTTTTTGTTTTAATTTGTTGTTTTTTTCAAAACGCAACTAAGATGAAGTAACAAAAAGGAAATAAGGGTCATGTTACAATATAGATGGGTGAGTAAATGGCAACTATTCTCCTACCTACTTGTAATGGTGATCTTTCTAAAAATAGTCTCAAAAACAATAAAATGGCGGTTGACAGTTGGCGCGCGACAGTATTGCAAATTATGAAGTCAGTCTGTTAATCGGGCATTTACTACGGGTGTTGAGTAAAGTTGTTCGGAGACATAGGCAGAATCAGCACCCTACAACAACCAGTTCACATTTATAATATTTTGTTAAAGTACCTACATTTAATAAATAACAAATTAAAAATTACTTGTGGTGTTTTGTTTAAAGTGTGGAATAACCCTAATAGTTCCTTTTTGTTTATTTTTGGTGACTGTACAATCATTTTTAATAATACACATTTACGCAAACCAAAGGTGAAGCGTATACAAATATTTTGAAACCTTTCTAATTTATTAAGAAGTACCTCAGTAGCGTCAATAAAACGTCGCGTAGTCAATTATGGGAAGAAGTAGAAACTAATCTTTCACTCCAAACAAAACATACTAAATCAAGGTTCACTGGTATTCTTGACGTGCCACCCATTGAACGACTAAGCAATTCGTTGAATTCATAATGAAGTTTATTTATTTGTAGTCAATCGCACTCCAAAATAAATGATATAAAATAGTTGAATGTTAGCTAAAAACAAATCGATTTATGACTTTTGACGCGTTTAATCCGTCACAATTTTGAAAGTTTTAATAGTATTAGTTGTAAAACTATACAACGACGTGCAGCACCGAAGTGCTCATTGCACTCGCTTCTCTATTTTCGTGCGAGATGAAGCACTACGACTAGAGTTGTCCGCGCCTACGGTTAGATGTAGTCAAATTTTTCCAGTGTTATTCTTTACAAACTTAGTCCGATTACTCGTAAATCGTGTAATATAAAAATATTTGCAAAACAAAGATGTCAATACAAAACACGGACAACACAAATTCATACAAGATAAACTGATAACCGTACTTTTTGAAGCCGGTTAAAATTAGAGGTTTTAATCTGGAAATATATTAGGAAACATCAGTAGAGTACAATTATTCAGTTCTATTCAGTAGGTAAATATACATATACCAACTGCCTTAAAATAAATACATAACAGATACGTAGGTATCAAGGGTTACAGATGAGCATGTTCTATCATCATTAGGCGATGCCTTTGATTTCCAACTACTAGTGATTTGATTATATATCTTTGCCACTAAGAAACATAATCTTCTCAGAATAAACTTTGTATCTTAATTTAAGGAATTAAAGTTAGTTTTTGCCTTTACTCGAAGGACGGAGTTTCTTCTTTGTGACACCTAAGTATTATGAAGATCATTAAAAGTTTCATGAAAACATAGGGTGGTATACGTTACTAGTTATTTAGAAGTTTATTAAAATATTTTTTTCATAAAATAATCGAGATCTAGAAGCTGTAAATACTAAAGTTTCATTATATTGTTGCACCACGTAACCGCACGGTCACTAGATTTGAAGGGAGCAATCGTACACAGGTACGGGAGTACCCGGACAGTGGTCCGTGTCCAACTTTCGTCAATTTGCGCTGAAAATTAGGCAAACCACTCCATAGCCGGATAGTCGGTTCTCTGATTAACGTAAACCTTCGCTCTGTTACCCTGTTTTGCTCAACCCCCTAAAACCTTAGACGTTTTTATCATAATATTTGTGCAACCACATATGCATATTGGGTTACATAAATAAAATAAAGTTCATTTCGTAGGCATATTAGTATAGCAATCATTTTTTGTATAATTAAGTTTTAAATAAACAAGTTGAATGCCAGTTGAATAAGATAAACAATCCGTGCTTGAAAATCTCATTCACGGTTTGTTACGTAATTCGGCGCGAGGGGGCGCAGCCCGCGCTGGCTGATTCGAAACTAATTCATCCTTTTTAATCCTTTCCACTTCGACCGCTACGCTTTCCTGCTACCAAAAGCACCGCTGTGGCGGAAAATTATTAGGTTTCATATAAAATGTACTGTCATAGAACTATTTTATTTGTAAAATGTGCTTGATTTATTGTATATTCCATGCCTATTTCAATAAAATACGCCGGCAACATAGTATTAACAAATAGGTAACTTACGCTGAATTGGCAGCATGATTCTTCGGTTCTATACTAGGCCACTTTATGAACCCCGCGCGGAACCTTGAACTCGATCGATCGCTCTTCACTCGACATTCTCCAGTCTGTCGTTGGGTTTGTTTTGTCGAATGTATAAGTGGCACCACCAGTTGCGATCACTCATTCACATCGCATGACCAATTAGTTAAGTGGTGGCCTGACGTATTATGTAACGTAGGGAAATTATGAAACAGTTCTGTAACTTAAATCAGTTTACACCGAGACTCGGTGTGCAAAATGCTTGAAGAAGCCAGCTGTTCTGATAAGAACTCTTAGTTTGATTTTCGTGCTTTCAATACCTGTTATGTAGTAAATAGCGGAATATAATACGTATTGTGTAGCTAGCTTAAAAAAATCAGGTCGCGTCTCGGTACGTGGCACGAATTCAGGTATTAGCGGTACCAACCTATTATTTTGTGTCAACATCTTTTCAGTTGCTCAGGAAAAAAATCATATACTTAACTCTGCAAGGGACCATAGTTAATCAAAACATCAAATTGAAATCTCTCTTTTTCATAGATGCAGCAACTGACACGTGAAAAATACAATAAATTAAAAAATAAGGAATTCGCCATATGAAATCTTCGAGTAAGCTAACGCAACAGTAACAATAATAATATTTAATTAAAAAATATTAGATAGGAAAAAGACTTTCTATTTTCGCTACTCTACTTATGACGAGATACAATAATCAATTGTGATCTATTAGATGAAGTTGTAGGTATGACTGTACCAAAAATGCGTCCAAATTTTTCGAATTAGCTGGTAAACATTAAATATAAGTTTATACGAAAGAGTTGTGATGCGCGGTCCACCTGTATTCAGCCGAGCTGCCACAGACGTAATAAAGACTGTAAGCCGAGCGGTTGTGATGCTAGCGGTGCAGTAGGCCGTTCGGCACACATGGCCGGCTACTGTCCGGCGCCCGCCGCGGCGCTGGGCGGGCCACGCGTCACCTGCGCACCCGCTGGGACTAAGTGAATGGTGCATCGCGAACGAGGGCAGGGGGGCGCGCCATGGCGGCGGTCGCCGGGCTCTACGGCCTGGGCGACGACACACGCAGGAACTACCGCCGCGGCCAGGCCAACGCGGAGCGCTCCGACTCCAGAGACGACAATACTGAAGCGTGAGTCACATTTTCATACCCCTGTATGGTTTACCTGTTTACTTTGAAGATAGTACCACGTTAGGTTTCGAAATATGGAAGTGAAGAATACCCTGAATACCCTGAAGAATAGAATACCCTGAAGTGCTGCTGACTGCGTGGGGATGGGGTTTTGTTCCGGTATTAGAGGTATATGTGTCGACGAGTTATTGTTACAGTGATGATTTTTAGATAGAAGATCCCTACAGTACCTAGGCTACCTTCTTAGTTTTATTTTGGTCCGTTTTCCCTTGTTGAATTATTGAATACATCTATGAGGCACGTACTTTTCACCCTCAACAACTTGGTCTCTAAGGATATTAATACCCACCTGAACACAGACTTTTAAGAAGATTCTACACATCGTGCATCAGGCTGCTAAAAAAGGAATTATGCTTTTACATCTTTTCTAAGAGGTCGTTTCCTCGCCTAACTATAAAAATAATTGCACATTCTACATCACACTCATAAAAATAGAGGATCAAAAATTTGAAATGTTGTCAATTCCCTCTTAACCTTTTTGCCTTGCCAGGCCTTGCCCAACTCTATTTGAGTTTTATGATACGCTTACCAACATACTTATGTTTTAATTATGTTACAACTTGTGTTTTAAGGGATATATTGACAGTTGGTACATTGCCTACAAGGGATGTACAAGTATAATGCGCTTCAGTGCTCTTTGAGCTACCCTTATTGCATAGCAGCACTATACATAGAGTGAACGTCCAAGTTTTAGCACCGCAAGTCAATGTAGGCAAAATGCCTTTGCAGGCAATAAGGAATTTTCGATTTATAAAAGGCGACTTCAAACCATTATGCTACTCACAGACAGAGGCCGAAGTTTGAATTCTCTTTTAAAAATGTGGGATTGACGCTTAGTGCACTTCATTAATAGAACAGTAAGTGGAAGATACAACACTCGAAGACTTTCTTTGCAAGAGACATAATGAGAGAATGAACCTAGCAAAGATTTTGTGTAAAGGCTGATGTTTGTGACTTTTGGTTATTAAGGAAAATAATACCTTTTAGATAAAATTAAATAAGTCATGAAAATATCGTTTTTTATATTAATACGTCGTTATATTATTTGCAGTGCGGCATTTCGCTCAGGTACTTGATATGAGATCGTGTGGTCGTCGACAACTGTGTCGATAAATATATTTTTTTTTTAAAGAAAATTGCACCATTTACAGATAAAGTTCAATCCATTGGAATTTTGAAAAATAAATGAAATAAGAAAAAAATATTTCTAAAAAAATATACTTACATTTTTAATGAAGTTTTTTATGGGATTTAAAAAAAAAACAGAATTGTAGTTAACGTTGTATGTATGTGGTAATAAAAGCATTATAATGGCCAAAAAATATCAATAACAGTCACTACAATTTTTATCGATTCCAATTACTAGATGTTTGAAACTTAAAACCCGTTCAAATTTTAACATTTTCTCCTTCTTCTTACAAATAAGTTAGAGGTAAGTTTTCCTTTACTGGAGATTCTATGACCAATATACATAATATACAGGATCAGATAAGTCGATGGTCCATACGAAGTGGTCGTGAGTAAGGATGGCGTGGTCACACCGATTACACTAGTTAACTGCCTACAGACACGGTCATCTCCAGTCATCTCCTGGATGGGCATGACGGTTTTCGTGCTACGCAAGACAAGTTAAGCCGTTGTTCGCTATTATAATGTTACTAAAAAACGGACCAAAAATTTTCTGAATGAATAAATAAATTATTATTTTAAAAAATGATAGTCGTTAAGCCTATGTGAGGATTTATAGGCGGCTTGAGAAGTTCTGACACTGGAGCTGGTTACTAGCCCCAAAACCTCCACCAATCCGAACTTGGGCCCCGTGTGTGGACCATAGTCTAACCTTCCCGAGTTATGGAAAGAAACCCGTGCCCGGCAGAAGGGACGCTATGGGTTTTTAACGAAACAGAATGAACTATTTCACAAACCCGTGGATTCCGTGGATTAAATTTAGTTTCATAATTAAAGAGGTTTTAAGGTACTTATGTACAGTCTCGTTCAACTAAAAGTATACTATCAAGTAGTGCAAGTACTACTAGACGGCACGGCTACTTTGTATACTTTTAGGTGCAAAGGACTGTACTAGTGACCTTGTATATTATGTATCCCATACAAAACATAAATGTAAAAACATAGAGCCTCGTTCGTAAATAACCTTGTAAGGTAAGCTCGGATTATTACTTTGCTATTAAAAAGAAATGATATCTAGCTCTAGGTATCAAAGTTCCTTAAATCAAAGCTACTATCATGTATAATGTTTTTCAGTTACTTTAAAAAAAACGTTATGTTCTTTTCTACTTAATAGTGCGATTTGGCAAGATTTTCTGTTAGTAAATTTTCTCTAACTGAACTTGCAACCTTTTCAAACTCAGACTCAAAGAAAAAAACTTGCCAATTTGCACTATTAAGTAGAAAAGAACATAACAATTTTTCTTTTAAAGTAACTGAAAATCGTTATACATGATAGTAGCTATGATTTAAGGAAATTTCCAATAACTTGGATACCTAGATCTAGATATCATTTCTTTTTAATGGCAAAGTCATAATCCGAGCTTACCTTACAAGGTTATTTACGAACGAGGCTCTATGTTTTTACATTTATGTTTTGGATGAGATATAAACTTTTTTTGTCAAATTAACTTAATTATAATTCTTATCTCTACTGTTGTTCCTTAGTACTGATAACGCATTGCGTAAATCGTTGTCATTGTCCCCACCCACAGTGTTTTTTTTGCCCAAAAAAAGTGACATCTTCTTTTTTTTCGATCATTCAATTTGGCTTTTCATAACAAATGCAAGAGTAAAACTCCCAGGAGTCCATTTTGTGTAGTTTATTTTTTAAAAAATCACAAAGTTTTGGTGACCTTGCCGTTAAAAATACGGAAATTAATTCATAGAAAAATAACTATTCACAATTTAGTATTATTTGTTTATCAGGTATATAAAGATAGTCTAGGCGCATATTATCCCCTTTTTATTAAGTCAAACATGTTGGGAATTTCCTCAAAAAAAATGTTTTCTAAATTTTAAATTTTATTTTTTTATATTGTTTCTAGGTCGAAGTAGAGGTTCTGCCTATTAGGACAGATATATTCACCATATATATGTATCTCCCACAAAATTACCACATTCTACTTCGGCGGAAGTTTGGTAAAATATATTTTTAAATACTAAGGTCAAAATTTTGGATTTAGGGTTGACACAATAAGGTCATTTCCCTTTACCTTTTTTTTTATATAAAATCAACGCCCAAATATTTTTGTTATTTCGGCAAAGTACTAAAACAAAAGTAGTGCAATTTCATGAGTAGAAATCCACCTTATTTATTTTGTTATATCTAAATAGTGAATCAAGAATTTGTATGGGAAACTGAAAAAAAATATGGATCGGATTATTTCAGTATATTTGCTGTATTCTATCGCTATCTTTTCTTACTTTGTGATTCTATACTTTATTCTAACTAACCTCTCAAAAATTCAAAAGTACTTCTTAGCACAGTGTTCAAAATTTCAAATGTAAAATTAATTTCTGACAAGCTTCTAATTACGATAAAGTCTTCAACAAACCTACTTGCTGATTAATAGGAAGTACAAAATATGTTATCCGACAAAATATGATGATCAGTCAGAGTCAGTCTGTTCAGTTATGCTTGATGACTTTTTATTTGCTGAAATAAAACGGAAAAGTGCAGATGGTTCTTATGAAACTGAACAACTTGTCCCAACAAAACAAACAAGGGCAGAAATAAAACAGTTTTACTTCTCACACCAACTGTCAACAACTTAAAGAAAATAAATGATTGACAAATATTTGTCAGTGATAAAAAAGTCACTTTGTATAATAGAAACAGATTTAACAGACACAAATAAAGGTGAAGCAAGCATTTGATTAATCTTTCAAAAAATAATCATCATCAGCCGAAAGACATCCACCGAGTCAAAAAATAATACTCACGATATAAATAGAAAGGTTTAATTAGTGACAACCCTAAGAGATATTTTTGAAAATCATTTTTTCTAAACTTCCGCCGAAGTAGAGTGTAATAATTTTGTGGGTGATACATATTAGTATTAGGTATATATCTGTCCTAGGCAGAACCTCTACTTCGGCCTAGAAAAATAAAAATAAATAAATTTAAAAAATCTGAAAATATTTTTTTTTTAGGAAATTACCAACATTTTTCATAAACTAAAAAGAGGATAGTATGCGTCTAAAATATCTTTATATATCCGTAAAATAATTAATACTTAGTTGTGAACAGTTTTTTTCCTATGAATTAATTTCCGTATTTTTACCATGAAGGTCACTAAAACTTTGTGATATTTTTTAAAATAAACTAAACAAATTTGATTCCTGGGAGTTTTACTCTTGCGTTTGTTATAAAAAGCCCAACTGGATATACAAATATAAAAAGATGATACTAATTTGGGGCAAAAAAACACTGTGCCACCCCATTGTATGAGACAGACCATACGATACGATAGCGCGTATTAAAACTGTTTAGCGCCATCTATCGAAATTATTCGGTACTTTTCCGCGCTCGAAGTACTGTGATATGGTATTTTCATCAAACAAACACAAGAAAACAGTAAAACATCAAGAAATAGTTAATAATAACAAAATATTATAGATTTTACAACTATTCTGAGATATCCAAAAACATAAGACACAGTTTAGCGTTCGATAATAACAATTACAAAGTAATCTCATTCATGCTCCATACATAATGTTGGCAAGCGACCGCAATAATAACTTTGTTTTCTATACCAGCCATTAATATATTTATTAGATTTCAGATTTTTTCCTATGTGTACGTCCAATAACCTATCTCCATACCAATTTTCAACTTCCTAAGTCACCTAGAAATAGGAAAAACTTTTGATGAGTGAGTGAGCCAGTGACCAAAACAGTGATTTTCAGACGTCGTTATCTTGTGCACCTATAAGAAGATTCTCACTAAAATTTTAGATTTGTTAATGGTTAGCGGGTCTTATTAGATATGCAAAATCAAAAGCATGTAGGTTCAATAGTTATTAAGTTATGGGGGGCTCGAAACTGGCTCGAAATGGTTACAATCTGTCGACGATAGTTGTACCTGTTAGACAGTAAGCAGGCCGGGCAGAAGGAAGTTTTAAGTCAGAGGTTTAAAACAAGTTTGACTTTTGAAACTATGCATACTATTGGTAAGATTAGATGCATTTAGTTCACATTATCAATTTCAAATTACAATAATAGCTTATAAAAAATGACAAAATATAATGTGATCGTCAAAATAACTAAAAATTGAATACAAATAGTCATTTATGTAAAATGTCTGTGCTGTTTGACAAGTAAAATATTTTTACGAAATAAATTGAATTGAATTAAATTAAATTCAGAATGTCAATCTAAAAATATATCAATCATAATCACTCAATGAGACATTAAAATAATGAATAAATTTAAAAATAATAAAGGCTAAAAACCAAATATCACCTACCTACAGGTTGTTGTCAAATATTGCGTAAATATAGAGTTGCTAATAGCGATGCTTGATTTGGCTAAAACTTAAAATGCTGAATAGCCCCTAGATAGTTGCTGCCAGCGCGACAATGGTTGATTTGGTCAAAAAACTAAATAACACCTACAATTACTTGGTCAGAAGACTGAATAGCATCTAAAATTATTTGGTCAGAAGACTGAATAGCATCTACAATTATTTGGTCAGAAGACTGAATAGTATCTACGATTATTTGGTCAGAATAGCATCTACAATTATTTGGTCAGAAGACTGAATAGCATCTACAATTATTTGGTCAGAAGACTGAATAGTATCTACAATTATTTGGTCAGAAGACTGAATAGCACCTACAATTATGGTTGTTCCTTCAAAGGAAAGCAAATATGACACACTGATCCCATTTAGCCAAATAGCCTATAAAGAGGTAGATGTCTAAATGATATCTAAGTTTTTGGGTAAAATCTAAATTATCTGATATAAGAATTTGCTTAATATTCTATTGCCAACTATTTGGAAATGGTCAACTCGTTTTCGACGTTGATCGCACGTATTCGTTACCATTGATATGGCTCGTGGCCCCCAGGACATAAAAGTATAAAAGTATAGAAGGAATTGAGATAATTGTAGATTGCAATGTTATTGTGATTTCGAATTGTAATTGAAGAACTGTTATAAACAATGGCAAAGGCATGAATAATTTACATTTAAAATAATTTATAATAGAATAATGCCAGAGCAATATGCCAAAATAATAAAGAGTTTTTATAAGCCTCGGGAGTAATCATAATAATCATAATCATAATCATTTTATTGGTAAAGAAATTTTACACGTCATTTTACAATTTTCATATGAATTTCAAAAAAAAAAAAAATACATACAATGAAATAAACATTATACAATTTACAGTAAATGTCAAAATAATGAAAAATTGAAAATATAATGACATAAAAAATAATGCAATTTACATATTGAATGAATGTCAAAATAATAAAATACAGTGAATAAATAGAAATAAAATACAAATTACGCGATGTCTTACTAAAGTAACAGAATGATTAAACTAAGATACAGTAAAATAAAATAAAATAAAAAAATATACACATTAGTGTAATTTTAAGAATTATAAAATTCTTGAATATTATAAAAAGTGTACTCGATAAGCCAGCATTTTAGTTTCGTCTTGAAGCTCGCTAACGAGGGAGCTTGAGTGAATTCTGCTGGGAGTTTGTTGTAGAGTGACGGTCCCAGCACATGCGTCAGCTTAGTGGACTTTGCAAGTCTGCACCGCACAGGCAGGAGTCTGTCCATATTGCGGTGGTTACGGGTATGTATGTCCCTAGGTGTCACGTACTCCTCACGGTGGCTATAGTCATAAGAAGCTACCTGAAGGATCAGTAAGGAAGGAAGTGTGAGGATGCCCAGACTTTTAAATAAAGGTCTCGCGGAAGTACGACGCGATGCCTGCACGATCGCTCGTACGGCTTTCTTCTGCATGCGGAAGGCACGCTCCCAGTCGGCCGCGCACCCCCACACCCCCACAGATCCACACCGTATTGCAGGAGCGACTGTGCCGTGGCGAAATAGCTGGACCTCACTACCTAGGTTGAATTAAGTCATTTTAAAAGAGGATTTGTGACTCATTAAAAGTGAAAGCTATAGTTAAATTCATTAGGGCAAACTAATTGCATGGAGCAAATTCTATCAAATATGTACTGTACATAAGTAAAATGTTGTTTTACATATTTAATTTTAAATAAGTACAACCCACCAACAGTAAGTTATCGGAAAAAGGTAACAAAATAATGTATAAATGTATTTATGGTATTCACGATAAATAACGGGATTGCTACTGATTGTGAGTAAATACATAAATGGACTAATATGTATCGTCTGGCGAAATGTACATACATAGTAATATGTAATCAAGTAATGAGTAAAACAGTTTCACTTCTAATTAAGAAGACTTATAACTGAGGATCTGAAGAGTTTGAAAGATAAAGTAACTTGACCAATGAATATTTCATGTTAGATATTTCACTGAAGCGTGTGATTACAAAAATGATCCAGAAACCCAGAATGGAGACGCTAAATAGAAAGAAAAGGAATAACGGCTGTGGTGCAGTATGAGGTTGCGGACAAACTGTTACATTTGAGAAGAATCAATCGAAGAAAAGGGAAGTTTCACTAGGAACATGAGATGTTTGTATAAGTGAAAGAAAGTAAAACACGCCTACTCAAATTAACGTAATCCAAATTCTGGCAATTTGAATTTCAAGAAGCGTTATTGCTCAAAATCGAGATGAATCATAATGCGTGTGACTTAACTTTGAACGAATATTATATTAAGTGTGTACATGCAAATAATTAATTCTGTACTAGATACGTATATATAATCTGATTTGGTTTTATTAAACTTGTAAAGGCTGGTATAGATACCAGCAATAAGTTTGCAGTTTATGTCTCTATATAAAAACTGGTATATATTTTCTAAAAATAATGAAAAATATTAATTGACTGTAAGTAATTTCAATAAAAGAAAACTATATATTATTTGTATTATAGTGGATTGATGAAATTGAATATTACTTACATCATTTGTTTATAAAAACTGGTATATAATATTTACTAAGTATAATTTGACTGTACCTAAGGAATGTCAATGAAAGAAAACTTTACTATGTAATGTGTATAATAGTGGATTGACTAAATTCATTTAGATATTTTATGTCACTACTTATAAAAGAATATTTTAAAATTGTTTAACATATAATATATTATGTGTTACTTATTTTTGACCAACTTATAAAAATATAATTTCAAAATTTATGGTATTTGTTCTAAAATATTGATATTATAATGAACATAGTAAAAGTTAATACCAAATAGTTATTGCCAGAACTGTAATAACCACAAATAACTTGTAACTTGTGCAACCATAAAAACAGATACTTAGTTATCTTACGAGAAACAATAATAATTTAAATGCATAGATGTATTTTAAAAACGTGCGTTGAGGTGAGTTTCATTCAGGCCCGATGTTTCTTCTCACTTCGCTAACACTTTCCGAAATATCTGGGTATACAAGTTTCAAGTGGTAGGAACTTTGTATTAGGTAGCTTAAAAGAATCATGGAATTAAAAAAAAAACAAAAAGAAAATAATGAGTAACGGAGTAAATGTTAAAATGAAATATATAGTTTTAAAAGTACTTATAACAATTAATTGAATAACTCAATGTTATAAGTAAATATTGAAATGAAATATATTTTTAAATATAACAAATAATTAATTGAATAACTCGATGTTGAATGTAACAATTAATTGAATAGCTCGCTGTTACAAGATCTTAAATAATATAATTTTTAAATGAAGTAAACAAGTAGGTACTTAACTTTTAATGATAACAATATTTAAATAAACCTTTTAAATAAACACAATATTTAAATAAACCAATTTAAAATAAAATGTTTTTTGTAAAAGGTAGATGTAGCATACTCGAAATTACATGAACGTTACTACGGTTGACACTTGCCATCGAGCTGTCACCGGGTGCGGTTGTCCAAGCAAAACCTGTGTTTCATTTATTGTAGTTTGTGCATCTGTGAACTGTACAATGACAAACTGTTCTTCACATCTCGCTGTAGTACAAATGCTCAGGCGTATTGTCAGTATACAATGAATCTTCTTCTTCTATTTAAGAACAAAGCTGTTGTCGCTGGAGAAATCTCCAACTGTTCCTGTCCTCTTGACCTCCCGATACGACCCTCTTGACCTCCCGATACGACCCTACAGCCCTTTATCTGTTCTATATGATTTCGTCTTGGTCTTCCTCTTTATCTTCTTCCCTCTACCTTTCCTTCTATTATGGTTTTAAGGAAGCTATCGTGTCTTATCATATTTCCTCGTCTATTCTGAATTGTTTCCAACATGTTTCTTTTTTCTTCCATCATTCAAGAACTTCTTGATTTGATTTCTTTTCTGTCCAACTGATCCTTTCCATCCTCCTCCAGCACCACATCTCAAATGCTTCCAATCTCTCTCTGTCCCGCTGAGTTAGTGTCCACGTCTCTGATGCGTACAAAGCAATACTCCATATATGTGAACTTTTTAATGAAGGTTGCCCAAAACAAAGTCGATGTTCCTGAGATTCTCGATAAAATTAGACTTAGGACACCAGTCCGCTCATTTAGGAAGCATGCACTGCTTCATGTTCCACTAAGCCACCTTAATTTTAGAAGAAATAACTACTTACCGCGGTCGTTCAAAGCCTTTAATTTATTAAACGATGACACTCGATTCGATCTGTTTGCCGGTAGCATAGCTGTCTACATTTTCTGTCCATATGTGGAAGCTTGTTATTGGCATTTTATTATGTATAATGTTTAACCATATTATAAATATAGCTGTAAGCTCCCCGAAAACAATAAAATAAAAATATACAAATTTAAAGTCTCTTCTTACTTTTGCGTGACATTTTAGATGTTAAAAGGTCTTTTTAACTGTTGAATGCTGCTTTGGCCATGGCTATTCTTGAAATTATGTCAGGGGTACATCTAGCATCATTGTTTATTATAATGCCCAAACATCTGAAGTTTTTGACCTCTTCTATATTACATTATTGTTTAAATATATTTGACTGTTTGCTATTGGGTTTTTTGAGATAACTAATGTTTTTGTTTTATTTGTATTTATTTTCAAACCTAATTATCTGAATATTCTGTCCATTATGTTAACTAACTTTTCAAGGTCGATTGTGCTTTCAGCCAAAGCTGCAATATCATCTGCGAAACGAATAAACTGTATATTTTCCCCATTGAATTTTACCCCGCCATCTTCAGTTTCAGTTATTTTTCTAATGGCGCATTCTATAAAGATGTTGAAAATTATCGGCGAGAGTGGACACCCTTGTCGCACACCTTTTTTTATCTTCGCTTTTCCACTTTCTTCACCAATTTCTATAATAGTTTCCTGATCTTTGTATAGTTGATATATCATGTTTCTATCCCTATAATCCAGTCCTGCATCTTTCAAAACCACCATCATCAATTTCTAGTTCACCCTATCAAAAGCTTCTAAGTCAATAAAAGCTAAGTGTGTATATTCAAATCTAATATTCTGTCTGCTATTATTCTCAATGCTAAAATGGCATCTCTGGTTCCTCTGTTTTGTCTGAATGAATACAATGAATACTTTTCACATATTGATCCATTTGCATTATCTCCAGTTAGATTTAGGAGGTTAGTTTTAGAGCATCTCACAAGAATTGCAAGCATCTTATAACGCTGAATACACCCAAAGAGCATACACCCAAAGAGCATTACCCTTAATATTTAGTTTAAAAAAATCGGCCAAAAACAAAGTAGATATTATGGTCCCCATACATTGCGGTCAGTTTACCAACTGCAAAAAATATTTTTTTGTAATGGATCTACATACTATCGGTTTACGGATTTTCCTTTACTTGTGCTATGAGACATTGCTTCTTGCCAAATTTCATGATCCTCGGTCAAAGGGAAGTAACCTATAGGTTTTGCTTCCCATGCGAATGTGGCATAAACGACCGTATCTTTTTACTTAATTGAGACCTTTTTTTCACAGCTCCAAGGAATCGCAGACCTGAGTATTTGATATTAATTCGTTGCTGAGAAAAATAATCTTGAGAAATAGTACGGAACCCTAAAAAGTAAGACCATTTATAATTTATAGTCTTTTTTAGAGTTCCGTAAAGTTAACATTGTATTGTCCATCTGTCCGTCCGAAATAGATAGTCACATCATAACTTTCATGAAATTGCATGACGATAGGAACAAAGATTATTTAAATATTGATCTCAATTACAAATGATGCGGTAACATACATATGTAGCGTCCCCATCCCCACCCCATCACTGCGAGAAGATGGCATATTCACACACAATAGGCCAAGTCCGGATTGAAATTTCAAATAGGTAGTTTAATTAATACAAATAAATTTATATTTTTTAGCATTGCCTATTCGTTAAGGGAGGAGAAACGTTTTCTTCAAATGCGCATCTTTCTGTTGAGCATCGTTAAACAGAAACAACTAACTTGAAATGATCTGAGTAAAGAGCCTTAGTAATTAATTACTGTCTTTAATAATTATTATTTCGGGTATCTTGTGATAAAAAGCTTTCAAGTTAATTTCAAGGAAATTAATAAACGTGTTCTTCTCAAGTTGGTCTCCTTTTCCTTATCGTGTAGCCGTATTTAACAGTGATAAGGATAAACGTAACTTGTTAAATATTATTAATAAAACCAATAAAACTGCGAAACACTACACATTGTGTGGTCCGACACGCAATTGGCCATTTTTTTCAGAGCCGGCCTTTGCTTCAGAGACGGGATAAAATTCGTCCCTCAGTGGGTTCTCAAAGTTAACACTCTTTTTATATGCAATTTAAATGTTTAAGCGTAAATAAAAGTACAACCAACGGTTATCATGGTGATTTCGTACACTAAAAGCAGCTGATCGTTTGTAAAATAAAAATATAGGTAAACGGCACTAATATTCTTAAATGTAGTTTTAGTAACATTTATTTTAATACCTAGTATAACAATTCATTCTAAACACCGGCGATTCTGTAATAAATGCCGCAATTAGCATGCCGCGCCAATACGCCACTTTAATGGTCAACGAATTAAGGAAACATTCGGATAAACACCCGCCAGTTAGCTGTGAACTCGCGCATATTTTAAACACTTCCGCTTTAGCGCTTCCTATTGTGTCACCGACAGATAACCCAGCTTTATAACATCCAGAGTAAAAAAAAAGGGTACCTATATGACTGCACAAAAACAAACGGTGAACATATTGAATAATTGTTATTTTACTGAAATCGCAAAAAAACGTACGACTCGCTTGGATTATTAGGTACTCAAGTAAAAATCGCATTTTGAAATCGAATCAATTTATGGAAATGACTACATTAAATTATTACGCCGTGAATAGTGCACCGGCTCAGATGATTAGCAGGCATGTACTTTGTAATTGTACCCTATTAAAATCTAACCATGCGAAAAGTAGGTAGTAAATTTATTTTTCACAAATAGGTAGGTACTTGTTTTATGATTCCTTACAGAATATCGACGTTCATACGAACCAGAAAATTTTTATCATAGAAAAATGCATGATACTTAAGCTGCATTTCCACCGACGCGGCGAGGCGAGGAGGGAAGAGAATTTTAAATTGTATGGGAAAAAATAAATTCTCTTCTCGCACATCTTCGGTGGAAATGGTCTGGATGGGCCACGATGGGAGATATGAAAATTTTAATCGTTTCTTATTTCCACCGGCGAGGCGAGGAAGGAAGAGAATTTTAAATTGTATGGGAAAAATAAATTCTCTTCTCGCACATCTTCGGTGGAAATGGGCCGACGCGATTTCATTTCACTCCATTTCTCGCCTAGCCTCGCCGGTGGAATAGCAGCTTTATAGCCATGATTCAGATAGCTGCGTCAGTGCTGAAAAACCAGCCAAGTGCGACTCGGACTCGCGAATGAAGGGTTCCGTACCATCGTAAAAGAAACTCCAGAAAGCCCTCTATAATTTTAAATTTATTTTTATTATTTGCTGTTATAGCTACAACAGAAATACATACCCTGTGGAAATTTCAACTGTCTACCTATTACGGTTCATGAGATACAGCCCGCTGACAGATAGACGGACGGACGGACGGACGGACGCATAGCGGAGGCTTAGCAAGAGGGTCCCGTTGGCCTTTGGGTACTGAACCCTAAAAATATCAGGACGGCTGTAAAAAGGTTGTTAACAACCCATTACGTCCCTACTGCAGGGGCACGGGTCTCTTCCCATAACTCGGGAAGGTTAGGCATAATTCACACACGGGGGCCAAGTCCGGATTGGTGGAGGTTGTGGGGCTAGTGGCCAATCCCAGTGTTAGAAGTTTTCAAGCCGCCTATTAGGCCTCGGACATGGCTTAACGACTGCCATCTAGCAATAGCAGCCGGCACCAACGGCTTAACGTGCCTTGCGAAGCACGGAAACGCCGAGATAAATGCCACTAACAGTTAAACCCATCCAGGTTATGACCGTGTCTGTAGTCAGTTAACCTGCATGATCGACGCGACTACGCAAGCCTCACTGAGCTACGACGGCTTCTAAAAAGGTAGTAATTTATAATTGTAATGAATGCGCTAATTGTAATCAAACTTTATGCAAGGCTTGTTGCTCCTAGGCACAACTACTATGCTCAACTGGTTGTGCCGTGAACACTTTTAATTCCCTTCAGCACAACTGAGTTACCAACGACTCAACCCGGACCCACGGCACAACTACTATGCTCAGTTGAGTCGTGGAAACTCAGAAAACACTCTGATTCCCCATCATGGGCGTAGCTAGGGGGGGGGGCAGGGGGGGCCAGGCCCCCCCTACAAATCTCTTGGCCCCCCCTAGAAAAATCAGCAGTAGGCCTGACTAAGACCGAGGTCATCCTTTAAATTTTCGCGTTCGGTCCTCTCACTACTTTTTACAATATATAAGCAGAACCACTAGATTTTTTCCGACACATAACAAGGTCGAAAACTGACCAAAAATTTGTTAAATTTCTGCTACAAATCAGAAGTCATTTCAAATATTCGGGCTCGCTTCGCTCGCGTTTAACATAAAGAACTATTCTACTGTCTGGCAAATAGCATTACAGTGGGATTATCCTCGCTTTGCTCGCGGAGAAAAGATCTCTTATCATGTATAGAACTTCTTAAGATAAATCTCAAATTTTTGCGCTCGCTTCGCTCGCGCTTTTGTACCAGACTTGTTAAGTATATCTAAAACTATTAAAAAATGCAATTTATTTCAAGAGCTTGGTCAAATAAATAGAAAAGATTTATACATGTATCTATATGACCTAACTACACGATAAGCCAAAAACTGTAACGCTTCTCATCTCACTAATATTATAAATGCGAAAGTATGGATGATTATCAACTCCATACAAACGCAATAAAGCTACTACATAATTTTTCGAAAATGTGCGTGGATCGCGTGTTATCGCTTTGCCGGGTCCAAATGACTGTGATAGTACTTCTTCTGTGCGGCCCCCCCTAGAAAAAATCCCTAGCTACGCCAATGTTCCCCATAGCACAACTAATAGCTCTATTCTCTCGAGTACTAATAGTAAACGTCTTTGTTCAAGTGTTGCACTTTACATTCGTCTTCTTTTAGAAATATACAGGGTGTCCCAAAAACCAACGATAGTCCTTGGAGTGCTAATGGGTCAGGTCCTGACTAGCTATAAGGTCACTATAAGGTATAACTAATTAATAAGCTTATTACTGTGAAATGTATACGAAAAAGTCTTACTTAATTTATAATTTAAAATGGGAATAAATGGCTTTATTATTATTATTATTATTATTATTATTATTATTATTATTATTTATTATTTTATTATTATTATGTATTTACAAACAATTGTCGTCACCCTTTCGTAAAGAGGTACCCCTAAAATAGGGGGCCATCCATAAATTACGTCACACGAATTTCATGATTCTTTTGACTTTTTCTTTTTAATTTTAAAAAAATAATATATATTTTTTATTATTTATCATAACGTTTATGACTCCTCCCACCCGTCCTTGTCACAAATGGTCACATTTGTGGGACCCTCCCCTCCAAAGCAATTATTCGCCCAGAATTTTAAAATATAATATATTTTTATTTATTTATTATGTGACGTCATAACGTTTATGACTCCTCTTGTTACACAATGTCACACTTCGTTGACCCGCTCCCTCCCCTTAACGTGTGACGTAATTTATGAATGGCCCCATATGATAAAACAATTTTTATTTTTATTTTTAAAGATTTCATGCTATTTACTTCAAAAATGCAAAGTTATGACAATGTAGCTGTCTGCAACGGACGGACGGATGTACAGAACGATTTTATGAGGGTTTCTTGTAGGGACTACGGAACCCTAATAAAAATGGTAATATAATGACACGAGTAGGCCAACTCACGCGGTCAGCGTTATCACGAGTATAACGCGAGAGTCGGCCATCGCTAATATTAATATGTCTAAATAAACTTTCATTAGAATCAGCGTACTCGTTTTCGTACCTCAGTATGCTTGCGTGGTATTGATCGATCATGCAGGTTAAATGACTTCAAACACGGTAATAACCTGGATGGGTTAAACAGTTAATGGCGTTTGTCTCGGTTGTTTCCGTGCTTTGCAAGTCATATTATGTCGTTTGTTATAATTGTTATCACAAGATCGTATTCGTTAAGAAATGTCACATGCCTTATTGACGGCTTGAAAACTTCTGAAAATGGAGTTGGCCACTAGCCCCTAAACCTCTACCAATCCTTACCTTACCTTCCTAATGTTTTGGGAACTGACTCGTGCCCCAGCAATGGGAAGGATATGATTGATTTTGACTCGTTTGCAATTACCTGCACAGAAAGAAAATTAAATATATTGAGTCTAACAAAATTAAATTAAACTATTTGAAAATGGTATTGAAACTGAAGATTTTTTTCATGGTACTAGTAGTCGACTTAAAAAAGAAATATTAAGCGTCCTCATTTGGAAGATAGCTGAGCGACTTATTCGTTTTTTTTTTAAACGCCTATGTTCCTTGGAGAATGTTTTTCAGTTTCTTGAGTAAAAACACAGTTTATGAACAGTTTTAGTTGTTTTTTTTTAGACCTTATTATACGTACTGATAGGTTTCGAAAAATTATTTACCTACTATTTAGGAACCAATGTTCAGTTCAGTATGTGTCAATATTTGCAAAAGAATCTGTCAGTACCAGCTGCAGTCCAGCGTTGATAATAAATGAATACATTTTGTAAGTGTCATTTTATATTCGTTAAATAGCCGTTAATTTGTCGCTCCTTCTACTTGTGTAGGTACGCTATGATCACCTGAAATTGGCTGAGTTATTACAAGGCAGTTGTTGCGCCAAAAAAGAAGTAGAATTAAAGAAAATATAAAAAAATACTTTGAATTTTATGTTATTTAGCCAAAGCCAGCGCGGCCCCATGTAGCCTGGAATGGTCTCGTCGATCTTACAAGTGAAGCTTTTCGATCACGCTTTATACCCAGATGGCCGTAAGCCGCTGCTAGATGTGACTATCAGTTATGACACTCGATTTTCTATATCACAGGCTTTAGAAGAACCAAATAGTCCAGGCACTTTCTTTATCTGTATGTCGTAATAAGTCATATTTTTGTCATCGATAACAATACAGGACTTTAAGTTATTTCATTTGTATTATTTGTTAACAACCCATATCATCCCCACTGCAGGGGCACGGGTCGCGTCCCTTAACTCAGGTTGGTTAGGCTTTACTTTATACATGGAGGCCAAGTCCGGATTAGTGAAGGTTGAGGGGCTAGTGGCCAAACTAACTCTTGAAAACTTCTAACACGTTTAGAAGTTTTCAAGTCGCCTAAAAGGCCTCCGAAATGACTTAACGACTGCCATCTACGATAGTGATAGCAGCCGACACCAAAGGCTTAATGTGCCCTGCGAAGCACGGAAACTGTCAAGATAAATGCGACTAAGAGTCAAACTGTAGTCAGTTAAACTATGTGATCGACGCGCCCACGCATGCCGCACTGAACCACAAAACCTTCCACGATTTCCTTAAATAAATAAATACCCGTGACAAGTCACACACGTCCATCTGGCACCAAACTAGGATGCCCTGTAGTATGGGAACCAAAGATTAATAAACAAACATAGATATTTTTAAATACATACATATATAGACATAATTAAACCCAGATACAGAGCCAACAAATCTGCTCATCACAGAAATGTTTTCCCTTAATGCAAATCGAACCCACGACTTTCGGGTGAGTAGTGAGAAGCGCCTTTAAGCAACCGAGTCAGTAAATAAATTAAATCTCAATTTTTAAAAATTATGTAAGGTTTTTTTCGTAACTGGTTACGAAACTCTAGGTTACGTAGGCGGCCAAAGTAAAGTGACTTTAAATATTGTGGGTCAAGGTCTTGTTTTCTAAAGTAGGAAACAACCCTGTATCCATAGGAAGAGATCATCCCCCTGGAATACATGAAAACTATACATAATCATGTATTAGTATGTGTGTAAAATAATTAATACAAATGATGAAATTAAAGTAGGTAGGTGTAATTAAATTTTACATATATACCAGCGAATCCGCTAGCTATCTGCCAGTAGCTAGTTACATATAACATATTTAATCCAAATCACCAGACGAAGCAGGCTCCAAAGCGACCGCAGAGAAGTACAGTGGCAAAGGATAGATACATTAAAATGCAAATTGATAAATGTCCATAAATTAATTTAGATACAAACAATATTGTTTAAGAAGTAATGTACAAAAAACTATCGTAACTTTTCTCATGAAACTTGTCCAGTAACGAATTTATTAAGACTCTTTTGCAGTCAAAAATATAACGTAAATTTTTAAGTGTGTGTTATTTACAATATTATATAGTCATGGAGCTAAACTTACCAATTATAAATAAAACAATACAATTATAAATAAATATTGTATTAGGGCGATATTTGAATTCAAGTTGAAATCCACTTCAAAAGTAATGTCTAGTTGATTGCATCAAAATAAACAGTCAACAGCCCCTATCGCTTTGATTATTTGATCTAGATCTTAAAATGGACCCTTCACCTCAACATCTGTTTTTAGATGCCGCTGCGGCGCGAACTCTTTGTTTCATATTATTTCATTGAAGCATTTGTAGCCCAACCGCCGTAGTACTGTCGTAGCGTTCGCCACCACCCACCGTAGCAGATCGTTACGAATTGTTACTAGCGCTATCTTGTGGGAGGTAGCGAAACCGAGGAGCAAATTTAGGTTCATAAATACAGGACGAAAGAATGTGCGTGTGAATTAGAACCGAGTCTATGATAAAATAATTAGCATAGAATAATTGTTAAGCGTAAATTTCAACATAATTTAAGAGCAAAGTAAGCTGAGCACATAAGTTCCACTATTTCACACTAGATGTCACTTTACCGACCGATGTTTCAATAGGTCTCACACAGATGGCGGCACCTGCCACATTTCTCGTTTCATCAGGTTGGCAAAAGCGAAATCTATTTTTAGAATTTCGAAGATGCCGGTTGCTTTTTATTGTTTATTTATAGAAAACTGTTTTTCGTGTAGAAAACACAAACGACTTGACCTCATTTGTCTGGGTCTGCGATATAAAATTAGTTGACCTACGAACATCCGTGGGCGTCCTATAGTCTAAGTCTTTGAATTTCTTACCTATAGCTAATAAAGGCTGATTAAACGGAGGGTAATATTTTCGGATGTATGTACGCACCTATGTACCTATGTAAGTAAAACTAGACAGATTAATAGATATTGGATGAGGTGTCGATGTATTAATCTTGATCCCTAAAGTAATATAGGATTAGTTTTATTCAGTTGGGTTTAAAACTATTTTTGAAATTGGTTACACAGATTAATTTAAGCCTATAATCGGATAAGGTATATTTACAGTATTAATTTCTTAAAATCTTGACATTAAGTTTAATATAATACGACGAACATGAGGTTTGTCAAATGGAAACAAAAAACTTAAACAGAATAACTTATGCAGAATAAATAACTGCTATATAATAGGTACTGTTTGCTCTGAGGTAAAAGCAAAAGAGATTCTCAAATTCAAAAATTTGGTTGATATTGTTTTACAACACGCCAAAAACGGCTGAACACCTAGTAATAAAATATGTTATGTATGAATAACGCAAAGATCAAATCTTGGATCAAAAGTCGGAACAATTTCGTTACTTCTAAGACATTCGTTATGTCCTAATTCCTCTTCCGAGTTCGTTAACAAACAATTCCAAATATCGGCTGGCGCGAGAACACAAGCGCCAGCTCTCGAACCATGATGCCTGGCTTTCCATTCTGTTAAACTATCAGTCTTTAATTTTCTAACATCAATTTATGTCATCACTTAGTTAAAATCATATAAAATAAATAACTAGTTTCTACCTATAGGTATTATAATTGTTAAAATCGTCATTTTGAGAAAAAATAAAGAAAGTACTTATTACATTAGCACACCTACAATACAAACTCGATATTTTGAATGTGGGCGATATTTTGTATAGGTAATAATACAGATAAATCATGTCTACGCATATTGTAGAATTCCAGTTAGGCGACTTAGTAACACAGAGGCATTGAAAGTGTGTTACTAAAAGTTCCTTCTAACTAAACAAACTAAAACATTACCTAAAAAAACATCGTAGTCTTTCAGCACAAGTAACAAAACTTTGAGTAAAAATATATATATCTACCTATTACAGTTCGTGTCATTTGCTGCTTTGAAATTCAAAACTTTCTGCATTGAAAAGCTACGAGGCCCAACATTATTTTTTGCATTTGACGTTTTTAAAGAGATTATGATTTACCTACATAAAAAGTATCGAAGAAATTAAAAAATAAAGCTTCGTTTGATCTTTCGTAGAAAGTCTATAATGATGTTGATAATAAGATTAAAGTTTTCAAGTTCAATCACAGGGTTCGAGTCGTTTTTCTCTGGTCTCACATTTCAAACACCTTTTGCACTTCAAAGCTTAGCATTAACTTTGTAACAAAAAGTTGTTTACTGTTGATGAACAACAATTTTTCTCGCCAGCCTCCCTTGGGATAGCCGATAGATTATGGGGAGTAATATAAAGTGTGTCGCACCTAAAATACCTTATACTGTGTTCCTCCATTGAGGATTAACGTGAGTAACTGGCTTTTCCACCGCCCGATTTTGTCCAAAGAATTGTATGAAGCCGCACGCACTCATTAGAAAAACGCGTAGTAACTATTCCGCATTATCAGCTTTTTGTTAAAGAATCCACCGGTCCGCGACGATTAATCTCAGGTGCATATTTTGTGGACTCTGCAGTTATAGGCCACAGATTGCGTTGCAGAAAAATAATTACGTGAGACACCGCTTAGGTAAGTACAAATAGCACACCATAATTGAGAGGAAGATTCGTGCGTCCCGGCCGAGAATTGGGCAGAAACTGTCAAGTTAAAAATTACGAACGTGATTTCGCAATGCGGCCTTACCCAGATGCCCTTAGGTTAAGGCCGTATTGCGAAGTTACACTGCGTGAATTTTCCTTCAGAATTCTGTGCTATATCGCAATGGTATGAAGCCGCATGTACTCGAAAAAACCGATAAGAGCGAGGTGACTTGCACTCTGAGGGTTCCGTACAAACAAATTATGAAAGCACCGAACATTACTCTATCGAATACATATCGATAAAATTAGTCGGATTGAAAGACAAACTTAACTGCTGCAGTCGGTTTTTTTTATTTCTTCCATACATACGTTACGGTCAATTCTCCAATAGCAAATATACAAACATTTGTACACACAATGTTCATAGATGTGCAAGAATGTTTTAAGATTCCTTATAGGTTTACCTGTAATCTATAAGTTAAGACCTATTTTCTGTATTTTTTCATTTATTGTAGGCTCAGTAGTTTCGGAGGTAAGGGTAAATCACTATAAGGGTAAGGCACTCGAACGCCATACTTGTAGCCAGACATATAAAATGTGCCAGATTTTGTTTTTGACTTGTGTTTGTAATATTTTGAAATTTTATTTGGACAATTTTGACATGCCTGTATTGTATTGTATTTTATTCTAATTTTATTTCAATTAATTAATTATTAACTTAGTTTCTTAAGTTTTTACTAACAAAACTGTATATGGACCAGTAGTCAGAAATAAATGAATTATATTATTATAAATCGTCTATTTTATTATTATTACTTTTTCAGTTTGCATTTTATTAAATTTTTCTGATTTTCCCAAAATTCATTTATCGTATTTAGATTAAACGTCCGTGTTTGGGTCACAGAAATCGAATATGTGTACTAAAGTTTCAACTTAATCGGGCCAGTAGATTCGCAGCAAATTAGCTATGACAGCCGAACTGAAAGACACACGAGTGATCCCATAAGGGTTCCTTTTTTTCTTTTGAGACACGGAAACCTAAAAACGCGCCGGAATAATTCTACGCTGAAAACAGCTTTAGTGGTGGAATTATTTCCACCCGCTTAATCCGCTGATCCGCCACTTTATTGTTACCTTTGAGGAAAATTAGTACGTCTCGGGCGAAAGCTGGATAGAAAATAGCTAAATCGCGAGGAATTCTATTCACAGTGCGTGAAAATTCAGTAGGTATGTAAGTATCCGACAAAAAAGCGCATGACAAGACTCGAAGACAAAACTATTTGTCTTAGGATATAACCACAAAAAATATTACACAATGAAAGATTTATTTCAGTTTTTATCGTTTGATATATGACTGGTAGGTGACCCATTTAGATTATTATAATACACACGGCAAACAAACAAGACAAGCGTTAAGCGATTGGAACGCGGCCCGCTGCCCGTTCTCCGTTTTTCCGCTCGCTCGCTGTCGCCAACGGTTGGGTGTTTTCCGAAACGTACATTTTTCATTGTATTATGTAATGCAAAATAAAGGATTTTACAGCATTGTTGAAATAGCAAAATGAGTAGGTATTTTGGACAAAACTTGTTTGTCAGTTGATTGGTATGTAAACAAGTCCATATTTTCAATTTCAGAAGAGTTAGGCGCTAAAAAAACGTTCATCAGTTTCATAAGTAGAATAATTCGCACAAGTTTCGGCCAACGTTTCTATGAATTTCTGGGACCGTACCTTTATAATAAGATAAATAAAATATTACACATACATCAACTCTCAAAACATGAAACAAAGCATAAAGTTACTCAGTGGCTTCTTACCTTGAACTACGACGAGAGTGAAGCTCTTCTAAGTATCATGTCATGAATACAGGAATGATAAATTAAAACATATACATGTGTACATACAACACTTAATATGTACCTATATATAGCACTAAATACTGAAAGAGAACGATAGCACTCACTCATACATATCCACACACACACACACACACACACACACACACACACACAAACAAACACACACACACAAACAAACACACACACACACACACACACACACACACACACACGCACACACACACACGCACACACACACACACACACACAAACACACAAACACTCACATGCATACTAACACTTAGCTTTTTTTTATTTTTAAATGTACTTTTTATGTAAGTCTTCCGGGGAAGGGCTCTGTATCAAGAAATACAGGTTTTTAATAAACCTAGATCAGGTGCAGACACTCTAAAGTTATTTTACAATATCTAACCACTATAGTTGTAGAAGAAATCTTGTAAATGTGTTTTTTGGTAAATAAACTAAACTTAAAACTTAAATTCTGCATCAATTTTCCTTGTGCTTTGTTACGTCACCGTGAATTCATACATGAATTCGGCCACTTACCATTACTAATATAATAAAATGCCGAAGTTAGTTTGTCTGTTTCTTTGTCCTTTTTTCAGGTCGCAATGGATCAACTGACCCGCAATGTTTTTTTTTGCATAGATATACATAATTGACGTAGTGGTACTTTTTATCCTGCAAAATACGAATCCCACTGCGAACTCAAAAATAATGCAACTTGACAAAACAACACCATTTATTCCTATATACCACCTAAATAGATTTCACTGACAAGATTTAGCAAAGAGCTTCGATAGATGGCGGGGAACAATGTAGGATAGTTTTAATTAACTGTTATTCCGAAAAACTCATTTCCTTGCATGCGAGACGCTTGCGTACCCTTAATCATAAATAATATCCGCGTGGATATAATATCCACTGTGTCCACGCGGGCGGAGCCGCGTGCAAAAAGCTAGTTGGAGGATCCTGCAAGGTGCCAACTCAGAAATGTGGTCTGAGTATATGGAAAACAAGGTTAAAAGAGATACATTCTTTTCAGATTTAGCAGTTACACTCGACCTAACCAAAGACATGCCATTTCTTCCCCATTTTACATTTACATTTGGGCAATTTAGGGTCAAAATAGTGCATTTCATAGGATTGTAGTGGTCTCAGCTATAGTGAAAATTTCGAAACCTCGTCAAATACTTATCTACAAGCTTCAACATAGTAAATGAGTTGTCATAAAATCCCAAATTGGCTTTTACAATCCAAATTAACACAATATCAAAAAGCCTGCCTGCCTACGAGTACATTGATATCCGTCGTCGGCGTGAAATTTGAAGCACTCGCTTTCCCAAATCAAGTCGAGATGTTTCCTCTAGCGGCAGCCGGCGTGGCGCCCGGCGGGGGTCTTGTTTGGCAGGCGGCGACCCCCACGCGACCCCCACCCCGCACTCAACCTCCGCGCCGTCTATCTATCTCTTGCAATAATACAGCACTGCAGCGCCGCCAGTGGACGCACTAGATTTAAGGACGGGAAACTACACTACAGTTTAAACACAGATATAATAAGCAATGATTAAAAGTTACAGAAATAATAAAAACTAAGGGTGCAGTTCCAGTGTAAATATCGTTGTTCAATATTTGATAAAATTGCTATGTTGTGCAAAAGTATTCCTTCTTCTATAATAATAATAATTCATTTATTCACTCCAAGTAACTTAGACTTCCGCAGCAATCCTAACAAAAGATGCTAGGACATTTGATCAAGTCATCCAATTATTGTTTATACTTTTATCAAATGTACACTGGACAAAGATATTTGACAAATAGAATAGGAACCACCCTAAGCTTAATAACTAAGCTAGATCAGTGTTATATGTTTACGCCTACGAAGCCTACGCCACCCCGTAGCTGTTGCTACGTCGCTCATACGGATGATATTTAGACGTACTCTTTTTTTAAGGTTTTATTTCGACTGACTCGGTGGCTCAGTGGTAAGCGCCGCTGACTACTGATCCGAGAGTTGTAGGTACGATTCCCACCCAGGGCAAACATTTCTGTGTTGAGCAGATCTGTTGCTCTGTGTCTGGATGTATTATATCTATATATGTATGTATGTATTTAAAATTATTTATATTACGTATTTACCTATGTATATCTGTCTTTAGTTCCCACAATACAGGGAATCCTAGTTTGGGGCTAGATGATCGTGTGTGATTTGTCCCGGATATTATGTTGTCATTAATTTCCACAACTGTTGTTCTCGACGACTTATTGTAGGATACTGTCGCAATATTGTTGAGTGGACTGAGTGGCTGCTAGTCATGACACTGAACAATTTTCTCTAAGAAACCAAACCAATCGGGGCAAAAACAATTTGGACTTTCCATACAAAGTTGGCTAGTCAGCTTATCGATTTGTGTAAAAAGACCATTTTTTTTTGCTCCGATTCAATTTCGAATAGAGAAAGTTGTTCAGTTTCATAAGCAAAAACCACAGTTAAAAGTTGTCCGTGATTTAAACACCCTCTACATATGTATGTACGTATTTAAACATATTTATGTATGTGTATATTAGTCCCTGGTTTTCAGAATATAGGGAATCCTAGTTTTGTAATTATGAACAGCGACCATAAGTAGTATATCCTTATCATAGTTCATATCGATTTCGTCCCCTCGTGCGATGCCTCTACTTCTTTTCACCGGGATATTTTTTGTAGGTCGATATAAGAACGAACTGTAATTTCTCTCCTCAAAAGCGCAGCGGGTGTAGGTGTAGCCTAAGCTCGATAGATCTTTTCAGCTTTTGCGCACGTATGGACAAAAAGTGGAACAGGCAGGTACCTTGTTTGTAAGAGCGGATTTTTTAAAAACAGGTCAAGTAATGTTACTACATAGGTATACAGTACCTCAATATGAATCTATTCTACTTATTTTCTGGTGAAAAATGGAACTATTTTACTTAATCATAACTGCAGGTATGAATTTCTTCATGGTACCAACTCTTTGTTTTTAAACTGAATGAATTTAAGCCATACAATATAGGTACACTATTTTCTTCATTATCTTTAACAACATTAGGATTAAACTTTCTCTTATGGTTTTTATATTGAGGAAACAAACATTAAATTGTAGATAGTACCCAAAACCTACCCACTAGCCTACGGACTAATTATTCGAAGACAGCCTTCGCGGACTGTGCAATGCACCATAGCGTTTGCGGAAAATACAGAGCAAAGAGCAATACATGATACAGTAATCAATGATTGCGTAAAATTATTAGGAAAACGTAATGATAAAAAGTATGTTATTTAACTCGACTGTTGTCCAAACGCCTAACATTTTCAAATGAGTTCTTATAAATATTTACTGATTTATGTGTAGTATGCATGTTTGTTTCCTCAATATGCATGGTGGCGTAAAATTAAACTATCTATCTACACAAAACCTACTTAATACGGTAAGCCCCCAAAGGAACATAACATCCTAAGGATACCCTCTGACCAACGAACGTGTGAAAATATGAGTAGGTTATGGGGCTAACGTAACGAGAAGTGACGGCAGAGGAGACAGCGCGGCAGCAGCGGCCGGCGGCGGGGTGGCCACGGGGCCCGCTCCGGCCGCGATGCAGTATCGCCGCGGTGTCGATACACGTGCGGCGGCGGCGCGGGCCTGCGCGGCGCCCTCGCCGCCGCCGCCGCCGCCGCCGCGGCCGCACGCAGGCGCCAGTCCCCCAGCGCGGCGCCGCCGAGACACACGCGTCCCCCCGCAAAGCGCGACGGCCACGCGGCTCCCTGCGAGATCATGACTCGCCGCACTCGGTGAGGCGCCCTCGCACGCGCCCGAACGCACATTACGTAAGGACCGGCCGCCCTCCGTGAGTCTCGCTGAGATTAATTCGGCTGTTGCATATCGACACATATCTATCTGCATTATATCTAACGTAAAAGCAATAAAACGCATTTCATTAGTGTCCAATTGTTTTAGTATTAAGTACGCTAGAGTTTAGTAAAACGCGATCGTGATCGTGCCCTCCTCGGGCGATATCGTCGGATATTGGTGGCAAGCTGCGCAAGTGACGGGGAGTGCGCGCCGCCGCTCGTACGTCGGGCGTGCCGCAGTGTCCGCGGGCGGGCGCGATGCTAGCGCCGGACCTCGCGCCGCCGCCGCCCCGTTCCACGATCTGAGCCCATTATGAGGAGCAACACGAGGGTAGAGGCGGCTAGACGAGCATAGCCCGCACGACGGTCCAGTCTTCGCAGCGAGGTTCCGGCAGCGCGATGGCTCGCGAGTAAGGTGGCGGCTGGGGCGAGCCGGCCGGGGGGAGCAGCGGGCCAGCCGGCCTCTCCGCCGCGGCCCCACTGCACCACCGCACCTGCTCCGAGCCGATGACATATTGACATTGAGCAGCCACCATTGCTCGCATAGAGTTGGTAGAGAAATGGGGGCTGACGCCTGTCCTCAGGCCGAGGCAGGAATGCCCCCGGGCCCAGGAACCGAACGGAGACCAAAGGTATGTGAAACATTCACTGAAGAATTTCCCATGTGTACGATAATCGCGACAATTTTATAAGATTGCGATCTTGATTATACTATGAAGAAATAGCCGCATCATGCCAGCGCGGCGGCCGTAAAGCAGTTTGCGGTTAGGATGTGCTCGTTTACGTCATGCCCGTAACCCTGGAGGCGAGCGCCCGCACCGGCCGACCGCCGCCGCCGCGCCGCCGCCGCTTCCTGCGGCTCTGTCATGTCTTACACACTAGTAGTTATTATGGAATATTTCGACATGTGTTGGTGAGTGCACAACCTCTAACGAGTGTGTGACTAACTAACACAGTTTGATACCTACATAAATATACAAATATTCTATATACTTATTAATTCTAAAAATGTCTACCGGTTTTAATTAAAATAACAACAAACTTTAAAAAATCCTACTGATCTGCACCATCGTGTGACCCTCATTCTAGATATAATTAGGAAGATTACGTAAACATTCATGAGACCGTATTTTGTTTCTGGAAACACATTAACGCGACTGAAACGAAGATTACCAACTACATGCATATAACATAGCTTAAGCGCCATTTCACAACCATAGGTATGAGTAAATATAATTTTAAGGTTTCCTTCTTCTCATAAAAGAGGATGTAAATCGTTAGCAACCGTTATTTACACTATAGTAGTTACGTTACACTATATTTTATTAGCCATAATAAGTCGCGATTCATGGATCCGCCTTATTTAGCCACCTCCGTGGACTACTAGGTAGTCAACTTGCTTCACACCAGGAAGTAGCGGGTTCTATTCCCGACGGGGTCCAACTTTGAAGGACTCGGTTTGGTTGGTAGTAGGATATTTCCTGAACCCGCCTGGCTAGCTACTATCATCTTATCAACGTCTTGCCGCCAAACATCAATGTTAACAGCATTGATGTGTTGCGGCATGAAGATAGCCAGTTCTCCATTGCGTTAAGAAATCTTGGTAAACTCGCTTCCATCTTCGGTATCATCATTACGTACCATAAGGTGAAATGATGCCAAAAAAAAAGATCCTCTACTCATATCGCTTAAAAAATTGGTAACCTCAATACAATAATTCCTACTTTCCTGATTAGCTGATTAATAAGAATAAAAAGTCAATATGTTTTCTTGAGGAGAAATAGGTACGAATACATAAACATGTCAGGAGGAAAGAAACAAACACAAGTAATACTTAAAGGTGTGCTAAACATATACAGGTGTTAAAAAAAGTGCGTTTGAAATTTTAAGGGGTTACTCAGAATCAAGTATAGAATCCAGGAAAAATATTGAAAAAATTCGCTCTTCAATTTTTTTTTTGCAGTTTTTCATACAAATTCTCGATTCACTATTTAGATTTAGTATGAGAATCTGAAAAAAATAATTGAAGAGCGGATTTTTTCAATATTTTTCCTGGGTTCTGTACTTGATTCTGAGTAACCCATTTAAATTTCAAACGCACTTTTTTTAACACCCTGTATATATTTTTTAATTCAACCTATAGAAAATATACGTCATAATCTTAGCACTGCAACGATTTTTGCGAAGCGAAATTTATGTATCATAATATGGGGCAAGTGTATTATGGAACGAACGTGGTGAACATCACTCGTTTTAACATAGTTTACTGAAAATTTCTTCGATTTATCGATTTCAGTTAGGGTTTCGGTCCCGGGATCCCGGGAACGGGAATTCTCAGGAATTTTGCCGTTCCGTACAAAAAACACAAGGAGCCTCGATTGACGCCCTACCACTCAAAAACTGTATGTGGGGATATACCTTGATGATTAGCTTAATATTCAGACAACTGATTACGAATTGCTACGTTCATTTCATACAGCCGGGTAGGCCTTTATGTTAGGAAATTCCTCCTTTACACCTAAGTCTGAATTTGCCTTACGGAGATATATGTACAAGAGTTGGCAAAAAAGGGGAAATAAAATAACACAATAATTTTAACCCATTGACTGCCATGGGTTAAACTACCCTTTGACAAATCGTGTTCGCCAACGACGGTTCCAGTCGACAAAAATGTATGAAAATCTCAAATCCTGCACAAAAACAGGTTTCTGCCCTAGCCGACTGTGGCGCTCAAAGGATTAAAAATAGCAATAGTATTTTATCATACAGGATTTGAGTTACTCAAAATCAAGTATAGAATACACTAGGCAACCGCCGTCTATACCTTGTGGATAGAACGGTTAAATGTGCTACACGATAAAAAGAAGAAGTACAGAATACAGGAAAAATATTTAAAAAATCCGATCTGCAATATTTATTTATATTTCCCATACTTAATCTCTGCTGACTAACTCGGTGGCTCAGTGGTTAGTGCTCCTGACTACTGATCCGAGAGTCGTGGGTTCGATCCCCACCCAGGACGAACATTTCTGTTATAAGCAGATTTGTTTGCTCTGTGTCTGGGAGTATTATATGTATGTATTTAAAAGTATATGTGTAGTATCTTTGGTTCCCATAGTACAGGGAATCCTAGTTTAGGGCCAGATGACCGTGTGTGATTTGTCCTGAGATATTATTATTATTATTGAATTTTGAATATTATCTGAATTGTGAATCAAGAATTTGTATGAGAAACTGAAAAAAATATTAAGTTTGGAATTATTTGTTTACTAGCTGGGGTACCCGGCTTCGCTCAGGGAGTTGATATCTCGGGATGTTTTGGAGTGTTGTGGAATAATCTCGAATACTCCCGACTGTTATGTTCCGGGATGTTCCCGAACGTTCCAGACTATTCTCGAGCATTCCACAATATTTCATAATGTTCCAGGATATATAATGCTCGAGAGATACTCTTAAATGTTCTGCACTGTTCTAGGAATTTCTAGAGGACGAAACTTTCAAACTTTATATTTTTAAAAGCACGTCCTTTAGGTAAAAACGGGAACCTTCTTCATGGATAGGGGATAGAGGGCTACCACACTGTATAACTCCCTTGATCATACTGTGTGCGTTACCCCAGCCAGAAAATGTCGAATATCGTCATTCGAGTGTTATAGATAATTAGTTGTCCAGCTTCAGTAATTGTTGCGCATATTTTTGAATTTGTTCTGCTGATAGTTTTTTAGTTATTTGACAAAAACATATCTGGCTGCGGTAACGTTACCCCAGCCAGACTATTTTTGATTTTTTGGGTATATTAAAATAAAAATTATCTAAATAATTAGTAGTCTAGATGAAGTAAATGTTGCGACTTAATTTGTGCTGATACGTTTTACGGTTGCGAAGTTATTCAAATTCTGGCTGGGGTAACGTTTGCAGGTTTGCTGGATCTCTAAAATGGTTAAACGCACATTTATAATTTTTCGTATACCACTTTTTATGAATTAGTTCTAATTTGTTCATCAATAAAAAAAATAACAATAATGTACCATTTAAAAGTTATATAAATAAATAGAATTTTCCTTTAAAAGGTCCTAGCACGACGAATAAGAGCTCTCAAGACTCACTCAAAACGTTATTTTGTAGCTTAAAGCTTCAAATGTTTGTGAATTTTTATAAGTATACTGTAAGTAATTAATAAGTTATGATGAAATTTAATTCAGTTGGGGCCACGATACGCAGTGGAGTTATTTCTTGTGGTTTTTTGAACTGAATGTTACGTCAACAATTAGTTGCCTAGTTCAATTTCGTAACTTTAAAATTTCAGCGTTCTACATTGAAAAATAACGAGATAATCGAAAAAGAGACATTGTGAAGTGCATGACCGTGGTAACCCGACCAAGTTAAGATGGTCACAGAAAAGCGGCCGCGCAGTACATTACTCTAGCATTTCATCAAACCCATACGTGTGGGGTATCTATGGATAGGTCTTTAAAATGATATTGAGGTTTCTAATATCATTTTTTTCTAAACTGAATAGTTTGCGCGAGAGACACTTCCAAAGTGGTAAAATGTGTCCCCCCCCCCCCTGTAACTTCTAAAATAAGAGAATGATAAAACTAAAAAAAATATGATGTACATTACAATGCAAACTTTCACCGAAAATTGGTTTGAACGAGATCTGGTAAGTAGTTTTTTTTAATACGTCATAAATCGTAAACCGCAATTTACCTACAACGAACTACAAGAACTTTTATATTATGTTACTTGCTGCTACGGAACCCTTCATGGGCGAGTCCAACTCGCACTTGGCCGCTTTTTTTTTTCAAAAAAGTTACACGGTATTGACATAGATATACCGACACGTATAAAATTAATTTTAAAATCACCGGTTCTTTTAAAATCTTATTTTTTTTTAAATCTAGTTGGTTTCTCAACTAGATAAATCGAGGACGAGGTTTTTTCACGTTAGGTACATCGTTTAAAATACAGTTGCTTGTATGAACAATGTTTGCTTGAATAATATTGAGACAGTATCCTACAATAAATCGGCGAGAACAACACTCGTGGTTAACGGCAACGTAATATCGGGACAAATCACACACGATCATCTGACCTCAAACTAGGACTCCCTATACGTACATGTGTAACATAAATAAGTTTAAATACGTACATACATGTTAACAACCAATTACGTCCCCACTGCATGGGCACGGGTCTCTTCCCATACATCGGGAAGATTAGGCCATACTCCACACACGGGGGCCAAGTCCGTGAAAGTTCCAAGTGAAGCGGTCATTTCCGTGCTTCACAAGGCACGTTAAGCCGTTGGTGCCGGCTGTTATCGCTAAATGGCAGTCGTTAAGCCATGTCGGAGGCCTTATAGGTGGCTTGAAAACTTCTGACACGGGGTTGGCCACTAGCCCCGCAACCTCCACGTACATACATATATAGATAGATATAATAAATCCAGACACAGAGCAACAGATCTGCTCATCACAGAAATGGGTGCCCTGCGTGGTAATCGAACACACAACCCTCGGATCAGTAGTCAGAAGCGCCAACTACTGAGTCACCGATTCAGTCATCTTCAGCTAAACTTCAACCAGGGTTACCAACGTCGTCGCGTCGCTCAACTACGCACGTGTCCTTTAACACCGAGCCTTTAATAGCAATAAGAAATATTGTTTCTAAAAGCAAAATATTTCCATAAGAATGTACAAAACATCCGGAGAGCAAAAGAAAATGTATTTATATCCTCGAATGACTTGCATTTGCTTTACATATTTCTCAAGGTAAGTATTTTTTTAACGACACAGTATAGAGATCTATCTCTAAATGCTCTAGCATTTGTTAATTGGGTGACTATCTAAAAAACAAAACATACTCGTAACGATCTAAAGACAAAATTAAGTAAACACTCAAAAAACAGGTATTATATATATTTTTAATCATTATTTGCCTATTTACGTTCTCTGCAATAATGTATGAACTATTTTCTTTACTTTTTAAATTATACTTTTCCTGGAATCGTACAAAAACGACAGTGCAGTGTGCGCTTCATAGCTCACTCATGTGCTCGTCTCGTCGTCAAAAAAACTCTGAAATAATTTCTGAAGTTCTCAACTAATAAAACCCTGTTTCGATTTTTTACACATTATTTGCCAGTAGATTTGATAAAATTACCACACAACATTATCCCCGTGATAGTGATCGGTGGTGTAGTGGCTCGTGGCTCCGATCCCCGCCCAGAACAAACATTTGTCGCAAAATGTTTTTCCTATATTCTACAGGGTCTAAGAAAACTTTAAGGGCTTGCTCAGTAGACGAAACTGAACAACTTTACACAAGATTTTTTTTCAGGAAACAAAAAAATATCGGCTTCTCCATACAAAATTATAAACTTGATTGGACAGTTTAGTATGGAGAAGCCGATTTCTTTTTTCGTTTCGTGAAAAAAAATCTTGTGGAAAGTTGTTCAGTTTCGTCTATTGAGCAAGCCCTTAAAGTTTTCGGAAACCTGTCCCTAACTCCCTGTATACTTGATTCTAAGTAACCCCTTAAACTTTCAAATGCACTTTTTAAAAAGCTGTAGTTACGCAATCTATTGTCGGATTTCATTTCATGGAAGTCCACTTGTGAATCCACGCTGATCAAAAACTGAATTAAGTACTTAAATGTGACATTAAATTGTCACGTTTTATGAAAACCAAGTACGTGACGTAAATTTAGTTCATGGATGCGCCATATTTACCCACTACAGCTATAAAAAAGGATGGCAATTTTGAAATAATTTATAATGAAAGACTTCATTGCCAGAAATAACTGACCAATAACCGTAGATTAAACAGGAGAAAAGATATATGTAGATGGAGGCGTTTAAGCTTGAGACAACAATGGCGACGGCCGAATGGTAGGGATATTACCAGCGATGTTAATAGATGTATTGTACAATCAGCTGTAATAGAAAAGTTTCATCTTTCATGGGTGCTCAGTTCACATAAATCTAGTTTGATCAGAGTTACGTAACATGTAACGTAAGCGTGAAATCATTCTGATGAACAGGCTTCTTCTCTTTCTGGATGTTCAAATTGCAATCATCAGGTAAAGCGTGTATTGAAAATGAAATAGATAGAATGAATTTTAAGTATTTGGTCAAATTTCTTGGTTTGTTCAATTCGATCAATTTTGAAACCGCTCACATTACTAGACTGACTAGCCGTTAGTGGAATCCTAGTTTGGGGTCCTATAACCAAGTAGAAACAATGAAATAGCTAGGTTATTAAATCACCATTAACACAGCTAGATTAAAAAAAAGATTTTAAATGAGTTCAGTAAACAGTATGAATGTCTGAAGGCTGAAACCGGTCAGCCAAAAACATAAATAACTCATATCTATGAATTACGTTATTTTTGACAAGTGGCTGGCCGCGACCTCGTCTCCGCGTAAAGGGAATATGCTTCATGACGTGTCTCTACAACACTGGTTGATCACTGCTATGAGATTCTGTTTTTTTTTACCTTTTCATGCTCAGTTAAATTGTTCAGCCAATTATAATGGTTAAAGACGTATGATCATGATTTTATGGAGTGTGACCAGACCAGAAAACACTTCCCGAAACGTTGAGTGTACAAGTCCCGCGTGGTAGGGACTTTGTGCTAGATAGATGTGTAGCATGTGTAAAGCATCTACTTAAATAAAAAACATTTTTTTTTAATGAAGTCTCATTGCTATCGTAAAGTCAGATCTATTCAAAGAACAATCACAAACCAAGGACGATTCGTTGGTTCTTACTAAACATTTTCGGACGGGTTGGCGGAGTGCGGTGCATGTTTAGTATTTCAGATACCAAGAGAACAATATCCGTGTGAACTATCTCTGTCAGTGAGTCACGTCGATTTGTTGCTCCCGTTCAATATTAAAGTAGACAGTAAGCAGTTTTTCGTGATCTACCGGAAACATCTCGAAAAATGTGTAGCGCTATGCTATTTTTACGGGATAAAAGTGGATTATAAGTCTTCCTGTCCCGTCAACTATGATTGAACCGAAGGCTAACAAAGGGCTTACGCAAAAGTTGCCACACAAAAAAGTGTCTTCGCTATGCCTACTATACTTATAAAACAAATAACAATAAAAGGAAATATCAAAATTACAATAAATTCTTGAAAAAAAATATTTACAGTGCAAAAAACATTTTTATAGCAAATACGTGGTACATATAAAAATATTTGTAGAGCAAGCTGGAACCTAATACAAAGAGACAGGCAGTTCTTCTCAGACAGACAAGTCAATAATTTCACCCGTTGACATTGCAACAATATTTAATGATCATTTTATAAATATGGCCAACAAATCCAAATATTGTAATAATAATATCAAAACAAAAAAATCTAGTTATTTGACACTAGTGGACTAGTACTTTTACTGAAAAACTAAAGCTTGCCTTTGTTAAACCTCTACATGAGAAAGGTGATAAAAATTTTGTTATTAATAGATCAAAAAAGCGTCCGTGGCTGCGCGGGTAGTGACTCCGACCTCCTAACCAGAGGGCTCGAGTTCATATTCTGGCCAATGTACCTATGAATTTTTCGAAACTTACGTGCATTTTTATACCGACTGCTTTAACGGTGAAGGAAAACATCGAGAGGAATCCTGTACATCTGATTTCAAGATATGTCGCATTGTACGCGTTCGTAGGTGAAATCTAAATTCCCTACAGGTGACCTCGGGTGATGCTAAGAGCAACACTAGACAACCGCCGTTTATACCTTGTGGATAGCACGGTTAAATTGTGTCATGATAATAATATATTTTCAGATCTAAACATTTCGTGTCAATTTTCACCAAAAAGTTTGTATGTGAAATATCACATAAAAACTTTTTGAAAATGAAAAATATTTTATTTTTCTGTGGCAGCCTTAATAATGCTCTTGTCACCCAAAAAATAATGTGTACGAGCCTTTTTTGGAGCTGACCTAGAAGACTCCTATGTAGACCTTTATTCAAAAGTCAAACATTCTTCCCTTGCCATGCCTATACATTTTCGAGATCGTAAAGTTTATCAAATCTTATCCTCACTATTTCAAACTAGCTAAAGATATGAATAACAGGAATAGTAGGTATCCTGATAAACTAGTGTTTGAAACAACTCCGAAGAGCACACGTTTCTTACAAATGCCTATGCAATGTGTATTCTTATATCAAATAGACAGCCTCAATAATTAAACGACTTGTCTCTGAGTAATTAAAGTACGCTTTGAAACGCTAGCTTATTCAACATGTCTTAAAATGAATTCAGCAAAACAGTTTTAAAAAACCATAAAAAAGAATAATTGTAAGATGTGTTCCTGAATTTCGCTAATGTAAATGTCCGTTTACGAATATTTGCATGACATAGTCTACGGCTGATAGTAGTGCTTATTAGTTATTGTATTACACTATTATACAGGGTGTTAAAAAAGTGCGTTTGAAATATCAAGGAGTTACTCAGAATCAAGTATAGAATCCAGGAAAAATATTGAAAAAATTCACTCTTCAATTTTTTTTTGCAGTTTTTCATACAAATTCTCGATTCACTATTTAGATTTAGTATGAGAATCTGAAAAAAATAATTGAAGAGTGGATTTTTTCAATATTTTTCCTGGGTTCTGTACTTGATTCTGAGTAACCCCTTAAAATTTCAAACGCACTTTTTTTAACACCCTGTATAAAAAAAGATTTTGATTTTTTTAATCACGTGGAATCGTTGCGACCTAAAGTAAGTACTAACAAACACGCTTGTGCATTCTCGATTTAATTTTTAAGTGCTTAAATTGAAGGATAACTAAACTTTAAAATTAGAATTTAAAAACAATCAATTATAACATGAACAAAAAATATTTTATAAAATAAAAAAAATCGTCAGGAAGGCTTAAAAAACTCGCCAAAAGGGCCACATTTACACAAAACACTGTTTGTGTAAATGTGGCTTTTTTATAAAAGAAGGAATAATATTATACTAACTTTACGCCACCACCGATGCCTAATTAAATTTGACTTCATGCACAGAGTATCCTATACACTTACACTAATTACTGAATAAAATGAAATCTTGATCAAAGTACAGTCGTTCGATTTACCAATCCGTTTCGAAAGACCAACATGTATAGTTGCTTAAGTAGCAGGACAACTGCACATGAAGGATCCATGCTGGCCAGCTCAAGAGCTCTTTGCAGACTTAGAATCGAATCTGGTTTTATTTAACAATCTTAAACTGTTGGTATTAAACATTTCGCAACATTAATTAAACGTCATAAAAGTCACTGTCAAGAAAACTAAAAACAATACTGCAGATACAATTCACTGAATCGATTTGGAAAAGGTGAATTGGTATTAGGTATTAGGACCGACAAAGGTCGGTGCAACCAGCGTATTTCCACTGGCCGGCACGGCACCAGCCCCAGCACGGCGCGGCGCCGCGCCGTTACTGGCGGATATCATCGCTTAAGTCGCCTTTGCTAGTCAGTGGGAAAACGGTTCATATATTTTCGTACATTTTTATGCTTCCCCGATTGCCGGACCGTTGGCGGCGCTGCGCCGCACCGTACCGTTGCCGGCCAATGGAAAACGTTCAACGGTCAAGCCGGAATGTAACGCGTTAATGAACTCAAGCACACATTCCATGTTTTCAGCAGGTTATTAAGAACCGTGTTTCATGTTCGTTCTGTTTACAGTGCATACGTAAACACACATCAATATTTCGCATCTTCACCTATAATACAATTAATTTATATGCACGGTTTTGAGCTCGTAGTGCTAATTGTGGAAATGTTTATTAAAGGTATTTTAAACTATCATAATAACGGTTTCGTAATTTCTACGAGGATAATTTATAATATTATATGTCATAACTAATTTTATGTATACTTCACATCGTCCCTCGCACCACTAACTCACGTATCTCATTTTTGCAAGTTCTTCAAAACAACCGTTTTTCAGTTAGGGAATTTCAAACTTTAATTATATTTTAATTCCAAGGACATGCTGAAATAAAACTAATATACCTATATATAGAGGAAACTTTCTGCTTTCATTTGATATATTACCTACTCACTTAATTGTATTAGTAATATTTTTTTTGATTTTTGAAAACAGATACGTGACTTTGTGATAACTTTGTTTTTCAATATCCGAATCATTTTTCACTTACGATCCTACAGTTACACTAGTTTATGAAAATAAACACTCAAAACTGATCATAGTTTTATTATGAAAATATGAAAATTTCCCACATAAAGGATTTGTTACATAATACACTCGAATTCAAAAAAATCGCACCTTTTAAGAAATCTATTTTAAACATCTTTCAATCGTATTTGTATTATGAAATATTGGTAATGTTCGGTATCATTTGAAAGGTAAGGAAACAGAGAATGCAAAAAAAATAATTCATTCAATGTTTTTTATTGGAACTGAGAAAAATTTACAAAACAATAAAAATCCTTAAAAAACCCAAATGAAATCTGATTATTTTTTCAAAACAAAGTTGCTTAAAACTAACCTAAAACCTAGTGTTACCCCCCCTAGCCCTAATGACGTCTTCCATGCGCTCCCTCATGGATCGCACCAACTTTAGGACCTCTTCTTGAGGGATTCTGTCCCATGCCTCAATAACGGCGTCTTGGAGCTCCTGAAGAGTCGCGGGAGCGGGATCACGGGATCTAACCTTGCGTTTCAGCTGGTCCCAGAGGTGCTCTATCGGGTTCAGATCTGGACTTCTCGCTGGCCACTGCATGACAGGGATCCCAACCTCTTGAAGGTAGCCCTGCACAATTCCAGCAGTGTGCGCGCGAGTGTTATCGTGCATTAATGTGAACCCGTCGCCAATAAATCCAGCATAGGGGACCACATGTTCTTCCAGGATCTCTGTGATGTACCGGTGAGCAGTCATCGACCCTTGCCCGCGAGCACCGCCGGTCCGAGAGACGCAAGAAAGTTCAGTTTTGCCGTCGGCAGATATGCCGCCCCAGAACATGCAGGAACCGCCCCCGTATTCTACCGTCTCTTGGATGCAGGCTTGGGCAAAACGTTCCCATTGTCTTCTGTATACTCTTTTGCGTCTATCGTTGCAGAAAAGGCACACTCTCGTTTCGTCTGAGAAGAGAACAGCTCTCCATTGGTCCAGGGTCCAATTGATGTGGGCGCGAGCAAATTGCAGGCGTGGCAGGTCTTCTAGCCACAATATTTCTCTCCTTTAGTCTTCTTCTAACTGTAGAGACACTCACGGCCCTTCTACGAACTGCTTGAAGCTGCTGTTGCAACTCAACAGCATTAGAGAACCGATTTCTCAAAGACTTCGATACGACGAATCGGTCATCTCTCGCAGAAGTGCAGCGATTTCTACCAGACCCACGCCTTCGGACAAAGCCACTGGTCTGCAGGAACCGCTGGTACACTCTTCGAACAGAAAAGCGACTCAAGTGCAATTGCCGAGCAACATCACACTGACGTAGTCCTGATTGCAGTAGTGCGATAACTTGGGCGGCTTCAGCAGCAGTAGTGTCCATCTTCAAGGACGTTTTTCTGATGAAAGATATTCTTCTGTGTCTTCTTCGACTGTTGGTAGCAAATTTATCCCCCGATAAGCTGTATCGACCCTTTTATACCCAAAAAACAAAACAATACAAACAAAATTTGAAGAGGAGAATCAGTTTTATTGTCATTCACAGTGACTTAAAGTGTCAAGCTTTTTCTTTAATCAAATGAAATGGATATTTTTTTAAAGAGTTTTTATAGGGCTCTCAAATGATACCAATATTGCTACGAACAACTGCTTGTCTTAAGGATTAACAGTGCTTGAAGCCTATTTTTACGGACGTGCGATTTTTTTGAAGCCGAGTGTATTAGTTTGTACTTTGTTTGTACGCATCATCAAACCTTATGTGGTAGGAGCAACAGTATTGTTTTCAACCTATATGTAATAAAATATAACTAATCATTAAAGAACTTCAGAACTTCCATGCGCCACCGTCGTTCACCCCCGCAAACATCCTAAAGGCGCGGGCGCACTCATCCAATCCGATCAGATCCGACAGATCGTCGTATCCTACGAATAAAGCCACAATGGCTGTTGTGGCTTTTTATTTTTATTGCATAATTAAAATCTGTTACCCATTTTACATCATATTCAATAAAAAAATCACAGAAAAGCGATCTCCATCGACTAGAAAATAAGCATTTAAAAAATGCCACTATTGCTTTCTCCTGAAATACCCGCCGAAAACAGCCACAACAGCCACAGTGGCTATTTTCTTCCCTGCTGCGCGGGGGCGGGGCGGGCGCCACTCAGCCCTTTTTCCGCGGACAGTTTTAAACAGTTATAGTTCACATCCTCGTAGAAAAAAGACACTATTGCTTTTGTGGCTATATTCCACGAAATTTTTTCATGGTATCGGTATGAATAATGGGTGGCCTAATGGCATTTGTGTCTTTATTCTACGAACAAATTTTATTTAGTAAGTTTCTTGTGTGTTTTACAGTTTATATCAATGAAATTATCAGTTTTAATGATTTCCATTTTATTAAGGATTCATACAGTTTAATAAAATACAGAAAAATACATATTTTACGGCTTCATTAACAGAGTTGTAAAAGGCCCTTGTGGCGGTTGTGGCTTTTTTGATTTTATTTTATACGAGTTACGAATGGTATGAAACAAAAAGAATTACCTTTGAAGAGTATACACTGTTACCTACTTCTTATAAAAATATTATTATTTATCAATGTTCCTCAATAATTAGGTACAATATTTTCTAAAATTTTCTTTCATGTCTAGAAAAGGAACTCAAGGATTCTGCACTGCTCCCCTACTCTATGTTCTTCAAAATTCATGGTGATTTTGAGCGTTGGCCTACAGTGGAGAAACAATGCCGTACTTATATTGAGGTCTTCATGATTATTCCATCCTATTCCATCCAAACTAAAAACAACTATTATAAAGCCGTTACATAAAAAGGATGACAAATGTGATATGAAAAACTACAGACCCATTGCTCTAACCTCAGTGTTTTCAAAAATATTTGAGAAAGTTATTTATAAGAATCTATATAGCTACTTTGAATCTAATCATATTTTAATAAATGAACAAAAGGGGTTTCGTAAAAATAAATCAATTAACGGTGCAATTTATGAATTTTTAGATAAAATATACTCTAGAATGGATAAAAGACAACCAGTTCTAGCAATGTACTTAGATATGTCTAAAGCATTTGATCACGTAAATCATATTATCCTACTTTCTAAATTAGAGACATATGGTATAAGAGGTAACGCACTTTGCTTGTTGAAATCATATCTTAGTAATAGAGTACAAGTAACTAACATAAACAAAATATGTACAAAGTCTAAAGTAGACAGAATTTATACATCTTCTGAAAGAACGATAGATCATGGAGTGCCTCAAGATAGTGTTTTGGGGCCACTCCTCTTTCTTATTTACATCAATGACATCAATAAAGCAATAAAAAATCCAATGATACTCTTTGCAGATGATTGTACAGTCATATATGAAAGTGAAAAAGAGATAAATAAAAGCCTTTCGTCAATAATTCTGTGGCTACAACTACACAATCTGCATATAAATATAGAAAAAACTAAAATCATGAATTTCAATCAGAGAGCAACTGACCCTTTAAATTTAAGGATAACACATGACGATAAAGAGGTTGTTGAAACTAACACTACTAAATTCTTAGGGTTATACATTGATAGTAACATGAGTTGGCAATCACACTTAGAATTTATATGTAAGAAAATAAACCAGTTTTCTTATGCATTGTTTAAACTAAGTAAGATCGTAGATCAAAAAACTATACTTACAGCATATCATGGGCACATTGTTTCAAGATTAGGATATGGGATAATATTTTGGGGAAATGCAACAAATAGTGAGCGTATATTTATAGCACAAAAAAGATGCATACGAGCTATTGGTAGGTTAAAAAAAAGAGAGAGCTGCCGGCCTTATTTCAGAAGCCTTAAATTATTAACAATGCCGTCACTTTACATTTATGAAATTTCTATTTTTACAAAAACTAACTTAAATTTATTTAATAATGTAATAAGTGAGCGACGTCGTGCCAATTTATTTCCTAGGCAAGGCCAAACATCTCTTCTTCAAAACAGTGTGCTGGCAATGGCCCCTAAAGTTTATAATAAACTCCCAATGGACATTAAAATGTGTGTAAAGTTAACGGATTTTAAAAAGAAACTATTTGACTTTCTCACCGATAAGACATTTTACTCTATTAAAGAATTCTTTGATAACACTGACAAGACGCTCCTTTGATATTATTAAGCATAATGACGTTTTTATTAATAGTTACATTTTATAAATTAAGGACATTGTTAATCATGATTAATTTATTTATTTGATATGTTATATTTACAAATTAATTTCAATAATATTGTACAATTTTGATCTTGACATGTAGTATTTATTTTAGTTAATTTCGTTTACGTTTTATTGATTATAATTATGTACCTTAAATTTGTATGCCAAATGGCGGATCACAGCGTCCTCTTATATTATGTACATTAACAACTCTTATGTAACCTGTGTTTCACAAATAAATTAAATTGAATTGAATTGAATTATAGTTGTACTTTCCGTGCATTAAGAGCCTGTTCTCAGTCTTGTCGATTTGAAGAGGATATATTATTGTTTATTGTTTATTTCAACTTTACATTATTTTTACAGGATAAACCCAATACAATAATGTAGTTATATATTACTCAAGTAACCTAAGGTCACCTTTTCGAATTCCGTCAATGAGCAACTGAATATGTCTATTTTTTCGGAAACCGCGTTTAATATTATTATCGCCCGGGTAGTGGGCGCAAATTTTAAAATATTGGTGCGAGCCACTGGAACCTTAAAAACTTTCGTCCAAGGCTCCCGTCGCAACCTTGTGTTGGGAACGAGCAATTCCAATGATTCCAGTATTTGTGGATTATTAGAAATACCACGCAATACACAGAACACGTATTTCACCATTGCCAAATTTCTCCTTACTTCCAACTTATAATACCCAACCATCCCTATTACAAAGAGAGTTGGGTACACAAGCGGAAAGAAGGGGTAGACACCGTATTCCTTCCAGTAAAGAAACCGTTTGAATTTGTTTTGAATTTTTTCAACCATATGAACATATTTAAACTCATATGGGTTCCATATGGTTGCACTGCTTTCCAACTTACTCCTTACCAGGGAGTTATAGAGCACTTTGACTGTAGCTGTGCCATTAAAGTCCCGCGTTTCGCGTAAAACAAACCCTAAACTTCGAAAAGCGACTAGATTATATATCATCGGCATATAAATATGAAGGCTTGATACTTTTTTCTGAGATTTTTTTATTAGTGACTCCAATCTTTTTCTTCCTCGGTCCCTCAATGCTGAGCATCGCGACTACAAACAAGGTCTCTCTATTCGTTGCGGTTGTAGGTGCTATGGATTGCCCTCTGTATGTTTCCTCCCACAGCTTTCTTCACCACATCGATTCATCTTGAAGGTGCTCTACTCATGGCTCGTTTGCCATCAATCTGACCCAGAATTATGTGTTTATTAGATAAAAAATACTTTGATTTTCAATAATATTTAATATTTAGGTTCTGTACTGTAGCCACCCAAGTCTCTTCTTGTTTTAATGTAATGTGTTTTTAATAAAAAATACAAGGTTCGTTTTTATTTTTGGACCTATAGAAATTAACATACACTTTTAGAATATGCAGTTTCATATAATGATATGGTATTTTTAATATGAAACGTTGTATGATATAACCACAATTTTAGATGTATTAAACACTTGGTTACCTAGGTAGGTAACCAAGTGTTTTAATACATCATAAATCAAGCATAGGTATGCTTATACTTCAACACTGTATTAATAACAATAACGTCACTAATTGGCGTTGGCTAAAAGCCGGGCACACATGTACTGCGCACAACATTATTCAATAACAACGACGCGACGACGCTTACTTTATGGCTAAAAAGGTGGCATGACTGTTTCCGTCCGACAATTTACCGGACCAGTGCACCCGCGTACATCCTACAGTTTTAAGAGGACCGACAGGTGGGCGGGGCTAAGCTGTCGGATCTGACCGGATCAGATGAGTGCACCCGCGGCCTAACAGCATATTAACCGTCTATATCCCGCCAAATTAAAGAACAGTATAATAATATCGTATCGTATCTCATTACCTAAGTAAATAACATTTCACTAAAAATCCTATATGATATAGGATATAATATTTTATCAAAGTCTTAAAACAGGTTTTGACTAAAAACCCTAAGTGAGTTACGTCACTTAGTGGAATTTTTTCCTGGATTTTTATGAGATACGTTAACTATGTAAATACCAATATCATGAGAACCACTATTCATACAGAAGCGTGAGTTAAAGGAAATCATAGAGAACGACACAATGAAGTCAGCGGCAGTCCTAACTCAAATCATCAAAAAACTGAGATACGTGACTTAGTGGTGCGAGGGACGACATAAGCGCAACGGGGGGCTTTTATTTTCGAATCCTATGGTTGTCTACAGGTGCTACCGTCACTTGCGTCACTTTGAACAGATGTTTACCTAGGAGACCAACGGACTCGTAGTGTAGGATCAGGCGTGCATTCTTTTAATCACAACTTAACCAGAAGCGTCTCAGAATACTATGACAAACCATCATAAAACTTTGATTTCAATCGTATTTGTTTAGTTTTGGCAAAAAAAAAATAATACTCGTGGTGTATAACACATTCTGGGTAGAAGGAGTAAGAGTATTTTTACGCGGACAATACTTTGTTACTAGTTCGCTGCGCTTTGTCGCTCATTAGACAAATCATAACCGTGTCAAAGTGTTATTATTCGTCTCTTTGAGATTTCCTGTTGATATTTTAGGATGACTATGTGAATATGTGAATCACAAATATGTATCATATTAGCTCGAAAGTCTGCTAGCCAAAAACATCTTTGAAAATTCCAACTTATAAAGAATTGTGTATATTATAATATGTATTTTAAAAGAAAAAGAAAGCTAAATTCGTAACGGTTTTTTAAAGTAGAATAAGATACATAAATTATTAACATATAACGCTTGTTAAATACCTGTTGTCTGAATATTTTGAGAGCTCGGTGGTGTAGAAGCCATAAAAATGGATTCTTTCATCACTGAAAACCACCATTATTTAAGAAAACATTTACTTTTATTTTATTTTTTAAGCACTAGAGTTGCCCCAGCACGTTCTTCGCTACCACTTGCATATTTGAAAATTTTTCGTATTATATTTCATGGTTTTCAGAAAATTTCCGGATAAATCTTTGTTCCAAGAAAAAATGCTTTTGACCTCTAAGAAATCGCAAATAAAATGGAATTCTGTGGGTTTTTACATGAGAGATATCTCGCTGCTAACGCATAAAATACCTTGAATACTATATTCAAGAGCATGATAAAATTATATGCCATGCTCTTGATGGTTATCAAACCCACGACCTTCAGTAGTTAGGAATGATAACCACTGAACCACCAAAGCAGTCAATCAACATTGATATTTGGCAGCAAAACTTAGATAAGGTGCTGCTAGCAGCACTAGCTAGCTATCTAGGCCGGCTTAGAAAATATCCTATCACCATGCAAACCGAGTCCTTGATGGTTGTGTCCTTGATAGTTGAACCCAACACCTCCTGTTGAAAAGGAGTGGACCAACCTCTACGCCACGGAGGCGTTTAATTTTATTACTCGTATCAATAAATCAAAACACTAATTTGGTACATTCCAAGGGTCGACTAATATGCATAAATAAGCCTTTGTAAACTCGTAGTCGTGCCTGTCATTATTATAAATTACAATTAAGTTTTAAGACGAATGCATACTCATTGATGTATTTAGTGTAGTCTATAGATCGTACCCTAAGAAAGAGTTTAAACTAGGTTTCTTTTAAAGTTCACGGAGTTTGGATAGTAAATTTTCGGTATTACGCAGCCTCCGTATCCTAGTGGCTAGTCCGCTCGCTTCACATCAGGAGGTCGCGGGTTTGATTCCCGGCGGGGTCCAACTTTGTAGGATTCGATTTGGTTGGTGATAGGGCATTTTCTGAGCACGCCTGGCTAGCTACCACCGTCTTAACTAAGTCTTGCCGCCAAACATCAATGTTAACAAACAACATTGTTGTGTTCCGGCATGAAGATAAGATAGCCAGTTCCCCATTGCGTTAAGAAATCTTGGTAAGCCCGCTTCCATCTTCGGCATCATCATCACTTACCATCAGGTGAGATGATGCCAAGGGTTTACCAATTGAGGGTAAAAAAATACAACTAAAATAATACTGCATCGCTCGTTGATGTCTTTTGTATGGCTGAAACACTTCCCTTAATCTTTCATTGGATCAGTGTCGTATTGATCCAATTTTAGCAAGTTACACTATGTCTGATCGAGATATCATTGAACGAGTATCAGCGATGCGCGATTTAGGTACAATATTCAATTCTCATCTCACGTTTAATCAACATATAGTGGGAATCTGTAATGCATCACGCAAAGCTTGGGTTTCATCATGCGACAGTACAGGCACTTCAATGACACAGCCATGAGAGTGTTATTTTATGCATACGTTCGAAGTAGACTTGAGATGAACTCGCAAATTTGGTCACCCCATGAGGCTAAGTACATCCTTGAGATAAAAAAGATCCAAAAAAGTTTTACCCGTTACCTCTACAAGAAACGTTACGGATATTATCCCTACCTTTATCCGATATTTTGTTTGTATTATTTACTAAACTTATTTCTCCCTTTACAGGTCGCTGCCGAAATTGTGCAGTCAAGATGAAGAACAAGGAAAGCCGCCGCAGGGCGGGGTCGTCACATTCGAGCCAATCCAGCACGACCACGACTTCTGCGAACGGGTTGTTATCAATGTAAGTATGTCTTGGTATTTACCCATCTATTGCATTTAACATACCCTTCACAAGGTGTTGATAGACGACGCGTAAGAGATCATGAGCCAAGCTATGGTGAAAGCACCTGATCCTGTATAAGTGACCAACTGTTGTGAACCTACAATGGCGCCTGGGCTCGAACCTTTACGCCTCTAGTGCAATTATCTTGTCAGCCATAGCCTTCTCTCTCATTAAATGTAAGAAAGATTTTATTTCTTTTATAATGAGTATTTATTAGTTTATGTTCTAATAAAGTTTTTATTTTGTTCAAAATGAAGATACAAATCCGTATGAACCTCATTTCTACACGAAAACAGATTTTGATGTCCTCACTTAATTACAGCAATTTTGTTGTTATAGTAAAATTTAAAAAAAACCCTAAATATACAGAAGCATATTTCGAAAAAGTATCAATGGTACGTACTTTGCTTCTATAAGTACCGAAGAGACTCGACAACTTAAAAGAGGACTCCTGTACAGCTCTCTTGATAATATTTTGCTTGAATAAATAGCATACAAACAAATATCTTAAAATGTTTGTTTTTAAATAAACTGATCACAATTTACAGGTTACCCCGTAAATACATAGCTGGTTTTGATGGACTGAGCTTGACCTCTATACGAAACCCTATTATAAAACAGTATAAATAAATAGAAAAAAGGTTCTCAACTAATACATTCGTAGTATTTAAATAAAAAGTTAACTCATTATAAGCAAAATTCTAATTTTACCGTACTACTATTAACAGTATTCTACAAAGTCTGGGTGAACATGATAAACTTCGACAAATCAAAAGAGAACGTGGCAATTCAGCAAATCCTTTCAAATTTTCATTTACTCAAAGGAGGCTTACACAGCAATACAATGCTTAATTAAAAATAAAATAAACACGTATTTCGGTACAATGGGTACGAATTACGAGACACGCAATAAAAGACCAGTTAGTTAAATTTATGTTCTACTGTAATAAGCAATCATTCATTATTTATCAAATCATTATTTATTTATGGAATATATACAGGCTGTAGCAAAAATGGTGTAACAAAACATTAACAGGGGATTCTTATTCATCATACCTACTGGAGAACTTTGGTTCTATGACTTTCTGAAACAAAAAAAAGGATTCTCTATACAAAATTGGACCTTGTACACTTAACGTTTTAGAAAGTGTTAGCGACGTAAAAGTCGAGTACAAAAGAAACTCGCCTTAACACCTTTTTTCCAAAAACCTTATCAATCAATCAATCAACCAAATCAATTTATTTGCGTAATTTTGGGTACATACTCGTAATAGTTCTTACAATAAATAAAGTTTCACCAAAATCTGCCAAAAGAAGCGTGCAAATGTTTAAACAGAGGAGTTAGTCAAAGCTTACATTCATTCAAAAAATTACAATAAAAATAACATTACATACATTAAATTAAACAGGTCATCAACTATTATTATCATTAATTATTAATTATCAACATGCCATTCATTTATTCATCTCTATAAAAGTAAATTATAAAAAAATATACAAAAACAAAAAAAAAACATATACAAAAAATAAATATAAACATATTATATAATAAAATGCCATTTTGATTATATTCATTGTAAATTTGTAACAAGTATTATTTATAATTACAAATTTTGATGATTTAGGTCATACGGTAAATACTCATTTATTGAATAAAACCCTTTGTCTACCAGCCAAGAATGTAACTTTCTTTTAAAATGGGGGCCAAACGAATTTCTCTGTTCATCAGGTAAGTTATTATAGACTGTAATAGCCATCATAAAGACGTTCTTTCTTTCTAGGGTGAGTCTGCAATGTGGTTTCTCCAACACGTTTGTTGGTCGCGCTCTTAATGTTTTCACCTCCACAGCTTGTATAATTTTAAAAAATTGAGGGTTTTGTCTTATAAAGAGAACAATTTGTTTAATGTACATGCCAACCAAAGTCAAGAGTCCCATCTTTCTAAAAATTGGCCTGCATGAATCTGTGTAGTCCGCACCAAACAGTGCCCTTACGCATTTTTTTTGCATTCTGAAGGCTATGTCAACGTCGGTACAGTTACCCCATATTATTAGTCCATACTGTAAAACGGAAGCAACATAGGCACGATATGCTTCCAGGGCCACTTCCACTGAGACTGTTTCTCTAAGTCTACGTAAGGCATATACAAACCGGCTTAACTTGTCACATACAGAATTAACGGGATTTTTCCAGTTTAAATTTTCGTCAATATCTATACCTAAAAATTTTGTATGTTGCACCTTTTCATTAGCTTGTCCTTCGTAATTAATATTTAAATTCAGATTTGATGAATTGTATGTCCGAAAATGCATCAATTTAGTTTTTTTAATATTGACCTTCAGGTTATTTTCATTTAGCCAATTTATAACCTGACTAACAGTCACGTTGATATCCATCTCTAATTGTTGTTTATTTTCGTTTTTAATTATTATTGTAGTATCATCTGCAAATAGGATTGTTCGGTGTGTTATGATATTTGGGAGATCATTAATATATAATATGAACAAGATTGGACCTAGTATACTCCCGTGAGGGACCCCATAATCCTTTTCTCGGTATGTTGAACTATAAACAACTTTGTTTAACATGCCTTTGTTGTTTTTCTCTAATTTGCTTAATTGAACACACTGTTTACGGTTTTTTAGATAGCTTTGAAACCAGTGATTTGCTATTCCTCTTATTCAATATTTTTGCAGTTTTTGTGTAAGTATATTATGGTCTACGTGGTCAAATGCCTTACTCATGTCCAAGTATAATGCAGTTACCAGCAGTTTTTGGCTAAACCTTCAGTTACCGTTTTAACGAGATTAAAATTAGCTAAGGTAGTATTAGTATTTTTTTGGAAATCATGTTGTTCTTCTTTAATAATTTTAAATTTATCTGTAAAACTAGTCAGTCTAGCTGTTTGAACAACTTTTTCAATGATCTTTGATAACACGGGTATTAACCCTATCGGTCTGAAATTGCCGGGGTTCGATTTTTCGCCTCTTTTATATAACGGCCTGACAACTGAAAATTTGAGGGATTCCGGGAATACGCCTTCACCTAATGTCAAATTAATAATATGAGTCAAGACTGGGGCTATTACTCCAGCGATTCTTTTAATAATGTTGGTGGATAGATCATCATATCCTACAGAGTAACTATTTTTTAGGGAAATAATGATTTTGAGAACTTCCTCTGGACATGTCGGGTTAAGGAAAATACTATAAGGGTAACTTTCCAAAGCTACTTGATTTATGTGTTTTTTACTGATAGTTTTTTTTGTAGATTCAATAAAGAAATCATTTAAAATATTGGCTATTTTATGAGGTTCTGAGATATTGATACCATTATATTCTATAAAATCAATTTCTGTCATAGACGTTGTGCCAGATATATTGTTTTTAGAGCTTAAAATATATCTCTTGTTTCCACTTCTCTGTAATACATACATTCGGTAGTTATGTTGATAAAGTCTTTTGTCCTTTTTACTAGCTTTTTGATAATTTGAGAATAAATTTCGTTTTACTTTGCAGCATCTTCTAACACCTCTAGTGATCCATTTTGCTTTATTGGATTTTCTAGTGACCTTTACCTTAAGAACTGGGAAACACAAATTATATTTGTTTCATAATGAAACCAACAGAGAGTGAAATTCATCAAATGCTCTATTGGTATTCGTTTCCAAAAAGATGTCCAAGAAAGACAGGGATGTAATGCAGTCGCAAAATTTAATTATGTTGTCATTGCTAAAATCTCTTTTCATCTCATACCATTGTGAAATAATTTCCTTAATTTTTATCTGAAATTCAACTGTTTGTGCTGTGTGATCAGATAAGCCTAAGTTATGGACTGCCGGTGTATATCTTTTGATATTACTCATTACTTGATCGATGTAAGAGGTAAGTCGTGTGGGACTATTAATATACAGCGTTATATTGAATATGTGTAGCAAGTTATTCAATTGGTCTGTGTGCTTATTTGTCTTCATTGTGTCTATATTTATGTCCCAGCGATTATAATATTTTTACGACCTTTTGAAGTTAATTTTGAGAGTATTGCTTCCAAATTAGTAAAGAAAATGTTAATGTCAGAATTTGGCGTTCTGTAGATACACATGATCATTAGTCTTTAGGAGTTAAAACGTTGTCTCCTACTTTAGGTACTCGGAGGAAGTAGTACGGAATTATGCCTTTTACAGGGACCTTTTGTTTTTCATTATAACAGTTAACTAAAGTAGGGACGTGGCGTGCTTTCGTTTTTGGTATAGGTTTAAGAAATTGTGATTCGTATGCGGGATAATCAATAGCAACATTAACTTTCAAAGACATATTACTCAAGAGTTGTTCTTTTTCTTGATTTATCTGACCTAAATCAACAAAATTACAGTTAGCGAAACAATTTACCAGCAGCTTCAGCTTGTTGTTAAGCATTTTTTCGTTTAAGTATCTGCTGTTATTTACTGACAATATAATAACATTAGTGTTCCGAAGCTCATGTAGTGTTATTACAGACATTCAAAAGCAGTTTGTTCGGATTCGTATCATGACTACCAGTACAAATTACCACGTAATTGTCTTTTCTCAATTCTTGTTAATACTATTACAACACTCTAAAATTATATCAGAAGGAGCATTTGGCTTAAAAAGTCCATATACTTTATAAATATCGTTCCACTTGTTTTTCCTTGAATCATTTAGTTGAATGGCTAGACCTGAAGTTTGTTCGTCACCTAAAATAAAAATATTATTCTTCTTCTTTTGACAGTCCTTTTTCTCTGGAAAAACATGGTCGTCGTTTTTTAAGACTATATCATCTTGCTGACCATTTTGCAAGCAGGGGTTAATGGTGTTCGGGGCGATGTCGCTAGGGTTTAGGAATTCTTTCTCAGAAAATTCGCGTTCTCCAAAGTTGTTTAGCTGGCTCTCTTGATTAGAATCCTGATTTAAAGTAGTTGTGTTTTCTTCATCTTGTGTTATCCTATTTATATTTCTCGAAATATTTCTAATTTCTTTACGACTTCTCATTGGAGTAGGAATGTAAGGCGAGGTACACTTCTGACTGATGTTTAAGTCATCAACTCCTATGGATTTGAAAAGCTTTATGATTCGTTCTTTCTCTTGTAGTTTATTTTGTAGTTCTCTACTTAATTTCTATTCTATTAGATGTCATCAATAAAATTATGAACTGGAGGATTTCTATACATGTCCATAATGTATCTTTGTCATTTACATAATCTACTGTTTTATATTAACAGGTCCTGCACCAATTTGCTTACACCCTGTATAAATGAACTTTAAAAATAATAATTGCCACTCTAAACTCTTATTGTAAAATTAATAGTTTGTACTTTTAATACTTCCAACTCTAAACGGCGTAGTTTTAAAATGAATGGTTTGCACTATAATTATACATGACACCTCCAATTATAAAGATTTTAACAGTAGCTGCGTCATTGCGTCCAAAGTCATGTATGGCTCGCCCTTGATCCATAATCTTCGTTGGATAAAATAATAATTACAGAAATAAAGACCCCGAAGGAGCTCAATCTACTGTTTCTATTCTCCGACTGACTCGGTGGCTAAGTGGTTAGCGCTCCTGACCACAGATCCGAGGGTTCGATCCCCACACAGGGCAAACTTTTCTGTGATGAGCAGAATTGTTTGCTCTGAGTCTGGGTGTATTATATCTCTATATGTATGTATTTAAATGTATATGTGTACGTATATCAGTCTCTGGTTCCCATAGTACAGGAAATCCTAGTTCGGGGCCAGATGACCGTGTGTGATTTGTCCCGGATATTATTATTATTATTATGTGATATATACTTTTTATAGTGCGAACATTAATTTTGTTGTGGAGGGTCTTGCAGCAGAGATCTATTTGTTATTATGATAAAAGTAAAGACAAAGTAGCACTATTTCTGAAAACCGGTTAAAAGTAAACCGAAGCCAAGGGTAAGATCAAAGATCGTAAAATTACAACGCTACGAAACTCAATGATTCCTCTTTCAAGACTTTCCATTTGGGAATATTCCGTAATCGGGCATCGCTTGATCAGAAAATCATTGAAACAGGATATATGGGGCTATCAACCCAAATCGTCTCCACGTCTGGGGCACGGCTCTCTTCTCATACCTCGGGAAGGTTAGGTTGCCTATGTACACACGGGCCTAAATCCGAATTGGTAGAGTTTGTGTAGCTATTTACCAACCCCGATTTCATAACTTTTCAAGCCGCCTGTAAAGCCTCTAATATAGCATAACGATTGTTACCTAATGATGACCGATCAACGGGCCTTGCGAAGCACTGAAACGGTAGAGCGAAGCGGTCGTAGCTCAGTTTGGTGTGCGTGGTCCATTGATCACGTACGTTAAATGGTTACAAACATGATCATATCCTGGATGGGTTTGACTGTTGGTGGCATTTATGTCGACTTACTATCTAGGCAGTGTGCGAAAAGTAATTTAAAAGTTTTATATGGAACCTACTTAATGAGGTAAAACGTGAATTTTAAAATAATACGCCGAGAAAACGTGCCTCTGAGTCATCTGGCTTCCTTTCTTTCGGAAAATTCTAACGACAAACTTGGAGCTATTGCAACTCGGAAAAAATATTATTTATTTTTAGAAAAACTTTATCATAAACAATATTTGTTTAATTTATCTGCCAAAGGAGACGTTTCACGGGACTATAGAGCTTCGACCTTGGTCTTTGCACTAAACAACATAAATAGGTCATTAGAATGTCTTTTATAATTGTACATTTCCTTCAATTTAACTTCGTTGCGAGTTTCATCTAAATTCTTAGATTTAACAATCGCAACACATAAATCACCCAACATGGCAAAGCGAGCGCAATTTTGAGCATTTTACGTTCAGAAACTAGATTTTGTACATACCATTAAAATTAATAATTTTGTTGTCCGACAAGTAACTCGAAAACCAGCTGTTATGCTTGTAAAAGAGGCGTTGCATATCCGCAGATTTTAAAAATCGTACATCAATGTCAGAAGTCAGAACAGAAGGGTGTTCAGTCAGTCAGAGTCAGAGACAGCATCTGAGGAATATGTGTACGAAGCCGTAATTTTTTAAACGTGACCTACTATTGCAAGCTTCAGTGTTACCATTTCATTGTAAAAAGTGCTGACAATACATTACGCTTGAACCACGCAAATAAATAAACAATAATAAATAATATTTTTTTCATTGATTTCCTAGAAAGCCTATATTTTTCTATATTTTTCGTACTCCGTACAGTGTCCAGGCACAAAATGAAACGTGTACTTTCTAATAATGGTGGGTTTCCGTTCTACGCATGCCTTTCAAGGGTCCGGAACTTTATTTCCCGAGACCAAGAGATTCAAGATAAAGTGGTTTGAAGTACCCCAAAGTAACCATACGGTAAACAACGAAACTACTATGAGAGAATTTCAAACTAATAACTAATCGCGGTCTCTGAGATCGGAATGTCCTTTATAAAACTTAAGCTAACTGCTTATCTGGTGGTTACCTACATTGTTGAGGTTACATTTTCGATTTCCAGTCTTGGAATATTTGTAAAACCAAGTTTAACAAACCAACCCAAAGAACTATAGCTACCTGACCTGATTTATTGATGGTATAATAGCATGCATAAAGAAATGTTTTCCTTTTTATAAATAGCGGTTTGAAAAACTTTTTTACGGTATGTATGATGAATAGAATAAGTTAACGGATCCTACACCAACTTTGTTACAATCTCAATAATGATATATAAAAAGCTTCAATGAAAAAGCGGCCAAGTGCGAGTCGGACTCGCCCATGAAAGGTTCCGTAGCAGCAAGTAACATAATATAAAAGTTCTTGTAGTTCGTTGTAGGTAAATTGCGGTTTACGATTTATGACGTATTAAAAACAAGCGGCCAAGTGCGAGTCGGACTCGCCCATGAAGGGTTCCATAGCAGCAAGTAATATAATATAAAAGTTCTTGTATTTCGTTGTAGGTAAATTGCGGTTTACGATTTATGACGTATTAAAAAAAACTACTTACTAGATTTCGTTCAAACCAATTTTCGGTGGAAGTTTATATGGTAATTTACATCATATATTTTTTAGTTTTATCATTCTCTTATTTTAGAAATTACAGAAATTACACACATACAAATTTTACCACTTTGGAAGTGTCTCTCGCGCAAATTATTCAGTTTAGAAAAAAATTATATTAGAAACCTCAATATCAATTTTGAAGACCTATCCATAGACACTCCACACGTAAACGTATGGGTTTGATGAAAAAAAAAATTGAGTTTCAGTTCTAAGTATGGGGAACCCCCAAAATTTATTGTTTTTTTTCTATTTTGGTGTAAAAATCTTAATGCGGTTCACAGAATACATCTACTTACCAAGTTTCAACAGTATAGTTCTTATAGTTTCGGAAAAAAGTGGCTGTGACATACGGACGGACAGACAGACAGACAGACATGACGAATCCATAAGGGATCCGTTTTTTGCCATTTGGCTACGGAACCCTAAAAGCTACTTACTAGATCTTGTTCAAAGCAATTTTTGGTGGAAGTTTGCATGGTAATGTATATCATATATTTTTTTTAGTTTTATCATTCTCTTATTTTAGAAGTTACAGGGGGGGGGCACACATTTTACCACTTTGGAAGTGTCTCTCGCGCAAACTATTCAGTTTAGAAAAAAATGATATTAGAAACCTCAATATCATTTTTGAAGACCTACCCATAGATACCACACGTATGGGTTTGATGATAAAAAAATTTTTGAGTTTCAGTTCTAAGTATGGGGAACCCCCAAAATTTATTGTTTTTTTTTTCTATTTTTGTGTGAAAATCTTAATGCGGTTCACAGAATACATCTACTTACCAAGTTTCAACAGTATAGTTCTTATAGTTTCGAAAAAAAGTGGCTGTGACATACGGACGGACAGACAGACAGACAGACATGACGAATCCATAAGGGTTCCGTTTTTTGCCATTTGGCTACGGAACCCTAAAAATGTATCGTGATGACAGGCAATAAATGCTATGACAGGATGATCACGACTACTTTGCCACAAGTGACTGACCAATTGACCATGAAGAAGAAACATAACGTACCTACCTACTTAATTTGATTATTAAAAAACCGGCCAAGTGCGAATCGGACTCGCGCACCGATCACCTGTCACTGTTAAACGAATAGAACATTTTCAAAAGGTCTTGATTGAAAACCTGCCCATTTTGACAATCACGTTGAAGCTAATAGTTTTTACACAGATTTTTTTACAGTGCTGGAATTTCAGTCTATATTTAAAACTAAATCCACAGCAGTAATCAACAAACAAAAATTTTGTGAATGGGCTACTACAGGTATCCATAAAAGTCTAAAAACTTTATTTGACCTATACGACATGAAAACTTATATATTTGATGAGAATTTTAAAGAGTACGTGAAGAAATATTCAAAATTTTCAAACAGGTATGCCGCGCGGCTAAATCTAATTATTTATCCAGTAAAATCAAATTATCCGATAGTAAAATAAAAACTGTTTGGAATATCATTAACAAAGAAACTGGGAAGGTTAAGCCTCGCGATAAAGAATTTGTTTTGCAAACAGGTCACGGTAAAATAAAAACAAATGTTGAAGTAGCCAAAGAATTCGAAACTTATTTTACAAATATCCCGCTTAAGACTACTGAAGCCCTGAATTCATCACCTAGAAATGCCAAAATATTGATAGAAGAAAATGTCAGTTCCTTTATAAATATATAAATATATATCCTTAATAAACATATCGGTCTAAAAAATAATAACTGAAAATTTATTTTTTAATTTACCTCAACACCCTGTATATCTCAGGACGCAAGACGAGGAAGTATTTATATGTTTATATTATATTTTCAGAGCTGTTTTAGTCTTCTTTTACTGTCTGAAGTTTCTTTAATAAAGATTGCGGTCTAAAAAATATTTAAATATTTATTTTTAAATTGATCCCAACACCCCGTATATCGCAGGGCGCAAGCGGGGAGGAATGGGGAGTTTTGAGTAATATTTATTTCCACTTACAGAGTCAGTATACTAGTTATTTATAGTTATGAAAAATTTTGTGTTTTTGCTCAAATAGCCTAACACTCCTGAGCTATTACACCGAATCAGAGTAACTGGGGATCCATGCTAAGTTTGCTGATCGACTGTTCGGTTATTAACTAACTATGCGTATGGGAATAATTAATTAATATTTTGTAGTTGTTATATTGAAATTTATAGATATTTATGAGTAGTTGCAACTTTTTATTGAATACAAATTCACCCATACGTCAATAGACACATATATAGAGACACATATGTGACGCACTCGAGCAAAAATACACATTATATTCTTAGATAATTATGAATATGTCCTATTAATCAATTTCTGTCTGTAGACAATTACCTATTACTCTGTACCACAAGTCCCATTATCACGCAGACATCGTCGTCATACATAATCATTAAGCTTTATTGACACTAAAACCGTTTACTCGCTCGATTTGCTCGCATTATGCTACCAAAACAAAGTCTCTAAGTGCACCGCCCGTGTTTCCGAAGCTCATCAATATTATACGCCCGTGTAATTTTTGTGCCGAATGGCATTAAGCCGCTGTAGCCACGCGAGCACTCTCCACAACTCTTAAGCTTCAACAAATCGTATAAACGGCACGTTCAGGAATATCTTAGTATTAAGATGAGCATGTCAACGGTTCTCGACGATGACGGCGCGGCGCTCACTACGGGCGGGATTCGCCAAACCGCCAATTAATCAAAATGCAGTATTGAATAAATGCTCAGTTTAAATATATAATATTCAAATTAATAATATTTTTTTTTCTACCCTCAATTGGTAAGCCCTTACCATCATCTCACCTGATGGTAAGTGATGATGATGCCGAAGATGGAAGCGGGCTTACCAAGATTCCCTAACGCAATGGGGAACTGGCTATCTTATCTTCATGCCAAAACACATCAATGCTGTAAACATTGATGTTTGGCAGCGAGACTTACTTCAGATGGTGGTCTTTAGCCAGGCGGGCTCAGAAAATGCCCTACCACCAACCAAACCGAGTCATACAAAGTTGGACCCCGCCGGGAATCGAACCCGCGACCTCCTGATGTGAAGCGAGCGGACATGCCACTAGGCTACGGAGCCGGAATATTCAATATTGAAGGAATATTCCATTAATATAATATATTATATTATTATATGGAATATTTATTAAAGTTAATGGAATAATCCGTTATAGTGTCATATTTGTTATTCACCCAAAAGACGCTAAAGTGAAACAATACTGCATTTTGATTAAATTTTATCAACAAATACTACCCCAGTTTATAGAATTACAGTATTAGTAACTGTACCTAGGAAATCGGTTAATGAATTATTTTATAAAATACAAATTATCTAACGTGGCATTCATTTTTCATTACAAAACATGAAAATATTCGTAGGAAGCACAATCCAAAAACAGGAGAAGTCACCAAGTCGTTAACGACCAAAATTCATTAGTCGTAGGTATTTTTATAACCATAACTTATACCACTTGTTGGATTATGTAGAGTCTAGTATTTCCATTTTTTTAAAGCAAAATAAGTTACCTCCTATACACCCCACATTATTATTTGCTTTGCAGTAATCAGGCCTTTTCTTTGACTGTTTAATACTGATTTATGTTATATTGAACAATTATCCTAGATGTCATAGGCTTCGCGAGAAAGTATGCACAGCGAGGCTGTATATATGTATTAGGAACTTTGTACTAGATAGGTAGAAAAAAATAATACGATTTAAAAGAATATGTACAGCATCTACTTGAACAAAATCATTTTTTAATTTACATTTCATTTTATTCTTCGTATTGTTTAAATTATAATGGAAAAAGCTGTATTTTCTAAGATAATACTGAACCAACATTTATTCCTTAAAATACACCTAAGATTTGTTTGATGTTATATTTTTAGAAATGAGTTTCTTATTCCATTCCCGGAATTTTAATGTTTTATCTTGGCTGAGCTACAGAACACAAAAAGCCTTTTTGCGTCAAAGTCACTAAAATCACTTAGTTTTGATCTGCAAACAGGGACTTTTGGAAACCTTTACTCGGCTATCTGGCAGATTGTCTGAAGACAGCAGCAGAGGCGGCGCGGCGCGGCGTGTGAGCAGTGACTGCATGCGCGCGCACCTCGCCCTTGGAGAACATACAATAAAATGTATTTTTGGAACCGTCCATTGCCAACCACAGAGTAACATACACGAAGGCGAAAGAAATATCGTGTGAAAACGAACTCATGGGCCCGCGAATCGTAAACGTAATTTATGCTTTGACCACATTCATTTTTGTCGCTTATAGGTTGCCGTAAATATTGAATCGATTAATAACGCTGACAGCCGGTGTTTACGCCCGCTCTGGTTGCTTTACGAGAGCGCGAGCTATTCTCACTTCAGGCATGCTCTGATGAACTCATATCGCCAGTGCTAATAACGCGGTCTGGTCTCTCTCTTATCGTGTGGCACAATTTAACCGTCCTATCCACAAGGTATAGGCGGCGGTTGCCTGGTGTTGCACTTATCATCACCCTTGGTCACGTGTAGGGCATTTAAGATTTACACCTACGGAACAAAATGATAAAACATCGAAAAGTCAAAATATCAAAATGTCAAATGTCAAAATATCAAATGTCGAATCGTCGCAGTAAAATGGGAAAAGGTCAATATGTCAGAAAGTCAACATGTCAAAACTTCTACGTAACGTCTAAAATCTCCAGAAAACATCCCGTCTCTCTTTCTGATGCCCCCTTAGTTTCTCAAATCGCTACCTTTCGACAAAACCTTTCTGCTCTGAAATTCTTCTAATATCCATTCCGCGGACAGTCTCTTTCCTTCCCTTTTTGACGTCTTCTCCAACTCCCTAGATGGCCCCCTTCGATGCATATGTACTCGCCTCTCGGTTCAGTTATTTTTGTGATTAATCCCGGGTGAATAAACAGACTTTACTATTTCAATATTTTATACATTATAATAGGATAGTGTAACTGCTTTTTAGTCTACGCGAGCGAAGCCGCGGGCACAAGCTAGTTGTAAATATAAAAAAAACCGGCCAAGTGCGAGTTCCACTCGAGCATGAAGGGTTCCGTAGCATCGTACAAGAAACTCCAAAAAACAAGTCTCTCTCTCCCCCTTTAATTTTTAAATATAATTTTATTTTATTATTATTTTTAGCGACCATATAGCAATACAAATTCTGTGAGCATTTCAAGAGTCTACCTGTTGCCATTATTAAGATAGATCAAAAGACGCAAAAAACACGTTTCTATTTTAGTAGGCCTTTTTTTTTTTAATTTTTGTGTGAATATTTCAACTGTCTGCCTATTACGGTTCATGAGATACAGCCTGCTGACAGACAGACGGACGGACGCACGACAGCGGAGGCTAGTACTAGGGTCCCGTTGACCTTTGGGTACGGAACCCTACAAAAGTTTTCCTGGAAGAAATTTCTAATCAGCAATAAGACCGTCCATTATATCTTATATCACCTTTGTCACCTTTATGTCACCTTTGTTCTGATATGTATTGTTTTGTGAAAACAATTTTAATTAAGCCCATTACTATGACAGATTACGTCATGTAGAGACCCTTAGATTCACAGGTATCAGCCATTGATATACATGAACAAGTTGATAAATAATCATTTAATTATTTTACGGTCCTTCAGTGCAGACGTGCCCCTGCAGTGGGGACGATGTGGGTTGTTAACTAACAGTCCTTAACAGCTAAAAATAAAATAATAACAAATTAAATGTGCTTACAGCTAAGCAGGAAGATTATTGTTGTACGATACTTGCAAAAACGTATTAAGATACAGTGGCGAGATTTAACCAAATAGCCGTTTTGAATGACGAGATGTACAATATCATTGATGATGAGGTTTAAAAATTGAAAAATTACTGTTTTGGTTGTTTTTTTGCAAAAATATCTATTGCAGGAAATGTACTCCTACCTTCTGAACTATAACCTAGTTTGATGCTTCGAAATTAAATTCAACTCTATTTAATCCACAAAAGAATAATAATTTAATCAGTATATCTATGGTTCATTCCAATAAAAAAAAAGCAAAACGTAAACAAACTTACTATGGAACTGACACATGTCAATGTCATCAACATACTACGTTTGTTTACCTTTTGCTTTTTTTTGATTGGAATGAAGTATAAGTTTATAGCCAAACCTCAAACTAATAACTATTAATTTAGTTGAACAGTAATGTAATCAATCGACTACATTACTGTTCAACTAAACTAAACTAACAGAAAAAAACCGGCCAAGTGCGAATCGAAGTGCACGACGGGTTCCGTACCATCGTACAAGAAACTCCAAAAAACACGTCTCTTGTATGGGGACCCCCTTTTTTTGTGACTATAGCAATACAAACTCTGTGAGCATTTCAAGCGTCTCCCTATTGCCATTATTAAGATCGATCAAGAAACGCTTTTTAATTTGTTTTTATTTTTATTGTTGTTATAGCGGCAACAGAAATACACACTCTGTGAAAATTTCAACTGTCTACCTATTACGATTCATTAGATAAAGCCCGCTGACAGACAGACGGACAGATGGACAGCGGAGCCTTATTAATAGGGTCCCGTTGACCTTTGGGTACGGAACCCTAAAAATATGGGGTATTAGAAACACTGAGGAATGTGTTTGTGGCGCCATACAGACCATGACACATCTGCAATCTTGTCCCACCAAACCAGGCTCTTGCATGTTAATAGATCTCATTGAGGCTAACCAAGCCATTGAAATAGCAACACATTGGACCAAAGTTATCTGAATTCATCGAGATGATAAGAAAAAGAATGTACTACTTTAACGAAGTACGCTTTTACAATACGTTACGTTTAAATATTCTAACAAAAATAAGTTTCATTAAGAACCTATTTTGTTTTTCAAAATTCTACGTCGATGTTCAAAATTTCATCATAAGTTTCATCTCTTCCTTGTCTCTTTTGTTAACAGGTCAGCGGCCTCAAATTCGAAACCCAGCTACGTACTCTTAATCAATTTCCAGAAACCTTGTTAGGGGATCCTTCAAGGAGGATAAGATACTTTGACCCTCTAAGGTAACTGAATAATTTAATTGAATTCAATTTTAAACAATTGATGTATGTATATGAATAAGAATTTATAAACTATGACGAAACTTTTAAGAGGATTTTTTTTTCAGGAATGAGTATTTCTTCGATCGACATAGGCCTTCCTTTGAATCTATTCTCTATTACTATCAGAGTGGGGGACGGTTAAGACGACCTGTCAACGTTCCTCTAGATGTATTTTCAGAAGAAATTAAATTTTACGAACTTGGGGAACAAGCTACGAATAAATTCCGGTACGGTAACACTTTGTCGTATTGACACATGAAATGTAGTCATAAGTGAACTCCTATATCCATAACATAAATATTTACTTTCCAGGGAAGATGAAGGATTTATCAAAGAAGAAGAGAAGCCTCTACCTAAGAACGAAAGGCAACGAAAAATCTGGCTACTATTTGAGTACCCCGAGAGTTCTCAAGCCGCTCGAGTGGTTGCTATCATATCCGTATTTGTTATTCTTTTATCTATCGTAATTTTTTGCCTGGAAACGCTACCGGAATTCAAACATTACAAAGTTTTCAACACAACTACAAACAGCACTAAGATCGAAGAAGATGAAGTACCTGACATTACCGATCCATTCTTCTTAATCGAGACTCTTTGTATAATTTGGTTTACATTTGAATTAATAGTGCGGTTTTTGGCTTGTCCGAACAAGTTGAATTTCTTTAGAGACGTAATGAACATTATAGATATAATTGCCATTATTCCGTACTTCATCACTCTCGCCACCGTAATAGAGAAAGGCAACAAGGCAGAGTTCCCGCGGGCGCCTCTTGCGGCGCAGGACAAGTCCACCAACCAGGCCATGAGCCTCGCCATCCTGCGTGTCATCCGGCTCGTGCGAGTTTTCCGGATCTTCAAACTGTCACGCCATTCCAAAGGGTTGCAAATCCTGGGACGAACCCTGAAAGCATCGATGCGAGAACTTGGACTTTTGATATTTTTCTTATTCATAGGTAAGTTTTACTACCTGTTGCCTAAACAAAGTGTTTATGTATATAGGTACTTTTTCACAGAAATAACATCTACCTTTTTCCTCTATAACGAAATTATAAAATATTTCACAAACAATTCCCATATTCCAATATTGATAAAGTAGGAAGATAGGAGGCGTCGGAAGAAGCGCAGGCGGGGTGACGTAGCGCGGCGCAGAGGACGGCGCGGGCGGCGCGGGCTCGTTAAGAACTTGCGTACACAATGTATTTTGTGTTCGCAGGAGTGGTCCTGTTCTCCAGTGCAGTTTTCTTTGCCGATAAAGATCGTCCCGATACAAATTTTTCTTCCATTCCCGATGCATTTTGGTGGGCAGTCATAACGATGACTACCGTCGGCTATGGGGACATGAGGTAACCCGCGTCGCACACCCGCCCCTGCCCGCGAGTTTTAGCGTTTCCTGGCACTGTATGTCGCACTGTATTCTCCGTTGGTGTGTGCTTGTTCTTAAAGGTGTGGTGCTGTTTTCATCTGCGGTGTACTTCGCTGAAGCCGGAAGTGAGAACAGCTTCTTCAAATCCATACCTGATGCGTTTTGGTGGGCGGTCGTGACAATGACGACCGTAGGATACGGAGACATGACGTATGATACAGCGACATCACTCTTAAATTTATTTTTGCCTTCTCGTCATCATTTAATTTTATTCTAAACTTATTCATTGACATTTTAACATTTTAGAGATTTTTTAGCCGTTTGTCACAGTACATAAGCTTCATTTATTTATTTTAGCATCGGTTCACTTAAAACCTAACCGATCACTACACATGTTTTACCTTTGTATAGTTTCACCTGAATTTAAATATTGCACGTTTTAAAAGTTTTTGTTACTTGCACTTACATAATTGATTTTGTATTACCAGTCAACAATTTCATTAATTTCATCTGCAACTCTTACAATTTTACATGTACTATTTTCACAAAAATCTAATAATTTAATTGAAGTGTCCCAGCAACGGTGTAGGTATTCTTACGTGCCATGTCGTCGGTGTGACAATCGCCCTTCCAAAATCGTATTCATGTGAGAGAGAATAGCTTTAACTCACTCCAACTATTTATATATTTAAATAATATATAACTCCGGGAATCAAGTTGAACTGATAACTTGAAGATCGCGTTGAAATCTACTTCCACCTTCTGATGTGTGCTCCTCTATAAACTGTTGCTTCCGCTACGAGTGTGACTGACACTATCTGTTCTATCGATGTTGTGTAGTATGACTTGGCTCATCGAAAATGGTGATTCTTTCGAGTATGCGTACCGTCTGTACTGGCACTATTACCTCTCTTGTTGAGGTCCTTCATGCCTGAAGGACACAAGAACAAACCTTCAAAATTACTCTTTATAGCGTTGCTTATGTTTCAGTCACCTTTTATTACAGATATATTGGTATTGTTTATTCTTTACATAATATTAGCTTTCTCTCTCTTAAAATTGTATACAGGCCCCCGTTTGTTACAAAAGTAAAAAATTACAAATATATGTAACCATGTAAACCATGTAAAATTGATTGAAAATGTTGCATTTTCTAACTATCATTTCTATCTTCACTGTAGCTTCGTTTATTGCTTGTACACCATTTTCGATAGAGTATTGCTTCGTCTCCCAATTGTCGTATGTTTAATGTTAGATGTCCAACTTAATGTTGTTATCAACTGCATGTCCGTTACCAACCATAATCTGTGCGGTAGATAATTGTATACGAATGATCGTGCAGTGACAAAGACTCTGTAGTTAATTATATATAGTTGGATTATTTTATATATTTTTTTTACTTTCAACATTAATAATATTTGGAGTTATGTTGTAGACATAAAACAATGCTGGCGATATAAACATGTTTGCTGTGCGGTAATCTCATAACGTTACTTCGGTAACGAGCTGGCGGTGTGTGAGAGGAAGGATGAAATTGTACAGCTGGCGATACACCAGACGAACGCGTCGCGAATGATTTATTTTTAGAAACGATAGTACTCTCCTCAATGAAAACATATTTTGTAAAAAGTTTGATGTTTCATAAATTGCATCATTTTTAGAATTCGCTATTTAAGAAAATAATGCTTTAAACTTTAAAAACCTACTAAACAAAGCAAGCTGGAAGGGTACGTAGCCTCGTCATTAATATTATGTTTATTTTCCTTGTCGTCCCTTTTATTCTGTATTTAGATTGATCGTTCATGTTAAAAACAAAAATCGTCTTGGAGATATAACATGGATGCCGTTATGTACATAGGCCAGTCGGGGTGTGGGGCAAGATCGTGGGGTCGCTGTGTGCGATCGCCGGTGTGCTGACCATCGCGCTGCCGGTGCCCGTCATCGTGTCCAACTTCAACTACTTCTACCACCGCGAGACCGACCAGGAGGAGATGCAGTCGCAGAACTTCAACCACGTTACCAGCTGCCCCTACTTGCCCGGCACGTTGGGCGAACCTTATCTCAGTAAGTCACCAAATAGGAGCCCTCAGAAAGAGTCGATGCATATGTAGCGGGCGATCAAGTGGCTCTCGCTGTTCTATGTTTTCTATAAAACTATTAAGATTAAAGAATGTTTACATTCGCCAAACGCGACAAGCGAGCGGCCGCTCACAGCGTCGCCCGGTCCACGTGCTGACCCAAATGTTCACATGTTTTCGTAGAAATCTACTTGTGCGTAAATTAAATGTTTTGTGAATATGTAGCGATTACCTACTTACTGAAAACTGCATGCACTATTTAGTCTTAATTTGATGCATGTTTACAATTTGTTTTTTTTTTATGTTCCATTATTTTTATTTTCGGTAATTTCAGGTAGAGACGATGATAAGGACGACTCAGCAGTGATCGCTGACTGACGAAGTGTTATAAGTACAAACTTTAAAAAATATAATACTTATCGACAGAGACGATTAATGTGATATTAATATTTAAGAGTTGAAAGTGCACTAGATAAAAGTTTTTGTAAATATTCGTTTGTAAGTGATATTAAGTAATTAATTTTTGAAACTGTTAAAATAAATATTGAAGTCATGTTATTTATTTGTATTTAAGTATCTTTAGTTACATTTCTATTAATGAATATGGTATTTCTAAAACTGGTGAATCTGCTAATCAAAATAGTAAGAAAAGTTCCTTTTTCTATTTAAATTGAACACTCTACAAAAATAAAATTATTCAGTTTCAATCGAAGAAATCATACAGATTTCACTTTCCGTAATTTTAGAGAATAGACTATGTAAAATATGTATGAACTTATAACTTAAACTTGCACCCGTTAAAGCTCCATAAAAATACCATGAGAAGTGAAAACAGTACACTGCAAGCAAAGTTAACCGTGGACATATATTTAGCACGATTTTATTGTTTTATACCCTAGTAAGTTATCGTTTTATTATTATTTTTCTAATCTGCTTACCTAGGTACTTGTAACACGCTTTTCTCTTTTGGCTCTGCCGCTTTGAAATCTTGCACTTAGTTTAAAAGTTGTACATAACATTTTATTATTCACATTCCACCAGTATATTATTCCTTTTTTTCGATATTAATAAGACTACAAGCGTTTGTGGTCACAATCATACAAGTTTCTTTATTCGAGTTACTAGATTTCTTTTTTCATCACCGGGTAACTTTCAATCTTACTGCCTGTCACTGAGAGTGTATGACCTCATTTTGGTACCAACTTTTTTCATCCAATCAAGTTTGTTTAAACTTTAACTTATTATAAGGTTGAAAACTAAAAGTTTTGCGTGGGTATTAGTGGGTAAGTCCTTCATAGATCGGTTTTTTCCTCTATATCTAAACTAGATCACAAAGTTTCTGCTGCACAGTGCTTTCATAGTAGGTGACGCATCTACTTTGGTAATTGTTTTTATTAGTTTTGTGTATGTGTATGTGTATGTTTATTAGGAAATAAGTACCTAGCTACTCATAATTTTTCGTATTTCGGAAAACTGTTCAGATGTATGTAATTTTTATCACTTTTTCTACGCGTAGTTGACATATTTTGTTCATAGCCATACCTGTTTCCAGTACGGTCGAGTTTATACACAGACGAAGTTTTGTTTCAATTTTAAAAAAATTCTGAATAAATCTAAAGTTTGCATGTATTTTTAGAAGAGACTCAAACGTATCTGCTATTTGTTTTTAAGTATGATAAACAAAGAACTTATATATGTACAAATAAATTCCTTGATGATAAATCAAAAAGAGAACATAGTGTTGCCCGTCTAATAATTTAATAATCTACTCATCAAAATGCCTACTAATGAATTCTTTAAACCACTTACCTGGTGGTTCTGGTTCTCTTATAACCTTACTATCCAAACCTTATACATATCAATGTTGTCACACGAACCTTTACTAAAATTGTTTCACTTACCCCATAGCACAGTTTCAGGTCCCATCCAGAAGAAGACATCGGTGAGCGACGACTCGACGTCGGACATGATGGAGTTGGAGGAGACGGTGCTGGCGGGCCCGCAGGTGGAGGGGCACCTGCGGCGCCTGCGGGACGAGGAGCGGCGGCTGCTAGAGCGGCAGGCACGCCTGGAGGCCGGCGCCGGCGACGACATCGCCGCGCTCGAGCACCAGGACGCGCTGCGGCTCAACCAGGTAGCGGTTGGCACGGGTTTGGGGAGTTTACGACTTATTTGGCGTAGAAAAGAGAAGGTGACGGAGATTATTAGTTTTAAGGCTAGTGACAAACGATATTTTATTCACAGAATCTGAAAGCCTGCTTATTGCTTTAGGATGTCATCAAATGCCTTAACCTACTTTGCAAAGCATGGAGACCGTTTTTTTAAGCACAATTGGGAAGCCCTTGGCATTATGTAACGTGGTGGTCAGTGATGATGATGCCGAAAATGAAAGCACGCTTACCAAGATTCCCCAATGCAATAGGAAATTGGCTATCATATTATCTCCAAAAATGCTCTTCCACGCATCAAACCGAGTCTTACAAAGTTAGACTCTGCCGGGAATCGAACCCGCGACCTCCACATGTGAAGCAAGCAGACTAGCCACTATACCACGGAGTCGGTTAAAGGTCGAAATAAATTTCATAAAAATTCCAGGTTATGGCAATACCATAGACTTTCCATAACCAACGACTCTATAAAGTTCACCATGCACTTATCACTGAGGCACGACTATTTCGTGTTATGCAATCAGATAATTGCCTTTACAGCTGCAACAGCAAGAACTGCAGCGGCAGCAGGCGATGGCCGCGCGGCTGGCGTTGCGTCAGGGGGCTGCGGGTGCGCGGGACGCGGGCGGCGCGCACGAGCGGCGCGACCCGCGCGATTTGCGCGAGACGAACGCGCCGCGCCGCCGCACCACCTGCACCGTGCGCGTCAACAACCTGCACGCCGCGGAAGCCATAGAGACAGACGTCTGACTATTAGGTAACTTCTGTTGTATCATTCGTTCTAAATATGTTTAAAATAGCGAACGATGATATCAAAATTTCGTTCGGTCTTTTCCATACTTATTACTTGTAGTAAAGAACTATTTCTTGTATTTTTTCCAAATTTTAGGAGTTTTAGGAATCAGTATTTTCAGAGATAAGGGTGAGGAAAAGTAAATTTTCGTCTATTTTCTTAAATAATTTTAGAAATATTTATTTTGAAATTTAAAAAATCATTTGATAAATCACTCGATACAGTTTGCAAAACTTTTTTTTAATATTTTGATTTGCCCCTCAAAAGTGCCTCCTACACTCGACAATTATTATTAGTAGTTTATTATTATTAATTAGTAGCTTCGGAGACAAATAGGAGAATGGTCAATTTTCGTCTTTTTTTATATTTTTTTAACTAGAGTGGTCCTACAAGGATTCCTTTGTTCCTTTCGAGATATGGAACCCTAAAAATAAATAACGTAACGTTTTGCAATACAACTCTTACTGCTACGGCATCCTTAAGTAAAAAGTTGTTCAGTGTGATGGGGATCTCAAACGTTTTGTTCTCTATGTAGAGTGAGACTCACAAAGTACAACATCTTGACGACACAGTTTTAGGATGTAACGAAATCGAATTTATTAAAATACACTTGTTATCAAACAAAAGTAATATGATTTGCTTCTAGACATATAACGGATTATTTTTCCTATTCCGTCCTGAGTATTATCGTATTACAAGAAAAGTAGGTGAACATCCATCCATACCCACCCACGAAAGCATTACTCAGGTGCCCAGGTATATCACGCATAGTTTCAAGCACCTAGCGGCAGGTAACCTACCTAATTACTTAGAAGGTAGGTGAGCATGTCAAAGTTAAAGCCTCGTTCAATAAAGTAGGTAGCGCATGCAACGTTTGTGTGCAACCGATATGCGGTCATGCAGCAAGTGAATGGCGCTAAAGCACCATTCAGACGCATCGGGATCGCGACCCAGCATTGCAGCGACCCCGGTTCGATCCGAGCTGAATGAATGCGGGGCACGCGGGATCGATAGCCGCTGCGACACGGCCGCCCCGCGCCTGCACGCGGGCCCGTGACGTCACCACCCGCCCCTGCCGCGCCCCCCGCGCCCCTACACCGCGGCACCACGTGCTCTAGTGCAAAAGGTCGCTGGGACACGACCCCAATCCCCCAATCGATCACATATCCTAATTTTTGCTTAGCCAAATATTCTATGAAAATTCGAAACTGAAAGGTCAACAAGGTCGAGGGCATCGAATAGTTTATAATACAAATACTTAATGTATCGTATCATAAAATACTGGCAGTGGCTAAGTGCTGCATTCTCCGTGTAACATTGCAACCCAGCGCAGCGCACTATCTCATAATGGTACTTTACTGTGTTTATTTTACTCGTCACGGCAGTAAACGTCAATATGTGTTATTACATGCTACGCTTTTGCTACGTCGTAGCAGCAAGTAAGCAACAACGTCCGTCCTTGCAGGTTCTTATTTGTTTTTATCCATTCTGCACAGCCCTTTGAAAAAAGTACCTCTGCTGAGGCCAGGTCCCAATGAGTTGAATTCATATTTAATTAGTACGTGACATGCAATTGTCATTTCCGCCGAGGCCGGTTTAAATCAGACGATCACACAGTTAGATCTATGGGTTTGATTCATAAAAATTCAATAAGACTACATACATACGAACATAATATAATTGGAATCGATAAATAGCCAGCACATTTGTCAATTTTTTTCTTAAAATATTAGTAGCCTAAATATTCACCTATAGTTCGTTTCAAACGTTCCGGAAACACAATTTAAGTGCCGACATCGTTTCGTAGTAATTTTTGGTTGTCTTTTTTTTTCAAATTAAAAAGCAGTTTAAATAATCTGAAACTGCTTTTTATTTGATAAATGATAGCTGGTTGATCAGTCTTCGTATACGATGTGGACCCCTGACATGTAAATTTAACGACGTAGCGTTAGGTTACCTTTGGCTATCTATACTATCGAAGTATAGAGGAATCCAAGTTGTTTCTTAATACAAATCTTCTTCTACCTAGAGTTATTCCACCTCGAGACAGAGTCCGCTTTCCGACTTAATCTCCTTGGACAACTGAACTAGTGGGAATAGAGGCGATCTTCAACATCCCCCTTTGTAAGATCATTTGCTCTCATGTACGCGCTTGCTTTAACAAGCCTGCGTTTCCTGGGCCTTGTACGGGATCTAGGACCTGCAACGATTAGTTCAAGGTATCTCTTAGCGACGTACTCTCGCGGTTTGCGGTTCACGTGACCAAACCATCGATCGGTGACGACTTTCCTGCAGCCATCTGGAACATCTCGGACATCTCGGACACTGAGGCTACCCACATAAGATCAAGTCTTTTTTATTTCCGAGACGTGAAGCTGATGGACTTATCTTCCAAGGGCAGGCCACGTCTGTCTGCACCTGCAGTACTGGTCGGTTGATACACTTTTACACGAGGTCCTTCAACATCGATATGATGTCCTTCAACTTCACTGGCATCCTGCGGTCACAGATAAGACCTGTTAGTTCGGGCCATTTCGCCATTTAACCCAGGCTCAAAATGTCGTGATCGATAACCCCAGACCAGCCCCAGACTCGTGCAGGACGGATCCAAGGTACCTGTAGGTCGTAGATAAAGTATCCAGTAGCGGACGGTGACGGCTCACTCTAGAACCTCCTTACCTCCTCTTCAGATATCAGTTCTATTCAGCACTTAGAGGGATATGTTGTGTGTGGTGTTGCAGGTAAGGCGAGCCGGCACGAGGGCGCGCACGCCGTGTGGCGAGGCCGGCTGCCCGCGCGCTCGCCACCGCCGTGCCACGTGTGACCACCCCCGCCCGCGCCCCGCGTCCCGCCTGCCGCCTCCGCCGCCGCCACCCGTCGCCCTCTGCCAGCCGCCTACCGCCTGCCTCCAGCCTCCAGCCGCCCGCACTCATACTCCGAGTGTCAAAACGACATCTAATGTTACTAAATAGGTGCTTCATTTAAACCATTTTTGTCACAAAACCTACATTAGTTAGAAAAAAATTTAGGACGAACGTTTTCGAGTACTAAAATCTTTTAAATATGCTTGTACTGAACGCTTGACGCGTTCGCCTATTGTAAATATAAACCAAGACAGCTTACCTACCGCTTCAAACACTTTCTACATTTCGACACACTTGTATTTAGAGAAAACAGTTCTTCGTGAAAAATAATAATAAAAATAGGCATATTATAGAAGTGCTGATTCCGTTTGAGAGGGATGATAACTATAAAATTGTCGCTTCATTGCCTAATCGAGATCAGTATAGATTTAACGTTATGTAACACCAAGAAAGACAGTGAGAGAGGAACAAACAATATCTCTCGTAACAGGCGCAGATCCAGGATTTCCTTAAAGGGGGGAAGGGAGGGGGGCAAATTTTGAGTGTCCTCTAGATTTCAAATTTTCAAATGAAGTAAGTTTGAACTAAATCTATCCAGTAGATTTGCAGTAAATTTGCTGTGACAGACAGACACACAAGTGATCCCATACTTGTTTTTGAGGTACGGAACCTTAAAAGTATTTCAGTCGGGGTTCGGTAGAGGGGGGATCCGCGCCTGTCTCGCCTGTTCTGCCCTTCAGCATAGTCGGAAACATTGTGCGTACGCATTGTTCCCGGACGGGCCGGCTGAAGCACCTTCCGTTAGTACCACACCCTCTTCTCGTATAGAAGCGACCTTACTTCTACTAGACCCTTCTTTACTGTTTGGCCTTTTATTTAACAGCAGAGCGATATTATTATAATTCTAATAATTAATAAAACATTGCGTAAAGTTTACCAAAACAATAAGTAAGATAGTCCGGGACCGTAGCTTGTTTAGCTCCATCACCTAACAAATTTAGAGAACATTGATTTAATGCCAAATAGGTAGCACAAATTTTAAACTAACTGATTGCCTCGTCGAACTGTTTAGTGGTTTATTTTAACAGTTGTATATTTGTGAAGATTAAAATTTTTGAAGAGTGGTCCAACTGTGTGTGACACCAGACAGCCGGAGTGTAGTACATACTTAGATAACCTGTACCTATTTTACTTTTATATTTATTTCTTGTTACTTGTGCAACAGCCTCGGATGATTCAAAGAAAATACATACATTTATGTCGTGAATTATTATGCCGATGTATTATTTAGAATTGAGTAGTATATTATAATATAATAAAATAAAAAAAGTGTTCACCCGTAAGGGTATGTATAACATGATCAAATTGTTGCTTTATTAATAATTTTATCTGTGTTACAATTATTAAAATATTAATAATTTATAGTAAGGTTGTGATGTGAACAAACGTCTCTCTACCAGACAAAAGCACTGATATCGCTTAAGGCTACGTTTTTTCAAAGATTGAGCCTTTAAATACGACTTAGCTTGTAGTTTTATCTGTAAACATATCCAATAATACGTGTTTCAGTTTATCTCACATTGTAAGTGAGGACCATGGATATAGAACTATCGTCAAAGACGATGATAGCCTGGAGTAATTCATTCATTGTTACATGATTATAATCTTGGAATACTTTATTCACATACATGTTATCAACCGTAGTAAAAAGCTTTACCTACAGATTATTAAGAACGATATAATGAAAAAAATATTTATTTGAATTGGTCGTAGATTAAGCATTTATTTAGGTATAGTAGGGACATCGCAAATACTTTCTATCATATCATTAAAACACATTTCATAGTTTAATCATCTAGATGAAGATATTTACGCTCTATTTAGAATAATTCTAGGAATACCTAGATAACATAGATTTAAGTACTGCCATTTTACTCTCAAGTAGGCTAAGTTCCTCTAATTCATGCTCGGGCTTTGAATGCTGTTTACGATTCTTTATACAGAGACGAAATATCACTTAACACATCTAGAATGTTTGGAATGGTTAAACTACTAGGACATCATTTCGCGCTCTTTTTCTCGTAGACCCTGAAACTTTCGCACTTTAGGTTTATCAAAACTGCTACTGACAAAACAAGTCCTGTTTGAGCCGTCCGTCAATTCTATACACAACTTAGTTGTTTACCTAATCACGTATAGATGGACAATGAGATCAGCACCCACGTGAACAGGGTCAATTTGGCATCTCTATAAACAGCTACTCAATTTTTCTCAATTTGAAGAATGTCCAAGTAAGGAACTGCGAATAAAGCGAGAATAATATTTACCGAGTTTAGGTATTTTGTTTTTATAAATAAAAATGGCACTGCAAAGCTAATTACACAAAAATATCAATTATTTTAATATATCTAACCGAAAACAGATGGAGGAGTAACAATTTATCTTTCTATGATAAATTGAATAACGTTTAAAAGTAGTAAAACTAGATAAACAGAAAACCATGCACATATTATAGTTAGTCAAGAAGAAAACAAGATGGGAAATTATCGTATATCCTAGGTAGACTACGAGGTAAAAATGCCAAATTAAGCTCTCCCGTAAAATGCATTCACCACACAAACTAATTAATAATACGTAAAAACTATAGTTAATGATAGTATTTGTCAATTAAAATTTAATATTTTTGTCTTGGTTGGCTCTATGTGAAGGCCAAATATTATGTATGATGTTTAATAAATATCATTATTTGTATAAAAAATAGTAAACTCCATATATATATATACTCGTACTTAGAAATTAAATGAACGTGTAGATAGGACTCTATGGTATCTACTCGTACTCGTATTTAACAAGAATAACTGATCTATTTCACAACGCTTTCCTCCTTGTTACGTCCCATTTGACAATAACAAATATATTTAACTAAGTTATTCATGTTAAGTTGGCCTGCAGACAAACACTTAAAGATGACAATTAACCGGGCCTTTTCGGTTTTTATAGCTCTCGAAACCCAATTCACTGTTGATATGTTAAATCTGAAACTTTTATTTAACATTCAACCAAATAATAATCTGAGATTGTAATGGTCAATAAAGGGGATATTTTGAAAAGTTCAACTTTATTTTTTCCGTCATTATCCCCATGTTTTTTTCACAAGGTCTGCCTGACTTAAGGTACCAAGAAATAAAAACTTCTCTTTTTTGTGTCTCATGATAGGAAAGTAAAGCAGTTCATAGTGTTCACAGCAGTTGGTGTTTACCAAAAAACTAAATACGACAGGTAGTCTAGTGAATAGGTATTTTGGTAATACAAGTTACATTCAATGTACGTTTAGCTTGCCTTGTCCTGAAAACTAGTGCGTCACCGGCGACCATACATCGCACAAAGTTATTTGATGGAATGCTATTACGGCTTCCTTTGCTAGTTTATGCTTTAGCAGACTGTAAGCTGTAACACGGTTTGGCCGGCGACCGAACTACTAAGTAGCGTTCTATGGCGGTATGAAAACCGTTTCACTACATTTGTACTTTGTATCTGTCTTTATAAAACTTACTTATGAAAATCCGAGGCTGTTACAGCGAAGTATACGAGTACTTATTCTTATTTGAGGTTTGAAAAATATTATGATTAAAGAACTTAATAACAACTTGTTAATTTTGTAAGCACACGGGTCCATTTTATATTTTGTGACGCAATTATTGCAAAATATCTTTTTTTAGTTATATAAGTAAAAAAATCTTCAATTAAAAATGTGATTTAAATAGAGCAGCTTTAAACAGTAATTACTTTATAAATCTTATACTGGGGTTTCTCGTCCATCATACTTCACAACTTTCAAGCCCTCAGATAACTAAAATTCGAATACAGACACATACGTTAGTCAATCTGCTAATCCAAACTTCCATACTTTATCCATACTAATATTATTAATACGAAAGTAAATCTGTCTTCCCACTGTTACGTTTTCACGCATAAACCGCTGAACCGATTTTGATAAATTTTGGTATAGAGATAAATGGGACCTTGAGGAAGGACATAGGCCACTTTTGTTGCTAAAATAAAACTTGAAGGGGGTGAAATAGGGGATAAAAGTTTGTATAAGGAAGCAATCATTTCTCAAGTTAGGGACATAAATATCATCATATCTATAGATACTGTAAATGCTGCAAATGTAAGAACGGTCTCGACTTGCGGTAGGCTTGCGTGGTCGCATCGATCATGCAGGTTAACTGACTACAGAAACGGTCATGACATGGATGGGTTTGACTGTTAGTGGTATTTATCTCGACCGTTTCCGTGCTTCGCAAGGTAGTTAAGCCGTTGGTCGTGACTCAGTGGGCTTGCGTGGTCGCGTCCAACATTCAGGTTAACTGGCTACATACACAGTCATGACCTGGATAAGTTTGACTTTTAGAGTGGCTTCGCAAGGTAGTTAAGCCGTTGGTCGTGACTCAGTGGGCTTGCGTGGTCGCGTCCAACATGCAGGTTAACTGACTACATACACAGTCATGACCTGGATAAGTTTGACTTTTAGAGTGGCATTTATCTCAACCGTTTTCGTGCTTCGCAAGGTACGTTAAGCCGTTAGTCACAATTCAGTGGGCTTGCGCGGTAGCGTCGATGATGCAGGTTAACCGTCATGACATTGACTGTTAGTGGTATTTATCTCAACTGTTTTCGTGCTTCGCAAGGAACGTTACGCTACTCAAGCCGTTGGGGCTGGTTGCTGATAGCAGTCGTTAAGGCATCGCAGAAAGCCTTAAAATCGGTTTGAAAAATTCTGATACTGGGTATGGCCATATTGGCCATAGACCCACAACCTCTGGACTGGACTTGGCCCCTGTGTGTGGATTATGGCAAGAGATCCGTTCCACTGCATTGGGTTATAGGTCGTTAACAGTTACTGTAAATACTTTGGTCATGTAGGCAATCACTTAGAAGATTTATGAAAATTCATCGCCTAACGAGTTGAAATATGGGATAAGAATTATATGAAAGTTAAAATAGCTCGCCTTTTTCTGCAAATATTTCTTAAACACCGTAATTAGCGATCTGTCAAATCAACATCAAATCAAATCAGTCTTCTGTTTATTCACGTTTTCTTTTGATTAAACTATCGGGCGTAACAAAAATATAATGATGCGCGCACCAACCACCAAAAACGATATCAACGCGGGCGAAGCCGCGGGCGGCAAGCTAGTTGTTACATAATGATGTATCTAAGTCTATGCGGGTACGTGACAGAACGAAGTAACAACGCGTTTAATCCTACGAACAGGCAAGAAAAAATATGGCAATAAATAATACTTATAATAATATCATTGCTTCTTTCTCATTTTATACCGAAGCCAAATAGACAGGAAATTGTAATTGAGCCTATGTACATTTAGTGTAACTAGTAGATGTTTCTATTGACGTAATTGTCACATGTTAATCTTAACAAAGTATGAATTTCAGAATTTTTGAACAATAGTTCGTTGCGTTGTTTGCTTCGTATTGCTAAAAGGACCCGGTGCATTTTTGTTATTTTTATGTATTTAATGTATGTAATACCAACAGTAGTCGTAATAGGTAACGCACTCACCTTGTTCTGTGACATGATCTGTTGTAATCTCAAAGTAGTTATGGTGAAGTTAGCAAATGTTTCCATTTATTATGAATCTGAGATTGTCCGTTGTGTAAGCAGGCTGTATTTAACACAGACCTAAGTAAATAACTGTATATCGAGAAATTTATCTGTAGGTACATGATTTTCAACATAACTTTAAGATTTTCACTGAGGTGGGATCTGGCTAGCGTGTAAACGTGTAAGACGTGTTTGTCGATTAAATGAATTCCGAAACCTTTTCCGAGAGCAAAACCTTAGGATTTAAGTACTAGGATGTATGTACATCACCTCAATAGGTGCAATATGCAATCATAACAACCTAACTTTTACAGATTGATACAAGAAAACTGTTTTACAAGGACGTTATTAAAATATAAATCTGTACAGGCGACGCGCGTCCATTAATACCCAACAGGCAAAGTAGTGATAAAAGAGGGCCAATTAACACCAAATAGAGTTATAAGGGTGATATAATAGCAACGCGTGGCTGGCGTCACTAACTCTGAAATATCACCGATATATCACCAAATAGTAATAATCGTTGCTAAAATACAACCCTTATATCACAAAATGGTGTTAAAACTGGGGCCATTTGGCGGTGATAGAAACGTTTCTATCACTGATATATCACCACACTTTGCTAGTTGGGTATGTTGACAGTTTCATGTATCAAAATTATGTGGGGTTCAAAAAGTATATCAAGTGTACCTTCTAAAAGCTTAAAGGTTCAATGAAACGATCTGACAGTGCATACAAAATTATATCCTGAATTATTATGAACTTTAAGTTTTCAGTTTCCTGATACGTGTACCTAATTAATTAGTACTATTTACAGAACTTTTACATATTTTTATGCATTTAAATGTCAACATATTAACGAACTCGGCTGCACTTGTGTGCCCATAATTAAACAACGAGTTATTCGCCCATAATATCAATCAGCACAACTTTGCATTTAGTATACCATTAGTATTACATTAGATACACACACATAGGTAATGAAAATCATGAAAGATTAGCAGCCTAATCATACCGTCGAAATATTAACCGAAGACTTAAAGAAGTACCGTCAACCGTAATAAGTCAACGGAAGACGTCCACTGTCGAACATTAGCCACAAGCCCCTAGACCACCTGAGTTATCGTATATTTTTCTGTTTTCTTCCAATTGCCCCTTTCCGTCCAGTTTTAAAAAAGTGTTCATTATTAATTATGAATTAACATTATTAAACATTATTTTAAATTATCTTATACATTTTAATAGATTCATTTGTCATTATAAATTCATTTTTAAACGATTTTTTTGCATTTGTTCAATTCAACCCAGGGTACATAAATAAATAAAAGAGTATAATGTACACGACCGGCCATGCCGGGTAAAACCAGTTGGATATATAGGATATAGAAATGGATTCAAGTCGAACAAAGTTATTTATTTATTAGAAATTCCGCGTAACTCTTGTTTTGTTTTAAAAATGTTACAAAAATATAACTCTTTCTACTCATAATAACATAGCTAAACTTTTATTGTTACCTACTCTTATGTAATTCAGAAAATATTGTACCGAGCTTAAATATTATTTATACAGATAAATTATAAGTGAAACAACGTATTGTCAGAATTATAAGCGATTTAGAACATCTTCGCCAGTATCGCTACCTAAAGTTATCTAAAAAATAAATTAATTTAAGAGTTCAAAATATAATAATAAGAGCTTTTTGAACATTATACTTATTGAAATCTTATGAAATAGTCAAATCTGTCGCTACTATGGCTTATTGTATTTAATATCCCTCCAGTATTAATAAATACCTAGATAGTTTTCACATTCGTCTAAGTAGGTTATATATACATTTGAAATATATAATTTATAAAAGTATGCATTCAGCAATTAATGTTCACCAAAGAACACTGCGCTCACGCAAGATTTTTGTTTAGAGACATGAACATATTTCCAAGAATAATTGATTAATTATTCCGCTTACAAAAACTTAGAGAAAATGTTAATTAGTTATGTAAAATAAATAAACTGGTTTATTTTTGCCATTCGGTGATTCATTATATGCGACATTTTTGTAGGTTTAGGTGTATTTATTATAAAATTTATTACCTAATGTGCCAATCTCCTTTATTATATCTGGCATATGTCGTAAAAATAGGCATATGTGCCTAAATTTTGGATTTACAGCAATCTATAATATTAAGATTTAAAAAAAATACTTTTTGTTTAAACGTTGCTTTTCATTAAAATGTATGCTACTTACGATACAAATTATCTAAGATTTATGCAAAAGTAATCCAAGTGTTGTTCTTTTGGAGTACAAAGGAACGATGTTTTTAAACTTTATAATGGTTACAAAACCACACATAGGTAATATAATACAAAACCATTCCATGACTACCATAAAATACTTCTGAAATGCATTTATTTATCCAGTTATTTTAAGTTACCTGCCTAATTAAGGTATATAATTTAGCTATCTTTATTTGGGACCAAAACGCATATTTATTCAGTATTAACGTTATTTACATACGTCTAACCTACCATGAGCCATACAAGGACATCTGGAATTCATATAATCGACCGATACTCTCCGGATGCATGCATACTCCGTGTGCGTTTGTTTGAGATATTATTATTATTTAATTCGTATACCGATCTAAGACAATGGATTAATAAAATAAATAGTAATATGATATAAATGCTCGTTATTAGTTATGTATAAACACGAATAGTTTTGTTAAGTGTTTTATTTTATTTATAGGACAGCGCTGAGCCACTGATATCGTTATAGTATTGAATTGAATGAATGGGAAAAAACTTGATTCCACAAGTGCGCGAAATTCATTGTTGAGGGTTTACTTTATTTATATTTCCATCTGATGTGACTTATTTTTGCAAAAATAATATAGTTTTTTTTTATTATTATTGACTCTCTTAAGAACTTAATGTATTATTAAAGTTATCGCAGGTACTTCCATATATATGGACGTATGTACGTATATTATTTCAGATTTTCAATGTTTCATATAACGGAGTTCTGTTGTAATTTTTACGAAATTTTCTATTATTTTCGCAGTCATATTGAGAAAAAGTAATTAGATGGAGAAAAATGAATGTGGATGTACCTAATCATTGTTTGCAAGTAACCTTGCCACAAAAGCACAGATGCCTAATACATATTGTGAATTTCTCTAACAAGCGGTTACTTCTTGGACCTTTAGTTAATTAATAAAAAGGCCTTCTTATAAAACTGATCAACTTTTCTTATAGAATTATGTGATCAATACGGAACAAAATTGACGTTCGATACAAAATAGGTCAACTAGCACAAATAAGTGTGAGCAGTCAAAGGTGTGCTTGCGTATTTAAGAAAATCTGTTTCACGAGAAGAAGCCCATTAAGCGAGAGATCCAGCAATGACCATGTATTTTTTGGATACAAAAATAAAGTTCAGATTTTGGGGGTTGCGTAATTATTTCACTACTTTTTAAATACTGGAGTCACCTAATATTTTTAAATATTTTTTTGAATAATTAAAAGAAAAGAATACAAACATTCAATACTATAACGGTATTTATTTTAAATGAAATAAAAGATTATTCTTTGGTATCAAAAGAACTTACACTGTATATGTCTAGACACAATTTGCCACATTGTGTATATAAGTCGCACTATAGATGGTGTTGATTATAAAATTTTATAAAATGGAGAGATAGCGTCAAGTATTATGTGTGTTACATTTAAAAAAATCAACCTCTATACAAGGTGATTGGCGCCAGGTGTGGATTTCTGGAGCGTGGCTGCTAACGAATATAATTATATTATTGTTATTTTAGTTACTTACACAATATATAAATAAATATATTAAATTTAAAAAAAAACAAAACAAAATATAGGTAAAACCTTTATGAGAAATTGACTTATGATCCTAAATAGTATTAAAATTTGAGGATTTTTTATGTACAACGTAAGAAGAAATTGTTTCTCATTAGAGAATGTAGAGTAACTGAAACTGTTTCCTATCTTTGACAATTGGAGTTTAAACATTTTATTTGAGTACACACACACTATTTAAGTATCTAAACATAACCGACATAGTCTCCGAAACAGTAGGTATCAACATAAACAATGTCTTCACAGGCTCTACCCCATTAGGTGTACTAAAAGACATTTTAATTGAATAGAAATTATCAAGCCAATAATTTTTAAGTTTATAATGAATGTATGTATAAAATCCATTAAAGAATTTAAATGATCGTCAAGTAAGACCTCTGTTTTCCTTCTGATTAAACTAACCTTTTTCTCCAAAGACGCTACACGTTAAGATAACAATGCAAATATGTATATTACTTATTTGCTATAACATAAAGGTATACAAGATATCGATCGTATAGTACACATCGATGCTTTCCGCTACAAAGGTCGTAACTCCAAAATGCATAGTTTTAGCAATAGGGTTTTTCTCAATTTTTTGAAAAGTATCTCAAATTGATCATTAGGTGGGAAAAGACAAATAATATATATATATATTTTTAATCCTATAAGTACCCCAAATATACATTTTAAATTACCATTCCCAATTAGCGCGCGAAAACGCTAGCCGCCATGATGTTTAGATCGTGGCGTCGTCATTTCAGGAGTAAACAAAACAGCTCTGTACTAAAATTTTGATACATATTGCGAACAAAATGTGATTGTTTACCACTATTGTGATGTCACATGACAACCAGCATGGCGGCGTCGTTTCAGATATTTGATTAACAGATTAAAAAACTTGATTTTTGTAAATCAAAAATAAAATGTTTTTTCTCATTTTATTATATAGAAATCATATTAATTCGATTACTTATTACAAATACCACAGTAAATGAGCAGTTTTATATTTTTTTTGTATAGAGTAAAATACCCTATTGCCAAAAAACTAAAATATACAAAAAAAAGACTTAAAACTTTTAAAGGTCTAAATAATAAAAGAACCATTAGAACCAAATTTTTATAACTTTAAAAACAAATAATTTGTTAAAAATATTTAATTTTTATGGTTTTTTGGCTATTGCCAAAACTATGCATTTTGGAGTTACGTACGCCCATTGTAGCGGAAACGATCGATATAGATGTTCGAAGTCGTCATCAGGAGGGGGGACAGTCCCATAGCCAGGATTTGTGTTGGGGAGGAGTTAACTTTCCTTAATGTTTCTTTTTTAACTATAACTGGTATGCCTACTCATCAATGGCCTCTGCGTCTATTATAGACGATTTACTACAGTGTCTTGGCGCTATTCCGTGTTGTTAACCACGCAGCAAAGCTGCTGTGGGTGGAGGAACCTCTCACCAGACATTGCACTGCCTGGGACGGAGTTAAGGCAGGGCTGCCCAGGACTTGCGTTACATTCTCGGCGTCGCTGGCTGAGTCCACAGGAAAGGCAAGCCAAGTTATTACTTCACATGTGTGTATCTTTGATATATTTTAATGAAGTTAGAAGGTATTCCTTATGAAGTTTTATTTATTAAAGAACAAAAAAATAATCAAAAACATTAAATTATGTCGTTACGGCAAATCGCAACCACAAAAAAATATTATAAAACTGTTTATTAGTCACGAACTTAATTGAGATTAATACTGTTAGAACTTTAGCGGTCTCGGTGTTTATTATTTATTTCTTACAATCAACACTAATCTACTGAAGTCTTAAATAAAAAGGATAAAATAGGAACGAAATTTTGGTTCAGTTATATTTAGTAACTCAACTATGAATTAATTAACAGAAAGCACGATAAGTACATACTTCAAATAATGTTTTCCGCAACCAGGCGACCATTGATCCCATAATGCGCGAAAGGCCGGCATCATTGTCAGCCCAGCTCCTACAGGAAGTCCAGTTGCTACCTTGGATTCCTGACGACTTCCTGAAGTGACCTCGTGTCACCGAGGTGCGGGACCCTGTACGATGCTACCTCTCCGAATTCATACAGGATATGAGTCGCAGTTTCCTCAGCTTCCATGCATGTTCGGTACAGTGGGCTGTTTGTAACACCCAAAATGAACAAGCGTTTGTTGTAGGGTCTTTGTCCAGTGATAGCAACAACAAGCTTGCGGAGTTGCGGAGAGCTTGCTTTCTGGATATGCCGGGGTTTGTTGCTGATAAAACCAACCATGTCTGGCGGCAGGTCTCTAGGTTCGACCAGTATTCATTGTGTCTGTTCCTAGTGCGTTGCCGGAGTACGGACCTCTGCCAGTTTGATGGAAGTGGGATGATGGGTTCTAGCTGATCCGCCCCGTCATTGCCGCAATTCTGAGCCTCAAGCACACGGTCCAGTACTACACCAAAAGGCTGACACCAGTGTACGCGGTTTTTCTTGACCTATCCAAGGCGTTTGAACTCGTGTCCTATGATAAGCTGTGGACTAAGTTGAGAAATGTGGGGGCTCCATCTGATCTGTTACGGGTTCTTCAATATTGGTACAACAATCAGATGAATCAAGTACGGTGGGGGGGACGCTTTCTGATGAGTACAGGCTGGAGTGCGGGGTGAGACAAGGGGGGTCAACCTCACTCTTGCTCTTCAACGTGTACATAAATGACCTCATCGTTGGTCTCAGCAGCAGGCATGTCGGATGCTATGTTGATGGTATTTGCATGAATAATTTCGGATGATATGGTGCTGCTGGCACCAGCGGTGGGGGCTCTCAGAGAGCTTCTCCGACTTTGTGAGACCTATGCTGCGGAACATGGCTTAATTTATAATGTAAAAAAATCCGAGTACATTGTCTTTAAGGCCGGTGTTAAATGTCCAACTAATGTGCCGCCTATTCTCCTAAACGGGGCACCTCTGCAAAGAGTTGTACAATTTAAATATCTGGGGCATTATGTGACAGATGGCCTTAAGGACAATGTAGACGTGGAACGGGAACGTAGGGCATTGGCGATCAGGTGCAACATGTTGGTGCGCAGGTTTGCTCGGTGTAGTAGGAACGTTAAAATAACGCTATTTCGAGCGTATTGCCAGTCCTTCTACACCAGTAGTCTGTGGACTGATTGCACGCAGAACTCGCTCAATGTCCTACGTGTCCAGTATAATAATGGTTTCAGAATGCTGTTGGGGCTGCCTCGATTCTGCAGCGCGTCGAGCATGTTTGCGCAGGCGCGTGTCGATGGCTTTCACGCCGTCCTGCGCAAACGGACGGCCTCCTTGCTTAGCAGGCTGCGCGCCAGCCCGAACAGCATTCTGAAGGTGGTAGCGGAGAGATATGACTCTCCGCTGCTTTCCCACTTCATGCGTGTACTGGTCAGGCAGGGGCCTCATGCCTTCTGCAGCTAGTGTACGCATGGAGTGTGAAAGCCCTTCAAGTTTTTCTTTGTCTAGACTTTAAATACTAACATTAGTTTCTAAGTAATTTTACTAACATAATGGACCAAAAATTGTCTGAATAAATAAATAAATTATTATTATTATTATTGCCGCGTGAGTTGCTTAATCCATTGCAGAGTAACGTCACTGCGGTGACATACCTCTGACAACTTACGGTGACACTCCAGTATGAGCCCCGACGTAGTTGTGCTACTCTGCAGAGCTTGTAATACTGCCCTGCTGTCGGAGAGAATACGGATGGGGTAGTCACGTACCTCCCTCGCAGCAATGTCATCTGCCGCCGCGCCGTAATGATACCCATGCATTCGGCTTGGAAGACCGTAGTGAATGAAGATGTTTAGGTCCTCGGAGAAGATGCCATATCCGGTGCGGAGCCATCGGTGAAGATCCGAAGCTCCTTCAGGTTCTGACCCTCCCGTGGGTCCTCACAGAGTTGTATTTTTTGTCAAATACGTTATGTTTTGGGATCCTGTCCTGTGTAGCCATGAACAGTGGCCACTGTGCATGGCTACACATAGGACAGCATCTCTTTATCGAACAAGAAGCAGCCACTGCGGCTGCACGCCTAAGGCTACTTTCCCTCTAGAGCACGGATACAACTCTCCAGGCGGAGCTTCTAAATGAAATCACCACTGAGGGGCTCCTCCTCCATAAAGAGATGCAGAGGGGGCAGGTCCATGATGATTTCCAGGGCTGCTATTGGAGTTGTCCGCATGCACCCCGTCACCCCGTTGTTGGTCTGGTTCTTGGCCACCAGACAACCGTGTCGTAACATATAATTGGCCGTATTACTGATGTGTAGAGCCATACCATGATTTTTGAGGAGACATTCCACTTTCTACCTACCATTCTACGACACTGCCTCAGGCAATAGTTGCTCTTTCTATTTTGTTGTCCAGGTGATTACTCCAGTTCAGTTTGCTGTCCACACCCAAGTACTTAACTTTTGTGGACAGACAGAGTTCAGTGTTGAAAAGCTTAGGCAGTTGGTAGTTACCTAGGTTTGGTTTGTTGGTAAACAGAACCAGTTCCGTTTTGGCTGGATTCACAGACAGTTCATATTCGCGGCACCAGCGCTCCACGATCCGGAGTGCAGACCGAGTCAGGTCGCAGACTATGAGGGCAAATCAAATTTTACTTGCCAGAAACTCATCAACTCTTTTAAACGTATATAAATCTTCTTTCAACTTAAAAAGAACTGCCTACTTATCGGCACGTTGCTTGCTTGCACCGAAATCGCAAAACAAAACAACCAACGTAAAAATGGACGCCGTACGCGCCACTCGCGGCTAAGTATCTTTATTATTTTCGTGCACCGTAGCCACTCTGTGAAGTACCTAAATTCAGACTTCAGTCGGCCGGCAACAGTGGGCGTTGAGCGGGCGAGTTCAGACGCATTTACTTGTAGATAGGAGGTATTTCCAACAACGTTGAAGCAAAAAGTAGTATAGGAGCTATTGCGTTTATCGAGTCAGAATAAAAAGGTATTGCTAGCAATACTTTCAATGGGGTATCATTTAAACGGTTCGCAAAATATTCGTATTTTGGTGAGCATAAAAATGTATTTGGTCGGCAACTTATGGCCAGCAAACATTTCAGATTCGATCAGCAGTTAGTCATACTGGATTACTCAAAAATTTATTGAACAGCCCATAAATTGTTTTGGCTGCATTAGGTGAGCTACATTTAATCAAATTTTGTATACTCCTGATACTCTTTCGCCACTCTTGGCGATTCGTCATTTCTGGCGTTAAGCCTAGTGTCATCATGTCATTGGAGACGGTTCGCATCCAGGTGGTCGGCGGGCGTCCTCTGCCTCTTTTGCCTTCCTCTATGGCCATCATACGTCGCGTCATATGGTCTTCATCCCGACGCATCACGTGACCATACCAACGCAAGCGGCTCTCTTGTATTTTGTGTTGGATTTCAGCGACTTTGAAAGTCCCTCGGATGTATTCGTTTTTAACTTTATCGAGTCTAGTAACTCCTCCCGCCCAACGCAAAATATTCATCTCTGTTACGTGCACTTTTTGTTGATCGCATTTCCGTGTCGCCCAGCATTCGCACCCATAGAGCATGACCGGTCTTACAGCTCGCTTATACACGGTGCCTTTAGTTTTGATGGGCATTTTTGCATCACAGAGAACACCAAAAAGCGACCTCCATTTCAGCCAGCCTGTCTTAATTCTGTTCTCTATGTCTCTTTCCGTGTTAGCTTTTGTAGTAACAATGGATCCCAGGTACTTGAATTCCTCAACCTTGTTTAGGCGAGTTCCATCAATGGTTGGTGATACGTGGGTGCTGCTGGTGTTCCCAGAAAAGTTGCAGTGCATATATTCCGTCTTTTGTCGACTCACGCGTAGCCCTCTGCTTTCTAGAGCTTTTTGCCATTTCTCGAGACTGTCTTGAATACCCGGAAGAGAGTCTTCAATCAGGACTACATCGTCAGCGCATAAAAGTGATCATGGAGCTGGTTTCTGAAGATCTTTGGTGATGTAGTCCATAACGATGTTGAAGAGCATAGGGCTTAGAGCAGATCCCTTTGGTCAAAAGCTTTCTCTAAGTCTATAAAGATAAGGTGGAGATCCTTTTTCAGGACTTTATATTTTTCCAGCAGTATTCTTACCGAGTGAATTGCTTCTGTAGTGCCTACTCCGCTAGTAAAACCGCACTGGTTTGTAGTAATTTCAGAGAGTTTATTTAGTCGTTTTATAATTACTCTTTCCCATATCTTTAGGGTGTGTGACGTTAATTTGATGGCTCTATAGTTTCCACATTCAGCTATATTTCCCTTGTTCTTGTATAATGGTATCATGTTGCTACACCTCCACATATCAGGCATTTTCCCCGTCGTCAGGATAAGGTTGAATAGGTTTGTTAACCATATAACTCCAGCTGTGCCCGTTTTCTTCCAGAGCTCTGCCGGGATTTCATCTGGGCCTATAGCTTTCCCATTTTTCATACCTAATATGGCGGCCTTCACTTCAGATAGTGTGATAGCTTCAATGGGGCCAACTATGCATGGCAGGGGATTAAGTGGCTCCTGTGGGAACTCCTAATTTAAGAGGTGCTGAAAATACTCTTGCCATCGATTGTTTATTTGGGCGTCTGACGTTAACAATTTTCCTGAAGCATCATTGATGTACTTATTATGTTTAAAGTCTTGGGTTTGCTTGTTACGTTGTTTGGCTATACTGAATATTTCCTTATCCGTTTCGGCATTTTCTAGTCGAGTAATTAGGGCTTCATCTGCTGAGGCTTTGGCAATGGCAACCGTTTGTTTGGCTAATCTTTTTGCGGTCTTATAAGCGTCTTTGTCGGTATCGTCTTGGGTTTCTTGCCATCTCTTAAAGCTGGTTTTCTTCTCGCTAAGCTTTTGTTTAACGTCGTCTGACCACCAGCTGGCATCGTTCCCAGTGTTAAGTTAGCCTTTCGATACTCCCAAGACTTCCTTAGCTGTACTAGTAGTGCGAGTATGGAACTCGTTCCACGTAGTATTGGCGTCTTGGGTGTCATCCTCCGCTTTTATAGAGTCAGCTAGATACTCTTGTATTTGTGCTACAGCCAACCTGGCTCAGGAGTATTCAGTTTATACTACTTAATGCGGGGGCAGGGTTTGATTTTACGTTTTGTTTCCCAAGTGGGCATTCGAAGACAGGCTACGAGGAGTCGATGCTGAGATGTCAAAGGCTCGCCCGGAATGACTTTACAATCTTTAAAGCGCGTGCGCATTGAGGAGTCACACAGAAAGAAGTCTATTTGCGAGGCGGCTTTTCCGCTCTTATATGTGATAAGGTGTTCGTTGTTTTTCTGGAAAAAGGTATTAACTATTGGCATGTTGAAGTTCGTGGCAAATTCCAAAATGTCCTTTCCTTGATCGTCGAGGGAGCCGTATCCAAAGTTGCCGTGGATATGCGAATCCTTTGGATCTTTTTGGCCGACATGTCCATTTAGATCTCCAGCTATAATTTTTCTTTCTTTGTCTGGTATGCCTTGAAGTACGTCTTGTAGTTCTTCCCAGAAGGACTCCTTTTCATCCCTTGCGCAGCCCGTCTGAAGTGCGTATACAGAAATAATATTTAGGCAAGGCTGGTCATCTAGCCCCAATTTAACGTACATAATTCTGTTGGTTATTCTGTCTACTTTTATAATTCTCTGTTTAAGGTTTACATATCATGCCACGGGAAAAAGAGGTAAGAGGTAAGCCGACCATTTATTAAATCTTGCCAACCAAGTAAGTTATTTTGCAGCGCGAATGTTTATTGAGCAGACCAATAATATTATACGCTGACTGATATTGGTTAAATCGTTGACTACATTTAGATTTTTTTGCAGACCAAGTGTTGCAGCTAAATTTTTATTTATTGCAAACCAAATATGTATTTGTTTGCTGTCCAGATGATTTAACAGCAGATTTTTGTTGCTAACCAAATTAAATAACGGTAAACCATTTAATTACTTCTCTTTTCAATGTACTGATTCAGGAGGTATTTCAAGGATTGAATTACGGCCTAGGTTACTTTCCTCAACATCACGTACCTTAGGTGTTCTTGCCACTGGGTGTAAAATTTAATTTCAAGTCGAGTGGTATAAATAACACAATTTCGAAAAAAATTACAGATAGGAGGTATTGTTATATCGCCGTCGGTATGTTAAATTAGGCGGCGAAGAGTTGTAGAACGCACAAGGACCTCCCCCCCCCCATTTTATTTCTTTATTTATTTCAAGTTACAATATAGCATCTCGGTGACGATTACAAAATACGACAAAATGATATCGGCTCATCAACCTCGAATTATCCAAGACTAAAAAAGTAGGTATATTCATGAAGAACGAATTAAGTATTTTACTGTTTACCAGGAAACTTATGAAAATATGACCACCGTTCAAATAGTACCTACAACAGTAAGCGCTAGTATCACATATATAAGGTGCTCTCAGAAATTCATGAGTAAAAATTCTAAGTAACAGAAAGGTGTGATAATACTTCAAGGTTGGCTCTTACCCATCAAACTGAACCACTTTGTTCAAATCGCAAAATTTTTTTTGGACTTTTCATACAAATCGATCAGCTGGCGAACCAAGTTTGTATGAAAAGTGCGAAAATTTCTTTTAGATTTCAACAAAGTTATAGAACAAAAGTTGTTCAGTTTGATGGGTAAAAGCCAACCTTGAAGTATTATCACACCTTTCTGTTACACCCTGTATATCATCAACAGCCGAAAGACGTCGACTGTTGGACGAAGGACCGGTCCTATACTGCCCGCATCCAGCAACTTCCCGCAACTTCTCCAGGTCATCGGTCCACCGAGTGGTAGTCGCCACTCAAGAACTTTAATGCCGCAACGGCCATCTGTTCTACGAGCAATGTGCCCCGTCCACTGCCACTTCAGTTTAGCGATTCAGTAAGCTATATCGGTTACTTTGGCTCTCTCTTCATTTCTAATTCGATCACGTAGAGAAACTCCAAGCATACGAGTAGCACGCTCCATCGCCCTTTGGGTGAGGGTTCTTATGAGGCCCATAGTAAGCGACCATGTCTCGGTTCCATATGTCATCACTGGCAACACACTGGTTAAAGACCAGTCTTAAGACAGTCTTAGTCTTGAGATACTGCGATATTTTGGACGCGAAGATATTGCGAAACTTCCCGAACGCTGCCCAGCCCAGTTTGATTCGATGATTGATTTCTTTCTCGAAGTTGAACCTACCTAGCTGAACTGTTTGTCCCAGGTATATCTGTACATATTCGTGCTCCGCCGGGCTCTTGCCTTGGGGGATATTCCGGCAACGTTAGAACCAAACCGAGTCGTTCGCTCTGATGGCAAAAGACGGATACATGTTCGTACCGGTTAGGTTTGAGACGATGGGACCCTAGGGCCCTAAAGCAAAACGCCTCGTAAAGGACCTATCAGCGCGACTCGTCGAGGCTTCTGGTGACCGCAGAGCGGGCAGCTTTTCTGCACAGCGAATAATAAGTCTAGCCATCCAACGTGCTGCCTGCCTGCTAGGACTATGCCACCTCGAAGGGACACGCTTGACTCCATATTTTATTTATAAGTAATTTGACTTTTACTTAGTTGTAATTCATATACTAAGCATTGACCAAATGCTCAGAAAGAGTTTGAATATAGATTTTAATTCTCAAACAATATTTTTTTATTATTATTATTTAGAGGTGTCTCCAAACAGGGTTGAAGTTTTTTGTAGTGCACCTACCCCCTCGTAGTTTTAAAATGAAGTTATGTTTTCTAACAACATAATTTTACCAAATGCACTGTTCCAAAAATAAAGGGCCCTAAAGTAATTACAAAGGTTTATCCCCTGGAGTTTCTAAACCGTTTGATCTAGAAATTTGAAATTATCTGTGAAAGACAGTCTTAATGAGAACTCTCAATCAAAATTATATTTCGAGTATCCTGTAATAAACGGTTTTCAAGTTATAAAGATAAAACATAAATAAATTTTTCCAACAACCTCCAATACACTACTTAGCGCAAGGCGATAAATCTAGTTTGAGCCCTCGGCTGAGGGTACAAAGTTTCTACTGTTACACTTCAGTGTCGCACTCCCTGGATCATTCATTACAAAGTCTTATATGCTGCAGAGGGCGAGAGACGCGCACTTTTTTCGCCGACCTGCCGATCACTTACTATTGAACTTTCTGTTTTGTAAAAATCGAAATTCGACCGGTCGAGTCGACGGGCACTTTAGAATATAAAATGAAAACCCGATTAAAATGAAATAAAATATATATTTTTTATTTTACGTACAAGAATCGTCCTTGAATTAAATTTGCTCAAGTCACCACAAAATCCAATACCTACCGAACATACATTTTAATACTAATGAATTGTGTTACAATTTAGTTTAATAGTGAATAATAACAATTACCTATCTCTATTTAGAATCAACTGTACAAAATTAACCCCACTGACAACACTATTGCTTAAGTTTTAGCCTTGTCTTTTCGTAGTCGCGAACTGCACTTACGTTACGATAAAAATATGTTGTTTTGGTTTAACGACCGGCGCCTACATGTTTAACAACCTCATCGAGAACCATTAATTAAATACAAAATAATTCGCTCTAAACATCAAATATAGAACGAGTCAGATAAATAGAAAATTGTTGCATTTGCATAAATCAACATACCTCAACAAAACTTTACAAGACAGTAAAAGTCAGTTTTATTATAAGGATGACTTACAAGGTTTTATTTCAAATACTGCGCCTAGCGCCAAGTGATCGGAACCGTAGACATGATTAGGTAACCTATTTAGTATTTCACACTCGTTGGCCGTGGGCAGGCGCAAACGTTCCAACAACTGAATGTTACAGGAACTGCAAAAAAAAACAACATGTACATTTTAAGTTTTACTGCCCTGGAAGTTACCTATAATTGATTAAAAACCTATAATTTATTTTGCTTCATTGTGATATATTGTATACTCAACTGGCTTACCTAAAATAAATGTAATCAACAGTGACCCAGTAATCTTGCATTGTAGTGGCTTCGGGTTGACCATCCTCTTTATACTTGCTGTAAACGGACGTCAAATTGAGAGAATGGTACACGACACCACTGTTGAACAAGGCGTTGTAATCTCCGGACAGAAGGTTACCGTCCGGGAGTCCTTTTTTACAACTGTAGTCCGAATTGTGTATCTGAAACAAAGTAAATATTTTTATGACAGTTACAATTGAAGCTATGGCTGGTATTCCTCTGTGAAGTTAAACGCGAGAGCCACCCTAAGTCTTAATGTCACAGACTGGCAAATTAGGATAAATACTATTATTGATAGAATTACATTTTATGTTTTAAATATGCAAGTCATATGAGAACTAGACTTACTTGCGTCATGCTCAAGTCGGTTTCTCGACCTCCTTGCCTCTGTAGGACTACCGATAAGTGTTGACAGTTATCTGTTACGCCTATCTTTTTCCAGTCGGAATTATCCCGGAAAAGGCTCGCACTGTCAACAAACAAAATTGTCTCTACATCATGGTACAAAAATAAACTGAATCGAATAAACACGACTTATCTTAATTAGTGAAGTTATACGAAAAGACACAATGTTTTTAAAAACTCACCTAACTCGTCCCCTGTCTAACAGTTTAATGACGGCACTCTCGGGGGTTGAGTTAAAGTCTCCAGTTAGAATTATTGGAAGATGACCCGACCTGCAAATATATTTTAAAGTAGAGGATCAATAAAATGTCTGAAATGAATAATCATTGCAGTCATTATATAATTATTTCAATCTTATATTGTATCAAAAAAATTATCCTAACAGTACAAAGTTAAATAAGATGTATGTACTGAAATAACAGCTACCAACCTAGCTTGTTTGTTGTTGTTATTTTTTTGTGTACAATAAAGACTAATCTATATACGACATATGATAATATATAAAGGGTCTCAGGGGGAACGATCCGGCATTTTAAGAGATCTATAACATTTTGAGATATTGTCAATTTCGCGGTTTTATTTTAAGTGGGGTTTTTCGCAATCTGTATTAAATAAAATTAAAAACAGTTGGTTTTAACGAGTAACTTGCTCATTAATGCACATAAGGAGACTCTAGTCAATCAAGTAAATAATACATTACAAAGCATACTAATTACCGAGTTAGGCTCTCAAGAGCAATGGAAGTCGTTTTTTTTTAATAACCTATGTAACCTATGGCTATAATACAAAAAAAGAATGGTTTTGGTTTTCAAATTATTTTAGAATATCTTTGAACTATTTTACTTACAAACATACCAAAAAAATAACAAATGATTACCTCAAACATATTTTCCTTGCCTTACAAAGTCAAATTTACACTGGAATTTACTCATTAAACCAAACATTTTAATTTTATTTCATAAAAATTGCGAAAAGCCCCACACATAATTGACCACGCTGAATACGTTAAAAACAACCGACTTCAATCGCAACAACTCCAATTTTCATATGTATTTGTAGATTTTCTCAAAAACCGCTGAATCGATTTCGATAAAATTTATATGGGACCACCTGTGAAGTATACCCTTTTAAACAAAAAAATAATTTTCCAAATCGGTTCAGGCGTCTTCGAGTAATCGGTGAACATACATAAAACAAAAAAAAAAGATTCCGACGAATTGAGAACCTCTTCCTTTTTTTTGAAGTCTGTTAAAAATGAAGTAAAACATTAAATTGTCAATATCTCAAAATCTAAAAAACTTTATACTAAGACATGTAGGGTTTCATTTAAAACACTTTAAGTGAATTCCTTTATCATCTTTTAAAATACCTACATCCTTTCCCCTAAGACCCTGTATATCCAAGTACTAATGGCACAAAATTTTAAATAAAAGTGTTCAATAGTATAAAATAAGTGAAAATGGAAGTTAATAAAACTTGGAAGAAAAATGCATAAGGCCATTTGGAAAAGTGTTAATTACAAAAAAAAAACAGAGGAGAAAACCAAATATAAACTTACTCTCGACCATTGTTAAAGTAGGCGAATCGGTCAATTTCTGCAAGGAATAACTGCATTTGAGCCAACCTCACGTCCGTTCTCTTAGGATTATACAATAAATGAGTAGTAGCAACTACTATAGGCGATGCAGGATAATTTTTTGGTAACAATCTGACAATAATGCCGATGTTATCTCGATTTAATATCGGCAATTCAGGCTGATAAAATTCTACCTGCAATCGCAATAAATTTACTTTATTTAACCGCACATTTTGATGACATATTGGATATTACGCAATACTTTTCTCTAACTAAATCAAAAGATAGTGCCTTGGTATATAAATAACTTACATTTATATGGTCTTGCAATTCAAACAATGAATGTTTAAAATATATTGCACATCCATCTTCTCTATGTCCAGTTTTCTGTTTATAGATTCCAGTATAACCAATGTTTTCAAACTTTTTATAGAAAGTATGAAGGTGGGATGCTTGCACTTCCTGGATACAAAGAATCTGAAAAACCACATTTTTACTCTTTTACACAAAATCATAACAATTGGGTATGAATATTGTCAGTTAGTTTTGTGTTCAGTTCAGTTTTAATAAATCAAGTTAGCTGATCGCAACCACAATATAATATACTGCCCTCATGAGAAAGAAGGCTGCAAAGTATATGGAGTTAGTTTCCATATACGTAGTAGCCTTCATTAGCCTTTAGTAGCCAACATTAGTTACTAGTACTATGACAGTGCTATATATAGACACTTTGGACACCCGGCCCCCTGCTGTAAGCTCTGGTTATCAGTTGTATTGTGCAAACCACGCCAGCGCACACATTGAATGGTGTGGTAGTAGATAATTAAGTATTAGAAATTTTTCATGGTAACATCTTAAAAATATTTAATTAGACATTTTTTTCTTCTTTGGTAACGAGCTGCAAAACTCAGTAACCTATGCAGTCAAAAGGAGTTTGTTGGAGTGTCTCAGGAGTATCGTGATACCTACATAAAAAATGCAAATGCTATAGACATATTCGCCAGTTAGTAATACAAAAAGGAGGGAGTTAAACATTAGTAAAATAAAATTAAAAACCTTCGCAAAAAGATAGGGTTTCGTGTAAAGGGTTTATACAGTTACAAAATATAAAACAAGTCTATTTTATACCTTTTTTGGCACCAATATGGAGGCTTTACTAAAATTACTTGTGCCCTAGCAAAATAGTTCAATTCTATTAAATTAAAAGGTTTAATACACTATGTAAACAAACTTACTATGCAACTGACATTTACATGTGTTAAATCCATAGTAGTTTTGTGTACCTTTTGCTTTTTTTTCATTGTAATGAACTATACTATGTGTGTATCATATTCATAACACAAAACAACAGTTAATTAAAAAAAACTTAAAACTTAAATCTGCATTCTATGCATTTGCAAATCGGATTTTGTACTTACATCAGGTGCCAATTGAACTATTTCATCATACAGTCGTGCGGCTCTTACTGTCCATTTCAGATTGTATGGCATACATTCAGTGTAAAGGTATGGATGGCATTCCAAAAGGTACTGTGCCAACACATTATAAGACACTATTTTAAATTTAAATGTTTTTCCTGAAAGTTGAAATGAAATGTCTAGCACAATACATGTAAAAAGAGGTTTTGACAAGTCTTGAAATTTTTTTTTCTCATAGTATAAACACTTAAATACATTTCTTTTCATAGATAAGAATGTATTGTTCGTGGATATACCTTCTGTTTCATTCCTCTTTGGTCCTACTCTTTCCCATATGCGAAAATCTGGTGGTATATGATTTGCTTCCTTTTTTTCAGCATCACATGGTGTTCCTGATTTTACAAATTGTTTGCAGTTATTACTAGAACTATTGGCCTCTGGAGATCTATCAAATAAAAATTTGTGGATAATTTAAAATATAATATGTTCATGCATGGTTGATTTTTTTTAATTAGTAGTGCTTACACTTCAAACTGCCCTCCATAGCTCACATGGTTGACTGTTGGCTGCACAGATTCACTCATTTGGAAATATTTTTTTGTTTTTTCTGCATTCACAGTCAGCTTTTTAACATAATATTTCTTTTTTTTACTGGAATACAGTCTCAAATGTTGTTCGTTATAAACTCTTGGTAAGAAGAAAGTATTATTTGGAACATTATTTGAACTGCATATGTTTCTTCCACAACTTAAATATGAAAAGGATGTGATGTATGTTCGGTTATGACTTAGGTTCTCATAGGCAATCTTCAGAAATCTGCAAAAACTATTGGTCAATTTCAACATTGCTTTATAAATATATAAAGAGGTGAAACAGCAGCTTATTAAAAATATCCTAACATTTACATCTGTTTTGAAAATTCACTAACATATTTATACATCTTTTGTATTTATTATTTGTTAATTTCGAGACAAATACATTTATAAATTGAAGAAGACATGGAATTTGCTTTCAATCTTGATTCCTGAAAAGAATAATGTATCTTTAAAATGCAAGTATGTACACAAAACCCTCTACAGGCTTTCCACCACAGCTATACATGACTGTGTTCCATGGCTAACCTCTGACAGCAACCATTTTGTACCTTCCTTTTCACAGTTATATGGGATTTATATTATGCTATCCTGTGTGCAGCCATGGAATGCAGCCCTGCTATGTTAAAAATAATGATAGGAGGGATAGCTCTAGGTATATATGCATAAATAAGCTATATAAATGTCTAAGGAAAAATACAATAAATGATAACACATTGATTTAATGATCTTTCTTAAGTTGATATGACAAATACCTATTAGAAAAATGTATTGGATTCATTTCTACTATTTGTGGTAGAATTTTAATGTTAAACTGTAAAATAAATATAAGCAAGCTTCAAGGATCAAATCACAGCGATTATCAATTACATAACAAATCAATATCAAATATATCTGTTAAAGTGGAAATCAGTGATGGATGCAAGTTTTTTGAGTTTATTACTTAATGATTAAAATGTAACCAACTGCTTTGTTGATGTAACGCAGAATTTGATGACAAAAATAACCTAGAAGCAAAACAATGGTGTACTTACAAAAAAACAGTCACAGGCGAACACTAATAATTTTTATGATCGAATAATTTTAATGATAAGCAAACAGCAAAAACCATGGCTTAATGTAACGTATTTCTAAATAAGAATGTACCTACGTTATCTCAAACTAGAATGAGAACACGGAACAATTTTATTTTATTTATTCGAACAAAACGACCTCCATCAATTACACACACATCATCCATTCATTTCGTTTCTTCTATGCATCTATGTATTCTAGGAAGTCGTTCCATAACCAAGTTAAGATTCACCTGACAAGAGTTTGTCCCTTTCACACTTCAAAAAAATATAATATGCTATCCTGCTGTCAGAGTGAAAATTACTCTAACGAAACTAATTTGGAACGCTTTCTAGGTATTGTATATGTATTTTTGTGGCCATTTCTACGTATGATCCAAGCTCCTAGAGAGTTTTTGAGTATACGAGGCTTTAGTGCCGTTTAAAAGATGTCCTATGATCATATTCCGCTCATTTGTGCCGCTACGGTTGGAGAAATATTCGAGGGAGACGGTGGTACAGACAGGGAAATGCTTTTGACATCCTAACCTAAAAATTTTCGAAACCAGGCAGCGAAGGCCTCGTTTTCCTTGAAAAAACTTTTGTGACGGAGAAAAAAATAAGATCCAACAAATGTCCGACGTCAAATTTGCAGTAGTTTTGATACAATTTGACTCAGATGGTGGTACAGAGGATTTCGTCGGGCCCACCTGAGATCAGGACAATGAGCCTGTGCAGACACAAACTGATTAGTGGAACACTGTCACAAATCGCAAACGATCATTTGTAACGCATTCGCAACATTTGTGACGCAACAGAAAAAAAAATATAAGCGATCGAAACTTTCGAGGCATTTCCCCGTCTGGCCCACCAATACACCTCAATTTCTCCGCAAGTTTGGCGTTACAAACGTAGTGAGTTAGCTCCAGGTGAATGTTTTCTCCGTCACTAAAACATAGTAAACAACAAAAGCATTCTATGCATTAGATACAGAGATATCAATACCTCAATTTGTATGGAGATATTGACTAGGGTGTGTTAAGTTTCTCTTTTTGTAGGACAACTCACTTTATAGCAGATCATAAAAAAGAAGTAGATTTGATTAAAAATGTTTAATATACTAATATGTAACATTAAATAACTTTTAATAAATACTAAATAACTATTTTAGAATAAACATGATGTCAGAAACAGTTTATGGATGAATAAAAAACTTACATCTATTTTTTTATATAGGGTCCTTCTGAAATACCTGAAAAAAAATTAACCTTGGCTTCTACTCATGAAACTGAACAACTTTCCACAAGGAACCTATACTCAATTTGCAAAAAAAATTTTGGACTTCCCATACAAAATTCGCGGTTCAGTTGATCAATTAGTATGAGGATTCCAAAAAAAATTTTTGCGAATTGAGTTTAGCTTCCATGGGGAAAGTTGTTCAGTTTCATGAGTAGAACCCGTGGTATTTTTTTTCTGGTATTATAAGGATCCTATATAATTATTCTGTAGTTTAGCATTATTTTCACAGTAATTTCAGTTATTGTATTTTTTTATTATTTATGTATTCCTATCAAAGTTGAATCAAATAAACGCTATAGTAAAATTCACATCGTATTCTAATATAATGAGTTCAGTAATTGAAATAAGTGTTATCAGTCCTTTTTCCCGAAATACTAACTTTACTTATTAGATTTATTTTTCAATTGTTTTATATACGTATGTATTGTAGCTTAGTTATCAGTATAAAAATATGGGTACTTGAAACACATAATATTATGAAACTATACTACTGTTCTACTGATATGGGTGTTTTTTCATAGAAAAATAGGAAACTCTTACAAAATAATATAATAATCTGATCTTGAAAATTCAAATGTAATTTTTACTTTTAGTTTCGTCCAAGTTTCGACAAATAAACCTGGGCAATAAAGTGTTATAATGTTAATATTATACCATATTGTCCACACTGCAGGGGTACGGGTAGATATGTAAAAAACATAATTTTGAGGTGAAAAAAAAGGCGCAGGTTTTTTCCAAGTGTACAAAAATAAAAATATCCTTAAGGTGTTATCGTTAAATAACTGTTACATATTTACTTTATCTTTATTTCCAACTATATCCTTATTTTTTTGCAAATTCCTTTTTCTTTCCTTTTTGTAACCTGACCAAAGATATTTCCTATACCTTTAGAATGTCTATGGCAAATTAGGAAGTACAAGCCAAAAAAACTAGGATACTTACATCAATGTTTTGTTTATTTATTTTAAAAATGTTATGTTTGATGTTTACTGAGGCATAGGATTTCCCCAATACTTGTATGGTTTATATTTTGGTTAAGATTTTTGTAAATATAATTTGATTGACTTTATCAATTACAATTAGAAGAAAACATTTTTTTTAAATGTTTTATTCCATTTCAGTTGTTTTTGCTTGTTTATATTAAGTACATTAATTACTAGGCTTGATAGAAGATGCAATTTTTCACACTTAAAATCTATATAAGAGAGAAGGCACTCTTATACGGGACTTGACCGCATGAAAAATAAATTTCGAAATATTATTGACTAAATAGCTCTTTAATTGAAATTGATGAAAAACTTAATCACTTTAATTTTCATTACATTTTCAATTTATAAGAATTTCCTAATTTGTATGCAAACTACTATTTTGAACAATGACGACATCGTTCCAAATTTCAAACATTTTTAGAACAAAATGCCGTTTTTGACATTTGATAAAAAGTAACCAAAATGACTAGCAGACAACTACCGGAAAGTAATATTATGGTAAATTCACTAAGAAATATATAATTATTGAAATTTTTTTAAGATTAGTTTTCTCTACAAGAACAATATTACGAATTATAGTAGAGTAGTTTTTAATATACTAAAAACATAATTTTATATTATAAAGTCATTGTAAAACTGTAGTCCTACAAAAATAGAAATGAAATACACCCTACTTTTAATATCTCCATACAAACTGGGGTATTGATATCTCTGTATCTAATGCATAGAATACTTTTGATTGTTAACTATATTTTTGTGACGGAAAAAACATTCACCTGGAACTAACTCACTACGTTTGTGACGCCAAACTTACGGAGAAATTGAGGTGTATTGGTGGGCCAGACGGGGAAATGCCTCGAAAGTTTCGATCGCTTATATTTTTTTTTCTGTTGCGTCACAAATGTTGCGAATGCGTTACAAATGATCGTTTGCGATTTGTGACAGTGTTCCACTAATCAGTTTGTGTCTGCACAGGCTCATTGTCCTGATTTTAGGTGGGCCCGACGAAATCCTCTGTACCACCATCTGAGTCAAATTGTATCAAAACTACTGCAAATTTTACGTCGGACATTTGTTGGATCTTATTTTTTTCTCCGTCACAAAAGTTATTTCAAGGAAAACGAGGCCTTCGCTACCTGGTTTCGAAAATTTTTAGGTTAGGATGTCAAAAGCATTTCCCTGTCTGTACCACCGTCTCCATCGAATATTTCTCCAACCGTAGCGGCACAAATGAGCGGAATATGATCATAGGACATCTTTTAAACGGCACTAAAGCCTCGTATACTCAAAAACTCTCTAGGAGCTTGGATCATACGTAGAAATGGCCACGTATTTTTTTCTTTGGACCGACTGTCATTGTCAATGTCAACTCTGGCTGGAGTACGTTCAGAGATTGGTTCAGAAGGATCAGCGTGTACAATACGCACTTCTCGTTTCCATCCAAGGCTTAGCTTGGCTTAGCTTTATGGAAATGACGAAAATAGGGAGTTTTCAGATGATGTATGTCACACGCACGCCGTATAAGATTCTCAATACATGGCGATTCTAAGCTTTGGCAATGTATTTTTAAAAGCAGCGTAGAATTTACGGTAGCAAAATAGATTTAATATTGTTGAAAATATATAAAAAGCCACCTGAACATAGATTCTTATTCAATGAATTAACAGAAACGATAATTTTTTACCTTGGCCAAGTATGGACGACCTGGGTGCATTCAGATTTCTCTGTAATATACTGACATTATACTGACAGTGTAGTGGTTGGAATGATGGTCTGACGCATACTAAACGATGGAATGTCATTATACTGATGTAAAAATACTGTCATTATTACTGATAGTGTCTGGTCCGCTTTAGGGACGTTCTTCTTTAATCGATAAACCAGCCCAAAGTATCGATAGTTTGAGTAGAAGAAACAGTTTCAGATAATAAAATAATAAAGTTTGATACTAGCTGGAGTGCTCGGCTTCACTCAGGGAGTTAATATCCCCCCGCACCCTGCGCCTCACCCCGCACCCCGCGACTAACCTTCCCCTGCACCCCGATCCTCCCCCCCTCCGCACCCCACGCCTCCCTCCACACCCCGCGACTCACCCTGCCCGAACCCCGCTCCTCACCCTCCCCCGCACCCCGCGACTAACCTTCCCCTGTACTCCGATTCTCACCCCCGCACCTTGCGCCCCCCTCCACACCCCGCGAATCACCCTGCCCGCACCCGCTCCTCCCTCACCCTCACCCCGCGTCTGCCCCCGCAAACCGCGCCTCACCCCCCGCAGCCTGCTCTTCCCCCCGCATCCCACGACTCACCCTCCCCCTGCTCCTCTCCCCCCGCAACCTGCGCCTCAACCCCTGCACCCAGCTCCTCCCTCCGCACCCCGCTCCTCTCCCACCCGCACCCCGCGCCTCCCCCCGCATCCCGTGTCTCCCCCCGCACCCCGCTCCCCACTCCTCGCCCTCCCCCGCTTCCCGCGACACACCCTCCCCCCGCTCCTCTCCCCCCGCAACCTGCGCCTCACTCCCTGCACTCAGCTCCTCCCCCCGCACCCCGCTCCTCTCCCACTTGCACCCCATGCCTCCCCCCACACCCCGCGTCACCCCCCACACCCCGCTCCTCACCCTCCCTCGCAACCCACTCCTCTACCCCGCAACCCGCGCCTCACCCCCCACACACCGCTTATCATCCCCGCTACACCCCGCGCCTTCCCCCCCGCAGACCGCTCCTCACCCCCCGCACCCCTCTGTTACGGGACTACTATGGAGTGCTCTCAAATACTCTCCAATGTTCTGGACTGTTCTAGAAAATTCTTAAGGGTGAAATTTCAACCCTTATATCTTCAAAAGCATGCCCTTTAGGCAAAAACGGAAACCTCATGGATGGGGGACATAGGGCTACCGCACCATATAACTCCCTTGATCGTAGAATATAATCGAAAATTTCCATAGTCATCCTTTTGTAATATAAACTTTCGGATTTCGACTTTAATCTTTATAATTCTTCAGTAGTTGCCGAAATCGCCTTTTTGTTTTGTCTAAATCTACGTCTTCTTTAGCAAGTTAGTAGTAATATTATAAGAAACAGAAATATTTGCCCTGGGTGGGGATCGAACCCACGATTCTCGAATCAATAGTCAGGAGCGCAAACCGCTGAGTCAGTGTTAAGTGTTATTATATTAGTAAGAATAATTATGAAAATATCGAAATCGCGACAGACAGACATCGACAGAGTCACGTCACTACGTCGCCGCAAACCCAGTGACCTTGTCGCTAGCGTCGTGAACAGTCATCGCTGTCGCTGTTGCTGTCGCCGTCGCTGTCGCTGTCGCCGTCGCCGTCACTTGCGTCCAGGCCACGGCCTAAGATCCAAAAAAGGGCGAACGAAGCGAGCCCAAAGAAAAATTTCAAAGTAGTGTCCAGGGTTGCCAACCGTACGAGGTTCCTCGTACAAATACGAGATTTGTGGCCTTCCGTACGAGGTACGAGGACACTGTCAACCTCGTACAATTTTGTACGAGATTTTGACATTAGGAAAGGATATGGCCATATTAATACTTTGCATAACCATTATATTTATTAGTAATAATGCCATCTGTCAAAACTTTAATTAGGAGCACACCAAAATTTGTGCGCATTTAAGTTTAGACTGAACGCATCCTTAACGCCCAATGAAACGCCCCGTTTGAGCGCGGTTTTTGTCTATGGTTAGCTATCCCGTCAACCGGGAATTTCCCGAAAAATCTAAATTTCGTTCTATTCCGACTCTTCCGTTCTTCACATTAGAACCTTTTATTGAATGTACGAGGTTTGAAAACCAAAATACGAGATTTTGAGCAGCTCGTGTACGAGAATAAAAATTCTAAGGTTGGCAACCCTGGTAGTGTCCGTCATCTCGTTTTTAGCCACGCCAACACCGGTCAAGTGAATGTGGAAGTTTGGCTTCCTTCAGTGCGAGCTTTATTTATCACTAAAAGTTCCGATGGTCATTAAGTTCCGCTGAAGCGTCAAAAGTTCCGAAATCGGAACAAAAAGTACACACCGCCAACGCTGATGCCCGCGAGCGTGTAAACAGCTTGCTTGGCCCGCAGAAGAGCGCGGGCTGCATGCCGGCCGGGCCGCCACGCGCGTAGTAAACAAACCACGTGCAAATCCACATTCAACGAGCACAAGCAAGGAGCGTTGCCAGCGACAAATTTTTGACTGCCGTGTTTAGTAGGAGAAATTGCCGTATTCTTAAGGAAAAGCGATTTTCGGCTGCGCCGTACGTAGCAAAAAAATTAAAAATGCAACATTTTTGTCTTTAGTTTTTATTATTAGTTTAATAAATTTAATAAAACTAGCGCCACTTGCAACTGTAAGCTAAAGGTGAACACCCAAAAAAGTCAAAGGCCAGGCGCAAAAGAAATATATCTCAGAGTTTTGTGTATTTTATTAGTAAAAGAAAATATGTGTCTTTGCCGCAAGAAGTGGCTAACGTAAAAAATCAAGCATAGTTTTAAAGATGTAATATTTTGAACTTTAATAACATAAAATGTTATAAACTATTGTAAAACATACAAAAAATCGTAATATACTTCGTTTATCTTTTCTGGAAAAAAAATGAAGCAAAAAAATATATTTCTTTTTAATTAAAAAAACATGGCCCCCCTGGCTAGGTGGAGCGATAATTCGCGCAAGATTGCTGGCATCAGCAGGATGTGCGTGGCCGAAGATAGGTATAAGAGGCGTGCCATGGGGAGGCCTATGTCCAACAGTGGACTAGTACAGGCTATTGATGATGATATTATAAACTTAAAAAAAAAAAACAAAAAAAAAATATTTTTTTTTACAAATAATGATTAAGGCTATAATAATATTGTTTTATTTCTGAATCATGTGCATTAAAAACAGAAAGCTAGTTTTACAAAACACACTTTTTTTCCCAAATCCCAAACGCACATTTTCAACAACCTGTTTATTTTTACTAAAATATATATAAATAAAATATACAGGATGTTAAAAAAAGTGCGTTTGAAATTTTAAGGGGTTACTCAGAATCAAGTATAGAATCCAGGAAAAATATTGAAAAAATTCGCTCTTCAATTTTTTTTTGCAGTTTTTCATACAAATTCTCGATTCACTATTTAGATTTAATATGAGAATCTGAAAAAAATAATTGAAGAGCGGATTTTTTCAATATTTTTCCTGGGTTCTGTAATTGATTCTGAGAAAGTCCTTAAAATTTCAAACGCACTTTTTTTAACACCCTGTATATAAAATATATATAAAATATATATACAGGGTGTTGTTTTGGTCGACAACGGCCTTCTAAGGGATGAAAGTACAAAAAATACTTGTTCTGAATATACCTATAATATTTTTTTTAATAAATTGATTCTACTGAAAAAATTACGTACAAATTTTCCCAAAATTATCAAAACGCATGTTCGCGCAGTCAGTCAATGACGGCCGGCTCATTCACGTATTTTCCTACAAAAAGATCAATGACACTTACATGAACGTAGCTGTCGGGAGAAGTATTCCAAGATAGCTTCTTCCTTGAACTCTTACTTTAGGCTCTACCTTCAGCATGGGATGTTTTTTGGAATAACACGATTTGCGGAGTTTGTAAATAATAATGTTTTTATTGCGTAACACGTTACGGCGACGCGACGTCAATCCAAATCTCACAAACTCCACTTGATTTACACCACACGAAATGTAAATCTACATCGCTCAGTTCACGACTATTGACTATTGAATAAAGACTTGTTCCTGATCATAGCCGTAGGCCGTAGCGTAAGTTCACGCGCAGAGGCGCTTGCTCTCGCTGAGAAAACGAGACGCAGTTTCGGCGCGGAGGCACGTGGCAGACTGTTCGCGCCGCCGCAGCCGCTGCAGCAGCCGGGGCCCCTCGCGCACCCCCGCACACCTCACCTCGTTGCTACGCAACCATTCATTGTTAAAATACGTTACGCAAGGAAACAAGGATACCACAAATAATTATTTTCTAAGATTTTCTTAAGAAAATTTAAGGTACCATTTTTATATTTTTTTCGGCATCAGTATCATGTATACTATCACCCCTGAAAAGCTCGTTGTCGACCAAAACAACATCCTGTATAATTCTTATAAAAATGTGATTTACTACCATTTTGAAACATTTTGGAGTCGGTATGTGCAACACAATGTAATTTTCAATTTATGCCTAAAACTATTTATTATATATTTATTCTAAAAGCATTTTTTTATCTTTGCCACTTCTTCCAGCAAACATACCTATCAAAAAATATTTTACTTAAAATACGCAAATAACTGAGATACTTCTCTTCTGCGCCGGGCCTTGGGTAATTTTCTATGGAGTTTGGGTGTTCTCTTTTGTACCAACCATAGGGATTCCCCGTTCCCAAGGAGAGATTCCGCATTTTTATTTTTATATTTGGCTTTGGCAGCCTTGGCCGGTTGTAAAATGAGCCCTTTGCAAAATGCCGTAGATTTTGCTACGCCAATGGATTAGCTGCCGTAGGCCGTAGATTTCCTTTGAATGTAGGGTTTATCATCATCATTATCCGTTCAAATTTACTATCCGGATAAAACGGATATTAAATTTTAAAATATCCGAATAAAACGGATAATTCGGATAATTTTTAAAATACTTTAGTTTTCTTCGTCAAATGTATTTTTATACAGGGTGTTGTTTTGGTCGACAACGAGCTTTTCAGGGGTGATAGTATACATGATACTGATGCCGAAGAAAATATAAAAATGGTACCTTAAATTTTCTTCAGAAAATCTTGAAAAATAATTATTTATGGTATCTTTGTTTCCTTGCGTAACGTATTTTAACAATGAATGGTTGCGTAGCAACGAGGTGAGGTGTGCGGGGGTGCGGGTGGGGCCCGGCTGCGGCAGCAGCCGCGGCGGCGAGAGCAGTCTGCCGCGTGCCTCCGCGCCGAAACTGCGTCTCATTTTCTCAGCGAGAGCAAGCGCCTCTGCGCGTGAACTTACGCTACGGCCTACGGCTATGATCAGGAACAAGTCTTTATTCAATAGTCAATAGTCGTGAACTGAGCGATGTAGATTTACATTTCGTGTGGTGTAAATCAAGTGTAGTGTGTGAGATTTGGATTGACGTCGCGCCACCGTAACGTCATCATTCTCCTGCCCTTATCCCAATCATTTGGGGTCGGCGCAAAATGTTTTCTTCTTCCATACATCCCTTTCAGCTGTCATCTCCGTACTCACACCCTTTCGACACATATCATCCTTCACACAATCCATCCATCTCTTTTTTGGTCTCCCTCTCCCCTTATATCCATCGACACTCATCTGTAACACTCTCCTTGTAACATGTCTTTCATTCCTCCGCATTACATGCCCATGTGTTACGCAATAAAAACATTATTATTTACAAACTCCGCAAATCGTGTTCTTCCAAAAAACATCCCATGCTGAAGGTAGAGCCTAAAGTAGACAAGAGTTCAAGGAAGAAGCTATATTGGAATACTTCTTCCGATAGCCACGTTCATGTACTCGTAAGTGTCATTGACCTTTTTGTAGGAAAATACGTGAATGAGCCGGCCGTCAGTGACTGACTGCGCCATCATGCGTTTTGATAATTTTGGGAAAATTTGTATGTCATTTTTTCAGTAGAATCAATTTATTACAAAAATATTATAGGTATATTAAGAACAAGTATTTTTTGTACTTTCATCCCTTAGAAGGCCGTTGTCGACCACAACAACACCCTGTATAGGGTGTTTATGTAAAAATATGATTAAAATGAACAAACACACTGCTGCCCAGCTAATACTATTTCTAACACCGCCCAAACGGAATAAAATAGTGATTTATTTCCATTTAATTATTTATATCGCAATTCATGACTTAGAGTAGAGCGTACGCCTACATGAGTTTCTGTTCTAGTAGTATTCATCAAGAGACACCTGAGTTTCCTAGCACTACATAATTCAAAAGATTTTCTCATATGACTTAGTTTTATTACAATTACATTATTATTTTTATTATTCACATACAATGTATATTGTTTCTTGAATAAATGTGTGGCGACATCTATCGCACCGCCACGAACTAAAAACCTAGAACGCACTATTGAAAGTTTCTTCGGGTTAACTACATATACAACTTCTAACCATCATTGGTGGGACCACGGCCGGTCCCCAGGCATACCACCTTGCCTGGCTGAGGTACCTCCCTTCTCACCGAAGAGCAGTCGTCACAGATCCTACAGTGGTGACCCTGAGCTGAACACAATCATTGCACCTTCAACCAGCAGCGCATATACTCCACCATCAGTCTCCAGCCGGTAAAGCAAGCCTCAGCAGCACAGCAGTCGCATCGCACTGAAGTATCAACAGGACCACCGCAACCCGACAGATCGAGATTCCTGGCCTGCCACTTCACCTCCAGGCAGCAGCAGGTTGTCGGCAGCCCACACGCTAACACAGCGCGCATCTCTGCTTCCCTTGCCATGACGCCTGACGCCAGCCTCCATCCCGACTCACCGTGGACATCGGCATGGCACGTGCATATCGACCCGACTCACCGTGGACGACGACACACGCATACGTCCCAACTTACCGTGCCAGCTCAAATTGGATCGACCTTCGGTCTCGGAGGGGGAGTGATGTGGCGACATCTATCGTACTGCCACGAACTAAAAACCTAGAACGCGCTATTGAAAGTTTCTTCGGGTTAACTACATATACAACTTCTAACCATCATTGGTGGGACCACGTCTGATCCCCAGGCATACCACCTCGCCTGGCGGAGGTACCTCCCTTCTCACCGAAGAGCAGCAGTCACTGTTACTACAAATGAAATGGTCACATGGCAGGGCACAGGTCTCGATCAAATCAAATATTTTTTCATAGTCCGAAATGCGAAGCATAGTGATTGACACTCTCCAGTATTCTAATAATCTACCACAGCGTATAAAGGCTGTTAAAAAAAGTGCGTTTGATGGGGTTACTCAGAATCAAGTATTGAACTTTTTTCCCTGTATATGTGATCGATACTGAAACCTTTTTGGATACCGACATGTTTGGGTGGATGGAAGACGTCATATCCACATGCGAAACGATTCGTAATGACTCTCCATGACAGCTTATAAAAAACATAACTTCTATCTTGATCGGTTCACTCTTGACAGTGTATTCGTCGTCATCATTGCATAGCTTTACAGGCCCGTCGAAAAACATGTTGCAATTCCTCTCGCACCGCGGCTCTTCTGGGAAATTTATTTATGGGAATTCCCAACGCAGTCTTCAACTGATCTGTCCATTACATGGGAGACTAAGTGTGTGCTCCGGAGGCTTCAACTTTGCCCTAACCATGCTCAATGGATGCATCTCTTGCATTAATTGTAAAAATTAATAGAGTAACGTTTACTCATGTTTACTGGGATAACAACAAAACAAAACAAGACTGTAATAGACATGACTCTAGAAATATGATGGTTTATAGTTCGCCAGCAGGTTCTTATTTCATTTTATTAAAGAAGTCCACCACCACATTTTGTGCCATACCGTAAGCGTTCGTCCCTCGAGCATAACAGAATTAAACAACTCTTCTAAAGAGCTTGTAGTACCAGTTTTCCACCTGCTTTCAAAAGCTCAGCCGTGATCCATCATCAGCCGGTGCATTGTTGTTCTTCAGCTGTTTAAGAGCCACTCCTAAATCCTCGTACAATTTGACGCCTGGGAAAGACGGCATCGGTGCAGTGCAGTGTCGGGTCAATCTGGCTCTTGGGTCTTTACGAGTTTACAACTTTTACAAGTAGCCACATTGCTGACAGAGAGGCTTATAGTCGTCTATGACTGTCCTAAGAACTTCTTAAATGATTTCGATAGCTCAGAAGAAATAAATAAAAAGAATGACGAAATTGGGGGTTTGTCTATGTTGTTTTCTATGTGTCCTGAAGAACGTTTTTTTCGTTAATCTAGCTTGTACTTGCTATATAAAAAACTGATTAGTGGTTTATTCATATGTAAACAATATACGTTTCTCTTGTTATGTTATAAAAGGAAAGAGGGGGTTATAGGGGATTACAATATTTAATAAAATGATAAAATAAAAAGGAACCTATACACAACTTATCGTTCTAAATTCGACCCCGAGTCCACAGTTCTGTGATCACTAAAAAGTAGCACTGCACTATTTATAAGTAAAGAGGGAAAAGAAAAACGTCACGTAAGGCGGCGGCGGGCGGCTCGATACGTCGGGCTGTTGGAGGGGCTCGCTCCGACGGCGGCTGGAGCGGCGCGCCCCGACGGCGACAGATAGGGCGGCTGGAGCAGCAGCAGCCAGACCCTTAAGTCCGTTGAGACGGCAGCACGAGGGCCCGGGACTAAGAAAGAACACTTGAAGGAGAGAGGTCCCGGGCTTCCGTTTGGTCTTCGTTCGTCGAAGTCCGTCGATAGACTCAAGTATCCGCCCGCTGCCCCCTTAAAGAAATTTATCGAGAATGATATTATTTATTTGAATTTCAAATTTGACATTCTTCGTCATCAATCTTTGATTTTATCACTCGCCAGGAAAAATAGGTGTTAAACCAAAAAGTCCGTAGTTCTTAATTACTCCCTTAAAAATATTAAACTGATGCAAACTCCTTAAGAATAAGAAAATATAGAAACTTTAAGATGTCAAACATAAAAAATATTGAATTGAAGTTGTACCGAAAACAAACAATATTTGAGTAAATACAATAATTTCGAGATAAAGATAATAAGAAACGCTAACTTAAGAACCTACGCATATAAAGGAATAAAAGGAATACATGAATAAAACTAACAAAGGTAAATATTTACAAGAGAGATAAAAAACCCTATACTCTACATAATTTAAATATCTTTTTCACAAAAAGTCTAAAGTATTTTCTATCAAGACCTCCGAACGAACGTTAGTAGAGGTAATTCGATTAAAAATATGCTTCTGTAATCGCCTTCCAAACAAGTTTTATATTATCCGGATATTCGGATAATTTACTACAAATAATCCGGATAGTAAAATTGACGGATATCCGGGTAAAACGGTAATCCGGATATCCGGATTGCAAAGCCTATTTGAATGTCATCCAATTTCCGTAAAACAGGGTAATTGCCATAGCAATGGCAACCCTGATGAATGTGCTTGGCACGCGGGCTGCATGCCGGGCTGCCTGCCGGGCTGCCCGCTGGGGTGCCTGCCACGCGTGTAAACGCACCATAAGAGCAAGTTAAAAAACAACCTGACATGGAGTATTTGGCGTGAACTCGCGGCAAGAGTTTGTCATTTTTGTTTTATTATCCGAAAAAAATAGATATCGGGGTTTTTAATGCATGCATAATATTGATAGTGTATTGTTCAATAAAGTGCCATTTTAGGCTGCGGCCTGGACGCAAGCGACGGCTACAGCGACAGCGACAGCGACACGAGCGACTTGATCATTTCCACACATTTGTGGAGCTGTTTTGGACGACAGCGACACGCGCAGTGACACACGAGCGACGAGCGACATTTCAAGGACGTCGCGCGTTTAGGGACGTTCTTCTTTAATCGATAAACCAGTTTAAACTATCGATAGTTTAAGAAGAAAAAATAGTTTCAGATAATAAAATGATAAAGTTTGATACTATCTGGGGTGCCCGGCTTCGCTCAGGGAGTTGATATCCCCCCGCACCCTGCTCCTCACCCCCCTCACCCCTCACCTCACCCCCGACTCACCCTCCCCCGCACCCCGCACCTCGCTCTTCCACACCCCGCGACTCACCCTCCCTCGCACCCTGCTCCTCCCCCTCCCACAACCCAAGCCTCCCCTCACCCCTCTCCTCTCCCCTCGCAACCCGCGCCTCACCTCTACACCACACTCCTCCCCCCACACTCCGCGCCTCCCCCCGCACCCCTCTCCTCACCGTCTCCCGCACCCCGCTCATCTCCCCCGCAACCCGCGCCTCAACCCCTCACCCCCCACCGCTCCTCCCCCCGCACCCCTCACCCCCCCTCGCTCCCCCCGAACCCCGCTCCTCTCCCCCGCAACCCGTGTCTCAACCCCCCCCCCCCGCACCCCACTGCTCTCCCCTGCAACCCGTGCCTCAACCCTGCACCCCACTCCCCCCCGCACCCCGCTCCTTCCCCCGCATCCCGCAACTCACCCTCCCCCCGCTTCTCTCCCCCTGCACCCCACGCCTCCACCCGCACCCCGCGTGTCCCCCTCGCACCCCGCTCCTCTCCCCCGCAACCCGCGTCTCAACCCCCGCATGCCGCTTATCATCCCCGCCACACCCTGCTCCTTCCCACCGCAGACCAGTCCTCACCCCCCGCACCCCGCTGTTCCGGGACTGCTGTAGTGTGCTCTCAAATACTCTCGAATGTTCTGGACTGTTCTATTCTAGAAAATCCTGGGTGAAATAAGGGAGAAATTTCAACCCTTATATCTTCAAAAGCACGCTCTTAGGCAAAAAAGGAAACCTTCTTCATGGATGGGGGACAGAGGGCTAACGCACCATATAACTCCCTTGATCGTATCAAGATTCGTTTCAGAGTTTTATCGGCACAAACATTTGTACACTTTATAATATTGATTATGTAGAATATAATCTATTTCCACTGTCATCCTTTTGTAATATAAACTTTCGGATTTTGACTTTGATCTTCATAATTCTTCAGTAGTTGCCGAAATCGCCTTTTTGTTTTTTCTAATTCTTCTTTAGCAAGTTAGTAGTAATATTAAAAAAACAGAAATATTTGCCCTGGGTGGGGATCGAACCCACGACTCTCGGATCAATAGTCAGGAGCGCAAACCTCTGAGTCAGTGTCAATTGTTATTATATTAGTAAGAATAATTATGAAAATATCGAAATATCGACATCGCGACAGACAGACATCGACAGAGTCACATCACTACATCGCCGCAAACCCAGTGACCTTGTCGCTTGCGTCGTGAACAGTTGTCGCTGTCGCTGTCGCTGTCGCCGTCGCTGTCGCTGTCGCTGTCGCTGTCGCTGTCGCTGTCGCTGTCGCTGTCACTGTCGCCGTCGCTTGCGTCCAGGCCGCAGCCTAAGTGTTTAATATGTAGGATAGGTAATGAAATAAAAGTGTATAGACTGTGTTTCGAATGCTCTCAAGAAGTCCATGAAATCTTCTTCAAAAGTGCTATCATTTTGCTGAAGAACCGGAAATTCAAGTATGAAAGAAATGGCTTTGGCCTTAATAGGGTATTTTACTCTATACAAGAAAAAATGTAAAACTGCTTATTTACTGTGGTATTTGTAATAAGTAATCGAATTAATATGATTTCTATAAGTATAATAAAATGAGAAAAAACATTTTATTTTTGATTTACAAAAATCATGTTTTTTAATCTGTTATTCAAATATCTGAAACGACAACCGCCATGCTGGTTGTCATGTGACGACACAGTGGTAAACGATGACATTTTGTTCGCAATATGTGTCAAAATTTTAGTATAAAGCGTTTCAACAATAAGTTCCTATGCCGTTATGTTGGCTCCCCTGTCTATCAACGACATCAACACGCGAAGACTCTTCTAGCCATTTTGTTAGTGTGTGTCTGCATTCTATGTACGGTTGATTTGTTCTTACTTGAGACAAAATGTAAACAAATATGGCGTCCCGACATAATTTGTGTTGGGAATAATTGAATGAACTACTCGAAATTTCATTTACTCATTCATTCAGTGATCATTTACTCATACTCATTTTACTCAGTCCGATATTGTTTTATTATTTAGAGGGATCTCAATTCTTATGGTTATTGTAATAAACAAGCTTCGTGGTTAACCGAAATTTGGTTTGAGAAAATTAAATTTAAAAAATAAATTGGATATTCAAAAAGGTTAAAAAACACTGGTTTAAGTTAATCATAATGCTGATTTCCATGCTGATTTAATAAAATAATAAACGTGTACTACCTCGTTAATAGATTATACATTTTAATTTCTATTTGAATTTATTTTAATTGCAACGCGTGTGCTTCTTAAAAAAAAATACAGCGTCCTAAATTATTTAAATTAAAAAAAAAGCTAAATATTTCACTTACTCTTAAAGATCGGCAGATAAAAATAACCCAATAGTCAGCAAAATCGATGTTCTTTTTTTTTTTTTTTTTTTTTTTTTTTTTTTTTTTTTATGGCATAGGTGGCAAACGAGCAGACGGATCACCTGATGGTAAGCGATTACCGCCGCCCATAGACACCCGCAACACCAGAGGAGTCACAAGTGCGTTGCCGGCCTTTGATATGGGAGTACGCTCTTTTCTTGAAGGTTTGAATGTCGTATCGGTCCGGAAATACCGCAGGCGACAATTCATTCCATAGTTTGGTTGTGCGAGGCAGAAAGTTTCTAGTGAAACGCACAGTTGTGGACTGCCAACCATCTATGTGATGGGGATGAATATATTGTCGCGTAGAACGATGGCGAAAAGAGGCGGCAGGGATCAATCCGAACAATTCCTCGGAGCACTCCCCATTGTACATGCGATAGAGAATGCAGAGCGAGGCTACATCTCTACGCAGCGCCAAGGAATCAAGCCGATCTGAGATATCCTGGCAGCCGACGATTCGAGTTGCTCTCCGTTGAATACGGTCCAGAGGGAGAAGCTGGTACTGGGGTGCCCCTGCCCAGAGATGAGAACAGTATTCCATGTGAGGCCGAACCTGCGCCTTATAAAGTTGCAGGCGATGGGCCGCAGTGAAATACCGTCTCGATCTATTGAGCACACCAAGCTTCTTCGAGGCTAATTTAGCCTTACCCTCTAGATGACCACGGAACTGGACTTCACTCGATATGTCGACACCAAGGATTCCGATACTAGCTGAGGCATTAAGGGGAGTGTCCTCAAAACGAGGTGATACGACAAATGGCATTTTCTTGGCAGTGAACGCGCAAACCTGTGTCTTAGTGGGGTTAAATTGGACCAAGTTAATCCGACCCCATTCTGAGACTTTCTTTAAAGAGTCCTCAATTTCTGACACAAGTTTGTTTCGGCTCTCGATGACGTTTTCCCGAGAAATGTTAGCACGGCCGGTATAAAAGGCATCACCTGTGCTGTCATCCGCATAACAATGAGTGCTGCTGATTTGCAGCATATCATTGATATGCAGAAGGAACAGTGTAGGCGAAAGCACACAGCCTTGAGGGACACCAGCATTCACAGACATAGAATCTGAGCATGCACCGTCGACTACGACCTTTATGCTTCTGTCTGCAAGAAAACTAGTGACCCATTTGCATAATTTGCATCTTGTAGAATAGTTAATTAATAGAATAGATAAAACGAGTAAAAGCCGCATCTTTTGCACTTTTTGCTGTGACACAGCTTTAGTGTTGCCATGAAGAAATAAAAAAAGTCAAAGTATTGCCATATATCGTCCCTCGCACCACTAACTCACGTATCTCATTTTTGCAAGTTCTTCAAAACAACCGTTTTTCAGTTAGGGAATTTCAAACTTTAATTATACTTTAATTCCAAAGACATGCTGAAATAAAACTAATATACCTATAAATAGAGGAAAGTTTCTGCTTTCATTTGATATATTACCTACTCACTTAATTGTATTAGTAATATTTTTTTTGATTTTTGAAAACAGATACGTGACTTTGTGATAACTTTGTTTTTCAATATCCGAATCATTTTCCACTTACGATCCTACAGTTACACTAGTTTATGAAAATAAACACTCCAAACTGATCATAGTTTTATTATGAAAATATGAAAATTTCCCACATATAATTGACCACGCTGAATACGTTAAAAACAACCGACTTCAATCGCAACAACTCCAATTTTGATATGTTTTTGTTGATTTTCTCAAAAACCGCTGAATTGATTTCGATAAAATTTATATGGGACCACCTGTAAAGTATACCCTTTTAAATAAAAAAAGAATTTTCCAAATCAGTTCAGGCGTCTTCGAGTAATCGGTGAACATACATAAAAAAAAAAAGATTCCGACGAATTGAGAACCTCCTCCTTTTTTTTGAAGTCGGTTAATAAAAAGATTTGTTACATAATATTAGTTTGTACTTTGTTTGTACGCATCATCAAACCTTATGTGGTAGGAGCAACAGTATTGTTTTCAACCTATATGTAATAAAATAGTTATAACTAATCATTAAAGAACTTCAGAACTTCCCTGCGCCACCGTCGTTCACTCACACAAACATCCTAAAGGCGCGGGCGCACTCATCCAATCCGATCAGATCCGACAGATCGTCGTATCCTACGAATAAAGCCACAATGGCTGTTGTGGCTTTTTATTTTATCTAATATTTATTTAATATTTTTATAATATTAAAATCTGTTACCCATTTTACATCATATTCAATCAAAAAATCACAGAAAAGCGATCTCCATCGACTAGAAAATAAGCATTTAAACAACAGCCACAGTGGCTATTTTCTTCCCTGCTGCGCGGGGGCGGGGCGGGGCACAAGCGCCACTCAGCCCTTTTTCCGCGGACAGTTTTAAACAGTTATAGTTCACATCCTCGTAGAAAAAAAGACACTATTGCCTTTGTGGCTATATTCCACGAAATTTTTTCATTTTCTATGAACGTGCTGCACTCATCCGACACAGTCGGACACTGACATCCTTACAAGACGAGACGAAGTGTTGTGCGTAATTCATCGACATGTAGAGTTTAGTTATCGATTTACATATATATTAATATGATAATGTTTTATAGGTACCTGCAGAAATCAATATAAATTTATGGAATATTCAAATGCATATGTGTGTATGTATATTATGGTATTTTAGCATTAATAGAAAAAAAATACGGTTTAAGAAAATGTGCAAAGCATCTCCTTAGATAAAAAATACTTTGATTTTCAAATAATATTTACATATTTAGGTTCTGTACTGTAGCCACCCAAGCCTCTTCTTGTTTTAATGTAATGTGTTTTTGGTAAAAAAATACAAGGTTCGTTTTTATTTTTGGACCTATAGAAATTAACATACACTTTTAGAATATGCAGTTTCATATAATGATATGGTATTTTTAATATGAAACGTTGTATGATATAACCACAATTTTAGAAACATCATAAATCAAGCATAGGTATGCTTATACTTCTACACTGTATTAGTAACAATAACGTCACTAATTGGCGTTGGCTAAAAGCCGGGCACACATGTACTGCGCACAACACTATTCAATAACAACGACGCGACGACGCTTACTTTATGGCTAAAAAGGTGGCATGACTGTTTCCGTCCGACAATTTACCGGACCAGTGCACCCGCGTACATCCGACAGTTTTAAGAGGACCGACAGGTGGGCGGGGCTAAGCTGTCGGATCTGACCGGATCAGATGAGTGCACCCGCGGCCTAACAGCATATTAACTGTCTATCTCCCGCCAAATTAAAGAACAGTATAATAATATCGTATCGTATCTCATTACCTATGTAAATAACATTTCACTAAAAATCCTATATGATATAGGATTATTGGATGGGTGTGTCGATCCAATAGAGATCATATGCGATCGGTGGAGAGGTGAAATGAAAGAGATTTCTTCATTCTAATTGTACCGTGGTACAGTATCCAAGATTTTGAACTTTTTTGAACATTTATTGGTTTTGTCTGCCTGACTAATATATAATATTTGAGTATCACAATTGGTGAAGAATTAAACTACGAGAACACAAAATCACATATTTACAGGTAGTTGAATAATTAAAAATATGTAGGTGTCCCTACAGTACTCCCCCCTCTAATGAACAACTTAAAATATCAAAAGGTTTTACAACTAAGAAATGAACATAGTTAAAAAATGATTACAACAGTATAAAAGAGTTCAATGCGCGATGCGCTAGTAAATAGTTGTACGCAGCATAGTCGCAACGCGCTGTAAGTGCTCGACGCAGTGTGTGTCGGCGCGGAGGCAGCAGCGGGGAAGGAGCGGTAAGCGGCAGCGGCGGGCGGCGCGCGGTGCAGTGTGCATTGCGCGTCATCGGGCCGGCCGGTCGTTGCATAAATACGGTGCTGCGTGCGGGATCGCGTTCTGTTTCGCCGAGGACGTCATCGCATCAGAAGCGGAGGCATCGAGGAGGCCGGTTGATCTCGACTCGAGGCATACTTCGTGTAGTGAAGACTGAAGATATGGATTGGAAGTTTCCATCGCCGTGCCTTACTAGTTTCTATGCGACGATTCGTTGATCACTGGTTTCTAACGACTATTGTCGTCTATTTTTCAGTTTCTAAACTGATAGTTCGACTGCGCAAATAAAGTTGATTTTCAGTTGTTTTCATTGTGTAAATAAATTTGATCCCTTGTTGTTTTAATTTTCCCAAATACGACTTGTGCATGGATAAGCAGTCGTATTATTTTTTGCATGGTGTATGATGGATGAGGTGGTGGTTGCATGAATGCTTGATGGTTGCCTTGGGTGCTTGGCATGATGCTTGTGATTGCATTAATGCATGAGGTAGGTAGTTTAGTTTGCAAAAAATATCAGATTCCCAGGCACGTCACGTCGATTTTTTTTCGTTTTTTCTATCTACCCTCATTTTTTTTGTGTTTGGTACCCTCAAGTCTCACCTTGATATCGAACTGTTCGTTTACTAACTCTGCCAGATTTTGTTGTGATATTATTATCTTTGTTTGAGATATTAGTAGTTGCGATATCATCTTCGTTAAGTATGTAGGCTGGTTTCAATCTGTCCAGAGATATGAATGCTGTTCGGTTTGGTAGTTGAACTTGATAGAATTTTTCTGATTTTTGAAGAACTTCAAACGGGCCTTCGTACGGAGGAGTTAGGGGTTTTCTGACAAGATCTGTTCGCACGAATACGTGTGTGCATGTTTTCAAATCTTTGTTTATGAAAATTTCCTTTTCTGAGTCTTTCCTTTGTGTGGGTATTAGAGAGCTCATTGTGTTTGCAAGATTTTTTACGAAATCAGCATCTTCGATTTTAGACTTTGCAGGTACAAAAAAATCGGAAGGTATGCGTAACTGTGTTCCATATGTTAATAAACAAGGACTCAGGTTGTTTTCTTTGCGAAGTGTTGTTCGGAGACCAAAAAGTACTGTCGGTAATTCTTCAGACCAGCTGTGTTTTGAGTCTCTGGCCATTAAAGCTGCTTTAAGTGTTCGGTGAAAACGTTCTACTTTTCCGTTTGATTGTGGGTGATATGCAGTTGTTCGTATTCTTTGTATACCAAACTTTTTAAGTAGGCAGTTAAACAAGTTTGATTCAAACTGTCTGCCTTGATCGGTAGTTATACGTATTGGGCATCCGAAACGTACTATCCAGCTTTCGTAAAGAGCTCTTGCTACTGTTTCTGCAGTGATTTCGCATACAGGAACTGCTTCGGGCCATTTTGTGAAACGGTCGACTATTGTGACACAGTATCGATAACCGTTAGAAATTGGTAATGGGCCAATTATATCGATGTGAATATGTTCGAATCGAGTTGAGTCTGGAAAGGTTCCTGCAGGTGGTATTGTATGTCGATGTACTTTTGCTTTTTGACATGCGATGCAATTCTTGGTCCATGTTCCCACATCTTTGTTCATACCTGGCCAAAAGTATTTTGAAGCGATTTGTTTTCTTGTTGTTCGAGTACCCGCATGACAAATATCGTGTTGAGCCTTGAATACTGCGTAACGATATGTTTTTGGTAAATATGGTCGAGGATTGTGGGTAGACATCTCGCATGTTATTGGTATAGAGATATCAGGTAGTGTGATTTGACCGAACTTCAAATTTGGTTTGCTTCTTAATTGTTTCAATTCTCTGTCTTCATTTTGGTGATTTCCTAGTTGTTGGAAGTCAATTGTAGTTGGGCAATTGATTTCTTCTATTCTGGAGAGCCAATCAGCTACGGCGTTTTTCTGGCCTTGTAGATACTCGATTTTTGTGCAAAACTGACTGATGAAGCTGAGCTGTCGCTCACGACGAAAGGTGTCGCTGTCACTTGGTACCTTGGTTAAGGCATGAGTTAAGGGTTTATGATCAGTATATACAATGACGTTGTCATTACCCTCAATAAGTCGTCTGAAATGTTTGACAGATAAGTATATCGCTAATAATTCGCGATCATACGTACTGTAACGTCTTTGTGTTTCGCTCATTGCTTTTGAAAAGAATGCCAGTGGCATCAATTTGTTTTTAACCTTCTGATGTAAAACTCCACCAACGCTATGATCTGAAGCGTCAGTCATTATACAGAGCGTTGTACTAAGCATCGGGTGAGACAGAGTAGTTGCTTGTAAAATGCTTTGGCGGCAATTTTCAAATGCTTTTTCTGCTTCTGAAGTCCATGAGATGACTGTTTTGTCATTCTTTTTAGTGTTGTGAAGATATTTGTTCAGTTCGTTCTGTAACTGTGCTTGATGTGGCAAACAATCTCTGTAGAAGTTGAGCATTCCTAAAAAGCGACGAAGCTCTTGTATGTTTTCAGGCTTTTTGTAGTTTGAGATGATTTCTATGCGCTCTTTAGTTGGAGATATGCCTTCAGAGGTCACTTTGTAACCGAGGAATTCTATCTCAGTTTGGGCAAACTCGCATTTGCTGATGTTTACAGCTAAGCCGTACTTGTTTAAGCGTTCTAGTACCTGCTTGAGTACTTGTTTGTGGGATTCTTCATCTTTCGAGAACAAAAGAATGTCATCAACATAAGAAAAACATCCTTCGATATCTCTTAAAACTTCGTGCATGAAACGCTGGAAAGTTTGACTAGCGTTTCTTAGGCCAAAGGGCATGCAGCGGAATTCGAATAGTCCGAATGGGGTTATAATCGCTGTTTTCTCTGGATTTTCTACAGGTATCCAGTAGTATGCACTTTTCAAGTCGAGTTTTGAAAATACCCTCATTCCATGAAGCTTGTAAGTGAAGTCTTGAATGCGAGGGATGGGGTAACGATCTGGTAGTGTTACCGAATTGAGGCGTCGATAGTCTCCACATATTCTCATGCTACCGTCTTTTTTCTTCACGATATGGAGTGGATTTGCCCATGGGCTCTTAGAAGGTTGACAGATTCCCAGTTCCACTAGTTTGCTAAACTCTTCTTTAGCAGCCTTATATTTGTCAGGCGCTAGAGGTCTTGCTCTCGAAAATAGTGGTTGACCTGTGGTTTCAATGTGGTGAACAACGTTGTGTTTGGATGGCTCCTTAAATGACAAGGGTCTAAGTACATTTGGGAAGTCTTTCAGTATATCATAGTAAGGATGTTCCTTAGCTAGAGTGTAAAGCGACTGCTGGTCAGTTGTGACTGAGAGTGTGTTTACGGAGAGGCTTGTTGTACGGTCGATCAGCTTCTTGTTGTGAATGTCGACTAACAATTTGTAGTGGTTGAGAAAATCGGCTCCTAATATGGACATCTTGACATCAGCAATGACGAATGACCATCTAAAACTGCGTCGTAATCCAAGGTTGAGTACGGTTGACTTTTCTCCATATGTGTTAATAGGCGTGCTATTAGCGGCGTAAAGTTTGTAGCCATTTGAATTGTCGAGTGTTCTTTTTCCTCGAGCAGCCAGTACTGAAATTTCAGCGCCAGTGTCTATCAGGTACCTTTCTTCGGTTAGCCTGTCAATGACACAAAGGCGGTTTCCCATACTAACACCGATACCCGCCGTAACCGGTGTAGTATCTAGTTTTCCGACGGCTTCCAGTTACAAGGCGTTTTGCAACGATTTGCGTTTTTGCCGAATTTGTTGTGGTAGTAGCATATCCCGTTGTCAGGTGATTTGAATTGGCGGTTCTGATTATGTCTGTTATGATAGTTATGATTTGATCGTGAACGAGAATGTGAACTTGCTCGGCGGTAGCTCTGTGAACGGGTGTGAGAGCGTGAGCGATGTCTTCTGTCTAATTCTTCGATCTTGTAAGTGAGTTCTGCCATCTGCTTGGTTAGGATACTGATTGCACTGTCTTCAGATGAGTGATGAGACATCGTAACGGGTGCAAGATGTGTGGTAAGCGTAAACTCGAGCATTTTGTCAGCCATTGTAGAAAGGGTGTCCAGTGACGATTCGGAGTTTACTGCTAAAACGGCTCGAACGTTAGAAGGCATTTGATTTAACCATTCTACCTTGAGACCTTCTTCAGTGATCATATCAGCGCCTAGATCACGCATCTGTCGCAGGAGCTGGGACGGTTTCTGGTCACCAAGCTCAAGACCACTGACTAGACGTTGAAAGTTCTGGACAGATGATTGCTCATAGACAGATATGAGGCGTTGTTTGACTGTTTCATATTTGTTCGAACTCGGTGGTGATCGGAGAATATCAGTGATATGTCGAAGATCTTGCGACTGCAACTGTTGAAGTAGGTATCTGAATTTTTGGTCATCAGATGTCTTCAGTGGGTCAATCACAGATTCAAATTGTATGAACCATATGCTGGGTAGTTCGCGCCAGAACGGTAGAAGACGCGAGTGTACGGAGACTGCATCGGTTTGGCACGCTACTGGAAATGGAGCGGCGACATTGGTCTTCGTCTCTTCAGACATGACTTTGATCAGACTTGCTCTGCCGGTTGGCTGAAGGTGCGCTGTTTGTATTCAGCTTCGGGGTCACCAGTTATTGGATGGGTGTGTCGATCCAATAGAGATCATATGCGATCGGTGGAGAGGTGAAATGAAAGAGATTTCTTCGTTCTAATTGTACCGTGGTACAGTATCCAAGATTTTGAACTTTTTTGAACATTTATTGGTTTTGTCTGCCTGACTAATATATAATATTTGAGTATCACAATTGGTGAAGAATTAAACTACGAGAACACAAAATCACATATTTACAGGTAGTTGAATAATTAAAAATATGTAGGTGTCCCTACAGGATATAATATTTTATCAAAGTCTTAAAACAGGTTTTGACTAAAAACCCTAAGTGAGTTACGTCACTTAGTTGAATTTTTTCCTGGATTTTTATGAGATACGTTAACTATGTAAATACCAATATCATGAGAACCACTATTCATACAGAAGCGTGAGTTAAAGGAAAACATAGAGAACGACACAAGGAAGTCAGCGGCAGTCCTAACTCAAATCATCAAAAAACTGAGATACGTGACTTAGTGGTGCGAGGGACGATATTGTACATAACCAAATTTAAATTACAATACCATTTCTATACATCGCTCATAATATCCTACGAAGTAAAATTATGAACTTATTGTTTAATGTATGATAAGTTTATTTACCTATTGTAATGGGTGTATTTGTGACAGGTATTAAAAAAATACACAAAGCAGTTTGTAATTTTCTCTAAGACCTGATATTTTGTCCTTAGTATGTTAGTCGCTTCTTTTTGCCCTTTGTAATTTTAATAGAATAAACTTTCAAAAGCGTTATTTCATTCACTTTATCCCATCTCTAAAATCGTACGTCTAATTAACATATCATCCTATCCTTCTATCTGTGGTTTTGTCTCTAATGAAAATTACGTTATTCATTTTTTAAATAATTACATAAGAATGGCGTTTGATTGAGCAGTTTTAGTGATATTTCAGTGTATCGTGGCTTAAAGTAGTGACTGTCTACGAGTGATTGTGGCAACATATGTCGGGATATTTCCGTGATCAAGTGATGTCTGTTTAATTCTTTTTCCTCAAGTAAGAAGAAAATATAATAGAGGAACTATATTTTTTATAAAAAGATTTGCGCTCCCTACACTCGCGCCTTTAATATGATTTGTCCATTACATTTTACCTACTCACAAAGTACATAGGAATGTACATCTGGAATGGTCTGGAACGAAACCGTTCCAGATCATTCTTTCATTCACTTCATCCCATGCCTAAAATCAAACGTCTAATTGACATATCATGCTTTTAGTCTGTGGTTTTGACTCCAATGAAAATTACGTTATTCATTAAATAATTACATTAAAAACGGAGTTTGAAACAGTTTTTAGTGATATTTCAGTGTATTGTGGCTTAAACTAGTGTCTACAAGTGATTGTGATAACAAGTGTCGGGAGATTCTTCAGAAATATCGTAATTTGTGATCAAGTGATGTTTGTTTACATTTTGTTTCAAGCAAGGACAAACAGATCTTAGTGTTTGTCTGAGTTCTATGTAGTGTGCGTGGAAACCATTGCTGCCAACATAACGGTATAGGAACTATTTGTTGAAACGCTCTATACAAAGCTGTTTTGTTTACTCCTGAAATGACGTCACGACCTAAACATCATGTCGGCTATCGTTTTCGCGCGCTTATTGGGAATGGTAATTTAAAATGTATTTTTGGGGTACTTATAGGGTTCAAAAACTTTGACTTTTTCCTGCCTAGTGATCAATTTGAGATACTTTTCAAAAAATTGTGAAAAACCCTATTGAATTTTCCTATTAAGACGAAGAAATACGGAAGAAATGACTTTTGGCCTTTAAATACGACAGAAGATTTACAACAGACTAGGCTGTATGGCTCTGATCCTTTGCCTTCCCCATCTCGGGGTAAAACAAAAAAAAAAACAACCTGACATGACAAGCGCCTGTGTGTAGTTTTGTGGAAGAAAATTATGAATTTCAAGGCTCTGTCCTAAACCGATAACGAAATACAGGACTGGACTGTGCTGCAAGAAGTATATTATTTACGATTTTACAATTTGTGTATTGCATTTACCTCGAAATCAAGGTAAGATACTGGTACATTTCTAAATAGCAGTTTATACCCCTATAAATAAGTGGCCAAGGGATAAGTTTTCTTTAAGTGAGCAAACCAAAACAATACATTCATACAGAGATATGCTATTTATGCAGGGGAAGGGAACTGCATACCTACTATTTACATTTCAGTCCATAAGTCCAATACATATAGCACGTAGATAAAACTAAAAAAGGTGTGATAGCCAGATTTTTTAATATTGAAATTTCCATTTTCATTTTAATACATAAAAGTAAAGTATGGTTAAACTTCTGTACTATCTACCTATGTAGAATTTATTTAATACAACTACATTGTTTTGAAATGGAGAACATCTAAAGTGTACTGGATTTAGGGATTCTTTCCCTACGGATTCCAGATTAAGCTGCAATGAAAAGAACCAACTGTCTACGTTAGAAGGCAATTCCAAGTTATTTTCAACTAATGTAATAAATATTAACTGTACAAACTTACAAACAGCCTTTGTCCAGCAGTGGACGTCTTTCGGCTGATGATGATGACACTTTTATTTTAATTTAAGATGGATTATCCGGATTTTAGATTATACGGACCAGCCCTGATCCTAATTAATCTGGATAATTGGGTTTCTGTACCTTTTGTTACCCTCAGTCAGGCTATGGTCCTTATCATAAACTTTATTGGCACTATTATAAATATAATTGTTATATAGGTTGTTTTTGGTTGAAAACCTTCTTTTCAGGGAGGGGGTGATATACATTGCTCCTTAATCAAAACAAACGTAAAAAAAAAAATATGATGCTTCTCAAATATTTGAAACACTAATTGGTTCTATTGTATGCTCAGAAAGTTTCATTGGGGAAGTAGTTGGAATTATCTTTGTAATCTGAACTGGTGTGGTATCTCAAGGCATTCATCATAGTTAACTTCTAGTCAACTTTATTAAAAACTTTTACCAGATTCCTAGAGTAATTGGTTTATCTCAAGCCCTAAGTAGGTCTGTAAATCATTGTTTTTAAGGCCAAAATATGTGGTTCTCAATTATATACATGTGATTTTAAAATGGAGAATATTAAATATATCTTTTATTGGCATATGTTTTTATTTGTACCACCTTTTAAAAGAACTTCAAAAATTGTTATACTCTCCAAACATATTGATTATCTGGTTGACCATTTTTATATGGATAGCATAAAAAAACAGTTATTTAAAAAGTGGTAGAAAAAAAGTTGTCACATTTGACATAGTTTAATAATAGCCTGGATGTGCTCACATCCAACATTAAAAAATCTGCTTGTATGTATCTGACTACTGAAAATGTAATAACCTTTCCAATTTAATAAAAACAGTAAACCTATCTTATTATTCTTCTTTATATTTATGTCATTTATTATTCTTTATATATATGTCATAAAGAATAATAAATTTACAAAAACACTTGCTAAAAGGCACTTTTTTTTCTTGAATTAGTTATTGTTTAACATTTTATATTCATAAGGTATAAAGTTGTATAACTGAATGCACATAGTGTAAACAACTTTTATTATAGGTATTTCATTGTTTCTGGAACCTCAAACAATATCAACTTGTCACAATCTCTTCTGGTTCTGTAGCTAATATATCTCTCTTGTTATAAAATAAAAAAAAAACATCACAATGTGTTTCTTTACAAACATGCAGATCTCACTTACTACAAGTGGTAATAGTGAAACAAACAAATATTTTACATTACTTTTGGTTAAAAACAAAATTTTACCTAGTTTAAGTTTATCTTTACCTTCTGCTTCCTCATACTATCCCAGAAAATCTTTTTTATAACCAGATCGATATTGATGTTGATACAAATTATTAACTAAAAGGTTTCAAAAGTTTAAAAGTAGGTACTTACCTTGAATCTACTTTTCGATTTGCAGAAGTTTTTATATTAATGTTTTAATGTTGACTTAAATATATTTGACTAGTGGAGGATAAAGGATATATTGTGGTATGAAATATAATATTCGTTTTTTTGTATTCCTATTTTTTATAATTAAATAAATCCTTGTGGTAGGACCTTAATATGTGCAGCCGGACTTGGTGGGTACCACTGCTCGCTCTATACCTGCCGCCAAGCAGAGTGCTTTGTCGCTGGTGTGGATTACTGGCATAAGAGGCATTCCATCTTAGCCCTCAAGGTTCGGCATGGCACTTATAACTCTTATGTCTGGGGTTACAAATGCTCATAGGCGTTGGTAGCTTTGCTGTCTTTACTCGAAACTACAGTTTCTGGTACAGAGTCCTGGAAACCAAACCAACCGAATACTTATAAATACAGCTAATTATAATTATTTATTTCAGGGAACAACAGAAAAAGTCATCTCATTAAAGAAAATTTGAAATAATGGAAAAGCATAAAATATCATAGAAAATCTCATAAATAAACAATGTTTAGAATTGAGTCATATGTGACTCCGATTCTTTTAAGTTATGTCGACAAATATGTGCGAGACTTCAAACCCGCTGATGCCCAAGTATGTTCATCAATGATTTTAGAATTGTGCAGAAGCGAAAGTTATAAATAAAGATCCTAATATAGCTATCTTTTTTGCATTACTCTCAAATCTTCGAAATTCAATGATAACTTTATTTATTTTGATACATTACTTTCTTCCTGAATGACAGAGTTTTATCATATAATGTGTATGTTAAGATATCAAACTGTGGAATGAATTGTCGCCTGCGGTATTTCCGGACCAATACGACATTCAAACCTTCAAGAAAAGAGCGTACTCCCATATCAAAGGCCAGCAACGCACTTCGCAATCGCTTACCATCAGGTGATCCGTCTGCTCGTTTGCCACCTATGCCATAAAAAAAAGTTAAGATCTCACAAGCAGTAAATTGACATTGAATGCAGTATGTACATAAATTTAGTGTTATATATGTCGTGAAGCATGAAATGACTGGCCGTATCCTCGAGGAGCTCCGACAAAACAGAGTCAACGGAGCTCCGCTTAATACGGTAACACCAGTCATTTCATGATCTAGTCAATTCAGTGATCTGGCCACAACATATACATAATTTAATTCACATATTCTTTCACAGGTGTCATTATGGGCTGGGGGTGTGGTTCTCCACAATTTGGTCCTTAAACCAGATGTATTGCAGCAGGAAGTATCATTACCATTTACTCTTGTATCAGGCCGAATTCACGAATTACTGATACAGGTGCCATGGACAAAAATCATATCAGAACCTATCGTTGTTACAATAGACACCATAGGTTTGTAGTGTAACTTCTAAATAAGTATAATACCTACTAAAACAATATAAAATCCATATTTATACATATTTCAACGTAATTGCAGAATGTGTTCTGAGTCTTCATCCTCCTGCTCCAGAAGAAAGCTCACCCTCCGATGCTCCAAGGTAAATTAAATTAATTTCAAATACCTATTTACTGTTAACTCAGTGCACATGAGTACTCTATGGGTAATGGGTATAATGTCCACACAGTTTACACGATAAGTTTACGGTAACTAATAATTAGTGATCGGAAATTCGGGGGCAATTTCATATTTTCCCAAGAAAGAATAGTATGGATATGCCTTTCTGAATAAATTTATAGATTTTCATACAAAAAAATCCCGGGATACAGTGATCGTTAAAAGCGTTGGGATTCTCAATTGTAATGAATTGTAGTAAATGTTGATCTTATTGAAAATTTTATGTATGCTATCAAAAAACATAAATTCAACGTTCTGTTAATTCAAAACGGCAACTGCATATTATGCTAGGTCCCCAATTTTAGGTATAATTGCCCCCGAATTTCCGATCACTACTAATAATTTTATGGTATTAATGAATGAGTTATTTAGTTCTAGAACACAAGTGATGGAAGCGCCGCCGGGATACATGCAGGCGCTAGTCCGTCGTGTCGTCAGCAACATATCACTGAAAGTTCACCACTTAATAGTAAAATACGTTCAAGACGACATTGTGCTCTCACTAAACGTCAAGCACTTGTCCATTGAAAGTTGCGGTCCCGACTGGATACCCACTTTTGCAGGTAAAGTACCTACTTACTAATAAAAAATAATAAAAATATACCTGAATTTAACTTTACTCATACATTTTAAATAAAACTACACTTTTACTTATTCAGCGACCGGTTTCGGACATCATCTTCAAGCAGTTGTTTTTGTCATTATGCTTAATTCTAAATTGTCCATAAAGATTTCTGCACACAATGGCGAGAGGGGACTTCCCATAGCCAAACCGTCTGTTTGTTCATAAGTCCTTATATTTAAAATAATTCTGAGATAAACATTTCTTTCTGTAAGGTCTATAATTTGTTGCGCAGCGACCGGTTTCGGGCATCGAATAACTAAAAGTGTAGTTTTATTAAAAATTTATGTGGAATAAGTGAAAAATCCTTAACTAAAATGACTGATATAATGTTCCACCAAGAACCTACAATCAAAAGTATTAACTAACTGAATTTAACTCCATTACAAATGGAAGTTCTTATTGCAAAACTGTTTATGTAACTAAGCCTATTGTATTATTACAAATACGAATACATGATAAAAAAGTATATGGCCAGTTTTACGTAAACAAATAAACAATAACCAAAGAAGTACATATAATCAAAATACACATACTCTGTGTGTATTCTTTGTGATACATACGGTTAAAATTGTGCCACACGCTAAGAAGAAGACAAATATTATTCGATCGAAACGAAATAATGATGATAATACAATATATATAAAAATAACATCACTCACTGCCTTTCAATGTCTTTCGGAAGAGTGAAAAACGAGAGGTTCCGGTCATTGTCATTATTTAAGCAACCAAATGCAATGCAATAATTTTCGCTGCATGTCATAATATTTTCTGCGTAATAATATCACCAAGAATATGCAAAATAATAAATAAAGCGAAGGCAACGAGACGCGTGCACGTGACGGCGGGCGCGGCGCTAGTGTCGCGCAATCCGGCTGGCGTGTTGCAGCCGTCTGATCCAGATCTAGATCGGTTCTAGAGCCGATCTAGATCGGCTTGTTCATCTACTTATAGATTTATACCTAAAGCGCGGAGTGTGTCAGGCCTGACGATATTAGAGACCGCATAACATCTATTTAAGAGTGCGCCCCAAGCCCCCTTACCTCCCCTATACCAAAAATACTCCAAAATATAACCATATTCATTTCAGACATTGATCAAACTGAGCCAGTGATCAGACGGGCAGTCGTCCTGGATAATCTAACTTTATGCCTAGACCAAACTGACTCAGATGGAAAAATAAGATATTACCAAGAACCTCTTCTCTACAGATGTCAACTCAATCTAAGGTATACTGAACTGATGCCTTTATTCAACTTTTTTATACCTTACTGTTTGTTCATCCACTCATCCCGGTCCTTCACGTACTATAATACCTAATAATACCTGAACTACTGTTTTCGTATGCCTTGTATTCAAAATTTACAGTTCATGGCTAATAATATACTATACTATAAATATAATATACTACACATATATAATATTGAAAACTCATGGCTTACTATCCACAAGTAGTATTAGCCCGATAGAAAAGTAGATAATAAACCATTAGTCATCTATACCTTCCTTGCTTGATTTCAGAGTCCTTACGCGGCTTGTGTCTGCTAATATACGCCGCGCAAGTAGCCTCAGCATCGAACTTCGATCCGAAAGGTTGGCGTGGGGTGTCACAAGCGACCAAATGACGCTCCTCATCAGGCTCCTAAAAGAGAGCCGTGACATCGAACCCAAAACAAACTTACAAAGAATGGGAAACACGTCGGCTACGTTAAACACCAGCCCGCCACGTAATATAAATAATTTTAACTAAAGCTAATGCAATTGTGGGATGCTCTTTGTATCCCATAAAATTTTATGTCATAATTCCCTTTTGGCATAAAAATCTTGTACAGAAATATTAATCTTCCTTATCGTAATTCTACATAATTACTATTCCCCCTAAACTTTAAAAGTAATAAACAATAATGCCCTAAAAAAGGAATGACTAAACAATATTTGTCCTAACTGAAAATTGCATAAATGTACTAGTTAAATAACATGAACAATAACACCTAAATCGTTATTGACATAACTGAAAAGTACATAATTATATTTAGGACTAAATATATAAATTTCCTTTAATAAGAACACCATACTGAAGTCGTAAACTAATGTGTGAGCGAGCTCGGGAATTCGGAGCACCCTGATGTAGATCATTTAGGTTCGGAGACTGTGATGAGGAGGCGAGATTGCTCATTAACAATAACAAAAATGACCTAAATCGTCATAACTGAAAGTTCATAATTATATTTAGGACTAAATATACAATAAATACCCTTTTATAAGAACACCATACGGAAGTCGTAAACTAATGCGGGAGCGAGCGAAGCGAGCTCGGGAATTCAGAGCAAACCCGACGTGGATCATTTAGGTTCGAAGATTTTTGGTTGAGAACCACAGAAAGGAGCCCCGAGGGGCTGCGTCGACTGCTTGCATGCTTGCCTACTTACAAGCTTGCATGCTTCTCTACCTAGCAGCCTACCTACTTACCACTACCCACTACTAACGTACTGGTTCTTACTAACTACGCTATACATAGCTGTGAAGTAAAAATAAATAGAAGACAGAAGTTTTAAAATGTCTGTTTCCTTTTCAAGTTTGATATGCAAAAATACGATTAGTATATTTAATGTTATGTAACTTATGTTTTAGGCAAATTTTAAGTTATTCGAATGAAGGTATTTGACATGCTATAGATTATTAGGAAAATTAACGTTATCCAACTTTATATGGTTCATTCCAATCAAAAAAAAAGCAAAAGGTAAACAAAGATAGACTCTAGTATGCATCTGACATTGACATGTGTCATTTCCTTAGTAAATTTGTTTACCTTTTGCTTTTTTTATTGGAATGAACTATAGTTAGGGACATTTCGAATTATTCCAATGAAAATATGCGCAAATATTTTTATGCCAAAATATTGTATACACAATAATATTAAGCAAAGTCCAAATGGCCCTAAAAATTTTATGCTATACTAAAGAAACCCGCAATTGTAATTAGCATTTTTTTTATATAATTTCGTTCATTTATGTTTTATTACGTTTGACTAATTCACACAAACCGGACGTAGCCTTCTTGTTTGGAGTATGCGTTATTTTTCATAGATATAGGCGTCTCCTGTGTCTGTATCATATGATGTCTCTGCGTAACTACCTAGCACAAAAGTTGTCTCTCAAAGTCCAACTTGACTTCAATAGGTGTTTTGTTCGCTGCAGAGCCCGTGCCGTCAGCCACGGCCGAGCCGGCCCGCTCGGGCAGCTGGTCGGAGTGGGCGTGGTCGTGGATGCCGTCGTGGTCCGACCGCGCTGGTGGGACCGACGCAGAGCGCCAGCCACCTTCACCAACACCCATCTCATTCTCGGCTTACTTGGATGATGTCTGTCTGATTTTTAAGGTGATTTTGTCGCAGCAGTATCGGCTATTACTTATAGTAGATGACGACACTTGAGTTTTCGAAATAAATGATTTTCTATAGTTTATTAAGGAATAATACCTATTATTTTTCTATAGGTGATGGAAATAGAAGCAGGAAATAGAAAACGGCCACGTGGATTCCTCGAAATAAAAACACTTAATTTGGCCGTTAAGGGTAATTTATGTGTGCCAACTTCATTGAATATTAAACTAGGATTACGTTCACTTGTTATGAAGACACAGGATAAATGCACCTGTGGGCACGTAGATACCACACTGAATGACGAAGAACCTACATTTTATATAATTAGAATTGATGATGACGAGAGTACTGTAGAGTGGAGCTGGCCTGACGATGGCTTTGATGAAGGCAAAGTGGACAAGGCGGAGGCGGCCGAAGAAGATGTCCCGTCTACCACCGGAAAAGTAATGTCTTTATATCCTCGCTCTTGTTTTTTAGTCGGTTGTTGGCTTTATTTTTCTTATTGCTTTATTTTTCTAAAGGAAACTGAAGCTACAAATAGGCAAACTGAAGATGGTTCCGAAAAGTCATCGATACAAGCAAAAGGCGAACCGTCCGGCTTAGACAGTTTGTGGCAGAAAATGAACCCTCTAGTTTACATCGAGTATGTTCACGAGAGGTCACCTCCAATAACTAACATCAACCCATATGATAATCCACCTAAAGATTTCGAGTATAGGTATGACTTTTTCCTTATTTTACAATATACTGTTTTTTATATCCGTTGAAATTTGTTTAGTTAGTTAGTCTTGTTTTAAATGTGTTTTTTAACAGTAATTGGTTGGAAGAGTGTGGTCTTGATATCCAAGTTCAACCTGTCAGATTAAGAGTGTGTATGGGATTGATTCACCGCATAGACACCCTTAAAAAAATATGGCAACATTCAGTTAGCGCAACGGAAATAGGCGAGTATGAACATAATACATTGGTTTTAATTTTACATGATAAAAATATTTATTATAATATTATCTGACCTGTAACTTAAACTTCTATTCATCACACTGAGCAACTTTTGTTTTACTACTTAACTGAAAAGTCTCTTCATACAAAATCAGCTGTTTGGCCAATTTTGTATGAAGCGCATAATATACCTTTGCTATTTCAGCAAAGTCGTACAGCAACAGTTGTTAAGTATGATGAGTGTAAACTCCAGTTTACGGGCCCAACATTTGATTGTTACACCCATGGAAATCTTAAAATTTCTTACTGTATGTTTTAGAATCAATACCACGTGTATTGACCGTAGAAGAGATGGACCATTTATTGGATAATTTACCTCAACGTCGGATAAACATAGACTTGAAACAATTGGAACTGTGTTTATATCCTTGGGACCACTCGCTGACAGAAAGGCCGCTTAAGCCACCGGCACTGGTAGAAGTAAACGTTCCAAAAGGCAACATAGTAATCAATTGCCCTTTATATCCGCACAGGTAAATCAATGTACATAACTTAACCTTAAGTTATGTAATGAAGCTTAATGGACGTGGATTTTTTGGCTAAAGGTCTAAAATTGTCACCGTATTACTGAACTTGACTGTACTAAATACGATATCTTCTTCAGTTCGCAATTAAAAACAAAATACAAAGCAAGAATATCAAATGGAGTCATAAATAGCAAAAGAAACTCACTTTAAAAATTTCTAAAAGCGGACACTGCAACCAACTGCAAATAAAATATTATCGTTTTCATTTTGTAATCTTTTACAGGGTTTGTTCAGCAGCGAGTCAAGTACCGGAAGATCGTGGGATGCTATGGCGAGGGGCCAAGCTTCATATCTCATCTTGTTTTAACTCTCTCGAAGTCAAAATTACTTCGTCCACTGGAGAACAAGCTAAACCTTGTGCTAGGGCAGATTTAAGACTGGTGGTGCACATTCTGTTGCATCAAAACTACTTTAAAGTTTTGAAACAAGAGCCTGTCTTGTTTAGCTATTCACTTAAATTGCGTAAGTTTATTCTGATCTTATTCTCAGGTCAGATCCCATTGCTTTTACATAAAGTGGTATTTCCCCATATTAAGACCCTCGCCCTTTACTTCAGGAGATGGCGGTTTTGAATATCTGCGAGGTACAAACTTTGTAACACCAGTACTTAAATTTTGTCCGTTATCGAGCAATTGCTACACTACAGCAACAACTGTTAAATTTTAAAGAAAATATTTATTTGTTTAACAAGTGAGCAAAATTATTTTTTGCTACTAGTGCTGACTTTAAATCACGAACTAGTGAAGTAGTCTAGAATTGAATCACGAGCGTAGCGAGTGATTCTAATATAAACTACTGAACAAAGTGATTGATTTAAAGGCACGAGACATAAAAATAACTTGCTCTCGTGTGAAACATACAACTTTTCATCTCGACCAGCGAGAAAAGTTAAAACGTAGTTGATTAAATTCTTCTTGGAGACAATATAGTTTATTGTTTTTAATTTAGAGGTTGCGTTCGGAAACTGCGCTGCTTGACATTTTTAAGAAAACCTAAGATGAAAACCAAACATGATATTTTTAAGTAAGCTATATTAATGTTTACTAGTATATATTTTATTATAAATATTACGTCTTTAAAAATGCAAACATACAACTTATAACATACAAAATATTGTGTCTATAAGTAAAATCGCAAGGCCAAAAAGAGTTTCTGAACGAACCATCGCCCATATTTTTTCCAACGCCGCGCAAAAGGCGGTGTTCGAAATTCGAATCACTTTTTCTCACGCTCACAGCAAAAATAGTTTTTCCTGCAAGGTTTTAGGGACCAAACCCTTTTCGTGCTGGAGAGGTGAAATAGTTATTTGTTCAACTAGTGAGCAAAGTTATTTTTTGCTACGAGTGCTGACTTTAACTTACGAACTAGCGAAGTAGTCTAGAATTGAATCACGAGCGTAGCTAGTGATTCTTATACAGACTGCTGAGCACAGTAAGTGATTTAAAGGCACGAGACATAAAAATAACTTGCTCTCGTGTCAAACATACAACCTTTCACCTCGACCAGCAAGAAAAGTTAAAACGTAGTTGATTAATTTTTCTTTGGAGACAATATAGTTTTTTATTATAATGTTACACGTGACCGCGGGTGATGCTAAGTGCAACACTAGGCAACCGCCGTCTAGTCCTTGTGGATAGAACGGTTAAATGTGCCACATGATAAGAAGAAGAAGATTATAATGTTTTACTTTAGAGGTTGCTTTCGGAAACTGCGCTGCTTGTCATTTTTATGAAAACCTAAGATGAAAACCAAACATGATATTTTTAAGTAATCAATATAATAAATAAATAAATGATTAATATTCGGGACAAATCACACACGGTCATCTGGCCTCAAACTAGGATTCCCTGTATTATAGGAACCAGAGACTGATATACATACACACACATATACGTTTAAATACATACATATTATGGTTCATTCCAATCAAAAAAAAGCAAAAGGTAAACAAACATAGTATGCAGATGACATTGACATGTGTCAGTTCCATAATAAGTTTTTTTACGTTTTGCTTTTTTTGATTGGAATGAAGTATAGATATAATGCGCCCAGACACAGAGCAAACAATTCTGCTCATCACAGAAATGTTTGCCCCGGGTGGGGATCGAACCCACGACTCTCGGATCAGTAGTCAGGATCACTAACCACTGAGCCACCGAGTCAGTCAAAATTTTTTATGTTTACAAGTACATATTTATTTTAAATATTACGTTTTTAAAAATGCAATAGCAAAATTTATAAACTTAAATTTCATTAAATAACAAACAACATTTTGTGCCTATGAGTTAAATCGCTAGGCCAAAATGAGTTTCTGAACGAACTATCGCCCATATTGTTTTCAGCACCGCGCAAAAGGTGGTGTTCAAAATTCGAATCACTTTTTCTCACGCTCGCAGGAAAAACTGTTTTTGCTTTGAGTTTTTAGGGACTAAAGGTAACCTTTTCGTGCTGGACAGGTGAAAATAAATTTAAATATGTTGATAAATCTAAATTATAGACAAAAATGTTTTTGACACTACTTATAAATACTGGTCATAATAAATATGCATTGTGATTTGAACAGACGAAGCGAATATTTCGGGCTCGGCGCCGCGTCTGGAGACAGCGTGTCAAGTGCTTTGGTCACTCGTCAACAAAACCTATTCGAATCTGCTGCGTTGTTCCACCATGGCTAAGGACGCTCTTAGAGATGAAGGTACATTTTATGGACCATTTATTTTTTGCCTAGCTAATAAAAACAAGTTCTATATTAATCTTTTTAATTCGATTTTACAGAGTTAGTGGCACTGGACGTGACTTTTGAAGATGCGACGTTACGTGGCTATCGCACTAGGAATGTAAACACTCACGTTTTCATAGTACAAAGCGCCCGTGGCACCGTACACCAGTCAACAGGTGAGTGATCAAGTGATAACATTTTAAAATTTAAACCCGAATACTGTTACTTAAAAAAGAATGAAACTGTTTATTTCACTTCATCTACATACAGAATGTAAGGGACAGGTTTCCGAAAACTTTAAGAGCATGCTCAGTAGACGTAACTGAACAACTTTCCATAAGAATTTAAAACAAGCAAGCCCTTACAGTTTTCGGAAACCTATCCCTTACACCCTGTATATTTTTTGTTTTTTTACTCTCTATTAGTAAGCCCTTGGCATCATCTCACCTGATTATCATCATCTCATTTTACTCAAAACTAACGCAGAAATCTTAGAATAGGAAGATTATACATGGGAAACTCGTTTTCCGAAGGGTGTTAGTTAATATAATGTTAAAATTATGTATTTTAAACCTTATTTATTGATTTATATACTCTTTATTATACACACAAAAAAAATATATAAACAGCAACAAAAGACACAATATTAAAGTAACAGTGGGACAATGTGGGCGCTCTTATTTTACTTATCACTAAAGAATATCCTCCACTTCTGCTACCATAGCTACGGAACAATTTGGATTATTTTTCAGGGCTCAAAGCTGTAAATCAAGCTTGGATATTCTCAGCTCCTGACGTACCCAGTAATACGTAAGTTAAATGTGTACTGCCTCTCAAATATTTTTTTAAAACGACGTGTACAGATCGACGTAATAAAGTAAGTTAAACTAATTTTACAAGCAATAATTGTTCAGCTTTTTTACGAAATCCGAAAAAATATTATCAAGCTATAGCTGACTTCGTAAATATAGATGTTATGTGTTTTCAGCACTTAATCTCCGAAGTAAATAAGTCTGGTTCCTATTTCTTCCTTGCAGACCCTTTATCCGCGGGGCAGTGCAGTGGTGTCCTGAGGAGACGTCTGAAGCCCTCGAGTACGTAGGCATATGGACGGAGCCAATCGCGATCGCCATAGACCCGCTCTTCGTGGCTTGGTTCGCGTACAAACCGCGTGTTAGACCACTCCCTGGTCAGTGTCTATTGATTAATAGGCCTCTGTAATGTTCTATAGCCCTAACCGCTCCTCTGAAAGATACCCCTGAGTTGGTGCGAGAAACATATAAGTATTATTTACACGGAACGGTGTTACTCAGCACAATTGTAGGGGGAGGTCCCCGAGAACCGGACACTTAAGGAATAAAAAAGTAATAATAATTGTGTAATAGTCTAATTTGTTTATTTCACTTCAATAAGCTCTCAACTATATACCTAACCCAACTAGCAAAGTAGTCTCAGAACTCGCATCTTATAGGAGTAATACACTTACAAAGCTCCTATAACAGTTTTGAAACATGCCATCGCTCCTATAAAAGCAATAGATAAGCCAGAATAGACTCAAAAACGTTTAATCTCATTGCTTAGCCTTATATGCGCTTTTAGGATAATTTTATAAAACTGTTGTAAGTAAAGTGTCCTATAATAGCATGTTGTAAGCATGTTGTAAAACTGTTATCCTATATCCACATTTTGTAAGTTCGTTTGGTTTCATAATAGGCTTACTCATGCTACTGCAAGTATGTTAGTTTTATATAAACATAGCATAAGAGTACTATAATAATATGCATTTGTAATCTTATTCAAGACATTTGTAGGATGAACAGCAATAAGTAAGACAGGTATATGAGCGATATAGGATGAGCATACTTATAAGAGAATAAAGCGGGATAATTTTAAGTGTGTTTTATCTTGTATTCATCTTGGGAAGACAATAAAAGGACATGGTTAAAATATCAAAATACTAGCTTGCCACCGCGGCTCCGCCCGCGTTAACATCGTTTATGGTGCTTGGCGCGCGAAATATTTATGAAAGCGTTCCAAATTAGTTTCGTTAGAGTAATTTTTACTCTGCTGCTGTCAATAGCCTATTATATTTTGTATAAGTGTGAAAGGGACAAACTTTTGTCAGGTGAATCTTAACTTGGTTATGGAATGACTTCCAAGTTACACCGCGGTAGGTTAACCCACGAGTAAGCTGAGTATATAATATAGGAGGCTTAACAACACTTTCTGAATTTCTGACTTCAAAAATACAGAAACACGTGTATTAATAATAATTTTAACGGGTGAACATTTATTCCAATTTACAAGTAAATCGACCGATGGAAAAGGCTAGCTCTTTACCAACTATCATATATTGCTACATTTAAACCAATCCCCATTTTAATTCCTTGGGGGTTGAAGTTTCAGAAATCACCCTTAGTGGTTGTTAATATCAGCAAAAGTATTTTAAGTATAAATATGATATTTTTGTATTCCTAACTTGAGAAATAATTAGTTCTTCATACTTACTTTTATCCCCTATATTTTATTTTATTACATATATAATATTTTATTTTTGCAACAAAATAAAGCCTATGTGCTCCAAGGTACAATCTATCTCCATACCAAAACTCATCAAAATTGGTTGCGTGGGTGTGAAAACGTAACAGACCGACAGACTTTCGTATTTTAATATATTAGTAACATGGCGCTAATATTTTTAACATGGCGCTTGCGCTAGTCTTTTTGATGGCTGATATAAGACAAAATGGTTTTACAATAGTTTGACAAGGCGCTTACGAAATGCTGATTTTTAAAAATGGCGGCGTCAGTACTGTTTTAGCTAATAAATAATAAAACATGAATACTTTATACTCATATTTAGTAAGGCGCATCAAAATTTTAGCTTTATATGGGGTTCAATTTACAGTAAATAAAAAATCCCCATACAAATTGTTATTATAAACACTATAAACAGACATTTATGTGACTAATGAATTATACGACATAAAACTTATCTTATTTTCACATTTTTAAATTTCACATCTTATGTGCACAACACACGCGTTATTATTTTAGCTTTATGCGGGATACATTTTAGACTCACAAAAACATTACTAAGAGCATAGTAAGCACGTTTGAATTTAAGTAAAACCATAATAAGATCATTTAGGCTTAGAAGCTTCTCACGTATGATCAATATAAGCCTATACAGGCTTATAAGTTACTTACGTATGACCAATAAAAGCCTATTTACGCTTTTAAGTTACTTTCGGATAATTACTATCAGTATGAACGGCATTCAGTAAGACTGATATAGATTGGATTTAAAACTAAACGCTCTTATAAGGAGTGCCCAAACCCAGGCTTATAAGAGGATATAGGAGTGAAATAAGAGTAAAAATAAGTAGTCTTGAGATAAATATAGGACTACATTTTGCTAGTTGGGAAGCAACACAAATAAAATGTTACTTAAATGTAGTATGTACTAAGGAATAATTAATATAGAAAAATTGGTGTTATCAAAAAGGTGACCTAATGACGGACGGCCAACTTTTCGTTCATTTTAAAACTTATAAACATTATTTTCAGAAACAATTCGTAACAATATCTATTACAATAGAACAAATCAACACTTATTTAAAAAAAAAAAAACTGAATTTTAATGAACTTTGGTCATAATCAGGAAAAAAAATTTTTGATGATTTGCTCAGGGATTTTTTTTTCGACATCACCTCATCGATGGCTTTTTTCAATATTTCATATTTGGGGGTATTCTTATACAGGGTGTAACAGAAGTGTGTGACAATACTTCAAGGTTAGCTTTTACCCATCAAACTGAACAACTTTTGTTCTACAACTTTGTTGAAATCGCAAAAAAATTTTTGGACTTTTCATACAAACTTGGTTCGCCAGCTGATCGATTTGTATGAAAAGTTGAATCTGAAAACAAAATACAAAAATAATGACTATTACACACCGGAGCGCATTCCGGCGCAGTGTGATGATATCCGCCTAAGCGATAAGCTACTAAAAAACTTTGTATATAATTATTTTTTACTAGTTAAGCATAGGATATTTTTTTATACAGAGGCTGTGCCAAGCTTCCTGCCGAAAACGATTTCGTCGAATGTATTTATGATGAAACGTCGCTTTACTCCACCTGTAAGTCGTTTTACAAAAATTTTACTTAGTAGATATGCAGGGATTGTTTATTTTTTAAGTTTATTCGGAGTTTTCCTGCGTAATCGAATCAGAAATAAGGGGATACGTAGAAAAACTAAAGTAACCTACATATATATCTAAAAAATCGCTAAACTGAAGTGGCAGTAGGTGGGGGACATATCTTGTAGAAAAGAGTTCTATTGGGGCATTAAAATTCTCGAGTGATGACTGCGCACCGCAAGACCAAGGGTAGACAGGCCTCCCATTCGGTGGGCCGATGACTTGGTGAAGGTCGTGGAAAGCTGTATGCGGGCAGCGCAAAACCGGTCGGCGTGGAAATCCTTAGGGGAGGCCTTTATTCAGCAGTTAACATCTATTGGCTGATGATGATGATATATAACAATGTTTATTTTTTGGCTGCTAGTCGTCGAGTGGCCGAGGCGGCAGCCGCAGTGGGTCAGCCGCTGAGCTAGTGCACCAGAGAACTAAGAGCGTTGGTACCAGCAGCGACAAAGAGGGCAAAGACTCAAAGGTATGAAGTCTGAAGGATCGATTGTCTGTGTTTAATGATGAATTATTTTAATTGATTTGGTCATAGTTATGCCATAACGATCCAATTGATTTAAAGTAAGTAAAGGATAATGTACTTTATGATCACTGACAAAGTACATCACTCGCTTACTTAAATCAGTTGGATCGTTATGGTATAACTACAGCCATTTAAAAGTTTATTTTTTCGTTTAAAATCAAAATATGTTTAATTATTAGCTTTTATTCTGCAGGTAGATATTTCCTTAACTATTTAGACGTGAGATCAGTTTACACATCGACATACTTTTGGTACAAACTACCTCTGCATCAGTTACAGCGGTCCCGTAGTACATAATACAATAGCATCATCAAACCATCTTTAGATCAAAGCTCGTTTAATAATAATATTCCCACCACACGGCTTTTTTCTTACACATGAGTCTAGCCCTGAAGAAAATATCGATCCAGTATTAAAAGTGCAACTGTTTTAATCTCATAAAATTATTAAGTAAGTATAATTGTTTTAATTATTCACCATAACCATATTTTGACCATACATACGTAGTCACTACATATTTTTTGTCGTACTTACAGAGTATTTAATTTTTTTCGGAGCAATTACCTTCAGCAGCTTTACGCTTTACAAGCCTTCATACACTCAAACCAAGTGGCAAAAGTCTCCGTCCAAAAGCGCTGTGGAATGTTAGCGCAAAAGACAATGCTCGTTTGTGCCCCAGAGTCATATTCGTACTTACATTTTCATTATTTTTTCCTGAAATATTACAAAAACTAGATAAAGTGAAGAAACGTAATACAAATAATTCAATATTTCTCATTTTTTCAAAATTCATGTCAAAGTTGGGACAAAAAAGATATTAAAAAAATTTGTTGATATCTGACTAATTCACATGGATCACTTTAGGAAGATGGAAACATTTTAGGACTTATATTCAATAAATTTTACTCCGATTTATTACAAAAATAAGATTACGTGACGCGATATAAAAAATAATAATGGGTATTCTCTATTGCCTGTAAATGTTTGGAAAATGGATATAAATAAATAAAAAATACTTTCATGTAACCGTTCCGATACATGAAAGATTGATAGGCATTTAATTTCATTCACCTCTTTCAATAGTGTTGTGAAATTAACGAATAAATGTGTCAATTTAATGATATTAAAATAACGATACCTTTTCCTTAACCAGTATTTAAAAATACCAATGATTATATGAATATGGATATCAAATGAAAATGATAGAAACAGCAAAGAATCCTATCCTATTCCTATACTATTGAACGAGTTAAGTGTCCCGACGATTTCGAAAACGGCTTGAAACCTTTTGACGAAAATCTAGGATTAGGGGTTAAAACTCACCAGAAATCAATCTATGGGAATTATCTTCGAAAAATTTCATTTAAGGGAGATATTAGCGAAATTACATAAAAGCAGAACGCATATGATGCTTATTTTTAACACTATATTCCAGCGCGATCTGGCGTAACGGTTCGGTGCTACCTTTCTTTTATGTAGGTCTGGGTTCGAATCCCACGAGACTTCATTGATTTTTTGTCTTTTTTTTGGGTAATTTTTATTGTTTTATTATTATGTAAATAAAAAGACTTAAGAGCGATAAAAAAATACCATGCACGCGGGATACGAAGTGTGTCGAAAATATTGTAAGTTTTATTCAGCAATTTTACTTATCGCGTACATAGGATTTATTTATTCTACCATTCTACATTTTAAGGTTTTAATAATATTGTATTTACAGGTTGTATCGCGTAGTTGCCATAGCTGGTACAACGTACTTACATTTTGTCAAACGAGACAATCGTAATTTTGAATGAAAATCCACGGCTAAACAAAACTATCAAAGAAGTTGACATTGTATTAACTGTTATTTACTAAAGGTGGCGCTGTATGTATTTATGATATTTCACTGTTTTCTGAATGAAATTACAGAAAATATATAAGTTTTAACTTTTAGATTGGACAGATAAAATCAAAAAGTTTATTGTGTGAATTTGTATAGATTTGAACCAAGTAAAGTTTGAAATGCAGTGACTGCGCTTCTAGGTACCTTATTCAAAGACTCTGACTCGGATCTATTGAAGTTTGCAGTAATTTATATACATGAACGCAAATTACAATAAAATTATACGTGTCATATAAAAGATTTCAACGCGAGCTGCATTAACAAGTTTTCATATAAAAGACATCAACGAGTGTTACAATGTTTATGTTTCGAATTTACTGTGAATTACATTTGTTTTTTTTTATATCTTTGTCGAAAACGATTCTAACAATAATCATTCTATCGATCTATGGTTAGTTGTTTTAGATCTACAATAAATCTGTGACAGTCTAAACCTAAACTTATTCTAGAAATAAGATGAATTTATTTTGATAGTACCTACGTAATTTTTGTACATACATACTAATGTAATGCTAATGTATTTCACTAATGGCGCCATCTTTTGTCGAGTAGGTGAATTACATTACTTGGAGCCCTTTGTTGCTAACATTGACTTTTAAAGCACGTTCCGCGCTACTCGACAACAGATGGCGTGCAGTTCTTGAAATAATGAGCTCAGGAATGACAGACAACATGCACTGATATTTTCGAGTATTTTTCTGACATTTTTCATGTCTCCAGTTTTTTAAGTGAATTAGTTGTCCATTAAGTGAATTAGTTTATAAACGCTCCGATTGAACGTGCGAAGCTCGGTCAACCATGAATGATATTACTTATATTTCAATTCATTTTAAAAGATTTTACATAGTTTATCAGTAACGCAAACTCCATGTATGGTATGCACTTCTCTGTTCAGTTTTTAAATCCTGTCATTATTTTTTGTTAATTACTCAAAGTGTGAACACACCGAGCTACGTCTGAATAATTTAACCAAATATTTCACACAGGTAAAATAATGATTGATTGAAATACTATAAGGTTATCTTAGGAGACTTTTATTTACCTTTCACTAGGAACCACAAAGCATTATTTTATGGTGAGCCTACAAATATAAGGTTATCTTATTACATTAGATGGGTAGAAACTAGAACCACAGATCCTTCACTGAACTGAAGTAACCAGGCGCGGTCCCGGGGGGCGGGGGGGGGGGGGGGGTCGTAGGACTCGTAGGGGTCATGACCCCCCAAAATCATGGACATCAAATTGCCAAACCTTCTTTAAATAGAAAATTCACGAATATTTAATAAATAATGAACCTCCTGCTTAAAATGTTTGCCTTCTTGTAAAAACAGGGCCATAGGTTCTTCTGTTTTATGAACGAGATTTCTGGATGCATATGCGCAAAAGAAGTTGCTCGCGCTTTCTTATACATCATCATAATCATCATCAGCCGAAAGACGACCACTGCTGGACATCGACCGGTCCTGCGCTGCCCGCATCCAGCGGCTTCCCGCAACCTTTACCAGGTCACGTTCCATCGCCCTTTGGGTGACCTTGAGCCTTATGAGGCCCATAGTAATCCCGGCCTTATGAGGCCCGACTCTTAGCTCAAGTTTCCGCGTTAGAATTGTAAATGCCACCTTTCTATCATCCTTAAAGATGGACAAGTATCTTGCAATACACCACTCATTTCCACAAAGCATTGTTGCATTTTAAGACCATGACGAAAATTATATAACATAATAACTCAATCATCACTTCTCGTTAACTCAGCCATCACAGTGGTTTATTTTTTTTATAATTTAGGAAAGAACAGTACGAGTATCAAATGCCAACTGATAGTAATCTAATGAACTGAAGTTTATTATATTACCCTCAAACAAGTCTTACCTTACTTCAATTAGGCGTATGACAAAACTTACGTAGTGGACTACGTACAGTGTGAGTGATATCTCATATACAAGCCCAGAGTGTTGCGTTCCAATAAATATTATTAAAGTGTATTACATATATAAGGCGACTTTAAATTAGTTCTTGATATGTAAGGCTATGAATCTGCCCATAATAACAAACAACTTTCCCTAAGGAACCCATAGTCAAATCACAAAAAAAATTTGGACTCTACATACAAATCGATCAACTGATCGGCCAAATTAGTATGAAGACTCCAAAAATTTTTTTTTGCGATTTGACTATGTGTTCCTTAGGGAAAGTTGTTTGTTATCATGAGCACATGCATAGCCTTTCGTATCAAGAACTAATTTAAAGTCACCCTATATATGCGGCAATTTAAACTTTTTCATGCTATTTTTAACTGACTTCAAAAAAGAAGGAGGTTCTCAATTCTACTGTATGTTGTTTTTTTTTTAAGTTTGTTACGCGATTACTCCGCCAATTATGAATCGATTTTGATGATTCTTTTTTTGCTTGGTAGGTAATAGTAATACTTCAGAGGTGGTCCCATATACATTTTATCTAAATTGATTTAGCGGTTTTAGAAAAAATCATCAAAAACAAAAAAAAAATAGCAAAATTGTAGCTGTTACTATTGAAGTCGGTTTTTAACGTGTTCAGCGTTGTTGATTATTGTATTATATTAACTTTTAAATTATTTTATACATAACGACCTAATGTTTGTATGGGTAGGTGGAAATCATAAGAAGCATATAGTGGTTAAATTCACTTTGTAGAAGGCTCTTACGCGCGTTTTCTGTTGTTTTATTACAGAGCCAAGAGGAGTCTCCTAAAGGGGAAAAAATGCTCGGCTCTTACGCGTGTTTTCCTTTGTTTTATCACAGAGTCAAGAGAAGGAGTCTCCTAAAGGGGACAAAATGCTCGGCTCTTACGCGTGTTTTCCTTTGTTTTATCACAGAGTCAAGAGAAGGAGTCTCCTAAAGGGGACAAAATGCTCGGCTCTTATGCGTGGTTTCCGTTGTTTTATCACAGAGCCAAGAGTAGGAGTCGCCTAAAGGAGACAAAATGCTCGGCTCTTACGCGTATTTTGCTTTATTTTATCACGCTCTGTGATCAGCTCTTACGCGTGTATTCTATTGTTTATCACAGAGCCAAGAGAAGGAGTCGCCTAAAGGGGGCAAGATACTGGGCTCTTACTCGTGTTTTCTCTTATTTCATCATAGAGCCAAGTAAAGGAGTCGCCCAAAGGGGACAAGACGCTTGAGCTACACGAGCGGCTGAAAAAGACGCTGATTACGGTGGACATGGGGCTGGTCGTCGTGTACGTGACGACTGCGACGGCGCCCGCCGTCGACTGCGCCACGCTGCGGCTGGCCATCGATCGCCACGCCGCCAATAATGGAAACGTGCTCGCAGTCGGGTAATTTGACCCTAATTTTTTTTAAATCCGTAATTGGTAAGCCCTTGGCATCATCTCACCTGATGGTAAGTGATGATGATGCCGAAGATGGAAGCAGACTTACCAAGATCTTAGCTATCTTACCTTCACGCCGGAGCACATAAATGCTGCTAACATTTATGTTTAGCGGCAAGACTTAGATAAGATGGTGGTAGCTAGCCAAGCGGGCTCAGAAAATGCCCTACCAATAACTAAACCGAGTCCTTCAAATTTGAACCCCACCCCGGGTAAACCCACTAGACCACAGAGGCGGTTAGTTTAATTATCATTATCATCAGCCAAAAGACGTCAATTTTTGAACAAAGCCCTACCTTCAAAAGATTTCTAAGTCAACCGATCTTGCGCTGCTCGCATCCAGCGGCAAATTTTTATTTAGGTTTTAATAAACCTTTATGTAAGTAGTACATATTGCAGATCTCTAGGTAGACCATTTCGGGAACTAAATCCAAGTGTGTTCTACAGTTGATCAGAACTATCTGCCTTGAGGAAATAATATTATGGGGCAGTGGTCACAATAGATCTACTTAGGTGGCAGTGATCCATTAGGACCAACATCTAGTCCTATTCTCCTATTACTTTATTTTATTATTTTATTTGTTTTAGGAAGACTAATAGCTAAATGTTTACAGTGGTAACATTACACATGAATAGATACAATGCTATTAATAAGTCTCCACCGATAGGTAACCAGATAAGAGCAAGTGCATATTTGTAACAATATTAAGTATATATAAAGAAAAAACTTAAAAACTGTAGTGCCTATTAAGCTAACTTTAAACAAACAGAAATATAAAGTAAGATAAAGAAAAAGTTAAGGATTTGCAAAGAAATCTGAACCCAGAATCTTGCATACTGTTGAGACGCTGGAGCAGAAGAGGTCAAGATTATGAGAAATAGAAAACCTATTGCATGTTTTGGATACTCGAGACATAAAGGAGTTTTCTATTAAATTAGTACGAGCAAATTGTATGTACAAAAGCGAGCGCTGCCTTAAACTGAGTTGATTGGTGCGTAAGCAAATCTTAGATAGTAATTCTGGACAATCGATGGAGGAGTTGACTATATTGAATAAGAAAGTAGTGTCATTTATATTATATTTCGCCTTAGTTCTAAAGGTAGGAAGTGATACTTCTTACATGTTGGTAATCGATGGATCTTTGCCGAATTTTAAAATCCAAAGACCGAAGAAACTTTTTTTGTATTCCTTCAATATGTGACTTATAGATTTCGTATTGGGGGTTCCAAACCTGTGATGCATATTCGAGTTGGCTGCGCACGAAGGCACAGTAAAGAATTTTTATGACTTTAATATCACTGAAGCTGTGGGAGGTTCTCATTACGAATCCTAAGGATTTACTTGCTTTAGACACGATAATCTATATGTTTATCAAATTTGATAAACATCGGATGTATCCACTCTATTGATTATTGTGTTGCGCGCAAGGTATACCCAACATCAATTGTGGTACGTTTTCGTGAAAAAGTCACGACAAAACATTTGGATAGTCTATTCTATTCTATCAGCCGAAATACGTCCACTGCTGGACAAAGGCCTCCCCCAAGAATTTCCACACCGACCGGTCCTGTGCGGCTCGCATCCAGCGGCTTCCTGCAACCTTTACCAGGTCGTCGGTCCACCGAGTCGGAGGCCTGCCCACACTGCGTCTTCCGGTGCGCGGGCGCTATTCGAGAACTTTACTGCCCCAACGGCCATCTGTTCTATGAGCCCTGCCCACTGCCACTTAAGTCTAGCGATTCTGAGTGCTATGTCGGTAACTTTAGTTCTCCTATGTATCTTCTCATTTCTGATTCGTTACGTTATATCTCCGAAACTGTTCACCGCTGCACTGGAAGACGTTTTCAAGCTTCTGGACTGGAGAGGACTCGGCATTAACATCAATGACGAGTACATCACTCACCTTCGATTTGCTGACGATATCGTGATCATGGCTGAGACCTTGGAGGAGCTAGGCGCAATGCTCGAAGGACTCAGTAGAGTCTCCCAACAAGTGGGTCTTAAAATGAACATGTATTAGACGAAAATCATGTCAAACGTCCGTGTTACACCCACTCCTCTGAAGGTTGGAGACTCTACACTCGAAGTTGTTGACGAGTATGTATACCTGGGACAAACAGTCCAGTTAGGTAGGTCCAACTTCGAGAAAGAGATCAATCGTCGAATCCAACTCGGTTGGGCAGCGTTCGGGAAGCTTCGCAATATCTTCACGTCCAAAATACCGCAGTGTCTCAAGACTAAAGTCTTTGACCAGTGTGTGTTGCCAGTGATGACATATGGATCCGAGACATGGTCGCTTACTAAGGGCCTCATAAGAAGGCTCAAAGTCACACAAAGGGCGATGGAGCGTGCTATGCTTGGTGTTTCCCTACGTGATCGAATCAGAAATGAGGAGACATTTGGATATGTTAAGATCCAACTTATTTAGCGAACAGTAAGTGTCAAACCTATATAAGTCCTCCTGAAGTAGTTTTATATCCGTGGTATTATTAATTATTTTAATTATCTTCATACCATCAGCAAACAAGAGTATTCTAGAGTGAATAAAGCATTTCTTAATGTCATTGATAAAGATTATAAAAAGCAACGGCCCCAATAAGGATCCCTAGGGAACACCTGAAGGGATAAGTAACCAGTTAGATTGGTAACCATTTAGAACTACAGCTTGACTCCTACGTTCAATGTATGACGAGAACCACCGAAACAAGTCGCCGTGAATACCTATATTATAAAGCTTCATTAATAGAATTTTGTGATCAATTCGGTCAAAACATTTACTATAGTCGGTATAGATTATATCAACTTGTTTTTGACTATCCATACCTTCTGTTATAATTTCGTTTGTAATCAAAAGGTTTGTTGTTGTGGATCGTTTTTTGAGAAAGCCATGTTGATCTATAACAAAATAACAGGTGAGTGCAGAATAGACCTGATTGTAAAAAAAAAATCCAATACCTTAGCGAAGAGACACAATTTTGGAATATTTTTTCTAAATAATAATAATAGTCTCCAGTACAATCTTGAAGACATTAAAAATCTGAAATATAAAAATGTATTTTGCCTTAGGATTTTCTACTTGAATACTGGGATGGTTATAACTCCGTGCCCCGGCTTTACATGCACAATAGGCGCTGGTTGATTGGTTACAAAAAAATACTCATTCTCTTGAAATCCTAGGTCTATAAAGTTTTGTTTTTCTACATAGATCGGAAAGAAACGCAATGCGTATATCCACAGACATGCACCCCGCTCCCCGGAGCGGAGCGACGATATAAAACTTCTTTGCGTATATCATAATCTTAAAACATTTTTTGTGTTTATTACAGCTTAGGGCGCTGGTCAATGCATTCTTCTGGCTTTACAAAAAATATTTGGCAAGATATTAAACACGATGGTCCAACTTTCAATATTGGAGAACTCGGTAAGATACATACCTAAGTAAATCGATCATACAATAATTCCTAGTGAATTATTTTAAATATTAACAGTCCACATTATCGTCTCGACTGGTGGGGCACGACTCTCTTCCCTTCTTCTTGAGAAGGTTAGGCCGTACTCTACACACGGTGGTCAAGTTCGGATTGGTGGATGTTGTGGGGCTGGTAACTAACCCCAGTGTCAAAAGTTTTCAAACCGCCTATATACGGCTTAACGACTGCTATCCAGTGATACATGGAAACGGTTGAGATAAATACCACTAACATTCGAATACATCCATATGATGACTGTCTGTAGTTGGTTAACTGCGATCGATGTTTCGACAGTTCGTTTATAATGTAATGGATTGTTATTATTTTTAGGAGAATCTTTCCCATGGAAAATAAATCTTGCTGATGTGTCATGTTACACATTAGATTTCAAAGCTGGGACTGAAAAGTCTGAAAAGTTTGTTGGGGGCCTTCGCTCACAGTTGAAATCAACCTTCACAATGGTGCCAAAAACTATACTAGAATTAGTCACCACAACAGTGACTTTGTCAGTGGTATCGAAGTCAGTGATTTTCAAGACTGTAACAAGAAAACCGGGATACAAAAAATCCGCTCCACCATCAGGATACGATAAAGACGAAAAGGTTTGTAAAATGTTATAATTACTTAAAGAATTTTTAGGAACATTCTGTTGTACTTAAAATCGTACTATTTATTATTTTTGTACACTAAATGGCAGATTTTTAGAGTTTAGTGCCCAAAAAGTTCCAACGTGAGTCTGTTACTAAGCCTACGCTATCTGTCCTACTTTTTAATAGCTTGATCCGTACAACTGTTTGAAACCAGTTAAAATTTTCACAGAATAAGGGTTATTAAAGCAAATATACTTAAAAATAGTACTAAATAATAATTAAAAATCAGACTCTCATATCAGAAACCTGTTTGATAAACGTTTTTTTTTTTTTAATTTTTGCTCTATCATCAATACGGTAACAAGCTTGAATCTTGGTGTTGTTATAGTGCAAACTCAAACCAACTTAGTATACAACAAATTACTATGCTAAACATCCTGTAATTAATGAAAAATATTTTTTTTATTTTTTGGTAATACATACATAATACATACTTAACATATTCTGTGGTGGTATGGATCCTCAGTGCGCGAGTCCGGGTTTTTAAATAAATGTATATCTGACTCATATCATACAACACCTCCGATTGACCAGCACTTACCCGGGATTTGGTACATTTATGGCAAAGTTAAGTTATATAATATTAAAGAAAATAATTCGTAATTCAATATGGAATAAACAATTAGCTTTAGCTATTTTATCAACAAGATTATGCCTAGGCCATCGATATGAGAGACATTAGATGAGGTTAATACTGCCCGACTGCGTAGTCGCTAATAGTGGTTTGCTCCCCTATGTTGAGTAGCGCCGCCTTTTTGCGCACCATTCGCAATCTGACAAGCGATGAGTAAACATCCCGTATTTAAATGAAAATATGTCTTACAGTGCAGTGAAATGTGCTAAAACAATAAAAAAAATAAAGAACAAAACTAACAGCAACATTTCTTATCACTTTTTTCTTGTTATTTTATGAATATTTTGTCATTTTATAGTGATGCTACGCTACTCGTCGCTAGATGTCGCTTGTAGATAACATTAATTAAATACATGCCTCCCTACTCGTCGCTAGATGTCGCTAGTAGATAACATTAAATACATAAACCTTAAGCTTATCACACAACGGCGATATTTGTTTAAATACATGCCTCCCTCTTCACCCCGCTTCAGCCCCCGCAAGACGAACACGCTGGTTCAGAAACAAACAGAGCGAGTAACCTTATCTAATGTCTCTCATATCGATGGCCTAGGCAGTGTTGAACAATTTAGTAATTATTTTTATTTTTTCGTTGACGCAGAGAATGAAATTTTTTACCGGCGGTGGAGGTAATTTTAAACCAACATCGCTAAAAGAGTTTGTCAGGGGACCGTCAAGGTGAGTTTGAAATAAACAGTTTCGTTGCATTTTTTCCAACGGCCGCTAAAATCTAAATGCATATGGCCCTTCTACATCTCTGTCCCATGTTTCTTATAGATTTTATTGATTTGTACATATTGTTAAGGAGATGGCTATCAGGATTTCCTTTTATTTTTTGGCTCAAGTTGTACTAGCGCCACTACGACAGTTACCAACTTTTTTTACCCAATAGGAGATAATAACAAATCATTAATTTCTTGTTTTATTTTATTTTTTCAGTCGTAAAAAGAGTGTGGATAACGTAAGTTGAAAACGTGAAGATATTATCTTAATTATTTGTACAATAAAGAGTTTACAAACAATCAAACCTAATAACACTACTCAACAAATTTTAAACTTTTTTAATTATCTGAGGTCTGACTATGTGATTATTATTACTTGCTATAGACCCAATAAAAATACGTAAATGAAGTTTTTCTATCACATCTCATTTTCAAGATAAAAGAGGCAAGTCTAAATCGCGATTTTCTTACAAAATCTTGCAATAACTTAAATTTTTTTAAATGTTTTGTTTGAAACTTCGAAGGTTTCTTGTTTCAGTTGGCTTTTCTCTTGTAATGGGATCTAGGAGTATTTCAGACATGCTCTAAGAGTAATCTGCGCTGCGAGCATAGCTGGCTTCAGTCTTCCTTGGAAACGTTTTTAGAATGCAGCTATATCTTGACGACAACGTTCTCCGTGTTCATCTCTTACTGAACCCAAATTTTCGGCGAAAAAGTCTTATATGTAAATGGAGGAAATGTGATTTTAACGACATATTACATAAAGTGTACCCCATATTATGGTAGCAGTCCAACATAACATTAATTCTATCGCGAAAGTCAGCGGATTTATTGTTACCACGGTTTTTTTTGACATATCAATAAAAGCGTTCCATGGATGTTTTTCAGTATAGTTAAGAGTAGATAAATGTAAAAGATGAATATTCAATCCAAATGCGCTCTTTGATTTTTGCCTTATTATATTAACCTTGGGAAAATGCGTGAGAAAGTTAAATAATGTAGCCTACCAAATGACTTTTTTATTCTTCTATTGTACCAACTATAGTACCAACCTTTGAGATTTGTATACAGGATGTAACAAAATTGATCATTTGTTTTGTCATTTTTGTATGAAGAGTCCAAAATTTTTTTTGCGATTTGACCAAAGCCGTAGAACATAAGTTGTTCAGTACGATGAGTAGAATCCCCAGTTAACGGGTCCTACACTAATTTTGTTACACCCTGTATAACTTTAGAGAACATAATTTAGGAATCCACATCTTATCTTCAATTCTTTTTTTTTGAGTTGAGTAGTGTTAATTACAAGTTGCACTGTTCTGCTGCAGCATTATTTTAAAACGTTATACGAGTATTAATATAATAAAAATCTGTTTAAAAACTGTGCTTCATTGTTATATTCATATACCAAAAACTACTTACTAAAAATGTTTTTCGCAGAAATCGGCATCTGATGAAGTCGAGCAGTCAGAACCCTCGCAAGATGAGCAAATCGCGCAAACGTTTTCTCGCGGTCCGCTCGTGTCTATCGGGCTGAACCTGCACGCAGACACTCCGCCCATCATTATCAGATTGGACCAGGAGCAGGTTTGTTTCTGAGTGTTAAATACTCAACGTAATTAACCTAGCCTCGCCTCTACGCCATAGATTTCTGTATCAAACCATCCCTGTTAGAGCAGACTAATTAAACAAAATTTTCACCTGACCAATTTATTTGCTAAATCACATTCGCAATAAGCAAACTACGCAAGTCTAGATGTCATCGTTCTTGAAGTATGTCAAGAATAAATTTATTTTATCGCTATTTTAAAGTATGATGAAATTTTATTGTAGCAAATATGCAAAATGTCATAAATTGTTAATTTCAGGTGCACATAGTCGCAGCCGCATTGCACTGTATAAAACACCTGATATCGCTTCTAAAATCGACTTCGCCTGTTGCACAATCACGAAAGCCCGGTTCTCAGCCATTTTTAGGGTCCAGCAAATCCATAACGATGTATGTATCTACCTATCTGTGTTCTAGTTTTTTTATACATAGAAAATATACTAAAGAGTTGTAGAACACTGAACCCTGATCAAGTTTTTGGTAGTGGTCTTTTTACATCCTGAATATAGAGGGGCCGTTAAACTTATTCCCCAACATAATGGGGAACTGGCTATCTTATCGCCATGCCGGAACACATAAATGCTATTAACATTAATGTTTGGCGGAAAGACTTAGATAAGATGGTGGTAGACAGGCAGGCTCAGAATATGCCACCAACCTAAAAAGTTGTAACGCGCCGAGAATCGTCCTGCCTGACGATTCATAATCGAGCGGACTAGCACTAGACGACGGAGGCGGTTCTACTTTAAATACATCCCAATATGAATCTGTGATTATGTTATATTTCCAAAATTATCTATTATGTTTTCATATATGTAGGCCTTTTGCCGAAAATGAAGAGGAACCACAAAGAACTGGAAGTCAGGACAGTAAATCTGAACTTATATCCATATACCAGGCCCGCCCGCAAGACGAAAGTAAGTAAACTGTTTGGGTGTTTGTTTTGTTCCTTAAGGTTTTAAACGTTTAACGTCAGTCACCTCATTTCATACTTTACCTGAGTCAAAACTATTCACTATATTTTTGGTTTTATCTGTCTAACGTAAAAGTTATAACTTATTATTTTATGAAATTAAAAAGAATTCATTTTATGAAATCTTATCATACTATTAATGAGCTATCTTGTAAGCGCCAACGATTTCTAAAACGGCTTGAAACCTTTCGACAGAAATCAAGGGCTAATAGTTAAAAATCACCAGAAATTGATCTGTGAGGGAAGTATCTTCGAAAACATTAATTTAAAGGAGATTTGAGCGAAATATACATAAAATGTAAACAGCATATGATTCTTATTTTTAACGATCACTTGTAAGTACTAAGTGACCTAGCAGTTTTGTTGCGAACTTTTAACATTTTGCTGCTTTTAGGTCCGAATTGACCACTAGTCCAGCAGACTTGAACTTTATGTAAATATAATGACTTAAGAGCGATTAAAAAATACCATGCACGCGGGATACTAACTGATGTCGAAAATAGTGTACGTCCTATTCAGCAACAATTTTACTTACCGGTTCATTCCAAACAGGAAGATATGGGTGACATATTCATAGAACGTAACTTGTAGCGTTTTCATAAAGTTGAATCAGCTCTCCAGGGCGCTCTGTCTTGAGCACGGTGAATGTTGGCCTGCAGTGTCATCCCGGTGATTTCTTTGATCGCGTCAGTCCATCGCATGGGCATGCGTCCTCTACTCCTCTTTCCTTCCATACGGCCAGTAACGATTAGCTTTTCCAAGCTGTCTGATCTATTTCTGACGGTGTGTCCGAAGAATTTTAGAACTCCTTGCATGCAGATGGTTGAGACCCTTGTTTTGATGTTGAGTTCCATCAGGATAGACTCATTTGTACGACGCTCAGTCCATGATATTCGGAGCCATCTGCGGCAGCGCCACATTTCGAATACATCTAACCTGCGACGGGTTCGGGCTTTTATGGTCCAGTTTCCTAAGCATACAAGAATATTGAGAAGATAAGAGTCCGCATGAGTTTGATCTTGGTTTTGCGGTTGATGCCTCTGTTTCTCTATATCTTCTCAAATCTCTTTACCGCTGCCTCGGTCATCTGTGCTCTTCGAATAACCTCGTCACAGTCGCCATCGTCGCTAATTTGTGAGCCTAGGTAAACGAACTTATGCACTACGTCAAGGTCACTCAGTTCATTAGTTCGCGCCATGACACCGGTACGATCAACGAACATGAACATAGTTTTGCTTCTGTTGATATAAAGCCCATATTCCTTGCTGATGCGTTCAATTCTCACGAGGAGTTCAGACAGTTCAAACTCGGAAGCGCCTGTGATTGTGGTGTCGTCTGCAAACCGTAGATTGTTCGGAAGGTATCCACCAATACCTCCCTCCCAACCCTCTAAAACTCGTCTCATTATGTGTTCACCGATGAGACTGAACAATTGCGGTGACAGGGTACATCCTTGACGTACTCCTCTTTAAAGGGTTGTGACGCGCTTTCCTCCAGTCTTACTCTTGAATTACTGCTCAGGTACAGGCTTCGTACAAGAAAGGTTAGATGATGTGGTATGACCATTTCCCTCATAACGTTGAACATTCTCTTCCAGTCAATGCAATCGAAGGCCTTGGCGTAATCGATAAAGCACATAGCTATACCGATGTTGTGCTCCCTGCCTTTCTCAATTAATTACCTTGTATTCAGAATCTGTTCTCTTGTACCGCGGCCTTTTACAATTTCCGCCTGTTCTTTAGGTATTTGTCTACTAATGTAGGATTCCAACCGCTTGTTCACAAGCGGTTAAAGGATTTTACTGGCGTGTGAAATGAGTGAAATTGTTCTGTAGTTCTCACATTTCCGCGTTGAACCTTTCTTGGAACTACTGTTAACTCGGTCCAATCTTCCGGCCATTGACCAATTCTCCAGACCTTTTGACAGATATTGTGCATGATCTTTGTACCTTCCGTTCCCATATTCTTCAGCATTTGAGCAATAACGCCATCACTACTGCAAGCACTCAGTTTCAGAGCACTGACGGCTGTCTCCACCTCGTGCAGAAGGATATCCGGTTCTTTGTCTACGTAATCTTGGTCTAGGCTTTCGTCTTCCTCTTCACTGGCGTTGCTGCTATAAAGCTGCTGGCAGTATTGCCTCCATCTGTCTAGGATTGCGTCTTTCAATGGTCCAGTGTTTTGGTTTAAACTCTTGAGCGAGGATCTTAACTTTCTGGAACATATCACGAGCGTGAGCTGTCTGTGAACTTTTTTCTATGTCATCACAAATCCCATTGATGTACGCTTCCCTGTCTTTCCTATAAAGCTTTTGGATGGCGTTGTGAAGTTCCGCATAGCGTTGTCTGTCTTGATCGGATCGCAGACCATCTACTTTCAACGTTTTCCGCTCTTTCATTTTGTCCCATGTATGGGTGCTCATCAAGTCAGCTTTAGGTGTAATGTTTTTATATTTCTCTGCAGCTTACTTGTACTAGGTACTTGATTTCAGGATTTTCTAGGACGTATCAGCCAGGGTTCGGAAACCGGTTTTTTGAAAATACCGGTTTCGGTCATTGACCCCTATATCGAAATAATATCAATAGGCATGTTTACCGCGTGCAATCAATTGAAAGCGTGCGAGAAAGTGAGCAGAAGACTCGGGCAGTGGCACCCGCGCGACGCGCCTGTACTTGACTAAGTTTGGTTTTAACCGGTTAATTTAGTTCTTATTTCGTTTAGAAAACCGCTTCCTGATTAACCGATATTTTATTCAAATTTACCGGTTAAGCTGGAAACCGGTTTTAACCTGAACGGAATCGTTAACCGAAATTCGAACGAAATTAACCGGTATTTGTTAACCGGTTCCGAACCTTGCTTATTTCACCCCTTTTCGTATATGCGCTTTATAAAGACACACTGTATAAATTTATAGGGTATCCCAAAAAATCAACGATAATCCTTGGAGTGCTGATGGGCCAGGTCCAGACTAGCCAGAAAATGTATATTTCACTTTAATAAAAGTGTCATAGTTTTCGAGATATTGGCACTTTCATGAAAATTTTAATCCCTTAATTTTGAACCTTTATGGTACCTACAAAAAAAATACCAGGTTATAGTGGCATATTTACTTAAAAATATGCGCATCAAGTGCAGTTTTTAAAATAATAAAAGTTTTACCAAAGTTCGCTTTACAAAAAATATACTTATTAAATTTTTAGTGCAAAATGAGCTCATTTCAAACTGCACCAAAAATCAGGAGTTTTAATGAAAATACTTTCAAAAGATTGAAATATGGTGTTTTTAGTATTTAATTTTAATCAAATGACCAAATTGCTTGCCACCTTGCACAACCATACTTCGTGCCCGGTGTTCTGAAAGGAGTTGAACAAGAAAGCCGGGTCTGTCACCCGCTTCGCCACCACCGTTGCATCCCTCCCAGCCCTCGCCCGGCCAACGGTACCACCGGAGTCGGCCCCTGCGAGTCCATGGCCCCCGCTAACCTGCCAGCAGACGTGGGGCACCTCTAGCGGCCAAGAGGAAGACCTTCCGCCACCCCACCTGTCACCGTCCTGCCGAGGCCGAGTGACACCGCTGCCGCCGCACTGTCCCAGAAAATGTTCCTGTAAGCCCTAGGACTATTGTAGCAGTTGCTCGGCCCAGCCGAAGCGACCGCTGTGGGCCAGGTCCCCGCCCCAAGAATCCGCTCATGATGAATGGCGGCTGAAGCTTCCACGCCAGGCGATCCGTCACGAAAACGTCTACCCCAAGCAATTTGATCATTTGATTTAAATTAAATACTAAAAAACGCCATAATTTAATCTTTTGAAAGTATTTTCATTATAACTCCTAATTATTGGTACAGTTTGAAATGAACTCATTTTGCACAAAATAATAAATATATTTTTTGTAAAGCGAATTTTGGTAAAACTTTTATTATTTTGAAAACTGCACTTGATGCGCATATTTTTAAGAAAACATGCCACTATACCCTGGTACCATAAAGGTTCAAAATTAAGGGATTAAAATTTGAAAAGCGTAATTATTTTTTTTAATTTTATTTTTTGAGCAAACCGATTTAAAAAATAATATTTATTACTGTTGATAGCTTTATTCCTCTGTAATACTTAGTAAAAAACAGAATAAAAGTATACCTAAATTTGTAGACATGGCATTGGTAATTTTGTGCTAAGATAGACATTTTTAAGTATGTCATAAAAATGACAATATCTCGAAAACGATGACACTTTTACTTAAGTGAAATATACATTTTCTGGCCAGTCAGGACCGGCCCATCAGCACTCCAAGGATTATCGTTGGTTTTTGGGACCTGTATATAAATAAATAACATTTACTTAAATTAATTAATATAATAATCTTTAATGTAAATTAATAACGTTATTTAAATGTATTTTTTAAGAGTACTTTATTTAATTTTGGTTATGGTTTTGATCATCTATTCATAACAAAAAACAAAAAACAAAAAAAACTTGTGTATTAGTTTGCCGCTTTTTGGGACTGATTTTCTACAGTGACAACACCAAAAATTTTTATCCTATTAGTGTTAATATTTATTAACTTGTAGTATTCGCAGAGGTGGTACACTTGAAAAAATTCATATGGTTTCAATGGGTTATCAACCGAGCCACTGCTGTCATTTCGTCGGAGGGCACGAAGCTGGCGTTCGAAATGGAAGATTTCATCACGACACTAGATGTACAGGAGCATTATCGCCAGCTCAAGATGAAAATGGCTTCCTTTTGTGTGAAACACTTTATGAAGTAAGTGTTATTTTTTATGTAGCCTAATTAAATCCCACTACAACAGGAAGGCCTATTTATCTCACACCATCATCATCGGCCAAAAGACGTCTACTGCTGAACAAAGGCTTCCCCAAGGATTTTCACGCCAACCGGTCTTGCGCTGCCGCATCTAGCGGCTTCCTGCAACCTTTAATGGATCATCCACCGGTTACTGGTCCACCCGAGTAGGAGGCCTGTCCACGCTACGTCTATAGTGTGCGGTCGCCACTACTGGTAACCTACAACGCTTACACTGCAGACAGATGAGAGCAATATTTTCACATCCAAAATAACACAGCGTCTCAAGTTTGACCAGTGTGAGTGTTGCCAGTAATGGTAATGACAAATGGAACCGAGACATGGTCGCTTACGATGAGCGCGCTATGCTCGAAATTTACCTGATCGAATGACAAATGAGGAGATACGTAGGAGAATTAAAGTAACCGACATAGCTTACACAATCGCTAAACTGAACTGTATCTCACACGCAATGTATATTTTAGCCTAAAATCCTGAACAAAAAACAAATCGTGTCTCTGAATTCGCCTTGAATCACGATTCACTGTAATTGTTTTGCTTTTAACTTCATATTCAATTAGCTATTATAAATAAGACTACCTATACTGCTCGTGTTTTGATTTAGGGACGAAGAGGGAGAATGGAAATGTGGAATCTTAGGAGGTCGAGTGTTAGAAGTCCGTGAGCCAACTAGCTCTAAAGAAGATCAATTCTTATCTGTAACTATAACGCAGGCACAGTGAGTATTAAACTTAACTTTACCAATTATTCTGGTTCTATTACATAATTTTAATATTAGTAACCACGTTCATTTTGTTATTTAACAGGATATCGACTTTACCGCCAAGTTGGAAAGAAGAACTCAATCCAAAGTTATTAGATCGTAAAGAAGTAAGTGAACTACATTTAATAAAAATAGTATTTTTCAGAGTTTCAAAATTTTAAAAATATGATATTTATCTCTCTTATTACAGAATACCGACAATATGTTTGAAATATATGCAGTTCTGGCACCGATAGAGGCGGTCCTCGAAGCTTCGTTATTAGAACAAATCTTGACTCTAATACATGAAACATATTCATCCACAAATTGCCCAATGGAAGCCGAAATTGAATTGTACGTCATGAATTTTCATTGTTTCTGGCAAACTGTCGTTTCAAATTTATTTATTATTAGCTTGTGGCCGCGGCTTCGCCCGCGTAAACTAAAAAAGCGGTTACACTATCCTATTATAATCTATAAAATATTGAATAGTAAATCATCCGAGATTAATCTCAAAAATAACTGAGCCGAGAGGCGAGTATGCATCGAAGGGGCCATCTAGGGAGTTGGAAAAGACGTTAAAAGGTAAGGAAAGGGACTTTCCGCGGAGCGGAAATTAGAAGAGTTGCAGAGCAAAAAGGTTTTGTCGAAGGGTAGTGACTTGACAAACTAAGGGAGCAACAGAAAGAGAAGGATGTTTTCTGGAGATTTTAGACGTTATGTAGAAGATTTGAAATGTTGACTTTTTGACATATTGACCATTTTCCATTCAGTCATTTCGAAATTTTAACGCTGTGATGTTTCGACGACTCGAAGCTCCGACGTTGTGATGCGATGGTTCGACATTTTGTCATTTTGATACTTTAATATTTTGATATTCGATATTTTAGTTGTTTAATATTTCGAAATTTTGACTTTTGAACATTAACAGTTGAGATATTTCGACATTTGATTTTCGATATTTCGCAATTTGGATATTTGGATATTTCGATCTTTTGATATTTTTTCATTTTGATATTAAAAATTACGACGTGTCGTTATTTCGGCATTATTACATATACTTACGTTTCGATGTTTTGCCATTTTGTTATTTATGAAGAACTTCTCGTTCATAACTACTCGACTGACTCGGTTAGTGATCCTGACCTCTGATCCGAGAGTCGTGGGTTCGATCCCCACACAGGGCAAACTTTTCTGTGATGTTTGCTCTGAGTCTGGGTGTATAATATCTATATATGTATGTATGTATTCCCCTTCCTTAGTGCTCGCCTATGTTCTATAAGGAAACTCTGTGCAAAATTTCAAGTTTCTAGTCCCAGCGGTTAGGACTGTGCGTTGATCTATCAGTCAGTCAGTTTCTTCTTTTATATACAGGGTGGAATGTTGGAACGCCACCTGAAGAGAAAGTACTCTAAATACTGGAGATACCAAATTTCACTCAAAGGAAACATTCCTTTATTTTCAAAAAGAAGCAAAATACATTCAAAGATTTTTGAAAATACCTTTGGCACACCCATCCATCGAACCGGCTTAAATCCGTAAAAAAAAACAGCCTGTACTTTTATGGCATTAATCGATAGGGCCAGAAATTAAGATCAAATCTCTCTAATAAACGTGGTAAGTTAAATAAAAGGAAAACCAAGAAAACTTATAAATTCAATGAGACACTTTTACTCAAGCACTAAAGCACTTTTTATTGAAGGGTTTATCGAATTACTTATGTCAATTAAAAATTCATGGTTCATAACACAAGATTTCATGGTTTTCCTTTCATTTAACTTACCATGTTTATAGGAAAGATTTGATCCTTATGATTGATCCTATATATTAATCCATAAAAGTACAGGTGTTATTTTTTTCGGATTTTAGCCGGTCCGTTTCCTGGGTGTGGCAAGGGTATTTTCAAAAATATTTGAATGTAGTTTTGCTTTTTTTTTAAAACAAAAGAAATGTTTCTTTTGAGAAAATTTGCTATCTCCAGTATTTAGAGTACTTTCCCTCCCAACATTCCACCCTGTATTCGGTACAACTGTTTCGAAGGTAGTTTCTAAGCTCATACGCCTTTCTTTTTGATTAAATTCATTAGGAGAATTCATTCTTTGTTGTAGGAGACCCGCTGTATCGTGGCCTTTCTGTTACTTGAGCGCTGGTGGCATGCGGCTCATTATTTGCGCAATCGACAATCAAAAAAACACAGATGATAGCATTCTTCTGGAGGTGCGTTTTTTGTGTTGTTTTATATTTTACAATAACTAATGTATTACATTCTTTGTTTAAGATTGTTTTTATTAGGCAAAAGCTGTTATTGCTAATCTGTTTATTAATGAAATTACATATTGTTTCAGTTCACTAAGGTCACAATGAATCCACACCCAGAGAACCCAATAAGCAGGTGCAGAAATATTTCATTATGTTTTAATATCATATAAACAAGGTAGACAATTCAATTTAATTTTTATTTTGATTGTAATAGGCGACCCTTGACGCTGGAGTCCAGTTGGTCGCCCTCAGAAGGAAGTTTAGAAGGACGCCAATACGACATCCTTATAGAAGACGTGGCCGTATTCTCCACACAAATGACTCAGCTTATAGTGCAAGAGGTTGGTGTCGAAAAAAAAAAATGCTACATGACCGGTCGGTTTTCTTGAAAGCCACATTTAGTGTGTTGCAGTAGGTTTACGGAAGTAGTTTCTACTCATTGTATAAAAAAAAAACATGAATCAATTTAAAACACGAAAATATTAATATAAACAGTATAGATATGAAAAAAAAAGTTATATAGGTAAGCGGTTTAATTACTAAAGAATGATCCCATCCAGGTAACCTTGGCTTGACAAAAAAAATGTTTTATGAGTGAAATCCCAAAATACGTGGATGATCTATTATGATTTGCTAATTGTCAATAATACAGGATTTTTTCGATTTCTAAAGAGTTTATTAGAGATGGGACAGATATCCGGTTACTATCTGGTATCCGGCCTATCCGGCCAATATTTTTTTATCCGGCCGGATACCGGATAGTAGCTTAATTATCCGGCCCCGCCGGATAGTTAGAATGTTGATAATAATAATCGAAAACACACAAAATAAAACCAGTTGTAATTTTCCTTTCATTTCACTTTTTAATGAGGTAGTAATTATGGTTTTTGTCCCAGTGCCACCTCGAGAAATTTTCATTCACATAAATGAAATCACACTTAACGAATTGTTGCTTTTCGGCGAAATACGTCTATAAATGCGACTTTTTCGGTACACTTGCCATTTTTACAAACACAAATAAAAATATGTCCAGTGCCACGATTTACTTTGTATCCAAGCGCAGATCCAGGGGGGCAATGGGTGCAATTGCCCCCCCCCCCCTCCCTGAAGCCTGACCGAAGTACTAAAACTTCTATAAATCGCTCGCTACGACCGCGATTTTTATAAATTTACCCCCCGCCCCCCCCACCGAACGAAATCCTGAATCCGCGACTGTTTGTGTCAATAATTAAAACTATTATATTGTATAGTCTGGGCGACCAAAAATTGCGATCGGCGACCAGTCGCTATTTAGATTATCTCAAAAAGGTGATTTTAGGCTTAAAAAACCTGAACTGAAATGTTACTATAGATATAACTGATATATGCAATAACAATCCTTTCTTCGGTAAAAGGATACCCACCCAAACTGATGCAAAAAGTTTTATTTCTTATTTTTTTTACATTGGCTAACTCAGAGGACTTTGTTAACGCTGGCTAAGGGGAAGCATTTTGTAAATTATGTAGAAAACCGTTGCGTGCACATAAAGGAAGATCTTGTTTTTACCTCATTTATTGCAGCTCCAAAAAATATTCTCTAAAAGGAAAAAGCCAACTTTTAAAGTAGTTTATACGAATACATTTTATAATACTAATGCTCATAAATTGGGCTATTTTAGGCTACTATTAAAAAAAAATGGCGATTTTAGGCTTCTAGGCACCGAGTTTTTCGCGACTTGAACTAGAATTTATCTGGCAAGACTGCACTGCACTCAGTCGCATCATAGCATTCCAGAATGCCATCCGTTTGTAGGCATTTTAGACGGCCGGATAATTTGGCCGAATATTCGGTATCTGGTTATCCGGCCAAACCACTATCCGTCCCATCTCTAGAGTTTATATTATAAATGTATCTATAAAGAATTTTGTGGGTTTTCCTCTTCACGTTATTACAACGAGACTCTATTATATTTTAGAAAAATCATATGGAATTTCTGAATAAAGGCGCAGGCGTAGAAAATCCAGCCCGCAAGTGGAGTCAAATAGACGATCTGGCGACCTTAACACCCATACTACATCCGTATGTAGAGAAGATATATTATTTTAAAACTAACTTATTCGATTTCGTTCACAACCCATAAAGTTCCTAATGCAGGGGCACGGGTTTCTTCCAATATCTCGGGAAGGTTAGGCCATACCCCACACATGGGGGCCGAGTTCGGATTGGTGGAGGTTGTGGGGCTAGGAGCCACCGACCTGGCTTAACGACTGCTATCTGTGTGATAGCAGCTGGCACCAACGGCTTAAAGTGCCTTGCGAAGCACGGAAACGGTCGAAATAATTCCACTAACAGTCAACCCCTTCCAGCTTATGACCGTGTCTGTAGTCAGTTAACATGCATGATCGACGCGACCACGCAAGCCGAACTGAGCCACGACCGTTTCTACTACGATGATTGACGGAAATTTACGGCAGCGTTTCGTTACTGCCTTTCGCTAATATTTTTTGATACTGCAAATATCTACTATATATTTGATAAGTAAAATGTGATATTGAACAATCGAGTAACTGCGATGCAAATGTATTATTGTAAATTATAATATTTTCAGAATAAATTTAAACTGCATTTTTGCACCGGCCCTGTTTTTTGGTGAGACTTTGATGTGCGGTTCCGCCTGGGAAATTAACCTGTTGTCTGACTGCGCGATAGACCTCAGCGTAGACCATCTTCAACTGATTAAAAGAAACATCGAAGATTTTGGCCGAGTCTTAAGAACACGGTATTTCGAACATGATTTTATAACAAAAAGGAAACGCCTAGTCATCTTGCGTAGTAAAAATGATTTCTTATGTGTTTAGTTTATGGAGACATTATTTAGAATAACACTACTCACAAAGTTTCCATAATTCTTCTGCGTCATTCCTTACAGGGTGATTGGTAATTCGACGTGATCCTTCAAGGGGGTTATACTAGAGGTCATTTGCTAAAAGTAAAGTCGAGTTAACCAGGGGTCAAAAATGTATGGTTACTGAGACATTACGGTTTTTAGATTTTGTAGAAATTTTCTGCCTTGTTAACAAAAACAATTAATTATGATAAAAACATTACACTGTTAACATTAAATTGATTCTTTTTTAAAAGCTCAGAAATGAGCGCTCACTTTGAAAAATAAACCTTGCCCAAAACTCAAAAATAAACGGTCTTATGTTGTTACTTATGGACATACACTTTGAAAAAAAATCCTTGCCCAAATTCACATAGTCTTAAAAATAAACTAACTTCTGGTTGGAAATTGTGCGAGTTCGTGTCCACGAACTGTCGCGAAGATTGCTAGAAATTATCGAATCATGTTAAGCTCACGAGTACGCACAACACTAGTAAAAGAGAGGGCGGCACCGTGCAGGATATGTAGGGAAAACATCTTTTACTTGTTTGATTTATTGGATTTTTTTTCGATCCTGTGCAAAAGTTGATAACATTGTACCTTTTTAGAAAGCTTATGAAACAAGAAACTTATGTCATTAATTTGTACGCTAAGTTCACTACATTTTTTTCTAGTAATACTCAATTACGGAAAATTTATGAAAGATAATAATTTTATGCAACTTAAGACCGTTTACTTTTGAACTATGTGAGTTTTGGGCAAGGATTTTTTTTCAAAGTGAGTGCTCATTTATCAGCTTTTAAAAAGTATCAATTTAATGTTAACAGTATAATGGTGTTTTCATAATTAATTGTTTTTGGTAAAAAGGCAGAAAATTTCAAAAAATCTAAAAACTGTAATATCTCAGTAACCATACATTTTTGACCCCTAGTTAACTGGACTTAATTTGTTGCAAATGACCTCTAGTATAACCCCTTTGAAGAATCACGTTGAATTACCAATCAACCTGTACATTGTGCTATATTTTTGTGTATCCTGTATTTCTTTTTTTCAAATAATATTTATTATTTCAGTGAAACTTCAACTGCTAGTAGGGAATATATAGAGCAAACCATATGCCCGTACGCAGATTTACTAAACGCAAATCAGCTTCAAGATGATAGCGATTCATCTAGTGGAGCTAGTTCAGATGGTAAGAATTACAATAACAATGTATCAATAATGAAAATTCGCTTCGATTGTACATCGAACTGAAATTAGAATAAATATTCAATACGCAAGAGAGATAGACGTATGGTGTGACTTTCAGATCTATGACAGGTAGAGAGTACATACTTTAATCAACACTGAATTAAGTCAATATTAGCTGGTCGTGGGTATGAAGAAAGACGGAATTTCTTTGGTATATATTTGCCTTATGTAACAATCAACTTTAAGGAATATAATAATTAATCATATATTTACTTGCTCACCAGACCAATTAAAGGCGGAAGGAAACATAAGTCAAAGCCTAGGCGGAGATTCCGGAGTTGAGACAACAACGTCACATTCAACCAATAAGTCAAAAGAATTAGAGGAACCAACTGCTATGAAAAAAAATGTATCGGTAGGCTTTTTGGAACACATGTAAGTATAGTTAGTTTTATTTCCGTTATGTTAACAACCCATATCGTCCCCACTGCAGGGGCAGGAACGTAAGGCCATACTCCACACACGGGTACCAAGTCCGGATTGGTGAAGGTTGTGGGGCTAGTGGCCAACCCCAGTGTCAGATGTTTTCAAGCCGCCTATAAGGCCTCTGACCTGCTTAACGACTGCCATCCAGAGATAGCAACCGGCACCAAAAGCTTAACGTGCCTTGTGAAGCACGGAAACGGTCGAGATAAATGCCACTAACAGTCAAGTGGATGGGTTTGCCTGTTAGTGGCATTTTTCCGTTATGTACGATTATATAATAATGTTCTTATTACAGTTCGAACCCTAGAGATCACGCTGAAATATTTGTGACAATGGGCACTATGGAGATAACATTATATACGGCTGACGACGAGTCTCCAGAGATGGCTGCCCTGAGGCTACCGTACAAGAAGTCTGACCTGGTGAGCCATATAATATCATTATCACCATCTCAACTGAAAACTAACAATTTTTAACATTGGCCTCCCTATAAATTGTCACTTATTACGATTCTGAACTACATTCATTCAACGGCATCATGCAAGCGTGTCCATTGTCTTTCGGTCCCACAGTCCGGAAACTACGAGTATCGTCTGTATAGATACAAGATTGAAGATTGCATGCAGTATCAACATCTCACAATTTTAAGTCTGTTAGATCTCGTTAATCATGAGTTCTCTTCAAGTATAAACGATTGATTTTGTAGTGACCTGCGGGTTTTACTATTTCTGATTTATTAGTATTTAAAGTATATTAATTATTACTAGATCCAAAGGGATTGCCATCGGGAGCGTGGTATGTTTAGTTTTCCCTACGTGATTGAATCAGAAATTGGGAGATACGTAAGAGGACTAAAGTAACCGATATAGCTCACAGAATCGCTAAACTGGAGTGGCAGAACTGGGAACATAGCTCGTAGTACAGAGAGTTCTCTAGTGGCGATCACGCACCGGAAGACGTAGCGTAGGCAGCCCTCCTACTCGATGGATCTATGACCTGGTGAAGATTTTTTTTAATAGCAGAGGTGGCAAACGAGCAGACGGATCTACTGATGGTAAGCGATTACCGCCGCACCAGCAACACCATAGGAGTCACAAGTGCGTTGCCGGCCTTTACGGAAAGATTAGATACGGAATACGGATACTTTAGATTACGGAAAGTCGCTGGATGAGGGCAACGTCGGATCGGTCGGCGTGGAAATCCTTGGGGCCTCTGTCCAGCAGTGTTTTGGCTGATGATGTAAATTAAGGTTAAACGTCAGTGTTCCCTGATTGAAAAAAAACCGACTCGTTGAATGGTTGAATTTAAATTCGTGGGCCATTTTTTATTTAGGGGCCAATAATCTGTCCCTTTCAAACAAAGGCGATTTTCTTAGTTCAGCATGTGAATTATTAATAAAACTTCTATCAGTAGCTACCGAAAAAGAAGTATGGTCTAGAAAAATATACTAAGTAAATTAAAATATTGTATTTATTTGCAAATTATGGTAACTCAGTTGCCTTTGGCAGTTGTTTTATAACCTTAAATTTCTTTAATTTTTTCCACGTAACGTATATATTTTAATTTTTCAAAGTATACACCATTACTTTAACCTCACTTCCACGTCATTAATTACAATATACAATAACTTTTTAAATATAAAATATCTCTGGCCGTGTCCCCGCTGCTAAGCAAAATTTTACCTACCCTGTGTTTGCTAAGCAAAGTTTTGTGCACTTTTTTACTGCTAATTTACTTTATTATCTATATAGGGTGATTTTAAATTAGTTCTTGATACCAAAGGATATGCATGTGCTCGTGATAACAAACAACTTTCCCTAAGGAACCAATAGTCAAATCGCAAAAAAAAATTGGACCCACCATACAAATCGGTCAACAGACCGGCCAAATTAGTATGAAGAGTCAAATTTTTTTTGAGTTTTGACTATAGTTTCCTTAGGGAAAGTTGTTTGTTATCACGAGCACATGCATAGGCTTTCGTATCAAGAACTAATTTAAAGTCACCCTATATATCAGCCGAAAGACGTCCACTGCTGGATAATAGCCTCCCCCAAGGATTTCCACACCGACCGGTCCTGTGCGGCTCGCATACAGCGGCTTCCTGCAACCTTTACCAGATCGTCGGTCCACCGAGTCGGAGGCCTGCCCACACTGCGTCTTCCGGTGCGCGGTCGCCATTCGAGAACTTTATTGCCCCAACGGCCATCTGTTCTATGAGCTATGTGCCCTGCCCACTGCCACTTAAGTCTAGCGATTCTGAAAGCTAACTTTAACTCCTACGTGTCTCCTCATTTCTGATTCAATCACGTAGGGAAACACCAAGCACAGCACGCTCCATCGCCCTTTGGGTGACTTTGAGCCTTCTTATGAGGCTCATAGTAAGCGACCATGTCTCGGATCCATATGCCATCACTGGCAACACACACTGGCCAAAGACTTTAGTCTTGAGTTTTGAAGACTTTAGTTTAATATATTATGAATTGATATTGGGATGTGGGAGAATTGCGGTATGATGAAAGTGACCCGCGTGTGTCGCGCGAGAGTCATCAGAAGAGGCGCGTGTGTTTATTGTGCGAATACTTAGTTACCGCTGATAAACGGTGAGTTCTCTCGATATATCTCCGTTTTATTTAATGCAAATATTGTATAGTAGTACAATCAAGTAGCCTGTAGTAGAAACAAACATAATATCGGAAGATCTACCCAAGACTACCATTGACATATCACAAACACATCAATCGAATAACAGCATAATCCAAGAACAACACGAAAATTCTGGTAAAATAGAAAAAAAATAATCATTTTAACAGACGACGAAGGGAAGGGTTTATATAGTGTGTTAGAAATCTTTAAGTAGAACTATTACAATGCCCGGTGTCAAAATACAGCAAATTCTGGAATCATGTCTGTCCCATACCAAAGGCTTTGGTAAAAAAGACTATGTAGTTATAATAGGGGGGTCAAACGATAGTAATATTTTGAGTTTAAAAAGCCATCTGTACTACTATTTAAATAAACTAAGTCACAAATGTAATTTTGACAGAAGTGTACAAAAATTTACACTTGAATATAAAATCAATTAACAATATGTATAGATTTCTTTGCAACCAGTTTAAGTGGACAACATTTAATATATAGGGTGACTTTAAATTAGTTCTTGATATGAAATGCTATGCATGTGCTCGTGATTACAAACAACTTTCCCTGTGGAACCCACAGTCAAATCGCAAAAAAAGTTTTGGACCCTCCATACAAATCGGTCAACGGACCAGCCAAATTAGTATGAAGAGTAAATTTTTTTTTTGCGATTTGACTATTGGTTCCTTAGGGAAAGTTGTTTGTTATCATGAGCACATGCATATCCTTTGGTATTAAGAACTAATTTAAAGTCACCCTATATACACCTATGGCAGACGCTCCATTATTTCAAATAGAGTACGTACGAGTACGGGTGGGTAATCTGGGCAGGGCTGACACCTTCTTAGAGACATACTTCATATGGAGTACAAACGGAAATATAATGAATTCATGTCTATGCAAAGCAAACGCTACTTACAAGCTACGATGAGATCTATAAAACAGGATAGGAACAAATCAATATGCAATACACCCAAAGAAAATGTGGATAACGCTAAACTGATCACTGATTCGGCTATCTCTGAATGTCAAAAAAATAGTTTTTTCGTCCCCTCAGACAATAATTTTCTTATATTTCACCAAAATATAATGAGTATTAATAAAAATGACTGATATTGATTTGTTTTTGTCCGATAGAGATCGTGAAATTGACGTTTTATGTTTTTCTGTACATATTGATGGTTATGAGCTTGCAAAGCACTACTCCAGGAGCAAAAGGAAAAGGGGAGGCGTATGCATTTTTGTGAAAAGGTCGTTAAAATATATTATTCTAGACTGGTAGCTGAGTAGATCGATAGAAAGGATTTTTGAGTGCTGCGGTATTTCTATTCCAGAATTAAAACTAATAATTATCTGTGTATATAGGCCACTTAATAGCGATGTTCACATTTATATGGAGAACCTTTTGGATTTCTCTGATACTAATCAACTGATCCGCCAATTTTGTATGGGAAGTCCAACAATTTTTTTGCGAATTGATTATAGATTCCTTGGGGAAGATTGATCAGTTTCATGAGTAGAACCCACTCTAAAAATTTCAGGTATTTTAGAAGGACCCTAAAATCGAGGGACAATACAGTCACACTGTGATGTATATACAGGGTGTTGTTTTGGTCGACAACGAGCTTTTCAGGGGTGATAGTATACATGATACTCATGCCGAAAAAAAAATATAAAAATGGTACCTTACATTTTCTTAAGAAAATCTTAGAAAATAATCATTAATGGAATCCTTGTTTCCTTGCGTAACGTATTTTAACAATGAATGGTTGCGTAGCAATGAGGCGAGGTGTGCGGGGGTGCGCGAGGGGCCCCGGCTGCGGCAGCGGCCGCGGCGGCGCGAGCAGTCTGCCGCGTGCCTCCGCGCCGAAACTGCGTCTCATTTTCTCAGTGAACTTACGCTACGGCCTACGGCTATGATCAGGAACAAGTCTTTATTCAATAGTGAATAGTCGTGAACTGAGCGATGTAGATTTACATTTCGTGTGGTGTAAATCAAGTGGAGTGTGTGAGATTTGGATTGATGTCGCGCCACCGTAACGTGTTACGCAATAAAAACATTATTATTTACAAACTCCGCAAATCGTGTTCTTCCAAAAAACATCCCATGCTGAAGGTAGAGCCTAAAGTAGGCAAGAGTTCAAGGAAGAAGCTATCTTGGAATACTTCTCCCGACAGCCACGTTCATGTAAGTGTCATTGACCTTTTTGTAGGAAAATACGTGAATGAGCCGGCCGTCATTGACTGACTGCGCGAACATGCGTTTTGATAATTTTGGGAAAATTTGTATGTCATTTTTTCAGTAGAATCAATTTATAAAAAAATATATCATAGGTATATTCAGAACAACTATTTTTTGTACTTTCATCCCTTAGAAGGCCGTTGTCGACCAAAACAACACCCTGTACATCACAGTGTGACTGTATTGTCCCTCGATTTTTGAATAACTGATAACATTTAGTGCCATATGGCTAATTAGAATTATGTACATAAAAAACTTTAATTTAAATAACATTAATGATTAACAATGTATGAATCTATTGTTAAAACGTTGAGCATTAATTCTTATTATTTAGTCCAATATTTATTTAAAAAAAAATACTAATTAACATTTTGGTAATAAAGTGGTAAACTCAATTATAAAAGAAATCGTTAGACTGCGACAATTTGTAATTTAACATTACAAAATTATCTTTTACTGTCGTATGTTTATATGTGACAATAATTCTAACTTTAATAAACATTCCTAAAAATATAAAAGAATTTTCAAAATAAGTAACGCAGTTGTTATTTTTCCACACCATTCCTGAAGTAAACGTTAATAAATATATAAAGTATCAAAAAACATCGCTGCAAATGTCTTGGATGTTTACTGTAGATATTAATGAACAATAATCGACTACGCCGAATACGTTAAAAAACCAACTTCAGTCGCGTACGGGTCTAACTGAGAACCTTCTCCGAAATGTAACAAATACTTTTCTGAAAACCGCATCAAAATCGGTTCAGCCAAACGCGAGATAATTGCGGACAAACATACATTACATACATACAGACATACAGGTCAAACTGAGAACCTCCTTTTTTATGAAGTCGGTTAAAAATCAACGTAAAAAAGTAAATTAATACCAACTTCACTTTACAAAACATTCTCTACAAAAGTTGTCTAAATTGTACCCTAAATAAAATAATGGCCCTCGTACATTTTGAGAAAATAATGAGTTGTAACTTTTACGTTGTACAGATAATAATCTATACCTATACATAATAATCTATATCTATACATTACATATAATAAAACTGTAGAGGTCGAATTTCTGTACATAGGAAAAAAAATGCTAAAAACAGAGTCAGGGGGATGTAAGAAGAGCAATAGAACAAATCCAGATTTTTTTCAATTTTTTTGTTTCTCTGTCTGTTTGTCTTTTTTGTACGGGCTAATCTCCGAAACTGCTGGACCGATTTAAATGAAATTTTGCATGGTGGTAACTTATATCCCCGGTCAATATCTTAGATACTTTTCATCCCGGAAAATTAAAGAGTTCCCGCGGGAAAGTTATAAAACTACAGTAACTTATACAGCTTAGTACACAACAACTTATGCACCTAATTTAGTAAAATTTGGCATGCTGATACCTTATATTGCCTGTCAAACAATGTGTATTATAAAATTTATAAATCCCATAAAAGTGACCGGTTCCCGCGGGAAAGTAAAACTTTACAAAAACAGTGTCTAGCATAGCGTCTTTCATCATCAAACTAATAAAAGTTTAACGGGGTCGATTCTGTACATAAAATATTTTTTCAAAATAGTAACGATAGCTATCGATATAGAGACCAAAAAAAAAATTTGGAATTTTTGTCTCTCTGTCTGTCTGTCTGTTCGCGCATCACGCAGAAACGGCTGGGCCAATTTTGATGACAGTTTGTACGATTATACTACCCGGAATAACATCTTAGATACTTTTTATCCCGGAAAAGTCAAGGGTTCTCGAAGGAATGGCTAAAAACTGAAATTCTTGAATGATTCAATGCTCAATAACTATTAGTACGATTTTATTGATATTTGGCATAATGATACCTTATGTCACTAATTTTTGTTTGTCTGTCTGTCTTTCCGCGCATCACGCAAAAACAGCTGGGCCGATTTTGATGAAACTTTGTACGATTATACTACGTAAGCCGGAGTAACATATTAGATATTTTTTATCCCGGGAAATTTAACATGGCTTCAACCAATAAGTCCACGCATACTCAAAAAAATATATGCGTCTTGCGACTCCGCCTGGAGTCGTGGACTGTGAACGTGTTAAGGGTTCCCGGAGGAATGCATAAAAACTTTAATTCTTAAAAACCTTATTACTCAAAAACTACGAAGCTGATTTTATTGTAATTTGGCATAATGCTACTTTATCATTACTACTAAATATCCAAAGTTTTTCATCTCGGTTTCATCAAGGGTTCCGACAGGAAAACGACAACACCGTATCTCTGAATTTATTAAGATAAAACCCAAACTTTTTGAAAAGGCGTGTCGATTACGGTACTTTCGTATCATTCGATTCTATTGGTCCTGGAAATTCAAAGAGATCTCGAGGGAAAAGCTGGAAACTGTATCTAAGTATTAACGTGAAACCTTCACTCTTAGGCGAATCAAAGGTATATTCCGTTAACATTTTTGACCCGGAATTGTCAAGGGCTGTCCCGAGGGAACTAACGGGATCCTCTGTTTAGATATTTATGTTTATATAGCTTTACGGTGTAGGTAGCTGTAGAATATCGAAACTTTACGTATAACGTAGTGAACCTGAAATAAGCAAAGCAAACTACGTTTGTAAATGGTATTTTCATTTCGTACCCAACTGTTCAAGTGTAGGGCAATATTTATCAAGTGGTGTTATACAGGATGTTATAATGGCGTAGGCATTATCCTGGACCTGTTCTTCAACTTTTTCTTTAACTACCTAATGTAGGCGGCTGAAAAACTTCTTAAGCTGGAGTTGACCATAGCCTCACATCATACCACTATCTAAACTTGGACCCTGTGTGTGGAGAATGACCTAACCTTCCCTAGCTATAAGAAGAGATCCATGCCCCAGTAGTGTTGGTTAGAACATTAATTCTATGCAATTATATTTTCTTTTTCTTTCTCTGTATTTTCTTTTTCCTTTTTCTTTTTCTTACATTCGTTTTATTGTTTACTTAATTTTGTTTTTTTTCTTATTTCTAAAGAATAATTTAGCAGAACATATGAACTATTGTAAAAACCCCAACACTAACGCGTACGAAGTCGCGGGCACCAGCTAGTATATATTAAAATTAACAACCTATTACGTCCCCACTGCAAGGGCACGGGTCTCTTCCCATAACTCGGCAAGCTTAAGTCATACTCCACACACGGGGGCCAAGTCCGGATTGGCGGAGGTTGTAGGGCTAGTGGCCAACCCCAGTGTCAGAAGTTTTCAACCTATAAGACCTCCGACATGGCTTAACGAATGCCATCTAGCGATAGCAGCCGGCACCAACGGCTTAACGTGCCTTGCGAAGCACGGAAACGGTTGAGATAAATGCCACTAACAGTGAAACCATTCAGGTCATGACCGTTGTACAGATAAAACCAAAAATATTGTGTGTATTTGTATAGTTTTGACCCAAGTAAATTTGTATTAAATGGGGTTCTGACGTTTAACCTTAAACCCGTGTTTTCCATTTAGTTTGAAGAGGCAGAAACTGATTCGGTCAACTCTGGGCAGCAAGCTGAACCACCTCGCGTCTCCCGCAGTCTCACGGAGATGATCCGGCGCATGGACATCGGGAAAACCAAGATCATACTTGCTGTAAGTTATTATTTATTATAAGTCGCCCTCTTTTCCTCACTAAGACTTAAAGGTCGGTTTAAAGACTGATACTTCTGTCTGCTTTAATTTTTTCAGGATATTAATCTGAAACAACCACGGGCTATTAACATGAAAGGAAATATACCATTGGTCCACGTGACACTTCAACAACCTAATTTATATTATTGGAAGAAAAAAGTTCAAAAGAATATTCAGGTATGCTCGGAAAATAACATTCTAACCCTTTTGAATTGAAGCAGTAACATAGTGTATAATAAATATTATTCTACTCTACACCTACTTAGAAAGTACCTTAATACTTATCGAATTTGAGGCAGAATGTACGTCATTACTATCGTACAAATATGCGGGAAGAAAACGCGCTGAGCGGGAGGGAAAAGTGTATGAAAATCCATTACTAACGTGCTTTTTTTTGGTAAGACTATGTCGGTAAACGAAATGTAAAATTCCAAAAAGTTTTTATCTCCAAGTTCGCAAAATGATGCTAGCCACTAGCTTTTTCCAAACATTATTTTGAATAAAAAACTTGTGTTTTTTATTTTCCTCGTAGGTGTAGTATAAAGCACTATGCAAAGAAGTTTTATATCGTCGCTCCGCTCGGGTGCATGTCTGTGGCACTACTTATCATTCGGAAGAAAGTGCGATTCCCAACTCGAGTGTATTAAACTACATCTCTCGTAGGTAATCCGTCACTTTCTCGCCTTGATGAACAACGTACTATTCTGGAACGATTTCAGATGTCCTTGTTCGATGCTTGGATGGGTCTTGGGGACGTGCAGAGCATGCGTGGCTGGAAGCGTGCTCTGTTTTCCACTTCCCGGGGGGTACCCGACCCTGCGACGGACGTACCACCTGCTTTAGCCACAATGAAGATCACCATGTCATCTCACAGTAAGTTTTACCTTCCCGCCGCTCTATTAACTATGCCAAGTTTGAGCGCCGGATCAAAAAAAAAACGGTTCCCATACTAGGCGTTGCACTAAATTCCCCACTGAAATTCCTTGATGAAAATAAAATATTGAAATGATTATGTTAAAATGTAGGGTGCAAACTGAGACACACAGTAGGTACTATTTACCTACTATTATTCCCTATTACTGTTATTCCCTAGGCCGTTCAAAGTGGATAAAGCCCGGGAGCCATCGGGAGCCATCCCCTGTTTGGCAGGGGGAGGGGGGGAAAGTTTGTTTCTGCCGCACTCCATTTGTGGGCTTATATCTCCAAAACTATTGGTACTAGGGCAAGTGAGATATCATTTTCGTATGATTAAAGGATGAAAAATTTATTTCTGTAACAAAAAAAATGACTTTTCATATATAAAAAAAGAAATATTTGATAAAACGTATAAAACATGACTACCTTTTTTCCGCATATGTGTCGATTATTTTTTAATGGTCCAAGATATTAGCATGAAAAAAATATATTCTGAAAGCCACACTTTCTAGGAATATAAAAATATAAATTTAATTAGAATAGCATAATAAATACTTAGTGAAAAAAAAAAACATTGATGCTCGGCAGAGTAGCATAAAACGCGCGGTTTTAGTATCTGTTGTTCGTAAGTAAATAAAATTAATCATCTAGCGCCCAAAAATGACTGTTAAGTTACATAATATAAATAGGTACTTAATATTATTATTTAAATATTTCTCGCACGCACAAAATATTTGTCACGTAAAACAAAAAATATTTTTCTTATAAAAACGTACCTACGTAACTATTTTTCATACGAATTATGGTGGTTTACTATCTAACTTGCGTGGTCACGTTGATCACCCAGGTTAACTGACTTCAGAAAAGGTCATACATACATAACCATAATGAGTTGACTCTTATTGGCGCATTAATCTCGTGCTCCGCAAGCCACGTCAAATTATTTTATTGACAACTGATGAAGTCCACGCTCCGACCAGCGCCTATATCACTCAAAAATCCCGAAAGCTTTCAGCTCGAGTTGCACAGTCGCTTCGAATGCAGAAGGTTTGTGGGAATTGTCCAAACGGCTGAGAATAAGGCCTTCAAAATTAAGACATTCAAAAAGAACATCTCGGATCTCGGACCTCACCAGCGAGTTCATGGAAAACAGATGGAGCCTAATTCTGAAATCCTCTGGAGATGCTTGTCAATTTCGGCGACTAAACAGACAGATCTCCAAGTCCTTGATCCGCGATATACGTCAATTAATCTATCAATTAATAACGTCTACGTTGATTAATAAGGCTATCGAGCGCAATAAAAGGTCAAAAGTATTCGCAAGGGATATGTCTGCTGGTCAAAGCCAACTGACAAAGCTGAAGACCGAGGATGGTAGAGTCATGTCGTCCAAGCCCGAGCTGTTGTAAGAGGTTGAGAAGTTCTACGGACAATTATACACTACATGCTTACCTGTCGTCAGTAATCTGGCTGTAGATCCGAGAGCCAGATTGACCCGACACTATACCGAAGATATCCCAGACTTCAGCCTGTGTGAGCTTAGAATGGCTCACAAACAGCTTAAGAACAACAAGGCACCGAGTGATGATGGAATTACGGCTGAGTTTCTGAAAGCAGGTGGAGAACCGGTACTTATAGCTCTTCAGAAGCTATTTAATTCCGTCATGCTCGAGGGACGAACGCCTTCAGCATGACACAGAAGTGTAGTGGTGCTCTTCTTTAAGAAGAAGAAGGATAATAAGATAAGACAAGCTGTTTTCGAGAGTCATTACGAATCGTCTCGAACGCAGGTTTGAGCCTTCGCCTTTAGCCTCCCGAACAAGCCGGTTTCCGAAAAGGCTTCAGTACCGTTGACCACATACCTACATACGCTGAGGCAGATTATACAGAAGATCAAAGAGTATAATGGCTTGTGTGAACTATGAGAAAGCCTTATAATTCGATCGAGACCTGGGCTGTTTCAAAACCTATTCGGCTGTAGCGTGGGGTGAGACTGGAAGACGTTTTCAAGCTTCTGAAATGGAGAAGGCTCGGCATCAATATCAATGGTGAGTACATCACTCACCTTCGATTTTCTGACGATATCGTGATCATGGCTGACCTAAGCGCAATGCTCGATGGACTCAGTAGAGTCTCCCAACAAGTGGGTCTTAAAATGAACGTGGATAAGACGAAAACATGTCAAACGTCCGTGTTACACCCACTTCTCTGAAGGTTGGAGACTCTACACTCGAAGTTGTTGAAGAATATGTATACCTGGGACAAACAGTCCCGTCAGGTAGGTCCAACTTCGAGAAAGAGATCAATAGTCGAATCCAACTCGGCTGGGCAGCGTTCGGGAAGCTCCGCAATATGTTCACGTCCAAAATACCGCAGTGTCTCAAGACTAAAGTCTTTGACCAGGGTGTTGCCAGTGATTACATATGGATTCGAGACATGGTCGCTTACTATGGGACTCATAAAAAAGCTCAAGGTCACCCAAAGGGCGATGGTATTTATTCTTGGTATTTGCTTGCTTACTATATGCTTGGTATTTCCCTAAGTGATCGAATTAGAAATGAGGAGATACGTAGGAGAACTAAAGTTGCCGACATAGCTCTCAGAATCGCTAGATTTAAGTGGCAGTGGGCAGGGCACATAACTCGTAGAACAGATGGCCGTTGGGGCAGTAAAGTTCTCGAGTGGCGACCGCGCACCGAAAGACGCAGTGTGGGCAGGCATCCGACTCGGTGGACCGACGACCTGGTGAAGGTTGCGGGAAGCCGCTGGATGCGAGCCGCACAGGACTGGTCGGTGTGGAAATCCTTGGGGAAGGCCTTTGTCCAGCAGTGGACATCTTTCGGCTGATAGATAGATAAACAGCTAGATAGTAAACCACCATAATTCGTATGAGAAATAGTCACATTTTTCGGATTTTCTCATATTGCGTTTTTTAAAGGAAAATATTTTTTGTTCTACGTGATAAATATTTTGTGCATGCGAGAAATATTCAAACAATAATATTATGTACCTATTTATATTATGTTACTTAACAATCATTTTTGGGCGCTACATGATTCATTTTATTTACTTAAGGACAACAGATACTAAAACCGCGCGTTTTATGTTACTCTGCCGAGCATCAAATTATACAGGGTGATTGGTAATTCAACGTGATCCTTCAAAGGGGTAATACTAGAGGTAATTTGCAACAAATTAAGTCCAGTTAACTAGGGATCAAAAATGTATGGTTACTGAGATATTACTGTTTTTAGATTTTTTTGAAATTTTCTACCTTATTACCAAAAACAATTAATTATGAAAAAACTATAAAACCGTTTACATTAAATTGATACTTTTTTAAAAGCTGAGAAATGAGCGCTTGCTTTGAAATAAAATCCTTGCCCAAAACTTATAAAGTCTCAAAAATAAACGATCTTAAGTTGCATAAAAATATTATTTTGTACAAATTTTCCATAAGTAATTGAGTATTACTAGAAAAAAATGTAGTGAACTTGGCGTACAAATTAATGACAAAAGTTCCTTGTTTCATAAGCTTTCTAAAAAGGTACAAATGTTACCAGCTTTTGCACGGGATCGAAAAAAAAAACAATATATCAAACAAGTATCACATTTTTTCCATACATATCCTGAACGGTGCCGCCCTCTCTTTTATTCGTGTCGTGCGTGACTCGTGAGCTTAACATGATTCGATAATTTGTAGCAATCTTCGCGACAGTTCCTGGACACGAACTCGCACAGTTTCCAACCAGATGGTTAATTCGTGCGGACAGAAAAGTCACAGTATTCGTTAAATAATAGTTAATATTCTTATTAATGCCTGCGACATGGCTTAACGACTGCCATCTAATGATAGCAGCCGGTGCCAATGGCTTTACGTGCCTTGCGAAGCACGGAAACGGTCGAAATAAATGCCACTAACAGTAAAAACCCATCCAGGTTTTGACCGTGTCTGTAGTCAGTTAACCTGCGTGATCGATGAGACCAAGCAAGCCACACTGAACCACGACCGCTTCTATGTTCGTGCTGAAGAAGCTTCCCAAAACCACGCATATCAAAATTAAAAGTGTTTAAACGTAGTTATAGTCAATTAACAAGGATATCAACTATTATTTAACAAATACTGTGACTTTTCTGTACGCACCAACTAACCATCTGGTTGGAAACTGTGCGAGTTCGTGTCCACAAACTGTCGCGAAGATTGCTACAAATTATCGAATCATGTTAAGCTCACGAGTCACGCACGACATGAGTAAAAGAGAGGGCGGCACCGTGCAGGATATGTATGGAAAAAATGTGATACTTGTTTTTTCTTTTTTTTTTTCGATCCCGTGCAAAAGCTGGTAACATTTGTACCTTTTTAGAAAGAATTATATATTTTTTTACTAAGTATTTATTATGCTATTCTAACAAAATTTATATTTAATAATCATAGAAAGTGTGGCTTTCAGAATATATTTTTTTATGCTAATATCTTGGACCATTAAAAAATAATCGACACATATGCGGAAAAAAGGTAGTCATGTTTTATACGTTTTATCAAATATTTCTTTTTTCATATGTGGAAAGTCATTTTTTTTGTTACAGAAATGAATTCCTTATCCTTGAATCATACGAAAATGATATCTCACTTGCCCTAGTGCCAAACGTTTTGGAGATATAAGCCCACAAATGGAGCGCGGCAGAAACAAACTCCCCCCCCCCCCCCTCCCCCTGCCAAACGCGGAATGGCTCCTGATGGCTCCCGGGCTTAATCCACTCAGAACGGCCTTAGGAACAACTATGCCAAGTTTGAGCGCCGGATCCAAAATAAAACGGTTCCTTGCACTAAATCCCCGACTATTTACAGCCTCTTTTAAAATAATATAGAATACATTTAAGTCAAAGAAGTTTTATATCGTCGCTCCGCTCCTATATAGAACGCTAATACGTCAGTTTCAATATGAAACCGCGTGGACCAAGTTGAAGGGAAAATCTGAGGTGCGGGAGGGGGTAGCTTCATAACTGTTCGAATTTTTGAATCTAAGAATGTCATATGTTTGAATTACAACCAATCACCGCAAGATGTCAACTGTCTAAGGATTTAAATCGTCGAATAGCAATAGAGTATTTGAAAATGACAAAACTCAAAATACGACTGAAAGATCTAGTGATGGAGGTAATAGAAAGGATTACAAATATCGACAATTTTTACGATAATTTTTAAAATGAGAATAACAAAATCATAAGCATATTGTTCCTTGTTAAATCTTAATACATAAACAATACTAATACAAATTCACAAATATATTACAGTAATAATTGACCACGCTGAATACGTTAAAAACAACAGACTTCAATCGCAACAACTCCAATTTTGCTATGTTTTGTTGATTTTCTTAAAAACCGCTGAATCGATTTCGATAAAATTTATATGGAACCACCTGTGAAGTATACCCTTTCAAACAAAAAAAGAATTTTCGAAATCGGTTCAGGTGTCTTCGAGTAATCGGTGAACATACATTAAAAAAAAAAAAAAAAAAAAAGATTCCGACGAATTGAGAACCTCCTCCTTTTTTTCGGATATTTTTTGTTGCTAAACTTTTTGCTATATCTATCGAAAAGTCGATGAAGTGTTACATCACTACCATATATTTTGCAACGAAGTTATTTAAATAAAAATTAGTCAATATAAGGCTTACTTCTGGTATGAAACCCCGCACATTTGATTTATTGAGATGCCCAGTGCGGTTTCCGCATCCGACAACGATGCAACTTGGCATTTTTACGATAAATTTACACACATTTTGTCCGATGTTACCTCGACCATTGACAGAAATAGACTGAAAGACGAAAATTGAACAAAAATGACATTTCAATTTAACTTGGCCATCTGCCCACCTTGTGGCGAGCGGCCGATGCCCTGTATTGCTAGTCTATAGGGGGGGGAGCGGGGTGCATGTCTGTTATTTAAGTAATATAAGTTGTGCACACTGTCTTACGAAATCATTTATTGTCTGGCATACATATACATGTTTTTTTAATTTTTTACACATTTTTTTAAATACACTTTATAATTATGTAGTTAAACAATATAAGTAATTATGGGATGTACAAACTATTATGAATACAAATCAGCAATAAACAAATAAATAAAGTTTTTCTTCATTGTTAAAGCAGTCGGTATGAAAATGTACACAATTTTAAAAAAAAATGTACATCCAGCCAGAATTTGAACCTGAGACCTCTGGTTAGGAGGTCCCCGGCGAATAGATTTAGTCACATTTTTATCTTTTCAGCCTCTTACACTTCATTGTCAGCAAAGTCAAGAGGTTCACTTAAATTAGACATTGAAAGGCCCATAATGTTTGAAGTTTGCAGTGAACGACTCAAGCGAGTTGTAGCGATAAAAGATCTGGTCAGTATTTTGTTAAAATATCAAATAATGTTTAATCTAACCTTTGACCGAGATGATTTTAATATATTTATGTTTCAGATTGATACAAAATTGTCGCTGTTGCCAAAATTTTTGGAGCCCGTGGATTCGCCAGCGCTTTACAAGCTACGAAGACTTATGGGTGCGTAGCTTCACAGTCAACCTAACCTTTTTTTTTTTTTTTTTTTTTAACGTTGGGAAATCCGTCATGGATACCTAGTCACTGCGGGGGCAGCAACCGGGTTATGCCGGACTTCTACCGGCTAAAACCCAACGGCGTTTCCGCTTCGCCGTATGGCAGGGGTCTAGGAAACTGGCAGAGCCTTTACTTCCAGTCCCCCACCGGCGACTTCCACCCGAAGGCGGCCCGACTGCGTGAAGGGCAGATAATCTGCCCACCCGCGTTTGTAGGCCGCACCGGACGCAGAGTGCACCCTCCAACTGCTTCCTCAAAGTGGACAGCAGACCCCCCGGTCTACTGTCTGGAAGCGATGGGGGCCAGGAGACACGACCCCCTGCGGCGGATAAGATGTAAGGCTCCGCCGCCAACCGACGCCGCGCAGAGATGAAAATCTCTGGCGGCACCCGTCTGGGGCATCGATAAAATCGACGCCCCCGAGCATCCCTTTATTGGACCCTTCAGCAAGGGTCTAGTGAGCTCCTCCGCGGTTGGCGCGAGACACATCCCTATGGAATGTGTCAAGCGCCCCCTCCTGTGCTGCGCTTCGTCTGGTCCCTCGCTTCAAGCCTGTCCGGTATGGATGACCCTATCCGGCATAGCCTTGAAGGTCATAAGGACACGCAAGCCCCCCCACCAACGACAAGGTGGCAGCACGACGGGGGGGAGTCAACCTAACCTTTTTTTTTTTTTAACGTTGGGAAATCCATCATGGATACCCAGTCACTGCGGGGGCAGAAACCGGGTTATGCCGGACTCCTACCGGCTAAAACCCAACGGCGTTCCCGCTTCGCCGTGTGGCAGGGGTCTGGGAAACCGGCAGAGCCTTTACCTCCAGTCCCCCACCGGCGACTGCCACCCGAAGGCGGCCCGGCTGCGTGAAGGGCAGATAATCTGCCCACCCGCGTTTGTAGGGTGCACTGGACGCAGAGTGCACCCTCCAACTGCTTCCTCAAAGTGGACAGCAGACCCCCCGGTCTACTGTCTGGAAGCGATGGGGGCCAGGAAACCCGACCCCCTGCGGCGGATAAGATGGTAGGCTCCGCCGCCAACCGACGCCGCGCAGAGATGAAATCTCTGGCGGCACCCGCCTGGGGCATCGATAAAATCGACGCCCCCGAGCATCCCTTTATTGGACCCTTCAGCAAGGGTCCAAGGGAGCTCCTCCGCGGTGGGCGCGAGACACATCCCTAGGGATAGTGTCAAGCGCCCCCTCCTGTGCTGCGCTTCGTCTGGTCCCTCGCTTCAAGCCTGTCCGGTATGGGTAACCCTATTCGGCATAGCCTTGAAGGTCATTAGGACACTCAAGCCCCCCCACCAACGACAAGGTGGCAGCACGACGGGGGGGAAGTCAACCTAACCTTTTTTTTTTTTAACGTTGGGAAATCCGTCATGGATTCCCAGTCGCTGCGGGGGCAGCAACCGGGTTATGCCGGACTCCTACCGGCTAAAACCCAACGGCGTTCCCGCTTCGCCGTATGGCAGGGGTCTGGGAAACTGGCAGAGCCATTACATCCAGTCCCCCACCGGCGACTGCCACCCGAAGGCGGCCCCGCTGCGTGAAGGGCAGAAAAATTCCGCCCACCCGCGTTTGTAGGGCGCACCGGACGCAGAGTGCACCCTCGAACTGCTTCCTCAAAGTGGACAGCAGACCCCCCGGTCTACTGTCTGGAAGCGATGGGGGCCAGGACACCCGACCCCCTGCGGCGGATAAGATGTTAGGCTCCGCCGCCAACCGACGCCGCGCAGAGATGAAAATCTCTGGCGGCACCCGCCTGGGGCATCGATGAAATCGACGCCCCCGAGCATCCCTTTATTGGACCCTTCAGCAAGGGTCCAAGGGAGCTCCTCCGCGGTTGGCGCGAGACACATCCCTAGGGATAGTGTCAAGCGCCCCCTCCTGTGCTGCGCTTCGTCTGGTCCCTCGCTTCAAGCCTGTCCCTGTGTGTATGGGTAACCCTATCCGGCATAGCCTTGAAGGTCATTAGGACACTCAAGCCCCCCCACCAACGACAAGGTGGCAGCACGACGGGGGGGGGAGTCAACCTTACCTAACCTAACCAAGACAGTTTGACTAGTAGATGAAGGCGCATGCGATTATTATTTTTCTGTAGTTAGTGTTTGGTGATAACGGTTACGGTGACGGAAACGTCGTGTTTATTATAGACCTGCCTGCAGTTAAATCACCAGATAATAGTATAACAAATAAAATTTGAGCGGCACTCTAAATTCCTCGCAGATGAATTTGCGAGCACCAACTACATTTGAAGAATTTGATATATTGCAGCAAATTACTCGATCGAAACAGCCGTCATACAAACCGGGCAGGTCGGAGTGCGTGGTTCAGAGGGCGTTGCTGGCTGGGACAGTGCATCGCTACAGGCGGCTTGGGGCGTAAGACCAGACCGATTCAACATTCAAGCATTGATTTGCTCGCTGTTTGCGGGCAGTGGCCCGCCGTTTGAAACCCGCCACCAGATACTGCAACCGCTGCAGATCGGGTAACTGAAACCTTTCTGAAGATACTCTTAATAGTTACTTTTGGCGCAAAAATATGACAAACTTATTGCCATAACGCAATTTTATTTCATTTAGAATGGAAATAGACGCGCAATGGGAAATGTGGCGCCGCGTAGAAGGGGGCGACATGAGTCGCGAACCCACCGTCCGCGTTCGGTTAGACTTGGACCGAGTCATCGTAGAGCTTCAGCCAAGCGACCTAGAAGCTTTGTCCAGAATAGAATCCGTGGCAGCTGACTTCAGGAAAAGGATCAGCAAATTGGAGGTATACTCATAAAATTATTGTTTTATTATACAGACCGCCTCCGCGAAGTAGTGACACCCAAGTAACACAAATATGCTGCGTAAGAATTGAATAAGTGCTGCCAACAAAATTTAAACCTGGATACCAATTATTGACTGTTAAAACGCTGTATAAGCACTTATTCAGCAAAAAAGGCCCAAAATTATTCAGCCTCAAGCGTTAAAGTGGCTGTAGTGGATTAACGGCTGGTTTAATGCTGCAATAAGGCTGTGGTTAAAGCTTATTGCTTTACAAGACACTTGCTTTTGTCTCACAATCGGCTTCTCACCTAGCGAGACGCCATCTACAAACTTTTATTAAGTCTTTACTAAGGTATTAAGTAAATACAGTAAAACAAATTTAGTGAGTGTTGTGAAATGATGGCGGATGGCGAGCGAATAATTCCTGTTAGAATACTTTTTAGTTTTCCATTGTTTGAAATAAATGATGAGGCAGGGATGCGGGTGCTATTTTGTCGTAATTGTTAATACTATTTTACGGGAAAATTTTGATGCGCCCCTTAAATAATTAAGTTTTAATTTTAAAAATATGTGTATAAATGGTGCGTGCATAAGCTTCAGTTTATTTTTCTTGAAAATAATATTATGTTTATGTTCAAAATTAGTTTAGTGTAACATTTATTAGTTTTTATTGTGTACTTATACGAATAATAGTGACTTGAATTACATAATAGAATAAATTGTACAGCTATGCTGTGCACACTTTCTCGCGAATTCCTTATATATCATCTGGCATACACCATATTTTCATCGCTTAACATAAATTAGTAATAAACATTCATAATTAGTACCAAGTGATAGACTTCACAAATTCAAAATGTTGTTTTGTATGGGAGGTACCTTATCCTGGTATGGCCCGGAATAATTTATTATCTAATATAGTAGGCCATATAAAGTTATTAAAAGGTACAAAGTTTCATTAAAATCGTTATAGCTATTTTTCGGAAAAAATAACAAAGACTTATTATTGTATGAAGGTTTCAGAACCAGCTTTTTCCCAGAGTCACCAACTATCTAGTGTACTAGGTTATATAAAAAAAATGTGTTGTACAAAGTTTCATCAAAATAGTTAGAGTTTAACAAATGAAAGCGTAACCTGGCCTTTTATTTAAAGTTTTTACATGGCAACAAAAAGAAGCTGTCAGAGGCTGTCACTGTTGAATGTTAGTATGACTACCAATTATTGATACTTGTTGGCTGAATATTCATGTTTATTATTTATTGTATTGTTGAGCGTAAGAAATGATATAATGATATTATCTGTAATGGCCATTCGTAAATGGTAGATTTTATGGTAATTTCAGATTTTTCAGTGCAGAAATAAACTGCAGATTATCAAAATCAGTTTATGAAGTAGACTGTTTTTATGTTTATAAACAAGATGTACAAGGAGTCAATAAAATTGTAAAAAGCGAATTGTAAATTGTAATTTCAACTAGTATAAATATATTTTAATAAAGATTTATCACACAAGTATTAAATATATATTTCCTGCTATAGGTTGGTGATACCACATGAAGATTTTTTTGAATTTGCCGCGCTTTCTCAGGTTACGCTTTCATTTGTTAGACTCTAGAGCCATTTTTGAGCAAAATTAACAAAAACCTTATTTTTGTTATCAGAACCAGATTTTTCCCAGAGTAACCAACTATCTTACATACTAAGCTGTATAGAAATATGATATTGTACAAAGTTTCATCAAAATCGTTAAAGACATTTTTGAGCAAAAAAATCAAAAGTGTTTTTTACTATTGTGGCAACCCTAAAAAAATACGATACAAAAAATAAAACACTGCTGGAGATATTAACAAAATATTGCCCAAATCAAATTTCATCCAAATCCGTCCAGTAGTCTTGGAGCTAGAGACCGGGACGGACAAACACACACATACACACACACATATTATTTTTATTTTTTGGGCTCTTAAGTGCAAGAGAATCGATCCCCATCAAAATCTCAAGTTCGTTTTTTTTGCTATGACAGTAATGCCTTACTCCTTCGTCACTTGCTAACGCTCGCTCCTCAGTCGCTTGAAAGTAAAAATCACATTTCATAGGTTAGGAATGGCGTAAATTACGTGTCAGCCATTTTTATTTTGAGCTGAACAGATATACCATTACTCAGCCGCAGGCTGCCTAAGTAGCGTCATGGAACCTTTTTTAAAATTTTAGGCTGTTTTATGTAACAACAATATTTCTGTTTGAATGCCTCAGGCTGATAAACATATTTTCTTTAGCGTCTTAAGAAGACAACGTTACAAAAGTACTAAATGACACTTTCTGTAGGGCAAACGCGTTACTATAGATGTCGCCGAGTTCAGTATTACAGCTACAAACTTTATAATACCTTTCGTATACTTTTAACCAGCTGGTGTTACAAAATAATTTACTGAGACCATTTAACAGCGAAAAGCATTTCATTACATCACTGTACAGCTCTTAAAAAGTCTATTGCTAGTATAAGTATTTTCTGGAGTGTTTTTTTTTACAGATTATTGACTTACTAGCTTTATAGAAAGCATTATATCAGCCTTTTAACATCTATAATTACACTTCAAACTGTAAGTTGAAGTAAACGTCACCATTTATTCAGCCAATGTGCTACTTGGGACCTCATTAGCTGTAGGCTATTAATAATTATGAAATTACTGTTTTCTTTTCTCATAATCTCTACAAAATACGCCAATACTGTAAGCAACGCCAGATCTATATGATATGGTACTCTTACAAAGGCTATTCTAATTAGTCTGTTGTTTATTTTTATTGTTGTTGCAGATGTCGGAGCATTCATCCTTTACTAGTACCGGTGATACTAGTGCATTTCCAGACCAGTCATCGAAAAGAAAAGAGAAGCGCCACTCAGGTTCATCCATGGATAGTGGAGGACAGTGTGGTGATCATTTTTATAAAGACGATTTGAGGTAAATCCATTTTTAGTGGCATTGATGCTAAGTGACCAGTTGACACTCATAGCAATTTGTAGGTCCACTAAAGTGCGAAAGAATGCGTTCTTGACACCTGTCAGTTAGCGATGATTAGTGATGAGAGTATAGCACGGCAACAAATATTATTAAATACTATTTTCTGTGATGAGCAGAAATGTTTGCTCTGAGTCTGGGGCTGGGTGTATAATATCTATATGTATATGAATGTATTTAAATGTATATGTGTATGTATATCAGTCTCTGGTTCCCAAGGTACAGGGAATCCTAGTTTAGGGCCAGATGACCGTGTGTATTATTATTATTATTAAGTGACCCAAGAAAAAATACTTTTTAGATGTTTAATTATACGCGGACACAAATGTAACATGAAATTTCTTAAAAATGCCGCTAATCTCAGGCAATTTTAGCGTATTATTTATTACGTGCTGAAAAGACGTAGACACTAAAACAATTAGACAGCGCAGTTTTGGCACGAGAGAGTGAAAGGAGCATTTGCGAGAACAAGATATTCTTATAGGTGGCGCCTAGTTTCCTTCTTTAACTACACTTCTGTAATATGGTAATGTGTTTTGCCCGCCTCCTTGCTCTAGTGGTTAGTCCGCTCGCTTCACTTAAGTAGGTCGTAGGTTCGACTCTCGGCTCCCTTCGAGTTCGACTTCCTTTGTAGGACTTGGTTGGTGGCAGGAAATCTGAGCCCACATCTAGCTAGCTACCACCGTCTTATTCTAAGTTTTGCCGCCAAACATCAATATTAATAGCATTGATGTGTTCCGGTATGAAGATAAGATAGTTCCCTCATTGTGTTGGGAGATCTCGGTAAGTCCGCTTCCATCTTCGGCATTGTCATCACTTACCATCAGATGGGATGATGACAAGGGCTTACCAATCAAAGAAGTAAACATATGCCCAATTAAGCTTTTGGATTTAGAGAATTCGTGCTCACTTAGAACCAATGAGGACATAAACGCCCATGGTTGATCGGTAAGCCGTAAATAAGCCAAAGAGGAGTTACGAGATCTCGACTGAAGAACCCGCGATACTGAAACCGTAACTGAGATTCGGACCCATACAGGTCCGGCGGAACCGAAACATCGATACAGATTCGCTGAGAACACCACTCCATCCTTTCCGAGAATTTTAGGCTCTTTTGTGCACGACCGTGGATTCCCATCAAAATCTCAAGTTCGTTTTTTTGCAATGACAATTCTTCTTGACTTTTTCGTCGCTCGTCGTTCTCGTCGCTCTGGGAGGCTAAAAATACCGCTCCCGACTCGTAGGCTCACCGCATTGACCCACTGGTGGGTCGACGTGTGTTTACTCGTGGTCCCACCGATTCACTCTTGGCCAGTAATCGTAGCATGCATTATAGTATGTTATAGGCTAATGTTACAATGTCTATAGATACTTACCTCTTATTTTTTTTTCCAAATATTTTATAGATTCAATGATGAAAATCTAAGAAACTCAAGCGGCTACTATCTTAAAACTTTAAACATGAAGTCTATCAGTGATATTGAATAATGTAAAATATTTGCAGAAGCGGCGCATTTAAGATAGTGAGCGGCGGTCAACTGCCGATGGCGTACCAAGTGATGTTGTCAGGAAATGCTGTGTCTTGGCGCTACCCTCATCCGCGCACCATCACCCGCCTCATTGCCTTTCCTTTGCCTGGACAGGTAACACAACTCAACAATCATATACTATTCCAAAAAATGTCTAAAGACATTTACAGGTCATGCATGACAAACCTCCTGGCACTCCATACAAGTTGACCGAAAGATGTGCTTACTACATGCTTCTTTTACTATTATAAAATATGGCTAGCTGGGAGACCGAGCGTCGTTCGTTCAATCGGAGCATTTATAAACTACGTTAGATAACTTGTTTAGTAGTACCTAGTTAGTATACCTACCTATAAGATTTATTTTCTATGAAACATTTTGCAGGGTGTGTTTTAGTCGATAGTGGCCTTCTATGGAACGAAAGTACAAACAATATTTGTTCTGAAAATATCTATAATATTTTTTTATAGTTTGATTATATTGAAAAAAATACATGCAAATTACCCTCTTATAAAAATATATATAAAAAATACGTATAATGAAATAAATAAAAAAATAAATTACTTAAATTCTATAATAAGGAATTTTCAGATGACGCATGTCACACCATAAAAAGCCACAATCACATAGATTCTTATTACTAATTGAATTAACAGAAACCATTTTCAACTTGATCAAGTATGGATGAGCTGGGTGCGTTCTGGATTCTCTGTTATAAATGTAATTTCTTCTTCCAAACCAAAAATAAATTAAGATTAAAATGCAATTAATAACTTGGTATCATGTTAGAATTATTTTAGAAAATACAAAAACAATACTGACAAACGTTGTGCATCAAAAAATATGAAAAGTATTTTTTGAATAAAAATATTCATGATACGTAATATTAGAAAGTTATCATCATTATGATATTTGTAGGTAGAATTATCTAATATCAATCGGTTTTGGCGACTTTTTAGATTTTCTTATTTCAATTGTTGATCAGCGCCGTCTAGTTGAGTTTAGAGAAAGCCGTGGAAAATTCCCTATTGCCAATTACATGGGGCAGAGTGGCACTAAATATTGGTATTTTTTTTTATTTACATAGATATATTTACATAAGTTCACAAAGTAAAAAAAATAAAAGAAAAAAAAACAATGAAGTCTCGTGGGATACGAATCCGGACCTAAAAAGTAAGCGGCTCGTGTCTTGGTCTCAGGGCTACTGCGCACTTAAACACGTTTTTAAAAATAAGCATCATATGCGTTAATATTTTATGTATATTTTGCTCAAATCTTCCTAAAATGAATGTTTTCGAAGATAATTCGGGACACCTAACTCGTTTATTAGTATAAGATAACAATGCCAACAAGCGTGTATAGCTCGAACCATTGTATATCTGTTTCACTTTTTATTTCACCAGACTGAGGAGTTGCAATGCGTCTTAGAACTCTACGATATATTGCTGAATCAATGGGAACTGTACACTTACTTCAGTATACCAGTATCTGAGCCCAAAGAGCACATCCTCTACGGCCCGGCACCAGGTATGGATATAACACTCAAGACCTCTCGAAAGTAGGTACAGTCAGCGTCAAAATGATCGGAGTGCGCGAGGTAGGACCAAATTGTCTGACGGAAAGACATTTTATCTTCGCTACATAATTTATATTGTTGTAATTATTCAAAGTGGTGAACACAAATAAAGCAAAACAAATGCACGTATTATGAATTTTGGCCTACCCTGCGCACTCCGATCATTTTGACGCTGACTGTACATACTTGTAATGTGTTGATCAAATATATTATGATGAAATATTACATTTCAGAGGCTCTTTTTTCCACCGTGTGGAGATTCAGAGTACGATCACCAGACACAACTCAAGAGAAACACCCCTATGAATTTCAAATCAATAGATTTACGCCCCGGCCAGATCCTTTGGTTTGTATTTTTATGTGATATATGCATTTTTTATTTATCATAACCAGTAATAACAGTTACACTTACGTAGTTAACGTGATAAATACCTCAACAATAAGTGGTCATAATTCATATTTGTTTATGCCAATATATTTATTTATTTATTTATTTATTTACACTTTTTAGTACATAAAAACTACAAATAATTATAACTAGTAATATAGTAATAGTTTATAAATATTATATATATTTTTTAAATAATATAATTAATTGTTACATTTAAAAAAAGGATCGTTCTTCACTCTTGATTGGAATATTAATAGTTAGTAAACAAAAACATTATAACATAGTCGTATTATACTGGGTGGATACTACTGCTCGCTCTATAGCTGCCTCCAAGCAGCAGCGTGCTGTGTTCCGGCGGGTGGTGCATCTTACCCCTCAAGTATCGGCAAGGCACTGATAACCTTTCTGGGGTTATAGATGCTCATAGGCGGCGGATGCCACTTTTCATAAAGTGGGCCATCAGTCAGAATTTTGTCATCTTACACAATAAAAAAAAACGGCCAAGTGCGAGTCGGACTCGCGCACCGAGGGTTCCTTATAAATTCATAATCACACATGTCTTGAACTCTATATTTTTTATATTTGAGTTGATTGAATGAAAGGTAATTTGCAGTTTACGATTTATGCCGTATTAAAAAAAACTACTTACTAGATCTCGTTCAAACCAATTTTCGGTGGAAGTTTGCATGGTAATGTACATCATATTTTTTTTTGTTTTATTATTCTCTTATTTTAGAAGTTACGGGGGGGGGACACATTTTACCACTTTGGAAGTGTCTCTCGCGCAAACTATTCAGTTTAGAAAAAAATGATATTAGAAACCTCAATATCATTTTTGAAGACCTATCCATAGATACGTCTGGGTTTGATGAAAAATTTTTTTTGAGTTTCAGTTCTAAGTATGGAGAACCCCCAAAATTTATTGTTTTTTTTCTATTTTTGTATGAAAATCTTAATGCGGTTCACAGAATACATCTACTTACCAAGTTTCAACGGTATAGTTATTATAGTTTCGAAAAAAAGTGGCTGTGACATACGGACGGACAGACAGACAGACAGACAGACATGACGAATCCATAAGGGTTCCGTTTTTTGCCATTTGGCTACGGAACCCTAAAAATGACTTATGAATCAACCATCACCTAGGCGGCCGAGTGCCCACCGGAACTGGGGCCGTCGGTGAACGCCAACGTGACAGCGGAGCAGCTCTCCGGAGTGCTACGCGTAGATTCCTACTTCGCACCACGCCTGCTGGCGCACTTGAGGATCTGCTTCCAAATGTCTGCGCTGGAAGTCCACCTCCACAACTCTCTGCCGTTCTTGTCTGGGTAAATATTATAACCATCCCCAACTTTCCTGGATAGTCTCACTGTAGAATATAAGAGTTCCACTTAGATGCTGTGATCCTGTAAAAAGTATAACTTATGGTTACATCGAAAAAGATTTACCTTATTTGAAAGAGCTGGTAAAATAACATAAAAGTAAATTGAATACCAGAAATAAAAAAGGGTCTAAATACCAAAACCAAAAAGTGGAGGAATTTTTGTTTCAAATAAACGAGAAAACGAAACGAAAACGCTCAACGCTCCTTAGAGCAAGTAATATCGCTAGTTGGTTAAACCCTATTTTTAGGTTATTGGCGGGGGAACATGATAAAGAAATAAAAACGAAACGAGAATTTTGGCACTTAGCTCCTTTTTATTTCTAGTATTCAATCCATGTTTTTTGTTTATTTAAACTATTATAATTAGTGGTTAGAAATTCGGGGGCAATTATACCTAAAATTGGGGAGCTAGTATAATATGGACATGCCGTTTTGAATTAACAGAACGTTGAATGAACGTTTTTAATAGCATACATAAAATTTTCAATAAGATCAACATTCACTACAATCAGATTATTACGATTAAGAATCCAAACGCTTTTTACGATCCCGGTATCCCGGGATTTTTTTGTATAAAAATCTGTAAATTTATTCAGAAAAGCATTTCCATATTATTCTTTCTTGGGAAAAAATGAAATTGCCCCCGAATTTCGATCACTAATTATAATATCCATCGATCCATTTTTTCTAGCTATACCAAGTCTCTAGAAGGCTATTACGTGTCGAAGCCGTTGAAACATAGCCACCGAGTACTTACGGTTTCTGCGCGAGAATTGATCGGACACTTTTCGTGCGGACCTTCGTGCGGTATTCTGTTGCTTCTCAAAACAAACCTATCGTAAGTATTTTAACTCTAAACATTTAACTTCAACTGACTACTAACATTGTTAAATAAAACCATTTATTTTTGTCTTTCTACAGGAGTTACATATTAGATAGTGGCACTGGTACGATGGAGCAACTGATAGAAGAATTTCTGATACAATCAAGCATGACAATCCATAATCAGAATACAAAACCATCCCGACTGCGACTCCGTACTGCCAAAGTGCATGTGATTTTAAACATACCGAGATTTCGAACATTGCAATCTCTGTTTACTGATTGGAACACAGCTATAAATGAAGTAAGTTCTAAGTAAAATCGAATTGATTAGATTGATTATATTAGGGAAATACCTATAGAAAATATGTATAGTAAACCACGCGAATGTCGGATGAACACAAATTTATTTTTTACAATACCTTCAATAGAGTATTGACAGATGAACATATCTATCTACATATACAATAATATGTTATTATGACAACCATCATAGGTAAGGAATCTATTAATTTAATAGATCTTACAAAGTTGCCTATTTGTCAATACCAAGGCAAGCTGAACAAAAATCGTGTGCAAAAACAACTATTTTAGTATTAAATAACTATAATATTTTATTAACCCTATCTGCTTATGCAGATAACTCAACCATTACACAATTTGATTTAAAATATAACTATAACAACTATGTAACAATAGTGATAATATCAATAATATACCAATAATGACCAGTTCATTGTCTGAAATCCATTTGTTCCAGTACATGTTGACGCCCGAGGAACGCGCTGATCTAACGTGCCCCATCGAGAGGCACAAGGGCAGGCTCGATGCGGTCCTGTCGTCAGTCAGGGCCCTCGAAGGGCGCGTATCTTTGTGGCTGCACAACAATTGTGTGACTGCGCTTAGAGTGGGGCAAGAAGAGAGTGACGAAGTGGTCCTTTTGGAGGCGGGCTCAAGCTTAGCTTACAGGTACGGAATACTTGGAGCGCGAGTTTGGCCCACGCTTGACCGGTATTACTATTTCTTACTCTAATTGGAAGTTTGTCCTTTAATTTGACACTTGTATTTATGAGCATTTTTACGATAGAACAAAATCAAATACATACTCGCGACTAGGACTCGCGAATCGGGCTTGCCTTACCATCAGACACTATACGTGTTTGTGTTACGTATTTACCAATAAAATAAGTTTACTTTCCATTTACTTGGAATCGTCAGTGCGGGACCGACACCCACTTGATCAGTTTAACTTTTTTTTGTGTTCGAGTTAGTTATACCTATATTGACATAGTCGTAGTCAGGTAAAAAACTTTATTGATATCAGACTGACAATATCTTTTATGAATTCAGATGGCGCAATCCTACAGCTCCAAAAAGAGTTCGGTTTGCTTTAGCGAACCCATCAGCCGATTGGCATTGGTCAACAAGTGAGTATAGATAATAGTTATTTTCGCCTTTTGGCCTAGTGATTTAACTCATAGGCACAAAATGTTGTCTGTTATTTAATGAAATTTAAGTTTATAAATTTTGCTATTGCATTTTTAAAGACGTAATATTTAAAATAAATATGTACTAGTAAAATGAATATCGCTTACTTAAAAATATCATGTTTGGTTTTCATAAAAATGTAAAGCAGCGCAGTTTCCGAACGCAACCTCTAAATTAAAAACATACTAAAAAACTATATTGTCTCCAAAGAGAATTTAATCAACTACGTTTTAACTTTTCTCGCTGGTCGAGGTGAAAAGTTATATGTGTAACACGAGAGCAAGTTATTTTTATATCTCGTGCCTTTAAATCACTCACTGTGCTCTGTAGTCTATATTAGAATCACTCGCTACGCTCGTGATTCAATTCTAGACTACTTCGCTAGTTCGTGATTTAAAGTCAGCACTCGTAGCAGAGGGTAAAACCGTACCCATTGCTCCTTTCTTGGTGGAGATGTGTGGGAATTAAATGTTAAGCCGAAAATGGGGAGCCGTTGTGCGGTCAAATGGTTTTCGAATACCTGTACGGGACTAATTATTTAATTTATAATTGAGGGCAATTATAACAACAACTGGCTACCCGTCGATGTTTCCTCCACGTTTCTTCGTGCACGTTCTGAAAGTTTTTTCAGCATTCTAGCCTATATACTGCCGACCGTGGAGAAGATAACCTTAGCGGGAGTGTTTTATTTTGCTATTATCTACCCAGGCGTGGCGTTCACTGCGGGAAGTGCCCGCGTTCGCCTCGAGAACGCAGAGATGCTTGGCGGCCAGCAAGAAGCACCAGGCGCTGGGGTGTACCTTCACGTGAGCGTGGATGAAACCGGTGCCTACCGCTCTATGAACCTCTCTGGTCGCCTCGTCCTAGCCAACATGCTACGTTTCGAACTGCTGTACAAGGTTTTATTGTATTACAAAATATTTGTATGTACTATACTTTTAAATTTACTGTTTTCGCAAAGGATATGCTTATAAACAGAAAGAAAAAATTACCGAAAGAAAACGATAAATCCATACTAACTTACTTAGTACTTAATTTTACTTCATAAAAATTATAATTTATAATATTTATAATTTTCATTTATATAGGGGTGTAAGACAGCTCATCAGCATAATGGGTGGGACATATAGAATCTATTGAAATCTATGTACGAAATATTCAAAGTCAGTCCAGCATGTTGAGCTCTTTACACTGTTATCACAGGAGGCTCTTCATTTCCACAGCACAGACATTCACCTCAGTAAGATGGTTGGAAAATAATCTTTGTCATGAAAAAGCTCAAAAAATATGTTGATGACACAGTCCCAGAAAACCACAATCAAAAAATTTAAGAGATTCAATGAAAATCCCTTTGTTAAAAGCACGTTTAGCTGCTGTGAGATCGTTATTTGGATTTCGAACCATATTTGCGCCGTCTCCAGATGAAATTCAAAAACAAACCAGCAATTAAACAAAATTCCCCAAAAACATCCAGAAACCGTTCTAAAATTGATTATAAGGGTCAGGGAAGTTTTACAAAATGGTCAGGGGAAGTCAGGGAAAAGTCAGGGAAGTATTTTGGGAATTTTGAGTGGACACCCTGATAATTGTTGTTCTTTGCTTGATGCTATCTTTGGAATATTTAGTTGGCGTTGTGAAGAATTCCCGAGGCTTAGTTATGAAATTAGAAGATGGGTTCCATGGCCAAATAAAATATTTGCGGCTCGATTTATAATTCCCCCTACTTTATTAGTGCCCGATATTTTACTCAGTGTTTCTACTCCTGATTCTGATCAACTTTCTCCAAGGAACCCATAGTCAAATCACAAAAAAAGTTTTTGGGCTGTTCATTTGCAATTTGACTATGGGTTCCTTGGGGAAAGTTGATCTAAATCAGGAGTAGAAGCACTGACTAAAAATCGGGCATTAATAAAGTAGTACTTTTTATATCCATACTTTTAATATTATAAATGCGAAAGTAACTCTGTCTGTTTGTCTGTCTGTCTGTTACGTTTTCACGCCTAAACCGCTGAACCAACTTTGATAAATTTTGGCATAGAGATAGATGGGACTTTTGGGAAGGAAATAGGCTACTTTTAATTGGAAAAATAAAACTTGAAGGGGGTGAAATAGGGGATGAAAATTTGTATGGGGAACCAATCATTTCTCAAGTTAGGGATTTAAAATATCATCATATCTATACTGTAAATGCTGTAAACGTAAGAACGGCCTCGGCGGGCGGTGGGCTTGCGTGGTCGCATCGATCATGCAGGTTAACTGACTATAGACACGGTCATGACACGGATGAGTTTGACTGTTAGTTTCATTTATCTCGACCGATTTCGTGCTTCGCAAGGTACCTTTAGCCGTTGGCCGTGACTCATGTGTGGTCGCGTTGATGATGCAGGTTAACTGACTATAGACGCCGTCATGACCAGGATGGGTTTGAGTGTAAGTGGCATTTATCTCGACCGTTTTCGTGCTTCGCAAGGTTCGTTAAGCCATTAGACGTGGCTCAGTGGGCTTGCTTGGTTGCGTTGATCATGCAGGTTAACTGACTACAGACACGGTCATGATCGGATGAGTTTGACTGTTTGTGGCATTTATCTCGATACTATGTATGGTCATAGATCCATAACCTCCATCAGTCTAGACGGACTTGGCCTCTGTGTGTGGAATATGGCCTAACCCTCCCGAGGTATGGGAAGAGACCCGTGCCATTCCATTTAGAGAGGATTTATGAAAATTCATCCCCTACCGAGTTGAAGTATGCGATCGCCTTTTACTTTACTTGCAAATATTTCTGAAATACAGTAATTAGCGTTCAGTCAAATCAAATCAGTCTTCTGTTTATTCACGTTTCCCATTGATTAAACTATGGCCGGGCGTAACAAAAATATAATGATGCGTGCGCCAAGGACCATAAACGATGTCAACGCGGGCGAAGCCGCGGGCGGAAAGCTAGTCTTCCATATATAGAAAATCGTGAGCCATGCTCCCTTTACTGGTCATAACATTAAAGTCTTCTAACGATTGCATAAACTTATGAGGTGTTGCTTTTTGTACAGGTTCGCGCTCGTTTCGTGGACCCCGACGCGTGGAGAACAATTTATTCAGGGGAGCTGGCAAAAGAGACCGTCTGCCGCAGCGTGTTGTGCGGCGCCAATGCTGAAATGATGCTCAAGTAAACAAGGCTTTTAATGTCAATCTGACGGTGTAATGTATAGGTAATGAACTAATGATGTGATTAAACTAATTGTTTCATTTGATTAATATGTTTTTGTTTTCAGAATCAAATTATCTAACCATGAAACTGGCTGGTCAGGAGATATTCCACTGAAGGAATGTCCAAAAGAAAATGTACCATGGTTAGTCAAAGGTAAGCACAAACTAGTCGTTTATAAATGTATATAATTAAGTACTTAACCTATTTTTATTATTATTTATGGTGTACAGAAACAAGCATAAGAAGGCTTAACATAAAATATAATAGTATATATCCCTCCGGCCGCCATCGCAACTAAAGAAGAATTTTTATTCTTTACACGATGCTGGTTGTGACAAAAGAATACACAGCTTATTTCTAATATAAATTTCTTCCAGCAGACCCGGGTGAAGGAGAATTGTAGCTGAGATGGCAGAACAGCATATACACAAATATATAGTGGATTGATAAATATATATTAATATAACACATATAGATATATAACATACATTCATATATAATATACAGGTGTAACAGAAGTGTGTGACAATACTTCAAGATTGGCTTTTACCCATCAAACTGAACAACTTTTGTTCTACAACTTTGTTCGAATGTGAAAATTACTCTTAAGACCGCTTAAATGTACAACTCTTTGTTGCATGTATGTTTTATATTTTCCTATTTTATGATGTGCAATAAAATATTTTTATTCCTTCATATATTTAGTACCGAGCGAAGGCGATATAACCTACATATCGGTGTGGTGTCGCGTGGTACGAGCGCGGTCGGACGGACGCATACTCGCCACTATCTGGCCGCTCTACGTGCTCTACTCACATCTGCCGCTGGATACTGATGTAAGTCTTTATAACTTGACACATAGACACATCTGCTGGAACGATAACCTGGTGAAGGTAGTGGGAATTCGCTGGATGCAGGCAGCGCAACATTTGTGGAAATCCTTGGGACAGGCCTTTGATTAGCAGTGGACGTCTCGATCTTTCAAATATGACTCTCTAAATTGTAAGATTTTTATTAGGTTATGTAATTGCAATTTTGATTCAAAATTGTAATTCTCTGTTCCATTCAATTGGTTAAATCCAATTATTAGTATTGGTGCGAATTAGTTTGTCTAAGGTATATAAACTTATGTATACATAAAATAACCAAGGTTCCTAAATCTATTTGTTTTAGGTTCTGATAGTGACTGAAACCATGCACAGCTCGTTTGACGGGCCCACGACGCAGGAGTCCAAGCCTCCACCGCTTATCCAGTCGGCACCGGGCAGGGGCTATAGCTCACATCTGATGGCTCCTGGCACTACTTCTGCCAAGCATAGCCTATCTTTTCAATACAGGTACACTCATTTCCACATAACTACCAACAAAGGCAATAGCTGAAAAAAGACCAAGAATATCACATGAACTATTAAATCTTCCCAATAACGCATTCTGTATATGTGAAAAATATACTTAAAGATTATTTTACTATAGAAAGTAGTGATAAGAGAACCATCTTTAACAAAACTGTATTGCCGCCTTCCGATCTTAGTTTAGAATGTTAATAAACTCAATCCATATGCTAAATTCAGTTCTTTAGATTTACGGCAAGTACTATATAGTTATATTTTGATGATTATGACATGTGTGAGCGAATGAGTGAGTATATCACATTGATATAATTTTGCTTTAGAATAATATCAAAAACTTCTGTAGTGTAAACTTGAAACAAAAGTGTATCACTAAATATACACAGCTTATGAATGATGTTAATTATCGTAATAGACAGAAACCTCACATATTCTTATCAACTGATCCTTTTCGAATTTAAATTGAGGACCGTCGCTACCTGAATTTCGAACATAGACCAACAACTACTTAGGGGTCGTCCATTAATCACGTGAGCCTCAAAAGGGGAGGGGGTACAGAAAAAATCACGAAATATCACAAGGGGGGAGGGGGTTGTACTGAGATATCACGTGTATTTATTTTTTGGTTACTTGCACGATTTCTAGAGTAATTTCCAAACGTCGGACTGTTGTTGTTGTTGTTTTTAACTCTTCCCAAAGTCAGAAACAACCTGCAACCTTAATGTCTGTCTGGAAATGATTATCACTGTGCTTAATTTTCCAGAAATAAATTACATTATACCTGTATTTAAAGATAATATTTTGTACCAAAAAAATTCACGTGATTTTGGGTAGGAGGTAGGGGGGTAGTTTAAAACCTCATCACGTATCACCAGGAGGAGGGGGTTACGAACTCGCGAAGACCCTAAATTGATGCGACTGTACTTCGACTTATCATAAATTCGTCACGAAGTGTAAGAAAAGTAGTTTTATGATAACTAACCCTTATTATCATTCGTTTAGAAACATCGAGTGCCCGGTGACCCGCGACTCAGTTCCTCTACATTACGGCGTCACCGACACGTCAGTGTTCGATAAGCGAGGCCCCGTCATCAGCATCGACGAAGTCCTTCAGGATATTGTCAAATGGTGTGTATGAGTGTTATTTTCAAGCTTATTTTTTATTAAGTAAGTATTAGTAACTGTGTTTTCCTGAAAAACCTGTTGGAACATTTTAAGATCCCTAGCTAATTTGTTGATTGATTTATACAAGATATTTTTCGGAAAATATTGTAATTCAAATACTTAAGTAAAGAAAATAAGATTGAATCTTTATACAGGCTACAACGTTCCGGTCGCTATTCTAAATCTTTGTGGCCATACTCCATTGTCTCGAATCATTGGCCTAGTGTTTGGCAAGCGGCGTTACTGCAGCCTCGGTGTGATGTCACTGTAAGTTGATAATATTTTAATGGTGTAAAAAGTAAAAAGTTTTCTCTAAAAACAGACATATACAAACGTGGTTTATTAAACAGGTACGATACAGAGCTGTGCGCGCTGGTGGGGGCTGTGCCCTCGAAGTCCACCTGAGTCCAATAGCGCTACTTTGCAACGCGTCGCCAATAGCGTTGACTCTGCGCGCTCACGATGCCGCACCGCTTTGCAAGCTGGAGCCCGGCACCGCCTTATCTCCACCCACCGCTATTTTACACGTAAATGTTTTTTTTTATAATTCAATAATTTATTTCAAAGCTATAACTAGGTAGTCTGTCACTGACCGTTATGACTCGGTTCACCAATAAGACTTATGACACTGAATAATGCATCTCAGTGTTCATTAAATGAAGTAGCTGTTTACAGCGTTTGATGCTTAGGACTAGGAGTTACAGTGCCTAGTGAAACATAGTGTTCGCCATGATTGCTTGTTCATCATTTAAGGTACCAATCTTTACCTGCGTATACCTCTGATGCCGTGCTTTCGTTCTTGAAACTCATCTGTGTCGCCAGTATAATAAGGACGACCATTCTATCAGTCCATTCCCTCAAGTTGAAGTCCAAGATGTTTTTAATTCAATTCCTTTTTTAATCAACTTTCTTCGATCGACATCGATTTCTTCGACATCGATACAACCATTGTCTCCAATCCCTCAGAAACCATTCTTCATGTCAGTGGAGATGGGCCGCGAGACATTCGTTAGTGGTCAGCTGGAGGTGACGGCAGACGAGCCGGGCCGCTACTGCGAGCCGCCGCCGGGCCAGGTGGCGCTAGATCGCTCCACCAACTTCGCCATCCAATGCAACCAGAAGGTAGATAGATATACTCTTTATTGTACACACAAAAACAAATAACAACAACAAAATGGTGGTACAATGTGGGTGGTCTTATCGCTTAAAGCAATTTCTCCCAGACAACCCGGAGGTAATCCCGGAGTCCGGAGAGGAGGTAACATTCTCCTTGTTAGGTTTCCCTATTTATTGAAATATCGCGTAAGAGACCTTAAATATTATGTTAATATAATATTTTCCTTTCCTAATTAATGTTTTGATCCACAGGTGGCGTTGTTTACCTTATTTTATGAAATTAAAGAGGAAATAAATGTACTCGGCATTACATCTACTTTTGCAATTGTCAACAAATTGAAAACCGATATATTGGTAAGTAATTTAAATTAATTACACCGCGAAATATAAAGCATTTGTTCTAGTCTAACGCCGAAATCTCCGTATTCTAAAGCAACACAAAATTACCACTCCCTCGCGACATTATGCTAACCGCATCCACTTTTAGTTTGGTCAGTGTATACGCCGACAAAATAGCTTCGAATACAATAGTTTTTTACAACATCAACAGCACTCTCAAACCGCAGCTATACTGGCAGTGCAAGCACCAGGCGACCGGGCCGGATAATATAAAATTAGATGTTATACAAAAGGGCTAGCCGCTTTATAAACAACAAGAAACAGAAAACTGGTGATGACAGTATCAGTACAGACTTTCGACTCGGTTTTGATCGGAGTTTTTACCCAGCCTTTTACAGAGTGTCCAAGTTCGCTTGTAAATATTTAACTTTTTATCCACTAGGGTAAATACAGGATGTAGAAACTTAAACGCAGGGTTCCACTCATGAAACTGAACAACTTTGGCCATGGAATTCCTACAAAATTAAAAAAAAAGTACTCTCCATACTATACTGGTTGACTAATTAGTATTAAGGACTAATTAGTATTTTGCGAAGTCTGTATAGTTTCTATAAGAATAGTTGTTCAGTTTCATGAGAAGGACACCTTAACACCCTGTTAAGGGATTGGTCTTTTTACACCCCCTGTATAAACTGTTATAACAATGTGTAAATAACCAGCAGTATTCTACAGGTATCTGCAATAGCTACACCAGTTGAAGAACATACTGTACTGCTCCATCCCAAAACATTCAAAGTAGTACAACCAAGCAAGGATCATAGGTAATTTATAGCTTATTATTTGTTCAAAACAATTTCTTTTAATCAGATATTTGTCACAAATATACAGCGTGAATTTTAACATGGAATTTTGTGTGGTGTCAAGTGTGAGCAACAATATACAACTTGACATTTATCACGACTGTAAAACCACATACTTCTGTAAAACTTGATAACCCTTAGCCCTAATATAATAGGAGAAATGTTATGATAAATTCAAAACTCGGTATATTTATTAAATAACTATCTCCTTCGTATCGTGTACATCATCTTCCTGCGGCCGTTCTAAATTATTTGGAGTCGGCGCAATATGTCTTCTTCTTCCATTCATCTCTTCTTGCTGTCATCTCAGTGCTCACTTCTTTCATATTCATATCATCCTTCACACAATCCAGCCATCTCTTCTTTGGCCTTACTCTTCCCACTAATACATCCACATTCATATTCAACACTCTCCTTGTCACATGACTTTCGTTCCTTCTCATAACATACCCATACCATGACAAACGATTTCTTTGCAACTTTTCTGTCACTAGTGCTACTTTCAGACTTCCTCTTATATACTCATTCCAAAGAAGTTTTATATCATTGCATGTCTGTGACTCATTCCTTATCTTATCCATTCATGTCACTCCACACATCCATCTCAACATTCTCATCTCAGGTGCATGTAGTCGCCTTCTTCGTATTGTGTTCACGATGAAATTAAAATGTACCCATTGGCTACACTTTTCAGGGAAATAGCGATCCCGATGTGCCGGTTCTGGTTGCGAAGCCGTTGGCGTGGCGGGGACGCGGCACTTTTAAATACATTCCTGTGCCTCGCATTACCTCTGGGCGCGTGCCCCGCGAGCGCGCCCGTGCCCGTGCGTCTCGGCAAGACGCCCGCGAGGAAGCCCATTGCACTTGTCGATGCCCAGAAGAAATCTGTGAGTTTCTCCTCTAACTAGAGTACAGTCTGCTGATATTGGTTTGCTATTACTAAAAACAGGCTTTAAGTAGGTTGAGTTTCGTTTAAATTAATCAATCTGGATCGATTTCGGCCTCAGCAACTGCAGTCATAATTTGGAATGTCGCTCGTGCGCTCGTAATTTATGTGACTGACATAACTATTTTCGCTGTGAATGTACGGCCACATTCACAGCATATCAGTACTCCTCCGACGAAATTGTATTGTATAGCCGCAGGTGGTCGGGCCTTCAACTCGTCGCGCTTGGCGTCAAGCTCTGAAAGAAAATAAATACATAGAATACAAAAGTAGAACATTAGACTACACCAAGTTTTTTACTTCAACGTTTTTCAGAACCCAGTAGTAGTGACGCAGCATCTTCATGACGGACGGACTGTGATAACGATCGCTAGAGACCCATGCCCTCAGTTTCTGATTCATAATCAAACAAATGAAAAAATTGCTGTCGCCCAACCAGTCTATAATGATAGCGAGCCTAATCCAGTGACCACTGAGGTAAGAATAAGATCTTCACATGGTAATAATTTAAAAAATGGCTAAGGTCAGAGAATACGTAAACATACTGATGTAGATAAAGACAAAGTAAGTTCTGAAGTGGATATCAAACGAAGGTAATACGGTAGCCGACTACTAGCCATCTGACGGATGACATTGGTAAAATAATAATTCGTTAACATTTTCACAGTTAATCACCTTTAACTTTCAACGATTTTAATTCGTTCTGCATCATACCTTGTTGTAAATTGATAAGTATGCGAGTCAGTGTAAAACTACGAGCTAACATTAGCAGTTTTAAAGTAAATATACCTGTGTGCAAAAAAAAACTAAGCTCATACAATATATTCGTTTCGCGCGCTATAAAAAATCCAAGGAGTGGAAATAAGTGCTGAGTTACGACAGGTGGTGGCGGACTGCGAGGGCGCCCGCTGGCGCTGCGTGGTGGACCCGCGGGCGACGTACCACTATTCCACGCCGGCGTACTGCGCGCGCCACCCGCCATCCGTCGATAACATCCCCCCGGTGCCGTTCCTCACTTTCGCCAGCGTAGGAGGTAAACTTTGTTCTTCCACATCCCGTTAAGGTTAAACGCCCTGTTTCCTGGTTGAAAAAATCCGAAAGATAGCGTTAATTTCAATATAACCTGATTAGTATAAATAACCCTAAACCATAGTACGTAAAAGAGAAAGTAGTTACAAGATCAGTGTACGCTAATAAACCAAAATAATGTCTATTAAATAACAACAACTATACTATACTATTTGTCACCTTACAATTATAGTTTTGCGTTTATCTCGTATGTACGTGAGCTCAAATTACGCACACGCCCGGTTGTGCCCCAGAGTCAGAGTAAAAAAGAAATCATTTCGAGGATTCACGGACTATTTTTATTAAGCGACATTTTAATTTTAAAGGAAATGTTCAGGATATTGTTTTAAAAACTTATTTATTAGAAAAATAATTATTAAAACTAAACTTGTTAGTTTTTAAATAAGTATTTTTTTGAAGTATTTTTTATAAGGAATTTTGTAAGAAAATAATTTTTAAAGTTACCTCCTAAATGTTTAAAAAAATAGCCCGTAAACCCTCGATTTGTCATTTTTCAAAATGTAAAAGTCTGGGAAACAAAGAAAAATTTATTTTTGATAATATCTGATTAATACCTAAGTCACCTAAGTAAGATAGAAAAATTTTTTTACTTAGGTTTTATTTTTATTTTCCCGATGTATTTGTCAAACAACTTAATGAATTCATAATTTATGAGTTTTCTCAACAGTCTGTAAAAGTATGGAAAATAGATATTTAAAAAACAATCGCGAGTACAAAAAGATACATGCATTAAAATGTGTTGTTGGAGATAACTAAGGAGGTATCTAAAGAAGTTTTATATCGTTGCTCCGAGGGGGGAGCGGGGTGCAAGTCTGTTAACTAGAATTGCAAGGAGAACCACTGACTCAATCCTTGAGATCTTGGGGCAGGCGCGCACGAGCAACTTCTGTCTCCACAACAGTTTCGTCTTAGCATCAAGATTTGCATGAAAGTGCACGCAAATTTTCTAAAATTTGTGTTAAAGTTTCCTAAAATTAGTCGTTCACTCCATAATGGATATACCCAATATTGCTTTTTTCGCTGTCTTTTCCAGTTTCTAGAAGCGAGAGCATACAACACAACCTTTTCATCAAAGTCCATGTCGATGAATGCAGCAAAATTTTACGAAAACGTTGCGTTACTGTCGCTCCCGTGCGCTCATCTGACAAATAGTTGCTTGGCGGCAGCGACGGAGACAAAAACGTTTCCGACGATAGTAGTTGCTCGTGCGCGCATATACTAAAAAGGTTTCAACAAACAGTTTATGAAATGCAATATTTTTTTAACAAATGGAGTACATCTGCTTCGTGTAAGTTTTTGGCGCGGCGCAAGAAGTTTCTACGCTATGACGATAGGTATCATAGAAAGAAACAAATATCATCTTCTTGGCCTTTCCGATCAGCATTCAACATTCTAATTCAAATATAAAACTTGCATCCGAGGACAAATCGACAAAAAGTAAGATGGCGGTCAAAAACATATAATTAAAAAACCCACGGCTAAACAAGCTTATCAGACAAGTATAAATTTTAGTACATTAACTGTTATTTACGTAATAAGGCGCTAAAATATACACCACTAGATGCATAATAGATTGTATGAAATGGGGTGACTGACGTTTAACCTTAATGTATGTTTTTTATACGCGGTGTAAGGGACAGGTTGCCGAAAACTTTAAGGGCTTGCTCAGTAGACGAAACTGAACAACTTACCACAATATTTTTTCAGGAAACGAAAAAAAATCGGTTTCTCCATACAAACTGTCCAATTAGTTTATAATTTTGTATGGAGAAGCCTATTTTTTTTTCGTTTCCTGAAAAAAATTGTTTATTTTTAAGAGTAGTTGTGCCAAGTTTCAAGTTGATACGCGCAGAAAATTAGATGCTACCGTTTTATAATTAAACTCTGTGCAAAATTTCAAGATTCTAGACCCAGGGGTTTGGCCTGTACTTTCCCATACAAACTTTGGACCCCCGTTTTACCCCCTTAGAGGGTGAATTTTGAAAAGCCCATCCTTACTGCTTGTCACCGGTTTATAAGGAAACTCTGTGCAAAATTTCAAGTTTCTAGACCCAGCGGTTTGGGCTGAGCGTTGATCTATCAGTCAGTCAGTTTCTTCTTTTATATATATAGATAATTATGTTAGGTGGCAAAGGCTGATGGAGAATAACTACTGCCGCCTTTGAGCATCTGTAACCCCAGACATAAGAGCTAGGACTTGGACTTTAATCCTTTAACATGCCATTACCGACGCAGACGACTCAGAGATGTCAGAGTGGTGCCAACCAGTGGCCGCCGCGGAGGGCGAGCAGCTGTTGCAGCTGTCCCGCGGATACACCATCAAGATGCGTGCGCACATCCACCCTCACTCCACGCTCATCGAACTGCAGCCGATAGACGAGGTAACGCTGTAACTCTGTAGTGGTAACAGTAAGTAACGCAGAACCCGGATGTTACTGTTAACAAGCTGCTATGTATTCAAAGGACACTTTTGAACTGACACATGATTCCATTAGACCAGTGTTTTTCAACCTGTGGGTCGCGACCCCCACGGAGGTCGCGAAGCCTTTCTCAAGGGGTCGCGGGTAAAAGAAAAAGTAGTGTTTGTATACTTTGTATGTCTTGCACTGCAATGAAAATAAACGAACGAAATACAATTTTAGTGAAAAGACTGAGCCTGTTTATTTTTGAACAATTTGTGAAAACGCGGTTCTATTTTGGAGACGATAACTTAAAATTTTCTACTTGAACATTGAACTTGAACTTGACATTTTGTATGTTTATGGGCCTGGGGGGGTCGCAAGAATTTTTTAACTTGTAAGGGGGTCGGGTAATGAAAAAGGTTGAAAAACACTGCATTAGACGGTACCACAGAATCTCCAATTTTTGTGTCTTAACGGCAGACAGCTGGAGACCAGACAAGCTATTTTATTTTATAAGAAATGCTAAATTTAGCTACACACCTTGTTGATTCCGGTAGTTTGTAGAATTTCTGAAATCTTCGTGGTGTTAAATTTATTTTTTGTATCCCATAGCGTGACATATCAGCCAGTGATATTCGCAATCGCTTGCTGGGCTCCATCAGCTCCGACGATATCATCCGACCTACTACAGCCACGGTAAGATTATAATTATAATGAATTAATCAAGGAATTGTAGTCCTTACTTAATGATTTCATAAAATTATTAATTTAATTGTAATTTCATTTAGAAATCATCGATGAGTGCGTTTCCGACCTTAGAACGCACCGGCGCTGATAATAAATGTAAGTTCTATGTCGTATTACAGCAGCTGCACACTGTGTTACAAAAACAGAAAGACAACTGAACTGTTCTACTACGATTTTGAATAAATCGTAAAAATTTGGACTTTTCATACAAATCAATCAGTTTTCAGCCAATTACGGATTGAATATAGCTTCTATGAAAAAAGTTTGTCATTTTCATAAAATACCTTAAAGTTCTACCATACCCTTTTTGTAGCCTGTATACCTTGAAAAGTATATTATCTTTAAATAATATTAATATTTCAGTACTGTCACATCAAGATGCTCCGAATGTAACACAAGAACGCAGTTTAGACGGCCTACAAATATATTCAGAGATCAGTCTAGCAGCGTCCAAATTTCCTAAGCGTGAAAACACACTTACATATGAAGATGAAATCCTAACAGAAGAAATTAAAAAAGAAGATGATTCAACAGAAGGTAATGAAATAACAAAACTCTACGACTGCGGTAATGTGATTCTTCCTTCGTTGTTAACAAAAAAAAAGAATTTTATCTATACTAAGCGGCATATCAAGACCCACGACCCCTATTCTTACTAATATTATAAATACGGAAGTTTTTTGTTGGTTTGTCTTTCTTTTGACAAGATTTTTTTTACACATATTAGTTGACAATCTAGGAAGTGACCACAGACTTGCACCCCGCTTACTTACACTTCAAAATATCGAATTCCCTCGGGAATTGACAACATATCAATTTTTTTATGAGTGATTATTGAAGACAATGCCAAAATAATATATATTTTTTTATTTTCTTAAGATTGTACATATATTGGTGGTATGATGATGTATTAGAGAGCCTACTGATCAGGAAAAAATAAGTCGTGTACTTTTTAAACTTAGCTGAAATCAGTAGACATTTTTCAGATGTTTTGCCAAAAACAAGTAACTTTCAACCAATATGTTTTATACAATAAAGATCGTTTCGACCGATATCCGTATATGGTAATTTTCATTACAATAATTATTTAAAATTGGTATAGTATTTAATGAAACGGCCACGCCGTTCATATGATAGTTTCTCCCGTATGTATTATCGTCTGGCATGTAAATTGTATCCTGTACATTGTACAGGATAGTCATTGCTCAACACAAATCAGCAATGAACATTCCTAGTTAAGAACCCATATCTTCCAAATGCACGAGTCTCTTCCCATACTTAGGGAAGGTTAGTTCTTACTCCACACACGGGGGCCAGGTCCGGATTGGAAACACCTTGCATAACATTCCTAGTCAAAAGCAAATAATAGAGGTAGTAATTAGTAAGTATTAATATGGCTTGTGGAAAATTAACTTATGTGGGTTTGTGTGGAGGTTCCTTATTTCGTTTCTGGAAGAATGGATCTAGTATTGTTTTAACATTGCATGGTGCAAGTTTCAGAAGAAGTGGTCATAAAAGATCAAGTTTTGCCCAGTGAGTTGACGCTGGCTCGTCCAAACGGATCTTCAGAAGTTTCGTCTTTTGTGGTGCCGTATAGTAATGATCTCGGTAAGCTAAAAAAGATTTGGACGTCTTAAAATAATTCAGAAAAAAATCGTTATTGCAGATGTTAGCAAAAATATTTGTGTACAGTCTGGCAGACTACTCAGAACGAGTGCGTACGCTTTACTTATTGTTTAATTGCCATTACAGCACGTTTTTACTCGTTCGTTGGTCAAAGTAACAAAACTTGTTTGTATCTAATTTACTTTTTAAGATTTTTTGTTTAGCGTCTAATTATATACTCTTCGTAATTCCAGAAGTAGAACGTCTACGATGTATTATGGACAGCTTCGTAATTGAGATGAGTGTGACAAGCGAGACTGAGCCTCTTGTTGCTTTACACGTGGACCGCGTCGCTATCTTGTGCTTGTCACAAAGCAAGGTGAGCATTTTTTTTTATTTACGAGATATGTAATGAGAAATTCAATGTATTTATCACTGGAGATTTATTTAAAACTTATCCGTATTAAAATGGTAAAGAAAATATATTGCACTGCATAAAAAAGGCCAGACTGCTCTAAGTATTTCTAAGTTCAAAGACTAATAAAACCTCTTTTGATCCCTTTTACATTGTGATAATATGTATAAGTGGCATCAAAATTACTTTCAAAGTTTTTGCATATTACAAAAACATACACTTTCATTTAACCCCATGTTAATTCCTTCCCACTATTTCAGCATACCAAAACTGTCTGTTCTATTATGGGTCTTCAAGTGGACAACCTTCAATACGAGAGTGGCCAGTTCGACTTCGCAGTGGTGGCAACGACGCGCGGTGACTCACTGCCCGCAGAAGAGTGGCCACCATTCTATAACATGTTCCTCGATAATGAAGAGTTCTTGCTAAAGGAGACTCTTGCCAGATTCTTGGTTACTATTTGTTATGATAAATGGTCAGTGGCGCACCACTCTTACAACGGTAAGCTGTTGGGTAGCTGTGTAATAATAGTAATAGTTTCATAACGAGTTCTATAACTAGCTGCTACAATTGTCTGGATGGCTTCTGACATGTCTTTGATTATGAACGTTTTCGTTACATCGTATATACATATGTATTTGTCATTTTGATAATTTATTGCAGAGCTTACAGAACTTGAGGTGAGATTGGGTCCGCTAGCTCTATACGTCGAAGATGCTTACATAACAGCTTTGATTGACTTCTTCCGGCTGGCGGTGCCAGATCATCCGTCAACGACGCCGCTTTTAGCAGAGGCGCGGATACTTCAGCGACCGTTGCGGCTTCGACTACTGCACATAGAGCCGATAGAACTGACCCTCACACTGCACACTGCCGTAAGTGACTACTTTAATCATTTATTATGAGTAACCACTACCCCAATCCGGACTCGGCCCACGTGTGTACACTACGGCCTTACCATCCCGAGATATGGGAGACCCCTGCCTCAGCAGCTCTGATCCCTACACTTCACACAAGTGGCAGATTAACACAGAGTTTAGGTACTGTACAGCCTGTACTCTTATCCTACATGTCTCATATTTGTATTCAGGGGATCGTACTAAACGCATTGGTATCAAATTCAGAGATGACTGACGAACATTTCTGAAACATCGGTTGATTGTCGTGGCGTGGCTCTCTGTTTGAACACGGATAGCCCTATTTTTAATAGTACTAATTGATATCAATCTAATGTTATACGTATGCCCAGGTGCGGATATACATAGCTCTGGACCAAAGCCCACTGAATCTGAACTCGTTCAGGATGCGCGATGTGATGACGTCATCGGAGCGTTTGGCGCATGCGCTCACGGTGCACTATCTCTCCGCTGCCATACTCGGCGCTGGTACGGAAGACGTTTTTAATTAAATATTTTATACTAAATAGTTTCATAATTAAATTATTGTGACAAGTTTTCTATTGTTACCTTCGCTTATAGCAGAGTTAAAGTAGTGCCTACTTATTTCCAAAAACACTGCTATTTTTACCTTACTTGATGGCTCGGTGGTAAATTCTCCTCAATAGTGATTCGAGGGCCGTTGGTTTGATTCCCATCCATTGCAAACATTTATATGATGAGAACCTATATATTTCGCTTTTCTTTGGTGTAATGTATGTAATACTTATTCCATATCTATCGCATTAGGATATAACCTGTAAAGATACCTATAAGAAGATAAATAAATAAATAAAATAAAAACCTTTGTTTACCCTGTGTATGGATGTATCTATGTATGTATGTATATATTTAAAAGTATATTTTGTGTGTTCCCATAACGCAGGGAATTCTAGTATGGGGCCGAATGAACTGTGATATGCCACGGAATATTTATAGTATAAAAAAAAGAAATCTTCACAGAAGTAATACTTCCCGTATATCTCTGTACATAATAGTGATTATTTGGCAACTAATCTTTTACAGGCTGGGTGGTAGGTGGTTTAGAGCTCCTTGGAGCGCCAGGTGCCTTGGCGGCTCGCGTGGGAGGCGCCACGGGTGGTGTAAGGGGAATTGCTTCGGCCGCTGCAGCTGGCTTGTTAAGGTTAATATACATATCATATACCGTTTAGGGAAAACGCCATGTCGTTTTATTGAGAGGTTGCTATACATAAATGAGCTGCACAAGACAGACTGTATTGATATTTTCTAGCTACAATTTAGTGTTCCAATCCCCTTGTCAAATGTCCGTGTCGCACCCAGTCCTCTGATTGTTGGAGACTACACTCGAAGTTGTTGACGAATATGTATACCTGGAACAAACAGTCCACCTAGGTAGGTCCAACTTTGAGAATCCAACTCGGCTGGGCAGTATTCGGAAATCCTTGGTGGATTGGTTTTTGTTCACCAGTGGACGTCTTTTAACTGATGATGATTACGATCCATTTTATTTAGATTTTATATACGACATCATCAGATCGCTGAGTGCTTGGGCGGGATCGCTGGCCAGGAACCTGGACATCCTGGCGGGAGACGAGGAGCACGCGCGCCGCGCCGCTGCGGCCCGCAGACGGCCTCCGCACAGCTTCATCGAGGGCCTCATCACTGGCATGACCAACTTTGCTATAAATATTCTGGGTAAGTGTGGGAACCTTTAGAATATTTGTCGTTTTGACTAGGCCAGATAAGGCTGTATCTTTCATTTACCCACCCCTTTTATCACCAAAATTTGCTAGTCTAATCTGGAAAATGTATTCGTTTTGTTACAATATTGTTAACTGTGACACTAAACAAGATGCCCACGGCCCTCATATAATGGAAGCAAAACAACTTGGAAAATCAACGTGATAAATTTGAAATTTGTATGGGAAGTCCATAAAATGTTTCTCTAGTTTTTTGGAGAAAGTAGTTCAGAATTATGAGGGAATCGCAGAAAGTTTGGAACAGAATCTTTAAAAATGAATGGAATGTGTATGTTATAAACCTTAATCTTCCGTTTTCTATTTTGGCTTCCCTTTTTACCTGACCTTATTTACGTAAAAAAATAATTTCTTCTACCTAGCTTATCCCGGTTGGAGCCAGCCACCTTGCCCGATCTTCAACATCCTCCTCAGCGATTAATAGAGTAGTTGACTGCATCAAATGTTCACTAAATAGCTCTTTTATTGAAATTGCAGAAAGATTGGCTTTATGTGCAAAATGTGCAATGTTTTATATTAAAGTAATCGTAATAAGGATGCAAACTACTACATTGCACACTGACGTTATTTTTCAAAATTTCTAACATATAATTTGTCGTTTTTAACATTTGATAAAAAGTAACTCCGATGACTAACAGTCAACTACCCTATTAATGGGGATTTCTATATTGCACATGCAGGTGCAGTAGGGGGTCTGGCGCACCACCCGCTAGTGGGCGTGGCGGTGGGCGAGACCGAGAGCGGGGCGGCGGCGCTGCGGCGCGGGCTGCTGGGAGCCTTCGCCAAGCCGCTGAGCGCCACCGCCGACCTGGTCGCCTACGCCGGCCAGGGGCTGCTCAAGCAGACCGGCTGGGACCCGGTGCCGCAGGTAACACCCATCGACTAGGGTAAACTGCCATATTTACTTAATTTAACTCAATTTTTAATACACTGTTTCTTGCTGAAAAAAAAAACGTGATATTTGCCGAGATTGGGTGAGATTCTGCTCGAGCCGATCCGCCCCCCCTGCCCCTCCTAAACGCCCCCTAACTGGCCCTTAAGCGCCTTGACCAATATAAACATATACATATATTTTAACACAGCAAAGAGAGCATAATATTCTTTACAATGATAATTATGGTTGATAATTTAAATAAAAGAGTATTTTGTAGGTACTTACATCAAATTTATGACATACTAGAGACTTCTTGGTTGATTCATCTGACAAAACAAAAAGCCTGCTTCCATCTTTCAGCATCATCTTCACCAAGGGCATCATCGCCAATTGTTTACCAATTGTGGAATTTAAAAAAAATTTTGGTCCATACAATGTTGTGTACCTCACAGACAGTCGGCCTTAGTATATTTTTTAGGGTTCTGTACCAAAGTGTAGCAGTACTACACGCAGTCTACTAAGATTTTTTAAATATCTTCTTTAAAAATATGCAAAACAGACTCAGAGATAATTATCCCTTAATTAGCGAGTGTGCACGCGCACACACACATACACACACGTACTTGCAAGCACACACGCGCACACTACTTACCGCTCAGCAAAATGCGCCTAAAGAAGTTTTCACTTAAAAAGTATATATAATCTATATATACATATAATATATATATATATATAATCTATATCTATATCAGCCGCGGACGGTGCATGACCGCGATGATGCATCCCGTATATCGGCCGGCTGGCGGCGAGACTGCGTGCGCTGGACCTTCCGGATGGCGGAGATGACCGTGCTGTCCGGATTCAAGGTGCTGCTCAATAACGCGCACTTGCTGCTTCTGTTTACGCACAAGGTCAGTACTAACACATCTTTGAGCCTACATATATTTACATTTTTTTTAACACAAAAACAAACGTAGGTTTTCTAATTTCGTTATATCTGACACAGTAATATCGTTGTTTACATTATATCGTTGTAGGTTTTCTAATTTCGTTATATCTGACACAGTAATATCGTTGTTTACAGTATATCGTTGTAGCGGATCCAGAATCTGAGAGAGTCGTGGAAATGATCGACTTGCGCTTTTGCACGCTAGCGCCTTACCAGGGGACTATTATTGAGGTAAGACAAACTTGGCTAATATGCATTCAAATTAAACCTTTACAATGAAGAATATATTAAAAGAAACCTGTATTATTTTAGCTCTCCGTTTCACAAAAACGGCTAACCAAATCGACTGATACGAAAGCTGTGGACGAGGATGATGAGTACCATGTAAGTACTTATATGATGAAATCACTCAATACATGACCTAAACTTACCCAGACTTATCGAGAAATATATTTGTATGCGTTAGCTAATATTGGATAATCACAGGCAGATATCCACGCGTGTTCGGTTTGATGTTTGAAGATGATTTACTATTCAATAATAATAAATAAATAAATATCCAGGATAAATGACACGGTCATCTGGCCCCAAACTAGGATTACCTGTATTATGGGAAGCAGACACTGATATACATACGTATATAAATATAAATACACTCAGTCACAGAGCAAACAAATCTGCTCATCACAGAAATGTTTGCCCTGGGTGGGAATCGAACCTACGACCCTCGGATCAGTAGTCAGGAGCGCTAACCACCACCACCGAGCCATCGAGTCAGTTGCTATTAGGGGTTTTATATTTTTTACAATATCACACTCATTCGCAGGTAAGCGCAGCGGCGATGGCGCGGGTAGCTCGCTACACGGGCGCGGAAGAGGCTAGCACCTCTGCTATCAACGACACGTCGCGCGTGTTGATGTTACTGCCCGCGCCCGGCGAGTCGCACTCGCTGCACGCGGCCCTCGCCGCCGCCATTCACAACAACGCCGACACGCACTTCTGCTTCCTGTAATAGCCACTGTAGGTAGGACACAATCAGGCGAGCTGTACGATAATACAAGTACTCCTTCCTATGATAGGTACTGTAGGTAGGACACGCATCAGGCGAGCTGTACGATTATACGAGTAGGTATATCTTACAGCTATTCAGATGGTACCCTGTCTACACATTACCTGTTTAACGAAAAAGATAAGATCCGAGAGAAACAGTGCGTCGAATGAAGGAATTTATAAACGTCTCAAATTCTGTCACGAATTAACCTGTTTCCGTCCCACGGCATGCTTCGAAATTTGTCACAAAATATATTTATATATTTTTTTTGGAAAATGTCTCTTACTAATAAGGGTATATACTTGGCTATATAAACTATAAAGGTCAATTAAAACGATGCCAAAAACCATGTAACAGTGATATAATTACAGGCTTCTCGGACTATTAACCGAGTATTTATTTCACACCGTAGGCTCACGGTTTCACGGTTTAGTACAGATCCTTGAATGGCACATAACATCAAAATATATTAACTTTTGTCATGATAAAAAAAACGAATGTAAACAAGAGTCTCACTCCGCCATTATCACGATATGTATTATTGAATTTAATTATACAAGATAATGATACAAGATAAAATTTGGCTGGTCACAAAATTACTTAAACATGTCAACATAATTAAAATAATTACACTCCAAGTGAACATCGTATTGTATGCCAAAAAAATTAGTCTTTATAATAAGTAGGTATTGCAAAACCACACACAGTTATATATGTTTAGAGTGTTCTAATTTGCATTTGACTTAGTTATATTAGCTACTACTGGGTATTTTACCTAAATTGTACAGGTCCACCCAGTGCAGGTCAGTGGAAATTAACTTGTACAGTACCACCTTGAATCTGCTGTTTAAAAAGAGATCTTCACGGTTAAAAACTCACGTAGAAAGTAGTAACTGGTAAAATTATTGTAAAAATATATTTTTTCATCAATCGTATGCTGGAATTAGAATTAATTCGGAGTCTTCGTTTGTGTAAATAAATAGAATACAAAATACATATTACCAAAGTGTCTTATTTTGTGCATTGTAAAAAATTAAACAATGCAAGTATTACAATATAATGGGTATTATTTATCATATCAAAAATGTATTTAGAAGGTAGTCAAAATATTCAAGTTAATCTATGTCAAGTTTGAAGGTTTTCTCTTCGTTAACTACTCAAACAGAGCTTAGGTTCTTTAATGATGGATGACACCACCCTGGAGTGTACTAGTTTACAGTTATAAGAAGATGTAATGTTATTCCCTATTATTTTATTAATTATATATAATTAATTCGACCATGAAAATTAGTTTTTTCGGAATAAAACTATCCTGTTATTTACCGAATCTAAGCTTTATTTTTTCGAGTTATACCAATAAAAAAATTATTTTCGGATTCCCAGTGTAATTCGATATTTGTACGGGACAAATTGTAGCTTATGTCACTTCCCACTTCATTTGTGCTAAAGATATGTTGATCCGTTTCTCTAATTGCGACGTTAGAGAAGGACAAGCAAACAAACTGAAAATTAATAATATTTGTAACAATGTGTGGCATAGTACTTGTGGTCCATGTAATGACCTATAGAAAACATCCCTTTTAAAATGTATATTGTCAAATTGTATCCTTGTAATCCTTGGAAATATTATAAACAAATAAAAATGTTATTAAGGTTTAGTTCCCTTTACACCGAAACTATACGAAAATACACGAAAAAGTACACATTAAATTTCACCTCCTATATATCCTTAACTACGCTAGGTGCAATGCTGAGAATTGTACGAAAGGAACAGGGCAGTGCGTGCTTTATAGCGCACTTATATGTTGGCTCGCTACCGCTCGCTCCTCATCAGCTGGAAAGTATAATAAACATAAACCCCATGCACAGTTCGCCACATTTAATTTTAAATACTTAGTTAAAAGTCCAAAATGTGTTGCTGCGTGTAAAGTAATCTGAGCTGGATCGCTAGAAGCATTGCGGTGGATTCACGATGCTTCCCTTGGTGCAGCGCGGCTTCTCGTAAGAATAGCTAGGAATGTTCGTGCCGCATTCATCGGCTTAAGGATATTTATTTGACTGTTAGTCATCTCTTATCAAAAATGTCAAAAACGACAATTTGTTCTAAAAATGTATGAAACTGTGAAAGATGACGTCATTGTGCAATATAGTAAGTTAGCATTCTTATTACCATATTTTTTGAATTAAAAATTGTACACGTACACCGAGTAAGTTTTTCTGCAATAGGGAGTTTTCAGATGACGTATGTCACACCGTTCATAAGAATCTTAATAGATGGCGTTTCTAAGCTTTGGCAATGTATTTTTAAAAGCAGCGTAAAATTTACGGTATCAAAATAGATTTAATATAGTCGAAAATATATAAAAAGCCACATGAGCATAGATTATTATTAATTGAATTAACAGGAACAATAAATTTCCAACTTTGTCAAGTATGGATTACCTGGGTGCGATCCGCAGTTTCTCTGTTATATGTAATTTCGTCTTCCGAACTAAAAATAAATATTTTTTAATACATTTTTATGAGATAACTGCAATTTATAACTCGGTATCATGTTAGAATTCTTTTAAGAAATACAAAACAATACTGACAAGCTATGTGCACCAAACATTATGAAAAGTATTTTTTGGATCGAAATACAAAGAAAAATTAAAAGAAAGTAATCTTCGAAAGCTATTCATCATTATTATGATATTAGTCAGTAATATCAATCAGTTTTGATGATTTTTAGAGACTTTTCTTATTTCCAATGTTGATCAGCGCCATCTACATAGTTGAATTTAGAGAAAGCCGTGGAAAATTCCCTATTTCAATAAAAGAGCTATTTGGTATAATTTACTTTTGGTGCAGTCCACTACCCTATTCTCGGTATGATTTGAATTGACCCTTATTCTGTTGTTTTGTTTTTGTATTGAAATCAACGCCTACACATTGTCATGTCAGGATGTCCAAAATTTGTCGAAAATACTAACTGGATATGAAAGTTATTTTCTAGATATGTATGTAGTTTTATCCCTTATTATATCCCTAGTAAAATAGTTATGAACCGCTTTCATATAACTAAATCCCGGTATATAGCTATATCCCTAGGGATATAACTAGGGATACAGGGTGTTAAAAAAGCGCGGTTGAAATTTCAAGGGGTTACTCAAAATCAAGTATAGGACAGGACAAAAACATTGAAAAAGCCGGATCTGCAATTTTTTTTCGGTTTCCCATTCAAATTCTTGTTTAACTATTCGGATTTGAAGTAGGCTTTAATCACAACAAAAGAAGACATCTTAGGAAATAAATTTTAAAAATAATAATAATCCAATTTATGGAGTCGTCAAACTTATCTAAAAGCCCGCCCCAAGTCGCACCCGGTGGGAACGTACCCATTACGCTGGCCGCGTTTCCACGCTGGATGGCCAGTGCGATGCGTTGCACCAGGTACGACTCGGCGCGCGCGGGGGTCTCCCGTACGGGATTCGGATTTAGTATGGGAAACTGAAAAAATGTAGACCGGATTTTTTCAATATTTTTCCTGTTCTATACTTCATTCTTCATTAAAATATCAAACGTACTTTTTTTAACACCTGAATAAATAAAATGTACACTTTGTCACTTCCCACCTCGTCTAATATATCTTTGCAAAAAAAATATATCGATCCGTTGCTCCATTGCGAGGTAAAAGAACAGGGTGTCTACTTTCTGGAAAATAAGCTTTTAGTGGTCAGGGAAAGTCAGGCAAATGACCTGGCGACCTGGAAAAATCAGGGATATTTTAATTTTCGCAATAATCGTTAGTGAGGGAAACATCCATGTTCTCATCTAATATCTCCTTGTATGTCCTGATATTTAACCCAGACTTTTGAACCTTTTTTCAATTTATCAATGATCTACATAATTACTTCGCATTCCATAGCTTGAGGGTTCTAGGTAAAAAGCACCTCTGAAACCTTACGGTTCGAGACCAATTTGGCTTTAGCTGGTGGGGATGAATTCCACTCCGTTGGCGAGTGTTGCGGTGATAAAACTGTGCCGTAGGAACACAAGTCGTTATATAAGCGGTAAAACACACTGAGGGAGCTGCAGTCTCCGAAAGCTGAGGGGTTTTAGACCGCTTATGAGTTCTGGGTCGTCGACAATTCTGATCACTTGTCGCTGGGTATGAGGGCCCAGAGATATGAGCACTTCTCCATATGCGGCCTTACTTGAGCTTTGTATAGCTGCAAGCGGTGTCTAGGTTTCAAGTACCGCTTTGCTCTATTGAGCACTCCAGGTAGTTTCGTGGTAACCTTGCTTTTGAGGTAACCCCCAGTTGTTCGTTGCTTAAAATGTCGACACCAAGGTTCCCGATGCTCGTAGCAACAGCAAGCGTTGTTCCTTGGAACCGTGGCACTACAGTAAATCTGTTTGGTGGTTAACGCGCAGATTTGCGTCTTCGTGGGGTTTAAACAGACTGAGTTTAGTATATACCCCCATTCGGAGATTTGCTCGAGTGTGTCTTCGACTTGAGACAATCCTGGCACGACTCTCCTCCACCTCGGCCCGTGGGATGTTGCTCGGCCTGTGTATTGCACATCACCCATACTGTTATCAGCATAGCAATTAATACCGCGTATTTGCAGGCGATCATTGATATGCAGGAGGAATAGAGTTGGCAAGAGTACGGAACCTTGCGGGTCACCAAAATTAATGTGTTTCAGTGTCAGAGGACCAGTTATTATAAGATCACCAGCTGACCCGCCATGATGAAACCCGTATTGGCAGTCATAATCTTCTAGATTTGCTAGGAGCTGTATATTAATTAACACGCTCCACCACTTTTAAAAGGAGGGAGATAATATTTAGCTATTGGCTTGTAATTCTATACTCCTTTTTGGGAACTGGTTGCACATTTGCAACTTTTCAGGATGTTGGCACATGGCCTGTGGAGTAGGAGAGCGCGAAAACTCTACTCGATTACAGTAAATTAGTAAAACAGTAAAAGCCGAGTTAGCACGTAATTTTTATATTACTAATACCTCCTGACCATGGACTATATCTATAAAAAAACTCGGCTGCAAATCTCGATACTCGATTACAGTAAATAAGGCTGTGAGGGGCCTCACAGGTATTAGTAATATAAAAATTACGTGCTAACTCGGCTTGGTTTAAAATAAAAAGAAAAAAAAGAAAATAATTAATTACTCGTGTTGTACTGACTATAGAAGGTTCGAAATAGCTTCATAAAATGAGGCTTTAATTATTGTTGTTTATAAAGAAATCAGATTATCATTTAGTTCATTAAGTTTGGAGCAGTAATTTTTTTTCGATTTTCGGCCAAATTAGGAGGGAGATTTTCAAAAATTCACTGCTTCGAAACTATGCAGTATTGATACACGGGAGTTTTACTCCACTTTTTTAAATACTAAATACTACTTCCGAAATAAAAACAGGGTGTCCGAAAATTATGCCAAATTCCACATAGTGGACAGTCTAGCACGTTGAGCTCTTTACACTGCTATCATTGGAGGCTCTTCATTTCCACAGCGCGAAATTCACCTCAGTAAAATGATCCTCGTCTTGAAAGAGCACAAAAAATCTTTGAGAAGTTGAGCCGATTTGTAATAGATGACCAGGTTAGAAAACGGTCGTGGCTCAGTGCTGCTTTGCGTGGTCGCGTCGATCACGCAGCTTACTGATTACAAGCACGTATGACCTCGGTGTTAAACGGTGTAAACCGACCCTAAGATATGTACCTACGTTTATTCAAACGATAGAACGTAAAAAATATTGATAAGTTATACATCTAAATTGTTTCATTATTATTTTATTAGTCACCGGTGTGCTTAGGATGGCAAAGATGAGGGGACTTGACGAGAGGATGAGGTTTGACCTCACTGATGGTAAGTCTGGCAAAAGCATGACCTGGGGTCTCTCAGTTGTTCTGTCCGGCCGGGATTTAGCGGACGCGCTTTCCCGGAATGAAAGGGGTGGCCACCCAACCAGTGGGGGAGTCTTTTGCTCCCCATCAGCCCTAGGGGCTTCCGGACAGTGGGAGATCTAATTTTGGCGGTCACGATGGACGGAGTGTAGGGAAGGTGGAGCTCTGTCTGGGGCATAGGCCCCAATTTTCTACGTTTTATAGTGTGGTGTTTGTACACTACTGATTGTAGTTTGTTGGCATGCTTTCCGGGCCCCTAACGGGTGAAAGGTCAGGTGACCTCGTCTAGATAGTCTAGACGTCTTCCGGGATCGTCCCGGCTTCCGTGCAGAGAGTAAGACGGGATTCGTACCCGTTCCCTCAGAGTCTGGGCTCTCAAATGTATTGCTGTGAACCGCGTGCTTAAATGTTTCTTGGCCTAGGTACATAGCGTGTCTTGCACGCTCTAGGCCAGATATCTGGGTTACAGTCTCATGATCACGTTTATATTATATGTACCTATTGATTTCTCTTCGTTTTCTACATGACCGTAACTTCAATCGTTATTTATGTACAAGATTATGTCGTTGCGATATTTCACCCCTTTTAAATCGATAATGATCGTCATCGTCATGTGACTGACTCGGTGGCTAAGTGGTTAGCGATCCTGACTTCTGATCCGAGAGTCGTGGGTTCGATCCCCACACAGGGCAAACTTTTCTGTGATGAGCAGAAACGTTTGCTCCGAGTCTGGGTGTATAATATCTATATATGTATGTATTTAAATGTATATGTGTATGTATATCAGTCTCTGGTTCCCAAGATACAGGGAATCCTAGTTTGGGGTCAGATGACCGTGTGTGATTTGTCCCGGATATTATTATTATTACAATGCTTTCCAAGACATTTTGTAGGCTGTGGATTTTGAATTACGGATATTTGAGAGGGATTTTGAATTATGTAATAAATAATTATATTGTATGAGTCTTTTTTTTATATTCGTTGACAAAATTCTATGTTCACCATTTTTAATTGGCCAGAGATATCAAACATTATCTGCTGAGTTATCTTTAGACATAGTTCTATTTATAAACTACGTCTTTATACGAGGAAAAGAAACAATTCATTTGTTGGCAGCTTTCCACGTTATAGCGAATGTCCCTTGTTGCAAAAAATGACCTAAAACCGTTGTTACCGTGACCCGACGCGCAACTTTTGGCAAGTCTCGGTGGAGCAGGTGAACTTATTGAAGTAAAGCAATACGAAGTACAAAGTATAATAAACGTATCCGTAGCTAAAATAAGACGTTTGATCCGTCAATGGATTATGCAAAAGTACATATGTATATGCACTGTAATACTTTTGGTATCAGCTCTGCCGCGCTTATAATAAGAGCAATAAGTCGGATTTTTCGAAAAAATAGTTAAATATATATTTGAATAGCATAAAATTCTCTACAAAGTGGTCTAACCTGCGTTTTTCTAGCTCTACTGCAACCTATAAATATCAATAAGCATAATAGCAGTAAGTCACTGTTTGAAGAGTTTTTACTTAGCATTACAGCAGGAAGTATACTTACTTCCCGTTAATAAGTGGAGCTCCGATATTTTTGTTTGTATGGATATCGATATTGTATGCATGGATTACTTACGATAACAGCAGTAATTAAGATACTTACTGTGTTTAATCTTTTAACTCATACTAGCTATAAAGTGTTTTTGGCATTTATATATAAGGTGCTACTTTATTAGTGCCCGATATTTTAGTCAGTGCTTCTACTCCTGATTCTGATCAACTTTCCCCAAGAAACCCATAGTCAAATCGCAAAAAATTTTTTGGGCTCTTCATACTAATTTGGCCGCTCGGCTGATCGATTTGTATGAAGAGTCCAAATTTTTTTTTTCGATTTGACTATGGGTTTCTTGGGGAAAGTTGATCAGAATCAGGAGTAGAAGCACTGACTAAAATATCGGGCACTAATAAAGTAGCACCTTATATATTTTTAATAAACATTTGAAATTAATTGATTATACATAATGATAGAGCTAAATTTACTCTGCAAATTTTAATAATTAAACTTAATATAACTTGACAAACCGAGGCAACACAGTTAAAATTGTAGCGAAAACTTTGCGCGTCATTTACTCAAAACTAAGATTTCGGACTTACTGCTCTTATCGTAAGCGCGGCAGAGATTCAACGCGAAGTTACTGTTAAAAATATATATTTTTTAAAATATTTGATTTGATATAACTTTTTAGATATAGGTACTATGCATATGTACATACATACCATGTAGATAACAGAACACTATAGATGCGTCTTTCCATGTCGAGTATGATGTAAAAAAAATGTACTCAATATTTTATTCTGAGTAACCCCTTAAAATTTCAAACGCACTTTTGTATATGTCGAAGGGATATTGTCAAATTCGTGATATTAACTAGTGAATTAATTTCTTAAGAGACGCCACAAACTAAGAGAGAAAGAGAGAGAAATTATAATTCCTTTTTTTAGAGTAAGTAGTAGTACCTAGGGTTATTAGATATATCACTATAACGGGCCCCGTGAGATTGGTGGAATCGTATAAAGTTTATTCACACAGATTTTTCAGGGATTATAATTTCACCAACAATAAGAGTATAATATCACGTGTTTGATTATTGTCAGTATCCCTGGGACATAGGTAAATATATATTTTTTAAACTCTTCATATGAATTTAGCAGTTGTAAGGAGAGTCAAATTTCTTGCGATTTAAAATTGTAGATCGCATGCAGGCATCCGCTCATCTGGTATCCGCGCATGCACTTGCGTAAGATACTACATAAAGTACTATTTTAAAACCTCATTTTTTCCGCCAAAGGTTGTCTAGACGATGTCGCTTCTAAGACCGTGTTTGTATACTGAGTTCATTTTATATTCAATTTAAAAAACCCCGGTATTTAACGAAATATTCATACATACAATAAGTAATTCATGCTTCAACTGTTTATCACTTTTCATATGTGTTGAATTATAAATAATATTTGTATTAAGTATGTAGATAGGTATTTTTAATATTAATGTACACTATGTTATGAAATAAAAAATATCGCAATAAATACACGAAGATAAAATATCTTATAACTTTAAATCCTTAATAGGAATTCATATATTGAGAGAGCATTGCTCTCAGTACTTCTTTAGTAACTTTAGATTTGAGTGTCACACCAGGCACGACAAACGTTTTTTTCTTGAGTTCTTCGTACATTAAACTTAATAAAAACAATTCAGACCCCTGTAGCGAGAAGTCCAGTATAAGCTGATCCAAATCTCGTCCAGGAAGTTTAATTTTACTTGGCGGAGAATGTTTTAATTTATTTCGTCGAAGTTTGTATTCTTGCAATATTTCTAATAGCTCGTCCTTGGTAAGTTCCTTTGAGGTTTTATTTAATAATTCTTTTTTAGCAACCATATTCTTATGATCTTCTATCATTTCTTCTAAAAGTTTTGCCTCTGATCCTTTTAAGTTATAATATTCCTTGAGCCTTTTTATATCTTTTTGTTTAATTATTTCAATATCATCAGCCAAATCGATAAAAAGGTACTTCTTACTTTTATAAATTGTGCTCACGAGCATGTTGGCTTTAACTGCTTCAACAAGTTCCTTAAGGGAAACAGCGCCGTCTGGGCTCTTGGATTTTTTCCTGCAGATTTTTTTCCATAAACAGCAACAAAAACATTTGCTCAATATAATACGTAGTTTTTTGTTAAAACCCCTGGGACTAAATTTTCGACAGTGTGGTTTTTTACTCATTGAACGGCATACAATTCCCTTTCCCTTTGTCGCATGTTTCAACGTAAGTATAATTTAAATGCATCAGTTTTTGTATATTTAAAAAGTGGATAGTATGCTGTAAATAAAATAACCAAAAATTAAAAGGATATAATAACATCAAGGAAAAACAATCTTCAAATCGATAAGATATCTACGACTAGAACGTTCTTAATATTTCTAGGAACTTCCTGGTATACTCTACTTGGCGACTTTCATGGATTAAAATGTTTGGGTTGGGTATTTTTTGCAAACAATAAATAATAATGTTAAACAGCATAAATGACTTTACGTATTATACCAACTTATGGAATTAATCGGTGACTCCATTACTACGAAAGTAAAACACCTATTAAGCTTTAACTACAAAAACACAAAGATTTTTGACATTTTAATTAGGTACACAACAATATAATTATTTATAAACTAGAAAGATTCCCATTTTGATTGAGTATGTTTACATTCATAGGTCAGATTACTATACTACTATAAAAAAAGGAAAGATTAAAAAAGCCTTTATTGAGGATTCTTTGACAAGCGTAGTTGACAAAAATAACCTTTCCTACTGATAGATGAAAAAGTATTTTTCACCTCTCCAGCACGAAAAGGGTGCCTTTGGTCTCTAAAAACTCAAAGCAAAAACGGTTTTTGCTGCGAGCATGAGAAATGTTTATAACATGTTTGGTTTTCATCTTAGGTTTTCATAAAAATAACAAGCAACTCAGTTTCCGAACGCAACCTTTAAATTAAAAACAATATAATAAAAAACTGTATTGTCTCCAAAGAGAATTTAATAAATTACGTTTTAACTTTTCTCGCTGTTCGAGGTCAAAAGATGTATGTTTGACACGAGAGCAAGTTATTTTTTATATCTCGTGCCCTTTAAATCACTCACTGTGCTCAGTAGTCCATATTAGAATCAGTCGCTACGCTCGTGATTCAATTCTAGACAACTTCGCTAGTTCGTGATTTAAAGCAGCTCGTAGCAAAAAATAACTTTGCTCACTGTTGAACAAATAACTAGAAATATTTAGTCTTAGGTTTGACCAAACCAAACTTTTTTCTCATCACTGTTCGTAACGACTTACAAGGAGGTTGGTAACTCCGTGACCTACGCTCACACTAAAAATAGTATTTATTTCATAAAGACAAAATATTTAATAAAATATACCTAAGCTCATGGAGTGTGTATGTAACTCATCTGTTGCAATGGCCATTGCCTTTACGAAGTAAACGTTCAAGACGAAGATTGTACTGATGATTAAGAGTTCTCAGCAACAGTGACCTTTGCCTTAGTACCGACTGCCAATCACAGTCTTCCTGTTGATGTCCTATATCCTGAAAGTCACCTTGGCTCTATTCTTGTTGCCACGGCCCCGGTCAATAACTATATAAGGATTTATTGTAAGTAAGCCTGCTATATTTTTCCGAACTCAAATCATTGATTTTTTAATATCACAGTTATATTTTTGCGCTGTTTTTATTCGCTCAAAGACACCTACTTATCCCAGATTTAATTATATTTTGACCTCTGCATTTTCTGTCCAAAGCCCTAAGCTAACATTGATGACTAACGCATTTATTGATTTGGTAACCTGTCGGTAATTTCATAAACGATTGCAACACCTGCGCTGGCGCAGGTACATAAATAACTCGCGCCGCTTTTAACTGGATAATAGCATGATATGGAGTGGCTGCTAATAGAAAATGGCGCGTCCACCAGGAAATGGACGCTCTACTGAGAGGGAGTGGAAATAGGCACTTAACCTCTTAACCTTACCCTTAGAATAGGACTACGAATAATTAAATTATGTACTTTTTTAAACTTTTGGTCCTTTAGCATTATAAACTTTTATAACTAATGTCTTGACATATACGCCAGTCACCGTAGACATAAAAATCGCGTTAGGTGATTGTAACGGTTCTGGTGACGAAAGAACAACTGTATTTCAGAGGGGGAATAAAGCTCTGGAATGAATGATGTTGATGAGAACTCGCAACTGGCACTTTCCTGGAAAAAAACATTTTTAATGTTGGAGCCCAATCTATCATTCCATGCTGGTAAAAAGCATCAGAGGTCGACTTCCTCTACTTAATAGATTAAGCACCAACATAAAGAATGATTTTTTCCAGGAAAGTGCTAGTTGCGAGAAGTTCTCATCAACATTATTCAAGAAGAGCTTTCTCTTGAATAAAGTTGTTCTTTCACGCATTCAGTGGTTGCGACAACACCTCAAGAAGCCAGTACTGACTGACACTAGTGACCTCAACGAAGAAACTAGCGACGGAAACCCTGCTGAAATTCCTGTCATGCAGGTAAATAATCCAGTCTTAGGTCTGTCCTGGGGCCGTGTATTTATAAAACTATTTATAACATGTTTTTTATGAAATTTCTGTCATGCAGGGGTGCGGAAAAGGAAGATGCTCCTGCCAGATAACAGGGCTGAAACTCTCTGCAAAGTAAGTCAGGGGAAGACCTGCCTCAATACTCCGTCCGTAGCCTTGATTGAGTTGGATGAAGAGGACGACTTCGACCCCTTTACCACAAGCAACAGAGCAGTCTCCGGAGCCCCAAGAAGAGCTGTCAGAAGAACCTGGACCTTCCAAAAGAACACGACTGTTTCGTAACTGCGTAAATGTAATTCTAATAGTACATACCTACCCCTTCGTTGTAATTAATTATAATAAATATGAATTGACATTTTGTTGTATATTTCTGTCGCAGGTGTCAGCTGAGGTCCCGCCATCACTAAGTGATATATTATAAGTTTTATAATATCAGTATAAATTATTTTACATTGATTTATGTCTTTCTTATCCTTAAAAAAGTCCTGCAATTTGTCAGGCTCCCTTTAAAAAAACATATTTCGTTAATTTTTCGCTTTGACCATATTACAAAGTTTCATGTGTGCTTAAATTAAAGCTAAATACCAATTCTACAACTGTCTTTCTAATGACTTTCCTCGTAGAATGACTATTATAGCCAATATTCTGCTCGGAAGGCGGCTAAAACTACAATATCGAACTTTTTAGGGAAAATAGCCAATGTTTTAAGTGCTTTATCTTGGGTTCTATTAGATCTACAGAGCTGCCATTGCACTTAAATTATAGGAAATTATGTCTTCTTTATAAGTGTATAAAAATCTTTTAGAAATTATTAGCCAAAATCTGAAAAAAAGTCCGAAAATTTCGATGTTTTTGGAGCACCACGCAGTTACCACAGGTCTTTCGAAGCTGCAAGTTTCTCACTACTGGTATCACCCATACCAACATACCAAAAAACCAGAACTGTTGCAATTAATGCAACCTTCTATGTCTTGTATGACTGGCCTACAACGATCTAGGAGGTCGATGAAAGTTTGAACGCTTATTTACATGTGTTTCGTCGTAAGAATGCTCACCCTTAAAGTTGTTTCTTATAAAGCTCCAGATTAACAAATAAATGAGCTTAAGCGACTCTTGTCGGGTAAATCATACCTTGGTTGTGGAACGGGATCTACCACCAGACTATAACTGTGATTTGTTTACCTAAACCTTTTTTGTCTAATAACCAGGTGTCTAATAAGTGGATCGATTTGTTTTATTTTTCATATTCCGGTTTAATTGTGGTAGTTCTTAGCTAAGTTCAATAGATATTTGTGCAGGGGTTCCAGGAGATTCGGCTTTTTTCATGATTGATAAAGCGATTGTGGGTTCATGACTGTATTTTTTACCACCACACTCAGTACATACGTACAACATTCAAAGCAGAAAATGTAGTCTTTCATTGAAAAAGGACCTAACCAACAAAATGAAACTGCATAAAGTATGCTTTGGTATAAAGAAAATAGCGATCAAGTGCGTGTCGGGCCACGCGCAGTGTAGGGTTCCGTACATCGATATGGGAGAACAGATGAGGTTAATACTTCACGACATCGTAGCCGCTGATAATGGTTTGCCTCTCTATGTTGAGTAGCGCCACCTTTTCGCGCACCATTCGCAATCTGTCAAGCGAAGAGTCAACATAGTCTCACGCTCCCGTATTTAAATGAAAATATGTCTTACTGTGCACTGTGCAGTGAAATGGTGCAAAAACAATAAAAAAATAAAGAACAAAACTAACAGCAACATTTTTTATCACGTGTGTGTCCTTTTTCACCCCGCTTCAGCCCCCACAAACAAACAGAGCGAGTAACCTTAATTAATGTTCTCCCATATTGATGGTTCCGTAGTACTTCTCGTTAACTTGCAAAGCCTACTTAGCTGTGATAGTTTTCTTTTGAACTTCGTTATATATACTACTGCCGTGAATTTTTTCTCATGTCTAGAAACAACCCTTTAGCTGGCGAGAAAAATTTGCACTTTCATTAATATTTAGAAAACGGATCCCTGAATCGAAAAATGGTAGTCGAATAAATCATCCCCACTTTACGTGTAGGGGAGGTACCCGGTGGTGTAGTTAAGTTCAGTCCGAAACTCGTAGTTAACAGATGACAATGCATGCGCACAAGATAATGCGCCAAGGGATTACAATTGCGAATTTAAAAAAGAACAGTTGCCTGGAAGAGATAATTTTTAATGTATTTACTGTGGATAGGGGGCCATCCATAAATTAAGTCACGCGAAATTCAAGATTTTTTGACCCCCCCGCCACCCGTCCTTGCATGGTGTGACGTCACATATTTTGCATCTTTTCACCCAAAGTTTAATAAATGAATATATATTTTGTATCCTATACTATTAAACCAGTTAGGTGTCCCGACGATTTCGAAAACGGCTTGAAACCTTTTGACGAAAATCTAGGATTAGGGGTTAAAAATCACCAGAAATCGATCTGTGAGGGAATTATCTTCGAAAAAATTCATTTAAGGGAGATATGAGCGAAATTTCCTATACTATTAAACGAGTTAGGTGTCCCGACGATTTCGAAAACGGCTTGAAACCTTTTGACGAAAATCTAGGATTAGGGGTTAAAAATCACCAGAAATCGATCTGTGAGGGAATTATCTTCGAAAAAATTCATTTAGGGGAGATATGAGCGAAATTTCCTATACTATTAAACGAGTTAGGTGCCCCGACGATTTCGAAAACGGCTTGAAACCTTTCGACGAAAGTCTAGGATTAGGGATTAAAAATCACCAGAAATCGATCTATGAGAGAATTATCTTCGAAAAGATTCATTTAAGGGAGATATGAGCGAAAATATACTTCATTCCAATCAAAAAAAAGCAAAAGGTAAACAAACATAGTATGCAGATGACATTGACATGTGTCAGATCCATAGTAAGTTTGTTTACGTTTTGCTTTTTTTTTATTGGAATGAACCATACGTAAAATGAGAACGCATATGATGCTTATTTTAAAGATTCATCACAGGTATGTCTTGGTCTAGCGATTGTGGTGCGACGAGTCGTTTACGTCTTGCTGCTTTTAGGTCCGGATTTGTATCCCACGAAACTTTATTGTTATTTTTTTGTCTTTTTATTTTGAAATACGTAAATAAAAAGACTTAAAAGCGATACAAAAATACCTTGCTCACGGGATACGAATTGATGTTGAAAATAGTGTACCTACCTACGTTATATTCAAAAATTTTTCACAACCTACTTATTTACTTTTTGTCAGACGAGACCATTATTGTAATTTAGTTATGTACCTATTTAGTGTGAATTTGCAATATCTTGTATTTACGTGTGCGCGATTTGAAACATTTTAATTCGGGCGCTGCAGTGTGAATGACGGTGGTATCTACGGGTCAATTCATATTAGCGCAGAGTCGAAGCGCAGCGAAGCGTCAAATTCTTCACTAAGCTCAAAGAATGCGCGCGTCTTCGAGTGAATTCGCGCACATTCGCACGCTTTTACATTTTGTAGTGATGAATATCAGTTTCCAGTTGACTCTCGTACTTAAAACTCGTATAAAATGGTTGACATTGATCTTGCTATGATGTTACTTTTCATACTTTTGGACAAGATATATTAATTTCTCGTCCGTATACATTATATTATACTGCTTCACCGACAAAAGGGCACTTCCCGATTCCGACTGACGAGTGACGACGCGTTGATTCGCGTAGCAGGCGCTTGGGTTCGCGCGAATGCGCGTGCACCAATCAACGTCGATCGCGCTTAGACACGCGTATTCGGTCGAATGCGCGCGAATTGGCGCGTCTTTTTTTTATCTCAGTATAAATATGTGCGCTACGTTGTGGAGATAGGGTCAAATTTGCTATTTTAAGTTTTAGACTGACGCTTCGCTGCGCTTCGACTCTGCGCTAATATGAATTGACCCTACCTTTTTTACCTATTTTTTCAATTTTTTTTTAAGAAGTAGATATTCTTAAAAAAAAATTCGACGCGCGCTGCATCAAGTTTTCATATAAAAGACATCAACGAGTGCTACAATATTTATGTTTCGAATTTACGATGCATTACATTTGTTTTTTTATCTTTGTCGAAAACGATTCTAACAATAATATTTTTTTCGATCTATGTATGTTTAGTTGTTTTGGAACTACAGTGGATCTGTGAGGGTCTAAACCTAAACTTATCCTAAAAAAAGGAATTTATTTTGATAGTAGCATCGACGTAGAAGGAAATGGACGACGGGTCTAGTACATAATTCACGAAAAAAGTGTCCAAGTTAACCTATGCACACCTAGTTATATGCATAGAAACAACACATTTGAATTTAGATCGTGTGTCATTGCATTACGGTTATTTTTGTTTGCAACAATTTATCACCATACGAAGCATCGACTGGAACGTACTTCACCTTACGCAGCTTCGAGTGAAGACAGAGAAGTAATGGAGTAGCTTTCACTTATAATATTTTTTTGTTGGCTATGTTTTATAAGTATTTTTTATTTTTGCAGAATCTTGTTTATTTTTTTATTACAAACACAGAAACACGCTTAAATATGAATTATACAGGGTGAAAATGATTCGAGCAAACAAAGTGGATTTTTTTCGGAACAAAGTATTCCTCTCGTCACGATTCGGCTATAATGTTTTTCCATAGTGCACAACGTATAGGATCTCGGGAAAAGCTAAAATAAATAAAATATTTCATGTAATAAAAACAATAGAAAAAATTAACAAAATGTTTCAATAAGAAACTGTATACTTGAAAGCGACTCTATAAAATTTTTCTTCCAAAGTTGTGATGTTCGATTGTTTAAAATGATAAAGCAAGCTTTTACTTACCGGAAATATGATACTCCATCCTGTTTTTTCACTTTACTTGAATAGTTTTTACAACTTTTCACGACGCAGTACACCATTTTGGACGCGCAGTCAGCCGGCCGACCAAATTAAGACTGGCGCGAAATTAGACCTCTTTTTGCGTTTTACTACTCTTTTGGTTCGGACACTTTTGAGCGCTGACCCGAAGTCCATTTGTTTCTACGTCGATGGATAGTAGGTATCTTATTTCGTACTAATATATTTCACTAATGGTGACATCTTTGTCGAGTAGGTGAATTACCAGTGAATTACATTACTTGGAGCCCTTTGATGCTAACATTGACTTTTAAACACGGTCCACGCTACTCGACAACAGATGGCGTGCAGTTCTTGAAGGAATGAGCACAGGAATAACAACATGCACTGATATGTTCTAATATTTTTCTGCCATTTTTGGCGTGGTTCATCTGGATATGTCGTCTCCAGTTTTTTTGTATTAAAGTGAATTAGTTTATAAACGCTCCGATTGAACGTGCGACGCTCGTTCACCCAGCTAGTTATTTATAGTTATTTATTATGTGACGACACAACGTTTATGACTCCCCCCACCCCGTGTCACATATTGTCACACTTAGTTGACCCCCTCCCTCCTTAACGTGTGACGTTATTACTGGATGGCTCCTAGTATAGTCTATACAGGTCATTACAATTGATAACGCGTAATTTTGGTACCAAAGCTCAAAACATCACGACGTCGCAGGTTCGATTCCCGGCGGGGTCCAACTTTGTAGGACTCTGTTTTGTTGGAGCTAGGGCATTTTCTAAGCCCGTCTAGCCAGGTTCCACCATCTTATCTAAGTCTCGCTGCCAATGTTAATGTTATGAAGCCGCTAAAGTTATGAAAATATCAAGCAGATAATACTTTCTCAGCCCCATAGCTCCAATTCCCCATTGATTTGGGGATTGCGGCTTCGTTAAGATTATTAAATTCATTCTAAAAAATCTATTGGCATAGAGTTTGTTCGTATTGATTACTGGGTCATTTTTGATACCGTTGCCTGTGCAATATTTTGGTAAAAATAATGTTCGGCTGAAAAAACAACCTTTCTTTCTCAGTTGGAGATAACTGCCAGAATTAAACGTGATTATCTGTTATTGACAATACCTAGCAACACATGAAAATGCACGGCATTGTAAGTAGTAGGTACGTCCTTGTGCGAGTTGTGCGCCGCGGAAAGATTTGCCGTAGGTTTCGAAAAGTAGAGATAACAACAAAACAATAAATTATAAAAATAATATACAGTAAAAACAATAAATGGCGTTCTCGTAAAAAGGCACCGTATTTAAATTAAGTTTTTTTTTAAAGTACAAAGTCAAAGGTCCCTTTTGATTCGGAAGGCAATAAGTATTTTACTGTTACGCTATACTATGCGTCAAAGTACCTATATAAGTCACGTATTTTTGTGTTTTGCTTCATTTGGGTGCGTAGGCAAATGACAACCATGACTGTTATTTCAGAAACCTTGCGTACATATACTTTCCTCAATAAGTCATTGCCGAAATAATGACGAACTACGTGATGCAAACAAATAGGGCAAATCTTTAACCACAATACTGACATACTTACATACATACGCCTGAAAACTACTACTCTCTGCTTGAGAAGTCTAATTCAAATTTATTGAAGCTCCTCCTTTTAAACTCAGTAGACTGAAGGAATCTTTCATTTAAGCTGAAATATCTGAAGAGGCCTTAATCAATCGAACTTCAGCATTCAAAAACTTACAAATCAACGCTGACTAAAAGCGGGTTTTCACTATACGAGTCCTCTCGGACCTTATGCACTCATACGTGCTAGATCGCGTAGGAGCTCACTCGGAATTGGATTTTCACACGTTTACAATTTCAGTGTCCAAGTAGCTTTGTCTCCTTGCACAAGCAAGATGATGACAACTGATCTGCTGCTGTGAGGTATAGAAATTGTTATAGATATTTTAATGGCTGAAGTACGAAATTATGGTAGGAAAAGTAATCGAAGAAAGAGAAAACTTTTGCCGCGTTAATGGATTTTGAGAAGTGACCAACTGGGTGCTTGAAATAATTTTGTTCATGAAGTGGAAGAGGAAGATAAAAAAATCACAGTTTCATGTTCAGTCCACATTTTCTTGATTTCAGCTTTGTTTTTTTTTTTAATTGCCGCTATTTTGTTTTTATAGCTTTTACACTTCAGGCTGGTTTCAGAGCAATGCGTTACGGACAGTCCCTGCGGAGCGCCTGTGAGGACTTCCGGGACGGAGACACTCGCGAAATGTTAAAGCATCGTTCCTTTTACAGTGAAGCGGATTATCGAAAGATATTATTTGCAGCCGTGCGTCGTATGACATGAATTTAATTTGCAAATGAACCATTGCATTTTTAGATTCTGTTCTTTCCAGAGACAGTTAATACTATATGGTCTAATAAGTAGGTCTAACAGAAAATGGTAAATCCAAACTTTGCAATTTCAACCCATTCGTATAACAGAAGTTGCTAAGGTATTCTGAATAGAACCCCCTGTTTACAGATCCTGCTATTTTGCTACACCCATGCTCGTTACATATCTTAGACCTTGTGTACATCTATTTTGATGTGGTAACACACTTTCCGCATTTGTGGCAGGGAAATGTAAGGATGGAGGATATCGCGATACGTTAATGCCTGTTTTCCTTACTTTTTTGCCGACCGATTGTTTTATAAATATTTATATAGATATGTGTAAAGGGAGTAATAAAATAGTTTGATTTAATCTGATGTAATGCTATTTAGCCTAATACTCATAATATTTTTAGATCATTTATTTAGAGTCACTCAATTCAATTATGCGATTACGTCCCCATTAATTTTAAAATCTTGTAGGATAATCAGAAGTAATTTTCTCGGCCGGCAAGGTTCGATTTATGACGTCAGTTGCTTACACTGGACACAAAATGTTATAAAATTGCGCTCGCGCGCTGGCGCGCAATCACTCGTCAAACTGCGCGCACGCCGCGCACCTCGCGTCACACGTTCACCGGACTTTCAGGCAAAACCGCGCTTAGACACCGCGAACCACGAACTTTTCTTATACTTACATACCTACAATAATAAATTCTGTGAGCGAACTGTTAAGTTTTCAAAATGCCGAAAAATATACTAGCGGAGATGGGCTCCCAAGTGGGGTTGACACCAGCACGTCAAAATAAAAAGGTAAGTCTGTAGGATTGTTCGATGACTGATGATTTTTATTTATCTCTAGAAATATGAAATTTACCATATCTTTAAGTATAGTATTGAGTGTTATAGATTTATTTTAAAATAAGGTAATCCTAATTGATGAGCCTATTAGAAAAAAAAGCTATGAAGAAAATTGTAACTAAAAGGAAGGTAAACAAAATAAAAGTTTTGTGTGACACTACTACCGAAAAGAAGTGAAACTATTTGATGGATAATTTTCTACAAAATTCCTCCGGATACCTATATCGTTTATCTTTAATCTATTTGTTATACCTACATTTATAAAAAAAGGTAGTCCAAATTGAGCCTGTTGGAAAAATGGTCTGTAAAGAATTTTAAATAAAAGGAAGGTAATAAAATAAAAGTTTAGTGTGACACTAATACTGAATAGAAACAAGTACGTGAAATTATTTGAATGTTTTTTTTTTTACAAAATTCCTGCGGTCATATTGTTTACCTTGTTAAGGACCTTAAGGAAAATGTTTTATGATTTAATCTTCAGTATAGGTAGCTACGTAAAAACGCAACTTTATAGAGACAGGGCTATGTGGGAAATGGTTTTTCGGACGCACGATGTCTTTCGTGCGGCACGGCAGAAGTATCGGTATTTTCAGAGCTAGGCAGATCATCCGGCACTGCGGCGCGGGCGGGCGGTTGCGCCCAGCGCAGCGGCAGCGGCCAGTGAATGAGTGTTTGAGACGGTTTCACGGCCAGACCAAAATAAATCTACCCACTCCGACTTACGCGTCGCGCAACAAACTATAATGTCAATAACACGCGCATACCTAACTCTTTTAAATATTATGTTGGCAAATAAAAATGTAGATTTACATTTTCTAAGTAGGCAAATTTATTTCAAATACATAGGTATAGTGTATTTTTTTAAATCTCTTAAAAATCTAGCTTTTCACTTCTAAATCCCAACAACAACTAGACTACCTTATATTTTAGCCTGTTTGGCAGTCAAATAAAAAAACAAAGGTCAACAATGCTCAATAATCCACATAATAAAAATCTAGCTTTTCACTTCTAAATCCCAACAACAATTACACTACCTTATATTTTGGCCTGTTTGGCAGTCAAATAAAAAAACAAAGGTCAACAATGCTCAATAATCCACATAATATTTGTATTTTAAGGTTGTTTAGAGAAAAAAAAAACGTTTAACACAATATTACAAAATTGCACGATATTAAGGCGTTTCTAAACGTGAATAATCTCATACGATCCATTTGGTTACCACGAGGAATTACGTGTCCGTGGACATTTGCCAAAAGTTGTTTATATCCACCTCTACGATTTTAGTTTTTCACTGCTAAAGATCAAATGCAAATACTTGCTTATAGACTTGCTTGCTCCTTACAAGTCGTATAAGACATCCGCTGTCCTTTAGGTATATATGTACTAGGTAGAAAAATATGACGATTTAAAAGTATGTGTAAAGCATCTACTTAAATAAAAAAGATTTTTGATTTGATTGATTGATTGATTGATATGTAGTTTGCAAAAATAAAAGCACAGAAATAAAGACGAACCTACATTTTTTTTTGGGAAATTGACTATTCTTTTCTGTCTGTCCTTTTAGTTGAATAAAGCCAATCTTATGTTTGATATTTTTTTCATTGCATATCGGTCTATTGGTATGTCACCTATCACCTATCAATCGTCTACGTTGTTTTTGAAATAGCATATACTTGAAAAAATCACGACACCAAGTAAAATATGTATATGTACGTAGCACTTCTATATACCTTCGTATTCGCAAGATCTAAATCTAGCTAGAGGCACATAGGGGAGGATATTAAATATGGCAGTCCGAGTGTTATTTGTTAATTAGCCGCGAACTGCGAGGCATTGCATCAGTGCGGCAACACACCAGGCGCTAACTAAAGGTCGATAGCGTTAACGAGCTCATCACACTCCCAGGCAAATTGGATGACTTCACTTTATATTGCTTTTATATATCTACTAAAATCTATGGATCCATCGCTGTGCAAAAATCTGGATATGCACGACTCAGAGTAAGTAATATTAATAAAAAACCGGGACAAATCACACACGGTCATCTGGCCCCAAACTAGGATTTCCTATATTATGGGAACCAGACTGATATAAACACACTTATACGTTTAAATACGATAGATATAATACATCCAGACAAAGAGCAAACAAATCTGCTCATCACAGAAATATTTGCCTTGGGTGGGGATCGAACCCACAACTCTCGGATCAGTAGTCAGGAGCACTAACCACTGAGCCACCTGACTCGGTGTATTTTTTTTAACAGACTGGAAAAAAGTAGGAGATTCTGAATTCGTCTGTATTTTGTTTCTTTTTATGTATGTTACGATTTTGATGATTCTATTCTTGTTTGATAGGTGTAAATAATTGAAATATACTTCAGAGGTGGTCCCATAAAAAAATCATCTAAATAGATTCAGCCCTTTTTGAAAAAATCAACATAAACATAGCAAAATTGTCGTTGTTACGATTGAAGTCGGTTGTTTTTAACGTGTTCAGCGTTATCGATTATGTAAGTAAATTTTGTCACTGATTTTCGACATGATCAGTTATTCCATATCGATGGACATGACACATTTGCCTAGGTGACTAGGTTCAGACTACATAAACGTAAGGAGAATTGTCGCATTGAAATTTCGTTTATGATATCTAATTCCATTTTTTTATTCAGCTGTCTTCAAATCAAAAGAACATAATGAAATGTAAACAAGTATCTCAAACGTAACTGCAATGTAGGTGTTAGTTTACAAATTGTGTATTAATCTTTTAATAAAACCCATTGAGTGTATGACCTTACACAATTATTTTCTTTGGTCTGTGCATATTTTGATCTACACTTATTTATGACATCTGAACTACTAGAATAAGTATTTATTTTACATCTATAATTAAGTAATACCAATAAGTAGCCCATAAATCTGTTAGTTATTTACAAAACTTTCATAAATAATGTGTTAAATTCGCGAAAACTTGATAGTCGTTTTGTGGTTACCATACATTAAAACTGCTCACATTAGGTACATGATGACAGTAAGTAATGGGTACAAAAAAGCCTAATGATGAGATAAATATGCCGCTGGCTATAAACAGGCCACTTTTAACATCAGCCTTCAGTTTCATCATCAAACGCTGTTAATGCAGATACTTATTACAGGGTTTGCTATAAACTTACTTATTAAACGAACAAAAAAAAAACATTTATCGTTTGCCAATTTAACTAAAGTTATAGCATCAAAGAAAGGGGTATGTTTGAGGGGTATGTTTGAGTTATTTGATTTCAAAATTCTTCTTTATATCTTAAGTGGAACGAAACATTTCAATGGAGTGCATCTTTATTAGCGCAGTGATTTGACGTGTGTTTACTGCTACTGGGATTTTTGTGTGCGTTGATAAAAGGTACTTTGTCACTGATTTTATCGTTATTTTGCTGTTTTATATTTGTAGGTATCTGTATTCCCTTCAAACTTTTCACATTTCCTAAATTATGATTTGTGTTGCAATAAGCGAAATATTTATATTGCATTGCGAATGTAGCTACGCGACACCACCTTTGCCGAAGCAAAAGGGGAGTTATGTTTTACCAATCCCATACGTATGTATGTTCGATCTATGGTCCGTTTCATAAAAATACAACTCACAAAGGCTGCATTCTTACTTATTATTATCTAGTGTTTGAAAAATATACTACATAAAATAAATATTACAGCTATTTTTAAGTAACCGTTAAAATTTACTTAACTAACTGGTTTCATAAACGCTGAGCACATTTAAGTAGCATTATTATTGGGTATTTATTTATTCTACTTAGGTCGGGTTGTAAATCAGAACCACTTGGCCGAATTCTATCAGAGATGTCTAACGAAGAGAACATTATCTGTGTTTATTAATGCCTACCTAGACGAGATTTGCTGAATCAAATAATACTGAACTGATTTAAACAAGTAAAGAGTTCCTGAAGAGAGCAGCTACCCTACCTGCATCACAAATAAATTATAAAATATTGTTTTTACGAAATCGCAGAAATTCAACTACATATATAATTAAAATAAAAACACTTTTGCAGATTGGATAGGAAGTACGAGATAAATATTTACGAAATAGTCTTCAATACGTACATAGAACAAAACTTAAAAAGCGTTTTCCAAGGGTACAGTCTCGTTTTTTTATGTGATAGCTGGCAAACGAGCAGACGGATCACCTGATGGTAAACGATTACCGCCGCGCATAATCACCCATATCGTGCAAGTAAAAATATACAGCCAAGTAGTGCAAGTTATAGCACGATTACTCTGTATACTTTTTGGTGCACGGGACTGTAGGTACCCTTAGGTAGATATAACTTAAAAGTTTTTTAGATTTTAATTTGTTCTATTGCCGAAAATCAAGAATTCAGCAGTTTTTTTTAAATATTTGGGCTAACAAACAGTAACACAATAAACGTTACTAATAATTAGTCTTAAATTTAGGACAATAAATAATTGTGAAACTTACACCATTAGCCACATATTACTTTTACACAAGATATTGTCGAGAATGAACAATAAAAATAAATAAAAGAATAGCTAAGTTGAAATACAGAATACTTATGAGCAAATAGGTATACAACACTCGTTATGTACGAAAAATCAATGAAATAGATTTTTGCTAAACCATACTAGTGTTATTTTATTTTATTACATATCTGTACAAAACGTGATTTTCGAACTTGTTTGAGACAGGTATTTCGAGAACAGACTAAGTTGGACTAAAAATGTATTGTGATTTGCCACTCCAGTAGGTACAGTAAAACAGAAGAAAACAAGACTTGAAGTCATGATTTCGATTATTGTTACATTTACAATGTTTTCCCGTAAAATATCATAGTTTTGTTGTTACGATTACATAGTTAGATTTGCCTTGCCAAACACATAAAATACTCAATACTTTATTTGCGTCATTAGTTAGTTAGATAGATAGATAATATCTTTATTTCGCTTTCGAGGCACAAATACATCAAATGAATTACACACTCAAAAAACAAAACACAGTAAATGAGCAAAACAAAACAAAAATAGAATCAAGCTGTATTAGCTTGTAATATCGCAAAAACTTAAACACTAGTGTAGTAGTAGCCAACAAAAGTGGTGCCAAGAAAGCGGAAATGGTCCAGGCTCAGCATGGATGTTGTGGGTCGCAAAGTACCCACAACGCTGTTTTTCAGCCAAAACCAAGAAGGACGTGCACGCACTTCAGTGGTCAACCCGGTTGCCGTATTCAAAACAAAAATTAAATGCAACTTGTGTTCGAAAACTGAAGTAACCTGAGAACTAAATAGGTATCTATAGAGAAAAATGATTTAATTTATTTAACGTACCTATTGGATAAATTAGTTAAACATGCTCGTATCTGATAAACATAAAAGTATAGAAGACTGCAAATTTGACAACTTTTAAGTTGTTGATTAATTATACAACTTTTTTTTTTAATACCATATAAAATATTACGTAGTTATATAAATTGTGGATTACAGCAAAAACGAGACCAGATACATAGATAATATAACGTCACCTGAGTTGAGTGAAAAATCCTTGCCCAAAACTTACATAGTCTCAAAAATAAACTGTCTTAAGTTGCATAAAAATATTCTTTGGTATTTTCCATAAGTAATTGAGTATTACTAGAAAAAAATTTAGTGAACTTGGCGTACAAATTAATGACAAAAGTTCCTTGTTTCATAAGCTTTCTAAAAAAGTACAAATGTTACCAACTTTTGCACAGGATCGAAAAAAAAAACCAATAAACCCAACAAGTAACACATTTTTTCCATACATACCTACATATATATATCCATACATATCCTGGATACATATACATACATATACATATACATATATCTATATCTCTTTATATCTTTATATTTATATCTCTATATCTCTTTTATGCTTGCCGTGCGTGATTCGTGAGCTTAACATGATTCGATTATTTGTAGCAATCTTCGCGACAGTTCATGGACAGTTTCCAACCTGATGGTTAGTTCGTGTGTACAGAAAAGTCACAGTATTCGTTAAATAATAGTTAATATCCTTATTAATGCCTCCGACATGGCTTAACGACTGCCAACTAATGATAGCTGGCTTAATGTGCCTTGCGAAGCACGGAAACAGTCGAAATAAATGCCACTAACAGTAAAAACCCATCCAGGTTTTGACCGTGTCTTTAGTCAGTTAACCTGCGGGATCGATGAGACCAAGCAAACTACACTGAGGACGACCGCTTCTATGTTTGTGTTGAAGAAGCGTCCCAAAACCACGCATATCAAAATTAAAAGTGATTAAACGTAGTTTTAGTCAAATATCAACTATTATTTAACAAATACTGTGAGTTTTCTGTACGCACGAACTAACCATCTGGTTGGAAACTGTGCGAGTTTGTGTCCACGAACTGTCACGAAGATTGCTACAAATAATCGAATCATGTTAAGCTCACGAGTCACGCACGGTACGAATAAAAGAGAGGGCGGCACCGTCCAGGATATGTATGGAAAAAATGTGTTACTTGTTGGGTTTATTGCATTTTTTTCGATCCCGTGCAAAAGTTGGTAACATTTGTACTTTTTTAGAAAGCTTATGAAATAAGGAACTTTTGTTATTAATTTGTACGCCAAGTTCACAAATTTTTTTTCTAGTAATACTCACTTACTTATGGAAAATTTATACAAAATAATATTTTTATGCAACTTAAGACCGTTTATTTTTGAGACTGTGTGAGTTTTGGGCAAGGATTTTTTTCAAAGCAAGCGCTCATTTCTCAGCTTTTAAAAAAGAATCAGTTTAATGTAAACGGTGTAATGGTTTTTTCATAATAAATTGTTTTTGGTAACAAGGTAGAAAATTTCAAAAAAATCTAAAAACATGAATATCTCAGAAACATACATTTTTGACCCCTGGTTAACAGGACTTAATTTGTTGAAAATGACCTCTAGTATAACCCCTTTGAAGGATCACGTTACATTACCAAACATCCTGTATAATTCAATACTAAGGAAAGTTTGTTTAAAAGATTTTGCTTCATATAATCTTATAAATAAGGTCCACCCTTTGTCCAGCAGTAGACGTCTGATGATGATGATGAAAATACAGTTTGCATTCCCTAAGAACGCGTAACACCTGTATTGTATTGTATTTTCTTGAAAACTCGCACTGCGCTATCCCACGGCAACACACATGACGAGAAAATTTTGCATAAAGTATATGCGTCACGCACGTGAAGATGCACAGCGCAACCACACGTGTCCATTGTCATAAAAGTAAATATCTTCTTTTATTACACATTCGGTTCGATAAGTCGTCTTATAACAGCATTAGATAATTAAAGATGAAAAATACAGGTATCTAGGTATATGGGATAGGCGTACCCTTTTATTAATTATATCGCGCTGTAATTATAACTAAACATTTTTTAATTTTTTAAATACTTATTATTGGTCGATTAATTTTGTGTTCGGTGAAAAAGGTTGGGAAAATTGTCCAAGAATCATGATTAAATCATTGTGTACTAACCAGCTAAAACGATATGAAAGAAACTACGACATTAGTTTGGACACTTTCATTAAGGAAAAAACCTAAATAACCTAAAACGTAAAGTAAATAATTCGCGTGGCGCATGTGGGTGGGACTTGCGTTCAGTACTGCACAAATCAATGCGCAATAGCGTAGTACAACCTGGCCTTAAGCGATATAAAGTATTCTTTGATTAAAAATCCTATGAATTTTAGTTCATATCTGTATTGCTTAAATTATTTAAAAAAAACGAAACAGTTTTGGATGTTCAGTAATAATCCTAAAGGCTTTTTTGCAAATTTGGAACATGCGTGAAGCAGAGGTAGGACCTAGTCGCGGCGGTGGCGGCGGCGGCGGCGGCGGCGCGGCGGTGCGGAGAGTAGGTACGCTATCGTATGCGTACGGTACGCGCACCTAGCCTTCTACAAGGAATCATATGAAGGCTAACGTGTTCGGTTCCGCATTCGGCATTCGCATTCTCACTGATCAGTGATCAATCAATATTGTAGATACTCTTTACTGCAGCATGTTCATATTTAATAAAACAAAGAATGCAGTCAATACAGACTCAGTACTTTAAGTTGGGTTTATTTTGTGTGGGTAGGCTTGAGAATCTTAACAAAACAATAAGACGCTTTTCAAAACAAGTATATTAAAAGTTCTGTTAGGTAGGTACTTAAGCAACAACTTTTTATTTATGTACGTACTACGCAAGTCTCATTAAACAGAAGGGAGCATAATATTTTTTTTCCTATATATTACTAATACCTATTTTGCGAAAATCTTACAATATTTTGTACCTATTGCTATGTCATTTATTAAATACAAATTGAGTAATTTAAGAAATTATGACAAAATCTTAGGAATATGATTTTGTCGCTTTGCCGTCTCAACGTTAGCAAAATTATTTAATAAATTAATTTTATATGTCTATTGGTAGGCAACAATACAAAATAGTAACCGAAGCATTAAACACAAAATTTTATTTCCAGTTGTGTCAGTTAGGTTAGTATTATAAGTTATACGTTATTTTTTAAAGTAATAAGGATATTTTAAATGTTTACTTATATATTTCCGAGTTAAGTGTCGTTTATTTTTGATCATAATTTGGGAACTTAAATATTTTGGCAGGTACCCAAATGCAAATTTCAGTCGATCACATTTCTGATTGGTTTGATAAATTTGTATCAATGTACATAGGTTCAAGAATTAGAAGGTAAACTAGTTTTAACTGCATTAAATTCTGCTTAGTCTTCTAATGTGCATCAAGTCTTAGGTTAACAAGATAATTTGAATTTTAAATTTCAATGCCAAATCACAGCTGTTAGTATGATAGTATGAGGCAAACCTGATCCGTGTGACCTATATTTCTATAGTATAATATCGATGAGTTATGCATAAATAGTTGTTCAACAAGTGAGCAAAGTTATTTTTTACTACGAGTGCTGACTTTAAATCACGAACTAGCGAAGTAGTCTAGAATTGAATCAAGAGCGTAGCGAGTGATTCTAATATAGACTACTGAGCACAGTGAGTGATTTAAAGGCACGAGACATAAAAATAACGTGCTCTCGTGTGAAACATACAACTTTTCACCTCGACCAGCGAAGAGAGTAAAAACGTACCTAGTTTATTAAATTCTCTTTGAAGACATAGTTTTTTTATTATTATTATAATGTTTTTTTTTAATTTAGAGGTTGCGTTCGGAAACTTCGTTGCTTGACATTTTTATGAAAACCTAAGATGAAAACCAAACATGATATTTTTAAGTAAGCGATGTTAATGTTTACTAGTACATATTTATTTAAAATATTACATCTTAAAAAATGCAATAGCCCAATTTATAAACTTAAATTTCATTAAATAACATACAGCATTTTGCCTATGAGTTAAATCGCTAGGGCAAAATGAGTTTCTGAACGAACCATCGCCCATATTTTTTCAGAGCCACGCAAAAGATGGTGTTCGAAATTCGAATCACTTTTTCTCACGCTCGCATCAAAAAGCGTTTTTCCTTCGAACACTTACTTGAAGTTCTTAACTTTTTAACTTTTCTCGCTGGTCGAGGTGAAAAATTGTATGTTTAACACAAGAGATTTTTTTTTTATCTCGTGGCTTTAAATCACTCACTGTGCTCGATAGTCTATATTAGAATCACTCGCTACGCTCGTGATTCAATTCTAGACTACTTCGCTGGTCCGTGATTTAAAGTCGGCACTCGTAGCAAAAAATAACTTTGCTCAATAGTTGAACAAATAACTATTTATTTGCTATTGAGGTAATTAAATTTGAAAATTAAAATTATAAAGTAAATTAAAATTTCAAAAATAACATCGAAGTACTTATTGTTTATTACGTGTTTAATCGTAATTAGAAATCATTAACAGCAGATAAACAGAATTAGTATAGATTGAATAAGTTATTAAGCTTGCGATAAACCTACTTTCCATTCACTCCAAGGACTTCGATTGCTAACAAGTACAACACAAGCCGTCGTCGCGGAGTGTCTATAGAAAATGTGATGTGTGTGTCTGCGAAGTGTGCGCAGGGACCGACCGGTCGGCGCGACGGCGTGCACGACGCGACCGGTCTCGCTACTAGTGGAAAATTTCCACGCTTTCCTTGCTAGAGCCACGACTTTGACTTTTCGTCATGCCGGTGGTAAACATAAAAATACAATGTATTTGAACAACCATTAGGTATTTTAGTAAATATGGCCGAAAGAACTTCAAGTCAAATGTTGAGTTTCCTTCAAGGTTTACCTTAAAAAAGTAAATTCTTTGTCTGAGAGTTAGGTTTAATAACTGTCCCAAATTAAAAGGTAAATGTTTAAACCTAACAAAAACCAGCATCGATCAAAGTTTTTGTTCCACCCGTTTCCGCTCCAAGTTGGGAACGGTCCGAGTAGAACACAGTCTGTCGTTTGGGTGATACCATTTTAGTTACACACACTATACATTAACCAACAGATAACAACCACATTAATTTTAATCGAAAATATACTTTCTATCTTACACTATTTTAACGGTTCACTTTATTAATGTTTTACGTACTACTACGTACATTTTATTATTAATGCGACCTTTTCTATCTTTACTTATACTTAATTGGTGATTTTCCTCATGAACCTGAATGAATTTTGTTCACCAGCTCTACTTAAATCGTAAAAAGCACTTCTCATAAAATAACGATCAACTTGTACGCAAAGTATGTATGAAAAGACCAAAAATTTTTCTTTATTGGCAAACCTACCTACTTTTTAAATAAAGTGACAGATTTTGCTATACTAGTTGAAAACATTAAAAAAATGGAAAATTTTACTATAAATGGTAAATTTTAGTTTCTCGATTGTGAATTATTCATCATGAGTCATGTCTTTGTTTTATTTATAAAAAGTAGTCGATGGTCAATGTACTGCCTGATAATTACACAAATGCTCAGTAATCAATCACTATGATTTTAACAGTGCAAAAAAGCTGCTAAATACCTTAGTAAATTTTAAAGCAAATAATGGTGTCGATTCGGTATTTACGATTAAAGTTATTTGACAGGACTAAACTAAATTTAAGCGTCCCGTCCTTGTCTTTTCGATATAGAAAGGAAAAGACAAAACACTCAAATTAAGTTTAATCCTGTCAAATAAGTTTAATCGTGAAAGCCGAATCAACACCAATACATCTGCAAATGCTTTCAGTTAAATGCATATGTCGCAGTAAGAAAGTAAAAGCCGTAATATACTTAGTTATATCCCTAGGGATATAGCTATAAAGCTGGATTTAGTTATATGAAAGCGGTTCATAACTATCTTACTAGGGATAGGTATAACTATAATACGGGCACGATCTAGTAATATAACTATCTAACTAAACTAATCTAGTAATATAAGTATATTTTCTTTAATTTGCACAACTGGCACTCATTTTAAATAAAACTCTCCAATAAAATAAGTTTTTAATACGAAAATGTCACAAACAAAGCAAACAAACTATGTTATAAGTAGTACTCCGGTTAGTGACTCCGTCCTTCTAACTAGAGGTTCTCTGGTTCAAATCCTGGCCAGGGCATCAATGAGTTTTTCGAAACTTACGTGCATTTTCATACCGACTGCTTTAACGGTGAAAGGTAACATCGTGAGGAAACCTGCACATCTGATTTCTAGTTGTGTATGATGCTCGCGTTGCACACGTCCGTAGGTGTAAATCTTAATTGCCCTACACGTGACCGAGGGTGATGCTAAGTGCAAAACCAGGCAACCACCGCCTATACTCTGTGGATAGGACGGTTAAATTGTGCCACACGATAAGAAGAAGAAGATAAGTAATACTTAAAATAATAAAAATTAATAAAACAATCTGTTTTTATATTTTAGTACAGAATCAACAAATTATGATAGAGAAAGTAAGGAAATTATTAAAATCTTGTACATAATATTGAAGTACCTACCTAATCAAGTAGTATAATCTTCCTTCAATCCTTACAACTTTTTCACTAGATTAATCTAGTGATATAATTATATTACTACTGAATTACCGTATTATAGTCATATCCCTAGTAAGATAGTTATAAACATCTTACGTATTACTATGTTACGGCATATAATTATATCCCTAGGGATATAACTATATCACGGCTTTAACTATCTTACTGCGACACATATACCTTAAACATTTTCTTTTAGCTGCTATACAGGATGCCTTTGTTGTTTGATGCTGAAAGGAGGCAAGTGGTAGATGAATTCATGAAACTGGACAACTTTCCCTAAAGAACCTGCATAATCAGAGCAAATAATAGTGAGTACTCGTTATTAATTGAATTCATTAAACAGCCTATTTTCAAATGGGTAGTTGACTGCTAGTCATTTGAGTTACTTTTTATCAAATATCAAAAACATATATTTATCATATATTTTGTTCTAAAAATGTTTGAAATTTTGTACGATGACGTCTTTGTTCAAAGTCGTAGTTTACATATTAATTAGGAAATTCTGATAAATTAAATATTGAAAATGTAATGAAAATTAAAGTGATTAAGGTTTTCAACAATTTCAATTAAAGAGCTATTGTCAGTAATATTTGGTAATTATTTTTCATGCAGTCAACTCCCGGATTGCTCATTGTTGATATTCTTCGTGGAAAATTGTTCAGTTAGCTTCATGAATAACATCTAACATTTTCTGTTGTTCAGTGAAAAAAGTCACCTGTACTTAGCAAGCCAGTAGGTAGGTTTTTCTCTGTACCGGGGGGGACGGATGTAGAGACTATATAGGTTAGGAGTTAGGTCTGCATAGGTTTGTATAAAAAGTAAATACGACGTTGATTGGAATATTTGAAATGATGGAATAGAAAACAAATGTATTGACAGAGTTTAAGTTGGTACCTCGCCCCGAGTGCATGTGAATATCGAATAAAATATATAAAAATATCAAATTGTTTGCATCGATCCCCACAGTATTAAGTAGTGTTTTTACCAACAACTTATTTCACGCTGAATTAACCGAACGCTGTTCTGTGAAGTCTTAACACGAAACAGCCTTATGTACTCGTATTTAATATTAATTCCATAAAATATATACGAGTATAAGGTTGTTTTGTGGTCTAAGGTTGCCTTTCATATTAAGTAGATATATCCGTAACTAATTTAAAAGATAGGATAAGCAATGTGGCTACATTTGGCTATACAGAATGTAACAAAATTGGTGTAGGGCCCTTTAACTGGAGATTCTTTAGGGACCCGTTAACAACGTTGACTTTGCTCAAATCGCAAAAAAAAATTGGACATAGGTATCTACTATAAGTATACTTAGAGGTACGTAATCTTTTTGACATATGGATACTGTTGTTACCGAAGATCTGCAATAAATTCTTGCACTTGTCGCAATCAAGTTTGTGCACTTTGCATATTTGGCGCCTATTTTAGGATCCTGTCACACTTAATAAGGAAATTCACTTTACGCTAAAACGAGTTAATGCAATCGTGATTTAGTACGCAGGTATTACGGTCGGTCTGGACCAAGATAGTAGGCGTTGGCAACTTGTGAGAATGCCGCATTTAGCTCTTAGAATTCGTCTAAACTTGAGCGAGAAAAATACTGCGAGGGCCGAGTGCCAAAACGTCATTGGCGCGGCAGCCATGACGCGCCCGCGCAGCCGCTGCCGCTGCCACCGCAGCGCAAGTCCAACAGGCTTGACAGCCAGTGACGACAAGATAAGACACCACTGACGCAAACATAAACAAACAAATATAAACAATAAAAAAACAAACGAGTATAATAACATACAAAAAAGAACTATGTATAACAACTATAAACTGTTAATCGGATAATGGAGGTAAATTTTATTTATATGTTCATCTTTTATATGTTCATTTATATGGACATCTTATGAATCGTGAGATGCTTATACTCGTAGGTGTATAGAAAATTTCATAATGAATTTGCTTTCATCTCAAGAGACTGCTTTATTATAACACGTGCAAAGATGCTACGAGCACGTGCTGATGGGTAAACAATAATATTAGTAGCACAGTTGTACGTTATGTCTCGTCTTGTACTCCAGGGCATCAGTCCAACTGCACATAATTTCAATATTAGTTTAAATAACTCGCTCCCCGTCACGTGGCTATCGCATTCTATACCTGTCCGCTAACATTAGTAAAAATGAATGTCATTCACACGGACAAATCATTTTGACGAAATTGTTCCATCGTAAAACAAATCCACGCTTAGTACCTACGAGTAAATTACGAACGGCGGATGTGAACGAATTGAGAACTTTACCAATTGAGAAATTGCACCAGCTGCTCATAATTCGTTTGGTTGTACTTACAAGCGAATCTGAACCGTACAAAAAAACTTCCGCAAAAACTGGGTACAAATACCTATTATAAAACTTGGTTCAGGTCGGTTTTCTTGCAGACATACGTCGCGTTGTTGGGAACCTGTTTTAGGTCAATAATTATTTTCCGCACGGCTTGTCCGCTGCAAGATAAATAAGGCAGCCGGTGCATAACAATAATTTATGACAATTATGTGCGACACATCTTGGACACTGCACCTCCATCCGTACATCCAGCTATCTGCCTGTTGTAGGTACATTTTGTGAGATGGAAGGCGGAAGCATTGAGCGCCAGTATATGTGATAATCTCAGAATACAGGTGATAATGTACCTATTATCAATCATATCACACTTGAGATGATCTGCATTTTTTATGATTACTTGAATAAACTTTTCTACTTAAAACCCAGAAGTACCTACTTATCTATATTTTATTGGTTTTTTAAACTTCTAAATAAACTATAGGTCCAACTATAGCAATGTGTGTGTGTAGAACACAATATGTACTAACTAAATCATATTATTTAACTACAGGGTTTTCTAAGTAACTAAATTCAACACTCGAACAAAATGTTTATCCTGTCTGACCAAATCAAATTAAATATACGTATTCGAGTAGGTAGCAATGTACCCTTTTCGAAGGCAATTTTTTTTAATTAATACAAAATTCCTACCACTCTGAACTCGTATACCTGCCGCCGCCGCCTTTTCAGGAAGTGTTTGCGGAGAGAAGAAACGTCGTGCCCATACATTGCCCATACGAAACTCCCTCCAAATTCCAACACATCTTTTCATTGTTACATTTTATTACATCGGGTATATAGGCCTGATTATAGTTATACATATTTGCATACTTTTATAAAATAAAAGAATGTAAAAGAATCGACAAAATAAATAAAAGAGAAAAAATATATATTGTATAAATAGGAAATTAACTATTAATTATATAATACTAGCTTCCGCCCACGACTTCGTCCGCGTGGACTTAAGAATTGTGTCCAGAAAGAAAATGTTAAGGTAGCGCCATCTAGGGACGAAGTGGAAATTTTGAGTTTTTAAAGTTTATTTGACTTTAAGCATTCCTACGGTAACCCTTAAGTTTTCCGGTATAAAAAGTATGTGTTAGCCGAGTGCTTTATCTATCTACCTACCAAATTTCATCCAAATCTGTTCAGTAGTTTCGGTGTGAAAGCGGAACAAACAAACAAACAAACTGACAAACAAACAAACATCCACACTTTCGCATTTATAATATTAGTGAGATGAGAAGTGAGAAGTAATTACTAACACCAATGACAAGATCAAGAGCAGGCCAGTCCACTCGGACAGCACGCGGTCACGAGTATAACACGAGTCAGCCATGGTTTCCTCAACCTATGTGCTCGATGCCTCAGCCATATTATATTTGAGGGAAGGGAACGACCAGGCTATAAGTTTAATACCGTCAAATGAAAGTTTACTCGTATTTTGATACTAAATTGAACACATTGTATTTTTATATGATAATTGATAACCTTGATTCAACACTGAAATAAGCAAACTTCAAAATTTTTAGCATATCGTATAAAGTGTATAAAGAAAATACTACAGATTATTTGTTTGATTATTTTGACTACATTATTCATACCAGTTCAATACTGGCTGGCAAAAGTGAAAATCACAGTTTTTATTAAACGTTAAATGCGGTGATTATGAATACAGACCGGTCTATGTTCATAGTGACCGTACTTATAAAGTTGCCTGTAACGTATACTTTTACATATCGTTACAGTATTACTTAAAAAACTGAAATCTAACAATTAACTAATTGTCTTTAGTGAATACGATTAAGCTCATTTCGACAAAATGATTTTGATGATTGAATTAATTACTCTTCTATACTTGATATACCTGTATTTGAAATTAGACAAATTGAAAAAAGTTAGCGTAATGACTGTAAAACATTAAAATTCTTTGTTAAAACTGTGACTGTACCTAATAAATAAATAACGGTCGACGACGCGACGACATTTGATTACGGTTATGCAATAACTAGTTTTTCGATGTTTCAAACAACGTGAAATCTAGTAACATTATAATATACAGAGCGAAATTTAATATACGGCATATATAAATGAACTAACATTAAAATTAATAGTTTAACTAATGGCCGGCAGGTTCATTTGAATCCAGATAAATCTGGTTTCAGTGATCAATGATCGCTATGTTGCCGGCCTAAGGACGTATGCACAAGGCACTAGTGGATTGTCGCCGTGCCGCCCTTTTAGTCTAATAAATATTAATTTAATCTAATAAATATTGTAGAAAAGAAACAGTGCAACCAAATTTCAAATTGACTTTCAATTTTTATGTGTAAGGCAATATTAAAACAAATTGTTTGTTGAAATATATTTTTTTAAATTACATATTTCTCTAGAAAACATTATTTATTATGCTCGTGTATGGTGCCCCTATGCCAACTAGGTGATACATACAGGGTGACAAAAAAATGTCTGGCAATATTTTAACGGTGGCTTCTACTCATCAAACTGAACAACTTTCCCCAAGAAACTCATACTCAAAAAGCAAAAAAATTTTTGGACTCTTCATACAAATCCGTCAGCTGGTTGATGAACTTTGTATGGGAAGTCCAAAAATATTTTTGCTTTTTGACCATGACTTTCTTGGGGAAAGTTGTTCAGTTTGATGAGTAGAAGCCACAGTTAAAATATTGCCAGACATTTTATAATCACCCGGTATATTGTTTTTTTTTTACTAAACGATTTCATACCATATACTTCTTCTATAAAAAAAGAAATTATCTCGAGAAATGTCTAACTATAAAAAATGAGCGCATTTCCTTTCATGCATATGCATGAAAATACAAAACACTCGGAAAAAATGGGGGGTCAAAATTTTTCTGTTATCAAATGTTGTTTAAATATTCCTGTGAATTCATTCCTACATATTTCAATGAAACTTGAGTGATATTCGCTTTTATAAGTAGATGCGTCCTTATTATGCATAATAAGAATACAACTGCAAGGAAACCCACAGGTCATTGCAGCCAATTCATCTGCTGAATGCTCTTACTCAAAGTGGAAGCAGATTGTACCGCTTTTGAAATATAGAAACGCGAAATCAAACTGTTTGTTCTTATATTGATGTAATCTCATATCACTAACAAGATTTAACACAATTTCGTATACCTATTTATTTTCATATAACTACTTACTATAATATATTTAACCAATATTCTAAGAAATCGCTAAAAATAGTTCAAAGTATATTGAACTAAGCAAGCAAATATAAACACAATACATTCTAAATAAAACGCTACACTTGTTACTCACGTTTTGCACACAAATACTTATAACAAAGGTTCCTAAGTGTAAATTAAATTTTGAGCATTTCCGCATGATAAATTAATTATCGAACTTAAATTGTCTACGACGTACTTTATAATAACTCATAGAGCGAAGTCGCTGTCATGCGACTATTTTTCAGAGGTACCAATAGTATAAGCTTAGATTTAAACTGTAAAGCAAATCGTTCAATTTAACAACTGTAAGTAGGATCAATCAAATCTATCCTTATTGCGAATTATTTATTTTACTTCAAAAGAAACGCTTAAAGAAACTGACAACTATAAGCCAATCAAAATGTGAACTATAGCTGCGGAAAAAACACATTTGTTTTTGGAAAACGTTGGGTTTATGGAGACCTTGGTTAAACTAAAATGACAAACCGTAACGATGATGATGATGTTGTTTAAATAAATTGTTATACGCCTTCAGATAACACTCGTTATTGAACTTGGCACATGTCAATGGCATTTTCAAAAGGCCTAGAGCATCATGAGCGCGGGTGGTAAGATTATAAAAAAAGTAACGGGTTATTATTCCATTGTTATGTATTGTTGTCTACCTACAACATGCATTAAATAACAGTACCTATAAACAATAAACAACTAGTCTTAATAAAGTAGGTCACGGAAACATAATATATAGGTACTCATCGATTACACTTAAAGAATACAGTACAGAAAGAATATTTACTATGTAGTATTTACGATTTTTGCAACAATTATGATTTTATTTGAACAAGTACAAGTTTTTTTTTTTCATATCAAAAGTTCTCCGGAGCCATATTCAGATTTCTTTATTTCTTATTTTATAACTTCAAACCTTAACCTTAACATTTTTTTACCTTACTGTTACTAATTTCCTTATTAGTCTAACGTTTTATAATTTCTTTCGCTGCAGGAAGCAGAAGAATGGGCTCGGCGACACAGCGGGCCCATGGTCAACCCTTCGTTTGAACCTGATGATTTCTTGCCCCAAAGGTAGTAAATAATTTTGTAACCTACTTTGCAGATTTTTAACCTAAGGAAAGCAGATACATAATATTTCCAATAGTCTTGGACTTTAGCATATAATTTTGTCGTTTATATCAGCAATAACACAGGATTTAAGATATTTGCACAAGAAAACAGCAAGTGCTTTATTCACTAAGAAACGAAAAATTAACCTATACTTTGACCGACTAGCCCCTTTGTAAACTATTCAGTAAAAACTATACAGTGTGTTAAAAAAGTGCGTTTGAGGTTTTAAGGGGTTACTCAGAATCAAGTATAGTGTAGAATACAGGAAAAATACTTTAAAAATCAGATCTACAACTTTTTTTCAGTTTCCCATACAAAATGTTGATGCACTATTCAGATTTATAATTGGAAACTGGATTCTGAGTAACCCCTTAAAATCTCTAACGCACTTTTTTAACACCCTGAAGCCCATGAACGGTTAGATAGGGCCAGTGTCCGATGCCACCGTAAAAACGACTTGGTTTATTGGGAGTTTTACCTAATAGATTACAAAGGATATAAGCCCGTATAAAAAAACTTTACGAGTAAAGTAGGAGAATTTTGATGGTTAAAAGTTTTAAAACTTACATAAAATAATTAAATGCTATGACAACTCAATAGCAGTCTATCATGTCATTCAAAAATGGGAATTTCTATAGGAGGTTTTAACATTTTGTGATTTAACCTAGGTTCGTTCAGGAAAGTTTTTAGTTTCATATATATACTGAGTCATGCCTTGAAATATTGTGATAACGCCAAAGTTCCACATTGACAGCTTGCTGTGTTATGTAAATTACGCCTTAACTGATGGTGCAGGCTGACTTGTAGGTAAGAACAGATAAATCGATACCAGCCAGCAGCCGCAAATAGCAACGGTTTCTCTTAACAACCATTTTTGATTTTTCAAACTTCTATGTCGAGGTAAGGTGTTAGTCTCCTACTAAAATAATCAGGTACAATTCTTATTATGTACGGTACTAATTATAGGTTAGTTTAATGCCCATATAACAAAATTGTGCTCTTGGCTGCAGTTGGCTCAGAAAGAACTGGCGGACGTGGGGTCCTTAAGTTACATAATCATAAAATGACTTGCAAGATGTGCAATTTATAAATTAAATTTTACTAAGAAACATACAGAGACATACATTACGATAATTACGTAATTGAACGTGTTTGTATGTGTTAATATTAGCGATTAGAGGATTAACTATAAAGATTCTCTTCAGGATACTAAATAATAAATGTTTAAAAATTAAATGGCAGCATTAGATTTAATACTTACACATTTTCGCTTTTGTATTGCAGTTTATCGCCTGTCAAAGATGAGAAGAAAAAGCCAGGTGCCGACAAAGGTATATTTCTCGTTAACATGCGAGAAAAAGAAATGCAGGATGTGGAAGAATATGAACCCTACGACAACAGAGTAGTGGACCATCCGACAACGTAAGTTGGAAATATGTTTATTATAATTACTGGTCTTTTTATAAAAATAGGATAGAATATGTAAGTCTTGTAAAATTAAGAATAGTACATATACCTTTAACTAATCTACTTTTCTCAGGAACCTGCTAGCTATTAATCAGGCGAATCATTAGTAGATATGAATAGTGAATCGCAACTCTTAAGTACGTTAGTGAGCGCGAGACTGACTCACACTTGGCCAATTTTTATTATTTGTTCTTTTATGCACTAATAATCACACCAAGTTTGAAGGTTGTACGCATTACTGTATTTAGGGTAGATCAAATACATATGTACAAAAAACATTATTCGTGTATCGAAACACCTTATCAATTACGGTTAAAAATATACAGCCATTTAAAGGGAACCACAAAGTCAACGGGATAAAACAGTTTGAAAAATAATATCGTTATCTAAAAATCTCTCGCACCAGAACTTTTTATGTCTTGCTAAAGAAAATTAATAAGCTCGCTGGTGATATTGCCACCCAGGCGAAATTAAAAAAGGCTAACGTAGCGAGCAAGGTCTAAAAAATAGTTGCATTTTATAGCTAAATGCATTCCAGACCTGAGTTTTGTAGCGAACTGAGTTTTGTAGGTTCTTCTAAAATACCTGAATAAAAATTAACAGTGCCTTTTACTCATGAAACGAACATTTCTCAGTAGACCAAGTGGTATAATTTTTTTTGCAAATTATTTTGGAGAAAGTGATTCAGTTTATGAGTAGAGGTCGTGCTTAATTTTTATTTTTATAGTACTTCATTAAAACCATTATTGATTTTCACAGAAATATGGAAACCCTATTGCACCTTATGAAAGGAAGCTTGGGAACTGGGATTCTGGCGATGCCAAAAGCATTCTCACACGCTGGTTACGTGGTGGGCACAATCGGGACTGTTGTCATCGGCCTCCTCTGCACCTACTGCATTCACGTGCTCATAGACTCGTGCTACGTGCTGTGCAAGAGACGGAAAGTGCCCTCGCTGACTTACACGGCGGCGGCGGAAGCTGCCCTTTCCGAGGGTCCCGATTGGTGCAAGGCCTGTGCTCCTTACGCCGCGTAAGTTACAACACGGTTACACACATTTTTTATTATCTATTTTGAAATCTCTTTAAAAGGATTAACATGAATTTGTCTCTCATACAAACTTAAGATGTTTCTAATTAGAATAAGCCGAAACAAAAAAAAATATACTTAAGCGGACCCCGTAATGATGTTTTTAAAAATTGTATTAAACAAGTTGTCTAAACGACTTTCCTCATTTCCAAAAATGCATGGACTCTCTTTTGTTACAGGCACGTGGTGAATGCTTTTCTGTTGATATACCAAATAGGAACGTGTTGTGTTTACGTAGTGTTCGTATCTGACAATATACAAAGTATACTTCACCACCAGTTTGGAATACAAGTGGACGTCTTTCAAGTGATGTGCTGTATATTACTGCCATTGATATTGATAAACTGGGTTCGGGATTTGAAGTATTTGGCGCCATTCTCTGCAATCGCCAACGCTGTTACTATTGTCAGCTTTGGCATAATCCTGTACTACATATTCAGACAGGCGCCAGAAGTTGGTGACAAACTACCGGCTGGACAGCTGGCAGAATTTCCATTATTCTTTGGAACCGTTTTGTTCGCTTTAGAAGCCATTGGTGTGGTGAGTCATATACATTACATAATTTTATTATCAGTCAAAGAGACTTGGAAATATTGTTATGATATTTTTAAAATTATATAAATAAGAATTAACGCATTAGAGGAAGAGGTTATATCATTTAATGAGAGTTGGATGAAATATTTTTCCTAAGCTACGAGTATAATAGTTATGTGCTTTTGGGACAATTAAATAAAAAATAGTATCCGTCCGAACCGCAAGAAGGCCGCGAAATTCCATTAAGTGCACCTATCTGTAAGTTGTTATATTTTTTTCATAAGTATTTATAATTTTCAAGTGATTTTGTTAGATCTTATATTCAGTTTAGATATTTCTATATCCGTTGAAGTTTTATACTCCATAGCGATTACACAGAAAGTAAAAACGTTTTTCACGCCACACTCGAAGTTATAAATAATATAAATAATAGTGACAGAATTCTTTCGCACTACGCTTACCTACTCCATACCGATAACACAGAAAGTAAAAACTTTTTTCACGCCACACTCGAAGTTATAAATATATGTATATAATAGTGATAGAATTATTTCGCACTACGCTTACCTTACAACGCTTACACACTCCATTGTGTAGGCATTCCTAGCACTCGTAATATGTGTTTTCCAGTAACAGTATTTAGAGTAGTTTGTAATTGGTTTACAGTAGTGTTAATTCGGTTTTCATGATTAAACTTATTTAAAAGGATTAAACTTAATTTAAGTGTTCTGTCTTTTTCTTTCAATATCGAAAAGACCAGGATAGGACGCTTAAATTAAGTTCAGTCCTGTCAAATAAGATTAATCGTAAACACCGAGTCGACCATTATTATGTATAATAAAATTATTATTACCTAGTAATTCGTTCCGAATGTTGTTTTCACTATTGGGAATCTTCTACTGTAAATAATCAAAGTTTTTTTCAGATTTTGCCACTGGAGAATGAGATGAAGACTCCCAAAGACTTTGTGGGGAAGTTCGGCGTATTAAATAAGGCGATGATCAGTATTATTATTCTGTACGTGGGCATGGGGCTTTTCGGTTACTTGCAGTACGGAAAAGAAGTTGAAGGAACTGTCACTCTAAGTCTACCTAATGAAATGTGAGAATTGGCAAAAATAATTTTGAAAAAATGCATATATATGTACTTAAAACAAAAACTAGTACTAAACTGGATCGCAACATCTCTTGCAGATTGGCCACTGTGGCACAAAGTCTTCTCGCATTCGCTATATTCATCACTCACGGTCTTGCGTGTTACGTTGCCATCGACATCCTCTGGAGTGAGTACATCGGTGTTCGGCTTCTCAACAGCAAGCGCCGACTCATATGGGAGTATCTGCTGAGAACTGGGATAGTTTTATTGACATGTAAGTTTTGTAATAATGACAACCTGTATTGTATAGTGTCGCTGACCATAAATCTGTTGGTTTTTGAAAACATATACCATTTTTTTTTTCAGTTGGCATTGCGGCTGCAGTCCCGGCATTGGATCTCTTTATCTCCCTATTTGGAGCTTTGTGCCTGTCGGCGCTAGGGCTGGCCTTCCCCGCGTTCATCCAAAGCTGCACTTACTGGTACTACGTCTCCGACTCCGAACGGATCCGAATGCTAATCAAGAACATAATCGTCGTGTTGTTCGGTGCTCTGGGCCTCGTCACTGGCACCTGGACTTCACTTGACGCTATCGTCAAAACGTTTGGCGCCCCCCATGAAACGTCGGCGAACTACACCGGATTCAACATCACCACTGAACCCAGTTATACCACCGCTTCACCATGATGTTGATCAAAAATAAATTTAAGCAATATAATGACAGTGCCATTAACATTACATACGATAGCGCCGACCGTCGCGGACGATCTGTTGTTGTTGTTGATCTAAGTTTTAAGTACATTTTAAAGAATAGATTAAGTACCTTTTCCTAGTTCTAAGCAACAAAATTATAATTAATTATGTGGACACTGTTACTTATAGTATGTAAATAGAATAGAATGTAAGAATTTTCTGTGCATGTGTATTATTAAATTAACGTACCTATTCAATATTATTGGCTACGAATTTAATTGCGGTAGCCGAGAGCCTCAAAGAGGACGTAGAATATTAGTATTAATAGTATTGAAAATGAATGATGACTGGATATAGGAAACTTGTATTTATCTGTGTCTGTCCGTGTCAAGAATATTTTATATGTCAATTGTTATGTTTAATGAATTTTATTTTTATTTTATACCCACATTGCGTTTTTAAGTATTGTATCTTTTATTTTAAACGTACAAATTAATCATTTAGATAAGCATTGTAAGTACAAACAAAACGAAACAAAATATTATGATTTATGGAAAAATGAATATTTTTTTCAAGGTAAGGTATATTTTGAACTTTATTTTATTACCTACCTTAGATTTTTTCACTGGGCAGCGCTTAGCTCCGAGGTTTACGTGATGCCTTTAAATCCGACGGCAGTGAGATTAAAGCATGGCATTTTATTATAGAGTAAGATATTTTAACAAGTACAATCGGAGAAGTTTTAAGTCAAATTTTAGTCATTTTAAACAGACAATTATTTTAATTACGTCAGGTATTTTTAGTGTGAGCAATACTTTGATGAATACACTTATGAAATTGAACAACCTTCCCAAAGGAATTTATCTTATTGATTTCTATGGGAAACTCATTTTTGAGGTTTGCTTATAGGTTTTTTGGAGAACATTTTTCAGTTTCATAAGTATGTTGTTCAAAAGTAAAAGTCACCTGTAAATGACGTCTCAGAAATTGTTACCGTAAAGATTTTATGAGTTTTATGGACCGGATGAAACTTGTTATAGCCACATTTGTTAAGTATTTATGATATTATAGTATAGTTGACAGTATATTTTAAGTATCTGCAAGAGTTCCTTACTTTATATAAGACATTCAATATAGAAGCAACGATTTACAAGGCGTGTTAAATAAAAAACAAGGAGCTTAAATAATTCGAAGCAAATAAAATTACATAAATAAGAACAAAGTATTCCGGTCATGACCTATTGTTGAATTAATCTGTGATGTTTAGAGTAATGAAAATATTTTTTAGGACTTATGAGAATACCTAAATAAAAGTGCACGATGTGTCGTACACATCTGTGATAATGTGCTCAGATGTTTTAGGGTTAAAACCCGTAAAAATAAATATAATTAATTGTTATCATTTTGTTTCATTTCTTACAAACTAAAATTAAACTTGTGTACTAATAAAAAAAAATTACATGGCGGGTTCCATCCATGTAAATAGGTATTAAGAATTTCACCATCTTAAGACCACATACTTCTCGGACCAGGTTAGGTTTTCCTGTATCTATATATATTTTCCGTATTTTTATTTTAGGCCGAGTAGTTTCGAAGATAAGGGGGAGGGAAACGGTAAATTTTTGTTTGTTTGTAAAGTCTTTATTGCATATGTCGTGGCCAGATGATAGAGTTGATCATTTTATGATGTGGCCGACCATTTCATGAAATGGTTGTATTTCATGAAATGGCCAGCTAAACCTGATCATATCATTAAAACGTCAATGTTTAATGATATGTCCATCCACGTTTGGCCGTAATATTAATGTAGGGTTTCCATGATATCAAAGGTTTAATAAAAATTAAAAATACGTTGAAAAGTTACTGGCATTCTTTAAATCTGAGTAATTTTGGTTAACAGATAAATTATACATTTTTAATACTTAGCTTTTAGAATGATATCTACTTACCTATGAAATACATACTTTCTGAACTTCAAGGTTTTTACTTTGCGGTCGTTTTTTGATTGACTTTCGAAAAAATATTGTAGTTTAGTGTCGTAACGACAATTAACTTCTATTTTATCTTAAATTGGCGCATTATTAATAGCCTTTTTTTATTATTAATTGTACCTACGCCGCCATGATGCATCACAAAAACAAAAAGATATCAGCGCCTCTAACGGTGGATACTGTAACTATTTTACGATATGTTCTCTAATGCTTGACCATTTCATGAAATAGCCGTGCATTTAGCTGTATATCGTCAAACGTTGATGTATTCATTGATCTGGTCAGACCATATCATGATGTGATCAGCGGATATTTTCCATTTCATGAAATACGACCATTTCATGAAATGGTCGGTCACATCATGAAGTGATCAATTCTATGATCTGGCCACGACACATAAATAACACATATAAAAATAAAATATACGAAAGATCTCTATCGAAATTGATTTCCTTTACTAGCAGATGATTAGAGAATAGCATCGATATAAGCTTATATCGATGGAGAATAGAGAATTTTTTAACAGTTTAGGATAATTAAATGTAGTTTAATTACCGCTAGTAAATAGGTACTACTTACTTTTACAAAGTCAAGATCGAATATACATATTGAGAGTTGAGGCGTACCTCTTACTTTGTGTTCCAAATAAGAAAGTGTAGATACCCTTTATTCCAATTCATTCTAAGGTCGGTTTAACCCCAACGAAGTAATGTTTATATGAAACACTAGCTGGGAGACCGAGCGTCGTCGCTCGTTCAATCGGAGTTTTTATAAACTAAGATAACTTGTTTAGTAGTACGATATATTTTCCATGAAACATTTTGCAGGGTGTTGTTTTAGTCGGTAGGGGCCTTCTAAGGGACGAAAGGACAAGCAATATATGTTCTGAAAATATCTATAATCTTTTTTTTATAATTTGATTCTATTGAAAAATATACATGCAAATTATCCTTTTTTTGATAAAAAAACAGAAAAATATTAAATGATACGTAATATTAAATGGTTTATAATCATTTATTATGATATTAGTCAGTAATATCAATCAGTTTTGGCGACTTTTTAGAGATTTTCTTATTGCAAATGTTATCAGCGCCATCTAGTTGAGTTAAGAGAAAGCCGTGGAAAATTACTGACAGAACTCGCCGATAGAGGCGCTGATATCGCTTGACTCATAACAATCATCAATTCATCACTAACTGTCAAAACTTATAGAAAAACTGTTTACGTGAACTAAACATAAGATTTATTTTAAAAAATGCCGCGTTGTGTGGCGATTGGTTGCAATAATTGTTAAGGCTTATGTTTATGTTATAGATAGTTCCTTATTTGTATGCCAGATGGCACTGTTAGAAAGTACAACCCGCTATTGGGAGATTCCTGTTGTGCTTTATATTAGTATTCAATGATGTATTGAATTTGCTTTACTGCGAAAGTCTGGTTTTATTAAAGGAACGGCTCACCGAAGGTATCTGGTGTTTCATTTATTGAACGGATCCATCGGCTGAGACCTTTTTGGGACTCGTCTGTACAGGTCCCGTCAAACTTTAAGATCGCTGAAGGGTACTGAGTGGGGGAAGTGTGCGTTCACTTAGAATCCTCGTGCTCGAATTTCGAAGTAGTTCCTTGGTTCCAGAGATGAGGCTGCCAGCGAAAAATTCCGCTAGCAGCCTCAGTGGAAACTACGATAGCACATTTTTTTCCTTTGGGCACTATTAGATAATAAATATTGGCATAATCAGAATATCAAAATTCGAGCATGAGGATTCCAATTGAACGCACACTTCCCCCACTCAGTACCCTTCAGCGATCTTAAAGTTTGGCGCGACCTATACATATGGTCCTTCGTTCGCCAGTGCACTCGGCACGAGGTTGACCAAGTGCAGTGTCCAGCACCGACAAGGGGCAGGTTGGCCTCTACGGTGATTGAGCAGTACTACGCCACCGGCTACGTGTAGGAGGGAAGAGCATCTCCTTTGTAGCCCTCTGACGTCTCTACTTCGCTGAAGACTATGAGCGGGGGGGGGAGGACCTCCTGTGAAGCTCGGCGCTACGTGTTCTGCGCATGCGTGCAAGTGCTATGGTGCCAGGGAAGGGCCCCTGTCTGCATCTCAAGTTACGCACGCTAGCCGCCAGGTGGCGCTGAAGTGGTCGAGCAAGTTCAAGTGACGTCAACGCAGAAGTGTCAAGTGTGAGTGATTTTGACGTAAAACTATGAGTAGAATTTTGAACCTTATTAATGAGACTGTTTTAACTTAGAAAAAAATCGTATCAGTTTGGACTTAAAAATTTTTTCGATCTTGAAGACGTGCATTAGTTTTTAACTTGTAATTTAGCTAAGTGTTTTAGAAGACTTAGAATAATTTCGCAAAAAAGGGTTCAGACGGGGAACCTATGCCGGTTTTCTGATCGAGTTGCATAAGTTTCAAACACTTATAATATTTTTTCTAGACTTGTAAAATTTTCTTTAAAAATCTTTAACTTAGTACTTAGGTAATTTTGTGTTTGAAAAATGGCTATCAATTTTACCGCTGTTCAAGAAGATCTTTCAAGGACAATTGAAAAGGCCTTTGTAAATTACAAAAAGTCTTCTAAAGACAGAATAACATTGTCTTATGTAGTTCTACTTAGAATCCTTAGAGCAAAAATGGAAAATTTTTGATGAAAATCACAGAAAAATTGTTTTACAAGTTCAGGCTGTAGATTTAAATGAAAGTTCTTACCGTGTTGATGATGTTTATGGTCATACGGAAGAGATTTATTTGGAATATAAGTCATTGTTAAAAGAAGCATTGTTGCGATTAAAACCTCAACATTCTAGTTTCGGTTCCGAAATGAGGAAGAGCAATGAACAGCCTATGGTTAAGCTACCAAAAATTTGTACTCCTTCACTTACAGAGTAACATCCTGTCAGTAGATCATCCATATAGAAGTCTGTTAGGACTCTATTAGACATTAAAGGGAAATCTGCTCCTTCGTCGACCGCTACCTGTTGAAGACAACGAACAGCTAGAAAGGGCGCGCAAGATGTACCAAATGTGAGCCTAATCAATGGCAGATGTTGAAACTCACTCGAACCTGGATTTCAATACCCCAGTTTTCGGGAAAGTATACAGAATGGACTAGCTTTAGAGATTTGTTCAGTTCTCTTATTCATGGGAATCACAGCATAGATGATGTACAAAGGTTACACTATTTAAAGAGCTCATTAACTGGTGAAGCAGCTCAGTTGATTCAACATATTCCTATAACAGCTGATAACTATAGAATATGTTGGAGCCAGCTAGAGAACCATTACAATAATAAAAAAATACTTATCGAATCAGATTTTAAAACGTTTGATGGGTCAAAGGTCCGTAATAAACGAGTCTGCTAGTGGATTAAAATTACTCTTAGATACAACCATGGAGTCTTTACATGCCTTGGAGAACTTGGGTATTAATATCAGCTCATGGGATGTCATTGTGATTTTCATAGTGAGCCAAAAACTCGATCCTGAGTCTCGTAAAATGTGGGAACAAAGGGTCACAGAGTCATCTCAGGAACTCCCAAGCTTAAAAAACTTTGAGGAGTTTTTGGAGACTAGGTTCCGATCATTAGAGTTTTTAGACCCAAAAACAAATAAATTCGATAAATAATTGTAACCATCTCACTACGACTAACACTATTACGTCAAATGTATGCAAATTATGTAGGTAACTGCAAAAAGTTTGGTAAAGAATCTGTAGATGCCAGGCGTAACTTTGCTCAGACAAATCAAATTGAAATCGCAAATTTTTTTTTGGACTTTTCATACAAATCGATCAGCTGGCGAACCAAGTTTGTATGAAAAGTCCAAAAAATTTTTTGCGATTTCAGCAAAGTTGTAGAACAAAAGTTGTTCAGTTTGATGGGTAAAAGCCAACCTTGAAGTATTGTCACACACTTCTGTTACACCCTGTATATCGATGATATATATCAATGATTTATATAAATAATACACACAAAAAAACTAGTTTTACTCGTATTTTGCGAAACGCTGATGATGTTGACTGAAACTTAATGAGCCAGCTTGACAGTGTTATGGTGAGCGAAGATGATGTCTCCAATGAAGAGGTTGGTTGCCGGGACTTGTACCGAGCACTCGTCTGCTGAGTATTTTTTTAAATTATTTCCGTTTTAGAGTAGTCTAAACGTTATTTTTGTGATGGGGAAATAGCTGTTATTCCGATTCAGTGATAAGCGGTCATGAGAAGAGGATTAACTCTGGAGACAGCTCCGTTTTCCGAGTTCCAGCAGCAAACCACCACGTGGAGCGTCTTTAAGTGCCCATCACCCTTGGAGCCGCGTCTTTCACTTGACATTGCCGTTTCGCCGTTTTTTTTATTGAAGATTCTCCCATTTTGCAATTGACTTTGGCAAAATCACTCCTTAAATGAGATGTAGAATGCCAAGTAGAAAAATAGAATAGACTCCAATGAAAAAAAATCCCCTATCTCTGTTGAAAAAAAAAATCGTATTTGGGTCATTTTCAAATAAAATGTACAATTACGAAACTGTAGTAACGAAACTGTAATTCTAAAGCAACGTTCACATTTATAATGTTTTATTTTCTGTCAGGTTAGTAAATAAATAATAAATTAAAAGAAACGAACAATAAAACACGAGTATAATATGAGGGGCAAGGGGGCAGGAGAGGCAACTTTGGTAAATGGCCCTCCTGCCACCTTTGGCCCGCCTGCCCTCTTGCCCCTCCTGCCCACCATTGCCCCTCCTGCCCCCACTACCCCTCCTTCCCCCTGCCCCTTGCCCCTCCTGCACATTGCCCCTCGTGCCACCCTTTCCCCTCCTGCCCCCTTTGCCCCTTCTGCCACCTTTGCACCGCCTGCCCCCTTGTCCCTCCTTCCCCCTTGCCCCTCTTGACCCCCACTTTCCCTCCTACCCCCCTGCCCCTCGTGCCACCTTTACACCACCTGCCCCCTGCTCCTCCTGCCCCCTTGCCCCTCCTGCCCCCCACTTCCCCTCCTGCCCCAGCACTTCCCCTCCTGCCCCCCCGCTTCACCTCCTGCCCCTCCACTTCCCCTCCTGCCCCGATGCCCCTCCTGCCACCTAGCCCCTCCTGCCCCCTTGCCCCTCCTGCTTCCATTCACACTGCGGCCTCCCCACCTCCTCCCCTTGGTGCTCCCTTAACTCCCCCTTGGCACCACCTTGGCGCCCCCTTAACATTCCCTTGGCATCCCCTCGGTGCCTCCAGGGCGTCCCATTGACGCTCTTAGGATACTAATGTATATACTGTGCCTAGGTGTTCTTGGAAAAAGTCGTTTAGTTTCGTGAGTAGCCTCAGTTAAAATAATTTCTATAAATTTTGTTATACATAAGTTTATGTATAAAAACTTTGTAAAACAGAACCACCTTTTTTATACTGTTGGTTAAACGCCCATGTAGACGTAGCTTTTTGAGGAAAAGATTCGTTACGTGACGAAATGTTACTAAATTGTAAGCAAAACATAACGTAAAAATAATAATATCGCAAAAACAACTTAATTTTCACTTGTTTTAGCATAAGAAATACGTATTCAAATGTCAAATCTACAACACATAAAAGTTCGTATGCGCGGTAATAGAACTTAACGGAATTATTTTCAAATTTAGTTAGAAATAACGAAACTGTATTTGCAGCTCCACACAGTGACATTCACAAAAATCAGTCGCTCGAATAAAAATGTCATGCCCATGACGAGACAGTGTTGCCATTTTAATAACACTGAGATTCTTTCAGAAATCTCAAGGAGCTGCTAGATAAAACGTGACGAAATGGTATGTGACGAAAATGTAAAAAACATGAGACATGTAAAAAATGCATGATATTCTTTTATATTTTAAAAAATTTAACCATGTCAACTGTAATCATAAACACAAAACTTATTTGAAGGACTAAGAGCATCAGGTGAATGTTTACGCAGTTTTATTTTTCTATAAAACGCGGTTGGACATTATAAGGCACGCAGTGACAGTATGTTTTTTCTTAGCGGAAGCAAACTCAATATACTTTTTAATTTGTGGAATTTGTAAAAATAATTTGGTTATTTGAAAACTAGAACCTACAGCGTCAATATATTATAACTATGAAAAAGTATTTTTAAAATTATTTAGAATTTAAAAAAAATATAAAATTTCGAAACGTGAAAAGACAATGCCCGTTTGTGCCCCAGCGTCATATTCGTACTTATATTTTCATTATATTTTCCTGAAATATTACAAAAATAAGATAATGTGAAAAAACGTAACACAAATAATTCAACATTTTACATTTTTCAAAACGTATGTAAAAGTTGGGAGAAAAAAGATTAAAAAAGTAATTGTTAATATCTGACTAATTCACATGGGTCACCTTGGAAGATGGAAACATTTTTAGACTTATATTCAATAATTTTTACTCCGATGTATTACAAAAATAAGGTTACGTGACGCGGTATAAAATATTAAAATAATAATTATGGGTATTCTCTGTTGTCTCTAAAAGTTTGGAAAATAGATATAAATAAATAAAAAAATACTTTTATGTAACCGATACATAAAAGATTGATATGCATTGCATTTTCATTCACCTCATTCAATAGTGTTGTGAAATTAACGAAACAAATGTATCAATTTAATTATATTAAAATACCGATACCTTTTCCTTAACGAGTATTTAAAAATACCAATGATTATATGAATATGTAAAACAAATAAAAATTGATATTACTTATATTTCAATTCATTTTAAAATATTTTACATAGTTTTTATCAGTAACGCAAACTCCATGTCCATGTATGCACTTCTCTGTTCAGTTTTTTAATCCTGTCATTATTGTTTGTTTGTTTGTATATTTATTGTAATAAAAAACAAAGTACAATACATCAAAAAAACAGGAAAAACTAAAAAAGGGTGGACTTATCCCTTACGGTAGCTCTTCCTGTTAACCTTATAATGTTGAGAGAAATTACATTTACATTATTTTGTTCAATTACCCAAACTGTGAACACACCGAGCTACATCTAAATGATTTAACCAAATATTTCACACAGGTAAAATAATCACAGATTGAAATACCTACTATCTAGATATTAGATGGGTAAAAGCCAGAACCGCAGATCATTCATTGAACTGAAGTAACTACGAAAGCAAATCGAATCTAGATCCATTGGTTCTTGAAGTTAAATCACATCCCAGATCCGGATCTTGTAAAAACCTTAAAACTACCCATTATTTATCATACCATTTTATTATACTATCATACGTATGTCTGAAAGTTTTCTGTGATAATACGAGTTTCAAATATTTCTCCGACATTTTAATAAAGTTGTTTATTAAAGAGTTTCTTTATCAATAAATCGATTTTTACATAATCTCATGAAGTATCCACATCCCCCCTACTACTTACATTTGATCTCCAAAGAATAATTGACAATAATAGCATCAAATTATTTTCGCCCGTAAATACACCATGCTGGATTCACACAAACCAACAAGGTTTGTATAAATAAAAATTCTGTCAAACCTCTGAAAGTTTTTATTTTTATTTTCAATTGCCTCAGTACATTTATGACAACCTTGGTTTAAATATGTAGATAGTAACTAATCTAGTGATCACTAAAATAAAATATTCTGTCACGCCGGATATAATAATCTTTTTTAAGTTACCTGTCAGAATGATCCTATATTTAAGTCAAATAACGAGACGTACCTTAACGTGAAATCTTAAGTGATTTAAATGTTACAACATGGATATTCAGATTGAAATAAGAAGTACAATAAAAAAAGTACCGTCACCATTTTAAAGGTACGTTTAATTAACATTCACCGTCCACTAGTGGACCTACCTAAAAGACAGTGAAATAAATCTATTGGAATTGAAACATAAGCTCCAGATTAGAATTATAGACCTCATCTGTATTAAACCTTATAATCATTCATCATTAGAGATGGGTTTTTGCCCGGGCAGTTTTGAGTAAATGCCCAATAAACGTCCATTTATGCCCAATAAATGCCCAATTTGTATGGCGCAAATGGACGTTTATTGGGCATTTATTCAAAATGCCCAAAAATGCCCGGGCAAAAACCCATCTATATTCATCATTCATTCAATAATGTAAACATTAAGTGACGTTTTATAAGGTTTGCAGGGGTAAAATGGGATGTGCGTCAAGAAGAAAATTCACAATTTAAAGGGGAAAACGAGAAAATTTACCATTTAGTAATTAATTTTTATTTTTTATTAACGATTCATATCTCCTATCAATTTTAAGAATATTTAAAGGTTTGTGATTTGTGAAAAATATATGTCTATTCATCATTATTACAAAGCACTGAAAAGTTATGCGTTATTACCCCATCGTACCTTAGGTAAACATCACTTTAGCTTACAACTTAATATTTCTGTTCTCCCAACTTTTAAAGGTGAAATGGTAATACGATTTTATTTAGCAATCAAACAACTATCGTTTGATATAATATATATGAATTATTCGTGTAATATGAGTGCATTGCCTATTTTCGGGCTGGGGCACGACAGTATGGCCGGCCTGGCATTGTCTTTTGCGACATTTACTTTTTTCCGAACTTTTACATTTTATTTGAAAATGACCCACCCATTTGTTCATTTTATAAATGTTAAATGGCATTTTTATTTAATTTCTATTGCCATTATTTGTTTTACACCTAAATTGTATGATTCCTAAATAAAAAATACGATGTATTTACAAGGATTACTCAGATTAATTGATATATATCGGATATATATCAAAAATGGATATATATCCGATATATCGACCCTTGTAATATCAAATGTAGTAAAAGCCAAAACACGATTTTACAGGAGAAGCAAAAAACAAAAATGGTCATCATATTAATGTCCATAATTTTTTTGATTTTAAAGTTATTTTAATAAATTTAATAAAAGAAACATGGAACTAAGAGTTCTATAACATGAATAACATGAAAATTGCGTACCATGCGTAGTTTAAGATTTAGCATTGCATTTACTACAAAAAAACATTTTCAAAATGGTTTTTATGACCCTAATTTTAACCTAAAAAACTTATAGCTGTCGTTAAACATTGTAGTGCAAACCATTGGCATTAGTTTCGTTGAATATTTTATGTATTAAAAGACTCGTTTTTAATGTATCAAATGGAATTTATATTGATAAATTTAGGTGAATAGTCACAAAAACAAAAAGATAGGAAGCAAAATTGTTTATCAAATGAAACAATACAATTGAAAACAACAAAAAGACAACCAAAGCATAGAGGTTTACAATTTAACAGAACCATTTCTAAAATTTTCACATTTTTTTAGGTATTAAAATTGTTCATTAAATTAAGTAATAGAATTTAAAACATCAAATAAAATATCTTATCTTAAAAATGTCCTGTAAATTATAGATTTATTTAAATTTAACAGAAATATTAACAAAAATTGTGACACAAAATATTTTTTACAAGAAGCAACTTTTTTTCAAATTACAAATATACAGTTATAATATAACTACAGTAAACTACAACAAGTAACAAAAACAATTATTACTTTAGTTATTGATAAACAATTAAACAACACAGCATCAAACATTAACCGTAAAAAAATAACAAAATGAAATTCCGTATTTTTCCTGTAAGTCACCCTAGATCATCAGTAAATGTAGTCAAAAGTCATACGTCCTACATTACGAATTTCAGCAAAAAATAGATACTTTTAATCAGGTAACATAAACGTAACAAAGAAAACATAGCAAATTGAAAAATAATCTAAAGAAATAGTGATCTTAAATTCTATTCTTAAATTAGCCTCTTGATATTCCTACATCCTCCTCATGTAGATCAGATGAAAAAATACGGTGTAGCAGTTTGTGTAGTTACTTGTAATATCAAATGTAGTAAAAGCCAAAACACGATTTTACAGGAGAAGCAAAAAACAAAAATGGTCATCATATTAATGTCCATAATTTTTTTGATTTTAAAGTTATTTTAATAAATTTAATAAAAGAAACATGGAACTAAGAGTTCTATAACATGAATAACATGAAAATTGCGTACCATGCGTAGTTTAAGATTTAGCATTGCATTTACTACAAAAAAACATTTTCAAAATGGTTTTTATGACCCTAATTTTAACCTAAAAAACTTATAGCTGTCGTTAAACATTGTAGTGCAAACCATTGGCATTAGTTTCGTTGAATATTTTATGTATTAAAAGACTCGTTTTTAATGTATCAAATGGAATTTATATTGATAAATTTAGGTGAATAGTCACAAAAACAAAAAGATAGGAAGCAAAATTGTTTATCAAATGAAACAATACAATTGAAAACAACAAAAAGACAACCAAAGCATAGAGGTTTACAATTTAACAGAACCATTTCTAAAATTTTCACATTTTTTTAGGTATTAAAATTGTTCATTAAATTAAGTAATAGAATTTAAAACATCAAATAAAATATCTTATCTTAAAAATGTCCTGTAAATTATAGATTTATTTAAATTTAACAGAAATATTAACAAAAATGTTGACACAAAATATTTTTTACAAGAAGCAACTTTTTTTCATTACAAATATACAGTTATAATATAACTACAGTAAACTACAACAAGTAACAAAAACAATTATTACTTTAGTTATTGATAAACAATTAAACAACACAGCATCAAACATTAACCGTAAAAAAAATAACAAAATGAAATTCCGTATTTTTCCTGTAAGTCACCCTAGATCTTCAATAAATGTAGTCAAAAGTCATACGTCCTACATTACGAATTTCAGCAAAAAATAGATACTTTTAATCAGGTAACATAAACGTAACAAAGAAAACAGCAAATTGAAAAATAATGTAAAGAAATAGTGATCTTAAATTCTATTCTTAAATTAGCCTCTTGATATTCCTACATCCTCCTCATGTAGATCAGATGAAAAAATACGGTGTAGCATTTTGTTATTTTGTTACGGTTAATATTTGATATTTGGTTGTGTTGTCTGTGAATAAACTAAAGTTATAATGATATCTTCTACTTGTTGTAGCTTACTGATAATAATGAGCCCACTTTTTTGTAAATTGAATCAGTTTCTTGAGATTAAGATTTTGTATTATACATTATTATTTTCCTCACTGTCTAGATCTTCTTCATCAGTTTCAATTAGGTTATCAATGTAATTGCCCTGGAAGGGCATTTCTAAGTATTCCCTATGAAATCTTTTAGGGATGGTTCCATCTAAACACAGTTTTCTTTAACCAACTTCAAAAAAAGGAGGAGGTTCTCAATTCGTCGGAATTTTTATATATGTTCACCGATTACTCGAAGACGCCTGAACCGATTTGGAAAATTCTTTTATTGTTTAAAAGGGTATACTTCACAGGTGGTCCTATATAAATTTTATCGAAATCGATTCAGCGGTTTTTGAGAAAATCAACAAAACCATAGCAAAATTGGAGTTGTTGCGATTGAAGTCGGTTGCTTTTAACGTATTCAGCGTGGTCAATTATAAATCTTTATATTTAAGTTCAGAGAGAGGCCGTTTTTTAACAACAGTAACAAATATTATTTGTTACAAGAACTCAACGATTTTTATAATTAATTGCAATAGGTTCAACCGATTTTTTTTACGAAGTCTAATACGACATAACAAAATGATACACCGTATTTTTTCATCTGATCTACATGAGGAGGATGTAGGAATATCAAGAGGCTAATTTAAGAATAGAATTTAAGATCACAATTTCTTTAGATTATTTTTCAATTTGCTATGTTTTCTTTGTTACGTTTATGTTACCTGATTAAAAGTATCTATTTTTTGCTGAAATTCGTAATGTAGGACGTATGACTTTTGACTACATTTACTGATGATCTAGGGTGACTTACAGGAAAAATACGGAATTTCATTTTGTTATTTTTTTACGGTTAATGTTTGATGTTGTGTTGTTTAACTGTTTATCAATAACTAAAGTAATAATTGTTTTTGTTACTTGTTGTAGTTTACTGTAGTTATATTATAACTGTATATTTTTAATTTGAAAAAAAAAAGTTGCTTCTTGTAAAAAAATATTTTGTGTCACAATTTTTGTTAATGTTTCTGTTAAATTTAAATCTATTATTTACAGGACATTTTTAAGATAAGATATTTTCTTTGATGTTTTAAATTCTATTACTTAATTTAATGAACAATTTTAATACTAAAAAAATGTGAAAATTTTAGAAATGGTTCTGTTAAATTGTAAACCTCTATGCTTTGGTTGTCTTTTTGTTGTTTTCAATTGTATTGTTTCATTTGATAAACAATTTTGCTTCCTATCTTTTTGTTTTTGTGACTATTCACCTAAATTTATCAATATAAATTCCATTTGATACATTAAAAACGAGTCTTTTAATACATAAAATATTAAACGAAACTAATGCCAATGGTTTGCACTACAATGTTTAACGACAGCTATAAGTTTTTTAGGTTAAAATTAGGGTCATAAAAACCATTTTGAAAATGTTTTTTTGTAGTAAATGCAATGCTAAATCTTAAACTACGCATGGTACGCAATTTCCATGTTATTCATGTTATAGAACTCTTAGTTCCATGTTTCTTTTATTAAATTTATTAAAATAACTTTAAAATCAAAAAAGTTATGGACATTAATATGATGACCATTTTTGTTTTTTGCTTCTCCTGTAAAGTCGTGCTTTGGCTTTTACTACATTTGATATTACAAGGGTCGATATTTTGGAGCAGCTCCCAACCAAAACATTAATTCAAAGTGCTGTAAAAGCCACACAGTGTGAAACTGTGTATTTTACGACAAAACGACCTGATAAGTTTACTTTAAATGAATTTATTTAAAGTGTTGAAAAGACCATTCGGTAGTGGATTATGTCTTTTACGACAAAATTCCATGATAAATTTACTTCAATTTACACTGCTGTATAGGGTACTCGATAGTGAATTCTGTATTTTACGACAAAATACCCTATCAAATGGCTGTTTTTTTTTTTTTTGAAATGTCGTAATAAGTTGAACAGGCAAAAAATGTGTAATTACAGCATTTAACTGACTATTGCATTGTCGATTACTGTCAATTACAACACGATTTTCAAAGAGAATCTGCATAATTTTTTAGGTCGTAATTACATTTTTTTGCGAATATCGAAATTTTAAATACACAGATCGATAGATCTCGCGAAACTGAGTACGACGGTGTCAAAACGTCATTTTTGCCAGAATGGCTTTTACTACATTTGATATTACAAGGGCCGATATATCATAAATATCGGATATTTTGATATTTATTATAAGTATCAGATATTTTCGAACCCCGTGTCGGATCGCATCACATCAAATTTAAACAGCTGATTAGCTTATTATACAGGGTGATTGGTAATTCGACGTGATCCTTCAAAGGGGTTATACTAGAGGTTATTTGCAACAAATTAAGTCCAGTTAACCAGGGGTCAAAAATGTATGGTTACTGAGATATAACTATTTTTAGATTTTCTTAAAATTTTCTACCTTGTTACCAAAAACAATTAATTATGAAAAAACCATTACACCGTTTACTGGTGATACTAAATTGATACTTTTTTAAAAGCTGAGAAATGAGCGCTTGCTTTGAAAAAAAAATCCTTGCCCAAAACTCACATAGTCTCAAAAATAAACGGTCTTAAGTTGCATAAAAATATTATGTTGTATACATTTTCCATAAGTAATTGAGAATTACTAGCAAAAATGTAGTGAACTTGGCGTACAAATTAATGACAAAAGTTCCTTGTTTCATAAGCTTTCTAAGAAGGTACAAATGTTACTAACTTTTGCACGGGATCGAAAAAAAATCCAATAAACCAAACAAGTAACACATTTTTTCCATACATATCCTGCACGGTGCCAGTTCGTGGACACGAACTCGCACAGTTTCCAACCAGATGGTTAGTTCGTGTGGACAGAAAAGTCACAGTATTCGTTAAATAATAGGTAATGCCTCCGATATGGCTTAACAACTGCCATCTAATGATAGCAGCCGGTGCCAATGACTTAACGTGCCTTGCGAAGCACGGAAACGGTCGAAATAAATGCCACTAACAGTAAAAACCCATCCAGGTTTTGACCGTGTCTTTAGTCAATTAACCTGCGTGATCGATGAGACCAAGCAAGCCACACTGAGCCATGACCGCTTCTATGTTAGTGCTGAAGAAGCGTCCCAAAACCACGCATATCAATATCATATAGTTTTTGTCAATTAACAAGGAAATTAACTATTATTTAACAAATACTGTGACTTTTCTGTACGCACGAACTAACCATCTGGTTGGAAACTGTGCGAGTTCGTGTCAACGAAGATTGCTACAAATTATCGAATCATGTTAAGCTCACGAGTCATGCACGACACGAGTAAAAGAAAAGGCGGCACCGCCGTGCAGGATATCGACCCTTGTAATATCAAATGTAGTAAAAGCCAAAACACGACTTTACAGGAGAAGCAAAAAACAAAAATGGTCATCATATTAATGTCCATAACTTTTTTGATTTTAAAGTTATTTTAATAAATTTAATAAAATAAACATGGAACTAAGAGTTCTATAACATGAATAACATGGAAATTGCGTACCATGCGTAGTTTAAGATTTAGCATTGCATTTACTACAAAAAAACATTTTCAAAATGGTTTTTATGACCCTAATTTTAACCTAAAAAACTTATAGCTGTAGTTAAACATTGTAGTGCAAACCATTGGCATTAGTTTCGTTGAATATTTTATGTATTAAAAGACTGGTTTTTAATGTATCAAATGGAATTTATATTGATAAATTTACGTGAATAGTCACAAAAACAAAAAGATAGGAAGCAAAATTGTTTATCAAATGAAACAATACAATTGAAAACAACAAAAAGACAACCAATGCATAGGTTTACAATTTAACAGAACAATTTCAAAAATTTTCACATTTTTTTAGTATTAAAATTGTTCATTAAATTAAGTAATAGAATTTAAAACATCAAAGAAAATATCTTATCTTAAAAATGTCCTGTAAATTATAGATTTAAATTTCACAGAAACATTAACAAAACTTGTGACACAAAATATTTTTACAAGAAGCAACTTTCTTTTAAAAATTACAAATATACAGTTGTAATATTATAACTACAGTAAACTACAACAAGTAACAAAACCAATTATTACTTTAGTTATTGATAAACAATTAAACAACACAACATCAAACATTAACCGTAAAAAAAATAACAAAATGAAATTCCGTATTTTTCCTGTAAGTCACCCTAGATCATCAGTAAATGTAGTCAAAAGTCATACGTCCTTCATTACGAATTTCAGCAAAAAATAGATACTTTTAATCAGGTAATATAAACGTAACAAAGAAAACATAGCAAATTGAAAAATAATGTAAAGAAATAGTGATCTTAAATTCTATTCTTAAATTAGCCTCTTGATATTCCTACATCCTCCTCATGTAGATCAGATGAAAAAATACGGTGTAGCATTTTGTTATTTTGTTACGGTTAATATTTGATATTTGGTTGTGTTGTCTGTGAATAAACTAAAGTTATAATGATATCTACTACTTTTTGTAGTTTACTGAGCCCACTTTTTTGTAAATTGAATGTGTTTCTTGAGATTAAGATTTTTGATTATACATTATTATTTTTCTCACTGTCTAGATCTTCTTCATCAGTTGCAATTAGGTTATCAATGTAATTGCCCTGGAAGGGCATTTCTAAGTATGTCCTATGAAATCTTTTAGGGATGGTTCCATCTAAACACAGTTTTTTTAAGTCTTTATATTTAAGTTCAGAGAGAGGCCGTTTTTTAACAACAGTAACAAATATTATTTGTTACAAGAACTCAACGATTTTTATAATTAATTGCAATAGGTTGCACCGATTTTTTTACGAAGTCTAATACGACATAACAAAATGATACACCGTATTTTTTCATCTGATCTACATGAGGAGAATGTAGGAATATCAAGAGGCTAATTTAAGAATAGAATTTAAGATCACTATTTCTTTACATTATTTTTCGATTTGCTATGTTTTCTTTGTTACGTTTATGTTACCTGATTTAAAGTATCTATTTTTTGCTGAAATTCGTAATGTAGGACGTATGACTTTTGACTACATTTATTGATGATCTAGGGTGACTTACAGGAAAAATACGGAATTTCATTTTGTTATTTTTTTTACGGTTAATGTTTGTTGTGTTGTTTAATTGTTTATCAATAACTAAAGTATTGGGTTGGTAAAAAAAAAATGTCACAAAATCAAAGATTTTTTTTTTTTAGAAATATCTTTATTAAAACATTTATTCAATCTATTATATAGTCGCCATCTGCTTCAACAACAGTCACCCATCGCTTTGGTAAATTATCAATTCCTTTTGCCCAGAAGTCCCGAGGCTGTGATTCGAAAAATTGAGATACACTTATTTTTACTTCGTCTAAATTGGTAAAGGTTTTATTTGCCAAATAATGTTTTAAATGCCGAAATAAATGAAAGTCTGAGGGAGCGATGTCCGGCGAATAAGGTGGATGTGGAACCGTGTCCCATCCAAGCTCGATTAATTTTTGTTGAGTCTTTTTGGCCACATGCGCTCTTGCGTTATCATGAAGTAAATGGACTGATGTACGTCTCGGCCGTTTTTCTTTGAGTGCCTTCGCTAATCGCTCAAGTTGCTCTACATATTTGATAGCAGAGACAGTTTTACCAGTAGGAATCATGTCTGCGTACAACATACCCTTTGCGTCCCACCAGCAACAAAGTAGTACTTTTTGAGGGTGACATTCTGTTTTAACTTGGGTTGGCGGCTCTTCTTCGCGGGGTATCCATACAGCTTTACGTGTATTATTTTGGAACAAAACCCAACTCTCATCTCCCGTTACTATATCTTCAAGAAACTCCTTACGGTGGTGACGGAGGAGTAATGACTGACAAATAGTTACCCGGCAGTTTTTGATGTCCTCGGTGAGGCGGTGTGGGATCCAACGAGCCAAAACTTTTCGGTAACCAAGACTGTGAAGATGGTTTATTATTGATACATGACTGCAGCCCAATGCTTTAGCTAACTCTCGAGTTGTTGCTTCTGGGTTCTTGCTTAAACAACGTCGTAAATCGTCTTCGTCGATCGTCGATGGTCGGCCGGATCGCTGTTCATCTTCAAGGCTTAAATCCCCCGACTTAAATCGATTAAACCAACGAATGACTGTTCTATAAGAAACAGTATCTTTGCCAAATACGTTGTTGATATTCTCAGTTGTTGCGCTAGCGCTGGTGTCGAGTCGCCACTCGTAGAGTATGATGGTCCGCAGTTGCAACTGCGAAATCGAAGCCATGACTGACGAAAGCGCCGCCGCGCCGACTATTTATACCTCTGACGATGTAGCGCGGAGAGCGTTCTCGAACGTTCTAACTACTATGAGTTCCTACGTAATTAATAAATTATATTAATAATTTTACGAAAAAAATGTGACAAAACTTTTTTACCAACCAGATAATAATTGTTTTTGTTACTTGTTGTAGTTTCCTGTAGTTATAATAATATAACTGTATATTTGTAATTTGAAAAAAAAAAGTTGCTTCTTGTAAAAAATATTTTGTGTCACAATTTTTGTTTCTGTTAAATTTAAATCTATAATTTACAGGACATTTTTAAGATAAGATATTTCTTTGATGTTTTGTTGAATTAAGTAATAGAATTTATTCTATTACTTAATTTAATGAACAATTTTAATACTAAAAAAATGTGAAAATTTTAGAAATGGTTCTGTTAAATTGTAAACCTATGCTTTGGTTGTCTTTTTGTTGTTTTCAATTGTATTGTTTCATTTGATAAACAATTTTGCTTTCTATCTTTTTGTTTTTGTGACTATTCACCTAAATTTATCAATATAAATTCCATTTGATACATTAAAAACGAGTCTTTTAATACATAAAATATTCAACGAAACTAATGCCAATGGTTTGCACTACAATGTTTAACTACAGCTATAAGTTTTTTAGGTTCAAATTAGGGTCATAAAAACCATTTTGAAAATGTTTTTTTGTAGTAAATGCAATGCTAAATCTTAAACTACGCATGGTACGCAATTTCCATGTTATTCATGTTATAGAACTCTTGGTTCCATGTTTATTTTATTAAATTTATTAAAATAACTTTAAAATCAAAAAAGTTATGGACATTAATATGATGACCATTTTTGTTTTTTGCTTCTCCTGTAAAGTCGTGTTTTGGCTTTTACTACATTTGATATTACAAGGGTCGATATTTTGGAGCAGCTCCCAACCAAAACATTAATTCTAAGTGCTGTAAAAGCCACACATTGTGAAACTGTGTATTTTACGACAAAAGGACCTGATAAGTTTACATTAAATGAATTTATTTAAAGTGTTGAAAAGACCATTCGGTAGTGGATTATGTCTTTTACGACAAAATTCCATGATAAATTTACTTCAATTTACACTGCTGTATAGGGCACTCGATAGTGAATTCTGTATTTTACGACAAAATACCCTATCAAATGGGCGTTTTTGAAATGTCGTAATAAGTTGAACGGGCAAAAAATTTGTAATTACAGCATTTAACTGACTATTGCATTGTCGATTACTGTCAATTACAACACGATTTTCAAAGAGAATCTGCATAATTTTCTAGGTCGTAATTACATTTTTTTGCGAATATCGAAATTTTAAATACACAGATCGACAGATCTCGCGAAACTGAGTACGACGGTGTCAAAACGTCATTTTTGCTAAAATGGCTTTTACTACATTTGATATTACAAGGGCCGATATGTATGGAAAAAAGTGTTACTTGTTTGGTTTATTGGATTTTTTTTTCGATCCCGTGCAAAAGTTAGTGACATTTGTACCTTTTTAGAAAGCTTATGAAACAAGGAAATTTTGTCATTAATTTGTACGCCAAGTTCACAAATTTTTTTTCTAGTAATACTCAATTACTTATGGAAAATTTATACAAAATAATATTTTTATGCAACTTAAGACCGTTTATTTTTGAGACTATGTGAGTTTTGGGCAATGATTTTTTTTCAAAGCAAGCGCTCATTTCTCAGCTTTTAAAAAAGTACAAATTTAATGTAAACAGTGTAATAGTTTTTTCATAATTAATTGTTTTTGGTAACAAGGTAGAAAATTAAAAAAAAATCTAAAAACAGTAATATCTCAGTAACCATACAGTATTTGTTGCAAATGACCTCTAGTATAACCCCTTTGAAGGATCACGTCGAATCACCAATCACCCTGTATATATTTATTCATATGTGACAATGGGAGACAAAAGACTGTCACTACGTGGTTAAAATTTAAAATTTAACCAAAACCTTTACAAGATACGATTATTAATTATACGTCAACTGTTACAGACCAATGCAAAAAATAACAGAGACCCAGTGATTTTTTGCAATCGCAGATCGCATTAAACATAGCTAAGCATATAGCTTTGAAGTCATTACGCGATTCCGTATTTGGTCGATTGTCATAAAACGCGGCACAGCATCAGTAATCTCGCGTATCTTTACCCCAGGGATCACATTTGGGTCCATTGTTGTTTAATGTATGCGTACATGACATCTCCAACTGTTTTCGACATAGTACTTATCTTATGTATGCAGACGATACAAAATTGTACATGCCAACAAAAGATCTTGGCGACTGTCTGAGGTTTCAGGAGGATTTAACCAGATTAGAGGAGTATTGCTCATTAAATTATCTAGATTTAAATGTTGACAAATGTTGTATTATCACCTACAGACGTAAAATAAACTTTATTAAATACAATTATACACTTCATCGCAAAACTTTGCAGAGGGTCACACGAGTAAGAGATTTAGGTGTTATTCTAGATCAAAAATTAAACTTTTCGGAACATGTTGACAACATAGTGCATAAATCTTATAAAATGCTCGGCTTCATAATCAGACTAACTAGACCACTTAAACATAAAGAGTCTATAAAAATTCTTTTATAAGCATTTGTCAGGAGTATTCTCGAATTCGCATCTCAAATATGGTCTCCACACTACGCTATACACAAAAATAGAATTGAAAAAATCCAACGCAAATTTATAAGATTACTAGAGCGCCGCGAGACTGGTCCGCAGCTAAACTACGTACAAGCACTACAGAGACAAAAAATGGTCTCACTGGAGGCGCGCCGCCTCACGGCCGACGCGTCGTTCTTGCGCGGAGTGGTGACGGGCGCGCTGGATGCGCCGCGGCTGCTGGCGCGCGCGGGTCTGCTGGTGCCGCCGCCGGGCCGCGCCTACTCGCGGCGCCAGCCTCGCACTTTTTACGTCCCATTTGTCCATACTAATTTTGCACAAAACTCTGTTTTGCTACGCTGTATGCGCGAATATAATACGTTTTTCGCTGACACCGATATATTCAATGATTTGCCGGGTGCATTTCGGAGACTGGTTGCACTTGCAGTAGCCAGTGATTTTGAATCTTCCTCTAACAATGTAGGTATCTAACACACACACACACACATACATACACACACAAACATACACACACACACACACACATACATACAGGGTTATTGTATAGTATAGCTGATAATCATTGCATAAAAAAAAAATCTAACATTGAAATCTCGTTTTTGGCCATTAGAATTAACCTTAAGAATTTAAATATAAGTATATTTGTGCTGTGAGATTATTTGGATCACATAAATAAAATAAAATAAAATAAAATCTTTCTTTACTCGACGGTCTGCCAAAATAATGACGCAGATTTTGTTGACGATATCCTCAATCAGCCTTCCAGGACGATTGGTATCATTGGTGGTGGTACGCCCAAAACGTTAAACGGAATTCAGTGAAACACCACTGCAGATAAGTTGGAAAAATATTATGGAGAGCAGACTCCCCATAATATTTTTTCAAGTTATCTTCCTTCGATTTTATTGTATTACCTCGTAAATAGTAGCGTTTAAGGAGCACACTAAATTTGGATTTCTCCATTTTCAATGTGTATATGTATATCGCTATATGCTGCGATGTATGCGATACAATGAAGAATGTTAATGGGTCCGTTAAATCACTTGAAACTTTATGACCTTGTAGCCCAAATGTCCAGAAATACACTTGTTTTTGTTTTATTTAAATCAAGCGAGTAGTTTTGAAGTTACGATAATTTTAGTTTCCGCCTTTTTCAAATACTTCGCTCGGGCGCGCCAAGTGCGCGTGACGTCATACAACAACTCGCCGCTTTCACCGTACTGTGTTCTTCGTACATTCGCGTTCGCCCATAATAACATTTCTAACTGGAGTATTTTTTATGTGAATCGGTGTTACAATAGTGTTACAGTATAATCGATGACAGTTTTAAAAATTGATTGAAAAATCTAATGATTCCTTAAATAGACGAGTTAAGCTACTATTTCTACAATAACTCCGATTTCTTTACCGCGGCCGCCGAGACACAATGATAAAAATGCAAAAGTACTTACAACTTATTTTTTTATTTCTTATCACAAATTTGTTGATCCCTATAAGAACCTATATATCTAGTTTTCATTACTAGTATTGAAAAATGTAGGTAATAATGATATTTATGAACTTGATATTTCGGAAATAAGGAGTGAGGGGCATGGTAAAGGTGATGGTGTCAAAATCACTTATGTCATCAACTGTAATATAATGACACAATAACGACACTGAAGCGGTCATGGCTCAGCGCTGCTTACGTGGTCGCGTCGAACACGCAGGTTAACTTACTACAAACACGGTCACAGCTTGGATGGACTTGACTAGCAGTCCATCCAAGCTGCCTATTACGCCTCCGACATAGCTTGACGACTGCCATCTAGTGATAGTTACTGATATTTAAGCCCATCCAAGTTGTGACCGTGTCTGTAGTCAGTTAACCTGCGTGATCGACGCGACGACGTAAGCAGCGCTGAGCCATGACCGCTTCAGTGTCGTTATTGTGTCATTATATTACAGTTGATGACATAAGTGATTTTGACACCATCACCTTTACCATGCCCCTCACTCCTTATTTCCGAAAACTGGGCATAAAACTTAAACAAATTATACAGAAAATAGATCTTCGCTTATAAATTACAGGAAAATCTCTATGAAGTTTCTATAAGTTGATAAAATTTAAAATATTGTTTGTTTGTAGGTATGGACAAAGCCCTCTGCGCGAGAGTCAGACTCGCACTTGTCCGGTAGGCCTTAAGATATGTGAAATGTCCAAATTCTTGGATATTTCAGGCAAATTGTTTCAATAACTGTTAATCTAATCTATAAATAAAAAATACACAATAATAGACAAGGGTTTAATTAATCTTTTGTCTTGATCAAAATTATATTTTTGAAAACCGCCTCTCAGAAAAAAAATCCCTAAAGAACACCTATTTTGCCATAAATGTTATTTTCTCTCGGAAACGGCACAAGATATCGTGTTAATTTTTACACATGATAAACATCTTAACAATATTAACAGTTTGTCTTGAATATTTTATTTTTACTGCGTAATTTATTCGTGAAAAGTATTTATTTCTCCAAAATGGAAGTAAATCCGCGCGACCCTGCCTGCTCCACCATCCTGTAATCCCCCGCGGACTCTGCCGGCAGTCCGCGTCGCGATCTCATCGAGGGTGGACTGCGCGTCTGTTTCGGAGCGACGTCCTTGACAAAAACACTTCGCTTTTGAAGACTAAGCTCACTTGTGCATACTTTTTATAATATCAGTAACTTAGTTAAGATATTTTCTACGCATTAGTGGGCGAAAAGTAAATGTAAATATTTTTTCACGAAAAAATATTTTTTTTATCTCGTCAAAGTAAAAGGAACCAACGATTGTTTGTTTCATGTAATAGAAATGCCTAAATACAAGAAAAAATATTAAGTCTGTTAAAGCAGGACGGCGATTACAAGAGTACTGATGTTATGACTTTTGGTTCAGTGATCAGGAGCGCTATCCTGACTACTGATCCACGGGTTGCGGGTTCGATTCCCGCTCAGAGCAAACATTTCTTTAACGATAGATTTGTTTGCTCTGTGTCTGGATGTATAATATTTATATATGTTTTTATTCCAAAAACGTATCTATTTACATATGTATATTATTCGTCTCTGGTTCCCATATTACAGAGAATCCTAGTATGAAGCCAGATGACCGCAGGATGATTGTATGTTAATTGTCCTGGATATTTATTTATTATCTTATAATTTTTGGATATTTGCACAGAACCCCTGAGGGTACCCTCTGACCGAAATCTAAATAAATAAAATAATATACAGGTTGTCCTAAAACTAATGCGACAAATTTTGGCTGGTGATAGCTTTGAGCAAGACCTAACAAAATAACGTAACATATCGTCGTATCTTACGAATAAGGGCATAATTGCAAAACGACAACTTTTCAGGAAGTGGTTTTAACTAGAGATGGGACGGATATCCGGTTACTATTCGGTATCCGGCCTATCCGGCCAGTATTTAATAGTAGGCCGGATACCGGATAATAGCTCAATAATCCGGCCCCCGCCGGATAGTTACAATTTCGTAAATGAACATCAAAAAACACAAAACCAATTTTTAGTCTAGTCCAATGGAACTCTTTAATGAGGTAGGAGAAAAAGAGTAGTAGAGTAGGAAAAAAAGCGTCGGTGGCGCAGCGGCTAGTGACTCCGTCCTCCTAACCAGAGGTTGTGGGTTCAAATCTTGGCCACTGCATCAATGAGTTTTTCGAAACTTACGTGCATTTTCATACAGACTGCTTTAACGGTGAAGGAAAACATCGTGAGGAAACCTGCACATTTGATTTCTAGATTTGTATGATAGTCACGTTGCACACGCCCGTAGGTGTAAATCTAAATGCCCTACACGTAACCGCGGGTGATGCTAAGTGCAACACTAGGCAACCGCCGTCTATATCTTGTGGGAAGAACGGTTGAATGTGCCACACGATAAGAAGAATAATGAGGTAGTAATTATGCTTTTTGAGCGCCGACGTTTCTGCCTTCTTCCCAGTGCACAGTGTTTTTTTTGCCTCAAAAAAGTGACATCTTCGTTTTTTTCATTCATTCAATTTGGCTTTTTATAACAAATGCAAGAGTAAAACTCCCAGGAGTCCATTTTGTATAGTTTATTTTTAAAAAAATCACAAAGTTTTGTTGACCTTCATGTTAAAAATACGGAAATTAATTCATAGAAAAAAAAATATTTACAATTAAGTATTCATTGTTTTGCGGGTATATAAAGATAGTCTAGGCGCATATTATTCCCTTTTTACTTAATAAAAAATGTTTGTAATTTCTTCAAAAAAAAATTTTTTCTGAATTTTTAGGTTTATTTTTTTCTATTTTTTCAAGGCCGAAGTAGAGGTTCTGCCTAGGACAGATATATTCCTAATACTAATATGTATCACCCATAAAATCACTACATTCTACTTCGGCGGAAGTTTAGAGAAAATGATTTTCAAATATACGTGTTAAGGTTGTCACTAATTTGACCTTTCTATTAATATCGTATTATTTTTTGAAAGCTAAATCGAATGCTTGTTTCTTCCATTAATTGTGAAAACGAAGTTAACTTCTGTCTCTTAACCTCTGAAATCCCGTAGTTCCGAACTGTCGAACACCGTTGAAATCCGGGGGTGTTCGCGGTTCGAAATTGCTCTGACCCGATATGGCGTCCGTGTGAGTTAGATGTACGAATTGTGCCTACTTGTATCCTTATACAGAGTGATCAGCATTGTAGATCGGATTTTTCAACTATTTTTGCTGAATTCTATGAAATAATCCGACCCAGATTTTTAGGGTTCCGTAGCCAAATGGCAAAAAACGAAACCCTTATGGATTCGTCATGTCTGTCTTTCCGTCTGTCTGTCTGTCTGTCTGTCTGTCAGTCTGTCTGTCCGTCCGTATGTCACAGCCACTTTTTCCGAAACTATAAGAACTATACTGTTGAAACTTGGTGAGTAGATGTATTCTGTGAAACGCATTGAAATTTTTACACAAAAATAGAAAAAAAAAAAAAATTTTGGGGGTTCCCCATACTTAGAACTGAAACTCAAAAAAATTTTTTTCATCAAACCCATACGTGTGGGTAGGATATGGATAGGTCTTCAAAAATGATATTGAGGTTTCTAATATCATTTTTTTTAGAATAAATTTAATTTAATTTTTTTTCTGAATAGTTTGCGCGAGAGACACTTCCAAAGTGGTAAAATGTGTGTCCCCCCCCTGTAACTTCTAAAATAAGAGAATGATAAAACTAAAAAAAATTATGATGTACATTACCATGCAAACTTCCACCGAAAATTGGTTTGAACGAGATCAAGTAAGAATTTTTTTTTAATACGTCATAAATCGTAAACCGCAATTTACCTACAACGAACTACAAGAACTTTTATGTTATGTTTCTTGCTGCTACGGAACCCTTCATGGGCGAGTCCGACTCGCACTTGGCCGCTTTTTTTCAGTTTCCCATATAAATTCTTGATTCACAATTTTGATATAACAAAAACAAGGTGGATTATTTCTACTCATGAAATTGCACTCTATATGTTTTAATACTTTGGCGAAATCACAAAAATATTCCGGCGTTTCATACCTATTTAATCAGTTAAATGTCATGTCTGTAAGACCAATTTTCTTTTTCGCTATTTGGGCGAAGTTGATGCGCAAAAGACGTTTAGTTCCTTAGTTTACTACATCCAAGTACGTTTTGAATTAAAGTCTTTAAAATAAACTTGATTGTGTATAAAGGAAGAAAAAAAGAAATGACCTTATTGTGTCAACCCTAAATCCAAAATTTTGACCTTAGTACATAAAAATATATTTTACCAAACTTCCGCCGAAGTAGAATGTGTTAATTTTGTGGGAGATACTAATAAGTATGAGGAATATATCTGTCCTAGACAGAACCTCTACTTCGGCCTAGAAAAAATATAAAAAAATACATTTGAAAATTCAGAAAATATTTTTTTTTGAGAAATTTTCCAACATTTTTGATAAAATTAAAAGGGGATAATATGCGCCTAGACTATCTTTATATACCCGCAAAACAAATAATACTTAATTGCGAATAGTTTTTTTTTCTATGAATTAATTTCCATATTTTTAACATGAAGGTCAACAAAACTTTGTGATTTTTTTAAAAATAAACTATACAAAATGGACTCCTGAGAGTTTTACTCTTGCATTTGTTATAAAAAGCCAAATTCAATGAATGAAAAAAACGAAGATGTCACTTTTTTGAGGCAAAAAAAACACTGTGCAGTGATACCTCGAGAAATCACCTCACATAAATTACACTTAGAAAATTGTTCCTCTTCGACGAAATCTCATCTCATCTCACCAATATTATAAATGCGAAATTATGGATGTTTGTTTCTGTTTTTGTTTGTTTGTTTATTTTAGTTTATTTTGTATTTTAGTTTATTTATTTGTTTGTTCCGCTTTTACACCACAACTACTGAATGGATGTAGATGAAATTTGGCAGGCAGATAGATAAAGCACTCAGCTAACACATATGATACTTTTTGTGCCGGAAACTTAAGGGTTCCTGGAGGAATGCTTAAAAACTCAAAAATTACCCTTCGTCACTAGATGGCGCCACCTTAACATTTTTTTCTCTCTGGATCCAATTTTAAAGTCCACGCAGGCGAGTCGCGGACGGAAGCTGATACGTCCATAAAGGCGACTTTTTCTGTACACTTGCCATTTTTACAAACACAAATTAAATTAGGACCACTATCACGATTAAATTTTTATCAGTAACTTAAAAAAGGAATCGCTATAAGCTATAAGATCGCCTACATTTTACCACTGTAACTTTAATATTGTGCCTTTTGTTGTTATATATTGTTTGTGTGTGTACAATAAAGAGTATATCAATCAAAAACGTTGTGATTGTTTGATTGAATACATAAACAAAACAAGCGAGTAAAGTAACTGTCCACGTTCGCTAGGTGTCAGCCCGAAGAAAGCCCGAATCAATGCAAAGCGTGGGCGCCACGCAGCCTCCCGCAGCTGCTGCGCATAGTCATGTCATAGCAATTAAGGCTGCCATCCGTTTGCAGACATTTTTAGACGGCAGGATAATTTAGCCGAATATTCGGTATCCGGTTATCCGGCCAAAACACTATACGTCCCATCCCTGGTTTTAACATTATATTTTCAACAGGAACTGATATTTTTGAAGTGTTAACATTCAAAACATAGATTAACTACTCTTGGGTTGTTATTAGCGATTTTATCTCAATAGGTATATAACGTTATGTACGCAATTTAACTCTTTCAGGATCTTGATCAACAATTAGGATATTACTGAGAACTTCGCGAATACAGCCGATACGAGTATAAAAACTATAGTGGTATCAAAGTGATGTATCAAACAATGAAGTAGGATAATCGAGTCATAGATACTTGTAGTCGACTGAGCAGGGAATGTTCGCTCTCTAGTTTGTAGTAGATCTATTAACTGCAGGTCAATGTTCACAATAACCATCATTGCTGATTAACATCTATGTTATTGCTCTAGCAATTGACCCCTTAATCCCTTCTAGACCTGGGAGTAGTTTTGCGTTTGATTATGTGTTTAGAAGTACCTGGATATTCAGGAAAGGAAATATACCAAATGCTACTAATACATTACCTATCAAACTGATGAAGTTGGATGATTGAGTCACAGAGGTCAACTTGGCAAGGAATGTTATGACTCCCAGTATCAGTACGGATTTGTGGTAGGTCTGTCAACGGTAAGTCAATGTTCACAATCACCATGATTGCTGAAGAACATAGAGCAAAATATTTAGTTTTGGCGATCCACTGCGAAGCAGAAAATTTAAACGCTTGATGTAAATGATAGCACTCGAATTAGTGATTCGATCATATAGAATAATCTCTAAACATTTTTGGGAAATCATAAGATTACTAGATGTCATTTTGAATGGGACAGCCTAATATTTATTGTCATAGCGGCAAAAGAAATACACACTCTGTAAAATTTCATTTCTCTACTTATTACGGTTCATGAGATACAGCCCGCTGACAGATATACAGACGAACGGACGGACGGAAAGTGGAGGCTTAATAATAGGGTCCCGTTGGCTTTTGAACTTTGAACCCTAAAAAAGATAAATTTTGCCGCCACTTTTCTATCTTTCTTCCAAAACAACATCTCTACTTCGGCCAGGCAGTCTGTAAATCAGCAGCTTGGGTGTATTAAAAATCTAATAGTACAGTTGTCTCCGATTAGGGTAGGTACTTTTGTCCCACAGTGTCGCCGCTGCTCTTTCACTCTTGCGATTTAAATGAAATGCTCACAGAGTTTGAATCGCTACAGAGTTTAAACACTACACAGAGTTTAAAATAATATTAAAAAATTAAAGGGGCTCCTCATACAAGAGACGTGTTTTTTAGAGTTTCTTGTACGATAGTACGGAACCCTTCATGTGCGAGTGCGACTCGTACTTGGCCAGTTTTATTTTTATTTTAGGTAGTTAGTCACGGTGACCTTCTAGAACAAACATAATATGATCGCCTTTCTATTTTTAATCAATCTAATTAATTTTATTTGAAAACCTCGAATATAATAAGTCAGCACCTTGAGGTCAAAAATAGCAATTAACTCATTGTTTGTAAGGAAAATATCCAAGTATTATACATTTCTAAAATGGGCATGAAACAAGGATTTTTATAGCATACTATGCTCTATCTTATAATGTGAGACAAAAATTATTCAGTATTTTTTTTACGTCGCAGATGTATAAAGTTTCGTTATCGAATATTTTAAAGCTTTTTTTAATTGATGATGTATTTCTGATGGCATCTTTAATATTTTTGTAGAATAAAGTAGTGAATCCGAGTGGAGACACTAATCAACGATATTTGAGTCCAAAAAACAAATTAATTAAAAAACATAGTAGTGTTTTTTTTTTTATTAATCTGGTATACCTCGAAAACTATAAACTTTTGCAGAACATATGTTTCGTTATTTTGATAGGTCTTGATCAAAGCTATCACCAGCCAAAAGGAGATCATTAATTTTGAGCCTTTTATGAAAGTGCCGGCCAACAAAAAAGAAGTACGAATTGTTAGAACTATTTGGAGCAATAATTAATGTTAATATGACACAAAAGTTGAAAAATGTAAATTGTACCAGATGATAAACTCTAGTTATATCTGAGCTTTCAGGAATCAATAAATGTATGAAAATGACGATTCATCCATCTTATATAACATTGTTCAGAAAAACCCTACAACTTTTGTGTCATTTTAACTATTGCTCCAAATAGCAAGTTCTAATAATACATTTTTTTTTTGGTTGACCGGCACTTAAAAAAAGGCCAAAAAATGTATGGAGCCTGAATGATCTCCTTCGTCGCATTAGTTTTGGGACATAGTTAGTTAGACACAGTTAGAAGAATATTTTTTATATCACACCTAGTCCTAAAATCTAAAAACATAAACTTGACGGACTCGTTGGCTCAGTGGTTTGTGCCCCTGACAACATCCGAGAGTCGTGGGTTCAATCCCCACCCGGTGCAGGTCAAATATTTCTATGATGAGTAGATTTATTATTTTTCTCTCTGTTGTCGCGGGCAACAGCTAGTAATAAAATAGTGTACCCCATGTCACTCCCACAACTGAGAAAAATCTAATAACATCAAATACTGCAATCCGACAAAAGAAGTTGAATCCGATTTGGCTGTAGGCACGCTCTACATACTTACATACTTCGTATTGGTTCCTGACGCCTACTGGTCATAAAAAATAAAACTCAACACTTTGCACGTAACGATGACGTCAGTTGCAGTGATGTGCAAACAAAAATAGGCAGTTGTGTAGGATAACTAATAAATAACACTTGTCCCTTCTGCAGTTTTTATAGTATTTCAACTGTACCGACCGTTGCCGCTAGATGGCACTGACGTCTGCAAAACTCTCAGCGATCTCCGTTTCAGCAAGGTTATTCAGACTACTTAAAGCCTTAACTCATATTTATTTTATTTTAGATTGGCTAGAAATAGCTACGGCGACGACGACGTTATTGTTTATGCAGAAGTTATAAGATAAGAAGAAGGTGATAGACACAACTTTTGGCTTTGGGTCTGGGTGGATAATACTTTCTCATCCATTTCTTTTGACTTTAAGGTTCAAAAATATAATAGAAAAATAACTTTTCGGGTACCTATGTATATTGGTAGTTGTATTTAAGCACTTGGACACGAGAACGATTTTCTAGTTTGTGGATTCGTCATTTTTAAAATTTTCAACGCAAACTTCATACATACAGGTAGGGAGCGGTGCGCGCACTGAGCGACCATTGTGGACTGACGTCACAGCAGCGTACGGTGACCCCGCGTCACTTGCCTACCTAGATAATTCAATATCTCGAAAACTATCAAACGTATCAAAAAATTGTTTTCACCATATTTTTTTTTATTTTTAATAGAGTATATTTTAAGATAAAAAACAAAAATTGGTGGTATTCTTCATTCTCTGTATCTGTGTAAAATACAGATAGGTACAGAGAATTGTATCGCATATATCGCAGTAGCATAGTTTTGGTTATATTATTTATTTATACTGGAGGTGGAACTTAATCGGTCGTCTTCAGTACATACAGAGTAGGTATTTAAACAATCAAAAAATAATAATAACAGGCAACGTATAAAAATACGTTTCATGTCAAAATAATCAACCACCCAATGTCAGAAACAGTGCCACGCAATATGAATACGTTAATTTTATTATAACATAGAATAAAACATGTTAAGTACATTGGAGTATTTTTATTAAGAAATATGTACTTATCGACAACATCACAAATGACCAGGACTGCACTGGTATTTATTAAAATATTAACTTAATTAAAATCTTAAACACAATTTCTAATACGTAAAACGACACAGTAAAGTTTAATTTTAAGATAACAACCACAACGTAAATGTTAGTAATAAAGACAGACACAGCTTAGAAACATCATTCCTGAAAAACATAGTCTCTTACGCAAGCGACAGGAACGTAGAAAACAAACTCCACAGTCAATAAAATGACAAAATAACAATCCCCCATTATTCACTAGTCATTGGCAAAATCACTAATGTGGAATGCTAAATAAAAAAGGAAGGAAAGAATAACGATCCGGTAGTTCACTGCGAGTAAGTTTAATCAAATGTCAAAAACTAATTTGTCCTAAAAATATTTGAAATTGTGTACGTTGGCGTTATTGTTCAATATTTTAATAATTTAAAAATTGTAAGTGTAATGAAAATCCAAAGAAGTATTTTTTTGCAATTTCAATTAAGGAGCTATTTAGTGAACTCATGTTAATTAATTTTTGATGCAGTAAACTCCCGGATTGATTAAACTCGCTACGTAATAGAATACTTAATCTACTTCTACAATTTCTGGAGCCGGCGAACAAACGCGGACTTGTCCACGCAAGGACATTTTTTTTTCTTTTTTTTATATCTCTAAAAGTAGACATCTGTGCACTTGCAAAAGATTTTCAATCAATTCCGGCTCTTTCACATAAAAAAATACTTCTAAGTTTGCTTAGAACGGAATTTTTCATTCAGAAACGGACTTGTCCTTATCCTTTTTACCCCTCCTGTTTGCTTTTTCATTCAGAAACAGACTTGTCCTTGTCCTTTTTTACTCCTCCTGTAAAAAATCGTTTATCGGACAAGTCCGCATTTGTTCGCCGGCTCCTCATTTATAATAAGTATTATAAATAATCGTCCCAACACATACAAAAATGGTTTTTAAAATCTCTTCAAATCCATTAAAAAAAAATGGTGTAATTATTAAAACTTAAACACGTGAAAACTGCACTTTAATTGACCACCTGCCAATAATGACATATTATCAGACCAAGAAAATGGCGCAAAAAAATAGAATAATCCATAAGTAATCAAATGAGTAATAAAATGTGAAATGACTAAAATGACTAGAGCCTGCGACATCATTCGCATCGGTTTCTGGTGTTAAATAACTGGTGACCTTTAATGGAAATAGCTCATGAAGCGGTCGTGGCTCATTTCGGCTTGTAGCAGTCTATCAAGCAGGTTAACTGACAGACACAGTCACAGCCTGGATGGATTTTATTAGAAGATTTATTTCACAAGGCACGTTAAGCCATTGGTGCGCGTTGCTGACCTAGTCTTTTGTTACAGTCTTAAGCCGTTGATGACAATCGTTAAGCCATATCAGAGAAGATTTGGTTTCGGCTATCAGCCAAAAAAAGCCAACTTCCGATTGTATGTAATTATGAAGTGTTAATTATTTTTTAAGACAAAGTTAAAATCTTGAAATTTATATGGATTATTCGTATTTTCATGCGCTTTTTTTTTATCCGTTTCGGCCTTTCTTGCCACAGTGTCCGAAATTAGCTGTAAAGACCCATGAAACTGAACAACTTTTTATACTAGGTAGCCCAAAATCAATTTCTTATTTAATTTACCTCAAATATTTTAAATGTTTACTGCATATATTGTATGGATTATATAGTTCATTCCAATCAAAAAAAAGAAAATCGTAAACAAACTTAATATGTATCTGACATTGACATGTGTCAGTTCCATAGTAAGTTTGTTTACCTTTTGGTTTTTTTTTTTGATTGGAATGAACTATACAAAGTTGTTGTTTCATGTATCAAACAAAATATCCTTCTTAAAATTCATTAAAATGCTAAGATAAAATTAAAAGACTAATTATAAAATAGCGACTAATCCTAAAGTTGTACCTAGTGGAGGTAGACAGTTAATAATTTTAAAGAAACTAGGAATGTACTTATGATAATATGTATAAACATAATTTTGTTAGGTGTCACTTTAAAACTTGACTTAAATGCTTGGAGTAAGAAGGGAGGGGAAGATTGGGTTGATTTCGGAACATATAAGGGTATAACCGCGAAAAATTGTACATTTAATATTTTTATCTTGTCCCTATTTTGTTTTTCATATAGCAATAACGTTATTTAACACATTTGATTTGTTGGCTATTATATCGAATGGTATGCTTATTTTGTGTTAGGTAATGTCATAAAATTTAAGCTATCTCTTGTGTAACCTTTTTTATCATGTTTCTTCTTTAGTTCAGTTTGAGTTCTGCGATACTTTTCCAACGTGTGTATAAAAATATTATACTAAATAAGGTTAAAATTATTTTAATATAAATTTTAAAAAAAGTGTCCACTTTTTCGATGGGTGTGCTACGTCATGAAAGTAACGCTTATTACTCCCAAAGTATAAGAATAATACAAATACTTACATTATTTTTTCGTATGGCAACAGCATTGAACATGATGGCACCATTTAAAAAACGAAAGAAGCCATATTTTTTCGAGTGACATGCTGTTTTGTGTGTACGACAGATTTGTCCCCAAAAATATTTCTGTTTTGTTTATTTAATTGCAAGGTAAGTATTCATACTTTGTCATACTATTATATGTATTTATACAGGTTTACTATTACACAAATAATAAAACAGCTTTGCAGTACGTGGCTATTCGTAATAAAGTAATAAATTAAATTTAATGTATGTCCCACGCGTTTTTTGTCATGAATATAATGATGTGTTACAGAATATGTTACGTTACAGTCATGACCAATTCTCAAGCAGAGATTATACTGGTGTACTTAAAAAATTCACTATAGGTAAAAACCAAAATAATTGTACCTTTCACAAAAAAATTGTCCTCTCACTTTTTATTGTGACTGTGAATCGACTTCTGCTGTCACAAGATTATGTGTACATTTTACTGAAAGTTTGGTTTATTTGACGTCTTTTTAAAGTAATTGACAAGGGCTCATTAAAAAAATGACGAAAATATATTTTTCAAAAAATTACGATTTTATCTGTCAGTACAAAATATGAGTGTCCTACGTACACCTAGCGTAATAAATCATCATGAAAACACCAAAACAAACGATCCCGAAGACACAAGAAACATGTTTCTAACGCGTATAGTTTTTCGGTTATGTTGACAGAAGCATCGAAATTTTCACTTTTTTGGAACCTGTGAAAAATGAGTCCGTTACGATTGACATAAAGGTGTGGTCATATTGGTTACAACCAGCTTTGTAACTTACATTTTACCTGACTGCTCCAGAAGAGGAGTATGTTTTGGATGATTTACTTGTGTAAGTATGTACGACGGTTTGTTTATCTGAGCCTGTAGCCTAAACGGCTTGAAAGTTTTTAAATTGTTAACCTAAGAGGTATCGTTAGATTCGTCTTGAAACACATCAAATTGTTTGCCAATATGATCACCTCTTTATACTAACCTGTGAGAAATGTTTTTAACAGTGAGATATGGTACAATTATTTTGGTTTTTACCATTAATATGAATGTTTATCTGTTTGTTTGTTCATTTATTCCGTTTTACTTCAAAACCTCTGGACGGATTTAAATGAAAAGTAGCTAGAGATGAAGCAGTATATTAATGCATAGGCTATTTTTTATCCTAGAAAAACGCATGGTTCCCGTAGGATAGTTATTTAAAAACGGGCAAAGTGAAAATGTGTCTGTACTTCTTTCAAGCGATGATGACGTGATATAACAAATCGATCAACTGATCGGCCAAATTAGTATGAAGAGTCAACATTTTTTTTTTGATATTTGAATATGGGTTCCTTAGGGAAAGTTGTTTGTTATCATGAGCACATGCACACCCTCTAGTATCATGATCTAATTTAAAGTCACCCTATACAGGATGTAACAAAATTGGTTTAGGACCCGTTAACTGGGGATTCTACTCATCGTACTGAGCAACTTTTGTTCTACAACTTTGCTCAAATCGCAAAAAAAAAATTTGGGCTCTCTATACAAAAATGGCAAAAAATGGCTAAACAGATGATCAATTTGTATGGAATGACCAAACATTTTTTTGCGATTTGAGCAAAGTTGTAGAACAAAAGTTGTTCAGTACGATGAGGAGAATCCCCAGTTAACGGGTCCTACACCAATTTTGTTACAAATATGTACTTTACAGGAATGGAAGAGAAAATTAAAGAAACTAATAAAAAAATATATATCGAAACCAAATAAAAACCATAATTATGATGTTGATGATGATGATGATTAAAGTTAATAATCAATAATTTAAAAATATTAATAAAGTTCTTATTAATTTATTTTTACTTTTAATTCTATACTGTTATTATTACTTATGAATTATAATAGTCATGTACGTAACGTGTGTTACAAATGTCAACTTTTCGCGGTCATACCCATTAAAACTCATTCGTATTGATACTATCTGTTTCTTATTGTCACGGACCGTATACTTGTCAGAACCTGCCATATTCTTTTCCTAAAGTCTGGCAAAACAAAAGCGCGACCTGGAATTTTCTTAAAAGTGTTTACATGACAACACTAAAAAAGTTGTCAGTAACTGTCACTGTTTTTTGGAATTTGCCGCGTTTTCTTAGGTCACGCTTTCGCTTGCCAGAATCTACTATTGACTTAAGTGAAGTATAGATTTAAATCTATGAGTAGAAAAAGTGACACGACATTAAAATGAAAGTAGCGTGGATATGTTAAAAAAGGTACTTTGTATCATACTTAAAAGTTCTAAGCATATTATTTGTTATATTATTTCTAGAGCGACTAGTGCCTGTTGGTAAAGATTGATATATAAAAGTAAAACTAACATGAACGTAAATATTGAGTAGTAAAATGTTGACGATTTAGTACAATAATTATCACCTTGGAACACCTCCGCTCCTTTCATTACTCCTCGGTGGATTGTTATATTTAGTAAAATTTATAAAAATTAGACATGATCATATTCGCTTGGCCGCAAAGCTCAACATCAAAAGATACCTACTAAGACGATAATAAAAGTAGGTGTCCTATTTTTTTCCAGCATCATAGCCAGGCATCACGCATTGGAGAGCGGCTTTCAGCTCTTCATTCAACGTTAGCTCGAAGGAGGAGAGGCCCTGGCGGCAGCACGGGCAGCTGCGGGCCCCAGTCGACTTGAAAGCCAACTTCAAGCAAGCCTAAGTTTAAACAAAAAATTGTTACAATACATGATTTTACATTACATTTGAGGTATTTGCATCAATAACTTCAGCTATGCGGATGATATGGTGCTGCTGGTACCAGCGGTGGGGGCTCTCAGAGAGCTTCTCCGACTTTGTGAGGCCTATGCTGCGGAACATGGCTAAATTTATGTGTGAATGTGAAAAACTCCGAGTACATTGTCTTTAAGGCCGGTGTTAAATGTCCAACTACTGTCAGGCGCGGATCCAGGGGGGGGGGGAGGCAATGGGTGCAATTGCCCTTCTGAAGCGTGACCGAAGTACTAAAACTTCTCTAAAATGCAAATAAACAGAGGCATTCCTTAACTATTTAAAAAATTTCGAGCTCGCTGCGCTCGCACCCTTTTTAGGGTTCCGTAGCCAAATGGCAAAAAACGGAACCCTTATGGATTCGTCATGTCTGTCTGTCTGTCTGTCTGTCCGTATGTCACAGCCACTTTTTTTCCGAAACTATAAGAACTATACTATTGAAACTTGGTAAGTAGATGTATTTTGTGAACCGCATTAAGATTTTCACACAAAAATAGAAAAAAAACAATAAATTTTGTGGGCTCCCCATACTTAGAACTGAAACTCAAAAAAAATTTTTTCATCAAACCCATACGTGTGGGGTATCTATGGATAGGTCTTCAAAAATGATATTGCGGTTTCTAATATCATTTTCTTCTAAACTGAATAGTTTGCGCGAGAGACACTTCCAAAGTTGTAAAATGTGTGTCCCCCCCCCCGTAACTTCTAAAATAAGAGAATGATAAAACTAAAAAAAATATATGATGTACATTACCATGCAAACTTCCACCGAAAATTGGTTTGAACGATATCTAGTACGTAGTTTTTTTTTAATACGTCATAAATCGTAAACCGCAATTTACCTTTCATTCAAGTTTCAACGAACTACAAAAACTTTTATATTATGTTACTTGCTGCTACGGAACCCTTCATGGGCGAGTCCGACTCGCACTTGGCCGCTTTTTATATTAACGATCTAATGCAATCGATCGCTTCATAAATATGGGTACACTGAAAATTTGCCCCCCCCTGAATGAAATCCTGGATCCGCGCCTGACTACTATGCCGCCTATTCTCCTAAACGGGGCACCTCGGCAAAGAGTTGTACAATTTAAATATCTGGGACATTATGTGACAGATGGCCTTAAGGACAATGTAGACTTGGAACGGGAACGTAGGGCATTGGCGATCAGGTGCAACATGTTGGTGCGCTGGTTTGCTCGGTGTAGTAGGGATTTTAAAATAACGCTATTTCGAGCGTATTGCCAGTCCTTCTACACCAGCAGTCTGTGGACCGATTGCACGCAGAAGTCGCTCAATGTCCTAGGTGTCCAGTATAATAATGGTTTCAGGATGCTGTTGGGGCTGCCTCGATTCTGCAGCGCGTCGAGCATGTTTGCGCAGGCGCGTGTCGATGGCTTTCACGCCGTCCTGCGCAAACGGACGGCCTCCATGCTTAGCAGGCTGCGCGCCAGCCCGAACAGCATTCTGAAGGTGGCAGCGGAGAGATTGACTCTCCGCTGCTTTCCCACTTCATGCGTGTACTGGTCAGGCAGGGGCCTTATGCCTTCTGCAGCTAGTGTATGCATGGAGTGTGAAAGCCCTTCGTGTTTTCTTTGTCTAGCCTTTAAATACTAACATTAGTTTCTATGTAATTTTACTAGCATAATGGACACAAATTGTCCGAATAAATAAATAAATTACTATTATAATACAATCCAGGATTACGGATGTTGACAAAAAGTTGAAAAAATTGCCTAACTGAAGCGGGACTTATCTTGGAAAGGTTTGACTGTATAATTCATTCCAATCAAAAAAGGAAAAGGTAAGCAAATTTAGTATGCAACTGACGATGACATGTGTTCCATAGTAAGTTTGTTTACCTTTTGCTTGGGGGCTAAGTTAGGATTGGTTGAAACTAATAAGACTAACATCTTATAACATCGTTAAGAACCCATAGGGTCTCTTCCTATAGCAGGGAAAACCATATTTTTTTAGTTACATCACATTGTTTTTGTGATGTATACCATAACCATAAATTTTTAGTAACATCACAAAAAAATTGTGATGTAACTAAAAAAATATGGTATTCCCTGCTATAAGACAAAGTGCGAGTGTCCAGATATGCGGCATAAAAGGCCGTATCTCTTGATTGCGTTGGCGTAGAAGTTTGATTTTTTCACAGCTTCAAGGGATTGCAGGCCTGAGAATTTGATGTAGACTTTAAGACAAGTGTGATTTTGAATTTATACGGAACCCTCGATGCGCGAGTCCGACTCGCACCTGGCCGATTTTTTTATTTTATTTTGCCGTTTTAATTTTATAAGTCTTTATGGATCTATGGGTCTGTACATTAGTTACTAAGTTGCCTGATAATAAACGAACAATAATAATAATAACGTAAGGTATTAAAATTAAATGTAACTTACAATACAAAAATTGTGCACACAAGGTGTTGTAACAGGATTCGCGGTTACTTCTTGACAAATAATGCACAGGAAAACTTGTGTGACACGCTCCACGAACTCCTAGAAACAAACAGATAACTTTGATAACTGCTTGATTTTGATGTGAATTCAATGAGATGAACTGAACATCTTATGTTTGATTCGTAGATTGTTCCAGAGAATATATCTTGGAAAAAGTAACGTTCGTAGACTGTCAGTATCTTCAGCAAAACGATAGGCCTTTTATCTATCTTTTTTAGTTTGATAATACAAATACATAATAATAATATGTACAACTGTCAAATTTAAATCGGATCTAAAAAGTCTATAGTTATGGTGAAAACTAACCGTTTTAGATATGAAATGAAATTATTTTTTTCATTAATTAATTATGAAGCGGTTAAATACTTTAAAATAGAAGTACTCTATGATATTTTAAACTGTTATTCTACTAATATTAGAAACAATGTACTATTTTAACCGACGAAAAAACGGAGGAGGTGAGAACCGTTTGGCGGAAAAAGTTTGGCGCCGACTCAAAATTACTTAGGTATACTTACATTAGTTTAAGAAATTAGTTATTAAGGTTAAATAAAATAAAGGTAAAAATAAATAAAGGTTTTTATTTTTTGCTTTTCAGTTTTTCGGCGGTTAAGTTTTTTGTTAAAAAGTTTTTTCAACAAGAATTACGTACCAACTACTAAAGATCGTTAATAAACTAACTACTTTCAGTTATACACTAGTGTTACTAATATACTATTCTATTGCATACCTTTTTACCTTCAGACTCAGCTACTTCTAGACACTCCTGCCACAATTTAGAATTCAGAATGTCCTTGTCAATTAGTGCTTTCTCTTCTGCAGTGATGACGCTCTCCATATAATTCTTAGATAGACAAGCTTTTTCAGATTTAGTTTTGAAAATACTTGGTATTTTTATTTTTGGGCTGTCTATGTCACTTGAGTTTTTGGAAACTGAAACATTTTAAACGATGAAAGTATTTTTATAAAGTTATATAGGTAGTGTGTAACAAAATAGATATAGGAACCATTAATTGGGGATTCTACTAATCATTTTGAAAAACGTTGGTTCTACGAATTTGCGAAAACGCAAAAAAAAACAAACTCTCCAAAAAATATGTGCCAATCAGCTGATCAATTTGTATGAAGAGTCTCATTTTTACCCGACTACAGCGAAGCAAAAAAGGGTTATGATTTTAATTTTGATTTGAGAAAGTCGTAGAACAAAAGTTGTTCAGTTTGATGGAGAGAAGCCCCAGTTAGGAGTTAGTATTTTGTTACACCCTATATATAAAGTAGAATATCCAATATCCATCATTTGTCGCTTGTCGGCAAATAAAGTCATTCTGTAACTGTCGGTACCGTATTAAAAAAATAACAAGTCCGTATTTAGTAACTTGTCTATTCACCGAGATAAAGCACATTTCAAAAGCTACCGACGTCGGTTAATTGTCTATTAAATGGCCATCAGAAATAGAATTGCATTGTATTTTAACATTTCTAACAAGACTACGAATCTGATGCACAGGACATTCTTAAAGATTTATGTAAAAGAAGTCGTAAGTAGGTAACCGAACCAGACACCAGAACCGACAAGACAAAAATATTTCGTTAATCTATTTTTGGAGCCGTTACATGAAAACTTACCATTACCATTTTTCTTAGATTTGGAATCGTTCTTTGAAGTTTTTCTCTTTTTCCCAGGAGGTGAAGATTCGCCTTCAGAGTCTGATGTACGATTACTTTCTTGTAGCGCTCTTTTTTTACCGCCTTTTTTGACTTTCAAATTATCTTTCTGAGCTTTCTTCTCGGCTTCAGCTTCTAAGTAACCATCAGGGTACTAGAGAAAACCAAAAAGTATTAGTAAGAGAGGTCCAACACATAAATTATATTCGTTTGCTGTTTAGACCTACCACAATAGGATATTTTTTCGCTCCAGCCTCCCAAGGTGCAGGATTGGGGTCATCACGTCTGAGGAGGTACTTCCACACTCTAAATCCAGACAGTCCTTTCTCAGGATAGTACTTCACAACTTTGTAAATTCCGTCGTAACTGAAAAGAATGTGATATAATGACAATATACGAATGAACGTACCGGTTCATTATATTTTTTTATGTTATTTATTAGACATACCGTATTCCCTCTTTGGGAGCATACTTGGGAAAGTGCTTCAGCATTTTGTATGAGCGGACTACTCTAACCGGCTTGCCCTTGCGCCAGTCTTCGCCCGCATCGCCACCGGCGTCACTGATTTGTTTGACAGCGCAGTTTCTAGCTAGAGCCCTATGAAATAAAGAAACATTTGAAATCAACAATTATTATTATTATAAGAATACACATTCGATGGTGTGTTTCTCTTAACCTAATATATTAATTCTCATTACTTTGTGTATTTCGTAACTTACTTGTTTTCTCTCGTGAGTGTCTGGTCACAAGATTGCTCAGCAGTTCTCTTGTTTCCAGACAGGTCGCGGCCACCGCTGCCCGTGTAAGTAAATTCATTACCATTGTCCACGTCATCTTCATAACCGCCTGAAAGTATATGATTTTTAGATAACTTTAATTTCCATCGAGCAATCTACGAAGCTTACCAAATATTACGTGGTTGTGTAAATTACACATGTTAACTGAATATGGATACGGTTATATGAAAACTTCTGATACTGGGGTAGGCATACAATCCCTACCAATCTGACCCACGAGTGTGGTATGTACCTATATGTATAACTAAATCTTCCTAAAATATGGGAAGATACGTACTCGTACCCCCATAGTGGGGACAATTTAGATTATTAACGAACGAACGATACTTCGCCACATATTGGGCGAAAAATTATTTTATACACTAGCAGCTCTATGAGCTGATGCGTGTATATCACTGCACTTGTGTTCTTTAATTATTATTTAAATGTTTGTCAAGTCTATTTTTAAAACAGTTAACTGTTGGAGCACTTATAACAGTTTCCGGAAGAGAGTTCCATAAGTTCATCACGCGATATGGCAAGAAGTGTGTTCTGGGGTTGCTAGCACATGGAGGTTTGGTTAACTTCAGGGAATGGCCTTGGCCTTGTTCTGATTCATCATGTATAACTCTTTCAGGTTTCTGACGTTGTAATGGTCACTGAGTATTTTGTAGGTCTCAATAAGGTGTGTCAGTTTGGCAAATTATTAGAAAAAATTGTCACTAAACAACTTTTTGATGCAGTTTGCCGTCACATTATTCCAAACCAGCATGGTTTTTGCGCTGGTCGTAGTGTAGACACCAACTTATTAAATTTTACTGATCTTATTCTTAACGCTATGGATAATAAGTGTCAGGTGGACGCCGTGTACACCGATTTTGCAAAAGCATTTGACAAAATTTCTCATAATACACTTTTAAACAAGCTATTGCAACTCGGTATACATGGTGATTTGCTGCGTTGGATAAAATCATATATAGACAATAGAAGTCAGGCAGTCGTGTTACGTGGCTTCATGTCACAATATAGAACGATTAGTTCTGGGGTGCCTCAAGGCTCTCATTTGGGGCCACTTTTATTTATTCTTTATGTCAATGACATAACTAATGACATATCTGACTCTAATATGCTGTTGTATGCGGATGACACCAAGATATTCAGAATAGTTTCAAGTGTGACTGACTGCGAACTATTACAAAAAGACTTATCAAAATTTGAAAGATTTTGTAGTGGTAGTAGTTTGTTTCTTAACCCTGACAAATGTTTTGTTATTAGTTTCTCTAGGAAAACAAATACGATCCGCTTTGATTACACTCTATGTGGTAAAAGTCTAACTAGAGTTGATACTATTAGGGATCTAGGGGTTCAAATGGACTCAAAATTAACATTTGTCCCGCATATAGATAAAATATTGGATAAGTCTTACAGACAGATGGGTTTTATACTACGGGTAGGCAAGCCTTTCAAGAATGTATTTACATACAAACTACTATACAACAGTTATGTTCGTAGTCGTCTGGAATTCGCTTGTGCAGTGTGGCAACCCCACTTTAGAGTTCATATCGATAGACTGGAAAGACTGCAACGTAAATTTGTTAAATCTCTTAACTTTCGTTCTGGTCTGGAATATACTAATTATGAAACTTCGTTAAAAATACACAAAATCCCAACACTTGAATCTCGTCGCGATTGCCTTGATGCTGCTCTCCTGTATAAAATATTAAATAACTATTTAGATGCGTCCCCCTTGTTAAATAAAATTTCATTTCTAGTCCCTCGCAGACAACAACGGTCCTGTCGAAAAAAAAATCTTTTCTGTGTTTCTACCAGTAAAAATTGTTATGCCAATAACTCTTTCATTCGAAGAGCCTGCAAGCTTTATAATGAGGAATTAAATGATATAGACTTATTTAATTGTAGCCTTACACGTTTCAAAAAGGACGCTCTCGCAGCGCTTTCTGGCTGTGCTTAACTTAATTATTCTACGATCTCAATAAATTGTTGCTATGATAGGGTATTTTATAGAAAAAATGCTGTTTAGTGAATAATATTTTACAATTAATCACTGATTAATAATTAATAGTAAATACCCTATTGTATTGTATTTTGTATTTATTTTCCATTGTATTTTGTATAACATTTTTGTATTTCGTATTAAACACTAAGAGAACTATAGGTCTACCTTTAATAAGAAATATGTAATATCATAAGCAAGTGACTGTTTGTTCTTTAATAATAAATAAAAAAAAAAAAAAAAAATAAGGTCTCCTCTGTTACGTCTCTGCTCCAGTGTTGTTGATTTCCATGAGCCGTTCTTCGTAGGACTTGTTTTTAAGGGATACTACCATTTTTGTTGCTCTTCTTTGGACCTTCTCCAGCATTTCAATATCTTTTATAAAATAAGGCGACCAGATTTGAAACGCATATTCCAGCAATGGACGGATGTATGTTCTGTACATTTTTATGAATAGTTCTTTTGTGATGGTATGGAATGCCTTCATTATCATTATACAGCATGGAATTTGCCCGTTTAGTTATATTTATAATGTGTACATCCCATTTTAAATTGTATTCTATTGTAACTCCTAGGTCCTTTTGTGTATTTACAGCCTGAAGAGGTACATTGTCCACGTAATATCTAAATTTAGGGTTTGTGTTTCCTATGTGCAATACAGTGCATTTTGTAGCATTTAGTGAGATCAGCCAGTCTTTAGTCCATTGTACGATACGGTCCAAATCTTGTTGAATGATATTGTGGGTGATGAGTGGATTACCTATTATTTTTGTATCATCTGCGAAAATTGATAAGTCAGACTGATGGCGCTTTTAAAGTCGGTGATGAAAATTCCAAACAGAATTGGGCCAAGGACAGACCGGCACGCCACTGTGAACGTTGAAAAGATCTGACAGGGTTTCTCCTACCCTTACTTTGAACTTCCTGTTGGTTAAGAAATCTTCTATCCATTGCAGGAGCTGCCCACGAATTCCAAAGTGTTCCCGTTTGACTGTCAGTCTATGAAATTGCAAAATATGTGACGTCACACCAGGGAGGGGGTGGTCCCACAAATGTGACCATCTGTGACAAGGACGGGGAGGGGGGTCAAAAATTCATGAAATTCGTGTGACGATTTATGAATGGTCCCTCCCTTACATATTTTTTTTATAAAGTTTAGTCTGTTTAAATAGCTATAATTGACCACGCTGAATACGTTAAAAACAACCGACTTCAATCGCAACAACTCCAATTTTGCTATGTTTTTGTTGATTTTCTCAAACTTGTACCACACGGTAGTAATAAATAAAAAAGTGCTTTAAGATTAAAAAAGTGTTTTTAACCGCCTCCGTAGTCTAGCGGCTAGTCTGCTAGCTTTATATCAGGTGGTTGCGGGTTCGATTTCCGGCGGGGTCCAACTTTGTAGGCCAAACATTTTCTATTCTATTCTATTCTAAGTTTAGAATTACGCTAAAGTAAAAAACGCCACTAAGGTATATGTAACGGCCTTTTAGATTACAGTTTTCGAATAAAATATTTTTGTTAAGTAAAAACGAAAATCGGTAATTTTTAATAACTTATGACTTACTTGACTTAATGTCCTAGGTCCCCTAGGTGGGGCAGAGGGCGTCCACAGTGCTTCGCCATTGCGTTCTGTCTTGAGCTACGCGCTTCTTTCCGGGCCATGATAACCCGATCTTCTTTAAATCAACTGCCACAGAGCGCCGCCAGGATTGATTGGGACGGCCACGTTTTCTCTTCCCTTGTGGGGTCCATTCTAGCGCCTGTCTAGGTATATGGGTGGGGTCCCTTCTGAGAGTGTGGCCGATCCAGGTCCACTTGCGACGAGCGATCTGCTGACCAACCGGTGTTTCACGACACATTTCCCAGAGATCCTCGTTGGAAATTTTCTCGGGCCAGAAGATTCCGAGTATTTGTCGGAGACACCGGTTGACGAAGACTTGGATCCGCTGCGTGATGTTTTTTGTAACCCTCCACGTCTCGCACCCGTATAGCAGAAAGGTTTTGACGTTGGATCTAAATATTTTGAGTTTTACTCTTCGTGTCAGCTTCCGTGAACGCCATACGGGTCAGAGTTGCGCGAAAGTCGCCCTGGCTTTGGCTTTCCTCGAGATGATGTCCTTCTCAGTCCCTCCAGTTTCTGACACGACACTGCCGAGGTACGTAAATTTCTCTACGCGCTCAATGCGTTGTGTACCTAGCTGTACTGTAGCTAGGGAGCGCGTTCTTTCCTTCTTTGCGCATTTCCTGGGTCCTTCGCGTGTTGATTTTGAGACCATCGACAAGGGCCTCGCGCTGCAGGTCATCCAATTTGGTTTGCATGTCAACGTGCTTGTGGCTGAGCAGACACAGGTCATCAGCGTTATCTAGGTCGTCCAATTGCTCGGTCAACCCCCACTCTATACCGCGTCGCTTGCCATCGTTGGCTCTGTGCATTACACCATCCAGGACGATGAGGAACAGCAAGGGTGAGAGAAGACAGCCTTGCCTGACTCCTGCATGCACGTTAATGTCGTCGGAAATGAGACCGTCATGTGCTACTTTACAAGAGTACTTCTTGTAAATTGCTTTCAGCAAGTCTCTGATTTTAGGCGGGACTCCATTCGTTCGTTCGTTCTCGATCCGATCAATCCAAGCAAAACGGTGTGCCGTAATTTAATTAATAAAATGCCTCCTTTCGATAGTGAGTTGCTTAAAAACATAATTGCAAGTGCTGTTAAACCACTAGAAACAAAAATCTGTGTATTACAGAACGAAATAAGTGACCTATCGAGTGAAATTACAAACCTAAAATCTGCATTGAACCTACATTCTAATTATCGGCCTAACGAAACTGCTTCACGAAAAAGCGCTGCATCTAGCGCTGAATGAAACACAGCGTCTAATTCGCCAGCGGCGCAGATCTGCCATCCCGCTCCCACTCATAAGGAACAGCGGCAGACCCGCTCGGCCGCCAATAGTGCGAAAGAGAAGCTGTCGAGCCGCACAAAAAAGCCGCTGCCGACCGGAATGAAGGCGCGGACCGGTCGACCAACAAAGGATGACCCCCGGCATTTTAACCAGAACTTGAAATTAACGACAAACGTTGATGAAAGCAAGCTAAACTCGTCAACTGAGACGAAAATGGACTCCGTGACGCTGAAAAAGACCAAACTAATATGTAATCCTAATCAGCCTGACCAAGAAAATCCCAAATTCACAGAAATCAACAACGAAAATGACTCGTAAATAAACCACCCACAAAATGACAACAAGTCCAACAAGACCATACAGAAACGACCAAAAAAAGTCGAAAAAGATCGTGATCCAAGGAACATCTGTCTATGAATATTGGAGGTATTGAAAAAATCAAATACTGCGGCTGTTATTTTAAATCGGGTACAACGACCCATGACATAGTGACTCATCTTAAGAGTATTGAAAGCAAAGCTACACGGCGGAGTCAATTCCCTCGAGACACAACACCTATACATCTTTTAAGATCGGAATCCCATCAAACGTTTATGAAACGTTTATGTCTACGTCTGCATGGCCAGTAAATACTGTAATCTCGGAGTGGCGGCCCTTTCTCCGCCCCAGACAAGCTACGAACCCACCAGAAACTGAATAAAAATGGGGATGTCAACCCAAATCAACCTACGGCGACGCCAGTAATGCTACAACAACACATCTCGTCGCCGCCGGCTAACAATAGGGACAACTGTAAGTCTGAAAAACTTCTTACAATATTACATCAAAATATAAATCGATTAAAAAATAAAACCTTCAAAATATAATGCGAGTTGCAAATGAGAAAAGAAATCGACATACTTTGCTTAACGGAAACTTTCCTGAAACCTTCTGAGGTACAAAGCATACACATCATGAACTTCAGACTGGCTGCCCAATTCAGCAGATCTACCCGTGGTGGCATAGCACTGCACTACGGTGATTTTGGCGACTCTTGAATTGAAGCGGGCGGTGATAATTCGCTCTGAGATCGGTTTCCAATCCAGAAGACTCTTCTTCGCTTCGTCAGATAAGAGAAATTCCACGCTATACTCACGAGCATCGTCTACATTTTCCCTACCTGAATAAAGAAAAGTTAAGCCTCTTGGATGTTCTCAGTTCTCCAAATCCGTTTCTTCGCACTTCACTAAGGCCAAGTATCTGCAGCTTGTACTTCAGCATTTCGTTCTCCGCTTGGGCTAGTCGGCTGTCGTCATAAAGCGTGCGCACATTCCAATAAGCTATTCGTGTCCGTATTTTCATGCCAAAAGTCGTCGGTCAAAGATCGGTCCGGTTTTGCACTGTTTCGGTTTCTAGAATCGGTTGGGTTCGGGTAAGCAGGTGATTAGCCCGCTGTACCCTAGACTGCTGGCAGGGCTGCCGCCTCGTAGTTCACAGCCAAACTCGGTTTGTTTCGGGTATCCTCCCTAGTGATCGAGTTCTGTTTTGGGGCGCAGAACGCTCGCCCTTTGCCCTGCATCCTTAGCAGCCACAGCTCGAGGAGGCGGACGCGCGGCGTGAATGATTCGGACTGGCTGAGGTTCTGCTCACACTCGTGTCCCGCCACTGACACAGCAGATGGATACACGCCTAACTCACTAAATTAAGACTTCCACCGAAAACAAAACCTCAGCTTCCCACCCCCCCCTAGTTTTTGCTAATTTTTACGTTTTATCGAAAGTGTGTTTTTGCACTTTACGGCCTTCTCTCTTATAATAATAATAATATCTGGGATACACTACACACGGTCATCTGGCCCCAAACTGGGATTCCCTGTATCTTGGGAACCAGAGATACACATATACATTTTAAATACATACCCAGACTCAGAGCAAACAATTCTGATCATCACAGAAAAGTTTGCCCTGTGTGGGGATCGAACCCACGACTCTCGGATCAGAAGTCAGGACCACTTAGCCACCGAGTCAGTCTATACAAAAATAACTTATGAGGGCAGTATACTAAGGAACAATAGACAAAACATCCACGAACCCCACACAAGAAGATGTTGCATAAATTGATATTCAACTCACCAGAAAGAACTATACTGTATGCTCCCTCCACGTCACGTCCGTGTATACCGGACACTGGCGGCCGGTGCACGCCAGACTCCGATAACTGAAATGTTATCGTTTTTTAATTTATTTACATAAACTGTTAGTATAAGCCCACATTAATTACGGTACTAAACTAATACTTTAGGTTCAAATACTGTTAAAAGAATCATATTTTTTATATCTTTTTTATACAAATTTTGAACGATAATTGACATATGATCATTTCTTTACCTTTAGTAGAATAGTATTGGTTTAAAGGATGCCAGTAATTTCAATTTCACCAGTCCATGTAAGGTACAATATTAGTAGTACGCATCGATATTGTAGTACGAATGATTTTTTGACATCTACATCATTATGTAAATTAAAGAACTCATTTATACCTGTATCCGAAATCTCCAACACATGCCCACTTCGATGCCTGGAATTGGTCCAAAATGATTTGCTGGCATGGCACAAGTCTTTGTTTTTCCTGTGGAGAAAATATTTTCAATAATATGAAAGAACTTAGAGGAGTATATCAACAAAGGTTAGACAGTTTATCCGTAGGTAACTCACCGACACAAGCCATGCCCCTGCCCCAGTCCCTACTCGACTTCGCACCAGAAGTCTTCTTCGCCTGTTTAGCTGCCCCTGGGGCAATCACGTCATTGGGGTTGCGTCGACACGATGGGCAGTACCAATCCTCTTCAGGAAGTTCAGTTAGTGGGGGATTCAAGCAGCTCATGTGATACCCTTTGTTACACTCGTCACATAGAACAATCTGGAATAAATTGTAATACAGATTATAGCAGTTTGTAGATTACGAAGTAATTTCAAGTATTCCTGATATGCTGCTAATATTTCAAATAACTATATATTTGCTTTCTAAGTGTGACATTCCTTACTAATAAGTACTTACTTTTTCAGGATTTTCTTTGCCCAAGCATAAATAACATCCACAATCTTTACACTGAGCATCTTCGTCATCACGACAAGTTAAGCAATTCAATGGAGCAGAACCTAGAATGCAAATAATTAATGATATAGAGTTACCGTGATGGAACAAGTTATGATAAATAATTATGAGGTCAGGGCGAGTGGTGGGAAAAGCATGATGTGTCCCACTTTATTTATGTGTAGTAATTTATTTCCTACCGATAAAAAGTTGTGTAATCTCTTTTCAAATTCTTGTACATACCAACTAACATTCTCACGAGGAACAATAAGACATTTTAGTGGGTTATTTCTTTCCGGCATAACAGTTATCGTGCCGATCACTCGGTGACGACTAGCTAGCAAGGAGTTGCCGCGGCTATTACCTGCATTGTTTTTGCATATGATCAGCAGAACCTGAGCCCTTGTGTTTCAATTTTATTTGTGTGAGTGTTCTGTAATATGTCTAAAATACTGTTGTTACTGTTGTTACAACAGTACTGTTGTTACAATACTGTTGTTAGTTGTGTGGCTACTAAAATTGAGTACTCCTAAATTACGTAAAGTATTTCAATATAATCATATGAAATATTATTTATAATAGTAGCCAATTAAAATGTATATGTATATGCGTATTCAAGACAGGTTACGCGAGAAAATGTGCACAGCATGAGTCATGACTTTACAATTTATTAACAAATGTGGGCCCTGTACTATAAAGATTACAGGTGACAGGTAACAGGCGACAGGCGGCAATTTACAAGTTTACAATTTCCTGTCCTATAAAAATTACAAGTGACATAATTGTCATGGTGGAAAATTGACATATTTACACACTCACACGCACGCACGCACGCACGCACGCACACACACACACACACACACACATTTAAGGTGCCAGTATTTGTATAAGTACTTAAAAGGAAGGTCCCATCCATGTTTGTAAAATTGGTACATTTTGTTACTGAAATAAACATTTTTGTTTTTTTTTTATTTTACATATTTCTGTCCTATAAACATTTTCACGTGACAAGTGACAGGTGACAATTTGTCAGGAAAAACTTGTAGAATTTGCTTTATAAGACAGGGAATTGTAGTGACAAGTTTACATATTTGTAGATATGTCACGAGAACTTGACTTATAGGGCAATGTCGAGAATTAAAACACAAAACAAAACGGCGCTTTGAACGAGTCTGAATAATGCTAAAATCTTAATGCAATAATTTAGGAGACAGTAGATATGGCTTGAGAAAATGGCTAGAGTCTGGCAAACGAAAGCATAACCTGAAAAAGCGCGGCAAATTCAAAAAATCTTCATGTGGTATCACCAACAAAACATTTAATACTTAAAAACATATTTAATACTTGTGTGATAAGATAAATCTTTATTATAACATATTTATACTAGCTGAAATCACAGTTTAAAATTAGCTTTTTACAATTTTATTGACTCCTTTTACATCTTATTTATATCTACAGGACAACGTGCTTTTCAGGGGTGATAGTATACATGATACTGATGCCAAAAAAAATATAAAAATGGCACCTTAAATTTTCATAAGAATATCTTAGAAAATAAATAATTATGGTATCCTTGTTTCCGAGCGTAACGTATTTCAACAATGAATGGTTGCGACAACTCGACAAATTTGTCAAAATCTGACAAATTTGTCGAATTGTCATCTTTATAGTGGCCCTGGTGTGATTTCTTTCATCTAATTTATTAACGCCCAGCTAAAACGAATGAGTGTAGAAAGCTGAAATTTGGTAGGTTTAACATAGATTTCATTCGTAACGTTAGCATCTGCTAAAAGGATTTTAGAAATATCATCAGGTATAACTAAGGGATGAAAGTAAAAGGGGAGCTAGCCTGTTCTTTCATTAATATACTTGAAACTTGGCATAAATGCTCTTCCATTAAAATGATAAAAAATTACGCATTTTCGGAAATTCATATAAGTGGTGAAAATAGGGGAATTAGCCTTTTTATATACTATACTAATTACGTTATAGGATACTAACCATTGTATTGGAGCCAGCCCATACAACTTGTATGGGCCTGAACATATAAAAATGCTGGAAGCAGTCTAGCTCGCAAGAACTTTTTGTTTTCAATCATTTGGCTCGAGTTTTACAGTCCAGATCGGTCACTGTAGTTTTTTAATGACATTCAGAAAAACTTTAAAAAGTCGTATTTGGGCCTAATCATATAAGACTCAAAATGAAATATGGATATGAAAGTAAGTACATTGGACAACCCCATAACATTATTTTTTTTTTTGCTGAAATCGGTCACCGTCCCATATTAGACGGGGGTCAGAAATCGTAAAAAGTCGGTTTTGGGACTAAACACATAAGATGTCTGCAACCAATGTAAATCGATAAAACACACTTTACCTTATAGAAAAAGTTCAGTCTTACAACGCTAATCGATCACAGTTCCAAAATCAGACTACTTTTATAACTTAGTTATTTTCGCTGACTATGGGCGATAACTCGATAACCATTAAGGTTAGAGGTATAATTACTTCAGCAAAAATAAAGTGCATAAAATTTCCAAAAAAAAAGGTTATATTCATTTTTATTGTGCGATTAATAGATAATGAGCAAATTGTAAAACTGTTTCTACCCTTTAAGATTATAGGTATAGTTACTTGGGTAAAAATAAAGTACATAAAATTTGCAACATAAAAGGTCATATTCATTTTCACAGTATAATGAATAGAAAAAGAGTAAATTGAAAAAATAATTTTTATATTTGAATTTTTCATCTATTTGTTGATAAATTAAAGATAAGAGGTATTACAACTTAATAAATAATAATGTGCATAAAATTTCCAACAAAAAAGGTTGTATTAATTTTTATTGTGGGATTAATAGATAAAGGGTAAATTGTAAAACTGTCTCTCATAAATCAAGTTTTTGCCTATTTCTCTATGACTTTCAAGATTAGAGGCATAGCTACTACGGTAAAAATAAAGTGCATAAGATTTTGAACACAAAAGGTTATATTCATTTTCACTGTATAATTAATAGATAAAGAGTAAATTGAAAAAATATTTTTTATATTTTAATTTGTCATCTATTTGTTGATAAATTAAAGATTAGAGGTATCGCGGCTTTAAAAGAAATAAAGTTTATAAAATTTCGAAAAAAAAGGTTCTATTAATTTTTATTGTGGGATTAATAGATAAAGAGTAAATTGTAAAACTGTTTCTCATAAATAAAGATTTTGCCCATTTCTCCATAACCTTTTAAATTAGAGGCATAGCTACTACGTTAAAAATAAAGTGCATACAATTTTCAACAAAAAAGGTAATATTCATTTTCACTGTATAATTAATAGATAAAGAGTAAATTGAAAAAAAAAAAAACACTTTTTTATATTAAAAATTTTCATCTATTTGTTGATAAATTAAATATCAGGGGTATTGTGACATAAGAAAAAATTGAATACATAAAATATGTAACAAAACTGCTGCATTTTTTTTCTGTAGGGTAATGGATAAAAGTTAATTAAAAAACTAAGTTGTAATCAAACTGTTTTTATTGAATAATCTTAAGGTACAATAAAATTTGAAGTGAGTAACACTGTTATTTTCATCTACATCAGCATTTATTTGTTCTTTTATACGTATAATATTAATATTTTTATCAATACCCTGTAAAGTATACAAATATTAAAGCATAGAACTTAAATTTCTAAATGTAGACAATTAAACATTTTTTCTACTTTTAATTTATAAAGTAAATTGAAGGCCAAGCCTTATAATAATCAAACCATTAACAAAATTGTCAATGTAATTACTCAAAAATGTTAATAATAGCGAAATTTCAATGAACCATTAGAACCAACGAATGTCAAAACAAACTTGGTATTTATACATAATCAAAACAACATAAATACAGTTTTCATCAACATTGTTTAACTACCTATCAGGCACACAGTTTGAAAATGACGACTTCTAAATTTCTAATTCAACAGTTTTCTTTACTTTTGTTTAGAAACTTATTTCAAGTTACAGCTCTTTTTTCAAATTATGATATAACTAGCTTCCGTCCGCGACTTCGTCTGCGTAAACATCAGAATTGGGTCCAGAGAGATAAAATGTTAAGGCAAGCGCCATCTATAACAGTTTTTAGCCACTTCTCCGGGAGGCTTCGAGGTTTCCGGGATAAAAAGTATCCTATGTGTTAGCCGAGTGCTTCATTTTATCTAATTGAAATAGGGTTGTTTTTAAAAACTTAACGAAAAATGAGATAGGAGAGTTAATCATGCGAGGGACGATATGTGTAAGTCTTGAAGTTAAAATTGTTAGTTTATATGGTTTATAGTTAAATTTTATTGAAATGTTGATTTTGTTTGTGTTTGATTTTATGTTATAAATTTTATTCATAGTATTGTCATAGTTTTAAGTACTTTAGAAAAGTAAGTTATTCACATTCCTGGGGCCTAATGATAATACGAAAGATGGATGTAAATGATTTTTCATAATTACTTATATTATAGTGTTGATTTTAATATCATAATTTGAAAAAAGAGCTGTTCTAAACAAAACAAAAACTGTTGAAGTAGAAATTGTGTATGACTAATAGTTAAACTGCAGGGACCAACTGAATTAGTTTACTTTTAAATTTAATATGACGGGTTTTATTAAATAATCTCATCTAAATGATAGTCTACTCCATTTCGACATCGAGCACATAAATTTTCGAAGACTCTTCGAAAAAGAGACCGTGATATTGCACGGACATCTCGTGTCGTTGGTTTATGGATGTATACACGATTCTTCAAATATCCGCATAAGAAGAAATCTGCTGGCATTAAATCTGGACTTCTGGGAGGCCACGGGAAGTCCCCTCTTCTAGAAATCAGCTTTTCCGGGTACTTTTCTTTCACTAACGGTAGGGACTCGTTATTTAACAGAATCCGGTAGTTGACTGCTAGTTATTTGAGTTATTTTTACCAAATGTCAAAAACGGCATTTTGTTCTAAAAATGTTTGAAATTTTGTACGATGACGTCATTGTTAAAAATAGTAGTTTGCATACTAATTAGGAATTTTTTGTAAATTAAAAACTGAAAATTATTATTATTATTTTATACACTGCAGCTCTATGAGCTGATGCGTGTATATCACTGCACTTGTGTTCTTTAATTATTATTTAAATGTTTGTCAAGTCTATTTTTAAAACAGTTAACTGTTGGAGCACTTATAACAGTTTCCGGAAGAGAGTTCCATAAGTTCATCACGCGATATGGCAAGAAGTGTGTTCTGGGGTTGCTAGCACATGGAGGTTTGGTTAACTTTAGGGAATGGCCTCTTAGATGCTTGTTCTGATTCATCATGTATAGCTCTTTCAGGTTTCTGACGTTGTAGTGGTAACTGAGTATTTTGTAGGTCTTTTGTAGGTCCTTATCATATACAGCATGGAATTTGCCTGTTTAGTTATATTTATAATGTGTACATCCCATTTTAAATTGTATGTTATTGTAACTCCTAGGTCCTTTTGTGTATTTACAGCCTGAAGAGGTACATTGTCCACGTAATATCTAAATTTAGGGTTTGTGTTTCCTATGTGATATACAGTACATTTTGTAGCATTTAGTGAGATCAGACAGTCTTTAGTCCATTGTACGATACGGTCCAAGTCTTGTTGAACGATATTGTGGGTGATGAGTGGATTACCTATTATTTTTGTATCTGCGAAAATTGATAAGTTAGACTGAATGGAGCGATGAAAATTCCAAACAGAATTGGGCCAAGGACAGACCCTTGTGGCACGCCACTGTGAACGTTGAAAGGATCTGACAGAGTTTCTCCTACCCTTACTTTGAACTTCCTGTTGGTTAAGAAATCTTCTATCCATTGCAGGAGCTGCCCACGAATTCCAGTGTTCCAGTTTGACTGTCAGTCTATGAATAGGGACTCGATCAAAAGCCTTCTCATAGTCCAGGTATATGACATCTGTTGGCTGCTGTTTATCCCAGTTATCGGTCCATTTATCTAAACACATGAGAAGATTTGTGACCGTGGATCTCTTTGGTACAAAGCCATGCTGTTCGTCGATAATGATATTCTCTTTAGACATAAAAGTTCTCAGTTCATTCGCAATTATTTTCTCCATTGTTTTGCAGACTATACTTGTAAGGCTTATTGGTCTGTAATTGCCAGCAACATATTTATCACCTTTTTTATATATAGGAGTGACATGGGCTTCTATCCATTCCTGTGGTAATTTACCATTTTCCAAAAATGTTATGAAAATGAAAGTGATTAAGTTTTTCAACAATTTCAATTTAAGAGCTATTTAGTCAATAATATTTCATAATTTATTTTTCATGCAGTCAACTCCCGGATTGCAGATATTGGAGCAGCAAAATCGCTTTCATTCCCGTATGGGCAGTAATGGCGGTAATTTCAGCTGGAGGCAAAATTAGACAATCCTTAGATACCCATTTCTCTAAGGATTGTCTAATTTTGCTAATGGTTTGATCATTATAAGGGTTGGCCTTGAATTTATAAATTAAAGTAGAAAAAATATTTAAATGTCTTCATTTAGAAATTTAAGTTTTATGCTTTAGTATGTTTATACATCACAGGGTATTGATAAAAATATTGATGTTATACGTATAAATAAATTAATGTTGATGTTGATAAAAATAACAATGTTGCTCACTTAAAATTTTATTGAAGCTTAAGATTATTTAATCAAAACAATTGGATTACAACTTACTTTTTCAATTATTTTTTATCTCCTATAAAAAACAGCAGTTTTGTTACATATTTTATGATTTTTTTTTAAATAAAAAAAATAAGTAATTTAAATTAAAATTTATCAATAAATAGATACGGCTCGGTGGCTCTGCGATTAGTGACTCCGTCCTCCTAACCAGGGGTCTGGGTTCAAATTCTGGCCAGTGCACCAATGAGTTTTTCGAAACTTACGTGCATTTTCATACCGATTGCTTTAACGGTGAAGGAAAACATCGTGAGGAAACCTGTACATCTGATTTCTAGTCGCGTTGGTCGCGTTGCACACATCCGTAGGTGTAAATCTTAAATGCCCTACACGTGACCAAGGGTGATGATAAGTACAACACCAGGCAACCGCTGCCTATACCTTGTGGATTCCTATCCACAAATTAACACGGTTAAATTGTGCCACACGATAAGAGTGAGGATAAATAGATACAAATTCCTAATAAGTATAAAGAAGTATTTTTTTCGATTTACTCTTTTATCCATTAATTTTGCAGTGAAACGAATATAAACTTTTATGTTGCTTATTTTTACCGTAGTAGCTGTGCCTCTAATCTTTAATTATCCACAAAAAAAGAAATATTTCTGATATAGAAAAAAGTTTTTTCAATTTACTCTTTATCTATTAAATACAGTGAAAATGAATATAACCTTTTGTGTTGAAAATCTTATGCAATTTATTTTTACCGTAGTAGCTATGCCTCTGATCTAAAAGGTTATGGAGAAATGGGCAAAATCTTTATTTATGAGAAACAGTTTTACAATTTACTCTTCATCTATTAATCCCACAATAAAAATGAATATAACCTTTTTTGTTGAAAATTGTATGGACCTTAATTTTTATAAAGTCGCAATACCTCTAATCTTTAATTTATCAACAAATAGATGAAAAATTCAAATATAAAAATTATTTTTTCAATTTACTATTTTTCTATTAATTATACAGTGAAAATGAATATGACCTTTTATATAGAAAATTTTATGTACTTTATTTTTACCCAAGTAACTCTACCTGTAATCTTAAAGGTTATGGAGAAATAGACGAAAACGATGTTTATGAGAAACAGTTTTACAATTTGCTCATTATCTATTAATCCCACAATAAAAACGAATATAACCTTTTTTGTTGGAAATTTTATGCACTATATTTTTACCGAAGTAACTATACCTCTAGCTTTAATGGTTATCGAGTTACCGCCCATAGTCAGCGAAAATAACTAAGTTATAAAAGTAGTCTGATTTTGGAACTGTGACCGATTAGCGTTGTAAGACTGAACTTTTTCTATAAGGTTAAAGTCTGTTTTATCAATTTACATTGGTTGCAGACATCTTATGTGTTTAGTCCCAAAACCGATTTTTTACGATCTCTGACCCCCGCGTGATTTGGGACGGTGACCGATTTCAGCGAAAAAAAAAAATGTTATGGGGTTGTCCAATGTACTTACTTTCATATCCAAATTTCATTTTGAGTCTTATATGTTTAGTCCCAAGTACGACTTTTTTAAGGTTTTCTGAACGTCATAAAAATCTTCAGTGACCGATCTGGTCTGTAAGACTCGAGCCAAACGATTGAAAAAAAAAAGTTCTTACGAGCTAGACTGCTTCAGCATTCTTTTATGTTCAGGCCCATACACCTTGCTGGCTCCCGATCTAATTGAATATTTCCCTTGAAACTTGTTTTTTTAACTAAGCATTTTTTTCAATACAAATGATCAAATACATATTATTTCTTTTCAACCGACTTCAAAAAAAGGAGGAGGTTCTCAATTCGTCGGAATCTTTTTTTTTATGTATGTTCACCGATTACTCGAAGATGCCTGAACCGATTTGGAAAATTCTTTTTTTGTTTAAAAGGGTATACTTCACAGGTGGTCCCACATAAATTTTATCGAAATCGATTCAGCGGTTTTCTAGAAAATCAACAAAAACATAGCAAAATTGGAGTTGTTGCGATTGAAGTCGGTTGTTTTAAACGAATTCAGCGTGGTCAATTATTCTCTCTGTAAAAGCTTTTAGTTTTATAGCCCAGTCAGTAGGCATTTTTGCCCATGGAATAGAAATATAGAAATTGGTGTTCAGCGGTTGTTTTAAGTATGTTTGTAGAGTTAAAAAAGTTTAAAAAAAGTACTTAACACTTCGCGCGCACTCCTTTGAGGATAATCATAAAGGGGGAGCCACGGGCAGAAGTAAGTTATAAAATAAAGTTTAGGATGCTATTTTTTTTTTCATAAATAATAATTAATAAAATAAATAAAAGTCGTTTATTTCGGATAACTAGTAAATGATCCATAGCAGGGTTAGTGAGACTTAAGATAGGTTAGTAACAGGACATATGGTTCATTCCAATCAAAAAAAAGCAAAAGGTAAACAAACATAGTATGCAGATGACATTGACATGTGTCAGTTCCATAGTAAGTTTGTTTACGTTTTGCTTTTATTTGATTGGAATGAAGTATATATTATAATATTTTTTTAATAATTTTCATTATCAAAAGTGTAATTCTAAAGTAATAAAACTTACGTTTTTCTGGTTGTGTAACCATTAGAACATTTTGCTCTTCTGTTCGGCTTTGAAGAGGAACTACATCTTCAATAGCAAAAATTTTGTCATGAACCTTAACTTTAGTATCATTTTGTGGAATTGAATCAGGTCCTAAATATAATGTTCCAATTAGCTCATAGCTAGTGCGCAATTTCTTTATTTCTGAAACTGTAAAATCATACCTGCAAAAAAGATATAACAGAAATTCTTTAAAAAATTGGCAGGGATCAAATTATATGAGGAGAATAATACTTAGCCTTATTTTCATTTATGAAATACGGAATTTAAATTTCCATTGAAAGAAATGACGCAAGAGGTTTCTAAATTCAGATTCCGATTCCACATTGGGTAAACAAAAACCCTGTCCCGTTCAGAAACAATGAAATATTCCACTTCAAAAATGTATGAGACTTTAACAACACTCAGTTTATAACAAGTGCTAAAATGTGACTTACCAGTACCCTTTTTCGAACTGGTCCTCTGTATTATGATTTATCATAACTGTCTTGCCTTCTTCTAAGTCTGCAATGTCTATCACAGTCCTGGCCCTTGGTCTAATTTCTTTTAATGAACAGTATAATTTTGAATCTTCTTCACTGAAAGAGAATAATCATGGGAAATGACAAGAGATAAATTCACTAAACAGCACTCTTCCTACAATATCATAAAATCTTTGTTTAGTTTATTATTATAAAATCACTGTGCAATATTTTAAAAATCAGAATTATTGAGCTAAAACCCCCCCACCAAAACTTCACAGTGGCTTCTATTCATCATTCATTTGTAAAAAAAAATTGGGTATCATTTAAACGGTTAGCAAAATATTCGTATTTTGGTGAGCAAAAAAATGTATTTGGTTGACAAAAATGACTAGTTGGTCGGCAACTTATGGCCAGCAAACATTTCAGATTCAATCAGCAGTTAATGTCATACTGGACTACTCAAAATTTTTTTGGTTAGCCAATTAAATATAATGGTTGCATTGAGTGAGCCACAATTAATCCAGTTTTGGTAAGCACTCGGATGGTTAGCAGAAATTTAATTTTGTTCAGCAAATAAAGTTTACTTGTTAAGTACAAAATGGGTGCAACTATTTATTTAATTACTCGACTGCGCCAGGAGGGTTTTGGTTTATTTACCCGACTGGGCAAGAAGAAGGGTTATTTTTACCCAACTGCGCCAGAGGTAAGGTTATGTTTTTACCCGACTGTGCCAGGAGGGTTAGGTATGTTTTTTTTTACCCAACTGCGCCAGGAGGGTTAAGTATGTTTTTTTTACCCGACTAGGCTAGAGGAAGTGTTATGTTTTTACTCGACTGGGGCAGGAGGGTTATGTTTTGTACCCGACTGCGCCAAAAGGAGGGTTATGTTTTTACCCAACTGCGCCAGAAAGAAGGTTGTTTTTACTCGACTGCGCCAGGAGCATTATGTTTTTCGAGTTTATGTATGTATGTATATTTCTTTGGCACGATCTAGCTAAGCTAAGCTAATCATACCACACGACTGCCTTTCGCTCCTTCATTTTTTTTATATGCGTACCTTACCTATTAGATAAACTGCCTACAGACATGTTTTCTCTGCCAACCAATTATTAAATCTTACCAACCAAGTAATTATTTTGCAGCACATGTGTTTATTGAGCAGACACAATAGATTACAAGCTGACTGCATACTGGTTAAATTGGAAAATATTAAGATTTTTTGCAGCCAGATTTTTATTTATTGCGTACAAAATATTTGTTTGCTGTCCAAATGATTAAATAGCAGATTTTTGTTGCCAACCAAATTAAATAACGGCAAACTGTTTAATTACTTATTTATATATTAAAATTTGACTATCTCCATACAAAGTTGGCCGATCACATGATAAAATTAGTATGAAAGGTCCAAAAAATTTTTTGAGAATTGACCATTCGTTATAGGGAAAAGTTTTTTAGTTTTGTGAATAGAAGCCACTGTCAAGTTTTGGTGAGGGGTCCAAAAATAACCCTGTATAAGACCTTTTCGTGAAGGATATTTTTTTATTAATTAGCAAATTAACAACTTACTCAGCATCAAGTTGAACTTTGTAAAGTAACCCCTCATGGTCATCAGTCTTATTCTTAGTTTGTTCTTTATCTTGTTTTTTCTTGACAGCAACTGTTTTACTGAAATACTTTGCAATACCTTTTTCCTTGGTTTTTGACACCAACTCCTTACTTGATCCTTCTGTAGGTGGTTCATTTTCTGAATCTGAACTTGGCTTTACATTGGAAATTTTACTGTCTTCAATAACAGTATCTCGATTACTACAAGGTTGATTTGGGTCATAAACTATTCTCACTATTTTGCCCTCAAACCAAGCACCTTGCTCTCTGTCTTTCATATCAATCAAGTCACCAATAGCATACAATTTGCTTTCAGCATCTGTATATAAGTGTAATATAGAGATTTTAATACATGACTGATACAGAAAAATTTACTATCAAAGTAACAATAGGTTAAAAAACATAATCCTGTATTTGCTGTTGCACAGGTAGGTAAAAAGTAAATACACAAACCTTTGTAATTAATAAGATTTTCATTATCTTTGGTCACTTCTTCCTGTGCAGTTAATTTATTAGATTTGTTGGTATCTACTTCAACTTCTTTTTCACTTTTAGCCATAAGTTGAATGACATCATTCAGCTTTATGTTGTAGTCATGAAATGTGTATCCATCCTCCAGCTGAAAGTTCATATTGTATTATAAAAAATATAAAACTCATTACCAAGTTTAAATCAATCATATTTGAACTCTGTTTAAAGACAATATGTATATAGGTATTAACAATTAATTTTGATTTACATATATTGTACCATAGCTGTTTCTCAAATTTTCCAAATTAACCATTAGGTATACTTTAATTTTTTTGTGGGCTTTATGTGACTCACAGATACAGGTGTCACATCTAATGGGTCTCTATGACGATTGGTCATAAACTGTGGAAAACCAGAAGTAGATAAGTACTAGAATGAATCTGTTCCTTCTCTACGATTCCATATTGTGATTGAAGGATTGAAGATTGATGGAGTTAGTTAGTGATACACATAGTTTGGTGTTCCAATCTATAATAAATGGTCTTAAAGCTAATACAAAAAAGCTAGGGTTCCAGCTGGACTCAATTCCCAAACCTAAGTTGTCTGTCCATTTGATCTTTAAGTAAGTATGTCTTATGAAATTATATTATATAGCAGGTATACACAAACGATTATAAAAACCAATTAAGATGCCTCCATACAAAAAAAAACCGGCCAAGTGCGAGTCGGACTCGCGCACCGAGGGTTCCATATAAATTCATAATCACACATATCTTGAACTCTATATCAAATTTGCAGGCCTGCAATCCCTTGAAGCTGTGAAAAATCAAACTTCTATGCCAACGCAATCAAGAGATACAGCCGTTAATGCAGCATATTTGGACACTTGCATGGGAATCAAAACCTATAGGGTACTTCCCATATACCAAAAAATTGTGATGTAAGTAACTAAATATTTTTGGTTTTCGGACTTTTTCCTTTATTTGTGCCATAAGACATTGCTTCCTGCCAAATTTCATGATTCTAGGTATACAGGAAATACCCTATAGATTTTGATACCGATGTGAGTGTCCAAATATGCAGCATAAGCGGCTGTATCTCTTGATTGCATTGGCATAGAAGTTTGATTATCTCACAGCTTCAAGGGATTGCAGGCCTGATGTATAAATTTCAACTTGTAACGTCTATACATTCCTGAGAAAAAGGGTCTTGACAGAAAGACAGACGGACGGACGGATGGACGGACAGACGGACGGACGGATAGAGGGACGGACGGATAGACGGACGGACGGACGGACAGACGGACGGACGGACAGACGGACAGACAGACGAACGAATAACGAAGTTATCCTATAATAAGGGTTCCTTTTTTCCTTCGTTTCGTACGGACGGAACCCTAAAAATAGTTCTTTCAAATAATAATCGTTCTTTTTAAAAAAAAATGTTTACCTCTATACCAAGTTTTTACATTTATGACAACTGTCCAAATTCATACAAAGCTCAAACTTAGAATGATTATAAAGCATAAATAAGTACGTTAACATAACATCATAAAATCAGACTCGCAGTTGGCCGATTTTAAGTACAATAGGTATCTATGATACAATACATATGCTTTATCAAAATAACCTTAATAATTAAGTTAATTCGTTAAAGCTTTACGTACCAATTTTCCTCCATAGAATAGACGTTGTAATTTAACATCTACATCAAATTTTTCTTTAATTATGCGTCTAAATTGTTCTATTTTGGTCAACTTGGATTCTACCACAACAATACTGTCCGGTTTACCGAATATACGCACCCGTACATGCATGACTAACAGCGTTTAAAAAGCACTTAGTTAAAGTTAAATAATTATTATAGCTATTCAAAAACCTAAAATTGTAAAAATTGGCCAAAATCAGTTTAAACATAAAATTTCAAGTTCCTGTTGCCTCCAGGGATGTAGGATCCATCGCATTATCATTTTTTTGATAGTTAAAATGGCGCGAGCCGCGAGCGAACATATGACAGCAAATCATAGATTTTTTTAATAGGGAAGGTAAAGGATTAGAGCCATCCATAGCTATACAGCCTTGTCTGTTGGAAATTCTACTGACAGTTTCGTCTCAAAAGTTAAAGCCATTTATTGTATATTATTATAAATCGTTTCTTCCGCGAAATTTATGGGATACAAAGACTCGGCAAAGACTTAAATATTATGTCTGAGATATACAATATAATCGAATATTTTAAAATGTTGTGCGTAGGCTGTTCATATTTTATCTAAATAACCTCCGTTACTATTAATACATTTATAGTTCATTCCAATCAAAAAAAAGCAAAAGGTAAACAAACGTAGTATGCAGATGACATTGACATGTGTCAGTTCCATAGTAAGTTTGTTCACGTTTTGCTTTTTTTTGATTGGAATGAACCATAGTCAAACGCACAATCCACTCATTAATCCAACTGTCCCACTTTTATTTAGGAATTAATTCAAGTTTTTTCCTCAAACGTACTAACTTTCTATTCTTTTGACAGAAACTTACGTCGAAGTCTATGAAGAGCTATGGAAGAATTTTCCAATACTTTAATGTCGGATATCTGCCAGAAATTGTGTATAGTTCATTCCAATAAAATAAAAAACAGAAGATTAACAAAGTTAGTATGCAACTGACATTCACATGTGTCAGTTCCATAGTAAGTTTGTTTACCTTTTGCGTTTTTTTATTGGAATAAACTATAGTGACACCCGCTGAATGGCCGGTGCTTTTATCGTAATGTAGGGACCACGAACTGAGTATTGTGTTCGGTCCTCGATTATGTAGTTCTGCGATTGATTTAGGTAGACCTGTATACCATTGACCAGTAAAAATAACGGTCCTGTGCCTTTTAAGTAGAACAAATTTTATCAACATCGATTATTAAAATAAAAATTATAGAGCGTTTCAACAAATAGTTCCTTTGCTGTTATGTTGGCACCACTGTCTATCAACGACATCAACACGCGAAGACTCTTCTACCGATTTTGTTAGTGTGTGTCTGCATTCTATGTAGTGTGTGTCTGAGATCTATGTAGTGTGCGTGGAAAACATTGCTGCCAACATAACGGCATAGGAACTATTTGTTGAAACGCATTATAGTTTATTGGTTGATTTTGATTTTTGAACTTGTGTTGGTGGCTCTTCATCCTCGAAGAACTATTTGTGGCTTTAGAATAAAGTTGATTGTAAGATGACCTGACCTGAACCATGATTTCATTTATAACATTACAAAAAATACTTCCGACGTACTAAGGGGCTTTTATATGTAAAGTCCCCTATAGGGGACTTGAGGACCGAGGAATAAATGCATATATCATCACTTTATGTTAATTAAAATTACATTATTAGTCCGACCAATCATTCAACGTGACGTTGCTATTCTATTCTATTTTTCTATTTGGCATTCCACATCTCATTTATTAAGGAGTGATTTTGCCAATGTCAAGTGAAAGTTGCGGCTCTAAGGGTGATGGGCACTTAACGACGCTCCAAGTGGTAGTTTGCTGCTGAAACTCGGAAAACGGAGCTGTCTTTCGAGTTAATCCTCTTCTTATGACCGCTTATCACTGAATCGGAATCACAGCTATTTTCCCATCACAAAAATAACGTTGAGACTACTCTAAAACGGAAATAATTAAAAAATGTACTCAGCAGACGTGTGTTCGGTACAAGTCCCAGCAACCAACCCCCGTGACGTTGCTTCTGATGCTCGTTGTAAGAGGGGGTCAATCGAGTACCTATTATCTTTTTACATTTAAATGCGCTGTCATATTTTTGTGTAAAGAAGATACAGAAATATTTAGGAGTTTCTCTAACTAGCGATAAGTAATTCGTTGATCTTTTCTAACAGGATTTTCCACTCTGCCGTACAAATTATAAACACAGTAAGTGACAGATTTTGAACCTTGCACCACGTTTCGAATAAGGTTCAAAATCATTCGCACCAAATCTGTCACTTACTGTGTTCTTAATTTGTACGGCAGCACTAGTTTTGTTTTTTGACACTGTAATTTTCACAGGCCTCTCTGGCCTCGGGTTGCACTACGATTGAACTGTAAAAACAACTGTTCAAATTCCTTACAGTATGAGGTTTTAACCAATACAGTAAAAATCTCGTGAAAACATTTTTTGTATTGTAGAACCTCGCTTGAAATAGTAGATAATGACATACATCATAGTCCCGTTTGCTCAATGACATCATCTCAGAAACTTTGAAAAATAATATAGGGCATTTTCAAAATTTGTGCTTCGTTACGAAATGGAATTGAAAAAAACATGTCAGCTTATTTTTAGCAGAATTTGTTTGAAATAGATAGATGATATTATGACGAACATAAGACATCATTTTTTTTTTCATTTTGTTAAATTTTCTTTGATTTATTAGAGTTTTTGCTGTTTTTGTGAAACACTACCTGAGAAAAGTTCCATTTCATCACAAAACTTAATGGGGTTTAAATAAAAAAGTTTTTATCGCACAGTTCCTTTAAATGTTTATAAAGTTTCGAAGTATTGTATTCTTGTAGAATTTACAGACAGTATTCAAAAACTAAGACAAATAATTAAATATTTGTTGCGATTCCTTCATTACGTTATTTTACTTACACACTGTCATTTTTTTTTCTTGATTGACAATGATTATTGTAAAATTTGCAAACAAGTGCCACTTTTTAAGTAATTACGATATGTTAGCTATATAGATATTTTAACGTATTTAGACTTACAAAGTTACTACAGATTTTTAATAAAATCTGAAGTAATCACTACAGAAATATTAGGACAAAAACGTGATAGGAACTCTTTTATTACGTAATGGAAAAGTAAGGAAACGCTCACATGGTACAAAAATACGTCTTGGCGTTATATTTTATTTTATAAACTTGATTTGACTTGATTGTATTATTAAACGTTTGAGATCCAATACCATCCGTCTTTTTTTATGGCGCACAGTGTGTTAGAAACCGTCATTTTGTCTCACCTTGATTTTATTGCAGAATTCAATAGTTATTACCATTTCAAACATCAGAGTAAAACTCCGAAATCGATACGACTTTTAGTTTTTCAGGAAAAAAAAATCAAAGTTTGCCCATATCCGGGTCATGAAATATTAAAAAAAAATCTTAAAAAAATAATTCAATTAGTTATTTCGATTTCAATTACACCAATTAAATAAACATATAAAACCACATCTTTCTACAAGTTTTTATACACTTATTGTTATTTTATAACGAGATATGAATTTATTTCTCATTTTCAGTTTTATTTTTTTTATGCCACTATAACGCCGTATTAGAAGGAGATTTGTATATAAGACAAAAGCTTATATAAGCCTTTATCAACAGTATTAAAACCACAATCTAATTACGCGTTATACGGAAGTTGCAAGAAATATAAGTTTTATCCGGATTTTTTGCAGCTAGGGTTGTCACTTCAGGTCAGTTATTAATATATCCGGAATCGGATTTTTCAGATGAGATTTGTTTACCCGACTACAACGAAACGAAAATGGAAGGGCAATGTGTTTGACCTGTATGTGTATATGTATGTATGTATATCCGTTCCTATGCCTCCTCATAACTTCTCAACGGCTGAACCGATTTTGGTATATAATACGTCATAAGATTCGTCTTGATAGCGCGAGTGTCACTGGGTACATATCTATCTATCTATCTATCAGCCGAAAGACGTCCACTGCTGGACAAAGGCCTCCCCCAAGGATATCCACACCGACCGGTCCTGTGCGGCTCGCATCCAGCGGCTTCCTGCAACCTTTACCAGGTCGTCCGTCCACCGAGTCGAAGGCCTGCCCACACTGCGTCTTCCGGTGCGCGGTCGCCATTCAAGAACTTTACTGCCGCAAGGGCCATCTATTCTACGAGCTATGTGCCCTGCCCACTGCCACTTAAGTCAACCGATTCTGAGAGCTATGTCGGTAACTTTAGTTCTCCTACGTATCTCCTCATTTCTGATTTGATCACGTAGGGAAACACCAAGCATAGCACGCTCCATCGCCCTTAGCGTGATTTTGAGCCTTCTTATGAGGCCCATAGTAAGCGACCATGTCTCGGATCCATATGTCATTACTGGCAACACACACTGGTAAAACACTTTAGTCTTAAGAAACTGCAGTATTTTGGACGTGAAGATATTGCGAAGCTTCCCGAACGCTGCCCAGCCGAGTTGGGTTCGACGATTGATCTCTTTCTCGAAGTTGGACCTACCTAACTGGACTGTTTGTCCCAGGTATACATATTGGTCGAAAGCTTCGAGTGTAGAGTCTCGAACCTTCAGAGGAGTGGGTGTAACACGGACGTTTGATATGATTTTCGTCTTATCCATGTTCATTTTAAGACCCACTTGTTGGGAGACTCTACTGACTCCTTCAAGCATTGCGCCTACGTCCTCCAAGGTCTCAGCCATAATCACGATATCGTCAGCAAATCGAAGGTGAGTGATGTACCCGCCATTGAAAGATACATTGGTACATAGGATTCTTAAAAAATCTAAATAGCAGATTTTATGCGTTTTAATGTGTGGGCTGAAAAAATATAAGCGTTTCATAAGTCAAATGAATAATACTTACTATATTAACTAAAAGTGTAAAAATAATAATAATTTGAAGAATAAAAAAACAACTGGGTAAAACGTGATCTTTGAATAAAAACTGAAAAGAAGGAAACAAGGCTAGTAGTCTAAAATTATGTTAAGTATAAAGTAACTTTAACAGTGGGGCATATTATTGGGAAGATTGGAGCCGGTCTTGATTTTTAATGGGTCTCGACTGTTAGTTACTATGTTCCGCACTTAACAGAATTCTAGACTACTGGACTTGTTTTCTTCTTTTCAGATCTTATTTAAGATCATTTTATGCGCAAGTGGGTCTCTGATTTTTTAAATTATTATGTTTTTGGTATGTTTCGATTAAATGTTACATGTTACATGGATATCGATGATATTGAAATTTTGTCTTATCCAACGAAGACTAGGCTAAAATAAAAACAATAAAATAAATAAATAAAAATAGAAATGTTTTACTAGTTTTAGGCAATTATCAATGAAATCAATTATAATCAATCATGTGTTAATAAATTTAATTGTAAATAAACTATTGTATATACGGATGAAAAATATTCCGGCATCCGGATATAAAAAGTGACAACCCTGAAAAAAATGTTAAATCCTTTGTATCTTCCGTATAACGCGGCATTAGATTGCGGTTTTAATACTGTTGATAAAGGTTTGTTTAAACTATCGTCCTATATATAAATCTCCTTCTAATACGGCGTTATAGTGGCATAAAAAAAATAAAACTGAAAATGAGAAATAAATTCATATCTCGTTATACAATACAATTAAGTGTACAAAAACTTGTGGAAAGATGTGGTTTTATATGTTTATTTAATTGATGTAATTGAAATCGAAGCAACTAATTGAATTTTTTTTTAAGAATTTTTTTTTAGTATTTCATAACCCGGATATGGGCAAACTTTGAATTTTTTTTCCTGAAAAACTAAAAGTCGTAGCGATTTCGGAGTTTTACTCTGATGTTTGAAATGATACTAACTATTGTATTTTGCAATAAAATCAAGGTGAGACAAAATGACGGTTTCTAATACACTGTGTGGCGGTAGTTATCACTTTTTTATTGAGAGCAATACCCAAATCATATTTTTGAAGTATTACTTTCAATAGAAAATGTTGTTAAATGTGTAAAATTTAATGTGTAAACTTATGATCAACAACTTTTTAATAAATGAAAAGAAACTTTTATTCTCAACACAAAAGTCCGATAATCGATGTGTATGAGTGTTCAAATAGATTTTTTAAAGTTTATATAAAAATTTTAACAAAAAATGACAATTCAATTCAGGATTCGACCCAAAAAATATGGTAAGTGGATGGTGATTTTTGGATGGAGGACTTTAAACTAACTACAAAATAACTTTATGCGTTCTGCACCACTGTTATCTTCTATATATAGAGTTTAAAAATAAATAAACAGCAAGACCTTTTTTATTAAAATCTATTAAATATTCAATAAAGACTCTCCTTTATCATTCCATTACATTACGGTTTTTTCCGCTAATATATAACGTTGCAAAATGGATGTCACGTTCTATATATAGAGTTTAAAAACAAATAAACAGCAAGACATTTTTTATTAAAATCTATTAAATATTCAATAAAGACTCTCCTTTATCATTCCATTACATTACGGGTTTTTCCGCTAATATATAACGATGCGAAGTGGATGTGACGTAAACCTACGAATCTTGAATCATTTAAACTTTAAGGTTGATTGATGAAAGTTCGCTCAATTAGACTTATAACTCAAACAAAAGAATAAATATATTTATTATAAAGACCAAAAGAAACAAATATGTTTGTTACTCTTCTCAGAAAACCGCATTCGTAGTGGAACATCAAATTAAATGAGCACTGCCAACGACTCTTTCCGTCACAGATTTATGGAAGACTGGCAATCCGAAGATAATGGTTTTCTAGGCGAAAATAGTGTTACGATTATCCAAACTCAATATTTAAAATTGAAAAATTACCGTTGGAAAGAGGATTATAACGGCCCGTTGCGTAGTGGAATTTCACCACTTGAGATTTGTAGGACAACACAAAATTATATTTTATTCTAGTTTTAGCTTGTTTTACTAATATTTTATGGTTTTTGGATAATTCTGAATCTATTTGGGTCTAAAAAATACCCTCTTTATTTATGCTATAACCGACAGATTACTTAAAATTTGTTACTAAACTTGAGGAGATAGGCGCGAGGCACGTCAAAAACACGTCATTCTTCGTAGTATTTTGCGTTTATTTTCATTATTAAAAATAATTTGGCTGTTTTTCTGTATACATAATAGAGCAAAATAGTCAACATAAATTATTATTCCGGGAAACCTTAAACAACTGGGCTGTTCAGTAATGAATAGGAAATTCTTGAGACACGTGCATTTCGAGCTGAGCAAAATTTTTGAAAATGCCTAATGACGTACCTAATTTACAGAAAGGTGAAATAAACGTATACAGTGCTGTAAGGGATGTCACTTAATAACAAAATTTAAATCGTTCGCACATACGTCAAGACTTCTTGAACACCTTACGTATTACTTCGGTACTATATCTACATATTGGTTTCGGGCAAAATTGTGGGTTTCACGGTTCATAAGGCCGCGTTCAGAACCTGCATGTTGACAGCACAGTATAAGGACATTATACAGTATAGACACTCCCTGCCGCTATCTGAAGGCGACCTCACCCGTGTGACCGATGTGTGACTTAATAGTCAAGGGTTGGCAAATGGGGAAGAAAACGCAAAGCTATTTGCAGATGGCGCTACGGACGCTTGACTCATAACAACTTTCAATTAATTCTGCGTTTTTATTATCGAGGTGTTATAAATTAGTTTTTTTTTCTCTAAAATTGTTAAATGGAAAATGTATGCGACTTGGACTGTTCCTCAATTAAAGGCGAAGTTGAAAAGTACATTAGGAAATTAATGATTTCCATTATTATTGCAACCAATTGCCACACAAAGAGGCATTTTTTTAATAATCTTATGTTTAGAAAAAAAAGACGATTCAAAAGTATGTGCAAAACATCTACTTAAATAAAAAACATTTTGAATTTTGATTTTTTTTTTTAATTTTGTTTACGTAAAAATTTTTTTCTATACGTTTTGACAGTTTTCTTCCCCTGAGGTAGCCCTAGACACTCATTCATGCATAAACATGTGTACAGCATGGATAGTACGTAATAGTTCCATGGTGTACAGACATGAAGAAGTGTCAAATTTCTATGTATTATAGTAAAAATGGCGCGAAATTTGTATGAAGTGTCCGGGGTGTGGTTGACAGCAACCGTTCACTCTGACAACAGGACAGCTTAACATAAATCGCATAAGTATGAAAGAGAGAGTCCGGAACGGTTGCTGTCAGTCAGAGTGCAGGTTCTGAACGCGGCCCAGTAATCGGTTTTACAATCAAAACAAATTATAATGCGTTTCAACAAATAGTTCCTATGCCGTTATGTTGGCAGCAATGTTTTCCACGCACACTACATAGAACTCAGACACACACTACATAGAATGCAGACACACACTAACAAAATCGGTAGAAGAGTCTTCGCGTGTTGATGTCGTTGATAGACAGTGGTGCCAACATAACGGCAAAAGAACTATTTGTTGAAACGCTCTATACATACCCTACCCCAACCAACACCACCACCAAGTCAGTCAGTGGGATGGGAACCATAGATCATAGACTAGTGCCATAGATTAGATGAATAGGTAGACGAATGTGTGTGTACTGTGCTGTAATCCCACTTTATTGAAAATCGGACATACTTCACATACTACAACATCATTATGGTCTTCTTACCAAACAAAACCAAAAATCTAGACTAAAAAAAAAACATTATAAAAGTAACCTCAAACTGTTAGCTACAAAAAACCGATAAAGTAAAAATTACCGGTAACAGCACTGCTACGTTTGTCGTTTTGTATAAAATGGCGTCAGCCGAGTTTTTAGAACAAGCTTTGTCTACAGACGTTGACGAGAACGCAGTAAATGCGATAGTGGGGTCACTAGAAAACCAGCTAGTTACATCCGTGTCCTCAGTTACATCGCAAAGTAATTTAGTAAATGTTATCCCAAATCAATTTAGTAACATTACTTCGAGCGGAAATTGTGTACAGAAATACAATACGGAGCAAATCGTCGGTGGAGAGTACCAAGGAATAAACAGCAGTGTGACCCATGCGCAGTATGTCAATATCCCGTCATCTGCTTCCCAAAGTTTGAGTGCTAATGTTTCGAATGCTAATGAATCTCTAAAAGTAATATACTCTCAGTCCTCACAAAACCTATCTAACCCTACCAATCGTTTGACGTATTCAACGCATTCATTAGCAAACGGGTGTATTCAAAACCAAATCGTAGTGCCTCAGTCTGGAAGTAAAATAATCACAATGCAACCACCCTTGGTGATAAAACAAGGAACCACATCAGGCCAAGTGGGCATGCAGCCTGGCATGGTCACCGTGCCAATGTCCGTAAACTCTAGTATGCCGACTTCTATTCCCAATGTGATGACTCTGAATAAACCAGGAGGACAAAATGTTGTTGTCACTACCCAAAACTTGGTATCAGCTCAGCCTACTATAATACCCAATGTGCAGATATTGAATATGAGACCTGGAACTCCAAATGTTGGTGCTCAAAAGTCTGTGGCAACTGTATCACCAAGGGTTGTGATTGGAACTCCTCAAGTTGTAGGGACGAGAGCAGCAGCACCTGGAGTAAGTGGCTTTCACTTTTATTTACATAAAATATACCACATTCTCTTATACTGCATGCCAATTTTATTCATGAAAAGCACAATCTTAGTTTCACCTGGTATGATTGAATTGTACTCAACATCATTAAACCATTATTATTACTAACATTCCTACTCTAACTAATACTCCTAACAAGAGGAGGCCATTAAGTCAGTAATTATTTACTTTATACCTTAACAATTTATAGAAACCAAGTAACACTAATTAGACACAAATACTGTTTCTAAAAAAAAAACTGCTTGGCAGTTGTCTTCATATTAAGAAGAGGCCCACATTGACAAAAAGTAAGTCCAGAACGTAATTCACACTGCTTATGGAATGCCCTTCCTATGTCCTAATATTTTTTACATTCTGATTTAACTTTGGAGAAAATTGCCAAGATTCATGAGTAGAAGCAACATTTTTTTTAGGTATTCTCTATTTACAATAGTGAGGATACAATATTGAAGAGGTGAAACAAAAGTTAAACTAGTTTGTTTTTGGATATTGTTAACAAAAATATGGAATATTAAAAATCTTCATTCTTTATTCAAGAAATATGAAAAAATATTATGTCTATGTGATTGATTATGAATTATAGAAAAACTTACATTGAGAAAAAAGAAATTAAAATTATTATAATATAATAATATAAAAGATCTGCAGCTGATATGGTTAATTTGCCTATTGATAAAATGAGTGTTCATTCGAACACTATATCAAAAATGTGAAGCAATAGGTATGGACTGTAACTGGCAAATTATCATATCTGAAGCTAATGTGTCAACTTTAAAATGTTAATTATGTCCAAATGTATGTGTAAGCCTATATACATATGTGTTTCTAGAATCTTGTCATCAAATGCGTATGTCACAGGGATATGATAAAATCTGTGATTTGATGACCGTGTGTGTAGTCAGTTAACCTGCGTGATCGACCCGACCACGCAAGCCGCACTGAGCCACTACCGCTTCTTTTAAACCTTAAACCTTTTAAATACTACAGTATAATATTAATTTTATCATATCACTAAATCAGTTTAGGATTTGATCAAATCACTAGATTCGTTTAGGGATATGATAAAATTGTTTTATTATTTTAACATATCCCTGCGACACATACATAACTTAGAACTCATTAGCTCCATCACTATCATTCTCAACTGTGACATGCATGCATCTAGAAAAAAGGTCAATAAAGTCACATTTTTCATTTTAATTATCTAATTATTATTAGTAGGTTTCATTACATAAACTGACTAATACCATCAAATTCTATAAAAATAGATATGTATTTTACTGATTTATGTAAGGCGCAATGCTCTATTAATGTAACATTTGTAAATAAAATCAAAAGCAATAGTATAATCAAAAGAAAAATAATATATACACTCTTATTGTTGTTGCACACTACTTTTAACCAGACTATTATTTCCTAACAAATGACCTGCTTTAAATTCATTTATTTAATTTCTGAGGAACTTATTATTTAACTAAAATAATTTGCTACAAAATTAATATTTATTGAGTTTAGAGAAATTAAAATCAAGCATTCATTTTTAGATAACACTGCAAACTCTGCAGAGCCTACAACCGGGGCAGCAGGGTCATTTGTTGTTAAAGACTGAGAATGGTCAATACCAGCTCCTGAGGGTGGGTCCCGCGCCTACGGCCAGCACTCTCACAGCACCCCAGAGTCAGACCATCCGATTGTCAACTGTGCCGGCAGTAAGTAGGCACCACGCAGCTACTGACACCTAGTGTTGAAATTGGACAATTTGTTAATAATTTAATATATAAGTTGTCCAGTTTCAAGATGCTAATAATTATGCATGTTAAATGGTGAAGGCGCATGAATAAGTGAAGGTATTCACAAGGTAAGAATCTAATCCAAGTTTCATTTTCACTCTTACTAATCAACCTTATTGCATAGAATTAATAGGCACTGTTTGTTTTTCCTTAACTGTCATTTGGCAAAACTGTTATTGTAAAGACAACCATTTTAGAAACAATAGTTCTTCAAAATGTGTGGAGCAAAAGTAAAATATAACTTTTTTTATCAGAAATCGCGTGCATGGCTGAGACTGAGAAAAGAAAGAATATAAGTACTGTGTTTATTATTTATATCCTAATTAAATGATTTTCGTTGAACAGCATCCCGGAGTGCCCACTGTGTCCACTAGTATGGCGGCGCCTGCTCAGTTGGCGCCGCAAGTGCCCAGCGGAGCAGTGACCGCGCCAATTGTAGCGGCATCCGCAGGTCCCGCCACTCCGCCCCCGCAAACACCAACAGTTACTACCCAAGTAGGTATTTTTTATTACCCTTTTTAGTATCAACTACATAATTACTACCTATTACATTTTCCCTAAATACATATATTTACAGAAACCTTCAGACAACACAAAAGAAAAATGCAGAAACTTCTTAGCAAATCTTCTAGATTTATCCAGTAAGGAGCCTAAATCAGTGGAGAGAAATGTAAGGAGCTTGATCCAGGAACTTATAGACTCGCAGGTAGAGCCAGAAGAATTTTGTGACAGACTTGAACGGTTACTAAATGCCAGTCCGCAGCCCTGTTTGATTGGGTTTTTGAAGGTTAGTGACATTTTTCCTAGTAATATATTCCACAAAAAGCTTAAGTTACTAGGTTTTTGTGATTTATTAAAAGAAAGGAAAGTAAGAAAGCTTTGTATTTACAGAAAAGTTTGCCACTGCTTCGTCAATCGTTGGTGACAAAAGAACTTGTGATAGAGGGCATTAATCCTCCTGCTCCTCATGTAGCATTTTCTTCCGTACCAGCCCCTTCACAGCCAATTATTTCTACACAGAATGTGCAAATGGTAAGTTGCTGTCTGTAACTTAAATTGCATACCAGTACGGGCAGGAGCTCATAAAAGATGCGTGTGACGATATAAAGTTTTATCTTTAGATGCTTTTGCGACATAGCTATCGCAAACGGATACACAATGCTGCTCCAATACCATTGGTTACTTGGTATTTAGTATACACCACCCGCACTACCACACTACGTCTTTGGTACCTACTCAACTTATATTGTCACTAGATAAAAATGAAATAACGCTTTGGTCATGTTGAACTTAGCAAAACGAAGATGGTGAGTCGAGCCCGACCCTCACTACCCTTCTGCCCCCGGTGCTCCCGGTGACCCTAGCGCCCCCTATGGTGGCACCGAATAAAACGGTTAACGTTATTTCGGTGCAGTCCACACCCCCACTACAGGTTGGTCCCGTGCACGGCGCCTGCGCCTACGCCTGTGCCTGAGCTGCGTTGTTCTATGGTCATGTCATGTCGTTTGCTTTGTTATTATTTACAATTAGTTTCCGTCAACTACGTATCTCTCATTCGATATGCCACATAATCATTGTCTTAACTGTTGTTTCTTGTAGTGGTTTAGTAGTTTTATTTTAACGCTTGGCATGATATTATAAAGTTTCATGTAAAATTAATGTGAAATTTTTATTTCTCTAGGAACAATTTAAAGCGCTTTAGTTCATAAAACTGTACCAGTAAATCTTTTCTTTTCTAAAACTATAAGAAAATCAACCTACATGAAGTATGAATATTGATGTTCTAGAATCTAGAGAATTCAATGTTATTGACTTTGTGTTCCCATTATTGATTGGTTGACTTCTGCGACCTCATAAATGCATGCTATTATACTATATCTCACTAATATTATAAATGCGAAAGTATGGATGTTTGTTTGTTCCACTATCACGCCGAAACTACTGAACGGATTTGGATGAAATTTGGCAGGTAGGTAGATGTAGCACACAATTTTTATCCCGAAAACTCGAAGGTTCACAGAGGAATGGCTAAAAACTCAAATTTTCACTAGATGGCGCTGCCTTAACATTTTATTTCTCTCTGGGCGCAGTTCTGAAACCCACGTAAACGAAGTCGCGGGCGGAAGCTAGTATAACCATAACTACTAAATTGACATTACTTACATTAGATTTCATGAGGGGTCATGTACAATTATAAGCGTGGGTATCGATTCTCGGAAGAAATAATAGTAAAATGACTGTCTCTAAAATAGGTTGAAATAATATCAACCTAAATAAAGCACAAAACAAGTCATTTCAGTGTATGTAAGATAGTCACAAGGATTTCCTTAATGTTTGCCAGCATAGGATACATTTAATAGGTTTCATAAATATTTTCAGCAAAAGTCTGCGGTTAAATCTGGTAACACAATAGCAGTATTACAAAACATTCCCGTCCACACAAAGATCAACGTGAGCAAGGTGAGCTCCGGCAAAACGATGACCGTCAGCAACAGCAAGGCGAGTTTCTCTCGGCCCGGCGCTCCCTCCGCCGCGCTCTCCACCGTGATAACGCCGGGGAAATCCTTACTCAAGGAAAAGGAGAAGAAGTCGTCTATGCAATATTCTTCACAGCCATTTGCTGACGACAAAATGGCTGGTGACGACGATATCAATGATGTCGCTGCTATGGGTGGCGTTAATTTAGCCGAAGAAACGCAGAGAATCCTTGGCTCAACTGAGATGATCGGCACACAAATCAGGTGCGTTGTGTAGCCTGTTACTGTCAGACAACAAATTTGTAGTTGTCAATCACAGTTATCGGAAACAAATATCTGTATGCTATTTTCAGGTCATGTAAAGATGAATATTTAGTGCCTATGAGTATAATGCAAGCTCGTGTAAAAGCAGCTGCAGCCAAACATGGCCTGGAAGAGCCTTCCCCTGATGTGGCTAACTTGATGAGTCACGCCCTTCATGAAAGATTGAAGAATCTCATTGAAAAACTAGCGGTGATTGCTCAGCATCGTATTGATCTTGTGATCAAGGTATAGTATATTTCTTTTAAAAATTGGCTGATTAAATAAAATAAAAAATAAAAAAAATTGTCAGCCAACATTAAGCTCCTGATATGACTTTACTTGCTGTATCTTCTCAGCCTTCTTCTGCATCTTCTTTACTCTCGTTAACAACCCATAACGTCCCCATTGCTGGGGCACGGGTCTCTTCCCATAATTTGGGAAAGCCATACAGCACAGGGGGGCCAAGTCCGGATTGGTGGGGGTTGTGGGGCTAGTGGCCAACCCCAGTGTCAGAAGTTTTCAAGCCGCCTGTAAGGCCTCCAAAATGGCTTAACGACTGCCATCTAATGATAGCAGCCGGCACCAACGGCTTAACGTGCCTTTCGAAGCACGGAAACGGTTGAGATAAATGCCACTAACAGTCAAACCCATCCAGGTTATGACCATGTCTGTAGTCAGTTAACCTGCGTGATCGATGCGACCACGCAAGCCGCACTGAGTCACGACCGCTTCTAGAGAAGCGGAAAAGCATCAAATAAGGAAAGATAGAGTCTACTCTATCTTTCCTTATTTTATTTGATGCTTTTTGTGGTAAAAATAAATATATATCTAACTGCTACAAGTATGAAACACATCTTCATAATGTGACGATTGATATTTTGTGTACATTGATGCAATGCTGCAATAGCGATTACAACAGCTCAAACCATCATTAAATAATGGATCAGTATAAAAGGTAAAGCTACTGCGAAATTCTTTGTTATTGTTACGGCGTAACTGAAATCAAGGACGGTAATATATTTTTATAGTTATTATATTTTAGTATCTCTATTTTTATTGGTAATATAATAACAACCTTTTAAAAGGCAGTTGAAAAATATTTTTGGTCACACTGATAAGACATGGTAGTTGCTTTATGTTGTTATGTATTTTAATATTCAATTTATATTTACTTATCTTAAGAAAAAACTAGAGCTTTTTATTTACCGGTGCTTATTTGCCATTATGTTAGTTGCGTGCCAATGAAAAGTATTTTATATTGCGAGTTTGAATCACTTACCGCTAACTAGTGCTGGATGCATGTTGTTGAAGAAAGAAAGCACTCGTATTTTCAGCAGTGGACTCTTTCTGGCTCACTTGATACGTAGGGTGTTCAAGAAGTCGTAACGTATATGTAAAAGATGAGAGTTAAGCGAACGATTTTATTTTTGTTATTAAGTAATATCCCTTACAGGACTATATACGTTTATTTCACCTTTCTGTAAATTCCGTCTAAGTAGTTATTAATTTTCAAAGTTTCTGAGATGACGACATTGAGCAAACAAGACTATGTTGTCATTTTCTACTAAAATTTTAAACCAGGTTCGTTCGACAATACAAAAAATGTTTTCACGAGACGTTTACTATATTGGTTCATAAGCTCGTACTGTAAGGAATATGAAACAGTTGTTTTTACAGTTCAATCGTGGTTAATTTGAGCTACATGACAACCCGAGGCCAGAGAGGTCTATGGAAATTACAGTGTCAAAAAAGAAACTAGTGGAAAATCCTTTTAGAGAACATCAACGAATTTCTTATTGCTAGTTAGAGAAACTCCGAAGAAGATACAGGAATAACTTATTATGTTTTTATAGTTCGTGTAGTTCATATATGACGGCGTCTTAAAATGTAAAAAAATAATACACTGTGGTACACCCTTCCCCCCCCCCCCCCCCCCCTTGCAAAGAGCATCCGAAGCCACGTGTCGTGTCGAATGGTAGCAATTTGTGCTAAACGATTCGAACACTTAAAACACATAAAACACAAGTTGATCTATGCATTTATTATAAGGATCTTCCAATCAACTTTATTCTAAAGCAACACATATTTCTTCGAGGATGAAGAGCCACCCACACAAGTTCGAAAATCAAAAACCACTTACAAACGTATGACGAATTTTTATTTTAATAATCAAAGGTTAATAAAATCTGTTATACTTTAATTAAATAAACAGGACCTTTCCTAGTCAATGATATACTTAGATAGGTCTACCTAAATCAATCGCAAAACTACATAATCGATGACAGAAATCATGACTCAGTTCGATACGATAATGCACCGACACATTAAGCGGGTGCTACTTCACAATTTCTGGCAGATATCCGGCATTAAAGTACTGGAAGATCCTTGCTTAGGTCTGACCTCGCGTAGAGCGACTTCGATTTTTTCGTTTTGTTAAAAACGTAAGAAGAGACGCACGTTTCTGTCAAAAGAGCAGTAAGTTCGTACGTTTGAGGAAAAAAAATGAATTAATTCCTAAAGAAAAGTGGGACAGTTGGATTAATGATGTGCGTTTGAGCAAAGGCATTAATAGTAACGGAGGTTATTTAGCAAAAATATAAATTTAATCACAATAAATAACACCCTACGTTCAATCCTAAACTGATGCCGACTTTGGTTTCGTTTGGTTGTAAAGCCATATTTAGGCTATCTCGTCAAACAAATTTTGTCAAGCTTATATTTTGTTTAATTTGGCTGAGCGAATATTACTCGATGTTACTTTGCTTACCAAGCAATGCGAAAACTCAATACATATGGACCATTCTACATACACAAATGCAGAACTATTGCATCATTTATTGTCATGAATAAGTGTGAATTTGTTTTATGAGTTTGATGTAATTATCGTGTGGCGTGAAATCTACGTTCGACTGTAACCGATCATATTAAACGTGGAATGGAGCTAAATCTCGTACTTAGTGCATATACCTACTTTTATTAAAAATGTTAGTGCGTTTGACTACATTTCACCTGATGGAAATTGTTGATGTAGTCGAGGATGGTACACGCAAACTCAAATAATGCCTATTAACTCTCGCCTACATGACATGTCGTAATTATAAGCGAGTTTATTTGGGCCTCGATGTTTATAGTCGTAAAAACTTTGAATGACGTTTCAAAATATAAATTTCATAAAAATAATTGCCAAGAAAATACCTTTAATCTTCTTCTTTTTATCGTGTGGTACATTTTAACCGTTCTATCCACAACGTATTGCTGCACTTAACATCACCCATAAGCAATCTAAATAACTTTAATAATCAATCACAAATGTATATCTATACATACTTCTATTTTATGCGAGAGCTATTATGATGCGGTTTGCGCATGAGCGACTGTTTGATTTTTATAATATGTTGATTCGTCATGATAATAAATAGCAAAAGCGGACCGATTTCTTCTATCATGATATGCCTTTTTCACTGTGACTTAGTCGCAGCTTAAGGTAAAATTAAAAAGTTTTATAGGATTAGCACTTGCGAGCGAGTAATTGAAACAAACTAAGTAGTTGAAGTGAGAATGGTTGGCTAAATAGCTCGTAGAAATAAAAGCTGAAATAGAAAAATAATAATCGAAAGGCGACTATGGGCTGAAAAACATAGTATTAGGCCAGCACCCCTCCTGGTGGAATGTTGATTTGGTGAAGTTAGAAGGAAGCTGCTGGATCTGTGTGATTCAGAATCATGCTGTAATTAAATCTAAGTGGGAAGGCTATGGATATGGACAACATTGGGCGTCTTGACACTGAAATGATTATGTTAACCACCCATATTGTCCCCACCGCAGGGGCACGAATCTCTTTCAGACCTCGGGAAGGTTAGGAGTACCACACACGGGGGCCAAGTCCGAATTGGTTCAGTGCGAGCACGGAAACGATCGAAATATTGTAAATTCCACTAACAATCAAATCCATCTAGGTTATGACCGTGTCTGTAGTCAGTTAACCTGCGCGATACAAACGACTATGCAAGCCACACTAAGCCACGACCGCTTCGCGCTTCGAGAGATTATTGTCAATAATAAAAGTTGTCCACGATCAATTTGTGAAACCCCATCACTGATTTAAGAACGAACGTGTGCAAAAGAGAGCAATGTTTATTTAGCTTTTTTAAGTCGGCCAAGATCAGAATTGTGCCTTACTTAATAACCTGCCAACTGCACTGCCAATGTCAAATTGTGCTATTACTATTTGTGTTATGTTTAATATATGCCAGTAAAATAGCATTTTTTTATCATGTTGCCAGCCATTTGAGCTAAGCGGAATGACTTATTGCTTATATAGAGAGTTCTAAACGCCCAAATCTTATCTGGTTTTGAATTATTATGTATGGTTAATAGTTTTAAATAAATTATTACGCATCAGTGTATCATATTATAAATAAATATTAAGTAATATTATTTTTACAAGTTTACAAGGTGGGTTATGGTTATGAATCTCACACGCACAATGTGTTAAAAACAGGGTTCGCATGATATATATCAATTGATATATATTGGATATATATCAATTGATATTTATGCTTGATATATATCAATATTGATATTTATATTTTCCTAGCTTTTAAGAGCTGATTCTTAAGCATGAATATGCCAAATCCAAAGAATAAAGATATGATTATAACAATAATAAATAAATGAGTTTATTTTAATTAACTATCTTCAAATAAAAAAAATAAAATAAACATTTTAGATTCAGTTATTTCGAAAAACATATCAAGAGTATAAAATTTGAATGTTATTTTGATAAACATCTTCAAATTATCAAACATATACCTACATTTAAATTCAGCTATTTCGAAAAAAAAATATTAGAGTAAGAAATTGAAATTAGTATGTAATTTTGATAAATATCAAAAATATCGTAAAATCGGATATATATCAAAAATATCTGATATTTTGATATTTATTATAAATATCGGATATTTACGAACCCTGGTTAAAAACCCTAATTTTGTAACATGCTGTTTTTATTACAAAAATCAATAGTTTGGATCATTGTAAGCTCTACAATAAACTCCGGCATTGATACGACATGTAGTTAATTGTTAAAAAAAAATTCAAAGTTGACGTATATCCGGTTCACATAAAAAAAATTAAAAAAGAACTAAGCTGCTTAATTAAGTTTTGATAATTATATGTAATTACATATTTAATACAAGATTTTTAAACAAAATTTTGTCTTCATACTTTAAAAAACTAATGAAATACAAATATTTTTGTCATTTTTCATATTTATTTATTTTTTCCACAATAACACCGTATTAGATGATCATTTATAGACTAAAATATAGACAAAATCTCCCTTTAGATACACATTTAAAAACACAATCTAATTCCGCGTTATCTAGAAGTATTGCGGTATTTGTCAATTTTAGTCAGGGTTGCCACTTTCGGATCGGATTACGGATCTTAAAAAATATTTATAAAAATATAATTAACTGAAATCCTCATGTTCATTCTCAAGGACCAAATTTTCATCATACTCATGGTCCTGGGACGACGCATATTCACTTATCATATTGTTTTCCTCCGATAGGTTTCAGCAGGCATACTGCGGCTGGTGATAATGACAACTTTTTTCTTTGTTTTATTTTGAGTTCCGATATGACGGGGTCAGATGAAATCAATGCTCTGTGAAATAAATCAAACATCGCTGCTTCACGACTGAACTTTCTGGCATGGTGTTCCCTATAAAATCGCCAGTATTTGTTACGCGATTCCGCCGCTTGTTCAGATAACTGAATTTATCAGTGACAACATAATTTTAAAACATTTTAATCTGCTTTCGTATTTATTCTACATATTTGTAATTGGTATTGGAAGTATTAAATTTATTTATTTAATCAAAGTGTTTTTTTATTAGGAACTATTTTAGCAATTTATATTTAAAAATTCCTCAGCTTTATGCACATATTGTATTGGTAACTAAAGCCATACCTTTCCCACGCGGGTGAGGTGAGGACTGAGTAAGTGGTAAATGGTAGTGACGGCTATTAGCAGTTAAGCGAATACACCCTGACACTGCAAATATTTTTGAATAACTGAATGAAAATGATCACTTCTAATAAATAATCGACAACCATCGACCATCGACAGCCATCAACAACAACTCTCCTTTTTACTTGATTGTAATAGCTGAAATATGTTTGTACCAGATAAATAAATATTATTATAATTATTATTGTTTGGTAGGTATACTTCAGAGGTGGTCCCATATAAATTATATCTAAATTGATTCAGCGCTTTTTGAAAAAATATATAATTGACCACGCTGAACACGTTAAAAACAACCGACTTCAATCGCAACAACTACGATTTTGCTATGTTTTTTGTTTTTATGTTTGTACTAATTGTTGATTTTTAACCGACTTCAAAAAAAAGGAGGAGGTTCTCAATTCGTCGGAATCTTTTTTTTTATGTATGTTTACCGATTACTCGAAGACGCCTGAACCGATTTGGAAAATTCTTTTTTTGTTTAAAAGGGTATACTTCACAGGTGGTCCCATATAAATTTTATCGAAATCGATTCAGCGGTTTTTGAGAAAATCAACAAAAACATATCAAAATTGGAGTTGTTGCGATTGAAGTTGGTTGTTTATATACTTTTTTCAAAAAGCGCTGAATCAATTTAGATAAAATTTATATGGGACCACCTCTGAAGTATACCTACCAAACAATAATAATAATATTTATTTATCTGGTACAAACATATTTCAGCTATTACAATCGAGTAAAAAGGAGAGTTATTGTTGATGGCTGAGTACAAACTATTGACGGCTGATACCTAAAATAGGCACCAGCACCCCCATAATGGTGATCATTTTATAAGCCAGAGCTAATAGGTTTATATTTTATTATAAGTTTATAACAAAAAAAGAATCATCAAAACAGATTTGTGATTGGCGGAGTTATTGCGTAACATACATACAAAAAAAAAACAACACAGTCGAATCGAGAACCTCCTTTTTTTAAGTCGGTTAAATAAAAAAATGGTGAAGTAACATCTGAAATTGCAAGTCTTACACGTTTTTGCTTATTATTTTTTGATAAATCTCGACCTTAGATATATTTTTAGAAGAAATTGCAAATATCTTGGAAACTAAAAGATATCGAAAATCTGACAGAAATTTTGCAAAGCTTAACTAAGAGCATGTAATACATGAGGCGCATATTGACTATGAAAAAAATGGCGTATCTCCATTTTTTTCTGTTTCCCATACAAATTCTCGATTCACTATTCAGATTTGGTACGGGAAACTAAAATTTAAATAATAAAAATTGCATTATGGTACATGTTTAAAAAGCGGCTAGCCCGTGTGTAAAAAGACTAAGTCTGCAATTTGGGTACGTTTTGTGCATATAAAAAAACTTTTAATTTACACAGCTCGCTCCAAGACAAGGGTTATTTTTTGTTTACTTTCGACATCCGATTTTTTTTTTGAAAAAAATGCAAATATCTCGGATGCGGTAAAATATATCGAAAATCTGACAGAAATTTTGAAAAGCTTAACAAAAATCACGTGATACATGAGACGCATATTGACTAAGAAGAAAATGGCCAACCTCATTTTTTTTTTAGTTTCCCATACAAATTCTTGATTCGCTATTCAGTTTTAGTACGGGAAACTAAACAAAAATGTAGATCGGATTTTCAATATTTTTCCTGTTGTCTATAGGTACTTGATTCTGAGTAGCCATGACCGCTTTTTCCAGTATATACTACCAAAAATATGGTAAACTGCACCACGCAGTAGGGTGACCATCTCAAAACTGGAGAATCTGCCCGACACTGGCAAAAAATCTGTCAAAATCTGCCAAACTCGACTCCAGAAAATGCCAAAAATATGCCATCATATTGTTGCCTCTATGGGGATGAAAATAAATAAATAGATTAGGTATATGCATCTTAAAGTAAAAAGAAAACATAAAAAACCTTACTTATGTTCGATAGAAAAATTATCATATTTTGTTCGAACTCACTGACTGCAAATAAGCCAATCATTTGGCTTCGCAGTCTTTAGTAATTTAAGAATATGAAACTCTGCGATATGAAACCTAAAAAAATAAATGAAGTATTCAAAATAATTTCTAAAAATATTTTTTTCACTTAACATGTAGGTACTGTACTATTACTATGTGTCAACATTTGCTTCAAATTCTTCATTTTGTTCATTTTCATTATACATTGATTTTAACGACATCGTTTTAATCATTTCTTTAATTGGTTTAAAGGAAATACAGTTTTCTTTTGTTGTGTTTAATGCGCGCACCGGAAGACGCAGTGTGGGCAGGCCTCCGACTTGGTGGACCGACGACGACCTGGTAATGGTTGCGGGAAGCCGCTGGATGCGAGCCGCACAGGACCGGTTGGTGTGGAAATCCTTGGGGGTCCATCCTTGGCTCCAGCAGTGGACGTCTTTCGGCTGATAGATAGATAGATAGATAGATAGATAGAATGCGCGTACATGTTTTTTTAGGAATCTGTTCCTTATTTTTGTTTCATTCCAGTTTACTTGGGAGTTACTTCTCTCAGTGAGTCCACCAAATAAGTCATGAAAAGAAGAAAGTAAATAATAAGACAGAAAATTATAAGTTTTCTATCTGTATTTTAAAAATAATAAGGATTTCCTTGAAATCTGACAAATTCTGCCACTTTTTTAAATCGTCAGCTTATTCTGCCAGAGCTAAAAATAGTGGCCAAATCTGCCCAAATGGCAGAAATTGCCACAAATGGTCACACTACCGCGCATGGCTAGCTTATACTGGAAAAGAGTAGTTTGATATTATGTCGTCGTGCGAACTTACGATATCACAAACAGTTTAATTTTATTTAATACAGCGACATTCACGAACATAATTATTATGTAAACATACCCACAGCACACTTATTATTATCAAAGCGGGCTAACCTGTGTAAACATCTAATCTATAAGTATTTAATAGTGTTATTTATTTTTGCAATTCTGAGTATTTGTCATTATTACCCGCTTAACTTTTAAGTTAATGAGGCTACTGCGTTACTGAACAGATTTGTGTGTTGGATAAGAATTAAACAAACAAGGATTTATTTGAAAAATGACAACCGATCACCGGAAACTTTGTACCATTAGTTTCGTTTACCATTTTTCTATTTATTTATTTCTCATTTTTCGTTACAGACTGATTCCCGATATGAAGTTACGCAAGACGTAAAAGGACAACTAAAGTTTCTCGAGGAATTAGACCGAGATGACAAAAAGCGTCGCGAAGATTCTGAGAGGGAAATGCTTCTTCGTGCGGCTAAGTCTAGGTCTAAAAATGAAGATCCCGAACAGGCCAAATTAAAAGCTAAAGTAAGCTTTTTGTTAAACCTAACAACTTTATACTTTTACTTTATACTAAGCTACTAGCACTAGAATTTAATCGAATTTTCATAAAAGTTTAAGTTCAATTACGTTTGTCTGAAAATAGAATGGTAATCTCAACAGTTGATTATCAAGAACAAGCTTTTCGTTCCTGCATTAGTTTGTAAGAGTTTCCCAAGACTGATTTCAGAAAACTCTTTATCTGGCAGTCTATATATTGTAATAGTGATCTGTAATCAGATCTGTAATTTGAACATTTATTTGTCGATTAATTTACTCACAAAGATTAACCAATACTCTCGCAGTTTAACGTTTACTGATTTTGAGTAAATTCATGATATCGGAACATATTTAGGAAGACGGGGGCGCCGGAATCCTAGGATCTGGAAATACTTCTAGCGTTCTCCAGAATGATTGAGGTTTTTTGTTGTCTTCACTTAATATTCCCGTACTATAAAACTGTTTAGGTCCAGCCAAACTAACAATACAATTATTGTAAAATTGATAATTTTTTCAGGCCAAAGAAATGCAACGAGCAGAACTTGAGGAACTCCGGCAACGGGAAGCTAACCTCACAGCCTTGCAAGCTATTGGACCTAGGAAAAAACCTAGACTAGCTCACGGCAGTAGTACGCTAGTAAGTACCTATGCTACAACGATTCAGATTTACGTACCTTATATTTTATGAATATGTAAACCTAATTGTAATTTGTGTTTTTAGACGGACCGAAGTCAGCTTGCTCTTCGCACTCGATTGAAGCGCATCAACCATCGTGATCTAGTGTTCTTGCTGGAACAAGAAAGGGAAACAGCTCATTCTGTAATGTTATATCGTAATTATCTCAAGTGACCGGGCATATCTAGCAGGACGGATGCCGCTATTACGTCAAGCGAACATTTTTAGTGTAAGAGAACATCAATGTTATAACTGTGTGGCGAACGCCAAGTGTGTTGGCCTTTACTGCCAAAGGTTGGCTGATCCGGGGCAGCGAGCCCTCTTACCATGCAGCTCTAGCATATAAGTTGCATCGACTGAAATCACTATTTGAAAAATACCTTCCACCGGATGTTAATATAGCCGAATATGGAATGCTGATCGCAGTATAGGTATTGAGAAATGTACCTGTAAAAGTATTGACTGAGAATTAAGTGAGAACAATATAAATATGTACAAGAAATATCATCCAATTAGGTTTTTCCCAACTTAACAATAAATTGTAACAAAAAATAATAAACTGAGTGTAGGATCCCTTTCTATTCATTACACTAAACAACCTTCGAGACGCATTTTAAATCCGTAAAAAAATACATTTTATAGAAATTTATCAGCTGCTTTACTAATTTTATATGAGGACTTCACTGTCTTACAAAGTACCCCTGTCACTGACACCGAAGAGATCGATTATCTTAGTACCACAATCAAAAAAAAGTAACAAAGTCCATATTTTTTTTCGATTTTAGCAAAATCGTAGAACAAAAGTTCACTATCATGAGTAGAAGCCCCAGTTGCTTTAAAAAGTTATTGACGCGAAAAAACAGTTTGGGTGTTACTTTCATTACCTCTGCGTTAGAACGGAACGATTGATTTTATGATTCGCGTCGCGCTGATAGATCGTCATGCTACTGTCTGAATGTAATGTCATCCATACTATCCATACTAATATTATAAATGCGAAAGTAACTCTGTCTGTCTGTCTGTAACGTTTTCACGCTTAAACCGCTGAATCTATTTTGACAAATTTTGGTACAGCGATAGATGGGACCTTAGGGAAGGACATAGGCTACTTTTTGTTGCGAAAACAAAATTTGAAAGGGTGAAACGGGGATGAAAGTTTGTATGGGGAACCAACCATTTCTCAAGTCAAGGATATAAATATCATCATATATCTACACTTTAAATGCTGTAAATGTAAAAACGGTATCGGCTTAGTGTACTTGCGTGGTCGCATCGATCATTAAGGTTAATTGACTACAGACACGGTTATGATATGGATGGTTTTGACTTATTTGCGGAATTTATCTCGACCGTTTCCGTGCTTCGCAAGGTACGTTAAGCCGTTGGTTGTAACTCAGTGGGCTTGCGTGATCGCGTCGATCATGCCGGTTAACTGACTATAGACACGGTCATTACCCGGATTGGTTTGACTCTTAGTGGTATTTATCTCCACCGTTTTCGTCCTTTGCAAGGTACGTTAAGCCGTTGGTAATGACTAACTAGTGGGCTTACGTGATCGCGTCGATCATGCAGGTTAACTGACTACAGACACGGTCATGACCAGGATGGGTTTGATTATTAGTGGCATTTATCTCTACCATTCTCTACCATTCTACCATCGCTTCGCAAGTTACGCTAAGCCGTTGGTGCTGGCTGCTTCACTAAATGGCAGTCGTTAAAGCATGTCGGAAGACCTTATAAGCAGCTTGAAAACTTCTGAGATTAGGTTGGCTATTAGACCCACCTCCATCCATCCGGACTCGGCCCGTGTGTTTGGAGTAATGCCTAACCTTCCCGAGATATGGGAAGAGAACCGTGCCACTGCAATGGAAATAAGTCGTTAACAAACACTATAAATACTTTTGCTCACGTAGGCAATCACTTGAAAGGATTTTTGAAAATTCATTCCCTAAACAAGTTGTAATATGGTATAAAAATTATATGAAAGTTAAAATAGTATGGAACTTTCCTTTTTTAATTCGATATACTTGCAAATATTTCTGAAATACGGTAATTAGTGTTCAGTATAATCAAAATCAAATGAAATCAGTCTTTTATTTGACGTTTCCCGTGGATTAACCTGTGCCGGGCGAAACAAAAATATAATCCACCGTAAACGATGTCAACGCGGGTGAAGCCGCGGGCGGAAAGCTAGTAGTGAAATAAGATTTTTAATAACAGCTGTCAAACTGCTGGTTGCAGGGAACTGATGTAGCATGCGTTCAGTGATGGCGTTAAAGACTTGACGATGTAACACAAAACTCACAACAATGACTTATGAGTTAATTGACGTTATTTTAATGGATATGAAAATTAGAATTAATAAATTTTATTTACTGTAGTTTCATAAGAGATTTAAAAGGCCCTCGTTAAGCCGAAAGTATAGGAGGCTTTTTAATTTCATAAAGTCAGAGATTGCTATAAAAGGGCGGAGAGGGAATGGTTATGTCCCAAATACAGTCCTTCTGAAGTAGCAGATTTTTTTAACGTGGCTTCTTTGCTAATTGAGTATGATGAGTAACGATAATTATGTATTGGTTTTTGGGAAAAGTTTCATGGGGAGCAAATCACAGTTTAAAAAAAAGCCACTTCAGAAGGACCCTTTATAACTACATACACACATGCATATACAAATAATGTATATTACTGGGCTCAATACTTCCAAATGAACAATCAACTCTTTGACTGTAGTTGTTATATCACGGTGGATGAGAAGAGGAACACAGAACACTAATTTTAGCTAACATGATACACATTCTTGAGTTTAAATCTACAATGCCCTACGCGTGACCGCGGGTGACGCTGAGTGCAACAACGGTCAACCACCGCTGTCTATCCTTGCGGCGAGCGCGGTTATTGTGCCGAGTCCGTCACCTACAAATATGCGATGAAGAGTAGTTTGTTTGAAGGATCGCAACTTCAAAGAATTACTTTGCGAAGGAATATCTATTCGATGAAAGTAGGTGCAAGATAATGATGTGGAATCAAGCATGAATCGGCAGAATCCTATTGCGATTAAAGTTAGTGCGAAAGCACGGTAATACTATTTACTGTAACTCTACGTAATATTATTTTGCGGGAAGAAATTTGCGAATGGCGGGTAATTAATCGTTATGAATTTATGACATCTTACATATAGAAACAGTGGACTTTGTGATAACATTTTTTTTTGGAATCATTGTTTTAATTACACAAGTCTGCAAAATTTACCTTTTGGAAAATTGTTTGTTTAAAAGGTCTATCTATATTACGTAATTTTGGGGTGCAGAATTCAAATATAGTATTTGTTTTTTACTATCACGTAAGGTTTCTTAGATAAACTAAAGATGAAAAAAATCATTCTTTATGCTTTTATTAGATCATTTTTATTAGGAATTCTGAAACCAACTTACACATAAATTGTTATGACATTAAGACTAAACTAAGGAAGAATATTAACTGCTAGAAATCCTTGTAGTACCTCTTTTGATTTTTAGCTAACATGAAGAATCTTTAAAAAGGAGCTGAAGCTCCTTTTTAAAGATTTTCGCCTGTGTTCATTTGTCTCACTGTCTCTCTTCAACATTCAGCAACAGCCTACAATCATGTTAACATTTCAGCTTCCTTGGTAATGCCTTTCCAGTACCTTTATATCTATTAGAATTTGTCTCCTCGTTCTTCACAGAAATCCCCAAGATTTTTTGGAAAATAGTCTAAGTGAGATTTTAGAAAATGGACTTTTAAGCTTATGTTGCATCCTAATTTTCTTAAATTTTATGACATGTTTTCTACTAATTGGACGTAGTCTGAACTTTTGTTATTGCCCAGAAAATTTTGAACTACTTTTTCAAAAGAAACCCGTGCTTCTTTTTATTCAGAGTTCATTTGAATTTCGAAGTCTTCATCATTCACGAGTTTTCGAAAATCTGTGCTTACGAAAATTTATTCTGGCTTCTGAAAGTGATGGTTTATTACAGATATATTTAAAACACTGCTTGCTTTGATAGTGCTTTTACGAATTGCTTTATAAGTCCAAGTTTGATATGAAGTGGAGGAATAAGCACTTTTGTTGGATCAACCAAATTTTCGTTCAGTATATTTTTCATTTCGTGTTTTAAGAATTTTCTTGCAGGCCAGTTCTTATCTAGTACAATCTTTCTTACGGCTATCCAACTCATACAAAAACATGGAACTTTTGTAAGGCCCCCCTGTTATATAAATTTTAAATAATAACATACAACCCATTTGTGTATTTTGTAGTTAAGCTTTTCAAGAATCAGGGCTAAGTTTTATTACGCTTACCTAGTTTATTTTATCACATTCAAGTGCTAAATGATATTTATAATCACATTGTACTAGGTAGAAAAAAAGACGATTTAAAAGTATGCGTACAGCATCTACTTAAATAAAAAATATTTTGACTTTGACTTTGACTTTATTAAGTCACATTTTGCTACGTTTTTTTTACAACTATCCTCAAGTATAATATTTTTTATAATAGCAGCTTGGTATTTGGAAAGTATTGTATTTTATTATTTCTAAAAAACCTTACGTGATGGATTTTTTCAATTATTTTTCCGTTTATGAGCACCTCAAAATCTATCAGAAATCATTATTTGATTTCAGACAATTTTACCCATGTTGACCTGTGTTATTAAAAACACTCGAGTGAATGCTTGGAGAAAGAAGTATTTAACAACGCATTTTAATAAAACATAAAAAACCGCATATCGCCAAGTCTACTCCCTCGTAAATATATTATGGTTATAATATATTATTTAAAGAAATCATAATATTATAGTAATAAAATTGAATTAACAGCAATTCGCAACCTTCTTTTTGCAATTATATTACATAGACTTACAGTTCATAGCATAACGTTCGTCACTATAGGATTTTTGTCGATCCGTTATATATAGAACCGTCATTCTCTCGCACTAACGTTTATTGAATAGAGTAATTAATCGAAGTGACGATCGTTCGAACTACTTTTCATACATATTTGTGTTTCGAACCTTCGTTACTCACTCAATCGTGCTTTTCGATAAGAGAAGTATAGATATATGACACTCGTATCTTGTACGCAGTCTATTAAATATATTTGAAGTTCCCAAATTGACTAAAAACTGCCGTTGTTGATAACGATTGTATGTTGTAACAAAATATAAAGATGTTTAATTATTAATTTATTGTAAACACCATTTTGTCCAATGAATAAAACGAATTAGATCTAATTTGAGTTACAGTCAGTCGATTTTAGTGTTAAACATGAATGAAACAACATATTTTTGAATATATCACAGTGAAAAATGTAACAAAAAAGAAACTATTTATTGCAAAAAGCACTTTCTTTGTTGCGAGTATTTCATTGAATATTTTCTCCAGATTTTGTAATTCCTGTCTAGGCAAGACAAAAAATTAAATTCCGACGATACCTCAACAGCAAAGTTGCAGACATCAGCTAATTGAAATTGAATTACTCGTCTATTTTATAAACATTGCCGTTTTAGGGTTCCGTAGTCAACAAGGAACCCTTATAGTTTCGCCATGTCCGTCGGTCTGTCTGTCTGTCTGTGTGTCCGCGGCTTAGCTCTGAGACTTTTATACTAGAGAGCTGTAATTTGGCACTGATATACATATTAATCACGCCGACAAAATGGTAGAATCAAATCTAGAAAAAAAAATTCATTGTACCTTGAACGTGAAGTGGGGATGATTTTTTTTGACTACCCCATGGTCCACACCATGGGGTAGTCAAAAAAAATCACCCCACTGGTGTCGTTGGATAGGTCTTTCAAAAATATTGTGAGTTCGTGAAAACCATTTTTCGATTCAGGGATCCGTTTTCGAAATATTAAGCTTTAAAGTGAAAATTTTTGTTAAAGTCATGTGTCCCCCCCCCTCTGCCAGCTAAACGGTTGTTTCTAGAAACGAAAAAAATCACTTTAGTAGTGTATATAACGAAGTTAAAAAGAAAACTATCACAGCTAGGTAGGCTTTCAAGTTAACGAGTAATAATCAGTTTTGTAAGACAGGTGGTTTTACCCCTTGAAGCAGTGTCTGTCGAAGTTCTACGGAACCCTACACTGCGCGTGGCCCGACACGCACTTGACCGCTTTTTTTACACTAAAATTTACGTCACGGTTATGAACAAATTTAGCTGTTTTGGTATCATACTAGTTAACTCGATGTCTGCATATCTGACCATTGATCTAATAATATTTGTATGACAAAAAAGGGGGACTTTCTGTACCTACCTATTTTTTGTTATTATAGATTAGTGGGCTTTGATATAATCAAGCATAATTATGACCTCAAGGGTTGATTCATTTATATACAGTTCTGTGACGATTATTGTTTATTAATGAAATAAGTAAGAGGTTCATTAAAATATTTTGTAAATTGTGTAGAGAAATATAAGATTAAGATTATGTAATTGTTAGATAGGCAATGAAGGTTATTTTTTTTATAAAATGTTAAGGTAAAGTTTTTATTGTTTAGTTTCTACCAGTTTTCACAAATCTGGTTATATTAACTTAATAATAAATGAAATAAATTAGTTAATTCAGTAATTTGTTTCAATATTTTTTAAACTTCTATAATCTTTTTCAGACCCCAGCAAGACTACATGCTAGTATTAGGTTCTACGAAAATTATATTGCATTACTACATTGCATAATGACGTCATCGTTTATAATTTCAAACATTTTTAGAACAAAATAATTGCCTTTTTTGACATTTGATAAAAAAAGTTACTCAGATGACTAAATACAAAAAAGAAACTAAATTTTTTGTTAAACATTAAAACAGTAAATTATGACGTCATATTTTAGTAGTCATTTCCATACTCATTAAGATTTTTTTATCAATAACTTTCTCATGTAGGTAATTCAAACTTGTAAGATTTTGTACTGTTTCAATAAAAAAGCTATATAGTGCAAAATATGTCATAATTAATTGTAGACGACGCAATCAACTACCCTATTCATTCTGTTAGACCTTTCGTGTGTTGTGTGTGTGTGTGCTAGCTTGCTTGCTGAATGGATTCTGTAGGTATAGTGCCACCAACATCTGTAGAACGGAAAAAGCGGAACTACCTACTGACGCCAGTATGAAAACGTCAATTTGTTGTTAGTTGAATACAATTTTCGATGGTGGCGCCGTTGCTGATTCTACAGATAAGTTACTCTACTCCGTGATAACGAAAGCTGAAAGAAAGGGTTTGAAGGGGCGTTGACCCGTTAACCCTACCCAATATTTTTGTCTATGGTCTACTCAACGTGCTTATCATAGACATTTGTTTTTGTTTTCTTTTAGCCCGAGATGGGGAAGGCAAAGGATCAGAGCCATACAGCCTAGTCTGTCGAAAATCTTCTTCAAAGGCCAAAAGCCGTTTCTTCCATCTTTCTTCGTCTTCATATAAAAGAAAATCAAGGCCAAAGCCATTTCTTTCGTCTTTAAATTTCTTCATAATTAAAATAATTAGGAAGACCGAAGCCACTTCTTTAGTAGTCATTTCATTTTGTTTTGTCGTACAAAATAAAGGATTATTTCATATGTCTCTAATAGTCGTAATCAAATAATCATAGATCGGGTAAAAACATTCTCTTTTCTTCAAGAGTTGCTGATCCCTTCAGGGATCGCGCGCGGGATTTCTTCAGCAGTGTTATTTTCCAGCAAGCGATAAATGAAAAGTAATCTCTGTAAAGAGAAACAATGACATTCAAAGAATATGTGATCAAGAGTTTGTATAGCGTTGTAACAAAAGTTACAGACAAGGGATGCTATTATGTTTATCCGGATAGGTGTGCATTAAAACGACAGTGACCTAACCGAAGACGACATATCACTGTGTATTTCCTGTTAAGATAGACATTACCTTGAGTAAACCAAGGTTGCGATATTTCATTCTTTATTTCGGCGAACCATTTTCCTTTGTTTAAGGATTTTTTTACTCTAACTAACCCAAAGACAATTCTGTGGTTTGTTGGATTCTAAATCGATTGCAAGAATCGATTTTTTCATATAAAAAGTAATACAAACCTTGTAAATAAAATAAAATTCAAGCAAGTGAGTGCTTGCTAGATATCTTCCACTGGGATATGTATTTAAAGTAAAGATGTGTATATGTATTTAAAGCGTGGGGCTACCACGCACGACTAGCCCTTAATCCTATCAGCGATTTGAAAACCGGTAATAGTTCAATCGAAATTTTCACATCTCTAGAAGACTTAAAAGAAAAAATAAAGTGACACGTCCACTCGCTCTGTCAAACTTCCACGATTGCTAAAAGTATTTGTATGAAGATTTTTCATGTTTTAACCAGTAAAAATGGTAAGATTTGCATCAGATGTTAAATAATTCGTTAACAGAATAGAGAATTAAGTGTTACAAATTTTAGATATCATTATCTCTTCGTATTTAATGGATTGACAGTGTTGTGTCACTGTACATTTCATGTCGGCATTTTGGACGATAAAATGTAGTGTTTCCCCGAATATATCTAGTATAATAATAGAATATTCTAATGGGCATTGTTTTTTTATGAAGCCTCTGAGATTAGACATCAAAAGGAAGTTGACTGCGCGGTCGGACCGGGTGAAGTGCGTGGACCAACATCCGACGGAGCCGTGGCTGCTGTGTTCGCTCTACAACGGCGACGTCAACATATGGAACTATGAGACACACGCACAAATCAAGAGATTTGAGGTAAATATTATTTTCATCATCAAATTTGAAACATTCCAGAATATGCAGTTTCCGTACACTATTGTAGATTGTAGAACATAATGCACTGACCAGTAATGGGGTATTTACTAACAATCAACATTATTATAGGCTAAAGTTATTTATTGTAAAAGTGCTACTCTATTTACCACTTTATTTTAATGTAGAACAGAACCCCTTTTAATGTTATGAAATCGTTCATAGCATTATTTATGTCTGTAATCTGGCTTTTTGACAAATTGTTAATGTAACACAATGATTGAGTACTGTAAATAAATTTAAAGTTGATTCTTGACAATCTACTAAAAAAAATCCTTGAGTAATATACAGTGTAAGTCTTTATCAAGTGCACAGATGAAAAAGGTTATGCCCAGAAAAATATTAAAAATAATAATAATAACAAAATAATAGTTTTATAGATGTTTATTTTTTTAAATAGCAACTACTGTCCCCAAGTAACAAAACATTGTGACTTTTAAATTAAGCAGGCTCAAATATTTAAATAAAAAAAATCAGCCAAGAGCGAGTCGCCCATGAAGGGTTCCGTAGTTATATTTGAGTAGATCGAATGAAAGGTAAATTGTGATTTACGATTTATGACATATTAAAAAAAACTACTTACTAGATCTCGTTCAAACCAATTTTCAGTGGAAGTTTGCATGGTAATGTACATCATATATATTTTTTAGTTTTATCATTCTCTTATTTAGAAGTTACGGGGGGGGGGGGACACATTTTACCACTTTGTAAGTGTCTCTCGCGCAAACTATTCAGTTTAGAAAAAAATTATATTAAAAACCTCAATATAGAATAGATACCCCACATGTATGGGTTTGATGAAAAAAAATTTTTGAGTTTCAGTTCTAAGTATGGGGAACCCCCAAAATTTATTATTTTTTTTTATAAATTTTGTGTGAAAATCTTAATGCAGTTCACAGAATACATCTACTTACCAAGTTTCAAAAGTATAGTTCTTATAGTTTCGGAAAAAAGGGGCTGTGACATACGGACGGACAGACAGACAGACAGATATGACGAAACCATAAGGTTTCCGTTTTTTGCCATTTGGCTACAGAACCCTAAAAAGTGAGGATTAGTAGTAGATGACTGTGCCACTGAAATACAAATTTACACAAAAAAAAACACCAATTAAATATAAGCATTTTTTGTTTAATTCCAAAAAATAATTAAATTACACCTAATTGGGTCTTATTTCACGCCCTTTCATATGTGCACTTTATCAAGACACTGTATAATATTATTTTTGCTGTAATATATAATTTTGTGTTAAATTTTTACATTCAGTTTATTTAATCATTATTTAAAATTATCGACTAATCGTTTTGAGTGGAATTTATTATTAATCCTGTTTCTGACATTTTTAAATGTGAAAGTTACCATCCATCCTTATCTTCATGACACAATATAATTAAATAATAAAGTAAATAAAATATCACTGGGTAATTTAATATGGCGCCTTTAACTTTTTTAATTATGTATATTTTATTTCTGTTTTGGATAGTTGACAATACTTCTTCTAGCACAATGTAAATATATTTAACATTTTGGGTATGAAACTGGTTGTCAACTATTAATCAATGGGTTAAATATATTTTATAAATGTAAATCTGCCTTTTAATAAATTAAAGAAACTATGTCATTATATCTTTAATTATTTTTCACTTATAATTGTACTAGCTTCCGCCCGCGACTTCGTCTGCGTGGACTTCAGAATTAAGGTGCCATCTAGTGACGAAGTGGAAATTTTGAGTTTTTTGCATTCCTCCGGGAACCCTTAAGTTTTCCAGGATAAAAAGTATCCTATGTGTTAGCCGAATGCTTTATCTATCTACCTACCAATTTCATTTGAATGTACAAGTTCTGCGAGGTAGGACCTTTGTACTAGGTAGAAAGAAAGTATGTGCAAAACATCTACTTAAATAAAAAACATTTTGATTTTGATTTTCATATCCAAATCCGTTCAGTAGTTTCGGCGTGAAAGTGAAACAAACAAACAAACAAATAAACAAATAATCATCCATACTTTTGCATTTATAATACTAGTAAGATTATTTTTTGTGTGCAATAAAGAGTATTTATTTTATCTTTGTCTTATAGACTTGGCCATGTAATCAGTAAATGTGTCTTTGTATGATTCTTATAGGTATGTGATTTACCAGTGAGAGCGGCTAAGTTTGTCCCCAGAAAGAACTGGGTGATCACAGGTTCTGATGACATGCTGATACGTGTCTTCAACTATAATACATTGGAAAGAGTGCACTCATTTGAGGCTCACTCTGATTATGTCAGATGTATTGCTATTCATCCTACACAGCCTTATATTCTTACCAGTAGTGGTAAGTTAAGTTTTATCTTATAATTTTTATTTTATTTAACATACGGTATTCAATAAACTATTCTTTGGTTTTAGATGATTTACTTATAAAGTTATGGAATTGGGATCGTAACTGGGCATGTCAGCAAGTCTTTGAAGGTCACACCCACTACGTAATGCAAATAGTCATCAATCCTAAGGACAACAACACATTTGCCAGTGCTAGTTTGGATACTACTGTCAAGGTGGGTTTACACATCTGTTCTCACTCATTGACAACCAACAGTCACAATCTTCAAGCACAATATAATATGAAAGGTTAGCTCATCCTTTACATGAAAACCTAATTCATAGTCTTAATATAATACTTTGTGCCTGCAGGTATGGCAGCTAGGATCGTCAGTGTCCAACTTCACATTGGAGGGCCATGAGAAAGGGGTAAATTGTGTTGATTATTATCACGGCGGTGATAAGCCATATTTAATAAGTGGTGCTGATGATCGTCTCGTCAAAATATGGGATTATCAAAACAAGACCTGTGTCCAGACATTAGAAGGTATGCTTATAAAATTTTATGTAGATACAATCTGTTGTATATTTTTCCAATGTTTCCTTCCTATCATATCATACTTTGTGTTACCTTTTCTCGCAGGACATGTACAAAATGTGTCGGCTGTATCATTCCACCCTGAGTTGCCTATTGTGTTGACTGGTTCAGAAGATGGCACTGTTAGGATATGGCATGCCGGTACCTACAGACTGGAATCCTCCTTGAATTATGGATTTGAGAGAGTTTGGACTATCTCTTCAATGCATGGTTCTAACAATGTCGCTATTGGGTAATATTCCAAAACTTATTCTGTTTGTGCTGTATTTCCATATTAGAATTTTTTTTTTCACTGGTGAAAAATATATCTTCACAGGTATGATGAAGGTACCATCATGATAAAAGTGGGCAGAGAAGAGCCAGCAATATCTATGGATGTAAATGGTGGAAAAATTGTATGGGCTAAACATTCCGAAATGCAACAAGTCAACTTGAAAGCTCTGCCCGAAGGTTCGTAGAGTATGGTTAACTGATTGAGGTGCTGATTGCACTTGTTGTGTGTGCAAAACTTTAAAATGTTTTTGTGACAGGTACACAAATCAAAGATGGGGAGCGGGTGCCAGTCGTAGCCAAAGATATGGGTTCCTGTGAGATCTATCCCCAAACAATAGCACACAATCCTAATGGCAGGTTTGTCGTTGTATGCGGGGATGGCGAATACATCATCTACACTGCCATGGCTCTGCGCAACAAGGCATTCGGTACTGCCCAGGAGTTTGTGTGGGCATTTGACAGCACGGAGTATGCCACACTGGAGAATTCCAGTACTATCAAAGTATTCAAAAACTTCAAAGAGAGGAAAAGTTTTAAGCCGGAATATGGCGCTGAAGGTAAAGCTTGAACTTTGCCACTTATACTTTGAGAAGCAACCATCATTATAATCAATATACTTACTTATTCTTTTAGGTATCTTTGGCGGTTTTATGCTTGGTGTGAAATCAATCAGTGGAACGGCTTTCTCATTCTATGACTGGGAGCATTTGGAGCTGATCAGGCGGTAAGTCATTTAAACCTGCATGCATTTCGTTTATGACGTCACTAATGATGAGGTCATCAACGACTATATTATTAGTCATGATTATCAGTGAAGAATAAAACTACTCAAAGCTTGATAGTAAACTACTAAAGTGTACTACTAAGGTGTAAGATAAATGTGTGACCCCCTAGCATCGAGATTCAGCCGCGCCACGTGTTCTGGTCGGAGAGCGGCAACCTGGTGTGCCTAGCCACGAATGAGACCTACTTCGTGCTCAAATACATCCCGGCCGTGGTGACGCGGGCCAGAGAGACCAACTCTAACATCACAGAAGACGGCATCGAAGATGCTTTCGAGGCGAGTACCGACCGAGTCGTTTTTATACTCGCCTATACCTGCCTCCAAGCAGCGCGCTGTGTTTCAGCGGGTGGCGCGAGATAGCCAGCGAAATTACTGGCATAAGAGGCATTCCATCTTAACCCTCAAGATCAGCAAGGCATTGATAACTCTTCTGGGGTTATAGGGTGGGCCGTCAGCCTTTTGTCATCTCATATAATAAACAATAAAAAACCTACATTAAGCGTTTTTAATATCCAGTTAAAGCTGTTTTCTATCATACATTACTATTAACTCTGTATCTTGCGTACCCGACTCGACAATACATAAACTTGACAATAACAGATGTTTGCTTGTCGTCTCGTATCGCGCGCGAGAAATATCACTACGCTACTAATAGTTGACGATTTAAAAGCATGTGTAAAGCATCTACTTAAATAAAAACATTTTGAGTTTTGAGCCACCGGCACTGGTTTCCTGTTCCTCTTAGTTGATATGGAGTTAAGCGTCGCTTTGGTTAATAATAATTCCTAAAAGAATTAGTTACGTTGATAAGGAGCGTTGATAAGTTAAATTATATTGACGACAATTTCTGTTGTGGTTGTATGCGATTTCTTTGATATAAACGAAGAAAACTATTATTTTTGCATCGGATCATTGAACTTATGCTAAGATTGTTTTACAGGTTGTCGGCGAGGTGAACGAAACAGTGAAAACCGGCCTTTGGGTCGGCGACTGTTTCATTTATACCAATTCATTGAACAGAATTAATTACTATGTCGGCGGAGAAATTGTCACCATATCCCATCTTGATCACACCATGTACATTCTCGGATATGTTGCAAAAGAGAACAGGTAAGAAGCATATATTAGGTTCACGCATTAAAATACAGTGTTTATTGTATAACACAAGTATATGTTATTAAAATTCTTGTTTTCAGACTTTATCTAAACGACAAGGAACTGAATATAGTGTCGTATTCGCTCCTCCTCTCGGTTCTCGAATATCAGACAGCAGTGATGAGGGGAGATTTTGAGACTGCAGATCGTGTTTTGCCAACTATACCCCACGATCACCGTACCAGGGTTGCTCACTTCCTTGAAAAGCAGGTAAGATTTCAAACCTTGATCGTGGAAGGAACGGAAGTTATCTGAATCAGCACTCATCTAGAGGAAAACGAAACATAACAGAATTGTTGAGCATGCGTGTGTAGTCAGATCAAACTACAACTGTGGAAGTTGAAAAGTAATGCATTGCATCGAATCGAACATGGAATTCTATCTCGTATTTCCACTTTATTCAATCTTCTACTTATTCTTCGATTCTCCCCTTTCTCCAGTCGACCGACTGGACTCTAACTAATAATTTCTAGATTAAGTCGACAAATATGTGGTGAGGTCTGCTTGCCAAGACGAAAATGATGAGAGACTGTTTCGTTCAGGGATTCAAGCAGCAACTTGATTTAGTTTAAGTTGTAGCAAGGCCTTTCTGCCGAGACACTAATGGTGAGAAACTGTTTCATCCAGGGTTTCAAGCAGCAAGCGCTGGCGGTGTCGACGGAGCCGGAGCACCAGTTCGAGCTGGCGCTGTCGCTGGGGGAGCTGCAGCGCGCGCGGCAACTGGCGGAGGACGCCGCGCGCGCCGAGGGGGCGCCCTCGCGCTCGGCCGCCGCGCGCTGGTCGCGCCTGGGCGCCGCCGCCGCCACCGCCGCTGATACAGACCTCACTAAGATATGCTACCAGAACGCACACGACTATAGCGCTTTGTTGCTATTCGCTGTCAGTACAGGTGCGTGCGGGACACTGATCACAAAGGGTTTGGAATATTTGGCTTAGCTGGCCTACCTCCTGTCCGCCATTATTATTTATTGGAAAATAGCGACCACCAATGAAACTTGCATGAATCAATAGCTGGCAGTAATACAAACAAAAATTGTATAGACATAAAGTGTCACGGTTAACTTAGTCGGTATTCACTATAATTGATAGTCGTCGTACTATTCTTTATGATATTACAGTCAATAGGCAATAGGTGCCTTTGTACGGATTCACGAAAAATAGATGTGTGCTATGTATGATGTAACAATTGAAATCCCAGTGTTACATTTTTTGTTATTGTTTCAGGTGACAAACCATTGCTACAGGATGTGGCAAAGCTGGCAGCGGAAGAAGGGGAAGATAACATAGCATTTGTGGCCTACTTTACTTTGAACGACCTCGACTCTTGTCTCAATCTGCTCATAAAAAGAGACAAGCTTCCAGAGGCAGCATTCTTTGCAAGGTGGGTGGTTTGCTTACGGGGTTAGAAATAGTAAGTATGTAAAATTCCAACTTTAATGCCGCATTATTTTTGCCAGATCATACATTCCGTCGAAGATATGCGAGGTGGTAAAATTGTGGCGCGAGTCAGTAAGTGCCACCAACAAGAAGTCAGGCCAGTCTCTCGCTGACCCGGAACAGTACGAAAATTTGTTCCCAGAATATACGGTTAGTGTAAAAACATCTATGATACAATATTCTTTTTTTGTCTTAAGAAGATGCCATCAAAATAGCTGTTTTCTTTTTGCAGGAATCATTAGAACTTGAAAGGTTCCAAAGAGAGTTTGGATATGAATATCATTCCCAGCTAGCCAACATTGCCCCCAACTCGAAGCTTTGCAACATAGACAGAAATCTCACTGAAGAAAAAGAGGCAGCCAAGGCACAAGGTTACAAACTGAACCCAGGGACATCCAAGTAAGTTACAAGCATTTCCAATATTCACGTAAATATGATGCAGTTGCTCGCGGAGTATTGTGCGGCAGGCAACAAAACACAAAACACAAGGCCACAAAACTTTCAATGCTATAGTTTTAAAAAAATACGCTGAGTCTCACGGGTCGCAGAAAGTCGCTGGATGCGGGCAGCATAAGATCGGTCGGCGTAAAAATCCTTGGCGGAGGCCTATGTTCAACAGTTGACGTCTTTTGACTGATGATTATGATGCCGATGATGATGCTAATCCTATTATGGTTTGCAGTGTTAACGCGGGTGGAGAGGCTGCAGTGCCTATTCCTAACGAGATACTAAAGCCTAAGGAAGTACCGGAAAGTGCAAAAGAAACCGAAAACGAGGGACCTGTCGACAGCACGACTGCATTGCCTAAAGACGATAAAGTAAAACGCAAGGATTCGTTGGACATCATGAAAGAGCTAGAAGAAGAAATAGATGAGATGGCCCTAGATGAGACAGTCGAGAGTGTGGTTAGTAACGCTTGATCTCTGGTCCACTAACGATTACCTGTAACCTTACCGTTACCGTAAAAATAAGTTGTTATCATTACACGTATGTTAAGTAACAGAACAGACATTTTAAGTGGTGCTTCTATTTATGAAAGTTAACAACTTTGAAATCACAAGTTTTCATTCAAGTGGATATTAGCCTACACTAATAATTCATTTATACTTGGTAATGGTGTCGATTCGGTTTTCACAATTAAACTTATTTGACAGGATTAAACTTAAGTGCTCTGTCATTCTATATCGAAAAGACAAGGACAGGACGCTTAAATTAAGTCCTATCAAATAAGTTTAATCTTAAACACCGAATCGACACCACTATCTAACTTGGTACTATCTACGATATTTCGACAAAATTGTAGAATGAAATTGGTTCAACATCATGAGTAGAAGTCATCTTTAAAAATCGGTTCTATTTACCTAACATCTTGTAGGTCGTGTACTTGAGCAAAAATCATATCTCTCGATTTTTTTAAAAGTAGATGTACATGTATTTTATTGACTAATTTTACCCGACTCATTTAAGAAATATTTTTATAATGTTGTTTTTGTCCAATTTTACGCTTAATTTTAATTTCTATAAAATCTTGATTATCGAGCGGATGTTGTAGCCCTTGATACCGATATCCTGTTATAGGTGAAGAGTAGTTTTCGGATGTATTTATAAGTTCGTGTCTTTGTTACCGCTTGTAGCTATTTTGGAGTGTGAGTGTTGTTAGATCGTCTTGATATACAATACGTATATTTTTATGCAGTCAGGTTAAAAAAATCAATGAAATGATTAGGTTAGTAAAATTTCGCTCAATTAATATACGATAATTATATCGTATATTAATTGAGCGAATAAAAAATAACTGGCGAATATAAATGAGATTCTTAAATATTGACTGAAAAGTAACGAAACTGCCTGCTGTTGCCGAGTGATAAAATGAGCAATAATATGTGGCAATTCACATTGTTAAAATTTTAGGAGTGACATCATTTTTCACTAAGTATTTCAGTGATCCCGTATTCTTTATTTTCGAAACTTTAATTAAAATAAAGGCCGCCGTTAAAATACATATTAAAATAATTAGCGCGCTAACGGTACCTAAGTTATTTTTAAAATTATTATGAATGACTTTTTTTGCCTCTTTTTGAGGATGAATTTAAATGTGGTAGTTTGTAATTTCATCTTTACAGGTGTAAATAATTCAAACATTATGCGTGAAGTCAATGGTACTAATATATAATTATTCCAATTTGAAAATAACGTCTTTTTCATTTTTCTTACAATAACTTTTACGGATAATGGGAAAGGAGGTAATTGATTTATTTTGAAATTATTGATGAGTAGCTAGCTATTTGTATTAGAAGTCGTGAATGCTTGTTTTTGTCACGTATTTAGTTGAACCAGAACTGATAATTGATTATAAAGACCATGTGTAGGTGTTATCTTATGTATATCTGTTATACTTTATGTACAGGCTAATATTTCTCTTGGGTGTATCATCTGCCTGTTCCCAATCATTTGAGGTCGGCGCAATATGTCTTCTTCTGCCATTCATAGCTTCTCATTAGTAGTAGTTTCCCAGAAATCATTACGTCCTATATCTATTACCTACTCGTATACTATTAATAACAGATTTTATATAGAATGCATTTTATTTAACACTCAATTCGAAAGTTCCTACATTTTATTTCTTAGTTTTTAATCACAACGCTTCCGTGGAGGTCGCGGATTCGATTCCCGTCGCGGTCCAACTTTGTAGGATTCAGTCTGGTTGGTGGTAGGGCATTTTATGAGCACGCCTGGCTATTTACCAATGTAAAGAACATTGATGTGTTCCTGAATGAACATAAGATAGCCAGTTCCCCATTGCGTTGGGTCATCTTGGTAAGCCCGCTTCCATCTTTGGCATCACCATAATTTACCACCAGGTGAGATAATGTTTAGGGCTTACCGATTGTGAATAAAAATATATAGTTAGGTTCTATGGGTTCTTTAGGGAAAGTTGTTTGTTATCATGAGCACATGCATAGCCTTTGGTATCAAGAACTAATTTAAAGTCACTTCTACATACATATATGAAATACCTGAAAAATATGTCACCTCGGCTTCGACTCATGAAACTGAAAAACTTTCTCCTTTCCAAGAACCCACACTGAATTCGCAAAAAAATCTGGACTTCCTTACAAAATTGGCGGATCGGTTGATCAATTAGTATGAGGAGTCCAAAAATGTTTTTTGCGAATTCAGTATAGGTTCCTAGGGGAAAGTTGTTCAGTTTCATGAATCGAAGCCGAGGTCAAAGTCAAAGTCAAAGTCAAAATATTTTTTATTTAAGTAGATGCTGTACGCATACTTTTAAATCGTCTTTTTTTCTACCTAGTACAAAGTTCCTTTATTTATTTTTTCTGGTAGAGGTTATTTTTTTCTGGTATAACATAAGGACCCTATATAAAACGGCTCACTCTGTATGGTCTCCACTAGATTTTGTTACATCAGAATTTTAAATCCGTAAAAAATACTGATGCTAGCCATTGCACTAATGTTATTCTAAGTTTCATGTAGTTATACAGCGTCATTTATATTTAGCACCTATAGCAACATTTTAGTATTGTTAAAAAGATTTGGATATACATATTTATTTGGGTAGTAATCTTATTTTTAAAAAGATATTCTTAGTTTCGTGTTTCCAATATTATAATAATATGGTGACTGTCTGCAGTCAAACAGTGCAAACCGAAAATAATACTGTCTGTGTAACATTTCTAAAAACACTGAACGTCAAAATTAGATAATTTTTCAACTTATAAATTCCTCTACCAGTTCTCCCTCACTCCCATCATTTCACTCCACTAAATGTTTTCGGCCCAACGCGTTAGGTGTGTCCAACTTGTTGAATTTATTTTAGACACCGTTTTTGGCGTTACTTGCTTTAATATGTTTCTTTTTTTTTCTTTCAGGATATATTGGGCGATTCTGATTTATCCGACTAATATATCATAAGTGTATTTAATTTTATAACACCTATTAATATTATTATTTTATTGAAATATGTATTTTTTAAAGTGCTACTTCAAATAAGAATAAAGTATTATATTTCAAACAAAATTTTCATTCCGAAATTTTGTTCTAGCTGTATGTCACTTGAAATACAATTTAAATGTAAAAAAATATAAATATAAAGGTACTCCATACATACATGTATATACAGTTGTTTTTATTATGTGTGCGTAAGTGAATGTGTCGTTTATAAGTATTAAGCTACGTGTCGAAGAACTCTGTAGTCCAGTCAACGAAGGAAGATACCCTAACAGTTATTCCTTTGTCCGAGATTTAACTGTAGCATGATAGTCACTTCTTCCTGTTAGACTATTTGGCATAAGTAGTTGTCTGAACGGGTATAAGTTTCTCTTAACCTTCCTGTTAGCATAACTAGTTGATTTTCATTTATTTTACTATTCCCGGATACACATGTAATTGTATACACGGAATACGGATATAAATAAGAATACGGAACATAAATAAGATTATCTAAAAAAAAAACTTCATGGATGACTGGACTGTAGGTCTAAACTTTATTAGTTACATCAAAAGGTATGGAAAAGTACCCACTAAGTGACTGTTTTCCTTGTATGGGGTTAAAACAGTAGTAGAGTATATTGAAGTATAGTAGTACGGACACTTCTTGCTGCTCTCTGAAGCCGATCTCTGGCGCCAGTGCTTAGTATCTTGTGACGGTCCAAACAGTCGTCACTCAGTTATCTTGCTCGCTCCAGCCTGTTAGAAATAGTAGTAGGTAAATAACTCTGACGATTTTTATGGAGTTTCTGGGGTTTGGTAGTAGGTAAAGGAGAGAATGACAGGTCATTCTAGTACTTTCATATATTAAGTATCTAGAAGGGAGATGAAGGATTGGTTTCGGGAACTCTACAGATGGACGACAGCCACGAGGTGACTTATCAAGAAATAGAAACTTAAGATTATTTTCTCGTTTTTACAGAAAGCATCTATTAATATTTATTTAATTACTTTATTTTTTGTATTCACGTCATTCCGAGAGATCAGTTGGTGCACAGTGCATACCCGCAGTCGCGTGTACATAGCTGGTTCAGTTCGGCTCTCGCGCGTGGCGGCGCCAGCTGTGTGAGGCTTAACAAACAAGGTAGCGCAAGCGCAACTAGCCCAGTCAGTAACAGTCGCGTATAGATTGCGCACGCGCACATGCAGACCATTGTCGCTTGCCGTGAATATAAGAGAATTTGGAGAATAATCTTGGTAAGTTAATGCGGTATTTGTTTACAACTATTCGTCACCCATCATGCAAACGTATAATAAATATAAAAAACGTAGTTGGGAGCAAAAAATATGTATAAATGAAAATATTCCTAAAATAAATATTTTTGTTACTAGATAAAGTAATCCGGAAATATAAATATTATATTCGGTAGTCACACTGTTGTAATCTTAGTATTCTTTGGTTACACCGTTCAACATCTTGGTTCTCGCCTTGAATTAACGAGCGGAGCGGGCATGTCGAAGGTAAACTGGATAGGTTATGCGAGTTTTAGAGAATCAAAGTACTTACACTTTAATTAATTATTTTTTTCTTGCCTTTCAATTTTTTATCAGATTAATATATGGAAATAACATATTTTTTTAATACACCTAGCCTATCTACAAGTAATGTCACTTTCCAAAACCTGGATACTACTTTCATTTATACTGACTGACGATGCATACCGTAAAACTTAGGATTTAAAGAGTTTAGGGCCTAGACCATTAAATAAAGGATATTTAAAGAGTTTAGGGCCTAGACCATTAAATAAAGGATATATATTATACAGGGTGATTGGGAGATGGGTGCAAACCTTTAAGGGGAAGCTAGTACAAACCAATTAGAACTAGTTAAGTCATGGTTGTCTTAGACGAAGTCTGACTTTTTTTTTACTGTCTTGCGAAAATTCCCTAATCTTACAATTTACTGCTAGTTTATAGCCAAATTTTTTTTTAATTTTTTTATTTTACTTAATTAAAGTATGTGTGAGCACTCTACCAAAACATGTTCTAAGCATCTGTGTCATTATATACAGGGTATAAGCAAGCCCTTAAAGTTTTCGGAAACCTGTCCCTTACACCCTGTATATTTTTAGAGAGTGTAATAAAAATAATAATAAATGTAGTTTATTTTCTCAACACATAGATACATTGAATATAATGAGTATTATTTGTACATAGTATTCTAGATTACAGTATGATGTGATGGACTGGTGCCTGAGCTGGAAGTGGCCAGGCCCTCACCATACGGAGTGGTACAATTATGTAGAGTGTAGCTAATGTCAAAATTGTGAAATAAGACGTAATTTTTTTTATTTTAATTTTAATTACCATCGTGTTCAATGGGCTGCTTTCATCTGAAGTCTACGTTGACAAAGCCGCGTTAGAATGTTTTAATTGTTGCATTATTTGTTGTTTGGTTTTTCAGTTCAGACTGTAGACATTTCTTTGGTAGATGCAATTGCGAATTTCAAGGGGAACATATTTCAGTAACTTTGATAAAACATTTCATAACTTATAAAACACAACTAGCACAGGTATATTATCTATCCGGCTGTGTCGGACACCGTTTCTTGAACATTAAAGTTTTTCTGCTTACCTTTAGCCGTTGGTGGTCACTTATCTAGGTAAGTACTTATACTTTACTCTCTATTACATTGACATCGTTTACGCAATTTCAATAAAAAAAATATCGATGACATTGTGAGCCTGGTAGCCTCGTCACACGACTTTGGGTATATTACAAGCATAACTTCCTTGTTTATCACCGAGAAGTTTTATTCGAATGTTAACAGTCTGGCGTGGCGGAAAACATCGATCCTGCGTTTCGTTCCGAAACACATAATACCTAATAATTATTATTATCCGGGAAATATCACACACAGTCATCTGGCCCCAAACTAGGATTCCCTGTATTATGGGAACCAGAGAATGTTATATATGTATACACATATACTTTTTTAAATGCATACATATATAGATATAATACACCCAGACACAGAGCTAACAAATCTGCTCATCACAGAAATGTTTGCCCTGGGTGGGGATCGAACCCACGACTCTCGGATCAGTAGTCAGGACCACTAACCACCTGAGCAACTGAGTAAGTCATTACATCTGAGCGAATAATTATTTACTCCGACTAACAGGATCGCCTATTGCAAATCCCATAATAATATGTGTAAAAGGGAGTCTCTTTAAATAAATTAATATTAGCTGGTTTATGAACACGACCTCGTACTCCTACTTTTAATATAGGTATTGAGAGGTACTTATAGGTAAACAAGAGTAAACAAACATGACAAACTAGTTAAACAAGGAGTACAACAAGTTAAATACAGGTTACGTACGCCAATAACTATTTCATACACCTACCCATACAGTTCCCACTGCAGGGGCTCGGGTCTCTTCCGTGATAAGTACATTACATTACACTACACGTGATTGGGAGAAAGGTAGTGCAAAAACTGAAAAGGCAGCTAGATGCGGTCACAACTCATCATTTCGGTCCCCATACAGTAACAGTGCTTTTAAATATTTTCATGTGAATGACTCAGTTTTTTTTCGTTACAGACGATTTACTACAGTGATTTAAAGGCACTGAAATGAGAACAGGTTAGCGGCAATGTTAATGTTTACTGAAATTAAACTCACTTTTCTAAAACAAACAAACTGGTATACTGTTTAAACTACGTACCGTGAAACTTACGTTACTGTCTTATTTTGATGTCTGAAACGATAAAGGTATTTTAAACTTATAAATTAAATATATGTTTATAAATCTCCCGAGATGAAGAAAGACCGATCTTACTTATAATTTATATGGTATAAGTACATAGTTATGGTGTAACAAAAAAAAAAATAAAGTTGGTTCTTATAATGGCAAATCGGTCAGCTAATTAAAATATTAGAGAAGCCCATTTAAAAATATTGCTATGCCTTTTTGCTGCACCTGCGTACAGTTTAGCCTTATATGTGATGTGCCTATGTTTTTCTGTATGTGCCGTCATGGCTCTTAAACGAGTGGAATGATTTGAATGCGGTTGTTTTTACAATCCAACTGCCCAAATAGGGAAAGGTAATTTTTTTAATGGAATCTTTACTTTGGTTCTTATTTAATGACGATCGGTTCAGTTGTGTGGCAAATGTTTAATTACACTGGTCTGCAAGAAAATCCTCCTTTAAACGAAAATATGATAAATATGATGAGTTCAATATGCTGAATCTAGATCTCCTTTCCATTTTTTGCTATCACGTCAGATTTTTATTTAAAATATTTTTTATAATTCTTCACTTTTGGTGCGTCGTTCTTGCATTATCGTTAGTTTCTTCAGCGTAGATCGTATTTTTATACCCAAAAATCTATCGAGTGGATAGAGAGAGAGATAACGATGTCATTTGATGTCATTTACTAGATTTATGCGCGATTGGTCAGTTTTCGCTGTGACTTCGTGCCGTTCAGTACGTTAAAAATACATAAAATGATTGTATCTGATACAAATCCGATATTTTGTTAAGTTATTCTTTAATTTATATATGTTGCGAAAATTTACGAGTCTTCTTATCTTTTTAATAAAAAAATCAATGATAACAATTTTTTTCTTTTCATTTTTTCATTTTTGTAGGTAAGAAATGCCAATAACTAAAAAAAAAACACTTCAGATGTATTTTGCAGAATTTTGTTGGTAGATTCGTCATGAAACTCTAATAGAAAATATGAAAAGGGAAAAATACAATATGAAATACTATTACAAATCTATAATGATCATGTATAATAATGAAAAGGAGAACCAGTGTTATGTTTAATTTTTACGTATCGAGAAACCTAACCTACCCTTCACCCTAGCATGATGACTAGTCGTTTGGGCATTCTTATCCGTTCGACTCGGGTTTCTCATCATCATTACATATACATATTTACTGTTCTATGTACACTTTGTATAATCGTTACTAATTTTCTTCCCAATGTCGCAACAACGGAGCAATAAGTTATAGTGATTTTTTGCACAGAGCAGTTGATGATAAGGAAAGTGACATACACGTCCTGCAAAATACATATAAGGCAACAAAAAATAATGTCCTCGTAACGTATAAAAGTTATAGATTTACATATGTATATTCCAGAGAAGTCTGAAAAACTGATTTCGTGGGCTCACGCACCACGCATCTTCAAGGTGGTTAAAAAAACATTAACAATGCGGGCAGGGCCGCTGGCAATATCTTTCTAAGTTATTTTTTGCTGATTTACTAGTAATAAAGTTACTTAAAACATTACCTATTTTGAAAGGTGTTTTTATTACTTTTTCATGAGCCACAGAAAATTAAAACTTCATACTTAGTTAAATTAAAGTTTAATCAATAACTCTGGCAAATTAAATCAGGTATTTCACCTAAACGATTTTCGCCTAATTAATTAACAGGGTTCTGCTCGAAATGATTTTTATGTGCTTTTAAGGCTTCTTATTGGTACAACTTCTACACAAGCGTTCATGTGAATTAGGTAACTTTCAGCTTATTTTTAACCGCCTCCATGGTCTGGTGGCTATAGTCTACTTGCTTAACATGAGGAAGTCCGGGTTCGATTTCCGGCGAGGTTCAACTATGTAGGACTTGGTTCGGTTAGTGGTAGGGCATTTTCGGAGCCCGCGTGGCTAACTACACCATCTAATCTAAGTCTTGCCGCCAAATAGCATTGATGTGTTCCGGCATGAAGATAAGATAGCGATAGCCAGTTTTCCATTCTATTCTCCATCATCACTTACCACCTGGTGAGATGATGCTTACCAAGGGCTTACCAATTGTGGGTAAAAAAATACATTAGCTTTTTGAACTGCAATCGATCAGTATTTTATCCGTTAGATTATTAAATTCAATTATAGGAACATTAGCACTCCATATGGTGTATATTTTTAATAAGTGCAACGATAATGCAGAGTTCCCTAACCTCATGAAATATAGTAAGGTAATTCCGTTGTATAAATCAGGAGACAAAGGAGATCCTGGAAACTATAGGTCTGTGTCCGTGTTAAGTAAGGTGTTTGAGAAAGTTATATCAAATCAATTGCTCAGTCACTTCAATGTGAATAATTTGCTTCATAGCCAGCAATTTGGATTTACTAAGGGGCGTTCAACAATAGATGCAGCAGTTCATCTCATCCAAAACATTTATGAGGCATTTGAAAAATCCCAAAATGCCGTAGGAGTATTTTGCGACCTTTCCAAAGCGTTTGATTGTGTGGACCATCAAATTTTACTCCTTAAATTGGAACACTACGGTGTGACAGGCAAGGCACTTCATTTGCTAAAATCGTATCTAGGACCGAAAACAAATAGTGCATATAAACGGGACCAAACCAACTCTCAGGGGTCTTATGTCCAAATGGGTGTGCCACAGGGCTCTATACTAGGCCCTTTCTTCTTCTTGGTATACAATAATGATCTGCCTTTTATGGTTGAAAATTTATGTAATATAGTGTTATTCGCTGATGACACCTCCCTTATTTTTAAGGTGAGTAGAAAATTGACAAATTTTGACGAAGTGAATGACACACTTCACAAGGTTATAAATTGGTTTAGTGCAAATAATCTAGTATTGAAGGCTAAAAAAACAAAATGTATTAATTTCAAGTCAACACTATAGATAAAAATGTGATACTAGATGGAAATACATTAGAGTTTGTCAATTCTACTGTCTTCCTAGGTTTGACTATAGATTCAAAACTACAGTGGACTCCACACTTAACGTACTTAGCTGGGAAACTTAGTTCAGCAGCTTATGCGGTGAAAAAAATACGAGCTTTGACGGATGTGGCTTCTGCAAGACTCGTTTATTTCAGCTACTTTCACAGCATTATGTCTTATGGCATACTACTGTGGGGGCATGCAGCCGATATAGAAAGTATTTTTATTCTGCAGAAAAGAGCTGTGCGAGCCATTTATAAAATGCGAACCCAGGAGTCTTTGAGAGAACTGTTTAAGGAGATTAAGTTACAGTTCCTTGTCAATTTTTTTACCAAAATATTATGTTTGTCCGAAAAAATATACACCTGTTCCAAGTCAACAGTGATAGACACAACTTTAATTTAAGGAATAGGAGTAAGCTTTCTGTTGTATTTTCTAGATTAAGTAAAACTAATAAATCATTCGTAGTGCAAGGTGTAAAGTTCTACAACAAACTACCTTCAGCAGTTTAAGATCTGACGGAAAGGCAGTTTAAGATACGCATAAAGAAAATCCTATGCAAAAATGCATACTATAAAACCAGCGATTTTATTGAAGATAATGACGCTTGGAATTGTTTTGACTCTCTAGTGCAAACCAAATGATTGACATAATAATAAATATAATAATATAGCTTTAATTTTTTTATGTATTGACATTAATGTAATTTTTTATGTACCTATTAACATTCATTTTTTTAATTTATTTGACATTACTGTTATATTTTTCTGTTGTATTGACATTTATGTACTTGAGCTTTATTTTTTTTTATTAAATATTGACATTTATATTTTTTTCTCATATATTTGACATAACTGTTATATTTTTCTGTATTATTGTTATTGACATTTAAAAAGTGTACATACTGTACTTACTTTAAATAAAATTTAAATTGAGATATTGCCACATGCATGACTCTCCGTATCTGCCTGCAGGTTCTCTATTGCGTGACAACTGACACGTAAACTTAATCATGCTACCCCATGGAATAGATGGCATATGCCTGGTTTTGTCATCTGGTTATAGCATTATTGTTATGATCATATTATTTATGTGGTGGTCTCATAGGTATTTCCATAAACGTGATTGTATGCCTCTTTGGTCCTAATTTATTAGCGATCATCCCTTCAAACACCCGGTTCTACTCGTACTTAACTCATTATTCCTAACAACTTTCCTCGGGGAATTTATTACATTAAAGTTGTTACATTAATATATGTATAGGTAGTCAATTAACACAAATATTTTTAGAGTTTTCCTGCAAATCGCTAACCTGCATTAGTTAGTATTTTAACCGTGGGAGAGCCATGCTTCGGCACGAAAGGGCCGGCTCGACCGGAGTGATACCACGGTCTCACAGAAAAACGGCGTGAAGCAACGCTTGCGTTGTGTTTCGCCGAGTGAGTGAAGGTACCCAGGGGCGGATCTCCCTATAGGCTTTTTGGGCTGCAGCCCAGGGCCCCGGGGATACAAAGGGCCCCAGCCTCAGGCGCGGTCCGAAAGTCACGTCGTCGTCACGCACGTCATATCACCAAACCTTCTATATAAATACCTATAGATAATTCACGAATGTTTTCACGAATAATAAATAATACCCTACCAGCTTATTTTTTTAGCGCTCGCTCCGCTCGCGGCTTTTTGTATGAACAGGGCCGGAGGTTCTTTTATTGATTGAACGATATACTGGATTCACATGCGCAAATTCTGGTAAACTGAGATTTTATACATATTAAAAATAGCCGCGCTCGCTTCGCTCGCGGCTTTTTTTTTACTACAACAGTAAAAGAAGACTAAAGGGAAGATATTGAAAAAATACGATCTATAATCTTTTTTTTTTCAGTTTTCCATACTAATTGTGAATAGTGAATAATTTTTTGTTTATTTTTCCTGTTTTCTGTACTTGATTCTGAGTAATCCCCTTAAAATCTCAAACGCACTTTTTTAACACCCTGTATAAATTAAATATTCAATTGTTTTTTTTTCTCTATATCACTATAGAAAACAGTTTTTTGATAAAATGGCAATTAGTTGAGTGTGTAATTACTAATTAGGTAGGCCCCTAAGTAGTGTTAGCCCAGGGCCCCAAAAAATTCACGATCCGCCCCTGAAAGTACCGGAGGCCCAACCTCCCCCCCCCCCCAATTCCTGCCATCCCTCCATCCCATTTCAAAGGTCGGCAACGCACTTGTGACTCTTTTGGTGTTGCGGGTGTCTATGGGCGGCGGTAATCGCTTACCATCAGGTGATCCGTCTGCTCGTTTGCCACCTATCACATAAAAAAAAGTCAACTTTGTATAAAAGTATTTTTTTATAAATTCACTTGATTCAATGATTCTTTAGGAAAATTATTATTTACAAACACGAGTAGAATAAAGTGGACTTCCGATTTTATAACTTTTATATATATTTTGACTGACTCGGTAGCTTAGTAGTTAGCGCTCCTAACTACTGATCCGAGAGTCGATCCCCACCCAGGGCAAACATTTCTGTGATAAGCAGATTTGTTTGCTCTGTGTCTGGGTGTATTATATATATATATATATATATATATATATATATATGTATATATCTAAATTTATAAGTGTATGTATAACAGTGTCTCGTTCCCATAATACAGGGAATCATAGGTTGGGGCCAGATGACCGCGTGTGAGTTATCCCGGATATTTATTTATTTATTTTATATATAAATAAAAACTGAACTTTCTTACCTAATAAATCTAAAAATATTCAATTTGCAAATATAACGTGAATGTAATGAGAAGACCAACACGTTTTTTGCGAAGTAAATGTAGTTTTCTTGGAACAAGTTGTCGAGCTTCTTGAGTAAATATCCTAGTTTCAGCTAATTCTTCATGCTTTATTATATATCAACTTTTTTTACAATTGGAGAATTTATACAGAGTCTATGAGCCTCAACATGTTCAGTGGCGTTGTTGACCTAATAAACTGTCGTTCAGAGGTGGAAAATAGCAGTGTTGCTTTCTAGTTATTTGGCCGCAGGCCAGTGCGGTTACAGTTAAGATGCTTCGGTTAGAGTTCACAGTAGTTCAGAGAGTACATTTATAAACATAACGTACAAGTTACTAACCCTAGTATGGACCTTTAACTATCCGAAATAAACTTTTAAAACAATAAACGTTAGTTAAATAAACATTTTAATGTCCACCGTACTATAACAACTTCACCTGTCTACTAGTTGAGATCCTTATACGAGTATGTATATCTCCGACACTTCAAAACATTAAAATATTAAATATTACAAAAATATTATATTGCTACACCCTATATAAGTTGTTACCCACTAAAAACAATAGTTAATTACTGGCCTTCTTAGTACCTGCAGCTGTCTAATCGTCTATTATGCTCATGGTACCTACCTACCATAATAATAGGCACGTGAAATCGTAAAAGCGCAAATCATCGCAAATGTGACTCAATATTTTTTATAAAATATACGTTCTTGTGTTGTATTTTAATTTTATTACTTTCTCATAGGTTAGGTATGACTTACAAAGTATATACAACAATGGAACCACATAAAATCAGTGTTTTGATCTTTGTTATTAACCATACTTACGTATTAGGTTCATAATGTATGACTTGATTGTAACTATAATTATTATGAATTATCTATGTATAGTTATCATTTAGTTCTTATTACCTAACGCACAATAGCTTTAGCTACGTCATCGCACTGCTTCTTACTGTCACAAATGAATAGGTATATAAGGCATTGCTGCCCACTGTTGGACCCGGGACACGGGTTTCTCTGTTCCCATCATACCTCGGAGAGGTTAGGCCGTATTAACTTTACTTCCCACACGGTGGTCAAGTCCGCATTGGAGGTTGGTATCGGTAACGATAATTTCGTGCCATATGAATATAAGATAATTATGCTATTAACAGTCAAACCCATCTATAAATAATATGTATATTTATAATAATTTATAATAACATTTAGTTTGGTTTCTATAACTTATAATAGGTATTTACAAGAAATAGATCAGTAGTTGATGATTACCGAGACTTAATTTCTAGCTGGAACCGTGGAACGTTACCGCGACAAATTGTAGATAGTAAAATAAATAAAATAATCACATTTATAAGTTTTATTGGTCAAAATTAATACATAAATATAAAATACAATTTTATATTTAATAAGTTTTAATGAAATAATTGCAAGTTAGTTAGGTATGTACTTCTAAGCGGAAAACTTTCTCATGCGGGAGCGTAAAAACTCTAATTGGAACCATTCTGAGGGATCCGAAAAAAGTCTTAAAACTGTTGACGGTCGCTATCACTAGATATCAGTCTTTAAGCCAGAGGTCTCATGCATGAAACCATATTTGTTAACCAAAATATTTGATAGTGTTAGTCTCTAATGAATGTAATTGCATGTAAAGCCGTTAGTGTCGGTTGCTATCATAAAAAGGCAGTCGTTAAGCCATGTATGTTAAAGGTCCTAGTGGCGGCATGAAGTTTTGACACTGGTGCTGGCAACTAGCCCCACAATTTCCACCAATCCGGATCTAGCCCCGGTGTGTGGAGTAAGGCCCAGTTTTCCTGATTTATGGGAAGAGACGCCTACCCAAGCAGTGAGGACAGTATTTTAATTAAGAGTAACTAACTCGTGAAAATTACTATTCACAAAGGTTTCAAAAACTCATTATTTTTAAACAATAGATATATCAATAGCTATACGTAAAATATTAGTTCCAATATCCCGGAAATTTCCTTAAGAATAAACATCGAAATAATTTGACGGTTTTATTTCTTATCAATCTGACAGAATCAGGCCGTCCCGCTTGGTTTAGAGCGTCACCACACTGTCCGAACTGATACGGTGTCGGCAACACTACCTTAACTAAAATAAATAAACTACAATATTCATATGTGACGTCTAAGTAAATAGGTTTTTAAAGAGTTCCTACAAGAGAAGTCGTCTCTCATAATGCAATATTGGAATTACCAAATTAACGGGTAAACAAAAATACAGTAAACTTCCTCTGTTGAATTATAGTTACTATTACAGACCTTTTCTACCTTATAATGGTTATTATTTACGCCTTGAATACCTAGCTACATTGTCATCTACCATTGTCATCACAATAAGTTGTAACGATTACGGCCTTGTAATTCTGATACTAAGTACAAAAAGGCTTAACGCCGAATACACATAATAAGAACAATACAAGCAGTTTTTGACAAAAAAATATTCAGATAGTAGTGGCTGTTTACTTACCTTTCTGTTATCATAATCGAGGCTTTAATTGTGTATTGAGGTATTCTAAAAACTTTAAATTAACGAGTTCTTTATTTTTTGCAGGTACAATGAAGAAGGAAAAAGTGAATATAAGTCATATACGTGGAAATTCTGCGTCTATAGATCAAGATGGAACGTGAGTAAATAATGTGAGGTGTTCATTTTCCCGTTTACGCGACACGGCTGGGTAGCTGCGTGCGCGTGCGCGTGCTGGGCGAAGCGAAGGCCTCGTTAATGCGTGAATCAACGCAACGCAACGCTAGGATAATTTGTCAAGAGTTTTTATCCGAATTTATGTATATCCAGTACACATATTGGCAATGAATGAACACCGGGGTTATTTTTATAACATTTAACATATCTTCATTATTGGGCACGTCGTGGCTAGATCATGAATTGACTAGCCATATCGTCGTGAAGCTCCAACTAGACAGAGTCACGTATAGGCTTGCCAACTACAAAAAAGGCATTTCCGGGATAACCCAGCTCGACATCCGGGACTTGGGTATATTATGCGGGACACAACACACCACATAGGTTCAAAATGGTTAAGGCAAAAAACTATATATATTTTTAATCATTTTATTAAAAACAAAAACAATACAAATGTATGACAAACATTTTAAATTATTAAATTAAATTATTTTTTTTACATTTAAAACTGTACTTATTTTGCGATTTTGCGCATTTATAAGTTTTTGTTTTGCAACACAAAGTTATAAAATTCACTGCATTTTTGGTCTAAATTAATTTTAATTTGTAGTTCAGCCTTAACGTGATCGACATACAGCTTATTTGTGCTGTCTGTCCATGCATTTCCACAGAGAGAAAACACTCTCCCTGCTGATGCATTTGAAGGAGGTCACACGAAAAACGCAATGCGTAGGTATTAAGAAATGTTAATAATGTGTAACAAGTTACTCGGGCCAACTGCCCAACCGTCGGGTTGGACAGTTGGCCCTGCTGGGGCCACTGACACTTGGGCTGGCCACTACCAACTACCGTCGGGTAGTTGGTACGAGATAGATACTAATATCATATAATCACTGATTTCCGGGACAAAAGGCGTCCCGCAAGAGGTCACGGCGGGACGGTCCAAAATTGACCCAGAAGCGGGACGTCCCGGAAAATCCGGGACGGTTGGCAACCCTAGTCACGTAGCTCTGCTTCGCGGGACTTCTTAACACCAGTATCCTAACCTAACCTAGAGATTTTGCGGAGCTCCTCAACTGCGACAGACATATTTCGGCGGAGTAGGCAAGTTATTCAAAATACCCGAAAAATGTGTTTTATGTATATTTTAATACACATTATGTTTCTAATACGTTTGGTAGCTTTATGTTATTATTATATTATTGAGACAACAACGTGACAACATCCAAAACAAGCAAACCTCGAAGCTATGTTTAGAAAATGCTCCTAAAGCGGTTACGACACGACCGATTGCTGTTTTAGGGATTTCCCTGCTTATAAGGATTAGTGTGTCAGTAAACCTGACCTTTTACTCCACGAACGGCGGCGGCAAGGACACGTTCTCGAGGCTTGCGGATTTATTGAGTACCTCCGCATAACGCTAGAACAAACAGAGTCCGATTACTCTAGTAAAATGCAATTGCCACAGCGCAGGGTCGCAGCTCTATTGGCGGATTTTATCTTTCGTGATGCCTGCCTGGTGGATTAGGTAATGATGAACTTGAAAAAAATCGATATCGGTTGTTTAAAAAATAGAAACAAATCTAAAAGGTAAAAAGATTGAAATTTCATTTTTTTATGTTATGTTATATTTCTTTTTTTTTACTTGAGTGTGACGCACCACTAAGTTGCAATTACGAGTACAAGCCAACCATCAGACAGCAAAGTTGAAGTTTCCCATGATTGTAGAACATGTACCTATATTTATAACTTCAGAATTGTAAATAGGAAAATTATGGTCACGTAGGTATCATAATACAAAAGGAGTGTACCTACATTTTTTTTTTTGCAAGCCAAATGTTTGTATGATGTTTAAAATATTAAAAAATAGTCTAATTCGAAAAGAAAAATTGTGTCTTACTAGAAAATTAAAAGTTGAGAATTGGGGGAAATGGCCAAGATAAACCCTAACAGTCAAACCCATCGAGGTTATGACCGTATCTGTTAGTCCACTATTTAAATGCGACCACGTAAGCCGCACAGAACCATAACTGTTCATCTTATATTATTGAGTAACACAAAAATTAAAAAAAAGTATTAGGTACCTACTTAGTAGATTTTAGTCTGAGATGAAACTTGTTTTTAAGAGCTTTAGGTATACGCCAGTCAGCGTAGACATAAAAAACGCATTGGTTGCAACAGTTCTGATTTTTTGATATGTTGTTAGGGTTGATAACTGTAGTGTAAAACTAATTTTTCAGCTTCGAAAGACTTGTGCTAACTGTGTGGTGCTCCAAAAACTACGAAAATTTTCGGTCTTCTCTTATTTTGGCTTATAACTTCTAAAAGGTGCATCTTACGGAAAAAGTTATTATACACACTTAGAAGAAGATAAAATTTCCTATAATGTAAGTGCAATTGCAGCTCTGTAGGTATAATAGAACCCAGGATACAGTACTTCAAACATTGGAAATTTTCCGTAAAACCGCCTACCGAGCAGAATATCGGCTATAATACTCATTCTACGAAGAAAGTCATTATAAAGAAAGTTATGAAGTAGTTATTTAGCTTTAATTTAAGTACAAACTGAAGTTTGTAAGACCATTAGTTTCCTTGTAATCTGGGCAAAGCGAACCTGAACAAAACAAAAGGGAACCTGACAAATTGCAGGACTTCTATAAAGGATAAGAAATACATATATCGGTGTAAAATAACTTAAACTGATATTATAAAACTTCAATTATTTCACTTAGTGATGACGGGATCTCAGCTGACACCTGCGACAGAAATATACATGAAATATAGAACAAAATGTCAATTAATAATTATTATAATGAATTACAACGGGCAGGGTATGTAATATTAGGTTTACCTTTACGCACTTAGCGACAACACAATCGTGTTCTTTTGGGAGGTCTAGGTTCATCTGACAGCTCTTGCTGGTGGGACTCTGGAGACTGCACTGTTGCTTGTTGTAAAGGGGAGGTCGTCGAAGACGTCCTCTTCATTCAACTCAGTCAAGGCCCTAAATGCAATGTAAGAAGACAGATTTGGCGGAAATTAAAGTAAACCGTATTGCGTTTCGAATAAGGTTCAAATCAGTCGCACCAAATCTGTTACTTACCGTGTTCTTAATTTGCACGGCAGTGCACTTATAATGATTGTCTTCTATGCCATCGACATATGCCAATAATGTTTTCATCCACTTAGGTCATGAACCTGGTAAGTTGAGGGTCATGGCATCTTCAGCCTCAGTGGTGGATGGTTCTTGCTTAAGGTGCTCTACGTCCTCTTTATCGTCAGGCATTTTTCTTGTCAGTGGAGGCACGCCGTAGAACAGTTAAGAATTGCTGGTTAGTGAAAACCTACTTCTCCTTGTCGAACATAATTTATTTTAATAATAATAATAATAACCGGGACAAATCACACACGGTCACCTGGCATCAAACTAGGATTCCCTGTATCTTGGGAACCAGAGACTGATATACATACACATATACATTTAAATACATACATATATAGATATTATACACCCAGACTGAGAGCAAACAATTCTCATCACAGAAAAGTTTGCCCTGTGTGGGGATCGAACCCACGACTCTCGGATCAGAGGTCAGGATCGCTAACCACTTAGCCACCGAGTCAGTTAATTGTTACATAAATGATTAATGATAATATTTTTTTTTATCAGAGTAACTTTTTGAAGAAGAACATTTTGTTTATGTTTTAAATATTATTTCTAGTTGCGTAAAATTACGACTTAAAGAAGTTTGTGGTGCTTAAATAGTGTATAGATAAAAAATTATTGTGAAAAACGTGAAAATTAATTGTTTACTTTTGTCTCGAAAGTCCCGGGAAATTTAGCTCGAGACATCTCGAGTCCCGGGACTTTCAAAACCTCAAGACTTGACAAACCCTATTCCCGTATGATATGTGCCTATTTTAAAACGGGAGAAACGAAAATGTGTTTGTACTTCTTTCACGATGCAACGGAGCCACGGAGCGACCTGACTTTTGTACAAGATATATTTGACAGTGTAGGAAGTGACGTAGGATACATTTTATCCTGTAAAAATGTCGAGTTGCCTAGGGAATCACAATGGGAATCCCAAAATAATGCAATTAAAAAAACTATTCCTATAGCTACTTTACTTATTACATTGAAACTTCGCAGAGAGGTAAGGTTAGTTAGGGAAATAACTTAGGACAGTTTAATCCCGAAAACCTGGCGAGCCGCTTGCGGCACGCGTACTGCGCTCCATCAGAGACAGCCACAAATCGACATCCACGCGGGCGGGCGGGGCCGCGGGTAAAAGTTTGTTGTAAATAATTTGATGATTTCATTAGATTTTGTTATATAATATATTGTACTAATTTTATGAAATATATAGGAAATACCAAGAAACAACTAAGAAGTAGATTTTATTATGCAGGGTGCAGGGTTTATGTATAATACCAACATTAAGGCTTCATATTATAACTAAACAATTTTGTTTATCATTCCGTAAAAACATTGTGCTTACCAATTAAGAGCACTCTAACTTGGGATTTGAACTGGGTACGGCATATGTCTTGTCTCTACGACAAGCCTTGCTCGTCGACATTGCCACGCATTACACAATAGACTCCCATGCTCCGACGGATTTAATGAATGCCCATACTTTTCGTATAAGTTGCGTTATTGAAACGTTACTTTGGAGGATTCTGTAATATTTTACATACTTTCACTTTCGTCATCGGATTCCCCCAAATTGGATGTGGAGTAGTCATTTGAATTCAAACCTTCACACTAAGCAGTCGGTGAGACCCGCCTTTACCAATTGCAGCGAAAAGTTACTAAAATGGTAAGTTAACTCGTTCCTATTATGTGGATATTTAAATTTATAAGTTAATTTTAAACTATTTAGTTTCTTTACATTACGATTTTCAGAAAACTACTGTTATCCTTCTTCTCCTACACTGCGTTTTTGTCTTTGTGTGTTCAGAAGAAGGAAATTCCAAAGATTTGGAAGACAGTGATGAGCTAGAAAGGAGACATCGAAAACGCAAGAAGGGGCAGAACGCAGGACCGTGTGGGAACAGCGGCGGCGGGCACGGCAAGACCTTTGGTTTTGGCGAAAAATTATTCGGACTACATGACTATACTTACGTGTCAGCACCAGTGATGAACTATTTCTTTGGTTGCGGAGTGGCGGCACTGCCGGTAGCGGCGCCTGTCGCACCCGTCGCGCCCGTAGCGCCCGTGCCCTTGCACCCGTACCCCTACCCAGTCAACATCGGAGTCAGCCAAAGTCAAAGCCACACTGGACATGGAGGAGGATTCGGTGGCCATGGACATGGAGGTTTTGGTCGCCCCGGTCGTCCAGGCAACTTTGGAGGGTACAACCCTGGCATCAACCAGCAGCCATTTTACCAATCTGATTACAATAATAATTACAATCAAGGACCGTATCAGCGGCCTTATTATAATAATAGGCCATTTCAAAATGTGGTGTCGGCAGCGGCATCAGGACTCGGCACAGCTCTGGCTGATTACATCACTACTCGCCCTAGAAAAACATACAAGCAAATCAATAAACAAGTGAATCAAGTTTTGAAACCATTCTTTAATTTGTTTTGAAGCTGTTATTGTTGGTATCATAGTGAAGTGCATGATCAGACAAGATATTGTGCACTTACTGACAAGAGGCTATTTTGAAAATAGAGATAAGTGTTCATATTTTAAAGAGATTTATTACGAATGTCTTTAGGAACTAACGTGTTATCTTCACAAATATATATATCTATAAAGAGTGTTAAAAAAGTGCGATTACAATTTTAGGGGTTACCTACTCAGAATGAAGTATAGAATACAGGAAAATATTGACAAAATAGGATCTACATTTTTTTCAGTTTCCCATAGTAAATCTGAATAGTGAATCAAGAATTTGTATGGGTAACTGAAAAAAGAAATTGCAGATCGGAATTTTTCAATATTTTTCCTGTATTCTATAGGGTGAAATTGAAATCGCGGACCAAATTTCAACTGTGGCTTCTAGTCATGAAACTGAACAACTTTCTACTGTTCCACGATTTCAATTTCACCTGTATACTTGATTTTGAGTAATCCTTTAAAATTTCAAACGCACTTTATTAACACCCTGTATAATGCAATCTGCAAAGCGAAGATCTGTGTTTTCGATTTGCGAGTTTCTTTGATTAGTTGGAATTCGGTATTTATTTGACATGCCAACTTACTTACCCAACTGCCTCAGAAGGAAGGTTATATTTTTTATACACAATCATGTCAAAAATGCTAAATTTGCATCTGGTATTTCCCCAATTGGCTACATGAATTTAAATTCTCAATAAGTATAAATTTAATTTCCTAACAATTTAGTTAAGTACATGTTTATATAACACCACCTGACTCAAAAGAGACAAAAAACCGGACAAGTGCGAGTCTGACTCGCGCGCCGTGGGTTTCTTACAAAAAAAAAAAACAATATACAGAATTTTACCATTTTAAGACTATAGACTATAGTTAATCTTGTAATTTAAGTGTATTTTTCTCAAAATTTTAAACTTAATAGTTTTGGAGATAATGGGGAAGGTTTATTTTCGGACTTTTTACATTTTGCCCCCCAAACTCAAAATTCATTTATTTACGTTACACATCCGTGTTTGGGGTCACAGAAATCTATATGTTTCGATAGCTCAACCGTACCAAGTTTCAACTCAATCGGTCTAATAGATTCAGAGCAAATTGGCTGTGACAGACGGACAGACAGACAGACACACGATTGATCCTGAAGGGCCCTTCTTTCCTTTTTGGTACGGAACCCTAATAAAACCTACTGTCGTACTATATTTAAAAAATTACGATATTCAAAAACTTTTGTCTGAATAAATAGCTATAAGCTATTTTTGATTGTTTTATTGTGTGTATATATTATTTTTAGTGTGTACAATAATAGTATATTTAGCTACATCTATATCTATAATTTTAAATAAAAATAAAATGTATTCTTTACTACCTACTTCTTTTTTATCCTTATTTGTTTTGAAGGAGGCAACGACGTTATATTTTTCCCTAATTAGAGCCTTTTAAAAAGGACGTAGGTGGCTACCGCAAGGACATTATGTTGTAATGAATTGCAACGGAAACATACGTGAACAGTCTTTCGTGAACATTGTTGTTTATCTGTAAAAAAACGACAAGCAAAATGTTTGCCCGTATAGGTACTTATTATATTAGTTACGATTAAATATTTATATCTACGTATTACTTTAACTGTTGTGTTTTGATTTCTAAATACAATGATCAAGATAAGATAATTTATGACAAGTTATCTTTCATGTTAAGATAAATTGTATTATATCATGATTGTCAGGAAAAAATATATAAAAAAAATTAAAAAAAATAATTCACATATCAGAGTTAACTTATGTCAAATAAGCTTATTTAAAAAAAAAAAACAATAGAATAAGATGTCACAAATATAATAGGACAGACTTTTTGGCGGGAACTCGCGGCAAGAGTTTGTCATTTTTGTTTTTTTATCCGAAAAAATAGATATCGTGGTTTTTAATGCATAATATTGATAGTCATTTAAGTGTCTAATATGTAGGAAAAAAAAAAACAATATACAGAATTTTACCATTTTAAGACTATAGACTATAGTTAATCTTGTAATTTAAGTGTATTTTTCTCAAAATTTTAAACTTAATAGTTTTGGAGATAATGGGGAAGGTTTATTTTCGGACTTTTTACATTTTGCCCCCCAAACTCAAAATTCATTTATTTACGTTACACATCCGTGTTTGGGGTCACAGAAATCTATATGTTTCGATAGCTCAACCGTACCAAGTTTCAACTCAATCGGTCTAATAGATTCAGAGCAAATTGGCTGTGACAGACGGACAGACAGACAGACACACGATTGATCCTGAAGGGCCCTTCTTTCCTTTTTGGTACGGAACCCTAATAAAACCTACTGTCGTACTATATTTAAAAAATTACGATATTCAAAAACTTTTGTCTGAATAAATAGCTATAAGCTATTTTTGATTGTTTTATTGTGTGTATATATTATTTTTAGTGTGTAAAATAATAGTATATTTAGCTACATCTATATCTATAATTTTAAATAAAAATAAAATGTATTCTTTACTACCTACTTCTTTTTTATCCTTATTTGTTTTGAAGGAGGCAACGACGTTATATTTTTCCCTAATTAGAGCCTTTTAAAAAGGACGTAGGTGGCTACCGCAAGGACATTATGTTGTAATGAATTGCAACGGAAACATACGTGAACAGTCTTTCGTGAACATTGTTGTTTATCTGTAAAAAAACGACAAGCAAAATGTTTGCCCGTATAGGTACTTATTATATTAGTTACGATTAAATATTTATATCTACGTATTACTTTAACTGTTGTGTTTTGATTTCTAAATACAATGATCAAGATAAGATAATTTATGACAAGTTATCTTTCATGTTAAGATAAATTGTATTATATCATGATTGTCAGGAAAAAATATATAAAAAAAATTAAAAAAAATAATTCACATATCAGAGTTAACTTATGTCAAATAAGCTTATTTAAAAAAAAAACAATAGAATAAGATGTCACAAATATAATAGGACAGACTTTTTGGCGGGAACTCGCGGCAAGAGTTTGTCATTTTTGTTTTTTTATCCGAAAAAATAGATATCGTGGTTTTTAATGCATAATATTGATAGTCATTTAAGTGTCTAATATGTAGGATAATGAAATAAAAGTGTGTAGACTGTGTTTCGAGTGCTCTCAAGAAGTCCATGAAATCTTCATCAAAAGTGCTATCATTTTGTTGAAGAATAGAGAAAAAGTTAAAGACGACAGAAATTGATAAATGAGAACTCAAATGAAATAGAAAAATATTTAGAGAAGAGCAAACTACGTAAGAATAGGCTGTATGGCCAGAGAAGCCTTTGCCTTTTCCTTGCAAAAGCAGGAAAGAACCAAACAAAAAAAAATATATATAATAGGACAAGGAAATGACAACATAGTCAAATTAACTAAGACAACAACAAAGAAGTGTTAGCATCATAATGATGAAATAAATAACATTCAGGACTACAATTTATTTTGTAGAAACTCTTCAACATTGTAAAATTCATTTGATGATAAATTTCTAAGTAGGTAGGTACCGTTTATTTAAGAAAGTATAAACATCACAAAAACTTAAAAAAAAAATTGCCAAATACATATTTGCCTCTATGAACCGGTTATTGTAGCCATTAAATGAAAAGGTATTAGTTAAGATCGAGGTTGTGTAAATGAAATACAGAACATGCATTATGTTATGACGTGAACTTGTACAAGTGTAACACAATCCTTAGCGTGGGCCGTACCCGTAAAAGTAACAAAGACATCTGCTCGATTCGTTTAGGATTCGGGGTCGTAATAAGTTTTTTATAACTGAATGGTCTTTTTACTGGTTGTAAAAATACCATTGCTGTTCCACGCATGAAACTGAACAACTTTTTCCAGGGAACTCTTACTGACTCGCATTTTTTTGAGTATACATTATACATTCTGTGAGAAAAGTTCTTCAGTTTCGAGTGGAACCTACCGTTAAATTTTCTGAGAGTAGTAGTATTTACACATGTATAGAAAGGCTACTTCAGTACGTCACCTTAGGCCGAGACGAACTACATAAGTTAGCATTTCTCAGTGGTTAACAAGCGTAAATCCTACTTCAATGCAACTCCTTAGGCAGTGAGATATCGAATCGCCACCTCTGAGGCAGTAATATTTAGTTGCAATCTGAGAAACACCGTAGTAGAAATAAATTAATAAAGAAAATCGGGCAAGTTTATCTGTGTCCTCGCCATATTCTGCAAGCGTAGAAGATTATCTTTTGTAAGAAAATTTGTCATGTTTCAATTTTAACGTGCAACTTATTGTTTCATTTGTACACCTATTGATTGTTTACATGACAGTGCAGTGGGAGTGTAAACTCTAAACATATTTTACTCTACAAATACTTCTGAAGTGAATAAATTATTCTAGCTTTTGAATATCAGTATTGTAAGTATTAATTTTTTATTCTTTCGTTTTACACACATAAAAAAAAACTACAAAGACTTATTTATTCGACTGCTTGATGTGAGTGGGAATTCTGTTTCGAACTTGCGAAAGAGTTTTTATTTTTCAAATTAACATGGGTTTCTTGGTGATAGTTGTTCAGTTTCAGCATCTAATTCAAGCCCTTAAATGCACAGTTTATCTTGCCTGCCCGTCCACACCTTATATTCCGTCATCTGAGTGACTTTTTTTAAATGTTTTAAACGACATTTATTTTAGTTCTAATAAAAATGTATGAAATGACTTCTTTATTCAATAAATTACTATAAATTAAAAATTGTACAATACATGTAGGTAATTAAAATCCAAGCCAGTAAGTTTTTATACGATTCAATGAAAGAGCTATTTAATGAACAATAATTGATTTATAATTCACTTTTGATGCAGGCAAGTCCCGGGTTCTTCCGTTCCGTTTAGTCATTGCTATAAGTTATTTTTTATCAACCACTTACAGGTAGGAGCCTAAGTATGACAGCGCAGATACCTTAAACAATAGTATATAGATAGGTAAAAGAGTTATCCGAATTCGAGCTAAATACTATAAGGTTCTTGATGGAAACTCTTGAGTAATTTTAACTATTATCGTTTATTTCCAATTAAACTTATTAAAATATTTATATAGAAGTTTTCATCATGACGAACCCTTAAGAGAATCTTCTGTTCCAAACCATCAAAATCAGACAGCGAACGATTTAAATCCTTATTATTTTTAATAGAAACGTTCCAACGCCGAAAAGATCTCAACGCGCGTCTGTAGAGATTTCATCACTACAGCCTTATTTTGATGCCTGTTTGTAAGATTCATTACGGGAAAAATATGCAGCAAGCACGGCGGTCTCTATGCTAACGCTGCACGTCTCATCTCGTAAATTCATTGGTTTCAGTTCAGTGTAATAAATATGAATAAAATAATGTGTTACCTCATGTAGAAAATAAGTGTAATGTTACATATTAAGACACAAAATATTATTATACATATCTATGTAGATATTAGTAATCGAACTCTTCTTTCTACAAACTAATGAGTTGTGAGAGATACCCAACCAAAAAAAGATGACAGTAATTACTTACTCAATTTCAGTTAGTTCATTCATTGACTTTAGTTTGAATTATTTTTTTGTGTTCATGCATATTTGTCTGACTGATTCAGTTGTTCAATGGTTAGCGTTCTTGGTTAATAATCCGAGGGTCGTGGGATCGATTCCATTCCAGGGCGAATAATTCTGTGACGAGCAGATGTATTCGAATTTATCGCGCGTACGATTGTCATACTTTTCAATGCCATATAAAATTTTATTTGGCAATAAATCTAGTCATTAAAGGCAGGTAATTCAATAGTTACATTATGAACTATAGCTTCTACTCATGAAAATATGCAACTTTACCTGATTGATCGATAGTTGTTTGGACCTCCTTTTTTATAGTTCTAAGGAGAATATTTCTTACTTTCATAATATGTAGAAGCCATAATTCTTTGTTCAGGATTTTGAGTTAAAATCAGTTAAAATATTTTTTTTGATAATGTGAAATTTTAATAATACCTTCATTTTCGTAAATTCTAGCAATATTTCCGAAGGGTACGGCGCTTTCCAGTCTCGAGAGCAAATTTTAGCAGTTGATTGCAAATCTCAACTAGAACTTGAGAATGGCAAGCTACCGAAGGAGCCTTTGGGGCACCAGATCAAGCATCCTACGTCGTAAGTTGATTCAGTCAATAATTTGATTGTACACACTAAGTACAATAAGTTAATTAATCATTTGATTGTATGAACTTATTTAGGCTGTCTTAGTACCACTAAGCAATCCCTTTCAAACATCCTTTGAATACAAACGTTTCCCGTTGCTAGCCGTATGACTAAGTGGATAGCTGCTTATTCCCGCCTCCCGTCCCCTCACTACAAACTAAATTAACCTTGGATTCATTATACTTACTTACTTACATACAGAAGTTAAAAAAAAACATCTAATATCTTCTGCTTATACCCAAAAACTTGTTTCAGATATATGGACACGATGCTTCACATCTTCAAGGGAAACATCGGGTCCGGCCTGCTCGCCATGGGAGACGCTTTCAAAAACGGTGGCCTTATTTTCGCCCCTATTATGACGGCAATACTCGGAGTACTTAGTGTACACGCGCAACATTTGTTGGTACATATTTATATATTTTTTGTTTCTATCCATAATTACTTTATTTATATTTAATTTATTTATTATTTTTCTTTTTACAGTTAAACTGCTCTGAGGAAATGTATCGGCAGACGAAGAGGGACAAGCCCCCGGGCTTCGCAGACACGGTGTCGCTAGTGTTCGCCTACGGGCCTGTCCGACTGCGGCCGTTGGCGAGAGTGATGAGGATTCTCGTCAATATCTTTCTCTGTGTCACGCAGTTGGGTTTCTGCTGCGTGTACATTGTGTTTATCGCCAATAATATTAAAATGGTAAATATATTTTTTTAATAGGTAAGAATGTACATTATTCTCTTGGTAACTATTGAAAATCATGGTTTACGTGCGAGTTAAATGGAATATATGAAGTGCAATTACAGTGCAATTAGATATATGCTTAGACCAAACAATTGTGTCCAAACATCAGTTTATATTAAAGTAAGTAAGTAATTAAGTAAGTATTAGAACTGGAGTCCTGTGTGATCCAGGTAAGCACGTACTTATACAATACTAGCTTCCGCCCGCGACTTCGTCTGCGTGGTCTTCTGAATTCGGTCCAATAGAAATTTAATGTTAAGGCAGCGCCATCTAGTGACAATATAAAATTTCATTTATTAGCCATTCCTCCGGGAACCCTCGAGTTTTCCTGGATACGAAGTATCTTATGTGTTAGCACAGTGCTTTATCTATCTACTTACCAAATTTCATATAAATCCGTTCAGTAGTTTCGGCGTGAAAGTAGAACAAACAAACAAATAAACAAACAAACAAACATCCATACTTTGGCATTTATAATATTATTAGTGAGATGAGATGAGAAAACTGCAGTGCGACCAGCAATAATGTACGACGCCGAATGTTTACGAATGTTTAAAAAATGACCCATGCCCAATATCTATGGTTCATTCCAATCAAAAAAGAGCAAAAGGTAAACAAACATAGTATGCAGATGACATTGACATGTGTCAGTTCCATAGTAAGTTTGTTTACGTTTTGCTTTTTTTTATTGGAATGAAGTATACATATCAATGGATGACGATGCTAAGGTAGAGCGGTGTAATCAATCGGTTGGGAAAAAATGGAAATGAATATATTAGAATTTTAAAGCAGCATTCATCACCGAAAAACTGTTTGAAAACCGTCTAAAATTTGTTACGGAAATTTAAAAAGACGCAATATACAATCAAATATGCTCCAAATTTCCCTGGGGCTGCCAGAAGAAAAAAGAGGGGACTTAACGAAAGAGCCATGTTGCCCATGTCGTGGCCAGATCATAGAATTGATCATTTCATGATGTGGCCGACCATTTTATAGCCAGCCAGCTAAAAATATCATTTAAACGTCAACGTTTAATGATATGTCCATCCACGTTTGGCCATATCATTAATGTAGGGATTCCATGATATCAAAGGTTTAATAAAAATTAAAAATATGTACGTAGAAAAGTTACTGGCATTCTTTAAATCTGAGTAATCTTGGTTAATAGACAAATTATACATTTTTAATACTTAGCATTTAAGATTGATATCTACTAACCTATGAAATACTTTCCGAACTTCAAGGTTTTTTTGTTGCGCTCGTTTTTTGATTGACTTTCGAAAAAATATTGTAGTTTAGTGTCGTAACGACATTTAACTGCTATTTTATCTTAAATTGGCGCATTATTAATAGCCTTTTTTATTATTAATTGTACGCCGCCATGATGCATCACAAAAACAAAAAAGATATCAGCGCCTATAACGGTGGATATTGTAACTATTTTGCGATAGGGTCACTAATGCTTGACCATTTTATGAAATAGCCGTGCGTTTAGCTTTATATCGTCAAACGTTGATGTATTCATTGATCTGGCCAGCCAGACCATATCATCATATGATCAGCGGATATTTTCCATTTCATGAAATGGTCTTATTAATGTTGGTCACATCATGAAGTGATCAATTCTATGATCTAGCCACGACACCAACACGACAACCCAGGATACACTATCCTGGCGCATTAAAGTCAGGCCTGACTCCAAGTAAAAAGAAAAATGGGAGGAAAAGAATAACACATTTTGTACTAGCTGTGGTATCAGAGACTGATAAACATTCAAAAAAGTATTCGATGTTAAACATATCGACACTGAGTAAACAAATCTGCTGTTCACACAAATGTTTGACTTGATCGAACCCACGACTGTCTGCGTATAAGACAAGAGCGCTAACCACTATGCCACCAGATCACTCAAATAACATAATCCTTCTTTCTCAGAGAAGTGGTTTTTAGTTGTGTACTTACTATACAATTAATAAACTAATACGCGATTGCGATGGATCAGTATTTTAATTAACGGGCTTCAAAAAGTCAGTTTATCGGTTTGTCATGTATGTATTATAACATTGTCCGCGATTTCAAAGAGAAGGGATTTCAATGCGGTTTTCACTTTTTTTTAATACTTATTTCAGTTCTATTAAATACATTTTTCTTTTACAGGTTTGTGATCATTACGACATTCGTCTAGAGTTGTCAGTCCACATGATTTTTGTAGTAGTACCGGTGCTACTTTCATGTATGGTGCGCAACCTCAAATATTTGACCCCTTTCTCCACCATTGCTAACGTTCTCATGGTGGTAGGGGTCAGCGCTGTGGTCTACGAAGCATCGCAGGGCTTGCCTTCGGTGCAAACCAGAAACTACATAGCGTCTTGGCAACAACTGCCTCTGTATTTTGGAACAGCTATTTACGCTTTTGAAGGAATTGGTTTGGTAAGTTTTATATCAATAACATATTGTTTTTATTAACAGCGAATAATGTTAATAATATATCGCACTTTAGGTACTACCGCTGAAAAATGAAATGCGAAGGCCAGAACTGTTCCAAAAACCACTGGGCGTATTAAACGTGGGGATGGTTATTGTGGGATCTATATTCATCTTCGTGGGGTTCTTGGGGTACCTCAAATGGGGAGAAGAGGTTGCTGGAAGTCTCACTCTCAATTTGGAAAAAGATAAAATGTGAGTAGAAAGCTATTACCTAACATGGTTGTTGGTTGTAGATAGGTATTTGTGGCTATTCTCCATTTAATTCCTTGTAATTTTTACATTTTATGTTTTTTTTTTCAGATTGAGCAACGTGGTGCAAGGCCTCTTAGCGCTCGGAATGTTGTTTACGTATCCTCTACAGTTTTACGTGCCGGTGGAAATCACATGGCCCCGGCTGGAGAAAAAGTTGAGCCCTAGGTTCATAGTAGCCAAAGAGTTAGGCTACCGAGCGGCGCTTGTTCTACTGACGTGTAAGTAATATCAAAAAAAGTAAAGCCTGTCTTGGAAAACAACTGGCCATTGTTCACCATTCTTTTGAATATTGCTCTTTTCCAGAGGGTAAATTACTTTGTTCCTTTCCATGAGTTGAACAGAAAAATATTTGTTTTGTCGTAAATGTATAATTTGTCCTATCTTTTATCGGTTAATAAACAAAACCCCTTTTTGGTGAAAAGAACTCACTGAATATTTAACGAAACAGCCAACTTATTACGCGACACAAGGACATGCGAGCAAATATACTATTTTGTAAGAAAACACTCACGTCATGCAAACACCTGATTCAAGTTCCTGTGTTGCTTATTATCGTATTATAGCATTAGTGACCGTAAGATCCCTTGGGATAAGCCGAATGATTGTGGAATTTAGACCGCGGTCATAGCGAACTTTAAATCTTAGTATATGGCGACTTGCGGGACTTTGCAGGTTTCCTTGTAATGTATTTCGTTAATTCAGTACAATATAGTGTTTTATATGTTTCAGTTATATTAGCAGAATCGATTCCACAGCTGGGTCTGTTCATCTCGCTGGTGGGAGCCATCAGCAGCACAGCCCTGGCGCTTGTGTTTCCACCTCTCATCGAACTGGTCTGTGCCTCTCAGAAACCCACCGGCATCACACTATTCATGGCTCTCAAGGACACCATCATTATTCTATTAGGTCTCTTCATATTTGTCACAGGCACTTATGAGAGCATTGCATCTATTATAAGAGCGTTTCAACAATAGTAATTTGTAAAGAACATTCTAGGTAATGGGGTAATGATGGCATTCCATGTCGACGTAAGTGTTTGTTCATACAAAAATATTTAATTAATCAATTGTTTTAGCAATCTTGCATGGAAAACACAAGAAAGGTTTGATAAAGACTTTAGAAAGTAACGCATTCTTCCATTACTTATTGTAAAAATTAACTAAATTGTATTTCTGCTCAGTGCAAAGAGAAGAACTGTTCTCTGCGTAGGTTTGTATGATGATTAATAATATTATATAAATATTATGTGATGTGCTCTCGTTTTACAAAAACACCGAAGACAGAAAATAAATATGTAACTTGCGACATAACATAAGAATGTTATGTCGCAAGTTACATATTTGTTTTATCTGAGCAGAAATATTAGAAAAACACGACATATTTTAAAAACTATATGCTCCGTTTTATAAAATGCAATAAGTACAATATCCAGAGACAAAATAATAATCAAAAATTGTACACCTAAAAATTGACTAAACCAATAATTAATTTATTGCATAATTTGACTAGTGATTGTATCTGTGATAAATGGACAAGGTATGATTGTGATAGTGATAATAAGTTAACTGTAATTATGAAACCTGATTAACAAGAAAAACATTATAAATTAGAATAATTATGTGTTTTATTTATGAAGGTACTTTTTTCTAAACCCATCTCAATTTTTGTTATGATTTAACACAGCAGACAGACATTTACCACAGCAATATAAAAACTCGAAATTACCCATACAACCATGCATCGAAAAATTATTTGTACGGAACCTTAGATAATAAACAAAAGCTTGCTTATGTTTAATTACGGAAGACTTATTGAGCGAGTCCGTCTCGCACTTGTGTCGTTTTATTGAAGCGGAACATAGTTGTCATGTAACTGAATGTCCTTTTAGAATAGTTTTTCGTGGATTATATTTAAAATGGACTCTCAGTAAAACGGCTGCTCCAAATGATTTGTGCGATGCGTAAGTAGTTGTTTTTCGAATACCTGCTAAGTACGTGACGAAGAGACATCCGCCCTCCCCCCGGCCAACAGTGGTACGGGTACGTAAAATAAATATATGTATAATGAAACACAGTAATTTAAAAAATCCAGACCTTTATTATCTAGTAGTAGATGACATGATAATAGTAAAAATATTAGTAGGATTATTTTATTCAAAATACTTTTATGTAACTACTACACTTAACATTGTGACTAAATAAACAAAGGAATATTTTAGTACAGCGATAAAATAATAATATATACAGGCGAAAAAATAAATAAGAACCTATTCTACTTTTCATGCGCTTTACTATATAATAAAACCGATATAGATCACAAATATTTTGTACTAAAATAATATATTAACTCACATAAGTACACAAGTAACGATATAAGTATTCGGATCTAAAACATAATACTGTAAATGGCGATCATTTTTTAAATATCACCAATCCTATATTTATTTAAATCTAAATAAAAGCATGGCGGATTTCGTTGATTACCAGCAATTTTGCCAAGGAAAAGTGCAAATGAGAACGTTATACTGTGATCAAAAACGTTATCTATGATTAATATAGAAATACTTTGAAATTCACTCAATATATATACTGTTCCTTCCTGTAAATAGATTTCACACCAACAGCAACAGATTGTTTCAACTCAAATTGATAAAATTTTAACAGTCTTCCAATAAATTTTATTTAGATTCATGTCGACTTTAAATAAATATCATACACAGCTCTCCTCACATCTTAGTAGCCATAAACACCATTCTCAATGGTCTAAGAGTAGATAATTTTATTACATTCAAATCATTAACTAAAACAGTTTAAAATGGTTTCAAATGCCGCAAACGGCAGTGTTTGATTTGTTTTCTGGTAAAACTTAAGTTAAATAACTCTTAAATAAGAGAAACAAAAAATATAAATTATTCAGTCTTAAATTTTACTCTAATACAGACAGTCAGTCGTCAATAAAATCGTACATATTACTGGTGTTTGCGAATTGCAATGAATAAATATTGACTAAAGTAGCAATCACTTTATCCTGAAGTAGGTATATAATATTTATTTTGTAAAAGTTGAGGCTTGATTATAATTTTCAAAATTTCCATAAGTAAAAACATATAACAACTGATCAAGAAATAAATTTATCGTCGTCAAGTTGTTCTATCTTTAGTAGATTTCATACAGTTGGACAAAGTGTCCGGGTCTTTTACTAAACAATCGACATTAGGTAGACACAAAATGACCCCGAAGCTTCCAAATAAAAAAATAAGGGTTACTTTGGCTAACTTTGGTTCCATTATCGGTATTTTATGAGTTTCAAAAAGTATTTTCATGGCAAAAAAAAACAAAGTTCAGATTTCGAAGTGGATCGCTTGTCTTGCACTAATAGGCCTTAAAAGTTTGTGTGAACTATTATTAATATATTGAGCTGTTTTTTGTTTGTTTTCGTAACACACGTTTTAGGGTTGCCACCATAGTAAACAACACTTATCTATTTTCAAATATGACTAACAATTTTGATGAAGCTGTACAGTAAACAAAATGTATATGATCTACTACACCATCTTATAGATGGTTACTCCGGGGAAACTCTGTTTGAGGTACCACCCCTACAAACCGAAATTACAGGGTGTTAAAAAATGCGTTTGAAATTTTAAGGGGTTAAGTACTCAGAATCAAGTATAGAACACAGGAAAAATATTTAAAAAAATCGGCTCTTCAAATTTTTTTTTTTTAGATTCCCATACTTAATAAGGTGCACCTTTTGTATGTTCTTTCCTTCTTAATGTATGTCTTTGTCTTTTCTGTGTACAATAAATTGTAAATAAATAAATAAATTGGAATAGTGAATCAATATTTTTTTATGGAAAACTGAAAAAAATTAGATTTGATTTTGTTTTTCCTGTATTCTATGCTTGATTCTGAGTAACCCATTGAAATCAAACACACTTTGTTTAACATCCTGTATAAGTTTATTATTTAGTATATTATATTATTCTTCGCCACTGATTATGATTATTTATTGCCGATTAGTATTCATCAATGAGAATCCTGTGAATGCCAAAAGGTAAACGGATTCGCGAGAAAATATGCACATGTGTATAATCTGAGTTTAAGTTTAATGTTGCTAAGTTTCTCTCGGGCACATTTTGTCCTTAGAAATAGTAGTTCGTTTAGCACTGGGTAGTTTGAAATACTGGGTAAGACATAGTTGAATGATGATATTTTAAATATGTGACTGTGCTTTTAAAATTTTAAGTAAACATCAAGCAATTCATGTAAATGGACGACTGAACAAGGCTTGCCTGATCTTCTTATTCAAACGACGGAATGGATGCAAATTATATCGGAAAATATTCCCAATTTTAATTTGCATCGACTTCGTCAAATCACTTCCTTAATCTATTTTATTGCTTTGTTTACAATATCGACGAGTTACCAATGTCCGGGCATGCCCTACCTCCAAATGATGGCAACGTTGGGATCGTCCTCGATGATCTGGTCGAGCGCCGGTAGATCGATGCGTGCCAGGCAGCAGATCTCGTCGGCGCAGTGGCGGCCGGTGAACAGTCGCCGCAGGCCGCCCGCCTCTGCACGCCCGCCGAACCCGTTGCGCGTCTTTGGCCGGATGTACACCGGATATCTGGAGTTAACATTAACCGTTGTTTTGGCATAGAAGTTGAACTTTAGTAACTAGTATCTTGATTTATAAAAGAAACTGGTCAGCTGGGGATCTTCTCGAGAAGTTCTCTTTCAAGTTAATTGATACGTTTTAAAATGTTAACTTGTTACTTTTGCTTATGAAACTAAACATTAACTTCTCAAAAGTTCTGTGAAAAATTCGTGGAACCTTGAATTTCAAAATGTGCAGTTTAGGCTGAACAGAAAGTGAAAAAGTGGTAATAGCCACACGCACCCAGTGACCTTGCGAATATCAAGCCTCCAACTACGGTTGCAGGGTAATATCTGGTTACAAACGCATACTTCAATAAAGGAAAATCTTGAGAACGTATACCTCTTCAAGCACTTAATAAGGCCATGCAGCTGCGCAAAGACGACGAGGCGGCGGATGTCGAAGGCGGCGCCGACGCCGGCAAACCGCTCGCACACCGCGCGCAGCGTCGTGCCCTGCTGCAGCGCGCACAGAATCTCCAGCACCTCCGCCAGAGTCGGCTGCAAACGACGATACCTATGTTATGTACCTACTATATCTACTGTAAACTGATACGGGGCGATTAGAAATCTATGTTCCAATAAATCTTGGTACACATGTTACAATTTCTTTTGAATACGTTTTTTTTTGAAGGAAATCAAATGTTTGGAAATTTTGGACATCTCTTCTATGTACTTTGAATTCGTGGTCAGTTGTAAACGTTAGTCTCTATACTATAGCTTGACTACATGAGTTGCGATTACTAGTAGAGATGGGTTTTTGCCCGGGCATTTTTAATAAATGCCCAATAAACGTCCATTTACCCCATACAAATTGGGCATTTATTGGGCGTAAATGGACGGGCATTTACTCAAAACTGCCCGGGCAAAAACCCATCTCTAATTACCAGCTATACTTTAAAAGTTATATTGTCACTCAGGTCAAACCCTGAATCAAAAATACAGATTTTACTTAATACTTGTACGTATATAGGGACTAAGCTAGTTGTGTGGTTGACTTTAAAATTTTTGTTAACTCTGGATGCTGGACGTCAGTGGTTTCTGAAGGTGACCGGTGATAGAACCGAACGAAGAGACCGCGCCGAATGAACCAAAGTTTCTTATGTTCAGTTTGATAAGCTAGGTATCAATCATATCGATACTTCTGGGCTCAAAGGGCGTATACGCTAAAAAGAAGTTAGGCGTATACGCCCGTTGAGCCCAGAACTATCGATACAATGTGATACAAATAATTTTTAAATTCGGCGCGATCCAAGAAAATCGAATACTTGGAGCAGTTGTAGAATCATTATGATGTCGTGTTGCATTATTAACCGCGAAATACTAGGAGATAATTCAAAATCGTAGCATTATTGAGACGTGTGACTTTCTAACCACTTGACAATAATGGCGACCATCCGCGGGGGGCCCCGCCAGATGCGCAATACTAATTAGACGGCGCGCCAGAGGACAGGTTATACAGACATGGCTACGATATAAAGGTTCCCTCACCATGTTTTCCGTCACCGTTACTAGATATAAGATTTTCCTTATCTCTGCCGTTACTATCAACCAGTAAGTAAATGTATGTTTTCGCATAACTTACTGGTATGCATGAACTAATTGACTATATCAGAATTCGATCTCTGGATAGAAGGCACAGAGTAAATTACAATTTAGAATAGAATAGAAATATTTATTTGCTCTGAATTGGGTAACATTGAGGTAGAATTACATAAAGTTCGATCGCCAAATTCAGCCATAAAATATAGCATGCAAATATTTACAATTATTTACTCATATTATGAAGATATAAAGATTTAACAACATACCTTTTCTTTAGAATCCAAGCCCTTTGTAATATAAGCAAGACATGACTTCTGCAACTCTGTATCACTGAAAAGTCTACTCAGATTTGGTGTGGCCCGGTACATGTTGCTAAACTTGAGAACTGGAATCAGAGTGACCTGTTGAAATTGAAAATTAATTAATATAATAAACATTCAAATGTATATGTATATGTGTAAATATCACAAGTCTAAAACATACCACTCCATAGTAAACTAGATTCTGAATGCAGGACTTCACCAAAGTCTTTTCTACATTTGCATCAGCTGCAATCTTTGAGACATGATTGTATCCGTTAATATAAGGCAACAGCTAAAAATTAAAAAGATTATTAATTATAACAAAAACAACAATTGTGTTTAACTATTACTCAATATGCTATTTTGCAGGACAGGATCTGGCCAAAAGCACATGCCACTACGTAAGATACACACAAAGATTATAAACATAAACACAACTAACCTGTCTAGTAGTTAAGTCCCAATTCGCATCCATGTCCACTTCAAAAGGCTCCTCGTCTTCTACATCTAAATGTTCTTGGCTTGGGATGGGTTCAGTGCCCTCGGGAGGGGTGATGCGTTGAGGCTTACCTGGGCGGGGCAGCCCTACCGACGCAATAAGTACCGGCACATCGTGGTCATGCACAGATGGCGGATCCTTGCGTACTTCCAACACTTTCAAATGCATCACTGTATCACCTTCTGGGGACAATCCACTTACTTAAAACTCTTGTATGTGCAATTATTATTTATGGGAATATTTATTGAGGAAAAATAAAAACAAATCCTTCTGTAAGATTAATAACTACTATACAACAAATGTTAATAAAACAGCGGTATTTTGATGTTTCAAAAACTGTGAAATTATTCCTCTGCTTCCTCAGTTTCTCAATGCTGAGGTTCGTGGTAACAAATTCGGACAGGTTTCTTCACCACATCTATCCATCGGGAAGGTGCTCTACCTGTGGCTCCTTTGCCATCTATTTGACCCAGAATTATGCGCTTCTCCAAATTATGCCTAGGTGACCTCCAAACTATTAAATTATTACGCACCAACTAATGTTGCTTTGCGATGTGTATTCAGATCATGTAGCAGATGCGCCAATAAGGTCGGTAGCTTGGTTGAACCACAAGACACAAATCCAGTCTCTTCTTCCATTATTGTCTGTCAAAGAAAACAAATTTCATTTAACTTAGTTAAAATTTTGAGCCACTCATTATCTATACTCATGGACAAAAAAATCGACTCAAAGTTTCATGCACGACTTTTGGAAAATTAACTCAATCTAGCAAAATAAAACTAAACCAAAAGTTCAAAAACTGAATGTTTACTGTTTATGATTTTAGTTTGATTGTTTTCTAGTTTTTTGCTTTTAGTGTTTAGCAGTTTTGTAGACTGAGTTATTTTTTCAAAAGTCGAGCAACAAATCTTGAGTCGATTTTTTAGTCCACCAGTGTATATATAATCTATATCTATATAAAAACTGAAAAGGAGTTAGGTATACAGGTGTTAAAAAAAGTTCGTTTAAAATTTTAAAGGGTTACTCATAATAAGGGCTGCCATTCGTCCGGGTTTCCCCTAGTTTGGAGGGAGACCGGGGACCACAAAAAGTGTCCAGGGAAAACCCAGACGCCTTTTGTGTCCGGGGAACACATGGGCAACGGAAAGAAGGTGCATTGGGGTTCTCTTTTACTCCCCTGGAATGAAAAATATTCAGAATAGTTACGGAAAAACCAATAAAAAAAAACTACTTCGCGTGAGCAGCGTGCAAACCTGCAGGCAAGTATATTTATTACACCTTACTAAGGCTAAGGCTGATCCATATTTTTTTCCATTGATTTTAAACAAACAAAAAAGTCGAGAATAAAAAACACTTTTTTGTATTTGTTGCAAAAAGAAGAAAATTATCCGGGGAAATAATCAGATTTCACCCAAATGTCTGGGGTTTTAGGAGTTCTTGTCTAGAATCAGCAATTTAGGTGATGAATGAATGAATACAGGAAAAATATTGAAAAAATATATTTTTTTCAGTTTCCCATACAAATTCCTGATTCACTATTCAGATTTTGTATGGGAAACTGAAAAAAAATTTAGACTGAAATTTTTCCAATATTTAATTTTATTTTATGTAATGTATGTGTGGTGAGTGATATAGGCCGAGCCTATGGCAGGTGCATTCTGGACTAATCAAGTGAGTAAAACTGGCTTCCATCCCCTATTTCGACTCCCATACATTTCACTGGGTCGATCCACACCAATATCGCACAGTTCAACACACTTTGAATTTATTAATTAATTTTATATTTTAACACAGAGCTAGTCCTTATGCACTGGCAGAAGAAGAAAGGAGAGGGTAGGAGAGAACTATAGTTATCCTTACAAGTGATCTACATTGAAAGTAATCTAAGTTGACATTAGCTACCATAGATTAAAATTAACCAACTACTGAGCCAATAAATTTGAAAAAAATACAGAAAATAGTTCTTTACTTATAGATTACAAGAATTCATAGGATGGTAAAATTCCTAAAATTGTCTGGTTTTTTGTTATTTGGAAAGGATATATGTAAACAACAAGTTGGTACCAATTACTCCTTTATAAAAAAGCACCAGAACTTCACTAATTCTTCATAAATATTTTTGAAACTTGCAAAATATGTTTTGACTCTTAATACAAAGTTGGTTGATTAGCTGATCAATTTGTATGTAGGCAATTTTTTTTGCAAATTAACTATGTGTTCCTTAAGGAAAGTTGTTCAGCTTTATCTGTATATGAGAGACACCGTTTTTAGCCCTGGCAGATACTTTAAAAGCACCTTAGACCTTATAAGGTTTAAGGTTAACTATTTATATTACCAAATGTTCTCCCAGTTTCTTGACCACGGGTTCATACTGCACTGTTTTGGACCAGCTGTCGCACACAAAACACAAGTTGAACAGATAGACATTGCGCTCGTATCTCGAATTATCTATCCTTATAGGGTACCCAACAATCTTATGACCCAATGCATTTCTGTAAAAATAGGCAGTAAAAATGAAAAAAATGCATGTTTAATTAAATAACTAAGTAATTTGACAGCAAATAAACATACAGGAGTATGTATTATGTAGATACTTACATAGTCATAGTACATCTCTGAATTTGAGGTTTAGGAATTATGTAGGCACTTATGGCATCAAATAATTCTTTGGAGATGTAATCTTCCGGAAACTGTAAAATAATAAAAAGTTTAGACTGAACGTGACACGGAACCGGAACGAGGTACATATTGCAATATATGCGCAAACCTGACACGCAATCTTGGGCCCAGCCACAGGGTGGAACTCGCCCAAGAATATGCACCGGATCGGGCCCTCTCGACCGCAGCCCTCATAGTAACGCGTTTCCATAGCTTTCGACGACATGAATGCGAATTTTCGGTCTACACTCTTGGCATAGCAATTGCGGAACTGCATTCAAAATTAGAAGGCACTACTTGCATTTGACGCATTGGTACTTAGATATGTAATTAATCAATCACATATGCAAACGATATTTTAAATAAATCCACAAGACGATTGATTGCATAAAATAATATTAATACTGGATAAGCTACACTTGCTAAAACTACACTTTTATAAAATTTTAAAAACCATGCTCTCATCGCTCTCAACATGCAATCAATTTCCGACAAATTACAAGGGTATTTACTTGTCATTGTCAAGAGTCTCTCTCTTTCACATCAGAAGATTTTTATTGGCTGTCCTGTAATAATAACAATGTTGGCTGTATATTTTGGAACGAAACAGCAACATTATCGTTCAGAAATAGAGTTTTGGTGAAAAACCGACTTGATAAAGGCGGAAGCATATTATTGAAACCCCACCCGACGCGACGTGACGACAGCCGACTAGGGATGGGTACCTAAGTACTGCAGTATTTATTTACTCATGCTAGAGTAAATACTCAGTAGAAACGATTATAAGTACTTTTTTTTACTTTTTACCAAGTATTTATGTTTTACTAACAAAAACTTAATAAGCTATTGTTTTTATGTAATATTTATCTGTATAACACTTTTTTAAGGTTTTCTAAGTTGTAAGTAGTCTGACGATATAACATTTTATTTAGGGGATTCCCCTTAAAATCTTTATTAATGGGGAAGAATACGAAAAGCTATTTGCAGATGGCGCTACGGACGCTTGACTCATAACAACTTTCAATTATTTCCCGATTTTTATTGTCGAGGTGTTATAAATTATTTATTTTTTCTGTAAAATTGTTAAATGGAAAATGTATGCGACTTGGACTGTTCCTAAATTAAAGGCGAAGTTGAAAAGTACATAATTGAAATCGTAACTTTTCCCACGTCTTCTTCATCCGAGAATATTTAGGAAATTAATGATTTCCATTATTATTGCAACCAATCGCTACAAAACGCGGCATTTTTTAAATTATCTTATGTTTAGTTCACGTAAACATTTTTTTCTATTCGTTTTGACAGTTAGTATGAGTCAAGCGATATCAGCGCCTCTATCGGCGAGTTCTGTCAGTGTTCTTCCCCATAGAGCTGTTATTCGTAGTGTTACCAAATAAAAAAATCACTTTAGGCCCCGCGCACACGGGAAACTTTTATGTACCACTAATGCGTGTAACTTGTTTTGTTTTTAGGGTTCCGTAGCCAAAATGGCAAAAAAGGAACCCGTATAGTTTCACTCTGTCTGTCCGTCACTGCCACTTTACTTGGTGAGTATTGGCACTATGTGGATGTTTTTTTTATGGAATGGAAAGTGATGATGTAGTCGAGGTTGGTACACGCAAACTCAAATAATGCCTTGAAGACTCCCAGATTGTAGGATTCGGGAAACACAGACGCAGATAAGGAGTTCCACTCCCGCGCAGTTCGCATAATAAATGCAGAAGCATATTATCGCTTCGTGCGAAAAGGTGGTAGGTATATCAACTACGAAGGGATGAAACGCCTCCCTGCGCCTAGTTAACCGAAGGTGGAATGGAGCTGGGGGAATGAGGTCATGAAGTTCTTGAGCAGACTCTCTGAAATGAATTCAATAAAAAAACCGATAAAGAGGCGGCTTTGCGGCGATGCTTAAGGCTTTGGAGCTTATTTAAAATAAACTCGTCATCACCTATTAGTCTCCTGGCGCGTCGGTCGATAGCATCCAACGCTTCCAGCTGGTAGCGGGCAGAGCCATGCCATAGGTGTCAACAGTTCTCCACACATGATCGGACTTGTGCCAGATATAATGTAAGAAGCTGTCCAGGTGTGAAGTATCGTCTTACCTTAGATAGGATACCTAACTTCATTGCAGCTATTTTATTTATTTATTTTAGCTACTTTAGCCTTGGACTCTATACATATATTGACCGAAATTCAGGTTAGATGTAAAAGTCACGCCTAGGAGCTAAAGGTGGTCAGTTATCGGAATCGATTCATCTCGAAGAGTAGGAGTCAAGGTGAAAGGATTCCTTTTGGCACAAAAAAGACACGCCTGTGATTTGGAGGCATTGAACCTAACGAGGTTGTTATCACCCCAATCAGACACTGCCTGAAGTGATAGGTTCATGCGCACGCTCTATCACATTTACGCGTCTCTAAGGGATTGCGTCTCAGCGCTGGTGGCTCGTGCACTATATAGGTATATTTCTACAACTGTGCTATCTATCATCTTTTCTTTCATCTGTATACCCAATTACCCAATGATGGCGGGTTTAAGCAGGTCATTTATATGTAGCAGGAATAGAGTTGCAGAAAGAACCGAACCCTGAGGTATCCTGGCATCGATAGCCAATAGGTCAGACAAGCAGCCATCAACGACTACCCGAATCGACCGTTCCTTCAGGAAATCTGATAACCAGTTGCACAAGCTCACAGGGAGCCCGTAAGATGGAAGCTTGCCAATAAGGCTGGCGTGCCAGACCATATCAAAAACCTTTGAGATGTCGCGAGACACAACGAGTGCTTCACCATGTTTCTCAATGGCCTCGCCCCAAACATGCGTAGCATACACAAGAAGATCTTCTGTGTATCGACCTCGGCGAAACCCGTATTGTCGATCGCTAAGAAGGTCATTGTCTTCGAGGTATGCAAGAATGAGGTTGTTCAATACACGTTCTATAATCTTGGATTATGGAAGTGATTGCTATGGGGCGGTAGTTGGCAGGGTCCACACGGCTACCTTTTTTGGGCACAGATTGCACGTTGGCAAGCTTCCAGGACTTTGGGACTACACCTGTCTTAAGAGATAGACGGTACAGACGTGTCAGAACAGGAGACAACTCAGGAGCGCAGTTCTTGAGAACTATGGCTGGTATACCATCAGGTCCACTGGCTTTGTTCACGTCTAGATTGCGAAGTGTATTGAGAACCTTTTGGCGGATACAGATTGGAGGCATTGTAGTACCGCAAGGAGGTGGGGTACCCCAAGGTGGTGTAATATTCGCAGAATCCAAACGCGAATTTTCAGCAAACAGAGAGGCAAACAAGTTTGCCTTATCAGTTGCTATGTGAGCCAGTGTTCCATCAGGTTTCAGCAGTGGAGGCAGAGACAGCACGACAGAAATTCGCCTCGACCGATTTAGCCAGGGACCAAAAAGCCTTACTCCCAGAGAGATAGGAGGCAAGTTTTGATCCGATGCGGCGTATGTGGTCGAGGCTTTTTGTAGGACTTCGCGGCTCTATTAAAGGCTCTTTTTTTATCTCGCGTACCCGGAGCTTTGCGACTGCGAGCGTCAGCTTGGTACGCCGAATGTTTTACTGCCTCGGCAGCTGAGCATTCGGCATTGAACCACATGCGAGCTTGATTCTCAAGAGGAATCTCACAGAACGGGATGTAATATTCCATTGCCTGACAGATTACCTCTGATATTTATGCCGCACAGCTCGACGGGTCTCAAGAAAAAAAAAATGCCCAGTTAGTGGCTGAAGAATTTAAACATATCCAACCCGGGTTCGGAAACCGGTTTTTTGAAAATACCGGTTTCGGTCATTGACCCCTATATCGAAATAATTTCGGTTAAGGTTTCGTTCAGGTTTCGGTTACCGGTATATTTAACCGGTTTAACCAAAACCGATATTTTTTCGTTCGAACGGAATTAACCGGTTAATTTGAAGAATATGCGACTTTGTAGGCATGTTTGCCGCGTGCAATCAATTGAAAGCGTGCGAGAAAGTGAGCAGAAGACTCGGGCAGTGGCACCCACGCGACGCGCCTGTACTTGACTAAGTTTGATTTTAACCGGTTAATTTAGTTCTTATTTCGGTTAGAAAACCGCTTCCTGATTAACCGATATTTTATTCAAATTTACCGGTTAAGCTGGAAACCGGGTTTAACCTGAACGGAATCGTTAACCGAAATTCGAACGAAATTAACCGGTATTTGTTAACCGGTTCCGAACCTTGTATCCAACTATGAGCGCGCACAAGATGCTTTGAAGTGATATTCAAATATTGAAGGCAAGCGAAAGGTTAACATAAACTCCAACACGAAGACCCAAAAAATTAATTTCGCATGTTTTTTTTAATACATATTTTTCCTCACATTGCATTGGTCTTGATTTTATTAAATGTATACCATGATTACCATGTCATGCAAAAATATCCAATAAAAAGTTTTTACTGTCTCTAGAGAGTAAATACTTATATAGAAAATACTCAGTATTTACCCAAAGTCAGTATTTACTGTGACTCAGTTTTTACTGCCTTACCCATCCCTACACCCGACCCGACAACACGCATGCCAGATCCATCTAAATTCTATCAAACCAAAACTAAGAAGTGTAAAATAAAACAATTACTTACATAAAAATTTAAAATTTTAAAAGAAAATTGCGGCTGGCCACTTGAAAATAAAATTGTTAAATAAATAAAATAAGGTACAGTCTGACTACAATCTTTTGGCGTGTCGTGAAAAACCGGAACTAACGCCGCACTCTTGAACAAATATAACAAAATATTTGTATTTTGTATGAAATAAATGTCAGATTTGCGACAAAAGCGCCCCCCTGTCAATGTTATCCACACGCCAAAAGACCGTAGTCGGACTGTAACGTACCGATTATCATAGAATTTTCCTGCGTGATCCAGTCAGAAATGAGGAGATACGTAGGTAACGTAGGAGAACCAAAGTAACCGACATAGCTCACAGAATAGCTAAACTGAAGTGGAAGTGGGCGGGGCACATAACTCGTAGAACAGATGGCCTTCTTTGGGGCATTAAAATTCTCGAGTGGCGACCGCGCACCGGAAGACGCAGTGTAGGCAGGCCTCCCACTTGGTGGACCGATGACCTAGTGAAGGTTGCGGGAAGCCGCTGGTTGCGCGCAGCACAGGACTTATTTGTCCGTTGACAGGAGGTATTTGTCCAGCTGAGCAGTGGACGTCTTTTTGGCTGATAATGATGACAGGTGACGGTAAATAGTGGAAAACTCTTTTACTCGTAAAACTGAACAATTTTTGTCCTACAACTTTGCTCAAATCGCAAAAAAAAATACTGTTGGACTTTTCATACAAAGTTGATTCACAAGCTACCTTACAAACGTTTCATTTTCTACGATTTCAGCAAAGTATTTTACCTATAAGTTCATTCCAATCAACAAAAAAAAGCAAAACGTAAACAAACTTACTATGGAACTGACACATGTCCATGTCATCTGCATACTACGTTTGTTTACCTTTTGCTTTTTTTTGATTGGAATGAACACACTTGGTACAAATGATAAATACAAGTTGAGTTATCACCGGATGGTGAGCTGGAAGCGAGTTTCAATATCAATATCAATCAATATTAATTCATTTATTGTTTCATGCGGTTTACAGGTCTTAATACAAAAAATAGGAGCATTTGCGCATGAACCCTGTGAGGGTACTTAATATACTTAAGCATAGAAATATCATTATCGTATCATTATACATTATACCAATATAAATTAGAGCATAATTTCGATAAAGAAAAAATCATAAATTACAGATACAAAAAAAATATGTCAAATCAATAGCTTATAAGATTCAGCATAAAATTAAATTAAGTATACAAATATTTATTTACATTACAAATAATACACATAAAAGTCAGAATTATTACATAAGATAATTACATTTTATTCATTTATAAAAAAAAAACATGCAATAGGTATTTATTCTTTACTCTCAAAAAACTCGTCCATCGTGTAAAAACGTACTCTTTAAATTATAAATTTATTTACAAATAATGGTTCTGATCGATACATTTTATTCGGAGGGGCAGTTTATTAGAATGTTTTATGTACTTGAGCTTACCAGATGCAGTTTTGTTACAGGTAGGGCTAACCTGTCCCTAAGGTTGAAGGGCTTGGAGTAAAATTCCTTCACTTGCGAGAACAACCTTTTATTATTTCTGACAAATTTAACAATTTCTAGGATATACATAGATATTAGGTCAAAATTTTCTGTTTTTTAAAATGAGGTCTACAACTATCTAACTGCTTAATATTAACCATAATCCTCAGACATCTCTTTTGTAACATAAATAGATCGTTAACATTTGTACTGTTTCCCCAAAAAATTATACCTACCGTAAGATAACCAAGAATGAGCATAGGCGTAATAAGCGCATTTCGCTGTTTTTAGATCTGTACATTTTTTTAGTTCATACAGTGCATAATCAAATTTTTCTGTTTCAATTCTCATATTACGAAAGGAAAAATCAATGTTAAGTGGCTTTTTCTGCCATAGTTTAAATTGCATTAAATTCGTTTTTGCCAAATTTAGTTCAAGGTTGTGTTCTAAAAGCCATTCGTGTATTTTTTGGAGTATTTTAGTAAGTTGGAAGCTTAGGTCATCTACTGTTTTAATTGGGAATACTACTGTAACATCGTCCGCGTACAAAATGCACCTTTCATCTACGGCTTTTGGCAAATCGTTTATGTAAGTAGATTAAAAATAGTAAGCATCCCAAAACGCTACCCTGGAGAATTGAGTTCTCTACAAGTAGCCTCTGGGAATAAATATAAGATAGTCTACTTTTGCTCATGTCCAAATGTTATATATTGACGTATTGTGCTCTCGCCTTATGATATGAAGAAAACCATTTAAAAGCTACACCTCGTACTCCTATGCCGCCGTAAAGTTTACGCAATAGAATTTTATGCGAAACTATCATAAGCCTTGCTCATATCCAGCATCAACCCAATTCCATACTCCTTACTGTTAATTATGTTTAATATTTCAGACGTAAATTCGTAGACTGCAGATATGGTTGACCTTTGTTTTCTGAACCCGTGCTGGCTGTTATCGAGTATGTTATACTTTTCGTAAAAAGACTTAAGCCGGTTTGACATGGCAGTTTCTAAAATTTTAGAAAATGTAGAGAGCATAGCTATTGGACGGAATTCCTTTGGCTCATTTGCTTGCCTCTTTTTGGGACTGGTTTAATTATTGAGGTCTTTAGTAAATCTGGAAAACACCCCTCACTAAAAGATTGGTTAATTAGATCGGTAAGGGGTTGTGTATTAAGTTCATCGCAGCATGCCTTGATGAGTGTTGGCGGGAGCTCATCAAAACCATAACTTGTTTTATTCTTTAATTTTTTATTATTTTATATATTTCACACGGTTCAGTTGGGCTTAGATACATTGTATTCACGTTTTATTTACCAAGATTCCCTAACGAATTGTGGAACTATAGTTATCTCCATACCGAAACAACAATAAATGGTGGAAGCTAGCCAGGCGGGTTTAGAAAATGCCCTACCACCAACCAAACTGAGTCCATGTCCAACCACATGTTGTTTAATTTCAGGACTTCAGTACTTATCTACCAGTCAGTAACTTTAAGGTTGAATAAAAACTTTTTTCATAAGTTACCTATTTTAGTTACATGTCTACTTTTTATTTACAAAGTTGGCGCGAAAATAATCTTTTTAGAAACAAAATTTATACTTAACAGTTCGACATGTTGTTTGAAAATGGAGAAACCCAAATTTTGTGTGCTCATTATAGGTATAAGGTAAATAAATAAAACAGTTTTTATGGCAGAGGTGGCAAAATAACAGACGAATCACCTGATGGTAAGCGATTACCGCCGCCCATAGACACCCGCAACACCGGAGGAGTCTTAAGTGCGTTGCCGGCCTTTGATATGGGAGTACGCTCTTTTCTTGAAGGTTTGAATGTCGTATCGGTCCGGAAATACCGCAGGCGACTATTCATTCCACAGTTTGGTTGTGCGAGGCAGAAAGTTTCTAGTGAAACGCACAGTTGTGGACTGCCGCGTAGAACGATGGCGAAAAGAGGCGGCAGGGATCAATCCGAACAATTACTCGGAGCACTCCCCACATGCGATAGGGAATGCAGAGCGAGGCTACATAATATCTACGCAGCGCCAAGGAGTCAGCCGATCTGAAATATCCTGGCAGCTGACGATTCGAGTTGCTCTCCGTTGAATGCGGTCCAGAGGGAGAAGCTGGTACTGGGGTGCCCCTGCCCAGAGATGAGAACAGTATTCCATATGAGGCCGAACCTGCGCCTTATAAAGTTGCAGGCGATGGGCCGCAGTGAAATACCGCCTCGATCTATTGAGCACACCAAGCTTCTTCGAGGCTAATTTAGCCTTACCCTCTAGATGGCCACGGAACTGGACTTCACTCGATATGTCGACCCCAAGGATTCCGATACTAGCTGAGGCATTTAGGGGAGTGTCCTCAAAACGAGGGGATACGACAAATGGCAAAGTAAAATGAAGACGTTAAAAACAACCAACTTCAATCGTAACAACTTCAATTTTGCTATGTTTTATTTTGTTTTGTTAACGTATTGACCGCTACGCATTCTTTGACAAATCGTGCCCCCATCGCCAGTGTCGACTCCAGCCGACAAAAATGTATGAAAATCTCAAATCCTGGGGCGCCTGTGGCACAGAAACCGATTGTCAGCCCTAGCCCTAGCGGTCAAGGGGTAATAAAATAAATTGTACAGCAACGATGTACATACTTTCTCGCGAATCCCTTATATTTAATTATCATCTGGCATATACTAGATTGACATCGTTCAACATAAACCAGCAATAAATACTTATTATTAGTAGCAAGTGATAGACTTCACAAATTAACAATGTTGTTTTGTATGGGAGGTACCTTATCCTGGTATGGCCGGAATAATCATGACATGACAAATTGGTGTTTGACTGACTCGGTGGCGCAGTGGTTAGTGATCCTGACTACTGATCCGAGAGTCGTGGGTTCGATCCCCACCCAGGGCAAACATTTCTGTGATGAGCAGATTTGTTTGGTCTGTGTCTGGGTGTATTATATCTATATGTATGTATTTAAAATGTATATGTGTATGTATCAGTCTCTGGTTCCCAAGATACAGGGAATCCTAGTTTAGGGCCAGATGACCGTGTGTGATTTGTCCCGCAATATTATTATTATACATATAGAGTATAGTAGGCCGTATAAAGTTATTAAAGGTTACGTTAAAATCCTTATAGCTATTTTTGAGAAAAAATAACACAAAACTTCTTTTTGTATGGAAGGTATTAGAACCAGATTTTTCCCAAAGTAACCAACTTTCTTATGTAGTAGGTTGCATAGAAATATGGTAAGGTCTCAGCCATGACCACGATATCGTCAGCAAATCGAAGGTGAGTGATGTCCTCGCCGTTGATGTTAATGTCAAGTCCTCTCCTGTCCAGAAGCTTTACTTTTAGAGCAGCGGTGAACAGTTTCGGAGATATGACATCTCCCTGTCTAACCCCACGCTGCAGCCGGACAGGTTTCGAATTCTGATCCTGGAGGCGGGCGGACTGACATGGTGGCGTTTTCACACAAACACTTCAACACTTCGATATATCGGTAGTCAATTTGGCACCGATGGAGAGACTGTAACACAGCCCAGATCTCAATCGAATCTTCTCATAGTCCACGTCAAGCTTATATAAATACTGTATGAAAAACTAAAAAAAAATTTGAAGAGCGGATTTTCTATACTTGATTCTGAGTAATCCCTTAAAATTTCAAGCGCTTTTTAGGGTTCCGGCCAAATAGCAAAAAACGGAACCCTTATAGATTCGTCATGTCTGTCTGTCCGTCCGTATGTCACAGCCACTTTTTTCCGAAACTATAAGAACTATACTGTTGAAACTTGGTAAGTAGATGTATTCTGTGAACCGCGTTGAGATTTTCACACAAAAATAGAAAAAAAAACAATAAATTTTGGGGGTTCCCCATACTTAGAACTGAAACTCAAATTTTTTTTTTCATCAAACCTATACGTGTGGGGTATCTATGGATAGGTCTTCAAAAATTATATGGAGGTTTCTAATATCATTTTTTTCTAAACCGAATAGTTTGCGCGAGAGACACTTCCAAAGTGGTAAAATGTGTGTCCCCCCCCCCGTAACTTCTAAAATAAGAGAATGATAAAACTAGAAAAAATATATGATGTACATTATGCAAACTTCCATCGAAAATTGGTTTGAACGAGATCTAGTAAGCCTAAAAATATAGAGTTCAAGACATGTGTGATTATGAATTTATACGGAACCCTCGGTGCGCGAGTCCGACTCGCACTTGGCCGGTTTTTATTTTAACACCCTGTATAGTTGAAAGTTATATTATAACACCAATTTGTAAAAACTCTTTTATTTTAATTTTTAAAATTTATGCGAACTGCGTAAGAGTCGATTCCTACAAATTGTGGATCTTCAAGACGAGAGTGAATAGACATTATAATTTTGAGTTTGCGTATACCATCCTCAACTATATCATCACTTTCCATCAGGTGAGATGTAGTCAAATGCATTCAAATTATTAATATTTATTTTTATTAAGAATACTCAATGTAAAGTCGACAACAGAGACGGAAAGATAAACGAAATCAGTTTTTTAACATAAATTTTCCGAAGGTTTCATTTGAATTGGGTAGTCTCTGTTTCCTGCATCAAGAATTAATTAACTACGAAGAATTGTTTTCTAAATATTAAAACTACCATTTAGATTTTCATTGCATGTAGTTTTTTTAAATTTCATAACAAGTTACTTATACAGTTAACAGCAAATTAGACAGATAAGAATTAAATCCAGTAGGTACGTAGTCGTTTGGTTCTCTCCCCGGAACGAAATACATAATATAAAACAGTTTGAAGAAAATAAATGACATTGCATAAAGTGATACGATACGTACACGTTACAATACCTACAGCACCTTCGTGCCAAATTTATTTTTGACGTGTGTTTTGTTGGTGTTTTATTTTTAAGTAATCTACAAAAGACACACATAAAAATTGCGGGTTTAAAAAGTTTTAGTGTTGTGAGTTCGCATAGTGATGGACGAGCCCCGCCGGATCCCCCCTTGTCTCCTTGTCCGCTCGCTTCACATCAGGAGGTCGCGGGTTCGATTCCCGGCGGGGTCCAACTTTGTACGACTCGGTTTGGTTGGTGGTAGGGCATTTTTTGAGCCCACCTGGCTAGCTAGCTACCACCATCTTATCTAAGTCTTGTCTTACCGCCTAATATCAATATTAACAGCATTGATGTGTTCCGGCATGAATATAAGATAGCCAGTTCCCCATTGCGTTGGGGAATCTTGGTAAGCCCGCTTCCATCTTCGGCGTCATCATCACTACCATACCTACCATCAGGTGAGGTCTTCTACTCATCGTACTGATCAACTTTTGCTCTACGACTTTGCTCAAATCACAAAAAAAATGTTGGACTCTCCATACAAAAATGGCAAAACAGGTAATCAATTTGTATGGAGAGTCCAAAAATTTTTTTGCGATTTGAGCAAAGTCGTAGAACAAAAGTTGTTCAGTACGATGAGTAGAATCCCCAGTTAACGGGTCCTACACCAATTTTGTTACACCCTATATATATACTGACGAACTGAGAAGGTTTGCACGAAAATGCTGGATACGTGTAGATAAAGATTGTGCTCATTTGAAATTTACTAAATTTCTATTTGGCGGACGGTTGAGGGTCGTCCATCACAAGTTCCCTATTTCATCAACATATCTATGGCTCTGGAGAGGCTCTGTGCAAGTAACCGGGACCTAGCGTTGGACCATAAAGAAGGGTATTATAGAAAGTAAAATATTATGAAACATAAATTAATGAACCACCTCGACCGCAGACTACGACTAAAGAATACTAATTTGCTACGACTGTAGGTCGGTCATACACTGGCGCTACGAACTTGTGCGTAGTACGTCGAGTTGAACCTGCTAATTACTAAACATTAGCCTATTTGAATACCTAATAATTAAATAACTTTACTTTGGAGGACTGATTGGTAAGTGACGTTAAGCTTGTTAATCTACACGTGTGAACATGTATAATAGTTCAAACTACGAAGTATTCAAAGTAATCTCGAGAGATAGATTGTAATCTAGAAAAAAAAAATATATTTGCGTTTCTTCTTTCATTTGGATTTTTGGTACGAGGGTTATTGATCACGCTCTAATATTATAGATTTTTCGATTTAAAACTCATTCTTTAACTACAACGAGTAAAGAAATTAAATCATGTATACAAGGTGACACATCAATCTAACCTGTTTGGACTGGTGTGAGTGTGAGATACTGAGGAGTGACCGAGCGAGTTAGGAAGTATTTTCATGGCAAAAAGTCTGTTAGACATCGCGCCCTTCTTGGCTCCCCTCAATATTATTATTATTATTTTTGATATATATCTGATATTTTCGATATTTTTGATATTTATTAAAATTACATACGAATTTCAATTTGTTACTCTAATACGTTTTTTTTTCTTCAAAATAGCTGAATTTAAAATGTAGGTATATGTTTGATTAATTTGAAGATGTTTATCAAAATAACATTCTATTCTCTGTTATGTTTTTTCGAAATAACTAAATCTAAAATATATATCGAGGGTTCACGGGCGACTTGTATTAAGCGACATTTTTGGAAACACAGGTAACCTCAACTTTAAAAAATTATTTCTTACAAAATACCTCACAAAAAATAACTTCTGAATAATATTTAAAATACTAAGAATATCGAGAATCTATATAATACTAAGAAGTTAAGTTTTAATGATTATTTTTCTAAGAAATATTTTTTTAAATCAGTCTCCTGAACATTTCTAAAAATGTCGCTTAATACAAGTCGCCCGTGAACCCTCGATATTTTATTTTTGGTAATTTGAAGATAGTTAATTAAATTAAACTCATTTATTTATTATTGTTATAATCAAAAATTTTTTGGTTTTGGCAGAATAACAGCGCTTGTAGGTCAGCTAGGTGTTGCCTGCAGCAAAGCTGAGCCGGACCTATTCCAGCACAGACTAAGGGAGCGGTGCGGGGGGCGGAGATGTGCTTGTAATCTTAGCTCGCATAGCTCTGTCTCTTTTGCGCCGCCGTTCATTTCTAAGTATATTTTTCTTCTTTTATTATATAATATATTTTTCGTTCTTGCAAAATATTGACCAAATAACAGTTAAGTTAGCAGAGGTTACATTTTTTTGACAAATCTTTAGTCCTTTTCAGCTCCAAACGAAGAACAGTTTTCCTCTCAAAACTTTGTTTAAGGCCCTTATTCGAATCGATTCTTTAATTTACAGATTCTCATCGATTAATAAGACTAAAGGCATTTGGGAGCATTTTCACTGATGCGGAGCGGGGCTGAGCAGGGCGGAGAAGATCAGAGAATAGTAGCAAGTGTTTCCACTGAAGCGGGGCGGAGCAGAGTAGAGCAGAGGGGAGCGAAGTAGGGCAGAGTGGAGCGAAGTAGAGCGGAGCAGAGCAGGCCGGAGCTGAGCGGAACGGAGCGAAGCGAAGCGAAGCTGAATAGTCTGGAGCTGCATGTGACCATTTTCTATCGTATGTCTGCTCTGCTCCGCTCCACTCCGCTCCACTCCATTCCGCCCTAATTCGCTCCATTATACTCTATTCTGATCCGCCCTACTTCGCTCCACTCTGCTCTACTCTGCTCCGCCGAAACACTTGCTACTATTCTCTGATCTTCTCCGCCCTGCTCAGCCCCGCTTCGCATCAGTGGAAATGCACCCAAATGACTTTAGTCTTATTAATCGATGAGAATCTGTAAATTAGAGAATCTATTAGGAAGAATTAGGGCCTTAAAAAAAGTTTTGAGAAGAAAACTGTTCTTCGTTTGGAGCTGAAAAGGACTAAAGAGTTGTCAAAAAAATGTAACCTCTATTTGGTCAATATTTTGCCTATTTAATAGTAAGAGTGATACATTTTTGAATAGCTAAAGAGACGTAGAAGTTTTTAAAACTATTTGCAGAATAAGTTTCATATATTTTTTTTAAAACAGAGAGCTTCAAATTTGAAAACACTGAAAAATTATTTAATTCTAACCGTTGTCAAGCAGTCTTTTTAAGCTGTTAGTAGTAGGTTCAGTTTTGGTTAATCATTTTTATTAATTGACATGCTTTCTAACTAGTTACATCAAAAAAACGTACCCCAGAAGCACTAATCCCAAAAAAAAAACAACAAAAAAGCCAAAAACTTGAGGGTTTTTTTAAAAATCTTTAAAGTTCAATATCTCCATAACGGTTAAGTTTCGGACACCATATCATAGAATCAAATCCATCAGAAATGACTTGAATAATAACGTCCTTAAAAAATTTAGTACGACTTTTCCTGTTATCCTGTATATATCATGATATATATCCGATATACAGGGTGTAAAAGAAGTGTGTGACAATACTTCAAGGTTGGCTTTTACCCATCAAACTGAACAACTTTTGTTCTACAACTTTGTTGAAATCGCAAAAAAAATTTTGGACTTTTCATACAAACTTGGTTCGCCAGCTGATCGATTTGTATGAAAAGTCCAAAAAAAATTGCGATTTCAACAAAGTTGTAGAACAAAAGTTGTTCAGTTTGATGGGTAAAAGCCACCCTTGAAATATTGTCACACACTTCTGTTACACCCTGTATATAAATTAATTGACATATATATCATACGAACCCTGGTTCAAAGTGATTGGGAAAATATTTTCAGTGTGATGAATAAAAGACAGTATCACCGAAAGCTAGTAAACCAATCGTAGAAACAAGAAATACATATTTTGGTTCAGTATATTTTACGGAGCAAAACCAAATAAATAATAAGATAGGTAGGTATGTAACGTTGGTAGACAAAACGTAAACTACTATACAGCCAGGTGTAAAATTTGTTATCTCAAAGAATGTACTTTGATTGAATTAATATATAAGGTGCTACTTTATTAGTGCCCGATATTTTAGTCAGTGCTTCTACTCCTGATTCTGATCAACTTTCCCCAAGGAACCCATAGTCAAATCGCAAAAAAATTTTTGGGCTCTTCATACTAATTTGGCCGCTCGGCTGATCGATGTGTATGAAGAGCCCAAAAATTTTTTTTGCGATTTGACTATTGGTTCCTTGGGGAAAGTTGATTAGAATCAAGAGTAGAAGCACTGACTAAAATATCGGGCACTAATAAAGTAGCACCTTATATGTCACATAGGCTATGTGTGGTGCGTCTGTGTTAATGTAGCTAAACTGCTAAGTTAAGCTAAAAAAGCTAACTAAAAGCAGGATTTGCAGTGGTTCGTTTTTTAAAGAAAATTGGTAAAATTCCTTCCTTTAATGAAAATTGGTAAAAGCCTTCACATCTTGTCTTTTCATCACCTATGGTATGTAGGAAGAAAACTCTTTTGTACAGAGTTATTCATACCAATTGTACATAAAATGTGTAATCATGTGTGTATCTTTTTTTAAGTGTGCAATAAAAATAAATAAAATAAAATGATTTTCTAGTAATTTTACTTTTATGGTCGGTCAGGATGATAATACTTAATAAGGTGTTATTCGCCTTGTGTAGACTGTACAGCTTTCCCTCTATTAATTGAACGGATGAAAACAAGAACGATATTATTAATGCCGCAAAGGTTCATATTGATATTAACTAGAAACACAATGACCTAGAAGGTAGTAGAGTTCTGTCCGTGAACCGGGAAGTGAGCTCAAGGTTAAAAGGACGCATGCGCTTTAGTTTCCCCCGAGGTTGCGCTGACTTTGTTAAGGCGATTCCGAGCTGATTACCTATAAAGCTTATAAAAACAATACACCATATTTGGATTTAAAGAATATGTAGCCTTTACTAAAATTATGAATTTATGCAGCCGATGTTTTCCAAAAACCATATTTTTGGCAACGTTTTAGTGGTTTACGTTGGAATCACTTTTAGCAATAAAAATCAATCCCGAATCGCAAGGTCACTCACTGCAGACACTTGCCTTTTGCTTGCCTTCCCCAATGCCGGTGCCTACGCGAATTTCCACCCTGGAAAACTGTTTCTTGCTCTTTAAATGCAGGAAAGAACTAAAAAAATATGTGCAATTATTATCGTGTATTGTAACCAGAAGTTTTTAATTGGCTTTGCCTAAAATGACAGTGTGGTCTAGAATAATATGATTATGACAAATTTAATACTTTATATCAAAATTAAATAGTGATGAGCTGCTCCGTGTTGGTGGAAGCCACAAGTTCTTCGCATATCGAAGAGGATTTGTATGCGTAAGTACTCTTCCTATTTTATTGCTAAATGTGGAATCTGATTAATAGGTATTTATTACCTTCTTCCTTCATCTTGTCTATGTAGCTATATTCATTTGTATCTTAAATATTATGTGCCTATACCTACAATAAAAAAGCATAATCTGTAGTTCTGTAAGTAAGTAATTCCACTACCTTTACGTAATTTTTGTAAGTAATTCCACTACCTTTACTAAGCAACCAATTACTATAAATAACGGAACGAGGACGGAAAATCGATACAATGTCAGCTGGATGCTTTTTCACGGCCTATAGTAGTATAGATGCTATAGATAGATATAAGTACGGCGCGTCCTTGTCAGATTCACAAAGTTCTAAACATTTAATAGGTATCTATTATGTTGTTAATATTTACACCTCGCTGATAATATATTATACTTACCTATAGATTATTATTTGATTTGAAGGTTTATATCTAAAAAGTTGTAGACTGTTTAGGCAGTTAATTGCCCACCACTTTAGTATATTTTGTTACTTGCATTATATTAACAACCTAGGTACCTATATGTATTGTTGCCACTGTAGGAGGCACGGGTCTCTTTCTATACCTCGGGAAGGTTAGGCCATTCTCCACACAGTGATAGTGCCGGCACCAACTTAACGTGCCTTGCCAAGCACGGAAACGCTCAAGATAAATTCTACTATAAGACAAACCCATCCAGGTTATGACCGTGTCTGTAGCCAATTAACGCACGCAAGCCGTTCTGAGCAACTATCGCTTCTTACTTGTTACTTGTATTGTATAGGTATATCTATGAATTTATGTTATTTTTTCTAGACCTGGGTTTTAAATGAACCCTGCCACAGGCCCCAGTCTTTTAGGGACACTACTGTGTTTCACCATGACACCAACAAAGTCGATTGTAGTACCTACTTGGATCTGTGTAATAAGTTAAGTTAAACTACTATGTTACTTTTCTGTTTAAAGTTAAGTTAAACTACAATGTTTCTTAATATATTTTTAAGAGGTGATAGTTTAAGTACAAAAATTTGTGAACTTAAAAAAAAAATACTTGGACTTTATATCGCTATATCCAGTGGCGACCCTAGCTTTTTTGGTGGTGCGAGATCTAATGGTGGCGCCTCCTCCATAAAGTTATGTTCCTTCAATGAATTTATTTATTTACTCGTAATTATGCTCTTGTATAAAGGTTACCTACATTTAGACAATACCGAGCAAACGAATTAAGTATTGACATGGCAAAAAAATGGAACTTGAGATTTTGATCATGCATTTTTAGGATTAAGAGTATTTGATGCCCTAAGAAATTTTCGTGTGTGGGCCCCATATCCACTAGTAAAAAGCGGCCAAGTGCGAGTCGGACTCGCCCATGAAGGTTTCCGTAACAGCAAGTAACATAAGATAAAAGTTCTTGTAGTTCGTTGTAGATAAATTGCGGTTTACGATTTATGACGTATTAAAAAAAACTACTTATTAGATCTCGTTCAAACTACTTTTCGGCGGAAGTTTGCATGGTAATGTACATCATATATTTTTTTCAGTTTTATCATTCTCTTATTTTAGAAGTTACAGGGGGGCGGGGGGGACACACACATTTTACCACTTTGGAAGTGTCTCTCGCGCAAACTATTTAGTTTAGAAAAAAATTATATTAGAAACCTCAATATCATTTTTTAAGATCTATCCATAGATACCACACACGTATGGTAAAGTTAACGAGAAGTACTTGAAACCCTACACTGCGCGTGGCGCGACACGCACTTGCCGCTTTTTTTCTCTATACCAAAGCATATCTACTTTATGAAGTAATTTATAACACCTCGATAATAAAAAACGCGGAACTTTATGAAGTTGAGATTTTTTAGTTAGATCCTTTTTATAAATAGACTACATTTTCTGCTTTGAATGTTGTACTGAGAATACTGAGAGTGGTGGTTAAAAATATAGTAATGAACCGACAATCACTTTATCAATCATGAAAATAGCTGACTATCCTGGAACACCTGAACCAATATCTTAACCACCACAATTAAACCGGAATATGAAGAAAAAATAAATCAGTCCACTCATTGGACACCTGCAATGCCTCAGACAAGTAAGATTTAAAGTTTGTCAAAAAAGTTTAAACAAATCACAGATATACAGATAGATTCCGTTCCACAACCAAAGTATGGTTTACCTGACAAGAGTCGGTCCCTTTACAATACGTTATTGTGCTGTCAGGGACTCAAGGTAAAAATTAATACCACGGAAGCTTTCTGGAACGGTTTCCTGGTTTTTATATTTTAGGAACCTTGGACCCCCCCCCCGCGCCGCCTCTACGCTATAGCTACGCCCATGTGAACTACCTTCCTGTTTCTAGGGTATTTTCTAAATGTGTTGGTTAAGGTAGATAGATAGGTACCTATCACATATAAAGTATTGTAAGTAGGTATCAATAACCGGAAAAGTGCTGGACAGTACGTAGGTACCCTCATCTCATACGAAATACATGCATGATCATGTATTATGCACATAAAGTATGATCAAAATCAGTTACTGAGTCGAGTGATTTTGGATAAATCTTGTTTACAATTCAAATTTGAGGAACCGCCGCCGGTCTCCAACGCGAGGATGACTTCTTCGAACAATAAAAACGAGGTTTCGAGTCTTCGAGCTCGTCCTTGAGGGGATACCGATGGTATCCCAATAACCTAGTGCTCCTATTTTAAAGTGTGTCACAGTACCTAGTTGATGCGTGCTCTTCAGAACAAACTACAATAATGTAATCTTCAGTCAAGTCAAATTTAAAACAACTTTACTGGCTATTCGACAAACAGACAGTACTTTTACATAGACTGTATGTGATAATGTTTGCATAATATATAACATGCAAATTGTAATGCTTGTCTGTGTATTGTTGTCTGTGACCACCCCTTGCAATCACAAAAAGTTCGAGATCAAGTTCGAGATTGTTCCGAACGAACAATGTGCATGCAATTTCGAGTACGTAATCGTATTTTTCATAATTTCAGGATTTTTGATTCCGTGCATGCGTACGTAAATGAAGTCTTTATCACGTTTCACGTTTAACTTTATCATCGAAGCAACATTTACTGCAACTTTACCTGATATTCTTATATCTTAATAGGGGAATAAGAGCACGAATCACGGCTACCACACATCACTCGCTATACTGTGGTTCAAGAACTTCAAGATAGCACCTAAGTGCAAAAGAGTATATAGCCGGGTTTCCAGACCAAAAGTGCCCCAACGTTTTTAACAATGTAAAGACCATTCGAGCTTTGTGTAACTTTTATGTTATTATTAGAAAATAGACGAATATAATATATTTTTTTGGTTGGTGTCACTACGGGGGTAAGTATGATAAACCACTCCTAAAAATTAAACATCTTGTTTTTTGTCCCTTAATAAATGAAATAAAAATCTGAAAAAATATATGACATATACTTATAAATAAGTATGTACCTTTAAAATTTCATTGAGATATCTCAAATAGTTTTAAAGATAATGGATTTATAAGTTAAGGGTTGACACCCCCACATCTCCATCATTATTGAGAGAGGGGGTTTGAAATTTTTTGTAAAAATATTTCTCTCAAAGAACAGTAAATTTACGCGGTAATAACCTGGAAGCAACGTTGGGGCACTTTTAGTATGGAAACCCGGCTATACCCTTTTGTGAAATACAAAGTGCGAAAGTATAGAGTTCGACAACAATTTTGAAATATTGAAAATGAAACTAAGTGATGTTTATATGATAATACTATCTTTTGCTCCGCCGCCGTCGTGGATGTCACTTTATGAATGTCTCTGAGGGAGCGCAGTGCGCGCGACGCAAGCGGATCTGAGGTTTTTATTTCGGGATAAAACTGTTCTAAATTGTTCCCCTAACCTAACCATTTTGCGAATTTCCAGTGAAATTAGTAAAGTAATTATAGCATTTTTTTTGTTAAATTGCATTATTTTGGGATTCCTAGATGAACAAAACATAGCCTGCACACCTGTATTACTTCCTACCCCGTCAACTGTTTCTGTGAAAAAAAAAAGGTTAATACAGAGAGCATGGACGTAGCTATAGCTTTCACAAGGGGGTCCTAAAATATAAAAACCTGGAAAGCTTTCCAGAAAACTCCCGTGATAATAGTTTTTACCCTGAGTTCCTGACAATAACGTATTGTAAAGGGACCGACTCTTGTCAGGTAAATCATACCTAGGTTGTGGAACGGGATATATCTGTATAACTTTTTTCACAAACTTTAAATCTTACTTGTCTAAGGCATTACAGATGTCTAATGAGTGATCTGATATGTTTTTTTTTCCGAGTTCCAGTTTGATTGTGGTGTAGCTAAGTTCAGTAGATTGGTTAAGTGGTTCCAGGATAGTCAGCTCTTTCATGATTGAAGAAGTGATTTTGGGTTCATTACTATATTTTTTTACCACCACACTCAGTACATATGTACAACATTTAAAGCAGAAAATGTAGTCTATTAATAAAACGGAACTTACTAAAAAACGCAACCTGCATAAAGTATGCTTTAGTATAAAGAAAAAAGCGCGGGCGAAGCGAGCGCGAATATTTTATATATCTTCATTGGCTCTAGGTGGACACGAATTCACCAAACCCAAAATCTCAAAAGGATATTGGGCATAAACTATTTTTACATGTAACATTAAGTAATTACCATATATTAAAAGTGTACTTAGTTAAAAAAGAAAACTACGCACTAGCTTACTAAAAAGATTAAATTGTGCTCTCAAATGCTTCTCTCCTCTCACTTTCTTATTTGTGAAAACTGCAAGACCAGACAAAACCATGATGGGATATTAAATAGAAAACTGTCAAATTGCTATATATAATACCTACGTCTTTTCCGGAACCTTAAACAGCCAACACAATAAATTATTTAATTGAATATACCCAGGAAATGGCGATTTACAAAAGTGTCTCAGATTAGTAGCATTTTTAAGAAGTTTGCGGGCAATAGTAGCTGAAGGGCTTTGTTAGAGACGCGAGCCCAGCGAGTGCCAAAATTTTTAAACTTATGTTTTGTAATGAACTGCATCTACTCAAATCTACTCTAAGGAACAGAAAATAAAAGCTAGCCATTCAAACTAGCGAATTTTAGGTTTACGTGTCATCCATCGAATATTCCGTGATATTTTTTATCTTATGCTAAGGGGCGACGGGGTTCAACCCCCTTATATACGCCCATGACAGAGAGTTCTGAAAAACTTACCGAAAACCGCCTCAGATGGTATATGTTAGCAGAAGAAGCCACTAAACCTGCCAGAACAGAAAAAAGGCAGACGCCGCCCGCTATTGACCTGGTGGTCTAAAATCGAGAGATACCTCAAGTTAGCCCAATTGCCAAACCCAGGATAGAATATCGTGGTGCAGAATAGTGAGGAGACCCGACCCCAAATAATGGGAACAGGAGAGAACAAAGAGAAGAGAGACAGAGAGTTTTGAGATGGAGAATTAGTTTGATAGGGAGGACAGTTATGGTAGCGTAATTTATTGTGAAACAAGTATAAGTACGTATGTCGGCGGAAGTGAAAATAGAGCCATATAAAATATGTTAATATCTCTATAAGGCCTATGAAACGCATAAAGAATCAATATCTTAATTCCCCAAGTAACACAACTGGGTAGCAAATGACTCGGATATCATGTCTGTTCGTTACTCTGGGTGAAAAGTACAGCTATGCTAAAGTGCTATGGTTCATTCCAATCAAAAAAAAGCAAAACGTAAACAAACTTACTATGGAACTGACACATGTCAATGTCATCTGCATACTTCGTTTGTTTACCTTTTGCTTTTTTTTGATTGGAATGAAGTATATATAGGTGCAGAGAATCCATATCTAACCCAAATAGAACCACGGGAGAAAAATTGCAGCCTATTTTTGGTTCGACCTATAGGAGTTCTAACAATCCCTGTGAGTGGCAAATACAACTCTGGGTGCAAGTTTTGCGAATCGAACGAACGACTGAATAAAGGACCGTTTAGTTCGTTCATCGGGTAACAAATGAGTCGCCAGAATTTCTATGAGTGCCAAAGAACGTCATATTGCGCGATTTATGGATAACTAATATTTATTATACTGCTAATTTATAATAAGTCGTCGATCAGTATATCAAGCTTTTAAATAGCAGAAAATCCTTGCGAATGTTTTCTTACTGTGAAACTATAGTGATATTCCTTGACAGATTTTAATGCACCTTTAATTTAATTAAGATTTACTGAAAATAATGTGAAAGCAAATAAGACTAGAAATTTACTTTGATATTAATGGTTACAAATCGGTGATTTCATAATTCTAGAATAATTGTATTGTTTAATTACATCTGTTATAACTATCAAAACTCTTTGATAATGATAAAATCGTATTCAAAACATATGCTTTTTATGGACTCTATTTTTAAAACATGGTGACTTAAAGTTCTAATTAAGCTGTGAGTTCTTAAAATCACTCATTTCCACCCTGCGAGCGACAAATCAGTGAATATTATTACCAGTAGTGATTATTTGCCCAATATCCAAACATTTAAACACAAATGGCGGCATTGGTCATGGAGTGTGACCATATCCTACTAATGTTATAAATTTGAAAGTTTTATGTTTGTTACTCAATCACGAAGAAACGGCTCAACCGATACGGACGAAATTTGGCACATAAGTAGAGGATCAACAAAATAGGCTACTTATTATCCCGAAAAAGTTGAGGGTTACAGTCAGAAACAACTTAAATTCTTAAACTCAAAATCGACTTAACCGATAATTTTTATTGGTCATGAGTAGTCATGACTAAACATAGCACTGAGCACCCTAAAATATACTTATAATCTTAATCCACGCGGGCTAAGCCGCGGGCAAAAGCAAGTCAGTAATAAAGCTAACTTGTAGGAATTTTGAGAGCTCTTAGATCCATACTGGTTAGAAATAAGTGTAAATAGATTCTTTTGGCTTTCAGTGCCCCCTGATTAAAACTTATTTACGCGTTGAAGTGACATATCAGTGAAAGCTAGAACTTAAGTATATAATAATTGTAGGTGTCAAAAAGGTTGCAAAATTATCCGTTTTGCCACCACAAGTGGCATAATAATCCAATATACTACCCATTTGGAGCTTTAAGTGCCAAACCGGGGTTTGTTGTTACTTATATCAAAGAGTTACTAAGAGTGATTTTAAGGCCCTATTTGACACTATTGGTACTATATTAGTGATAAAATATGCCTATTCGCAACTATAAGAAGCAATTTCGACTTTAAGCCACCTTAAAAAATAAAAAATAAACAAAAAACATTCACCAGTGGCAGAAAGTACTTATATGCAACTTGAAGATGTGTTTGCAGCTGGAAGTTTTATCTGACACTGTTATAGGTACTACTAATTTATAACTTTAAGCTATAAGATAAACTGCAAAATTCACTAATGTGCTAGTTGGGTCTTTATACAGCACTAACACAATTACATATATTATATCCTATCAAGCCATGTCATTTATTTATATTAATTACATCTAGAGATGGGTTTTTGCCCGGGCATTTTCGGGCATTTTGAATAAATGCCCAATAAACGTCCATTTACGCCATACAAATTGGGCATTTATTGGGCGTAAATGGACATTTATTGGGCATTTACTCAAAACTGCCCGGGCAAAAACCCATCTCTAATGACATCACTATGTCACTATACTAGGGTTTCGGGATTCCCGGGTTATTTGCATTCCCGGGAATCGGGAATGACTTTTTGCGTTCCCGGAAATTCCCGGGATATCGGGAATTCAGAATTTGAATTTTAAAAATATGAAATTGTTGGTTTATGAAGCGACAAATTGTTGACAAGCCGCCCGCGCCGATTTGTTTAAATCACATCGTATACAGGTGTTAAAAAAGTGCGTTTGAAAATTTAAGGGGTTACTCAAAATCTAGTATAGAATGCAGGAATTTAAAAAATCCGATCTATTTTTTTTTTCGTATAATATAATTTAGATACTTATCTTTTTTATATTTTACTTCACTGTATCCATACTATACTAATATATTAAATTTATATTTAATATATTAATATTATAAAGTTTAGTTATATTTTAACATAAATGAATTACATATATATAAATGTTTATTTATTGATCATATAGTAACCAGATTTGTTACATGATAAGTCAGTTTACATTAAATTTTCATAAATAATTAGGGTTAAACACAAATTAAATAATTTGAACGCAAAATAATTTTATCTATGTAAAATGAGCAGTTTTCAATTCAGAAGACATATACTCATTGATAGAATATACATATGTATAGCGTTACCTTCAAAATATTTCTTTATTTTAATTTTAAATTCTAACATAGGCATTTTAGTTATCTCAAGAGGCAAAATGTTATACATTCTTATCTTTATTTCCATTCCTTGTTTTAATGTTTACGACAATCTAACTCTTGGTACTAGTAACTTTTCTTTGTTTCTTGTGGAGTATCTATGAAGATCCTGGTGTTGAACCATTGTATTTGATTTTTCATGAACTTCTATCAGACAATAAAATATATATACATTGAAATAACGGTCATGATGTTGTTTTCTTCAAAATAAGTTCTTACCGAGTTTCTCTTATGAACACCATAAATAATTCTTACTGCTCGTTTTTGTAATATCAGTACTCTGCTAATATTACTAGCGTTTCCCCATACAGTAATCGCATAACATAGAATAGAATGCACATAAGCATAATACACTGATTTTAGGGCAGATTTTAACTCTCCATACAAATTGATCATCTGTTTTGCCATTTTTGTATGGAGAGTCCAACATTATTTTTGCGAGTTGAGCAAAGTCGTAGAACAAAAGTTGTTCAGTACGATGAGTACAATCCCCAGTTAACGGGTCCTACACCAATTTTGTTACAACCTGTATATATCTACACTGTAAATGTAGAAAAGGTCTCGGCTTAGTGATATTGAATGATGACGATGCCAAGGGCTTACCAATTGAATGTAAAAAAAAATTATTGCGTGGTCGCAATGATCATTAAGGTTAATTGGCTATAGATCCGGTTATGACATGGATGGGTTTGGCTGTTAGCGAAATTTATCTCGACCGTTAAAGTGCTTCGCAAGGTACATTAAACCATTGGTCGTGACTTCAGTGGGTTTGCGTGATCGCGTCGATCATGCAGGTTAACTGGCTATAGAAACGGTCATCACCCGGATGGGTTTGACTGTTAGTGGTATTTATCTCAACCGTTTCTGTCCTTTACAAGGTAAGCCGTTGGTCGTGACTCAGTGGGCTTGCGTGGTGGAATCGATCATACATGTTAACTGACTACAGATACGGTTATGACCAGGACGGTTTTGACTGTTAGTGGCATTTATCTCTACCGTTTCCGTGCTTCGCAAGGTAAGTTAAGCCGTTGGTACTGGTTGCTATCACTAGATGGCAGTCGTTAAAGCACGTCGGAAAGCCTTATACGGATAAGCAGCTTGAAAACTTTTGAGATTAGGTTGGCCATTAAACCCACAACCTCCATCAATCCTGATTCGGCCTCTGTGTGTGGAGTAATGCCTAACCTTCCCAAAATATGGGAAGAGACCCGTGCCACTGCATTGGGAAGAAGTCGTTAACAAACACTATAAATACTTCTACTCACGTAGGCAATCACTTAGAAAGGATTTTTGAAAATTCATCCCCTAAACTAGTTGAAATATGGTGTAAAAATTATATGAAAGTTAAAATATTATGGAGCTTAATTTTTTTTTCATTCGGCATACTTGCAAATATTTCTGAAATACGGTAATTAGCGTTCAGTCAAATCAAAACCAAATGAAATCAGTCTTCTGTTAATTCACGTTTCCCGTGGATAATCCTTTGGCCTGGCGTAACCAAAATATGTATAAACCACCATAAACAATGTCACCGCGGGCGAAGCTGCGGGCGGAAAGCTAGTTATTATAATTTTTTTCTGTTTTACATACATTATATCGTTCTCAGTCTCACTGGATGCGAATAAAATAAAGTTCTGCTGAAGACACAAACAGTCTGTCAATCTAAAAGGCTCTAGCTTTGTATCACTATACGTTAAAACGTAATTAATTATCGTTCTTAAAATCCGGCTTTTTAGGGTTTGGTTGTCAACAAGGAACCCTTATAGTTTCGCCATGTCCGTCTGTCTGTCTGTCCGCGGCTTAGCTCAGAGACTATTAGTACTAGAGATCTGTAATTTGGCACGGACACACACATTAATCACGCCGACAAAGTGGTAAAATAAAATCTTGAAATAAAAAACAGGTTACCTCCCCTACACTTTAAGTGGGATGATTTTTTTCTCACCTACATCCCATGGTTTGGAGTGTCATTGGATAAGTCTTTCAAAAATATTGTGGGTTTGTGAAAACCATTTATCGATTAAGAGAAGGGAAATATTAAGTTTTAAAGTGCATACTTTTGTTAATGTCATGTGTCCCCCCCCCCCTTTCCCTGCCAGCTAAACGATTGTTTCTAGAAATATGAAAAATTTCACGGCAATAGTTATATGTATAACGAAGTTAAAAGGAAAACTGTCACAGCTAACTAGGCTTTACAAGTTAATGAGAAGTACTGCGGAACACTACACTGCGCTGACCGATTTTTCTACTTTAAAATCTGTCACAAACGTACTTTTGTAATGAAATTGTTCTTGTTGCACAAATATGACGTCTTACAGGTTTATAATTACGTAATATTGCTTTTCTTATATAAAATATAGAATAGAAAATAGAATTAAATGTCAAACGACTAACCAGTTATTCCGTTTTCCTATGTTTTATGCACAGACATGCACCCCGCTCCGGAGCGACGATATAAAACTTCTTTGGTTTTATGTTATTTAGAGAACAATATTTTATTATTCATTTTTTATAATTGAAAGTAACCTCCGTTATCGGAGGTACAAGGTTTTTAAAAATGAGATTTATGGGATTTATTGTTTATTTCAGTTTCAAAGAAGAGCCGTGTTCGCCCCAAGCCGGAAGCTCGCCAGGTAAGAGTAAATGTGTTGAATACATGTTTAGCAATAATCATGAGAAAGAGATGTAGTTTCCTTGATATTAGAGTTCACCAGCCACCAATACTTTGTATATTAATAATTGACCACGCTGAATACGTCAAAAACAACCGACTTTAATAGCAACAACTTCAATTTTGCTGTTTTTGATGATTTTCTCAAAAACCGCTGAATTGATTTCGATAAAATTTATATAGGACAATTTATACATTAAAAAAAAAGATTCCGACGAATTGAGAACCTCCTCCTTTTTTGAAGTCGGTTAAAAACTACATTAATTACTTACAATTAAACAATATATATAAAAATCTCATGTTTCCCGTAGAAGTCAGTGTTCATAACACAGAGGTTAATACACAGGGGTAGTTGTCATTGCTCATTCACTATTTCTGGGATGAAACTAATGTAATTACAATCACAGGAAAATTGAATAAGTCAGATTACAGTGGTAAGTAGTAGGTAGGTAATTGGATTAGGTAAAACTATTGTAAAATTATAGTAAAATCCGTAAACCTGCTCTATTTCCAGGAGGGCGACCAACTGTTCAAAACAAACTGACGAAAAAATAGCTCGTAGAACAGATGGTAGTTGGGGCATTAACGTTCTCGAGTGGCGGCTGCGCACCCGAAGGTGTAGTATAAGCAGGCCTCCCACTCGGTCGACTGATGACAGTGAAGGTCGCGGAAAGCCGCTGGATGCAGGCAGCACAAGACCGGTCGGCGTGGAAATCCTTGCGGGAAGCCTTTGTCCGCTGAGATCCTTTGGCTGATGATGATGATGATGAATAGTGAAAGTTAATTAATAGCCAATCAAAGGAAGAGATTTTATATAATTATTTCATCCAAAAATAATCACACACTTCGCTTAATACAGTCTCGTTTTCTCCCGAATCTTTCCGCTGTTGGCATACATAGGATTGTCATTGCTCAACGAAATCAGTAATTGAACGTTATCAATGACAAAGAATAAAATATAATAAGCATCGATGGAAACATCAATTTATTAAGGTCGAGCATTCCTTTTTTTTAAACAAATAAACAAAACACCCCTTGTTTTATGAAAATAAAAACATCCCTTACTTTAGGAGTAAACAAAAACATCCTTATTTCGTGAAAAACCGGATAATCTAGTAATCGATTCTTCACTACTTATTGCTTATTAAAATCGCATCACTGATCCGATTTGCGCGATTCTAAGAATCTAAATCACAAAGGCCGCTTTTTCGTGTAAATTAGGTTTGCATTTCTGAACTCAAATTTTTCGTAAAATTATTATTTACTAGCTTTCCGCCCGCAGCTTCACCCGCGTTTACATCATTTAAAGTACTTGGCGCACGTATCGTTATATTTTTGTTACGCCTGGCCAAAGGTTAATAGCAGACTTAAACAGCAGACTGATTTCATTTGATTTTAATTTAACTGAACGCTAATTATTAATAATAATATAATAATATCCGGGACAAATCACACACGGTCATCTACATACACATATACATTTAAATACATACACATATAGATAGATATTAAACACCCCAGACTCAGAGCAAACAATTCTGCTCATCACAGAAAGTTTACCCTGTGTGGGGATCGAACCCACGACTCTCGTATCAGAGGTCAGGATCGCTAAACTCAGAAATATTTGCAAGTATATCGAATGAATAAAAAGGCGAGCTCCATACTATCTTAATTTTCATATAATTCTTATTCCATATTTCAACTCGTTAGGGGATGAATTATCAAAAATCCTTTCTAAGTGATTGCCTACGTCAGTAAAAGTATTTACAGTGTCTGTTAACGACCTATTCCTAATGTAGTGGCACGGGTTTCTCTCTGTTAGGCCATACTCCACACACAGGGGCCGAGTCCGGATTGATGGAGGTTGTGGGCCTAATGGCCAACTCAGACTCAGAAGTTTTCAAGCTGTTTATAAGGTCTTCCGACATGCTTTAACGACTGCCATCTAGAGATAGCAGCCAGCTCCAACGGCTTAACGTACCTACCCTGCGAAGCATGGAAATGGAAACGGTCGAGATAAATGTCACTCACAGTGAAACTATCCTGGTCATGACCGTATCTGTAGTCAGTTAACCTGCATGATTGATGCGACCATCCAAACCCACTCAGTCACGGCTAATGGCTTAACGTACCTTGCGAAGCACGGAAACGGTCTAGATAAATACCACTAACGGTCAAACCCATCCGGCTCATGACCGTGTCTGTAGTAAGTTAACCTGCATGATCGACGCGATTACGCAAGCACACTGAGTCACGGCTAACGACTTAACGGCTGAGACCGCTTTGACATTTACAGCATTTACAGTGTACATACATATGATGATATTTATATCCCTAACTTGAGAAATGATTGGTTCCCCATAAAAACTTTCATCCCCTATTTCACCCCCTTCAAGTTTTATTTTCGCAACAAAAAGTAGCCTTGTCCTTCTTAAGGTCTCATCTATCTCTGTACCAAAATTCATCAGAATTGGTTCTGCAGTTTAGACATGAAAACGTAACAGACAAACAGATAGATAGATAGACAGACAGAGTTACTTTTGTTTCGCATTTATAATATTAGTATAAGGTACAGTAACCAAAGATGGCACACCTTATTTCAAACCTCAATTATTCATTGTAGTGTATATTTTTGATAATATCTAGTTTCATACATTTTGTTTCCTAGAAACAATATCATATTAAGTTATCTTTCAGTTTTACTTATTTGATACAAAAATTTGTCAAAAATGTGGCGCTTGGGCCATCTTAAAACTATCAAAACTTAAAATTGCTATAAAACAAAAACATATTTCAAAATTTAAAAAAACACGCATAGTTTTGAAATCTACAAATAATTTGTAACAAGAAACAAATCAATAAAGTTTTCAAAACAGTAATCAGTTTTCAGTCATTATTTTTCGTGTGACTTATTATGGCATTTAAAAACTATCTTCAATAAACTTTAACAAAAAATGACTGAACTGGCCTATAAAATAAGAAAAAAAACATAGAATTATGTTTCTATCTGTATGTTAACTATTCTTATTTCAGGAACTACGCGCATCATTATTTCGGGCCTTATTTGGTAACCATTGGGTGGGCTTTCATAGGGGGGTCCTACCCTACAACAGTAAAAGTATTCCATAAACAGCAAATATGAAATATTGAAACTTAACTCGAATCTAATGCATTGAAGTCCAAATAAAAAGGTTCAATAATTAAAATAAAACAATTTGCGTTAATTTTATCAAAATTTCCAAAAAAAATGCGCGTGTGATTTAATAAATCGAGCTCCCGTTGAAAGCGTTGCTGTCGAGTGACAGCGGTTGACAAAATAGCGGCGCGTTAGTGTTCCTATACAATTGCCTTGTGGTGTATAAGAGTAAACACGTATTTCCGCGAAATTTCAAATTATTTTGAAAATGAAAAGTTATGGATTTTGAACGTGGGCTATCTTGGGAGCCGGGCCATCTTTGGTTACTGTACCTTAGATTAAAACAAAGACCTGTATTCGTACCCGTAACATCCACTATAAGAGCTCTAAATTTGAAAAATGTGTGGGATTGGGAAATGGAGAAATAATATAAAAAAATTATCGATTTTAGGGATTAAGTCCCACTGTGCTTTTAAAATTATCTGACGACAGAGAAATATGTTAAGTCCAATGCTCCAACAGTATTCTGATGAGAGACGAAGATACAGATATACGTCTCGCATAATGCAAGGTAACACATTATTAAAATGGTAATCAAGAAAATAAAACCATACTATTTTACTAATTTGAAATATACATAAATGTGTTATAACCATACATTATTTGATTGATACTACCAGTAGTTTTTAAGACTCCTTGAGGGAGGCCTTTGTCCAGCAGTGGACGTATTTCGGCTGATAGATACCTAGATAGAAAAAAAAACTACTTACTAGATCTCGTTCAACTAATTTTCGGTGGAAGTTTGCATGGTAATGTACATTATATATTTTTTCTAGTTTTATCATTCTCTTATTTTAGAAGTTACAGGGTACACACATTTTACCACTTAGGAAGTGTCTCTCACGCAAACTATTCGGTTTAGAAAAAAATGATATTAGAAACCTCAATATCATTTTTGAATACCTATTCATAGATACCGCACACGTATAGGTTTAATGAAAAATTATTATTAGGTGAGTTTCAGTTCTAAGTATGGGGAACCCCCAAAATTTATCGTTTTTTTTCTATTTTTGTGTGAAAATCTTAATGCGGTTCACAGAATACATCTACTTACCAAGTTTCAACAGTATAGATCTTATAGTTTCGGAAAAAAGTGTCTGTGACATACGGACGGACAGACAGACAGACAGACATGACGAATCCATAAGCGTTCCGTTTATTTGCCATTTGGCTATGGAACCTTAAAAATAGCAAGTTCTTATTTTTCTTTTAACAAATAATTATATTTTTGTATTTCAAGAAAAATAATCCAATTAAAGATAGGAAAAATAATCAAATGCTTTCTGGCGTCTTCATCTGTCTAAATAACCTACGCGACATTCTTCGAAGCGAAGCTACCTACACAGGATATACCCGTAAGGGGCCGTCCATTAATCACGTGATGTTTTTTAAGCAACTTTTTAGACCGCCCCTCCCCCCTAGTGATACGTGGTGAGGTTTTAGACTACCCCCCACCCCGTACCCAAAATCCGTGTATTTTTTGGTACAAAATATTATCTTAAATACAGGTATAATCTAATTTAACTCTGGAAAATTAAGCACCGTGATAAAAAAATCCAGACAGACATTAAGGCGCGAAGTACACTCAATCTGAGCAGGTTGATGCATGACAATATAATATCGATCGTAACGCCCTACTCATTTTAAGTTCAGATCAGTGTGGGTACCATCGCGGCGGTTACGTCAAGGCCGAACGCAAAATTCTCGAGATTTCGATGTTTTTATTACTTTTCTTGGCTTTCAAATAAGTTAAAAAAAATCCGTTCAAGATAAATTGAAGGTATTAAAATGGCCGATTTTTTTGTGTTAGTTTCAACATAAACAAATATTGTGTTTCCGAGAGAATTTGCAATTAATGCAAAATACAGGGTCTACATGATATTTTTTTTCATCAAAATTTTTGTGATTTTTATGATTCTGTTCAAGACAATTTGTTTTTCATTGTTTGAAGTATGTTATAGATTTTTTCCATGGTGATAGCTTTAACCATTATTTTCAGAATTTGAATTGAATATTGCGATTTGGCTATACTTAGCGCCTTAAGGTTACAGGTTGTTTCTGACTGCCTGAAGCCGTTTCGAACCTGGGAAGAGTTAAAATCAACATAACAACAACAGTCCAACGTTTTCAACGAAAAATAAATATGTACACGTGATATCTCAGTACACCCCCCCCCCCTCTTCCCCTTGTGATATTTCCTGTTTTTTTCTGAACCCCCTCCCCCCTTTTGAGACTCACGTGATTAATGGACGATCCCTAACAAAATAGTTGTAAGATCCGTTAATTGGATTTTTACTCATTATAATAACCATTTGTAGTTCTACGTCTTTGCTATAATCACATCGAAAATATGTTTGGTTTTTTCCAATTTTAGTCAGTCTAATTATTTTTTGCGAGTAGAAGAAAAAAATATTTGACTAAAGTCAAAGAGGAACCCCAGTTAGGGTCCAGTACCCTACCTATTTGGTTACACATCGTATAGCGGATCCATTAAAATATCGTAAAATCGTGATTACTTTTGCTGTTAGATTTTACACCCGATAACTAAGAATTATAATACCTAGGTGAATACCTAGACCTAGGTATTGTATTTTTTATCTATCTAGTATTCTTCAAGCAAGCGGGTAAAAAAAACTCTATTACTTGAAACCGGGTTGGCGTTTAAACTTGACCGATTTCCGAAAAAATGGTTTTTTATGAGCATCAGAACGCTTATTTGAAATTCTAAACTGAATAAATTCACTCACTACCTACATAATCTAAAATCTCCACAGGATCCGTTAGGCGACTGCTAGTCATCTGACTTTTTTATTAAATGCCAAAAACGAAATTTTGTTTTAAAAATGTTAATATAGTATTCTCCATACTAATTAGGATATTTTTATAAATATTTTTTCCATGTAATGAATTCAAACAGATAAGATTTTCTGTTATTTCTGAGGTTATTTCCTCAGATCAAGGTTATTTCAATAAAAGAGATATCAATGAACTTTCTTAATTTATTTTTGATGCAGTCAACTTTTAGTTGCATCCTTTAAGCCCCTTTTGTTTTTAATGTTCTTCCGGAAGTGAGATAAATGATTAAGTATAATTATCGATGTGATTGATTTACAAAAATACTTCTAAACTTATTAGACCTGGGTAGATATTCTATTATGATCACTGCCCCTGTTATATTATATCCTCAAGGCCAATAGCTCTAATGAACTGTAGGATGCACTTGGGATCGAGTTCCCTAATGACTTCTGGAGTCGGAGAGATCGGCTTCTGGCTTGAACTAGTGCCTCGCACTCGCAAAGTAGGTATATGAAGAGGAGTTTCCTCTTCTTCGAAGCAGAATCAGCACTCGTCCGTATCTGCAAGCTTCATTTTATTAAGGTGTTTATTAAGCTTGCAGTGGCCAGTTAGAGTTCTGAATAGAATCCTAAGTCCAGGCCTATGAAGTCGTAGTGCTCTAGACGTGTATTCCCAGAAAAACCAGAGATGAGCGCCTTCGAATGCTTTTGGCCTGGTGCACTAGCCCAGAGTGTTCTACTCTGTTTATTAGCCTCCTTCTTCCGGTGCAACGAGGCACTCCCACTATTGGTTCGGGTCCAATAGCTGGTGCCTCTGCTCCATTCCTAGCTAGCTTATCTGCTATTTAGTTCCCGTTGATGCCACTGTGCCCATCCACCCAATATAAGGTGACGATGTTGTGCCTTCCTAGCTGATTAAGTGCACTGGTGCTATCCGAGCATATGATGATGTTTCTATTTTGATAGGACCTCAGAAGGTTTTCTTGTATACATCTTATTATTGCATAAATTTCTGCCTGAAATACCGTCGTATGCGAGCCTAGACTGTATGACTGCTTAGTCTCCGAGTCTCCTCCGCATACTCCAGCACCGGCTAAACCCTCTTTTTTTGGAACCGTCTGTGAAGCAGATGAGGTCACCAGATTTGAGAGTTTCGGGAACCGCACAGTTCCACTCGTCCCCACGCGGTATTTGAATAGTGTACAGTTTGTTGAAACTTGAGTGCATCAAAGAGATCCCTCATTACCACTGATTGCCAGACTGTCCTACCACCATCCATAGCACGCAGCATGACCATCCTGGCCTCCTTCTCTACATGGATGTGTAGCGGTTCGAGGTTTAAAATAGCCTCTAATGCTGCAGTGAGAGTTGATATGATGGAATTTAGGTAGCGATACATGTTGACTATCACATCCGTAGGCAATCATCGGCCGCAATATGGATGCGTAGGCCCACATCACCAATTTGGGCAGCAGCCCCCACCGGGATCGTACCAGCCGACAGCATGCACCTAGCGCTATTTAGCCTTCCTTACGACGTGTTCAATTTGTTAATTCCAGGTAAGTTTGTTATCTAAAATTCCTCCTAAGTACTCAATTTCCCGTGAAAAAGGTATAGTCCTGCCAAAAAGTGTAGGTGACGTTAAGCCTTCCATTTTGACACAACCAGATTATCTTCATAGCCCTGTGTGTCCAGGGTGGCTCCATTGAGCTCTTTAATCAGACAGTCAACCACTACCATTGTTCTAGAAAATCATTCTAGAGGAGATAAAACTCCGCCCTGCGGGCAACCTCGTGTTAGTCTCATTTCTAGAGTATCTCCCAGTAGTGTTGTCTTGACTGTCCGATTTGTCAACATTGACTTAACCCAGTTAGTTGTAGTCAATTCAATGTTCTGAATGCATCTTCACACATTTCAGTATAAGGTCAGTTGAGGTGTTATCAAAAGTTCCCTCAATGTCTAGAAAGGCGCAGAGGACAATTTTCTTTTGTTCTAGTGCTCTCTCTATTCTGTCGGTAAGCTCCATCAGAGCCGTTTCCGTAGACTTGCCTTTCTGATAGGCGTGTTGTTTCGCATGCAGAGGTCGCTCCAATAGGTAAGATTCCCTAATGTGCACATTGTTTTTAGTAGAAAAGAAGTGAGACTTGGGCTGTAACTTATCACGATCTCCAGCCTTAGGGATGTACGCTACTCTAACCATGGTCCACTTGTGGGGTATATGGCCCCAGGCAAAACTGGCTCTGAATATTTTCGTCACCACCAGTATCAATGCCCTGTTGCAGTAGGGCTGAGAAAATTCCGTCCTCTCCACCGGTTTTGAAGGGCTGGAAATTATCTATATAGCCCATCTAACCATTGAGGCCATCCTCCAGTCCCCAAGTCTTCGGTCTAGCGTTAGACTGAGCCGTGCTGACTGAGGTGAGCCTTGCGTTGACCATGTCCGATCCTGGAAAGTGTAGCTTCTGCCAGCAGCTGAAGGCTGTATCCCTAGGCGTGGTAGTAAAATTTCCGTTTGGTTTCTTAAGGAATACCAGATAATTAGAGGGTGTTTTGGCCATTATGTATTTTCTTATATATTTTGGCAACATGTGCAGCTCCTTTGATCTCCTCGCAGAAGCAGCGCCATGACTGCCTTCTAGCTTTCCTAAGTTCTTTATTAAATCCCGTGAGGGCTCTGCTATACGCATTTTAATTCCAATCCACCTTAGCCCTGTTGAATAGGGCCCTGGCGGACTGCCTAATATAAGTTTCTGTAATCTGCCGTTCCACCATGGTACATTTCGGTTAGTAACTAGGGTTTTAAGGGGACAATTGTCGACATAGGCATCAACAATACCGGCAGTTACAGCATCAACCGTTTATTCTATAGTTGATCTCTAGTTTTGACGGATTTACTTATCGTACTAAGGTTCTCCTTTAGGTCGTTGCGGTAACCGTCCCAATTCGTAGCCCTACAGTTGCGATAGGATTCTACAATTAAAGTTTTAGTTAGGGTTAGATTAAATCTAATATGCCTGTGATCTGACATAGACACATATTTGTAAACATACGCATTTTTAAAGATTATTTAAACAGGTTCAATGTCTCAGGTCAAGATCGACGAGATGTAATCGAGTGAAATATCCCGAAATTCAAATTGACGAAGTCGTAAGCCTGCAGACAAACGTGTATATGGCTCTATCACAAACAATCATGAAACATCTTATTATATAACTTCTTTATTAATGTAGCAGAACTCACTCGCTTGGATTTTCATTACATGTGTAATTTCAAATTTATTAATATTTCGTAGTGAGTCACTACGAAATATTAATATTTGACATAGTGAGATATGACGTCATAGTTTATGAAAAATATGACTTCATAGCTCAGTATTTCAATCATTTTAAAACCAAGATGCAAAATTTTTGAAATTTGATAAAAAGTAACTAACTCTTCACTATTGTTTGAAATAAATAATTCGAACAAGCATACACTTTTGGTAAGTTCAGTTACTGGCGTCATGGATTGTAATGTCGGCATATAAGAATTACAAATTGAAGCTTGAAATTCAATTTTGTTTTGAAGGTTTCCACCCCAGCTCGGCTGCGAGACATTATGTATGGGACCGTTATCTTGTTTAAATCTACATTTGACTTGAGTCGGACGTTTTATACATCGAAAAATATTTTTATAAAATCAATTTGAGCTCTTTGTACACATGTACTAATTGAATGGTAAGCTCAGATAATAAGGTATTTCCAACCTAAGAAAGTATGTGGGTAGACCCTAGTACTTATTTACTAGAATGTAGGTTTAACGGACAATTTTAAAATCCACCAAAGAATATTGAATTTGCATAATTCATTTCATGACACAGCGGGGCGTAGCTTTTTCAAATTACTTATCAAGTTATCAGTTTTAGCTCTGACTGATGAATAAGAAATGGAAAATATGGAAGTATTTTGACGGAACATCAGTCGAATACAAGAATAAGTAGATTTGATTACTCATATGTTTCAACACCGCGAGTAATGAACTTGCTTTTTAGGGTTCTGTACCCAAACGCCAACGGAACCCTATTACTAAGCCTCCGCTGTCCATCCGTCCGTCCGTCTGTCCGTCTGTCTGTCAGCGGGCTGTATCTCATGAACCGTAATAGGTAGACAATTAAAATTTTCAAATAGTGTGTATTTCTGTTGCCTGTATAACAACAAATAATAAAAATAAATTAAAAATTAATGGGGACTCCCCTACTAGAAACCTGATTTTTGTCGTTTTTTGCTGAATCTTAATAATGACAACAGGTAGGCTTGAAATGCTCACAGAGTTTGTATTGCTGTAGTCACAAAAAAATACATTCAAAAATTAAAACGATGTAATGGTACGGAACCCTTCAGGCGCGACTCCAGCTCGCACTTGGCCGACTTTTTTACTTTATTAGTAAACCAAAAGGAGACAAATTTGTAACATTCACGGGAACAAGGAATACACGCATTCGGAATCGGATCCGTAGTTGTAAAGAAATGCTATCTGTTGGCTTTGTCTGTTGTTGTCGGGAGTTTGGAATGGACGGTAAGCTCGAAAGCTTGGCGCCCGTCGCTCAGGCTTGGGCTCAGGCTCGGGCAAACGAGGAGCCCCGGCCTCGGCCGTCGCCGGCGCCGGCGCCGACAGTCGCACTCGGCCGGCGGTGGCGACTGGGCGACGGACATGCGCGGAATATGGACCTGTGGAGCGGCCGCCCGCCCGCCTCGCGCGTATCTACTTCTGTGCCGATAAACATCAAAAACGACGAGCAGTTCGGTATTACATTGTACAAAAATAAAGAAGAAACACCTCCTCTGCCTCCACAGCTGAAACAAGGTGTGTAGTGTGCTTTTGTACTAAGAGTAACTAACTTTAAACGCGAATTCCAAGCTTTTGAATTAGTTTGTGCGAGCTTGCCGATTGTTTAAGTTATTTTTTAAATTAATTATGACGTTTTTAGTTCCTATAATTATCATCTGAAAGTTCTTAAAGAAACAAAACAGTGGTTGCTGCGTAGAACATTACCTACCTATTCACTTTCAGTTTTCTCTAAAAGTAACTCCAATTAACTTGTATTCTTAGGTAGTATAACTTTTGATGCAAAATATGGCAATTGTTACTTAAACAATAAAATATTTCGTATACTTAATATAAGCAGGTATTTGTTTCATTGAACTTAGCGAAATTATGAATAGACAAAATGTTTACGAACTTGAACTTTTTTATACTTTCGGTACTTCTTGCTCTAGTTTAGTTCTTTGAGATAATTATTTAAATATCGATCACTGCCAATCTTTACACAAACTCTCTTGTATAAATACTACAATACCTATAATGTACCTAATACTCTTACGTGTATTTTTTCGAGTGACAATTTTTTGTACCAATTTCTAGGTACCTCAGTGTCTTGCAGTTTGCAAACTTGCAACCCTCATGTGAGCCTGGAAACTTTTATTCAAATTACAGTGTATCTATGTCCTAGTGTTTTGAGCTAAGTAGTTCAGTATTACCTAAGTACTAAATTCTCAATTTCATTAATATTATGGTTTCAGAATCTAATTTTACGATTCTTTTCATTAAAACTGATTCTAAAAATAACTGACATTTTGAATAATAAATACACGTGATGCTGGGAGGAGGAAGGAGGGGTAAACCTCACGATGTATCACCAGAGGGGGTGGGGTATAAAAGTGGCCTAAAAAGCCTGACTTGATTAAAGGACCGCTCTTTAACAAGTTTATTATAAGTATGTATACTAGAATATCTTAAAAAAATATTTATAAAAGGGTCTATCTATCAATCTACTCTTGGAAGTATGTAAAACAACTTTTTTCAATAAAAACTTTAGGAATCGACTGTTCAATTATTGACAATATCGATTCCGTTGTATAGGTTCTTTGAGAATAGTCTGGAATACCAAATTTTCAAACAAGTTTTTAACACATCTTAGCCCTTCAATTTTTTTTACTATGATTTTCAAAAATCACTTTCTTCTGAGACCTCTTGCTATATCCCGATAAAGTTAAGCCACACTCTGCACACGGGAGCTGTATCTTGATAATCTTGGCCCTTTCTTCAAAATATAATTTCAGTTGACAATGTGTAATGTGGGTTTCTCTGCCCATGAAAATTTTTTTTCCGTGAAAACCTTTCTTCCTAACCATCAAGTCGACATCAATCTACAGTTTTTCAGTTTCACAAGCACAAGAACAAGAATTTGACGTGATGCACCTTTCTCTTTTACTTTTCAAAGTAAATAATTAAATCAAATTAAAGGACAAAGAGGTTTATTATTTTACGTAAGTTAACGTTGACTCAGTGGTTAGTACTTAGTGGTTGGTCAGTGTATAAAGGGCTCGGTGGTTAGCACTCCTGACTAGTGCTTCGAGGGTTGTAGGTTCAATTTCCTTCAAAAGCTAATATTTCTGTACGAGCAGATTTGTTTGCCCGATCTGAGTACTTACAAGTTTTTTTTTTAATCTATGAATACAGTTTTTCTTGTGACTAAAATCGATGACATCGTTCCTAACAGATATTCGTATGTCTAAATAGTTTCAGACTTGCCCATACTGACCGATCAAAATGACCCACCTGTATATTTATATTGTATTGAAACATATGGTGTATACCGATTTCTAGATTTCATATTACAAGGAGTCTTTGTTCGAGGCCGGGTGGTCAAGCGTGATTTATCCCTGGATTTTATTAAATTTTTACACCGTAGACTTTGTAATCGGCCTTGGAAAATTTTTCAGATTGAAGCTATAGCTTTGTAACCCTGCTGTTAACGGATTTCATGTAACATGTTTCGGAATTCCAGACTGAACGTTAAACTTGAACTAAATCGATCGGTAATTTTGATAATTAAAATAAATTGAGAAAATAAAGAAAATAAACCCCCAGGAGTTTATAATTAAAAGTACGAAAATATATGAGTCATGTAAGGTATTTTCTCACATATTCCAAAATTTTTTTTTACAACGCGGCCTTTTTGTATGGTGACCAAAAGTGTATTATGCCCTGGTTGAAATCCTTACTTATCAACGAAGTTTGCAATCAAAAAATTCTGTAAAATACACATAATGACCACGCTTAAAAACAACCAACTTCAATCGCAACAACTCCAATTTTGCTATGTTTTTGTTGATTTTCTCAAAAATCGCTTAATCGATTTCGATAAAATTTATATGGGACTACCTGTGAAGTATACCCTTTTAAACAAACAAAGAATTTTCCAAATCGGTTTAGGCGTCTTCGAGTAATCGGTGAACATACATAAAAAAGTCCTTTTTTGAAGTCGGTTATAAAAAGACAGGGCGAGTACCAACTTTTCCGTATTAATTTCTTCATAGTTGGAGGAGTTACTTTTTGTTCGCCAAGTTTTCATGTTTTTTTTGACATTGCACTTTATCAAATCAAACCAAAATGTTTTTTATTTAAGTAGATGCTGTACACATTCTTTTAAATCGTCATGTAGGTGTGTGTACAATATATACAGGGTGTCCCAGAAATGACACTCCAGAGTAAAGTATATGTATAAAGAAAGTCGTTAAGTTTAATGAGATGAAGCCTCAATATTTTATAACTTCTGAGTGTTTTTTTTGTAAATACACTCTCTATATGGCCCTAATCAAAAAATCAAATATAAAATCGGACATGTGCGAGTCTGACTCACGTACTGAGGGTTCCTTTCGTACAAACAATCAATATCGATAATTTTTCGATTTTATTTTAGGACCATAGACTTTTTATAGGTTCTTCTGTAATCTATAAATAAATAGCTATATTTAAATTTTAGGCTCAGTAGTTCGGCTCGGCAGAGATGGGGAGAATGGTAATTTTTGTATATTTTCTTAAATCATTTTTAAACAATTTATTTTAAAACCGTAAATAATATATTTAAGATCCTTACAACAAGCCCTTTCATTTGATATGTCACACGGTACAGTTTGCAAAGTTTTTTTAAATCTGAACCGCCCCTATAAGTGACCCACATTCAAAATTAATTTATTTAGGTTAAGAGTCCATGTTTGGGTTACATAAATACAGTACACGTTTACTCAGTTTCAACTTAAACGGTCCAGTAGATTCGGAGCAAATTGGCTGTGACAGACGGACAGACAGACACACGAGTGATTCTATAAGGGTTACATTTTTCCTTTTAAGGTACGGAACCCTAAAAAACTGATTGCGATATTGTTTTAAATATAATATACGAGCAATATCAATTTTTATTTATTAATTTATTGTAATTAGACAATATACATAAACGATGACGCTGTCGCATAGATTTTTTCAATTTTTTTGTGACTCCTCTGGTGTTGCAGATGTCTATGGGCGGCGGTAATCGCTTGGTCCGTCTGCTCGTTTGCCACCTATCACATAAAAAAAACGATATTTCTCATATGAAACAAACTCCCTGAACATGCGTGACTTGTTTAACGTTAAAATAGTTACTGAATGTTTATTTCTACTTATTAAGCTATATGCTGAAAATAATATTTCCAAGGCCGACTAGAAAGTCTACGAAGTTTATCTTAATTTTATTTTCTACATATAAGTAAATAAACTTCTATCGGTGTCCTTTAATGTGATATTTAATATACGAGTAACTCTTTACTCGCCGCGCCGTAGCTTACGAATGGCAGTGAATTTGTGTAAGCTTACTTTTGAGCTTTCAATACTTTGTCCCTTACTCAGCCAATTAATATGATTCGTTATTTCTGTTTGTAATATTCATAAAATATAACAAAGTAGAAGTATAAATATAGACATTGTTACAGTTTTATTTAATTTACTTATTTTTTTGGTACATAGTCATTTGGGTTACTATTTATTTAATATATGGTAGGACCATGTGCGAGGTCCGTCCGGATCGCTACCACCATCTTACTCGCTAATCCTGCCGCTAAGCAGCAGTGCTTGCACTGTTGTGTTCCGGTGTGGAGAGTAAGACAGCCGAGGAAATTACAGGCACAAGAGGCATTTCATCTTAGCCCTCTAGGTTGGCAACGCATCTGCAATCCCCTCCGGGGTTGCAGGTGTCTATGGGCAGTGGTGATCACTTACCATCAGGTGACCCACTTGCTCGTTTGCCTTCCTTATCACATAAAAAAAAAAAAAAAAAAAAAATATCCAAAACTACATTTTGTTCTAAAAATGCTTGAAATTATGACATAATTTACTTTTTTCATTTCCATACAAATTTCGATGTTTTATAAAATAAAAATTGCACATTTGATGAACATCCAAGCGAGTTAGCTTCTCTGTGATTTTCATAAAAGAGCAATTTAGTATTTAGTAGACAATATTTATAATGCATATTAGAGTGCCTAATTAGGTGTATATGGAAAATATTTATAATGAAGATCTTATGTGCTCGATAATTGTGTAAGCAGCAGTCACAGACATCGTTAGGTACCTACCGGCTACCGATTTCGCATTAATCAAGTTGCTGACTTTGATAGTAATAAATATCTCACTCTCACGTGGACTGTCTGTATTCTCTAAATTTCGTGAATACACCCAAAAATTTCGTTCATAATACATATGTGGTAATTACATATAAATAGACTATTGAAACTCAAAGTGGGCGATAACGCCCCACCGTGGGCGCTGGAGGCCTACAGGGGGGCGTTAAAGGGCCAGAAAAATGGGAGGGGGGGGGGGGGGGGTCGAAGCGGCTTAGGAGGAATTTGAGATTTTCTTCTATTTTAAAATTTACTTAAATTAAAATCAAACCCTACGATCTAGGTCAAAAGTTCAAGTCGATCTTAATAATAATTACTGGAAAATGAAATAAACATAATGGCGGTACCATATTATTCAATTTTTTTATTTTTATGTAAGAAGATAATGGCTAATTTCATGCGAATTTCCTATTTTACTTAAGAGTTTAGAATATAATATTGAGTTTATGCACTAATAAAGTATAAGTATAAAAAAAAATAAGCACCTACAGTGAGTTTATTTCATCACAGTAATCAATGATACTGATTAACACACTTTCATTACATTTATCCTTCACATTAGATACAATAAGTTTTAAAATGTAAATAGAAAAAATGTTTGTTTAAATAAAACTTTTTATAGATATTATAAAGCTGCGTTTTAACACAGAAAAACATATCTTGCCTGTGGTTTTAATTGCAATCAAGCTAGAAACTCTCAATTAAAATGTCAGTTTGAACTCAGAAACAGGATTAGACTTAATATGGCACGCTAAATTTAAATTACAGTGATAATTACAATTGTGATTTTTAAGATTCAATTTTGCAGAAATGCGTATATATAATCATTTTCATTAAAATACTATTTATGCCAACTTTAAAGTAAGTATATTGATTAAAGAAACAGGCTCCATGCAAACTTTTATCCCCCATTTTAATTTTGGAAACCCTTCATTACTGGATACCTTCCGTATAGGTATAAGGAACCCCTATGCAAAATTTCAAGTTTCTAGACCCAGGGGTTTGGCCTGTACTTTCCCATACAAACTTTGGACCCCTGTTTCACCCCCTTAGAGGGTAACTTTAAAAAAACCCTTCCTTAGTGCTTGCCTCCATTCTATAAGTAGCCCCTATGCAAAGTTTCAAGTTTCTAGACCCAGGGGTTTAGCCTGTACTCTCTCATACAAACTTTGGACCCCCGTTTTACCCCCTTAGAGGGTGAATTTTGAAAAATCCTTCCTTAGTGCTCGCCTCTGTTCTATAACGTAACTCTGTGCAAAATTTCGAGTTTCTAGACTCAGCGGTTTGGGCTGTGCGTTGATCTATCAGTCAGTGAAAATGAAAATGAAAATGAAAATGAAATGATGAAAATGAAAATATTTTATTCGAAGTAGGTAGCAGTGTACACTTTTCGAACGTTAGTAAGTGTCTTCTTGTATATATTTTAGATTAAAGTCAATATGGAGCTAGCCTTTTCCTTCAGTCGATTTACTTGCAAATTGGCATAAATGCTCTTCCGTTAAATATTATATACACGTTTTTACATTTTTGAAAATCCATCCTTCAAGGTTTTAAAATATAAATATAAAATAGGGGATGTAATTTTGTATTGGAGTAACCTTTCCCTTTAGTCGATATACTTGAGATTTGGCATAATATTCTGCGAGTAATAATCGTTTTCTGCATTTTGGAATTTTCACCTTAGGGGTTAAAAAATGCGAAAAATACTCTGTCTGTCTGTTTGTTACGTTTTCACGCTTAAACCGCTAATTTTGATCAATTTTGGTATGGAAATAAAAGAGACCTTGTAGAAGGATATAGGCTACTTTTTGTTGCGAAAATGAGGGGGGTGAAATAGGGGATGAAATTTTGTATGTATAATCATTTCTCAAGTTAGGGATACATAAATCACCACATCTATACTGTAAATACTTTTGCTGATGTAGGCAAGCACTAAGAACAGATTTTTGAAAATTCGACCCCTAAGGAGTTAAACGGTGGAGTTTAAAATATAGGAATAAACTAGCTTGCACCCGCGGCTTCGCCCGCATAGACTAAATGCACACTATCCTATTATAACCCTTAAAATGTCAAACACACTTTTTTATCACTCTGTACAGTTAGGATTAAGTTAGTTTCATTCGCTCATGACTTCGTGTGCGTGAAATTTGGTTGTGTCCCAATTGTAAAAGAAACCTCCAAAATTAATCAAATTTTATCATATCAAATTGGTTGGTAAAAAACATGTTGATTTGCAATATGCATCGGGATATATCTACAAGGTACATATTTAGGAAGATAAGTTTTAACATGGTTTAACCGTTAACGTCCGGCACTATTAAATCTATCTTCAGCCTTTCGTTCTATATTTACGAGTACCTTACTATTTGTTGTATTATAAAGTTTATGGCGACCATCAGCAGAACCATACAACACCAACGTAATGGTATTTCTCATTGGTTCTCTATTGCCTTACAAGCCTAAGCTTGATACATTCACGTAGATACCCATATAGGAAGACAATGCATGAAATAGGAAGAGTTCTGGTGGATCTAACTCGCCTAGCTGTATCGCACGTTTTATTACTGCGCTCCGAAGAGATTCTATTCCTGTTTAGTAATAGCTTCATAACTTTTTCCCACTCGGAAGTTATTGCGAACCTATGTAATGGGCGAGATCGCGATATCGTCGGCAAGACATGCTTGGTGTGGTCGGAGATGGCGGACCGGTGCGACGAGGGGCAGGGTTCGGTGACCGCACACGTTATGCAATGGCGCAAGCCATAAAGACGCTCGCTCGTGACGTCGCGTTGCACCTTAGATGTTTACTTCACTTAACTAAGCCGCAGCTAAGTTACGCTAGGTTAGGGACCTACAGGTTCTGCATCTGTAACTACCGCATATACTTCGTTTTCCTAATCTCCTTCCCTTTTTCTGTTGTCGTGTGGCACATTTCACTAATCCTATACTATTAAATGAGTTAAGTGTCCCGACGATTTCGAAAACGGCTTGAAACCTTTTGACGAAAATCTAGGATTAGGGGTTAAAAATCACCAGAAATCGATCTTTGGGGGAATTATCTTCGAAAAAATAAGCAGAACGCATATGATATTTATTTTTAACACTATACTGAAGCGCGAACTGGCGTAATGGTTCTGGATTTGAATCCCACGAGACTTCATTGATTTTTGTCTTTTTTTTTTGGGTAATTTTTTTATTTTTTTATTATGTAGGTAAATAAAAAGACTTAAGAGCGATAAAAAAAACTACCATGCACGCGGGATACGAAGTGATGTCGAAAATAGTGTAACTTTTATTCAGCAATTTTACTTATCGCGTACATATGATTTATTTATTCTACCATTCTACATTTTAAGGTTTTAATAATAATATTTACAGGTTGTATTGTGTAGTTGTCATAGCTGGTACTTACATTTTGTCAAACGAGACAATCGTAATTTTGAATGAAAATCCACGGCTAAACAAAATTAAAGAAGTTAACTGTTATTTAGTAAAGGTGGCACTGTATCCTATACTATTAAACGAGTTAAGTGTCCCGACGATTTCGAAAACGGCTTGAAACTTTTTGACCAGAAATCGATCTATGAGGGAATTCTCTTCGAAAACTCATTTATGGAAGATATGAGCGAAATTACATAAAAGAAGAACGCATATCATGCTAATTTTTAAACGTTCCTTGTAGATACTTTCGTAGGCTAGCGATTTTGGTGTGAGCCATTTACGTTTTCTCTGCTTTTAGGTCCGGATTCGAATCCCATCCGTGAGACTTTATAGTTTTTTCGTATTTTTATTTTTTATTTTGTGTGAACTTAGGTATGTTAATAAATAAAAAGACTTAAGAGTGATAAACAAATATATTTTAACCTCTTTGTATTTTAGACAAGGTTCGGAACCGGTTAACAAATACCGGTTAATTTCGTTCGAATTTCGGTTAACGATTCCGTTCAGGTTAAAACCGGTTTCCAGCTTAACCGGTAAATTTGAATAAAATACCGGTTAATCACGAAGCGGTTTTCTAACCGAAATAAGAACTAAATTAACCGGTTAAAACCAAACTTAGTCAAGTACAGGCGCGTCGCGCGGGTGCCACTGCCCGAGTCTTCTGCTCACTTTCTCGCACGCTTTCAATTGATTGCACGCGGCAAACATGCCTACAAAGTCGCATATTCTTCAAATTAACCGGTTAATTCCGTTCGAACGAAAAAATATCGGTTTTGGTTAAACCGGTTAAATATACCGGTAACCGAAACCTGAACGAAACCTTAACCGAAATTATTTCGATATAGGGATCAATGACCGAAACCGGTATTTTCAAAAAACCGGTTTCCGAACCCTGATTTTAGAGACAAATAGCGCCATCTTTCGCCTTATAAGTGAACTACATACCTGATGATTGTGCCGCCCTGCCTCGTGTTTGACAATAGGGAATTTTCCACGGCTTTCTCTAAACTTAACTAGATGGCGCCGATAACATTTGCAATAAGAAAATCTCTAAAAAGTCGCCAAAACTGATTGATATTACTGACTAATGTCATAATAAATGATGAACAACTTTCTAATATTACGTATCATTAAATATTTTTCTGTTTTTTTTTATCAAAAAAGGATAATTTGCATGTATTTTTTTCAATAGAATCAAATTATAAAAAAATATTATAGATATTTTCAGAACAAATATTGCTTGTCCTTTCGTCCCTTAGAAGGCCACTACCGACTAAAACAACACTTTGCAAAATGTTTCATAGAAAATATATCTTATAGTATGTACTACTAAACAAGTTATCTTAGTTTATAAAAACTCCGATTGAACGAGCGACGCTCGGTCTTCCAGCTAATATAATAATTATATTAATTAAACATTATAGTGATTTATTCTTATTAATAACTATAAAATAATAAATAATAATAATAATATTTGGGATAAATCACACACGGTCATCTGGCAACAAACTAGGATTCCCTGTATCTTGGGAACCAGAGACTGATATACATACACATACTTTTTTTAAAATACATACATATATAGATATAATACACCCAGACTCAGAGCAAACAATTCGGCTTATCAAGTTATCACAGAAAAGTTTGCCCTGTGTGGGGATCGAACTCACGACTCTCGGATCAGAGGTCAGGATCGCTAACCACTTAGCCACCGAGTCAGTCAGAACTTTACCTAAGTTTAGAATTAACGGCCCTAAAATTGTCTCAATGACGTCAAAGTATTAGACCCGTCACGGATCTATTAAGGTACACAACAAAAACAAAAATAACAGAACAATAGAAGAGCCGTAGGTACCTGCTAGAATCCAACATAAGTAGGTATGAGCGATATTGAATTCTTCCAGCAGCCTGGAATGAATAGCTTCTAAGCCAGACAGAGGTACGTGGGCTTCTGCGACGTCAATAGGTGAAAGTACCTGCATGCACCTAAAAAGTAAGGTTTCAGGTGTCGCAGCTGAACAATAAGAATCCATCGTGAAAAGATTTGGATCTTTGATACACTTAAAGTCTTGGGTTTCTCCTTTCTTCATACCTACGTCACGTGGCGGTCACTCATGTCACGCGGCCACGAATCACTCCCTTCGTCGCGTCACGCCACTATAATAATAACTAATAACTAATAAATAACTATACCTACTTCCACCATCCTCCACCTGGTTTACCCGGTTGCGCGACACAAAGTACCGGAATAAATATCCCTTTTTTAACGCGTATTGTTTTGGTACAGTGCAACCGTTTAGGCTTGATGATGAAATTATAAAAAAAAAGGTTTATTTTTGTTATGTTTCTATGCATAGAGCGCTACAAAATCAAAAACTGATAATTAATTCTAGAACAATATAATTAATTCTAGAACATAGCGATATTAGTATTAGGATATAGCGACATTAGTATTTTTTTGTTTATATGAGTGTCCCCAATGGATATTATATTATGTCACAGTCATATTGTTAAATTCGTGATATTATAATCTTACTAGTGAAACTGTATTACACTCAATTTTATCAATCACCTTAATTTCTTACAAATTCAGGTACTGGTTTCGGTGAAATTACATATATTTATATATTACTATTATAGATATTTTGGAAAGGATATTATATATATTGATAACACATATTGATAATTTCACTGGATGTGCAATACTCATAAATATTAGGAAAACATATAATAAATATGCGCAAAATGTTTTATGCCAAAATATTTTATGCACAATAATGTTATAACCCATAACACAAGTTTTTAAACTTAGCATGGGTGTGATCCGCAGAACAATTCAACGAACATAAGAGCAAAAAGATGTAATGTATGTGTTTATCTTGTATCGTATTGTAAAAATGTACCCACTCTTATTTTTTGAAATAAACTATTTGTATTTGTATTTGTATTTATGCAAAGTCCAAATAGTCATAAAAAGTTATGCGATATTATAGACACCCAATAAAAACGCACGAGGATCCCTGCCAAAGATTCAACTCGTAATATCTAAAGTTATTAATTAAATACCTAGGGTTATTAATTACTTACTATAGTGGTCCCGTGAGATTATAATAACACCGAAGAGAGTCCGTGGAATCGTATGAACTCGTCGCGATGGATAAAAATGCGTGTAATTACAATAGTGAAAATGATCCGTTTTATCGTAAAAACTTGTATTTTTTTTCCTTCTAGCTTAAAATTGAATTCAGTTGTTTAAAAAATACATAACCTTGCCGCATTTATATGTATCCTACTATTCGAATAGATATAGGTATTCGTTAACAACCCACAATCCATATCGTCCACTGTTGGATGGGGCACGGGTCTCTTCCCATTCCGGGTCCTAATCCACAAATAGGATCCAAGTCCAGAATAGTAATGGTTGTGTAAGGCCAACATCAGTGTCAGAAGTTTCAAGCCATCTAAAATCCTCTGACATACGAGTATGGCTTAACGACTGTCGTCTAGTGATAGGCACCAACTTAAGCTTAACGTGGCTTCCGAATCATCGAATTATTAGATTAGAGTAGTGATGAACCGAATATTGATTTTGCCAACTAGTCGATCCTAACTAGGACTTTAGTCCCGGGAACCCGGGAACGGGAATTCACGGGATTTTTTCCGTTCCCGATCTCGGGAATGTGAGGCCGGGATCCCGAGAATTATTTTTTTTACAAAAATATCACAAAGAGGCTTGTTTGACGTTCTATCACACACAAACTGTGTATCTAAATATACCTTGATGCTTAGCTTAATATTCAGACCACAGATTACAAATTACTACGTTCATTTCATACAGCCGAGTAGCGACCTTTATGACAGGAAATTCCTACTTTACACCTAGACGTTTTGTCTTACGGAGACATACAAGAGTTGGCACAAAATGGGAAATAAAATAACAATATGAAATACAATACAAACAATAAAATAAAAAACATTAACCGCCTCCGTAGCCCAGTGACATGTCCGCTCGCTTCACATCAGGAGGTCGCGGGTTCGATTCCCGACGGGGTCCATCTTTGTAGGACTCGGTTTGGTTGGTGGTAGGGCATTTTCTGAGCCCGCCTGGCTAGCTACCACCATCTTATCTAAGTCTTGCCGCCAGACATCAATGTTAACAGCATTGATATGTTCCGGCATGAAGATAAGATAGCTATTCCCCATTGCGTTGGGAAATCTTGGTAAGCCCGCTTCCATCTTCGGCATCATCATCACTTACCATCAGGTGAGATGATGCCAAGGGCTTACTAATTGAGGGCAAAAAAAACATAATAATTTGAATAATCGGAATTATATTTCTTTTATACAGGGTGTTAAAAAAGGGTGTTTGAACCGACTGGTCGATACATCTCTAGTATTGAGCTTTTGTAATTAATGAGAAATATTAATTTTGGCATTAACCTTTAAGATAGCGGCCATTACATGAATGCGAGTATCACCTGTCTATCATCCCATGTTGTCGTTTTTCAATAGAGATGGCGCAACTTTTGATTTTGAGGACTATTTATAGTTGCTTCTAAAAATTGCTGACAGACAAGTGGGCAGCGCCGAATATTGCGCTTCGATGGTTCGTGCGAATTTTAGCGTTTTCTGTTTCAATGAGTTTTTAATACATGTATTTGCTTCTAATTATAAAGGTAACGGGAAAAGTTGATTGTTATCTAATTTAATTAGAATTTCTTAAAAAAAGTATAAGGTATATGTAATAGCGCTGCAAATATATAACACAAGATACAGGATTGTTAACTTACATAGACTGATGTTGACTGCGAACTGTTTTTGTTTCTTTCATCCATTATCATGTCACGTAGGGTGAGTAAAGAAAAGAGCGGTGTTCTGCCTACGTTTACAACTAATTTGATTTTGAAGATGAAGGTGAACGTATCTTTGTAGGGGATGGCTATTATCATCATCATCTATGACAGAGTAAGGACATTATTATTATACGTCATACGACTCTATGATCGTTCTACCAAACCAAGTCCCCACATTATATCCTTTCTCTCTCACAACTTTCATACATGACTCTATCATCGCTCTACTAAACAATGTGTCTCCATTTCATCCTTAACTCAATTTTATTTAAATAGAATTACTTTGCGTCCGTCCTAAAAGACCACTCCTATTTACAACTTGGACATATTTCAAAAAGTTTCGTCCTAGTTACAGTTTCGAATGCTTGCAACTGGGTCTAGTCCCGGATATTTTGCGTCCCATTCGCCACCCAAGCCGCGTGGGTGTGGGTGCGGTCTAATCCTTTCATCGGCGGGTTGTTTTTGCCTTTTCCAAAGTAAGTATATATTATATTTCGCGAACCACGCCACGGCGACGCAGGCAAAGCTTTTGGGTAGTTAATTATATACCTATGTATTTCTATTATATTCTATATACAAGTCCTTCTTACATCATATGTCTGATTGTATACAATGTCTCTGTACATGGAATATTTTTGAACAATATGTCTGTAAGCGGTTGGTATCTTATAAAGTCTTATCTGTCGCTAAAGATTACAAAAAATATTTTTGATGTGGCGTGTCTTTCATAAATTTTGTTATTTAATTATTATAGGATCAGTGGTATTAATCAAATATATTTTCTTTTAGCATCTTTCTGAATTCGCTATAAATTGGGTTGATAACTAGAAAATTTTTTTTGTCTATTAGATCGTGACAAACCAACCACTCAGACTACAAAATTAAAGTTTTCGGTGACTGTGGACAATGTTAACCCAATACGTATATATTAAAAGAAAAATTAAACTCAATAAATAGTGACTTACATATAACTACTGAAAATTAAAATAGAAACCCCTCCCCTCACACATAAATCTAAAAATATACCCAACCCAGCCAAGGTTAATTATATAATGAAGGCTTGTATAACGATGGACCTTATATATTTACTAAATCAGTTTTTCTACGTAGTTTTCCTTTAAAACTTTTGTCGTCTTTGCACTTTTTATTTTATTTTTAATTTCTTTATTTGATTATTTTTAATTATCTTATGCACGCAACCTCCACGCAGATGAAGACAGTAAAACAAATAAAATGGCAAATAAATATAAATCTAACTCTTGGAATAATTCTACATGCATTAAATGGAAATGGTTATCGGAGGCATATAATGTATATTTAGAAAGGAAGGCAAAGCGGTATAATGGCAAGTGCGAGCGAGATGCGGTAACGGTTAGTGTAAGTTCAACGATCTACTCTTGCGCAGTTTGTTGAACTCTAATCACTGCTTTGGAAAATACTTAGGGTTTTCAAAATGTATTGGAACTTTAAGACTGTTCAGTAAACCTGTGTATTTATATCCAATATTAATACTTAAGGGATATATTTAATTAATTTCAAAGATCACACAACATGTAGTACAGAGACTATGAAACATAAATAGTATGCGAATATAAATTATTGGCAAGAAAGGAATTAATTAATTCGCAATTATTAAACAGTAAATTTAAAAACAACATAAAAGTAACAAAGGACTCTTTGCAAGCTATCATAGTAAGTAAAAGAAACAACAAATAATCTTAGAGCAAGAATTAGAAATCCAGGCGGAAAAAATTAAATTCAAGTGATGCGCATCAAAGCACGCAATTGTAGTTGTACTATCAAACAACCCTATAATGATCTCCCGGAGTTAGCTGCTCTCTCGTTCTCGCAGGCAGCTTTGAAAGAGACAAATAATTCACGGAAGAAAGCACTGCGATAGTTACGTAACTCGCAGTTTTGTTGCCAATCACCGTATCACCATGCTGAGTACTCTACATGAATCTCAGAGATTCTTAAACAGCGTGCCTACGTTATTAGATAGGTAGAATAGAAGTAGGGAGATATAGTTATAAGTTTATTGAACATGACATCAAGTCAAATCACTAGTCGACTTGACGAACTCAGGTTTGAAGTTTTCTTACAAATCGATGAGCTAATTGGTCAATTTTGTCTAAATTTTTTGATGTGGAGCATCTTTCACCGTAGTATAAAGTTTATAAAGTTGTTTTTTATTATTCCATGCCAGTCGTAAACAATTCCGAGTAAAAAAATAAATTATGTACCAAGGCCGAAGCTGATATTGTGTAAAATATATTATTAAAATTCTTTGAGTTAATATCCTATTCTTTGTAGTCAACCTTCCAAAATATAAAACTTTGTTATCTCTAGGCGACGCAGTTCTAACTGCACAACCTCTTGTTGAATTTACGAGTTGACTAGGTAACTGAACTTCAACATCACAGAATTTCTTTATGTTGAATGGGAATTGAACCAATAGCAATTAGGAGCGCTAAGCATTGAGCCATCGAGTCAGTCACCGAGTTATTCTTTATGATTTTTATATTTTCTATATGTAAACTTTTATTAATGTACCCGCTATTAATGTTCCTTTTTGCAATACCTTATAAAAAGGTATCACAGTGTTACCATCATAAATGTACCTGTGACTGCAATAAAGAAATATGAAATATTCAATAACTAGATATGTACCAACTAATTACATTTTCATTTTTATTGTAAAACTTAAAAAAAACAACCGCCAATTATATTCTGAAGTTATTAAATTAGTCTTGTTTAAACAAGAGGAAGAGGAACACCAAGACGAAATTATATGGAACAGATAAAAGAGAAAGTCGCTGTATTGTCGTATCGGGAGGTCAAGATGATAGCCGAGGACAGGAACTGTTGGAGATTGCTCCACCGACAAGAGCTTTGCTCTTAAATAAAAGAAAGAGAAGAAGAATACATTATGATTATTGAGGAAATTTAACAAAATAATCAAAGATCAATGTTAATGATCTTCCCGATTAAAACTAAAATCAAAATCATATAAAATAAAAATCTTTACGACATCGTACAATACCATAAACTAAGAAAAATTAAGCAAAATGATAGGTAAAAAAACGAACGATCGGCACTACCGAATAGTCGGCAATTTTAGAATCGACTAGATAGCACGCCAACTATTCGGCAAAACGAATACTCGGCCCATCACTATCAATGACCTACTGAATAAGTTGTAAATCTAAATTATAAATATTAAAAACTGAGTGATTTATTATTCGATGAAATCGTCAATAGATAAATAACTTTTCCGAAAAGACACCGAAAAATTTGGAGTAGAAAAATATTCCTTCCCATACTATATAATAAATAATAAGCAATGTGTTTTGTATGAGAGTTACCTACCCTTTTATTATTTCAGGTATTTTATTTATTTTTGCGATTTGAGCAAAGTTATAAAAAAAATATTAAGTAGTGGTGGAGGCTCGCTTAATAGGTCTTTATCTATTCTGTTTTGTTATACCCTCACCCTCTATTCATATAAGACTACTCTGGACCACAATGCACCTAACTGCGTCATACTTGAGTTACTGCGCCTCATAAATACATAATTGATGCTTATTTATTACTTATATCTACAGCATGTGACAAAAGGAAGTGGCTGTGAATGTCGAGGAAATTGTTGGAATTCTCGAAAAAAAATTGAGTAAATCAATCAATAAGCTGATCCACTTTCAGTCAAAGTTCCACAGCAAAAGTTGATTTCATGAGTAAAAGCACCCTTTATAACATAATAGGTATATGATGTCGTCAACTATCCAGTGTCCCCACTACTGGGGCACGGGACTCTTCCTACCTATTATAGGTAGAAAGTATACCTATTATATTATATAGTTTGAAAAATTATAAATTTTCCATACTATATCCATTATAATATTATAAATGCGAAAGTAAATATGTCTGTCTTGTTTGTCTGTTACGTTTTCACGCCTTTTATTTTTTATGTAATAGGTGGCAAGCGAGCAGACGGATCACCTGATGGTAAGCTATTACCGCCGCCCATGGACACCCGCAACACCGGAGGAGTCACAAGTGCGTTGCCGGCAGTTTTCCGGTCGTTTTCCTAAACCGCGAAACCAATTTTGATGATTTTTTTTAGGAATGCTATGTAAGACATGGGCAACATTTTTGCCGCGAAAATACAACATGAAGAGGGTGAAATAGGGGATGAATGTTTGTATGGGGAACCAATCATTTCTCAAGTTAGGCATATATTAAAATCATCATAACTACACGAATTTCTGCATTTTTTAAATTCATCCCCTAAGGAGTTAAAATAGGGGATCAAAGTTTTTATGGGGCCTTTTCCTTTAATCGAAATACTTACTTTAAGTTGACACAAATACTCTTTCATGATAATGGTTATACACGTTTCTACAATTTTGAAAATTTCGAAAGGTAATCCCTCACCTCACCGAGGTTAAGGGGCGAGAAATTACAGCGTAGAAAAAGTAATGGTGTTGACGGGATTGAGATACAGGACGACGGTAGTGGGGTACGTAGGTGCCAGATAGCATAGTGAGCGGTCGGAGGGGATATGGGATGCGAGGATAGAGTGAGAGTAGCATGAGAGGCAGCTGTATATCATATTGAAAAAACTGTATTAGTTGTAGATGCACCAAAAATGCAGCTAAATATAGGGTTGTTGCCTCTACTAAATTTAATAACTGAATGAGAGACGAAGTATAGAAGCATGAAATTTTGCACAGAAGTTATTTTGAGTTAAGGATTAAGAAAGGATTTTTGAAAATACAAGCCCTAAGGGTATAAAATAGGTGATAAAATAGTGCCGATAGTGTATAGAAGTTCGTCATTTTTGAAGGCAGAAATACAGAAATTGGTGTTCAGTCTTCAGTATACTCACTCACGTGTGTTAACCTATGGCCGGAGAGTAGGTAACAAAAAATAATTCGCGCGCCAAACACCTTAACCGATGTTAACGCGGGCGAAGCCGCATGCTTACATGCAGCTATTTACGAAATACGAAATATGATATTTCGTAAATAGCTGATTTCTTGAAACGTGTTCTTTTTAATGTTTTTACGTCGTGGTCTATCGCAGAATGCCGTTTCTGCGTACCTACATCGCACCAACGTTCCGAAAAACTCTTTTGAACATTTAAAACTAATCGAATTGCATAAAAAGTCCAACTTTTTACAATTTTAACATACTTAGTTGTAGAACAAAAGTTGTTCAGTTTCATGCATATAATCACAACATACCTGCAGTGTTGTAGTCACCCTGTATTTTATGTATTTCTTAGGAGAGGAGCAGAAATACAGTGTTGGTACCGAGCAAACCCCCAACCCCGGCACGGTCGAAGTTGCGGGCACCAGCTAGTATAAGTTATTCCTTCTTCTATGGTAGAGATCAAAACAAACACGTTAACTGCACAGATAAGCAAATACGATGGCGCTCGCTTCTCCTATTGTCATTCAAATTTCTTTGGTCAACAAAGACGTCAGTTAGGTAGATAGGTTTGAAAAGTCAAGCAAGTTCAAAATTCTTCATCTGATGCAGATCAGCAGTACGTATCTGCGGATAGCGCGAGCACGGCGCACAAGTCGGCCTCTCCCTGCAAGGTCTGCGGAGACAAGGCTTCGGGCTATCACTACGGTGTCACATCCTGCGAAGGCTGCAAGGTATCTATCTACCTTAGATTTTATATCATTACTACTCACCAAACCAAGAATCTCCATATTTGGAGATAGATAGCTATTGTCTTGTTCAACAACGACTACGCGGTAAGCTTCTGTGGGGCTGCATGTTGCAAATACAAATCATCAAAAAAATCATTATTAGCTATAAAACCTTTATGTGTTTACCATGTGGTAAATCAGCAAGGCATTCACCATACTTACATGGAATTAAAGCATTGTAGCACAAACTGTATTATTCAAGGCACCATTTTCGAATACGTCACTTCTTCGAATAGGCTTGGCTAAATGTATTATGTTTTGCGTGGTAGGAACTGTGTAAAAGGTAAAAAAAAATAAGATTTAAAAGGTGTTCAAATAGTTTATGGGTCGGTAAATTAAAAAAGTAATTAAAAAACTTGTTGGTTTTCATGAATGTGATGGGGTGTTCTGTGTGTAAAAGGGTCATGTAAATATTTTCAGGGTTTCTTCAGACGCAGCATCCAGAAGCAGATCGAGTACCGCTGCCTGCGCGACGGGAAGTGCATCGTCATCCGCCTGAACCGCAACCGGTGTCAGTTTTGCAGGTTCAAAAAGTGCCTCGCTGTCGGCATGAGCCGCGACTGTATGTTAATATTATATACCTATTTTTTTTTTACTTTTTCGCTGTGACTGCGTAGTACCTACGTCAGTAGGAATATAAGTAGGAATATATAGATGGCATCCGACTTAATTATTATAAAACTGCTTACTGCGCGTATACGTATTGGAAGTAGGTACCTACACAATGCAAATGAACCAAATGAATGAGCAATACAACATAGGTACGTAACATAATTTTTCAATTGAACTTGCTCGAGCGAGCCGCAGCTAGAGGCCCATGCACTCAGTGCGCCGGCCCATTAAACACGTGCGCGCTAATCTTAGTGTCACAACTAAACGTAGATGCATATTTCACCAGCTGTAAGGTATGGGCGAGTACCAAAGCGATCCCGAGACCCCGTCAGCAGCGACAACATGCCCGACCTAGCTAGGAACCTGAGTGCGTCCGGGATAATCCCGGTGCCTGGCATCGAGGACATGGACCCGGAGTCGGTGCGGCTGGGCGTGGCCAAGGAGCTGTGCAAGATGGTGAGCGCGGCGCACCGCGCCAACAACACCTACACGGAGGAGCTGCGGCGCACGCTACAGCACCAGGCCATCGTTTTGAAGGTCGACGACTCGGACAATGAAGGTCAGTGCTAGTGATACATCTGTTAGAAACACCAAAAATTGTTTTGTGATGTAACTGAATTTTTTTGGTTTTCGGACTTTTTCCTTTAATTGTGCTATAAGCAATGCTTGTTGCCAAATTTCATGATTCTAGGTATACGAAAAGTACCCTAAAGGGTTTGATTCCCATGCGAGTGTCCAAATATGCGGCATAAACAGCCGTATCTCTTGATTGCGTTGGCATAGAAGATTGATTTTTTTTACAGCTTCAAGGGATTGCAGGCCTGAGAATTTGATATAGAGTTCAGGACATGTATGATTATGAATTTATACAGAACCCTCGGTGCGCAAGTCCGACTCGCACTTGGTCGGTTTTTTAAATACTTAAAGTTTCTATAACTCTGAAATTATAAAGAAGGGGCCTATTACCTTAAAACATTTAGAAAGTAGGTATTGTATAAGAAAAAAACGTTTGTACATATGGTTAAAGTTATCCGTTAAATGAAAACTGACTGCATATTGACTCAGTTTATCCGAGAGAAGATAGCCGTATGCCCTCTGCCCTAAGACGTCTGCGACAATTGTGAGAAAGCCCTAACTGCGAACGTCAACTCAATATTACAGTTTCATAATATGGGCAAACTGCACAAATGTATACATACATTTTCCATGTATTTTCTTAGTGCTTTTCTACACTCTCTAGGGCACGGTATGTTCAAATTTTCAAGTAACTCTGAAATGGATTAGGCTTTGACATGTTTGTCAACTAGGTCAGTAAATTAGAATTTCACGAATTCTAAATAACGAACATTAACGGTTCTCTACATTAAGCGTATTTTTAAAGAAATTCAAAATGTTATAACGTATTAGTAGATATCTACTTTGATGAGCTTTGATGCAGGCGGCACAGAGATGTAACAACTTCTAGATAGAGCGGTTAATATATTTCTATTCAACCAAAGAATATTTTAATACTATACTTAGTTATTTTTTATAATTCCTATCTACGATATTATAACTGTATGTTTTTTTTACAAGAGTACTTTTATTTTAATTATTATATATAATATTTACACCTGTATTTGCAGTTTTATGTTCTCTTTTAATATGTCGATAGGATTCTTTCGAGGATTTAGTTTAGTTTAATCAGTAGCATCAATCAAATTTTCCGCTTTCGATCGAATATAAAAACGCATTTCTTCTTCGTATTGTGTGGCACCTTTAAGCGTGCTATCGCAATGGATAGACGGCAGTTGCCTTGCCTAGTGTTGCACGTAGATCACCCGTGGTCACGTGTACAAATTTTAGATTTACACCTACGGACATTTGCAACGCGACCATCATAGACATCTAGTGATCAGATTGGCAGGTTTCCTTACGATGTTGTCCTTTACCCTTAAAGCAATCGGTATGAAAATGCAGGTAAGTTTCGAAAACTCATTGGTGCTCTGGCCAAGATTCGAACCTGAGACCTCTGGTTAGGAGGTAGAAGTCACTACCGTTATGTGACATTCTCAATAAAAATTTATATTAATAATAATGTACCTGAAAATAAATAATTTCAATTTCAATTACCGATTAGCCGCCGATACTTCGAAAACTTAATTAATTTTATTAAGGGAAATAATTTTTACGACTGTTATTTAAATACTAGGGAAGTTATTATGATCAGTTGAAAAAATAAACGGGCAGTTATTTAATTTACTGGCGGTTGGAAAATTAGTGTGACTGTAAAACATGAACAGTAATAAAATCCAAATTGGTCGGTTATTTTATCCTACTATGGTCAGTTCAAAAAATAATGTGGTCAGTAAAATAATGAAATGAGCAGTAAAATAATGAAATGAGCAGTAAAATAATGAAATGAGCAGAAACAGGTGAGCGGTAAAATCCGAGCGCCGCTATAATTAATTGAAAAGGGCGGAAAACTGCTATTAAAGTGGGCAGGAAGTGAAATATTAAGTGAAATATGAAATTGTAGATTAGTTAAAAAAGTTCAAAGAGAAAATTAATATTAAACAATTAAGGTTTTAAAACAACTAACTATTTCCAAAGTACCATTGGACATTTAGAAATAAAATAATGCTTGCTAAATGCACGTTGTCTGATTATTTTGAGAGCACAGCGGTGTAGAAGCTATGAAAATGGATTTTTTCGTCAGTGATAATCGCCATTTTTTTCATAAAAAATAACTTATTTTTGATTTTTGAAGGCTACACTTACACCAGATTTTTGAACATAAGAAAACGCCAATACAGTATTTAATGGAACCCTACTCAGTCAGTTTTTACATGAGAGACATGACATCACTAATTTATGAAAGACCTTGAATGTAGCTAGAAAATGATATACAATTTAATGGAAGTAAATTAATTTTTGAAGGAATATTATTCTTTTGAACTTTCAAAACTGAAACGGCAATTTCATAGGTAAGCACCTAATAAATTTAAAAATAATACCATTATACCTATACAACAAAAAAAAGTTTATTCGGCGTTTTTTAATCCACATTACCAGTTACTGAAATAGGTAGATACATAAATTTTCAAAGAGTAAGTTTTATTTTTATTTTATTTTCTTTGGGGAATCAACAGCTGTGTTAAAATGTTAATACTACATAATTATAACTGCTATAATAACGAATAATAAAAAGTTTAAAATTAAAGAGGGCCCCACACAAAAAAATTTGTTCTTCCTCGATTTCAATAATAAATAGTCTTGTATGATGGTACGGAGCCTTACAATTGCGATTCCGACTTGCATTTGGCTGTTTTTTTACATTCGATACTGAAATGTACAAGAGATATTTTTTCCACTTCATTGTTTTTAGAACTGTTTTATAAGCTTTATAATATTTCTTACCGACCAATTCCAATTTGTTTACTGCCCACACGTATCCGCTCATTCAGTTATTTTACTGCTCAATTCATTTATTAAGTTACCCATTCAAATTTTTGTTAGACTCATTTTTAAATAGTTTACTGCTCAGTTTTTACAGCCAAACTTGTTAATAAACATGGGTTGTGTAATTTTTAACTTACCAAAAGTACATTATACAGCTGCCCCTTTAAATCAGTGCCTTTTATTAATGGTGCGATGCTTAGGAAGCGGAGGCGAGGAGGCGGCCAGCTCAACGACGGACCGCATGACAGACGCGCGCGCCACTCTGTGGTACAACGTGGCTCTGCGAATGACGCCCGCCGTGCAGCAAGTGGTGGAGTTCGCCAAGCGACTGCCCGGTTTCCACACCCTGCCGCAGGACGACCAGCTGATACTTATCAAGGTAACTTGGGAACAGTAGGTTAAATCTTACTCCTTTCATATCAAACAGTCGTTAATTGATTAATCTTTTCTATGATTTATTTATTATGATGCATTCCACTGCCCAAGCTTTGACCACATTGCGTTGCGTACTGATTACAACATCGTTAAAATTTTTACAGTTTGGCTACGACATCCTAATATTATCGATCTAAACATGTTCCTTTTAATATTTTTTATCCCTTGTTTATTTCATTTTGATTTATTGTTATATATTTGTTAATAATAATTTTAATACCTACTGCTCCGTTTGCGAATTTATTCGTTATAGTTCTTTTTCGGCTGCCAGCGAGTTGCTGCTGCGAATCTATTCTTGTCAGTTAATTAATTATTACATTCACCTCACTCAGTAAGCTGTTGCATTCATATCAAACACGCTTACTCATCTCAGCATTGCGTAGGATAAGATTGGTAAGATATTGGATTGGTAGGATAAGCTATACGTATATTAGGATCGGGATTGTTAGTTTTGGTTTGTTTCGCAGCTAGGGTTCTTCGAGGTGTGGCTGACCAGGGTTACGAGGCTCTCCACGCCCGACTGCATCGTGTTCGACGACGGCACCGCTATATCGCAGAATCAGCTTGAGATCGTTTATGACGTAAGTTACATGTGAAATCAGTTTTCAAAATTCAAAAGAAAGCTTTGGGAAACGATTAAAATCACAATCGTAAAAAATATCGAATAGGGTATTTATCTATCAAACACTTGTTTCTCAATGCATCCTAAAAGGTATTCGCAAACACTTTTACACCATTAATTGAATAATACATATTATGATAACAATTAAAACTTGAAGACTTACCTATTAATACCATTGCAAAATACAACCGCTTACAAATACAAAAAATAAGTAAGTAATAAATTCATAAAAGAAATATGTATATCAATATAAATGTGTATGTATATCAGTCATTGGTTTCCATAATACAGGAAATAATATTTGGGGCCAGATGACCACGTGATTTGTCCTTGGATACCTATTATTATTTGATTATTACACAATAATTTGCGAATTTCTGTTTGCGATGGCCTTACGAAATCCTCGGCATTATTTATATATTTAGATTTAAAATCTTTAGATTATTCCTCCACAGTCACCGTTTGCGGCGTCGATGCTGGCGTACGTGCGCTCGATCATCAAGATCCAGATGTCGGAGGAGGAGATGGCGATGTTCACAGCCACGCTGCTGCTGAGCCCGCAGCGCACGGGGCTGAGCGACCTGGAGCGCATCGGCACGCTGCACCGGGCCGTCGGCGACGCGTTCCGTCATATCGTTAGTACCCTTCATTACCAGAAGTGCCAAAGGATTTTATATCACCTGTGACACTAGGGTAGTACAACCTTTATCGAGTTTTTAATGACAAAGTGATTATCAGTGACATATAGAGAGTTCTTTTAGTTACATTTGCTAATTAACTTTAGAATTCGAAAGAATATTTATAGACAGGTACTTGATTATTACGTTAATTGCATGGCACATAATCATAGTTCCTGTGTGAGGCCAGGTGGTGAGCAGCGGGGCGGCGGACGCGTCGGCGCGGCTGGAGGCGTTCGCGACGGCGGCGCAGGAGGCGCGCGCGCTCGGCGGCCGCCACCACGAGCTGCTGGCCTGGTGCCGCGAGCACTGGCCGCGCCTCGTGCTGCCCGCCCTCTTCTCCGAGATATTCGACATTCCCAAGATGGAGGAAGACGACACTTTTCAAACGGAACAAGCGACTGCCGCTATTTCACCTATTTAAAGTATTATTATGCCTACATGTAAGTAAGTATTACAAGTTACAAGTATTTGTATGTAGCCTTCAATACAGGTATTTTGGAATAAAATGTGCAGGTACCCTACAAGGGTTCCTTTAAAATACACACCGAAGTCAATGTAGACGATTAAATTAAATGTTAGAAATAAATTAGGCAGTCTTAGTCAAGGATATCTATCTATTGTTGTGAAACCGTTCTTCTTTCTATTTGTTAAGTTGGCGTTGGCGCTAATCTTCGGGTTTATTAGAAATAGTCCACAATTATACAGTGTCGCAAAACAGGTATGGGACTTGTTAACTCGGGCTTTTGATAATCATGTTGTTACACGAATCAACTTTTGTTCTATGACTTTCCTAAAATCACAAAAAAGAATTTGAACTTATTAAACTAATTGACTTTGCCATGTTTCAATCGGAAGTCAACATTTATTTTTGAGATTTTCCAAAATATTAGAACAGAAGTTGTTCAATATAATGAGTAGAAGTTGCAGTTTACAGATCTTATAACTATTTTTTTCAGTATTATAATCAATGGTTGATAATTCGTGAATAAATTGTTATAATTGATAATATAATAAAAAGGTCTTTGTACTCGTGGAATCTCCAAAAACACTTTGCCAAATCTTATTTCGACTCGACTGAAGATACGCCTTTTTTACAGGGTATATAACTAAATAGGTCTGTGTACTTAAGGGTCGACTTCTCCTCATGATACTGAACAACTTTTGTTCTATAGTGGTAAAGTTCAAAATTATTTTCAAAGTACAGTGGTACTTTGAATTTGAACTTTTCGTACAAAGCGTTAATTAAAGTGGCCAATTTTTAATATAGCAGGAAGTCTAAATTTAAGAGCGTTTCTGCAGTTTCAGCAAATCGAAGAACTAAAGTGGTTCAGTGTCATGATTAAACCCACCTTAAAGAATTGCTGCCACTTATACCCTGTGCCTATATAAAAGACCTTAAGAGCGCCCTGTACAACATTTTCGTAGTCTTTTTATAAGTGTTTTTTAAATATAGAAAACATTCCAGATTTTCTTTGTTTTATTTTAAATAGATTATAAAACTGGTGCCAGTTCCGTTAGGACTTTTCGAAATGAGATTTCGACATTCTTTCATTTTTCTCAGTTCCCACCGCTTGGAACAGTATAAGTTGTATGTCCGTTTCATAGTTACATAATGAAAACGGCTAAATGGATTTAGAAGTGAAATCATCGTTGTTGTTCGTCTTGATCCTTAGATACGACAGTTTATAAAGTGAAGTAATTTTATTTTTTGTTAAATTGGTTACGTTATTTATTAAATATTAAATTCTAGTTGGGTCTATTAAATTATTATTATTTCAGGATTATCATTTTTTAAATCAAACGGTGCCGACATTAATAGGTACCTATCCTATGACAAATATATTGTTTTAAAAATAACCTGTTCATTTCTAAGGAAATTAAATGACTACATTTTTACGAACTACAGGACGCCCTTAGGCCCAGTGTAAGATCTCGTAACTTAAGGTACACATAATTCTAAATAAATGTAAGTACCTTTATTTAGAATTATTTGATTAGGTACCTACCTTTATGTTTTAACACTAAAATGTGTATATATAGTTACTTATGTATTTTATTAATATACAAACACTGGTGGGGGGATTTCAATTATTAAGCATCAATATTGTTTAAATTTGTTTATTACCTTTTTTGATGAATAAATTAATGATGAAGTACTGCCGTTTACTTCCGTGGAGCGTCTTTTAGTGGGCCTTGATACGAGTATTGCGTACGTAACTATGTACACTTTATTTTTACTTAAAATTAGTTTATCTTGTACAGAAAATGGGAAAAAAATATATGGGATTTTAGTTTTTTGAAGAAAGGAAGAAAGCTTACAGTGTCTTTTCGTACCCTGAATAATAGAGCATCATATTTTTATACGGACTACTACATTAGATAGCTGGTTACTCCGGTAAAATCTGATCGAGATTTTATTAATTCTTCACAAAAATTGATGTAATAATTTTATCGAAACTTTATACGTTACATAACGTTATAAAGCCTGACTATACCAGATAATTTATTATTTTGAGAGACATCTAAGTACGATACTTCGCATACAAACCCACATTATTTGTTAATGTCTCAAGCCTATTTTTTGCTACTGATTATGAATGTTCATTTCGATTTCTTGTCCTGACTATGATTACCCACGCACACTAAACCGTAGTGAAAGATGCTCCACCTCAATAATAGGTAAATTTTAGAACGTATTATAATAATGTACTTAGAAATAAATGTATACTGATAAAGATAAGAATTCTGGTAAATTTTAATTTAAGTAGGGTAACGACTGAGCCTATTACAATTAAAAATGTGTACACTCTTTCAACATAACCGAATTGCAATAGACCACTGCTCAGGACTCGCCGATGCATGGAGTGACAGAGGTAGAGAAACCAGATCAGTTTCAGGTACCTACTTACATTTTAAATGAGATAAAGCATATCATTGTATACTTTGGAGGTGCATTATCGCGCTCCAGACTGCATCAATCCAATAAATCTGCATTAATAAGTGTTATTTTTCAGAGGAAAGCACGATCATACAATGCACAATTTATTTTATTTAAAAAAGACGGTGCTCTCTTTTATTTATATGAAAATATGTGTTTTATATAGTCATTTATTATTGTAACGAACCAACATGCCCATGTCATACGTTATAATAATAACATTTAACATGTAATCCTATGAGTACGTAATCGCGACTGCATTTACTCAGCATTTGCGAATTATTGAAAGATGTAATTATATTTTATTTTACTTATTTATTTTGTTTTGAATCTCTTACTGTGGAAAAGTCAATGATATTTAAAACGAAATACAGATACAGTGATACGTTTCATTTATTGGATTTAAAACTGATATGTACACACTTAGCCTAGCCATATAAATGTGTTTTAAACTAATAGAGTAGGGTGCCTATAACCTTTATTATAAACCAAGTTGTTTTACTCGGATGAAGCTCAGAGTAAATAAAGTATTGATATGTCGTGGCCAGATCATGGAATTGATCACTTCATGATGTGGCCGACCATTTCAATTTCATGAAATGGAAAATATCCGCTGATCACATCATGATGTGGTCTGGCTAGATCAATGAATAAATCAACGTTTGACGATATACAGCTAAATGCACGGCTACTTCATGAAATGGTCAAGCATTAGTGATCATATCGTAAAATAGTTACAGTATCCACCGTTAGAGGCGCTGATATGTTTTTGGTTTTGTGATGCATCATGGCGGCGTACAAATAATAATAAAAAAGGCTATTAATAATGCGCCAATTGAAGATAAAACAGAAGTCAAATGTCGTTAGGACACTAAACTACAATAATTTTTCGAAAGTCAATCAAAAAACGAGCGCAACGTAAAACCTTGAAGTTCGGAAAGTATTTCATAGATTAGTAGATATCAATCTTAAAAGCTAAGTATTAAAAATGTATAATTTATCTGTTAACCAAGATTACTCAGATTTAAAGAATGCCAGTAACTTCTCAACGTATTTTTATTTTTTATTAAACCTTTGATATCATGGAAACTCTACATTAATGATATGGCCAAACGTGGATATCATTAAACGTTGACGTTTAAACGATATTTTCAGTTTTAGCGTTTTATTCATGAAATGGTCGACCACATCATGAAATGATCAATTCTATGATCTGGCCACGACAGATATATTAATTACTCTGAGGTTGAAGTAATATCTGTATCACGTCGACACCGACTAAAACACCCAGTTGAGCAAATTTCTTTTTGTAAAATTAATATACTGGGTTATTTTTAACGCGGTCAGTCTACTCAAAAAACTGAACAACTTTTTTTCTGAATCTTTCTGAAAACTGAAATAAAACTTTCCACACAAATCGATAGCTGTGCAGCCAACTTTGTATGAAAAGTCCAAATATTTTGGAATTTTAGCAAGATGTAGACAAAACTTGTTTAATTTCGTTTTTAGAATATCGTGAGTATAACCCTTCCAAGAGGTCTCGGGTTAGTTATTAATAACCATGTATAATTATAAAAACCCTTGCTGTATTTTTCTATGTATTTATCAAATTGTGTATATTTTATTCAATAGTACATAGTTATTTGATCTACTTTACCACTCAAACTACTATTCTACTGTTCCTCCTTTTTTTGTTTTTTGTAATAGACCCTTGATTCTTCAAAGAAAATTAAAGCATACGCAAAATACACTCCTTACTTCTGTGTTTTATTTTTCTGTATTTGAGGCTTTTTTTGTGAATTCGGTATTTTTTTCTTGGATAATATTGTTCAGTATGACGAGGTGAAAATCCATTTAAGTTTCTAGCTATTATGGTAAAACTTTTAGGGAAAATAGGTTTGTATAAGCGCATAATTTTTTATGTTTTTGTCTCTCTATCATTAATTATCTTTATAAGCATATACGTACTAAAGACGTAACGGTTACATCTACATCTGCTCTCAGGTTCAGGATTTGACAAAAGTAGGGATGTCTATTTAATAAATCTTTTTTTATTTGAGCAAAAGTTAAACCATAAAATTAGTTTTTCTACTTGTTAACCAAAGTGTACTTCTGGAAAGATAAATAGTAAAAATTAAGGCTAAAATTGTTTTATAAATTTATTTATATTGCCACTTTCTTAACGTCACATGGAAGAAACAATAAGTACTAAATAAAAGGTTTCAAACTTACATTTTAGGAAATTAAATAATTATTTTTCTCATTTCAGTAACAATAACAAAGCAGTTTCTAATTAAAAAAGCGATAAAGCACTTCATAAGATAAGCATTATAAATAACATTAAACATAAGAGGCTTAAACAAAAATTTGCGATTATTGATTGTACTGTACAAATAGTAAATAATAGGTAGTGGAAGGAAACCCATGTTAAGGTTGGGTCCACACTTGTATTGATAATATGTATAAACGTGTTTAGGTACTGTGTTATGATACGAAGCTGTTATTTGATACGTACTGCGTTCGGGCTGAGTCAGTTCTTGCACCATCATTATAAGAGATTCGACACTATGATGTTGAAAAATTTTTACGTTAATCATTTTTCCGAAAAAAGTAGTTGCTCTGCACAAAAGTGCCAAATCCCACTGTCTTGACTACGCAACTTGATAATCCAGTCAACAACGCAAGTTGAACTAAAATGTCCGATGCATAATTTTACTGAGATTTTTAATACTGAAAGGCAAACGGTTTCATAAGCCACATTAAATCGTTAGCAGGCATTCCGGTACAGTATTAGTTACGCATGAATACGTTTTTGACATAATACGATTTGAGATGATACACTATGGCCAATTCTGCATTCGGGTACTCGATAAGCTGAATCGTAATATGCCAAAAGGAGACAAGTGTGGGCCCAGCTCAAACTGAACTACAGGTCTTCCCTGAAAATTTCTAGTAACCCGAACGTATGACTCAAGCGTTACATACAGAACTCAGCTCACTTCATATTCTTGCGTTTATTCCATCACCGCCACGAGTGGCTTATTTAGAGGTTGATATGTTGATTACACTGTGGTACTTTAATTATTTGGTTTTAATGGATATGCATTTGTAGATGATTTAAATCTTAAATGTGCCTTATTTTACCGCCCTGTCAGCAGCTAACGTACGATCGACTATGATACACAATTTGGTGATGGTTTCATTTGTGCTGTAATCACTTTCGGCTTGGCTCCTTTTATAACATACTTCATCGATAAATTTAAACTTAAAAGTTAATGATTTCATATTTGATTTCAAAAATACATAATTATTATTTCAATAGACAAAAATATAAAGAAAAAAGTAAAAATATTAATCCAACGATCGGGTTGACGTACGAGTATGTCCTGGTATCTAAAAATTGAATAACAAGTGTTAACACTTGCCCTATTCATGAAATAAATAATACTTATTATTCTCAAACCTTGTCAACATGAAGAGACTGAGAAGGTTCGTAATGCTTTTTCCAAATCTGATCAGTGCTTTTATCACAGAGCTCCATTGAATCTTCTATGATTTCATTCAAGCCAAGATTTACTACCCCAGTTATAGAAACAATAGTGAACAATAGTGAAGTTCGCTATGACACATGCGTGCCTTTTATGGCGTGCGGCCGAGACATTTTCCAGTACTACATCAAAGTGTACCTTGTGAAAAAAATACACCTTTATTTTTGACATCTATACACCAGTCGAAATCAGTACAGATCTGGATACTAACGTAAAAACCTTAATTTTCTTGGGTTGTTAATTATTGAAGAATTAAATATGTACTGCTAGAATACGAGCTTACGTATTGCATGCATATTTCCAAATAAATATACCTAGACTTACAATAGCTTCTTTATTTTGTTATAGCGTAGAAGCTTCGCCAGTCAACTGTCCAACCAATATACTAAACATTAAAAATGTTGTACTTAATCTACCGGCAAGAACTACCACTTATTATCTTGATGTCTCGTATAAGCGAGAGAATATGAACCATCTAATGTCATTATTGCAAAGGCTGGATGAACATTTGGTACAAAGATTGTAGGAAACATCTTTTGGCACCTTATCCTAAAGAACAACTTCGAATCAGTCAAGAGGGAAATACATAAGTAGCACGTCTTAAAGTCATGGCATTGCTTAAATCAGAAATGTTTGATCAATTTCGAGCAACTTTGCAACATCAAGTTAGAGCAACTTTGGACGGAATACTATAGTTAGGAATGGAGTAAATTATGTATTAGTTTTACGCAACTATAACAAAATATGTATTTAATATTCTTACAAATAGCAGGTAAGCGTACGAATATGTTATATCAGAGAATGACAGATAGAATTAATAAAGATACAAACATTTCTGATTGATTCAACACTGTAATAAGTTCCTTGACATAGGTGTACTTTTTAAAGTTAAAATTGTGAAAATTTCATAAAATGAGAATAGTCTAAAATCGAATTCATCCACATTAACATGTTTAGTAGCTTTGATGTTCAAATTTAAAGTGGCTTTCGAAAGTAGGTCCTACATTATTTAAAGGTCAATTTGCTGCGTCTTTATGAGCGCACTGCCTACTGCATCTATACGTTCTCCCAGCAGTAGCGTTCAAATAAGAACGCACTAACTATAACTCAGTAATCTGACTGTCTTGCCACTGGCCAACTTGACTTCGAAAGTCCTTAATATACTACAGCTAAAACTTCTGTGTTGATATGAATGAATGACGGCTTCTTTGAATAACTTCTTTGAATAAATTTCAATTAAACTGAAAACTTTACAACCTATAGAAATCATTTTCAAGTAGTCCAAATTTACTAACAATAGAACGTCGATCATAAATTACAAGTTTATGAAGTGCATAGCAAATTAAAATCAAAAAGTCTAAGGTGCTGTATGTACACTAAAAAAAGCGTATTACACCTAAAATAGTATTTACTTATTAACCTGGTTAAATAATTATTATTCAACAAAAAAGAGTGGTTAGGTAACAAGTTTAACCTCCTTGGCCATAGTTTGCCATTATTACTTTTAAGAAAATATAGGTATAATTTCGCTAGGTTATTTTAAACTTAGCGGTAGCTGCGGCTCACTTCTTGGTCGGCGTGCCGCGCTGTGTTAGCCCCTCGAATCGCTTGAACGTGTAGTTGATGAACACCCAGTCTTTATACGCGACGTCACCTTCCTGCGCTATGGGAGCAGCCGCTGCAAACAACGATACAATACAATGTCTCGGAGGCAACATGCGGCGATGAGAGCCGTGTGAATAGGGGCAGAGTGGCAGGGAGTTTGCGGATAACGGTCTATATACATACACTTAGGCCATGGTGAATGTTTCTGGATTCTGATAAAGTAAAACACGTATGTTTACATCGTTGTCTGTTCAAATCAAAGTTTTCTAACAGACAATTTACACACTTTTTTACTCTTTAAAACCATTGAGAATAGCAGTCAGGCGCGGTCCGAGGGGGGGGGGGGGTCATAGGGTTCAGTATGTCTGATTCAACCTGAAAAAGTGGGTGCGAAGTGGAAATTTGAGAAAAAAATAGTGCAACTTTACACCCTTATTTCTCGGTTCACCCGAATTTCAACTTCGCTCTTTTTTATTTGTGATAGGTTCTATAACCCCTCCGTGCCATGTAAATATCTGCACTATTTTACCTAACACCCTGTATAAACACAGGGAAAATTAATTGTACTGCCTCATAAATTACTTTACTGGAGGGACATGTAAAAAAGAGCGTAAAATTGATAAAACTTCTTAGAAATCCAGGTAAACTAAGGTTTTTGCTTTGATCAATAAAAAAAATTCGCGCTCGCTTCGCTCGCGTCTTATAAATTACTGGTATACAAAGGAGGGTGCAAATTTTAACTCAAACTTCCTAAAAATGCAGGGAATCTGAAGTTTTTGATTTATACAGTAAACATTTTCGCGCTTACTACGCTCGCAATACTTTTTATACAAGGGCTGTGGATTCTGCCACCTCGTTAATTACAATACTCGAAGAACATGCAGAGGAGGGCGTAACGGCGCGTGTGCACCGGGCGATAAAATAAGAGCCGACAGCCAAGCCACGCCCACCTGTCGTTCCTCTTAAAAACTATAGGATGTACGCGAGTGCACTGGTCCGATAAAATAAGAGCCGAAATAATCATTCCACTACTTGAGCCATATAGTAAGCGTCGTCGTCGCGTCATTGTTTCTGAATAGTGTTGTGCGCAGTACTATAGAAAATGTGCCCGGCTTTTTGCCAACGCCAATTATTGGCTTTATTGTTATAAATACAGCGTAAAGTAAAAGCATAGGTAAGGTAGGTAACCAAGAGTTTTAATACATGTAAAATGGCGGTTACTTCATAAAACCTACCATATTAAAAATACCATATCATGATATGAAGTTGCATATTCTAAAAGTGTATGTAAATTTCTGTAGGTACAACAAATAAAAACGAACGTTGTATTTTTATTAAAAATGCATTACATTAATTAAAACACTTGGATGGTTACAGAACACAACCTAAATATCCTATATTATTAAACGAGTTAAGTGTCCCGACGATTTCGAAAACGGCTTGAAACCTTTTGACGAAAATCTAGGATTAGGGGTTAAAAATCACCAGAAATCGATCTATGACGGAATTATCTTCGAAAAAATGCATCTCGGGGAGATATGAGCGAAATTACATAAAAGGAGAACGCATATGATGCTTATTTTTAAACATTGCTTGTAAGTACTTTGGTGGACTAGCGGTTTTGGTGCGAGCCGTTTACGTTTGGCTCCTTTTAGGTCCGGATTCGAATCCAATCCATGAGACTTTATAGTTGTTTTTGTATTTTTATTTTTTATTTTGTGTGAACTTATGTAAATAAATAAAAAGACTTAAGAGTGATAAAAATATATATTTTAACCTCTTTGTATTTTAGAGACAAATAGCGCCATCTTTCGTCATACAAATGAATTACATACCTGAAGATTGTGCCGCCCTGCCCCGTGTTTGACAATGGGGAAGAAAACTGACAAAGCTCGCCGATAGAGGCGCTGATATCGCTTGACTCATACTAATTGTCAAAACGTATAGAAAATTGTTTACTAAAAAATTATTAAAAAAATGCCGCGTTGTGTGGCGATTGGTTGCAATAATAATGGAAATCATTAATTTCCTAAAGATTCTCGGATAAAGAAGACGTGGGAAAAGTTACGTTTACAATTATGTACTTTTCAACTTCGCCTTTAATTGGCGAACAGTCCAAGTCGCATACATTTTCCATTTAATAATTTTACAGCAAAAAAACTAATTTATAACACCTCGATAATAAAAAACGCGGAATGGCGCTGATAACATTTGCAACTCTTTGCAATAAGAAAATCTCTAAAAAGTCCGATTGATATTACTGACTAAATATCATAATAGATTATGAAAAACTTTCTAATATTACGTATCATTAAATATTTTTCTGTTGTTTTTATAAAAAAAAAGGATAATTTGCATGTATTTTTTTTTCAATAGAATCAAATTATAAAAAAATATTATAGATATTTTCAGAACAAATATTGCTTGTCCTTTCGTCCCTTAGAAGGCCACTACCGGCTAAAAGACCACCCTGCAAAATGTTTCATAGAAAATATGTCTTATATGTACTACTAAACAAGTTATCTTAGTTTATAAAAACTCCGATTGAACGAGCTAGTGTAAATATTATTGAAAATCAAAGTATTTTTTATCTACGTAGATGCTTTACTTACATATTTTCTTAAATCATATTTTTTCCAACTAATACAAAATATCATAATATATCTACACATATACCTACGCATTTGAATATTCTATAAATGTATATTGATTTCTGTAGGAACCTATAAAACATTATCATATTAACATACCATGTAAATCGATAACTAAAGTATACATATGTATGTCGATAAATGATGCACAACACTTCGTTTCGTCCGGTAAGAATGTTAGTGTCGGATGAGTGCAGCAGCGTTCATAGAAAATGTACAGCGACTAGTAAGAGCCGATAAAATAAGATCCGTTCTATAAGTTATAAGTCTGGTAAGAATGTAAGTGTCGGATGAGTGCACCCGCGCTCATACAAAATTTACAGCGACTGGATCGGACTGAGAAGTCATCATCTGTCGGTTCTTACCGTGTCGTCTCAGTGCACTCGCAGCGTAACACAAAGGTGCAGGTAAAATAAAAATAATTATAATATGACCTCCCACCCAAAATTTATGGCTGCGACCGCGCCTGATAGCAGTTAGCCCAGTGTTCTTCAGTATTAAGCATTCAAATAGTATCTAGTCGTAGCATGCAGCGGTGGTCCGCATCGTGGGTCGTGAACATTGACGTAGAAACAAATGGACGACGGGTCTAGTACATAATTCTCGAAAAAAGCGTCCGAAGTTAACCTATAGGTACACACGTAGTTATATGCAAAGAAACAACACATTTGAATTTAGATCGTGTATCATTGCATTACAGTTGATTTTTGTTTGCAACAATTTATCACCATATGAAGCTTCAACTGGAACGTACTTCACCTTACGCAACTTCGAGTGAAGACAGAGAAGTAATGGAGTAGCTTTCACTTATAATGTTTTTTTGTTGGCTATGTTTTATAAGTATTTTTTATTTTTGCAGAATCTTGTTTATTTTTCTTATAACAAACTCAGAAACACGCTTAAATATGAATTATACAGGGTGAAAATGATTTGAGCAAACAAAGTGGATTTGTTTCGGAACAAAGTATTCCTCTCGTCTCGATTCGGCTATAATGTTTTTCCATAGTGCACAACGTACAGGATCTCGGGGAAAGCTAAAATAAATAAAATATTTCATGTAATAAAAACAATAGAAAAAAGTAACAAAATATTTTAATAAAACTTTATACTTAAAAGCGACTCTATAAAATTTTTGTTCCAAAGTTGTTATGTTCGATTGTTCGCTCATGGAAATCAAACTAAATGCGTAATTCAAATTAAAATAAGTGTGTTTCTTAGCAAAACAATACTTTAAAATAATAAAGTAAGAGTTTACTTAACGGAAATATAATACTCCATCCTGTTTTTTCACTTTACTTGAATAGTTTTTACAACTTTTCACGACGCAGTACGCCATTTAGGACGCGCAGTCAGCCGGCCGACCAAATGAAGACTGGCGCGAAATTACAACTCTTTTTGCGTTTTACTGCGTACTTGGTTCGGACACTTTTGAGCGCTGACCTGAAGACCATTTTTTTCTACGTCGATGGTCGTGAACCGTCAGTCTCGAAATGTATCCATAATTTTTTGAAACATTTTAATATTGATGTATTCTCGTGATGCAGGACTAGTCTCCTATAAGGATGTTTTCACAAACGTTTAATGTATAACAAGCATACGGTAAAACATTCTTTACTTTGCTCACAGCATAACGTTTCGTCACCTGTGACGATATCATAATAATATGTTTCTTATTTTTTATTACTTTATCACACTACGCGCTGTCATATTTGATCTTCCGTTAAATTATGTTGTATCCATCTTGAACAAAGCATTACCTATTACCGCTGTAGCTGATCAGACCTAATAAAATTCTTATTTTATTTTTCACCTCTCCAGCACGAAAAGGGTGCCTTTAAAAATTTTAAAACTCGAAGCAAAAACGCTTTTTGCTGCGAGCGTGAGAAAAAGTGATTAAAATTTCGAACACCACCTTTTGAGCGGCGCTGAAAAAATATGGGCAATGGTTCTTTCAAAAACTCATTTTGGCCTAGCGATTTAACTCATAGGCACAAAATGTTTTATGTTATTTAATTAAATATTAATGTTATTTTATTCGAAAAAAACCCAGCTCCGACGGAAAAGAGATGTATCTCAAATTATCAATAATAATAACTTATAAAATTATAACCGGTTGTGATCGTGATCCTTACTGGCAAACATAAAAATTGCAATGTTTTTTTTTTATTCAGGCGTCGATTAAAAAAATGTGTAATTAATTATTTTTTATTACTTCATTCAAAAATATGATATTAAAATACTTGGTGAAAATATGTGCAGCAGCAGCAAAATATGTGTTAAGTAGGCAATTGGTGATTTCTGGAATCACCAATGTGCCTACTTAACGAATTAAAAAAAAATCATCAAAAGAAAAATATTGACCTAGCCTCCTACCTAAAGTACTTACTATAATATTTTACTCATAACCAAAGAACAATTGACAGGACAGATAAGTTTTCAAGGTCACGCGCAGTTAGGCGAGCGGAGCGATAATTAGTAAACGAGCGAGTGAAACAGCAATATTAGACTCTGCAGTAAGAGAGAGACAAAAAGAGACGCAGTTATAATCAGTGAAGATCGTAATAGAACTGGTCGCAGACCTGCGCCAGCGTTCCTAACGTTGTGTTCTGTGCGTTTTATATTTTTGTTATTTTTCGTGACCTTACCTCATCTTACCCCATCTTAACCAATCTTACCTCATCATACTTAATATTATTTGATTAACCCCACCTTAACCCATATTACCTCATTTTACCTATACTTACCGTATCTAACCTCATCTTACCCCATCTTATCGACGATGTTAGATCTTAGTTTGGTTTCGCCAGCCACCTTCGTGAACATTCCAGGAGGTAGAGCCGAGGTGTCGCCGTCGACGGATACGTCGTGGAGGACATCATCATAACCCCATCTATCCCCATCTTACCTCATCTTACCCCACCTTACCTCACCTTACCCCACCTTACCTCATCTGACCCCACGTTACCCCATCTTACCTCAATTTACCGTATCTTGCCCCACCTTACCCACTGTATCCGTTATATCGTCTTACCTCATCTTACCTCATCTGACCCCACGTTACCCCATCTTACCTCAATTTACCGTATCTTGCCCCACTTACCCACTGTACCCGTTATATCGTCTTACCCCATCTGATCTTATCTTACCTTATCAAGTCATTCAATAATATTTTAGTAAGTAAAAAATATATCAGTGAGTCCACTAATAACAAAAATGTATTCCTTGTGGTCCCATTAAGTATTAATCTACTTATATTCCAAGAGCTGGTGCATATCAGTACACGAGTTATATAGGGTGACTTTAAATTAGTTCTTGATACGAAAGGCTATGAATGTACTCATGATAACAAACAACTTTCCCTAAGGAACCCATAGTCAAATCGCAAAAAAAAATTGTGGTCCCTCCATACAAATCGATCAACTGACCGGCCAAATTAGTATGAAGGGTCCAAAACTTTTTTTGCGATTTGACTATGGGTTCCTTAGGGAAAGTTGTTTGTTGAAAGGGAAATTAGTTCTTGATACCAAAGGCTATGAATGTGTGTAAATAACCCATAGTCAAATCGCAAAAAAATTTTTTGACTCTTCATACTAATTTGGCCGCTCTCAGCTGATCGATTTGTATGAAGAGATCAAAATTTTTTTTGCGATTTGGGTATGGGTTCCTTAGTGAAAGTTGTTTGTTTTCATGAGCACATGCATAGCCTTTCGTATCAAGAACAAATTGTAACTCACCCTATATAATATTCGAATATGGGCCGTTACATAACTCTTGTAGTAATATGTCTTCAGCTCCTGTACTATTAGAATGACTACGAGAACATAAATTTCTTCGTGATCCCACCAGTCGGTCAGAGTAGTGGGACCACGAGGAAATACCCAATTGACTATCGTATTTTTGAACATAATTAATCAAAACCTTTTTTTTAAATCGTCGCCTGAATTATAAAACTGGCGGGTTTTTTTTCTATGGAGCCTGAGCATCCTTTAAGTTTATAAATTGTGTAAATTCATTTTTTAAAGACGTAATATTTAAAATAAATATGTACCTTGTACACATTTATATCGCTTGCTTAAAAATATCATGTTTGGTTTTCATCTTAGGCTTTCGTAAAAATGTCAAGCAGCGCAGTTTCCGAATGCAACGTCTAAATTAAAAACATTATAATAAAAAACTATAATGGTGTCGATTCGGTATTTACAATTAAACTTATTTGACAGGACTTAATTTAAGCATCCTATCCTTGTCTTTTCGATACAGACAGAAAGAGACAAAACACTTAAATTAAGTTACTTCTTTCAAATAAGTTTAGTCGCGAAAACCGAATTGACACCATTGTCTCCAAAGAGAATTTAATCAACTACGTTTTTACTTTTCTTGCTGGTATTTGTACGGAAAGTACAAATAAAATCATGAAAAATATTTGAAAGTTGGGATTCCTTTTAAGGCTTTATAAATTTGAACTTTATTTAGAAATAACTTCGTAAAATTAGTGGTTATTTGGAAATTGCCGGAACCATTTCCGGTTGTTGTTTTTGACCTCAAAAATACGTGGGCAAAAGGATGTCAGGTCAAAAAGAATAACCTTGTATGAATAGTAATAATTTATATGCGGGATCTCGCAAATACCGGGATCCCGCGGGATTGAAAATAATCAGTCCCGCAGATACCGAGATTGAAGACAGGCTGCGGGATTGGAAGCCCTACACGGGACGCTTTGGAAATGCAGCACCGCATGCGGGCATAAATCCGCATGACAATAAAAGCGCCCTAAATAAAATACGATAATTTTATACTGATAAACTTGCAAGAAATCGTTGCCCTGGACGTGACGTAGTAGGATAAGATCACTAAACGAGGAATCCTACGTTTAATAACACATTTTTATTTAGGATAACGCTTTAGGCTTTAGGATTACTTAGGACTCCACGGATTTAGGTTAACTTTAATCTTGCTCTATTAAAACGTTGGTGATTTAGGCTAACTGTAATCTCTCTATCTATTATCATGTTGCATAATTTAACCGTGCTATCTACAAGGATCAGACGGCGGTTGCATGGTAGCTTTAACTTACGTATTTCTAGCTTGACGTCAGGGAACTCGTCGAAGTTGGAGGTGTCGTCGATGGAGCGCACCTCCACGGAGATTGCGGCGGGACGCTCGCGCACGTGCGACCAGTCCACGCCGCGGAAGAACGGCACCGACTTGACGTCCTCAATGCCGCGCTGCGAGCCCAGTCTACCACAGACAGGACAGACCAATGTAATAGAGGCTCCTTTTAAAATAGGTTCGAATGAAAAAAGTTTGCAGTGGGGACGATATGGGTAGGGTTGTTAACGAAAAAAGTTTATATTCTAGGTGCATTAAAGGGACCAAGATTTCTCAAACTTACAAATATTTTTTCATCGGATTACCAAATATAGAATGGGAAGTCTTTAAACTTTTAGAAGGAATATATAAGGTAATTCCTGAAGTTTTGACATATTTTTCATTTTCTATGTTATTTGTTTATTAAATACCAATGAAACGTTAAGTAACCATAAAAACAATCAATAGTCTCCAAGCTTATTGATAACAGTGCTCCAAACTTTCGGCAACTTAGCTACACTATTGAAAGTTCCATTTTCATAATGTATTTTAGTGTTGAATCGAGGTCAGCTATATTTGTAAAATGTACTCTGGATAGTTCTCTCTTAACATTTCCATACAGTTATAATCTCAGGGGTTCATGTCCGGCAAATAAGGTGGGTGCATTACTTCAGCCCGCCCTCTCTGCTCTATCAAATTCTGGATAATGTGAGTGAGGAGTTGTGGAGTTGTAATGTGTCGTGAAGCAGCCCAGTCCGGTATGTGGGTCTCTAAAACTGCGTGTAGCGCTCAGCAGTCATGGTGATGTTTTCATCAAATTATCCAAAATGCGACGCCAGTGACATGCATACCCACGAGGAATAGATTGAGGTTGCTCACCAGGCTTCACTCAAGATCGAGCCCCCTATTCACACACCAAAATACACCCAATTCTCATCAATGCAAATCAACGATTGGAACATCTTAGAAGATCGCTGATGCCCATGCAAGTTGCTACGCGCGGTCTCCAGTCTTCTAGTCTTCACTCAGTGTGTGTGGCACTGTGGCACCCATGTAGACAACTTACTGACCAACCCCAAATCTTCCGTCAAAACTCTAAATACTGTGCTGACCGAGACGTTCGGTCCACGGACTAGTTATCTGTTTCACGCAATGCCTCCTTAATTTTCTCAATGGCATCAGATCTAGAAGATGATATTGGTCGACCCTCTCTAGGCAGGTCTTCAGCCTCAACTTTTCCTTCTTTGTAAAGCTGGAGCCATCTGGCTACTGTCCTTTTACTGAGCGCATTATCACTCACACACTTCACTAACAACTCATGAAAAACTCCCGAATAATAATTGAGAATACAACAAAACTTCAAAAAAATCCGTTGCTGTTCAACGGTAATAGATTTTTTTAGGTTTTCCATGTTAATATCCACATAAAGTAATGACGAAACCTGTGGTGTCTATGGTGCCGCCCATCTGCTCGTTTGCCACATATGCCATTAAAAAAAAACCTGCACGTCACGGCTGTCGCACGAACTAAACTGTGTCGGCTTAAGTTTTACACACTCACAACGGTAAACATAACAAAACGTGTCAGGACTTGTGGAATGACCCGATATTTCTTGCGAATGCAACTAAGTCGTAGAACAAAAGATATTCTGTGGAATGAGTAGAAGCCCCAGTTAATGGTTCCTACTGCAAATTTGTTACACCTGTAGGTATACGTAGTGTACTTTAATATGGTTATGGAACTTTTTTCGCACATGCTATTATGATATGTACTTAATTTAATAAATAAAAAACATGTTTCATTGTAACTAATTTGTAGAATATTCATTACATGACAAATCTGGTACAACCTAGGGTAATTACTTTTACTAATAAATCGTAGTTTAAAGTATGGAGACAAACCTGCGGTCCGGTTCGGAGCAGAAGCGCAGAATGGTCTCCCGCGCCTCCTCGCTGATGGGGATCTCGGGCGGGAAGGTGAGCGACTCGCGCCAGGACATTACTTTGCGATACGTCTCTTGCGGCGATTCCGAACAGAACGGCGGGTAGCCGATCAGCATTTCGTACCTGGAAATTCGTCGGTGTTATGAAGCTTAAGTTTATTAGGTTCATCGGCAGATCCAATATGCTGGGAGGAGATGGCAAAAGGACAATGACAACTTTGCCATACTGCTATTCATCCAACACGAAACCTATTACATTACAGAAATTATTTATATATAAAACTAGCTTCCGCCCGCGACTTCGTCCGCGTGGACTTTAGAATTGTGTCCAGAAAGAAAGAAAATGTTAAATTAGCGCCATCTAGTGACGAAGTGGAAATTTTGAGGTTTTAACAATTCCTACGGGAACCCTTAAGTTTTCCGGGATAAAAAGTATCCTATGTATTAGCCGAGTGCTTTAATTATCTACCTACCAAATTTCATCCAAATCCGTTCAGTAGTTTCGACGTGAAAGCGGAACAAACAAACAAACTGACAAACATCCATACTTTATAATATATATTCGCATTTATAATTATAATATATATATATATATATATATATTATATATAAAATTATTATTTAAGTACCATATAACTATTCAGCCATTCAAAAGTTGGGGGCTTTTCGTTTTTAGATAGTAATTATGTTTATGTAAATTGAGGTTATACCGGACTGTTTATCAACAATGGAATAGCTAGATACCGTGTCTGCTTGTTTTATTTTCTACACAGTCCAGCTTCTGTTTGGTCCTCTTCCAAACCTTGCAAGCGTATAATACATTGAGTTAGAATTTTCTTCTTTTTCAATTGCAAACTCTTATCGGTAAAGATCACGCCAATCACTCCTCTTTAGAGTCTTCGCAACTACGAGTAGCAAGTTGACGAATTATGCACCTAATATTACAGCTATAAGCTGGAGGTAACTTTAATAGGTTTGGGTTCCATAACAACTACTATATTTGTTGCTTATTCTTCTTTCAAGTCGTAACCCCAGGGAGTGGGGATCGTGACCATCATGAGGTCAAGTCAGTGCGAACTGTAGATTGGGGACGAGTTAGGTACTTTCATTTTCCCTGTCCGCAGCGGTGTGAATATGTTGCTTATTATTTGTGACATATTCAAACTGTATCTTTAGTAATAGTTCGGCAGCGTAGTATTTTACTTAAAGTAATTAAACAAATCGAAGAACAAAAGACACCACCAGCAGTGCTATATTTGCTTTAATAATATTAAACCGGAATTTTAATTTGTTTCCAAATGCTTAATGGATACAAAGTGAGTAGGCATCAATTTGCATTATAAGCTATATTAAGCGACGCTTTGAGCAAAAATAATAAAAGTGAGTACAAAAATCTCAGAAACAAAGACATCTTGATCAAATGAAATCAAAATATTTTATTCGAAGTAGGTAGCAGTGTACACTTTTCAAATGTCATTCTTTTGTCTACCCAATACGAAGTTCCTACCACTCGGAACTCGTATACCTGCCGTTTCGGGAAGTTTTTGCTGAGTGACAAGAAACGACGGCTCCAGAGAAACTCCCTTTAACAATATATACATAATAATTATATTCTTTCAAATCTCTTCTTTAAAATAAAGCTTCGTGCGTTTTTAAGTAAAGCTTTATTAGCTGCGATAAACCCCAAACTGAAGCGTGTGCTACGTGACAATTCATACCCAGAAGTTATGAAACTTGTCAACATATTAAAATAATCATGCTAAATTAAACGCATCAGTGCGTTATCATTGTTATTTCATCATCAGTGACGTTTATTTATCAGCACAGAAAATGTATATAGTTTCTGAGACAGCGTCACCGGGTACATGTATAAGAAAATAGGTTTTTTCTTATAAATGTACCCGGTGACGCTGTCTCAGAAACTATATAAATTTTCTACCTATACCTATATCTAAATTTTAAAAATAAAAACACAAAAGTTAGTCTCCTTTCTGTTACTTTCATGCTAGATATGTATTTCATAGTAGTCTACAACATAACTAGCAGGAAGTAACAGAATGGTGTCTATTAATAAATATTCATGAAACATTTATCGTATTCATCAAAGTTTAATAAAGGTTATAGGGATGTCTTTTTGTATAATTTTTTCAAAAAACTATTAAATAAATATTAAGTGGACAGTTTTTTCATTCGCACGCTTTAAAGCCTGTTATTTTATTATTCGCACGCTTTAATTAATTGTCACAATCATATAATTCGGTTCTATAAATTGCCGTAATAGTATATTCGCTAAGATATCATAGTATAACATTATCGACACACTTACATGATTACGCCCAGACTCCACCAATCAGCCTGTGGGCCGTATCCGGTCTGCAGGAACACTTCGGGCGCGATATAGTCCGGTGTACCGACGGTGGAGTACGCGAGGGCTCGCCTGTTGCGCTTCCACGACTCCGCCCGCCGCTTGGAGTCCATCGCCGACGACGACGTGGATACTGACGAAAACAAACAATCTTTTGAATACACGACTACACGATCTTTTCTTTACGCAGTTGGCAGTTAACAAAAACTAACTTGACCACGGTCTTTATACATACTAAAATCAGAGGGCGTGGCGCGAGAGAGGTCGCGGTAAAAATCCGTGCGATGGCTCTTCTTCAATCCAGTACACAAACCGAAATCGCTCAACTTGATATGTCCGCGCGCATCCAGCAATAAGTTGTCTGGCTTTATGTCTCTGCAAATATTGAAATTAAATAATCATCAATTTAATTCACATCTTAACGATTGTAATTTAATTGATTTAACTTTTACTGAAGTAGGTTCTAAAAAGCGAGTTAAATTGTTTGTCATGTGATGTAACATATGAAAGGTCTTTATGTAAAAATATTTAAAAAATATTGTAAGTACTGTATAATTTTGTATGGTGTTTGTTTTTTGTACGGAGTTACTATGGGTTGTTTGTTAATTATTTGAAAGTAAGCAAGCAATCAATTTAGTTAGATAAAATTTATAAGAAAAACTAATCACCTATGGATAAAGCCAAGCTTATGTATACTGTCGATGGCCAAGGCAGTTTCCGCAACATAGAACTGAGCACACTCCTCGTTTAATGTGTCTTTCTTCATGAGTAACGTCATCATGTCTCCTCCGGGTAGGAATTCCATAATAAGGTATAAGTTCATGGGGTCTTGGAAGCTGTAGTACATTTTGACTACCCATTGATGATCAGCTTCAACTAAAATGTCACGTTCAGCTCGGACGTGCGCGACCTAGATAGGGAAAAGATAAAAATCAATATCCCGAACGATATAAAAAGTATATAATAACATTAGAAACATCAGGCTTATAAAAAATCAAATAAAAAAGTCCTTACCTGTTCTTTTTCCAACATGTCGGCTTTTCTAAGAATTTTCATGGCATATACATGGCCTGTATCTTTTTTCTGAACAAGCCGTACCTCGCCAAATGCTCCTCTACCTATCACCTGAAATAAAACATAGTTTCACAGTCGTATCAAGTATCCAATATAAAATAAATGAAATGGAGGGTCGCACGTTATGCATTAAGTGGTTCAAAATTGTCTCCTCCTTATTACCTTTAGTGGTTCAAAATCTTCGACGCCTAATCTGGACCTCTTCAACCTAAGAAATTCCGTTTCTTTTTGCGCGTGTTGCAATCGTTTCTCTTGCTTTTGACTTTCAGGCAAGTCTTTTAGCGATTCTTCCAATTTCTCCAATCTGCAATTTTAAAGACCTTAATCGATAAAACAACTGAACATCACAACACATGTAATTTTTTTTTGTTTTATTTGTACTTATACCAATTCGAGCTCATTTCCTATAGTCGTGGTTTTTTTTTGTTCCGCTTTTGCCGGTGTGTATATTTGTAAATCAACTTCTTGATCACGATCCCCAGTTCGAAAATTTTCTGTTTTGGCACATTGGCAATAAACGCAAATTTGAAGACGAAAATACTCTAAGTAGCGTTAACTTAGTTTGGCTTGGCAAAAGAGTAAAGTAAATCAGGGGGAGCATAGTTTGTGGGATAAAACAATTGACTTTGATAAATCATATTACAGTTCAAAAGTTTTACATGAAATGCCTACTTCAGACGTGGCCGTGGTAAAAAATATCATTAGGCATTTAAGCAATAAAGAAGAATCAATGGCCCATTGTTTTGAATAATTGCTGACCAATACGTTACCTTTGTTTTCTCTCATAATGTTGGGTGATGAGATTCGTATAGAAATTTTCTAGGGTTACTTTGGCCTTGGTGGCTTTGTCGAGCGTGTGCCCGCTGAACCGGATATTGTCCGTGCCCGTCATCTCCAGCACCCCTGCGCACAGTTTAATAACATTGTCGATAAAATAAATATTTACCAAGTACTTTAGTAATGGTGCCTTTGCAATCTCTGTGATATAAGTTTAAAACTAATAAAAAGATCTTTATTTCATAAAATAAGCGTCATAAATGACACATGAAAGTTTTAAGACTTCATATTTTTATTAAGACAAAAAATATAACAATTTGAAGGAATAATTATTTTTAACAAACTAATTAAAATGCATAAGGGGTTAACTGTCTAATCAACAAGAATATTACAAATTAACTTCTAAGTGATACAATATTGTAACATTTATCAAAAGAGTTTTGAATAAAGTACATATTTAAATTTCCTTTTGGGCTCCCAAGTTTCTTTTCGTATTGTTAATACTTTCCGAAGGTTGAGTTTCGAGTGGTAGGAACTTTGGTAAGAAGATATTCAAAAATATATGCAAAGAATACTTAGATTTTTTTCAAATTTCATCTATGCGTATTTTGGATCAAAACATTTTGCATTTTCTAAAGTCCTGCCTATGCTAACATCAAACCACCTTACAAAATTATTATTTTAGTAAGTAAAGTCTATGCTTTGATGTCTTACACAGCTAGGCAATCCCTTCTAACCAACTTATAAATAAGTGTTAAATCATTTATCAAATGAATAGCTATATTTCAACAAACTTAAGTCTCTATGTATGTATTAGAGGAAAGATGTAGAATAACAATTGTCCATTAATACTGACATCTATGAATTACTATTGACTTCGTCGAGATAAGAACTATTAAATATTAGGATTTCTGTAAGCAATATACAAAGGGCGTAACTACTTTGTATAAAAACATTCAATGTCTTTATTGAATCTAATTATGACTTCATAGCTCTTGTCCCTCACTCTACACTAACATCATGAGATGATGCCTTTACGTCATTACGTACATTAGTACGCACACATGGCATTCGCATTACGTCATCACGACCTTACGCTACTATCGTATTTTCTAACAGTATGATACTGATCAATACATTATTAGAGTTTAATGCACCTTGTATGACAAGTAAAGCCAAAATTGCTTATTTAGTCAAAGCTTCAGAAAATTCTCAATAGAACCGAATAGTACCAAATTTTGTTTTAAATTTATTTGAATTTAAAATCAGAACTGTTTTAGACTGCGCACACAAAGAAAACATGATACCAGTGTTTTTAACTCATCTCCTAAAGTTATGAAAAAAAGTAGTTAGTAAATAGATCTGATCTGCTTTTTTTAAATTTTTATTTACAAAGTGCCCATTTAACAGTTCATTTTTTAACAAGTCATGGTTACTTTATTAGAAACAGGTTAGATGGGACTACAAGAATGCCTATTGCATAAACTTAACTGACTAGCCATAGCCCTGTTTAGGTGCTCTATCAATCTATTTAATATTGAATACTTGAGTAGAATAAGGTAGTTGACTGTTAGTCATCTGAGTTACTTTTGATCAAATGTCAAAAACAATAATTTGTTCTAAAAATGTTTGAACTTGTGAACGATGATGTCATTACGCAATGTAATATGCATACTTATTGCGAATGTTTTTTAAAATAAAAAAGTATGAAAATCAATGCAAGTGAGTTTTCTGTAATTTCAATAAAATAATTATTAAGTGAACAATATTTCATAATTTACTTTTGATGCAGTCAACCACCCTATTTATAATAAAATCTAAGTAACACACCACATTTTTTTCTATTTCATTTCAACTTGTTGTTAAATTTTTTGTGGAGATATTCTGAGTTATAAAAACAATAAAGATGAATTGAATGGACCAATTATCTGTCCAAAGTTATCAAATCAAATGCGAAAATTGTCACGTACAAAGGGGGGGGCACTGCTAACTAATCAGTAAGTTAAGAACAGACAAAAATAACTTAAAATATAAGTAAAATTTTTAAATAGTATTTTGAGGAAGTTGGTTAAAGAAATAATACTGGTAATTCTATTGTACCCATGGAGGACATACCGGGTGGCTGGGGCACTGGTGCCGGTGTGTCTGGGGCCACCGTAGTGCCCGGAGTGCTTTTTCCCCAAGACACGGCTCTCTCTGTACACATAAAAACACTTAGATTAATAAATAACCATAGATTACTATGTGAAATTAGTTATTATTATGACCATTTATCATTTATTATCACAATATATTTCAAAACATCTTTATAAATTATGTCATGAATAAGAATCTATTTATTGAGAAAATTAACATTATGTTTTACTAAACAAAAAAACAAGAAGTCAGTATTACACAGCACTAGGGATCAAATCATAAACAGATAATAATAACAATACAGTAAACTTTACTTGTAAGGATTTTATAATAACCATAACTAAAGTTATGGATATAATAGTAAGGATGGCCTGTTTTCTGCAAATAGGCAACCTCATATTGTATCACTACAGATTTAATTGATGCTACTGATCGGGCAATAGATACTGGACATAATGAAATTATGTGGCCATTTAGAACAATGATTGTAATTGCTCTACCTACTAGACTGATAGAAAAGTAGCTAATGTTTATGTGTTAATATTTACACTGACTCAGATATGCTCCCATGACATACACTACTAGCTGATACATTAAATAGGGTCATCGATAGATAGAATCTCTAAATAGAATGATTATCAGAAACTTGGATGCAATATTTGCGTCACAAGAGCAGACTTTTGGAGGAGAATATGACACTGCACAAAGACTTTCACTAATACAATAACACGTACCTTGGGTTGAACTTTGACACAAAAATCTTGCTGCTTTTTCGTTGGCTTCACAGGAGCTCTAATAAATAAACAGCATAGGCACGAACAATATGTTTCAAACGCAGTGCAAAATCGATATTTTTTAAATGATAAATCCTAACTTGTTACGTGGTTACAAAATCTTTTAGCCGACGTTTTTTTCTTATGCAGCAGAAACGGGACTATTGTCTTAGGAAGTTGTTGCTGTGAGAGATGAATTACGAAAGCAAATTAACGGGATTTTTCATGGATAGCCCGAGAAATCGCACACAAAGGAAAATGTCTGTCTCACTGACAGCTGAGTGAACTGATCAATGTTGCAAGTTAAAACAAGAGTACATTAAAATCGATATTGCTATTTAAAAAAATGCGTAAGTACCAAAACTGAGAAAGGAACATTAGGTAGGTGTAGAGTTTGGAAAACAAAAGCTGACCACGATTTTTTTAAGAAACTTTAATATGGCAACATTCTAATAGTGTCAACTTTCACATGTTGACGTTTTGAAACATTTTTAAAGGTATTGGCCAGTGAAATGTCATATCTCCAGAATACTATTCTATATCGCAAACATGACCCAACGACATATATGGCTAAAAGTCTTCTAAGTTACTCAGTCCGTATCAAGCTACGGTCACGACGACGACGTGTCCTCCGTACTCACTCCTTGTTACACAAAAACATGCCGAATTGCGTAGTAAAATCGTGTAAATCTCATTCCGCCAGAGATAACAAGAAAGCCGCCGGTATCACATTTCACAGGTCAATAAGTATTTTGTTAAGATTTGAATTATAATAACTTAGTAAAAATTCAACTCAAATTGTCGCCATTTTCTATCGTTCAGTGTTGCTTAAAAATGATGAGAACGTATTACGTGTGTTTATCGATAACTGTTTAAATTGTAAAATTACTATAACTGTATATTTTTTGTACAAAATAAAAAATATACAGGGTGTTAAAAAAGCGCGCATGAAATTTTAAAGGGTTATTCAGAATCAAGTACTGAATACAGGAAAAAATATTTAAAAAATACGAAATTTAGTTTTCCATAGAAATTCTTAATTCACTATTCAGATTCAGTATGAGAAACTGAAAAAAATATTGTGGACTTTTTCAATATTTTTTTAGAATAGAATAGAATAGAATAAATCTTTATTCCGAACACAGACTTACAAAAATAGAAAAAATGAACAAAATACACAAACTTACAAACTTACTTACCGTATTCTATACTTGATTCTGAGTAACCCCAAAACATACTTTTTTAACACCTAGTAAAAATTAATGATAAGAGAGAGAGAGAGAGAGAGAAGAAACAATAAATAAAATGCTACCCTATATTTGTATTTTATATTAATTTAAAAGATAAACTATCATTTAAATAGGATTCCCAAAGATCCCGTGAAGAGAAAAAATAGTAATAAAAAATAAAAGTTGCGGGCGATAGCTCGTGACAATAAATAAAATATGTAGTTGATAAAACTAAATTCTCGTATATTATATTACTTATAGCTAAAAATAAAAAAAACGCAAAAAATGTTCAATTTTACCCGAATTGACTGTAAGGAAAACGCTTTCTTACTTTGAAATCTGCATATCTGACTTATTCTGAGTAACCCCAAAACATACTTTTTTAACACCTAGTAAAAATTAAAGATAAGAGAGAGAGAGAGAGAGAGAGAGAGAAGAAACAATAAATAAAATGCTACCCTATATTTGTATTTTATATTAATTTAAAAGATAAACTATCATTTAAATAGGATTCCCAAAGATCCCGTGAAGAGAAAAAATATAAATAAAAAATAAAAGTTGCGGGCGATAGCTCGTGACAATAAATACAATAGTTGATAAAACTAAATTCTCGTATATTATATTACTTATAGCTAAAAATAAAAAAAACGCAAAAAATGTTCAATTTTACCCGAATTGACTGTAAGGAAAACGCTTTCTTACTTTGAAAGCGTTCCAGAACAAGTAATTATTTATTATCTTGATAGCAAGATTGCGTATTATAAATCTAGTACGTGTAAAAGGGACAGACGCTCGACGAATACATTATATTTCTACAACGGGTATCAGTGACATTTGATAATTTGACATTTTTTGTTTATAGTGATGACAGAGCCATCTAGTAATGAATGTAGGAATTTCATGGAAAACATCTCAGTGACGAAGTTCACAAAGTTGGCAACGTCCCGTGGCGATTCGGTCGTTCACTGTTGTAAACCTTAGAGGAATTAAAACTCCTCCAAGGTCGTAAACGCATCAATATGTAACGTATAAATATTTCCAACTTTTTGTAGGCAAGAAAATATATCCTACATGACCGTAGTTAATTGATTAACACAATGGATGCCTGCGAAAACATTATTGCCCACGTTTACGGGGTAACTAGCTGGTGCTCTCTTAGTCAACCAACAGTTAACTACCTAATCCAAAACGAAAATGACTACGAAACATATTAAATATATTTTCTTTATTCATAATTGGTAAGCCCTTGGCATCACCTCATCTGGTGGTAAGCGATGATGATGCCGAAGATGGAAGCGGACTTTACCAAGATTCCTCAACACAATGGGGAACTGGCTATTTTAACTCCATACCGGAACACAACAATGCTATTTACATTGCCCTTCCACCAACCAAACCGAGTCTTCAAAGAGTAAAGTAACTCGAGTCTTACAAAGATAGTCCCCGCCGCCGGGATCGGACCCGCGACCTGCTGGTGTGAAGCAAGCAGACTCGCCACTAGACTACGGAGGCGGTTAGAAAAAAAACGAAATATACTTCATTCCAATCAAAAAAAAGCAAAACGTAAACAAACTTACTATGGAACTGACACATGTCAATGTCATCTGCATACTATGTTTGTTTACCTTTTGCTTTTTTTTGATTGGAATGAACCATAGGTACGTTATGGTCATTAAAATAGTGTACACATGTGTATGCTTTACTTTAGCCAAAGAAGTTTTATATATCGTCGCTAGGGGTGCAAGTCTGTGACGTATCATTTTTAATTCGAGAGACTAGTTTGACATAAGGTTGACATGTCAAACGCAAAAATGACGTAAAATAGTGTTGTATACTCTACAAGCGTCCGTAGTGCCATCAGCAAATAGCTTTGCGTTTTCTACCCATTCGGTGGCAGTTTGCATCAATGAATTGTATACCATGGCCAATACAAACTGTTATGTACCTATTATGTCTTAGACTTTTTAGTGAATTTACGTATTTTTCAAATCCCGTCCGTTTATGACTAGAAGCCGCAGTTAATAGGTTCTACCTTCTACACTTGTTTTGTTACTAAAAAATAACGAAGTGAAAGAAAAAAACAAGATTCTGTTTTAAGTGATGATTTAGCTATTTTATTTTGTCACAACATTTATCGAATTTTTGTCAATATTAAAAGTAGATTAGCACCCCATGGCTATTTTTCTTGTCTGAAATTGGTGTCGATTCGGTGTTTACGATTAAACTTATTTGACAGGACTAAACTTAATTTAAGCGTCCTGTCCTTATCTTTACGAAAGACTAAGACAGAACACTAAAATTAAGTTTAATCCTGTCAAATAAGTTTAATCGTAAACACCGAATCGACAACATTGACCACCCACCAAATGTCAAACTAGTACATGCAGGACCGGTGACTGGGGCTTCCGTACTCATCAAAACTTTTCTTCTACCTATGATGTTGCTGAATGTTTGTACCCTTCATACAAATTGATCAGCTATTTGGCCAATTTTGTACAGAAAAACCAAAACATTTTAGCGATTTGAAAAAGTTGTTGGTAAAACAAAGATTGTTCAGTCATTATCCTATGCTTATTTTGTTTCAATTACAATAATTAAACATTACATAGATTGCACAAACTATCTAGCTTAGCAGGCAGGCAGTTATAACTAGGTACTTTGGTAACAGTGTCGTTACTAGATTTTTTCATAACGCAATTTTTAGGGTTGTCGACAAAAAAAATATTTTTCTAGATTTTGAGAAACTTTATTATAGGTACTATATTTTTTATACGTCTAGCATAATGTATAGCTGCCAATGGGGAAGAAAACTGACAAAGCTCGCCGATAGAGGCGCTGATATCGCTTGACTCATACTAACTGTCAAAACGTATAGAAAAAATTGTTTACGTGAATTAAACATAAAATTATTTAAAAAATGCCGCGTTGTGTGGCGATTGGTTGCAATAATAATGGAAATCATTAATTTCTTAAACAGTCTCGGATGAAGAAGACGTGGGAAAAGTTACGTTTTCAATTATGTACTTTTCAACTTCGCCTTTAATTGAGGAACAGGTCGCATACATTTTCCATTTAACAATTTTACAGAAAAAAAAACTAATTTATAACACCTCGATAATAAAAAACGGCGGAACTAATTTAAAGTTTTTATGAGTCAAGCGTCCGTAGCGCCATCTGCAAATAGCTTTGCGTTTTCTTCCCCAGGTTACAAATCGAACTAATAGGCTAACATACTTTTTTTCTCGCTTTCATCATTAACAAGGCAGTGGTTAAGTTTTATTTGAATTGAAACTAAACAGTTGTATGATAGATAAGTATATTTACACAACAGTCAATATTTATATATTTTTATTATGCTCAAAACTAGGGCCGATCTGGGTATCATGAAGGAACTTGTACTTCCCGTCGTTTTCGATACCACCTATGGAAACAGAAAAATAAAAATGGTTAGGTAGGTAATATATTTTTACTACAAAAAAATAGTTGCTAAATAGTAGATTCAGGCTGGTATGAATTTGAACCACCTATTTAGCTACAAAAATCAGTCTTTACATTTACTTATAAACTTTAGGAGACCGGCCGTATAGAAAGTCGTCGCTCTTGCCCATACAAAAAATCATATTATCTTTCGTATTTTTTTTGTATAAGCGACAACCTGTCCAATCAAGTTTATAATTTTGTATGGAGAAGCCGATGTTTTTTTCGTTTCCTGAAAAAAAATCTTGTGGAAAGTTGTTCAGTTTCGTCTACTGAGCAAGCCCTTAAAGTTTTCGGAAACCTGTTCCTTACACCCTGTATACTGTATACTGCTATGAATGACGAGAGGTCCTAACGTATTATTAATCAAGCCTTAGCCATATTATGTGATACTAATATTATATGTATAAGCCCTTACCTGGTCCTTCGGCAGACATGTGCGCATTTCCTATTATTATATCTTCACCACCAGGATCACGAATTTCAGATCTAAAGTTAGCTGGTTGTACCTGACAGACATAAAATGAATAAGTATTATTCCCGTAACTATGTTAAATAAAAATTAGACAACACACAAACCAGGATTCAATGTGCTATGGGACCGTATTATTTCTTTGAATATAGTGGGTATTTCATCTACTTATGCGGTGGTACGCATCACAGTTTTAAGTTCCTATGAAATGACACCTGAAATTAAATGAAATCAAAAACTAAGTACCTGACCATCGTTGCGCATGAGATCGGGCAGCGCCGGTGACGCCGGGTATCGATTGTAGATACCATTCAAGTTGTAATGAAGGTTCATGTCTGGTCCTATATTAGCTTTAAGCAATTGCTCCCAAATTCCACCTGAATACAAAAATAAAAAGAAGCATTTAAAGATGCAATGAAACTTCAATATTTTTCGTTTAAATTGATCTTCGATAATTGCAAACGATGAAACCAAAATTAGTTGTTATTTATTTTGTTAGACAATAACATTAATGTAATATTGCATATCAATCCGTTGGTGCCGGTTGCTATCACTTAAATTTCAGAGCTCTTACTGGCGGCTTAAAAAAACTTCTGACGCTGGGGCTGGCCACTAATCCTACAAGCTACACCAATCCGGACTTTTGCTTCATGTTGTGGAGAATGACCCTAACCGAGGCATGGGAAGAGAAGAGACCCTCGCCACAGCCGTAAGGACGATATGGGCTGTTAACGTAACGTCATTAAAAAGTCATACCTTTGTCAACAGAAACAATAGGCCGATTAGATTGCCAGGGATATTCGCCATGTGCTTGAAAGTATATGGCGTAAGTTGATAACTGAAATAAGTAAAAAAAAACGGTTTAAAGTATGTTTCAACATAACGTGGAAAATCGACACAATTAAAACAAAATTACCTGAGTGTAATAAAGAGCAAGCCAGTATTTGCCGCCGTGACCGACGAATGCTGTTTCGTTAGCGTCCATAAGAGACGTTGGAATGTCTTGATGTATCTGTTCTGGGGCAATTCGGAAATTGCATCCATACCTTCAAAAGGCAAAAAATCTTATATGTCAGATGCAAATCGCTACAAATGATAAAATAGAAAATATTGTCTTATTTCTGGTAATCAATGCTTACCAATCTGGACAAGCTTTCAGAATGTCGTAAGGAGCTCTATAATACTCAGCTCTCCTTACAACAGGGTTCCGTATGTTAAATCTCTCATTTGGATCCGTGAGGTTTACGCGCTTTATCTTGATATCTTTACGTTCACAAATGTAGTCGTAGTGGAACTTCCGAACCGATTCTCCACGGGAACAATAAGTTGCTGAAAATATATACATACATAAATAAAATACTTATACAAAAATATAACGCCGAGAGAGGCAGTAACGTTACAGAGTAACAGAGAGTCCGCTCATGTATGTACCGGCATATAGGTACCTACTACTGACCTCAGCGCAAGGGTTGTCACAACATTCTCATTATTTTAAAATCGAAATCTCGTAGACTGAACTCGAAGGGATAACATAGGCATTGCGAGACTAACTGCACAGGAAGTCACTGAAGAGAGAAATCAACCAAGAAATACCTAGGTACGAGGAGAAGTTCTTAGTCTTATCATAAGTATTATTTTATTATTATGCAGAAATATAAATTTGAGCTACTCCAGCAGAAGCACAGTCGGCTGGAGGTCAGTGCGACGAGGAGAGAAAGCGTCGGACAATCCGGGCATTGTCGAGGAGGACTGCCTTTTGCATAGCCGCTATTATCGGTCTGCCTCGAAGTCCCAGCCGTCTAAGGTTACGATCCAGGTCAGCAGGGATCAAACCATTAACGGACAGGACTACAGGAATGATTTCAGTGGATTGCACTTGCCACACATCCGTAACCTCGTGTGCCAGGTTAAGGTACCGTAACCTCTTGTCGGAATCGGCTTGCACGAGGTTTTCGTCGTGTGATGATGACGATAATGTCTCGGTCCCAGTAGAGCTTGGCGCGGTCGTTTTCGAGAACCGACTCCGGCGTGTACTTGTAATACGGCAACCGGCGAGCTATGAAGCCATATTTTAGAGCGATCTCTTGTTGCAGGATCGTGGCTGCTTGGTTATGTCTGTGCAGATACTCAGTGTTACAAAGAATCGCACAACTGGAGGTTATATGGCGCAGGGTTTCACCTAGCTCACGGCACAACCGACATACGTCCGAGGTACCGTCTTTCTGAAGGATCTGCAAAGAGCCTTAAAGAACCTTCCGTGCAGCTCTTTCTCTTTCCAAATGGCATCCCGCTCAGCAGTGCTAAGTACAGCCGGCGCTTGCCAGTTCTCATGGGCCATGGATAAAGGGGTTAATCCTTTATCACATACTATGACAACTCTATGCCAATCACTGACGATTTTCGCCAGGAAATAGCTTCGGAGGCTGCATATTTCACGGTTGTGCATTTGTTTTGCACATAGAAGGCCACGACCGCCATTCTTCCGCGGAATATACAGCCTCATCACTGACAACCTCGGATGATGCATCCTATGGAGTGTCATAGTAGTGCGGACCTTCCGATCTAGGGCATCCAATTCAGTCTGTGTCCATCTGAGTATGCCGAAGGTGTACAGAAGAACGGGGATGACCCAAGAATTGATTGCACGTATCTTGTTAACGCCCGACAAATAGCTATTAAAAACTTTTGTCAGGCGCTCCCAAAACACGTCACATACTGCCTGTTTCACCTCCATCTCGTTCACGCCAATGCTCTGCAACATACCCAGATACTCGTACCGGTATGTCTCAGTCTCAAAGAGGGTACGAATGTTCATGGAGTCACTATTGACTCCATTCGAATGCACCACCCTACCTCTCTCTACATGAAGGATCGCACACTTATCCACCCCTAGCTCCATGTTGATGGAGCTGCTGAAATTGCAAGTAATTCTCAACAGCTCCTCCAACCGTGGTGGGTCATGCGTAAGCCGCCTCTCTGAAACTGAAATCCCGTCCCTGACTTCTCGAGCAAAAAGCTGAGTGGATTCAGAGACAGGCAAAACCAAAGTGGACTCAGACGGTCGCCCTGGAATATACCCCTCTTTATCTAAATCCGGTATTCCGCATTCGACAGCCGCTGACCATGGAGACTAAGGATCGCACTCCATTGCCCCATACATGTACCGAGGAAGTCTCTAACTGTACTATCAATCTTGTACAGCTCGAGAACTCTCATTAACCATGAATGGGGAACCGAGTCAAAAGCCTTCTTGTAATCAATCCAGGAAGTGGAGAAATTGCGTCGATTGCGGTTCACCAATTTGCCCACGACCGTGTCAATCAGGAGCAGCTCCTTCGTACCGCGACTCCCGCCCCTACATCCATTCTGAGTTACCGCCATGATGTTATTCGCCTCTATGAAGGCGTCTATCTTGGCCTTCAGAATTGATGTTAGTGTCTTGTATGTTGTAGAAAGACACGTAATGGGGCGGTACTGGCTAGGGTCAGCGGTATTGCTCGACTTTGGAGCTAAATGAGTGATCCCAGTAGTCAAGAAGTTCGGAACCTGACACTGCTCGAGTGCTTGCTGGAATTGGCTGGCTAATGTCTCGTGACTAGCATTGAACCCCTTAAGCCAATAGTGATGCAGTCCGTCGCTTCCTGGGGTTTTCCAGTTCGGAGCTTTACGGACCGCTTGCGACATATCATCGGCACTAATGGTCACGGGGTTCATAGGTTCGATGCTATCACACGCCTCCTCCAACTCAGCCATGCACCGCTTGTGTTGAACGGGCCTAGACCACAGGTTACGCCAAAAGGCCACCATTCCCTCGTGATCTGGGCTTTCGCCATTGTTCAACACAGCAGGTTGGTCCAACGATCTATAGAACTTCTTTTGATCACTCATGAAGAGGCGATTCTGGCGAAACCGGCCTACTCACTCCGAGTATCGCCGAATTCGATTTGCCCACGCAGCTATCCGTTGCTTCAGGTCATCGATGCGCTCTGCAACTAATCGCATTGCATGGCGCCCTGGAGGATCAAAGTCTGATCCTGCAAATGCGAGCCTAACAAAGCGCATCACTCGGGGCCTGGTGTTGCCCGACCTGAAAGCGATCAGTTTGCCAATGAGGACCCTTGCCTTAGTGATACGACGCTCAATCCTCTTTTGCCAAGCCGGCTTTCCCCGCGGGGCGGCGGCAGTGCGAACCAGTTCTGGCATTTTGACACCCACATATTGACAGACCGCCATTGCAGCGCCAAAAAGGATTGAGTTCGTATCACCAAGGTCGCTGCTACATGCCAAATATTCTGGCAGCATGTGATTTACGGCCTCAATGACATCCCGATTCCGGACGCTAAGGGGCAATCGTGGAAGCCGCGGCCTCTCCTCAGGAGGCAGAGCGCGGAATTCCCGAATCGCCTCCTCAAGTGTGCTCCTGATGTGCTCTAATTCCTGGGAAATCTTTTCTGTCTCAACATCCTAGGGATTGTTCTGAGGGATTATTAGGCGGTTCAACCACTTGCGGCACATGCGCAGATAAACGCCGCGACCCATTCAATGAGGATCTTGAGACCGGAACGACTTCGCGTCGTAGTCCTTCGAGTTCGGCCGCGCTAAAGATGTTCGAGCGCAATATGTACCGAACTCGGTCCGAGAGGTTTTGCTCCGAAACAGACAAAGCGGGCTCCAAGCGCAAAAACTCTTGGTGCATCCACGCTCGATACCACGTCTGACGAGTTTCTCCCCCCGTCGCACCGTAGTACGCTCGCATGAGGTTCTCATTTTGAGACCTAGACCATCTCATACGGCGTACTCCACCAGCGGCGGGCGCCACTTGCTGGGCCTGTGAAGACCCTGCCAACGCCAAGCGCACTGGTGGTGATGATGGAAGTATTATTATTATTACCTTGCGTCCACCATCCTTCCATATTTTAGGTACGAGTACCTAACTGTGCTAAGTACGTAACCATTAAAATATAATCAAAATACTTAAGGGCGTACAGTCAATGACATTGCGATTAATAAAAAAAGTGAAAGAGAAATTAATATTAACTATTTCCAAATTATTACTGTGTGTTTAGAAATTAAATACCTAATGCTTGCATAATGCGCGTTGTCTGAATATTTTGAGATCACACACTGCTGTTGAAGCTTTGAAAATCATAGGTATGTATGTAATTGTTTATTCCTTACCTGTCCACGTCAGCTGGCAACGAAAAAAAAGATAATTTACTATTCCTATTACAGTTTAGACAGCCGAATACGCAACAGTTTCTAAAATATATTTTTTCATCCGATGTCATAGTGATTCGTAACAAATCCCGTCCTGTCGCTTCCGCGTGCGTGACAAACCTGACTGTGCTATCGTGACCTTGAATAGAACGACCGAATAGAATATGCTTAGGATTTTAGTGGTTTGTATTGAGCGGACACTCTGTTATGTATACTTTGTGGTAATGTATTACTGTGCCATATTTTCTGTGCAATATATTTTCATGCAACGCCTATTCCTTCAGGGTATATAATCGAGTACCTATTCGATGCTCACCACACGCCAATATAGACTCTGAAAAACACAGGGTAAACTTCGCTTGGCGAAAGTGGGAAATCTCAGAGATATGATGAGAGCCCAAGTTGAGCGAACCGACAACCAGGGACATATTATTGTCTTGGCGTATGTGTTAGGGGACCTAACCCTAATTAACGGAGAAATAGAAAAGAAAATATTCTAATTATTGTTTTGTTGTACCTAATCTTGGGCTTTCCAGAAACAACGCAACGGCTACATGCGGTTACACTCGTTTCATTCGATTTATGTATTTTGAATAGGAAAGTACGATAGGCAATCTTGCGGATTGTTTTTTTTTTCCTGAAATAAAGTAGGCTTGTAATTTTTCATACTGCACAAACGTGCATGTAATCATGCACGGCTATATTATCACTTTCCATCATATAAGTCAAACGCACTTATTTTTTTATAGTAAAAAACTACATAGAAAGAGCACAAGTTTTGTATATTCGGAGGGGCGCCATTATTACGTGCGAACCACCTGAAAATTTTTATAGGACCATCACTGTTTCCCATACTCAAACTCGAAATGTTTTTTATTTAAGTAGATGCTTTACAAATGCTTTTAAATCGTCAATATTTTTTCTACCTAGTACAAAGTCCCTACCACGCGGGACTTGTACACTCAATGTTTCGGGAAATGTTTGCGAAGCGAGAAGAAACGTCGAGCCCAAAAAAAACTCGCTTTAAGACATTTTTTAAATAAAATAAAATTCTATTACAATTCATGTCAACAATAAAATTGTGAGCTGGAGGATCTATACATGTCCATATATCATTGTCATTTACATAATCTAGTATTTTGTAATACCCTTTAGAGCATAAACAATTTTGCAATTTGAATTTATTTTCTGGCAAACATTTTCGGGCAAAGAGATTTATATACAAGAGCCGCAATCACCTACAACGCTTCCATGAAAACGTGGAGTAAAGTAACAAAAACTAGGACGTAGCTTTGAAACATGAACTTATATGAAAGTGACACTATATTTGTCTCACTCTTACTAAGCGAATCTATACAACTAAACGTCAAATAAGAAAAAGATGGCGATATGTTTTCAAATATTTCAATGACACTTGAATAATGTTGCCAGTAATAGTATCATATTCCCCCACTGAATGAATGAATGAATGATAGATCGATATTTTAGTAACTGTAATAAAACACCGAGTGGATAATATTATCTAATTATTAGCAATAACTTAAAAGCAAAAGTGAATAGGCGTAATGAAGCTTACGAAAGTTTTTAAATTAACAGAAACTTACGAAAATATTTATTCAGCTAATGTAAAAATATCGAAATGGCGTATTCAGTGTTTTATTTTGGAACAGCCGAATCGTAATTGTAATCGGCAATTACTTCAAGCAATAATTGTAATTAATATTGTAATTGTTTCGTCACTATAAAATGTACTAGTTACCGTAATGGTTTTATACAATGGCTATTGTAATTAAGATAAAGCTACGTTGGTGATGGTTCTTTCAAAAAAACATTGTTTTATTCATACAGATCGAAATACTGATGAGCCCATTTTGTATAAAATATTCAAAAAATACAAATAAATAAGAATATACAACACAAGAATTTAGTTTTATCAAATATTGTATTTATTGTCACTAGCTTTCGCCCGCGACTTTTATTGTTTATTACTATTTTTTTCTCCTCAAGTGATCTTTAGGAATCCTATTTAAATGATAGTTTATCTTTTAAATTAATATGAAATACAAATATAGGGGAACATTTTATTTATTGTTTCTTCTCTCTCTCTCTTATCGTTTCTTATTCTAGGTATTAACAAAGTGCGTTTGAAATTTTAAGAGGTTACTCAGAATCAAGTATAGAATACAGGAAAAAAATATTGAAAATTTCACAATATTTTTTTTCAGTTTCTCATACTGAATCTAAATATTGAATTAAGAATTTGTATGAAAAGCTAAAAAAAGTTGTATATCGGATTTTTTAATTATTTTTTTCCTGTATTCTATACTTGATTTTGAATAACACTTCAAAATCAAGGGCGTTTTTTTAACACCCTGTATACAGGATGTAACAAAACTGGTGTAGGACGCGACACCAGTTTTACACCCTCTAAGTTTTATATAAAAAATATACAGTTACAGTAATTTTACAATTTAAACAGTTATTGATAAACACACGTAATACGTCCTCATCATTCATTCATTCATTAAAATTCCCCCAAATTAGGGTATTTCGTATTTTTATTTTTAAGCAACACTGAACGATGAAAAATGGCGACAATTTGTGTTGAATTTTTATAAAGTTATTTTTATTCAAATCTTAACAAAATAATTATTGACCTGTGAAACGTGATACCAGCGCTCTTGTTATCTCTGGCGAAATGAGATTTACACGATTTTACTACGCAATTCGGCATGTTTTTGTGTAACAAGGAGTAAATACGGAGGACACGTTGTCGTAACCGTAGCACGATACAGACTGAGTAACTAATAAGACTTTCAGCCATATTTGCCGTTGGGGCATGTTTGCCACAAAGAATAGTGTTCTGGAGATATGACATTTCACTGTTTTCGGGTATTTTATTATAGAATCTTACACACTGCCCCATAAATGACTTCTTAACTTTACTCAGTCTCGAATAGGCAACATCAATGTTATTGATATTTCTTAGATTAAAATTGTGTCTGTCACTGTTTTTACGAAACATGTGCTACGTACGTACATACTCCACACTACATACAGTCATAGTCATATCGAGGGTTCACGGGCGACTTGTATTAAGCGACATTTTTAGAAATGTTCAGGAGACTGATTTAAAAAAATATTTCTTAGAAAAATAATCATTAAAACTTAACTTCTTAGTATTATATAGATTCTCGATATTCTTAATATTTTAAATATTATTCAGAAGTTATTTTTTGTGAGGTATTTTGTAAGAAATAAATTTTTAAAGTAGAGGTTACCTGTGTTTCCAGAAATGTCGCTTAATACAAGGCGCCCGTGAACCCTCGATATCATATCAACTTACTTACCCTAACCCCTAACTTGCCGCCGCGCCCTTGCACCAAACAAGCAGCCAAGCAAACGAATTATACATGCAAACAAGGATAAAACGAAATCCAAGTAGCATAATATTAATAACAACGTACTTTTATAAGTGCCATCCAAGGAGCTAACAGAAGCATGGTCGTCGATACAATATCTGTATCCTAACTGTGTAGGGTAGCGAAGGTATGGTGTTCTGCAAGAGAAGCGTCCCTCCTGATACATTGGTCCCTGAAAATAAAAATAATGATAGAGAATTTTATCAGTTCTTTTATCTAATTACGCAATCTGTCACAAGCAAAACGAAGGCAAATCAGTCGTGGTTTTTATCCGACAAAAATAACTTTAATTACATTAATTTGTTTGTTTGCTTGTTTGTTTGTATATTTTAATTTAATCTTCTAGTTCCTAATATATATTATATTTTTTGACAAATTTACTTTTATAACTTTTTGACAAATGTATAATCTTGCATGCCATTGCCTTGACGAAACATAATATACCTATTTATTGTAAACCATGTCAACCCTGTTCAATGTTTCTGCAAAATAAATACTTAATAACTTCTGTCAGGGAGTTGTCAGGGTTTTTTATATTATTAAATTTATTTGTATTTCTTACTTTTTAAGGGTGTTCGTTCATCGATATATTTTCTTAATTTTTACTAGCATAAATCAAGTACCTAAAATGTCTAAGACATTTTGTATGGCTTTGACATTTTTGTTGATACAAAGCGAACAGTACCAATAACTGGTTAAGTGTGTTTATTATCAAATAAACCTTTTTTTTATTTAGGAAATGTATGAAATTTGAATAAATAATGTTACATCCCTGCATTAAATATCTAATCCAACAAAATCCCAGGGCTTTTTTTAATTATCGGGACTGATAAAAGGGGATTAGATAAACAAGGGTAATCAAGCGTTGTCGTACGCAACAGTAGAATAAATGCAAACTTGCAAAGAACCTTGCAGATCACGCTTCTTCTGCCCGGGGGACGCGAGACGCCACCGAAACAGTACGTCCGTGTGCCATTGATCATGATCTCGGTGGCTCCGATGTGAGATATGAGGGTGATACCATTGATACCGGCCAAAGCGAAGCGCTGGAGACCGGCTCTCTTGCGCACCTCTACGTTGTTCTTCATGCTCATTGTGTTGACGATCGCCTGCCATCCATAAACAAACTCATGCATGGGCCCTGCGAGTTTAAGTAAAAAAATTAATTTGATATTTTAATAATGTTTTCAGTATTCTTTCTTATCGTGTGGAACAATTTAACCGCCATCTGTAGATTCCTTTTGTGATGCTTAATGCAATGCGGTTGCACTAAGCATCACCTGCAATCATCAGCAATGATTCCAGTTAGGAATGTACTTAAACGAACCTATCCCGAAGCTGTCTCCATCGAGGAAATTGAACATCTCTCCGAATGAGTCCGGCATCAGACCAGCTATGATGGTAGATTGTTGAAAGCCCTCGTCTGGGAGCATCGGGCCTATTTCGTCGGGAGGCGTGGTAAACTGATGGGCCGACGCATTGTTGTAGTGTCCCCCGGTAGCCAGGCTCTGTCAGATTATAAAAAATAAGTCTCTTATAAGCTGATGAAGTGAATTAAACTGATATTATAAAGAAAGAACTAATATAAAATCTCACCTGCTTTATCCATATTAAAAGTACAAGGAAACCTTTAGTCCACATGGTTGTTATCGTGGAGCCATACATGTAAGACTGGCTGTATATAACAAGCTGTATATAGCCATAAGTACTAACGATGTTCATAAAAAATAACGAAGTGGGTCTTAATTAAACAATTACTTATCGTGAAGAAAGAAAAAGTGCATTTGATTTATACAAAAATATTTCAGTCAGGCACCTCTACGTAGGAATTAAAACAAGAGGAAGTTACTTTGTTAACTACATTTAAAAGGAAAACGCAATTTCTATAGATTTACTACTTCTTGTTTGGTGTTAAAATGTTTAACTTGAACCGCCTCCGTGATCTAGTGGCTAGTCTGCTTGTTTCACATTAGGAGGTCGCGGGTTCTACTCCCAGCTTGGTCCAACTTTGTAGGTCTCGTTATGGTCGGTAAAAGAGCATTTTCTGAGCCCGTCTGGCTAGCTATCACCATCTTATCTAAGTCTTGCCGCCAAACATCAACGTTAATAGCATTAATGTGTTCCGACATGCAGATTTAATAACACAACATAATTCCAATCTTCTAGGAGCTTCTGGATACCAGTTAGTTGACCTTTTTCTGTAAGATCATCAAAGACCGTTTTGACTGCAGATTCGAGGGATTCGAAGTCACGGTAACGTACACTGCTCAGTTTTTCTTTCAAATGGCGAAAGCAGTTGTAGTCTAGAGGGTTAATATTGGTCAATTGGTTAATAAGGAGGGTGCGCTATCTATCGCCAACCGTTACATTCGAATAATCGCCTAACTCTATCACTTCTGTGGGGTCTTGCATTGTCATGGAGTATGTAAGCAGATGATACGTTGTTTAGCATAGCCCACTCAGGTACAAACTCTTCCAAGAAGTCAGCGTAGACATATTGGTTTACCGTAACTCCTTCGGGTAAAAGCTTCCAAAAGCTGTCCTTGAATTATCCAGTGCTACCAAAAGAATAAACTTGTTTATATAGACCTCTTTCTTGGTTACTTTTGTAGTTGCAGCCGCGTCGACCTTACGCACAGGCGAAAAATCAATAAAAGTCGGACATAACTTAAACATTCATGATTTTATCATAGGAATCGTATAAATAAAGTTTCTATAAATAATGGAAACAAAACATAAATTTTCTAAGTTTTTTAGTTTTCGCAAATTTCATTCACTTTCAGAGCACTTCGAACTTTGTTTAGCAGATACAACATTTTATCTGACTCCTCCTTTCGGGAAGTTTCTTCCCTATAAAAGCCGGTTAGAGTATTGCTACTAAAGTTCACTTCCTCGTCAGTTGACCCTAAAACAATATTAAACAATATTTTAAATTAAATTCCTGAAAAAAAATATTTTTAGTGACTTAGCGACCACGTTTGACTATACTAAAAAGTCACTGATTATAATGTCAATTTTGTTAAAGCGTCGCATACGGTCGCATAATATAATAGTTGTATATTAAAAACCAAAAACTGGAGTTTCTGAAATTACTAATATCAAAACCGGATCTATCAGGAAGTTGTACTTTTCCTCTACGCAAAGTTAAACACTTTGCAAAAAATAACAAGATATAAGAAATATTTTATTTTATTTAAAAAAATCAAGCATTTCTATCAAAAATAATTATTAAAAACTAGTTAGGTAATTAGTTCCTGGAAGAAAATCCATCGCAAAAAGCAAAACCTTTCATAAAGCAAATGATAGCAGTAAGCACTTAAAGTAACTGCTCTGAGAGCCGTAAACACATTCACCGTTGAACAAGTCGAACTTTGGAACACATTCACCTCATCGGAGTACTTTGAAGATTTTTGGTTTTGTCCGACTTTTAGGGATTTTTCGCCTGTGTGCCTCGGATAGCGCTCGGTATAACCCCCACCCAAGTTTCATCTATAGTGATGATCTTTGATAACATGTTTTTTCGTGTCCTATAAAGACATAGATTTGTATACGTTATGTTTTCTCTCATTTCTTTTTGTTCGTGTGTAAGAAGATGTGATAACCAGTCTCTCAACCTTTTGACATAACCTAAATCTTGAGTCAAAATTCGGTATACAGTTGAAGGATCAAGGCCAGTTGGGTGGAGCGCACAATTCTCGAACAGACGTCACTACACCTCCTTGTAAGGCTTCCATAATAACCTTCTCTATATTATGTTCTGAGCGAGAAGTTCGCGGACGTCCTGGTCGTGAATCTGGTTCTGGGTCTAAATTCCCTTCATTGAGGCGTCTCAGCCAGTTATACACACGGTGCGATCTGTAAGAACTCTAGATGGCACTGCTGTAGGTACCGCTATGTACTGTTCCTCCATCCCAGTTTAGAAGCCAACCAAACTTAACAAATCTATCTTAACAATCTGTCTTTAATAATTACCTACCTGGAACAAAAGACACAATTTTTTTTTCACTGAAAATACATTAGAAATAACCCAATAAATAATGTATAATAATATGTACTCGTATACATATAATACTAGATACGTTCGTTCTTTACGTATTAGCTCGAGAGTAAATAAAAATATATTATTTACTCTAAAGTAAAAAATAAAATGTTTTCTTAAAATATAATTGCTGACCTTTTGTGGAAATAATATTATCTGTGCATTTTAAAATATTTCTACACTGGGAGTGAAGTGTAAGTGTGAGAAGTGGAAGTGTTACCAAATTATTGCACTAAAAATCATAAATAGTTAGGTTCAACTTCAGGATTGTGCTGTTATTCTTATAAATTGCTGTACTGTATTGTATTTTAGACAAGATATGAGACAGCCTTAAATTACAGTTAGGCGACAAGATTCCCAGGAACGCAAACAGGATGTAAAAATACAGTATTTTTATGAATACCACTTTCTACGCCTTTTGTTTTGTATAATATTGCACCACATGCAGCTTTCAAAAGAATAACAAAGTTAATAAAAGGTAATAAAATTAAAGTTGTAACAAAAACCAAGAAACCATTAAAGTCGATAGTGTAACTACGAGAACATAGCTTTAGCCCCGATTCAGTAATTGAAAAAATTTCGAGACATTCGATGAAACACGGAAGATAGGTACAACTCCGAAAAAAAGATAAACAGTCAGACAACGATGCAGGACAGAAAATTAAGGGTCAAGTCGCAACGGATTGAAGAGCATAACTTGATACATAAAACATCCCCGCAAAATACGTATACTAATAAAGCATAGAACCTTATAACACTTAGACAGTACAATGGAATCTGAAGACACCCTTCTACTGCAACTACTTCAAAACAAGCAGTCTTACTTCCCTCCCTGTAAATGTTACACACCAAGTATAGTACGAGTATCTACATATCTTCCACGTGCTGACTCGTTGCTGGTATACTTGTCGGCCCTATCCATCCCCCCGCCCCCATCCCGACTGCAAAAGCCACCTACACTCCTTATCCTATCTACGTGGACACTGGTGTCTTGGGTAGATCTCAGCTGCATATAGGCGCAAGGACGAGATTTGATACGTCCTCAGGTGAACGGTCTCCTGTGCTGCCGGTAGGATTCAGTAAATGACCTCGGAACTTGAGACTGTATCACCCACGTACCCTCAGGATCCGGTTGGATGCTGGATACCGTCACATTTCACGAGCCACTCACTTCAGGTGTTACAACTTCGCCCATGATTCCTTATGCTCTGACCTCAACGCTCCTGCAGAAGAACTTCTGGTCAGTGAGCCACCGGAACGGAACGGTTGTGCATCTCGGTTACTCGCTGATGAAACCCATTTTTCAATGACTGCAAGTTGTTTAACCCATTGATCGCTTCGCTACTCTTTGATAAATCGTGCCCCCAGCGCCACGTCGTCGGCTCCAGCCGAAAAAAAAAATCTCAAATCCTGGCGCCTGAACTATTGGAGGGGGACTCTCCTTCAGGTACGGGTTGTTCTTCCACCTTATGTAACACATCCTGTTGGATTTGTAGTTGTTGCGATGCCTATTAAGTAGGTAAAGTGCAGCGAAACCAGGCGTGATTTCTGAAGCAGCTCTAAGTGATACTGAAACATCTAGCCGTCGTTACGACGTGATTTTTGAAGAAGGTGAGACTCGCTTGTGAGAGGACTTCAGCTGCTGAAGTAATTTTGAAGCAACGTGTACCAACACGTGATGTCGTCTGGATCTATGCAAGTGTACAAATTTTAAATCGGCCTCTCACAAGCGAGTCTCACCGATTAATTATTTTAGAGAGACACAAGCAAACGATCCACTACAAAATGAGTACACCATCGTTTGTTAGCACTTTACCTACTTTATAGACGTCGATACAGAGTTAAAACAAAATAGCTTCAAACAAAAACATAATTTATTGTAGAAAATAAATCACATACAGGTATGTCACAATCGTGCTTAGAGTAGTATACATCAGGTAGGTATGTGAAGCACTCTAAAACTTAATAAAAAGAACTGGTCCAGAACCAAGCCGGCCACCGGTATAGGGTTCCGTACTATACTATTCATATTTTACAAGTTGAGAATTTACAATTATTTTTCGAACCTTTCTATCACAGGATACCCGAAATAATTTTCAGTTTAAGTTTTTTTTACATAGGTACTTAGGTCAAATAGTTTACAAATAGGATGGAGACTTCAACAATTTTGGGGGTCAATTATCTATGAATAAGTAAACCTGATAAAAATAATACGTTCAAAGAAAACACTCCCTAATTCTAAATTTATTCATAAGTCTTACTACTTGATACACCACACGATAAGCCACTGATTGAAAATTATAGGAAGTACAACTAAAAAGTAAAATGTTTTTATTAACTAAGAGAGAGAGAGAAATATTAACTATTAAAAATAAAAATTGAGATCTAAATAGAAATAAACTACGGAACCCTAAACACAATAAGTGTTTAAGAAAAAATCTGTATAAATACAGGTTTCTAAGCACTATTGTGATGGTATAATGTGATGTATAGACATGAAAATATTTGGCAATTGATCACTTATTAAAATGCTAAAACTATCTTAAGAAAACACAAACTTAATTTGGGTAACCACACCATCTCTTAATACATTTGCAAAACTCTACTAAAAACGTAAAGGCTTACAATAAATGCACATATAGTACATTGATGTTTCGCCGCACATCGGTGACTTTACCGATAATATAAGAGTAATAAATAGAGTATAATACTTTAATTTTAATAAGGCACCATTTACTCTATTCGGCGAGTATAGTAGCAAAATCGCAGCCGTATAATACAAAACAAATATCAGCTATGTATTAAGAAACATCATAAAAAACGTTAATTGAAAGACTGAGTACAGCATATTTGAAAATAATTATAAAAAACAGTTAAATATGTAGTCAGTAGGTACTTACTCGATATAACACAGCGTTCAGTCAAATATTCAAACATTTTTTTATTTATACTTACGACTGTATTCACATTTTGATTTTTAATATCAGTCTATAAATATTCAAAAATATCTCGTAAATATAGCATACATACATACACTGATTGATTATATGTACTATACATTAGCTACAGAATTATTTTTAAGGAACGGCACCCTTTACTGGTTTTTGCATTAAGTGAAAAAAAATGTAGCAAACGTTTATTATGGTTTCAAAAAAGCGGTCAAGTGCGTGTCAGGCCACGCGCAGTGTACGGTTCCGTAGTACTTCGACTGACACTGCTTCAAGGGGAAAACCACCCGTCTTACAAAATTGACTACTACTCGTTAACGAGTGAAGCCTACTTAGCTGTGATAGTTTTGCTTTTAACTTCGTTATATACAGGGTGTTAAAAAAAGTGCGTTTGAAATTTTAAGGGGTTACTCAGAATCAAGTACAGAACCCAGGAAAAATATTGATAAAATCCGCTCTTCAGTTATTTTTTTCAGATTCTCATACTAAATCTAAATAGTGAATCGAGAATTTGTATAAAAAACTGCAAAAAAAATTGAAGAGCGAATTTTTGCAATATTTTTCCTGGATTCTATACTTGATTCTGAGTAACCCCTTAAAATTTCAAACGCACTTTTTTTAACACCCTGTATACTACTGGCGTGATTTTTTTCACATATCTAGAAACACGTGGAAATATTTAAAGGGTAACATTTCAAAAACGGATCCCTGAATCGAAAAATTGTTGTCACAAACTCAAAATATTTTTGAAAGGCCTATCCAACGACACCTTTGGAGGCAATACAAGTTACTGAATAAAAAAATCTGAGACAAAACATTTATTTTCTTCAAAAATCCAGTGCATCTTTTATCCTTCATTAATGCACAACGCAATGTAACTTATTTTTTTTTTAGTATTCTGTATTCGAAATTTAAAAAATAACAATAGCATACAAAGACAAATGTGGCAGCTTTAAAACCGCATTAAAACTTTTTGCTCCACCTAACATTTATTTTTGGCTAGAGAACACCAAAGCATAAAATTCAAAGTGGGCAGACAGATGTATCCGGGAGTGTATTTAAAAAATATATGGTTTATTCCTGCTTTAAAATAACTGATTTAGTATTTGGTACCGTTATTTTTTTATCGCACGCAACAAATAAAGTTTTGTGGCGGAAAAATCTAAAGATGGCTGGGAAATACTGACTTTACTGACCATTTTCTGGGAAATACTGACTTTACTGAATATTTTTTGAAAAAACTGACTTTTGCTGATCAAAGCCAAAAAAACTGACTTTACTGACTAGTTTCCACCTCTGATACTATTAACTGCTTTTGGATTTTGCGCACTGACCTCGGTATAATTTTGTCAGTAGAGATATGAAGTGAAGTGAAACAAAATAAACAAAACATTCGAGCCCTATACAAGGTGTTAACAAATTAGCTGGTACTATTTAAATTGGGGCTCCTACTAGTGAAACTGAACTTTCCCTAATTAAATAGGTAGCAAATAAAGTGAAAAATAAAAACCTGTCCTAATGAAATATAACAAACTCCTGAACAACACACATTTTTGTAGGTTACTATTACAAGATTAATATTATTTATTACCTATCAAATTATTAGCACACGGCAAATGGCTAAGAATAATTTCAATAAGTAATTAATTAATTATATAACACACGATTTTATTAAAATGGGTTTCTAATTTTAACTGTACAGTGTTCAATATCATTAATGGAACTAAAATAAGACAGAATATTAAATATTAAACTATGTATAGGTATTTACAAACACACACGACGTGCGTGATGGATGAAAAAAAAAAACCAGCATGCATCGGGTTCAATCCAAATCCGGGCACTTTTTTACATTTTTGACTATAAGGAAGTAAAAAATCGTAATATGCATTGCATGCATATAATATCTCCTAGTATGAACAGTGAACTGTACAATGGTAAAAGTTTGAACTTGTTTTAAATTCACCACAAATCCGAGCTTGTCTCCCGTATTTGGGGTATGGCCTACAGTGTAGGCCTTACCAAATAAGTGTAGGCCCCACACTTTACAAATTACGCGAATCGCGAACTTAAAATACCTTATATCTACTAAAATGATTAGTGAAAAAAATTACCATTATGTAACACCAAGCGCAAATTACACCATTTTGTAAGCGCAAAACTAGGTATCTCTGGTACGGAGATCTTAGATAGCGTGTATGTTAAAAACACACACACTAAATAGACAGAGAGCTGCTGACTGAGATTCTTCTATTCTAAAATAATACTTTGTGTATTTTGTGATAGTGGTCTAATCTTCTTTATCTTCGACCGCCGACAGGAATACTTTTTGGCAAAAATGAGTGAATTTCTCTGTAAACAGAAAGTATGTTGTAAGTTTCAAAAATCGAATACGTGAAACTAGTCCTCGGCTTTACATATTTTTTGTACTTACTTGATAGATTTTCGAGAACCTTCGGCTTGTTTCTGACGAAGAGGAAGTAGACGGGCACGCCCGCGAGCGTCATGAGCGCGCCCGCCGCCACCGCGAAAGGCTCGCTCATGATGGGCACCACCAGCAACACCGCGCACACCGATACGAACGTTATGGGCATCCAGAGGCTCACCTACATCAAGTTATTGCTTTCTATAATAAAATATCTGGTGAGGCTTGCTTTGGACAAACAGTTGATATAACCTAACCGTATTCTAAAAAAATATATATTAAAACCAGACTGCATTAAAATGTGTATTAACAACCCCTTACGTCCCCACTGCAGGAGCACGGGTCATTTCCCAATCATCGGGAAGGTTAGGCCATAAACACACGGGGGCCACGTCCGAATTGGTGGAGTTTGTGAGGCTAGTGGCCAACCCCAGTGTCAAAATTTTTCAAGCCGCCTATAAGGCCTCCGACATGGCTTAATGACTGCCATCTAGCGATAGCAGCCGGCACCACTGTCTTAACGTGCCTTGCGAAGCACGGAAACGGTCGAGATAAATGTCACTAACAGTCAGACCCATTAAGGTTATGCCCGTGTCTGTAGTCAGTTAACTTGCGTGATTGACGCGAACATGCAAGCCGCACTGAGCCAAGACCGCATTAAATCAATCAAATAAAATAATATGTCAATCTGGGGATCAAGGCTTTCAAGGTAAAATTCATCAAGCCGTTTAGGCAACAGAGCTCGAATAACATAACCCTCCATCTGGCGTAGTCGAGTAAAAAATTTAAGAAAATGTATTTTTTTTTCGGCATCAGGTAAGTCGTAGAACAAAAGTTTTTCATTACTAGAAGATCCAGTTAACGGGCCCTACAGTATTTTATTACAGCCTGTATTTTACGTTTAAAAAGATACAATTTTACTAACCTTAATCGGCCTAGGTAGATCGGGTTTTTTGTATCGGAGCCACAGCACGGCGCTGCAACTGAGCGTGGTGAAAAAGGACTCCACTACGGTGCAGTACGTGATTAACGACGACAGATTGTTGGGAATCAACATTATTAATGATATCAACATCTAAAAGGTGAAAATACTATTAATATTTAATTGATAAGTAACGATAAAACAAATATGTATTATATTTTGAATTGGCGGACTTACCAAAAACACTAAAGACGGCATAGGAGACATACATTTGACGTTGATGTGGGCCAGCAACTCTGGCATATGTCCGTTGCGCGCACCGGCGAAGCACATGCGTGATGAGGTCATGATGTGCACCGTTAAACCGCCCAATATGGCTATAGCTACTAAAGTAGGCATCGCCCACTTCATCCACCCCAATGCTTCTACAGCAAAGTCCTAAAATATCGAAATTTAAGAATCAATTATCGTAGCACCACAGATAAGATAATATTATGATGTAATAATTATAAAATTATGAAATACCATAGGCATACTCACAACTGCAATAGCTTCAGTGGCTCTGACTCCCATAGGACCCAAAACAGCTAAATATGAAATGTTGGCGAGTAGGTAAATGGCAGTAACCATCGGAAGAGAAATGTAAATAGCCCGAGGTAGATTTACAAATGGGTCAAATAACTCCTCAGTCATGAAATTCAGGTAGTTCCTTTAAAACAGAAAAAATGGATATAAATTAGATTACATAAATTCCTTCCTAGCTGCCAACTATAAATAATATTTTGTTATTTGCTTAAGTATTACAAAATAGCAGTTAATTGCTCAGCTATGACCTTTTCTTGAGTGCATTAACAATTATTTAGAACTGATATGGAATATCCTATGCAACCTACATTAGTTTAAAATATTATATCAAATAGCAATTATAACATACCATCCAGAGTACGAAAAAATTCCCGAATAAAAAGCGACAGACCAATCACTGACTGAAGGTTTTGTTCCTGCCCAACCATCTTCAAAGTTTTCCACTTGACCTGGAAGAAGGCATAGGATTAATCAATATACAGGGTGTAACAGAAGTGTGTGACAATACTTCAAGGTTGGCTTTTACCCATCAAACTGAACAACTTTTGTTCTACAACTTAGTTGGAATAAAAGGAAAAAGCCTAAAATTTAAGAGGTATTTTTTTTATTGAAAACATATTCTATTTACAATGTGTTAACAACCCATATCGTCCCCACTGCAGGGGCACGGGTTCTCATCCCATACCTCGGGAAGGTTAGGCCATACTCCACACAAACTGGTGCCAAGCCCGGGTTGGTGGAGGTTGTGGGGCTAGCAGGCAACCTCAGTGCCATCTAGCGATACCAACCGGTACCAACGGCTTAACGTGCCTTGCGAAGCACGGAAACGGTCGAGATAAATGCCTCTAACAATCAAACCCCATCAGATCTAGGTTATGACCGACATAAAACTCCCTTACTTGCATGTGGAGACCAAGGGCTATCTACCACTACAACCATGAGTGGGTGGCAGCATGCAGTTATAGAGAAAAGGCTGGACATACCCACAAACACTTTCGGTTTATATACAGGGTGTAACAGAAGTGTGTGACAATACTTCAAGGTTGGCTTTTACCCATCAAACTGAACAACTTTTGTTCTACAACTTTGTTGAAATCGCAAAAGATTTTTTGGACTTTTCATACAAACTTGGTTCGCCAGCTGATCGATTTGTATGAAAGGGAGTTTGATGTCGGTCATAACCTAGATCTGATGGGGTTTGATTGTTAGAGGCATTTATCTCGACCGTTTCCGTGCTTCGCAAGGCACGTTAAGCCGTTGGTACCGGTTGGTATCGCTAGATGGCACTGAGGTTGCCTGCTAGCCCCACAACCTCCACCAACCCGGGCTTGGCACCAGTTTGTGTGGAGTATGGCCTAACCTTCCCGAGGTATGGGATGAGAACCCGTACCCCTGCAGTGGGGACGATATGGGTTGTTAACACATTGTAAATAGAATATGTTTTCAATAAAAAAAATACCTCTTAAATTTTAGGCTTTTTCCTTTTATTCCAACTATCACATCGAGGGTTCACGGGCGACTTGTATTAAGCGACATTTTTGGAAACACAGGTAACCTCTACTTTAAAAATTTATTTCTTACAAAATACCTCACAAAAAATAACTTCTGAATAATATTTAAAATATTAAGAATATCGAGAATCTATATAATACTAAGAAGTTAAGTTTTAATGATTATTTTTCTAAGAAATATTTTTTTAAATCAGTCTCCTGAACATTTCTAAAAATGTCGCTTAATACAAGTCGCCCGTGAACCCTCGACATGATCTCATATCAGATCCCTGAGCGAAGCCGGAGTACACCAGCTAATTCACATTAAATATAATTGCTAGGTACTGCTCGCAGCGCCGCCAACTCATTGAAAACTCAGCGTGGTTGTTTAGCATAACAGAACATTCTTTTTACGTGCCTTGTCATTCAGTACTCGAGGGAATATTTTTAGATAAAAAAATGCCTGTCACTTTTCACCCATCGATCTGTTGCGACGTCAATGAAGAACAAAAATAAATATCACTTTTCAATTTATAATATCAAGGATAATTAATTATATTTTAACTCACCTTTGCCTAACCAAACGATTCCACCAATAATAATTATAACAAGAGCAGAAATTTTTGTAAACATGAAAATGTTTTGCAGTCTAGTTGTAAATTTAACATCATAAGCGTTGATAAATGTGAGAAAACCTGAAACAATATTTATATGCAATAATAAAAAAATACAATGTCATATGTAACAATTAATTTACTAATATATTTCAAAGGCCCAAATTATATTATTAATTGAAATAATATTTTTAATTCACAACCATTCGAAAACTACAGCACATAAAGATTTAAATCATAAATGATCTTATAGGCAAGGATGGCAATTTATTATCCATGAGTCATGGCGAAACTGGTACTGCACCGCTTATTTTAGAGACAATATATCTTGTCAAATTTAATTTTTCGTGAAGGCCAAAGTTCGATTCCCAATTCGGTATAAAGTTACAATGTTTATTTCAGAAGTTATATTGTTTTTCAACAATTATTATTTTATTCTAAACATGCACTAGAATTTGCGAACCGTTTCACATCAGGAGGTCGCGGGTTCGATTCCCGGCGGGATCCAACTGTAAAGGATTAAGTTTGATTGATGCTAGTACGTTTTCTGAGCCCGACTAGCTAACAACGACTGAATGATGTATTCCGACATGCAGACAGCGTAGCGAACCTTGGTAACCCCGCTTCCATCTTTCGGCATCATCATCACTTTTCAGGTGAGATAATGCGAAGGGCTTACCAGTTGGGAATTTAAAAAGTCCAAATTGACGAAAAAATTAAATAATAAATAGTTATATCTGAAAAATAGGATCTGAATTTGTACTAAATCGATTGGTAATTATGACACCTACAATAAAATATTTAGTCAAATATTTTGAAAAAGAATTCTCCATGATTGTAAAACAACTTAGCCAAAATATAGTAAAAGAAAGAGTATTATTATTATTCAAAAAGGAAGAAATAAAGAAGTAATTAAAAATAAAACAAGATTCCAGATGTTTTTTACATAAAAAATATAACTAAGGTAGTGCACAGAGTTCACAAAGATACTTTCGAACTTGTTCATGCTTTTTAATTTTCATTAAGAAGTCTATTAAGATATTGTTACGTGCTGCGAGGGTTCGATGATTTGGAGTTAAACACAAATGACAGGTTTCGAGGATTTATTCAGCAACTACCAGCACAAGGTCAATGCTCGCCCAGTCGCAGGTCACTCGAAGGTCCAAAACAGTCGCCAAGGTCGCCGTAGATATCTGCTGTTATCGCCTGAAGTTCGCTTCGAAGTGTCTTCGCCGCTAGTCCAAACAGAACTGATCGCCCGACTCACTGGCTGACATTTATAATACGTCACAGTTACGGTTTAGAAAGTACGAGAGGTGACACACACATTCTTACATCTCTCTGTCCTTATCTATTCCTGGAATATTTGCACTGTTCTTTTATTAGAACTATAAAGTGACAGGGGTGGTCAACCTTTTATTTTCAGTGGTTCTCAATCTGTTGTGCTTAGAACGCGACACTGCCCCCTTCCAAGAGGTACGTCTTTTCAGGCATGAAATAAATTTCATGTCAACAACAATAGTATAGTTCATAAAGCGCGAGCGTAGAGAGCGCGAAATTTTTTCAATTTTTGTTATGAACTGCATCTACATGGACAGAAAAACATGCAAACTGCTCATTTATGCCAAAGTATCCAGCCATTCAACCTAGCAATTCAATTTTACGTTTACGTGTCATGCGTTGAATATTCCGCGATATTTTTGTCCTATGTTAAGGCGCCAATTGCTCTAAACCTTCTCCTGGGCGCTGAACTTGGTCACGCAACTGGGCCCGGAATACGTGCTCTAGATGGCGCTCTCCGTATCTAGACTCAAGTGCTTCCATCAATTCTTTGAAGCCACTGCCTGAGGTTGGTAGTGCCTCTAAGACTAATTATAAGGAGGTACCTTTACCCTGGGTGTCTAAATTATTCCGGCGGCTCCGCTTGTCACAGCTGTAACACTCGCAGTTTCGAGTCGTATAACTTTCTTTTGCAACCCAGTAAGTCTGCTTTCTAAATCCGTTACTCGACTCTCAACTAAGTCCACATCCTCCTGCATACGCTTCTGATCCTGTTTCTGCTCCTCCCGCATACTGTTCAGAAACAGCAGTATAGTCGATAATTCGATGGTCGAGTTTGGTGGGCATGACCAGTGGGCGTGGTCTGGTGGGTGGAGTCTATGAGCGTGGCCATGTAAGCGGGGCTTGGTGGGCGTGGTCGGTGGGCGTGTCCTGGTGGGCGTGGTCGGTGGGCCTGTCCTGGTGGGCGGTACCTGTAGGCGGAGCTTCATGGTCAGTGGGCTGGGCTTCATGATCGGTGGGCGGGGCTTTATGATCGGTGGGCGGGGTCTGATGGACGAGATCTGTGATCTGAGATCTGTGATCTCGTCCTGACACCGTCGATAATGTCCTCCCTCGGAGTCAGTAGCATTTCCAAATCCCACTTCTGACACCAATTGTTACGTACGAGGGTTGGATGATTTGGATTAAACACCAATGACAGGTTCCGAGGAATTATTCACCAACTACCAGCACAAGGTCAAAGCTCCAGTCGCAGGTTACTCGAAGGTCCAAAAGAGTCGCCAAGGTCGCCGTAGATATCTGCTGTTATCGCCTAAAGTTCGCTTCGAAGTGTCTTCGCCTGACTCACTTATACTATGCCACAAATACGGTCTAGAAAGTATGAGAGGTGACTCACACATCCCTACATCTCTGTCCTTATCTATTTCTGGAATATTTGACATGGTTCTTTTACTAGAACTATACAGTGACAGAGGATGTCAAACTTTTATTTCCAGTGTTTCTCAATCTGTTTTGCTTAGACCACAACAATATCTTAGTAAAACTATCCAATTATTCAACTGAATTGCATAATGTTAGAAAAACATATTGATCACACATGGATAGGTATAGCAATACCTCATCACTGCCTCTCTATACGTTTTTACAAAAACATACATCTGTTAGATACTTACATATTGTCATTGCTGCTATTAATTTTTGGCTCAAAGGGTCAATAGGACAGTTTGGAAATATAGGTTCTAAAAGATTATTGGCGAATGTTAGAGCCATTATAGCATTTGTACTGGGCCTGAAAAAGAAGCATTGCACTATAGAATTTTTGAATTTAGTAATAATTATGACTTCTAATCTTCAAAATGATTGATTTACCCATAATATACGGGTGATTTACAACAATATTAGGTATACTTACACAAACACCAAATTGGCATCCCATAAATAGAGGAATGCAGGGAGAGATCCATAAGCTTCATTTATATAGTGATAATCGCCACCACTCTGTGCCAATGTTGTACCTAAACAAAATAGTTTACTGTAATATTTAATACAAATACAAAAAAATCTAAACACCCAATATTATATAGGTAGTCTTAATTAGTTATAGCAGTACAATATAAAACTTAAACATAACCTGACAGCACTTCAAATTCACCTAATTAGATCCAAGAATTAAATGATTCATGAACCCATTCCAAAACATTCAGATTTAAGTAATTTATTTAGAGACATTCGGGGGTTTCCATAGTCTTAAACTGACATAACTGAATGCAAAAGTCTGCCTGTGTTGTAACAAGATGCTGCGACAAGATGTATAGTATCATACAGGAGTATGATAGCACCATAGGAAACAATTGTTTGGGTGCACTTAAGACATCTACCAAAACACTGAACTGTTCAACTTTTTATAGGTAGTTTGGACTGCATAATGAAAAGTACAGTGGACGTATAATGCTAAGTACTACTACTATGACTGCCGGTCCATCTTGTATTTTAAGATACTTGTTAAAGAAATGTGATAAATTAGTTTTTAATATTATTAAATTTTGATAAACCTTGATGCTTAGCTCAAAATAAAATATATTCCATACTATGATATAAAAAGAAACTCACCTAGTTCAGCATAGCACATTGCTCCAAGAGTGGCCAGCATGCCGCATACAGCCCACACGGTCAAGGCTCCCCACACAGATCCCGTGTTCTCCAATACTTCTTTTGGCGATATAAAAATACCACTACCGAATATAATACCTAAGATTATAGCTACTCCTTCCAATAGCCCCAGCTGTTTTCGCATCTTTACTCTTTCTTCAGCCATTTTTTTTTGTCTATAATGTTTGGAGTTATCCACCGAAAGTAAAATTGAAAATTGGGCAATTAATTGGGCATGCAGCCTCAGATGAAATAATTCATCTGAGCATGCAGCACATAACCTGAAAAAACCAACAGTAAGCACCAATAAGGACCTTTTCTGTTAGATTGAAGTAATTGACCTATAACTTTTTTATTATTCTCATATGAGTATTTTAGAGAGAGTTAATTAGGACTCATTTGTATAGATTAGTATTAATCGTACGTATCGCATCTCTTCAAAGAAACAGTCCATAGATGAAGTAGAATCAGTCAAAGGTCAAAGACTCAAAGAAGACATTTTTTTTTTCTCATCTAAAACACGGAGGACAAGGCAAACGCTTCTAAAACCATAGAGCCTAGTCTGGCATATAAAATCTGCCTTACAAATGTATTTTGTAAGTAAACGATAAAAAACCTGTAGTATTTTTATCCATGTCTGTCCCACTCTCAGGACTAACTATCCACCTTAGTACAGGTCGCGTCACGTAAAAGAGCGCTGGGCGACAGTGGTGGGGATGTTTCTGCGCATGTGTACAATCGCGCACCAAAGTTCTAAAAACACCAGGCTATTATTTTATGATGTTGTGTAATATTAAGTAATTTGTGGATCTGTGGTAATATCTACTATTGCAGAATAAAATAATACATTAGCAGGTATTTTTGTAGCTTATTTACAATAGCTTGGAATTAAAATACCTATTGGGAGTTTTAGTTTGCTTCTGCATTATTATTTTTATTATTTTATGCATTATTATTTACTGCACCGCTATCAGCTTCTCTCTTCAGGAAGCAATAAACATCATAAATTATTTTCCTTTCTTTTCGAATGTAATACCATCGTACAAAAAAGTTTTCTGCGCGACTGTATCGTAGTATGCCGACAGTGACGTTGTTGTGACGTGTCACAGCGCGGGAAGCAAAAGACAACTGACGAACCAATAGTGACACGGAACAAACTATTCCCCTCGTGGGTTGGTTGCCGGGACTTGTACCGAGCACACGTCTGCTGAGTTATTTTTTTAATTATTTCCGTTTTAGAGTAGTCTCAACGTTATTTTTGTGATGGGAAAATAGCTGTGAAACCAATTCAGTGATAAGCGGTCATAAGAAGAGGATTAACTCGGGAGACAGTGTTGTGGGTTCGTTGGATGCAAGGAAAAGATCTAATTCGACTTCAATTAATTATTTTATTGGTGAGACACACATTCTGTATAATGGCTGGGAAGGAAGAGAGACGGTCGGGGTCTGCCCATAGATAATCTAAAAGTTATATCATAGACTACAACATGCCCCTTTTTCTTTTTTAAAATAATTTACATTTCAAATGACATTGACAAGTTTGACAGATGACAATGATGTCATTGAGTCTATTTTATACAAACATAACCCTACTTTGCTTAACAAAGTTACGTTACAAACACATTAACAATTTACATTGAAAACAATTATTTTTAAGTCAATTTATATTTCGAAACATTAAAATATTAAACTAAATATAATGATACAGTGATTTTATAGTGTGTGCATGTCAACATTACATTAAAAATTATTATGAATTACATTACGTCATGTCAATATTGTATTGTTAAATAACATAAATTGTACATACATTAAACATTATAAATCAAGTTTTTGTGTTTTCTTCAATAATCTTCCCCTTGAACTATATTTTTCAGCCTTTACAGCATCGTTATTACAAGGTAGGGGTGACGTTTCAGCATTACTAGGTAAATTAACATTGCTAGGACTTTCAAGTAGTTTCATTAAACTTCTACTTTGAGAAGACATTGGACTTTCATTTTGATATTCATTATAGTCATGTAAACTTGCAGGTGAAACTATAAGTTCATCGACATTGACAAATACTGGTGACTTAATTACATTTTCTGACTGACTTTCTGACTGATGCGTATGACTTGAGTTTGACTGACTTTCAGACTGATGACTTGACTGACTTTCAGACTGATGACTTGATTCTACTGATAAGAAAGAATCTGAGTCGTTGCTCAGTTCATGACTTTGAGACTTTGACTTAGGACTTGACTTGTGAGTGAAGATGAATGTGTAACTATCATCCTCCTCTTCGACATATTTTGATTTTTGACTAGATTTTGACTGCCTTAAATTTTGACTTGGACATATCATTTTGAAATTGACCTTTTTATTTTCTGAGACATTTTTATGACTTGACTTTTGAAAATTTGACTTATAATTAAAACGAATATGTTGACTATTTCTACGGTAAGTTGTATTATTACAATCTTTGACAATAAATGATCTTGGGTATTTTGTTTTCGACACTATAGTACCCTTTGTCCATATAATATCTTTTGGATTTTTCTTAAAATAAATTTGGTCATTTATGCGAAACTCAGGATAGTTTTTAGAGTTTTTGTTATAATAAAACTTAGTTTTTTGAATGCTATTTTGTTTCTTTTTGTAATGTTCTGAATGCTTAACAATCTTGGGTCTTAAGTTACTTATTTGATTAGGCAATTTAGATCTCAAGGTTCTAGACATTAAAAGCTGTGCTGGTGAACTTAAGTTCCCTCTTGGTGTATTTCTGTATTGCAATAAACCTATGTAAGGATCAGATCCTGAATCATCACTTTTTCTTAATATGTTTTTTATTATTTTTACTGAGACCTCAGCTAGACCATTGGATCTTGGAAAGTGTGGACTCGAAACAATATGTTCGATATCCCATTCATGTAAAAAATTTTGAAATTCAATTGAGTTATACGGTGGACCTCCATCTGAAACTAATTTCATTGGAATGCCGTGACGAGCAAATATTGATTTTAAATTAATTATGACATTTGATGTTCGACTATCTTTATTTAGATATGCAATTTCTATGTAATTAGAATAATAATCTACTACCAATAAATATTTTTTACCCTTGTATTCAAATAAATCTGTTGCCAATTTTTGCCATGGAAATAAAGGTTGTTCATGTGATAACATTGGTTGTTTTGTTTTGTTTGCAGAATATATAGCACATGATTCACATTGTCTAACTTTACATTCAATATCCTGATTAATATTGGGCCAATAAACTACTCCTCTTGCCAAGTTCTTCGTTTTTTCAATACCCTGGTGACCTTCATGTAGGATATTTAATATTTCTGAACGCATTGACTGAGGTATAATGACAGAATTATTTTTGAAAATAATATCATTAATGACATGGATTTCCTCTTTTATGTTCCAGTAAGGTAATGTTAAACTATCACAATGTTCTTTACAGTTAGGCCATCCATTTTTATAATATTCTTTTAGTTTTTGAGAAGTTAAATCTTGTTTAGTATGACATAAAATTTTTTCAAGTTTTTCTGGAGAAATAGCTAAATTAGAGGTTAATAAATTTATGTGAATATTAATGTTAGAATCTAATTCTTCCAGACTGACTAATTCTTGATTAAAGTTATGTTCTTTGACTGGGGCACGAGACAATGTATCAGATATATACATTTCTGAGCCTTTTGTGTAAGATACAATTAAGTGATAAGCTTGTAAGGTTATCATCATACGTTGTAATCTGGTTGGCACTTCGGCTAATGGTTTTTTAAATAAAGTTACCAATGGCTGGTGATCTGTTTCGACATAAACAGGTTTTCCATATATGAATTGATGAAACTTTTTACATCCAAATACTATGGCATATAGTTCTTTTTCTATTTGTGCATAATTAATTTGACTTTTATTTAATGACTTTGAGGCATAAGCTATAGGATGTTTGTCATGTAAAATTACTGCGCCTACAGCATGCTGTGAAGAATCGACTGACAATCTAATTGGTTTTTTCATGTTATAATGGACTAAGACAGGGGACTGACATAATAATGATTTTAATTTTTTAAATTGTTGTTCGTGGTGGTCTGACCATTCCCAAAGATTATGTTTTTTGAGCAATTCTCTCAGCAGAGAAGTTTCTTCTGCGAGATTTGGTATATAGGAACCCAAATAATTTATCATTCCTAGGAATCTTTGCAGTTCTTTGACATTAGTTGGACTTGACATTTTCGAGATAGCTTCGACTTTTGACTGATCAGGTGACACTCCTTCTTTGTTAAAAATATGACCTACATAGCATATTTCTGACATACCAAATTGACATTTTGACTTATTAAATTTCAGGTTGACTTCAGACGCACGCTTAAATAATGATTCGAGCCTTTCATTATGCTCTTCGACAGTAGAGCCATAAATAAGTATGTCGTCTACGAAAATAATTATACCTGGTAAATCACCAAATAACTGATTCATTGTCCTATGGAAAATTTCACCACTAGAGTTAATTCCATATGGCAGTCTTAGGAATTTATACCTACCATAAGGTGTGTTGAAAGTACAGAGTTCACTACTCTCGGAGTCTAAACATATAGTCCAATAGCCTGAACTAGCGTCTAATTTTGAAAAAATTGATGCACCTGCTACTTTTGATCTAAGATCATCAAATGTTGGATATGGGAAATGAGGTCGCTTGATAGCTGTATTTAAATTTCTAGGATCAAGACATATTCTCAATTTACCATTTGGCTTTTCGACTAATACAATTGAATTTACCCATTTAGTCGGCTTATCTACTTTTTCTATGACATGAAGTTCTTCCATATTTTTTAATTCATCTTTAAGACGTTTTTCTAAAGAATATGGTATTCTACGAACTGGACAGACTTTAGGAGGAACACTGCTATCAATGTCTAGATGAGCTTTGTATGGTAAACATCCTAGACCCTCGAATGTTTTAGCATATTTAGAAACAATTTGTTGTACTGACCTTTCCTGAATTCCAAAGATTCTTTTGACAATACCCAGTTTTTCGCATGAATTCCATCCAATAATTGTTTTACAGTCACATTCAACAACAACAAAGTATAATTTTGTAGTTATTCCGTTTTCAAATTTACAATTAAGTATACAAGTACCTAAATTTGGCACTAATTGTCCTGAAAATGAAAAGAGTTTATTATTTGTTCTTGAAATATTAATTTTAGAGTGAGAGCTAGACATAATTTTATCTAATGTTTTCTTACTAATGACATTTGTGTCTGCTCCAGTGTCAATTTGACATTTAAGTTTAAAATTATTATAGTAAACATTTATTTGCCAATCTTGTTTTTCACAATTAGAACTTTGAATAGAATTTATTACAAATTGATTACAAAAATCTTCTGATTCTGACTTTTTACATGAAATATTACTCACTTTATGATTATTTGACTGTTCAGATTTCCTGAAAAAACAAAATTTTGCAAAATGTCCTTGCTTTTTACAGTTGTTGCATATTTTGTCCTGCGCTGGGCATTTATACTTATGTACCTGGCCACATCTTGTACATCTTCTGTCCGATGACTTGCTCCTGTTTTGTCTATTCATTGAGTGATTCCTTCCTCGACTATTATTTCTTTGTTTAGGTTTATTTTGCTGATTACTGCTTGATCTGTTCTTGTTTCTGAAGTTTTGCTCTTTGATTCCTTGTATCATTTCATTCTTATTTGTTTCTTGGTTTAATTTGCTAGATCTTGCCTGCGATAGTTCCAAACTTTTTGCTATTTTCATCACAATTTCAACGGTAAGATTTTCTTCTTGTAGGAGTCGTTCCTTAATGTGTGTGCTTTTCATTCCAATGACCAACATGTCTTTTATGAGTGATTCTTTCAAATTTCCAAATTCACATGTTGTGGATAGGTTATGTAGTGTGGTCAAATATTCCTCTAAGGATTCGTCAGTTTTCTGATATCTTGTGAAAAAGTTATACCTTTCAACAGTTACGTTTGTATGGGGGCTAAATTTTTCATCGAATTTTTTCAGTATGTCCTCTAGCTTTGTCTTTGTGCGGTCTAGATTGAAACTATTAAATATCTCTATTCCATCATCCCCAACAGCGTTTAAGAATATTGCCGTTTGTTTGCATTCAGTACATTTTGATATTTCATTGGCGTCCATAAATATTTCAAACCGTAATTTCCATTTTTTCCACTTTTCAGCGGGATTGTCGCCATTTTGTATGACAAGTGGTTTCAATTGTACCAAAAAGGATTTGTCCGCCATGACTATGACTATGACTATGCTGATGACTAAGGAATATTTTACTTACTGCGACTTTTTACATGTTTTCGACTTGTTCTTTTCATATAAACGTGAATCCCTTTTCTGACACCATGTTGTGGGTTCGTTGGATGCAAGGAAAAGATCTAATTCGACTTCAATTAATTATTTTATTGGTGAGACACACATTCTGTATAATGGCTGGGAAGGAAGAGAGACGGTCGGGGTCTGCCCATAGATAATCTAAAAGTTATATCATAGACTACAACAGACAGCTCCGTTTTCCGAGTTCCAGCAACAAACCACCACGTGGAGCGTCTTTAAGTGCCCATCACCCTTAGGGCCGCGTCTTTCACTTGACATTGGCGTTTCGCCATTTTTTTTTTATTGAAGATTCTCCCATTTTTCACTTGACATTGGCAAAATCACGCTCGTTATGAGAAGTGGAATGCCAAATAGAAAAATAGAATAGAATAGAATTCCCCTCGTCGCGCCTCACCTCATACCACCAATTTGACCGGTAAATCGTTTACTGCGCAGTTACGTCACCAGCGCTCTTTTTACGTGACGCGAACTATAGTTAGAAAGTCAGTTCATTTTTGTTATTAGCTATCTGTCATTTTACCTTACATTTTGTTGAAGATTTTGTATACTTCTTACGCTCTTGATATCTCCCAAATTATCAGGTTCCTATACAAATTCTTGATTGACTATTTAGATTTAGTATGGGGAAACAAAAAAAATCTAGATCGGATTTTTCAAATATCTTTGCTGTACTTATTCTATACTTTATTTTGAGTAACCCCTTAAAACAAACGCACTTTTTTAACATCCTGGATACCTATGCAGATTTTAAAGAATGAGACGTTATTATCCCTTAGACGCAAATAGGCCTAGGGCCTAGGCGACATAAGTACATTTAGATCTCTACGCCAACTGGGTACCTACATAAAATAACAAATAATTTAAACAAAAGAGAATTCGACCTGTTGGAAAGACTGCATCCCTTTATGGCATTGGCATTATTCATATAATTTTTAGTACAATAAAGACTTTACAAACATACTCTGTACAGCCTAAAAAACCACTAACGGCTTACGGAGAAAAAGCAATATCTCGAGAAACATCAAATTATTAAAAAAAGTGGGTGTTTTATTTTCGAGTATTCTACAAAATATACACAGAATTTGGAGGCAAAATTTGAGATGTGAATTGTGAATGATATATGGTAGGATATTAATTAAACCATGAAAAAATTACGTAATGCCAATAACAAAGACAAAAAATAAACTTCGAACACAGAATTTATTTTTAGGATCAATTGCTTCGTTTATTTGACTTTCATTCACATCAATCTGTATACGGAGTTAAAAAATTAGACAAAGCATTTAAGTGGAAATACAGCAGTTTAATTATTTGGCAAAATGATTCACTTGAAAATTTTTGGTGTGATTTCGGGATCGGGATCCGGATAATACTGAAGTAAATCTGCAACTGGTGCTTCTTGATCTTCATAGAAGTCACACGCTAGTAGATATTCTCGTTTGGAATAATCGTCTCCTTTGCAAAACATCTCACCTGAAAAAAAAAAATAATATTAGGTGCTTACCTATGAAATTACCGATTCAGTTTTGAAAGTTCAACAGAATAATATTCCCCCAAAAATTAATTTACTTCCACTAAATTATATATCATTTTCTAGCTATATTCAAGGTCTTTCATGAATTAGTGATGTCATGTCTCTCATGTAAAAACTGACTGAGTAGGGTTCCATTCAATACTGTATTGGCGTTTTCTTAGAAGTCAATTGAGTACACTTTTTCTACCAAAAGAAATTATCTGAAAATTGTGAAATATTATGCGCAATATGTTCAAAAATACATATGGTAACGAAGAACACACTGGTGTAGGCGTAGCCTTCAAAAATAAAAATAAAAACATGAAAAAAATGGCGATTTTCAGTGACAAAAAATCCATTTTCATAGCTTCTACAACACTATGCTCTCAAAATATTCAGACAACGTGCATTTAGCAAGCATTATTTTATTTCTAAATGTCCAATGGTACTTTGGAAATAGTTAGTTGTTTTAAAACCTTAATTATTTAATATCAATTTTCTCTTTGAATTTTTTTAACTTATCGACAATTTCATAGGTAAGCACCTAATATTATACATAAATCAGTTAATTGTTCAAGTGCTCTAATTTTTATAAAATTCTGAATGGTACTGCGATTTTAACGTTCAAGCAACGAAGGAATAAGGAAATGGAGGTTCTGATGGGGATCTATTGCATATAATAAAGGCCGAAAACTAAAAATAAAGACTCTGTGTGCGTGTTCGTCCAATGCTCTAGCGCCTACACTACTACTACTGGATGAAATTGGGAAAAAAGATAATGCCCAAGTGAGCCATACTGTCCGAAAAAAGCTGATACACTCTTATTAAAGGAATAGTTTATTTTAAACAATAACTGTATGTTTGTGATAAAAAAGCGGTCAAGTGGCCATGCGCAGTGTAGGGTTCCGTAGTACTTCGACAGACACTGCTTTAAAAGGAAAACCTCCCGTCTTACAAAATTGACTACTAGGTACTCGACCTAGCCTACAACAACAACTTCTAAAGCCTACTTAGGGGATATGGGGGGAATGGGGTCCTACTAAGGGAAATCGACAATTAAACTTATATTTATTAAAAATATAGTTATTTTTAATCAGAAACATGAAACTTGCTTATCTGACTACAAAATAATCAAAGTTAGAATGTTTTATAACTAGGCATTTGTCCGATTTTAAACTTTTTTCAAAAAAACAGAATCGCTCTCATTACCCGCCATTGCGGAAAATGAGAGCCTATATAAATCCCATATGTTTAATAGGAGTCATTCAGTCTCAAATATGAATTAATCAAAAAAGTAACAGTATAACAATTAACATTAAGAGTTCAAACATAAGGCAAAACTTATGGGGCTGGATCATCAGAACTAGAACGTTCATGATGTGCCCAATTCCCGCATTCCCTTCTGTCTGAACGATACCACAATTCTTTCTTTCGTAGTCGTGCGGTTCCTATTCCTTGGCATCTGAAAAATAGATTCAAGCAAGAATGTGTTGGCTAAAGCGTGTTAGATATATGGGGTTATTAGAGGTATGATGGGGTAATGAGCAATGAGAGCCAAGTAGGCTCCTATTACCCAGCAACCACCATCTTAGATTTAAAACAAAAACAAAGTTACCTAGCTTCCTATTACATTTTCAATGCTGAAACATAAAATTTGATAGATCTGGCCATAAGGTTCATATACACTAATTGTAATAAACATATATTTTGATACTTACTTGGGGTTTGGAAAGTCGTGAATTATTATAAGCGCGGAGCGAAAAACCGAAAACCGTCTCCAGCAACGACATGCGTTGCGCTGTCGACTCAAGCGAGGGAGGCAAACCTAGTCAATGTTATAAGAATCCTTCCTAGTGGCGCACGAGTGAATACGAGTTGTATTTATGCCAAAATTCATACCGCTCCAATTACCCGCTGGCTCTCATTACCCCTCGCTCCCCTAACTGTCATAGTTTTCCTTTTAACTTCATTATATACAGGTGTTAAAAAAGTGCGTTTGAAATTTTAAGGGGTTACTCAGAATCAAGTATACAATAAAGGAAAAATATTTAAAAATCAGATCTACAATTATTTTTCTCAGTTTCCGATACTAATCTGAATAGTGAATAAAAAATTTGTATTTGAAACTGAAAAAAGTTGTAGATCGGATTTTTAAATATTTTTCCTGTATTGTATATCTGATTCTGAGCAACCCTTTAATCAAATACACTTTTTTAACAGCCTGTATACTAATGCCGTAATTTTTTTCACATTTCTAGAAACAACCGTTTTAGCTGGTGGGGGGGGGGGGGGGTAAATGACTTTACCAAAAAATATTTTAAAGCTTAACATGTCGAAAAAAAATGGTTTTCGCAAACCCACAATATTTTTTTAGACCTATCTAACGACACTCCACACCATGAGATAATCGATAGTTGAGAAAAACTAACATACCCAGTTCACATGTATGGGAAAACCCAGAAAAAATGTGTTTTCAAAATTTTAATTTACCACTTTGTTGGCGTGATTAATGTGCATACCCAACTAGCAAAATGTAATCCTATATTTACTCTTACTGTGATATAGGAGTGATCCTATATATCTTAAAAGTCTGAGTTTGGGCATTCCTTATAAGCGCGTTTAGTTTTAAATCCAGTCTATATCAGTCTTACTGAATGCCGTTCATACTGATAATAATTATCCGAAAGTAACTTAAAAGCGTAAATAGGCTTTTTTGGTCATATGTAAGTAACTTATAAGCCTGTATAGGCTTATATTGATCATACGTAAGAAGCTTCTAAGCTTCTTCTATTAGTATTAGTAACATGTCGCTAATATTTTAAAACATGCCGCTTGCGCTAGTCTTTTGATCGCTGATATAAGACAAAATGTTTTTACAATAGTTTTTTAAATGGTAAAGTAAGTACTGTATTAGCTAATAAATAATGAAACATGAATACATTATATTCATATTTAGTAAGGCGCGTCAAAATTTTAGCTATACAGGGTGTAATAGAAGTGTGTGACAATACTTCAAGGTTGGCTTTTACCCATCAAACTGAACAACTTTTGTTCTACAACTTTGTTGAAATCGCAATTTTTTTTTTTTTTTTTTTATCACACGCTTCTGTTACATCCTGTATATGGGGTCAGTTTACAGTAAATAAAAATTCCCCATACAAATATTTATTATAAACACTATAAACAGACATTTATATCACTAATGAATAATGCGACATAGAACTTATCTTATTTTCAATATTGTTTTCCACTTTATATGCACGACACACGCATTATTATTGTAGCTTTATGCGGGATACATTTTAGACCCATAAAAGCATTACTTAGCGCATAGTAAGCAAGTTTGATTTTAATTAAAACCATAATAAGATCATTTAAGCTTAGGAGCTTCTTACGTATGATCAATATAAGCCTATACAGGCTTATAAGTTACTGACATATGACCAATAAAAGTCTATTTACGATTTTGTTACTTTCGGATAATTACTATCAGTATGAACGGCATTCAGTAAGACTGATATAGACTGGATTTAAAACTAAACGCGCTTAACGGAGTGCCCAAACCCAGGCTTTTAAAAGGATTTAGGAGTGAAATAAGAGTAAAAAAGGTGAAAAAGTCTTCAGATAAATATAAGGATACATTTTGCTAGTTGGGTATCTTTGCCAAATTACAGCTCTCTAGTACTAATAGTCTCTGAGCTAAGCCGCGGACAGACAGAGAGACAGACGGAAATGGCGAAACTGTATGGGTTCTTTGTTGACTAGGGAACCCTAAAAACCGTAAAATTAAAATATAGGGTCCTTCTAAAATATATAGCTGTAATGTAATTAATGATTTACAAATTGAGCAATGACATTCCGGTGTATGCCAGACGGTGAATTAAAGGATTCGCGAGAAATTATGAACATTGTGGCTATACAACTATTTATACTTCATTCCAATCAAAAAAAAGCAAAAGGTAAACAAACGAAGTATGCAGATGACATTGACATGTGTCAGTTCCATAGTAAGTTTGTTTACGTTTTGCTTTTTTTTGATTGGAATGAACCATATGTGTGTAATCTTATTCAAAATACCAAAATTATGAACAATTTAAAGGCAACCCTGACCTTCAATGCCCATGACGTTAACAGGGCTTCTTGATTCCAAAGCTCCAACACAATAGTGTTCTTCTGTAAGATCAGGATGCCAGTACATAATAGCATCTCTGCAAGATGTTCCAGCAATTGGCAATAATATCCTGTCCTAAAAAATACAAATTAAAAAACTTGAAAATGAGGTTGATGGGCTTCTATACTAGCTGATTTATTTGAGTTAAAGATGCTAAATATTATACAACAATGAATTTCTTACCTTACATATTATTTTATTGTTTACGATAGGTTCTTTAACTTCACCCGTGCAGAAGAACTTACGTTTCTTTCTCATTATTACTGTACTGATTTCAAGAACGGTTTTAATACTGTTTCCTGTAAAAGAGGTATGAATTAAATCCCTACTTTTTTTTTTTTTTTTTTAGATCCCTACTTAAAATGGTATTAGAGGAGGCAACAATGAAGTCCATTCGGTGTTCAAGATTTGCCTTATTTGACAGGACTAAACTTAATCGTCCTGTCCTTGTTCCATTTCGATAGAGAAAGAAAGAGACAATATACTTAAATTAATTACTCCTGTCAAACACGTTTAATCGTGAAAATCAAATTGACACCAATGAGTGCAAACTACAAAACTATGGGACCTCATTTAACAATTTTTGTGTTTTTTTTTAACTAAGAAATCATTATTAGTTATCATTAATAAAAGTACCTTTTTCTCCGTTTATCGCTTCTAATTCACGCATGCCTCTTGCTTGAGTTTCCCTGCTATTTTGTTGCTTCATGTAAGTAGCAAGTTTACACATTGCAGTAATGAATTCATCGATAGGACCTAAAACGAAGCTTTGTAAAGTACACCGCATGGGATGTATGAAAAAAAAAACATCGGTGAATTTTAATAAAAAAAATTATGTTACGTGTTTTGATGGGCACATAAAAGTTCTCGAAGGGCAATACAATCCTATGATTAGATTTTGAGAAAAAAAAATATTTTGTGAAAAATCATTTAGGTATTTGTTCCATACTAGAATGTATGGAGAAAAAATTAAAGTGATCTGTTGTAAATGAAAAAAATATATGTTTTATTTATCAGTTTAATCATCAAGTTCTCAAAAGAAACGAATCGAAAAAAGTATTGGGTTTGGAAGTTACAGCATTTTTTAAAATTATTTTTTTCATACAAAATGCCCAACTGATTTTTACCAAAATGATTCGGTGAACTTGTAACGAAAATAATCTATGTTACGTATTTCGATGAACACTTATAAATCCCCAAAGAACAATACAATCGTATGATTAGTTTTTGAGAAAAAAAATATTTTGTAAAGAAAATCGTTTGGGTATTCGTTCCATACTAAAATGTCGTTTGGTACGAAAAATAAATGTGTGAATTTTTAATCACTAAAATGATCAAGTTCTCCAAAGAAATGTTTTTCGTTTTAAATGGTAACTTTAATTTTTCCTCCATACATTTTACGAGTAGTATGGAACAAAACCTAGATGATATTATTACTAAGTAGTAGTAGTAAAAAAACTAATCATAGCATTGTATTGTTCTTTGGGGGTTTATAAGTGTTCATCAAAACACGTAACATAGATTATTTTCGTTACAAGTTCACCGATTCATTTTCGTAAAAATTAGTTGGGTATTTTGTATGAAAAAATGAATTTTAAAAAATTCTGTAACTTCCAAACCCAATACTTTTTTCGATTAGTTTCTTTTGAGAACTTGATCATTAAACTGATAAATAAAACATATATTTTTTTCGTTCACAACAGATCACTTTATTTTTTTCTCCATACATTCTAGTATGGAACAAATACCTAGATGATTTTTCACAAAATATTTTTTTTCTCAAAATCTAATAATAAGAATGTATTGCTCTTCGAGAACTTTTATGTGCCCATCAAAACACGTAACATATATTTTTTTTATTAAAATTCACCGATGTTTTTTTTCATACATTCCATGCGGTGTACTTTAGAAAATGATTGGATCATTATAATATTTTTGAAATCCCCATGTTTGGCTTGGCGGGCTATACAGGCTGTTAAAAAATGTATGTTTGAAATTTAAAGGGGTTCTCAGAATTAAGTATAGAACAGGAAAAAAAAACCAAACACCTTAATTTTTCAGTTTCACATACAAATTCTTGATTCACTTCACTATTCAGATTTAGTATGGAAAACTGAAAAAACATTTGAAGATCGGATTTTTTCAATATTGTTTCTGTATTCTAAACTTGATTCTGAGTAACCACTCGAACGAGTAAATGTCCTTCTTTTAATACCCTATATAAAAAATATATACCGCATGAAGGAATTATAATAAAGTGGCCTACGTATTTTTAGTTTGGAATAAAATGGGTATCGTTATAATAATTTTTATTTTATTATGCTAGCTGGCGCAGTAATGTTGTAAGAATGGTAAAGCTAAAGGAAGGTATTTTTTATCGCTTTTAAGTTTTTATTTATGTATTTACTTATGTGATCACACAAAATAAAAAATAAAAAGACAAAAAAACAAAGTATCGTAGGATACGAATCCAGATAAAAGCAGCAAAACGTACAGGACTCTCACCAACACCGCTAGGCCAAGACGTACTTGTGAGAACTTGTTAAAATATGCATCATATGCGTTCTCATTTTATCTAATTTAACTTATATCTCCCTTAAATGAATTTTTTCGAAGATAATTCCCTCATAAATCGATTTCTGGTAATTTTTAACCCCTAATCCTAGATTTTCGTCAAAAGGTTTCAAGCTGTTTTCGAAATCATCGGGACACCTAACTCTTTAATAGTATAGGATTTGTTAGAGAGATTTGATCCTTATGATTGACCCTGTCGATTAATGCCATAAAAGTACAGGATGTTATTTTTTCGGATTTTAGCCAGTTCGATTCCTGAGTGTAACAAGGGTATTTTCAAACATGTTTAAATGTAATTTTGCTTCTTTTTAAAAATAAAGAAATGTTTCCTTTGAGTAAAATTTGTCATCTCCAGTATTGAGAGTACTTTCCCTCGAGGTGGCGTTCCAACATTCCATCCTATATAACAGCTGATAAAATTCGATGAAGGGCTAGGTGTGGCATGGGAAGGGGTCCACCTTCATTAGGTGTAAGCTAAAACGCCACGTCAATACATCTAGTCTGGAGAAACGGGGGTGAAAAATTGCTAGTCAAAATGTTCAGTCAACTTAATACAGTGTGAGTCTCATAAAGTGCACATATGAAAGGGGGTGAAATAAGAGCCAGATTTCGCGCAGGAAAAAAAAAATAAAAAGAAAAAGATATGGACGTTTATTTTTTTAAATAGCATCTGCTGTCTCCAAGGAAACAAAACGTTGTAACTTTTAAATTAAGTAGGTTAGAAGGTTAAAACAAAAAAAATAAGGATTGGTAGTAGATAGCCATGCCACTGAAAAAAAAAATACAAAAAAAATAAACAACATCAATTAAATATAAGGATTTTGTTACAGAACATTTCTAATTTTTTGTGTTTAATTGCAAAAAAAAGTAACACGTATTAACCTTATTTTTTATTACTTTAAAATATTTGACATTAGTTTAGCTTTCAAATAATAAAAATCCCAAGTTTCTAACCTACACAAAACGTTTGCTATGAGCGATTAAACAGTAGTATTCCGGATACGCTATTTTTTACACTGTTGCTCTAAATACTAGTTTTGGGTTTTCTTAGTCTTAGTTTTGTGTATTTTTAGGGTTCCGTAGCCAAATGGAAAAAACGGAACCCTTATGGATTCGTCATGTCTGTCTGTCTGTCCGTCCGTATGTCACAGCCACTTTTTTCCGAAACTATAAGAACTATACTGTTGAAACTTGGTAAGTAGATGTATTCTGTGAACCGCACTAAGATTTTCACACAAAAATAGAAAAAAAACCAATAAATTTTGGGGGTTACTCATACTTAGAACTGAAACTCAAAAATTTTTTTTCATCATACCTATACTTGTGGGTATCTATGGATAGGTCTTCAAAAATGATATTGAGGTTTCTAATATCATTTTTTTTCTAAACCAAATAGTTTGCGCGAGAGACACTTCCAAAGTGGTAAAATGTGTGTCCCCCCCTGTAACTTCTAAAATAAGAGAATGATATAACTAGAAAAAATATATGATGTACATTACCATGCAAACTTCCACCGAAAATTGGTTTGAACGAGATCTAGTAAGTAGTTTTTTTAATACGTCATAAATCGTAAACCGCAAATTACCTTTCATTCAATCAACTCAAATATAAAAAATATAGAGTTCAAACATGTGTGATTATGAATTTATACGGAACCCTCGGTGCGCGAGTCTGACTCGCACTTGGCCAGTTTTTTTTATTTCTGTGGCACGGCCATCTAGTGCTAGTTCTCACATTTTTTCTTTTAACATCATAGCTTGCTGAATTTAAAAGTTACAATGTTTTGTTTACTTGGGCACAACAGATGTTATTAAAAAAAGTCCACCAATTTTTTTTTACTTTACATTTTATAAAATATTTTTCTGGGTTATTAAATTGGCTCTTATTTCACCCCTTTTCATATGTACACTTTATAAAGACTCACACTGTATATTAACGAATATCTCCGAAGTCCCACGGTATTAACAGTTGCGCTTTTTGTGACGATGCATAACTTAATTCTCTGCATTCTTAGTAGATTTTTGGGTGCTACTAACTTTAATTATTATATACAAAAAAATAAAACCGTTAAAACAAAAAGAAAACTTTTTTCACGTTACGCTTACGTTTTCGACTAGCGGTAAATATCAATATATGTTGTTTTAAACGCTGAATAATTTGACGTAAATAGCTTCACGGACGCATAGATGATTTCAGAAAAAAAATTTTTTTTGTATTTTCTAAATAAAACATATCGACCAACTTTGGTAAAGTTTTCTCAAAAACTATAAATAATTGCCACTCGGGAGTTTTTGCCTGGTATTTAGAATATCGAAACGCATCAATCTCTAAAATTTGCTTAAAATGTCCGGTCCGAAGGGTTTTTGCCACACTGTGTGACGTATTTACAGGCTCATCGCTATTATTGTTGTTAGACGAGATTTTCAACTGCCAGTGCTGCAAAATATTCAGTAAATCAGCTGAAATACTATGACATAAACTGACCTGTTCCAAAACTACCACCATCTAAATAATTTAAAAATTGATAAAATCTCAAAGCTTCGTCAGACTCTATCTCATCCATGACCGGTCGCTAAAACAAATAAACAAAAAAAATTAGAGTTTGAAACTTACACAAAAAATATGTTTCCTTTGAAGAATTATAACATGTATAAAACTCTTTGTATTATAATCAGTCATTCTACAAAAAAGATCTTCGGGTAAGTTATAAACTCCTTTAAAATATTTAACAGTTTCAGTTTTGAATAAACTCTTTTTTAGTTTGACTAGCTTCGTCATCATCATCCAAATGACGTCTACTGCTGAAAAAAATCTCCCCCAAAGGATTTCCACGCTGACTGGTCTTGAGCTGCCCGCATCTAGCGGCTCCATCGCCCATTGGGTGACCTCAAAGTTCAAAGAATCCGGACTTGTTCTCTATTATATTGTGTGTACCCTTCCTGAGGTATGTAAAGGGAAAACACAGCAGTGGGGATGATAACCTATTTCAAGTAACAATCTATTGTTACCGTAGTACCGATACATTTTGATTTTAGTTGACAATCTGATGGTAAAATCATTAAAAATATATATCCCTCAATGGAGTAATTTGGACTTCATTTTCATTATTTACTTACAAATTTTCCACTCCATGCTCCTACATCTGAGTAAAGGGAGTTGATTCTGCTAGGCATCCAATCCAATGATGATCGTGCTACTAAAATAGGATGCTGTAATAAAAAAATATTTTAGTAAAACATTCTAATATGTAAATTAAAATAAACCGGATTTATGGAAATTAGTTACATTCATATTTAAAAAACCCATACTCCACGAGATAAAATATTAAATAAGATATAGGACAAAAATTATGTATAAAGAAAATACCATGGATGGAACTCTGCCAAAGGCAGTGTTTGGAAATAAAAGAAGAAATAACGGTAAAATTATATATGTTCCCAACATTGTTGTAGCTTTTGTTTCAGTGCCACTACAGATGGAATTCTGCAAAAATTATGTGGTTTTCACTAAAACCAATAAAATTCTAATTGGCACTTAAAATTTAACTGTAACTTGTGATTTTAATAGCTGGCTTACGTATTTTTTATCAATATAAAAATCTAGTACAACAAATATATATTAACGCACTTTTCATCTCATGTTCCTAGATAACATGCAATAAACTAGTTTAAAAACAAAAAACATATTATGAATTATTAATTTTACTAAACGATTTGTTTGGTTTATTTGTTATCTATCTCACTTACCTGCCATAAGCTGCTTTACACACTTCCCAGCAGGTACCTATATTAAAAGTAAAAAAAAAATTGTATAATAATATTGGTCTCGACGACATGAAGGAACTACGCCATTAGTTTGAACCAGGATTCGCATGATTATATCAATTGATTTAAATCGGATATATCTAATAATAATAATAATATCTGGGAGAAATCACACACGGTCATCTGGCCCCAAACTACTTTTTATCTTGGGAACCAGAGACTGATATACACATATACTTCTAAATACATACATATATAGATATAATACACCCAGACTCAGAGCAAACAATTCTGCTTATCACAGAAAAGTTTGCCCTGTATGGGGATCGAACCCGCGACTTTCGGATCAGAGGTCAGGATCGCTAACCACTTAGCCACCGAGTCAGTCAGTCATATCATGATATACATATATCAATTGATATTTATGCTTGATTATATCAATATTGATATTTATATTTTCCTAGCGTCTGAGAGCTGATTCTTAAGAATAAATGTGCCAGATCCAAAGAATAAATATATGATTATACCAATTATAAATAAATTAGTTTCATTTAATTAACTAAATTTGCAAAAATAAAATATTCATTTTGAATCAGTTATTTCGAAACAACATATCAGAGTATAAAATTTGATTGTTATTATGATAAACATCTTCAAATTATCAAACATATACCTACATTTTAAATTCAGCTATTTCAAAAAAAAAACGTATTAGAGTAAGAAATTGAAATTAGTATGTAATTTTTATAAATATCAAAAATATCTGATATTTTGATATTTATTATAAATATCGGATATTTACGAATCCTGGTTTTAACACTTTCATTCGAAAAAAAAAACCTAAAACGTAAATAATTCTCATAGCGCGTGTAGCCCACCTACACGCTTGCGTTTATAGTACTGCGTAAATTAAATTCATGTATAATAAGTATTTTACACGTAAATCATTTTTTGTTAGTTAAAAATATTGCAAAAAATCCTTTTTTTTTTCAGTATCCCTTACTAAATCTGAATAGTAAAACAAGATGTTTTACCAATAGGAAACAGAAAAAAATATTGTACAAACTAAATATTGAATTACAATTACATCATCATTCACGATTTCAAATATTTCTAAACATTCGTTTTTAGGGTGCCTGCCGTACCTCAGAATGAAAAAAGGAGCCCTTATAGGATCACTTCGTAGGCCGCCCGTCTGTCTGTCTGTCAAGACCCTTTTTATCAGGAACGCGTAGACTTATCAAGTTGTTTAAATCAAATTCGCAGGCCTGCAATCCCTTGAAACTGTAAAAAAATCAAAATTCTATGCCAACGCAATCAAGAGATACGGCCGTTTAAACCGCATATTTGGATACTCGCATGGGAATCAATACCTATAGGGTACTTCCCGTTGATCTAGAATCATGTTTGGCATGAAGCAATGTCTTATCTATTAGCACAGGTAACGCGGATATCACACTGAGGCGGAATTTGGACGGGAGCGCGGAGCGACGAAATTCGCATGCGGCAGCGATCCGCGCCACCGCCGGGCGGTTTCCGTCCGAATTTCGTCCGAAGTTGCGGTGCACGACGATTTTCGTCATACGTTTATCTAATATTCGAACGTGTATGTATGTAACAAGGGTTGTTTTTGTTTGTAACAAGCTCAGAACAAGAATAGGTATAGAAATTGAATTCCATACAATACTCCTTCCAAAAAGCAGGGTAGTACTTTATCCTATATATACATATACATCTTTGTCAACAGAGGTCAACCTTGAATGATAAGTCGCGATGGTTTCATATAACTATGTTTTCCGTCCAGTCTAACTTGACCTATGCGTATGCAAAACCACAGCGCAAAGATTCAATCACGGAAAAACAGCAAGCAAACTCACTAAATCGAAGCAACAAAATGTATGTTATAGAATAACGAAACGGGTTTGATTAATACATATATTAATTTCTTAATATTTCTTTGCAAATTATCAGTATTATAAACGCAAATTGCCCGTTTTTTCATGTTAAACAACTTTCGCGTAGCAGGAGTACTTTACTTACTGTTATCTTTGTGTTCTGTGGCATTCCACGTCACAGCGTTTTGATTAGAACAGAGTTGATAGTGAAGTCGCTTCTACTTCATTTTTTACCGAAAATATTTTTTAGGCGGAAAACACACTGCTCCGCTCACCGCGGCGAATGGCGGTGGCGCGGATTTAAACTTTGTACTGTAAAATGTTGATTTGTATGGAAAAACCGTCGGGTACCACACACTGACACCGCTTCTCCGTCCGGAGGCGCGATTCGCCGACGAATCCGCGCTCCCGCGCGGAGACGCGGTGCGATTCGCAGGGTATGCCACACTGACGCCGCTTCTCCGCCCGGAGGCGCGGTTCGCTTGACGGATCCGCGCTCCCGCGTGGTGCTATTCGCAGGGTAAAGCGTGAGTCTCGCAACATAACGAGGAGCGGGGGGGTTGCCTGACGCAGGGGAGAAGGGTGCGGCGCGCGGGGGTGGCGGTGCTGCAGAGCGCGGGGGGTGCAGAGCGCCGGGGTGGTGGCGCGAGGGGCCTTGCAGGGCGCGGGGGGAGGGTGTTGCGGGGTGCGGGGGAGGGGTTGCGTCGCGGGGGAGGGGGTGCGGTGTGAGGGGCCTTGCAGGGCGCGGGGGGAGGGGCTGCAGCGCGGGGGGAGGGGGAATGCGATACGGGGGGAGGGCGCGGGGTTGGGGGGTGCGTCGCACAGTGGGGCCATTTTCCAAAAACGTGATCAAAATTATGTTTTCGTTCACATTGTCTTTAGAGTGATTAAACTATTAATGACAACGCTGAACACGTTAAAAACAACCGACTTCAATCGTAACAGCTATTATTTTGCTATGTTTTTTTTAGATGAAACTGTGGAATGAATTGTCGCCTGCGGTATTTCCGGACCGATACGACATTCAAACCTTCAAGAAAAGCGCGTACTCCCAAATCAAAGGCCGGCAACGCACTTGTGACTCCTCTGGTGTTGCGGGTGTCTATGGGCGGTGGTAATCGCTTACCATCAGGTGATCCGTCTGCTCGTTTGCCACCTCTGCCATAAAAAAAAAAAAAAGATTTTGTTGATTTTTTCAAAAAGCGCTGAATCAATTTCGATGAAATTGATATGGGCACACCTCTAAAGTATTACGTACCTAACAAAAAAAGAATCATTAAAATCAAGTCATAATTGGCGGAGTAATCGCGTAACATACATACAAAAAAAAATCAGTTGTGGGTACTGACTTATAAAAATTTTCTGCTGCATCAAATCAATTACTTCTTTAAAAAGGTGTTTTTTATTCTTATTTTCCATCTTCCTGGACAAAGTTACATGCGGGTCGGAAGACAAGAGTATTTTTTAAAAGATATCAGTTATTGTACTCGTCCTTGATGCTTTTTTGCTGAAGTGTTCCCGATAAAATTTAAAATCTTAATTTCGGGCCTCTTTTGCCTCCTCAGATAGCTGCCCAATGGGTAATATGGCTGTCTGTATTATTAAATAACCATGAATCAGTATTTTATGCACATAGGGGCTCATGTAGTACCATATGGTTTCGATACCCACGCAGGGCAAACATTTCTGCGAAGAGAAGATTTGTTTGCTTTTTCTGGTTGTATTATATCTATAAATGTATGTATTTAAATGTATCTACCAATTTTGGATAAAAAATCTATTACGTATGTCAGTCTTTGTGGCTACGCAAACTCTTTGCGACAGAATCTACTGGCCAGCGAAGAAGAAACACATGGTTGTCAGTGAAGTGAAAGACGGCATTCGTCTTCTGAGTGTTGAACTATGTTGAAGATATCATATTTTACTGAATATATAACTTAAGATCTAAATGCAGTCCACTATTTAACACCATCAACACAAGAGTGTCACCATTTTCTGGTCCTTCGAGCCGGATTTGAACCAGCGACCTATGGATCGATCCATAGGTCGCTGGTTCAGAAAATGGTGACACTCTTGTGTTGGTGGTGTTAAATAGTGGACTGCATTTAGATCTTAAGTTATATATTCAGTAAAATATGATATCTTCAACATAGTTCAACACTCAGAAGACGAATGCCGTCTTTCACTTCACTGACAACCATGTGTTTCTTCTTCGCTGGCCAGTAGATTCTGTCGCAAAGAGTTTGCGTAGCCACTTTGTTTCCCGTAATACAGATAATCCTAGTTTGAGGCCAAAACTACGTATGTGATTTGAGCCAGATAATATTTATTTATTTATTTATTTATATGTTTAGATACAAATATACATAAGTATTATAATATTCTCTTTTTAAGCCTAATTTTGAATAAAACTAAATACAGAAAATATAAATTTTCAATTTTAAATTATTTTTCAATACAGAAGTTATGGTAAATGACTTAAAAAATTAAATAAATTATAGGATTAAAAAAATAAGCTCTAAAATTAAATAAAATGTTTAAAAAATATATCGAAATAATTTTTTGAAATATTTTTCAAATAAGTACTTTTGGTAAAAATATGATGAAAAGTTCTACGAAGGCAAAGCGCCATAACTTTTGAATGTAGTTTATTTAGTAACTATATATTACCTATAAATTAAGGTACAAAAAAAGTCTGGCGCTTTGCCTTCACAAAAGTTACAGGCGCCTATATAGAAAAGTGAAGTGGTCCTGTTCATGGCGGCCTGTGTCATTACTGAAAGCAATATAGTGATGTTAAAAATATGCATAAGATCCTGTAAGTAACCTACTTTGAAAACATAAAATAGTTGAGTGCACTGTATGCCAAGGTGACGAGAAAAAAAAACATTACTGAACGTAATGAAAATTTCCAAACAATTTTTGCGATGAAACGCTAAGTTTGAAGTGCCGTTAATATTAACTCGATTCATAAAATTGGATAAAAATATTATCATGGCATAGGAAGATGTCTCAAAATTGTAAATAAATAAAAAAAAATTAGTTATAACAATATTTTCAAAAATGCTATTTCGATTGCTGATACCGAACAAAGGCCCCATAGTGCGTCGCGTGAGGGGTTCACGAAATGATCCTTGTTACAAACAAAAACAATCTTTGTTACATACATACACGTTCGAATATTAAATAAACGCATGACGAAAATCGTCGTGCACCGCGGCTTCGGACGGAAACCGCCCGGTGGCGCGGAATTCGCGCCTTCGTCGTGCACCGCGGCTTCGGGCGAAATTCCGTCCGGTGGAGCGGACCGCTGCCGCGCGCGAATTCCGTTACTCCGCGCTCCCGTCCGGATTCCGCCTCAATGTGTTTTCCGCCTTACTACCGCAAACATTCTTAGAAAAACATCGAAGTGAACTATATCTTCACTAGCTGGAGGGCCCGGCTTCGCTCAGGGAGTTGATGTAAGATCGTCTGGTAGTTGGAACAAAAGATAAAAAAATAATCTAAGAGGTTTTTTTATTGAATCCTTAGTCTAAAAATTCACATATCTGGTTCATTAACAATATTTTTCGTTTTCTGGGTATATTATTATTTTAGAATTCCCTACCTCATCCCCCGCACCCCGAGCCTCACCCCCTCCCGATCCCCGAGCATTTATTTAATAACACAAGTTACAATTACAAGTCAGTGTATATAACATAATACAGAATGTTAAAAAAAGTGCGTTTGAAATTTTAAGGGGTTACTCAGAATCAAGTGGATTCTATATCCAGGAAAAATATTGAAAAAATTCGCTCTTAAATTTTTTTTGCAGTTTTTCATACAAATTCTCGATTCACTATCAAAATTTAGTATGAGAATCTGAAAAAAATAATTGAAGAGCGGATTTTTTCAATATTGTTCCTGGGTTCTGTACTTGATTCTGAGTAACCCCTTAAAATTTCAAACGCACTTTTTTTAACACCCTGTATAAATATAACATCATATACCTACTTAGGATTATTATTTCATTATTACATTATTTCGTTACAAATAATAACATTATTGAGTAAATCACATATTATGCGATAGTAGTACCACACATTCTGTCAGTCTCTGGTTCTCATAGTACAAAAAAATGTAGAGACGACTCTATTTGTTGTCCTACCGACCTTGTTCTGAAGCAGTAGTTCTGTTTCGTTTTTGCGCGGATCGCGCGCGAATCGCGCCTCCAGACGGAGAAGCGGCGTCAGTGTGTGGTACCCAGCGAATCTTACCGCGTCTAATCTATCCGTCGTGCGAATCGCGCCTCCGGGCGGAGAAGCGGTGCCAGTGTGTGGTACCCCGCGGTTTTTGTATACAAATCAACATTTTACAGTACAAAGTTTAAATCCGCTCCACCGCAATTCGCCGCGGTGAGCGGAGCAGTGTGTTTTCCGCCTAAAGGGAAAAGTTTGAAAACCATATTACATTACCGTAGTTACATCATATTTATTTGTGATGTAACAAAATAAATATGGGTTTTGGACGTTTTCCTTTACTTGTGCTATAAGCATTGCTCGTTTCTACAAACGGCCGTATCTCTTGATTGCATTGGCATAGAAGTTTAATTTTTTCACAGCTTCAAGGGATTGCACTACTGCGAATTTGATATAGAGTTCAAGAAATAGTATGTGATTATGAATTTATACGAAACCCTCGGTGCGCGAGTCCGACTCGCACTTGATCGGTTTTTTTTAACATTTAGTAAAGGGTGTTTCAGATAACTAGCAGTCAACTACCGTATTAACAAACAAATTGAAAATTGATAATGATTAATTGTTTATTTGCAAGAATACGTTACAAACAGGTAAAGTAACTCAGATGACATGCAGTCAACACAACATATTATAAAACTCACTGATACTATGTATGTAATATGTACGTTAAAACTTAAAAAATAATCTTTTCTGAGATGTGAAAGTACTGATTTTAATTGTAGACTTACCTTTTTATTATATTAGAACCCTTGTTTTCCCTTTATTTCTGTACGCCGCTGAGACGTGGACACAAAGAAAACGCATAGACGCTCTTGAGATGTGGTGCTAGAGAAGAATGCTTGGAGTATCGTGGACGGAATTTCATGCAAATCAGTCTATACTTCAAGAACTTTTGTCATGGGTTGTACAGTCACGTATTCTGACTTTCTTTTGACACATATCGCGGCGTAGAGATACATCCATTGAGCGCTTGGTTGTTTAGGGCAAAGTCGAGGGCATCAGAGCACTCGGCAGGTCCCCCATGCGCTGGACAGATCAGATCTAATTGAATGCACCAGGAGAGCTGCTATGTGAGAGGAGTGGCGACGTGTTTTTCGACAGGCCACTAAAACTACGACTTGATGACCACAACCACTCTGCCAAGAGTGAACCGACAAAGAAGAAGAAGAACTTTTTATATGTATTTCTGATATTAAGTTTAATCTTCATTGTGATTAATACACATTCCTACTGCAACCCTTAAAATAATCCAGGATAAATAAAATCTGACCGTAAGTGTTAGTTTTTATAAAGTATACAGTGGCGAAGTAAGACCCAATTTAATCGCCCAAAAAATAAAAAAAACATTTGACAGTTTATTTTTTTAATATTGTACCATTTGCTGTCCCCAAGTAAACAAAACGTTGTAACTTTTTAATTAAGCAGTCTAGAAAGTTTAAACAAAAAAGTGAGGACTGGAATTAGATAGCCGTGCCACAGAAATAAAAATTTACACAAAACTAAGAAAACCCAAACTAGCATTTAGAGCAACAGTCTAAGAAATAGGTAGTGTATCTGAAATACCATTATTTAATCGCTCATAGCAAACGTTATGTCTAGGTTAAAAACTTGGGGTTTTTATTATTTGAAAGCTAATCTAATGTCAAATATCTTAAAGTAATAAAAAATAGGGTTGATAGGTGTTGTTTCATTATTTTAAATTAAAATTAAATTAAATTAAACACATAAATTTAAAAAAATCTGTAAAAAGAAATTATATTTAATTGATGGTGTTTATTTTATTTATTTTTTTCAGAGGCATGGCTATCTACTACTTGCAATCCTCACTTTTTTTGTTTTAACATTCTAGCCTAGTTAATTTAAAATTTGCAACGTTTTGTTTACTTGGGGACAGCAGATGCTATTAAAAAAAATAAAGTTCATAAAATTTTTTGTTTTACTTTTTTATTTATTTTTAATGTTTTTCTGGGCGATAAAATTGGGTCTTATTTCACCCCTTTTCATATGTGTACTTTACAAAGACTGACACTGTATAATAAGTCATAATCATACTAAGTATCAATAAAATCAACAAGTAATTTTGATTGAATATAGAGCCTAGAGATATCTATGTAATAAATTCAGGGGCGTCGAGTTGTAGAAATCCTCGTGGGTGCCCACAGTGGCGGTGGCAGGTGCTAGCAAAATTTTTAAATGGTGCGAGATCTAATGGTGGCACCCCTCCAATTACGATACAAAAGTTATGTTCCTTCAGTTCAGTTCAGTTCAGTTCAAGCCCCCCTCCAGCCAGCATTACTGCAGCAAGGACGCGGAGGCCCGAGAAACCAGAGAGGGGCGTAGATAGGACAGGAGTGTAGGGCGGCGCAGTCAGGATGAGGAGAGATGGGAGATTGAACCAGCCCGAATTCAGGTCATCGTGTAGCCAGTATGGGGAAGATAGATACTATACTTGGTGTGTAACATATACAGGGAGGAAAGTAGTAACATCGGTTTGTATGGGAGGTACCTTAATTAGTTTTTTCCAGATTAACCAACTCAATAGTAAAATAGATCGTAAAAAATAAATTGAAGTATACTTTTCATTCAAAACTATTGAAGCCATTTTTGAGAAAAAAAAATCTGCCCATTACAAATTGTGTTAAGAAAAAAATATCAAAAATAACGCGCCTTTACATATGTCCCTCCAATCATGTAATTCACGAGGCAGAGCAGGATTGATTGTCGCGCATAAACAAAATTACTCGAGCGAAGCGAGCGCGAAAATGTTTATTATGAAAACAAAGACCACAGAGTAATTATGAAAACAAAGACCACGTTTTTAAAAAGTTTTAAGGTAATTTTACGCCCTTCTTTGCGTATTGTTATAAAGCTTTCCTAAAGTAGTGTTATTAACCAGACAGTAAACCGATTGTTGTGTTGAACGCGAGCGTAGCGAGCGCAAAAATTATAAATGACCTCAGATTAGTAGCAGAACTTTAAGAAAGACATAGTAATCACTGATCAATTTTATGTCTATTCTCGTGGGTGCTCCGCACCCACTGTTTAAGCCTCGTGGGTGCCCAAGCCCCTGAGCACCCACGTAGTCGGCGCCCCCGAATAAATTCCTTCAACAACCCTTGAATTTTTTGGATATAATGGGTCATCATGGGGAATGGGATAAGTCATCATCTAGACTTATACTTGATTTGTTTAGGTACTTTAAAAAAACGTAAACAATCTTCATATGTCTTTTTATTCATATGTGCATGTTTAAATTCTAATATTTCTTGAAACGTAGGTACTAAGTTTCTTTTGCATTTCTAGGCACGTAATAGGCACATTATACTCGTTTGAGAATTTTAACAAGCAGGTATCAATAAAAAGACATCACAATTGTTTACGTTTTTTTAAGTACCTAAACACATGAAGTATAGTTTTATTTGGCTCCCTGGTTATCCGAGCGACTTTTTATAATTTTTACAACACATTTTGTAGGAGAATTTACATGTCAGACAAGGCTTTTTGATCGTATAAGCTTTTGCCATGCTACGAAATACAGAAGCAGAAAATAATTATTGGAAGGTAAATAAAAATGGTGATTTTAGAATAGAAATTGATTTGTGATATTCTTGTTTGGCGCTTATTTAGTCAGCCATTGAATCATTTCTAGATTTATACTTAATTTTCTTAATTCAGTTCAAAAATAATCGATACTATTGAAGAGGTATCTATCAAATAATTAATAGTCGTGATGATGTGTGCGTGAATCTCATCTTACAAGCTATCCCTGTCGAATCAAACAAAAATAAATATTTTAAATTAGATAAATTTCAGCAATTTATCTGGTAAAGGCATTGAAAGTATGTTTAATTTCTACCAGGTAAGCCATCAAGCTGTAAAGCAATTACGTTCGTGTTAGGTTGGGGGGCGTATTATTCATGGCAGGGATTTATTTTGTTTTTAAGCACACACTATGAGAGATGAAATTTCCTAAATATCCTAAATCTATCAGTTCACTCTCTCTGTATCTGACAATATTGTGCTATAATAGTTTGTTACTGGCTATGACATAATCAACAACGCTCAACACGTTAACAGGGGTCGAAACTGGTCAGTAAAATCAGTAAAAGTCAGTTTTTTGGGAAAATGGTCAGTTTTGTCAGTTTTTTTGGGTTTGGCACTCATTTACTTCGGACCCCTATTTATATAGAGTTATTTTTGGACCCCCCCACTTCACAGTGGCTTCTACTCATGATACTAAGCAACTTTCCCCAAGGAACCAATAGCAAATTCGTAAAAAAAATGTTGGACCTTTCATACTAATTGATCGGATACTACATACTAATTCATATTTAGTATGGAGATGCCCAAAATTGTTTTGCGATTTGACCATTGGTTATTTAGAGAAAGTTACTATGAAGTTTTGGTGGGTTAGTCTGAGGGCCTCGATCCCCGAGGCACCCGTTCCGGAGGGCCCCGATTTATTTTTTGCAGTTCAGTTCAATAAAAGTCAATTTAGCTTAAAAAGAAAAATAATACAGGGCCCTCCGGGATGGGTGCTTCGGGGATCGGGGCCTCAGGGACTAACCGGTTTTGGTGGGGGGCCCAAAAATAACCCTGTATTTATTATTTAAACATTTGTGATGGCCCGCCTACTATCTATCTATCAGCCGAAAGACGTCCACTGCTGGACAAAGGCCTCCCCTAAGGATTTCCACATCGATCGGTTCTGTGCGGCTCGCATCCAGCGGCTTCAGACCTTTACTAGGTCGTCGGTCCACCAAGTCGGAGGCCTGCCCACACTACGTCTTCCGGTGCGCGGTTGCCATTCGAGAACTTTACTGCCCTAACGACCATCTGTTCTACGAGCTATGTGCACCGCCCACTGCCACTTAAGTCTAGCGATTCTGAAAGCTGTGTCGGTAACTTTAGTTCTCCTCATTTCTGATTCGATCACGTAGGGAAACACCAAGCATAGCACACTCCATCGCACTTTGGGTGACTTTGAGCCTTCTTATGAGGCCCATAGTAAGTGACCATGTCTTGGATGGCCCGCCTACGCCTCCTAACTTTTTCTACGTCTTTGCCAACAATGATTTAGAATACTGCTCTGTACACTGACTCAATTTGACTAACGTGTAAACACAAATAGTAAGTATATGCCCAATGATGGTTTGAGGGCAACAATTGATGCTTTATTATTTATTATATTGTTAATCCCAACATAATATTGAAGTATAATTTTTCGAAAAAAAAAAATAGATTAGCTATTTTTATTTTAATAAATAACACCTACATTTTACCTTGTTTAATTTAGTCATTAAGGGTCAGTATTTTAAGATTTTTGGTCAGTAAAATCAGTATTTTTTAACACTAAACTTGTTTCGACCCCTGCGTTAAAAAACTGACTTCAATCGTAACAGATACAATTTTGCTATTTTTTTGTTTTTGTTGATTTTTTCAAAAACTGCTGAATCAATTTAGATAAAATTTAAATGGGACCATCTCTGAAGTATTACCTAACAACCAAAAAAAGAATCATCAAAATAGATTCATAATTGGCAGAGTAATCGCATAACAAACATACAAAAAAAAACAACAACATACAGTCAAATTGAGAACCCCCTCCTTTTTTGAAGTCAGTTAAAAACAATATCTAACATTTTTTATTCTTTTCAGATGTAACTATGGAGCGCTTTCCATTAAAATCATCAATACCAAAAATGGCTACTACATATCAGTCAGTGTATAAAAAAGTGAGTTACTTTTTTCTGCTTGTTACAATAGCCACCCTCAAACTACAATTTCTTCAGACAAATATACAGAGAAATTTCAAATTTTAAGGGGTTACTCAGAATCAAACATTTAAAAAATCAAATGTACATATTTTTTTTCATTTTTACATACAAATTCATGATTCACTATTCAGATTTAGTATGGAAATCTGAATAGAAAAAATTGAACAGTGTTTGTACGGTGTTTCCGTACAGACTTTTAAAATGATAGTTTGATTGGTTTATAATTAGATTTATTGACAATATTTAAATGCTAAATGATAGTGAGTACACGCGATGGATGATATTCGTGAACTGACGTGCGATGACCTAGATAATGACAAATTCATGTAAAATGATGAGACAGCGCGATGTACGTGTGTTGCACCGTACCTTGTGACCCTTAAATAGTTACATGTCACTTATAATTATTTGTTTGCTAAAATGATTTCTAAAAGTAGGCGATGTCGTTTCGTGAGCAACAGTTGCATAATGTAACTCGGTCATCTCGATGTCACTGCTGCTTTCGTTGGCGTCGTCAACCGTTGCCTGCTGGTGTTCCGGTTGCTCTGGTGTGCCACGCGCCGGCCGCGCTGCTGGCGGAGGCGGTGGCGGCGGCGTGTGCGCTGGCGGCGCCGTGTGAGCGGCGGGCGCGCGGGGCACGCGGGGCACACGGGGTGCGCGGGGCGCGGGCGGCTCCACACTGCTGCCATTAGGAGAGCGTATTCTGCGAGCGCTTACTCGGCGCCATATAAAGACTGCGCTCGTACAAATAATGATTCCCAAAATTATCATCACGTATTGTATGATATCGTGAGATGAGACTTCGTCTGCTTGAATCACCTCTGCTCCACTCTCTTTCAACTGGTGTATTTGCTTTCCGATCTCTTCCAATATTTTCTTCATGTTTGTATGGTTGTCTTGGTTCATTTGCTCTAACGTTTTCGAGTCATTGATAATGGGAAGTGATAGGTTTAATATGTGATTGATGGAAGGGATTTCAATTTTTAATACGTCTGCATCAATGTTTAGAGCGTTATTTTGCTGTCTGTGCGAAAAGATAGTAAAGGTCGCTCCCTTTATAATGCAGTCGTCACTTAGACTTATTATTCCACTGCCAATTAATGGTTCGGCTGTAACCTGACTCCCACAGATGATACGAACAATGCATTGCCCGCAACTTGAGTATAGATGTGTGTTTACTTTGTGTAGCTCTGTCCAGGTAGTACTACAAATCTCACTGTTCATTTTGCATTGTTTAGATAACTCGTTTTTGATGCACAGACTGTTATCAGATGTCATATGATATACTGGCCTTTTTAAAGGGCACAGGTAGGTGACGTCATTGTAAATAGTACATCTTTGTAGATCTGATTGTGATATGGGAAAATATAAGTCCTTTTGAATATTCATTGCTATATATTTTGATATAGGAACTGAATGAATGTTGAATGTACCAGAGTGCAGGTCTACTACAGTGTCGAGTAGGTATTCTTGTACCTTTTTTAGGTTCAGCAGAATATTGTTAGCTGTGATTACTGATAATGCGAAGTTATTGTTATCTATTGCGCTCTGAACTTCATCTTTAACTGTGTTAGCCATTTTTTCTATTTTATTAAAGTGCTGGTTAATAAGTTTGTATTGCTTGTTCATTGTTTCCTCTACTATTTGTAATAAATTGTTCTCTGCTTCTACTATGGACGTTTGATTTTTCCATAACAGTGCCATATGCTTTTGATTTATTCGAAGTAACTCTATATCCTTTTCGTATAGGTATAGTTTTGCATGGTCGCCTTTTGTGTAGCTATAGTGCTGTCTTGCTTCCTCCTTGATGCTTCTAGTGACGTAAACTTCGATTCTAGGAATGCGAAAAATTCTGATAATAATGGTAATTCTCGAGGATTCCTCAAAGACTCGATATAATCCTTGTGTGTTTCGGCATCCAATTTTTCAGAAAGAATGTGTACGAGCAAGGGGTCCCAGGTGGAAATGTTTACTCCAAGGGCTCTTATAGCGTTCAGACATTCTTTCGCCGTGTCATGGATTTTCTTAATTAGTGGTGCTGTTTGCTGCTGCATTGAAGGCAAGGACATCAGTATGTTGATATGAGAACTGAATATTAATTTGTTGTTATTATAGGTATCTATGATTGAGAATATCCCAACTAACTTCATAGTTATCAGAGCTGATGTTCAAATGCTGAATCAACTTTTCTGCTTCACCTCTGACCTTGCTTTTCAAAAACTGCATATTTTGAGCGTTGGACATTGATCGATTGCTGTGGATTGCCTCGTTAAATAGGTCTTTGAATGAAATCCATCTGTGGTAGTCACCGTTAAAGACAGGGATGTCCATGGTCGGCGTAGACTGAGTTTTGTATGATGCAGTCCACATTTTTTGATTTAAAGCTTTTTTGATATCATTGTACTCTCTCGTACCTGCTAAAAACTCTTTCGTAGTCTTGATTTTCTTCATAGAGCTCACTATCGATATCCCAATGTAGAGAGTCTATCGTTGACCAGCGGGACTCTATATGCTTAAGTACATCTTCGAATTCCCATTTTTCTGATATGGTATCGAAATTTATGTTGGTAATAGTACGAGAGAAAGCTTTAAAGTTACTGTTTTGCTTGCGAAGCATTTCTTCTAATCTGCTGGAGTTGCCGCGATTGATGGTTTCTTGGTGTTCTATGGGATGCTGTGTTTCACCTTTATCTGGTAGCGGCGACTTGGGCGTCTGCAACGAGGGGTTAGTGCGTTCAGCCCATAGTTTGGTAGTACGGGGAGGCACGGAGGGTGAAGAGATTTGCACTAACGGACGTTTTTCTTCTTCTTCCTTGCTTTCTTCCTCGGGCGGTGCTTCAGTGCTGATAAGCTTCCCAAGTGAAGGGGTTGAAGGCTTCTCGCGAGAGTTAGGGTCTTCAGTATACAACGAAAATTGCTCTAGATAGGATGATAACTTTCTAAAGTATATTTTTGTAGTTTCATACCAATTTTGCTTGAAATATTCATGGTTGAGGTCTTGATATTCGTTAGTTGAGCATGATTGCTGTTGAACTCATTCCAGTAGGTTTGTAGAGTATTTATCCTTTTCTGGACGTTAGAATAGGTCTTACGTTCCGGCAAAAGAATGCTTTTTGAAATTAATGAAAATCGTTTCAATACCTTGCATAAGCTGATACTGCCTGGCAAGAACTCCTTCCATTGTTGCTTGATGGTTATTGATTGTATCAGATGATGTTCTGACACTGATGATAAAGCTGGGTTTCAATGAAGATACACTGGCGACAGAGTGTGACGTCAGATACTGTTGTTTCCACGTAACACAAAGTTTTTGCTTGGTTTGCTAGTTCAGTTCGTATGACACCTCACACTGCGAATTAAACTCCGAAAATTACGAAATTAACGCACACGCGAGGTCCCAAAAGCTCGAAGGACCATAAAGTTGTACGGTGTTTCCGTACAGACTTTTAAAATGATAGTTTGATTGGTTTATAATTCGATTTATTGACAATATTTAAATGCTAAATGATAGTGAGTACACGCGATGGATGATATTCGTGAACTAACGTGCGATGACCTAGATAATGACAAATTCATGTAAAATGATGAGACAGCGCGATGTACGTGTGTTGCACCGTACAGTGTTTTTTCAATATATTTCCTGTATTCTGTACTTGATTCTGGTAACCCCTTAAAATTTCAAATGCACTTTTTAAACATTTACAGCTAAGGATACACTCTGACCTTGTTTTGACTGTTCTTACTTTCTACTTTAGGGTGCTATTCCATTGTAAATATCTTCATTAAGCAGAATGGAAGAAATTGTTATAAATACAGGGAAATGCCAGCACCAATCAGAGCAGCGTGCAGGTTTGTTGACCACAGAGGAGCTGCATGGTGTTGCACACAGGCGGGCTTTCATATATATTCCCAGTCAAAACTCCAATCTACGGAGTTAGCCATGAAAGTCCTGGGACATGTCACGCAAAATGGGCGCAATGGTCGCCTGGTTGCGGAAAACAGCCCGCCCTAACCTAACCTAAGTCATGGGACATCATTTTTCGAATCTTACCAGTTTCTGACATCCAGTAAGAACTTTCGTTCATGTAATATTTTTAAACAAGTATTTTAAATGCTACCCTCTATTACAAAGTATTGTCGCTTACATAAAAATCGTCTATCGCAGCGGTTCCCAATTTTTTTTTTGCTGTGGAACCTTAACTGACCTACAAATTTTCGGCGGAACCCTACCTCGCCAAAGGGAATATTCATCTTTAAGTCCCATCCAAAACTTATTCAATGATTGAAATTATTGTGCACGCTATGTTTGTACCGTATGCTCGAAAGAGTAGGAATGCACTATGTGTTGCACAGATCGGTACCAAATTATACTGAACTGACAAAAGGCCTAACTCTCGAAACCCCTGCGACCCTCCCACGGAACCCTAGGGTTCCGCGGACCACCATTTGGGAACCGCTGGTCTATCGTTTAAAATCCAGAATATTAAAAACAATATAAGCGCTGTATTTAAAAGTGTTTGGTGTAACATTTATCATGGTTTGTGAAACTGTAGGTCTGTGTATTTATAATAGATTTATTATTATCCTCCTCGGTCCTCGCGTCCCCCAGTAGGGGACATTTTCCATGGGGCTTTCCCTGGCGATCTTTTAAATAAAAATTATCGCAATGCATTGGAACTAGATACAAAAAAAAATGTTACATAGAGGACAAACAAAATATATATTTTAGTTATACAGGGTGATTGGTAATTCAACGTGATCCTTCAAAGAGGTTATACTAGAGGTCCTTTGCAACAAATTAAGTCCAGTTAACCAGGGGTTAAAAATTTATGGTTACTAAGATATTACAGTTTTTAGATTTTTTTGAATTGTTCTGCCTCACTACATTTTTATCTAGTAATAATAAATTTATTATGGAAAATTTAAAAAAAATAATAATTTAATGCGACTTAAGAACGTTTATTTTTGAGACTATGTGAGTTTTGGGCAAGGTTTTTTTTTCAAAATAAGTGCTCATTTCTCAGCTTTAAAAAAAGTATCAATTTAATATTAACAGTGTAATCGTTTTTTCATAATTAATTGTTTTTGGTAACAAGGCAGAAAAAATCAAAAAATTCTAAAAACGTAATATCTCAGTAACCATACATTTTTGACCCTTGGTTAACTGGGCTTAATTTGTTGCAAATGACCTCTAGTATAACCCCTTTGAAGGATCACGTCGAATTACCAATCACCTTGTATAAAAACCCTTTAGTACGTCGAAGAAATTTTTTTCAGTGTTACAAACGAATCAGGACTGAATGGATAATGGACGGAATGCTTCAGGACTGAGGAGGATAAATTTGATTGTTTATTTATTTGAACCAGAATAAAACCAATTCATCAGCCAAATGTTATGTAAAAATAAATTTCATTGAGCTTAAAAAGTAACGAATTCATCAGAGTCAGATTGTTTTTTTTTTTATATTATCGTTATTTATATAATAGAGTCCGTAATTGAATAATAAATTATAAAAAACGTGAAATAAAAAACTATTAACTAGATATGGAAATCTAAGAATGAATATTAGTTAAAAATATTACAAGGTTGTAACTTGGATTTAAATAAAGCTAAATTTTATGCTACTCATGTTTTTTCTCGATTCCTTTGACTTTTTGAATGTTTAAATCAGTCAAACGGTTTTGACCAAAAATTTAAGAAACCCGCCTGTGTGTGCTGTGCTGAGTGGGAAGGGGGAGGCCCTGCGCCACTGAATTCTCACATTTCATTGAAAAAGTAACCCTTATAGGATCACTTCATTGTCCGTCCGTCTGTCTGTCTGTCTGTATCAAGACCCTTTTTCTCATGTATGCGTAGACGTATCAAGTTGAAAATATCAAATACTCAGGCCTGTAATCACAAAGGCTTCAAGGGATTGCAGGCCTGAGAATTTGATGTAGAGTTCAAGTTTTGAACTTGAACTTCAAGACATGTGAATACATATGAATTTATACGGAACCCTCGGTGCGCGAGTCCGACTCGCACTTGGCCGGTTTTTTAAATATGGAAAACTACTGTCAAGGAAATTTACGTGTGCTGTATATAAATCAGAAAGAGCACCATGTTAGCCCACATTCTGGTTCAGAATTCGAAACCTGTTTGGCTCCAGCGAGTGGTGAGACAGGAAGATGTCATGTTAACCTAACCTGTACTGCTGCCGTGGAAGATGTCTTAATATCAACGGCAACACATAACCCACTTTCGAATTTTTGACGATAGTTTGGTCTTGGCTGAGACCTTAGAAGACCTAGGCACAATGATTGATAAGACTCTAAGATAAGAATGTAATGCCTCCCAATAAGTGGGTTTAAAAATTAAAAAGGACATAAAATTTGCTAAGATTTTCATATCGCACCCAATCTTCTGAAGATTGTATATCTGAAACAATTAATATTTTTTCCGGTATTTTCCAACTGCAGTCATCCGATTTTTTAAAAGTTACAAGTTGTTAACGCATTTAAATATAGACATAAATTACAGTCCTCAATTCCATAGATGAGACTGCAAAGATTCCTGTGCCCCTAACTCCAAGAATACAACAATTTATGGTTTATTGCAGTTTATAAGATAAAAAAAAAGTTGCTCTCAACGAATATAATTTCAGGGCCCCGGTGTGTCCAATGGTGCGGGGGGTGCGGGCGGCATGCACTCGGGCGCGGAGGATGACATGGTGGACATCACGCCGGCGGCGCTGGCGGCGGGCGGGCTGCAGCAGCCCGCAGCCGGCGACACCACTCCCACCAGCCACGGCACCTTCCAGCTGTACGAGCACGCCGGCAATAGGAACTCATCAGGAAACGCTGCTTGTAAGTTCATACTCTGCTAATAACTCGTCAATTGTTTCATTTTGGAAAAAGCTGTATTTCTTAAACTGGAATAGTATTGAACAAGGTATTTAATGATAATTGATGGGTTTGATATTGTTTTTTCGTTGACTTTCAGTAAAAAGTCATTACGACTAGGCTGCCGTGCTCACGATAAGAGCAGTAAAGTATTTATATAAAAGCAGTAACTTCATCCATTTCGTCATTTAATAATGTGAGAACTAATAAATAAGACAATTAATTGTAACGCAGTAAAAAAATACTGAATCTGAGCTACACATTTAAAATCGTATTTAAAATAATGTAAGGAACAATTCGGAAAATTCAAAATACAAAAATGTGACGAAAACTCAAAGGGTGTTTCACGGACTTACTGCTCTTATCGTAAGCACGGCAGTAGGTGACAAAACCTAGAAAAAGACAGCAGTCGTGGTAGTCCGTACATCTTGATAGTAAACATTTACCTCTTTTTAGGGATAGACTCATTTTCCAAGCTGTGTTGTTCAATAAAATTGTAACACATATTCAGTAAAAAAAATTTTTTCAAGCCTACATTGCGCAGTACTTCAGTTCATCTGCTGGTAAGCTGAAAAATAAGCAGTTGTATAGTTGAAAAATAAGGAGTTGTTTTTTATCTTTTTCATTAACCCGCTTTTTTGTATGCCTGTTTGTTTGTTTTTTATCTGTTTGCTACAGCTCAGACGATTAGATTCAGAACTGAATGAGAACACTGCAGTACTGAACCGACACGGTACGATACGATAGAAGATGACTTTAGTAGTTACATCTCATTTGGTCGCTGTACATTTTGTATGCACTCTGCTGCCCACCTTTACTTCGGGTACCAACCCTGTATCGATATCGATCACTTTGAAAGCGGCACTTATAAGTCGCTGTACATATTGTATGAACACTGCCGCACTTACCCGACACAGCCCAGTACATAAATAGGTGACACGCTCGTTGTGATGGTGCATAATTTTCGACCTATAGAAGTATACTGATAGCTTACTATATTTTCATTTTTAATCAAAATAATATCTTGGTAATATTCCTATTTCGAAGGAATCGAACTTTTTTAGACTGCATTTGTTTTTCTGTCGAATGAGTCACTTATAGAATGTTTCGTTTTTGACTAAATGGACGAAAGATATACAGAAATTTTCATACAAAGTATTCGTCGAGCTAGTTTCGACTACAGGAACCTTGCAGTTACGAACGATTCGCTGACAGAACTTTTGTTTTCGAATGTTTCAACGGCTTGTTCCCATGCCTCAAAATTTTTGTTCCCACCATCTCATAGTATTTGTTTTATTTTTATTATTTAGTTAAGTTGCAATTTCATACCCATTGCCTTAAAAAAATACTGTCAGACAGAAGAACAACCCTTTTTCCACCTAAATACAAAATGTAAAACAAAGACACTTCCTATCTATTTGCTGTTATATTTTAGTTTTATATTTTAAAAATTCGTTTTTGTTGGTGACTATACTTGATGTGGTGGCTGTCTGAGGCCGATGGGAAGTGAATTATTAATAATAATTTCGTTTATGAAGCGATGGGAACTAATGTATGAAACTTTGTCTTTTCGAGAACAATGAATTTATGAGGCATGGGGATAAGCCGTTTCGACAAAATTGTTTCGTCGAAATGACAAAATGGGAAAAGGCAACATGTCAAATCTTCTATATTACGTCTAAAATCTCCATAAAAACATCCTTTTCTTTCCGATGCCCCATTAGTTTCTCAAGTCACTACCCTTCGACAGAACCTTTTTGATCTGAAACTCTTCTAATCTCCGCTCCGCGGACAGTCTCTTTCATTCCCTTTTTGACGTCTTCTCCATGCCTAATGCCTCTCGGCTCAGTTATTTTTGGGATTATTACCACACCTGGCAACCCTAGTTGCCAGCCAGTTCATAATATGAAAAAATCATGTATGTTCGTAAGAATTTAGATTTGTTTCCAAAACAAAAAGTAACAGTACAAACAGTTTCGTAACAGTGACAGGCATAATTTTAATCTTAGAAAAAATATTGAATTTGCTTATTTGAGACTTGAGTAAGCTAATAAGTCGTTCATGGGGCAGTGTATAAAATTCTACAATAAAATACCTGGAAATATAATAAGTTTATCCGAAAATAAGTTTAAGACTTATGTGAAGAAATATTATATAACCTAAGACTATGTTAATGACAATGATGTATGGACATGTAGGTATAGATCCTCCAGCTCATAGCTTTAGTAATAATGACATCAATTGTAATAGATATTATGTATTTATTTCAAAAAATGTGTTGGGGCGAGTTTCTTTTGGGCTCGACGTTTCTTCTCGCTCCGCTAACACTTTCGGAAACGTTGAAGCTCTCCGCTCGAGTGCTTGCTGAACTGGCTGGCTAAGGTCTCACGACTAACATGCAGGAGCACTGATCTCTTCACATAACTCGGGAAATTTAGGATTCCGGATGCTAAGAAGCAGCTCTCCTCAGGAGGCAGAATGTAGAATTCCTGAACATCTTTCTTAAGTGTCCTCCTGATTTACCCTAATTCTTGGGAAATTGTTTTAGTCTCCACATCCTCATCAGGTAATTATGGACGGCCAGTGTGTGGTTCAGCCACTTGCGGCACATGCGCCTTCGATATCGGCCACGCTTAAGATTTTAGAGCGTAATATGTACCTACTGAACTCGGTTAGAGAGTTTTTGCTCCTAGACAGACAATCGAGGTTCCAAGCGCATAAAATCTTGTGCATTCTCGCTCGGTACCCCGTCCGACGAGTTTCTCCCCCGTTGCACCATTGACGCTCGCATGAGGTTCTTATTTTGAGACCCTAGTCCATCTTATGCGGCGTACTCCGCCAGCGCCGGGCGCCGCTTGCTGGGCCTGCGAAAAGGCTGTCGACGCCAAGCGCACTGGTGGCAAAGATTTTTCTTCTTCTTTCTTCTTCTTCTTCACTTCTGACTTAACAGAGATTCGACCGGTCGTGATGCTCCAACTTGCATGCTGCCGCGCCTGGCATTAGCGCAACCAGACGCGCCCCGTCGTCTCTCAGGCAGCAGCTCTATGCATTTCTCATTATTATTTTCCATTATCTTCTTACTAATAACCAAGCTCAGCACGGTCAACACCGATCCCATGGGGTACCGACTGATTACACTGTCAAAGAGGCTGCGCTGTCACTACCACCTCTTCTTCACTGGCTACTTACTTATATTTTGGTGTCAGTGCGACTTTATAAAGGTATATTTAAAATCTGTATGGGTACTAAATAGTACATTTTTGGTACATACATTTCTTTTAGGAAATACAAAAACAACGCTGTCAAGCGTTGTACATTAGAACCTACCTATACAGTGTGTCCCTGGATAAAGTGCAATCCCGAAAGGGGATGAAACTAGACCATGAATCATTGACTAGAAAAATATATAAAAAAATAATAAAAAAATATTGTAGGATTTATTGGTATTTTAAGATTTTCATGTTTCATTAAGGACTCTATGTACAAAAGTATTGATTTCTTCCAAAATAATGGGTCTATTTCTTTGAAATAAAAAAAAACAGTATGCCTAATACCTGGCGATGACCATGAAATAATAAATAGTCAAGTCCGCAAAAAAGTAACTATCTTGGGTAAAAAAAAATATTTTTATGAAAAAAAATGATTTTTTTAGACGTTTATTTTAAAAAAACTTCAAATTACTAAAAAAATGTGCCCTATAACTATGTAATTTTATAGCTTACTTTTATTCTTTATCATTTTAGCTTCCAAATAAAAAAAAACAATGTTCTAACTAAAAAAAACACGCTATCTACGAACTTTTAAAGTGGAGCCTAATCGTGTTACCGTGCAGGTAGAGACCGTTTTTTCAATTGTTTCCGTCCTACTCTGTGCCCTTCGGCAGTCGCAGTCCTTTTGTTCTACACTCAGGTAGAGGGAAGGCGAGGGGAGGGGAGGCAGGGGGTTCGAAACAGGACTTACAATATCACCCAGACAGTCGCTCCGATATTCTCGCCGCTGCTACTACTGTTCTCGTTCTCGCATTGTGTTCTCGTTGATTTGTTATTAAGTTTTTGTTACATTGTTGACTGTTACGTTTTCTACTGTTCGTTACGTTTGGACTGTTCCTGTTCTGCTGTTAAGTGTTGACGAAATGCCGCGATTGACAGAGTTCTCACCTCGAGAAATAGCCGACATGCATTATTATTATGGCATGGCATGCATTATTATTATATATTATTCACATGGTCGCACAACAGTCGCTCGGACTGCATACATAAATGCTTTCCCGGGCAGACTCATACCCTCAGCTCGAAATTTTCAAGAGATTCATAGGAGGCTCTCCAACATTGGACTTGGTTTGGCACGAGATCGCCGTGAGCAACCAGCTGTCGTTATTGACAATGCGATAGAAGAGGCCATTTTAAACGATCTGTTTGCTGACCCTACAACAAGCATAAGACGATTAGCGTTGCGTCATGGCATATCGAAGACGTCTGTCTGGCGAATTTTGAAAAAGGAGGGATTGCATCCTTTCCATTACCAACGAGTACAACATTTACACGAAAATGTAGATAATCGTCCAAGATGCGTAATGTCGACGTGGATTCTAAGAAAAATTAGAGCTGACCCAAATTTTCCCAAACGCATTTTTTGGATGGACGAAGCGACATTTACCCGAGACGGCATTACAAACTGCAGAAATTTGCACCAGTGGTCTCACGAAAATCCACGATTGAAGCGGGCATCTACTTTTCAAGTAAAATTTTCAATAAACGTATGGGCAGCCTTAATCGACGACATTTTAATTGGTCCAGTCATTTTACCCACAACCCTAAATGCTGAACGTTTTTTAGAATTACTACAAAATTTACCCATGTTGATGGAAGATGTTCCCCTGGCTACGAGACGGCGGCGTGGGCGTATGTATCTCCAAATGGATGGATGTCCTGCACATTATGCGCGGGAGGTGCGGCGATTTTTGAACGAAAATTACCCGAACCGGTGGATTGGCCGAGAAGGGCCAGTAGGCTGGCCAGCGCGTTCACCTGATCTGACACCCCTAGATTATTTTTTAAGGGGTGTCATGAAGCAAAGAGTATACAGCACGCCAATAAATACCGAGGCACAGTTGCACGACCGAATAATTCAATGCGCAAATGACATTAAAAATGATCCAGGAATGATTCGTAGAGCCACTAACCAAATTAATATTCGTGCAGTAATGTGCTTGCAAAATCGAGGAGGCCATTTTGAACATTTAATGCATTAAATAAAAATGCAAAATTGTAAATTACGGATAATTTTATTAATAAAGTTATTGTGATTAAAGTCTGACTTTTATTACCTACTAAAATGTAAATAACTCCTACCTAGCCAATTTTTGAGTTAGAACATTGTTTTTTTTTTATTTGGAAGCTAAAATGGTAAAGAATAAAAGTAAGCTATAAAATTACATAGTTATAGGGCACATTTTTTTAGTAATTTGAAGTTTTTTAAAATAAACGTCTAAAAAAATCATTTTTTTCATAAAAATATTTTTTTTTACCCAAGATAGTTACTTTTTTGCGGACTATTTATTATTTCATTGTCATCGCCAGGTATTAGGCATACTGTTTTTTTTTATTTCAAAGAAATAGACCCATTATTTTGGAAGAAATCAATACTTTTGTACATAGAGTCCTTAATGAAACATGAAAATCTTAAAATACCAATAAATCCTACAATAATTTTTTATATTTTTTTTTTATATTTTTCTTGTCAATGATTCATGGTCTAGTTTCATCCCCTTTCGGGATTGCACTTTATCCAGGGACACACTGTATAAAATCGTTATTCGTCATTAGAACCTACCTATAATTGAAAAGTAATATTTGAAAGCTAATCATCATTATTAATATATGTCAGTAATATCAATCAGTTTTGATGATTTTTAAGAGATTCCCAACGTGGATCAGTGCCATCTAGTTGATTGTATATAAAGGTGAGCGTTCAGTTAGAAGTATCATGATCGAATTTTGATATTCTGATTATTCCAAGAAATACTGCCTAAATAGTGCAAATTAGTGTCAAAAGGAAAACAATTGTGCTATCGTAGTTTCCGAGAAAATAGAGTTTTTCACTGAGGCTGCTAGCGGAACGTTCGGCTAGCAGCGAAGCGTTCCGTTCCGGAAAATTGAAAATGAATGCTTCAGTATTCAGTATAACGGTAGGTTTGTGAGTGTAACGGCCCAAAATAGACACGCGGAAAAGTACCACAACAGTATCGTGACCTTGCCTACAACGACCGTATACGTCTATAAGCATGTATCTGCTTAGGATTTTAGTGAGCGTATTAAGCGGACCTTCTGTATCTGTGTATTTTGTGGTAACGGCTTGTGATGTCATATCCTATGTATGCCAGACAGTCCGATCGCGGCCGGCACTCGATGTACACGCAAATCTAATATCTACAAATATAAGTTGGTTAATCGGAGTTTTAGTACGTCACCCAGACTCACCCTAGCCTAGCTATAGTGCGTTTCAGCAATGTTTTCCACACACACACTACATAGAACTCAGACTCACCCTAAATAGAACGCAGACACACACTAACAAAATCTCTAGAAGGGTTTTTGCGTGTGATGTCTTTGATAGACAGGGGAGCCAACATAACGGCATAGGAACTATTCGTTGAAACGCATTCTACATCTATTCTTACATTGAGGCTGCTAAATGTTTGCGTTTTGTTATTGCATCAGCAACATCATTTTAAGTTTGTTGATGCAATAACAAAACGCAACTGTATGTAGATTTTGAACTTGAGATCCTAACTATAGAGCGTTTCAACGAATAGTTAGTTGGCTCCCCTGTCTATCAACGACATCAACACGCGAAGACGCTTCTACCGATTTTGTTAGTGTGTGTCTGCGTTCTATGTAGTGTGTGTCTAAGTTTTATGTAATGTGTGTGAAAAACATTGCTGCCAACATAACGGCATAGGAACTATTCGTTGAAACGCTCTATAAATAAGAAGCTCTAAAGTTCTTGATTGTTTCCTATTGGAAGACACTATTTATGCAGAGTTTTTTGACATTAGTTTGGTCTCTCTTCTAGCTGGAACCGTGATGAGGCTGCTAAATGAACGCGTTCATTTAGCAGCCTCACAAACCTACCGTTATATCTTGGGTGTTACTGAAGTATTTATTTTGAAATTTTGCATGTGGGAGGCACTATTTCAGCACTAATTTTTGACATATAACATATAACACACACACACACACACTATTATTGGAATAATCAGAATATCAAAATTCAATCATGAGACTTCTAACTGAACGCTCACGTAGAAAGCCGTGGAAAATTCCCTATTTTGCTGAAACCTGTTCCTTGGTTCCAGAGATGAGTCTGCTAGCGGAACGTTTCGTGGCAGCTTCATTGAAAAACTCGATTCTCTCTAACTACGATAGCACTATTTTTTTCCTTTGGGCACTAATTGGCAGTATTTATTTGCATAATCAGAATATCTAAATTCGATTATGAAGCTGCCAACTAAACACACAACAAACTTATTTTCTGTGTATTTGTGAGCGGCATGCATGTCACAGCAGCAAAGATAATCATTTAAAAGATACGGTTACATGCGGGTGAATTATAAATGATATATAAAATTGTACATTATCATAAGTTCAATACCAAGTTTGTACAATATTTATTTATTGGTAATTCCAAGGCATTTTGTCTTTTGTAGAATGTGTACGTTTCCCCGTATTGTCCAAACGCCTAGAGACTTTTTGATTATTTGAGGCTTTAGTGCCTTTTAAAAGAAGTCCTATGATCATACATTTACCACTTTACTATAAGACCTTTGTATATCTACATAATATGTATTCTAGCAAATAAACAATTCTATTCTATTCTATTCTATTCATATTCTGCTCATTTGTGCCGCTACGGCTGAAGAAATATTCAAGTGTATTGGTGGGCAAGACAAGGAAATGCTTTTGACATCTTTACCTAAAAATTTTCGAAACCAGGCAGCGAAGACCTCGTTTTCCTTGAAAAAACTTTTGTGACGGAGAAAAAAATAAGATCCAATAAACGTCCGACGTAAAATTTGCAGTACTTTTGATAAAATTCGTCTCAGATGGTGGTACCGAGGATTTCGTCGGGCCCACCCGAGATGAGGACAATGCGCTTGTGCAGACACAAACTGATTAGTGGAACACTGTCACTAATCGCAAACGATTATTTGTAACGCATTCGCAACATTTGTGACGTAACAGAAAAAAAGATATAAGCGATCAAATCTTTCTAGGCATTTCCCCGTCTGGCCCACCAATACACCTCAATATCTTTGCAAGTTTGGCGTCACAAACGTAGAGAAGTAGCTCCAGGTGAATGTTTTCTGCGTCACTAAAACCTAGTTAACAATAAAAGCATTCTATGCGTTAGATACAGAGATATCAAAACCTCAGTTTATATGGAGATATTGAGTAGGGTGTTTTATGTTTCTCTTTTTGTTGGACAACTCACTTTTTAGCATATCATAAAAAAAAGAAGTAGATTTGATTTAAAGTGTTTAATATACTAATACCTATGTAACAATTAATAACTTTAAATACGCAGACTTTTTCAATAGGTACTAAATAACTATTTTTGAATAAATCTATTTTAATTCTTTTTTGATCTAAAAATATACTAAATGTAACTTTTCTTGTTTTTCGGCCAGGAAAAATTTTCTAACAGCATTCAGAGCATATATTTATTACACTTATATGTATAACGATAAACAAAATAACTTCTTCCATGTATCATTAAGCTAATTACATCCTAATTAAAATTAAAGCAAAAAAAATTCTTGATCTTCTCCAGGAAAAAACTGTTAAATGCACTCCCGTCTTGTTTATTATCTAATATTTATCCGAAGTTTAGAGCTTTATCCAATCAATTTGTCTTATATTCGAAAGAATATTAAATAACGTATTGAACAAAATATTTTTCACATAATAAATACTGAAATTTGACAATAAAAATCGAACGTAAAACTTCGAAGTCGTTTATCTCAGTTTCACATTTTATGAATTTAACAGGTTTTGGCAGCATGACCACGATATTAGTTAGACTATAGAATGCCGCCGGTCACTTATGCCACAAACACAGCAGCATAATAGTCTTAAGAAAAAGTATTGCTTGTACTGATACCTTTCTCACCTTATACCTCGCCCCATGTAATAATTTTGAAATTCTGAAAAACATTTCATTAAAATGTAAAAAATTCCGGAGTCTGAGAGGCATGTCCATATTAATATCTACGTTTGTGGTCATTGACCCTAAATCAGTCTACCTACTCTGATCACTATTATATGGCAAAAATTTGTACTGAAATAGTGCCTCCCACGTGCAAAATTTCGGAATGAATGCTTCAGTAACACCCAAGATATAACGGAAGGTTTTGAGGATGCTAAAATTTAACGCGTTATTTTGGCAGCCTCATCACATCATGGTTCCAGTAAAACTACGGCGAATTTCGAGACCGAAATAATGTCAAAAATTTGTGCCTAAATAGTGCCTTCCGATACAAAACAATCCAGAACTCCAGAGCTTCTTATATAGTCAGGATCTCAAGTTTAAAATCTACATACATTTTCGTTTTGTTATTGCATCAGCAACATCATTTTAAGCTTGTCTACAAGAACAATATTAGAAATTGTGGTAAGTAGAATATTTTTTAATCTACTGAAAACATAATTTTATACTGTTGTCCTACAAAAATATAAATGAAATACACCCTACTTTTAATATCTTTATACAAATAAAGGTATTGATATCTCTGTATCTAATGCATAGAATGCTTTGATTGTTTACGATACTTTAGTGACGGAGAAAACATTCACCTGGAGCTACTTTACTACGTTTGTGACGCCAAACTTGCGGTGTATTGGTGGGCCAGACGGGGAAATGCCTCGAAAGATTCGATCGCTTATATCTTTTTGTTGTAAATGTTGCGAATGCGTTACAAATAATCGTTTGCAATTTGTGACAGTGTTCCACTAATCAGTTTGTGTCTGCACAGGCGCATTGTCCTGATCTCGGGTGGGCCCGACGAAATCCTCGGTACCACCATCTGAGTCGAATTTTATCAAAAGTACTGCAAATTTTACGTCGGACGTTTGTTGGATCTTATATTTTTCTCTGTCACAAAAGTTTTTTAAAGGAAAACGAGGTCTTCGCTGCCTGGTTTCGAAAATTTTTAGGTTAAGATGTCAAAAGCATTTCCTTGTCTTGCCCACCAATACACTTGAATATTTCTTCAGCCGTAGCGGCACAAATGAGCAGAATATGATCATAGGACTTCTTTTAAAAGGCACTAAAGCCTCAAATAATCAAAAAGTCTCTAGGCGTTTGGACAATACGGGGAAATGTACACTGTAGAATCTGGCAACACGGGTCTGCGAAAAAAACGGCATTGACGTGCGTTCCGTTTACTTTGACAACAGGATAGCCTATTATAAATATCGTAAGTGTAAAAGAGAAGGTAGAGGACAGTTGAGCTGTCAGAGCGTGGCTATCAAACGCACCATAGTGGCCGCACTTCAGCCATCCATACTTCAGATGTTTGGCCTTATAAAAATAATTTACAGCAGAATATCGTTTGTTACTTGTTTTCATTTTAACTTCGATCAAATTGTACATCAGAACGCATTTACTATTAACTTAGAGACATAGTTGTAACAAAGCACAGGAAAATATTATGCCTGCATTTTCTTTGCACGTAAAAATAGTGACGAAATTGACGATTTAATATTTAACATTTCCACAGGGGATGCAGTTATGTTCTCCGGAATGCAAGGTAAGTTCGTTGCCGTATTGTTTATTTCAAACAAGGTTATACAATATTCTGTTATTTAATAATGGAACATGCAAATATCCAACACTTAAAATTTCCATAAGGTAGTTCTCTTAAGTGCTCCTCAAACTCGGGTTATATTATATGCACCAAGCTGAGTTACTTATAAATGTCTTTTGTTGTTTATATCATTTCTGTATGATATATTCTACATTCATTCTACATTCTATCATCATATCAGCTGTGTGTTGGTTTCATTGAATTACTATAATAATGTGGTATGGTATCTGCAATACATATGTATATGTATAGCCAGGCTATGGATATCTTTCCATGCCATGGGTAGGTTAAGCCATTCTCTATATGCAGGGACAAGTCCCAAATCCTGAGGCCTAAGTTCGGTACGCACTGCCAGTATTCAGAATGAAATTAATTATTAATGACTGTTAATTTATTGGTATTAACATAAACCATTAAGTTATATGGTATTAACATAAACCATTAACTTAGATTATTAAATTGTTTTTATCATGATTCATGGAGGTTTTTGTAATATGTTTATGCATTTAATATGTGCGTATATTATACCAGGTTATTCTTTTTAACCTGCATCCATTTGCCTACGTATTGGCGAGGTCAAAAGCAATTTCTTTATCCAATAATGGCCATATTGTTTCCATACATTTAAAAAGACATACCCAACATTTTTAAACTCACTGTTGCATTAACACTCCCTAAATTCTCCTACTATATGTTTTTATTTTTGACAAATAAATACGATTTATTTACATACATAGTTTTTCATAAACACAAAAAAGAAAACCATTATTTAGCTAGGTAAAATTATTACTACATTAGACCTCTATCAGAATACGCCTTCCAAGTCGGGAGTCCCTACTTTGTCAAGGACATTGATCTGGTTGAAAAGGTAGGTACAGCACAGTTTCACCAAAATACCAAGACAATTGAAACTTTTAAGATCTTGAACAGACATCACGATTTTCTGAATTTGAGGAGTTGTTCGAATGCAGCAAAAACTTTCACTTAAGAGGATACCATCTGAAACTGCAAATTTTCTTCTCGCACAACAAGCCACACAGACATTTCTTAAGCAACAGAGTAGTACGAGCATGGAATAAGTTATCAGATGAAACAGTTCCAGCACCTAATGTCAACATATTCAAGAATAAATTGGATAAATACATATCAACATGCGAAGACCAAAAACAATAACTGGATACAGGCATTATCAGTTGTACCAATTGCCTGCCTGCTAACCTATAAAATTAATAATAAATTTTAAAACTTCCGGGAAAACAAACAAGTTTGAGTGAAAATGAATCAATCGAGTAGGAGTTCCGCATTCACACTCACCGCACACATGCGTAGTAAAGTAGGGTGCACATATGTCTATAGCATTAGAGGTTATTTTAAACCTCGAATCGCTGCACATACATGTACAGAAGGAGGCCAGGATGGCCATGCTGCGTGTTATGGACAGTGGTAGGACAGTCTGGCAATCAGTTGTAATGAGGGATCTCTTTGATGCACTCATTGCAAGCCCAGTACTGGCTACGCCATCTGATGTCCTCTTAAAGGAGTATAGTTTCAACAAACTGTACACGATTCACATACTGTGTAGGGACGAGTGGAACTGTGCGGTTCCCTAAACTCTCAGATCTGGTGACCTCATCTGGTTCACAGACGGTTCCAAAAAAGAGGGTTTTGTGGGTGCTGGAGTATGCGGAGGAGACTCGGAGACGAAGCAGTCATACAGCCTAGGCTCGTATGCGATGGTATTTCAGGCAGAGATGTACGCATTCATAAGATGTGTACAAGAAAACCTTCTGAGGTCCTATAAAAATTGAAACATATTCATAGTCAGGCAGCCCTTATGGCACTGAAATCACATGAGATTGATTGAAAACTTCCCCTTGAGTGCGCCAATGCACTTAATCAGCTAGGAAAGCACAACAACGTCACCTTATGTTTGGTGCCTGGGCATAGTGGCATCAAGGGAAACGAAATAGCAGATTTTGCTAGGAACGGAGCAGAGGCACCAGCTATTGGACCCGAACCAATAGTGGGAGTGCCTCGTTGCACCGGAAGAAGAATGCTGCAGGAATGGGCTAAGGAACAGAGTAGAATACTCTGGGCTAGTGCATCAGGCCAAAAGCATTCGAAAGCGCTCATATCTGTTTTTTCGCGGAAATATACGTCTAGAGCACTACGACTTCATAGGCCTGGACTTAGAACTCTAACTGGCCACTGCAAGCTTAATAAACACCTTAATAAAATGAAGCTTGCAGATACGGATGAGTGCCGATTCTGCCTCGAGGAAGAGGAAACTCCTCTTCATATACTCTGCGAGTGCGAGGCACGGGTCCAAGCCAGAAGCCGATCTCTAGGTGGACCGATAGTAACTCCAGAGGTCATTAGGGAACTCGATCCCAAGTGCATCCTACAGTTCATTAGAACTATTGGCCTTGAGGATATAATATAACAGGGGCAGTGATCACAATAGATCTACCTTGGTCGCAGTGATCCAGTTGGGCCCACCTTTGGTCCTATACCCCTTTACCCCCCAAATAATAATAATAATAACGTCTATTAATTTTATAGAAGTCTTTATTTAGAAATAACTTTGTACATGGGTGGTTATTCGAAAATTGCCGGAACAAAAGTTTGTGACCTTACCAATACATGGGCAAACAGATGTCAGGTCAAAAAGAGTAACCTTGTATACCCCTGAAAAACATTAGAAAAAGTTATTTGAAAAAGCCTCAAGTGAATGGTTTTATTTATTACATCTGATATGTCGAAGGATGCCTAACTCACATAATCTTGAAAAGCTATGAAAATTATCAAACATTTCCAGAATTGGGGAAGAGAATGACAATGAGACGTTTAACTGAGTAAAATCCTTTTTTCCATACCATTCAATTTACGTGTTTGCTCCTAGCAAGATTAAACAATGTTGTGGTTTTTTGGTCATCAGCAGACTTGTTGTATGCTATTTCAGTATCATGAATTTGTTCCTCATTTTACTGCGAGTTTGACATGTCTGAGCTGTACTATTTTGTTTTCTGTACTGCTTTTGTTCTACTGTTATTTCAATGTCATATGTTGTATATTACGATTTACTTAATTAAGTTTAAAAAAAAAAGACATTAACGTACTTGGAAATTTTCATTTAGCTCATTAGTCATTCACAGGTGTGGCTCAAAATGATGCTAAGTGGAAATCTATGGGGAGGCCTATATTTAACTGTCCATAGCGAATGTCTTCCATCTTATATTATGATGATGATTTGGGTTTATTTTTGCAGATGACGATATCCCTGGTATTGGTCAATATGATGACTTCCACACTATTGACTGGCAGCGAGACATTGCTAGAGACCGCATGCGTCATAGATACATTGTTAAGAAGAGGCAGGATTCTTTGTGGGATCTAGTCAAAGTAAGTATTAGATAGACATAACTTCACGGATCTCACCTGATGGAGCAGAGTGAGCCAGAGTAATCAAATTTTATTGAGCTGATTACATATTTAATATTTTTTTATTTTACCTCATATATAATTCATATAAAATCTGATTCCATATATGCATAACTACACGAAAAAGCGAAAAATTACATAATTGAATAAGAGAACTTTCAAGAGAAAAACGGATAACGGTCTTATGGTGACATTTATACTATTTGAAAATAATATTAAATTTAAGTTTAGAGCAATGAATAATATTCAGTTTCTTTTGGATTTTCATGATTTTCCAAAAGCCTTGTTATACATACAATTAAATTTTACAATCGTATTTTTTAGGGAGCACATGATGCGTGGTCCGGGTGGGTGTGTGTACTACTGGTCGGAGTGTGTACAGGTGTAGTAGCTGGTGTCATAGATATTGGAGCATCGTGGATGACAGACCTTAAGTTTGGAATTTGTAAACAAGCTTTCTGGTTCAATAGAGAACAGTGCTGTTGGTCAAGCAACGAAACTACATTTGATCATGGGAATTGTTCACAAGTGAGTTGATTATTATTTTTTATCATTTAAAATGCTATCACGATATTATTTTATTTTAATGTTGTATAATATAGGTAGATATTGAGATTTCTACCAGCAGTATTCTAAGCCAAAAACATCCGGTCATTTCATGTAACATCATTGTCTCTTGGTCCAACACTGTGTTCTTTTTTCTGTATTTTTTGTATTATTTCAGTGGCTCACATGGCCGCAAGTATTTGGGGAGACGCGAGAAGGGGCAGGCGCCTATATCATCAGCTATTTATTCTATATAGTGTGGGCTCTGCTGTTTGCAGCACTGTCCGCTTCGCTAGTCAGGATGTTCGCGCCCTACGCATGTGGTTCTGGTACGTATTAAATGACCTTGGTCCTCACTTTCAAACTATTGTAACAGGGGTTGAAAATGGAACGCTTCTATTTGCTTTCCGCTTACCCAATAGTGTCGTTCATTACAAAAAAAATCTGCTTACGATGACGGGAAATTGTTTGGTGCACGCCGCCATTTCTCCTATCATCAGTCCTTTCCTTTAATTGACGCAGTCGTACATTTAATAAAATTCTTTTCAGGTATACCTGAAATAAAAACTATTTTGAGTGGTTTCATCATTAGGGGGTACCTAGGCAAATGGACCTTGATAATAAAGGTGGTTGGACTTATCCTCTCTGTATCTTCTGGATTGTCTTTGGGAAAGGAAGGACCTATGGTACATATTGCCAGTTGTTTAGGTGAGTTAAGTAGTTAAATTTAACTTTAAATTGCATTTAATGTAACGGTTTTTGGTTAATGGTTTTATTTATTTTAAAGGTAATATTTTGTCATACTTGTTCCCGAAATATGGACGTAACGAAGCCAAGAAGCGTGAGATATTATCGGCTGCGGCAGCAGCGGGCGTGTCGGTGGCTTTCGGTGCTCCCATTGGCGGCGTCCTGTTTAGCTTGGAGGAGGTAAATATTTAGTTTCGGTTTAAAGAATATTAAACAATAGTATTTATTTTTGACTTATCTCTATAATTTATTTTCAGGTGTCGTACTACTTTCCTCTGAAAACATTGTGGCGCTCGTTCTTTTGTGCTTTGATAGCCGCTTTCATCTTGCGCTCAATCAATCCCTTCGGAAATGAGCATTCTGTGTTATTCTTTGTTGAATACAACAAGCCTTGGATCTTCTTTGAGCTGATTCCTTTTGTCGGACTTGGCATCATTGGGGTAAAATTGGTTTACTTTTCATTTCCTATTTTGTATAAAATCGACAATGAATTTACGATACTTAAATATGATTTTAATTTCGAACAGGGTTGCATAGCTGCCATATTCATAAAGGCTAATCTGTACTGGTGCCGCTACCGCAAGTACTCCAAGCTCGGCCAGTACCCCGTGACGGAAGTTTTAGTGGTGACCCTCGTTACCGCGATCATCGCGTACCCCAACCCATATACTCGCATGAATACCAGTCAGCTGATATATTTGCTCTTCAACCAGTGCGGCATATCTAATTCGGATCCGCTGTGGTAAGTAAAGTAGTGCATACTACTGACATTCTTTGTTAGTAATATACCAGTGTGTTTGGATATAACAGTATAAGTACATAAATGTATAATATCTTGTTTCAGTGATTATAATCGCAATTTTACCGATGTGAATTCGGCTATAGAGAAGGCTGCGGCCGGGCCGGGCGTCTACCGTGCTATCTGGCTCCTGTTCCTAGCTCTCATACTAAAGCTAGTCATGACTGTGTTCACGTTTGGTATTAAAGTTCCGTGTGGTCTGTTCATTCCCAGTCTCGCACTCGGGGCTATTGCTGGCAGGATTGTTGGTATTGGTAAGTAACCTTTATGTGTACTGGTTATTAGATTGGCTGGTTCTCCATTGCGATTGTAAGTCCAGTTTCAATTTCAATTTCAATTCTTTATTCAATTTTTTATTTTCAGTTCTTTAGGCATCAGTCGCTTTACTACGAAATTAAAATATTTTATTTGAAGTAGATAGCAGTGTACACTTTCCAAACATCATTCTTTTATCGTATACCCGCCGTTTCGGTAAGTGTTTGCGGAGTGAGAAGAAACGACGGGTTCAAAGAAACTCCCTCCAACACATTTTTAAATACTTCTTATATTTTATTACATCAGGTTAAATGATGATTGGGTCATATTAGGGTCTACCATTATAGTACTTGAATTGGAATAAGTGTGTCTTCCTGAGTTATTCCATATTTTTTTGATCATCTGAATTCATCTGACCATGTAACACACATAGGTGGAGACTTGTAATTAGCATAGACCTATTATTTGATGATACTTAAGACTCCGAATAATAATAAAATTAAAATAAATAAAATAAATTATTTGTAGGTGTCGAGCAACTAGCCTACAACTACCCGAAGATCTGGCTGTTCTCGGGCGAGTGCTCGACGGGCGAGGACTGCATCACGCCCGGCTTGTACGCCATGGTGGGCGCGGCGGCGGTGCTGGGCGGCGTCACCAGGATGACAGGTTGGTGGAGCTCAGTGTACACATCGGTTTTTGTTGTTGTAGCAATTAGTTAACAACCCATATCGTCCCCACTGCAGGGACACGTGTCTCTTCGGGAATGTTAGACCATACTCCACACACGGGGGCCTTGTCCGGATTGGTGGGGGGTTGTGGGGCTAGTGACCAACCCTAGTGTTAGAAGTTTCAAGCCACCTATAAGGCCTCCAACATAGCTTAACACTGCCATCTAGTGATGACAGCCGGCACGAACGGATTAACGTGCCTTGTGAAGCACGGAAATGGTCGAGATAAATACCACAAATAGTCAAACCCATCCAGGTTATGACCGTATCTGTAGTCAGTTAACCTTCGTGATCGAGACGACCACGCAAGCCGCACTGATTTAACAAGTAGCTAAAGTGTATAAAAAGCTTTTAAAAAGAAAGTTCAGTCAGTAGTGGTCTATACCATCCCGCTATACAAGCCCTACTTGTATGATAGTGCCGGCTCTATGAATAATTTTACTACTTAGACTTTGTGCCATTGAAATAAATCTTCATGTTGTAGTAGCTAAAAAGTGACATGCGATACTATTTGAAATCGTGAGTTTAGCAATCCATATGAGCCGAGAACAAAGAAGTATCCATCTAAATCAGTGGTTCTCAAACTTGCTTTGTCTACCACCCAGTTTGAGAGTTAACTATTTTCTACCCTCCCCCCTAATTTTTTTTATTAAAATTTTAAATATCAGAAAAAAACCAATCAGTCATCGTCCCTCTAAACAGCTTCAACACCCTCCAATTTATTCCAGGGCTTTTAACGCCTTTAGGCCTCCAGCAAGGGACAAAGATTGATTTAAATATACGTAATGTAGTGTCAAATGAACCCTAAATGTTCTGGTAACAAAAGTGACATGCATTTGTATTCGAAACCGTGAGTATATCTCCATACGAGCCGTTTAACGTATCAACAAATGAATATCCGTCTAACGTATCCATCTAACTAAATAAATGTAACGTGTGCAGTGTCCCTGGTGGTGATAATGTTCGAGCTGACGGGCGGGGTGCGGTACATCGTGCCTCTGATGGCGGCTGCCATGGCGTCCAAGTGGGTAGGCGACGCGCTGGGCCGGCAGGGCATCTATGACGCGCACATCGCGCTCAATGGGTACCCTTTCCTTGATAGCAAGGACGAGTTCCAGCACACCTCGCTCGCCGCCGACGTCATGCAGCCCAAGTAAGTCGGCTGTTCCAATATAAAACACTGAATATGCCAATTTTACAAAAAATGACATTCTTACATTTGAATATACCGCATACAATCTTAGCGGAGACTTTTTTCGATAGCTTCTAAAATAACCAAGATACTGAGCTACCGATAAAAGGCAGTCAATAAAGTATTTTGAAAGTTTTAAGGGCACAAACTTTCTTTAAAACCTTGCTCATGTAAAATTTTCAAATGGCGACAGTGTTTTATTTTGGAACAGTGGTGATCTCAACCATCGGTCGCGCCTCCGTACCAGTAGTTCTACTGAGTAGTCCTACTGGTAGTACAAATGATACAACACTGTAGCTGTAGTAGTTTTTCGCACCGATATGGCTTAATGAGCGAGCTGCGGTGAACTTTTTATGAACTGTCGAAAACGATATATTATTGTTATGAAATTTTTCGAGTTGCCCAAATATGACTTCATAATTTTCCAACATAAAAGCTATTTGTAGTTTTTTTCTCTCTTATTGTGTGGTACAATTTAACTGTCTATCCTGAGGGATAGACTGCGGTTGCCTAGCATTTAGCTGGTTTTATACTTGACATCATCCGTAATAACGTGTAGGAATTTAGATTTACACCTACTATGGACGTGTTCTTACAATCAGTGAACAAATTTTGGTAATCCTGCTTTCAAACATGTGAGAAATAGTATTGCCTGTTCCCTTGTCAACGTCAGACATCTCAGAAGGATTACTTAGCACAAAAAAAAAATGTTCATATTTAAACTTCATGCACACTTTCATTGGTAATGTAGGCGAATTTTTTAACAAGTGACGAGTGAGATATTTGTAATGTAGTATGTAGGATTTTTTTTATTTTATAATATGATATAGATTTAAATTGTCTGTAGGTAGCGAAATGATTTGATCTATCTAAAGCGGTACTGTTTATTTAGTTTTATGTTAAAAGTTGTCCTAGCCTTTGTCCAGCAGTTGATGTATTTTGGCTTATATTGGTGATAAGTTTGAAATAATAAAAATGTCACGACATGCCACAGGGTTTTATTACAATTGCTGAAAGCAATCGACAATAATATATCACTTACTACCAGGTTAATTCACCTCCTAGAATATGTGAATACATATTAATATGTGAATGGAAAATCAAAACAAAAACCTATAAAGAATCGTTTCTAAACGTATGGCTCTGCGAATTATGCTTAGTTTTTATTCATAGCGATAACGCTTATCGATTTTTTTACTAATGTTGAAAGAGCTCATCATTTGAGTTAATGCATGTTTTTTCTAACAGCTTCTGAAGTAAGGAAGTATAGTCATGGCAAAAGAAATCGAATTTGTGATGACGCTTAATTGTCTTGCACTAATAGAGCTCAAAAAACTAAAAAAGTATTTCACTCCGTGTGTCCAGGGGTTCTGGCGCCTAGACTATTGGATATGGATATGGATGAAATTTGGTCTACGGCAATATTTTGTATTATCTTCATTCTTTTTTTATTTTTTCTTAGCGCAACTTTGCTACTGAAATAAAAAAAGAACGAATAATTTTTTCTCAAAAATGTCTGTAACGATTTTGATTTTTGATGCGACGGTACACTACTATAATTTTATATAGCCTACTATAGGAGGGTAGTTCATGATTCCATAAAAAATGAAATGAAAATATTTTATTCGAAGTAGGTAGCAGTGTACACTTTTCGAACGTTATTCTTTTATCTACCTAACGCGAGGTTCCTACCACTCGGAACTCGTATACCCACCGTTTCGGGAAGTGTTTGCGGAATGAGAAGAAACGGCGGGCCCTAAAGAAACTCCCTCCAACACATTTTTTTTAAAGTCTTATATTCTATCTATCTATCTATCAGCCGAAAGACGTCCACTGCTGGACAAAGGCCTCCCCCAAGGATTTCCACACCGACCGGTCCTGTGCGGCTCGCATCCAGCGGCTTCCTGCAACCTTTACCAGGTCGTCGGTCCACCGAGTCGGGGGCCTGCCCACACTGCGCCTTCCGGTGCGCGGTCGCCATTCGAGAACTTTACTGCCCCAACGGCCATCTGTTCTACGAGCTATGTGCCCTGCCCACTGCCACTTAAGTCTAGCGATTCTGAGAGCTATGTCGGTAACTTTAGTTCTCCTACGTATCTCCTCATTTCTGATTCGATCACGTAGGGAAACACCAAGCATAGCACGCTCCATCGCCCTTTGGGTGACTTTGAGCCTTCTTATAAGGCCCATAGTAAGCGACCATGTCTCGGATCCATATGTCATCACTGGCAACACACACTGGTCAAAGACTTTAGTCTTGAGGGACTGCGGTATTTTGGACGTAAAGATATTGCGAAGCTTCCCGAACGCTGCCCAGCCGAGTTGGATTCGACGATTGATCTCTTTCTCGAAGGATACTTATATTCTATTACATCTTAATGCTAGAGATCAATAAATGAATTATACAATGTCATGTCTGTAAATAAAATATGCATAAATAAGAATAAAGAAAGAAAGGATTCAAAAGAGATAAAAGTAAAAATTATTTGTAGCTAATGACTAACAATTCAAAAACCAATGACAAGAGCAGGCCAGTTCACACGGACAGCACCCGATCACGAGTATAACGCGAGAGTCAGCCATCGCTCCCCTCAACCATATTTGAGGGAAGGGAACGACCCGGCTCCCGATACGCCACCATCCGCTCCAAATCGAGACTTCTGAAAAGAATATACTCAAGCCTGATTAATAATACTCCTGTTGTTTGCAAATACTCGTATTATGTAATGACAATCCTGTGTAAGTCATACGGTGAAATTATTCGCGAGAATTTCGCGAATTATTGCATAGCGTGGTTTTACAATTTATTTAATTGATTTATGACGTAGCTACGCGAAATTGTTTTAAGCTTGTCAATATAATTATAAATTAAGGTTTGGAACTGGTAATTGTAAAACGGTTTATAAGAAATTGACGATATTGGAGTCAGTAGTGTAACAAAAAAATTATCTGACTTCAACAAAGCTAATGTAAAATTATTAATTATTAATGTAGGATATTGCCTGAAAGATTTGTGCACTTTCGACATCACCTCACCTGATCTAAGTGTCATGTTGCTTAAAATAAATTAATAATAAGAAATTCGATACCTGTGCTATAAGCAGTGATCTTATAAACTTCGACGAACAGAGTGGAGACTTCCTTACGAGAACATTTTGTTTTTCTGCGACAATTGTCCCGGGGTTATCCCCGGGCGTAAGCACATTATCAATTAATGTTATTTGAAACTAGCTTTCCGCCTGCGACTTCGTCTGCGTGGAATTCTATTATATTGCGTTTTCATAAAATAAAAATATTATTATTTATATAAATAAAAATCTCGTCGCTAAGTTAAGATAGATATAGTCTACCTATTCCAAATAACACTAATTCTTAATTTACTTAAGTGATCTCACGAAACCCGGGTAAATTTTCCCGGTTTTTTTTTTGTAAGGAAGTCTCGGAAAGACAGTAAGTAAATACAGTCTACCTATTCCGATAGATAAAATACTTCAATTATAATAACTTTTAGGTGGAATTGACGAGCTCAAATAATCCCTCTTAACTCTTTACTTTGATGTTCGTTATATAAAGTCTTTGAACCTATAACATAGATAAGATCAGATGGACTGATGATGATCTGGCGATCAGGATATGGACTGATGAATATCTGCCGATTAGGATCATGTGCCACAGTCTTGCAATCGTGCTTTGTGGAAATCTATGGCGGTAGCCTATGTTCAAAACTGGACGTCTTTTGGCTAAGATGGTGATGGCGAATGTCTGTGAATCAGCTAGCTATCATAATGCCTGTAAATATCCTTTGAAGCTGAAACGCGAAGTACTTGCAACTAAGATGCTTTTTGATTGGCTTTATTTTCTAAAATTTTGTCGCCAAACACCTTTGATGGTTTTTATATATTGAAAATAAGGTAGTCTAATGCACTGGCGATTCTTGATAAACCCATTTCTACCTATAGTATAAACATCAAGCCTTACCATCAGGTAAGATTGCCAATCAAAAGGCGCAAAGAGCACTAATAATATGTTGTCTGCTGTGTATCCTTGCATAATGCGTTATAGTTTTATAAAATATAATTGTGCTGCCCTAACCAATCTAAACCTGTCAATGTGTTTTTTTTCCACTGCGAAATATACACCTATTAATTATAGTTTAGCGCTCTCGTATTGAAGTGGACTGTTTGTACGAAGCCATTTTTTATAGAAAACCGCAAATTATAAAGAAGCTAGTCGTTTGGCACATATGTACAAAGTATTTTTTTTTTCAGTTAGTTTAAATTCTTTAGAGATGTTTCAACTTCCGCAACCGTTTCAAGGAACCAATAGTCAATTCGCAAAGTCGTCTATTTTCACGGCGAAAGTTGTTCAGTTAAAAAGAAGATGCTCCAGTTTAAATAGTTTCAGTTGATTTTGTTACACCTTATAAAAAAGTCAATTCTGACTACATCGGTACATCTCTAATTTTGAACATTATTTTATTGATAGTGCAATAAAGAGTAATTTAATTTGACCGATAATCGAATGAAATCTTCGCAGACGCAACGAGACGCTCGCCGTGATCACGCAGGACTCCATGACGGTGGACGACGTGGAAACGTTACTCAAGGAGACGGAGCACAACGGCTACCCCGTGGTCGTGTCCAAGGAGTCGCAGTACCTGGTGGGATTCGTCCTGCGCAGAGATCTCAATCTAGCTATAGGTAAGGCTGTGTAGCCTCCCAAGGTAAAGTTTTTTTTATTCATGATGAGCGTTTGATTCCAATTTCACCTGATGGTGACTATGGAGTCGATGGCGGAATATGCAATCCCAAATACATAGAACCTATTCACTCTCGCCTTGAAGATCCCTAGGTTCATCGACAAAAGACTCGGGAAACACCGACGCTGGCAAGGAATTCCATTCCCTTGAGGAACACATAATGTTGCAGGATATTTATTTGAAAATTGAGAATGTACAATTCATATAACATACTCTATGTTTTTACGAAGAGTCTCCCAAATAGTTGACATTGACAAAATCACGCTTTATAGATGTAGAATAAATATTAAATTTCGGTTAAATACTACCTTCCAATTAATAAACTAACATTATGGACAACTTCGAATTGTTTTATCATGGTTTACATATTTTATCAATTATTCCAGCCAACGCGCGGCGCACGCTTGAAGGCATCACGGGCCAGACGGTGGTGATTTTTGCGGGCAGCAACACGGCGCCGGCGGGGCCGCCGCAGTACCTGCCTCTCAACCGCATCCTGGACATGGCGCCCATCACCGTCACCGACCAGACACCCATGGAGACCGTCGTCGACATGTTCCGCAAGCTCGGCCTGCGGCAGACCCTCGTTACGCATAACGGGTAAGCGGCGGCGTCCCGTATCCTTAAAATTTGTAATTTAGGCGATACATATCAAATGAGCTTAAGGCCTCGTGTAGGGAGACGCGAAACGTTGCGCGGTGCGTCAGGCGTTACGTTGCGCGGTTAAATCAAACATATGGTAATTTATAAGAGCGTTCATGTAGAAGCGACAACGCGCTAAGGAACGCTCTTATAGATTACCATATGTTTGATTTGAGCGCGCGACGCGACCTTTGACGCGCCGCGCAACGCGACGCCTGACGTGCCGCACAACGCCCCGCGTCTCCCTAAACGAGCCCTAAGTCCACCACTACTATAAGGTTCACTTTTAAAATTAAAGTAAACTAAACTTTAATTTTAAAAGTAAACTGCCTTGCCTGCAACTGTCTTGATCTTAACCCATTAAAATGTAATATTGTAACATTTACACGGAAACTTAAACCAATACATTTTAATTACACACTAAAAGGACACAAATTACCAAGAGAGTCATTAATTCGTGAACTCGGCGTCTTTCATGATTCCAAGCTACTTTTTGACAACCATATTAATAGTATTATTGCTAAAGCTTCACGAGCTTTAGGCTTTTCCTTCGTAATTCTAAAGATTTTAAAGACTGTACTTATGTTCGAAGCCATTTGGAATATGCCTCTGAGATTTGGATCCTTTGTATAGGCACGGGGTCTCATTGCATACAACGAAAACCTTAGTTCATTAAAATGTCAATAGATGGCACGACAAGTATCGATTTTCTCAAAGAAGTTTTATATCGTCGCTCCGCTCCTCTATAGAACGCTAATACGTTAGTTTCAATATGAAACCGCGTGGACGAAGTTGAGGGGTAAATCTGAGGTGCGGGAGGGGGAAGCTTCATAACTGTTCGAATTTTTGAATCTAAGAATGTCATATGTTTGAATTACGACCAATCACCGCAAGATGTCAACTGTCTAAGGATTTAAATCGTCGAATAGCAATAGAGTATTTGAAAATGATAAAACTCAAAATACGACTGAAAGATCTAGTGATGGAGCTAATAGAAAGGATCACAAATATCGAAAATTCTTAAGATACTTTTAAAATGAGGATAACAAAATAAATTAAAAACAATACTAATACAAATTCACAAATATAATACAGTAAAAATACATATTAAAACAAAAAATATATATTATAAAAATCAAACCGAATCATAGTTTCCAAAACATATCTATAGCCAAGCTGGGCGGAAATGTTAGGAGAAAATTTTCCAGCTGTCGTGTCTGCTTATAGTCTTAATTCTCGTTTAATTTTTATTTGGATTCCTTTGGAAACTGAAAATAATTAGAAGAAAAAATAAGTCAAATATATTTCATGTCTACTTTGGATAAAACTATGTAAATATGCAGTTGGATATTTTTTGTTGCTAAACTTTTTGCTATATCTATCGAAAAGTCGATGAAGTGTTACATCACTACCGTATGTTCTACAACGAAGTTATATAAATTAAAATTAGTCACTATATGGCTTACTTCTGGTATGAAACCCCGCACATTTGATGTATTGAGATGCCCAGTGCGGTTTCCGCATTAGACAACGATGCAACTTGGCATTTTTACGACAAATTTACACACATTTTGTCCGATGTTACCTCGACCATTGACAGAAATAGACTGAAAGACGAAAATTGAACAAAAATGACATTTCAATTTAACTTGGCCATCTGCCCACCTTGTGGCGAGCGGCCGATGCCCTGTATTGCTAGTCTATAGGGGGGGGGGAGCGGGGTGCATGTCTGTGGATTTTCTAATCGAAGTTCATGCAAAACGAAGAAAAGACCCATAAAGTTGCTAAAAATAAGTGTTTTGACTATTGTAATAAACCAAAAAGTATGACAAAGGCCGATAATGCACTTTATTATCAATTACTACAAATTATCTGATCACGGCGATGCATATCTAAACTACTTTCGTCTTAACTTGTCAGAGTTGAGGAATGGCACGTACTAGTTGAGTACCAGTTTATATCGTGAATTGATAGATGGCGCTGATACAATACAATTGAAAAACGTAATGAGTGGTTTACGTTTTGTTTTTCATATTTCAAATTATGTATTTTTATTTAGTAATATCATAGATAATATAATACTAGTAGGTTATGTGCAAAAAAAATCAACAAAAGCAAATGAAGCTACAGGTAAGCAACCAGAATGTCTTCATTAATAGCCCGCGCCCTAGATGTCGCTAGTAGCGGTAGTTCTCAATAAGTGAAAAAAATAGCCCGAAGAATAGCCCGAGTTACGGCAGTCGCATTTCGTTGTATGACATGAGGTATCTGTACGTTAGCATTATAAAATCTGTGGTATAGGTAACACCTATATATCTCGCATTGGGAATATACAAAAAAAAGTTTCTACGGCATCTTTCATTTCGCACGAGAGACAATTGTGACTCTTCAAAGTATCTCGAAATATGTAAAAAATACCACCTGCTTCCACTCAGTAAACGTCGCGAAATAGCAGATTTAATATTTCTACTGAAGATCGCATCAGGCTATATATTGACTGTCCTGAATTATTGGCTTTTATTTCTTTAGTAGTTAACCTCAGCTATAATCCCTTATTATCCGTTCCCTTAGCGTCTACTAACTTCAGGCAGAATATATGTTTGTGGCGAGCAAGCAATAATTTCAATAAATTATGCAAAGAATATCAGCTTTATCTATTTTGTACCAGTGTATTACCGTCAAGAAAAATGCTGAGTCAGCCTTTCTTCGAGGACTAATAGTTGTAACCTAAAACTAAAGTTACATGGCTAGTGCCTTAATTTGTAACAATTCTCTCTTTTGTTGCTGTTGTTTGTACCAGCGTGTTGCTGTATGTTTAAAGTTATAATTATATTACTTGCTTCTTCTCGATACTCATTAATTCATTATTTTATAGTATGCTGTATCGTAACAATATGATTATTTTTATTTAAATTGCGTTATAGGTTACTATTATAAATGCAAAAATAATGGACCAACACGGAAGAAAGAGGTAGGGGCAGGGGCTTAAAGACGCGTTTGTACCAGAACCGATGTCGCCGAAATCACACATCACCACCTAGTATATGTACGCAATACTAATGCAAAAGGCCTTTGATTGGATCATAAATATAGCACGTAAAAATATAAAAAAATAGCAACATTGAAATCTATTACTTCGTCCATAAAGCTCATACAAAACGAGCAAATAAAGGCGTATTTTATAGTGACATCTAGTGCTGAGTAGCAGAAACTCTAGATGAAGGAAAATTCTAAAAGCGCCTCATAAACGTCCTAGTGAAATTAAACTTTCACTGCATATTATAGTTTAATAGTTTAGTTTATTTCAATATAATAAGAGACAATGTTTCTTATTTTAAAAATTGGTTACATATTTGACACAAATTTATAGTATATACTATAGTATAGCTCTTATGTGCATGCTATTAGATTGTGGGTCTTATCCATACTAAGTTTTAAAAACTTGTGTTATGGATAGTCACCATATTAATAAAGCACAACTTTATTTACCTATAACTAGTACACGTCATTACACGTCATTTCCGTTCGCTACTCGATTAGGGATGTAACTAATCTTCTATCACTGAAATATCGATATCTGGAAATGTTTCCCTTGAAATACCCGATGTTTCAAAGTCAAAGTCAAAATATTTTTTATTTAAGTAGATGCTGTACGCATACTTTTAAATCGTCTTTTTTTCTACCTAGTACAAAGTTCCTACCACGCGAAACTTGTACACTCAACGTTTCGGGAAGTGTTAGCGGAGCGAGAAGAAACGTCGAGTCCAAAAGAAACTCGCCCCAACACAATTTTTGAAATAAATACTTAATATCTATTACAACTGATGTCATTACTAAAGCTATGAGCTGGAAGATCTATACATGTCCATACATCATTGTCATTAACATAGTCTTGGGTTTTATAATATCCTCTTGAACACAGGCATTTCTTTACATAAGTCTTAAACTTATTTTCGGATAAACTAATTACATTTTCAGGTATTTTATTGTAGAATTTTATACACTGCCCCATGAACGACTTCTTTACCTTACTCAGTCTCGAATAAGCAACTTCGATATTATTTCTATTTCTAAGATTAAAATTATGCCTGTCACTGTTTTTTGGAAATAAATCTAAATTCTTACGAACATACATGATGTTTTCATATATGAATTGACTGGCAACAGTTAAAATATTTATTTCTTTAAACTTGTTCCTCAATGACTCTCCAGATCGCATCTGATAGATAGCGCGAATGGGTCTTTTTTGCAGTATGAAAATAGTTTCTATGTCAGCCGCATGTCTCCAAATTAAGATGCCGTAAGACATTATACTATGACATTATACTATGTTTCCGGAAACGTTCAAGAGACTAGAAAATCTACTGTGCCAATCAGTTGAATAGCCTCACTCTATTTTTAGGATAATAATTTGTTTACGAAGATATAAACTAAATATTGTCTGTAATTTAATTACTCTGTATGTGCAATGAATAGCGACGTGCTTTAATTAAGAAAAAAACAATTTTAAACACATCCATGGTGCCAAAACGCGTCGCGCCCACGTTTTACCCCATTCACAAGAATAGCCCCGCTTAGTTTGTTGCTGTCTTACGAAGTAGCCACTGTTAATTATTTCAATATTTTTTAGTTATTTAGTTACTACTCTAGTTGTACAAAACGAATAACAATAAAAGATTAGCTAAGGAGCGTAGATTTAATTATGAGACGCGGTCAAAGATGAAGCAATGAAGACATACTTAGGATTGGTCTTGTATTTGCACAACAATAAGCAAACAGATAAATACCCAGACATTTGGGTTGTAAAAATATTATACAAGGTTATTCTTTTTGACCTGACATCCTTTTGGCCACGTTTTGGTGAGGTCAAAAGCAACAACTTTTGTTCCGGCAATTTTCCAATAACAGCCATATTATTTTCCATACAAAAAAAAACTCAAGACTTCTTCTTGATCTTTTCGAGATTTTACCCTAATTAAACATTAAGTCCGCAATACACACAGAGGTGGCCGTGGGGCGGTACCGGGAACAGTATTTTTTGTAATGTTTTATAAAACCCTTCACTTCAAAACCGGCCAGGCGCTGCGAGTTTTGGTGTGAAGGGTTTCATAGTAATCCGAACATTACAAAAAATACCGCTCCCGGTACCGCCCCGCGGCCGCCTCTTTGTGTAATGCGCTTTAACTATCATAAATAGAAAGCAAGACTCGAAAACATATAAACAAACTGTTAAAGAATGCAATAACTGGCATAAAAAAGTCACACGTGATTTTGAGTAGATATTACGACAAAATAATGCACAAGACTGACCATAAGACAATAGCTTAAAAACAAAATTAGCGAAGAATTGGAGCAGCTCGCCTTATCCTATCCTATAATATATATATTTTAATTAGGTGAGGCTCTTCATGTGAACGACCAAAAACATGATTAAATTATATTTTCCTGTGTAGCATTAAATTTTCATTCCTGTACAATGTACATAAACTAATACAACACAACTATATGAGTCAATGACAATTCTTACGTTAGTTGTAATATGCTATTAACATATTAATAACTAAAGAAAAACATGTGAGGCTATTTAAGTAATCGTCACTGTATTTTTTCGTCATTAAACAATTCCAGAAACAGCAGGTTTCAAGGGGGTTCCCTTGAAACATCGGGTGATTCAAGATAATCTATTTTTTAGGGTTCCGTACCTCAAAAGGAAATAACCCTTAAGGATCACTTCGTCGTCCGTCCATCTGTCTGTCTGTCAACATCCTTTTCCTCAGGAATGCGTAGATGTATCAAGTTGATTTTATTATTCATTAACTTGATTTTTTTTATTACATTTTATTTGACATTACGTTCTATTATTATTTTTTTGACATTGTATAAAATCAAATTTTTAATGATGAAAATTTGCATGCTTATATAATATTAAGCTAAAAACACAGTGTACGCTATATTCAATAAGAACTATATTTTTACTGTTTTATTCGAATTTGAATTTGATATCAAATACTCAGGCCTGCTATCCCTTGAAGCTGTAAAAAAATCAAACTTCTGTGCCAACGCAATCAAGAGATACGGCCGTTTATGTCGCATATTTGGATACTCGCATGGGAATTAAAACCTATAGGGTACTTCCCGTTGACCTAGAATCATGAAATTTGGCAAGTAGCAATGTCTTATAGCACAAATAAAGGGAAAAGTCCGAAAACCATACATTTTTAGTTACATCACATTTTTGAAATTCTCATGAAAGTGTCCAAATATGCATCATAAATGGCCATATAATATCTCTTGATTGCGTTGGCATAGAAGTTTGATTTTTTTCACAGCTTTAAATGATTGCAGGCCTGAGAATTTGATATAGAGTTCAAGTCATTTGTGATTATGAAATTATATGGAACCCTTGTGCGCAAGTCCGAATCTCACATGGCCGGTTTTTTTATCTAGGGTTGTCACTTTTCGAAACTAAAAATGTGACAGTACTATTTCAAATTTAAAGGCGCTTAGGCAATCTTATCGGTTTCAAGAGTGATTTAGTTTTTAAATTATACCTTTCATTCGAAAATTACTTGTGAAGGTTAACATAAATGGTCCATCCTCGATAGTCATAATACTGAAAATGAATGGCAATAAATAAGAGAGAAGACAAAACTAGATTTTTAAGACCATATTTGATTAATTGGATGAAAGTGTGACAAAATAATAATAATAATAATAATAATATCTGGGACAAATCACACACGGTCATCTGGCCCCAAACTAGGATTACCTGTATCTTGGGAACCAGAGACTGATATACATACACATATACTTTTAAATATATACATATATAGATATAATACACCCAGACTCAGAGCAAACAATTCTGCTCATCACAGAAAAGTTTGCCCTGTGTGGGGATCGAACCCACGAAAATCACCTTTAACTGTGTAAGGTGGAGCTTCTATTTTTTGATTCTGAACAGCTTGCCTCAAGTAACCAATGCCACCTACCTGTATAACTTTTTTCTTTTCATGTTTATGTTTATATTTTCCTGTTTTGTAGTGCAATAAAGTGTTCATTCATTCATTCGATGCCAATAATCAATTCACATAAAATTTGATTCAGCAGATTTTTTAGTCAATTAAATTAATTAATTAGTTTCAGCATGTAGTTTTAGTCAATTAACAAGGATATCAACTATTATTTAACAAATACTGTGACTTTTCTGTCCGCACGAACTAACCATCTGGTTGGAAACTGTGCGAATTCGTGTCCACGAACTGTCGCGAAGATTGCTACAAATTATCGAATCATGTTAAGCTCACGAGTCACGCACGACACGAATAAAAGAGAGGGCGGCACCGTATGGAAAAAATGTGTTACTTGTTTGGTTTATTTGGATTTTTTTTCGATCCCGTGCAAAAGTTGGTAACATTTGAACCTTTTTAGAAAGCTTATGAAACAAGGAACTTTTTTGATTAATTTGTACGCCAAGTTCACTACATTTTTTCTAGTAATACTCAATTACTTATGGAAAATTTATACAAAATAATATTTTTATGCAACTTAAGACCGTTTATTTTTGAGACTTTGTGAGTTTTGGATAAGGATTTTTTTTTCAAAGCAAGCGCTCATTTCTCAGCTTTTAAAAAAATAACAATTTAATGTAAACGGTGTAATGGTTTTTTCATAATTAATTGTTTTTGGTAACAAGGTAGAAAATTTCAAAAAAATCTTAAAACAGTAATATCTCAGTAACCATATATTTTTGACCCCTGGTTAACAGGACTTAATTTGTTGCAAATGACCTCTAGTATAACCCCTTTGAAAGATCACGTCGAATTACCAATCATCCTGTATAGGACAATAAAAATCAATTATATCTCTGCAACCGGTGATGTTACGAAAAAAATACCTATTACATGTTTGATCATTTAGGTATCCTCTATCGATTTAAGTAGGTTTCAAACTGCGACACCACTTTTGTGAAAATTCGACAGGTCATAGGCCACAAATCTTCCTACCCCTTTATACGATAGTGTCGCCGCCATGTATGATAGCTTGCTGCTGTCACACACGACAGCAGCAGATATCGTAAGATAAAATAGCACAGTATAGCGTCCCTGTGATTCTTGAAAAGGTAGAGTATACAGGGTGTAAGGGACAGGTTTCCGAAAACTTTAATGGCTTGCTCAGTAGATGAAACTTAACAACTTTCCAAATCGGCTTCTCCATACAAAATTATAAATTTGATTGGACAGTTTTATGGAGAAGCCGATTTTTAATTTCGTTTCCTGAAAAAGTTTCTTGTGGAAAGTTTCTTTTTTTTATATGGCAGAGCTGGCAAACTAGCACACGGATCACCTGATGGTAAGCGATTACCGCCGCCCATAGACACCCGCAACACCAGAGGAGTCACAAGTGCGTTGCCGGCCTTTGATATGGGAGTACGCTCTTTTCTTGAAGGTTTCAGGTGTTCAGTTTCGTCTACTGAGCAAGCCCTTAAAGTTTTCGGAAACCTGTCCCTTACACCCTATATACGAGTAATAACGTAACGTAGACAAATTATATAACAAAATCAAGTTTCAGCTTTACATAATTTACTGATACACTCATGGCGTCATTCTTAGTATGCGAGTAGTTACAGCTTTAAACTCACACTTACAGTATAGCGCCCCTGTGTGACGCCCTTTATTTATAGTATGGCGAGCTATATTTGATATTACGATGAAATAGCACAGTATAGCGCTCGTGTGTGATGCCCTTATAGGCTGTAGAGCGTACCAAATAATTATTTACATACATACATACAAAGTCCTTCGGTAGTAGGGAATGAACAAAGGTTTGACATTTGCCTATAGAATGTATCTAAAATATACACATTATAAACAACTAGAAGGATAATAAAATCAACTTCTCTTTTTATCGATATCGATAATAATAGATTATTATCGATATCGATAAAAAGAGAAGATAATAATGAGATTATCGATAATAATATCATAATTATATTATATTATTATTATTTAGAGCACACGAGAATGTTGGTGGACCAAGCCGACTTATGCTACTGACGTATGCCTCTTATTATATTGACATAAAGTTTAAAAATATCGAATTCGGTCGGGATAAAGCTTTGAATTAAATTAAATTAAATTTTAAATCGAAATATAAAACACAACATTTACCGATGAAATGTAATGCCTTCATTATATGATGTTTTGTCTGTGCTTCTATTTCTGCACTCTAAAACAGCACAGTATCGCATTTTTACGTGTTTTTTATTTTATTTATCCGAGAACGTCAGCCGTCCGGTTCCGCATAGTACGTAGTACGCGATTGAGAATGAATGCGAGTTGTACTGCTGCGTTAATTTATGACACGCGAGATCCGCCTACTTACTATTTTCCCTACCTCTTTCTTCCGTGTGGACCAAAACTTCTCGACCCATCACAACTTTTGTTTGAAAATAGTAACTTTCTGCCTCGCACAACCAAACTGTGGAATGAATTGTCGCCTTCGGTATTTCCGGACCGATACGACATTCAAGCCTTCAAGAAAAGAGCGTGCTCCCATTTCCAAGGCCGGCAACGCACTAGTAACTCCTCTGGTGTTGCGGGTGTCTATGGGCGGCGGTCATGTTTACCATCAGGTGATCCGTCTGCTCGTTTGCCAGCTATGCCATAAAAAAAATTTAAATCAATTTATATTGCTTACCAAATCTTTAATTTAACAACGCCATACGTAGGTTAGGGTCTTGGGTAGCTTGCGCCGTTTCAATCTAAGACCTCCCTTTCCGAAGCGGTGGTAGTAGTCTTTTCGTAACGACTATAGTTAAATTATAAAGGTCCGCGAACCTTTAGTTCCATAAACTAACAGACTCACCAAACATAGCAGGTTACGGTGCTCACTCGGGGCCTTATGTTATTTGCCTTTATTTTAAAAAGTAGTATTCGTAAATGATCATTGATGATCTTGAGAGTCTATGAAGGCTTACGTCCATTCATGGGCCTTTGGTGAGGTGGTTAAGCTGCCTATAAACAGGAGTAGGCGAGTTGAGGTGCAGTGCTGAAGGCAGTATTGAAACTCAAATCGATCTGCGCTACCCGTGGGGTACGGCTGGCCCGGCGTATTAAATAAGTAACTAAACAGAATTTCTCGTTTGCATAGCGATTATAATAAATAGCATGGCACAACAGTAACTGCTAAGGTAAGCGCATCCAGAAAAACATTTGGTAACTTGGTGAGTGTATATGGCTTATTATGAGACAGACAATTAAACCTTCCCGACTTTTATCCTCCAAATGTTAAATATAGCTCTTGCTTTGATTTACCTTATTTTAAGTATAGGATAGATAGGGTTTCGTCACTAGTTGTTCGTTGACGATTTTTATTTATTTTTAACTTTTTCAAGTGAATAAGTAATAATAATAATAACACACATGGTCATCTGGCCCCAAACTAGGATTCCCTGTATCTTGGGAACCAGAGACTGATATACATACACATATACTTTTTTAAATACATACATATATAGATATAATACACTCAGACTCAGAGCAAACAGTTCTGCTCATCACAGAAAGGTTTGCCCTGTGTGGGGATCGAACCCACGACTCTCGGATCAGAGGTCAGGATCGCTAACCACTTAGCCACCGAGTCAGTCAAGTTCGTGTATTAAACGCGTTGAGAAGTATTGGTTTATTATTTTAATTATTATGGGTTTTGTTAGGGACTTTAATCTCTAAAAGAACTGGGTAATTTAACACAAAATAGAAACATTAGACGATGAATTATTTTGGCCATTATAATTTTAAATTATATCTTACCGTCGAGATCGATGCGAGAACAATAGATTCTTTATTTTTAGAGTCGTTCAGATTTGTTACATAGTTTATAGGTTCATTCAAGACTTGGTTTTTTGATTTTGGTTGAATTGTGATGCCAAACACACAAACACTTTTCGACTTTACACTTAAATTACCATTGTATTCAAAAATATACCTTATTTCTATGTCATCAATAAAGTTACAACAGTTATGAAAATCTCTATTTGTTTTCGCTAGGTTTACCATCAAACACACTGGCTTTCAAGAATTAATAATTATTATGATTATCAACAAACATTAAAAACACCAGTTTCAGTACTTAGATTTTATTTTAAATTCTTTCGAGGCGGTAAAACACGTCTAAACAGTTGAACAAGTTCCGTTCGTCAACGCAACTGATACCATAGTATAAATAGTAGGTTATCTTCATACAATGGTACATCGCGCGGCTTGTATGTGTGCACGCCAGTAGGCACCGCCTTCTACGCACACAAAAGCAGAAAATGCCGAGGTGACGGAGGTGAAACTGTTGGGTCTGCACCGCGGCCGAGTGACGTGACGTGTTAGTCACTTACCGTCTCTTGACACGACACGACATCGACGCCATCGCGTGTAAAAAAAATGACTGCATCTACAAAGCGAAAATATTGTTGTGTTTCTGGAATTCAAATCCAGAATTGTCGTTATTCAAGATACCGACTGATATGATATTGAACAAACAAAATATTAAAGCCACTTATTCCATTCTTTGGTAACTGACGGAGGAACATTTACATTATACCTACAAGTGATTAGTAATACCTGCACATCTCTTAACTGGTGATTCCACTCTTGAAACTGAAAAACTTGTTCTATATAACTTTGGACAAATCACATTTTTTTCTATGCTTTTCATACAAATCGATCAGCTTATTGAGCGTAGTTCATAATGAGAAGTCCAAAAGATTATGCAATTTAAGCAAAGTTCTAGAACAAAAGTTGTTCAGTTCATAAGTAAAATCACCAGTTAAGAGGTTAGCATTTGGGTATGTGGCAGTCATCCTGTATATTTTTGATCACTATTATCAATTTATCACTGTGTTTAAACTTTTAATTGATGGGCTTTATGGAGGTAATTTTACAATGATTATAGACCAGGAGCCAGAGGGCTTTAATTTTTCATTTAATATACAGTCTGAACTTAAGATTTTTTTATTGCTATCAAATCGCCACTGCGCAGTAATAATAATATAATTTTAATACTAGCTCCTTTTAATTGAACCGCTCTTATTCTGATTATTTTCACAAACTTTTTCTAAGCCTGTCGTTCCTTTCCTTCGTGCGGTGGTACCGCTCATTATTCTCGGATTTGCTATTTTTGGGTTAACTACCACGTTTCTTTTTTCTGATTTGACCTACAAGTCAATTTTTGTGTCATTTATTTAAAAAGTGTTACAACAAAAGTTGTCACGTTAGACCCGACTAATAAATAGCCTGGATAAACCTTGTTCCAATCAAGAAAAAGCAAAAGGTAAAAATCAAACTTACTATGGAACTGACACATGTCAACTTCAGTTGCCTACTAAGTTTATTTAGGTACCTTTTGATTGAAATGACTTATATCTTTATGTATTTGTATGTATCTGCTGTTTAACAATCAGTTAATTGTTATGATGGTTAGTACCATATAAAATACAAATACGCAATGATGTGACTGATAAAATGCAGTAAGCTCCCGGTCTACATGACGCATCTAGAATCACGCAGAAGACGGCCGCGGGCCACACCGCGCATGCGCCGTGCGCTGACCGAGAGCTGCTGCAACGCCGCGCCGCCGCTCAGCTCAGTCACATGAGTATCTGCCGGCCGTACCGCACGCTGTCCGCTGCGACGCCGCCGGCCGCACCAACGACGACGCGACGACACGATTTCTCACTTGTTATATTTTACCGTACCTATTTATATTTTATCTATAAGAAATTGTATGAAATACGTTACACGGTAAAAATATTCTATTACTCGGTCTGTCGTAGTTTACTATAGTACTTGTACTATTGGGTATTCTGTGACGATAGTTATTCTCAGAGATCACTGACCTAAGAGCGTTTAGTAAGTTACTAATAAATGCACGGCTTCGTAGTTCTCCTTGATACCTATGATGTACCTATGTGATTCAATTTTAATTAGTTTTAAGTTAGTCAGAGTGGAAAGACAGATAATTTGAATTTTGAACACTGCGCTACTTATAAAAACATAATATAGTTGGTTTCACTTTTGGTCGATAATTATTGTATGAATAAAATAAAATACTATTTTATTCCAGGCAATTTTTTTATATAAACATACATACATATATACACTAATGCGTTTTAAATACCAACGTAAATATTATATCATTAAAATACACCCAGACACAGGGCAAACACATGTGTGCCAAGGTGGGAATCGAACCTACGACCCTCGGATCAACAGAGCGCTAACCATTGAGTGAGTCAGTTTTTTTTAAATGAAATTACATAATTGTTAATAGGTATAAGGTACTAACTTTATTAGTAGTCGATATTTTAGTAAGCACTTTTACTTCTGATTTTGAATCTCGCAAAAATATTGGGCACTAATAAAGTAGCACTTTATGCAGGTATTCTACTCCTAAAACTTTGCCCGATAATAAGCTCATAGTCAAATCCCAAAAAAAATTGCCATCTCATAAAAATGTGTAAGCTGATTAACGAATTTTGTATGAGAAGTGATTTTTTGCTATTTATAGGTGTTTTTTAGGGAAATTTCTCTAAATTCATGATTAGAAGCCACAGTTAAAACTTTGTCGGTCATTTTGTATCACCCGGAATAGGTAAGTACATACACTTATACAGTGTATGTACTTACCTATTCCGGGTAAGTACATACACTGTATAAGTGTATGCGTGTTCGGTCAACAACACCATATACATAAGTATTATAGTCTACTACCGGCGAGCAGATCACCTACTCTCTCTACTCTGCTGATACTCTCGCGCGAACAATGTTTTTCCGTATTGCTTAGAAGCGCACTGTGTACCAAAATAATTTAGTGCTCATATTACAAACACATATTACACCTTACAAGAGTTGTATCATTGTGATTAAAAATTAAGATTGTTCATGGAAGGCTTCTTATAAAAATTATAATCAAAGATTGAAAAAGTCGACAAAAACCTATATAAAACCGCGAAACACTTTTTTTGGGCAATAATTTATTAACTTAGTATATTATTTATCACATAAATCTTATAGATTAATAAAATATGTATCTTCAACTTTACAAATACATTTAAGAATATAAATCTAAACCTTATTTTTTGGCGATTTAGGTATAAATGTATAAGTAGATGAACGGGCCGATTTAAATGGGCTAGTTCAGGCGGTTGCCACGTGCCGGCCGGATTGCGCGACACTAGCACCGCCGTCACGTGCAATTGTCTTAGCTTTATTTATTATTTTGAATATTATTTAGTGCTATTATTACGCAGAAAATATTACGACATGTAGCGAAAATGAAGGCTAAATTATATTGCATCGCATTTGGTTGCTTAAATAACAAAGAAACAAACATACTTTTTACCATTCTTTCGAAGTTGTAATTATACAATAGTGAATACTAGGTGTTATAATTAAACAGTTTTTCAATAAGAACTTGTATTTGTAACGTATTAGTTTTCAAATTGAGGCAAACCTCACCGCGTTAGAAGAGGTAAGAGTTACGCGATCAAAAGAGATGGATAATCTAGGTAAATATCGAAATAGGTACTTGACGCTGTCGTGAACTGAATTGAACTTTATTGCGTCGCGACCAAGCTTGCTATTTAAATAAATCTTGTTGTACAGTGAATCTTCTGTACCTTGTACTATTGAGTATTCTGTGACTGTACGATGGGCGGAAAATGTTCCCTTATCAACTCTCCTTCCATATATTTTTATGATTAAAAGCCAACGCAAATTAGATTTTATTTGCTTCCATGTTAAAATTACTCGGCAATACATGCATCTCTTGGAATCTTATCGAATCTGACAAAAAATTGCGTATTTACCCATATTGCACTTTTAAATAAATAAATTAAAATTTTCCTTTTTTTCCCAGGCGACTATTGGGTGTCATTACAAAGAAGGATGTCCTCCGGCATGTTAAACAAATGGATAATGAAGACCCTAATTCTGTGCTCTTCAATTAAATATTCAGATTTATTTAGGCGTAGTCACCAGATACTTTTGTTTGGCGCCTGCGTTTTATAGAGATTATAATTTTTTATTATTGTTTTTAAAATGTTTTAGATAGTGCTGGTTTTGGCACGACGACTATAATGTGATCCTGTGTTATATGAAATCAATTCGAAAACAATAGAATCTTAAGTGTATATAAAGTTTTATTAGGTTTTTAACTACCTATAAATAAATTACGTACGTAGATTTTAGTGTAATCTATGTATTACGAATATTATTATTACGTAGTATTTGTATATATTGTATAGTTATAAATTATTTAAATAAAATCTTATGTATTTTGCGAGACCTTTTGCTTGTTTGTATGTGTATTTTACACAATATTTTTATCTCGTTGTATTATTACATTAAATTAGATTTTAATTTAATACAGGGTGTTATAATAGGCTTGGAAGCCTAAGAGCCTTTTTATTCACTCTGCATTATGTTGTCTATGCATGTATGTATAGCTATGGTTTTCTACGCACCTTAAAATCCTGTCCCCAGTTATGGAAAAAAATAATTATTATCACATTAGATTACAGGCACAGAGTGTAATAAAATAGGCCTATAAGAAATATTTAAATACAATATATCCCCGATATTAATTTCCCTCCCTGGTCAATACTCATATGTACCTTACCACATTTGCTATGTTTTTATAAAACGAACAAACTCGACAAACTACTGACTCTCTGACTGCCGCAGTCGTTACAGTTTCCCTTTGAGCGCCACAGTCGGCTATGGCCGACAATCGGTCTCCGTGCCACGGGCGCCAGGATTTGAGATTTTCATACATTTGGCGGTGGGGGCATGATTTGTCAAAGAATGGGTTAATTGTCTATAAAGATAACGTTTTCAAGTGTATATTGTGTATGAATGAAACGTTTAGTTTTAGATCTATTATAAAATATAGAAAAATGCGAAAATTGCGTTACGTACAGGGCACGCAAGTCGACTCTGGCGGTCTAAGGGATAAAGTAAATTTTTCAGCGTAACCGTATAACCGTGTTATTTGTGAAAGTGTAAATGTCACCATGTAGGTAGCTATTTGTTATAAATGGACTGGTTAATTTATTTAAGAGTACGATTATCATGAAATGTAATTAAATATATGTATTATATCTGCAATCATATTGTTCATTTTACGCACCTTATACCTATTGTCAATTTAACTAGGAGCTGCGTCGGTTACTTTAGTTATTCTACGTATCTCATTTCTTATTCGATTGCGTAGGTAAACTCCAAGTATAGCATGCTTCATAGCATACAGTAGAACCGATAGTTGTATGTGTTATATTTCTTTAACACGTTCTGTAGCCTAAACGGCTTGATGGATTTAGCTGGAGAAGCGTCGTTAGATTCGGCTTGATCCCCAGATCGACATAGGGTACATTTAAATGCAGTCGTTTTTTTTAAAATAAGTTTAGGTTATTTATTTTTATTTTTTATTTACACTTTATTGTATATAGAAAGACAAAAAAGACGGAACTAATAAGGAAAGAACATACAAAAGATACAGCTTGTTTATACCGGGTGATAATAAAATGACTGCCAATATTTTTACTGTGGCTTCTACTCATCAAACTGAACAACTTCCCCAAGAAACTCAAATCAAAACATAAAAAATAATAATTTTGGACTCTTCATACAAATCCGTCAGCTAGTTGATGAACTGTTTTTGCGATGAATTTGTTTTTGCGATTTGACTATGGGTTCCTTAAGGAAAGTTGTTTGTTCTTTGAGCACATGCATAACCTTTCGTATCAAGAACAAATTTAAAGTCACCCTATGCGAGTATACATATAAGGTGTTAAGAAATGAGTTGTCATTACTTAAACTGGGGCTTCTACTAGTGAAACTGAACAACTTTTCCCAAGGAACCCATAGTCAATTCGCGAAAAAATGCTTGTACTTTTCTAACAAGTTAGTCACCTGTATGTACCCACTTAGTATGAGAAGTCCAAGTTTTTTTGGCGAATTCACTATGGGTTCCTTTGGGAAAGTTGTTCAGTTTCATGAGTAGAAGTACCATTTTAATAATGACAACTAATTTGTTAACACTTTGTATTTAATGGAGGTACAGTTTAAATATAGTAGTGTACTAAATTTTACGATCATTTCGACTCAGCGCCTTAGATGGCAGGTTATCTCTCTCATTGTGTGTAACGAAAACAGAAAATCACATCTATTGTGATGATGCTCATGGCTCATTTATCCTTTTTTTAGGTTACTTGGGGTTTTCCCAGTGGTCGAGACTTACTATTTCTGTTAAAGCAGAGCTCGACCACACCGGCAGATTATTGTTCCGGAGATCAAGACTTAGTCATTGCATATCCGTCGTCAACAAGATAATTATGAAATAGATAACTTTTGCATTTAAAGCCTAGTTGATTTCTAGTCAGGTGTTCTAACGCAGCGGTTTTAATTTTTTTTTCTCTATGGAACCCTTTTTGATCGTCCATTTTTGGCGGAACAACCCTACTTCGCCAAAGGGAATTGACAATAAAAAAATTTTAAGACCCTTATCCAATATTTTTTACAATAGAATATTACTGCACGAGTGCACAGAAGTGGCACAAAAATTATTTGCTTAACGCAGAGCAAGCACATAATTCAGTCAGTCACACTTGAACACGCGACCTGCCAACATACCGAAGTGCGCGCTAAAAAGTGCCAAACACGTCTAAAAAAGGATGGAGAGGTAAAAGAGTTTTATTTTCGCATTTATAATATTAATAATTTACGCAAACAACAAACAAATCTGCTCATCACAGAAATGATTGGCCTAGGGTGGGCCACACTGACGTTCATCGTCCAACATATCGTTAATTAACGGTGATATAGTTAAAAAATCATTGCCCTTATGTTACTTAACTGTTAAAAATATACAGGGTGTAACAGAAATGTGTGACAATACTTCAAGGTTGGTTTAACCCATCAAACTGAACAACTTTTGTTCTACAACTTTGTTGAAATCGCAAAAAATTTTTTGGACTTTTCATACAAATCGATCAGCTGGCGAACCAAGTTTGTATGAAAAGTCCAAAAATTTTTTTGCGATTTCAACAAACTTGTAGAACAAAAGTTGTTCAGTTTGATGGGTAAAAGCCAACCTTGAAGTATTGTCACACATTTCTGTTACACCCTGTATATGTATATTTTTAAAATATTTCCTGTTAAAGGAATGGTTTTTTTTTACAGTTTCACTTAAAGCACTAAAATTTGGTTTAATATCATACGGATATTGGTTGAATACGAAAGTCCGGTGCGACATCCAGTCTAATTCTGAATGTTTTTAGTATAGGGTATAGGCGTACGGTGGGCGTACTTACTGAAAAGCCAGTCTCGCATCCGTAAGTCGACGCAAACGGACGAAATATTTATCTTTAAGTCCCATCCAATACTCAATAAAATTTGAATTTAATGATTGGATTTTTTGTATGCGGTTTGCTTGTACCGTATGCGCGAAAGAGTAGGAATACTTTGTGTTGCACAGATCGGTACCGATTTATACCGAACGGACCGATAAAAGGCAGCGTGTCTCTTAAGTAGCTACGACAATAAGGACACTTTCGGAATCCCACTGACTGTAACCCTCCCACGGAAACCCTAGGGATCCGCGGAACACCTTTTGGGAACCGCGGCTTTAGCGCCCAATTGGATACAATTTTGATTCGAGTATCTAATATCTCCAGCGGTTTTTTTAACGCAACTTTCAAGTTTGCCAAATATATTTTTTTTTGTCCCCAAAATAATATCAGGGTGTCCACTCAAAATTCCTAAAATACTTCCCTGACTTTTCCCTGACCCTTATAATGGTCGGCCACCAGAGTAATCAAGTGAAGTGGGCGGGCTCGCTATCGGAGCCCTACAGGCTGGAGTGTGGGGTGAGACAGGGAGGCCTGACCTCTCCCAAGCTGTTCAGTCCGTATTTAATCCGATTGATCGGGGAGCTCAGCAGCGCCATGGTCGGCTATTCTGTAGATGGCACGTTTTTAAACAACATAAGCTACGCTGATGACATGGTGTTGCTGAGCCCCTCGATCAGCGCCCTTAGAAAACTACTAGGCATTTGCGAAAGATATGCGGAGACCCATGGACTCAGGTATAACGCAGATAAGAGCAGGTGCCAAATACTATCCTTTGATTCCGCCGGTCACTATCAGAGGTACTCCTTTCAAAATTGTATCGCAATTCAAATACCTGGGTCACTGGGTAACCGAAACGCAAACTGATGACGTGGACATCGAGCGGGAGCGTAGGGCGCTGGCAGTAAGGAGCAACATGTTGATTCGCAGGTTTGCGAAATGTACCAAACAGGTTAAACTTACATTATTCAGGGCATACTGTCAGTTTTTTTATACTTGCAGCCTGTGGATCAACTTTACTCAGAAAGCTTACAGCGTCCTACGCGTCCAATACAATAACGCGTTCAGGGCGCTTTTGGGGCTGCCGCGCTACTGCAGCGCCTCAGGGATGTTCGCGGAGGCGCGCGTGGATGACTTCCCGCCCTTGATGCGCAAGCAAGTAGCCTCCCTGTGGCGGCGGGCGCGCGACAGCGCCAACAGCCTCCTGGCCACTGTGGCGGACCGAGTTGATGGTCCGTTTTTGTCACTGGACCAAAACCCATGTGGCACCAGCTAAGCGGGCCGCCAAATAATTGTAACCTTTTGTTTTATATTTCTCTGTCGTGTCTACTAACATAGCTTTTAAGTTAAATCTTGTACTAACAAATTATGGATCTTAAATTGTCTGAAATAAATGATATTATTGTTATTATAATACATTTTAGAACCGTTTTTGGAGAATTTTGTTTGATTGCTAGTTTGTTTTTTATTTTCATCTGGACACGGCGCAAAAATGGTTTACAATCTGCAATAACTGACTTCACAACAGCTAAACGTGCTTTTATAAGAGGTATATTGTCATTGAATCTTAATTTAGGATTTTTTTTGTGGTTTTCTGGGACCGTGTCAACTATTACAAACTGGCTCACTTTGTCAATATAAAGTGCTCTTACAAGACAAGGGTCATTTTCCAACCATCTTACTGAAGTGAATATCTGTGCTGTAAAAATGAAGAGCCTTCACTAATAGCAGTGTAAAGAGCTCAACATGCTGGACTGTCTTTGAATAGCTCGTACATAGATTTCAATACATTATATCTGTCCCACCCATTATGTTGATGAACTGTCTCACACACACTGTACTAAACTGTATCACAGCCATATTGTATGTAGACAATAGAAAAACGAAAACTACCCGAAACTAAATAGTTTCGGGTAGAATTTTCGCGCTCTCCTACTCCACAGGTAATGTGCCAACATCCTTGAAAGTTGCAAATGTCCAACCAGTTAACAAAAAAGGGGACAGAACTGACCCGTCGAATTACAGGTCAACAACTATTATTTCCCTCCTTTCAAATGTGGTGGAGCGTGTAATTAATACACAGCTCCTAGCATATCTAGAAAAATCATGACCTTATCAATGACCGCCAATACGGGTTTCGTCATGGCCGGTCATCTGGTGATCTTCTAGTATGCCTAAGACACCACTGGGTCGAAGCCATTGAAAGTCGAGGATAGGCAATGGTAGTCAGCCTGGCTATAGCTAAGGAGTTCGACGGGGTTTGGAATAAGGCACGTGGGATTGTGCAATTAGACTGCCAGCGAAACTGGTCCTCTGACACTAAACACAATAATGACCGCAACATTCTGTACTCTCGCCATCTCTATTCCTCCTGCATATCAATATCTCCTACATATACGCGGTATTCATTGCTATGCGGATGACAGTACGTGTACGGGTGATGTGCAGTTAACAGGCAGAGCAACATCCCACGGGCCGAGGTGGAAGAGAGTCGTGCCCGGATTATGTCTGAACTCGGAGACACTCTGGAGCAAGTCTCCGAATGGAGGTAGACTGAACTTAGTCCGTTTTAACCCCATGAAGACGTAAGTAAGGGTACGCGTTCATCGCCAAAGAAGTATCTTTTTTGTGGCGCCTCAGTTCCAAGGAACAACGCTTGCTGTTGCTACGAGCATCGGGATCCAAGGTGTCGACATTTCTAGCAACGTCCAACTTCGGGGTTACTTCAAGGACAAGGTTACCCTTGCAGCGAAAAAAAATTGGAGCGCTCAATACAGCAAAGCGGTACTTCACACCCAGATAGCGCTTGCAGCTATATAAAGCTTAAGTGAGATCGCATATGGAGAACTGCTCATATCTTTGGGCAGGAGCACCCAAATATCAAATGAACCTCCTGGACTCAAAGCGACGCGCGACTAGAATTGTCGATGACCCTGAGCTCACAAGCGGTCTAGAACTCTTCAGCTTCAGTGTTCTGCCGCTTTTAAAACAGTATGTGTTCTGAGGAACTGTTCGACATTATATCCACAGCACAGTTTTATCACCGCATCCATCTCCACCAGCTAAAGCAAAATTGATCTCGAACCGTAAGGTTTCAGAGGTGCTTCTTACCTGGAACCCTCAAGCTATGGAATGCGAAGTCATGAAATCATGATGTAGAGCACTCATTAAAAAAAATTGTTCAAAGTTTGGGTTGAATATCTGCAAAGACAACGAGATAAACAGATTAGAGCATGGATGTTTGCCTCACTAACGATCATTGGGAAAAACTCAAATATCCCTGACTTTTCCAGGTAGCCAGGTCATTTCCCTGACTTTCCCTGACCACCAAAAGCTTCCCTGACTTTTCCAGAAAGTGGACACCCTGAATATATACTGATCTGAACCTACATACATACATTTGAACCTAAGACATTTGATAAGGCCGCAAAGTATACACAAACTCCATATACTCTGCGGTCTTATTTCTTATTGAGGACAGATACTGTTTTACTACTTCTTATTATTGACACACAGTAGGAGAAATTGTGATCAGGGTGGACTATCTACATTTTATGAATAAAACGTGCAAATGCTTTTAATGTTGAGGTTTTTATTGAAGGTTAATGACAAATGCACACCTATAACCCACAGAGCTGTTAGAATTCACAGAAAATGAAATATACTTTACATCATTACAATTATTTTTATATTTTGTGGCCAAACCGGTGAAGCTGAAATTAAGAATTATTATTATTCTATTAAATTTATACAGCGTGTAACAAAATTGGTGTAGGATGCGTTGCGTGGGTCTTCCCAGCCGGACCACCACCGCTTTGGAAGTTGTAAGTATGCTTAAAATAAAAAAAACCGGCCAAGTGCGAGTCGGACTCGCGCACTGAGGGTTCCGTATAAATTCATAATCACACATGTCTTGAACTCTATATCAAATTCTCAGGCCTGCAATCCCTTGAAGCTGAGAAAAAATCAAACTTCTATGCCAACGCAGTCAAGAGGTACGGCCGTTTATGTCGCATATTTGGAATTTTTTTCCTTTTGAGGTACAAAACCTTAAAAATGTACTCTTTTTGTACTATTTAGTACTGCAAGGAAATTAATTGTACCTAAAGTATTATAAAAGTTATAGCCCTTTTAACACCCACCATATCTCGCAAATTACGATAATTAAAAGATTCTTTGAATACAAAGTATATCAAAAAAATTTACCTTTCATGTACTTGCATATTTTATTTCTTTTTGTAACCCAATTTTTTACCATTATAACGGGTATTCATTTTTTGTTATACGCAACGCCTGCTTAATATTCAAGCATTTTTTTTAAGCATACTTAAAACTTCCAAAGCGGTGGTGGTCCGGCTGGGAAGACCCATGCGGATGCGTTAGCTAGGGATTCTACTCATTATTCTGACCAACTTTTGTACTGCGTCTTTCCTCAAATAGCAAAAGAATTTTTGGACTTTTCATACAAATTGATAAGTTTATTTGGCCATTTTTGTATGGAGTCCATTTGTTTTGCGATGTAAGCAAAGAAAGTCATAAAACAAAATTGTTCAGAATGATGAGTACCATCCCGGTTAACGGGTCCAGCACCAATATTTTACACTCTGTGTATTTTTTAAGGAGCACAAAAGAATATAAACCTCATTAAATATTTTAAATTGTATCTAACCTAAACAAAAATGCATATTGATCTTTTTAGTGACTAAAACTACAACTCAACACATATCAGAATACTTGGTCAATGCGCCAATTCGCTAGAGATAAATAACAAAAAGCTCATAACAAGGCACATTGAAAGAAAGTACACTATGATGTGTTGAATAGGATACATTTTATAATAAAATTAATGTCATAATTTGTATCATCGGCATTGTCATAATTGTATTTTCTAAATTAAATTAAAAATCTTCGTCAATAATCAAATAAAAATGAGCATAACTAAAAGGACCTACTTTTGTTTTGATTGCTAAAGGGCACAATTAATACACGTACAGTGTAAACTTTAGTAACTTGAAAAACAAACATGAAATATTATCGAAAAAGGGGTTATCCAGTCAACTGTTAATAATTTTCATAAGCTGCTTGTGTGCTGCAGGCATTTATAATTAATTGTAAATTGTATCTAGCTAGAGAGTATGCTTTGGTGCGTGCGGTGAAGGCCAAGGGGCGCCCTGCTCAGCCGTACTCCTGTCGCTGCAAGGCCACGGACACCTTGTATAAGCTTTCCATCATGAACGACAGGTTCTGCGATAACTCGTTGACGGGTCTTGTGATTGCCACCATATCTGTCAACACGTATAAATCAATATCATTTTCCAAGACGTGGGCTCAGACGTTCACCGAGCCACGAAGCAAGCTTTGTTTGGAATTTCTTTATGTGTACGAACCCGAGATGAGATCTATAGAACTAAGGCAAACTAAGTTGAATTGGCGAGAGGCAAGCCATGTGGCTCGCAGAAATGATACCGATGGGAAAGTTGAAACGAAAAAATGTTGGGTATACGAGTTCCAAGTGGTAGGAGCTTCGTATTAGGTAGAAAAAATATGACTTTCGAAAAGTGTACAGTAATACCTACTTCGAATAAATATTATTTTCATTTTCAAAAAGGAAAATTGGAAAGAGTCGGAAGACTAATCGCAGATCGATTTTCAAGCAACCCGCTCTGGATGCATGTGGCTCAGAACCGTCCTGTGTCGACATCTATGGTTGATGGTGAACAGTGGACGTCGTACATCAAGGTGATGATGAGCTGCCATGCAACATATTGCTGCTACTTACCAGGGTGTGCTTGCGCCAGCCCCTTGCAGTATACGTGTAAGAGGCTAGTGACTTCATCTTCTGGTAACTCGCCGCGTTCCAAGATTCGCTCAGCATTGCGCTCGCGCACTAAGGCTAATGCTGCGCTCCACCTACGAATTTAAAATTAATTCTTAATATTTTACAAATGTCAAAGACGAAATTTAATTCTTAAAATATTTGAAATAGTGAATTATGACGTCACTAGTGTGATAAATTACATTTTATTAAATAGGTAGAAAATTATAAAATATTTGATAAAATAGTTTTTTTTCACTTTCATTTTCGTGCGAGTGAAGAACGAGTAAAGAGGTAATTAGCATGTCACAAAGCGATTAAGTGCGTGTCGAGCCATGCGCAGTGTAGGGTTCCGTAGTTCTTCTCGTTAACTTGTAAAGCCTACTTAGCTATGATAGTTTTTCCACAGTATAAGGACATTCCCTGCCGCTCTCTGAAGGCTACTTCACCTCCCCTGTGTGACCGATAAGTGACGTCGCGTTCCGAGGGTGCACTGTGGGCGCAACCGTTCACTCTAACGTCGTTCTGAACCTCAGTGTCAGACGTCCAGTTGACACAACCGACGCGTTCCGTACCTCTGTTGGTTGCAACTTTCCACCACCAAATTAGGTGGTTGGCAAACGCTCTGACGTTTATCTGACATTTGCATTTTTCAAATGCATAGAACAATATTAGATAGGAAAGTTGTCAAAGCAACTGACGTAAAACAACTTCCCTCCCTGCCGTTCCGAACCTAAGAGCAATGGGGAAGAAAACGCAAAGCTATTTGCAGATGGCGCTACGGACGCTTGACTCATAACAACTTTCAATTTGTTTCGCGTTTTTTATTATCGAGGTGTAATAAAATTGTTTTTTTTCTGTAAAATTGTTAAATGGCAAATGTATGCGACTTGGACTGTTCCTTAATTAAAGGCGAAGTTCAAAAATACATGATTGAAAACTTAAGTTTTCCCACGTCTTCTTCATCCGAGAATCTTTAGGAAATTAATGATTTCCATTATTATTGCAACCAATCGCCACACAACGCGGCATTTTTATAATCTTATGTTTAGTTCACGTAAACAATTTTTTCTATACGTTTTGACAGTTAGTATGAGTCAAGCGATATCAGCGCCTCTATCGGCGAGCGTTGTCAGTTTTCTTCCCCATTTAAATAACAACCTAACAACCGCGTTCTAAGCCTGTGAACGCTGTGAACGCAATCTCTTGACATGGTCAAGAGATTGTCAAACTAAATACAATTTTATTTTCATAAGGAGAGAGGTAAGGCCTCAAAGGCTATACAGCCTAGTCTCGTGTATACAGTATTCACTTCATTAAAAATGTCTATTGTAAAAGTCTGACGTTTATGTTCATATCTGTCGTTATAACATCTACTGTTTTCGGAAATATCAATAACTAAAAACGTCAACATAACAAAAGGAAGTGTCAAACTACGACAGGGTTTTAACACATGACTTTAACAAAAGTTTGCACTTTAAAGCTTAATATTTTGAAAACGGATTCCTGAATCGAAAAATGGTTTTCACAAACCTATAATATTTTTGAAACCTATCCAACGACACCTTGCACCATGGGATAGTTGAGAAAAAAAAAATCTTCCCCACTTCACGTGACTTTTTTTCAAGATTTTATTTTACCACTTTGTCGGCGTGATTAATATGTATATCTGTGACATACAGCTCTCTAGTACTAATAGTCTCTGAGCTAAGCCGCGAAAAGACAGACGGACATGGCGAAACTATAGACTTATGCATAAACTTAAAATTTGTTTACATGACCTTTATATAATTTTACTTTGTATTTTGGAGTGTGTTAAAAGCTTAGCTCACCGTTGCCTCTGCATGAGGTGCATCAGCTTGGCGTCGTCGTGCGGCGCGGGCGACTGCTCGGCCCAGGGCTCGCCGGCGCACGCCGTGAGCGCGCTGCGCACCGCCGCCACCGCCGCGCTCATCTCCGTGCCCTGAACCATAATCAATACACGACAAAATGAAAACGTACTGTTAAAACCTGGATCAAAGATACGAGATGGCTTTGCGGGATAGTTAAGGAGTTTCGCGTGCTGAGCGCCGTCACTCATCGAAACTATTGTAATGTAAGGCCTGTTAACAAAGCGTTAATAACGCTGCAATCAGCCTTTCCAATATTCATTGGTTGGTTGGGTCAGCACTACGCCTGCAGGTTGCAAAAATATATCTGCGTCACAGCCTCAAACTCCTTCTGAAATATTTTTCATATATCCCAACATGCAAAATGTAATGAAAACCTTTAAGACATGTCCGCCTTGAAACAAAATAATAGAATTAGCTATAAGTCATTTGAAAATAAGTCAATAATGGCTATAAGTGCTTTATAAATTCCAGGACTAGAGAGTGCAGTTTCGTACCGAAAACTAAAGAGCTTACCCTATTGTCTAAAGCTGCGTGATAAACAGCGACCACCATCTTGTTGTTGGTTTCCAGCAGTAGCAACAGCTGGAAGATCAGCTTGTACAGACACCGGCCGATCTCCTCGCTGGAGCCTCTCGACAGCTCCAGTGTCTAAAGAAGAAACACAAAATATGGTTTGACCTTTATAAAGATCTGTAAGTTTAGATACCTGATAATTTAAAATAACTGTGTACTAGGTTGTATTCGTAACAAATAACGAATAAATAAACTGTATATAAAAAACTGACTGATGAAATAAAGTCAGTGAGTAAGCGCGGTGCCCTTGATGACCGATTGCGAACTGATTTTGTACGATGCATTTCTGCAATTCATGTGCTCGCTTGTACAAACTAAAACTTGGGTCCAGTGACATGTCAAATGATCGTTTCCATTTACTTTTCAGCATATTCTAAGGGTCACCTATAAACTTTTCAAATCAAACATATAAAAAAACAATCACACAACATTCGAACCAGAACGCACCTCGAGAGCGTGGTCCCTTCTATCGAAGTAAGTCTCGAGGTGCTCGTTGATCTCCAAGGCGGCGTAGCGGACGGCGTCGCGGACGCGCGCGCAGTCCGCCGCGGCCGGCCCCGCCCACAGCAGCGGCGGCTCCTCGGCCCCCAGCCGGTCCAACACCGCCGCCAGTTCCGCTGCCCCGCCGCTCGTGAATGAGCCTTCCGCGCACAGCGATACTGTCTTTGATGTCACCTCCTGGCGAGGCGTGATAACGTTTATATGATGTTGTATATAAAGAGAAGCGTAATGAGGTTTTCACAAGAGTAATGAAGACCACTGAAGAGCGATTAAAATTTTTAAAATATTTCTCAGAGACAATTCACACACGGTCACCTGAACCCATTTAGGATTCCTTGTGCTTTGGAAATGAGAACCAGAGACTGAGTTTTTAAATCTTTATCTCTGCTAATATACACAATTACATGGCCATATACATGAGCATGGAGATATTAAACTGTATTGAACTAAGAGAACAAATCCCTACGCCATATAGTTATACCTCTACAAAGGTAATAAAATATCTCTGGGCTTTAGCGTGACCTTGAGCACGGTGTGCAAGCGGTACACTAACAGCGTTAAAATTCTAGAAACTTGTGGGCTTTACCTTGAGCACGGTGTGCAGGCGATGCACCAGCGCGAGCGGCTGCATGGTGGCCGCGTGCCGCAGCAGGGCCGCTACCGACGTGCGCCACGCGTCGCGTAAAACCGGCCCTGAGCCCGGCACTGGCGTCACGTCGCCGCGGTCGCCTGGTTTGTATCGTAGATATATTAACAGGAACGATAGTAGCGTGGACACAATAGTTCACTTCTAGATTTGTGCTGTGTATGTCGGAAATACAGTGTAAAGTTTATATACAATCGGTGTGTAGTTTGTACAATGTTTAGTTCATGTGTGTAGTTACAGTGCAGTGTAAATGGCCAAATGCTCAGTGCAATCCCTGTGCAAATCATATCGATTTAGGGTCCTTATAAAATACCAGTTTTTTTTTAACCACGGTTTCTACTTGTCTCACTGAACAACTTTCCCCAAAGAACCTATTTTCAATTCACAATAAATAATTTTGGGCTCCTCATTTTATCGTAATTAATTGATTAACGGACCCGCTAATATTGTATGGAAAGATAAAAAAAAAGTGAATTGAGTATAGGTTCCCTAGGGAGTTGTTCAGTTTCATGAGTAAAAGCCACTGTTAAAAGTTTTTTCAGGTAATTTAGAAGGACCCTATATATTCAGGAACGTTCAACGTCATGTTTACCTATATTACCTTTAACATGGTTTGGAGCATTCCATGAAAATATCAACCATGACCTAAAATAGTAAATGTTACGTAAGATACATAATTTTAGGAGCAAATAATAGTTTAGATAAACTTTTGACTAATCAAATAGTATTTTTTGAAAGCTTTGCGTAAAAAAATATTTTTTAGTTGTTTTTGAACACTAATCAGTATTCAGTTTTAAAGAAATTACACTTCGCTATATTGAGGCATCTAAAAAGATTTTCTCTTTTATTGTTAATGCATACTTTTTGTATATTTTTAAAGAAGCCACATTCTATTTTCAAATTTAAGAAAAGAAATAAAAAAGAGTAAAACAGTATTCTATTTTTAAATTAATATATTGGGTCTTAGTAATGCTGTCCCGCACAAGACGTTTGACAGTTTAAGTTTATTTCTTCGTCAAATTAGTGGAGGTGCTATACTGTTATTGACACGCCAAACGGAGACTATCAGTGGATATCTTGTGCAATAATAATCACTTCATTTTCTAAATATATTTTTGGAAAAAAAACATTAAACCAATTTGTCCCGCACGCGACTATTCTTTAGTGTATTATAAACTGCGTGCAAAATGTCCAACAGGGCAATTATAAACAAAAAATACCGCGAAAAAAGAAAAGCTGAAGATCCAGACTTTCAAAAAAAAGAAAATATACGGATTAATAATTTGAAGAAGAGGAAACAGGAAAATTGGAATACTAGGGAGGTGGAAGAAATGAGAAAATATGAAAGGGAGAAGAAACGAAGACAAAGAGAACAAAAACGTAAAGTTAATGAATCAAATACAACAGGAGAAGCTTCTATATCATCGGCGGTGGCTGGTACTTCAACTGAAAGTATAAATGTTGCATCTGACCCTCCTTATAAGTGTCCCCAGACATATTCAAAGGCTGTCCTAAAAGCCGTAAGAAGTCTTCCGTCATCTCCAAGAAAACGTGATTACGTTATAAAGGGTCTGTGTAGACGTTTTGAGATTAAACTGGCCGAAGAAATGAGAAGAGATCTTGGGTATGCTGATGAAGAGAATACGAATTATGACCAGATGTTAGTGAAAAAGTTTTACTTTCGTCCAGATATAGTATATACTAGCCCAGGGATGAACGATTGTATGATATCTTGGAAAAGTGGAGAGAAAGAAAAACTACAGAAGCACTACTTGACCATGTTTTTACGTGAAGCATTTTATATTTTTAAACAGGAAAATCCAACATGTAAAATAGGGTTTTCGAAATTTTGTGAATTACGCCCTGATAATGTACTCCTTCTAAAAGACACACCAGCTGAGCAATGCAAGTGTAAAATACACGAAAATTTTACTTTAAAATTAAAAGCTCTTAAAATCTGTTACGACAAATCATTTTGGGAAAAAGTATTATGCAATCCTACTATTAATTCAATTTGTTGGCAAAATACCTGTGAATCATGCCGTGATTTGAAAAAGCTTAATTTATCACAAAATATGTTACGTACAACTGTTTGGAAAGAATGGAAAAAAGATGCATCTGGACGGCTTAAACTTATCATGCAAGATAATGTAGTTGCTGAGCTTGTGGAAAAAGTTATAGAAGACTATCCGAAATTTGTAAACCATGTAAACTTAAAAAGAATCCAAAGTGCAGAATTCGAAAATGATAAAAACTGCCGAAACACAAGAATCTTGCAAATAGACTTTGCCATGTCGTTCTCATGCGAATACCAGAATGAGATCCAGAGTGCACTTTGGGCACGCTCTAGTGTGCTTTTGTTAACCGCGGCAGTTTTTATAAACAAACAATGTAAAACATATGTTATTTGCTCAGATAGCCATAATAAAGATAAAGATACTGTTTTCGTCTTTGTAAACTATCTGTACGATATTCTACTAAACGAAAATAACCAAGGTGCAGTTATTCAAAATATAATATGGAGTGATGGCCCAGCGTCTGAATTCAAAAACAAATATATGGTGAAATTGCTGAATCACTTAAGCATCAAATTTCATCAACCTTTTTCGTGGAAGTACACGGCTACCTCCCACGGCAAAGGAGTAGTGGATGGAGTAGGAGGAAATGTTAAAAGGCTTGTGAAACAAAAAATGCTTAGTCAGGCTGGAATAGTTGTCCAGTCTGCCGAAGATTTTGCGAGGGTAGCCAAAGACGTGATGCAGTCTACCCAAGTTATATTTATTCCACAAGCTCAAATAACTTCTACTCTTCACCAAGAAAAACCCTGGTCAAGTGTTAAGGCTATAGGAATTTCAAATTTTCATGTTGTCTCGTGTGACTCAAACATGATTCGTGCTAAAAGCCACGCACTTAGTGATCAAATCCATAGTTTTAAGTTGTAATTAATATGTAACACATGTTTTTGTTATTTATAAATGTTTATTTCTTGCTAATTCATACTTAATTTCGTGCATGTCCCGCACGTTATAAGGCTGTCCCGCACGAGACATTTGAATTTTTATTTCTTTTCTAGACAAGAATAAATAAATTTAAAAGTTTGTCTATTTTATCTAATTAAGTAGTTTTCATTTTATTTCTAATAAAAAGGTCGCTACGCGAATTGTTATCGTTTCGCTAATATGTTTAAAAGAAGAAGATCTGAAAAACTCCCGGTTGTTTTGGTGTCCCGCACAAGACGCGTTATAAAATAGCTTGTATTTTTTTTCTAGCAGTTATTTCTTCATAAAAACAATATCTTATATTTATTAACACATAAAACATTGCGACAAAACAAATTTAAGGAAATAATATTTGTTTAATTATACTGTAGTAGTTTAAAGTAAAAAAATGACATACGAATGTCCCGCACGCGACTGTGGAATGCTCCGTTTGCACTTCAGCACGTCAGTATTTATAAGCCACAACTAGTGTGCAGTGTGCAGTGTGTAGTTACCGTCGGGCTCCCCACTGGAGGCGCTGGAGAAGGAGTGGGCGCGGGGGCGCAGCGCCAGCTCGGCGGCGCCGCCCGCGTCGCCGTCGCCGCGGCTGCCCGTGGCGCCCTCCTCCCACCCGCCTTCCTCGTCCGACGAGTCCTCGTGCGGGTTCTGAAGACAGGCGCTTAGTTGCACGTGATGCTACTACTTATTGATTTTTTTATGTGATTGGTGGCAAACGAGCAGACGTTTGGTAAACGATTACCGCCGCGCATAGTCACCCGCAACACCAGAGGATATGGTGATATGATATTTGTATGATCCAAAACACTCGTATGCTAAAGAGATATGATGCTCTTTTTAAATAAATTTCCACAGTTTTACAGTCGAAACAGTCAATAAAAAGAATAAACAATAAAATCATATCCAGCAATAGGAAATTTACATTTAGTGTTTAGTCGTCAAGTGCGACATTTTAAGTTATACCCAATAGGCTATATGACTACTATTAAAAAATATATTAAACTATTGTTCACTACATTGTGCTTCCAATAAAGTTTAAAAAAACATATTTCTTTTGTTTTTCATTCCATTTTTAATTACTAAAAATCACAAAATGACTCCATTAGCGACGCAAAAAATCTATAACGTCACTGCTTGGTATTTCATAGCTCCTCTACACGATGGGCCATCATGAGCGAGCAAGAGGGACAGAACGATAGGTTAGACAAGGACGTATTTACATCTTCACTCTACTTTCACACAGTTTTGTCTCTCTAGATGGCGTATAATGGCCCATCATGTAGAGGAGCCATCAAACGTTTTTAGAATACAATGTGTTATTTGACACATAATAAAAAGTAACTCAAACGACTACTCATCTAGCCTATTGCGGCACGGCAACCGTAGTGTCGTGTTCAATAATAGCGTAATAACAAGTGAGAGTCGCACTGCAGGCGCACTGTCACTGACCAGTTTGGAGACGGCGTGCGCGTCGAGGCGGCGCGGCTGGCGCGGCGGGCTGCGCTCCGGCGCGCGGCTCTCCTCGCGGTCCTCGCTCAGCAGCCGCCGCCGCACGCCCCAGTTGAAGTTGTCCGAGCTCTCGCCCTGCACACACAACACGGCTGCTTTCACTCATACCAAGGAGAATTCATGTCGCTCCAATGTTATAGTTATAGTTATAGCAAGGAAATTTCAAGTCGGTTTTAAAAAGTTGTCAACGATCTTGTTTCAGTCATAGCAAGAAGATTTGAAGTCGCTTCAAGAAGTTGTCAACAATCTAAGATAGTTATTTCTGGAGGAGTTGGATTTTCGTGACAGCACAGAAGCAGAAAAAACACTTCATAAAGAATAGGACATGTCAATTTGATATTATTGTGAAACGTAAAGATTTGAGTAATTAAAAATAAATTGTGTAAAAAAAGCTTTTTCTGTTTTCTACATCTTAAAAGTACTTTCGAAGTGTTTCGATTTTCACGAAAGTTTCAGATTTACCATTAAGTCTAGGACAGGAATCACTCTATACATATTCGTAATAAAAGCCTTTAGCCATTTCTTAATATAAAAATAACATACAACGTTTATTTTACAGCTTTTACAATAGTACGAGCATTTTGAACAATAGATTTGTCAATACGATACTTACCTCAATACTTTCACTCTCATATTCGAGAAAGTCGAAGTCCTTGAAGACTCCGAAGTGGTCAGTGGGCGGAGCGCCGCCCGAGGGCTCGTTGCCGGGGGTGCCAGACACTTCCTCCAGCGACGACGCCATGGAGGACTCCCTCTCCAGCAGCTCAGAGCTCTGACTGAAGATCACCTGCGAATTGAACTAGGTTAAATATGGTTTCATTAGTAATATCAGTGATAAGTCATATTTTTCGTTACAAAAAATCATACGTGTAAAGCATTTTTTGCCCATTTTTATACACATAAAAAATATGGAATAATTAAGTAAATCTAAATATTTTAATTTTATTTAAGTAAATGCTTTACACATTCTTTGAACTCGTATTTTCTGTTATTATAAGTATTTATATAGTTTTCGAAATATATCAAAAATCGTGCAGATCGAGAAGATTGTGTATTATTTTGTAAATGAAATAAAAATGGCATCATATAGGGAGTCTGTTAATAGTGGGAGAGTGAGAGTATAAAACCTCATTTCATACGTTTAGTTCCATATTTCATGGAAGAATATCTCTTCAATAAGTAACACAAAAATTTGGAGCGATCAACTATAATTGATACGTGTAAGATATTGGAGTGCATAATGAGTATTTTTAACAAAATTATTAGTGATGAAATGAAATGAATGAACTGTGCACTCTCAAAGTAACGATATGAATAACAAGTATATACTCGTGATGTTATTATGTTAAGACTGTGACTGCTCGTCATTAGTAAACAACCTAGAAGAGTTGTCAAATATTGCATCTAATATTTTAATTTAGTATTAAAATGATTTATCATTTTCATGTTATACTAATGTTATAAAGGAAAATGAATATGGTTATTGTATTAAAGCAAAAAAATAACACTAACATTTAGCATAAAACATTTATTATTGGTAAGATTATATACAGTGAGTTGGTACCATATATGGTACTGGGCCAGTATGAGGGAATAAGAGATAAAGGAAAACTTTCTTAGGTATCAATAGGCCTTTAACTTTGGCATAGATCTTTGTCAAAGAATTTTTTTTAGATTTTATCATAATAAGATGAGACTTACGAGTACATGATACTCAGTCGATTCAAGCGAAAAACTAATTTGTTTCTTTTTTAAACTTCAAGCCAAGCCGATACCAAATGTTACCTACGAAAGTTTACTGTATCCTTGTATCTCCTATGGCTACGATTTTTTCCCATACAGTCCCACAAAAAAAAAGAATGTGTATGTATGTGCCTGTGGATATTGGTGTGAACTGCTGACTGAAACAGCCTAGGCAACAAAAATGAATTTATAAAATAATTTGCCGACTCAAAAGCGAACTAAAAGTGTTGAATGTCAAAATGAAGGTTGTGAATTGCGACAGAGTATTCTTATTTGCTGTTTTATTCCTTATAAAAATTTAGATCATAAAGTGTTTTGAAAACCGAGCAACCTTTGGTAGCTTAGTGGAAGTGGATGCGTGAAAGCGGTTGCGCCAAACACTACGAGTACGTAGTCGAGTTACCTTTGAACATAAAGTAGTAATTAAATCGTCCTATTCGCAGCGAGGAATAGAAATTGCTTGAATTATTTACTTCCCACTGTGTATTTTACTGCGGCTGCGGCTCGATAGTATTTATCAATAAATATTCGTTGGTCTTTTTTTATCAAAAACATAAGACCAAAATAAATTGATATTTGATTATATTTATAATAAAAATATATTTATATAAGTATTTAGCGGCTTTACTTACCGATGGACTTTTGGGTAATCCCACCCTTTGGCCGCAAGTCGTTAGTAGATTTACTAGGCATTCACGAACTCGGCTCTGTTGAGTACAAAACAATACAAGGTTTCATTGGTTTACAGGCTTGTTGGCTCGTTTTTGCAATGGATTAAACATACTTTTGTGAAAAAGTGACCTTACATAGCTTTACGTTCAGTATCAATTCAAGATCCGACCACAAATGACAGTTAAATTTCTTGAGTGTGAATTTTGATTATATGTGGGATATGAATTAAGGTTTTGTGAGTATCATCGGTAAATGACCACAAAAGCGAAGTAGTACAAATGGCAGATGCTCCTCACAGAACACAACAACTTTCTCTAAGGTGTAGGTTTTGCCAACTTTGTTTTTGCTTTAAGCTGCTACAGATTTCTTGGGTAAAGTTGTCTAGTTTGATTGACTTGTCTAGCCTGTATGTTGTGACGTTTACCTGCGACATCCATGGCCGCTTCCAGCCGGCGGCCAGTGCGTCCGCGGGCGACAGAGACAGCGACCGCCGCGGGGAGGCGACGCTCTGCGGCTGGCTCGCGTTGTTGCTCGCTGCCGGCTCCTGGCCTACCACTGTAGACGCTGACCCCGACTGAGATGCTGACGATCCTAGGAAAAGTTATTCTTTATTCATGTATATTCCAGACAGCGAAAAAAGCGACAAGGATCCAAAAAAATTATAACATACATACATAGATAGATCTACAGGCATAAATAAATTATACAATAACACTGCATAAACTTTCTCGTGAAAACGTCAATAAAATCGTACAATATCACAAAATTATATACTTCTCGCTAACTTCATACGAAAAGTCAACTTAATTATTAAAGTCCAAAGTTTTTCAGTCTGAAAATATTTTATCTATCGCATCATTTGCTGTTTTGACTGACTATAACAATCAGCCGATTTAACATCTTCATAAGTAGTTACCTTTATCAGGAGTGCCAGATGAGGCATTGGATAGTGAATTGGGCCCTGTCGCGGGCTGGCTGCCACTCTGCTTTGGAAGGTACTTTCGTCCTATCACAGGCGTTTGGGATAAGTCAAATGTGAAGTCCATGGTTCGTCCTGGTAATTCCTATAAAAACACATAGATACACATACACTACACTACACACACATGTGACTTTTGACAATAGATTATTTAAAAATATATTATTCACCATGTACCATTTCTCTTACAATAGCATAAATAGTTACTTGATAAACAGATACAGAGTTTAACCCAATGACATAGAATAGCACTTGGCTTCGGTCCGTGTTAATCTAAAATACCGGATTCTTTTATAGAACTCCGAGAGAAATTAAATTTCTGCGTAAAAATAATAACAATATCCGGGACAAGTCACACACGGTCATCTGGCCCCAAACTAGGATTCCCTGTACTATGGTAACCAGAGGCTGATATACACATATACATTTAAATACATTGATATAATACACCCAGACACAGAGCAAACAAATCTGCTCATCACAGAAATGTTTGCCTGGATTGATTTTAATCCATGTAAATTAATCTATTTTTATTATTATTTTTATTTAGACTCCATCGTCACTTACCATCAGGTGAGATTGGAGTCAAACGCTCCCAAATCTTGAATAAATAATAATAAAGATGTCACGAAACTATCAATTTTAAAACAAAATCTAGTTTTGACAGTTTAAAAATTAACTCAAACGACTATAACAATTATTACTATTAAACATAATAGAGAATATTTATTCTCATGTCGTGTCATACCACATACCAGGAAGAGGAAGTCAAGGAGTTGGCGAGGAGTAGAAAAAAATGGCAGTTACTCCACCGACAAGAGCCTAGCTCTTAAGATAAAGAGAGAAAGTAGATAAATGTAAAATTTCGGTACTTACCTTCTTACAATGCAGTTCAGTGTCCGATATAGAAGTGGCATGGCTTTCCCAGTACGGCGGCACGACAAGAGTAGAGCAACGTGTCACAACTAGCTTCAGTATCTTCATAGCTTCTTTGTAGTTATTGCCGTCCTGAGAAACAAATACATGAAAATGTCTCGAGTCCCACAATACGAGAAGATGTTCTGTAAAGGGTCGTCCATTAATCACGTGAGGCTCAAAAGGGGGGAGGGGGTTCAGAAAAAATCACGAAATATCACAAGGGGGGAGGGGGGGTGTACTGTAATATCACGTATATTTATTTTTTCGTTGAACACGCAATTTCTAGAGTAATTTCCAAACGTCGTCGGACTGTTGTTGTTATGTTGTTTTTAACTCTTCCCAAGGTTCGAAACGGCTTCAGGCAGTCAGAAACAACCTGCAACCTTAATGTCTGTCTGGAATTTTTTATCACGGTGCTTAATTTTCCAGAATTAAATTACATTATACCTGTATTTAAAGATAATATTTTGTACCAAAAAAATACACGTGATTCTAAAACCTCACCACGTGTCACCAGGGGGGAGGGGGGTCTAAAAAGTTGCTAAAATATCACGTGATTAATGGACGGCCCCTAACCAGTAGGTTTGTGAAGGCTTAGACCATAGTCTAAGTGTTAAGGTGACAATTCATATCCATATTTTTAATCTTACCTTTTCGGCACCCTCGTCGTCATTCTTATTTAATTTTATTACCACACAAAGATGATTGAGGTTCAATTATAATCTGTCTTATCTGTATCTGTCTTTATTATAGTTTGCTTTATGATTTTCTTATTATCCATGTTAGGTCTTATACGAGTGAGATTAGCTGCTAGCGTTTAAAACCTGTATCAATGTGAAATTAGCCCTGTAAGTGAAACATAGCATAAGCTTCTCGAGATGCAAGAGAAAGATTTGTATACTTCCCATGAGGACAATAAGTTGTAAACGTTTGTTTTTAAGGAATTAACTTGTTCGCTAATTACGTACGATGTATAAGAGATTGACTATATTGAAGAATATTGACTCATATCTATTTGTCTCTTTCGCACTGTTCTTAAATTAGCGAACCAACTACAAAAGCTACGATCACTTACGTCGATGAACTTGGCGACGACGCGCAGTAGGTCCGCATTGACCGACTGCGCGGCGGGCGCGCTCAGATCTACGTAGTACAGCATACAGTGCAGTATTGACAGCACCGGCAGTTGCAGATTCGTTGCACCCTGTGTGAAAACATGATTATAATAACGATGTACGAATACGCTCAGCTGGCCTAACATGCGCAACGTGACAAAATTTTGTCGACGCATTTTCTCGTGTTAAAACGAGATATGTCTATTTGTCGAGGAGTCCTAACATGGCAGTACACGGAACTCTTTTCGATCTGTCATTTTATGAAATTTTATCGTCTCAAACTTTTGTCGACAAACTCTAACATGCGCGCCCTTATTTCTCGAAATTTGAAACTTCTACTCGACATGTTTCTCTTCGATGAATTTGAGCGACGAGATAAACGAGAAACGCGAAAACAAAAAGGCAGTCCTGTATTACGACTATATAAATATACAATTATGATCAAATGGCCATTACGTCCCCACTGCAGGGGCACGGGGCCAAGCCCGGATTGATGGAGGTTGTGGGGATAGTGGCCAACCCCAGTGTCATTAGTTTTCAAGCTGCCTATAAGGCCTCTGACATGGCTTAACGACTGCTAGCGATAGCAGCCGGCACCAACGACTTAACGTGCCTTGCGAAATACGGAAACGGTCGAGACAAATGCCACTAACAGTCAGACTCATCCGGGTTACGACCGTGTTTGTAGTCAGTTAACCTGCGTGATCTACGCGACCACGCAAGCCGCACTGAGGCACGACCGCTTCACTGGGCCACATGGGTAGGTGGTTTGATTTTTATGGAAATAGATGAAACTGAACAATAATATGGGTTCTTCTGAAATAAGTAGGTATTTAATTTGTTATTTAAATATTATTTCTACTCATGAAAGTAACTAACTGTCCCCGAAATGTACAAAATCCCAAATTTTTCACCGCTACATTGGACAGTCGCTTTATTTGTGGCAAAAAATATAAGATTTCTTAAAAGAAAACATTGATCAAAATTGAAGCGCGCGCGAAGAAATCAAAGAACTCAAAGAAGTCAGTGACCAAAGAGAATATAATCACTATTTTAACAACGAAATTATTGAAAAGCTCAGAATAAAAAGTTTTATTGCTGAGATCTAACAAAACTCACGAAGAAAACAAAAAGTCTGTGACAAAAGAGAATATAATCACTATTTTTTTCATAAAATTATTGAAAAGCTCAGACTAAAAACTTTTTATCGCTGAAATCTAACGAATTTTATATGACAAACCGGTTATTTTTCTTAAAATGGCAACATCAACTTCTCGCTGTTACTTGTCACGACAAAGCGAAGTCATGCCGAGAAATCTTCTCTTCCGTGGTACGCATGTTAAGAAAAACGACAAAATAATCGGGATCGACAAATTTTATCATACACGACATGAGATAAGTCGTGTTGCGCATGTTAGGCCAGCATATGTCGCATGCATTGAGACCTATTTTATGAAGGATCTTTTGACATCTTTGCAGTGTGGACATGTGATCGCGCTATACCACGGGATAAACGGGATGCTGCTTGGTGTTAAGATTAATAATACAAAGACGCCTTTGCGCCAGTAAAAGCTGTGCTTCATGCTTTAATTATTTATATAGATATGCTAAAAATGCATTGTAGGTTCAGTTAACAAAGCAATCCAACTCTGCATATCTATCAATCGCCGTTACCCCCTAAAACACATCCCAACCAAAATAAAATTGTCATATAAGTAGGCATATACGGTATACAGTAATAAATACAGAAGTTTATTATTCTAACCTTTTCGAGCACCTCCACGAGAAAAGCCAGCATCTGCAGCGAGAGATGCGAGTACGTGTCCCAGAGGTACTTAACCACGCACTTGGTCCACTGGAAGCTCTCCTTGCTGAAGGTGCGCCGGGAGTACAGCGTCATCACCGTGCCGAGGTTTTCAAGCTTCTTGCTTTTCTCGGCCGTGAACTGTATGCAAACGTTACAGGATAAAGATGTGTGCACCCCTTTTAATTTTCATTGATGTGACTTGTATTTAAAAAGGAAGTTTTAATTTGACCGATTTTATTGACTAAATTTACGTAAGTAAGAAGGCAATACAATTTTATGTCATTTTTTTACTGGTTTGATCGTGAAGGGTAGTGGCAATTTGGAGGAACTCCTTGAACCAGAACGGTCTTATTTAAAATTATATTTTATAGGGGTCAACTTGAATATATCGTAAAATTTTTTTTTGAAACGCGCATGAAAAAAGAACGATATATTAGTGTGGTTTGCTGTTATACTCGTACTTATCACAGCAGCATTGCGATTGATACAAGACAAAGGTTGTCAACGCTATGGTTTACGACAAAAAAATAATAATTTGGAGTATCTTTGAAACACAATACAGCACCTGTGCAATGTGGCAGGCGGCCCTGACACACAACTCGTTGGCGTCCTCATAATGCAGCAGCATATATGGCAGCAGCGCCACCACGGTCATAGGGAAGGCGACCGACTGCGTGGGGTCGATGACCGGCAGCTCCAGCAGCGGGATCATGTCGGCTAGCACGCCCACCACCGGCTCGTACGTGTTGGGGTGCGTGCAGCCCTGCCCAAGGGAAACGCCATCACCAATACGGCATTTGACAGTATCAATAATAAATAGTAAAATATTTATAAAAGCATTTACTCGATTGATGTTTTCGTCTATTTAGAATTTTATATTAATTAGAAACATGAAATAAGTCCGTCAAAGACTGTGTGACGTCACATATTTGAAACGCAAATAATGGGGAAGAAAACTGACAAAGCTCGCCGATAGAGGCGCTGATATCGCTTGACTCATACTAACTGTCAAAACGTATAGAAAAAAATTGTTTACGTGAACTAAACATAAGATTATTAAAAAAATGCCGCATTGTGTGACGATTGGTTGCAAAAATAATGGAAATCATTAATTTCCTAAAGATTTTCGGATGAAGAAGACGTGGGAAAAGTTACGTTTTCAATTATGTACTTTTCAACTTAGCCTTTAATTGAGGAACAGTCCAAGTCGCATACATTTTCCATTTAACAATTTTACAGAAAAAAAACTAATTTATAACACCTCGATAATAAAAAACGCGGAACTAATTGAAAGTTGTTATGAGTCAAGCGTCCGTAGCGCCATCTGCAAATAGCTTTGCGTTTTCTTCCCCATTTCAGAACAAAATGTCGTTTTTGAAAGTTGATAAAAAGTTACTCAAATGACTACTACTGAAATACCGTATTCATCACTCGCTCGATGTTGGTGTGCGGTGTGAACGTACAACTTTCGAAATGATAGCGCACTGATAACACGATTAATTAATGGCATTTTAAATGGATTTCATGTTCGTGAACTGAAATGTGATAACGTAAATGCTAAGACAGCGCGATGCATAAAGAAATTGTTCGGTTACGACAAGGACCATGGGATTTTTAAAAATAATTTTAATCTGTTATTGTTAACGAATAGACCTTTTAAGGTAAGGCGAATAGCTGGTGATAATTATAGGGATGTTGCTCTCCTTCTTTTTACAATGGAGTCGTTTTATTTTTTGAATGTTGTGAAAGCCATTAAGTACAGTATCTTCCACTATAACTGCTTATTAATAAATATCTACATAACGATAGAAAAAAAGTATTGTTTTAAATATAGGGCTTGCACACAAAAATGCGATGCGACGTCACATAGGCCATCAAGTTGAAACGAGGACGCGTTGGAAGCGGTACTGTAGGGACTAGATGAGGCATAGCACTAAGAAGGCCTCATAGGGTTTTGCGAAAAGTAAAAAGTAGACGTTTATTTATTTGAAACGTTGGAACATAAAACAATACAATCGGGGACAGTCTCAGTTTGGTTCTCGCCCAAGGAAATCTTTATGTAAAACGCTTAGAAGAAAATAAAGTATTTAGAAGTGAAGTGTTGTTTGAAACGTGCCTGATTCCGAGCTACGATCCCCTGTGGTTAGAGTACCTTGAGCAGCAGCGCGTTGGGCAGCGGCGCGGTGTGCGCCTGCGTGCGGTCGAGGCGGTCGCGCGCGTCGGGCCGGTCCAGCGGCAGGCGCGCCATCACGCGCGCCAGCAGCCGCACGCCCAGCAGGAACTCGTGCTCGTAGTCCGACTCTAGTAGCGACGCGCCTACCCAGAACAGCGTGGCCAGGATCGTCAGCTTGTCGTCCTGCATGTATACATGTACACGTTACCAAGGGTTACCAACCCCACGGGTCTCTTCGTGTTGCTCGTGAAAGTTAGACCCAGAACAGCGTGGCCAGGCTCATTAGCTTGTTGTCCTAGATACACGTACACGTTAACAAGCGTTAACAACCCAACTGGTGAGGCAAGGGTTTCTTCTCATAATTCGGGAAGGTTAGGCTATACTTCACATAGAGGGCCAAGTCTTCTTCATATTACTCGGGAAAGTTATAAAACAGTACAGCGCGGCCAGGATCGTCAGCTTGTCGTCCTGGGGATTCATATTACTAAGGATATTAATATAGGATCTTAAAGGCGAGAGTGAATAGGTATTATTTGAGTTTGCGTTTACCATATTCGACTATAGTTCATACCAATCAAAAAAAGCAAAAGGTAAACAAACATAGTATGCAGATGACATTGACATGTGTCAGTTGTTTACGTTTTGCTTTTTTTGATTGGAATGACCCATACATCCTCACTTTCCATCAGTTGAGATGTAGTCAAACGTACCCAATTTTTTTTAGAAAAAGAACACGATAACACCCTTACTGCTGCTCGGCCAGGGGCCTCTTCCCATTGCTTGGGAAGATCAGGCCATACTCCATACACGGTGTTAACTACCCATACTCCTCGGACACGGGTCTCTTCTCATTCCTATTGCTCGGGAAGGTAAAGTTCCACTCCACATACGGGGTTAACTACCCAAACTACTCGGATACGGGTCTTTTACCTTTCCCATTGCTCGGGAAGGTTAGGCCATACTCCACACACCACGTTAACTATCCACACTGCTCGGGCACGGATCTCTTTCCATTGATCCATATGACCATAGGCCATACTTTACACATGGAGGCCAAGTCCGGATTGGTGCAGGTAGGGCTAGTGCCAGGCCGTGTCAGAGGTTTTTCAAGTCGCCTATAAGAACTCTGACACGCTTAACGACTACCACCTGATGATAGCAATTGGCACCAACGGCTTAACGTGCCTTGCGAAGCACGAAAACGGTCGAGATAAATGCCACTAACAGTCAAACCTGTCCAAGTTATGACTGTGTCCGTAATCAGTTGTGTGATCATGCGACCACACTCGCGGTCCTAATACGTTCGCATATTGAAAACCCTTAAAGACCATATCCAACAAAAATCAATATTCAAGTAGCGAAACCGCAAGGCAAAAGCTAGAGGCATGATAATTAGTTATGTCATTATGATAATAAAATATTGTATCATCATAGTGGAACTGTACGTACCTGTGTAGCAGTGTCGCCAAGAAGCTTGAGCGATTGGGCAGAGCGAGATCGGCAAAGATTGGAGCAAACCCCTTTCGCTGCTTCACTGCAAGGTCTCGTGCGAACATCTGACAAAAGTTTCAATTTATAAGTAAATAAAATAAAAAGTATTTATAGAAAAAAAAAAACAATCCTTTTAGATCCTTACCGTGTTGTTGCTTTTCAGCGGCCGAATTCGGAGTATTGCTTTTGCGCATACAGTATGATACTGAATAACTAGTACTACGAGTGTGATTACTGACACATCCCACACACACTCCGGGGGATCGTTTACCTGAAAACGCGATGGAGGATGAAGTGCAATGAAGGCCAGCTTTAATGATATGAAAAGTATAAAAATATTATGAAACTTTTTAAAAATAAGAGAGTATATGCCACAGATGTGACAGCACTAGTGCAAAAAAATAAATACGGATGCATTTTAAGATTTAATGAATTAGATAATTTAAAAAAAAATACTGTGACAAACAAAGTGCTTCATAAATAAATAATATGTTTTATAAGAAATTTTGGAACGCCACGTTTAAACGGAGAATCTTTCAAAACTACTTTCTTTAAAAATGCAAAACTTAACGTTTTTTTAAAGCCTGTGCATAACTTGGTTTCACCTATTTTATTTGACATTTTAGTCTCGAGACGATCGTTTAATAATGAACTACTGACGGAAGTTTGCACAGCAGTACATGCCGAGAAAATATTTGTGCATATTATACTGGATACAAACCGGCAGAGAAAGGGCTTCCGTTGACTTGTTGTCCATCTTTGTTATTCAGATTGGGAGTAGACTTAAAAATATCTCGCATGTAATCGAGTGGTCTAAAGTTGGACTCGAGTGAATCCACAGCCGCTTCGAGAGTCAAAAGGAGTTCAGTGACATAGCCTTGCATGTCCTCGCCCTGTTCCGCGACTGTCTCCACCAGTCGGGACAAAATATCGGACACCATACGGCCTGTCATCGCAACACCTATAAATCTGAAAACCTAAGCAGTTAAACAATGTTAATGTCAGTACTTATCAGATGAGAGGTGTACATATATGAAATATTACACTTACGTTCATATTTTTTACCTGTAGTGATCTCCCGGCATAGTGCCGACTGGGGCACGACAGACCCAGCTGTAGGGCAGTCTGCGCCCACCGCTCCGAGACCAGTGCGTGGGGAAGTGATTCGCGGAAAATGCGAAGAACATGTCGTAATAATGTTGACATCTGCTGGCAGCTTCTCAGGGTCCACACTTGAGAACAAGTGAGACGGTCAGGATTTATCAGTATGACAAAAAATATATTATTTGTATTTTTAGGTTTTATTTAAATACAAAAAATATTTGTATTGTTTATTATCTAAAACGATAGATGATTTATCCTCAAATCCAACGAACACATTTAGTTCAAAGGTGCAGTTTGTACTGATGGATCCGTTGATTGATACTGTCACTCAAGTTGATGGATTAAAGTTGATCATATTTTATATTGCAGCGAAACACTACGGTCTTTTCTTTTGAAACCCGTGCCTGATACCATGACATGTAAACAAATCCTTTTTGAGCATACCTTTTGCAGTGATATCTTCGTACTGCCAAAGCGGCATATGGGTGGGTCGGTTGGCAAGGAAGTGGACCAGAGACTTGATGACGTCCGCGACCGGCAGCTCCGAGGGTTCCGGTTCGGGTGCTGGTTCTCCTGCCGACCCTGCTACGGACCCTGCCACCGACCCCGACGTGGACCCCGTCGTCTCCGATTCGTTTGTCACGATCACTGGTAGCGACGGGTAGTTGTCTCCATCGCCTGCGAATCCAATTTCTATTATACCCCAGCAAAACCGAGATCACACAAAGTTTTTAGACGGTCGTTAGTTGAATAGGCTAATTAAAACTTTTACACGGATATTGAAAATTATGGATTTCATTATACGTTAGATCACATCACAGACGTAATGGGGGAAACTTTTATGTGGCGTATTTATAACGGTTTTACGTGCTCACAATTTCAATGATGGATAAACATTCTAGAGTCTGGCAAACAAAAGCGTAGCCTGGAATTTTATAAAAAGTTTTTACATGACAACGAAAAGAAGCTGTCAGAGGCTGTCACTGTTGAATCTTAGTATGACTGCTAATTATTGATACTTGTTGGCTGAATATTCATATTTATTATTTATTGTATTGTTGAGCGTAAGAAATGATATAATGATATTATTTGTAATGGCCACTCGTAAATGATAGATTTTATGGTAATTTCAGATATTTCAGTGCAGAAATAAACTGCAGATTATCAAAATCAGTGTATGAAGTTGACTGTTTTTATGTTTATAGATAAACAATATGTACAAGGAGTCAATAAAATTGTAAAAAGCTAATGTTAAATTGTGATTTCAGCTAGTATAAATATATTATAATAAAGATTTATCACACAATTATTAAATATATGTTTTCCTGCTATAGGTTGGTGATACCACATGAAGATTTTTTTAATTTGCCGCGCTTTCTCAGGTTACGCTTTTGTTTGCCAGACTCTAATTCTACGTAATACGCTTCTGCGTATTATACCCATGTCAAGAAAATATGTAGTACTTTTAATAGAAATGTGTTATTCGTACATTATTACACATAATATATTCTGTTCTTGGTAAGAACACCTAAATAAATTTTATAAAGTTTAGAATCACAGATTTTTAGGGAGATACCGCAGTGTAATTTACCGATTACTTGTAGTTTTAAAAACCAATATTTCCTCATTAGGTAACACACTTAGCAAAGTTTTATTATACAGTGTCGAAGGGCCTCACCTTCGGGGGTGATTTGTGGGTCGGAGCTGAGAGAGCGCGCGTGTGCGCGGGCCGTGTGCGCCGTGCACAGGACGTGGCTGTCGAAAGCTGCATCTGGCTCTGAACAAAAATACAAACGTGTCTTTGATAGAAGCAGTCCGAATATTTGCAAGTATTCACCACCACTATAGATATTTATTAGAACTGACAATTCCAACGAAACGAACGAATGTTAACGAAACGAAACTTATGCGCGTGTCATCTGGACGATACGCAGAAATTTATGTAATCTACAAAGAAGAACGGGCATTGAATCTCCGTCTTTGTAACACTTTTATGGTAGATGAATTCCGGGAGTTGACTGCATGAAAAATTTATTACGAAATATTATTGACTAAATAGCTCATTAATTGAAATTGTTGATAAACTTAATCACTTTAATTTTCATTACATCTTCAATTTTTCATTTATAAGAATTTCCTAATTAGTAAGCAAACTACTATTTTGAACAAAATTTCAAACATTTTTAGAAGAAAATGCCGTTTTTGACATTTGATAAAAAGTAACTCAAATGACTAGCAGTCAACTACCGGATTGAATACCTCACTAAGATCCCTTTTAAAGGTAAAGATACAAAATCACTATTCTTACTATGATGGAGGGAACGCGAATTCGAGAGACAGAGACGCGCGGAAGTGTTCATAGAAATGTATTCATAACCCTTTTGTATTAAGTATTTTTAGAATTTACTTGAGCTTCGCATTACACACTTAATTGATTTAGATGATATTGAAATACGAATTGCAAAACTAATTTTAAAGTAAATTTAGACAAGGACGTTTTAAATAGGCAATCTTTTTCGCACTCCCGCGAGACAATATGCTCTCCGTGTTCCGTACGGACAATATTGAGTTCTTATATTATTTATAATATGACTGCTCTTTTATTGTATCTGTAGAAGAACTTACTGGCTTGGAATTGAATTACATGTGCATTTTATAATAAAAAAATCGTAGTGAGTATGGAAACGGCTATACGAAGTTATAATGTCACAGTTCGCATTAATTTTTTTTAGAACAAACTGTAGTTTTTGACATTTAATAAAAAGTAACTCAGATGACTAGCGGTCAAGAGCCCTACTGTCTCACCAGTAAAGTTGTGAGGCACAAGCGGCAGACTGGGCGGCACGCCGAGCCCCAGCTGCGCCGAGCGGCTGGCCAGCAGCACGCGCGCTATCGTCAGGTGGTCGTGGTGCGCCGCCACCGCGATCAGCAGGTTCAGCAGCAGCTGGCGGCAGTGCTGGTGCACTATCCACCTGGGTGCCACCCACAGCTTAGTCACTAATTTTGTTAACCCTTTCACGGTCAACGGTGAAAGCGAGCTTGACAACAATATTCAAGGCAATGGAACAATGACACATCAACTATCATATGAGGTCTTACATAATTACATTTTCACCTCTCCAGCACGAAAAGGGTGCTTTTGGTGCGTAAAAACTCGCAGCATAATTTTGCTGTGAGCGTAAGTGATTCGAATTTCGAACACCACCTTTTGAAATTACTCGGCGCTGAAAAAAAGGGCGATGGTTTGTTCAGAAACACATTTTGGTCTAGCGATTTAATCTGCAGAATTGCAGTAATTTTACTTTCAACTTTTAATTATAGTTGTTAGCTACTTATAATAAACACATTTTTAAATATTATCCCAATTGATTTCTTACCTATAACATATAAAACTTTTCTCGCTGGTAGAGGTGAAAAGTTGTAACTTTCACACGAGAGCAATAGTTATTTTGTTTCTCGTGCCTTTTTAGATCACTCATTGTGCTTAGTAGTCTAGACTACTTCGCTAGTTCGTGATTTAAAGTCAGCACTCGCAGCAAAAAAAATAATTTTTATTTCAAATTGACTTACCTCGACGAAAGAAATCTATTTAGTTTCATGAGCAGAAGCTTTAGTTCAAGTAGTTTCAGCTAATTTGTTAGTCCCTAAATATCTTCGTGATTTTAAAACCAGATAGCTTATGTTCCTATGTAACGATTATGGCGCGCAAGCAAAACGAGTTTACCATGTCCATTTTACGGTTTGAATGCCAAACGTACCTTGTGTGGTCCATTCCGAGAAACACAATATGAAGCATCAGTGGAACGTGGATGGACCAGTCGAGTTCCACCCCATCCAACACGACATCACACAGTAACATCACAGCTACGTTACATCTGAAATGAAGGAGGATCATTAAGATTGCGCCTAAGGGTGGCAGATAATTTCATAGCGCGCGGTTCGAAGATTTTACGTTACGTTTTATTATGTTACGGGAATCGTATACATATAGATTACCACGATACAGGCTTAGCCTAGTGTGGAGTCATTGTGTATTACTTACTTTGTAAATTGAGCTTTTTTGGCAAATAAATCTTCTATCTAAATCTTTTTTTATATTATGAAACAAAACAGTTATTAATCTTGTGTTCACTGAATAAACTAAGGAATTTAACAAAAAAAACGGCCAAGTATGTGTCGGACTCGCGCACCGAGGGTTCCGTAAAAACTTGAAATTGAGGGACAAATTTAACTTTGCCGTTGGAAAACTGTTGTCCCCATACATTGACATAGGCCGTGGTCAGTTTACCAACTGAAAAAAGGTTTACTATTTCTTCCCTTTACTTAAGCTTTAAGACATTGCTTCTTGCCAAATTTAATGATTCTAAGTCAGCGAGAAATATCCTACAGGTTTTGATTCCCTTGAGAGTATCAACATACACGGCATAAACGGCCGTATCTTTTGATTGCGCTAACTTAGAAGTGTGATTTTTTTCACAGCTTCAAGAAATTGCAGACCCAAGTATTTGATATTTATTTCAACTTGATACCGCCACGCGTTCATCAGAAAAAGAACACTGACAGACAGATAAGCAGACGGACAACGTAGTGATCCTATAAGTGTTCGTTTTTACCTTTTGAGGTACGGAACCCTAAAAAGAAGCAAAATTCCGAGTAAGGATTAAAATTATCCTTCGTTAATTTGGCGATCAAGACTATGAGTACGTAATAAAATCCTTTTTTAATGTAACGAAATCTGGGATTTTAAAGTCGATCAATCAGCAGGGCCGATATAGTGATCTTATAATAACGCTAGGTATGAGTCGATATTTTGGCAGGGGTCCTTTTGATTGGGTGTTTTTTTGTTATCCGCCATTGGCACTGAAAACGGACCAATCAGTGATCGTCTCGCAATTTAACAGCACTGCAGATCCAGTGAAATTATCAATATATCCCTGACTAATAATACCACGATTTGGACAATATTACTTACCTTATTTTATACCTCTCTCTTAAATGTATGAGTGTTTAACTTGCTATTAAATTTTGAACTAAACAATTGACAGTTGTTCATTTAAAAATAATATTTCAAAGAACTGTTTGACAATGGATTTTCGTTTAATATACTTATATATTTGTCTTCACTTTGCGAAGTAAACAGAATGCAGACCTTTGCTCTTCGATCCAATATCTGTGACGTTTTAATTCTCATCGACCTACGCAAGTGCGCAGCCAGTGCATTTTCCATATCTATTGTTCTTATCTTGGCATGAAAGTAAACGTTCTATTTTAAACTAGCCACTGGAAGGGCTGAATATAGATGGACACACATACTATAAAGGTTGTTCTTCTGCTCCACGGACGAAATCCATCGTCGAAAGTTTAGTCGAAAAAGAGACGTAGAAATAGATATCTCAATAGGCTTTAATATAAAGTAGCGTTTCTTTACATATTTGGTAAGCCGTAAGCATTATCTCAGCTGGTGGTAAGTGATGATGACGCCGAAGATGGAAGCGGGCCTACGAAGATTCCCCAACGCAATTGGGAACTGGCTATCTTATCTCCATGCCGGAACACATTAATGCTATTAACATTGATGTTAGGCGGTAAGACTAAGATAAATTGTAGTAGCAAGCCGGGCGGCCTCCGAAAATGCCCCACCAACAACCAAACCGAGTCCTACAAAGTTGGAAGCCGCCGGGAATCGAATCCGCGACCTTCTGATATGAAGCAAGCAAGTAGACTAGCCACAAAATCGCGGAGGCGGTTTTAAAAGACCATTATCGGTTTTATCTAGTATGTGGTAACTATTATGTACACGTCCAGTACAGTTATCTCGACATGAGGTCGATATTGTCCATTATTTAACTTTTGATCAGCATATTCAGCATATAAAGGACATTTTATCACCGAAGTTTTAGTCAATTTAATTGGTTGGTTTAATTACATGTAACATTTTGTGCGGGTTTATTTGGTTAACAAATTTATGTTATACGCAAAGCCGAATTAAGCACTTAGTTAATTTTAAAATCAAAAGTAATTAAGATATTAATAGCTGTAGATATACACAATAATAAATTAATTGCTGAAAATCGTCGGTGGTTCCACGATGGTGACTGTGACCCCCCCTAACCAGAGGTGAGGGTTCAAATCGTGTTTTTTCAAAAACTTAAGAACACTATTTATATAGTACCCATTGCTTACAACACTAAGACGATACGACACAACCACACCCGGACACTTCATACAAATATCGCGTTACTGTTTACTACAGAGAAATTTGAAACTTCTTCATGTCTGTACATTCTTTCATTGTCTTCTGTGTGAGTATCTAGGGCTGAGTAGGTTAAGGCTTCTTGGTCATACCGCCTTGTAGTAGGTTGCACTTCTTTTTGTTATGTTGAAGTTTTTAGAAATTGATATTTCCGAAAACAGACGAACTTTAAACGACAGATATGAACATAAACGACAGGCTTTTACAACAAACATTTTTAATGAACTGAATACTGTATACACGAGACGAGGTTGTATAGCCTTAGAAGTGCTTACCTCTTTCCTTATGAAAATAAAATTGTCTTTGGTTTGCCAATATCTTAACAACTGGTCACTTACAAGTCACACAGGGGGGACGGGCCTTCAGAGAGCGGCAGGGAGTGTCCATACTGTATAATGTCCTTAATATACTGTGACACAACACTGAACATTTTGTACGCACGCTGCCCCACTTCCCGGTAACGACATTTTTAAGGGAAAAACTTGTAAAACGGCCCGTTATTCTATCTGCCTGGATCAGTCGCTGTGCGTTTCGGCAGCACGGTGCCACACTCACTAGACTCCCATGTTTTACGGGGATGATGAACGCAATTAAGTAAATACTTAACTTAATTAATTAAATACTTAATCGTTAAAAATATGGGTTATCGATAGTGTATCTATCCTTCGACTACTTAGGAACTGACGGAAGTAAACTGATATAGTTTAGCATACTTTCCACTAGAAATATTTGCACTTCAATGTTGGTTTAATTACATCGAAGTTAAAAGTATCGATCACTACCTACTCGACATTTGCTACATAGTACAATACCCATTATGTACCTATTTAATAATAATTAAAGAATCTTATGGAATTAGGTATACCTATCGAAAATTTTCTAAAAGAATTTAAAAGTTTTAACGATTGTTCAACTGTAATATCTCGATATTTTGGTCTAGACTAAAGTATTTACGCAAATATTAAGCGAGGCACGTATTAATGCTGTCTCCGACCCGCATTTCGTCGGGCCAGTGCGGCAGTTACAAATGGCACTTATCACAGGTCCGACACACTGTCGTACTCGTATTGTACCGTGTTCGTTCAGCAGCAGCTAGACCATGAATGAAAAAATACTAAGGCAACATATACATCTGATAGCTAGTTGTGTATGACTTCAACAAGTGTAAAGCTTAAATGACCTACACCGGAACACAGGTCATGCTAGGGAACCGCCGCCGTCTACCCCTTGACAATCACTCGGTTAATTGTGCCAAACGATAAGAGAGATATAGATACAGGCGTAACAAAAAGGTGTGGTAATACCTCAAGTTAGGCTTCTACTCATCAAACTGAACAACTTTTGTTCTACAATTTTGTTAAAATAACAAGTTTTTTTTGAACTTTTCATACAAATCAGCTGGCGAGCCAAGTTTGTATGAAAAGTCCAAAAATTTTTCTGCTCTTTCAACATAGTTGTAGAACAAAAGTTGTTCAGTTTGATGGGTAAAAGCCCACCTTGAAGTATTATCACACCTTTCTGTTACATCCTGTATATTTGTGTGTTCTACATTTTCCTATTATTCCTTGTGCAAGTATCAGCTTAACAATGCCTACGAAGGGGATCTGAAACGTTTCATGAATATTAAAAAGTTTGTTGAGTGGCGGATCGCGACGTAATTTTTTACAAAAACGCATAAATAACATGTTGGACTTATCAGGAATTTTAAGTAGATTTTGGATAACTTGGGATGAACCGTGATTGACTCTTCAGTTGCAATAACAGTCGTATTTTTGTGCAGTGTTAACTAAAACTTAGTACACCGCACTCGAATGTGGAATTTACTCGAATTTAACTCAAATTCAACTCAAAGTTAGTGATTAATAAAAACCTATCAAGTGCTTGCCCGGCATGTCGAGTAACGCAATTTTTTTGTTGCATGTGTCATATATTATAGCTTTTACTCATTGTACTGAACAACTACTGTACAATGAGTTGCTGAAATCGCGAAAAAAGTTGAAGCCACAGCTACGGGTATTTATAAGAAAAAAATATACAAAAAAAATATCCTGGACAAATCACACACCGTCATCTGGCCCCAAACTAGGATTCCCTGTACTATGGGAACCAGAGACTGGTATACATTTACATATATACTGCTCAAAAGAAAATAAGGGCTACTTAGTTTCTTTAAGTTTCGTTTAATTAATTTAATATTGGGATAGTTGATTACGTAATAACAAAATATTAATGTTACGAACTTTTTGATATCTAAATTCTTTACTGTTCTGCATGAGACCAAAATGCTGGCTATAGTTTTAAACAAAATTGAATTCAATTTTACATCAAAAAAACCTGTTGGTATTTTCTTTCGAGCAGTATATATTAGTATATATACATTTTGAAATTTATTTTGTTTTATCTCCATAACTTCAAAACTGGTTATTACAGGATATCCATTTATATAGGTAATTTCAAGTTTCTAGGGCAAACAGTTCAAACACAAGGGCACGCCTTTATAAGACTTTGACTGAAAATTTCTTTAAAATAATACATCAGATAAAAATACGTAGGCTGCTCCATAAGTCTAGCAAAATAAGAAATCTTAGAAGTTTATACCTGTTTGATTTAGCGGGTTTACTATTAACAAAACCTACAAGTTTATACATGCAGACAGCTTATTCTTGTACTTAGTACTTTCGATGCAGTGTTCGTAAACAGTTGTAAAAAATGGCTTGCCGCAGTCACCGTGACTCAGAGTGATATTTTACATGACAACTTCAAGCGTGGTGTGTCATATCAAGAGTACCATGAAGATTTCTTTGTAGAAACAATTGTTAGAAATCTTGGGTGACGAATGCCCTACCTTGTTTTTTGTTTTTCGTTGGTAAAAAGAGTTTCATAACTGTAGTTTTAATTTAGAAGACGACGAAAGGTCAGGTCGAGCAGTGACGAGCAGAAATTATTGCAGTAAAAAACCTAATCATAGCTGATCGGCGAATCATACAGAGTGACTGGTAAATCAACGGACGCATTTAAGGAGATGAATAAGAAGCTGATACACATTCCAAATATGTAAAAAAAAAAATTCCTTAATTTTCATCAATAACAAAAATTATTTTAATGTTCACTTCTACAATTTACTAAATATTGTCACGTGTACGCGTCCTCGGGCAACGACCCCGAGTTGCGACGCAAACTCGCACTGCGCATGCGTGAGCCGAGCGATGAGTCTCGGCTCCCGCGTCTCTACCCTGCGCCGGCCCTAGTCAGTCGCCCGCGGGCTGTCGTACGGGTGACGTGCGTCACGCACGCCTCCCGTACGTCGCGAACATTCTGTGTTTAATTACGTCGTTGTCGCGTGGATTGCAGTGCCCTGATAGTGATAATGGCTTATCAGTACTTTAATGAGGATACTAGGATATGGTGTGGTGCTATGTGCTAGTATTGTTAGACGTGAATTAACGTCATATTGCCGTCATAGGACTTTGTAAGGAGACTTAGAGCGTTTGGCCTTCCTCCAGTTCCTAGCCCTGATCAAGGACGAGGAATAAATCCTTATCCAGTGAACCTGCACAAAGCAATTCGATTACTACCCATGTGAAAGTACGTGGAATGCAGGAAGGCATTTCCAGGTATCCCAGTGGTTGGGGTAACGTATCCTACATGAAGACGGACTCTATCCTTTCATTATCAGTGTGTTATCAGCCTGTCCAAGAGATTGGCCTTAGCGACCACGAGCAGCACGGTGCACGCTGTGGGAAAGTGGCAAGTACTCGTACCGAGGCATAGAGTTAGGAAATACAAGAATAGTTGCGTTTTATAAAAAATATGTAACTTGTGTTTTTTTGAGTGTATGAATTTTTGTTTTATATGGTTGAAAAGTATGTAAATTATCCTATCATCTCCTTAAATACGTCCGTCGTTCAACCAGTCACCCTGTACATAGACAAATCCGAGAAACTCTAGGCCTGCAACAATGCCTAGAGATATTAAATTCTATATTGCATGAAGATTTGAAGGTAAAAAATATAATTTCTTATAACTTCAATGAAATGCAGAAAGCAGCGCATGTAAATTGGTGTAGAAAAATGTTTAAAAAAGTATGACTTGGGCCGTTCAAACTATGTAGATTTAATGATTACAGGAGATGAAACTTGGTTGTATTATTTCGATATTCCCAGTAAATCTAAATCAAAACTGTGGGTGCTTGAAGATGAGCCAGCATCGACTATGTTTAAGCAATAGAGGTCTGTTAAGAAAATAATTATTACAGTTTTGTTTGCTAAAAGAGGTATTATAAAAATAATAGTCTTGGATTCACAGAAAACAGTCTCCTCTGCCTGGCACAAAGATATTTGTCCGTCTCAAGTTATAAATAAGCTAAAAGAATTAAGACTGAAATATCATCTGATTGTAGTTGGCATTTCCACCACGAAAACGCTCTAGCACATCGGACTTAGCCTAGCCTAGGTCTGCCTAGCTCTGGATTTTTTGTCTCAGTTGGGCCTCACATAATTGGATCATCCACCTTATAGCACAGACCTCGCGCCTTGTGATTTTGGACTCCTCCCTGTCATAAAGTCGTTAAAAGGGCTCACGACTTAATGCATGCTTGGAACGATTTCTATGCTTCCGTCACAAAAAGAAAATGCAGATAATGTTTACTAGCAAGTTTGTGTATATGCAAAAGTGTATAAATTCTGATGGGATTTAATGTATTTTGAAAAATGTTAATGAATACTTTTGTTTTGCAAAACTTATGGAGCAGCCTACGTATGTTCTTAGAAAACGCTACTTAAAAGCCTAACTCAACGATAATCCAGATGATTGGCTTTAGTAGAAACAAATAATTTAATCCTCACTTTACGAATTTTCTTATTTCTTTTTCAAAACTAAATAAATATTTTTATATTTTTCACCTTTCGCTTAGTGAGTTTACGTAAAAACTAATTCTTTGTCGTTCAGTGGTTGACGTTGACAGATATTTGGGACACCGAAATTGTGTGTTCTCTTTCTTACTTTCTTTTTTTCTTATAGTCGTAATAGTCCGATTCATTAACATTAATGTTACTTATTGTAGCCTAATAATCCAATCCATCCAATGTCTTCTCGCAACCTTCACCAGGTGATCGGTCCACCGAGTCGGAGGCCTACTTACGCTACGTCTTCTGGTGCGGTCGTCATTCCAGAACTTATATGTCCCAACGGCCATTTGTTTTACGAGCTATGTGCCCCGCCCAATGTCACTTCAGTTTACCGATTCTGGTTTTTATTAATAAAAGTTTCGTAATGACGATGGAAACGATTATACGATACGAAGTTATTACTTCATAGTTTGCTATTAAAAACATTTTCAGAACAAATTGTTTTTGACATTTGATAAAAAGTCTCGGATGACTAGCAGCCAACTACCCTTCTCACTTACCTATGGAACCCAGAGACGGGCTGGCTGGAGTCGGGCAGGTATTCCGAGAGCTTGGCGAAGAACCCGCCGTACTCGGGCATGGGCAGCGGCCGCGGCTGCGGTGCGTCCACGCGCTCCTGCGGCGCTTGCGCGATCGCCGGCTCGGGGCACAGGCCCGTCTGCACAGTTTTGACAACATATATAATTGTATTTATTTATAGTATTTGTCTTGTTATTAGTATTAGTATACGTTTTTATGTAACTATGGGCCTGTACGTTAGTTACTAAATTACAATATTTTGTATAAAGTAGTATATCTGAAGGTTTTGTTGGTGTATTTAGATACCATTCGAGCAGTCCTACTTTTTTGTTTATGCTATTTGTAATAAACATATCTTTTAAGAAATTTTATACCTATACGTTTTGTGTAATACTAAGTTCATTCATTACTTGAAAGTGATACGTGATTAATCAGAATCACAGTGTACTGACCTACAGTTAGCTATTGTAGACTGATTACTTAGCTTTTATTTTCTATAATATGTGGACAATGTTGTTGGAAATTACATATTTACTTGTTTGTTTTATCTATTTTAAGTATAATTGTATATAACCATTTATGTTCTCCCAATGTTTAAAAACTATTCAACTGACGTTCTAAGAGTAAGTTTCATTTAACAGTACGCTGAACATTAAAAACCTATTCTTAGTATAATCGTATCAAGGGAAAAAGACATCTAAACTTAAACAGGGGCTTCTTCTGATACTTTCTCCAAGGAACAATTTTGAAAGCTCAAATAATAATAATAATAATATCTGGGACAAATCACACACGGTCATCTGGCCCCAAACTAGGATTCCCTGTGTCCTGGGAACCAGAGACTGATATACATACACATATACTTTTAAATACATACATATATAGATATAATACACCCAGACTCAGAGCAAACAATTCTGCTCATCACAGAAAAGTTTGCCCTGTGTGGGGATCGAACCCACGACATGAAATCTTTTTAGACTTTTGTGATAAATAGGTCAACTTTGTATGGGGAGTTTTTTTTATAAATTGAACATGGGTACCGAAAACAGTATGAGGACTAAAAACCTCCATTTACTTTTCCGGGAGATTGGTGTTTTACATTCTGTATAAAACCAATTTCAAACCTTCTCAGTTTTATTAAAAATATATTATAAAACTCATGTCGGTATCGTAAGGATTTTTCGAAATGAAAATTTATCATAAATTTAATATTATTTATTAATTTTTATTTCTTTATCATTAGTTTCTTTTCATTATATGAAACAACTTAGTGAACATGTTTTAGCATATAATACTGATTTCTTATTAGCTATTAAAGGATTCCAGTTAATATTTTTCAAAAGTTATACAATACTGATATAGATATACCCACAGACTTGCACCCCGTTCCTACCCTCAAACTGATATTCCTAATTAGAGATATTAGAGCTACATATATGGGTGATTCTACAAACTAGGGACGAGAATGAGGCAAATTTCGGCACTGGCTTTTTTTAAAGATTTTAGTTGGGGAAATTAACTTAGACTCAAGCCCATGTGAAGTGGGCCACGTCTTAAAGCCCATGTGAAGTGGGCCAGTCATATATTTAAAAAATACGGTTTTATGGTCATTTCAATAGAATCTAGGACCAGGAAACTGAGAACATGACCAGGAAACTGAGACTCAAACAGAAAATGAATCAAAATAAATTTTTATTGGTATTCATAGCGGACAGCACAGGAACGGTCGGTGTGGAAATCCTTAGGGGAGGAGGTCCTTTGTCTAGCAGTGGACGTCTTTTGGCTGACGTTGATGAAATTTAATTATGTCTATAATATTATAATATAAATGAAATTTAATTATGTCTATAATATTATAATATAATATTATAGACATAATTAAATTTCATCAACGTCAGCCAAAAGACGTCCACTGCTAGACAAAGGACCTCCTCCCCTAAGGATTTCCACACCGACCGTTCCTGTGCTGTCCGCATCCAGCTGCTTCCTGCAACCTTCACCAGGTTGTGGGGCTATAGTGGTCTATACTTGTGTCAGAAGTTTTCAAGCCTATAAGTCCTTTTGACATGGCTTAGCGTCTGCTATCTAGTGATAACACCCGGCATCAATGGCTTAACATGCCTTGCGAAGCACGTAAACGCTTAAGATGAATGCCATTAACAGTAAAAATCCATCTAGTTTATGACCGTGTCTGTAGTCAGTTAACCTGCGTGATCGACTGTATATGTGGTGCAAGGAAAATGAGAGGGAAAACTATAACAAAACGGCAGCTAATAATGTTAGTACTTACCGGAGTGACGTCACCGTCGGAGGGCAGCGCCGTGTCTTCGTCGCCCGGTGGGGTCGAGCACGCACCCGAAACGCGCTTCTCCTGCGAGCGCGCCACCGGCGTCTCCGGAGGTTTCACGCCGCTACACACAAAACAGGCGGTTGACGAAATATTTTGTGCCTTAAATAAGCCGAGGTTACTATTAATTGATACCAGACACATTGTTTTTTTTTATATAATTTAAAGATATGACATCACTATTATAATATTTTAACGCATTGAATTTTCTGCAGAACGCACCCTCATTATCTATTTTAACCCAAACGAGGATGTGATTTTGTTGTTCTCTTCTATCTTCGAATCAATTAGCGCAACATTTTAGATGTAAGTACCGCAAGACATGTAAAGTTGCTCTTGTTGTTCAGTTCTCAGAGCCAACTAACCCATTCTTTTACTTGATTTAGAAATATATCAGCATTATGTGTCGACACACATTGTATCTAATTCGGCGTATTCACCTATCGAGCACTCTTCGAGACCAATCACTTACGCGGCCACTCCCTCCGAGCGATGTTGATGTATCACTGTCCCCAATATGACTTATCGTATGTTTATAAAGCGGAACTGGCAAACGGCTACACCTTTTAAACTCGTATACTTGCAACTACCAACCAACTACTTACGTCAAATAACCTACCTATACAATGTTTTCTAGCCGCAACACAAGTTTAATTATGTTCAAATTGCTAGTATTTTTTAATTTTTTATTGTGTAAGATGGCAAAAGGCTGACGGCCCACCGGATAGAAAGCGGCATCCGTCGCCTATTAGCATCTATAACCGCAGAAGGGTTATCAAAGCCGATCTTGAGGGCCTTATTCCGGTAATTGCGCTGGCTATCACGCGCCACCCGTCGGAACATAGAACGCTGCTTGGCGGCAGGTATAGAGCGAGCAGTGGTACCCACCCAGTCGGACCTTGGATAATAAGGTTCTACCACTGGTAAATCTATTAAAGATATACATATGTTTATCTCCGAACAAAAATTCAACATCCATATGATGTCTAAAAACCTAAAAGGTTTTTTTATTGTTTTGTATTGAAGTTAATTATAAAAAAATACATATACAGGTATAACAAAAAAGTGTGCCCCATTTGTGGGGAAACTCGAAAAAAAAGCGATTTCAGCAAAGCCGTAGAATAAAAGGTTTTCAGTTTTATGAATACAAACCCCAGTAAATCCTACACCTGTTGAACTTTAAATTTAAAATCCTACTACGAAACACTAGTTAGCACTTTAATTTTATAATATTTCCAACTAATAGAGACTTTTAAAGAATTAATTTGAACTTTAATTTTAATCCTTGACCCAACCACTCTTTGTCAATTATTCTAACTCCTCACAGTCCAAGCAATAGCGCTGTGGGATTCCCTGCCTGAGTATATTATCTTTGCAACTTTCAAAAGTCTTGGTAAAGCTCACTATTTGATTTAACTGTTTCTTTTGGGTTTTATTCACATTAGTTTCTTTTTCTTTCACATTCATTTCTTAACCATAGATGAAATTTATTTATACAATATATTTATTTATACGAATCGGTTGTGGCTCAGTGAGGCTTGCGTGGTCCCTGGATGGGTTTGACCATTAGTGGTATTTATCTCGACCATTTCCGTGCTTCGCAAGGCACGTTAAGCCGTTGGTGCCGGCTGCTATGACTAGTTGGCAGTTGTTAAGCCATGTCGGAGACCTTATAGGCGGTTTGAAAACTTCTAACACTGGGGTTGGCTACTAGCCCCACAACCTCCAACAATCCGAACTTGGGCCCCGTGTGTAGAGTATGGCCTAACCTTCCCGAGATATGGGAAGAGATCCGTGCCCCTGCAGTGGGGACGATATGGGTTGTTAAATCAAAATTCAAAATCATTTATTTCTTTACGTAGGTACATTAAGCACTCTTATAAACGTCATATCATTTTTCTGGAGGAATATTCCAAATGTAATTATTATTAAAATAATCTACAGTCTTATAGTATCCTCTTGAAAAAATACAGCGTTTTATATGTTAACGATACTTTATTAAATACTTATGTCAGAATATATTGATGTGTATTATTCTAAAGTATAATTTTGTTTATTGCTACCCCCTATCTTCTTCTGTCATTGTTTTCCAACGCAAAGGTCGTCTGGATATTGCTATCGAGTAATAGGAGTCCTATTATAGGACCACCCAGGGTATTTTTTCCGTCTTATAGGTGGCGCCATCTAGTGACTGGCTAACTCGGTGGCTCAGTGGTTAGTGCTCCTGACTACTGATCCGAGAGTCGTGGGTTCAATCCCCACCCAGGGCAAACATTTCTGTGATGAGCAGATTTGTTTGCTCTGTTTCTGGGTGTATTATATCTATACATATATGTATGTATTTAAACGTATATGTGTATGTATATCAGTCTCTGGTTCCCATAATACAGGGAATCCTAGTTTGGGGCCAGATGTCCGACTGTCCGTGTGTGATTTGTCCTGAGATATTTATTTATTAGTGACAAAGTGGAAATTTTTAGTTTTTAAGCATTACTCCTTGAACCCTAAAGTTTACCGGGATAAAAAGTATCCTATGTGTTAGCCGAGTGCTTTATCTATCTACCTTCATAATTTCATCCAAATCCGTTTAGTAGTTTCGGCGTGAAAGTGGAACAAACAAATAAACATCCATACTTTCGCATTTATAATATTATTAGTGAGATGAGATATATAGGGTGAGTTTAAATTAGTTCTTGATACGAAAGGCTATGCATGTGCTCATGAAAACAAACAACTTTCCCTAAGGAACCCATAGCCAAATCGCAAAAAAAATTTTGGTCTCTTCATACAAATCAATCAGCCGAGCGGCCAAATTAGTATGAAGAGTCAACCATTTTTTTTGCGATTTGACTATGGGTTATTTAGGGAAAGTTGTTTGTTATCATGAGCACATTCATAGCATTTGGTATCAAGAACTAATTTAAAGTAACCCTGTATACATAACTTCATTCTTATGCAAATATGTGTTATTCCAATATATTAAATTGAATTTAATTTTAATAGAGCTATTTTAAAAGTCTACATTATAAATAATATATTTTTGATTGCGTTTTAGAAATTCAGTAGTCATAAAAAATGGCGAGCAAGAGAAACGAGCTCGGAATTTCTGAGCGCACCGACACGGATGGTTAGACTCTTCTTCTGAGCTATGACACAAAAAAGCAGAGGCTTGCCTATATATAGTCTAGTTGGTTTGATATAAGAACTACAGTAACAGAAACCCCGATCCTGCTTCCTTATCATAAAAAGGAAGGTAGGACGTAAACCATCTACGTCTTCTAACTTATTATAGTGCGAAACACCAATTTTTGTGGAGAGCATTATTTTATACTGTAAATTATTATTATTGAAGGCTAGTGTACTGAAGAGGTATTTTTATATTAAAAGGATATGGGAAGAGACAGTTCTCCAATAGCTGGGGACGCTTTGGGCTCTAGAGTTACACGTCTAATTAGAGATATATTTTTATATAGTGCTATATACATTTCTTGGCATATTTCTTTAAATTTTAAAGTTAACACTTTATTATTTTTTACACAATTATTTTAACCACCTCAACCACGGACTACGACTAATGACTAAAGCATATACAATTTGCTACGAGTACAGTAGCGCTACGAACTTGTGCGTAGTACGAAATAAGGTTATCGTAAAGTCGACTGATGAAGTCCACGCTCCGACCAGCGCCTATCCAACTCCAAAACCCCGAAAGCTTTCAACTCGAGTTGCACAACCGCTTCGAATGCCTAGGAGAATGCGAAAATGTGGACAGTTATAACGACAGGTTCATGGAAATTGTCCAAACGGCTGGGAATAAGGCCTTCAAAACCGGCCGTTTAAAAAGAACATCTCGTATCTCGGACCTCACCAGCAAGCTCATGGAGGAAAGACGAAGCCTGATTCTGAAATCCTCTGAAGATGCTTGTCAGTATCGGCGACTAAACAGACAGATCTCCAAGTCCTTGACCCGTGATATACGCCAATTTAATACCAACCGTATAAAAGAGGCTATCGAGCGCAATAAAGGGTCAAAAGTATTCGCAAGGGATCTGTCTGCTGGTCAAAGCCAACTGACAAAGCTGAAGACCGAGGATGGCAGAGTCGTGTCGTCCAAGCCCGAGCTGTTGGAAGAGGTTGAGAAATTCTACGGACAATTATACATGACTACACGCTTACCTGTCAGCAATCTGGCTGAAGACCCGAGAGCCAGATTGTCCCGACACTATACCGAAGATATCCCAGACGTCAGCCTGTGCGAGATTAGAATGGCTCTCAAACAGCTTAAGAACAACAAGGCACCGGGTGATGATGGAATTACGGCTGAGCTTCTGAAAGCAGGTGGAGAACCGGTACTTATAGCTCTTCAGAAGCTATTTAATTCCGTCATGCTCGAGGGACGAACGCCTACAGCATGGCACAGGAGTGTGGTGGTGCTCTTCTTCAAGAAGGGTGATAAGTCTCTGCTGAAGAATTACAGACCCATCTCACTCCTGAGCCATGTCTACAAGCTGTTTTCGAGAGTCATTACGAATCGTCTCGCACGCAGGTTTGACGACTTCCAGCCTCCCGAACAAGCCGGTTTCCGAAAAGGCTTCAGTACCATAGACCACGTACATACGCTGCGGCAGATTATACAGAAGACCGAAGAGTATAATCGGCCACTATGCTTGGCGTTTGTGGACTATGACAAAAGCCTTTGATTCGATCGAGACCTGGGCTGTGTTGCAGTCTCTCCAACGGTGCCAAATTGATTATCGATACATCGAAGTGTTGAAGTGCTTGTATGAAAACGCCACCATGTCGGTCCACCTCCAGGATCAGAATTCGAAACCTATCCGGCTGCAGCGTGGGGTGAGACAGGGAGACGTTATATCTCCGAAACTGTTCACCGCTGCACTGGAAGACGTTTTCAAGCTTCTGGACTAGAGAGGACTCGGCATTAACATCAATGGCGAGTACATCACTCACCTTCGATTTGCTGACGATATCGTGATCATGGCTGAGACCTTGGAAGACCTAGGCGCAATGCTCGAAGGACTTAGTAGAGTCTCCCAACAAGTGGGTCTTAAAATGAACATGGATAAGACGAAAATCATGTCAAACGTCCGTGTTACACCCACTCCTCTGAAGGTTGGAGACTCTACACTCGAAGTTGTTGACGAATATGTATACCTGGGACAAACAGTCCAGTTAGGTAGGTTTAACTTCGAGAAAGAGATCAATCGTCGAATCCAACTCGGCTGGGCAGCGTTCGGGAAGCTTCGCAATATCTTTACGTCCAAAATACCGCAGTCCCTCAAGACTAAAGTCTTTGACCAGTGTGTGTTGCCAGTGATGACATATGGATCCGAGACATGGTCGCTTACTATGGGCCTTATAAGAAGGCTCAAAGTCACCCAAAGGGCGATGGAGCGTGCTATGCTTGGTGTTTCCCTACGTGATCGAATCAGAAATGAGGAGATACGTAGGAGAACTAAAGTTACCGACATAGCTCTCAGAATCGCTAGACTTAAGTGGCAGTGGGCAGGGCACATAGCTCGTAGAACAGATGGCCGCTGGGGCAGTAAAGTTCTCGAATGGCGACCGCGCACCGGAAGGCGCAGTGTGGGCAGGCCCCCGACTCGGTGGACCGACGACCTGGTAAAGGTTGCAGGAAGCCGCTGGATGCGAGCCGCACAGGACCGGTCGGTGTGGAAATCCTTGGGGGAGGCCTTTGTCCAGCAGTGGACGTCTTTCGGCTGATAGATAGATAGATAGATAGAAAATCGAAAAAATAATATAACAATTAAAGTCATACTTTTATATCATAAAGCCAGTTTTTTTTCGATTTCCGCATACTCGTAGAACAGAAACTTGTTGCTACATCTTTTCATTACACCCTTATACAGGTTGTCCCAAAAACCAACGATAATCCTTGGAGTGCTGATGGGCCAGGTACTGACTAGCCAGAAAATGTACATTTCACTTTAATAAAATTGTCATTGTTTTCGAGATATTGGCACTTTTATGAAATACTTGAAAATGTCTACCTTAGGACAAAGTTACCAATGCCACGTCTAAAAATTTAGGTATAATTTTATTCTGTTTTTTTTTTGTAATTATTACAAAGGAATAAAGCTATCAACAGGAATACAATTTATTTTTTAAATCGCTACGGTCTGCTCAGAAAATAAAATTAAAAAAATAATTTACGCTTTTCAAATTTTAATCCCTTTATTTTAAACCTTTATGGTAAAAAAAAATACCAGTGTATAGTGTCATAGTGTGACACCGGGTAAGTATGGTTGTGCAAGGTGACAAGCAATTTGGTCATTTGATTTAAATTAAATACTAAAAAACGCAATATTTCAATCTTTTGAAAGCATATTCATTAAAGCTCCTTATTATTTGTACAGTTTGAAATTAGCTCATTTTGCACCTAAAATGTAATATCTTTTTACGTAAAGCGAATTTTGGTAAAACATTTATTATTATAAAACTGCACTTGATGCGCATATTTTAAAGAAAACATGCCACTACACCCTGGTATTTTTTTTGTACCATAAAGGTTCAAAGTTAAGGGGTTAAAATTTGAATAACGTAAATTATTTTTTTAATTTTACTTTTTGAGTAAACCGTAGCGATTAACAAATTAAATTTTATTGCTGTCGATAGCTTTATTCCTCTGTAATACTAAAAAAAAACAGAATAAAATTATACCTAAATTTGTAGACGTGGCATTGGTAACTTTCTCCTAAGGTAGACATTTTCAAGAATTTCATAAATGTACCAATATCTTGAAAACTATGACACTTTTACTACAGTAAAATATACATTTTCTGGCTAGTCAGGACCTGGCCCATCAGCACTCCAAGGATTATCGATGGTTTTTGGGACACCCTGTAAATTCATATAAAATATTTTATTTGCCCTTGTAGGGATTTTGCGCTTGTAATTATATTAAAAAACTTTTCTGTTCCTATTAGAAAATGTTGGATTAGATCATTCTGCAAATTGCATGTTCTTATCTATGTAAATAGATAGACACAATGAACTGCTGCAAATTGAATTTCCTGAAAACTTTTGTAGACGTGGGAGAGCCATGCTTCGGCACGAATGGGCCGGCTCGACCGGAGTGATACCACGGCCTCACAGAAAACCGGCGTGAAGCAACGTTTGTTGTGTTTCGCCGAGTGAGTGAGGGTACCGGAGGCCCAACCCCCCCTCCCCCTCCCCATTCCCCCATCCCCCATCCCATTTCAAAGATCGGCAACGCACTTGTGACTCCTCCGGTGTTGCGGGTGTCCATGGGCGGCAGTAATCGCTTACCATCAGGTGATACGTCTGCTAGTTTGCCACCTATCACATAAAAAAAAAAAAAAAAAAACTGGACCAATAGAGACTACGACGTTTTGCGAACGTTAGATATTCTACGAATCGTAACTTGCTAAACTGTGTCGCACATATGTTTTATCTGCGGACTATTTTAATACGGACGTTTTATTAAATTCCTATCACATTCTCTTGCCTTATAAAATATTGTTTTTATATTTCTAGTAAACACAATTTAACTGTCAGAACAGTAATTGGTTAAAGTGTTTAATGTCCCAAACGGGGTTTACTCTAGAATCAGCTCGAATCAAGTTCACGAGGTTTATTAATTCATAGTCCGGCTTCTTAGCTTCAAATCCGGTCCCATCTGGCAGAAATCATGAAACTTGGCATGCATGTAGCTTTTATAGGTACAATAAAATTGGGAGTGGGAACAATTCGTATAGTGATTTTAACCCCCCTTCCCCCTTTTGTGTCCCAAATGGAAAGTAATTTTTTTGTTGCAGAAATGAATTTGTCATCCTTGAATTATCCGAAAATGATATCGCACTTGCCCTAGTACTTACAGTTATGGAGATATAAGCCTCAAAGAGAAGCGTGGCAAAATCAAACTTTCTCCGCCTCCCCTCGCCACCCTGGTGATGCCTCTTAGGTTTAATCCACTCAAGACTACCTAAGGAACAACTATGCCAAGTTTGAACCCTTGATCCAAAATCACACTAAATCCCCAGCCAGGACTGTATTTTCGTAAAAAGTTAAATTAATGGAAGAAACGTAAGCGTAATTTGAAAACTATAAGATCTATCAAGATACATCCAAGACAATTATTGTAGAGAATTTAACGGAGAATACTTTGTCCATAGACACCCGCAACATCAGAGGAGTCACAAGTGCGTGGCCGACCTTTGAAATGGGATGGGGGGATGGGGGGAATTGGACGGGGGGGGGGGGGGGGTTGGGCGTCGGGTACCCTCACTTACTCGGCGAAACACAACGCAAGCGTTGCTTCACGCCGGTTTTCTGTGAGGCCGTGGTATCACTCCGGTCGAGCCGGCCCATTCGTGCCGAAGCATGGCTCTCCCACGGCGAGAAAGACTTGTTCCCACTTACATTTTTTATTGTACCTGATAAAGCTACATGCATTTGCCGGATGGGACCAGGTTTTTTTGAGTTAACGAGCCGTACTAACAGTAGATTGACTTTTGCTATCAGGTTCACCACGTTCAGCCCATAGAAAATATTACAATTTTAGGCTATTTAGAAAGAATTTAAATCTGCTTCAGCAGTGGGGACGATATGGGTTGTTAACTACTTTTAAAAATACCTGAAAGGATAGTAAAAAAGCTTTTTGTGTAATTATTACTGATATAATTAGAAAACGCCAATGATAAGAATATATTTAAGCAAAAGAAAATCTAATGTTAAAAGTAATATAGTAAAAAAAGTGAAAAAGCCTTAGGAACAATAATTTTAAAATGTTGGAACTGAAATTCATTAATATACTCGTATGTTCTATGATTACGTAGAACATCTTTCACTTTGATTTTAGAGGTTGTTACGCTTAATTTTTTATGAGATTTTAAAATCTTTACAATTCGAAAACTACATCAACAAAGAATTATATAATATTGCGACACAAAAATGTTCAAAATATACCATGTTCCTCCCTCGTCTATTAGTTCTCGTCTACTAGAGGTTGCAAACCGAAAAATATAAAACAAACTATTATAGGATTCTATAAATACAGGAAAAATAAAGTAAAGGTACAAACATTTGTCACATAAATACACAAATTAAAAGGCTGCACAGATAGGCTCGTAAGTCTCTCTCTCTATATATTTTGTAAAATACATAAAAACTTTCACTAAGAGATACACGACGAAGTAAAAAAGTGGGATATTTATAATTGAACTCTAATAAATATGAGTTTCCACTTTAAGCTGCTTAGCTGCAAAATTTGTTGTTTGCTCTTAAATTTTAATACTTCTTAATAAGCTTTTAACGGCTTACTTTTAACATTAATTGATTACACAAAAAATTGCCTTCCAACTATTTTTTAAAGCAACTGCGTCGTTTGCTTTTAAAATAGAAATCCAGAAGATACAATTAATGCGAGAGCGAGCGAAGCAAACTCGGATTAAGGTACACTCCGATACACGGATTATTTAGGTTCAGACGGCATGTTAGACACGGGAATCCTGTCGACTGTTTCTTTGTAATACATGATGTTAAAAAAAGTGCGTTTGAAATTTTAAAGGGTTACTCAGAATCAAGTATAGATAACAGGAAAAATATTTTGAAAAAATCAGCTCTTCAATTTTTTTTCAGATTCACATACTAAATCTGAACTGTGAATCAAGAATTATGGACCTGAAACTGAAAATGAATCAGTTATTCAAGAAAGGGAATAAGTCAATGTCTTCTGGTTCTTACAGGCAAAAGTTACGAAATAGTTAAGAAATGGAACACGTAAAAACATTCGTCTGAATCTTATATGAAGCGTCAAGCTTACCTTCACAAGAAACAGAACATTTTAGAAAACAGAAATCCGTTTTTTTCATCTCCTAAAAAGTAAGGTCATTTTGACATGTTCCCTTTCTTAAATAACCGATTCAAATGGAAACTGAAAAAAGTTGCGAGATCGGATTTTTTTCAATATTTTTCCTGTATTCTATACTTGATTTTGAGTAGGTAACCACTTTCAAACTTTCACACCAAATTTCAAACTCACTTTTTTAACACCTGTATATACTTATATACACGATTATAGTGCCAACATTAATTTTATTGTGAGATCATTTTTACAGTGCAAATTTTATTTTTGTTCGGAAGAGCATTATATTCGATTTTATGTTTTTCAGCTCTCTACGCTTTTAATACTAAGTAGGAACGATTGGTGGAAAGCGTCTACCAGGACAAATCAATACACGAGAACGACGAGAACAATAGATAACAGCTACCAAACCCTTCGGTAAAGGGCAACGTTTCGGAGGGTTGTCCACCTAGCGGAAATTGTAATTATCAAAAACAAAATTAAACAATCAAAGGAAAGTTGTAAATGCAAGTTGAAAATGCAGTTTAACAACTTATTGCATCGAATTTTTGAATGATGCTCATTAAACAATATTTTGTCAACTTCAATAAATGTACACCTCACTTAGAAAAACTGGTTACGTACCTGGTCTTGGCGGGATCTTCGCCGCTGTGCCTTTTGGTATGGATCGTTCCTTTCTCAACAGGCGCCAATTCCCCCGAACGTCCTGCTGCGTCCTTTTAAAGATTTCACAAAATTACTACACACCTATTTTAAAATGCTACTCATCATTGGCCTGTGACGTCTATGGCAGACGAATTAGTCAGTAGTCTACCTACACAGACGCAAAAAAATGCTACTAATCTTAATTAATATTGGAATATTCAGGAATAAAATCGGAAGAGATAAAAATTTTGAGATTCCGAAGCATACACAGAGGTAACGAAGATAAATAGAATTCATGGAATATCAATTCAAAATTAAGTGATAAATAGGGTTCGTTATCAAAAAGACTGCCGTTTATTTTTATTTAAATTTTATTTTTATTTTATTGAATGGAGGTGTGTACCTGAGATCCAGTTCCAGGCCCGTCGCTGTGACCTGATGTCGCTTTTCTCATGGAAGTGAGCCTATAGAAGGGCGGAGTTTCCGTCCTCTCAATAAGACAGTTCAGAGTTTCCACTGTTTGTAGTTCTGTCATCATTTCGTCGAGCAACCGTTCAGGGCGAGATCGAGCGAGATACAGGACGACGCGTTTTGCCTGCACAAACAGTCGTGAGGTAGCAAAAAATCTGTTTTTATTTTTTATTAATGAAAGTTTTTCTCTGGGTTTCATATCGATGCTTGAAAGGAAAATTTGACTAAGCGACATATCGTCTCACGCACGACTATCTCTCCTATCTCATTTTTCTTCAGTTCGCGCTTAGTCAACTTTTCCTTTCAAGCGTCGATGTGATCCTCATTTGGGATTACAAAGGGAGTGTTTGGAGGATTTGTTTTCAAATTTTATTTGGATTCACATTGCGGTGCCATTGTGGTAATTAAAAAATAACTTCGCAAAGTGTATGTGTGCAGTGTAAAGTGCTTCGAATAGACATATTTTGATTTGATTTGATGTTTTTATTCTTTTTTTAGTTAACAACCCATTACGTCCCCACTGCAGGGGCACGGGTCTCTTCCCATAACTCGGGAAGGTTTAGGCCATACTCCACATATGGGGGCCAAGTCCGAATTGGTGGAGGTTGTCAGGCTAGTGGCCAACCCCAGTGTCAGAAGTTTTGAAGCCGCCTATAAGGCCTCTGGCATGGCTTAAGGACTGTTTTCATTGATTCATTTCATAGCAAATATGTAAGTAATGGGTATACTTACGTACGGCAGGAGCTCATTAGGCGCCATTCCAGAGACGATAATGAGGTAACGAATTATCACTTTCAAATTATTCGGCCAACAAGCGCACAGTGTAGACCATAAATCTTCTATTTCTTTAGGATGGTTGTCGGAAAACTGTACCAAGATGAAGAAATAATACATAAAGTTAGATTTTTGTGGTGTAAAATCCTAAAGAGATTTAAAGTTCACTCACACTAGCTAGCGATAGCGAGTCGAAAGTAAAGCGTAAATTTTATTTCATAGCGGGGTAGGGAGGGATAATGCATCGCACTGGTATACAGCTTCTTTAATGGGACATATGTTCGTATGAATTTACTTCTGTAAGCTTATTATTATTTATTGAGTACTGTCTCGTGAAGCATGTATGATTTATACAAAGTACAAATACTACGTTATTACGCGTTTTAATGATATGTACAGTGAGTCGGTTCCTAAGATACATTATTATTTCTATTTTTTTCTAGGTATACAAAACAATTACGCACAAACCTTGTAAATAAATACGCTTACTTATTAAGAATAATAGGTATATCAGAAGTAATTCAATCGAATTATTATACCTGATATAAATAATTTTAACTCACTCACCTTTGCCGTGATGTAGAAAAGGTTGTTGAGCACCATCTCCGTTGCTTCGGCCGAGCCTAAGCCTTCGCGCCGCGCGCTGCGGCCCGCTTCCGTTCCGTAGTACTGACCAACAAAAAACGCCATAGAATAGAGAATGGCTGGCTTAAGTTTTCATTTGCACTTAGTTTGGATGCGTTCATAGAGACGAGATAGTGTTGCACTAAAAATGAGACTTACGACGATAAAAAGAAGATGCATAAGGAATACGTGGATTATGTCCGTATAATGTAGAAAAGCAACCGCTTCTTAGCGATAAAATTGCGTTCCCTTATTTTATTTAAAGTGCTGATTTATAATGTTCTCTTCTGTGTTAGGAAATATTTTTATTAATTAAAAATGCAAAAAGTTAATTACTCTAACCTATGTTCAAAACAAGGAATTGGGCGAACACTTCACAAATATTAATCATCGGAACAAAATTGTATATAAATACAAAAAATAATCGTCCCTTTCCACGAACCCTTTTTGTATTTGAGCCATTTCATTACAGTACAAAATTTTGAGTATCCTTTTTTTGCCATTTCATTACAGTACAAAATTTTGAGTATCCTTTTTTTGTACCAATTCTAAACCATATTTGAATTGCATACTGGTTATAGTATATTAAAAAAATATCCATATACATTAGGTAAATTCGGTGTACAGTTTGCATGTTTTCTTTGTTTATTTTTGTTGAACGAACCGAACGTTTGGACACCGGACGTGCCCTACTACCATAAAAAAATATAACACCTTATTTTTATTTGGGGGTCGTTTCAACAAGTGGCGAGGCTTTTAACACGATGAACTGACAGGTTGCCGAGTAGGCTAGTAAAACGTCAGGGTAGTCTTTGTCTTTGCGTGATCACAAAAATTGAATTATAAGTTCTTTCACAGCTATAGGGATAGATATCGCTGCCTGAATTTACGTACAATCAACACATTGTCTGTTTATTTCAGTTACAATAATTTCTTATTGTGTATTGTGTATTTGAGAATTGAGTATTGTGTACCACCACATAACACATTTGTGTTTTTTTTTCGTTTCATGTATAGGAAACTCCTTAATATTTTGGTTTCTTATTTCAACCTGCTACCTATTACGGTTTATTAGAAACATCTATTTAAATATGGGACAGACCCACGGCAATCATAGGTTTATTAAAAGGGACCCGTAGCCACCATTTAGGTAAGGAACTCTACAAAAATATTAATTTACGTGTCGGGTGGCAAATACAAGCAAACACACGACAAAAGGGGGCGATATTCAGTGACATAAATGTTTGACGTACAGCAATGACGCGATCAAAGTTCATTGTTTGCATAGGACGTTTGGCGTAAGTGAAGGTGCCTTACATTAGTTTCACTGACTTGGATGTAGGAGAGCGGCGCCGGCTGCACGTTGGGGTCGACCAGCTCGATGTTGACCAGCCATGGCAGCAGGTACTGCAGCAGAAGTTGCCTCACTTCCGTTCGCGCCGTCTGGAACCTCGCTGTGATCTCTATTTCCACGAACATCACGTACGCATAAATAAACCAAAAGTCTAACACCACCTCGTACCTGGTGGTTACAAATAGGTAACATAGGTAACACAATCATTAATATGACGTTTGTATAATCGTCTGGATTACGTGACCGCGACCGACATAACAAAAGAACGAATTGCTTTCATGCGAATGTACATCCCTGCGAAAATTTATATTTATGATCCAAATAATCTCAAACGTGAAGCGTACTCTAATCAGTACATATGTATTGAAATTTTATTTCATATTATATAATATATAAACGACTTTTCTCAAGGATAGGGTGAACTATTTCATATTATATCATATATAAACGACTTTTCTCAAGGATGAACATTAAGGCTTCCTACGATCGCAGTACCCTCTTTACAAATATTTTGTAAATACAAATAACTACAACACAAAAATAAAGTTTCTTGCAAAAGGTTCGTGAGATAGCAGCGAACGAATCCCTATGAAATACTTCAAAACTGGCCATAATTATAAATCTAACGAGAAGCCAAGGTAAAAACTACATTTCAAAACGAAATTAATTAGAAGTTATATAGAACTTTTATTTAACCGTATTTAACGACGCCAACTTAAATAAATATTTAATTTAATGTTCGGAATACTACACCAGTGTTTTTTAACCTTTTTTATACCCGACCCCTTTACAAATTAAAAAGTTCTTGCGACCCCCTAGGGCCATAAACATACAAAAATGTTAGTGATATGAAAGATTACGTTTTTAATTTTCTTTAATTAGATAATTATTTAGTTATTAACGTCTGCAAAATAGAACCACGTTTTGATAAATTGTTAAAAAATCAACAGACCCAGCCTTCTCAAATCAAATCAAATCATTTATTGCATGCTATAAAATAGGGTACATAGAATAACAGTACAAGGTGGAGATAACATTATAGCGCCCTGTTAGGCCATGGCAATGAATTTTAGTTATAATTATAAATTATTTACATATTTTAAAATTAAATTAAATAAATCTCGACCTATAAACACTTGCCTTTTGTATCCCAGCCAGTGGATCACGACCCACAGGTTGAAAAAGACTGTACTACACGTTTTAAAAATAAAATTATGCCATAGATTTGTGATTCAATTTCTAATATATCTCTTTACTTCACTATCGTAAAGTATTTTATTTTCTATAATTATTTATTATTATTGATGCATCTCCAACTTGTTCTGAGTCTTCTTTTTGTCTACTATCCGAGCAGTTAATATGAATATTGCGTTATATTTGTCCTTTTTTTTATTACTAAATTTGTGCAATGTTATATCTTTATATAAATACTCTTTAGCATATTATTCAATTGATTTGTGTGGTAACTAACTGTAAAAACCTTTTCATTTCATAATGGATGTTGGAGTGTACTGAGTTAAGTTTTGTAATGCCATCTTCGTCACTGATTTTGTACATCACCATTTATATTCATCCAATGTTTAGTAAACTAAATAAATAAAAATATAGAGAGCTATCTGTGCTACGCTAGCTATGTATAATGCACCCCGAGAGCCTACTAGTAAACGAGGTGGAGGGCGAATCGCCTGGCGCCGTAGTGCCACCATGACTCTCTTAACATTGCTTTGCATCGTCGTAGAAGCGACAACACACTCAGTGAGCTAGGAGCGTCACAGGTACTATTGGGACAAATGGATACTAATCCAATACCTTTTTAAAAACAAGGACTCTAGGTTTGATTTATATAACTCTTTACAGCTGTTGTATACCTAAGATGATTATTCCAATTATCCGCTACAAGAGCTGCAAGTAGATTAAGCGAGATAATATTATCTCGAAAAACAAAACAGAATAAGCTTTACGAAATATTATGTAAGAATTTGTGCGGCAAGTATCCTATATAACGAACGTTTATTAATTTACTTTGTAGTTCTCAGTAAGCACTATGAAACTAAATATCTTATTAGTGAGTAATAATAAGTAACTTATAAGTAATAAAACATACATAAGATACAAAGACGAGACGCTACAAGAGGAGCTTTTCACGTTTCCTCGCTTCAGACAATTTATTTTACGTCTAGTACCTTTATCATTAGCAGTAGCTTAAAACCCTTATTTAAATTTGTCAGATTAAAGAATATAAAATCTACTGAATCTTATTACTCTAATCTACAGACAACTTCGAACAAATAATAACCCAATTATGTAAAGCGAGTGCTATTGGGCGATGCTTGAGGATAATTCCATTATAATTTCGAATAGACATGACACAAGTACGTACATATATTATATGTAAATAATCTGGCAACACGTGGTGGTTAAAAGTATTTATACACGTATATGTATGTAACATGTATTTCGAAGTGAAAACGTCTATTCGTCAGATTTGAATCTTTACTAACTCAGTGAATTTTGAAATTAGTGGAGTAGAGCAATACATATTTTTGAAGCCAATTGATCACCATTGCTCTTCCTAAGATATAATTACTGGTAGTCCAGTCAATCTACGAATTTTTGTATGGAGTAGGTTACATTTAATGCACTTTGGGTGAAAATTTAGAATATGTTACTTAAATAATTGCAAAATGAAAATTCATGAAAATCTCTTATGAGTATTTGATAATTTTTCGGTAATTAGCCCCTAAAGAAACAAAATTAAATTTAAATGTGAACAAAAAATAGAAAACTGGTGATTTTTTACATGAGGGCTTCTTATAAGACGTTTTATTTATATTTATAATCGTCCCCGATCGAGATCAAAACATTGAGTAGATATTGAATATAATATATTTAAAAAATTATAACTTGAAAAGAAATACTGCAAGGTGAGTGATATTTTGTCTTAGGGGGTACATAACCACTGTCAATAACCATGAGAATTATCTCCAAGGTGACTTCGTTATTTATTTTTTTATTAAGTTTTATTCGATTTTAACCCTTGCACATTAAAGACACTACGAATATTTTCATGAAATCTAATAGTAATATTTTTTTAAAACTAAGACTAAGAAAAATCCCCGGTCAATCTGTTGCACAGTTTCTGTAATAATCTAATAACAATTATAATTCGCGAGCGGGCTGAGCGAGGGGCGCGGGCGGGGGAAAGCGGCATGCGCGGCGCCCGCGCTTCCCCGCGAGTTCTTTATTCAGCTAAGCTATAGCTGGGGATTTCGTGCAACATCTTGTATGAGAACTGTTTTTAATTTTGGATCAATGTTTCTCTCTCTCTTTCTTTTCTTTTCGTGTGGCACGTTTTTTTACTATTCACAAGATATAGATGGCAGTTGCCTGATGTTCCACTTAGCATCATCCGCGGTCACGTGTCTACCTATTGGGTTTTGTGTGTGTTATCAAGGATTTAAACTTGGTATATAGTTGTTCTTTAGGTGGTCTTGAGTGTTAGCCCTGGAGGCATCGGGAGGCATCACAAAGGTGGCGAGGGAAAACGGGGAAAGTTTAATTCGGCCGCGCTCTTCTTTCGAGCTTATATCTCCATAACTATATGTACTGGGGCAATTGTGATAATTATCAGACAATTAAAGGAATACCAATTCATTTGGAAAAAATAATTGCTTCCATCGCTAGAAAAAAAAATGGCTATGGAGGGTACATGTAAGGAGATCTGTCTCTGTGTACAAAAGTGTCCATCAAAACGCGTTAAGTAAGGGTGGTGTTATTGTATAAAAAGCGGTCAAGTGCGTGTCGGACCACGCGCAGTGTAGGGTTTCTTAGTACTTCGACAAACACTGCTTCAAGGGGAAAACCTCCCGTCTTACAAAACTGACTACTTCTCGTTTACTTGTAAAGCCTACTTAGCTGTGATAGTTTTCCTTTTAACTTCGTTAAATATACTACTACCGTGAATTTTTTCACATTTCTAGAAATAACCATTTAGCTGTCGGGGGGGGGGGGTACATGACTTTAACAAAAAATTGCACTTTAAAGCTAAATATTTTGAAAACGAATCCATGACTCGAAAAATAGGTTTCGCAAACCCACAATATTTTTGAAAGACCTATTCAACGATACCCCACACCCTGGGATAGTCGAGAGAAAAAAAAATCAAAAAGAGCTAGTAACTTTAGTTCTCCTACGTATCTCCTCATATCTGATTCAATCACGTAGGGAAACACCAAGTGTAGCACGTTCCATCGCCCTTTGAGTGACTTTAAGCCTTCTTATAAGGTCCATAATAAGCGACCATGTCTCGGATCCATATATCATCACTGGCAACACACACTAGTCATGGACTTTAGTCTTGAGACACTGCAGTATTTTGGACGTGAAGATATTGCGAAGTTTCCCGAACGCTGCCCAGCCAAGTTGGATTCGACGGCTGATCTCTTTCTCAAAGCTGAACCTACCTAACTGGACTGTTTGTCCCAGGTATATACAGGGTGTAACAGAAGTGTGTGACAATACTTCAATGTTGGCTTTTACTTCAAACTTGGTTCGCCAGCTGATCGATTTGTATGAAAAGTCCAAAAAAAATTTTGGGATTTCAACAAAATTGTAGAACAAAAGTTGTTCAGTTTGATGGGTAAAAGTCAACCTTGAAGTATTGTCACACACTTCTGTTACACCCTGTATATTCGTCAACAACTTCGAGCGTAGAGTCTCCAACCTTCAGAGGAGTGGGTGTAACACGGATGTTTGACATGATTTTCGTCTTATCCATGTATCATTTTAAGACCCACTTGTTGGGAGACTCTACTTAGTCCTTTGAGCATTGCGCCTAGATCCTCCAAGGTCTCAGCCATGATCACGATATCGTCAGCAAATCGAAGGTGAGTGGTGTACTCGCCATTGATGTTAATGCCGAGTCCTTTCCAGTCCAGAAGCTTGAAAACATCTTTCAGTGCAGCGGTGAACAGTTTCGGAGATATAACGTCTCCCTGTCTCACCCCACGCTGCAGCCGGATAGGTTTCGAATTCTGATCCTGGAGGTGGACCAACATGCTGGCATTTTCATACAAACACTTCAAAACTTCGATGTATCGATAATCAATCAGGCACCGTTAGGAGAGATTGCAATACAGCCCAGGTCTCGATCGAATCAAAGGCTTTCTCATAGTCCACAAACGCCAAGCTTAGTGGTCGATTATACTCTTCGGTCTTCTGTATAATCTGCCGAAGCGTATGTATGTGGTCTATGGTACTGATGGCTTTTCGGAAACCGGCTTGTTCGGGAGGCTGGAAGTATATACGGATTAATATGCATATCCGTACTAAATTACAGCTCTGGAGTACTAGTAGTCTCTGAGCTAAGCCGCGGACAGACAGACGGACATGGCGAAACTATAAGGGTTCCTCGATGACTACGGAACCCTAAAAAGGGTAAATTTTAAAGAAAGCGAGAAAAGTTATTAGAAACAGAGAAGAAAACAAGGAAATAATCCGCTTTGTTATAACGCACTTTAAAACAAAAAACATAAAATAAGAAAAAAAAAATTTTTTCATATATTATTTTCATAATCCTTGTCTACATTAGCGCCACTCTGATGGATTCTAGAACTATTATTTACTGCTTACAGTTGGACACTTTTTTACTAATCCCCCCATATAAAACAGTCTTCCTTATACTATTGGCATCGAGAGGCATTACAAAAGTGGCGAGGAGAGGCAAGGAAAGTTTGATTCGGTCGCGCTCCTCTTTCGAGCTAATACGTCCATAACTTTATGTACTAGGTCAAGTGTGATATCATTTTCGGATAATTCAAGGAAGACTAATTCATTTCTGATTAAATAAAGGCTTCTTTCAAGTTCTTTCACTAAAAAAAATATAACAAATTCATAAAATCCGAATAACGTGGACAACATATTTTGAAAAAATGGTTATTTATCTGGTACAAAATAGTTTTTCTATCTAGCACAAAGTCCTTACCACGCGGAATTTGTACACTCAACGTTTCAGGAAATGTTTGCGAAGTGAGAAGAAACGTTGAGTCCAGAAGAAACTCACTTCAGCACATATTTTTTTAACACTTAATTTCTATTTAAAATTATGAGCTGTAAGATCCATACACGGTTTGAGATATTTATTTCTCAAAAAGAATTACAAATTCACTTAACTTAAGAAATGCAATATAAGTGCTTATATTATTTATAATCGTGAAGGAAAATATTATTTACATCAAAAACAAATAATCCGTCGGTACTTTGGAATACAAATCTGATAAATGACTTGTTTAATAAAAGCAATGGATAGGATTTACTAAATTGCCATGATTGGGTATGACCAAAAGCTATGTTCAATAATATATTTAAGCAAATTTATGTTAATTTTAGTAAATATACTTTATATGAGAAGCGGTCATGGCTCAGTGCGGCTTGCGTGGTCGCGTCGATCACGAAGGTTAACTGACTACAGACACGGTCATAACCTGGATGGGTATGACTGTTAGTGGCATTTATCTCGACCGTTTCCATGCTTCGCAAGGCACTGTTACGGGGTGGTGTTCGAGAAGCTTTTTTTAAAAAAACTATTTAATTAACTGAAAGAAAAATATATTTTGTAAAGATAAGTTTACGCCCCGAAGTCTTATCCCGAACTGCCAGTTTTTGTACTCAATAACCTTTCGTTAAAATGAAACAATGATTACTGGAATCGAAGAGTGCACCGTTTGCACTATTGTTTATATATGATGTCCATAATAAGATATTTATAAGTTAAGCCGTTGTTGGTGCCGGCTGCTATCGCTAGATGGCAGTCGTTAACCCACGTTGGAGTCCTTATAGGCGGCTTGAAATTTCAATCTCAACCAAAAACCAACCTCCACCAATCCGGACTTGGCCCCCGTGTGTGAAGTATGGCCTAACCTTCCCGAGTTATAGGAAGAGATCCGTGCCTCTGCAGTGGGGACGTAATGGGTTGTTAACATACTTTATGAGCCACACACATAACATCCCAAAAGGCATCTTTATACACTTCCGTAGTCCGTACTAACAACTGACGGTAAATTTTTCAACCTAGACCGAATGAAGGCACGTAACAAAGTTTTATGCCATATAGTTACAGCAATAAGGTACGTGGACGACTTATGTTTTACAGCGGAATCCCCTAATATCTCTGCAAAAACTGATGACCAGTTTTGACGAGTCATTAAAAAAATTGAGTACTGACAGTGTAAGTAAGATCGATGTTATGTATGTTGGGAGACAACTGAACAATCTAAATCCAAATGTATCTCGGTTAGAATGTCATGAAGCATGTGGAGAAGTTTAAGTATTTGGGAAGTGCAATAACATTCAAATGTGACCTCGACCCTGAGATCATTGGGATTGGTTCAGCTTTTTGGCAAACGTAGACCTACATTCTTCCGGTCGCATGATATTAGCTACTAAGATCTTGGTGTATATGTCCAAAGTAATTCCAAACCTCCTCAATTCGTGAGAGACATAGTGTTTATATAGAGCTATGACAGGTATAGATCGATGGATTCATTTTGGTACAGATATTACGAAATAGCCTGTCGTAAGGTCGTTTGTTTTGTCATAACTATATCGGCCCCCCTCCCCCTTTCTTATGACTGGCTATTTGATGATCTACGAATCAAGACGAAAATATTGATAATTGTTGTAGCTATATAGGAGCCAGAGAAACAAACTCGGTAAATAGAGCACTTTTATTATTTTCGGCACCAGTCTAATAGGAAATAAATACCCTGCCTCGATAGATTTCACATGCAGTGCCTCCGTGATATCATGAACATCGACTGGTCCAACCATATAAGATATACAAAGGTTCTACACCGTGCAAACGTATACGGAATTGAGGCGTACCTTAAGCGAAGAAAATTACGTTGGTGTGGTCTTGTGATTCGTATGCTGGGTTACGAAACGTGTCAGTTACTGAGAGCTTCAAGAGGGTAAGCGAAAGCAAAGTGGACAGCTATTGCGGTATAATAACGCCGCCACCGTGATGCCTCCCGATGCCTCCCGGGCTTATTCCACTTAAGACCACCTAAGGAACAACTATGCCAAGTTTGAGGTCTTGATTCTTGATCCAAAATTACGGTAAATCGCAACGACGATATGTCGCATCTAGTTCGTGAAATTTAGCGTAAATACCTACCTACTTTTACTTCATAAGAACAGGCCCACTGGCATTGGAAGTGGGGTTGCTTTGGCAGGCTCATGGAAAGTCATGGAAAAATGGCGATGACACTCATGTCATGACAACATAATAATTATGTATAATTTTTGGAGTTAAATGTTCGGCGAATCAATAGGACTAAGTTTCTTCTTTTGAATTGAATTTACAGTAGGTATATCTATGTGGTAAATCAGTAGGACGGTAGTACTATCATCACGTTTGGATGCCCACAATCCAATGAGTATGACACAATTATTATTAAATAACTACTACCTACCTATCATATTGTGCATTTTATCACATTTGCGTTTCGCACCATCTAGCTATCCGCGCACTTGTCTTTTTCGCACCCAATAGCTCCGTCTCTGTCGCACACTGGCTATGCGTACGTGGCAGCTGACGCACCTTCTCGGCGTTTGAAATATAATTATAATGTCTAATACATTTTAGTTAAAATGCGTTTTAAGAAGAAACTTCTTTGTTTGTACAAGGGACGATGATGATTTCCAATAGATAATATTAGTGTTACGGCACAGCCAAGAAAATATTTGTAGTGTCTTTAATGTGTACTACAGAAATCTTTAAAAAATCGTTTTTAACTAGGTTCTGAAATAGTCACCTAGGTGAAAACTTAACACATGTTCAAGCCCTACAATTAGACTTAAAAAACATAAAAATCTCCGAAGGCTCCATTTTGTAAGTATTATTTTGCACGCAATAATATAAATAATATCGTAATATTAAGAATTTATTGCTTTAAACTAGAGACAACTTAAATACCATATTTATAAGGTAACTATAGTTATAAATCTCAGTTTTCCCCAAAAGTGCATTTATTGTTTGGCGTATACAAGTTAAAAGGCGTCTTTAGGTATTTCTAAGGGTTGAACGCCCTTACAATCACAAAATTACCACGAATGCTCAGTAAAACACCAATTCTTTTATTTCCAAACCATTTTAGTCAGGTGTCTTTAATGCGACCTCAAATCTTTTATTTACTGGACTATGGTAAAAGCTGTAATGTCTTTGCTACGATAGTTCGTGGATGAAGACAAATTCAATGACACATCATACTATGTATAAATTGGTTCAGTATGCTGTACGACAAAGCATACATATGTCGCATATGGATTGTATAATCCGCTGTTTTACAAAACCGCTAACGATTTTACAAAACAGCGCCGTTTTGTGAAAACAGCTAAATGACGTTCAGATGGATTGCCATTGCGCTATGTTTAACAAAACTGCTAACCACGTTTATACGTATTGTAGAATGGCTACAAATATACTTATACTTAATAAATGTAAACTGTAACATTTTAACTACGTTATACATCATAACATAATAAATCAACAGCTTATGACAAAAGAAAACAGTCTTCATTTTCACTTATATTCCTCGATTTATTTATGATTTCGGCAGAACGATTTTCTGTTTCGGACGCCATCTTTCTTGTTATGACACACAGAGCCACGAGTGACAAAATTCAGAACTAAAATCTACAATCTAACGTTTAATTTCACGCTGTTTTACAAAACCTCTAATGGTTGACCCGCTGCATTGATGAACGCAAAACGTTTATACAATTCTGCGTATTATAGACCAGTTATTATGAAAAACCGCTAAAGATCGTTTAGCTGTTTTAGAAAATGGCGCTGTTTTGTAAAATCACTAGCAGTTTTGTAAAACAGCGGATTCTGTAATCCATCTGCGACACATACATAGCGTGTGGAATTCATAAACATTCTTGGTGTCTTTCCGTATTCGGGTAAAAATAACAAATAGGATGTCGCCCTTTTATTTAGAAACTTGGCTGTCACATTTCTGTGTGTGGCGAGATAACGATTCGCTTTGATTCGACCTTTGTCCCAAAACTTTATTAAACACGATTTGTATACACATTGTTTGGCCATGTTGTGTTTCAAGGTAAAGGAAAACAGTCTTAAGATCTGATTAGAAAAATAGATTATATTCCAATAACTATTAAAATATTGTTCAATTTGCTAAAACAGACCGTAATAAGTAGATATGACGTTTTAAAACATTTCAAAAGACTACAATATGACTGTTTTATATAAAGAATGCAAAAATAAAATACCCGTATTATTATTTTTAATATTTGAATATTTCTCGAGATACTTACCTTTTATCTCAGTTATGCTGTATAGGGTATGCAGCCTTTTCGTCAGGTCGAGTACAAACTTTTTTAAATTAACCCCGTTGGCACAGAATTCATACATATGCATACAGCTTATACGACACTAACGGAGAAAAACAAAGTTTTCTAGAAAAAAATTACAACTGCATTTTCTTCGTGATACATACAAAGTACAGGATGCGGTGTAGTCACCTGAGAACATGGGCATGGTGAGCTCGGGGTGCAGCTGCGACAGCTGGCGCGACAGGTAGAGCTGCGAGCGGCAGTAGGTCGTGCACAGCAGCGCGTCCAGCGTGCCGCGCCCCTTCTCCGACCCTGCGCGATACACAAACGCGTGAAAAATCAATCAAAATCATTTTTTTATTTAAGTAGATGCTTTGCATATTCCTTTAAATCGTCATTTAATTTTTTTCTACCTAGTTCCTTGCTTCCTACCACGCGGAACCTGTACACTCTTATAGTGAAACTCTTACACAGCCATTTAAGCGTGCATAATAGTGGTCCACGTCTAAATGCTATCGTTTCTGACACTTTACACGTAGACTTATGTCGTGGGTCACGTATTCGTATTCGTCCATAATTTCACTAATATTTAGTAATAGCTTTCGCCAGCGGCTTTACCAGCCTTACAGTTTTTATGCAAAGGGCTTGCGAGCGTAGAAATTAGTTTTTCGTCATCCCTCTGGAACTGTAATTATTCGGAATAATGGTTACCTTTTATTTATATGCCAAATTAGGGAAACCGATTAAGTAGTTTTAAGCGTAAACAGGCAAATATTTTTTTCTCATCCGCAACTTTTCAGCAACTATTGTATTTTCATGTTCTCGTGTTCCCGTAAAAGTACATTGCTTTTTATGTTGCCTTATTATTTGGTTCCCGAGGGAATTAATTTTTACGGGATAAAAGTAACCCATGTGTCTTCTCACACCATCAACATATCTGTGTAAAAAACTTTGATCTGTTGCTACGTTGCGATGTAAAATAAGGACAAACAAACATGGTCCAGTAAAAATTCTTTTAGTTTACCCCGAAACGTCTCTCTTGAAAATAACGCCCAGAAATGTAGGTAAACTACCAATGTCGACATTTTAGCCTCGCAAGTTGACAGACGGAAATTATATCAACCCTATCCGAGGGTTACCTGTGTTTATGCAACCTGTAATAAACGGCATGTTGTCGAAGCGGGCGCCCTGTCGGCTAGCGGCGGCGCGGCGTGCTCCTGGCGCGTCCCACGGTCCCACAGTCGACGGGGTCCAGGCGAGGCGCCCGCACGCCGCGCCATGTCTTACAGCGACTCAAACTTTACCGGCATCGAAACATATACTGAATTAAACTCCACCTTCGCGGCCAACCAAACCTTGTTCGACTATGTCGCGGAGCAAGTGGCCAGTGTACTAAATGTTTACTATACTCCCCTTTTAATAGCTCTCGGAACTATTGGAAATTTAGTGTCGGTTTTCGTGTTTTACAGCAGTAAACTCCGCTTGCAATCAACAAGTCAGTACCTATCCGCACTCGCTATTTCCGACACTGTCTTTCTTTTTCAATTACTACCACCATGGTTGAATGCAGTGCAAATCACGGGTCTGTTTCACAGAGAAGGATTTTGTCAAATCTTTGTTTACATATCTTACGTTACCTGTTGCCTTAGTGCGTGGTTGGTGGTAGCATTTACCGTAGAACGATTCGTGGCAGTACTGTATCCGCTGCAGCGAAATGCCATATGCACGATTAAGAGAGCCAGACATATCATTGCCAGCATCGTGTTGGCTTCGTTGCTACTCAACCTACCGGTGCTGCGCTTCGCTATACCGACAAGGAACGACTGCAACATCGACTACGAATATCTGGATTATGCGGCGAAGTTCAACCTGGTGGACACGGCTATGTCGTTCACGATCCCGCTGGCAGTGATAATAGTGCTGAACTCGTGGATCACCGTGGGCGTGTGCCGGCTGGAGCGCGCCCGCCACCAGCTGCTCAAGGACCAGCCGCCGCCGGAGCCGGCGCAGCGTACGCGCCCCCTGCGCGTGCTCGCCTGCCCGCGCTCGCAACAGCGCGTCACCAGGATGCTGCTCATTGTTTCCACCGTTTTCGTCGTATTGAACATGCCCGCGTACACCATGCGGCTGCTTGCATACGCATATGACATGGTGAGTAGTTGGATGTATTGGTGGTACTGTGTGATTACTGTACTTAGCTGTGTATTCAACGGCGAGTCTTCTTCAAATTATCAGTGAGAATATAGATCGCGATCGAATAACAGGTCGATACTAAAAAAATATTATCGTTGCGTTACTGCGTTACAGTGAACAAATTATATACAAAAAAAATAAACATACTATAATATAATATAAGGATTAATACTAAATCTTATTTCTCAATTAGAACCAAATTATAAGTAGATGGTTGTGGTAAAAAATGTTTATATTTATAAAGAATACAACACGCTGAGCGAAATTGTTAAATTGTAAGAACGATTCGAATATTACATAAAATTGCAAAATTATAGTACCTACTACATTTGATACTCAAAGGATCTATATGTGGAAAATGGCGTTATTAATTCCATTGTCGCCTTTCCTCATTTTAAAAGCGGAATGTGTTATTGGATAACTGTCTTCAAAGGTTCCTTATATAATAATAAGAACGAAACATAATTACAAAGAAAGTTAAACATGCTCGTTTAGGATACGTAGTTGTATGTAACACAACAAAACCGTCTGAAATCCCTAATTATTATAAAGCTAGCGAGTTGAGCACCTATTTTCCCATCCTCATAATTGCGTTGTTAACGAACGTGCGGTTTGCGAGAGCAAGGCCAGCTTTTGCAGTGCACCCGACCGAATGTATCGCCTCCAGCCCCGAACACATGCTCGTATCTAAAAATGGGGTCGCTTCATGTTAATCACTCACGAAATAAAACGAACACTTTGTAAGCAATTAACACTAAATGTGTCTCATATGTTAAACTAGCGGGCTCGCGAGTAAGTGCGTACAGACAGACCGCTACGGGTCTACTCAGGACGCGCGGGGTTTTCTTTTTCTGAATAAACTCAACTTTGATTTGTCTCAGAAATAAATTTAAAATAAATAAATCTTGCATTGGAATCTTTGGCAATATTCTACTTACGAAACTGAAAATCTTCTCCCAAGGACCTATATGACCGATATGACGATAATGACTTGTATGGGGTCGTCCATTAATCGTACCCACCCACCCACTACCCAAAATCACGTGTATTTTTTGGTACAAAATATAATCTTTAAATACAGGTATAATGTAATGTAATTCTGGAAAATTAACTGATAAACCATGATAAAAATGTCCAGGCAGACATTAAGGTTGCAAGTTGTTTTTGACTGTCTGAAGCCGTTTCGAATCTTGGGATGAGTTAAAAACAACTTAACAACAACAGTCCGACGTTCGGAAAATTTAGAACGAGTTTAAGTAAGTAGGTTTTTTTAAGGAAATCTGCTCAGTATTTTCAATTATTTCATGTTTTTTAATTTCACCTTGCAAGAAAAGAGCCTTAACAAAAGATAAGAACTATAGCAGAGCTATTGGCTTTTTTCCGTCCGAACTGGGCGACACCGCCACCGTAGCCGTGTTCGTAGTGCCGTGGCGTAGTGGCGGCTATTGAGATAAGATCATTGCTACGCGATAACGCTTCGATAATCGGATTAGAGCGTGCCCTCGAAATACGATCTCTTTTGTACCTAATGAATGATTTATTGTATTTTTATTTGAGTTTTATTTTATAAGCTATTTTGCAAGTCATTTTTGTCAAATTCGCTCAGTACTCGAATAATGCCGAGCGAATAAAGTAAACTGGTAACATAAGAGCTCAAATTAATCACCAATTACACAGATAAACGAAACGCACGAAACATATAAGATTATGCGTAATTGTTTACTTTAGTGAATTGCTTTATAGAAGTTTATATCTTATTTCTACTGGTTACTTAAGCAGCTAATCCGCGATTTAATCTCTCGTGGTTATCAGTCAGGCATGGCGGATTAAGAGGAATCATGCGCATGGCACTACAACCAAACGCTTGTCTCCACTTTTGCTCCGGCGAACGACAAAATTCAAATTATCGCTTACAGACCCTGCAACGCAGGTTATATTCATAACAAAGAACCGCTTGTTATTTGCGAAACGCGAAGTATTCTCAATTCTTAGTATCTGTTTATTTGTTGAATAGAATTATTATCAAATGATCTCTTGTTTATATTAGAATAAATAGACGGACAAATTCAATACATGAAAACACTTTAGACTACTATTTAAATATGACATTATTAATTATGCTGAGTATGAATTACAAAGAATAAATGTGCACAAAAAAATTACAAAATTAAAACAAAAATTTGTCTTGATTTGTTTTTAAGTGAACTCAGCTAACTAACCCTTATTGACTACATTGGAAAATCAAATACAAAATCTGCAGAAATTACTGTCATTTACCAAAATAATAAAGTGGAAACATGAAAAAGAACATCTACCTAAATCCCAGTTGATAACCCTATTACTTAATGGAATAATATAAAAAAGCCGGCCAAGTGCGAGTCAGACTCGCGCACCGAGGGTTCCGTATAAATTCATATTCACACATGTCTTGAACTCTATATCAAATACTCAGGCCTGCAATCCCTTGAAGCTGTGAAAAAATTAAACTTCTATGCCAACGAAATCAAGAGATACGGCCGTTTATGCCGCATATTTGGACACTCACAAAAAAATTGTGATGTAACTAAAAATTTTTGGTTTTCGGACTTTTTCCTTTACTTGTGCTATAAGACATTGCTTCCTGCCAAATTTCATGTATCTAGGTATACGGAAAGTACCCTATAGGTTTTGATTTCCATGCGAGTGTCCAAATATGCGGCATAAACGGCCGTATCTCTTGTTTGCGTTGGCATAGAATTTTGAGTTTTTTCACAGCTTCAAGGGATTGCAGGCCTGAGTATTTGATATTAATTTCAACTTGATACGTCTACGCGTTCCTAGAAAAGTAGGTTGTGACAGACAGACAGGCAGACGGACGGACAACGAAGTGATCCTATAAGGGTTCCTTTTTTTCTTTTGAGGTAAGGAACCCTAAAAACACGTCCAAGGCAACAACTACAATGAAAAACTGTGTAGCGATTCAAGGAATTTTGTGCATTCGTTCAAAGTTATGATTTTTGGACCAAGGACCGACTAGGAAAAAAATACGGAAGGAAAAAGGAATACGGTAAATATCGGAAATTTTGGAAGAGGAAAAACATTTTTCTTTGGAAAATATAAAGTAAGTTTGGAAAGTATAATGCTGGTTAGACCATGAGATCCCACGAGTTCAGTCAGCGTTGCGGAGCAAGCTACGTGCGATAATCGCAGTGCTTGCTAGTAAGGGACCGGTCACAACACTGCGATGCGACTTCGCATCGCAAGCACAAGTAGAACACGTGTTGTGCGGTCCATATCTCACTAGAAACTGAACTGATAGTTAGCCTCTTATCGTATGAACGATTTTTGCGATGCGAGGTCGCAACGCAGTGTTGTGGCCTGGCCCTATAATGATGACTAACAATATCTTATCACTGACGAAGATGGACTCGGCGTAAAAGCATGGATGAGAGTGTTTTGGAAGAATCTTGGTGCGTATATCGCATCGCCACCGGTTGTTAAAGATTTTTGAAGCTCCAGAGACTTGTTATTGCACATAATTTGTAATTTGATTTCATTTGGGAAAATATCTTACCCCCGTACACAAATAAGGGGAAGACACAATAACACTATCTATAAATCAACTTAATTTTAATAATTAATCAAAATAATGACAATTACCAGGTATCTTAATTTCTTATTTACTACGAAAAATTGTTGAGTGGCAGAAATCCAGTTCGGTTCACATCACACATGTATTATCCGATTGCTATGGCGCTACCGACAAATAAAAAAGGCTTAAAGACCCATCCTGGCTCTAATTTAATTAGGGAGAAAAGAGGACTCGATGTCTTTTTTCGGTAAACATGACCTCATTTAAGTTTGTTAATGTTTTCCATTTGGCCATGTCATAAACAAATAAGCACATCGAAGTTGTTGCCATTTAGAAACAAAACAATTGAGATTAGACTACCGCGGGCCGTCCTTTTTAATCCAAGTCTAAAATTACAGAAGAGAAGAGAAGACACAGCCATTTCAAAAAGGGAAAGGATAATGTTAAAAAAAACCAGAGCGAACAGATACAGGATATCTCAAAACAAATTGCAATATCACACATTTAGCCACAGAATCTCATAGTGAAATAAACATCCGGTATCTGTTCGCGCTGGGATTTTTTCATACTTCGTGAGCATTGTTCTTTTAGCAGTTTGTTCGTTAGTTTGTTCATTAAACTCGCACAGAATAGAATAGTTTTAATCCACGTTAGATGGGGAGGTAGTAGGATAGGGCACTTGATGTAGCCACATTTTGGACTAAGTTACTGTGGGTCATTAACTTTTGGGTGTCATTTAAACGGTTAGCAAAATATCCTTAATTTTGGGAGGAGCAAAATGTATTCGGTCAGCCAAAGAACTAGTTGATCAGCAATTTATAGCCAGCAAACATTTCAGATTCGATCGGCAGTTAATGTTATACTGGACTACTCAACATTTTTTGGATAATATATCCAAAATATGCATTTGAGTGAGTCACATTTAATCAAATTTTGTAAGCATTTCATTCTGTACAGCAAATAAACTTAACTAGTCAAGCACGAAATGGGCGCACCTATTAATTAAATTTTCACTAAGAGTTGTAGGTACCCAATGCAGATATTATTACTATATCTTTGTTTGAGTAGATGTAATAAGGTGATATAGGAAGCGGTTGTGGCTCAGTGCGGCTTGAGCGGTCGCGTCGACCACGTAGGTTAACGCTCCGCCCACTTTAACTAAAACTGCCGATTTTTCAATACAAACGCAACTCAATTATATACATTTATTAAATTTGCGTACCTATCAGATAATCTGACTACAGCATGTTTTTTTGCTGACTAATAATTATAAAATCTTGCTAAACAAGTAAGTATTTTGCAGCGCGAGTGTACACACATAATATAATATTACAAGCTGACTGCATACTGGTTAAATTGCTGACTATATTAGAAAATTCGCAGGCCTAGGGTTGCAGTCAGATTTTTATTTATTGCAAACAATATATTAGTTTGCTTTCCAAATGATTAAATAGCGGATTTTGTTGCTAACCAAATTAAATAACAGCAAACCATTTTATTACTTCGCCTAAAGTTTTGTCATTGATACGAAAAAGAAGAAGTACGATATACTATACGTTCAAAGTATCCACGCGCAGGCGGTAATAGACTATCCGCGACGAACACAAACGGCAAAAAGTAATTATTTCATATTTTAAGAAATATGTATTTAGTTGAATTACTAATAACAATTATTGACGCAATTTACAGCAGAATAGTCGTTAAGTCACGCCGGGCCCTTATAGGCGGCTTGAAAACTTCTGACACTGGGGGTTGGCCACTAGCTCCACAACCTCCCCATGTGTGGAGTTGGCCTGCATTGGGGACGACATGGGTTGTTAACAAACAACATCTATGTTATTGTTATAGTTAATTCTTTGACTTAGAGATTAATTAACAGGTAGAATATCTTTGTTTACATCAGTAACTCTTGTGACCTGAAACGTCCTCACGCTAGTTTGTCTTTCGTGACACGGCAATTATTATATTCTTAACAATTACAAATACCTATTATAGGCTTCTCATCAGGAGATTTCGCGAATAGAAAATGATTACATGAATAAGCAGACGACCTATTTATTATATACAGTGATATATGTATATATATACCGATAATACTTGAATAAAGAAAATAAGGGTAAGGCTTGAACGATCTGAGCTTTCTCTTGAGTTTATCGAATGTAAGAAAGACCCAAAATATTATCTTTAACACAATTGAGGTCAATTTTCCAAACTGACTGGTATTAAAATAGTAGAATTTTAGTAAAAACTTTTAAATACATATGTTTGTTTTGTTCTTATATTATATAGCAACCGTTAAGACAATGAAGTTAAAATAATATTGAAAAAATCCGCTACAACCCCTTAAAATTACAAACGCACTTTTTTAACGTCCTGTATATCGCACTAAAAATATATACTTGAAAATTTGAAACTGTTCCTTAGAGGGAGTTTAAAAAAGAATTTTTCAAATATCAATCCTTAAGTGGGTGAAATGGGGAGCTCATGTTTGAATGGAAAATAGAATTTTCACGATGTGTCGGAATGTTTACATCATCGAATGTGGACAAACCCGAAGGCTATCCAAATCCATATAATAAAATCGTAAACAGACTTTTTATCAGTGTGTGCATCTCCAGAAAGGTTGAACAAATTTTTATTTTCCTAGGGTTATACAAACCTAGAATAACATCTAAGATATTTTTTATGCCGGTAATTCGAGGATTTTCCGAGAAATGATAAAACGTACACCCTACAACCCGTATAAAGTTTTCGACACCAGCTAGTTTATTATACAGGGTGTCCTAGAATGGGTGAATCAAATTGCTATGGTAGATACCTTGTCTAATGTGCCACCAGATAGGCTAAAGCTAATTAAAAAACGACTTTGACTTTAATAAATGATGTTTTTTTCGAAAATAGGGAAAAGTCCGACTTTCCTTAAATTTTCGCCTCTAAGTGTCACGTTTAGAATTAATTTGTACTTTTTTCAATAGTATTAACGATATGTGAATGTCTAACCGTAATTTGTTTTTTAAAATAATGATTTAATTTTGAGTTCGCAAGCACTTTCGCACATTTCAACACTAAAAACCTTCTTATAACTTTGACAAGCAGTGGTATAAAAAAAAATATGGACCCTGTTGAGCAAACCAATATTAAAACTTGACCATGTAATGGAGATTCTAAAATGGTAACAATTGTGTAATTTTCTTAATGGTGTTCTAAGATATTACAATTTTTAGAGTACAAGGGTGAATTTAGACTATTATTAGGAGGACAGTTTTAAATCATCAAAAAAGACAGTTATTAAATCATAAGTTGTTTTTAATGAGCTCTTATGTTTATTAACAAACCATTATTTTATGTTTAAAGTAAAATTAATCAAAAAATCAATTTAAATTAATTTTAATTTCGTTTAATGACATAATGCTAACTGTGTGTCATACGTGGTAGAAATTAAGAGATTAATGAATGAATTAAAGTAAACCAAATTAATGTTTTATTTTAAAAATAAATGTTAGGTGCTCTAAATGGCACTCATTTATGCGAATGCACACTAAGCATCTCCTCGGAATGTTTCTTTTAAGGTGCTGTAAGCCTAATGTAGATATTTATTGGGCCGCCTCATTGCCACGGTTTCTTAGCTGGACGGCTACCAAGTATCCGTTGACGCCTCACTTGGCTCTTCGGATAACTGCCTTATCCGGGGTACGGTGCCACTCATGTGCCCACCGCGACCGCGAGTTGCTTGTCGCCGTCGTGTGTGGAACTACAAGTCAGCATATTGGTATGGGATGCGATCCTTCTTCGCGTCCTACCCTTGGGGGCAGGTTTGCTTCACGCTGGATGATCCCAACTTCGCTGCTGATTCTGTTGCTGATGTGGTGCTGCAGGGTATGGAACTTTTCATTCCATCCTCGGTAGTCCCCATTGGCGGCAAATCCCAGCTTTGGTTTGGTCGGTCCTGCAAAAAGGCTTCTCGCCGGAAGCAGGAATGTTACCAAGCCTGGGCAAATGCAGCGAAGTTACGGGATGAAAAGACCAGCGCATTAAAAAAGGAGTTTAACTTTGCCTCCAGGTCCTTCAAAAGAGACATTGCCAGGGCGAAGTCGGAGCGCATAGGCAGAATTGGCGAGAGACTAGAGCGTCTTCCTTCGGGAACTCGTGCGTTCTGTTCTCTGGCCAAAGCTGTCCAGGGGAATTTATGCACGCCATCGTTGTTGCATCGTTGTTGCCACTGCACATGGGTGTTGATTCGTAGGCCCACGACGCAAATGAGAAAGCCGATCTCCTAGGCAAACTCTTTGCGTTCAACTCGACATTGGATGACGGGGGAAAGGAGCCGCCGACCATACCGCGATGCAACAGCTGTATGCCGGATATCCGGTTCCACCAACGCTCAGTGCGTAAAGCACTTTTTTCCCTCGACATTCGTAAGTCGAGTGGGCCCGATGGAATCCCTCCTATCGTGTTGAAGGTGTGTGCTCCAGAGTTGGCACCAGTCTTAACGCGCCTTTTTCGGCTTTCCTACTCTTCTGGCATAGTCCCGAACTCATGGAAGACAGCTTTGGTGCACCCGATCCCTAAAAAAGGTGACCGCTCGAATCCGTCCAACTACAGGCCGATAGCTATAACCTCCTTATTATCAAAGATAATGGAGTCCATTATCAACAGCCAGCTCCTTCGGTATTTAGAGGACCGCCAGCTGCTGAGTGACCGACAGTACGGTTTCCGTAAGGGCCGGTCCGCTGGTGATCTTCTTGTCTACCTGACACATCGTTGGGCACAGGCGATCGAGACTAAGGGTGAAGCATTGGCAGTTAGTTTGGACATAGCGAGGGCCTTCGATCGGGTCTGGCACAAAGCACTTCTTGCGAAGCTTCCTTATTATGGGCTTCCCGAGTGTTCACTTGGTAAACATGCAACTCAGCAGTGCAATGACCAGACCGAAATTGTTACAATAAAGTGCTGTGTAGTGTATCAGCTAAAACCCACAAAAATGAATGTATGTTTATTTACGCACACATGTAAATAAGATTTGTATAAATAGTTTGTAAGATGTAAATAAACTCTCTTGGTATCCAGACTCAACGCTGTTTCACTATCGACGTGACGACGCATCATCGACCCTTTCCACTATCCTCTCACTGTGGCCAAGAAACCTTTAGTCGTCAGCTTAGGCAGCTGATCAGTCGTCGTTGGTGAGTCTGCCCGACTGACAGTGAGAAAACCCCCGACCTCAATCCCATTTCCTTCCCAACTCCGCCTGTCATCTTAGATCTTGTGGTGCAGGCATCCCGTACTTATATATATGTGTATATATTTTATGGTTAGGGCTAGGGCTGTTAGGGCACTAGGGTTGTTAGGACGCTAGGGCTAGTAGGGTTGTGTAGGTCTTAGCTCGCCGTCTCCATTCTCATGTACAGTCAGCTAGCTTATACATACATACGACACTACTTACAGTAACTCTGACACATTACCAGACACATAACTATACTACACAACAACACTAGTTAGTTGACTGTACACCGAGGAATTATGCAAATGGGTCGCTAGTTTTCTTGCAGACAGAAGCATAAAGGTCGTAGTCGACGGTGCATGCTCAGATTCTATGTCTGTGAACGCTGGTGTCCCTCAAGGCTGTGTGCTTTCGTCTACACTGTTCCTTCTGCATATCAATGATATGCTGCAAATCAGCAGCACTTATTGTTATGCGGATGATAGCACAGGTGATGCCTTCTATACCGGCCGTGCCAACATTTCTCGGGAAAACGTCATCGAGAGCCGAAACAAACTTGTGTCGGAAATTGAGGCTTCTTTAAATAAAGTCTCAGAATGGGGTCGACTTAATTTGGTCCAGTTTAACCCTACTAAGACACAGGTTTGCGCGTTCACTGCCAAGAAAATGCCATTTGTCGTGTCACCTCGTTTTGAGGACACTCCCCTAAATGCCTCAGCTAGTATCGGAATCCTTGGTGTCGACATATCGAGTAAAGTCCAGTTCCGTGGCCATCTAGAGGGTAAGGCTAAATTAGCCTCGAAGAAGCTTGGTGTGCTCAATAGATCGAGACAGTATTTCACTGCGGCCCATCGCCCGCAACTTTATAAGGCGCAGGTTCGTCCTTATATGGAATACTGTTCTCATCTCTGGGCAGGGGCACCCCAGTACCAGCTTCTCCCTCTGGACCGCATTCAACGGAGAGCAACTCGAATCGTCGGCTGCCATGATATTTCAGATCGGCTTGACTCCTTGGCGCTGCGTAGAGATGTAGCCTCGCTCTGCATTTTCTATCGCTTGTACAATGGGGAGTGCTCCGAGGAATTTTTCGGATTGATCCCTGCCGCCTCTTTTCGCCATCGTTCTACGCGACAAATATTTCATCCCCATCACTTAGATGGTTGGCAGTCCACAACTGGGCGTTTCACTAGAAACTTTCTGCCTCGCACAACCAAACTGTGGAATGAATTGTCGCCTGCGGTATTTCCGGACCAATACGACATTCAAACCTTCAAGAAAAGAGCGTACTCCCATATTAAAGGCCGGCAACGCACTTGTGACTCCTCCGGTGTTGCGGGTGTCTATGGGCGGCGGTAATCGCTTACCATCAGGTGATCCGTCTGTTCGTTTACCACCTCTGCCATAAAAAAAAAAACGAGCAGATTAAGGTCTGGCAACGTCACTGGCCCCAGAGTTGGCCCCAGCCTGCTAATCCATCGCCAAGAATAAGCCTCATCATCAAGGTAGGCCCTGACTTGACGGCCATTATGGGCTGGACAGTCATCATTATCATCAACCTAGGGTTGCCGGTATTTCCACAGGTCCTACAATGCGCCAGTTAAAAAACTAGTCCATAAATTAATTTTGAACTGGTATTGTGAATGATGTTGTTTCGTGTGCGTTGATTTACTTACTTCATTAATTAATTTTATTCTCTTAATTAATTTCTACCACGTATTAAACAGTTAGTTGGTCTTATTTCATAAAACAAAACCAAATTTAATTAATTAAAAATCAATTTAAATTAGCTGTTTTCATTAATTTTACTTTGAACATTGAAAATGTCGTTGTAAATAAACATTAGAGCGCAGTTAAAACAACTTTTGGTCTAATAACTGTATTTTTGATTTAAAAACTGTGCTTCTGAAAATCGTCTAGATTCGCCGTTGTACTCTAAAATTGTAATATCTTTGAACAACTTTAAGAAAATTTCATGATTGTTACCATTTCAGAATCTCCATTAAATGTACAAGTTTTAACAGAAGTTTGCTCAATATGGATCATATTTTTTTTATGCCATCGCGGGTCAAACTTACAAGATTTTTTGTGTAGAAAAAATATTTGAAAGAAAGTGCTTCGAACTCAAAATTAAGTTATTATTTAAAAAAAGAAACAGTTATAATAAAAAAGTACTAATTAACTCTAAACGTGACACTTAGAGGCGAAAATTTAAGGAAAGTCGGACTTTTTCCCTATTTTCGGAAAAACATCATTTATTAAAAACCAAGTAGTTTTTTTTAAATAAGCTTTAGCCTATCTGGTGGGACATTAGACAAGGTATCTACCATAGCAATTTGATTCACCTATTCTGGGACACTCATGTATAACTATGGCTATTAGTTCCTAAGTGAAAAACTATATGCAAAAAGCTTAAATTACGTAACGATACATCCGTCACATTACTTATTGACACATAATGATGAATTTAATTTATCTTCGAAAAATAAGCACGACCCTAAACAATATTGAAGAAAATATTTATACTTTTAATAAACTCATGATAAACTTTTCCCTAAACATAAAAAGATACAAACTGGTTTCAAGGTATTTCCTGCCTTAAACCCTCAAGCTATGGAATGAGCTCCTACCCGAGGTTTTCCCTGAGGGCTACAGTATGGGACTCATTGAGAAGGAATTTTTGAAGGATCCTTAATACTATAACGCCCCTAATGTTTGTTAACGCTCACAACTTTCCATCAGGTTGGCCGTCAACTATTTTCCGACCTTTAAAAAGAAACTTGTAAAATATTAACTGAAACAATTTTTTTCAGAGCACTGAGGAATACAGTGGAAGATGGACCGCTTTACAACAAGTAGCTCTGATGTTCTTTAACACGAACTTTGGCATCAACTTTATTCTGTACTGCCTGACCGGACAAAACTTCAGGCGCGCGCTGAAGCAGACGATGCCGTTTGCGCTGCGGCGGCGTGCGCGCCGGGCTGTGGCCGTGCGACGGGGCGCCACATCGCACGCCGCGCGTGCCGGCAGCGTTTCCAGTAAGCATTCTCAACACTCATCGTTCAAACAATTTCTTCATCATCAGCCAAGAGACGTGCACTGCTTAACAAAGGCTTTCCCAAGGATTTCCACAACGACTTCGATCAATTTTAACATAAATTATGAGTGTTAATAGCAATAAACAATCTCATGATTTCTCTTTTAGGTTATAGTCTGAAACTTCTCGAGAATACTAATCTTATAGTTTATAGTTTTTTTATAGTTTGACGCTGCTTCCTTGTAGAAATTCAAAAGGAAAGAAGTTTTGAATAAAAGAGATAGTGTTAGAAAAAACTAAAGACTGTTGTCTTATTTTATTAGAGCAAAGTATTAAATTGATCTGAAATGCGAGTATCTTCCAGAAGAACAAGGAAAAGTCGAACTAATTAATTTATCGAAAAGTGATCAGGTTCATAAGCAAAACTCATCAAGTTAAGAATGGTACGAATACGAACATAATTTTTTTAGGGTTCCGTTCCCAAAGGTTCAATATTACTAAGCTTATTCTGTTTGTCGGTTAGTCCACCTGTCAGACCTTTAAATGGGAATATATTAGGTCGTTGAAAAAGTTCGCGCGGTTTTTGGATACATTATTTGGTTAAAACAAATCAAACTAAATTACAGTTTTTAATCGAAATATTGACGATAATTTTTTACAATATTTGCCTATCTTTCGGGTAACAAATATATAAGTGCAGCTATAGAAGTTTTCATTTTGGAGGCAACAATATCATATACCGCTTTTCCTACTTCTTCGAAGTTTTAAGATTTTTGTACGGACAAGAATTGCCGCATTAACCGAAACAAATGACAGTCAGTAGGAGCAAAATCTGAGCTGTACGCCGGACGTAGTAGGACTTCCCAGTTCAGTAATATCGTATTCTTAGCGCTTCAAACATCATGTGGCCGAGCGTTATTATGAAGCAATATGACTGGGTTAGTACCATGCCCAGATAATGTTAGTTTTTCACGTATTTCTTTATTTAGCTCTACATTAGTTCCATATTAGTTCACAGTCGTCTGAGCTAGGTCTTCATTTAGCAAAGCCTGCAGCTCAGCTATCTCTAAGGTTTGAGGCCTACCAGAACGAGGTTTATTCTCTTAATCAAAGTCATCGCTTTTAAACCCCTGAAACCACTTTTGATACGTATGCTCGGATACACTGGATTCGCATAAGTTTTGTAAATAATTCTTGAAGGTTCGGTTGCTGTCTTCTTTCAATAAATATAAATAAAGTTCAGTGACGAATATGCAATTTATCAATCTCCATATTTTAGTAAATGTTTAATCAAACTGTTGGCACACTGCAATGTTGATATATCATGAGGTGATCAGATTGCTCATAATATAACATATTACGCAATAAACAGACTGCAACATTTAATATTTTAGACACCATCGCTAGCTATATGTTCCCGCACGAACTTTTGCATCGAACTAACATTTTGAACCGTAATAGGTAGCCAAATGGATTTTTTACAGAATATTTGTTGCTGTGGTGGATATTTTTAATTTCAAAAACTTCAGATGTCTACTTGTTTTAATTTAAATTGTAACTGTTCATTTTGCTTTTATTATTTAAAATGATATTTTAAATTTCAAAACTTCAGGTCTATACTGTATATTTGACTGACTCGGTGGCTAAGTGGTTAGCGATCCTGACCTCTGATCCGTGAGTCGTGGGTTCGATCCCCACACAGGGCAAACTTTTTTGTGATGAGCAGAATTGTTTGCTCTGTGTCTGGGTGTATTATATCTATATATGTATTTATTTAAAAGTATATGTGTATGTATATGTTCCCAAGATACAGGGAATCCTAGTTTGGGCCCAGATGACCGTGTGTGATTTATCCCAGATATTATTATTATTATACTTGTTTTAATTTGACTTAAAATTGAACTGTTTATTTTGCTTTTATTATTTCATTGTTTATTTTAGCTAGTTGTATCGATTGCTTTCGTCATTTGTATTATTGCTTTTGGAAGTGAAAAGAATAAAGCTACACGTCGTTGTAACTGCGAAAATACACATCACAGTATAAATGCATAAAAAATATATCCTGGCTAAGTGCCTACATACATTTTCCGGATGCCGAAGCCTGAAATGTCAGAGGTGAAATAGATATGTACCTCTGGAGTTTGGAATGACATTAAACTTTCGGGAGAATTTCACCTGGCAGGTGTCTTTCCTGACGGCACCTACTATCCGGCAAACGAAACGCGAAAAAAGGTACTTATGGAAAACAATGTCCGGACACGCTGATCGTCGCCATGGGAAATGCAATTGATCGAGCTGAAAATTAACGAACAGAACCGAATCCGATTAAGCGTGGAAAGCAGTTAAGCTTGGCTAGTAGTTACTGGACACGGAAGGATTTATGCGGCTAGCCGCCTGCCGCACAGTGGTAAACAAGTTCACACGATACGTTGATAAACAAAATTACTCTATTATTTCACAATGGAATTTCAAAAGAATATCTTACTAAGATGTATATCACGTCTAGGGGTATCTCTGATGTGTAAAGAGCAAAAAAGCTTTATTTTTAATGAGTAACCATGGCTACTCATCCAAAATAAACTAACTGAGATTTTAGTTTTTCAAAAAATAGGAAGACGGTACCGACATAGATATATCTAATCAGATTAAAGGTATACAATTACATTACAATCAGCAGGTTAGTTTTTTAAAAATTCAAAGACTAGGTTTTCACGACTTCCAGGAACGCTTTAACTCTGTGAAAGGATATCCAATTTTCGAAAGTTCCATCAGCATTTTCAAATCACGGATTAGAAAGGGTTGCGGTACTATAGAAGCAATAGCATCGAGACGCGGGCACCATTGGCGGATTAAAGGTGTGATCCGAAGAGCAAAGAATTTCTTTCATTCCTTGGGAAACAATAGATATTTATGAGTTTTAAGCGCATCCCGCTAACAAAATTCAAGCATGGCAAATGAATAGGGTTTTTCACCATTTTTTGAAAAGTATCTGAAATTGATCATTAGGTGGGAAAAAGTAAAAAATATTTTTTTAAATTTTTTTTGCAACCTATAAGTACCCCAAAAATACATTTTAAATTACCATTGCCAATTAGCGCGCGAAAACGATAGCCGCCATCATGCTTAGGTCGTGACGTCATTTCAGGAGTAAACAAAACAGCTCTGTACTAAAATTTAGACACATATCACGAACAAAATGTCATTGTTTACCACTATTGTGACGTCACCTGACAACCATCATGGCGGCTGTCGTTTCAGACATTTGAATAACAGATTAAAAAACTTGATTTTGTAAATCAAAAATTTAAAGATTTAAAGATTTATTTATTTATGAACCAACAAAAATGTGAATATAATTGATATAACGTAAACAGCTACAGTAGTATAAACTGTGTCGCAGCTGTTTACGCCCAGCTCCGGATGAGAGTGGGTTCAAACTTTAACAATTTTAGTTACAATTGTATAAAAGTACAATTAGTTGCTAAAGACATATTGTTATACAAATTTCTTAACACAGGAGATATAAAAACATAGAGGTAAAAAACATGTGTGTGAGTGTGTGTGTGTGTGTATGTGTGTTTGAGAGCGTGTATGTGAGTATATGTGTATGTTAGTGTGTGCGTTTGTGTGTGCGTTTATGTGTGTGTTTGTGTGTGTGAGTGTACGAGTGTGAGCCTGTGTGTGTGTAAGAGCATGAATGTGATATGTAGGTAGATTAGGTCATATTGTCTCAGTAATCAAGTTTTCTGTTTCAGCGTAAGTGAGGGTCTGTAACCAGTTAGCTACTTTTAGTTTACATTCTCGTGAAGATAGTGGATATATATTCAAAGCCTTATTCTACTTCTCAATGTTTAGTTTACTCCTTATTATTTCTTCTTCTTTTCAATGTTTAGTTTACTCCTTATTATTTGTATCACTCCGTAGGGTGAGGGCCTGGTGACCTGTAATACAGACTTCCAGTCTAGCTCAGGCACCAGTCCATCACATCATATTGTAATCTAGTATACTGTGTACAAATAATACTTATTATATTCAATGTATTTATGATGTGTTGAGAAAATAAACTTCATTTAAACTTCATTATTCACTCTATTGTAAAGACTAGGGCTGAGATAGTGGAAGTGATTTTTGGAAAGTACTATTCTGCATGGGATTAGATTACACACTTTATCTTTCCTGCGCTTGTTTTTAAACAAATTTGGGTCATAAGGTACTGTGGAGTGTTTCCTCAATATTACATGCAAAATAAAATGTTTTTTCTCATTTTTTTTGTATAGAAATCATATTAAATCGATTATGTATTACAAATACCACAGTAAATAAGCAGTTTTAGATTTTTTCTTGTATAGAGTAAAATACCCTATTATGTGGTGTTCTGAATATAAAAAATAAAAGCGGTCAATTGCGTGTCGGGCCACGCGCAGTGTAGGGTTCCGTAGTACTTCGACGGACACTGCATCAAGGAAAAAAACCCCCCGTTTTACCTACCTATCAGTTATCTTACTGTACTTAGCACAGCACTAGTCATTTTGACACGGTGGTATTGTTTAACTTTAAAAGACCCACCGTACCACCAGGGGTATGGCCAGGGGGGTACGGTGGGTCCGCAATGACAAAATTGACTACTACTCGTTAACTTGTAAAGCCTACCAAGCAGTGATTGTTTTCCTTTAACTCATTATATACAGGATGGAACGTTGGAACGCCACCTGGAGGGAAAGTGCTCTAAATACTAGAGATAGCAAATTTTACTCAAAGGAAACATTCGTTTATTTTTTAAAAGAAGCAAAACTACATTCAAAGATTTTTGAAAATACCCTTGTCACACCCAGGAATCGAACCGGCTAAAATCCTTAAAAATAACATCCTGTACTTTTATAGCATTAATCGGTAGGGCCAGTAATAAGGATCAAATCGTTCTAACAAACATGGTAAGTTAAATGAAAGGAAAACCATAGTAGGGTGACTAGACCAAATTACTCTTCGTTGCGATTGACTTAGGCATTGGTTCTCATTTCATGCCTTTATTTAGGTTTAAATGTTGCAATAAAAAGTTTCGGCTACCTTTTCAATATCAAACTTACTTTCCTGGGAGTTTTAATTGGAACTAATGGAACTTTGACACTTCGAGTTGAATTCGGTTAATAAAGTTTAAATAAGTTTATAATTGTCCTTTATGATGGCGATCCTCTTGAATCCAAGTTGTCAGGGTGATCGGGTGTCGATTGTCAGAGAGTTAGTTGCCTCAACTTGATACTAACATCATTAAAATTTATTACTTTGCCTTTATAGAATATCAAGTAAATTAAAGTAGATAATCAGACGCGAAATAACATATTGTTAAGAAAATAACTAAGGGTCAGTTCACACCGAGAAGCGAAGTGGTGATAATATGTTTGAAGAAGCGATCTGTTTTTATGAGAAGCTGCGCTGCGCGGCGCGGCGCGCGTACATCGCGGCCGCCCACTGAAATGAGCACCTTTTGGCGTAATTTTAATAAGCTCTTAATGATAGGTAACTTCTTCACATTAACTTTGTAAGATCCGGTTTGGTGGGTGAAGGTATTTTCTGAGGCCGTCCGATTAGCTCAGCCCGACGCCCCAACGATTGGTTTGGAGTGTGTGTGTACATGCCTATTTTATAGTGGTCATTTGGCGATAGATTCGTCAAAATACCCAAATCCACAACATTTTTAGTAGTTGGGTTAATTTTCTTTTAGTTATTGCCACATTTATAATCGGTGTTTATTTCTGTGATAAACACCAACAGGTCTGAAAGACAAAAGTTTTGTATTGGCAGCATCATTCGTGAGCAACTGTACGGAGGCGACGACGAACTGCGCGGGCGCCGCTGCCGCGGCGACGACTCCTGCCTCCCGACGACGGCGCCGCGATGGTTTCGTAACCCGTTGGACTTTCGACAACAGCCGTCAACGCTGTAGCCAGCCAGTAGAGGACACAGAAATGATTGAAATGCAAGTATTCCCTTCATCTTCCGAATGGCTGAGACGACGAAATTAGTTATGATCAAATAATTTTTGAACGAAAACACACGCTGTCACTTACACTGTAAATAATTCATACATAAAAGATTACAGGAGCTAACTGAATTTTCTTTGTCTTTAAGTAATAGATATAAACTTGGTATGATAAATCGATCTATGTATAGATTTTTAAATAAAAAAGCGGCAGTCAGCTAGTTAGTTAGTAAGCGCATGCTAGCTGATTCTTTGTCCCGAGGTACAGAGTTCAAAACATATCCGTAAGATAAACTTTAAGTTCAAAACTTAAACTTTATCTTACAGATAGATTTCTCTTCAATCGAAGGCATGACGTAAAATATCGGGAGGAATCTAAATAATCTTTGATAACCAGCTGAATATTAAATTTTAATTGCATCTATGCCCTATAATTGTTGTGGTTTAACAAAAAGTTAACTAGATGGAATAAAATAACTAAAGTTTATCCAAAATAGCGCAAAAATGAAATATTTTATATTTTTCTAAACACACGAAAAATTAAAATATAAATGATAGAAAGATAAACCTCTGCTTTTTGTTATTTACGTGCAAAATTCATTGTTACTCTTCAATATTTTATGGTAAATAGTTTATTTAGAAATCACATCACATTAATGCGTATAAAATCTGAGTGCGTTGATTGAATGATTAAATTACTCAATAGATGGAATCAAATATAAGTAATTTAAAACGCGTGAGGGGCAGTTATTGAAGAGTTGAAGTGTTTTCCATTTCCTAATCAAGTGCATGATTCGATCCTCATCAAATTTAAATGGGACCACTGCTTGAGTAATGAGTATCCTCTCTCAGATATTTTGAAATTCGGATTAATACTTAACCCCATCAAACGTGGACATACTCGTACTTAAATATTATTTAAAAAATATACAGACAACTTGTGTTCCTCCTCATTTTGGTTAGTCGGTCGAAAATTGAAAAACATTCCCCACTGAACTTATACAAACATATACAGGGTGATTGGTAATTCGACGTGATCCTTCAAAGGGGTTATACTAGAGGTCATTTGCAACAAATTAAGTCCAGTTAACCAGGGGTCAAAAATGTATGGTTACTGAAATATTACGTTTTTTAGATTTTTTTGAAATTTTCTGCCTTGTTAGCAAAAACAATCAATTATGAAAAAACCATTACACTGTTAATATCAAATTGATACTTTTTTAAAAAAAGAGAAATGAGCGCTCACTTTGAAAAAAAATCTTGCCCAAAACTCACATAGTCTCAAAAATAAACGGTTTTAAGTCGCATAATATTTTTATTTTGTATAAGTAATTGAGTATTACTAGAAAAAAATGTAGTGAACTTGGCGTACAAATTAATGACAAAAGTTTCTTGTTTCATAAGCTTTCTAAAAAGGTACAAATGTTACCAACTTTTGCACGGTATGGAAAAAAAACAATAAACCAAATAAGTAACACATTTTTTCCATATATATCCTGCACGGTGCCGCCCTCTCTTTTACTCGTGTCGTGCGTGACTCGTGAGCTTAAAATGATCCGATAATTTGTAGCAATCTTCGCGACAGTTCGTGGACACGAACTCGCATAGTTTCCAACCAGATGGTTAGTTCGTGCGGACAGAAAAGTCACAGTATTCGTTAAATAATAGTTGATATCCTTGTTAATTGACTAAAACTACGTTTTAACACTTTTAATTTTGATATGCGTGGTTTTGGGACGCTTCCTCAGCACGAACATAGAAGCGGTCGTGGCTCAGTGTGGCTTGCTTGGTCACGCAGGTTAACTGAGTAAAGACACGGTCAAAACCTGGATGGGTTTTTACTGTTAGTGGCATTTATTTCGACCGTTTCCGTGCTTCGCAAGGCACGTTAAGCCATTGGCACCGGCTGCTATCATATTAGATGGCAGTCGTTAAGCCATGTCGGAGGCATTAATATGGATATTAACTATTATTTAACAAATACTGTGACTTTTCTGTACGCACGAACTAACCATCTGATTGGAAACTGTGCGAGTTCGTGTCCACGAACTGTCGCGAAGATTGCTACAAATTATCGAATCATGTTAAGCTCACGAGTCACGCACGGCACGAGTGAAAGAGAGGGCGGCACCGTGCAGGATATGTATGGAAAAAAACTGTTACTTGTTTGGTTTATTGGATTTTTTTTTCGATTCCGTACAAAAGTTGATAACATTTGTACCTTTTTAGAAAGCTTATGAAACAAGAAACTTTTGTCATTAATGTGTACGCCAAGTTCACTACATTTTTTTCTAGTAATACTCAATTACTCGTGGAAAATTTATACAAAATAATATTTTTATGCAACTTAAAACCGTTTATTTTTGAGACTATGTGAGTTTTGGGCAAGGATTTTTTTTTAAAGCAAGCGCTCTTTTCTCACCTTTTAAAAAAGTATCAATTTAATGTAAACGGTGTAATCGTTTTTTCATAATTAACTGTTTTTGGTAACAAGGTAGAACATTTCAAAAAAATCTAAATACAGTAATATCTCAGTAACCATACATTTTTGACCCCTGGTTCACAGAACTTAATTTGTTGCAAATGACCTCTAGTATAACTCCTTTGAAGGATCACGTCGAATTACCAATCACCCTGTATACAACTATATGTACAGTAGATGTATGGTTGTAAAAAAATATGATTTTCGTTATTTTGAGTTTGTAACAATGTAAAAAAAGTTAAATTCGTCGAAAATAATTGTTATAAAACGTGATTGTAAGTGTTTGTTGTTGTCTCAAAACTAAGGTCTTTGATCAGTGTGTGTTGCCAGTGATGACATATGGAACCGAGACATGGTCGCTTATTATGGGCCTCATAAGAAGACTCAAGGTTACCCAAAGGGCGATGGGGCGTGCTATGCTTGGAGTTTCCCTAGGTTATCGAATCAGAAATGAGGAGATACGTAGGAGAACCAAAGTTACCGACATAGCTCTCAGATTGGGAGGTCTTTGTCCAGCAGTGGACGTCTTTCGGCTGATGATGCATTGTTATAATTTTGCTATGTATGTAAAGACAATAAATAACGATTTTTTAAAAATAATTTGGAAACCAAAATATTTTAAAAGTTTTTTGATTGTTTAATAGCTACTAGCTGGGAGACCGAGCGTCGCTCGTTCAATCGGAGTTTTTATAAACGAAGATAACTTATTTAGTAGTACATATAAGATATATTTTCTATGAAACATTTTGCAAGGTGTTGTTTTAGTCGGTAGTGGCCTTCTAAGGGACAAATTACAAAAGGACAAGCAGTATTTGTTCTGAAAATATCGAAAATATTTTTTTTTATAATTTGATTCTATTGACAAAAAAAATACATGCAAATTATCCTTTTTTATATAAAAAACAAAAAAAATATTCAATGATACGTAATATTAGAAAGTTGTTCATCATTTATTATGATATAGCTGGGAGACCGAGCGTCGCTCGTTCAATCGGAGTTTTTATAAACTAAGATATATTTTCACATACTATAAGATATATTTTCACATACTATAAGATATATTTTCTATGAAACATTTTGCAGTGTTGTTTTAGTCGGTAGTGGCCTTCTAAGGGACGAAAGGACAAGCAATATTTGTTCTGAAAATATCTATAGTATTTTTTTAAATTTTGATTCTATTGAAAAAAAAATACATGCAAATTATCCTTTTTTTATTAAAAAAAACAGAAAAATATTCAATGATACGTAATATTAGAAAGTTGTTCATCATTTATTATGATATTAGTCAGTAATATCAATCAGTTTTGGCGACTTTTTAGAGATTTTCTTATCGCAAATGTTATCAGCGCCATCTAGTTGAGTTTAGAGAAAGCCGTGGAAAATTTCCGGGCATGGCGGCACAATCATCAGGTATGTAATTCACATAAATGGCGAAAGATTTATTTACAGACATGACATTGTATAATTCATTTATTGATCTAGCATTTTTTTTAAATGTGTTGGAGGGAGTTTCTTTAGGGCCCGCCGTTTCTTCTCACTCCGCAAACACTTCCCGAAACGGGGGTATACGAGTTCCGAGTGGTAGGAACCTCGTATTAGGTAGATAAAAGAATGACTTTCGAAAAGTGTACACTGCTACCTACTTCGAATAAAATATTTTCATTTTCATTTTTCAGAGATGGCACTATTTGTCTCTAAAATACAAAGAGGTTAAAATATTTTTTTTTATCATTCTTAAGTCTTTTTATTTATTTTCATAATATTTACATAAGTTCACACAAAATAAAAAATAAAAGACAAAAAAAACTATAAAGTCTCATGGGTGGGATTCGAATTCAGACCTAAAAGCAGCAAAACGTAAGTGGCTCACACCAAAACCGCCAGTCCACCAAAGTACTTACTCGTATAAGCGATGGTTAAAAATAAGTTCTCCTTTTATGTAATTTCGCTCATATCTCCCTTAAATGAATTTTTTCGAAGATAATTCCCTCATAGAGCGATTTCTGGTGATTTTTAACCACTAATCCTAGATTTTCTTCAAAAGGTTTCAAGCCGTTTTCGAAATCGTCGAGACACTTAACTCTTAATTTCCGTTGCTCTTGAGAGGCTAATCTGATAACACTAGTTTGCAGTGTATCTGTTGCCGGGAATTTTTTACTGTTACTGACTATATGTGGTCTAAGTTAAAATACATGATTATAATTTTTAGGGTTTCGTAGCCAAATGGCAAAAAACGGAACCCTTATGGATTCGTCATGTCTGTCTGTCTGTCTGTCTGTCCGTATGTCACAGCCACTTTTTTTCCGAAACTATAAGAACTATACTGTTGAAACTTGGTAAGTAGATGTATTTTGTGAACCGCATTAAGATTTTCACACAAAAATAAAAAAAAAACAATAAATTTTGGGGGCTCCCCATACTTAGAACTGAAACTCAAAAAATTTTTTTTCATCAAACCAATAAGTGTGGGGTATCTATGGATAGGTCTTCAAAAATGATATTGAGGTTTCTAATATCATTTTCTTCTAAACTGAATAGTTTGCGCGAGAGACACTTCCAAAGTTGTAAAATGTGTGTCCCCCCCCCGTAACTTCTAAAATAAGAGAATGATAAAACTAAAAAAAATATATGATGTACATTACCATGCAAACTTCCACCGAAAATTGGTTTGAACGATATCTAGTAAGTAGTTTTTTTTTAATACGTCATAAATCGTAAATCGCAATTTACCTTTCATTCAAGTTACAACGAACTACAAAAACTTTTATATTATGTTACTTGCTGCTACGGAACCCTTCATGGGCGAGTCCGACTCGCACTTGGCCGCTTTTTTTTATCAGCTTTAGTTTTTGAGTTTTATAAAAAGAGAGATAAATAAAAAAGAGAAATTTAGGTACAACTTGGAACTTTGAAAGTTAAAATATAACATATTCTCCTAAGGCCCAAAGGCCTACTTGTAGGACTAAAATGTCAGTAGTCATTGTCAGATTCAGACCCGAGGTCATTTTTTAATTTAATTTTTTTATGGCATATACGACCCAGGGTCCTATTTGTAGGCCATAATCAGCTATTAACTAAAAGCCCTAAGCCCCTCCGGCTCATGTCAGGTAACTAACTGATTAGTATAAAATAATATTTAATGTATCTTTATATTTTGGTAATTTTAAATTAAATAATCCTATTGGTAGGGCCTTGGGTGGTAATGAATAGAAAACCAAAAAAGATTTGGGCCTTAGGAGGATATGTATAATTCTGTACTTTTTGAGTTCATCATCTTATCCTAGAAACTGATGGAACACGTATTTCAGGAAAACGATAAATGCGTTACTCATGGGTTTATGAAATAACTTTATGTTGCTGAAAAAGTGTTCCTCAACAGCATATAAAATTAAACTTATGAACTTCCAAATACGACCTAAGGGCAATTTAGAGGCTTAATCTGTAGAACTAGATTGTATATCTGCTTATTAACTGTTCTAAGAACAATCTGATACCAATATAGCCTCTAGCTGTAACTCAATATCGGAGTTAACGATACCTATTAGCCATAAAAAGTTCTTTTCGCCTCATTGACTGAAGGGAAATCGATAATTATTGAGATACAAGATACAAGAAAATAGAGATATACATATATTTTACAACATTTTCGCATATTAGCGATGCAGAACTTTGGTGGTATGATTTTTTGCCGATAATTCAATACTGAATTGAACAGTACCCCTGTTCTTTACATAATACTAAAACAGATTTTCTGAAGTACGGATCTTTTTTAAATGTGATACGATATTATATACTTTGTTGTGTTCCAATTAATTGAAAAGAAAGTACATTTTTGTACGAACTTTGGACAACGCATATTTTTCTTATTCAATGATCGGTTTTGTGTCAACATTCTACATAAATCCGTGTAGGAGCTAGAGGCCCGTCGTGACATATCGGGGACCGACAGTTGACAGAGTGACAGCAATAGGGCTCCGTTGTGCCTTTAGTGTACGGAGTACGGAGTCCTAAAATGTACGAACACGTAGTTAACGAATGCGTACTGTGCGGTCTACTTTTGATTAATGGAGCTTCGTTTTTTTATGAGCTTTTATCTAGATTAAATCTTTAGAAAGAAAAATTCTACTGAATTGTTAACGATCACAATAGTTAACAAATGTGATTGTTAACTAAATTTCCTTTGTTGCGAAGGTATGATAGTTCATTTCTATATCAAGTATATAATTAAATCAGGGATTTGATCAAGTGCCTAAGGGATTCACGATCTTGTAATTTCCCTAAACAAATCTAGTGATTTGATCAAATCCCTCAATAAATTGTTATAGTGAAATTATAAAAATAATTATTCTATAGTATTTTAAAGGGTTTTTTGGTACAAAATACATTGTATTACACTAAAATCTTAAAATTCAATACTAGAACTTCTCTTATTTTGTACTGAATGAACAAAAACATTTTGAAAAATACACAAACACACACAGTCAGATACACAAAAACAATTGTTATTAGGCACTGTATACCTAACGTTCTTACGTAATATGTAAAATTTTAGTGTAATTTTGAATGTATGTCGTACCAAATAAACTTTTTAAATACTACAGAATAAATATTTTTATCATTTCACTAAATAAATTTAGGGATTTGATCAAATCACTAGATTTGTTTAGGGAAATGACAAAATCGTGTTATTATTTTAACATCGCCCGGGATTTGATCAAATCCCTTAGGAATTTGATCAGATCCCAGATTTTATCATATACCTGCGACATATACAAGATGTTTTTTTAATGGCGGAAATGATTATGTGCATGCTATTCGGGTCAACTTTAACAACTTTTGATTTACCAGTTTTTTAAATAAACGGCATTGTTTTTTTAACTCACCGTACAAACCGTGGGTCGACCATTTTTGTATGGAGAATCCTATCTTTTTGTCATTTATTTAAAAAAAACAGGCCAAGTGCGAGTCAGACTCGCGCACCGAGGGTTCCGTATAAATTCGTAATCACACATGTCTTGAACTCTATATTTTTAGGGTTCCGTAGCCAAATCGCAAAAAACGGAACCCTTATGGATTCGTCATGTCTGTCTGTCTATCTGTCCGTCCGTATGTCACAGCCACTTTTTTCCGAAACTATAAGAACTATACTGTTGAAACATGGTAAGTAGATGTATTCTATGAACCGCATTAAGATTTTCACACAAAAATAGAAAAAAAACAATAAATTTTGGGGGTTCCCCATACTTAGAACTGAAACTCAAAAAAATTTTTTTTATCAAACCTATACGTGTGGGGTATCTATGGATAGGTCTTCAAAAATGATATTGAGGTTTCTAATATATATTTTTTCTAAACCGAATAGTTTGCGCGAGAGACACTTCCAAAGTGGTAAAATGTGTCCCCCCCCCTTGTAACTTCTAAAATAAGAGAATTATACAACTAGAAAAAATATATGATGTACATTACCATGCAAACTTCCACCGAAAATTGGTTTGAACGAGATCTAGTAAGTAGTTTTTTTTAATACGACATAAATCGTAAACCGCAAATTACCTTTCATTCAATCAACTCAAATATAAAAAATATAAAGTTCAAGACATGTGTGATTATGAATTTATACGGAACCCTGGGTGCGCGAGTCCGACTCGCACTTGGCCGGTTTTTTATATTTGAGTTGATGAAGTATGAAAATCTTAATGCGGTTCACAGAATACATCTACTTACCAAGTTTCAACAGTAAAGTTCTTATAGTTTCGGAAAAAAGTGGCTGTGACATACGGACGGACAGACAGACAGACATGACGAATCCATAAGGGTTCCGTTTTTTGCCATTTGGCTACGGAAGCCTAATAAGTGGTAGAACGAAAGTTTTTACATTTGACCCGAATATTAACCCTATGTTTATATCCGCCATTAAAAACTTTGTAACGAGAAGTTGACAAATACTGTCTATCTCCTTAAGTTTGTGGCGTCTTCTAAAATTTTTCAAATGTCATGTCAGTCATGGGAGTGACACTTTTGCAGATGTTGGTTTTACGGAATTTTGATGACTTTTTCGTAATAAACTACAAAAAACACAACATCAACACCACCTCCAAACTCGAACTTCGTTGTCCGTCCGTCTGTCCGTCTGTCTGTCAGTCTGTCAATATCCTTTAGACGTATCATATTGAAATTTATATCAAATACTCAGGCCTGCAATCCCTTGAAGCTGTTAAAAAATCAAACTTCTATACCAACGCAATCAAGAGATACGACCGTTTATGCCGCATATTTGGACACTCGCATGGGAATCAAAACCTATAGGGTACCGTATACCTAGAATCATGAAATTTGGCAAAAAGCAATGCTTATAGCACAAGTAAAGGGAACAGTCCGAAAACAAAAAAATATCTCTTCATTGCGTTGGCAAAGAAGTTTGATGTTTTCACAGCTTCAAGGGATTGCAAGCCTGAGCATTTGATATAGAATTCCAGACCTGTGTGAATATGAATTTATACGGAACCCTCGGTGCACGAATCCTACTCGCACTTGGTCGTTTTTTTTTTACTAGTAATATGTTATAATTAGTATAATTACATAATATATTAAGAAAGAGTGGTCGATAAATGAGAGTAAAGACAAAATTAATAGAATGAGGAATGCAAGTAGGTAGAATGTCATTAATGGAATGTATACAGAGTGGACAACAGAAAAAATATGATCAAGGGTACCTTCGTCTAGGCCACATTCCCAAATGGAACTGTCCCTAATTCTAAGCTTTACAAGGTGTACAGGAGTACAAGCGTGGCCAAAGTGAAGTCTAAATGTAGTGGATGTCACTTGCTTGCAGGCCTCTTTAAATTTAGATAAAGTCAAAGAAATTACTTATACCATTTTGACTTTCCCACGTCAATCTTCACTACAGTGTTTTCAAAACAGGTAATGGCAATACTTTACAAGAGTCTGCTATTTGCACATTCAGAAGATTTAAAGTCTATTTATCTAGCATTACGCTATCCTAGTATTACGACAATAATTATGAATTTTGGAATACGATCATCACCTACTACGAAATTATAAATGAGAAAGAAAGTTTGATTGTTTGTCTTACTTTCAATTCGCAACGGAGCAACAGATCAACATGATTTATAGGCAGACAAATAGTTGACAGGGTGGGATGTGAAATGGCTACATTGCAAATTACAAAGGCTACATTTTATCTTGTGAAAATTTGGAATTTGGCTAGTAATACCCGGAAGCCAACAGACCGTGTTTAGCAAGCCACGCGAAGCCTCGGTGTTGTTTGCTACATTAGAGGGAATTAACGACTGTTAAGCTATGTCAGACGCCTTATAGGCGGGTTGAAAACTTTTAAGACTGAAACACATGATTTCGGATTTGGTGATCGCAGAATCGCAAAGATTGGTTTCCTATTGCGATTCAAACTATCCTGTATTTTATCTTCTATTTCATTTGATCGACAATGTTATCCCATTCAAGTACCGTTTCTGCCGAGCTATTTGCCTAGGAGCCACTCAAAAGGAAAAATAAAAACTTCTGCGGTTCACTGGAAATAATAAAATGTTATCTTCAAAGATATTTCCATATTAATTTCATGCGACAAACAAATAAAATTTACAAGTTTCGAAGTCGGTTTATTTTTATTTGCTTTTTTAAGGTTTTCTTTTTTGGTAATTACGTAATACAAAAGTCGGACGATAAGCTGATCGATTTTTATGAGTCGATTTTTTTTTGCGATTGTGTATTCCTTGACTATGTGTTATATCGTGATAATACTGTTTTCCTTAGTTTAATAATACTGTTTTCTTTGGTTGCCACTTTAGATGTTACATATCAATGGGGTCCATATATAGAAAGAAACTTTAGCGAGAAAGCTTAGTTCAGCTGCTTACGTCTTAAAAAAAATCCTTTTTGTCGGATAATGTCCCATTCGCAAAATGGAGGGAAAATAACAAATAAATGCTAGACGACATAGACATGCGTCGTCATGAATTAGTATACAGGTGAATTTTTAAAATAGGCACACTGAGCAAGTGGAAAATATTCTTAGAAGACGACCGATAACTTTAGGAGACATTTCGTTTCGCATTTCTGATTTTCTTAAAATGTACAAATTAAAAAAAAATGGCTGTATGAAATCGAAAGCAGCTAATCGGGGCAAACTTATTACGGGATATTTTGAGAAAGGTACTTTTTTTTCGAAGGGACGTTTTGTGAATGGGACATTATCCGCAAAAAGGAAAAAAATAGGCAGTTAATTGATAATAATAATATCTGGCACAAATCACACACGGTCACCTGGCCCCAAACTAGGATTCCCTGTACTATGGGAACCAGGGACTGATATACATACACATATATTTTTAAATACATACATATATAGATATTATACACCCAGACACAGAGCAAATACATCAGCTCATCACAGAAAAGTGACAGTAGCGCTTCCTTGCGGCTACTTGTTAGTAGTTTCCGTCGCAGGACGGCAACATGGCGGCGGTTTGGCGGGTGATTTGAAATCTCAAAGTTTGTATGAAAACCCAACATTCATAGTATTATGTTTTACGGAATTTTACTTTGGGGACATGAAGCTGATATCGAAACTATTATCCTTCTACAAATAAGGCAATCCGCGCAACCTATCGGATGCGATACCGCGAGTCGTTGAGAGATAAGTTTAAGAAAATGTATAACGAGAATTATAGACTAAAGTAACTGATTGTACGTACGCAAAAACAGTGCTAGGCACAATTTAAATCCATGGAATATAAACGAAATTTATATTGCCTATTCGAGACTGAGTAAAGTTAACAAGTCATTTATGGTGCGTAAAGTGTACGATTTCATAATGAAATACCAGAAAATGTTAACTAATTTTAACTAACAAATTTAAAACACATGTAAAAAAATCTGTGCTTAAAAGGTTATTATAAAATAATACATTTGGAAATGTATTGCTCTTCCTGCTGTAATAGACGACATAAATTGTTTTAGTAATTAAGTTTTTTTTTAAATATGTATTGAAGCGACTTTATTTTGTGCTCGACGTTTCTTCTCGCATCGCAAACATTTCCCGAAACGTTGAGTGTACAAGTTCCGCTTGGTAGCAACTTTGTACTAGGTACGAAAAAAAGAATGAAATGTTTATAAGAAAGTGCAAAGTATCTACTTAAATAAAAAACATTTTAATTTTAATTTGGTGTTCCTTGGGAAAAAATGTTTTTTATTTTTTTATTTATTTTTTATCCACAATTGGTAAGCTCTGGTAGGTTCAGATTCATACACATGAAACCCTTATGAACCCAGGCAAATACAGAGTGTTGTTTTGGTCGACAACGAGCTTTTCAGGGGTGATAGTATACATGGTACTGATGCCAAAAAAATATAAAAATGGCACCTTAACTTTTCACTAGAAAATCTTGGAAAATTATTAATTATGGTATCCTTGTTTCCGTGCGTAACGTATTTTAACAATAAATGGTTGCGTAGCAACAAGGCGAGGAGTGCGGGGGTGCGCGAGGGGCCTCCGACTGCGGCAGCGAAGCGCGGCGCGAGCAGTCTGCCGTATGCCTCCGCGCCGAACCTACGTTTCTTTTTCTCAGCGAGAACAAGCGCCACTGCGCTTACTCTACGGCTATGATCAGGAACAAGTTTTTATTCAATAGTGGTGAACTGAGCGATGTGGTGTTACATTTCGTGTGGCGTAAATCAAGTCGAGTGTGTGAGATTTGGAGTGACGTCGCGCCGCCGTAATGTGTTACGCAATAAAAAAAAATTACAAACTCCGCAAATCGTGTTCCTCCGAGAAAACATCTCATACTCGAGATAGAGCCCAAAGTAGACAAGAGTTCAAGGAAGAAGCTATCTTGGAATACTTCTTCCGACAGCTATGTTCATATAAGTGCCATTGACCTTTTTGTAGGAAAAGTCGTGAATGAGCCGGCCGTCATTGACTGTCTGCGTGCCCATGCGTTTTGATAATAATTATCAAAATGCATGGGCTAATTTGTATGTCATTTTTTCAGTAGAATCAAATTATAAAAAAATGTATATAGGTATATGTATAGGTATATTCAGAACAAGTATTTTTTGTCCTTTCAACCCTTTTCAGGCCTTTTAGGCCGTTGTCAACCAAAACAACACCCTGTATACTCACGAGGCCATTACAGTGGTATTATAATAACATTATGAGTTAAATTTGTTGTAGAGAACCTCATGTGTTTTGATTGGTCGATTCTACGTCATCCACCAATCAATGAGTGTCTTACAATCTAAAGCATTGCACGTCCAGTGAAATCATCAGTATTTTACTGCCTATAATTTCACTGAAACGAGTGTATGTGAAATTGTAAAAAAATAAAGTGATTGACCAAAGACCGTGTAATTATAATGTCACTTGTGAGATTATGATATCACGAGTTTGATAATATACCTGCAATATAATATTATAGTCCTTGATGCGCGAATATTTATGGTGTTAAACAAATTTCAGTTAATTTTCACCTTGAAATGTTTTAAGAGCATCTTAAATAGATACGAGACTTATTTAATGGTATAAGCAACGAAAACGTAAAATCTGGTACACAGTACTGTAATATTGTATTTTTGTATTAGACAAGTTAACTATCATAAATAGCAAGATTATTTATTTTTAAGATTGACCTGTAAACTGAGATATTACTGTTGTACATAAATTGATAAGAATAATGTACTTATATTTTATATTTATAAATATCGGTACCCTCCTTTTTAAATAGCGAGCCCTCAGTACGTATAGGACTAAGTATTACGATTATCAGTTTATATGTTGCAACTGTTGTTAGGGGTCGTCCATTAAATTTTTAAAAGTTGCTAAAAAACATCACGTGATTAATGGACGACCCCTTGTCTCAAATTAGATTTATGTTAATTTCATCAGATAATATATGTATCAAATTCTAGTCATAAGTGGTTGTCTAGGATAATCTGGCTATGTAACTACGAAATACTCGTCATTTCATAGTGATAATATAATATGATATAGTTCGCAATCAAACCAATGTTGAGACGTAATATCAGTTTAAAATTAAGAAACATTATTTTGTAAGAATATATGGCAAAATATATGTTTAGTTGATGATACTGTTTTTTTTATTTTAAATGTAGACCAACTTCAAACCATAACCTGAAAGCTCTATACATTGTGTCACTAAATGAAGAGCACAAAACGAAAACTGTGACATTAGCTCAATTTTTATCGATAACAATTTTATAAGAAATCTGCAATATTAAAAAAAGACGCCTATAAATTGGAATTGCTCTGTTATCATTGTTTATGATTTGCTTTGTCTAGTCTATTCATTGCTAACTATTATCGTTTTTATTTGAATGCAATACACTTAATCTTATTTTACCATATTTTTTATAAATTTATTTTTGGAATTTAAAAAAATTCTATATTTGTTACAATTTCATCCCTTTTCGTTTCTGCACTTTATCAAGGTACCCTCTGTATATTGAACGAAAATCACCCATGAACCCTGACACCCTGAGTCCCCTCCTGCCTTATTTAAGACTGAAGAATAACACTTTTTTTCCTTATTGATTAGTTTTTCTTTAGTTCATTACTGCGATTCCTATAGATGAAATAATAAAAACAAAATGAATCTAATTAATCAATGTTAATTGCATTGAGAGTGCATTAATCCAGTTCCCTTGAGTTGGGGAATCTTGGAAAGCCCGGTTCCATTTTTCGGTATCATTGTCATTTACCATCAGGTGACATATTGCCAAGGGCTTACCAACTGTGGATAAAAAGACCATTGGCAACCATTAACTTTTGAGAGTCGAAAATAGGTAAAAAAGTAAAATAGAAAATAGGTAAGTTTAGAAAATAGGTAAGTAAGTAAGTATAATAAATACATATATCCAGGACGAATCACACACTGTCACCTGGTCCAAAACTACGATTCCCTGTATAATGTTAACCAGAGACTGATATACATACACATATATGTTTAAATACATACATCTATAGTTATATCTAGTATCTTACAAGTCCAGATAACTTGTTAATTTTACTGAAATTTGGTTACTATCACTATTTTTTCTTATTACCGAATACGACTATCCTTACTATGCTAGATGGTAACATGTAACGCTAAAATATGCACAGTACGGCTGTATCATTTACAACATTTATCTATTTGTATAATTTGTCGATACAACCTCTTTATCTATGTGTATATTTTGTGGATAGATTGCGCAACTTGTGGACGGACAAGCGCTATATAGTCCAAGTTAGAGACTGTTTTTTAGTAACAAAAACGAGTGGCAGGATTCCATAAGTAAAACTGATAACTTTTGATTAACAACTTTTCCTGAAACCATTTGAAAAATTTCCAATATCCCATTTAGATGGGATATTTTTATACAAGTTTCAATACCAATCAATTACATAGAAGGCAACTCTGTGGTGTTAAAAGCCCGGCTGCGATTTCAGGAAAGTTATGATACATAATTTCTTCGGTTTAAGAGTGAAAAGCCCACGTCAAAGCATAACCACACCTTTATGTTATACCAGGTAAAAGTACTTAGTGTATGTGAAATAAAAATAAATAATGTTTTCAAAGTTCTGAAAAGATCTTATGCTCGATAGATTGACATTAAGCTTCTTACACAAAGTATGATGTCGTAAATTCGTAAATGGTGCTACGATTTTGATAATATTAGTGTAAAGCTGGCATTTTAGTTTATCTACATTTATTGAATACGGAATAGCGTTAAGTATATGTCTACCAATAGGGCGACTCGAAACACTATTTTCACTACAACACGTTTATAAATTATGTTGTTCATTTTATCCACCATTACCGCACGTCTACCTCAGTAAAATATTCACAGAACGATAATTGTAGACACATCAGACAGTTGTTTACTTTAACTCACCATATTAATTTAGACACATATTAAGTGGCCCACATTTAAGGCGATATGACTATATACATATATGTAGGGATCTAAAGATGTTTTACTATTTGATCTGACCCTCGTTCTGTAAAACAACTTGTTCGTTTCCAGACCGCGTTTCGTTAACCGCATTATAGCTACCTAGCAGTCAAAAGATAAGTCCCTAAGACCTCGCCTACTATACTAATGTACAGAGGGTGAGTCATAAGTTCTTGCGGTTTTCAGCACGTAATATAAAGAAAGTCTATAATAAAACATTCAGTTTAATATTCAAAATACAAACCAGTGTTCAATAGCACTTTATAGGAACTCAAACCTGACTCCTACATTACAGGGAATCACACAAACACACACACACACACACACACACACACATACAAACACAACACCTTTGCTTGTTATTGTTCATTTCTTATTTCTTATTCATCTTCTTATTTCATGCACCACAACGTATAATTATTGTAAACGTATTTATTAATGTTCCTCTATTCTACTACTCTATAATTGTATCCTTTAAGAGGCGGGGCCTGGTGGACTGTAATACAGGTGAAAACCTACCACAGCCACCAGCTCCACAAACTTGTAAGAGTACTTTATTAATAGTATTTTCCTTTTGTATTCATTATTAGTTTGTGGACTAAATAAACGATTTATTATTATTATTATTAATCCTAGCGTAGGAGGAAGGGGACCTCGGATATACAGTATAAATTTTCTATCACTATAATATGAAATACCTTTCCTTAATATGTCACTGTATTTTATAAACCTTTTTATGAACTAAGGCTACTTTTTGGTACTTTTTTATGCATGTTTGTAATTTATTATATTTTATACAACGCGTCATTTCTTTTATATGATTATACATGTTTTTCTAGTTTTATACTTTAAGTTACATGAACTATCTCAGTATATCTAAAATATATAGAATGTGTAAACTGTCCTTCTTCCACAAAACAGGGTATCCTAGTGTGGAAGACGGATTTCTTGAAACATGTACTACAACAATAATAGAATACTGTATAGATTTAAGTTTTTAAGAAATAAATAAAATAAATAAATAAAATAAATAAAAAATAGTTAATAGCCAATGCGCAGCTAGTTCTTTTAACCCTTGTCGATTCCAGTATTTTGTTTTAGACGCGAAGAAATCTCGGATGCCGTTTTCAACATCTTGCAGATTGTTGAATTGCCGTTTTCGTAAGAAGTGAGCTAATGCTTGAAAAATGTAAAAATCAGACGGCGCGAGATCCGGGCTGAATGCCGGGTGAGGCAACAACTCGATTCCTCTCAGTTCCGCTATTTTTTTCTTATTCAAACTTCCAGTATGAGAAAGAGCGCTATCCATCTGCAACAGCGCTCGTCTTCGATTGACCAAAGCTGGATATTTTTCACTCAGGGCTGCACATTTTCACTCATTTTTCACACCCGTTCCAACTGGGCTGCGAAAAGCTCTGCCGTAATTTCATGGCCACCTAGAATCAACTCCCAATAGACTGGTCCCTCAAAATTCCACCACAAACACAACATTACCTTTTCTTCAAAGCGATTTCGTTTGACGACCGGTTCTGGCACCTGACCGCGCGATAACCACTGTTTTTTCATATCTAGATTTCTAAAATACATCCACTTTTCATCACATGTAACGATTCTTTTGAAAAAACGATCGTCAAGTGGGATCTCCAGCAAACGTCTGCACACATCAATCCGGGTTTGAGCCTGTTCAGGGGTTAACTCGTGCGGAACAACTCGGCAGCTCTTATAACTCTTCCCAAGCTTGTGTAAGTGGCGAACGACACTGGATTGAGATATGTTCAGGAAATAACCTGCACATTGGTGTTCTCTCTTTGTGATTTCCGTAGTTCTTTAACACGTTTGAACTTGTCCAAATAACTAGTGCATAACCGCAATAACTTATAAATCACCCTCTGTAATAGCCTGAACGACAACACAACAGAGTTTGGGTTTGTTTACAACATCGGTATTAATAAACGGATAAACCCAAACTCCGGAAAGTATTCCGAGGGGAAAATAACATAGCTAACTAAAATGACTTAAAAGCCGTAAAATGTATAGTGACAATTTAGATAATAAATTACATGTACAGTTGACATACATAAATAATATATTTGACTGTTGAGTTTTGCGTCTTTGGTGGTTTAACATTTTTTGGTTTGATTTTCTTTTCTCGTTCTTTATTGATTGCGTAATGGTGATAAATGGCGGTGGAACCACAAATTCTGACAGGTTTTTGTTCTACTGACATAACCTACATTCTAATCCAAAGACTTCATTGTAATTTTGATAAATAATATCAAAATAAATATAAAAATATATTTTTTGTTTACGTACGTTTACGTATTTATGTCAAAATAGTAGCAGAATGAGCATTGAACAAAATAAATAATACCAACGTATTCATTAACGACCCATTTCGTCGACACAGCTGGGGTAGTACTATTATCTAATCTGTGGCTGGGACTCGGGTCTCTTCCCATAGCTACGGAAGGTTAGGCGATAATCCATACACGGGGGCCAAGTCCGGTTGAGGTTGCGGGGCTAGTGGCCAACTCCAGTGTCAGAAACAAGCCGCGTATGAGGCCTCCGACGACATGGCTTATAGACTGCCGTTCCATAGAATGCCAATTAGTAGTGATAGCAGCCAGCATCGACGGCTTAACGTGCCTTGCGAAGCACGGAAACGGTCGAGAAATATGCCACTAACAGTCAAACCCATGGAGATTATGACCGTGTCTGTAAACCACGTGATCAAAAAGCATTATCTATTTTTGATTTTGCTTTCTGTTTTGATTTAGTTGTAGTTTTAGTTTTTAGGAAATATATACATATTATAAAACACTGTCGATTCTGTACAATGAATATTTTTTGAAAAGAATAATATGTCTATCGATATAGAGACAAAAACTATTTAATTTTGAATTTTTGTTTGTCTGTCTGTCCGCGCATCATGCAAAAAACGACTGGGCCGATTTGGACGAAACTTTGTACGAATACACTATATAACCCGAAGTAGCATCTTAAATATTTTTTAACCCGGAAAAATTAAGGGTTTCCGGAGGAATGGCAAAAAATTGAAATTCTTAAATACCTCAATACTCAAAAACTTTTTGATTTTGATTTTATGGGTATTTGGCATAATGATACTTTATTATTACGACTAAATATTAAAACTTATTTTTATCCCGGTCTATTGACAGGTTCTCACAGGAACATGACTAACCCATAGCTCCATAATGGCACCATGTATTAAGATAAAACCTTTACAATTTGAAAAGGCGTGTCAATTACGGTATGTACTTTCGTATCACTCGATACATATTATTGGTCCTGGAAACGCAAAGGGATTCAGAGGGAAAAACTGAAAACTGGAAACTGTATCTATGGAATGGCTTAAGGTCTTAAGATGAAACTTTCATTCTTAGATTAGGTGGGGATGCTATATGGGGAGATGTGTCTGTATTGTTTCGCGGTGTAGGTAACTATAGAATATTGGAAAGTATACGTACAACGCAGTGAACCTGAAAGACAAAGCAAACTAGGTTCGTCTGTAAACGGTATTTTTATTTCGTACCCAATTGTTTCAGTGCAGGTTAATATTTTACGGGTGTAGGTATACAGGGTAAAATAAAATAGGCTTAGGCCCCTTTAACTGGAGCTTTTACTCACTATACTGAAATTTTGTTGTACAGCTTTCGCTAAATTACGACAAAACTAGCCAAACAGCTGATCGATTTGTATGAAGAGTCCAAAAAATTTCCAAAAAGAGTCCAAAAAGTCGTAGAAGCTTTAGATCACGTTTCCTCCCGATTATGTATGTATTGACGTATGTCCGTTTTTCTGTTGCCGATGGATTTTGGTGTGTTCATTAGATAGATTGACATAGGATATATTTAAGGCAGTTGTTTTTTTTGACTAAAAATATTTTTTAATTTAAAAACGGTTTTAATTTTCTTGATATACTTTACTTTCAAAGGTATCTAACTAAAGGTAATCATAAGACGCGACAGTAGGTTAAAACCTTGGGAATTGGGAACCTGAGTTCATATTTAAAAGCACTAGCTTTTGCCCATGTGGATATTGTTCTTATGGGCTGTCTGAAGCAGCCGAATTTCAGTGTAGCTGTCATGGTTGTTTCGATCACAGTTTACCTTTTAAGCTGGATGTATTTCACTGTTCGTAGCATTTAATTTGACCATTCCTTTGCTTTACAAGGAACGTTAAGGCGTTGGTGCCACTTGCTATCACTACATGGCACCGTTAAGTAATATAGGCGGCTGAAAAACTTCTGATACTATCTGATACGTCACATAACCCGTGTGTGGAGTATGGCCTAACCTTCCCGAGTCCCAAACATGGGAAGAGATCAATGCCCCAGTAGTGTGTTGTGAACATAAATTATATTCTATAGCGACCATGCATTTTTCTGAGATAAAATAGTATTTAAAAATCTAAAGTAGGTATTTGCCATACTATAGTATTTAAAAATCCTTATTAATTTAAAACAAACCTTTATAACGATATTTCCAGCCATTTTATATTTTGGGGTTGCCATTTAGATATGATAAAGGCATTTATAATATTTTTCTCAAAAATGGCTCTAAGCATTTTATAAAAGTGTGCACAGTACAAGCTACATTTAATACAGAGTTACGTTGAATGCAGGCGGTGTAGCAGTGTGTCTGGATGTCTACGAGTGTAATAGCTATATCAGTCACATAAGAGCACAAGAACGACGCTCCTATCCATGACTGCAGTCGCTGAAGCCGAAATCGGTCCGGATTGATTGATTGACATTTGATACAGTCGTTTTAATCAATTACATTCCAGTTCTACGTAAGAGAGCGTGCATTTGTAAAAACTCCAACTTCTGTGCGTGATGATGTCCTCTACGACGTATCCGTCGACGGCGACACGTCGGCTCTACCTCCTGGAGTGCGCACGAAGTTGGCTTGCGAATCCAAACTTGGTCTTGAATATTTTATTGCAGGGCTCGCAATGCAATTGACCGCTGTCTTTGTATGTGTATTGGTACGATTGCTTTGGCCGGGGTTTTCGTAATGGGGAAGAAAACTGACAAACTGAAAAAGCACTATGCTGAGTTCGGGCCTTTTCGGCAACATGCTATAAGGTTTTTTATCTCTCTTGTAAATATTTACCTTTGTTAGTTTTATTCATGTATTCCTTTTATTCCTTTATATGCGTAGGTTCTTAAGTTAGCGTTTCTTATTATCTTTATCTCGAAATTATTGTATTTACTCAAATATTGTTTGTTTTCGGTACAACTTCAATTCAATATTTTTTATGTTTGACATCTTATAGTTTCTATATTTTCTTATTCTTAAGGAGTTTGCATCAGTTTAATATTAGTAAGGGAGAAATTAAGAACTACGGACTTTTTGGTTTAACACCTATTTTTTCCTGGCGAGTGAGAAAATCAAAGATTGATGACGAAGAATGTCAAATTTGAAATTCAAATAAATAATATCATTCTCGATAAATTTCTTTAAGGGGGCAGCGGGCGGATACTTGAGTCTATCGTCGGACTTCGACGAATGAAGACAAACGGAAGCCCGGGACCTCTCTCCTTCAAGTGTTCTTTCTTAGTCCCGGGCCCTCGTGCTGCCGTCTCACCGGACTTAAGGGTCTGGCTGCTGCTGCTCCAGCCGCCCTATCTGTCGCCGTCGGGGCGCGCCGCTCCAGCCGCCCGACGTGCCGAGCCTTCTTGGAGTGCTGCGTGCCGCTCTACCGGCCGCCGTCGGAGCGAGCCCCTCCAGCAGCCCGACGTATCGAGCCGCCCGCCGCCGCCTTACGTGACGTTTTTCTTTTCCCTCTTTACTTATAAATAGTGCAGTGCTACTTTTTAGTGATCACAGAACTGTGGACTCGGGGTCGAATTTAGAACGATAAGTTGTGTATAGGTTCCTTTTTATTTTATTATTTTATTAAATGTTGTAATCCCCCATAACCCCCTCTTTCCTTTTGTAACATAACAATGCATGTATTAATTTGTGCATGTATTGAATTGTTCCTCACTAGTTTATAAGATCTTTTAATTTAATTTATGTTTTGTTCTATTTTCTTTGTTTTGTTGCTGAATAAACTTTTTTCTTTCTTTCTTCTTTCTACAAAGCTCGCCGATAGAGGCGCTGATATCGCTTGACTCATACTAACTGTCAAAACGTATAGAAAAAATTTTACGTGAACTAAACATATGATTATAAAAAAAAATGCCGCGTTGTGTGGCGATTGGTTGCAATAATAATTGAAATCATTAATTTCCTAAAGATTCTCGGATGAAGAAGATGTGGGAAAAGTTACGTTTTCAATTATGTACTTTTCAACTTTGCCTTTAATTGAGAAACAGTCCAAGTCTCATACATTTTCCATTTAACAATTTTACAGAAAAAAAAAACACTAAGTTATAACACCTCGATAAAAAAAAAAACGAAACGCGGAACTAATTGAAAGTTGTTATGAGTCAAGCGTCCGTAGCGCCATCTGCAAATAGCTTTGCGTTTTCTTCCCCATTGGCGTTTAGCGTCAAGATCTTCTAGGCGCTTAATTTCAAACATTTTAATGCCGTTTTTGATTTTCTTCCGCCACTACGGCCTGTTCTACGCGTACGAAGTCGCGGGCACCAGCTAGTTCCTAATAAAATCATTTTCCAAATAACAGTAGGACCCCTTAGGTGCCGCCTTTAAAGTTTTGTCGTTAGAAGAATAAACACAACTAGAACCTTACAGTACTTTTTATTGATTTTTAAAGTGTTCACTACGTAGTTAAATACACTTTTTTATACATTTATTACACTCTAAAGTGAGGGTGTTCAATATGTATGACTTGAAAGCGTCGACTGCTTCTTCATGGCTATCCTCTGAACATCACTAATCATATTTTCTTGTTTCATACTTTTCAGAGATTTTCTATTATTATTTAATTTTTTTTATTTCAATCGATCTTCTCGATCCTTCATCTCTATTAGTACTATGTCATTGTCAAAATCATAGAAACCGCTATTATTTTTTTAAAGTAGTAGTAATAGGGTATAAATACAGTTAAGGTAGGGTAGAATAGGCTTAAGGTTTAAACTTGTAAAATAACTTGATGTTAGGCTAGATTTTGGTTCTCGTTGTCGAAGGCAATCTGGACATGGCCCCTGGTGTGGCACCCGTCGCACATGAGCGTTATGTTGATGCTCACTTTAGATTAGCACTTACCAAATTTGTGTGTCCAAAGGCAGAAGAACGACGACGTAGCCGAAGACTTGTCTAACAGTTGTAGTAGCTGCACCAGGTCTAGGTCACCCGGTTCACATGATATCGATGGTCGTCCTGTATCGGCGGTACTTACCAGTGTCGTCGTCCGAGGGCAGCGGGCCGACGGAGCCGAAGAAGCGCTTATCCAGCAGTTGCAACAGCTGCAATGCGCTCTCGTGCACGGGCGCGCGCGGGCAGCCGGTGCACATGAGCGTCACGTTGATGATGGCCGTGTAGTGGTCGCATGGATACTCCCTGCGAAAACAGGACCCGCTCATTATGTGTTAACTCGAGTGGAAAGGCCAATAGGATGATGTTATTTTTATCGAACGAATAAGGCGAAGAGGCAGTTCAGTCTAGACTATTTATATGTGATTGATTACTTATATTTCAAATCATAATTTCTACCTAAACAAGTCTGCTTCGAAATATACGTTAGGTAATGAGCCACAAATCAATTGCCAATAATTTATTACGATAGGCATCCTAAAGTGATTTATTGCCGTGAAAGTTGTGACTATTTTATTCAATGTACCTACTTCTCATAGACTTTGCACCACGCTCCGAGCGTAGCGACAAATAAAACTTCTTTGCTACCTCTATACAGTGAGAAAGTAGAATTCTTTAGCCGCCTAATACAAGGTGCTTTACCTACTCCTTGCTTTAAAGTACTGGTATTTTATATTTTTGAGGAAATTATTGACCTTTTTGGTTTTAATGGATGGATTTATATCTCGTAAAATATGTATGTATTTTAATGTAAATTAATAAATGTTTCTAACCCCTTGAAATGACCCTCACCACTATGAGTTTATACACTAAACTTGATGTTACCGATAATAAGTTAGGATTAGCGAAATGACAAGTGGTTTTAATATTGAACACTACAGTGTACCAACGTACTTACGTTTAATATTTGAATTACCCTTATTCAGCCTTTTAGCCGAAACTAACTAATGCAAGTGAAGTAAGATCTTTAGATCAGACTGAGTTTGCAGAAAAAGGCAGGCCTTTTCGCCCGCCTTGCCGGCCTGTTGCTAGCCTGGCCGCAAAAAGCGCTTCACAAAGCGAAATGACGCGGCACATTTACTCTTTAATTAATCGAAACCTTAATTAATCTTAGCAAGAAACAATAAAGCTTCACCACTCCAGATTTAAGGCCGTACTATTAAAAATCTACACATTTGATAGACCGAATTTGTTTGCATAAGTTCATGAATAGATATCGATAAGAATAGTTAATGCGAAGACGTGTTGAATGCTCGTCGTCTTATAGTCGGGGATTTAGTGCAAGGAACCGTTTTATTTTGGATCCGGCGCTCAAACTTGGCATAGTTGTTCCCTAGGCCGTCTTGAGTGGAAAAAGCCCGGGAGCCATCGGGAGCCATCCGCCGTTTGGCAGGGGGAGGGGGGAAAAGTTTGCTTCTGCCGCGCTCCATTTGTGGGCTTATATCTCCAAAAGTATTGGCACTAGGGCAAGTAAGATATCATTTTCGTATGATTAAAGGTTGAAGAATTCATTTCTGTAACAATAAAAATGACTTTCTATACATAAAAAAAGAAATATTTGATAAAACGTATAAAACATGACTACCTTTTTTCCGCATATGTGTCGATTATTTTTTAATGGTCTAAGATATTAGCATGAAAAAATTATATTCTGAAAGCCACACTTTCTAGAATTATAAAAATATAAATTTTATTAGAATAGCTTAATAAATACTTAGTGAAAAAAATAGAATTCAATGCGTGGCAGTGTAGCATAAAACGCGCGGTCCGCGCGGTTCTAACTTTCAGAAGTTATATTTCTTTCTTTTTTTCTATGAAAGGTATGTTCTTTTGTTGCAAAAATGAATTTTTCATCCTTGAAATATCTGAAAATGATATCGGACTTGCCCTTATACCTATAGTTATGGATATAAGCCCCAAAAAAGAGCGACTCAACAAGTAGATAATGAAGTGTGGGTGGTTTTTTCCACATATGCGTCGATTAACTTTTAATGGTCTAAGATATTAGCATGAAAAAAATATATTCTGAAAGCCGCATTTCCTAAGATTATAAAAATAAAAATTTCATTAGAATAGCATAATAAATACTTAGTGAAAAAAATATAATTTGATGCTCGGCAGAGTAGCATAAAACGCGCGATTTTAGTATCTGTTGTTCGTAAGTAAATAAAATGAATTATCTAACGCCCAAAAATGATTGTTAAGTAACATAATATAAATAGGTACATAATGTTCTTATTTTTTAGTTTTTTTGATTTATGTTTTGTTGCTGAAAAAACTTTTTTCTTTTATTCTTTCTTTCTTAAATATTACTCGCACGCACAAAATATTTGTCATGTAGAACAAAAAATATTTTCCTTAAAAAAACATAATATGATAAAATCCGAAAAATGTGACTATTTCTCATACGAATAATGGTGGTTTACTATCTATCGGTCTGTCTATCTATCAGCCGAAAGACGTCCACTGCTGGACAAAGGCCTTCCCCAAGGATTTCCACACCGACCGGTCCTGTGCGGCTCGCATCCAGCGGCTTTCCGCAACCTTCACCAGGTCGTCGGTCCACCGAGCCGGATACCTACCCACACTGCGTCTTCCGGTGCGCGGCCGCCACTCGAGAACTCTACTGCCCCAACGGCCATCTGTTCGACGAGCTATGTGCCCTGCCCGCTGCCACTTAAGTCTAGCGATTATGAGAGCTATGTCGGTAACTTTAGTTCTCCTACGTATCTTCTCATTTCTGATTCGATCACGAAGGGAAACACCAAGCATAGCACGCTCCATCGCCCTTTGGGTGACCTTGAGCCTTCTTATGAGGCCCATAGTAAGCGACCATGTGATGGATCCATATGTCATCGCTGGCAACACTCTGGTCAAAGACTTTAGTCTTGAGACACTGTGGTATTTTGGACGTGAATATATTGCGGAGCTGCCCAGCTGAGTTGGATTCGACTATTGATCTCTTTCTCGAAATTGGGCCTACCTGACAGGACTGTTTGTGCGAGGTATACATATTCTTCAACAACTACGAGTGTAGAGTCTCCAACCTTCAGAGGAGTGTATGTAACACGGACGTTTGACATGATTTTCGTCTTATCCACGTTCATTTTAAGACCCACTTGTTGGGAGACTACTGAGTCTATCGAGCATTGCGCCTAGCTCCTCCAAGGTCTCAGCCATGATCACAATATCGTCAGCAGATCGAAGGTGAGTGATGTACTCACCATGGATGTTGATGCCGAGTCTTCTCCAGTCCAAAAGCTTGAAAACGTCTTCCAGTCTAACCCCACGCTACAGCTGAATAGGTTTTGAATTCTGATCCTGGAGGTGGACCGACATGGTGGCGTTTTCATACAAACAATTCAACACTTCGATGTATCGATAGTCATTTTGGCACCCTTGGAGAGACTGTTACACAGCCCAGGTCTCGATCGAATTAAAATGCTTTCTCATAGTCCACAAAAGCCATTATACTCTTCGATCTTCTGTGTGATCTGCCGCAGCGTATGTAGGTATGTGGTCTACGGCACTGAAGCATTTTCGTAAACCGGCTTGTTCGGGAGGCTAAAAGTTGTCAAACCTGCGTTCCAGACGATTCGTAATGACTCTCGAAAACAGCTTGTCTTATCTTATCACCCTTCTTATTCTTGGAGAAGAGCACTACCACACTTCTGTGCCATGCTGTAGGCGTTCGTTCCTCGAGCATGACGGAATTAAATAGCTTCTGAAGAGATATAACTACCGGTTCTCCACCTGCTTTCAGAAGCTAAGCCGTAATTCCATCATCACTCAGTGCCTTGTTGTTCTTAAGCTGTTTGTGAGCCATTCTAATTTCACACAGGCTGAAATCTAGGATATCTTCGGTATAGTGTAGGGTCAATCCGGCTCTCGGATCTTCAGCCAGATTACTGACGACAGGTAAGCATGTAGTCGTGTATAATTGTCCGTAGAACTTCTCAACCTCTTCCAACAGCTCGGGCTTGTATGACATGACTCAACCATCCTCGGTCTTCAGCTTTGTCAGTTGGCTTTGACCAGCAGACAGATCCCTTGCGAATACTTTTGACCTTTTATTGCGCTCGATAGCCTCTTTAATACGATTGGTATTAAATTGACGTATATCGCGGATCAAGGACTTGGAGATCTGTCTGTTTAGTCGCCGATATTGACAAGCATCTTCAGAGGATTTCAGAATCAGGCTCTGTCTGTTCTCCATGAGCTCGCTGGTCCGAGATCCGAGATGTTCTTTTTGAACGTCTGATGTTGAGACTTTATTCTCAGCCGTTTGGACAATATCCACAAACCTTCCGCATTCGAAGCGGTTGTGCAACTCGAGCTGAAAGCTTTCGAGGTTTTAGAGTTGTATAGGCACTGGTCCGAGCGTGGACTGCATCAGTTGTTAAGAAAATAATTTGACGTGGCTTGCGGAGCACGTAAACGGTTACAAGATTAATGCGCCAATAAGAGTCAACTCATTATGGTTATGTATGTATGACCTTATCTGAAGTCAGTTAACCTGGGTGATCAAGGCGACCACGCAAGTTAGATAGTAGACCACCATAATTCGTATGAGAAATAGTTACGTACGTTTTTATAAGGAAAATATTTTTTGTTTTACGTGACAAATATTTTGTGCGTGCGAGAAATATTTAAATAATAATATTATGTACCTATTTATATTATGTTAGTTAACAGTCATTTTTGGGTGCTAGATGATTCATTTTATTTACTTACGAACAACAGATACTAAAACCGCGCGTTTTATGCTACTCTGCCGAGCATTAAATGATATATTTTTTTACTAAGTATTTATTACGCTATTCTAATGAAATTTATATTTTTATAATTCTAGGAAATGTGACTTTCAGAATATGTTTTTTTCTTGCTAATATCTTAGACTATTAAAAGTTAATCGACACATATGTGGAAAAAACCACCTACACTTCATTATCTACTTGTTGGGTCGCGCTCCTTTTGAGGCTTATATCTCCATAAATATAGGTACTAGGGCAAGTCCGATATCATTTTCGGATATTTCAAGGATGATAAATTCATTTCTGCAACAAAAGAAAATACTTTTCGAAGAAAAAAAAGAAATATAACTGCTGAAATTTAGAACCGCGCGGACTGCAGCGTTTTACGCCATGCATTGAATTATATTTTTTTCACTAAGTATTTATTATGCTATTCTAATGAAATTTATATTTTTATATTTCTAGGAAGTGTGGCTTTCAGAATATATTTTTTTCATGCTAATATCTTAGACCATTAAAAATTAATCGACACATATGCGGAAAAAAGGTAGTCATGTTTTATACGTTTTATCAAATATTTCTTTTTTTATGTATGGAAAGTTATTTTTTTTGTTACAGAAATGAATTCTTCATCCTTTAATCATACGAAAATGATATCTTACTTGCCCTAGTGCCAATAGTTTTGGAGATATAAGCCCATAAATGGAGCGCGGCAGAAACATACTTTCCCCCCCTCCCCCTGCCAAACGGGGGATGGCTCCCGATGGCTCCCGGGCTTAATCCACTCAGAACGGCCTAGGGAACAACTGTGCCAAGTTTGAGCGCCGGATCCAAAATAAAACGGTTCCCATACTAGGCGTTGCACTAAATTCCCTACTATTAGACTTAATACAATTTTCGTGGCGGTAAATGTAGTTTCGTAACACGCAAGGTTCAATGGTAGGTCAAACCCAGATTGGATTACTTTAACAAGATTAGATAATTTACTCGAGGATTCGTCACGTCACATCGCTTTAAAAAAATTACGAAGATTCTGAAAACATTGCTTGGTATGATAAATAGAGATGTTATAGTTAACGAGTTTTATACGAGTACTTATTTTTTACACTCTGAATACACGTACATATGTTCCGGAATATAAAGCTTCTTAAAACATTGTAAAATCCTAAATATTAAAAATGCCCAATTCTTTTATTGTAAAAAGTTTCGATATGTTACGTAGAAAGAAATCGGGTATTCTTATAGACTTTGAATATCAAAGCTACGAATGACCCAAGCTAGAACCTGTTTACATAGAGCAATATTTTCTTTAGGGACCATCATTAAATTACGTCACACCTTAAGGGGGAGGGAGGGGCTCAACGAAGTGTGACATTATGAGACAAAGGGTAGGAGGGAGTCATAAACGTTGTGACGTCACATAATAAATAATAAAAAAATATATCATTTTGGAATTTCTGTTTTCATTTATTCAGTTCTGGGCGAAAAATGGCAAAATATGTCACGTCACGATTATCGAAATAACGAAGGGGTCGATTATGGAAATAACGAAGGGGTAAGGTTTTTTAAAGTATTAGATGTAAATATCTATACACAAAGTAAAACCTTACACGAAGTATGGAATATACAGGCTATTACAAAGTACGTTTGAGATTTTAAGGGGTTACTCAGACTCAAGTATCGAATACAGGAAAAATATAAAAAAAATCCGATCTACAACTTTTCCCATACAAATTTTTGATTCACTAGTATGGGAAACTGAAAAAAAATTGCCGATCGGATTTTTTTTATATTTTTCCTGTATTCTATACTTGATTCTGAGTAACACCATAAAATTTCAAACGCACTTTTTAACACCCTGTATACTTAACGTATTGTAGGAAATCTACAAAACAGTACAAGATGGCGCTACGTCCTCGTGCTCCTACTAAAGTCTCCTACCGGTAGGAGCACAAGGACATACATGTACTGTAATGGGAATGCTTACATGTACAAGTAGGAGCAACAAGATATTACCAAAGTGCGGTCCCTCGTTAGTATAATCAGATTCATTCATACTCATGTTCAAGTTTACTAAGCAATCTCAGTAGCAATGGGAACAAGTTTTTGCCTGTGATACTTCGTGTTCAAAAGTACCAAGAGAGCATGACCGAACAGCCTAGGTTGGGGCCAGGTGACCGTGTGTTATTTATCGCGGATATTTATTATTATCAAAAACTTAAACATATATGTCGCAATATACCTACGCTTATTCTGAAATCTTCGGGGCCATCCATAAATTACGCCACACAAATTTCATGATTTTTGACCCCACTCCCTCCTTGGTGTGACGTCACATATTTTGCAATTTTTCGCCCAGAAATGAATAAATGTAACATACGTTCCAAAACAATTTTTATTTTATTTATTGTGACGTTACAACGTTTTCGACTCCCCCCACCCCTTGTCACATAATGTCACACTTCGTTGACCCCCTCAATCTCCCTTAACGTGTGACGTAATTTATGGATAGCCCCTTCTCCTATGTCGAATATTTTGACAATTGCTGAATGAAATATGAAAAGTGAATTGAAAACAGGCGCTGATCCAGGATTTCGTTCAATATTTTCAGTGTAGGTACCCGGATTTCTAAAGCTGTCGATGGTATTAGACCATTAATATAAAAAGTCGCGAGCGTAGCGCGAGCGCAAAATTTTTTGAATAGTTAAGAAATGCCTCTATTTATTTGCATTTTATAGAAGTAGTACTTCGGTCACGCTTCAGGGGGGGGGGGGGAGGGGGGCAATTGCACCCATTGGATCCGCGCCTGATTGAAAAAAAATATACATGGTAAATACATAACACAAATAAAATTGTGAGGTCGTACCTCGTGAACTTCGAGGATTTAGAACTGGAGTAGGTATTGCAGAAATCGTCGATTGCCGAACTTCTGCCGATTTTTGCGGGAGATGAGGTTACTACTACATAGATCTTACAAACACTGACGCAAAATGTGTCGCGTATTTACAACACGTATGTGTTATACACATACAAACAACTTATGGTTCATTCCAATCAAAAAAAAGCAAAACGTAAACAAACTTACTATGGAAATGACACATGTCAATGTCATCTGCATACTACGTTTGTTTACCTTTAGCTTTTTTTTGATTGGAATGATCTATACACGCACTCATTGCACTCGAAACATACCTCATACGACGGTCATATGAATATGGACCTTATAATTATAGAGGAAATATCAATAGTATTTCAAATTGCCAACTAGTCTCGTGAGGAATGTGCTAAGGGCATTTTAATCATCCAATCAAATTTCGATACGAAGACGCACTCTCCACGACTAAGCAGGAAATCCAATCAAATTCAAGTGGAAGACGTACTCCCCATACTAATCGTGACTCAGGGCGTGACTAAAGGCGGGAAATTTGAATTTAAGTTTTGAGAAATTTCTAAATTATGAAGAATTGGATAGATTTATTGTATAACTTTTACTTTCTGCTCAAAGGTAACACTATCCTTTTCCGAAATTGATATGTTTCAAATTTTTTTGCAATGAAATATTACACTAAAGGCATTTTTACTGGAGCTCGTCTCGGTTAGAAGTTTCATGTAGCACTGTGAAGTTACCGCTGCGAAGTTGGGTATATAAACGCGCATGTTTTTTACACTCGTACCTTTGGCAGAGGGGAAACGCCTGTAAAGTCTACTTCAGTTATAAATCCTCCAAACTCGTGAACGATACCAACTCGCAATTGTCCGGTTTTAATTTATTTTTTTCTTTAAAATTAGAAAACTATTACGGAATACCATTTAAAGTTCTTATAAATTCAAGTTTTTAGGTCAAACATGGGTTTAACAGCTTAGAAAACAGTTAAAGGAAATAAAATCAATAAACATATGTAAGGTGCTAAAAAAGTACGTTTACGAAATTTTAAGAGAAGTAAAGAAGTATAGAATGTAGTAAAAATAAAAAACAAATCAAACTCAAAAATGTTTTTCAGTTTCCCGTACAAATTCTTATTTTTTATTCAGATTTAGATTGGGAAACTGACAAAAATAATAATAATTGTAGGTCGGATTTTTCAATAATTTATAAGTAAGTACTTGATTCTGAGTAACTCCTTAAAATTTCATACGTACTTTTTTAACACTCTGTATAACGTCGTAGGTTTTGAAATGAAATTTGTATTAATTTTTAAGCGAAGCCCTTTAAAGTAGTAACTTGCTTCGTTCCCATTAACTGTAGCTTCTCTTCATGGCTCGGTGAATCAGTGGTTAGCGCTCCTGGCTACTGATCCGAGGGTTTTCACCCACATTTCTGTAGTGAGCATATCTTTTCGCTCTATCGATGAAGGAATAATATGACTCTATTACTGGATGTATTACGATATTATCCATTCCCATCATACACGGAATCCTTGTTGTGGGCCGGATGACCGTGTGTGAATAAAGACTTAAAAAATATTGTTCAATTATTCGAAATCAATGTATGCAATTGGTGCAAAAATGCAATAGTTTGTAGTTGCAACTATGTTTTGATTGCCAGTGACTGAAAAAGAGAAGTTATAAGGGATCCTCGCGGGATTACGGAACCTTAAAAACCGTAGTGTAGAAGTGGCGTCCTAACATCTCTTGGGATCAGTTAGACAACCTCCACTGTTGAACTCAGGTCCCTACAGATTTTGCGCCACGTTCAACTCATCATTTGATGGCGGGTCGTCCAACACAACATCCCATAAAATATTTACGACAAGGAATATTTTATGCCATCTATCGGCACCTATGCTTATATTTTCGTGAAACACCATCCAGTCCATCGGTAGCATACTTCACAGTATTCCCGATAGATGACGCTCCTCTTACTTTGACTTAAACAGGTTATCAGCACAGTACAATCGACGCGGCTTACACTTTGGACTTAATTTACTCTGTCATTGGCTTTATAAGTGGTTCGTCTTCTAGAATTCAAGATATAAGCCTATGTAATACTCTGCGTCTATACTTGCCTAAATGTACTAATATTTTAAAAAGCATTATTTCGAGCATCTAATTGTTGACTGTCACTCTGAAGCTGCACCCCAGGATATGCACTATATTTTTCACTAACCGCCGTATTTAGAGCGCTCACAGCAAAATACTATATATTATTGAACTTACCTGGCGCTGAATATTGTCGCGAGTGCCATGAAGCATCCGTCGGCGACACGCGGTGGACCCGTGAAGCACTTGTCCACTGTCCAGTCTAGGAGCGGGCCGATATCTGGGTTGCAGTCTAGCAGAAGGACTATCGTTTCGCGAGCCAATTGATATATCTGTGGACAAAAATATGGGCTATATAATCGAGTAAAACTGATGGATATCAAGTAGTATTCTAACTGATACCGTTTACAAGACAGTCGATGGTCACCACGCTTATGAGTAATTGGTCATCTGTAAAACTTAATTTCGAATACCTCCTTCAGAGTCGACTGTGTGAGATCAAACAGACATTTCATTGCAAGTCATTGTAATTACCTTATCATTAGTGGATGAGAGGATTTCGCTTAGCCATGGATACAGGGAGCCCTCTTCGGCCAGTGCATTGGGAGCAAAACAGGTTCCGCAGCACACCAGAGCGCTCATCGCCTACGAATAGAATTTACAATTTTAATTGGTTTTATTTATGGTAATTCTCTGTTGTAAAGTTTAACTAGCTTTTGTCTTCGGTATCTTCCTTGTGGATATCGTAAACTGCCTGTGTTTGAGGTTGAGCGGTGAGTGAAGCTTTTAGGCAAAAGATAAATAATAGATAAGCGAATTAAATAGCGACCCGTAATGATTACTTACCCGGAGCGCAGACAGATTGAGTCGTTCGTCCAACTCTGGCGTAGTCTGCGGCACCAAAGAGCCCAAATGTTTAGCCAGCGGCCCGCACCAGCCGGAGAAGAGGCAGAAAAGGCTACGACACAGCTCTTTCTTCAACAGCGAGCCGTTCATCTCCACTGTTGCGAAAATAAATAATTAATGTTTTAACTGAGTGCTTGATGCAAGGTTCGGAACCGGTTAACAAATACCGGTTAATTTCGTTCGAATTTCGGTTAACGATTCCGTTCAGGTTAAAACCGGTTTTCAGCTTAACCGGTAAATTTGAATAAAATATCGGTTAATCAGGAACCGGTTTTCTAACCGAAATAAGAACTAAATTAACCGGTTAAAACCAAACTTAGTCAAGTACAGGCGCGTCGCGCGGGTGCCACTGCCCGAGTCTTCTGCTCACTTTCTCGCACGCTTTCAATTGATTGCACGCAGCAAACATGCCTACAAAGTCGCATATTCTTCAAATTAACCGGTTAATTCCGTTCGAACGAAAAAATATCGGTTTTGGTTAAACCGGTTAAATATACCGGTAACCGAAACCTGAACGAAACCTTAACCGAAATTATTTCGATATAGGGGTCAATGACCGAAACCGGTATTTTCAAAAAACCGGTTTCCGAACCCTGGCTTGATGCAATAAGTATAAATAACAGTTGTTGGGTCCGAAAATGAAAAGTTAAGGATCGCTTGTGAGTAGTCCTTCTGGTTATAATAGAAGGATTTTACCTACCATTAAAATCCATATTGTGATACTGGAGTCCTCTCCGGGTTGTGAGAGAGCATTTCTTGAATTTTTGTTGCTTTTGCCTCTTTTTAGTCCATCAATTGACTCCATTTCCGGTATTAGACGTCAACTTCTTATCAAATAGTTCCCTGAAGCCTTCACCAGGGTGCGCTTTCCATAAGTCTTTGTACACGAGCGAACTTCCGCCATTGTGTCTCACCAGGTGGCCTTAATGGGCCCGGAGAGGACTCCAGTATCACAATATGGATTTTAATGGTAGGTAAAATCCTTCTATTGTGATCCCTACGTCCTCTCCGGGTTGTGAGACCTGTCTGTTAACACCTGGTGAATGGCTTGATACATGTTTATGCAGGATGAAACAAATTTGTTAGAGACAATTCATTCTGAACAAGATTCTCTCTAGTAATAATCTGTCTTCTATAATAATTGTGAAATGTGTTTTCACTCCTCCAATTCCCTCGTGCTAAGATCTCATCTATTGGAAGGTTATTGAGCCAATTCCAAGAGGACACAGCAGACCTTGTGCTGCCTGGGGAACTATCTATTCCAGCTTCCTGCAGAATAGATTTAATCCAAGAACCTATAATTGTCCGTGAAGCGGCCTTGACATCTCCTCTACAAGTAATAAAAAGAGCAGAAAAGGACTGCCTTCTATTGGCTGAAAGATTTAAAACTTGTCGAAACCAGAAAACTGGACTAATTCTTTGGTCAGGATTATCAAGAATTTTCCACCCTGACTGACGGTAAGAAGAAGAATCTGTTTTAGACCCAAATAATGGGAAGAGGGTGACTGAAGAACCTTCATCTAACATGTTCTCAGGAGCTATATCCAATAAGGTAAGGTCATGAACTCTACGACCAGAAGCTAATAGTAAAATAGTAGCACACCTACGAGAAGCTTCATATAATGTGATATCATTATTGACAGAGTTTTCTTGTAGCCAGTTAACTACTTGACTAGGATTCCATGAGCTCTTTCTTGAAATCTTGGGCTTTTTTAAAGAGATAGCTTTAAGAATATGTTTAACAATTATATTTTCACTCAATTTATAATTTAAGTAAGGCTCACAAAATGTTGAAATAACTGATTTATGAAGACAGATAGTACTGTAGGAAAGACCTTCTTTGGAAGATAAATTAGCTAAGTATCTAGCTAAATCAGTGGGAGCAGGTTTTGAAAGAATTATGTTATTTTTGTTACACCATTCTAACCATCGATTCCAAGCAGGGCGATATGAGGACAATGTGGATTTTCTCCAACTGGACAGAAGTAGATCGCGTTCATCTTCATCCCAAGCTGCTAAGAGGGACTGCCACCCCCAACCAGCCATGCCTCCAACTCCAGGTCTGATAAATTCGGAGGAGGCCATCCCGTCGTCATGTCCAGTAGATGCTGGTGTAAGTCGTGAATTTTCAATGGCCGGCATCGTGCTCTGCTCCGAAGGTCGCTTCTCCAAAAGGTGCGTTCCCACCTCGGAGCTACTATGATGAACCATCCCTTGCATATGTTGAGATGTGCCATGATGCGTGGTACTAGGGATGGTGGTGGGAATACCCACGCTAGATTGAATGACCACTGTCTGCTGAACGCATTGCAGAACACTGCTCCTCTGTCTTTCGGGTCGAGGCTGACATAATTCGGGACCACATGAGCGCGCTCGGAGGCGAATAAATCGATTTCGGGTACGCCCCATATCTGAAAAATCTTTTGGCATGCTTCTGAAGACAGGTGCCATTCGGGAAGGTTCTTGCCCCTTGACAGTCTGTCTGCAATTGTATTCAGAGCCCCTGGTAGATGCTGAGTAACTAAGCGAATTCGTAGCAAGTTTGCTAAGGTCAAAATCTTCCTTGCTTCTTCTAGTAATGCCTTCGACCTGGTCCCCCCTTCGTTTTTTAAATATGCCAGGGCTGTACGATTGTCCGACTGTATGAGAATTGTAGAATCCTCCAACATATACCGGCAAGCTCGAAGAGCGCTGTAAATGGCGTGCAATTCTTTTTGGTTGGAATGCCAGGATTTCTGATTGCTCTTCCATTGACCAGACATGATCACGTCGTTGAGTTGAGCTCCCCAACCGTGACTGGCCGCATCCGTAGTAAGGAAATTGCTTATGAGAGGCAGATGAATCTCGGACTGGTTGGACACATTCTTCAACCACCACTGTAGATCGACAACGACTGGAGCTGGTAGTCGCCGAGGAAACCAGGGACTGGACCGCTGGACCTCGTGATCTGGACCTGATGCTCGCTGAGGAAACCAGGGACTGTACCTCTGGACCTCGCGACATAGTATCTGCAACCTGCGGCAATGTAACCGCCCCAGCGGTACGACAAAGCCTGCAAAGTTTAATCTCCCAAGGAGGGACTTCACCCACCTGGGAGACTGCACACCTTTCTCCAACAGACGAATAATCTCCTTTTTTATTACAGGTACCTTTTGGTGGGGTAAACATTTTAGATTTTCTGTCGTATTCCAATAAACACCGAGATATTCTATCTCCCTCTGAGGCTCCAGTACTGACTTCTGATAATTCAACTTCCATCCTAGGTATTCCAGGAAATTGACAGCCTCTTTTATTTGTTTTTCCAATATTTGTTTGTTTTGATGTGCTAGTAAATAATCGTCGAGATAAACAATTGTGCGAATGCCTTTTTGTCGAAGTTTCTCGGCAACAAAATTTGATAAAGTGGCGAATATTTTTGGGGCACAGGCCACTCCAAAAGGCAGTGCAGTCATTTGATACATTTGGTTTTTGTAAATCAACCTTAAAAATCTGCGATGAGAAGTTTGAACAGGTACATGAAAATATGCCTGACATAAATCAATTTTAGCTAGCCAATCACCTGACTGAAGAAATTGAGGAATATCAGCATGGGAAATTAAACTAAAACAGCCTATTTTTAAAAAATTATTCAAAGACTTCAGATTAAATATAGGCCGAGAAGAACCATCCCCTTTAGGAATTAAAAAAAATTTTTGAAAAGTAACTGGGAGATAAATTAACTGGTTCCAGTACACCATCAGTAATCATTTTTGATATTTCTTTATCCATTGTAGAGGATGAATTAATTTGAAATAGTTTAATAATTTTACTTGTAGGAAAAACTAAGGGTGGTTTGCGATAAAAGGGGAGGCGAAAACCATTAATTATATTTAATATAGTTCTACTTGCACCTTCTGCAGACCATTGTTGTTGAAAATCTGCTAAACAACCAGCTTGAAAATGTGGTTTAATAGTATCGGGAACGCTTGGATTTGTCCTTGTATACTGGACGCTTGCGGATTTGTTTTGGATTATTGGCTTGAGGCCGTGAAGGACCGGCTTGCTCAAAACTTGTGAAGGAGTTTCGGTTTCTTGACAGGTTGGCTCGAAAGGGCTGCCATTGTTGGAAAAAGTTCCTACCAGGCCACTTTTGTTGACCTTTCTGAAGTTTTTTTGTCTTTAATTGACAGAATATTTTATTTAAACCCCCCTCATTCTTAATAAAGTCTTTCAGTTTTACAGAATTAAATAAATTTTCATGAGATGGTGGGATTTTCCTAAAGGTTGCTGCCGCAACAGGATCAGACACACCCTTCAATATTTCATTTCTGCGATTGTTTATAACATCTGCCCGTTTACCACACAAAATTTGTAAAATATCATTAGTAATCTTGTTATATTTCTGATCATTTATAAAAGCACTGTTAATTTTATCTTTTAGAGAAGTAAAAGAAATATCATTACAATCTGATGCCCACTTTAATATGTTTTGTAAACAAGATTGGGTGTGATCACGATGTAAAATAAATGCATGGGTAAGAGATGCCATAGTTTTTTCAAATGAAGCCAAATGTTTAGACTTATCAAAGTGACGTAATTCATCATTAGTATCCAATTCTTTAAAGCCAGGTTCCGAAAGATAGCTTTTCTGGGTATCTAAAAAAGATATGTCGCACCATTCTTTACTGTCAAATCTTTGTAAGTTTTTAACTAGTTCAAACTTCACCTCATCAGTTTGTCCTAAACCTCTGTCCTTTAAGGTAGTATTGAAGTCTTTGAATACTACTTCGTCATCAGTAGACAAGTCTTCAGATGCATAATTACTTTGATCCATAGGCTTGAAAATATTTAGTAACGATTTCACCTGCATTGACAGTTCTTCAAGTTTCCTATTATTGTCCTTGCCCCCATCGCCATTACCCAAACGGCGGCGCCGGCGACGGCGATGGCAACCAGCGCTGCGGCGCCGTGACCTTGAGCGCGAAGGGCGCCCGCCCGACCTCGAGCGGCGACCGCGGGATCGGCCGCGGGACCGATCATGCCGACGACGGGTTTTTAACACTTTAGATCTCACAGTGGAACGTGAACGACTACTAGACTCACTGGATGAAGAACTGGATTCACGAGACCGCGTTTGCGAACTATTTTCACTCGAACTACTAGAATCGCGACGTGATCGCGTTATTTTCGATTTCTTATAAGAAACACGCGGTTTCGAAAGCACTTTCTTAACTTCCACGCGAGATTTCTTCACTTTTTTTACATTGTCATTGTCACTACTTTTTCGTTTTAAATTAGTATTTTTAGACGCTGCTGTCGGTGTCGTAGAACGATCGGCACTAGATGGACTCATATTGACACACAAATCACCAAATTGCGCGATTTTCACTTTTTATTCACAAGAGGCACATGTACGTGAAAAAAAATTCAAAAACGCAATGGCGGAAGTTCGCTCGTGTACAAAGACTTATGGAAAGCGCACCCTGGTGAAGGCTTCAGGGAACTATTTGATAAGAAGTTGACGTCTAATACCGGAAATGGAGTCAATTGATGGACTAAAAAGAGGCAAAAGCAACAAAAATTCAAGAAATGCTCTCTCACAACCCGGAGAGGACGTAGGGATCACAATGAGAGATTTGTATTACAGAAATCGAAGAATTTATATTTTTTTAAGTTTAATATTGTTTGGCTATATGTATTGCATATCCGCTAGAAGGGAATACTTTGGGGATAGTAGATACCAAAGAAGTTTTATATCGTCGCTAAAGCGGGGTGCATGTCTGTGGTAGATAATATGTCGTGGCCAGATCATACAATTGATCATTTCATGATGTGGCCGACCATTTCATGGAATGGTCGTATTTCATGAAATGGCCAGTTAAAACTGACCATATCATTTAAACGTCAACGTTTAATGATATGTCCATCCACGTTTGGCCATATCATTAATGTAGGGTTACCATAATATCAAAGGTTTAATAAAAATTAAAAATACGTTGAAAAGTTACTGGCATTCTTTAAATCTGAGTACTCTTGGTTAACAGATAAATTATACATTTTTATACTTAGCTTTTAAGACTAACCTATGAAATACTTTCCGAACTCCAAGTTTTTACGTTGCGCTCGTTTTTTGATTGACTTTCGAAAAATTATTGTAGTTGTAGTGTCGTAACGACATTTAACTTCTATTTTATCTTAAATAGGCGCATTTCAATAGCCTTTTTTATTATTAATTGTACGCCGCCATGATGCATCACAAAAACAAAAAGGTATCAGCGCCTCTAACGGTGGATACTGTAACAATTTTACGATATGAACACTAATGCTTGACCATTTCATGAAATAGCCGTGCGTTTTATATAGTCAAACGTTGATGTATTCATTGATCTGTCCAGACCATATCATGATGTGATCAGCGGATATTTTCCATTTCATGAAACACTACCATTTCATGAAATGGTCGGTCACATTATGACGTGATCAATTCTATGATCTGGCCACGACTGATACATATTATAGAAGAAACTACAAACAGTGGTATTTACGTATATTTTAAAACAAACATTGTTCTAGTGTTCATTTTTCTTCCCACAAAGCAGCTACATAGTAACATATTGGTACTGAACAGATTTTTATAAATGACTTTCTGATCTAACATACAGGTCATCAAAATGTAATCTTGAACCTTTACACCCCTTGACGTTCCAAACCTAAAGAAGAAGATGTAACATAGGCGGCTAACACAGAACATTTGTTTCACAGAAAAAAGACACTGTACCTTATTTTTTTTACCTAACAAAGTAACAAACGGGTTGTGGTTGCGAACTTTTGGCACATTACTTCTTTATTTTTCATATCCGTCGAGAAGAAATAGAGTAGTACTAATTGATGGCCACACAACAGACCACAGGTAACTTTTTATCCCCATAAAAATTGAACAGGAGATTTTTTTTAAATCCTCAATTGGTAAGCCCTAGGCATCATCTCACCTGATGGTAAGTGATGATGATGCCGAAGATGAAAGTGGGCTTACCAAGGTTCCCCAACGAAATGGGGAACTGGCTATCTTATCTTCATGCCGGAACACATCAATGATGTTAACATTGATGTTTGGCGGCAAGAATTAGATACGATAGTGGTAGCTAGCCAGGCGGGCTCAGGATACGTCTCATCATTGGTTGTCACTTGTGGGACTTACGTGGGAAACTTTTGATGAGCTCCGTGACGAAATCGGCGAAGGTGAGCCTCTGCTCGCGGGCGGCGGGCGCGTCCTTCTCTGCCTCCACCTCGAGGCAGAGCCGCACGCCGTCCAGGTACTCCGTCAGCGAGGGGTGCAGGCTGCCGCCTTCCAGGGCGAATGGGCTGTATGGGAGACCAAGCGTCGCTTATTACATGTCTAAGGTCTATTAGCGAGGAATACAGGCTGCCGCCTTCCAGGGCGAATGGGCTGTATGGGAGACCAAGCGTTGCTTATTACATGTCTAAGGTCTATCAGCGAGGAATACAGGCTGCCGCCTTCCAGGGCGAATGGGCTGTACGGGAGACCAAGCGTCGTTTATTACAAGTCTTAGGTCTATCACTGAGGAATGCAAGCTGCCGCCTTTACGGCTGTATGGAACAGATAGCGTTGTTAATAACATGTCTTAGGTCTATCAACGAGGAGTGCAGGCTGCCGCCTTCCAAGGCAAATGGGCTGCACGGAAGAACAAACGTCATTTATTACATGTTTTAGGGTCTATTAATATCTTAGTAAGCAACTGAATGTAACTATTATCGGGGTTTTTACTCGAATTATGAAATAGCATGTAAATTGTAAATCTTATATTTGAAAAGATATGTTGAAGGGAGTTTATTTTGCACCCCACGTTTCTTCTCTCACCGCAAACACTTCCCAAAACGTTGGGTATACGAGTTCCAAGTGGTAGGAACTTCGTAGTAGGTAGATTAAAAATGACCTTCGAAAAGTGTACAATACGTATGTACTTCGAATAAACATCTTTTTGATTTTCGTTGCTTGAATGAGACGTCAACTCAGGCAGGAGCGTGATGCATGTTTCAACATGGAGTTTTAGCACTGTTGCTTAGAACATTGCTGACGTTCTAACTCCCGCACCAGGCGCATATGCTTTAATGATAAATTACTTGGTAGTAACGTTGACACTTTAAAAATTAACTACAAGTTTTAATAAATACGCAGTATATAAGGGACAAAGGTAAGGTAGGGTAGAAAAAAAATCTATTCGAGCTTCAAAGAGCCGATTGACACGAGAGGAAAAAGATGAAGAAATTGTGCCCATGAGGGCTTACTATGTTAGTGTGGCCTTTGTAACCTTTGTAGATAAGATTCGTATGACCTTACCTGTTCGCGAAGGTCTTTTTCTGTGCGACGAGGAGGAGCAACTTGTTGAGATTAAGTCGCAACGCGTCTCGTCGCCGCCGCCGGCGCATGTTCTCTTGCTTACGGTCGACCGCTTCACGCAGCAATGGTTGCAACTCGTCTATCAAATCCCTACAGAATAGAAAAAAAATTAACACTTTGAATGCCAATCCCGCTCCGGGGCGGGGAAGGGATACCCCGACGGGAGGCCGGCGGGGTTGGTGCTACCCAAATTCTAAAATCGGCTCCCGCGTGACGTAACCAGAGTACAGAGCGGCAGTCAAAGTGATATACATAATATGTTGCTAATCGTTCATAGAAAAGGATGGTTTGTACCCGTTTCAAAATTAGATAAAATATTATGGTACCTATTATAACCTATATTATATATTATAGGTTATAATAGGTACCATAACCTATTATAACCTATAATATAATGGCACATTTTATTTCATTTGGATAAAAGTGAAGGCTCAGTTAAGTGCACTAGACAACCGCCGTCTATACCTTGGGGATACACAATTGTGCCACACGATAAGAAAAAGAAGTAGGTTCTGTGTAAAAAGTATCATTTGTGGTGCTAATTGTCATTTTTCATTTCTTAAACCAAAGAGTAGACAACAGCAAAACTAGTTTAAAGGAACGAAATTTCATAAAATTACAGCAACCTTACAGTTGAGGAGCACTGTACATCTATACTATAATATCTGCAGAATCATCAGAAACTTCATGAGCGGACAAACGTCAAAACTACTATACTATACTAGTTCTATACTAGTATAATATAGTACACCAGCGGCACGCTATGATGGCCATTTTGACGTTTGTCCGCGGCATCCCGCTCATGAAGTTTTGTATAAATTAATAACTACGTTTGAAGGAGCGTTCTTTATTGTCCATCATCATCATCAGACGAAAGACGTCCACTGCCGGACAAAGGCCTCCCCAAGGATATCTACACCGGGCTGTCCTGCGCTGCCTGCATCCAGCGGCTTCCCGCAGCCTTCACAAGGTCATCGGTCGTCTATAATTTTAGTCAATACATTTTACGTCACAATGAGTCAAAACAGCCATCATAGCGTACCGCAGTTGTAGTTCTATAGATTCTATAGAGTACATACTTCAGTGCGTCCGGGTTGATATTGCCGGCGGCGGCGATGGCGGCATCCCGCACCTCGGGCACCTCGCATCGCACCAGCGGCACGGCCAGCTTGTGCAGCGAGCCCGGCAGCGCCTGCGCACCGCGCGCCTCGCCGCCGCTGCGCTCGCTCAGCGAATCCGGCGACGAACTGGATAGAACCGCAATCGCATTGGTAAGCCCGATAGATACTTTTGAAGCCCGACAGCTACTTTTTAAGAGCGTTGATAGTTGATGCTATTGGGATGGAGTTTGAGTTGTTGTGCGTGTTGGTTTCGTTAATTAGATTAGCTACTGATTTTAAGTATACAGTCAACATTAATGTTGGGAAACTACTTTTGTTGAACATACTTAGCAGCAAAAAATTTTGGATGCATGAAATCACCGTTAATACATATAATATAAAAATGCTAGTGAAAGTGGATGTCAATAGGAAATGTGCATGTATTAAAATTTTGCATTATCTCTTTCATACAATTTTAATAACCATGCAGTTTTCCATATACATATTACTTAAATGATGTGTGAGCAATAAAAAAAGCGTCTGTTAAACAGAAAGAAAAACAAAGCATTGCGGATGCAAAAATGCTCACAATAGATAATAATGATATCGACACTTTATACAACACTTAACACACCATAAACAGAAGAGTGGTAATTCCTTAATATTACCTAAATTGTTTACGCGAAATACCCTATCAAAAGACTATAACCTGTAATATATACTGTATAACATAAGTAATCCCCTGGGGCAACTAAGATCCATTGTAAAGATCCATTGATGGATCTTTTTGCACTATTATGTCCACTTTAATCCTTGATTCTGGCTATTTGCAAAATAATTTACATATTTTTGAAGCCTTGCCCTTTCGTGGGCAAAAAGTAAAGGGTACCTATAACAGACATGCTAAATGAACCTTTTATCTAAATGACATATGAATGCGTCAATCTACACTATGGACACCAAAGGTTATACGACACAAACAAAGGTTAACACACAGACCAAACTGCTTTGGAAATTACCCCCACAGCGAGTCCGGACACGCAGAAAGGAAGAGGGCGCTGTCCAGGTGAAATAAAGTGAACAATGCATAAGCCACAGTCCAATTGGTTGTGTTTAAGTTAAATTGCACAAGATTGTTATTATTTTGGAAAATTTAATGGATGCAGGATCTTAAAAAAATGTATTTTGCACAAGCGGAAGTTTTGGGGGTGTCTTTGTTCATCAGTGGACGTTTTATGCTGTTATAGCGATGAAACATTCATCTACAGTCTTTATTCACTTTTATCTTTTAAGACTGTCCAAATGTGTTTACTTGACCAATTTTCTGGCTAAGTTTCCATAAAATCTGATGAGAAGTGATGATAAAAAACAGGATGAAATTTTAAAAAAACATGACAGTAAACTTAATCAAAACGAAATTTGGGAACATATGACCCATAAAAAATCAGGTGTCGAAATGGCGCGGCGGCGTTTATTATTATCTCAATCTGATATTATAGCAAGCAACGAAATTTTTATTTACTTTTTCATTCTGTAAACAATTACGGAAGTTATATCAGCCTTGCAAGATTTTATATAGGTTGAAATTAGATCATTTTTCCAACTGTAAAATGTTCTAGCTGTGCATGGAACCTATGCGTGATTTAACAGATAATGAACGATGAGAGTGAAGACAGCGTCCTTTATTAAAAAGAACATGTACAAAAAATATTACTAAAAGGCTGCTGTAACAGGGTTTACCCACGATGAGCGAAAATTGTGTGGTGACGATTCCATGCCCAGTAAAAAAGGATTCACGGTTCATTGGCGATTTAAATGTGGAAATCGATGACGACACGTTTATCAGGTGGAATCGTCATCCATCGATGTGAATGATCAGAATTGATGCGACGTGCACATAGCGAGCATCAACGGGCCACCTCGTTCGTTTGTGTTGTCTATGGGCGCGCGCATAGCTCAGAGGCAGCGTGAAGAACCCCCCGGGCGCGCTGAGGCTCTCGGTCGACGAGCTGAGCGCCGCCAGGCCCAGCCAGCCCTCCGCGTCATTGCTATAACCAACTTTTTGTTGCAGCATAACAAACAACTTTCAAGAAAACACGACCTCTGCAGGAAAAAGTTGGTCGTAAATAGGTGTAACAACAGTAGGATACTTCATGTGATTTATTGTAGAAGCAGATAGAATTTGACTTTGCCCAGTAAATATATTAGCGTAAAACACTTTTACTTCATAAGATTAAAACAATAATAATAATTTTGAAACATATAATTTATGTTTATGAGAAAGTAACGAAGTAAAACAGGTTTTTATATTTGGAAAGAAATATGCACATAAACTGAAAATAGTATTCGTCCTTGTCTTTGTATGTATTCATGCCTTTTATTCTCGATGTTTATACTCTTCTGTAGATAGGTATGAATAAATAATATACTATGTACGAAATATATTACTCTGAGCTAACAACAACAACCATGCTTAACAAAACGTTTTCAGCCTATTATAATATCCAGGGACAAATAAATAAAAAGCCTGCATACTCAACAATGCAACTAAGTATTTATTAGTATTTTTTTGCTTATTTAACTTTTGTTAATATAAATATTGAATAGACCAGTGGAAACCGAAAATTATTTTTAGTATAAAGTAAAACCGCAATAAAAGTAGAATTTAAGTAAGCAACATCCCAGATAACCAGGGTATTCTCACTTACAAATATTAGTCACCTTATTTTATATAATGGATAGAGGTAACCAACTAACCAATGTCTCCTGTCCTCGTTATCTATTAACCGTATATAATAAAAATATAGTTCCAGACAAAAAGTTATTTAGTTCCATTAATTATTTCGGAGTTTCGGAGTGAAGGAGTTTAGGACTTGAAATCCCGGTGCAAGGCTTTCTACTTCATAAAAAAAACCATTGTATTTATTTCATGCTTAATAGGAAGCGTCAGAAAAGATGAAGAGTAGTAGAAATAATAAAACACATTAATAACGTAAAAAAACTAGCCAATAGATTGAATAAGAATAATGCCAATAAAATATGTTATTTCTTAAACACTAGAAGCTGTCATTTTGCGTGTTTCTTGTATTGCTGGTTAGGTATTGCAAAGGTTGGAGATATGTGATTATAGTTACAACATTCTAAGTACATTCTAGGTTTATTAAACTGCAAATGCAGGACATACCTTAAACTGAGATCAGGACTCGCACAGCGTATCACCGGGTTAGGAACCGCTGGCACCACCAAGTAGGCCATGGTCAGGTAGCACTTCCATACCTGGTAACAAGAACACTATAATATTATGGGGATTTTTACTCAAGATAATTACGAATAAATAGTGGGAACGATACTAATCCCTTCAACCTACTTTTCAATAAGACTAACACGTTTGAATGTATGAGTTTTTTCTTAATAAGTCATAAGACAGTTATCTGGAAGTATTGAAGACTCAATCTTTTCCCATTGACCGGACCGGTGCATGCTCGTTTAAATGTTCATGCGGATGGTGGCATATGGGGAGCTGGATCGTTCCTTTCCCTCAAATATGGTTGAGGGGAGCGATGGCTGATTCTGGCGTTATACTTGTTATCGGGTGCTGTCCGTGTGGACTGGCCTGCTCTTGTCATTGGTGTTTGGTCATAATAATTAATCACCTATTTGCACATATAGGTACGTAGTACCTATGTTTGTTGATCCTTTCACATTCTGTCATAATGGTATGCAACTAAATGAACTATAACCGGTTTTTTTAACCCGAATTATGCAATAGCATGTAAGAGTTATGTTTAAAAAAATGTGTTGGAGGGAGTTTCTTTAGGACCCGACGTTTCTTCTCTCTCCGCAAACACTCCTGTTGGGTATAAGAGTTCCAACCCAAGTGGTATTAGGTAGATTACTTCGAATAAACATATTTTGAATTGAATTGAGCTTATAAGTAGTATCTGTATTTAATTTTGTTAACTGGCTCAGCGTGAATGAGTTTTACCTGCATATAACCATCGCGCTCTTTCTCAGGCTTCCTCGGCAGAGCTGGTCCTCGTGAAAGGAGCGACGCTCTATTGTCATTGACAGGGCTGGAAGTACAACAAAACGATCAGTACTGAATTAGAAATAAACAGTTTTGAAGTACATTTAAAACCATACTTACGCTGGCTCAATAATAGTGTACAGCGCATGTATCCGTGCGTGTAAGATCGGCCACGCTAGCGCTACAGTCGCTGGACACTGGGCTGGCACTCGGTTCTTCTCTAATAGACCAAATAGTATAACCTAAAAAAATAAAGTACATATAAATAGTCCTTTAAATTTTGAGAATTCCGTACCCGAGTGATGCCAACGGCAGGCACTCTATTACAGGGGTGGGAACGATATGCTTGGCTAAAAATACTGATTTTACTGACGACTGAACTCGAAATTACTGACCACTACTAATTAAGATTATAGGTACCCCCTGGATGTTTTCAACTGACCGAAGATTTTTGAACGGTGGAAAGTTTCAGTATTTAGGATAGAAGCTCCCGAAGCCGTGAAAAAATCTAACTTCTATCTATGCCAACGCAATCAAGAGATACGGCCATTTATGCCGCATATTTGGACACTGTCATGGGAATCAAAACCTATAGGGTACTTCCCGTTGACCTAGAATCATGAAATTTGGCAAAGAGCAATGATTACAGCACAAGTAAAGGGAAAAGTCCGAAAACCATGAATTTTAGTTACATTATAAAAAAAATTTAATTGCTGTTTGCCAAATTTCATGATTCTACCCTACAGGTTTTGATTCCCATGCGAGTGTCCAAATATGCGGCATAAACGGCTGTATCTCTTAATGGCGTTGACATAGAAGTTTGATTTTTTCAAAGCTTCAAGGGATTGCAGTCCTGAGTATTTGATATAAATTTGAACTTTCTACCTCCACGCGTTCCTGAGAAAAAGGGTCCTGACAGACAGACAGACAGACGAACGGACAACGAAGTAAGGGTTCCTTTTTTTCTTTTTGAGGTACGGAACCCTAAAAATCACGAAAAGAGTGAGGATAGCTGCACGGAAGAAATACGCCGAAGAGCCGGGATGGCCAAAAGTGCAATAGTGAATCTGGACAAGATTTGGAGAAACCGTGGTATTCGCCAGATAACCAAGGTGCGACTTGTACGTGCCTTGGTATTTTTCATTATCTTGTATGAGGCGAAAACCCGGTGCTGCAATAGCAGTGACAGCAAGAAGATCGACGCCTTCGAAATGTGGTGTTGGAGAAAGTTGGTTTCTCAGAGTTCCATGAACCGCCATAAGAACTAATGAATCTATATTGCAGGAACTAAACATCACAACGAGGCTCTCAGCAATATGACACCAAAGGTCCCTTTGCTTCTTTTTTTATTATTCTTAATTGGAAAGCTTTTGGCATCATCTCACCTGATGGTAAGTGATGATGATGCCGAAGATGGAAGCGGGCTTACCAATATTCCCCAACGCAATGGGGAACTGGCTATCTTCACGCCGGAACACATCAAGGCTGTTAACTTTGATGTTTGGCGGCAAGACTTAGATAAGATGGTGGTAGGCTAGCCAGGCAGGCTTAGAAAATACTCAAAAACTCAAAACTCAAAATGTTTTTTATTTAAGTAGATGCTTTACACATGCTTTTAAATCGTCAATATATTTTTTTTTACCTAGCACAAAGTCCCTACCACGCGGGACTTGTACACTCAACGTTTCGGGAAGTGTTTGCGAAGCGAGAAGAAACGTCGAGCCCAAAAGAAACTCGCTTCAACACATTTTTTAAATAAAATCTTAAATTCTATTACAATTCATGTTAACAATGGTCGCGGGTTCGACTCCCGGCGGGGGCCAAGTTTGTAGGACTCGGTTTGGTTGGAAGTATATATGTTACAATTCATGTTAACAATAAAACTGTGAGCTGGAGGATCTATACATGTCCATATATCATTGTCATTTACTAGATTATGTAAATGACAATGATATATGGACAATAAAACTGTGAGCTGGAGGATCTATACATGTCCATATATCATTGTCATTTACTAGATTATGTAAATGACAATGATATATGGACATGTATAGATCCTCCAGCTCACAGTTTTATTGTTAACATGAATTGTAACATATATACTTCCAACCAAACCGAGTCCTACAAACTTGGCCCCCGCCGGGAGTCGAACCCGCGACCTCCTGATGTTAAGTGAATGGACTAGCCACTAGAGTCCCACGGAGGCGGTTCTTCGGAGGTATTATGCGCTCACCTAGGCATGGTTTAGAGAAGCACATAATTTTGGGTCAGATGGATGGCAAACGAGCCAGGGGTAGAGCACCTTCCCTATGGATAGATGTGGTGAAAAACCTGTGGTGTAGGAGGAAACATACAGAGGGCAATCCATAGCACCTACAACCGCAGCCAATGGAAATACCTATTTGTGGTCACGATCCTCAGCACTGAGGGACCGAGGAAAAAGAAGTTTAAAAAATATAATTTTACAGAGGTGTGCAATACATCTATTTAAAAAAATATGTTATTTGATCCTACTTTAAAATAACTGATTTAGTATTAGGTACAGTCCCGTGCACCTAAAAGTATACAGGGTAGCCGTGCCATCTAGTAGTACTTGCACTATAAGGCTGTATACTTTTAGTTGCACGCGACTGTACCATTATCGTTTTATGTGGTAGAAAAAATCTTAAGATGGCTGGAAAATAAAGACTTTACTGGCCATTTTCTGGGAAATATTGACTTTACTGCCCATTTTATAAAAAACTGACTTTTACTGACCAAAGTCAAAAAACTGACTTTAACTAACTTTACTGACTAGTTTTAAATGGACGTATCTTGTGATTAAAATAGCAGGTTCGAGTTTTCATAGAGAATGGGTTATTATGTCAAGTGTCAAAAGGAAGGACTATATGTTGGATACTGAAAATTATATTTTTCCCGCCATTATAAAACTATATTGGCGAAAAACAACAAATAATAAAAAACCGGCCAAGTGCGAGTCGGACTCGCGCACCGAGGGTTCCGTATAAATTCATAATCACACATGTCTTGAACTCTATATTTTTTATATTTGAGTTGATTGAATGAAAGGTAATTTGCGGTTTACGATTTATGACGTATTAAAAAAACTACTTACTAGATCTCGTTCAAACCAATTTTCGGTGAAAGTTTGCATGGTAATGTACAATACATCATATATTTTTTCTAGTTTTATCATTCTCTTATTTTAGAAGTTACAGGGGGGGGGGGCGGACACACATTTTACCACTTTGGAAGTGTCTCTCGCGCAAACTATTCGGTTTAGAAAAAAATTATATTACAAACCTCAATATCACTTTTGAAGACCTATCCATTGAACGTATAGGTTTGATGAAAAAAAACTTTTTTTAGTTTCAATTCTAAGTATGGGGAACCCCCAAAATTTATTGTTTTTTTTTTCTATTTTTGTGTGAAAATCCTAATGCGGTTCACATAATACATCTACTTACGAAGTTTCAACAGTATAGTTCTTATAGTTTCGGAAAAAAGTGGCTGTGACATACGGACGGACAGACAGACAGACAGACATGACGAATCCATAAGGATTCCGTTTTTTTGCCATTTGGCTACGGAACCCTTAAAACTGGTCAAGTGTGAGTCGAACTTGCACTAACGATGAACTGCAAAAATTAAACTTTTATTGTAAATACAAAACACAAATACAATATTGTGTTGACACGGAGTCCTCGGTGCGTGAGTCCAATCCGCACTCGGCAGATTTTTATAATAATTCAAAGGTTTGGTAACTTACCTCCCATGGGTCTGCACCGTTGGACGAGCTCCCACTCCAACTGTTTTTCGCTGACGCTTCATCATGCTGAAGACCTAAAGAATGATAGGAAAATTGTCAGTCATTATTCATACGTTAGAAACCCATTGCGTGTTGGAACACAGGACACTTCCCACATTTCCGAGGGACAAGTCGGGATTGGTGTTTCTGGAGTATAGATTTCGGATGATTCTCACTCTCGCTCTTATCGTGTATAGGGGTAGACGGCGGTCTTCTCACGTTGCACTTAGCGTATAGATAAGTTGAAGTACAATAATTTAATGCAAATAAATACACTTCCAGACACATCTATCGGCCCACCTAGGATTTAAAGTATTAATAGCCGATAGATTAAACCTAGCTATAGACCATAGGCTATTCTTGAGTTAAATTTGGAACTAAAGGCATACAAAAAAGATTGCTAATGTGCCGCACGCAAAGCTTTTACTTTTTGCTTAAGGTTAAACGTCAGTCACCCCATTTCATACAAATTTACCTGGGTCAAAACTATACAAATACACACAATATTTTTGGTTTTATCTGTCCAACATAAAAGTTAACCTAACATTTATTTTAGCTATAGTCCATTAAAACTTAAAATGCTTGATGGACTTGAACAACAGTTACTAACTCGGTGGTTCAGTGGTTAGTGCTCCTGACTACTGATCCGAGAGTCGTGGGTTCGATCCCCACTCAGGGCAAACATTTCTGTGATAAGCAGATTTGTTTGCTCAGGGGCTGGGTGTATTATATCTATATACAGGGTGTAACAAAATTAGTGTAGGACCCGTTAACTCAGGATTGTACTCATCGTACTGAACAACTTTTGTTCTACGACTTTGCTCAAATCGCAAAAAAATTCGCAGTCTCCATACAAATTGATCATCTGTTTTGCCATTTTTGTATGGTGAGTCCAACAATTTTTTGGACCAGAGGTACCACACCAATTTTTTTACTATAATGCACCCAGCTTTATCTATATCTCGACAAAGCACACCATTACAAAAAAAAAAAACAGTTTTATGGTCGCTCTACAATAATGTCTGACGCAAAAATGGAGATGGGCCGGTCATGTAGCCCGCATGAGCAACAAGAAGTGGACCAAGAAAGTAGCATTATGGAAGGGGCCAGAAGGAAGGCGAAAAAGAGGCAGACCATTTACAAGATGGGAACAGAAAAAAAAACTTGCAGAAGATTGGATGAAGCTAGCCCAAGAAAACTGTGGAGTGAAATGGAGGAGGCCTATACTCGTAGAGAGGTCCTTAATAACTAACATGAAATAAGAATACTAAAACAATTATTAAAAATTTGTTAAATTTTGTAATGACATGTATACTATACAGAAAATTTAAAAAAAGGACAATAAAGGGTAATGTGTTTGTATATCAGTATCTGGTTCTCATAACACAGGGAATACTAGTTTGGGGCCAGATGACCGTGTGTGATCTGTCCCGGATATTTATTAACCTGTAGTCCACACGGCGTGTGTCCTCTCAGCGATCCACACCAGGTCGGGCTGGCCCGCCGCGAGCACGGCCTGCTTCTCCGTCGGCGGCAGCAGCGGCAGGCACTTCTCCGCGAAGTGGGCCACGTGCGCGTCCGCCGCGTCTATCAGCGCTGGCTCCTCTCGGGTCAACTGCAGCTTTTGCAAGAGGTACTTCGTTTCCCTGGGGAAAAAAATATAAATTGATATGAGTCTCTTTGGGCATTGCGGTGTTTTTGTTTTGTAACCCTGGGTGTCTGTTATGCAAAATTTTATATCTTTTCATAATATTTATTATTGATTAGACTGTGGTGTGGCTCTCGGACAGCACTATCCCCGCACTCTTAATAAAACAACGACCAAATTAAAAATTTTTGCAAAATATAAAAAAACCGTCCTAAAAGGGCAAGCCACGCAATCTCGGTAAATAAAAAACACCTCTATGTCTTAAGCAATAAGGTAACAAAATATTTGCGTCTTTATTCGTCCCCCCGCACACGCGAGTGTCTCTCTTTTAGGTCGGCTTTTTATCAAAACTCATTTTGCCAAATTTTGAATTCGGTCGTTGTTTTTTTAAGAATGTGCCATCTCTTCCTGTGGGTGTCGTAAGAGGCGACTGAGGGATCAGGGAACCGGAGAATAAGCAGCAGCGTCCTTCCGAGTATTACACTGCAATCGCTAACCCGCCTTTCAAGCGTGGCGATTACATCAATTTCCCCATTTCCACGGCGGACGTCTTGTGGCTATTGACTGATGATGTGATTGTTGATGTTTTCCGTACCTGAGTATATGCACGGCGAGGCGGCGCGGGTACGCCTTGCACTGGCAAAGCATGGCAAGCCCTAACGCTTCCGCGCCTCTTATAACCGAAGACAACGGCTCCATTTTGATCGGCGCCGTAGTGGCGGTCGGCTCTCCGTTCTTCCAGCTGGTTATCAGTTGAAGAAGCATGCGAAGACCATTCTCTACCAGTTGCGGTGATGTATCCTAAATAACGTAACAATAAGACACATAAAACCTAAATGTAAAGCTTCAAATTATACTCCAGTTTTTGACTTATAGGGTACCTGAACTTCTTTGGCTAAGAATTGCGTGAATCCAGCCAGGACATCCTGCCTCCACTCGGGGAAGTCTACTATTAGGGTTTGGAGACTCTGAAACGACAGCCCTCGTAACTCTTCATCCATGTGGACTGTCAAACGGCATAGCAAGTCTACTAACTCACTCGAGCTCATGCCTTCAGGTATAAGTCTGCAAAAAAAAAAACAACACGTAATTTTTAACATGCTGGTATAAACAAAGATAGAAAATAATGTCATCATTTGTATCACAAAGCAAACACATACAGAGAGGCCGCTCAACTGTACGGTCACATATATGCGTATATCATGCACATATGCATGCACAATTTCACCTCAAACAAACATGACATGCACCGTCGTCGCATCATACTAGAATTATTTGCACGATAGTATGAGCATGGTACATAAGCAGCCCTCTGTATATCCACTTTGTGTCATCATACCTTGGTATAGCTGCAATGCAGGTACGAAACAGATCTATCCTTGGTTTTCTTTCACCAGTATTTATTTCTTGTTCTTTGGTGACATTCTGAGTATTGGTCAGCATGAGAGGTCTACCATAATGAGCATCCAAAGCTCTCAAAATTTCAACTAAAACTCTTCTCACGTATGGAAAATAAGCGCTCATTCCTATCGATCTTGCAGTCTCATCAGTTAACATTTTGTTCAAAAATGTCTTCTTCACTCTCAAAGTATTCCCTGACGGAAGAGTTCCAGATGTTCGCGGCATAGGAGGCTCGCCTTCCTTTTGTTGTAAGCTATCAGCTACTACTAGAAATGCTCTGAGGCCTATCGACATTCTTTCTGGAGTCAGTATAATTTTAATAGGCCTTCCAACCATGAGAAGATCAAAAACTATTTCTCTCATTGCAAAATCTAGCCGCTCTTGGGCGATGAATTGGATTATTTTTACAAAAATATTCAATGGCGTATCACGGGGGACAACACCTTTAGATCCTTTTGGAAACAATGAATTTACTATGCTTTGTAATCGAGATTGGGTTGCAGAATTACTTTCACATTTTATTCTGATCATGTAAACCCACAGCAGACGATATAATGATTCTGAAAAAAATAATGTAACATTGGTTTTCATTTATTTGTTTTTAGTTTGCATAGAATAAGTAATTATTATACAATATTGTGATATGATTTACCTAGGGCAACTCTGCACATCTTTGGATCTCTATTTTTCAAATGAGACAGGCACATTGCCAAGAAACAATGCCAGTTTGCGAGAAAAAACTGCTTTTGTGATACACACAAAAGACATGTCACCAATGGGAAGAGAGCTAGGCGGTGTTTAGATTTTGTACTTGCATCTAATGTATGACTGTAAAGCATTTCAACAAAGTTCTTCAAACAAGGCACATTGACTTCATTTTTCACGGTCTGTGGATAGAGTAACAAATTATAATAAGTATTTTTTTAAATATATAAATACTTTTTTGTTTAAAATGCTGTACTTACCGCTGCCACTGGTACAAGTATTTCTACAAAGAGCCCAGCCAATGCGTGTCTTATGTCTTTGTCCTTGACCTCCAAAAAGTACTGGGCGCACTCTTGCAGAAATTGGAATGAAGCTTCAAATTCTTCAATAGGAACCATTTTCACGCGGAAAAACTTCATTCCCATAAGCAGTGATATAATACTTTGAGTTGTATGAGGAGAAGGTTCTTTGGCTTTCAGTTCCTAAAGAAAAAATCCTTTAACATTTCTCTGCTACAACAAATACAATAGACTAAAAGAATAAATAATAAAAAAGACCTTGAGTTCTGCTGTGAACCGTTTCCGCACCGATGCAAATCGAGATTGTGCTAGTACTCCAATGACCTCAGCATATAAGTCAGCTAGTATGTGAACGTTTGCTGCATTAGGATTAGACTGAAGACTGTAATGAGACAGAACGTACAGTGAAATTGAGATAAAAGTATTATATTTCACATTATAATGTAACTCATATAAATGTGTTAATTACCCTTCTTTGTAGTTAAACCTTTTAAATGCCACATTTTCTATGTAATGTACTAAGTCTTCATGTCCTGGGTGGAAAGGCAACTGCTTCAAAACTTCAATTAGTGCGAGGCAAAACAAAAACTCAACTGCCAAATCCCTTCTTTCTGCTTGTAGCTCCTCACAGCTGCGTTCTACTGTTTCTGTACTAGCTCCGCTGCCTGATACAATGTAGATAATACTAAAAGGGAAAAATGAGTTAAATGTTTACATTATGATGTGAGAAGTGAGATAAAGTATAACCAAGTATGAAGAGGAAGTGTAATTAAACAAAAAATACCTTTTATTTCTGAGATCTTGATGTGGTTTCTTGGCTTGTTCACTAAGTTGTGGTGAATCAGCCATCTGTCTCTCCAGCCAACTGAATAGTGCGCGAAGAAGAGAAGGCAAGCAGTGCTCAGCGACCGTGCCAAACGCCGAGAGTATTTGATCTAGTTGAGGGTCTTCACCCCGCTGTAGGGTTTTGTTCAGTGGCTTTTCCTAAAGTAAATAAATGGTTAAAAACCTTGTGTTGCACTACATGATAATTCAAATCCTTATTCATACTTGGAATTTGTATGGTTACTACACTAACAAGAGTTATTATCGTAGTAGTGCCATATGCTCAGGTATTTAATATTAATTAAGACTTAAGGAATGATCAATGCAAAGGTCATTGGAATAGGTTTTATTACAAACCAGTGGCTCAGCCATGACTGCCTCCATTTTCCTCTCAGCCTGAAGAGTGAATTCCGTGAAGAGTAGCCGCATGGTGAACTCCCCAGGCCGCAGGTCTGAGTCCGGCGGGGGCGCTGCGGGTCCCTTAGCGGAGCCCCAGGGCAACATGGAGCCTGTCACATTGGGTTCATCAGTATTTGTATCTGTACATTTCAGTAATTCACAATAACCCTTCGGAAATGAGTCAGGGCATGAAAGCCTGTTTCGTTTTTTCCAAAACATAATTTCATTTTAAGAAATAACTCTAAATAGAACATATAAAAGTTGCACAGCAAATATTACTGTTAAAATTATCAGGATGGGCATGTGGTAAATGTGGTCACATTATATATAATAATAATTACTTTACCTAACAAGGAAAACAGAGTTCATTATTATTAGTAAAAATTAATACCTCTAGTTGATACTAAAGAGCTTGCAGTAGTACCGATACTTCGCCAGTCGCTGGAGATAGGAGTGGGCGGCTTGTCATGGACGTGGTGTGTGTACTCTGAGCCCAACCCATCACTGGCTTGTACTGTGGATGGATCCACATTGTCATGTCTAAGGGGATCGGTCAGGATACTGCCTTCTGATTCAGCTTCACTTGACACCATCGAAGAAGGTGCTTCTTCAGTTCCTGTGTTTAAGGTACTAATTATACACTTGCATACAGATGCCGTAAATAAGTATTAAACACTTGGTGTTATAAAGAGGATGTTTTTTGCTTTTATAATGTCTAAAACATATTGCACTCAGTAAAGGTCAGTGTTCAAAACTCATGCAGGCAGCAGTATGTACTCTTTATTATCTATTAAAATATAAAACCACAGAAATATAATTATTTTTTTCAAATAATTAATAAGCCCAAAAGATCACAATATTTCAATAAGTGATACAATGATTCATTGGTTTAATACATTTGAAGATTTGGAAAGCTTAAGAATTGATTTTGACTAACAAAATTCAGCATTTTGTTATTACAAAAACCTATGAGCCTTTTTATGAGGCCCATAGTAAGCGACCATGTCTCAGATCCATATGTCATCACTGGCAACACACGCTGGTCAAAGACTAGTCTTGAGACACTGCGGTATTTTGGACGTGAAGATATTGCGAAGCTTCCCGCACGCTGCCCAGCCGAGTTAGATTCGACGATTGATCTCTTTCTCGAAGTTGGACCTTCCTAACTGGACTGTTTGTCCCAGGTATACATATAAGTCACCCAAAGCGCGATGGAGCGTGCTATGCTTGGTGTTTCCCTACGTGATCGAATCAGAAATGAGGAGATACGTAGGAGAACTAAAGTTACCGACATAGCTCTCAGAATCGCTAGACTTAATTGGCAGTGGGCAGGGCACATAGCTCGTAGAACAGATGGCCATTGGGGCAGTAAAGTTCTCGAATGGCAACCGCGCACCGGAAGACGCAGTGTGGGCAGGCCTCTGACTCGGTGGACCGACGACTTGGTGAAGGTTGCAGGAAGCCGCTGGATGCAAGCCGCACAGGACCGGTCGGTGTGGAAATCCTTGGGGGAGGCCTTTGTCCAGCAGTGGACGTGTTTCGGCTGATAGATAGATAAAAACCTATGATCCTTTATATGTGAAATAAAAAAAATATTTTCCTTTCAAAATCGTACGCACTGCTGGGTACACAGGCAAGGGCGAAATTTTTTTTATAGCCACACCAGTATTTTAATATAAAATATTCAGCCCCGCTGGTAATGTCATTGGGGGAGCTTGGGCACCCCCAGGTCCTATGGAGTCAGTGCCAGTGGACACAGGTCTCTTTCCATACATAAAGCAGATTAAGCTATACTCCATACTAGGGAGACAAGTGCAGACAGGTGGACATTGTGTAGCCAGTGGCCAATTCTAGGTTCAGAAGTTTTCAAGCCACCTGTAAAGTTAATGACAGCTTAAAATCACAGACAAGAATATTGGGTAATATAGGTATACTTGTGACAATCAAATTCTGTACTGTTGAAAAGGGTAAATGTAATTTTTCTAATAACAACTAGGGCCTTATTAGAATTATCTCTTTGATTTGGATTAAGAAATCACATAGACCATTTACCTGATATTCCAGTAACATCCTCAAGATGTTCTGATAGCACCGTATTCTGTAACTCTGTTTCTTCTGATGTCATCATTGTTGGTCCTTATTTATATATGTAACACTTGCAATAAAAAACAAAATATTTTAGTTTAAGTGGTACATACATTTGTTAATATAAGAACAAAGTTAAGAGCAACTATGTCTAGCTAGAGGAGAATGAAGAAATCCTAGTAATAATAATTTTGACTGACTCGGTGGCTCAGTGGTTAGTCCTCCTGATTACTGATCAGAGAGTCGCGGGTTTGATCCCCACCCATGGAAAACATTTCTTTGATGAGCACATTTGAGTGCATTATATCTATATGTATATGCATGTATTTAAACATATATGTGTATGTATATCAGTCTCTGGATTCCATAATTCCCTTATTTGTTTCAGAATTTTATGCAGACTTCATATAATGAAAGGTAGTGAGTAAATTGAGATTTTACATTTGTATTATTAATTAAGCAGACAAATACGTGTAAAGGCAGGCAAACAGCTCTATGCATAGTTGTATAAGGCACTGATTTTATACTTCCTTTGTAAGACAAAACCGACAAAGTTTAATTAGTAACTTGCTCAAATGAACGTTAGGGAACCCAGACAGTATTGATAAATCGACCTCTAACGACGAAATAAGTCAAAATTAGTATGAGAAATGCGATTTTCATGTCGGGGAGAGTTTTTTCAAAAGCACATAAGAAGACGATTGCTCATGGAACAATAATTGCAACTTGTATTTAACTTACCTGTTATGAAACGCCAACCAAACATGTTTGATAAAACATAATTTACGTAAAGAAATAAATTAAATAAACCAATACAAGTATTTCATTACAAAATCACCAGTTTGCAATTTTTTGTTTGACGTCTGTATAATGTTGCCAGTTTTTAGGAAATAAAAACAGTATCTAATGTTGCTCTGTAAAATATCGACACATCTCGAATCGAATCTGCTCGAATCGAGGTGACCGTGAAGTCAGAAGCCTCATTATAAAATTTAAATATTCCTGATTATGCCAATAAATAAATAAATAGTGCCCAAAGGAAAAATAGTACTATCGTAGTTTCAGAGAAAATCGAGTTTTTCACTGAGGCTGCTAGCGTAACGTTCCGCTAGCAACCTCATCTCTGGAACCACGGAACTAAACTCTGCACCAATTATCATGTGTTAATATGTCAAAAAATACTGCTGAAATAGTGTCAGCCAACTAACCTACCGTTACTTATATCTTGGGTTTTACTGAAGCATTCTTTTTGAAATTTTGCATGTGGGAGGCACAATTTTTTGATATATAACACAAAAATAGATGCAGTAGTTCCTTGGTTCCAGAGATGACGCTGCCAGTGGAACGTTCTGCTAGCAGCCTCAGTGAAAAACTCGATTTTCTCTGAAACTACAATAGCACTATTTTTTCTTTTGGTACTACTTGGCACTATTTAAGCAGTATTTATTGAAATAATTAGAATATTAAAATTCGATCATGAGAATTCTAACTGAACGCTCACATTTATTGGCATAATCAGACAGAATATCTAAATTCTAAGATGAGGCTTCTAACTTTAGGATCACGAATCGAGGCGAGAGAGGCGAGGTCGTGAACGTCCATTTGCCTCATGGTAGTTTACACGTATTAAGTAGCGAAGTAATTAAGTTAATTTTAACTAAGTTTTAAGTAAAATTCTGTGTGTAAACAGTCACTTATCAGCTCTTAAGTCATAAGTAGTAAGTTAACAATTTAGTAGACAAGTGGACAAGTAGAATAGAATCGAATCTATTTTTCGAATAAGTTGCCGCGCCCCCCGCACCGCGCGCATGCCCCGGTGGGCGTGGCCTGCTACTAAATGGCAAGCAAGTGTAGACTTTTAACGTGAAAACGCTACACACAAGTTAAAATTTAGTTACTACTTATCTACTTACTACTTATTACGTGTAAACGCTTGACCACTTAAAATTAACTTACTTTTAAGTTAAAATTAACTTAATTACTTCACTACTTAATACGTGTAAACTACCCATACTCACATCTTCGAAACTTTTTTGTTATGTTGCGTTCAGACGCGTGTCAGGCAGCCTGACAAGCAGCCCGGCACGCAGCCCGCTCGCTTCTTCGGGCCAATCAAAGGCGTCACACACTAGCGCTATACTGTGCTATTTTATCGTATAGATTATAGATAGATATTATAGATCAAATATGGCTCGCCATACAAATCAATAGACTATCAAAGGCGTCACACACTAGCGCTACAGTTCAACTACGATCTTTTATCAGGTGGATGACATTGACAGGAAACTTTTGTCGCAAATCCTGAGCGCAAATCTGACATTTATTTCATACAAATAGTGTCATTTTTCAAGATGGCGGCGTTAGTTCCGGCTTTTCACCACCTGCCAAAAGATCCGTGCTATAAAATCCGCCACACTCATGGATGGCAATACTTAGCATGCTGATTCTAACTTCACGGTCATCCCACTCCGTCCATGAGTGTGGCGATTTTATAGCACAGTATAGCAGCGATATATTTAGCGGATTGGACGTGGCGCGAAAAGCAATTAAATAATATAACAACCTTGCCCACTGTTTTATCCACTCCCACCTCATCTTGATCTAAGACTCCTACCTAACTCCCACTGACATAACTCGACTTATTTTATTTTACCTCCTCTTTTACTGAAAGCATGGGTGCTGGGCGCCGGCAAAATTGTTGTGCATAAAAATAAAATCAATAAAAATAATAAACGATTGATTAATTATTTATTATATTTAAACGTTTAGACGTTATAATCTATACCGGGTATTTGGTAAAATAGTGAAGCTATTTTAACGGCTAGAAGGAGGACGTAGAAAATTTATGCTAATTACGTACAAATTTAATTTCGCTTTAACTGAGAAAAACGAAGGTTTTGTTTCCGCAGATCACGCACGATTATACTGTACATGCGAGAAAGAGATGGAGAACAAATAAGGGCGGCGTTAAACAAAATCAGTTTTTTTTTTATTGTTATTTGAAGGTACTTAAAGGACACGTTTCATTTTGTGCCTGGACATGTACGTAGTACGAAAAATATAGAAAAATATAGGCTTTCTAGGAAAAATAATGAAAAAAATATTAGAAGCAGGGTTGCGTGGTTCAAGCATAATGTTTTGTCAGCACTTTTTACAATATAAATGGTAACACTGAAGCTTGCAATAGTAGGTCACGTTCAGAAATTACGGCTTCATCCACATATTCCTCAGATGCTTTCTCTGACTCTGATTGACTGAAGACCCTTCTGTTCTGACTTCTGACATTGGTTTACGATTTTTAAAATCTGCGGATATGCCTTGCCTCTTTTACAGGCATAACAGCTGGTTTTCGAGTTACTTGTCGGACAACTAAATTATTAATTTCAATGGTATGTACAAAATCTAGTTTCTGAACGTAAAATGCTCAAAATTGCGCTCGCTTCGCTAAACGTAGTGATTATATTCTCTTTGTCGCTTCGCCATGTTGGGTGATTTATGTGTTGCGTGCGATTGTTAAATCTGAGAAACTAGACGAACCTCGCAACGAAGGTAAATCGAAGGAAATGTACAATTAGAAAAGACTATGTTTCTAATGACTTATTTATCATGTTTAGTACACAGACCAGGTAAAAGCTCCATAGTCCCGTGAAACGTCTCCTTTTAATTTAAAAAATCTGGGGAATATTGTGAGCGTTCAGTATGTCTGACTCAACCTGAAAAAGTGGGTGTGAAGCGGAAATTTGAGGAAAAATAGTGCAACTTTATTTCTCGCAAACTAATGGGAACTTCGACTTCGCTCTTTTTTAACCGACTTCAAAAAAGGAGGAGGTTCTCAATTCGTCGGAATCTTTTTTTTTATGTATGTTCACCGATTACTCGAAGACGCCTGAACCGATTTGGAAAATTCTTTTTTTGTTTAAAAGGGTATAGGTACTTCACAGGTGGTCCCATAAATTTTATCGAAATCGATTCAGCGGTTTTTGAGAAAATCAACAAAAACAGCAAAATTGGAGTTGTTGCGATTGAAGTCAGTTGTTTTTAACGTATTCAGCGTGGTCAATTATTATTTGTGTGTGATAGGTTCTATAGCACCTACGTGCCATTTAAATATTTGCCCTATTTTACCTAACACCCTGTATAACCGTTTGAGCTGTGGTGTTCATGAAACTTAGGGTATTCGTTTATCTGGGAGATCTTAATATACAGGATGTAAGGGACAGGCTTCCGAAAACTTTAAGGGCTTGCTCAGTAGACGAAACTGAGCAACTTTCCACAAATCATTTTTTCAGGAAACGAAAAAAAGCGGCTTCTCCATACAAACTGTCCAATCAAGTTTATAATTTTGTATGGAGACGCCAACTTTTTTCGTTTCCTGAAAAAAATTCTTGTGGAAAGTTGTTCAGTTTCATCTACTGAGCAAGCCCTTAAAGTTTTCGGAAACTTGTCCCTTACACCCTGTATTGACCACGATATCGTGATGTACTCGCCGTTATACCTATGTCAAATGTCCGTGTTACACCCAATCTTCTGACGGTTGGAAACTCTACACTCGAAGTTGTTGACGAATATGTATACCTGGGACAAACAGTCTAGCTAGGTAGGTCCAACTTCGAGAAAGAGATCAATCGTCAAATCCAACTCGGCTGGGCGGCGGCGGCGCTCGGGAAGCTCTGCAATATCTTCGCGTCCAAAATACCGCAGTGTCTCAAGACTAAGGTATTTGACCAGTTTGTGTTTCCACTTGCCAGTCATTACATTATGGAACCGAGATATGGTCATAAGAACGCTGAAGGTCACCCAAAGGGCGATTGAGCGGGAGCTTGGAGTTTCCCTACGTGATCGAAAGTAGGACGATCGTAGGAGAACTAAAGTAACCGACATAGCTTACAGAATCGCTAAATTGAAGTGGCAGTAGGCGGGGCACATAGCTCGTAGAACAGATGGCCGCTGGGGCATTAAAGATCTCGAGTGGCGACCGCGCACCGGAAGGTGTCACTATAGTGCATCGACGTAGAATCAAATGGACGACGGGTCTAGTACATAATTCACGAAAAAAGCGTCCGAAGTTAACCTTTACACACGTAGTTATATGCATAGCAACAACACATTTGAATTTAGATCGTGTGTCATTGCATTACGGTTGTTTTTGTTTGCAACAATTTATCACCATACGAAGCATCGACTGGAACGTACTTCACCTTACGCAGCTTCGAGTGAAGACAGAGAAGTAATGGAGTAGCTTTCACTTATAATGTTTTTTTGTTGGCTATGTTTTATAAGTATTTTTTATATTTGCAGAATCTTGTTTATTTTTTTTATAACAAACACAGAAACACGCTTGATTCGAGCAAACAAAGTGGATTTTTTTCGGAACAAGTATTCCTCTCGTCACGATTCCTCTATAATGCTTTTCCATAGTGCACAACGTATAGGATCTTGGGAAAAGCTAAAATAAATAAAATATTTCATGTAATAAAAACAATAGAAAAAATTAACAAAATATTTTAATAAGAAACTTTATACTTCAAAGTTTGAAAGCGACTCTATAAAATGTTTCTTCCAAAGTTGTGATGTTCGATTGTTCGCTCATGGGAATCAAACTAAATGCGTAATTCAAATTAAAATAAACTACTGTGTTTCTTAGCAAAACAATACTTTAAAATGATAAAGCAAGAGTTTACTTACCGGAAATATGATACTCCATCCTATTTTTTCACTTTACTTGAATAGTTTTTACAACTTTTCACGACGCAGTACGCCATTTTGGACGCGCAGTCAGCCGGCCGACCAAATTAAGACTGCCGCGAAATTAGACCTCTTTTTGCGTTTTACTACTCTTTTGGTTCGAATACTTTTGAGCGCTGACCCGAATTTGTTTCTACGTCGATGCTATCACTATAGAAACTGCCACTGCTCTAAATGGTTTGTGTAACATTATTACACACGGTGCTGCTCGCCATTTCTTTTTTCTAGATTTTTTTGCACGCGTTTGTGTTATTTAGAAATACAATAAAGAACATTTGATTGAATTTATTTGACTGAATTCATTAGATACACATAAACTTTGTGTTAGGTACAGGCTATAAAAACTGTGCATTAAAAAACCAAGTTGTAGTTTCAAAATAGAAGCATCTTATTCTGTTTTATGATTAAGACTCCACTATATTGTAATATCGTACATCGTACTCAGATTTCAGCCTATCTTCAGTAATTACTAATTAGTGACAGTCAGGGTTAGCTAGGTTAGTCAGGGTTATTTTGCTCTCTTCATAATGTTTCTATCCATGATCTGATTCGAACTTTCCTAAAAAATAAAAATCTCCATTAAATATTGGTTACAATATACAACTAAGTATACCAGTAACAGTAGCCACACATTTTGTTGTTACTTCTTTCTCAAGACGAAATAAACGTGTTAGATGGTAACCAACAACTTTTAGGTTCGTCTGGTAACTCCTGAGGATTCTTGGATGAAGGAAATGCTATCATAATATAAGGAAGGGTATCGATAAGGCCTTATTTTCGCCCCAAAATAACGAAAAAAAAAAGATATACACGGTTTAATGTTTTCTTTATACATTCAGAAATTAGACTGTATGGCTGATAAGAAAATATCCTACAATTAATATTAGCTGTGGGGCGCTAAACTTTGGTCTAACCGTGATTTTCGTTAAAAATTAAAAATGATACATTTTTAATAATATTTCAATATTTTTTTATATAGAGCGCATGTGAGAAGCACTTTCTTTTTTATATTACTTTAATCCTCTTATGTTACTGTACAATATATTTAAAAATTAACATTGTGCTTCTACCCTGCGCTCATAGATAAATACAAATGAATCAACTTTTCAATTTAAAAAGATTCAATAATATTCTATTTTTTTAATATAGAGCGCATGTAAGAAGCACTTTCTTTTTTATGTTATTTTAATGTTCTTGTGTTACTGTACAAAATATTTAAAAATTACATTGCTTCCACCCTGCGCTCATAGATAAATTCAAATGAAACTATTTTAAAGTAAAATAAAATATCATCTTATAAATGCATAAAATAAAATTGAAGTACCACCCACCATGGAGCATAAGCTTTATTGTAGTTTCGTTGTTTTGACGGTGACGTACAGGAGTGACAGAGGAAATATTTTTACATAAAGAATCGAGTGATATTTTGAGAATAAAAAATCAATCTAGGCATACAGCTTCTATAATTCGCGGGTGGTAGGACCTTGTGCGAGGTCCGTCCGGATCGCTACCACCATCTTACTCGCTAATCCTGCCGCTAAGCAGCAGTGCTTGCACTGTTGTGTTCCGGTGTGGAGAGTAAGACAGCCGAGGAAATTACAGGCACAAGAGGCATTTCATCTTAGCCCTCTAGGTTGGCAACGCATCTGCAATCCCCGCCGGGCTTGCAGGTGTCTATGGGCAGTGGTGATCACTTACCATCAGGTGACCCACTTGCTCGTTTGCCTTTCTTATCACATAAAAAAAAAAAAAAAAATAAAAAAAAAATAATATACTCTCTTTGGATACAATACAGTTCCACAACTTTAATAATCTGGTACTGTCAATGCAAAGTAGGGGCAAGACTTGTTGGTTGTTGCGCTCATATTGGCTCTGTAATCTGGAATTTAAGTAACTGCAGATATCAAGATCATAGTACCCAAAGAGTTCCGTGCGACTACAATTTATTATTTGATGGGTGCAGATGTTAAAGGACGTAGAAGTGACGAGAATGAAGACTAAATGGGGAGTATAGGGTTAAAAATGTTGAAGTTTCGAAATTATCCAAATAAAGTTGACTAAATTCATGATTTCACCTTTTCATAAAACCTTCCTATAATAATAATATGAATATATGTTAAATGAGAATATTCTGGCATATTATTCATTCCATCTTACTATTCACTTTCATGTAGACCTAATGCACATATAAGAATTCATGTCGGGGATGGGGCGAAAATAAGGCCTTATCGATACCCCTCCTTTACTTGAGTTTACAATAAATAACATACTAAATGGCAAAAGTAAATGTATATCCAGTTAAAATGAATGTGGAATCTTAACACACCCAAGTAAGTAGGTACTTGCTTATTTACTTACTTATTATTTTTCTTGCGTATTTTTACGACCCCCAGCGGACTTGATGATAAAGTGCTGATAACGTTTAATGTTTCCAATATATAAACATTTGCTCTATTTACTTATTCCTGCGTAATTGTTCCACTTAATGAGGCTATGTTAAAATATTAGGCAAGAAACTTTACTTGTTACATTATATTAAAGAACTTTATGTACAAGTGTAGGTAACATTATAAGTGTATAGTATTTGTATGAAATCTCTTAAATTAAAAAGAATGTGTTATATTTATGTATAACACTACAGATTTTCGTTCCTTAGGTACTCAGGCTTCACTCTCCATTTCTATGGTTTGGGGTAAACTTGGGGCCCACAATTTTGACCTAAATTCCCCGCAACTGATGGTAAACAGACTGGTGTTCAGCTTCCCAAAGTAGTGGAACTTTGTACTAAGTAAAAAAAAATTCGATTTAAAAGAACATGAAAAGCATATTCCTTAATAAAAAAAATCATGTTGAGTTTTGAATTTGACTGAATCTCAACTATGAAGAGTGATTATTACTGAAGAACGTTGTAATATGCTAGTTGCACACTGTCTTTTTACAAGTATAAAGAACAGGCGTACATACCTGTAAACACTTTTAACGCTACGATTTACCGGCTAAATATTCTTTAGAACAATATGACAGGTCGTGATGAAACAACTCTGCCTTACGTATGTACTAATAAACGATTTTTATTGAATGAAAATATAAGTCATTTCATTCGAAACAGTTTGGTAGATTTAGACAAAATCGTAAATCCCTATTAGGAGATATTTCAGTTATGATAACAGTATCTACTTATGGCACAAGCGGACGGCAAGGAGAATCAGTAATTTGTAATTACGGGTGCTCTTCTTCCCTTATCACACAACGGGTTCATCACTCCAAGCGCGAGCACGTCTCGATCATATTCCAAGGATTTCTCATTGGTACACAAGGTACATTTATTTTAAATACTTACATTTCTATTGCCTGCTAATAAAAGATTATTATTTCTATTCTTATAATATAGTCTTTACAATTTTAATTTAATTTCAAAACATTCATTAGACTATTATGTACTAATAAACAATCAGTTAACAAAACATCTTCAATATTGATACTAAAGAGTTAATTAACTAATGACTATAATCATCTAGGAGAAGAAAAACAAAATAACTAAAGCTATTCTGCATTGATAGTCAGATTATCAAAGAGTCATGGTGTTGAGTGGTGTTCTCCGATCGGCGAGGAGGCTGAGCAGGCCAGCCACCTTTTCACAATGCTGTATACGAGCCACATATAGTACAGAACACGCAAGTACGGCATGTCACATTTGTTATAAATAGTTCTAGGTATAAAGTATAAATGTTGTACTTACTGTACCAAAGATAAGACAAAAATACATACCACTATACTTATTTTAGTTTGAGGCTCTTGTTTCTTGACTTTGGCATAATTGTAAAAATATTTATTATTTATTATTAACGCATTTAAGTATCTGAATAAGTTTATACATGTTCAGCAAAATCGAAAAATAAAAGTTGTTCAGTTTATTTTTGGTGGAAGTTGTTTACCATCTTTATAATCCAGGATTAGAAGATTAGATGAAAAGCAGACACAGTACTTAAAGAACACATAAATATTTTTATTATTGATGCAAAATGCACAAATATTTATATAATTACCAGTTTTAGCATGAAATAAATAAATGAATTAAATAAATAATCAGTAGTCGCGTTATAACTTTATTTTATCATCCAAATTTAACCGATACGTTGATCAGATACTTGACTGCTGAATTGACCTTTACTATAGTTTAAATACTTACAAATATATCGTCGTAATTACAATTTATTGATAAAGTACGTGTTGTTTGATGAAAACTTGTTTCTGTATTAGCTCATTGATTGTTATTCTTATTACTGCGTGCTGCGAAATGTTTGCTTGCGAACTAACTCTGAAAAAACAGATTTGAATTTGTATATTGAAGTCTGTACTTACTTCCGAAAATAATTAATAATATTTTGAACTTGGAATCTCATTAGCCGACTTAAGACTGCGTCACTTATGTCATCTCATCACAATTTAAAACTCATATTTCGACGGCCATGGACAAAGAACTTTTTATAGGTACTTACGAGTACCTGTAACTCCTAATTTATAAGTTCATTGGCATCAGACGAAAAGAATCCTATTTAAATAACATGCGATTCTGTCCTTGTTACAACCCTGAAACTTTATACATTATACTATATAATATATGTCGTAATTACATCGACTTATATATTACTAGCGTAATTATGAGTAAATAAGCGACATTTCCTTTATATAATTTCAGCACGGTTCTACACAAAGAAACACGAGTGGGTCTCTGTGAAAGATAACGTCGGCACCATCGGTATATCTAACTACGCACAGGTAAACAAAAGAAATACATTCCCCATTGCGTTTGGGATTTCGTTTAATTTATTTAAAATTGGGATAGTTAATTACGTAATAATAATAAAACATTAATGTTAGGAACTTTCTGATACCTAAACTCTTTTCTGTTCTGCATAAGACGGCCAATAGTTGGCCAGTAGTGGCTAACCGGCCAAAATGCTGACCATAGTTTTAAACAAAATTGAATTCAAATATACCAAAAAAACCTGCTGGCCCTTTTTCTTGTTTTGAGCAGTATATACAGAGTTACTTTCACATTTATAATATATAATATTATAAATGTGATATTATAAATGTCTGTCTCCTACGTTTTCACTCCTAAACCGCCGAACCAATTGAAATAAGTTTTTGTATAGAAAGATAGATGGAACTTGGAGAAGGAGATAGGCTACGTTTTGTCGCGAAAATAAAACTTTAAAAGGGGGTGAAATAGGGAATGAAAGTTTGTGTGGGGGATCCGATTATGTATTTACTGAGTTATGGATATAAAAATCATCAAATTGTATTTTTATTATATAGACGAAGTCGCAGGCACCAGCTAATTGTGAATAAAACAGAAACATTGTTGTTTTCTAGATTCCGCTTCACCGTTATCTATCAATTAAGCTTCAAATGCGGGATTTTAAAAATAAGTGTAGTGTAGTGCAACAAACTACACACAGTAATACACATATGTATCTTTCAGTTTTTCAATACGGTAGATTATGACCACCAAAGTAAATTATAAGCTTGTTGTTCACTAAATTGTTCTCTTGAAGAAATTTCAAAAAACTTGTCTGTTTTGTTTTTCATCCCATAAACAACATTAGTCGCCTAACGATGCTGAAAACTATCTTGGTATTTCAATCATCTTTAGAACAAAGTGTCGCAGTTGAACGCTGAACACATTAAAAACAAGCGACTTCAACCGTAACAGCTACTACTTGTAATGTTTTTTTTAGTTTTTGTTGATTTTTTCAAAAAGCGCTGAAGCAGTTAGGATAAAATTTATATGGGACCTACCAAACAAAACAAGAATCATCAAAATCAATTCATAATTGGCGAAGTATTCGCGTAACATACATACAAAAAAAACAACATACAGTCGAATTGAGAACCTCCTCCTTTATTGAACTCGGTTAAAAAGTACCTAATTTAAAAGATTAGTTTTCATCTATCCTTGTTATAGATTTCTTTTTTACATTTATGAATAGAAATGCGTGAATGGTTCACCATGATGACGCTGCCCACTAACCTGAAAAGGTATGACACGATAGATATTTGATTACTGCGACCGACACAAAACCGAATTACCTTAAAGCGAATGTACGTCACTACGAAAAACAAATCGCATGAATACATCATATTTTTGGATTTTTTATACAAATCGTTTAAGTTACAAATTTTTTACTCATTCTAGCAAAGTTGTACCGTATGTCAAAAGTTGTTCACTTACACCTAAAAGCAAGCACCTACGAGACTGAACAACTTTCTCCAAGAAACATTTATTTCGCAGTTACGTAGTAGGAATTTGTTTTAACGCCTTTCGCAGTAACGTCTTTGCTCTTGTGCTTTTCGCGTAGCTAAGTTTTTCACATAATGTAAAAGATGACGTCACAGCCCGATTCAGTCGCTATACATTTTCTTAGTACGCCGCTGAATTGATCCGACACAGCTCGACACCGATATTTTTACAGGACGACACGCTCCTAGTGCTAGTGCATGTTTGATCATGTACCAAGAAAAAAAAATCCACGGACAGCAGTGCTAAAGTCACAATATTCAGCACTGAAGGAATGAAAAAGAGGAAGAAGATCGAATTGAATAGAAAGTTAGCTCACCTTGAAAATAAAACCAGACATAAATTAAATGGTTATGTACGAGCTCCAATACATAACAATTGGTTTCTATTTAGAAAAAAAAATGAATTCCAATTAACTGCTAGGCGGAGTTGTTGGTTAAGTAACTATTTTTATTATCAAAGCAATTTAAAATGAATGTTTTCTTTATCTAATTATCGTACTTTGTGCGACAGTTCATTGCGTAGTGCGATAGCCTTGAGAGGGCGAATCAAATAATGATGTAAAAATATTATATTTTGGATATGACGGGCACACATTGTCTGATTATGATAAGTTATAGTTAGAAATTACAAGTAATAAATAAAAATATTAGGTTCGCCTAGCAGTACCTACCAAGTTTGCTCTTCATCGAGTTCAAAAACAGAGTGAGAGTCAGGTGCATTTTTACTTACTTTTTATTTTACCCACAGTTGGTAGGTCCTTGGCGTTATCTCATATTCTACTATATTTTTTCCTCTTAAGGCGCTAAGTATAGCCAAATCGCAATATTCAATTCAAATTCTTGAAATAATGGTTAAAGCTATCACCATGGAAAAAATATATAACATACTTCAAACAATGAAAAACAAATTGTATTGAACAGAATCATAAAAATCACAAAAACTTTGATGAAAAAATATATCCTGTAGACCCTGTATTTTGCATTAATTACAAATTCTCTCGGAAACACAATATTTGTTTATGTTGAAACCAACATACAAAAATCGGCCATTTTAATACCTTCAATTTATCTTGAACGGATTTTTTTAACTTATTTGAAAGCCAAGAAAAGTAATAAAAACATCGAAATCTCGAGAATTTTGCGTTCGGCCTTAACGTAACCGCCGCGATGGTACCCACACTGATCTGAACTTAAAATGAGTAGGGCGTTACGGTCGATATTATATTGTCATGCATCAACCTGCTCAGATTGAGTGTACTTCGCGCCTTAACGTGCATATTTATCACTTCAACCTATCGCTATAGGTTTACTTTTTACAAAATGCTTGACTTTTTTTACTGTTTGATTGGTGGTACGACTTTTTCTGAGCCCGCCTGGCTAGCTACCACCATCTTATCTAAGTCTTGCCTCCAAACATCAATATTAATAACATTAATGTGTTCCGGTACGGAGATGTGATGGCTAGGGTTTCTGATTTCTCGACCTTTTTTATTTCTGGGGTTTCGAGAATTCTCGAGGCCAATTTCTCGAGTTTTCTCGGGTCTCGAGTGTTTTTATATAAACTGTTGTTTGTTGAAACTGACTTAAAAAAGCAAAATTTTTAATCCGTTTTTTTTTTGCATTTAATTATTATTTTGTTGTATTTAGTACCTCTTATTTAGATAATAAAAGGAACTAAAATTAATATATTACATAATAAAATAGATAGATAGATATATTCTAAACAAAACAACTAAACTCTAAACTTTGCGCTAAAATAATAGGTTAGGAATAGATAACTATGAGCACGTGACTTAACAACTTTTGGGGGCATAGATATAAATAACGGCGTAGGCGTAGCGTGAATAATAAAATGATATATTTTTAAGAAATATTTTACCTCCATCAATTAATCCCCAAAAGCCACCCGTGCACTAATCTGCAACTACAAACACCAGGAACAAAGAATAAATATTTTTTAACGAAAATAATGTGAAAAAGTAATTAAATATTCTACTGACTTTTAGTAAATAGTAGTCTGATTTTCCAGTATTTTAATCAGTCAGTCATACATAGCATACTATGTTATGAGTTAAACGAAAAACGTATTCTCTTGTTTGTGTATGAAAACTGTACCTACTTTGATTATTGTGAAAATGATAAATATGCATCAGTAAAACAAAGGTGTAGTGTATTTCTAGGGTGAAAATTAACTGCCTAAATTGACAGTTAATATTAGCACAGACAATTTTATTTGGAGTTACAAAAAGGAATAACTCATTGAAGCATGCTTTATTTTGTTATAATATAATTTACCTTACATGTTTTTGTTCCTAAAATTGAAAAACGATCTGCCTATTCTTATTATTTTTCTTCAAACATAAAACCGCGCTACTTCTGTTGAGCTAATAGCAGTGTGTCGTCTTCTACGATTTCATCTATGGGATAAGCTTTGCGTAAAGGAGGGTTCCTTTCCTTACGAAGTGTGCACGAAGCGCGGGCCCTGTTACGCGGCGAAAAATAGTCGCACGGCACGCATTCAAATTCAGAACGATAATTTTTTCTCGTCTCGAATGAAGCCAAGTTTCTCGAATTTTCTCGAGTTCGAGAAAGCTCGAGCAGAAACCCAAGTGATGGCCATTTACCCATTGCGTTGGAGAATCTTGGTAAGCCTGCTTCCATCTTTTGGCATCATCATCACCTGATGATGTCAAGGCCTTAGCAACTGCGTATAAAGAAAACGCAAAGTATGTACGAGTACTTAAAAAAATATAGCAAGGTGACGGATCATACCAATTAGTCCAGTCAATTTACGAATATTTGTAATCCCACCAAAAACATTTTCATGTAAAAATGTTACCAAGACGAGTCTACGTAGCTTACCCTGTGAAAAAGTTATCAGATCTCGTATAAAGCCAAGCTCTAAAGACTGCAGGCTCTAAACCTACAAGCTCTACACTACACCTTACTCAAAATATATGAAAAAGTGGTCAGATCTCATGTAGAGCAAAGATTTTTGATCTATGCGCCCTAACTTTACCAGGCCTACCTTCACAAATTCTACATTTTAGTCAAAATGCGTGGCTTGGCCGTTTTGCTACCGTCACGAAGATTTCATAGGCATTCGTTCATTGGGTGTGAAATAAAACGGCCAAGCCACACGTTTTGACTAAAATGTAGAATTTGTAAAGGTAGGCCTGGTAAAGTTAGGGCACATAGATCAAAAATCTTGGCTCTACATGAGATCTGACCACTTTTTCATATATTTTGAGTAAGGTGTAGTGAAGACCTTGTAGGTTTAGAGCCTGCAGTCTTTAGAGCTTGACTTTATACGAGATCTGATAACTTTTTCACAGGGTAAGCTACGTAGACTCGTCTTGGTAACATTTTTACATGAAAATGTTTTTGGTGGGATTTCATTTATTTTTGTAAGGTGGTTAATGGATTTTTTTGTTTATTTTTTCTTCCTTTTTTTGGGTGTATTTCTTGCACGTCATCCACACCTTTTTTTAAAGCCCACTCTCTATCTTTGCCTTTTTTATTTGATGATTTACTGTTTAAAAATATTACATTCTAAGAAAATAACAAAGAAATACTTATAATAATTTGTACCAGTAATTCGAATTTTAGACCTATGAATGCGAAATACAAATATTTCCTAACAAACGATGCTACAACAATATGAGATATTCGAATATTCTTTACCAAAGTTTTACTAGCGCAGGAGAAGAATGTCGTAAACGACTGTAAACAACCGAGAAACCATTTCGCTAGAAAACTGCCCGATATACAAGTCGTTACCGCGTTTCAAAATACAGTCAGCGCCATCTAGTGACGCCGTATACCACAGTCACTATTACCGTGTTTAAGCTTTCACCCCCATTTTTTAAGAGTTAGGGAATGATTTTCGAAAAATTATGACGTACGTATTTCTTATTTGTTATAAGAAGTACATATTTTAATTAATTTTCATCACTTATGTAGCACAAACTGTAGTGCAAGTGTCATACAAACTTCCACCGTAGTAGGTACTATTATCTAATCTGTGCTTCCACCTCCTATTCCCAGGGGATAGGTTAGGTTAGGTTTTTTATTTTTTTTGTTGTCTTTGTAGTAATATTAGCTTACATACCAAATTTCAGCTTTCTAGGACTTCAGGACGTACCCTAACAATTTTGATGATCAGTGAGTCAGTGAATCAGTGAGTCAGTGACGAAATCGAGGGTTTTGAGACATTAATAATAAAAGTATAATAGCTACGACCTTCAAACTATGTATGTTTAATGATTACTGATGGCATTCTGTATTGAAAAATTTAAACTATTTAGCATCATCCAAAGCAAAGTTATGAGAGTTCAAAAAAACGACGAAGCGTTTCGAGAAAAGGTAGTGCCCTTGCGCTTCGCTTGGCTCGTCTTGGCGGGGGCACTACCGTGCCCCCAGAAACAGTGGGTAGTGTTAAATGTACTTTTAGTGAAATTTATCACCATAGCACCCACGTACTGAGTCTAAATTTGCTGGTTATCTTTTCCAGGATGCTTTGGGCGAGGTGGTGTTTGCGCAGCTTCCAGACGTGGGCAAGGAACTCGCCGCAGGGGATGAGTGTGGGGCCCTGGAGAGCGTCAAGGCGGCTGGTGAAGTCTACTCCCCCGTCTCTGGCACGGTGTGTGGCTTTGTCATAAAATTATCCTTTTATTTTATTTTATCATAATCATAAAATAACATTTTGACATAATATTTTGAATGACATGACATATAATATTGCTGCCCATAATTTTTATAGTATTTAGTTTTTTTCTTTCCTATTTTATTTTACTTGTAATTAAGGTGCCGTACGTTCAACGAAAACTATCGAATTCCTTATTCGAACCTTATTCTTAACGCGATACACGGTTCAAAATCATTCGCGCCAAATTTGTTACTTACTGTGTTCTTAATTTGTACGGCAGCGCGGGAATCATGGTTTTCAAATTATTATTTGGGATTGCTTTGAATTAAAAAAAGTAGTCGATAAATCCCATCGAAAATACAATTACGCAATTTTAGATACAATTTCCATATAAGTAGATGATTAAAAAAAAAAAAACATATACATATTAAAAGATGTAGTAGAGGTATGTTTGCGATTTTTTTCTATCGAGCGAAAAATGCTTAAACGACTAATCGTGTTTGGAATCGATGTAGTCCCTGCAGAAAGGTCTCAAGATTACTATTTATATTTTTTGGAAACCATATTATTATAAATAAATGCGTTAAAACGTTTCAAAAATTCTGCTCATTGAACGTACTGGGCCGAGTGTCGGACTGAACTTCGACAACAACTACTTCGAAAGACTCTAATAGTTCGATAGCACTAACTGCGACAAGTCTTTAGTTCGGCAGACTTTAGGACGTTAGTTCGACAGACCTTAGTTCGACAAGTACCTGATTGTCTTTGATCTTGGGGGAATACTATCAATAATGTTTCATGTATATTCATTATAGTTTGGTTTTCTAATAAATAACTAATACGAGTAAATACAGCTACGGTGCGCATACTTTCTCGCGACTCTCTTTTGCCATCTGGCATACACAGGATTATCATTGCTCAACGCAAATGAGCAAAAAACATTCATATTAGTAGCAGAGAATAGGGGTGGTAAAGTTGAAAAATTAACACATTTTAGTGTGGGTTTGTATGGGAGGTTCCTTATTAAGATATTGTCTGGAATAATTAAGTATCTAAAGTTGGTTGTATAAAGTTATAGTATAGTATAAATTTTCATTAATATCGTTAAAGCAAATTTTGAAAAGAAATACAATGTTTGATTTTTTCTGGAGTAACCAACTATCTTTCTAGAGCTTTTTTGAAGAAAAAGATACATTAATGTTTTTAGTGTGGTGCCAACTCTAAAAAAAATACATTACAGTAAAAATCCGCATAATAACAAAAGGAAATTATTTTTTTGTTATATACTCACTAAAACCTCCACGGTGTACCTTCAACCGCCTTGAGTGGGGTGCTATGGATATTGCAACTTATAAAAAAATGTGAAGTCGGCCTGACAGAAAAGCTTTAATACTCTAGGTGTTTAATTTTTGCATATTCTACATGACATTCATAAAGGTAGGGGGGAATCAATATTTGGAAATGTTGTCAGGTTTAGTGCAACTAATTACTAACCAGAATAATTACTGAACTTCAGACTCATGTCCTCCAGGGGAAGGACACTGTGTACTGTATACAGGTTCTTGTAAACCTAGATCGGTTGCAGATGCTTCCCTTATATGTATATACGTAATTACGCAGCATACCTAGCCACCTTATTATAGATTAAATGTTTTGTGAACTTAACTGTGTCAAATAAAGTTATATAAAAAAAGAATAATTGTTGAACTTCAAAAAGTTAACACTTTCAAGGCGTTGTGTATGGAAACAATGCTTGAAAAAAGGTTCATTGATGTTTATTTATTGTGGAAATAAAAAAAAATATATTCCATTTTTAAAATAAATTCCATCAGTAGAAAATTTTAATATAACAACAACACACCTAAAACTCGTGAAATTAGACCCTGACAAAGTGACAAGTTTAGTCAAAATATCAAAGTAACAATTTTGTTGATATTGTAACGTCTGTCGAAGTAACGTCCTATTGAAATAAAACCTATTGAAGTAGCGTTTTTCGAAGTAGTTGTTGTCGAAGTTCAGCCCGACACTCTGTAGTTAAATTAAAAGTGTTATTATAATACTTAAATTCAAAGAAGTTTTATATCGTAGCGGGGTGCATGTCTGTGCTTAAATTGTTTACATTTTCCATGCCATAATATGGTTGTCTGTAAATTATTTTTACCACCATTACTCGTTTACAATGAACTTTATTTGTTTAGTCCATTCACTATTCATCAGGTGGTCTAGTTTTATTTGTACATCTTGGTTATCGGTAAATATCAGTGATAACCTAAAAATGTGTATAAAGTTTCATTAAAGTCGTTTATAAAAACGGACAAAAATTCAGTAGTAAAATGGCTTTAAATGAAAGCTTATGATAAATCAATAACAAAACTCTTCTTAAATTATAGGTGACAGAGAAAAACACCTCTGTAGAATCGTCACCATCTCTAATCAACAAATCCTGTTACGGCGACGGCTGGCTGTTCCGCGTGAAGCTGTTTCATCCCGAGGAGCTAAAAGCTCTGATGGACCAGACCACATACGACAAATTCCTGGAGGAGTCCCATTGACACGCGCCCGCGCCTACACCTGTTTTTTACACTAAGTTTTATTTAATCATCAAATCGGAATCTATAGTTCCTAAGAGTTTTTCTTAAAATATTATTCTTTTAGAGGATAGGTAATAAAATGAAAATAGTTGTCACTTAATTTATGTCAGTAATTTAATAGACCTGAAGTTTTTACCATAATTAAGGCCTAAACCTCGTTCAAATAGCTGAGATAATCTCAGTTTAGGTTAAGTGCTTAATCAAGGGTTATGTATGACCCATCACAATATGAACTGCACAATGCACTCGACTACTTTAAGGCAGCGGCTCCAGAGATGATTTCGATGAGCTCGCGTGTAATGACGGCCTGGCGCGTGCGGTTGAATAGCAACTGCAACTTGCGTATCATGTCGGAGGCATTCTTGGTGGCGTTGTCCATGGCGGACATACGGGCCGACTGCTCCGACGCGGCTGCCTCCTTCAGGCTGTAGTACAGGATGGCCGCCAGCGTCCACTCCACGTAACACTCGAGCTGGTCATCGTCGACGTCGTCGAAGGCTGTCATATTAGGTGCTGCCTGGAAAAGCATTTTCATTATGAACGACAGTTTTTTTGACAACTGTGGCAGTCTCGGTCCAAATCGCCAAAGTATAATGGTAATGGGTGCCTTGGCTTGAGTATTGAAGGTTTTGGATCTCGCGTCACTGGAAGTGCTGGCTGGACGTGGTAAGGCGTAGATAAAAGAGCGTGCAAAGTGGAGTAGATTGTCAGAAAGTGGCATTTTACTGTAGTTAGGTAAATAATAAATATCTAGTCTATGACAGTCTTACCATAAGGACGATTAGAATTTTTTTATACATGATGACCTTATTAGTCAAGATTTAATGATTTAACCTAATCACTATTTGTTGTTCCTCAGTCGGATAAAATATTTACATACCTATATGATATTCTTGCCTCATTTGTTAAAATCGGTCTAGACTCAAAAGCAACGCTAGAGCTATCTGCATAAACATATTTATCCAGGTCATTACCACATTCGGGTAAAAATATCAGTAGTAGGACTCCGCTATATACAATTATCCCAAACCGGTATGTTTGCAATGATGAAGATTTGATTAGAATCCAAGAAAGAATTAGTTATTGACATTAGGGACATTTATTTTTTACTGGATATAACTAGGTAAATAAAGCAGCGTTTTACCACTATCTTGCCAATCGTGAACAGAGGGATAACGCTCAGCTCGTACTTTACTGGAGTCCAATACTTGTTGTAGTAGACTTCACCGCTCTCGTACGGATAACCGGCGTCGGTTATCGCCGCTGCCATCACCGATGCATCCGTAAACACTGGGGCTATGCGGCCTATCTAGAACGTGTATTAGATTTTCGACTTGTATTTTTATTTTTCAGATTTTAATGTAACTGTTAGTAAAATGACAGTGACAATTTTACCAAATTCAGTGATCATCATCAGCCAAAAGATATCCATTGCTGGACAAAGGCCTCCCCTACGAATTTCTACGCCAACTGGTTTTGCGCTGCCGCATCCAGGGGCTTCCCGCGACCTTCACCAAGTCGTCGGTCTAACCTAACCTAACAAGAGTCTCGCGTATTGCCTAAGAAGTATATACAGGTGATTGGTAATTCGACGTGATCCTTCAAAGGGGTTATACATGAGGTCATTTGCAACAAATGAAGTCCTGTTAACCAGGGGTCAAAAATGTATGGTTAGTGAGATATTACAGTTTTTAGACTTTTTTAAAATTTTCTACCTTGTTACCAAAAACAATTAATTATGAAAAAACCATTACAACGTTTACATTAAATTGATATTTTTTTAAAAGCTGAAAAATGAAAGCTTGTTTTGAAAAAAAAAAAATCATTGCCCAAAACTCACATAGTCTCAAAAATAAACGGTCTTAAGTTGAATAAAAATATTATTTTGTATAAATTTTCCATAAGTAATTGAGTATTACTAGAAAAAAATTTAGTGAACTTGGCGTACAAATTAATGACAAAAATTCCTTGTTTCATAAGCATTCTAAAAAGGTACAAATGTTACCAACTTTTGCACGGGATCGAACAAAAAATCCAATGAACCAAACAAGTAATACATTTTTTCCATACATATTCTGCACGGTGCCGCCCTCTCTTTTACTCGTGTCGTGCGTAACTCGTGAGCTTAACATAATTCGATAATTTGTAGCAATCTTCGCGACGGTGCGTGGACATGAACTCGCACAGTTTCCAACCAGATGGTTAGTTCGTGCAGAAAGAAAAGTCACAGTATTCGTTAAATAATAGTTAATATCCTTAATAATGCCCCCGACTGCCATCTAACGATAGCAGCCGGTGCCAATGGCTTAACGTGCCTTGCGAAGCACGGAAACGGTCGAAATAAATGCCACTAACAGTAAAAACCCATCCAGGTTTTGACCGTGTCTTTAGTCACTTAACCTGCGTGATCGATGAGACCAAGCAAGCCACACTGAGCCACGATCGGTTCTATGTTCGTGCTGAAGAAGCGTCCCAAAACCACGCATATCAAAATTAAGTGTTTTAACGTAGTTTTAGTCAATTAACAAGGATATCAACTATTATTTAACAAATACTGTGACTTTTCTGTACGCACGAACTAACCATCTGGTTGGAAACTGAGCGAGTTCGTGTCCACGAACTTTCGCGAAGATTGCTACAAATTATCGAATTATGTTAATCTCACGAGTCACGCAGGACACGAGTAAAAGAGAGGGCGGCACCGTGTAGAATATGTATGGAAAAATGTGTTACTCAGATTCAGATTCAGATTCAGATTTATTTCATAATTGTTCAATTACATGTCAAATATATGTATATAAAATATTAAATGAATTGTAAAAACAAAAAATTATATAAATATAATGTTAGGTCTTATGAATTACAATAAATGATAATAATGTATACATAATGTATAATCAGTTGTTTGGTTTATTGGATTTTTCTTCGATCCCGTGCAAAAGTTGGTAACATTTGTACCTTTTTAGAAAGCTTATGAAACAAGGAACTTTTATCATTAATTTTTACGCCAAGTTCATTACATTTTTTTCTAGTAATACTCAATTACTTATAGAAAATTTATACAAAATAATATTTTTATGCAACTTAAGACCGTTTATTTTTGAGACTATGTGAGTTTTGGGCAAGGATTTTTTTTTCGAAGCAAGCACTCATTTTCAGCTTTTAAAAAAATATTAATTTAATGTAAACGGTGTAATGGTTTTTTTCAAAATTAATTGTTTTTATAAATTAACAAGGAAGAAAATTTCAAAAAAATCTAGAAACTGTAATATCTCAATAACCATACATTTTTGACCCCTGGTTAACTGGACTTATTTTGTTGCAAATGACCTCTAGTATAACCCCTTTGAAGGATCACGTCGAATGACCAATCATTCTGTATAATGCTATTAGGATATCATCTGTTCTTTTTTTGCAAAAGAGAATTTGATAGTTGAATCGGTTATTTGTATTTGAGATGTCCCCCACATGTCCATGAGACCTCATTTTAGAGGAGCTACAAAAAACATTATGATTAGACCAAAGTATAATTGGGACTATTCTTAACTATAATATATGATAAAGGATTGAAACTCAAATACTACATCTACACATAAAAAAAAACTAGTTAAAGTCAATTGACTTTTGGAGTTTCTCAATTACACGAATAAAACAATGATTATTAAGTACAACAAATATTATTTATTCATATTTTTTTTTAAATTAAAAAAGCTATTAAAGCAACGATACCAATTCACCAATTTCTTTTTGACAGAAACTATAAAAGACAGCCATAAAGGTTCTTTCCACTGACGCGGAGCTGGGTGGAGCGGAGCGGAGAAGAGCAGTGGAGTGAGTCTGAGTCTGGGTGTATTATATCTGTATATGTATGTATTTAAATGTATATGTGTACATATATATCAGTTTCTGGTTCACATAGTACAGGGAATCCTAGTTTGGGGCCAGGTGACCGTGTGTGATTTGTCCCGGATATTATTATTATAGTGTTTTCACTGAAGCTGCGCGGAGATTTCAAGCACTGTGGTTGGTCAGTTAACGGTCCGCTCCTTTACACTCCGCCTAGCTCCGCGTCAGTGAGTTCATAATATAGGGTGACTTTGAATTAGTTCTTGATACGAAACACTTTTGTATCAAGAACTAATTTAAAATCACCCTATATTTTATTTGAAATTCCGCCGTACTCCGCTCCTTTCCTCTTACACTGTTTCCACTGACGCTGAGCAGAGATTTCGAGCACTGTAATTGGTCAGTTCACGGTCCGCTCTGCTCCGCCCAGCTCCGCGTCAGTGGAAACGCACCCTCAGACTGAGCAGACAGCGATTGAGTAGGGCAAGTAGTATAGAAACCCCACATGTCTGTGGACATGTGGGGTTTCTCAACTAAACGTTAAAATCAAATTGCCACATTTTGTAAGTTTGAAGTTAAACTTCTCTGAATTCTCTCTGAATTGTGTATTTACTCCTAATAATGAACTGTCATGCATAACACGATTCGACAAAATTGTGACTTGTGGGGTTTCTGAAATAACCGATTCAGTTGTAGGATACGTGATAGTATTCTCTGAAGTTTTATTTCACAATCAGTATCTTCTATGAATAGTATGAACTCAATCCTCTACTTGTACTAAGGCATTTCCAGGCAAGATAATTGTTTCGGGCCTGCACAACAACTAATGCGGATTTTAATTAATGATTTGAAATTACCATCTATTTATGTTTATTAAAGGCAATAATAAAACATCAATATTATAAAAAAAGTATGTAATAACTTTTTTTATAATATTTCTTTCGTAGCGATAGTGACTGTTCCCAAACGGATAGCTTGAGAAATGTTACGTTGAAAACCCATCGCATCCACGCTTTGAGAACGGGCGAGGCACATAGCTCGGATGTTGTTAATTAAGGGCGTTAAGAAAATATAGTATAATAAGTACTATCCAAATGTTCCATACATTCAGACCTCTTACCAAAATTCAAAATTAAAATGTACCAAACTGAACTTGTACACTGAATGTTTCGAGAAGTGGGCGAAGCGAGAAGAAAGTCGAGATGAATGTCCTTTTTTTCTATGTTTTAAGATAATTTGGTTTCAAGTTTCCAAATGGTGAAAAAATGACGAATGACGAACTTACTTAGAATTAAAATCATTTTGGACATTCATCATTAATGCAGTGGACCCTTCAAATTACAATTATGTCAGTTATGAGCTAGGAGTTTCATCTAAGTCAACCTATAAATGAGTCATGTAACCTTCTTTATTACATGCCGCGTTCTTCTTTGCATGTTATGTAATGAACAAATAAAACAGTGACTAACATCTTTGACGGACATGAGCATCATGTCGGGGTACTGCCGACGCAGCATCGTTCGCGACTTGTCCCCGATGCAGACGAGCTTGTGGGTTTTGCCGTCCGCTTGTCGTGCCGCCAGCTCCCGCCGTATTCGCCGCGCGACGCCGCTGTGCACGCCTCCACAAAGACCTTTACACGCAACATAACATAATATTATATTACATAACATAACATAACATAGCATAGCATAGCATGGCATGGCATGGCATGGCATGGCATGGCATGGCATGGCATGGCATGGCATGGCATGGCATAGCATAGCATAGCATAGCATAGCATAGCATAGCATAGCATAGCATGGCATGGCATAGCATAGCATGGCATGGCATAGCATAGCATAGCATAGCATGGCATAGCATAGCATAGCATGGCATAGCATAGCATAGAATAGCATAGCATAGCATATAATAGCATAGCATAGCATAGCATAGCATAGCATAGCATAGCATAGCATAGCATAGCATAGCATAGCATAGCATAGCATAGCATAGCATAGCATAGCATAGCATATAATAGCATAGCATAGCATAGCATAGCATAGCATATCATAGCATAGCATAGCATAGCATAGCATAGCATAGCATAGCATAGCATAGCATAGCATAGCATAGCATAGCATAGCATAGCATAGCATAGCATAGCATAGCATAGCATAGCATAGCATAGCATAGCATAGCATAGCATAGCATAGCATAGCATAGCATAGCATAGCATAGCATAGCATAGCATAGCATAGCATAGCATAGCATAGCATAGCATAGCATAGCATAGCATAGCATAGCATAGCATAGCATAGCATAGCATAGCATAGCATAGCATAGCATAGCATAGCATAACATAACATAAACAGATTTTAATGTGCTGCACAAAGTTCATATAAGACTTTAATGATGACTGTGTTTAAATTAAACAACTAGCCTTTTGCTTAATATTACAAAAAATACTTTTGAAACTTTTCAGATTCATAGATTAAAATTGCTATGTACATTTTTGTTACATGCTGTATAGCGATAGTATACAGTACAGAAGAGTAGATAATTATCGGCCACTTAACTCCTGACCTGTTTCATGTTTCAAATTGACTCGGGGGGCAGCGCGACCTCCAAAAAACCTCGACCATGGCCGAGTTTTCAATTTTTCATAAACGTTGGTAGTAGTCGAAACGACCAAATTCATAATTTGGCGGTTTTAAAACATGTTGAAAATCAAAGAAATTTACTTGAATAGAAACGAATATTACTCGCGTTACATTATTATGACTTTTAAATTCATTCAATTCATATGCTGCGTTTTTTTTAATTAAAAATATACATATGTCATTACTAAATAAGATCGAGTAAAATAATAGTATGTGTCCACAAACTGAACAATTCTGATCCTGCTTTACTGATCAAACTTTTCTTTCAAAAACATATAAAGAAATTAAGGATGCAACAAAAAAAATTGTGCATGCTTATGATATGAAAAGTCTTTTATAAAGTACCTAAGGGGCTGGACATGGTGTGTAAAAATATAACGAATAATCGAACACTGTTTCCTTACGCAATTTATGGAAGGAATTGCTGGAGAGATATTTGAATTGCGTTTTAACTGTCGTAAGTAAACAGAGCTGTACAAACAAGATCTTTGCCCTAGATATTGTACAAGGCGACGCAATAGTTTCAAAGCATTTTTGTGGCCAATCTTATAAACTAAATGACTTACTAGGCGACTCATTTTCTTGACATAAATTGGTGGCCTTATAAGTTGGTATAATAATGGTAGTACCTAGTAAGTAATAATAAATATAATTCCCTTTTAGATACATTTTTCTACACAATTCTCTATGGGGAGTGCTCTGAGGAATTGTTCGGATTGATCCCTGCCGCCTCTTTTTGCCATCGTTCTACGCGACAATTTTTTCATCCCCATCATTTAGATGGTTGGCAGTCCACATTCCGCAACTGTACGTTTCACTTGAAACTTTCTGCCTCGCACAACCAAACTGTGGAATTAATTGTCACCTGCGGTATTTCCGGTGATCGCTTATCATCAGGTGATCCGCACGCTCATTGTCATAAAAAGAAAAAAAACCATTGATTAATTTTATTTTTTACCCCCATTTGTTGTTTTAGTTGGAGGATATCTAAAAATAAATTAACTAAGTTTTTATACAGATTACAGGGTGTTAAAAAAAGTGCGTTTGAGATTTTAAGGGGTTAATCAGAATCAAGTACAGGAAAACCGATCTACAACTTTTTTCAGTTTCCCATACCAATTCTTGATTCACTAGTATGGGAAACTGAAAAAAAATGTTGTAGATCGGATTATTTTATATTTTTCCTGTATTCAATAGTTGATTCTGAGAAACCCCTTAAAATCTCAAACGCACTTTTTTAACACCCTGTATAATTAGTTACGTCAAAGCCACAGACAAGCGACGATATAAAACTTCTTTGATCAAAACAATCACAAAAAAATCGAACTAAGATTTTGCTGCGGATAGATTCTCTTGCTTCTCTCTAGAGCCCCAAAAATAAAACAAATAAAAATGACTGTGTGTGTGTGTCCGTCCCGCCCGTGCTCAAACGCCCAGACCACTGGACGGATTTGGATGAAATTTGGGTTAGGACAATATTTTGTTTATATTTCCAGTTGTGTTTTTTATTTTTTTAATAACACCATCTTTTAGGGTTGCCACCATAGTAAAAACACTATTATTTTTTTGCTCAAAAATGGCTCTAACGATTTTGATTAATTATTATTTTTATTACATATACATATTTTTATACCACCTAGTACATTAGATAGTTGGTTACTCTGTGAAAAATCTGGTACTGATACCTTCCATACAAAAATAAGGTTTTAGTTTTTTTTCTCAAAAATAGCTATAACGATTTGAATGAAACTTTGTACCTTTTAATAACTTTATGCGGCCTACTATACTAGGTAATCAATTATTACGGGCCATACCAGGATAAGGTAGGTACCTCCTATACAAAACGACATTTTTAATTTGTGAAGTCTATCACTTGCTACTAATTATGAATGTTTTTTTACTGATTTATGATAACCGATGAAAATCCTGTGTATGTCAGATAATATAAAAGAATTCGCGAGAAAGTGTGCACAGCGTGGCTGTACAGTTCATTCTAGTTAGATAAAATTCTGTCGTTTCTTATATTTCAACAATACGTAGGTAGGTAGGTACCTGCAATATGTACGAGTAACTGCAATTTATTATGACGTGAATTCGCGAAACTTAAATATAAACATAAGTTGTTATGAGAGGTATATATACAGCGTTGTGTTTATAAATTAGTATCATATGAAAAGTCCCTGATCCCTCGTGTGATAATAAGTGTATGTATTTGTATCTGCTTGTTACTTTCGAGCGATTGAATTGGAGCAAGCGACGAAGGAATAAGAAACTATTTACATGGCAAAAATTGAACTTGATATTTTGATTGGGTTCAATTGTCTTGCACTAATAAAGCTCTGAATCTGAGATAGAATCTGGTCTAATGATTTTATATACTAACTTTGTATATTTTTCTATGGCCTAAAGAAAATAATTGGTAACTTCAGAAAATATCAGTTTGTGTGGGGTACCTCATACGAGTACACAAACCAAAGTTGTCGTTTTGCTCAAAAATGACTAACGATTTTAATGAAACTTTGTAAGTACGTTGCTAACTTTTTATGCGGCCTACTATGCTCGATAGTTCATTATTACTAGAAATGTCGAAATAGGATATTTTTTTCTACTGGTTATGAATATTTACTGCTGATTAATATTGAGTACTGAAAATCTTGTGTTGTGTAATGTGTATGCCAGGTGGCAAAAGGTTTTGTGAGAAAAGTATGCACACCGTAACTATACAATTAATTTTTTTATCTGTGCAACTATAAGATCAATGGCAAAATTGTTAAGATAAGTACTGACTCTACTTAGTCACGCAAAGATGTGAATTTCATTTTTGATTTAGAATTTTCTTTGGCAAGAGTTTTATGTGTCGATACTGACTTACATTAGGAACCTACAGAGCACGGTTATCATCTCATACCCTGGAAACCTAATTATTATGGGTACTTTGTTAATTCTACCTTTACCGATAATTACCTCTATCAGAAGTGACTGCAACATACAGTCTTTTCACCTTCTTCTCAGCTTCTTTGTCTTCAGGCTTCTCAGCGACCGGCTCCGGCGGCGGCTTATCTTTGTCATCCTTCTTCTTGTCCACAGTACCCTTCACCAGCTGCGTGGATTCGTAGAATTTGCGGGGCCCATAGCCAAATGGTCTCGCCGCCTGCAGTTCACGCTCTGCACGCGTAAATCTAACGAAAATCAAACTTTTTCATGCGTACAAGTTTATAAATCACGATTTTTTGTGAACGTTTCTCTATAATTTTAAAAGCACCTAATACTCTCTTTTGCTTTAGTGTAGTGTAAATATTATATTAGTTATTGCCAAATTACAAACTCGATAGAAAAAAAACGAAGATTTAAAGTACCTACAGCTTGATCGTTAATTAACCACCAGGTTAAGAGATGTCTCAGGGAAAATAGTGAAGCATTATGGTATGAAACTGCTACATAATTGTAGATGTAAGTTGCACTACACAGTGACTTACTTGCTAGCAGACACCATTTTCATAGTTTTAGTAATCTTTTGAATATTTCTAATTGATTTCAGCCGCATGGCCACTTGTTTGAGTTGCACCATTTTTTTTTAATTAAGTAAGTATTTTGTAGAACTAAAAATAACTTATTACTATTTACTATTCAGATAAATTTTATTTACTATAGAAAAGATGTTACTTGTTATGACTTTTTATGACTCATAAGTGACGCCTTCAATATTGAGGTTATCTGTCATAAATATATATTTTTTGTCTTATATCGTTTAAAAAGATCTTACTTATTTGCATTTTTAATACTAGAATATAGAATGTACACGTAAAATGTACATACTTTAATCATTGTGTTGGTTCTTTATCTTAAAGGTTAGCTTTAAAGTCCGTTCTGGTCTGCTTGCCTTGAAACGTCGCTCAAAATAGCTAGAGCATTTACTTAAAGCGCAAAACTAACGTAACTTTACGACTGATTGCATGTTCAGTTTTATCAGAGCCTTGAATGTAGTAATATATCTGAGCTCAGTTTATTATTTTCTACGAGTACATGTACCTATCTAGAATCTAAATATAAAACCATTCAGAAAGCGAACCCTGCTGCTGCTGAAAAAAGCCACGTAATAAAATCCTGCGAATCCATAAACATAATCAATTAAAAACAGTTCATCCTCAGTGTACATGTATATGCTTAGTAGTTGTAGTTAATATTGTTTAGTTTCCTTCAAAACTGCTATTACCTAAGGTTAGCCTAAGGACTCTAGAGCAAGTTTCTAGACTCGCGAGAATCGTGGGCAGTTTTTCGTAATTCTTTGTCGCGTAATTGGTGCTGGTGTCGCGTTTGAGCTGCGCCCGCGTCGTTGGCCCGTGACGTCACACGTCACAGCCAATATAAGCTCCGAGCGACAACGTTCGCGTTTGTTTACAAGTTCTCTTACGTTTACACAGTCGCTACATTGCGCCTTAGTTTGAAATATCGAAAGGATATTGCTTGAAGAGAAAATGGAAGTTCCACAGCCTACAGCGCAAGAGGTTCTGTCCTCGTCTCCTCCAGATAAGGTTAGTTCTAAAGGTTTTACGTGTAAAGAGGTTTTAACGTCTCAAGGGTTGTTTGTTCATGGTGATATTTAATTACCAATAATATAAATACTAAATAGCCTGTAACTGAACAACTTATCCCAAGGATAGATACCTTAGGTCAAAATAATAAAAGATACTTTATCTGAACTTTTAGGGGATATTTTATTTTGTTGTGCAAACTGAATATTATCCTCTTTTCTTGGGAAACGTGGTTTATATTTTTCTTTCTTGAGTACATTTTTTAATACTTGGCATGAATTCTGTACTAAGCACATAAAAATTGAAAAATTTTAAGGCATAATTACTAATTTATCGTTTAATTTTTAAAATGTCTACTATAAGTAGATATAACTCATGCCTTAAATAACTTGTTACTTTACTAATTTGCGAATTTTATACATCATCACAGCTAAGCTTGGCGCAATTTTAGCAATGTTAGAATAAAAGTTGATTAGTATGATGACTAGTTTAGTAGGTTCCCCTTAACCGGTTTTCTTTTTGTAGTGTTTACCAACATAGCTCGTAAGTACTGTGTGCTGTATTTTAGTACTACAGGTACGCTTAATATATTACTGTGCTAAAATGACAACAGGAATATATAATTAATTATTTGTTCCTTCTATCTTATCATATCTCGAGTTTTAACAGGACGATGGAACTATGCAAATAGGGAAGTATTTAAATCACTTTGCGAATTTATAGTCGTGACAAAAAGTACAAGCCCCAGTCAACGACTCCTACATCTGTTTTGTTACATAATACCCGTAAAAAACACTTCAATAAACCTAACCTTAAAAATGATCTCCATTATAAAGTAAATATGCTCGCACGAAAAATAAATATGTTCTCCAAATCTGCAATCGTACTCAAAACTTGAAATTATACAGTGTGTTAAAAAAGTGCCTTTGAGATTTTAAGGGGTTACTCAGAATCAAGTATAGAATATAGGAAAAATATAAAAATTACCTGATCTACAATTTTTTTTTCAGTTTCCAATACAAGTGACTCAAGAATTTGTATGGGAAACTGAAAAAGTTGTTGATTAATATTTTTCCTGTATTCTATACTTGATTCTGAGTAACCCCTTAAAATCTCAAATGCACTGTTTTAACATCCTTTATTTTTGAAGAACTTAACTGTGGAAAATGAAGAAAAAAGTTGTAGATCGGTTTTATTTTATTTTTACTATACTCAATACTTGATTCTGAGTTACCCCGCATATATAAAATGAAATTTAAAAACATGGTTGTCAACTTCTGAAATATAAATACGAGAAATAGTAGAATAAATAGCGAAATGCTTTGCATGGTCCGACAAAAACTTAGTTGGTTCAATTTTTATGTATTTTCGCTCTTTTGTGTATCCAGTTTTGATTGCCTTCGAAAACGATTTTATTTTTTGGTAATTTTCTCTTTGAATTAACAATATACAAAAAGTCAATCGATCGATATCGCAAAATTCAAGATGTGGCCTAGAATGTTATAAAAAATAGTCACTTAGTCAATATTCAGTTTTCAAATTAACCATTCTGATGATGATAGCACTGCAAGTCTACGTTAACCAGAAAACAGACCGTGGGACCAAATTGAGGTTCGAGAGAATTTGTGAACCAGAGTATGTTGGATGAGAAACCATCAGACTATAACCTTGAGACCATTGCAACAAGACCAAATGCTGAAACTCTGATATAATTTTCGTTGTTTAGTGTTATCAGTGATAACAATGTTCAACGAAGATGATCTCAGTATCACTATGCACTTTAACGAATCGAAACTTTTTTTATGAGCACACTCCGGATCCCTCATCAGGTCAGCTCCCCACAGTCTAATAAAACCATCGAAAAACCCCTTACAGTACGTCCTCTCAACAAAAATAATTATCTTAACCTGCTTACATTTTCCAGATGAAAATATAGGAAAAGAAGAGGACTTCCTCTTTTTTGGAAATTGCTTATGATCTACGTGAGAAAAACATGTGTCCATATTCACCAAGTATTCACCAATACTCACTCTATTAGAAATAGCTTATCGTTGAGAAGTTCTGTGGCCTACGTTTTTAAAAAGATTATGTCATACACAAAACGATACGATGCGACGCGACAGTACAACCAGACACATAGTCTATTAAAATGCTTGAAAAAGAAATAGAGCAAAAAGTATTGCGGCTCATTACTGATTATGTAATATATGTCCCTTTTTGTGGAATTAAAGTTATACTTAAAATAGTAGAATTTTTGACAGATTGCACATAAAAACATCATACCAAATTAACACTTCTACTAAGTTTTCTTTGGTCCAAAGAAGTTGTTTGGAAAATAAGATAATTTTAAAACACCGATTTACATTTTTGTGTTTATTTACTAGAACATTCTGCATTGTCTAGACTTGATAAGAGAATTAAATGGTACTTAGTTTACAAGTATTTATTTATTTAATTAATTTTATTAATTATTAATAATTATTATTTAATGATTAAAATACTATCCTTTAAATGGCAACTAAATTAAAGATTTGTATCTATTAATTAGGTAATGGTTACCCATGAATGCCCCTTTAATTATCATCAATTAGGAGTCCTAATTTAGGACTAGTATGAATCATCTATTTTGGTTAAAGTCAGGTTAAGTAAGACCAAATTGTTAATGTTAGATTTGTGAATTTGCTCACGATATGTAATTTTATTCTTGACGACCGTGATCTAAATGATAATCAAAGCTTGTGCCATTTTTTCCGATATCTGAGCAAAATATGATCATTAAATTTATTTTAAAATTATATTAAACTAGCTTCTGCCCGCGACTTCGTCTGCGTGTAAACAGTATCCTATGAAAAAATCCAGGATATAAAATATTTTTGTGCCAAATTTCATTTAAATTCGTACAGCCGTTTTTGCGTGGTTGAATAACAACATCAAATCTTTCACATATTAAATAGGACTTGTGACATTTCTTTACAAATATTACCATAATACCATTGATATTTTTTATAAAGTAAATGTAAACGAAAATAAATGTATTTTGTCACTTTTATGTTAAAAAAGTCAAAAATAAAAATATGAAGTGCCATATAATTTTATCTGTGCTAGTAACGACCCCCAATTAACCATTGTAGATGCTATTCACATGAGAACCGCGAATAGGAGCACCGCAGACTGATACTGGTATGTCTGCTTGCTAAGAACAATTTAATCCAAGTAGAAGGTAGCAAAAGCGATTCCCTTTGGTTTCTTCAAAGGGCAACTTATGCTTGGAGACTGTGAGTCAAGCTTACTTCGCCTCTCCTCACAGTCTTAGTGATAGTTCGAAGTACAAGAGAAGACCTAGAAGTCACAACGGTAGTTTTTCAAACAAACTTATAACTCGAGCTTGAAAATAAAAGAGTCATGGCAAAATAATTGAATTTGATATTGTTATAGGAATCGTTGTTATTGCAATAGGTAATCATATTATGATGATCGATGAAGCTATAAAATTGAAAATATATATTTCTTTGTGTTTCTGTGGTTAAAGCTGGACTGGACGGACTGGATAAAATTTGGGCTAAGGTATGGTATTTAAAGATAGGAAAATATTTGTAAGAATATTTAAAATGGTAATAAATTTTATAACATCATATCTTTAAGACTTCAGGAAATAGGTCCAAAAATCTTTAGAATAACATCAGATAGGTATATGAATATTCTTTATGTCAAAAAAATTTACGTTGCATATTATATATTTTATTAAATTTAAAACTACATTCGCATTGATGTATTCATTCATATAAAGGTTTAATATATGTTTGTTTATAATTATATATTATCTGGTTGGTAGAAAGCAGACAAAACCGATTCACTCTCATCTCATATAATCAGTAAATTATTACAAGTCATGTAGGAGCGACACGACAGCACGGTCTTTATCGCAATTGTTTTTGAAAATAAGCTCGTATGTAGCGGGCGTCGACATGTGATGTGTCCCGCGCCGGGCCGAGGGTTATCGCGCGGCTAATTCTTGATGTACGTAGTAACCTGAATATGCCAACTAATAGGACTCTTCTTATCGATATGCAATTGACCCTTGTCTTTTGTAATTTGCAGCCAAAATTGATGGAGGGAAACTACATTCGCGAAGGGCGCGACTCTGGCAAATCAACTTGGATCCTGTTTTCCCCCGAGTCTCCCGACCAAGCAGGCAGCTTAGCCCGCTTCTTGGGGATCTTTTCATCCCATGGTGTCAACCTAAGCCACATAGAGTCCAGGTCCTCAGCTAGAAGACCTGGTTATGAGTTCATGGTTGAATGTGAACATACTGCTGGTGATTTTGGAGCTGCCCTCGAAGAATTAAAGAAGAACGTTGGCTATTTAAATATTATATCAAGGAATTACAAAGATAACAGATGTTAGTATTAAATAAAAAATATTCAAATACATTACTTTTAGATGCTATTAGAAAGAAAATACATTTATTATGTATCTGAATAATGATACGTCTAAGTAGCTCACTCTAAAAAAGTAGCTGTATTATTGATGATGTCTTTTTTATTTTAGCGGCTGTGCCATGGTTCCCGCGGCGTATTCGCGATTTGGACAGGTTCGCTAATCAGATCCTGTCTTACGGAGCGGAGCTAGACGCCGATCACCCCGGCTTCACAGACCCCGAGTACCGCGCCCGGCGGAAGTACTTCGCCGACATCGCGTACAACTACAAGCACGGCCAGCCACTGCCGCACGTCAACTACACCAAGGAGGAGATCGCCACGTGGGGAGTCGTCTTCCGGAAACTTACCGAATTGTATCCGACACACGCGTGCAAGGAACACAACCACGTCTTCCCGTTGCTCATTGAAAATTGTGGATACAGGGAGGATAATATTCCACAGTTGGAAGATGTTTCGAATTTCCTAAAAGGTGAGACAGCAAGAATTAGCAAGTAATCTATATTTATAAAGATACATCCTATTATTATTAAGGGGCAATTTTCTCCCCAGCCATTTCTTTTCCTTACAATTAGTTATACATCTGTGATATTCAGCTGTGTCGCAACCAAGATAAGATAGCGCTGCGCAAGTCATCACTTCATTTAAACATTACTTGATATCTTGACCAACACCTCTTGCAGACTGTACCGGTTTCACCCTCCGGCCCGTAGCCGGTCTGTTGTCCTCGCGTGACTTCCTCGCCGGGCTGGCCTTCCGCGTGTTCCACAGCACCCAGTACATCCGGCACCACTCGCGCCCGCTCTACACCCCGGAGCCCGATGTCTGCCACGAGCTGCTGGGCCACGCCCCACTGTTCGCTGACCCCGCTTTCGCGCAGTTCTCCCAAGAAATAGGATTAGCCTCGTTGGGAGCACCCGATGACTACATTGAGAAACTCGCTACGGTAAGGAATGGAACAACATTTGATTACTGTTGCAAATTAATTACGATGTTAAATAGGCTATTTATTTATTTATTTTGTTGTTTATTGTACACTGATACATGATAAATACAAGGATTGTGAACGTCATTACAAATGGTATGCTTTAACTCTGTAAGAGTAAAGAGTAGAGGCTAAAGATATTTTATAAAATAAAATGATTACAAGCTCATTATTACTAGGTATCAAAGCCTGTATACGCTGTAATTTTCATTATGTTTACAGTGCTTCTGGTTTACCGTCGAATTCGGTCTTTGTCGACAAGAAGGCAAGCTGAAAGCCTTCGGTGCTGGCCTCTTATCGTCGTTTGGGGAGCTGCAGTACTGCCTAACAGATGAACCAGAACTCCGAGACTTTAACCCCGAAGTTACTGGATGTCAAAAATACCCTATAACCGAATACCAACCCGTCTACTTCGTCGCCAACAGTTTTGAAGATGCTAAGGAAAAGATGATGTAAGTGTATTATTCTTAACGTTATGTTATTGCATTACGTTATTACCAATATGTAAACGTCGACGTAGATAAATATTTTTGTTGTATTTATCATGATAACTTAACTGAACACGTACTATATAAACAAGTATCTGTATATAGAATATGATAAAAAATGTGCAGAACCTTGTTATTGAACTATAAAAAAAAAATACATTGCGAGCCAAAGGTATATATTATATAAATGGTTAGCAACAAAACTACCTCCTATGCATGAATCCTACCTATGAAACCTGGAAAATAAAGCTTTTGTAACTGTAACAAGTATCTTATTTTACGAAAACGATTAAATAATTTGCCGTTATATGTTAAAACTATAATATGTATGTATATAGGTACTATAAACGCATAACTTTTTTACATTATGTTATTTCCAGAAAATTCGCCGAGACCATCCCCCGTGACTTCAGCGTGCGGTACAACCCGTACACGCAGAGTATCGACATCCTGGACTCCCCCCGGCAGATGCGCGACCTGCTGCGAGGCGTACACCAGGAAATGGAGCTGCTCCTCCATGCCATGGACAAACTTTAAAACTTCACGGACCTATAAGTACTCTTTTCTTGCCATAAAGAGGCCTTTGTGGAACTCGCCGCTTCAAATTTGGAATGAATTGGAAGATTTAAAAAGTTTATACTTATATACACTATGGATAGATAAGATACCTAAAAGTGATAAAACATTACTTGTTCTACATATCTACATACAAAAGGTCAAGTCAGATTTCGCGCAATAGTGATACCCTTGAACCCGTGTTCAGACATAAACTATGATAGTTACTACCAACAAGATCGACCATTGATTGGATTGGAATATTTTGATTCGATTTCGATAGTGTTCTGAACTCCAAATATTTCTGATGGAATGCTCACAATATCATAAAGAAACTTTGATTATTATAATCGCATAATGTCAGCAATAAACTGCCAATTTTAAAATTATTGCTGATTTAATATAGTGTCTTTTGACTAAATAAAAACCTACCTAACTAAATGTAGATATTTAAATTGTAAAGAGTATTTTAAGATCACATCTATGATTAACTATTAAATAATTATAGTATAGTTAAGTTTGAATAAGTGTATAGTTAACAGGATTATAAATAATTTATTTAGGTCTTTTTATGCCAATTTATTATAAGGTATATAGTTTTAACGTTATTTATCTGTCTTTTATTAGAGTAAGTCTTTCAATTAATTAATTCTAAGTTATTATTAGGTTTTTGAAAATTAAACATCAATAAAATTTATTCAACATAATATATTTCAATATAATTTGTACAGAATAAAAGTACCTAGTACTTATTTCCAATAAAATATTATTAAAGATGACAAGATGATAAATTAATTAAAAATGCAATATAAATAAATGTAATAAAATATACAATGTTTTATTTACAATAGCTACTAAACATTTATTTTTCGTTTAAATTAATGAACTTAATAAATATTATTTAAAACATCTTTTTAGCTTAGTTGCATCTAAACATTAAGTCGTTGTAACAGAAAACTATTGTTAAATTGTTATTATGATCAAGGAACGTCTTGGTTTTATTATGTAGGTACACTACCTAGTGTTATAGAAGAAATGAGGTATGGCTTCTACTTGAATATTCTAGTTCATGAAAGATAAGAAAGTATTACTTAATCAAGCATTAGATATTGAGAATCTCTACATATTGTCGTCTATGCGAAAGAAATGGCCGTAGCGAGTGAGCCATTTTTTAACATATAGATAATAAATAATTATTTTAAATTTTATAAATAAATTGTAGATCCACTCTGTACATACAATACTTTCACTGACATATTCTGCTCTGGTCTGGCATACACAGCAAGGCAAAGACACAAACACAGGATTTTTTATGGTTAATTTTTTGGATTTAATTAGTGTAAGAAAATCTATTTTTATCAAAATAATAATTTCATAATTATTTGCCATGACAATACTGATTTGTTTACACACATTATATAATTACGATGATACAATTTTGTTGAAGAAGTGGCCAGTTGCTTTAGAATGGAAGACGAAGACTGGGAAGTAATTATTGTTTAATTATAAATTGAATTTTAACTTATGAAAGTACAAGAACTACTTACTTTTATTATTCAAGGTGTTAACAAAATACCTGGTAGTACTTAAACCAGTGTCTCTGCTAGTGAAACTGAACAACTTTTCCCAAGGAACCCATAGTCATTTCGCGAAAAAAATTGTGTACTTTTCTAACAAGTCGGTCACCTGGCCCACTTAGTATGGGAAGTCAAATTTTTTTTTTTTGCAAATTGACTATGGATTCCTTTGGAAAAGCCTCAGTTTAAATAGTACCAGCTAATTTTTAACACCTTATATAAGTTATAGAACAAAAGTTTTTCAATATCATGAGCGGGATATAGGCAAATATTATATTAATTCTTATAAAAATCTGAACAATTTTTTTTCTACCACTTTGCTGTAATTTAAAAAAAAATGTTCACCTGGTCCACCTCCATACCATATTGTCCTGACTGGTAGGTATATTTTGTCATACTTAATGTAACAAAATATTGGGTCTGTCAATAATAATTATAAGTACTAAAATGAATGATGAGAAGTGCAGTGAGTCAAGTCGGTACATACTACCTTCGCCGTACGCTATGTATGCTTCTACTACATCATAAACTCAAAAATCAAAATTCATGGCAACGTACATTTCGGCACATTTTCTTAAAAATATAGCCGCCATCAAATATTAAGTTATAGAAACTAAAAACGCTTAGGATATGACCTGCAGTTGTATCACAGTGATAAATAAAAAGTGTACTTTCATCCGTAATTTTTCTTAGTTATTTCCGTAGGCGTGTTTTTCTAACAACGTTAAGTAAAGTTTAAGCGTGTTTAGGTAAGTATATGTTTTGTCTGCAGCTATACTGCTACATTATATTACTATTACTACATTACCGCATAGTAAAGTTTCGATTCCATTCATGAATGAGGGTAGATTTATAAATGCCATGAGATTATTTACAAGAAGCTATAAAATTTAGGCGACAAATACTACATCATTAATGAAACATTTAATTTTAAACCTCACTCTGCATGCAGTGGATCGATGAATCTTCCGACAGCTCATCCATTGAGGAGTCCGTGAATGAGGTACCATCTGCAATGAAAACAGTTTAGTTAAGATTTTTTTGAATATTTTATTGTTATCAGATATGTATGTATAATCAGATCGTTACCTATTGGAACGAAAGGAGGCTTGTTTTGAAAAGAATATGTGAGATGCAGGTTAATGGGGCGGCCAAACCCCACTGGATCCGCGTCTCGAGACATCACTGTGGACAAAGGATGGGTTAGGCAATACTGATTACGTACACGTTTCCAAATTTTTACATAATACTTATTATAGTAAAAATTTTTAAGTAACAAAAAATACAAAAATTCGCAAAAGCTCGCCAGCGTAATGTGACACGTTTAACTTATTTTAGTTTATTTCCTATCATACTTAACGTACAGATACAATAATTGACAATTCGAGAACCTCGCTAGCTGGCTGTGAATACTAACGTTGATTTTGTTTTCCCTTCCCGGTGTGTTGGTGTTTCTTCTGCCGTGCGCGGCTGTTCTGAAACCAAACTTGCGTGACCCTCTTGCTCAGGCCGGTGACCTGCGCGATCCTCTCCAAGTCCTGCCCGTCTGGGTTCGAGTCAAGCTGGAAGTTTGCTTGTAAAACTTGCAGTTGTTCTTCTGTGAATGTGGTCCGAACTCGCTTTGCTTTGCTCTTGTGGTAGCCCTCCGAGTCGCAGCCATCTAGAATAAAAATATCTTTTTTTTTATTGTTGGAGACTTCAAATTTTGAATAGAATGGTACTGTAAACACTAGAAGGTGAAACAAAACCTTTGTGTTAACTTACACTGAAGTTATTGTAAAAAAATGTATAATAAATAAATATAATAGAACATTTAAAATTACCGTCAGATGAAATGGATCCACCATCAAGTGTTTCCAAGTAGTGTGGTTTGCAGAGCACGCGGTCCTCGTGCAGTGCGAACTGCTCGCCGGTGGAGAGCTGGCGGCCGCAGGCGTCGCAGGCGAAGCACGCCAGGTGGTAGACCTGTTCCCGCGCCTTGCGCACCCAGTCCGACGAAGAGATGCCCCGGCAGCACTTGGAACACTTTGCGCCGAAGCTCCTGCCGACAAGCAAACGTACTCGTATCGAATACCGTTTCGTTTCGAAAATAACGATAACTATTTACTTGTAACATAAACTCACTGAACACTATAATAGTGATATAGTGCGGTAATAACTCCATGTAGCCTCTCAAACGGCGGTTTTCGTTTTTGTAAAAAAACAAGTAGTGTATTACGAGTTATTTAGCTCGGTATATCCGACATGAGACTCAGGCGCTTGATATTTATTGCTATATAAAAAGTTGCCAGCCGTTCGTAAGCTAACAAGAAATATGTAGTTACAGTATAACTGTATCCAATGGATGATATACTTTTATTAAAATAAAAACAATAAATTCTAGACTTAATTGAGCTCTAAGTACTGAATAAATATAATTTAAGTTTGTTTGTTTTAACTGATATACAAAAACTACTAAATATTAATTCAAGAACTGCAAATTTCGCTTTATTGTAATATAAATTAACTTCAAGATATCACTTCGCATCGCTTGTAATAAATTAAATCGTAAAATATGAAATTCGCATCGCTGCAGAAGATAAAAAATATTTAAAATAATGTATAGTCAATTAAAATAGGTAACTACTTACCTGTTAGGGATACGGCGATATAAGCTTTAGTTGTGGTTAGTTGTTTATTTTTATACATTAAATAATTTAATGTTATTATGTCTTTATCTTATAGAAAAAAATAACGATTTCAAATCTTTCTTTTCATAGTATTGATTGTCCCACTGCTGGGCAATGACCTCCCCTATCCTATCCTTTAGTATGAATCCGTCTCCCAGGCCAGACCTTGCCATCCAACACCTCCTTCTCAGTTTGCCGCGGCCTCAACAACCTTCTGACATCCAATTGTGTGGCTATCCTTGCCCACTTATCCGGATGCATGCGGCATTCATGTCCTACCCTTGAGTTTGGTGGCTTTTTCTCATATATAGGCTATTTAGGTCATAGAAAGCAGGGTTGTGTTACGGATTCGGTCGATCCTCTTTAAAACTGATATGCTGTGTTCCATAGCCCACTGGCAAAGCTTGAGTCTGGTATTCTGATTTTCAGGTCTAAGCACCATACTGTCCGTATGTACATATAATATGTCAAAAAGTGCTTCAACGTAAGAGGGAAGTAGACCAGAAGCTCTTCCAGGCTTTATTAATTAAAAGGCTATCAATTTCCTTCTCCTGCCTGTTTTCGAAAGATGCTATCTGGCCCAAGTATTTTAAATATACTCACTGACATATTATAATACTTCATTCCTTTGCTTTTTCGGTACCGATATCTATGCTGTTTGCCTGTCAAGTTAGTGTTAATTTCTAGAAAAATTTCCTCGAGTGCAGGTAAAAAGCTTTGAAAAAAGTGGGTCGGTCGCCTTACTTGATTCCTTTTTAGACTTTAAACTGGACCCAGCCTCTTCGATTTTGATCCTAGTTGAACTGTTACGGTTTATACTCGACGTAGGTTTAATTAACTCTTTATAAAAATATTTTTAAACGACAAAATGAGGGCCACCGAGATCAAACGGTACGGATGATTACTTAATTTATTTGTGAACTCTATTGTTGTTATTGCTTATAGTAAATACTGATCGTAATAATCCGTAATACAGGACGCTTTACAAGCAGTACAGTGGGAGTGAATCGCGTGATTTCCCTATATTAATTTGGTTCGGTTAATGTTCGTTATCTTCCTCTATCGACACAAAATGCACAATTTGCATTTGAGAACACAGCGCTGGCGCATCGAGCGCTACCGTGCTCCGCGTGGATTAGTGGCTGTTGGTCCCTAGTGATCATTCGTCTACCTATGTACTTGTCTTATTTTGCCGCCCAAACAAAAAAAAAAAAACAAGAAATGGCTATGGAATCTACCATAACTGCCATAAAAACCGCCTTATTTTGTTGTAAATTTTACTCAACGCTCTCTATTCTCGACGACGACTCTACTTCGCACCAAAGATGAAAAAGTATGTTCAGCGGGATCTGCTTTATGAATATTGGAGTGGAAAGGTAAATACAGTATGAATGCAAAAAGCCTCTATGTTCCAAAAGCTCCTAAAACTGCCCATCTTACGTCCAGTCGCTATCACAACTTATTAACATTTTGTCGCCGGCTGATTCAATTAACAACTCCTCTTGATCTTGAATAATAATTAACGAAGTGACAGATTAACAAGTTTTAACACTTGGCGGTAATGAAGTTGTTGAGTACTGTATATCGATAAAAATTTGGAGCTGTTTACTATTTATAATAAAAATATTAAGGTTCTCTTCTAATTCTTAATTTATAATACCATTGTAGTTTCTCGGCTTCTAACTAATACAGCCTAGTTAAAATATTATAGATATTTTACTTATAAAAATAGGTTTTTTTTATAATACATACATATAAATGAAAAGCAAATATAAAATTTGTTTTGAAAACAAATTAAACCTACCAACCAAATATGGGTGTCCCGATAGCATTTGACAATATCGGGTGCGTGTGCGCATCTCGACCGCGAACTGCCGCGGGCGCTGTCGTAAATCCTTACTTGTTGATTGCTTTCCATGCCTCCCTTCTCTTCCCCATATTTTAATACGCATTCAGCCCGGCCATTCACTCCACGACGTGATTTAAATTATTTGTTTTAGAGACACTTCCAATAGGCTCGAGATTCATTGGAACATTATACAGGGGTTTGTTTTAACAATTTTGAGGCGCTGGTGCCGCGGGCGGTGTCGGCGGCGCTGCGACGACGGATGCTCGAGGTGCACGCGCACAATGCAACTCTAATTGTGTAGTTTTATGAACGGCTTACTCCAAACAGAGAACAATTTAATTTCTTCAGGTGTGAGGCGTGACCCGGCATGACAAAATGTTAATCAAATCAAAATGGTGAGCGTGAAAGTTATAATTTTATAATTTACAGATTTTTTTAATAAGTTAGCTTGTAAGAAATTTATGTATTGTGTCGGAGTCGGGGGTTTAACCAGAAATACATAAAATAAACTTATTAATACGAAAAACTTCTGTTCTCGAAAATAGTAGAATGTTATTGATAAGTATATGTTTTTACATCTTATGGAAACATCGTTTGTTTGTTTGTTTGTAAACTCTTTATTGATAAAATAAAATATGTACAAAACTTTAACAGGAGTAATATACAATGGCGGACTTATCCCTTACGGGATCTCTTCCAGTCAACCTTATATGTTAACAGGAATTGTAGGTAAAAATGTCAAAGCAGGAGCAAAAGTCACAAACACGACTTGTTTAAACTTATATATATATAACTTACAAACAATTTTGAAATATTATATTACTAAAGCATATAAAATATATATAGAATAAATAAATAAATAAATATATATATATATAACATACATACAGTAATATACATATACAATACATTTATGAGCTCAGGAGCCAGGGTTGGGACACCACAACTTTTTGAGTGAGGATTTGAAAGCGGCGAGAGAAGGACTCAACCTGACGTCTGGTGGGAGAGCGTTCCAGAGGCGAGCGGCGTGTACAGTGAACGACTTGGTGTAGGTATCTGTGCAATGGATTGGAATCGCAAGCGAAAGGTTATGGCTGGAGCGAAGCCTAGAGTCCATAGCCGTACGGAAGCTGAACCTCTCGTGAAGATATCGTGGAGCAGCACAGTTGAACAGCACATTGTAGAGGAGTGTTAAAATATGTGTATCCCTGCGCTGGCGGATCGGTAGCCAGTTAAGTTTCACACGATACTCCGACACGTGGTCATACTTCCGCAGGCCAAAAATGTAACGAATACACAGATTTTGGAGACGCTCCAGTTTAAGAACTAGCTCAACAGTGGGATCTAAAAAGGCAACGTCACCGTAGTCTAGTAAGGGAAGAAGAAGAGAACGAGCAAGCAAGAGTTTAGTTTGAAAAGGAAGAAAATTCTGCAGGCGTTTTAAACCATGAAAGGATGCAAACATCTTTCGACTCACTTCATTGATATGTGCTGTCCAGGAAAGGGTTTGGTCCATGATGACACCCAGATTTTTCACTGTTTTGGATAGTCTTACGACAGTGTTGTTAAACAAAATGTTAGGCATCAACATGGATTGGAATTTACCAATGAAGTGAGGGCTACCAATGACAATGGCCTGCGTCTTGGTTGCGTTTATTACGAGACCAAAATTTTTGGACCATTCTGCAATAGAACAAAGGTCAGCATTTGCCACATCTATAGCCTGAGAGAAGTTAGAGAGAGGAGCGGCGGTGTATATCTGTAGGTCATCTGCATACAAATGAAATGAAGAGCGAAGAGAGTTAGTGATGCTGTTTATAAAAACGGAAAAGAGAATTGGAGACAATACACCACCTTGGGGTACGCCAGAATTAAGAGAGCACCAATCAGAAGATCGATCATCGACCTTTACTAATTGGTGTCTATCAAACAGATAAGATTTGAACCAGGAGAGGGCTGTAGGGGAAAGGTTAAGGGAATTAAGGATACCAAGAAGGATGTCAAAATCTACGGTGTTGAAAGCATTGCTGAAGTCTAGGAGAATAAGTAAAGTAAGCTCCTTCTTTTCTATATTTAGACGAATATCGTCGGTGATTTTTACTAGTGCTGTCACAGTACTGTGCCCCGATCGAAAACCTGACTGATATTCTGAAAGGAGACCATTTACACGCAAATACTCAGCCAGTCGTTTATGAACTATATGCTCAAGCACCTTGGACAACACTGGCAAAATAGAGATGGGACGGAAGTCTGAAAAGGAAGCGGGATTAGGTTTTTTAGGAAGAGGGATTATATGAGCATATTTCCAGGAGGATGGAAAAACGCCGGATGAAAGAGAGCAGTTTAGGATATTAGTCAGGATGGGAGCGATATGTTCTTGGATAGGGATGATCATATCAAGACTTAAGCCATCGTTGCCAACAGCTTTAGTCTTGATAGATTTGAGGATTTTTAGGACTTCATCTACAGTTACCTCTCCCAGTTGAAAAGAAAAGCAGTTAGGACGAGAAATGTTAGATAACTGAGCTAAAGTGTTATTTTTAGTGACGGTATCCAAACTAGCCGGTGACGTGCTGAAGTGTTTGTTGAGTTGATCAACATCAATAGCATTGTTGGTAACATTAGATGCGGATTTACCTACACCAAGAGATTTTAAGAATTTCCACAGTTTAGCAGGAGGACTGCTTTCGATAGTGGTGTGAATATGTTTACGCCGAGCAATCCTACAGACTTTATTACACTGATTCCTCAGTAATTTAAATCGCTCGCGATTACATTCACTGGGGTAGTGGCGTAGATTTATGATTTATGAAGTTAAGATCGGCATCGTCTAGCTATCGAATGCCGATCGTAAACCATTCCAACAATTCAAAGCGAATTACTTTTATTTTAAAAAGCAAATCGTTAAATATTTTGCAATAAGCGGCTGTAGAGATAAAAAATTCTACAGTAACGATGTCTCTGATGTAATATTTTAAATGTGCATTAAATAAGTTTTACAGAAAACAATAATGTAAGCAAAAGAAATAAAATTAACTTAGGTAACCCGGTTCCGAGATATGGCGGTTGTTTTTAATTTCAGAAAATATAAAGACTAAAGGTAAAAATTTTCTGAAATTAAAAAAAACCGCCATATCTCGGTAACCATTAGGGTTTCACATGACATCGAATTTTAAATTCTGATAGATCATGACCTGATCTACCTCCAGTTTCAGTTTTTACTTATACTTACTGGAGTATCATATACAGTGTCTTTCCGAAATATCTGAAAAAAAAGTTTCGTCATGAAACTAAATTATATTACTAAAGAAATTAATACCTACTTAACTTGTTCAAATATTGGAACACAAAAAAACGAAATAGATGATCAAATAATATGAGTAGTCCTAACTTTTTGCGTGAAAGTCGTAGTATTTTTTTTCAGTATTTCATAAGTACTTTATGCTCCTGTGCTCCAGCTTCTTCAGTGTGGATTTCGAATACACACTGCTACTTTTATTTGCGTCATGGTTTCCCATTAAAAAGTAACATTTCGGCTCATACTTGTAACATTCTCCTCTAATAAATTTTTATTCATTGATTTAGAGGCTGAATTTAGAGAAGTTTAGTGGCTCTATTTTTTTTATAAAATACAATAAACTAATGTTCTTGTTTTTGGCTTTAGTAATTTTAGTGGGCCGTAATACTATTTAAATCTATTATCAGTCCATCAATCAAACCATATAACCGAGTAAAATATGTTACTTTACATAGTATTAATATTATAAAATACGTGAAAAATAATTTTATTATTCTGTTATATATAACTAATATAATGGAATGGATGTACGCTATGCGAGCCGCTACTCTACACGAGTTGATGGTACATAACCCATTGTACCGGAATCCGAATCGCATTTATTAGTATATTTTATTTAAATATGATAAAACTTTTTTATGCCTACATGTTATTAAGCACCTATTTTCTCCACGAACAGACAAACCCACATACAAACTCATTGTTTTTAAAACGAGTAGCAAGAATCGATCTACATCGGGTTTATTTATGCGACTAGAGATTAATTAAACGGGGAGACGACTCGAGGCATTTACATAAGACACGGCGCGCGCATTTGCGGCGAGCGGCCGGCGCGGGCGCAGTGCAGTGTGGGCGAGAACATCGCGTGAGGACCTTTCCAAGTATAATGCACTTCTTCTACCTATTTTATACACTTAACAGGTAGTGATAACTGACTGATAACGTGTAAAGTGTGATGAAAGCGAAGGCTATTAAAAGTGTCGGAATTTAGATCAGGAGATAAGATTGGAAATTTAATTAAACACATGGACAAAAGTCATTAAAATTTTACAAACAACATTGGTTTATATAGAGCCTCCGTCTGTTTCTTTTATGCAATAAACTTTAAAACTTCATTACGACTTAAGTTTTACTTACTTGAATTTTATGTTCAAACATCCTGTTACAGAGAACAAAGCACGACAATGGCCCTCAATGGAGACTAGCGCCGGCTACCACACAAAAAGGCTCGCTAAATAAATAATGAACAGATGATATATCAACAAAAGTAATTACGTCTGTGCCCGGCGGCAATCGGCGATTTACGCCGCGGCCGACACCACTCGTTACGGCCAATACATATTTCTACACAAACATAGTGGTCCTTAATGAATATAAAGTAACCGATAAGTTGCACAAATAGTTAATAGGGCAGTTGACAGCATCAACAATTAATTGTGAAATATTTTTCACTAAATAGAGCTATTTTATTGAAACCGCAGAAAAAGTTACTGCCTTAGAATCTCATTATATGTGATTTTTTTTTAAATAAAAATCTTGTAATGAGTATGGAAACGATTTTACGAAGTTAAAACGTCACTGTGAGCTATCTCAAACATTTTAGGTTAAATTGTCGTTTTTGACATTCGGTAAAAAGTAACTCAGATGACAAGCAATCAACATCCCTACTTTCCGATACAATTTTACAAAAAGATTTTCCAATACACATCCATTATAGATCTGCAATGGCGATGTCTGTGACAATATCAATACTTATAGGATGAAGATTTGTGGCAAACTATCGGATTCCATCAGCAAGAAGATGCTTTCTGGTACTACAGCACACCTTCGTTTTCTTTTTATGTTCCATAGCTTTAGAAACATGATACTATTTTATACTTTTATAGTGGTGCTGAAAATAAACGTTATCTCTAGTTGTATGTTTATGCCAGAAAAACATTTTCAATGCGAAGAAAAAAACAAGAAGTTTTAGGGTCCAAGTTCTCGTGTCATTCAGAAAATTATAATTTAAATTACTTGAACACTATACTAGCTGATTCAAAAGAAACTTTATAACGCTTAAACAAAACGTTAAGTTTTAATAACTGTAAGATTAACTTTTACTGTAACATTAAAATGCGCAATCATATTAAAATAAAGTACGTGAAACTTAAAATCCCTTTGTACTTCAGTAAGCAAATAAAGAGAAATGCGTATATTTATTGCTATCGACGAGTAAAATGTATCAACGTCCACTATTTCTATTGGTGTGCATAAACAGCACTTGTGAGAAAGATACTTCTACTATTGCCAAATAAAAGACATCAACGAGCGACACATCACATTTATGTTATTTAAGAGCGATGTAGAGATGTATTGAATGAAAGATAGAGTACTGCCATATTTTATAATTTTTATAATAAGCACTAAATGATCATGACGTAATGTTAAATAGTCGTATTTTATTTATGTTTAGAAAAAAGGTACACATTTTACTTTTCTTTAACTTATTAACTTTTGACTTTCGTAGTAATTATCGATTAATTATTTTTAGAATAAATTGAAATTTAATTTTGGTATGTAGTTTCGGATAACACTCATGTATGCTAGTTGTATATGTAAAGGGATCAAATACTGTACGGACAAACACACGAGAGGAAGACAATGAGGCCTAGGTGACTCGACAATTAGTGGATTGCGGACCACCGCGCCGCGAGGTCATCACACAGCGCACCATTGATGTCGTCGTCGGTCCCATCGACCTTTCTATCATACCGGGCATACCATATCGGTGTTCCGATTGAAATATATGGTTTCACGTCGCACCCAGTTATCACAATCAAAATAAATGACAAATGAATACCAACGGTGCGGTGTTGCAAGTCACGCTGCAGTCTCAGTCTTTTTTATCCCGGCATAACATTCTCCGTCACCGCTCTGTTGTCCCATTCGGGCGGAGATTTTTTAATAAAACCTCTCTCGATATAGGGGTAATACTTTTTTCTATTTTGACTCTTGAGAATAAGTTCTCACACACCTGTTGGGCCTTTGAGAGAAACCATTGTGAATTTGGAGCATATGTCCTTTAAATGCTTAAATCGTTATAGCAAGGTGGGTGTATAATAGTGTATCATGAAATTAAAGTTATCATTTGCTAGGTATATTATGAATACGAAAGAACTTTGCTAGCATGCTAGTAGTTTATTTAATTCTTAACTTCATGTAATGGAATTAAGATTAATGTAGTGTAGGTCAAATATGGATATGGAACATTACGAATCTGATATTTTCCCTCGAGTATCTGTCTACACAAAAAGGCCGACCCATCAGTGTGGCTGTCGATAGTGCTTGATCACGGCCGGCGCGCCACACAGCGCGCAGGTCACAGGTCGCCTGCCCACCGGACCGCCTACTCTGCCAGAATACCTCGGAACATTCCTTCATAACCCCACCACGAACACGCAGCAACTGATACCAACAAAGTCCAAACACAAAAAATCACATTCTTATTTTGGCCGGCTATTTCGGCTTTACAGACGACGACGTGGAATATGATGACTATGGTGATTTTTAATACGTCGAAGGTTAATTGGACGTAGGTTGTGTATTGTATAGGAGGTAACGTGTGGACCGGTTAAACGATTGCGTGTTCGTCATCAATGCGAATTTTGAACGTCTTGAAATTCATCTTAGTTTGCGAATATAGCTTTTAAATGTGGAATGCAGTGAAGTGCACTGCACAGGTGTACATAAATGTGATTTTTTACAGATAATTTTATTTTGATCGTAACACGTCATGATTTTTGAAGTAAAATATTATTTTGATCAATATTATATATCTATTGCTTACGGAGTTACTTTACCTAAAAAAATATGTTTTTTCAAATATCAAGACAGAAAGTTTATACGCTGCATATGCTTGGAAGAAGTAACATCCTTTTCCAGTAGCACTATATCAATTTGTTTCTCGTGGCTCTATTAGTCGTGTCATTACAGACATTTCTCTCTTTTCTCAAATCATAACAACACAATATCAGATGCCACTCACTTAGCGTAGTCCTGCTTGCAGTAGACCTGGCGGTCGCGTAGGAAGCAGGAGGGGTGTCGGTCGAGCTGCACTGCGCACACGCAGCACCGCAGGCAGCCGGTGTGCCACGCGCCGCCGCCTACCTCCAGCAGGAAGCGGTCTGCGATCGGCTCGCCGCATGCGCAGCACGTGCGGTGCTCCGTCTGGAAACAATATACATAGATAATCATTTATTAAGTATTGCACAAGCAACTTAAATCCTGTCGCCCAATCCCAGTAAATAATGCCGAGCATACCATCGTGTGTGCGTTCGTTACCAACCCACTGCTGAGGTATGGGCTTCTTACAATATTTCCGATGATAAGTTAGGCCATATTTTACGCACAAGAGCCAACAGCAAATGCCTTATCATCGTTTGCGTGTCTTCTACGTACGGAAAACATTTAAAAATCCGTTTGTTCCCCTAGGCTCAACTGCGAGGCTCAATTGGTTGAGCCGTTCGTACTTTTTTTCCCTTAGGCTCAACTAGTTGTGCAGATAAGGAAAATATTTCTTGACGGCTCAACTCCAGTTAGTTGTATTTAACACATCATATATTTCAGTTTACCACTCTTTTTTTTGCTAAATTCAATATCATCCAGGCAGCGGACTGATGTCTCTATATGACTATAAAACCAAATTCGGCTTTGCAAGTCATATCCGAGCACATTCCCGAAAAGCTGATCCAAACTGACAGGGTGTCGCCTTCGACGGATACGTCTGGGAGGACATCATGAAACAAAATATGAGGGTAATATAGTATTTAATCCGATATCTTTAAATCCCCTTTTTTCGAACAAAATATTCGAAATTAGCACCAAAAATACTGAATTGCACACTAAATATGCACACCAAATAAATAAAATCCAGTACACTGTTTATTAAATGAAGCAACACTAATAAACCGTGTGATCATTTGTTATCTTAAAGTAAAACTAATAATTTTTTGAGTCACAATAAAAAATGTTATCTATTTTATTGAAACCCATCACCTATTAAACTTTTAAGTAAATCTGTTACTATAAATAAAACACTATTTAATCAGTCATATTTATCTAATTAAGTACACAATAAAATAATGAAGTTTCATCTTATTAAACACTAAACATTGCAGCAAAGTTAGGTAACTAAAATTTTGTTAACAAATAAACTTTTTATTGTATGATCAAGGCAGGTGTACAAGTTCCGCGTGGTAGGAACTTTGTACTAGGTAGAAAAAAAAGAAGATTTAAAAGTATGTGCAAAACATCTACTTAAATAAAAAACATTTTGAATTTTGAATTTTTGGTTTTGCTTTAGCTGGACGTCCGTGTTTTCGCTTTATGCCGATTGGAATGTTTTTAGCTTCGGCAGGTGGTGTGGCGTATTTCAACCTAATAGCAAGTCTGATAATATGCTTGCAAATGTAGTGTTTAAAAAACTGCGGACAGTTACATTCACCATTTTTCCATTCAGTTTTTTCTATGGGCAATACAACCATCCAATATGCAAAAGCAACTTGTTTGTATTCGTCGAATGAATTCCAGTTTTGTCCGAACTGAATGGTTCCTGCCCTGGAACTTGTGATCAAATAGGTCTTTTTTATACGATCTGCCTTTAAGACCTCTACCTGAACTTCACATCGATGCTTCCGTTGGAGTAAGTTATGAAAAACGCCATAAGCTTAGATGCCGCGTATTTTCGAATTTCGCAAATAGCTAGGGACTGATATTTTTTAACGCTTACATTTTTTAACTTGAAATAATATGATAAAAGTAATTGTTATTAACAATTAAATCGCAATGACTAGGTTAATTATGTAATAGTAAACGTGTTTAAGTCGAGTTAAATCAAAGTATTATTTAGAGAATTAGAATAACAATGAAATGCTTGCTAAATCTGGGAGATCTTACATGGCTAGGGACTGATATTTGGAGTAGGAAGAGGCGATTTTCGGAAATAAAAAATATTATGATATAAATCAAAGTGAGTGACCAAATTACATGAACTTTATAATATCGCTTAGTAGTTACAAATATTGGATAAAATAGATATAAATATGTGAAAATTGCTGCTACCACCAAGTTAACCAAATTTTGAAGAACCACCCATATGTTTGTGATTATTTGTGCGTGCCAAGTGTCATGGGTGTGTTTTTTATTTGTTTCACGTGCTTCACGTGTTGTGCTCCTTGGTTTTCTCGTGTCATTAAAGCAGGCTAAACGCGAAGCTGATTATAAAATCCATAAGTGTCCACCTTTCAAAAAAGTTTCGTTTTAATTTCAAGAAGCTTCGACACAGCAGGACATCAGTTGCGGATTCTGAGAACCCAAAAAAATCCTCGCTACCTACTCAAGAATTTCTAACAACGAGGAAGAAACATCTGTAGGCCATGGGAATGGTGGCCAATGGCACTGAACGTTGATCGCATATCAACGTTCAGTGCCATTGGCCATTATTCTTATGGCCTACAGATGTACAAAAAGACAAACTCAAAAGTGTGAATGTTATTATTTTATTTCGTTTATAACATGCAGTGCTATGTGTGTGTGTGACATATAAGTTTTTTGTGGAAATAATATTTTCTGTGTATTTTAAAATATCATCTCTAGACTGAGAGTGAAGTGTATACAGATAATGCAGTGTTATGTGATACCGAATTAGTGCACTAAAAATCATAAATACATAGTTAGGTTCAACTTCAGGACTGTGCTGTTATTCTTATAAATTGCTGTGCTGTATTGTATTTTAGACAAGACATGAGACAGCCTTAAGTTACAGTTAGGCGACGAGATTCCCAGGAACGCAAACAGGATCTAAAAAATGAGTATTTGAATACCACTTTCTACGCCTTTTGAATTGTATAATATTGCGCCGCGTGCAGCTTACAAAAGAATCGCCACATCTGGTCTAGCATGGTTGGTAATAAAGTTAAAGTTGTAACAAAAACCAAGAAACCATTAGAGTGGATAGTGTAACTACGAGAACAAAGCTTTAGGCCCGATTCAATAACATCAAAATTACGAGACATTCGACGAAACACGGAAGATACAACTCCGAAAAAAGGATAAACAGTAACACCGATGCAGGACAAAGAATAAAACGTCAAGCGCAACGGATTAAAGAGCACAGCGCATCCATCCGATAACTTGATACATGATATCTCCGCAAAATACCTACTGATAAAGCATAGAACCTAAAAAGACAGTACAATGGAATCTGAAGACACCCTTCTACTGCAACTACTTCAAAACAAGCAGTCATACTTTCCTCCCTGTAAATGTTACACACCAAGTATAGTATCTATCTTCCACATGCTGACTCGTTGCTGGTATACTTGTCGGCCCTATCCATCCCCCCGCCCCCATCCCGACTGCAAAAGCCACCTACACTCCTGATCCTATCTACGTGGCCACTGGTGTCTTGGGTAGATCTCAGCTGCATAGAGGCACAAGGACGAGAGTTGATACGCCCCCAGGTGAACGGTCTCCTGTGCTGCCGGCAGGATTCAGTAAATGACCTCGGAACCTGAGGCTGTGTCACCCACGTACCCTCAGGATCCGGTTGGATGCTGGATACCGTCACGGTGCTCGAGCCACTCACTTAGGGTGTTACAACTTCGCCCATGATCCCTTATGCTCTGACCTCAACGCCCCTGCAGAAGAACTTCTGGTCAGTGAGCCACCGGAACGGAACGGAACGGAACGTATGTAATATATCGTATCGTTGCCCGTTGCGCTACATATTCGCTAGCTACTTTGAATGAAAACATAGATCCACATAATAATTATAAGTAAAACACTATTTAGAGACCATTTAGAGATCACCATCATAATTGATGGTGATCTCTAAATGGTTTTGAAAGAAACGCATCATTAAGTATTGGAGTGCTAAGGATTATCGAACATAGGGTAGGTAGGGACTTGTACGCCTGTTTCATAATTACCGTCGTTGATAGATTTTGTAATATGTAGAGTCATAAGATTCGTATTGGCCCCCAGATTGATTTACATTTTAGGCAGATAAGTCGGATTTTTAGTTACATTGATTATCTATTTTGGCTAGTCAAGTTTCCCGACATGTTAACCAACTTTTTGAAAACAAAAAATGCGTTTTAACGCACAGATATGTCACCTTTTCAACCGACTTCAAAAAAAGGAGGAGGTTCTCAATTCGTCGGAAACTTTTTTTTTTAATGTATGTTCACCGATTACTCGAAGACGCCTGAACCGATGTCGAAAATTCTTTTTTTGTTTAAAAGTGAATACTTCACAGGTGGTCCCATATAAATTTTATCGAAATTGATTCAGCGGTTTTTGAGAAAATCAATAAAAACATAGCAAAATTGGAGTTTTTGCGGTTGAAGTCGGTTGTTTTTAACGTATTCAGCGTGGTCAATTATTACACTTTTGATTTCACTTTTTCCACTGTCTGTCATATTTATTTAAGATAAAAACGAGAATAAAAACAACATTGCCATAATGATTCTTGATGTTGATCTTTCTTACATGTATGTCGTTAATGTTTTAAAATTATTGAGCATACGGATGATTCGTTATGTGTTTTAAAAATGTCACTTCACAAAGCAGAGCTGTGCTTGCACTGCTTTGTGAATTATACAGTTATTTGGGCGCGTACGTTGCATGGGGCCTGGCTCAATATGGCGCCGTGTAATCTAATAGAACTGTTGCATAAATAAACAGAAACACCCTTTGCTTTGGTTTGCGTAATACGATAATCAAACGTTGACCCGAATTTCAATTGAAAATTATACGGTTTCTTGATTTGATTCAACACAAAATAATGAAATTGTTCGGAATCCTGTTAACAAAATATGTACATAACCGTTGTATTTTTTATTAGTTACTTCTTTTGCTTTTTATTTTATAAAATACATTTTTTTTAGCTTCTTTTTACGTGTCACGTTAATAAACATAAAGACCTACCTGACCTAACCGTCCGACAGACTCAGTTTTCTACCCAAAAGTTTGGCTAAAAGGCTAGCCCGTTTGTAAAACGCCAAACTTGTCTACGAAAAAATTATAAAATTATGTAAATGACATATTGAGGTACCTATACAGAGTAAGGAATAGACTTCCAACGAAAAAGTAAACATGCATGAGAACGCGGTAGGTTTAATTTATTTACAACATTGTAAACTTCGCGAACGCTCGACTACAAAGAAATATTATCTGTCAGTTATTGACTCCCCGAGTGGCGGGAACCACACCCGGCCGATCAAATAATAACAAACAATACACGAACAATATTAACGTTTAGCAACGCTCTGCCACCCCAAAACAACTTCACAGCACTTTGTAAGCAATAAATATAATTTTGCTAGCACCCGTCCTCGAGCATACGGTCGCTCCCGCAGTTGTCGGCCGCGATTCTCGAATAATAATCAAACCACACATATGTAATAATGTCCCCTGACAGTGGGTTACTGTCGCGGAACAAAGGAGCTCGCCACCTATCAAAGTCTTCGTAACAAATTTCTTAAGGGCCCATTGACTACGTGCATAATAGATCCCCGGTGGCCGCATTGTCATGGATGCAACTTCAGCTGACTGATACCTTTTTATGACACTTTTTCTGTCACGATGAAATGAGCGAGCTACTCGTATATAATAACGTTATTTGAGTATATTTAACGCGTCATTTAGAGGGTTTGTCTTGTTTACATTTTGGATAAAATTATGCAAATGACGTAACATGTCCTCCTTTTTCAAGCTTGGAAGGTTTTTATAATTATACCTACGGCATATGATAATTAAAGAAACGGACTGAATTAAAAAACGATGGACACTTAAACAATAACTATTAATACGTATAACATAGTTTAAGTGAAAACGTAACACGAGTAAGGCGTAAGGCGAGTATAAACTATCTTACCTACATTACCTATAAATTGCAAAAAAAATTGAGTCAATCTCTAAAGTTTATTTCTCGATGTACCTAAGTGCTTATTTGTAAGAAAGTAAGAAAAAGAGGTGTTAAAAGTTCAAAGTATAAATTTGCACTCAAATTTTGTAAACTTATTAGGTTATAAAAAAACAATAATATAAAATAAAAACAAGATGAAAAAATAATCAATTTTTTTGATTCCAACAAAAGTTGAAAATTAATATCCAGATTTTTTACAAAAAAATAAATGATCGTATAAACACACAATGTAAGCTATTATGCGAGAGCCAAGCTCTGAGGCAGCACCAGGCGGGACACCACGGCAGGCGGACAGGCGGACAGACGGGCAGGCGTGATCGCGGACACTCGCCTGGCATTGTCCCGCCGGCGAAACCAAACTGTCCTGCCATTGTCCCGCTTCCGACTATTATCCGGGAGCAACCGACCCGGCAAAGGTGGTATCGCGGCGCCTGCCTACGCCATTGTCACAAGCTTACGTTTGCAAATCCGATTTATATTTGAATATAATTGACTTTCTGCCTCATATCAGGTACCGCAGGCTTGTATCTCATTGTGTATGGCATGATCTCAATGGCATTTTTATCGGCTGAACATGATAAATGTATTTGGAAGATTAAGTTTAGTGGGTGGGTGCGTTGTAGAGGATTTCTTAGCCGGCACGGGCATGCTCGAAATATTTTAAGGATCTTTGACTGCTGCTTGATACTAGTTTGAAAGGCATAGAGATATATGATGTTCAGAACATTGTAATGATCGACTTAATGTTGATTTGTACCACATTCACCATCGCTTTATTATAACAGTCATCTCCTTCTGTGATTCTTAATATCTTGATTTTTTTTATAGAGGATTTATGGTGTGAGTAGCAAGTTTTTAAGACATTCTCTAATCATGGAACTAAAAAAGATTTGTTCTATGACTTCGCAAAACAATTGGAATCACATTTTTTAAGAGACCATACAAAATTCGCCGATGAACTGATCACAGAAAATGATTTTTCTTAGCAATAAACTTTTTAACCTTTTTTTACACCTTGTATAAATAGGAAAGGTTTGAAACGAATTTTATCTCGTGTTTAGTAACTTCGCTTCGTACAATATGAGCAAATATCAAGTCGTAGTTAGGGAGCCCTTTAGCTGCTTTAGCGAGTGTTTACAGCAAGCAACATGCTATTGTATATAGATTAGCAAGCAATATAAAATGTCAAGATAAGTTTTTATGGAAAAATCTGTTACTTATATAACGCAGTCATATTTTCTTATTTCTCAGACTTTTTAACGAGTATTTACAGTAAACAACCTGCTACAACATTTGTTTTTAAATATAGACAATGTAAAATTTCAAGCAAAGCTTTTACGGAAAAAACGGTTACTTTATATAACGCAGCCATATAACTTATTATTATTATTACTCAGTGTTTTAACGAGTGTTTACAGTAAACAACATGCTACAACATTCGTTTATATACAAGGTGTAACAAAATTGGTGTAGGACCCGTTAACTGGGGATTCTACTTATCGTACTGAACAACTTTTGTTCTACAACTTTGCTCAAATCGCAAAAAAAAAATTGGACTATAAAAAATGGCAAAAAATGGCAAAACAGATGATCAATTTGTATGGAGAGTCCAAAAATTTTTTGGCGATTTGAGCAAAGTCGTAGAAACAAAGTTGTTCAGTACGATGAGTAGAATCCCCAGTTAACGGGTCCTACACTTATTTTGTTACACTCTGTATATAGTCAATGTAAAATTTAAAGAAAAGCTTTTATGGAAAAAAACGGTTACTTTATATAACGCATATATTACTTATTACTCAGTGTTTAAACGAGTGTTTACAGCAAACAAAATGTTACAACATTTGTTTATAAATATAAGACAACATAAAATTTCAAGAAAGCTTTTACGGAAAAAAACTATGACTTTGTATAACGCTGCCATAATACTTATTACTCATTATCAGTGTTTTAACGAGTGTTTACAGTAAACCACATGCTACAACATTTGTTTATAAATATAGACAATGTAAAATTTCAAGAAAAGCTTTTACGGAAAATACGGTTACTTTATATAACGCATATATTACTTATTACTCAGTGTTTTAACGAGTGTTTACAACAAACAACATGCTGCAACACTTGTTTATAAATATAAGACAATATAAAATTTCAAGAAAAGCTTTTACGGAAAAAAACGGTTACTTTATATAATGCTGCCACAAACTTATTATTCAGTATTTTAACGAGTGTTTACAACAAACAACATGCTGCAACACTTGTTTATAAATATAAGACAATGTAAAATATCAAGAATAGCTTATACGAAAAAAAGGTTACTTTTATAACGCAGCCATATTACTTATTACTTAGTGTTTTAAAGAGTGTTTACAGCCAACACATTGCTGCAATATTAAATTTCAAGTAAAGCTTTTACGAAAGTGACTTATTCAAAGCAGCCATATTTTGTTGTCTCTGTTTATACAATACCAAAAGAAACCTTGCGTTCCTTATTTACGTTGGAAAGAACTTTTTGTGTTTATCAAAACAATAACAATAGCCTCAAACGAGTCGCAATTTCAATTGAATAATACAATTTTTTCTATAATCGTGCCAGCAATTTTTCCAGCATCCGTCCCTCGATCTCCTCGTGCCTTTATGTAACAAGGAAAAAGTTTTCCCCACGGCGAAGAAATCACAGGAAGATTGCCTTCAATTTACCTATAGATGTCTTATTCAAACGATGTATTTGTTATTATTGTTTGTATCACTGCGGTTTCTTAAAAATATAATAATTTACGTAAACATACATTGAATTCAGTTCAACCGTTCAAACTGTTTTAATAACAAAATGTGGGTTCGGTTCGATTCTCACAATTTTTTCCTCGATCTCAAGTCAAAGCTCAAGTCAAGTATTTACAAAGCCAACTGTGTAACAAAAAATCATTGGATATAAATCGTTGTGCACGTCAGCGATATGAGTAATATCTCGGAGGTGTCTGTGGGCGCACAAAGCGTCCACAGAATGGCGCAGCGGGGGCCGCCGCAGGATAATAGAGAGAGTTTCACACCATTCACATATCGCTCTTGAGTTTTTTCATGGGGATATAGGGGTCACGGCGACCATCAGTCACGGGAGAAGACAGCAATCACAGAATGTGGGTATGCAAATGTTTCATTAACACATGATGGTTAATAAAGTAACAAGTTTTAAATCCGAAATCATTAAAGGAAACAAATGCTATATAAATACCCCCTAGTTTTCCACATACGATACAAATTTCAGCCACAAAATATATTCAGTATGAAAAAAATACTGAAAAGTGAAAACGTTTTTTTAAGGATTCTCGAAATACCAAAAATCAATGAGTCATCTAGGAAGGTAAGGCTCATAGGCTTAATCTAATAATACTTTGATACTACTATTAGCAAGTATATCGTAGATGTAGATAAGATAGCAGATGTGAATCAGAGGGTGAAGCAGTGAAGCGGCGGACACGGGTGACGTGACGGCGCGGCGGCGGCGGCGGCGGCGGCAGGCGCCGCCGGCAGCGGGGCGGGGCTGGGCGTGGCGGCGCGGCGCTCTCCCGTCCGAGCGGGACCGCATCGCACACCGCAGCTGCTATGCTATACGATACGAGTATACTCGTGCACAACGATGCACGCTACACAGCATCAGGGCTGGAAATAGTACTGCCGGTTTTGACCAATTCAATCTGTTAGGTAGGTATACTGTTTTTATATAACGTATTAAAACACCGATTAAGGCACACGAATTACCTAAAAATCTCAGAGTTGGACATTGATTGATCTCAAACTTTGGATCATCAATTTGGGTATTTAAGCCGCAAAATTAAAGGTTATATGGGCCTATGCTCCAAATATCGTAGAAGAAGAAATAGGTGCTTGAGAAATATGATTATTATAAGTTTTCATAATGCTCAAAAATTTGCTGCTTTTAAACATCGATTCATTTTGATATTCTGTTTTCACTTCGGCGCTGCGCTGTGTGTCGCTCCGCACTTTTCGTGACGCACAGCCCTGGCTTCGTGCGTCTTGGCGACGACGACGTCAACATGGCTGCGCTGCGCTGTTTCAGTGCGCGCCCTGTTTACACTTAGTGCCTTTTCACATGTCCCAGTTGCCGGCTAGCCGGGTACCCCGGGTTCCCGGTGGCGAAGTGTATAGCCATGTATGTGAGCTTTCACACGTACCGGCGTAATTAGCCCGGCAAGCGGTCGCCGGGTACACGACGGATCCACCACTGTGCGTCCAGTGCGTCCGGATGCACAGTGATGTATGGAAGACGTACTTTGCTTTCATACACACCGGCGCGGCGGTCAATCGCTCAGGTAGAACCGCGTAGTGCCGGGTACCCGGTGGCGAAGTGTATAGCCATTTACGTTAGCTTTCACACGTACCGGGGTACATCGAGTCACCGGGTACCCGGCACAGGCTACCCGGTAACCGGGACGTGTGAAAAGGCACTTACGCTACACTAACGGCACCGTTGATCATTCTGCTACGTGACACATTTTAAATATAATACATATACTATTGATTCCAAACGAACAACAAAATTACGATAATGCCTTCTCAAGTTTACAGTTGCTTATTTATAAATAGATCTAGTATCTTTATGTTTCTTAGGTCCAGGTGTTTAGTTCAAACGGTAAATAAAAGCCTAATTCAAAAAATTATGAAGTTTCTTCTCTCCTTATTTATTTTTTTAGTTTAAACACTGAAATGATTAATAATATTAATTTGATTTACAAAAATCCTACCACTAAAGTACCTATGCTGATCTAAAATAACATATGTAAAAGACTAACTAAATGCAAAGCTCAAGGAACAAATATAGATAAAGAACTCACAGAACGTAATGAAATATTATAGTAACTTGAGGGAGGTCTTCTAGAGTCACTAGCAATCGTCATTTATTCAAAAATATGGTTATTTCAAATCGAACGAACTAAAAAATAAGTATTAAGCAATAAACAGTTCATAAAAATAGACGCATAAAGTTTAAAAGATAGCGCCATTAAAAGGGTCTTTATATATATTGTCTAATTATACTTGTTATTCAATTGAAGATAATACTTATTCTGAGTAAGGTTAATTTGAAAAAAGTTCGTAGCTCGCGCTAGGACGCATCGCACACAACACAGACCAGACAAGACCTCGAGCTTCCTGGATTACCTATATTACTTATAACTATACTGTAGCAGTAGTGGACTATATGCGGAACAATTAAATGACATGTTTCATGTATATGATGGCCACGTATGTGGAAAAAAACGCGGTTGTAATAGAACCACTTTTTAATTAAAATATAATATCCGGGACAAATCACACACGGTCATCTGGCCCCAAACTAGGACTCCCTGTATCTTGGGAATCAGAGACTGATATACATACACATATACATTTAAATACATACAAATACATATATAGATATTATACACCCAGACTCAGAGCAAACAATTCTGCTCATCACAGAAAAGTTTGCCCTGTGTGGGGATCGAACCCACAACTCTCGGATCAGAGGTCAGGATCACTAACCACTTAGCCACTGAGTCAGTCAAACTTATATCATTTTCATATAACAAATAAAGCAAAAAAAAGGAAGATACCAATAAATCATACAATAACATACAACTCATACACGAACCATGTTACTTCAGAATAAAATATTGTTCCATTTCCAGTACATCTATGAGACTAAATCGTACTTGGCCGGCTTTTTATTGCGCCATAATTTAGCTTGTTTTAATAAAGCCTTTTTTACATATCTTCAATTGATTAGCCTTTATTTCGCTTTCGTTGAGGACGACTCTACCCGTTACAATCATGTTTTGTTAATGATGTAGTAAAGGAAATATATTTATTTATTTTCTGACTGTATAAAACTTTAAGTCACATGACTTAAAGTTTACAATTTAAAGGTATTTTGAGTTGTTCGGTAATCGTCGCGGCAGCGGCAGCGGCAGCGGTGTCGAGCGGAGTCACCCTGGGCCCGGCGACCGCGCAGCGCGCATTATAACTGTCATATAACTCACCGGTTAATAGGGGCGGCCCTGTCTTTGCCAACTATTAAAACCTATTCACATTTTACGATAATGCTCAATGTCCAACAAACTCTTATTAACGTATAAATTCCGAGTTTTTTCCTCACTAAACGGCCGAAGGCGCCAGTTGTTTCTCGATATTAATACTAGTTCTGCTTTTCGGGTTTCATCTTCGGTAATAATTGCGTCCAGTCATCATAGCCGACTACGATTCGATACCACTCGAATGGATGCGAAGTAGTAAATTAAACGGTCGGCGAGCCCTCTTTAATATTCATAGCATTTTCAAACAAACTTTTAAACTAATTAAAAGTTGTGTTAATAATTCTGTGGCTCCAAAATGACTGCGCCCGAGGTGCTGAATTCGATTTATTTTTGTTATACCTAACGGAGATTATAAACTGCGTTCAACTTGAAATAGGTGAGTACCTACTCAATACAACTATCGTTCGTTAAGAAATTTCGGCTATGATCTGCGAAATCGTGTTAAATAATATATACAGGTGTCAAAAAAAGTGCGTTTGAATTTTTAAGGGGTTACTCAGAATTAGAGTTGCCGCGAATATTCGCTATTATTATTCGCCATTTTTTTATTATTCGTCAAATAGCGAATAATTGTGTCTATTATTAATTTGTAAACAAAAACTACAGTTTTTTAGAAAAAAATCAAAAAATATTTTTTTTTACTAATTAAAACTGGTTTAATTTTTTTTTACATTTATTGTCTTCTCAAAATTCATAGAATAGTTAATTGTTAGATTCTCGTAAAATATAAAAGAATTAATTATTTCATATGTTACGAGAATCAATGTAAAGCATACTATTAATATACATTTAAAATAATAATTCATATTTTATAACCTTATATCATTAAATATTATTTTTTAATATTAATAATTTAACGATACTTACCGTATCGTTTTTGATGTCGAATAATTTTGGCGAATAATTCGACTATTCGATTATTCGCTATAACTACTATTCACGACAACCCTTCTCAGAATCAAGAATAGAATTCAAGAAAAATATTGAAAAAATCCGCTCTTCAATTTTTTTCAGATTCTCATACTAAATAACTCTGAATAATGAATCAACAATTTGTATGAAAAACTGAGAAAAAAATTGAGGAGCGGATTTTTTCAATATTTTTCCTGGATTCCATACTTGATTCTGAGTAACCCCTTTGATTTTGATTTTGATTTTGATTTTAGTAGTCGTTTTAGTGTGTCAAAAATACATAGAAAATGTATTATTATATCAGGGAATTTAAAAAAAACTTTTGGAGGTTTTTTTTTTATTACCCTCAATTGGTAAAAAAAAAAAAAAAAAAAAGGCCCGGCTGGCTGTGCACAGAGGAGTTCTCGTTCCTAGTTTGGTTTACGGAAGTGAAAGTTGGGTATGGCAGAAGAAGCATAAGAGTAGAGTAAATGCAGTTGAAATGAGAGCATTGAGAAGTATGATTGGTGTGAAACTAACTGATAAGATCAAGAATAGTGTGATAAGGGAACGGTGTGGTGTGAAAGAAGATGTAGTGACACTTATTGAGAAAGGTATGCTCAGATGGTTCGGGCATGTAGAAAGGATGAATGATGGAAGATTAACGAAGCAGATTTACAAGGCGAGTGTGAATGGTAATACTGGAAGGGGTAGACCTAGACGAACGTATCGCGACCAAGTCGAAGACGTTTTGAAAAAATGTCAGGTCAAGAGTACACAAAACCGACGAGCTTGCATGAAAAGATTGATGAATGTAGAGGAAGCAAGAGAAGTATGTCAAGATCGTAGTAAGTGGAAGAATGTGGTCTCTGCCTACCCCTCCGGGAAAGAGGCGTGATCTTATATATATATATATGGTAAGCCCTTGGCATCGTCTCACCTGATGGTAAGTGATAATGATGCCGAAGATGGAAGCGGGCTTACCAAGATTCCCCAACGCAATGGGGAACTGGCTATCTTATCTTCATGCCGGAACACATCAATGCTTTTAACATTGATGTTTGGCGTCAAGACTTAGATAAGATGGTGGTAGCTAGCCAGGCGGGCTCAAAAAATACCCTACCACCAACCAAACCGAGTCCACAAAGTTGGACCCCGCCGGAAATCGAACCCGCGACCTCCTGATGTGAAGCGAGCGGCAAGCCACTACGCTAAGGTTTATAGTTAATTCAATATAGTTAACGTGCTTATATTGCTTCGTCACAAAAGTGATCAGCTAACACGAAATTTAATAATAATGAATGAATGAAGAATGTTGATAAGGATATGAATTGAATCAATACAATTACAAGAAGTTACAGTTTTTGAAACTGCATTTGTGGCGTAATGGCTAAGCCTCTCGCTTCACACAGGAAGAGCACAGATTTGGCATTTTCTGATTCCATCTTATCTAAATGTTGCCATCAAACATCAGTGTTATATGATTGATTTATTCCAGCACGAACATAGGATATGAAATGAAATGCCAGTTCCCCATTGCGTTGGGGAATCTTGGTAAGCCCGCTACCATCCTTGGCACCATCAGCTGAGATAATGTTAAGGGTGAAACAAGGGGGGAAAAATTAAATGAAAAATAATAATCATATGACACTTTAAAAATTAAATCCTACTTAAAGCCAGATATTGTTACTCTTTTCTCATGATGATAATTAATCATCATGAACAGTAATAATATTGTTAACAGAACTTTTTAAAGAGCTTGTTAAACTTATTAAAGAGTAAAACTATCTGGCTTTAAGTATAGTTTAATTTTTAAAGTGTCGTAAAAATTGATAAACGAAGATCACCTAGACCACTATAACACAGCGCATAAACGCAAGAGTGTCGCCCATACAAACTTACTAATCTTGGAAGTTGAAATAGCACCTTTTACAGGAAAGGAAACAAGCGCGTGTCGGGCCACACGCAGTGTAGGATTCGGTAGTACTTCGACAGACACTGCTTCAAGGAGAAAAACCTCCCGTCTTACAAAATTGACTACTACTCTTGTAAACGAAACCCTAAAAACTATGGAAAACCAAATTACAGGTATTGTAATTTTTTTACAGCGCAGCGATTCTGTCTCCAAAGAATATAGTTAAAGCCTTAGAAATGTCTTGTATTTTGTAAAAAAAAAAGAAGCGGTAAAGTGCGTGTAGTACATCGAGAGATACTGCTTTAACTTCATCAAAGTAATTTTCAATGGAATTATGAAGTAGATACGAAATTTGTCTGTGATAAGTTGATTGATCGACTACTACTCGTTAACTTGTAAAGCCTACTTAGGTGATAGTTTTCCTTTTAACTTCGTTATTAGGGTTCCGTAGCCAAATGGCAAAAAAACGGAACCCTTATGGATTCGTCATGTCTGTCTGTCTGTCCGTCCGTATGTCATAGCCACTTTTTTCCGAAACTATAAGAACTATACTGTTGAAACTTGGTAAATAGAAGTATTCTGTGAACCGCATTAACATTTTCACACAAAAATAGAACAAAACAAAAAAAATGGGAATTCCCCACACTTAAAACTGAAACTCAAAAATTTTTTTTCATCAAACCCAATACGTGTGGGGTATTTATGGATAGGTCTTCAAAAATGATATTGAGGTTTCTAATATCATATTTTCTAAACTGAATAATTTGAGCGAGAGACACTTCCGTCGTGTAGTAGTAAAATGTGTGTCCCCCCCTGTAACTTCTAAAATAGGAGAATGATAACACTAAAAAAATATATATGATGTACGTTACCATGCAAACTTCCACCGAAAATTGGTTTGAACGAGATCTAGTAAGTAGTTTTTATTTAATACGTCATAAATCGTAAACCGCAATTTACCATTCATTCAATCAACTCAAATATAAAAAATAAAATAAAACATTTCATTTCATAAACACAACGAACTAGTTACAAGAACTTTTATATTATATAATTTTTAATCACAAGATATGATTATATTATGTTACTTGCTGCTACGGAACCCTTCATGGGCGAGTCCGACTCGCACTTGGCCGCTTTATATTAAAAGATAAGAAGGACGAGGGATGGAAGGGGTCAGGGCGTCATTCTTATATTATATAATTAGTATCCTTAGTTCGGACGCTACAGGTAGCGGTGGTAGACAGGTGAAACATATACTACTGCCGTGAATTTTTTCACATTTCTAGAAACAACCGTTTAGCTGGCAGGGGGGAACAAAGAATAATAATTTGATTAATATGTATTTATCCGTGCCAAATTACAGCTCTCTAGTACTAATAGTCTCTGAGCTAAGCTGCGGACAGACAGACATACAGACAGACATGGCGAAACCATACTTGTTGACTAAGGAACCCTAAAAACCTTGCTTTTAATTATGTTTTTTAGAAATTTGTGTGTTCAAGCCAAGTTAAATCCAAACCGTGTTATTTTTCGGAAAATAATTTAAAGAAATCTATAAAAAATCCGGCCAAAACAATTTTTGAGATTGTTTTGCTAATTATAATTCATATTGTGTGCTCGTTTCGGCAATACTTTCAGAACCGACATTGTTCATAGTGAAATATCATTATAGTCAACAGGCTATATTGCTTACATTCAATAAGGTAAAAAAATATATATTTTAAAAGAATATTATTGTACAAAAACGCGTGAGTTGAGTGCAGCTGATGAGTCCTCGTAATTTACGCAGGTTCGAGCCTTCGCCGGTCAAGAAGCAGACTTCCATCGAAACAGGGTCATTGTCGAGTGTCGTCGATAGTGTAATACTTAAAATGGTAAGAAATCAGTTGGGAATACGTTTTTTAAAATATACACGGTATTACGAAAGATACTAACTAGCGAGACTTTAAGGTGGGCTTATATTATAACTGAAAAATTTTTGTTCAACTGAAAAAATCTGGATTTCCAATACGAAATTAGAGAACGAGCTGACTTGTTGAAAAGTCCAGTTTTTTTAATTACAGCAATATCGTAAAACAATAGTTGTTCATTTATAACCGACTTCAAAAAAAGAAGGAGGTTCTCAATTGGTCGGAATCTTTTTTTTTATGTATGTTCACCGATTACTCGAAGACGCCTGAACCGATTTGGAAAATTCTTTTTTGTGTAAAAGGGTATACTTCACAGGTAGTCCCATATACATTTTATCGAAATCGATTCAGCGATTTTTGAGAAAATCAACAAATAACATAGCAAAATTGGAGTTGTTGCGATTGAAGTCGGTTGTTTTTAACGTATTTAGCGTGGTCAATTAACATAAGTAGAATTACCCACCTTAAAATATTACATACTGTATATTTCGTGTTGCCTCACCAAATTATATGAAGTACCCACATAAAATCTCTACCTACTCTATAAGATCTTATCTGAGCTACTATAATTTCTACATGACCATTCGCCTTGAAGGTGGCGTATCGATATCGCTATCGATATTGTGTCGATACCCACGAGCTGCGTCACCAATCGCGGCAGGGAGCCGCTCGTGCGCTGGAGGCTGCGCGGGCGCACGCCCAGCCCACACCTGTCTCTGCCTTGGTCACTACAATACCGTCCATTTGTTCCCTATAAAACATTTACATACAAACATCTGTTTATTACAACCATTTTTAAAATAATAAACGCGACTACAGTCAATACCAGACAGAATTCAAATCGATAACTATATAGTAGGTATTAATTAACACATTATAGTTATTAAAATATTAAACAATCTAGAAATAAATTCAAACTGGCCTACATGCAGTGTTTGAAAGTTTTCCAGAATATTTATGTAATAATGAGCGCACTTCACAATACATATGGTAGACACTATCTTGATGTGAATAAAAAATACCTTAATGATGAAAACATAACCCTGTCTTTGCTTTCGAACAGTTGGGTAAAAAGGCTCCGTCGAATATTCTTTTTCAGAGTCCAATTATAAGTATCGGCTGACGTCATGGAAATTGTGCAAGCTGCATGTCACAGTGCCAGAAAATTCCAGAGAAAGTTCTGAGATAGCTTTTCCTGACAGGAGTTCTAAAAATTGTGTTCATATTTGAACTTGAACATCGATTCTCAAATCGTATATTTATTCAAAATAGGTATTTGATATACTTACCTAATGCTTCTTTAAGTAGTTGTTAGTGGTTAACTAACATAATCATACAAAAGAAATAGCGTGAATATTTTAAATGACTTGCTTATTTGTATGACATTATTTATACACTACAGTCGTTCTTGTTTAAAGGAAAATCTATGAGCGGGCATTACAGAGCGCACTGAAATTGACACAAGTGAATCTTGCGCACGGCAAACAAACGTGTCTGTGTACACAACGAACACTACTTTACGAATTATATTCTTAAGCTTGTTGCTTACGGTTGTAAATTGATTGGTGATGGACGTTAATTGTGTCGCAGCCGCTGGAATTATCGTTAAGTTTAATATAGATGTCAGGCGGCTGATAGGCTGCGCGACACCGACGCACGCGCAGTTTGCGTTTCACACGCGGTTCCTCTGTGAAAGCGATACCAACCTACATACTTGCTTATGGAATTCGTTGAAAAAACGTTTTATAATACCATTTTTACCATTTATAGGGAATATTCCTACACTTTTACTACTAAAGTTACTGACGTAGCTCTCAGAATCGCTAAACTTAAGTGGTAGTGGGCATGACACATATCTCGTAGAACAGATGGCCGTTGGAGCAGTAAAGTTCTCGAGTGGCGACCGCGCACCGAAAGACGCAGCGTGGGCAGTACTCCGACTCGGTGGACCGACGACCTGGTGAGGGTTGCGGGAAGCCGCTGGATGCGAGCCGCACAGAACCGGTCGGTGTGGAAATCCTTGGGAGAGGCCTATGTCCAGCAGCGGACGTCTTTTGGCTGATGATGATTCCTATACTTTAAGACCCTTTCTTGGAAACTTTTGACCCTCTTCCTTCCATCAATGACCACTCGTAAAATATGTCAAGAACTTCTCCCGTTTTCACGTAGTATTCCTCTAGATGCTAAAAAATCATAGTTTAAAGAGATTTTCAATAAAACTGTTACAATCAATTATTTTTAACCGACTTCAAAAAAGGTGGAGGTTCTCAATTCTTTTTTTTTATGTATGTTTACTGATTACTCGAAGACGCCTGAACCGATTTGGAAAATTCTTTTTTGTTTAAAAGGGTATAACTTCACAGGTGGTCCCATATAAATTTTATCGAAATCGATTCAGCGGTTTTTGAGAAAATCAACAAAAACGTTTTTAACGTATTCAGCGTGGTCAATTATTATAATTATTTGAGCACCTTTTGTCTATTGAATGCCGTCACAACGACGATTACAATAATTTAAGAACCTCCATTCTGTCTACCCTCTCTCTCTCCCCCCAATCCGATCTCGTAATATGGGAATGTTTTCTTAGCATCATATCTATAATCAAACAGTCCTTTGAAATTAAAAACAGTACATTAGCTAATTAATTACTTGAAGAAATAATAAAAAAGTAAGAATATCTACCCATCATTCAATAAAATAAAATAAAATTCAGTAAATCCCAATATGTATTATCATTTTTAAAAATGAATCCAGTAAAATCATAAATTTTAACAAATTGATAAATTACCACCAGGACATAGATAATCCCCAAGAAATGAGCTCTTAAGAAAGGATTACATCCGATTCGCCATTGACTAGCCACTTTACCGGCCCGACCGATTTGTTAGGCCTGCGCAGACGACGCTCCACTGAAGCCAACGAGAGAACAGGATAAATAATAGTTACACTTACAACAGTTTGGTCCTGTTCTGTCGTGGATTTAACGGCGAATAAAAGAGCATGGTCTATGCAATCCTTTAATATTACTTACGTTGCTGCAAGTCTATGATGTATTGCAGCCGCAGGCAGAGGCAATTAATCCTTATTTATACATATAAGCACAGATATTATAAAACTACTAATAGTCGTATAAGTTAAACAGTAGAATTTAAAGTGTAAAAAACTATAGTAAAAATGTATACATTTTGCTTAGGTACATCGCTTTCTTGTATTAGCTTTCAGCAATGAAATTAATTTCGCGTCATACTTTTACGAATGTCTTCCAAGAAATATTTTGTTTTATCTTTTGTCATTCAGCATAATAAGTATGCACTAGGTATTGTTCAACAATATACCTAAATTGTAGCTAAATAGTCTGACAGATAAGTAAACATAACGAGAAGTAATCATAACGAACATTTCTTCAAGTCCATTTCTTGTGATTCCGTCACAGTCTAGATACCTGTGTCAGGCTATTCACACAAAGCTTAGTCAGAGTTATTTTTTTCATTGCCACGATATTTTTAATATAAGTTATATTAAAAATATAAGTATCACGGAATCACGAGAAATTGACTTATTATGATATTAGTTCATGTAGTATTCGCATCTTTAGTGTAGTTAGGAAATAAATTATTATAGGACATGCTTTTCTTTTAAAAATTGTTGTAATTTAAATAATTTATTGCTCGATATTTGCTTCTGTCGCCAGAGCGGTCAGCCGCGCTGTGAAAGGTCGCAATCGCGAAACGAAACACGAATGTTTTACACCCGCCGCATCGCGTGCTACGGCTGGCTGGCAGGACAAGCTGGCTACAGGTACTGAATCATGTCAGTTACGCCTGACGCACAAAATTACTAACACTATTATGTAGACAGCCCTTTATTTTGTACAGTTTTAAGAAGCGTATAGACCCAGAGCACTCTTAATGCAACGTTGATAATTTATTAAAAACTACTTGATTTTTTTCGATTTTCAATTTTTAATATAAAATAATAACATTTGTTTGTCAAAGAAGTTATTATCTTCAAATTGATACCAAATCCGAACTGTCTCATATTGATAAAGGTTTATTTATATTTTATAATTTTCATATTATATTATTCCAAATGTGTTTTATGCCAGTAGATAGACTATAAAAGGAAGAATTTTAACTATTCATAATTGAAAAGTGAAAGATGGTATGTTGCCACATCAAAAGCACGCACAATCAAAATAGTCTCACAAAAGGCCGCCCGCGCCCGAATACTGCGACCATGCGCTGCGCATGCCGGCGGCGCGGCATCACTCCTCATCGACAGAGTACAGTATCTTCTCGTCACGGCTCCTCACATTTAGGTTCAATATTAATAGGGTTGGATTCCTGGACCTGCAATAGAGCGTAAGGCCACGGAGCCTCGCTCGGCCGCGACCATATTAATCACGCCACCCATAATATTGTTGTGTTGTATTGATCGATCAACCACACGTGCAGACCCAGTGACTAATGCGCTGTTACTTGCACGATTATAAACAGAGGTGTTAAATGTTTACAAGGTGAGAGGTGCCGCCATCTGTCACTGTCCAAACACCGCTTTGAGCACCTCTGGACGAGAAATGAAACAAAGCCACAGTTTTTGTTGCGGCACCGGCCGGCGGCGCGGCGCACCGGCATCGCTCTCGAAACTTAGTCTTAGTAATAGCTACTGTCATTGAGGCTGATTTATGCGCTGGTTATTTTTTAATTATCGAACCAATCTGTTTATTTGTCCGTTGACAACTTATTTTATAGCTACATTCTAAGTAATAAATATTAAAAAGAAATTGTTTAGTTGGTTAACGTTTAAATCAAAGAAGAAACAACATACCTAGAAGTTTTCGTATTATGTTCACTTATACACACATTTTAAATATGTAAAACGAACTTCTTTATTCTTACTTATTTTAAAGACCATCACGATGACCTCTTATGAGTGAGGATGCTCGTTCACATATCAACAACATATTGAAAAAGGCAAGCTTATTAAAAAATATTCCACCCAACGCGTGTTGGCGAGAGCTCCGTACAGATTTATTCAAGTACATTTGCTTCCAGGTATAACTTTCTGCCATCAATAAAAATTGTGTACACGTCAGCATCAAGTAATTCTGGCTAATAATCGATGTTTGTTTCGTAACACCACATTAAAAAATACCAGTTTTTATAATAACGAAGTATGTAGTATAGTAATAGTAAGTAAGAAGATGCTTGAAGAAGATACAACTCTACTGACGTAGTTTTTAATATTTTTGATTGCGATTTAACTTCTTGAAATAGAGTGTTTTAAAGATTTCTGATGAGATGACGGGACCCTGAGCTGAAAACAGTCGCATCACTCCGCTACAAAGCGGCCTCGCCACATATCAACGTGCGCCCGCGCCTCCTCAATCCTTCTATCTCGGCCTGTTTATTCAATAAACTATCCAAATCCTTGCCTGTCTCAACCCGTACCACTCTTGTCATCCGGATGACGATAGGTGCCTTTTATTATCAAAACAACAAATATATTTTTTTATTTCTTTTTGAAATACTTACATTTTATGTGCATCCACCTTCTCATATTGTTCAATTACTTATAGAAACTTGATTCCACGCTAAGACATACAGCCTCGAATCACATTACGTTTATTTTTATAAGCAAATCAAATTTTATATTGCTGTTTCTAATATCAAAACATACTCGTTAGTTAATTATATTGGCTTTATATCCCTTTCAGTTGTCGATAGTTCCGATATATTGCTGCATTCCTGAGCATAGCGGGTGGGCTCGAAGCCGTCGTTACATAGCGCAGCGCTAATCGGGTCGGCTGTTAACCCGTCAAGTGATCAACTTGAGGCCGAAGAAGACATTCGCCAGCTGGGCCTTGAAGACCAGTGATACATACCGATCATTAATATCGGCATTGAGCGGGTGGCAGCGCCGCGGGGCTCCGCACCGACGCGCCCGCCTTAAATAACATATTAGCCTCCAAAGCAGCCGCCTCTATATTTCTCGATATATCGAATAAGTTTTTCGGTAAATCGGAACGTAACGAATCGCCGCCGATGACAGCCGACGTTCCGGCGACGATTTATCGCGAGCACCCGATGCTGCAGTAATCGGATTGTATGTAACGCGCCTCGGCCTTGCGACTCGCGCGACGGATTATACGCGCCGCGCCGCGCCTGGTCCTGTTTTGTGCTCCGTTCTTGACTGGATAATATTTATAGACCTGCAGATATTATTATTTTTATGAGAATCAAAAATGTGTAGAGTAAGTAAAGTTGACCGATTCCAAATTAATGTTTTTATGATTTCTTGTTGCACTGAATAAACTGTGTCTTTTTTGTTTAACCATTAATCAAACCATTATGTTTCAAATATTTAATAATAGCCCAAGCTAGGTGCAATTTTTTATTGGAAGTCGTAAAACAAAAGTTGTATTCTATAATTAAGAAAGTAAATATTTATTTATTATTCTATATCTATTTATATTCTAATAATAAAACAAAAAATAGTATATTTATATATTTGAAACTATTATATTGAGGAAAATAAAAAAATATGTAAGCACAAATCTATATAAATAAAAATGAAATGCTGTTCGTTGGTAAGCGCATCACTTGAGAACGGTTGGACCGATTTATTGAGCTATTTTTGGTTTTAAAATGTTCTTATGAATTTGATTTGGTTTTTATGGAAAAAAACATTTTTTTCACGCTTGCGGCTCGCGCACTGCACACCATCGAACGTCAATCTTAAACGCCGGCAAAAGCAAATAATTAATAATAATGATATTACGCATTGCTAAGATTGTTTTGATGAGAATATTTTTGGGCCGAATTTCATGCAATTTGCTATTAAAGAATACGTAAGTAATGACGCTGACACTCTTTTTAACGGACAGATCACTCTCAACAGAACAATAGTTTAATATAAATTAAAGTACGGTGCACGGTAGATCATACTAGGAACAAAATACCCGATTATACTTAGAAGCCTTATAGACTTGCCTTGACACTTAATTGAAATATATGACACTGACCACTAGTCACTACAATAGACCCCTTACACTCCAATCTAGATTTGACCCCAATGCGTGGAGTGTAGAGTATTACCTAAACTTCCCATGGTATATGAAGAAATACGTGCCGCGTCAACGGGGATGCTGTGGATGGTCATCTAAAATTCTAAAGCAACTAGAGAAGCCACTTGGAAGGGTAAGCTCATATATTTTGATTATTTACTATATGACACTGTATAAATCCTCGATGTTACGTGTTGTGTAGATAGATACGTACTTACCTTAAGTAATTTTAACGCGGCTTCTGTGATGGGTTACTTTTGTGCCGGGTACGATTCGGGGCGGTATTTTTGACTAATCAGTTTTTAATTGTGTTAATTTTTTTTATTCTATTATTTATGTGAGTTTTGTTTATTCATGTTTTATATGAAATAAAGATTCCATTTTATAATAAATAAATAAAAGTAGCATTATGCTCTAAATATATTACTTTTATAACCGGTCTCAAATGTCAAGTTTCAAGTTAATTTAATTTTAATCTTGCGTTACTTATTTAGCGTTATGCCAACTTTGGCCAGGTTGCGGTTTTAACTCACTTACCGAATCAATGGTTTCCACAGTACCTAATTTCATTACATCCAAATATGCAGGGTGTTAAAAAAGTGCTTTTGAGGTTTTAAGAGGTTACTCAGATCTACAACTTATTGTAGTTTTACATTCAAATTCTTGATTCACTATTCTGATTTAGTATGGAAAACTGAAAAAGAAGTTGTAAACCGGTATTTTTCAATATTTTTCCTGTATTCTATAATTGTTTCTAAGTAATCCCTTACAATTTCAAACGCATTTTTTAACGCCCTGTATATATTATGTAATTGATATTTAAAAAAGTATACAAGAGTTGTAGTGTTTTAGGTATGTATGTATTAGCCGATTTTGTCCTTGGCATTCTGTGGTGGATATACATACAGGTGAAATAAGTGAATTGGGTGAATTTATTAAACGGAAAACGATGAAAACATTTTTTTAAATATTTTAGTCGAATCATAGAAAATAATGAATGAATTAATGGGTTACAAACAGGATACTGATAAACACTGCAACAAATTATGCGCTAGTCTTTGTTGTATGTATTATATTAGAATGTACCTAGATATGATATATTTTTAATTTTTACGCCTTTTTGGATACAGTTTAAGCTATTATACATATGTTTTTGAGTTTGATGTTTTGTAAATGTTTTCGGATTTTTTTGTTAAAAAAACATAGTTTCATCCCCATCTTTTCTCCAATTAAAAGGGGTTTAGACAAAAACAGTTGTTATGAATTCAACTCCACTGTGCCTTCAATAACTACAAAAGGCATTTAATATTATCATTAAATTACTAGAAGTCTTGCTTTGAGCTTTGTGTATACATTTAGTCAATATATTTTTTCATACTAATTTCATTTAAACTTTTTATATCGTCGGCATATCAATAAGTAAAGATCCCAAAGTGTGCCCATATTTCAACCGCATACATCGTCATGAAATTGCGTGGCGGTGAAAACTTGGATTGGGAGAAATTTCCTTGATTCTTAATACTGATACAGCTAATAAGCTTTTACAATTAGGTTATCTTAAAATCATGTAGGTGTAAATCTAAAATGCCATGATGGCTATGGACAGGAACAGTTGGAGATTGCTCCGCCGACAAGAACTTTTCTCTTAAATATAAGCAAGCAATCACTATAAAATGCCATATTCTACGCGAACTACTTGAATATAAATTAATAAAGAACTAAGTGAAAATTGATAGTTGATACTTTTGATTGTAGGTTCTCGGTGGAACATTGTATCAGTCATTTTGGTAGAGTTTTTTCACTTAGTCCACATTTTAAAATAAAACTGCACTTTTACAAAGTTGTTACCATCACCTGTGCACATCTGTATTCCCAAAAAAGTTATTAGTAATTCGCCAATCCTAGAAGATTAAGATGCAATACCTCGTAATCACGGTGGTTATTTCGTCCCACCCGCCGGAACACAGCACGGGCAGGTTAAGAGCCAGTAATGGTTATATCATACAACGGCCATAAACGATCCTTTTTTATAAATTGAAATATGTACATACATATTTCAATCAATGTTCAATTTCTTTATTTTGCTCCACACTATGCGAACAAAAATTTGAGGGCGTGGTGGTCTCGTTGATGTCTTTTACTCCACAGTTTTTTAATCAGTAAAATGAGTAACCAAAAAGCACCATCATCGCTTCGAATTGTTTTTTTTATGTATTAAGTTAACTTAAACTCTTATTTAAGTAGGCTTATATGATTTTAAATCGTTTTAGTTTTCAAAATACCTAGTATAAAATTCTTACAACTCAACTTTTCGGGAAGTTCGTTTCTCGTTTAATGAAGAGAGAGAAGGTAGGTATGTACATCGATTAATTTTTATTATTATTATTTAAATATTTTGGTTTCAAATAAGCTATACTATTTCATATAACCTTATCAATAAACTAAAACATGTTAGGCCAACATCACATCAAATGTGAAACATCTCTAAAACTTCTGCAAAAAATTGCAATTTGATTCCAACATGATAGGTAATATTCAAAGAAAATTATTTAAAAGAAATAAATAGAAACAGATCTATCATAAAATTTGCAAAATGCTTTTTTCAGTAAATAATTAAATGTTTTGTATACAAGACCTACATTAATTACCTACTTCAATAAATACAAACAAGATGCCTATTATATGACTACCGCGCATTGCCCATAATTACTTTATTGTGTCTCAACACTAATACTGTGCATATTGACTTGCTTTTTTCATTGTTTTCAGCTGAATAAAATTTAATCAATTTTAATACCTCCTTCCTTCCTTCCTATCGTGTGGGACAATAAACATTTTATATAGGTACATATAAACATTAGACGTTTATGATCATAATAATTCTATTAGGTAAGTGGGAATGTAGAGTATTAAGTGATAACATTATTAATTATGCTTCTTGTTTATGTATGAGCAAAACGTATTATAAAAATTACCTAGAGAGTTTAGCTACCTACTTACAGATTAGTCTTAAATATATTTCCGAGGAGACTCATCATAATTATGTGCAAAGAAATTCCTTTGAGATTAATTAATAGGAACAGTATAAAATAGAGAAAATTTACCTTCATTTCGACCTTTACTCCCAACACTTTGATGATTTCTGTATCCAGGTGTCACAATGAAAAATATTACATTTAAAATTCATCAAGAACAGTGTTCTCTTGCAATGCTAGATTACTTTAAAATTCCTCATCGTTTTCTTTTAACACAACAAGGTTAGTATACTGTTAACAACACTATGATTTCCGTGGAGCCTCATGCACTACCACTCGACGCGAAGGTGCCGTACAAACTAACTTTTTACAGAGGACTAGGCGTCGCCGTTGCGCCCCCTCGGCCGCTGCAGGCCGCGATTGGCGGCGCGCGCGCGAGGCGTGGCCCTACGCACGGCATTCAGCACAAACCTTGGCCTCGTCTATGTAAAGGTGTCCGATAAATACAGGGAAAAGTCTCATTGAATTACAGTACTTTAACCTTTTTGGATTCCACACTCACAAGATTTAATTCCAGAGAGGGACTGTGCGTGATTTTGTTTGTCTGATTGATGTAAGTTTTGTTCTTCTGGGCCACCTGAAAAGATGGTATTTATAAAATAGTTGTGTCTTAACCAAAACTATCACTTGTGTAAATCTTTTTGCTTAAAAGTGTCTTGTAATTTGTTTGACCATAGATGAAGGCTTAAACGTAGTGTTGAATTTTTTTAACTACTTACTTGTCGATATCAAAATATTATCAAATCTCATCTATTGTGGTATGTAGGACTATATTACCTGCTTTTTTATTACAGATTCGATTAATAGCTAGTAATTTTTTCAGGTCTTTTGCTAAATACTTTACTTTTTGGTTAAAAAAGCGACGATGTATAGCATCTTCGCTTTTTTCATTGCACTATACATTTCATGCAGCTAATGAGGATACAACTCCGAGTAAAATTCAAAAATACAAATTCCAACCCTTATAAGCAGAACCAACCACTAATATATCAATAGTTTACTCTCCTACTCATCAGTCTGAACAACTTTTGTTGTTAGTACCTACGCCTTTGCTCAAATCGCAAGATAGTATTTTGGACTTTTCATACAAATTAATCACCTGTTTGTCTATTTTTGTATGGAGAGTCCAAAATTATTTTGTGACCAACCTACGCCAATTTTGTTACAACCTGTATATCTAATGACGATACCTACCAATAAGATTATTATCAAAATTGCGGTGATCTACCATTATAAGTACAGATGAAAGTTCAATCATGTTCTCGACATGGTTCTGTATCAGTAATTGTAGACAAGTAGTTAATGAGAGGATTACCTGCTCACGGAGAGCGCGACAGTGGCAGTCGGCAGTCGGCACCCGGGGCGCGGGCGCAATCAGCGCCCTTGTTGGCAACCCTAATGCCACTTCACGGCCAGAGCAGAGCTGCAGTCGCTTCTGTACAAATTGTATTATAAGAACATCACTATGTACTTTCAAGAGCCGTTTGCACTTCAGACAACTCCATATTAAAAATTCAATTAAATCAAAAGAAATATCCATACAATCAAAAATGCTCACCCGCACTATAGATGCACAGGAACAAACTCTGTCTGAGAATATGATTTCGGATTAAAACCATTCCGGAAATTTTCCTAGTGCTGCTATCCATAATGGGTAAAAACGAATATTAATTTCTGCAAAATTTCCTTTTCAAAACTCCTAAAATGTAATGTCAGTGAATTGTAAATTCTAAATTAATATTCGTCAGAACTCCAGCCTGTCGGAAATACGTTTGATTGCCCGGAAGGATCGATTCGTTCTCTTCGATGAGTCTAACAAAAATTTGCAATTCCAATTACATATTTTCAACGAAGTAAAACGTCGAACGCAAAAATAAAAGAATACGACCCGTAATTGCAGTCAGTGCAGAGAATTTTTGCAATCTTTTATTTATCTCCCCCTCTGCTATGGCTGCGGACATCACAGGGCTCTATGAGTCAAAATCTCTACTAGAACTCCAAATTTATGGTATTCTTTGATAATAATAACTATTAAAGACATCTTATAATAGCAGTTTCTAAGTTCCTAAGATATAATTCGATTCGATTGTTATAATACTGAATTGTGCTTTACCTAATGAAAGTGTAATTTAAGTTTTCAAAATCATGTGTGTGGCATCTCGTGTCACAATTAGAATACCACAATGGGAAGGCTGCCTCGATATTTGTTTTATAAGTTTATACTTAATTATGCCCACACCGAAAGTCTTATATTTTAATTATTGTAGGCGTACCTACTAAGAATATTGCTCAATTAGATACAGAAATCTAATTAAATATAAAAATATATTTTACATTTCTTATTTGTAACTCTTATTACCAGGATGGAATGATGGTTGGGTATATTAACGATAAGATCGTATATATGTCTACTGATTTAATTGCCTACCCTATTCGTAACCGCAGTGATAACAGCCTATCGTATCTGCAAATCTACGCCTAAAGGGTGAACAGGTGTTCCAACAAATAAAAAAGCTAGTTCAATAGATAAAATCATAAATATTGTGTTTATGTTAAAATTTAAAATTATTATTTCATTAGCTTACTTGTTACAAAGTTAAACACGATTAAAATAATAGGTTAAAAGTTTATTTCTCCTCGCGTTATCGATTAATGTAGATAGAGTTATAAGTAAATCCAACTTCAAATATATTATTTATATGTTTAGTGAACTTTTTGAATGCTCAGTATCTTTTAAGTCTTTACTTTGTCAATATATTAACGAACTCAATTATTGTAGCAGTAAAATATTCTAGGAAGATTAAAAAAAAACAGAGTCAAAATATTCTGTGACATTTCTTGCGGACTGTAAAAAATGACGCAAAATCTTGATTAATGATGTTTATGGTAGAAATATTAAATAACTTATTGAATGAATATACAAATGCACGATTGCCGAATCAAACAAAAGCGCAATAAGAAATCGGTGTCAGAGCACAAGATTAACAAATAAGGACGAAAAGCTACTAAGGATGGAATGCCACTATCCCCCCAGGGGATGGCCGCTGGCAAATTAACAATCAGCCCTGGGCTTGTGCGCACCCACTGATTTGACGAACGCCGGTTGAATGCTGATCAACCGCGCAAAGAAACCTTTCCATTGCTCCTCTAATTTTCTGATATTATGATGATGTCTATTTTTATAACCCGGTGCTGTTAGAAGTAGGTGTATTATCTCCTTATTCATTCTACAACAACCCCAATGAAAATGGCGATATATGTCTGTGGATGTTAAATAGTAATGATTAATGAACTAAAGATTTTTTGTGAAATTTAATTGTAGATATTATGAAATATGGAGGTAATTTCCTCAGACAAAAAAACTTAATTTTGCATATCCTTTTCTATTGGATTTACGAAGTATCTTAAACAGGGTGTAAAAAATAGATGTAACAGTGATAAAATATGGGTTGAATAATTTTTGTTCTAAGATTTGATTCTAAAGGCTAAATAATTTTGGACCTCCCTTATATTTCTCATAATACAGATTTTGATATACGGCTGATAAATATATTCTAACCTATGTCGTCAACTTTCTGCGTACCTTTCCATTATTGTATAATTTTAAGCCGATATTTATTTTCATTTCACCTGTGTCATAGAGTAGAAGTATTTCAGGTTCATAAGTAGGAGCCAACATTATATTTTAAACATTTTGTCACACCCATCATATTTAGGAGAATCAGAGACAATATTACTAAAAAATTACAATGTACGAATTCGACAGTTAGAACGTTTTTTTTTATTTAACAGATATAGTAGATATGACTCTAAACTAAATTAGCAGATAGTTCCGAACAATTGAATGTACCGAGCGACTATTAACCAACTACTAAAATCATTTAGCAGCCCCGTGTCAGCTCTGCGGGGCTTTTTTCGAGCAGACGCCGCTACGTTGAAATCGTGTGCGAACTTCATTAATTTATTTATTTAATTATGTGTCTCACTGTTAGTACAGAGTTTGTTCCTATATCGATGGAGCTGAGGTAAGGTTACGTCATAATTTTACAACGAAAGATCTCATAAATCTCCATCGAGTGGGCAGTCAGACATTTGCCACCTTTTGCGATAAAAACAAATACAATAGTTTTCGCCAATAAACAAGACCGATCACTTATTGATGGACACCGTTACTTAGTTCACTGTACATGAACTTGAAATACACCAACAAATATTTATTGTTGGGTCACGCGAATAGAAACCGAAAATACATAATTAGAGAAATCCAGAGTCAAATAATTGCGGCACCGACATTTGGTGCGTCAAATTGGTGCTTTTGATCAGCCCTTTGTGCGCCTTAAGACTATTAGGACAACGAGATTACACGGGAGGCGCGCGCGCAGCCGACCGGTGCAATGCGATTACGCTTCTGGGCCGCTCCTCTAGCCACCCCTCGTTATATTTTTTGATTCGTAACTGGATTTTAGCAGGGCTTGGTTACAAGCGGTTAAAATGAATACCTCAGATGCGCGAGTGTAAGGCATGCCCTTATATGAGACATACATATTATTACTCCTAGTCATATTTATTTATTATATTATTTTTCTTTCAGTCTAATTTAATGACGTTTTAATTAATCTAAACTCTGCGTCCCGCAGCGTCCCGCAGCGTCTCTGCATTCTTCACAAAAACGTTTTTCTTGTGAATTAAAAAATAATCTTTAAAATGTAAGATAAAATTGAACACCGATAAACGAACTGACATTAGCTGAGCAATACCATCATCGACCACAAGTGACGATATTGTATAGTACCATTTTGCAATATATATGAATTTATCATTTTCTTAAATACCCGCTCATTACAGTTTCGTGCGTCTATAAAGCATACAAGCATCAAGCAAGGCACTGTCGACTCTACTCCCCAAGGGATGGGGGTGTTGGTGACAATTGTCGCTGTTATTGTTTTTAATTTGATATCCCAGGGGACCTGTTTGCTCCTGTTAACATGGGGTAGGAATTGTTACAATAGAGCTATACAATCTACAGTTCAAATGGTAAACTTACTCGTATTAATAGGAGATTTCCAAAATATTTGTCTTATTTGGGGTATGTTACAATTACGGGGCTGTTGAGTTAAATTTTCTGGCCAAATCATCGGAAATTCTTTACGGAGGTGGTTCTTCATAATATTCATTTTCATAATCATGAACGAGCAGACTTAATAATTTACTAATTCAAAGACACTCGCATATTCAAACACGAATTAGGGATTCGCAGCACGCGCTACATTTATTGTAGCTACATTTGTCTTTCTAGTGTATTGGTCTAGAAGGCACATATTAACGAAAGCCACGTGCCTGCAATTTTCGAATTTAGTTACACAATTTTTCTGCACCCATTCACGAACAATTGTCGCTTGAAGTGACCGAGTGATTCGCGTGAGAGTCGCGGTGAGCTTTTCTATTTCGGTGAACATGAATGTAGGGCTTAACTACGTTAATTTACCGCTAATGTTTGCCTAAAATCAACCTTATGTCTTAGTAATAATATTTGTGAGTAAGATTTAGCTAAATTTGTTGAGTGTGTTGCTCTAAAGACCTATCTTTGAGTTGAAACATGCGGGCGTGAAAATGTGTCGGTTAATATAGGGATACAGGAAAATGGAAAATCCTCGTGAGACGGTTCGCTATTGTTTTCGATTTTCGAGATTCTTGTAAATTAAATTACAATGAATGTGTATTTTGTTGGCTAGTACGATATAAAGAGTTTACAAATAATAATTAACCTAACAAATTCAAGTCACCCGACTTTATAAAATACATTTTTTGTCATGGACCAAGATGAATCTAACGACACCTCGCTCTCCAAAATTTATCAAGCTGTTTCAGCCATAGGCTTTAACAAAATTATACGTGTATAAGGATATGGTGTTAAAAATTTACTGGTACTATTTAAACTGGGGCTTCTACTCATGAAACTGAACAACTTTCCCAAAGGAACCCATAATCAATTCGCAAAAAAATTTTAGACTTCCCATACTAAGTGGGCCGATCAGGTGATGGACTTGTTAGAAAAGTACAAAAATTTTTCGCGAATTGACTACGGGTTCCTTGGGGAAAGTTGTTCAGTTTCACTAGGAGTTTAAGTAGTACCAGCTAATTTGTTAACACCTTGTATATATTGTATGTATATATTATATACACTCAAAAACACTGCAGATACTTGTCTTGTAGCTATTTATAATTTGTAGTAGAATTTGTATTTTTGGGTATCTTCCCACCCTAATATTACGCAAGCGGTAGTTAAGTATTTCTCATATATTTTACAAAATATGCTATCATCTACTAGGCAAAAGCATCTGTATCTCCACGGAGATTATCGATTTGACAATATACGAGCACAGTTCATTCGAGTCACGTCCTCCCGCCTCTGATACTGAAATAAACAGCGGAAAAAACGTTACAGGTCCGGATTTGACGCAGAGAAAGGAGGGGACGCGATTGGATTACCGTCCCGTGGGTCGCAAACAGTTCGTTACTCGTACTTGAAGAGACGACGCAAGACGGTAACGAACTCACCGAGCCGATGAACTCGACCTATCTACAGTTGTAGAGTTACATTGTTTGTAAGTGTAGGGATTGATTGTAGAACATCTACTTGATTTAGAAAATGCTAAGGCAGGCTTTTAAAAGAAATTAGGAAGATATAAAAAAATATATAAGTAAAGAAAATGAGAACATATAAAAAAGAGTGCTTAAAAAGCGGACTAATACTCGTAAGATAATAACCAAGACACACAGACATAACCAAGCAGCCAGGATCCTGCATCAAGAGATCGCTCTAAAGTATGGCTTTATAGCTCGGCGGTTGCCATATTACAAGTACACGCCGGAGTCGGTTCTCGAAAACGACCGCGCCAAGCTCTACTGGGACCGAAACATCATCACGGACATCGTGTTGATGGATCGGACGCAGTCAAGGGTGTTTTTGGTGGATAAAACCTCGTGCAAACCGATGCCGACAAGAGGTTGCGGTACCTTAATCTGGCGCACGAGGTTAGGGATATGTGTCAAGTGCAATCTACTGAAATCATTCCTGTAGTCCTGACCGTTAATGGTTTGATCCCAGCTGACTTGGATCGTAATCTTAGACAGCTGTGACTTCGAGGCAAACCGATAATAGCGGCTATACAAAAGGCAGTCCTCCTCGACAATGCCCGGATTGTTCGACGCTTTCTCTCCTCGTCGCACTGACCTCCAGCCGACTGTGCTTCTGCTGGAATAGCTCCTGCCACTTCGCCAAGCGCGAAGTGAGCAGTGTAGCGAAAGCTTATATTGGACATAATAATAATAATATCTGGGACAAATCACACACGGTCATCTGGCCCCAAACTAGGATTCCCTGTATCTTGGGAACCATAGACTGATATACATACACATATACTTTTAAATACATACATATATAAGATATAATACACCCAGACTCAGAGCAAACAATTCTGCTCATCCATTACAGAAAAGTTTGCACTGTGTGGGGATCGAACCCACGACTCTTGGATCAGAGGTCAATGTGACGTAAAAATGTATCAATAAAAATCAAATATGAATCAGTTATTTATTACAGACGGAGGTATCGAATTCATATTTAATCTCCTATAAATTATTTGTTAGGATGTTCGCCTATTAAAACATACTCTGTAGAAAATTAAACTGGCTAGCTGCTAGGGTTCAAACAACAAATATTTAAAGGTAACCCTAAAAATATATAATTAACTTTTCGAAGTACCTCACCAACTTAATGAAAAAACTTCAGACTACATAAAAAAGCTTAAAAATATACAATGTGACAGTACGATTGTTATAATAGGCATGTCGTAATTAAAATTTGATTGACCTTATTTGGAAGGATCCAACTGGGTGGGTATCGCAACTGGCTGGTATGCCGATATTTACAGGGGCTTCCATCTTGCAAAGGCACTGTTAGTTACACACTGGAATTGCAAAAATGAGTACAAAAGTATTAAGATGAGTACAAAAGTATTAAGTACCAGACTAAACAAATTGCACACTGAAGCTTCTCCCTGATTCTGCGGCAGAAGTAAACTGAATAAATTTGAATAACACGCACCGTAATGAGCCGCCACGCCACGAGCCCGCGCCCGCTCCTGCCTGCCACTTGCGCCGGCGCCCCCGTCGCGGCAGAGCGGGGAATCGAAGCGCGGCCTGACTAAACAATAATTGTCATTTATTTCTGTTGTGAACCGCTTTGAATTAGGTTGATTCTCTTTGTTGCACGGATTAAGTTGCCTTGCTATGTAAATGAATGAGTACGTGGCCTGCATTGGTATTATCTACCTCTATAATTTGATATCTGTCTGGGCAACGTCAGAAGAAATAATAAGTATGTACAACTACACAAAAGCACTTTGTATCACCAAAATCGTCTAGTCTTACTATGTTTTTTTCTACATAAAAGCTATTTAAAATTGATTTATTGCAAATAGACCGAAAACTAATGATATTACTGCACCTATTGTTTTCAACTATGAGCTGTAACTAATGACACGAACTTCAAAAGGCGGCAACGCACTTGTTACTCCTCTGGTGTTGCAGGTGTCTATTGGGCAGCGGTAATCGCTTTCGGTCAGTTGATCCATCTGCTCATTTGCCACCTATGCTATAAAAAAAACTGTGTATGTTTGACTCATTTTTAGCATAAATTACTGAAACTTTCTTCCTATTACCTATAAATTAATTTCAGTTAAGATTTTAAGTCAAGTTATACGGTACTAAATTATCTCATTTCAGGTTCAAAGTTCTTATTAATTCAGCTGGTTAGTTGCAGAAATAAAAACTATGTTTTTCTGACTACAATGCGTCTTTTTGCACTCTAGAAATTCTAAAGCACCATATAGATCCAAATGTCAGTCATAAAATAGGAGAGCTTATTTAGAATACCTAAGATTAGGTATGTATCTACCTAAAATGACTGGAGTAACCACGTATAACCTTACGGTAATCCTTTTCGAACCGAACATAATCCTCTGACTTTAGCGTAGAATCATCACATTATGTTTTCGTCATGGATGCAGCTCTCTTCCCAAAATAACGTGCAGTCTTGCTGGTGAGCCTGGAGGCTGGAGGCTGCGACGCTTGCGCGGGGATGCGGGGGTGTTTACACACCAAGCGATTTATTCTCCGGCAGTCGTAAATAACGCGGCCAACCGCTGACAGATATATGAAGCTGGCTATTTATGGCTATCTGTTCATGGAAGTACGGACAGCACAAACCCACGTGCCATTCAGATGCGATATGCTACAGTCGACATGGGGTTGGTTGGCTGGAATTTTATAGCAATAGATAACACTGATGATGATCATCACCCCTTATCAGCTTCTAAATGACAAACCGGTCACGGCAACATGATAGAGCAAAGATCTCCTTTATAAAGATACGAAACAAGTTTATCTTTGTTCTGTCTGTTTACGTAGAACATAGGCAACCTAAAATATATTATTTATCTAGCTTTAATATAAAGGCACAAAACGATTAAATGTGCCACACGATAAGAAGAGCATAATTTGTAGCAATAATAATAAATGCCGATGTTGTCGCTACTCAGCCCGTTCCACACTTCATTCTTGAATGAGAAAAGTTTTTGCACACAGCAGCCGCACGAGCGGACTGCATTAAACTTCTTCATTGTAATATTCAGGTAGGTATTTAGTGTTAAAAACTCAAATATATGACCCATAACGCCCGCAAACTTTTTAATAAATATCCGTCTACATTTTAAACTCTTATCAACTGCCTGAATTATGGCTACAGAAACATACAATCGGGATGGAAACACTTTTTGCCGTATCCTTATACTCAAATTTTGATTTACAATCTTTGAGTTATTAAAATCTTGGTGTGGGTTGCCTTTGCGGGATGAGTCTTTTTTTTCTCAAAGTTTTATATTAATATTCTGGTAAGTCACAAAGTAAAGTTAATTATGTCTCGACTGCTGCTGTAATGAACTAAAACATTGTCCGTATTGAGGAGTTCTGGAAGAATACCTATAATACCGAATATTGCGCGGTATTTCACCGTAAGTCGTATTGTAAGTAGGTAGATCGGCAGCAAATGAAAATAACATTTTCTATATAAATAATAACTGTTTTGATTGCAGTAGCTTGCTGCAAATAGGGTTCACAGTGAGGTGACACTGAGTCTCATAATTTAGAACAACCAGTTTTAATTCAGAGGCATATATCTTGAAACAAAAAAAGATTTTGTTCGGCGTACCAAATATCGCAATGAAGGTAACCGTGGAGGTTGGTAACGAACCGTGGCGGGCGTGTCAGCGGCAGCGGTGCGCGTGCACAGACCCGAGCGACTTCCAACCCAACACCTTTACCACAATCAATAACACATTTTTTAAATTAACATTTTAGAACACTGGTGTAGATTCGGTATTTAGGATTAAACTTATTTGACAGGACTAAACTTAGTTTGAGCGTTCTGTCCTTGTCTTTTCAATGCAGAAAGAAAAAGACAGAATATTTTAATTAAGTTTAGTGCTGTTAAATAAGTTAAATCGTTACAACCGAATTGACACCACTGACCGTTAAAAAAAAAATCGCATCTACTTAATAGCACGAACTCTGGCCAAGCACTCACCAAAAAACAAATCCATTTAATTATATCAAGTGGTACTAAATTTCTTGACAATGTTATCGCCAATAAATAGACACAAGTAGCTAGTTGCTAGATAAAATATTGAACAAAATCAAAATGGGAAATTTTTTAACTACTTACGAGTAAGGGTAACTATATAAAATTCACAAATGTTAAGATTACGTGGTTTGCCCCTTCTGGGATTACAAACTTATACGATTATAAGACACTTACATATCCGCCCGAAAGCTTGATTCAGAAGATTTTGTATTATATGTATATTTACACAGTTTTCGCTAGAACCAGCGATCTACCATAGAAAAAGAAAACGTTTATTTTTACTTATTTCATTCATCAGAGTTTAATTTATATTAATTTAGAGTGCATCTACTGACCACCGTAGTGTGATGAAGATAACAGTGTAGTTAAATATTGTGGGGGTTGGTTGCCGGGAATTGTACTTACCGAGCACACGTCTCCTGAGTTGATTTTTTAATTAGTTCCGTTTTAGAGTAGTCTCAACGTTATTTTTGTGATGGGAAAATAGCTGTGAAACCAATTCAGTGATAAGCGGTCATAAGAAGAGGATTAACCCGGGACTCGGGAGACAGCTCCGTTTTCCGAGTTCCAGCAGCAAACTACCACGTGGAGCGTCTTTAAGTGCCCATCACTTAAGGCCGCGTCTTTCACTTGACATTGGCAAAATCACGCTAGTTATGAGAATTGGAATGCCAAATAGAAAAAAATAGAATAGAAATATTGTGGCAACAGCAACAGTGCTTTTTGGTAGTACGGGAAAACTGTAATTTCCATTTGTCAACTTTACTATGACCTACGCGCTTTGAAGCGAAAAGAGGCATAATACTTATAAAATAGCCTACGTGTGTCCACCCACACTGATATGATAAGTGAAAAATTACCTGAATAAACATATGGAGCAAAATTCATCAGTGCCGGCAATTACCAATTGTTATCACCAAGATCTTACCTTTTTTTAATTATAAACATAGGTTTATAAGTTTCGGGAAACGTCCATATCTAACAAATTAAGATTTGTGCACTTACTGTATTACCTTACCTATATGTGGGGTCTGCATAAAGGGGTTTATTCCATTTATCGATAATACTTTTGCTGACGTGGAGAGAGCCCTATTTATCGAGTTAGGCACATGTAATCACCATCTTTGCAGCTTTTGTGTGTCCCTTTGACGCGTGTGACATGTTTTGATTATTGCGTATTGTACTGTTACATTTTAACTAACTTGCCTGTTATTATTTTCATGTGGTTTGTAATAAATTTATCTGCCTGGGATATACAGGGTGAACTATTATTTGTCTCATTCCCGTTGACAGTAGCCTATGATACTGAACAACTTCTCTCAAGGAACTCATACAATTTGTATAGGGTCCATTTTTTGCTTCGATTAATTAGCATCCTCGGGGAAAGTTCGAATCGGCGGAAAATCGAAAGGAATCCATCAAACCGGGATATTAAATTAAACCAGGTTATGACAATTTAACACTTGAATTCATCACGATCCTGAGCAAATCCAAGTTTTTGTTCAAGTATCTAGGAATTTGTTTAGAATGGTGATAAAACGAAAACATAAAAACATGATTGCCAAAGTCTTTAAAGTTTTGCCGTGCTTCTTTACAAAGTTACAGGTTATACAGTTACATTTGTGCTCCGGCTCGAAGCGCCTCTCTCCGACACATGTTGGAGGAGTTTCAAAGAGAGGGCGGCTCCCTCCAAGTTTTGTAACAAAATTTCGGGAGTAAACATCGACATGCGGGCGAGGGAAGCGCGAATCAGACAGAAGGAGATTAAAGCACATGTATGTTTTATTGTAGACTAGCTTCCGCCCGCGACTTGGTCCGCGTGGACTTCAGAATTGTGTCCAGAAGAAAGAAAATGTTAAGGTAGCGCCATCTAGTGACTAATTGGAAATTTTGAGTTTTTAAGCATTCCTACGAGAACCCTTAAATTTTCCGGGATACATAGTATCCTATGTGTTAGCTTTATCTACCAAATTTCATCCAGATCTGTTCAGTAGTGTCGGCGTGAAACGGAACAAACAAACAAACAAACTGACAAACAAACAAACATCTATACTTTCGCATTTATAATATTAGTGAGATGAGATTTTTTTGCTCAGTTTGATTTTAAAAAAATTACAAACCTTAAAATAATAATTATGGTAATATCCTATACATACATACACTTTTTTATTAGGGTAATAAATAACAGAGAAAAGTAAAATTTTCATACAGAATCAACGACATTTAAAACATCATTGTACAGAATAAACAGTTTATTAATATCCTGAAGTCCTTGTTTCCGTATTTTTCAACTGTACCTAAAGCTGCCACGAGATAACGAGACACGAAAAAGTTGTCTTTTCACGTAAAAATATCAAATGAAAAGTGCGAATAGGCGTCACGTTATATACATAACTTCGTTAAAAAGGTGGACGTGGATTGCGCAGTGGCAGGAAGGAAGCGATCGGGTGTGTTGTGACGAGAGGCACGTGTCGATGTCGGCACGACACGTGCGTGGGGGCTTAGTCTCCATTGAGCGCGCGAATGGTGAACTTTGAAGCAAATTAAATGTGGTGTGATCTGGTCACTGATAAAAATGTGTCGATCTATTTTTAGGTGTCTTTTTTACAATATTAGTAAAGTCTAGGCTCTCATAATCAACAGTGCCCGCCGAACTGTGTCAAGACTATCAATAGTTATGTGGCGAAAATCATTTTGGTCCAGAATGTTTAAAGTTTATTAGTTCAAAATTAAACCAAAAAAAAAAGACTTACTTAAATAAGTAAGTAAGTAATACATCCACAAAATAAACTTTTTAATACAGAGTGATAAAAAATGTCTGGCAATATTTTAACCGTGGCTTCTACTCATCAAACTGAACAATTTTCCCCATGAAACTCATACTCAAAAAGCAAAAAAAATTTGGACACTTCATATAAATCCGTCAGCTGGTTGATGAACTTTGTATGGGAAGTTCATTTTTTTTTTGTTTTTGACCATGAGTTTCTTGGAAAAAGTTATTCAGTTTGATGACTAGAAACCACTGTTAAATTATTGTCAGCCTTTTTTTATCACCCTGTATAATAGAAGAGAGATTATTATTTCTCGAGTGACAAAGAAACACGCAGTCCCTCAAAGCCAATAAAAGTCGATTATGATCAAAATAGTTTGATCATAATCGACTAAATTGTCCATTTTTAAGCTTTTTAGCAAGTTTTCAAAGTCTCCGTTTTCATCCATTCGACTTTATTATTTTACTAGCTTGTGCCTGCGGTTACGCCCGCGTAGACTTGATATTTTAATATTTCAACATTTCGACATTTCGTCTTTTCTACATTTCGGCTCTTCGACATTTCGATATTTTGAAATTTTGATATTTTGTTACTTCGCTATTTTGATATTTTGTTACTTTTATACTTTCATATTTTGATATATTTGATGCCTCCGTTCTATAAGGAAACTCTGAACAAAATTTCAAGTTTCTAGACCCAGCGGTTTGGCCTGTGCGTTGATCTTCCTACTTTGGACCCCTGTTTCACCCCCTCAGAGGGTGAATTTAGACTAATCCTTTCTTAGTGCACCCCTAGACCTCATAAGAAACTTACTTGCAAAATTTGGAATCTCTAGACCGAGGGGTTTGGCCTGTGCGTTGATCTATCTATTAGGTTGTCCGAGGAAAACTGTCCGCTCTTTGAAAACAAATTAAATACATGTTTGTTAGAGTTTTTGCACATGACACTAGTGCATTATGTAGAGTAGTTCATATATTATTACGCGCTGCAGGCATCGTCCCGTAATGGCTCAATGAGAAAGATTTAGAATATATTTTTTAAATCGACCTGTATGACCAACGGGGCGTCATCAAGTTTTTATTTGCTCAGGGACATTCTGTAGCTGAAGCTCATCGACAAGTGCACAAAGTGATAGGAAAAAAAGCGCTCGATAATTCTACGGTTTAAACGCGATATCAAAATTCAAAGGAAAAATACATAAATTTCGAGACGATTGTGGTGGGACCCTTTAGTATTGATCTTCAAATGCAAAAATGAGTTAAAGCAGTGAAGAAAGTATTCAACCAAACAAGATGTTGGAGCCTGAGGTCAGCTAATCTAGGAATCCCTTAAATAACTTGTCACGAAATAGTTAATGAAAAACTGGAAATGTGAAAAATCTATAAAAAATGGGTTCCAAATGAACTTGCTCTAGTCCACTTGGAAACACGTGTAGAGTACTCCAAATTCAATTTGCAGTACTACAAGAAGCAAACTAACCGCCTCTGACATACTGGTGCCGTGGATTAGACGTAGGTCTCTCTCTAACGTCCGCCCAAAAAATATCAGGTGCGCCTACAAATCGCCTATCAGGTCCGCCTACAAAATTGCGCGAGCGAAGGGAGCGCGAAAATGTTTTATTATGAAAACGAAGACCTCAGAGTAATTACGTTTTTAAGACGTTTTAAGTTAATTTTACGCTCTTATTTGCGTAATTCCCGACAGTCTTGTTATTTACTAGACAGTAGAACCAATTGTTGTATTAAACGCGAATGAAGCGAGTGCAAAAATAAGTTACCTCAGATTAATAGCAGAACTTTAAGAAATTTTAGGTCAGTTTTCGACCTCGTTTTGTTCAGAAATCACTGATCAGTCTTATGTCTATGCTCGGGGTGCTCAGCACCCACTGTTTAAGTATCGTGGGTGCCCGAGCCCTCAAGCACCCAGGTCCTCGGCGCCCCTGTCCAGTAGCACAATCAAAAATGTACGGACCTAAAGCGATGATGACATTAGTAATGGATATCAAAGAGATTAGTTTTTATGAAATTCTGGCCGATCTGAGACTCCGACTGAGATTCGACAGGAAACGAAAATGGAAAGTATCTTGCTGTTAGCAAATTGCTAGAGCTCTGGCAGTGTTGTATTAATAAGGAAAGGCAATACCTGTTATTATGTAATATCCAATACTCAAAAGTGTCTTATAACTAAACTTTTATAAATTATTTTATAGTGGACAGTTTTCTCCGGACAACCTAATACTTTGGAACCCCGTTTCACCCCCTTAGAGGGTGAATTTTGAAAAATGCTTTCTTAGTGCACCCTTAGACCTCATAAGGAACCTACTTGTCAAATTTGGAATCTCTAGGCCCGGGAGTTTGGCATGTGCGTTGATCTATCTACTTTGGATCCCCGTTTCACCCCCTTAGAGGGTGAATTTAAAAAACCTTTCTTAGTGCACCCTAAGACCTCATAAAGAACCTGCTTGCTAAATTTTGAATCTCTAGACCCAGGTATTTAGCCTGTGCGTTGATCTAGTTATTCACTTTGGATCCCCGTTTCATCCCCTTAGAGGGTGAATTTTGAAAAATCCTTTCTTATTGCACCCCTAGATCTACCTAGACTCAGCGGTTTGGGCTGTGCGTTGATATGTCAGTCAATCAGTCAGTTTCTTCTTTTATAGATTAGCTAATTAGCGATTTAGCTCATTGCATATTTTATTTTATATTTATTTACAAACAAACAGAACAAACATAAATAAAAATTCAACCACGCTGTACATACTTGACGCGTAACCTTTTACCGACTGTCGTACACTGGATTGTCAAAACTAATTGCTGAACAAAAATCAGCGATACAACATTCAGTTGTAAAGCAGAGGTCTGCAGCAGACTGCAGAAAAATTAACAACATAATTTGTTTGAGACTATATACAGGTGGCCGGTAGAGTGACGTCCAAAGATAAAATTTAGGTGCCTCGTGTGGAGGGAGGGGTATCCAAACCCCCATGTATGTTCCCCGATTTTTCGTAGTTTTCGAGTTATGATTTACAGTTTTTATTTATGAGTTTTTAGACTAAATATGTACTTACATAGTGTTGGTGATAGTACAAGGTTATAGTAAAAAAAACACCTAGTACTAATTCGGCGAAAGCATCGATTTCAATTCAATCCCAAAATATATATAAGAGACAACTAATAAAAAATCAGTGCTGTACAAAGATTCATCGAAACCATCGTGGAAAATTTGGTATATTAGAAAAAAAGCGGTCAAGTGCGTGTCAGGCCACGTGCAGTGTAGTATTCCGTAGTACTTCGACAGACACTGCTACAACTTCATCAAAGTAATTTTCAATAGAATTATGAAGTAGATGTACGAAATTTGCCTTTGATAAATTGATGGATCGACTACTACTCGTTAACCTGTAAAACCTACTTAGCTGTGATAATTTTCCTTTTAACTTCATTATATATACTACTGCCGTGAATTTTTTCACACAAACTCAATATTTCGAAACCGGATCCCTGAATCGAAAAATGGTTTTCAAAAACCCACAATATTTTTGAAAGACCTATGTAACGACACATTTTGATAACCGCTTAAATATACATACATATGTGTATGGTGTCCGAGTCAGATGTGTAGATGACTCGGGGCATCTTGCCGCTGACCACAGCTTACAAAAGGTTCAATGGTCATACGTCTCGCGCGGAGGAGGGACATCTTGAGCCAATGCACCTACCATTAGTGTATGGATAGTCCGTGGATAATTATAGTTATTCTATGTAACTGGTTTGCTATTTATAGTCAGAAGCCTTCATATGGTAAATATGATATAAACAAAGAAAATAAAAAATGTTTGCTACCGACTTAAATAGTAAGTACAGGTGTTAAAAAAGTGCGTTTGAAATATTGCAGTCGATTCGGTTTTCACGATTAAACTTATTTGACAGGATTAAACTTAATTTAAGTGTTCTGTCTTTTTCGTTCTGTATCGAAAAGACAAGGACAGGACTCTTAAATTAAGTTTAGTCCTGTCAAATAAGTTTAATCGTAAACACCGAATCGACACCATTAACGGATTAAAATCAAATATAGAATACAGAAAAAATATTGAAAAATTCCAGTTTCCCATACAAATTCTTTATTCATTCATCATCATCATCATAATTTATTTCAAAAACAGTCATCTGTGTGTCAACAATTCCCTAAAACTTATAACAAATATAAAATACTAAAAGATATAAAATTTAAAAATATCAAAATTTAAATAATAATAATGTTCATCAGTTCTAATAAAAAATATAAAATACTAAAAATAACAAAAATTTTAAAATAAATGTCAAAATTTAAATAATAATAATCATATTTTTTATGTCAATACCTAAACTATTCGGATTTAGTATGGGAAACTTAAAAATAGTAGATCTGATTTTTTATATTTTTTATGTATTATGTTCTTGATTCTGAGTAACCCCTTGTATATAATTTCAAACGCAATTTTTAACACTCTGTATTGTTGAGCTTATGGAATCGGTCCACTGGTTAGACAGTAGATGATTAAGAAAAAATATAACTTTGAATGAATGAGCGAACTTTAACACGTTACGTGCCACCTAAAACATTACTTAATGCCATACCATCTTGCTTATGAAGTATGCCGTACGACGCATATTTGCGGGCAAGTTATGCTCCTGTCTGTATGCCGTTCGACGCACCTGCGCGTTTTCGCGTCTATGCAGCGTGCCGCGCGACGCACCTGCACGTTTGTAATACAAATCACATACACGCACATACGCGTCGAGCGGCATACTACCTAGTAGCCATACAAATGTATAAAACGCATATTTGCATTGGAGGCATACACAACGCACAGGTGCGCCCAATGGCAGTTAACGTGTTAAAGCTAATCATCATCAGCCACAAGACGTCCTAAAATAATAAAATTACATAGGACACGAATTATTCGGTACGGGTAAGTACGTACATCTAATAGATAGATAATCTAAAGATGTTAAATTTCAGACGAATGTCCTTCCATATATATTCATATTCAAAGAGCGTACTCCCATATCAAAGGCCGGCAACACACTTGTGACTACTCTGGTGTTGCGGGTGTCTATGGGCGGCGGTAATCGCTTACCATCAGGTGATCCGTCTGCTCGTTTGCCACCTCTGCCATAAAAAAAAAATATTCATATTGACGAGCTGCTCTGCTTTGTAATTCGTATTCTAGTTACTTAGAAAAAGCGCAGATGAATATCTATTCCACCAGTCCGCACATAAGTGCCGCTCGCTGTACGGTCCACTCGACGTACTAACAGATATTGACAGGCATCAAAGCGGCCTCGATACATCATATATCATCCTCGAGTCGGAACGAGCCTTCCTTTCATGTCGCCCTCTAAACGCTGCGATGACCGACCACGTCCCGTGATGACGGAGCAGATTTGGGGCAAAACTACTAACATTTGTTGTTTCGATTCTCATTTGAGCAAATTAAAGAAACGAGATTGTTGTAAGGGTTCGATAGGTTTAAAACACTTGGGGTCGCCCGCAACTTTGTCTGGGAACAGATACCTTTTTTTTCTACGTCGTAACGTGTATTTTAGAGTAGTAAAGTAGTAAAGAAACCTCTAGCTTCCTCGGAGAGTAATAAAGGACTAATACTATACTTGTTTTTCTTTCATCCAGATTCGATGCGACTGAGGAAAAAGTTACTTGGATTCTTCTATTGTGATTTTAAGGACTGTATTAAAACTACTTGTGCTCGGTAGTAACGAACGGTATAACCAAATATGTATGAAGTATTAAAAAAATGAAAACATACACGTACGTTATAAATCAGAAGTGCAGTTATTAATTACTGATGCGTCGACCTAAATCAATTTTCGTGCAGATAAAAAGGGTAAATTTAGTTTGTTTGGATCACAGATAAGAATCTCAGTACCGGATAATTCTTTCGTTAATATCTATGCTGTGGCTGTTGTTAGGTTGTGGTGAGCGTGGCTTATGGTGCAGACCACCATCCGTCAGTGCAAGTCATGCCGCGCAGTCACAAATAAGGTAAGTGTGTGAGTCTACAGTGTACCAATGATATATAGGGCGACTTTAAATTAGTTCTTGATACCAAAGGATATGCATGTACTCATGATAACAAACGACTTTCCCTAAGGACCCAATAGTCAAATCGCAAAAAAAATTAGGACTCTTCATACTAATTTGGCCGGTCGTTGACCGATTTATATGGAGGATCCAAAACTTTTTTTAAGATTTGACTATGGGTTCCTTAGGGAAAGTTGTTTGTTATCACGAGCACATGCATAGGCTTTCGTATCAAGAACTAATTTAAAGTCACCCTATATTTAATTTGAATATAGGGTGGTGGTGGTAAATAATTAAGTAGGTTAAAATGCATTAAAATGCTCTATTGCGCTTTCGTATGTAGCCACCTTAAGTACGCCTCTCAGGTTTGGAACCCTCAATATGAGGTTAATAAATATCGCATTGAGGGTATCCAAAGGCGATTTATGAGGTTCTTGGATTATAAAGCGCACTAGAGATCAGACGGTTACATACATCGCTGCAAACGCTATCACTTTTTGCCATTAACTATCAGAAGAACTATAAATGACTTGTATTTCCTATCAAAAATAGCAAATGGTACTATTAACAGCCCTGAACTTTTGTCCAAATTGCAACCTTTCAGAATTCTGATCACGTCCTATATTACACGTTTCTTATAACAGCCAGAACACATTTTTATTGCGAAGTTGCAATAGTTTTAATTTTGTTTGTGAACACCCTAACGTCGACCTATTTTGCATGAGTAGTACTAAAATAAACGACTGAACATGGGCACTATTTTAATAACTTATTTTCCATCTACTGAAATATCTATAGCGTAATAATTGGATATGAATAGTATGACAGGTAGTTGAAATGTTATCGCTAGTTTTGTTTATATAGGTGAAGATTTTTAATTGGCATTTTGTTATTTACTGCTTAGTATTTATATTGTATATTTTGCTGGAAATCTTCTGAATAGAAAATAAATAAATAAACAGACATCAGATGCGATTTTAAGTACTTCCAAGCCATTCTTTATTCTTTTTTTTTGCGAGGGAAAAACAACGACAAAATTTCACATTTGTAATTTATTTAATAAGCATTATAAAGACAAGGTGATATACAGGACTGTGGATGTAAAAGCTATCGAGGTTGTAGAATCATGACATGAGTTAGGTACACCATGAAACTCTTCTAGGGCATAGGGTACTAACCAGTATGAAAATATGGGCGCTAACTATTTTCGCTCTAAAGATATTGTACTTTATTTATTTTGCAAACATACGGAGAACACAAATGATAAAATACAGTCGTCCAAATAAACCATGTTAATAAAATCACCGTAACCTGAAAAACCATACTATAAAACATAATATAAAAGTTCTTGTAGTTCGTTGTAGGTAAATTGCGGTTTACGATTTATGACGTATTAAAAAAAAACTACTTACTAGATCTCGTTCAAACCAATTTTCGGTGGAAGTTTGCATGGTAATGTACATCATATATTTTTTTCAGTTTTATCATTCTCTTATTTTAGAAGTTACAGGGGCGGGACACACACACACACACACACACACACACACATTTCTCTCGCGCAAAATAATTAAGTGTAGAAATAAATGATATTAGAAACCTCAATATCATTTTTGAAGACCTATCCATATATACCCCACACGTATAGGTTTGATGAAAAAAAAATTTTGAGTTTTAGTTTTAAGTATGGGGAACCCCCAAAATTTATTGTTTTTTTTCTATTTTTGTGTGAAAATCTTAATGCGGTTCACAGAATACATCTACTTACCAAGTTTAACAGTATAGTTCTTATAGTTTCGGAAAAAAGTGGCTGTGACATACGGACGGACAGACAGACAGACAGACAGACATGACGAATCCATAAGGGTTCCGTTTTTTGCCATTTGGCTACGGAACCCTAAAAAGCTTAGTAATCAGTTGACTACAAATACGAATAAGTGATGCCTTTACTACAAGTTGAGTAAAATAATAAATAACAAATTAAAATAGGCTGAAACTGCATCGATCTGTGGTCAATCCGATTGTGAGGTTGTGCACAGTAGTTGCCGCCCTCGCGCCGCCCTCACCATTTGCATGGCTAACGAGCCCCCGTATGCCCCCGTCCGCCACCTCTCCCCTCGCGACACCCCACCTAGGGCGAACTGCCGCTACAGATTGTTATAGGTAGACAATTTATACAGCCAGGTATTTTATTCATAATATTATGTCTGTTATGTTTTCTGAGAATGTCGGCATGAAAAACATACTGGTATATTGAAACAAGTTCTAATAGTTTTCGTTTTCAAATAAAAAAAACAGCATTACTTACAAAGAAAAGTGCCAAGAAGCAACGCATTATTTTTTGTGATGTGAGTTTGTGAGCGGATTTTTTCAATATTTTTTCTGTATTCTATACTTGATTCTGACTCACCCCTTAAAATCTCAAACGCACTTTTTAACAACCTGTATAGTGATTTTTTCTAAAATCTCTCATTACACATACAATTTGTCAGCAATGCCACTCAAATCAATTGTATTAATAATAAGATAGACAAATAAAAACAAATTAAACTTACATTAAATCTTTAATTTAGTACTACATACAAAAAGTGCAAAAGGCAGGTAGCTTACCAACTTTATTTTACCTATATAGGGTGACTTTAAATTAGTTCTTGATACCAAAGGGTGTGCATGTGCTCATGATAACAAACAACTTTCCCTAAGGAACCAATAGTCAAATCGCAAAAAAAAAATTGGAACCTTCATACTAATTTGGCCGGTCAGTTGATCGATTTGTATGGAGAGTCCAATTTTTTTTTGCGATTTGACTATGGGTTCTTTAGGGAAAGTTGTTTGTTATCATGAACACATGCACACCCTTCGTATCAAGAACTAATTTAAGTCACCCTGTATATTCGATTAAAAACACGCAAACAGTAAATAACCTCGTAAAGATATTGTATTTAGATGATAAATAATAATTAGTGCCCAAGTGATATGAAACTGCCATGAGGAGATATATTACGATTATTACAGTAGTAACTATATTAATCTATTGCATAAAACACTTCACATTCAGTTTCGTGATCATGTCATTTTGTGACACAATTTGTCAATCAGATATGCCTATTTGTACAAGGGTTAAGTTGAACTGAATATTTGAACTTTTTGAATTCTTTTCTGTTTGAAAAAATCTGATATGTTATCAGAATGAATAATGTTAATGTTATGTTATGAAGAAATAACATATAATTATAAATCATCGTTTTGAACAAAGCCATATACTGAAAAAAAGGCAAAACCGCAGTTAATTATTTATCAACTTCCAAGCCAGTCTGAGCAATGAGTATTCTATGGCCTATCGGAGGTAGCACGGCGTCGCCAGCGAAGTGGCAAACATCGCCGCAATGGCCGCGTAGGTCGCAAACACGCCGGCAACCACGCCAACCGCCAGAATCTCCCAGCACAGCATCTTCATCCACCCAGGGGTCTCACTGTAACGAAAAATTCTCAAAATTATATTTTTGCCACATAAGTTGAGAAACTTGGACCCACTGGTTTTCAAACTATATTCTATTCGCATAGTATATTATGTACCATAGCGTCATAGCACCACTGGTTCCAGATAAGGCACTTTTGATACTCTGGCAAAGGTTCTCTGATACTCTGGCAAGGGAGAAAGCTACGTGCGTGCGTAATTACATTGTCACTCACTTTTAGGTTAGATGAATTTCTACACCACTTGACACATAGGTAATCTTATCTGCTGGCTTTTTACTGTATAATTATTCATTTACTAAGTCGAGTAGGCTAGGATTACCTAACTTGTCTTTAAGGAATCCATCTTGATCATTTTTGCTCGGCGGCACTGAAGTTAAGGTCGTTCAGGTATTCGCAGTTGTTATATAATTCAAAATGTATCTATTATAAATCTAAATCTTCGTGCAATAAGAAAAGAGACTCGTGGTCTAGTAGAAGTCACGCTAATTGCATGCTAAGGGAATTTTAACCTAGTATGATTGAATCGGTGGCACAGTGTTAAGCGCTCTTGGTTCCTGATGGCAAATACTGGGATGAAAATAGTAGACTTGTGTGTGAATGCTCTGTATAAGTATATTATCTGGCTTTCTTTTTCGCTTGTTTTGTGGAAAATCTAATAAAAAAAATATTCTCCAAACGATTTATCCATGAATCAAATAAGGGAACAACTGATGCTCTCGTTGATGTCTTCTGTTTGAGCGTAATATTTTATGTACGGTTCATGCTCATACAATTTTCTATGTGTACGTACATGCAGAAGTTTCGGTTGCATTAAGGGACGTGACAATGCACACAAAAGTCAAAAACGCAAAATGACCGATATACATAATGACATAAAAACCAGCCAAGTGCGAGTCGGACTCGCGCATGAAGGGTTCCGTATCATCGTACAAGAAACTCCAAAAAATACGTCTCTGGTATGGGGCCCCCTATATATTTTTTAATATAATTTGATTTTATTATTATTATTTTGCGACTATAGCAATACAGACTCTGTGAGCATTTCAAGCGCCTACCTATGCCATTAAGATCGAGCAAAAAACTCCAAAAATACATTTCTAGTAGCCCCCCCTTTAACTTTTAATTTATTTTTATTATTTGTTGTTACAGCGGCAACAGAAATACACACTCTGTGAAAATTTCAACTGTCTACCTATTACGATTCATGCATGAGATAAGCCCGCTGGCAGACAGACGGACGGGTAGACGGACAGACGGACGGGCAGCGGAGGTTTAGATTACTAAATCCGTGAGTCCCGTTGGCCTTTGGGTACGGAATCCTTAAAATATAAATAAAAAAATACCTACACATAATGTCAGAAATCTTGACATAATACAAAATCCCTAGTGGTGATCGCATCCCTCCACCTGACAGACATGCTGTAGTCAAGTTATTAAAAAGTGATCGATAAAATCGAGCTAAGAAGAAGTCTTTAGTAGGATTTCATATTGTTCTACGGTAGGTAAATGTTTTTCAAGAAATATGATGAATTGATGATGCACCTTATCATCGCTCGGGACGACGAGTGAGGTAATAATACGTCGCGGTAGTATGAAGGCCAAAGCGTTATTCGAGAATCTCGCCAGAGCTACTCATACATAGTGTAGAAGAGAATGAATACCGGCTATGATGAAATGTCACAATGCAACAACATATACGTTACTTACATGGGAGGCTGGTCCTCTCTAGGGGCAATGAGGGTGAGGTACAGGTACGGCGGCAAGATGAAGGTCAGAAGGGCCACCGAGGTAGCGCCCACCAAAGCCAGGATCGTGTAGAACCGGGGGATGCTCTCCCCAAGGAACAGGATACCCAGCATGATGGAGAGACGGATGCCCATGCGCCATCCCGTTGAGTCTGAAATTACAACGTTATTATTATTATCTTGTTGGTGGGTGCTGTCCAAACAGCGATACTTCGACCCAAAGGGATCTTTTGTGTCAACCCCTAAGACCTTCGTACCTATCCCTAGTCAAAAATATGTTGCATTAACGCAGTGATTCCGCTGAGGGGTAGATGCCTGTATTCCTCCGGCGTTGGGTAGGCATTGCCAAGGAGGCACATACGCTTGTTAGCCAGTACATCGCAGTGACACAATAGGTGCTCCATTGATTCTGTATCCTCACCACAGGCTCTGCACGTCTCATCATTTGTCAAACCTATCTTTTTAAGGTGAGCGATTGTTGCGTAGTGGCCTGTTAACGCCCCTGTCATGGCTCTGACATGCGACCGGCTATTCTTCCAAATGTACTTGATCGCACCTGTGGTTACTTTACCGATTAAGTTCTTAAAGTGTTTAAGGCCTTCCAGGGACTGCCATGTTACTCTGTATCTTGCATCCGCCTGTGCCTTTAATGCCTTCGTTACTGTGCTCTTGGGGAGCCCGATCCCAGGTTCTGGTCCATGCATCCTGGCATGTGATCCTATTCTTGCCAGTTTATCCGCCTTCTCATTCCCTCCACTCCCACGTATCCTGGTACCCAGACCAGGTGCAGTCTGTTGTCACGTCCTACTTTATTCAGGGTTTTGACGCAGTTCAGCACTAGTCTTGAGTCCACTGCGTGGGAGTTGAGGGATTTGAGTGCAGCTTGGCTGTCGCTGAGTATATAGATAGTTTTGTCTTTGACGCCTCTGTCTATAATCTCCTGTACGCAAGCAATAATAGCGTATGTCTCCGCTTGAAAGACAGTTGCATATTGCCCTAAGCTATAACTTGCATGACAGTCCTTTGCGTAAACGCCTGCTCCGGTTCCAGATTTCATTTTCGATCAGTCTGTGTACCAAGTCAGAGTATTCGGTCCTTGTTGTTGCAGCCCTTTACTCCATTCCTCCCTTGTTGGGACATAAGTTTTGAAGTTTCTTTTGAATATGTTCACGGTCAGCATTTTATCGCTTCCCATGCACATAAGCCTTTCCACATCTTCATCCAGGTTGACATTAGTGTCTTGTTTTGGGGCTGTCGAAGTCCCAACTTCCATTTATCGCTAGCCTATGTAAGGCCTTCGCCACTTCCATTTGTATGTATATGTGTAATGGCTTTAGATCTAAGAGCATTTCCATCGATGCCATGGGCGTTGTTGAGAATGCTCCAGTTATTGCCATGCATGCTAGTCTTTGGAATTTCTCCAATGATCTCATACAATACTGCCGTATGTCATTATTTTTCGCACCATCATTGTGTAAAGCCAGTACAGAATTCTTGGATTGAGACCCCAGGAATTTCCGTATGCGGATTCAAGTATATTAAAGACTTTAGTTGCTTTCGCAACCGTTTTTAGGGTTCCGTAGCCAAATGGCAAAAACGGAACCCTTATGGATTCGTCATGTCTTTTTTCCTTTTGCTCTTGCGCACCTGGATGTTGAACTTTGTAAGAGCCCTCGAATATTCTGTAAAGTCCTTCTTCTTTTTGGCTTCATTGAATAATCTCCGTGTGTCCCTCCTCTTAGTTTCCAAATCAGAATCCCACCATAGTTCCTTTTTGACCGCCACCTTCTTTTCGGGGCAGCTCTTTCTCCAGGCTACTTGGATAGCATTCACAATCCTGTCCACCTCGATGTCCATGACAAGTACAGAGTTTAATTTACCTCTATTTTATCTATAATCACGTTATGACAACGTTAGGTTAAAGTTAGGTATGTTTTTGACTGACCAGAACAATGTGCAATTATCATCACAGTCTCCTTATTAACTACACATAAGTCATGGTACAAACTTAATTAAATTCTAGATTACACTTCCTCTCTGAACTAGATCCGGTGCACTACGCAGTATTTGATGCACCTAAAAAAACCGGCCAAGTGCGAGTCGGACTCGCGCACCGAGGGTTCTGTAGAAATTCATAATCACACATGTCTTGAACTCTATATTTTCTATATTTGAGTTGTTTGAATGAAAGGCAATTTGCGGTTTACGATTTATGACGTATGTATTAAAAAAAAGTACTTACTAGATCTCGTTCAAACCAATTTTCGGTGGAAGTTTGCATGGTAATATACATCATATATTTTTTCTAATTTTATCATTCTCTTATTTTAGAAGTTACAGGGGGGGACACATTTTACCACTTTGGAAGTGTCTCTCGCGCAAACTATTCGGTTTAGAAAAGAATAACCTCAATATCATTTTTGAAGACCTATCCATAGATACCCCACATACCTATACAGGTATGATGAAAAAAAATTTTTGACTTTCAGTTCTAAGTAAGGGTAACCCCCAAAATTTATTGTTTTTTTTCCAATTTTTGTGTGAAAATCTTAATGCGTTTCACAGAATACACCTACTTACCAAGTTTCAACAGTATAGTTCTTATAGTTTCGGAAAAAAGTGGCTGTGACATACGGACGGACAGACAGACAGACAGACATGACGAATCCATAAGGATTCCGTTTTTTGCCATTTGGCTACGGAACCCTAAAAAACTGGAGATAGAGCAATTTTATGTATGTTATTTAATAACCCCACAACCTCCACCAAGCTGGACTTGGCTCCCGTGTGGAGTAAGGCCTAACCTTTCCGAGGTATGGGAAGAGACCTATGCCCCTGCAGTGGGGATTATATTCGTTGTTAAGGAACATGCACCTAGCATTTTAATTTTTAATGGCTTATGCTAAAAATATATATTAGGTTAAGCAAAAAGCTTTTATGCAGATTTGTGGCCGGCAAATTAGCAATCTTTTTTGTATGCCATTAGTTCCAAATTCAAACTCAGGAATAACCGTAGCCTTTGGTCTATAGCTAAGTTTTATTTATAGGCTATTAAAACTTTAAATCCTAGGTGGGCTGATAGATGTGTCCGGAAGTGTAATTTTGTAGATGTACATACCCCGAGGCACATCGTACAACTCCTCGACCTCCTGGCAGACGGGGTTGATGAGGATGACGAAGGCAGTCAGCAGCGCAACCACCATGAGTACGTTTCCGACCAACGTGAGCGGCGTCTCAGTCAGCGAGGTCGCGATGTTGGGGCCAGCCAACTCGCCGTAGACGCCGTAGCCTCCCACCGCGATAGCCAGGTACAGTGCTAAGGTGGCTGATGAATTACATAGATATGTGAGTTTCAATTGATCATAGCCATACTGCGTAGCTACTATAAGTTTTAGAAATTAATTTTAGGAGTGTAAAAGTAAAAATGTTCTCTTTACTATATCTACAATAAGTCCAGATCAAACAGCTAATATTTTAAACATTTAGACATTGAAAAAGTAATTTTTAACTCATACATATATTATTCATACTTCGTTTGATTTCATGTTAATTCAACTCAGATGAGTAAACTTACTGATAAATCCAAATTTCAAACTGGAATTAAAATCAGATCTGACTTCCATGTCGTTCTGTATGGTGGGGAAGGCGGAGGCTCCTCCAAACGCAAACATGAAGGTGCCAATTGCGAGGAAGAACTCTTGAAAGCCATGAACCCCAAACCGGAAGACGAAAGGTCTAATGTCAATCATCATTTGGACGAAGTACATGATGCACGCCAGAACAATGGAGCCGAAGGCGATGGTCCCCATGAAACTGAAATTAAAGAAAATAACGCGTTCATTTCAAATTATTATTATCAAAATATAAAAATAAAAAATTAATAAAAAAATATTCAAATAAAAAATTATTTCCCATGTTCTACTAACATAGCTATAAGTCTACTAGTCTACTACTAATACTAGCCTACCTATAGATTTTTAATCTGATAATAAACAGTTATTTTTATTTACTTATTTATTTCTCTGTCATGTCTATAGTATATGTATACATCAAACATGTTATTAGTAGATGTACGTAGTACTGCATCAGTTAGATATGTACAGATTATATTAACAAACCGATGACCACTTAATCTAGACTGGCCAATTTCTTGTCATGACTATTTAACTACTACTTCTACTTTTTTTTACTTTTTTTTTAACTATTCTTTTTTGTACTTTTTTGTAGAATATCTCTAGTAATTCAAATAGGTAATGCAGCTAGCATTATGGGTACCTTTGGGCGGGGTGTGAGTCGCGGGGATTTGTTAGTATAGTATTTATTTTATATGACGAAGCGTTTCGCTGACAGTTACTTTGTTTTTTGACGAAGCTTGGGCATCAGCCCATATACAGCACAAGAATCATCTTTTGCTGTTTATTTTTTATTTTATTTGCATTTAGTTTTTGACGAAGCTTGCGGCTGATGCTTTTTGTACATATATTTTTTTTTTGTCGCTAATAAATGCAAAAAAAATATATATATTTTGTAACACGAACTAATATTTCAAATTTCTTGAAATGCACAAGTCGATGAAACACCACCAGTGATAAATAAAACTCTAAATTTTAGTTACTTAACTTTTTTTAAATAATTTTTACTTAAAAAAAATCGAAAAATCACTTAACTAACCGTAAAAAAATTATTATGTACTAACATTTTGTGTTTTATTTACTACAACAGGCCTGTCATACCCACGTGAATGGAGATGATTTGGAGGGATCTTTAATTCCGCTACAAAAGATTTTTTTAATTTATTTATTAACCTGGCTATGGCAAATTTTAAAGGCCAATCATAGCGAAGTATTAGAGTATCGGTATCAACGTGTATCAGGTGGAATAAAAAAAAAGTGTTTGGTGAGAATCGATCCCACGACCGGTTAAAACCAATAGGTACAGACATGTACATACATTATAGTAATAGAAGATTATTTTATATAATGTTGTATTTAAGAACAATGTTTTTAAGGTTTATGGTGGATATGAGTGCTTATTTAATTATTGAATATCCTTATTACCTTATGCAATGGCAAATTAAATGATTTTGATTACCTAGTTTTGTAAACAAACTTTGCACATATAGTTTAACTTTTAACGTTATAAAATTTCTGTCATCAAAATGTCCCAACAAGCACTTACGAGAAGTCCTTCGGCGAGCCAAACATGAGGAGCGGGGTCATCGCTCCGGCCACGATAAGGTACCACGCGCAGAAGGTGACGGTCGGCAGCAGCGTCAGCAGCACGCGGCGCACCAGCTGCGCGGCTAGCTCGAGGTACACCACTGAGGAGCCGAACAGCGTCACGATGATCGCCACCGATACCACCGCGCTGGAAAATTTTATATATCCTATTTTTTCCTGGTGGTAAGTCATGATGTAACCAAAGATGGAAGCGGGCTGACCAAGATTCCCCAACGCAAAGGAGAACTGGCTATCTTACCTCCATGCCGGAACACGTCAATGCTGTTAACATTGATATTGATATCAACAATTAGGTCAATAGCTCTTTTTTTACACCACAAATATTAAAGCTGCATACATCGTTAAACTACAGTAGGATAGAAATAGGTTTTCCTACCCCCAAGTGTTGCCCAGTGTTCGGCCCGCGATAATAGCGTATGGGTTCCTCTTCCGGCTCCTCATCTGAGGGTCACGCTCCTCGATGATGGACCAGCAGTCGCTCAGCCGCTTGCCATTGAACGCAGCGATAGCCCCCGTCAAGATCAGTATAGGAACACCGATCCATCCTAAAAATATTTAAATAGTTTAGTCACTCGTCATCTTCCTACCTTGTTCCCAATTATTTAGAGTCACCACAACATTTCTGTTTCTTCCGTTCGTCTATCCTAACTCTCAACTCAGTACTCACTCCTTTTTTACTCATATTATTATCATCCTTCAAACAATCCAGCCATCTCTTCTTTGGCCTTCCTCTTACCACTAATCCACCTACATTCAACACTCTCCTAGTCACTCGACTTTCTTCCCTCCTCATAACCCATCATGATAACCGTTTCCATATAAATAGTTTAGTCATTAGCTATTAAAAGTAAAGAGACGTAGTGTGAATGAAGGTACAACCGTATATGTCCCTAGAACGTCCTTTCGTTGGGTTTCTGCCTGTATAGTTTACAAACTGTAGCGAATTCAATAAACTCTTAAAACTGTTAACTCAATTTGAGCGCGACTACTGATTAGTATTACGTACATAGTTTTGTTTCATTGCTGATAGCTAGGTACCGCTAACTACATAGTACTACAAAAAAAGCCAAACAAAAATGCAAAAATATAAACCAATTTTCAAAAAATAATTATAAATAGTGTTGTTTTTATTATATAAAACTTAGGTTTGAAGCTTTTTTTACCCACAATTAGTAAGCCGTTGGCATAATCTCACCTGGTGCTAAGTGATGATGATGCCGAAGATGAAAGCGGGCTTACCGAAACTCCCCAACGCAATGGGGAAACGGCTATCTTAGCTCCATGCCGGAAGACATCAAGCTATTAATGCTAATGTTTGGCGGCAAAACTTAGATAAGATGGTGATAGCTAACCAGACGGGCTTCGAAAATGCCCTACCACCAACCAAACCGAGTCAAAGTTGGACCATGCCGGGAATCTAACCCGCGACCCCTTGACGTGAAGCAAGCAGACTAGCCAATATTAGACTACGGAGGTGGTTAAATTTAATTTGTTAATTACTTTGTTATGAATATATTGTACCTAAAAGAGTATAATAAAAAAAGACACATTTGTTTGATTAGCACTGCGAGTATTTCAATAGAGTTGATATAAATGATGGTAGGTAAACAAACTCCTTCTGAACCGAAGGAACAAAAAGATGACTGTTAAAAGTCTATCAACTCGTATCTTTAAGGTTAACACAACTTACAGGCACCCTATATTCCCGTTGTGTCACACCAGTTTCAGTCACACTGTTACACAACGGTAAAAAAATTCCCGGTGAGTCACACGTGTGACTCAACGGTAATTTATTTTTCCCGTTGAGTATCAGTGTTACTCAACGGGCCGAAAATTCCCGTTGAGTCACACGTGTTAATATAGTAGTCTTACCGAATAGTCCTAGTACCAGTTGAATTAGAGACTTACTACAAAACCAGTAGGAATGTTCTTGCCAATGGTCTTATCAGTAAAACTAATCAAATCATTATAAAAGAGCCTGTAATACTTCGTGTTCCAAAGTACCAGGAGAGCATAACCAAACAGAAGGTAGAAAGAGACGTATTACGATTTGATGCCCTAGTATGGGCCTTCTATAATAGAAAATTTTGTTGGTACTTTATACCTTTAAGGTTTAAACTAATAGTAGGGGATTGGGGCTTCTTCTGCGACATTGATGGAATAGCCTCAGTGGCCTAGTGGCTGTCCGCTTATCTTGACCGTTTCCGTGCTTTGCAATGCAGTTTAACCGTTTGTCATGACTCAGTGGGGTTGCGTTGATCATACAGGTTAACTGACTAAAGACACGGTCGAGACCTGGATGAGTTTGACTGTTAGTGGTACTTATCTTGAACGTTTTCGTACTTCGCAAGGTAGTTAAGCCATTGCTCGTGACTTAATGTGCTTCCGTGGGTTATGATCTTTTGGATCATGACGGCACCATAAACGATGTCAACGCGGGCAAAGCCGCGGGCGGAAAGCTAGTGACATAATATAAACATTATGCTGGTGTCCAAATATTACATTATTCAAAAGTACTTACACTCTTCAGGTAAAAATGGGAAACTTCTCACTAATATTACAAATGCGAAAGTATTGATGTTTGTTTGTTTGTTCCACTATCACGCCGATACCACTGAACGGTCGGTAGATATATAAAGCACTCTGCTAACACAGAATACTTTTATCCAGGAAATCTTGAGGATTTCTGGCTGCTTTACATTTTATTTCTCTTTGGACCTAATTCTGAAGTCCCGTCGACGAAGTCTTAGAAAGCTAGTTATTTAAAAAATATACATACATTGATTAAAAAGTGGTAGGGTAGACCAAGGCGAATCGGATCACAGTACGAATCGAATCAAAATTAAAAATAAATATTTTAAATACCGCGCTAGACTGACCGTTGTCATAGCAACACATCACTTCGTCCCTCCCCTCCGCATCTGTTGTTATATTAAGTATTTTGATACCTCTCGTATTTTAGTGACTACAGCTCTCGCCCTTGATGCAGTGACGCTACGGCAGTTTTTGCGCCTTTTGTAAAATACGTAATAATGATTACTTGTTATTTTATACCAAGACTTTCTTTTATAGTTAAAATAATTAAATAGTTTGATTAAGTATGGACTTTATTTTGAAAATAAAATAGCTTTTTAATAACTATATGAATGGTATTCTGATAAAATATTTTTTACGACCTTAAATATGGGGCGAATCGGATCACGTCCTGCGGGGTGAATTGAATCTGTACTTAAAATCAATGTATCTTATTTTTATTTATTTTTTATGGTTTTTAATAATTCTGATATTTGTTAAAAAAAAACCAAGGTCAATATTTTTAATAAGATGTGAGGAAAATAGAAAATCAAGCCATCTGTAAACAATGGATTGAGGACATGCAGCAATTGTAGCAACGGACTTGTTCGAAAACATTGTATAATGATTCACTTGACAATAACTTCATAAAATAAGTTATTTACTCTTCATTAGGGTTTAACAATAACTGTGATAATGCGAATCACCTCATAAAGTAAGAACAATCTTCATAAAAATAGGCTAACAAACGAGATGTTACTGAATAAATATTGAAAAGGTTTATGAGACTATGAAGGTTAAAAATAAGACTAATTCTCCATATTAAGTAGAACTTGGTCAAGAGTATGGCACTATGTACATTTTCTGTTGAGATTAAATTTAATACCCACCATCGGAGGACTGAATTCAGCTTTGAGTGTTGAATTCGGTCATTTATAGGATGGTGCCACATAAATGACTATTTATCTGGATTTTCGTGCCAATTACTATATGCCTAATTCATTAATTAATATGTATTTTTTTTTGTTTCATTAAAAACCATTTATTATAAGAGTTCCCTATTTAATTACTGTATATATTATGATCCGATTCGCCCCAACTATTGGGGGCGAATCGGATATTTCCCAAGTTTCAGTTTTTCGTTCACAGAAAATTCGATTTCAGTACTATTCAAATTTATGATTTTGAATTTTAAACTAGAATTAAATACTGATTAAAGCTAAAATAATAAATAAAAAATCTTCCAACGGAAGTTATTTTTATTTAACCTCAAAGTAAAGTTGATCCGATTCGCCCCAGTGTACCCTAGTAGGGTATGGGTTTCGTGCTCGCGTCGATCACACTCATGTTAAGTGACTACAGATACGATCATAATCTGGATATAAGTGTGTACAAGTTCCGAGTGGTAGGAACTTTGTACTAGGTAGAAAAAATATGACGATTTAAAAGTATGTGTAAAGCATCTACTTAAATAAAAAAGATTTTTCATTTTGATGGGGTGAATGCTTAATCTCAACCGTTTTCGTACTTCGCAAACCATGTTTAAGTGTTGGAACCGGTGCTACCAGGCAGATTTCAGTAAAGCCATGTCAGAAGCCTTAAACTGGTTAGCGCTCCTGACTAATGCTTGGAGAGTCATGGGTTCGATCCCCACCCAATGCAAACATTTCTGTGATGAGGAGATTGGTTTGCTCAGTGTCTGGATGTATTATATCTTTATATGTATGTATTTAAATTAATATTATTATGTATGTTTAGTATATTATAGTCCTACTACAACAGTATAATTGTGTAACCGATAGGGCATCAAATAGTAGTCCAGCACCTTCTGTTCGGTCATGCTATCCTGGTACTTTGAACACCAAATATCACAGGCAAAACCTTGTTCCAATTGCTATAGATTGCTTTGTAAATATACAATTTTCAATTAATAATCATACTGCTGCTACTAAAGTCTAAAAGCCCGAAGAAAGTCTAGAATTCTATTAAATATATTCGCGGATTCAATGTGGCACGGGTGATAAACATACGAATAGACGATAATAAATAACTGAAGGATTATACTGTTACTGAAAGGGAATAATAATTCCCGTTGAGTCACAGTGTAACCCAGTGGTAAAAAATCAGTTGCACTGAGTCACAGTGTAACTTATCGGTAATTTTTTTACCGTTGAGTAACAGTGTGACACATAATGGTGTGACACAACGGGAATATACGACAGGCACTCTTAATAATGAAATTTATTTTTGTGAGTCATTGAAAACATATTTATCGCACAATTAAATACAGAATTAGGTAAGTAGCGTAATTTACTTAGGTACGTCAAGTTTTAAAATGTTTTCAAGTTACCTATAATGAAAACTATTACAATTAGGGAGCGGTTTTGATTTCTAAGGTAAGTATACAAAATCCTAAAACGCACGTAAAAACATAATATGAATTAATTAAAGTAGTCTCTAAGCATACTGATGTGTGTATTAGTGTTAATCTATATAATATACTATTAGCTGTAACCATGAACCTGTCTTGGACTCTTGCTTCAATACGCTTATGCCTGCCGCGCTATACCTATGCTGACTTAAATTAAATTTTATAACCTAATGAGAATAAGTATATAATAAATAATTAAGTATAGATCAAAGGCCAAGCTACAAGGTATTGAAGGACGTTGTCTTAGCTAAAGAAACGATTGAAATATGAAGATTTTGACGGAAAGTTAGTGAACTTTATAATTGGGCAATACGAGTATGTACCTACTATAAAATGTTTAAAACATAATATCTGTTATCAGGCTGCAGATTCTTAGATTAGTAGCGTAAGGACTATTAGAATTTTGAAATCTTAATAATTTACTCTAAATTAAAAGAAGAAAATTAAAGTATCTGGTACCTATTACAATATATTCTTAATACTAAGTCGAACAAATCTTTTATAGAGCTACAGTCGTTAATGGATCGTTGATTTAGAATAAAAACGTAAAATAAAAAAGTAACACGGAAACGCGTTGATCAGCCAGTCACACCACACCGTCATTAAAATAAACAAGTCTGACTGGTTTAAAAATGCACCCAAATGTGTTGTGGAAGATTAAATTTTAAATAGTTTAATCGAATCTTTAAATAACTTTCGCATTGCATAAGAATTTCAACATTCCCTTTGTAAGTAGTTGGTCGTAGTATTCAATTTGTATTTTACAATTGACAACATTGAAAAATTTTAGCCCCAAGTTTTTATGTGTGCATTTTGTTGAGTACCTATTCAAAAATAACACCTACATTATTCTTATTTTACTTAATATCTAAATATTCAAAGTCAGTGTTTTATTATTGAGCAGTGTAAAGCAGCTTCTAAATCAATTTTTGTGGTTTGTGTCTGGAGTATAGCTATTGAGTATTAATCAGACATATTTTTTTTATCTTTAATGACTTTACTGAAATCTTCAATACACAAATAACTCTGCTTGTCTACGATTTACATGTGGATCCTATACCCACACTGCAATATCAGATAACCAAAACCACAATGCTGTAATGTAGGCCAATGTCTTCACAAAGAAACTTTACGAGTATAATTATTTGCTTTACGCATACCATCGATAACTTCGCTTAGCGTAATAATAAAAAATAATCAATGAAGATCAAAAATGCAATGTACTTTTCACCAAAATCGTAGGAAAAACAGGGAAATTGTTATTTCATAAACAAGTGTATAAAGTAACTATATTTATGTTATCAGAATTTAATTATACGAGTTAATTATTACCCTTGTTCTTGTAAGGAAAATCGATGGTTGTTAAGTCTTGAATCTTTAACTATGCAATACAATACAGGATATCTTGAGAAGCGACTTACCAATGACTCATATATCGACGATTAAGAACCAAATACTCCTATCTTCAAAGTTGCAAAGTATTTTATGAAAGGATGACAGTAAATGTGTTGTAACCAAATTGTAGAATTGGCCAGATCATAAAATGACTATCGCTGATGAGCTACCGTTGATATGTTTTGTCTGAGCTCCTCGAGGATATTGCCAGTCATTTCATGATTTGGTAAATTCCTGTAATCTGGCCACGATATATGGAGAAGTAAAGCGAATAATGATGGATTTAAACTATATAGCTTATGGTAGTATACTCACCGGTCCTGGCGATGGCGCGTGGGAGGGCCAGCACCCCAGCGCCGGCCATCTCTCCGGCCACCAGAAGCGCTGCCTGCTTCACGGTCAACCCGCCACCGTTGCCATCCTTCCCAGAAGGATCCGCACCGCCTTCCTATAGTAAATATGGACGTGATTTAGTAAGTTATGTATGTGAATATGTGTGTTTAATTAAAGTTATTTTTAAGATTATTACATTTTTTAAAATTTTGTATTGTATTTCAGCTAAAGCCAGAAATGTTCAGAATGGGTCAAAATCATTAAAAAAAATTATCACATAATGATTTATTTCAAAATTTTATCTCAGTTGGATCATTTCGATTGGTTAGGGAAATCTGGACTTATGCAGCTTTCGGCAACATATTTATTTTTCTTTATAGTGAAAAGTTTGTTTGTGAAAATATGATTTTTAACGAGGCAGACGTAAAAAAATATATTTTAATACATAGGTAAGTTATCTAAAAACACAACATTTTTAATTCATTATGAATAGTAATTCCATTAGAAGTAGGACTAGCTTTAAATATTTACGCTTTTTAACAGGTAATTTATAAAGGTCGATATACGTAGTAGGTAGAATATTCTGCAAACTATATTCATCTCTTTCTCTCTTATCGTGTGGCACAATTTAACCGACCTATCCGCAAGGTATAGGCGGCGGTTGTCTGGTGTTGCACTTATCTTATTCATGCATAATATGTAAATGTTATGCAAAATAAGTATATTGTAGGCAGCTAACTAGCATCTAGATGACTGGTATGAATAAATAGAATATAGCTAAGTTGTGGATGAAATCTATCAAAATTAATGAGATTTGTATACATACTTTATTCTATTAGAAGCGTTTATCGCTAATTCTTTCGTGATTTATTTCGAAATTAGTAAAATCCGGTTTATGATCATTTCGACGACCCGAAGCGACTAAAACAGAAGTAGATAGATAATACAATATGATGACATTTAAATTATTTAAAACTATTCCATCGGACAGCGTCGAATCTGTTTACTTTTATAGACTCTCCTAGGTACTTATTCTGTAAGAGGCTTCTGGATTGGAAATCCAGACAGAGTGTTATACTTGTTATACGTAAAAGCCAAAAAACATTTTCAACACAAGTTAAAGTATAGGATGTAACAAAAATATATAATACCATAAAAAAAAGGGCTTGTCTCTGGTAATACCTAGATAATATGTAGTGGATTATCTACTCATGAAAGTAAACCACTCTCTCTCACTCTCTCTTTCTTAAGTTCTGTCATTTTGCTGAAACACACGAAAATTTTAGGACTTCCTTTACAATTTAAACTAATAAGCTGACGGATTTGTATGTAATTTCCAAAAAAATATTGAGCAGTTTCATAAGTACTGCTACATCATTTTGTTACACCCATATTTCGTTCGTAAGTATTACGAAAAGTCCATGATATATAAATAAAGTGCTTAACTAATTTAATGGCATTTACCGCAAGGCTTACCGATTTGACAATGGTGACAAGTGGCGTAGTCTCCGAGGGAGCCTGCTTACTGCTCCCCTGCTTCGCTTCTATCCCCTGATACCCTGGCTTCGACATCTTTTTCTAACTCCAACTAATAAAAAAAACAACATATGCACAAACTAACTTTAAAAACTGGTTTGATCACCTCGAAAGCTGATACTTAACTACCTACTTAACTAACCACAAGCGCATCGTTTTAGATCAACGTAATAAACCCATGTATGAGTATTAAATATACTATAATATTGTGTTACAGTCAAACTGTTCTAATTCAATTTTGTTTTGGCCCCGTAGATCAATACTGTAAGCTTAATGGGAGTTTCAATTACAATTTCCTGTCCAACGAATTGTGTTTGTGCGGCTTCTTACCCACTGCCGGCGGCGGTCGCGTCGTTTAGAAGTGCGTTTGTGCGAAGAGGTCTGCCGCACCGCCACTCGCCAGAGAACTCACTATGACACTGAACTGTAACTTCGGTCCGATGTTAACATTCTTGGTCTTGTTTAATGAAGCCTCACGCAGTAAACTAGACACTTGGTTAGATAGAAGCTCTGATGGAATATTCGTTGTAGAACGAGAAATGTATTAGGAACCTTACCTACTTTGTGCGCCGTGTGTTAGGTAACGTGATTAGGCCTCGATTAAAATTCTACGTTAATAAGTTAATGACAGTTTTACTTTGGGTTTGAATTTCAAGACAAGTTAATATGCGTCTAGTGAATTTTTGAAATAATTGTTTAAATAAATAAAAAACTTTATTATAAAAAAAGATGAGGAAAATAGTGTTAAACTTTGAGTTATCTAAATTTCGAAATTATTATAATATTATTATGATGTTTATTTAAGATAGTACATACCATTCTGTCTGATATTTAAGAGACTTGCTCTTGTCGGTGAAGCAAACTCCATCGTGCTACAGTACATACCATTACATATTCTTAAATCGTCATTTTCTAAATAGTAAAAGATTATTTTCGGTAAATCTTAGGAATCAGATCTTTTCGGATTCTAACTTTCTCGCTTATCTCTTTATCAAAGTTTAAACATTACAAAACCAACCAGCAGAAGTAAATAAGAATATGATAAACAGATTCATAAATACAAAAGACTAGCGCCTATATAAATTCTAGCGCTAAAACCACTCTACAAATTTTGATAAAATTAGGGATATGGCAATATTTTGCTTATACATCTATGTATAGCAATTTCTTTAACACATTTTATAGGGTTATCACCATAGTAAAACAACACTTATATTTTTTTCTTAAAAACGATTCTTACGATTATTATGAAACTTTTTTATACTTATGCTTTTTTTTTATTTTATTTTTTTATTTAAGTCTTTTTAGGATTCCGTAGCCAAATGGCAAAAAACGGAACCCTTATGGATTCGTCATGTCTGTCTGTCTGTATGTCTGTCCGTTCGTATGTCACAGCCACTTTTTTCCGAAACTACAAGAACTATACTGTTGAAACTTGGTAAGTAGATGTATTCTGTGAACTGCATTAAAATTTTCACACAAAAATAGAAAAAAACAATAAATTTTGGGGGTTTCCCATACTTAGAACTGAAACTCAATAATATTTTTTTTTATCAAACCTAAACGTGTGGGGTATGTATGGATAGGTCTTCAAAAATGATATTTAGGTTTTTAATATCATTTTTTTCTAAACCGAATAGTTTGCGCGAGAGACACGTCCAAAGTGGTAAAATGTGTGTCCCCCCTCCCCCCCTGTAACTTCTAAAATAAGAGAATGATAAAACTAGAAAAAATATATGATGTACATTATCATGCAAACTTCCACCGAAAATTGGTTTGAACGAGATCTAGTAAGTCGTTTTTTTTTAATACGTCATAAATCGTAATGTACATCATATATTTTTTTAGTTTTATCATCCTCTTATTTTAGCAGTTACAGCCCCCCCCCCCCCTGTATTTTCTAAAATAAGAGAACGATAAAACTAGACAGACAGACAGACATGACGAATCCATAAGGGATCCGTTTTTTTGCCATTTGGCTACGGAACCCTAAGAAATATAGAGTTCAAGACATGTGTGATTATGAATTTATACGGAACCCTCGGTTCGCGAGTCCGACTCGCACTTGGCCGGTTTTTTTACCTAGTACAAAGTTCCTACCACGCGGAACTTGTACACTCAACGTTAATACAATTGGTATTTTATATAAACTTTTACAGACATGTGTGATTATGAATTTATACGGAACCCTCGGTACGCGAGTCCGACTCGCACTTGGCCGGTTTTTTTACCTAGTACAAAGTTCCTACCACGCGGAACTTGTACACTCAACGTTAATACAATTGGTATTTTATATAAGGTGCTACTTTATTAGTGCCCGATATTTTAGTCAGTGCTCCTACTCCTGATTCTGATCAACTTTCCCCAAGGAACTCATAGTCAAATCGCAAAAAAATTTTTGGGCTCTTCATACAAATTTGGCCGCTCGGGCTGATCGATATGTATGAAGAGTCCAAAAATTTTTTTTCGATTTGACTATGGGTTTCTTGGGGAAAGTTGATCAGAATCAGGAGTAGAAGCACTGACTAAAATATCGGGCACTAATAAAGTAGCACCTTATATAACCTTTTACCTACTCCGCCGGCTTTTTGATGCAGTTACCTCCCCTCCCTTAACTTAAACATGTAAACCATACTTAACCCAAGGTTCTTGGTTATTTTTCTCTTTATTCTAAATTAATACTGTAGTCATTATTCTGCTTACTACTTGTCGATACAATTTAATTATTTAAACTTATAGAATTGCTTGACAGATTTGAACCATTTCCAAATAAAAACCAACAGTATTTTTTTTATAACATGAGATTCTGTTAACCTATACAGAATGTAAAAAAACATTTTCCGTTAACTTTATCCCATTATAGCCCGATATTTTTAATGGTCGAGAATTTACGTGATTTTTATATGGTTATTGATATGGATCTTTACAGCACAAATCTAGTGGAAAAAAAATATTGTCATTCCTGAAGCTGAAAAAGACCGCCGGTGCCATATCGTCCTTTACACGACTAACTCTCCTATCTCATAACCTTGATTATTTGATTATGGACTTTATCTCTCTGGGCAGGGGCACCCCAGTACCATCTTCTCCCTCTAGACCGCATTCAACGGAGACAACTCGAATCGTTGGCTGTCAGGATATTTTAGATCGGCTTGACTCCTTGGCGCTGCGTAGAGATGTAGCCTCGCTCTGCATTCTCTATTGCATGTACATTTGTACAATGGGGAGTGCTCCGAGGAATTGTTCGGACTGATCCCTGCCGCCTCTTTTCGCCATCGTTCTACGCGACAATAAATTCATCCCCATCACTTAGATGGTTGGCAGTCCACTACTGTGCGTTTTACTAGAAACTTTCTGCCTTGCACTACCAAACTGTGGAATGAATTGTCGCCTGCGGTATTTCCGGAACGATACGACATTCACACCTTCAAGAAAAGAGCGTACTCTCATATCAAAGGCCGGCAACGCACTTGTGACTCCTCTGGTGTTGCGGGTGTCTATGGGCGGCGGTAATCGCTTACCATCAGGTGATCCGTCTGCTCGTTTGCCACCTCTGCCATAAAAAGAAAAAAAAATGTGATTGAAATAGGGTTGTTTTTAAAAACTTACGAAAAATGAAATAGGAGAGTTAGTCGTGCGAGGGACGATATGGCATATGTGCATTTCGTTTAAGCTGACTTATAATATAATGTCGTATTATCTAGAATATTTCTTAAGGTATAAACACGAATACTAAAAATCAAACAAATTAATAAATCGTTTGTAAAATTACCTGCTTTTAGGTTTCCGTACCTCAAAAGGAAAAAGGAACTTTTATAGGATCACTTCGTTGTCCGTCCGTGTGTCCGTTTGCCCGTCTGTCTGTCAAGACCCTTTTTCTCAGGAACGCGTAGACGTATCAAGTTGAAATTTATATAAAATACTCAGTTATATCAAGTAATTTTTTTTGGGAGTAACAAATTTTTTTTGGTTTGCGGACTTTTCCTTTTACTTGTGCTATAAGCATTGACTGAGTCCCCTAGGTGGGGCAGAGGGCGTCCACAGTGCTCCGCCATTGCGTTCTGTCTTGGGTTACGTGCTTCACTTCGGGCCATGACAACCCGATCTTATTTATATCAGCTGCCATTGAGCGCCGCCAGGACTGTTTTCGACGGCCACGTTTTTTCTTCCCCTGTGGGGTCCACTCTAGCGCCTATAGCATTGCTTGTTGCCAAATTTCATGATTCTAGGTATACGGGAAGTACCCTATAGGTTTTGATTCCCATGCGAGTGTCCAAATATGCGTCATAAACGGCCGTATCTCTTGATTGCGTTGGCATAGAAGTTTGATTTTTTCACAGCTTTAAGGGATTGCAGGCCTGAGAATTTGATAGAGTTCAAGGCATGTGTGAATATGAATTTATACAGAACCCTCGGTGCGCGAGTCCGACTCGCACTTGGCCGGTTTTTTAAATATAATATATAAGTTGTGACTTGTGAATCCTCTGGTATTGCGGGTATCTATGGGCGGCGGTAATCGCTTACTATCAGGTGATCCGTCTGCTCGTTTGCCACCTATCACATAAAAAAAAGTAACAAGAGCTAAATATAAAACATCCATACATCACGTTTACAAAATTCTGCTCGAGTTTGACTTTTACAGGATTCAACGACACACTTTCTTTGGCTGACATCCTCTATAGGTAAAATGGGTTAACAACTCATGAAACTGAACAGTCGTCTCCGTAGCCTAGTGGCTAGTCCGCTTGTTTTATATCAGTGGAGGTCGCGGGTTCGATTCCCGGCGGGGTCCAACTTTGAAGGACTCGATTTGGTTGGTGGTAGTGCATTTTCTGAGCCTGCCTGGCTAGCCGCCAAACATCAATGTTAATAGCATTGAAGTGTTCCGGCATGGAGATAAGATAGCGAGTTCCCCGCTGCTTTGGGGAGTCTTGGTAATCCCTTTTCCATCTTCGGCATCATGCTCATTTACCATAAGTTTTAAAAGAACTATCGTTGTACTTTTAATATTTCCTTATACATACTTATAACTCTGTATACGTTATACTTTTAATTAACAAAGTCGGCTAAACATATTGATCAATTTGTATAGAATGTGACCGACGACGGCCACTAAAACAGACGGACAGAAAAATTCTAATATAATACAAATAAAGTGATAGATAACCTTTTTTATTATAACAACCCTTCTTCCAGTAATTTCTATTATTTACATATCTTCTATTCGTCCTTTTTTACCCTCAATTGGTAAGCCCTTTCCTGAAATTTCAAACTATGAAATATCAATCGTCGACGCAGTTAAATGGTTGAGTTGAACAATAAAAGTAAGTCTATAATTAATTTTTCAAACCTTTTTTATGATGCGTATAATTTTAAATTGATTATAAGTCTGGCTTATGAATCGGCTTAAAGAAATTTCTAGTCTGAGCTTTGTGGGTACGATTTTTGTAACAATCTGTAATTTTTTTGCCCTATACCAAGACGACTTGAACCCCAAGCTGTTATACGATTAAAAAATATTTAAGTATTGCCAGCTTGTAATATTTTTCTTAAATGAAGGTTTTTTTATAATCACATTGACTACAAAACTACAATGACAGCGACCGAAAGCAGTTTTTACTAAAAATAGATGTCTCTGTATTAAATGTCTGTCATCCATAAGTACCATGAGGTGAAACATTGGCAACATATAGTTTTCATAGTACGCATCTAAAAATAAATGAAACTGATTCGGTCAATATGTCTTGAATCGATCTAAATTCAGAAACTTGATATAGGCACTCCCTTTCAGTGCATTGAAGTTTGAAGTGTTCGATCGATTTTAAGGTGCAGTTTAGCTCGGCAAACCAAAGCAAAGCGGCTCTGACGACAATGATGCTATAACATTGTCACTATACGAAAATGACAGAGGTTGCGTTGTCCGCGCACGATCTTTCACTAGGCTTCCGCGATCGCACGTGGGTTCCTTAAAATTATATTAACCCTTTCACTGGCAGAAAACGCGTACTTCCGGCTCCCTTCCGCTAGCAAACTGTCATGGCGGCGGAAGTTGCAAAATTACCTTATTTGCAAAAAAACTGACTAACTCAAAAGTTCTGAACCTACAGTCATAAAATAAAAAGAAAAATAAAGTAGAAAGTCTGTTTTCTATGAACCTTCGCAGATATAATGCCAAACAGCTAATCATATATTTGATATTTGTAAATGAAAACAGGGAAAACTCAAGGAAGAAGAACAAGTGACTTCGTGTCTTGGAATTTGTGTTTTTTCAATAACTACCCATGTAATTGGTCTGCAATTATGTAAATAAACTAAGGAAAATATTTGCAACACAAAACATTTATCAGCAATGTTTACTTTGAACAAAAATAATTTATAAACATCCCTCAAAAACTGACAACAAACTGTCAATCAACACAAGCGAACTTTTTGAATGATGACATTTCAACATTTTTATTTGAATGAATGAAAGTTTATGGTATCAAATTGAGGAGTATTTTGTTGTTTCTTTCTTTCTTATAGATACTAAATATACAAAATATGAAACAGAAACATTATAGCAGGATTTTTAAGTTGGTAGTATACGAGGACTAATTAGTTCTCTTCCCAAGTGAGGAATATGAAGTATTATGGAGAAAACATTTGTTCTCTTCCCAAGCGTCAAGGTTAAAGAGAAAACATAATTTGTTCTTTCAAATTGCCAACTAGTCTCGTGAGAAATGTGCTATAAGGTGCATTTTAATCATCCAATCTTTCGAGACTAAGCCGCACTCCCCACGAGACTATGCGGGAAATTTGAATCATCCAATCAAACTCCAAGTAGAAGACGCACTCCCCACGAGACTAATTGTGACTAAGGGTGGGTTTGAATTTAAGTTTTAAACATTTCTAAACTATGAAGAATTCGATATATTTATTGCATAACTTTTACTTTCTGATGAAAGGTAACACCATCCTTTATCGAAATTAATATGTTTGGCTTTTTTTTGCAATGAAATACTGCACTAAAAACAATTTTTACTGGAGCTCATCTCGGTTAGATGTTCCTTGTAGCAGTGTGAAAATCCGCTGCGAAGTTGGATATATAAACGCACCTGATTTTTAGTCACGTACCTTTGGTAGAGGGGAAACGCTTGTAAAGGCTACTCCAGTTCTAATGATAAAGGTGGCTGCCAAATTTTAAACTAGGTGGTGCCACTAGAGTTTGTGACGCACTTGTGACATCGTGTTCTTCATCTATGGTTTTTACCAGACGGATTTATATGATATTATTTAATTAATCATTTACATTTTTATTAAGACATTTAATGCAGACAACGAGTTGTCTCAAACTATAGTAGCGCCATCTATTGAGAGCTTTGTGCCGCCTTTCCAATTCTTCTAAGACAACAATCAAATTACGCAATGCAAATAGAGGAATTTTGTAGTCGAGTGTAGGCAACACACAAGAGCTGCCTGTCATTCCGTAATCGTTTTGTTGAATTCATTCAACCCCAACCTGTGTAATTGTAACGCTTATCGTCAACGCCCTGACTAAATAATAAATATAAACATTGGTAATCTTAAATATATATGTAACTATGAGAAAACATTGATTATTCGCTTCATTTTGGTGTTTCATTTGTATTTAATTGTGAATATGTCGATGAGTGCCAGTGCCGAGAATCTATCCACAGATGCCCAGGTGAGCATAGTGTACTCCTTTACCGCTTTTGTATTGTCTTGTGCCCAAACTTATTGCGAAGCCTATGGAATACGTAAGTTCTTTCGTTTCCTGCATTGTTCTACAGTACGAGGTAGCGATAATAACGAATGCTTACATGAGTCATAATGAGTGAGGGTGGGGACCTAACGCGGAAGCTGATCTGTGACCTATTACAGCTTGTTACCGTTCGATTGGGCACCGTTTTGTTGTATTCCCACTTAACAGGTTTCTCACGTAAAACCTACCTACATGTTATGAAGAAGAAAGTTATATTACTTAATTTTTATACATAAACCACTCAGTGTACAAAAAAGTTATACATATATAAATAAAAAATTAGGTACCTTTCATTACAGCAGTACTGTCAACTTAGTAATAATGAAAATGTTGTATTCATGCACTGATAATAAAATAGTTGCATGAAAATACATATGTTATAATGTTTCATTTGTTTTACTGGAGGACCTACAATTAGTCTGGATTATTTGAATACCTTTATAATATAAATATCAAATATTGAACAAAGGTTTACTCCAGTGAGTTGCCAAGTTGATGGTTTCAGGGAATAGTATGTTCACAACTATGAATTTAATGTTCTGGCATCTAAATGATAATGTCAGTATTGATGCGCTTTAATATTTGCAAATACTGATACATAAAAAGTGAAGAAGTCATTAATATGTTTTATGTAGTGACTAGGTTTTTGCCTGTGGCCTCGCCCGCGTTGACATCGTTTTTGGTGCTTGGCGCGTGCATTATTATGTTGTATTTTTTTGCCCCTCCATAGTTTAATCAACAGGAAAAGTGAATAAAAATATTGATTTCGATTTAACTATTTGCTAATTACTGAATTTCATAAATACTTCCAAGTACATAAATCAACTAAAGAAAAAGGCGAGCTCCATATTATTTTAAGTTTCATATAATTCTTATCCCATATTTCAGCTCATTAGTGGATGAATTTTCATTAATCCTAAGTTACTGCCTACGTCAGCAAAAGTATTTACAATATCTGTTAACAACCTTAACTAAAATTAACTTCCCCAATGCAGTGGCCCGGTTTCTTTCCATACCTCAGCAAGGTGAGGCCATTCATACTCCATACACAGGGGCCAAGTCCATCTGGATTGATGGAGCTTGCGGGTCTATGGCCATACCCAGTATTAGAAGTTTTCAAGCCGTTTATAAGGCCTTCTGACATGCAATGTGGCTTAACGTACCTTATGAAGCTCGCAAATGGTTGAATAATAATAAAGCTTTTTTATTTCCATACTTACAAAATGACTATTACATATCAAATGAATAAGTTTTGTTAGTATAAAGTTCTAATTATTAGTATTGGTTAGTTAACTATCGAGTATGGACCCCTTCTGGGTAAAAGCCTCCTCCAGCGTCATCCCAGCCTCTCTTGTTGATGGTCGAGATAAATGCCACTAACAATCAAACTCATCCTAGTCATTACCATATCTGTAGTCAGTTAATCTGCATGATCGACGTGACCACGCAAGCCCATTGAGTCACGGCCAATGGCTTAACGTACCTTGTAAAGCACGGAAACGGTCGAGATAAATACCGCTAACAGTCAAACCCATCCATGTCATGACCATGTCTGTAGTCAATTAACCTGCATGATCGATCCAACCACGCAAGTCCACTTAGTCACGACCAACGGCTTAACTACCTTTCGAAGCACGGAAACAGTCGAGATAAATGCCACTTACAGTCAAACCCATCCATATCATGACCATGTCTGTAGTCAGTTAACCTGCATGATCGACCAAACCACGGAAGCCCACTTACGAGGAGTGATCAAAAAGTAGTGAGAACGGTATATATACTCCTTGGTAAGAAATAAATTAATACTGGCAGGCATAGCTCAGATATTTGTAATATTAATAAAGAAAAAGTTTTCGATTATCTTTTCAACCGACTTCAAAAAAAAGGAGGAGGTTCTCAATTCGTCGGAATCTTTTTTTTTTATGTATGTTCACCGATTACTCGAAGACGCCTGAACCGATTTCGAAAATTCTTTTTTTGTTTGAAAGGGTATACTTCACAGGTGGTCCCATAAAATTTTTATCGAAATTGATTCAGCGGTTTTTGAGAAAATTAACTAAACCATAGCAAAATTGGAGTTGTTGCGATTGAAGTCGGTTGTTTTTAACGTATTCAGCGTGGTCAATTATGTTTTTTTCTAAATGTAGTCATTTGTTTGCTTCGTGTCAGAACGTGTTCTCGAAAATGGAGAAAAACGAAGTGCGAGCCGTTATTAAATACCTCTGTTTAAAAAAGTTAACGACGCAAGTGATTCACTGCGACTTGGAGGCAACATTAGGAGAGTGTGCTCCGCCGTATTCCACTGTCGCAAGGTGGGCTTCTCAATTTCGAGTAGGGAGAACGAGCACGGAAGACGAACATCGTTGCGGCCGCCCATCGACGTCAGTCACCCAAGAAAATGTTGTTAAAGTCGAGAAAATTGTATTGAGCGATCGAAGAGTTACCATCCGTTACTTAGTTCAAGAAACGGGCATTTCATACTTCCAGTATTCAATCCATATTGAAACTATCTTTGAATATGAGAAAAGTCTCCGCAAGATGGGTGCCGAGAATGTTAACGGACAGTCAGAAACAAAATCGACTTGACATTTCGAAGAGATTGTTGGACTAGTTTCAAGAAGATTCTGAAGACTTTTTGTCTCGTTTTGTAACAATGGACGAAACATAGGTCCATCATTTTGATCCCGAGACAAAACAGCAATCTTCACAATGGAAACGGCCCCGAAGAAGTTTCGTGCCGTGGCATCGGCTGGCAAGGTTACGGCCTCAATATTTTGGGACTCAGAAGGGATATTGTTGATTGATTACCTGGAGCGTGGAACCACTATTACAGGCCAATATTATGCAGCATTAATTCCCAAGTTGAGGAATACCATCAAAGAGAAAAGGAGAGGGAAACTTCGAAAGGGCGTGCTGTTTCATCACGACAACGCACCCGCGCACAGCTTGGCAGTTGCGATGGCTGCCATTCAACAAGCTGGCTTCGAATTGGTTGACCACCCCCCTTATTCACCAGATCTGGCGCCTAGGGATTTTATCTGTTTCCCAAATTGAAAGAATACTTAAGGGGAAACAGGTACGAAGACGATAACGAGGTGATTGGATGCCGTGGAGAGCTTTTTGCAGGACCAAGACAAAAAAATTTTTTGAAAGTGATTGAAGCCTTGGAAAAGCGCTGGACTCGGTGTGTAGAGAGACTCAGAGACTATGTAGAAAAATAAATTATTAAGATATCAATAGTCATTATATTCTATCTCATTCTAACTACTTTTTGATCCCTCCTCGTAGTCACGACCAACGGCTTGATTACTTTGCGAAGCCCGCAAACTGTCGCGATAAATGCCAATAACAGTCAAACACATCCAGGTCATGACCGTGTCTGTAGTCAGTTAACCTGCATGATTGACACTACCACACAGGCCCATCACATACCGAAACCGTTCTAAAATTTGCAGCATTTACAGTATAGATATATGATGATATTTATATCCCTAACTTGAGAAATTATCAGTTCTCCATACAAATTTTCATCCCCTATTTCACCCCCTCAATTTTAGTTTTGCAACAAAAAGTAGCCTAAGGTCCCATCTACCTCTATACCAAAATTCATCAAAATCGGTTCAGTGGTTTGGGCGTGAAAACGTAACAGACAGACAGACAGACAGAGTTACTTTCGCATTTATAATATTAGTATAGATGAAACAGTTACAGGTTAAAAATCACAAATATTGTCTGAAATAATTGCCAATTACAATCACAATTACAATTATTGAAATTATTGGTTTTTATCATATTTAGGAGTGATAGTGTTTTAAGGGTACTGTTTAAGTGCTCACCAAAATAATTTTTATACCCTTAGCCTAGTACCAAGTAAAATAAATTAGATTAGATTAGATAATTTATTTCATGTCACCAAATTCATATTTACATTACAATAAATATAATAATAAAATGTCAAAGTGTGACACGATTGTCAGAAAGTAAATTAGATTCAAATAATAAAGTAACTCCATATAAATTAAACCGATCTTATACCGAGATCCCTAAAGTAAACCTTTTAAATTCCAAATTAAATATACACACATCAGAATAATTGTATTTTTTGTATATATATACTTTTTGCTTGCCAAAATGGATTAATGCTGACCAAATATAGTTTTACTGAAACAGTAACATTGATACCAAAAACTACAGTTCTAATTTGCCTTAGTGTAATCAAATTATCCAACCTAAATCCAAAATATATTATTGTCAAACTAAGATTACAATCGTAAAGCGAAAGAGAGGGCGGCCTGCAAAATCCAAAAAAGCTTTGTTGATACAGTAATTTGTTTTGTTACTTTTTTTTTATTGTAACTATTGTGTTCCTAAAAGTGCCATTGATTATTCTTAAGTACAAATTAATCTTATAAGTACCTATAACTATAAAACTTTATTTTTTTGTAACTGTGACTGATTGTAACTATTGTGTTTTCAAAAGTGCCATTGATAATTCTTTAGTACAAATTAATCTTATATGTACCTATAAATATGAAACTTCATTTTACTTTTGATTTTTTATTTTCCCACCAATGATTCGTTTGCCTTAGTGATTATGAGTTGCAGTAATTGACAATGAAATATTTATTTAACAACTTTATTATATTTTAATTAAATTCATAAAGTAATAAACAAGTAACTTGTGTTTGGAGTAAGCAATATTATATTTGGTATTTAAAAAAATATACGGTCGACAGTTAGTTTTTTGCCTCAGCAAAGTTCACTTAAGTGAAAGTCATAAAATAAAATATTGGTAATATCTATTTAGCGGTAATATAAAATATTTGGTGTAAAGTTAACATTAACGGCTTTACTACTTTAACTTCCCATACATCGAGAAGGTTAGGCCGTACTCCACACAGGGGACCCGTGCCTCTGCAGTGGGGACAATATGGGTTGTTAACATTTAACATTATATTAGGAATCATATAAGTATATGATTCAGGAAAATGTCTACATACTATAATCCGAATGCTCCACAGATCCGAACAGGGAGAAAATTTTGGTTGTTCTGATGAGGTCCTGCTGTAAACTTTTAAAAACCTTAATGAGACTTGAAATTAAATAAGCAAATAGTCACAGTCTGAAACCCTCTACTTTTCTCAGGCCTTAGTGCTTTTAAAAGCAATAACTGCCGCCAAATTATTTCATATCTGTCTATGAACTATCTACCATGTCTTTAGTTCTTTAAAAACAAAAAATTTTTATCACTTTATTGCCCACCGTTCTATAAAGTCTTTTTCTAAGGATTACAAAAGAATCTATACATTTCCTGGCGACCACCATCTTATCATTGTCATTATTATTTATTTCAGGTCTTACAAGGTCATATAAGATACATAAGATAATATAATATATTATACATAAATAGAATAAAATACATGTAACAAAATAACTTACTCTTTCTAAATAGAGGTAAAAGGAAATAATATGTTATGATTTGCGCTAAGAGATTCGTGCCATAACCATGCAGGTTCTGTTTTCTAACGCTTTATAAGGGGGCGTCCATTCATTACGTGAGGCGATTTTGGGGATTTTAGTGAGATCCCCCTTGGTGAGATGTCGTGAGATTTGGCTTGACCCGCTCCCTCTCCCCCCTAATCTCACGTGAGATTTTTCAAAATGCGTATTTTTAGTGTAAATAAGTTAACCTGTGCTTGATTGCGTTGATTGCCCGCACGTTACTCGTACTGCCACCCAACTCGTTCGCTGCAGCGTTCGTCGTGTTGCGTGTTTGGCTGGCCGGTGGCGGCTAAACAATACTACTAAACTAGAGTCTACGTGCTAATTGTATAATAAATAACCGCGATAAATATTATTATGTAGGATTGAGCCATATTTTAGTGGAGAAATATATGTAACTTAATTTAACCCAGTTTTTTCGCAATACTTTACATTGTTTGTTGCGGGAAAAAATTACGTGATATTTGCTAAGGCCTTCCCTCTCCCTCACATGAGATTAGATCGACCCCCTCCCCCTAATGTACCCGATACTGTATGAAGCCCTTCATATAGTTACACATGTTTTTTCCAGATTTATTTTGTATCACAAAGGATTTTTTTTTTAATTATTTTTAGACATGTGATGGAGGCACAATGTGCCTGGAGTTGGCATTGGAAGGCGAGCGCCTATGCAAGGCAGGGGACTGCCGTGCAGGTGTGGCCTTCTTCCAAGCAGCCATCCAGGCCGGCACTGATGACCTGCGCACTCTCTCCGCCATCTACAGCCAGCTCGGCAACGCATACTTCTACCTGGGAGACTACAACAAGGCCATGCAGTATCATAAGCATGATCTGACATTAGCTATGTATGTACTATTGAATACTGAGTATTTCTCTATTGTAAACATAAACTACAATGCAGTTCCTTTCTTTACATTTTAAATGCTTTGTATTCTCAAGCCATTATTCACTGTAAATATGCTGTAAATGTTATCTAAGATGTCAGTTTTCTGTGTCTGAAATATTTTTATGTGTTATATTTTGCTTCTTGGCTTACTCTATGATTTTTCTCCACAGGACCATGAATGATAAATTAGGAGAAGCGAAAGCTTCTGGGAATCTCGGTAACACTCTTAAAGTTATGGGCAGGTTTGCTGAAGCCATTCAATGCTGCAAGAGACATTTAGAGATATCAAGGTCTCTTGGAGACAGACTGAGTGAAGGCAGGGCTCTGTATAATTTGGGCAACGTCTACCATGCCCAGGGTAAGCACCTAGGCAGAGTAGGGCAGAATGATCCTGGGCACTTCCCGCAAGAAGTGAGAGATTGTCTTAATCAAGCGGTGGCTTATTATGAGTAAGTATATTATATATGTTACATTAATAACAATACAAATAATCCTCATTAATGGGCCACGGGTTATTTTGCATGACCCCGGAAGGTAACGCCGTATTCTATACATCCGGGCATAGTCTGCAATGGAGGAGGCTGTTGGGCGCGTGGGCAACCCCAGTATCATAGGTTTTCAAGCCACCAATAACTTTGTTTTTTACGCTTTTACCAATCGATTGTTACGCTTTTCAATGTTCTTGTACATTTTAAAATAATAATAACCTGTATGCTTTAAAGTCATACTCTTTAGTGATTAAAGATTACAATGTTGACAATTTTTATCCCCAGAGAGAATCTCGAATTGATGCGAAGCTTAGGTGACAGGCAAGCGATGGGGCGTGCGTGTGGCAATCTCGGCAATACTTGCTATTTACTGGGCGAGTTCTCCCGCGCCATTCGGTACCACACGGAGCGCTTGCAAATTGCCCAAGAATTTGGAGACAAAGCGGCGGAGCGGAGAGCCAACAGCAACCTGGGCAACTCTCATATATTCCTAGGGCAATTCGAGAATGCTGCAGAGCATTACAAGTAAGTATGCTATTATTATTCATTGATATTATGCAGTCAGAAGTTCAAAACTAAGACCTACTTATTATGGTTTCTGTTAATGTCCTTGTTCTCCTTGGAATATTGATGAACAGAACTCATTTTAAAATTAAAATACATGTCTTTAATAAGCGCAAAAACTGCTTCTTAAAATATCGAAAGTTTGGATGTTTGTTTTAATTTTAGTTGGGTTTTATTTACTTAATAACGCTAAAGCGACTGCAAGATTTTTTTTATTTGAAATATAGTGAGTTATATTTTTGGGTATTTCAAAGTGGATGTTGTGTGCAAAGGAAGTCGCGAGAACTTAACTGTAAATAACTTGCTGAACCTAATAACTACAGTATACTATTTTATTAGTATTATAGTTTTAATTAAGTACTTAAAACTGTGTTATCTGTATTTGTTGACTACGGTTTTAGGCAACTTAGGATTATCTGCCATACATACCGTTAAAAAACTAGAGTCACCGATAAAGAACATGGAATAAAAAATTTGAAGTGGCAATGGGCAGTCCGTATTAGGAAAAGATAGACTCAAATGGCGACCGTTGGCTGGAAGACGTATTGTAGGGCGGTTTCCCGCCAGATGGGCTGATGTTTTAGTCAGGCTTAGAGAAAGCTGCTGTATTCTGTTACTAAAAACCATACTAATTGAATGTTTATGAGGAGAGTCCTATGTTCATCAGTGGATGTCTTCCGAAAGATATAATTAAGAAATAAAATAAAAAAGGCTCTCTTTTTGTTATCTTTAAGCTTTAGCGTATTAAATTTCTCTTCACAAATCTAATCAAAAATATCTCAAAGTTAATGTATTTGTTTATTTATGCCAGGGGTGGAAACTAGTCAATAAAAGTCTTTTGGCTTTGGTCAGTAAAAGTCGTTTTTTTCAGAAAATGGTCAGTAAAGTTTGTATTTCCCAGCCATCTTAAGATTTCTCCGCAAAAAAACTATTTGCGTGCGAAAAACAATAATGGTACCTAATACTAAATAAATTATTTTTAAAGTAGGAGCAAAAACATATATTTTTGCATCTAGCATAAGACACAACACATCTATAAAAATAATATATAGAGGTATATTTTTCCATTCAAGTATAAACTTTGCACCACACAAAAATCTTTGGTCAAATGAAACCACATAAAAACCTTTGTAATCATCCAGGGGGTACCTATTATCTCAATTAGTAATGGTCAGCAAAAGGTCAGTAATTTCGAGTTCAGACGTCAGTAAAATCAGTATTTTTAGCCAAGCATACCGTTTCCATCACTGTTATGCGAATATGTCTCGTAACTATTTGCTGCCATGCGAATAAATTATGCATCATTATTTATACAATAATGTGTCATCAATATGGTAACGTCTGTCTTTATGAAACAGAGTATTCTGTTAAGTTTGCTAATATATGCGATATTGTTGTGCATGCGCACCATCAGATTCAGAAAAAATCAGAAGAAAGAAAGGTAGAAACCGTAACTATACGTATTTCCATCCGTGTAGAGAAACATTATATCTGCTGATGGTCGGGCTTACCATAGGATCTCCACATTCTCCTCGGTATATTCATAAGAATCTCCTCACCTACCCCATCATAAAGACCACTTTGTACCCGTGAGATTGAAACCGAATTGAATAAGTGATCAATTTAGCCATTTAATGTGAGCCGTCAGTTACCGTACCGTTTTGTATTACAATTTTGAACAATACCGCTTAAGTGGGAGACTTACTTAGTACAGGCTTTGTGATATGTTCTATCTTGTTTTAATTACGTTCAGCAAACGCGAAAAGCTTTTGTATATAATGTTAGAAGCTAATCATAGTGCTATATACATATATATCATTCTGTAAGGTTGGCTGCGGCGAAATGTATAAGCGATCGGAATTTAAATTGTCATGTTTGTGTCATATAACCTGATGGTATGTAAAGTAACAAGGTAAAACGTAGAATAGTCTTACCAAGAATTTCCAATTTCCAATGGGTCCAGCAGGATCTTGATTTCCGTGCTGCAATATATAATTGCTGACAGTATTGACTTTTGGAGAGATGAATAGAATATAGGATAACGGCCACACTTTTTTTACTCTCAATTGGTAAGCCCTTGGCATCATCTCACCTGATGGTAAGTGATGATGATACCGAAGATGGAAGCCGGCTTACCAAATTCCCCAACGCAATGGGGAACTGGCTATCTTCATGCCGGAACACATCAATGCTGTTAACATTGATGTTTGGCGACAAGACTTAGATAAGATGGTGGTAGCTAGCCAGGCGGGCTCAGAAAATGCCCTACAACCAACCAAACCTAGTCCTACAAAGTTGGATCCCGCCGGGAATCGAACCCGCGACCTCCTGATGTGAAGCCAGCGGACAAGCCACTGGGCTACGGAGGCGGTTACTTGATTAGAAATTGCGATTGCGCTAAACTAAGACCCCTATAATTTGGGTCCAAGGCAGGAGTCAAACCCGCGATTTATTTTGTCGAATTCAGCGGCGATTGTTGATTTATTATTTAACTCATAGTTGGCTCACTTGGCATGTTAAAAATGTTATGAATATCTTTATACAGGTGATAAAAAATGTTTGGCAATATTTTAACAGTGGCTTCTACTCATCAAACTGAACAACTTTTCCCAAGAAGCTCATGGTAAAAAAAAATGACTTCCCATACAGCTAAAATTCATCAACCAGCTGACAGATTTGTATGAAGAGTTAATTTTTTTTGTTTTTTTGAGTATGACTTTCATGGGGAAAGTTGTTCAGTTTGATGAGTAGAAGCCACTGTTAAAATATTGCCAGACTTTTTTTATCACCTGTATATTGTTGAAAACATAAACATGTCCGAAATCGAAAGTATTTTAACACCATTTTGATAAAATAAAAATAAACTGAACAGTCCACGCTTTGCATACTTTCTCGCGAATCCCTTTTTACTGTCTGGCATAACAGAAATCAACAACAATCGTTCATAATTAGAGGTAGTAACAAAGAATATAACATTGTATAGGAGATACCTTCTTCCGATATTGCCCGGAATAACGAACTACCAGTATAGTGGGCAGTATAAAGTTATAGTAACTTACACAGTTTCATTACAATCTTTACAGCCATTATTAATAAAAAAATACTTTGATTTGTATGGGATCAATCAGATTTTTCCCGAAGTTACCTACTATCTAGTGTAAGTAGGTTGTATAAAAATTGCTACTGTACAAAGTTCCATGAAAATCGTTAAAGCCATTTTTGAGACGAAAAAAAATGTGATTTTTACTATGGTGGAAGCCCTGAAAAATTGCGTAATTAGTAAAATAAAAAAGGGCTAGAGATATGAACAAAATATTGCTCAACCCAAACTTTATGCAAATCCGTCCAGTGGTCTTGACTTTAGTGCAAGATAATCGATCCCCATCAAGTATTTACTATTTAGACCAAATCTCACTTGGGAGTTGTTGCTTTTCCAAATAATGTTAAATTATTCGCTAATAAAATGTAAAGTAATTAGTAAGATGAGCTCATACTTGCTTATACATATATGGTTCATTCCAATCAAAAAAAAGCAAAACGTAAACAAACTTACTATGGATCTGACACATGTCAATGTCATCTGCATACTATGTTTGTTTACCTTTTGCTTTTTTTTGATTGGAATGAAGTATAGGTAATTAAGTGCAGAGATGTGATAGTTTGATGGCCGTAATTCGCGGAAATATTTTTTCTCATTGCTTCCAGAAACCTTCCAAAAAACATCACAAGATTCTAACACAAGTCTATTAAATTTGCAGACGAACCTTAGCATTAGCGGAAGAGTTAGGCGACGCCGCCGTTGAAGCTCAGGCATGCTACTCCTTGGGGAACACGTACACACTACTTCGCGAGTATCGGATCGCCGAAGAGTACCACACTCGGCACCTGACGGCGGCCCGCAAGCTGCAGGACCGCGTGGGCGAAGGCCGCGCCTGCTGGTCCCTCGGGAACTCGCACGCTGCCCTGGGCAACCACGAGAAAGCACTCTACTATGCCACAGAGCACTATAACATATCGAAGGAGGTGAGTTTGTTATATGGGGTTTTTATGAACTTGTACAGATGTAACAAAACAAATATAGAACCCGTGAGCCCTTTGACCACCACAGTCAGCTTGGGCCGACAACCGGTTGCTCCTAAACTTACGAAAAACATACAATTAAGGAAACCAAACCATCAATAAATCAGTCTATTTAGTATAATTTCCGCGGTTTGCAGATCGGCGATGTTTTAGGCATGGCCACAGCACAAATGAACATCAGTGACCTGCGCAAAGTACTAGGCCTGCCGCCAGAGATCGAGTCGCCTCCCGCCGTGGCCGTCGACTTGAACAGCGACAAGTCGCCACCGACACCGTTCAATGCATTGCGCGTCAGGAGACAGAGCATGGAGCAGCTGTCGTTAATACAGGCTAGCATGTCTTTAACTGTCTTTGTTCTTAAATAAATCATCATAATATCGGTGCCGGAAGATGTCGTGTACCGAACATTATCCCACAAGTTTTGAGCCACATGCATTCAGCTATTTCACCGAGTCTGATTAGATCATCAGTTCATCTGTTAGAAGGCCGTCAAAAATGGCATCGTTTACATCTTGCAGTATACGGCAGTTGCCACTCAGGAACCTTTCTTCTCGATCACGTAAAGAAACCCCAAGCATAGATCTCTCCATAGTCTGTTAAACGATCGTGAGTCTGAGGATGAGGACGCATAACTTATTAATCCAACTATTGAGATTCTCTAAGAATTTAATGTAACTAATCAACGAATACTGCTTATATTCACTAGTTTAAAACATTTGCCACTTACTATTAGTATCCCACTTACACATTAGGATCTGGGTCACTCCTGTCCGATCCTCAGGAAAATATACAAAATTTTGATAAATTTTATTAAGAAAGAAAGTGAACTGACATGACGATTTTTAATGATGATGTCAAATTTGTGTTGTAAAACATGCTTGTATTTACAGATAACCCCAGATGCTAAAAAGAAAGAAAGTGAACAAGAGACTGAACAAAAACTAGAAGTAGTGAGGACAGAGTCCGAAGAGAACCCCGTGGAGTCGTTCTTCGACCTTCTGAGCCGATGCCAGTCGGAGCGGATGGACGAGCAGCGCGCTACGCTCCACGCCAACAAGGAGAACCGACCCAAGTCCAAAAATAACAGTAACAAGCTGCAGAGGTCTGCCAGTAGTGGCAATAAGAACACCAGGTTAGTTGTCTTCTTAACTATAACTAACTATGGGATTTAATAATGTCAGATCATCACGCATCGGCAGAAAGACGTCCACCGCTGGACAAAATACTATTGTTCTCATGTAAGTGACTTGTAAACTTGTCTTTATTAGAATAAATTTTCTTTAAACCTAAATCTTTGGAGATTTCAACACAGAGCGGTTCTGTGCTACCGGCATTCAGTTGCTTCCCGCAACCTTCATCAGGTCTATGGTCCACCGAGTCTTCCGGTTCGCGGTTGCCATTCTACAACTTTAATACCCCACCTTTAATAACCCAATAATTTAAAAATGTATTTAGCCCCAAAAAAGAATCAGTGTCTTTGAAATAAAAAAAAATATTATGATCTTACAAGGAGCTATTATTAAACCCAAATGTCAGATGTTTGTGATCCGTATATAAGGCCACCCACATATACATAGCTGTACGATATGATTTTGTAAAAACGAAATGATAAATAGGGTAGCAACAAGTGTAACAAATCTACCATACCATGATTAAGTGGCATTACACAAGGCCAGACGGAATCCTGAAACGCCTCTGATTTGCGTGACGAGCTGCCATTATCGCGACGGCGGCGACAATGACACCGACGTCAGACTTGTCTCATGTTGACCACGTGACACAATGGTTTGCTTTATCGTCCGATGAAAGCCAAAGTACGCGATACGCGATTACTTGCCTTGACAGTGGTTTAAACGGAGCTCTATTAGCGGTGTATTAGCTTTGATGAGCATAATGAAATCATCACAGCAGAACTGTACGGAAGTGTGTGTATTGTTTGTTTATTTTTTGATAGCGATTTGATAGGCCTGGTGTAGCTTTGTGTACTAAAACTTTCATAATTACTCTTCTTACAGAGCTTAGCAGTATTAAGATTTTCGCGTTAAGATTGTTAGATTATTATATTGTGCGGAGTTTTCAGTGTTCTCATTTAAATATTGTAATTTAATCATTTGAACGTAATGTACACGTACATTAAAGTTTCCTAGTTCGTAAATTCGTTCAAAGATGCTGAAACAACATTAACCGTAAATAAAATTTTATTAAAATTTGCATAGTCAGAGTAACATAAAAAACCGGCCAAGTGCGAGTCGGACTCGCGCACCGAGGGTTTCGTATAAATTCATATTCACACATGTCTTAAACTCTATATCAAATTCTCAGGCCTGCAATCCCTTGAAGCTGTGAAAAAATCAAATTTCTATGCCAACGCAATCAAGAGATACGGCCGTTTATGCCGCATATTTGGACACTCGCATGGGAATCAAAACCTATAGGGTAGTTCCCGTATACCTATAATCATGTTTTTTTTTGTTTTCGGACTTTTTCCTTTACTTGTGCTACAAGACACTGCTTCCTGCCAAATTTCATGATTCTAGGTATACGAGAAGTACCCTACAGGTTTTGATTCCCATGCGAGTGTCCAAATATGCGGCATATACGACCCGTATCTCTTGATTGCGTTGACATAGAAGTTTTATTTTGTCACAGCTTTAAGTGTTTGCAGGCCTGAGTATTTGATAAAAATTTCAACTTGATACGTGTACGCGTTCCTGAGAAAACGGGTCTTGACAGACCGACAGACGGACGGACAACAAAGTGATCCTATAAGGGTTCCCTTTTTCCGTTTGAGGTACGGAACCCTAAAAATGATAAAAGTCTCACATATCTGACATCTCGAGTGTGTTGATAACATGAGTTAAATGTAGAATTGCGCATCTGTATTTGTCTCATATTTTTCCATCTTTCATTGGTACTTGAAAATAAGTTCACCTTGTACTTTATCATACAGAATATGCAAAAAGCTAACGTATAGTAAAGGTGACATTAAAAAACGGTTGTGTCAATAATATTGTTGACTGATCAAAGAAAATTTAAAAAGCCGGCCAAATGCGAAACCCATAATACATTTGTATTATGTACAAAAAAAAAGGCTAAGCACATGTTAAATTTTGTACATTGTTGGTTTTTTCATTTTTATATCATTAATATTAACAAATATTTTTTTGAAAATATGGAGGTCTATAAAAGGGGACTTTTGGCTCTAAAAATTTGTAAAAAATAAGGTTGAACGCGTGTATAAAATAGCATTTGTTATTCTAGAACATATATTATATTTTAAGTTTCCATTAAAATTATTTGTATTATTCCAGTAATTGTTTACTTCTCAATAGCCCAAAGATTCCCAATTTTGCTTTTTTGGCCAAAATTCCACCGTTTTAAGAGATTTTATCGCTTGTTTTATATAAGCGAATGGGCGAAGGGGGCGAATGCGAGATCCTTAATACGAGCCCGACTCATTCATTACCGGGTTTTATAATTTGTTGTTTAATTTAGACTTTGAAGTAATTACCCGGTAATACTTACCGTTTTTACGACAGAACAAAAAAAATATTCAAGAAATATCATCCCTTCAATTTTATAGTAAACAATAGAGTAAATACAGTGGATTGAAACGAGTATATTATTAGGGTGTAACTATGACATCATTCTTTTGATAAACAAAATATTATGGGACCTGTTAGTCATAATACTATAAAATCTTTTTTGCAGCCAGTGTTAACATTGGACAAAGGAGTTCCAACTAATTTATTTTTTATTTTTAGTATATCTGCCATAATAATGCATAGTAATGTTAGTGTAGAATAAACAGGTGCAAAAATGTTAAAAGGAGCACACATGAAACACTGTAAGGGCACTGCAGAATTGACAAATATCAATATTAAAATAGAGAACATTAAACATAAAACTTAAGGATATTTTCATTCATACTAGACTCAAAGCTAGAAAATTATCCATAGCACACAAATATTTATTTTTTTAGATTTTTCATTGTCAGTTTAGGTTTATTAACCGATTTAAAAAAAAGTTATCAAATTGATATGTAGGTATGTATGGAATTGCATAATATTCACCTATGTTAATCTATTTGGCCTTCAACGCATGTACTATTTCTGCCACTTTGAGTTTTGATTCCTCATCGTCAATACTTTCTGAAAAGAAATAACCAACGAAATTAATTAATATACTACGATAACTAATATATAATCGTAAAGTATCAAAACGTTTCAAAACGTCAACACATGAAAGCTGACACTCTTAGAATGTTGCCATTTTAAAGTTTCTTAAAAAAATTGTGTTCAGCTTTCGTTGGCCAAACTCTGCCTAATAAATTTCAAGCTGCTACTTTTACTATTCAAATATATCAGGTTAGTAGATAAGGAAACAGACTGATAGACAACGGCGCGGTGTATTTAGTAATCGGTTCCTATAGGCACCGTATGAACCCTAAAAAATACATTTTAATTGCAGTCCAAATGAGGCCATGCTCGACATGATAACCGACCTGCAGTCGGAGCGGATGGACTCGCAGCGCGCGGAGCTCCGCCCCGCCAAGAAGCTGAGCAAGGAAGCCAAGGGCGCCTCGCTACCGGGCCTGCGCCCCCAGCAGACTACTAGTGCCAAACCCGAGGACGACTTCCTCGATATGATAGCACGGGTTCAGGTAAAATACATTTTGCGTTTATTGCACAACAGCTGTGGGTGAAAATAGTGATGCACCGAAATTTGGTTAAGCCGAATTTCGAATTTCTGCCGAAGGGAAAATCATTTAAAATTAACAAACGCACGTGACGTCGTTTATTAACATTGTATTAACAACAAAAGTCCGTGGGGGTTCTTTGGGCGACCAGCGATAGATAAGCCATGCTTGTTGCGCCTTTCTAAGTGCACGAAATCTAACTGAAGGTTCAGCTACGGCACATGTCTAAAGCGAACATTTGGCCGAATTCGACAGTCAGTGAAACCCACATTCGGTGCATCGCTCAAAATAATCCACTCATAATGACTGAAGAATAACTGTAAAATGGAATTGCTTTATAATCTTGACAACAACCTTACATACTCACGCCTTATTCCCATTTGGGTAGGCAGAAACAACGAATCGCCATTCGCTCCATTCTTCCTTCCATCCTTTTCTGACATACTTCTCTTGCTTCTTCCACATTAAAATTCATTTCACATTAAAATAAGAATAATGAACTTAGCCTTACTAGATTTTTCGGATAATTAGCTTGCTAGGTTTTCACTTTTTGAAGATTGCAAGATTGCAGTAATCTTGCAGGCACGTCCCGTCGTTCGCTTAGTTTTCAGATGCAGTATGTATAAAGATACTGCGGGCATTCAGTAATTCTACCCGGAAACTAAGTCCCAGTACGTTGCAGGGCTCCCGCTTGGAAGACCAGCGCTCCGAGCTGCCGCGGCCGAAGCCCGAAGAGCGCGCCAAGACAGTACCCGACGACGACTTCTTTGCGCTGCTAATGCGCGCGCAGTCGGGCCGCATGGAGGACCAGCGTGCAACGGTAATAGAACAATATAGGGTCCTTCTAAAATACCTGAAATGAATAACAGTGGCTTCTACTCATGAAATTGAACAACTTTCCCAATGGAACCTATACTCAATTCGTAAAAATTTTTTTGGACTTCCATTTAATTTAGTATGAAATTGGCGGTTCAGTTGATCAATAGGTAAATAGGTTATTACTAGAGCTGTGTCGAGTGCTCGTTTACTACTCGGTACTCAGCGTATTCGGCACTTTTATTAATACTCGTCTTCTTCTTTGTCGGTTCACTCTTGGCAGAGTGGTCGTGGTCATCATTTCGAAGTTTTAGTGGCCCGTCGAACAACACGTCGCCACTCCTCTCGCACAGCAGCTCTCCTGGTGCATTCATTTAGAGAAACTCCCAACGCGGACTTAATCTGGTCTGTCCAGCGCATGGAGGACCTGCCGCGTGCTCTGGTGCCCTCGACTTTGCCCTGAACGACTAAGCGCTCAATGGATGTATCTCCACGCCGAGATATGTGTCCGAAGAAAGAATACGTGTAAGGGACAGGTTTCCGAAAACTTTAAGGGCTTGCTCAGTAGACGAAACTGAACAACTTTCCACAAAAATGTTTTACAGGAAACGAAAAAAAATCGGCTTTTCTATACAAAATTATAAACTTGATTGGACAGTTTGTATGAAGAAGCCGATTATTTTTTCGTTTCCTGAAAAAAATTATCGTGGAAAGTTGTTCAGTTTCGTCTACTGAGCAACCCCTTAAAGTTTTCGGAAACCTGTCCCTTACACCCTGTATACCTATTGTGTGTCACACGTTGAAGTCTTTTATATGAGCAGCGACATAAACGAAATGCTCACTAGAGAAAGACATCAACGAAACCTACATAAAAAATTTTTCGCTAAATAAAATTAAGTTTTTACTGCGTAATAATTGATAATATTGGGATAGGCCACCAAACTGCGGTAGTAGCTATTACAAACGAGAAAACTTCGTTCGACAGTACTCACTCACTGCTATAGGCGAAAAACCTACATATATAGGCCGACTTTTATCTCTAATATTGTGAGTCACTTATGTTAATCGTTTTATCAGAAACATAAACAAATTCCACTGGTTAACAAAAAAAAACTACTTTTGTAAACCCATGAAATGAATTGAACTAATTTTAAGAGAACATTAAAAAACATTCACAGTGATAATAATTTTATGTCTTAGTTTGTTCGGGTTTTTTGTGAATATCGATAAAAAGACTTACAGCTCAGTTAAAAGTTTATTAACATTAATATTTTTTTACATTTTTAAAAGTGTCAAGTTGAACTACTTTTTCTTTTATAATTGAGATCTACAGCTTCTCTTCTTAACGCCCAACAATAATCTGCTAGCATAGCAGGGCTCCACTTTCCCCGATAACGCTTTTCCATGTCCGCTTTATCCCAGTGGAAACGCTCACCGTGCTCATCACTAACGTGTCCCATACCATTGTAAGTAAAAAAAAAACACTTCATTATCACTGGACACAATCCTTGCTGAACAGTGTTATCAAAGAGGATTTTGAACCGAGTATTTCGGCCGAGTACTCGGTTTGGCAAAGTTTAAACCGCGTAATACTCGGTACTCGGTTACTCGGTATAACTTGTACTCGGCGCATCTCTAGTAATTACTATGCAGACTCCAAAAACTTTTTTGCGAGTTGATTATAGGTTCCTTGTGAAAAGTTGTTCAGTTTCATGAGCAGAAACCGTTCAGTTAAAAGTTTTTGAGGTATTTCATAAGGAAACTTTTATATTTATCAAAAATAACCAATTAAAAAATGTGTTGAAGCGAGTTCCTTTTGGGCTCGACGTTTCTTCTCGCTTCGCAAACACTTCCCGAAACGTTGAGGATACAAGTCCCGCGTGGTAGGGACTTTGTACTAGGTAGAAAAAAATATTGACGATTTAAAAGCATGTGTAAAGCATTTACTTAAATAAAAAACATTTTGAGTTTTGAGTTTTTGAGTTTTTTTTTTCAACTATTATTATAATAGATATTATCGTTTACATAATAAAATTAAACTAGTCAATGTATGGATATAATAAAGTATTGTAATCCAGTGTTTTGATTCTAAACAATTCTTACTAATAGTTGTTCTTTAATTTTTGTTTCAGATTCCATTACAAGAAAATCGTCAAAACAAGGGAGGTTCAACCTCGAAAAAATGAAGAAGTACATTCTATGTAATACAATACTTTATAATAATTATATGCAAGAAAGAAACTTTTGTTTCTTTGTTATAAGAGTCAAAGCAATATTATAAAACGGAACTATATTTTGGACAATCACACTGTAAGTTAAGAAAAACTAATAATGATATTTACCGGCCAAACATTTAGCCTAATATAAATAAATATAAGAAACTCATATAAATAAGGCCTTAGAATCGTTTTAGTCTAAGATGAATTTAACACGGGATGTCACACTTTACCGAGTCTGTCAAAGCATAAATAACCAGTGTTTAAAGAAAAAGCTGCACAATATGAGACGCATTTATACTTCCACCGATTTTTTCATCTTAAGAGCAATGTTTAACAGCGCCCTGTACAACAACCAATTATTATACTAGTCTTGGTGTACTGAAAAAGCTTTTTCACCTCTCCAGAAACAAAAGGGTGGGTGCCTTTGGTCCCTAAAAACTCGAAGCAAAAACGCTTTTTGCTGCAAGCGAAAAGTGATTCGAATTTCGAACACCACCTTTAGCGCGGCGTTGAAAAAATATGGGCGATGGTTCGTTCAGAAACTCATTTTGGCCTAGCGATTTAACTCATTGGCACACAATGTTGTATGTTATTTAATGAAATTTAAGTTTATTAATTTACCTATTGCATTTTTAAAGACGGAAGTAATATTTAAAATAAATATGTACTAGATAGTAAACATGAATATCGCTTACTTAAAAATCTAATCTAAATAATTTTTCGTAGCTATTACAAAGTCCCTACCACTCGACACTTGTACACTTGCATTTTCTGATGTGTTCTTTATTTTTAACCTCATTTTTTTAAAAATACTTTACATCTGTGAATACCGATGGTGCTAATTTTATTGATCATTTTGTTATTTGCACAAAACATCAAACCCAGTTTAAGGTCAGTGACCCAGAAATACAGAGTAGGTTAAATCTTGATTTAATAAATCCTGGACTTATGTATTATGTTGTAATACAAAATGGTGTCTCATGAGTGGCGATGGCTCATGAGTGGCTCGAAAAATAAAATTAAGCGAGAAACGTTTGTGATTTCGATGCCCTTATTGTATGTACCCCAAGGCAAAGACGAGCGCAACCCTGTTTTCTCATGTTGAGCTACTAGACATTACAGTTTCAATCTCTACTTAGTTGTAAGTCCTATAAAAATAATGTTTCAAAGTTGACAAATGGAATTGAAAAAAATAGTGATACTATTGAATTAAATTTTTATGAATGGATCAGGAGTATTGCTTTTTTTGCCGACAGCGGTTAAATCATTTTTTGTCGATAGCAGTCAAGTCATAAAAACTCCAAATAATTCATTAGAATATCGTGAATCCAATGTGCTTTTTTCAGTACCTAAAAAACCTGCCCTAGATCTACATGTTACATCATCTAATGATGATTCAATGAATGGAATTTACTTTGTCGTCGGTGCCAAATATAAAAAAATATATAATAAAAAAACCCTTAGAAAATATAAGTCAATAAATAATTTCCAATGTGGAAAGGGTCATGTAATCATAATTATATTCCACGAAAAGCGCCTCATTCTTTTGCCTTAAATTCTATACTCCATTAATGAATACCTATTCACTAATATGATACATGAATGTATTTTATATCCGTATTTGTTGGATATTATCAACGCGAATAACCGCTGAGTGTAGGAAATTTTTGATGAATCTTTGTGGTAAGATACAAGAGCCAGTTAATAAGAATGAAGAATACCACCAATTTTTGTTTTTTTATCTTAAAATATACTCTATTAAAAATAGAAAAATATGGTGAAAATTTTTTTTGATACGTTTGATAGTTTCCGAGATACTGAATTATTTAGGTAGGCAAGTGACGCGGGGTCACCGCACGCTGCTGTGACGTCACTCCACAACGGTCGCTCAGTGCGCGCACCGCTCCCTACCTGTATGTATGAAGGTTGCGTTGAAAATTTTAAATTTGACGAATCCAAAAACTAGAAAATCGTGCTCGTGTCAAAGTGCTTAAATACAACTACCAATATACCCGAAAAGTTATTTTTTACTGTTATATTTTTGAACCTTAAAGTCAAAAGAAATGGATGAAAAGTATGATCCACCCAGACCCAAAGCCAAAAGTTGTGGCTCCTTATCTTATAACTTTTGCATAAACAGTAACGTCGTCGCCGTAGCTATTTTTAGCCAATCTAAAATAAAACAAATATGAGTTAACCGATACACATAAAAAATAAAAAACGGACAAGTGCGAGTCTGACTCTCGCCCAGAGTCCTTTTCCACACCTACAAACAAACAATATTTTAAATTTTATCAACTTATTTTAAGATATATAGATAACTTCTTAGAGATTTTCCTGTAATTTATAAGCGAAGATCTATTTTCTGTATATATATTTGTTTAAGTTTTATGCCCAGTTTTCGGAAATAAGGAGTGAGGGGCATGGTAAAGGTAATGGTGTCAAAATCACTTATGTCATCAACTGTAATATAATGACACAATAACGACACTGAAGCGGTCATGGCTCAGCGCTGCTTATGTGGTCGCGTCGATCACGCAAGTTAACTGACTACAGACACAGTCACAACTTGGATGGGCTTAAATATCAGTAACTATCACTAGATGGCAGTCGTCAAACTATGTCGGAGGCGTTATAGGCAGCTTGGATGGACTGCTAGTCAAGTCCATCCAAGCTGTGACCGTGTTTGTAGTTAGATAACCTGCGTGATCGACGCGACCACGTAAGCAGCGCTGAGCCATGACTGCTTCAGTGTCGTTATTGTGTCATTATATTACAGTTGATGACATAAGTGATTTTGACACCATCACCTTTACCATGCCCCTCACTCCTTATTTCCGAAATATCAAGTTCATAAATATCATTATTACCTACATTTTTCAATACTAGTAATGAAAAATAGGTATGTAGGTTCTTATAGGGATCAACAGATTTGTGATAAGAAAGAAAAAAAAATTGTTGTAAGTACTTTTGCATTTTTAATCATTGTGTCTCTCGGCGGCCGCGGTAAAGAAATCGGAGTTATTTGAGAAATAGTAGCTTAACTCGTCTATTTAAGGAATCATTAGATTTTTCAATCAATTTTTAAAACTGTCATCGATTATACTTGTAACACTACTGTAACACCGATTCACATAAAAAAACTCCAGTTAGAAATGTTATTGTGGGCTAACGTAGGGATCATCCGATAGCAATGTATGAAGAACACAGTACGGTGAGAGCGGCGAGTTGTGGTATGACGTCACGCGCGCTTGGCGCGCCCGAGCGAAATATTTGAAAAAGGCGGAAACTAAAATTATCGTAACTTCAAAACTACTCGCTTGATTTAAATGAAACAAAAACAAGTGTATTTCTAGACATTTAGGCTACAAGGTCATAAAGTTTCAAGTGATTTAACGGACCCATTAACATTCTTCATTAGCATCAGAATGGTAGGCTAAGCTTTAATTTCAAAGATACTAACTATTTGCTACCTTTAGTGAATAAAAACCTGAGAAGCTGTAAAAAAATTGTTAATGCTTAAAGAAATCTTAAACTGTCGTCAAATTGAAATAACCCTAAACAGTATTCCAAAAACAAAAATGCCGCTTGTTAGCAAATTAAAAGTCACCTGTTTAAATAAAACATTGGTCCCGCCATTCTGACGTCACATAAAACAGCAAATTGCAGTAGTAAATCACGTACAATTATTGTATTTGTTGTGAAGTCTCATATACAGAACAGAAATGCTGGTCCCGTCCGCCATTTTGACTTTTGTGTATCGCTAAAATAGGTCTTTGTGAATAATTTGTGTTTTACTTCTAAACATTGAACCAGCATGTATTTAAACCTAATTTATGTGTATAAAACTTCTCCAACAAAATAAACTATTAAACTTCTTCTTCAGAGTGGAAAAAGTTGGAGGAAGCTTATGTGTCAACAGGACACGCTGGTATGGACTGATGTGAACTTTTTTTTTTTTACTAATGTAAAAATATCTGCAATAAAGGCTTTTGTATTTGCATTATGTGTGTAAAAGTCCAAATGTCATCGTGACAACTATTGTAATTACAAAATAAAATTGTTTCGCTACATTTTTATAGCACTCTACATGCATTCTACAAATGGTAGGTGAAACGATGTCTGCCATTTTAACGATCGATGTCCTAAGCTCAGTCTTTTACTATGACATCACGTATAGAACTTCATACAAATATTAAAGCGCAAACAATTCTGTTATTGAAATGTTACTTTTATATAAGCTTAAAAAATATAGTGGACATGCAACTGCCGAACAAAACCCCTATCTTGTATTATTCCTTCTATGTCTAAACTAAAGAAGCCAAAAATTATCACTTATTTTTAAAAATTTTGGTACTAATTATTTCAAAATAGGTACCTAGCCTCTATGTTATACAGGGACAGGTTTCAGAAAACTTTAAGTGCTTGCTCATTAGACGAAATTGAACAAATTTCCACATGAATTTTTTTCAGGAAACGAAAAAAAGAATTGACTTCTCCATACAAAATTATAAACTTGATTGGACAGTTTGTATGGAGAAGCCGATTTTTTTTCGTTTCCTGAAAAAAATTATTGTGGAAAGTTGTTCAATTACGTCTACTATAAGCAAGCCTTTAAAAGTTTTCGGAAACCTGTCGCTTACAACCTGTATGTATAACTTCGTATAAGTATATTAGAGCTTAAATCCCTGACTTGTCCCGACAATATTTTTCTGCGCGACACGTTTCCGTTATTTATTATAATAACCAGATATAATCACAATGTTAATTATTACGAACGCCTTTGCCCCAAAATCATGGGGTATGTTCTTCAGTCAAAAAATAAATTTGTTATTACTAATATGAATAGGGGCGAAAGGCTAAAAACTCAATTTTAGTACGTACTATGAAATACGCATTCATCGGTAACGTGACCTGTGCGTTTGTATTCTTTTATTAAACTGGCCACATTTCCCCTATTTTACAATACAATCCATTACATTTTACTACAAGACTCACTCACAGTTGTTATTTATTAAGTAAATCAGAAAATAAGACAGCCAAAGTAAATTAGGTTATTTATCTGTATTATTATATAAATAGGTATGGTAAAAGTTTAATAAATTACAAGAAGAAACGGACTGATTTAGTCGCCTCACAAAATCTTACTGTATAATTTATCTCAAATATATAAGTACAGTTCATTCCAATCAAAAAAAGGTAAACAAACTTACTATGGAATAGACACATGTCAACATCAGTTGCATAGTAAGTTTGTTTACCTTTTGCTTTTTTTCATTGGAATGATCATAAACCTACACAAGCGTTAAAACCTATATACTGGACGAGAAAAACTGAAAACTCAATCTACCTATGATACAATAGATTTTTAGAAAATAAAGAACTTATGTTAGATATAATACGCCAAAATGATGGTTATTATTTTATTCTGTTCTTATTTATAATTTTAAGTACCTAAGTATATCATGGCATGTACCATTATAATTTTTTAGTCTAAAATAAATAAAATCTCAATTTCATGCAATGGATTGAAATTATAATGTCAATTGTTATTTATTTTAAAACCTATATACCATTGAAGAATTCGCTTAGAAATGTTATGCTTTATTTAATTAGAGTTTTGAAAAACGTAAGTATCTGTGAAATCTGTAATTATCTGTGAAAGTAGGTAGATTTTTGTTATCTCTATTTTTACATCGATTGAAGCACGACAATAAGCTAGTGACGTCACTGCATTCATTCTCGCCGTTACATTTAAAAAGCACGAGCTATTATCATAAATAACATTTTAAATTCCAAACATTTTAATTTTTTACGTCTATAAAGTCTTACAGGATTTCCAACTTTGTTGCATTTTGGTTTCACATGTTCGAAACCTAAAAAATGTAGTTGAAGGAATTGTATTGTGTTGGCTCTCTTAGTTCTGTTTTCACAGCTACTATTTTAATTATTATATTTACTTTTATTGAAATCTAAAATTCATGCGAGTTCGAAGAGATGAGTTATAATACTAATAATAAATTGTACAGCCACGCTGCGCACACTTTCTCGCAAATTTCATTATTAGTAGCAAGTGATATACATACATACTTCACAAATTAACAATGTTGTGTTACATACATACACACGCGCACGCACACACACACACACACAACAAAACCTTGCTTAGTGTCCACGCAGACACCTTTTTTTGCCATGACATTACTTCCTTACTCCTTCGTCGCTCGAAAGTAAAAAGGGTTCAAGGCAAGTTCGATAAAGAAGACATACACGATTTGCCAAAGAATTAATATTTAAATAATTAATACCTCTTTATTTCATATCCGAATACACATCTTTCAGATGCTTTACAGTTATTGTTTTTTAATCTCCTTAAAATTGTAGTAACCTAATCATAGGTCTCGGGTTCACATCCTGGCAATGTTCATTTGATCATCAAACGGTTTCTAGAATTTCCGGCGTTTTTCACTACCGGCAAGCGCCCACCGCTTAGCTCTGTTTTAAACACATCGATTAAATGCTCAGTGGCCCAGTGGCGTTGCGTGGGTTTTCGCCGCCCGGGGCCGATCGAAAATTTGCCGCCCCTTTCTATTTTGATCATTAGTAAAAAAAAGTCAACATACTATAATGCATGCTAGGATTACTGGCCAAGAGAGAATCGGTGGGACTACGAGTAAACAGTAAATTACTCGTCGACCCACTAGTGGGACAATGCGGTGGGACCACGAGTCGGGAGCAAAATAAAACAGCTAAATTCTGTCTTCAATTAAAAATTAAGTACCTTTCGTGTTTTTTTTAAACCAAAATCTTTTATACAATCAATGTTATGCCACGTTCGATTGCTAATTGCTAATATAGCTTAATTCTAAATACGTAATACTAATTGAACCCCGTCGGACATCGAACTTGCAACCTCCTGATGTGAAGCGAACGCATTATATTCTTCTATGGGTGAACGCTCACGAACATAAATTATATTTATAAAAAGCGCGAGCGAAGCGAGCGCGAAATTTTTTTAAGATATCTAAGAATGTTTATGATAAAACAACAAAAACCCTTTTAGTTGAAGCGCTCAGCGCCATTTCAGTTAGGGTAGGTACCCCAACTACCAGGGTGCTTGGCGCCCCCATGAGCTCGACGCCCTGTCATGTGTCTGTGCACGGGTAACACGACCCAAAGGCCGGTCCCATTTAAAATGTAACTGTGCGCCGCCCGTTGCTGTACGGTATTCATTCTTCATACGATATCATTTGTTTTCATGACGTTTTATCTGGGTCATGTAACTTAATTAATTATCATTTTTAATCATATATTTTGATCGCTCAATTTGCCACCCCCCTGGACGTGCCTCGACCTTAGGTAATTTTTAATTACCTTCAGTTTAGAGATGCTTCTCTCACAACTGGCATTGCTAATGGCAGCTGTTAAAAATATTCTTAACATTATGCTAATATTTGGTAAACACTCTTCAAGATTATAATATATTTTAGTACGCCCAGTGAGCCAGACATATAATAATTATGTATCTCTTTTTTAAAGTCTGGGTCTGTTGCAGCTACAAAAGTACGAAGAAGTACACGCTCAAGTTTGAACTCTTCACTGTCAGTAATATCTTGAGGAGCGTGATCTAAGTCCAGTTCATCGACGCCTAATAACACCTAATAACACTAGGTAAAAAAAATGTGGCGCTCGCCACCCCTATCCATGTGGCGCTCGCCGCCCCTATCCATGTGCCGCTCGCCGCCCCTATCCATGTGCCGCCCGGGGCCATGGCCCCCCCGGCCCCCCCCACGCTACGCCACTGCAGTGGCCTTTGTGATATTTAATTTTCTTGCTGTTCCAGGGTCGACTCGGTTGAAACTTCTGCGGACACGACCATTCCCCGCGAGCTGCTTAGGGGTCGTCCATTAATCACGTGAGGCTCAAAAGGGGGAGGAGGGGGTTCAGAAAAAATCACGAAATATCACAAGAGGGAGGGGGGGGTGCACTGAGATATCACGTGTATTTCTTCTTTCTTAGACGCGCGATTTCTAGAGTAATTTCCAAACGTCGGACTGTTGTATGTTGTTTTTAACTCTTCCCAAGGTTCGAAACGGCTTCAGGCAGTCAGAAACAACCTGCAACCTTAATGTCTGTCTGGAAATTTTTATCACGGTGCTTAATTTTCCAGAATTAAATTACATTTAAATATAATATTTTGTACCAAAAAATACACGTGATTTTGGGCAGGGGGTGGGGGGTAATCTAAAACTTCGCCACGTATCACCAGGGGCGAGGGGGGTCTAAAAAGTTGCTAAAAAACATCACGTGATTAATGGACGGCCCCTTACTACGCATATTTCTCTTTCTCCACACTTTCAGCAAACTGGATTAAGATCGAGCAAAGAACGACAAAAAAAAACCCCCAGTTAATATTTAATTTATTTTTATTATTTGTTGTTATAGCGGCAACAGAAATACTCTGTGATCAACTGTCTACCTATTACGGGTCGTGAGATACAGCCCGCTGACAGACAGACAGACGGACGGACGGACAGCGGAGGCTTAGTAATAGGGTCCCGTTGGCCTTTGGGTACGGAACCCTAAAAGAAGGAGACTAAGAAATCCAGCTAAATACCTACATTGATTTTCTTTTTTAACAATAAGTAGGTATTTCTTAAGGGTCAAAAGTGTGAAAATTCCAAAATGCTGCAAGGTGAAATAAAAAGCTATTTTTAGTACCTCCTTAATTATTATTTTAGCAGCGGATACGCAAAACATTCATTTACAGATTTTAAAGTATTATATTTTACGTTGCCATTCATTCATACAATTGACGGCGGAAAATTACTCTAGTAACGTCACTGCCGCGCTACTTTTTGTATGAAGCATTTTTACGAGTGTGCTACGCCGCCGCCGCCGCGATTGAAGCGTGTATTACCGATTACCGGAGTTCTGAAATACCGGAATCCCGGACGTTTTTTCCCGATAATTCAATACTGGTATTGGAATGGGAATTATCGATGAATACCGGCATTGAAGCGGCCAACCAGTATTCCGATATGTTACTTATTGTTAGTAAATAGTTTTTTTAACCTTCGATTTTGAATAAAAACGTTGCTTACCCTGACACTGATTTAACTAGATGTTCCTTAGAGAAAGGACATTGACAGGACCGGGACCAAGTGCTGCCCAGAACCAGAATGAACATATAAGTAGTGCATTTTGTTCCTTAGACTAACACAGCGCTCCAAAATCTGTCCGAATTATTTAAATATTTGCGAAAAATTAATTTAATAATTGTATTCAGTGTAAACTGATAATAATTAATTTAAGTTTTCGCAAATAAATAATTCACAACAAAACACTTTTTTCTTCTCTTGATTCCGGTATTTCAGGACTCCGACTCCAAAATCGGACAGATTTTGAAGCGCTTCAGTTCACAGAGTAGTGTTGGCCTGAGGAACAAAATGCACTATGTGTTCATTCTGGTCCAACTTCCATACATAGATTGACAATGTCAATGTTCCATACATAGATTCGTGAGTGGACATCCCAGTTTGACCCTTGGCAGGTAATTTTAAAACATTCTGTATCTAAGTTACTAACTTTGGTCAACGCTTCTGCTCCTGATTCTGATCAATTGTTCTCGAGGAACCCGTGGTTAATTAGCAAAGGCCGTTCAACTGATCGATTTCACTCGTTGACGGACTTTGTAGTTCTGTGGTTATAGCGCTCCCACTGATCCGAGGTTCGTGGGTTTAATTCCCACTCAGGGCAAACATTTCATAAGCAGATTTTTTGGTTCTATTTTTGGGTGTATCCTATCTATATGTATTATTAGATATTATATCAGTCCTGCCTGGTATCCATAATAAAAATAATCTTTGTTTGTGGTCAGATGAGCGTGTATGATTTGTCATTGGATATTTATTGTTTGTATTATTTTGTACTAGCTGGGAGACCGAGCGTCACTCGTTTAATTGGAGCGTTTATAAACTACGTAAGATAACTTGTTTAGTAGTAGTTGCAGGGTGTGTTTTAGTCGATAGTGGCCTTCTGTGGGACGAAAGGACAAATAATATTTGTTCTGAAAATATCTATATTTTTTTATAATTTCATTCTATAATGAAATAAATTTAAAATAAATTATAATAAATCCTATATTAGGGAATTTTCAGATGACGTATATACGCCATAATCACATAGATTCTTATTAATTGCTGGGTGCGTTCTGGTTTCTATGTTATATGTAATTTCTCTCTTCCAAACCAAAAATAAATTGACTTTTATACATTTTTATGATTAAAATGCAATTAATAACTTGGTATCGTATTAGAATTATTTTAGGAAATACAAAAACAATACTGAGAAGTGTTGTGCATCAAAAATTATGAAAAGTATTTTTGGATAAAAATATTCATAATACTTAATATTAGAAAGTTATCCTATGATATTATTAGTCAGTAATATCAATCAGTTTTGGCGACTTTTTAGATTTTCTTATTTCAATTGTTGATCAGCGCCATCTAGTTGAGTTTAGAGAAAGCCGTGGAAAATTCCCTATTGCCAATGGGAAAGAAAACGCAAAGCTATTTGCAAATGGCGCTACGGACGCTTGACTCATAACAACTTTCAATTAGTTCCGCGTTTTTTTTATCATCAAGGTGTTATAAATTAGTTGTTTTTCTGTAAAATTGTTAAATGGAAAATGTATGCGACTTGGACTGTTCCTCAATTAAAAGCGAAGTTGAAAAGTACATAATTAAAAACGTAACTTTTCCCACGTCTTCTTCATCCGAGAATCTTTAGGAAATTAATGATTTCCATTATTATTGCAACCAATATCCACACAACGCGGCATTTTTTTAATAATCTTATGTTTACTTCACGTAAACAATTTTTTCTATACGTTTTGACAGTTAGCATGAGTCAAGCGATATCAGCGCCTCTATCGGCGAGCTTTGTCAGTTTTCTTCCCCATTCCATGGCAGGGCAGCACAAAATATCTTTTTTCTTTTTATTTACACTAGCCGGGAGACCGAGCGTCGCTCGTTCAATCGGAGTTTTTATAAACTAAGATAACTTGTTAAGTAGTACATATAAGATATATTGTCTATGAAACATTTTGCAGGGTGTTCTTATAGTCGGTAGTGGCCTTCTAAGAGACGAAAGGACAAGCAATATTTGTTGTAAAAATATCTACTTATCATATTTTTTATAATTTGATTCTATTGAAAAACATACATGCAAATTATCCTTTTTTTTTATAAAAAAGGAACAGAAAAATATTCAATGATACGTAATATTAGAAAGTTGTTCATCATTTATTACGATATGTAGGTATTAGATAGTAACATCAATCAGTTTTGGCGACTTTTTACGAGATTTTCCTATTGTAAATTTTATCAGCGCCATCTAGTTGAGTTTAGTGAAAGCCGTCGAAATTTCCCTATTGTCAAACACGGGGCAGGGCGGCACAATCATCAGGTATGTAATTCACTTATATGGCGAAAGATGGCGCTATTTGTTTCTAAAATATAGAGCTAAAATATATATTTTTTTATCACTCTTAAGTCTTTTTATTTATTTACATAATATTTACATAAGTTCAACAAAATAAAAAATAAAAAGACAAAAAACTATAAAGTCTCATGGGTGGGATTCGAATCCGGACCTAAAAGCAGCAAAATGTAAGTGGCTCGCACCAAAACCGCCATATAGTCTACCAAAGTACTTGCAAGCGATGGTTAAAATAAGCATTATATGCGTTCTCCTTTTATGTAATTTCGCTCATATCTAGACACGCGGAGCGTGTCCAGCCAAGTTCACGTCAAAATCTCCCTTACATGACTTTTTTCGAAGATAATTCCCTCATAGATCGATTTCTGGTGATTTTTAACCCCTACTCCTAGATTTTCGTCAAAAGGTTTCAAGCCGTTTTCGAAATCGTCGGGACACTTAACTCGTTTAATATAGGATAGGATAGGATAAGATCACACAAAATAAAAAATAAAAAGACAAAAAATAATAGTCTCGTGTAGAGATGGGTTTTTGCCCGGGCATTTATGGGCATTTTGAGTAAATGCCCAATCACGGAAGAAAGAGGTAGGGGGAAATGGTAAGTAGGCGGATCTCGCGTGTCATAAATTAGCGCTGCAGTACAGGACGCACTCATTCTCAATCGCGTACTATGCGGCACCGGACGGCTGATGTTCTCGGATAAATAAAATTAAAAAACATGTAAACATGCGATACTGTGCTGTTTTAGAGTGCAGAAATAGAAGCACAGACAAAATATCATATAATGAAGGCATTACATTTCACCGGTAAATGTTGTATTTTATATTTCGATTTAAAATTGAATTGAATTTAATTCAAAGCTTTATCCCGAACGAATTAGATAATTTTAAACTTTATGTGAGAGTAATAAAAGTCATACGTCAGTAGCATAAGTCGGCCTGGTCCACCAACATTCTCGTGTGTTCTAAATAGTGATGTGCAATCATTTATCTTTGACAATATATTATCGATATCGATAAAAAGAGTAGTTGATTTTATTATCCTTCCAGTTGTTTATAATGTGTATATTTTAGATGCATTTTATTGGCAAATGTCAAACCTTTGTTCATTCCCTACTACCGAAGGATTTTGTAGGTATGTATGTAAATAATTCTTTGGTACGCTCTACAGCCTAAAGGGCGTCACATACAAGCTGCAAAAATAACTTTTTTGTCTTTCAATTGACTAAACAATTTCAATAATGTAACTCTTATGAAATAAAAAACGATATTAATATGAGAAAAAAAAATATCAACCTTTTCAAACGTGTTTTTATTAAAGAGAATTGTGTGGCGGTACCCATGTTAATGAAACGTAAAAACTAGAACATTACAAAAGATTCCCGACAAACATCTTCTGGAGCGCACGTCTTCAGTCACTCATCCAGAATTCATATTCATCGTATTTAGACTGTACCCAGCAGCGCGTCTGAACGGCGTCACTCTGAAACGCTCACTGGCCGTAGAAGCGCTTCAACAGCGCGCGCTTGGGCAGCGCTGCCCGACAGCGCGTTTCAACAGCGTGACTATAAAACGCTAGTACTAGCCTGCTGCCTGATACATATCCAAGCGTGCGCTGTTTAATAGCGCTGCCGAAGCGCGGATCTCTGAAACCAGCCTGTGCTATTTCATCGTAATATCAAATATAGCTCGCCACACTACAAATAAAGGGCGTCACACACAGGCGCTATACTGTGAGTGCGAGTTTAAAGCTATAATTACTCGCATACTAAGAATGACGCCATGAGTGTATCAGTAGATAAGTAAAGCTGAATCTTGCTTTTTTTTATAATTTGTCTACGTTACGTTATTATATACTCTACCTTTTCAAGAATCACACGGACGCTATACTGTGCTATTTCATCTTACGATATCTGCTGCTGTCGTGTGTGACTGTAGCAAGCTATCACACATGGCGGCAACACTATCGTATAAAGGGGTAGGGACATTTGTGGCCTATGACCTGTCGAATTTTCACGAAAGTTGTGTCGCAGTTTGAAACCTCCTTAAATCGATAGATGGGGTCGTCCATTAATCACGTGAGGCTCAAAAGGGGTAAGAGGGGGTTCGGAAAAAATAACGAAATATCACAAGGGGAGGGGGGGGGTGTAGTGAGATATCACGTGTATTTATTTTTTCGCTGAACATGCGATTTCTAGAGTAAGTTCCAAACGTCAGACTTTTTTTGTTACGTTGTTTTTAACTCATCCCAAAGTTCGAAACGGCGTCAGACAGTCAGAAACAAATGTCTGTCTGGTCATTTTTATCACGGTGCTTAAATTTTCAAGAATTAAATTACATTGTACCTGTATTTAAAGATAATATTTTGTACCAAAAAATACATGTGATTTTGGGTAGGGGGTTGCGGCGATGTAGTCTAAAACCTCACCACATATCATCAGGGGGAGGAGGGGTCTAAAAAATTGCTAAAAACATCACGTGATTAATGGACGACCCCTTTCCAGAAACATCGGGTGTTTCAAGGGAAACATTTCCGGATATCGATATTTCAGTGATAGAAGATTACTTACATCCCTAATCGAGTAGCGAACGGAAATGACGTAGTAATGACGTGTACTAGTTATAGGTAAATAAAGTTGTGCTTTATTAATATGCAGTGAAAGTTTAATTTCGCTAGGACGTTTATGAAGCGCTTTTGGAGTTTTCCGTCATCTAGAGTTTCTGCTACTCAACACTAGATGTCACTATCAAATACGCCTCTATTTGCTCATTTTGTATGAGCTTTATGGACGAAGTAATAGATTTCAATGTTGCTAATTTTTTAATATTTTTACGTGCTATATTTATGGTCCAATCAAAGGCCTTCTTGCATTAGTAGTGCGTAAATATACTAGGTGTTGATGTGTGATTTCGGCGACATCGGTTCTGGTACAAACGCGTCTTTAAGGCCCTTCCCCCTACCTCTTTCTTCCGTGTGCCCAATATACGTCCTTTTAAGCCCAATAAATGCCCGAACACAGGGCATTTATTTTAATTGAAAAATTTCAACAATTATACCAGAATGCTTCGCTTTTTTTTTTTTTTTTTTTTTTTTTTTATGGGATAGATGGCAAGCGAGCAGACGGATCACCTGATGGTAAGTGATTACCGCCGCCCATGGACACCCGCAACACCGGAGGAGTCACAAGTGCGTTGCCGACCTTTGAAATGGGATGGGGGAAGGGGGAATGGGGAGGGGGGGTGGTTGGGCCTCCGGTACCCTCACTCACACGGCGAAACACAACAAACGTTGCTTCACGCCGGTTTTCTGTGAGGCCGTGGTATCACTCCGGTCGAGCCGGCCCATTCGTACCGAAGCATGGCTCTCCCACGGTAAACGGTATAGAAAATAATGGTGGTTATACAAAATATTAGTTTTCTATATATATTTTTGCTAAATTTTAAACTATTTTCTGTCATCTTTCAAGAGAATTATTGTTCAGCTTATACCTATATGTTATCGGAAAATTAACTTTCATAGTAGTTTTTTGTTTTAAAATTTAAAAGTGTTGTCAATACTAAGCATGTTAAATTTTGGTGTTCTTAAGGTCTAGCTTCAATACTCTTTTCATCACGAAAACGAATAATTAAGCTTAACCTTAAGACATTAATTGTAGTAATTAGTAAGTAATTGTATGATTATGATGATAAAATACTTAATGTTATCTTAAAAAACTTTAAATCAGGATAATAAATTAATATTTTTTCAAAGTTTTGTTTTTATTTCGTTTATTATATTATATATAACTTAATTTATATATAATATAAATTATTATATCAGTGTTAAAATGATAAATGATATTTGCTAACTGTTGTCAAAAAAAAACGTTAAAAAATCCGACACTAAGAGAATTCGAACATAGCATCGCTGACGCGAAAGCAGAAACTGTAACCACAAGGCTACAGTCGCAGCTAATCTCTAAGATGAAATACTGCTACGGTTGGCTACGTTAGTGCCACATAAAGTTATATGTTTCGAAGACAGTGGCGCTAGTGGTCAAGGAAATTTTATGTTGTCGGAGGAATTTTATGTTGTATCGCCAATCTAACCAGACAGTATTTGTTCACTTCAAAGCAGTTCTCTTTGTATTACATAGAGGTCGCTAAGGAAGTGTTATATTCGACTTTGAGTTTAAACTCATTGATTGAAGGTAGAATTTTCCTAAACAGATAAGCATCCTTGTATGTGTGAGTAAATAAGAATAAATATGTGTAAGCGATTATAAGCCTTCTAGGCTGACCCCATTAATACAGGCGAGTGTACCAGGGTGCATTTACTATACCTCTGAGTACTTTGTTCTGGAAGCGTTGTATAATTTGGATGTTGCTTTGTTTGGTACAGCCCCAGAGCTGTATGCCATAAGACCATACATGCATAAGGACTTGTTTATATAACAATAGCTTGTTTTGTGTTGTCAACGATGAGTGTTTATCAAGTAGCCAGTACATTTTGTTGTAACGTAGCTCCAGCTAATCACGTTTCTTTTTGACATGTGCTTTCCAACGAAGCTTTGCGTCTAGAATCTTGCCTAGATATTTGGCTGTATTCTCGTAAGGTATTACGTAAGGTATTCTTGTTAGTGAAGTCTATGTGAATTGACTTTGATTCATTTAATTTAATTCCCCATTTCTTCGTCCAGTCGCAGATTTTATTAACGGCTGTTTGGACCTTTTCCACTGCCTCCGCATGTGTGAGCCCTGTTGCCATGATGGCTGTGTCATCTGCAAAGGTTGCAATGGTGTTGTTCTCTGGTACTCGGATGTCACAAGTGCATAGTAGGTAAAGGACCGGATCTAGAACACTGCCCTGTGGTACTCCAGCTTTTATTTGTTTTAATTCAGAGTAAGAATCGTCTTGTCTTACCCTAGACATTCTGTTGGAAAGATATGACTCCAATATCTCTGTAAACTGCTTTGGCAGCATTTTCCTTAGTTTGTGTACGAGGCCTTCATGCCATACCTTGTCAAAAGCCTGCGCTACGTCCAGAAACACTGTAGTGTAAACTTTTTTACCTTCCAATGCTTTTTCTATAACTTTAGTTATTCTATGAACTTGGTCTATAGTTGAAAGTTTTTCCCTGAACCCAAACTGGTAGTCAGGTATAAGATTTCTGTCTTCTATAGTAGGTTTTAGCCGTTTAAGGAAGAGCTTCTCAAACAGTTTTGATAAAATTTGGAGCAGGGAAATGGGTCTGATGATGTAGCTTCATGGGGTTGGCTTGCTCGGTTTTGCTATCATTATGACTCCGGCAACTTTCCACACATCAGGGACATGCTTTAGTCTAAAAGCAGCATTAATGAGGGTGGTTAACTTAACTATGGCTTTGCGAGGGAGATAACGTAATACTTGACCGGTAATAAGGTCGTACCCAGGAGCTTTTTTTTGGTTTAAGTGCTTGATTTCGTTTTGCACTTCTTTGGGCGTAACGAGTCTTATTTCTAGCTGATCTTGGGGTATTTCATCTGTATCCAGGATCTGCGAGCTTTCTTCGATAAGTTGGAATATGTATTCTAGGTGGTTTGCGAATGTCTTTGCTTTTTGTTCGTTACTAATTGCCCATTGGCTGTTAGTTTTTCTAATAGGTGGTATGTGCATGATCGGTCTCTTCAGATTTTTTGTGGCTTTCCACAATGAATAACCAATTGAATAATCACTCGTTAGTGTACTCAGGTAAGAATTCATAGTCTCATGCTGAAACATCTTAATCTCCTTGCTAAGTTCTTTTGTTAGGTTATTTAACAGAGTTTTGTCTTGTGGATATCTACTGCACTGCCAAATTCGCCTCTGCTTTATTTAGCAGCTACAAGATTTCTTATTTCTAATGTGGCTTTTTATCTTCGTTTTAGTAACTGGTGTGTTATTCCAAGCGCATTGCTGAATGTTAGAAATAAATTTCCTTAAATCTTCATCAAGTTGTTCAAGACTTTTGAGAGGTAACTTTAGCTACTCAAAGTGAACCTAAAATTAACTCAAGTGGAACCCCCACTAATACATTTCCGACTGCCATTTAGGAAATGTATAGATTTCCTAGGAAAAGTGCATATAACAAAATATATCATACATTTCCTATCAATTTTAGGAATTGTACACATTTCCTAGAAATTGTACACAATGACGGATTACATACTTTTCCGTTAACAAATATAAATGTCAACTTGATATGTCTACTATGGGGTCGTCCATTAATTACGTGAGGCTCAAAAGGGGGGAGAGGGCTCGGAAAAAATCACGAAACATCACAAGGGGGAGGGGGGTGTACTGAGATATCACGTGTATTAATTTTTTCGTTGAACGCGCGATTTCTAGAGTCGTTTTTAACTCATCCCAAGGTTCGAAACGGCTTTAGGCAGTCAGAAACAACCTGCAACCTTAATGTCTGTCTGGAAATTTTTATCACGGTGCTTAATTTTCCAGAATTAATTTACATTATACCTGTATTTAAACATAATATTTTGTACCAAAAATTATACGTGATTTTGGGTAGGAGGTGGGGGAGGGGGTAGTCTTAAACCACACCACGTATCACCAGGGGGAGTGGAGGGGCTAAAAAGTTGCTAAAACATCACGTGATTAATGGACGACCCCTATATGCGTTCCTGACACAAAGGGTCTTGACAGACAGACAGACGGACGGACAACGAAGTGATTCTATACGGGTTCCTTTTTTCCTTTTGAGGTACGGAACCCTAAAAAGATCATATAATTTAATAAACTTCTATAAGAAGGTAAAGCTTACAACTATTTAACGAAAAAGTTTGAATAATTTTGGTATTTTAACTAATTATTGTTTCTGCCCTGCAACTGAGCATTTGTTTGCACGTTTATTCGTTTTTGCCCAATTTGCCCTATTTGCCCAGGTGGGTTTATACCTTCTGCCCATCTCTAGTCTCGTGGGATACGAATCCGGACCTAAAAAGTAAGCGGCTCGCGCTAATATCGCTACATTATTAAGGACATAAATAAACTGTTAAAAATAAGCATCATATGCGTTTACCTTTTATGTATATTTCGCTCAAATCTCCCTAAAATAAATGTTTTCGAAGATAATTCCCTCATAGATCGATTTCTGGTGATTTTTATTTTAACCCCTAATCCTAGATTTTCGTCGAAAGGTTTCAAGCCGTTTTCGAAATCGTCGGGACACCTAACTCGTTTAATAGTATAGGATGAAAAGTCCAGCATGTTTTTTGTGGAATTCACTGCCGACCGTTAGTAGACCTTATTTACGTTAGTGAAAACCGGACCTGGCCGGACTTCGACATTTGGCTCAAAATAATTTGTACTCGAAACGTTATAAACTGATTATGAAATGCATTTGACGTTGACGCAAGTAGGGCCGGGCCGCGTTCCAAGGGTGCACCTTGAGAGCAACCTCGTTGTACCTTCTCTTTCACACTTAAGCGATTTGTATTATGCTATCCTGTTGTCAAACTGAACGGTTGCTGTCAGAATGTCAGACGTACCCTCGGAACGCACTATAGTATTTTGATTCTTGTCGTCCCTGTTTGGGTTAGCTTTCAAGATCAAGTGATTTTTTACGTGTATTGGAACAAATTATTATATAAAAACTTGTTTTAAAGTTGTTTCTTGTGTAAATTGACTATATCTCAAAACAAAATTTATATATTATATGGATTTCATGCTCTGTCGTATAATAAGTGCCCAAGACTGACCTGTCAGTGTATAGAGACCTTTCGATAAATTACTTCGTGAATTTTCCATGCTTCTTACAACGAGATGGACAATTCTGAACAGCCGTCTACATCAAAGTGTGGACAGTAAGTATCTTTATTTTTGAACTAGCCAGCATGCGTTGATAGCAATTATTCCTGATGCCAATCAAAACTAAAATCAGCTGGTGATAGCAGAAGTTGTACCTATCTATAGTTACCCAATGTTGAATAACAATTACTCTGCATAGCTGGATTTTGTGAAATTTTCCCATTAAATTCAAGGAGTAGGTGATATTTTCCATATAATTACTTTATACCTACCACTTTCAATAATATGTTGTTGTTTTAAAAACACAGGCTCTTAAGAGGCATCTCAGTCTGCATAATACATATCTTCCCAAAGTTTCTAGTTTATGGTAATTCTCAAAGTGGTTGTGGCTCAGTGCGGCTTGCTTGGTCGCATCAATCACACAAGTTAACTGACTACAGACAGACATAACCTGGATGGGTTTAACTGTTAGTGGCATTTACCTTGATGGTTTCCATGCTTCGCAAGGCACGTTAAGCTGTTGGTGTCAGCTGCTGTCACTAGATGCCAGTCATTAAAGCCATGTCGGAGGCCTTATAGGCAGCTTGAAAACTTCCGACAATGGGCATTGGCCAATAGCCCCACAACCTCCACCAATCTGGACTTGGCCCATGTGTGTGGAGTATGACCCAACCTTCCAGAGGTATGGGAAGAGACCCGTGCCCCTGCAGTGGGGACGATATGGGTTGTTAACGGTAATTATTATGTACTAGAGAATAGACTCCACTGTCTCCCGGTTATTTCACATTCCTGGGCAAAGTATTTTTTCAAATTGGACCATATTACGTAAATAATTTTAAATTCATCTAAAAAGACAATATTATGGTTTGCATATCAATAGCTACATTTCTCTATTTTATTTTTTATTATTAAAGGTAATCAACAGCTTATAATACAATTTTGTGATACAGTACTTTTTATGAAAGTAAAGCCAATAACAGATTACCCTAGAGTACAAAATTCTGAGTACAGACTATATGTAAATTAAGAATATTTAACAAAAAATAAGTGATATAAAAATAAAATATACAATATTATACATAAACACAAACGCAAGTGTGTTATTATTGTTGTGTTTTACATTAACTACATGTTTGGACTGTTATTCCTAAGTTTGTGTAAAATAACTACCTAATTCAGTTTAATGTTAAGGAAGCTCTGAATGAAGCCCATGAAGTGGCCGCTTTAAGCACTTTTATCATTTACAACTATACAAAGATATTCTCAATGCTTGCAATGTTCGCTAAAATACCACCCTATGGTGTAATGCTCGCGAACAAAAGGAAGTCTATGTATCTTCTGTAGTTTAATAAAAATATATTAAAAACCTTGAGTGCTAGTGAGCTCCATAATGTTTTCCCTTAAAGAGGTATTCCATTTATAGGCCAGTCGTACAAGACATCGGAGGTCGCATTGGTTGCAACAGTTCTGATTTTTTGGTATGTTGTTAGGGTAGATATCAGTAGTGTAAAACTAATTTTTCAGCTTTGAAAGACTTGTGCTAACTGTGGCGTGGTGCTCCAAAAACATCTAAATTTTCGGTCTTTTTTCAGATTTTGGCTTATAACTTCTCAAAGGTGCATCTTACGGAAAAAGTCATGATACACACTTATAAGAACACAAAATTTCCTATAATTTAAGTTAAATTTCAGCTCTGTAAGTCTAATAGAACGCAAGATACAGCACTTCAAACAATGGCAATTTTCCCAAAAATGATCGAAATTGTAGTTTTGCCGCCTTCCGAGCAGAATATCGGCTATAATACTTATTCTACAAGGAAAGTCATTAAAAAGAAAGTTATAGAGCAGTTATTTAGCTTTATTTAAAGCATAAACTGAAGTTTTTAAGACCAATAGTTCCCTTGTAATTTGGACATAGCGAAAAATTAAGGAAATCAGTTTTTTTTTAAAACGGGTGCCTGACGAATTGCAGGACTTCTTTAAAGGATAAAAAGACATAAATCGGTGTAAAATAATTTATACTGATATTATAAAACTTAAATTATATCACTTAGTTATGGCGGGACCTCAGCTGACACCTGCGACAGAAATATACATGAAATATAGAACAAAATGTCAATTAATATTTATTATAATGAATTACAACGAAGGGGTAAGTATGTAATATAAGGTTTACCTTCACGCACTTAGCGACAAAACAATCGTGTTCTTTTGGAAGGTCTAGGTTCATCTGACAGCTCTTCCTGGGGCTCCGGAGACTGCTCTGTTGCTTGTTGTAAAGGGGAGGTCGTCGAAGTCGTCCTCTTCATTCAGCTCAGTCAAGGCTATGGACGGAGTGTTGAGGCAGGCAGGTCTCCCCCTGACAAACTTTGCAAAGAGTTTCAGCCCTATTACCTTGCAGGAGCATCTTCCTTTTCCGCACCATTCTGGCACCTGCATGACAGGAATTTCATAAAAACATGTTACAAATAGTTTCATAAATACACGACCCAGGACAGACCTACGAATGGATTCCCTTACCTGCATGACAGGAATTCCGACGTTGGTTTCTTCGTTGAGTCACTAGTGGCAGTCCCTACTGGCTCCTCGAGGTGTTATCATAACCGCTAAATGCGTAAAAGAACAACTGTATTCCAGATGGGGAAGAAAGCTCTTCTTGATTGAATGATGTTGTTGAGAACTTCTCGCAACTGGCACTTTGCTGGAAAAAAACATTTTATATGTTGGAGTCCAATCTATCAGTCGATGCTGGTAAAGAGCATCAGAGGTCGACATCCTCTACTGAACAGATTAGGCTCCAACGTAAAAAGTTATTTTCCAGGAAAGTGCCAATCAATTGCGAGAAGTTCTCATCAACATCATTCATTCAAGAAGAGCTTTCATCCCCCCTGGAATACAGTTGTCATTTCACGCATTCAGTAATTGCAACAACACCTCAAGGAGCCAGAAGGGTCTGACACTAGTGACATCAACGAAGAAATCAGCGTTGAAAACCCTGCTGAAATTACTGTCATGCAAGCAAGGTAATCCATTCGTAGGTCTATCCTGGGCTGTGTATTTAAACTATTTGTAAAAAGTTTTTATGAAATTCCTGTCATGTAGGTGTAAGAATGGGTGCCAGAAAGTTTGTCAGGGGAAGACCTGCCTGCCTCAACACTCCGTCCATAGCCTTGACTGAGTTGAATGAAGAGGACGACTTCGACAACCTCCCCTTTACAACAAGCAACAGAGCAGTCTCCGGAGCCCCAGGAAGAGCTGTCAGGTGAACCTAGACCTTCCAAAAGAACACGATTGTTTCGTCGCTAAGTGCTTAAAGGTAAACCTAATATTACATACCTACCCCTTCGTTGTAATTCATTATAATAAATAATTATTGACATTTTGTTCTATATTTCATGTATATTTCTGTCGCAGGTATCAACTGAGGTCCCGCCATCACTAAGTGGTATAATTTAAGTTTTATAATATCAGTATAAATTATTTTACACCGATTTATAGACATTCTTATCCTTTACAGAAGTCCTGCAAATTGTCAGGCTCCCTTTTTTGAAAAATCTGATTTCTTTAACTTTTCGCTTTGTCCAGATTACAAGGAAACTATTGGTCTTACAAACATCAGTTTGTGCTTAAATTAAAGCTAAATAACTTCTCTATAACTTTTTTTTTCAATGACTTTCCTCGTAGAATGAGTATTATAGCCGATATTCTGCTCGGAAGGCGGCAAAACTACAATTTCTAACTTTTTAGCGAAAATTGCCAATGTTTGAAGTGCTGTATCTTGGGTTCTTTAAGACCTACAGATCTGCAATTACACTTAAATTATACAAAATTGTGTCTTCTTATAAGTGTGTATAATGACTTTTTCCGTAAGATTCACCTTTTAGAAGTAATAAACCAAAATCTGAAAAATGTCCGAAAATTTCGATGGTTTTTGAGCACCACGCAGTTAGCACAAGTCTTTCGAAGCTGAAAAATTAGTTTTACACTACTGTTATCAACCCTAACAACTTAACAAAAAATCAGAACTGTTGCAACCAATGCGACCTAACGCGATTTTTATGTCTACGGTGACTGGCGTATTACCCAGTGTCTCGGATATCTAGGTATAAATAAATATCCATTAATAGAGGTGAGAATAGAGATTATTTTAGTTATAGAGGTGCAATTACTAAATAAAATAACATATTTTTTAAACACTAAACATGAGTTGTAATCTTAATTAATGTGGGGATATGTTTGAACAGCAGCGGCAGCAGTCCGGGCTTCAATAAAACTCCTTTTATTTGAAATTAATTCAGCACTTTTATTTCTCAACCCTCGTTACAACTTTTTTCACATCGCACTTCCCGTTATAGCTCCCTCACGTCATACACATTCCATTTTTTACCAACACAAGAAGAATTAAACAGTATAGCCACACTAAGCTTAAACTATATCCGGTGGCGCTGCTAGCGCCATCTGCACATTCCCCACACGGCCATCCTGCAGGTCGCACGGCTCGGGCGATTCTATGTCATCTTCCGAGTCTACATCAGATTCTCCGTCTAGCCACCTTCTCATCATGTCACAGCTTCCCGTTGTAATCAGAGGACCATCACCGGAAACTTTTCTCAGGGAATATCTGTCATTTAAACCGACGTCCACAACTTCGTATGGTCCTAAGTACTTGGCGTCAAGTTTCTCAGCGCCAAACTGAGTCCTCTTCAATGCAACTAAATCTCCGGCTCTGTATCTTATTGCCTCTTTTCTGTTTTTATTGTAGCTTTTTTGGTTTTCTTTCTGCACCTTTTCTATTTCTTTCCTTGCCACTTCTCTTAGTATATCCCTCCTATCTTCGAATTCTCTTACAAGCTCCGCCTCTAAGATTTTTATTATGTTCAGGTCCTCTTTCATCTTCATCTTTACTCCCGTCAAGAGTTCGAACGGCGTGTGCCCTGTACTTCTTTGGTAAGTGGAGTTGATGTGTTGTTGACATTTTGGCACATACTGATACCATTTCTTCGGATCTTTCAGTGACAACTTACTCAAACTGTTGATTATAATCTGGTTCATTCTTTCCGCTTGCCCATTTCCTCTTGGCTGTCCTGTAGTTATTTTATGGTGTAATATTTTCTCTTCTTTACAGTAATTCTCAAATTCTTGTGATGTAAAGGCTGTACCTCTGTCTGACACTATGTGCTGTGGGGAGCCAAATACGGCTTGCTGACCTCTTAACTTCTGCAAAACTTCTTCAGTCTTCAGTGTCTTTGTAGGGTATATCCAAACAAATTTGGAGAATCCATCCACCACAGTCAATATGTATTTGTACTGCTTGGTTGTTGCTGTCATTGGTCCTACATGATCAATATGATATGTCATCAGTGGCTTGTCTCCTTTATTAATTGGATGTAGTAATCCTTCCTTTTTCCCTCTTTGGTGTGAGGATAGAATGCACTCCACGCAGTTATTTATGCACGTCTTTATTTTCTCTGTTAGATTCTCTATATAATATTCTCTTGAAACCAGCTCTTCCGTCTTCTTAATACCAAAATGTCCTCTATCATGTTGCTTCTTTATTATTTCAGATTGCATCTTTTTAGGCACTACCAGTAATGACCTATCTCCTGCTTCCTTGTACAGAATATCTCCTTTGAGATTGTAATTCTCATATGCTTCCTTTTTTAATATTTTCATTATCAACTTTAGCTTTTGATCTTCAAACTGTGCCTTCTTCAGTCTTGCAGTCAGTTCAGTAATGTGGAGGCAGATTGGGTAGCGGCTTAGCGCATCAACATGCTTCATGGCTGTTCCAGGCCTGTGCTCAATTTCATAATCATACTCTTCCAGCGCTACTGCCCATCTTGCTACTCGTAAGGGCAAATCTTTCTTTTGTAACGTCATGGTGAGCGCTGAACAATCTGTCACAATCTTGAATTTGATACCTAAAAGGTATACTCTAAATTTCTCTACAGCTACTACTACTGCCAGCACCTCAAGGAAGTAGCTATGATATTTTTTCTCTGCTTCAGTCGTCTTTTTACTGGTGTAGTAGACAGGGTGCATCTTATTGTCAATTTCACTCTTTTGCAGTAGTATGCCACCATATCCTTCTTTGCTCGCGTCAGTGTGCACTTCTGTTTCGGCAGCGGGATTATAGATTTGAAGGACAGGTGAGTCACACAATCTTCTTTTCAGTTCTTCAAAAGACTGCTGGCAAGCTTCATCAAAATGGAAATCTACGTTGTTTTTCAGTAGGTTTGTCAGCGGCTTAGCAATTATTGAGTAGTTTTGTATGAATTTTCGGAAATATCCGGTCAGTCCCAAGAATGATTGTACATCTCTGATCGTCTTTGGCTTCTTAAACTTTTCTACAGCTTGAATTTTTGTAGGTGACGGCTTCACAGTATTGTTAGTTATTTTATATCCCAGATACTCTATATCTGTCTTCATAAATTGGCATTTGTCCCAATTTATTCGTAGGCCATATTCTTCAGCTGTCTTTAGAACAATCTTTAACTTCTCCAAAGCTTCATCTTCGGTCTTTGCTGGTATGTTGAGATCGTCCATAAATGCGAGCACGGTGCCATTCAGGATTAAAGGTTTGAATATGTTGTGTATAAACCGCTGGAACACAGATGGTGCAGTTGATAACCCAAATGGCATCTTCAGGAACTCAAACTGGCCTCTTGGCGTCACAAATGCTGTATACTTCTGGCTTTCTTCACTGATTCTTACATGTAAAAATCCATTCTTTAAATCAATTGTGGTGTATATCACAGCGTCTCTTAGTTTGTCCAATTGATCTTCAATCAATGGAAGTGGAAACCGTTCTTTCACTATCTTCTTATTTAATCTTCTATAATCTACACAGAGGCGATATGAGCCATTCTTCTTCTTCACTAGTACTATCGGACTAGCAAAATCCGAGTTGCTCGGCTTTATTACTTTTTCTTCCAGCCACACTGAGATCTGGTCTTCTACAACATTTAGTTCATGCGGTGATAGTCTTCTGGGATTTTGGTAGATAGGTGTTTCGTCTAACAGGATAATCTTTAACTCCACATTGCTTTCTTTCTTGGCAATCGGCTTATAGACTTCTACCATCTTCTTTATTTCTTCTTTGTGCATTGTTTCTCCAATGTCTAACTTCTTTTCATCCTCACCGATTGCAAGTAATGATAGATGTGTAGCGGGTTTACATTCAACTCCTTTCGATGTTATATTCAGATCAACATCGTTTAAAATCTTGTTTCCTAAAATTATTGACACGGGTATAGCTTCATCTTCAATCAAATGAAATTCTGTTTCGAAGGCATAGTCATCAATTTGAATCTCAGTAGTAAAAGTGCCACTTGTTTGAACTTCTTTTCGACCCAATCCTCTTATTTTAGTAGTGTGTGGTGACAGCTTCATCTTCATCATAAGGAATTTACTTTGAGTCATTAAATTTACGTCGCTTCCGGTATCAATCCATACTTCAAACTTTTTGCCATTAATCAGTACATCTTTAACTGGTATGTCAGGTTCCAATGTTTCCATTCTGTACATCTTCTTTGGAGGTTTCTCTACTCTAGCATTTGTGCATTTACTAGAGATATGCCCAAACTCATTACATTTAAAACATTTTAATCCCTTCTCCTTGTGTGTACAATTTGTAGATTCATGGCCAATTTCACCACATGCAAAACACCGTCTATGAAATCTTTTCTCTTGACTGGATGTGGATGGCTTCATGTACTCTTTCAGATTCTCTACTTTAGGTTTCTGTCTAATTTCCAATCTCTGGTTGCTTGACAATATCTTCTGGTAAGTGTCTAACTTATCGCGGAACTCTCTTAAATTCTTGGCACCATACAAAACAGATTTGCTTGCTGGATCACCCCTAATCCCATCGATTACATAGTCTATAAGGGCAATGTCTTCTACTTTTCCATGCGAGGCAATTTCCCTCATTTGCAAGAAATACTGCTGTAATGTTTCACTGTGTTTCATACGCTGACTTGCCAATTTTCGATGAATCATTGCACTGTTGTAGCGCGGGCCAAATTCCTCCCACAAAGCATCTTTCAACTGTTTCCATGAACTTACACGTCCCATTGATCTGAGGAACAGTTGGGCTGTGCCCTTCAACAAGCGTTTAGCGTAAATGAGGTTTTCGATATCACTCCATTTCATCAGAAGGGAAGTCTCGTCGAACTCGTCTAACCAAGATTCAATTGGATACGTGTCATCTCCTGTGAACGGCGTAATCGACTTCTCTACGTCGTGAAAAGAAATTCTTGGCCTCACTTTCACGTCCTCACAATCACTTCCCTCTTCACTCTCATCCTGTTTCTTCTTTGGAGGCATTTTGCAGCTTTAGAACGTCTTTCGAAACCAAAAAAAACAAGGAAACTGCAAAATAATAGTTCGTAAACAAAAACAATCGGTTCTGACACTGGCAGTTTATCAAAATGTTCACTTCACTCGTTCCGTTCTTAGTTCAATCACTCGTTCCGTTCTTAGTTCAATCACTCGTTCGTTCGGTCAGTCACTTGTCTATGCTCACTCGACATATACTTCCAGCTTCCGGCTGTTACTGCATTTCATTCACTTCCGGCTCTCACTGTATCGTTTTGCGACTTGTAAACAAAAATGGCGGAACAATTTCTTCTTAATTTTTGATGATTTACAGGTTTCTTTCTTTATCTTGAAAATAAGCTGTTGGGACTTCTTTTTACTTCGTAAATCGTTTTCTTCGTAACTGAAATGTTATGTCGTCGTGTGGTATCGTCTTCGTTGTTGTTATAAATTGTCGTCGTCTTGGAAATGCGTCTTTAGTCTTGAAAATGCGTTTTCGTCGTCGTTATGTTACGTCTTCTCTTTGTTCTTTTAACGTCTTCTTTTCCCGTCTTAACTTCTTTGTAGTCTTTTATTCTTCTAGCACATAACTTCTTTACGTCTTTGCTGGCCCAACCACGCCGCTTTAAATCCCGTGACAAAACATATCCCGGACGAGCCCCCAATTGTGGGGATATGTTTGAACAGCAGCGGCAGCAGTCCGGGCTTCAATAAAACTCCTTTTATTTGAAATTAATTCAGCACTTTTATTTCTCAACCCTCGTTACAACTTTTTTCACATCGCACTTCCCGTTATAGCTCCCTCACGTCATACACATTCCATTTTTTACCAACACAAGAAGAATTAAACAGTATAGCCACACTAAGCTTAAACTATATCCGGTGGCGCTGCTAGCGCCATCTGCACATTCCCCACATTAATAATAATAAAGGTAATAAAGTGTCTAGATCAAGTGATCCATTTAATTAACTATAACTTTCTTGATTCAGGTTTCACAAATTTTATACCTTACTATGAAGTTTTCACAATTATTTACTAAATCCTCCAAATTTTAGAGGGGTTCAATAAGGTTTTTGAAAAGATCATTCAGTCCACATACACACACAATTTTAGGAATGATGAATTAAAAGTTACAAGAATTAGTCAGATTAATCGATATTTATATCAAAATATATTTTCATATTTATTATTAATATCGGATATTTTTGAACCCTGATTTACGATATCAAAAGCCTTACTGAAAATTAATAAATATTTCGAAAACTTTGTTTATTAAGATTTTTACTTATTTTACTCTATTTTTTTCATGACTAGCTTTTGTCAGTAATAGGGAATTTTCCACGGGTTTCTCTAAACTCAACTAGATGGCGCTGATAACATTGGAAATAAGAAAATCTCTTAAAAATCGTCAAAATTGACTGATATAACCGACTCATATCCTAATAATGATGAATAGCTTTCGAAGATTACTTTTCATTGAATATTTTTTTGCATTTTGATTCAAAATACTTTTTATAATTTTTGATGCACAAAGCTTATCAGTATTGTTTTTGTATTTCTTAAAAGAATTCTAACATGATATATATGATACATGATATATAATTGCATTTTAATCATAAGAATGTATTAAAATCAATTTATTTTTAGTTCGGAAGAAAAAATTACATTTAATAGAGAAGCCAGAACGCATCCAGGTTATCCATACTTGACTTGACCAAGTTCGAAATTTATCGTTTCTGTTATTTCAATTAATAAGGGTGGCTTTTATATGTTTTTAACAATACTAAATCTATATTTGGCCTTTGTTGATTATAATAAGGCCTTTGATTCCTTAGAACACCCTCACATATGGAAATCCCTGAAAAATCAAGGGGTACAACTAGAATACATTAGAATAATCAAAAATATATACCTGAATAGTTCAGCACAAGTAAAAATGGAATCAAATGGAGAAAGCTTCCAAATCAGCAAAGGAGTCAGACAAGGCGACCCACTTTCACCAAAGTTGTTTTCTGCAGTGCTGGAAGAAGTTATTAGAGCCTCAAACTAGGATGACTTTGGAATCAATATTAATGGTCGAAAGCTCAACCATCTACGGTTTGCAGATGATCTGGTGTTGCTAACTGATAATCCCGAAACACTGCAAATTATGCTTCAAGATCTTGCCACAAAAAGTAGAGAGGTAGGGCTTACATTAAATAAATCAAAGACCAAAACCATGACAAACAGGTTAGAAACCAATATATGTGTGGACTGCGAACCAATTGAATATATCAAAACCTACATATACCTAGGGCAACTGATATCATTTTAAGACCAAATGGCACAGGAAATAGACAGAAGGATATGCGTGGAAGAGATATTGGTCATTAAAAGACATCATGAAATGAACCAGTACAACATAAAAATCAAAAGAAAAGTCTTCAACACATGCATACTACCAATACTTACAGTATGTCAAGTAAGAGCGTAGTCGGCTTAATTTGTAAAAAAGTTTATTTAATAAAAATAAAAAAATATACAGAGTCATTGTTCTTGATCAAAGAGAAGATGCAATAATATTAGTAACACGTCCAGTCACCATTGGCGTCGATAATTGCTTGGCATTTCCTAGGCATACTTTGGACCAAGTTTATGGCGTATTCGTGTGGTAAAGACCTCCAAATGCGACGGATTTCTCGAGATAACTGCTTTAAAGTGTATGCACGTGTTCCACGAAGCCTCCGCTTGATGTACGCCCAAACATTTTCAATTGGGTTGGCATCGGGCGATTGAGATGGCCAATCCAATGTGACAATGCCAGATCGCTCCTTCCACTCAGTGCATAGTTTGCTACGGTGTTTGGGGTCGTTATCTTCTTGTAAGATCCACTCCTCATTTTTGGTAATGAACCAGTGTTTAGCAGCCGGTAACAATGATTTATTATAAATTTCAATCATTTTTGTAAACAAGTTCAATGGCCCAAAACCCTGTTCTGAGAAGCAACCCCAAAAATTAATCTTTACAGGGTGTTTTACGGTCCGCTGTACCAATTTGTTGTTGGGGGTTGACCAGGCTCGAGGTATGGAAATATATGCCCAGACAGACGCTTCATCTGAAAAAATGACGTTACTCCAATCCCGATCGACGTTTTCCTTCGCCCAGGCAAGTCGTTTCGTCACGTGTTTTTCACTTAGTAAAGGTTTCTTTACTGTAGCGTGCCATTTGATGTCGTGGTCACGGAGATGCTTACGGATAGTTTCGTAGGATATATCATACCCCTTTTGGCGCAATTTTTTTTGTCCCTGTCGCAATGTTAGATTAGGATTGCGCGAAAATAAGTTTTCTATCACTTTATCGAGTTTAGGAGTCTCTTTACTTGTCGAGCCACGTTCCGGCAAGTCATCGACAGTTTTTGTCTCAATATACCGCTGTACTCATTTCTGCACGAATGCTTTTGACTTCCGCATGTACTTGGCAGCGGCTGCTTGCGACATTTTCGGGCCTTTAGAGTGGGTACAAAGGAACACAGCCTCGTAACGCGAAGCGTACGCAACGCTCATTGCGAGTAACGTGTTTCTGCGATAAAAGATCGACATAAACTGAAACGTTCTCGACAATGCATCAAGCAGAAAGGTGCCATCTATCGGCGTACAAAAGAATTCGTTCGATACGTTTACTTAAATATGAGTTTTCCCGATCACGCTCTTACTTGACAGACTATACGTATGGATGCCAAACGTGGGCCACAACAAAAAAACTACAACAAAAACTAAGAACCTGTCAAAGAAGTATGGAAAGAAGTATCCTCGGGTACAAGAAAAAGGATAGGAAAATAGCAACCGACCTAAGAGAAATAACGAAATTGCAGGATGTTACCAAGGAAACACGACAACTGAAATGGCGCTGGACAGGTCATCGATCGTCATGCTAAGGGAATCGACATAGAAATGGACAAAACGAATAATTGAGTGGATCCCTAGATGTAACACCAAATGGAAAAGAGGAAGGCAAATGAAAAGATGGTCTGATGATATCAGAATGGTTGCTGGAACACCGTGGCTTAGGATAGCCAGAGAAAGGACAGAGTGGAAGGAGTTGGAGGAGGCCTATGTGTCAACAGGACACGCTGGTATGGACTGATGTGCACCAATTATTAATTTTTCTTATGTGAAAATGAAATATAAATTATTATCAGCAATAAAGGCTTTTGTATTTTGTATTTGTAAATCTATTTTGCTGCCGTAAATTCTACGCTGTTTTTAAAAATATATTGCCAAAGCTTAGAAACGCCATCTATTGAGACACTTATGAACGGTGTGACATACGTCATCTGAAAACTCCCTATTCCGATAGAGTAAAAAACTAAACTGTCAATCTACTTTTCCTTCCAGTAAAAATGCAAAGTTTAAAAAAAAATTGACAAAAATTAAGTTTCAAGTGTGTAAGTTCAAAGAGTCCAATTTTTATACAAACTTTTTCACACCTGTTACTGAACGAATAGCCAGCTCCATTCCAACATTAATATGCTATTGTTATGATATTTAGGAACCGACTTTTCTATTCATTTATTAATCTAAATGTCAAGTATATATAAGTATAACTAAATGAAAGCTAGCTCCATACAAGCTGTATAATTTTAACCCCTTAGGAAATGATTTTTCAAAAATCCTCTCTTAAAACATGCCTTCAAAGGTACTGTCCAGCTTCAGTAGTATTTTATGTAATATGCAAGTACGATGTCTGAGGTTGTTTTTTCAACCTGGGGTATCTATTACAAGGAATTGAGGAATTCCCTGAACGATCTGCAATGTCTTTTAAGTCCACCTCATTTCATTCAGTCTTCATTAGCTCTCAAGCATTCGCAATGCTACGGATTGAAACTGGTTTTTAGGGTTCCCTAACCCACATTTTTTATTGTACATAAACACCAACTAAATGCACATATTCAGGGTGTCCACTTTCTGAAAAAGTCAGGGAAGTCAGGGAAAAGTCAGGGAAGCTTTTGGTGGTCAGGGAAAGTCAGGGAAATACTCTAATCTGATATCTCCTTGTCTTTGCTGATATTTAACCCAGACTTTTGAACTACTTTTTTTTTCATGTTATCAGTGATCTATATCATGACTTTGCATTTCCTAGCTTGAGGGTTCTAGGTACGAAGCACCTCTGAAATCTTAAAGTTCGAGACCAATTTGGCTTTAGCTGGTGGGAATAAATTCCACTCGATGGCCAGTGGTGCGTTGATAAAACTGTGCCGTAGACATCATGTGTAACACTTCCTCAGAACACAAGCCGTTGTAAAAGCGGTAGAATACACAGAGATAGCTGAAGTCTTTCCGAAAGCTGAGAGGTTCTAGACCACTCTGGGTCGTCAACAATTCTGATCGCGCGTTGCTGGGTAGAGTCAAGGAATTCGGTCGATTTTTGGGTGCTCTGCCCAGAGATATGAGCAGTTCTCCATTTGCGGCCTCACTTAAGCTTTGTATAGCTGCAAGCGCTGTCTTAATCTGAAGTACCGCTTTGCTCTATTGAGAATTCTAGGTTTTTCGCTGCAAGAGTAACCTTGCCCTCGAGGTGACCCCGAAGTTAGATGTTGCTAAAATTGTCGACATCTAGGACCCCGACGCTCGTAGCAAGAGCGAACGTTGTTCCTTGGAACTGATGCGCTACAGTAAGAGAGTTTTTTGGCAGTGAACTCGCAGACTTGCGTCTTCGTGGGGTTAAAACGGACTAAGTTTAGTCTACTCCCTTCGGAGAGTTGCTGTGCCTTTAACTTCAGACACAAGCCTGGCACGACTCTCCTCCACCGCAGCCCGTGGGATGTTGCTCGGCCTGTATATTGCGCATCATCCGTACTGTCATCTGCATAGCAATTAATAGCACGTATTTGCAGGAGATTATTTATATGCAGAAGGAATAAAGTTGGCGAGAGTACAGAACCTAGCGGGTTACCAGCATCAATGTGTTTAGTGACAGAGGACCAGTTTCGCAAAGGACTGTAATGCTCCTGTCAAACAGAAAGGTGGCGATCCAATTGCACAATACCACGGGTAGGCTGTACGCTGATAATTTCGATAGAAGTACCTTATGCCAGACCCTGTCGAACGCCTTAGCTATATCCAGGCTGACTGCCCTTTGTTCCCACTAGTTCAGTTGTACAGTTCAACAAAGGCTGACTACCACCAATGCCTGCCTTGACTTTCCATGGTTTCGGCCCAGCGGTATGTTAGGCATACCAGCACAGGTAGCATGAGGCGCAGACAAAGCTGTTCGTCGCGCCAAACGCAAGAAAATAGCGCAGTTATCTCTTTCTTTAGCTTAGCGTTAGAACGGAACAAATGTTTTTAAAACTCGCGTCGCGCGAGAGATATGTCGCCATACTACTAGGGAAAAAGATCACCAACTGACCGGCCTGACGTAACCCGTATTGGCGGTCACTAATAAGGTCATGATTGATCTTCTAGATATGCTAGAAGTTGTGTATTAATTACACGCTCCACCACCTTTGAAAGGAGGGTTACAATAGCTATTGGCCTGTGATTCGACGGGTCAGTTCTGTCCTCGCTTTTTGAAAACTGGGAACTGGCTGCACATTTGCAACTTTCCAGGATGTTGACACACAGCCTGTGGAGTAGGAGAGCGCAAAAACTATACGAAACTGAAGTCTGTGGTCTGCATACAGCAAATAGGGCTGTGAAAAGTGTAACAGCTATTCAAAGACAGTCCAACACGTTGAGCTCTTTACAACGCTATCACAGGATGCTCTTCATTTCCACAGCACAGAAATACACCTAAGTAAGATAGTTGGAAGATTATCCTTGTCTTGAAAGAGCACTTTTTTTTAAAGCACGTTTAGCTACTGTGAAATCAGTTATGGCAGATTTCGAACTATTTTTGCGCCGTCTCTAGATGAAAATCAAAATCAAACCAGCAATCAATCAACATTTTCCAAAAACATTCAAAAAACGGTTCTAAATCTATTATAAAGGTCAGGGAAGTTTATAAAATAGTCAGGGAAAGTCAGGGAAAAGTCAGGGAAGTATTTTGGTAATTTTGAGTGGACACCCTGATATTCTAAAATAAATTTACTGTTCTACAGGGTGGAATGTTGGAACGCCACCTGGAGGGAAAGTACTCTAAATACTGGAGATAGGAAATTTAACTCAAAGGAAACATTCCTTTATTTTTAAAAAGAAGCAAAACTACATTCAAAGAGTTTTGAAAATACAGTTGTCACAGGAATCGAACCGGCTAAAATCAGAAAAAATAACAGCCTGTACTTTTATGGCATTAATCGATAGGGCCAGTAATAAGGATCAAATCGCTGTAACAAACATGACAAGTTAAATGAAAGGAAAACCATGAAATCTTGTGTTATGTTATGAACCATGAATTTTTAATTTAACGTAAGTTCGATAAACCCTTGAATAAAAAGTGCTTTAGTGTTTGAGTAAAAGTGTTAATTGTATTTATAAGCTAAGTTTTCATGGTTTTCCTTTCATTTAACTTACCATGTTTGTTAGAGAGATTTTTAATCCTTATGATCGATAGGATTAAAACCTATCGATTAATGCCATAAAAGTACAGGAGGTTATTTTTTCGGATTTGAGCCGGTTCGGTTCCTGGGTGTGACAAGGGTATTTTCAACAATCTTTGAATGTAGCTTTGCTTCTTTATAAAAATAAAGGTATGTTTCGTTTGTGTAAAATTTGCTATCTCCAGTATTTAGAGTACTTTCCTTCCAGGTGGCGTTCCAACATTCCACCCTGTATACTTAATTTTTAAGACTAAAATAGGGACTAAAATACCAACCCGGACTTGGCCTAACCTTCCCGAGGTAAGGGTAGAGACCTGTGCCCCTGCATTGAGGACGATATGGGTTGTTAATGACTGTTAACGAGGGATACTTGATCACATAAATCACATAAAAGGGATCCGTACGCGTTCGAGCCCTAGAGTTCTTCCACTGGTTGAGTTGCATAAAACTGAGGACAAAACATCACATTTTCAAGAAGGGCTCTATTTTAGGGCTTTAGCCCACGAAAAGTACGTGTGGGTCTAATTGTAAGATCTTAGCATTTGAGTAAAGAAGATGGGTACACAAATAATTAATTATGCTATGGTATAAGGCTTCTGCTATATGTTACGTCAAATACATTGTGGGTGGAATGTGTAGGTGCGCTACGGATTTTTAGGGTACAGATATTATATTATTTTCATTAGAAGAATTGATCTTATTATAAGAAATGTAAAGAATAGTGTTGAATGATTATGTATGAACTCTTTTCAATAACTGATTAGATGTTAGTCGATTTTTTATGGAGAATCACGGAAAATTTGCGTAATGGTCAGACAAAAGTCAAGTAGAATTTGCAGTGTACACCCGTTTACCCTGGTGAGGTAAGGTCCAATTTATTTTTAAATAAGAAAAATTTTAATAGAACCACTGGTAAAATTGCAAACGTTCCTTTTTAGATGTTTTTTTTTTAAACTTAAAATGCTTTGTGTTATATTGAATTATTTAATCAATGATTATTGTATAGTACTTTATTAAAGTACTTACGATCATTATGCGTTCTTATACTGAACAAACACTTATTGATATTTCAAGATTATTTGAATACGTAAGTAATAAAAAAGTTGAACGTGTATAAAGTGCCCTTAAGTTCAGCACAAACAAATTTCAATCCCTTGTCTCGAGCGAGAGTAACGGTCGGTTAGCTTCCATACTGTTATGCTGTATTTGCTTTCGTGGTCTCACATAATTGAGGCTGGTTTGGTTTTTAATATTTTCCTAAAACTAAATTTTCAAAATTGAAAAATAATATACTGCTCAAAAGAAAATAAGGGCCAGCAGCATTTTTATTCAGTAACATCTCGTTTGTGAGCCTATTTTTCTCAAGATTGTTTTTACTTTATGGTGATGCTAAATACAATATTCGCATTATCACAGTTAAAGTTAAACCCTAATGTAGAGAAAATAACTTATCTTATGAAGTTATTATCAAGTGAATCATTATCCAACGTTTTCGAACAAGTCCGTTGCTGCAATTGCTGCATGTCCTCAATCCGTACACAATTTTTAACTGAGAGCTTGATTTTCTATTTCCTTACATCTTATTGAAAATATTGACCTTGGTTAATTTTTAACAGATATATGAATGATCTGTAACCATAAAAATAAAATTAAGAAATATAGATTTAATTACAGATCCAATTCACCCCGCAGGACATGATCCTATTCGCCCCATATCTAAGGTCGTTAAAAAATATATTTTATCAGAATACCATTCACATTTTTATCAAAAAGCTTTTTTATTTTCAAAATTAAGTCCATACTTAATGAAACTATTTAATGATTTTAACTATAAAACAAAGTCTTGGTACAAAATAACAAGTAATGATTATTACGTATTTTACAATAGGCGCAAAAACTGCCGTAGCGTCACTTCTGCATTAAGGGCGAGAGTTGTAGTCACTAAAATATGACAGGTATCAAAATACTTAATATAACAACAGATGCGGAGGGCAGGGACGAAGTGACGTGTTGCTATGACAACGGTCAGTCCAGCGCGGTATTTTAAATATTTATTTATTTCTTATTTTGATCCGATTCGCACTGTGATCCGATTCGCCTCGGTGTACCCTACCTTAATACTTCATCGAATTTGAGTCAGAATGTACGTCATTACTATCGTACAACTATGCGGGAAGAAAACGCGCTGAGCGGGAGGGAAAAATGTATGAAAATCCATTACTAACGTGCTGTGACGGTAAACTAAATGTAAAATGCCAAAAAGTTTTTATCTCCAAGTTCGCAAAATGATACTGGCCACTAGCTTTTTCCAAACATTATTTTGAGAAAAGAACATGTATTTTTAGGGTTCCGTAGCCAAATGGCAGAAAACGGAACCCTTATGGATTCGTCATGTCTGTTTGTCTGTCTGTCTGTCCGTCCGTATGTCACAGCCACTTTTTTCCGAAACTATAAGAACTATACTGTTGAAAATTGGTAAGTAGATGTATTCTGTGAACCACATTAAGATTTTCACACAAAAAAAGAAAAAAAAAAAAAATTTTAGGGGTTTCCCATACTTAGAACTGAAACTCGAAAAAATTTTTTTTCATCAAACCTATACGTGTGGGGTATCTATGGATAGGTCTTCAAAAATGATATTGAGGTTTCTAATATCATTTTTTTCTAAACCGAATAGTTTGCGCGAGAGACACTTCCAAAGTGGTAAAATGTGTGTCCTCCCCCCTGTAACTTCTAAAATAAGAGAATGATAAAACTAGAAAAAATATATGATGTACATTACCATGCAAACTTCCACCGAAAATTGGTTTGAACGAGATCTAGTAAGTAGTTTTAATACGTCATAGAGTTCAAGACATGTGTGATTATGAATTTATACGGAACCCTCGGTGCGTGAGTCCGACTCGCACTTGGCCGGTTTTTAGGGTTCCGTAGCCAAATGGCAAAAAACGGAACCCTTATGGATTCGTCATGTCTGTCTGTCTGTACGTATGTCACAGCCACTTTTTTCCGAAACTATAAGAACTATACTGTTGAAACTTGGTAAGTAGATGTATTCTGTGAACCGCATTAAGATTTTCACACAAAAATAGAAAAAAAACAATAAATTTTGGGGGTTCCCCATACTTAGAATTGAAACTCATAATTTTTTTTCATCAAACCCATACGTGTGGGGTATCTATAGATAGGTCTTCAAAAATGATATTGAGGTTTCTAATATATATTTTTTCTAAACCGAATAGTTTGCGCGAGAGACACTTCCAAAGTGGTAAAAGGTGTGTCCCCCCCCCCCCGTATCTTCTAAAATAAGAGAATAATAAAACTAGAAAAAATATATGATGTACATTACCATGCAAACTTCCACCGAAAATTGGTTTGAACGAGATCTAGTATGTAGTTTTTTTAGTACGTCATAAATCGTAAACCGCAAATTACCTTTCATTCAATCAACTCAAATATAAAAAATATAGAGTTCAAGACATGTGTGATTATGAATTTATACGGAACTCTCGATGCGCGAGTCCGACTCGCACTTGGCCGGTTTTTTTTATTATATTACGAGCACTACAACATAAACAAAAACTAGCTGGGAGACCGATCTTCGCTCGTTCAATCGGAGCGTTTATAGCGGACCAGACACTATCAGTAATAATGACATTATTTTCAAGTAATGACAATATACTGACATGATACTGACAGTGTAGTGGTTGGAATGATGGTATGACGCATACGAAACGATGGAATGCCAATATACTGATGTAAAAATACTGTCATTATTACTGATACGTGTCTGGTCCGCTTATAATTTGAGGCGCTAAGTACATCGACGTAGAAACAAATGGACTTCGGGTTCGCGCTCAAAAGTGTCCGAACCAAAAGAGTAGTAAAACGCAAAAAGAGTTGTAATTTCGCGCCAGTCTTCATTTGGTCGGCCGGCTGACTGCGCGTCCAAAATGGCGTACTGCATCGTGAAAAGTTGTAAAAACTATTCATTATAGTGAAAAAACATGATGGAGTATCATATTTCCGGTAAGTAAACTCTTGCTTTATCATTTTAAAGTATTGTCTTGCTAAGAAACACAGTAGTTTATTTTAATATGAATTAAAAAACAAAGTATTCTCAAGTATTGTGGAGACAGGTGATTTCGCAGGTCTGTTTGAATAAGGCCCACTGGCGCCGACTCCATGGGGTGCCCGAGGCCCCCCCCCCTACCCCCAATGACATTATCAGCGCGGCTGACCCCCCCCCCCCCCAATATTTTATGACTGGTGTTTGCTTTTTTCTCGGGATACTTTTATTCCCAAAAAACTAATTTCCATGCACGCTCAACGATAATCTCAAAAACTGTACCCACGCGGCGAAGCTGTGAGAAAAGCTAGTTAGAAAATATTAAAGTAATATTTTTATAAAGTCGGCGCCCCTGATCAGACTTGCAGTGAAAATAATCTCAGCTGATGCGACAGAACTCATTCGGAAACTAAAGCACTTCTGCGCCATTTTTTTCAAGTTTAGATTAAAAGACGTCATTGCGCCAGATAACAAGCGGATCTGCGTCTCTCGATATATTAGGAGGCCTTAGGTACATTTCGACTTCTTCTTTGAGAGAATTACAGCTCAGAGTGGACAGGGGCTCATCTTCGTCGGACTCTTTAAAAGTATCGTTGTATCGGGAATAAAAATATCGCCGATGCCGATATATCGGCAACTCCGAAGTATCGCCGATATATTGGTATCGGTATCATTAAGTAGGTTGAACCAGCTATGGCACTACGTGATACAACCTGAACCAAGAAATGTAGAATAAATCATATGTACCCAATAAGTAAAATTGCTGAATAAAACGTAGGTATAAACTATTTTCGACTTCACTTCGTATCCCTCTTCGTATCTTCGTTTTTATCGCTCTTGAGGCTTTTTATTTACATAATATTTACTTAAGTTCACACAAAATAAAAAAATAAAAAACAAAAAACAAAGTGTCGTGGGATTCGAATCTGGACCTACATAAAAGATGGCTCGCACCGAGGTCGCTAGGCTTGGGCCTAAGTGCGTCGTTAGAAATAAGCATCATATGCGTCACATTTTAATGTATATTTCGCTCAAATCTCCCCTAAAATGAATGTTTTTGAAGATAATTCCCTCATAGATCGATTTCTGGTGATTTTTAACCCCTAATCCTTCGTCGAGAGGTTTCAAGCCGTTTTCGAAATCGTCTACACTTACAAGATAACTCGTTTAATAAAAATATATTGAAGTATCGTGAAAAAATACCACAAATTAATTAGAATATTACTGAGCCGATGGATAGCTCCAAGTTCATCGGCTTAGCAGCAACAACTAATAGCCTAATAGCAAACGAGAAAGTGCAAAAATATAATAATGTAACATAAAGTGGGCAACAATATGACAGGGCGATCTGCATATTTTTTCCACTTAACTTTACATCATCAAAAACCGGTCAAGAGCGAGGTGACTTGCGCTTCGAGGGTTCCGTACAAACAAACTGTGAAAATACCGAGCACTGCTCTAACGAAAAGATAAGTCGTATTGAAGGACAGACTTAACTTTTAGTGTCGAAAAAATTTTCTCCCATACATCGAGATACGTCACAGTCAATTCTCCAACTGCAAATGTAAGTTTCTACGCACAGTGTTATTATGAGAGATATACCAAGTTACTTTAAGACCACGGACTAGTTATAAGTTTTCCTGTAATTTATAAGTACAAAACTATTTTTTGTATTTTTTCAAAATTTTGGTTCAGTTTGAAAACTTTTTAATTTTCTGGTTTGGCCCCCAAAGGTACTCTAACACCCAAGATCTATATAAGGTGCTACTTTATTAGTGCCCGATATTTTAGTCAGTGCTTCTACTCCTGATTCTGATCAACTTTCCCCAAGAAACCCATAGTCAAATCGCAAAAAAATTTTTGGGCTCTTCATAATAATTTGGCAGCTCGGCTGATCGATTTGTATGAAGAGTCCAAAAATTTTTTTTCGATTTGACTATGGGTTTCTTGGGGAAAGTTGATCAGAATCAGGAGTAGAAGCACTGACTAAAATATCGGGCACTAATAAAGAAGCACCTTATATAAATTAAGGTTACACGTGTTTGGGTCATAGAAACGTGTATGTATACTAAATTTCAACTTAATCGGTCCAGTAGATTCGGAACAAATTGGCTGTGACAGACAGACAGACACACGAGTGATCCTTGATCCTATATAAGGGTTTCTTTTCCTTTTGAAGTACGGAACACTAAAAATGAATTTCGTACCGCTAACTCCTGAAAATTGATCACTGTGCGCTGTAGTTAATCATCCGTCTATCTGTATACTCGATGATATTCATTTAACATATCTGCTCCCACAGCGCGGAGTTAACAAGCTTTATCGCCGTTAACGAACTGCGGCTCGTATCGCTGAATGCGGACTAGGTACGCCCTGATAGGATTACAGTTTTATTTTAACTTGTATTTAAACGACTTCCAAAAAGGAAGAGGTACTTATACAAGTCGTCTGTATATTTTTTCTATATATGTGTGTCCGTCCAATGTCCATTGTCCACGCTCAGTGGTTTTAAATATTAATCCGATTCAGTTTTTTTGTGTTTCAGTGTGTATCGTACTCATAAAGTGTTGCCATTTTTATTTGAATTTATAATGATTTTGATCATAAAATAGAAAAATGCCCTTCGTCCTCACTAGAATTGGAAGTTATGCCGTGTAGTTTACGAAATATTTTTATTATAATTTCTACTCACGAAGAACATCACAAATCTGCTTTTGCGTTACCAATGAGGTAGTGTAGTAGGTAGATACCATCAATTTAGTTCACTCACTGTTCGTTAGTGTGATTTATTTGTTGTACACTAAAATCAGTTAGTTACATTAAATAATTTAAAAAGGGGTCGTACTCACAAGGAGAGTGCCAAACTTGGGAATCACAGATTCCGCTGATTTTTATATATATTGTAGGGTGGTATCCTCTCAATAATTAGGTAAAATGGTAAGACGCACTGCGCTTTCATTTTCGAAATAATAAATTTGAAGTCTCATTTTTTTCGTCACGTTTTATTGTTAACAATAAAATAAAATAATAAAAATCCATTAAAACTGGTAAAATAAATTGAAACATATCAGATATATAATAAATTTAATACTCTTAAATAACTTCACCATTTGAAATATTTATTGATTAAAATAACAAATTATTAAATAAAAATAAATAAATAAATTTGGAAAAAATAGTCTTTGAAATCATTTTCTCGAAAATGAAAGCGAAGTGCATCTTACCATTTTACCTAGTTATTGAGGGGAGACTATACCCTAAAACATATATGAAAATCAGCGGAATCTGTGATTTCCAAGTTTGGCACTCTCCTTGTCAGTTTGGCTGGCAAGGTTAACTGACTACAGACACAGTCATAACCTAGATGGGTTTGACTGTCATAGTAGCATTTATCTCGACTTTTCTGTGTTAAACTGTTCCTCCACTACCTCTATCAATTTCGACTTGGATCCCGTGTGTTGTCATAAGCCATAACCTTGACTAGGTACCTGCATACTAAGAATTCATGTTTGACCATTAAATATATACGATAAAATGTAGATATAAATATATACGTAAAAATATATATGCTATATAAAATATCGTATATACGTATAAAATATACTAAGTTCTTACTAACAAGATTACCTACGTATGACTGTAGCAGCAGGTGTCTACCAACACAAACCGTTTCAGATTAGTGGTGTTGTGCAATTTATTTTATTTTGTATTATTTTTTGTTTTGGAAATAAATAAATAAAGGTATGGGAGGAGACCTATGGCTACCGTGCTCTAGCAGTGGGTACAATATGCTTTGTTAACGCAAAATCGAGAATTCAACAAAATAAGTACTTTGAATTTTAAAATAAAACCTGAAATGTAACCCCTGATTCGCCCGATCTATTGTTAGAATGTTTACACATCAAAACATTCACGCCGAATTTATAAGCTCTTACCGATGACATCAGTATAAAATCTTTCATTCATGATGGTCGTAACGTTATGGAGATTAATGAGATCATACGTAGAATCCAGAAAGGTAAAATCATTTCACAGTCGTATCTGCAAAATATCTGGATTTATTTATATCACGTTTCAAAATAATAATAAAAAAAATGTATTTAGTATTGATTAACGCCGAAGTAAAAGCGTTTTATAATTTAGAAGTATTAGTGTGCCTGGTGTTGCTAGTGCAGCAGGTTCTCTCAAACTTATAGCCACACGAAACCCTATATACTTTCCCAGAAAATAACGAACATTCAAAAAAACTGCATATAGATAACGTATAAAATATGCAATACCAAAGATGTTTTATTGTGACAGAAGGGCTTGCTCTTGGTCATAAAATGATTCGATTTTAGCTGCATTTTTACTCAGTTTCAACCTTAATTCAGATCCAGGAAGTAGTCGATTCCCGTACGTACTTAGATTTTTTGCTACCATTACGTAAATTTTTTGAATCTCCTTCGATCACATGGCGTACCCAAGAGTATGTGTATATACCGGCTTTGATGAAAACGCTCTGTTCTGGTGGCATCGTAGCATCCAAAGGGATGACTATCTTATGTTAGGCGAACTAAGTTCAGTAGTTTTCGAATTGTTCGACTTTTATGGTAGCGGTGGTAAAAACAGTAATCTATAATCGTCGCCTAATTGTAAAATTATCTATTTTGTAAGATGGGTTAGCCGGTTTGTAAACTACTGCATAATAAACTATGAATAAAAAAAGTCGGACATGTGCTCTTTGCGGTGACACTAGATAATATATTAATCTAACTAAGCGTCCATTACTATAGGTATGTTCGGTTGTAAATAGTCCGTTTGTCTATCCTTCGAATCGCTTTTATTCGTAGATTTTATGTTGTGGCTAAGTATTTTACAATTTGTTTATGGAATTAATGCGTATAGAAGGTGATTTTTTAATGGCAGGTGCGAACGTGTCCGTGTTTTATCCGGGTTCAATGTATAACTTTTGTTCTTGAATATATGTCATATTTTTATCCATACAAAAGATTTTTTGATATTTTGCCCCATCTGATGTCACGAGTTGCACCTCATACTCCTACACCACAGTTACACTTCAGTGCGTACTCATCGTCTGAGACTGAGAATCGACTCGCGAGGATCTCGACTCCATCGTCTGAGACTCGACTTAATTTCAAGTTATGTGCTCACTGGGTTCAATGTTTTTTTAAATAAACGTTTTTTTTTTCTATATCAAATGTATATTTTTAACATCTTGTACTATTAGAAGTGATATGTAGTCATTGGCTAGATTTGAGGCGACGACGCGCGCTTTTTACCAATAACAATGCAGCGCATAGTGCGGCTTCATCTACTTATAATACGTAACAGGCTTTTTTATTCATTATTTGATCATCCTGGCCTTGCGTAATATTTAGTATGGCAAAGTTAATTGGTACTAATAACTTTGCAATAAAGTATTTATTTAAAACTGATGGTCACGTTTAACCCGGATTTTAACGTGGGTCCGCCTGTTCGCGTCCGCTATTAAGAACTCATGTCTTGTATAATGGTGGGGGCGGGGGTTGTGTTTGTATATATTGAATATTTTTGTGGTTCCGTACTTTCGATGAAAAAATTAACCCCTATAGTGTCTGTCTGTCAGTTACATACAGCTTATAATCTCTGAATCGACTGGAGGATAACAGATGTAATGTTGTACACGTATTTAGATACCCCAATCACTGACCTTTTATTTTTGGTTTTTGGTTTTAGGGCACAAATTAATCTTTTTAAATATTTTTCAAGTGCTAACATATCAAATGAAAGACTTCGTTATAAGATTTATTGATGCATAATCAAAAATATTTTGAAGAAAATTCCAGAAAATCGTGTCTTACGATCACGGTTATTTTCCCTGAAATATGTTAATATACAGTGGTAAACAAGTGTAAAACACGTTAACTGGAGCTTTTGCGCACTATTCAGATTTCTACTAAATCTGCAGCAGTTGTGAAAAAATCCGATCAATTTTTTTTTTCAGTTTCCCATATTAAGCTTGGAATTGTTTGTGTATTTTCCTGTATTCTATACTTAATCCTGAGTAATTTGAAACGTACTTTTTTAACACCTGTAAATGTATTTATTTATACGTATGTATATCAGTCTCTGGTTTCCATAATACATGAAGTCCTAGTTTGGGGCCAGATGACCATGTGTGATTTGTCCCAGGCATTTATTATGCCGCATCATGGTAACATCGGATAATTAGTTTCACCATAAAATATTGCATCAGAATCAACTAGACTCTACAGGAAAGATATTGAAAAAGTTCGATCTACAATTATTATTTTCAATTTCCTATACTAAATCTTAGTAGTGAATCAAGAGTTTGTATGGGAAACTGAAAAATAAATTGTACTTCGTATTTTTTCAATATATTTCCTGTATTCTGTACTTGATTCTGAGTAACCCCTTAAAATTTCAAACGCACTTTTTTAACAACCTATAGATATAAAAAGTTAAAATATTCACGCTGACTGAGACTAGTTAAATTAATCTGACTACCAATTTTATTCGTTCAAAGAATATACAATGAAATTAAGTAAGGAATTGGTTATAAGAGCATATTAGAATGTACCTCTACATACGTAAGTAATCTCAATCATCATAAGAAGGCCGAACATCTTTTAATTAAGAAATTTTGCTTTGGCACTATTTTCTACGTATTGATATGAGAACACAGTGATCTACATTATAATAAACGAAACATTTTGTAAACAACCGATCTTTTTTGGTTTTTTTTTCGTGGAAATATTGGTGCAACTTCGACAATTACATACCGATAATATAACTGTACAAAATATTTCAGATAAGACATAATAAAAATACTTTACAGCTGTTATTACTAAAGAGAACACTTTAATAGTTCCATATTCCCAAAAAACCGAAATAAAGAATATTAGTACCAAATGGCGTCAGCAGGACGGACATTACATTTGGGAGACCATCCGTATCAGCCTCTTCTCTGTTTTTCAGGTAGAGAGGCGAAGAGGCACCGCCGAAGCTGGCAGTGGTTATGACGCGCTTCAGGCATAACAGGTACCTGTCAATCAATAATGTACTCGTAAGGTACACCTACACTCGTAAGATGTAAGATATCAATCATTTAACGACTAAATCAAAGACTAACACTTAAAACACTCTTGACGTAGGTAGAATATACTAAACAAAATTATATTACGTTAATAATTTTGCAGTATCGAATAAGATTACGCTATTGTGTCTTAATAGGTTTTGAGTTGTTGATTTTGCTAAAGTTATGCAATTATGCATAGCTAAGCTGCCTTATTGTATTTTCAACGTATTTTCTAATGTATAAATTATTACTATTCTCATGATACTAATATTTTACCCTATTTTATATTACGCGAAATAAAGAATCAAAAAGATATATCCTGCATAAAATATTGAGCACGCGAATAAAGTAGTACATTTTCATTATATGAGTTGCTTACCTATGAAATTGCCGTTTCAGTTTTGAAAGTTTAACAGAATAATATTCCCCCAAAAATTAATTTACTTCCGTTAAATTATATACCATTTTCTAGCTACATTCAAGGTCTTTCATGAATTAGTGATGTCATGTCTCTCATGTAAAAACTGACAAGTAGGGTTCCATTTAATACTGTACTGGCGTTTTCTTAGAGGTCAATTGGGTAAATTTTTTCGACAAAAAAAATCGAAATTATCTGAAAATCGTGAAATATTATGCGCAATATGTTCAAAAATACATATGGTAACAAAGAACACACTGGTGTAAGTGTAGCCTTCAAAAATAAAAAATAAGTATTTTTTTATGAAAAAATGGCGATTTACAGTGACGAAAAAATCCATTTTCATAGCTTCTACACCACTGTGCTCTCAAAATATTCATACAACGTGCATTTAGCAAGCATTATTTTATTTATAAATGTCCAATGTTACTTTAGAAATAGTTCGTTGTTTTAAAACCTTAATTGTTTAATATTCATTTTCTCTTTGAATTTTTTTAACTAATCGGCAATTTCATAGGTAAGCACCTAATATTTTTAACGTTGTCGGAATATCCCATTTCTACGTTTAGTACGTAGAACTTAACCGTACACATTTTAAAAGTAGGTAGAAAATTCGTTCACCACACAGGGTTCTAATCACAGCTGGTTTCAATGAAAGAGTCAAGCCGTAACTATATTATGATATGTTAAGATTATCTCTATGTTGAGGAGAACAACCTCTATGACTTTGTCGAAATAAATTTATATTATATTATATGTAATAAATGGTTAAGATTACTGATTGGCTAATCATTGGTTAACTGGCCTATTAATGTTATAACATTAACCCTCTGCTACATAGTATCCTAAAAGATTTAATAAATAATTCGTAACAAATCTGACGTTTGTATAGAGGTGAAATTTTGTTCGTTTCGTTCCCGACACTTTGTTTAATGTACTGATTTCGCCCGTAGAAAGTCACAGTAACAAAACTGCATACACAGTGAAAATAATTTATGCTTATGTAATAAACCAGGAGGACCTTCATTGACCTTTGTAGCGTAGGATTTCTCACACGGTACTGACGGTGCCATAGGTACGGGAGCCTGGTTAATTAATGGAATGACCTCAACATTCACTCGCATATAGACTAACTACTGATGCAGACCACATTTAAACCTATGTTAAACTTACAGAAGGGTTAAAAAAAAACATAATAAAGAAATAAATCGATCTTATTATGAAGTTAGAAACAAAATAAAGTTTTGGCCACTTGTCCTTTGGTCCTCACATTTATAGGTAGTTGTCGAGTAAATATTACCTGGCTTCCACTATTTGAACATTTGGGGTCTCAGCATTTTATTAGTTCTTTTCGTGTACCCTTTTGAAACAGAAAAGAAATTAATGATCAAAATAAAAGATAAAGAAAATTGTAAACAGATAAAGAAATAGATACAGACTCGGTATAAATCCTTTTAAATGTTATCAATACATGGATAAAGTTGATGATGCATGATGCATATTTTCTTAATCGGCCAAGGCTTGCATCACAATATAAGTTACTACAGCTAATACGGAATTTTTCACTTAGTCAAATCTGTTATTTTTAAGATCTGTCAAAATGGTATTCTGTTTTGAATTTTTCGTATTACACATATATTTTGGAATACATGTGTAATATTTTTGACATCACTTAATAAAATGTACCGGAAACTGCAAAACTACGGTTTATTTAAAAACCGGACAAGTGCGAGTCTATCTCGTGCACCGAGGGTTCCGTACAAACAATATTGATAACATCTTGAGACCATAAACTTCTTAAAGGTTTTCCTGTAAACTATAAGTAAGTAAGTATTGAAACAGTATTTAAAAAAAAGCTTAGTAGTTTTGGATATGAGGAGGGGGAATAAATTTTCGGTCTGTTTCGGTAAAAAATAAGAGAAATGGTGATTTACTAATAGAGCTCGAATGTTTGTAAAGTATTGAAGGCAGCAAGATTGAAGTTTCATTCATGTCCACCCGCCCTCCCTCCCAAACACCTGTTGTGAATTGTATCCACTAAGCCTTGTGAATCGCTGGGTATACTTAAACAGCATATTATTTTGTGTATTATACAGTCATACTTAGATCTCCAACTTACAGAATGGACACGTGAGTATAGTTCAATTGATGTCAAGCTGAGAAGAAAAGAGAAAGCTTTAATTAATTTGATTTGAAACAAATTTCGGGGATGCTTATGGTGTTAGCTAACCTCCACTCTGTTGACAAAATGCCAATTTTTCTCTTCGAACGCTTTACGCCTCTGTAATCCTCTTCCATTCAAATCAACCTGCTATACTAAATATTAGAAGTTGCATCATTTTGGTAGAGCGGTAAGCACTATGGAGCCCTAGTGTGTATACGGGTAATAATTAACTAAAATAATGCGAGAGAAACATTTTGGCCCATAAGTATAAGAGATTTGAACAGCTTAAAATGCTTTTTCAATTTGATTATAGGAAAAACATGTTCAATTAGATACCTTTATCCATAGAGGCTGTACACGGGTCCGTCCCACCTGTCAGCGCCAGACGCAACAGGTTTCTGCCGTCGACTGAGACCTGGCGGGGGGCTATCATCCGCAGCTTCCATAAGCTAGCATAACAAATACATGTCGAGTAGTTTATCCATTTAAATAAACAGTCATTTGTCTCTTCTGATGTTTAGCTTATTTTTCTAGCTCATAACATCTAAGCTATAGAAATTTTAGTATTTATAAACAGAATAACATAACTTAAACATTACCATTATTCCATTGTAGCGGTTTGAAAAGAACGTCGTGGAGCACGACTCCAAAATTCTGAAACATTTTTTATTTTTATTTAGGTAGGGATGAATTTCCAAAAATCCTTTCTTAGTAATTGCCTACGTACGTGAGCAAAAGTATTTATAGTGTTTGTTAATGACTTATTCCTAATTCAGTGGCACGGGTCTCTATTCATATCTTGAGAGGGTTAGGCCATTCACCACAAACAGCATGCTTTAACGACTGCCATCTAGTGATAGCAGCCAGCATCAACGGCTTAGAGATAAATGCTAATAAGAGTCAAACCAATCCAGGTCATGAACGTGTCTGTAGTCATTTAACCTACATAATCGACGCGACCACACAAGCCCACTAAGTCACTGCCAACTTAACTACTACTACTACTACTACTTTGCGAAGCACGGTTACGGTCGAGATATTATAAATACCACTAACAGTCAAACCCATCATCCGGGTCATGACCGTGTCTGTAATCAGTTAACCTGCATGATCGACGCGACCACGCAAGCCCGCTGAGTTACGACCAACAGCTTAACGTGCTTTGCAAAGGACAGAAACGGTCGAGATAAATACCACTAACAGTCAAACCCATCCGGGTGATGACCGTGTCTATAATCAGTTAACTTGCATGATCGATGCGATCACGCAAACCCAATGAGTCACGGACCAACGGTTTAACGTACCTTGCGAAGTACCGAAACGGTCGAGATGAATTCCGCTAACAGTCAAACCCATCCACCTCATAACTGTGCCTGTAGTCAGTTAACGTTACACGACTAATCCTAGATTTTCGTCGAAAGGTTTCAAGCCGTTTTCGAAATCGTCTACGCTTACAAGATAACTCGTTTAAAATATAAGATTTACATAAATTCACACAAAATAAAAATACTAAAAATCAATAAAGTCTCGTGGGTGAGATTCAAATCCGGGCCTACAAGCAGCAAAAAGTAAGCGGCTCGCATCGACACCACTAGGCCATCAAGCACTTACGGGGGTGGTTAATAATAAGCATCATATGCGTTTTTATTTTATGTATATTTCGCTCAAATCACCCCTAAAGTGAATGTTTTTGAAGATAATTCCCTCATAGATCGATTTCTGATGATTTTTAACCCTAGATTTTCGTCGAAGGTTTCAAGCCGTTTTCGAAATCGTCTGCGCTTACAAGATAACTCGTTTAATATATAGGAGATAAGAGATATCTGATTATTTTATATCTCTGCTGATGCTAATAAACAACAATCCGTTAATAAACAAGCAATAACATAGACAGATTTGGGAGATCTGCAAGTAGCTGTTTTAATTAATTCTATTACAATTATTTTACTATTTACATACAATGTATATTGTTTATTGAATAAATGAAATGAAATGAAATAACATTTACCTAATTTAGAGCCAATTCTGAAGCATCCTTTAAATTGGCCGTAGTTATGCCATAACGATCCAACTGACATAAAGTAAGTTACAGATAATGTACTTTATGCCTCTGACAACTAGCTTACTTTATGTCAGTTGGATAGTTATGGCATAACTCAAAACTCAAAATGTTTTTTATTTAAGTAGATGCTTTACACATGCTTTTAAATCGTCAATATTTTTTTCTACCTAGCACAAAGTCCCTACCACGCGGGACTTGTACACTCAACGTTTCGGGAAGTGTTTGCGAAGCGAGAAGAAACGTCGAGCCCAAAAGAAACTCGCTTCAACACATTTTTTAAATAAAATCTTAAATTCTATTACAATTCATGTTAACAATAAAATTGTGAGCTGGAGGATCTATACATGTCCATATATCATTATCATTTACATAATCTAGTATTTTGTAATACCCTTTAGAGCATCAACAATTTTTCACATGCAATTTGAATTTGTTTTCTGGCAAACTAGTCACATTTTCGGGTATTTTGTTATAGAATTTTACACACTGCCCCATAAACTTCATAACTTCTTAACTTTACTCAGTCTTGGATAGGCAACATCTATGTTATTAATATTTCTTAGACTAAAATTGTGTCTGTCACTGTTTTTATGAAACAAGTGCAAATTTTTACGTACATACATGATATTTTCGTATATGAATTGACTAGCAACTGTAAGAAAATTAATTTCTTTAAACATATTCCTCAACGACTCGCGGGATCGCATCTGGTAGATTGCACGAATTGCTCTTTTTTGCAAAATGAAAATCGTTTCAATATCAGCCGCATGTCCCCAGAGTAAGATTCCGTAAGACATTATACTGTAAAAATAACTACGGTCAATTATGAATTGGTTTATGTTTTCATCAACTTATATTTATCTCAATGCTTCCTAGTATCCTAAAAGTATCCTATACGTTAATCCAGGTAATAATCTACCTGTGTGCCAAATTTTACCAAAATCCGGTCAGTCGTTTTTGCGTGATTGAGTAACAAACATCCAAACTAGTGCTAATATTAGTATCAAAGTAGTTTTGACTAACATTATTAGTCAAAACCACGTTTAACCGAAATTATTTCCCATAGTTAAAACTACTTTTTACTACAAAAATCAGTCGAAAAGTGATTTTAACCAAGGGCATCGGTCAAAACTACTTTTGACTGATTTTTGCAGTCAAAAGTAGTTTTGACCGGTTAAGAGTTTTGACTGTAACATATACATTGTATACCTATTTAAATTTCCCTATGTACACTTATACCATTACGAAGTTGCCTTCTATAAACCGAGATCAAACTGTTCTGATTTTGGTTGAAGATCAATTTTGCGGTCTATTGCCTTTGGCTTGTTAACAGATCTGTGGTAAGAAATTAGGCAATTTATTTACACAGGCCGTATGCTTTCAAAATAAACGAAGGGTCTCCAGTCATCATCTTTTGTTTATATGTACATGTAATACATCTATTTGTATACGTATAAAATAGTACCTCGACTGGTTGACTTTTGAAGGAGGTTTTTTTCATCCCTAATAGGGTAAAGCTTGTATACTCGTAGCTATATAAATAAATAGTTTATACGATGATGAAATTATGATACTTTGTAAAACTCTTCAACACATCTATGATTACCGCTACAACAGTCGTAACTCTAAAATATATACTTTTGGCAATAGCCAAAAAACAAAAATATATTTCACATTACTTTCTTGTTTTTAAAGTTATAAAAATATGATTCTAATGATTCTATTTTTTGTAGCGGAAATTCGACATGTTTCATTTTTGTTATATTATAAGGGTTGTCAAATTCTGTTTCAATGTAAAAATGAATTTCTAAAGGGTTCGAGGGGCTGTGTGTGTATAGTCAGCATAAAAATTATCAGAGTGCGTAAGATGACCAAAATTATCTGACGGAAGGAAATTCAACTTTATCTACGCAACTTAAGTATTGTACATATTGTTGTTAGCATTCAAAGTGGTTAATACATCTAAGCAACATAATTGTCAATATTATGTACGCAATCGAAGTGTTCATTATTATGTTGGCAGGCAAATCGTAAAAAATTGTTAAGATCTAGATATACATAGATATCCTGAACGATTTACAACAATATGACTACTTAAGTTGCGTAGATAAAATTGGTTATTCTGCACACTCAGATAATTTTTACCGCTGACTGTACATTTGAAGTTTACTCGTAAATAAAAGAAAACAATTCTACTTCTCCAGACTATTTTAATCAGTCTTCCAGCTGAGTTGAGTATTAAAACATTGTGGTACTTTAAATAATCTAAAATCAGCTTAAAAAACCTAATGAGGTAGTTTGTTTACGCAAAACTAATCCCACAAATGAACACTAATTCCAGGGGCGCGACCGGGGGAGTATAGAATTAGCGGGGTAGATGAACTTCCGCAATCGTGCATAACGTTGATGCATTTATCTATGATTTTCACATTTCCAATACAATTTAATGCATGGTAAGACACATAGTGTCATAATGTGAACAATTTGTTTGCGTTAGATAATATAGTACCTTTAGTGGGAGAAATTGGCAGTAGCCTTAATATACTAGACTTACTATATAAAAATATGTTTTATTATGCTACTAGCATAGAAAACATATTTTTGTATCTAGTACTAGTCATTGGTATTAATACACGCAGCAATTTGTTATGTCAGTTTTCATCGTTATTTGAAGTACTTACTAATTTTTTGATTTTGATTCATAAAATATCGAAAAAAAAATTTTCAGCAGAAGGGCAACTGAGAGAACTTTTGTTCGTTATTAATAGAGATTAAATATTATTCTTTACAAATCTTCACAATTGACGTGATTATTTGCGTGTGGAAATTGTGAGCAAAACTTAGTTTCCGTAGCTGAGCCCATAGATTAGGTTGGTAGCTGATTACCTCTCGGGCGCCGTCATCGGGTGGCAGTGTCGGGTGTCGAGATCGCCCCGACGACGGCCCGTGTCCAGGTGTCCGATAACTTCTGTAATCGATGGATAATAAATGTTACTGCAGTACCTACGAACATTGTGCTAAGTTATCTATTTACTACTACTTTTTGTCGAATTTTTTTAGCTAACTACATAAAAATGCTCTCAGATCAATGTGAAAATTGCTTAAGGATCGTTTCTTCTCTCTCCGCAAACACTTCCCGAAGCGTTGGGTATACAAGTTGCAAGTGGTAGGAACTTAGTATTAGGTAGATTAAAAGATGACCTGCGAAAGTGTACAGTGCTACTTTCTTCGAATAAACATATTTTGAATTTTGAGGAGTTGTGCATGAGAACATTTTGGTATCAAAATTCTTTGTGCGGATCGAGTACTAGAAAAAGCTTTGGATTTCTTGCATATTTTATTTAACACAATAGCTATTTTCTATTCTCACTAGCTTCCTTATCGAAGTATGTAAAGTGTTTACCATTATTGTTCGTGTATGAGTACTGTAACAGGTGTTGGTTGAAACTTTGATAAGTACACTCAGTTTTACAAAACAGAACCAAAGCGGAAACCAAATGTTCTAAATAAATCTTAAGGACACAATGTATTAGTAGAGTTATTTACGCAAAATGAATGCCTTTAGAACGAAGTACGATAGCTACAGAACGATTTCTCGAATGGCTAATAGATACCATGGTCGCTATGTTGAAAACGATTGGGCGAACGGAACGCCTATTTTCGGAGTAGTTTATTTGATTATTAGTAAAAACCTGACCTTAATAAATCTTTTTTTTTTAATACAAATTCTTAGACAAGAGTGCAATCCTATACTGGAATCAGTTTGTATTGTATTTGACAATACCTCTGTATTTGACTCTGGCGTACCCGTTTCTTCTGCCGCGTAGAATTCAGATTTTAACAGCATCTCTAACCCGTTACAAATTCGATTTTCCAATTTCATCCACTTAAGGCTCAATATTTTTCTGAATAAGTCTTTTACATGTCAAACGCACTTGTTTAACATCCCCTGTATAATAATTTACCTTATAATAATATACGTTCAAATTTTTAAGTTTCTTCAATATTGGTTGTGCATTGTCTGTCAGTCCATCATCGCTAAAGCCGGCTAAAGCCGTGTTTTAATTAGTATTATTCATTCATCTATATTTCAGGGTTTACAATTGGCGTTGCCGAATCAAAAATAATCTAATAATCCTGTAATCCAACATTCATGTGTTTGTAACTTATGTCTCAGTTTAGCGTTTGTTTCAAGTTTGTGTCCCTTTAATCTGGCGGTAGCGAGCATGTTACATTGATGACTGTACAGAATTCCATACATTTACCTTGCAGGTATAATTTCCCTGAGTACAAGTCCTGTATATATGTACTTCAGAGTATTCTATTATAACCTAATCAAATTGTATTAAAAAAGAAATCTAATAATTTTATCGATGACACTGTCATCACATCACTCAGCACGCAATCTTTGTAATTACAAGTTACCTATACTTATGCACCTAATAGTTATTGAGTTCATTTCGTGCGTTGCATAATATTACGCTATGTTTACTAGCGGCGGCACGTGTAAGCTCGGCTGCACCATTGTCTACGCTCTCGCGGCGACTGCATTTCAGTTTTCCTTTACATTGCTGTTTGCTTTTAAAAGCCGACGAAGAAGTTCTGTTTTAAATGGACGTTGTATAACTAATGCAATGCAATAATTTGATATTATGTGGCGTTTGACAGTAGGATGCAGGTTCAGGGGCACTCACACACGTACGATGGCGCGATGTACTTTTAGTCGGCCGTGATTGCGCTCTCGAGTGCTATGTAATATTAGTATAGGAATTGCATCTGCGCAAACGTCCTTGTAATAATATGGTTTTATTTATCATCTATCATCGAATACACTGATTCCGGACTTTACATTTACTTATGTATTTCAGTAGATACATTAATTTAAAAAAACCGGCCAAGTGCGAGTCGGACTCGCGCACCGAGGGTTCCGTATAAATTCATAATCACACATGTCTTGAACTCTATATTTTTTATATTTGAGTTGATTGAATGAAAGGTAATTTGCGGTTTACGATTTATGACGTATTTAAAAAAAACTACTTACTAGATCTCGTTCAAACCAATTTTCAGTGGAAGTTTGTACATCATATATTTTTTCTAGTTTTATCATTCTCTTACTTTAGAAGTTACAGGGGGGAGGCACACATTTTACCACTTTGGAAGTGTCTCTCGCGCAATCTATTTGGTTTAGAAAAAATATATATTAGAAACCTCAATATCATTTTTGAAGACCTATCCATAGATACCCCACACGTATAGGTTTTATGAAAAAAATATTTTTGAGTTTCAGTTCTAAGTATGGGGAACCCCCAAAATTTATTGTTTTTTTTCTATTTTTGTGTGAAAATCTTAATGCGGTTCCCAGAATACATCTACTTACTAAGTTTCAACAGTATAGTTCTTATAGTTTCGGAAAAAAGTGGCTGTGACATACGGACGGACAGACAGACAGACATGACGAATCCATAAGGGTTCCGTTTTTTGCCATTTGGCTACGGAACCCTAAAAATGTTTCTTACTGATTAAAAAATGTTATTTGGCGATAACAAATTGTAACAGAAACGTATATTTACTCATTTAATTACGTTTGAATAGAATTTACACATCTAAAATGCAAGTACTGTTTTTCTATTTTTGTTTGTTTTTGCATTTTCTAGTTTCGAATCATATTTGTCAAATCCGTCAAGTCAATTCAAAGTCAAGGTTGCCACTAAATCAATTTCCAAGCATATAGATGGCTTCATACTAGGCAGCTTACCTTAATCAACCGGCACTGTGAGTGAATACTTGCTAGTCAAATCGCCATTAATAACTATTGACATATCAAATTGGTATATGATTGTCTACAAAGTCAAATTGTGCGTTAATTAAAAAATAAAATTGTCGTCTTATTAGCCGGAAGAAGTCTCCAGTATAATGTTATTATAGGTCTCCTTATCATGATTCTTCGTTTTACCATATGCATCCAGATTTAAGTAGTCAAATATGTGTAAAAAAAATTCGTATAAAAGTTCATACCACATGGATCTTGGATTTTGAATATGTCGTATGTCCCAAGTACCAAGAATGGACAAGATCATCGACTTATATAAATCGATGGACAAGCTATACTTTGCTTCCTTCATCTTTTTCTTTGTACTTACAGATGTACGAGTATTTGATCAGTACTATGAATTTCAAATAAGGTATTCTACTAGAACGTCAGAGATTGAATCAATAGAATCATTATGTAAGCATAACAATAGTGTGATATCTACGTACTCTATAACCTCAACTTTTGATCTTGTTTTATACTACATCATCATGTCCTCAAATGAGCCTGATTTTGTTACATACTGCGACCCGGTGAATAGTACATAAAATTTGTTTACGGGGTTACTCGATTTTAATTAATCGAAAACCTAATTTCGCCTACTATAAGGTAAATTTTCAATAAAGCCTGTAATATTATACGAGTATGTAGTATAAAAAAATTAAAACTCCATCATCAGACTTCTCTTTACCAATTGTACTTATACTGAAGAAGAAGACTATAATATAATTTACCAATGGGACTCGTCAAAACAATCCAAATGAGCCAGAAGTCGAGGTTTTTTTTTGTAGCTATTGTGGAGTGACTCTATCTTCTTTCCAGTTCCGTCATCAGGGCCCTCATGACTAAGTGTGATAGATTCGGCTAGTTAAAACAAACCAAATGAGCTTAAACTCGAGGGGTTTACTAGTAACCATTGAAAAGTTCCACTATCCACCTCCAGGATGCATGCTCTGACTCTCGATCACCAAGTGTAATGTATTAAAATCGTTAAAACAAACCTATTGATCCCAAACTCGAGCGAGTGGTTTATTAGAAGCCATTGAAGAGTTCCTTATTCCCCTCCCGGTTGCCCTTAGATGAGCTTGATGGAACCAAATTCGAGATCCTTTCCTTCTTTTGAAGTACAGAACCCTAAAAATTGTGATGTAACAAAAAAATTTTGGTTTTTCGTTTTTTTCCCTTTACTTGTGCTATAAGAATTGTTCGTTGCTAAATTTCATTTCTATCAATCACTCTGGTGTCATCCTGTGAAAATATACTAACCATCGGAGTTAAGGCGCGAAGTACACTCAATCTGAGCAGGATGCATGACAATATAATATCGACCGTAACGCCCTACTCATTTTAAGTTCAGATCAGTGTGGGTACCATCGCGGCGGTTACGTCAAGGCCGAACGCAAAAGTCTCGAGATTTCGATTTTTTTATTACTTTTCTTGCCTTTCAAATAAGTTAAAAAAACCGTTCAAGATAAATTGAAGGTATTAAAATGGCCGATTATTGTGTGTTGGTTTCAACATAAACAAATACTGTGTTTCCGAGAGAATTTGCAATTAATGCAAAATACAGGGTCTACAGGATATTTTTTTTCATCAAAGTTTTTGTGATTTTTATGATTCTGTTCAAGACAATTTGTTTTTCATTGTTTGAAGTATGTTATATATTTTTTCCATGGTGATAGCTTTAACCATTATTTCAAGAATTTGAATTGAATATTGCGATTTGGCTATACTTAGCGCCTTAAGTAGAGCTGTTATGCTTGAATATTGCGTCCTAGAATGCGGAAGCTTTGGCTGGCGCACCGAGGTTTCCTTATCACCTCACAAACTATTGTGTATTTACATAAAATATTTATTTCGTTAAATTTAATATTCTAATCGTGCATTCTTTATATAGGAAAACAAAAAAAAACGTTTTCTAATTGAAGTGACTTCCTTTTACGGTTCAATAGATAGATATATCCAAGTAAATGTCGGACAGACAGACATAGGGTTCCGCTTTGGGTATACAGTACTATACAGTTACAAAATTGATCTCTAGGTGGAATCATACTACAACTATATAAAACATTTCAGGTGATCGATTTTTATAAGAAATTTAATTGATTTTTATGTCTTATATATCTTCTAAACGCGTATCTACGTCCGTTTCCCTGTAATTGTTTTTCAACTGTTAAATGTCTTTGGGAGAAAAAACTGAATCGGGGGATTAAAACCAGTACAATATTTTGTTTTTTATTATTTTGTTTTGTCATTTTAGAAAATAATCCACTAAATCAATTTGCCTTTTGTCATTGGTTTAATGAGATAGATCGCGATCACAACTAACGCGAAAATAATTCATCTTCATATTCTTCTTTCCTGCTCTTCTTGCTTTCCTGATGTGCCACTATTCAGTTAGGTTCAAAGTTAAATTGACGACTGAAGAAAACCACTTGTTTCAGAAATTTCTAAACTTAAAAAACCACGTTTTAACATTAAAATTTTAGCGGAAGTTTTACCTCCGCTTGCTACAGAATTGAAACCCGGCCAAAAATAAGTTGGGGACTAATAACGAAGCCGTGGCAAGTTCTGTAGTTTAAATTTCCTATGGAAACTGTATTTAACTCACGTTTTTTCAGCTTGTAAATATTTAAAATTAATATAAATATATTTTTATAGTAACTTGTGCTAACTTAATTAAAGTTTGGTATTTATTAGGTAAATTAATTTTCGGTAAGCGGTATTTACTCTGCTTCTTGAAAAGCACAAATGTCTAGAATTTTGTTTTATTTCTCTATATTTTAGAGTGGGGGAGTTTTTTATTAACCTGTCGATTTATATCAAGTTTCATATTCTTCGCACAACCTACAAGCAGACACTACGTAACATAAAATCCGATCTGATGACAGATGACTAGAAAATGTGTGTGGCTATAAATGTGTTCGTATCGTAATTCGTAAAAAGTATTTTTCACATAATTTTTATCCTTTAATATGACTTACGCGATTGAATATATAGTCGCTCTAATTTACGAATGGTACGGATTTTTTCTAAAAACCTCAAACTTGAGAGGCGGTGTATGTTAACTTTTTCAAGGCCGATTAAAAAGAAAATGAAAACCCTAACTGCATACAATATAATAAGGTATCATTATATCTGATTCCGTTTAAACTTGCTACAGATATCAAAGAATAGCTAAAATATAAGATGACTAGGCTGAATACGTTAAAAACAACCGACTTCAATCGCAGCAACTCCAATTTTGCTATGTTTTTGTTGATTTTCTCAAAAACCGCTGAATCGATTTCGATAAAATTTATATGGGACCACCCTTTTAAACAAAAAAAGAATTTTCCAAATCGGTTCAGGCGTCTTCCAGTAATCGGTGAACATACATAAAAAAAAATATTAAAAAAGATTCCGACGAATTGAGAACCTCCTCCTTTTTTTGAAGTCGGTTAAAAATAAATCGACATCATTACGAAGTCCACCCGTACCAAAATGCCTAAAAGAATGACATTCCATGTCAAAGTAAGCACTTTTACATTAGATCATAATACACTGGTGGTCTAAACTAAAAAAATCGACTCAAGATTTGTTGCTCGACTTTTGAAAAAATAACTCAGTTTACAAAACTGCTAAATACTAAAAGCAAAAAACTAGAAAACCATCAAACTAAAATCATAAACAGTAAACACACAGTTTTTGAACTTTTGGTTTAGTTTTATTTTCCTAGATTGAGTTAATTTTCCAAAAGTCGTGCATGAAACTTTTGAGTCGATATTTTTGTCCATGAGTATATATCGATAGCTAAGTTATGAAGGCCTAGCTATTACTTCATTACAATTTATTCAGGCAATTGATTCCTACGCAATTGCACTTATTTAAATTTCAGATACCATTGCTCTCCAAATGAACGTTGTTTTATAACGTACAATCTGTTTTTTTCGCCATCAAATTTTACCCCTCTCATCACTCTAAGACGATCATGTACTAATTTCAAACATTGTGACGTTACAACTTTCATTTCCTATCTAAGCACGCATTATTCACATCGTCCGGGTGATATACGAGTATTTTGAAATCTGCGTAGCATTTCGCTTAAGCTACGCCTTCAAAATGCGCGGGGGTGTAGCTGAAGCTAGGCTGTTAGATAGGAAAAAGTTATGGTTAGTCTAGAAGAGGGTGTAGTGGCAGGCAAGTGTCTCGGGACAGGCAGCGCGGTAGTTGGGACGGATCGCCGCGAGGAGCGGTCGCGTGTAGCGCGTGCGAGTATGGCGCGCGAGTACGCGCGAGTGCACGACTTCTACATGCAGTTACATGAGCTGCAATCGCCGGCGCCGCCGCCGCACTACCACCACCAGTATGAGCTATCGCAGTGAGTATAGCGTTTACACGCGACTTATTTCCAGGACTCGTACGAGAAACATAAGCCCAGCATGGTACTCAATCTCAACAACAGATACTTAAAACCATATCAAAGTGACGTAAACCAATTAAACCAGTGCACCTAAAGTACGACTGTTTCACTTTTAATCACTTTTAACTTATGAATGTCTCTTTCAAAAACGTCGGCCAAGATGGAGTTGCCTTTATACAATTAGCATTACCTCTATAATCTGGAGGGAGAGCAGTTGGACGCAACAAGTAGGTGAACCAGGACCATCAGACGAAACAGATTTACGTTATAATTAACTCATACGAGACTTACTTATTTTTCGAATTCACAGTTTTTTCAATATCAGCAATTATTTTGGAATTACAGATTGTTATTTAATGCTTACACAGTAAAAAAAACAATGAGTGTAACTTCATATTGTTAATCCCATTTCCTATAAATATTGTTACATTGATGCTGGGACGTTGTGATGCTTATGTACCGGAAACAGTTATTATTATCTTTTTCCAAGATACGTTACCGAACGTTAAACTTAGCCGAATTGAGCGACCTACTAAACCTATAATTTAAAGTCTACTTATATCTATAATATTTACATTTTGTTTCTATTCTCACTCACGCTCTCTGTGCAGCGTTCAGGTGTTAAAAAAAATGATTTTCACAGAATTAACGTAGATTAGAGCGAAAAACAGGAAAATGAAAAAGAACATTAAAATTTAAATGCGCTTTAAACCTAAAAACAGCGCGAATAAACGCAAGTACTCAAGAAATCCTGTCAGACAATAAATTTTTCTTTTAAGTTTTAGTTTCCTTACCTTTGTTGTTGTTTTTTTGTTTACTCCCAATTTTTATTTTTGACGGGACATGTATGAAAACATTAAACAATTACGGTCTATATCTGTTTGAGGTTGCGGTAAAAATTATTGTTATTGATCATCTGAAGAAAAATGCTTTTTATTAACTTATAACAAATCCCTTTCTCATTGTCGCCGTAGTACAAAGTCGTCACCTCTCCGACTCCAGTACAATAACAGGAACTTTTAATTGGTATTGCAATTAATATTTTTTAAATGTTTGAGATCGCTTTCAGTTATTATAAATTGTTAAAGGTGGCGTTAAAAAACCTAAACGGCTAGACGAGTACTAAAGAGAGTAATTTAAATATTTTAGTGTGTTGTTTCATAAAAAAATACATGTAGCACCGCTTGATTTAAATCCAATGAAAAATTTTGATTGATTGAAAATAAAAATTATCTGAAATAGAAATGTTTCAACATCTTTACAACTATAAGGGACTGGTTAAAACGATGAATTCATTCATTAGTATATGGCATGAATTTTAGGAGTTTAGGTTTCGAGATGTTTTTAAGTAAGGATCTGAAGACTTAACTTGTTTATTCACAAAAGTATTTAAAAATATTTGAATGTCCCGTAGGCCTTGAATATTCAAAATACAGGGGTTGTTTAATCTTATCTCCAATATAAAATATACCATGAGTTTCTTACCCACCGTGACCATCTCTAAATTCATAGGTACGTATTGTGAGAGACCAGCCAAGTGATATTTGGGTTTGGGTTCAATATTACTATACAATATAAATTGTGTTATATTTATTAGTTCCTACCACTGCCGTATATCCCTGGTGATGACACGGTTAAATTTTATTTATTTATTTATAAAAAATAATTTTAGCATTACGTACGGATAAGAATCAGAAATTCCAAAATTGAAAAGTTTCTTTTTCATTTAATTGAAGATCGTTAGCGTGAGTCGAATTCACACTTGGCCCGTTCTATTATCCGTTGTTTTACAATGTTAGAATTGACACTAAAATCACACTAGGTTTAAATGTTGTAGGTAAATAAAAAAAAATTCTTCTATGGGGACACCCCTTAATTTCCTACTTTTTAATTTTTCTGTATCCGCCTCGTCTATCGGTCCGGTTAGTACTAAATAAAAACACGCATTTTTTCTCTCACTTGTAAGTGTTCCGCCTACATTTGCCGTGGCATTTCTGTAAATTTATAGGTAATTCCTATTTTTCTTTAGCTTAAAACTTCAAGTCATACCAAATATAAGCTTATTTTTTGTGTTCCATACCTCAAACAGGAACCCTTATAGGATCACCCGTGTGTCTGTCTGTATGGCTGTCTGCCACAGTCAATTTGCTCCGAATCTACTTGACCAATTAAATCGAAACTTATGATAACTTATAATGTGTAATATACATTTCTGTTACCCAAACACGGACGTGTAACGTTAAAATAAATATATAAATTTTATGTTTTGGGGGCAAACCAGAAAAAAACCGAACAAGTACGAGTCTGCTCGCACGTCGGGGGATCTGTACAAACAAACAAAATTGAGAATAAAAGATTAAAAAAAGAATTTTACCATCTTTTCATCAAAATTTTAGTAGTTTCGTAGATAAGGACGGTATGATAAATTTTCGTCTAATTTCTTGAATAATTGTTAAATTATTTATTTTCAAATTATAAAAAAAATATCTCACAACAACCCTTATTTGATATATCACATGAGACAGTTTTTTTATATACTGAAATATATATGTGTACTAAGTTTCAATTTAATCGGTCCTGTAGATTCAGAGAAAATTGGCTGTAACAGACGGACGGACAGACATACAGACACACGAGTAATCCTATAAGGGTTCCTTTTTTCTTTTTAAGGTACGGAACCCTAAAAACGATATCCACTCGGATAGAGCCACGTATATATAGCCATAAGCTCCGTTTAACTATTACACTGCTAGACAGTTAAGCGGACCAGACACTATGAATATTATTGACAATATTTTCAAGTAATGACAATATTACTGACTGTGGTGGTTGGAATGAAGGCCTAACGGTAAGTAATGCTACCGAGCGATAGATTAACAGTAATATTGATGTTAAAATACTGTTACTATTACTGACAGTGTCTGGTCCGCTTTAAGGTTTTCCACTGTTTGATCCTAATAATAATGTTGTTTCATAATGTGGCGTATTACTAAAGTGCTAAGTACTGTAGTGAAGCGGTCGTGCCTCAGTGCGGCCTGCGTGGTTGCTTCGATCACGCAGGTTACTTACTAAAGACACAGTCATAACCTGGATGGATTTGATTTTTTGTTAGTGGAGTTTATCTCGGCCGTTTTCATAGAAATCTATTAGGCCTCATCAAAACAATATTTATAGGCAGGAACTTACAGTATATTCGGATTCATGTTTTACCAGCTTTGTGTATGCCACCGATTGCAATTGTTTATCATATTGAATTAAATGTTTTTCTTCATTTTGTTTCCAACTTTTAGTTGGCGTTTATCTCAGTTGGGATTTAGTTTTTTTAAATTAACTTTTTTATATTTACATAGGTAAAGAAGAGCATTACGAGTTCCTGAAAAATTATGCTCCACTTGGAGCTTATTAAGAATAGTCGAAAGAACATGAGGACTAGAAATAAAAATCGATATAAGGTTTCTCTGTTAACAACATTTCTCGGAATTATGATAGGTTTCGTAAAGCATCTATAGATAGATTTCTGATAGATAAGATTGACGAAAACATTGACTTTGACGTGAAAACGTATTTTCTCTCGTCATTGATGTCCTCTTGAACTTTTTGTGTGACTAAATATCTTTAGATTTCAATCATTAGTAACTCTGAGAATTGCGGAAAGATTGAAACAGTCTAGTATTGAACTTGTGTTCCTTGGGGAAAGTTTTTCAGATTCATATGTAGAAATATGTAACTATTTTATACTTATATAGCGGTGACGAAAATAAATGTTGTCTATTGTTGTGTCTTGTCTAAACCCCGACTTGAGTGAGCCCTTGCGTATATTTTAAGAACATTTAATATTTTTAAATTAAATTCTCAATTCAATCCAATTATTTCTAAGTTTTATATGCCAAAATACATTGACAATGACAATTCTCGCAACGTAACGAATCACTGAGCAAAAGTTGGGAAAATAGAAGTAGGTATGCGTACTTAGCAAATGGTGCACCTTCGAAACACTTTTGAAGTTTTATGGCGTATTAAGCAATTATAAACTTTACTAATTATGAACTAGTTAATAAACTATGCACAGTCTAAATTGACTATAAGTAAATATACCGACATCACTTACGTTATTAACTTGGTGTACAAAATCTCGTTATAGTGCAAACTATAAATGTCTAAAAACCAGTAATAAGCACCGGCCAAGTCGGACTCGTGCTTACGATCACGAACTGAATTGAAGAAAACACAATTTTAAAAATGTTACAGAAATTTATCATTTGTTTAGGGTACGGAATTCTCAGTGCGCAAGTCCTATACTCGCACTTGACCGGTTTTCAATTTTATTTGTTAATCATCGGCAGCGGCGGCCTACTCGTACCATGTGCCTACTACGTCGTCGTAGCGACACAACAACTCGCTGCGTAGGTAGTTGTAGCGGTGGCAACGAAGCGGCTAGTCGGTGCGTCACCCACAAACCAGCAAAGCCTGCTGTGGTCCTTGCCACATTGCATAACAAGGAAGCGAAAAAGTAAAACACAACTACGATAAAAAACGCCCACTTGCAAACAAGAGTATGATCTCGTTTTTTATATTGAAAGACATATCTGTACATAACTACGTAGCCTGCTAAAATCTTAATCCTCATTTAGGCTTTATTGGGTTAAAAAAGCAAGCGCTGTCGTATTTTTTTAAACTGAAATGCTGCTTGACTTTCATCCAATTAACTTACCTAAAGCTTAGTTTAACTAAACATACAAATTGAAAATTTAGACCTATTTATAGCAAAGTTTGATAAATTTAAATCGATCAAACTGAGTAAAACTTGAAGCAGGCAGCTTTCGTGTAGTGAAGAAAATTTTGCAATTTTCTAACACAGTTTCTAAATCGATAAAGTCGACTTTAAATCTTTGCCAAATAGTATGTGATTTTAAATATAGGTTATTTGCTTGTATTGTAAATTGTGTAGGCTCGTTGGGGAAAGTAGTTTAGTATCTTGGGTAGCATCTACCGATTACCATTTGTCAGTAAAAAATAGCCACCCTGTATGGGAAACTAGCAAAATGTATGTGGAGTTAGCAGTAATCAGTAAATACCGCACATTTAAAAATGTGAATCTAAACATTTCGTCACACAAAAATGGCCAAGTGTGTATCCTTGGACGCGTAGTGTATAAGTTAACAGATACTAGGGATATTAGGGATGCGGCTCTACCTAATTAAAGTGTGTAAATGTGTAACATAAAATGTATTCTATGTCACTCTACAATTAAGATGGTTCTAATTTCACCTCGCACCCAAAATATTTAAAGCTGTTTTACATACAGTCGGTAGCAGTGAAACAATTATACATAAGTACACTCTCTAAAAAAATCCCTCCCAAAAATTCCCTCCGGTTGGGGTAATCAAGTAAAACGAAGCGAGAACTCATCGAAATCGTTAAGTGTAAAAAGCGAAGTCTCGCAATTCTTCCACGTTGGGTTGAGCTGAGTTGTTTTTTTTATGTACACGGCGTAGCAAAATAGATTTTTGATCCGTTAACTGGGACTGGTTACAAATTGTGTTCTACAGTTATTTAATTTCACAATGGTGTCGATTCGGTGTTTACGATTAAACTTATTTGACAGGACTAAACTAAATTTAAGCGTCCTGTCCTTGTCTTTTCGATATAGAAAGAAAAAGACGGAATACTTAAATTAAGTTTAATCCTGTCAAATAAGTTTAATCGTGAAAACCGAATTGACACCATTGTATAAATATAATTATTACGAGACTTGGCAATTTTTACATGTATTATTTTTAATAGCATTGCTTTATTTACATTTAGAGAAAAAAAAATCGTTGTAAATCGTTGTTATCAACTAAAATCAAGACTGTCGTTGCTGTCGAAGCAAACCTTAATGACTTCTTAATGTGTATGGAAATAAAAAAACTGATAATAATTTAAATGGACACAATGTATTCAAAGAAAAATAAATTGTACAGATCCGGGCACGCATTTTTTTTATTTATTGGCCTCTTAGTGTAATACAATCGATACCCATCAAAATATCAAGTCTATTTGTGCCATGACAATAATTCCTTACTACTCAGTCGCTCGCTGCCGCTCGCCCTCGAGAAAGTAAGAATGATAATCTTGAGTCTCCTTGTCCTGAACGTCCGAAAAGTTCAAAAGGCCTTACTTTAGAAAAGTTTTTGCACGCAGGTATTACTACATCAGTATGTATTCAGGGGTTAATTAATTATTACGAAAGAATTATGAGATGTTTATGATTGTTCTGGTCAACTTTTATGGCAAGTCTCGGACAAATTAAACTCCTGTTTATATAAGCGAAGGTCAACGTTACTGAAAATATCCAAAATATTCTTCGTACCTCCAAACCTTAGTCTTAACGGTAATAACTGTTTGGCAAAATTAATTAGAAATTATTGTATTATTGTGACTTAGTTGAATCGCTTATCGATCGCGGGAAACCTTACCGGTGCGTGGTTGCTGTTTGGTGACAACACTTTGCGAACCCTCGTTAGAGTCTAGATAAATAGATCATTAAAATGGTTTTATGTAGTTTTGATGTTATTTTATGATAATCGATATATTAAATATGTATTTATTTTACCGTTAGTTTGGAAGAGAGAAAGTATTTGACACAAGCCCGGCAACATAAATATGTATATTTAACATTTGTGAGGTAGTGTTAGGTTTGCATTACGTTAGCCAACATTTTCTTCATTTTTCCAAGAACTGTTCAAAGCAAATGAACATTTATGTATTTGCAAATGAGAAAAACATTGTCACAGTACAATGGCCTAGATCGCGAGCTGAAGGTCGATCGCGGAAGTTCGAGTGCGCTAAGGGATGATTACCACTGCTAATCCCTCAGTCATTGTCTGCTGCGGCGGCGGCGCCGGCGTAGGCTAATCTTGTGTTGCCAAGGTCACTGCAATACACTTACATACGCTTCCAGGAAAATCTTTGCAACAGGAAAGATTGTAAAAAACAAAAAAGTAGATTTTGATTGAAGATTGTATTTTATCTCTCTGTCTCAGCAGCTCATATTAATTATGTTTATTTGTTTCATTTATATGATTTTGTATATTGCTTCCCTCACATTAGTCGCCAAGTTTAACTAAGCACGAGTTCGGGTACATTATTAGACCGTTATGCTTTGGGTGAACTTCACGCCTTGTATTTTTTGTTTTATTTGACATAAACTCTTAATTGAAAACTAGCCAGAGAGAAAGGTGTGGGGGCGTGCCGCAGCCAGCCCCGCCCACACGACCTCCACGCCCCGGTGGACCTTCCCGCCACGGATGTTATCCTAGATTTACTTAAGAAAAACTATAACTTAAAGAAATCTAAAACATGATACGTATACACAAAAATTAAAATCATTTTTATTGTTTTTTTATCATATAAGTAATTATTCTGTTTTTTATTAATTAATTCTACTAAAAAAATTTTAAGCAATGCAAGCACAAGATTTATTTATGATTTAGGCTGCACTGCATAATTATCGTTAGGGTTCCGTACCTGAAAAGTAACCCTTATAGTATCACTTCGTTGTCCGTCTGTCTGTCTGTCTGTAAAGACCCTTTTTCTCAGGAACGCGTGGAGGTATCAAGTTGAAATTAAATTCAAATAAGTCTGCAATCTCTTGGACCTTTGAAAAAATCAAAGTTCTAAGTCAACGCAATCAAAAGTTACGGCCGTTTATGCCGCATATTTTGACACTCGCAAGGGAATCAAAACCTATAGGGTACTTCCCGTTGACCTAGGATCAATGAATTTGTCAAGAAGCAATGTCTTATTGCACAAGTAAAGAGAAAAATCTGTAAATATTCCTTTGCAGTTGGCAAACTGACCGCGACCTTTGTCGATGTATGAGTACAACAGTTTTCCAACAGCAAAGTTTTTAGTACTAGTATCAGTAGTAGAGTCTCAGTGTTTGGCTTGTACTAAACCACCGAGCAAGTTTTCATCTAAATGGCAAGTTTGTAGATGTTAAATTTCTCAGAATATCCGGCTGTCGTCATACTTCAAGTTCTAACTACGATTAATTCTACGTACAACTTAGAACCTGAAATAGAAACCACGTTCCCTGTGTTCGTCTCCAAAAATAGCGCAAAAATTTTTTTTACAAGTCTACCAAATTGAATTCAGTAAAATCCCTTTTATCTTTAATGACAAAATTAAATCTCGCTTGAATAATTTCTAAATATGTATCTCTAAAATCGGAAAATCAATTTGAAAGTGATTACCTCTCGTAGATAAAAGGCACAGTTCACGTCGAAAATTGTGAAGCCTATAAGAGACACGAATTTTTTACGATAAAATATTTGTGGTAATCAGTTATTGTTCTTTTATGTGTTTCAGAATGTATTATTAACGTGTGGTAAAAGAATAACGTGGTGGTAACCAATTCAAAAAACCGGCCAAGTGCGAGTCGGACTCGCGCATGAAGGGTTCCGTACCATCGTACAAGAAACTCCAAAAAACACGTGTCTTGCATTTAATTTTAATTTTTAAATATTTTTTTATTTTTTACGACTATAGCAACTAGCAAGCAATGCAAACTCTGTGAGCATTTCAAGCGTTTACCTGTTGCCATTATTAAGATCGAGCAAAAAACGCAAAAACAAACCATATTTCTAGTAGGGGAACCCCCTTTAATTTATTTTTATTATTTGTTGTGTTGGCGGTAATAGAAATACACACTGTGAAAATTTCAACTGTCTACCTATTACGGTTCATGAGATACAGCCTGCTGACAGACAGACGGACGGACGGTCCCGTTGGCCTTTGGGTACGGAACCCTAACTGTTGTTTCGAACTTGGTACAGGGCACTGTATCACTCATCATCATCATCCTTTCAACCCTTTACACTTCCAGTACACTTCCAGATTGTTTTCGTATTTCAATGCCTTTGCAAAAAATTGTCGATTCTATTTTTTCTTTTATACGGTATAACTTATCGGTGAATCTTTATTGAGTTTATAAAAAACACTTTCTGGATTCTATGCATCTTTTTCATACTAATTTTTTGTCTTTCCTATGTAGTAAAATATACTAGATTGAATTTCCTGTTTTACATGTATCCCATATTGTACAGGGAAGTGATAATCATGGGGTATATAAATAAGTTGATGTGGGGTATTTAATAGAAATTATTAAAACATGATTTGGAATAGGCAGGGAGATGATGATTACACTTACACTTTCTAATTAAACAAGATTCCTTGACCTATAATTTTTGCGGTTACAACCTTTCTAATCGCATTTTTAGCAAAGTTTGGACAGTCAGCTAAAAAAATTGAATTATTAGTATGAAGGTTCCTTGAGCAAGTTCAAAATAACCCATGTTTTTTTTAATCCGTATTTTTCAAGCACGAATACTATTTCTATTCTTTACTTATAACTAGGAATGTTTATTGCTGTTTTATATTTTTTTTAAAGTTCGTCTTCATAAGAGGTTTAAAGGGGTGTTGATGTTTATAGAAATTCAATTTCTAACGTGCTTGATGGCCTATTTATTTACATCCGAAGTCTACGATACGAGTACGAAGTCGCGGCAGCTCAACGACACTGGTGGACTAAAAAATCGACTCAAGATTTGTTGCTCGACTTTTGAAAAATAACTCAGTCTACAAAACTGCTAAACACTAAAAGCAAAAAACTAGAAAACCATCAAACTAAAATCATAAACAGTAAACACACAGTTTTTGAACTTTTAGTTTAGTTTTATTTTGCTACATTAAGTTAATTTTCCAAAAGTCGTGCATGAAACTTTGAGTCGGTTTTTTTGTCCATGAGTATAGTAATGACATTTCCTGAAACCGATAAAGAAAGAAAGGGATAGGTTTCTTGCATTATAATTCTAATAACTAATTAGATATAATAGATCGAATAACGATACACGATAAATATAGATACAGATTAAAAAAGACATCATAAAATCGAAGAAGCCTTGTAGAAAAGCATACTAGTAATACTAGCTAGTAACCTATAATAGTAAGCTTGGACACAGAACCAACTAAACAAGTCCGAATGTTGTAATAAGTACGCAAGTGGCGCGGTGTTATTCAACAAGCGGTCGAGTTTTGCAGGTTATGTTCGCGCTACAACTAGCTGAGCCGGCGACATTGGAAAATTTTCATTCCGATATGAATTATTGCTTACGTAACATGTAGTGGCATTTCCTCGGTGGGTGACGCAACCGCTGTTTCCTAGTTATAGCCAATGATATTACAAGCTGGTGCATTCGGTCGTAGGTACACTGCGATAGCGGCTCTCACATTTATACGTTTCATGTAACGTTTTATTCCCTTGAAACCTGCTTATGTATATTTATAGAGATTCCGCCGAATAAATTACGTGGTTATTTTTATATTTTTTAATGTATCTTTAATAATAGACTACGTAAAATTGCAAGGTATTTTTGTATGAATCTGCTTCGTGAATCAAATGATACCTATGCGAAAAAGGTATCGCTGAAATGATGACCATGGCGAACTCTCCCGACGACGACGACGTAGGGTAGGCAGTGGGCACGAGTATATTGAAAGGGTTAGGTAGTAGGCATCTCGCACATGAAATTTCTCGCACTCGTACGAGTTAACACATTAAAGAAATGGTACTGGTCCTTTACCACACCTATGTGTGCAACTTGTCCTCCTTAAAGTTCGGTAGTAGTCGACTGAACACACACGTTGAATCAGGTTTTTAAGGCCTACAATGAGTGTTTAGATTTCGCAGATAGAAGGTAAGTAGAAACGAACCAGAATAGAACCGAAATAGAACCAGGGGTTTAGCCTGTGCGTTGATCTATCTACTTTGGACCCCCGTTTCACCCCCTTAGAGGGTGAGTTTTGAAAAATCCTTTCTTAGTGCACCCCTAGACCTCATAAGAAACCTACTTCCCAAATTTGGGATGTCTAGCCCCAGGGGTTTGGCCTGTGCGTTGATTTATCTACTTTGGACCCCCGTTTTACCTCCTTAGAGGGTGAGTTTTCAAAAACCCTTTCTTAGTGCACCCCTAGACCTCATAAGGAACCTACTTGCCAATTCTGGAATCACTAGATTCAGAGGTTTGGCCTGTGCGTTGATTTATCTACTTTGGACCCCCACTTCACCCCCTTAGAGGGTGAGTTTTTAAAAATCCTTTCTAAGTGCATCCGTAGTCCTCATAAGGAACCTACTTGCCAAATTTGGAATCTCTAGACCCAGGGGTTCAGCCTGTGCGTTGATTTATCTACTTTGGACCCCCGTTTTTTTTTAAATCCTATCTTAGTGCAACCCTCTAAAGAACCTACATGCCAAATTTGCAATCTCTAGACTCAGCAGTTTGGGCTGTGCGTTGATATGTCAGTCATTAGTCAGTCAGTCAGTTCTTTTCTTAACTGATACATTTTACATTTTAGACGCTGACTGATATAAGCACCATAGATCTCGATAAGATACCTTCCATACATAATCGACAAAGCTGAACACGTTAATGAACCGACTTCAATCGTAACAACTACATACAATTTTGCTGTTTTTTGTTTTTGTTGATTTTTTAAAAAGCGCTGAGTCAATTTAGATAAAATTTATATGGGACCACCTCTGAAGTATTACGTACCAAACGAAAAAAAAACATCAAAATCGATTCATAATTGGCAGAGTAATCGCGTAGCATACATACAAAAAAACAACATACAGTCGAATTGAGAACCTCCGCCTTTTTTGAAATCGGTTAATAAAACTGTTAATGGATGTGTGCAACTATGCAACGATAAAATTAATTTAATTATATTATTCCATCTGCTCTGTACCAAGAATGTACCGAGGCGTAAGTATTTTAAATATTAGTTACCTAAATAGACAACCTTAATTCACATTCTGTTGAACTATTAATGCATTGATAAGTCAATTCCATTTAGAATTTAGATCATGTTTCATCAAACTAACCAATTTAAAAAATGGTGATATTGTTTAATCCATCGCAAAGTCTGTTCTCGTACCTACCATAGATCTCGATAAGAAAATAACACTGTTAATGGATGTGTGCAACTATGCAACGATAATTGCACACTCGATGCTCTTGTGATACTGGTATACCTTAGTAGAGGAGTGTGACGCATAATATCTGCGGCAGAGGGAGGAGGGTAGGGGAGGGCATGTGCAAGGTCACGGCAGCGCGGCGCTTCCGCATGCAATATGTGCAGTGTGAGGTGCGGTAATACGCACGCGCGCGTCTTGCAGCGGCGGCGGCACCGCGCTATCTGCGATGCGATATTCGTCAGTTATTGGTTTAGCCAGTACAAGGCTACGCTACTCGTGCCGACACAAGTTTCAGTTTATAAATTAATGAAAATAAAAGTAAAAAGGAAACATTTCTTTTGCTTCTTCAGTAAGTTATATTGTATAATCTATTTATACTTTTAAAAAAGTATCAACATTATGTAAGGCTATTAAATGTGTTAAAGTGCGTAATCTATCAAAGTACAACCAAAACTACCAAATCTTCTTCTTCTATTTAAGAGCAAAGCTCTTGTCGGTAGAGCAATTTCCAACTGTTCCTGTCCTCTGCCATCATCTTGATCTCCCGATACGACCCTACAGCAACCTACTCCTTTATCTGTTCTATTTTAAGGTGTCCTCGAAGCATCCCAGTGGCAGGACGGATTTTCATGAATGAGGTGTCTATCGATTCGTCTAAACCATGCGATTCATATAGATAGGCTAGATTTCCATAAAACCGAAATGGCGGCTGTTAAATTTAAAGAAAATTATATCAGTGAGCCAGTTTGTAGTATTTTTTTCGAATGACCTTCTCCCAGTTGTAGTCTCTGAGATATCTTAAAGAGAGTGAATAAGTTTGACAATTGTATATTCGAATTAGTCCGCGAATCAAATATTCAAATAGTAACAAAATTGGTGTAGGACCCGTTACTGGGGATTCCACTCATCGTACTGAATAACTTTTGTTCTACGACTTTGCTCAAATCGCAAAAAAATTTGAACTGCATACAAAAATAGCAAAACAAATGATCAATTTGTATGAAATGTCCAAAAAAATTGTTGTGATTTGAGCAAAGTCGTAGAACAAAAGTTGTTCAGTGCGATGAGTAGAATCAACAGTTATCGGGTCCTACACCAACTTTGTTACACTCTGTATATACTATAATGTTAATTACATACAACGATTACAATACAGGGTGTTAAATAGAAGTGCGTTTAATATTTTAAGGGGTTACTCAGAAACTTGATTCTGAGTACAGGTAGAATACAGGAAAAACATAAAAAGAAATCGGATCTACATTTTTTTCAGTTTCCCATACTAAATCTGAATAGTGAATCAAGAAGTTGTACGGAAAACTGAAAAAAAAATGCAGATCGGATTTTTTCAATGTTTTCCTGTATTCTATACTTGATTCTGAGTAACCCCTTAAAATTTCAAACGCACTTTATTTAACATCCTGTATAGGTACCTAAACCTAACAACCTGCTCCAGGAATGTTTTAACGCAACCTCGGAGAAGCGCTCAAGCATCGAGGCAGACTGTCTCCTTCAATCGCCCAATCATAATTCTTCTTCAATTGCTTTAGTTATAAATTCTCTAAGCTGTGATCTGCATCTGAAAATCGAATGAATAGATTGAATGTTATTTCCATTCGTTTCGATCTCTCCTTGTGTTGTTTCTGAAATTTTCCATAGAGCTGTATCAATGAATATGTTTGAAATAGAGGTGAAAGTGAAATATACCACCTGCTTACTTTTGAATTTCGATAAAAATATTTTTAACACTGGTACTCTTTACAAGACGATTAAATAATATTGAGTAAATAATTTTCACTAATCTACTTTCTTCTAGTCTTTTTTCTTCATTCGTATATCCATGATCTTCAATCATTTCATTATGTAGGTAATGTATTTTTTTGTTATTCACTATAAACTACAAAATTGGATTTAAAAGAATTTACTAAACCTAGTTTACCTATTTATGAGTATCTTATCGTATCTTACATCCAAAAAGGAACGTTCTTGAAACCAGCCACATTTGAATAACTTCAGAGACTCTTCAGTGCAATCGTCACTCACTACTCGTAGCAGTTGATGAAATTACTTAACTTCTCTTGAGTCGATTGAGCTCGAATCCGCTAGTACTATAATCCTGTCAAATAAGTTTAATCTTAAACACCGAATCGATACCATTATAATAAGACTGTTTTGCATAAAAACAAAACAGTTATTATTTAAGTGGAAAAACACACGGCATTGGTTGAAGATGCAATTGTAGTTTTCCTCTTTATTTAAGCTAGATTGTCTCGAAAAGCTTGTATCTCTCCTGTAATTCTCTTTTTTCCAAACGCGCACTCCTCAGCAGTTGCGTTCATCTGAACGCACTTGTCAATTGACTGTCATAGTCTTCATCAACCACCAGCAAGCACCTTGCTGCAATGCCGTGTGTTTTTCCACTTAAATAATAACTGTTTTGTTTTTATGCAAAACAGTCTTATTATTTGCGTTTTCAAAACACACGGCATTGGTTGAAGACGTGTTTGATATCTGCTGGTGGAGGAGCACAACGCTATGTGATGAAAGGTAGCAATCCTTCTGATGAAATCTTTACATAAGCAATATCCATTACATCCTGTTTTAAATTCTTTCCTCTTACTTAAATCTGAAGACCAAAAAACAAATATCATTTCTGATCTATCAACTGAAAGCATCACTTGTTTCAGAAATACTTAATAAGATAATATATCTTTTTTTTATATATATTTAATAACTATAAAAAGCAGAGTTCAGTAAATCACAAATCTAGATTTAAAATTTCAATATATTACTTGCCACATAACATGACTGTTAACTTAAAAAATAATAAAATTTTTGATTATATAAAACCTCTGATAACAAGTTCCTAGGTATCACTTGTAGGTCTTATATCATCCCATTATTACAACATTGCCTATCCCTCCAATGACTTCAGTTCATACAATAGGCGACTTCTAGATGCTGCTGCACTGAACACCTACTGTCTTACAGACTTGCAAGGTCAACTTACAGTATGCAATAAATATTCTGAACTTTTCATATGAGTAGGAGGAACTATGTGTAAACCCTGTCTTCAGGACCTCATAATGCATAAGACATAACTTGAATGACTTGGATATAAGACATTCGCAAGTCTTTCCAGTCCAGTGTCCTTAAAAAATGTAGTTATTTAAAAGTAAGGTGCCTCATATTTCCAAAGTTAAAGTAAGACAACCTGATTGTATGCTAACTCATCCTTAACTGTTCCTTTTCTGAACCGTAATATTCCAAGATTATGTATGTATAACAATTTGTATTGTTAAACACCATGGTTTAAATATAATATAAATTTTCAGAATTTCTTCATCTGCGCAGTGCAATTATGCGCCATAAATTAATTATTTACTGGAATAAAACTGCATCAATATTTGAAATTCATGAAAGTCCAAGAAAACGCATATATAAGGACATCTGTAACTTCAAAAGAAATAACATTTTGTCTCACATGACAAAAGAACACAAATATCATTGTACCCGGACACTGGTATAATGAGATGTAAAGTAACTCAAACACTGGATAAGTAAGTAGTAGGATAGCTAAACTCCTCTTGTTATTACCACTCTAGGTATTATTCTTATATGCAAACTGCATCTACAATATTATACTTATATTTGTTTTATTTATTTATTTATTATACAAATAAATTATGTATATAAAAATATTTAGCAAGTAATACTTAATTATGAGGCAATTCATCCTCATTTCTGTAACTCAACTGATTGACAGTTTGTAATAATATGGTCAGACCTGACCTAGGTAAACACATTTCAAGGTATAATATCCAGTTGTATTTTCCACAACTACTTATAATATTTAAGCTGTAATTAATTTCACACAAATGATATGTTATGCCTCATAGCAAATATAAGTTATTTTTATGGTGATAAATGACACTCCTTGCCTAAGAATAATATCAAAGACAATGCATACTTGATTAAAAAATAGGCATTATAAAAAATATCAGAGGACTCTCTGTAGCTGGTATATTCTGTTACCAGGGGAAAAATATCTACGTATATAGTGAAAAGATCTCCCAATCGAAGTAGATATATTTGGAGGCCTTGCTAGGGCCAAAAAAGCTTTAAGCTTTCCAATAATAGAAATATTTATATTTCATACTGAATACTCTTTAAATTGATTGATTCCGAACATGCCTTACAGGCAGGTGGATATCATTACCCTGATGCAGAGGTTTAGTTTGTGTTTATGACTTCTCACTTTGCAAATTTTAGCTCAGTACAATTATTAATTGCATACCAATACGACCAATTGATGAATAATTAATATACAGACTTCTTGATGAGTAGGTACTTTCAATTGGGTAATAGTTTCGGTTGAATATCATCAGTTCTTCATGGGGGGGTCAAGGAGCCCCTAGGACAGATGACTGCCCCCCCCCTGCTTTTTGCAAAAAGAAAATCAAATTAAACGAAGTTGGACATGGCTATCTCATTAGTACACTAGCAACTCTGTGGAATGTTGCATGTACCCATGTCATTGAAGCCTTTCAGAGCCCCAGTTATAACTCCTTACAGTTAAATTGTTACAGCTTCAGCCTTTAATCTACCACCTAGAAGTACGTTCTTTAGTAAAGCTGTGATCTTTGACACCGCTTACATGTGGTTTTACCAACTGTAACATGGTGGTGAGGTACTTAACTCTGACTACTAACAGAGTGGTTGAACAACCCTCTTAAGTTGTTTTGCATGGTAATCTCGCCATTGCAGTACATGGCAGAGCAGACCATACATTCAGCTATCGTCAGACACTAAAGTCTTGTTGCTGACAAAAATTAACACTATTAACCTCTCTCTGAAATTCCATTATACATGATTAGAGGTATATAGTATAGATAATCAAGCACTTCTTTTATATGAACTGTTAGATATTATCTCATTATGGTGACCCCTCTTATTGTATAGCCACCGAGGCCGGGGGTAACAAGTACTGTTCCAGCACAGATATAGAAATATGTATATAAAATCTAAGTATGGTGACCCCTATTATTGTACAGCCACCGAGGCCGGGGGTAACAAGTGCTGTTCCAGCACAGCTATAGAAATATGTATAGGAATTATGAGTATGGTGACCCCTATTATTGTACAGCCTCCGAGGCCGGGGGTAACAAGTGCTGTTCCACTGTTCCAGCACTGATATTCTGATCTATGATACACCATTACACAGCAGTAACATCACGTGCTGTCTCCTTATACAAGCAAATGGATATTATCCAGCGAGTCCCAATACAGAATACAGCCTCCGAGGCCAGCCTCCGAGGCCAGCCTCCGAGGCCGGGGACACAAGTGCACTTTCCAGCATAGATTTTACCATAAGTCGCCAAGGCTTCCGACTTTCTACAGTTCTGCCTATGGATGCATTTATTGATATAACGCACTGTAGGAGTAAGAAAGCAGACCCATATACCTATGGGAGTCTGATTGACTGGCACTAACTTACTTATAACCAGGTTCTAGGCATCTTGATATTATACAGGGCACCGTCTGATCTTGGTCCCAAATTGAATGTCCGGTTTAACTGACATACAAGGTTTTTTTTTTTTATGATATGTAATTGCAATAAATAAAAAACCTTTCATGCAGGCTAATACAAACAAACGTCTCTCCGAGATCAAAGCCTGTTTTAATTATAATCTGCATAATCCTCAGTGTCACTGCATAATAAGTGTACTATGAATGTTTTCGGCTTCTGCTACCAAGAAAAAATTGCTTCCTTCATAAAATTTCTTTACTTCACTCTATTTATTATTTTGCTCATTTAATCTTGTGATAACAGAAATGTACCTTTCAGGTCTCTATTATCATCTTAAAGTTCAACATTCAAAAAGTAATGCCTCAATTTGTAGAGGGATAAAAAAGGGATAAAAAAAAAAGAACGCCTGCCTCTATCAGTCTCGATCTTGCTTTATCCATTTCAAAGAAGGAAGTAAGTATATAGGTAGATAAGTCAGAGCCATATGTAACAGGAACAGGCTTGAGAGTTTCTCAGTTCCTAGATTAGTGACACTCAGGTAGCATCTGAATGCTACCCACCCAGACTGATTGTTAATTTTATTACTACTGGGTGGCACCCTCTGCACGGAACAAGCAGAGGTCAGAGGCACCTGGTGCTGGTGCAATTATTGACTGTGTACAATGTTTATTTAAAAGGTTGTACTAAACCTGTTTGCCCAATTACAGCATGATTCAGAAAATCATAACCCACAGACCTCTATAGGGCCAGAGAGGCAGAAGTAAACCCAAATAACTTAAGTGTTATAAGTTATAACAGTATTCTGACAGGAATATTCAATGTCTGACAAATATATATATTCTGTAATGTTCACTTAATATAACTCAGCTTCTCTTCTTTGTACCAATCTAGTTATTCTTAGAAAGAAGCAAAGTAAACAACAATTATGTCAGAGTTAAAAATCTAAATTATTTGAATTTCAACATTCATCACACTCCATGTGGACCACAAATAATAAACACCAAAAATACATTAACCTGGAGCACTTAGCATCATTACTACAAAGTATGTTTAGTATTGGTACATTCATCTGCGAGATACTTTTGCTCAGTATAGGGCTATTCAGGCAATTAATAAATGTTTGATTTAAAATGTGCCCCGTGACCCGTGCACTATAACACTGTAGGTAACTAAGCATATTCATTTAGCCCTACCCGGCTAACTGAAAGCACGAAAATAATCTCAAAGTGGTTAACTCATGCCTTGCTGATAAGTAGGGCCCAGCAGGCTCTAAGTAAAACAGTGATTATAATGAAAACAAAAAAGGAAGGAAACATACCTCTGCTTTGCCTTTGTTATATATAACAGTGTACTTGCCAAAACTGCTGATGAACAGTGGAGAGGAGCTTCGAGCCCCTGGTCCTCTTCCAAATATGAATAAAGTTACTGCCAGTGAAACGAAAAAATATGCCATGTTTACCGCTCTCTTCTGAAAAGAGCGGCATCGTCGGCTATTTACAACTTACGCAAATCCGTCTAAAAATGCACGCTGCGCGTGGTTATTGTGTTTTATGGCAAGCAAAGACCGAAAACACTTGTTTTTTGTGTGTTATTGGATTATTTCACAGGTTTTTTGTTACGAAGAAAGATTTTGCAAGCTTCTCGTACGAAAAACCACAACGCTATGACAGTCAATTGACAAGTGCGTTCAGATGAACGCAACTGCTGAGGAGTGCGCGTTTGGAAAAACACGTTTCTTAAGAGAATTACGGAGAGATACAAGCTTTTCGAGACAATCTAGCTTAAATAAAGAGGAAAACTACAATTGCATCTTCAACCAATGCCGTGTGTTTTGAAAACGCAAATAATATAGGTAACAGCAGTAAAGTCTAATTATGAAATGTTGTACTCTCAAAGAACAGCGTTTACACATTGGGCTCGAAGTGCCGGCGCATTTTCGTTGACCAACACGAATTGGGTACCAAAGTTTGTTCTGAACGGTTTGACGATTCCATCGATAACAGGTGTTTGTACATATATCATAGAGCCTTGGTACATCAAAGGTGATGTAGCTCCAATCATTATCCCGGCCCAAAAGGAAACCGATTTGCCGCCTTGCCGAACGGTTCCCGTGGCAATTCTTTGCCTTTCGGAGTTCCCAAGCTTTTTGAACATGTTTGTGTGAAATGTGAGAAAGTCATAAAAACCTTTGTCATACATTATTGTATTACGTAATACTATATCCAATCAGTTTAGCTTTAAGTTTGGAATGAATATATCATTGTAACAACATTTTTTTATTCATGCTTCCAAGAATTTTTTTCAGTATCACTTGGTTTTTTCAGAAAAAAAGCACAAGGTAGTTCTTATTTTCATTTCTTGAATTTTGTATTTACAATGATATTTTGCTTTACGCTTCAATAAAAAAGCTACATAAGAGTTACATTTTTGTATCTGAAATAGACCTTTTCTCGGGAAATATATTTTTTGTAATGTAACAGACTATAAAGCCAAGACAAACGACGACGACGAGTATGCTCGCTTCCGTCTTACGGTCTCTGTTCGAATTGTATCGCTCGCTAAGTATGAGAAATTCAAAAATATTTTGATGGAAAAGTTTTAAAATGTAGCGTTGCAAAATTAAAATAAAGTAATATTTATTTTAATTTATGAAGTGTTTGTCAATTAAATTGATGTAAACTGTTGATTTGAGAAATTAAAAGTCTGCAAGTCATTGCGTTGTTTTTAACAATTACCAAATACACCGAGAACCTAAAATAATGTGCATCGCAACACTTTTATTTAATGCTGTACTACTCGACCTATTTAATTTGGCGAAAAGCTTTCATGAAATGTATTTTTTTTTAACAAGCAATATGTTACTAAAAGTAAATATATTTTCATTTCACATAGAGGTCGGGGAAGATAGTTTTATCCCGCGAACAAACCCATTTCGTCGCACGTTGCACCCTTCAGAATAGAATTATAAAATATAAGTTCTCATATTTATTATTATTATTTAATGATATTGAGATACCTAAGTGAAACGATCTCTATAATTAATAGTTTATTGTTTACCTCTGTAGGACGAATACGAGCGCTGCGTTGGCGTACGAGCTGACGACGGGGGACGGCGGCGGCGGCTGCGGCGAGGCGTCGAGCACGCTGGTGCCGGCGCAGGCGACGCAGCCGCCGCCGCTGCAGCATGCGGCGCACGCGCACCCCCCGCCCGACCCGCGCAAGAGGAAGGTTCAGCAATTGTAAGTTTACTTTTGTCCCATTAATAGTTCGTCCCTTTCCATTAGTATTTCGTGTTGCTCGTCAATGCAAGTAGGTCATTGTGGTCAAATGTGGAGGAACTGTTCTTTGTCTTCGCTTGCCCTTGCTACTTAACTTACGTAGTTCACCTTATGAGAATCTTAATAAACTTACGCATGATAAAATAATTATTTCTTTAAAATCCACATAAGCGAGCGACCTGCGTTCAGGCCGCAAAAGACAGATCCGAGGCCTGGCTATTTGGCGGCAATAGTCGGCTCCCCATAAAAAAAAATCCGCTTGTACAACAAGAAGACGGACCGGTGATAATTTACAGCATTTCGTCTTAAAGATATACTTTAATTTTTACGAGTAATTAAAATATATATATACATATTTAGAAGAATGACAATATCGACGCTAAAATATGTTTCGAAAATATTATTTCCGTTAACACGATGAAAATCTGCAAGTGATTCTCGAATTTAAATACCTTAGCAAAATTATATGATGTCAGCTGTATCGAGTGTCCATGAAAACAAGTCGCGAGTGTTAGGAGTAAACGCTCGAACAGCTATTTTACATTTTGTTTATTCCCTGTCAGTTTGAAATAGATTTTTCCGAAATCTAGAGCGAACTAAAACTAATGAATCTGTATGTTTTTTTTTCAGCAATTCAGACAGATACGAAATGCCTACGCCAGCTAGTGCTACCCGCAAACGGAAACCGTCGTCATAGTAAGTATAACGTGACTTTTTTCTTACCTAATTACATTTCAACAAACATTTTGTTTCTCGAGAACTTTTATTTTACCTACTACAATTTTAATTGCAATAAAATAAAAGTTTGCTACACTTCATTTAAAATTTGTTTAAAATTTTCAAGGTTTAAGTAGAGAATTTTAACTTAGTTATTTATTTATTTATCGTGTACTATATGAGTTCTCTTCCAAACTAACTATACCCCCTTCGATAACAATATTGGTAATACCATACAAACTCGCAAGTTAACCTTTTGCGTCGCGTCAAAGTCGTCGCTACAATACGAGCAATTAACTGTGGTACAGCGAGCCCGTCCATTGACGGCTGTTGCCGGGCAACCCGGTTCTTACATTTTCACAATAGTCCCGTGGATGTTTTTGTATAAGTATTTCCTATCACTTAAAGCGTCCCGTACTACACGTTTGGAATAGAGACCCATCTTTAAAAAGCCTCCTTTGAATATGTATTGTAGACTTAATATCCAAGAATTTAACTTAGGTGTCTTTCATACTTCCATTGCAACAAGATTCTTTAGAGAAAAAAATAGTAGGTCAACATCTGCCCCTGAATTTTTAATTTTTTTTGAAAGGCTGTTCAAAGTTTGAAAATCAGCGTAACGTCATCATCACAGACTTACACCCCGCTCCGGGAGCGACGATATAAAACTTCTTTGGTCACCGTTTTACTAATAAATTTGACATAAAATGGTGACGTCAAGCTGCTGCTTTTCTGGGAAAAGTAACTGAACGTAACAATAGTAACTAGATATATTTAGAGTTTAAGAGCGCCCTGAAGTTTCTTTAAATCCACAATTGGTAAGCCCTTGGCATCATCTCACCTGGTGGTTAGTGACGATAATGCCGAAGATAGAAGCGGACTTACCAACGGAATGGGGAACTGGCTATCTTATCTCCATGCCGAAACACATCAATGCTATTAACATTGATGGTTGGCGGCAAGACTTACTTAATATGGTTGGAGGCCAGGCGGTCTAAGAAAATGCCCTACCACCAACCAAACCGAGGCTTACAAAGTCTGACTCCGCCGGGAATCGAATCCGCGACCTCCTGCTGTGAAGCGAGCCGACTACCCACTAGACCATGGAGGCGGTTAAAAGTTCAAGTTTGTGATTTTTTTTTTATTTATGTAGAAAGTAAACGGCTGATTATAATAAAATCTGATATTATCTGTAATCGGATTAAGTACTTTATAGATATTGGCAGTGTAAAACCACGTAAAACCTAATTAACTTAACTGGAACGACGAATGCAGGATGCTTTCTGACATCGGTAACAATGAAACCGATATAGGTACGTTACCCACCGCTGGGGCAGTCACCGTGACCCTTGAAGCTGGGCGCTTTCAGGAATAATCAGGGATTTATCACAGAATATATTTACATAATATTGTATAATATATCTTGGATAACACATCATAGTTATTAATAGTTGATATTGTTATCAAGGTCAAATTGCGCCTTATCCAGAGCCCCATCTAGTTTAACCTGTGATATTCACGTGGGTTAAAGTTTGGAAGATTTGTCGTCAATGCCAATAAAACTTTGTAATTATTCGCCGCCGATTGGGATTTGACGACCTCTGCTAACGTAATATTAAATGGATAAACTTACATTTGTAAGGAAAGTACACGTAAGATATTTATAGACCTCGTTTTGTTTACCAAGTTCATTTTTATTGTTACTTTTTAGCGGAGCGGCCAGCGCTTACGATGACGACGGTGAGAACGACTGTAGGTCTTCCCCTACTTTATCTGATAAAAAGTAAGTTCGCCAATTATAGCGTCTGGATAACAACTATAATAAATTACGTACAATATAAATAAATGAAAATGAATTCGTTACTCATTTCCCGTAAATAACTAAATTCACCTAATGTATTGTCAATGGGCAGACTATAAACAAATCCTAACGTAAGCTTATGGTCTGGAGAAACTTCAAGAAATGATTTTGATGCTTGTGCTTTAGAAGAATGCTACGTTATAGTGTCTGCCTGTCTAATTCCCTTATGGAAGGCCTAACTATATTTAACATGAACATCTTCAGTCGGAAATGCGGATTGAGGATGAGACCAATGAGGCACATTCAGCCGGATGCCGATTGCTATCACAAAATGGCAGTCATAAGCCGTGCTGGATTGTCGTGTGTGAAGTATACCTATTATCCTTTTTTAAACTCGTGTACAGAGACCAGACTCTCAGTGCTAATAGATTGTTAGTGTATGAAATAGTTTTTATTATATTATTATTTAATATTATATTGTAATTTTGTTTACAGGCAAAACCACAGCGAGATAGAAAAGCGTCGGCGCGATAAAATGAACACGTACATAACGGAGCTAAGCTCAATGATTCCGATGTGTGGCGCTATGGCTCGCAAGCTGGATAAGCTGACTGTTCTGCGCATGGCGGTGCAGCACCTGCGCTCGGTGCGCGGGACCCTCTCGGCCGGCCCCCTCACTGCGCGCCCCCGCCCCGCCTTCCTCTCCGAGAGGGAACTCAACGGGCTTATACTGAAAGCTGCGCAGGACTGCTTCTTACTAGTCGTCGGCTGTGATAGAGGCCGGCTACTTTACGTCTCGGCTTCTGTTAAAAAGATGCTGCATTATGAACAGGTGAGCGGTTAAATGTCGACTGACTCGGTGGCTAAGTGGTTAGCGCTCCTGACCACTGATCCGAGAGTCGTGGGTTCGATCCCCACAGGGCAAATTTTTCTGTGATGAACAGAATTGTTTGCTCTGAGTCTGGGTGTATTATATCTATTATATGTATGTATTTAAGTATATGTATGTATATCAGTCTCTGATTTCGATAGTACAGGGATAGTTTGGGGCCAGATGACCGTGTGTGATTTGTCCCGGATATTATTATCATTATGTTGTTGTCACTGTCAAAAAGTGTCGGTGGCGCAACGGGTAGTGACTCCGTTCTCCTAACCAGAAGTCTCGGGTTCAAATCTGGCCATTGTGCACCAAAAGTTATTCGAAACACACGTGCATTTTCTTACCGACGCTTTAACGGTGAAGGAAGACATCGTGAGGAAACCTGCACATTTTGATTTCTAGATGTGTATGATGGTCGCGTTGCGCACGTCCATAGGTGTAAATCTAAATGCCCTACACGTGACTGCGGGTGATGCTAATATCAACTCTAGACAACCGCCGTCTATACCTTGTGGATAAGACCGTTAAATGTGCTACATAAAATTAAAGAGAAGAGACTGTCACTTCATTCATTAAACGTCATAATTTGACATAAAATCTGTGGTACATTAGACTGACTCGGTGGCTAAGTGGCTAGCGATCCTGACCTCTGATCCGAGAGTCGTGGGTTCGATCCCCACACAGGGCAAACTTTTCTGTGATGAGCAGAATTGTTTGCTCTGAGTCTGGGTGTATTATATCTATATATGTATGAATTTAAAAGTATATGTGTATGTATATCAGTCTCTGGTTCCCAAGATACAGGAATTCCTAGTTTGGGGCCAGATGACCGTGTGTGATTTGTCCCAGATATTATTATTATTATTATTATTAAATACTAGATAATAGAAACTCCATTATTGCGGATTTTTTTGTCAGATCTTCTTTCATGAACAAATTATGCACTAGATCCGATGAAAGTTGTTTTTTTATGACTGTAATAAATCCATCACACTAGGCAACCACGGTCTATAAATACTATATCGTTTTGGACAGCACGGTTGATTGTGTGTGTGCGCCGCACAAAAACAAAGAAAGAGCATTGGACTGTTAGTGCTCGGTTTTCCCTTACCCACCTACTCTTTAGATTTTTTGAAAACTGTGCAAAATGGCTCACGAATTTCCTAAAACTCGCGCCTTCCCGAGATATTTCCGGAAACATTTAACTTTTGATATGCGACTTTTCTAAAAACGTAAAAAAAGTTTGGACTTCCCATATGAACTTCCTAATCAGCTGGAGGATTTATTTCAGGAAAGTCGTAAAGATTTACTATGAGTAGAAGCCCGTTAATACGTACGTTATAAATTAAGATAATTTCTTTGCAGAGTGAACTTCTTGGTCAAAGTTTATTCGACATCCTGCATCCCAAAGACGTCGCTAAAGTGAAAGAGCAGCTTTCTTCCTCTGATCTCAGTCCACGCGAACGGCTTATTGATATCAAAAGTACGTATGTTTAATCTGTACCCAGTTTTATTGCCTTTTATTGTTAAAAAATTGATTAAGTTTGCTAAGTTTGTTTGTTAACTATGCAGCAATGTTGCCAGTGAAGGCAGACCTGATCGCAGGCTCCTCACGGCTGTGCCCGGGGGCGCGCCGTTCGTTTTTCTGTCGCATCAAGTGTAAGACGTCGCCCGAACAGAACACTGTGCCGTCGGTGCCGGTTAAGGAAGAGGGTGAACCTACCAGCAAGATCCGGAAGAAACAATCAAACGAAAAGAAGTACTGTGTTGTACAATGCACAGGTTAGTAATTTTTTATTTCTATTCTATTTCAGTAAATAACGACTTAAGTAAATACTGCTGCGATGCGAAGGTTTTTGAAAAATATTTGCGAATATTTCCTATTCCCAGCTTTTTTGGCGAATTAATGACAGTTTGCGAATTGGATGATTGTTTCTGTGAATAATAGCTATGCAACTGTTTTAATAATGTAGTTATGTGAGTTTGAATGTAAACAGCCGGTAGAACTACTTGGCTCAACCTTGCTTTTCGGAAACACTTCCGAAAACGTTGTGTGTAACCGACTTTGTACTACCTAAAAAAAGATGAAAAAAGATGGTGTAATATTTCATCAACTTACGGATTATATTGGTTCTCAAAAACTTGTCTGTGCTTTATCTGTCAATCGATTGGTTTTGTTAGCAAGAAAAGAGTTTATTTCAAGGAGTTTATATTCACCTACATATTATTTTAGAAGTCTTACCAAAAAAGCTTACCATGAGGTCATAATTATCCAGTGAGTATAAAAAAGCCTAAATTTTTGAGCTATAGTTCTGAAAGTTTTGTCTACCTTGGTCGAAGTTCACCAGTAACAAAAAATAATCCAAATGGTGGAAAACAAAATGGCCGCCATGCAAAAACGGCACATATCAAAATTCAATTTTCGACATGTATTACTATTAGTATCTCTCTCTCCTATCTGGTGATGGGTGTTCAAAGTAAATAACATACAATAGAAGACGAGGAAATTGGATTGACGAATGAAAATCCAAGATGGCGGATCCAAGATAGCGGTTGCAAAGAAAGTTGCACCGATTCGTCTGAAATTTCGTATACGGGGGTATTTAGTGTCGCCGATGACGACTATTGGTTTTTAGGGTTCCTTAGCCAAATGGCAAAAAACGGAACCCTTATAGATTCGTCATGTCTGTCTGTCTGTCCGTCCGTCCGTATGTCACAGCCACTTTTTTCGAAACTATAAGAACTATACTGTTGAAAATTGGTAAGTAGGTGTATTCTGTGAACCGCATTAAGATTTTCACACCAAAATAGAAAAAAAACAATACATTTTGGGGGTTCCCCATACTTAGAACTGAAACTCAAAAATTATTTTTTCGTCAAACCTATAGATACTATAGATAGGTCTTCAGAAATGATATTGAGGTTTCTAATATCATTTTTTTCTAAACCGAATAGTTTGCGCGAGAGACACTTCCAAAGTGGTAAAATGTGTGCCCCCCCCTCCCCTGTAACTTTTAAAATAAGAGAATGATAAAACTAGAAAAAATATATGATAATACATATATACATAACCATGCAAACTTCCACCGAAAATTGGTTTGAACGAGATCTAGTAAGTCGTTTTTTTTTAATACGTCATAAATCGTAAACCGCAAATTACCTTTCATTCAAGTTACAACGAACTACAAGAACTTTTATATTACTTATGTTACTTGCTGCTACGGAACCCTTCATGGGCGAGTCCGACTCGCACTTGGCCGCTTTTTCTATTACGCCATTTTAAAATATGGCCGCCACACTTAAGTTTTTTGGAGACTTTCATATGCTCGTTTGTGCTTTGTGGATACTACAATATTACTGATATATTTATTTATTGGTAGGATACCTAAAATCTTGGGCCCCGGTGGATATAGACGGCACGAACAGCGCAGGGGAGGGGGGCGAAGAGGGCGATACGTGCAACTTGTCGTGTCTGGTGGCGGTGGGTCGCGCGCTTCACGACATGGCCCCCGCGCCGTTTTCCTCCCCGCTGTCGCCGCCGCGGAGTCCTCTGCAGTACGTCTCGAGACACGCTACAGATGGGAAGTTCTTATTCGTTGATCAGAGGTAAGTTTAGGTCTCTTCTCTTCTCTTATCGTATGGCACAATTTAACCGTCCTATTCACAAGTTAAAGGCGGCGGTTGCCTGGTGTTGCACTTAGCATCACCCGCGGTAACGTGTAAGGCATTTTTAGATTTACACCTACGGACGTGTGCAACGCGACCATCACACACATCTGCAAATTAGATGTGCAGGTTTCCTCACGATGTTTTCCTTCATCGTTAAAGCAGTCGGTATGAAAATGCACGTAAGTTTCGAGAAACTCGTTGGTGCACTGGCCAGGATTTGAACCTGAGACCTCTGGTTAGGAGGACGGAGTCACTAACCGCGGTGCCACCGACGCTTAAGTTTAGGTTTTTCAACACGATACATAATTATCTACCGCTAATTGAAACTGAAACCCAGTGCGTAAAACCATTGTGAAAGCTGCACCACAGTGATATTTATGCATCAGTCTCTCATGTCAAGCCTGTTTATGGCGACTACTCAGTTGACCGACGACGACACCAAATGTGTATTAAAACTCAGTTAATGAATTACGTTTCTTTTTTTTTTTAATTGTAAGTACTTATCATTTTTTCATAGGGTAACACTGGCTCTCGGCTTCCTTCCTCAAGAGCTGCTAGGCACCAGCCTGTACGAGTATATCAGTGGGGCAGAGCTGAGCGCAGTCGCTCGTACGCACAAGCAGGCATTGTTACGGCGAGAGGCACTCCATACCCCAGCTTACTCCTTCCGCCGCAAGGACTCTTCTCTCGCACGCATCCAAACCCATTTTAAGCCTTTCCGGTAACTATTTATATCTATACTATTTATATCCGGTAACTTTTCGGTTCAATTGTGACCCAGAATTAGAGCACTTAAATTTTTATCATGATAATACTTTCTTACTCCTACGTCGCTCGAAAATAAAAATAGTCACAAAAGCTAATAACCGGAGATACAATTTTTTTCTTTCATTCGATTTGACAACTTTGTATGGTGTTACGGACAGCGAGCCGGCCGCCTAGCGCTGCATCGCGCCACGCCCCCACGCATACCGCGCGCCCCGCGCGCCCCCCGCAAGCGCGCATCGTTATCATACCCGCCAATAGCGATACTGTGATTCTAGACATAAGTAGAGCATTTTGTAAATAAATTTGTATTGTGAACCCGACCGCCGAGCCTTTCACTTCTGAGAACACCTGAACACCCGAACGACCGAAAAATACAGTCCACTGATCCAGAACAATTCTGCCTGGTCCTTCAAGATCCGGATTAGAACGTGAATCCGCACCGTGGTATTTTCATCGTCCCGCTGCCCGACAACCGATTGCCGATCGCAATGGTTATCACCAGGAGCCAGAGTGACAGAGCCGAGCAGCGTGAACGCACCGAAGCCGAGCGACGTGAACTGGAACGGATCGCTGCAGAACGGCAGCGACGGCTGTCCCTGAACCCGCCAGCCTCGCCTGCCACCACGACGAACGTGCAGTCTGACCCGACCCCGCTCTCCGGGGGGGAGGGGCAACTGCCCTCCGCGACCTCCGGGACCGAGCTGCCGCCGATCGCTGCGACGGGCGCAGTTAAGAAAACACCACGCCCGAACGCTGCCGTCACCTGTGGACGCCACTCACCGGCGCGCTCGGAGCGATCGAACACGAGCGTCGCCTCACGCCAGCGGCGCGCCAAACTCGCCGCCACCGAGAAGCTTCTTGAGATCGAGCGCAGGAAGCTTGATCTGGAGGCCGAGTTGGTGAAGGAGCGACTAGCCGCCGAGGTCGCTTCCATAGAAGACGAGCAGGAGGAACGAGAGAGCCTGCCTGAAGTCGGACACCCGCCGCACGACCACCGCGACAGGGTAAGCGACTGGCTACGCGAGCAGCCGTTGGACCGACATGGAAAACAACACGTCGAGCCAGAAAAACACCACGTCGGGCCAGAAAACCACCACATCGGGATAGAAAAACACCACGTCGAACAAGAAATACACCACGTGGGAGCCATCGTGGAGCCAGTACGGGGGGAGCCGCCGTGTGACCGAGGGCGCCGCCGAGACTCACCGTCGCCGGCGAGACGGAGCAGCGACATCGAACAGTTGGCGCACGTGTTACAAAAAATAACACGTGCACGACCGCGCCACGCCCCAGAGCTGCCGACGTTCTCCGGCGCGCCCAGCGAATGGCTGCCATTCAAGGCAGCTATGCGAGACTCTACCACCATGTTTGACTTGTCGTTAGGTGAGAACCTGCTACGCCTGCGGAGCTGCCTCAAGGGAGAAGCTCGCGATGCCGTGGCTGCGCTACTTCACACAGCCACGGACCCTGAGATCATCATGCGAACGCTGGAGCAGTGCTTCGGGCGTCCCGAAGTCATCATTGATCGCGCCTTCGAGGACCTGAGGAAGCTGCCGAAGCCGGGAACGTCGGCGACTGAACTCAACAGCTTCGCGATCAAGCTGCAGAACGTCGTCTGCGTGCTGCAGACCATCGACCGACGGGGCTACCTGCATAACCCTATGCTGGTACGCGAGGCGCTGGAGAAGCTGAGCCCGCACATCAAGTCACGCTGGTGTGACTACGCCGACGAACATCAAGGTACCGCTGACCCCGAGATAGTAGTGCTGTCTCGCTTCCTCATGCGCGAGGCGGACCGGGCGTTGAGATACACTTACGCCCCGGCATCGAGCAACGTGCCTGCGACTGCGACGCGCGGGCCGACGCCGCGACCCGCCGCTACCCAGATGGGTGGCAAGAAGAGGACGACCGCCGTCTACGCTACCTCCGAGACGACGGGAGAGCTGAGCGACCCGTGCCTGAGCTGCGGACAGGCGCACCCGCTACCGCGGTGCCCGTCCTACAAGGCGCTCTCCATCGACCAACGCTGGGACTTCGTGCGAGAGAAGGGGCTGTGCTTCAAGTGCATAGCGAGGCGCCACCGACGGAGCTTCTGCAAGGCGAAGCCGTGCGGCGTGAACCAGTGCCGCCGCCCGCATCACCCTACGCTGCACGAGGACGCGCAGCCAGCGTCAGCCGCACCGAGCACCGCGGCACGGACCGCGCCTCCGAGCAACAGCGAGGCAGTACTATCGGTGGCCACGCCCACTGCCACTAGCACACGATCTGTGCTACTTAAGGTATGCCCGGTGGTCATCTCTGGACCGCGAGGAGAGACGCAGACCTACGCCTTGCTGGATGAGGGCGCCACCGTGACACTCATCGACGAAGAGCTGGCGAGAACCGTCGGAGCTGAGGGACCCTCACAACCCCTGCACCTACATGGCGTCAACATGTCTCAGAGCGAGCGAGACAGCAAGATCGTCGCCATCGAGCTGCGTGGGAAGAACGAGGGGGTGCCATTTCCAGTGCGGGCACGCACCGTGAGAGACCTCACACTTCATCGGCAGGAGATATCGAGCGCTCTGCTGCAACATGAACACCTGCGTGACCTGCTGAGCGACGAGGTATGCTATCCACTGGCACGCCCACAGATCCTGATCGGCACCGACCACTGGGAGATGATCGTGTCCCGTGAACTACGAGTCGGCGACCCCGGACAGCCCGCTGCATCGAGAACTCAGCTGGGCTGGGTGATCCACGGGACGATGCCACGCAGCCTGGTCAGCGGCTGCGAGAACGTGCTGCACACCTACGTGCCCGATCGGCACGACCAGCAGCTTCACGATCTGGTGGAGAAGCACTTCCGGATCGACTCGCTTGGCGTTTCACACAAGCCGCGAGTCAGCGACGAAGACCAACGAGCGACGCGCATCGTGGAGGGCACGCTGCGCAAGATCGACGCGGGCTACGAGGTCGGCCTGCCATGGCGACACGACCACGTGACCATGCCTCCGAGCTACGAGGCAGCAGCGCGGCGGCTACGGAAAATCGAGCAGAAGATGGACGCGTCACCTGAGTTCGCGAGGGAATACACCGCTCAAGTAAACAACCTACTTGAGAAGGGCTACGCGACACCATGCGACGGCACCGAGCAAACGAGCAGCGTCTGCTGGTACCTGCCCCACTTCGCCGTGCAGAACCCGAACAAGCCCGGCAAGTGGCGGCTTGTCTTCGACGCGGCCGCCCGAAGCTGCGGAACGAGCCTGAACGAGCAGCTGCTGGAAGGACCTGACCTGCTGCTCTCTCTCCAAGGCGTCGTGTTTCGCTTCAGAGAGAGACCGATCGCCGTGACCGCCGACATCCAGGAGATGTTCCTTCAAGTAAGGATCCGCCCAGCAGATCAGCCGGCGCAGCAGTTCCTGTGGAGGGGTGACGACCGAGCGAACCCGCCCCGCCAGTACAAGATGAGGAGCATGATCTTCGGTGCAGCCAGCTCTCCGTTCATGGCGCACGCTGTGCGGAACCACAACGCACAGCAGCACGCGCATACACACCCGCGCGCTCTGGAGGCCATAACGGGGAGCCACTACATGGACGACCTGGTGGACAGTTACACCAGCGAAGAGGAAGCCCGCCGCACCATCGCCGAGATCAACGAGGTGCACGCCGCGGCCGGCTTCACGCTGCGCAAGTGGAGCGCCAGTCACGCTGACGTGCTTCGTGACATCCCGCAAGAGCTGCGGGCGACCACACCTTCCCAGCTGGGAACCGACCACGGGAGCAAGATCCTTGGGCTCCACTGGAACGCCGATCGCGACGAGCTGGGCTTCGTCACCTCGATGTCCAGAGTCCCGGCCGAGGTGCGTGCGCAGTCCCGCGCGCCCACTAAGAGGGAGGCCCTAAGCGCGGTCATGTCCATCTATGACCCGCTGGGGCTACTGAGCCACTACACGATCCGGGCGAAGATCGTCCTGCAGAGCCTGTGGCGCCTACAGCTGCCATGGGACGAGCCGATACCTGCGGAGGAAGCCGAGCTCTTCGCGAACTGGCTGGAGCAGCTGGCGGACGTCGCACGCCTGCGACTGCGCCGCTGCTACGCGTTCGGGACCCACGACCGCATCGAGCTGCATGTCCTGTGCGATGCGAGCGAGCAGGCGTACGCGACTGCGGCCTACTGGAGGGTGACCCGCCGCGACGGGAGCATCGCCGTCACTCTGGTCGCCGGCAAAGCGAAGGTGGCACCGCGGCGCGCGCAGAGCATCCCGCGCCTCGAGCTCCAAGCGGCTGTCATCGGCGCGCGGCTGGCCGACACCATCAGGAAGGAGCACCGCGTCGAGATCGAGCGCGCTACCTTCTGGACCGACTCTGCGACCGTGGTCCACTGGGTGCGAAACGACGCGCGCCGGTACACCCCCTTCGTCGCTCACCGCCTGGGGGAACTCGCCGAGCTCACCGACAAGAGCGAGTGGCGCTGGCTGCCCACCGAACACAACGTGGCTGACGACGCCACGAGACACAGCCGCGCGCCCATCGACGAGAACGAGCGCTGGTTCCAGGGCCCCAGCTTCCTCTACGAGCCCGAGGCAAGCTGGCCCGCCGAACGCGTGGCCGCCGAGGAACGAGAGGAGGTCCTGCACATCACCGAGCCTGCCGAACGAGACGCCGACTGGCTGCCCGAGCCCACACGCTTCTCGAAATACGAGACGCTGGTGCGGGCTACGGCACGCGCGCTGGCCTTCACCGACATCTGCCGTCGCCGAGCCACGCGCATGGAGCTGGACCACATCCTGCGAGCAGAACGAGAGCTCGTAAAGAGAGCACAGCGGGAGAGCTTCGCTGAGGAAATGGAGCGACTGAAAGCAGGTCGCCCCCTACCCCGATCGAGCCGTCTCTTCAGGCTGGACCCGATGCTTGAGGACGGCATCCTACGAGTGCGAGGCCGCATTGGAGCTGCCGACGCGCCCGCTGACCTGAAGCGGCCCGTGATCCTGGACGGCCGCCACCACCTGACCAAGCTCATCGTGCTGCGAGAGCACTGCGCAGCCGGTCACGCCAACAGGGAGCGCGTGACGAACGACCTACGACAGCGGTACTGGGTTGTACACTTACGGCCCACGGTACGCGCCATCGAGCACCGGTGCGCCCTCTGCCGAGTGCGCAAAGCGAGACCGCAGCCACCCGCCACCGGAGACCTGCCGCGAGCCCGCCTGGACCCGTTCCACCGCCCGTTCACCAACTGCGGTGTGGACTACTTCGGGCCGATGACAGTGAAGGTGGGACGCCGCCGGGAGAAGAGGTGGGGAGCGCTCTTTACGTGCCTCACCATGCGAGCGGTACACGTCGAGGTCGTCCCGTCCCTGTCGACTGACTCGGCACTGATGGCGCTGCGGAGGATGGCTGCGCGCAGAGGATGGCCGAGCCTCATGTACTCGGACAACGCGACCAACTTCCGAGGGGCGGACCACGAGCTGAAGAAGGCCTACGCTGAGTGGCTGCCTCTTCTCCGCGACGAGGGGCTCAAGCACCGGATGGAGTGGCGCTACATACCTCCTGGGGCGCCGAACCAAGGCGGTGCCTGGGAGAGACTGGTGCGCTCAGTCAAAGCGGCACTACGAGCGACTCTACAAGAGAGGGTGCCGTCCGACGAGATGCTGCAGACAGTGCTCACGGAAGCCGAGCACACTGTCAACGCGCGCCCACTGACCCACGTGAGCGTGAACCTGCGAGACCCGGAGGCCCTCACCCCCAACCACTTCTTGTTGGGGTCATCAACGGGGCTGCCGATCACCGGCCCTTGCAACCTGGCCGACCGTCGAACGTGGAGAGCCAGCCAGGCGCTCGCCGATCACTTCTGGCAGCGATGGCTGCGCGAGTACCTGCCGACGCTGGTACCAAGAGGAGAGCCGACAAGCCACCGTCGAGCGCTGCGACAAGGCGACATCGTGGTCGTAGTGGATCCAGCACTGCCACGCAACGTCTGGCCTATGGGGAGCGTCGAACGAGTCTACGCTGGACCAGACGGCGGCGTACGAGTCGCCGACATCAGGACGAGGACCGGCACCTTCAGGCGTCCAGTCAGCAAGCTCGCCGTCCTGGTGGCCGCAGAAGAGGCTACGCAAGCTGCGCCGGGGGGAGGAACTGTTACGGACAGCGAGCCGGCCGCCTAGCGCTGCATCGCGCCACGCCCCCACGCATACCGCGCGCCCCGCGCGCCCCCCGCAAGCGCGCATCGTTATCATACCCGCCAATAGCGATACTGTGATTCTAGACATAAGTAGAGCATTTTGTAAATAAATTTGTATTGTGAACCCGACCGCCGAGCCTTTCACTTCTGAGAACACCTGAACACCCGAACGACCGAAAAATACAGTCCACTGATCCAGAACAGTATGGTGTCATATTTTTTTCGCTCCGATTGGTATACGTATCTATAGGTTCCTTGGGACTTGGGTTGGGTTGTTCAGTTTCATTAGTTGAATTTATTGTTTGCTGCTTTTCAGCGAAAAAAGCCACTGTATTTATATATTTGTTTCAATACGCAACCCATAGAAATATTATCACTCGGGGGGGAAGCGGGGTGCAAGTCTGTGATGCAACCAATATTCCCTTGCAATATACAGGGTGATTGGTAATTCGACGTGATCCTTCAAAAGGGTTATACTAAAGGTCATTTGCAACAAATTAAGTCCAGTTAACCAGGGGTCAAAAATGTATGGTTACTAAGATATTACTGTTTTTAGATTTTTTGAAATTTTCTACCTTGTTACCAAAAACAATTAATTATGAAAAAACCATTACACCGTTTACATTAAATTGATACTTTTTTAAAAGCTGAGAAATGAGCGCTTGCTTTGAAGTATTACAAAAAAAAATTGTGCACTTGGCGTACAAATTAATAACAAATGTTCCTTGTCTCATAAGCTTTCTAAAAAGGTACAAATGTTACCAACTTTTGCACGGGATCGAAAAATATCCAATAAACCAAACAAGTAACACATTTTTTCCATACATATCCTGCACGGTGCCGCCCTCTCTTTTATTCGTGTCATGCGTGATTCGATAATTTTTAGCAATCTTCGCGACAGTTTGTGGACACGATAATATTTTTATGCAACTTAAGACAGTTTATTTTTGAGACTATGTGAGTTTTGGGCAATATTTTTTTTTCAAAGCAAGCGCTCATTTCTCAGCTTTTAAAAAAGTATCCGTTTAATGTAAACGGTGTAATGGTTTTTTCATAATTAATTGTTTTTGGTAACAAGGTAGAAAATTTTAAAAACATCTAAAAACAGTAATATCTCAGTAACCGTACATTTTTGACCCCTGGTTCACAGGACTTAATTTGTTGCAAATGACCTCTAGTATAACCTCTTTGAAGGATCACGTCGAATTACCAATCACCCTGTATATATTCTTTTCTATCTATATATAAAGTTTTTCGAACTATACAACTCCAAACATAATTTATTTTCCAGAAACCCCTGGACGAAAGATGTTGAATGCTTAGTAGCAAATAACACTATAGTGAATGAAGCGCAAACGCCGCAACAGCAAGACCCGTCGCATCCTAACTATGATGATTACAAACAAAGTACGTGAAAATTATTTTTTTATAGTTTGTTATTGTTGTTTCTTGTTGAATATAATACGTGCACAAATCTTCACAATCAAATAAGCGCTGCGAGAAACATGCCAAGATTACGGCGCATTTTTTTAAATTACTTTTGTATTTGTTTACCATGTAATATTTTGTAACTATCCATGCATGTTTATTAATAATTTGGTATGTAATTGCTTTTTTGTTTCTAGTCAACCCTGTGACCGCCGCAATATAGAATAATGATTAGTCAGTAAAACACACAGGAAACTTAGACAATTTCAATACAACACAGACAGAGCACATTGAAATAAAAGAAGAGCAATACAAGACAAGTATCATACTCTACGAGACAGAAACTTCTGTGCCCTGAGCGCCTCGGTCTCGGCTACGAGACAAAATGAAATGATAATGAAACATTATAAAACATTAAATAAGCCTATGTGTCCATATATTTTGTAAAAAGATATTTTGACTTATAAAATATTATATAAAAATATGCGAAAATCGATCGGCGCACAAGGCACGAAAGTCGCCATAGACTTTTAATAGTTGTTTTATTCTATAATAATAGATGTCGTCGCCAGATCTTAAGATACAGGCATTGTGTCGCGAAGCTCCTATAAAATAAATCGATGTCACAGTAACATCGGAGATAATGACATATACTAACCCAACCTGACCTAAAATATTTTTTTTTGAGTTCACAACGATATGCCTATTATTATCTGCCCAATTGTACGTTCGAACTTCCCTAAAACTTATCCAGATTGGTTGTACGTAGCGATACCAGCGGCCAGTGACGATGACGAAGGCAGCTTCGCCGCAGACGCGTGCACGCCGCCGCTGGCCGTGGTTAGCAGTTACAATGGCGTTTCAGAAGCTGACCTGGAAATGGAGCGGTTGATCGACTCGCAGGTGGAGTCCCACAAGATCGGCAGCGCCATCGCCGAAGAAGCACTGCGCCGGTCCTCCTCGGAGTTCTCTCCAGAACTACCAGCCGATTTGCTACAGGACGCAGTTTTTAATCAACAGGTAGAGGTACAGTTACTTTGTTTGCAACGAAAAAAACGAGTCCGAGATAACAAGTTTTAAATTGATATTTTACTGTATTTTATTATATAACTAATTAAAACTATGTTTCGCAAAACAGGCATCTATGATAGACGTTTTCGGTACGGAAGTCACCGGTTACAACAACCAGATTCGGAACAACGTGCCCCTGAGCGCAGCGGGGGAGAGCTCCCCGCCGCCGCCGAGCGCGGAGGGGGCGGCCCCGGGGACCCCGCCCCCCGTCTCGCCACCGCTGCCGCCGCTCGGGCTGGACGGCAACGGCGAGGCCGCCATGGCCGTCATCATGAGCCTGTTGGAAGCCGACGCCGGGCTCGGCGGGCCGGTCAACTTCTCTGGCCTCCCGTGGCCTCTACCGTGAATCTGCCAAGACGTAATCATTTTGTGGATACTAAACTTGCGAATGTGATAGTTCTTGCGCGGAAATAGTTCTGTATTTTTTATCCAACAAACGGTACCCATATAGATGACAATTTTAGGTTAGTTTTTTTGTACTGGTTGAGGTTATTAAATTAATTGCTTACGCGAGATTGAAACATTTTAACCACCTTGCGAAAGGGTAGGAAAAAAATTAACATATCTTTGGTTATAACTTTGTATAACTAGCCGTTCTTTGGCATTTCTAAAATGTTTCTAATAATTATTTTAAAAAGACAAGGGCGTATAGTATACCATCGAGCTCAGTATATAAATATCGTAAAGATTTCATGAATATGTTGGAATGAATGGAAATTCTGGTTCAAAACCGATATTTTCACGCCTAGACAGGAGTTAGAAAAATGTCTAAACACGTGTTTGCCAGTCCAATGATACTAAGTGCAACACCAGGCAACTCACACGATATGAAGGGAGTAGACAATTTGGAATAATGTCAATTGTTAACATGAGATTATTCGTTCAATGGTAGAAGCTAATGCAAAGATTGATAAACATCTAATTACATAGGAAAGTGAGATTCGGCAAGTGCTCAACACTGAATTCATGCATATTCCTGGTAATTTACCATAACATAGTTCTTTACAGTGAATAAATATCGATAATTTTCTTTGGAGCAGCTGAATGATTTGTTTTATTAGAGGGCGTACGCAAATTGCAAGGAGAGGCTGTGTCTGACCAAGTTTTATGGTCCTGGTATGGCAGTTAGACTCGTAGGTTATAGATGCTTCTAGATGGACGCTATTTCCGATTTCTTTGAGAGTGAGAGAGCGTGATTTATACGTATGAGAGAAAGGCGGCTTGTGTATGACTTGAGATTCATGCAAGTTTCTCAAGGCATCTATGGGTATCTTTCATAAACTACATGGGAACAATATTTTTCAATACCTTTCTAAGTGTAAGTTAAAATGTATTAGTCAGTAGTAATAGTAAAATAAAATAAATCATTGTAAATAATTAATTAGTTAAGAATTTAAATTATAAGTAAATGAATTATATATAACTGTTATTATTAGTTTGTTAACACAAGTTACAATGTATATTATTTTATTTTTGAGTTTATTACCCTGTATATTTATTGAATTTGTAGTTGATCCCACTGTATGATAAAAAAGAATCGGAGAATAAGCAACCCGAAGCCGGTACTTTTGAACAGATCTTGTAGATTATTATGTTGAAATATTCAAGTTTATTAAGGACAAAGGGTATCTAATATTACTTAATTACGTAGCCAATTTCTAAAATATAATGTGTAATTGTTAAAAGATGAGAACTATGGTGAAGTGAACGTTATAAGTTACGCATTTTCTATGATTGTTATCCTTACGACTAAAAGAAAAGGGATGTATTTAAACGCACTTTAAAATTAATGGAGATTACTACAGCAAAAAAATTGCAAGGCACTATAAAAAAAATTCTTTACCTGTAAAAATAATGCTTTCCGCTAGAAAATTAATAGATTGCACTATAAAAACAGAGCTCCTTCGGGGCTCCCTATTTGTGATTTTCATCTGAAGCCAACAATTATATTGTGCCCCGCATTATATTGTGTCTATTCTTAATACGCTAGCAAACAACGGGATTTTTTTATATTTTTATGGCGACAACATTTAAATATTTTATTTTATTAATTTTAGGAAAACTTACAGACAAAATTTTAAACACAATTATAACAATGCCAATAAGAAGTTTCCTCCAATAGATTTTCAAAAAATAAAAAAAACGCGTAACGATAGAAAATTAAAGTATGGAATATTGAACTATAAAATAGGATTACAAATAATATTATTTAATAATCTTTTACGATTAAAGTGCAAAGTATTAATTTTAAAGCTAAGCCTTATTTTAATGGGGGAACTATTATTTTTAATACGAGATATATACAACGGTGTTAAAACAGTGCGTTTGAAATTTTTGGGGTTACTCAGAATCAAGTAGTTTTTTGTTTCCAATACAAATTCTTGATTCACTATTAAGATTTAGTATGGGAAATTAAAAAACAAAAACATTGTAGATCGGACTACGAATCGGTTGTCGTTGTATTTTTTCCACTAATAACAAAAACGACTTTATGTATTTCGGTATTCGTATTGATCCGCAAAATATTTCCCCCCAAAGGTTCATTTTGTTGTAAAATTAGGTTATTCTACAAAAGCAAAAAGTTAATAAAATTAGTCAATAAATTCTGTTACATTTTATCATAATTTTTATTGTTTTTTATTAGATATGGGCTGACAGTGGAATTTGCCTACTAGTCGGTTCTTAAGTTACAGATTAAGTAGTTAGTCGGTGTAGTTAGCACCACCGATTATAAGTTTCACCTTTTTCTATAAGTTTGTTTGTGCCAATTTTCGCGTTTTATCTTGTAATCCATTTTATTTTCAAATACAGGTGTTAAAAAATATGTTTAAAGGTTGAAAAGTTCCTCAGAATCAAATATAGAATACAGGAAAAATATTGAAAATACATATATTCCGTAGTCTTTTTTTTCCTTTACAGAATCTGAATAGTGAATCGTGAATTCATTGGGAAACTAAAAAAATTTGATATTTTTCCTGTATTTATACTTTATTACGAGTAACTCCTTAAATAAACATACTTTTTTAATATTCTGTATATGTTATTTTAGTTGTAAAAGATTATGGAAAATGTTAAATATTTTTTAAAATTGTTAAATCTCTCAGGAAAATAAATTATAATACCAAGGAACAGACTGTTAACTTAGACTGATTTTATAACTTCGGAAGGAGAATTTGGCGACGTTTCGTAAATTTTTCGACAGTTTAAAAAAATATAACAAAAATACTGACTATTCAATTGATCGGTCGGTACATACTTATATTCCACTTGATTACAAAATATTCGTGCATATTAAATTGCATTGTTTCTTGCGTATTATTAACAGGCTGTTAGTTATTTCTTTTGAAAGTAAATTTTTTATCATAGATCTCTTCAGTAGGTACCGAAAGTCAAGATATAAGCAGTATAAGGCAGTAGTGCCAGAAGACGTCCGAAGGCTTCCCATCCGGTGAAATTGATGATCTAGTCAAGTTTGCAAGACACTGCATGCAATTTGGCTCAAGATCGTGCTAAATGGATTGAAGTCTATGAGGGAGGCCTATACAACAATAGGTGTCTCCGCCAAATATAATGAGGTAGCTATCTTACATTTATATTGACACTGGTCTAAAAAATAAGTAAATGTATTTTATACAAAGAGTATAGATCTATTTCATAATACAAGCAAACAATAAAGTTGTAAAATTGTTTTGTTGTTTTTAATTAAATATATTTTTGGTTTTTCTCTTGACTTTTATTTCTCACCCTTAGGGTTACCACAAACCCTCCATAGTTGAAATATTAATGAGCTCCCAGAAAAAAACGGATTGATGACGTTATTATATTTAGTTTTGATCATATCACACAGTTAACAGAATCACAGTAAATTATAGAACCATGTTCAATAAGACCATACTGTTCATTCTCCTTGAAAACTTATCCAAAGTTGATTAGCAGATTGGAGTATAACCCCTTAGTTCTATCATGCCTTTACAGTCTCTTTGTCAAAATCATCCTTTTTAACTTCTTCTGTCTCTGCTTTGAACTTTTCCTGTAAAAAAAACAATCATAAAAATAAATATTTAATCCTACTGAAAGAAAAATAGATTTTATTATAAATGCTGTAACCCACAAACTGCACACTTTACATCAGAGATGAAAAACTGAGATTCCAGAAAAAAAATACATTTTTTTTTCTAAACGCTAAGAATTTTGTACAGCGTTGAAATTGTATTGTCGGTTTTTAAATTGACAATACAATTTCAATAGCGTGGATGTCTTTCTGCTGATGATAAAACAAAAATCGAATCTGAAGGGAGTGTCTTCCACCAAATATGAGGTCTTAGGAATAAGTTGTATTTTATAAAAAAGTAAGTATAGATCTACTTCATGATACAAGCAAACAACAATGTTGTATAACTACAAGAAGGGGTCATGCACAAAATATACTCAGGACGGGCCGCTCTGGCACCAATTTACAAGCAAATGTATGCAACAATTTAGATATATATTTATTCTATTTTTATGGATCGTGTGGCCATGGTATTCACTTTACAGCACAGCAGCTGGGCTGCGCCGATGCACCACCAAATATATTTTGACACTCAGATGCAGGCCTCATAAGTACACCTCAGTGCTAAAGAATTTTAAATTTGTTGAATCTTGCTATACACACCAAATCATAAATTATTTTCACTACCAAGGAACAGCTCGGGCATGTTGCCACCTCTTCCCCTGCCATTAGTTCCTCCTGTAAAAAAATATATTCAGAAGTAAAAGCATACTTTGTTTAGAAACAAAAGTTTACAAAGGTATTATAATTGACTGCTGGTCATCTGAATCTTTATCAAATGTCAAAAACAAAGTTTCTAGTAAAGACATGATTGAACTTTTAAATGTTGACGTCATTGTTCATTAGTTTGTAAACGTTTATAACTTTTATAGATAAAAAATTAACCAAGAATGAAAATAATCAGTTTCTGAAATTTCAATAAGCTAGCTTCTTAGCAATATTTAATAATTTATTTTTGATGCAGTCAACTCCCGGAAATGTGATTTTCTAGGCAGTCAAGAAAGACGAAAGTAAATAAATATTGCTAAACCCCACAGAAACAACTGAACAGTAAAAGCTTCTAACCTTACTGATTTGGAATCGGTCTCCACAAGGGCAAGGGTAATAATACATTTCTTCGTCTTCATCATATTCGAAATCTTCGATTTCTATTTCGTCGTGAAATATAGTCATTGTTGAGATTACAAAACTTGTTTTATTAGTACTCTTAGTACAACTACGCTTTGTACTTAGTCACATTGGTGAAAACGGCTCGCAGAAATCGTATTAAGAATCCGACGACGTCGAGATTTTTGTAGTTAGTATTTATCAATCACCTTACAAAGGTTAGGATGTAGAGGGTGGATTACACACGATGTACACATTGATATCAACGTCAATGTCATCAGTCATCTTACACACTGGGCCGCGTTCCGAGGGTGTACGAGCGCAACCGTTCACACTAACGTCGTCGTTCCGAACCAAGAAGCTTATAACCAAACTGGAGAAAACACTCTCTAATGTAAGACCGGACTGAAGACAAAAAATATGACCTTGAATGCGCTTCTGTATCATATGAGAGAGTTGCTGTCTTATTCTAATGGGGAAGAAAACTGACAAAGCTCGCCAATAGAGGCGCTGATATCACTTGACTCATACTAAGGTTGCGTTCCAATACCAAAGATTTCACTCGGGGTGATGCGAATTTTACCCTAAATCGTTCCAAAACCGAGCCGAGTGAAACCGGGGGTAACCGAATGATCGCCTGACAGTTCTCCGTCGGGATTTTGGAACGCCTTCGTGAATGCGATTTTCACTCTGACAAGTGCGATTTTTAACGCTGTTTGATTACCGTTAAAATTCGCCTGACAGTTTATTCTGCGGGAAGTTCGTAGTCAATGTCAAACAGCCTAAGATATACAAACATTTTATCTTCGGAATTGTTTTGAAATACGATTGCTTGTATCTCCGAACGTGTTAAAGCCATAAATAAGACAGAATACTACGCAAAAAAGCTAGAAACCTTTCTGAATTATTTTCGATGACGTTTGTTACCCTGTCACTCTGGAATCACTCGCAAGCGTTCCAAAATCATATTTTTTTCTCTTTCTCAAAATAGCTACGTCTCTTTCATTTCTCCGAGTTAAATTCTACCTCACCCTACCTTGGTTTTGGAACGACTTCTAACTGTCAAAACGTATAGAAAAAATTGTTTACATGAACTAAACATAAGATTATTAAAAAAATGCCGCGATGTGTGGCGATTGTTTGCAATAATAATGGAAATCATTAATTTCCTAAAGATTCTCGGATGAAGAAGACGTGGGAAAAGTTATGTTTTCAATTATGTAATTTTCAACTTCGCCTTTAATGAGGGGTTTTCTTTTTCAAGCAATTCAGTGATTTTTAACAGTGACAGTAGATGGCGTTGCACTGAAGTTGAGCGTCAATGTCATAAAGAATTATGAGAAATCATGTTTGTACGTAATTCTTCTTACAGGTAATTATAATTCTTTATTGGACATTTACAGAAGAATAACGCACACATTCATACCAGCAAAATGATCGGCAGCCTAATACAGAGTATCAGGAAACTTAGAACTAGGTACATTTTGAGGGGCGATTCAGCGATTCTATAATATTTATCAAACTGAAAAACTTGTATATCACAATTCACAACTTTGCAAAAAAAATTGTGTACTCCAAACAAAGTTCACATGGAAATAGAAGTCAAGTACGGGTTGCCAGCTGTTTAATTTGACACCTCACTTTTCATCAACGCCACCTATTGAAGAGATTTGGTAACTTTTCTTTTTCTTAAAAAACCTCTCATTGAGGAACAGTCCACGTCGCATACATTTTCCATTTAACAATTTTACAGAAAAAAACCTCATTTATAACACCTCGATAATAAAAAAAAGCGGAACTAATTGAAAATTGTTATGAGCAGGCGCGGATCCAGGGGGGGGGCAATGGGTGCAATTGCCCCCCCCCCTGAAGCCTGACCGAAGTACTAAAACTTCTATAAAATGCAAGAGGCATTTCTTAACTATTGAAAAATTTCGCGCTCGCTACGCTCGCGACTTTTTATATTAATGGTCTAATACCATCGACTGCTTCATAAATACGGGTACACTGAAAATTTGCCTCCCCCTGAACGAAATCCTGGATCCGCGCCTGGTTATGTATGAGTCAAGCGTCCGTAGCGCCATCTGCAAATAGCTTTGCATTTTCTTTCCCATTACCCTATTTAGAATGAGACAGCAGCTCTCTCAAAGAAAGAGAGACGCGCATTCAAGCTCATATTATTTTCTCTTCAGTCCGGTCTTAGCGAGTGTTTTCTCCAGTTTTGTTAAAGCTTCTTCGTTTTCAGACTATCCGGCCCGATATCAGTGTCGGCGGTGCCGATAGCGATATCAAGGCCAGACAATCTTAGGGCGCAAGGCGCAAACATATTATTAACATGCCACCCCACGTATCAACACCCCACGCGACAACATGCAAATCTAATCCATACAAATTCTATGGCTAGAAAAATAACCAACACCCCACGCCACCCGATGCCATGTGTCGTCGGGTGTTAATAGCATGTTATAGCATAGCTAGCTATAGAATTTGTATGGATTAGATTAGCATGGTTGTCGCGTGGGGTGTGTTAATAATATGTTTCTACCCTAATATGTTTCTGCCCCATGATGCTGCCCTCAGACCGAACACTGACCTTTAGTTAGTTCCTTAATGTGTACTTGGGTCCGGACCGGAGTCTAGTCTATTTAAAGACTTCCATGTCTAGAGTAAATCATGTCCAGGGCTGCCGTGTCACACCAACATGTACTATCTTAAGTTAGTACAGTTACGCGTAACAAGTGTAAAATGATTTTTTTCCCTTCATACTATACCTACAATCAAACACAATTGAAAAAAGTTAAGCCGTTTTCGAGATATTGAACTTGTCAAACTGATATAACTTCAATATTTTGAGGTGCTGTCACGCCTTTCTGTACTATCTGAACTAATTATAACAGATAGGCGTGACAACAACTGTTTAAGTCTCCCCCGGAATATAATATAGTCCTTATAAATCCCTGAAAATGTAAACTACATATTATACTAATGAAACTGAACATTTTTCCACAAGGAACCAATAATCATAATAAAAAAATATAATTTTTTGGACTTAAAATAACCATTTAACCACACTCAAAATGCACAACAATTAGCAGAACCTACAGTAAGTAAAAATATACTATGTACTTCGCGAAATATACGAGTCGCAAAACGTACAGTACGCAAAATTTACAAATCTCAGAACGTATAGTATGTATAATAAGCAAAAAGAAGATTGCACAAATTGAGTTGCAATACTTGCAATACAACGTATATACCTAGATATTTTTAAGGGTGCAGTAATGATATGAGGAACACATACCTAAAACATACCAGACATTGTAAAATACCTGAAAAAATGACACAGGACTCTACTCATAAAACTCAATAACTTTTTTGGGGGACTTATACTCAATTCGTTAAAAAATGTTTTGGTTTCAAATAGAATATTGGCGGATCAATTGATAATGTAGTATGAGCAATCCAAGGAATTATTTCTTAATATTTTGATAAATATAGTACTGTTTCCTTGGATTTATAACATACCTAGACAGTTTAGTAATATAAGGTCGTTCCGTCTGTTCGTTTCAGTCGGACATATATATTAACATAACATATGAAATATTATTTTATATGAGCTTTTAAGGATGGGTGACCTCTCCATACCCATTGTTGTAAATAATATTTCTTGAACTCGATATTTTTCTAAATATCGTAGGAACTATTTCCGTGGAACGTAAAACCCCTTCACCTAGTCTTTACTGAGCCTGAGCAGGCGATGCAGCGGCTTTCAAAGTGGTCTGACGCTGTGCCTTTTCATCCACGTGTAGATCACTATCATTAGGAACCTCTAAACTTCAAAGATGTTTTGCTAAATTCCAACTGTCTTGAAAATTAGCAGCTTTTAAAGTGACTCGACCCTGTGCCTTTTCGATTTTGAGATTTTTCAGGCGTGAAAATTGTTTACTGAGTCCTTGTTGGGACTAAATGGGGTTTCATAGATTATTAAAGCGGCTTGATGCTTTGCCTGTTCATCTAGGCGAAGATCAGTATCAGTAGCAACCTTTAAGTTAAATCATTACTCATTACTCAAATCTGAGTATGTGCTTCAGCATTTTTTTAAGCGGCTGGACACTGTACCTGTTTATCCAAGTGGAAATCAATTTCAAATGGAGCTTCTGACTTTCTATGCTTGATGAGAAACTTATGCACACAGGATGTGCTAAGTATGAGTAAGTAGTTCAGCGGCTCTCAAAGAGGCTTCATACTATACCTGTTTATCCAACTGGAGATCAGTATTAACAGGAGCCTCTAAGTTTCTGAGACTTGGCATGTATAAAAACTCTTGATTGACTCTTTGCTGAATCTAAATAGGTTATTTAGTTGCTGTCAAGGCAAGCTTATACAAAGTCTCTGCGTTTGAAAATGTTGCCGCTACCCTCGATCCACTTGGTTCCTCTTGGCACTCTTTAAGTTTCGTGCTGCAGCGGCCTAACCTTTATGGAATTGAGAGAGAGGAGCAATTTAAAACTTTGTTAATTGCATTTGTTAATTCATCGTAAGATACATTTTCCGGTTCTGTGTAAATATTTTAATCTAGCAAACTGGAATTTCGGGAATTAATCTGTTCGTATCTATATATTGTTGAAAAATTATACCTGGATGTAATTGTTTATGTTAGTATTGCAAAAATTACTGTGACTAATCTGAGAAAAAAAGAAATGACTATCCTAATTATAAATATTATACAATATTATACTGGTATTTTGGGAAGTGGTCATTTTGCGACTCCAGTTTTGCTGTTTTTATCGATTTTTTTGCAAAAATATAGGTACCTAAATATACATATTATTATTTTAAAATATTTTATTTAAGTAATTATGATACGAAATCATCAATCAATCAGTCTGCCTAAAAGCACCTTTTAACTCAAAAAATATAATTTATATTAGAGATCGATGTCAAGCCTATCTGTTATAACTATAGTTAGAACTTATCGCATGACAACGTTTGTATGAAACTGTTGTCACGCCTAACTATTTTCTTGGAATAAAATGAAAAATACGAATATTTTCAAAAAAATAATTGAGACCTCTTGTTGTACTCGACTTTAAGAAACTTTTGTGATTTAAATCATTTCAATACACCATATAGTTTATTTTCTAAATAATAAAATATGTTTAAAACTTTAAAGATCATTATCTCAGATTGCCCTTTTTTGAGATAGTACAGATTCGTATGACACGGCAGAGGGGGAAATCTTCCGGAAAGTGGAATAAGTGATGCTTTGGGACATCTCTCCTGCCAGAAACGCAGGCGTTTTTGGAGGCATAATTTTTTTGTGGTAGCACCTCTTTACCTCGACTTTTAAGCCTTTGTGTCACAGGAAGTGGTGGGTCATTGGGTGCAGTGGGTTTTTTTATTTTATGGCACGCTCTATTAAGCTTATCACCTCGCTACGAATATCTGGAGGTACTGCGCCGGCAAGTGGATACAGCATTCCAACTGGAGTTGGTTATTATTCGGCATCTGTCATTTAAGCTATATCCACAAACTGCGCTTGGGCAGAGTGGCTTCAAACCAGGCTGGCGTATTCGCCAGCCGAAAAGGAAAGGACTATTTCAGTTTTTCGTAGGATATTAGGCAAGGCACCCCACTTAGTTAGGGTATAAAGTAGGCGCAGCAGATTATTACGTGCACCCACTTTCTGCTTGGTGTTGATGCAGTGAGGTTTGTATTAACGCTTTTTTTCCAACTTGATCCCATGGTATTAAGGGCGACGACAGTGGGCAATTGTAGTGTACATAATATTACGTACAATCGTACATATTTTATTATTCTATAAAATTTACGTGATAAATAATCAGTGATCGGAATAGGTAGACTGTATTAACCTAAATTTCGCCAGAGACCAGAGACGTCTTTCGGAGACTTCCTTACTACATTTTTTCCGGGACAACGGTCCCGGGCTTTGGCAAAATCTACTGCCCAAAATTGTATGCGGTTTTTACATATTCTTAACATATGGTGTATTTTTCATCTTGACACGTCGCCTAGCAACCGAGTTATTAATAATATTTTTATTTTATGGAAACGCAATATATTAGACTTCCACGCAGACTAAGTCGCAGGCGGAAAGCTATTTTCAAGTAACATTAATTTGTAATGTACTTATGTGATGTCCGGAAACCCAGGAAAATTGACGCGGAAAAAAGATGTTTTCGTAAGTAAGTGTCCGCTCTTTTCCTCGAAGTTTAGGTAAATACAGTCTACCTATTCCGATCACTGTAAATAATATACTAAGTTGTAGAAATTATCCACCAAAAAGGAAGTGTTTCACGGTTTTTATACGTTTTTGTCGATTTTTTAATCTTTGGATTATACTTTTTACAAGAAGCGTTCCATGAACTCACAATGATACAAACTCTTTGTTAGTTTATATAAGAGTACTTATACAGGTGTTGTTTTGGTCGACAACGCCCTTCTAAGGGTGAAAGTATAAAAAATACTTGTTCTGAAAATACTTATAATATTTTTTTTATAAATTGATTCTACTGAAAAAATGACCTACAAATTTTCCTAACATTATCAAAACGCAGCTTCGCGCAGTCAGTCAATGACGGCCGGCTCATTCACGAATTTTCCTACAAAAAGGTTAATGACACTTACATGAACCTGTCGGGAGAAGTATTCCAAGATAGCTTCTTCCTTGAACTCTTGTCTACTTTGGGCTCTATCTCGAGCATGGGATGTTTTTTCGGTAGAACACGATTTGTGGAGTTTGTGAATAATGTTTTTATTGCGTAACACATTACGGCGGCGCGACGTCACTCCAAATAACTCTAAATCTCACACACTCGACTTGATTTACACCACACGAAAAACATTTCGATAGTCGTGAACTGAGCGATATATTAACAACTACATCGCTCAGTTCACGACTATTGAATAAAGACTTGTTCCTGATCATAGCCGTAGTGTAAGTTCACGCGCAGAGGCGCTTGCTCTCGCTGAGAAAAAGGAACGCGGGTTCGGCGCGGAGGCATGCAGCAGACTGCCCGCGCCGCCCGCGGCGCTGCCGCAGTCGGGGGCCCTCGCGCACCCCCGCACACCTCGCCTCGTTGCTAAGCAACCATTCATTGTTAAAATACGTTACGCACGGAAACAAGGATACCATAAATAATTATTTTTTAAGATTTACTTATGAAAATTTAAGGTGCCATTTTTATATTTTTTTTGGCATCAGTATCATGTATACTATCACCCCTGAAAAGCTCGTTGTCGACCAAAACAACACCCGGTATTATTCCTGTATTATTTTGGTTCACAGTGAGCTTCTAAGCAATACGGAAAAAAATACTTCGCGCGAGAGTGTCATTTGCACTTTGCGCTGACAAACGGAACTTGTTCAACTATTTAGACGTGTTTTACTGCCTCAAAAGTATTAAAAATAAAATCTAAGTACTGAAACTGGTGTTTTTAATGTTTGTTGATAATCCTAATAATTATTAATTCTTATAAGCCAGTGTGTTTGTTGTTAAACCTAGCGAAAACAAATATAGAGATTTTCATAACTGTTGTAACTTTATTGATTATAATATAGAAATAAAGTATATTTTTGAAAAAGAAAAAATACGGCACTCTCTTTTGGACGCTACGTTTCTTTTGCTTCGTTAACACTTCTTGAAACGTTGAGTATGAAAGTTTTACGTAGTAGCTACTTGTACTAGGTAGAAAGAAATACGATTTAAAATAATGTGTTTAATTAATTAAATAAAAAAACATTAAATTAAAAAATAAGTAATAAAATAGTGAGGTTAGAAAAATTTTTCGATGACGGCACACAGGTTCACTACAATACATACAACAGTAATTAAAGTGTAAAGATCGACGCACAAGTCAAAAAGTGTTGTACTGCCGTATTGGTGACATCACAATTCAACCGAAAAAAAACAAGTCTTGAATGAACCTATAAACTACAAGACGCCACCAGTGCAGGATGGCGATCGGTATGTAGAAAGCAAGCAGGAAAATTAAAATATACAGGATGTCCCAAAAAGTATGGTCAAGCGACAGTCCAGAGATAGAACAACTCTAGGGCTACCCAAATCACCCCCATATATGTTCAGCGATTTTTGGTATTTTTTTTTATGGCAGAGGTGGCAAACGAGCAGACGGATCACCATGGTAAGCGATTACCGCCGCCCATAGACACCCGCAACCTACTTCACAATGTCTCTTTTTCGATTATCTCGTTAATTATTCAATGTAGTACGCTGAAATTTTAAAGTTACGAAATTGAACTAGGCAACTAATTGTTGACATAACATTCAGTTCAAAAAACCACAAGAAACTCTGTCAATCGGCGATCAAACAACTCCACTGCGTATCGTGGCCCCAACTGAATTAAATTTCATCATAACTTATTAATTACTTACAGTATAGGTACTTCTAAAAAACCACAAACATTTGAAGGCAGCTATAAGCTACAAAATGACATTTTGAGTGAGTTTTGAGAGCTATTATTCGTCGTGCTAGGACCTTTTAAAGGAAAATTCTATTTATTTATATTAGGTGCTTACCTATGAAATTGACGTTTAGTTAAAAAAGTTCAAAGACAAAATTAATATAAAATAATTAAGGTTTTAAAACAACTAATTAATTTCAAAGTACCATTGGACATTTAGAAATAAAATAATGCTTGCTAAATGCACGTTGTCTGAATATTTTGAGAGCACAGTGGTGCAGAAGCTATGAAAATGGATTTTTTCGTCACAAAATCGCCATTTTTTTCATTAAAAAAATTTTATTTTTGATTTTTGAAGGCTACACCTACACCAGTGTGTTCTTCGTTATTATATGTATTTTTGAACAAATTGCGCATAATATTTCACGATTTTCAGATAATTTCGAGTTTTTTTTGGTAGAAAAAATTTACCCAATTGCCCTCTAAGAAAACGCCAATACAGTATTTAATGGAACCCTACTCAGTCAGTTTTTACATGAGAGACATGACATCACTAATTCATGAAAGACCTTGAATGTAGCTAGAAAATGGTATATAATTTAATAGAAGTAAATGCATTTTAGGGGTAATATTATTCTGTTGAACTTTCAAAACTGAAACGGCAATTTACTTTTAAACGGAACATTATTGTTGTTTTTTTATTGATGAACAAATTAGAACTAATTCATTAGAAGTGGTATACGAAAAATTATAAATGTGCGCTTAACCATTTCAGAGATCCAGCAAACCTGCAAACGTTACTCCAGCGGGAATTTGAATAACTTCGCAACCGTAAAACGTATCAGTACAAATTAAGTCGCAACATTTACTTCGTCTAGACTACTAATTATTTAGCTAATTTTTATTTCAATATACCCAAAAAATCAAAAATAGTCTGGGTGGGGTAACGTTACCGCAGCCAGATATGTTTTTGTCAAATAACTAAAAAACTAACAGCAGAACAAATTCAAAAATATGCGCAACAATTACAGAAGCTGGACAACTAATTATCTATTACACTCGAATGACGATATTCGACATTTTCTGGCTGGGTTAATTACGAAATTAATTTAGCGAAATTTTAAAGATTGAATTCAGTGCTTCTATAAGACTATGAAACATGAAATTTTACATAAAATTAGAGCGTCCTGCTAGCAAGCTTTCCTGTAAGTTTCAGCTTTGAATAACGTTGATTTAAAAAGATTTACCCAAAAGAAGAAAGAACGAACATTTTCCCTATAACCCGACCAAATTAGAATGTATACGCGAAAGCGGCCGCGCCATACAAAAGGATAACCTTCTTAAATGAAAGGTATATTGAAGGAAGCTTTGTAAGTACAGTTGCGTGCAAATGTTTTATTGAAGATTGTTTTCTTAGTACCTACGTGCTCGTATAGCGGCCGGGACGAAGTTATTATAAAAGATACTTGTAATAAGATTTCTAGATAGTAAGTATCTTATCTAAGTCTTGCCGCCAAACATAAATGTTAACAGCACGGATGTGTTCCGGCATGAAGATAGCCAGTTCCCCATTGCGTTGGGGATTCTTTGGTAAGCCCGCTTCCATCATCGGCGTCATCATTACTCAGGTGAGATGATGCCAAGGGCTTAACAACAGAGGATTAAAAAAACTCAACATTAAGTAGTGTTTAATTTGTAGCATACTGATTAATAGTTCGAGAAGGTTAAAATAAAAATTAAAAAGAAGAATGAAACAATGAAGAGTTCTGAGAGAAGAAAGAAGAGATCTGCTAAAATCTGCCACACTACGTGGAACCCTGATATTATGGATAATTATGTATATGGTTCACCTACATAAAAATTAATAAACGGGAAATTCCCGTACTACCTTGCATGAAACAAAAGTTGCTAGCTCAGAACCTAATTAAAATTATTTTCTAGTTAGCAAGTCATAAAAAAATATATAACTTTTCTATTGCTTTTAAAAAAAATTATTTCCTTGAAAACTGCCAAGAACTTTTTTAAATCGTCAGCTTATTCTGCCTGAGTTAAAATTTAGTAGCCAAATCTGCCCAAATGGCAAAAATCTGCCACATGGACGGGTGCACAGTGCACATCTGGACGGGTTTCAAAAACACGGGAACTCGCGCGACGGGGGGAGCTCATCACCTGTACCCGTGCCCCGGGGGCTACCTGTGTGAGGAGCGCAGCTCAGTTCAAAGCGATAAGATAAACACTTTGATCAGAAATTAACAAAGCATTGATTTGATTATATCTGCTTTGCGAGAAATATACCTCAACACATAGAGGTAATAAAGTACTAATTACTTCTATGCTATTCTATGGTATGGTATTTGTTCTATGGTACTAGGTAGAAAAAAAATATTGACGATTTAAAAGCATGTGCAAAGCATCTACTTAAACATTTTGAGTTTTATGCCGATACATCAAAAAGTTTGTTGTTCAAATTGGCGATGTTACCCGATTTTAGTTAATTTAAATACGACGCCAAATAATAAAACATATATTAACATCATATCAAAAAATTTTCTGCTTAATTGTCCAATTAGATCTTGTTGTATGCTACCAATTTAGGAAGGTTATCCATTTGTATGGCGCGGCCGCTTTCTCGTATACATTCTAATTTGGTCGGGTTATAGGGAAAATGTTCGTTCTTTCTGCTTTTGGGTAAATCTTTTTAAATCAACGTTATTCAAAGCTGAAACTTACAGGAAAGCTTGCTAGCAGGACGCTCTAATTTTATGTAAAATTTCATGTTTTATAGTCTTATGGGAGCACTCAATTCAATCTTTAAAATTTCGCTAACTTTATTTCGTAATTAAATGGTATATCTCACTAATTGACTGGATAATACAAACCACAATTGCAGATATTGTTAGGGTCTACTAGAGGAATATTTGAGTGCTCTATTTTTCAATTGCAACTTCACTCGTTTCCTTGTAAATCAGAATTTCCTGATTTTCTAAACAAATTAATAACTAAAAAAATATCATAATTTTCAAAAAACCAACATTTCTCAAATTACGCACAAATTAAGGTGTACTAGTGGTTTTTTTTTGAAATTTCTTCTATCAGCCGTTTTCGAGATACAGAAAACCCACAAACGTTACTGCAGCGGAATCTTGAATAATTTGAAAACCGTAAGATGCACAAATTCCGCTATTTGCGCACATTTATAACACGACGAAAGCTACTCAGTCATGTACTTTGTTCATAGATGTACTATGTACAGATTGGTCATGAAATAAAAACAATAACGAAAGAAAGAGATGATGTCATTACTCAACGAATGTGCGTGAGCGAGATACAATCTTCATCTCTTGTCCCTTACGCGCGTATGCGATTTTGTTTGTTTGCCCACAGTTGATAGGGGGCAAACAAATTATCCGACCGAATTAGGTGGTCATCTTGATACATACATGAGACGTAGCAGTTGCACCATTTGAATTAAGTCGGGTTATATTGGATATTCGGGATACCAGCGCAGCAAAAATATTTTACCCCAAATATTTTATACAAATAACTACTTCTTGTTGTGTTAACGTTTTAAGAAATGGATATTTGAGAAATTAGTGGAACTTTTAATGATAGATATAAACATGAACCACAGATTTTTTATAATAGACATTTTGAATGAAGTGATTAAATTAAATGAGATTCTTTCTACAGTAAGTCGCATACATCGTTATAATAAAACATATATAACGGTAGATATATACAGTAAGTTTGCGTTTTGTTATTGCATCAGCAACGTCATTTTAAGCAATAACAAAATGCAAATGTATGTAGATTTTAAACTTGAGATCCTGAATAAATAAGAAGCTCTAAAGTTCTGGATTGTTTTATATCGGAAGGCACCATTTAGGCAGAGTTTTTTGACATCATTTTGGTCTCAAAGTTCTAGCTGGAACCAATCTACCGTTATATTTTGGGTGTTATTGAAGCATTCATTTTTAAATTTTGCATGTGGGTAGGAGGCTCTATTTCAGCACTAATTGTTGACATATAACTAAATACAATTGATGTAGTAGTTCCTTGGTTCCAGATCCAGACATGAGGCTGCTAGCGGATCGTTCCGCTAGCAGCCTCAGTGGAAAATTCGATTTTCTGTGAAACTACGATAGCACATTTTTCCCCTTTGGGCACTATTTGTCAGTATTTATTGGCATTATCAGAATATTGAAATTCGAACATAAATAAAAAATTAGCTTATTTAAAATATTATTTTTACTGCTTTATTTACCAAGTTTCCGAAAACTTTGTACGAATAAAATACTGAAACGTGCGAATGAAATACTGAAAGTTGCGAAAAATTAAGTCATCATTTGCTGACGTAATACTTTTCTACCAGAGTAAATTACGTTTAACCGAAAACTATGGTTAGTCATTTTTATTATTATTTACCTATTATCAATTTAAAACCAATTTGATACATTTCATAAAATGTGGCGCTTTTTAAACTATAGCGAAATAATGGAAATACTATTCTGTATTATTCCATAATAACTTCCATTAAATATGAAAATCTGCTTTTAATATATATTTTATTACTTACACAGATGCCTGTTAGTCTATTATATGATGACCTAACTTTGATTTTAAAGTAAGGAGTAAGTGAGTAAATAAAAGTAACGCAGTTTATTATGAATTATTCCAATCATGAAAAGTAATACAAAATTGTACTTATGTACTGCTTAATCAATAGTTTATAATTATGTCATTCATTATTGTATTATAAAAGCCGCTCTAGACTTAGTCGGTTGGCCAGGTTTCCTTTGTACTAATGTAATTAAACTTGCAATATTTTTTATTTTACTATCTTATGTCACGATTATTGAGGTATTATTGAGAGTAAGTAGTAGGGTTCATTTTTAAAACAGTGTTTATAAACATTGTTTCCAAATAAAATAACACATTTGTATAAAAATAATTTTCAAATATTTATTATATTTTAATTATTTTTCAAAAATAGGTCGTACCTGTGGCCGTGTACTAGAGTATATCAAAAAATTCAAAATAATTCAAAGATTAATCACCTGCAAAAGAATAATGGGGAAATGTGCGATAGCGGAGATATCATTATTTTTCATGTCAGCTTCATAAAATTTTTTCGAATAAAAATCTTATTAATTGGAAACAAGACTATATAACTTTTTCAATATAAGTGTGCATAAGCATGATCTATAGTGCCCATTTCGAGCAAAATAAATATAATATATGTAAGAAAAAATGCTGAATACGGTTTAAGATATTTATTTCTCAAAAAGAATTACAAATTCACTTAACTTGAGAAATACAATATAAGTGCTTAAAACTATTTGTCGTGAGCGTCGGAAGGACGGTAGAGAAAAGTATTATGTACATCATAAACAAATAATCTGTCGGTACATTGGAATATACATCTGCTCCATTACATGACTTGTTTTATGAAAGCAATTGATAGGAACCATATTACTATGGTTGGGTATAACCAAAAGTTAGATACAATAATACATTTAAGCAAGCTTATGCAAATTTTAGAAATATAAACACATTAAATATTATATATATTAAGTATATGAGAGAATTACAGTATTAAAATCTAGAAAAATCTTTCAAGATGTGGTGTTTCAAAGTCCTTCTGTACAAGTTAGAAGACTGAATTTCTTTTATGTCGTTTGGAAGTTTGTTGTATAACTGAGCTCCTTCACAGAGTATATTCTTTTTTCCATAGTTAGTACGAGGAAATCTTAAACAAATGTTGTTTCTCTGTCTAGTTTTACGTTGTTGGATGTGGCCTTGTTTGGTAAATGATATTTTAGTATGTATGTCTTTGTTTAAGATTTTTCGCACCAGTATGCAAGTATTATATTTGTATAACTGGGATAGGGTCATTATCTTTGTTTCTTTGTAAATTTTTTCAGTAGGGGTTAAAAAGTTAAAATTAAATAAGGTTTTGATAATTTTATTTTGCATTCTTTGTAAAGCTTGTAAGTTTGTTTTAGCCGCAGTGCTCCAGATCTCAATTAAATATTCAAGGTGGGATTATATCAATGAATTGTAAATAATATATTTGACGTGTTTTGGGAGACAGCGAGTGATGCCACGTAGTGAGCCTAAAAGAGATGATAACTTGGAATGTAATTTTTCTAGGTGGGGTTTCCATGTTAATTGACTGTCTAGGATAAGCCCGAGATACTTTTCTGAGTTAACTCGATTAATCGCCTCATTATTAATAGTCAGAGGGTCAAAAGTGCCAATTTTTTTATTTTTTGCGTTAAATATAATGAAGTTTGTTTTAGAGACATTAATTGTTAGAAGGTTGCTTTGAAACCACGTGTTCAATATATTTAAATCTCTTTGAGCTTGTTCGATTATATGTGTTATTTCTCTACCGAAGTAAAACAGACTTGTGTCGTCAGCATACAACGTGATATCTCCATGCAGCCCCAACTTGTTTATGTTATTTATGTAGATTAGGAAAAGGAGAGGCCCCAGGACGGATCCTTGAGGGACACCGTAAGTTATAGGTTCAGGTTTGCTTTGAGTATTAGCTAACTTAACAACTTGAGATCTGTTTGAGAGGTAAGACTTGAACATGTCATAGGCAGTTCCACGGATTCCAATATTTTGTAGCTTTTGAAGAAGCAGGTCATGGCTTATCGTGTCAAATGCTTTCTTTAAGTCAATGAACACACCAAGTGCAATGTTTTTCTGATCTATATTATTCTTTATATTTGTGACTAGGTCAATAGTGGCAGAAAGTGTGTTGCTTTTTGGGCGGAATCCGTATTGCTTTTCCGAGAGAAAGTTAATCAATGTTAGGTAGTTATTTAATCGTTTGTAAATTATCTTTTCGTATATTTTAGAGAAAATGGGGAGTACTGATATGGGGCGATAGTTTCCAGGATCGGTTTTTTTACCACTTTTATACACCGGACTTACTTTTGCTACCTTCAGAGAATTAGGGAAGTGACCATTAGACAAACAATTATTTATACAAGCTGTTAATTTTTTAATTATAAGATTTTTAATACATTTAATAACTTTGCAACTAATACCATCTAGACCTGTACTAGTGTTAGGGTTTAGATCATCGATAATTTTAGCTACTTCTTCTTCAGTCGTTGGAGATAGGTCATGCAACCCAGAGGAACCCGGGGAATTAGGATTGGTAGGTGTATTCATTTGGGTTAGGTTTTGGTGGTGTGTTTTATCAATTTTGTTTGCTAGTAATGATCCTATGTTAGCAAAGAAGATGTTAAAGCATTCACATATTTCTTTTGTTTCTGTTATTGGGCCTATTTCTGTTTCTAATTTGGAAGGAGCAGAGTTAGTTTTAGTTTTATTATTAGCAAGCGAAGTTATTAATTGCCACATCTTCAAAGGTTTTTTTTCACAGTTTTTGAAAGCTTTATGATAGTAACTACTCTTCATTTCTTGAATTCGTTCCTTTACCTCACTTCTTTTGGTCTCAAGGTCTTTATTTACAGCTTTATCTTCTGGATTTACTATGTGTGCCTTCCATAATTCATTTTTCCTGTTTATGTCTGCTATTATATCTTTGTTCACCCAGTCTTGTCGCGGCGGATTTTGTATTTTCGTTTTCTTAGTTTTGGTGTTATCCAGGGCTTCCACTATCGTCTGCTCAAACTTTTCGTGATCATTTTCATATTTACTATGATCCTGGTTTTCTATTAATTTATAGAGCTTTTCATAGTTCACAGCTGTATATTCGATTTTCATTTTTGTATTCAGTGTATATTTATCAACTTCCATGTATATTTGTTTATGGTCGGACATTGATGACTCTACTATTGTAAGATTAAATTTGTTGTTCTTTATGTTGCAACATACGTGATCAAGGATTGATTTAGTGCTGGATGTTTCTCGAGTACAGTATTTATCAGTAATCTTATTTAAAATTTCATTACCATTTTCAAGAATCATTTGTTTGTAGTTCTTTGTTGTTTGATTGGGCTTAAGTAGATTATAATTGAAGTCACCGAATACTACTGCCCTTTTTTTATTCATAAGTTGTTCTGAATATTTGTCCAAAAAATCTTTATTGTTAGTTCTTTCGGGTTTATAGATCGCGCCAACGTCTAATGAGAATTTGTTGATGTGTACCCATAGATAATGATTGTCATTTTCACAAACTTCTTCTATAATATTATGTTTAAGGCAGTTGTGTACAAATATGGAAACACCACCTCCTCTGGAATTTTCTCTAAAATTGTAGTAATGGGTATAATTAGGCAGAATTAGGCTTTCAGCTTCAGGTTTAGATTTAATCCACGTTTCAGTTTAAGATAATTACATGTATGATACGCGGCAAAGCTTGGATTACACATCTCAGTTCGTCAAATTTTCCTGGTTTGACTATACTTCGTACATTTGCGTAAAGAAATTTTAGGGCTTTTGGACTTTTGATTAAGTTGGCATAAGTATCAGTGACGTTGTGTGTTACATTTCCAGAAGTCGACTCTTCATGACTGCTTATTGTTGTGAGTTTTTTGGTTTGGTCTTTGTAATCTTAGGAACGCCGTTTATGAATTTGATAGTTATATCGTTCTCGCCTTCGTCAGTCCGGCGTTTCAGTTCATTGATTACATTTTCTCTGAATTTCTTTTGGTGTGGAGTTTCATCAGAGTAGATTTTGAAGTTGTCCGATTTTACAGATGCTTTTTTTCGCAGAATATTTATTGCTGCCTGGGCTGTTGGAAAAAACACTTTTATAGGGCGAGATTTATCGGGAGTGTATTTGCCGAGACGTATAGTTTTAACTGGCTCGATACTGTCCGGGTCAATCATTTTTAGGATTTTGTTAACTTCCTTTTTGTCGTGTCCATGCCTCTCCTCAGAAATTTCCGACTGCATTTCACTTATTCCACTTATTATTATATTTTTCTCCCTAAGGGATCTCTCGCGCATTTCGGAAAACATGTCTTCGTACGTAAAAGCCGGCGATAGCGAGGCGGTGAGTGGTGCAGATTTCAATATATTTATGTCATGTTCAATAGATTTAACTTTTTGTTCTATATTGGTTTTAAAATTTGCCACGATTACGAGTTCCTGTTTTATTATGTCTTGCTCTATAGCTAGTAATTCAGTTGTCGCCTTTATTTGACTGATTTGGTCCTTTATTTGCGACACATCTTGAGAAATCTTGTTCAGGTTTTCGTTCTGCATTTTTGCCATGCTTAGGAGTGACGTTATACTAGTTTGAAAATTTTCCAATTTCGCACCAATATCATCATCAGGTTGCTTGCGTTTGTTTCGAAATGTATTTTGTTGCGAATCAGAGTTGCTAATTTTCCTTAGGTCTGGGAATGATCCACCTCCGCCATCTCTGCGATTAGCAATTGCGATGGGGACTCCATCGCTATCGTTACACGTATTAGGTGCATTCGATGGTGGCGATCGCGTGACACTCATTGTTAGCGTAGTGGTAGAAGATGATATTCAGTATTTTACCTCAGTGGGAGTGAGATGAAATATCGCAGTCCTCTCTGTTCCTCGCGGGGGTGAGGGGAAATCTTTGTCAACTTGCATGCACGTGCGTGTTGATAACAGCTTATGTGGTGCACCGGTTGATTTTGTAGAAAGTGCTTCTAGGTAACTACTTTAAGGGTTCATTCACTTTAAACTGGTTATTACAATTTTAAATAAAAGCGGTAACACGTCCGCTCCGTACGCTCACTCACGATGAATCTCTATGAAAGACGAATCTCAGCCAACAGTGCGCCGCCGCGGGTAGTTGTTTTTATTACAATTGAGAGTAAAAAAAGTTATTCCATAACCAACAATAGAAATTAAGATCGTTTTTACAGAGCGTAGGAAAACGTTTATATTATCGGAACATGTTTTTCGCAAATTTAAAAATTTTGTCGGAAGTTTAGTATTTTATTTGGAAGTGCAGTTTTTTTTTCGTTGAATTGTAATTAGAACAGACTTGTGCTTGTTTGTTAAATATGAAATTAGTTTTCGCTGTATTTTGTGTTAATTTTTCGATAATTTATTTTAATGCAGCTTAGTTAGTATGTATTATAATCAGCCGCTGACCGATCGCTGCAAGTTCATTTGTTTTTCGGAACCTTTATTGTTTCTCTCAAGTCGTTAAGTATCGCCAAATCGCAATATTCAATTTAAATTCTTGAAATAATGGTTAAAACTATCACCCTGGAAAAATATATAACATACTTGAAACAATAAAAAACAAATTGCCTTGAACAGAATCATAAAAATCACAAAAACTTTGATGAAAAAAAAGTCCTGTAAACCCTGTATTTTGCATTAATTACAAATTCTCTCGGAAACACAATATTTGTATATGTTGAAACCAACACACAAAAATCGGCCATTTTAATACCTTCAATTTACCTTGAACGGTTTTTTTTAACTTATTTGAAAGCCAAGAAAAGTAATAAAAACATCGAAATCTCGAGAATTTTGCGTTCGGTCTTGACGTAACCGCCGCGGTGGTACTCACATTGATCTGAACTTAAAATGAGTGGCGTTACGGTCGATATTATATTATCATGCATCAACCTCCTCAGATTGAGTGTACGTCGCGCCTAAAAAAACGATGTAAACAGATCCACGTCAAAATAAGTAAAAAGGGAGTTTTTGTGAACACAGATGGTAACCCAGTCGTAAGTACCTACCTTATATGTCTTTCTCAACTGTATACGGGAATGTCCGGGGCCTGACTTTGTTATGAGCTAGACCGTCTTTTTCCAAATCATGCCGCTGGGGGAACGTGACCCTGGCGGAATCGGTTTTTAATGAATATCTCCGAAATTATAAGACGCACAAATTCCGCTGCTGGCGCACAATTAGTCCTACCTAATATGCTCTAATTCCCTATTATACTCACATTCTTCTTAGCTACAACATTCCGCTGGCGTAATGGACGCGACAAACGGACAGGGTGACACATTTTCGGATTTAAACTACCTATATTATATGGATATTATTTTAAACTATATTATAAGGAGAATATTAAGGGACAGACCCTACATCTGTAACATCACCCAAATCAAAATGTGTACGCAAAGTTTTATTATGTGTAAACTGGAACGTCATCTAGGTCACGTCACGCTTGCATTGCATGCATGATTCACGTCATTCCATTCCATTTCGTTTCGTTCACTTCGTTCGCACGTAGGTAGGTAGTAGTAGGAGTATGTTATTTGTGATCTAATTTTCCCTAGTTTTTGATAAAAAGAAACATAGAAGAGTGGTTGATTTAATTGCAGTGCAAATTTTTGTCCCGTGGCAAAGATTACGAAACAGCAACCATGTTTAGCTGGCTCAAAAAGGAAGGCGAAAAAACAGAAAGTATAGATAATGTCGTGGAAGGATTGAAAAAAATTTATAAAACCAAGTTACTGCCACTTGAGTTGCATTACCAGTTCCACGATTTTCACTCTCCGCAGCTAGAAGACCCCGACTTTGATGCTAAGCCTATGATATTGCTGGTGGGACAGTATTCGACAGGTAAAACAACTTTTATTAAGTATCTTCTAGAGCGAGATTTTCCGGGGATTCGTATCGGACCGGAACCGACCACGGACCGATTCATTGCGGTTATGTTCGATGAAAAAGAGGGCGTAATTCCCGGTAATGCATTAGTCGTGGATCCGAAGAAACAATTCAGACCTCTCAGCAAATTTGGCAATGCATTTCTCAATAGATTCCAGTGTTCCACCGTCAACTCGCCAGTGCTGCGTGGCATTTCTATAGTGGACACTCCTGGCATTCTTTCTGGGGAAAAGCAGAGAGTAGATCGTGGTTATGATTTCACTGGAGTGTTGGAATGGTTTGCAGAAAGGGTTGATCGTATCATTCTATTATTTGATGCCCATAAACTTGATATATCAGATGAGTTTCGACGAAGCATAGAGGCTTTGAGAGGTCACGATGATAAAATCCGCATAGTTTTAAATAAAGCAGACATGATTGACCATCAGCAACTGATGAGAGTTTATGGAGCTCTTATGTGGTCACTAGGCAAAGTATTACAAACTCCTGAAGTTGCAAGGGTATACATTGGATCATTTTGGGATCAGCCACTTCGATATGATGTTAACAGAAGACTTTTTGAAGATGAAGAGCAGGACCTCTTTAAAGACATGCAGTCACTTCCTAGAAATGCAGCACTACGAAAGCTTAATGACTTGATTAAGAGAGCACGACTGGCTAAGGTCCACGCCTACATTGTTAGTGAACTAAGAAAAGAAATGCCTTCTATGTTTGGTAAAGATGGTAAAAAGAAAGAGCTTATTAAAAATCTTGGGCAAGTCTATGATCGCATCCAAAGAGAACAACAAATATCTCCTGGTGATTTCCCAGATATTAAGAAAATGCAAGAATTATTGGCAAATCATGATTTTACAAAATTCCACCCATTAAAGCCTAAACTGCTTGAAGTAGTTGACCATATGCTGGCCACAGATATTGCAAGACTCATGGACATGATCCCGCAAGAAGATGTGAATGTTGTCTCGGAACCTCTCATCAAAGGTAAGCACTTACCTGTCTTGTCCTCTTGATATTGACATCATTAAATTACATATTACTTCAAATGCATATTTTAATTAACATGAAAGGAATATAAATCTAACAGCTTATCCATAATTTGGCTCCCTTGTGTAACATAAACTACAGAATTAATTAGTAATTATAAATGAAACACACTTGTTTATTTATTTATCTGAATCCGGAATTTTTTCCAATGCTTTATGACATCACATATTTCATATGAAAGTATGTTTTATTTTCTGTAGCAAAAAGCACTTTCCCTTGCAGTTCAGACAGAATGCATTAGACAAATGATTTGCATTCATCATCCAGCAGGATAGTTAGTTAAACCTGAAATAAATTAACCATCTATCCAATAAGCTTTGCTTTATTACATATAATATATAGGTGTTAAAAAAATTATAGATTGGATTTTGTCAATATTTTCCAGTATTTTATACTTGATTCTCAGAAACCCCTTAAAATTTCAAATACATTTTTTTTAATCCTGTATATTAGGGTTTATAAATCTTCCTAGTTGGAAGTTTTATAAAATTTGCTTAAGCGATTTCAAATCATCTTCAATGCAATTGCAATGCGAAAATTTGTTACATCACTAGAGTATGTATGGTAATAATTAAGTAGAATTCCATAAGTAGGAGTGCCATTTAACACATTTGATTAATGCAAGGTTGTATGTGTTAGTTATATTCTTTATACATAAAGTTTTGCTTAATGTAAGAACTGAATGTCTTATCTAAAGATATTGACCTGAATAAGCAGTCTTATCAGACCGTGATAACATTGATAGCTTTGAGGAATTTGCTATCCTTAGTTACTATCATAATTCAGAAACCACTATTATTAGAATATTGCAATTAGTGACTTCATATTTTTACCTGATGGGTCTAAAGAGAGGACAATTCTTTTCTGTTGAATGTAAGCATGAATGTCTATTTATTTAGCTGATCTTATAGGTAGGTAGCTAAAATGGCTAGGCAGATTTAAAAATATGAGATGGGCAAATACAAAGAATAAATGAGATGCAATAAACCAATTGTACTTTGGTCATCCTAAAAATGAAAATCAAAATGATTTTTATTTAAGAAGATTTCTGCACTGCATATTCTTTTAAATCGCATTTTTTTTCTACCTAGTACAAAGATCCTACCATTCAGAAGTCGTACATTCAATGTTTTGGGAAATAAATTGGAAACTATTCGGAAATTTTAATCAAAACTTAGTAACTTGATATAAATCTTTTAAAATTATATTTTTCGCGTTATTTATATTTGTTATTATAAAATAAAACCATTATTAATATGGCTACTTTAAATATTTTAAATTAGCTTCGCCCGCGTTGACATCGTTTATGGTGCTTGGCACACGAATTATTATATTTTTGTTACACCCTGCCAAACATTAATCCACGGGAAACGTGAAGAAACAAAAGAATTATTTAATTTGATTTGATTTGACTAAACGCTTATTACCGTATTTCAGAAAGAAGAAAAAGGCGAGCTCCATAACTATGTTAACTTTCATATAATTTTTATCCCATTATTTTAACTCGTTCGGGATGAATTTTCAAAAAACCATTCTAAGTGATTAACTACGTCAGCAAAAGTATTTCCTGTGTCTGTTAACGACCTTTTCCTAATGCACGAATCTCTTCCCATATCTCGGAAAGTTAAGGCCATACTCTACAGTCCACACACAGGGGCCGAGTCCGGATTGATGGAGGTTGTGGGGTTAGTGGCCAATCCAGTCCCAGAAGTTTTCAAGCTGCTTATAAGGCCTTCCGACTTGCCTTAACGACTGCCATCTAGTGATAGCAGCCAGCACCAACGAAACGTTCTAGACAATTGACACTAACAGTCAAACTCATCCAGGTTATGACCGTGTCTGTAGTCAGTTAACCTGCGTGATCGACGCGACCACGCAAGCCGCACTGAGCCACGACCAACGGCATAACGTACCTTGTGAAGTACGGAAACGGTCGAGATAAATACCACTAACAGTACAAGCCATCCGGGTCTTGACCGTGTCCGTAGTCAGTTAACCTGCATGTTCGACGCGATCACGCAAGCTCACTGAGTCACAGCCAACGCCTTAACCTACCTTGCGAAGTACGGATTCGGTCGAGATAAATACCACTAATAGTCCAACCCATCCGGGTCTTGACCGTGTATGTAGTCAGTTAACCTGCACTATCGACGCGAGACCACGCAAGCCCACTGAGTTACGACCAACGATTTAACTACTTTGCGAAGCACCGAAACGGTTGAGATTATTGCCTCTAAAAGTCAAACCCATCCGCGTCATGACCATGTCTGTAGTCCGTTAACCTGCATGATAGACGCGACCACGCAAGCCCACTGAGTCACGACCAACGGCTTTACGTACCTTGCGAAGCACGAAAACGGTCGAGATAAATACCATTAACAGTCGAACCCATCCGGGTTATGATCGTGTCTGTAGTCAGTTATCCTGAATAATCGCCTCGCACACGCAAGTCCATTAAGCAGAGACTGTTTTTACATTTACTGTGTAGATATATGATGATATTTATATTCATCCCCTATTTCACCCCCTTCGAGTTTCATTTTCCAAACAAAAAGTAGCCTATGTCCTTCCCCAAGGTCCCCTCTATCCCTGTACCAAAATTCATAAAAATCGGTTCAGCGGTTTAGGCGTGAAAGCGTAACAGACAGACAGACAGAGTTATCTTCGCATTTATAATATTAAGTATGGATGTAATAAATTATTGCCTGAATCAAAGTTCCAAAATCCTTAAAAATACAGACTATTTATTTTAAATATCAATTATTATATTTGTCAGGCAGGATGCTTCTCACACAGGGGTCAAATCCTGAATTTTATCGATTAAAACTGAAAAAAAAAAAACAGATAAATGTGTGAACAGGTCCTGGCTTAGTATAGCTTTCATGATGGCGTTGTTCACACAGGTTCATTGACTACTACATACTCATAACCTGGATGGATTTGACTATTAGTGCCATTTGTGGCAGTGGCTCGACCGTTTCTGTGCTTCGTAGGGCGCATCAAGCCGTTGCGTTGCTGCCGGGTGCTGTTACCAGATGGCAGTCGTAACAATATGTCAAAGGCCTTATATGCTGCTAGAAATCTTCTGAAACTAAGGTTCGCCATTAGCCCCATAAACTCTACCAATCCGGACTTGATCCACGTGTGGCCTAGCCTTTGCTATGGGAACCCATTCCCAGTAGGGGAAAGAATGGGTTTAACGTGAAAACATTGAAGATAAGATGTTTAACCCATGCAATTTATCTATAGTTATTTTTCCTTTGAATTAAATTAATATCTGTATTTCCGTTTATACTATTATAATACTGTGTGACTGTTTCGGTAAAAATTGTTGAATTTATGGTTATCGAAACTTTACTACGATATTCGATGCTTTCGAACTAACTAGTACGAAAATATCTGTTGTTGGTGAATATAAGTGTAGATAAAACGGAAATATGGAAGTATAGTAGGTACATGGCAAACAGTGGCGTCATACTGATTCACTGTTTCACCAGTTCACTAAATAGGTGTGTGTAATACTACAGATATAGATAGCGGGGGCACTAGCACACCTTTAACATATATTGTGACCTTGCCTTTTGTACTAGGTTACATTACATGGCTCAAAGGTAGCTGCTAGTGGTGCTTGCCTATTAAGTTGGCAAGCATATCTTTTTCGTCATTAGAAGTTGTCACTAGATTGGTGTTTTCTAATTTTGTCTACAATTGTATGCAAATAATTGAAATTATGCGAGTGTCGGATGATGTACTGCGTTTGACCTCCTAAATTTTGGTAACTCTGGGAAACAACATGTCCCAGAAATGGCGAATCAAGTAAGCATGGAAGAAAGGTGGTCCCATTTTGCCCAATGAGCTATAGCGTTTCAAAACTTGGAAGTATTTTATTACCGAACCCTAAAATTCATTAGAAATTATTGTTGAAACCCATAATCAATATTGGATTAATTTATAATTTACAAACAAGTTTGTAAACAGGGCAGTAGAAGTTCATGAGCCATTTCCGTCATTTTGATAGATTGACTTAGCCCTGCGTCCGGCGCGGTGGCAGCGGTCGCATACTCACTAATTACAGTTACAGGACGATATGAATACTGTCCCTGCGGGTCCACAATGACATCATTCACATCATGTCCACCATTGAGATGAACGCTGTAAGCGGCATCTATTGTGCCGCACTGCACAGTCGTCGCCGACCCAGTTGTAGTCCAATAATGACTCATTGTGTGCATAGCACGACGCGACTCGCACAGCTTGTACGCAAAAACTGGTATATAGAATTAAAATTTTCCCCTCAACCCTTACTCACCATCCATATTTAGAACTTGTGAAATTTCATTAACGTGACATTTCTTTTTATTATACCTATGTTCTAAGAAAGGAAACAATAGTCGATTATAATTGTAGGTCTATAAACAAAGCTAATGGTCATCCAGCGTAGTGATCCACTCGGAAGTGACAAAGTGGACCAGCGCGCGCGCTGAATAATGACGTGACGGACGATTCGCCTGCTTTAGTCGAAAAGTGCCGGCACTCGCGCATCTAGATCATTGCCCGTTTTCAGTGGTATTTGATGCCTACTATGTTGCCTACCTACCGCGTAGCGGTGTTTGCATAATTATCAGACTACGAGTTGATAAATCTGACGTAGTTCTGCCATGACATTTTTTAATCGTGCAGTACACTAAAGTTGAACTTTGCAAGGATAATGGGCGATTACACAAATGGTAAGCCATTAATATCATCTGACCTGTTGGTAACTGATGATAATAATGTTGAAGATGTAAGCGGACTTATGTACCAAGATTCTCCAACGCACTGGAAAACTGGCTATCTTATCTCCATGCTGGAAACATCCATGCTCTTACCACTTTTATTTAAAAAAAAAACCTTCTATTTTTAGAAAATGATCAATAAACTACGCGAGGTCTTCTTCCTTTTCCCCGTATAGATTGGCTTTCTCAGATAGCGAATGTATGACGATAATAAATGAACTCATATTACGTATATAGGTGTATCGAGAGCGCTAGCAACGAATACGTGCGCGGAATTGTCACGTGACTGAATGTCAGCTACTTTGGTCTATACTTCTATGGTCTGGTATAGGAGGTGCAGAACCGGACCTCTTTAGTAAGAACCGGTTCTTCGGTTCCGATAGCTACTTGGAACCGGGTACCCGGTTCTTTCGGTTCTTCTAAGATTTTTTTTGACACGATTTTACGTAAAAGACAGAAGGTTAAAAAACGCAAAATATGTATAATTTCCTTTTTTTTATTGGAACAACTAAAGTATTAATTATTATTATCATCATCAGCCAAATGACGTCCACTGTTTAACAAAGGCTTCCCCCAAGGATTTCCACGCTGACCGGTCTTGCAATGCCCGCATTCAACGCTTTCCCGCGACCTTTGCTAGGTCCACCGAGTAAGAGGCCTGCCCACCCTATACCTCTTCCGGTGCGCGCCACTCCACTTCCGGTCGCCACTCGAGAACTTTAATGCCCCAACGACTCTATAAGCCATGTGCCCCACCCAGTGCCAATTCAGTTTAGCGATTCTGTGAGCTATATCGGTTACTTTAATTCTCCTACGTATCTCCTCATTTCTGATTCGATCACGTAGGGAACCTACAAACACAGCACGCTCCATTACCCTTTAGACTCTGGGTGACCTTGAGCCTTCGTATAAGGCCCATAGTAAGTGACCATGTCTCAATTCCGTATGTCATCACTGGCAAAACACATAGAGGTCAAAGACCTTAATCTTGAGATACTGCGGTATTTTGGATGTGAAGATATTGCGGATCTTCCCGAACGCTGCTTCTCAGCCGTGTTGGATTCGGTGGTTGATTTCTTTCTTGAGGTTGGACCTACCTAGCTGGCCTGTTTCTCCTAGGTATTTATTTGTCAACAACTTCAAGTGAAGAGTCTCCAACCTTCCGAGGAGTGGGTGTGATACGGACATTTGACATAATTTTAGTCTTGTCCATGTTCATTTTAGGACCCACTTGTTGGAAGAGTCCATCGAGCATTATGTCTAGGTGTTCCAAGATCTCTGCCACAACTACGATATCGTCAGTGAATCGAAGGCGAGGTGATGTAATCGCCGTTGATGTTAATATCGAGTCCTCTCCAGTCCATAAGCTTCCAAACGTCTTCCAGGCCAGCGGTAAACGGTTTCGGAGATATAACGTCTCCCTGTCTCACCCCTCGCTGCAACCGGATTGGTTTCGAATTCTTTTCCTGGAGGTGGATCGACATGGTGACGTTTTCATACAAATAATTTAGCACTTCGATATATCGATAGTCGATTTGGCACCGTTGGATAGACTGTAACTATACTCTTAGATCTTCTGTATAATAATAATAATAATAATAATAATATCCGGGACAAATCACACACGGTCATCTGGCCCCAAACTAGGATTCCCTGTATCAACTGTATAATCTGTCTAAACGTATGAGTGTGGTCTATGGTACTGAAGCCTTTTTGGAATCCGGCTTGTTCAGGAGGCCTGAAGTCGTCTAACCTGCGTGCGAGATGATTTGTAATGACTCTCAAAAACAGCTTGTTGACATGGCTCAGAAGTGAGATGGGTCTATATTTCTTCAGCAGGTTTTTGTCACGCTTTTTGAAGAAGATCACCACCACTTTCCTGTATCATGCCATAGACATTCGTCCCTCGAGCATATCGTAATTTAAAAGCTTCTGAAGAACTTGAAGTACCGGTTTTCCACCTGCTTTTAAAAGCTCAGTCGTAATTCCATCTTCACCCTGTGCCTTGTTGTTCTTAAGCTATTTGAGAGCCATTCTAATTTTATACAAGCTGATGTCCGGGATATCTTCGGTTTAGTGTCTAGTCAATTTGGCTCTTGAGTCTTTAGCCAGATTACTGAAGGGTAAGCGTGTGGTCGTGTATAATTGACCGTAGAACTTCTCAACCTCCTCCAAGAGCTCAGGTTTGGAAGACACGATTCTGCCATCCTCAGTCTTAAGCTTTGTCAGTTGGCAATCAGATACATTGCCAATTCTTTTGAGCCTTTACTGCTCATGAATCTCCTCTTTTATACGATTAGTATTAAATTGGCGTATATCGCGAGACACAGACTTGGAGAGATCTATCTTTTTAGTCGTCGATACTAAGAAGCATCTTCAGAGGATTTCAGAATCAGGCTCCCTCTTTCCTCCATGAGCTTGCTGGTGAAGTCCAAGATCCGAGATGTTCTTTTTTGAACGGCTGGTTTTGAAAGCATTATTTTCCGGTTTTAACTAAATGGCGAAAGAAATGATCATAAAATGATCATATGCTGCTTCAAATCTTGAAGAACCGAAAGAACCGGTTCTTATGACTTGTAGAACCGGTTTTTATTTTATTACACAGAACCGGGTTTTCCCGGTTTTTTCAGAACCGGGAAAAACCGGTTCCATGCCCTAGTCTGGTATAAATCAGGTCTGTTTTGTGCTTAAGTGTATTCGGTTATTGGGATAAATCTTTAATACATACATACTTAAATTTTCACAGATAAATAACTTTACGTGTTAAAATAAATATAACGTAAAGAGCTGTGTAAGCGCTGTCACTAGAAAAAAATAAATACATTTCACTAACCTTAGTACTTCTATAATAGACATTTAATTGACCAGACTCAGTAATTATTCTGGTTGATCAGATTTAAAGTAACTTTATGCATATAATATTATAAAGTTAGTATGTATAATAATTTAGTTTACTTCTTTTAGAATAAAAACTTCAGGTTTCTGTTTATATTTAACAATAATAGAAAAACAATAAATTAATAAATATCCATGAGAAATCATACACGATCATCTGGCCTCAAACTAGGATTCCCTGTATAATAAGAAGCAGAGATTGATATTTCATATATATACACATATATACATCTAGATACATAGATATAATACACCCAGATACAGGCAAACAAATCTGCTCATCACAGTAATGTTTGCCCTGGGTGGGGTCGAACCCACGGCTCTCGGATCAGTAGTCAGGAGCACTAACCACTGAGCTACCGAGTCAGTCGTCATATGAGAACATTTAACCACCCACAGCCCTGTAAAAAACATATCTGTGTGTACCATGTCTGTGTATCGGAACATGATCGAAAAATGTTACAAGCACTTAATTACTGAAGTACAGATCAGTTTGATACACTGCCAGGACCTGAATGTGTTTGGTATCTAATTGAATATATTATATAGCATCAATTTTGAATAAATATAGACTGCAGAGGCTCCCATCCCACTAAGTCTTGCAGTATTTTTGTTTGAGTCTAGACGATCGTGGGCGATCCTGCCACGGATGCATAACATCCTTCTTAAGATGAGGATACAAGTATCCTGTGCACTTGGATCGCTAACACCTTGTATTGCAATAGGTATTTAATATGTTATTGTATATGTATATGTGACTTTGGTCAAAGGGGCCACTCAAACAAAGTATAATAATATAATTCAATGATGGCTGACTTTCCGTTACCATCTTACATAAGTATACACTACTATAAACGACTCATACATATTTTAAAATATTGTGAGTTCACGTACCACGGCTAAGGTAGTTCGACGTTGTTTAATTTAGGGTTTGAATCGATTCCTAAACAATGCTATGTGTTAACTGTTTTAGCGAATTAGCACTGTTCGTTATACACAGAATCAATCGTCACAGGCATTTGTTAGTTAGTTGCGGAGGGAGCAACTTTTAGACATCTGAAGTGTTTTTTTCTTCATTTTAACAATTATGTAGTTAATATACGATAGATTATATAAGGCGCGCTAAGTGTATGACGGTATGACACATGATAGTACGGATACTACGAACTACACATTATAGGTAGCTGACTACTTGGGAGTCATCAGACATTCGATTCGATGCCGGGCCAATCCAATAATAATTAATAGTATGATATGTAGTTGTAATTTGTAATCAGCGGGGCGTTGCGTTATAGGTAATAGTATTTTTTTAGTTCTTGAAATTTTATTTACTGACTTTATCCTTATCAACATAAAGTACCTACAACATAAGTTGCAGTGCATTTTGTTACTTAAGTCTAAACTTTAGACTGACTTGGTACCGGTTTGGATAAAAAAACCTATTGAATGACCTTACATTGAGAATAACAATAAATAACTCCGTACACTATTATCGTATCGACCGACCCTGTCCTTGACTCGCCGATGAAGCTGGTTGCACTCGCGTTAAAAATATGTATTAGTAGCTACCTATTTACTTTTAGTAATTGTGAAGTGACGTTTTCTCATTGAAATTTTTAAAAAAATTGCCTTAATACCATTATTTCAGTAGGTCTGGCTTTCCCTTGCGCCCAGTAGAGCGAATGAATAACCTTGTCGGATGTGATTCAGATAATAGGTGATTCTGGATCGCAGTTATTTATCATCATGATGATGCTATCTTATTTATTTGCTTGAATGCTGATATGCAAGGTGACCGAATGTCAGTTATAGGCAAAGACTTCTATTATAAACAAGTCTTTGGTTATAGGTAGGGCTGCCACCCCTCCGGGTCTGACCCGGAGTCTACGGGTTTGAATGGTGGATATCCGGGGTACGACGGTTTGACATAGGAAATCTCCGGGTTAGTCCGATCA